>OX421358.1:42344916-52344916 GCA_949126925.1 Cheilosia vernalis
ACATTTTCTCTGAAGGTATAGGTGTAGTGTGTATAGAAACGGCAACTGCAAAACTCTCTTTACATAAAGTTCTCTATGTGCCTAGCTTAAAAACTAATTTCTTGTCGGTGAGCAAATTAACGGAAACGTGCAAAGTAAATTTCTACAAATAATAGCTCGGGTAAACGAATCAGAAATAATGAGAGCAAACCGAACGGGTGATTTGTTCACATATGAATCAAAGATAATCTCCAAATTGTGCACCGCGGTGGTAAATAACGCAAATATTAGCGAGTGGCGTCGTAAGTACGGACACTTAAACGTGAAGAGCTTGGAACTCTTACCAAAAAATAATATGGTGCGCGGTATGGGCTCCGTTAGGTGTGTCGGACGATTCGAATGCGGTACATGCCTGAAAGCGAAAATGAGTGCCTTGCCATTTCCAAAATACAACAATCGATACAGCCAAAATATTTTAGAAATTGTTCATAGCGACGTTTGCGGACCTATGCACATCCCTTCTATTAGTGGTGCTAAATATATGGTGTCATTTGTTGACGACTTTAGTCGTAAAATTTTTATTTACTTCATAAAGAAGAAAAGTGATGTTTTTGAAATATTTAAAACATTTAAGGCAAGAGTGGAACGCGAAACGGGCAAAAAAATTAAAGTTTTTCATTCAGATAACGGCGGGGAGTACCTAAATAAAGATTTTAATAATTTTCTGAAGCGAGAAGGTATTCAACGACAATTAACAGTACCCTATTCACCACAGCAAAACGGTATCGCTTCGCAGAGCGCCTTAATCGTACGCTGGTTGAAATGGGCCGATGTAGGCTCATCGATTCAAAGCTGCCGGAGTTCTTATGGGCGGAGGCGATAAATACTGCCGTGTATTTGCGAAACCGGTCACCCACAAAAGTGCTGTCAAATATAACACCATATTTGGCATAAAAGGATTTCTGCTAGATAAATTGCCACGAAATTCTAAATTTTGCAGCTAAAGGCATTGAATGTTTCATGGTGGGATATGCAAGTGAATCGAAAGCATACAGGTTATATGATCCGAAGCGGAGAACCGTGATAATAGGGCGAAATGTTCGATTTTTACGTACGGATACACAAATTGCTGATCCTGCAAGCGAACATGTTTCAATACTCGACTTTCCCGATCCTGAAGGGGATGTAGATGTGACGGCTTCTAGTTCAATTGTTCCGAAAGAAAACTTTAGTTCATCCGAGGATGAAGAGTTCAATGATGCTGTAGAAATTGAAATGAATATGGATCCTGGAGGGGTTGTAGTGCCCAATGAATCCACGACTGTTGCTGAACCTGATAATGTTGTTGTTGATGCTGCTGCTGGCGGTGAAAGTGAATAAGAAGCTGTTGGAGGAGAAGGCTGCGTTAATTCAAACTCTCTTGGATACAGAATGAAGCTTCGTCCACGAAAGCCGGTGAGTCCACATATAAATAATCTTATAATGTATCATACAGACAAAACACCAAACCCACTCACTGTCAAAGAGGCTTTGCAAGGAACGGACGCTGACAAGTGGAGGGCTGCGATGACATCGGAGTACAATTCCCTTGTTAAGAACCAAACATGGGTGCTTGTGGATGCTCCACAAAATCGCCAACCTATAAAATCTAAATGGGTGTTTAATATTAAGCGCGATAAGAATGGTGCTCCGGTGAGGTATAAGGCACGGGCACGGCTCGTGGCGAAAGGTGTTCACACCTCCGCGGACCAAGAGCACCAAACTCCCAAGTCAAAGTGTCTGGAATACGTGCTGAGGACTGAATGGTGCAGGGAACTAACAAATGTGCCACCGCAAACGTAATTTCCCTATGAGATACCGGGCGACCTCTCATAGTAACTAGCCTTACACCTGCATGGGAGCTCTACAGGTGCGGACGATCTATTCTCGCCTTACTCGTGGGATCTACATGGATAATCTAAAAAAAACAAACAAAAACAACAACACAACAACAACAACAACGAATATGATAACGGAGTCAGAGGAAGAATCTCTACTCCGTTCGCCAATTTCACAAATGGAGACAGAAGAGGTGATCCTCTCATCTCCAACAACTGCTACACGGCTCCCATCCCAAATCTTGTACCGAACACATACTCAGGAACTAAATGTACCTAGTATCGATACAGCTGCAAATACAAACGCAAGGAAGCCCCAGCAGAAGTACGAACACTTCACTGGAGCCCAAAGGCGTCGTATTGCGGCCCTTATAAGAGATGGGACTGCACCCGAAGAAGCGAAAAGGCTAGAAAGAGCCAGATATGCGCTAGTCCTTGCGCAAAGAGAAAAGGAAGGTAAACTAGAACCACCAAATGGACCAAGTACCAGCAAACGCTGCAGGTCCACAGATAGTTCTCCTATGGCGGAAATACGTAAAAAACATAGACCACACACAGAGTCACCCAAAGACACATGTGGAGGCACGCCTAGGAATAAAACCAAAAAAGAACCTGCTCACAAATCCCACTCAGAGGCGACAAAAAGCTCAAGTGGAAATAAAGCTCAGAACAAATCTAGCTATACGGAGATTGCACAAGAAAGACCTAGCACATCAGGGCTTTGCTACAGGGATACTATGGCCCAATGCAAAGTCGCGATCATGCACTCCATGCACCCGGAACAAACTCTTACGGACCAACAAATCAAGCTAGTGAGGAAGAGTCTACTAGAGGAAATGGACAAGACAGACAAAAAATGTCCTATCCTACGATTTGTAGAGACGGATGGTTATCGATCACCTGCCACGACACAGAAACCAAAAACTGGCTCATGTCAACGGTAGGCAGGATCAAGCCATGGAAAGACGCAAACCTACGAATAACTCAGGTACACGAAATCCCAAAGTCATTCACATGCGTCACCTTCGTTCCAGACGCCGATAACATCACCAAGGATATTTTCCTAGCTAGGATTGCCAAACAAAACTCAGGCGTATCCACGAAAAGCTGGCGAGTCCTCAGGATAACAAAGGAAAGGAGCGGAGGAGAGACCATCACCTTCACAGTTGATGAGATCTCCAAAGAATACATCCTAAAACAAAGATGTAAACTATTCCTGAACTTCTCGCAGGTATTCATAAGAATAAAGGAATTACCGAGACCAGTCGAGAAGAAGAACGTTGAGGCCTTAACAAAGGACAGAGCGCCAGCACATCCTAAGTTTAGTGCCCAGAAGAGACTGATCGATGCGGGGAAGGGAATTGATCCTGAAGCTACCAATGCCCAAGGAAAGCACCAGACAGCTGTCCCTATCACATCTGGAGCTAGCAAAATAACGGTAAAGCCCAATGAAGAGCCTCAAAGATCAAAGACATCAGAAGACTTGTCCTCAATGTCTGTGATCTCAGAAGCCAACCAAACCGTTGCGGAAGCAAAAAATGTTGGCAAATCTGCCAACACACCCCAACAATAATTTCACTATGGGATTAAGGTGCATCCAAATTAATCTACAGCATGCTAAAGCCGCTTCGGCGGTTTTAAGCCATAGATTTAATAAGGATCACCTAGATGTAGCCTTTATCCAGGAGCCATACATACCTAAGGACCAGATAAAGGGCCTCTATGGTGAGTTACTCTACGATTCCGTAAATGAAGGAAGACCTAGAGCTTGTATTATGATAAAACAAAATATAATAACTATCCCAATTCCAGAACACACAAACAAGGACATGGCAGCGGCTATAGTTGAGCTATCCACTGAAAGGGGTAAGACAGAAGCAGTCATATGCTCAGCTTACCTGGCAGGCGACTCCCCTGACCTGGAATTCCTACCACTGCAAGGACTTATGGACTACTGTGGCAGAAGAAGACTCCAGCTGATAATTGGTTGCGATGCTAATGCCCACCATACAAACTGGGGTAGTTCAAACACAAATAAAAGAGGTGAGTCACTCTTAGAATTTATCTATAAAAACAAACTTGAAGTAGTAAATTATGGGAATAGCCCTACTTTTATAAACAGAATTAGGGAAGAAGTTCTTGACCTCACCCTATGCACCCCATTTATAAAAAACTTCATTAGGGACTGGCATGTTTCTACTGAAACATCGATGTCAGACCATCGTCAAATCTGTTTTGACGTCCAACTAGGTTCACAGATTTATGAATCCTATAGGCAGCCAAGATCCACAGATTGGGACACTTATAGCCTAGAACTCATGGACTCTACAACAAACTGCTACAAAAACATCAGAGATATTGACAGCCTAGAACTTGGTTGCGAAAATCTCAATGTTGCCATTAAATCCGCCTATCATCAAGCTTGCCCAGAAAAAGAAAAATCAGGCAATCGCTCAACTCCTTGGTGGAATAAAGTTACGTCCCAGACGTCACCTGAACCCCAAATCCCGTTACCCCGTGCATTCCCCTTTCGCCTAACGGCACTACCATAACGGGTCCCCACCATTTTTGCCAATACAGCAAAACCATCCGAAACGGACACACCCCCTCCTCCCCTACCGCCAACGAACAGAGAAATGAAATACTCATATTTCATCTTCCAAATGAAATATGAATATTTCAACAACAAGTGCATTCCTTTGAAATGCACTTCGCGCTACGTTGAATAGTTCAAGTAGAGAATATATTATTCAGTTCTAATCCGACAATTGACCCAAGAGGTGCAGCCTTTGCTTTGGACAGCGGCCTCTTTAGTTAAGTTAATAAATAAATACAAATATTTATAAAAAGAAAATTAATAAAGAAAAAAAAGAAAAAAAAAACATTTAGTTTTTTTTTAATTTAAACGTACAAACAGTATACGTAATTGGCGCAGTCGTGTAGTCTCGAATACGCGAACACAAATTTTGAAAAAAAAAAAAACGTTATCGCGGTTAATTTTAATTATTTGATTCGAAAAAGAACTCCTTCCGCATAAGGAAGTACAAATAAGTACGTATAAGTACAAGTATTCAGTGAAATATTTAACTCTGGTTAATTAAAACTCGAAAAAGAGTCAATAAAAATCAAATATCTCAACTAACAATTATTCAGTGAAATATTCCGACCAAGGAACAAGAAAAAATAAAAGTTCGTGTAAGAACATAAAAATAACTCCTTTCGCATAAGGAAAAATAAAAATATTCAGTGAAATATCTATTCCGTCCAAGGAACAAAGAAAAAATACATAAAATTTTTTTTTTAACTTCATCTAATTTTAACTAACTGACTCGGAAAAGAATTAAACATTGATCGACGAACGAGCAGAAACGAAGTATTCGACCAACGAAGACAGAACATGGCACAAAATAATATCGAACAGTGCCTAGTGGCATTGACGCAACTACTAGTGCAAGCAAATCATCCAACGAACCTAAGGGCTCGAATTGAAAAGGAGATCCGTTATCTCCCAACGTTCGAAGGCAATCAAGGGACACTGCCCTCATTTGCCGATTGTGTGACGAAAACACTACTAAACTACAGAGAAGAAGAGAGGGCACAGGTCTACGAGCTGATATTTGACACAAAAATTCAGGGACCAGCGAGGAACTTACTCAATATCAACCCACCAGGGAATTGGACCGACTGTCTGGCGAGACTCAAGAAGCACTTTCGACCATCGAAAGACGAAATGACAATTACAAGAGACATCGGAATGTTAAGAACACTATTTATTATTCTATTGACAATAACAACGACAAACGGACAAAAAATTGACATACAAAAACTAGACGAAGGAGAAGGATACATTACAATCAGAGACCAACAAATTGATATAATTGAAAACTACACAAAGATATTACATAGTGTTAACTTAACTTCTTGGACAGAAAACCTCAACATTTTAGAACACAATATTGACAAACTTAATGACAAAAACGAATACCCATCTACTGTTCATAATTTTAATAACTTAGTTAAAGAAATAGAAAATATTTTAGGATACCAACACCATAAGTCAAAAAGAGGATTATTTGACATATTAGGGAAGGGATTTAAATATTTAGCAGGGACTATGGATCACGAAGATGAACAGGAAATAAAACAGAGTCTAGCAACTAATGAAAAGAACAACAAAAATTTAATAGACGGACTCAATGACCAAATAAGACTAAACAATGACTTTAACGAAGCAACAAACAATATTACTAGACAGATTAATATACAACAACTTGAAATTAAAAGACAGTTTAACACTTTAAACAATGCAGTAAACGAAGAATATGCGAGAATGACAATAATGCAACATGCATTCCAAGTAAATTATGATATACAGCTACTTAGAGACCAGGTTAGGAAAGTCAAGGAAAATTTAATGCTAAGCCAACTGGGAGTTCTAAGCACTGATTTACTAGCACCAAAAGAAATTCAAAAATTCAATATAACAATAAATAAAATACCAAACATAAAAAGTACTGCTATTATTCACGAAGATCATATAATATTCATTTTACTTATTCCAATTTATTCCAACAAAAAATTCTTTAAACTTATTATTGAACCTATTCCTAACAAAAATAATTTAGAAATTGTAATATCAGATAATCATGTCGTTACAAATGGTAATTCAATGTATTATAACAGTAATAATGAAAACTCAATGTATAATATTAATAATGGAATGAAATTAAAATATTTACGAATTGTAAATGATACTTGTTTAGCTAATCTTTTAAAAGAAAACCCACATTGTGACTTTAAGGAAAATAAAAAAATAGAAATAAAGCAAATAGCAAACAACATTGTAGTAACGAAGAATTTGCCATATACAGAAATAATTCATAATTGTCACAACTATAGCATAAGTATAAAAGGAAACAATGTTATAAGATTCGAAAACTGTAAAATTACAATTAACAAGATTCAATACGAAAATTTTATATATTATGACAATTTTATAATACCAAATTTTAAAAACGTATCAATTAAAAGAATCATAACGAACTATTCCGTAGACGAACTACAAGTTAAAAACATAGAAAATCGAAAGCTTATAAACGAAATCAAAAACAAGAATACCGCGCATGTATCTATAAATATTGGGGTCACGTTCATAATAGTAATCATTTTAATCGCATTAATGTTCATTTTAATTACGAAAAATAAAGCTAATAAAACGAACATTAAAGTCGGTATTGAAAGTATAGATTCTCCAGAGCAGAATCTTAAGGAGGGAGGAGTTACGTCCCAGACGTCACCTGAACCCCAAATCCCGTTACCCCGTGCATTCCCCTTTCGCCTAACGGCACTACCATAACGGGTCCCCACCATTTTTGCCAATACAGCAAAACCATCCGAAACGGACACACCCCCTCCTCCCCTACCGCCAACGAACAGAGAAATGAAATACTCATATTTCATCTTCCAAATGAAATATGAATATTTCAACAACAAGTGCATTCCTTTGAAATGCACTTCGCGCTACGTTGAATAGTTCAAGTAGAGAATATATTATTCAGTTCTAATCCGACAATTGACCCAAGAGGTGCAGCCTTTGCTTTGGACAGCGGCCTCTTTGGTTAAGTTAATAAATAAATACAAATATTTATAAAAAGAAAATTAATAAAGAAAAAAAAGAAAAAAAAAACATTTAGTTTTTTTTTAATTTAAACGTACAAACAGTATACGTAATTATAACAAACTCGCTAAGTAAAGAAAAACTACCAGGAAGCTTTTTAACAAAGCGAAACGGGATGGAGAATGGACAATATACTTATATACTACACAGAATTCTATCAAAACAGCACACTAATAAAATTGGGCTAATGAAAAATCAGAATGGGACTTATATGGAAAACGGCATACAGACGCTAAAGCTCTTGGCCGAAACCCATTTCCCAAACTCTATAATAACACCCGACTCACCCAATCATCCTCTTCAGGTAAGAATGAACAGACCAATAAGAATGGACTGGATAAGGGCAAAAGAAATCTTTCATGAAGATAAAATAAAATGGGCAGTCAATTCATTTGATCCATTTAAATCCCCTGGAAAAGACGGAATATTTCCAGCACTCCTCCAAAAAGGCAGTGCACAAATAACCCCGCTGCTAATAAACACATTTAGAGTTAGCTATGCATGGGGTTACATACCAAAAAGCTGGAGAGAGGTAACGGTAAATTTTATACCGAAGACAGGTCGCAGACCAACCGATCTTCCCAAATCTTACCGTCCCATTAGCCTCACCTCCTTCTTCCTCAAAACAATGGAAAAAATTATTGATAGACATATAAGGCAGGGTCCACTATACAGAAACCCTTTGCATAAAAACCAGTATGCGTATCAACAAGGTAAATCCACAACACATGCTCTTCAGGAACTCACCACCAGAATCGAGAATTCACTCAGGAGCAAAGAAGTTGCAGTGGGATGCTTCCTTGACATCGAAGGAGCTTTTGACAACACCGAACATTCCCAAATATACAGATGCATCCTCAACACAGGGGTAGATAGTACTACATGTAACTGGATAAAGAACATGCTTAAAAGTAGAAACATAAATGCTACATTAGGCAATGACAGTATAAGAGTCACAGCTGCGAAAGGTTGCCCCAGGGTGGTGTTCTATCCCCCCTGCTATGGTCCATCGTAGTGAATGAACTACTAGACTTACTCAGCAATAATGGCTTTTATGTCCAAGGATACGCGGATGACATTGCGATCCTAATCAGAGGAAATTTCGAAGATACAATCTCGGAACTCCTGCAGAGGGCACTCAACCTAGTTGCTGACTGGTGCAAAAAAGTTGGTTTAACTGTAAACCCCAAAAAAAGTACCATAGTTGCGTTCATTAAAAGAAGGAGCAGGGAAAAACTAAAAAAACCCACTCTTCTTGGTGAAACAATAGAGTTCTCAAAAGAAGTCAAATACCTAGGTTTAACTCTGGACGAAAAATTCACTTGGAACTCTCACCTCATAAAAACCATAGACAAAGCCAGGATCTCTCTGTGGACCAGCAAAAGTCTGATTGGTAAGAGTTGGGGTATAAACCCCAAAATGATGTTATGGCTTTATACAGCCGTAACAAGACCAATTGTCACATATGCAGCTCCAGCATGGTGGCAAAAAACGAAACAAAAGTCAACACAAGTCAGGCTCAACAAACTCCAAAGACTAGCTTGTGTTTACACTACGAGCGTTATGAGAACAACTCCCACTGCCGCGTTGGAAGTTATTCTAAACCTTCCACCTCTCCATCTTCAGATACAGAAAGAAGCTATGACAAATGCCTTCATGCTCATATCTGAAAACACCGAAAACTCCAAGCTAATCCATCAAGACATCGTTATGGAACTACAAAAAGATGAAATACTTGGAATTACCATAACAGACTACTGTCTACCAAGATTCAACTTCAGCAGAAACTTCAAAGTTACATTCCCAAATCGACAAAACTGGGAACAGAATAAGCCCACATTTGCTAACAATTCTCATGTATGGTACACAGATGGATCGAAAACAAATGAAGGAGTTGGAGCTGGAGTATACGGGGTCAGTACAAAAACGTTCATCTACAAAAGCATGGACAAGTGCAACTCTGTATTTCAAG
The DNA here is from genome assembly GCA_949126925.1 of Cheilosia vernalis. Classification (NCBI taxonomy): domain Eukaryota; kingdom Metazoa; phylum Arthropoda; class Insecta; order Diptera; family Syrphidae; genus Cheilosia; species Cheilosia vernalis. The sequence continues at coordinate 42,354,422 of OX421358.1, forward strand.
CAGAAATCTTTGCGATAGAACAATGTCTCAGAGAAAATCTAGAAAAATCCATAACAAACAAGAACATATATATTCTCTCTGATAGCAAAGCTGCACTCCTAGCCATCAATAGCTACGAGATAACATCCAAACTAGTATGAGACTGCTTGCAGTTACTCACATCACTAGCCAGCACAAACAGAGTAAATCTCATTTGGGTGCCAGGACACAGTGGACATGTGGGCAATGAAATAGCAGACATATTAGCCAGAAAAGGATCAGCATCGACCTTCACGATGCCAAGACCATTCTGTGGATTACCTATTAGCACTGCTAAATTCTATATAAAAAAATGGCTAACAAACAAGGCAAACCATTACTGGACCAACATTGAAGGTAACAGACAAGCCAAAATGTTCATGCCAACTATTTCCCCAACAAGAACAAAACAACTCCTAAACCTAACAAGGAGTCAGATCCGCACAGTCACAGGGTTCCTAACTGGACATTGTCAAGTCAAAAAACACCTCATGACTATGGGAATAACACAAAACAACACTTGCAGACTATGCAATGAGGACGAAAAATCAGCAGAACACATACTGTGTCACTGTGAATGTCTAGTCAGATTACGTCAACACCATCTAGGAAAACCTTACCTTGAGGCAGAGGACATATCTGACAGCTCACTCAAAGACTTACTAGGACTTATCACTAAGTCCGGTATCATAAGTGAGCTATAAAAGGAGGAAATCACAATAGGCCCACTCGTGGCCGCAGTGATATGGCAACCTGCTTCCACCTCCGCCAATTAATCTAATCTAATCTAATCTAGGTATTCCTCAATACGACTCATCCTGGCTTCGGCTGCAGAATATAATCTTCTCATACACCAGATGGATGTGTCGACAGCTTATTTGAATGGCGAGTTACAAGCGGAAGTATTTATGGTTCAACCCGAGTGCTTCATTGATGAAAATAATAGAAACCAAGTCTGCAGATTACAAAAGGCGATATACGGGCTCAAGCAGTCTGGACGTAATTGGAAGAAAGAACTGGATTGTGCCCTTAGACAAATTGGTTTTGTAAAGTGCAACGGGAATGCGTGCGTTTATGTGCTGAAGCGGTCCGGTGAAATTAATATAGCTGCTGTTTACGTCGACGATATTCTGCTAGCGTCATCTAATCTCGAGACATTGGAGAATGTCAAGCGCGAAATCGGCCAAAAGTTTGAAGTCGTCGACAAGGGACCCATTGACCAGTTTGTCGGCATGGAGATCACCAGGGGACGAGATGGAATCCATATTTCGCAAACACAACTGATCCGAAACCTTTTGGCTGACTTTGGAATAATGGAAAGCAGAACCTGTGCAACTCCACTAGAACCAGGTACCAACTTCAAAAAATGTGACGACTGTTCAGGATGTACAATGGTGGATCCGAAGCTGTTCCAGTCACTGATTGGTTCCCTGACGTACCTAGGTGTCTGTACCAGGCCAGACATTATACATTATATTTTCAAACTGGCGCAATTCAACATGAATCCTCATGTTGAACATTTAAATGCTGCGAAGCATTTGTTGAGGTACTTAAATACTACAATAAATATGAAAATTACTTATTTTCAGACCGGTATGAAGTTAAAAGGCTATGTAGATGCAGACTGGGGTGGAAACTGTGTCGATCGGAAGTCCTACACTGGGTTTGCATTCTTTCTCGCTGGTGCCGCCATTTCATGGGACAGTAAGAAGCAGTCAACTATTGCCCTCAGTAGCACGGAAGCCGAATACATAGCCATGTCAACTGCATCCAAAGAAGTAGTCTAGTAGTCTTTGCCACACTTATTGATGGTCCAACGGAGCTCTTCAGCGACAACATCAGTGCACAGAAATTGGCGAAAAATCCCGTCTTTCATAATCGGACGAAACATATTGACATAAAGGCGCATTATGTCCGTGATATTGTAGAGAAGGAGCTCCTCATTCTTAAGTATACACCTACCGATAAAATAGCCGCAGACATATTTACAAAGAACTTAAAGAAAATTAAACATAATGAATTTACTAGTATGTTAGGACTTAGAACATAAAAGTTCAATTACTTAAATTAATATAAATTTAACTAAATATGAAACTATTTCTATCAAATAATAATTAACAGTTTTGAGAGAAGGTTTGTTGGTATTCCTATGTAATATAATAATGAGAAACTCTTGAACTGTATATGAATTACTCCAGACACTTGCACAGAATTAACTGTTTATATATAACAACCAGATAGTATATAAAGCAAAACTGTCAATTACCATTTGTTAAGTCTCTATAATAAAGTTGCCAAGTCAACATTGAATTTTATCCGCGTTTTTTATTTCGGTTGACCTAACAGTCGGCACTTTTCGAAAATTGAAACAAGCAAATCGAAAAATTACTCTCTGAGGCTGTAATGGCTGAAAAGTAATTACAGAAAGGAGGAAAGAAACAAGGAACTACACTGCCTATGCTTCCACTTAAGGATTCATGCAATCGCTACATTTATATTTTTATTGAGTTGGATGCTATAGAAAGAACAAATCTTAAGTGGACGACCGGCTCAACATGTCTAGCGAAAAAACAGATCTGGCCAAAGCTGGATAGAAAACGTTCTACATATTTGATCTCCCTAGATACGAAGAATATCAGCGTTACGATAGGTGTCATCGCAGGAACAGGACATTTTCTCATAGGCAGGTACGCAACAAGGCTTAGGCCCATTTTATTCACTGGAAGTTGAACACAACTTGGGGATTTTTATATGGGATTTTTATATGGAAAACTCCCCGAGTTGTGTTCAACTTCGAGTGAATAAAATGGGCCTTAGCGTATTTTCAAAAGATTTTTGCAAAAGCTATTTTGATAAGGAGGAGGAAGAAACGATTCTTCATCGTCTCTGTACTTATCTGGCTCTCTCACAAAGACGAAAACTCAATTTGGTCGAGTTCTACTATAGTCATCCCATGTATCTAGAAAAAAACACAGACATTCAAAATCTCCTACGATTCATAAGAAGCTCCAGTTGGTTCAACGAGTATTAAGAAATAAATATATAGATTTATGTGGTATCACCAAGAGACCTTATAACGGTGTAAGTGTTTCGACTGGCCAGCCACTTCAACCTAACCTACCTAACCTAAAAAAAAAAAAAAAAACCGCAACAAATGCACTGAATCGGCCTTACCAATAATCAACTTTAGTCTGACACTTAACGAAAAGACTCCACACTTTCCAAAATCCCTTTACCAATAAACAAATATAGTTGCCAGACTATAGCTAAATGTAGGGTTATATGTTAGTGTTAAGAAAGCCATGTTTATCTTGGGCATTAACTAAATAAATCCTCCCTTATGTCATTTTGAAGACAAGTGTCCCAACCATCCAAAATCACGGCATTAAATTTCGTAATAGGAGAAAATTTAATACGATGTTGTGCAGCCTGAGCGTTTACAATTATTAATTAGTTTTAGTAAATTGTGAATGTTTTCTAATTTAATTCATTGCAATACAACAATGCAAATGACTTTTAAGTCTAACAATCACAAATTTGTACAGATGTATGCAAAATATTGAAAAATAGTGCATTTTTGTTTTACTTCTAAACACGTGAAGCTCACATTTCTTGTTTTACCGGTAGTTCTTGCTTTTTGATTGGTTTTCCTTTTTAAATAGTTGCTTAATAAAAACTAAATCTTATAATATAAAAGGCAATGAAGTCCGTGTGTGCGCGCATAACTCGATAAAGGATTGTTGGATTTCAACGATTTTGGGCTTGACGGTTTCGTTTTGGACCAAGGAAGGTTATAGGCTACTTTTTGTCGCGAAAACAAAACTTTGAGGAGATGAAAAATGTTATGAAAGTTTGTATGGGGAAATGCACTTTGAAAAAAAAATAAACGGGGTGGAAATCGAGTAGTGATACTTCATATACAAAAAAAAAATTTTTTAATTTTAATGCCAATTGTTGTTGTCAATTCTTTTAATTATTTTTCAAGCAAATTGTTGTTGCAAACAATTTTGAAATTTCTTTTTTTTAAATACACCTAATAAGATTGCTTATGTTTACTATGTCACATTAAGTAGCTTTTTGGCATGGAGTAGATACTTCGATTTGTTTGAGTTGTTGAGCGTTTTGAGTTTTTACGCGCATAACTCGAGACAGGATGGTTAGTTTTTAAAGATTTTTAGCTTGATAGTTTCGATTGGGCCCAAGGAAGGCCATATGCTACTTTATGTCTCGAAAACAAAGCTTTGACAGGATGATATAGGCGATGAAAGTTTGTGTGGGACTCGGCGATTCCAAGACAAATTTGATCGTGCCGCCAGTAAGAAGGTCAAACGTTTCACGTCGCAGAAAATCAGGACGAACGGTCAGATCGGAATATTAACAATCGATAGAATATTTCGGAACTTCAGGAAAAAATACCATGCAGTCGTCCATACTGGAGACCGAAATAGACAACAACACAATCGTCATCAGCATAGCGTTCCATGTTTCTCACATGGTCAATTGTATGTGGCGTGCTCACGTCTCGGCAAACCTCTCGCTTTGTACGTGTACGCACCAGTAAATGGAACGAAAAATGCTATGTACCATAAAGCACTTCAGTAAAAAAGCGGTAGGTTGGCCGACAAGTAAATCGCTGCGGTTATTGTATTTCGCCGGGCCAGCTGAATCTGAGTCCTGAATATTTCTTTGGCGCGTGGTATTTGTAGTTAAACAGATTTTCATTAAAATATTTTGCACTCGGGTACGGAGATATGCTATTATTAAATTCACATAATATACCCTCAATTACCATTTTCATGTTCGTTTAGGTACTTTAGCATCCCCATTAAAGAGGGAAGGTTGTGTGCTTACGTTTCATAATGGTACCAGTATTTCTATTTCACATTTTCTTTTTCGTGCGAACCAACTTGCAAACACATGAAAACTAATTTGACAGCCCACTAAAATTCGGGAACATTCCGGTAACAAGTCATATCCAAAATACCATTATATATGTGTTTCCCGACATAGTAATTTTATAAGCTAAAACTTTTTTCTCACTTTGGCCAACGTTCCATTCTGCACTGGAAATAGTAAGCACTCTGATACACTATTCACACTGTTATCTACTGTCACGGAAGCATGTGAGAAATGTTGGAACACCGCTTACACTATAACCAACAATTTCCACTTGGGCTATGGACCCGATAGGTGGTGCTGTCGTCGATCTCCGAAAACACACAACTTTTTTCAATGAAATATTGTGCATGTTTATGGCTGGTTCCGGGTTGAAGGTGATACCTTGCAAACCATAAGCGGAGAACGGGTTGTGTTGTGGCACCTTTCATTCAAAAACCAAATCAAAAGCTTTTTCTAAAGTTGTATAATTGGGTAAAATCATAAATGGACATGGTCCAAATAAAGCACTTTGAGAAATCTGAGCAAGACTTAAAAGGAAATGTACGTTCAAAGCCAGGTGGGTACAGCTATATATAAAAAAGACTGACGTCCGTATGTGCAGTGCACTCATAACTCGGGAACAAATCGTTCGATTTTTATGATTTTTGGTTTAAATTCTCATTGGCCCAAAAAAGAACATATTGTGCTACTTTTTGTCGAGAAAACAAAACTCGTTATGGATATTAGATTGGGGATAGAATTTAGTATGGAGAATCGCATTTTGAAAAAAAAATTACTGGATAGTGTCACTTCCAATATGTAAAATTTTAAATTTTTGAATTCTTTAGATATTCCGTGCTTACCGCTACACAATTTGAAATTGTGAGTCGGCCCAGTAATAATTTTGTTGTGAAACATCAATGCACCGCAAGTTTGCGAATGAAACACATCGACATTGCTATACTTCAGTTATTTCTATTGCATAACTTTAAGTTTTGAAAAAAGAATTTGAATTGACCGAATTACATAAAGTAGCATTAGCATTGTGCACGCTCGAAATTATTATTTTTATTACATTAAAGAAATTGGGCGGAACAAAGTTCGCCGGGTCAGCTAGTTGTATATAATTTTGGGATATTTCCAAGTCTTTCTTGACAAATGGCGTTTGTTTACCGAGAATGAGGACCTCTAATGAGACAATGGTTGGTGCGAAAAGGGTCACTTCGCGGAAAATATAGTTGTAAAAATAGAATTATCAGCATTCAGCAAAATACATGCAAAAAAAAAAACAAGTTTATTAACTTCTGGAGGGGTAACAGCCTAGGTAGTACGAGAATATGTGTGAATAAAAATGTGCGTTTTATATTTTTCAGTTCGAATTCCAACTTTTGTGGGTTTCTAAGTTTCCCGAATTAAGTAATATATAAGCCATACAATTTTTTATAGGTTAATTTGTATTTATTTTCAAACTCGGAATTGTAATTTATTCTGAAATGAATGAGCCAACTATTATTTCTATTTTCAAAAACATTCACTTGCTTACGACGCAATTGTGATGTTTAGACCAGTTAGACCACTAATAAGTTTTGATTTGCATCGTCAGCCTACGAATAAATGAAACGATTCAAATAAACTGTGCTCCGTTTATTGAATAATTTGAAATTACGACACAAATGCACTCATAAAACAAACGTGAAGTAGTTTTAAAAACCAATTGAAGCGTACTATAAAAAGTACTGAAATTGTGTCCGATTGAATTATGAGGCATTACTGATTTGCATATATTATGATATTTGACAGCTCAGCGGATATTTTGTGCATTTCCTATTTTGTGTTTTGTTTTTTGCTAAGCCTCAAAGAGCATTCGAAAGATATCTGTTGGGCAAATTTAATTGCAATTTATGTATTCCTTCTTTTAGAATAAAATCCTCTTTATGAAAAAGACCACTGACCTTGTTTTTTTTTTTTGTATTTTTTTTTTTTTTTTTATTTATTATAACTACTATACATAGGTAATGTCACAGTTAGTCAATAATGAAACAGATTTAATTTGAAAAGCTTATTATTATTTTACGTTTCTTTCAATATTTTTTTTAAATTTAATTTTGATAGATTGAAATCAATCACATGATTGTACTCATTAAAATCCCTCGTCAGGTTATTGATGGGGCCATTACTCCCATAGTTACATCGAGATGTCCTTTGATATTAAAAATTTGGGTTCCTTGTTGTCCTCGGTCTGGTATTGATGTTAATGGAGTTGAGAACATATGTGGAGTTGACATTACCAGTCAGAACGCAAAAAAGGAATATAACATTGGATGTCTCTCTTCGTTTTTCCAAAGTCTGAAGATTCAGCAACTTTAATCGGCTTGTGTAGGGTTTTGAATACTTTCAATTCTTGAGATTTCAGATTCGTAAGACGGACACCAAACAGGACTACAGTATTCCAAAACAGGTCGGACGAGAGAACAGTATAGTACAGCTTGCAGTCATCCGCAAATAGCAACATTTTGGAATTTGTAATAAGAGGACATAGATCGTTGATAAATAACAGGAACAGGAGTGGACCAAAGTGGCTGCCTTGAGGGACGAAAACAAATTATGAAATTTGAATTCTGCAATGACAACAAATTTAATAGATTCTAAGAAAGTTGTCGGACTAGTAAATGTGGAGGTCTAATTGTTTATTGGTAGGTATCATTTCACAAATGCTGTACAATTTTACTAAAGCTGACATCTAACTAGTTGTCGACATTAGTGATTGATTATTAGTAAGGCCGAATGTAAATTGACCACAATTACAATTGCATCTAAACTATTTTGTGTATGCAGAGGTAATGATCTAACCGAAAATCATGAAAAAAAAATCATTACCATGAAATTCATCTGATATTACCAGTAGATATTCGAGAACGCTAGATTACAAAAAAATGGAGCCGTGGTTTGAGTCACTTTATCATATCACATTATGATCTTTTTATTATTTCGTAATTTTTTGTGCGCGCAAAAGTTTCTGTAGGTATGCTTTGTTTATTTCAATACGAAAATGTTACAATTTTTTAAATTTCACCTTCGTTCCATAATTAGGTACAGGTATACATTCCAAAAATAAAACTAAATTCATGGAAATTCACGGCCGGTAGAAGGAAACAGACGTAAAATGCGTATGTTTCCTGTATATCTCACCCTAGACCCTACACAGTGTTTGGGCGCTTAACTCGAGAACGCATTGTTCAATTTTTACGGTTTTGGGATTGACGGCTTCATTTGAGACTAAGGAAGGACATAGGCTTCTTTTTGTCGCGAAAACAAACGGGGAAATGTGCTTTGAAAAAAATTCGATTTCCGAAACCACTCTACGGATTTGAAAGAAATTTTGTGGATGTACCTATATGGTTGGTTCCAATTTGAAATATAGGATAATTTTGGACCCTAAGGTGGCACTTTACAATATTTTAGATGGATAGGAAAATAGGTTAGGGCTCCAGGCTCCTCCCATTACAAAAAAAAATAAATTCAAACGCTTTTTCTAAATTTGTATAATTAAAGTTATTAATGGACATTGTCAAAATAAAGCAGTCTGCGGAATGAGTTATATATATTGTGGCATACGTTATTGCTGCTGGCAACGATACAAACGTATAGACGTAATGGCAACACTTACTCTTACTCGCTACTTTGACAGCCACATGTTCAAGTCTTTTTTGACGTTGACATTCTCTTTTCACTAACCTCTAAAAACGCAACGTGCGGAAACTTTATACGAAACTCTAACCTATTTTACTCAATTAAACTAAAGAATTAAATTTCATAGTCTTAGTAGAAGATCCGTGTTTTCTTTAGTTTGCTCACGAACATTCGTGGACAAGCCACCACAATATAAAAGAGACTACGTCCGTATGTGCACTCAAAACTCTGGAACGGATTGTTCGATTTATACGATTTTGGGTTTGGTGGATTCGAAAGTACTATGCTACTTTTTGTCGTGAAAACAAAACGTTAAGGGGACTAGATTGGGGATAGAAGTCTGTATGGGGAACCGCACTTTGAAACAAATAGATTGGATAGAAAAACAGGTAGTGTCACAAATATACAAAAATAATTTAAAACGTTTAATTTTTTAATTCTTTGGATGTTCCCGTTGAAATTGAAAGTTGGCTCAGTGATAATTTTGTTGCGCAACCTCAATGCTCTGAAAGTTTGTAACGGAACGCGTTTGATTTCATTGTGAAGAATCTCAAATCAAATGTCATGCAAGCAAATTAATGATTTAGAGGACAAAATTCTAAGGCAAACATGTTCATTCCTTTTGTCTCGCTTTCGGTATGAAAATTAATAAACCGCAAGGACAATCACAGGAAATTTGTTGCATCAATCTTAAATTCCCATGTTACTAGAATAGTCAATCACGCGTGAGCAAAATCTTGGGCTCTGTACGTCGTGAAGGTTGGCCTACACGATATATATAGGTACTTTTAATAATAAAGAATTTAAATTCACCTAATTACATAAGGCAGCATGTACATTAGGGTGTCCCTTATGGGTAATTTTTTTTTAGATATCGAATTGCATACCCCCTATTTCTTTTTAGACTCCCAGACTCACTAAAATCAAATATTTTATCTTCGTGCGTTAACAATAACCCGTGCCGACAGAACTCTGAAGATTTTGAAAATTGCTGTTTTTAACCCATTCCGTTATGTAGCTAAATCAATTGAAATATTTAAATTTTATATAATACCAGCTGACCCGGTGAACTTCGTTCCGCCCAAATTCGTTAATGTAGATAATGAAATTAATAATTCCGAGCTTTCGCTTCATGTAATCCGGTCAATTAAAATTCTTTATTCAAAAGTTATATTAAAATTAAAACCGCAGCGATTTACTGCTTTTTCGCTGAAGTGCTTTATGGTACACAATATTTTTCGTTCCATTTACGGGTGCGTATACCTACACATAGAAAGCGAGAGGTTTGCCGACACGTGAGCACGCCACATACAATTGACCATGTAAGAAATATGGAAATTCAAGATTTATGCCACACACACAGCGATTGTCCTTGCGACTTATTAATTGTCATAGCAAAAGCCATTCTCAAATAGAAGCATTCGTCGTTTTTCGGGTGAACTGTGTATATTCTACCAAGTGCATCACTTGCATAAACGCCACGGAATCCAGGAACTAAGTCACCTTGTTTCCTCGGCTGGAACTTCTTCGTACGTTTTGCAATAAATAAGTGTTCGTGCAAGCTCGTCGCTTCGGCAAGTGTCGAAGAAATTGGTTAATGTTGCTGCAAGTGGTCGTTCGTTTCGCTGGGTTGCATTGGCTACCGTGAAATAGACAGAGACACGTTGACCATTTTCCAAGTGAACTGTCATATGGACGACAGTTGGGTGACACTCCATGAATTGGAAACGAAAAGAATCGCCGCACAGCCTCGTTACAGTTCATGTATCGGCCCAATTGATAGCGAGTCACCTCATCATGTTTATCAGGAGTCTGAGTCCCGAGCACCGCCATATCACACTTAGTCACGTATTTGCACACATATATGATCGATTTAATTGAGCAAAATACTTCAACATTTATATGAGTCTTCAAGACTTTTGACAAAAACGGGCCGATAAATCGGATATCCCTCGTGGCCGGTGATTGTGTCTTATACCAATGCACGTGGATAGCGCTTTGAACATTCATTTCCAGACATATATGGTGATAGTGGGTTGTGGTTACTGCATGGGTCATGAATCATTATGAGTCTTAATAATATCATAAAGCTCTTGGTCAGTCTCCTGACCGGGAATCTCAGAAGCAACGATGAATCAACTGCGTGATTTCTTTCCGTTTGGGATTACACAGAACTTTATGAATAAACCCAGGCGCCCATAAGTCCGTACGTAGGTCATCGCATCTTGACTCTTGAGCATATTCGTGCATGTGCAGTGGACTTCCGATGTAAGTGGCAGGAAGAATTGTCACACGACCGATATCGGCTACATTTTCAACTTATAGCATCACGCAAGTGGATGTATTCTTAAGAGCGAAGTTTCGTTTGGTTTGGTTTGAATCTGCTAAAGGTAAGGCGCTCTGTATCGATCTTCACGTGCATACATATCAACGTTAATAACTTGGTTTCCAACTATTGTCGCAGTTTGGACGTAGGCTGCTAAAATAAAGAGCGAGTTAAATGTTACAACCGACCTTCTCGGTGTATCGATTGTAACATGGTGAAAGGACGGTTGTAACACCATATATATCATAGAGAAATAAGTAAAAAGAAAGCAAGCAAATAAAAAATGACTAGTCAGATTCGCAGTTGCGGCATTGGAAGAATAGCTGATTTGAATTCTCTCCCACACACCTAGTGTGAATCCACATTTTGCAGGAAATGCATTGAATCCACTGTTCCTTAGCAAGGGATTCTGAATATTTGCCAAAACAATAAGCAGAAACTGAATCTTCTTCCTCACTGGAACTTGTATCTTCTGCCTTTTTTGGCCTTGGTCTTCGTTTTGTTTTTGACTGCAAAAACGTGTTTTTCTTAGGCAGATTTGCTTTAGGTTTATTGATTCTTTTTTTGTTTGCCTTCCAAAGCAAACGTGTTACAACCGTCCACACAAAAAATGTTACAACCGTCCAGGCCTTATTTTTTTATATTAAAAATTAAATAAAAAAGGAATTAGTAATCTCATCGAAAAAAAGTGAGCTCTAACGATAAACGATAATACGTACTATGATAATATAGCCTGAATAAAGTTAAATCTTACTAACCTTACGAAATATGACGAAAAAACATTCACCCAAAACCAAACACGTTCGCACCTGAATTTCACATTTTTGACTCTATTTGACATATAGGAGTACACTAAAGTTTCATTTTTTGGGTGTATTCGGAACATAATTGCAAAGCATTCTGCATTTGAAAACGAATGCATGGAGGATGGAGCTCTACGTTTCCTTAAAACCTCAGTGTTACAACCGACCCGACGTTACTTTCGTACCAACTCTCCCCTACCTTCCATGTCCTTGACTACATAGCGATCATTTGGAAGTACAGCTTTTATAAGTGGCCCCTTAAAAGGTGGAACCAATTTCCTGCTCGTACTGATTTAGGGTTCTTCCTACGTCTATCGTATTCTTGTTTCTGTTTGTCTGGCACTACTCTTATGTGTTTCAATGCTTTTTCACGAATTTCACAAAGATCCCCAATCAAAGTTGCAGTGGTATGCACGATTTCATCCTTCAACGCCATATCCGTGCCAGATCTCGGTTGCATTCTAATAAGTAATTCGCTTGGTGTCCGCACATTTTTCTAACGACGTTATTCAAAGCGAATTTTCTTTTTTGTTTTCTTCATCTATTAAGAAGCTCTACTTTGCCCTTGGAGTAGCAACTGCATTTAGGATATTATTATGTTATTTTGTAAACATAATGCTGTGAATGCGCTGCCGCGATCAGATACTAGAATCTTATAGTATTGTAGCAGATGGAAACTAAAATCATTATATTTGTTTTTTCTAATCAATTTATTTAACAATAATATAACTACATAAACACTAAATTGTCCTATTGGTATAACAAGATTATGGTTATGAAAACCAAAATTGTCATAGTTGTCACTTTGACAATTGTAATATGTAAACAATGTAATTTTTTTCTATATATATGAATCTTTTGAATAAACCCGCAATTAATTACGATTGTAACGTAGACCGAAACTCTGCGTTTTACTTTTATCCGTTTAAATAACCACACTGACCAACGGGAAGATATCTCTTTGTTTCTTGAGAGTGTACAGTTTCTCCGTGTACATCTTTTAATCTAAAATTCCTTTGTGAGACTCAACAACATCTTTGAAAAATTCGATTACTAATTTGGCCTTGGTTGATCTAACTGCTTTTATAAATAAAAATTTGATAAATCCATCTATAAGGTCCAGGATATATAGATTGCCTAACTTCGATTTCGGAAAAGGACCACATGTAGCGTTCACATTGGCTTCTTAATCTTTGAAATAAGGTGCAGATATCCTTCTGCCTTACCAGCATTTCGTTTGTTGAACAAGCACCGAACAAGAACAATACATCAAATATTTGTCCACGTATTTACGAATATGTGAAAACCAGTAATGTTCGCACAGTCTCTGTAGCGTTTTCTCTATGGCAAAGTGCCCTAACTCATCATGTGCTGCGTGCACTACTTGTCGCCTCATTCGCTTTGGAAATACCCATTGAAAACCGTTTCCAGTTTTGCGATAAACTCGACCATCACGTAATGAATAACCCCGACAAATTTTCTCCTCTAGTCCTATCTTAGGATTTCTCGTCAACATTTTTGTGAATTTCTTTGACTTTGTAGTCTGTAGGTTGTGCTGAAAGCACCCAATCAGCTTGCTTAACTTGCATTATCGACCCTTCACAGGGATTTCTGCTGAGTGCATCACAGCCAGCGTTTCAAGCTCGTAGGAGTGAAACTTGTCCACCGACTGCCTTGTCTGCCTGCTAAAATAAAGAACTGGGTGCAGTTTTTCGTCATCTTGTGTTTGTAGCAATATACCAGCCAAACCTTGTGAACTCGCATCGGTGAATCCTTCCTTGAGAACGTCCGGCTGAAAAATGCCCAGCACCGTTTCTTCCGCTAACACTTTCTTTTGCATACTGAAAGCTTCATACTGTCTCAATGTCTGTCCATTGCCATTTTGTTGATTTTCGTAGTAATCTTTGATGAAATGCCGAAAATAACCAGTGAGCCCGAGAAGTTGGCTAATGTGATGTACTGTTTTAGGAGCAGGGAAATGTTGAATTGCTCTAGTTCTGTCTGTTCCTGGTTGAACCCTAAAATTTTCTACCTCAAACCCTTGAAAGCTTACACTTTTCATAACAAAAGTATTTTTTTTTTAATATTTAAGGTTACCTAATCCTTCTTGCTTGAATATATCAAGTGTATATCAAATATTTTAATTAATTTATCGGGTGATTTCGCGTATAACATTATATCATCGAGATATACTGCGGCTGCATCCGCTGAAGCTCAAACTGTCCTTCTGGTGCTACGCACGATGTGAAACGTTTTGAGTTCACTATCAATTTCAAGTTTCACATTTGCAGAACCTCGACTAAGCACAAGACTATTTCCATAGCCCTGTAACGGTACGCAGTCTTTTCCGTTTACTTCCAATCCTAGCTCCATTGCCTTTTCTTCCAAAATCATATGAATGTGCATGATCTTCCAAAATCTATGCAACCTGTCCTTTCTGAATCGTTTGCCTTTATTTTCTTGAAATACTTTTCATTTCCTTCATCAATATGGTTCGTAGGTAAAACAGCCAGCGATTTTTCTTTGGTTTCTTTTCGTTGAGGAAATTCATCTTCATGGTATTTGCCTCTGCATAGGGAACATCGTTTATCTTCTGATAATTCGATCACTTGACAAACATTGGCAAAATGAGCTAGTTTTCCGCATTGAAAACAAACAGTTGTTTTACTGGCTTGTTTCGGTCGCTCAGGTTCACGTCTAGTCCATTGTTGACCCTTGCTTCGGGTGTTATCAGAATATGTTGGTTGTCGTGTGTTTGATTCGCTTCCGCTCACGTGGCTCAAATATCGTAAAGTTGTTCTGGCGTTTTATATACGCCTGATCTTGCACTAGTTTTGACAATACTAAACTCAATGCCTCCTGGAATACATGAAACAGCCTTTTCTCCTTCCAACTCACAAGCGTTTAACATAGCAAGTTTTTCGTGAAAATATTTTATATAAGTTTCATCCAACTGTTTTTTTTTGCCGCTTGAGCATTTCCGTCAATTCTTCATAGCAGTCTCTCTTTGATTGAAAAATCTTTTTGAAAGTAAATAATCGCTTCCTCGGACCACCCAAATATTCCATTTAATTGTTCAACCTTATGACACCAATAAGTTGCAAACTGATTTTTATCTTCTGTATCACCTTTAAAGTTTGGGGCTTGATTCCTAACGCTTTTTCTTTCCATTACCGACGCAAGTACATCTGTCTCTGCCTATCTAATAAATCTACTGTCTCTAAAGATCTCGAAGATCGTTCCCTAACTTTTCTGCTTCTTTTAATACGCTTATTTCTTTCCATTTTTTAAATTTTCTTTGACGAAGAAGGAGGGAAACCAAATGAACAACGCAAATCAAAAAAATGGGTACCTACTCATAATAAAAATATTAATTTTAAATGCAACCTATACATAATTAAAAGGAATACATACATAAACAAAAGTTGAGAGTTGTCAGCACTTGAGAGTAACGATCCCACTTCTGAATTATAAGAACACTAGCTGGATGTACCCGCTCTGCTGGGTCCTTTAATAAATGCATACATGTGAACATGAAGTAAGGATACTAAAAACCATCCTATGTAATACCGCTACTCACGACAAATCGATTGCTATATATATTATTGAGGTATCGTTACGTACCTACTCCCTACTCGCGGACAAACAGAAAAATGTGTTCTCTTTTATAGAAGTAGAGAAGAGAGGGGGCGGGTTTCCAATATGCGCACTAAGCAAACATTTTTTTTTATTTTTTTATAGATTAAAATGGGCTAAAAAACATAAATACAATATTTTTTTTTGAGGAAATGAATTTTTTTTTTTAATTTTTTAATTCATTTTTTACTTTTTTTTATATTAAATTTTAATATTTTTTTTTAATGAAACCACGTTTATGTGATTTATGCACAAAGATTTGAAACCTTTTTTTCCGAAATCTTAATACACATGCATAACTGCTACGCTAAGGGTATGTCAACAACTATCAGGCAGGCGCCTTTAAGAAAGTCTGGTGTATTTAAAGTATTGGGTGCGTGGCTCGATTCGCTCGCTAACAGGATTTTAACCCTTTTTTTCGCAGGGCTTAGACGCTCACGCGATTTCGTCGCTCCGCTAAGGGTATGCCAACAACTGTCAGGCAGGCGCCTGGAGCTAAAGTTTATATATATATATTTAGCAGTATAATATATTCAGTAAAAAAAAAATCAAAAAAGGCAAAATTGTTTTAACTTTTTGACATATGGCAATACCTATCTATAATATTTTCCAAAATACAAAGTTTCATTGAAATCGGTTGAGTTTCTCAAAAAAATTGATAAAAGTGCCACCTATCGGGTCCAAAACTATCCTATCTTTCTGGTTGCATACAAACATGCACACATACAAAGTTTCATTGAGATCGGTTGAGTTTCTTAAAAAAATCGACAACAGCGCCACCTATCGGGTCCAAAACTATGATATCTTTCTAGCTGCATACAAACATGCACACATACAAAGTTTCATTGAGATCGGTTGAGTTTCTCAAAAAAATCGACAACAGCGCTACCTATCGGGTCCAAAACTATCCTATCTTTCTAACTGCATACAACCATGCACACATACAAAGTTTCATTGAAATCGGTTGAGTTTCTCAAAAAAATTGACAACAGCGCCACCTATCGGGTCCAAAACTATCCTATCTTTCTGGTTGCATACAAACATGCACACATACAAAGTTTCATTGAGATCGGTTGTGTTTCTCAAAAAAATTGACAACAGCGCCACCTATCGGGTCCAAAACTATCCTATCTTTCTAGCTGCATACAAAAATGCACACATACAAATTTTCATTGAGATCGGTTGTGTTTCTCCAAAAAATCGACAACAGCGCCACCTATCGGGTCCAAAACTATCCTATCTTTCTAGCTGCATACAAACATGCACACATACCTACAAAGTTTCATTGAGATCGGTTGAGTTTCTCAGAAAAATCGACAACAGCGCCACCTATCGGGTCCAAAACTGTCCTATCTTTCTAGCTGCATACAAACATGCACACATACCTACAAAGTTTCATTGAGATCGGTTGAGTTTCTCAGAAAAATCGACAACAGCGCCACCTATCGGGTCCAAAACTATCCTATCTTTCTAGCTGCATACAAATATGCACACATACAAAGTTTCATTGAGATCGGTTGAGTTTCTCAGAAAATCGACAACAGCGCCACCTATCGGGTCCAAAACTATCCTATCATTCTAGCTGCATACAATCATGCACACATACAAATTTTCATTGAGATCGGTTGTGTTTCTCCAAAAAATCGACAACAGCGCCACCTATCGGGTCCAAAACTATCCTATCTTTCTAGCTGCATACAAACATGCACACATACCTACAAAGTTTCATTGAGATCGGTTGAGTTTCTCAGAAAAATCGACAACAGCGCCACCTATCGGGTCCAAAACTATCCTATCTTTCTAGCTGCATACAAACATGCACACATACCTACAAAGTTTCATTGAGATCGGTTGAGTTTCTCAAAAAAATCGACAACAGCGCCACCTATCGGGTCCAGAACTATCCTATCTTTCTAGCTGCATACAAACATGCACACATACAAAGTTTCATTGAGATCGGTTGTGTTTCTCAAAAAAATCGACAACAGCGCCACCTATCGGGTCCAAAACTATCCTATCTTTCTAGCTGCATACAAACATGCACACATACAAAGTTTCATTGAGATCGGTTGAGTTTCTCAGAAAATCGACAACAGCGCCACCTATCGGGTCCAAAACTATCCTATCTTTCTGGTTGCATACAAACATGCACACATACAAAGTTTCATTGAGATCGGTTGTGTTTCTCAAAAAAATCGACAACAGCGCCACCTATCGGATCCAAAACTATCCTATCTTTCTAGCTGCATACAAACATGCACACATACAAAGTTTCATTGAGATCGGTTGATTTTCTCAGAAAATCGACAACAGCGCCACCTATCGGGTCCAAAACTATCCTATCTTTCTAGCTGCATACAATCATGCACACATACAAATTTTCATTGAGATCGGTTGTGTTTCTCAAAAAAATCGACAACAGCGCCACCTATCGGGTCCAAAACTATCCTATCTTTCTAGCTGCATACAACCATGTACACATACAAAGTTTCATTGAAATCGGTTGAGTTTCTCAAAATTATTGACAACAGCGCCACCTATCGGGTCCAAAACTATCGGACGCGGTGTCGTTTTAAAGTTTCATTGAGATCGGTTGAGTTTCTCAGAAAATCGACAATAGCGCCACCTATCGGGTCCAAAACTATCCTATCTTTCTAGCTGCATACAATCATGCACACATACAAATTTTCATTGAGATCGGTTGTGTTTCTAAAAAAAATCGACAACAGCGCCACCTATCGGATCCAAAACTATCCTACCTTTCTAGCTGCATACAAACATGCACACATACAAAGTTTCATTGAGATCGGTTGAGTTTCTCAGAAAATCGACAACAGCGCCACCTATCGGGTCCAAAACTATCCTATCTTTCTAGCTGCATACAATCATGCACACATACAAATTTTCATTGAGATCGGTTGTGTTTCTCCAAAAAATCGACAACAGCGCCACCTATCGGGTCCAAAACTATCCTATCTTTCTGGTTGCATACAAACATGAACACATACAAAGTTTCATTGAGACCGGTTGAGTTTCTCAGAAAATCGACAACAGCGCCACCTATCGGGTGTCGGTTTCTCGGTGACGATGACGCGGTGTCGTTTTAAAGGTAACGCGAATTCATTAATTTCTTCCCATCTAAAAGTGCCCAACGCTAAAGAAGTAATAACTTCAAAAAACTGAACAAATATTAACTAATAACTCACACTATACCTACACAATAGCTAGTATATAGTCTAGTACAAAGAAAGAAGAGAGAAGAAAAAAAAATTGATAAACGTGTCCGCACAGCGATGCCAACCTATGCTTTTTCATGCCTTTTAGGCATTATTTCGTTAGCTAAGGCTTTAAGGCTTTTTTATTTCCAAAAAGGCATCTTTTTTTAATTTCAAATATATGTATATATTCTTTTGATTCAACTTATACTGACTTTTTATTTTTTTAAATATTCTTAAAAAATCTTGGCAAAAAGAAGACCTCGGTGCTCGGTCTTAAAGAATGTGTTTCCAAACGAAAAAAAAGTTTTTGTTATTTTTTTTTATATTTGTGTTTAATTTTTGATTTATTGTTCCAATTTACATAAAAAAAATATTTTATGCACTATTTTATTGAAAAAGGCATCTTTTTTTTCAAGTTAGGCTTTTTTTCGTCAAAATTGGTTGGCAACGCTGTCCGCACTCCACTGGTAGGCTGTTGATTGCAATGACCTACGCATATCTGCGAAATATGTAAGTCTCAAATAATTACATTTTTGCTTATAACTTCTGTTATACAATTCAGAGAATAATGATTGATAGGTACATCAATCTCTTCACCGGGAAGTGTACTAATCGAAGAATAAATCCATATTCAAATTTGTTTGGCCATTTCGTAGTAATATATGTTTAAACCATAAAAAATGGTCTTTTTTTAGTTAAAAACTCATATAAAATGGGTTTGAAGGACCAATAACGGACTTTAGGATACTAAAAACCATCCTATGTAATACCGCTACTCACGACAAATCGATTAATATATATATTGTTGAGGTTTCGTTACGAACCTACTCCCTCTTCGCGGACAAACAGAAAAATGTGTTCTCTTTTATAGAGGTAGAGATTAAAAATAAGCCAACAAAATGCGATAATTTTTTTTTTTTTTAATTTTAACAAATATTTATTTAAAATTATAAGATAGTTCAAACATAAAACCATTGAATGTGGCAACTCTCCTTTCGTCATTAATTCTCCTGAAAAGAAATAAATAAGAGCCTGTGAGTATAATCGTCAACACAAGCAGCCATTTTGTTCTACATAACTCTCAAATGGCATGATAATGAAATACAGAGTTACAACTACTCATACTACTAGACTACTACTACACAGGCTGCTGTCACACAACGGACTTACACAATTTATTAGCATCTATTCCTTCGCCAGGTGACCACCTCACACACCTTTGAGCCTCTCGCTCGTAGGGGAACTGGTGAATGTTAAACCAATGCAAATTATAGACAAGAGCCAGGCGACCAAACGCATCTAGGTATAGGTAAATAAATTCAGTGGCATTGCCAAATCAATGAGAGCGAATCTCGAAACAAAACCAGTACCACAATATAAACCATTTTATGCTATAACCACCCTCCATTTAAGTGACTTTCTTATACAACTAACTCATTATTATTAATTTTTTTTTTTTTTGGGTTGGGAATTCGCTGGAAGTAAAAATCATCGAAAGACATTGCAGAGCTATACGCGAGGGATGCTTCTGCAATAGTGATGGACTTTAACTCATCTAAAAAAACTCCCGGGGGACTGGCATAAGCCATCCCGAAAAAGATTGCACCTAGTCGTACGACTAATCAGCAAATTTTATTTTGAATAATTTAATGAAATTAAATAGATAAATCCGCCGTTTGTCGGATTTTTAAACTTGTTTTGTTTGAAATTAATACCTAATTTCTTAGCCCTAGCTAAATCTTACAGATCAAGAGGTTTAATCCGTCTCAGTCTCCTGATGTCATTGTCATTATTTAAAAGTTCTGTTGAGAAGCCGATTTCTATGCCTCCGAGCAACCTTCTTAACCTCATCTTCAACCATTTCAACATTTAGATCCCTATGCAGATCGGCGTTGCGTATGTACCAATGTGCATTAACTATGTTCCTTAGTACTTTATTTTGAAAAACCTGAATTTTTTGTAAGTTTGTTTGGCATGTACATGCCCACAATTGGAGCCCGTAGGTCCATACTGGTTTTAAAACTTGCTTGTATAGCAATAACTTATTGTAGTTGGACAGGGATCAGTATCTCCCAATAAGCCAATACATTTTACTGTATCGCATGTTCAACTCATCTTTTTTTTCTTAACGTGCGCTTTCCAACGCAGTTTAGCGTCTAGAGTCATGCCTAGATATTTAGCTGTGTTAGAAAATTCTACTACATTGTTGTTAATGTAGACTGGAATGTGTGGTACGTTTTTATACGTAAAATTAATATGGACTGACTTAAGGTCATTTAATCTAATCTGCCATTTCTTAGTCCATTCTGAAATATTGTTTATTGCCGTCTGAAGCTTTTTTGTTGCTAATTCGACAGTTGCTCCCACAGCAAGGACGGCTGTGTCATCTGCAAAAGTAGCTATGGTGGTTTCTACACTTTCAGGCAAATCGCTAGTGAAGAGTAGGTATAAAACTGGACCTAGCACACTGCCTTGCGGTACACCAGCTTTAATCTCTCTTAATGTTGAACACTCTGTATCTTGCTTAATTCTGAAGAATCGATCTGATATATAAGACTCCAGAATGGTCGAATACTGCTTCGGCAGTTGCTTTTGTAGTTTGTGTATCAGTCCTTTGTGCCAGACTTTATCGAAAGCTTGTGCTATATCTATATCAAGAAATACTGTAGAGCACACATTTTTCTCTTCAAATGCTTTTTCGATTTTATCTGTGATTCTATGCACCTGATCAATTGTAGAGTGCTTGTTTCTAAACCCAAATTGATGACTTTTGGAAGTATTATATATTCAATAAAAACAATTAGCTATTTAAATTTAGCCACTAGCTATGCACTTTCTCCTCACAAAACTGAACTTGTCCTCCTTTCTAGAAAATACATTGCACCTCCATAATATAAATGGCACTAGTTTGACATTCTCAAATGCAGCTTAATACTTGGGCCTTATTTTTGATAGAACGTTAACCTCGAAGGTTCTGCGGGTGGAACAAACTGCATCTTAATAACTTGCAACAACTTTGTGCTCGATATCGTTGGGCGAACCTAGCGAGGTTCACTGTTCTCACTTTCACCTTCAATATCAAAGTCGGAATTAAAAAAGTACATTTTTAACTTTCTTTTTTCTGCTTAGGTATTCCATTAGAAATGCACTTGCCAGTTTTTGACAATATTCAAATCACCAGTCCATATTGAACGGACGGTGTTGGTGGTGGTGTCTTCTCAGACAGACCAAATCTTAGTCTCCCCTTTCTTCTTCCTGATCACTGTAGCGGATTTCAGGCGGAAATAATGGTGATCAATTCTACAACAGCCCAAAACTTTCGTTCATCTCTCAGACAGATGGCGAAGCAGTGTTGTTATATCATAAGATTTATCGATTTTGTTGGAATTTCCATGTGTAAAAAGCCTTTCGTGTGAAAAAGGGAAACAGCACGAAATCGTGAGATTTTTAGGACTCTAACAAAAAACATTCAAACTATATGTTTTAGCAGCAATTTCATCAAAACTCCTACATTTTACCACAAAAAAGTGTCCATAAAAAAAAGTCATAGTAATGTTAACAATCTAACGAATTTAATACCAGTAAATGTTATATTATTTCATTCCGTGTAATAGCTACCTATTTTACTTTAAAAATTCGAATTTTTTTCAAAGGAATGGGAAAAATTACAACACAGATCCCAGGTAATTGCACTGAGATATTTTGTTATTTTTCGTCTGTCTGTCTGTCCGTCCTTCCACAGGCCTTCAGCCTAAATGGCTTCCCGGATTACGTTCATACTTCGGATTTGGAGTTTTTGGGCTTAAAGTTCGGGAGGGTTTTTTTGCAAATTAACCTCAATATTAATGGTACTTCCCATATAAAATTTTCGTACCAGTTTGATTTGATCGAAAACATCTTTAACGATTTCAACCAAAATTGATATTTAAGTTTAAGTACCATGGCGTATCCAGTTTTTGGCTAAAAACTCGTACGTTTGAAATTTCGATATATCTCGAAAACGGTCTATACGATTGTAACAAAAATTTCTTTCTGAGGTAATATGGTCATTTACAAATTAATAGCAAACGCAGTTTTTCTCTATATTATCGTACAATGGAATTTTGAAAAAAGTATTCTTTTTTAAAAGTTTTTTTTTTTTCAATTTACCAGAAAACGGCGATAACGATTTTGACCAAAATGCAAACTTGAATTTAAATGGATGTTTTCAAAACTATTGTGTCCTCAATTTTCAATTCGACGCACCGAAAACGCTAATTTTAAAAACTGCTCATATCTCGAAAACCCCAGTTCTGATTTCTATAAAACTCTGAAAACGAAGCAATGCTTACATCCCGAACAATAACTTATAATCGGTTTTTAACTAAATAGTTACGCAATAGTAGTTTTCAAACTAAGCATTGCAATATTTGGTACTGTTTTGCCTGGCAAATTTTACAAAAACGGCTATAACAATTTTGACCAAAATACATATTAAAAATAATATAAACTCTGGGGGCAAGAGTGGTGTTCTATCGCCCTGCTATGGTCCATCGTAGTAAATGAACTGCTAAACATATAATGTACTCAGAAAAAAGGGATTCTATATCCATATGGACACTCTTAACGAGAAAGTTTCGTTCGACCCAGTCGTGCACTTTATTTTTCCATAATATTATAGATGTGGCTCATTTTGTTTCGTTTATAAAAAACATAAATAAATAACGAGAATTATATTATTACGCTTTTTAACATACATACTTATAAAAGGTATGGTCGATCTTCGACCACAAGCGATACTAGTTTGAATAAATACTTACTTGAATATAATAATTTCAGTTTTCATTCTTACAATGAAAAAAGTATTCTAATTACCTAAGAGTATTTATATACGGCCAATTTAACACAGACGACATACTCATAGGATTGCTATTTTGCTTTCGCAATATTTATTACTGTTTTTATCTATTTAGTACCTACCGTCACCTAATTTTTTGTACTGTATTCTGTATCTTATTTATATACGTCCATGCCCTTGTCCTTGTGGCTATGCTGAATGCATGTGCTTCAACTCACTTAGTTGTAGAGAGTTTTGAACAGAACATGGGAATAGTGAAAGAAGAATGCAACACTAATTATAAAATATCTGTGTGCCAACCCTATGCTTTACAAGTTTGCTGGTACATCAGAAAACCGAGCTTTTTTTTTTATCCTTTTCTGACCTCATTCCTTGCTTGTGTGATCCTTGAAGTTAAGGAAAAATAACTTATTCTAAGAACCTGCACACACGTTTAAATAATGAAAGTTTGTGCAAATCTTTTGAACAATAGGACGTGTTTTCTTATTTTGCTCTCTCAAAGCAATGGTGTCGACTTCAAGGACCTTACACTTTAATCTGTTGGCGTATGAATATGTACTTCTTCATCCTGTATGTTAAAAAAGAAACTGAAGAAAGAAAAATAAATCAGCGCACACTAGATGCAGCGGTTGTGAAATTTTACGTTATCAATGACGGGTGATGAGACACCCACTTATAAAACGGATTTTTCACTTGCACTTGATAGACATGCATATACACTTTTCAGGATTTGGAAGGGATTAAGGGCAAGCCATAGTAGACATTAGATTGCGGCATTTTGTTGCCGTTTGTATACATTTTTTTTTCTTGCTCAAATAGAGACGGAATAATAAAAATGTCAAAAGAAAAGTCACTATCCCTTGCACCCTTTTCGTTTCATTCTAATTTTGTTCTTCTTCATTGAAAGTGTTTGTAGACATCATAATTTAAATATTTTTTTTGTGGCAAGCTGCAAGGGTAGTGTTTGGGATACTACTTTTTCTATACATAAAAAAGGCTTCTTTTCATGTGCACTGTAAATGCAGCCGAGTTACCAAATAAGGAATAAGAATTCAATTCTGACTTTCAGTTGCTGTATAAGAACAGATCCCTAGCATTATTATTACGATAAAAAAAGGATAGTTGCAAGACGGTAAGTAGATAGGATAGGTAGATTCTGGGACTCTGAAGGTGGCATAGCTGCCACTCTGTGATTTTAGAGTTTGATTGATAGCTGAATGTTCCAGTTGCGGTTAAGTTTGGAATGTTCCAATTGCGGTTTATTTGTTTATAATTTATTTTTGGAATTGTGGTTTAGTGTATTTAGAATAAACTATCAATTCTACAAAGGTTATGATTTAACTTTTGGAGGTGATAATGTTTCCTATGTAGGCGCAGTGGCTTAGTGGTTAGTGTGTTGGACTACTAAGCGAGGGGCTCAGGTTCGAATCCCGCGAAAACCCAAATTCCAACTTAGGGTTTTTTTCCGCTGCGCACCCTCTCGCGAACGTCTGACAAACATCCGAGAGTATAACTGTCTTGAAAAAGCTTCTCAATTAGCCGTTTGGAATCGGCATAAAATTGTAGATCCCTTCCATTCGTTCCAAAAATGAAAACTCACACAAAACGAATGGTTGTGAGAAGCTAGGCCCAGGGTCCCTACGACCTGTAGCGCCAACTATTTATTTTTATTTTTTAATGTTTCCTATAGGAGCTAGTTTGGGATCTAGTAATTGGAAATAAACGTGCTTGTGTGACTTATTTTGTTTCTTTTGGGATTTAGTAATTTGTGTGACTTATGTTGTTGTTGTCTAGATAACGTTCCATATGAGAGCTATTTTAGAAATTGGGAATAGTGGTCAATGTTTTGTGTGGGGTTAGTTGTTTATAATTTAATTGTTGAATGCAATGATAATAGCACAATAATATTTTTTTCTGTTTTGCGCTGCGGTCTGAATTTTTATACTGTTTCAGAGGATATATGTGTTTGAATGATTTCAGTTGAGGAGACAGTTGAGCTTTAGAATTAAATAAGTACGTTGTGTATACCAAAGAAAAAAATAAAATAAAAATTTAAGTTCAATATTTGTGATAGTGTTTGGGCGTAAAGATCTTTTGAAGCGTCATACGGATACCGCATATAACAAGATCTTAAATCATTGTTTGGTTTGTGGTAAAAAGTTTACCAGAAAATATAAATTGAAGGAGCATTTGTTGCAAGTGTATAGTTTTGTATGAGGGGAGAGGAAAAAATAAGGTGAATTTACCAGCAATGTGTGTAACATTGAAGTGAACAGGAGAACATAGAAGCTGCATCAGCGAAGCAATGCACATAAATCTAACGCCAAAGTGTCGTACTCTGATAATGTGCATAAAATAATAACGTCGTTCAAAGAACGAATTATTGTGGCACAGAAAAAGAAGGCAATTTTAATGTTAATTCTTTTTCTGTCAGAAAGAAGTCAATTGTTAAAAATGTATTGCAAGAAATAATTGTGAAGAACTAGTTGATCCCGCGAACTTCGTTCCTACCAAATTTGTTAATGTATCTAACAAAAAAAAAATAATAATTTCGAGCATGCATGTAATTCGGGCAATTCAATTTTTTTATTTTAAACATGTAAATACTTATACTACAGAAAAAGCTGAAGTATAGCAATATCGATGTGTTTTAATCAAACCGAAGTGATTGGCGCTTCTACCAAGCTTCCGCTTTTTCACTATAGTGCTTTACGGTAGGTACACCACTTAAAAAGCGAAATTTGATTTCATATTCTTCGCGATCAAATGAAACACGATCCTTTGAAAAGTTTCGGTACATTTAAGCAACAAAATTATAACTGAGCCTATTTTCCACATAATAGTGTGTATAGCGGTAACGGTAAGCCCGGAACATCCAAAGAATTAAGAAGTTCATTCTATTATATAAAAATCAATCGCTGTGCGTTAGTCGGGTAAAGGCTCGAGAACTGCTAAACCGATTTGAATGATTTTTGTTTCATTTTGTTCGTTTTGAATCAGGGATGGTTTAGGAAAAAAGAAAAGTCGGAAAATTCTCAACAGGTGGCGTTGCAGGCACACATTTCGATTTTCATGGGGAAAAGCACTTTAAAAAAAAAATAAACTGGATATAAATCGAGTAGTGAAACTTCCAAAACAAAAAAAAATTATTTTAAATTTTAAAAGCAATTGTTGTTGTCAATTATTTTGATTATTTTCTAATCAAATTGTTGTTGTCAACAATTTCGATTTTTTTTTTTAAATATACCTAATAAGTAGTTTACTATGTTACATTAAGTGACTTTTTGAAATGGAGTAGATACGTTGATTTGTTTGATGGTGTTGCAATCCATCATTTTTTTTGTCAAGAATTTTCAGGATCCTTGCATTAGGATTTGTGAGTAAGTTGAAATGTATGTGTGATACATGATACTCTGCTCATTCGTGTGTAGGGTTATGGGGAGGGCAGCTCAAAGGTACCATAACACCTTCGGTACTGGTGTGGATACAGATGGGTGAAGGCTTACCAACCAAGTTGATAGGTTTTGTTAGTTTTCTTCTAAGCTCTTAAAGTAGCAAATATTTCTTTTAGAGTTAATCCTTTCCCTATTTTGTTCCTATCCCTTTAATACCAGCAAATTTTAAAATTTTCGCATCAAAATTCAGGCATGTAAAAGTATACGGTAGTCCGCAAGCCAAGCAGAAGATCCCACTCCACCGACGAGCTAAGCACAGACTTAAACAAGCATGCCTGCCTTGCTTTGTTGACCCTACAACTAGGGATGCCAGATTAAAAAATACGAAAAGGGGGACAACGTGAGTATTCTAGGTAGGACAAGTGCTTAAAAAGGGGAACAAATATTTTTTTTTATAATTGATCACCAGAGTCAAAAAAATATGAAATAAAAATAGCTTTGAAAGTTTTCTTGCACTTCAAATGGATGTGTTCAGAAAGAATCTTATTAAAAATATTAAAAGAAAGTATTTTAAAAATTTTCAATTGAATGTTTTCTTTTATTGAATTTTGACTTATTAAGGGGGACAGTTGTTTGTGTTAGGGTTGACAAACAGCATTTTTGTATGAAAAGGGGGGAGTGTCCCCCCTAAAGGGAGACGTATGGCATCCCTACCTACAACCCTTTCACCGAAGTCAAAATTGAGATTCCTGTGTCTCTAAATGTAGAAGGAAATAGATATGTGCGTTAGTTAGATTTGAATGATTTTTGTTTTGTTTTGTTCGTCTTGAATCAGAGATGGTTATAAAAAATCATAAAATTCTCAACAGCTGGCGCTGTAGGCACACGTTTCGTTTTTAACTTAAATTCAATTAACTTCTAAAATATAATAATACAATAACAATAATTTATAAATATAATTCCTTCGGTGTGAAAATCGATGACTTTATATCTCAATAACTGATGGGCCAATTTTCATGAAACCTTTTGGTTTTGTTCGTATTGACGTATTTAAGGTTTAGCAAGACAACGAATTAACTTTTAGTCTAAATTAGAAGAAATAAAGCATTAAATTTGACTTTAAGTTGAGAAATAGTTAGATTGGAGTCACCGCCAGTGATGCAAAGCCGGATCTAAGTTTTCATGTCTGAACCCTTAAAAACTTATACCTTTTTCGAAAAATCGTGCCTTTTTGGTAAAAAAAAGATAAAAATTGCATATCTTACAAAGGAACTGCAATTAACCTACAAGGTGATTCAAGAAATTGTTATCAGAATGTTGGTCGACTGATAGGCAATTCTATCTTTTTTATCTCTATAATCCAAGGTTTTGATTTGGTGAGTAAGTCAAGTAGGTTATTGGAAAATAAGCACTACGCACAGTTGTAAATTAAAATTTTTAATTCGACTTTGATTAAAGAATGTACCAGATTTACCAACCTCAAAATGTATTTGTGTGAATTGATTCTAAAAAAAGAATTCACAAAAAGTTTATTGTAAAACAGTTCAAACAGTTCTCAAAAAAATTATGCCTATTTTCTAAAAACTATTCCTCAAGTATCGAAATCAACATCACTGAATAAGTCAAATATAAAGTCTCATTTGTCACGAGCGTTTTTTCGAATTTCCTCTTGCTTTATCTGTTAAATCATAATAATTTTTTTTTATTTAATTCACATCATCAACAACTTGAAGTTCGCCTCAAGTGAAACAACAAAATTCAGTCACAATAGCTAGCAGAAGTTGATTTTTGTTATTTTAAAGCAAAAGTGGACTTAAGGACCGAACTTTGTTTTTTTTCTTTTCTTTTTAAGTGTCATACGTACAGTATTTAATACAACTTTTGAATGAAGAATTTGAATTGACCGAATTGCATAAAGAGGCATGTGCAATGTGCATGCTCGGAATTATTATTTTCATTACATTAACGAATTGGGGCGGAACTAAGTTCGCCGGGCCAGCTAGTCATTAATAAATTTTGTTGTAAGTCCGGTCGTTTCGCCTTTAAAAGAATAGTCATCGCTCCAATATCGAAATTCGCATCACCAATCACTACCATAGTTTTCTGTTGGTTCATACAGAAATGCCAGTCGGTCGTATATCGGCAACGATGCGCGTCTTGCCACTCTTTAATTTAAACTTGACTTGATCTCTCCTACTTCCAGTACGATTTGATGCAGTTCTCATTACATGAACCCTCAAATTGCTTGGCTTTTGATCTGGTCCAGTGATGCCAACAGGTGCACAATTATGCCTTTTAGGCATAGTTCCGATGCTTCGAGGCATTGAGGAATAATTATAAGAAAAAGCATACATTTTTGTGAAAAGTTCGTAATCGATCCATACAAAAAAAAAAATTGTATTTTGTAAATTTATTACTTTGATCAAAGTTGAATCAATCATCTTCATTCGTAACTGTGCTTCGTGCTTATTTTTCAATTCTTGACTTGATTTACGCGACTTAAAACAATATTATATACCTTCAATAAACCGGTCAAGTGCGAGTATCACTCGTGCACCGAAGGTTCCGCACTTCGCTAGATTTGGAAATTCTTTTTTTTTTTGTAAGAAGGTGGAAAGCCTGCGTGTGGGACTTTAACCCACTAAAACCATCTCTGTCTCCATAATTGGGGGATGTTAGCCGACACATATTTTATGATGTGTGTGTGTTTCCTAGTTCATTCCCATTATTTGGG
Source organism: Cheilosia vernalis (assembly GCA_949126925.1). Classification (NCBI taxonomy): domain Eukaryota; kingdom Metazoa; phylum Arthropoda; class Insecta; order Diptera; family Syrphidae; genus Cheilosia; species Cheilosia vernalis. The sequence goes on from OX421358.1 coordinate 42,383,957, forward strand.
ACATAAGTCCCAAATTCACTTAAGTGGCCAAAAGTAAAAATTGGGACTTATGTCTCTGCGCTTTTCAAAATACCACTATCTCTCTTATGTATGACCGTGGCATAATAACCTTCAATAGACCAAAAACGTGAATCGCTCTCTGCAGAGAATAACTACATATTATTTACTTTGGCTTATTTATTAAAATATTTGATCAAACAAGTGATTCAGTTTAGCAAAACAACAAACAATTAAAAAAAAACTAAAGCGGCACAGTGATTACTCATCCTCCGTTTATTTTTCTTATGTTATGATCTTGCAGATCCTCTACGCACAAGTCTTGACATACAAGTGTGTAGCTTTATCTTGTTTGCCTGCTGACGTGTAGTCGTCACGCGGATTGATTTAAATTAATTCACCTACCTCACCGAACCTTACAGTTATGTATTTTGCATGTAAGGCCTTACCAATAATCAACTTTAATCTGGCAGCTCCTTGCTTAAGCTGCCACACAATCCAAAATCCTTTTATCAATATATTTACAAATGTAGTTGCCAAAATATCCTTCACTGTTTGGTCAAATGTCAATGTTCATGTTTATATCGAGCATTATCAAAATTAATCCTCAATTTATGTTTTTTTAAAAAGGAGTATTGCTTAACCAACCAAAACTACTGTAACAAATGAATTTTCTTACTACCTAGTCTGTTGTTTAGCGCTTATAAGTATTAATCAAAAATTAGTTTACCTAATTAAATGTGTTCTTATTTTATTCGTTTGAATTTAGAAATTCAAAAGCTTTTTAAGTCTCGCAAACGCAAATTTTGTACAAATGTATGTTTTATTTCTTTCAACGCACTTTTGTTTAAATTAAATTATTAATGATTTCCTATGATTTATCTTTCTCAACCGCTAGTAGGTACTAGCTTTTTGATTGGTTTTCCGTTTCCAATAGTTATAACAAAAAAATAAAAACTTATCCATGTTAGGGATGTTTCCAAAACTTTTCTTAGAGTCGTCGTAAAAAGAATAAAAGATCTGTTCACTTAAGTTTGGACAGGTCATACCTGAATACCTACTTTCCCAACAAATCTCAGTAGTCACTACCTTAAACAAACTTTCAGGGGATGTGCAACTAAAAACACAATAAATGGTTAGGGTCAGGAATTCGGGTATTATATTTGAATGTAACCAAACACCTATGAAACTCGTTGAAAAAGGAATTTGTTCTACGCGAATGAAAATTTAGGCCGGCAGCACAGTGGATACGAATTTCACTCGTACGAATTGAGTGCGCACTTTGAATACGATTTTTTCCTCAAATAGTCAATTCAAATTCAATATTTCAACGTATGAACATGGAACGAAATCCCAACATGTTGTTAATATTATTTTGATTACTTACTGTAACTGTCAACGAGGGCGACGGACGGAAAAGAAGAAAGTAAACCTACTTCATCTGTCGCATTCGGCAGATGCGCTACTTATCGCCTTAGCGGTCACCGTTCATAAGAGAGTGTGTATTATATCAACCTGTCAGTCGAAAACGTTGCCGCGACTTGCATTGAGTGTGAGCGCTTCCATAGGACTTAGAAGGTCGTAAGTCTAATTCGTACGAAAACGTCTTCACATGTGCGGTCAGCCTTATTTGGCGTTTCCTATGAGAGATTTGCATTTTTACTCAAATGAATTACTCAATTGTTATTTTTAGACCACCAATAAATTTTGATTTGCATTATCACTTTATCAGCCAACAAATAATTAAAGCCATTCTAATATTTTTATGAAATAATATGTAGTTTAAAATTGATCTTATTTGTTTGTGTTTTGGTTCTTATGCTTTTAATACTCGTTATGAAGCCCTTAAAAGATATCTGCTGGGCGAATTTAATTGCAATTTATTTATTTTTTTTTTTCAACTTTCGTTTTTTTCCCCAAAAAAAAAATTTTTTTTTGGAAATTAATCAAATAATGTTGATTCTAAAATACATTTCGCACTAGCAAACTAGGAGGTTTAATTGTTTACATGTACCGCTTTTGTAATGGTGTACATTTTTGCTGAATCTGTTAGCCAACTAATAAAAAATGTCACTTAAATCTCAAGTTGGATATTGGATTCCGTGAATGTATTGCGATATCGAAAAAGAACTCCAGAGAGCTTTGATCGGCGTCTAAAGGCTGTAAAGGCTGCAACGGCTGTTGCACCAATCCCTTGGGCGACATCAAGAATTCGCATTGGTCACTTAGAAGTTAGAAGTCACACTCTCTTAGTGGTGGTAAAAGCGTGAACATCCGAATGAGAGTACATTTCGGGGAGACTTGCCTTAGTGCGATTCGAAAAGGTTGTAACATTATTAAGTAAAGTACTGCAAATAAAGAGAACCTCTTAACCAGAGTTTTGGCGTTTCTTTGGGTAAACCTTGGATCCGGCGAGCAAATAAGCGAAATCCATCAATGTGGCAGTTAACCTGGAAGAAGACAATAGACTACTTGCCACGCACGAACCGCAAGTTCTACATGAAACATGAACATAATCATACTTACTGAAATGTGCGCAATAAGCAAACCGTGCAAAAGTAGTCTCAGTTGCAAAGCAAAAAAAACAGCGGATTTTTAACCAACGAGAGTGGGAACAATTTCAAGATAGAATAATTTATCTATCAATAATGAGTAGGGTAGGGCGGGGATAGTTGGACCACTTTTTTTTTGACGCTTCATAACTTCCAATCTGTTTACAATTAAGCTATGAAACTAAAGTAAATAGATACATTGAAACTTCGACTTTTTAATGTTATTAACAAAAAAACAATATATCTTACAGTTAAATAATTATTTTGACTCAAATACACCAAGTCCAAGTGGTCCAACTTACCTCACCAGCGGGGCAAGTTGGACCAGTGAGTGGGGTTAGTTGGGCCGAAACCTAAAAAACTGAAAAGTAATTTTTACAAAATAGAAAAACGCTATAATTTCTTTCTAAAATGTATTTAAAAAGAAAAAACACAACATAAACTTCAAAGAACGAAAATAAAAAACCGCTTCATGACGTTCTATAAAATAAATTTAGATAAGAATAAAAATATTATTTTATAGATTATGAATCGTATAATCGTTACTGCAATTTATGCAAATAAAGATGCTTCCTTGTCCTATTTTGGAACATTTTGAATGGGCCCACTTTCGGCAAGTGTGACACTGCACCCACTCCTCCCCAGGTAAACTTTTTGAATATGCTTCCATACACATAAGACAAAACCAATCAAGATCTTTTTCTTCCTCACAACTGGCGGTCCGACTTACCCCGCACTGACTTTGATGGACATTTTGTGTCGAAAAGAAACAACTACACAAAACACTTCAATTCTTCACTCGAAACAATAAAATACAATAACGGGACACATGAAAAATGTTTACCTTATTCTGATATTTGCACCGCTTAACAAAAAAAGAAAGAAAAGAAATAATTTTTTTTTTTTTAGTTTTCACACTTAAAAATACAAATTTTAAACGACGCGAGTTAAGTATCCATAGCAAGACATATTGAGAAAAAAGATAACATTATTTGTATTCAATGATATCTTTAGTCTCTAGTACAGTCTTGCACACAACGCTACAATGATAACATATGTAAAAGAGATAATATCGTTTGTATACAATGTTGGAATATTATCTCTTCTTCATTATCAAGCAAGACGATTGTACGCTTGGGTCTCCTTGTAGATAGATAAGAAAAGTATATAAATACGACTGTATGATGAATTTATCAACAGTCTTATTGTAACTACATAGTAGCCTTAAGCTCCTTTTAGAATTAGTAAAAAGTATTTCAATAATAAAGGACATAGTTCCAAATAAATATTGTTTAATTTTAAAAGTAAGAAACAAGTGTTTTAATTGGCGATCCTGCCAGGAGGTTAAATATACTTTTTAACTTCAATCGAGCGGACCTCGGGAACAAGTAGTGAAATCTAGTATAAACAGAACACTCGCGTTACCGGTTACAAGAATTACCTAGCATAGCAGGTACAAATATAGCTTCTTCGTACGAAGCAGCAAAGCAATTCAGTGAAAGTGTATATGTGGAGAAAAAAAACACACAAATTCGACGACAACAGACACGAGTTCAAAATGGAACAACTCGCAGTATTAATGGCAAGATTAGAAGCTTTAGAAACCAGGAGCAACACAGTAACACAAACCCTAGAGCACACACGCACAGAGAATGCAAGGTTAGCAGCAATAATAACTAACCAAAATCAAATAAACACTAATTTAGAAACAAAACTAAATGAAGTAAAATCTGGATTAGGCATAGTACCAAACATACCTGTGCTAGAGGAAATAAGAACCACATATACAGATGGTAGTGAAATACAGTTAGACGCATTTAAAAGCCTACCTATTTTCAACGGCGATCAATCAAATTATCGGTCGTGGCGCGAAGAAGCATCCAGATTAATGGACAGCATTAAAAACTTCAAAACACACAGTAAGTACGCAGCAGCATTGACTATAGTGAAAAGTAAAATACAGGGTGCAGCCGCGAATGTGTTAACCAATTATAACACAATTTTTAATTTTGAGGCGATACGTAACAGATTAGATTATACGTACTCTAATCAAGAACCTCTATACGTGCTACAAGACATGATGAAAGCCATCACGCAAAAAAGAAGCACACTGTCTGAATACCACGACGAGATAAATAAAAATCTCAATTTAATAATATCAAAAATCACTATGTCAGGTGATCCGCCGAATATAATCGACAGACTAATTAAAAATGCTAACGACGACGCAGTTCGTATATTCATTGATGGTATGAGTGACAACTTTACAAGAGGATCATTATATTCAGCTACAATAAATGATCTAGAACACGCATTCGCAATTGCTCGCAGAATAGAACATGATAATGTGCACAGGCATTTACATCTCACTCAAGATAAGCACCACAAAAATATGCCACATGAACGCAGAAACGAAAGAAGACCAAATTATTCGAGCCAAACAACGAATTATCAACCCCAGAAGCAATACGATAATATGCAGCAACACAATCAAGGACCACAGCCGATGGAGATAAACTCGAGACAAATTGTACATGCACAGCGACAAAATTGGAATCAATACAAACCCGATGTATATAATCCACCAGCGAAACGTGAACACAGCGGGAGTTTCAACACACACAACAGACCGCAACGATCTTATCAGCAGAACTTCAAGCAGCAGAGAGTAAATAACTCCCGACAACAACGCAGAGACGATGTCAGCAGTACATATGCAGAAGCAGATGAAACGGAATGTATGGTAAATAATAACATAAGAATAGATCATTTAAACTAGTAGACGGGTTGCCCTGCTTAAATTTAACTAGTACTATTTCTAAGGAAATTTATAAAATTCTTATTGATACTGGTGCAACCCATAATTACATTAATAGAAAATGCGATTCTAGCGAAAAAATTAAAATTAAACCTATAAAAATAAAAACAATGCATGGTTATTCTATGGTAGATACAAAGAAAGTAGTTAGGATATTAAAGAAAAATATAACATTTTTTGAATTAGAGGATATTCAGTCTTTTGATATGATATTAGGATATGAAGGACTTAAAGTTCTAAACGCGGAAATAAATTTCAGTAATATGACTCTAACTACCATAAGCAGTGTCGAATCTATTCAGAAAATTAATTACATAATTGGGGAAAATAATATTTATAAAGCAGACATAGATAGACTGATGAAGATTAATAACAGCATAGGACCGTTACCCTTTACAGATACTATAGAAGCAAGCATTAGGACGACCAATGATAATCCGGTTTATGTTAAACAATATCCATATCCCATAGCAGATAACGAATTCGTAAACAAAGAAATACAGAAACTCTTACATGACGATATAATAGAAAAAAGCCATAGTCCTTATAACAGTCCCATATGGACAGTACCTAAAAAAGGTTTGGACGAAAAAGGAAAACCAAAACGGCGCATGGTTGTTGATTTCCAAAAACTTAACGTTCACACTGTAACAGACAGATACCCCATTCCGGATGTCAACATGACAATTCAAAATTTAGGTAAAGCCAAGTACTTTACAACATTAGATTTGGAGTCAGGTTTCCACCAAATTAAAATCAAAACAGATGATAAAGAAAAAACAGCTTTTGCTATAAATGGCGCAAAATATCATTTTAAACGAATGCCTTTCGGGCTCAAAAATGCACCAAGCATATTTCAGAGATGCGTGGACGACATTTTGAGAGACTTTGTAGGTAAATTCGTACACGTTTACATTGATGACGTATTGATATATTCTTCATCTGAGGAAGAACATATACAGCACATAAGTCAAGTATTCGACGTACTCAATAAAGCCACATTAAAAATATCTGATGAGAAAAGTAAGTTTTTTCAAGAAGAAGTAGAATACTTAGGTCACATAATCAGACATGGTAGAATCACTACGAACCCTGAGAAAATAGCAGCTATAGAAAATTTTCCAGTCCCACAAACGGTAAAGGATTTGAGAGGATTTTTAGGTCTTACAGGTTACTATCGTAAGTTTATAAAAGGATACGCAAGCATAGCCAAGCCCCTGACATTATATTTACGAGGAGATAACGGTAAAGTAAACAAAAAACAAAGTAAAAATATTAAGTTAAATCTGAATGATTCAGCATTAGAAGCGATTAGAATTTTAAAAAATTATTTGAAAGAACAAGTCGAACTTTTTCAACCGGATTATAGTAAACCATTCGAGCTTACTACTGATGCATCCAACATAGCTATTGGAGCCGTACTAAGTCAGAATAAGCAACCTATACACTTCTTGTCAAGAACACTGAGTAAGACAGAAGAGAACTATAGCACAAACGAGAAAGAGCTATTAGCGATCATATGGTCCTTACAAAAACTCAGAAACTACATATATGGTATAGCAGACTTAACCATATATACCGATCACCAGAGCCTTATATATTCTGTATCAGAAAAAAATCCCAACACAAAGCTGAAACGTTGGAAGGGAATCATTGAAGACTTTGGAGCAAAATTAGTTTATAAACCAGGAAACCTAAATCTTGTAGCTGACGCATTATCACGTCAACGCATAAATACTTCTACCATAGAAACAGCACATTCAGCTGAAAGTTCTTCTAATGATATAATAAAAACTGTGAATCAGCCTTTTAATGCATACACTGCACAGTTCGAACTTATTGAAGATATAACAAATAATATCGAAACACAAATCTATTTTAGTAACAAAATAAGACTCATAATAAAGTTTAAGGACAAAGACTCTTTACTAAGGCAGATGAAAGAAGTTATACAACCCCAAAAGATTGTAGCTTTGCATACGAAATTTGAAAACATATACAAATATGGTGAAAACATAAAAAAAGAATTCCCACTAGTAAGATTTATATTCACACCAAGAAAACTTCAAGACGTGACAAATTTGGAGGAACAACTAAAACTTGTAAGGGTAACTCACGAAAGAGCACACCGAGGGTTACGTAACAATATACAAGAAATCTCAGAGAAATATTACTGGCCCGATCTAAATAAACAAGCAAAGAGTTTCAACAGAAAATGCATAGCATGTCTATTTGGAAAATATGAAAGAAAACCTATCAGAGAACCTCTGAATAATTCAGAAATACCAACACATGTGGGAACACACATTCATATGGACATATACTTCAACGACAAGTATACTTTCCTTGTAACAGTAGATAAGTATTCTAAATATACAATCCTTCGGGAAATCGAAACTCGAAACAGACTGTACGACGTTATGGAAGAGGTCTTATCTAATTATTTCCCAAAATGTGAACGACTCATGACAGATAACGAGAAGGGATTCAAAACAGAAATGGTGAACCAAATGTGTTTGAAATACAACATAACTAAAGTAGAAACTCCAGTATACAGATCGACAGCGAACGGTCAGGTAGAACGTGTAAACGGTACAATAACTGAACTGTCTAGAATATTCACAATTCAGAATAAAACAAGACTTATCGAAGAAATATTTAGAACAGTGCGTGAATTAAATAATTCTATACACTCAGTTACCGGTTTGAAACCTAGAGACATTTTCTTTAATCAAAATAAATATAGCAATAGTGAAATTATAATAAATAAACTAAACTCAGCATCCAAAAAAGTGATCGAACGTCTAAATAAAGGAACTCGACACAGAGAGTATAAAAAAGGAGATAAGATAATGGTAAGAATCACAGGTCTTAGAAAGAAATCTAACGCCAGATACATAACAAGAATAGTAGAAGAAGATAAAGGAGACACTGTAATCTCTAAAGAAGGAATAAAAATTCACAAGGATAACATAAAGAATTATCATTTTTCAGATGACGAAAATATTAATATTCCTAACATTACTAGGAATTGTACAGAGTCAAGAAGGGCAAGGAAACGTTCAAATAACTGAGTTACTAAACAAGAAGTTTATACTTACGCAAACAGATGACGTGTATTTATTCAAAGAACAAACTTATTTGTTACATGCCACCAACCTGACTTCGATATTTCAACCTTACGTAAATATCGTAACTAGTAAATATCAACCTACACAAGAAGAAAAAATTTGGTTAAGTAAAATTAAGAATTTAGCAGACCAATTACAAGAACATACTAGGCATACTAGATCAATTAACTTTTTAGGAACAGCTTTCAAATATGTGTTTGGTAATCCTGACCATTATGACTTAGTTAACATAGAAACGAGTATAAATAATCTCATAGAAAACAATAATAAACAAAAAACTATAAATTCTAGATTTGAACAAATTTTGCAACAATTCGAAGGTCAGAGCCTTAAAGAACATTTAGTAATAGAACAAGTGTACGAACAATTATTATTATTGACCAGAACAATTAATGCAGCAAAAAATAATGAATATTTATCAGAAAGCCTAGACTTAGATGACATTAAAAATATTATTCAACATGAAATAATTCAAGTACCCATAATAAATATACTTGAGTACTCTAAAATATTATTAGCTAGAACTGATGAATTCTTCATCACAATATATAAATATCCAGTTCTAATTAAATCATGTAAATTGTATAAAGTAACACCTTTAAATTCAAAACATGGAAAAATCATTACAGATAAAACAATTGCCTTATGTAACCAAACTTATTTAAGAACAAGAAATTGTCAAAATCATCTAAGTAAAAACATTTGTGAAATTAACTTTGAAGAAGAAAATTGTCTTATTCCACTTTTAAAGAATATAACTTCAAAATGCAACATTAAACAAGAATACGATTACGACTTAGAAATTGAATCCGGTGTTATGTTATTAAGCGGTAAGCATAAGTTAAATAATCAAACAATTAATGGTATAAACTTAGTTACTTATGAAAATACTATATAAATCTAGACGATAAAATATACAAAAACATGCATAAGCAAATTAAAGAAGTTATATTAAGAAATCATAATTCAGAGTCTTACATCGACCAAATAATTAAAGAAGATACAATGTACAAATTCGATAACATAGATACTTTAAAAAAACTAATTATTCCTTTTGAAGAAAAACCGATATTATCAACTATATACACAATTGTAACACTGATTGTTATTCTAGCATTTACGTACGTAATGATAAAAACTATACAATGTATAACAGATCGTCAAAAACAAAAAAAGATTGACGCATATAACAAAACTTATGAAAGAGAAAGTTTAAAATAGCGTCGAAAAATCGGGACGATTTCGTTTAACAAGGGGGGGAGTTAAGTATCCATAGCAAGACATATTGAGAAAAAAGATAACATTATTTGTATTCAATGATATCTTTAGTCTCTAGTACAGTCTTGCACACAACGCTACAATGATAACATATGTAAAAGAGATAATATCGTTTGTATACAATGTTGGAATATTATCTCTTCTTCATTATCAAGCAAGACGATTGTACGCTTGGGTCTCCTTGTAGATAGATAAGAAAAGTATATAAATACGACTGTATGATGAATTTATCAACAGTCTTATTGTAACTACATAGTAGCCTTAAGCTCCTTTTAGAATTAGTAAAAAGTATTTCAATAATAAAGGACATAGTTCCAAATAAATATTGTTTAATTTTAAAAGTAAGAAACAAGTGTTTTAATTCGCGCCCATTTGAAAGTAAAAATGCAATTTCAACTAGTTTGACTTGTGGCCGTAAGTCACACACTTCGATTGTGTGTCATCGTTGTCATGTAGGACTTTTAGTTTCTGAGTTATTAGGAGTTGTTTTGTTCTTGTTGGGGAAATAGTTGGCATGAACATTTTGGCTTGTCTGTTACCTTCAACGTTGGTCCAGTAATGGTTTGCCTTGTTTGTTAGCCATTTTTTTATATAAAATTTAGCAGTGCTAATAGGTAATCCACAGAATGGTCTTGGCATCGTGAAGGTCGATGCTGATCCTTTTCTGGCTAATATGTCTGCTATTTCATTGCCCACATGTCCACTGTGTCCTGGCACCCAAATGAGATTTACTCTGTTTGTGCTGGCTAGTGATGTGAGTAATTGCAAGCAGTCCCATACTAGTTTGGATGTTATCTCGTAGCTATTGATGGCTAGGAGTGCAGCTTTGCTATCAGAGAGAATATATATGTTCTTGTTTGTTATGGATTTTTCTAGATTTTCTCTGAGACATAGTTCTATCGCAAAGATTTCTGCTTGAAATACAGAGTTGCACTTGTCCATGCTTTTGTAGATGAACGTTTTTGTACTGACCCCGTATACTCCAGCTCCAACTCCTTCATTTGTTTTCGATCCATCTGTGTACCATACATGAGAATTGTTAGCAAATGTGGGCTTATTCTGTTCCCAGTTTTGTCGATTTGGGAATGTAACTTTGAAGTTTCGGCTGAAGTTGAATCTTGGTAGACAGTAGTCTGTTATGGTAATTCCAAGTATTTCATCTTTTTGTAGTTCCATAACGATGTCTTTATGAATTAGCTTGGAGTTTTCGGTGTTATCAGATATGAGCATGAAGGCATTAGTCATGGCTTCTTTCTGTATCTGTAGATGGAGAGGTGGAAGGTTTAGAATAACTTCCAACGCGGCAGTGGGAGTTGTTCTCATAACGCTCGTAGTGTAAACACAAGCTAGTCTTTGGAGTTTGTTGAGCCTGACTTGTGTTGACTTTTGTTTCGTTTTTTGCCACCATGCTGGAGCTGCATATGTGACAATTGGTCTTGTTACGGCTGTATAAAGCCATAACATCATTTTGGGGTTTATACCCCAACTCTTACCAATCAGACTTTTGCTGGTCCACAGAGAGATCCTGGCTTTGTCTATGGTTTTCATGAGGTGAGAGTTCCAAGTGAGTTTTTCGTCCAGAGTTAAACCTAGGTATTTGACTTCTTTTGAGAACTCTATTGTTTCACCAAGAAGAGTGGGTTTTTTTAGTTTTTCCCTCCTCCTTCTTTTAGTGAACGCAACTATGGTACTTTTTTTGGGGTTTACAGTTAAACCGACTTTTTTGCACCAGTCAGCAACTAGGTTGAGTGCCCTCTGCAGGAGTTCCGAGATTGTATCTTCGAAATTTCCTCTGATTAGGATCGCGATGTCATCCGCGTATCCTTGGACATAAAAGCCATTGTTGCTGAGTAAGTCTAGTAGTTCATTCACTACGATGGACCATAGCAGGGGGGATAGAACACCACCCTGGGGGCAACCTTTCGCAGCTGTGACTCTTATACTGTCACTGCCTAGTGTAGCATTTATGTTTCTACTTTTAAGCATGTTCTTTATCCAGTTACATGTAGTACTATCTACGCCTGTGTTGAGGATGCATCTGTATATTTGGGAATGTTCGGTGTTGTCAAAAGCTCCTTCGATGTCAAGGAAGCATCCCACGGCAACTTCTTTGCTCCTGAGTGAATTCTCGATTCTGGTGGTGAGTTCCTGAAGAGCATGTGTTGTGGATTTACCTTGTTGATAGGCATACTGGTTTTTATGCAAAGGGTTGCTGTATAGTGGACCCTGCCTTATATGTCTATCAATAATTTTTTCCATTGTTTTGAGGAAGAAGGAGGTGAGGCTAATGGGACGGTAAGATTTGGGAAGATGTATGTATGTATGTATGTATGTATGTATGTATGTATGTATGTATGTATGATATTTATTTCGCTTAAATTACTTATAAATATAATATGAAATACAAATCCATTTAAAAATTCAATATGTTTGAACTTACAAAGTAAAGTAAGCAAAATCTGGTGGCATTCGATATTTTATTCAGATTGAGTTCAAATAGTGTTGAATGCCACTTCAAAAGGAACAATACAATTAGATAAGGTGGGGTGTTAAACAAGAAAATAATTTTTTTAGAAAAAACTATTTTTAGCCGATTTAGTTCATATAACATGATATCAATTAGTTATTACTTCACAAAGGATGCAAGAATTTATGTGATCTATATATATTAACATCAAAAGTAAAGTCAAAAGTTAGATCAAAATATTAGAAGTAAGAGAGTTTAAACTATAATAATCATGAGACAATAGCCAATTTTTTACGCGCTTTAGAAAACATTTGGACATGTGAACACATCTGATTTCTTCCGGGAGGACATTAAATAAACGATTACATATAACTGAATGATAATTTCTATATGCGGTGGTTCGATAGTTTGGCACTTGTAACATATTAAGTGAGTTATTGCGTTGGTCTGCGACCTGCCTTCGGTATAAACTTGACCGTTACCTCTCTCCAGCTTTTTGGTATGTAACCCCATGCATAGCTAACTCTAAATATGTTTATTAGCAGCGGGGTTATTTGTGCACTGCCTTTTTGGAGGAGTGCTGGAAATATTCCGTCTTTTCCAGGAGATTTAAATGGATCAAATGAATTGACTGCCCATTTTATTTTATCTTCATAAAAGATTTATTTTGCCCTTATCCAGTCCATTCTTGTTGGTCTATTCATTCTTATTTGAAGAGGATGATTGGGTGAGTCGGGTGTTATTGTGGAGTTTGGGAAATGGGTTTCGGCCAAGAGCTTTAGCGTCTGTATGCCGTTTTCCACATAAGTCCCATTCTGATTTTTCATTAGCCCAATTTTATTAGTGTGCTGTTTTGATAGAATTCTGTGGATACGAGCGCTGCTTCGAGTATCAGAAATATCTTGGCAGAACTTTTTCCATGATTCTCTTTTAGCTCTTCTAATTTCTTGGTTATACTTTGTGAGTGTTTCAAAGTATATTGTCCATTCTCCATCCCGTTTCGCTTTGTTAAAAAGCTTCCTGGTAGTTTTTCTTAACTTAGCGAGTTTGTTATTCCACCAAGGAGTTAAGCGATTGCCTGATTTTTCTTTTTCTGGGCAAGCTTGATGAGGCGGATTTAATGGCAACATTGAGATTTTCGCAACCAAGTTCTAGGCTGTCAATATCTCTGATGTTTTTGTAGCAGTTTGTTGTAGAGTCCATGAGTTCTAGGCTATAAGTGTCCCAATCTGTGGATCTTGGCTGCCTATAGGATTCATAAATCTGTGAACCTAGTTGGACGTCAAAACAGATTTGACGATGGTCTGACATCGATGTTTCAGTAGAAACATGCCAGTCCCTAATGAAGTTTTTTATAAATGGGGTGCATAGGGTGAGGTCAAGAACTTCTTCCCTAATTCTGTTTATAAAAGTAGGGCTATTCCCATAATTTACTACTTCAAGTTTGTTCTTATAGATAAATTCTAAGAGTGACTCACCTCTTTTATTTGTGTTTGAACTACCCCAGTTTGTATGGTGGGCATTAGCATCGCAACCAATTATCAGCTGGAGTCTTCTTCTGCCACAGTAGTCCATAAGTCCTTGCAGTGGTAGGAATTCCAGGTCAGGGGAGTCGCCTGCCAGGTAAGCTGAGCATATGACTGCTTCTGTCTTACCCCTTTCAGTGGATAGCTCAACTATAGCCGCTGCCATGTCTTTGTTTGTGTGTTCTGGAATTGGGATAGTGTTTATATTTTGTTTTATCATAATACAAGCTCTAGGTCTTCCTTCATTTACGGAATCGTAGAGTAACTCACCTGAGAGGCCCTTTATCTGGTCCTTAAGTATATATGGCTCCTGGATAAAGGCTACATCTAGGTGATACTTATTAAATCTATAGCTTAATACCGCCGAAGCGGCTTTAGCATGCTGTAGATTAATTTGGATGCACCTTAATCCCATAGTGAAGTTATTGTTGGGGTGTGTTGGCAGATTTGCCAACATTTTTAGCTTCCGCAACGGTTTGGCTAGCTTCTGAGATCGCAGACATTGAGGACAAGTCTTCTGATGTCTTTGATCTTTGAGGCTCTTCATTGGGCTTTACCGTTGGTTTGCTAGCTCCAGATGTGATAGGGACAGCTGTCTGGTGCTTTCCTTGGGCATTGGTAGCTTCAGGATCAATTCCCTTCCTCGCATCGATCAGTCTCTTCTGGGCACTAAACTTAGGATGTGCTGGCGCTCTGTCCTTTGTTAAGGCCTCAACGTTCTTCTTCTCGACTGGTCTCGGTAATTCCTTTATTCTTATGAATACCTGCGAGAAGTTCAGGAATAGTTTACATCTTTGTTTTAGGATGTATTCTTTGGAGATCTCATCAACTGTGAAGGTGATGGTCTCTCCTCCGCTCCTTTCCTTTGTTATCCTGAGGACTCGCCAGCTTTTCGTGGATACGCCTGAGTTTTGTTTGGCAATCCTAGCTAGGAAAATATCCTTGGTGATGTTATCGGCGTCTGGAACGAAGGTAACGCATGTGAATGACTTTGGGATTTCGTGTCCCTGAGTTATTGACATGAGCCAGTTTTTGGTTTCTGTGTCGTGGCAGGTGATCGATAACCATCCGTCTCTAGTTGAGGTGGCTACAAATCGTAGGATAGGACATTTTTTGTCTGTCTTGTCCATTTCCTCTAGTAGACTCTTCCTCACTAGCTTGATTTGTTGGTCCGTAAGAGTTTGTTCCGGGTGCATGGAGTGCATGATTGCGACTTTGCATTGGGCCATAGTATCCCTGTAGGAAAGCCCTGATGTGCTAGGTCTTTCCTGTACAATCTCCGTATAGCTAGACTTGTTCTGAGCTTTATTTCCACTTGAGCTTTTTGTCGCATCTGAGTGGGATTTGTGATGAGGTTCTTTTTTGGTTTTGTTCCTAGGGGTGCCTCCACATGTGTCTTTGGGTGACTCTGTGTGTGGTCTATGTTTTTTGCGTATTTCCGCCATAGGAGACCTGCAGCGTTTGCTGGTACTTGGTCCATTTGGTGGTTCTAGTTTACCTTCCTTTTCTCTTTGCGCAAGGACTAGCGCATATCTGGCTCTTTCTAGCCTTTTCGCTTCTTCGGGTTCAGTCCCATCTCTTATAAGGGCCGCAATACGACGCCTTTGGGCTCCAGTGAAGTGTTCGTACTTCTGCTGGGGCTTCCTTGCGTTGGTATTTGCAGCTGTGTCGATACTAGGTACATTTAGTTCCTGAGTTCGGTCCAAGATTTGGGATGGTAGCCGTGTAGCAGTTGTTGGAGATGAGAGGATCACCTCTTCTGTCTCCATTTGTGAAATTGGAGAACGGAGTAGAGATTCTTCCTCTGACTCCGTTATCATATTCGTTGTTGTTGTTGTGTTGTTGTTTTTGTTTGTTTTTTTTAAATTATCCATGTAGATCCCACGAGTAAGGCGAGAATAGATCGTCCGCACCTGTAGAGCTCCCATGCAGGTGTAAGGCTAGTTACTATGAGAGGTCGCCCGGTATCTCATAGGGAAATTACGTTTACGGTGGCACATTTTTTAGTTCCCTGCACCATTCAGTCCTCAGCACGTATTCCAGACACTTTGACTTGGGAATTTGGTGCTCTTGGTCCGCGGAGGTGTGAACACCTCTACCACACTACGTGGCCTTCCCCTATCCGCCACCTGGGGACGCGCCGGGTCGCCTGAGAAGCTCGTGTTTTCCCGGAGCGATTGTCCTTGCGACTTATTATTTTTTTTCATAATGAAAGTGATATGCATGGGAAATTGAAGGCGCTCGGAAACCAATTGCAAATCGTCGGAATCCGTTGCTTGAATTTTTAAGTCAAAATCTTCGCTTCCAAGACATTTGATTTGAGATTCTTCACATTCAAATCAAACCCAATCCGTTAAAAAAGTTTCGGTTGATTGGGGTTGCTCAACAAAATTATAACTGAGCCGACTTTCGAATTAAAATTGTGTAGCGGTGAGCCCGGAACATCTAAAGAATTTAAAAATCAAACTTTTGAAATAACTTTTGTTGTATTGGAAGTGACACAACCCGTTTTCCTATCAAGTATATTTTTTTACAAAGTGCGGTTGCCATACTACATATATGTAAGTTCTATTCCCAATCTCATCCCCTTAAACTATTATTTTCACCATAAAAAGTAGCATAATGTCCTTCCTAAACGAATCCTCCAAGCCCAGAATCGTAAAAATCGAATGATCCATTCTCGAGTTATGAGTGCCACACACAGACGTCAGTCTCTTTTATTTATAGGGGTACCCACCCGGTTTTTCCGTGCCTTTCATTTGGAACTATCGGGTCTAAAACTATCCTATCTTTAAAACTAAAACCAACAACTGGATGGGTAGCCACAAAATTTCATTGAAATTGGTTGAGTGGTTTCGGAGATCGACAACACCTAACCAATTCCTCCGTAGATTTTGAAATTAAAATTCTTTCTTAGATTTCATATCTGTGAGTGTCATAAGAGCATAATATGTTTTCACTTATCTTGACAGTAACTCTCTTCGGCCGTCGACTCTCTTTCGTGAAGTCGTTTGTAATTTGTATTTGTACAGGTACAGGCATGAAGAACAAAAGAAAAGTGTATCCCGAATCAAAGTATGTACACAACTGCGTAGTTGAAATTTAGTGTAGTAAAATTCAACTTTTTCAATTGTTAATATTTAAAAAAAAGTAAAAATGCAAAGATAAGCACCCTGAAAATATCTTTTTTTTGCCACTTGATTGGTTGAGCGTGTGTGTGAACCGCAAAAGGGAGAAACACACTACAGAAACTACAGAAATAATATAGAGGGGATGCTCTGTGTCAAGTAATTCGGGAAAAAAGGCATAAAGGGCCAAACTCGAACTTTTTTTTAGTTATTTTCTTGGCGGGACTTTAGATTCGCCCATAGCGTGACCTTGACGTCCGATTACAGATCACTTGCTACCCAGAGAATCGGTATTTATTTTTAACTAGCTGGATGTACCCGCTTTGCTGGGTCCTTTAATAAATGCATACATGTGAACATGAAGTAAGGATACTAAAAACCATCCTATGTAATACCGCTACTCACGACAAATCGATTGCTATATATATTATTGAGGTATCGTTACGTACCTACTCCCTACTCGCGGACAAACAGAAAAATGTGTTCTCTTTTATAGAGGTAGAGAAGATAGGGGGCGGGTTTCCAATATGCGCACTAAGCAAAATTTTTTTTTTATTTTTTTATAGCTTAAAATGGGCTAAAAAACATAAATATAATATTTTATTTTTTGAGGAAATTAATTTTTTTTTTTAATTTATTTATTCATTTTTTACTTTTTTTTATATTAAATTTTAATTTTTTTTTTTTAATGAAACCATGTTTATGTGATTTATGCACAAAGATTTGAAACCTTTTTTTCCGAAATCTCAATACACATGCACAACTGCTCCGCTAAGGGTATGTCAACAACTATCAGGCAGGCGCCTTTAAGAAAGTCTGGTGTATTTAAAGTATGGGGTGCGTGGCTCGCTTCGCTCGCTAACAGGATTTTAACCCTTTTTTTCGCAGGGTTTAGACGCTCACGCCGTCACGCGACTTCGTCGCTCCGCTAAGGGTATGCCAACAACTGTCAGGCAGGCGCCTGGAGCTAAAGTTTATATATATATATTTAGCAGTATAATATATTCAGTAAAAAAAAAATCAAAAAAGACAAAATTGTTTTAACTTTTTGACATATGGCAATACCTACCTATAATAATTTCCAAAATTCACCCCTCCACTGCAACACAAACGTTATACAAAGTGAACGTGTCCATTTTTGCAGTTTGTTTACATGCACTTTTCAGTGAAAATTTAAAACTTTAAAAATAAAAGAAAATAGGAAAAAAAGTTTCCGCAGAAAAATTCTTCTACAGTACCTACATCTTAGAAAAACTCAATTTAAATAAAAAAAATGAATTTGCTCAGTTCGCATACTGGAAACCTCAGCCCAACCATGCATATAAACAAAGTTTCATTGCGATCGGTTGAGTTTCTAAGAAAACGGACAACAGCGCCGCCTATCGGGTCCAAAAACATCCTACCTTTCTAGCTGCATACAAACATGCACACATATAAAGTTTCATTGAGATCGGTTGAGTTTCTCAAAAAAAATCGACAACAGCGCCACCTATCGGGTCCAGTCCAGAACTATCCTATCTTTCTAGCTGCATACAAACATGCACACATACAAAGTTTCATTGAGATCGGTTGTGTTTCTCAAAAAAATCGACAACAGCGCCACCTATCGGGTCCAAAACTATCCTATCTTTCTACCTGCATACAACCATGCTCAGAAACAAAGTTTCATTCGGATCGGTTGAGTTTCTCAGAAAACGGACAACAGCGCCACCTATCGGCAAAACTATCCTATCTGTCTAGCTGCATACAACCATGCACACATACAAAGTTTCATTGAGATCGATTGAGTTTCTGAAAAAAATCGACAACAGCGCCACCTATCGGGTCCAAAACTATCCTATCTTTCTAGCTGCATACAACCATGCTCAGAAACAAAGTTTCATTGAGATCGGTTGAGTTTCTCAAAAATATCGACAACAGCGCCACCTATCGGGTCCAAAACTATCCTATCTTTCTACTTGCATACAACCATGCACACACACAAAGTTTCATTGAGATCGGTTGAGTTTCTAAAAAAAATCGACAACAGCGCCACCTATCGGGTCCAAAACTATCCTATCTTTCTAGCTGCATACAACCATGCTCAGAAACAAAGTTTCATTGAGATCGGTTGAGTTTCTCAAAAATATCGACAACAGCGCCACCTACCGGGTCCAAAACTATCCTATCTTTCTACCTGCATACAACCATGCACACACACAAAGTTTCATTGAGATCGGTTGAGTTTCTAAAAAAAATCGACAACAGCGCCACCTATCGGGTCCAAAACTATCCTATCTTTCTAGCTGCATACAACCATGCTCAGAAACAAAGTTTCATTGAGATCGGTTGATTTTCTCAAAAAAATTGACAACAGCGCCACCTATCGGGTCCAAAACTATCCTATCTTTCTAGCTGCATACAAACATGCACACATACAAAGTTTCATTGAGATCGATTGAGTTTCTAAAAAAATCGACAACAGCGCCACCTATCGGGTCCAAAACTATCCTATCTTTCTAGCTGCATACAACCATGCTCAGAAACAAAGTTTCA
Source organism: Cheilosia vernalis (assembly GCA_949126925.1). Lineage (NCBI taxonomy): Eukaryota > Metazoa > Arthropoda > Insecta > Diptera > Syrphidae > Cheilosia > Cheilosia vernalis. The sequence continues at coordinate 42,403,389 of OX421358.1, forward strand.
TTGAGATCGGTTGATTTTCTCAAAAAAATTGACAACAGCGCCACCTATCGGGTCCAAAACTATCCTATCTTTCTAGCTGCATACAACCATGCACACAAACAAAGTTGCATTAAGATCGGTTGAGTTTCTAAAAAAAAACGACAACAGCGCCACTTATCGGGTCCAAAACTATCCTATCTTTCTAGCTGCATACAAACATGAACACATACAAAGTTGCATTGAGATCGGTTGAGTTTCTAAAAAAAAACGACAACAGCGCCACTTGTCGGGTGTTCATTAAATTCTTCCCATCTAAAAGTGCCCAACGCGCCTAAAGAAGTAATAACTTCAAAAAAACATAAAGCAGAAAAGGTGCAGTTGCATATGCATGCATACGAAAAAAATTTATAATATTTACCCTCAGGATAACGTACGAAGATGATTTTAAAAAATATATAAAAAAACAATACTGAGCACAAACGGGATTCGTTCATGGCATGCATGCACATGAATCACTAATCAGATCACAATCAATATAGCGCATTTTAAATCACAATAATTGATTGTGACTCTCTCCCAATCTCAATTACATTACATTACGTACCTGACCCAGCGATGCCAACCTAGGCTTTTTCATGCCTTTTAGGCATTATTTCATTAGCTAAGGCTTTAAAGCTTTTTTATTGTCAAAAAGGCATCTTTTTTTTTATTATATTTTTTTGATTCAACGTATACTGACTTTTTATTTTTTTAAATATTCTTAAAAAATCTTAGCAAAAAGAAGACCTCGGTGCTCGGTCTTAAAGAATGTGTTTCCAAACGAAAAAAAAAGTTTTTTTATTTTTTTTATATTTGTGTTTAATTTTAGATTTATTGTTCCAATTTACATAAAAAAATATTTTATGCACTATTTTATTGAAAAAGGCATCTTTTTTTTTTAAGTTAGGCTTTTTTTCGTCAAAATTGGTTGGCAACGCTGTCCGCACTCCACTGGTAGGCTGTTGATTGCAATGACCTACGCATATCTGTGAAATATGTAAGTCTCAAATAATTACATTTTTGCTTATAACTTCTGTTATACAATTCAGAGAATAATGATTGATACATCAATCTCTTCACCGGGAAGTGTACTAATCGAAGAATAAATTCATATTCAAATTTGTTTGGCCATTTCGTAGTAATATATGTTTAAACCATAAAAAATGGTCTTTTTTTGGTTAAAAACTCATATAAAATGGGTTTGAAGGACCAATAACGGACTTTAGGATACTAAAAACCATCCTATGTAATACCGCTACTCACGACAAATCGATTAATATATATATTGTTGAGGTTTCGTTACGAACCTACTCCCTCTTCGCGGACAAACAGAAAAATGTGTTCTCTTTTATAGAGGTAGAGATTAAGGTAGCTTTCAAATGTTTTTTTAATGAAATATATATACACAGCTTATTTTTGAAGTGAACTTATTGAATTTTGTCATGAAATTTGATCAAAGTGGTCTGGTGTGTGAATAAGTTGCACGGCCGATCGTCCGCAGGTGCTGTGACAACATGGACTATACGTAGTCGACCAACGAACGAATAACGATGACGTGACGAAATAACTCTCCGAATTCTATGATATCAAATTCCTCCAGCCAGAGAGATAGCCATGGATGTGTCCATGGAGACATAGGGTAGGTAGACAAGCCAGTGACAATATCATCCGGCAGGCTAGTTATAAGTTAGATAGGGTTGTACAGTCCGACTTAGCTTACGGTATAGGTTAGATTAGGACTAGTTAGCATAGTTACAGTATGGTTCAACTGCATCTGACTTTTCGGATTCTCCCCTTTGGTGAAGAATAGGTTGTTGAGCTTTCCGTTTCCTCATTTCTTTCGCTCTCCTCTCTTCTGTCCTATACTTTATTTGCCCGTCCGAGGTCTAGTAATTTCATTTCTTCTCATATCTTCTTAAATTTATTTTTTTTTGGCACGATTTCTGTGCAACCTTGAGCGTGCCACCGTCCTCTTAAACTTCTCCGAAGATGCACCTGTGACTAAAATCGACTCCTAACAAGGCTGAATAGAATAAGATGGAAAGGTAAAAGGGTGCTCTTATGGCAGTTTGCCACAGCTTCACTTAGACCAACAGTTGGGTCCATTGTGTCCAGTTACGGGAACCATCCAGTGTGACCTGTTGAAAGAGAAAACTGAACCGCTTTTTATATTGAAGCCACATAAATTAGTATGAATCTCATGGGTTTCTAAAGCTCTGTTGTATCATGATCCTAAAGTGTGTCCTACGAGTAACCATTGATAATTATGAAGTCTGTTTGTCTAATGGAACCACCGAGATTTGAGTATGAATCTCAGGAGTGCATTGAGATCAACATTCTTCAAATCCTCCAGGTCATCGAAGAAGTAACTGTTGAGGATCCTCCGTCTGCTGTTTTTAAGGGCTGGGCATTCGCAGAGTAGGTGACGAACAGATTCTATTTCTTCAACGTCCCTGCAGCTTCTGCAAAAGTCATTATGCAGTATCCCCAGCCGTTCCGCATGTACGCCTATCGCACAGTGTCCAGTAATGACCCCCGTGAGTATGCGAATATCTTTGCGGCTTAGTCCGATTATGCATTTAGATCTCTTTTCACCCAACTCTGGCCACAGTTGTTTTGTGTGCCTGCAGGTAATGAGATTGGTCCAGCGTAGGTTAGTTCTACTCCAGGATTCAATGTCAATCTCCCTTGCAAGCGTGCTGAGCGGAGTTCTTACTGATTTTAGGGCCAGAGATGCATGCATTTCCGACCCGTTTCTTGCAAGCTCGTCCGCCTGTTCGTTACCTGGAATATCCATAATGCCCCGGCACCCAGCATAAGGTCACCGCATTGGCTTGTGATATTACGTCCAGATTTTTCTTGCAGTGACATACTGCTCTTGACTTCACCACTACTGACTCCATGGCTTTTATTGCCGCTTGGCTGTCAGAGTAGATGGTGATTTGTTTACCGACAATGTGTCTTCTTTTAGCTTCCTCTGACTTCTGTAGCATAATTGGTCGAATATTATCTATTCCGGGTGCCTTGAACGGGGCAAATGTGTTGATAGCCCAGGCTATTTTCTTCTCGTCTATAATTTCGGCGATTGTTTTCTGCTCCATTCCCTCCCTCGTGCCTGGTGTTACTGTATCGTAACTTTCCGACACATCTGTGCATCCTGGGAAGTGAGTTTCCGTCAGTGTTTCCAGCGTCTCTTTGTGTGATTCGGTCCAGCTACCGTCGCCCCTTCTTAACGAAGTTATCGGCATCGGTGCCTTTGAAAGGACTTTCCTCAACCTAGATGCTTCTGTTGTGGATTCAATGGATTCGCAGAAAGTTCACCATGATGGTTTCTTTGCGAATCTGATCTCCTTTTTAAGGATTCTAACGCTTTCCTGGTTGGGTGTTGGTGGTTGGGTGTTGTATGAATAGGGTAGACTCTGATTGGCATCAACTTGGCGATGCCCAGTTGTTGCAACTGTATCATACACATCAATTGTGCTTATTTTACCTCCGCGTGGTAACCACCGGGTACTGGTCTTGTCCGTCCGGGCATGACTTGCTAAACTTATAAGCGCGAGTGTTGAACACGAAGAAAATAGCAACACTATAATGCTCTGTCGGAAAGACTGCCTGATCGAGACTCAGAGGTCTTACATGAGCTCCTCAGAAAGAGGACATACAGCGAATGAATCCGCGAGTTTGGATCAACGGTGGTGTCAACAGTCAAGATGGCAGATACCTTGCATGAGCTACTCTGACATATTTGGAGCTAAGGTCAGTAAGGATTTTCAGCACTAGTCAGGGTGCTGAAATAGAGATGGTGGCGGATGAACCCTTTATGGGCCTGGTCCTCCAGGTTGGGGGTTGTGCGTGGGGTTAACTACCCAACCACGGAAAAAACAAATGGTTACGAAGCAACCAAGAGCCTCGGATAAGGATGGAATCACTGTTGACGACCCTGCAAAACGGAAAAAGGACAATGACTTTCGGATTTGCACGTGGAATGTTCGAACCCTGAACAGACCGCGTGCAGCCGAACAATTAGCGGAGGCCCTAGACTGCTACAATGCAGACATCACCGCCATCCAGGAAGTGCGGTGGGATGGGCCGGGCAAAAGAAGGATGAAAAACTGTGACATCTACTACGGTGATTGCTACAGGGAACAGAAACAGCGTCTATTTGGATGCGGATTCGTTGTAAGCGGCAGACTTAGGCAAGAAGTCTTGAGCTTTCGACACGTCAGTGAACGTCTTACAACTATCCGCATCAAGGCTAAATTCGCTAACATCAGCCTAATATGCGCTCACGCCCCCACAGAAGATAAAGACGATGCTACCAAAGAATGTTTCTACGAGCTCCTCGACAAAACATACGAGCAATGTCCTAGGTATGACGTTAAAATTATCTTAGGTGATTTTAATGGCAAAATAGGAAAGGAAGACATCTATGGTAGCACAATTGGAAAGCACAGCCTACACGACACCACGTCTGGGAACGGACTTAGGCTAATTGACTTTGCTGCGGGGCATAATGTTTCTATAGCTAGCACACGGTTTCCACACCTCAACATTCACAAAGGAACATGGCGGTCACCGGATCATCAAACCGTCAATCAAATTGACCATGTTGCGATCGACGCAAGGCACTCCTCCAGTATTCTAGATGTCCGAACTTTCCGAGCGGCCAACATAGACTCGGACCACTACCTTGTTGTAGCCAAGGTACGAATGCGGATATCCCAGACGCCACAACAACGGGGAAATGCTGTGAGGAGATTCAACGTTGAACGGCTACAAACGCAACAAACCGCCAGAACCTTTGCCGATCGTGTATCCCTCAACCTCTCGAGAAGTCCTGTACGGCCAGCATCAAGTGCTGAAGACCAGTGGCATCGCTGCCAAGAAGCCATCAGGAACGCCGCAACTGATGTGCTTGGTTTCACCAAACCACCCCCACGAAACCCCTGGTTCGATGAAGAATGCCGGCAAGCACATGCAGCAAAACAGCATGCCTACGAAGCGGCGCTGCACAGAAGGACGAGGGCGGCTCGTCAGCTCTACGAGCAAAAGAGGAGGGAAGAACACCGGCTTCTCCGGAAGAAAAAGAAAGAGCATGAGAAGCGCGCGATCGAGGAAATAGAGAGGTGTTACTCCAGGAACAATGTTCGGAAGTTTTACCAAAGGGTAAAAAGGACGTGTCATGGCAACAAAACCCGAGCAGAAACCTGTCGAGACGAACAAGGAAACCTTGTAGTGGAATCACAGTCGGTGCTGAGGACATGGAAAAATCATTTCTGCAGACTGTTAAACGGCGAAGACGACATCAATTCCGCTGTCAGGCAGATTGAACCATTCAACCTGGACGATGAAAGCCAAGACTTCCGTCCACCTGACCTAAATGAAGTGAGGATAGCAATATCCAAGCTGAAATCCAACAAAGCTGCCGGACCATACGGCTTACCTGCCGAGCTTTTCAAGGCAGCGGGAGATGATTTGGTAGAGTGCATACACCAACTCGTCTCCAAGATTTGGTTAGAGGAAAGTATGCCTGATGAATGGAACCTCAGCATTGTCTGCCCGATCCACAAGAAAGGAGACCCTCTAAACTGCGCCAACTATAGAGGCATCAGTCTCCTCAACATCGCATATAAGATCCTTTCTGCCGTACTGTGTGATCGCCTGAAACCATATGTCAACGAACTGATTGGACATTATCAGTGCGGTTTTAGGCCCGGTAAGTCCACAACAGACCAAATATTCACACTACGGCAGATCCTGGAGAAAACCCAAGAAGTCCAAGTCGATACCCACCACCTGTTTATCGATTTTAAGGCCGCATATGACAGCATTTATAGAGACGAGCTATACAGAGCCATGTCTAGTTTTGACATCCCTGCCAAACTTGTCAGATTGTGCAGAATGACGATGGAGAACGCTCGCTGCTCCATAAAGGTCGGAAACAATCTCACCGAGACCTTTGGTGTCAAAAAAGGATTTAGACAAGGTGACGCGCTGTCATGTGACTTTTTTAATATAATTCTTGAGAAGATTGTGCGAAACTCACAAGCCAACACCAGAGGCACAATCTTCCAGAAGTCTGTGCAACTACTTGCATACGCTGACGACATCGACATCATTGGCAGAACACAGCGAGCTGTCACTGGTGCGTTTGCAAGTATCAGTACAGAAGCGGCTAAAATGGGTTTAGTGGTGAATGAGGGCAAAACAAAATATATGCTGTCCACAAGAAGGGACACACAACACCGACGAATCGGACAGAACGTCACGATAGACAGCTATAACTTTGAGGTAGTTCGGGACTTTGTCTACCTCGGCTCCGCTATTAATTCTGAAAATGATATCACCTCAGAAATCAAGCGAAGAATCACACTTGCCAACCGCTGTTACTTTGGTCTAAGAAGGCAATTGATTAGTAAGACCTTGTCGAGAAATACTAAGGAGACCCTATATAAGACCCTCATCATCCCAGTCCTACTTTATGGTGCAGAAGCATGGACGTTATCAAAGGCGGATGAAGATCTCCTTGGTCGTTTCGAACGCAAAATTATTCGAGTGATCTTTGGTCCCGTTTGCGTTGACGGGCTCTGGAGGAGGAGATTTAACAACGAACTCTACGAGCTGTACAGCGACATCGACCTGGTCAGAAAAGTGCGCATCAGTCGACTAAGATGGCTAGGACATGTAGAGCGAATGGACACCAACGCTCCGGCCCGAAGAGTCTTCGACTCCAACCCGGAGGGACAACGCAGTAGAGGAAGACCTCGCCTTAGGTGGCGCGCGCAAGTGGAAGGGGACCTCAACCAACTTGGAGTGCGCAACTGGAGGCAGTTAGCCAAAGATCGCGCTAACTGGAGAGGCGTATTGGTTGAGGCCCAGGTCCACCCCGGACTGTAGCGCCACCTAAGTAAGTAAGTAAGTAAGTAACGCTTTCCTTATACGTTGACCACTCAATACGTCCCTCTTTGGTGAGGTTCCACCTAGACCTTGAGCTTCGTTTGAGTTCCGCGATCTTGGGACTCCACCAGGGTGGACGCTTCTTCCCTCTCGCTCCACTTTTCGGACAGGATTTTTCAAATGATCGCGAGAGCACATCCGTTAAAAACTCGACTGCATCGTCTACTTCCTTAACAGATGTGAAATCTTTTACCGGGCAGAGATTCCTGTAACTCTGCACCGTCTCGCCAAATACCTCCCAGTTCGTCCTTTTAGGATTTCTGAACCGTTTTCTACCCTGCGAAACCATTTGCAAGTCATAGAGTATCCAGCAGTGATCCGATAGTGATGCCTTGCTGGACACTCTCCAATTTGCAATTTGGACAGAATTGTTATGGGATGCAAAGGTTACGTCTAAAACTTCCTTTCTATTCACCGTAATAAAAGTGGGATCATTACCCCGACTACATATGAGCACATTGGAGCAAAGAAGGTAATCAAACAAAGCCTCACCTCTGGCATTTATGTCTGAGCTACCCCAAATAGTATGATGGGCGTTAGCATCACAGCCTAAGACTAAGTTTTTCTAACCTTGTTCTGACGCCGCTACTAGCGCCTTTACCGGTTCGGGGGGTACTGATGTGTCATCGTCGCCTGGCATGTATACTGACGCCACCCTACAGCTCTCGCCATTGCCTCTGATCTCCACCACCGTCAGATCACCTGTACTGAAATGAAGCAATATTAGTGCATGAAGTTCTTTTTTTGCCATAATACACGATCTTACTTTACCTTTGATTTTGACATAAAGTATGTCGTATTTTTTCGACCCTAGTCCCATCACCTGATCTTTATTGATCCATGGTTCTTGGATTAGGGCCAGGTCCAGCTGCTCCTCCTCGAGGAACAGCCTCAGGTTGCCTGAAGCTACCTTACTGTGATGGAGGTTGATTTGGACTACCTTCATGCTTTGATGTAGTCGCCTCCTTCACAGTCTCAGGCGCTCGTGCGTTATCCGCAGTCCGCTTCAAGAGCTTGAGGGTAACCTCGCTTGCTGCAAATGATAGCGGCATCTGCATATCTTTCTTCAATGATGCAGGTGGTTCATCAAATAAGATGATGTACCCTCTTGCACCATTCTTCGGCTCCTCCTCGGACACAATTTCCCAATCCCTCATCGGAATCTGGGGATTTTGTGCTTGTAAAACATAGTTAAGCGCCGTTTAGCACGGTCTTCGCAAAGTCGTTCGATGCCTGGTCCTTGCAATCGATGTAAGTGATGCCCTTGAACCATCTCATCTTGCTACGCCTAGAGCGTTCTCAATTATCTTGCCAAATTCCGCAGAGTACTGGCCGCTTGGTTTCCTGGAGTCCACCACAGCTAACTGAAGCGGTTTCCTGGTTACCTCGCTGTATCTCCCGCTTGGGCTAGTTCCCCACAAGGGTGCCCTTTTGGTAATATCACTCGTGGATAATCTGACAGATTAGGTACACAACTTACAAATTGTGAAAAAAGCTAACATATCTAGAGCAATTTTTAATTTTAACCTTGGAGGGTTATTATTATTATTTGAGAGGGGTTAGTGTACTGCGACCTTTTGGTCTATTGTACCCCCTGCTTACGCCTCAAAGTGGTTTATTCCCTCAAAAGAGTTCCCCTCATAGCATAATTCCTTTTGAAATCATTCTAGAGGTTTTAGTACTCTTCTTTCTCCTTGGCGGAAGAAATTCGTCCTACAGCACTCTCTCCAGTCCAGTTTCCTTTAAGAATCTAAGGATGAGAGCTGGCTCTAGTGACTGTATTTCCTCATCAGATAGTTGGTACTTGCCCAAGTATTTCAGTCTTTTGTGGGTCAGTGCCCCACATGATCCCAGCAAGTGTTCTGGGATTTCACTGGACTCATCGCAGAATCTGCAGAGACCTTCTTCAGATATACCCGTTAGGAAGCCCGTTAGGATACGAAGGTTATTTTTGCTCATGCCGATGCAAGCTTGGAATCTCTTCCGGTTGTATTGCCCCAGAAGTTTCTTGGCCTGCCTCATGCCCTGAGTGTTATGCCAGGTTCTTGCCCTGATTTCTTTCTCTAGTTTCCTAAATTCTTCTTTGATGGTGTGATCCCCTATTCCGCAGAATGGTTCAGGACCTATGAAAGTTTCTGATGCTCCCTTTCTTGCTAGGGAGTCGGCCATTTCATTACCCTCTATTCCTACATGGCCAGGCACCCAGCAGAGAGTTATTTTGTTTCTCCTACCAAGTTCATTAAGTTTTTGTAGGCATTCCCATACAAGTTTGGATTGAATGATGTAGGAGTTAAGTGCCATAATAGCAGCTTGGCTGTCTGACATTATAGCTATATTACAGTTGACTCTGTTTCTGTCGAGGTTAATTTTGACACACCTGTCTATGGCATAGATTTCAGCCTGAAAGATGCTGGTACTTTTGCCCATTGGTTCAGAATATTAGGTTCCAGGCCCAAATACTCCCGCTCCAGTGCCCTCATCAGTTCTCGACCCATCTGTGTACCACTTTGTTGTGTGATTGCTCAGTCTGTGAATTGTGGATTCATTGCTCCAGTTCTTCTTATTGCTGAGTTTAGTAACAAAGTTCTTTTGAAAATCAAATCTTTTGATAATGTCGTCTCTAGGAAAGGCCAATAGTGGTTGTTTTTTGAGTAGTACGTCAAACTGTCTCAGTGTGATGCACTTTCCTCTTCCTATTCCTTCTTTGGCCATTCTTAGGATCGTTTTACTTGCACATTCCTCAACCATAAGGTGCAATGGAGTTAATTCCAATAGCACTTCCATAGCCGCGGTTGGGCAAGTTCTCATAGCCCCTGCAATACACAGGCACGCCAGTCTTTGCACTTTATTGAGTGTCTTCCTTGTGGTGGAAAGACTGGTTCTTTTTGCCCATGCAATCGCTCCATACGTGATCATTGGCCTCACAATAGCAATATACATCCATCTGAGGATGGTTGGGCTACATCCCCAGGATTTGCCAGCTAGGCTCCGGCAAATCATTAAAGCACGCGTTGCTTTCCTGGTTATCTCTTCTGTGTGTAACTCGTCCACTACAAGACTCCACATTAGGGGGGATAGAACTCCTCCTTGCGGACAGCCTCTTGCTGTGTTAACCTTGATAATACCTTCTGATGTGTGAGTCTCTGCTGATCTTGTGCTCAGGAGTTCATACATCCATCTTGATACTGTGTTATTTACTCCTTTTCTATCAAGAGCTCGAATAATTCTATCATGCGATGTGTTATCGAATGCTCCCTCAATGTCCAAGAAGGCACACAATACTATCTCTTTCGCTTCAAGAGCGCTTTCAATAATCTCAGTTAGCTGGTACAGAGCAGTATCCGTAGATCTGCCCGCTCTGTAGGCATGCTGACGATGATGAAGAGGCGATGTACTTAGTACATCTTCTCTTAAGTAGTTGTCCACAGCCTTTTCCATCGTTTTAAGAAGAAACGAAGTAAGACTGATTGGTCTATAGGACTTCGGTAGATTTGGGTCCTTTTTTCCCACTTTCGGAATGAACACTACCTTCGCTCGTCTCCACTGGTTTGGTATGTAGCCCAGTGCCAGACTGCTTTTTAGAATTCCTGCCAAATGTGGAAGCAATTTACCTTGCCCTTTTTGTAGTAGGACTGGCGGAATTCCGTCCACACCCGGTGATTTATAAGGCTGAAAGAAGTCAATTGCCCATTCTAGTCGCCCTCTGGAGAAGATTTCGGTTGCTATTTTCCAATCTTCCTGCCGAGGTCTTTGAATATTGGTCGTGCTCCTATCGTCTGTGCTCGGATGACTACCAGGGAAATGAGTTTCTAATAGAAGTCGTGCCCTCTGTTGCTCATTTTCTGTAAAGCTGCCGGTTTTCTGAGAGACATTGAGATCCCTTCTGTTTTTGCTAGTGCTTTATGCACTCTGGCTGCAACAGGAGTATGCACAATTGTCTCACAGAATTTCCTAAAGCTTTCTCGTTTAGCTTTCCTTATTTCTTTGTTGTACGAAGTCAGTGCCATGCGATAGCCCTGCCAGTCTCCAGTCCGTTTCGCTGTGTTAAACAGTTTACGTGTTTTCGACCGAAGTCTTGACAGATTGTTGCTCCACCATGGAACCTTATTCTTCTCTGCACTTCTGGTTATTGGGCAGCTAGTTTCGAACGCACTTGTGATGGCTGATGTTATGCCCTCTACTGTGTGTTCCAATTCTAGATGATAAGCTGGAGCTCTCCTAGTATGTACCTGCTCCAAATTATTTCCAAGAGACGATTCAAAGAGATCCCAGTTTGTCTTTTTTGGATTTCTAACTGGGTTACATGTGATACGAGTATTATCTAAATCAAAGGTAATAATCCGATGATCAGACATAGATGGCTCACTAGATACTCTCCAGTCCCTAACAAATCTACTCATACTACGGCTGCCTAATGTGAGGACTAATACCTCTTGCCTAGTTCGAGTTACAAAGGTGGGGGTATTACCTACATTGCATGTTTCAAGAGATGAGCTTAAAATAAATTCCAATAATGACTCACCTCTATTATTAGTGTCGGTACTCCCCCAAATGGTATTGTGAGCATTAGCATCACATCCTATCAGCAACGGCAGTTGGAGCTTGTTTGCATGCTCCACAAGGCGAGGAGGAAGTGATGCAGCCTGCTGCGGAACAAGTTGCTCCACTGCGGCTTCAGTCCTCTCCGAAGTTGGATTCGAGAGGGTCGTTTGCCCCACACTCTCCTCCGACTTCTTGAGTCCAGACACTGCAACCCTGCCGAACCTGTAGCTGAGGGAATTGTTTTGAGCCCTTATGGTATCATAGGACTGCTGGTCGATACCGAGGCCCAGTACTTGCCCGGTTCCCTCTTTCCGACCATTCAATATTTTCCACGTTTTGATGTTCAGGCCATCGTTCTGCGCTTCGAGGAGTGCCAATGTGGTTTGGTGCTCCTGGTCAGCGCTTCGTGGGAAGTAGATTGTAATTGAATGGGCACGTGGTATATCCTTCCCACACATTGCAGTAAGGCCCACTCCCTTCCAATTACTAAGCTTGAGTGCCACTGTCTTCAGGCATTCCACAGTCTGTGGAGTCTCGCAGTCGACTAGTAGCATCCCCAGCCTGAAATGTATGCCCTTGAACTTGAACTTATGCTCCCATCCACGGGCCATTTCATCCACTAGAGCATTCTCTAGATCTTTGAGCTCGTCGGTGTTCAGCATCTCCCTAGGATAATCGCAAGGGAGAACCGCCACCTGCTCGGCCGTCACCGTCATGGCATGACTTCCACCAGCTTCAGCTGCTCTTGAAGCCGCTGCATAGCTTTTGCCGTGTGAGACAGCAGCGTGCTTAGCAGGCTTTGCCCGCGACCTCTCCAGTTTTTCAACTACCTTTGGCTTCTTCTGCGGATTACCTACAGAAGGTGAGATGGTGCTGCTGCACCTCTTTGACGCGGGTGTCGGACCAGAACCAGGCTTAGCCTTGTGTTCTTCGGCCTTCTTTCTTGCCTCCTCAGGTGCAAAGCCATTTTCGTTGTAGCGAAGGTACCATCTAGTGCCTGCACCGCTTAGCCCCTTCCGAAGAGGGTCATCCTTACCACCAGGCTGGCCCGGCGGTGGCATCGGTGGGCCTAGGCGCCCTTTCCTTTTAGCCGTAGCTGCTGCAGGTTGTGTAGATTCCGGTATACGAGCTTGGCTCGTTGCCGTCTCCGTACTTCCCACTGCGTCCTTGGCCAAAGGTTGAGAGGCTAGAGCTTGGCTCCCACTTCCCAGTCTGGCAGCATCAAGGCGTTTAGCCAACAAAGGTGTCGATACCGGAATTTTAGATTCAGCTGCGTTTTGGTTGGTGCTAGGTTGCACTTGCCTGACGCTGCTGCCTCGGCTTGTTCCAGGCTGACAACTAAGAGTATCTTCGCGGAGCCTTTGCTCCACTTCGTTTACTAAACCAGATGCGGTGTAGCCCCGCAATCTGTTTAGATCACTTTTTTGTTTTTGTTTATTTTTGTTTTTGGTATACATATCCCACGAGTAACGCGGGAAAGGGTCGTCCGCCACGCCAGAGCCCCGTATAACGTGGTAAGGCCAAAGTTACTCCCTGAGGTGGCCCGGTATCAGAGAGGCTCCGTAATAATACAGTCGGTTACCCCTGACTGCAAACCATATCCGATAAGCACGGGTCGCATGACTCTCTCGGATTAGGGGTGGCAGACTTAGTTCACCAACCCTCATCCCCTTTCGACCGAAGAAACCCCACCAGTGACCGGTATACAATAAGGTGCTCCGATGGCTGGTGGTGTTAATCGCGTCGATGGGTTCAGTTGAGTTGGCTTAAGCTCCCGCACCGACGCCAAAGTGACGCCATGGAGGGTTAGTCAGAAAGACTTTTATGTTTCCAGTAATATACCTTAAAGATGGGTTATGGGACAACAGTACAGATCTTACAATTTTTATGACTCCATTCCGCCGTTATTGATGGTATCGTCTATCGTGTTAGATTTCGATTAAATAATGCACGGGAATAATTCATGAGAAAAGTGGTACGTACAGCTTTTCGAAGACATTGGAGGTATGAGAACTTATTTTGACAACATTTTCATATCCGGCTAGACAGCAGAAGAACATAATTCCATACTGCGACAGTTCTTTCAAATTGTGTGTGGCAACGGCAAGGGCAACCAATTTAATAATAAAAAGCTGCAATTGGAACTGCAAAAGGAAATTGCAGATTGATGATGCGTCAGATCGACTACAGCGATTATTTCTAAGGCTATTTAAGTAGCCTTATGACGTAGAAATTAAGTATGTTAAGGGGAGGGAACATTTTAGTAGCCGACTGCTTTCAACGAGCAACAGAAGAAGATGATGACGAGTTGCAGTTGGCAGTCATACGCGGAGATGAAGATGGAAAACGAGTATACATGTCAGATCATTATCATAATGATCTGTACATACGTTGGCGACAATTAGTGAGTATTTAGAAAGTAACTGGACGGAGTGCAGATATTTGACATTTGAGTGGCGAGGCTAAGCAATATCATAAAATTCAAGATGAACTAAGGATGTTTGTCAGACGTTCGTGAGAGGTGACGCTGTGCAAAAAAAAAACACAAGTTGGAATTTCGGTAGAGGACATAATTTTGTCAGATAAGAAAGTGCATTATTTATGAGAAATATAGGTACCCGTTCGAATTCAAAAGAGCCACTCACGAATTGCAATATTCTTGAACTCCCATGGTAGTCATATGATATGACAGATTTGAGTTAGGCGAGTACTATTTCAAAATAATGGACGCGTACCCTATCTAACAAAATGCAAGATGAATCCATGAATCAAATTGTTGGAGAACATATTTAGCAGATATGGGTATCCCTCGGAAATCCAGTCTCAAATCAATTTGTCGAAAAGGCCAACATCGGAAAGACATTTTCGAGCCCGGTTACTCACAGAGTAACGGACTAACGGAGAAAGGTGTTGTAATCAAAAATAATTTTCTTGAAAGTTTCTTGTATGCAACCTTCATAGTATAATAGTCACTTGCTGAAGTATAACGTTTCTCCTTTGGCTTTTATGTCTCTGTCGGCAGCCCAATTGTTCTTCGGTCGTAGAATCAAAACAAAGTCACCCATTAGTAACTTACTTTTACTACGCGAACAACTGACTGATTCCGAATCAGTTGTGGTCTGTTGATAGGCCTCCGCGTGGTCAGCCACGCCAAGGCTCAAGTGCTATTCGCGGCGTTAGGTCTTATCGCCCAAAACCATAACGCCCAAATTTAAAATGTCATAACGCCCAAAAGCCACCACATCGCCCAAAATTTAAAGGAATAAAGCGTCACAAAGCCCAAATAGAATGACATATCGCCCAAAGTAATTATCTAATGTCATAACGCCCAAATCTAGAAATGTCAAAACGCCCAAAATATATATTGTTATTAAGTTTGGGTGTTACGACATAGCTGTTATGACATAGTTTTTTGGCGTTATGACATTTTTAAAACCAGAAAACTTACTTCTGTTTAATATCAAACAAGATGCAAAAATTTAGTTTGGGCGTTCTCATTTTTGTCATTTTCTACACAAACCGTTATTTTATTGCTGCTTTTTTACAGGCTATACAGCTATAGTTGAAAAAGTCATTAGCCTGTGAAGTGCATCGAAAAGAAAGGGAGTGCGAAAATTTTGAATATATAAGTGGTAAAAGGGTTATTTCCAAAATAGTTTATTTAAAAAACGAAAAGCAATTATACAAACAAAAATTGGTGGATGAGGGTAATTCATTTTACATTTGTTATTACAACAATTGCAAAGCAAGAATACAAGAAACCTCGGATGGTAGCTGGACGAAATTAAAAAATTTGGAGCATAACCATGGCGACCAAGAAAATATGTACAATAAACTTAAAGTAGTACAACAAATTAAAAAAACAAAGTTCTAGTCCTGCAGTGCTTTAAAGTGATACAGATTCTTCAAGTGGCATCAGAAAAATGTTTGAAAATGTTTGTGCGAAGTAATACTATCACCTATCGCGCCCGGAAGAGGAGGGGCGGAGCGGAAGCGGCACGCGCAAGCGGCGGCGGCGGCCGGCCGCCCTAGCGTCGCGCTGCGCCGCGCCTCCTCGCTGCGCCCAAGAATATTTTCTTATATATTTTTTCTTATCGATATTTTTCTGCAATTTTTTTGGACGATTTGTCCATACATTTGGGCTTTTTGACGTTTTCTTTCTCAATATTTTGGGCGATGTGACGGATTTTGGGCATTGTGACATTTATTTACTTGGGTTCTTTAACCTTGGGCGATAAGACCCAACGCTACTTTAAGCAAAAATAATGTTATTACGCCCAAAATCAATGTCATATCACCCAAATTTACTTGAATTTTCCACCAACAAATTGCCTAGTGATGTTTTGGGCGTTATGACATCTTTCAATTTGGGCGTTATGGTTTTGGGCGATAAGACCTAACGCCGCTATTCGCCTGCCGATTCGAAATGATGATGTAGTTAGAAAGTACTTAAGTATTATTTATTATAGAATAAGAACAAACATGATAATAGTTACACTGAACGTATCCTATTGGTTATTTAGGGGTACTTTAATTTTTGAGAGTCCTGTTGAATTCTAAGAAAAACACAAACACAAAAATAATTAATTGCTGTCGGTCAGTCGGTCGAGAAGCAGTATTTCCCGGATATAAGCAACCCTATTTATAGTAAAACCATTTTAATAGCAACGGCTAGCTATAAACACTATATAATTCTATACCCATGCGAATTTGCTGTTATCCGGGGAGTGTAAAAACAAAATATGTGCGACTGTATCCAACAGTCCCGAAATATGTATGTGTAAACACCGTGCGTGCGGTATGTGTGTGGCTTGATACACGTCATAGAGAAAAGAGGGAATTGTAATAACCGTATTCTTAATACAATATTATGAAATAACAAAAAATCGTGGAGATCGGTTGAGTTTCATCACGGTGACCGTCACTGTGATGGTAACAGTGATGCGAGTTTATTGGTTTCTTCCCATCCAATGTGCCCAACGGGCCTAAAGAAGTAATAACTCCAACCACATGCATTATTTCAGCTCATAAATGTATGCAATGATAAAAACGTATGCAATGATAAAATGTATGCAATGATAAAACACAGTGATGCATATCCGGTGCAGCAAGTTCTATGTTTGGAATTACTACACCAGATTCCAACAACGCGCAATGCAATGATAAAACAACGTGACGCATATCCGTTGCATTGCAGCAAGTTCTATATTTGGAATTACTCCACCAGATTCCAACAACGCGCGCTCAGATGTTTACACATCAAAAAAAACTGAGTGCTAACCTGAATTCTTTGTCGCAAATAAGTCTTAGAATACTTTCTTCAGTAGATTAGTAATTTTAGTAATTTAAGCAACAAATAAAACACTGATCGATGAAACTCATGAGTCATAACGTGTACGATTACACTCCAATACAGTACCAGCGAAAGAGAGAATAGTTATAATTCAATAAATGAGTACATAGTTGATAGTTACCAGTTACCACGTTCTTGCACAAGTATGGTTACCTACTAAAATTTCAGCACAACTATATCAACCAGCCGTTGTCCTTAGAAGCTACAAATGAATGTCATTCAAATATCATACGACAACAAATTGCATAGGTATAGTTGCAGCGCTCTTGATTGTTTGCATGCATTTGTGTAACCTTGTCTATACTTAGAGAAAACACAATTGTATTTAACCAACGGCAAGTACGTAGAATTTAATTCATAAATTCGCTTCACACTCACGCTAGCAACAAAACGAAAAATAAAAATATAAACAACACTAACGTGTTGAAGCTTGATTGCACCTACGGGCACTTTACCTTCATTTCACAATTTTTTTACATGTGCAACTACATTTTTTTCGCAACCCCCAAGGACACTTTTTGCGACAGAGAAAACACCGAATTGCTCGTCAACTATACAAGTAGGTACCTATACCTACCCCTTATTCTGACAATGCTCCAAAATAAGCAGTACATAGGTACAAAGAACATAATGGATTTAATTTTTATATAAGACCTAAATTGATTTTCTCTTATGTTACACTTCCTTTGATTGGCCTACCTATGTTCCATAGTGATAAAAAGTCAGACATATTGACGGATGGCATCACATTTGCATTGCTTACAAAAATTCAATTAAGCCGTAGGTTCATTAAGATGAATATGAAACAACTACACGAAAACATAAAAAAGTCACAAAAAGCAGTACATTGTAATTAAGGTTGCGAATGCTTGTAATAATTTTGCATGTTGACGGTGGAACAAATTTCACTTGCGTCACACATGTGGATAGATGTCGTATACCTACCATACCAACAACCAAAGTTCAATTAAGTTCAACAAAACGTTTCTTAGGGACAGACGGCAGAGCACAGGAGTTTTTCCGCTCTCAACGTAGCGAGCGCATGAAAGAGCAAGAGTTTGCTCAGCTTAATGACAAAAGTGACAGTGTCGGACGTCGGTTGATTCCTTATACGAGTACTGCATACTGCTGTCTGCAGAGTGCAGAGTTCAACCACTTTGCCTGGTTGGTCGGAAAAGAACACCGAGTTCAATCGTTGGGTTGATGCTTATCTAATTGGCCATGCTTTGTCATTCTTTATGAACATTTGATGCCGTTGGGTTGAATAGCAAATGAGTTAAGTCGATGTGAGCTTAAGAGGGGAGGAAATTTTAATTATTTTTCCTCTTTGGAAAATCCATTTCATATTTTTCATGCTTCAAAAAGGGGGCAGACGGGAGGAAAAATGTCGTAGAAATGTTAACCAATTGTGAGATTATGACAAATGACTTACAAAATGTAGATACCATAGAATTCGTGAAAAATAACGTACTTTTCTTTCAATATTAATACAAACTTGTATCGCTAGTGGTCGAAAATCGACCATACCTTTTATAAGTATGTATACTAAAAAACGTAATACAAATTATTCTCGTTATTTATTTAACTTTTTTATAAACGAAACGAAAAGAGCGATATCTAGCTATAATATATAGAAAAAAAAACACGTAGATCTGCTCCGGAAACAGACTCTAATCTAAGATAATTTATATGTATTTAAATAGGTACGTTACTATGGTAATTCCCCTAAATAAATTTCTTACAATTATTGCTTATTTTTAGAGGCAGGTAAATGATTCTCTCCAACGGGTTCTAATCTAAGATGATTAAATACGTTACTATGGAAACACGACGGCGACAAATTGATTGTCACCAAAATCCTTTTATTACCTGTTTTGTATGGGGAAGTCATAAATTAATTTTACCACTCTTAATGGCGACATATACCTACCCACGATTTTGTGTTTGTGCACATCTATGGCACATCACCTTTCAAGTAACATAAATAACATAAGTTCAATTTTTTCGTTCAAATCCATTTTGGGGACATTTTAAGGAACCAGTTAATGCTTACATCCTAAACAATATCCTGTACTAAGATTTTAGCTAAAAAGTATTTTTCCGAAATAAACATTGGAACATTTCTGTACTATTTTGTCTGAATAATTTTTCAAAAACCGCTCTAAAGATTTTGATGGAAATAGATATTATTTAAGATAACAAAAGGACTTCAGCATTTTTGAAGCCAGGTTGTTTTTGTTAATAACTTTGGAGGAAATTTAACTAGAACAAATAAAAAAGATTGTGTTTGCCGATTTTTCCAATATTGTGAGTTTAGAAACTAAATTTGATTCAAGTATTTACTGCTCTTAATTGAACACTGAACACAGAATTGTTCTAACGGGTGATTTTTTAGCTGGTTTGGTTTTGGCAACACTGGTTTTGACAGCTGACGTGTGTTTAGTACCTTGTGTCACTGTCAAACAGCTTCAGTTTGGTTTGCAATTTAACCATGGATCGTCTTCCAAATGAACAACGCTAGCAAATTATTGAATTTTACTATCAAAATTCGTGCTCGGTTCGAAATGTTCATCGCGCGCTTTTATCGAAAAATTGTGTTCAGCGATGAGGCTCATTTTTGGTTGAATGGGTACGTAAATAAGCAAAATTGCCGCATTTGGAGTGAAGATCAGCCAGAAGCATTGCAACAGCTACCAATGCATCCCGAAAAAGCCACTGTTTGGTGCGGTTTATGGGCCGGCGGCATTATTGGGCCATATTTCTTCAAAGATGATGCGAATCGCAGCGTTACTGTCAATGGTGAACGCTACCGAGCGATGATAACAAACTTTTTTTTGCCCGAAATGGAAGTTCTTGACTTGCATGATATGTGGTTTCAACAAGACGGTGCCACATGCCACACAGCACGCGAAACAATGGCGCAATTGCGAGGCGAGTTTGGTGAACAGTTAATTTCACGTTTCGGGCCGGTCAATTGGCCGCCTAGATCGTGCGATTTGACACCATTAGATTATTTTTTGTGGGGGTATGTCAAGGCTAATGTGTATAGGGACAAGCCCGCTTCGATTGACTCACTGGAAGCCAACATCCATGCATTCATTCGTGAGATACCGGCCGATATGTGTGAAAGAGTATGCCAAAATTGGACTCAGCGGATGGGCTACCTGAGACGCAGCCGCGGTCAACATTTGCATGAAATTATCTTTAAACATTAAATTGCAAGGTTCAAACTATCGATTCAAATAAATATTTCATTAATTTTTTCGAATTTTTTGTGTTTTTTTTTTAAAAAAAGTTCAAAACCTCTTAAAAAATGTGGCAGGAATTATTTTGTCAAAGATGTCGTTTCAGACAAGAAATATGGTACAAACGCTATTTTTAAAACGCTACAAATTTTCTTTAAACTTTTATCTTACTTCCCACAAAGGCTCGCTTAACGCCTTTCACAGATGGATGGTACATTAAATAAGGGGGTCGATGACTTCATGAACTCGAACTTCAATACATTAATACAAAAATAATCTCAATGCATACATGTAGAAACCACACTTAAATCACACCACAGCAGCAACCAATCAGCTAATACCATCTCTCATGATAAATGTGTGACAGTTACCAAATCATCATCATTTTGCATACGGAATCCAACAGTTACCAAAAGGCGACATATGAAGTGTTTTTTTTTATTGAGAGCTTAGGCATTGACTTACTTACTTACTTAAGGTAGCGCTTCAGTCGGGGTGGACCTGGGCCTCAACCAACAAGCGTCTCCAGCAAGAGCACGATCTTTGGCCAGCTGTCTCTAGTTTCGCGCGCTAAGTTGGGTAAGGTCCCCTTCCACTTGCGTGCGCCACCTGATTCGAGGTCTTCCTCTACTACGCCGTCCCTCGGGTGTGGATTCGAAAATCTTCCGGGCCAGAGAATTCACGTCCATTCGCTCTACATGACCCAGCCACCGCAGTCGTTGCACCTTCACTCTTTTGGCTAGGTCGATGTAGCTGTACAGCCCGTACAGTTTGTCGTTGTATCTCCTCCTCCATTTGCCGTCTATGCAGACGGGACCGAAAATTACTCGAAGAATTTTTCTCTTGAAGCAACCAAGAGTAACCTCATCCGCTTTTGATAGAGTCCATGCCTCTGCACCATAAAGTAGGGCTTTGCTACTCAATTGCTTTCTTAGCATACAGTGACTGGCAAGAGTAAGCTTATAAGCTTATTGACGGTGCCTCCAATGTCTACAAAAGATGCCATCACATACTCTTTGTTTGAGAGTGATTTTTTAATGGTACCTACTGGTGAGTGAGGAAACGGAGTATTGAGTATTTTCAGGGTCTTTAGAAGGAAGAAGAAAAAAGAATACAAACTGATTGTCCTACGATCCTTAGGGGAAATATGTGAGGTCTTGCTACACTTTGGTATGAAGGCTACATTAACCCTTTTCCATTATAGGCTATTTTGAAAAGTGAATAGTTTTGCTTGCACCCGAAAGGTGGTACTTTGCCAAAGATAAGTCGGCTGGAAAACCTTCCATTCACAAAAAGGAAGATAATTGAAACGCTATTTGGCACTTTTCGAAATGTCTGTGGGATCTAACCGAAAGGCATGGGCTATATAAAAGAGACTGGCGTCTGTATGCGCAGTAACTCGAGAATGGATCGGTCGACTTTTAAGATTTTCAGCTTGGTGAACTCGTATTGGCCCAAGGAAGGACATTATGCTGGATTAAATTCGGGATACAAGTTTGTATGCAGAACAAGACAAGAAATTATTTAAGATCTTTAATTTTGGAATTCTTTTGATGTTTCAGGCTTACCGCTACACGATTTTAATACCTACTCAATTTCGATTTCTACGAAATCAGAAGTTTTCCTATGCATATTTCAATTTCAAAGCGAGTCGTTTAAAGTCGTTTTCCACGGAAAGTGGAACCTTATCCGATTTTGACAGAGTGCCTCTGCACCATAAAGTAGGACTGGAATGATTAAGTTCGTATAGAAGGTCACTCCTCACTTTATTTGTTCGAGAGAGGGGTTCTACTCAATTGCTTTCTTAGCCCCAAGAAACAGCGATTGGCAATAGTTATTCTTTGTTTAATCTCAGCGCTGGTGTCATTGTCTGAGTTCATAGCGGAGCCTAGGTAGACAAAGTCCTTTACCAACTCAAAGTTATATCCGTCTATAGAGACATTCTCACCAAGACGTCTGTGTTGGGTGTCCTTTCTTGATGCCAGCATATACTTTGTCTTCCCTGATTCAGGGGGTCTCCTTTCTTGAGGATCGGGCAAACAATGCTGAGGTTCCACTCATCTGGCATACTTTCCTCCGGCCATATTTTACAGATGAGTTGGTGCATGCTCCTAACCAAGTCAACGCCTGCCGCTTTGAATAGTTCGGCGGTTAGGCCATCTGCTCCAGCGGCTTTGTTGGACTTAATCTTCATCGTCGAGGTTGAATGGTTCCTTCTGCCTGACAGCGGGATTTAGTTCGTCATCGCCATTAAACAGTCTGCAGAAGAAGTTCTTCCATATCCTCAGCACCGACTGCGATTCCGCTATGTTGTTGCCTTGTTCGTCCTTGCAGGCTTTGGTGCGGGATCAGTAGCCTTGGCAGGTTCTTTTGACCATCTGGTTAAACTTCCGAACCTCATTCCTCCTGTAGCATCTCTCTATTTCTTCGATCGCGCGCTTCTCGTGCTCTTTCTTTTTTTTCTCCTGAGAAGCCGGTGTTAGTCTCTTCTTTTCTGCGCGTAGAGCTCACGAGCAGCTCTGGTCCTTTTTTGCAGCACCGCTTTGTATGCCTCTTGTTTGGCTGCATATGCTTGCCGTCACTCGTCGTCGAACCAGGGGTTTCGTTGTGGCGGTCGAGTGAAGCCAAGCACATCAGAGGCGGCGTCTCTGATGGCTTTTTTTTTTTCAATGTTGCCGCTGGTCTTCAATGCTTGATGCTATCTGCGTAGAATCTCTTAAGGGATTGAGAGACACTCGATCGGAGAAGGATCTGTTAACCTCTTGCGATTTAAGACGTCCGACGTCAAACTTCCTCACAGTATTTACTTGTCTTGGTGGTGTTCGGGATAACCGAAGGCGTACCTTGGCTACAACAAGGTAGTGGTCCGAGTCAATGTTGGCCCCTCGGAACGTTCGGACAACCAAAAAACTGGAGGAGTGCCTTGCATCGATCGCAATGTGGACAATCTGGTAAACGGTTGATTGATCAGGAGATCTCCATGTGCCTTTATGAATATCGAGAAGCGGGCACCGCGTACTTGCTATGACACCATTTCGCCCCGCCGAGAAGTCGATCGCTTAAATCCGTTATCGGTTAGGTCTGCATTTCAGGGCCTCCGCTAGCTGTTCGGCTGCACGAGGTCTTTTAAGGGATTTAACATTCCACGTGCAGATCCGAAATTCGTTGTCCTTTATTCGTTTGCCGGGTTCGTCAACAGTAAAATCATCCGTATCCGAGGCTTGTTGTTGTTTCGGAACTGGTTTTGTGTTCCACAGTCGGGCAGCTACCCCGGAATACAACCCCCAACCTGATTACCAGGCCTTTTGTTGAACCCCTTTGTCGAAAGGGGCCGGATTGCACCTGTGTCAGTTACCCATGTCGGGGATGTGAGAGCTGCCGTTGGCCCAAGAAAGGTTCATCCGCCACCATCGCTATTTCAGGACCCTGACTAGTCCTGAAAAATCCTCACTGACCTCAGCTCCAAATATGTCGAAGAAGCTCAACAAGGTAACTGTCATCCTAACTGTTGACGACACCGTTGATTAATGTATATTGAATTCATCCGCCGTACGTGCTCTTTCTAAGAGTTCATTGTATGAAATGTCACAACAGCTGGGCACCGCCAGGTTGATGCCAATCAGAGTCTACCCGATTCATATCCTAAACACCCAACCACCGTGCAGTTTATTTGCATAATGCAAATTACTGCCACAAGCAAGTTGAAACAGCAAATAAAAAAGTCTTCAGATATCTGCGTTACAGGACGAGATATATTAACATCAAAAACAATTGTCAAAGGAGATATTCGTTATAATTTAGTGCAAATTGAGACTTGACGTTTTTCTTTTCTTTGCTATGCCTGAAAATACTGGCTAACACGATCTTATTCTCATTCAACCAACCTCCTCTTTTCGCATAAGAATTCCAGAAGTATAATTACGTTGTGGCAGTACTTGATGTTTCGGTGCCGGTGTATAAAACCGTCCGGGTAAAAGTAAGTCGAGAAAGTTTTTGCCCCAAAAAGTTTTAACCCCCTGCAAAACTGGATTTGCTTTTTTAACTTTCTATTGAGCATGATGACATTAGATACATGGCTTCTGTAAGAAGTTTTCTTCCCCATGACTACAGGGTAGATGCGGGTCAAATGGAGAAATTTGTCTTTATCCTTTTAGAAAAGGGTTCTATTCGCTGTCGAAAATCCCACAGAAATCAACTGAAATTTAAGGTAGGTACCTATATTAGATGTAGCATGTGTAGTGTATGTGCTCGCCAGAGAATAGCATCAAGTTTCTGACATGCGGTTTTACCCCATTGAGCGTACGCTGCTCTGAACTTAGTTGTTGCTTTACTCAAACAAAAAGGAACCGATGTGTGTCTAAAAGCCTTTTGAAGATTACAGGTGGGTTTACAATTTTAGAGGGGAAAGAAATTTGAGAAAATTTTTATAAGTAGGTATGCCCGCTGGCTTTTAGTTTCGTAACTTAAAATATACTCATATACTAATAATATTAAAATCTTTATTATTTATTTACGCGTCACTGACTCTAAAAAATATGTCAAACTAATCGAAAATTGATTAAGTATGTTCCTTTATTTAAAGGCTGTCTAAAGTCCACAAGTGTTAGCCATATTGGATAGATTGTAACAATCACTTCCCGTCGGTATGTTCATCTAACTTTCCTGTTGTTTAAGTAAGGGACTGGATGCTAGGTTAGGGTAGTGGCCAAATTTCACTGGCAGAGTTGAATGTTAATTAATTAAACAACATCTATTCTGATCAGTCGATCCACCCCCTAACTCAAAGGTGACTGGGGTGTTATGCCAAGGTATGTAGCTGTGATAACGTAGGCAAAACTACTGGCACACTGGGTTCAGGAGTAACTGAATCGCTAATAGTGACTCCTCGCTTGTAAGTTCAATCGATTAGGAGAAGTATTGGAGATCTCTGCCTAGTGTAGTGGGTACATTTTATGGAACAAATTGAAACCAAAATTTAGCGCTGGAACGAACCCGAAAAAGCAGCGGTAAGAGTATAGGATCAGGTGCGACGTTGCGGAGGAAGAGCTAAATACCGAGTGGGATTGCGAAACTGAGACCCCCAACTCGCAATCCTCTTTCCGCTGGCCCCCTCATTTTTTTTTAATTCGCCATTTTGTTTTCCTATCCGTGTTGTCAATTTAGAATCCGTGTAACATGTAAAACCATACAAAAAATGTAAAATAAATGCTAGGTTGCTAGGGGAAAGTGATAGAGTTCGATAATAAAATATTTTCGCATAACTGAATGCTATTGGTTGGTTATTGTATATTTTTAGGAGGCGAATAATATAATTTGTTCGGTTAATACCTACTATCTAACTATCTTAATGAGATGTTTTATATACTAGAAACATATAAGGACAAACACGGTTGTGTATTTGCCGCTTTTGAATATCATTACGAGTACATTTTTCTTAAATAACTGAAGAAAAATTGCTCAAAATGTTTTTATTTTCCATCAACCAATCTACATTTATAATTTTTCATAAACATTTTAAACAAAAGTTACATTTATTCCTAAGATAAATACAATCCACGCATAACGAATCGTTTAAAATTTAACTTCTAAAATTCTATGAACGCTGACAGCAACTTTGCCGACAGCGGAAGTTACACATATTTTTTTGTCGTTTTCCATTGGGCAAAAAGAAGCGTCCGGGAGAGTTCGGAATCGAAAAAATCACTTCTGAAACCGTTCCATTGGCACAAAAAATACTCTTCTGGTGATTCTGAGGAGAGAATTTCGCTTCTGGATTTGAAGTCAGAATCCACTCAAGAAGCACTCACACAAGTGTAGTTTGTGTATTTTATACAAGTCAACTGACGGCTGCCTTAGATTATTTTTTGGCATTTCACCAATACTCCTGTGGATTCAATCAGAAGCAGTTTTCTTGTTCCATTGGACTACAGAATGAGTGGATCCCCGAGTGAAACCAATGGAAAACGACATTTGAGAGTTCGTTGGTTAGCCGGAATTTTTGAAGTTTCGTGACATTTGTCATCACGAATTGTATCAATACTAGCGCACCAAATCAAAGCTCTTTCGTTAAAATATAGCTTTGCCTACCAAAGCAACGGGAAATCGGCATAAGTTAATGGTATTGTAACAGTATTGTCTCTTACTGCGATGACCACTACAATGTACATGGCGGTGCTTTTCGAAAACATATTCTTTGAAAGAAAGAAATAAGTCTTGGAAAAATGTTAGGCCACTGGTGGGAAGATGGGTGGACATGTTGAATACAGGGGCTGTACACATTACACTTAATTTTTATTTCATTTATTTTTATTATAAATGGTTTGTACAATAAGATACATTATTTATAGTACTTAGTATATTTAATTCAGGAAAATTGAAAATTTTTAAATCTAATTAACAATATTTATCTTACATAATTGTAGAGTTAAGTTATAGAACGAGAGGTTATTATTTACCAAGCTATTGGTAAATAATTACTTCACAACTCACCTACCCGATCTTCAGAACCCTTATTTAACCCCACAATGAAAGACAAAGTTAATTATTTGACCAATTTAATTGTAAAATTCGGAAATGTTTCGATCAGGATATTTAAATGGTAAGGTATTAACCTGCGGTTTAACAAGTAAGCTATCACGTTGTGGTCGGGAGTGGGTACAAACAACAACACCACCCCAAAATAGAATATATCAACTCTATAAATATATAGGTAAGTTTCAACCCCAAAAATATCAAAATTGGCTTCAGAAATGAAAGTGAAATTGAGTGAAAAATATGATGTGCAATTACCGAAAATGCGCTTCCCTAAAATATTAATTACAGGGTTGAGTGAAAATATGGATGGAGCAAAAATGATCGAGGCGGTTAAAAAACAAAAAAATTTAGTGAGTTGTGACACGAAATGCATTAAACTATACAAATCTTTTAAAAACCAACGGGTTTATAATGCAGTAATCGAGATAGAAATGGTAAAGGCTTTAAAAGTGTGATGAAATAAAAGAAAATAAACATTGAATAGGATAGATGTTCGGTACACGAAAGTTTGTGTATTAAGGTGTTTTAAATCTTGGGGATTCAACCATACATCCACTCATTGTAAGGAGAGTTGCGAGTTGCCAGGTATGTGCAAAATGTGGAGTTCTTCTCCATTCGTTCAAAAACTGTTTAAATGAAAAGAAGTCGTCTGGTTATTGCAAAAAAGCTAACGAACGACTTAATTTAAGTGACATTGACATTAATCATGATTGCAGGGACAAATGCTGTCGTACACTTCAGCGCAAATTAAAAATAGAATGTGAAAAGATATCTTATATTAGCAATCAACATCATTAGTAAAGTGCCTATGTTTAAATATCAGTGGAATTCGATCAAACTTAGCTCAATTAGAAGTGGTAACATTAAAACAATCGTTCGATTTTATTTGTGCTACTGAAACTCATTAGACATCGGACATTAAAGATTCGGAAGTAAAATTCGGGATTATAAAATAGCGAGATGTGATAGTCTTTCTAGTCATACTGGAGGTGTGCTTATTTTTGTTAAACCAAAATGTGTGATTGAAGAAATCTCTAAAACGGCAATTGGTAAAATGATTTAGTGGCTTCTGATAAAAGTTTCTACAAACAATATAAAAATTATTTTAGTGGCTATTTATAGATCTCCACACAAACAGAGTTCGCCAGAACATATTTTTTGTGATTTTTTTAAAAACAAAATAGAAGAGCTTTGTTCAACATTATAATGACAATGAGACCATAATAATGGGTGATTTTAATATAAACTGGTTTGAAAATGGAGCATATAAGAAACGTATTTATGAAAGTATTTCGGACATTTCATTTAATCAAATAGTTACGGAACCAACTAGAATTACCAAAAACTCATCTACTTTAATGGATTACGTTATAACAAACATTAAAAATATTCAAGCAATAGTAAAAAAGGAATTTAATATCAGTAACCACGAATCCATAGAAATAATCTTTGAAACCAATACGTCTAATAAAGTGTTAAATAAAAAATCCATAGAATCATTATTATTTAAAGAGGATGTTTTTGGTGAGCTCATCAATAATGAAGGAAAATTAAATATCAACGAACTAAATTACGTAGCAAAATCATTAAGTGAACGTTTAAGAAATGCCATAGACAAAATGATCATATCATAAAAGTAACATATAAGTTGGTTTAATCAATATTGATTCAATATGAAACTGACAAAAATCCAATTACATCAAAGAGCAGTATGGACTAATGACATACGCGACTGGTGTAACTATAGGCGATACAAGTGGGATTCAAGCAGCAAAAAAAAAACTATACTGCCAGGAAAATTGACCAATCAACGGATCAAAAAGCAATGTGGAGAACAATAAAAACGCTAGTACTTAGTGAGGAGAAAAATGGCATAAGGGAGATAATCTGTGATGGGGATAGCATAAAAAACGAGACTGAAATTGCAAATACCTTCAAAAAAAAATTTTGTTAGAAATGTGGAGGAGTTAAATGATAGAATACCTTTTGAACAATACTCAACTTTAGTGAATTCAAACAATGAACAAATCTTTAAATTCAAATTATTAAACATAGAATAGTAAGAAAGACTTTAATGGTTTGCCAGTTGATGATCTTGAGTGCTTTTGACATTTTTGGTCCATGTTTTCAAAATATCATAAATGAATCCCTCAGTAATGGTATTTACCCGCATCACTGGAAGGAATCAAGAGTAGTTCCAATAGAGAAAGCTAGAAACACGCTTAATCCGGCAGAGTTTAGACCTGTCAACATGCTAATGACGGAGAGTCAAATATTGGAAGAGGTTGTGTATAAGCAGTTACAAAAATATATGGAAGCTAATCATCTCATAACGGACTATCAGTCAGGATTTAGACAACAACACATCTGTGTCACTTTTATACCAGGTAATTGCTCAATGGAAAACAGAAGTTCAACATAAACAAGCTACAGTTGCAGTATTTTTGGACTTGCAAAGGGCGTTTGATACCATAGATCGAAGTATATTGATACAGAAGCTTGAGAAATACGGTATAAGAGGTGTAGAACTTGAATGGTTCAAAAGCTACCTATTGAACAGAACCCAACGAACAAAAGTGTCCTATAAACTTTCGGACATATCACCTGTTAAACTGGGGGTACCTCAGGGGGTGACATTGGGAACTCTACTGTTCATTATTTACATAAACGATTTGGAAAAGGTGTTACAGCATACGGAGGCTAGATTGTTCGCGGATGATACTTTGTTGTACGTTTCTGGAGGTTCGGCGGATGAGTGCATCAATAAACTGAATGCGGATTTAAAACACGTAGTAAGCAATACCAGCACGTACTAAGCAATAGCAGCACTAACAGCCTTCAAGGAAGGACAAAACACGAGACTTCAAATAAAAACAAAACAAAAAAAAAATGAAAGAAGTGAACTTTCTAAATTAGCAAAAATCAGTTATTAATGTTTTTTTTTTCTTTAATTAATGTTAGATTAGTATCTAGTGTAATTTTATAGTGTTTGTGGTGCTAGTAACAGCGCGATATAGTAGGCGGTAGATTGGTGAGGTGGAAAACTGTTGAAATAGGAAATTTCATCACTCGGTAATGTACCGTTTCGAAGATAACGCCGTCTTATATCGCCCGCTTAAATTGCTTATAAATTCTTTTTGGTTTGGTCAATTTCGACATTTAAGGTTTTATTAGATAGAGCATACATGCTTTCTAACAACCAACTAGTTTTTGTCGTTTGTAGTTGTCCAGCATTTGAAATATCCGTCCCCTTAAATCAGTCTGCGAAGACGATTTCAACATTTTCTTAAATTTTCTATAAATCGGTATCTATTGATAAGAGGTAATTTTTTTTTTGCTCCATTAGATACATCTAACAGAAAGCATTAGAAAAAAAATGATTTTACTATTTTGAGTTGCTTAATAACTGAAATATGGATATAAGTTTATATGACGAAGTAGTGTTCGCTTAAGATTCATCTAATTTTTTTTTCTTTGTGATAAAATCACAAAAATTGAATTGGATTAGATAGTCAGGAATACAGGCTTTGCAGAAATTGTTATTTGTTATAAATTCTTTCAAAGGGGTTAGGTTTTAATGTTATTCGAAGGAATAGAAAAAAATTGTTGGATAAAATCGGGGTTTATTGATTGGTTGTTGTTGCTAATTGACAGGATGAGTGCTTTGCGAAAATGTGTTTACCGTTGATTTGTTGTTGTTGGGAAGCCCATATATGGATGCAACTCTAAAGTTATGCGTTTTTTGACTTTGATTGCTTTTTATTAAGTAACGCTTAAGTGAATTCGGAAATTTTAAATGCAGTTATTTAAGTTAGGATATGCTTTATGCACCAGCGGTTTTAATTTATTTCTATTTTTTGTAAATTCGGAGTTACAGGTGCAAACACAAATGTCCTTATATCTCGGAAATAAGACATTTCTGTTAAAAAAGAATTTCACTACAAACAACTACAAACGATTTCAAATGCAACTGGCTAGTTTTTGTTTCAAAAAGCCAAAAGTGCGGGCTGAAATTTTTTTCTAATGGTTCTAACTTTCTAACCTTTGAACTACAAACGAAAAAAATTTCACTACAAACAACTACAAACGAATGTCTATCGAACTGCAATTCACGTTTTTTATTCTAGAAAAAGTGCGGGCTAACTTCACGTAGGTGCACTTCACTGGTGGGCTGTAGATTGCAATGACCTACGCATATCTTTGAAATATGTAATTCTCAAATAATTATGTTTTTGCTTATTACTTCCGTTATACGAATCACCGAATAATGATTGTTACATCAATCTGTTGACCGGGAAGTGTACCTACTAATCGAAGAAAAAAGTCATATTCAGATTTGTTCAGCCATTTCGTAGTAATATGTGTGTAGGTAAACCATGAAAAATTGTATTTTTTGTTAAAAAATCATATAAAATGGGTTAAAAGGACCAATTAAGGATTTAGCATACTAAAAACCATTCTATGTAATACCGCTACTCACGACAAATCGATTGATCTATAAATATATTGTTGAGGTTTCGTTACATACCTACTCCCTACTCGCGGACAAACAGAAAAATGTGTTCTCTTTTATAGAGGTAGAGATAAGCAAAATTAAAGACCAATAACGAGTTTAACCATTATGATTAAGTGGTTTAAAAAAGCAAAAGAACATTTTTACGGCTTCGTTTATCGTATGGCTATAACTAGGGCCTAAGAAGGGATTTTTCAATACGAAAATCCCTGCCCTTTTTAGAGAGGTTATTCTGTTGTTCAATAACCGTTAGTCGAACAAACTTGAAATTTTGTAAGTTCATAGAAAATAAATATTTTTTTTTTTAAATTCGCCAAAGGTTGAAAAACAGGTTGAAAACTTTTTTATTCTAACCTTACTTCACTGAACATGCTATTACATTCATAAAGCTTGGTCGATCCAAAACAAAACCTTATAAGGCCCTAGTTATACCCATACGTAAATGCAACCGTAAACATTTTCTTTTGCTTTTTTAGAGCACTTAATCCAGCGCTGCGAGCAATAGTAGAAATAATTTTCAGATCATGGTTCATGATCTCGATGAGAAGCAGGATCATATGCTGTTGTTGTAAGTGCATGTAAATCGATGATCTATATAGATAATGGCTGATAATAAAAAAGGGCTAATATTGTTAATATTTTTACGGCTTGACGTTCGATATTCCATTTCCATTCCGTATCGGTTGTGGACTTTCAGTTTTGTGCGGCGAGTATTCGAATCGAATATGACTGAAATTAATAGTAATCGCAGTCTACTCCACGTCCATTGCAACCAATGCGTGAGTACATGACTATTTGCTGTGGGTTTGATGTTGGCTGGATTGGTGAATATGAGTGAGAATGGGTTTATCGTGTTATCTCATGGCGTATGGATATGAAGTGTTGCGAAAGGACTTTATGCTGTTTGAGTAATTGCAGCGGGGGCAAAACTGGAATCCACCGAAATTATTTATTATTTATTTAAATCGTTTCCAGAAGAAACTTTTCAAGAATACTTGAAAATATGTGGGATGACAGTGGAGTATGCAAAATCCCGCTGGTTGAATGAAGAAATGCGTTAGCAGTAAACAAAGAAACTGCCGATGGGGACATCGGTATTGATGTAGCTTTTTCAGCGCGCTTTGCATCAGGAGAGTGTCTCAAATTAAAAGAAAAGGAAACAAAAGTTTCAACTGTCCGCAAAGAGGTCCTTAATCCAATATCAGTGCCGTTGCATTTATGATGGCGAATGCTAATGTGGAACGAAATGTTTGGTTGTTAGACTCAGGAAGTATACGGCCAAATGATTTGGAGGCGTTGACTCAGGTTGAGAAGCTGGAGCTGGTAATTAGTACCGCTGAAGAGGGCGGTGCAACATAGGGGGTTGTAAAAGGATTTGATGGAAGAAGAATAGCAAAAGAAGTGAAGGAAGTGTTATATGCAGAAGAGCTAGGTACCTACTAGTAAACTTGAATTTGGTAAAGGCACTCCAAGAGAAGTGGACATAAAGCATTCACCCCTATAGTGGAATACGGCGTATTTGAGATTCACTTCACCTACTCGATTGACTTTCACATCGTGGAATCCGCCGGGAGAGACTTCCTTATCGACAGGTATTTTCATTCAAAGTTGATCGGCAAATCAGCGGTTTTGTATTAAATGGAAGCAGAGATAGAGCAAAGCAATTTAAATTATATTTTACAGAAATCAAATCAAAAGTAAATGGATAGTAGGTATAGGCTTGTATTTGAGTATAATATACAATGTATGGAAAGAGCATCCATCATGCATAGCATAGGTATACATACATGCATAAAGAACTGCAAAGGATTCGACGCGAGTTTCTTCAAGCACAATTGTTATTCGAATTGTTAATAAAGTTTATTTATCTCTAAGATTTACCAAGTGCTTCCGTAAATAAAGCAACGTTCAGCATATGAAAAGCTTTTGATGTTTTGAACTTATAAAAGCTAGAAAATCACAACGAAACCGCACAACAAACGATAGGATACGCAATGGATTAGCTGCGTATTTGAAATGTCAAAGTTTGTATGGGAAGTTTCACTTCGATCGTTTTCTACGATGGTGTTTAACGCATTCACTTAACCGACTGGTGAATCTTTCACTTCGAATGTATTCCACGATGCAAAGTATTGAATTTGAGTGCAAAGTTCCCCTTGGCGTATTCCACGATAGGGGTGATTGATTAAATCTAATGGAGATACTGTTGCTGTCGGTACATTGTCAAACGAATTGTATGAGTTGAGATTATATCTCACAAATGCTTAACTAGATATGTGTAAGATTGATGATGTATAGCATCGAAGATGATATGAATGAACCTTATTTGGAGTTTCGTGTTATCCATGCGTTTAAGAAAAGCAAACCGAATTAGTCTTCTCAAAACAAAGACCGAGGACTAATAGGGTTCTTGAACGAATACCGATGTGTGCGGACCCATCACGCCAACTACACATGACGTTCAAAGGTACTCTGTTGATTTCGTCGACGATTATAGTCTTTTTTTCAGGTGTTTTTGGTGCGAAAAAAATCGGAGGTGTTTCAGTGCTTTAAAAATGTTGAAGTGCATGTGACAGCAAAGTTTGGGTACGGAATAGTCAACTTTAGATGTGACCATAAGGTACTGAATATTTTTTCGAATAAGCAAAAGAAATTTTATATGGAACACTAGCGGTACCCCGCCCGCTTCGCTTGACGTTTCCATTATTTGCTTGCTAAATTAGATAAGTTGGGGCACTCTTATCCATCTACTGTTGTCAAATTTGCAAAGGATGTTGGTCCACGTATGTTGATTAATGGAAGACGTAAATAAAAACACTCGTCATATCTCGGATAAATTATATAAAGACTTCCTTATGCATCTGTTTGAAGTACATTTTGATGAACTGAAACTGGCTTCCCTTGCTTACGTCTTTCAAAAGCTTTGGTCGAGTTGTAAGATTAAATATATTTCAGGAAATGCTTTGACTCAGCTGTTGTGCCAGAAACTAACGTAAGTACATAAAGGTTCAGGTGGTAGATGCAACAGCGGCAATCTTTTTGAAATATTTGCAAACTTTGTTTATTGTACCAATAGTAACAACCTTACGAGAGTTGTAGTCTAACTGGCAATTGTAGTTAAGTGTAGCACGATCCAATTCAAATTCATTTAAATCAGTGATAAAAGGTTTTTATTGTAATGCTTTGTGGCACACAATATTTTTGGTGTAAATATACAAAACCGATGGTTTGCCAACACGCGAGCGGGCTACTTAACTGTCCATGTCAGACAACTAGATATTCTTAATTCACTCCACAAATTCCTAACGTTTGCCCTTGCACCTTGTAAATAGTAACAGCAAACGCAAGGCGAACACGAAACCAAGTCGCCAGGAATCTTGGATTGCATAGCCATGTGTAATTCACTGACATCTTTGTGTAGCTAAAATTGCCCTATCGAACTCAACCACGCATGACATTCATACTCTTGTGCTATGTTAGGGAATACGCTGCAATCTATTCCTCTTTTGACAGTACAAAACGGCAAAAATCATTTGGCAATGTTATCAATCCAGTTTCATCAACTGGCATCGCACCATTTCCAATTTTCAGCAGTTGCTTTTGATACTAAGTTTCACTGACTTCACAAATCTCCATAAATATGAACACTTTAAGCGAGCGTTAATTTCACCAGCAGCTGTTGATCTAGGAATGACGGGCAATGTTTGTCTGAAATCGCCTGACAATAACATCAATTCGCCACCAAATAACTCTCAATTATCTCGAACATCTTTCATAATTTTGCAGTTCCAGATGTTCTTGAAATGTTACATGTTGGAGTTTCATTAACTTGGAATTCAATGACAATTCCAAAGAACAAAGCAGAATTTGCTGTTCGACTATCATCTAACAAAGTGGCTGCAATGCCAGAAGACGCCAATGCAAATGAAATTTTATTCTGGGAACGTATCGTTCCCAGCTGCTGCATCTGCAAGTGTTTATTCACAATAATAATAAATTAAAAAAACAATTTCAAATTCATTCAAATCAGAAATAATGAAATTGTAATGCTCTGTTGTGAGTGAATGAATGCTCTGTGTTACACAACTTCCGAAATATAAGATATTGAATGTATTTTTTTTATGGGATGTGCCACGCCCCTTTGTGCAATTTCGACCAAACTTCACAGATATACTCCTGGGCTAAAACCTTAGATTGTGTGTAAATTTCAACTCAATCGATTTAGTAGTTTGTATGGGAGGTGCCACGCCTCTATAACTCATGAACCAATACACCTATACAAATACCGTATATACTTACGTCACCTTCCATGGGACCCCTCGCTTAGTAGTCCAACACACTAACCACTAAGCCACTGCGCCGGAGCCATACCGATCCCCAAAATTCCATTGAAATCGGTTGAGTAGCTTCGGAGATCGACAACAGCGCCACCTTTCGAATATACCATCAGCTCGAGCTCGCCTAACCTTCCCAACATAACATCCGAACTTTCCGTACGCTTTTTTTGGTATTTAATATGTGCCATTGATGTGCACAAACACAAAATCATGGGTATGTCGCCATTGAGACTGGTCAAATTAAGTTATGACTTCCCCAAACAAAACAGGTAATAAAAGGATTTTGGGGATAATCAATTTGTCGCCGTCGTGTTTCCAAAGTATCTAACGTATTTAATCATCTTAGAATAGAACCAGTTGGAAAGAACCATTTACCCATAAAGGTATGCAATTTACCTGCCCCTAATAATTGTAAGAATTTATTTAGGGGAATTATTTATTATTTGTCGCCACCATATTACCATAGTAACGTATACCTATTTAAATATATATAAAAGAAAGTGTCCGAAGCGATGTTATCCCATAACTCGAGATTGGCCGAACCAATTTTAATGATTTATACTTTGTTGGAAAGGTATTTTCTCAGCACGGGTTTTAAAAGAAAACAAATTAAATAATTTAAAAATGTCTTATTTTGACCACCCAGCGTGTTGCGACAGGTTTTTTTTCGATTTTTTTCAATATTTTTTTTTTTCTTTTTGTATTTATTTATTTTGCCAACAACCAGACAAAGAATCAAATTTGAATGTAACATATCGTATCTGTTATGTTACGCGCTTGTAGCAATAATAAGAGATGTCTACACTTAAGAGTCCGGATTAGTACTGGCGTTTATTTAAGAATTTCAAAGGTATGTACATAGAGTGACACCGTATAATGGTACATCAATATAGTAAAGTACTAGATTATTATACACCGATATCGTAACATCTTCCCTTTTTTTTTTTTTTTTTTTTTTTTGTTTTCTTCAGTATATAATAGTTACATATAGGTAGGTATATATTTTAATTCAAATGTGTAGTTCAGTTTAGTAGATGAATATAAAATTACTTCATTTATATACCTATGTTAATAATTTAAGAATGATGTTAGGTAGCAAAGAAATAATTCGCATAATTCATATAATATTTATACCCCTTTAGCTTTGACCTAACTTTTCTTGAATCCGCTTAGATCTTCTAGGAAGCATTGCTTCAGTCACCGGACGAATACTCGTAGTTGATGAATCGTTCTGGCTGATGATTTCTTCTGGTTGATTGAGGGTAGGACATGGCTCATTTGTTCCAGTGTTGACTTCTATTGCGGGAGCTGATGGAAGACGAATGTGCTGACGGTTGCGGGTGTAGTCGACGTCGTCTACTCTGACAACTGCTTGACGATCTGATGGTACGCTTGAAATGCTCCCTTTTTTCCATTCGCTATTGTTTGGTTTACCACGAAGTTGAACCCAGACATCTTGTCCGAATTCTAGCTTTGGCAATTGTCGACACTTTTTATCATAAAAATACTTGCTCATCCTCCTTCTTCTTTCAATGGAACGTTTAACATTATGATGTGTTTCAGGTGATAACCTCTTCTGACATGTGGGAAGGATGCATCTGGTACGCCGAGACATTAGACGCTGTACAGGGCTGCAACCAATCTCATTTGCTGTATTTCTCCATTCCAGAAGGGCCCTCCAAAAACAACGATTGCTACTTTGTGCTTTTCTGAAAAGAGACTTCATTATTTTAACAGACGATTCCGCTTTACCATTTCCTTGTTGATGATTTGGGGAGCTCTTTGAATGCTTGAACTCCCAGTCCTTTGCAAATTCATAGAACTGTTTGTTAACAAAGGGAGTCCCTCCATCGGTGACGACCACTTCAGGGATGCCATGCCGACTAAAATTCTTCTTGCAGACCCTGATGACTTGTTCTGCTGTTGCTGGATTCAGTTTATCCACTTCAAAGTAATCAGAGTAATAATCGGCTGTAATCAACATTTGTCGTTTCTTGTTGCCATCTAAGACTTCGCAGATATCAAGGCCAACTCTTTGAAACGGGAACTCCGGGATGGTGGTGCTTTGTAGTGGTAGTTTTGCCTGACTGGCTGAATTCTTCATGCATATATCACAGCTGTTGCAGACGTCTCGAATGTTGTTTGATATGCCAGGCCAAAAAATTGTATCTCTGGCTCGCCGTTGACATGACTCGATTCCTTGATGACTATAGTGAATACGTTGCAAGAACTTCTTTCGTAACGATGTGGGTATCACAATTCGGTCACCTTTTAGCAGATAACCATCCTGCACTGTCAGCTGTTCTCTGTAGTTCCAGTACGGTTTAATTGCTTGTGGCACAAGACTTCGATTCTCTGGCCATCCTTTCTTGACAAAATTTAAAACTCCTTGCAGGGTGGTGTCCTCTTTCGTTTGTTCCCATATTTCTAACAGTCGTGAATCTTTAATATTGATATCTTTAACGGTATCTATTTCGTTGATTTCGCGAAAGATTCTATTTATAGACTTTACTTTATTTAGTGCATATACTTCAGTGTCCTCAACATGCTCTCTTGGTCCGTTCTCTAAAAAAGCTCGAGACAATGTGTCAGCAAATATCATTTCACTTCCTTTTTTGTATGTTATGTGAATGTCGTACCTTTGCAAGGCGAGTCTTATCCTCTGTAAACGTTTTGGACTTTCTAGAACTGACCTTTTAAATATGGTTTGAAGTGGCTGATGATCAGATTGGATGATAATGTTTGGCTTGCCACACAGATACTGGTCGAACTTCCTGCAGGCAAACACGATTGCGAGTGTCTCTTTCTCAATTTGCGCATATTGTTGCTCCGTAGTTGTCAAAACTCTTGACGCAAATGCTACTGGTCGATCGTTTTGCAGTAGTACTGCCCCGAGTCCCTTTGAACTTGCGTCACATTGAATAGTTACCGGCTTGGACGCGTCGAAGTACTTTAAAACTGGTGCCTTCATAATAAGGCTTTTTAATTTTTCAAATGCTGTCTCTTGTTCCTGACTCCATTGCCATTTAGTACCTTCGCGAATAACCCTTCTTAAAGGTTCGGCAACATCTGATAGGCTCGGCAAGAACCTGGAAAGATAAGTACACAATCCTACAAACCTGTGGGTGCTCTTAGCGTCGTGAGGCCTTGGCATTTTTTCGATGGCTTCTACTTGCCTTTATCAATTGCTAGCCCCTGATTAGTAAGCAAAAACCCAAAGAATGGTACTTGTCGCTTTTTTTTTGTTTTAAATTTGCTTCTCTGATTCTCGTTAGCAATTTAAATAAATTTCGATTATGGTCTTTCATTGCCTCTTCTTCTGTGTCACCTTTTCCATACACCAAAAAATCGTCTGCAATGACCTCTACTTACTCCCTATAGGCCTGCAATTAACTCATGCTGTTTCTTTTGGAATTCCTCAGGAGCCGGTGATACTCCAAAGGGCAAACGATTCCAACAAAATCTGCCAAATGGTGTCCAAAATGCTGTAAGAAGTCTGCTTTCCTCGTCCAACTCGACTTGCCAGAACCCGTTTTTTGCGTCCAGTGTCGAAAAAACTTTTGCATCTTGAATTTTCGGTAAAACGTCATCTACAGTGGGAATTTGATAGTTGCTCCGCTTAAGTGCTTTGTTAAGTTCGTTCGGATCGAGACAAATTCGCATCTTATTATTTCGGCGCACGAGTACTAGGTTACTTATCCATGGAGTATGTTCGTGTACCCTGGCGATGATATTTCTTCTTTCAAGGTCTTCCAATGTGATCTGTAACTCTTTTCTGAAAGATATAGGGATTCGCCGTGGGTGAGCTTGAACAGGAGGCATCGACTTGTCCACCTGTAAATGTAATGGATTAGCTAATTTTCCGTCACAGTCAAAGACATCACTAAAACTTTTCATGATACTTTCTAATTGTAGTTGCTGTTTTTTGCTACCACATTGTATACCACCTGTTGTTACCACATTATTTGTACTTCTTGTATTGATATCGTCGTCCTCCTGGTTTACAATAATTAGTTTGAGCTCTTGAGAGTCTTTATTTGAAATAATAGTAGCGCACTTTCGATTAACTATTTCAAACTTAAGATTTTTGCGCACACCGTTCTTCTCACAGCTTATTGTCGCGACGCCAATGGGAACAATTAAATTGCCACCAAACCCTTTTAATTTCACGAAGCTTTTTTCCAATTTATAATTGCGTTTGTCGCATAGCAAACGAAATTCTTGTAAATTCATCACGTTTGATGACGCACCAGTATCAACTACACACGGAATTAGTTTACTTATTTTTCCAATACTGAAATTAATTTTTTTCATTAATATATGTGACCTTTGATTTTCCATTAAACCAATATTTGTAATAAGTGTGTACATCAACGACTCTTCACTTTCTTCATCGCTCGTATTTTCATGTACGTAATTAACTGTCCTTTGGAAATTCACCGATCTGCACACTGCCGCAAAGTGGTTCAGTTTCTTACATTTCGAGCATCTTTTTCCATATGCCGCGCACTTGCCTCTGTTATGTATTTTTCCACTGTACTTGCCTTCGTCCGTTGTTTTTGCTTGCATTGTGTTACGTGTGTAAGTGTTTCCTCTTTCTTTATCATGCACGCCTTTTCTATTTCGGTTTCTTTCCACATAGTTAATCGGCCTTACTAATAATCAATCACTAATGTCGACAACTAGTTAGATGTCAGGTTTAGTAAAAATGTACAGCTTTTGTGAAATGGTACCAATAAACAATTAGACCTCCACATTTACTAGTCCTACAACTTTCTTAGAATCTAGGTATTACATTTGTTTTCATTGCAGAATTCAAATTTCATAATTTGTTTTCCTGAAAAACAAGGTCAATAGTCACTTTCACAAGGAGGATTTTATTCTAAATGAAGGAATACATAAATTGCAATTAAATTTGCCCAACTACCTCGCGATTTCTTTATGAGTGCATTTGTGTCGTAATAATACCTCTTTCAAATTATTCAATAAACGGACCACGGTTTATTTGAATGGTTTCATTTATTCGTAGGCTGACGATGCAAATCAAAACTTCTTAGAGGTCTAAACATCACAATTGCGTCGTTAGCAAGTGAATATTTTTGAAAATAGAAATAATAGCTGGCTCATTCATTTCAGAATAAATAACAATCGCACGTAGGAAGCGTGTAAGAATTTTATCGCTTCCGGGTTTGAAAACAAATACAATTTAACCTACATAAAATTGTATGGCTTATATATTACTTAATTCGGGAAACTCAGAAACCGACAAAAGTTGAAATTCGAGCTGAAAAATATAAAACGCAATTTTTATGCACACATATTTTCGTACTACCTGTTAGGATGTTACTTCTCCAGAAGTTAATAAACTTGTTATTTTGCATGTATTTTGCTGAATGCTGATAATTCTATTTTTATAACTATATTTTCTGCGAAGTGAACCTTTTCACAGCAACCATTGTCTCATTAGAGATCCTCATTCTCGGTAAACAAACTCATGCAACAAAATATCTACCTGATTCGCCTGAGGTACTGAGAATTG
Organism: Cheilosia vernalis; assembly: GCA_949126925.1. Classification (NCBI taxonomy): domain Eukaryota; kingdom Metazoa; phylum Arthropoda; class Insecta; order Diptera; family Syrphidae; genus Cheilosia; species Cheilosia vernalis. Next base: position 42,444,427 of record OX421358.1, read on the forward strand.
TTGAAAAATTTTATGAGCCGTCCAAACTTAGGTAAGAAGATATTTTTTTCTGTTTGCGACGACTGTGAAGAAAGTCTTGGAAATATCCCAAACTTATATTAAATTAATTTCGTTGCTCGCAAACTATTTACAAAGGAAAACCAATCAAAAAGCAAGAACTAGCGGTTAAATAAAATAAAACAGAGAAAAATATATGCTTCACGACGTGTTTAGAAATAAAACAAAAGAGCAATGTTTTTCAATATTTTGAATACATTTGTACAAATTTGTGATGTTAGACTTAAAAACCATTTGCATTGTTGTATTGCAATGAATAAAATTAGAAAACATTCACAATTTACTAAAATTAATTAATAATTGTAACCCTCAGGCTGAACAACATCGTATTAAATTCTCTCCTATTTCGAAATTTAATACCGTGATTTTGGATGGTTGGGCAACACTTGTCTTCAAAATGACATAAGGGAGGATTTATTTAGCTAATGCACGAGATAAACATGGCTTTCTCAACACTAACATTTAACCCTACAGTTAGCGATAGTCTGGCAACTATATTTGTTTATTGGTAAAGGGATTTTGGAAAGTGTGGAGTCTTTTCGTAAAGTGCCAGACTAAAGTTGATTATTGGTAAGGCCGAATGTCTTCCATTGCAATTTTTTCTTCATCTGTTTTTTCGTTGATTTGCATTACTTGCTCTCTCGTCTGCTCTGCTAGCTTACATATTTGTAGAGCTTTTTTTAACGTTAGAGTTTGTTCTAGCAAAAGACTTTTTCGCATGTCGTTGCATATAATACCGGGAATGAGTCGATCACATATGAAATCTTCTAACTGATTTTCTTCATATTCACAGCTTTTGATTAAGTTACGGAGTCGACAAACGAATTCATTTACCGATTCTCCTTCGGTTTGTTTTGCAGTATTGAAAATGAACCTCTCATAACGCTTATTAACTGACGGTTTAAAAAAACTTTGTAGCGCATCTAGAATACCTTTTGTGGTTTTCGCTTGTGATTCTGATATGTCCAATTTCGTAAGAATGCTAAAACATTCATCTCCTAGACATGCTTTTAATATTGCTGCTTGCCTCTCCTCAGACTGGGTTGATAGGTCCACTGCGATTTGGTAATTCTCCCATTGTTTGCGAATTTGGAGGTGGTATATTCATTGTTACCGATTCTTTAAAATTATTGACACATATATCAAAATGATCTTCCGCGGTTTCAATTTTTACTTCATCGATATCCTCATCGCTTAACATCGACACCATGTTATGTTACGCGCTTGTAGCAATAATAAGAGATGTCTACACTTAAGAGTCCGGATTAGTACTGGCGTTTATTTAAGAATTTCAAAGGTATGTACATAGAGTGACACCGTATAATGGTACATCAATATAGTAAAGTACTAGATTATTATACACCGATATCGTAACAGTATCACAATTGAACTGTCAGATAGACACGCAACGTAACGAAATCTATTATCGATCAATCGAGAAGCCATTTGATTCAGTTGCGCAGTTTCTTCATTCGTTGCTGTTTCAGCGTCCATATTGCACTTTGCAAATTCGTGTTTTGTTCGTTCGAATAACGTTTGCCGGCCATTGCGCATTACAGATTCGGATTTCTTCATTGCGATTTTGTGAGTTTTTATAAATTAAAATTGATAATCTTATAAAGAAATTGGTGTAGTTCTGTTCGACTTAGAATGCATTTGACTGCCTGCCTTTAAATGCAAAAATCTAAGAAACTTCTTAATATATTTTGGTGCATTTTTCACAGGCCTATAGAGGATACCTAGGCCCACAATCTCCAATTTGTTTCAACATATATAACTAAATAAATTCCGGAAAAAATGGACAAGAGTAATTTATTTTTTCGTTTCGTTTCGCTTTTTTCTTTGTAACGCTTCGCGTTCGAAAATAAATATACTAAATGCCACCTTATAGAGGACATTTCTGCGGGTACAACATAGGATATCCAATAACTCGATAACTTAAATGGTATTTTAAATAAATACTAGGCGAAATTTGAGACATTTCTACGATTTTCACCTGGGTGAGTTTACTACATATTTACTAAGCTCATGATTTAAAAAAACAAATATGTTCCCTCCTTGGACCTTAAATAAAATAAGTCGATATTTTTAAAACATTATTGGTGACATAATATTATGACCATAATAAAAAATGCATTGTTTTTGAAAACAAAGGAATTCAGACTTTCAAAGGATAAAATAATAATAATATTTGAGTCTTACCTCAGGATTTAGGCTTTTTAGTCCACCTTATCACTATTATTTGTGAGTTCTTTTGTAAAAGAAAGCTTTCAATTTTAAAATTATGATATGCGTTTCTTAACAAATTCTTAGTTTCAATACTTCATTGAACATGTATTAACTGATACAATTGTATCCGCTTTTGGCGTGAAAGAATGTGACGTGCGGGGCGTGGGATTGAAAGAGATAGGGTGCTAAATGTATGCGGGACTGAAAAATTGGCCCCCTACAAGATAGGAAATTTCTTAGATCTTTTTTCCATCAACTGTACTGAAACCACATTTTGCACGGGCGAAGCCTGGGGGTTCAGCTAGTTTAAATATAAATCATCTTAGATTAGAGTCTGTTTCCGATGGAGCAGCTCATTTTCCTTTTTTTTTTCCTTTTCTCTCCGTTTATAAAAAACATAAATACGTACATAACGAAAATAATTATTGTAGTACCTACCTACGTTTTTAACTTTCTCCATTACGTAGTAAGAGGAAGATATTGTTTTCGTACAAAATTTCGAACTTAATATATTAATCAATTCTGATATTAAAAATTCTGTCCGGTCTGTCCGTCCTTCCACAGCCGTACAGCCTAAACGGCTTCCCGAATTACGTTCAAACCTCGGATTTAGAGTTTTTTTGCTTACAGTTCGGGGGTTTTTTGTTTTACAAGGATCTAACCTCAATTATTATGGTACTTCCCATATAAAGTTTTCGTACCAGTTAAATTTGATCAAAAACGGCTCAAACGATTTCACCCAAAATTGATATTTAAGTAGGTGAGGTTACCATGACTGCATACCCAGTTTTTGGCTAAAAATTCAAACAACGGAACTTTTGAAATTTGGACATATCTCGAAAACGGTCTCTTACGAATGTAACAAAAATTAATTCTAAAGTAATGTGGTTATTTATAACTTAATAGCAAACTTAGTTTTTCTCTATATTATCGTACAATAGATTTTAAAAAAAAAAATATTTTTAAAATCAATTTTTTTTTCAGTTTACCGAAAAACTTCAATAAATAGATGTTTTCAAAACTATTGTGTCCTCAATTTTCGATTTGCTGAAGACTTTGAAAGTCAGTCAGACTCGCACTAAACGAAAAAAATTCGTGCGACGCAGTCGTGCACTTTATTTAGTATACGTACTTATAAAAGGTATGGTCGATTTTCGACCACAAGCGATAGGTACTAGTCATAATTATTATGAAATACTTATGTACCTAGTTTATGCTACCAATTCACCCGCAAAATTTTGAAAATAAAATTCTCTCTAATATATATATTTCCTATCTGTGAGGTGTAAATGGGATATTATGACGTAGTATTATATACCTACCATTCTTGAAACCGAAATCATATAGTGCAACCACAATAGCTGACATAAGTCGAAGGTATCCTCGTTAGACTGTCTTAAAGTTACTTGCAATATTTTATATGGAAACATTTTAACGATAAGTGAAATTTATGGTTTGCCACTATATGTACAGTTGTACATATATTCAATATTTTGTTCTAGTATTGAAATTCTCACAACCCTACATCACACGCATACCTAGTAACTCACTTGGCCACTGAAAACTTACAAGTCATTCAAATTAAAAGTTTTCCTTGTTTGCCGAACAGCTTTACTAGGTATAGCTAGTTTGCTTTCGACTGGAATGAAGGGAAACATAATGTATCCCCAACAGATTTAAATCCTATTATGGTGTCAGGCATAGTATAGATTGAGGAAGGAAGCAAATTTTTCCCTATTGGAAGGATGTAGATTCTAGGTAATTAGGGGAGGTGAGGACAAATAACCTCTGCTTGGAGCAGTTGAAGTAGCTACCAGAAATAAACCACTTTCCTCGAATCATGTTCTAACTGTTTCGAGCAATATCTTTGTAAAACATTTAGTTCAATTGGAAATAATTCTCTTGATTCTGGTACCTATCGATTTTTGTAGGAGAGTTTCGAAACCTGTGCTGGGTAGAGAAAGTTATAGCTAAAAGTGTCAAATAAAGTGGTTAACATGGATTGGTATATGCTTTCCTGTAGCTATGGTGTAATTGTTTTGTGCGTAGTAAAACAAAACGTCACTGAAAAAAGAATTCTATTAGGTACTCCGAAACCGCAGTACCTTATCATTTTCGATTTTCAATAAAGCACACGATTGGCTTGAAAGAAACTTTATCATTTATCGAATGTTTTTAGTGATTTGTTTATGTTTTATTAGGTAGGTACGTTAGGTTAGGTGAAGTATAAAAATAGTATTGGTAAAATTTAATAAGCTTAAGCTTTCAGACAATTTCCGCATGAAAAACTTAAAATCATCTCAGCTAACGTGGATGGATACTAGCCTCAAATTTTTAGAGCGGTTTTTATTAAATACTAGCTAACCGTGCTCGCCTTGCTTCGCCAGAGTTCCACTTCTCAAAATTAAAACAAAATAATAAGAGCTATACAAACCCACTCCGGTGCTGTTAGTGACGTGTAGCAAGAAACATAGGAAACATGACTTAGTTTTATAATAGTAGGGATTTTGGAATTTTGTAGTTTTTGTAAATATAACTTAGACTTCAGTGGAATCAACTCTCATACAAAAAAGAGAAGAAAAACTGTCAGTAACACCACCCAAACAAATAGTTAGCCTCTTCTATTATTCCCTCACAATATCATATTATGTAGTATTCGATTCGGCTTCTTCAGATTTGCTCTCAGATTTCCGAATTCGTGTGCCTAGTCGAACATAAAAACGTCACCTGCTCTTTTTTGTGTTGATACCTATTCGTGCGATTTGAACATGTATACTGTCTTGGACACTTTTCTAAGCGATTTCCGTTCACTGGTTAAATTTTGTATTAAAACATTAGAAATATCCGTCCCAATTGATTTATCACCCCTATCGGGAATAATATTTCCCCGGGAATGTTCGCTAGTTGTGATAGTACTCAATAAAAACGAGTTAACCGCAAGTTAAGTTTAATTTAACAAATTAACATTAAGTATTTATTAATATTAGTAGCTCAATTATATTTAGCTAGGATTTACAGTTTATGTCTTAAGGTAATTTAGGTGTGTATTTCAATTATATTTTAATTATGTGTTTCTATGAACACGTCAAGAACAAGACTGTGGCTTCTGTTGTGTCAGCTTATTTTTACTGCATGCTTCTCTTTTGCGTGTTAACTTTACAACTTAGAAAGTACTATTATAGAATACGCTAATAAGTAGTATTGGGTTCTAGTAGTACTTAATAATAGTACACCTCCCTTTTTTTTAAAAAAAATTAATTCACAGAATTTGATTTTTCTTTATCTTTAACCGACTTCAATTCCATATAATTCTATATAACTATTACATTTTTAATATCGAGATAGCAAATTTTTGTGTACTAACTTAATTTTATTTGTATTTAATTCCTTAATTAATGCATTGGAACCTTTTATTTCTACAATTATATAAGGTCCCTTTTTGATTGGTTCCAACTTGCTTTGGCTCACAGTAGTCAACATAACTTTATCATTAACCTTAAATTCAATATGCTTTTTAATATTGGAGTCTAAATATTGCTTTCGATCTAACTTGCTTTTCTCCAACATGTTTCTGGCTCTTCCATGAGCTGTTTGTAATTTAAATTTAAATTCTTTGCTATAATCCTCTATATTATAAACTGGATCAAGTTCACACTCTCTCAAATCAATTGGCAGCTTAACTTTTTTTCCAAATACCAACTCGAAAGGAGTATATCCTGTCACTACACAAGTGTAGTATTATAGCAAAATTCGTAATATTTGACCCAATCGTCCCAATCACTGAGATCTTTATTTATATACATTCTGAGAAATTCATTTAAATTTTTTGACTAAATATTTATACATAAATAATTTACAAAAATTGATTCACTCGATGCAATGCCTTTCTTTGCTGGAGAAAAAAATCACTAAAATGTGAACAAACTCTACCAGTAGTCAAATTCAAACGCACTTGTATTGGTAAATCTGAGAAAATATCTTGATTCGCAAAAGTTGCTCTGAGAGAAAAAAAAGTGCACTCGGAGCGCCCAATCGAATACCACATTCCATTCCAATTATTACATTTCCCTAGCGAACAAAAAAATCGACAACAGCGCCACCTATCGGGTCCAAAACTATCCTATCGTTATAGCTGCATACAACCATGCACACATACAAACTTTCATTGGGATCGGTTAAGTTTTTCAGAAAACGGACAACAGCGCCACCTATCGGGTCCAAACTATCCTGCCTTTCCAGCTGCATACAAACATGCACACATACAAAGTTTCATTGAGATCGGTTGAGTTTCTCAAAAAAAATCGACAACAGCACCACCTATCGGGTTCAAAACTAACCTATCTTTCTAGCTGCATACAACCATGAACCAAACAAAGTTTCGTTGAGATCGGTTAAGTTTCTCAAAAAAATCGACAACAGCGCCACCTATCGGGTCCAAAACTATCCTATAATTCTAGCTGCTTCCAACCATGCTCATTTACAAAGTTTCATTGAGATCGGTTGAGTTTCATAGAAAATGGTCAACAGCGCCACCTATCGGGTCCAAAACCAACCTATCTTTCTAGCTGCATACAACCATGCACACAAACAAAGTTTCATTGAGATCGGTTAACTTTCTCAAAAAAATTGACAAAAGCGACACCTATCGGGTCCAAAACAATCCTATCTTTCTAGCTGCATACAACCATGCACACATACAAAGTTTCATTGAGATCGGTTGAGTTTCTCAAAAAAGTCGACAACAGTGCCACCTATCGGGTCCAAAACTATGCTATCTTTCTAGCTGCATACAACCATGCACACAAACAATATTTCATTGAGATCGGATGAGTTTCTCAACAAAATCGACAACAGCGCCACCTATCGGGTGTCAGTTTCTCGGTGTCGATGCACGGCGTCGTTTTAAAAGTAACCCGAATTCATTAATTTCTTCCCATATAAAAGTGCCCAACGCGCCTAAAGAAATAATAACTCAAAAAAAACATAAAGCAGAAAAGGTGCAGTTGCATATGCATAATAATAATAATAGTTGGCGCAACAGGTCTGTAGGGACCCAGGGCCTAGCTTCTCGCAACCATTCGTTTTGTGTGAGTTTTTCATTTTTAGAACGAATGGAAGGGATCTACAATTTTATGCCGGTTCCAAACGGGCCGATTGAGAAGCTCTTTCATGACAGTTGTACTCTCGGATGTTTGTCAGACGTTCGCGAGAGGTGGCGCAGTGAAAAAACCCTGAGTTGGAGTTTGGATTTTTGCGGGATTCGAACCTGGACCCCTCGTTTAGTAGTCCAACACACTAACCACTAAGCCACTGCGACCACTTGCATATGCATGCATACGAAAAAAATGTATACGTATTTACCTTCAAACGTACGAAGATGATTTTAAAAAATAGATAAAAAAAACAATACCGAGCACAAACGGGATTCGTTCGTGGCATGCATGCACAATGCACATGAATCACTAATCAGATCACAATCAATATAGCGCATTTTAAATCACAATTGAGTGTGACATGTGACTGCCTTCCAATCTCAATTACGAGGGGAGTTCAATATATTCGCGGTATGGGGGGGATACTCCAATGATTTGAAAAAAATATTTGGTGATTTTAGTAGCCCCGTTATTCAAGTGTTTTACTGTAAAATTTCATTTGGCTGTGATTATAAGTTTGCTTTGTATTTTGCGTTGAACGAAGGTGAAATGGCTGGTGTCGCGATGATCGCTAAATTGAGAACCGCGCTGTGATAAAATTTCTTACTAAACAAGGAAAAAGTAAAAAAAATATTCACGAAGAGATGGTGGCTGTTTTTCGAGATTCTGCACCTTCGTTATCAACTGTTCAAAAGTGGTCAGGTTTATTTCAAAGTGGCAGGGAGAGCATTGAAGACGACCCTCGCTCAGGCTGCTTACTAACTGGCTGCACCGGAGAAAACATTACAAAAGTCCAGAAACTTGTACTTGAGGATGCCCGAGTAAAGGTTAAAACGATAGCTATGAAGATTAATCTTTCTATTGGTACCATACACACCATTCTTCATGACTGTCTAAATCTTTCCAAAGTCAGTGCAAGATGGGTGGAATGCTCACATCGCTCACAATGCTCCAGTGCACACGGCATGGATTTCTAAGGCTGTTGTACGAGATTGTGGTTTCGAAAAAATTCTACTTCCAGCCTATGGTCCGGACCTTGCCCCTAGTGATTAATTTTTGTTCCCAGATTTAAAAAAAAAAACCTTCGTGGTAAGCGATTTACCGATGATGAGGAGCTCAAAACTGCATTAAATGAACATTTTGGAGAGATAGATGAAAACTATTTTTTTGAGGGTATAGAAAAGTTAATCTCAAGATGTAATAAATGCATTAATGTATGAGAAGATTATATTGAAAAATAAAAATATTTTTAATTTAATTCGTGTTTTCCTTCATGTCGATACCGCGAATATATTGAACTCCCCTCGTACATATACATTACATACCTGACCTACGAGTATCTCCCTCCCACCCATGCACCACATTAATACTCCACCCACAACTCCACTCTCTCCACTATCGCCAATTCAATTTCAATTTAAAAGAAGTGAGCAAAAAAAAAAAAAAAACAACACAAAGTACAAAAGGTGTATAAAAAAAAAGAAACAAAAAGCATACTGCAGAAAAGTTACAGAAAGAGAAACAGGTTTTGCCGCACACACACACAAAATTTCCTCCACTGAATGCCGGGCAAATCCAACGATCTAGCTTCAATCGATCATTTTACTTTTTTGAATTGTATAAAATTTATAGTTTAATGCGTATTGTTCAGCTTCAGGACTACGTACAAAGAGGATTTATATCTTAAAATCTTTGTACATAATTGAACTTTATATTAAAAAAAAATCCTATTTCATTCGGTTGAGTCATTCCAAACCTAGGAGCTAGAAGGCATTCGAGAATTATAACTTTTGTTAGATATCAGCTTAAATCTCCGCTTCTGGACAGCGGATAATGATTAAACATATCCTAAATTCTAATATCGACAATTTCCAATACAATTGTGCAAACCGAAATCAATTTCGTGCAGTACTTTTTAAACCCATTGAACACAAACTATTTACAGCCGGAAAAAAGTTACAGTTTTATTATAGTAAATAAATAATAATAATAATAATAATAATAATGATGCAAACAAAATGTAATAAATAGGTACCTATTGCATTGTTTTGGTTGGAAGAATATTGTGCTTAGTTTAGATGAAAATGTATTATGTATTGCACCTATAAGGAACTGTTCAGGTTACAAATCTGTTTTATATAGGTATGATCACATAGATTCATTTTGTATTTTGTTTTGAATTTGTTTGTACCGGTTAAAAATTTTTTTATTTTAATTTTAGATTTTTTTCTGCTTGTAGATGTTTGCGGAAGTATCAAATCACTATTTATTTACATAACACCGGGAATTTTATTCCCCTCACACACTAAGGCTAGTTGCTAGACCAGTTTAAGAGTGTAAACCGTAGTGGAAATTCTTTCGGCTTTACCGATTTTTGTGAAAACTATTGAGTTAATTGTTGTTTTATTTTAATAAAAATTGTTCTTAAAAGTAAAGAAATGTTTTTATTACTATGGATTAAGGGGGCCGGAAATATGGTACACAAAAAATAGGTGTTGCTTGACGAAATAGGAATAAATTGCAAAATATCATTAACAAAACTACAAGAGTAGTTTTCGAGCAAAAATAGTCGTAAAATTTAAGAAAAAAATATTTTCGGACATATTCATATTTCATATTTTCTTAAAATAACCGAAACACCCTGTTGAGTTCAAAGTCGAACATTTTGGTCCAAGAGCCGGATTTTTTAAGAAAAATATATTCACGACACTAGGTACATATGATCGTCCTGCCTTACAAAAGATCACTTGGCTGGATGAACATTTTTCAGGACAACAAGCCTGGTTAGGTATTTTAAAAATCTAAAGTCATTTTTAGCGAAGGGCAAAGCCCTCGGGTGAGGTCTTTACTCGGGTCCTTAGTAACAAGGACAGAACAACTATAACTTAAGACGTATTCAAGAAATGCGGACTGTTTCCTTTTAATGCTGATAACTTTGACTACTCCCAGGCAATTAAGGAGCGCAACTTCTTACTACAAAAAATATAGATTAAAAAATTGTGTTCCATGTAATATCTATGGCTAAACAAAACCAAATTGAGGGCACATACCAAATAAACGTAAATGGCGAGCTAGTTACTTCAACTTCACACTCTTCTGAGTCCGACCCTACTCCAGTACTCTTCAGAATTCAATGTGACAGATAAAATGGTACTGCAAGACATTTGTTCTAAGACTGTGGATTAAACGTTACCATTTACATTTTCCTCTATTTGCTGTTATTATTTTGAAACACCTGTATGTTTAATAGCTATTGTTCTTTGTTCAATTCCAGATGCTCCTGAGGCTTTCACTTTCATCGGGACATTTTTCATCATATCAAAATTCTTATTTTATCCTAACCCAATACCAAAATCAAATAGAGAGGTTCAAAATGTCGATAAATCGCCGATGTTGCTTTCGACAATGTCCATAACAGATGCAGTTTATTTGTCCCTTATGTGGCTAAGTTTTTACGCAAAGTACCTACCTACCTGTATTAATTGATACTAATAAAATGCCCTTGATTAAATATTGCTTTTGTTGTGATTGGAGGGGTGTCCGAGTACAATACCATTGAATATTCTATTGATCGAAATGAATGTATTGATTTTAATAAAATAACATTAATTTGAAAAACCTCAAGGATTACAAGGTTGAAAAAAAAATATGTCAAAATGTTAATAAATGCATACTTTACGATGCATTTTCTGGCCAAATTGTCTTAAGGGCAACTGGCAACTCTAGCCTATTAGTACTTTCTGCAATCTAAATATATTTACTCGAAAATTTACATAGTAACCAATCTACATAACAATTATTGGTGCATATAATTATAAATGTAAAGCGAAATTTATTGCCTGACTTTATTCTTGCGTATGATAGCTTTTCTGGGATTTCTCACGTATCTATTGACCTTTCAAAAAATTTCATCTTTAAATTCATAGTGCATCTTTCTGAGTTTAATTTCACATTATATGCGCTCAACCATAAAAAGATATGTAAAGGATGCCAGATAAGCTTACTAATTGTTTACATTACTTGGGTAGGGTAGGGCGGGGCTAGTTGGACCACTTTTTTTTTGACGCTTCATAACTTCCAATCTGTTCATAATTAAGCTATGAAACTAAAGTAAATAGATACATTGAAACTTCGACTTTTTAATGATATTAACAAAAAAACAATTTATCTTACAGTTAAATAATTATTTTGACTCAAACACACCAAGTCCAAGTGGTCCAACTTACCCCACCAGCGGGGCAAGTTGGACCAGTGAGTGGGGTAAGTTGGTCCGAAACCTAAAAAACTGAAAAGTAATTTTTACAAAATACTAAAACGCTATAATTTCTTTCTAAAATGTATTTAAAATGAAAACTTAATGAAAAAAACACAACATAAACTTCAAAAAACGAAAATAAAAAACCGCTTCATGACGTTCTATAAAATAAATTTAGATAAAAATAAAAATATTATTTTATAGATTATGAATCGTATAATCGTTACTGCAATTTATGCAAATAAAGATGCTTCCTTGACATATTTTGGAACATTTTGAATGGGCCCACTTTCGGCAAGTGTGACACTGCACCCACTCCTCCCCAGGTAAACTTTTTGAATATGCTTCCATACACATAAGACAAAACCAATCAAGATGTTTTTCTTTCTCACCACTGGCGGTCCAACTTACCCCGCACTGACTTTGTTGAACATTTTGTTTCACAAAGAAACAACTACACCAAACACTTCAATTCCACACTCGAAAAAATAAAATACAATAACGGGACACATGAAAAATGTTTACCTTATTCTGATATTTGCACCGCTTCACAAAAAAAGAAAGAAAAGAAATAATTTTTTTTTTTTTAGTTTTTACACTTAAAAATACAAATTTTAAACGACGCGCCCCTTTGAAAGTAAAAATGCAATTTCAACTAGTTTGGCCTGTGGCCGTAAGTCACACACTTCGATTGTGTGTCATCGTTGTCATGTAGGACTTTTAGTTTCTGAGTTATTCGAGTGGGCCTACTTGCCCCGTGGCCCAACTAGCCCCGCCCTACCCTACCTACCATTATATTGAAATCTGTAATTAATTTGAAACTATTTCTAAGTTGAGTATACGGTATACCGTATGCGGTGTAACTTTGTAGGGTTATGTAGGTTGAAAAATAACACACATTTAAACTTCACTGAAGCCATAAGACTGGTCAATAAAATCTAGAAATGACAACTAGGTATGACAACTTTGTAAACCATGCAATTTATGAAAATTGTAAAACGAAAAATTAGTATCAAACCGATTTCGACCCAATTACTGGATTATTAACATTTTATAAATTATGGACTTCCAGTGAATACTATGGGTCAAATATAAAAATAAGTGTGGATCTGCAAGACTATTTTTTTAAATTTAGGTAAACGCAGATAAAAAAGAGGCGAATAGACGAACGGTGTTTACAGTTTAAATAAAGTGCACGTTTTTGTTTTTGTAAAATTATCCAGACATAACAGTTTCAAATATTGCAATGTTTAGTTGGAAAAATGCTATTGCGTAACTATTAAGCTGAAAACTGATTGTATGATATTGTTCCGGATAAAAGAAATATTTCGTTTTTGACATTTTATCGAAATCGAAGAAGGGGTTTTCCAGATATGAGCAGTTTTTAAAATTAGCGTTTTCGTTGCTTCCAATTGAAAATTAAGGACACAATAGTTTTGAAAACATCCATTTGACTCTAAGTTTGCATTTTGGTCAAAATCGTTATTGCCGTTTTAAGTTAACTACACAAAACAATATTTTTAAAAAATTACTATTTTCATAATTCCATTGTACGATAATATAGAGAAAAACTGAGCTTGCTATTAAGTTATAAATGACCACATTACCTTAGAAATTAATTTTTGTTACAATCGTATAGAGCCTTTTCGATATAAACGTTAAAATTTCAAAAGTACCGTTGTTTGAATTTTTAGCCAAAAACTGGGTAGTCATGGTAGCCTCACCTACTAAAGCTTAAATATCAATTTTGGTTGAAATTGCTAGAGCCGTTTTCGATCAAATCAAACTGGTACGAAAATGCTGTATGGGAAGTACCATTAATATTGAGGTTACCTTGGAAAAAAAAACGCCTCCCGAACCGTAAGCCTAAAAACTCGAAATCCGAGGTGTGAACGTAATCCGGGAAGCCGTTTAGGATGTAGGCCCGTGGAAGGACGTACAGACAGGACAGCATTTTGCGACCCACTTTTTTGAGTTCCTCTATCATCGTAATATCAGGATTGATTAAAATCTCGAGTTCGAAATTTTGTACGAAACCAATATCTTTCTCTTACTATACGTAGATAATGGAGAAAGTTAAAAATGTTATCTGCATTTCAGACGGAAAAAAATTACGGAAAATCGCCTCGCGGTTTCGATTTGGCATCCAATGAGTCTTCCTATTATAATATTTATTTTGACTTTTAAAATAGTGTGTTAGACTACTAAGCGAGGGGTACCAGGTTCGAGTCCCACAAAAACCCAAATTCAACTCTGGGTTTTTTTACTGCGCCACTTCTCGCGAAAGAGCTTTTTAATTAGCCGTTTGGAATCGGCATAAAATGAAAGATCCCTTCCATTCGTTCCGAAAATGAAAAACTCACACAAAACGAATGGTTGTGTGAAGCTAGGACTAGGGTCCTGGTCCTGCGCCAACTATTATTATAACGTTTGTCGAAAGTTTTCGTATGTTTTTGATTTTGTGCATCGCTTCAACAGTTTCAACGCTTTTATACAGTTTAATTAAGGTAAAAATGAAATATAAAAAGTTTAAAATTGAACAAAATAGCTATAGAAAAGTGAATTGTACAATATTTTTTTTTTTTTTTTTTTTTTCAAAAATGCCAAGACGCACAGATATTGGCCCACGAACAAGGCAAGCAAGTCAACAACCAAAATACAACGAAGACAAACTGAAGCGCCACCAAATATAAATCGCACGAAACTTTCTCGTTTAGTGCGAGTCTGACTGATTTTCAGAGTCTTCAAGAAATCTAAAATTGAGGAAACATCCATTCTAAGTTTGCATTTTGGTCAAATTTTAACAAAATATTTTTTTTTCAAAAATCCTTACTTTACTTACTTAACGGGCTCCCGACCCGTGGAGAGTCTCTGTCTGAGACACTGCAGCCTCCCACCCTCTACGATCCTGGGCACGCTGCTTCCAGTTGTCCAGACCAAGCGCTCTGGCATTCGCGATGGCTTGGTCTTTGAAACGGAGGTTCGGTCTTCCTTGTCTTCTCGAACCTGGGGGCTGGGATTCGAAGATCCTCTTAACTGGAGCATTATTGTCCATTCGCTCTATGTGGCCGAGCCAATGTAGTTGGCGTATTTTATCTTTTTGGACTAAATCCACATCTTGATACAGCTTATAGAGTTCGCGGTTATATCTTCTCCTCCATTCGCCCTCCTCGCACACAGGACCAAAAATCCGCCGAAGAATTTTTCTTTCGAAGGAACCCAGTATTAGCTCTCCCTTCCTGCTTATCGTCCAGCACTCGGCGCCGTTGAGCAGAACTGGCAGTATAAGGGTTTTGTAAAGCATACATTTCGTCCCTCGAGTTAGGAGTTTTGAACCCAATTGTTTTGCCAAACCGAAGTAGCAGCGGTTTCCTAGGGTAATTCTCCGCCGGATCTCCACTAGGATGTCATTCGTGGAGTTCATGTTTACTCCGAGGTAGATGAACTCCTTAATTACCTCGAAATTGTTGCTATCAATAGTGACGTTTTGTCCTAGGCGGTGGACAGATGTTTGTTTGTTTGTTGATAGCATGTACTTAGTCTTGTCCTCGTTTACTTCAAGACCAACAGATTTCGCCTGTTCTTCAATCGCCGTGAAAGCTTCTATCACGGAGCGCTGTGACCGACCGATGATGTCAATATCGTCCGCATACCCCAGCAGCTGAACGCATCTGTTGAAGATAGTGCCTTCCGTGTTGACACCTGCCCTACGCACTATCTGCTCCAGTACGAGATTGAAGAAGTCGCATGATAGCGCGTCCCCTTGCCGAAATCCGGTGCATGCTTGGAATAGTTCGGAGGAGCTGTTTCCAAATTGCACGTTGCAACGCGTGTTTTCGAGTGTCACGCGACACAACTGAATCAATTTTGACGGGATTCCGAATTCGGCCATCGCCAGATACAGCTCCTGACGATGTATACTATCATACGCGGCCTTGAAGTCGATGAATAAATAGTGTGTCTCGACTTGAGATTCGTTGGTCTTTTCCAGGATTTGCCTCAGTGTGAAAATTTGGTCAATAGTCGATCTGCCGGGCCGGAAGCGACACTGATACGTGCCGATTAGTGTGTTACAGAACGTTGGATACGATCTTATACGCGACATTTAGCAGGGATATGCCTTGATAGTTCTTGTAAGACATAGGATCGCCTTTTTTGTAGATTAGGCATATGGAGCTGATAGTCCAGTCATCGGGCATGTTTTCTTCCATCCATACGTGGTTCATGATTTGGTGCATGCGCCCTACCAAAACATCACCTCCGTATTTAAAGAGCTCCGCTGGTAGGCCATCCGAGCCAGCGGTTTTGTTGTTCTTAAGCTCTTTTATAGCTAAGCCAACCTATTCTATACTGGGTGGTGGAACAGGTTCTTCATTGGCTGGACGCGGGTTATCTTCTTGCCCTACCACTCTCTCAACATGATGCCCATTAAGCAACTGCTGGAAATGCTGCTTAAATACATCTACTATTCCCTGCGCTTCGGTGACTAGATTTCCTTAGCTGTCTCGAAGAGCCTGTGTTTCGGTTTTGAAGCCTGCAGCCAGCTGCTTGGCTTTCTTATAGAACCTCCGGATGTTGTTGCGATCACGAGACTCTTCGATCTCCTTGTGCTGGGATCTCCTACTGCGTAGGCTCTCTTCTTTCTACGCAGGATTTTTATCTCCTCCCTTCTACTGGCTCGATACTCTTCCCTAGCTGCCCTTGTTTTGCGCTGCAGCATTTTCTTGTGTACATCTTCTGTCACCTTTTTCCTGTACACGCATTCATCATCATACCACGGGCTCTTTCTCTGGGGTGGCTGCTGGCTGGTACCCTACAGTGGTTTCGGCTACCTCCTTGATGATGTCGCGAGACTGGCACCACTGATTGTTGGCGTCCGTGGTAGGCGAGTGCATAGTGGAGAGTTTCATGCTCAGGCGCTCCCTCTAGGCTCTGGCTACTCCAGGTAAGCTAAGGCGTCCAACGTCAAATTTCTTCTTCTGGTCGGCCCGCAGCTTCTTCTCGTTGGACAGTCGAGCTCTGAATCTAGCTGCAACAAGAAAATGGTCAGAGTCGACGTTTGCCCCTCGGAATGTGTGCACGTCGAGGATGTTGGATGCGTGCCTCGCATCGATTAGAACATAGTCGGTTTGGTTGGCGGTTCGACCGTCTGGAGAGCGCCAGGTTGCTGTGTAGCCTCGGAAACCTAGTGCTACTTATCACCGTATTACGAGCTGCTGCAAAGTCAATTAGTCGGTAGCCTTTGTCTGTTGTCGTTTCGTGGATTCTGTGTGTTGTGACTGTGACAACACAAAACCGAACAAATGAAACGCGCAGTTCTCTAGCTTGAAACAGACTTCACATTTTATTTCTAACTGATTGCTTATATACTAACTAAATCTTATATACTAATCGTTGATGGCTGTAAACCAACGGAATGAAAGTATGTACCAGTGCGTGCTTGTTGCATATCAGCGGCTGGCTGTTGCCGGTGTTGGTGCTTTCTGCCGATGGGAAATTTCTGCCTGCTGATATAACATATTATACCCTCGCACTTATTTTTGAGATGCCCCAGCTTGCTTGTTTCGTAGTCTCTCTGATCTTCTTAGTGCTGGTGTGTAAGTACACCTACGCGATGACCTTGGTAATGATGGTTCAGATGCAGGCGGTAACACTAAATCAATGTTTGGTGGACTGGCGGCTGGGAGAATCGTGATACTTGAATCATTTAACTGCTGTTGTTGACTCTCAGATGGCACGGGACTACTGCAATTTGAAAAATTGTTGGCGTTATAATCGGTCATACTTGCCTGTGGTAATGGAAATGGTGCCTTGACTTCAGTGGAGATGTTCTCGTTGGGGAAAGAACGTGACCGGATCTGATTTTGGTGACGACGCCATAGTCCTTTGCTCGTCTCGACCAAATACATCCGGCGTCCCAAAGGTTTCTTTACAACAGCTTCCAACCATTTTTTCTTTTGCAAGTACTGCCTCACTAACACTGGCTGATTTGGTGCAAACTTCAGAGGTTCCAACGTCTCTTTATTCTGTTTGCGATTGGAATGGTCTGGTAGCATTACCGAAAGCAACGTGCGGTGCTGTCGTCCATGTAACTTTTCCGCTGGTGACGTTCCGCTGTCGTCGGGTGTGGTTCGGTATGTGGACAAAAAAATGCCCAAAGCTTCATTGAATTTCGTTTTTTCCTCCAGAATTTTAACAAGGGCGGTTTTGAAAGTACGCACCATCCTTTCGGCGACACCGTTTGATTCTGGATTGAAAGGTGCTGCTCGTACGTGTTTAATGGAATGTTTGCGACAGAAGACTTCGAACTCCTTTGACGTAAATTGCGTGCCATTATCAGACACCAACGTTTCAGGCAACCCTTCTTGAGCGAATATTGAGGTTAACGCCTGAATTGTCGCCTCTGACGTTGTTGAAGTCATACGAACTACGAAAGGAAACTTTGACTTGGCATCCACTATGATCAACCACATCGCCTTTTGAAACGGTCCGGCGTAGTCTATGTATTATATATATATTTTTTTTTTAATCTCTGGTAGTGAGTACCATTCTGGGAATAGGATTTGGAGTAAGATTTGTTGGGGTAGTTTTTGTATTTACGCTAGGATTAGGATCGGGGAATATGCTTGTATGAGGTATCTGCATTTCTAAATTGTCAATTTTTGGAGTTTCAATATTCCTGCCCCTGAGGTATCTGATCATAATACATATTGCGAGTAATAGGATTGTTAGAGTAGTGTAAGTCAGCGTATAATGATGTATATCATGTTTGCTTAATGTTTCTATACCTGCTCTTTCACCACTTTCTAAGTTTTTGATATCTGCGGTTAGTTTCTTTAACATATTGTCGTCATCGTATTTTAAAAAATTGACTGGGTTATCGTAAATTTCAACAGGTTTTTTGGCTATTGGGGCTAGTACGGAAATGTTTATAGCAGGAATATATGCGTTTCTTAGAATAGTTTTTCCTAAATTATGGCCAAAAATAGTTAGATATTTACTGCGAAGGTAGCATTGTCCTGACAGTTCTACTACACCGGTGCCGGAAAGTGTATGTGGGATTAGTTGGTTTCCACAGACCTCGTCCATTATGTAATTTTCGCGCGTGGAAAATAACCATTTGCCTGGTTGTGAGAGTTGTATCCACACAACTGTTTGAGTGGATTCTTGTACGATACAGGACTGTGGTTTAATATCTCTGCGCAAGAGTTGGATTTCGCAATGGTCTTGATTAGAGCTGAAGTCGTATAGTGGGTGTGTCATCTGGCACAATAGTAGGCTGTCGGTTTGCCGGATGCAGTTGTTGATATCGGTAGACGTTAAGTCATAAAAATGTTTTTTGTCGAAGTCTATAGTTAGGTAGTTTATGCGGGGTTGAATGTATAGGAATCTGTCTTGAATTTTAGAGGGAAATGGTACTACCTTAAATAATTGGTATGTTTCTTTGAATGGTAATGGTAGTTTTATTTCGTGGATGATCCTTTTAGATTGAATTGAGGCTGTTATTGGACATATTTTGTATAAATGCAGAATATCGTATTGTTTTTTTGTAATGGGTAGTTTAGTGTTATTTTGTATCTCTTTAAGTATTGTTGTTAATATGATTTCTAGCTGGTCGGGGGTTATAATGAAAGGATGAGATTTTCCCTGTTTGACGTTGGTGATTAACTATAATAAATCGTTTAGAGTATTCTCGTGTCGTAGAACGATGAGTGCAGTAAACGAGACTAATGCTTCTAGTTCATCCATGATTTTTTCATTCTGGTTATCGTTTATGTAGTTAGCTATAAGATTTGCTGTTGATGTTAATCTTGAATTCATTTGATTTATTTGGTTATTCAAGTGTGACTGGGATCTATTAAAAATGTTTACTGTGGTGTCTAGAATGTAAGTTTGATTTTGTATTAGGTTCAGTAGGTGCCTTTCGTTAAACTGGGTTTTCTCTATTTGCCTATCGTAGTAGTTAGCGTCGTCTTCGGACAAGGTCCCAAAAAGCGTTTTGCTTATAGTACCAATGGCATTGATTAGGGCACGTTTTTCCCTGGGTTTGAGATTCAGTAACCTGTATTTCTGATAGATATCTTGCATCGCATGATTGAACTCGCTTATGGTGTTATTGCACAAGCTATTGATTTGGTCGTTAGTGCATAGGAATCTACATGTTATGTTAATTTCGTATATATATATTGAGCTTTTGTATTAGTGGTTAAGAATAGTCCCTCTAGATCGTAGTAAGTAATTATTTTCCATTCATTGCTGTACAGGTTTAGGTTGTCGAGTTCTTCGAAGTAGATACCCGAGCTTTGTTTGATCGGGGTATAGACCATCGTGCTGTAGGTTAGGGCGAATGTGAGCGAATATAGTACCAGGCGGGAATCCATGGTCTGAAATTCAATGCAAAAGGGAGTACTTATTGTGAAAAAAGGATGGATCAATGTTGGATCAAAAGTGTCAGGTGTGGGGTGTGTAGTGGTAAGTGATAGACTATCTTTATTTTATAAAAACATTTATTTATTAAATAAGGATGATCCCATTTTATGTATTAAAAGAATATTGTTTTTCGGCTTCCCACAAGATTAGAGCTTCTATGTGATCGTCGTAGTCGAGGGAGTCGTTCGAGTCTTCATCGTATCTACGGATGTGGGCATTGGGTTCCCATATCAAGGTGTCTGAAGAACTGTTAGATGTTTGATCATCATCAAGGTCGACTATGGTGAGCGGGTTATTCCAGCGTAGGATTTTCTGTCGTTTTAAGATATAAATTGGGGAGCAGTCTAAAATGAAATTCTCTTCACGTAGTCCGAAACCGACTTGGTCTCCGAACGCTAGCTCTCGTGTTTTCGGACCCCGAATTCGTTTGCCATTTACAAATGTATCAAAAAATGGTCCGTTTGTTAACGTCACACGTTTTTCATCTTGGCTGATTTCGATTGTCGCGTGAGTATGTGAAACAAAACCCGAGGGGATAGCCATTCTATTTGGGTCGGCTGGAGACGAGTGGATGTGGGTTTGGTACGAGTTTCCAATTATGGTCGAACCGATTCGTAGAGGAATTTCGACTCCCGATACTATGTTAAGGAGTAGCCAGCTGGAGTTAGGGACGTAGTTAATGGTTTCGGTTTCCATTATCTGAAATGAACAGAGCATACATCAATTATCTGTGTATTGTGTATGTTACTCATCGTATAGTTGAAGGGAGTTATGAGTGTGTATGTTTGTGGAAGCTGAGGATAGTTTTAATAGGACTTATTCCGTGAAGGATTTAAGGTCATTGTTATGGACTATTTTGGTTTTGTTCCGAACCTGGATCTCTGTATTTTCTGAAGAAATAATGTTCGTTACGTCGTAAGGTCCTTCCCACAGTGATGAGAGTTTGTTCTTACGTACATGATTTCTTAAGAGAACCTTCTCGCCAATATTAAAATGTTTGTAATTAGTTCCTATATCGTAATAGTCTTTTGATTTTTCTTTCTTTGTTAACAGTCGTTCGCGGGCAATTTGATAACCGTGTTGGAGACGTGCTCGCAACTCACTAGAATACTTTTCGTAATTGTAACTAATTTGGGGGTTTTGTTCTAGAGGATTCGGTATCCTTGCTGGATATCCATAAAGTAGCTCATGTGGGGTATAACCAGTACTGCTATGGTTGGTTGTATTAAAAACAAAAATGGCATATGGTATCCATGTGTCCCATGAGAGGGGGTCTTTGTTGACATAGTGTCGAAGGTATTCTGCTAGAGTACGGTGACTTCGTCTAGAGCTCTATTGGTTTGAGGGTGGTAGGAGGAAGTTTGGAGTTTCTTAATTTTCAAAAGCTTGCAGGTATCTTTAAAGAGTTGGCTTAAGAAATTAGTGCCTTGATCAGTAAGAAGTGATTCTGGAAAGCCAAATCGACATAATATTTTTTCGACGAATGCTCTAGCCACTGTAGAAGCTTCAGCATTCTGGAGCGGTATGGCTTCCGTGAATTTTGTTAAGTCATCTTGAAATGTGAGCAGATATTTATTATTATCATGGCTTACGGGCAAGGGTCCTACAATGTCTAGGGCTACCCGCTCGAAAGGGGTGGAGCTTGTAGTGGTTATCTTCATTGGTACCCTGTGGTTCTTACTTAATTTGTTTTGCTGACATGATTTACACTGAAGTATATAGGTTTTTATATCCTTACTCATAGTCGGCCAGGAGTATTTCTGTTTTATTTTCTTAAGAGTTCGTGTAATCCCTTGGTGACCTCCGAGAGGGGAATCATGATATTCAAACAGAACCTTTTTTATTTCCTCCTTGTTGTTAAGAGAAATTATGTCGTCAGAGAAAATGTGGATGGTAATATCTTGGTCTTGGAAAGTGTCTTCCAGTAGGAGTTTTATAATTCTTTTTGATGAGATCTCCATGACTGGTAGTGCTATGCCCAAGATTCGAATATTATCCTTCTTGCAGAGGTCTTTTATTTCTTTGCAACATGCCTCAGTAGTTTTTCTGTCAGTGGGGCTTCTAAAAGGTATGGGAAGAGTGACGATGTATATAGTTGTGTCGTCATTTTGTGGATATGCAACAGTTTTTCCTATTGAGGGCTTAATAAATTGGGGTATTTTATGTTTTATAATATTCTCTTCTTCAGATTCAATTATGGGTAATATAATTATTTTGAATTTAATTAATTTGTTTTTGTATATAGACCCCTGCTCCTCTTGTAAGGTGAAACTGGAAAGTGTTTGAATTTGCATATCGTCACTTTGTGAGGGATTTGTCGTATTTTGGATTGCGTTGTTTTGGCGTTGACCTCTTGTTGTTACCATTGCTACGGTTGGTATTCGACTTAATGCGTCAGCATTGGAATTGTATTTGCCAGCTTTGTAGATTATGTTGTATTCGTATTCTTCTAGCAAGATTCTCCATCGGGCTAATCTTGAAGTAGGATCTTTTAGGTTCATGAGCCATTGAAGTGGTTTATGATCCGTACATATGGTAAATTTTCGCCCATATACGTAAGGTCGAAATTGTTTCACTGCAAATACAATAGCTAAAAGTTCTTTTTCTGTTGTGGTGTACCTAGTTTCGGCGTCATTAAGGGTTCGGCTCGCAAAACAAATTGGCTTGTCTTGGCCAATGGAACCTTGTGACAAAACGGCTCCTAGGCCAACATCACTTGCATCCGTTGTAATGATAAATTCTTTACTGAAATCAGGGTATGCAAGGATTGGGGGGCTCATCAGATTATTTTTCAGTGTTGTGAATGCTTCATCACAAAATGTGTCCCATTTGAAAGGGGCATTCTTTTTCAAGAGCTTTGTAAGAGGTTTTGCTATAATTGAAAAATTATCTATGAACCTTCTGTAGTAGCCAGTGAATCCCAAGAAGGATTTTTTGCCTTTAGCGTTTTTAGGAGTAGGGTAGGTTTTCACTACCTTAATTTTTTCGGGATCTGGCTTTATTCCTTCTTCGCTTATCACATGTCCTAGGTACATTAGCTCTTTTCGCATGAAATGGCATTTTTCGGGTTGTAGTTTGAGATTATATTGTCGTAACCTGGTCAGAACACTTATTAGCTTATGTTCGGCGAGGTCTGACCCGTAAATGACAATGTCATCTACATAGACGAAACAACCTATTCCGATCATTCCCATTAGGACATTGTTCATCATTCTTTGAAAAGTAGCCGGGGCATTTTTTAATCCGAACGGCATTCTGTTATATTCATAATGTCCGGAGGGAGTGCTAAATGCGGTTTTACTTCGGTCAGAGTTCTCAACAAGAATTTGATGAAATCCATTAGCTAGATCGAGAGTGGAAAAATATTTTGCTTTACCCAGTTGATCCAATATGTCCGTTATGTTGGGCAATGGGTATGCATCTCCCACGGTTGCGTCATTTAATCGCCGATAATCTACGACTACTCTCCATTGTTTGTTACCTTGGGCATCTGGTTTTTTCGGAACAAGTAATAGGGGTGAATTCCACGGACTATGACTGGGCCTTATAATATCGTTGTCTATCATTTCCTTGACTTGTTTATGGATCTCTGCTTTGCTAGATTCGGGAAGTCGATATGGCCGTATGAAAATAGGCGGTTTGTTCGGCTCAGTTTCAAGTACGTGTGTAATAGCATTAGTGTATGTTAATGCGTCGCCCGGTAGAAAGAATAAATCGTTAAAGTTCCTGCAGATTTTTGTAATTTCGGTTTTTTCTTCTGAATTGCAATGATCTAGTTTGAGTTGGGATTCTAGTTTCTTTAATCGATTATGGATAGGGTCTTGCTCAGGGTGAGCATTAATACAATCAAAATCGTCCAAGTTGTCCCATTCCAATCCCAGATCTGGTATCTGTAACGTTGTCTCACTCTCATTTACGTTGAGCAGTAGAATTTTAACGCTGTTTTGATGAGACTTGGCTACGGAAGAGGCCATAAAGACTCCAGGGTGGACCTGTTTTTTCCGGAACACTACATCGTTATTGCAGTTAAATGGTATTTCTACTATTTGCTCACTCCTGGGTTTTATCCTTATTTCACCCGACATTCCTTTTTCCGTTTTAGTATTATCACTCTGTTCTTGCGGACGAGCTTCTTCAGAAGTGTTGAATACAACGGTGGAACCGGATATTGTGAATGGATGTATTTCCAGAGTATTTTTTACGTAATTGATGGAACATGAGTATTTCTTCAGGAAATCGTTACCGATTATTCCGTCGAAATCCGTACTAAGTTTACCATCTAGGATATGAAAGGGATGTGTTAACTCGTATCGATGACTTTCAGATTGAAATATTATTGTTTCTAAAGTGGAAGTGGATTCGATTATATTTTCTCCGAAGATGTTGGAGATAATCATATTATTGTGTATGGTTTTGATTTGATTGGGACTTGATTTTATGATGGATATTTCCGCTCCGGTGTCTATTAAAAAATTTTTTATTTCGCCATTTTGGAGCGGAACTCTGATCATGAAAAGTTCGTTGTTTGGGATGAGGGAAACGTGTAATTTGTGTGCGGGGTTTAGTTTCGGTGGACTTCGGCTTCGGTCGTGACTCGAGAGAGGTTGCCGGTCGTTCCTTCCCGAGAGTAATCGTTTCCCGCGTTATTAGGGGAGGTTTCTAGAAAGGGTAGGAGTAGTTTGATAGGTTTGGTGTGGTATCTGCTGAAGATTTATTTGACGTCTATCGTCAGGGTGTGGCTCTCTAATATGTTGCGCGTAATGTTGTGTAGTGTTAATATTATTCGAGGGGTAGTGGTTTCTGGGGGCAGTCCCTTGATTAGGGTTGAGTATTTGGCCTGAATTTAGGTGTGCAATTCTAAGTCTGCAAGATTCTAGAGTATGGTTTCGACGATTACAATAATTGCACGTTAAGTGTTGTATTTCCCTTTTAACCTTAGGGCGAATATTTTCAAAGTTTGGAAAGTTTTTAAAACAAGTTTCCCGCGTATGGCCAATTTTGTTGCAGAGTTGGCACATTGGTTTAGGAGGAAAAGGATTGTACGGGGGTCTTGCAGTGGTGTTTCTATGTGCCATTGCACATCTTTCAATGCGGGTAGAATGTTCCTCGGCAAAAGAAATGGCCCTTCTAAGATCTGATTCTCCAACCGCTTGGATCATCAGACGAAGGCTTTCGTTTTTGAGGCCGTCCTCAAAAGTTCGTATTGCCATTTTTTCGTTTTCTTTAACGAGAAACGTTCTTACCGCATCCTCGGTAATAGATGCGTAGGTGGCTGAATTAAGACGACTCAGGAGATCGCTAATTGGGTCGCCAAATTCTCTGACTGTTTCCTGGGGGTTTTGTTTCGAGGATAAAAGGTCGTTTTGTACAGAGGAGCGTGATTTTTGTTCCTTGTACTGCGATTCCAACTCCTGGACGAGGTCCGTCCATTTTTTGAAGGACTTGAACTGTATAAGTTCGAAAGCGGGACCTTCTAATCTGGTTTTAATAATCTCCAGATAGAAAGCTTGTTCTTCAGTGGTTTTAGCTGAAGAGAAAAGGGTGTTTCCACAGGTTATAAACCTGTTCAGATCTTTTGGATTCCCGTTGAATAGGGGGACGATCTGATAAATGTCACTGACATTAATTTTGAACTCCATTATGATTTCAGGTTCGGGTAAGGGCAGGAATTTGAATAATTCCGCTACGCGACGATTGTTCCGCGTGAGAATATTGAATGATTATGGGATTTTATGTTGGGAAATCAGATTGGATGTAATAGTAGGAAATGTGTAAAAAAAAAAAAATTTATAACAAAAATAGTTTAAGTGTACAAAGGTGTATTTTTTTCCCTTTTTTTTTTAGATATATATATATATATATGCTTAAATACTTAAATACTTAAATACCTTAGTTTCTTTGTATTGTTGTATTGCTGGTAGGTACTGTTGCTGGCGTTGAGCTGATGTCCAGTTATGGCTGCTGCTTCTTGATGATGAAATTGTTGTTTATTTTTTTTTTTTTGTCACTTTTTCACTTTTTCTGGTGTTAGCCCCAGAGACGCTTCACTTTATTTAACCACTATAAAAAAAAAAAAAAATTTTCTATTTTCTCTGGTGTATAGCCCCAGAGAGACGCCTCAAGATCTTTGTCTTGTTTTGGTTTTGGTAGTTGGGACCTTTTGAGTATCCCACCGCTGCCACCAATGTTACGTTTTGCACCGTGCTTCCTCGGAAGAGGGAAGAGTGCAAAGCGGAGAGTGTAATAAAAGAATTTTATTTAACTTTGACTACAGAGCCCGCTGTCTATGCTTGGCCGCGACTCTGAGTATTTATTTGATTGATTGATTGATTGATTGATTATAATCTTTATTTCCTGTTTATGTGAGGTTACAAAACAATGTTCGATATAAAGTATTTTTTTTTACAGCTTGGCTTATCAGCCGTCTGCCGTTTAGAAACTTTAAAAATTAATGAAAAAAAGAGAGTACATGATAGTGTGACAGAAAATGAATTAGGTATAGGTAAACATGTTAAATATGAGTTAAATTTGCTGACAACAGGCTCTTAAGTTGAAAAATTATAAACAAGAGAAAACAAAAAAAAAAAAAAAAAAAAATAAGTTAAGCTGAGGAAAAATAGTTAAGTGAAAAGAAATGCAATTGAAACTAATCGATTGAGATGAGGTCTAATGATTTATATCAAAAAACATTATGGGCTTTTAGTTTAGCTAAAACAAAAATTTAAAAAAAACTAAACAGATTTTTAATTTTTCTTCCCTCTTCCTCCCTTTTGCAAGTCGCACTGAGTTGGATAAAAAAAAAGAAAAGAAAAGAAAAAAAAAAAAAAAGAACTGGGCTTTTAGTTTAGCTAAAACAAAAGATACAAGTTTATTTACAAAGATGCAAAACAGTTTCGATAATTCATGGCATGCACGATAAATCGGATAAGCGATCTCCACCCACTATCTCCATTAAGAATTTGAGCACATTCTTGAAACGTTAAGAAGCTTTTGTCGAAGTACAGTCTACGAATTTCCTGAATAATGGGGCATAACGCAAGGAAATGAAAAACATTCTCGTTCTGGTCAAGGTTACATAGTGGACACCTGGGGTTTAAATCACTCCTATGCGGTCTGCAATTCAATTCAAGCATCTCTGTTCGAACTTTAAAAATCAAACTCATCTCCTGAACTGTTAGTTCATTATTAAAATAGTTCTTTGCTCCCAAAGAAAGATTGAGCTCCCTATATAATGACCTACTAGTTGACTCCTTTGCTCTGTCCAAGCTGAGCTTTAGCAGATTGTAATCAACAACAGATATGCAATCGTAGAGAATATTCCTCCACTCACAGGCATTGCTTTCAGTTAACTCAATAGAAGTCTGGTTGGCGTCGGCTAACTCGTGCCAGTCTTTGATTGGAGAGTAGTTGCGTCTTATAGCTATAGTAAGTACTTTCTTTTGTAAGTTATTCATAGATCTTAGCATAACTTTGCTGATGTAGTCTGCGCTAGCTTTTAGATTTTTCGTAAAAATATAGGGTAGGCCTGATTCTACATGAATCGCGTAGCTGGGTGTAGTTTGGGGAAGCCTAAAAATCCTCTTAAAGAAATACCTTTGTATGCTTTCAATCTCACTACTCTGCTGATAGCCGTAAATTTCATTGCCATAACAAAAACAACTATTAATTGTGGCATTAAAAACTCGAAATTTGGAAGCCGGATCCACGCATTTATTTAAAAAAAATTTTGACCACAAGGTGTTGATTGCGGTTTTAGCTGCAAGAGTTCTTTCTTTGATATGGGGTTTTAAATTGAGATTGTATGTAAGTAAAAATCCTAAGTACTTGAACTGGCTTACAACCTCAATTGGAGTACCATCCAAAGACCAGACATGCTCCCTACCAGCGCGGTTTTGCGCTCTGAAAACACGGATTTTTGATTTGCCAGTGTTGATTTTTAGATCCCAAGTATCACAATACTGCTTTAATTTATTTATTTGTAACTGTAGAGTATGGGGATTGTCGGAAAGAATGACCAGATCATCCGCGTAAAGCAAAACTTTAACATCGACATCACCGTACTTAATGCCTCCTGGGATACTGTCACAGACATCATCTATAAATAGAGAAAACATTAAAGGACTCAGGATACAACCCTGTGGAACACCAGATTCTGTAGGGAAAGTGCATGATTTCATTTTACCACTACACACAGCCGCAGAAGTGTTAGCAAGAAGTTGCTCGTAGATTCTAACCATTTTTGTCGATAGGCCTAACGTTGCTAACTTAAAAAGCAGTGAATTTCTGTTAACGGTATCAAAAGCCGCTTTAAGGTCAACAAAAAGCACGTACAATTTCTTTTTATTTTCTATAAAGCGTTTTGCGATAGTTGTTAATATAAATATTTGGTCCACTGTCGACAGGCTAGATCGGAATCCAGCCTGGAAAATGCTGAGGATACTATTCCGCTCAACCCAACTCACTAGCCTGTGGTAGAGAACTTGGGTGAACAGTTTTCTTAGTGAGCTAAGCATTGAGATTCCTCTATAGTTTTCGGGCAGAGAAGGATCGCCTTTTTTAAATATGGCACATATGTTTGAGGTTTTAAAACATATCGGGACAGTCTCGCCACAAAAGATTTTATTAAACAGCTCTAGAATGCATGCTAAAAACGTCTGCGTCGATTGTTTATAGAATTCTGCTGGAATACCATCAGGTCCTGCAGCTTTATTATTTTTCATCTTTTTTAATGCTTTAATGTATTTATTTATTAATTTGCTTTATTTTTATGCTTAACAATTAGACCCGCTGTCTTGAGCTGGGCTGCGATCTATTTGCTTAGTATTTCCACTCTGATTTTCCTTGTCACAACCTTTGCCTTTTATACTATTATTTGGTCATGACCCATCTCCTATCTTCCCCCTCCACGCACCATTGGTTTCCTTACCAATTACCATATGTGCATACGCGCTGTTTTTAGGTATATTGCTTAATTGTTTTCCGTTCCCATTAAAAGTACCCAAATGACATCTTGGGTGTCATTTGCCTTACGCTGGTGTCAAGTGTCATCCATTCATAAATTATTATTACTTCCCCGATAGCACAACGTAGTATTCCTCCGATATGCAACCACTGCAGTTTTGCCATATGTCGGCGTGCCGCTGTGCAATCGGAGTTGGGTTACGTGTGTATCGTATTGGGTAGGTATGCACTTGACTCATTGCGCTTGGGTGGCATTTTTGGGTAAATGGAAGAACAAATGAAAACAAAGCAAATGACTTATTAATAGCCGTATGCTTCGGTAATGTATGAAACGGCTTGCTAGTGAGAAGGTGATGATTAGGGTAGGTCATGAGTAGGGTATGGTTGTGCGGATCACAACAGCTGTATTCTGGTTGTTGTCAGCTTTTGCAAAGCATTGGTCAGCTGTATGTCCATTATTCCTGCAAAATGTGCAACGTTTTTTCTTTGTACCCTCAACAAGATTTCCAGGAGGTCTGACTTCTTCATTTATTATCTCGGCCTCTCTAGCTTCCTTTAAGAGCTCTTGAAAAGTCTTAACCGAGTTTCTGTGGACTTTGTCGTTAATTCTAAGGAGAATTTGCCCATAGATCATGTTAACCATGACTTCTTCCGAAATTTGATCTGTTAATTGTGAAAATAGAAATCGCTTTTTACAAATAAACTTTTGCTCAAACAATTCAGCATAGATTCTCCATGCAGGTTTTGGTGGAGCAAATGATGAACGTAGCAGTTTAATCGCGTCATCGAATGATTGTGCCTCATTTTTCACACCTTGCCACAAGTTTGATGCAAAACCTTCTAGCAGGACAGGGAAACCAATAACTGCATTAGCATCAGATACGTTTTCGGAGCTCTTATACACAGTGATCGTAGCTATGAAATCTTCCAACATGGAAGTATTTCTTTCGCCATCAAATCGGCTAAACGTACCATGGTTCTCTTTAACGCCAATAGCAGCAACCAAGCGTGTAAGCTGATCTTCCGAAAGACTGATTGGCGTCGCCATCGTCGTATGTTGGGAAGTAGTTGACGGACTCGTTGATCGGATCCAATAAAGTTCTGATGACGTACTTGGTGTGGCTTTTGTTATTATCGTAGTCTCGAAATCGGATAGTTCTGAGGAGTAAGACTCAAATACAGGGGATTCAGATGAAGAATCAAAGAATTGGGGATCGTTCTGTTTTTGGTTTGTCAACAAACGTTTACTTCTTCTCATCTGTCCAAATTTTCGGACCTCTACTGTGTTGTCTTGTTCGAGACTATTTTGCTTTGGTATTCCAAATAATCGGTGGGAGCAGAAAAAACTATCACTCCACTCCAAAATTATCAATCCACTTTTTCGGGGCTCTAGTGTATTCCACTATTCCGGGGCTCTACTGTATTGTTTACAAGAAAAAATGTCATGTAGCCACTATGTTGGGCGTCAATTGAAGCGAGCGGGATGCTTGCGGGGTGTGGTGTGTGCGTGGGTATGTAGAGCTGTTGATGTGAGTGAACGTAGAGCTATCGGCGATGATCAGAGCCAGGCGACCAACGAACTGTTCAGCCTGTCTACGGATAAAACGCAGAGAAAATCTTCCCGTTGGCGTAATCAGCGTTCAGCGACAATGATGATGACCAGAGCCAGGCGACCAAGAAAAGTGTTCAGCCTGTCTACTGTTTTAAGTAATTTGAGGAACTGGTAAAAGAGACTAAGGCCCATTTTATTCACTCGAAGTTGAACACAACTCGGGGAGTTTTCCATATAAAAATCACCAAGTTGTGTTCAACTTCGAGTGAATAAAATGGGCCTAAAACGATTGGTTGTATGTTCAACTTTTGACTTTATTCAACAGACTGCATCTTAGGCTAATTCGTTTGGGCTTTTTATACACAAAATAGTAAAGGTCACTTTCGTATTGTTTTTATTCTCCCGTTGCGTTAGTTCTATTTTGTGTGTAAAGAGATACACATTACATTTTTGCTTTTAAAATTATTTTTGTTTACAGTGTACTTTAAATTCATTTTTTATGTATTGTATTTAAGTTATATAATGATATAAGGAAATTGATTAAGATGATAATTCTCTCGATTTGATATTAAACAGAAGTACCTAAGTTTTCTGCTTTTAAAAATGTCAAAACGCCCAAAAACTATGTCATAACGCCTAAAAGCTATGTCCTAACACCCAAACTTAATAACAAGAAATATTTTGGGTGTTATCGACATTTCTATATTTGGCCGTTATTACATTATATATAATTACTTTGGGCGATATGTCATTCTATTTGGGCTTTGTGACGCTTTATTCCTTTAAATTTTTGGGCGATGTCGTGGCTTTTAGGCGTTATGACATTTTTCAATTTGGGCGTTTAGGTGTTGGGCGTTAAGACCTAACGTCAAACTTACTTTATAATTAATAAAGACATATCACAAGCGCCATAGCTTTTCCGCATTTAATTGACATTAGTGACAACTTGAAGATGGCCTCTTGTGAAGCAACAATATTGAGTCACACTAGCTATCTAGCAGAAGTTGGCTCTTTTAAAATTTGTATCATTTCTATGAAAAGGAAGGTGCAATCCAGCATTTCTTAGACTTTTGAATCGTTTTTTTTTTCTCTATTTCTAACCTTTGAATAAAGAATTTGAATTGACCGAATTACAAAAAGTAGCATGTTCATTGTGAAAGCAGTTATTACATGAACGAATTTGGCCGGAGAGAAGTTCGCCGGGTCAGCCAATCTTACTATATAAAAATGTCGAGTCACGTTGTCTTAAACATGAGTTAGCGATTATATATTCAAATTTTGATCGAGGTCACGAAAGAAAAATACCAATTTTAATTTTAGTTTAAAAATGATCTTTATTTAGTACAGCAGTTCGTGCTGTTGCTTCCGCGATAACAATCCCTTTAGGCTTGTTGCCTTTTCTATTTATACTGTCTCGCAGGACAGAGTAAATAGATGTGTCGCCAATGAGCGACACAATATAGATTGCTGTTACATTGTGTGTTTGGTTGTTATCTCTTTTAGGGGTTGTTGGTGGTTCTGACATAACACCTCCCCCCCTAGAGTCTTCTAAGGGTTGAAATGAGACCGTTGGAAGATTTATTTTTACATTTTTATATAACATTTTAACATACTTATTATTGGTCATTTGGAACATACAATGATTATTACAATTATTATTTTGAATGCAACTATGGCCTCATTGAATGTGGGTAATTATTAAAAATGAAATCATTTGGTTTTAGTGTGTGAGGGCTTTCTAATATAACACCTCCCTCCTTAGAGCCTTCTGAAGATTTAAAAGAAACCGTTGGAAGATTTGCGTTAGTTATTACCTTTCTATTTTTTGTTTTACATTTGATAAGTAGTATTGTTGATATAATTATTACAATGATTATTAGTAAAGAATATGAGAAGTATATAATTTGCTTGTGTTTCGAGTGTAGGTATTTCTAAAATCTTTTCTGTATTTTTTATATGTTCATAATATAATTTTTTTAAGGTTATATCTTTTGTTTCTTTTAGAGTTAGGTTTTTACTTATAATTGGGATGATTAGTTCAGTTGAATATTCTTTTCTATCGAATATTTTGTTATTTAAATAAATTTTACAATTCTCGATTTTTATTAAGTAATTCCCCTCGATTGTTAAGTTCAAATTGTTACAAGTTTGATTTAGTGTTATTCTATTTGTATTTAAAAGAGCTAAATAATTGTTTCCAATTTCGATTATTTTGCTTTCGTTTGTATCGTTTTCATAATTACAAATCATTTTATCCTTAAAAATATTTTGAATACATGTATCTGTTATTTTAGTAAGATTTCGTATATATTTTGTAGGAAAATATAGTTCATTTTCGTATTTTAATACATTATTACTTACAAATTGTATGGATTGTTTCAATGTGTTTGGAAAAGCTTGTAAATAGTATTTAGTAAATGCTTTAGTTGAATAATTCGGTATTTCTACGACAAATATAATATTGTTTTTATAAGTGGCTAGGTTTAGTTTAATTTCTTTTAAGGCTTCAAAATTTATTTTAAATTGTGTTATTTCTTCGTCTGAAAGGATATCTCTACTTAAGACGTTAAGTCTACTGGTTAATATGACATCTTTTATTTTTTCTATATTCGACAATACCTGGTGAATGCTGTCTTTTATTTCCATTTCTAATTTTATTTTTTGAATCTCTTCATCATATATTTTATACTTGTCTACATATAATCTAAATTTGTCTTCTTTTGCATTGAAATGTTCAGTGAGATCTTTTATTTGATCGTCGAAATGTGTGTTTATGCTTATTTGATTGTTTGAATTTTCTATAATATTATGTGCATTAGATTCTACCAAATTTAATTTATATTCTATACTTGATCGATCATCATCGTCCATAGTTCCGAAAAGGAAATGTAGACCGTTGCCTATGATATTTATTAAACCTCTTCTCGATCTTGTATGTGGGACTAAAGTATCGAATTGTTTTCTGGTATGAGTCATTAAGTTTTGTATTTCTGAATTATGTTCGGGTAAGTGTCTGACTTGATTTTCTATAGTGTGGATTAATTTCTCCAGTTTTGTTAGATTAATTATGTGTAATATTTTGGAGAAATCTTTAATTAGATAAATACTATTGAGTTGAATTATTTGAAATTCCTTGGTGATTTCCGTGACCTGGATGGACTGGCTCTGGATCTGAGTGATCATTAGTATTATAACTAAAATTGTCATTGTCAGGGATTTGGGTGTCTGCAATTATAATTTTTTTCTTTTTCCTAAATTGGTCCTTATGTAGAATTCTGTTTGGAATTTTTCTATATCTATTTCCTTCTTGGAGTATATATTTTTTATTAATGTTCTTAATTACCTTCACCTCAGTGTGCCTTGGAGTCATTTTGTTTTTTATTTTTTCTGGAGCGGTGATTTTCGCGAATTTCCCGTCTATGTCTTCGTCTTTTCTATTTTTATTTATCTTTTTTAAAGTTTTTATCTTTGTGTCTTCTATACGTTTAAAAATCACTTGATTATCAACTTTCCCTAAGTGGATATCGATTGGTTTTTCTTTTGTTGTTAGGTGCACGGTTTTGTTATAAACCTCTATTGCTTTGATCACAAGATCGACTGGACGTTTTGTATCAGCGAGCAGTCTTAGATGTTCGTTCAGGGTACTGTGGACTCTTTCTATGTCTGAGTTCCCTGTGTGTCTATTTGCTGTGCAATAATGTAGTTGTATACCTAAATTCTCTAAATGGTTTTTCAGAGTTTCTGAGACAAAGGCATTCTCGTTATCAAGTGTGATTTCTTCGGGAATGTTCATGTATGAAAATATTTTCGTTAAAGCATTTATCGCGTCAATATGTGTTTTGGTTCTTATCATTTCTACTGCTGTGTATTTACTGAATTTATCTATACAGGAAATGTACTTTAGGTTGCTGTTAATAAACCAGATATCTATGTGATAGTGTTTATGAGGACCTATGGGTGTGTCGGTTTTTTCATATGGCAGTTTTATGGGGTTTCTTTCGATTTTTTTGTTGCAGGTCATGCAGTTGTTAATGAGTTTGTTTATGGTTATTTTAAGGTTGGGTAGATAATATTTTTTTGAGAGGTCAATATATAATTTCTCGATGCCTACATGATTAAGTTCTTTGTGTTGTTTCAGGATGATTTCTGTTACTTCGTCGTTGTTGACGTCTATTAATAACTTCATACTTCTTTGAAGTATGTCTTTTGATGATTTGTTTTCTTCTTTCCATATTTCTTGGAGTTTTTGAAATATGGCATCATCTTCAGTGTATATTCCGTTTAGGGTTTTTGTATCGACTTCTGAGATAATATTTATTAAATCTTCTTTTGTATAATTGTTTTTGCAGAATACAATTCTCCTTTTTCCTGTGTGTGGAAATAGAATCTTAGTTTCTTCATCATTTTCTTTGGCTACTAGAACTATTTGGCGATTAAATAAGTTGATTGCTTTTTCACTGATTGGAATTAAGCGTGAGTTGTCTGACTCAGCGCTATGTTCAGTTTTATCATCATCTTCATCTTCGTTATTTAACATATTTATGTTGTTTTCTATTTTTATTCTTGATAAGGCATCTGCGACGTAGTTTTCCTTACCCTTAATATATTCCACTTTAAAGTTATATTCTTCTAATTTGATTTTCCATCTTTGTAATTTCGTATTGGGTTCTTTC
The DNA here is from genome assembly GCA_949126925.1 of Cheilosia vernalis. Lineage (NCBI taxonomy): Eukaryota > Metazoa > Arthropoda > Insecta > Diptera > Syrphidae > Cheilosia > Cheilosia vernalis. The sequence goes on from OX421358.1 coordinate 42,479,737, forward strand.
AAAGTTGAAAGCCAAACCAGTGGTCGATGGTCTGTTTTGATTGTGAATCTTCGTCCATATATGTAAGTAATGGCGATATTGATCTGTTGCCCATATAATCGCGAGCAATTCTTTTTCTATTGTACTGTAGTTACATTCGTGTTTGTTTAATGTTCGAGAAGCGAACGACAAAGGACCATGTGACTGCGATAAGACGGCTCCTATAGCAAAGTTGCTTGCGTCTGTGGTTAATGTAAACTCTTTGTTATAGTCTGGGTGACGATTGAGTAGATCGTCTGACATGAGTGTTTTTATTTTATTAAATGCTTCTTGGTATTCCGGGTTATTTTTGTCGATAATTGCATTTTTCTTTAGACATATGGTAAATGGTTTTATTATACCTGCATAATCTGGAATGAATTTCCTGTAATACCCTGTTAGACCTAAGAAACTTTGTATTTCTTTTACAGTATTTGGTATGGGAAAATTTTCAATTGTTTTTATTTTATTTGGGTTAGGCTTAATACCATCTGGTGTTATAATGTGGCCTAGGAATTCTGTCTCCTTCTTTAAAAATTCAGATTTGTTTAAAGATACTTTATGATTTGCTTTCTTGAGAGTAATTAAAACTTTGTTTATTGAATCCATATGTTCTTGGAGGCTAGTGGAAAAGATGATTATATCGTCAAGGTATACATAACAAATTTTCCCTATGAATTCTTGTAAGACTTCGTTCATGAGTCTTTGGAATGTTGCTGGTGCGTTTTTTAAACCGAAGGGCATGCGCACAAATTCGTAATGGCCTGATTGTGTTGAAAATGCAGTTTTTTCCCTGTCCTTTTCATCTACCTCTATTTGGTGAAACCCTTTTGTGAGATCTAATGTTGTAAAGTAATTACAATGTCCTAGTTTATCTAATATGCTATCTATGTTTGGAATGGGGTATTTATCTTCTTTAGTTTTTTCATTCAGTTTTCTATAGTCGATGACTATTCTCCATTCTTTATTTCCCGTATTGTCCTCTTTCTTGGGGACTACCCAAAGAGGAGCATTATATGGTGAAGTAGAATGTTGGATAATTCCTTGGTTGAATTTGAATTTGTCTTTTTACTTCATCCATTGTGGACTTTTGGCCTGTGGACTTATGACCCTGCGCCAGTTATTATATCTATTTTGATGGTTATAATTGTTTTGTCTTTGGAAGTTGTTATTTGGCACATATTGTTTTGGTTGCCAATTGTTATAATTATTATAGTTATTATGGTGCTTGTTATTATTACCTGGGTAGGATTTTAAGTTCTTGTGATCTTTGTTTTGTTGATTACCTTTATTTTGGTTTTTGTGTTCTCTGTAATTGGAACTAGATTGTCTTTGATCACTGTTTTGGTTATTTGTAAAACCAGCTTGTGCAAGTTCGTAAAGAGCTTGTTGTAGTGAATGTGGTTTTAATGAATATAAGATGGTTCTCATATTGGGAGGTAATTTTTCTTTAAATACAGTCAAAGCTGTGTCGTTATTTCTAACGATTTCGTATGTCTTGTTTTCTTGTACAGATTTTTGGTTTAGGAGACTCAATATTTTCTGTATATAATTATAAAATTGGTATACATCCCCTTTGTATTGTGAATTTCTGAGATCGTCATACAACTGAAAACTATTTTTAAAACCGCCAAAATTAAGAATAAGCATTTGTTTTATATCTGACCAGCTGCTAAGATGGGTGTGAATTTCCATAGCCCTTCTAGCTTCACCGATAAATTTACTTTTTAATATATTTATACACATTCTTTGTGATTGTTCAGAATATTTGTTAAGGGTAGGTATAATATCATCTACGTTACTTAAAAATATAGGTAAATCTTCTGTTTTACCATCGAAAGTACTAAGTTTTTCTATATATTTTAATGGATCTAAATCTAATTCTCTTTTTACCTGTGGTATTGTATTATTTTGTTGTTGTTGTAGCTGTTGTTGTTGAAGCTGTTGTTCGAGTGTAAGTGGTGGAGCCATGTTAGTGATTTCCGCTGTTTCTGCTTCTGTGTCGCTTGATGAATCTTCCACTGGAATTTGTTGTTTATAAAAGCTGCAACTACGCTTTTCCCTCTGCTTTTTAAATTTATTTATGAGTTTTCTCATCAGCACGTTATTGTCTCGTAAAGTTGTTCATCTAACTTTTTCTTCTTTATTTTGTTTTAAATTACTTTCTCTCTATGAGACTTCGTGATATTAATAATTTTCGTTTATTGTGATCAATAAGTAATTTTTTGTATGGTGTAGAGTGTCTATGAATTCTCTGATATGCGTTCAGATATGAATTCTTTTATTCACTTTCACTGATTTTAAGTTTTATGTAGTTTAAATCGTGTACTGCGATTCGTTTCACGGATAGCTAATCTTTTTTATAGCTATCCTACCGACTGCGCCAATTTTGATCGAGGTCACGAAAGAAAAATACCAATTTTAATTTTAGTTTAAAAATGATCTTTATTTAGTACAGCAGTTCGTGCTGTTGCTTCCGCGATAACAATCCCTTTAGGCTTGTTGCCTTTTCTATTTATACAGTCTCGCAGGACAGAGTAAATAGATGTGTCGCCAATGAGCGACACAATATAGATTGCTGTTACATTGTGTGTTTGGTTGTTATCTCTTTTAGGGGTTGTTGGTGGTTCTGACATAACATTCATATATACACTTAGTATATAACTATACATTTTTGTTACTAAATTCTAAGAATTTTGATACTTCCTTCAGAAGTATCTCTATCATAAGCTAGATTCTAAGAATTGTGATACTTCCTTCAGAAGTATCTCTAACATACTATTCTAAGAAAATAATGTTTCGATACCTCCTTCAGAAGTATCCCCTTACAATTCCTAGAAATCTTCATGAAACGAAGAATTAAGAATTGCACATTGGCATATTCCACCGTGCATATACTCGTAGATACTTATTCTGACGAGTGTCTGGTGCACAGGGTCGTAAAAACCCACTCGAATTCCTTTCTCTATCTGTGGCTTTGAAAGAGATACTGATTGATAAGTGAATGGGACGCGACGTGCTGTAGGTCTAAGCTTTGAATTCTAGTTTTAGTTTTTAGTTCGCAATAAAGATTCATGTATCGAATGGTACAACTGTACAATATGTATGTCACCCAGACTATAACTGTACAATAAGTTTTCTTATACGAAAAAACTCACAAATAATAGTGATATAATAAGCATAAATCCTGAGGTGAGACTGAACTACGAGTATTACTACTATTTTATCTTTTGAAAGTCTGAATTCCTTTGTTTTCAAAAAAAATGTGATGTCTTTTATTTAAAGCTCAAGGAGGGAACATTTTTGTTTTTTAACTTTCTCCAATACGTAATAAGAGAAAAATATTGGTTTCGTACAAAATTTCGAACTCAAGATTTTAACCTTCCTTCCCGGATTACGTTCAAACCTCGGATTTGGAGTTTTTGGGCTTACAGTTCGGGAGGTGTTTTTTTTTTTTGCAAGGTAACCTTAATATTAATGGTACTTCCCATATAAAATGTTCGTACCAGTTTGATTTGATCGAAAACGGCTCTAACGATTTCAACCAAAATTGATATTTAAGCTAAAGTAGGTGAGGTTACCAGGACTCCGTACCCAGTTTTTGGCTAAAAATTCGAACAACGGTACTTTTGAAATTTCGACATATCTCGAAAACGCTCTATACGATTGTAACAAAAAATAATTTCTAAGGTCATTTATAACTTAATAGCAAACTCAGTTTTTCTCTATATTATCGTACAATGGATTTTTTAAAAAAATATTTTTTTTTTCTTAATTTAGTTTTTTTCACTTTACCGGAAAACGGCTCTAACGATTTCAACCAAAATTGATATTTAAGTTTATGTAGGTGAGGTTACCAGGACTGCGTACCCAGTTTTTGGCTAAAAATTCGAACAAAGATACTTTTGAAATTTCGAAATATCTCGAAAACGGTCTACCTATACGATTGCAACAAAAATTCATTTTTAGGGTAATGCGGTCCATTATAACAACAGCAAACTCAGTTTTGCTCATTATTATCGTACAAAGGATTTTTGAAAATTGTTTTTTTTTTTTTTAATTTTGTTTTATTTAGTTTACCTGAAAACGGCAACATCGATTCTGACCAAAATGCAGACTTAAAGTCGTTTGGATGTTTTCAAAACTATTGTGTCCTTAATTTTCAATTCGAAGCATCAAAAACGCTAATTTTAAAAACTGCTCATATCGCAAAAACTCCATCTTTGATTTCGATAAAACTACGAAGCAATGCTTACATACCGAACAATAACTTATAATCGGTTTTCACCTAAATATTTACGCAACAGCATTTTTCAAATTAAACATTGCAATATTTGGTACAGTTTTGTCTGGAAAATTTTACAAAAACCGCTCTAACGATTTTGACCAATATACATATTATAAAAGATAATATAAGTATTATTAATAAGGTCCCGTACTTTCTTTTTCTCAAAAAATTCGAATACCTATGTGAGTTTTTTAAAATTATTTATCAAAAAATACTACAGAAATCACGATCTATGTATTTTCACATAATTATATCTAGGTACGGTATATTTTTGTAATAGGCTTAATGCCCCATATCTTGTGAGTTGTAAGACCTTTTAAAATAGTACAGTAGCCGCTTATAGCCCTCTAGCCAGAATTTGCGACAATTGCCTGTTACTGAGAGCTTAAGCTTTTAAAAACTTATATTGTTATTTTATATAACTGTCATTTGAGATAGATATCCATTTTTTTGTTTTATTTAATCTAGTATCGAGAAAGTTTCGTTCGACCCAGTCGTGCACTTTTTTCTTCTTTAAATCATGAGCTTTTTGAATATATAGTAAATAGTATGTGGGTATATATACCTTAATATTCATAAACCTGCGAATTTCCATAACGGCAAAGTTACACTTCAGTCCTAAAAGTTACAATTTCAACTTGTGGAAAGATCTGACCAAAATTACAAAACGAAAGCAACAGAACATTTTCGCCATGATAATTTCTTGCAATCAGCACTCAGCGGCAACAAGCTGAACGTGATGTCTAGAGCGTATGAAAAGTTGTGGCCACACAGAACAAACATTTTATTTATTTTGCTTGCGAATTAAGGCAGGAAATTTGTACATACATACATTGCCTTATCGGTCTTATTAGATTAACATAGCTTGATAATTTTATAAAAATTAAAACTACTTACTTCCCGATAACGACATTTTCACAACTAATCGCTTAAAAATATACGCTCAAATGCCCACTTAACACTTAACTTTTTTTCCCCTCAGTGCGTGGCCTTAGTCTAATAACAAGTCAGAAATTGCAAATTAAAAAGAGTTTTTTTTTATAGAATTCTCAATTTAAGTGCAAAAGTTATTTTTCGTGAAGAGTTAAAACAGTTTAAATTGATTTTCTCGTTTCGGTTTCAAGTTCTGGACAACTGGGAAATTAAAGATGGGCTTGTTTCAAAAGATCGATAGGTATATCGTATGTAGTTCTAGAGTCATATAAATTAAACTGTTGTTCACATTAACAGCCATTATTCGTGTACGAGCTTCAAAGTCACTTCTTGAATGGTAAATCATTCCGTATTCACGTACTCTGGTTTCTTGGTATCGTAAATACTATAATTTTTGTTTCTTCTTGCAAAATGTAAAAGTTACTTTTCATGGCTTAGTCAAGTATAACAAATGTCTATACGAATTTCTAAACAACTTCTATTTTTGTTTTCAAACTTAAGAGTTATTTAATTTAGACCAATCAAAGTTACTGAACTGAAATGGCTATGCCGGTCAAAAAGTAACTAAATACATAGTTAAATTCAATCTCATTCACTTAAAAGGGTTAGAATGGTACTGGGAAAACACTGATTTAAGTTTTCGTCATTGTGAAGATGAAAAGGATTTTTTTTTTTGCATGGGAAAAGAAAAAAAAACTTCGGAAACGGATTTTACTGCAGTTCTGTGATTTATTTTTCCTTATTTCAAGACTTTGATAATTCTGCTAAAAGAAATTGTAACTTTGCCGATAAAAACTGAAGAAAAACTTTTGCGACATTTAGTCTATGGCTTTCAAAGTGAGAGACCTTAAACAAAAGTTTTAGTGTGAATAAGGGTTGTCGGATGTTTGTGAATTGAAAATGCAAATTGGATAGGGTAAGAAGCAAACTGAAATGAAAAGGAAAAGACAGATAGAATTGATGCCAAACTAATAAAATCGATTTTTACATCTCAGTTTGTTGACGTATTCATTGGTCATGCAAAGTATAATATCCAATTCAGGTAGATAACTTTGGCTTTGCGTGTGTGACGACATGTCCGGTGACGTGAAATAAAATCAAACGAAATAAGAGCGATTGGGACAATAATTCAAGCTGAACTCGATAAAGTCCAATATTATCTATGCGTAGGTATCCAGTTTTGTGAAGGTCTACTTTGAAAGGTGTACTTTTTCTCTTTTGTAATATTACAGTTTAAATCTTTCTTTAACTTTAAATGACCAAGAACGAAGATGATATGGGCATTTTGTTGAAAATAGATTTCTGAGCGATTTGTCTTTGAAGAATCATTTTTGAAGTGTTTGTATTTGTGATTTTCTATACGATCGGACCTTTAGCACCCCAATAAGTTCTTTAATTTTTTGCATTGAAAGAACAAATGATTACTTCTGTGGCAATCAGTTAAAGTAATATTTTTTAGATTTGTAGGTAAATCGCAAAATATTATACCTACTAGCTGTACCGGTAGGCGCAGTGGCTTAGGTTTTAATGTGTTTGACTACTAAGCGAGGACTACCAAGCGAGGGGGGCCAACTATTTATTTATTTATTTATTAGCTGTCCCGGTGGTCCCGCTTAAAACTGATTAAATTATTCATTTCGAAAATCAAACCCTCTATTGAAAGAAAGAAACATTTTTGGAGTTAAATTGAATTCAATTCATAATTTTTAATACTTCATAGATATCCGGCTTCTTGATACCTATTTCAGCGATAATGGTTGAATCGAGTTGGCCCAGTCAGATTTTTTCAGCAACCAAAGCAGAATGTAGGCGCAGTGGCTTAGTGGTTAGTTTGTTGGACTACTAAGCGAGGGGTCCCAGGTTCGAATCACGCAAAAACCCAAATTCCAACTCAGGGTTTTTTTCACTGCGCCACCTCTCGCGAACGTCTGACAAACATTCTCAATCGGCCGTTTGGAATCGGCATAAAATTGTAGATTCCTTCCATTCGTTTCAAAAATTAAAAACTCACACAAAACGAATGGTTGCGAGAAGCTAGGCCCAGGGTCCCTACAGACCTGTTGCGCCAACTATTATTATAATTAAAGCAGAATGTGGGTAAGTGGCAATCCTCGCTTCTGCCATTCGATAGAATACATCCAACAACGTGGCTGCACAAAACAGTGTGCTTACCGATGAAGTTCATGATCGTTTTTCTTTTTTTTTAAATCGTTCCACCTTCGCGGTTTCTCGAAGTTTGCCCACGAACCTTACAGGCCCTATCATCCAACACATTTTAATCAAACCAGTAAAGTAAATTATGTACTGGAAACCCAATCCAAATACAATAGGTAAGATTTGGATGGGTTCCTGGTCTTCAGGGTATTGCAGGAAATAAATCGGCAGACTAACTTAAAAAGCTAATGGGCTTTTTAACATTAGGCCACTGTTGCTTAATACAACATCTTATCAAGTTGAATTAGTGTCCGGAGACAGATTGTAGATTCTGTCTAGAAGAGGATGAAGAATCCTCTGAGCACTTATTCTCTGATTGTCCGGCACCTCATTGGTTAGGCAAACGTACTTTTAACAAAGAAATACTATAGCCAGTAGAACTAAGAAACTCTGCTTCTAAGGACATTCTGGCCTTCACTAGAGAGGTCAATCGTCTCTTAGTCTAATCCACCCCTCTTTGATACAATAGATCTTTTAGGTCCCAGTATCAGGCGTTGGGAAGGAATTTGAAGAAAGAAAAAGGTGCCAATGAACGTGATGAATATGTTGTGCATCCCAACTCCCAGTTTCCATAAGTCTCAATAGAGGCTTACTTTTAGTTTCCAAAAGAATGCTCTTAAGCTTCGGTTAGGTACGAAAGGTGTTCACTTATCGATGGCCTTTTGTCGTTAAAGTCTCTAAAAAGATTTTCATAAAGTATTTAACGATACAATAATAAAAGCTTTATAGAAAAGTATCTGTAAAGTTTCGGATAGTGCTTCCAATAACATGATTGGAGGTAGGTTATACAAATTGGACCTGCACCTCAGGAACACTCTCGAAACAAGCGGCGCTCTGTGTAGTGCACAACACGCATATGTCAAGGGCAGATCCGTGGAAACAGCGCTACACGAAGTAACGAAAACAATCGAGAAATCCCTAGGTAACAAGGAATTTACGTTGGCGGCCTTTCTGGACATAGAAGGTGCATTCAACAACCTGAATACAAGAACCATTACATCCTCACTTGAGGAGTCAGGTTCACCACAGTTTCTGACAAAGTGGGTTAAGACTATGCTTAACAGCAGAGTTATTAACAGCAGCCTAGGGGACTGTGTGATTAAGAAAAGTACTAATCGTGGAACACCACAAGGGGGAGTCCTATCTCCTCTACTGTGGAACATCTTGATTAACAAAATACTTACATCCCTTGTCAACAGAGGTATCAAGATAGTCGCCTACGCGGATGATATAGTAGTACTAATAACAGGAAAATACCTTTCCACCATTAGAGATATTATGGAATCTGCGTTATCAGAACTATCCACATGGACGGAACACAACGGTCTTTCGGTTAATCCGGAAAAGACCGAACTCATTCTGTTCACCAGGAAATATAAGGTACCAAAATGGGACCCACCGAAGCTTGAAGGTGTCCGACTTAATCTTTCAACCGAGGCCAAGTACCTGGGCGTGATATTCACCTCCAAACTTAACTGGAAACGGAATACTGAAGAAAGAATGAAGAAAGGACTTAATGCCTTTTATGCATGTAGGAAAACCTTTGGGAAAAACTGGGGCTTGCAGCCGAACATTGTGCACTGGATGTACACCGCGATTGTGAGACCCATTCTTACCTACGGCTCAGTAGTCTGGTGGGAGGCGGTTAAAACCAAATCCCATCTTAAGAACCTGAACAAGGTGCAGAGAATTGCTTGTTTGGGAATAACAGGCGCAATTAAATCCACACCACAATTAGGTCTGGAAACGCTATTGAACCTGCAACCCATTGAGCTATTCACTATGAAAGTGGCAGCCAAAGCCGCTCTCAGATTAAGAAAGAACAAAACTTGGAAGCCTGGTTACTGCGGACACTCAAGCATACTTGAAATCTTCGATCGGAAGGGACTCATGTCACTCACCGATTACGAGAAACCCAGGTATGACTTCGAAAAAAACTTTAGAATCACTATACCCAAAAGGCAGGACTGGAAATCACCCAGTACCATCATTAAAGGTATAGCCGTCTATACGGATGGTTCAAAAACAGAAAATGGAACAGGAGCCGGCATATTCTCAGAAAGGCTTGCTATTAGCCAGTCGTACCGACTGACCGATCACTGCAGTGTCTTCCAAGCTGAGATATATGCGGTTAAAAAAGCAGCACAGACTATCTTATCGATGGGACTACCAGCAATGGAAATAACCATCTGTGTGGACAGTCAAGCAGCACTCAAAGCTATCGGCTCCAATCTTATTAATGCGAAATGTGTTACAGATTGCCTCGTGGCGCTCAGGGCTATACGTCATCACTCAATTCTACTCTGCTGGGTTCCGGGACACGTTGGGGTGGAAGGGAATGAAAAGGCGGACGAATTGGCCAGATACGGCTCTGATATGAACCCTCAACTTGCGGACGGAGGGGTGTTACCGCCTTTCAACACTGCTAAGACCTTTATTGAAGGCGTCATCACACAACTGGCTAAGGAACAATGGAGCAGCACCATCGGTTGCGTCATAACCCGAAGTCTGTGGCCTGTGATTGACACCAAAAGATCAAAGTTCCTAATCTCCCTTAACAGAAGCCAAATCCGTATGCTCGTCGGCGTTTTAACCGGACACTGCATCATAGGAAACATGGCTAAAAGGCTAGGACTTTTTGCAAATGACTTCTGCAGAAGCTGTAGAGACGAGGAAGAAATAGAGTCCGTGGAACATCTTCTATGCCACTGCCCAGCTTTACAGGAACGCCGCTCATCCTGTATGGGAGCTAGGTTCTTCGAAAGTCTGGACGACTTGGCAGGGGTACCCCTATCAGACATAAAACTATTCCTCAACAGATCGAAGTGGTTTTGTTAGCCACATGTCCTTACATGTACAAACAGGGTACTCACAATGGGCCTTCATGGCTTCTGGGTGAAATTTGCATCAGTTGCAAAACTGCCCTCCCAACCTAACCAACCTAACCTATACAAATTTTATAGAAGCTTCATTTTTTTAAGAGAAAAAAAATGTCACAGATTTTTATATCCATTTTCTTTACCTTTTCCGTCCCCCCATAAACTCATCTGAAATATCTAAATAAAACAAAGGATATAACTTAGGTAAATTTGATGTCTTTCTATATTCTTAAGTAGGTACCTACTTTAATTGTGTTGTTCTAGCTCAATTTTTTTTCCTTAAAATTACATGCATCGCTTGACTTTAAGTAGTCGAAATAATTATAAAGTCATTCCCCCCCTTGAAAATGGTAAATTTTGTAACCTACGTTTTTCCCCTTTAGATCGGTCTCACAAACCACCAAACGGATGAAGAAATATTACCTAGTTGTTCCAAATAAAAACGCTTTCAGATAACAAGCAATTTAATTTTTGTTTAATAACAATTTCTGTTAACGAATTTTCATTGATTTGTATGCAATAGTGAAATAAAAACAAAGTTTGAATTATAAGTTAATCTTACCAGATTACACTTAATTTCACATAATTTAATTTTGTTGACCTGCGTTTCAGTTGGTTTTCATGGAGAACATAAAATATATTTAAATGACTTCTGCAACTCTTTTTCTTTTAATATATCATTTATATGACTTCGCTAGTGTAATTATAGAAGCCAAAAACAAGTCTTCCATAAAATTTCTATTAGTGTTTATTGGAAGTTTTATCCGGGTCGACTCATTGAAACTTGAATAGCTATATTTAATAGAAGCGAAATATAAGCTACAACTTCTTCTTCTTTCTATAATTGCGCCTAATAAAGTTATGACTCTAATGATTCTTTAAAGCTTCATCTTATTTTTCTGAATGGTTTAAATGAAGTTGCTATATAAGTCAACACTTTTGTAAGGAGCAACGATGCCAGATGTGGGGATTTTTTCCCATTTTGGGGAATTTTTCACTCAATGGGGAAAATGGGGAAAAGTGCTCTTAAAATGGGGAAAAACCGAAATCCATGCATGTTCAAAACTGAAACCCTTTGCAGAATTTTACAGACGAAATACATGCTGCAAAAATGATCAAAAAGTTGAGTTGATCTTTGCATCGATAAAAAGGCTTGATTTTGCAGAACAAAAATATGTACCAGTCTAATGACGATTAGTGTATTGATATTTAATAACTTGAATTAATATAATTTATAGCTGAAGTACCTGAAATATTTTCTAATTTATATATATTTTTATTTGTGTACCTTTTAAATTTATTATTTAGTTTCAACCTGCCTCGTTATGTATGAATTACCTATGGTGCCTTTTAAATCTATTCAACCTACCTGCAATATTTGTCTTTAATTTAACTTATTCATTACTTACTAATTTAAACTGAAAGACTTTAAATATTATTTATTTTATTTTTATTTTAGTATTACCTTCATAAAAAGAAAACTTTTCAATCGTGCCAAAAACACACGGAAAGTGACCGACTGGGATTCCTACAAGGAAGCCCTTAAGACATAGGTATAAGAAAAAACTTAGAAAAACCAAGCGAGTATCTTTGTAATGGCGACACGGCGACAGCTGCTAAGGTTCCAAAAAAAAATGAAACGAGGCTCCTTTATTCTGTTTTAGTATTTGTAGAACTTAAAGTTTATTTCACAAAATTATTTATAATCAAAGCGAGAAAAATTATGGTGAATAAAAGATAGTTAGGTTGTTATAAAATGAAAGATAATATGTGATATGGTACGTGGTATATTTTATATTAGATGTTGGATGTTGTGTTGGATGTTGGATGTTTCTTTATCGTATTTCTTATGTCGCGTCCGTCCTCACTGGCAGTCTTTTACCGAATGGCACGTCTCACCTGGCTATCTACTACTCTCTCGCGATGTGTTGTTGTAATTGTTATGGTTTGGTGGATTTGGTGAGGTGGGATATGGGATTTCTTGAGCGACTTTAACAATCTTGGAGACTCTTCTGTGGTAAGATAGAGGAATCCTTCTAGGCATCAAGGCTAAGAAAGATACTCTCGACAAACCCAACAATGCCAAGTTGTCTGAAAAAGACAGATGGCTCTTGGACAACTTCTAGCGAGGAATCGCTTAATCTGCTGCTTGACACCCACTTCCCAGGCAGCTCAAAAAGTATTGCCCCCAAAGATCCAAACAGATCAAACCTGCAATCTACCAACCTACATGGTCTGATTACTAGAGACAGAGTGCTTTGGGTGCTACATGGCTTCGAACCATACAAATCCTCGGGACCAGACGGCATAATACCAGCCGAGCTACAAAACACCTCGGATATCATCTTACCAGTGCTAATGATAATCCTAAGAGGCTGTTTGGAGCCGGTGTACATCCCATTGCTATGGAGAGAAGTGAAAGTGGTTTTCATACCCAAAGCAGGCAAGTGCTCTCATGTTAGTCCAAAAGATCTCAGACCTATTAGTCTTTCATCATTTCTTCTAAAAACTTTAGAACGACTGATTGAAATCCATCTACGCAAAAGCATTGACAAAAAACTTCTGTCAACGGCGCAACATGCCTATTCTAAGGGAAAATCAGTAGTTGAGGAGTCCTTCCGCCATAAGGAGTATACAATGGTTGCATTCCTAGACATAGAAGGCGCTTTCAACAACGTTGACTCATCTGCGATCGCCGGTGCCCTGGCAGCTCTGAACGTGGATGCCTCACTTGGCGAGCTGATCAATTTGATGCTCAATAGCCGAATTATCAACTCAAGTCTGGGTGAGATATCTACAAGAACAAAGAGGATCTATAACTAGAGAGCCAACTTCACTTGCTCCTAACCGATTAACCCCTCAATTTTTGAATGACAGCATTCCTGTCTGTGAATACGTGTTATTAATGGGCGCCGGATGGTACTTTTTCAATAACAAACAATTTGCAAATGAATATAACTATAACAATAAATGTAATAGGAATACATGTTGAGTATGATTTTTTAGATAGCTTTATTTGTGCTCTTTCCATCCTAGGTGCCAAAAAATGTTCATTCATTCACATTTCAGGTTTTTTTTTTATTTTTTTTACACGAAAAATATGTTTGACAGCAAAATGCATGCAGCTAGGTACCTTTGGGAGTTGCTCCAAAAATAGGTTATTAGCATTCAAGCTAAGCCCAAGTTTTCACTAGGGCAAAAGTGATTTATTTTAATTTGCATAAACTTCTATTACTTGGTGGGTATTTTCAACTTCTTTTTTTTAGTACAATTTTTGTGCAAAATTAAAATATGATTAGGAATCCTGTGGTTTAATTAGAGTGAACACTGAAATGTGTTGTTACTTAGGAACAGTTAAAGTGCAAACTTAAAAAATATTATTCTCTGATATAATTATGATTAAAGATCAAACTCCTAACAAAAAGACAATATAATGTGGAGTTTAATTGGATTCTGCGATTCTATCCGATTTCCGATTTTGCGTATTCAATCGAACGTAAGAATCCAAATTGTTTTGTTAATTTTTAGTTCTCGCGTGTTCCATTCGTTTTTATAGATATTCTTTTGCAAATTTTATAAGTAAATTTTATGTATAAATTATTACTTTACAAAAACAAGTACACTTTATGTGTTTTTGAAATACAAAAAGTGTATTCGTGTTTTTTTGAGCTTCGAACTCAGCAAAGTATGTTTTTCAGTAATTGTTGTAATTGCGTGCTGAAAATCTTTATTTTTTATATGATTAGTACTTTCTTCAACTTTAGTAACAGCTAAAAACACACATAAATAAAAGGCGATCTATAAGGATTTTTTTTTATTTTGGAATGTACCCGAAAAAATGAAATGCGCATATAGTTATAATCAGGTAGGTAAGTATTATAAGCGGACAAAAACAAGAATTATTTATCCATTTTATGTACCATTTACAGATTAAAAATGAAGCTGAAACTAAAATAGCTTTTTCCCCACAACGTAAAACAAATGCTTTCCCCCAAACTGTGTTAAAATACCTTTTTTGTTTCAATATGAGTTCAAAATGAAAAGCATTAAAATCGACGAAAAACAATTTGTTTTCTTTAAAATATACCTACAATAGATGCTTGAAGTAACAAATAAATCTCTTTTAATAAAAGTGCAAAAATTGTTTGAGTTGATTTTTCTGTGATTGATGTCATGAGATCGATTTCTGATAGACATTGAAAAAAAAACATGATTTTATTGAGGTATTTGGCATTGTGACAAAATTATATCAGAAATTACATTTGGTAAAAACAATTTCATAAACCTTAAAAACTTTTTAACTGAACTGAGATGTGAACGCCGTGTAACTAATGAGCACCAAAAATACCGAACACAGTCGCCCACACCATAATAATGGCCGCCCGAATGACATAAAAGGCCTACAGGATTGCCTAAGTATGCGTGCGGCAGCAATGGCGCTCTTTTGATTTGTACAGGCACTAATACTTAGAAATTCCTATGCAGGACAGCAGCCAAACAACAGCTTGTAGGCAAATGTACCGTTTCTGCTCTCAGTTGGCTCTCTAGATATAGATCCTCTTTGTACAAGAAGATCTGTCAGCAGAGGAACCCCGCAAGGTGGTGTCCTATCTCCCCTTCTCTGGAATTTAGTGGTGTATGAACTACTGATATGCCTGGAAGCGGGAGGTCACAATGTGATTGACTATGCGGATGACGTTGCTATTGCTGTGTCAGGAAGGTACCTAAATACTCTAAAAGAACCCCTACGACACGCTCTCAAAGCTAATAAAATGGGCGAACAAATGTGGGTTGGGTGTAAACCCTCACAAAACGGAACTTGTCCTTTTTTCTAGGAAATACAAGATTCCACACATTGACCCTCCATCTATAAATGGCACTAGGTTAACATTCTCAAATGAAGCTAAATACTTGGGCCTCATTTTTGATAGAAAGTTAACTTGGAAGCTTAACATCCAAGAAACAGTTAAAAAAGCCTCTGTGGCACTTTTCTCTTGCAAAAAAGCCATAGTAAACAAATGGGGCTTACAGCTTCGTATCACTCACTGGCTATACGTCTCCGTCATAAGACCGATACTCACGTATGGTGTGGTTGTCTGGTGGACTGCTTTGGACAAAGCGATCAATCGCGATAAGCTAAGCAAAGTCCAAAGAACGGCTTGTTTGTGCATTGGCGGGGCTCTTCGTACTACCCCCTCTGCTGCACTTGACATCCTGTTTCATCTGGCACCCATTTACATCTTCAGCAGGCAAACGGCAACTTCTGCAGCCGTACGCCTCAAAGCAACCTCACAATGGTCCAGTAGAACAACTGGCCATATGCCGCTATCCTGAACGACTTTAAGAACCTCCCAGGAAATATCGACTACACCACACCATAACTACAGTTCGATAAGAATTTCCAGGTCTCCATTCCCACTAGATCATTCTGGGAAGAGGGAGCATTCCTGGATGATGAATCGATCCATTTCTTCATAGATGGTTCGAAGGCTGTGGACGGTGTTGGTTGTTGTTGCTATCAAGTGCCTGGAATCAGTCTCTACAAATTCCATAACAGCCCAAAACTGTCGCTCGTCTCTCAGAGAGATGGCAGAACAGTTCAATATTCACCTCTGCTGGGTGCCTGGGCACAGGTAACTGTAAGGCTGATGAACTCGCCAAACACGGAACTACACTATGTACCTATGCTTCCATTTACGGATTCCTTAGGTATTCCGATCGCTACTTGTAAACTCATAATAAAGCTGGATGCTATCAATAGAACAAATCTTAGGTGGACAACCGGCTCGACATGTCTAGCGACAAAACAGATCTGGCCAAAGCTGGATCAAAAACGTTCTAGATACATCATCTCCTTTGATAGGAAGCACATCAGTGCTACGATAGGTGTCATCACAGGGCACTGTCTCATAGGCAGGCATGCAACAAGGCTTGGCGTATTGTCTGACGATTTTTGCAGAAGCTGTCTTGACGAGGAGGAGGAAGAAACCATACTCCATCTCCTCTGCACCTGTACGGCTCTCTCATAAAGACGAAAACTCCATTTGGGAGCGTTCTACTATAACGATCTGAACGATCTAAAAAACATAGACATTCGTAATCTCCTTCGCTTCATCAGAAGCTCCAATTGGTTCAACGAGTAGGAAGAATTGAATTTTAGATTCATGCGGTATCACAAGGAACATTATAATGGTCTAAGTGTGTCGTTTTGCCGGCAGCCACTTCAACCTAACCTAACCTACCTTCTTAAAAAAAGATGGCTTACTAAAACCAAACAAATTTTTATTATATTAAAAATGCATCTTTACTTCAATGAATTGAAATGGGGAAAAACGGATATGAAATGGGGAAAATTTTGAAAAAAAATTGTACCCAAAATGGGGAATTTAGGCAAAAAAAATGTGGCATCATTGGTAAGGAGTCTGCTTCTTCTAAAAGCTCTACAGAAGCTTTCGCCTGCCGAACTTTGAACAATTGTGCCTTAATGAAATTGAAATGTTAGTTGGGATATCCCTCGGGTTTGCGATAAATTACGGTGTGAGAAATTTCAAACTGACGAAACTGAAGGATCTCATGGCCTCCTCCACGATGGTTAATTTGTTCTTGCACATGAACAGTGGAAGGGGAATGAGACAATTAATCCGCATATGAGGACATAGGTATAACAATAATGCAGAATGAAATGTCAAAGTGACGAAACACTTCACGCAAATGACTCGCGCATGTGCATTAGTTGATGATAGTTCACTAAGGCGGACGTAGCGTCATGTCATTCAACAACATTAATCGTTTCGTTCGGTGAAAATCTAAGGACGGTTATATTATTTGGATATTCTTCATAAAAAAATTATAAAATCGCAATTATCAAATCATAAAAAAAAAACAATTTCGTTTTCACCCTAATCATTCTCATACCTAACAGTAGATATAGATACGCAAAAAATCTCATGAAAATCGGACCGTCGCAAACACCGTGACACGAGATATTTTTAATATTAGCTTATCCATCAATAATAGTTAAAGTAGTTAGTTCAAACGTTGGTTGTTATGTTCTGTAGAAATTTACAGCCCGATTCTGGAAAACCTCACAAGTCACAAAACCCTCACAAGGTGAGGTGAAATTGATTTTGTGAGGTTTTCGTATTCTGTCAGTACACTCACAACTTGTGAGGCTCACAAAAACAATCGAATTTGTGAGCTCCTATTGAGCAGGTCACAAAATTCAAAACCAGTCATAACGGCTCACAAATTGATAATAATGGCAAATAATTATTGCATTTGATGGTGGGTTTTATATTTCCACACACTTTATGACCTTAACACCGCATTTTATGCAACATTTATAGCCATTTCGGAAAAAATACATTTTATTGTATAAAAAAACTGAGGAAGGCATCGAATTTAATTTGTGACAAATGTCGTTAATAATTTTTTATCCTTCAGTTTTAAAACATATTTCACGTATTGTGGCCAAAAAAATTGTATTTTATGTATTTTTAATAACTTCGTGTGCGAGCTCGGTCTTTTGTGAAAAATGTTGTGCCAATTTGGAAGTGACCATTCTGAGGTGAATTTTTTGTGAGTTTTGTTGTGAGGGTTATCGTAGAATTCTGAAAAAGTTATCGAATCACAACAAACCTCACAACAAAACAACCTCAGAAGAGCTTGTGACTTGTGAGGGCTCACAACGGCAGAATCGGGCTGTTTAATTTTTTTTTTAAATTCTATCCAGATCGTATTTGAAAAGTGGAGTAATGTTTTTGCTTGATTTCCAAGTGGTGGATTTACTGCTTTTCATCATTCTCTCCACCCAAGTAACAATTTTACTTCGGTAAGGCGCTATCGAAGCTATTTCCCCTCCCGCAATATTAACTGCATAAGACCTATAAGAAACAAATTTGGCGCACTTTATACAGGTAGGTCACTACCGAAACCTTATAGAGGCCTTATAGAAACTTTATAGAAACCTTATAGAAATCTTATAGAAGCTTTACAAAAGCACAAAATATGAAAAGAAAAATATTTTTTTTTTTATTCTTCAACTTTTTCAATTTCTTATTTTGTTTTTCGTATTAATAAACATTATCTATCTACTATAATTGACTCTTTGCCATTTTCGTTCAGTGAATACTCCCCGTATATAATTTATATTTTACTTACAACGGGTCGCACTGAGAATCGAACATGAGTCCTGCTGCGTAGTACTCCAATACACTCCCTAGGCTAATTCGTCATAATAATGTTTCAGTGGTAAATCTCAACTACTTGATACATTTCAGAATTTCGTTAAGACTTCCAATCGCAAGTCGTTAATTGCATGACATTTCATTGCTTCTATAATGCCTTCTGTGAGAAGCTCTAACGAAGCTTCTACTTCCAACCACAAGCTTTACCGAAGCAATACACTTTCCATCATCTCCTCACTCCTTTTTAGAGGTCTTATAGAGATCTTAAAGAAACTTAATTTCATATCCCTCTATAAAGCCTGCGTGTATGCTTCGCAATGGACGTACAGAAGTTATTTTGGAAACAATTGCTTCGAAATCGGTCTACTTCGGTAAACAAATCCTATAGAGACCCTATCGAAATGGTTGCCTACAGAAATTACCAATTTGAACCTTACCGAAGTCAAAATGTTACTTGGGCAGTCGCTTCACGCATTTATGAATTTTCAAAGTCTACACAATACAAAAACATTACTTTCGGGTTTCGTTGTTAGCTCCGCTCACAAGCCTTACCTACCCGGTAGCCTTGAATTTTAATATGGGTTTCACCTGAAAAAAAAAATATATTCCATTTTTTTACCCATCACAGTCTTCTCTTCATCGTAGCCTGGGTGATATCAATTCGAATGTGAATTAATCACATCAATATTGTATTCATCAATCGACTACAATGTTTTCCGACTTTAAGAACATTTACAATAACCATCAAATAAATTGACCCTTGTTCCAATTAATACAAAACACTATTCCCTTGAAAAACAACCTTACTAACAATACATCTACAAAACAACAAGGTACTCAATCAAAAAACTTTTTCATCGATTTATCCTCTACTGTTTGTATGTTGCCGCTGAGGGAACAAATTTCAATTTGCATTTGCTGTAAGGTTGACCACTGGTATGTTGTTGTCAGTAAAGTATAACATCCTATTAAGACGAGATTCAACGGCACAAGAACAGCAAAAACGCAAGACATTTCAAAAAAAATTCGGAACATCTGGACGGGTAATAGAGTTACATACATAATA
Source organism: Cheilosia vernalis (assembly GCA_949126925.1). Taxonomy (NCBI): domain Eukaryota; kingdom Metazoa; phylum Arthropoda; class Insecta; order Diptera; family Syrphidae; genus Cheilosia; species Cheilosia vernalis. The sequence continues at coordinate 42,499,321 of OX421358.1, forward strand.
TGCCCTATTTTCTTCCATAACACTTTAACGTTTGTGTTGTGGATGCCGTTTTGCGGTAAATCAGCTTTGCCATTTAAAAGTAAACACGAAATATGTACTAGTATATATTCGGCACAGTCTGTGTCCCCTTCTTCTACACAATCTGCCGTACAATCTTTAAACCGTCGCAGCGATACCGAAGGTTGATGTTGATGTTGCGTCTATTTTGGGTGAAAAATGAGTGTACACAGACTGCTGCTCTATGGCTATGCACTCATCGAGAACAAAACCCTCCATGGGTATGGGAAGTGAGGGTAGAAGTAACCAGAAAAGCATTCAGGAAAATTACACATTTCAAACTTAGCAGCAGAACAGTACCTAGCTGAAGTACTACCCCACAGATGTTCCCAAAGCAGCATCATGACGTAAAGTACTTAAAGTTTAATTTCACGCCTATTTTCCAAAACATTCTCTCATAAATTTTAATAAACGCCCTCCATCACCTATGTACTCGTATCTCCCCCATATTTCATGAAAAAGGTCTTATTTCTGCATCCGCCATCAAATGCGATGGAAACTTTATAGAACTCATATCCAAGGATATGGTTTAGGGTATCTAGTTGAAAATAATGTTTTGCCCTTTCCGTTGCTACGTTCAGACTTTTCAAAAACTGAAGCAGTTATAAAAGATTGCACGCACAGATAAAATTATGTTTAGACGTTTGAAAATAGGGCTACGTTTTATAATCCTATAAGGTGCAGTTTAAAGTACATTTATCGTAGCCGCCTAGTTCGTGGTGCACAGGAATTCTGTTGCTTAAATATTATGCTCGTCTGTCATGATCTAAAGAAGGACGGGCATAACACTTCGTATTAGTTTCGAGATAGGTACTAACTGTCTACTACTATCTTTTTCATTTATTAAAGATTGTGACTAATTAAAAATAAAGGGTCAAACGAACTTTTCTCTTTGATGAAAAGTTTGTTTGGTTCTTTTCTTACGAGTAGGTATTCAGTGTATAAAATCCGCTTATGGGCTATGATTCTGATATGGCAGTACAATACACGAAATAATAGTGTCAGGTTTTTCTGATCTGTTAGGATACAACGGTTTTCAACAAGTTTGACTTTTTTCGAAAATGTCTTTAACGATTTCAACCAAAATTTATATTTGAGGTTGAATAGGTTGAATTAACGTCGGTTCATACCCAGTTTTTTTTCTATATCGAATAACGGTACACATATTTTTTTTTTTTTTTTGTGTTGGGAATTCGCTGGAAGTAAAAAATCAATGAAAGACATTGCAGAGCTAGTACGCGAGGGATGCTCCTGCAATAGTGATGGACTTTAACTCATCTAAAAAAAATCCCGGGAGACTGACATTCGCCATCCCGAATAAGATTGCACCTAGTCGTACGACTAATCAGCAATTTATTTTTGAATTATTCAATGAATTTAAAGAGATAAATCCGCCGTTTGTCGGATTTTTAAATTTGTTTTGTTTGAAATCAATACCTAATTTCTTAGCCCTAGCCAAATCTTACAGATGAAGAGGTTTTATACGTCTCAATCTCCTGATTACATTGTCATTCACTTTCAGGCAAATCGCTAGTGAAGAGTAGGTATAAAACTGGACCTAGCACCCTGCCTTGCGGTACACCATAGCTTTAATATCTCTTAATGTTGCTTAATTCTGAAGAATCGATCTTTTATATAAGACTCCAGAATTGTCGAATACTGCTTCGGCAGTTACTTTTGTAATTTGTGTATCAGTCCTTTGTGCCAGACTTTATCGAAAGCTTGTGCTTGTACTGTAGAGCACACATTTTTCTCTTCGAACGCTTTTCGATTTTATCTTTGATTCTATGTACCTGTTCAGTGGTAGAGTGTTTATTTCTAAATCCAAATTGGTGAATTGGAACTAGCGATTCTATTATCTATTATTTTTTGTGGACGTTTTACCAGCACTTTTTCGAATAACTTGGACAACTTTGGTAGAATAGATATTGGGCGATATGAGGTAACTTCATTAGGTGGTTTGCTTGGTTTTGGTATCATTATTACCTCAGCGACTTTCCATATGAAAATTCGAGATAGCACGACCAATCTGCTAACTTGGAGTGCAACCGACATTTTCAAAACTACAAGGTGGAAGATGCTCTTATTTTTGCAAATGGCCGCCAATGTCAAATCTGTTTTGACATTTGTGGACTAGACAGATGTATAATACAAGTTAACAAGCCATGAAGCGATACAATCTTGAAGAGTATGGGAACACACGAGACGTTGCCAAGAGTGGCCGGCCCCAGAGCTGGAGGATATCGAGTTGTCGCCGGAAACATCGACCAGATGCCAGGCCTCGCAATTAGTCATCAGCCGGTCGTCCCTAAGGCGAATTTTGGTCAAAGATTGTGATTAATTCACATTCGCATGTTCCCGTACAAAGTCCAGTGCGAGCATCAGCTGCTGCCTGTCGACCGCCAAACGCATGTAAGCTACGCCTCAATCTCGAGGACGAAGTGGACGATTTTTCGACCAATATCATAATGAGCGATGAGGCTCATTTCCACCTCAGCGGGTACTTGAACAAGCAAAACTATCACTTCTGGGGCACAGAAAATCCACGAGTAATGCACTAGGAGCCATTACACCCACTCAAAGTTACTGCTTGGTGCACTGTTCACGGTGGAGGAGCCATCGGGATCGAGAACGCCGCTGGTCAAACGACAACAGTATGGACGGTTCGTGCTATAGGGCCATGTTAACCGAGTGTTTTCTGGCGCAATTGGACGAAAGTAGGTATTGGGACGGTTGAGACTGGGAATTCTGTGCTAGAGCGAGAGGGAAGATATTAGAGCGAGAGGTAAGATATGGCCTTGGAGTGAGTGTGGTTGCTTTGGCTGAAGTATGTTATCTACATTGTTGTGTGTTTGAGGTGCCGGCCGGCCGCCGCTGGTGGTTGATAGTTTTTGTTATTGTTATCAGTTTTATGTGTTTTGAGAGTGAATTGCTTTGAGATGAGGTAATTATTGGTATTCGTGTTATGTTTTGATGTTGGAGTTATGGGGGGCGGTTGTTATGTTGTGAGTTGATCTTTGTATGGTTGGTGCCGCGACGGTTGTCGTAGTTGTGAGTTTTGCGGTATGTTATTGTTAGCAGTAGGTGGTGGTGTTGTTGTTGTTTGTGGCAGTGGATGGGTTAGCAGGTGTCGTTGCCGTATGGTCGTTGTGTATGTTAATTAGATGTGGTTTTGATATGGTTTATTTGATCGAAGGGAAATGGTCTTTTTATCATATTTAATGTATAAGTAGGAATATTAAGATGGGATTGTTATAATTGGTAATCTTATTCATTGTATAAAAGAAGATAAGTAAATGAGGAGAGGTCATACATTAATAGTAATGTTGTATGAGAATAGAACACGGGAAGTTCATGTGAAAATATCAGGCGATAGTTCAGTTCATCGATCAAAGAGACATTTTAAGGAGCACTTAGTAAGGTTCAGATTGACAATGAAACCAATAAGAAGGGGTCTTCAGATATTATTGAATATACTTGCAAAAGCGAAATGTTTTGGTGCGAATCATAGAGAGAAGGTGATAATCTATGTAGTTGTGAAGTGAATAAAACTTCACAGATTTCAAAGAAGTTTTTTATAGACATTTTAAACTGCAGTTCGATGACAACAAGGAATTAGCTATTCGCTGCACATATGATAGCAATTATAAGCTACGATCTTTGGGTATTTCATGCTTCGAGTATCGAGAATATGAACAGAAAAATATTTTAAGTAATGGTGAAATCGAGTTCTTTACAAATCAGGAATTGAGGCATGAGCCCAACGTGGAACTAATGAATCTCAAATCGATGAAACAAGCATATATAGAATGACCATTTCATAAAATTGTTATTAATTTTTAGTAAAATAAAAAAAAATAAAACCATTAAATTAATTGTTTTTTATTAATCCATGAATTGTTAGTGGATGGGAAACCCAACCATTTGACATATACTTTTTCGCCTTTTGTTGCAAGAATCTTTTCCACGAGAAATATGTTGGGGAAATTCGTCTTTTGTAATTCGTGTGCATAGAAACTCCCTCTAATAGGCTGACCTTGAAAATCTTCAACTAGATATGTAATAGGGTTTGTTATCTGAACTTTTCTTATTTTGAATATTTCAGTTGTCCAATTTGGTGTGTATCCTTTTTCGAAAGCATGTTTAAACTTGCTTATTCGAACGCTATTGCCAACTTCGTATTTTCCCTTCTCAGCAATTTTTATTCGTTTATAAATTGATAGTAATTCTTTGGCATTGTTTTTATTTATATCAACGGGACGTCTTTTTATTGTTCTATGTATCGAGTGATTATATGCATGCACCAAATCCTTATAAATGGGTAGCCATTTGTAGTTCCCATTGAAACTGAATTCTTTCCACATTTTCTCCTTAAGGGTGCGGTTAAAGCGTTCATCAATTGATGCTTTTAATGTACTGTACGTTGAGTAGTGATTAATTTTGTAGTTATTCATCAAATTTTGGAAGACCTTGTTGAAGAATTCTTTACCATCGTCGGTTTGCAAATTTTTAGGTGCTCGATTTGAATTGGTAAAAATTGTTCTCATAGCTTGTGTTGTAGCTGATGCAGTCTTATGTTTCAAAGGAACGACCCAAGCATACTTTGAAAAAGTATCAATTACGGTTAGTAAATAGTTGAACCCGTCATTCTCGTCACTGTATGGTATCATTTCAACCAAGTCTGCTTGCCACACATCATCAAAACCCTTAATAATAACTCTACGCCTTTTGAAATTCTTTCGGGCTGGCTTGTGCAGCTCATCAACAACTTCTCTTTTACTCATTATAAAAACGAATGAATAGAAACAAGGAGAGTTTGTATTTTATTAGATATTTTATTTGACCAATCGTCGATAAAGTAACATCAATTTCTTAATTCTAATCAATCTGCTTTCAACCATATAGCATGCGCAAGTATCTGGTCCTTCCTGACAGAGATTTGCAGACCAGGGGCAGTTTATAAAATGACACCCATGAACAGAGGTGGTGGAAGATACGTTTTCAAAGTTCCTCAGAAAACAAATGCAATCAATAAACTCATTGAAATGTTCCTCAAGAAGAGTTTGGTTATTTGTTTTTAGAAATTTTATCACCTCATCGAGGATCGTAGACGTATTTACTGCAGACATGATTTCAAATCGAATTCCGAATGCGTACTAAATTGGTGAAAAACTAGTTGTTGTCCCGCGAATAGGTTCACCACTATTTTTATACTTCTCGAAAATATCCAACATATACTTTCTAATTTTGTTTAATAATTCAAGAGTCTTCAAATTTTGCTCATCAGTGTATGACCGCAAAGCCGTATCCATTTGGTCTAGTTTGTCTTCGATGATTTGTAGCTTCAGTGCATCATCATTTATAGTTCCCATGAGTGCGTTGAAATTGTTGTCTACGTACCGTCGATGATTTAGCATGTTTTTGTCTTGAACATCTATGCTGCTATCTACGTATTCCTTATTGGTTGCCTGGTGCGAGGTGGTAGGTGCTCCAACATTGTTTAGACATTTTCCCTGAATATCGAAATCACCATTAGGTAGTAGTCTAAATCCTACGCCAGCAGGTCCTCGCGAACTCTCGGTTGTTTTACGAAATTGGTTGGAGCTTCGTCCGAACTTGTCAACACTCATTTTATTAATAATTAAGATTATTCTCTAAACGATGTCTAATATATAGATAATGTTCGTTTTCAACGCGAATTGTTTTATATAGGCCAATTCCTGAACCAAGTGTTGAGGTCAAATCCGGTTGGTTTCTATCCGGTCGATTCCTATCCGGTCGGTTCCTATCCGGTCGGTTCCTATCCGATCGATTCCTATCCGGTCGGTTCCTATCCGGTCGATTCCTATCCGGTCGGTTTCTATCCGATCGGTTCAAGTGTGGGACCATACTGATTTGCTTGCTTTTAATGGATTGAATTGATTATTAGTGTATGATATTTGATTCACGTAATTCTTCTACAATTGAGTTAACCTCATTTTGAAGATTATTATTGCCGGCTCTTTGAGATGCAATTAAAAGCCTTAATCTATTGACGAGTTCATTGGGGCTATCCCAATACACATATTCGATGGGTTTATTCGAATAACTCATATCAGATGAATTACTATTGTATGCTTTTCCAATTTTCTTTATGGCTCTCTGCGTTAGGTTTTGAAGTAAAGGTTGGATTATATGTTTATACTTATAACCTCTGTTGCCTTTAACTTGTAAGTTACTATCATAGTTTTTAAAGTGTGTTTTTGTTTTTTGTAATATCTTTAGATATTGATCCATGTCTTCATTGGTATATCGATCTTTTCTAGGTTTTTTTCGAAATATTAATTCATAAAGGCCATTCGTTCCATGGAAGATTTCATCATCAATGACGAAATTCTTGTGTTCGTTAATTACAAAACTTGATCTACCTAATTTCGTTGAATTTGATTCCAAGTCGAAATGTGGACCATAGATTTTGTCACGATTCGAATCTGATGGGGATGATCGATTAACTGGAGTGCTTTGATCAAGGCTATTGTCGTAGGGTGTCCTAAATGAATTATCATTGTTCGTTGTCTGATTTGATTCTGGAGATGAGAAGTCAAAACTTGCATTAGAAATGGATTTTTTTTCTTCTTCTTCTGGGTATTGTAAACGTCGTCGTAGTAGTTGTTGATTCTTTATTTTCATATCTATATTATTGTAAGCAACATCTGCAGCAGCAGCAGCAGTATCATTTTGAGTATGACCACTTTTGACATTTTTCACGATTTCTTTTAAGGGTTCAACTATTGGTTTAAAAGTAGTCTCAAGTTCCGCATCCTTCGTAGTTTTTCCAGCCTGAAGAAACATATATTTTCTCTTTAAAGCTTTTTTAGTTTTTACTAAATCTTTAAGTAAATTTTCATCAACATCCATAATTGTCGAATACAGGGACGAATGCTCTAATTGTATGTAATCATTTAAACCGTTGATTTATGACTGAATAGATTTATATAGATACAGTTTCTTTAAATGAATTATTATATCGGCCTTTATTCAATCTAAAATCTTTATTAATAACCAAGAACCCATATGTAACTTTACAGCATTTTTTACACAATTCCTTGAATTGATTGAATGTCATGTCAGAGTTGACATGATCGTTGTATATATGCTTCAGGTTAAGTTCGTCTTGCTTAAAAATAACTAAATAGTTTGCATTGTCTCGAATCAAGTGTTTTGGTATATGTGTATAAGATTGACACAAGTAGAAACTATCCACGTCATTATGTCGACCCATGCAGAAATATTCTCGAATATTGTTTTGCTTATCACAAGCCACATCATCGAATATAAAAACTGAGTTTCGATTTGCCTCAGAAGGCGTAATAATTTCACAATTATTTGAAAATTCATTATATCCCATACCCGTGATGGACTCTATTAGCTTTCTCAGGTATGTATACTTCGGTTGATGCAGAGACTTTGAGTATATGTAGAGATTTTCAAATTTTAAACCATTTGGATCGAGGAGAATGCTCAACATGACATTGGTTTTTCCACAATTTGATGGACCCACAATTATTCCTCTAATACTATTAGGAAATATTGCTCCATGTTTCCTGCGTACTTTAATTTTACTATCAAAGTTCTTGACTTTAATAAAATCTCGTTGTTGTTGTTTTATGAACCTCATTCTGCTATTGAATGAAACTAATCAATATAAAAGATCATGTTTTATAGTTGAGAAATTCATAATTGTTCAACATATACAACAAGAAAGTCGTATAAAATGATAGATTATAGTGTGAAAGCCAACAGTTGGAAAGATACATTCAAAGGGTACGGATTAGTGAATTCCTTAATCGAAAAATTACCATTTGAATTACATCTTCCCTCATATAACTTCTGTGGGCCAGGGACTAAATTGAAAGAACGCCTTGCTAGAGGAGATAGGGGAGTTAATCAGTTGGATGAAGCTTGTCGCGAACACGATATTGCATATGCTAACAATAAAAATCTACCTGAACGACATATTGCAGACAAAATTTTAACTGAAAAGGCTTGGCAGAGAGTAAAGGCAAAAGACTCATCGATAACAGAGAAAATAAACAGTATATTAGTAACGAATATGATGAAAGCTAAAACGAAACTTGGTATGGGTTGCAAAGCCAAGAGAAGGAAAACAAACCCACGCAAAAAGAATAATTTATTTAAAAAAGCCATTATGGAGGCTAGAAATGCTATTCGAGACACTAGAAACGAAGATCCTAACGTAATTGCAACAACTGCTCTACAAGCAGCTAAAAAGATAATTAAAAATAAACGAAAGAGCATTACAATTCCTCGAGTTATACCTCTACCGAAAATTGGTGGTTTCTTACCATTGTTACCTATTTTAGCTGGGCTATCGGCTATTGGATCAGTAGCTGGAGGAGCTGCGGGCGTAGTTAAAGCTATAAATGAATCAAAGGTAGCCAAGAAACAATTGGAAGAGAATAAACGTCACAATCAGACTATGGAAGGAATTAAAATTAAGCATGGTAGTGGACTTTATCTACAGCCATATAAAAAAGGATTTGGACTTTTCCTTAAACCACACGATTCAAAAAACTTTTAAATTCGCTACCTAATCGTCCACTCACCAATATTGATATTATGAAATTTGGAAAATTGAATATACCATGCTTCAGGGGTGTTTACATGAGAGATAAATTACCAGTAAGATCTGATAACAAGGAATGTGGTGTAATTAATTTGGACAATGAGAGTGGGCCTGGGACACATTGGGTAGCATACATTAAGAATAAAAATATTGTTAAATATTTCGATAGTTTTGGTAACTTAAGACCACCCATAGAGGTTGTACGATATTTAGGTGAAAATATTCACTATAATTATAACAGATGTCAAAATTTCAATACATTTATATGTGGTCATCTATGTTTAAAGTTTCTAATTGAGCAAAATATAAATAAATAGAGTAAAATCAAAATATTGTGTTTCATTTCTATTCCAATAGTTATGTCGTTAACACTCACTTTAAGCGGAAACCAGTCCACTCTCACTGCAGAGTACTTTCCTCCAATTGTCCTAAATTCTGATTATGTATGTGGCTTAGTTGATCTGCAGACCTATAATTCCATACCTAATGTGGATAAATTAAATAATTTATTTCATTGTGGTGGTGGTGGTGATGGTGGTGATGGAAAAATCAAGACTGAATTTACAGTGGGCTCTTATGAAATTGAGGATATTAATAAAATAATTCAGAAGGTTCTGAACACACACAATGAGAATAGCGTTGAAAAAGTTATAATCAAATTAAAAGCCAATAATAATACTTTGAAATGTGAACTGTACAGCAATGTGGAAATCGATTTTACACAAGACCGATCTATTGGTTCTCTTTTAGGATTCAGTAAGAAGAAACTAGCTCCTAATATTCTGCATGTATCTGATCAGTATGTTAATATCAATAGAGTGAATATTGTACGAGTTGAATGTAATTTAATTGACGAAACATATATCAATAGTCAACCTGCTCATATACTACATGAATTTTCAGTCAACGTTAGTCCAGGATATAAAATAGTTGAAGTTCCACACAATGTCATCTATTTGCCAGTAAACGCTAAGAGGATAAGTTCTATAACATTGAATCTCTTGGATCAGGACGGAAATCGTATAAACTTTCGAAACGAAATCATAACAATTCGCTTGCATTTGAAACCACAATAATGATAGTATATAATTACCCCTCAAGTTATAAAAGAGCAGGTAACACTACTAACTCTAGCAATATACTATCATCTTCTGATAAGAGAACATCAAAACTTACTATAGAAAATCAACAATTTCTATTGTCACTGGGATATAAATTAAAACATTAAATCAATCCTAACAACATGCTGAATATTTTCGAAGAACCAAAATTTGAGGAGAGTATCTCAAAACTGGATTATCACACCTATTCACCATATCTGAATAACTTTGAGAAAAATGACATTATACAAATTTGTGTCCAACATCAAAATCTTAATATTTTGCCTTCAGAAAGTTACATTTATATTGAAGGTACTGTATCGAAATCTGATGAATCGGCAGTTACGAAAACAAAACTTGTAAGCAACGGAATAGCTTTCTTATTTGACGAAATACGTTATGAATTAAATGGCGTGGAAATTGATAGCAATCGTAGTGTCGGCATAACATCAACTATTAAAAACTACATTTCTTTAAACAAAAACGAAAGCGATATGCTATTGAATGCATCTTGGTCGCCCAACTCTTCAATTAATCTGGATAGTTTCTACTTTAATTTTTGTATACCTCTAAATAAATTACTGGGTTTTGCTGAAGACTATAAGAGAATAATACCCAATGGACGCCATGATTTGATTCTAACACGATCACGCACAGATGATAATTCATTAATTGGTGATGATGATGAAAAAGCAAAGATAAAATTACTTAAAGTACAATGGAAAATTCCTCATATTACACTGTCTGATTCTTACAAATTAAAACTTTACAAACCTATTAATAATGGTCAAACTATTAAGATTGCCTTTCGTAACTGGGATCTGTATGAATATCCTGCTTTGCCCAGCACCAATCATCATATTTGGAATGTGAAGACAACCTCACAAATGGAGAAGCCACGCTACATTCTCCTTGCATTGCAAACTAACAAACGTAATCTACTAAAAGGAAATCCAACTTATTTCGATCATTGTGATATTACAAACGTGAAGGCATATTTAAATTCTGATGCTTACCCTTGTGAAGATTTAAATTTATCCTTTGATAAAAATAATTACAGTTTACTATACAATATGTACTGCGACTTTCAAAAAACCTACTACAACCGACTAGTTGCTGAACCACTCTTATCAAGAGATACATTTAAATCTCAAGCGACAATTTTCGTTATAGATTGCAGACATCAGAGTGAAATAATCAAAAATGGTCCAGTTGATATTCGCATTGAATTCAAAACAACAGGAACAAAACCAATCCCAGCAAATACGTCAGCCTACTGTTTAATGTTACACGATCGCGTCGTAAATTATAATCCACTCAGTCAAATAGTTTCGCGAGAAATCTAATTTCTTAGTTCAAAGTTAGCTCTTGTTGGGAAAAGACACGCGTGCATAAACCATGTATTTTATAATTGACGTACAAGGTTTCAAAGGACCTAATAATAAGTTTATCGCTAAAGAAATAGCAATACTACACAATGGCCATCATCATCATTTCATCATCAAACCACCATTCGACTCTGACCAATTATCATCTGCATTAAGAAGACAAGTTCAATGGCTTTACCAAAATCATCATGGCCTAGTTTGGGATGGAGGTTTCACTGAATTTAAGAAAGTTCGGAAATACCTTCGCATGAAAATAAAAAATACAATTTTGTACGTCAAAGGAGTTGAAAAAGTTCAATGGATGAAGGAGTTACTTTGTGATGACAATGTTGAAGTGATGAATATCGAAGAAGCTGGCTGTCCTAATTTCAACGAATTGAAGCGACTCTATCCTTGTGAAATAAAATGTTCGCTCCATAACAAATGCTGTGCCCTACAAAATGTATACCTATTGGATAAATTCTTATCTGGAAATTAAATAAAAACAAATTCTTCTTTTTCTTTATTTATTTACGTCTTTTATAACCATATGGAAGGGAACTATTGTCTTCGAGAAATCTACGTTTTTCTGACCTGGGTTTGTATGTTTTTGTTTCAGCAATTGTTATGACCTCGTGCTCTCGTGTCCGGCGAATATTATTTGATAAAATTTGGATATCATCGGCATTCGCAGCATTAAGTACAGCTTCTTTGATTGTCTCAAAATTTACTTTCTTCGATGCTGAATAATTCAAATTGATTCCTTTTACTTTACACACGATTTTTTCAGTGCCATCTTTTGTACTAAAGACTTTGTATGAATAATTTTTGGGGCCTCCACTTACGAATTCGGTAATATAACTTCCATACCCATAGCATTGTAATTCGTCAGTCATATCCCCTATAAAGTCACCAGTCTGTGGATCAGGTTCTCCTTCACGACTTACATAGATTACGGAATCGGTGTCGTAGTACAAAACTCTACCTCCTAATATTTCCAGGTAACTATACAATTTCAGACGAGCTTGTGCGGTAGTATAAGCTGCAATACACACATTAACAGTCGATAAGGTCTCCGCTTCTTCTTCTTTATACAACCAACTTACTATAACATTTTCCTCATTTATAGGTAGAATGTGACAGACTTCAATAGTTGGATTTGTAAGCATTTGGAATAATTCTGATGGACTATTAATTATACATGTTTTCTGTTGATTTTCTCTTTGTCCAAATTTACCCCAAAATGAATTAAGTATGAGCTTAGCAAAAGATCTCTTCCCAGGGTTATCACAAATTTGTGCAAAATCGAGTTTAACATCTTCATTACCCAAAAAGCCAGCTACATATTTCTTTTTCTCTTCCATTGTAGCACATTTATCTGGCCACCCTGATGCTTCCTGTTTCATTTTAATGAATTTATTCATCATTTGACTGAAAAGGCCATCTGATTTTTCCATTTTATTATATTGAACCATAGAATATTCCCATATTTCGAAAATATCTACTATCTTATACCCTTTCTCCATTGCTTTTAAGACCTCATCAATAATCCAGGTTCCGTGTATAGCTCTTTCATCATCAGTATGAGCGCAGCATTCGTCTTGAGACATTTGTTTGCTGCATGTTCTACACAATGTAAACATAAGCTTATTATTTTGTTTAATAGGCAATACCGGATGTAACAATTGCTCTGGAGGTATTATTTTACATTTTATAACCCCATTCGTGTTTTTTAAGTCGATTTGAGAACAATCGGTGGTGTGAACTTTAGGGTGATCCACTGGATATTTCCCGTATTTGCAAACCCATGGGTATAGGGAACATACATCTATGTACTTGATTTTTTCACCTTCCTTACATTTATAATAATTATATGTGTTCCCCGTACGGCCCCCGTAAAATGCGTCGCGAGGATTTAATGGACTTTGTTGTATTAAAGGATGTGTTTTTAAATATTTGACATCATCAGTACTCAACTGTTTCTCGAATTCACAAGCCCACATTTCAATTACCTCGTACCCGAACTGCCTTAGCCGTGTAGATTTAGCCATGGTTTGTTCATAGCGTAGATTTAACGTGTCGCACGGATCTTTGCTTAAAGGCATGTCGCGAATCGTTTTCAAACATGAGTGGCCATGATAATAACAACCGTGGAACTCAAACACCTCTTTGGTTTCCTTGCAAAAACCGTCAACTTTCACACCACATACTACCGCTTCTCGCTGCTTAGCTGCATGTTGAATGTAACAATTCCGTCTCCTTTCTTCCAAAATAAGCCATTGAATTGCCTGGATCGACTGATTATCAGTTTGTCTATATCCATTTCTAGGTATTAAGCCTATAGTGCTTGGTTTAAGAAAATTACGACGGTACACCAAGTTGCATGCTGATGCTATAGTCACAGCTTCCAAAAACGGTTCCACATTACACTGCTCAAGGAAAATATTTCTGAATTTTATACATGCTTCAGATAAGATCTGTACATCGCTTTCACAGTATGCAACAAGGTCACGCTGCATATTAAATTCACTTTGTTTATTTTCTTCATACCATTTAAAGAATACATCCCGATCATTTATCTTCATGGCATCCGGATTGTAATATTCTGCAGGCGGCAATGGACCAATATAGTTTTCATTTTCGATGGTATTAAAGAAATGCGGAAAATACCCCTTTTTTAACTCTTGCGGTAAATCGAAAGCTTTTGGAAGAACTGATAGTGCCATGGGAAAATAGTTCAATGAGTCTATGAATTTCACATTCCCCAATCCCATGAGTATTATTTTAGTTCCTCTCATAATCAATTCGGGTTGAAATTTTGTATTTTGCAAGATATAGTTTAAAATAAATTGGTGATCATATGCCTGTCCATTATGAGCCAAAACAATAACTTTTGCGAAACTTTTTCGGGCGTTCAAAATGTGCTCTAAGAACTCGGATATAACATTCTGACCCTTTTTTATATTAAGTCTGAATTTACATTTCTGACAGAAGTGTAGATTATTCTCACCCAAACAAAGGTCACATCTTTGCTGGAAAACACATAAATTCGGTTCATGAAGTTTTACTGGAACAACATAGTCTTTTATCACTTTTTCATCAATAATCGTTTCTTGACGACTCTCCAAATCATAAAACACATAGAGAACATTGTCTAATTTTGGTCTTCTAGTGTCGCATCGAATATAACACAAGTGTTCTTGGGAAACGTGTTTATCACAATTTTTACAATAGTATTCATTGCAAGTATGCTCTCTATCTCTTTTATATGTTTTCAGACATTCAACACATTTTTTAACTGTTTCACAAATTGCTCGTTTTCCTGTTGACCCCGAAGCCTTATGGTTATCAAAACATTCCTGTCCTCTAAAACTTCTATTGCAATCTTTGCATACAATTTCGGATAGATTTTGAGGACATATAGGTGATTGCTGACATTGAGGGCATGACTTTACACATCTATGATCGGTTTTATTATTGAATGGTACACTACAAATTTCGCAAAAATAACCACAACAAAATGCCGCTGTCAAGGATGTTATAACATTGAAGTGACCTTTGTAATACAGTAAATTTATTCTCTTATCACTGTTATATGTATCGTCTTCGAATATAATACTTCGTCCTTTTTGCTCATATTCGTAGAGACTGTGATCTTATAATTCTTCAAATAACTTTGAAAAGTGCAAAGCTCTGGAATACCACAACCTTCGGAAGGCATACTAACACCGGTCAAAGTTATTAGATCAGCCGTTCGAAGATCTTGAGATTTACCAATATTGCGCCGAATTTTTACAAATTCTGAGTCTTTAGCAATAAAGGCAATTGCAACAACTAAAGCACGAGGTAAACATAGGTTGTCTTTGTTTCTTATTGCAATGATTCCCCTCCGCTTTTTGCATTCTTCATCGAAAGAATTGTATTTCTTATTTCGAACATTTCCTTGTCCTTTAACAGGTCTTATCGATGTAAGATTTATACGGAAAGTATCCGTGCTTAAGCCCTCGGAATTGCTTTGGAAAATTTTAGTGATTAAATCCCATACCTCGCTCCACTTTAAATCGGATGCCTTTCTATAGCTCATCCAACCAGGACCATAGTGTTCGAAATTCTTCCCTGTAAATGTTATACCCACCATATCAGAAGGATCCAAATCGTCAGTCACTTTTCTAAATATCCCTTTCACTGCATTCTGAATCCAGCTAGATGGTTCAACGTTGTCTGCTACATCCCTAATCCGGAATTCAATTTTACGACCACGCAAATTGAATCTTTTCACAAAGGTTGGGTAATCTTTAACCACCTCAAAGCACTTAAAAGTCAAATAAACCAATAAAAAAGAAAAAGAACAGTTAATTTCTTTGTTTCACTTTTTAATTTATTTTTTTTTTATTTTATAAAAATGGTTGTGAGTAAAGAACTTGCACCTCATCGTCTTCCTCTGCAACAGGATGGAACTTCAGCTCAAAGGAGTTTCCAATCGCCTTGATGACTTCCATCTCGTATAAGGGGAGTTGTGTAATGGTATCCTCCTCCATTGCGTTGAATCGCAGAGGCAAAAATACCTTTTTCGCCTCCAGCTCTACCAGGACCCTTGGTCCATACTTGGTCTGGCACCGCATAGCCTTTAAGATACGGTTCCGTTTTCCCAATTCGACCGTTTTTAGACCCTCTAGGGGCTTTACTTTACCCAGTTGGTTCAGGAAATCCATGTTCTTTGCTACGTTTAATTTGAAAGCAAACTGTTACGTAGTGCCTTCAACACTCGCCTTTTATACATGAAAATACCGCCGAAAATATCACAATTTTTTTTTTTTTTTTCAAACAGTGTGGTCAGTAAGATAAAAGTAACACCAAGGTTAACTTTTGGGGATGAGCCATGCATGTGTGATATCAATCGTCGATACATACTATACCCAGGACGTCTAACAATAACAATTCGAGGCGTTTGTTATTGTTCCTTCTTGCGCTGTTCATACGATCTCGGAGTTGTTTGTCGCAGCATCTTTTGCAGATCGTTCGTTGGGATTTATGTGTTTTGGTTTTGATAACATTTTGTTATATCATCAGTGAAGCACTTATCGCATCAACTTTGTAGGTGGGTTGATTCGTTATTGCTTCTTTGAATGTCGTGTCAGCATTCTACGACTATAATATACAGATTGGTTCATCATGATACAAATTCGTTTATTATACCGATTGATATACACATCCATAACAATATGGTCAGTAAGATAAACTTAATTATGTTCCTTACTACATTATGGGTTGATTCGTTATTGCTTCTTTGATTGTCGTGTCAGCATTCTACGACTATAATATACAGATTGGTTCATTGTGATACACCCAAAAAGCTCACAAGTCGTTCTATGAAATTGTATGTATGAGAAATTTATCTCCGTCCATCCTACTTCACAACTACATAGATTATCACCTTCTCTCTATGATTCGCACCAAAACATTTCGCTTTTGCAAGTATATTCAATAATATCTGAAGACCCCTTCTTATTGGTTTCATTGTCAATCTGAACCTTACTAAGTGCTCCTTAAAATGTCTCTTTGATCGATGAACTGAACTATCGCCTGATATTTTCACATGAACTTCCCGTGTTCTATTCTCATACAACATTACTATTAATGTATGACCTCTCCTCATTTACTTATCTTCTTTTATACAATGAATAAGATTACCAATTATAACAATCCCATCTTAATATTCCTACTTATACATTAAATATGATAAAAAGACCATTTCCCTTCGATCAAATAAACCATATCAAAACCACATCTAATTAACATACACAACGACCATACGGCAACGACACCTGCTAACCCATCCACTGCCACAAACAACAACAACACCACCACCTACTGCTAACAATAACATACCGCAAAACTCACAACTACGACAACCGTCGCGGCACCAACCATACAAAGATCAACTCACAACATAACAACCGCCCCCCATAACTCCAACATCAAAACATAACACGAATACCAATAATTACCTCATCTCAAAGCAATTCACTCTCAAAACACATAAAACTGATAACAATAACAAAAACTATCAACCACCAGCGGCGGCCGGCCGGCACCTCAAACACACAACAATGTAGATAACATACTTCAGCCAAAGCAACCACACTCACTCCAAGGCCATATCTTACCTCTCGCTCTAATATCTTCCCTCTCGCTCTAGCACAGAATTCCCAGTCTCAACCGTCCCAATACCTACTGACGAATTAGGACTAGAGGACATATGGATGACGGAGCTACGGTACACAGTGCGCGAGCCACTACCGATATTCTGAAGACGGCGTTCCCGGCTCGCCTCATCTGTAGTTTTGGTGATTTGCACTGGCCCGCAAGATCGCCCTATTTTTTTTTTGTGTAGTATTTTGAAGCCCCGTGTTTACGTGAACAAGCCCGAGACCCTAAAAGCCTTCAAAGACAACATTCGACACAAGTGCGAGAATCTGTCGCCCGAAGTACTCGCCAAAGTGATGAAAAAATGCCATAAAACGAGCCGTATGGCAATCAATTGTGACGGCGCCCATTTGGCCGATATCATCTTCTCGGCTTGACCAATAAAAAAATATATAGAGAAACCCAAATTGCTATTAAGTTATAAATTACCACATTACCTTAGAAATAATTTTTTGTTACAATCGTAAGGACCGTTTTCGAGATATGTCGAAATTTCAAAAGTATGTTGTTTGAATTTTCAGCCAAAAACTGGGTACGCACGCAGTCATGGTAACCTCACCTACTTAAGCTTAAAAATATATTTTGGTTGAAATAGTTAGAGCCGTTTTCGATCAAATCGAACTGGTACGAACATTTTATATGGGAGGTACCATTTATATTGAGATTACCTTGCAAAATAAAACCCTCCCTAACTGTAAGCCCAAAAACTCCAAATCCGAGGTTTTAACGACATCCGGGAAGCCGTTTAGGCTGTGGGACTGTTTTAAAAACTATTGTGTCCCCAATTTTCTATTCGCTGAACACTCTGAAAGTCAGTCAGACTCGCACTAATCGAGAAATTTTCGTGCGACCCAGTCGTGCACTTTATTTTATTTCCTTTTGAGTTTGCATTAGTTATTACCTACTTATTAGTTTTCATGACAGTTGGCATTCAATAATCTGGCACTAGGTATTTCGCATGGTTGTGGATATTTTCTTTTATTTCTCTTTTATTTTATATCTATCATTTTTGGACAAATTTATTTTGGAACTTTCTGCTAAAATGATATTAGTGTGATGATTTTCCTTTAGCAACTCAATATTCCGTTGGACAAAATCGCAAAGTGACAAAATCTCTCTGTGAGCTGTTTGGTACTCTGTACACGTACAGTATAACCTCATCCTATTATTATGTCATATAGTGATTGTGGGTGCATCCACAGTATCTACAGCTACACGATACCAGCGGTAATTAAATTTTTAACTATGTTGCTTATCCTCCAAGTGCATTTTTAAGATGCATCGTTGTCTTGTTAAGTTGGAAGGGCAAGATATCTCATTATTTCTTTCTCAAAATACACTAGAAATAAATTTAGGGAACTTTTGGAGGAATAACAGGTAGCAGACAGCTAAGGTGCATAATAATGTAAGCCATGGATTAATATTTTTCAGGGAGCTTTTAAACTTTTGTCGGTTTCAAAGTTTGCCTCTTATTAAAAACGGAAGCGATAGGTTCTGTTAGGAGTCCAGGTTAGGCCACAGAGGCATCTTTGGCATGGCGGAGGAGGACGGAGGCACGCTCGCGGTTGCACGGCTAAACTCGTCGGACGGGGTAGTTCTTGTCTCCCCTGCACACCAGCCACCTGTCCTTAACAAAAAAATCGTGCCTTAAAATAAAATAAAAAGGATAGTAGGAGATCTAACGTTACTTGACGGCGGACGGACCAAAAAAAGATAGAATCTAAAGTGAAAAGAAGAGAATATAGAAAAGAGGAAAGGAAATGCTCAATAGTGCCTATGCCTATACCAAGGGACAAGGGTGGGAAGTCAGATGCTTTGAAATATAAACCTTAAACTAACCTAAACTATACCCGACACCAAAAGAACGCACTAACCTATCCCTAATCTAACATATAACATAGCATCTTTCCAGCTTCCCACTGTCGTTCCTCAGTACAGGTTCGTCTTATCCCGGAGATGTGCCTGATGATGTTGGCACCAGCGCTGCCTTCCCACCCCATGCCTTAAAGGCATATCCTTGGCTATCTCCTTGGCCAAGAAATCGGAGACAGCCCCTTCAAACACTGGAACCAGTCAGTCGTTAGTTCAGGTTCATGTTCGTTACGTACATCGTGTCGTTAGTCACGTCTCGCGTAATTGCCCCACCAAACCCGAGGAAGGACGGCCTTCCCAGCAACCCACACACCACATCACTTTGAAACTTATTCCATATTGTAACACAAAAACGCTTTCAAATTGAAATTCAACATAAAAAGATCTTTATTTGCGAGGCTCATCAGATAGAATTTAAAAATGAAATTCTAGTTACTCTATCCTAAAATTTAATCTCAATCCAAAAGAAACTAATAACAAAAGGAACTAATTAAGCAAAAGGAAGGAATTATTACGTAAAGATCTTAATGCCAGTATATATCTATTTCTAAACCCATAAAAAAATTAAATCTATCTTAAAACTATACTTCATTCGATTCCAATTTAAAATTCAAAAGAAAAAAATATAAAAATGACTTACGTGGCGAAAGGTGGTGAGGATCCCTCGTCGTCCTGCGCGCAGCACTGGGAGAAATCGTCGCTTCCGAAAAAGAACACCCTTAAATGGAGATTAAAATCCTATTTTCGCGCCCGAATGGCTTAGTAATAGATCACTTGGCAACTTCACTGATTAAGACTAAGATTATTTAAAAAAAACTAAGATTATGTAAAAAAAAAACTCTTAAAACAAACTAAAATTCAATTTTTCACGCACTCGCACACAAATCAAAAAAAAAACTGTCCTTTATTTGACCTCTGTGAGGGACTTTTTGTTGGTATAGTTGTTGTTCGCAGTTTGCACTATGACCTCTATGACCTTAGAGGGAAAATCCGTTGGAGCTTTGTCCGACCATACGGTTCTTGTGGCCGTTGCGCAAGCCTTTACACTGCCCACCCGAAATACGTGACCTCCCACGGTTTCTAGTGAGCCGCCTGTCGATAGCTTAGAGCGGCGTTGATATCCGTATAGGAGACGTAGTTGGAGGCGAGTTTGAAGCTTGGAGGGAAAAGAGAAAATTTGCAGAGGTCTGGATCGTCTTTCTACGACCGGTGGCCTCAATCCAGTACCTCTGCCTAACTGATAGGATATTTTATCCCTTCCCCGTTGGGGATTTCCTTTGGGTCTGATGCCTGTCCCCCTCGGCTTAGCCTTTTCTGTTTAATCAAAAAAACTGTATCTAATTGTTGGTTAAAACCATAAGGTTGTAGTTCATTACCTAAATATATTTGTTTGTGATGCTCCAATTCTTTCTGATGATTTTGCGAAAATTCGATTGAATTATATTGACGCGAACTTTTTGTATTGCAATTGCAAGTTTCGCGTTGAAAATTTATATTTGTGGGAATGATACCACACCACGACTCGGCAACTCTATTGACCGACACAGCTGTTTCGTAATGATGCTACGATTGCTAATGACCTACATAGTCTGTAATCGGGTAAGTGTCAATGCCCTTTTCGGTTGTCTTCTTCTTTCTTTTATTGAGTGCTTCTGCATTCAATTGTGTTCACGGCACCACGCCGGCCGTTTGAAACGGGCGAATCATTGAGTGTATGGGATAATTTCCTTCTCAATTGTTCTCTCTCCCTTTCCTACTTCAATGAGTGAGATTGGCTCCGATCACAGTTGCCCACCTAGTATCATCTTATCCCATTCCATCCTTATCCACACATAAAATCAAAACCTTCCAATTCTTACCCGATTTACCCTGGTCATTTATGAAACTAACATTTAAATACTTAACACTAATACATAATCTTATTTTACGCGACATAAAATAAACTACATAATTTAAACTTTAATTGGTCTAATTCCGTTTCCCTATAATAAAATATCATTTCGTTGTCTATTGTGACTTGGCCTTCGCTGAAAATTTGCGACAACCACCAAAGAAGTGGGGGACAGAGATAGCCAGTGTTGACGATTAGGAGTGGGATCGGGACAAAGGTAAGTATTGCATGTTGAATACAACACAAACACGAAACACTCCATAAATGTCAAAACGAATCGGCAATACAAGATGGACAACACGCGTTTGGACTTGCACCACAGGTAATTTATTTAATTTTTGTTATTTTCCAGTTTATTTCAATTTTATGATTGTCTAAAATTACTAGGCGAATGAAACTACTGGAGGCAGTGCATCTCTAATCTTTGGGGTTGGAAAACCTTCATCGAATGGTGACATAACCAACCACCAACGCATACGGTGGCGAGCCGGTTGAAACCATTTGATGATGTGTTTTCCTAGTAGAAGCAGCAGGTAGCACGGACTTATAGTCTTTGGCGCTGGCGCATCCAGGTGAGTGCGTTACCTTGCCATTGGGGTTGTTTCTTGCCTGGTGTAGTAGCCATGTACTCGAACCAACCCTTACTTTTAAATTCATTTTTATTGGTATCATTCATTAAACTTATATCCTAGACAAAAACGATTAAATCTAATTTAAAGCTAACATTTATCTTAATTCTAGCTTACTGGCTCATAGCGAGCGCTCTAAACTTAACTATATCCTTAAAATTATTGCCTTTCGGCCTTAAATCTATCTATATTTAATTTGTTTTGTTTTTTATTCTTCAAGAAACTTTAGAAAACTTTAATTCTTTATTTATGTTCTTTTATTTAAACCTACTTAAAACTACCTAAGCTACTTAACCTAAGTTAATTATAATCAGGGTGGTGAGCAATCTTATGGATTGGTCACCATCCTGATCGCATCCGTGGGCGCCTGACAGCCGCCAACAAGGGTTCATCCGTGCCGCCGAGAGTCGATCGAGGCCAAAAGCTACGGTCGAGTCTCGGTAGCACTTACATGTTGGCTGGCCCAGTCCCTCCCAAGGACCCCATACTCTAACCTAAACCTACCAACTTAATATCTAGCTTAAAACTAAGGAGGATGCTACGTAAGTAGCGCACCGGCCCGGGAGAGCGTATCCACCCTCACCTCTTCCTCAAGCCACCAAAATTCGGTGAACTGCTTTGCCGTATCGACCCTGTCCCGTTCCGCAATTGCGGTACTAAAACGGAGGAGCTCCTGAGCATTGGCGGCGTACCCGTCGTGGATGAGCCGCTTATCCCTCGCGCCGCGGTGGCTGTGGTACAATACCGGCACACCATCTTTTGTCTGGACTAACCCTTTCATGTCCACATGAAGAAATGCCTCAGGCGGGATAAAGCCAGACCGAAGCGTACTCTCGTGGTACATTAAATTGGGGTAGTAAGCCCCTGAGATCAGGTTATTATCACTGGCCATCGCCCTTGCAACGTGCCTCCGAATCACCTTAATAAGGAAATTGTCAATCCTGTTCAGTCGAGCCCCATTGTATAGGGTCCCGTTGGGATAATATTTTATGTACTCTGATTCAGGAGTTCTAAACAACCCTAGACAGGCCCTGAGACATTGTCTCTCAAACACCCGAATCTTTTCCATATAGGACGGCGCTATATTGAACCACATGGGACAGCCGTAAGCGATGATGGGCCTTATAAGGGCCACGTAGCAGATGACCTTCACCCTGGAATCAAGTTGACTGCTACGAAACAGTCTCCTTGTCCGAACGTAGGCCCCCTTGGCCCCAGCAAGACAAGCATCTATATGTTTGTCAAAATACAGATACTGGTCGAGCCATATGCCAAGATACCTGACCACGGTTTTCACCGCCAAAGGCCGCCCCTGTTGTCCAATAATTGTTAATTTTCTCCAGTTTTTTCTGGTATCCCCAGAGGCCCCAGCCAATGGAGTTCTGAACAGGATTGTTTCCGATTTTTGGAAATTGATTTTCAACTTCCAATCATCGCAATACCTCTTAATTTGTTCGAAGTCACGTTGCAGAAGGATGTTGATGACCTCGATTTTTGGTCCTGACCTGTACGCCACTAAATCATCTGCGTACGCTATAGCATGACTGAGGGAACCCACCAGATCACTTGTGTAAATATTAAACAGGACCGGAGAATTCACTGCTCCCTGTTGTAAGCCGTTTTTAATTTCGAAAACCCTGCTCGAAGTCACGTTGCCAGCTTTGACAACGAACTTCTTTCCCATAAGCATGTCATAAATCATATACAGCAAAGGTTTTTGAATGCCCAATCTGGTCAGCTTATAGAAAAGCCCCTCCAACCATACGGTATCGAAGGCCTTCTCAAAGTCGACCAGGCAGGCACCCGTACATTGCTTCTTACTTTTATTCCACTGAATGTCGGAGACCAGTTTCGACGCGGCATGAATAGTGTCATGCCCCGCTCTAAATCCAAACTGATTTTCCGGAATAATCTTATTTTCTTCAACCCATCTTAAAAGAGATCTGTTGACGACTTTCTCGAATACCTTGCTAACATTCGGAAGCAAACTAATTGACCGAAGATTAGCAGGGTTTGTCCTATCTTTATCCTTTTTAGGGATAGGGTGTACCACCGCTATTTTCCACTGCGCCGGATAATATGCATTATTCAGCGCATTGTTAAATAGCGTGGTGAAGATATCTATCGCCTCTAGCGGCAGGTGTCTTAATACGACGTTTGGGATACCATCCACTCCCGCCGACTTTTTGTTTTTAAGTGACTCAAAGATGCACCGAAGTTCATCTCTACTCACTAACAGATGAGTATTTGCATCGGCGATTGTGCCATTTGCACGGTTGTCGTCATTGAACCCGGTGAACCCGTTGTTCTCGGATCGCCAATTTTGAATTTCGGTTCGCAGATAAAAGTGGTTAAGAAAGGCCCTCTCTTCAAGGTCGCGGTTACGGCGAACAGGGTTGTTCACTGTATACACAGTCTCAAAGAAAGCATTAGGTTCCTTATTGTGTTTCTAATGTGTTGTTTTCCTTTTGCAGGTACACGTAACAGGATCGACGCCTGTGGGTGAATGGTCGTGAGCCAACCGACCTCGTAAAAGAGAGAGCCTGCAATTTGTTTGCGTTTGCGAGCGTGCCTCTGCGCTGTAGGGAATGAACGTGTGGCAAGGGCCCACTTCCTGAGTTGTATCTCATGCTCTATTGTCATTCGTATCTATCTCTTCTCTATACGTCAGTATTTGCCTGTGCTTATACAACTCAGGTACTGAGTTATTGGGGTTTATTGCCATCGCCTTCGGTGTACGCATTACATGGGAACTGGTATGTGTCAATAATTCTCTTATTAGTTAATATTGCACAAGTTATTGCTAGATTAGTGTTCTAACTAAGTTTAACTTATGAATAAAATCTATTTCCTATTGAAACATTATTTGGAATCTTTCGTCGTCGTTAGTTTATGGGTTGCCTTGCAACTCTTACAATTATATAGCTTCGTAAAAAAATAAATAAATCACCTAAACAGACAAGTGGGTAGAAGAATAAATAGATAAATAAATAAATAAATAAATAAATAACCTCTGAAATTAACAAACTCTAATATAAATAAACTCTGAAATAAATAAACTATATAATAAATAAACTCTGAAATAAATAAACTCTATAATAAATAAACTCTAATATATAAATAAATCTGTGGTAAATAAATAAGATAAGTCAGTCAATAAATAAATAAATAAATACGTACATATAACAATAACGAACATAGCAACGGCTAGCGTGAGTGCGTCAAATCCAGTGCTTCTTACGCGTGGATGTCTTTCGCATGGAAGACTCCTACTTTTTTCCTTCTTTGGTTGCCTACTTCATACAGTGAGTTTCCAATTACCTTGAGCACAATTGACTTTAAGAATTTGGGCCCCAATTTCGCATTGTAGCTATTGGGTAAGCTGCTTTGCTTAAAATTGCGTCGATATACTACTTTTCCTACTGAGTACTTCACGTCCCTGCTCCTCGTATTATATACTTTTTCGGCTTTTTGGTGTGCTAGCTTCAAATTGTTGAAAATCTTACTCCTAATTAATTCTAATCTATCAGTCTTATTTATAATATTCAGTCTTGTGTCTCTCAACATGTCCAATTTTCGGATGATCGGATATGCACTTGCGTGTTGAATCATTGGCATTCCGAATACGGCATAATATGGTTCCATACCAGTCGACTCGTGCGCCACGCTTCGCAAAGCAAAGGCTGCATTGCTGACGTGTAGGTCCCAATTCTTCTGGTCACTGTCTAGGTAGGATCTGATTTTTCCTAGCAGTGAACGATTGACCCTTTCTGAAGCGTTCGCTTGTGGCGAATAGAATGCCGTCTTAACGTGTTTTACACCGTAATTTTTCAAGAAGCTGGTAAACAATTCAGATACGAATTGTTTCCCGTTGTCAGAATGGACAAATTCAGGGACGCCAAATACATGGAACACATTAGACTCTAAATAACTAACTACCTCCGCTGCCGTTGCTTTACGGATAGGCCGTAACAATACATATTTGCTGAGATGGTCTAATACGATAAAAATGTGTGTGTTTCCTGTCTTTGATCTTGGGTACGGACCAAGGAAGTCAATATAGAGACGTTGGAAGGGTCGCTCAGTCGGTGTCTGTTGTCCCATCGGCGGCCGAGTTACCACGTTAGGTGGCTTGCTGCACTTGCAGATTTCGCAGGACTTTACAAAATTCTGCACCTCTGATGCCATACCTGGCCAAAAATATTTCTGTCGCAGCTTTGATAGGGTCTTGTTGATGCCCCCATGACCTGCTGCTGGTGAATTGTGGGCGGATTTCAAAAGACCCTCACGCAACTCCTTCGGCACCCAAAGCTTCCATGCCCTGTCTTCTTGGAGTTCGTCTCCTGTCCGTACTTCTGTTCGTTTGTATACATACCCGTCGGATATGCACACGTCTGGTAGTCTGTCTTGGTTCTCCCTGATCGTCTTCATCAACTCCTCATGCTCCTCTGAGGAAAAGCATGGAGAATCGAGGTCAACTTCAAGGAGAACCGCGTCCTGTGTGATCTCCTCCATGTGGACACGTGAGAGGGTGTCCGGGACCACGTTTTGGGTACCCTTCCTATGCTCAATCACGAAGTCAAACCCTTGGAGTTTAAGACTCAATCTTGCCAAGCGGCCAGATAAGTCCTTTTGGGTCATTAACCACTTGAGACTTGTGTGATCAGTAATTATAGTGAAAGGTAGCCCTTCGACGTAGGCCCGAAACTTTTTCACGGACAAGACGGCCGCGTAGCACTCAAGTTCCGTCACGCTATAATTTCGCTGTGCGGAATTAAGCTTCTGTGACATGAATGCTATCGGCCGCTCATTATTCTCTGCGTCCACCTGGAAGAGAACACTTCCAACACCCGTCGTCGAAGCGTCGCATTGTATGTAGAAATGTTTCGTAAAGTCGGGGTTAGTCAGTATTGGCGCTGTGACCAATGACATTTTGAGCTGGTTGAAGGCTCTTAGGGCTTCATCCGTCATATTAAAATTTTGTCCTTTCTTTAGACAGTCGGTCATGGAGCTTGACGCGAAATTGGGAATGAAGCGCCTGTACCAACCCGTCATCCCTAGGAACCGTCGGAGTTGCTTGGGGGTCCTTGGTACCAGAAAATTTTCAACCGCCGACACCTTGTCCTTGTCCGTTCGTAGGCATCCATCACCGACTATATACCCTAGATATCTAATCTCCTTATAGCAGAACTTGCTTTTCTCCACATTGATAGTCAATCCCGCTTCCCTTAAACATGTAGCTACCTCTTCAAGCAATCTGGCATGCGATTCAAAGTCTAGAGAGCAAACCAAGAGATCGTCGAGGTAGACGAAGACGTGTTCTTTCAACCGTGAAGGTATGGCTTTGTCCATGAGCCTACACATTCTCTGGGCGGCGTTGCACAGTCCAAATGGCATAACCGTGAACTGATACAGCGGTCGCCCAGGGACTGTGAAGGCCGTTTTCTCTCTTGATTCCCTCTCCAGCGGAATCTGCCAGAATGCATCTTTCAGGTCAATGCCTGAGATAAACCGCGTATCTTGTAGCCTGCTAAGCAGACCTTCTATGTGGGGAAGCGGGTACGCATCTTTTTTCGCTACAGCGTTGACTTTACGTGAATCTAAGTACAGTCTGTTCTTTCCTGGCTTACTAACTAGCACAACCGGGGAGCTCCAGGCACTGTTGTTTTCCTCGATGACTCCTAGCGAAAGCATTCGGTCCAGTTCCTCGAAGAGCAACTTTTGCAGGCAGGCGAGATCGGGTAATGTCTCTGCTTTATGGGTATTGTGTCGTCATCCACCTCAATTATGTGAGTCTCGAGACTCGTTTTACCCAGACCCCGCACTGCGAAAGATGGGAACAGCTGCTTTATCTGCTCCAAACGTTGAGTTTGAGCTGGCGTCAGTGCCTGTACCGGAGGACTCTCTACAGTCGGTGATGGAAGGTCAAGTTCGTTGATAATGTTGGGAGCGACCCTGAACGCGCTCCAGAAATCGACTCCTAAGTATAGTTGTTGTTGCAGACTTGGGACGACGTATAGCTCTAATTCTTTAACCTTGCTGTGAGTATTTTCATCTCCTGTCTCTTCAGTCTGTTGTCGTTGAAATTGTTGTTGTTTTCGTTGCAATTCTTGTTTTTGTTGTATTATTAGTCTTTGTTTTTGTTGTCGTTTTAGAAGCAGCATTTGCTGTTGCTTCTGCTGTTCTTGGAGTTGTATGAGCTTTTGTCTCTGCTCCTCTTGTTCTTTGTAGAGTCTGGCTTGTAGCAGTTGCTGCTCTTTTAGTTGTTGTAGTTGGAGTTCGGTTTCTGCCTGAACTCCTGCCAAGTCGATGTATTCGTCTATCTCGTCTTGGTCAGTCACTGTGGTCTGCTCTACCTGGTCGGTCTGTTCATGTGTATCTGTCTGTTCGTCCTGTCGCCGTTCTGTAGTTAGGATTACCTGAGCAATAGAGTTAGCCTTTGGAGAAAGCTCATTGGAGACTGCCGGTTGCTCTATCAGCTCAGTCAAGTTTTGCCGTGAAGGCAGTTCGACTTGCTCTAATATAATAGGGAGAGTTTTCCCTGTCTCTTTCCCCTTCGAAACCGAGGCTTTGGCGTGTGGAACTTGGCCAGAACTCATGTCTCGTTCATCTTCTATATAGTTTAAACTTTGGGTAATCGCAGGTGACGGGTCCCAAAATGGTATCTCGCAACCAGATAAATTCATGTCATAGACCTTTTCGTTCCACGTTTCTTGTCTCTGCCCTACATTCCCCTCTTTATCTCTCTCTAACTCTTTCTGCCTTTGCTGCCACTGTCTGGTCGCGGGCCTATGGGAGTTCTCTGGTTGAGACTTTTTTGGAATAGCCCCTTTATTGCTATCCTTGTTAGACATTTTGTTTGCCTGATTAGTCTTCTTTCTTGTCTGATCTAACTAAGTTTGTAATTCAATTCTTATTATAATTATTTAGAAATAATTCACTAAGAAAAATAAAAAAATGGAAAATTCAATCTTTCAATACTATAAAAAAATTGATTAGAATTCAAATATTTATGTTGTATTTGTAAACTGAAAGTTTGTGTTTCTTCTGAGAAATGTGTTTATAATTATGTGATGGTGTGTGGATCACTTTTCCGGTTTTCCTGTACTCTTCCGCTGAAGTTCTATCGTCGGTCATGTCGTCGAGTAATGTCTGTATGTTCTATTAGTCAGTCAGTTGCATAAGTCCGTCTTTGACTGGTTCTCCGGAATCCGACGAGTGTCGAGGACATGTGCCTATCAACCTATCCACTTCTGTTACCTAGTTGAACCAGATACCAGGCTGGTAAGGCTATTCAGCACATATCCCCAACACGAACGAAGCTTCCAGATCAAGGCTCCAGCCTCACGAAGAACCGAACTAGTAGTTCTTGCCCTCCGGACAACTATTAGAGCTTTAATCTTTCCGCTTCGTCCCGCTCTTCGTACTAACATAGATTCTGGACTACCTCACATTATCCTTCGGCTCATGGCCTACGGACAGGACAGCCGTCCTCGGTCTATGATCTGCACTCTGAGCATAAACGGTCATTGAGCAATAGAGAGAGATAGAAAAGTGAAATATTAAAAGATATTGGAAAAGTAAACTAATTCGCGAAAACTAATAAAAAAATAAAAAAAAAATCTGTTGTGAGTCCAAGGCGACGACCTTTGTAAGTAAAGATCGTCCCCTTGGAAGCTCAACTGGACTTTCGGTTAAATAACGTTGGGCGCCATTGTTAGGAGTCCAGGTTAGGCCACAGAGGCATCTTTGGCATGGCGGAGGAGGACGGAGGCACGCTCGCGGTTGCACGGCTAAACTCGTCGGACGGGGTAGTTCTTGTCTCCCCTGCACACCAGCCAACTGTCCTTAACAAAAAAATCGTGCCTTAAAATATAATAAAAAGGATAGTAGGAGATCTAACGTTACTTGACGGCGGACGGACCAAAAAAAGATAGAATCTAAAGTGAAAAGAAGAGAATATAGAAAAGAGGAAAGGAAATGCTCAATAGTGCCTATGCCTATACCAAGGGACAAGGGTGGGAAGTCAGATGCTTTGAAATATAAACCTTAAACTAACCTAAACTATACCCGACACCAAAAGAACGCACTTATCTATCCCTAATCTAACATATAACATAGCATCTTTCCAGCTACCCACTGTCGTTCCTCAGTACAGGTTCGTCTTATCCCGGAGATGTGCCTGATGATGTTGGCACCAGCGCGGCCTTCCC
Organism: Cheilosia vernalis; assembly: GCA_949126925.1. Lineage (NCBI taxonomy): Eukaryota > Metazoa > Arthropoda > Insecta > Diptera > Syrphidae > Cheilosia > Cheilosia vernalis. The sequence goes on from OX421358.1 coordinate 42,529,283, forward strand.
ACCCCATGCCTTAAAGGCATATCCTTGGCTATCTCCTTGGCCAAGAAATCGGAGACAGCCCCTTCAAACACTGGAACCAGTCAGTCGTTAGTTCAGGTTCATGTTCGTTATGTACATCGTGTCGTTAGTCACGTCTCGCGTAATTGCCCCACCAAACCCGAGGAAGGACGGCCTTCCCAGCAACCCACACACCACATCACTTTGAAACTTATTCCATATTGTAACACAAAAACGCTTTCAAATTGAAATTCAACATAAAAAGATCTTTATTTGCGAGGCTCATCAGATAGAATTTAAAAATGAAATTCTAGTTACTCTATCCTAAAATTTAATCTCAATCCAAAAGAAACTAATAACAAAAGGAACTAATTAAGCAAAAGGAAGGAATTATTGCGTAAAGATCTTAATGCCAGTATATATCTATTTCTAAACCCATAAAAAAATTAAATCTTTCTTAAAACTATACTTCATTCGATTCCAATTTAAGATTCAAAAGAAAAAAATATAAAAATGACTTACGTGGCGAAAGGTGGTGAGGATCCCTCGTCGTCCTGCGCGCAGCACTGGGAGAAATCGTCGCTTTCGAAAAAGAACACCCTTAAATGGAGATTAAAATCCTATTTTCGCGCCCGAATGGCTTAGTAATATTTCACTTGGCAACTTCACTGATTAAGACTAAGATTATTTAAAAAAAAACTAAGATTATGTAAAAAAAAACTCTTAAAACAAACTAAAATTCAATTTTTCACGCACTCGCTCACAAATCAAAAAAAACTGTCCTTTATTTGACCTCTGTGAGGGACTTTTTGTTGGTATAGTTGTTGTTCGCAGTTTGCACTATGACCTCTATGACCTTAGAGGGAAAATCCGTTGGAGCTTTGTCCGACCATACGGTTCTTGTGGCCGTTGTGCAAGCCTTTACACTGCCCACCCGAAATACGTGACCTCCCACGGTTTCTAGTGAGCCGCCTGTCGATAGCTTAGAGCGGCGTTGATATCCGTATAGGAGACGTAGTTGGAGGCGAGTTTGAAGCTTGGAGGGAAAAGAGAAAATTTGCAGAGGTCTGGATCGTCTTTCTACGACCGGTGGCCTCAATCCAGTACCTCTGCCTAACTGATAGGATATTTTATCCCTTCCCCGTTGGGGATTTCCTTTGGGTCTGATGCCTGTCCCCCTCGGCTTAGCCTTTTCTGTTTTATCAAAAAAACTGTATCTAATTGTTGGTTAAAACCATAAGGTTGTAGTTCATTACCTAAATATATTTGTTTGTGATGCTCCAATTCTTTCTGATGATTTTGGGAAAATTCGATTAATTATATTGACGCGAACTTTTTGTATTGCAATTGCAAGTTTCGCGTTGAAAATTTATATTTGTGGGAATGATACCACACCACGACTCGGCAACTCTATTGACCGACACAGCTGTTTCGTAATGATGCTACGATTGCTAATGACCTACATAGTCTGTAATCGGGTAAGTGTCAATGCCCTTTTCGGTTGTCTTCTTCTTTCTTTTATTGAGTGCTTCTGCATTCAATTGTGTTCACGGCACCACGCCGGCCGTTTGAAACGGGCGAATCATTGAGTGTATGGGATAATTTCCTTCTCAATTGTTCTCTCTCCCTTTCCTACTTCAATGAGTGAGATTGGCTCCGATCACAGTTGCCCACCTAGTATCATCTTATCCCATTCCATCCTTATCCACACATAAAATCAAAACCTTCCAATTCTTACCCGATTTACCCTGGTCATTTATGAAACTAACATTTAAATACTTAAGACTAATACATAATCTTATTTTACGCGACATAAAATAAACTACATAATTTAAAGTTTAATTGGTCTCATTCCGTTTCCCTATAATAAAATATCATTTCGTTGTCTATTGTGACTTGGCCGGTGCCGTGAAATTAGGCCAAGCGAAATAAGGCCAAATCTGAAAATTTGGCCTTTTTTCACTTTACAAAAGTGAAATAAGGCCATATTTCAACAGTTGGCCTTATTTCACTCCGACATATGCAATAACACCAATTTGGCGTATGGGGGGGCATGCTGCCCCCCTGCAACCCCCCTGCTTGGGTTTATTGTTGGATTACGGGGTGGGTGCAAGTTTGGTCTTATTACTCAAATTTTGTTGGCATTATTGCACTTTGTCGGAGTGAAATAAGGCCAACTGTTGAAATATGGCCTTATTTCACTTTTGTAAAGTGAAAAAAGGCCAAATTTTCAGATTTGGCCTTATTTCGCTTGGCCTTATTTCACGGCGCCACTTGGCCTTCGCTGAAAATTTGCGACAGCCACCAACGAAGTGGGAGACAGAGATAGCCAGTGTTGACGATTAGGAGTGGGATCGGGACAAAGGTAAGTATTGCATGTTGAATACAACACAAACACGAAACACTCCATAAATGTCAAAACGAATCGGCAATACAAGATGGACAACACGCGTTTGGACTTGCACCACAGGTAATTTATTTAATTTTTGTTATTTTCCAGTTTATTTCAATTTTATGATTGTCTAAAATTACTAGGCGAATGAAACTACTGGAGGCAGTGCATCTCTAATCTTTGGGGTTGGAAAACCTTCATCGAATGGTGACATAACCAACCACCAACGCATACGGTGGCGAGCCGGTTGAAACCATTTGATGATGTGTTTTCCTAGTAGAAGCAGCAGGTAGCACGGACTTATACGGCCTTACCAATAATCAACTTTAGTCTGGCACTTTACGAAAAGACTCCACACTTTCCAAAATCCCTTTACCAATAAACAAATATAGTTGCCAGACTATCGCTAACTGTAGGGTTAAATGTTAGTGTTGAGAAAGCCATGTTTATCTCGGACATTAGCTAAATAAATCCTCCCTTATGTCATTTTGAAGACAAGTGTTGCCCAACCATCCAAAATCGCGGTATTAAATTTCGAAATAGGAGAGAATTTAATACGATGTTGTTTAGCCTGAGCGTTAACAATTATTAATAAATTTTAGTAAATTGTGAATGTTTTCAAATTTAATTCATTGCAATACAACAATGCAAATGGTTTTTAAGTCTAAAAATCACAAATTTGCACAAATGTATGCAAAATATTGAAAAATATTGCTTTTTTGTTTTATTTCTAAACACGAGAAGCATTCTCTGTTTTATCTTGTTTAACCGCTAGTTCTTGCTTTTTGATTGGTTTTTCTTTGTAAATAGTTTGCGAGCAACGAAATTAATTTAATATAAGTTTGGGATATTTTTCCAAGACTTTCTTGACAGTCGTCGCAAACAGAAAAAAATATCTTCTTACCTAAGTTTGGACGGCTCATACAATTTTTCAACAATTCTCAGTACCTCAGGCGAATCAGGTAGAAACCCTATTAAAACTCTTTGCAAAAGGAGTTTGTTTACCGAGAATAAGGATCTCTATTGAGACAATGGTTGGTGTGAAAAGGTTCACTTCGCGGAAAATATAGTTATAAAAATAGAAATATCAGCACTTAGCAAAATACATGCAAAATAACAAGTTTATTAACTTCTATAGGGGTAACAGTACAGTAGGTAGTACGAGAATATGTGCGCGTAAAAATGTGCGTTTCATATTTTTCAGTTCGAATTTCAACTTTTGTCGGTTTCTAAGTTTCCCGAATTAAGTCATATGTAAGCCATACAATTTGTTATAGGTAAAATTGTATTTATTTTCTTACCCGGAAGCGATAAGTTCTTAACACGCATCCTACGTGCTATTGTAATTTTTTCTAAAACGAATGAGCCAGCTATTATTTCTATTTTCAAAAATATTCACTTGCTAACGACGCAATTGTGATATATAGACCACTAATAAGTGTAGATTTGCATCGTCAGCCTACGAATAAATGAAACCATTCAAATAAACTGTGCTTTGTTTATTGAATAATTTGAAAGGGATTTTATTACGACACAAATGCACTCATAAAGAAATCGCGAGGTAGTATTAGAAAACAATGGAAAGCGTACCATAAAAGTACTGAAAATTGTGTCCGATCGAACGATAGGGCATTACTGATTTGCATATGATATTTGACAGATCAGCGGATATTTTGTGCATTTCCTATTTTGTGTTTTGTTTTTTGCCTATAATAAGTCTCAAAGAGCATTGGAAAGATATGTGTTGGGCAAATTTAATTGCAATTTATGTATTCCTTCTTTTAGAATAAAATCCTCCTTGTGAAAGAGACCATTGACCTTGTTTTTCACGAAAACAAATTATGAAATTTGAATTCTGCAATGACAACAAATGTAATAGATTCTAAGAAAGTTGTAGGACTAGTAAATGTGGAGGTCTAATTGTTTATTGGTACCATTTCACAAAAGCTGTATATTTTTACTAAAGCTGACATCTAACTAGTTGTCGACATTAGTGATTGATTATTAGTAAGGCCGATAGTCTTTGGCGCTGGCGCATCCAGGTGAGTGCGTTACCTTGCCATTGGGGTTGTTTCTTGCCTGGTGTAGTAGCCATGTACTCGAACCAACCCCCGTCGGCATTAGGTTCCTTATTGTGTTTCTAATGTGTTGTTTTCGTTTTGCAGGTACACGTAACAGTTCTTAAAACGCTAATAGCTTCCTACGTGAGATTTTAATACATTCTGAAATGAATTAAAAGGCTATTATTTCCAGTTTCAAAAATTATTCATTGCTAACGATTCAATTGCGATCTTTAGTCTACCAATAAGTTTTTATTTGCGTCATCATATTCCGAATAAATCTAGACATTCTAATAAATTGTGTTCCGTTTACTGAATAATTTGAGAAGGATTTTATTGTGACACAAATGCACTCATAAAACATTGGTGAAGTAGTATTATAAAACAATGGAAAGCTAGGGCATTACTGATTTGTATATACTAGTATCGCTTGTGGTCGAAAATCGACCATACCTTTTATAAGAATGTATACTAAAAAACGTACTTCTGTTATTCTCGTTATTTATTTATGTTTTTTTATAAACGAAACAAAAAGAGCCACATCTATAATATATGGAAAAATAAAGTGCACGACTGGGTCGAACGAAACTTTCTCCATATGGACATAGAATCCCTTATTTCTGAGTATGTTTAGCAGTTCATTTACTTACTACGATGCACCATAGCAGGGCGATAGAACACCACTCTTGCCCCCAGAGTTTTAACAGAATCATATTAAGAATGCTTATTATCTTTTAAATGTATTTTGGTCAAAATGGTTATAGCGTTTTTTTTTAAATTTGCCAGACAAAACAGTACCAAATATGGCAATGTTTTATTTGAAAAATACTATTGCGTCACTATTTAGTTGAAAACCGATTAAAAGCAATTGTTCGGGATGTAAGCATTGCTTCGTTTTTTAAGTTTTATCGAAATCAAGATGGGATTTTCGATATATGAGTTTTGAAAACATCCATTTAACTCTAAGTTTGCATTTTGGTCAAAATCGTTATCGCCGTTTTACGGTAAACATAAAAAAAAACTAAATTACAAAAAAAGACAGGCACTCCGGGAGAAGTTATTACGTGTGCTTTTTTTAAATCGTCAGGAAATACTTTCAAATTAGATAAGTGTTTCTTTAATGATTATTATAAATTACTACTACAAATCTTATATTACAATTTTCACTTTTATTTAAAGCGCCATTGTACATAAAAAATAATGCATATTATTTTACGAAAAATATTGCAATCTATTGCTTAATACGTACAGTTACAAATACATACATGAAATATTCAATTTAATAATTAATTGGTATTCTTTGAAATGAATACCAATGAAATTTATGAATTTTCATCTAAAAAAATTATATATACATATCACAATTTCCATTTAATTTGTAAATGAGGTATCCTATCTTTCTAGCTGCATACAACCATGCACACATACAAAGTTTCATTGGGATCGGTTGAGTTTCTCAAAAAAATCGACAACAGCGCCACCTATCGGGTCCAAAACTATCCTATCTTTCTAGATGCATACAACCATGCACACAAACAAGGTTTCATTGAGATCGGTTTAGTTTCTCAAAAAAAATCGACAACAGCGCCACCTATCGGGCCTACCCTATCTTTCTAGCTGCGTACAACCATGCTCACATACAAAGTTTCATTGAGATCGGCTGAGTTTCTCAGAAAATGGACAACAGCGCCATCGGGTGTCGGTTTCTCGGTGACGATGACAGGTAACGCGAATTCATTAATTTCTTCCCATCTAAAAGTGCCCAACGCGCCTAAAGAATACTATTTTCAAAGATCCATTGTACGAGAATATAGAGAAAAACTGAGTTTTCTATTAAGTTATAAATGACCACATTACCTTAGAAATTATTTTTTGTTACAATCGTATGGAGCGTTTTCGAGATATGTCGAAATTTCAAAAGTACCGTTGTTCGCATTTTAAGCCAAAAACTGGGTACGCAGTCATGGTGACGGTGACCTCACCTACTTAAGCTTAAATATCAATTTTGGTTGAAATCGTTAGAGCCGTTTTCGATCAAATCAAACTGGTACGAAAATGTTGTATGGGAAGTACCATTAATATTGAGTTTACCTTGCAAAAAAAAAAACACCTCCCGAACTGTAGGTAAGCCCAAAAACTCCAAATCCGAGGTTTGAACGTAATCCGGGAAGCCGTTTAGGCTGTAGGCCTGTGGAAGGACGGACAGAATTTTGTGACCCACTTTTTTGAGTTCCTCTATCATCGTAATATGAGAATTGATTAAAATCTCGAGTTCGAAATTTTGTACGAAACCAATATCTTTCTCTTATACCATGTTCCCACCAACGTGATTTAGCTCATGTGATTTATAAATCACGAAAGGCGTCTCCACCGAATTTTACGTGATTTAGTTTGACATCCAGCAGAAAGAATTCGTCCACTTCGGAGAGGGAAGTTTTTTTTCTTCGTTGTTTTTCTTTGGTTATCAAACCTCTGCCAAAAAAAAAAAACAATTTATGATTGTTGTACTTAATAAAAATACCAAAATAAACCGAAACACGAAGAAAATTGAATTTGGGATAATATTTTTGACATTTGTGTTGTTTTTTTTTTTTTTTTTGTTGAATAACATTGAATTGAATTGAAAGCGCTACAGGTATGTTCGATTTTATTTTGTGTGGATTTGCGTTGACAGATACGTAGTTAAAAATTAAACACGTAATTAGTAATCACGAAAATGTATGGTATGTAAATGGTAAATCACGTAATTTATGAGATGATTTAGCTAAATCAAGTGGATTTAGCTAAATCACGTTGGTGGGAACATGGTATTACTACGTAATGGAGAAAGTTAAAAATACGTAAATGAGCTGCTCCATCGGAAACAGATTCTAATCTAAAATGATTTATGTTTTTAATAGGTACGTTACTATGGTAATATAGTGGCGACAAATAATAAATAATTCCCCTTAATAAATTTCTTACAATTATTGCTTATTTTTAAGGGTAGGTAAATTGCATACCTTTATGGGTAAATGATTCTCTTCAACAGGTTCTAATCTTAGATGATTAAATACCTTACTATGGGAACATGACAGCGAAAACTTGATTGTCACCAAAATCCTTTTAGTACCTGTTTTGTATGGGGAAGTCTTAACTTAATTTTACCAGTCTTAATGGCGACATATACCCACGATTTTGTGTTTGTGCACATCTATGGCACAGCACCTTTCAAATAACATAAGAAGTTTCATTCTCCTCATTTCATATTTAATACCAAAAAAGCGTACGGAAAGCTTGGATGTTCACGTATTCAAATTAGCGGATATTTTGTGCATTTCCCATTTTGTGTTTTGTTTTTAGCTTATAATAGCGTGTACAGCGTCCTCAAATTTCATTTCCAATTCATGGACTCCTCTTTTCAGAATATCGCTGTGATAGAAACCATCAACCTTGTTTTTCAAGAAAAGATGGAATTTGAATTCTGCGATGACAACAAATATAATAGATTCTATGAAAGTTGTCGCATTAGGAAATGTGGAGGTGCCATCATTATTGAGTACCTAGCATTGAAGATTTTTCTTAACCACATTGCATACATTTTGTTGTTATTTCTTAGTATGGTATGCATTTGTTCGTGCAATGTCAATTCGGGGTAAAAACACTGCCTTTCTGTGATGTTTTAATAGGTACAATTGAAGCGGGCGTAGGTAATTGCGGAGGTGTGTGCGTTGGTGTGTATACCTGTTAAAGTGGAGCTGAAGAGCGGCGAATAAACGGCGACCAGGCGAGCAGACTAAACTCGCGTCGAGCTTTTATACCCAAAATAGTAGCGGTTAATTTTATGTGCATTCTGTTTATTGACTATTTTGCGTATAAAAGAACTATAGGTTAAAATTAAACTTTTAAATTTTTTGACAGAAAATTATTTGCGTTGCATTTTTTTTAATCGCTATAAGATAAAGAAAAGTAAGCAAAGTTATTTGAATTTAAAAATGAACGAATGTGAATTTATGAATGTTGAAGTAAATATAAATAGTATAAAAGGAAAGAAAATAATAATGAATTCATATTATTATGTATGTATGTTGATTTAAGGCTGTTACATTCTCCCCCTCTGCGATAGGAGTTTCTACAGCCTCTGGTTCATTAGTGGATTAAGCCGGTCCACCCCTCTTCATGATATGTATTATAGGCCTTGTTGATTTATTTGTATCTCTTTTGTAGGATGTTAACATGGACGCGTGGTATGTTCCCAATGGAACAGATGGATTGTCTTCCTTGGCAATGGAAACACTAGATGAACCCTTTTTAGCATATATAATGTAGAATTGTAGAGCCCATCTCTTTTTGGAGCAAATTACGATAACTTTATCACCAACTTCGTATTTTACGTGTGATCGTCGCTTCTTCAGCATAGTCAGCATAGGTTTCGTTACCTTGTGCCTTCTCGGATGATTCTTTAGCTTCCTTCAGGGTATCAGCAATTCGTACCGTGTGGGGTAATCTACGGGATAAAGTTTTCTGATCGGATGATGGCTCGTGGTAGACATCATCTGGAGTTTGAAGTTCTCTTCCAAAAGTCAGGTATGCTGCGGAAAAACCCGTACTCTCACATTTAGCAGTGTTCATCGCGAATCTTTTTGTTGGGAGTTTTAGTTTCCATGAAGTATGTTGTTTTGTATCCAATATGGATAATTGCGCCTTCAGGTCTCGGTTCTTTCTCTTGACGGGATTTACTTCCGGGTGTTTGTTACATCGTTGTCCCTCCTTTTCTTGTTAAGTTTATGCCAGTTTTCTGATTCGAGACCTCTTCCCAATTATAATATCAATCACTGTTGCGTAAACGACTTCTTGTCTTGAGACTCCGTCTGCATACGTGAGCTCTGCATTAACTGGCGTGAACGAGCATCCATTGTTCTTAAAACTGTTGGTATAACCGTGCACCTGATATGCTAGTTCTATCCAACGTGTAAGGATAAGCTTTTCCCTTAACCCTACAATACAATTTTTTTTTTTTATAGCTGAACACTAATCCTCGCCTGGGAGGCTACTTTTGAAAAAAAAAAACCTAATTTATCATTGAAAACAGTTATTTTTACCTTTTAAAATTATTTATCATACTGTTTGAAAATCATTTCATTTACTTATTTATAAATTATTTTCTTTAATCCAATTGTTGTTTTGGCTGAAGTCTGTCCGGTAAATTGGCGGACTGTATTCTGTCATCCAGTATCTACCAACTTGACAATAATATAGACAGCTGTCAAATAGAATACATTGATGAATAAACCTTCTTCTGAAAGAAAACGTGATCGGGTGAGGTTATCCCTCCAAATTATTTCATTTCTACAAATCTAAATTAAAATTTCAGATAATATCCTACATTTCTGGTCCATCGAGCCCAATTTTGGAATATATCTATCACCTATCATGTCAAATTCAAAGCCGAGTCAAGTCGAACATTTATTGGAGAACCAAAGCGAGCTTTACGAGTTGATTTCGAACTCCGTCAAAAAATTAAAAGCCACCTCGAATATTACCAGTCAGCGAATACAATCCCGCATCAAAGCACTTACTAATAATTGGAATACCTACCAGAATAATCACCATTCCTTGGGAAAACTACGAGCAACATCCAAGAGTGAACAGAAAGCAGAGTATGACGAGTATCCATATTTTAAAGGGAAAGTTTTCATGGAATGTGAAGAGAATTATCTCGATGCTATGGAGGAAATGACGATTATGCTAGAAGAAATTTTGCCAAAAACTTCCAACGATGGCAAAACGTTATCTGATTTATTCATAGTTCAAGCATCGTCTTCTACACACGTTCGCCTACCAGTTATGGATCTTCCTATGTTTAGTGGGGAGTTTTCTGATTGGGCTCCTTTTAAAGATGCCTTTACATCGCAAATCGGTGCTCATACTTCATTGACAAGCGTCGAGAAATTGCAATATCTGAAAGCATGTCTCGCTGGCGGTAAAGCAGCTTCCCGTTTACACACAATGCCACTAACAGCAGCTAATTTTAAGGTAGCATGGGATGATCTTCTGGAGCACTACCACAACAAGCGGTTGCTGGCTGACTCAGCATTAGATTTACTCTTTTCTGCTAAATCAGTCACTCAAGAATCCTCAGACGATCTTGATGCTTTGCTCAACACCATTAATCAAGCAGTAGGTTCTTTAGAGGGTCTTGGTAGCAAAGTAGATCAATGGGATGAGATTCTAGTATTTTTAGTTTCTCGCAAACTAGATTCTGCATCGATAAAAGAATGGGAAAAACATCTAGGTTCCAAAACGGAAACTTCCACATGGAAAGAATTTAAAGAATTTATCCAAACGCGCATTCGTTCACTACAGGCGTTCGAGCGAGTAAATCCTAAACAGCTGGGAAGCAAAAAGCCATTACCATTTCCCAAAAACCATGCACCTAAAGCCAAATCTCATCATGTTACTGTACGGCCATCTTCAAAATCGTGTGCTCTCTGCAACGGGAATCATTTTATCTCATCTTGCCAAATCTTTTTATCGAAAAGTTTTGAAGAGCGACATCAGTTTGTAGAACAAAAAAAATTATGCTATAACTGCCTCGGGCATCATTCAATCAGCGGATGCTATTCGAAGAAAAGGTGTAACATCTGCAACGGTCGTCATCACACCTCTATTCACCCTGGAGGAAATGCATTAAATCATCAAACTACCAGCTTGGAACAGAACAACTCTACATTAGAATCAGTAACAACAGTCGGACCATCATTCACTCCTGCATCAGTGAACACGACCTTTATCTACAAATCTCCAAGATATGGTACGCTCTTGGCAACAGCATTAGTCAAAATCTCTTCATACAATGGAGAACGACACGTGGTTAGAGCTTTTCTCGACCAAGGATCTGAAATAAATTTAATATCAGAGAAGCTTTGCCAAATTCTTCGATTGCCACGTGCTCACTCATCATTGGCTATTGCTGGTATAGGAGCTGACACATCATCTTCACACAGAGCAAATGGAAAAGTAACCTTGGATGTTCAATCATGTGTAAATGATTTTGAAATTGTTTTTGACGCCTTTGTCTTGCCAAAACTGACGAGTTATCTACCTTCAACAATGGTTGCTATTAATAACTGGTCTCATCTTAAGGGTCTACAACTTGCGGACCCTGAGTATCATCAGCCCGGCCAAATCGATCTTTTACTGGGAGTTGAAGTATACAGTCAAATTATCCAAAATGGACTTCGAAAGGGACCAATGGAAGCGCCAATTGCTCAACTCACCAGTTTGGGATGGATCCTTTCCGGATCTGCACCATCGACGGTACGTGCATCAGCGATGGAAGCAGTGTCCTTTCATTGCCATATTGACCATGAACTTAACGACCTAGTGAAACGATTTTGGATTCAAGAATAAGTTTTCAGTTCGGTAAAGAATCAACTTACTTTAGAAGAGGCACAATGCGAAGATATTTTCAACAAAGGTCACTCTCGAGATTTCGAAGGAAGATATGTCGTAAGGCTACCCTTTAAGTCTCACCCGTTGACTTTTGGAGACTCACGCAAAGCAGCCGCTGCCATGATTCATAGGATGCAAAAACGTTTTCTTCAAAATCAATCGTTTTATGAAGATTACTCAAAGTTTATTAGGGAGTATGAAGACTTAGGGCACATGCGCCGAACGTCTGAACTTCCTAAATCATCAGATAACGTTTTTTATTTACCACATCATGGAGTTGTGCGTGAGAGTAGTGCCACAACTAAACTCCGAGTTGTTTTTAACGGTTCCTTTAAGACAGAACTTGGACTGTCACTTAATCAGTTTCTGCACGAAGGCCCAAAGCTTCACGTAGATCTTCCAGACGTTTTAACTCGATGGCGGATGAATCAATTTGCCTTCTCATCTGACGTCACAAAAATGTTTAGGCAAATTAAAGTTCATCCCGACGATTGGGACTATCAGAGAATTTTGTGGCTTGAAAATTCAAATCTTGTGGAGTTTCAATTGACAACGGTAACGTACGGGACCAGTCCGGCTCCTTACTTGGCAAACAGAGTTCTGCGTCAGCTTGCATCAGACGAAGGTCATCTTTATCCAGACGCCAAAGAAGTTATTGAGCAGAACACTTATGTCGACGATGTTTACAGTGGAGCTTCATCTATCTTAAAGGGTAAGCAAAAAATCCGCCAAATAATCAATCTTTTCAAGGCAGGAGGTTTTCCACTTCAAAAATGGGCGGCCAGCCAAGAAAGTCTCTTAGATGATGTGCCAATACAAGAGCGTGCTTCCTGTTCATCCTCACTTTTTATCAAGGATGGCCCCATACATCGTACATTGGGACTTAACTGGCAACCTGTTCATGATCGGTTCATTTTCATTTCTGAACAAACCAATGAACCCGAGGTCTACACGAAGAGAAATATCTTGTCTCGCATTGCGAAACTTTTTGATCCGTTGGGATGGCTATCACCAGTTGTGGTTCGAGCCAAGATCTTCATGCAGGAGCTTTGGGAAGCTAACCTAAGTTGGGATGAAGCTATTCCTCATACCCTCATGCTGCGTTGGAAGACTTACAATCACGAACTTCAAGATCTCTATCTAATCAGCGTACCCAGATGGCTTGGATTGACTTCGTCACACTTATCTGTTGAGATTCATGGCTTTGCCGATGCTCCTCATTCCGCTCTGGGCGCAGTCGTTTATCTTCGAGTAACGAGAGATACAGACAGCGTTCAGATTACGATCTTATCATCGAAGACGAAAGTTGCACCAATTCGAAGAACGAGCAAGTCCAGAATTCGACCGAGAAGTGTTCGTGTCACAACTCCGCGCTTGGAACTCTCAGCAGCTTTGCTTCTCATTCTCACACGCCAAGTCAATCATATGCGTAAAGTTTTGAATATCAAAGTGTCAGCTATCCATCTGTGGACTGATTCCAGTACCGCCTTTTTTTGGATTCAAGGCCAACCAAGTAGGTGGAAAGATTTCGTACGCAACCGTGTCTCTCAAATACAAGAAATACTCCCTGAAGCACACTGGCATCATTTACCAGGCGAGGACAACCCGGCCGATCATGCATCAAGGGGTTTGTCCCCACGAAAGCTATCTGAAAGTTCACTTTGGTGGTTTGGGCCTAGTTGGCTGCAGCTCGACTCGAATCATTGGCCATCGCTGTGCCATAGTTTGGATGCTGACGCAGATCTGGAGGAACGTCAGCCAATAGTAGCTTTTGCTACAAAACAAAAGTTCGATACTAATTGGGACCTTTTAACCAAGTATTCATCGCTAATGCGACTACTGCGAATAACTGCTTGGTGCAGGCGTTCATTATCGTTCTACAAAAATCTCAAACAAAGAAAAAACGAATCCATCAAAAAACTCAGTCGATGGCTGAAGCCTGAGGAACTAGAAGAATCTAAGATTTTTTGGATCAAACGCGTTCAAGCCGAGAGTTATTCCTCAGAAATCAATAATCTATCTAATCTACAGTCCATTCATCGTAGCAGTTCAATTTATCGCCTCACTCCGTTCATCGATTCTCATGGTATTCTTCGAATTGGCGGGCGGCTCCGCAACGCCGACCTCGATCCAGACACTAAGCATCCAATTATTCTACCAAGAGAGTCAAACCTAACCAAGCTGATTCTAGACTGTACTCATCAGTCCACTCTACATAGCGGAGTTCAATTGATGTTGGCCACACTAAGGCGGAACTATTGGATAATTGGAGGTCGCCACACAGTTTGTAGTTTTATCAATCGTTGTGTAGTTTGCACACGCTACCGAGCTACCACACCGAAGCAACTTATGGGTCAGCTTCCTACCAATCGAACTATTCCATCACGGCCATTTTTGCACTCAGGCTTGGACTATGCTGGCCCATTCACACTTAAAACCTGGCGAGGACGAGGAGGTAAGAAGTATAAAGGATACCTAGTGGTGTTCGTGTGCTTCTCCACATCTGCAGTTCATCTAGAACTTACCACGGACTACTCCACGGAAGGATTTATTGCGGCTTTCAAGCGCTTTACTGGCCGACGGGGTATTTGCTCGACATTGAAAAGTGATTGTGGTACCAATCTTGTTGGCGCTGACGCTGAACTTCGTAAGTTGTTTAATTCTGCTTCTAATAATATCAAATCTTGAGTAGATCTACTTGTCAATGATGGTACGAAATGGTCATTCAACCCCCCTGCATCGCCTCACTTTGGGGGCAAATGGGAGGCAGCGGTTAAATCAGCCAAATTTCACATCAAGAGAGTAATAGGAGATGCTGTTCTCACATACGAGGAATTTTCGACATTTCTGATCCAAGTGGAAGCTGTTTTAAACTCCCGCCCCATTTGTCCCCTCTCCGATGACCCGAGTGACCTCGAAGCGCTAACTCCAGGCCACTTCATCGTTGGAGACGCTTTAATCACAGTTCCTGAACCGCCTTTAATCCAGTTACCAACATCAAGGCTTTCGCGTTATCAACAACTGCGCCAAATGCTAGAAAGATTCTGGCAGAGATGGTCTCACGAGTATCTTCAACGATTGCAAGACATTGGCAAGTGGCATCAATCATAGAAAAACATCAAGGAAGGAGCCTTAGTACTTGTGGTGGACGAACGCTACCCTCCCAGCAAATGGCCTTTAGCACGAGTTATTTCAACACATCCTGGAGCTGACGGACTTGTTAGAGTCGTCACAGTGAAGACACAATCGACAACACTTAAGCGGCCCATAGTGAAACTTTGTTTACTGCCAGTCTCCGTTGACGACACTGAAGAAAAATGATCGGCTTCAACAGCAGTTTCTTTTCAACGCTCCAAGTAATGAGACGTCGAAGCGGGCGGAATGTTTGAAAATCATTTCATTTACTTATTTATAAATTATTTTCTTTAATCCAATTGTTGTTTTTGCTGAAGTCTGTCCGGTAAATTGGCGGACTGTATTCTGTCATCCAGTATCTACCAACTTGACAATAATATAGACAGCTGTCAAATAGAATACTTTGATGAATAAACCTTCTTCTGAAAGAAAACGTGATCGGGTGAGGTTATCCCTCCAAATTATTTCATTTCTACAAATCTAAATTAAAATTTCAGATAATATCCTACACATACTTAGCGAAATTTTACTCTTTACTCTTGCGATGGGCAATTAAGTCCTTCGCTCCGTTCAAAGCACCTGGCCCCGATGGCATCCTGCCGGCTATGATTCAAAGGGCTCCAGGTATAGTTATGAACATGATTGGAAATCTTTTTACACACTGCCTGCGATTAGGCTATGTACCCAGGGCATGGAGAGAAGTACGAGTGGTATTTATACCCAAAGCGGGAAAACCAAGTCATACTTCAGCGAAAGACTTCAGACCTATTAGTCTGTCGTCTTTTCTCCTCAAGACACTTGAAAGGCTTATCGATATTTATATAAGAAGCAAGTGTTGCAACGGAACTCTATGTAATGCTCAGCATGCATACTTGAAAGGTAAATCGGTAGAGACGGCTCTACACGAGGTAATAGGCAAAATTAAAGGCAGCCTTCACCAGAAAGAATATGCATTAGCTGCCTTTTTGGATATTGAGGGTGCCTTTAATAACGTCAGGAAAGATGCAATCAAAAGCGCCTTGGAAAAGATAAATGTCGAGCAATGCATCACCAATTGGCTATGCGAAATGCTCTCGACGAGAAATATCAATTCCACTCTCGGAAACAGTTCGATAAGAAAATCTGTTACTAGGGGCACCCCGCAAGGAGGGGTTATCTCTCCCCTCCTCTGGGTGCTGGTCATAGATGACATACTTAAAGAATTAAACAATGCAGGTTTCAAAGTCATCGCATATGCCGATGACGTAGTTATCATTGTTCAAGGAAAATTCCTGAACACGATGAGTGAACTTATGGAAACAGCCCTCAATAGGCTTAGATTATGGGCCGAAGGGTGTGGACTACGAGTCAACCCGGAGAAAACCGAACTCGTACTATTTAGTACAAAATACAAGATACCACCCTTCAACCTGCCCAGACTTGATGGAGTGGAGCTCTCTCTCTCGGAGAGCGCAAAATATCTTGGCACGGTATTAGACAGGAAACTAAATTGGAAACTTAACGTACAGGAAAGAGTCCGCAAAGCTTATAATGCTCTCTTCATATGCAAGAGAACAGCAGGAAAGAAATGGGGCATGAAGCCGTCAATCTTATATTGGCTTTACAAAATGGTAGTAAGACCCATAATTACATATGGGGCTCTTGTCTGGTGGAAAGCCACAAACAAGAAGTATGTACGGGATATGTTGACCAGGGTACAAAGAACAGCCTGCATTGCCGTTACGGGTGCTTTACGTACCACACCAACGGCTGCACTGGAGGCGTTTATAAATCTTTTGCCAATGGACCTACAAATAAAATCAATTGCAGGAAATAGTGCGCTACGGCTCACTAATATTGGGCTCTTTAAGAACAGTAGGATAGGACATAGCAGTACTTTGAAGGAATCATTCTCCGAAATACCGGAAAAGTCGGATGAAGGTCTTGGTACACTAGATTTTGACACACCGTACGATGTGTTGTACCCTGACAGAGAGGATTGGTATAGGAACTTGGTGTCGAGGGTAAATGAGACCTCGATATATACTGACGGCTCCAAAACCAGTGAGGGCACAGGGTCTGGTGTATTCTCCAATGAAGTGGACTTACATCTGGCCCTGAGACTTCCGGACACATGCAGTGTGTTCCAGGCGGAGATTCTGGCAGTACTCAAAGCTGCGGAGGTACTTGAGATGAGATCGATATCCAATAAGAATATCGCCATCTACATTGATAGTCAGGCTGCGCTTAAAGCGCTAGAGTCACATACCACTAAATCTGAACTAGTAAGGAATTGCCGCACAATGCTCAAGGCATTATGTTCGCAGAACCGTGTCAGATTATGTTGGGTACCTGGGCATCGTAATATTGAAGGTAATGAAAAGGCCGACGCTCTGGCCAAGGAAGGAGCGGAGCTCCCACCTAACACCATGATTGAGGGAATAAGACCACCAATGGCCGTGGCTAGAAGGGTCGTTTTCGAAAAAACTTCCCATTTAGCAGCCACAAGATGGTCACAGCTAGATGGTCACAGGGTCTCAAAGGCACTGTGGCCCACCTTAAACCGGAAAAAGTCTGAAGAATTAATCAACTTCAGTAGAACAAAGCTAAGATTAACGGTAGGAATACTCTCTGGACATTGCCTTCTAAGGAAGCATGCCATGAGACTAGGACTAGCTAGCTCGGACACATGCAGGTATTGTGAGGACCTACAAGCCACGGAAGACATCTTCCACATTTTATGTGAGTGTCAAGCAATCGCTCGGAGTAGAAGGACGCACCTTGGCAGGTACTTCTTTAATCACTTAGAGGAGGTTGGTTCCTCAAACAATATTGGGACCATTATTAATTTCTGCAGGGAAATTGATTGTTTGGGCGATTTGGTTTAGGTTTTTAACCGTAACGGTTCCCTGGGGATGGCGATGGGCCCACTATGGTGCCTGGTCTTTTTGTGATGAACTCACAACCCCACTCAACCTAACCTAACCTAACCTACTCTTTAAGAATAAAACAACAATTTTGAAGTTTTCTTAGAATTTCAATAATAAAAACCTTAAATTAAAAAACACAATTTTGGACTTTTTCAAATTAAGTGACGACTTCAGAAAAAAAAAAAACAAAAAAAGAATATATTAAAAATTGCACAAACCAATATATGAATAAAAAGGATTTCGAAACAAAAAATCAGAGCTGTAACACAAGAATTGTGGCCTCCACGTTAACTTAAAAATTAGCCTTCTTTTTACCCCACTGTACACAGGGAGGGTTATGTGTTTCGCGCGTATCCTATGTACGTTCCTACGGGATGCCCTGTAGTCCAAACGGCTTGACCGATTTTAAAGAGTGGGGTGTCATTAAATTGGTATTCTTCCCCGTATTGGCATAGGGCCGTACCAATAATCATTTTTAACCTTCACACTAATTTTCTAGGTCACAATATACCATTTTGTATGGAAAATTTCGCCATTGTGAGTTCGAAAAATTTAGCCTGGACAATAAAAATGTTTATAAGTTTTATTATTATAAAAATACTAGCTGACCCCGCGAATTTCGTTCCGCCCAAATTTGTTAATGTAATGAAAGTATCTACCTAATAATTTCGAGCATGCCCAATGCACATGTTATTTTATGTAGACGTTTAAATACCAATGGCAACCCGTTCTGAATAAGCGGAGTCCGCAGAGGTTTGCAAAGTGCTTTATTTGGACAATGTCCATTATAATTTTAATTATGCAACTTTAGAAATAGCGCTTGATTTTATTTTTATACCGCTTATGTTTTGCAAAGTACCGCCTATAGTGTGGTATCCTATCCTTCAGCGCCACCTATCGGGTCCAGAACCCAAGTAAAAGTTGATCGTTATAGTGTCCTACATTTCAGACATATTTCCGTAACATTTTTACAGCTCTCAATGGAAAAATTTCCATACAGAATTGTATATTGTGACCTAGGAAATATTTAGTGTGAAGGTTAAAAATGATTATTAGTAAGTCCCAGTGTGTAATGTATTTGGGAATGACTTGTGACTGTTAAATTTGTTTTCATGTGTTTGTAAGTTGCAGGTCTACATCGGTTTCGGGATCTGGAACCTCGGCACATATGATGTCATCATCTTGGTCTGGTTGCATTCTTTCGACTAACCAAATGAGAATGTAAGCATGAGGCAAGCCTCTTTTTTGCCATTCAATCGAAAACATCCAACATCGAGTATAACCAAAGACACGGTGCTTAACAATATAACGGGTGATTTTTTAAGAGGTTTAGAACTTAAAAAAAAAAAAACACAAAAAATTCGAAAAAATTAATGAAATATTTATTTGAATCGATAGTTTGAACCTTGCAATTTAATGTTTAAAGATAATTTCATGCAAATGTTGACCGCGGCTGCGTCTCAGGTAGCCCATCCGCTGAGTCCAATTTTGGCATACTCTTTCACACATATCGGCCGGTATCTCACGAATGAATGCATGGATGTTGGCTTCCAGTGCGTCAATCGAAGCGGGCTTGTCCCTATACACATTAGCCTTGACATACCCCCACAAAAAATAATCTAATGGTGTCAAATCGCACGATCTAGGCGGCCAATTGACCGGCCCGAAACGTGAAATTAACTGTTCACCAAACTCGCCTCGCAATTGCGCCATTGTTTTGCGTGCTGTGTGGCATGTGGCACCGTCTTGTTGAAACCACATATCATGCAAGTAAAGAACTTCCATTTCGGGCAAAAAAAAGTTTGTTATCATCGCTCGGTAGCGTTCACCATTGACAGTAACGCTGCGATTCGACATTTCGCGGTCTTCTGTCACACTAGCTGATACGGCCGCAATATTTTCTTCACTACGCACAGTACGTAAACGTGTTGGTGGTTTAATGTCCAACAAAGTAAATTTGGTCACAATCTTCCGAATAGACTGCTCAGAAGGTCGAGAATGCCGATCATAAAATGGAAGCAGCACGCGATGAACATTTCGAACCGAGCACGAATTTTGATAGTAAAA
The DNA here is from genome assembly GCA_949126925.1 of Cheilosia vernalis. Taxonomy (NCBI): domain Eukaryota; kingdom Metazoa; phylum Arthropoda; class Insecta; order Diptera; family Syrphidae; genus Cheilosia; species Cheilosia vernalis. The sequence goes on from OX421358.1 coordinate 42,549,277, forward strand.
TTCAATAATTTGCTAGCGTTGTTCATTTGTAAGACGATCCATGGTTAAATTGCAAACCAAACTGAAGCTGTTTGAGAGTGGCACAAGGTACTAAACACACGTCAGCTGTCAAAACCAGTGTTGCCAAAACCAAACCAGCTAAAAAATCACCCGTTAGTTCATCAGCGACCGACGAAATATTTGTAACTTTAACAGAAATGAAGAAAACTAACCGCACCTATCAACTTGGTTGGTAAATTGTAAGCCTTTTCCTTTTTCTCTCTACACCGGTACCGAAGGTGTTATGGTACCTTTGAGTTGCGTTCCCCATAACCCTATTCACTAATCAGCAGAATACCACAATTGTTAAACGCTCATTTTTCGTAACAACCCCTAAGTGCAAACTCAAAACGCTCCACAACTCCTGTTACCTGTCATCATTGTCCACGTCATCTTAATCAGCCCTACATTTCAACTTACTCACACATACTTATGCAAGGATCGTGAAAATACATGTCAAACAAAAATGATGGATTCAAAAACCATGAAATAAAAAAGTATCTACTCCATTCCAAAAAGTTACTTAATGTAACATAGTAAACATAAACAAATTTTTATTGGTTATATTTAAAAAAAAATGTCAAAATTGTTGACAACAACAATTTGCTTGGAAAATAATTAAAATAATTGACAACAACAATTGCTTTGAAGATTTAAAATATTTTTTTTTGTATTTGAAGTGTCACTACTCGATTTCTATCCAGTTTATTTTTTTTTTCAAAGTGCTTTTCCCGATGAAAAACGAAATGTGTGCCTTCAACGCCACCTGTTGAGAATTTTTAAATTTTTCTTTTTTCCTAAACCTTCGCGGAGCAATTACGAACAAATCCTCAGAAGGAAGTATCCAATTTGGTCCAGTCGTTTTCGAGTTTTAAGCATCCGAACAAACCAAGATCCATTTTTATATATATATTAAACTAGCTGACCCCGCGAACTTCGTTCCGCCCAAATTTGTTAATGTAATGAAAGTAATAATTTCGAGCATGCCCAGTGCACATGCTATTTTATGTAGACTCTTAAATACCAATGGCAAGCCGTTCTGAATAAGCGGAATCCGCAGAGGTTTGCAAAGTGCTTTATTTGGACAATGTCCATTATAATTTTAATTATGCAACTTTAGAAATAGCGCTTGATTTTATTTTTATACCGTTTATGTTTTGCAAAGTACCGCCTATAGTGTGGTATCCTATCCTTCGGCGCCACCTATCGGGTCCAGAACCCAAGTAAAAGTTGATGGTTCGTGTCCTACATTTCAGACATATTTCCGTAACAGTATAACAGTCCGTGGTACTAATAATATTTTTAACGTCCAGACTACATTTTTCCAGCTCTCAATGGAAAAATTTCCATACAAAATTGTATATTGTGACCTAGGAAATATTTAGTGTGAAGGTTAAAAATGATTATTAGTAAGTCCCAGTGTGTAATGTATTTGGGAATGACTTGTGACTGTTAAATTGGTTTTCATGTGCTTGTAAGTTGGTTCGCACAAAACAGAAAATGTGAAATAATAATACTGATACCATTTTCAAATCTTCCCATGAATCTTGTTTGTAATTATGACATCATGCAGGTCTACATCGTTTTCGGGATCTGGAACTTCGGCACATATGATGTCATCATCTTGGTCTGGTTGCATTATTTCGACTAACCAAATGAGAATGTAAGCATGAGGCAAGCCTCTTTTTTGCCATTCAATCGAATACATCCAACATCGAGTATAACCAAAACACGATGCTTGACAATATAGTTCATCAGCGACCGACGAAATATTTGTAACTTTAACAGAAATGAAGAAAACTAACCACACCTATCAACTTGGTTGGTAAATTGTAAGCCTTTTCCCTTCTCTCTCTACACCGGTACCGAAGGTGTTATGGTACCTTTGAGTTGCGTTCCCCATAACCCTATTCAATAATCAGCAGAATACCACAATTGTTACACGCTCATTTTTCGTAACAACCCCTAAGTGCAAACTCAAAACGCTCCACAACTCCTGTTGCCTGTCATCATTGTCCACGTCATCTTAATCACCCCTACATTTTAACTTACTCACACTTAGGCAAGGATCCTGAAAATACATGTCAAACAAAAATGATGGATTCAAAAACCATGAAATAAAAAAGTATCTACTCCATTTCAAAAAGTTACTTAATGTAACATAGTAAACATAAACAAACTTATTGGTTACTAGCTGACCCGTGCTCGCCTTGCTTCGCCAGAGTTCCACTTTTCAAATTTAAAACAAAATAATAAGAGCTATACAAACCCCCTTCGGTGCTGTAAGTGACGTGTAGCAAGAAACAAAGGAAAGAATGACTTAGTTTTATAATAGTAGGGATTTTTTAATTATGTAGTTGTCGCACATAAAAACGTCACCTGCTCTTTTTTGTGTTGATACCTATTCGTGCGATTTGAATATGTACAGTCTTCGACACTTTTCTAAGCGATTTCCATTCACTGGTTAAATTTTGTATTAAAACATTAGAAATATCCGTCCCGATTGATTATTAAATATTTATACATAAATAATTTACAAAAATTGATTCACTCGATGCAATGCCTTTCTTTGCTGGAGAAAAAAATCACTAAAATGTAAACAAACTCTACCAGTTGTCAAATTCAAACGCACTATGTTATTGGTAAATCTGAAAAAATATCTTGGTTCGCAAAAGTGCTCTGAAATTTGAAAAAGATTGCTTTATTTGTACCAAGCGAATATATAAATTGCTCTGAGAGAAAAAAAAGTGCTCTCAGAGCGCCCAATCGAATACCACATTACATTCAAATTATTAAATTTCCCTAGCGAACAAAAAAATCGACAACAGCGCCACCTATCGGGTCCAAAACTATCCTATCTTTCTAGCTGCATCCAACCATGCACACAAACAAAGTTTCATTGAGATCGGTTGAGTTTCTCAAAAAAATCGACAACAGCGCCACCTATCGGGTCCAAAACTATCCTATCTTTCTAGCGGCACACAACCACAAACACAAACAAAGTTTCATTGAGATCGGTTGAGTCTCTCAAAAAAATCGACAACAGCGCCACCTATCGGGTCCAAAACTATCCTATCTTTCTAGCTGCATACAAAGATGCACACGAACAAAGTTTCATTGAGATCGGTTGAGCTTCTCAAAAAAAAAAACGACAAAAGCGCCACCTATCGGGTGTCGGTCGCTCGGTGTCGATGACGCGGTTTCGTTTTCAAAGTAACCCAAGTTCATTAATTTCTTCTTATCTAAAAGTGCCCAACGCGCCTAAAGAAATAATAACCTCAAAAAAACATAAGGCAGAAAAGGTGCAGTTGCATATGCATGCATACGAAAAAAAAAACAATACCGAGCACAAACGGGATTCGTTCGTGGCATGCATCATCAGATCACAATCAATATAGCGCATTTTAAATCACAATTGAGTGTGACTCCCTCCCAATCTCAATTACATTACATACCTGACCTGACCTATCTCCCTCCCACCCATGCACCACATTAATACTCCACCCATAAGGCCACAACTCCACTCTCTCCACTATCACCAGTTCAATTTCAATCTAAAAGAAGTGAGAAAAAAAAAACAACACAAAGCACAAAAGGTGTATGAAAAAAAAGAGAAACAAAAAGCATACAGCATTCAGCAGAGAGAGAAACAGGTTTTGCCGCACACACATACAAAATTTCCTCCACTGAATGCCGGGCAAATCCAACGATCTAGCTTCAATCGAACATTTTACTTTTTTGAGCTGTATAAAATTGATAGTTTAATGCTTATTGTACAGCTTCAGGACTACGTACAAAGATGATTTATATCTTAAAATCTTTGTACATAATTGAACTTTATATTAAAAAAAAACCTATTTTATTCGGTTGAGTCATTCCAAAGCTAGGAGCTAGAAGGCATTCGAGAATTACAACTTTTGTTAGATATCAGCTTAAATCTCCGCTTCCGGACAGCGGATAATGATTAAACATTATCCTAAATTCTAATATCGACAATTTCCAATGCAATTGTGAAAACCGAAATCAATTTCGTGCAGTACTTCTTGTGCCTTGAGCACACAAACTATTTAAAGCCTGAAAAAAGTTACAGTTTTATTATTAGTAAGGATAATATTTAAAAAAAAAAATGTAAAAATTGTTGACAACAACAATTTTATTGGAAAATAATTCAAATATTTGACAACAACAATTGCTTTGAAAATATAAAAATTTTTTTTTTTGTTTTGGAAGTTTCACTACTCGATTTATATCCAGTTTATTTTTTTTTCAAAGTGCTTTTCCCCATGAAAATCGAAATGTGTGCCTGCAACGCCACCTGTTGAGAATTTTTCAATTTTTCTTTTTTCCTAAACCTTAGCGGAGCAATTACGAACAAATCCGCAGAAGGAAGTATCCAATTTGGTCCAGTCGTTTTCGAGTTTTAAGCATCCGAACATACCAAGATCCATTTTTATATATATAGATTAATTAATTAATTAAAAAAAAAATAAACAAAAAAAAACATTTTTTTCACACAAATGTTTCAGAGAAACGTCGAGATATGCAATACACTGTACTGTTAAATAAATTACTTTCTGATGAATTCACAATTGCGGTCTTGTGGAGTGTCTGCATTTAGTCATGAATTAATTTATTTTAAATTAAATATTATTATTTTTATTACATAAGCATATCGAACACTACATTTGCGATCGACAAAAAATAGAAGTGTTGAAAAATAAATATAATGCACACCATACACAAAAGAAACAGTTTAATACTTTTTTGTTTTATCGAAATTCAACTTTGTACCTACATATTTTTAATCATTTGCAAAAATTGTAGTTTGCGTCGTATTTACTAACAAGAATTTTTAAACATTAAATCTTACGGAAGCTCACATTGCGGAATTTGTATGGAAATATATTTTCAACAAAAACTTATTTAAATACAAAATTTAATTTAAAAAAACAAAAAAACCGACTGACTGTTTTAATCTTTTTAAATATTTTTTACAGTCAGTCGGGTTTTTTGTTTTTTTTAAATTAACTTTTTTATTAATGATCTAATTTCCCTGTACATCCGAAGAATGATGAGATGTTCACATGCTGCATTCGATGAATTTGATGTTCTAAGAACGCACTAAGGTCTATTTAAAGATGAAGTTGATGGCGTGTTACCATCACCTGTATCATCTACATCTATATTAGCCAACTCATCGTCAGAATCAGCTAAATACGTGGGGTCAGCCAAACTATCATCAGAATCGAAATCTTGGATTTCCAAATTATCCTGATTTTCATTTTCATCGTCGGACAGTTTTTGTAACCACTGGCTTATTTGCTCTTCATTGGAATCCATCTTTAAAAAATGCAGTTTTCTTAATTTAATTCAATGCAAACAACAGAAATACTACAAAAAAGTAGAATTAAAGACTTGAATAAAAACTTACCTTAAACATTAATGCTCGCCTCTCAGGTAACACCGAACTATATAACTTGGAAATTAAACTCGGAAATTTTACAACAGTTCACTATCCACCGCATCTGGACTATAGGAGTAGTATATTCCGGGAAAAATGCAAAAAATGCAGCTTTTCTAGCTTCGCTTAAAATTTCTTGAAACGTTTTCGCCGATTTTCTTGGAACCTTTTATCTAATTGTTAAGAGCATTTGTCCATAAATCATATTTAGCATTATTTCCTCCTATATGATATCATCTGAGAGTTGTGAAAATAATGACCGTTTTTTGCAAATAAACTCATCAGTTGATTCATTTGGTTTTTGTTTGTAATCAAACAATTCAACATAAATCCTCCATGAGTGTTTTGGTGATGCAAACGATGATCGCAGCAATTTGATTGCATCAGTGAATGTTCTTGCCTCAATCTTCAGGCCTTGCCACCAGTTTGATGCAAAGCCTTCTAGTAAAAGAGGAAAACCAACAATTGCATTAGCATCAGACACGTTCTGGCATTCTCATATACAGTGATCGTTGCTATGAAATCTTCCAGCTTATTAGCATTTCTTTCACCATCAAAACGAGCTGTACATCCGCTAAACGTGCCATGGTTTTCTTTCACACCAATAGCAGCTACCAACCGCGTAAGCTAATCTTCAGACAAACTTATTGGCGACGTCGTCGTAGGTTGTTGGGATGAGTTACTGGGTGTAACTTTTTCAAGTATTGTCGACTCGAGATCTGACAAATCTGATGCTGGTGACTAAATATCAACGATTCCGATTCAGACGAAGATGATTGAATGTCGTTTTTTGTTTTCTCCAACAAAAGATGCTTCTTCTCATATGTTGGGAGTTTCTGGTCTCCACTGTAGTACACCAACCAAAAAATCTGTAACCTAGCGTATGCTTTTTTAAGGGTTAACGTATTTCGATAACGATATTCTCAAAGTTATATTTTTAGGACCTTTAGTTCGCAAAATTCTTAATTTTTGTATTCCAAAGTGGTGAAAAAAAAATTCTACTGTAGTATACACTTTTTCGGGGCTCTAGTGTATTCCACTTTTTCAGGGCCCTGCTGTATTGTTTACATGTGCTTTCTATTTATTGACTATTTTGCGTATAAAATAACTATACGTATATATATATAATTTAACTTTTGAATATTTTGACAGCTTGCGTTGTTTTTTTTTTTAATCGTTACAAGGAAAGAAAATAGTAATCTTCTCGATCTCTTCTCTACCTCTATAAAAGAGAACACATTTTTATGTTTGTCCGCGAGTAGGGAGTACGGAGTAGGTGTGTTGTGTGTAACGAAGCCTCAACAATATATATATCGATCGATTTGTAGTGAGTAGCGGTATTAGGCCCCAGTAATAGCTTTCGTTGAAATGTGTTCGGTACGCAACCGAAGTATACAATGTGTTGGTCAGTCACCCTGACCTTCACCCAGACGATTCGCCATCGCCTACCACACAGTTGCGGTCATCTTCCTGATGGCCCCTATCGCATATATTCGAATCTTCGTTGTCGACAACTCGCCGCATTCCACAGAGTCAAATCGCAGCCAATGTCCCAGCCAACCATCAGCACAACATAATCACAGCTCAACTCATATCACTGGCGCATATGAGATATGCGATACCGAGACATTTGCCGAAGCGAGTCATCACCCAATTGTCGTCGACTCGGTAACCTGACGCCTCGCGCCGAATTGCGGCGAGGCAGCAATGGATATTCTAGTGTTTGGACTTCACTAAAGGAAAGATAAGGAAAATGGATCGTCGTCTTGGAGTTATCATTGTGGCTGGCGTGGGAATGCTGTTTGTCGTTTGGCGATGGATCTCGCATGCTTGGGCATGGTACGGGTTACTGGACACCCTGTGACTGTGGGCGTTCGGCTGACGCGGCAATTCTGGACTATGGCAACGACGTGCTGGTCGACAAATGGCGAAGGCGGCCAGCACTCAGAGCAGTCGAATTCTACCTCTCGCGGTAACGACACGGTAGCTTCAGTTTATTCAGTATAAATAAAGTTGATCTACTAGCCAAACGGTTTTACTCTTTTTTATTCGGCCCATATCAATTGGGAAGATTCTCCTCTCTAGGTCTCTTGTGAAAGTTCAGATCGGAAGACCAATACCCGACATTTTGGTGCCCCCTGTGAGGTAATTGATTGTGTTTATTGCGTGTTAATTGTAATATCGTTATTACCCCTCGCGGTGTAAAAACCCTCTCGCGGGCCACGAACGTTTGTGAATCCCCTCGCGGTTCAAACCCATAGTGAACAGTGACATTTATGTGTGAGATTGATTGGCTACGCATAGCCGTTTGTTTGACCACAGTTTGTGCGGCAATAGCGCTATTAGCGCTCGGTTTATTGTGTTGTGCTCGGTTCGAGTGACTCTATTCTCTGAATATTTTGTGTGGTGCTCTCATCGTGTGTTCAAATGGCTGAACTCAATCTGCGCACCACGGCGATCAACGCCATTCAGCGGGTCCATGCCAGGATAATGGCCGCTGACCTCAAGGAGTGCGACGAGGCCCAGCTCGAGCAAGAGCTGCGCGCGATTAATGGGCAATTCGCGAAATTCGCCATGAACCAGGATGCCTTGGTGGCGATCGCCAAACCAGAGGAATTGGCTGCGCACGAGCTACTGGCGCAACGCGTGGAACGCCAGTTTGACGAGGTGAGTGTGGTGCTGCATCGGCAGCTGAAGACGCTGACGGCACCTGGACCGTCAGGTCTCCAATCATCTACCGCAGCTCCAGCCGAGCTGGCCACAACGAGTAATACGAAGATGGACATGCGATTGGACCCCATCTCCATCCCAACCTTCGATGGACAGGCGCAGAACTGGCTCGCCTTTAGAGACGCCTTTGAGCACCTGGTGCACAATACGGACTACCCAGAGGCATTCAAGCTGCAACATCTGCGGGCAGCCGTCCGCAACGTCGGCCTGGTCGGCAACATCTACTCAGCCCAAGTAGAAATTTGTGACTATTATATTGAATTATAGTCGCCAAACGGGATATTGGACTCAGTTTTGTGTCGATAAGCTCCATTCCAATAAGATGGTAACTATTTGGCGTTTGTGTTACCATTAATGGCCTCAAAGCTACAAATGTCCTTTAAAGTTACATTTCAACACACACAAAACCTGCGAGGTTGCTGTTTTATGTTTCCACTTAACAACTAGGCGAACTGACAGCGCAAAGTCTAATTTGTGTCCACCGAGAGTTACCATAGTATTTTGGCGCTTTTATTTGCAAACAATCTTCACACATAACGGGTGATTTTTTAATAGGTTTAGAACTTAAAAAAAAAAAAAAAAACACAAAAAATTCGAAAAAATGAATGAAATATTTATTTGAATCGATAGTTTGAACCTTCCAATTTAATGTTTAAAGATAATTTCATGCAAATGTTGACCGCGGCTGCGTCTCAGGTAGCCCATCCGCTGAGTCCAATTTTGGCATACTCTTTCACACATATCGGCCGGTATCTCACGAATGAATGCATGGATGTTGGCTTCCAGTGCGTCAATCGAAGCGGCTTGTTGAAATGTGTTCGGTACGCAACCGAAGTATACAATGTGTTGGTCAGTCACCCTGACCTTCACCCAGACGATTCGCCATCGCCTACCACACAGTTGCGGTCATCTTCCTGATGGCCCCTATCGCATATATTCGAATCTTCGTTGTCGACAACTCGCCGCATTCCACAGAGTCAAATCGCAGCCAATGTCCCAGCCAACCATCAGCACAACATAATCACAGCTCAACTCATATCACTGGCGCATATGAGATATGCGATACCGAGACATTTGCCGAAGCGAGTCATCACCCAATTGTCGTCGACTCGGTAACCTGACGCCTCGCGCCGAATTGCGGCGAGGCAGCAATGGATATTCTAGTGTTTGGACTTCACTAAAGGAAAGATAAGGAAAATGGATCGTCGTCTTGGAGTTATCATTGTGGCTGGCGTGGGAATGCTGTTTGTCGTTTGGCGATGGATCTCGCATGCTTGGGCATGGTACGGGTTACTGGACACCCTGTGACTGTGGGCGTTCGGCTGACGCGGCAATTCTGGACTATGGCAACGACGTGCTGGTCGACAAATGGCGAAGGCGGCCAGCACTCAGAGCAGTCGAATTCTACCTCTCGCGGTAACGACACGGTAGCTTCAGTTTATTCAGTATAAATAAAGTTGATCTACTAGCCAAACGGTTTTACTCTTTTTTATTCGGCCCATATCAATTGGGAAGATTCTCCTCTCTAGGTCTCTTGTGAAAGTTCAGATCGGAAGACCAATACCCGACATTTTGGTGCCCCCTGTGAGGTAATTGATTGTGTTTATTGCGTGTTAATTGTAATATCGTTATTACCCCTCGCGGTGTAAAAACCCTCTCGCGGGCCACGAACGTTTGTGAATCCCCTCGCGGTTCAAACCCATAGTGAACAGTGACATTTATGTGTGAGATTGATTGGCTACGCATAGCCGTTTGTTTGACCACAGTTTGTGCGGCAATAGCGCTATTAGCGCTCGGTTTATTGTGTTGTGCTCGGTTCGAGTGACTCTATTCTCTGAATATTTTGTGTGGTGCTCTCATCGTGTGTTCAAATGGCTGAACTCAATCTGCGCACCACGGCGATCAACGCCATTCAGCGGGTCCATGCCAGGATAATGGCCGCTGACCTCAAGGAGTGCGACGAGGCCCAGCTCGAGCAAGAGCTACGCGCGATTAATGGGCAATTCGCGAAATTCGCCATGAACCAGGATGCCTTGGTGGCGATCGCCAAACCAGAGGAATTGGCTGCGCACGAGCTACTGGCGCAACGCGTGGAACGCCAGTTTGACGAGGTGAGTGTGGTGCTGCATCGGCAGCTGAAGACGCTGACGGCACCTGGACCGTCAGGTCTCCAATCATCTACCGCAGCTCCAGCCGAGCTGGCCACAACGAGTAATACGAAGATGGACATGCGATTGGACCCCATCTCCATCCCAACCTTCGATGGACAGGCGCAGAACTGGCTCGCCTTTAGAGACGCCTTTGAGCACCTGGTGCACAATACGGACTACCCAGAGGCATTCAAGCTGCAACATCTGCGGGCAGCCGTCCGCAACGTCGGCCTGGTCGGCAACATCTACTCAGCCCAAGTAGAAATTTGTGACTATTATATTGAATTATAGTCGCCAAACGGGATATTGGACTCAGTTTTGTGTCGATAAGCTCCATTCCAATAAGATGGTAACTATTTGGCGTTTGTGTTACCATTAATGGCCTCAAAGCTACAAATGTCCTTTAAAGTTACATTTCAACACACACAAAACCTGCGAGGTTGCTGTTTTATGTTTCCACTTAACAACTAGGCGAACTGACAGCGCAAAGTCTAATTTGTGTCCACCGAGAGTTACCATAGTATTTTGGCGCTTTTATTTGCAAACAATCTTCACACATAACGGGTGATTTTTTAATAGGTTTAGAACTTTAAAAAAAAAAAAAAAACACAAAAAATTCGAAAAAATGAATGAAATATTTATTTGAATCGATAGTTTGAACCTTCCAATTTAATGTTTAAAGATAATTTCATGCAAATGTTGACCGCGGCTGCGTCTCAGGTAGCCCATCCGCTGAGTCCAATTTTGGCATACTCTTTCACACATATCGGCCGGTATCTCACGAATGAATGCATGGATGTTGGCTTCCAGTGCGTCAATCGAAGCGGGCTTGTCCCTATACACATTAGCCTTGACATACCCCCACAAAAAATAATCGAATGGTGTCAAATCGCACGATCTAGGCGGCCAATTGACCGGCCCGAAACGTGAAATTAACTGTTCACCAAACTCGCCTCGCAATTGCGCCATTGTTTCGCGTGCTGTGTGGCATGTGGCACCGTCTTGTTGAAACCACATATCATGCAAGTCAAGAACTTCCATTTCGGGCAAAAGAAAGTTTGTTATCATCGCTCGGTAGCGTTCACCATTTACAGTAACGCTGCGATTCGCATCATCTTTGAAGAAATATGGCCCAATAATGCCGCCGGCCCATAAACCGCACCAAACAGTGGCTTTTTCGGGATGCATTGGTAGCTGTTGCAATGCTTCTGGCTGATCTTCACTCCAAATGCGGCAATTTTGCTTATTTACGTACCCATTCAACCAAAAATGAGCCTCATCGCTGAACACAATTTTTCGATAAAAAAGCGAAAATGAACATTTCGAACCGAGCACGAATTTTGATAGTAAAATTCAATAATTTTCAAGCGTTGTTCATTTGTAAGACGATCCATGGTTAAATTGCAAACCAAACTGAAGCTGCTTGACAGTGACACAAGGTACTAAACACACGTCAGCTGTCAAAACCAGTGTTGCCAAAACCAAACCAGCTAAAAAATCACCCGTTACAACAAACTAATGTCTGCTGTAGGTGCAACAGACGAAGTAGGTAGAGCATTTATACTCCACACGTAACATGCTCCTTTGAATGTAGGCGAGCGGTGTGCACGGAGAATATTTTCTCTTTCCACTGATAATTTCGAATACATTTTTCTGGACGTTTTAGCAGGAAACAATAAATTCATTATTGGCACATTATACATTCCTCCGAATGTGTCTCACTGTAGAATCGTTAGTGATGTGTTGGAGGACATTTGCGTATTAGCCCCTAAACTAATTCTTTGTGGCGATATAAATATTAATTTACTAAATCACGTGCAATGTTCGAATTTAAGTGATACTGTTTCGTCGTTTAATATGTCTTTTGCAAATATGTCTTATCCAACTCACTATATGCCCAATAAAATCCCTTCGTTAATAGATGTCGTCCTTCTTAGTGATACTAATATGCTTAAGCATTATTCTCAATTGTCTGCTCCTGCTTTTTCCCACCATGATCTCTTGTTTGCCACCCTTGACATACCTATATTATATTCTTCTAATAATCCACAAATCTTTCAATACTACGATTTTAAGAGAATTAACTACCCGTATCTACTACATGAATGTCTTTCTCTAGAATGGGACCGTATTCTTCTTACCCCTGATGTTAACGATCAAGTAGATATTTTCAATAAATTAACGACACATCTGTTTGATAAATATGTACCAAAGAAAAGTCTTGTTGCAAATCATGGTCCTTGTCCTTGGATTTCTAACGAAATCAAAATGTCAATGCGTGTAAGAGATCACATGTATCGTCGATGGAGAAGATTTCAAATCCCAGAAATCTTTATTGAATTCAAAAGGATAAGAAACAGGGTAAATTCAATGATTAAAAGGGCTAAATTAATATATTACACAAATAAATTTAATTCTAATCGTTCTTCATCTTTTATGTGGAATCAGATTAAAAAAATAGGGGTTTGCAATAAGAACAACATTAAGACTGATAATGATATTGACGTTGAGGAACTTAACAGAACTTTCACTAGAGTGTCACCTGTACCTGATGTGTCTCGTCCTCTGTCCACAAATACTCTTGTCAATACATCTGACGATGCATTTTTGTTTGATATTGTTGATTCGTTTACTGTTGGAAAGGTAATTATGTCTATAAAGTCTGAAAGCATGGGCATGGACTGCATTCACCCTAAGTTCATAAAAATATTACTACCGTATATCCTTAAGTATGTTACGTTTATTTTTAATTACATCATAATGTCTTCGTCCTACCCACATCAGTGGAAAAAGGCTAAAATTATCCCGATCCCCAAAAATAATAATGAATATCGTCCCATCGCCATCCTTCCTTTTCTATCTAAAGCGTTCGAATCAATTATCTGTGATCAAATTAAAGTATATATTGAGTCAAAAAAATTGTTAACACCTATGCAGTCAGGCTTCCGTTCCGGACACAGCTGTGTTACTGCCATGATAAAAGTGACCGACGACATACGGGAGGCTATCGACCGAGATGAAGTAACTCTAGTAACTTTAATTGACTTTTCAAAAGCTTTCGACTCTGTCTGTCCTGATATTCTTAATAGTAAACTTGTGTCTTATTTCAATTTTTCTCACCTTTCCGCAAAATTAATTATGTCTTACTTAACGAAAAGAGTCCAATCTGTCTTTCACAATCAGTCCTTCTCGTCTGCGTTACCTGTGAACTGTGGTGTGCCTCAAGGGTCAATAATTGGCCCTTTGTTATTCTCTATGTTTATTAATGACCTACCACTTGTTATACGTAATTGTCATTTTCATATTTATGCTGACGATGTGCAAATCTACATTCATTTCCCAATTGGTTTGATGGACGATGCAGTCGAAAGAATGAACGAGGACCTCAAATCGTTGACCAAGTGGTCTACTGATAACAGACTCCTATTAAATCCTTCAAAGACAAAATCGATTGCTATATATAAACACTTGTTGATGTCTCACATTCCTCCTGTTGTATTAAGTGGTGTCGAGGTCGAAATGGTTTCCAAAGTTAAAAACCTTGGCATTATCATCAATAGTAACCTTACTTGGAGCGACCACATCAACTCAGTGGTGTCCAAAATCTATGGTGCTCTACGCGGTTTATCAGTATGTAGAGATAGCTTGCCAACGAACGTTAAGCTCAAACTGGTAAAGGCTATTGTTATACCTTTATTAATGTATGGTTGTGAATTGTTCGGTTGCACAGATGCTAAATCAAGGCGTAAATTGAATATAGCGTTTAATTCAATTGCAAGATTTGTATACAATCTTCGTAGATACGATCATGTCTCAAGTTTTTCTCGACAACTACTAGGATGCAGTCTTGACCAGTTTTTAAATTTTAGAGCTTGCGCCATGATCCATAAAATCATAAATAAAAAACAGCCTATTTACTTGTTTAATAAAGTCGCCTTTTCACAGTCCCTCCGTTCTCATGGTATCCGACCGAATACTTATACATGCACGATAACACGCAGGCAATTTTTCATTCATGCCATTCGTCTTTATAATGAACTTCCCCTTAGTATAAGAACCAGGGTCGAGCACAGAAGTTTTTTGTCCTCAGTCTTTTCCCACCTTTGTACGCTTCATTGATGTTTCCCCCGCTTAAAGTAACGTAAGTTTAAAGTCATCACTTTCATTTTCAGTTTCTTTTTCATTTAACTCTTTTCTTTTACTTTCTTTTGTTGTTCCTCTAATTTAATTTGTACTATATTTTTCTGTTTTTATGTTATATATTATTACCTATTATTATTACTATACTGTAAGTTCTACTAAAATTGTTCTGAGTATTTTTTGTAAACTGTGCACTCATAAAGAATATATTTCTTATTGTACAGCAAATTTATATTTAATAAATACAAATACAAATACAAATTATATGACATTGAGCACCAATCGTAAAAGGGAATATAGGGTGGCATAAAAAAAATATCGTGAATAGTCAAATGATGAACAATGAATTTATCTAAAAAGAATCGAAATATTGTACCTAATATAGAGACTTTATTATTTAAGAATACTAATATCTTTTAATGAGTTTTCCTCCATAAGAATTAATTTTCATTTTAAACAGTGTACTGAAAATTGTTTGCCGTTGTAGCACGACGTCGAATAAAATTTTAAATTTACTTTTACTATGTGCACCGCGCTGCTTTTCGACGTTTCAGTATTTTAGTAGGACAAAAATGAGAATGTTTTTTGATTTGGCTACATAAAACTGCAGCAGATTAAACTGTAAAAAAATGCAAATGTGTACATAAAGAAAATATTCCAACTTTTATCAAATGTTATCAATATATTTTAATAAATAGCATGTTACATATATTATGTAATTGTAATAATGCTAGAAATATCATAAACCTTCTACAAAGATTTATTACACAAATTTTCTTTTGCAAACAAAATGTCCCAAATGAACTACAAACGTTATATTTATTAAAGTTATATCTCAGTAACATACCTACATGTAAAAATGTTCACTTTATTATATAGATTTTAGCAAACCAAAATCGCATTACCAAAAGTTAGAGGCGGAAACATCATAACATTTGCAAATCCCTTTCTTATTATTTTAACCAAACTTTTTTTTTACATGTTCTCATTCATTAAAAGATAGAATTTAAAAGAATGAATTATTTAAATATTACGACACAATAATAATAAACGCACACAAAACAACATTGTGCATGCACCCCGTGATTCTTCCTAAAGAAATCCATATGGCTGGCAAATGGCCGTCTTCAGTGCCTTGATTTTGTGCGGTTTTTGAGGCGATGTCGCTAGGGAACGTTCCGAATCGGATTTGAGTGTGTGAGTGAGCCGCGCGCTGTGACCAACGAGACCGTAGTGCAATAATTTGGCACTTTTTCGAGGACCCTCATACTATTTGTTGCTACTTTTTTCCTTTTTTTTAGTATGAAAATTCACTTTGGAAATTTTAGAAACGCAGTGATTTCCAAATGAATTTCTATAAAATATAACGCTGCTGTGTATCAGAACACGATTATAGTGTTAGGAGAGCCAACAATTGTTAAATATTGAGCGAAAATTCTTAAATTGCAGAATAGGGTGACATGGTCGTAGATGCACCAGTGGTGCACCACGCACCATAGCTCCATCTGCCTAACTGACAGATGTAATTGTGTCTACCTCACTCAAAAGTATTCGTTTTTTCCGGCAACGATAGTAGATTTCAGTCTGGTAGTGGATTTCTTTGTGCGCGGACGTGTGCGAATTTTTTTTTACAATTGCAGTGAAAAACGAAAAAAAAAGGGTAAGTTAATTTTTTTATTTCTTCAGTGGAAGTGACTTTTTTCTTTATTTAGCTTTAATAAAATGATTGTTTAACCTTTTATTTTTGGTTTATAATAAAGAGTTTATAACCTTGATGCGTTGTCTGCAGATTATTTAAATTTTAACCTAAAATTCCGTAGTAGTGCACAATGCACCACCAAGATCCTTCTGTATCGGGGCCAACGAAGAGGCAACAGTCGTTATACAAATTCTCAGAATCTGTATATAAATTAAATATTCGTTAAGTAATTAATTTTAAGTTGTTTATTTTGTTTATGTTTAAATTCCTATTTTATTTTTGTTATTTTTGTTTTATTGTTAACTTATTTTTATGTTGATGTGAAGATGAAGTCATTAGTATTTATTTTTATTTATATGTTCTTCAAAGTTGCAATGAACTGTTTTTTTGTCTAATAAAACTATGTTTATCTATTGAAATATTTGTTTTAATTTTTAAAATAATAGGTGGTGCATTATACACATACAACTGGTGCATTTAGTACCTACCATGGTGCACCATGCACCATTTCTCATTTTTTGAACAATTCATTTTAACTTAAAATGTTCACATGCTATCAACAAATTTACTCTATACATATTTCCATAACAAATTCATAAAATGTATGTCAAAATACCAAACAAAAAAAACTTATTTTAAAAATGTTATGGTCGTTTGAAAAAAGGGTGGTGCATTTACGACCACGTCACCCTAGCTTTAGAAATAACCCTTTTTTCTTTTTTTTATTTGTTACTTTTCAGAAGATGTTACGATTAAAAAGATCACTCTCTCACAACGTTTCTTTTATAAATAAACCCAAAACAACCAAATAACATTAGAATTAGATGTCTTTAAGGTTGTTCTGCGGGTAAGCTAGACAGTACTTTAGATGCAATTCGTTTTCAAATGACAAATTTTAAAATGAAAACCTTTTAGCTTTGATTTTTATTTATAAATATATAAAAAATTAATTGAATTTTGTTTATAAATTATATCAACTCATTTTTATATCTACTTTTAAGATCTCTTTCAATTTAGTTTTGTGTGCCTTTTTCTGACGCTGTTGCATAAATTCAGTATTTTCTATCCCAATATTTAACAAGTATTAGCCGGCTTTACACTATTAACGCGTTATTTTTTTAAACATATTCATTTTGAAATCACAGTTTTTGAAAACTTGTTTAAGTACTATTCACATGAGCGCGAATTGCGAACAAATGAATTTAATTGTATTTATGAATTGAAAATTGATTTGTATACTATTTACCACCAAAGCCTTATATTAAATTAATCTTAAGTCTAATCTAAAAAAAAATCGGACTCCCAATCGATTAAAATAGCTCAATTTACAATTATTACAGCAATTGAAAATTCTTGCGGCGAACTGTCACACTTTATTCACAATCCTACATAAGACATTCGCGGATCCACAAACCCACGAATGAAAAAATTCTATCGAATTTAACATTAAACAATGATTGAAGTAATTGAAGTGTAAAAAAAATTCGCTTGTTCGCAGTTCGTTCGCCATTGCCTCTCATGCGAATAGTCCAAAAATGTGTATTTTACAAATAATAAAAAGGAACAAAGGAACAAAAAATTGTATTAGTGTCCTCGAAAAAGCTACCAAATTGTCGCACAACGGTCACGCTGTTGCCATTTCTTCTCATCCGACATCCTTCTCGCTACCTAAAAAGGTCGCGTGTGGGAAAGCTCGCCTGGAATTTGCAGGAACAAAGCGATATAAGAACAGAGAAATATTGGAAGTTGTCAGTTCGCGACATCACTCACACATTTATAGAATCCGCCTATACGTGAACCCTTTCCGACACCGCCATTGCGGAAAAAACCGCACAAAATCAAGGCACTGATTCTAAGTGGGATCCATTATCAGAAAAAAGAAAAAAAAAAATGTCCCTGGGAAAAGAAAAGAAGCTTGAAAATAAAATCGAATATTATAAATACTCAATATTTCTTGAGCGCGTGAGTTTTTGCCACTACAACTTATTGATATTTGTGGTAAAACTGATTTTCGTTTGAATATTTTGCATTCGGGTACGAAGATATGCAATTATTAAAATCGCATAATATTATACCTGCTATACCATTTTCATGACATTTTGTTCGTTTAGGTACTTTAGCATCCCCATTAAAGAGGGAAGGTTATGTGTTTACGTTTTATATTGGTATCAGTATTTCTATTTCACATTATCTGTTTCGTGCGAACCAACTTACAAACACATGAAAACAAATTTGACAGCTCACTAAAATTCGGACACATTTCGGTCACAAGTCATAGCCGGGTACGTGAACTTGGCACCCCAATGTTAATTTTTTTTTGTTTTTTTTTTAAAGTTCCGGGGGGCTAAGCAAGAGTTCTAGAGTTCTTGCTAAGAATTTTGAAAAGTTCTGTTCGTTTACTATTTTTTTTAATTTTTTTAATTTTGGGTTGCTAAATTCACGGAGCACCCCATTTGTGAAAATATAATTTTTTTATTTTTTCTTCGCATAGGAACAACATAGTTCTAGAGTTCCTCATAGTTTTTTTTTCAAAAAAGTTGCCAAATTACGCCAAAAAAAATATTTTTCGATTATTATGACAGCACCCCATTTTCAAAAAAAAATTGCAAAATTATCAAAATAATGCACTACGCCAAGTGCAGTTCTCTAAACATAAAATTTTTTTTCGAATATAAACAAAAAAGTTATAGAACTTTGAAAATTTAACAAATTGAAAAAAATGAAAATCTATTTTTCGGAGTTCCGAAGAGTTCTGATTAGAGTTCTGGATAGTGCTAGAGAAACCCAACAAAAAATCCTTAAACAATTTCTTTCTAAACCCAAACACAAAAAAAATAGAACAAATTGAAAAAAATGAAAATCTATTTTTCGGAGTTCCGAAGAGTTCTGATTAGAGTTCTGGATAGTGCTTGAGAAACCCAACAAAAAATCCTTAAACAATTTCTTTCTAAACCCAAACACAAAAAAGTTAGAACAAATTGAAAAAATGAAAATCTTTTTTTCGGAGTTCCGAAGAGTTCTGATTAGAGTTCTGGATAGTGCTTGAGAAACCCAACAAAAAATCCTTAAACAATTTCTTTCTAAACCCAAACACAAAAAAGTTAGAACAAATTGAAAAAAATGAAAATCTATTTTTCGGAGTTCCGAAGAGTTCTGTGCCTTGATTTTGTGCGGTTTTTGAGGCGATGTCGCTAGGGAACGTTCCGAATTGGGTTTGATTGTGTGATTGAGCCGCGCGCTGTGACCAACGTGACCGTAGAGCAATAATTTGGCACTTTTTCGAGGACAGTGATACCATTTGTTGCTACTTTTTCCCTTTTTTTTAGTTTGAAAATTCACTTTGGAAATTTTAGAAACGCTGTGATTTCCAAATGAAATTCTATAAAATATAACGCTGCTGTCCATCAGAACACGATTATAGTGTTAGGAGAGCCAACAATTGTTAAATATTGTGCGAAAATTCTAAAATTGCAGAGTAGCTTTAGAAATGACACTTTTTTTTTTTTGTTACTTTTCAGAATTTCGCAACAATCTCCCGGACTGTTAGCGAAAGGTTACAAATTTTAGTTTTAGTTTCACAATAAATATAGACTATAAAAAGATCACTCTCTCACAACGTTTCTTTTATAAATAAAGCCAAAACAACCAAATAACATTAGATTTAGATGTCTTTAAAGTTGTTCTGCGGGTAAGCTAGACATTACTTTAGATGCAATTCGTTTTCAAATAACAAATTTTAAAATGAATTTATAAATATATAAAAAATTAATTGAATTTTGTTTATAAATTATATCAATATCTACTTTTGAGATCTCCTTCAATTTAGTTTTAAAAAGTCCATATAAAAGGGGCGATGAAAGAAAAGTGTGCCTTTTTCTGACGCTGTTACATAAATTTAGTATTTTGTAGTTTTTACACTATTAACGCGTTATTTTTTAAACATATTCATTTTGAAATCACAGTTTTTGAAAACTTTTTTAAGTACTATTCACATGAGCGCGAATTGCGAACAAATGAATTTAATTGTATTTATGAATTGAAAATTGATTTGTATACTATTTACCACCAAAGCCTTAAATTAAATTAATCTTAAGTCTAATCTAAAATAGCTCAATTTACAATTATTACAGCAATTTAAAATTCTTGCGGCGAACTGGCACACTTTATTCACAATCCACATAAAATATTCGCGGATCCACAAACCCACGAATGAAAAAATTCTATCGAATTTAACATTGAACAATGATTGAAGTGATTGAAGTGTCAAAAATATTCGCTTGTTCGCAGTTCGTTCGCAATTGGCTCTGTGAATAGTCCTAAAATGTTAATTTTCCATCTAATAAAAGGGAACAAAGGAACAACAAACTGTATCAGTTTGCTCGTAAAAGGTACCAAATTGTTGCACAACGGTTACGCTGTTCTCATCCGACATCCTTCTCGCTACCTAAAAAGGTTGCGTCTGGGAAAGATCGCCTGGAATTTCCCGGAACAAAGCGATATAAGAACAGGAAATATGGGAAGTTGTCAGTTCGCGATATCACTCACACATTTATAGAATCCGCCTATACGTGAACCCTTTCCGACACCGCCATTGCGGCAAAAACCGCACAAAATCAAGGCACAGATTAGAGTTCTGGATAGTGCTTGAGAAACCCAACAAAAAATCCTTAAACAATTTCTTTCTAAACCCAAACACAAAAAAGTTAAAACAAATTGAAAAAAATTAAAATCTATTTTTCGGAGTTCCGAAGAGTTCTGATTAGGGTTCAATAAAGTGCACAATGATCTTAACAAAAGATTTATAAAATAATTTTCTAAACAAAATATTAGAGCAAACATTTTGACACAATAAATGCATCTACATTGAATATTAATTACAGTTCTGGAAAGTTCCTAATGTTTTGTTAAGATTTTTTTTCATTTTTGATGTTATTGCATTCGTGTCGAACAAACACTTGCGGATGCTGCCACTATTTCAGTTTTTTTTTTTCGATAAGGACGGGTTGATGTTGAAACGGCGTTAAAAAAACTGATTGTTAGGTATAACGAAATTTTTTTTTTATTTAAAGAAGCCATGTACAACATAACAATATAACGCCACAAAAAAAACATTGCTGTCACATGCTGGAATAAGCGACCCGACCCAATTCGTTAGACCTTATTGAGCTTGTAGTGAATATAACCGGCTTCGTAGGACTACCTACACAATCTGACAAAAATATGCGCAGCCTCCGACTGCCAATTAGTTATACTTGAATTGTCTCGTTTTAATCTTTTTTACAGTCAGTCGGGTTTTTTTTAAATTAACTTTTTTATTTAAATAAGTTTTTGAAGAAAATATTATATTTCCATACAAATTCCGCAATTGTGAGCTTCCGTAAGTTTTAAAGTTTAAACTTTTTTATTAGTAAGTACGATGCAAGCTACAATTTTTTCAAATGATTAAAAATATGTACAATGTTAAATTTCTATAAAACAATTAAAAATTGTATGGAATATATGAAATGTATGTAGATTTCCAAAAAAATGTAAAACCGTTCCTTTGGTGAATGGTGTGCATTATAATTTGTCAGCGTTTTAGGAGTGTGGCTGGAGCACTTTACCAAAATCTTTAAAGCACTTCTTTTTCAGGTAGATCGCAAATGTAGTGTTCGATATGCTTATGTGATAAAAATAATAATATTTCATTTAAAATAAATGAATTCATGACTAAATGCAGACACTCCACAGGGCCGCAATTGTGAATACATCACAAAGTAATTCATTTAACAGTTCCAGTGTATTGAATATCTTGACATTTCTCTCAGACATTTGTGTAAAAAAAAAAAGTTTTTTTTTGTTTGTTTTTTAAATTCATAATTTTATAATAGATATGTTTAGCCTATAAGCCTATGACACTCCGGGTAAGAATACCAATTTAATGACTCTCTTTAAAATCGGTCGAGCCTTTTGGGCTACAGGGCGTCCCGTAGGAACGTACATAGGATACGCGCGAAACACATAACCCTATCCCTGTGTACAGTCGGGTAAAAATATTTTCTTTGATTTTGTTCCGTACTCCCCGGTACTCCCCAAAAATATTCTACTATACTCCCCAACGAACTTATGAAACGGCAGCCCTGTCCCCTGTCCCGGATTACGTTCAAACCTCGGATTTGGAGTTTTCGGGCTTACAGTTCGGGTACAGTAATGGTACCCATACAAAATTTTCGCACCAGTTTGATTTGATCGAAAATGGCTCTATCGATTTCAACCAAAATTGATATATTAGCTAGTAGGTGACGTTAACATGACTGCGTACCCAGTTTTTGGCTAAAAATCCGAACAACGGTACTTTTTAAATTTGGACACATCTCGAAAGCGATCTATGCGATTGTAAAAAAAAAATATTTCTAAGGTAATGTGGTCATTTATAACTTAATAGCAAACTCAACTTTTCTCTATATTAGCCCTGTTTTTTTGAGCTTCGTTCTCAGCAAAGCAAAGTAAAGTAGGGTTTTCAGCACGCAATTACAACAACTACGGTCTACTCGACACTTCGACGACTCACACTAGGTATTCATTCCCAGCAAGATTCACTTGGGAGTAAATGTATACTTCTGAACACCAGGGGGAGAACATTTTTGTTGCCCTCCTTGTATAATATGAATCTGTTCACAAAGTTTCTCTATTTACAGTACATACTATTCGTTGATTGTGATTGGTGGAAATTCATAAAGAAATGCATAAGTGAACTAATTTTCAAAATAACAAATAAATATAGGGGCTTTTATTAAAATATGCAATAAATTTTTTTTTATGTAAGCTGCAAATATTGTTTTAGACAAATATACCTTATTAAACTTGTAATCGTAAGATATTAGTGTATTAATCTTTGAGATATATATTTTTATATTTTTTAAATTTTATGCAAAAAAATTGTATTTCTTTGACTGAAAAAAGTTACTTCTTGTGATGTGCCCAATCATGTTGTATCATGCTACCTACTGAACAGGCCCACACTGCCACCTTTTTTGATAAAACCTACTGTTCAGAAAGCTGCTGGGAATCGTTTAAGTGCACATTTTCCTACTTTACTTTGCTTTGCTGAGATTGAAGCTCAAAAAAACAAGCCTATTATCGTACAATGGATTTTTGAAAAAAAGTAATTTTTTTTAATTTAGTTTTTTTTCAGTTTACCGGAAAACGGCGATAACGATTTTGACCAAAATGCAAACTTAGAGTCAAATGGATGTTTTGAAAACAATCGTGTCCTCAATTTTCAATTCGAAGGATCGTAGACGCTAATTTCAAAAACTGCTCATATCTCGAAAAACCCCTCTTTGATTTCGACAAAACTTTAAAAACGAAGCAGTGCTTTCATCCCGAACAAATAGTATTTAAATTAAACATTTCAATATTTAGTACTGTTTTGTCTGCATAATCTTACAAAAAATCGCTCTCACGATTTTGATCGAAATACATATTTAGGATAATAACTAGAATATCACTAATTAAGATCCCGTACTTAGTTTTCCTCAAAAAGTTCGAAGAAGTCAGCTTTTCAATTATTTCTCAAAAAGTACTTCAGCTACGAAAAACTTATTTTTAGCAAATACAACCCACTTCTTATTTTTTCAGCAATATTGAATAGTGCAGGAGTTCCCTAACTGTGCGTCGCGACGCATAATTGCGAGCATAGCTTTCAAGTTCACTTGTGATAGTTCTGTCTTAGTTATATCTAATCTAATTAATCTAATTTTCTAATAAATTTAATAAACATAAACATTCTCTATCTTTGGCGTTTTATTTAGTTATTTATTTAGCCTATCTTAGAAGGGCGTCGGAAAAAAAATACAACCTCCAAAGGGAGTCGCGGTTTAAAAAAGTTTGGGAGCCCCTGGAATAGTGCATCTTAAAATAATGCCAACCATTTGTTGCTTACACAATCAGAAAATCAAACGTAATTTTCACCCCACACACGAGCATCAGGATATTCAGTTTATAACTCCTAATGCAAATTCAGAAATGCCTATCGGTCTATCACGAGCAATACTTCCCATCATTGAAAATTTTAATCTTAGTCCAGTCAAAGTTGAAAACACATCCTAGTAGGTCAAAAACAGAAAATCCAACACGCTTGTCGGTAAGATCTTATAAAGTAGTACCTACAGTAGACACTTATAGCTCTCTAGCCAGAACTTGCGGCAATTGCCTGTTACAGAGAGCTTTAACTTTTAAAAACTTATATTATTATTTGTTATAACTGCCATATGAAATGAATATCCTAAAGTGGATTTTGTTTTCTTTTATCTAGTATCGAGAAAGTTTCGTTCGACCCAGTCGTGCACTTTATTTTAACTTTCTGTTAGGAGGTAGGTAGGTAGAAGTGGCGGTCCATCCTTGAACCCAAGTAGCACTATGATGTGCCTTTTTGTTACCACGACTCGTGTGACCTAGTTTGTGATGGTTATAAAGGGGTGTAATGCATTATATACTTATATCCAACCTGTGGAGTTGAGGAAACGGATTATATCTAATATCCCTTTACCCGAAAAATCGCTAAGGTCGTCAAAAAAAGGTTGGTTCAGTGTCCGCAATCTGGCTCTTGCCAGTGCCGGACATTTGCAGAGGAAATGGCAGAGAGTTTCTTTCTCGTTTGTATTTCCGCAGCTGCGGCAATGAGGGTTGTGTGGGATCCCAAGTTTGGCCGCATGGTCGCCAATTGGCCAATGCCCCGTGATTATTGCCGTGACTCTGGCAATATCTGGGCGGGTTCTATTTAGCAGGTTTCTTGTTCTATTTTGGTCGTATGTGGGCCATAAATCTTTCTTGATATGACACAGTTGGTCAAACCCCTCCATTGGAGATTGGCTTTCTGTAGAAAATGTGAATGAATTTGTCCCTTTACCACTCCTAGTGGAACATGGACCCTTGTCGCGTGTGAGACGTGTAGAGCTGACCCCCGCCTGGCAAGCTCATCTGCGCGCTCGTTGCCTATTATGTCACTATGCCCCGGTACCCAGAGAAGTGTGACATTGAAACGTTCGCCCAGGCGGGCAAGCTCGTTCCGGCACTCCTGCACCAGCTTGGAGGATATGGTAGCCGAATTTATGGCTTTGATGGCGGCTTGGCTATCAATAAAGATAGCAATGTTTTGTTTGTGCGTTGTGTCATGCCCTAAAAGCGCGCAGGCTTCTCGGATAGCCAGTACTTCAGCCTGGAAAACGCTGGCAAAATCCGGCAAACGGTATGTTTCTGATATATTCGGTGATTCTGAGTAGACCCCGGCCCCCACACCACAGTTCATCTTAGATCCGTCAGTGTATATGACCGTGTCAAAGCCCTGCACTACTTCGTTCCTCTTCCACTGAGCTCTGGAAGGGAAACTTACCTGGAAGCCTTTTTTGAAATTGAGTTGTGGTGTGATATAGTCGGTTGGAGACGTGGCCATACCGTTTGGTAACGAGTCCAGAATGTTGCTGTGGCCATACGGCCTTGCACTCCAGCACCCAGACTCCCTGAGTCTTATGGCGCTGCATAGTGCGGTATCTTTGGTGTGTAGCTCGAGAGGTAGAAGATGCAGGAGCACAGTAAGGGCATCCGTTGGTGCCGACCTCATTGCACCCGTGGTGCCTATACTGGCTGTTCTTTGCAGTCTTTTAAGCTTTGTAAGGTTGTAGCCTTTACTCAGCGCAGGCCACCATACGAGTGAGCCGTATGTCAAAATTGGACGCACAACGGCAGTGTGCATCCATAAAGTCATCTTTGTTTGAAGTCCCCACTTCTTTCCAAATGTTTTACTGCAGGCGTAGAAGGCAATCCGCGCTTTCTTTACCCTGTGTTCGATGTTTTGTTTCCAGTTTTGTATCAAGCATGATGCCCAGATACTTAGCGCTGGAGGATAGTGTGAGTGGTTGACCATTTAGACGGGGGAGGGTAAAATCGGGTATTTTGGTTTTGGTGGTGAACAGCATCAGTTCCGTTTTGCCCGGGTTGACGCCGAGGCCGCAGCTTGCAGCCCAGGTGTTTACCTTTTCTAGAGCGGCCTCCATGATTTCGCTAATCACGGAGGGAAACTTCCCTGACACTAGTATCGCCACGTCATCCGCATACGCGACAACTTTCACTCGTTCCCTATCAAGTTTTGCAAGAATTTTGTTTATAACCATTAGCCAGAGTAGAGGCGAAATGACACCGCCCTGTGGCGTACCTCTGTGGGCAAATCTGGTTAAGTGGCTGTTGCCTAGTGTGGCCTGAAGGGTTCTTGTTCTGAGCATAGAGACTATCCATTGACTAATAAATTCCTCTATGCCCATCTCAATCAGAGATTCTTGAATTGCTTCAGTGTGTACGTTGTTAAAAGCTCCCTCTATGTCTAGAAAGGAGGCTAGGGTATATTCTTTATAGTATAAGGATCTTTCGATTGTCCGCACTACCTCGTGTAGAGCCGTTTCCGTAGATCTCCCCTTGAGATAGGCGTGCTGTGATTTAGATAGCGATGATTCTACTAGAAAGCTTCGCATGTGGATGTCTAGGACACGTTCTAGAGTTTTGAGAACAAAGGAGGTTAGACTAATTGGCCTGAAATCCTTTGCGGCTTCATGCCCGCGTTTGCCAACCCTCGGTATAAACACCACTCTAGCGTGTCTCCAGGAGTAGGGAACGTGGTTTAGTATTATACAGCTTCTAAAGATTGACGCCAGCCAAGGTATTGTTAAGTCTTGCGTTCTCTGTAGCATGACAGGTAGAATGCCGTCAGGGCCCGGAGACTTAAACGGAGAGAAGCTGTTGATAGCCCAGGAGATCTTTTCCTCGGAAATTAATGAAGTGATGCGATTATGGAGTGCAGGTTGTACTGGCCGAGACCTCTCGGGTTCTGTACTAATATCGCTGCAACCGGGAAAGTGTGTGTTAATTAGGAGTTCCAGGGTCTCCGCACAGGATTCAGTCCAACCTCCATCTGACTTTCTTAAAAAGGAAGGGTTGGAGTGTTCCTTGGACAGAATTTTGCTAAGCCTGGCGGAGTCCTTAAGGGTTTCTATTGAATGGCAATAATCCATCCAGGCCTCCTTTTTGGATGCCTTGATGGCTTTTTTATAAAGACTAAGACAGTCCCTATAAGGCTGCCAGAATTTGTGTTTGTGGCAGATATTGAAAATCGCTCTGGTCATCTACCTGAGATTGGAGAGATCCTCGTTCCACCATGGGGGAAGTGTTTTTTTGCTACGTTTAACTGGGCAGGAGACTTTGTATGCCGTAACCATTGCATTCTCGAAAGTCTTAACCTTTGCCTCCAGTTCTTCGATTGCTAAAGTGTGTCTTTCAGGTGTATTTTTGAGTTTTGTCCGAAGGACTTGACCAAACTTGGTCCAATTAACTCTCTTTGGGTTTCTAAATGGTTTACTAGTCTCAGCCTCGAGACCCAAGTCATAGAGGATCCATCTGTGGTCTGAGAGTGACTCCAGATTGGAAACTCTTTGTTTTTAGTGTGATATCTAGGACCTCTTCCCACCCCCGGAAAGTTCCCGTACTCGGGAAAACGAAGGTTGGAGTCGTGCCCTTATTGCAGACAGACAGGTTAGTAGTTAAAAGAAAATCAAAAAGTGACTCACCTCTCTCATTATCTTCTGAACTCCCCCATAAAGTATGCCTGGCGTTGGCGTCACAACCTAATAGTAGGTTGTCCTTGCTTGTTGTTGCGGCTATGAGCTGCTCCACTTCCGCTGGCGGTGCTTGTACCTCATGTGCCATGTATGCTGATGCCAGGTACGTTGATTGGTTTGCACACTCCAGTTTAACCACTGTTAAATCGTTTGAGCTAAGATTGGGACATAAAAAACCTTTTAAATGTTTCTTAGCGAGTATGCAAGTTCTAGGCTTACCTGTGGCCAGATGTTTGTAAAAAATGTTGTATTGTCTGTCTTGAAGCCCCTTTATGGACGAATCTCTCACCCATGGCTCCTGGATAATGCCGATGTCCACGTTTTCCTCCCTTAGAAAAACCTTCAGATTGTCGGAGGCACACCTTGAGTGCCTCAAGTTAATCTGAACGACTTTCAGCATTATTAGTGGTTTTTTCTGTTAGTAAGAGGTCCTCCAACAACTTGTCGGTTTCGACGATGTCCGCATCGTCATCGGGAATAGAGGAGATAAAAACTTTGTGCTTCGCATGCCGTATGCCAAACCTAAGTTTGTAGTCTGCCTTCTCGAGAGCAGCCAGGCACTCGTCATTTATAAGTCGCAGGAAGGACATTGTGTTTGTTGTGCGGTTCCTCCGCCTTGATGACTGACCAGTCATCCATTGGAACCGCCGGGTTGTGGAGTTTGAGACATTGGAGAAGCCTTTCCCCTTCTACCTTCATATTGGGCGGGCCCTGGGTCTCCTCGGGATGTCGTTAGCTGGGATGAGTTTGAGCTTCAAACCGTCCCAGGCGTCGCTAACCTTAGCAACGCACTCGCTAAGGAAATCCCTGGAGAATTGGTCGGCGCACTTGATCACCCGATACCCCCTCACCACCTTGGCGGAGTCAAAGTCTGGAAGAGGTCCCCCTTGGTTTTTTTAAAAGGTGGTCCAGCACCATGTCGGAAAGCTTGGCCTCAATGCTTCCCCACGCCATTGCTGTGGATTTCCCATTTGTGGAGAGTTCGTCTACCAAAGCGACCTGAAGGTGATCCCTTACCACCTCGGTGAAGGGTCTCCTCTGGAACACACTGGCCGCCGATGAACTTGGCTTGTTGACGGCTGTCGTCCCTACGGTTGCCTTGGTTTTTTTAGGGGCCGGGCGATGGGAGGTCTCATCTTGAGACCTGATTCGCTTCGTTGCCTGCCTTGGGTTGTTTTTCAGGCGCTCGTTGTATTCGTCAACGATCGCCTGATATTTGACTTTGTCCTCCTCATCTTTGTCATGGGGCTTTCCGTCGGCCTCATTTTTGGCTATCTTGCCTAGGATAAAGAGGGCCATCTGGTACTTGCTCTTAATAGCTTTCCCAGGGGACTTGTGTCTGTTTTGTTTTGTTTTTGTATCCGTGTGGTTTGCAGTTGAGGTGCTAGCCTTAGCACTCTCACTGCTTGGTGGACGAACGACTGTCTCCTGACTGGAGGCCAGCAGTTCTTCTTCTGATGAGGTGCCAACCTCTGGCATCCTCAGCTGGTACTTTACCTTATTTTTTTTTTAACGTCTTCTTCTTTTCTTTCCATTTTAGTGTAGTAGTCGACCCCGGCAGAGCCGTCTTACCAGGGTAAGGCACTTATACAACCGACCTTGCCTGGGCATCGGAGGGGACCGTTTGCGGCCGAGTTGGTTTAACCACATACTGACCATGCAGCCATCGACACGGTGCCTTGACGTCTTGACTTAAAGTGGGATTTTAACTAGGGTTTACTCCCGGTAGGGTCGCTCTTAGTTTCAGTCTGGGGGCATATGCCTCGCAGACTTACTACAAGCCCCTCCACCCCGCCAAGGCGGCAACCCGGTCGGAACCTTCTGTTAGGAACTTTCCAGAACTGTAATTAATATTCAATGTAGATACATTTATTGTGTCAAAATGTTTGCTCTAAAATTTTGTTTAGAAAATTATTTTATAAATCTTTTGTTAAGATCATTGTGCACTTTATTGAACCCTAATCAGAACTCGTCGGAACTCCGAAAAATAGATTTTAATTTTTTTCAATTTGTTCTAACTTTTTTGTGTTTGGGTTTAGAAAGAAATTGTTTAAGGATTTTTTGTTGGGTTTCTCAAGCACTATCCAGAACTCTAATCAGAACTCTTCGGAACTCCGAAAAATAGATTTTATTTTTTTTCAATTTGTTCTAACTTTTTTGTGTTTGGGTTTAGAAAGAAATTGTTTAAGGATTTTTTGTTGGGTTTCTCAAGCACTATCCAGAACTCTAATCAGAACTCTTCGGAACTCCGAAAAATAGATTTTCATTTTTTTCAATTTGTTCTAACTTTTTTGTGTTTGGGTTTAGAAAGAAATTGTTTAAGGATTTTTTGTTGGGTTTCTCAAGCACTATCCAGAACTCTAATCAGAACTCTTCGGAACTCCGAAAAATAGATTTTTTTTTTTCAATTTGTTAAATTTTCAAAGTTCTATAACTTTTTTGTTTATATTCGAAAAAAAATTTATGTTTAGAGAACTCCAGAACTCTTGGCGTAGTGCATTATTTTGATAAAAAAAATTTTTTTTTTTGAAAATGGGGTGCTGTCATATAATCGAAAAATATTTTTTTTGCCGTAATTTGGCAACTTTTTTGAAAAAAAAACTATGAGGAACTCTAGAACTATGTTGTTCCTATGCGAAGAAAAAATAAAAAAATAATATTTTCACAAATGGGGCGCTCCGTGAATTTAGCAACCCAAAATTAAAAAAATTAAAAAAAATAGTAAACGAACAGAACTTTTCAAAATTCTTAGCAGGAACTCTAGAACTCTTGCTTAGCTCCCCGGAACTCTAAAAAAAACAAAAAAAAATTAACATTGGGGTGCCAAGTTCACGCATCCGTCATAGCCAGAATCCCATTATGTGTGTTTCCCGAAATATTAATTTTATGAGGTAAAACTTATTCCCCACTTTGGTCAACGTTACATCCTGCAGTGCAAACATTACGCACTTTGATACATTATACACACATTACTGTTACGGTAACATGTCTGAAATGCGGGAACAGCGTGCACACTGCGACAAGCAATTTCTACTTGGGAGGTGGCTACGATGAGCTCTGGAAGGAGCTCACAGACCGTTATGACAATCCACGTGTGCTGGCGGAGACACATGCGTGCCGATTGCTCAACCTCGAGGCGGCGCACACGGAGAGTGCGGCCGCGCTGCACCGGATTGTGGACTCGGTGCAGGAAACGCTGAGGCCTCTCCAGGTCACGAAGCATTCAGGTGCGACCTGGGACGTGCTCCTGGTCCCGCTGGTGGTAGGTCGTTTACCATCCAGCACACAGCAAGCTTTGCGGATGAGCAGTCCAGCTAGGGAAATCGCTAGCTTGATCGAGTTCCTATTGATGCGAGCTCATAGCCTGGCGACACAGATCATCGCGCCTTCTCCACAACGTCGCATGAGGTCCGACCCCAACCGCCTGCTAGACAACGTCCCACCGCACGGGCCATGGCTGCCGCGGTGGGCGAGAAGAGGTGCGTCCTGTGTAAGTGAGCGCACCGCTTAGGTATACCAATGTCCATCATTCAACAACATGGACGTAAACCAGAGCCTCAAAGTCAATAGGTTCTCTGAGGTCTGCTTCAACTGCCTGACTCCCGGGCACAACGCGACGAGCTGTCCTTCAACGATGGTTTGCCGGAAGTGCAATGGTAAGCACCACACCTTGCTGTGTCGTTCGACAGCTGCCCTTCAGCCACGGCAGTCAAACCGGAGAGAGTCCGGCCCCCAACCGACTGGACGAGACAACGCACCGCAGCCGGCACGGAATTCAGCGAATCCAGCCATGCCAGATCCATCGTGCTGGCAGCCTTGGCAGGATCGTCCGCATGGTCCCCCGGACATCTTCATGGAAGACGAGCATTGACTGGCTCGCAGCAACACCACCGTACTATTGGCAACGGCGCTTGTCCATGCGTACGGTGCTGCCTCGGAGCATCACCGGCTCGCACGAGCACTCTGCGATCCCGGGTCGCAGGTAAGTTTTGTCACCACCGACCCGACTAACAACCTTCCTCTCGTTTAGCACATCGCGGCTAGAAGTTGCCATCCGAGGCATAGGCGCCTCCAACCTCGACCAGGTCCAAGGTCAAGTGACGCTGTCACTCAGGTCCATCCGGACCACCTTCTCCATCGAGATTCGGGCACTTGTCATCCCGACGATCACATCTATGCTACCTGGCGAGACTGTGGATGTCACACAATGGCCACACCTTGGTGGTCTCCCACTGGCAGACAGACATTTTGGCACTCCTCGAGCCATCGACATTCTACTGGGAGCAGATGTCTGGGGCCTCCTGGTCCAAGACGAGGTTATTCATGGACGACCTCACGAACCACACGCTCAGCTCACTCGACTTGGATGGGTGATATTCGGACCAGCGGCATTGTCGCGGCGATCACCTGCGATCCAAGCACTCCATAGTCAGGTGACAGATGAGTCATCTCCGGAGTATACATTGGAAAAACTTGTCAGGAACTTCTGGAAGTTGGAAGAGGTTCACCCAGACGAGACGCGAGAAGACGAGTGCAGCGGCTTCGCACTCTCGAACATCACAGGGACGATACGTGGTAGGCATCCCATTCCGAAACGATGCACCGACACTAGGTGCATCCTACCGTGGCGCGCTGCGTCAGTTATATTGCTTGGAGCGGCGTCTCCAGGGCAACCCTGAACTACGAGCGAAGTATATCGACTTCATGAGGGAGTACGAAGAGCTTGGACACATGGAGCGGGTCGGTCAACATGGCGACCATCCGCGATGCTACTACATCCCACATCACGCGGTCATCAGCAAGTTCCACGTGGTGTTCAAAGCATCGGCTCGGACCACTACCGGCGTCTCACTCAATGACGTCCAGCTGGTGGGTCCGACGGTACAGGACTCCCTAGTCAACGTGATCTGCGATCCAAGACGTGGAGAAGATGTTCCGACAGGTGCTGGTGGCACCCGAGCATCGCGACTATCAGCGGATTCTCTGGCGAGAATCACCGTCCGACGAGCTTGTGGTCTTTCGCTTGACGACGGTTACATACGGCATGGCTTCAAGCCCATACACTTCGGTGCGCTCGATGATCCAGTGCGCACAGGATAATCAACACTTGGTGACCAACCCGCTGCGAGCCCGAGCAGCACGACTGACGATTGAGAAGGACTTCTACGTGGACGATCTCCTCACTAGCTGTGACAGCATCCAGGAGGCAGTCGGAGTGGCTGCTGACGTTAAGCAAATCCTCTTGGCTGGACACTTCTCGTTGCGCAAGTGGAACTCGAATTGCGCACAGGTAATATCTTTGGTAAATAACAATGGTGTTCCTTCTTCTCTTTCCACAGAGCTTGTCATGGAGTGCCCAACGGCCACCGTCCTGGGCCTGCGTTGGGAGCCAGCTGCTGACGAGCTCTTCTTTCGTGTGGAAACAGAAACCAACCCGCCAATTGCCACGAAACGGCGAGTACTGAGTGAGGTCGCTCGACTGTTTGACCCGACGGGCCTGCTAGCGCTGGTCGTTATCATTGGGAAGGTGTTCATCCAAACTCTCTGGTCGGCTGGGGTCACCTGGGATACTCCACTCGAGCACGAGCTGCTCACTGCATGGACGGTATTCAGACAGGGTCTGCTTGCACTCAACCGAGTTCGGATACCACGCTGGTTGGGCATGCACAGCCAGCATGTCCCCACAATCCATGGATTTTGCGATGCCAGTGTGCGAGCCTATGCCGCTGTCATCTACTTGAAGACGACGCATACTGATGGACGAACTGAGGTTTCATTGCTGACCGCCCGCACTAAGGTGGCCCCGCTTAAGGGCGCTACCATCCCGCGCTTGGAACTATGCGCTGCGAGCCTGTTGGCTCTCACTCTGGACAACGTACGCACTGCTATGGGGCTACAAGCAGCCCCATACTATCTCTGGTCTGATTCGAGCATCGTCTTGTGTTGGTTGCGCAAAGAGCCCTCCACACTGAAACCATACGCCGCCAACCGCGTGCGGCAAGTCCAGGAACTAACCTCGCCGGAGCGGTGGAACCATGTCCGCTCCGCTCAGAATCCAGCCGACTGCGCCAGTCGAGGCCTCAGCGCCGCCGACCTTCTACAGCACCCACTTTGGTGGCAAGGCCCCCCTTGGATTGCAAGCGGTCCGCTTCCTCTCAGCCCAACCGGGCAGCTTCAAGACGCGGACAGAACCCAGGTCGACTCCGAGCTCCGGCTGTCGACCTTCACCGGGATCGCCACCGCCCGTCCTGTCCTCACAACACTACGCCTGGATGGGGTCGTCATTCTACTAACCGAGCGCTGCAACGCTGCAACGGTTACTCCACACCGTTGCCTATATGCTTCGATGGCGAAGCGCCTGCAGACACCTCTTAAGGAAACCCGTGGTCGGAGCGGACGAGCTCGACCAGGCGATGGAACGATTGATTGGCCTGAACAGGTCCCCGCTGGCGAGTTCCAGCTCGCTATTATCCCTCAATCCGTACCTGGATGCGCGGAGCCTTCTCCGAGTCGGTGGCCGACTCACGCACGCCTCTCTTCCAACGGATCAGCGCTTCCCCATCGTCCTGCCGAAGTCCGGCGCCCTTGTGGAACTCCTGATCCGCCAAATACATCTGACGAACCTGCATGGGGGGGTGCAACTGATGCTGCAGACCCTGCGAGAAAAATACTGGATATTACATGGCAGACAGGCTGTCCGCACTCTTCTACATAATTGCACGACCTGTCGACGACACCGCGGAGCCATCATTCGGCAACAAATGGCCCCGCTCCCTGGACACCGGGTCAACTCCACCCGCCCGTTCCTAGCTACCGGCGTGGATTATTGTGGCCCTTTCACGGTCCGTGTTGGGTAAAAGCGATCTCGTACCACAGTGAAGACGTACTTAGCCATCTTCATTTGCATGGCAACCAAGGCCGTACACCTCGAGGTAATTGAAGACCTCTCATTACAGGCCTTCTTGGACGCATTCACTCGATTCACCAGCAGGCGTGGTCCCTGCCCAGACCTCTATAGCGACAATGGAACTGCGTTCGTCGGAGCGAACCGGTATATGAAGGAGGATTTAAGCGCTTTCTACTCTCACTATAACCAACAGGCATTGGCGCATGCCGGAACGAAATAGCACTTCATCACCCCCGCCGCGCCCCATCAAGGTGGTCTATGGGAAGCCGCGGTGAAGTCGGCAAAACGTCACTTGGTGCGACTGGTCGGCTCTCAGTCGCTTTGGCATCATCAACTCAACACACTGGCTACCCGCATCGAAGCATGCCTCAACTCTCGCCCACTTGTGCCCCTCCACGACGACCCGGACGACAAATTGGCCCTCACGCCCGGCGATTTCCTCATCGGCGCGCCGCTCCTGTCCGTTTCAGAGCCGCTGATCGGGGACGTGCCGCTCAACCGCCAAAAGCAGTACCAATGGCTTCGAAAGGTACACCAGGACTTCTGGAAAAGATGGAGTGAAGAGTATCTGGCCACTCTACAAACCCGCAGTAAATGGGCTAACCGAGAGCCCAATCTACAAATCGATGACATCGTGCTCCCCCGACCCATTGGCGATTAGGTCGGATTGTTGCTGTCCACCCGGGCAGAGATGGTTTGATCCGCAACGTGACTCTACGCACTCGGACTGGTGAGTGCCGCCGGCCGGTACAGAAACTCTGCCGGTTATTAGAGCTACATTGAATCTTGAATCTTCTTCCAATCGATCGCCATCAGGAGCTAAGTCGATGCGACATTGGAATATGGACCATTTTGTGCTCGCCTACAACTCCTCTACAGGGCATATCCAAGATTACAGTTGATTTGGATGGCCACTTGCCCACCGGCATCCCCCGTGATGTCATTTCGAACCGAATGGTCCGACCGGGCAGAATGTTCGGTACGCAACCGAAGTATACAATGTGTTGGTTAGTCACCCTGACCTTCACCCAGACGATTCGCCATCGCCTACCACACAGTTGCGGTCATCTACCTGATGGCCCCTATCGCATATATTCGAATCTTCGTTGTCGACAACTCGCCGCATTCCACAGAGTCAAATCGCAGCCAATGTCCCAGCCAACCATCAGCACAACATAATCACAGCTCAACTCATATCACTGGCGCATATGAGATATGCGATACCGAGACATTTGCCGAAGCGAGTCATCACCCACTTGTCGTCGACTCGGTAACCTGACGCCTCGCGCCGAATGTAATGGCACTATTCGATGGACGAATTAATACGGCGGCGAGGCAGCAATGGATATTCTAGTGTTTGGACTTCACTAAAGGAAAGATAAGAAAAATGGATCGTCGTCTTGGAGTTATCATTGTGGCTGGCGTGGGAATGCTGTTTGTCGTTTGGCGATAGATCTCGCATGCTTGGGCATGGTACGGATTACTGGACACCCTGGGACTGTGGGCGTTCGGCTGACGCGGCAATTCTGGACTATGGCAACGACGTGCTGGTCGACAAATGGCGAAGGTGGCCAGCACTCAGAGCAGTCGAATTCTACCTCTCGCGGTAACGACACGGTAGCTTCAGTTTATTCAGTATAAATAAAGTTGATCTACTAGCCAAACGGTTTTACTCTTTTTTATTCGGCCCATATCAATTGGGAAGATTCTCCTCTCTAGGTCTCTTGTGAAAGTTCAGATCGGAAGACCAATACCCGACAAAATGCATCATTGAAAATTTTGATATACGATTTTAAGACGATTAATCAAACAATATTGTCTTTAGTTGCTATCAAATTAAAGCTAAGCAATTGTGGAATCTTTTTACGAAAAAAATATCTTAATTCGGATTAAAACTTTTCTGTAAATCCACTTTTATTATTTCGCTGACCATTGAACGATTTCATTGCGTTTTGATCTCTGGTATAGTTCACGTCGTGTTTGGTGTTATATAAAATAAAACAGTGAAATTTTTATGTAATGTGCCAACCAATTGTTATCCGTGGGTTTGACTGTCATTTTCAATCCTTTGAAGTTGGAACACTATTATTAAATACTATTGTAATAAAAAAATATTTCAGACTATACTAGGCCACCCTCACATTTGTACCCACTGTGTTCGTGATTTATTCGACGACCACACTGTTTGATTGATTCACGGTTTCACTCACGTTTTTTTCGTGCTGGTTTCATGACATATACCTACCGTTTATTTTCTTCTTTTCTTTCTTTGTTTCTTTTACGTGTTATTACTTCTTTGATCATCCGAGTGTACGGAACTATAATAAAATCTCTCTTGTTAATTTTTTTTTCTACAAAACAAGGTTGCGCTACACGCTAAATAATGGAAAGACGTATTTTAGATTTAAGTTTTTAATAAATAGCGATGATTTAAAAAAATTATATGTTTTATTTTCTTAAACAGGAAAGCGATGGAGTTCATAATAAATTTGGTAAACAAAACTGTGCAATCTTAAATTGGAATTTCACATTCTTGAACCATTCCGAAGCGTTATGTTTAAGAATACACATAAATTAAGTTTAAAATGATTTAAAATCAAGTTGTTGAATTCTTAGAAAGAAATAACTTTCGGCTTAATTAAAGCTCACACATTCTTCATTGCGCTATTTTTAAGAACACATAAGCTTAATTTAAGTTTCCAATGATCTAAAATCAAGATGTTGCATTCTTCGAATGAAATGACTTTGGTCTTAATTTAAGGTTACACGTTCTTAATACTCCTATAGAACAATCTTAAAATAAGAATTAAAGTTTAATAAAAAAAAATTCTCAAGGTTAGATTTTTGTATTTGGATATAGAATTTCCGAGCTTAACAGACTTTCGTCAACGGATAGGCTTGATATGGCACTTATTATCTTGATTTTATCTCGTTTTTTTTTTTCCCTGAGATATACCTACAACTACATAATTAATAAGTCTCTATCCCTACTATTATAAAGCTAAGTTATTGTGTCCTCTGTTTCTGGTTATATATAAACTTATATAAGCTAAACCGTGACTATGATTCTTTTTCTTTCAAAAAAATATCGCGGAGTGGGTTTGTATAACGCTAAATTTTTTGTTTTAAATTTGAGAAGTAGAACTCTGGCGAAGCAAGGCGAGCACGGGTCAGCTAGTTAATTCATATAATTATGTATGTATGTATGTTGATTGATGGCTGTTACAAAATTCGTTTAAGATTATCTCATCATTACAAAAAGAAAAACTTTTTTCGTTAAAATTTATTTATCATTACCAAAGCAATGCATTAAAAACCATTTCCTTAAATCACCATCATTATCATTAAGTTCATGATGGTGTCTGTGCATTAAGGTCCCATGCCGTACTTTTTAAATTCAAATGCTGAATATGTTCAAATATATTTCGAAAATTAAGTTAAAGTATTTACTTTATACAAATTCCCGGCACTGCAAGACGCTATTATAATCTCCTTTTTTATAGAACAAAATGCAACAATTCGTCTCAATCGAACAAATTTCCAGAACTTAATCTTATTTCGTATTATACTATTATACCATGAATGTAAAACGTGAAATAGAGTTGTTTATTTCTACAGCAGCTTAATTTCCATCAAAATTATTTTTTATGCGATTTTGATTACGATGAACAAATCAGATTTTTTCGTTAGTCCGATTATAGCATGTGTAAATCCAAGCAAGGCATTTTACTACGTCCAATTTCAGCGCAGTGCTGTGACAGCTGGGGTGTCTTTTATTTGCTTTAGAGGAATAAAATACGGAATACCTACTAACTTTGTATCTACGTACCTAACCTTAATTTTATGGCGAGTTGTTTTATGACTGGCCAATCGTTATTACCAGCTTAGCTTGAAATTGGAAAAAAAAAAAACAGAAACTCATACGAATAAGTCATTCCGTTATCTGAGGCTTATAAAAACATCCTCAAAATAATTCTAACCATTCAACTACGTGCAAGTGGATTCAATTCCTCTGTACTAATCGATACAGTTGTGGTGTGCTGTCAGCTTTGCATATTTAGGTAAATACAAATTATTGAATTACTAGTTTGCTTTACACCCCACTGAAGAATTTCAGTTTCCAAACCACAAAGCCTTTTTTGCTTGAGGTTTTGTAGCAACCAACCACCCTAGACGCTACGCCGTGAAATATCCAGTATATGATTTTAAAGTATTCATCCTAAAAGTATACTGCACATTTTGTATTGTTATTAACGGGTGATTTTTTAGCTGGCTTGGTTTTGGCAACACTGGTTTTGACAGCTGACGTGTGTTTAGTACCTTGTGTCACTGTCAAGCAGCTTCAGTTTGGTTTTCAATTTAACCATGGATCGTCTTACAAATGAACAATGCTTGCAAATTATTGAATTTTACTATCAAAATTCGTGCTCGGTTCGAAATGTTCATTTTCGCTTTTTTATCGAAAAATTGTGTTCAGCGATGAGGCTCATTTTTGGTTGAATGGGTATACCTACGTAAATTAGCAAAATTTCCGCATTTGGAGTGAAGACCAGCCAGAAGCATTGCAACAGCTACCAATGCATCCCGAAAAAGCCACTGTTTGGTGCGGTTTATGGGCCGGCGGCATTATTGGGCCATAATTATTTCTTCAAAGATGATGCGAATCGCAGCGTTACTGTGAATGGTGAACGCTACCGAGCGATGATAACAAACTTTTTTTTTGCCCGAAATGGAAGTTCTTGACTTGCATGATATGTGGTTTCAACAAGACGGCGCCACATGCCACACAGCACGCGAAACAATGGCGCAATTGCGAGGCGAGTTTGGTGAACAGTTAATTTCACGTTTCGGGCCGGTCAATTGGCCGCCTAGATCGTGCGATTTGACACCATTCGATTATTTTTTGTGGGGGTATGTCAAGGCTAATGTGTATAGGGACAAGCCCGCTTCGATTGACGCACTGGAAGCCAACATCCATGCATTCATTCGTGAGATACCGGCCGATATGTGTGAAAGAGTATGCCAAAATTGGACTCAGCGGATGGGCTACCTGAGACGCAGCCGCGGTCAACATTTGCATGAAATTATCTTTAAACATTAAATTGCAAGGTTCAAACTATCGATTCAAATAAATATTTCATTCATTTTTTCGAATTTTTTGTGTTTTTTTTTTAAAAAAAGTTCTAAACCTCTTAAAAAATCACCCGTTATAATGTTCATAACCCTCATGATATACTGTTTAGAGTTTGTATAAATTTCATTAAATTCAAATGTAACGAACATTTTGTTTAAACAAACTAACAATAATTGTTGACATTTGTATTCGTTTACAAGATTCACACTCTTCAAGTGTTAAGATTTACATGAGGTGCAGAGTGCAAAACATTATTTTTTTGGCTTACCTACATTGTTTTGATTCGACATTTTAAATAAATAAGTTATTGTACTGGGTATACCATTAATTTTGCATTTTAATCCCAACCAGGAATCATCGTTAGAATCCTAAAATCTCGCTAAGCGTTCCGCTAGGCAGATTTTCGTCGATTTCGTTTCATCGTAAGGAGGAGGAAAAGGGTGACACTGCGCTAGGCGTCCCGTCAGGGAAGTGCTCACCGCGACTCCCCCCCTTACAGTTTTAAATTTATGTGTTCAGTCTAGTGCAAGAGTCATTTGTAAATATTCATTGCATCCTTGCGTGATAATATTGCATTTTTCCTATTCTTTATAAAACAAGTTTTGTCGAAATATAAACAATGTGTATCGGATGTTTGTCCATCCCTTTGACGTGTTTCACTTTAACGCCTTGAAGTATAATGTTCTGTATAGTATGTTATCTTTCTTTTTGCTTTTAGACAGTAACGATTTTAACTGAAATTGGAAGACTTTCAAACATTAGATTAAATTAATCATTAGATTATCATTGTCTCCACTAACTCACATCAATTAGTGTGACTTTAACCTTTTTGTCTAAAATGTTTAGGGGAGAGTGGGTATGTATGGGTCACTTTTCAGTCAAATGCGATCTGCTGGCAACTTATAAATCAAATCTCCACAAAACATTTTTTTTAATATACGATAACATTTTGGCAAGCTATCCAAAACAAAAAAGTAACCAAAAGTATACCAGAATTAAAGTTAAAACGCATTCCATGCACCAACAAACTTTGTCCCATTCCTCCTGGAAGCAGGAGGTATGGGACAGCTATGTGGTGGAATGGGACGCCTTACATTACAAGTGTGTTTTTTATCTTAAAACCTTTATTTCTAATGTACTTTGCGTGCGAACATTTTTAAGTGTTCTTTGCTTAGACTTTGATGTGGAAAAGCTTTTTTTTTTGTCGGGTGTGTTACTATCCGATGGAGCACTCAGACACAACTACTGATCCATTGTACTGCCAAACAGACACCTTTCACTACTGTACTTTGGTTACCTAAGGGGTAGTGTAGTCTAATGTTCTCGCTTTCCACAAAGATTCCAGAACCTGACCCCTGTTCGGTTCACGGACAGGTGTCCCATTCCTCCTGCATATAAGTGTCCCAATCATCCTGTAGGGCACTTCAAAGAGATCAAACATAATATCTCTTAAAATACGGCGCAGACTAAACAAAATTAGAATTCATTCACTTCATGATATATGTTTATATCTATTTGATTCACTTTTTGTACAACATGTTCACTCATTAATTATTATTTTTCACTCAAATTTCACCCAATTATTTTACTTTTTATGTACAAATTTACCTTTTTTGCTCTCCACTGCGTAATTTCAACTGCGCACAGGACCTGCTTCGTTGACCGGTGGGTAAACACTAAAGAGCAAATTTGTGATCAACAGGAACGAGAAAAAGTATACGACGTTGAAGAAAATGCTTTTGTCCCATTCCTCCTGTGTCCCATACATACCCACTCTCCCCTACTCATAAAAGCAGTTCGCTTGTGTGGGGAAAGCCGAATTCATGCTAAGATCGCTAGGCAAATCTATTGGCGCTGTGCGGGAGTAGCTAAGCGGTGAAGTTTTGCTGTGATTTCGGACGGAAATCCGCAAAGTGCATGGACCTGCAGAAATTTGCCAACGGAGAATTGATGGATGAAGACTTTCATGTGTAATGAAAAGGATATTTTTTGGCATTCCCAATTGTGCAGTAAAGCAAATCACATCAAGGCAATAAAGTGTCATCTATATCAAAAGTGGTTCACGCTTCTTTGTTTTCTCTCTTTTTGGTGCGTTAGTTCGATAGGCAAATAGTGCAAGCTACTCAAGTTTTTTGTCCAGATTTTCCCGCGCAAGAATTTTAGAAATCTGTTGAATCAACCATATGGGCAGTTCAAATTGTTTGCTAGTGTCCCTGCGATACAGCATTGCTTTCGTATGTATCATAATACGAGTGTGTATCTAATATTATTGTTAAATATATTAAACTTAGGTATTTAAAATTTTTGAAATTGTATGCGCAGCTTTGAAATGGACAGGAAAACAAAAGTTTATTCACTGCACGTTTTCTGTAATTTTAGAAAAATTATCCCTATTATACCTAATATTCGAAAAAAATTAAAAAGTACCTACATGGAAACCATTTAAAGGAAAATACGCATTTTTTAAGTGTTATAGTACCAAATTCTTTTATTCACTTATTTTAATTCTTCTGGAAAGGCAACGTTCACTCTTTTATTATTTGCAGGACCATGAAGTAGCAAGCACTTATTTTTCTTTGAAACCACATTTGATAATGCAACACTGTCCCTAGGATTAACCCCAATAAACTGAAATGACTGCCGCTAGCCGTTACTAATAATGTTCAAAACTTTATCTAACTAAGCTATTTCTGTTCTGTTGTTATTTATTATGGGGAAACAGTGGTTTGTAAATAAATGTTTTATTGGGGGAAACTGACTGGCATTTTAAGTGTTAATAATTGCCGTTGGTCATCTTAAACCTCATTTCTGTATATTCTTCTTCAATATTGTCGTTGCTCCTTTGATCTTTCTTGTGTACGTGAAAGTTGCACATCAAATTTGTCCTTCTTTTGACCATTATCACTGACAATATATATACAGATGTCTAATGCCTGTACAAAATTTTGGTCTCTACTTTTTCCTTACCAGACAACATTTTGCGTGGCCTTACCAAACGTTGAGAATAAGGCTCTTTCTTTTTCCTACCACCTTTCTCTTCGCTCAATTCATTTGTTTAGGCAAATAGCTTTCCTTGCGCCTTATGGTTGTGGTTTGTGGATCTGAGTTGGTAGAGTTGGAGTTTTAAATTGTGTATAGATTGCTCATACCAATATGTAAAGTTTCACCACAATTGCTGCCAATATTTTGAAATCTTTCATACCACCAGTCCTTATTTCTCATATCATACAAAGCAATTTTTTTGATAGTCTAGACTCTCGATTCTTCGTAGAATCCGACAGATCATCAGGATAGATAGCTACAACTTTGAAGTAGTGCGGGAATCTGTCTACCTCGGCTCCGCTTTTAATTCTGAAAATAACATCACCTCAGAAATCAAGTGAATAATGACACTTTCCAACCGCTGTAACTTCGGCCTAAGAAGGCAATTTATTAGTAAGACCTTGACGAAAAGTAATAAACAGAATTTATATAAGACCCTTATCATCCCAGTCCTTCTTTGAGGTGCTGAAGCATGGACGCTGCCAAAAGCGGATGAAGATCTTTTTAGTCGCTTCGAACGCAAAATTCTTCGAGTGATTTTTGGTCCCGTTTGGCTTCACGGGCTCTGGAGGAAAAGATTTAAAAGCGAACTCTACGTGTACAGCGACATCGACCTAGTCAGAAAATTACGCATCAGTCGTCTAAGGTGACCGGGATAAGTAGAGCGAGTGGACACTAACGCTCCGGCCCGAAGAGTCTTCGATTCCAACTCGGAAGGACAACGCAGTAAGTGAAAAGTTAAGCAAACTTTGAGAGCTATTGGCTTTTTCGGCTAAGTGATTTTTGAAATTTAAAGTTGAATTCAGTTCGCTCTTGGGGATCGCACAAAGACAATCATTTTTGATATTAATATAATAATATTATGTATTAATAGATGACAGTCCCCTCTCTCGCATTAACATGATGAGCGGTTAATCATTAGTGACATGTATTCCGGTGATTCAGGAATTATGGCAAAATCATCTGCATATAACAAAACATTAAAGGTAGAACTAGCAATTCTTACTCCGCCGCGAAGATCGTTTACTACGTCGTTTATAAATCGAGAAAACATTAATGCACTAACTAGACAACCTTGTTTCTCACCAGTATTTTCTCTAAACCATACGCCAAGTTGAGAAAGCTCATAGAAGAGATCTTTGCTGTTAACTGAATCAAATGCTGCTTCAAAATCAACAAACAAGGAATTGTTTCTGTCATGAAAAGCCTTGACAATGGATAAGAGAGTAAAGAGAGATATAATTAAATAATTCTTTCTAAAGCCAGCTTGGAAGTCAGATAGAATATTTGTCGTTTCGACCCTCTTTTCTAGTCCAAGAACACCGCAGAAATTCCTATGGCATTCATGAAGGAAATTCCTCTGTAGTTTGCAACAACGTCTAAACGTCCTTTCTTGTGTATAATGAAAATTACCGACTTTTTAAATGGATATGGAATGTCCGTAGTGTACAAAATGTTGTTGAACAGAGTTTGCAGTTCTAAATGTGTTTTGCATTTAAAAAAAAATGTATTGTGGAATCCCAATTTCACCTGGAACCTTTCCATTTTTTGCATTTTAAATTACTGCTTGTATTTCCTCAATGGATATACCATTATCTAATGTTTCATCCACAGTTAGCGATTCAGCGTAGGAAAACATTAAAAAGATCTTCAGCAGGTACGCCTATCCGATTTTATGATATGTCAAGATATGTTTTCATATATTTTATTAAGTCCAAAGATGAGGTCGTAGAAAAGTTTAAAAACTTCATGAATCATGTTGAACAAGGCAA
Source organism: Cheilosia vernalis (assembly GCA_949126925.1). Lineage (NCBI taxonomy): Eukaryota > Metazoa > Arthropoda > Insecta > Diptera > Syrphidae > Cheilosia > Cheilosia vernalis. Next base: position 42,593,996 of record OX421358.1, read on the forward strand.
ATGTTGGATGTCAGCTTTAGTAAAAATGTACAGTACTTGTGAAATGGGAGGTACCAATAAACATTTAGACCCCCACATTTACTTGTGCGACAACCGTGGGTATTTAAAACAAAAAGAAATGCAAATGGTTCAATCGAGCGTTACAAGGCGAGGCTTGTCATTTCACTTAAGATGGGCATTGCCGTCAAATATAATCTAGACGTTGATAAAATTGATGTTATCACCGCACTCCTGCAAGCCGATTTTAAGGAAGAAATGTACATGGTTCAACAAGAATTGTTTTCAAATGGGGCTACAGACTGCAAGTTTAAGAAGTCAATTTATGGTCTTAAATATGCGAGTTGGGTTTTTAACCAAAAGTTGGATGCAGGCTTCAAAGAAATTGGTTTGACTAGATCGGAAGTTGATAGTTGTGTATACTATCGAATCGATGGTGTGAATAGATTATACGTTAGCAATATAAGTTGACGATTTGATCATATTGAGCAACAAAAACAGATGAAACAATCACTTAAGGAAGGTCTAATGCGGAAGTTTCACATGAAAGAGTTAGCTACGTCAAAACATTTTTTAGGCATGAAATTGATTCATAACAAAGAAAGAATCACCCTCGATCAACAAAATTACATTGAAGATATGTTAATATGTCTGACTGCAATATTGTTTCTACGCCTATAGATCCTGGTCAAAAGTTGGTTACACGAGCAGATCAAGAATCAGACCAAATGATAGACGTACCGAATCGTGAAGCAGTTGGGACTTTGGGAGCTTTTTGTATATCGCAAGCTTCCAGGGCTGAAATTTGTTTTTCAGTAAATAAAGTGTCAGTCGCAAATGTTCTAACAAACTCTGTGAACAAAGACATTCTCAACAAATGCTTGAAGGTCATGGGCCTAAGTAGATATTAATTTTAGCGGGGGTGTTGGATCTCATGTATTCACTTTAAAAATTAGTTGTTTTAAATAAAACTTTACTTCATATTTTTTCCATCTACTAAATATACGTTTTTCTATTTGGTTGTGACGATAAAACTAAACTGCGTCCACGAACCATACTAGTTCAACAAGTATCGGCTGAAGAGAGCTTTTAATATAAGAAAAGAGGGAAAATGTTAGGAATATATTAGTCTTATTCGCTGTGTCAACTACAGTACCAAATAAAAAAATGCTTTGTCCGATCTCGTCGGCAGTTAATTTTTGTCTGTTTATTGTTTTCCTCATATCAAATACAATTCATACATAATTCTATTTTTGCTTGCTTAGCATATAGCGAAAAAGAAGGCAAAAAGAAGCGCGATTGGGTTATTGATGTATTTGCACTTCCGTTATGCAAAAGTGCAAATGAATACTTTGAAATAAAATTTTGTGCAAGAAGTGCAATTTTGTGCAAGAAGTGCAACTTAAACTACTGGCGTTAACAATGACCCTGTACCTACTCGTGTAGGTCGTTGCCATTAACTCCTCCCTTACTTAAACTTGAACGTCCTCGTTCAACATCTTAATAATTCGCATTTTTATGGCGTCTTTATCTATTGTTGACGACGTCGATTCCTGTACTCGGTCTGTAATTGTTCTTATATTGACTGTGCTTGGTTTAAGTTTCATATAGAGCAGGCTGAAAATGACGATGAGAAGTATTCCAGATACGCCATACCAGATCCACTTGTTTGTTTCTAGTGTAACGCTGAACTCTTTGATTCTTTCATTGTTTATGAAGTGTAACTTATGCAAGTAGGGGAGTGAAATTTGCTCGTTAAACGAAGTTTCACTAAGGATTGTCTTCTTCGGTGCTGGTAGGAAGGCTACATCAGATGGTTGGGTAATGTTATATTCTTTCCCGTTGATTTTGATTGTATTCTCAAAAGATATAAGGAATGATCCGTTTAACTCGATACGATGGTCCTTTTCTTCAATAGAAATATTTTTATCCCTTGCAATAATAAGTCCATTTTCTAGCAACTTGATTTTTTCCAGATGGTAGGCGTGTGTGGTGGGGCATTTTGCCGTGTGGTTGTTTAGGAGTTCTGAGACGCAAGTGTCTTGGTTGTTCTTTTCACAATAAGAGTATAAGAGACCTTTTCTACAATTGCTTAGTGGGTAATAGTTTTGGTTACAATCTGCGGTGAGGTTGGATTTTAAATCTATTATTTTATCATTATGAATTACTGGGTAAATTTCGAATAGTTTACATTTTTCTTGTACTTTGGGAATCTTGATTAGGTATATTAACGCATTATTTTGATAGTACATTTTTACGTCTGCAACATTTAGCAGATCATTCAGCTGCGTTACAATTTTTTCTTTTAATTTAATAAATTCTAATTCATCTATACTTAGGACAAGGGGATTTACTAAATTGTTTTTCGCTAAAACTATTGAATACATGTTATTATTAAGAGTATCGATTACAATTCTATTTCTTCTAGATATTAATGTGGTCAAAGTCTGATAATCGGCCGTTTCGTGCTTATTGATTATGTTAATGTTGTTTATTCTGTCTGTTAGTTCATCTAATTTATTCTGAATCTGAGTATTTATGTCGACCTGCCTGTTGTTAGACCTTACCAATTCGTTTTCCTGTGCTTTTAATATCTCCATATCTTGGTGATCAGGTGTACCCGCTATGAATTTGATTGCGGATCCTATAAAATCTATTGACCGTCTATCTCTTATTGGGAGTTTCAATAATTTAAGCAAGCGCTCAATTTCGTTCATATCCTGCTGTAATATATCTCGATATCTTCCGTCTTTAAGCTGTTTAGAAATATCTATATTGTTATCGGTTATCGATTCAATGACAGACAAATTTGTCACATGCTTTAGGTAGAAATGGTCTTGGTAAATTGCGACATCCCCCGCTGGTATTGGGATAAAGAGTGCTGAAGAGTAGTCAGTAATCCTTGCAATACCGCAAGTGATTTGAGTTAGCCTGGAAGTAAAGGATTATCTCAAATTATTTTTGTGAATTTGCCTGCCCTCGATAACTACGGCTGTTCCAAGATCTGCCTGGATTGTTTTTTGTTCGTAAAGCTTAGAAAATTTATTCCCAATTCTTTTATTAGTCTTTAAGAAAACTCTGTCGCCTGGTTGAAATAATTTCGGTGTGGAATTTATGTTATGGTAACTTAGGTCATTTTCCTGTTTGCTTTTCAATATTTTACTAATTTCTTTTTCTGTTTGTTCTGACCTATTATGAAATATATCTACTGGTCTGAAACCTGTGACCGAATGAATCGTATTATTGTATTTGTACGTGGATAGTAACATTAGCTCAACTATGTCGGTTGTATTTTCTTTCGTGCATCTGGCTATTTCCGCTAGAGTCGAATGAAAACGCTCGACTTGGCCGTTGCTTTGACTATGATGCGGAGGAACCGTATAGGTTGAAACATTAAATTCGTTTTTTAGCAAGGACTGGATTACGTTAGATGTAAATGCGCCTTCATTGTCGGTTACTATTATTTTAGGTTTTTTGAAATGTGAAATAATTTCTATAAGTGGGTTTTTTATGTCGACTGTGTTTCTGGAATGGACATGTTTAATTACTGCAAATTTAGAGAATTTATCGACACAAGTAACGAAGTATTTCTTGCCCGTATTGTAAATATCTAGATGGAGGATTTCTCCAACACAAACAGGAATTGGTGTCGCACCTATTGGGTGCTGGGTTGGCCTACGCTGGTATTTATTTTCGCTGCATATTCTGCATGTCGCGGCAAATGTTTTGGATAACTTTTTTATATTCGGAAAATAGTAATCACGAATTATTTGTTTATAGTTCTCTGAGGGGCCCCTGTGCGCTCTGTTATGCTCGTTAGCTATTATTTCGCTTTGATCGTCTTTGTTAAAAACGTCTTGTACAAATTTGTTGGTATGTTTTATCTTTACTCTCGGAAACATGACTCTTAACTCGTGTTGAATTTTAGCTAATATTTCAAGTGTACAATAAATTCCATTATTGACGTTAGGGTTAATTAAATCTTTGACTGTCTCTATTAATTTTGGGATAGAAGAAAATTTTACTACATGTCTTATTTGTGTCTGATACAAGGTTATCATTCTTTTGCTGTATGTCACGGCAGCCTCAATAAAAATCTGGTTTCTGAAACCGTTTATGGGGTTAACTACTGACGGAATTACTTCCGTTAGGGATATCTCGCTATGAACCGTTCCATCTGAGTCAGTTATGATGTTAATGTGCTGTCGCGATAATGCGTCAGCGACCTTGTTTTCTTTTCCGGGCTTATAATAGAACGTAGGAGAATATTCCTCGATAAAGGCTCTCCATCTTTTCAGTTTAGTATTAGGATTTTTTTCTGATATTGCGAAGGTTAGAGGTTGATGGTCAGTGTAAATATTAATGTTTGGGACACCATAAAGGTAATTTCTTAAACTTTGTAACGCCCAGACAATAGCGAGCATTTCTCTCTCGTTTGTCGCATAATTTTCCTCTGTTTTGCTCAATGTTCGGGAAATCATGGTGATTGGTCTCCCTTGTTGAGACAACACAGCGCCAATCGCATGCGACGAAGCATCAGTTGTAAGCTCAAACGGTTTTCGAAAATCTGGGTATAGTAACAGGACGTCCTCTGACGCTAGTATGTTCTTGATTCTATTAAAAGAACTTATTGCTTCAGCATCGAGTTCGATTTTTATATTTTTCGACTGGTTTGCTTTAATATTCCCATTTTCTCCCCTAAGGTATTTAGTTAGTGGTTTCGCTATTGACGCATAGTCTTTAATAAACCTGCGGTAATAGCCGGAAAGGCCGAGAAATGACCTCAAGCCCCTTAGAGATTTAGGCGTTTAAAAATTTACTATATCTTTTACCTTATCGGGGCATGTTTTTATGCCCTCACTGGACACTAAAAATCCTAAAAACTCAACCTGTCGTCTGAAAAATTTAGATTTCTCTATTGAAATACGCATATTAGCGTTGTAAAGCTTGGAAAATATTCTGTCAATGGCCTCCAAATGTTCACTTGGGGTTTTTGAAAAGATTATGACGTCGTCAATGTAGACGTGACAACTCTTCCCAATCTCTGATCTTAGTACATCGTCTATAGCGCGTTGGAATATGCTTGGACCATTTTTTACCCCAAATGGCAACCTACAAAATTCGTATTTTCCGTTGTTAATCGAGAATGCTGTTTTTTCTCGGTCTTTCTCCTCGAGGAGGATTTGGTGAAAACCAGCTTTTAAGTCTATTGTCGTATAATAATTCGCTTGGCCTAAATTTGACAATATCACTGAGATTTCCGGAATCGGATATCTATCCGCTATTGTACGTTCATTAAGCTTTCGATAATCGAAAACTAGTCTAAATCTTTGGCTACTGTCCTCATCTGTTCCTTTCTTCGGTACCACCACTATAGGAGTATTGTATGGTGATCTTGAAGGTTGAATAATACCGTCATCTAACAATCGTTCTACTTCTTCATTGACAAATGGCACTGCAGCCATATTATAGGGTCTTGGCCTGGAATAAATTGGTTCTGCGTCAATAGTTCTTATGGACGCTTTAATATTTGTATTGAATGGTAACTTTTGGTCTGGCTGTGCGAAAACGCCTGCGTGTGCTTTTATTATTTTCTGGAATTCCGTTTTGATATTGCTAGGGACAGATTCTATATTAATTTCTATATTATTTGTTTGTTCGCAGTGTAGAAATTCTAAGGGCTCGGTACCCCCTTCATATATCAGGATCGCGTTATCGGTATCTATTTTAGATTTAATTCTTGAGAGAAAGTCGTAACCTACGATGGCATCAAATGTTTCTAACTGTGGTAAAATAAAAAATTCTGTCAAAGCCCCAAGAAAATCATCTCACATTTATGTGTAATTTGATTGGCACCGTTCAGAGTTTTCGCTATAAAAGGCTTATTGTTTGGTTTGATATTTTTTAAGTGAGGTAAATTTCTAATGTAGTTCTTGGCACTTCCGGTATCGATTAAGATTTTTAACAGGGTTGTGTTGTTAAGTCTTTTCTTGATAAATGGCAGTGCCGAAGTTAGCCTAAAAAATTAATCTCGTCTACACCATTAAAACCTACTTCTTCATCTTCACTATAACCTTCTGATTCATATTCGTTTCTATATAAGCTGTCGCTATCATCTGGTTTCTCAGCTTGTGGCTGGATATGGTTTATACGCTGTAACTTAGCTGTGTTTTGCCTATCAGATTCCCGTTGTCTCTTTATATTTATATTTTGCATGTTATTTGGGTTTGGGTAGGAAGGTGTGGGACGACTATTATTAATATCATTTTGAGTAAACTTTAATTGTTGCTGTATAGCTTGAGATGATGTTTTTTCACTGTAGCGGTGTCTAACTGATGGATCTACATCCATAGGTATAACTTTAGGCTGTTCTTGGTATTGGTGGGAAATTTTGGGTGTGTCGTTCGTCATTCTCCTATACTGAGGGTTGTTGCTGTAAGAGATTCTATTTCGCCCTTGCTGGGCATCGAAAGCTCTGGCAAAGTCATAACGATGCTGGTTTGCTTCCAACTCTTGGGCTTTGGCAAGCGCAGACGGCAAATCTTGACATCCGGCAGAAAATAAAATGTTACACCAAGGCTTATTAAGACCAGATATAAAAACACGTAAGGCATCAGAGCGATATTTCGCTGCCAATGAGTCTTTTACTTCTTGGTTCCCTGAATATTCCATTGTTATTTTGCTAATTATCAGAGTTAAGCTTTTTTCAATTTGATCATAAAAGTCTGAAATGCTCATACGACCTTGACATAGGATGGAGAGTTGGTTTTCAAGAACATGTAATGGACGTTTGTCGGAATACGTATGATCAAGACGTGCAATTATGGCATCGAAATTTAAAACTGTATTGAAAGAAGACAACACTAAATCAGCCGATCCTGTAATTTTATTACGGATAATGGCTACTGCTTGATAATATTTTTCTGTTCCCACATGTGGTTTAAATAATTCTATAGCCGTATTAGCCGCTTGCCTCCAAGAAATATATTTCGCCTGTTCACCCGAGAATTCTGGTAAAGATTTTATTAAGTCGAGCGAAATCAGACATTCTACGTTGGAGGTTCTTACAGAAATAGGTTCGTAAACAACCGCTGTGCAGGAAGGTAATTGCACTGAATTCAGTTTCACTGTTAATTCCTCGATTTTCGCATTTACACTTTCATTGACCGTCTTATTTTCTGTCATCAATTCACCCATTTTTCTCATTATCGCACCACACGCAGTTTCAACTGCAACTTCTACAGCTGAAGAAACAATTTGCGAAATGTTTTCCGCCATGACTATATAAATTGTTGACCACAAAAGAATATTAACTTGAATATTTTACTACAGTAACCACACTAATAAATCGGAACTATCTGCTTAAATTCACACTAGATATTTGAAATTATTTATTTTATAGTTTTCGGAAATGTCCAATATTAATATAAATGAATCACTTAGTTCACTATTTAACTTAACTATTTTTATCCTAAGAATATAAATGAATCACTTAGTTCACTATTATGGTGTGGATTTTTCCCGCGATGAGGAATTTAAGAATGTGTTGCTTGTGGTGTGTGGATTCGTGCTCCTCCACCAGTACGGTTTTTATATCGATAAAGATGTAGTATCCCTGTTATGGGGACTTTTGTTACTCTTTTATCCTTTACAAGGACTTTTGGAGTATTTCTTCGCGATAAAACCACGTTGGGCGCCAAATAAAAAAATGCTTTGTCCGATCTCGTCGGCAGTTAATTTTTGTCTGTTTATTGTTTTCCTCATATCAAATACAATAATTGTGCAACAATAAAGTGCAACTTAAACTACTGGCGTTAACAATGACCCTGTACCTACTCGTGTAGGTCGTTGCCATTAACTTACCTAGTTATACTCTCGGAAGTTTGTCAGACGTTCCGGGGATCGAACCTTGGACTCCTTATGATTAGAAAAGTATTTTAAGTGACAAATTAAGGGGTGGGTAGTTTTTCCGTTGTAACAAGAAATGGGGTTGCGGGTTGTTTAATTTGTATTTTGCAACAGATAATCTTATACTTACTTCTGAAGGACGCCTCTGCGAACAGCAACAATTGCAGACAAATCAAATCAGTCGGGCAACGGCTTAAGAAACGTTTCTTTTATTTTATTCTGATAATCATTTACATATAATGTAACTTCCTGACAAATTTAGGAATGCAAAATAATATCGGATAGGCATCCGTCCGTAGTCCTGGTCGCTCATAAATTAAATATCTTATCATTCAAATAGCATATTTACATAACTGTGTGGGAAACGGTCTTAGAGTGGAATTTGAAATCATCTCCAAGGCAATGGTTATCTATGCGGGATATGAATGTGACCTATTGAATCTTGGACGAGATGTCGATGACGTGACTAAAATGCTTGTCGACATAGTCATGTGTCTTCTTGGACACAGCTGGATTCATGTATGCGCCTGAAGAATATTTAATTACAGTTTACCTAACGACATTAAATTGATGATGATGAGAATTCTGATCGTTATTCGCATAGTTGATAAATGATGCATTTTACTAACTTAATTGAAATCGGAAGCAGAGATGCAATGTAATTATACATTTATCCCATCCCATTCCACTTATATAAATAGTACTACAGCTGACCCGTGCTCGCTTTGCTTCACCTGATTGACATATTTATAGGATGTACCTAGCTAGTTGATGAAATTTGAATATATTTTTCTAATTTATTGTAGCGTGTACCTATAAATAATTTTTTTTCTGGACTTACTCGAGAGCCCATGACAAAAACACGCTTTCTCAAATCCACACCTAAAATATTAAGGCTCTGTCCCTGTGATTTGTTTATTGTCAAAGTTAAACAAAGTTTAATAGGAAACTGTCAGCGTTTAAAATTAAATGGGTAGTCTGTAGGTATCATTGGAACTCGGCGGATGCATAGAACTTCTCCTGCTGCACTCCCAGTTATTATTTCCGCTTCAATTAAATTTGGATAATGGATTGCACACGCAGCTTCGTCCCAATGCTAAATTTTGGTGAATTTAAATTGCGCATACCTAATTATAATAGGGGAACTAATCTAAATTTTAAGCGTATGAGCGAGAAGAACTCAATTTCCTGTAATATAAAGTGTTTTGTAAGTTTTTGTAACTCTCTTTTCTCTCCTCTCGCAATCCCATTCTATTCACATATCACATTTTCACATTATCTTGTCTGTTACTCACTCGATCTCGATTCTGGATCAAATCCTTAGTCCCACTCAAACGCACACATACTCGCACTCCATCGCCAACCATCGCGCCCGTGGCCAGACCAGTGGATGACAAAATTTGTGACCAAAGTTGGCCAGTGGTTGATTTGATATTGGAATTTTGGTATGCAAATATTGCTCTGCAAACCAAAAGTTAGTAGGTAGTTTCTCAAAAACACTACCGCAGAGAAACATGTTTTTGTGAATGTGTTTACGTTCTCTTAGAGGATTAGTATTCGGATTTATGTACTCTTCAAACTTTTATTTTTGCCATTTGTTTGTTGTTGTTGACAATAATTAGAATCGCGACCGACATCTTGACACTACAAAATCAAATCATTATTGGCTTTCAGTGCGTGGTAATTGGATTGATCGTTTAGAGAAATATAGAAAACAAACAATATGTTGCTGCTTATTTTTACGTTTAATTACCTAGCTAGAGTATACCTTGACATGCTGGAGGCATGGCTCATCACCTAAGCACACTGGATTTGGGGGTGGTTCCCAACCCTAATAATTAAATACAACAACAACGAAGATCACTTACTCATGTGTGTTAAAGACAACACCATGACAACACTCGCACCTATATACTGAAATTATCTTGTCCCTATCATGCCTACTCTTTGAGTAAATACCATATTTACCACATATCATAGAGTCGACCAGACTCCACCCCAATTATATTAGATCACTGAACTGTCATATGGTTTTAATTCATATTTATTGAACTTAAAGAAAATATTGAAAATAACTTAACTAACATAATTTAGATATATCGCTTAGCATGTGTTGGTATAACGGGAGCAATGAAAACTTGTCCAACTGCAGCCATAGGGGCAATGCTCAGCCTGTTGCCTCTACATATTTCTGAAAAGAAGGAAGCAGGTCTCAGTGCCCTGAGGCTCCCTGATATATCAAAACTTAAAGCAGGAAACCTCACAGGACACCTTCGGGTACGACAAATGCTTCAAGATGATCCTGTAATTCAAAATGTTTGATGTATGCTGACGACTTAAAAGTTTTTCGTTGCATAAACTCTGAGCAGGATTGCTTTCTATTGCAAGAAGATCTTGATAGATTATCAAATTGGTGTAGGATTAATTCCTTACATCTGAATATTTCCAAATGTCAAAGTTTAACTTTTTGTCGCAAGCGTTCATCAGTTAATTTTATATATAAATGCCTTATGGTTAAGGCATTATCCGTCATAACCTTTAAAAAAGATCTTGGCGTCATTTTTGACCAAAAACTAAACTTTTTGAAGCATATAGATTTTTTAGTAGCTAAAGGCAATTCAATGCTAGGTTTTATCTTGCGTAATTCCAAAGACTTTTCAGATCCTCACACTCTGAAATGTTTATTTTTTGCATTTGTTAGGTCTACCTTAGAGTACTGCAGCACGATATGGAATCCTTCTTATTCAATTCACTCTTTTAGATTAGAGAAAATCCAAAAACGATTTACAAGAGTTGTAATTAAAAGACTCCGCTGGAGCATAGTTATGCCTTCTTATGAAACGAGGTGTAAATTACTTGGAATTTTGCCTCTACACATTCGTAGGAAATATTCCGCGGTTATGTTCATTAGGGACATGTTAGAGGGTCACATTGATTGCCCCTATATCTTATCTCTGATTGGGTTCAATGTTCCTGCGAGAATGCTTTGAAACCGATTGTTTTTTAATATCCCGTACCATAGAACTGTGTATGCCGCCAACGAACCAATATCAAGGTGTTTACGAGAAACAAATACTGTTTGCGACATGATAGATTTCAGTCATAGTAGATATATATTTAAAACAAATCTATTATTAACTTTAAGTAACTTTAATGGTGGTGATGTTTAATATTTTGTTTATATTTAATATTGTATCAAGTAATCACTGAAGTATAATTGTAACTTTGTTTGATGAAAATAAACTAAACTAAACTAAACTAAACTGTGATCAAGGTATCAGACACCATGCTGAAAAGGCTTCGCTTCTCCAGAAAATTCAAGATAGTCATATCTGACAGGAGTACCTGGAGAACCAATCAATTCGTAATACCATCAGGATCACAAATCTGGTACATCGACGGCTCAAAGATGGAAGATGATGCCACCGGTGCTGGGGTGTATGGGTCTAGGTTCCAGCGAGCAGCCATAGCACTGGGAAAATCACCAGACATCTTTAGGCGGAGGTACATGCCATAGAGATATGTGTCCGTGAATGCTTACGAAGGCGCAGTAAGGCCCTGAGATCGTATTCGATCATCTCCTCGAGCATCTGGCCAAGGACAACACATTCACCGTGGCGTGGATACCAGTCCATGAGGGATTCGGAGGAAATCAACTATCGGACTGTCTGGCGAGAAGAGGCGCATCACGCCTGCTCACTGGTCCTGAGCCTTATTTCGGGTTACCTTTGAGTTATGTACACTCGAAATTCAGGAAATGGGAAGATGATCACCTTGCCGAACACTGGACAAAATCCAAAGGACAGAGTCAGGCAAAAAGATTCATAAGCCCAGCTCGTAGTAAAACAAAAAAGTTGCTTGAGCTAAGCAAAGAAGATCTAAGGCTCCTAACGGGTTATCTTATACTGGCCACTGGCCACTAAGATACCATCTCAAAAAAATGGGACTATCCGACGATGACTGCTCTCGACTCTGCGGTGAAGAGGAAGAGACAACGGAACACATACTCTGCGAATGCGCTGCTGTGGCAAGGAACAGAGCTTTCCACATGCAACGGGCGTTTTTGAGTCCTGCAGATATAAGCATCGAACCAAGAAGGGTACTGAGGTTTACAAAGATCCTCAACAGCTCCCTGGGTTAAATAATAAAGGCCAACACAATAGATCTCTTCTGGTCGCAGTGTACCAGGCCCTATTACTTACAATACAATACAACATAATTTAGGTAGGCATATTAAAATTATAGCACTGAGTTTGCGTATCTACCGTACCTATATAATGACCGTGTATTACAGTACCTACTTTAATTTACTTTCAAAATAATTTTTCGTGTTTCGTGTGTTTCGTATTGGTATTACGTGTATTATTATATCAACTGTGAACTTTATTATTGCAGTCTAATTTAAGCCATGCTAATGCTAAGCAGTTTAAGCACTTTTATTATCTGCCAATTAGAAAAGCAGAGCTTCTCTTAATTATTTTTATACTCGTTTTTAAAAACTTCAATTCACCAAAATATTCAAGTCTAATATATGTAGTTCTAGCAGTTACATTGCAATAATGTACGTACTATATAGTCAGTTCCATAAAACTCTTACCGATTATTACATTATAGAAACTGAATGGGAATTGTTAGTACCTACTACTTTTAATCTTTTAAACCAGACAGCTTACAGGAATATAAGTTGCATTTTTTTGACATCGGAAAGTCATAATGAGCATCTCCACCAGCACAGTGAAGTGTACAAAAACAATCAAACAGGGCATTTTTTCTAAAGCAGAAATTTACTTAGGTATGGACTTGGTTTTTTAGTGAGGTGTTCGATTTCTCATACACAAAATCATAGGACCCAAACACTGGAAAGCTAAATTATATCTTGGTAACATGAACTTGCCCCTCAAGAGTTTCTGAGTCGTGGGTCTCTTTTAGCAGCTCCAAATATTCATTATTAATTTTCAATTTACTAATTTCTTTTTCTACACCTTTCATAATTATTAAGGCTCTATGAATTAACTGCAAAGGAATTAACTCCAAAAAAAAAAATGAAATAAGTCCCAAGAATTTCCATATAAATTTAGGAGTTATTGCAGGTGAAAGAACTCCAAAGTGTTGGGACTAATTTCATCAAGTTTTGGATTTATAACACTTTTTAGTATTAGGAATTATTTCATAAAGAAATAACTCCCAAAGCCATGCAGATGAAATAAGTGCAAATTAGGACTTATTTCATCAGCACGGCTTTGGGAGTTATTTCATCTATGTTTGGAGTTATTTCATTTGTCTTAAAATAGCAATTTGTAGGAACATTTTGCCTTCTAAACTGTATTTTTTTTTATTAAACCGTTGCACTTTAATATTTTTCGTGGTTGACATCATTTAAAAGCCGCTTAGAAAATCAGTTGGTAGAAAATACTCGTAGTGTATTGATCCGTCAAAAAGAAAAAAAAAGTAAAAAAATGGAGTTCGAATGATTAATGGAAAACGAAAGAATAGCACATTGTTATATGTGATAAGTGAAAAGCAAATATATATAAGAAAAGCAATATCTCGCAATAAAGAATATTATATATGCTACAATAAAAACTGCAAGGCAAAAGTGGAAATATTAAATGGTGTATGCTCAAAACCCGAGAAGTTTGTGAACCATAACCATTCGGACAATGAAGATTTGTGTAATGAATTAAAAGCGTTAAATTCAATTAAAGCAGAATGTGTTGACGCAGGAAGTGTCCTAAGTGATGTTAATGCTTTGAGTGGCATACGGAATACTTTTCAGACGATTTGTTCGAAGTAAGTACAAGCACAAGTTGGACTTTCTTTCAGATTGTTTTTTATATCAATTTTTTTTGTGTATAATTATAGTAATCATAACGCGACAAGAAACATAGATTTCAATAAAATAAAAAGGACTTTACAAAAATTAACAGCAAAAGTTTTTATAAGCTCGCCTAAATCTGCCCTTGAGGTAGTTGAAGCGTTCCAAAGGGAAAACATCTGGAACAATTTTGGTGTAACTTTACACGCAGATGAAAAATGCAACTTTTTTAAAGCATGCATTGCCGAAGAAGACTTTTCATTCTGCGTATTTGCCTCAGAAAATATTATAAAATTGATGCAGACGAATATTCCTGTGGCAAACCGCAACTTCTTGGCGGATGGAACCTTTTCAGTGGTACCTGTTGGATGTTTTAACCAACTTCTGATTATATACGTTGAATATTTCGAAAAGGTAATAATATGTATATAACTAAATCGCCCTTGGCGGACGGCGCGGGTGGCGCGGACGACGCGGACGGCGCGGTCGACGCAGACGGCGCGGACGCCTCTGTCGACGCGATCGCCTCGAACGCCGCGCCCCCCCTCCTCCGCGGTAGCCCACACACAAAATAGAACACATTTTTATATCTCGATTTACATTTCTACAGGTATTTCCCTTTTTGTTTATCCTGGTCAACAAGAAATCAAGGAAGTGTTACACCACGCTTCTAACATATATACATAAAAACATTGTGGATTTGACATCACAAAGTATAATGACGGACTATGAGGTAGCGCTTCAAAGTGCAATAAAAGAAAGTTTCAGTGTTGGTCAAATTTACGGTTGTTGGTTTCATTATTGTCAAGCAATAAGGAGAAACATTGCAATCAAATTTAAGCATTTGGCATATTTTATAAGATCTTCGAAAGATGCTTCCCAAGCCTATCATAAAATACTTGCTTTGCCTTTACTACCAGCGACGCAGATAAGAGCGGTTTTAGAAAGTATAAAAGAAAACGTAAGTGGTTTCGATGCTGAGGGAAGGTTTTTAAGTTTTTTTTACCTATTTCGAACATCAGTGGATGGGAAGGGTAAATACTGAAGAAATATTAACTCTTTTCTATTATTCAAATTTTGTTCTTCTTTAGGTCAAACCAGAAGGAATTTCCGTGTTTGAGGCACACTCGGACAACATCTGCCATAGAAGCTTATAATGGCGTTTTAGGTCGGATGATACAAAAAAATGGTAATTTCTTCAAATTCGTAAAAGCGTTACAAAAAGAAGAGTTTGCCAAAAGCAGAGATTTTACACTACTTACATCTAGCGGCGGCTCTCATGGTTCTTCGAAACAAAGAAAATGTTTTTATGTGGAGAGGGCGCGAACAATTGAAAATGCCAGTGCTGAATTGCTCGCGGGAAAAATAACAGCAATGGCATTCATCAACAGGATGGTGTTTTCTAAAAATAATATTTGTGTAGATAAAGACGATCACGGCGATGAGGACGATATACCGAGCACAAGCTCCAATTGCAAAGCTCGCGATGACGATGATGAATACGTGTGCATAGTTTGTTGTGTTACACGACCCAATATACTTTTGTTGCCCTGCAAGCATTTAAAACTGTGTGCCGAATGTTTCAACAAGCTCCCGTCTGATAAAGATCAATTTACCAGATGTCCTATCTGCAGATCAATAGTAGTTGACAACATCCAAGTGTATAATTAGTTAGTATAGATAACTATGTAAACACGTTTCATTAAATAAATACAAATGTTGCGTTCCACCACTTTGGGACTTTTTTCATCTTTTCTTATTAGAAATTAATTCATAATGAATTAACTCCTAAATGTTTGGACTTACTTCCACTTTGGATTGGGACTTATTTCAATTTGCTTTAGGACTTGTTTCATTAAAAAAGTTTGGAGTTATTTCATTTATTATTAGAAGTTCCTTCGTTAGGAAATATTTCATTTGGAGTTAATTCCTTTGCAGTTAATTCATAGAGCCAACAAAATTCAAACACATCACAATTCACAACAACAAAGTCATCACCTAGTCCCCATCAGCGATACCACTTTACTACAATTGAAGTAGATCTACTTCAATTTTGGAAAAAAAATTTAAATCTGCTCCCTACTTCGCACTATTGGTAAATTTTTAATATCTACTTCACTTTCGAAATTCCTTATTTAATCTGCTTCAATTTTAATAAAAAAAACCTTAGATCTACTTCCAAAACAAAATATTTAAAAAATGTTTTACACTCTTTCATATAAGTCCAGTCTCACATTTCTAAACAATAAACTGCATCAAACTTCACTCTTCGTTCATTACTGTTTTTGCTGTGAAAGAGGTGATAGCTGGTAGGTAGTTTTGAGCCTCCTATGGAGATATTATTTTAATTCAAAAAATTTTAACTTACCAATGGCCGTTTATATTGAAATAAGAAATCAACTACATATTTATGTTTTAATTTTAATTTTGTGATATGTATAAACACTTCTAACTAATTGAAATTGCATAAAAGTCAACTAGTAGTTGTATTTGATAAAAAAAAATGCGATATCATAAAATTAACTGATGTAATCTTGCAATTCCCCAACCAAAACGATAAGTTAGATCGTAACGTTTTTTTTACATGTTTCAGGTATACATAAAACTAATATGGAATTGAATATATCATTAAAACTGTGATTTTGAAATATACTTCCATTTTCTTGAATCTACTTCACTTTTCGGATCATATCTACTTCGCTTTTTTTTTTTTGAAGTGGTAACGCTGGTCCCCATCCTCACCCACTCTCAAATAAATTTTTCTCGAATTATCAAAATATATTTCATTGTTGCTCCCTTCACTTTATCAAACAGCAAGAATAGGTATTAGTATGTATCTATCAGAAAACCAAAAAAAAAAACGAAATAAACATTTTTTTGTCATTTCCTGTTCAAACAGCTATAGCGAGCGAAAATCTGCACTAAAATGAAAATCTAAAACTATATATTCTCAATAGAGAGCAAATTTAGAGAAAAATCGAATAACGCCATTCTCGGATATTTTGTGAACTACATTGCATAGTGTGCGTAAACTCTGCAACAAAAGTCAGAATTTTCAAAATTCGAATTTAACTATTTTATGAACTAAACATATACAGCCGTATTAATAATAGTCGCGTAACTACATTTTATTCCTAACTATTGGCAAACACATTAGTTAAACTCAAATTCCTATTAATAAACATTTTTAGAAGATAACTAACGCTTCGTAACTTTCATATAACTAACTAACGGCAGGAGGTCTGTTAGCGAGTGAGTAAATCATAAAAAAATCGTTCCCGTCAAAATGACAAATAAATTAAATTAAAATTTAAAAAATTGTGGAACAATGGCGGACCGGTTTTCAGTGTTTTTAAATAGTGTAAATATTTGGTGAATATGTTAGGGGAGGATTCGATTATACCATCTCCCCAAAAAAAGTGTACCAAAAAAGAAAAAACCCTATTTACAAATAAAATATTCAAATATAAATAAAAATTTTCTGTTGTTTTGCTTTATTTTCTGTTGTTTTTTTTTTTTTTCTATTTCATTTGTCACAACTGAAATTCACTAATCACTAGCCCGCCGTGATGATAGCCAATATGTAATAGTTTTCAGCTGTTTTCAGTACAATTTGGTTAGGTGATGCCAGCTATTTTAGAGAAAACATCAGCTAGTTGTTATTATATGAGTTATTTTCTTTTATTAATAAGAACATTTAACTCATGTGTTATTTATTTAACTCGGTGCTAGGTAGTTAATATACGAGTTAGAGATTAGCCTTATTCAGCTGCTAATGGGCTTGTTTCCTTTATAAATGAGCCTACTAGGCTTGTTTCTGGAAGATGTTTGGATCACATTTATGGGCGTCTCAAATATGCGTCTCCTTATAAATGTGAGAAATGGGTTATTGATTTGATGATCACCGACCATTGTATGACAGGGCTCCTCATAGAAACGTCTTACAGGAAAAATAGCAATAATTTTGGTATTTAATATGAAATGAGGAGAATGAAACTTATGTTATTTGAAAGGTGCTGTGCCATAGATGTGCACAAACACAAAATCGTGGGTATATGTCGCCATTAAGACTGGTAAAATTAAGTTAAGACTTCGCCACACAAAACAGGTACTAAAAGGATTTTGGTGACAATCAAGTTTCCGCCGTCATGTTTCCATAGTAACGTATTTAATCATCTTAGATTCGAACCTGTTGGAGAGTATCATTTTGTTACCATAGTAACGTACCTATTTAAATACAGATCATCTTAGATAAGAGTCTGTTTCCGATGGGTCGGGTGCAACTCATACCCAGGCGATTCATCCCCTGCCAAATATCCCACCTAGCGCCAACTAACAACCAATAATCGCATCACCAACCATTAGAATATGGTGTTACCATATCAATCGAGAATTATGTTTAGTGCTTGGTTAATGTTTCTTCAATAGATACATATTTGTGGAATTTGGAAAGATGTAATATGGGGGAAGAAGATAGGTAAAATAGGTATACTGAACCATCCCAAAGTAAAAGTTTTGTCTATAAACCGATAAGATCTCTTGAAATGTTTAAAGCTATATTCGCAGCTTAAAAAATACTAATTCATGTGACGCTGATGGTATCTCTAGTTCGATTCTAAAAAATATTGCTTAGTTCATAGTGGATGTCTTAACTGACATATTTAATGGCTGCATTTTTGCAGGCGTTTTTCCCTGATGAACTCAAGTGTGCTGATGTAATACCTTTATTCAAAAAAGGTTCTGCTGTAGAACTGTGTAACTACAGGCCTATTTCTCTCCTTCCTGTGTTAGGTAAGATTTTTGAAAAACTCATCAAAGACAGAATAGTACATTTTCTAAACATCAACAATTACTTTAGTCCTAAACAGTTTGGATTTCGGAAAGGCAAATCAACTGAAGATGCTCTACTGCTGTTACTGTTCGGTACCCAAATAATGTCTAATCTTTACGGTAAAAAGTGTACAGCTGGCTTGTTCATTGATATAACTAAAGCCTTTGACAAGGTAAATTACAATATTTTGGTTGAAAAACTGGATTTCGTGGTTTTATGCTTGATTGGTTCAAGGCTTACTTAAAAAATATGTCACAAAGTGTGAAAATTGATGATATTAGAAGCGAAATGAAATTATTTAAAATAGGTGTACCCCAAGGCTCTGTCTTGAGTCCAATTTTATTTCTCATTTACATTAGCTCATTCTTTGCACTTAACTTTAAAGGCACTCCAACCGCTTTCGCGGAAGACATAGGTTTTTCATATGGACAGGATAGTCCTTTGGAACTTGTTGCTGACATAAATTGGGATTTGGATTTGTTGAGAATATGGTTTGCGAGTCATAAGTTGTTAATTAGGCCCAAGACAAAAATAATGTCTTCGGTACATAGCTTAGGTGCAAATATTCACGTTCATGCTCCTGAATGCCACAAATTCAGATTTACCAATTGCAATTGTGCGCATAAACCTAGTATGTACTCCCATTTTTTGTTATACTCTTAGTTGTAATGACAACTGTTTTCTTATCGAGGAAGTAGATGAATATAAATATCTAGGGCTTACTATTGATTCCAATATGAGCTCTTCGAACCACATGGAATCTTTGAAGAAGTATTTACGTTCCACTCTGAGATACTTCTATTATTTACGAAATGTATGCTCTACAATGCTTCTAAAGAAAATATACTATGGTATTTGTCACTCCAAGCTGCAATATGGAATCTCTTCTTGGGGAGGTGCTTATCTAACAAAATACAACCGCTTTTAGTTTTGCAGAAGCATGTATTAAGAAATGTATGTCAGAAACCTGTTAGATATCCTAGTTTTCCTTCTGTTCGTCATCTGTATTTTTTTTTTAAGTATTTAAGTATTCTTTATGAAATCCGGTAGTCGAAATTTTCGATTAATTTCTAATTACAATTTACGAGGAAACTTTTCTTACCTTGTATCTGTTCCATTTGCTCGCACTATATACTGCATATTCAATAAATTTCCTCAGTCTATCAAAGCAATAACAACACCTGGAATGTTTTTGAAATGTGTAAAAAATCGGTTTCTCAACCTGAAACACGTCAGTTTAGAATCTGTTACTTTCGACATTCTGATTTAACTCTTAATTAAATTGCTTGTTTTCTTTGATCTCTATTTTTGAATTCAATTGAGTTTTCTTTTTTTCTTCATCCTGTTTTTTTGTTAATTGATTCCAACTTTTCATTACCTTTGGTGTTTATGGCCACCCCATCATAAGCCTTAATTAAATTAAAATAATTGTTTGAAGTGGCAATGAAAACTATTTCACTACTTTTATAGTAAAGTACAGAATGTCCCAACTTTTTATATAATTTTTTGTAAAAATCATCTCAATGAATTGTACTTGAATTATACCTTGTAATCTCTACCTCTATAAAAGAGAACACATTTTTCTGTTTGTCCGCGAAGAGGGAGTAGGTTCGTAACGAAACCTCAACAATATATATATTAATCGATTTGTCGTGAGTAGCGGTATTACATAGGATGGTTTTTAGTATCCTAAAGTCCGTTATTGGTCCTTCAAACCCATTTTATATGAGTTTTTAACTAAAAAAAGACCATTTTTTATGGTTTAAACATATATTACTACGAAATGGCCAAACAAATTTGAATATGGATTTATTCTTCGATTAGTACACTTCCCGGTGAAGAGATTGATGTATCAATCATTATTCTCTGAATTGTATAACAGAAGTTATAAGCAAAAATGTAATTATTTGAGACTTACATATTTCGCAGATATGCGTAGGTCATTGCAATCAACAGCCTACCAGTGGAGTGCGGACAGCGTTGCCAACCAATTTTGACGAAAAAAAGCCTAACTTGAAAAAAAAGATGCCTTTTGCAATAAAATAGTGCATAAAATATTTTTTTTATGTAAATTGGAACAATAAATCAAAAATTAAACACAAATATAAAAAAAAATAACAACAACTTTTTTTTCGTTTGGAAACACATTCTTTAAGACCGAGCACCGAGGTCTTCTTTTTGCCAAGATTTTTTAAGAATATTTAAAAAAATAAAAAGTCAGTATACGTTGAATCAAAAGAATATATACATATATTTGAAATTAAAAAAAGATGCCTTTTTGGAAATAAAAAAGCCTTAAAGCCTTAGCTAACGAAATAATGCCTAAAAGGCATGAAAAAGCATAGGTTGGCATCGCTGTGCGGACACGTTTATCAATTTTTTTTTCTTCTCTCTTCTTTCTTTGTACTAGACTATATACATACTAGCTATTGTGTAGGTATAGTGTGAGTTATTAGTTAATATTTGTTCAGTTTTTTTAAGTT
The DNA here is from genome assembly GCA_949126925.1 of Cheilosia vernalis. NCBI lineage: Eukaryota > Metazoa > Arthropoda > Insecta > Diptera > Syrphidae > Cheilosia > Cheilosia vernalis. Next base: position 42,615,030 of record OX421358.1, read on the forward strand.
ATTACTTCTTTAGCGTTGGGCACTTTTAGATGGGAAGAAATTAATGAATTCGCGTTACCTTTAAAACGACACCGCGTCATCGTCACCGAGAAACCGACACCCGATAGGTGGCGCTGTTGTCGATTTTCTGAGAAACTCAACCGGTCTCAATGAAACTTTGTATGTGTTCATGTTTGTATGCAACCAGAAAGATAGGATAGTTTTGGACCCGATAGGTGGCGCTGTTGTCGATTTTTTGGAGAAACACAACCGATCTCAATGAAAATTTGTATGTGTGCATGATTGTATGCAGCTAGAAAGATAGGATAGTTTTGGACCCGATAGGTGGCGCTGTTGTCGATTTTCTGAGAAACTCAACCGATCTCAATGAAACTTTGTATGTGTTCATGTTTGTATGCAACCAGAAAGATAGGATAGTTTTGGACCCGATAGGTGGCGCTGTTGTCGATTTTCTGAGAAACTCAACCGATCTCAATGAAACTTTGTATGTGTGCATGTTTGTATGCAGCTAGAAAGATAGGATAGTTTTGGATCCGATAGGTGGCGCTGTTGTCGATTTTTTTGAGAAACACAACCGATCTCAATGAAAATTTGTATGTGTGCATGATTGTATGCAGCTAGAAAGATAGGATAGTTTTGGACCCGATAGGTGGCGCTGTTGTCGATTTTCTGAGAAACTCAACCGATCTCAATGAAACTTTAAAACGACACCGCGTCCGATAGTTTTGGACCCGATAGGTGGCGCTGTTGTAAATTTTTTTGAGAAACTCAACCGATTTCAATGAAACTTTGTATGTGTACATGGTTGTATGCAGCTAGAAAGATAGGATAGTTTTGGACCCGATAGGTGGCGCTGTTGTCGATTTTTTTGAGAAACACAACCGATCTCAATGAAAATTTGTATGTGTGCATGATTGTATGCAGCTAGAAAGATAGGATAGTTTTGGACGCGATAGGTGGCGCTGTTGTCGATTTTCTGAGAAAATCAACCGATCTCAATGAAACTTTGTATGTGTGCATGTTTGTATGCATCTAGAAAGATAGGATAGTTTTGGATCCGATAGGTGGCGCTGTTGTCGATTTTTTGAGAAACACAACCGATCTCAATGAAACTTTGTATGTGTGCATGTTTGTATGCAACCAGAAAGATAGGATAGTTTTGGACCCGATAGGTGGCGCTGTTGTCGATTTTCTGAGAAACTCAACCGATCTCAATGAAACTTTGTATGTGTGCATGTTTGTATGCAGCTAGAAAGATAGGATAGTTTTGGACCCGATAGGTGGCGCTGTTGTCGATTTTTTTGAGAAACACAACCGATCTCAATGAAACTTTGTATGTGTGCATGTTTGTATGAGGCTAGAAAGATAGGATAGTTCTGGACCCGATAGGTGGCGCTGTTGTCGATTTTTTTGAGAAACTCAGCCGATCTCAATGAAACTTTGTAGGTATGTGTGCATGTTTGTATGCAGCTAGAAAGATAGGATAGTTTTGGACCCGATAGGTGGCGCTGTTGTCGATTTTTCTGAGAAACTCAACCGATCTCAATGAAACTTTGTAGGTATGTGTGCATGTTTGTATGCAGCTAGAAAGATAGGATAGTTTTGGACCCGATAGGTGGCGCTGTTGTCGATTTTTTGGAGAAACACAACCGATCTCAATGAAAATTTGTATGTGTGCATGATTGTATGCAGCTAGAATGATAGGATAGTTTTGGACCCGATAGGTGGCGCTGTTGTCGATTTTCTGAGAAACTCAACCGATCTCAATGAAACTTTGTATGTGTGCATATTTGTATGCAGCTAGAAAGATAGGATAGTTTTGGACCCGATAGGTGGCGCTGTTGTCGATTTTTCTGAGAAACTCAACCGATCTCAATGAAACTTTGTAGGTATGTGTGCATGTTTATATGCAGCTAGAAAGATAGGACAGTTTTGGACCCGATAGGTGGCGCTGTTGTCGATTTTTCTGAGAAACTCAACCGATCTCAATGAAACTTTGTAGGTATGTGTGCATGTTTGTATGCAGCTAGAAAGATAGGATAGTTTTAGACCCGATAGGTGGCGCTGTTGTCGATTTTTTGGAGAAACACAACCGATCTCAATGAAAATTTGTATGTGTGCATTTTTGTATGCAGCTAGAAAGATAGGATAGTTTTGGACCCGATAGGTGGCGCTGTTGTCAATTTTTTTGAGAAACACAACCGATCTCAATGAAACTTTGTATGTGTGAATGTTTGTATGCAACCAGAAAGATAGGATAGTTTTGGACCCGATAGGTGGCGCTGTTGTCAATTTTTTTGAGAAACTCAACCGATTTCAATGAAACTTTGTATGTGTGCATGGTTGTATGCAGCTAGAAAGATAGAATAGTTTTGGACCCGATAGGTAGCGCTGTTGTCGATTTTTTTGAGAAACTCAACCGATCTCAATGAAACTTTGTATGTGTGCATGTTTGTATGCAGCTAGAAAGATATCATAGTTTTGGACCCGATAGGTGGCGCTGTTGTCGATTTTTTTGAGAAACTCAACCGATCTCAATGAAACTTTGTATGTGTGCATGTTTGTATGCTACCAGAAAGATAGGATAGTTTTGGACCCGATAGGTGGCACTTTTATCAATTTTTTTTGAGAAACTCAACCGATTTCAATGAAACTTTGTATTTTGGAAAATATTATAGATAGGTATTGCCATATGTCAAAAAGTTAAAACAATTTTGCCTTTTTTGATTTTTTTTTACTGAATATATTATACTGCTAAATATATATATATAAACTTTAGCTCCAGGCGCCTGCCTGACAGTTGTTGGTATACCCTTAGCGGAGCGACGAAGTCGCGTGAGCGTCTAAGCCCTGCGAAAAAAAGGGTTAAAATCCTGTTAGCGAGCGAATCGAGCCACGCACCCCATACTTTAAATACACCAGACTTTCTTAAAGGCGCCTGCCTGATAGTTGTTGACATACCCTTAGCGTAGCAGTTATGCATGTGTATTGAGATTTCGGAAAAAAGGTTTCAAATCTTTGTGCATAAATCACATAAACGTGGTTTCATTAAAAAAAAAAATATTAAAATTTAATATAAAAAAAAGTAAAAAATGAATTAAAAAATTAAAAAAAAAAAAATTCATTTCCTCAAAAAAAAATATTGTATTTATGTTTTTTAGCCCATTTTAATCTATAAAAAAATAAAAAAAAATGTTTGCTTAGTGAGCATATTGGAAACCCGCCCCCTCTCTTCTCTACTTCTATAAAAGAGAACACATTTTTCTGTTTGTCCGCGAGTAGGGAGTAGGTACGTAACGATACCTCAATAATATATATAGCAATCGATTTGTCGTGAGTAGCGGTATTACATAGGATGGTTTTTAGTATCCTTACTTCATGTTCACATGTATGCATTTATTAAAGGACCCAGCAGAGCGGGTACATCCAGCTAGTACTTTATGAAATAAAATTATTACTATTTACCAGTGGCGTCTCGTCTGGGTGTGCAAGGTGTGCATTGCAGACCCTGATCTAACCAAAAAAATCACTAATCGAACACTCAAATAATAATAACACACATAAATATGATAAGGGTATTCACAAGCGCGTAAAACCCTCATAAACTGCGTAAACTGCAGAAATTTACCACCTCGTAAACGAACTGTCAGATTTTGTATGGAGAATAGTTTACGCAAGCCTCATAATTTTCCGCGACCAATTAGGCTCGGAAATCGACTGCAGAAGGTTACGCAAATTTACAAATGTCAAACTGTGACAAACGGTTGTGTGAATTACTTTTCATGTTTTCAGAGTTGCAGCAATGACGGTAAAAATTGAATGAAATATATAACTAGTTATTCTATTGCTTTATCGTTATTTGCAGTGAATTACGCAATGTCATTTCCGAGAGGGGCGTTCACTTAAATCACCACAGAAATTTATGAATTTACGAACTGCGTAAAATTATGAGATAAGTGAATACCCTTGATGGTTGATGTGCTCTGTTACACTTTACACCTCCCATAAAACCTCCATCACACAGCCTTCTATAATAATATTCATATTCATCCTTCCTAATTTTTCTTTCAAAATTCCTTCATCGTTGAGAAACAAAGAGAAAAACGATAAACTCTCACGAAATCTGGCTGTGCACGACCTGCACGTATTCATCAAATAAATTCATCCAACTCCAAACTAATATATATCTTCCTTCCATGATATGATACAATAATACAAGATAGCGCAATGAGCTTTCCATTTTCGAGATGTTCTGCGCATGTATACGTCATAGAAGCGCAATGAATTTGTTGACATTTGGTATTTATTACATCTGCTCTTATTGGGGAATTTATGTTTTGGTCACTTAAATGTTTTTAAATGTTTATTAAAGTGTGAAATATAAAAGAATCGATTCAAAAAACTTTTATTGTAAATGTTTTGTTTTTGTGATGTTCTCAAATTATATTATTTACCTATGTTTCCGTATTTTTCGTATGAAAAGACGTACCTACCACATAGAAGAAAAATTATGTCAGAGAGAATTGTGTGTAATAAAAACATGAAAAAATTCTAAATTGGAAGTTAAAGCAAAAAAAATATTTAAAAAAATAGTTGTTTAGTTAATAATTTTTTTTATGTTTTCGTTTTCTTGTTTTTTTTTTTCGTTAACTATTTTGCGATTAAGTAACCGGATGCGAAAGTACATTGAGCGGAAGAAAAGTTTTTTTTACGTGTAAATTGCAGTTTATCTTCGCTTTATCCGATAGGTTGATCAAGTGCTGCAAATAGTTCATTCTTATATTAAGTCCTTCGGCGTTGACAATATTGAAAACATTTTCAAGCGAGTGCATATCCATCATCATTGCTTCCGATGGCTTTGAAAGACCACCTTCACTAAGCTGATTGACCCAAGATAAGGAATTATCGTCAGTGTTCGACAACTCAGGCAGATTCAATTTTCGCCGAACTCTAAATCCTACCAAGAAAGCACATGATTTACCATAAAAACCACTTAAGACGCCAATTTACCCATTTCATATTTTATATTGTTGATGCAACAAAATGCAAACTACAAAGTCTTGCAGTTTTCGGATTTATGGGATCTTTCCGTCTGCAAAACGATATCCATTGCTTCAAAATTAGTTTTTTCTTAGGAAAGCTATGGAAGCTGGTGTCCGAAGTTATCTTTTTTTAAGTTTCCGTACCCAAAGGGAAAAAAAGTAACCTTATTAGTTTCGCTCGGATGTCTCTCCGTCTGTCTGTCTGTCTGTCCGAACCCACTAAGCCAATTTTGTTACCAGGTCTATCTCAAGAACCGATTGACATAGGAGGCTAAAATTTACACACAACATCTGGTATAACCTCTAGTTAAACGACAAATAGCAATGGAAGGAATACATCGATTGGTTTTGGATTAATTAGTAATCTGGTGAAAAAAATATTTTCATTCGCCCAAAAAACGGTTCATTTCTTGATTCACAAAAAAATACATAAATTCCTTTTTTGTAGATCATGTTCTTATCTATATAGTGCTGAATAATGTTTTGCCGAAAAGTTAATAGTTTACAAGATATTTTCAAAAAAGATAATTTTACCTACCATGTAAAATACGTTGCTCTCATAAGTTTTAATCTCTACTACACAGTTGTGCACAATAATTGACCCCATCAAAGACAGAAGAGTCACTGGTGGTATACCACCAGGGTTCCCGCTTGCTAATTTCGTTGGGGAGTATAATACATTTTTTTGGGGAGTACAGAACAAAATAAAAGTAATATATTTTTAGTCAATACTTAGTTTTTAATTGGGACAGGTCGCATACAGAATGGAAAATTGGCGTGGGTTGGGTACTAGGTAATAATTAGAAAATGAGATTCATGTGCGAGTAATTTTTGAGAGTAAAAATATTAAGTAATTAAATTAAACTAAATTGTGATGAATTCATGAAGAGGGGGAAGATTGAATGATATAGATTTCAAATAATATCTGATGTGTTGGACTTTAGCCAATACGGAACCTTCGGTGCGCGAGTGACACTCGCACTTGGCCGGTTTTTTTTTTTCTGAATTATTATTGCACTCAAATGCAGAACACACACCCATTTTAAAACAGTCTTTTTTATTTGACTATATTTAATTTAAATACACTAAGTATCGCAAACATTAAATCGTTTTTCCGTTTCCGCGCGAATTTTACTTTTGTGTACCTATGCGCTTCTGTGACGTCATAATTTTTTGACGATGAACAGCAAGAATGAACGACATGCGACATGAATGTAGTTGTATGTTGTATCATGCCTTCCTTCAGCTATAAGAATTCATCCCCATCGTCATTCGACACCCGCACGCGTAAGCGCATAGCGCATTGCGCATGTCGTTCATTCTTGCTGTTAATCGGAATTCATCTATCAACAAATTATGACGTAGGTTGTGCGCATGATACAACAAGATTATTAGCGCAAAAGTTCAAATTTTGTTTCAGTTTAGTGGCATTGTGATTGTTTTTTAATTAAATAAATAAAAAGTGACTATTTGAAATGGGTGTTTGTTCAGTGTTTGAGTGCAACAATAATACCCGGAAGAAGAAAACATTAGACACCAGCTTCCATAGCTTCCCTAAAGAAAAAAATATCTTAAGGCAAAGGTTATCTTTTTGTAGACGGAAAGATCCAATAAATGTAAAGACTGCAAGACTTTGTAGTCTGCATTTTGTCAAAGACGACTTTCTACACAATATTGAATATGAAGTGGGTAAATTGTTGTATTAATATAGTAATATTAATGCTAATTGGTATGCTTTCCCTCGTAGGATTTACTGGTCGACGTACATTGAAACCTGGAGCTGTTCCCAAAGTGCACTTATCTGAAGGTGATGTTTGTGTTCCAAATGCTCCTCAATGTAGCCGTTCAAATAGAATGGCTATGCGACAGAACAAAGAAGTGGTTGATAGCATTATGGAACATTTGAATTATGCTGATCATATAATTCCTTATCTTGGGTCAACCAACTCAGCGAAGGTGGTCTTTCGAAGCCATCGGAAGCTATGATGGTCGAAATGAAGGCTCTGGAAAACGTTTTCAATGTTGTCAACGGTGATGGGCTAAATATTCGGACTAATTATTTGACCCACTTAATTGATTTATCAAAAAAAGCAAAAATTAATTGCAACATCCGTGTAAAAAAAACTCTTCTTCCGCTCGCGAATGTACTTTCGCATTCGCCTTCTAAATCGACAAATAGTTGATGAAAAAAACTCCAGAAAACGAAAATATAAAAAAATTATTAACTAAACCACTTGTTTTGAAAACATTTTATTTTCGTCACTTCATATTTAGCATTTTTCTATACAATACAACTTTACTTTTAAATTTCTTCTTCGCCGCGTCAAGCAAAGCTAAATACAATAAATTTACAGAACTATAATCGATAGCAACAGCAAAAAAAAAAAAAACACATATACTGACGTAAATGTTTATCCAAACATATTTAACACAATTCCGAAACTATATTATTTACAATTTAATATTTATTTAAGCATTTAAAGGAACAACACAAACCGTTCCATGTAAAACACATGTAAATGCCAAATGTCCAAAATGTTCATCGCGCTCTTGTGACGTAGATGCGCAGAACAAATCAAAAATGAAAACTTCTCTGCATTATCTTGTCTTGTTGTATCATGCACGCGTATACCTGTACCTGCTAATGTCGCTTTACTTTGATGAACTCAAAGTGAACTCGTGCGACGGTTTTCTGTGCACACGGAATATTCATTATTTTCTTTTGTTTTGTTCTGTTTCCGTAAAGCATCATAAGTCAAATATACATGCAAGACATCGACGCTCGTGCAAAAAAAGCAGTGCACGACAATTGATGAATGAATGACCGAATTTTGCTTTTCGTTTAGGTAGTATAAGTGGCTGCAGCTCAGTGCGGTGCTTTTGTTTTTTTTTTTTTTTTCTATTTTTAATTTGAACAGAGGAGTTTTTTTATAATAAAAAAAATCATTAAATTTGTTGTTGTTGTTTTTATATTTTAATTAAGAACAATAAATATTTAGGCAATAAATAAATCTGTATTTTTAAAAAATATATAATTTTCAAGAATTGCACACCCATCTAAGTAATTCACGCGACGCCGCTGCTATGTACATATATTTATGGGCTTTTTTGATAGTTAACAACAAATATGAATGATGTCGACAAAAGATGTCCCTGAGAAAACACAGCTCTGTTGATAAAAATTGCAGCACGTGTTTTGCTCTCACGCATCTTTATTACAGCAATTATAATCTATGACCACCCCAGTTATGATACAATATTCGTTTTTAATTATGCGCACATGACCTGCTATATAGATCATTGATTTACATGGTTTACAACAATAATACGAGACCATCGAAGCATAATAATAAAAATGCCTAGTAATGAATTAAGTGGATTATTGCACCCAATTCACAAGAGTGCATGAATATCCACTTTATTTTATGTAGCCCGAGGCATGTCATTCGTTCCCTGGTACGTTGTCAAATAATGAAGTCATTAAAATAAATTAGTTATTCAGCTTGTCGAATCTCAATTCTGTTGCAATCGCGAAACACCCACTGCAAACAGGAAGGAAGTAAGAATTCAAATAAAAACATGTAGGTATACTCCGCTCCAGTAACTCCCTTTTTTGAAACTCATCCCGAGTTGGCAATTTTTATGTCACTTCATTTCGGTTCAGTTCCTCATTTTTATGTTGCAATGTAAATGTAAAAAGCATATACCTACATGTTTAACAAAAAGCAGAAGATAACAATTATTATGGGTTAATGATATCTTCGTTCATGTAACGTAATTACTAATTAATACGCCGCACCATCCGAGTTGCAGAGAAACGATCTCTGGTGACTCCGTGAGAACGGTATGCAATAATGCGCCATAATGAAAAAACACGTATGACCTGATTTCGTTGTTAATAAAAAGTAAAAAAAAAACTTTGCAATTGTAAAACGTAATGGAATGTTCAATGTACAACTAACAAAAAATATTTAAAATGATTTACAAACTGTGGGCGCACAGTGGGTTACTGAAATCAAATTTTTAAAATTTTTCCAAACGACATTATGTGACCTAGGTACTCGTATATATTTGAAGGTAGATAGGTGAAACCACATCTGTACAGTGTTTACGATGCTCCGACAAAGATTGAATGGCAATCCGGACGAAACGATATAAAAACGTACCACACATTCCAGTCTACATTAACAACAATGTAGTGGAATTTTCAAACACAGCTAAATATTTAGGCATGCCTCTAGACGCTAAACTGCGTTGGAAAGTGCACGTTACACGGTGTCTCCACCTGCAATTTTCTTAGCATGAAAATTTTCATGAGAGGACAGATTGCACGTGGAGACCACAAATTTCATGAAAAAACCAGTCTCATGAAAAGTATTTCACAGCTCCTTTCATGGTATTGATTTCATGAGAGGGACTGAAATTTCTGTGCAGTTTGACACTTGTTTTTCATTTTCACGATGGCTGAGTGGCGAATGGTCGCTTGTAGGTTGTAGCGCTGAAACTAGGTATTTGAATAAAAACGAGACAAGTATAGTCATTACAAGGATATGGTAAATGGGAACAGAGAATGGATGTAGGTAGGATCTAGGATGTAGTCACATGGGCATTATAGTTTTGCATGTCGATCAAGACAGATTTTGCTCTTGGAAATAGCTGGTTATTATTACTTGTTTTTTTCCAGCGATGGCTGAGTGGGAATGAGTTCGTGTTGTATGAGTTTATTTTTGGGTCATCGAACCTTTTACCAATTTTTTTAAAGCTATGTTTACACGATTGCCAGATGTGCGAAAATTTAAACAAGGAAAAAAACATTTCCAGATAGTTTTACAAGCATCATAAAACAGAAAATGGAAAATATGCATAGCTACAACGAAAAGGGATAAGAAAGGATCATAAACATTTATAGATCCTTTTAGAAGAACACAAATGACGAAACAAAGAGTAATTAAGATGGATCGTAAACATTCACAGTTCCTTGTAGAAGAAACTTGTCAATATGCATTTTGCAAAAATTCCGAAACTCGTCATCTTCCCACAGAACATCTTTCAACAAATGTTCCTCTAAATTGTGCATTTCCCTTTTTTCCAGAAATGGATTTACCCATAACCTTCGTTTTCTTTTCTCAGCTCGTTTCCGCAATTCTTCTAATTCCTTCATGGCCTTTAATGCGAGAACGCAACGATGTGCTCTGCTCAACGACATTTCAACGAATGAAATTTCATGATATGAAATGCCCACCCTTCATTTCATTTCATATTGTGGTTCTTTCAACGCGACCAAATTTGACAGATCTCATGAAAGAAAATTTGCAGGTGAAGACACCGTGTTAAGAAAAAAAAAAGATGAGTTGAACATGCCACATGCGACACAGTAAAATGTACGGGCTTATTGGGGGATACTCATCCGTGTCCAACTACAATAAGATATTGCTATACATGCAAATTCTAAAACCAGTATGGACCTACGGGCTCCAATTGTGGGCATGCACAAATGCCAAACAAACTTACAAAAAATGCAGGTTTTCCAAATAAAGTACTAAGGAACATAGTTAATGCACATTGGTACAAACGCAATGCCGATGTGCATAGAGATCTAAATGTTGAAATGGTTGAAGATGAGGTTAAGAAGGTTGCTCGGAGGCATAGAAATCGGCTTCTCAACCACGTAAATATGGTAATGTAATCATGAGGTTGAGACGGATAAAACCTCTTGATCTGTAAGATTTGGTCGGGGCTAAGAAATTAGGTATTGATTTCAAACAAAACAAGTTTAAAAATCCGACAAACGGCGGATTTATCTCTTTAAATTCATTAAATAATTCAAAATATAAGTTGCTGATTAGTCGTACGACTAGGTGCAATCTTATTCGGAGTGGCGAATGTCAGTCCCCCGGGAGCCGGGAGTTTTATGAGTTAAAGTCCATCACTAGCTCCGCAATGTCTTTCGTTGATTTTTTACTTCCAGCGAACTCCCAACACAAAAAAAAATATATTCCAAATCAATTTGTGTTCGAAGTTTGTTGGTGACTTGTAAACCATTTTGTGAAATGGAGTAGGTGCTACAAAGGCAGGTTATTTTCACTTATGAATACGGACACACATGTATGGATGAATATTTGTCTTTTATTTTCTGATATTTATATTGAAGAATCTTTAACCAAGCACTCAACATAATTCTCGATTGATGGAAACACTCCGATTATTGGTTGTTAGTTGTAGAGTTGAGACGTAAATGGCGCTAAGTGGGAAATTTGGCAGGGGATAAATCGTCTAGGTATAAGTTGCACCCGACCCAAATAAGGCATATTATTTTACATTCAAAAATTGCAATCTATTGCTTGAAACGTAAGTTTACAAAAACATGAAGTAGCTAAGTATTCAATTTAATTAATTGGTATTCTTTGAAATAAATACCAATGAAACTTATGAATTTTATCCAAAATTTCAACAGCCTTTCGATCATCATAATTTTTTATCACAATATTCCAAAACTGATACTATATAGGTTTATGGTATCTAAAATTACAATTTTGGTTCGAATCTATTAAAATATCTTGTAAAGACTGCATCTATTGTAGTTGCGTATATCATAGTGCTAAGATTGCGATAATTGGTCATCTTTAATAATTGAATTATGGCGATTTTAATTTTAATTCAATTTCTTTTTGTTTTTTTGTTATTGCACGCAAATTCATTCAAGATTATAATTCAAAAGTATTACCGACTCAGAAATGTTCATATCTCTTCCCTGAACCCCAGCATACCTACTCTAAATTTTAATGTTAAGAATTGATATTCTTGCCTTTGAATTCGTTGACTTTTTTCTGTCGACATTCGCCGACGAATTACAATTTCGTCAAAAACAACAAGTGAAAACAGACACAATAGCTAATTGTAGGAACTAAAATGTATTTATTTATTTCTGCGAATGAATATTTCTCAGTCTATTCCTTTATTTATATATATTGATTACATTAGCTTTTAACCATTTTGCAAAAAAACATGTTTTCTTTGTGAAATAAAACAAAAAATGTTAAATGTGGGAACGCGTCCATCAGCTGATCGAAACTAAAGGCTGGTACGCTGTTCGAGTGAAGTGAAATTTTCACTCCCCTCCAAAAAGTGCTGTGAAATAGAAAGTGAAATATTTTGTTGGAGATTTTAGTTGGAGAAATTTATGGAGAGTGACTGAGCTCAAAAAAAAAAAATTTTCTGTCAGTTACTCCAATATTCAACTCTCGCACTTTTATTTTACTACACAAGAAAACAGCTGGAAGAAACAAATTGGAAGCTTCACTTTTTGTGAATCATGTGATACAGTAACATGTATTGACTTATTGGAAGATATTCATCCGTGTTCAACCACAATAACAATAAGTTATTGCAATAAAACCAAATTCTGCAACCAGTATGAGCCTACGGGCACCAGTTGCGGGTATGACCGCGCCAAACGTATTTCTAAAAAAAATAAGGTCTTTCAAAAATATTAGAAAGAAACATAGTCATAGTCAATGCACTTTGGTACACGCACAACGCTGAACTACATACGGATCTAGATATTGAAACAGTGGAGACAGAAGTGGAACAAGTTGTTTAAGTGCACAGAGCTTCTGAGGAACAACCGAATTATTAAATACAGGCAGTGTAATCAGGAGATTAAGGCGGATAAAATATGTTGATCTACAAAAAATAGCTAAGTCAATATATTTTCTATCAAAAAAGTTCCGAAATTCTACAAACGAGTGATCTTTCGATTAGTCGAACGGCTAAGCGCAATCACATTCGTTTGGCAAAAGTCAGTGCCCTCGGGAGGTGTTTTAGATCGACTGAAAGGCCCTCCCTATTGTCGAAGCATCTCTCTCGCACCTTTTAGCTCTCGAATGACTTTCGATGATTTTCCCTTCCAGCGAACCTCCAAAAACACAAAAAAAAATGTTTCGTATTTTGTTCATGACAATTTTAATAGTTTTCAATTTGGCAAATAATGACTGATTTGTAAAATAAAAAGGACAGTCGTCAAATTTAAACAATTAACAGTCCATGGAAATAATACATATTTTCAAAGATCATATGCTGGTACCTATTGCTTGCGCAAATCTGGGTAGAAAAATATTCTTGAGGCTTATTGAAAAGGTCATCCATACCACCAAATATTTGAACACCTAACATTCTCGCTCTATATTCAATGAAAAATACAATTTTGCCTACAAATCATTTTTAACGCTGAAATGTCAAAAAATTAATGCGACGGACAATAAAAACCAAGTGAAATAGCTGTGGAAAGATTTTAATATCGCCACCTACAACTCAGTTTTGGAAGCGCTATTTTCCACTCAAACTGCGTAACCGCCTAGTGAAATTTTCATTTGGGAAGTTCATTTTTGTAGGAAAAATTGGATTTCACTCGAACTTAAAGGCTTTAACTTTACATAAGAAAAACAAACTTCAAATATTTAAACTTTATTACAAAAATAAATAAATAATCCTTTAATTTTTATCAAAAACTAAAATTTTTTTCTTCAAATCAAATAACGGGTGATTTTTTAGCTGGTTTGGTTTTGGCAACACTGGTTTTGACAGCTGACGTGTGTTTAGTACCTTGTGTCACTGTCAAACAGCTTCAGTTTGGTTTGCAATTTAACCGTGGATCGTCTTACAAATGAACAACGCTTGCAAATTATTGAATTTTACTATCAAAATTCGTGCTCGGTTCGTCGCGCGCTGCTTCCATTTTATGATCGGCATTCTCGACCTTCTGAGCAGTCTATTCGGAAGATTGTGACCAAATTTCGCACTAAATTTACTTTGTTGGACATTAAACCACCAACACGTTTACGTACTGTGTGTAGTGAAGAAAATATTGCGGCCGTATCAGCTAGTGTGACAGAAGACCGCGAAATGTCGATTCGGCGCCGTTCCCAGCAGTTAGGCCTTTGTTACAGCACTTTTAACAAACTTTTTTTTGCCCGAAATGGAAGTTCTTGACTTGCATGATATGTGGTTTCAACAAGACGGTGCCACATGCCACACAGCACGCGAAACAATGGCGCAATTGCGAGGCGAGTTTGGTGAACAGTTAATTTCACGTTTCGGGCCGGTCAATTGGCCGCCTAGATCGTGCGATTTGACACCATTGGATTATTTTTTGTGGGGGTATGTCAAGGCTTATGTGTATAGGGACAAGCCCGCTTCGATTGACGCACTGGATGCCAACATCCATGCATTCATTCGTGAGATACCGGCCGATATGTGTGAAAGAGTATGCCAAAATTGGACTCAGCGGATGGGCTACCTGAGACGCAGCCGCGGTCAACATTTGCATGAAATTATCTTTAAACAATAAATTGCAAGGTTCAAACTATCGATTCAAATAAATATTTCATTCATTTTTTCGAATTTTTTGTGTGTTTTTTTTTTAAAAAGTTCTAAACCTCTTAAAAAATCACCCGTTAAATAATTAACGTTTTTAGTTAATTTACAAAAATAATACAAACTTTTAGTGTAAAAGAGCGATAATTCAAAATGTCTCTGTATGTCGAAATGGTATCTACATTTTGAAAGGAAACGAGTATGAAAAAAATAAGGATTTTTAGATTAGATATGTATCAAATGATTAAATGTTATTTTAAGCTCCAGCTCTTCTCTTTCTAATAACACTTAATTTAGGACTTCCTGCTTCTTCACTTTCCAAGTTTTTGAAATATTGGTGATGACAAGCTGTTATACAATTTTGTTTGCATAAGTCCATCAAAACTTTTTTCTTCGATAATGGTATTTTGGGTGGACCATTAGGATAAGCTGGATATAAACTTCAATCGCGACTTTTAAAGCCTTGAAGTTTTTATCAGCAAACGAAGTCTTATATTTAATTATGTTTGGACTTTGCTTTATAATGCATTATAACCTTTATGTCTGTCCATACCTACAACCTTTTCCCCATCAAGTTTTTTTTTTTTTTAATTTTTTTCCTGTTTTCGCGCATAAGTCCTTTAAATCAAATATTTCGTTGGTTTGTAGTTGGTGAACTTTATAGCAATTCTTCGATTTTTTTGCTAGCTGTATGATAGGCACAAGTTGGTCCCACGTAAAAATTGATCCTGATTTTAAACATTTTGCCTTGTTTTTTTCAATTAATGAATGCATGTTATCACCTTCATTTTGTGTGTGCCCGACTATTAAAAACTTTTGCGTTATTGATTTAACATCGTAGATTTGAACTAATTGTATCAAAAGAAATAAAATGCGTTTCTTTTTATTTTGTCCAGAGCAGTATTGTTATCCGACCAAAGTACTATATTTTCTACTTACCTCTCAGGCAAGGTTGCCAGACGGCCGGGACTCGCCGAGCTTGTCCAGATATTCTAAGCGGTGTCCAGAGTCCCGGTGAAAAATGAATTGTCCAGTCAAAAGTCCCGGCAAAACTTATTTTTCAAATTCCATCATTTATCGAAAAAAGTGTATGTATTTCCAATTTCATCAAATTAAACAATAAAAAAAAATTCAATCACTAGTAATGCGTTTTGCGAAAAAGTTTTCAGTATACTGAACGACCTAGCCCTAGCGTAACCGATACAGTTATTGACACCCAAAAGAAATTTTTTTTTTTAATTGCCGTAAAAATTTATTGAAAGGAGTATTTTGAGAACTCTTGGGCTTTCGAAATATGTTATATTATTAGGGTTCATTTTGTTTTTATATGAATTAAGGAAAATTTTCAAAATAAAGTTTAATCACAATATTTCGAAGGGCTTATAAAATTGTTTATTAATTGACACCTATGTACAATTGCTGACACCACGTAAAAGTACAATGGTTGACATTTATACACAGCTATTGACACAATGTAATGATACAGTTATTGACATATCTTTAAAAGGCTTACACGGCAGGAAAACACAAAAAAAAAAAAATAATTGGCTAGCTAGCTAGCTAGTTATAAAAATTTTATTTGATAACTCAAGGAATCATATAGCTAGCTACCAGTTTATAAGTCGATAGGTGTTTTGAAACAAGTAAATAAGTTAAAAAGTTAAATAAATTAAACCGATAAATTTAATTATGAAAAAAAAAAAAATAAAACATTAAATCACATTCATTTGTGTATGTTTAACATAAAAAAAGCTTTAACTAAGTTAATAGTTAACCAAATAAGTTAATACAAAGCTTAAGTAATCACATTGTTGGTAAGTCTTACAATTGCTTTTTACTTTTAAAAAATATTAATTTAGGCACTTCGCGCATTTGAATACGGGAATATATTGCAATTTTAATTTTTGTATGCAAGATATGTGCATTTCTCTAGTGCACTTTGAACATTTAATTCCCAAGTTTTTCGTCATTGAAAATGTGCATTCATAGCATATCGATCCAACTGCGATTTTGTTTGTACCAATGTTTTCAGTTTCCTGAAAAAGATTTCTTACATGACATTCTTTAGGTTGTTTCGTTTCAGTAACATCTTCATCATTAAATTTAGTTGCAATTTGTTTTGAACTAGAAAGACCAAATAACTTAACAATAATCAAGCTGTTTAGCTATTTATTTGAAGACAAATTGTTCACCTTTTATTTGCGTATCCACTCCTGAGTCGCAGTTTGCTCTATCTTGATAGGTAGTTTCGTTTAAGCTGTGATAGTTCTAGGATTATATAAAATAGGTAGCTAATATAAGTAGCTTTATGAGTAGGATTTCTTAAACAAAAACATCTTACTGGAAATAGTGGTTCTTGTAGAGATAGAAGTTAACCCGCTGGCATATGGTAAAATTGCCAAGTGATGACTATTTTTAGGTGGCTTTTTGTATGTTGTTCTCTTCTTTGAAACTTTTTTGGCAACTTCCTTTTTTCTTTGATTTTCAGGTCTTTTGATCTTCCTTTCTTCTTTTTTCAAGCTTTCCTTTTTTTAGCATCTTTTTATGACTGCTCTGCCTTAATCCACAATGGGTCGGTTATAACAACCGATCTTTTTTTTTCATTGGCTTGATTCCCTGTCGTTCCGGTGTTATTGGCCAATCCAAGTAGTCATCAATATCGAGGAGCGTTTGACCATTAGCAGGTACATGGTTTGGAATCTCTATAAGATCATCATATATAAATTCGTCTATATTGTCGATGTCAATTCCATCTGGCAAATCTATAGAGGTTAATGACTCATTAGACCCGAGATTGGTGTCGTTGCTGACGATGTCTTGTACAGTTACAATGCTGTCTTGGATAAGATAAGAATCGGGCTTTAATTTAAGATACATTTGATAAAGCACTTTCCATTCATTCGAACAATACGAGACAATTTCCATTCCCTTAAAAGCGTTTTCAAATTCTTTGATTTTTTGTGTATACCGACGAGTTCCAAAAATGTAGCAAAACAAATTGTTTTTGCATTCGTTGCATTTTGCTGTGGAGCAGGCACTTCAGTCGATTGATTATTAGAAGATTTTCCAAGGCACCTGGTATAGTTGATCGCATTCATATTCCAAGGAAATATCCCGCATGCCCTAAAACCATTTTGGATTATTTCGGGTGAAATGCATGAAAGAACCACTTCGTCAAGCAATGGAGCGAACTTTTGTCTTGTTAGAGACTCACCATTGTTTTCACGACGCCACTCAGCAACTTTTCTGTTCAAACCATTTTTTAACGGCTTGAATGCCGCAACATCCGCTGGCTGCAATATTCTCGTTGCATTTGGGTATAATGCAATTAATATGATTCCTAGCTGAACACATAGTTTGCTGACAGGTAAAGTTTGATGTGTGCTATGACCATCAACAAAAAATATGACTGGGAATTTAGTTCCAATACTGACCACATGTGGATGAAAGACTTTGGAGATATTAGTTGGGTTGGCATTATGCCGTCTACCAGAATGACGTTTGTCCGTATATATACGACGGAATCAGTTAAATTAAGATATATAATTTCAAAATTCGCCTTCAATGATGCGTGTTCTATAGCGTAGTGCGTTCAAAGCATATTTGTATAGCACGTCCCAACCGCGGTCGCCATTAAGAATGGACAATGTTTCTTCTTTTTCCAGCTGGTTTACTCCAAAGAACATTCTCCGTAGTTCTCTCAAAATTGGGCATTTTGCTATAAAATGGAAGACGTCTTCTCTTTCCCTAGGATTGCAGAGATTACATTCGATTGGAAGATCAGGCCGGTGTGGTATATAATTTAAGTTCATTAATTCGCCTCTGATTTTAAATAGTATGCTTATTTTTTCAGTTGAGTTGGTATTCACAAAATATGACTTCTCCTGCAGATTGTGACTAAGTTTGCTGTAATACGCTCGGTATTGTGAAGACTGAGCTTCAATCACATACGAGTCGTATAGAAGATTACCTGTTTTTTCGAGAATTTTCTGGAATTTTATTTTACTCGGTATAGCCTGTTCGTCGATTCCAATAATTGGATCTAGCTCACAATTACGTGCCAAAATATTCCATTCATGTACACAGTTAGCTCTTGTCGAAATTATGTAAGAGAGGACTATTTTTGGTAACCTACGATCATCCATTCCCAAAACTTTAATTACGTAGTCAAAATGTAATTTAAGAGTTTCCAGGAAGAGAGGAGCCATTCCTGTCTCCAGATATATCATATAATTGGGGCTGCTATTTGGTAGCCTGAACACTCGTTTAATGCAGTTGAAATGCTTCGACAGTTGCAAACTGTTGGTATCCCCATATCTGAGCTCCATATAGTAAGATGGAAGTTGCAGTTGTACGTATAATTTTTTGCTTTGCACTATGGCTTAAAAACCTATTTTTTATACACACTCCCCATACTGAGCCGATCGCTCTTTTTACTTCTGCTAATTTGGCTTTAAAGTGTTTCTCCATACTAAGGTTAGCTGTGATTAAGACTCCTAGATATTTATATTCCCTTACGATTTCGATGCGTTCCCCAAATAAAAAAGTGCTTGACGTGGAATGGAATCAAGTGCGGCGCGAAAATCTACAAATAGAGTATACAACTTTTTATTCCTTTTCTTGTATAACTCTGCTATATTCACAAGTGTAAATATTTGGTCTACCGTTGAATATCCTCCTCTAAATCCTGCTTGAAATTCGTTTAGGACACCCTTTTCTTTTACCCACCGTGAAAGCCTGTTGAAGAGTAAGGCGCCAAACACTTTAGCTGCAGTGTTAAGGAAAGATATCCCTCTGTAGTTCTGAGGGTCATCATGATCTCCTTTTTTATGCAATGGAAATATTATCGACTTCCTAAAGCTGGTTGGTATATTGCCAGTTTGATATATTTCGTTGTACTGCTCTATGAGAGCATTCATAAATTCCATTGTACAGTTTTTATAGAACTCAAATGGGATGCGATCTTCCCCTGGCGATTTGTTGTTTTTTTGCATTCCTTATAACTTGTTGAACCTCGTCTATAGAGAATGGGGCATCTAGCACTTCATCCATAATAAGTGGCGCCGCGTATTGGTGTTTTAGGGATACTTGTTCAGTATTGAGTAGGTGTATGAAATGATTTCTTAATTGATCGGCATGCAGGCTCGGAGCAATAACAGGTTTACTTCCCTTTAGTTTCTTAACCGCCTTCCAAAAAACTGCTGAAGTTTTCGCGAAGGTAATATCATTAACTTTTTGTTGCTCAAAGGCTAACTTTTTTGAGTGACATAAGTTTTTATATTCTATATTCGCTTCTGAGTAAAAAAGTTGAAAGATATCCAGATTGTACAACCTTAAAAGTTTTAAGAGCGCGAAAGACTTTTGCCTGCCTTTTAGGCATTCGAAATCAAACCATTCTTGTTTCTTCATTTTATTTCTGTTTCCTGCATTTGATTTTGGAGGTGCCGCTTTTCTTATGATTTCAGTGAGAGTATCAATGCTTAGGGGAATATTTCCCCTGCTTAGTTTTTCCAGTTCTTTGTTTAAATGAAGCTGATACTGTTCAAGGTTTTTAACATTCCAATACAGTTTTGGTGGTAAATTAAGCGAGATATCATTCCTTATATTGTTTGGGCTACATGCGACCTCAAATGCAATTTCTATAGGCATGTGATCGGAGAAAGAACTCCTATTTGAAAATCTCGTATCTGTTTATTCCAGTTTCCAGCAGTTAAGCAATAATCGATTACAGAGCATGCGGTACCACGTAAGAAGGTAAATTCACCATTAAGATCACCATCGCAACTTCCATTTAAAATTCTACAGTCAAATACGTCCGCCAGATCGATGATTTTATCTCCTTTTCTATCACATATCTCATCTTTCGATTTACGATGTAAATGAATGTTTAATTGAGGGACGCCACTCGTAAAGTTATTCTGTGATAGACCTATTTTTCCGTTGAAATCCCCGACGATCATTAAGTCTGATGAATCTATATTATTAGGCAAATCAATTAGTTTATTGAAGTCGCGTTCCCAATGACTGCAGTTTAAATACGTTGGCACTATGAACAGCGTATTATTTTCTCTATCGAGTTGAAAAATGTAGTATTCACCAATCTTCTTGAAACTTATATCTACTCCTCTTAGTTTCTTTCGATAGGCAAAGAGTTCACCACCACTACCTCTTCCGAAAATGCTTGTTTTTACAGCCGGAACAAATTCTACTTCATAGTCTATAAATACATTTTTAAACATTTCTTCTTCATTTTTTAATATATGAGTTTCTAAAAGCATGATAATATCAAATTCATAAATGTAATTGAAAAATTCTGAATATTCTAACTTATTTTTTTAGTCCGGCAACATTATAGCTTAAAATTCTAAGATTACAAATTAATTCTTCATTAGTTACTTCTTCGTTCTGATAGACGTGTAAATTTCAATAGGAATCTGAGTGTAGGCGTGTCCCAACAGAGTTACTGGTTACAGCGGTTGTTTTAATTGATGTCTTCTGGGATATTGGACGGGCTGAACTCAAAGTGTTTGACGTTTCAATTTGACTTTTTACTGACGTTTGATACACGTTGTTTTTATGAAGAAGATCATTGTTAAACTCATCAACCCTTGTGGGCAAAACATCGAGTATTTTGCTCAAAACATGAATATAGTTTTCCTTGCCACATATCACCCCGTCTTTGTTGTCCCAGGAGATATATTCATAGAATACTTCTTTGGTCATCCAACCATTGTCGCTTATACCCAAGCCCCATCCCTTAGGTAATGATTTTCGAATATCCTCTGGTATTCTCTTGTATGGATATATAACCATGGGTGGAACCAAACTCCCTAGGGCTGAGAATGAGAACATAACTGTTAGGTTAGATTTCGCCAGTCCTATATCAATCTCGTATAAATTACGAGCACCTTTTGCTGCCAACACATTTTTGGTTTTAGGACACAGTAAGAAGTTGGTTTCATTACCGTTAAAAATCCTGCTACCGTCTTCTAGAGTGTCACACCAATCCTTCTCCTTCAGGAAATCGTCAATCTTGACAAACCACGATCTTATGTCCGACGATCCCACTGTTGCACTTGCCGATGTAACCGGGTCTGGTGTTCTTAATGAAATGGAAGGATGTCGACTTAAAAACGCCTTAAACCAACCATTCCCCGGTATGTTTTCTGGCCCAAATGGATGGTCCCGTTTGTCTCCATCGAGAAACTCTTTAACGGTATGGAGCACATCTTCTTTTCTTTTAGGAAAACCTTTTCACTGGGATGTGGTTATCCATTCTTCCAAGGATTCTTCTTCGATGGCAGTTAAAACTGTTTTAGGACCTGGTCTTGTTTTGACAAATTTTTCGCTTAATCTATATATAAGTGTTGTTCGAGGGACCCCATCAAATTTGGCCGCTGCCTTTTTGGACATAGCTAGCGTCCTGACACTTTCAAGAGCTTTTTGGAGGTCATTTTCGCGGTATTTGTTGCTGCTTTTTGGCATTTTTCAACTAAATTTTTGTTTAGAAAAAGAAACTATAATTGACACCCTCCAACAGCATAATTATAGAATGGGTGTCAACTTTTGTATTCCCATAGAAGACAAATATTGACACCATGATGTCAATAAAAGGAATTAAGCAAATACCAATACAAAAGTTGACACCCCATTTATTTAATTAAATATCAGCAGAAAAATAAATTTAAACATAAAAGATCATAGGCGAAAACATTCGGCCCTAGCGAGGTATCCGTCGAAACGGAAAATTCCCCGATTTTATACGATTCGGAGGATTTTTGCTGCGAGGTATTCTTCGGAACAACTGTTCGGAGAATTGTTCCGACTTTTTGCAACGCATATCGGCGAATTACGTTGAAGTGCGATGAAGTGTATTTTCTGGTTTAATTTTTGACAGCTAGGCTCCGATATCCTCCGAGAGAAATTGGTTGCGGAATTTGTTTACGATTTCCTCCGAGTACAATGAGTCGTGGAATTTATTCACGATTTGAGGTAAAGTGTTAAATAAATTAATAATAAACACTATAGCAACGAATTTGTTTGTATTTATTGACTAAATTTGTGTTTCCAGTGGAAAATCTAGCGATAAACCAAGCACCAAACAATACGAGGATGTGAAGTCAATGCGTCATCGCATTTCAATTATATTTTCCGAGAACGGATACCTCGAATGCGATTTGCTGTTCCGACAGAGTACGCGCTGCGGAGAATTTTCCGTTCCGACGGATACCTCGCTAGGGCCGATTATCTTTTGCAAAAAATAACAAATTTTATCATGATTGTATAAAATAAATCATATAAAGCAGCTTACTTGTTTCAGTTCCTTAAGGAATTCTTCTTGTTTCTGCGCAAGATTTAAGAGCCACGAGCCACTGATGTTACCTGACTGAAATTTTGCACTACATTGACAGTCTGTCACAGCGTAATAAATCACGAGTGTAGAAAGAAAAAGAATAAACGATTTAAAAATATGCGGTTGCTATAATTGCTCCTCATTTAAACCAGTGAGTCCTTGTGTTTGAAGAGGGTGTCAATAATTGTATCGAAATTTTGCTGTGTCAATAATTGTATACGTTACGCTATATACTAAAGAAAAAAACCGAATGTCATTTGACTTAATAAAGGCCGAGTTATTAATTCGGTTGAATTTTGACGAAAGCTGTCTAAGTTTTTAGTCATTTTTAAATACGCCTGAAGGCACTAAACTTGTAAATTCTGTAAAAGACAATACTAAATATTATGTGGCAATAATCATCTATAAACAAAAACGCGCTTGTGATTTATTGTATATATGTTGCAGTCAAAGGTCGAAATTGGTGGGTTTTATTTAGGCCTTTAACTGATGTATTTTTAGACCCTAGGAACGACTGCACTTCGATGTTTGACTATAACATAATAATGAATATGAAGATAAATGTGATTGAAATCTTTGTTTGTTTTTGTTTTTGTAATCCTTTTTTTGTTTTTTATTGAAATAAATACGCTTATTTGCACATTAATAAAACAAATTATTTCCCTTTTTTTATTTACAAACAAAAATAAAATAGTCGAAATTTGAAATGTCTAGACGAGTCCCGGAATTTCAACTGTGAAGGGATCACATCAGCGATCATGTACTTCCATTCATAAATCTTCTCATTCTGAGTTTCGATAATTGAGATCCACCGAACATGCATCGAGCGCCGTATGTGTATACCAAAAAGAGAAACCCAAGAAGTCCTTCGTTACGTATGACATTGACAATATTCATAACGATACAAATCCATATCGCATATACATAATGTATATTGTATGTATCTCATAAATAATTTTGGCTCGCCACAATGCCCAGTACACGCTCATACTGAATATATGGCAGCATCTATCTTTTAATGCATCTGCCTCGCCGCTAAGCGATAGCGAGTTGCAAACCCAAAATAATTATGAAGGGGTCAGATTTCACTGTGAATGCCACCCCAATATGCCAAGTGCATAAGCATTTTAAATAAACATCAATAGTGCTGATATGCTGATATGCGCCAGCGAGGTGTGAGGTGATTAGGGTTCAATTATCGAGGGTCAGAAATTCGAGTAGATGCAAGATTGAAACAAATTAAAAGAACATTTTTGTATGATTGAAAACAAATATTGTGTATAAATAGGCATGTACCTAATTTGTATAATAAACGTTCTTCTCCTGGAATAAACGAATAAAGACTGTTTTATTTTTAAGAGCAACTCGCTCGGATTAAACAATCTTACATTTCGCCCGCTCTATTAACATAGCGTTCGTCGCTAATAGAGGCAAACGACAGCATAATAGCTAACGCTTTGGGTCGAACTATAGGTAAACTTTACACAACATAATGTCCAGATATGTACAGATTTCGAACTGGCAACCCTTACGGTAAAGCACTTCATTGAGTAAGCAGAAGGTTGGTCGACACGTCAATCATTGCGGTGTGAATGCAACACATCGACATTGCTATCCTTCAGTTATTTCTATTATTTAGAGTTTAATACAACTTTTAAATAAATAATTTGAAATGACCGAATTACATAAAGTAGCATCTGCATTGTGAATGCATTTTCATTACATTAACGAATTTAGCCGTTTGCCGGGTCAGCTGGATTGTACTAAGAAATTCTATTTAAGAATCAAATCTTTGTAATACATATTATTTTTTTAATAATAATAATGCAGTTAATAAGTGCATTCATTCATTTAAGACCACGCTTATGAATTTCAGATTATCAGATACAGTTCCTTGTTTCCATTAAAGTTTTCTTTAGTCTTAGGAATTAATATTCGAGGGAATTCACTTATTCAGTTTCCTCACCATATCACAATTTCCGTTACACATTCATCAGTTCACTCAACAGCTGCAGTGTGCCCATAGAAGTATTCTCGAAAACAGCGCCACCTATCGGATCTAAAACTATCCTATCTATCCTCCAAGCTGTAACCAACCATAGACATCTAGAAAATATCGTTGTTTTCGGTGGAGTGGTGGCAGAGATCGGCAATACCATAATACACCCTACACGCAAAAATTCATTAATGTTTATAAAATAACTCATGAACCAATACACATACAAACATCGTATGTACATAATATAAACTTTGGAATTCACTTTGCCTTTCATTGAAAATTTTGCAGAAACAATTTTTTTAGAGAACATGAATTTCAAACACAATACAACTTATTTTTATATTAAGAGGGATAGATAATATATAAGAAGAAAAAGCACAACTGTTGAAAAATTTCCTATTTTTCTTTTTCCTTACTAAACCATCATTCAAATCGGTTTAACGGTTCTCGAGTTCTTACCCGTCTAATCCACAGCAATTGATTTCTATATATATAAATAGATATACCTACGTAAAACATTTTACATAAATATAATATGTTCTTTTAATATAAGAGTGAAGAAGTTGTGAACATTTGTTTAAATTGTTTTATTTATTTCTTTCAAATGAAGATTTTGATTACCAAATATAAATGATAGATTTGAGTAAATAAGTGCTTAATTCAGCATCATAGGTACTAACTCCTACAAGAGTACTAACTCCTACAAGAGAAGTTCATAAAATGTAATACTCGTAATTAAGTTTTTCTTTATCTTCTTTAGGTACCTACCTATTTAAATTAAGTGGTTAAGTAATGCTGGTGGGCACAGCGTACTCTATAGTGTGCACCCCGGCGGCCCAGGCGGCAGTCTCTGTCTTCAATAAAATCGGCGCTGCAAAGCTAATACACAACTCACCCATTCATTAGTAACAGCATTTTTTTAAATGCCTCTACTGCGGCAGCGATACGAAGCCTAGATATAGCGGCAGATATATATAACAGAAGTGCATTTTATTGCAATTGCATTAAAACCAGAATGGGTTGCATGTTTGCGGTATCCCACTTACGAATATTATGCCGATGGAAAAAGTTTAGAATACTTTCAACCTGACCGAGGTATTTATATATTCTAAGTACCCGCATAAGAAGCGTTGTCCTAACTGTGAGGTATTAGCAGGGGTCCTCGGTTAGGGTTCCATGGAAGGACTACTTATACATTCACATACTGCAAATGGAAATAGATATGCATAAAGAAAGGCCACCGATACCTGAATTCTACATGTGATTTCTGCCAAAAGGCATGATGAAGACAAACTAGTGCTTTGCGTTGGCGACAGACACATGATATACATTATATTACTTACTTGCCCCTGGTGATTTGAGTTCTTTGTTCGGGTAATTGAGGTATTGTCCGTGTGCCAACGCCAAGATTGTTGACATGTATTCCCATTAGCACCTCGTATGGTGATATAAAGGCGAGACTATACGTATTACAGTCAGCCTACAACTATGATATTAGGTAGATACTTTATAGTTTTTTCTGTTGTATAGGGCCATTCATTTTTCCGTTTCGATAGTAAAGCTAAACAAACAGCTATACATTTTTGATGAAAATTTGGTTTTATTATAAAGTTGGGACTTTGCCGTTAAGTGTGAAAAGTATCATTAAAATTGCCGCCTCTGGGAGATTCGCAATAAATTCGAAGCATCAGCAACACTTGCACTAGCAACAGCAATGTTTTCGACTATCAAATATAGAGAAATGTACTGGTTACTCGGAAAACATTCCCAGCTCAGTACTGAGAACAAACTGCTTTTATACAAGCAAGTGCTAAAGCCGGCGGTGACCTACGGTATACAACTTTGGGGTTGTACCAAGAAAACAAATGCCAATATTCTACAAACTTTTCAAAATAAAGTGCTTAGAGAAACTGTACAAGCACCATGGTATATTAGAAACGACGATATCCATAGGGATCTCGGAATTCCAACAATGGAAGCTTAAACTAGAAGCTTCGCGAGAAAGCATAGAAACCGACTAATCGGACATATCATCAATACAGTCCGACAAATCTTGGACGAGAGCAATTTATTGTGCCGACTACAAAGAACGAAACCGTTCGACTTGGCAAGGTAAGATTAACCGCGTTTAATTTGCGGATCACGCAGGATCTTTCATTGGAAAGTAACCTGTCAAAAGTTGTTATTTAATGATAGAAAAATTGCTTGATAAGTTATATCTTAGTTGCAGTATCTAACAATCTTTAGAAGGGTGGTAAGTCAGTAAAAATCTGACACTACTATGAGAACAAGCTTGCTATTCTCATAGTGTCTTTGGAAGAAAAAAAAAAAAAAGAAAAAAAAAATATTTTCGACTGAGCCTGCATTACTATGATGCACAGATCTTACGACATCAGTAACGGTTCCACTCTTTTCAAATCTCTTCAAAAAAAATTCCGTTTGGTTGCGTAGACCATAATCATCGCTTAACGCGCGAAAAGTGACTACGTTTGAATCACCACTTTGTGGCAAGTTAAGCGATCCATTAACATTCAACTAATATTATGACAGTTGACATGACAGCTGAGTTTGACAGGTGTCAAATGAAACCACGAAAAGAACGACCCTGCATTACTGCTTAATATTAACCCGCTGTCTGTTACAAAAATTAACATTTTCAAGGGTCTGAATGACTTTATAATTATTTTGACTACTAAAAGTCAAGCGACACATGTAATTTGAAATAGGTAACTCACACGATTTACTAGAGGCTCTGTTTTCAGTTTTAACGATGTTATGGGCTGCACGTAAATATTAAAAACATAATGCAATCGTAAGAGAACCCAACGTAAAACATTGAAAGAGGAAGATGAAAGTTCGTGTCTTCTGTAAACGTTATGGAAATCTCTAACGAAGGTTTTAGCGAAGATTTTTTTTTTTTTGATATAGAGACAAGTTTGAACGGGTTAAGTTTTAACTTCATAGCTTCATGTTACAGATAGAGCAGACGATAGAGTGTCCGACTCCGTTTGGAACAATTTAGGAACAATTCTTACAGAGCGCTCGCTAAGAGCCAGTAAGCTAGAATTAAGAAAAATGTTAACTTTAAATTAGATTTAATCGTTTTTGTCTAGTATATAAGTTTAATGAATGAACATAATAAAAATGAATTAAAAAAAAAAAAAAAAAAAAAGTGTCCGACTCCGAAGCTGGAGGTCGTCAGTTAAAATCCCGTGTGTGAGTTTACAAAACCATGATTTTTTCAATTTAACTAATTCGACAGATTTATCCCTTGTTTCATGTATTCATTCCAGGCCCTTAAAACGCAATCAGGGGGGCGGAAGAGATAAAGAAAATGGAAATGAAAAATCTGTGACATTTTTTTTCTCTTAAAAAAAGTAGGCTTCTATAAAACTTGTATAACCTTCCTCCAATCATGTTATTGGAAGCACTATCCGAAACTTTACAAATACTTTTCTATAAAGCTTTTATTATTAAGTCATTTAATACTTAATGGAAATCTTTTTAGAGACTTTAACGATAAAAGGCCATCGATAAGTGATCGCCTTTCGTACCTAACCGAAGCTTAAGAGCATTCTTTTGGAAACTAAAAGTAATCCATTATTGAGACTTATGGAAACTGAAATGTTAGTTGGGTACCTAGTTAGCATAGTCCTTGGCTATTGGCACTTCAATTCTTTTGGGCCCTCCGAGCCAAAAGCAGTCCCTTCAAATACCCTAACATTGAACTTTAAACTCAGATATAAACCCTTTTTTTATCAGCCATGATCTATACCTACAGATCATCGATTTACATGCACTTACAGCAACAGCGTTGGAGTTGTTTGTTTCATTCTTGAATGTTGATGTGCCTGTAAACGATAGCCAAGCCACACAGTCACGTTGCCAGACTAAAAAGTTCAATACTCTTCATACCACAAAAAATAAATAAGCATTTTTTCACGTCTAATAAATTTCTCGTCCTTCGAGATTTTGCTTTTTAATTCTGTAAAAGTATGACAAGACCAGCGAAATATTCCATAATTTTTTCAATTAAATGTTTCATAAACATAGAAAGGTGAGAGTTGTTTCTTGTTTTTACATAAAGTACAAATGTCCAGAAAATCTTGGAATATCTAATGAAAAATGGAAACTAGCCGGCTGCATAAATTTAAATTATTTTCAAAACTAATTATTGGGACAATTTTTTTATCACAAAATATTACAGAAAAATGTAGCTGCAACTGTTTTCGCCGAGTTTTTTGAACAACTAACTTTAAATTTATGTGAAGTGACGATTTTATTTGAACATTCAAATGTATTTTGTGTGTGTGCAAATTTCTAAGAATTCCAATCTAAGCGGACCAGATCGAGATGTGCAAACTACGGTAAGATTTTCATTATATTTCGAACTGATTGTAAACCGATTTCCTTTTAAAAATAAAACACACCACATTACGAAAGCGGTGTTGTGGTTTTCGGGGCTCTGGCTGTGAATTTCATAAACATTAATATATACTTTATCGTCTACACCAGTAAAAACAGAAATGGGCAAATGTTTATGAAACATTTCTGAAGCAAATCGAGAACATTTCATAAATATTTTAACAAATATATCGTTTGCCTTGACACCTACCCCTTATTATGCCAAGTAAAACCGAAATACTAGCAGCAAATATTGTTTATTTGAACATAACATTTTAAATTAGTTCTTAAGAAACTCTCAAATTCAAAAATATAAATTATTAATTGATTCATATGGCAACACCCCCGACAAGCAACTGAAATCTCATGTCAATCGACATCATATTGTGACGTCACTTTGTACAGAATGCTTGCAGTATGGCTGGTGACATGGTCGTGTTTTGAAAGCAACTGTTGCCAGAACTCAAAAATAAAACTTGTCTCCGTATTGTTAAAATTTCGTGATCTGATTCGGATCAGATCACGCTGATAATAAAATACGCCTATAGTAAGCTTGTCTTTCCACTCATCCAAGCGGTCTTAAAAGAGCGACATCCAATGGTTTGCAAATATGCGTTTAATTTGGCAATAAACAAGCAAAGCGTATAGGCTGGTACGCTGTTCGAGTGAAGTGAAATTTTCACACACCAAAAAAAGTGCTGTGAAATAATAAGTGAAATATTTTGTTGGAGATTTTAGTTGGAGAAATTTATGCAGCGTGACTGAGCTAAAAAGTTTTTTTTCTTGTGGTAGTTTGTTATGTTCACATATAGATAAAACTTAAATGAAAACGAAAAAGTAAGCGCAGTCGTATAAGACTTAAGTCCCAGACATGATGCGGTTTGGCAGCATTGCCAAACAAAATTTCCCTTGTCGCTTAGTTTTGCAATATGGGAATTTAAAACATTTTTTTTACTCTCTTCTAAAAACAGCGGGTGGAAAAGTGCATCGGTAGTGGTAGCGTGGGCGAGGTATCGGATGGTGTGGAGGTCGCTGAGTTCGTATCGAGACCTGGGTCGTACGATTTTTTGTTGTTTTGAGAAAGCGCGAAAAAAAAAAAAATAATTCCACATCCTTGCACCTCAGACAAATTGCATTTGTCGCTACGACAGGCGGGATAATTTTTCATTTCGCTCCCACTACGCCGTGAAAATCTTTCATCGGATCGAGCGAACAAAATACAAAATAAAAAACCGGCCAAGTGCGAGTATCACTCGCGCACCGAAGGTTCCGTATTTGGCTAAAGTCCAACACATCAGATATTATTTGAAATCTATATCATTCAATCTTTCCCCTCTTCATGAATTCATCACAATTTAGTTTAATTTAATTACTTAATATTTTTACTCTCAAAAATTACTCGCACATGAATCTCATTTTCTAAGTATTACCTATAGTACCCAACCCACGCCAATTTTCCATTCTGTATGCGACCAATTAAAAACTATTGACTAAAAATATATTACTTTTATTTTGTTCTGTACTCCCCAAAAAAATGTATTATATTCCCCAACGAAATTAGCAGGCGGGAACCCTGGTGGGGTTCTGTCTTTGATGGGGTCAATTGTGCACAACTGCGTATAGTAGAGATTAAAACTTATGAGAGCAACATATTTTACATGGTAAAATTATCTTTTTTGAAAATATCTTGTAAACTATTAACTTTTCGGCAAAACAGTATTCAGCACATATATAGATAAGAACATGATCTACAAAAAAGGAATTAATGTATTTTTTTGTGAATCAAGAAATAAACCGTTTTTTGGGCGAATGAAAATATTTTTTTCACCAGATTACTAATTAATCCAAAACCAATCGATGTATTCCTTCCATTGGTATTTGTCGTTTAACTAGAGGTTACACCGGATGTTGTGTGTAAATTTTAGCCTCCTATGTCAATCGGTTCTTGAGATAGACCTGGTAACAAAATTGGCTTAGTGGGTTCGGACAGACAGACAGACAGACAGACAGACAGACGGAGAGACATCCGAGCGAAACTAATAAGGTTACGTTTTTTCCCTTTGGGTACGGAACCTTAAAAACAGTACAGTCAACCTGTCGTACAAAGTTTCCCCTTGTGTAACTCAGATTTTTTAAATACACGCGTGCCAGAAGTAAATCTGGACAAGCCTAGTTCAAGGAAGTGTGATTATAAAGAACAATAAAAAGAGTACAGTCAACCTGTCGTACAAATTTTCCCCTTGTGTAACTCAGATTTTTTAAATACACGCGTGCCAGAAGTAAATCTGGACAAGCCTAGTTCAAGGAAGTGTGATTAAAAAGAACAAGAAATTTTTTTTGTGTAATTAACTGCAAATACCTACGCCAAGTGCATAAAAAAAAAACGCCTCAAACCAATTACCCTAAAGAACGCCGCCCTCCAAAGATCTCGTGGATTAATACCTTTTAATAAAAGGTAGCACGCCCAGGATTTTTAACGCCCTGAAGCAACACTGAAGCTGTAAAAACTACAAAGCTGCTGAATCTAGCCTCGTTAGAGCATCAACATTTTTTTTTGTATAAAGAAATTCACACGTTTTGTCTTGATATTTTGATAGAAATTGCGCTTTTAGTATCAAGTAATAAAAAAGAGTAATAGCGCCTAAAGTAAAGAAAAAGAAAAAAACAAGTAATAATACGAACTGTAATATTTAAGACTTTCATTTTATAAGTTTACAATTCAGTAAAAGCAGAATTTGCATAACCATTTTTTCTGATCCCACGAGTAACAGCAACCGCGTTGACCCATCCACCGTGCACGCTGGAGGACGTATTAGGAACCATCGAAGCGCAGAAAGGCGCCAAAAATTAAGATTGGAAAAAAAGGTATGAGTTATCCTTGTTTTTTTTTTTTTTTTTGTAGAAAAGTAGTATCATAAAGTTATGACATGAAAGTCATTAAATTTATTTTTTTTGAAGCGAAATAAACATGAAATGTTAAGCATATATATTTAAGACTCAATGTGTGTTTAATTCCATTCCAAAGAGAGTGGGAGGGGACTGTTATGGTGGTGATGGGGTGGTAGGAAAGTGGAGCTGATCTGGTAGTGTTGTGTTTCGCAAAGGGGGTTATTTTTAGAAGTGACGACAAGTAACCACAGGAGTGGACATTCCAAAGTCCACATGGGAGGGAATCAATGGTCGAAGTTCCATAACATCTTGGAATCATACAATTTTTTTTATTATTATCTTTCTGACTCTCAGTTAATCTTAATTTTTTTTTCTCAACTTTTCGTGAATCGTGGCACGTAGAAAAAAAGCGTGGCGTGTTAAGGACAGGTAAGAACAAACCCAGTCGGCGAGCTAAGCCGTGTATTACGCAAGACGTGCCAACACCTGCATCCTTACATGTCCTCCCTCTCCCAACCCGGACCATTGCCGACAATCGGTGTTGTGGTGATGGTTCATTTTGAGGGGATCACCTACCACGAAGGTAGGCGACCGTATCAAATGGCGCCCAATCGTCAAGGCCGAATTTTTTTTGAATTGTAAAATTCCGTCATACCTTTTGCACTACGAAGAGTGTACCTTAAGCATTTCGCTAGCCTTGCTGCAAGTTGTGTTCAATTATAGTGAACAAATCTATTTAAATGCATGCCCCTTGTGTTTAACTGCGTTCAAGTCAATCTCCGTTGCTGATAATATTGATTATATAATAATTACGTCCTATCAATAATCCCTGCTTCATTTTAGTTAAACACAGTGTTCGTATATAACCTTATCTTTCTATCTTCTTCTACTTCTTCACCGAACACGAAGCTCACACTATCACCTTTCTTTTCTCCTATCACATTTCGGATTAAGATCGCGAATGCTAGCTTCAGGAAGTCTCAGAAGTGCATGTCTACAAGACAATCTTCTGCATTGCGCCGATCTAGTAAGAGAAAACATATCTGTTCTTTTTCTAATTCTCGCAGAAAACGTATGTCCCGGATCTTAAACAACTGTCATGAAATTCGCGTTGCGACGGGGACTGTTTCGAATTAAAGAAGAATACTGATCCGAAAACCATTTTGACAGCAAACGAGCGATTCTCATATGTCTCATAATTTTCAATTTACTATCATGACTGCGATGAGAACAGCAAGTTTAGCTCACAAAATACACTCTCTGCATAATGACCCTAGTAACGCCAGTCGTCGGATGTTTTAGCGATGCGATGCAGAAAGTAAATGCTTATAAACACGTACTCGTAACAATCAAGTATACCTACGCGAGAAAATATAGAACACTACCAAGCTCCCTAAATCTCACTTTCACTAATCCACCAAAAATCCATACTGCACTCATCACTACGTAACAAAGCCTCCTTCTCTCTAGGAAATTTTTTATTTAGTGCTACCTTTATTCATAACATAACAAAAAAAATTATAAAAAAAAAAAATATGGCGTCAAAGCAATCCGGGGCTGTTTCGAAAAACCTTCGCAGTACCTAAATCAGCTACAATAGAAGAAGATCATGATAATCCGGAACAGTCATTTAACCCTTCCGGTAGTATCCCTCGTACCCCACCTGAAGTTGCAACCACCCAAAATAAAACGCCCCCCCCCCCCAAAATCAAATTGAAACGCTTCATAAAGCTACTTGCAACTACACCAATACAAACGAAACAAATAGAGATGCTTTAGAAGTTATTAGGGAATTCAACATTGAGGACGATAACAATCTTTATACACCCAAAGGGTTTCGCAGAACCCAAACACAACTAAGTTTGGTCCAGAAGTTGAAGAATATATTAATCAAAGAGTACAAGAATTACAGAGGGAGCAAGCTAAAATGTTCGGCTCAATAGCTGAAAGTAGACACTACCGCCTGATAATTATTTCGAGAATCCAATCAAGAACCAGAAAAATAAAAATAAGTTTAGAAATCGCAGTAGTATCAGTCGCCGTGTTTCAAGCCAATCATTACCTAGACACGAAACTTCAAGTCCGAGACTAAACGCATTGGAACATAACGTTCAATACATTTCTGAAGCCTTGACTGAGGTAACGAATCGGCTAAGCATGATGAGCACAGGCAGCTGTAACACTAGCCAAGTTCCCGCTACAGTGCAGATAGAACCTGAGAGACACTCACCACGGATCATTTCTAACCGCGTTGAGCTCGACAAATGGTCAGTAAAATTCGATGCAACGAGTAAGACACCACCTATTGATGACTTTCTTTTTAGAATTAACACGCTACGAGAAACATTTGGCTATTCTTGGGAACAGGTACAGGCCCATTTTCATTTG
This sequence comes from Cheilosia vernalis, assembly GCA_949126925.1. NCBI lineage: Eukaryota > Metazoa > Arthropoda > Insecta > Diptera > Syrphidae > Cheilosia > Cheilosia vernalis. Next base: position 42,649,477 of record OX421358.1, read on the forward strand.
CTAGTCTCCGGCATAGCTGAGAATTGGTTCTGGCAATTTCTCAAAACGAATCGTAGTTGCACTTGGTCTGAACTTCGTTCAGCTCTCATTGAACAGTTTCGTTCTGTAGAAAGTGACTACGAAATAACGCGTCTAATGATCGATAGAAAACAGCGCAGCTTTGAAACTGTTGATGACTTTTACAACTCAATTGTTTCAATGAACGCTCGCCTTCAAGATCCGAAAACATCGTCAGAAATTCTAGAGATAGTAAAACACAATATCAAAGACCAAATATCTCAGTTAATCTTTGTGTACCAAACTCGCAACCTAGCTGAGCTTCCGCATGTCTGCCGCAAAGCAGAACGGTTTTTGCAGAAGAGGGATGCGAACAGATATAATCGTCAGTCCCGTAATATTAACGAAATTGAATTTTCTTACAACGAAGAATCTGGAGACTTATCAGTCGAAGGATTATGTCCAAACAACCCTACGTCTGACAACCAGAACAACAACAACAGTCACAGAAATGTTAATAATTTAAAATGTTGGAACTGTGATTATTCGTCGAATGCCCAGCCGAATCTAGGCGATTGTTTTGCTACAAGTGTGGAACACTTGGTTATGTAACCCCAACCTGTCCTAAATGCCGGGGAAACTTTCGGTCGAGCGAGAGAGCCTGCGGGGAGACTCGTTCGAAACCATTCCACCCGGGAAATTAGAAGCAAAATCACTTAGTACTCCAACCGTTTCAATATTAAAACCTTCACCAGACTTTAGAAAAATACAGGCAAAACCGATTTCACCACCTAAATCACTCCATCAACGCATAGTGAATTACAATGAGGCACGACAAAGAATTCTAGCGCATGCAGCTTCGCCTCGAAATTTAAAAGACCAGAGCGCGGTATAAGTCGCGTAAGTCCCAGAGAAAGGCCCTTAACCCTTCAATGCATACTGTAGCATATCTGCATCATACATTCAAAAAAGCTGTCATAAGAGAGTGGCAGCCGATATCTCTTCGATTTGTTTGGTTTTCCATTTCCAGTTAGTTCCGCGATGATACTTTATTTTCACAAATGTGTTGGTAAGTGTATGAACGCAATAAAATGGAGCTTGAAGTCACAAGACCATGTGCTCTCAGAATCTATAGAAGGGGTGTGTTTAATTTAATGTAAATATAAATAATAAAGTGTTTTAATGCACGTTAGTATTTTTTTTATTGTTTTTTACATGTTCGTCCTAATATATGTGCAAAAATAATTTTAAAATTTTGCAAAGAACAGATGTTTTTTTCATATTTTGCCTATGATGCATATCTGCAACACCATGCATTTAGGGTGTGTTTATTATGTTGTTGGGCATGAGAAGCAGTATCAATATTTAGGAGCTTTTTGACCTTGATTTTTCGCATGCATACAAGCCTTATGTTGACCTTATTGAACAGTACCGATATCAAAATGCGTAGGTGGGAGGGGAGGGGAAGTTGTCTTCATGATTGAGATCTCATATGCATACATACACTCTACTGTTGACCTTGAACAGTATCGATATCAAAATGTGTAGGTGGGAGGGGAAGGGAAGTTGTATTTGACCTTGATTTCTCGCATGCATACAAGCCTTATATTGACCTTGAAGAACGCATACATACACACAAACACATATATATATATATAATACACTATTATAGCCTTGAATATTGACCTTGAAACCAAAACACACACACTATACATAACCTTGAATATTGACCTTGATTGATGACCTTGAACGATGAGTCATTTTCGTGGGCCAGGATCCCCATAGCCCTACTACTTACATTTTAATATTTTTCCATTTTTTTAACGAATATAGGTAACAGTTGCGAACGTCTGACAAACATCCGAGAGTATAACTGTCATGAAAGAGCTTCTCAATTAGCCGTTTGGAATCGGCATAAAATTGTAGATCCCTTCGATTCGTTCCAAAAATGAAAACTCACACAAAAACGAATGGTTGCGAGAAGCTAGGCCTAGGGTCCCTACGGACCTGTTGCGCCAAAATTATTATTATTATTAAGTAACAGTTGCAAAAGAGCTGGAACTGAATTCTATACAATGAGCACGCAATTAAATTTATGTGATTTTTTATGTTCCTGTTAGTTTCATATAAAATGAATTATTATTTATTGTTTTGTTTACACAATTTGATCAATTCTTGTTTTTAAGCTAGCTATTTATTTGAAAAAATAAAAATAAGTTCACAGAAAATTTTTTTTGCGTCAACGTTTTTTTTTATGAATTACATACCGCTTATGCATGGCGTTGCAGATATGCATCATATAGAAAATCCGATTTTCCGGAAAATCGGTTAACCGGATTTTTTTTTTATATTTTTTTTTTTTTGAGTTTAGATCGTTTATTTACATCAAATATATTTTTTTCGACCCAAAAAAAAAAATCATGCATTGAAGGGTTAACTCAACAGTATTAGACAGAGCAAGCGATTTAAGACCATACGCAAATGTAAAGATACTATTCTTGGCCTGCTAGATATTGGCGCCAGCGTGTCCTGTCTCGGGAAAAATTGTATGGAGTTAGTGAATTCCGCAGGTGTTCCTATTGTGAACTATTCATCATTTGTTAGAACTGCCGATGGAGTAAAACAAAAAATATTAGGAAAAATCGTTACGGAAATAGTCCACCAAAATCAATCCAAACTAATAAGTTTTTATTTAGTCCCATCCTTAGATCAAGAACTCTATCTGGGCGTTGATTTTTGGCGTGACTTTAAGTTAGCTCCGCTTCTGATTTCTTCACTCACCCAAGAGGGAGAGAAAGAAAAAGATCCCAATTCACATGACCTAACAGAAAGCCAAGCAGCTGAACTCAGTAGGGTAAAAAGCTTATTTCCGTCATTTGCTCAGTTAGGCCTTGGGAAAACATTCCTTGAACAACACGTCATCGACACTGGTGCCGCCTTGCCCATCAAACAACGTCACTACCGTGTGTCGCCAGCAGTCCAAAAGCTCATCTATGAAGAACTGGATAGGATGCTTTCACTGGGAGTCATAGAAGAAAGCAACAGCGCATGGAATTCGCCTGTTGTCCCCGTAAGAAAACCCGGCAAAAATCGCTTATGTGTAGACTCCCGGAAGGTGAACCATGTCACCAAGAAAGACGCCTATCCGCTGCCTCACATGGAGGGTCTGTTGAGTCGACTACATTTCCAGTGTTGATTTGAAAGACGCATTTTGGCAGATCCCCCTAGAGGCGGCTTCGAGAGAGAAGACGGCATTCACAGTACCGGGCAGACCACTATACCAATATACTGTGATGCCATTCGGACTGTGTAACGCGGCACAACGTATGTGTCGTTTGATGGACAAGAAATGAGGGAAAATGTTTTCGTCTACCTAGACGACCTACTGATCATTTCATCCAACTTTAAGTCGCATCTGCAACTTTTGGAAAAGGTAGCGAATAAACTCCAACAATCCGGATTGACAATTAACTTACAAAAGTCAAAATTCTGCTTTAAAGAATTAAAATATTTAGGTTTTGTTGTGGGGAACGGATGTCTGAAGACAGATAGAGACAAAGTTGCCACTATTCAAGAATTTCCTATACCAAAAACTGCAAAGCAAGTCCACTGATTTTTAGGAATGTCAGGTTGGTATAGACGTTTCATTCAGAACTATGCATCCTTATCTGCACCCTTCACCAATACCCAGAAAAAAACCCGAAAGTTCGAGTTCAATGACAAAGCCATAACAGCTAGCCTAAAATGGTTAATGAGCCAACGTGAGCTCAGTGGACGCCTAGCGCGTTGGAGTTTAAAACTTCAAGGTTTTTTTTTTGAAATCGAACACCGTAAGGGCTCATTAAATATTGTCCCGGATACCCTTTCTAGGATGCACATGGATGAAATTACAATGAGAGGCCCAATAGTTGAAGTTGAATTAAACTCCGATGAATTCCAGTCGCAAGAATATAAACAATTAATTTCCACTGTAATGGAAAATAAAGATCGATTACCTGATTTACAAGTCTCTGATAAATACGTATATATGTGCACTCAGCACTATACGGGTAATGTTATAGAGGGAGACAAATGTTGGAAACTATGGGTACCTTCAGGGCTCACAGAGACTCTTATCCAAACTGCTCATGACTCTCCACAAGCCTCACATGGGGGAATTGCAAAAACTTTGAGTCGACTTCGCCAATTATATTTCTGGCCGAATATGGTACAGCAGGTGAGGGCGTACGTTAGTTCATGTGGAGTATGTAGGACAACTAAAGCCCCGAACCAGCTTCTACGACCGCCCATGGGAAGTCAAATTATAGTATATCGACCCTTTCAATATCTCTACATGGATCTATTAGGTCCATACCCTAGGTCGAAAAAGGGAAACACGGTGCGTTTTATATGCTTGGACAAGTTTAAGAAATTAACCCTCTTAGAACCGTTCTCGAAAGCAACAAGTGAAAATATTATTGCGTACCTAGAAAAAAGAGTATTTAGTCAGTTCGGAGTACCAGAAACTGTGTTCACTGATAATGGACAACAGTTTGTGGGAAACAATTTTCAAATTATGTTAAAGGCCTATGGTATTAACCACATAAAAACTGCCGTATATTCACCTCACCCAAATGCGTCGGAGAGAGTGAATAGGACTATTTTAGCAGCGATACGTGCATATCTTAAAGAAGATCACACCAACTGGGACTCACATATTGCTGATATATCAATTTCTCTAAGATCATCCTATCACCAAGCAATTGGAATGACTCCGTATGAAGCCCTATTCAAACAAAAAATGGTCACACATGCTTCAACCTACCCACTACTTCGAAAACTTTCTCTAATTGTCAATAATGAGGCGGAAGTTCTACCAGATGCAATACGTTCGCAATATATCCACAAAACTATACAGGAAAACTAAGCAAAAGCTCATGAAAGAAATACGAAAGTTTACGACACTCGCGTGCGCCAAGTAAATTTTCACCCTGGTCAAGAAGCATATCGCCGAAACTTCGTACTCAGCGATTTTAAGACAAATACGAAATACCAACGCAAAGCTAAGCAATAAGTTTGTGAAGTGCCGAATAAAAGAAAGGGTGGGAAAGTCTTTATATGAAGTTGAGGATCTCACAGGTAAAGTTGTTGGAGTCTTCCACGCAAAAGATTTGCGACAATAAATTGTTGCACCTATTAAAAAAGAGAAGAAGGTTTCAACAATAAATGAGTATGTATTGCAATTACTCACAGCACGATCATCCTTCCACTTTTGGGATTACCTGCTATCAACCCTTTGCACATTGTTTTGACGATTTATTTTCATTAAATTTGTCTTTAAAATTGTTTATTGTACAATGGTAAGGAAAATGGTAAATTTACCTAGTTACAGTAGGCCTATTTCTTTTTTTGCTATGCTGTAAACAAAAGAAAAAAAAAACTTACTAAAACCATATTCACTTGAAGTAGTATGCGGTTTCAAGAAGGATTGATGGAGGAGTTGAACTGCACGAATGAACGTGTTCAGTTAGAACCAACAATGCGCCGTCACGTTGGCCCGACCGTCAAGCGTAAATGCAGTGAACACTAAATTGCAAATACGTTTGATATAAGGAATTGAATTATAATTAGGGTAATGGGCTGCCGTTGTATTGAAACGTGAAAGGGGTGATAGCTGGTGTTTTCGGTTGGTGTCTGATAGGGTTTGCCAACAGTTGTTCACAATTTTAAGCTGGTTGATTAATTGTGAAATACTTGCTCTAGAAGTCAAGGATCAGTGACGGTTGTTATTGGGTACCTACTGTGTGAATGAATTCGACTGGATGCATCAATTTCCTGCACTTACTCCGAAAACGATTGTAGTAAGGCGTCTAAATGATAGATGGCGGTTTTAATTATAATATTTACTGCATGTATTTCACTTGCACTTCTCACAGCCACACTGTGACTGTCTCTCTTTCCCTTCCGTCTTCGTCGTATCAGTCTATTAGTTCAGTTGATATTAAGCAATGGACAAGATAAGACGTAGTCGTTAATAGTGAATTTAAAAAAATGGCGGACAAGCCAAGAAAAAAAAAAAGGAATTAACTAAGAAATACACGCCTGGGCAAAAATCCTCATTCTTCAGTCCTTCACGTGGGCGCCTGCCTGAACATGGCTAACCGGTCAAATGGTTAGTGTCAGCCAAGGATTTACGCTAACGTCTCAATCGTTTGTCGTGATCCATTAGTTTGAGGTAGGAGTAAACCTTTAAATCCAACCTAATTCCAGTGGTGGTGTGAGCAGATAGCAAACCGTACCGAAGGATGAAAGGCTGGGGGTAAAACCAGTCGCTTACGAGCTCCCTCCGACGCTTAGGCAAGGTCGGTTGTAATAAGTGCCCTATCTCGGTAAGTCGGCTCTGCCGGGATCGACTCTTCTTTCCGGACCTACTCGTGGGACCAAAAAATGAACTCAAATTTAAACAAAAATAAAGAAACAGAAAACATTAAAAAAAAAAACAAAAAAGGAAGAATCCCTCTTAGGGACCTCTTCCGAGGAGGATCTACTGGCCTCCAGCCAGGAGACAGTAGTTAGCCCCTCAAGCCTAAGGAGCACCAGCCATAGTACTCCTTCTGGCAGTCAACCAAAATTACCATCCGAAACTACGACAACAGTAGGGGCCGAGGATACCAGCCATAGTATCCAAAAGCCTAATACTGACAAAACCACAACCGGGAGCACCAGCCACAGTCCACCCAAAGCTAAGAAGTCCTCCGGTTCTCTCTTGAAGTTAAGATATAACAGGGCTGTCTTCATCCTTGCAAAGATTGCAAAGAAGGAAGAGACTGGAACGGCTCACGAGAGAGACAAGGACGACAAACTCAAATATCAAAAGGTGGTAGACGAGTACGTCAACCACCAAAACAACCCGAAGCAAACGCACCAGAAGAAAGAGAGCGTGAAAAGAAACAGGTCCCAAGATGAGACCTCTCACGCCTCTAAAAAGTCGAAGATCGCCCCTAGACTTACCAACCTTCAGCGTCCATCAACTTCCCAGGCAGCCAGAACCTTCATCGAGGTGGTGAGGGATCACCTGCACGTTGCCATCATAGACGAGATGTCTTAGAACGGCAAGACGGTGATTGATCACTGGTGTAGCATTGAAGCCAAACTGTCTGAGATGGTTGTGGAGCATGTGCTATCTGAAGCTGACAGCAGACTACCCAGTTTCGACTGCGCGGATGTGGTGCGAGGATATCGGGTGATCAAATACGTGGACCAGTACTCTAAGGATTTCCTTGGCTCATGCATCGACAAGATCGCCGAAGCTTGGGAAGGCTTAAAGCTTAAGCTTATCCCTGCCAAGGATATCCCCACGAGACCTAGGGCCCGTATTTGGTTACCGGTTATGAAGATAGACTCTGGGAGTCTCCTCAAGTGCCTCAAACTGCAAAATCCGACCATTCCCATGGACGACTGGGCTGTCAAAAAGGCAGAAGAACCCCAGAAAAAGTCTTTCCTACCTGCTTCTAATAAACGAGGAGTGCCTAGGGGCACTAGAAGCAGCAGATTTTAAACTGAGGTTCGGCATTAGGCACGCCAAACTCAAGATCTTCCGATCGACGGTTCCTGAAGACGACACAGACGATGTCGCTGCTGCCAACAAGCTGTTGGAGGAACTGGCGATCGCTTCCAACACCCAACAATAAGAAGCTGAAAGTCATACAGACGAATCTCCAGCACTCGAAATGTGCATCAGAGAATCTTCTGGTCTTCCTCAGGGAGGAAGACATTGACATCGGCATCATCCAAGAGCCCTGGGTCAGGAAGACGACCGTACTGGGCCTCTCAGATAACAACTACAACCTATTTTACAAAAAAGACGTCGGTAAGCCAAGAACATGCATTTTAACAAAAAAAATGCATTGACGCTTTCCTATGTCCCAACCTTAGCTCGGGTGATTTAACCGTCGTTAAATTAGAACAATCCCAGGGTCAATCCATACTCATCGCATCCGCTTACATGGCGCACGACAAACCATCCCCGCCAGAAGAAGTGCAGCAACTCACAGCAGAGGTACAAGCGAGGCAAGGTTGCCTGCTTATAGGCTGTAATGCTAACGCGCGTCATCATCTTAGGGGCAGCAAGGAAATCAATGAACGAGGTGAGTCTTTATTTGATTTCCTTTTAACTTCCGATCTATGTGTATGTAATGTGGGTAACACACCTACCTTTATATTTCCAAGCACGGAAAATTATAACGGTTGGGAAGAGGTGTTAGACATTACACTCAAAACAAACAATGACATCGTTAGGGTTGAGAATTGGAGAGTCTCCAAATTAAAGTCCTTTTCGGACCACGAGTGGATTCTCTTCAATCTCAGTATCAAGGTAGATACTCCTGTCCCATACAGAAATCCTAAAAGAATTGACTGGAAGAAATTTGGTCAAGTATTGAACTCTAAACTCCCTAATATACCACACCTAAAAATTGAATCGGGTGCAGAACTGGATGCAATTACGTTTGCACTTGAAAAGGCGATGAATACAGCTAAAAGTAAAATAAAAAGGCAGTAAAATATAGTAAAAAAACCTTACCGCCATGGTGGAATGAAGACCTAACCATCCTTAGAAGGTTGACTAGGGACATCTTCAATATCTGCTATAGGCATAAGTACTGGCAACCATATAAGGACTGCCTAAAGTTCTACAAAAAATCTATCAGATCAGCTAAGGCACAAGCATGGTCTGAATACTGTCAATCTATCGATACTCTTAAGGAATCTGCAAGACTCAGTAAGATTCTTTCCAAAGGACACTCCAGTCCATCTTTCATCACAAGAACGGACGGAACGTGGACAGATTCCACTGACGAATCCTTGGAGCTTCTACTTAACACACACTTTCCTGGTTGTACAGACTACTGTGCTACCCTGCCCAACTTTCGGGTCAACCTTCCCTTACATCGGGAAGAAATAGAGCGCATTATAACCAAGGAAAAGATCTTCTGGGCCATTCACAGTTTCGCTCCGTATAAATCACCAGGGCAGGACGGCATTCTTCCCATCATGCTTCAAAAACAAGGCAGGATAATTGTGGCCCTGCTAGTTGAAATTTACAGAAGCAGTATCCTACTGAATCACATACCTCAGTCTTGGAAGTATGTCCGAGTAGTCTTCATACCGAAAGTCGGTAAAAGAGGTCACGAGTCCGCGAAGGACTTCCGACCTATTAGCTTAACCTCCTTCATACTCAAAACTTTAGAACGCGTACTTGACCTTCACATAAGAACAGGCATTGAAAGGTCCCCCTTATGTAGTTCACAACACGCATACCTCAAGGGCAGGTCGACGGAGACCGCTCTTCATGAAGTAGTGCGTACAGTTGAAAGGTCACTCTCCCATTACCAATATACCCTAGCTACCTTCCTAGTTATAGAGGGCACTTTTAACAACGTCCGCACAGAATAGATCCAGGAATCTCTCTTAGAACTAGGTGTAGAGGATTTCGTCACTTCATGGATCATTTCCATGCTCAAAACAAGGATCATTCAAGCAAAACTTGGTAACACTCATCTAACCAAATCAGTAAGCAGAGGAACACCTCCAGGTGGGGTGATCTCGCCTCTCTTATGGATTATGGTACTTAACAAAATCCTTTCAAACCTTGACAGGGAAGGTATAAAAGTCGTTGCGTATGCGGATGACGTGGTCGTTCTAGTGTCAGGAATGCTTCCGAACGTGATAAGTGAAATCATGGAAAGGGCCCTGGGTAAGATTAGCGGTTGGACTACAAGTTGTGGCCTCAGCGTTAACCCAAGTAAAACTGAACTGATGCTTTTCACCACCAAAACCAAAATACCAACCATCTCACTTCCCCGCTTAAACAACCAAAATCTTCCTTTATCCACCAGCGCTAAATACCTTGGTGTCATGCTTGACCCCAAACTCAACTGGAAGTACAATATCGAACACCGAGTGCGGAAGGCAAGCATAGCTTTCTACACTTGTAGTAAAACCTTCGGCAAGAAGTGGGGCTTCAACCAAAGATGGTTCGCTGGATGTACACAGCTGTAGTACGTCCCATCCTCACCTACGGATCACTGGTATGCTGGCCCGCTCTAAGCAAAGCCTATAACGTCCTTAAATTAAGTAGAATCCAAAGAACAGCTGGAATTGGAATCACAGGAGCCCTATAGATATCTTCACAGATGGTTCCAAGATGGAATGTAGAGTAGGAGCAGGCATTTTCTCAACAGAATTAAACATCTCTAAAAGCCTTCGCCTACCCAACGTAGCCAGTGTATTTCAAGCAGAAGTACTTGCAATTAAGGAGGCGTGCAGACTGCTCCACAACAGTGCGACTCCCAAAAGAAAAATAGGCATATTCGTCGACAGTCAGGCCGCGATTAAGGCTGTCGGTTCAACTAAGTCAACGTCCAAACTTGTTGTGGAATGTAGAGAGATACTGACCAGGGCTTGTCATCGGTTTGATATCACTCTCGTCTGGGTTCCCGGCCATAGGAACATCGAAGGGAATGAGAAGGCCGATGAACTTGCCAGATCTGGCTCAGCTCTGTGCATGTCTCATGCGGAGGAAGTTTTCCCTCCGCTGGGATATGCAAAGAGAGAAATCCTCCTGCACTTCACCTCATGGGCTGAGACTAGATGGTTGAACCTGACGAACTGTGTCATTTCAAGGAAGATCTGGCCAACCTACGATGATGCCAGAACAAATAGCCTTTTAGCCAGAACACGTATAGATGTCGCCAGACTAACGGCAATTAGTACGGGTCATTGGCCTTTAGGAACTCACGCAGCCAAGCTTGGCATCCCCCACAATACCCACTGCCGTAGCTGTGCTGACACTAACAAGAGTGAAACGGTGTTTCATCTTTTTTGTGAGTGTCCGGCCCTAGCCAAAACCAGACGCAATGCACTAGGTAATCCCTTTTTCGATGACCTTTAGGCCATCCAAAGCATCCACTTCCATAAGATTATCAAATTCCTCAACTCTACAGGCTGGTTTTGAGCTCTTTTTAACTTCCTTTACCCCCTTTAATTTCAGGTTCCGTTAGTTGTGGTTTCAAAACGGCGCTCAATGCGCTACAGCCACCTAAACCAACCAACCAACCAACACGCAAATAAAAGGAATTCTTCTGGATAACAATATGGAACTTCATTAAGTAAACTAATAACTTCATTGATATAATATTCAACCATTCAAGATTAGTACCAAAGACTTTTTTGGTAAGGCGATTCAAAGCGCAGAGTACATTCAGGTATGTTTTTGATTCAGTAAAACGTAGATTTTTTTTTTGGTCGGACTTGAGTTTTAGCACTGATGCGTAAGGTTTGAACAGACACAACAATAAACTTCCATAAATTTTTCATCTCCAGATTGACATAATTATTAATGTTTGAGATTAAAACCAGTCTGGTGATGAAATGTAATTTGAAGAATCACAGTTATAGTAAACTAGCTGACCCCGCGAACTTCGTTCCGCCCAAATTTGTTAATGTAATGAAAGTAATAATTTCGAGCATGCCCAATGCACATGCTATTTTATATAGACGCTTAAATACCAATGGCAAGCCACCTATAGTGTGGTATCCTATCCTTCAGCGCCACCTATCGGGTCCAGAACCCAAGTAAAAGTTGATGGTTATAGTGTCCTACATTTCAGACATATTTCCGTAACAGTATAACAGTCCGTGGTACTAATAATATTTTTAACGTCCAGACTACATTTTTCCAGCTCTCAATGGAAAAATTTCCATACATCATGTTTGTAATTATGACATCATGCAGGTATACATCGGTTTCGGGATCTGGAACCTCGGCATATATGATGTCATCATCTTGGTCTGGTTGCATTATTTTGGGAGTAAAAAGAGCGAACAAAAACATCGACAACAGCACCACCTATTGGGTCCAAAACTATCCTATCTTTCTAGCTGCGTCCAACCATGCACACAAACAAAGTTTCATTGAGATTGGTTGAGTGTCTCAAAAAAATCGACAACAGCGCCACCTATCGGGTCCAAAACTATTCTATCTTTCTAGCTGCATCCAACCATGCACATGCACACATACAAAGTTTCATTGAGATCGGTTGAGTTTCTCAGAAAACGGACTACAGCGCCACCTATCCGGTCCAAAACTATCCTATATTTCTAGCTGAATACAACCATGCATACAAACAAAGTTTCATTGAGATTGGTTGAGTGTCTCAAAAAAATCGACAACAGCGCCACCTATCGGGTCCAAAACTATCCTATCTTTCTAGCTGCATCCAACCATGCACACATACAAAGTTTCATTGAGATCGGTTGAGTTTCTCAGAAAACGGACTGCAGCGCCGCCTATTGGGGCCAAAACTATCCTATCTTTCTAGCTGCATACAACCATGCACATGCACACATACAAAGTTTCATTGAGATCGGTTGAATTTCTCAGAAAACGGACTACAGCGCCACCTATCGGGTCCAAAACTATCCTATCTTTCTAGCTGCATCCAACCATGCACACATACAAAGTTTCAATTCACCTATATCGTCTTAATTCTTCAATTCTTTACTGTAGGTATCACCGTAGGTACTATATAAACCATTAAACCAAAAACCTTAAACTCAATTTCCATATACACCACCATAATGTACGTTCATCAGCGCACGTCATCAGCCACCTGCGCATTTCCTCAGAAACATAATGCTGGCTGAGAACTATAATGTTCTATGTAAAGGCACCCCTATTTTGAGAAATATCAATGTAAAGATTTCCGTGGCTGAATTTTAGTTAAAATGCATGAACATAATAATTATATAAGATATAAATTAAAAATATATCTAGATCGAATATTGTAATAAATTGTATACTTATTCTTCGCTTTTTCTGCATAAAATTCATTTTATAGCCGATTTTTAGTTTTGACATAGAACGTTTTGCTTATTAGTAAGAGATTATTATGACAAACACCATGTTCAACTTAGAACATTTTTACATTTAGGGATTATATGGACGCAGGCAGTTTTTCACTCAAATAAATCATATTTGGTTTGAATCATTTTGCGTAAACTTCAATTCACAAACTTTATTGAATGGAACAGACTTAAGGTTTAAGTATTTTGAACATTTTTACTGATATAATATACAAAAAAAAGACAATAATATAATTCCACTTACCAAGCAACCAAAACTTTAAAACGCTCTCACTAACGTCCAAAATATAAAAAAGTGATTCAAAATGTTCCATGTAGGACGAACTTCTTTATTATTATTGCAAATCATTATATGTAATAATGTTCTATGTTTAAATGCCATTGAATAGTTTGTGCAAAAAAGTTCTATGTCATTTTTGTACTGTGGGTATTTTGGTTTGTTCTCAAATTGGTACCAATGTTCTATGTTGACATAGAACCTTATAACACTAGCGTTTCATCAGAAATATCAAGAAGTTGTAAGTTTCTTTCGGGTACAGAGCTGCCACCTTATTATTATTAGCTTTAATTTTATACATTTCTTGTAGCCAGTGAAACGTAGAACAGTTTGGCGTATACAACTTTTTTTTTCATTTTCTTTGACATAGAACATTATAGTTCTCAGCCAGCGTGTCGCTGTTGATTACATACACATTCACATTCACGTCGCATACTTCTCTATCTCTTTCGTTTCACTTAATTCGGAGAAAACACCACGCAGTTTTTTTTTCATATGAACGTCTTGTGCGATGTGCGCCACCCAACCACCCCAAAGCAGAACGACGATCAAGAACCGCGGCTGCTGATAAAGTTCGATTTGAGAAAATAAATTTATTTTTTTCGTGTTAAATTTTAGGTTGTAGCTCAGCTTCTAGAGGACGTAGAAAGCTGATTGATGACTTGAAATAACTATGAAAGTGTTGGCTCTCCTAAGTATTTTATTTTATTAGCATTGATTACGAATTGTTTGAGTAATAGCGAGTTAAAGGCAGTAAAGTAAGGAAAAAAAAACACATTTCGGTCAAAAACGCTCCCAAAAATAGACTTGTCAATGAAAGGAATAGCCTAAGACCTTCTCAGAATCTTAACTAACATTTCAAAAAAAGTTTCATTAAAATCTGTGCAGTAGTTCCTGAGATTAGCGCGTTCAAACGAAAAAACTCTTCAGCTTTATAATATTAACTAGCTGGTGCCCGCAACTTCGTACGCGGCGTGAGACTGTGTAATTTCCAATAAAAGAGATAATAATAGTTAAGTTTCAATACATGAGATAGTCATATTTTTTATGATAACTTTTTTACAAAGCTTCTTGAAATACAATATTTGAGGTTCTGTTGCCTGGAGCATACCCATACACGTATGCATGTTTACTTAAGTTTTTAAGTTTTATGAAATTGCTTTTACCAAATGTAATTTCTGATATAATTTTGTCAAAATGCCAAATACCTCAATAATATCATGTTTTTTTTTTCGATATCTATCAGAAATCGATTTCATAACAATAGTCAGATAAAAATCAACTCAAACGATTTTTGCACTCTTAAGGTACTATCAGACGGTTTGTAGATATACATAAATTTCATTTGGTTATCGCATACACTAATTCCATACAAATCTGCACACTAATGTCATTTTTGTATTCTACAAACATTTATGGTTCAGACGGTTTGTGTATTTTGAGAAAAATATACAAATTTCATTTGTATACAAATACGGCATCCACAAATTATTTCGTGTATACAGATTTGTGGTTCAGACGGTTTGTATATTTATTCACAAATGGAGTTTGTGTATGTACTCGAATATATCGAAATGGTTTTTATTGTCGTGCATTGATTTTGACATTAAAAAAATAAATAAATAAATATACAGTCATGATTTCAATTCGTTAAAATAGGTGTTTAAAAAAATGTGCTTCAATTACATTGCCCGCGTATTTACTAATTACCAAAGAGGAACACGAAATCCAACAACACGTCGTCGAGCAAGCGGCTTTTTTGTTGGAGAACAAATTATCTTGGCCACCGCTAGATAGACGGCTTTTGCTCAAAATTAATTTTAGAATTGCGAGCGGAAGAGCCGCAATTGTATCAGACTTTTATTCAAGTGACTGGCGCTTAGTTCGATCATTTGCTTGAATTGGTAACGCCGTACAGTTATGGGTATACCAGCATTCCTGCATCTGTGCGACTGATATTGACGCTGCGCTTTCTGGCCTCTGGCGAAAATTTCCGATGGCTAGAGTTTCTTTTTCGCATTATACAAAACACAATCACTACCATTATTCCGGAAGTGTAAAGTTACTTTCTCAATCCAAATAATCATTTAACACTTTTTGTCAACAGACGCCGACAACAGCGGTCGGTTGGAAAGCTTTACGTATATTTTTCAAATTCAAAGAAGAGATTAGGTCAGGCTGTGTAGTGTTTTGATCGTCATCAATTAGTTTAGTGATAGATGCAATATACTTAAAAAGTTCTCGCAGATGAAATCTCATTTTATCTTTTTTTTCAACTGAATTCCCAAAACCATTTGTGTATTCGCATGATGATTTGTGATTTTCTGAACACAAAAATGATATGAGATACACAAATGTAAGCAAATAAGCATAAATTAATTTGTTTACCCGATCAGACGATTCGAGTTTATACACAAATTCGATTTGTATATGCTATTCACAAATGAATATACAAATCGTTTGTGTATCCCATTTGATGCTATCAAATTTGTGGTTCAGACGGTTTGTGTACATAATACATCAATTTATTCACAAAATTTTGCGTATACACAAACCGTCTGATAGTACCTTTATTAAAAGAGATTTATTTGTAACTTCAAGCATCTGTTGTAGGTATATTTTAAAGAAAACAAATTGTTTTCGTCGATTTTAATGCTTTTCATTTTGAAGTCATATTGAAACAAAATAGGTATTTTAACACAGTTTGGGGAAGGCGTTTGTTTTAATATGTTGTGGGGAAACAGCTATTTTAGTTTCAGTATAATTTTTAATCTGTAAATGGTACATAAAATGGATAAATAATTTCTGTTTTTGTCCGTTTATAATACCTACCTACCTGATTATAACTATATGCGCATTTAATTTTTTCAGGTAAATTCCATAATAAAAGAAATCCTATATAGATCGCCTTTTACCTACTTATGTGTTTTTTTAGCTTCGAACTCTGCAAAGAAAAGATTTTCAGCACGCAATTAGAACAATTACTGAAAAACATACTTTGCTGAGTTCGAAGCTCAAAAAAACACCCCTATACTTAGAACAACATTACTTTTTATATTTAAAAACACACGCAAGTGTACTTGTTTTTGTTAATTAATAATTAAGAGGGACTCACAAAAACATCAGTGGACATTTTAAAATACAACATTATAAAATTTACAAAGGAATATCTATAAACACGAATGGAACACGCAAGAACTTAAAATTAACAAAACCATTTGGATTGATACGTTCGATTGAATAATCCAATTAAATACCACAATATATAGTATTTTTGTTAGGATTTTAATCTTTAATCATTATTATATCCGAGAATATCTTTTTCATAAATTAGCATTTTTCTGTTCCTAAGTAACAACAACACATTTCAGTATTCACTCTAATTAAACCACAGAATTCCTAATCACATTTTGATTTTGTACAAAAATGGTGCTAAAAAAAAAGAAGTTGAAAATACCCACCAAGTAATAGAAATTTATGCAATGTTTAAGAATATTTAAAACGAATGTGGTATTCGTTTGGGCTTCATCAAATTTGCCCTCAGATTTCAGATTTCGTGTGCCTAATCGAACATAAAAACGTAACTTGCTCATTTTTGTGTTGATATTTGTGCGATTTGAATATGTGTAGTCTTGGACACTTTTCTAAGCGATTTTTATTCACTACTTAAATTTTGTATTAAAACATAAGAAATATCCGTCCCAATTGATTTCTAAATATTAATACATAAATAATTTAGAAAAATAAATTCACCCGATGCAACGCCTTTCTTTGCTGTAGAAAAAAATCCTAAAAATGTAAACAAACTCCATCAGTTGTCAAACTCAAACGCACTTGTATTGGTAGATCTGAGAAAATATCTAGATTCGCAAATCAGAAAAAGATTGCTTTTTCCTGTACCAAACGAACATAAAAATTGCTCTGAGAGCAAAAAAAGTGCTCTGAGAGCGCCCAATCAAATACCACATAAATCACTTTTGCTCTGTCTAGTGAAAACTTGGGTTTAACTTGCATGGTAATAACCTATTTTTGGAACAACTCCAAAAGGTAGCTGCATGAATTTTGCTGTCAAAAATATTTTTCATGTAAAGAAAACTAAAAAAAACCTGAAATGTGAATGGATGAACATTTTTTGGCACCTGAGATGGATAGAGCACAAGTAAAGCTATCTAAAAAACCATTCTCCACATGTATTCCTATTACATTTATTGTTATATATTCATTTACAAATTGTTTGTTATTGGAAAAGTGCCACCCGGCGGCCATTAATAACACGTATTCACCGACAGGAAAAATAAGAGCGCGCGAGAGAGGGCTGTCATTCAAAAATTGAGGGGTTAATCGGTTAGGGGCAAGTGAAGTTGGCTCTCTAGTTATAGATCCTCTTTGGTGCACAACGTCACAGGCCTAAGTCATACCAGCAAATTCGCCATAACTAATTTCTTTGGTGTAATAAAATCCACTTCTGATTTAATTTACCACGGAGTACACATACTTTGTAACGATGGGGTCTGATATTTTTCATCCGTTTTCTATGATCTAACTCGTCTCATTTTTTAGATCTTGTTGAGCTTCGAGAAAGATTTCACAGTTTCCTCGACGACATAATTGTTTAAAATTAACAGTCTAACTAAAACAAAGCGGTGAACATTGTCAATGTGAAAAAAAAACATCAGGCACTCCGGGAGTGCCGACAGAAGTTATTACTTGAACAATTACGTGTGTATTTTTCGAATCGTCAGGAGATATTTTATTGTGCAGGAAATACTTAAAACTGTTTTGGAAGTAAAAAGAGCGAACAAAAACATCGACAACAGCGCCACCTATCGGGTCCAAAACTATCCTATCTTTCTAGCTGCATCCAACCATGCACACATACAAAGTTTCATTGAGATCGGTTGAGTTTCTCAGAAAACGGACTACAGCGCCACCTATCGGGTCCAAGACTATCCTATCTTTCTAGCTGCGTTCAACCATGCACACATACAAAGTTTCAATTCACCTATATCATCTTAATTCTTCAATTCTTTACTCTAGGTATCACCGTTGGTACTATATAAAAAACCATTAAACCAAAAACCTTAAACTCAATTTCCATATACACCACCGTACGTTCATCAGCGCACGTCATCAGCCACCTGCGCATTTCCTCAGAAACATATTGTCGCTGTTGATTACATACACATTCTCATTCACGTCGCATACTTCTCTATCTCTTTCGTTTCACTTAATTCGGAGAAAACACCACGCAGTTTTTTTTCATATGAACGTGCTTGTGCGATGTGCGCCACCCAACCACCCCAAAGCAGAACGACGATCAAGAACCGCGGTTGCTGATAAAGTTCGATTTGAGAAATAAAATTTATTTTTTTCGTGTTAGATTTTAGGTTGTAGCTCAGCTTCTAGAGGACGTAGAAAGCTGATTGATGACTTGAAATAACTATGAAAGTGTTGGCTCTCCTAAGTATTTTATTTTATTAGCATTGATTACGAATTGTTTGAGTAATAGCGAGTTAAAAGCAGTAAAGTAAGAAAAAAAAAAACACATTTTGGTCAAAAACGCTCCCAAAAATAGACTTGTCAATGAAAGGAATAGCCTATGACCTTCTCAGAATCTTAACTAACATTTCAAAAAAAGTTTCATTAAAATCTGTGCAGTAGTTCCTGAGATTAGCGCGTTCAAACGAAAAAACTCTCCAGCTTTATAATATTATAATATATATAATATGATAATAATAATACTAATAATATTAATATTAATATGATTGCGTTTCAGAATTCTGTGCTGGTGGCCATACTCTGTGATAGAATATATTCACGGCACGGCAGAGTTCCATGAAATGCATCAAGTCGGAGTAGCTTTTCTTTGTATGTACAATGCTAATGCTCACTCTTGAAGGATAAGTCTGGCTTTTTAGTGAACATTTTGTGCAACTTCACCTGGATGCGTAAAGCATTCTGAATCTGATGAAGTTGTTGTTGTTATGTTCACATATAGATAAAACTTAAATGAAAACGAAAAAGTAAGCGCAGTCGTATAAGACTTAAGTCCCAGACATGATGCGGTTTGGCAGCATTGCCAAACAAAATTTCCCTTGTCGCTTAGTTTTGCAATATGGGAATTTAAAACATTTTTTTTACTCTCTTCTAAAAACAGCGGGTGGAAAAGTGCATCGGTAGTGGTAGCGTGGCCGAGGTATGAAAAGGAGGAGCGAGCGTTATTTCTGGGAAGAAGCGTGGCAGTTATCGGATGGTGTGGAGGTCGCTGAGTTCGTATCGAGACCTGGGTCGTACGATTTTTTGTTGTTTTGAGAAAGCGCGAAAAAAAGAAAAAAAAAAAACAGTACAGTCAACCTGTCGTACAAAGTTTCCCCTTGTGTAACTCAGATTTTTTAAATACACGCGTGCCAGAAGTAAATCTGGACAAGCCTAGTTCAAGGAAGTGTGATTATAACACGGTGTCTCCACCTGCAAATTTTCTTTCATGAAATCTCTCACATTTGGTCGCGTTGAAAGAACGACAATATGAAATGAAATGAAGGGTGGGCATTTCATATCATGAAATTTCATTCGTTGAAATGTCGTTGAGCAGAGCACATCGTTGCGTTCTCGCATTAAAGGCTATGAAGGAATTAGAAGAATTGCGGAAACGAGCTGAGAAAAGAAAACGAAGGTTTTGGGTAAATCCATTTCTGGAAAAAAGGGAAATGCACAATTTAGAGGAACATTTGTTGAAAGATGTTCTGTGGGAAGATGAAATTCAACTGAATTCCCAAAACCATTTGTGTATTCGCATGATGATTTGTGATTTTCTGAACACAAAAATGATATGAGATACACAAATGTAAGCAAATAAGCATAAATTAATTTGTTTACCCGATCAGACGATTCGAGTTTATACACAAATTCGATTTGTATATGCTATTCACAAATGAATATACAAATCGTTTGTGTATCCCATTTGATGCTATCAAATTTGTGGTTCAGACGGTTTGTGTACATAATACATCAATTTATTCACAAAATTTTGCGTATACACAAACCGTCTGATAGTACCTTTATTAAAAGAGATTTATTTGTAACTTCAAGCATCTGTTGTAGGTATATTTTAAAGAAAACAAATTGTTTTCGTCGATTTTAATGCTTTTCATTTTGAAGTCATATTGAAACAAAATAGGTATTTTAACACAGTTTGGGGAAGGCGTTTGTTTTAATATGTTGTGGGGAAACAGCTATTTTAGTTTCAGTATAATTTTTAATCTGTAAATGGTACATAAAATGGATAAATAATTTCTGTTTTTGTCCGTTTATAATACCTACCTACCTGATTATAACTATATGCGCATTTAATTTTTTCAGGTAAATTCCATAATAAAAGAAATCCTATATAGATCGCCTTTTACCTACTTATGTGTTTTTTTAGCTTCGAACTCTGCAAAGAAAAGATTTTCAGCACGCAATTAGAACAATTACTGAAAAACATACTTTGCTGAGTTCGAAGCTCAAAAAAACACCCCTATACTTAGAACAACATTACTTTTTATATTTAAAAACACACGCAAGTGTACTTGTTTTTGTTAATTAATAATTAAGAGGGACTCACAAAAACATCAGTGGACATTTTAAAATACAACATTATAAAATTTACAAAGGAATATCTATAAACACGAATGGAACACGCAAGAACTTAAAATTAACAAAACCATTTGGATTGATACGTTCGATTGAATAATCCAATTAAATACCACAATATATAGTATTTTTGTTAGGATTTTAATCTTTAATCATTATTATATCCGAGAATATCTTTTTCATAAATTAGCATTTTTCTGTTCCTAAGTAACAACAACACATTTCAGTATTCACTCTAATTAAACCACAGAATTCCTAATCACATTTTGATTTTGTACAAAAATGGTGCTAAAAAAAAAGAAGTTGAAAATACCCACCAAGTAATAGAAATTTATGCAATGTTTAAGAATATTTAAAACGAATGTGGTATTCGTTTGGGCTTCATCAAATTTGCCCTCAGATTTCAGATTTCGTGTGCCTAATCGAACATAAAAACGTAACTTGCTCATTTTTGTGTTGATATTTGTGCGATTTGAATATGTGTAGTCTTGGACACTTTTCTAAGCGATTTTTATTCACTACTTAAATTTTGTATTAAAACATAAGAAATATCCGTCCCAATTGATTTCTAAATATTAATACATAAATAATTTAGAAAAATAAATTCACCCGATGCAACGCCTTTCTTTGCTGTAGAAAAAAATCCTAAAAATGTAAACAAACTCCATCAGTTGTCAAACTCAAACGCACTTGTATTGGTAGATCTGAGAAAATATCTAGATTCGCAAATCAGAAAAAGATTGCTTTTTCCTGTACCAAACGAACATAAAAATTGCTCTGAGAGCAAAAAAAGTGCTCTGAGAGCGCCCAATCAAATACCACATAAATCACTTTTGCTCTGTCTAGTGAAAACTTGGGTTTAACTTGCATGGTAATAACCTATTTTTGGAACAACTCCAAAAGGTAGCTGCATGAATTTTGCTGTCAAAAATATTTTTCATGTAAAGAAAACTAAAAAAAACCTGAAATGTGAATGGATGAACATTTTTTGGCACCTGAGATGGATAGAGCACAAGTAAAGCTATCTAAAAAACCATTCTCCACATGTATTCCTATTACATTTATTGTTATATATTCATTTACAAATTGTTTGTTATTGGAAAAGTGCCACCCGGCGGCCATTAATAACACGTATTCACCGACAGGAAAAATAAGAGCGCGCGAGAGAGGGCTGTCATTCAAAAATTGAGGGGTTAATCGGTTAGGGGCAAGTGAAGTTGGCTCTCTAGTTATAGATCCTCTTTGGTGCACAACGTCACAGGCCTAAGTCATACCAGCAAATTCGCCATAACTAATTTCTTTGGTGTAATAAAATCCACTTCTGATTTAATTTACCACGGAGTACACATACTTTGTAACGATGGGGTCTGATATTTTTCATCCGTTTTCTATGATCTAACTCGTCTCATTTTTTAGATCTTGTTGAGCTTCGAGAAAGATTTCACAGTTTCCTCGACGACATAATTGTTTAAAATTAACAGTCTAACTAAAACAAAGCGGTGAACATTGTCAATGTGAAAAAAAAACATCAGGCACTCCGGGAGTGCCGACAGAAGTTATTACTTGAACAATTACGTGTGTATTTTTCGAATCGTCAGGAGATATTTTATTGTGCAGGAAATACTTAAAACTGTTTTGGAAGTAAAAAGAGCGAACAAAAACATCGACAACAGCGCCACCTATCGGGTCCAAAACTATCCTATCTTTCTAGCTGCATCCAACCATGCACACATACAAAGTTTCATTGAGATCGGTTGAGTTTCTCAGAAAACGGACTACAGCGCCACCTATCGGGTCCAAGACTATCCTATCTTTCTAGCTGCGTTCAACCATGCACACATACAAAGTTTCAATTCACCTATATCATCTTAATTCTTCAATTCTTTACTCTAGGTATCACCGTTGGTACTATATAAAAAACCATTAAACCAAAAACCTTAAACTCAATTTCCATATACACCACCGTACGTTCATCAGCGCACGTCATCAGCCACCTGCGCATTTCCTCAGAAACATATTGTCGCTGTTGATTACATACACATTCTCATTCACGTCGCATACTTCTCTATCTCTTTCGTTTCACTTAATTCGGAGAAAACACCACGCAGTTTTTTTTCATATGAACGTGCTTGTGCGATGTGCGCCACCCAACCACCCCAAAGCAGAACGACGATCAAGAACCGCGGTTGCTGATAAAGTTCGATTTGAGAAATAAAATTTATTTTTTTCGTGTTAGATTTTAGGTTGTAGCTCAGCTTCTAGAGGACGTAGAAAGCTGATTGATGACTTGAAATAACTATGAAAGTGTTGGCTCTCCTAAGTATTTTATTTTATTAGCATTGATTACGAATTGTTTGAGTAATAGCGAGTTAAAAGCAGTAAAGTAAGAAAAAAAAAAACACATTTTGGTCAAAAACGCTCCCAAAAATAGACTTGTCAATGAAAGGAATAGCCTATGACCTTCTCAGAATCTTAACTAACATTTCAAAAAAAGTTTCATTAAAATCTGTGCAGTAGTTCCTGAGATTAGCGCGTTCAAACGAAAAAACTCTCCAGCTTTATAATATTATAATATATATAATATGATAATAATAATACTAATAATATTAATATTAATATGATTGCGTTTCAGAATTCTGTGCTGGTGGCCATACTCTGTGATAGAATATATTCACGGCACGGCAGAGTTCCATGAAATGCATCAAGTCGGAGTAGCTTTTCTTTGTATGTACAATGCTAATGCTCACTCTTGAAGGATAAGTCTGGCTTTTTAGTGAACATTTTGTGCAACTTCACCTGGATGCGTAAAGCATTCTGAATCTGATGAAGTTGTTGTTGTTATGTTCACATATAGATAAAACTTAAATGAAAACGAAAAAGTAAGCGCAGTCGTATAAGACTTAAGTCCCAGACATGATGCGGTTTGGCAGCATTGCCAAACAAAATTTCCCTTGTCGCTTAGTTTTGCAATATGGGAATTTAAAACATTTTTTTTACTCTCTTCTAAAAACAGCGGGTGGAAAAGTGCATCGGTAGTGGTAGCGTGGCCGAGGTATGAAAAGGAGGAGCGAGCGTTATTTCTGGGAAGAAGCGTGGCAGTTATCGGATGGTGTGGAGGTCGCTGAGTTCGTATCGAGACCTGGGTCGTACGATTTTTTGTTGTTTTGAGAAAGCGCGAAAAAAAGAAAAAAAAAAAAACAGTACAGTCAACCTGTCGTACAAAGTTTCCCCTTGTGTAACTCAGATTTTTTAAATACACGCGTGCCAGAAGTAAATCTGGACAAGCCTAGTTCAAGGAAGTGTGATTATAACACGGTGTCTCCACCTGCAAATTTTCTTTCATGAAATCTCTCACATTTGGTCGCGTTGAAAGAACGACAATATGAAATGAAATGAAGGGTGGGCATTTCATATCATGAAATTTCATTCGTTGAAATGTCGTTGAGCAGAGCACATCGTTGCGTTCTCGCATTAAAGGCTATGAAGGAATTAGAAGAATTGCGGAAACGAGCTGAGAAAAGAAAACGAAGGTTTTGGGTAAATCCATTTCTGGAAAAAAGGGAAATGCACAATTTAGAGGAACATTTGTTGAAAGATGTTCTGTGGGAAGATGACGAGTTTCGGAATTTTTGCAGAATTCATATTGACAAGTTTCTTCTACAAGGAACTGTGAATGTTTACGATCCATCTTAATTACTCTTTGTTTCGTCATTTGTGTTCTTCTAAAAGGATCTATAAATGTTTATGATCCTTTCTTATCCCTTTTCGTTGTAGCTATGCATATTTTCCATTTTCTGTTTTATGATGCTTGTAAAACTATCTGGAAATGTTTTTTTCCTTGTTTAAATTTTCGCACATCTGGCAATCGTGTAAACATAGCTTTAAAAAAATTGGTAAAAGTTTCGATGACCCAAAAATAAACTCATACAACACGAACTCATTCCCACTCAGCCATCGCTGGAAAAAAACGAGTAATAATAACCAGCTATTTCCAAGAGCAAAATCTGTCTTGATCGACATGCAAAACTATAATGCCCATGTGACTACATCCTAGATCCTACCTACATCCATTCTCTGTTCCCATTTACCATATCCTTGTAATGACTATACTTGTCTCGTTTTTATTCAAATACCTAGTTTCAGCGCTACAACCTACAAGCGACCATTCGCCACTCAGCCATCGTGAAAATGAAAAACAAGTGTCAAACTGCACAGAAATTTCAGTCCCTCTCATGAAATCAATACCATGAAAGGAGCTGTGAAATACTTTTCATGAAACTGGTTTTTTCATGAAATTTGTGGTCTCCACGTGCAATCTGTCCTCTCATGAAAATTTTCATGCTAAGAAAATTGCAGGTGGAGACACCGTGTAAAGAACAATAAAAAGAGTACAGTCAACCTGTCGTACAAATTTTCCCTTGTGTAACTGTAGGATATTATCTGAAATTTTAATTTAGATTTGTAGAAATGAAATAATTTGGAGGGATAACCTCACCCGATCACGTTTTCTTTCAGAGGAAGGTTTATTCATCAAAGTATTCTATTTGACAGCTGTCTATATTATTGTCAAGTTGGTAGATACTGGATGACAGAATACAGTCCGCCAATTTACCGGACAGACTTCAGCAAAAACAACAATTGGATTAAAGAAAATAATTTATAAATAAGTAAATGAAATGATTTTCAAACATTCCGCCCGCTTCGACGTCTCATTACTTGGAGCGTTGAAAAGAAACTGCTGTTGAAGCCGATGATTTTTCTTCAGTGTCGTCAACGGAGACTTTCAGTAAAAAAAGTTTCACTATGGGCCGCTTAAGTGTTGCCGATTGTGTCTTCACTGTGACGACTCTAACAAGTCCGTCAGCTCCAGGATGTGTTGAAATAACTCGTGCTAAAGGCCATTTGCTGGGAGGGTAGCGTTCGTCCACCACAAGTACTAAGGCTCCTTCCTTGATGTTTTTCGATGATTGATGCCACTTGCCAATGTCTTGCAATCGTTGAAGATACTCGTGAGACCATCTCTGCCAGAATCTTTCTAGCATTTGGCGCAGTTGTTGATAACGCGAAAGCCTTGATGTTGGTAACTGGATTAAAGGCGGTTCAGGAACTGTGATTAAAGCGTCTCCAACGATGAAGTGGCCTGGAGTTAGCGCTTCGAGGTCACTCGGGTCATCGGAGAGGGGACAAATGGGGCGGGAGTTTAAAACAGCTTCCACTTGGATCAGAAATGTCGAAAATTCCTCGTATGTGAGAACAGCATCTCCTATTACTCTCTTGATGTGAAATTTGGCTGATTTAACCGCTGCCTCCCATTTGCCCCCAAAGTGAGGCGATGCAGGGGGGTTGAATGACCATTTCGTACCATCATTGACAAGTAGATCTACTAAAGATTTGATATTATTAGAAGCAGAATTAAACAACTTACGAAGTTCAGCGTCAGCGCCAACAAGATTGGTACCACAATCACTTTTCAATGTCGAGCAAATACCCCGTCGGCCAGTAAAGCGCTTGAAAGCCGCAATAAATCCTTCCGTGGAGTAGTCCGTGGTAAGTTCTAGATGAACTGCAGATGTGGAGAAGCACACGAACACCACTAGGTATCCTTTATACTTCTTACCTCCTCGTCCTCGCCAGGTTTTAAGTGTGAATGGGCCAGCATAGTCCACGCCTGAGTGCAAAAATGGCCGTGATGGAATAGTTCGATTGGTAGGAAGCAGACCCATAAGTTGCTTCGGTGCGGTAGCTCGGTAGCGTGTGCAAACTACACAACGATTGATAAAACTACGAACTGTGTGGCGACCTCCAATTATCCAATAGTTCCGCCTTAGTGTGGCCAACATCAATTGAACTCCGCTATGTAGAGTGGACTGATGAGTATAGTCTAGAATCAGCTTGGTTAGGTTTGACTCTCTTGGTAGAATAATTGGATGCTTAGTGTCTGGATCGAGGTCGGCGTTGCGGAGCCGCCCGCCAATTCGAAGAATACCATGAGAATCGATGAACGGAGTGAGGCGATAAATTGAACTGCTACGATGAATGGACTGTAGATTAGATAGATTATTGATTTCTGAGGAATAACTCTCGGCTTGAACGCGTTTGATCCAAAAAATCTTAGATTCTTCTAGTTCCTCAGGCTTCAGCCATCGACTGAGTTTTTTGATGGATTCGTTTTTTCTTTGTTTGAGATTTTTGTAGAACGATATTGAACGCCTGCACCAAGCAGTTATTCGCAGTAGTCGCATTAGCGATGAATACTTGGTTAAAAGGTCCCAATTAGTATCGAACTTTTGTTTTGTAGCAAAAGCTACTGTTGGCTGACGTTCCTCCAGATCTGCGTCAGCATCCAAACTATGGCACAGCGATGGCCAATGATTCGAGTCGAGCTGCAGCCAACTAGGCCCAAACCACTAAAGTGAACTTTCATATAGCTTTCGTAGGGACAAACCCCTTGATGCATGATCGGCCGGGTTGTCCTCGCCTGGTAAATGATGCCAGTGTGCTTCAGGGAGTATTTCTTGTATTTGAGAGACACGGTTGCGTACGAAATCTTTCCACCTACTTGGTTGGCCTTGAATCCAAAAAAAGGCGGTACTGGAATCAGTCCACAGATGGATAGCTGACACTTCGATATTCAAAACTTTACGCATATGATTGACTTGGCGTGTGAGAAGCAAAGCTGCTGAGAGTTCCAAGCGCGGAGTTGTGACACGAACACTTCTCGGTCGAATTCTGGACTTTCTCGTTCTTCGAATTGGTGCAACTTTCGTCTTCGATGATAAGATCGTAATCTGAACGTTGTCTGTATCTCTCGTTACTCGAAGATAAACGACTGCGCCCAGAGCGGAATGCGAAGCATCGGCAAAGCCATGAATCTCTACAGATAAGTGTGACGAAGTCAATCCAAGCCACCTGGGTACGCTGATTAGATAGAGATCTTGAAGTTCGTGATTGTAAGTCTTCCAACGCAGCATGAGGGTATGAGGAATAGCTTCATCCCAACTTAGGTTAGCTTCCCAAAGCTCCTGCATGAAGATCTTGGCTCGAACCACAACTGGTGATAGCCATCCCAACGGATCAAAAAGTTTCGCAATGCGAGACAAGATATTTCTCTTCGTGTAGACCTCGGGTTCATTGGTTTGTTCAGAAATGAAAATGAACCGATCATGAACAGGTTGCCAGTTAAGTCCCAATGTACGATGTATGGGGCCATCCTTGATAAAAAGTGAGGATGAACAGGAAGCACGCTCTTGTATTGGCACATCATCTAAGAGACTTTCGTGGCTGGCCGCCCATTTTTGAAGTGGAAAACCTCCTGCCTTGAAAAGATTGATTATTTGGCGGATTTTTTGCTTACCCTTTAAGATAGATGAAGCTCCACTGTAAACATCGTCGACATAAGTGTTCTGCTCAATAACTTCTTTGGCGTCTGGATAAAGATGACCTTCGTCTGATGCAAGCTGACGCAGAACTCTGTTTGCCAAGTAAGGGGCCGGACTGGTCCCTTACGTTACCGTTGTCAATTGAAACTCCACAAGATTTGAATTTTCAAGCCACAAAATTCTCTGATAGTCCCAATCGTCGGGATGAACTTTAATTTGCCTAAACATTTTTGTGACGTCAGATGAGAATGCAAATTGATTCATCCGCCATCGAGTTAAAACGTCTGGAAGATCTACGTGAAGCTTTGGGCCTTCGTGCAGAAACTGATTAAGTGACAGTCCAAGTTCTGTCTTAAAGGAACCGTTAAAAACAACTCGGAGTTTAGTTGTGGCACTACTCTCACGCACAACTCCATGATGTGGTAAATAAAAAACCTTATCTGATGATTTAGGAAGTTCAGACGTTCGGCGCATGTGCCCTAAGTCTTCATACTCCCTAATAAACTTTGAGTAATCTTCATAAAACGATTGATTTTGAAGAAAACGTTTTTGCATCCTATGAATCATGGCAGTGGCTGCTTTGCGTGAGTCTCCAAAAGTCAACGGGTGAGACTTAAAGGGTAGCCTTACGACATATCTTCCTTCGAAATCTCGAGAAATCTTCGCATTGTGCCTCTTCTAAAGTAAGTTGATTCTTTACCGAACTGAAAACTTCTTCTTGAATCCAAAATCGTTTCACTAGGTCATTAAGTTCATGGTCAATATGGCAATGAAAGGACACTGCTTCCATCGCTGATGCACGTACCGTCGATGGTGCAGATCCGGAAAGGATCCATCCCAAACTGGTGAGTTGAGCAATTGGCGCTTCCATTGGTCCCTTTCGAAGTCCATTTTGGATAATTTGACTGTATACTTCAACTCCCAGTAAAAGATCGATTTGGCCGGGCTGATGATACTCAGGGTCCGCAAGTTGTAGACCCTTAAGATGAGACCAGTTATTAATAGCAACCATTGTTGAAGGTAGATAACTCGTCAGTTTTGGCAAGACAAAGGCGTCAAAAACAATTTCAAAATCATTTACACATGATTGAACATCCAAGGTTACTTTTCCATTTGCTCTGTGTGAAGATGATGTGTCAGCTCCTATACCAGCAATAGCCAATGATGAGTGAGCACGTGGCAATCGAAGAATTTGGCAAAGCTTCTCTGATATTAAATTTATTTCAGATCCTTGGTCGAGAAAAGCTCTAACCACGTGTCGTTCTCCATTGTATGAAGAGATTTTGACTAATGCTGTTGCCAAGAGCGTACCATATCTTGGAGATTTGTAGATAAAGGTCGTGTTCACTGATGCAGGAGTGAATGATGGTCCGACTGTTGTTACCTACTGATTCTAATGTAGAGTTGTTCTGTTCCAAGCTGGTAGTTTGATGATTTAATGCATTTCCTCCAGGGTGAATAGAGGTGTTATGACGACCGTTGCAGATGTTACACCTTTTCTTCGAATAGCATCCGCTGATTGAATGATGCCCGAGGCAGTTATAGCATAATTTTTTTTGTTCTACAAACTGATGTCGCTCTTCAAAACTTTTCGATAAAAAGATTTGGCAAGATGAGATAAAATGATTCCCGTTGCAGAGAGCACACGATTTTGAAGATGGCCGTACAGTAACATGATGAGATTTGGCTTTAGGTGCATGGTTTTTGGGAAATGGTAATGGCTTTTTGCTTCCCAGCTGTTTAGGATTTACTCGCTCGAACGCCTGTAGTGAACGAATGCGCGTTCGGATAAATTCTTTAAATTCTTTCCATGTGGAAGTTTCCGTTTTGGAACCTAGATGTTTTTCCCATTCTTTTATCGATGCAGAATCTAGTTTGCGAGAAACTAAAAATACTAGAATCTCATCCCATTGATCTACTTTGCTACCAAGACCCTCTAAAGAACCTACTGCTTGATTAATGGTGTTGAGCAAAGCATCAAGATCGTCTGAGGATTCTTGAGTGACTGATTTAGCAGAAAAGAGTAAATCTAATGCTGAGTCAGCCAGCAACCGCTTGTTGTCGTAGTGCTCCAGAAGATCATCCCATGCTACCTTAAAATTAGCTGCTGTTAGTGGCATTGTGTGTAAACGGGAAGCTGCTTTACCGCCAGCGAGACATGCTTTCAGATATTGCAATTTCTCGACGCTTGTCAATGAAGTATGAGCACCGATTTGCGATGTAAAGGCATCTTTAAAAGGAGCCCAATCAGAAAACTCCCCACTAAACATAGGAAGATCCATAACTGGTAGGCGAACGTGTGTAGAAGACGATGCTTGAACTATGAATAAATCAGATAACGTTTTGCCATCGTTGGAAGTTTTTGGCAAAATTTCTTCTAGCATAATCGTCATTTCCTCCATAGCATCGAGATAATTCTCTTCACATTCCATGAAAACTTTCCCTTTAAAATATGGATACTCGTCATACTCTGCTTTCTGTTCACTCTTGGATGTTGCTCGTAGTTTTCCCAAGGAATGGTGATTATTCTGGTAGGTATTCCAATTATTAGTAAGTGCTTTGATGCGGGATTGTATTCGCTGACTGGTAATATTCGAGGTGGCTTTTAATTTTTTGACGGAGTTCGAAATCAACTCGTAAAGCTCGCTTTGGTTCTCCAATAAATGTTCGACTTGACTCGGCTTTGAATTTGACATGATAGGTGATAGATATATTCCAAAATTGGGCTCGATGGACCAGAAATGTAGGATATTATCTGAAATTTTAATTTAGATTTGTAGAAATGAAATAATTTGGAGGGATAACCTCACCCGATCACGTTTTCTTTCAGAAGAAGGTTTATTCATCAAAGTATTCTATTTGACAGCTGTCTATATTATTGTCAAGTTGGTAGATACTGGATGACAGAATACAGTCCGCCAATTTACCGGACAGACTTCAGCAAAAACAACAATTGGATTAAAGAAAATAATTTATAAATAAGTAAATGAAATGATTTTCAAACAGTAACTCAGATTTTTTAAATACACGCGTGCCAGAAGTAAATCTGGACAAGCCTAGTTCAAGGAAGTGTGATTAAAAAGAACAAGGCAATTTTTTTTTGTGTAATTAACTGCAAATACCTACGCCAAGTACATAAAAAAAAACGCCTCAAACCAATTACCCAAAAGAACGCCGCCCTCCAAACAAAGAGGATCTATAACTAGAGAGCCAACTTCACTTGCCCCTAACCGATTATCCCCTAAATTTTTGAATGACAGCCCTCTCTCGCGCGCTCTTATTTTTCCTGTCTGTGAATACGTGTAAAGTGTCAAAATTAATGGCCGCGTGGTGGAATTGACATCTGCCTTTATGGCGTCGTGGTAAAACTTTTTCAATAACAATAACAATCAATAACAATAACAAAAAATACAAAATTCTTTTTGCTCTGTTTATTATTCACATGGCTTTGGAGTTATTCGATGCTAAGAACATTGCAGATTTCTGGCGTCGCTTGAAGGAGAACAAATACCTTAAGTTATGTGTTTTTGGACTTTTACTCAATTTTTTAACCTCATTAGTAGCAATGATTTTAACAATTTAATCCAACATCATTTTTTTCTCGAGCTTATAGGTATTGGAAACAAGCAAGTGGCACGACTAGTCGCAAAGAGACCTTTCGACTTTTAGCATGCATATTATGTAAGTTTGTTCAAATTACAGCCAAATTTAAATTGACGAATTCTTTTTTTTTGCCTTTTCAGAACGTTGAAGTTTTGCACCAGCATGAGTCTACAAGACTACAATCTCAACTGGATCTTCAATTGCATATTTTAGGTTTTCAAAATGTGATTTGTTGAGTGTCCAAGTGACCGTATTATTTTAAACTAATTTATCTATTATCTATGGAATTAAAATCCCACTATTTTGTGTCTTTCTTTTATCTTGTAAACATCTATTCATTTAACTTGCAATAATCATGTATGGATGAAAATATGTTCATATTCACATTTCAAAACATTTTTATTAAATTATATAATAAAATGCGTAACTTACTGTGTATGTATATATTTATTATGCAATTATCTTTACAATAGTTGTACAATTTGCTTTTTGAAGACTATGTGGGGCTCTACGTTAATTATATTACATTATTACGTAATTGATAATTTATCATATATTATGGTGAGTAGCGCCGATCATCATTGGACTTCACTTCTTTGTTCGATGATGTGTCTCCATGTATTCGTTGTTTCCAGTAGTTTTTGAAACAACTTCAGAGTCTTCAAATGAATTTGAATAACGCGAATCTATGGGGATTATGTTAAGAGTTTTGTTTGCTCACTGGTGTGAAAATTATGATACATAGATGGATGCACAAGCTGATAAGAGTCTGATATAACAAAATACATGAGCAAAGATATATTCTGCGGCTACGTCATCGCACGTTGAAAAGCCAGAGAATATTCTTTAAAATACCTAAATATAAGATAAAAACGTTAAATGCATTTCCACACCACCTATGAGGTATGCATTTCGGCGCGTTAACCGATTTTTTGCTTGGTGTTCGGTTTCCCCAGTAGGCATATTGCACCATTCTTAAAAAAAAAAAGTTAGTTATATTTCGCTTAAACTACAGAGGGTGGCAGGGTTGACAACGTCAATGCAATGGTAGTGGAAGGATGATCACCTCCAATATTGACATTGTAAAGCCAGTCACCCTTTGGGGATTTGTATAAAAAGATTACACAAATTAGAAAAAGTATGTAGGTAATTAAAAAAAAATATCACAATATGTATAAAAAAAGATAACAATTATTTAAAATTTATTACAAAATTATAAAATATTATTTACAAATGAGCAACACAGAGATATTTGCTTTTAAAAGAAGGGTCATTTAGATCTCTGTTCAAGAATTTAAGAGCGAAATAAATTCGCACTCGCAAAAAATATGTCAAAACGAAGAAAGTATCCAAGTTTTCGCAACACTTGTAGGGGGAATAAATCTTCAGTTCATGGAAAAGGTGTTCCGCAAGGCCTTTTATATGACACGTTTCTGGGAATAGAATACAAAAATGCCTATCAAGACATTTGATGTATTCGACAAACTCCAGAGGTGGAACGAAGAGTTGACAATTATCATATTGCTTGGTGGTGGTGGTGAGTAGCAGGCTTGTTGACGGCACGAAACTAGGGGGCATTATAGGGGCTGATAAGGCGCAGCTATGACTTCCGTAACATTTACGGAAAAGCCAACCACAGACATAAGTGAAGCTGTTTTCCTGTAAGAAATCAGCACCATCTATGTCATTGGTGACGTTTATATCGAATATGTTACTCGGTCTAGTCACATCCTTCTCTGTCAACCATTCATTATTCATGACCAAATCGTTTTTTGAAAAGTTATCAAAAACAACAACTTGGTCATCCTGAATTACTTCGCAATTACCTGTTCTCACTGCTTTGAGATATTGAATACCCCAAAGCCTTTGAAAGGCACTTGCGAATTGCATGCCCGTTGGACGTCTATTATTGCCCCCTGAACTTCTAATTGCGCCGAAGAAATGCTCTAAGCAATCCTGATTTAAATGTCTAGTTAGGATGTAGTTTAACTGACATTGCTGGAGATGTTGCCACAGCGAAAAAAGGGATGAAATATTGAGCAACCAACCTTTAATAAAGGAAAACTTGGAAGTCACGTTCTTACCGTCAGGGGCTATTACCTTCATTGAAATTAGAAGTTTTCTCGCCTTTCCCAAAAACTCTTCCTGCTTTGCATTCTGACAAAATGCTTCTTTAAACTCTTGCGGTTGTTTTAGAGCAGAGGTATTGAAGATGTTAAAGAGTCTGTCAAAAAAAATAACAAACTCAGCAGTGTTCTTAAGAGTTGGCATATCGGAACGTACTTCGGCAAAAGTTGAAAGACCCGCATAAACTGAGTGGCTCAGGACCTGCGTCGCTAATTTCACTCTCATTCGTTGAAAGTTATTTGGCTGTATATGGGCATTGGTCAATTTTGGAGCGGCTTTGAGTTCGTTCTTGGAGTCAACATTATAAAACTGTACAATGTCGTGCCAAGAAGCCGTCTTATTTTCAAAAACGATGTTATTGTTTAGCAGGCAATTGCGAGCGCTTTTAATTAGATGTGGAGCATCATAAAAGGAAAAGATTTTAGCATTGTTGACCAAGAAATAGGGCTTAGCTGAAGTAATCCCAAGATCACGAGCTAAGCCCCTGAAGTTGGCACCTTGGTCGCAAACGAAGTGCACTGGAATCAGTTTACTTTTTTGTAGCTCGGAGATTGCCTTCACAACAAATTTTTTTAGCATCGCAGGCTTGCAACTGCTATGAACAAAATAATAACCAATGGGATGTTTCCACCTCTTCGCAATCCCTTGAGCCATCAGCACGAGTACACTGGTAGCAAGGTGCGGTGATCGGTGTTCGTCATCACCGTAGTCTTCAATGCCAACAACTGCATCACTTCTCCTACTATAGTCTACATGACCTTTAAGAGACATTTCATCCGCTGAAATGGAGCAATATTTAAACATATCTGCAAGCTGACGTGTTTTAAGCTCTAAACTCTTCACATTAAATTCAATGTTGCCGGGTGAATTTGGCCATGAAGCTATAAAGGTCTTTAAAGTGCTCACAGAAGGTAGATTAAACATTCCCCTTAATTCTCTAAACCCTGACGGGGACATGAAATACATCGAAAGGGCCAGAACTTTCGTTGCATTGCTGTGTCTATACCCTTTGGCACTACGGGTAGAGTTTTGTAAGCAGTTTTCAACAATTACCTTAAGCGAATCTGGAAACTGCTTATGTGCCGATTTTGCAACGTCCAACTCTATTTCAAGGCTAAGTACCTTTTCTTTTAAAAGCAGAATCTCTGCATTTTCTGCTCTTAAAGCTTCCAAATGTTCAGCTTTTACTTTTTCTATTCTTTGGTAAGCTTCTTCTAATTTTATTTTAATACTAACCTTTTTGGGAGTGTTGTTTCGCAAGCAAGCACAAGTTTGGGTCGCAGAGTCAGAAGTTTCATAAATTAACGAGTTTAAGCAACTTTTGTTACTACGCACTTCCTCTTCCTTCAAGTGTGGAAGAGGGGATTCCGTTTTATCAGCATCGCAAACAACAGAGTTTGCGACACCTGCAACGGAAATTTCCTCTTCCATCAGTCGAACAAGAGGAAATTTCGAGTCGAACGGTTCTGACTCTGTGAGCGTCACTGTGTTGCTAAGAGCCCAATCTGGGACTGCCCACTTTAGAAGCCTTGTCTTTGAGGCTGTGAACATCACTTCTGTGAAATGATTTTCACATACTCTGTGACATGGCTCCAAAGCATCGAGTCCCAGATTCACTCGCCAAGTGTCCCTACTGTGGTAAAATCTAAAATTAATATACTTATTTCTAAATAATTTTTAATGTTAGTTATTATAAATTAGGGCCCTAGCTAAAATACTGAGTTATGACTACCTTAAGCTAACCATGTTCCTCATCACTATTTGGGTTAATCAAACCTACACTTATTCAAATTTACGGTACTATCTTAAAATGAGTACTTACACACTCTATTGTATGACTATGTCTATTATTAAAAATTACAGTGTCATTAAACTATGTACATATACATTAGGTAAGGGCTAACCTAACCTGCACTATGTATATGTACAGAGCATGCGACATTACTTTGTTAACTTAAGGTACAATCTTACCCAAAACTGGTGAATAATATGCTGTCATTCATTCCTCGGTATGATGAAAACATATTTGATTTTTTAAAGCATGCTAAAAAATCTAATGTGTAGTCGCTGTGTATAAGAAAAGTGTATAGTTTCGATAAGTGGAAATGTAAAAATGTGTTGTGTAATCCTTACAAACTATTACCCTTCAATAGTTTACCAGAATCTGTATGTAAATATATTTAAAAATATTTGTGTTCATTTGGTTTACCACGGGAAAATAAAACAGAGCGTTCAAAATGTAAAAGAATATAATCCCTTTAATTCTTAGATCGAATCAAATCAAGATCGGACGAAAGGAATATTTATCTATTGAATAAAATCCAATAAGTTAATAGGAAGAATCAACTCCAACATCTCTATGAGAACCGTATAGAAACTGTACCTGTGGGAAGATTGTCATGAATGGACGAAACATATAAAAAGTGCAATAGGAGTGAATTAACAGTCTTCGGCATGCCCGATTTACAATGTGCAACCCAGAAAAACGAACGGTGCATTCAAGTAATACCAGGAATGTACATTCGAAAGGCGAACAAAAAGGTCGGGTTAAATACAGAGCAAATCTGGAACGCCTGTGTTGATAAGGAGCACTAAATATATTTGCATGTATCCTTGTATATGCATGTGAATAGAGATAGATACGAAATTAAAATTTAGAACAAAATGTTCGTACCTTTCCATTAAGAATGATGCCTTGGATAGCACCGTATAGAGTCAAGTTATTTTCAACTGAACTTATTGGAAACAAAGTAATTAAAGTGTTTGTTTAAGACATAAGTATTAATGAAAATAAATTGTTAATGGAATTACGCACTCAAATCCGTATCATTGCGTGAAACAAGTTAGAGACATAAAATTAGGTAAGGTTATTTGGATTTCAAAGTACATAAATTTGCGATTCAATATTTTTGACTTAAGTTTGTTATTTTCAATAAATACTTATGTCAATACTTATTTTTCAAGTCGATATCCATTTGTGATTTTTGCAAAAACAAATGCAATTTGAACAGCTGAAATTGCTGTCAAATAACGCACTAATCCATTTACAAGAGCAGATAAATTTCGTTGCGTGTTCCATTCGCCGCGTAAAATCTGAGATCTGAAAAAGATTTCTGGTGGTCCCAATGGAAAACGACATTAAACAAACACTTTGATTCACTTTAAATGATGTAGGTATACTTGTGTGGAGTTTGAAAAGAAAACCTATCCTAAAAGACATTCAAAGATAATACAGATAATAATAAACAAATCCACATACCTAATTTCATCCGCCGGCACCCTAAATGTGCTTCGATAGTTTTTGCAGCCCATTACACATTTTTTTGGGTAAGTCTTGCAGCGTTTCTTTGGAGGCTCCCCGCTCACGTCCATTACCAATTCACTCTGCAAATTTATAAAAAAAATATACAATTATATATTAGTAACATAATTTGTTAAAAACATTACTTGTTCTTGATCCATCTTCGCCGCCAAAAATTTACCCTCCATTTCTCGTCTTTTTTAATTTTGTTTATTGACAACTACACATTTGACAATATAGTATTTCACCAAAGCAGCTGCCTGATGTGGTGAACTGTGGGGGCTGTTAAAAAATGACTTAATAACACGAAAGTTAAGCCATGTTTCCACTGAGATTTGCTCTCAGATTCTAGATTTCGTGTGGCTAATCGAACATAAAAACGTCACTTGCTCTTTTTTGTGTTAATATTCGTGCGATTTGAATAAGTTTAGTCTTCTACACTTTTCTAAGCGATTTCCATTCACTGGTTTAATTTTTTATTAAAACATTCGAAATATCTGTCCCGATTGATTGCTCAATATTAATACATAAATAATTTATAAAAATAGATTACAATGCAATACCTTTCTTAGCTGCGGAGAAAAAATTAGCGAAACCTTAAACAAATTCCACAAGTTGTCAAACTCAAAAGCACTTGCATTGGTAAATCAGAAAGATTTCAGATTTCTGCTGCCAAATCGAATATTAGGCGTGTTTTTTTTTTCAGCTTTGATCTCAGCAAAGCAAAGGAAAGTAGGATTTTCAGCACGTAATTACAACAATTATTTCGAGTCTCGAAATATCAAGTATTGCGTAGTTGTTGCTGAGATCGAAGCTCGAAAAAACACACATATTATTATTTTAATTATTTTTTATTTATTCACGTCATGCTGAAGAAATCTGTAGGTGTGGATATTTATAGCGTTCTTTTTGTATATTTTTTTTGCTAAATTTTCTACCATGTATTTGAAAATGTGCACTTTTTTCTATACGTAAATCTTTCTAGGTTCCCTATTAATTAATTTCTGTTGTTTTCGATTTGGCAAACAGATCAATCTTTTTGTGAAAAAATTGAAAAAAAAATATTTTTTTTTTTATCTCAGATCACTTTTCAGAAATCGAAATTTTTTTTCTCAGATTTTACGCATACTTACTAACTTTATTGTTGGAAGTAGTTGCTTTTTTAACTGAATTATTTATTTTACGCGTATAAGAACAAGTTTTTTTATTAAAATTTAAACATACATATAGATTATTTCGAAATGCATTACTATAAATGTGTGAAAATCAATTGAAATGGATTTCGAGTGCAAGTGCAAAAATGTTTTTTTTTTGCTGCCAAAATTGCAGACTATATGCATGATCAAAGTAATAAAAAAATTGTTTTTTTATTTTTCCGAATATCACATAACATAAACAAATGGCGATTTATCTACATGGATTGTATTATGGTCTTATGGTACATAGTTGAAACAAAACTTCAATAAACTAAATACATGTACTAAAATATTTTATTTTAATATGACTTCCAAATTAAAATCAATAAAAGGTGTGTTTTTTGAGCTTAAGAATATAAATACAATAGAAGCTTGAAGTTACAAAATCTCTTTTAATAAAAGTTCAAAAATCGTTTAAGTTGATTTAGTATAATTTTATTAATATCATGAGATCGATTTCTGCTAGGTATTGAGAAAAAACCATAATTTTATTAAGGTATTTATCATTGTGGCAAAATTATATCAGAAATTCCATTTAGTGAAAACAATTTCATAAACTTTAAAAACTTTTAAACTGAACTGAGATGTGAACGCCGTGCAACTAATGGGCACCAAAAATGCCGAACACAGTCGCCCACACTTGATATCCCACCATAATAATGGCCGCCCGATTGACATAAAGTGTCGGTACAGGATTTCCTAAGTATGCGTGCGGCAGCAATGGCGATCCTTTGATATGTACAGGCACTAATACTTAGGAATTCCTGTACCCGACAGCAGCCAAACAACAGCTTGTAGGCAAATGTACCGTTTCTGCTCTCAGTTGGCTCTCTAGTTATGGATCCTCTTTGCCTCCAAAGATCTCGTGGATTAATACCTTTTAATAAAAGGTAGCACGCCCAGGATTTTTAACGCCCTGAAGCAACACTGAGCTTCAGTAAAAACTACAAAGCTGCTGAATCTAGCCTCGTTAGAGCATCAACATTTTTTTTTGTATAAAGAAATTCACAAGTTTTGTCTTGATATTTTGATAGAAATTGCGCTTTTAGTATCAAGTAATAAAAAAGAAAAAAAAATATAAAAAAAAAAATACAAAATATATATATACATATAGGATATAAGTATATAAAAAAATTTCGAGTAATAGCGCCTAAAGTAAAGAAAAAGAAAAAAACAAGTAATAATACGAACTGTAATATTTAAGACTTTCATTTTATAAGTTTACAATTCAGTAAAAGTAGAATTTGCATAACCATTTTTTCTGATCCCACGAGTAACAGCAACCGCGTTGACCCATCCACCGTGCACGCTGGAGGACGTATTAGGAACCATCGAAGCGCAGAAAGGCGCCAAAAATTAAGATTGGAAAAAAAGGTATGAGTTATCCTTGTTGTTTTTTTTTTTTTTTGTAGAAAAGTAGTATCATAAAGTTATGACATGAAAGTCATTAAATTTATTTTTTTTTGAAGCGAAATGAACATGAAATGTTACGCATATATTTAAGACTCAATGTGTGTTTAATTCCAATCCAAAGAGAGTGGGAGGGGACTGTTATGGTGGTGATGGGGTGGTAGGAAAGTGGAGCTGATCTGGTAGTGTTGTGTTTCGCAAAGGGGGTTATTTTTAGAAGTGACCACAAGTAACCACAGGAGTGGACATTTTAAAGTCCACAATGGTCGAAGTTCCATAACATCTTGGAATCATACAATTTTTTTATTATTATCTTTCCAGACTCTCAGTTAATCTTAATTTTTTTTTCTCAACTTTCCTGAATCGTGGCACGTAGAAAAAAAAGCGTGGCGTGTTAAGGACAGGTAAGACGTAAGAACCCACCCAGTCGGCGAGCTAAGCCGTGTATTACGCAAGACTTGCCAACACCTGCATCCTTACATGTGCTCCCTCTCGCAACCCGGACCATTGCCGACAATCGGTATTGTGGAGATGGTTCATTTTGAGGGGATCACCTACCACGAAGGTAGGCGACCGTATCAAGTTTACTAGACAAGAAAACAGCTGGAAGAAACAAATTGGAAGCTTCACTTTTTGTGAATCATGTGATACAGTAAAATGTATTGACTTATTGGAAGATATTCATCCGTGTTCAAACACAATAACAATAAGTTAGGTATTGCAATAAAACCAAATTCTGCAATAAGTATGGACCTACGGGCACCAGTTGTGGGTATGGCCGGTCTTTTAAAAATATTAGAAAGAAACATAGTCATAGTCAATGCACTTGGGTTACACGCACAACGCTGATCTACATACGGATCTAGATATTGAAACAGTGGAGAAAGAAGTGGAACAAGTTGTTTAAGTGCACAGAGCTTCTCAGAAACAACCGAATTATTAAATACAGGCAGTGTAATCAGGAGATCAAGGGCCACTTGCACCAAACTCATTTGACAACAGTATTTATTCGTTTATCCACTGTTTGGTCCTATTCGGCAGATAAGGTAAAAATTTCGTTGCACTACGACACTTATTCATCTATCCATGGAAAAACTATATTATTTATTCATGTTCAAAAGTTGTGCCCAAATGTCAAATAGTAAAACAAAAAAAAAGATCGACAGTGGATTTGTATGAAGAAATTATAAATTTCATTCATATTGATTTTTATAACGAAGCAACATTGGAAAACAAAATCACTTTGAAAGTTTAATTTTTGTATTGATTTTTTCATGGTTGCTTGATTTTATTATTTTTTTTTTTTTTTTTTTTTTTCAATTATACGAGTATTGCTGAACTTTTTTAAAAGGGAAAGCTACAATATTCCATATTTCAGCCGTTTTGGAATTGGAGCTCTAGCTATGTATATTTATACATATATTTATGCATAATACATATTCATTATATTATAATATAATATTTTTCCGTTAGTAGTGTATCTACAAATTAATATAATCTAAGGTTACTTATCCAGAAAGAATTTTGAACTTGTGCAACGCAAAGCAGGGGATTCTATTTATTTGTTTATCTTGGGTTAGCCATTCAGAAGTTTATTTAGTTATCCAGTAACTTGCTGCAAGTGGCCCTAAGGCGAATAAAACATGTTGATCTATAAAAATTAGCTAAGTCAATATTATATTTTGTATCAAAAAAGTTCCGAAATTCTACAAACGAGGGATCTTTCGAATAGTCGAACGGCTAGGCGCAATCACATTCGTTTGGCAAAAGTCAGTGGCCTCGGGAGGTGTTTTAGATCGGCTGAAAGGCCGAAACATCTCTCGCGTACCTACTAGCTCTCAAATGACTTTCGATGATTTTCCCTTCCAGCGAGCCTCCAAACTTTGTGTTTCGTATTTTGTTCATGACAATTTTAATAGTTTTCAATTTGGCAAATAATTTCTGAATTGTAAAATAAAAAGGACAGTCGTCAAATTTAAACAATTAACAGTGCATGGAAGTAATACATATTTTCAAAGATCATCTGCTGGTATTGCTTGAGCAAAACTGGGAAGAAAAATAGTCTTGAGGCACCCTGCTTGTGGAAAAGGTCATCCATGCCACCAAATATTTGTACAGCTAACATTCTCGCACTATATTCAATGAAAAAAAAAAAACAATTTTGCAAGTGCGAAAAACATATTATTCCAATAAATTTCTAAACCACATCCTACAAATCATTTTTCACGCTGAAATGTCAAAAAATTAATGCGGCGAACAATAAAAACCAAGTGGAATAGCCGTGGAGAGATTATAGTATCGCCACCTACAACTCAATTTTGGAAGTGCTATTTTCCACTCGAACTGCGTACCACTTAGTGAAATTTTCATTTGGAAAGTTCCATTTGACATTTCGCAGTGAAAAATTTGTATGAAAAATTGGATTTCAGTTTAACTGCGTACCAGCCTTATGTTGTTTTGCTGAGCCCCTGAATCGACGGCAGGGGAAAAGTGACTTGACAAATTGTCACCAGAAAAAAAAAGGATAGGACCTAACCTACTCCTGTGTGGAAGGAAATGGTTTCAGAACCAGTCTTTAGAGATAGTCCCGTCGAACCACCCTGATTTGCTCCGGTTGTATTTCGTTTTTGGAAGACCTCCCAATAACCAAGACGCAATACCACAAAACATTGTCGATATGTTAGACTTTGTTGAGTCCTTTATGTTTTCGGGGTTTGAGCCTGGATCTCCGAAAAGATTTATTTTATCGTAGTTGAAAATGTTTTCATTTGGTATGAATTCATTCTCCAGTTTACGGCTGACTTTTCCTTTGGCCGGCTTTAAATTTTGCGATACTTGAACACTAACTTCTTGAAAGAAACCTTTTAACCATTTTTTGCCCGGCATGTTACTCTTTTTAAATGAAGGAACCTCACGATTCCAGGAATCGATATAATTTTTTGTGAGATATCTCAAATTACTGTTATCTATTAAAGAATTGACAATATCCATTTCTTCAACATTCCTTTCCCTTTGCTATTTGGCACTTTTCATCCCACGAGTTGATGCTTATGATATTAATTCTTTATTTCTCAAAAAGCTAGTTCCATATCCCTAGCTGAAGTGCTGAATGTTTTGAGCCCCCTACAATGAATACGAACCATAACATTAACATGGGGTCTAGT
Source organism: Cheilosia vernalis (assembly GCA_949126925.1). Lineage (NCBI taxonomy): Eukaryota > Metazoa > Arthropoda > Insecta > Diptera > Syrphidae > Cheilosia > Cheilosia vernalis. The sequence continues at coordinate 42,692,466 of OX421358.1, forward strand.
TTTCAAAACGTCATAACAACTCCGCTGAAGGTATTCTATTGCATTGAGGTTGGAACCACAATTAAAAAAAAGGTGTGGTGACTGGTGACACATGAAATATGTATATTTATTTACTTATACTAGAGTTCGTAGAAATTCTAACACTATAGTAAAAAAAAACAAGCGAATATGTTGTGTTTAAGACAGTGAAAGTGTTTCTTCTCCTCTCTGATGAACACAGAGAACAGAAATCAGAGACAAAGGATACGGAGATCCTCTTGCCACTGGCCCATTCACTTTTCTCTCAAATTCGCCATTTTGTTTTCCTATCGGTGTTATGTCAATTCAGAATCCGTGTGACCATATTTTTGCATTACTGAATGCTATTTGTAGTTATTATACACATTTAAAAGGCGAATAATATAATTTATTGAGTTAATAAAAATATGTAAATGAGATGTTTTATATAACATATTCGGCCAAACATGGTTATATATTTCGCCCTTTTAAATACCAGCAGATCGGGTATTGCCAAAGTTTCTTTAAATGCTTGGGAAACAGCAATGTAAACAATTTTGTATACACCCTTCCTCGCATCTACTCCAGCCTATTAAAAGTGGAACCAGTCAGGTTGGTTTAACATCAATTTGTTTTCGGCTCTCATTAAAGAAAGTATTTAGATAGAAGCACACTTCAATTTACAGAGCATGTACGATTTATTCCAAATTAAAGTTGATAATAAAATTTCTATTGACGTTTACCGTAGTGTTTAATACAAATCTCAAGTCTCAACCTTCTTTTCCAAGCTCCTGAAAAAGACCTATGCGACAAGTGCTCTCTTTACAAAGCAAATAAAGAAAGTTGCACAGATGCTGAGACTCAACTTTATGAAACTTTATGAGTTTTTGGTACTTCATAGCATATAACTTTTGTTCACATTTTACAATAATTAATCAATCGTCCATTCACAAGAGGCAAATTAAGTCTTCTCCTTCAATAGTAGAGCCAGTGTAAAGTGCATGAGTGGGGGGAATTTAGTTATGACCATTGGGTCATTGTACCATATTTGAGAGAAGTCATATCAATGATTTTTGACTATTAGTGTCGATTGTCGAAATTTATGATGAGAGCGCATTTTCAGAAATGGAAAGCATCATTAGTGGTTGGTTGGGAATGGAACCCTTAAGTAAAAATTAGTATAAAAGACAGAGGATGAAATATGAAATGATGATGGAGATGGTAAAAGTTGTGCAGAAAAGGTACTTTTGTTTACATTTCAAATTTCAGATGTGTCACACATTCACAGTTTATATAACGCCACAGGATGGTAATAAACGTGTGTGTTGTTGAAAATGTGTAGAGGAGATTCAGTACATGGAAATTTATCGTTGTATACATAAAAAATTACTTTTAAATCAAGAATTGGTTAAAAGGCAAGAACATTTTTTTAATAGACTACAGGTAACAGGTAAGCTCTCTTAAATAATGAATATCTTACATCCCTCATCAACTAGTTGCAGGACGGACTATATATTTTCTACACAATCTGATTATAATATCATAGCATTTAATGTTAACAGTTTAAAGAGGTTATAATTATATTGAATTGATTTCAGTTGAAGGGACTGTTGAGTTTTAGAAATAAAGAAGTGCGTTACGTATACCGAGAAAAAAAAAATAAAATAAAAAAATGAAGTGCTATATTTGTGGTAAAGCGTCATGCTACAACATAACAAGATCTTAATAAATCATTCTTTGGTTTGTGGTAAACCATTTTACCAGAAAATATAAATTGGAAGAGCATTTGTTAAAGTTTTGGATGAGGGTAGGGGAACAAATTAAGTGAATTTACCAATAACAACACTACCTGCAACAATATCAGGATCACCATCAACATCAGCATCATAGAAAAATGGGGGCAGCATCACCGAAGCAAATCACATAAATATAACGTTAAAGTGTCCAACTCTGATAATGTACATAAAATAATGACGTCATTTAAAGACCGAATTGTGTCATATTCTGTGACTAATGAAAAAGAAGACGATTTGGATAGAAATTAATTTTTTGTCAGAAAGAGATTAATTGTTAAAAATCTATTTCAAGAAAATATAGTGGAAAATAGTTAAATTTAATTTAATTTAGAATTATTTGCGAAACTTCAAATTGGAAGCTTCCATTAACAACAAAAAGTCTGTTATTAATGTGAAGAACAGTGATGTATACTGTTTCAAATGGGCAAACAAACAAAAGCATTGAAGTCCCATTTGTCATCTGCATATAACATAAGAGATATAACGAGTTGAAGCAGTCACAAATTATCTACTTATGATATTTTCATTTGTTTCTTTTTTTATACTATTTATTCATTAATATATTTATATTTACGTATCTTATAAATTTAACTTGCATACCTAATAAAAATTAACTAATATTCAAAAATTCTTAGGTACTTATAAAATTCCTACTCACTTTAAGTGAGAATGACGGTAAAACAAAATATATGCTGCCAACAAGAAGGGACACACAACTCCGACGAATCGGGCAGAACGTCACGATAGACAGCTATAACTTTGAGGTAGTTAGGGACTTTGTCTACCTCGGCTCCGCTATAAACTCTGACAATGACATCACATCAGAAATCAAGCCATCCGCTGTTTCTTTGGCCTAAGACGGCAATTGATTAGTAAGGCCTTGTCAAGAAGCACTAAGGAGATTCTATATAAGACCCTGATTATCCCTGTCCTGCTCTATGGTGCAGAAGCATGGACCCTAGCAAAGACGGATGAGGATCTTCTTGGTCGCTTTGAACGCAAGATTCTTCGAGTGATTTTTGGTCCCGTTTGCGTTGACGGGCTTTGGAGGAGAAGATTTAACAGCGAACTCTACGAGCTGTACAGCGACATCGACCTGGTCAGAAAAGTACGCATTAGTAGTCTAAGATGGCTAGGACATGTAGAGCGAATGGACGCCAACGCTCCGACCCGGATAGTCTTCGATTCCACCCCGGAGGGACAACGTAGTAGAGGAAGACCTCGCCTTAGGTGGCGCGCGCAAGTGGAAGGGGACCTCAACCAACTTGGAGTGCGCAACTGGAGGCAGTTAGCCAAAGATCGCGCTAACTGGAGAGGCGTATTGGTTGAGGCCCAGGTCCACCCCGGACTGTAGCGCCACCTTAAGTAAGTAAGTAAGCTCTGTAAATGTGCTAACATTAGATTTTACACCAATCCACCATGTAGCGAGGTAGTCTTCCAGTAGCATTGGCATGGCTTTTATTGTGTCGTTGTCGCTAATTCTCTCCAGTTTCTTAAATGTTGTTAGATATAGCCGCAATGAATTCCTCCAGTTTTGTGACAAAAAAAGAAGCGACGATGTAATATTTTGGAGGAAGACTGAGGAAAAAGCCTTGTCTGACAACCAAACCATTAATCGCAGCAACACAGCAATTACCTCGAATCTCCTAGGAAGATGCCTTAGAGTACGCGAAGTTATACTGAGTCGCTTGTCGAAGGAATTATGAACTAAGCAACATTTCGGCTGTACTTTTATACTGCCGAAATGAAGCTTTTATGATGTTATTTGCATTTAGTAAGCAAAGTTTGTTTTTGAATTTTCTCATAGGTAAAGTGACCCATTTTTGCCGCTTCTGTACTAATACTTGCAAATGCACCAGTGACAGCTCGCTGTGTTCTGCCAACAATGTCAATGTCGTCAGCGTATGCAAGCAGTTGCACAGACTTTTGGAAAATTGTGCGTCTGGTGTTGACTTGCGAGTTTCGCACAATTTTCTCAAGAATGGTGTTGAAGAAGTCACATGACAGCGCGTCACCTTGTCTAAATCCTTTTTTGGCATCAAAGGGTTCGGTGAGATTGTTTCCGACCTTTACGGAGCAGCGAGCGTTCTCCATCGTCATTCTGCACAATCTGACAAGTTTGGCAGAGATACCAAAACTAGACATGGCTCTGTATAGCTCGTCTCTATAAATGCTGTCATATGCGGCCTTAAAATCGATAAAAAGATGGTGAGTATCGATCTGGACTTCTTGGGTTTTCTCCAGGATCTGCCGTAGTGTGAATATTTGATCGGTCGTGGACTTGCCGGGCCTAAAACCGCACTGATAGGGACCTATCAGATCGTTGACGAATGGTTTCAGGCGTTCACACAGTACACCAGACATGATCTTATAAGCAGTGTTCAGGAGACTGATGCCTCTATAGTTGGCGCAGTTTAGAGAGTCTCCTTTCTTGTGGATCGGGCAAACGATGCTGAGGTTCCATTCATCAGGCATACTTTCGTCTGACCAAATCTTGGAGACGAGTTGGTGTATGCTCTCTACCAGGTCATCTCCCGCTGCCTTAAACAGCTCGGCAGTTAAACCGTCCGGTCCAGCAGCCTTGTTGGATTTAAGCTTAGATATTGCTATTCTTACTTCATTTTGGTCAGGTGGACTGTAATCTTGGCTTCCATCGTCCAGGTTGAATGGTTCGTTCTGCCTGACAGCGGAATTTGTGTCATCTTCGCTGTTTAGCAGTCTGCAGAAATGGTTTTTCCATGTCCTCAGCACCGACTGATACTCTACTACTAGGTTTCCTTGTTCGTCTCTACAGGTCTCCGTTCGGGTCTTGTTGGCATGACACGTTCTTTTTACCTTTTGGTAAAACTTCCGAACATTGTTCCTGGAGTAACACCTCTCTATATCCTCGATCGCGCGCTTCTCATTCTCTCTCTTTTTTCTCCGGAGAAGCCGATGTTCTTCCCTCCTTTTTTGCTCGTAGAGCTGGCGAGCTGCTCTCGTCCTTCTATGCAGCGCCGCTTCGTAGGCACTTTGTTTTGCTGCATGTGCTTGCCGGCACTCTTCGTCAAACCAGGGGTTTCGGGGGGGTGGGCTGGTGAAACCGAGCACATCAGTTGCGGCATTTTTGATGGCTTGTTGGCATCGGCGCCACTGGTCTTCGGCACTTGATGCCGGTAGCATAGGACTTCTGGATAGGTTGAGGGATACGCGATCGGCAAAGGTTCTGGCGGTTTATTGCGTTTGTAGTTGTCCAACGTTAAATCTCCTCACAGTATTTTCTCGTTGTTTTGGCGTCTGGGATATCCGCATCCGTACCTTGGCTACAACAAGGTAGTGGTCCGAGTCTATGTTGGCCGCTCGGAAAGTTCGGACATCTAGAATGCTGGAGGAGTGCCTTGCGTCGATCGCAACGTTAACCATTTTGGTTGACGATTTGATGATCAGGCGATCGCCATGTTCCTTTGTGTATATTGAGGTGAGGAAACCGTGAGCTAGCTATGTTAACATTGCGTCCCGCCGCAAAATCAATCAGCCTAAGTCCGTTTCCAGACGTGGTGTCGTGTAGGCCGTGTTTTCCGATTGTTCTACCAAAGATCACCCAAGACGATTTTCACGTCATGCTTAGGACATTGCTCATATGTTTTGTCGAGGAGCTCATAGAACCATTCTTTGGTAGAATCGTCTTTATCTTCTGTGGGGGCGTGAGCGCATATTAGGCTGATGTTGAAGAATTTAACCTTGATGCGGATAGTTGTAAGGCGCTCACTAACGTGTCGAAAGTTCAGGACTTCTTGCCTAAGTCAGCCGCTTACAAAAAATCCGCATCCAAATAGACGCTGCTTTTGTTCTCTGTAGCAATCACCGTAGTAAATGTCACAGTTTTTCATTCTTCTTTTGTTCGGCTGCACGCGGTCTGTTCAGAGTTCGAACATTCCACGTGTAGATCCGGACGTCATTGTCCTTTTTTCGTTTTGCAGGGTCGTCAACAGTGAATCCGTCCTTATCCGAGGCTATTGGTTGCTTCGCAACTTAGTTGTTTTTCCGTGGTAGGGTAGTTAACCACACGCACAACCCCCAACCTGGAGTACCAGGCCCTTTCTGCGAACCCTTGGGCAATAGGAGCCGGAATATTCCGGAGTCAGTGACCCACTGCGGGGATGTGAGAGCTGCCGTTGACCCATTAAGGGCTCTTCCGCCACCATCTCTATTTCAACACCCTGACTAGTGTTGAAAATCCTCAATGACCTCAGCTCCAAATATGTCGAAGTAGCTCATTGAGGTATCTGCCATGTTGACTGTTGACGCCAACGTTGATTCAACCATGTGAATTCATCCGCCGTACGTCCTCTTTCTGAGGGGCTCATGTAGGACTTCTGAAACTCGAGCAGACAGTAAACTTCAACAGAGCATTATAGTGTTGCTATTTTCTACGTGTTCAACACTCGCACTTATAAGTTCGCAAGTCAATTCCGGATGGACATAGACAAGTACCCGGTGGTGACCACTAGGAGGTAAAATAAGCACAATTGGTGTATCTGAAAAGTTGCAACAGCTGGGCATCGCCAAGTTGACGCCAATCAGTGTCTACCCTATTCATTCAACACCCAACCACCATTTACAGAGCTAGTTACGCTTTTAAGAACGGTCTTTTCACCTCCAAAACCATCCTGGCGAATATTTCTGGAAATAATGGACACAAAACAACAACCAAATGAAACTGTTAATAATTTTGTATGTGGAAAACGTCTCTTATTCTCCCAAATCAAAGAAGACATCAAAGAAGAAATACTGTTGAACATGATATACCTATGGCCTCCTTACAAAAAAAATTAGAGAGCGTATATCCAAAGAAGAAGTTGACTCTTATACCAAACTACTAGAAAAGGGAAGAGAGGCAGAACTCGTCTTTGCCGAAAACACAAAACCAGCTACTTTGGCACTCGAAAAGTCGGACATAAAACCAGAAAAACGCTGTACTTTCTGCCGCCGAAGAGGCCACTCCGTAGAACAATGCTTCAAAAAAAAGGTACTCAGGAGAAGTCAATATCGAGTACACGACGTGGTTTAGCCTGTTATGGGTGCGGAGCTCCAGGGATTACCCGAGCGAAATTGCTCAGATTGCTCGCACGCAAAAAACGAAAGCCCTCAATACCTCAACTTCAATTTGATTGATACCACCATAATTGGAAGAGACGCCCCAATTACTCATCTAAGGTTATTTGGTCTTTCTGGAGAAGCCTATTTGGATACTGCAGCTAGAACAAACAAGTAGGCGCAGTGGCTTAGTGGTTAGTGTGTTGGACTACTAAGCGAGGGGTCCCAGGTTCCAATCCCGCAAAAACCCAAATTCCAACTCAGGCTTTTTTTTTTACTGCTTCACCTCTCGGGAACGTCTGACAAACACCCGAGAGTATAAAATGTCTTGAAAGAGCTTCTCAATTCGCCGTTTGGAATCGGCATAAAATTGTTGATCCCTTCCATTCGTTCCGAAAAATTAAATCTCACACAAAACGAATGGTTGCGAGAAGCTAAGGCCCCAGTTATAGCCATACGTAAAATGCAACCGTAAAAATTTTCTTTTGCTTTTTTAGACCACTAAATCCTAATGGTTAAACTTAATCTTGGTCTTAAAATGTTGATTATGAATTATAAAGTTAGTCTATCAAAATAAATTAGCAAATGATCTTTAAATTTTCTAGAAAAATAATTTATACATTTTTCCGTACGAAAAACTTTTTCCGATCCACTTCTCAGTCAATTCCACAACAAAAACCCAGATCATTCCACTGAAGTATTTCATTTCTTTACTGTTCCATCTATCAGTGCCTTGATTTTGTGCGGTTTTTGAGGCGAAGGCGATGTCGCTAGGGAACGGCCCGAATCGGATTTAAATGTGTGAGTGAGCCGCGCGCTGTGACCAACGTGACCGTTGTGCAATAATTTGGTACTTTTTTCGAGGATCCTGATACAATTTGTTACTACTGTATCCCTTTTTAAGGTTCCGTACCCAAAGGGAAAAAACGTAACCTTATTAGTTTCGCTCGGATGTCTCTCCGTCTGTCTGTCTGTCTGTCTGTCTGTCTGTCTGTCCGAACCCACTAAGCTAATTTTGTTACCAGGTCTATCTCAAGAACCGATTGACATAGGAGGCTAAAATTTACATACAACATCCGGTATAACCTCTAGTTAAACGACAAATACCAATGGAAGGAATACATCGATTGGTTTTGGATTAATTAGTAATCTGGTGAAAAAAATATTTTCATTCGCCCAAAAAACTGTTTATTTCTTGATTCACAAAAAAATACATAAATTCCTTTTTTGTAGATCATGTTCTTATCTATATATGTGCTGAATACTGTTTTGCCGAAAAGTTAATAGTTTACAAGATATTTTCAAAAAAGATAATTTTACCATGTAAAATACGTTGCTCTCATTTATGTTCTAATCTACTACGCAGTTGTGCACAATTGACCCCATCAAAGACACCAGGGCTGTCGCTTCATAATTTCGTAGGGGAGTATAATACATTTTTTTGGGGAGTACAGAACAAAATAAAAGTAATATATTTTTAGTCAATAGTTTTTAATTGGGACAGGTCGCATACAGAATGGAAAATTGGCGTGGGTTGGGTACTAGGTAATAATTAGAAAATGAGATTCATGTGCGAGTAATTTTCGAGAGTAAAAATATTAAGTAATTAAATTAAACTAAATTGTGATGAATTCATGAATAGGGGAAAGATTGAATGATATAGATTTTAAATAATATCTGATGTGTTGGACTTTAGCCAAATACGGAACCTTCGGTGCGCGAGTGACACTCGCACTTGGCCGGTTTTTTTAGTTTGAAAAGGAACTTTGCAATTTTTAGAGACACAGTGGTTTTCAAATGAATTTTAGTAAAATATAACGCTGCTGTTTATCAGAACACGATTATAGTGTTACAATTATTGTTAAATATTGTGCAAAAATTCTTAAATTTCAGAGAATCTTTACAAATGAAACTTTTTTCTTACACCGCTCTTATTTTTTTTTTTTTTTGCTACTTTTCAGAATTTTGCAACAATCTCCCGGATTGTTAGAGAAAGGTTATAATTTTTAGTTTTAGTTTTACAATACAATATAGACTGTAAATACTCGTAGATCATTCCCACACAACTTTTCTTTTATAAATTGAACCAAATCACTTTACCATTAGATGTCGTTTAGATTGTTCCGCTTGTGAGCTAGACACTAGACACTACTTCTATGAAACAGTAGATGCACGTTTTCAAATAAATTTTGAAATGAAAACCTTTTAGCTTTGATTTTTATTTATATACTAGCTGGCCCGGCGAACTTAATTCCGCCCCAATTCGTTAATGTAATGAAAATAATAATTCCGAGCATGCACATTGCACATGCCTCTTTATGCAATTCGGTCAATTCGAATTCTTTATTCAAAAGTTATATTAAATACTCTACGTATGACACTTAAAAAGAAAAGAAAAATAACAAAGTTCGGTCCTTAAGTCCACTTTTGCTTTAAACTAACAAAAATCAACTTCTGCTAGCTATTGTGACTGAATTTTGTTGTTTCACTTGAGGCGAACTTCAAGTTGTTGATGATGTGAACTAAATAAACAAAAAAAAAACCGGCCAAGTGCGAGTGTCACTCGCGCACCGAAGGTTCCGTATTTGGCTAAAGTCCAACACATCAGATATTATTTGAAATCTATAATATCATTCAATCTTTCCCCTCTTCATGAATTCATCACAATTTAGTTTAATTTAATTAGGCCCCAGTTATAGCTATCATTGAAATGCATCATTGAAAATGTTGATTTACGATTTTAAGACGATTAATCAAACAATATTGGCGATAGTTGGTATCAAAATAAAGGTAATCAATTGTGGAATTTGTTTACGAAAAAAATAACCCTGGGGTCAATTTTGCACAACTGCGTAGTAGAGATTACAACTTATGAGAGCAACGTATTTTACATGGTAAAATTATCTTTTTCGAAAATATCTCGTAAACTATTAACTTTTCGGCAAAACAGTATTCAGCACATATATAGATAAGAACATGATCTACAAAAATAGGAATTTATGTATTTTTTTGTGAATCAAGAAATAAACCGTTTTTTGGGCGAATGAAAATATTTTTTTCACCAGATTACTAATTAATCCAAAACCAATCGATGTATTCCTTCCATTGGTATTTGTCGTTTAACTAGAGGTTATACCGGATGTTGTGTGTAAAATTTAGCCTCCTATGTCAATCGGTTCTTGAGATAGACCTGGTAACAAAATTGGCTTAGTGGGTTCGGACAGACAGACGGAGAGACATCCGAGCGAAACTAATAAGGTTACGTTTTTTCCCTTTGGGTACGGAACCTTACAAATGTTATGATTTAACAGATAAAGCAAGAGGAAACTCGAAAAAACGCTTGTGACAAATGAGACTTTATATTTGACTTAGTCAGTGATGTTGATTCCGATACTTGAGGAATAGTTTTTAGAAAATAGGCATAATTTTTTTGTGAACTGTTTGAACTGTTTTACAATCAAGTTTAATTTACAACTGTGCGTCGTGCTTATTTTCCAAGAACCTACTTGACTTACTCACCAAATCAAAACCTTGGATTATAGAGATAAAAAAAGATAGAATTGCCTATCAATCGACCAACATTCTGATAACAATTTCTTGAATCACCTTGTAAGTTAGTTGCAGTTCCTTTGTAAGATATGCAATTTTTATCTTTTTTACCAAAAAGGCATGATTTTTCGAAAAAGGCATACTTTTCTAAGGGTTCAGACAATAACTTAGATCCGGCTTTGCATCACTGGCGGTGACTCCAATCTAACTATTTCTCAACTTAAAGTCAAATTTAATGCTTTATTTCTTCTAATTTAGACTAAAAGTAAATTTGTTGCCAAAAGTCGCGTCTAAAATGTTTTATTGCTAAGGGCCAATAGAAATAACTGAAGTATATCAATATCGATGTGTGTCAATCAAACCGCAATGATTGACGTGCCACCTATCGGGTCCAAAAGTATCCTATCCTTCAAATTGGAACCAACCATACGCAACAACAAATTTACATGGAAATTGTCTGAGTGGCTTTGGAGATCGAAAAGGTTGCCTATTGAGTCTAACAGAATGTTATCTTTTAAGTCTTGCTAAACCTTAAATACGTCAATACGAACAAAACCAAAAAGTTTCATGAAAATTGGCCCATCAGTTATTGAGATATAAAGTCATCGAGTTTCACACCGAAGGAATTATATTTATAAATTATTGTTATTGTATTATTATATTTTAGAAGTTAATTGAATTTAAGTTAAAAACGAAACGTATGCCTACAGCGCCAGCTGTTGAGAATTTTATGATTTTTTATAACCATCTCTGATTCAAGACGAACAAAACAAAACAAAAATCATTCAAATCTAACTAACGCACATATCTATTTCCTTCTACATTTAGAGACACAGGAATCTCAATTTAGACTTCGGTGAAAGGGTTGTAGGGTCAACAAAGCAAGGCAGGCATGCTTGTTTAAGTCTGTGCTTAGCTCGTCGGTGGGGTGGGTTCTTCTGCTTGGCTTGCGGACTACCGTACTTTTTCATGCCTGAATTTTGATGCGAACATTTTAAAATTTGCTGGTATTAAAGGGATAGGAAGAAAATAGGGAAAGGATTAACTCTAAAAGAAATATTTGGCACTTTAAGAGCTAAGAAGAAAACTAACAAAACCTATCAACTTGGTTGGTAAGCCTTCTCCCATCTGTATCCACACCAGTACCGAAGGTGTTATGGTACCTTTGAGCTGCCCTCCCCATAACCCTACACACAAATGAGCAGAGTATCATGTACGTGAACACTCAAAACGCTCAACTACTCCTGTTGCCTGTCATCATTTTCCTCGTCATCTCAATCACACATACTTACTTACTCACACATCCTAATGCAAGGATCCTGAAAATTCTTGACAAAAAAAATGATGGATTGCAACACCATCAAACAAATCAACGTATCTACTCCATTTCAAAAAGTCACTTAATGTAACATAGTAAACTACTTATTAGGTATATATTTAAAAAAAAATTTTTTTTTAATTGTTGACAACAACAATTTGATTAGAAAATAATCAAAATAATAGACAACAACAATTGCTTTTAAAATTTAAAATATTTTTTTTTTGTTTTGGAAGTTTCACTACTCGATTTATATCCAGTTTTTTTTTTTTTTTCAAAGTGCTTTTCCCCATGAAAATCGAAATGTGTGCCTGCAACGCCACCTGTTGAGAATTTTCCGACTTTTCTTTTTTCCTAAACCATCCCTGATTCAAGACGAACAAAGTGAAACAAAAATCATTCAAATCGGTTTAGCAGTTCTCGAGCCTTTACCCGACTAACGCACAGCGATTCAGCGATTGATTTTTATATAATAGAAGATATAGAAAAATTAATTGAATATTGTTCATAAATTATACCTATCAACTTATTTTTATATCTACTTTTAAGATCGTGTTCAATTTAGTTTTAAAAAGTCCCTAAAAAGGGGCGATGAACGAAAAATGTGCCTTTTTCTGATGCTACTACGTAAATTTAGTATTAGCTTTACGCTATGATGGGGAACAGCGTTATATTTTAAACATATTCATTTTGAAATCACAGTTTTTGAAAAAAAATGTAAGTACTATTCACATGAGCGCTAGTTGCGAACAAATGAATTTAATTGTATTTATGAATTGAAAATTGATTTTTATACTAGCTCAATTTACAATATATTACAGCAATTGAAAATTCTTGCAGCGAATTGTCCCACTTTATTCACAATCCACATAAAACATTCGCGGATCCACAAACCCACGAATGAAAAAATTCTATCGAAGTTAGATAACATTGAACAATGATTGAAGTGATTGAAGTGTCAAAAATATTCGCTTGTTCGCTGTTCGTTCGCAATTGGCTCTCATGTGAATAGTCCTAAAATGTGAATTTTCCAACTAATAAAAAGGAACAAACTAATAACAAATTGTATTAGTGTCCTCAAAAAAGGTACCAAATTGTCGCACAACGGTCACGCTGTTTTCATCCGACATCCTTCTCGCTACCTAAAAAGGTTGCGTCTGGGAAAGATCGCCTGGAATTTCCCGGAACAAAGCAATATAAGAACAGAAAATATGGGAAGTTGTCAGTTCGCGATATCACTCACACATTTATAGAATCCGCCTATACGTGAACTCTCTCCGACACCGCCATTGCGGCAAAAACCGCACAAAATCGAGGCACAGGATTTTTTTTTCTGATGGAATCCAATCAGTGGTGGTTGATTTGTTGTATTTGTTTTCATAGGGAAACATTTTTCTGACAGAATTTTCGCTATAACCGCCTATAATAGGCTATAATAGGGCCTAAGGCAAAGGGTCTCTACGGACCTGCTGCGCCAACTATATCCCTTCCCTAATAATATAAAACAAAGTCAGTATTTTTTTGTCGGGAGCTACACAAGTAACGGGTGAATGGATTTTAATTATTTTTTTTTAGTTATTAGGTTTTTATGAGGAGCAAGTTCGTGCGTTTAAAAATATTTGATTTTGATTGTGGAAGTCCGAGAAATTCATTAATTAGACTTTGAACACAAAAAAAGTAAACTTCTCTTTCGTCTATTTAAATGGAATTAATTCCAGATTTTAGATATCTAAAACGCTTATCTTTTGAGTACAAAAGTTAGTTTCTATTTGCTATATTAGCTGGGCATAAGATCCTTTGCGAAATTCCTTTTTTTATTGATTTGTTAACTGACCATGATTTTAAAATCGATCTCAGTCGTGGTTTCTTTTTTTTAGTTTTCTCTCAAGGCATATTCGTATTTTTTGAGAGAGCGGGAGGGTTTTTTTTTTTCGTATAATGAAATGACTCGGAATCGGAACTACTGTCGAATGGACTTGGTCTGCTCAAGTGCTCATGTGTTTAAGGTTTTGCGGAGTTAATTTTTTTTTTTGTCATTTGGGTAGATGTAGATTATGTATATGAATGTGTGTAATACTACGACGGCATTTTTACAACTTACAATATTTGCATTGCATTCCACAGCCACCATGGGTGGCGATAGAGTACGAGTTTGCTGTGCGTTTGAGTGGGACGGAGGATGGGATAGATAATGAGATAGAATGAGATAACAGATATAAGATAATGTGAGTGATACTGAAGTGATATTTGAAGTGAATGGGAATGCGATTGCGTTTGCGATTTGCGACTTTCGAGAGGAGAGAAAAGAGACTAACATCTCAAATGCTGGATGCTGCATGCACACAAAATTTTATATTACCAGAAATTGAGTTCTAATCTAAATACTTCTACTCAGCGTTGCCGCTGAAAATGTTCAAAAAGGGGACAAAAAAAGGGGCCCGAGCCGAAAAAAGGGGACTCTACTCAAAATACTAAGATGGCAAAAAAAAAGAAGGAAACAGAGCAAAAAAGGCATTTATTTTTACAAAAAAAAAAATATTTATTTATTTCGAAACACTTTTTTTCATATGTTTACGTCCTTTTTCGTTCAATAAATAATAAAATCTTAATTAAACCGAAAAGGGGCCATTTTGATCATTTTTCAAAAAGTGGGGGCCAAGGGTCCCGAAGCTCAAAAAGGGGCCAAACGTCAACCCTGCTTCTACTCACACCGGATTCCGGATCCGTCAAACCGTGAGAAGCCCCGGGCCCGGCGCACATTGAATTGAACAATGTTATCTCTTCTCTATCTGTATAAAAGAGAACACATTTTTCTGTTTGCCTTTGTCCACGAGTAGGGAGTAGGAGTAGGTATGTAACGAAACCTAAACAATTAGGTATATATTAATCGATTTGTCGTGAGTAGCGGTATTACATGGGATGGTTTTTAGTATATCCTTAGTCCGTTATTGGGTCTTTAAACCCATTTTATACGATTTTTTAACTAAAAATAGACAATTTTTTATGGTTTAAACACATATTACTACGAAATGGTCAAACAAATTTGAATATGAATATCTCTTTTAATAAGTAGTCTCTATGCCTACTATTATACAACTAAGTTATTGCGTCCTCCGTTTCATGCAGCGTTGTTATGTGATTGTATTTATCGTAAATGTGACGATTTCCGAATGTTAATACGATGCGCCGATTTTTGCTTTTTTCGTCCCAATTTCAACGATCTCGTTAATATTTTTACGATTTTTTCCAATATTTTATAACCATAAAATACGATGGGCAAACCGAAATACGCCTCGATAAAGAAAATACAATTTCGAAAAAAAAAAAAAAAAAAAAAAAAACTAGAAATGCATTTAATATCACCTTACCTTACCAACACATCCCTTTACAATTAGCCGGCATCGATTACCGAGCATACTCTTTCGTTTTTTTTTTTTGCCTGATGGGTTACCGGCTACTGCCTATGCTACTGCTACGTTATGACAAATTGGCAATGGCTACGTTTTCTTTTGCATATGCGTTGTTTCTTGCTCGAGCTCGTTCTTGTTGTTGAATTGTTCGCAGAAGTTGGTTTGGTTCCGTTATTTTATTTTAAGATTGCAAAATTGCAATACCTAGTTAAAAAAAACAATGGATAAGTTTTTAACAAAAACGAGTAAGTACACACACATATTATATACTTTCCAGAACAACGGAATAATATTTTTTGACCATTTTTAGCTAAAATCAAATCAAAAACATCTGAACTGAATTCTCCAATTGATGGAGTTGAAAATGAGGACTGCTCTGATGATGATGATGAATTTGAATTCCATCACGTTTCGGACGAAGAGCAAGTCTCAACGTCAGCAGACTCAGGAAGCCACAAAGCAATAAAGGTACGAAATTTTGATAGCAATTTACGCACACGCGTTTCTAATTTGTTGTATATTTATGGTAGAGACAAAAATTTTCCCATAAATATAATTCTTTGTGGGAAAAAAACGGAGCCTATGCGCAATGGATTAAACCCTCGGACAAGCCGGAATATTTGGCATTTTGCTCCGTATGTAATACCCATTTAAAGGGATCTTCTGGGAAAAACGATTTAACGAAGCATTCTAAAACGGAATCCCATTTGAAGAATGCCAAAGTGAGTGTTTTTTTGTTTTTATTTTATCCAAAAAATGGTAAATCTGGTTGATAGCAATTTTATGCCTGCCTTAAGATACCATCGTATATAGAGAGTATGGTTCGTGATATATAGGATAATTACATTCAAAACAG
Source organism: Cheilosia vernalis (assembly GCA_949126925.1). Lineage (NCBI taxonomy): Eukaryota > Metazoa > Arthropoda > Insecta > Diptera > Syrphidae > Cheilosia > Cheilosia vernalis. The sequence continues at coordinate 42,708,468 of OX421358.1, forward strand.
CCCAAAACGAACAGACCAGTTTCAAAAAATCATGAAACTTTTGGATTTAAAACCAAAAAAGCTTCTACATCCATCCCAAACCAGGTGGCTGTCTTTGGAAGCAGTTGTAGATCGGATTTTGGAACTATACGAGCCGTTAAAGATTTATTTTTCATTTCAAGCGAAAATCGATAACATCGATAGTTCAAAAACAATTATTGCTTCTTTATGCAATATTTTATCGCCACTGTACTTAAAATTTTTGAAATATATTCTTTCGAAAATAAATAAGTTAAATCGAATTTTCCAGAGCGAGACTCCACAAATTCATCTGATTTATCCACAAATTAAAACATTGCTTATGACTCTGTTCGATTGCTTCCTAAAATCGGAATATATAAAATCCGAATCAAATATTCAAAATGTTAATTATAAATTGGAAAAAAATATTCTTGGGCATGAAGACTTGTACTTAGGAACTGAAGTCACTATTTATGTATCCGAAAATTCTACGAAAATCAGCCCTACTGAAATAAAAACATTTATAGGTGATTGTGTTTTGTTTTTTCAAGAACTTTGTGATCAAATATTAAAAAGATTTGATTTTAATAACACAGTTTTTCAAAACATTGGTCAACTTGATCCGAAAAAAGTCTTCAATAAAGAAAACACAACACTAGTCAATCTTTTTATTTTGTTTCCAAATTTAGTTTTACCTAATGAAATTCAAAAAATGGACTCCGAATACATATAAATTAGAAATATTGATTTCAATAACTTATTCGGAGAAAATTTGGAGAACGTTAGAGTGGAACAATTTTGGAAAGAAATTTCATTAATTAAGAGGAGTAACGGAGAAATTGCTTTTCCTCTAATGGGGAAATTTGTTTTTAATGTTTTGAGTTTGCCAAACTCTAGCGCGAATGTTGAAAGAACATTTTCGCAAATAAACCTTAATAAAACAAAAACGCGAAACAGGCTAGAAGTTGATACATTGGAAGGAATATTACTTTGCAAAGACTATTTAAGAATTAACAATTGTAATTGCTACGACCTTACAATAAATTCCAAAATTACTTAAATGTTTAATGTTGATATTTACAAGATCAAAGCTTCAAATACATAATTACTTTTTCAGTTCCTATCATTTGTTCCTTATAAAGTGACAATTTTAGCTTTAAAAAAGTATAGTTATAATACCATTAATATATTTATAAAATATTCGTGATATTTTTGTTTTGGAGTTTAAAGATTTCCATAAACTAAACGAATTTTTGTTAACCCATTAAGACTGACTAAAATCAAAGTTTTATGTTGTTTTTGAAACCATAAACTTTTATTTATTTATGCTGTGAATATAATTTGTATACCTAATAGTAGGTATTAATTAAAAAAAAAATACAGAAGTCATATTTAATAGTGCTAAAATAACAACTGTATATTTTTATCGACTTTCGCAATACTTACTAGAAATACTGAACTGTTTGTAGAAATAGTAACAATATGTTAATTTGTACCTATTGCTTATTAAATAAAATAAGATAAGATAAGAAGCGAAGAATCAGGTTTATTTTGTTTTCTATTGTTTTTTAAAAGATTTTTTTAAAACACGGTAGGTACCTACTCTTTGGTTGCATTTATTTCAAACATTTCAGTTGATAAATCGAAATTGTTAAATTGGGTAAAATTCTAAAAGCATTTGTAACGAAACTTTCTCACTTCTCACATTTACTTTTCTTAACCGCTTACCATGTGCAGTTTTAACGGGTGATTTTTTAAGAGGCTTAGAACTTTTTTTAAAAAAAAAAAAAACACAAAAAATTCGAAAAGGTGGCGCAGTGGAAAAAAACCATACAGATGTACCTAATTTGTGTTTTTCCGATGAAATATTTATTTGAATCGATAGTTTGAACCTTGCAATTTAATGTTTAAAGATAATTTCATGCAAATGTTGACCGCGGCTGCGTCTCAGGTAGCCCATCCGCTGAGTCCAATTTTGGCATACTCTTTCACACATATCGGCCGGTATCTCACGAATGAATGCATGGATGTTGGCTTCCAGTGCGTCAATCGAAGCGGGCTTGTCCCTATACACATTAGCCTTGACATACCCCAAAAAAAAAAAAATCTAATGGTGTCAAATCGCACGATCTAGGCGGCCAATTGACCGGCCCGAAACGTAAAATTAACTGTTCACCAAACTCGCCTCGCAATTGCGCCATTGTTTCGCGTGCTGTGTGGCATGTGGCACCGTCTTGTTGAAACCACATATCATGCAAGTCAAGAACTTCCATTTCGGGCAAAAAAAAGTTTGTTATCATCGCTCGGTAGCGTTCACCATTGACAGTAACGCTGCGATTCGCATCATCTTTGAAGAAATATGGCCCAATAATGCCGCCGGCCCATAAACCGCACCAAACAGTGGCTTTTTCGGGATGCATTGGTAGCTGTTGCAATGCTTCTGGCTGATCTTCACTCCAAATGCGGCAATTTTGCTTATTTACGTACCCATTCAACCAAAAATGAGCCTCATCGCTGAACACAATTTTTCGAAAAAAGCGCGCGATGAACATTTCGAACCGAGCACGAATTTTGATAGTAAAATTCAATAATTTGCAAGCGTTGTTCATTTGTAAGACGATCCATGGTTAAATTGCAAACCAAACTGAAGCTGTTTGACAGTGACACAAGGTACTAAACACACGTCAGCTGTCAAAACCAGTGTTGCCAAAACCAAACCAGCTACAAAATCACCCGTTATATGGTGGTAGAATTACTAATTGGTATTCAAGTAAACACTTCTTAAGTTAAATTTACTTGAGACTCAAAAAAAGTTACAGTTCTAATAACGGAAAAAGTATCTTAAAGTTCAAGCTGTCCGATTTCTCACTAGCATTACAAAATAACATTCAAATTAAGAGTACAATATGACCTCTACGCTCTTAAACGCATTTTTTGTACTAGTGCAATTAGAAAATAAGACAAATACGATTTTGAACCGAGAAAATATACGATTGTCAAACAATATCCATAACAACACTGGTTTCATGCTAAATCATGGATATGATTCTTTTTCTATTAACAAATTTCGCGGAGGGGGTTTGTATAACGCTAATTATTTTGTTTTAAATTTGAGAAGTGGAACTTTGGCGAAGCTAGGCGAGCACGGGTCAGCTAGTATTATATATGTAGGTATAGTCTCCAGGCTGAGATGATTGCATTGTGCTGCATACGTTGGACTACTTGCTTTGAGGGTCGGGTGGAGGGAAGAAATATCCTTACACTGGACATGAAGCAAACATAACATTATCATTGGCACTGGCATTGGCTGGCAGAAGAATGAAATCATGGGACATCATTGGGTGTAGACAAAGTCGATGAAACAGATTTTCACATAAAAAAAAAACAGATGCCAGCGGTATCACTAGGAATCGAACCCAGAGAAGAACTCTGGAGAAATTCAGAGAGTCTATCAGGGTAAAAGATTTATAGTGGTAGTGGTAGAGACACGAAAAGAGACCCGTCAATGGTGGTCTGATTCAAATATCTCTCGAAAATATATATATAGAATTAGCATAATGCAAAAAGTCAAAGCTGATGTAACCTTGGCAGATGGTACAACAACAAATCAAATGGTTCTTGCCACAATCTGTGACATTGAGATCAAGAAAAGAATTCGGTTTATTTCACTCCCAAACGCTACAAAAAACCGCACATTGATAGGAGCAGATTTTCTACAGCAAGCCGGCATAGTAATCAATATGGGCCAAAAACACTTTTATTTTGAGGATTATCCCAATACCAAGTTTGATTTCGAAAGTTCCCTACCCATTTCTCTAAACCATATTCAACTTGCCTGCAAGAAAATCGAAGAGGTACTTCCGTTGAAATCAAATGCATCTACTAAAGCTGGAAATAAAAGACGAGCCGAAACTTCACCAGATGTGCTAAAAAAAATGTCCACCTTACATATTGGCTGCAGCAGCGTGAACCAATAAGCCCTATATCATCAACACCAACACAAGATAATATGAAGCCCCAGACACCTTACCAAGCTAATGATTACTCTCCACACTCAATTCAGGCTATCTTCAAGGATGCCATACCTACCTTTAACTGAAGTTACTCCAGAACGACAAAGCAGCCACAATATCTTTTGTAGTTATGAAAAGATGGAAATGACAGACAAAGAGTACGAAGAAACGTATTTTTTACCGATATACTCATACTCAACCTATGTCCAGTTTTTAAAATCATCTGAAGGAATTAACCTCAAAGTATATGAAAAGGAAAAACTAATTGAGCTGTTGCAAATTAACGCTGAATTATTTAAAAAGTGTAACACCATTTGCCACTCATCGCATCCACACTGGCAATAGTGACCCTATATCCTTACCACCATATAGAATAGACTGTCTCCACTCAAAAGGGTTCAACTAAAGGATGAAATACAACGGATGCTCCTTTTTGGCATAATTGAAGAGTGTGAATCACCTTGGGCTGCTCCAGTTGTAATGATTCCAAAAAAGAACGGAGGTATCAGAGTCTGCATCGATTATCGGCAACTAAACGCAATCAATGTACCAGATCGATATCCAATGCCAAGAATAGATGACTAATTACATGAAGCAAAAAGTACCAAATATGAAACAACCTTGGACTTACAATCAGGATACTGGCAGGTTAAAGTAGAAGAAGAAGATCAAATCAAAACAGCATTTGTGACTCCTTTCGGCATATATAGACGATATAATATTTAGACGATATAATTATTTGCTCTGCAACTTTTACTCAACACCTGGACGATTTAATACATGTTTTGTCAAGATTACATAAATTCAAATTGCCCATCAATAGAGATAAATGCCGATTTTGTTGCACTGAAGTGAAGTACTTGGCCCATATTCTCGGTCCCAATGGTATCAGTACGGATCCGGAAAAAACAGCAGCCATAGAGAAGCGCCCAGAACCACGTAACGTGAATTCATTTCTCCAAACCTGCTCGTGGTATCGACTATCGAAGGTTTATACAAAACTTTGAGCCAACTTACAAAGAAAAATATATCCTGGACATGGTCAAAAACACGTCAGAGAGCATTGCTTATCTAAAAAACGTTTAATAACAGCTCCTATTTTAAAACAAGATGATACTACAATGCCCTTTTTACTTAAAACCGATGCAAGCAATTACGCACTCGGGGCGGTATTACTCCAGGGGGAGGGGCCCGAAGAACACCCTATAGAATATGCTAGCAGACTGTTGAACGACGCAGGAAGAAACTACTCAACTACCGAGGGAGATGCCTTAGCAATTGTATGGGCGACGATGAAGTTCAGAGGTTACATCGAAGGATCAGAAGTAACTCTTATAACCGACCATCAACCACTGAAATGGCTTATGACATTAAAATCACCAACAGGGAGACTAGCTAGATGGGCTCTTCAACTTCAGCCATTTAACAATCAGATTGAATATACAAATATTATAGCAGATGCGCTATCAAGACCACCGTGTAAGGAAGAGCATTCGGAAGATTGCAAAATCTGCTCTTTCCAGATTGATTTGCCACGCAAAGGATCCAAAGAACTCCGTGAATCCCAGCTTTTGGACCCCACTCTGAAAGAAATCATCAATTCACTTGAATCGCAAGACGAGGACCTCATCCGTTGGACTAAACGAGGGTACGTTTTAAATGATGGTGTCCTATACTGCTATAATGATAGTGATTCAGATTTCAGACACTGATGAAGCCCAGCTCGTTATCCCAGAGAAAGAACGCCAACACATTCTCAAAATGTACCATGATGACCCCACTGCCGGCCACTATGGAGTAGAACGCACAATTGCACGAATAGCCTCCAGATACTTTTGGCAAGGTATGCAATCTACAAAGCTAATAATTTAAAATCAGCTGGACTTCTTCAAACAGTTTCAAGTAACCAACGCTTTGAAGTTCTCGCTATAGACTTGTTTGGACCACTACCAATAACCGACGATGGGCATCAATGGATTTTTATTGTAGAAGACCTATAGCCAGCAGCAGAGTAGAACTTTTAAGTTAGAAGAAGCTACAGCCGAAGCCCGCGCAATCAACTTAAATGAAAGAGAGCAGACTGCGGAAATAGTTGCACTTAAGGAGCAGCTTGATATTATCGAGTTTTTGGGAGTGCAAAAACTACCAAACGAGAACTTAAAAGGCATTCTTGAACATCTCTGCCACTCCATAAACTGCAAGCCACCTCTCTTAAGTAGAATATTTCGCGCTACAAAGCAAAATAACAACAACACCAATGCTACTAATTTCAACAACGCCGCATCACCGCCAATCATTATAAAACTGGCGAGCTGCTTGGACAGAGACGATGTAATGATGACAGCTTCCAAGTACCGCAAGCTGACAAAAAGAGAACTTCGTTTGAGTGACTTTGGGATAACATCATCCAACGGCGACACGAGCTGCTACTTAAATGAAAGTTTAACTAAAAAATCTCGTCTCCTCCTCCAAAGCGCAATCGGACTAAAGCGAAAGAAAAAGCTGTTCTCCGCTTTCACTGTTCGTGGAAATGTGTACGTTAAGAAGACCCCAACTGGTATGAACTTTCACATAAAAAGCGCTGACGATCTTCATGCTGCTGCTGCTGTGTCACCATAATATTGCGATAGTATTTTTATTTGATTTATTTCTCTTTTCACATTTATTTTTCTTTTTTAATATTCACTATTATTATAAAATTATATTTTTGTATACAAGTTTACTATTTTACTTAATTATTTCTATATCATTTCTATATATAAACATTCTCCAATTCCTTTTTTCTTCTATCCTCTTCAAAAATACTCTTTACAGGTGTTTGCATCTGATTTAGTTAAATTCTTACGCTTTGTAAGACGTTGGCTTGGTTGTTTTTGTAGTGAATGCAATGAATAGATACCGTACCGTGAATGAAAGTTTAACTCGCACAATGTTGAATGTTCTATCCAAGCATCAGAATGGACTTAGAGTATGTCATATCAATGCTCATAGTCTTAATCAAACTAAACTCGATTATTTAAGATACTTGTTTTGTGAGTCAAGCATTGATGTTATATGTGTTGATAGTTACAAATTGTTTCGTAATAATAGAATAACCAATACTACTCCCACCAACTGGAGCAGATATAAAGTAGCACGCAATAATGCAACAACTGCTGTACGTATCTCTAAACAAAACTTTTACTCATCAAAGCTAAGTACTTCCCTGCCCTCCAAAATTCTATGGAAAAATCTACGCCAAATAGGAATGATTGATAAGACTAATATAACTAACTGTACGCTTGACCTAAACGATCTCAATCTCTCTTTTTTGTCCAATGAAATTACGCCCCACAGATTTGACTATAATGCTATCCCATCTACAGATTCTGATCAGCTAGCTGATTTCGAGACTGTAACTGAGACTGAAATCCTTAATATTATAATGGCACTACAATCGAATGCTGTTGGAGAAGACGGAATACCGCTTCGGTTCATAAAAATGTTGGTGCCACACATTTTAAGCCATCTGACGCACGTGATAAATTCATGTATTATGACTTCAACATTTCCCTTATCGTGGAAAATTGCTAAAGTTATACCAGTAGCCAAAAAACCTAATGCAACAATAGCCAATGATTATCGACCTATCAGCATTCTACCCTGTCTGTCTAAGGTCTTCGAAAGAGTTTTAGAGAGGCAAATACGCCATCATCTGTCGGTGAATTCCTTGCTAAGCCCGCTACAATCAGGGTTTAGAGCAGGTCATAGCTGTTCAACTGCTATGGTGCATGTCTTAGACGACATACGACAAGAGTTTGACAAGGGATTTATTACCTTCCTGTGCCTTCTTGACTTCTCAAAGGCATTTGATAAGGTTAATTATTCCATACTCTGTTGGAAGCTTCGCTATTATTTTGGTTTTAGCGATAGGACCATTAGTCTCATTTCTAGCTTTCTAAGTGATAGGCTACAACGAGTTGCTGTTGGTGACAAATGCTCAGATTTTATGTCACTTGTGCAAAGTGTTCCCCAGGGCTCAATCCTGGGCCCCATTCTGTTTTGTCTATATATTAATGACCTACCCTCAGTCTGTGGCAATTCATCAATTCATCTATACGCTGATGATGTACAACTTTTTTACTCGAAACCCGTTAGTAGATTGGATGAACTCGCTTCGTGCTTAAATGAAGATTTATCCTCTATTGATAAATGGGCTTTGAAAAATGGATTAGTACTAAATCCAAAAAAATGCCAAGTCATTCCTATTTCTAAAAGGATTTACGAGCTTTCCTCTATGCCTGATATTTTATTATCTGGTACGAAGATGAAGTTTGTCGAAGTAGCTACTAGCCTCGGTTTCGTAATAAACCGTAACCTATCATGCTACAATCACATCAACGTGGTAATAGTAAGAATATATGGTTGCCTGAGAAAGTTATGGATTTCAGCTAGTTTTACACCGCTTGATACACGTCGTCGACTAGTACTTACTCTTATTTTGCCCATGATTGACTACTCTGAAGTCGTTTATAGGAATCTGGACTCACTTTCATACCATAAATTACAAGTGGCCTTTAATAATGCTGTGAGAAGCATTAGAAACTGTATGTTTCTCCATAAAGTTATTAGAACCCAGTCACCCTCTTACCTCTACTCCAAGCTCCAATTCACTCGCTCCCCCAGAACCTTCAACATCGTAACCTATACATACAACTATTTAAATTCATCTCGTATTTTTTTCATCCATGCAATTCAGTTGTGGAATTCCTTGCCTTCATACATTAAACGTAGGTATATTAAATAGTAAAAACTTTAAAGCTTCACTTTCCATTTCTATCTGTTCAAACAAAGTATATAAACTAATACAGAAAATCCACTTTAGTTATTATATATATCAACTCTGCTGATAAATATGTTTCACTAAAAATTATTTTTTATTATTCTATTATTCTGATTTCTGTTTCTAAAAAAGGGTCAATAAAATAAAAATATATAAAGACTAAAACATTTTAGAAAATATTAAAACGCTCAACTCAAGTAAGTATACAGTCCACCAGTTATCGAAACATGGTCCATCGACTGCCGGATATTGAACCATTAAAGACAGCCTTGCTATTATTTTGTGATCGGAAGTTACAAAAAAAATATTGTGTAACAATATTAAAAGTTTTCTCTAAATATTTTAGAAAAGCATATTATTATGAGCAAGCAAGAAGAACGCATGGAACTGTCCGGCAGCAACGACAGTGATGATTATGATCAAGATGCAGTGGTCATGGGATGTAAGTATAAGTGGACGCATTCTGCGCGTCACTTGGAATGATATTTGCAGCATTTTTTGTAAATATTTCTGCAACTTTTACTGCAGCAATACTCTGCTGGACACTTCTTTCTCAGTTGCATTTCTGTGCTATTCTGCGCTGCACTTGGAATGCAATTGGAATTAATGTCGCTGCGCACCACCGCTGCACCTAGTGAAATTTACGATTTTATTTCTGTGCGATACTGCGCTGCACATGAAATTAAATTTGTGATATGGATTTTGGTGTAGCGATGGGTAACTGCTCTGCTAGATACTGCTTTCTCAGTTGCATTTCTGTGCTATTCTGCGCTGCACTTGGAATGCAATTGGAATTAATTTCGCTGCGTACTGCCGCTGCACCTAGTGCAATTCGCGATTTTATTTCTGCGCCGCACATGAAATTCAATTTTTAATATAGATTTTTGTGTAGCGATGGATATCTGCATGCAGCGCTTTTGTACTCTTGTAATTTAAAATCGCAAGAGGAACAAAATATAGAGTACATAATACCTTAGAGCCGCCAGATGAAACTGGTTCGCATGAATTACAAAATCATTCTGAGTGAAACCGCAATCACAGAACTTTGTCGTGCAACGAATTAACAAGAGAGATTTGACGCTATTTGTTTTTTAACCATGAATACACCAGGAAGATTCGTTCGTATTTCTCAAGAGCAGCAGGCTGAAATCGATGCCGAGTTATTGGATTCAGCACACGCAGAGCAATCACACGTGGAGGTCAATTCGGAGATGGCTGAATTAAGTTATCTGCCAGTTGGAATGCGTATGTACGGAATTGCTATTCGGCGATTTGTCATGCAGCAAAACGATGTGACGGTCGCTCAAGCCTCCCTCAACGACACGGAAGCGAATATGGAGCAGCTGCGCACCTTATGGAGTGGATTTGAGCTCGGTTGGGAAATGGCTACGAATATACAATTTTCACCAACGCAGCTCAATAACGCAGCAATGCTCTACAACGACATAACCGGAATGTATCTGCGTCGGAGTGCACAGCTGCGAAATCGTCATAATCAGCTGAAGCTTGCAGTAGCATCGCCCGTAAATGAAGCTTTACCAGAATCATGGCCATGTGTAACCACTAATAGTGGACAAGTGATTCGTATTCAGCTGGCTGAGTCACCTAAGGTGCATAAATTCTATGGTCTTGAAATTGATTGTGCTAATTTCAAAAATAATTTCGAAGTGCATAACAATTTGCAGCTGTCAAATGCACAAAAATTACGAAAGTTGCTTGATGCCCTACAAGGGCGAGCCAAGCAAGCTATCGGTGACTGGCCAACTACTGATGACAATAGCTATGACCTGGCCTGGCAAACATTGTGCCGTCAGTACAACAACGACTACAATACTATCCGTGCGCATATGACCAAATTATTCACTCTAAATTGTATACGACAACCGACAGCGGAGGGGTTGCGAGAGATTTTAGATACCACACGTGTCACGCATCGGCAGTTATCATTAATGCTCACAGCCGAAAAAGTTGCTGAGTACATCTTGCTTTACCATCTCGAACAGCTTATGGACAGCGAAAGCCGTTCGCAATGGGCAGTACGCCGAACATCAAATGGGCTGCCAACATTATCGGAATTGTACGAATTTCTAGAAATTCGGTCTAGCCTATTAGCAGATACAAAAGTGCACCACAGCCTCGTGTGGAGTCAAAGCTGCTGGTACAATCAAGAGGAGCAATTCCGGGTAGAATACAGTTTGGGGAGTCAGAACCACGCCCACGGTGCATGTTATGTCCAGGTGAACGCCACTTTCCGTATCGATGTACGAAGTTCGGTCGGCTTAGATTGCCTGATCGATACTCGTATGCAACCAAACATAAAATGTGTGTAAATTGCTTTAGCTCAAAGCATGCAGTAGCTGCATGCACCAAGCCGCAATGCCCAAGATGCCGCGAAGCACATAATAGCACTATGTGTCCAGCGAATAACAAGAATGAGGATACAGACGAAAATCGTCGTTACGAAATACGCACAGAAGGTATTGGTGGTGCAACGATGCCATCATTAGTCAGACATTAGCAATCATCACATAAAAAAGGGCGCAGTGACCTCGGGGTGCCCTCCATTACAAGCCATAATATGCACAAATCAAATCCCGGAGCGCCGTCTAACTCAGTTCTTGTTTCAGAAACCAAAAATGCAAATGTGTCGGCAGCACTGCTAGCGACAGCCAGAATTCGACTTCAAATGGAGGAACGTATTTCGCCCTTATGCGAGCGGTTTGCGACACCGGAGCTCAGTCAAATATGATAACGACACGCGCATTCCAGCAGCTTCAGTGGCCAACGCATCAGTGTAATGTTCGATTTAGCGGGATTAACGGGATAGCTAGCAAACCATATACCCGCAAATTCACATGTGGACTACTATCACGATTTAGCACTAAAGCACTAGGCATTATCGAAATGGTAGTGGTCCCAAACGAGGTTTTGGACATGTGGCTACCTAGTACAGCACTATCAAAATACCTCATTCCTGATCACATTCGTAGCGAATTGGCCGACCCAAACGCTGATATACCAGCTCCTATAGATGTGCTGCTTGGTGCCGGTGTTTGGGCAGCATCTGTGAAAGATGGATCAATTCTAAATCAAGACGGTATCGCATTCCAGCCATCTCATCTCGGTCGACTGATGTTTGGCGGTGGAGTCCAAGTGCGAAACGAACTGACTATGGCCATGAACATAAGTAGTGAAGACGATGAAAAATTAGATTCGCTTTTACGCCGTTTTTGGAAGATGGCCCGGGTGGTAGAAATTTATCCTGGTGCGGACGGTCGAGTGCGCAACGTATGCGTCGAAACATGGAATGATATAGTAAAAAATAGAAAAAAACAGGTACGAACGCCCTGTTCAGAAATTGTGTCGTCTGCCAGTAGATTTTGAAGCGTAGACTTCAAGGGGGGAGTGTGTTCAAACAAAGTATAGTTTATATACAGAAAATCCACTTTAGTTATTATATATATCAACTCTGCTGATAAATATGTTTCACTAAAAATTATTTTTTATTATTCTATTATTCTGATTTCTGTTTCTAAAAAAGGGTCAATAAAATAAAAATATATAAAGACTAAAACATTTTAGAAAATATTAAAACGCTCAACTCAAGTAAGTATACAGTCCACCAGTTATCGAAACACTATCTTTTCTCCCTTTTCTTCTTTTTCTCTTATCATCTATTTTCCTAAAGTGTAAACTCTATATATTTATATTTTTCGCTTTCTTTTTGTTTCTATAATTTTCCATAAAATGTCAGTTATTATGACCACTTTTGTAAACCATGAATTACTCTCACTTTGCTTACATACATAATTCTTTCCATCATAGCTGTACTAAAAAAGACAAAGTCTTAATGTATACTACCATTGTTTTATAAATAAACTTAAACTTAAACTTAAACTTAATAAAATCCACTTCTGATTTAATTTACCCACGGAAAAAAAAAATGATATTAACAGAAGAAATTTTCCTACGATTTGGACTTGCAAGACGTGTAATAAGTGACAATGGCGTACAGTTTATATCTGCAATTATGCAAAAACTTACTTTCTGTCTTGGTATACAGTAGACCTTCACACCAGTTTACCATCCATCGAGAGAAAAAACAGAGATCTAAAAACGCAAATCTCTATACTAGTGGAAAAAGATCACTCATCATGGTCCAAGAAAATAGCAACCATTCGACTTGCGATGAATTCTGCGGTATGCTAAAGCACGGATTACTCAGCCGCCTTTCTGACATTTGGAAGAGAGCTACGTACCTTAGACGAAATACAACATGATTGAAAAACTATTGCTGAACCCGAAAACTTCATCTCTCAGATCACACCGTATTTAAAAACTCTTGCAAGTACATTTAAAAACGCAAAGGAAACCGAAGAAACACAATAGGGCAGAAACACGAAATATGGCAATAAAAATAGAAGACGTCAACCGTCTATAGATGTTGGTATTAAAGTTATGGTCACTACTCATGTCTTAAGCAATGCAGCGAATATATATATATATATTTGAGAGATATTCGAATCAGACCACCATTGACGGGTCTCTTTTCGTCTCTCTGCCACTATAAATCTTAGCCAGACAGACTCTCTGGATTTCTCCAGAGTTCTTCCCTGGGTTCGATTCCTAGTGTTAACGCTAGCATCTGTTTATGTGAGATCTGTTTCATCGACTGGGTCTCCACCCAGTGATGCCCCAAAATCTTCATTCTTCTGCCAGCCAATGCCGGACATTGACACAGTATATGTGCCGCTGTCTCGGATTCCTCCAGGCATAGTTTGCAGGTATCGTCCTCTCTAAGGCCCATCTTCCTTAAGTGATACCCGAAGTTACCATGTCCTGTTGATAAAGCCACCACCCATTTCAGTGTTCCTCGACTCATGCTTAGAACCCTTCTTTGAGTGGAGCAGGTCGGCCATTTAATTGCCATTTTAGACTGTCTACATTGTTCCATGGTTGACCATCTTCTCAGATGTTCTGCCGTGATCCAGTTGTAAATCAGTTGTTCAACCATTCCTCTGCCAATTGAAGAGAATGGTTCTGGTCCCAGCAACTTTTCAGCTGACCCCTGTTTTGCAAGGGAGTCCGCCTTTTCGTTGCCTTCGATCCCTATGTGTCCTCGTACCCAAGTCAGTGTTACTTCATTTTTAGATGAACACTTATTGAGCTTGAGTACACATTCCAGTGCCAACGATGTTGTAATGTTTGCTTGCTCCATGCATCTGATCACCGCCTGATTGTCCAGTGCTATAAGGATATTTCTTCCCTCCACCTGACCCTCAAGCAAGTAGTCCAACGCATGCAGCAATGCAATCATCTCAGCCTGGTATACAGAAGTGTGTTTCCCGAGGCTGACGTGACGGGCTAGTTCCAGCTCTTCTGAAAAGATACCGGCACCCGCTCTGCCATCCATCATGGATCCATCTGTGAAAATCACTATTTCACCACTTCTTTTTTCTGGAAGTAATCCGTTCTCAATACGAGTTTTGTGATTCCTTTCCATAACACGCACCCTTGTAATCCCATCCATAGGCATGTTCAGCTCCCTAATCTCGTTTTTGACAAGATCCAGGATCTTCCTATGTCCATAGATGATACCACGATTGTGCCATTTCGCATCTCGATGTAAACGAAGTGCCGTTAGGGCCACTGTTTTCTTAATAAATAAGTCCAGCGGTAAGATCCCCAGGATCACTTCCATTGCGCATGTTGGTGTTGTCCGTATTGCACCTGTAACTCCTATACATGCTAAGCGTTGGACCCTATCCAGGTGCTTCCTCACTGTTTTCTGGGAAGCTTTCGCCCACCATACAACCGAGGCATAGGTGATAATGGGTCTAGTTATCATCGTGTACATCCAGTATGCTGACCTAGGCGAGAGTCCCCACCTCTGTCCACATACACGTTTGCACTGATGTAATACCCTTTTTGCCTTCTTGACCTTCTCCTCAACATGGTAGTTCCACGAAAGTTTAGTATCTAGATAGACTCCCAGATACTTGACCTTCGTGGTCGTTGTTAGTTCCGATCCGAAGAGCGTTAAGGGTCGAAATTCCAGATTTTTCCTCTTCTTAGTGAAGACTATTAGATCTGTTTTTCCCGCATTAATGGAGAGCCCTTCTTCCAGACACCACCGCTCAACCACTCTGAGCGCATTCCTCATGATATCTGCGGTGACGTCTATAAATTTGCCTCTGGCCATTATTGCTATGTCGTCGGCATATCCCACTGTGTGAGTGCCAGTCGCCTCAAGTCTGTCGAGAAGAGAGTCCACAGTGATATTCCACAGTGTAGGAGAGAGGACATCTCCCTGTGGGCAGCCCCTGCTAACCCTTCCTCTAAGTTTTGAGGTTCCCGTCTGAATATTTATTGCCCTTGTGTTCAACATATTGTCCACCCATCTTACCACCAGTGGGTTAACCCTACGTTTTTCCAAGGCTTGTTTCAGACTTTCAAAGCATATCTTATCGAAGGCACCTTCAATGTCCATTATGGTGGTCATCGCAATGCCCCCGGTATTTAGCTCTTCCTCCGCAACGCGTACTACTTGATGTAGCGCTGTTTCTGTAGACATGCCTGCCCTATAAGCATGCTGCCTACTGCTTAAAGGATACATCTTAAGCGCAGTACTCTCCATGTAGTCCACCACCACCCTTTCCATTGTTTTTAGCAGAAAGGATGTTAGGCTAACTGGTCTGAAGGACTTTGCCTCGGTGTAATCCTTTTTCCCCGGCTTTGGAAGAAAGACCACATTTGTCTCCCTCCATGTAATCGGGATGTAGCCTATTGCTAGGCATGCAACGTATATATTCCTGAGCCTTGGTGCAATTACGTCTACTCCCCATTGCATTAGGCCTGGAAATATACCATCCGGCCCCGCGGTTTTGAAGGGTGCAAATGTTGCTATTGCACCCTTGACCGCCTCTGGTGTTACGATCCGTTCCGCTTCCATCCTATCCATCCTGTTCGCTCCTTGTTTCCTTGGAGCCCAGGGCTGATCTGATTTATAGCTTCCTGGAAAGTGTACCTCCATTAGGACCTCATTTGTATGATCCAGTGTTTCCACCATCTCCCCCGCTCTATTACGAATGAGTCCGATCTTGGAAACGGGATCTCTCGAGACAATCTTTTGTAGTCTACTGACTTCAGATGTACTCCTCATACTCGAGCAAAAGTCCCTCCATGATTCCCTTTTACGTCGTCGCAGAGTGACATTAAGCTCTTTCTTTTTCGCCTTATAGTCATCCCATGCTTCGGGTTCACCCCTCCTCATGGCGTGATTAAAGGCCTTCCTCACAGCCTTCTTTAGTTTCTCAAGTTCCCGGCACCACCAAGGCGCAGGATCTTGTTTTTCCACTAAAGTAGGTGCGCAAGCCACTCGGTACGCACCTTCAACAGCTGATTGCAGATGCTTCAGCTGTGATTCAACGTGCCAAGTGTTTTTCGGTATTCCGAATTTCGTTACATTCAGTTTTTCCTCCAACACTTCAAAGTATTTTGTCCTATCCGTGTTCTTCGGAATCCTGATGTATTTCCGATCTTTTTTTCTTTTAGATCCATAACGAACATCAAATGAAATGGCTCTGTGATCCGACATTGTAGCCTGATCCATTACCCTCCAATTTGATACTCTATCAATTATCTGACTACTGCACAGGGTAACATCGATCACTTCCCTTCGTCTCACATTAACGAAGGTTGGCTCTGTTCCCCTGTTTAAGATAGCTAGATCCTTGTATGATACAAATTCGAAAAATGCTTCTCCTCTGTAATTATCGTTGGTGCTGCCCCACACTGTATTATGTGCATTGGCATCACAACCAATAATTAGGTCCTCGCTCCTGTTCCTGCATGCATCCACCAAAACCTCTAACTCTCTGGTCGGAGGAGGTTCTGGGGAATCATACGGCAAGTATGCAGATGCTATAACAAAAGTTCCCGCACCTGATCCTACACGTACTGCTGCAAGATCTGGGGCACACAGATCCGGCAATTTATATGCTAATTCTTCCGCTGGTTTGCGCATAGTGCAACTCAGCCATGCTATTTGGGAGTCCTCTAATCTTTCCTCTAAAGATCCAAGGCTCCTGTATCAGGGCTATATCAAACGAATCCTCATCAAAGCATTTAGTCATCATTGCTGATGCTGCTTTGCTGTGATGAAGGTTCAATTGAATCACCCTGAGCTTTTCCCGGTACGGGCCCACCTCCCGCCCGACTTGTGTTGATCCCATGTCCATGGTATCTATCACTTCGTCGCCCTACCGGGTGGTTTTCCAAGTTGAGTCTTTTCCGATGCTCCTTGGAACTTCACGAGTGCTATGTCCAACCCACAGAAGAGTCTATCTCCTGCTTGTCTAACCAGCATCGCTTCCTCCCTTGGGCACCAGATCGTCAGCTTGGTTCCACCAATTTTGCTGTCATCATATCTTCCCACGTGAGTAACCCTCCATTTAGAAGTGTCCTTCACGCAGGAATTTTGACGACAAAGTCTGGCGAGGATGACATCCTTGCTCACGGATTGACCGGGAACAAAGATTATCAACCTTTCCACATCCTTTAGTATGTGAAGCTTGTCTATTTTAAGGTTAATTCCCTCCCATAGGTCGGTCATCTTCCCTACAATCTCACATAGCCAACCCTTGGTTTCTTGGTTACCGCATTTGATTGCTATAATCCCTTCCTCCAAGGTTATCTCCTTCACACCGATGTCACCTGCATTCGTCGGAAGTAAGTCTAGAGCATCCAGAAGAGCATTTTTAAAAATACTCAACTGTGTTGCATCTATCCCCCCCTCTCGACTCATGTCGACAACACCCATTCGGAGATCGTTCGCCGCTGTTTGAGCAAAGGTTTTTACGCCCTTGTCAACTTTGGTTCGCTCACCCCTAGTGTAAGGTTTTGCATTATCTGCTTGCTTCGCTTTCCTTTCCATAGCTCGGTTCAGCTTTCGCTTTACCTTGCTTGGTCCAGGTTGCTCGGCATTGCACGATTTCTGCTTTGCTGGCTGACTAACCTTCCGTTTTACATGTTGTCCATCCACATAACCACTGCAGTGTGGTGCCTGTGGACTGACCCCATGTTGAACAGACTGTCCGTCATCCTTTCCGCCTTCCGTCCCCTTCATCGCAGTTTCGGGTGGATTCCTGGTCCCGGAACATTTGAACCGTTTTCTAGATCCTTCGTCTTCTGGAGAGGTTTCGGTTGACGTCATATTGGCAACCATTTCAGTCAACTCATCGACCGTCTTGCTTATGCCTTCCGCCGAAACAGATTTAGCCAAGGCCAATCTTTGTTTCCTTCTGACTCTTTTCATCCTTTGCCTCAGTTGTTTGTTCAACCTCCGCTCAGGATCGAGCCTTTCTTCTTCTTCCAATTCGGTTTCCGCAGTTTCGGCTGACCTCTTGACGCATTTCTGCACCGCGTTGTCCACCTCTACAGACGATTGGTCCGCTAACCCTTCTGGTTTCCCATTAGAGTCCGCTGACCCATCGAGCTTATTCGGGTTCATTCCAGCGCCTTCCAGCACCTTCTCGACCCCTTCTAAGCTTTCCACCTCGTTTTCCGAAGGCACGCTATTTTTATTTTTATTTATTTGGTCCATATGTGTACCCACGAGTAGGGGAGAATTAAACAGACCGAATAGGCAGAGATCCCCAATACCTATCCTACTCAACTACAATACAACAGAGGATTGAGCTGCCCCTGAGGAGTCTCAATTAGCGGTTCAATTACCCCTGAACCCTGTGAACCAGTAGTTTTACCTACCTTATCACAGCTCCCTCGACATTGCAGACCAGCCATCTTGGAGTTAAGGGTCGATCGATTGATCGGATTGGATCTTGGTTTTTCAATTCACATTCAGCTCTACCAGAGGAGTTGGGCCACTACCCTGATCTAGCCTCCTGTTCCTCTACTTAAGCCGCCCCACCACGACAAGGTGTCCAATCTTCGGATAAAGGTAGATGAACTTACCGGCAGAGCAATGCAGCGAAAGTGATAACCGCAAAATTTATTCCAAAACGAGATTGACCATATATATGTAGTCACCAAAAAAATTGGTTCTAATAGCTACGAGTTAGCCAGATGCAATGCACCCAATATTCCACTAGGAGTCTACCACTCCTCCGACGTCACTCTTTATCATGGCTATAAGAACCAAACGCCGCTGATGACCTTAAGAAAAAGAGGCCGACCAAAGAGAGCAAATTAAGTATTGACACAATTTCGAGGCGTCAGCAGTGTCAAGGGGGGAGAATGAAGCAGTCACAAATTATCTACTTATTTCATTTTCATTTGTTTCTTTTTTTATACTATTTATTCATTAATATATTTACATTTAGGTACGTATCTTATAAATTTAACTTACATGCGTAACAAAAATTAACTAATATTCAAAAATTATTACTTTTAAAATTCCTGGTCACTTTGCCTATGAGAAAACTCAAAAACAAACTTTGCTTACAAAATTCAAATAACATCATAAAAGCTTTTTTTTGTTTGAAAAGCTTCATTTCGTTAGTATAAAAGGACAGCCGAAATGTTGCTTAGTTCATAATTCCTTCGACAAGCGAGAAGCGACTCAGTATAACTTCGCGTACTCTAAGGCATCTTCCTAGGAGATTCGAGGTAATTGCTGTTACTCTGCGATAAATGGTTTGGTGGTCAGACAATGCTTTTTCCTCAATCTTCCTCAAAAATATTAATAACAGCGTCGCTTCTTTTTTTTTGTTATTATCGTTCATTACTTTAAATTGGATATTAAATAAAAACGTATACTTTTTTAAAAATTACCCGCGACATCTTTTATTTTCCTCCCAGGAGGAAATACAAGGCTACAGAGTTAATTTATTACCGTTGCTGATATGGTTTTAAATTTTAAAAATCTCGTTTTTCCTTTGGCAATTGACAGGTACCTACACAAGTTTGAGCCACAAAATGAGATGAGTGTTAATGTTTTCGGATACTCGAATGAAAATAGTAGATAGAGTTCATGACCAATTTGGTGTTTATGTGTAATTTGAGGAAATTGATATTTTGTCGGCTTTTTTGGTCATAAAATATTTAAAAAAAAAATCTAACTGCTAAAACAAAGAACAATGGCGCAAAATTATAGTCGGATCAAGCCCACTCTATGATTATTTTAGTAGTACGTGACAATGTCCGTATTAGTATTTTTCTAATTATAGTCGACTAAATACCAACTTTATAGTTATAACTTGGAATTAAGTTTAAAACCAACAAAAGTACAAGTTAACACCAAGCGCATCAACACAAATTACTGCACAGTAAACACAAACAAAATTCTATTGTACTCGTTTGGTACATAAGCCTAGCGGTGTTCATACAAAAAATGTTTTGCACCAGCAGTTAT
Source organism: Cheilosia vernalis (assembly GCA_949126925.1). NCBI lineage: Eukaryota > Metazoa > Arthropoda > Insecta > Diptera > Syrphidae > Cheilosia > Cheilosia vernalis. Next base: position 42,728,677 of record OX421358.1, read on the forward strand.
CATATGCGAAAAAAATTGTTTTCAACATAGATCAATGAGCGATAAAATGAATAAATGAGCATGCAAATGAACATGTTTGGACACCAAAATGCTGCTGCAGCTACGAGACGTTTGACGAAGTCTGTTGAGAGTCAGTCGTGGGAAATACATCAATCGACATAGATCGCGAAAGGAAAAAGTTTTTTTGCAAGTTCTCATAGAGAACAGAAACTTTGTATTGTAATAGACATTAAGCGTTAAACGTAAATATATACAATTTAATTAAATACCGAAGTATAGACAATTTAATTTACATTTTATACCTTAGTATAGACTCCCAATCCTCTCCCACCTGTCATTTCTATTGCAAAATTCAAATTTACAATTTTTTTTCAAGATTTTTCAAGAAATGTTTTCTCAGCATATTGATATATTTGACGATTTTGAGCTTTGAAGAAAAGCAAAAGAATATGAAACCCGAACAGATCCATTTCAAGATCTGGATTATGAAGAGTTTTACTCTCGATACAGATTTGACAAGATACATAACTGTTCAGTTCTTGATCGAAAATCTGAATATTCCAGAGCCTGTAACAAATCGCGGGCTGCCCATTCCTGCATCTTTGCAAGTCCTAGTTACTCTTATTTTTTTTTGGTTGAAATATGCATCAAAGTGATATTGGTAAGTGGGTACACTATATACAATTTTATATAAAAGCATATTATTATTCATGTGCAATTTCAGGTGCCTTACATGGGATGTCACAAGCAACAGTCGGGAAAATTATAAAGAACATATCAAAACGATTTGCTTCTTTATTGCCTCATTTCATTAAGTTTCCTTCAAATGACTCAAATATTTGGAAGAACTGTCGCCTAAAAAGACACTAGAAGCGACCGTAAATATTCACCAGGGTATTTTGCTTGGTGACGCAGGATATCCATGTTCAAAAATACTACTGACACCGGTCAGAAATCCATCAAACCCAAAAGAATACAGATATAACAAAGGTCACACATCTACAAAAAGTCGTATCGAATGTCTAAATGGCCAGTTAAAATCAAAATTTAGATCACTTCTGGGTAGATTACGAGTGGAATTGGATACGGCAAAAAATGTTATCGTTGGGGTGGCTGTACTTTACAACATAGCAAAGGAGAGAAACATTCAGTTTTTTGAAGAAAACACACTACCTAGGTCATCTCATGAACTAGATATGAATGTTCAGGAATCGGGCGAAACTGGAAGAGCATTTAGAAATGCATTCATTAATCAATATTAATCAATATTTTTAATAACTTATCTTTATTTTAAAATGAATAAAACCGAAGCAAAAAAAATCACAAGAAATCGTATTGTATTTTTTTATTTGAACAGGTATCGTTACTCAAAAGACAAGGTAAACAATTTTATAGGAGTGGAGTTGTCATCATACATTTTCCGAAAAACTTTTGAAGCACTGCAGATAAATACATGAAAGGTAGGTAAATAAAAAGATTTAGCTTAAAATGTGACAACACCTACCGGTCCTATTTGTTCTTTCATTAGCTTGATTTTAAGCGAATGAATTTCTTTTTTGTTTTCGATGTCCAATATATGAACTTCTTGCACATGTGCTGTCGCTTGTCTTGCTTGCAATATTAATTGGCTTTCTTTGGCAACTTGCAGCGCATGCAAGTCCATGCGCCTGACCATTGAGTCATTGCGGTATTTATGCAACAACCATAGCAGTAGGGTCGTCAATATCTATTTCACGTATTGTGTCTGAAAGAATTGATTTCAATGAATTTGGACTCAGTGAAAGATATAAGTTCCGAGGAAGAAATTAAAACACTCCGAATCAAGCTTAAGGAAATAGATCTACTCTATCAAGCTCTTAAGAAAGAGATAGAACTGTTGAAAGAAGAAAATAATGTACTAAGGAAAACTCATTCTCAGAAAGAACGCGAATGTACTCCACCACGCTTGGCTAGTCGGGAATACCACACCGACGCAGAAGAGCTAGCACGCGAAACGAATCGGGTCCCTAAGAAAAGACCTAGTAAGAAAAGGAGAGCCGGTTCTTCGCCTGAAGTTGAGCCTCTAAGAGAACAAACGCGTAAAGTACCGCAAGAAAAACAACTCCGAGACCAAATTCGTCCACCACCTCCAATAAACGTCGTTGGGGTAACGGATTATAATAAGTTATACAGCCTCCTTAAAGGAACGATAACATCGGAATTTAAGGTAACATCTTTGAGGAATAATGCGTGGAAAATTAACGTCGTTAACCACGAAGACTACCGGGTAGTGTCCCAAAAGCTAAACACCGAGAAGATCCAGTGGTATACTTTTGAAATAAAGTCAGAAAGGCCACATCGTGTTGTAGCGAGGGGACTCCACCCCTCATGCACCAAAGATGAGGTTATAAATGACCTCCGTTCCAAAGGGTTTAAAATTCTTGATGCCGTAAATATCATCAAGAAAGAGAAGCAAAAAACGGAAGAAGATAAGGACATCCTGGTAAGGCGTGGACTTCCGCTCTTTATGCTTACCTTAGATAGGTCTGATAATATCGAAGATATCTACCGAATTAAAACTATAGTTAATATTGTGGTAAAAATCGAGCCCATGCGCAGAAATTTGAAAACAATTCCACAGTGCAAACGTTGCCAAAAATTCAATCATACGCAAATGTATTGCAAAAAAGAGCCGCGATGTGTAAAATGCGCCGGAAGTCATTTCTCCCAAGACTGTGGAGCAAATAAACAATCCTCCGCTACCTGTGCTAATTGCAAGGGAAAGCACCCGGCGAATTATAGAGGCTGTGAAGTAGCTAAGGAGTTGCAAAAACGGAGAGATGCGCTACTCAAAACCCAAAATAAAAAACAAAGCCGCTTACCAAGATAAAGCGTAGGACCGCCCAGGAGGTAGTAGGCAATATAAAACCTCCGGTACAAAAGCGTAGGATTGTCAGAGAAAGAGAGACAATTGAAAGGCCCTCGACCTCTGTTGTCAAAAGAAACGCTACTGAAAAGTTACCATCAGGAAAGCCATCGAATAGTGGCCCTCGGACAGCCAGAGTGCAGACCTACGCTCAGGCCGCGGCATTCGAAGGAGCGAAAAACGTTGAAACTTCGTCGGACCCTGTTTCTCATGTTTTTAAGGTTCCGTACCCAAAGGGAAAAAACGTAAACCTTATAAGTTTCGCTCGGATGTCTCTCCGTCTGTCCTATAAGAGCTGCTTCGACGTACTCGGACCCCAGGTCTATAGGGATCTCCAATAACACGCCAGGTTATTGGAAAAGAGTTGGTGGCGGATGAACCCTTAATGGGTCAACGGCAGCGCTCATATCCCGAAGTGGGTTACTGGCCTCGGATTATCCGGCCCGCTGTCCTAGGGTGAAAACAAGGACCTGGCCCTCCAGGTTGGGGGTTGTGCCGTCGGGGTAACTTCCCGACCATGGAAAAAAGCATTAGTTATGGGAGAGACACGAGGAGCCTCGGATAACGAATTCCCTCAAACGGCAACCAGACCCGGAACGTCAACGGACAATGATCTAAGTGTATGCACCTGGAACGTGCGGACGCTTTACACTCCAGGTGCTACTCAAAAACTTGAGTCTGTCCTCGCGCGGTACAAGGCAGACATTACCGCGGTCCAGGAGATACGATGTATAGGATCAGGTATGATGAAAAGGAAAAATTGCGACATTTATTACAGCTGCCATAAAAGATTGCATGTATTAGGATGCGGATTCGTCGTGGGAAATCGGCTTAGGTCAAAAGTTATTGACTTTAAGCCGATAAGTGATCGCCTGGCTGTGATCCGCATCAAAGCTACTTTCCAAAACATTAGCCTAATATGTGCACACGCCCCTACCGATGAGGCTGAAGACCCTACCAAGGAGGAGTTCTATGACTTCCTGGATGGAACCTACGGAGCCTGTCCGGAGTATGACGTCAAAGTTGTGCTCAGGGACTTCAATGCCAAAATCGGTCAGGAAAACATCTTCTTAGTTGGTAAGCACAGAATCCACGAAACGACAACAGACAACGGCTACCGACTAATTGACTTTGCAGCAGCTCGTAATACGGTGATAAGTAGCACTAGGTTTCCAAGGCTAAGGATCCACACAGCAACCTGGCGCTCTCCAGACGGTCGAACCGCCAACCAAATCGACCATGTGCTAATCGATGCTAGGCACGCATCCAACATCCTCGACGTGCACACATTCCGAGGGGCAAACGTCGACTCTGACCATTTTCTTGTCGCTGCTAAATTCAGAGCTCGACTGTCCAACGAGAAGAAGCTGCGAACCGCTCAAAAGAAGAAATTCGACGTTGGACGCCTAAGCACACCTGGAGTAGCCAGTGTCTACAGAGAGCGCCTGAGTGAGAAACTCCCCACTGTGCATTCACCTACCACAGACGCCAACAACCAGTGGTACCAGTATCGCGACATCATCAAGGAGGTAGCCGAAACTACTATAGGGTACCAGCCACCCCAGAGAAAAGGCCCGTGGTATGATGATGAATGCGTACGTCGGAAAAAGGTGACAGAAGATGCACATATGAAGATGCTGCAGCGCAAAACAAGGGCAGCGAGGGAAGAGTATCGAGCCAGGAGGAGGTAGGAGAAGAAGATACTGCGTCGAAAGAAGAGGGCTTACGCAGCCTCCCAGCTCAAGGAGATCGAAGAGTCTCGCGATCGAAACAACATCCGGAGATTTTACAAGAAAGCCAAGCAACTGGCTGCTGGCTTCAAGACCGGAACGCAGGCTCTTCGAAACAGCGAAGGAAACCTAGTCACCGAAGCGCAGGGAATAGTAGATGTGTTTAAGCAGCACTTCCAGCAGCTGCTGAATGGGCATCATGTAGAGAGAGTGATAGGGCAGGAAGAGAACCCACGTCCAGTCAATGAAGAACCAGTTCCACCACCCAGTATAGAAGAAGTTGACTTAGCTATAAAAAAGCTTAAGAACAACAAGGCCGCAGGCTCTGATGGTTTACCAGCGGAGCTCTTCAAATACGGTGGTGATGTTTTGGTAGGGCGCATGCACCAAATCATCAACCAGGTATGGATGGAAGAAAGTATGCCCGATGACTGGGCTATCAGCTCCATATGTCCCATCTACAAAAAAGGCGATCCTATGTCTTGCAAAATTACCGAGGCATATCCCTGCTTAATGTCGCATATAAGATCCTATCCAACGTACTGTGTGAACGTCTTAAACCGTTCTGCAACACACTAATCGGCACATACCAGTGTGGCTTCCGGCCCGGCAGATCGACCATAGACCAAATTTTCACACTGAGGCAAATCCTGGAAAAGACCAATGAATTTCAAGTCGAGACTCACCACCTATTTATCGACTTCAAAGCCGCATATGATAGCATTCATCGTCAGGAGCTCTATATGGCGATGGCCGAATTCGGAATCCCGGCAAAACTGATCCAGCTGTGTCGCGTAACGCTGGAGAACACGCGCTGCTACGTGCAATTTGGAAGTAGCTCCTCCGAACTATTCCAAACATGCACCGGATTTCGGCAAGGAGATGCGCTATCATGTGACTTCTTCAATCTCGTGCTGGAGCAGATAGTGCGCAGGGCAGGTGTCAACACGGAAGGCACTATCTTCAACAGATCCGTTCAGCTACTGGGGTATGCGGACGATATCGACATCATCGGTCGCTCCCAGCGTGCCGTGACTGAGGCTTTTACGGCGATTGAGGAACAGGCGAAGTTTGTTGGCCTTGAAGTAAACGAGGACAAGACCAAGTATATGCTATCAACAAACAAAAACGCATCTGTCCACCGCCTAGGACAAAACGTCACTATTGATAGCAACAATTTCGAGGTAGTTAAGGAGTTTATCTACCTCGGTGTAAATATGAACTCCACGAATGACACCCTAGTGGAGATCAGGCGAAGAATTACCCTAGGAAACCGCTGCTACTTCGGTTTGGCAAAACAATTGGGTTCAAAACTCCTAACTCGAAGGACGAAATGTACGCTCTACAAAACACTCATCCTGCCAGTTCTGCTTTATGGCGCCGAGTGCTGGACGATAAGCAGGAAGGGAGAGCTGATATTGGGCTCCTTTGAAAGAAAAATTCTTCGTCGGATTTTTGGTCCTGTGTGCGAGGAGGGCGAATGGAGGAGAAGATACAACCGCGAACTCTATGAGCTGTACCAAGATGTGGATGTAGTCCAAAAAGCCAAAACACGTCGACTACATTGGCTCGGCCACATCGAGCGAATGGACGACAATGCTCCAGCTAAGAGGATCTTTGAATCCCAGCCCCCAGGTTCGAGGCGACAAGGAAGACCGAACCTCCGTTTTAAAGACCAAGCCATCGCGGATGCCAGAGCGCTTGGTCTGGCAAACTGGAAGCAGCGTGCCCGGGATCGCAGAGGATGGAAGGCTGCAGTGTCTCAGGCAGAGACTCTTCACGGGTCGGGAGCCCGTTAAGAAGAAGTCTCTCCGTCTGTTTGTCTGTCTGTCTGTCTGTCTGTCCGAACCCACTAAGCCAATTTTGTTACCAGGTCTATCTCAAGAACCGATTGACATAGGAGGCTAAAATTTACACACAACATCCGGTATAACCTCTAGTTAAACGACAAATACCAATGGAAGGAATACAGCGATTGGTTTTGGATTAATTAGTAATCTGGTGAAAAAAAATTTGCCCAAAAATCGGTTTATTTCTTGATTCACAAAAAAATACATAAATTCCTTTTTTGTAGATCATGTTCTTGTCTATATATGTGCTGAATACTGTTTTGCCGAAAAGTTAATAGTTTACAAGATATTTTCAAAAAAGATAATTTTACCATGTAAAATACGTTGCTCTCATAAGTTTTAATCTCTACTACGCAGTTGTGCACAATTGACCCCATCAAAGACAGAAGAGAGTTACTGGCCGGTTCCCGCTTGCTAAAATCGTTGGGGAGTATAATACATTTTTTTTGGGGAGTACAGAACAAAATAAAAGTAATATATTTTTAGTCAATAGTTTTTAATTGGGACAGGTCGCATACAGAATGGAAAATTGGCGTGGGTTGGGTACTAGGTAATAATTAGAAAATGAGATTCATGTGCGAGTAATTTTTGAGAGTAAAAATATTAAGTAATTAAATTAAACTAAATTGTGATGAATTCATGAAGAGGGGAAAGATTGAATGATATAGATTTCAAATAATATCTGATGTGTTGGACTTTAGCCAAATACGGAACCTTCGATGCGCGAGTGACACTCGCACTTGGCCGGTTTTTAAGGTTCCGTACCCAAAGGGAAAAAACGTAACCTTATTAGTTTCGCTCGGATGTCTCTCCGTCTGTCTGTCTGTCCGAACCCACTAAGCCAATTTTGTTACCAGGTCTATCTCAAGAACCAATTGACACAGGAGGCTAAAATTTACACACAACATCCGGTATAACTTCTAGTTAAACGACAAATACCAATGGAAGCAATACATCCATTGGTTTTCGAGTAATTAATAATCTGGTGAAAAAAATATTTTCATTCGCCCAAAAAACGGTTTATTTCTTGATTCACAAAAAAATACATAAATTCCTTTTTTGTAGATCATATTCTTAGCTATATATGTGCTGAATACTGTTTTGCCGAAAAGTTAATAGTTTACATGATATTTTCAAAAAAGATAATTTTACCATGTAAAATAAGTTGCTCTCATAAATGTTCTAATCTCTACTACGCAGTTGTGCATAATTGACCCTCACTGGTGGTATACACCAGGGCTGCCGCTTCATAATTTCGTTAGGGAGTATAATACATTTTTTGGGGAGTACAGAACAAAATAAATGTAATATATTTTTAGTCAATAGATTTTCAATTGGGACAGGTTGCTTTAGACAGCCTATGGCGGCTATGTTGTTTTGGTGGCGTCTGTCTAATCTGATGCCGAAACACCACGCCATAAGACTCTATTACCAAAATGAGTGGTCGTCAGTGCAATCAACAATCAGTTTGTTTTACACCTTTTCAACATCTACCTATCCTTAATGAATTTACAGGATAGGCAATTGTTTGTAACGACACGAATGTAACAAAATCAACAATATTATAATATGTGATGTGCTATGATTTCGCCGAATTTTCGAGACTCGCATTAAGAAGGAAAGGAAAGAGAAAATACAGCACATTACTAAGAGAGAGTTACCGAATGAAGGGACACAGACACAGATACGGAATGGGAAATTGGTGAGGATTGTGTAGGTATAGGTAGCAATTAAAGAATCAAAATATGCATTTGGGTTTTTTTTTTCTGCGGTAATCACACAATGAGATTCATGTGTGAGTAATTTTTGAGAGTAAAAATATATTAAGTAAGTAAATTAAACTAAATTGTGATGAATTCATGAAGAGGGGAAAGATTGAATGATATAGATTTCAAATAATATCTGATGTGTTGGACTTTAGCCAAATACGGAACCTTCGGTGCGCGAGTGACACTCGCACTTGGCCGGTTTTTTTTATCTCTAATTAGAGACGCAACAAAGATCTTATTTTGTTTATTCATTGCCACGACCGACGCACGCATGTACAACAAACTTGTGAAGAAACAGTTGTACATTACGAGTCAATCACAAAACCGGTTATTTTGAGCACTTGTAATCAACAACTTGCTTTCCACAATTTTTTTGCATTCTACTCACAAATTTGCGGATTATATATTTGTAATATGTGAAACAAAAAACTTGATTACAAGTTTGTAGTTGTAGTTCAGAAGTACAAATTTGTGGTTGTAATTTGTAGTTTGGTGAAATAGGCCACGTGGAGGTTAACGCGCAACCGAAACTTGTGTTCAAAAGAATCAAAACACGTGGAGAGGGAAATAAACGTTTATACCAATACCGGCATATCTGTGCATGCTTTAACGAAATAGAAAAATGAGTTGTCTCACTGTTTGCACTGTCTCACTGTTCGCACCTTTCCCCTACACATGTACATGCATACTTCCAGTCACATTTGAAGGACAAAAAAAAAGGAAAAACAAAACATCCTCTGAACGCTCTGGTTCAGAGCGCGCTCATAATGCTCGAACTCTGTTCAGTGCTCAGCTCTGAACTAAAAAATAAAAACGCCTAATATGAATAAATTGAATATTTATTAATTGTTATTTATTAAATTCGTTTACCGTCTGTGCCAGAACAACAAGGTTTGTCCGGCATTTCAACCACAACTAGACTGTTTTCTTTTGTCTGTCAAATGAGATTGAAGTGTGTATGTATGTATAAGTGTAATCAGCTTTTTCTCAGGATGGTCAGTCGATTTATTCTGAGCTCACAGAGCGCGGTCTGATCATGCTCTGAGCGAAAAAAGAAACACAACAAGCTCCCGTCTGATAAAGATCAATTTACCAGATGTCCTATCTGCAGATCAATAGTAGTTGACAACATCCAAGTGTATAATTAGTTAGTATAGATAACTATGTAAACACGTTTCATTAAATAAATACAAATGTTGCGTTCCACCACTTTGGGACTTTTTTCATCTTTTCTTATTAGAAATTAATTCATAATGAATTAACTCCTAAATGTTTGGACTTACTTCCACTTTGGATTGGGACTTATTTCAATTTGCTTTAGGACTTGTTTCATTAAAAAAGTTTGGAGTTATTTCATTTATTATTAGAAGTTCCTTCGTTAGGAAATATTTCATTTGGAGTTAATTCCTTTGCAGTTAATTCATAGAGCCAAAAAAATTCAAACACATCACAATTCACAACAACAAAGTCATCACCTAGTCCCCATCCTCACCCACTCTCAAATAAATTTTTCTCGAATTATCAAAATATATTTCATTGTTGCTCCCTTCACTTTATCAAACAGCAAGAATAGGTATTAGTATGTATCTATCAGAAAACCAAAAAAAAAAACGAAATAAACATTTTTATGTCATTTCCTGTTCAAACAGCTATAGCGAGCGAAAATCTGCACTAAAATGAAAATCTAAAACTATATATTCTCAATAGAGAGCAAATTTAGAGAAAAATCGAATAACGCCATTCTCGGATATTTTGTGAACTACATTGCATAGTGTGCGTAAACTCTGCAACAAAAGTCAGAATTTTCAAAATTCGAATTTAACTATTTTATGAACTAAACATATACACACAGCCGTATTAATAATAGTCGCGTAACTACATTTTATTCCTAACTATTGGCAAACACATTAGTTAAACTCAAATTCCTATTAATAAACATTTTTAGAAGATAACTAACGCTTCGTAACTTTCATATAACTAACTAACGGCAGGAGGTCTGTTAGCGAGTGAGTAAATCATAAAAAAATCGTTCCCGTCAAAATGACAAATAAATTAAATTAAAATTTAAAAAATTGTGGAACAATGGCGGACCGGTTTTCAGTGTTTTTAAATAGTGTAAATATTTGGTGAATATGTTAGGGGAGGATTCGATTATACCATCTCCCCAAATCGAAAAAAGTGTACCAAAAAAGAAAAAACCCTATTTACAAATAAAATATTCAAAAATAAATAAAAATTTTCTGTTGTTTTGCTTTATTTTCTGTTGTTTTTTTTTTTCTATTTCATTTGTCACAACTGAAATTCAATAGCCAGCCGTGATGATAGCCAATATGTAGTAGTTTTCAGCTGTTTTCAGTACAATTTGGCTAGGTGATGCCAGTTATTTTAGAGAAAACAACAGCTAGTTATTATATGAGTTATTTTCTTTTATTAATAAGAATATTTAACTCACGTGTTATTTATTTAACTAGGTGCTAGGTAATATATGAGTTAGAGATTAGTTACGGGTTTTTTATTAATACGGCTGTTAATTGCAAGGTTCAAACTATCGATTCAAATAAATATTTCATTCATTTTTTCGAATTTTTTGTGTTTTTTTTTTTTTAAAGTTCTAAACCTCTTAAAAAATCACCCGTTACTAACTTGCTTAAATCGCTCAAACCAAATTTCATTATTCATTTAAATTACGACAAGTTCTCCCCGCAAGCCTACCTATATGATATTCTAGAATCATATCTCGGGAATAGACTCTTCCGTGTTAGAAATGGAAACGAATACTCGGAGCTAAAAGAAATTTCGGCCGGTGTACCGCAAGGAAGCGTCCTTGGTCCGCTTCTCTATTTGTTATATACTCGCGATATTCCAAATGAAGACGGCACTACCCTTGCTACGTTCGCCGACGACACAGCTATCCTAGCAGTAGGTAATACAATCGAAGAAGGGACTACAAAACTGCAAGCCACAGTGAATAAGGTAAATGAATGGACAATGAACTGGCGGATCGCCCTCAACGAAACTAAATCTGTTCACGTGAATTTCACCTATAAGAAAACTAATGACTAATTTTTCTATACTTGGCCCGAATACCCTTTGTAAACGAGGCCAAATACTTGGGAAAGACACTCGACGCAAAGCTGAAAGGGAATTCGCACGTGAAAATGAAACGTAAAGAACTCGATATCAAATATAGAGAAATGTACTGGTTACTCGGAAAACATTTCCAGCTTAGTACTGAGAACAAACTGCTTTTATACAAGTGCTAAAGCCGGTGTACCTACGGTATACAACTTTGGGGTTGTACCAAGAAAACAAATGCCAATATTCTACAAACTTTTCAAAATAAAGTGCTTAGAGAAATTGTACAAGCACCATGGTATATTAGAAACGACGATATCCATAGGGATCTCGGATTTCCAACAATCGAAGCTGAAACTAGAAGCTTCGCGTGAAAGCATAGAAACCGACTAATCGGACATATCAAAAATACAATCCGACAAATCTTGGACGAGAGCAATTTATTGCGCCGACTACAAAGAACGAAACCGTTCGACTTGGCAACATAAGATTAACCGGGTCTAATTTGCGGAACACGCAAGTTCTTTCATTGAAAAGTAACGTGTCAAAAGTTGTTATTTCATGATAGAAAAATTGCTTGAAAAGTTATGTCTTAGTTGCAGCATCTAACAATCTTTGAAGTGTGGTGTTTTTAGTCAGTAAAAATCTGATACTACTATGAGAACGCGCTTGCTATTCTCATAGTGTCTTTGGAAGATTTTCACCTACCCTCGGATAAAAAAAAAAAAAATTATTGGCGGCGATTTTAATGCGAAGGTAAAATGCTCTATGTGGCAGGTATGAAATACAGTTGCTATTTCCACTAGACGGGCAAACCGACCTACTGGCCAACTGATACTTCAAAACTACCTGATCTGATAGATTTTTTCGTCGTGAAAAGAATACCTACCAACCGCATTAAAGTTGAAGAGAGCTTTGATCTATCATCTGACCACTCACCAGTTATTTTAACATTGAGTGTAAAACTACTCAGTAACCTAGAGCCAGCGAGATTAACTGGTAGAAAAACTAACTGTGAAGGCTTAAGGAACAAAATTGAAGAGAAAGTTTTAATGAGTGACCCACTTACGACACCCTATGAGCTTGAGGTTGAAGTTGATCGCTTCGTCGAGATCGTACAGCTCGCCTCCTGGAATAATACGCCTAATCCAAGGAAAACGCCCGCCAAATACGGGCTACGATATCCTCCCGAAATAAAAGAATTGGTCAACGAAAAAAGGAAGGCGCGTAAGAAATGGCAACAGAGTCGCGCTCCGCAACATAAACCACATTTTGAATTATTTGTGCAATTTGTTGAAGACAGTTATTAAGGATTTTAAAAATCGTGCGATAGGTTCTTACTTTGAAAGTTTAACAGCGAAAAAAGATTCACATTATTCACTTCGGAAAGCTGTAAAAGGCACGAAAGGGCCCAAAATCCTTGCGCCGCCAATTAGAATAAATCGAAATGAATGGGCAAGGGAAGATAAGGAAAAAGCGGACGTTTTTGCCGCTCATCTAGAAGAAACTTTTAAACCGTACGATAGCCAAGCGATCCACGACAATACTAATAGCGCGGAATCACAATCTGACGATTCAACGCTCACTAGTGCAACGCTAAGTGAACTAAAACGTGAAATCGAATCCCTAAAACCTAAGAAAGCTCCTGGTTATGATTTGATCACCGGAGAAGTTCTGAAAGTTCTACCAAGGAAAGCATTAATTAAGCTTCTTCATATTATAAATGCCGCGCTCAGACTAAAACACGTGCCGAGTCAATGGAAAGTCGCGGAGGTCATAATGGTTTTAAAACCAGGAAAACCGCCAAATGAAGTAAAATCGTATAGACCGATTTCCCTTCTTCCAGTCATATCCAAAGTCTTCGAGAGAATATTGCTTAGGCGCCTACAACCGGTTATTGAAGACAATAATCTTATCCCTGACCACCAGTTTGGGTTCAGAACCAAGCATTCGACGATTGACCAAGTACATAGAACTACTGACGTAATCGAGAAAGCATTTGAAGAAAAAAAGATTTGCTCAAGCGTTTTCCTTGACGTCTCACAAGCCATTGATAAGGTGTGGCACGACGGCTTGAAATTTAAATTACGACAAGTTCTCCCCGCAAGCCTATATGATATTCTAGAATCATATCTCGGGAATAGACTCTTCCGTGTTAGAAATGGAAACGAATACTCGGAGCTAAAAGAAATTTCGGCCGGTGTACCGCAAGGAAGCGTCCTTGGTCCTCTTCTTTATTTGTTATATACTTACTCGCGATATTCCAAATGAAGACGGCACTACCCTTGCTACGTTCGCCGACGACACAGCTATCCTAGCAGTAGGTAATACAATCGAAGAAACGACTACAAAACTGCAAACCGCAGTGAATAAGATAAATGAATGGACAAGGAACTGGCGGATCGCCTTAAAGCTTAAATGAAACTAAATCTGTACATGTGAATTTCACGTACAAGAAAACCAATGACTTGCCAATTTTCCTAAATATGGCCCGAATACCCTTTGCAAACGAGGCCAAATATCTTGGAATGACACTCGACGCAAAGTTGAAATGGAGTTCGCACGTTAAAATGAAACGTAAAGAACTCGATATCAAATATAGAGAAATGTACTGGTTACTCGGAAAACATTCCCAGCTCAGTACTGAGAACAAACTGCTTTTATACAAGCAAGTGCTAAAGCCGGTGTGGACCTACGGTATTCAACTTTGGGGTTGTACCAAGAAAACAAATGCCAATATTCTACAAACTTTTCAAAATAAAGTGCTTAGAGAAATTGTACAAGCACCATGGTATATTAGAAACGACGATATCCATAGGGATCTCGGAATTCCAACAATCGAAGCTGAAACTAGAAGCTTCGCGAGAAAGCATAGAAACCGACTTATCGGACATATCAACAATACAATCCGACAAATCTTGGACGAGAGCAATTTATTGCGCCGACTACAAAGAACGAAACCGTTCGACTTGGCAACATAAGATTAATCGCGTCTAATTTGGGGAACACGCAGGATCTTTCATTGGAAAGTAACGTGTCAAAAGTTGTTATTTCATGATAGAAAAATTGCTTGATAAGTTATGTCTTAGTTGCAGCATCTAACAATCTTTGAAGGGTGGTGTTTTTAGTCAGTAAAAATCTGATACTACTATGAGAACGCGCTTGCTATTCTCATAGTGTCTTTGGAAGATTTTCACCTACCCTCGGATAAAAAAAAATAAAAAATTTCAAACAAATAAAACAAAACTAAATATTCAAAAATTTTAAAATTATACCTATTTCTTTTTGATTTCGACAGTTCCATCCAACTCTCACTTGATCACTTCACCATTAAGAAAGTTAAACCTTTCAGATCGCAGTCTTAATGAACGACGTATCACGTATGTATGGCGACTATTCGTTCAAAAAAATGCAGCCATAACATTGAAATATAGTCCGTCCAAACCAAGTTGAAATTTTTAAGCGCATGTCCCCTTACATGCTCTCTTTCGACTCCAAAAAGAGTCTTGCAAGTTACACCACCAAATCAAGCTAAAAAAAGGTTGTGTGCACCTCAAACAATTAATATACCCTGTAAATTTTTATTTTCTTGCTCTTGCTCTTTTATTTGCCTGTCGGTGAAAACGTGTTATTAATGACCGCCGGATTGGACTTTTTCAACAACAAACAATTTGTAATTTTTAGATAGCCTTACCTAGGTTTTTGTTACTTTAACTTATTTATGAATAATATTTGCGACAGCAGATTTCGTGCAACTACCTTGGGGTTAATAACATGCTAGTTAAACCCATTTTTGCATTAAGGCAAAAGTGCATTGCATTACATAAATTTTTATTACACTTTGTGGGTGTTTTCAACTTCGTGTATTAGCACTATATTTGTACAAAAACAAAATATGATTGCAAATTCGTTGGTAGATATAATAACAGTGAACAGTGTTAAATGATATTACTTATAAACAGTAAAAATGCAAATGCTATTCATATTTAAAAAAAGACATATTAATAACGGAGAGTAAATTCGTAAAAATACGAGTACCTATATGCTAAGACTCCTAACAAAAAGACATTATAATGTGGTATTTAATTGAATTCTGCGATTTGATCCGATTTCAGATACGCAAAGCATTCAATCGAACTTATTAGTCTAAATTGTTTTGTTAATTGTTAGTATTCGCATGTTCTATTTCGTTTTCTATAAACATGTATATTCTTTCACAAATTTTGTAACAATGTATGTATTTTGAAATGTGCACTGATATTTTGCTAAACCTCTCTAAATTATTAATTAATAAAAACAAGTGAAGTGCACTCTGTTTTTGAAATACAAAAGGTGATATTGTTCCGAGTATAGGTTCTTTTTTTTTTAGCTTCGAACTCAGCAAATAAAAGTAAAGTATTGTTTTCAGCTCGCAATTACAACAACTACTGCGAGTCCTCGAAGTGTCAAGGGCGTAGTTTTTGTAATTGCTTGCTGAAAATCCTACTTTGCTTTGCTAAGTATAAATAAAAGGCGATCTTAGCATTTCTGAATTATGGAATCTACGTTAAAATGTTAAATGCGGATAAAAAATAATTAATTATACGTTATTGTGCAAGTATGCATTTAATGTACCATTTACAGTTTAAAAATTATGCTAAAACTAAAATATCTTTTCCCCACAAACATAAAAAAACGCTTTCCCCAAACTGTGTTAAAATCCTAAGTATTTTTTTCAAAATGACTTCGAAATGAAAAGCATTAAAATCGACGAAAAACAATTTTTTTTGTGTATACCCTTAAATGCTAAATTTCTGAAGATCTGTCCCCATTTCAAAGTGACATTCAAAGTATTAACATAAAAAAATAAATAATGAAGTTGTTTTTTCCATCCCGCATTTTTTCTCTTGTGTGCTCTCTTAAACATTTGTATATTGTATGTCACCCCCACGCGCCTCGCCCCACACAAACGTATAGGAACTTTGGAAGGATCCCGCTCTACTCCAAGGGATTCGCCGCAAAGCTCTTGGTGCTGGCCATTCCGCAAAATCGATGTCAGGCCTATGGAGAATGATATTGAAGTCTCCTCTTATGATCATTGGTGACAAGTTAAATGACATCAACTGTTAATACAGTAAATGAAAGTATCATTGGAATTTCATTCGGCTTGCATTGCATATTGTAGAGGTGCTGTGAGCTGGTCTACGACATTTTTGTTTAGTTGTTGTCCAGCTGTGATTTCTGCGTGCCTGGTAATTCACGCAAGATTTTGCACCGAATTTCCTCGGGATGTCCGTCACAGGGAACAAATGTGAGACCATCATTATATGAAAAACATGCTTTATTTCACACCAACAAAAAGCTGAAATTAATATGCCCCAGCTCATAAATGTATGCAATAATAAAAACGTATGCGATGATAAAATGTATGCAATGATAAAACACCGTGACGCATTTCCGTCCCCGCAAGTTAAAAAAATATTTGCGACATTAATGAAAAAATGAACCATATTAGCAAGCCAGCGAGTGCCGACACTGCTTAATTATGGCCGATTTCCCAATAGGGAGTTCACTGTTCAGCCGCCAAAAATTAAGAACAGCGACCAAAGTCACTTTCCAAGCGGGTGCCTTATATGGCACACGAGATAACGAATCACAGTCAAGTCTCCCCGAATGACTCTCTCTTTCAAGTAGGTATACATGATTTTCTCATTACTAAGAGAGTGTGACTTTTAAGTGACTAATACAAATTTTCCCTGTCTCATACGCAGTGTTCCCAGGTCAAAATGTTACAATCCAGTCAAATTTGACAGTTTAGAAAAAAAAAAAATCCAGTCAAAAAAACAGTCGAAAATGAAAACAGCTATTTTTTTTTTTAACAAAAATATTTTTTATATTATAGCTAATGAAAACAAAAAAATAAGTCGTACTTAATTTCACAGCACTAATTTCCTAACCTAGGCCAATTAAACAAATAAATAAATTATTAATTTTAACTGGTAATGGTAATTAAATTGTACCATTAAATTAAATTAAATAGAGGCTTCTGAATCTGAGTCATTGCAATTTTCTATTGCTTCCGTTTCTATATTTTGATAGGTATATAGTATTCTTTCCAACTTTTTTTATAACTTCCTTAGGTATTTAAAAATTTGTACAACATGGTTTTTTATCTCTCAAATTATTTCTAATTGTCAAAATAGAGTTGTTTAATAATAATTGCATCCGATTTCGTTGCTTAGTTTTGATCAAATTTAACTGACTAAATATTCCTTCCACTGCGGCATTAGAAATTGGCAAAACTAAAACAGAAATAGCAAACTTTGCGCGATCTTGAAATGGATTTTCCCCACTAGCATCTTTACCTAGAGCACAAAACTTCGCACCAGAATGGTACTTTTAGCGGCATGCGGCTTGATGCCGCTGGTAGTGACAGTCAAATTTGACTGGAAAACAGTCAAACTGGCAACACTGCTCATACGGGATGGGTGAAATAGGAGGCGAAAGTGTGACGAAAGGGGACGGTTCGTTACAAAGTAGTTTTTGCAAATGAATGTTTGTGCTGCCCTTCATAACATTTGTATTGATAGTGATAGTACAGCAATCGAAGAATACGGAGTGGAACCTTCAGACAAGTCGGGATGATCATCCATGGAGCTGCCCTATCAATAATACTTACATATTTTCGATGTTATTTGTCATTATTATTATTAATAAACTAAGGAACAAATTTGAATTAATTCCACTTTGCAATTTTCAAGTTTTCCGGCATCAATGACATTTTAAATGACGCCGACGTCTGATTGGAATTGTCATGTAGTTTGAGGGTCTCTGAAAGAAACTCAATGCTCTCACGATTTGTATAAAATAAACGATAGACGAGATGAAAGATGATAGTGATAGAGTTACGGAAAGCAAATTGGTGGCGAGATCCTTGCCGACTATCGCTGAAACGATTATCGTTATCAGAGTTACGGAATGAGTGCCTGTTCGTAATATTGTATTAGAAGTGGCTATGTGGTCTTATGAATGAATACTGAAAGTTTCATCTTAATCGCATGACATCTTCTGCCTCCAATTTTAAGTCGTATTTGTCTAAGGTTTTTATGTTATTAAACCATTTTTTTTGTAAATAAATAGAACTCGAAAATGTTTGTTTTTGCTGTCAAAATTCGACATCGATTTGGTTGATAAAAGTTTGAATTTGATATATCCTTCCCGTGCTGATTTTTTGATTAAGGTTGCGGAAGCTTCCGTCGCGTTGTTAACATCCCTCTCCACTGAAAGAGTGTCACCAATGAGGGAATAGTACCGTACGGAGGGAGAAAAGGGAATAAAAACTTCGGTTAGTTCGTATCTTTTTCCTATATTTATTCTGTAGAGCCCGCTGCCTCAAGCTGACCTTTTCGGTTGAATGTAAATCTTACTCTGTCTGCACTGACCTCTTCAACCACTCCTTTTTATATCGATTTTTTGTTCAGTTCAATACCATTCGAATTTAAAAAAAAATTATTTCGTTTTTTTCTTGAGCAATAATGAATTTAAGTTCTTCAGTGGAAACGCTTTTCAGCAGAGGAGGTACAAAAACATTATTTTGCCAGTCAATGAAACCGTAGTAGACGACGGCTTAAGTTTTACGTTTTGGGACCCCAAAAACTCTGAGCTGCTCCTGCTCATATTTTAAAATACGGGTTTTCAAAATACGATGCAGAGCAAACTCCCTTATGCATTTGCTTGAGTCGGTCAACATTGCCAGCAGTAAATTTTGAGAATGTGCAAAATAAAAATAGTCACGTTTTACGACTGGATTAATAACAGCTTTTAAGTCCGAGGTATAAGGTAGTGAGATTTTTTTATTTTTTATAATTAACACGCGCTAAAGAGGTTATGACTACTCTTATGGTGTAGTTTGAAGTACACAGCGCGGGCGTTAAGGAAATTGGGATAGAGAAGAGAAGAGATGTCGATGTTGTGTAGTTCAGATCCAAGTGAAGAGCGTACAATTTGACAGCATAAGTGACCAACGTTGTTAGTTGTTCATAAGGAGCTCGCGGAAGCCATCTAGCATGTTACGTTTTGCCAAATGATTTGTTGGCAAGATCATCTGTCCAGCTACCAGTCATACGAACTCTTTGTATCGATGCATTGCCATCTCGGAATATCCACGGGAGCGGTCCAGAAAGGTTGTTGACCTTTGAAAAAGCTGATTCCAGCAGCACTTTATAGCTACGCTGGTCAGCTACTAAGACAGCGGCTTGAAAATATATCTTCTTTTCTTAAATAGTGAATTAAATAATTATATCCATCTGGTCCAACAACAAGATCACTTCGGTTGATTTTTTCTAATCCTTCTTTTTTGCTTTGTAATTATTAAAAAAACACTAGTTAACTACAGTTGTAGCGAAATGTTTTCGTCACATGAACACACACGAACACCAGCAACGCTACCACCACGTATCCCACCCAGCGACGTATCCCACTACACCACTACAAACACAAAAACACCAAACCAACACTACCGCCCCAGCCAGCAGCATTGCCATTTTAACTGCTTTCCAGTCAGATCTGACTGGATTGTTACGCTGGAAGGTTTTCTACAATCCAGACGGCTGGATTTTTAACTTTGTTGGACTGGTTTTAAACATTTCGTGTCATTTCTTTTCAATCAGTAGTACGTATAAAATTTAAGATTCAAGGTGAGAAAGAAATTTATATTAAAACAGAACAAGATTAGCTTGAATTTTTTTTTTTTTTTTCTATGTGATTGGAAACATCTCCCACTAATCCAATCATTCCATTTATACATTTGCATTGATTTAAGTTTGTTCTACCCCTTGTTAACTTACAATTTAATGCTGCTTAAACTTTGATAATGTCTGAAGTTACGAAAAAAGTTGGTACTACTATTTTTTTTTGTATTAAACTTTATTTCATGTAAGAACTTAAGGCTAACATAGGTTTCTTAATACTAATAAATAAAAACAACAAAACGTGCCTTAAAGTTCAATGAAATAGTTAGGAACATTCAATTGTCAAAAGAGACAAGAGGCGAATGTGCCCTTATATTATTACTCACATTACTCACAAAAGTGATGAAGATATTCATCAAATTGAAGCGATCAAAGAAATTACTGTATAAAGTTTATTTATGAGTTGTACTAATTTAATCAATTTACTCTTATTTTTATTAATTTCTTGTTATATACTAAGTTTTTTGAAATATACTTCGTTTTAATACGTGAGAGCAAATGGTTTCAGGTTTTTTTGTATCTCAATTTTTCTATTATAAATAAGGCAACAATTTTGGCTGGGGCTGCAATTTTTGATTTTTTCATTTCATTTTTTTTACTGGATTTAAATAAAAGGCAGAACTGCCTGATACTTAGCACAACAGAGTGCATAATATGCATTGTAAGCGTAGTTTGATTTTAGTAAATAGAGTAATTGAATTCTACCATAAAATAGTGCGTTTAATTTGGTTAACAAGTTTTTCTCTTCGTATGATTGTTGGTTTGACTCGTTTTTCCCCCGCTCTTAGCTTCCCGGAACAGGATCTGGACATTCGCGCTCAGACTCCGGCTGGGAATCCTACGTTATATGTACAGTAATTTTACTAAGAATACAAAAAAAAAAAATATGTTAGGAGTTGTGTCATTTGTGAAGTTCATGATTACTCCGACGTAGACGAACTCCTTAACTACCTCGAAATTGTTGCTATCAATAGTGCCGCTTTGTTCTAGGCGGTGGACATTCGTGTGTGTTTTTTGATAGCATATACGTAGTCTTGTCCTCATTTCCTTCAGGCCTATAGATTTCGCCTTACAGCCGAATGTTAGTATTCCAAGGTTAAAATGAGACGAAGGGCTGATAATAATAAAATAACTACAATTAGGTATCTAAAAAATATTCTATAAAATATTCCACTTCAGCTCAATTATTAGCTTTTAATGCGGCAGGTTTTGGGAAAACCTCGATCGAGTAGGTTTTCGTTTTTTTTTTTTTTTTTAACTAAAATATATTTCTTTATTTCTTTAAACCTCTTTTATAAATATCCCTGACTGTATCGGCTTCGTGCACAGAATAGCACCATTTATGCAGAAAATTACTCTCATAAATATTGCATTTTTAATAAGCTCGTCAAACGCTGCGTGGACTACCAACGATATTTCATTATTTTCGCATGCTATCCCCCCATATAGGCAAGGGGGCCTCAACGTTTATATTTCATGTTGCTGTGAACGTCATATTATTTCTGTTCTCTTTTTTATTATTAAATATTAAATCTACTTAATGGAAAATGTTTCTCACAGAATATGTACCTATAATTCCTTTGCAATGATGATGATAAAATAAGAAAAAAATTCAGCTACATGTAGTAATAATTAGCACAGTGGGTATAATGCTTATATAAAATATCTTTATGTGAAGGATAAATGAGATCTGGTTTACTACCATGCATCAGCGCTATAACTTTACAGCGTCCCCTCTCATTACAAATCTCTGTCTAGCCTCTGGCCACGAGGATGCAGTTACTAAGTTTACTTTCACAATACTACATACAATCTACAGTGTTGGGAGGAAAGTCTGACAGGCGCACATTAACCTTCACTGAAAGAAATAAGAAGTCAATTTAATATTAAAGAAAAGCTTAATTAGATGCCACGATGCTACCTGTCAAAGTATTATGCAGGCATATGTATTGGAATTGGAAACGATTTGATATTTAATTAATATCTTGGATCACACGACTTTGAGACATATCATTATTTAAAGGCTGACGAAAATTAACTTAAGCGTGCATATACACTGCGCGTCATCAGATTAGCGCCCCCCTTTACATTACCGTTTAATGTTCAATATTATGCAAACTATTTGAAATAGGATTTGACAATTTTTATCCCTTAAACTCTTATCAATTCTGCTTAAAAGAAATCGACAGTGACTACTGTAGTATTTATTGTGATTTATTAATAAATGTTTAAGTACCTAGAAGTAGACAAAAAAAAAACAGAAAATAGAATATCAGGATAGCGCCACCTGCCCTAATTTCAATATTTTTTTATTTTTTGAGCAACATTAGTGTTTCTTTATATTTTTATTTTGTATTTTAAATATTTTTTAGCAAAATTAATAATGTGTGATCCCGCCTCTGTTAGCAATAACTTCGTAGATTCGGTTGGGAATTGAATCATAACGTTTTTCAATGTAATTCAACGAAATGGTCGACCAAGCGTGTTTTATACCTTCGATTAACTCCGTTTTTGTGTTGCATTGTTTTCCGGACTCATAAACTTTTCTAGCTAACCACCCACACACGTTCTCGATGATATTAAGATCAGGTGAGTATGGTGGCCACTCAAGAACATCAACTTTTTGGCTCTTAATCTACGATTTTACACTTCGGGCAGTGTGGATTGGCGCATTATCGTGCTGGAAATGCCATTCCAGATTTCCGAACAAATTGTGAAATTGGGGAAATGCAAATTAAATTTCTTTTCATCCGAAAAGACAACGTATTGCCACCAGTGATGCCAGATTTTTTTTGCTTAAATTCCCCATTTTTGGGGAATTTTGGGAAAATTTTCCCCATTTCATATCCGTTTTTTCCCCACTTTTTTCCCCATTTCAATTCATTGAAGTAAAGACGCATTTTTAATATAATAAAATTTTTTTTTCTTTTTTTTAGCCATTTTTTAAAAAATGTGTTACAAAAAAAAAAAAAAAAAAAAAACAAATAATATTCAAAGTCGTGCAGTTTAAACTAATACAAAATAAGTAAAATTAAAAGCAAAAAAAAAATTCACAAATAACGAGGCAGGTTGAAAGTAAATTATAATTTTGAAAGGTACATAAATACAAAAAATTATAAATAAAAAATATAAATTATATTAATACAAGTTATTATATAACGATAGGTACACTAATCGTCATTAGACTGGTACATATTTTTACTGTGCAAAACCAAGCATTTTTATCGATGCAAAGATCAAAGCAACTTTTTGATCATTTTTGCAGCATAATTTCGTCTGTAAAATTCCGTAAAGTGTTTCAGCTTCGAGCTAAGTCGCTTAGATTCTATAAACGCGGTTATGTTTTTATGTTCGGGAGATATTTGAAAGTCAACTACACGAGTTTTATTTTTAAATTATGCAAAATTAATAAACATGCATGGATTTCCGTTTTTCCCCATTTTAAGAGCACTTTTCCCCATTTTCCCCATTGAGTCAAAAATTCCCCAAAATGGGGAAAAATCCCCACATCTGGCATCGCTGATTGCCACTCATAAGACCACGACATGTACGTGCGAGCAAAACTTAACCGCATTTCTTTACGCGCCATATTGAGTGGTAGTTTTTCTTTTAATTTTTGCCTTCGTAAGTGCGGAGCTCCTCTAATAACTCTTTGCACCGTTGATAAGCTCGCTTTGACACCAGTTTTTTCTTTGATTTTGGAGGACGAGTCGTGCGAATTTGATGCTGCTCTTAGTATGGCTCTTCTGTCTGATTGGGAAACCACTTCATTGTTACCGCCCTTGAAGTTTTTTTCCATACTTTCCCTTATATCGAAGAAATACTGGAAATCGTATTTCTATATGTCTGCCCGTTTTTTTGAGCAATTTTATGTATTGATAGCCCCGACTCTAAGTATGCTTTTATTTTTGATTTTTCCTCCAAAGACAAGATTATTCCTCTTCCCATATTGAGCGTTAAATGAAAGAATATAAACAAATATTACACAAGAAAAAAAATGGTTAATTAAGCGAGATAACTAAAATTGCAGTACGGGGCGCTATTCTGATGACGCGAAATCTGATGACACGCAGTGTACATAGGGCTTAAATTAAGACGTTAGATTTGAAAGCCCTAGGAAAAGCCGATTTTCTGATACCTAACCAAGAAATTGGATTAAAAATCGTAGGTCAGGTACAAACTTATGGTGAACGGGTTTGATCTGTAAGCCTTCCGAATAGAATATGAAACAAGGCAAATATAACTTATTGATGTTCTGAAGATACATTTTTCTTTCAGTGTTGAGTGAATCCACTCATACATAGCATATTTGTATATACAAAGATAGCATACATAGTAAGGTTCTTCTTTCCTATCATAATATATTACAATTTTGGAAGTCATACAAGCAACCTGATAAAACAAAAAGTAAGTTACATAGACTTAAGTTAGAAAACTTTTTGTATTGATAAATAGAGTAAATTGGGAACTGACTCGATGAAATTGATTTTATTATTATTTGTATGATAACTTTTGCGTACATCCAAAAAAAAAATTCGTTATATGCACGAAATTGTTATTACATTTTACGAAACGGTTTGTAGTTTTCGCCTTTGTACCAATTACATGTGACTGTTTGTTCATTGTACGAACGACAAAAAAATAGGTTTTACAAACACATTCGTTTAATCGACGAACAAACATTAGGTTCGTTCGCGTACGCGGTTTGAATCGAACGCAATCGGTATAAATCGATCGCAATCGCACAAAGTCTATCCACGTACTCATCAAAAATGACAGAAAAAGAGAAAATTAGCAAAATAACTAGTAACGAGCAGTTCCTCTCTTGGCTCGTAACAGTTTAGACAATTTCAACGGGTTAGTACTGATAAATATGTCAAATCCACAAAGTTCAAATAAATTCAAAATCCGTCAAACGTCATGCGCTGAAATAAAATGTGCGAAAATAAAGAAAATACGGTGGTGGTCCAATGTTCTCCTAGAACATTTAATTTGTTGCAAAATGGTAAGTTATATTTATATATTTGTTATGTGATTGAAAAGTTTTTTTTTCAGATCCTCAATATATGGCAAATGTTTCCAAGGATATCTTACATTCATCGCAGGACTTTGTGCCTATTGAAGAGGAAGAGGATCCACTGGACACATTTGAATACGACTACACAGGCTATTCAGAACTAACGGACCTGGACGTAGGTGAATCCTCAAAAGCAGTATGGGTGGATGCACCTATAAAATTGCTTTTGTCGTTAGTGGATGAACTTGAGCCAAGAATCGGACAAACCGTAAAGTTCAAAACAAAACGGAAAATGTATGAGCACATACAATCACAACTCCTGGCTAATGGCTACAACTTTTCTGTAACTCAAATAGAAACTAAATATCGTGGATTGGTACGTAAATGTAAGCACAAAAAAAATCACAACAATAAAACTGGAAGGAACCGCGAAACCTGTTTATATGAAAAGTATGGTTACATTTTTAAAAAAATATATATGAATAAGGTAGCTACTTTAAAATACTACCTTTATATGCAGAGAGCTTGGGAATATACTGGGAAAGAAAAGAGGAGTTTTTCCAGATGAAATTCTTGGATCGAGTCAAAGTTTATCCTGAAAAGAACTTTTGGAAAAAGCCGGTCTTTGCACAGCAACAAGCAACCAAAGCAATCAAAACAGTCCGGATACAGGTGGGTACTACATTCCACAATATGTTGCTGGGTCGCATTTAATCGATAACATTTCGTAGAAGCAAGTGTTGTAGAGGAAATCAATACGACACCAAGGCTAGGGCAGAATTCTTCCAAAAACCAATTTTCACTAGTTATGTGTGAGCTCAAACAAATGAGGGAGGAAAAAAAAAGAGTTTTATGCGAAAGAATGGAAGAAAAAGCAGAAAGAGACAAACGAAAGATGGAGATGATGGAAATGCTACTCAGTAAGACTACAGACCGCAATTCCATTGATTTATAATTCTGCTTACCAGTTTTCTACTATTATCTTATCTAATTTATGAAATGAATGATTTTTTTTAACAATAAATAATTTAATACGAAGTAGTTATTTTTATTAAATGATAATGAAATTTGTGTTACAAAGTGTCTAATTGTTGGCGGATTGTATCCCTCATTGATTTCCCAGCTTTCTTGTCTTGAGGTGCATCACTATCCACTTCGGATGTGATACTGATCTCTTCAGAGAAATCAAGGTCGTCTTCATTCGCCAGGTTATGTAGAACACAACAGGCTCTGATAAAATGACAAAGCTTCTTTGTACCTCGCAGCTTACAATAATATAATTGACGAAAGCGCTGCTTTAAAATTCCAAATGTATGCTCGATCATAACTCTGCACGAACTTAGTCTCATGTTAAATATCTTCTGAGAGCGAGTGAGATGGCCATTATCTCTGTATGGCGTTATCAATTTTTCCATGCAAGGATAAGCTGAATCGCCTAGAAGAAAATATTCTGCAATGACCTTAGTTAGTTTTATGTGAACGCATTTAATTGACAAACGAACATTTACCTCCACACACTGTTTGAAGTCTTGGGTAAATAAACGAATTTTTAAAAACCCAACTGTCGTGACAAGATCCAGGAAATCCTACGAGAATATCGATGAATTTTTTTTTCTTCATTGCATATACCTTGCAGTATTATGCTTATATCACCTTTTCGATCGATATACTCGTCTTTTCCTGTCCTTGGCGGATCGATTGTGATATGAGTACCATCAATAGCACCTATTTCAAGGAAAACATATTCATTATTTCAAGATAAATATGAAAAAAAAAACAAACATTTGCTTACCTATTATCTTAGGAAACCCAGTTTTTGATTCCAAAAACATGCTAGTGGTCTTTTTCTTTTCCTCACATGGCCAACGAATAACATCAGGACTCAAGTCACTGATGAATTTGATGACTCGACTTATAACGACGCTTACTGTGGATGTTGACAAATTGAATCTGTCGGATAAGTCTGCATAGCTACATCCTTTATGACCAGCAAACCATAAAAATACAGGTATATGTTTATTCGCTGGTAATCGTTTATCTGGACGCAATTTTTTGAAATCTTCACAGCATTCAAACTTGATGCATAAGCTTTCAAACAGCGATCTACTTATTCGAAAATGTTTTTTGAACTCCGCTTCGCTGTAAAAAGGCACCACTTCTTCCAAATAATTGGTGATACTCGTCCTTTTGTTTTTGGAAAGAAATCCCATTGCCATGTTTACCACACACGCCTCTTCTTCTGCATTTTCTTCCTCCAACAAAAATTCGGGTTCATCATCGTCATCGCTATTGTTTAGTAGAGTGTACAGAATCGTCTGCTTTAAATTTTCCGCCGTCATTTTACTATGGTTTTTTGTTTTATTTATTTAGTAAGCTTGTTTCCTTTTACTTTCATCTGTTGACACAACTGAATGTGTTGTTTTATTTTTGACGTGGTGGGTGTCAAAGATGTAAGTGGCTCGAAGTAGCTAGAAATCTATACACGTACTTTGGAGTCAATTTTTCGCTCTCTGAGAGAATTACGCTCAATTTTTTTAGTTTGACAGATGTTTAGTTTAGTGCTCAGCTCGGGAAAGTACGCGAATAGACCTATTAATTAGTACGACGAATGCATTCGTAATATGTAGGAACTCGTTCGTGAAATATTTACGAATCCATTTATTTATTGGACAAATATATTTGTGCTATATACCAATATATATTTGTAAATATTACCAATGCATTCGTAAAATTTAAAAATTCGTTCGTGAAATATTTACGAATCCATTTGTTTATTGGACAAATATATTTGTGTTATGTACCAATATATATTTGCAAATATTACGAATGCATTCGTAAAATGTAAAAATTCGTTCGTGAAATATTTACGAATCCATTTCTTTATTGGACAAATATATTTGGGTTATGTACCAATATATATTTGCAAATATTACGAATGCATTCGTAAAATTTAAAAATTCGTTTGTGAAATATTTACGAATCCATTTGTTTATTGGACAAATATATTTGTGTTATGTACCAATATATATTTGCAAATATTACGAATGCATTCGTAAAATGTAAAAATTCGTTCGTGAAATATTTACGAATCCATTTCTTTATTGGACAAATATATTTGTGTTATGTACCAATACCTACATATTTGTAAAAATTACGAATGCATTCGTAAAATGTAAAAATTCGTTTGTGAAATATTTACGAATCCATTTGTTTATTGCACAAATATATTTGTGCTATGTACCAATATGTATTTGTAAATATTACGAATGCATTCGTAAAACGATGCGAGATTTTATATTTGCGGCCAAACATTTCCACTCAGTCTTTTGTTTGGCTTGTGACAATCCACAAAATTTATGTGGGCGACTTTAAAAATGTTTGTCCTGGGGTAACGATCGGACTAGTTCTCAAAAGAACTTTTTTTATTTTCCGAAAGAGAAAAGACAGTAAAACATTTGTAATAACCACAATAATTGTTAGATTTGTACCTATTCATTCATTTTTTGCTACTACATACTGCTACTTCGAGAGATGTTCTATTTAATGCAGCATTAATTTTCTGCTTCGCGTCTATACATATATTTAATAATGATTACGTTGTAATGTTTAGGTATTGTTATCATTTGTTGGATAAAGGGATTAAGTTACCTTTCACATTCTTCATCAATATGTGAACGACCGGACTTGGCGATTCGTCTGGCAGTTCGTAAAACCGTAAGTTTATGAACTGCCACATAAGTCGCGCAGCTGGCGAATACTTCCACCGAAACAAATTGTATGCCTTAAAGCATATGTCGATGGCTCGCGGCAGGCTATCCATTTTGTATGTTATATTTTCAAAGTCACAATATTTATATGGGTTGGTGCCAAAAGTTTGCCAATTATTGTTATGTTTGGAGGGACCGACGACTCTCTTAATACTTTTGCATCAAAGTACTTTTTATAGAGAGCATCGGTTTCACATATCACATACCACAATGAATGCATCGTGCGATTCATCTATTGTGAAGTTTTTCTGTGACTTTCGTTTCCTTTTTGGGTTTGAGGTGTCCGTCAGCATTTTTATGGCTTTTCCATTGGGCAACAGCGATTGGGTTAGCCTAAATACTGCGGCACAAATCCCATCTGTTCAAATAGATTAAAATTTAATAAATAAAATAACAATGCATAATAACAGAAGTGCACACATGCAATGGACATACTTCGGTGTAACTTCTCTTTATTGGCATTAACGTCGCTAAGGAGGTTAATGTCTGCGGCATTTTTCAAATTCTGAGGCAAAACTTGCGATAGCATGAAGTCCACAAAATCAGTTTGACTGTCAAGAAACTGATTTTTGACGCCAAACACATGATTAAAATCAGATTCAAGCTAAAAAGAATGGTAGTAGAAAGAACAATAAGAAAAAAACCATACATAATATTAAAAAGAGTCACAGCCACAAGCAATTTACCAATTTGTAGCCATATGGTTCTTTGTATTGCGGCCAAGAATCGAACACAGGCTTTTTAGTTGACCCAGCCCCGCTGTTCAAAAAATGTAGGCGTGTCGCGACACAACCTTTCCAACGACTTAGCCGATCTTCGAACGATAGGTTGTCCTAGATGAGGGATCTTATGCTCTCCTGTTCATTCCTAGCTTCGTTATAGAAAGGCTGCAATTTTTTAGCTGTCTTAGCTCTTGGCTCCAAAGCTTTTCCAATTTTGGTGCTTTTCCAATTATGGAATTTATTGTATAGTTTTCTTATGGAGCACCAGACCTCTCCACATAGTAGTATCCCTATGTTTCTCTGTATGCGTTAAAAAGTACCGTTAATTTATTTTGTTTTAGAAATACAGAGAATTGAATGTATGCAAGTATTATTACCAAAACTTCTTGAGAAAATGTTGCCACGATTTCTTGTGCGAGGGTCTTGCATTCGCTCTTGGAAACATTTTCAATATTGTTGGAGACACAATATTGAAGAAATGCTTCCACAAGCAATTTGCGCGTCCTTTCATCCAGCTCACCGTGCGTTTCCTGATATTCGCATATTATCAGTCCGTAAGGACTGCCACTCGAAATAATGTTGTGCAAATTTATTTTCAAGCTTTGCACAAACATTTGCGAAACACGAGGCGGGGATATGTCACTGCTGCGGATACTAATTGAGTCCATCGTTTGCAAGGATATTTCCGGCACAGGCTGTGCATGTGCCAATGACTGGCAGCGCTTCCAATTGAACCAATTATATATAAACTCTTGCATGCCAAGGGAAAAGTTTGTGCCCTTAAACAAGTTCGGGGCCAATTCGTCCGGGAAGTGTTTTAACACCCCGACATAAAGTTGATGTTCTATTGTGCAAATAAAGGATAATTTAGTATGCAAAATTTAAATTTAGAAAATATAAATATGCTAGATAAGTTATAAAAAAGTACAAGTCTACTTACGAAATAGTCGAATAAATCCGACAAATTCCAGCTCTCAAGTATATTATTGGTGTTTGAATAGTACAAACGCTGCAACTCATCAGATGTACGTACATCTGCACCGTTATTAGTCGGCTCTGTCGGATTGTAATTTTGTCTTATGTGCATTACATCTTCTGCACTAAAATGCTGAACATATTGCGGAATATACTCCGCTGCGACAATGTCGTTGACTGCTGGTCTTTCCATTTTTCTTAAAATTTAAAAATGAATTATAATATTATCTAACTATATATTATTTATTTACTACAGTGGACGTACACCATTCACAAAACAGGTATAGTAACATTTTACTCTTATACCTATTATCTCTTAGAACTAGAAATTACGAAAGGCATTTAACTTTGCGAAAAGCTAGTGTTAAGCAAAGTTATATATTTTTGTCAATTGTTTTTGCTTGATTATTAATAAAAATAGAGTGCACGAAGTTTTCTAATTTTATTAGGGAGGAAGAAATGGTTCATACTACGAATAGTGTTAATAAAGTCCACTTTTGGGTAATTTATCTGATATGGCAGTATAATGAAATACCAACGTAAGTTTTTATAACTTGAAGCTCTCAGAAAAAGGACATTTTCGCAAGTTCTAGTTAGAGATTTGTAATTGCCTAGTCCACTTTTTTTATAAGCTCTTACACTTTCTTAGTACAAGGAAAAGTGTAGAAGGAGTTTCTGTTTTCTGATCTTTTATATTAAAACTTCTTGTGTAAATATCGTAAAAATAATAACAACAGTTCTTAGTTCGTCACTCTTCAAAACAGTCTGTCTGCCATGGGTGACCCTTCAGACGACTACCGCCTCCGACAGCATAGCCTGTTGAATTATTGCGACTTAAGCCTCCGCACCACGTCAAGGTGACTGCACTTAGTGGTTTTTGGAGCAACCCATAAACTTTCAAAAGCTCTATGTCGTTATTACTAAACCAAGTGGATTTAGCTAAATCACGTTGGTGGGAACATACTATAAGTAAGAAATTAAAAAAAAATATTTGTGCGACTGTATCCAACAGTCCCGAAATACCCGAAATATGTTTTAACACCGTGCTTGCAGTATGTGTGTGTCTTGATACACGTCATTGAGAAAAGAGGGAATTGTAATAACCGTATTCTTGATTATTATGAAATAACAATAATTTATTCGTTCTGTGCTAGTTTCGGTAGAATAGATTCAATCGGATTGTGGTAGCTGAAGTAAGATATGTACATTCGAGACTGTAACCTATCTAGATTACGCTGGAAGACAGCATCGATGATTGTTCCATATCGTGTTGTTGAAGTTTTCCGGTTGGAGTTCATTTGAAGATTAAATTTATCTTGCATAAAATCAATAAATGGTTGAGCTTCTGGAGTTGCTAAATTGATATTGAAGTCTCCGCTTATGATCATTGGTAAAAGATGATAATCTATGCTCCAGATCATAAATGTATGCAATCCATCCCCGCAAGTTAAATGACATCAACTGTTATACTGTAAATGAAAGTGTCATTGGAAATTTATTCGGCTTGCATTGCATGTTGTAGAGGTGCTGGTCTAAAACATTTTTGTTTGTTATTGTCTAGCGCTGATTTCTGCGTGCCTGTTAATTCACGAAATATTTGGCACCGAATTTCCTCGAGATGTCCGTCACAGGGAAGAAATGTGAGACCATCATATATGAAAAACATGCTTTATTTCACACCAACAACAAGCTGAAATTAATAAAAACGTATGCAACGATAAAATGTATGCAATGATAAAAAAACCGTGACGCATTTCCGTTCCCGCAAGTTAAATGTGTGGAATTACTCCACCCAGATTCCAACAACGCGCGCTTAGATGTTTACACATCAAAAATGCAATAAGATAACAAGGATCCTTTTGCAAAAATTGTGTGTTATTTGCCTTTTTTAACTTTCTCCAATACGTAGTAAGAGAAAGATATTGGTTTCGTACAAACTTTCGAACTCGAGATTTTAATCAATTCTGATATTACGATGATAGAGGAACTCAAAAAAGTGGTGTCCGGTCTGTCCGTAATTCCACGGGCCTGCAGTCTAAACGACTTCTCGGATTACGTTCAAACCTCGGATTTGGAGTTTTTGGGCTTACAGTTCGGGAGGTGGTTTTTTTGCAAGGTAACCTCAATATTAATGGTACTTCCCATACAACATTTTCGTACCAATTTGATTTGATCGAAAACGGCTCTAACGATTTCAACCAAAATTGATATTTAAGCTTAAGTAGGTGAGGTTACCATGACTGCGTACCCAGTTTTTGGGAGCAACGGTACTTTTGAAATTTCGACATATCTCGGAAACGGTTTATACGATTTTAGCAAAAACTAATTTCTAAGGTTATGTGGTCATTTATAACTTAATAGCAAGCTCAGTTTTTCTCTATTTTATCGTACAATGGATTTATGAAAATAGTAATTTTTTTAAAATACAGTTTTGTCTAGTTAACTTAAAACGGCAATAACGATTTTGACCAAAATGCAGACTTAAATTCAAATGGATGTTTTCAAAACTATTGTGTCCTTAATTTTTAATTCGAAGCACCGAAAACGCTAATTTTAGAAACTGCTCATATCTCGAAAACCTCATCTTCGATTTCGATAAAATGCCAAAAACGAAGTATTTCTTTTATCCGGAACAATATCTGCTTAATAGTTACGCAATAGTATTTTTTCAACAAAACATTGCAATATTTGGAACTGTTATTTCTGGATAATTTTACAAAAACAAAAACTTCATTTGCACCGCACACACGAGCATCGGGATATTCAATTTATAACTACTAATGCAAATTCACAAATGCCTGAATTATAACATAATCTATCTTAAGATATCGGTCTATCACGAGCAATACTTCCAATAATTGAAAACTTAAATAATATTCCAATCAAAATTAAAAACATATTCGTAGGTCAAAAACAGAAACTGCTACTAGGTACGCTTGTCCTGTACTCAAAAATCGAGTGAGGAGTAGGACCTTATAAAATAGTACAGTAGACGCTTGCGACATTAACAGTTACTGGGAGCTTTAACCTTTAAAAACTTATATTGTTATTTTATATCACTCTGCCATATGAGATGAATATTCAAAAGAGGATTTTGTTTTCTTTTGTCTAGTATCGAGAAAGTTTCGTTCGACCCAGTCGTGCACTTTATTTGAAAATCAGTCGCTGCATATTTTGCAACGATTACATCTCCGAAAGACAATACGTCTATTTAATTTCTTTAAGGGTATGTAATAAATGTCCACAGTGCAGGATTTAGATTAGTTTTGTTTTTAAAAGTACAGCCTTTTTCATTTAAAATATCGCGTATATTCATGCACAGATCCGAAAATAAATTTTGTTAACCGTTTATAAGTAAAAGCTGAAAAAAAGGCCAGCTCTCTTGCAGCTATGTGGTTGTCGCTATGTGTATTGTGCACAGAGAGTCAAAAGGCAATACAATTTTTTTTGGCTCCGAATTCTTCGTTGCTCGTTGAGTTTTTACCCGACTGGTCCTTATATTGTGTGTTGACATTTATGAAGGCAAATTATTGTGCGAGGCACTATTGTTTATGTTTAAATACATTTAAAGAGCGGTGAGTTTTGTCTTATACATTTTTGTTTATTTTTTTTTTTACAAAAATTGTCTTTAATTTTCCGATAATGGCTGACCGCAAAACGTGACTAGGATTAGATCCTCTCCTATCTATCTAACTAACGCCTAGCAAAGCATACGGGGCTCGCCTAGTAAAAACGTATCTATTTATGTTTCTACGAAAAGTTTTCTTCTATAAAAATTTAAGGTAATAATAAATTGCTAAAATGTACACTTTCGACTTTCTTTCTTAATTATATTCAGCAAATTATATATTATTTCTGAGGATTACATATAATAAAGGACAAAATTCTAGTTTTGTCTTGTGGGACAAGAGTCAATAATGAATTTATGTCTTGTAGACTTGTGTCCTTGCGCCTACATGAACTACCTTGATATATTTCTAGCAAACATCAGTTAGGAAATTCAGCAGTAGGTATGTAGTTAAGTTCAGGGCTTGTCAGACTGATCAAAATGAGAAGAAGATAGTAATATCCAGCTTATCGCTGAGCTTTCCAAGGCAGCGGAAAATGACACGTTACAGAGGATACAGCTTGACTCAATTTTTTAGTCGAAGGAAAGTATGGCTGATAAATAGACCCTAAGCATTGTTTGCTTGGTGCAAAAGAAGGGAAACCCTCAAAACGGAGTCACATATAACATCGATATAAAATCCTATCTGCTGTGCTGTGTTAACCATCTGATTGGTTCATACGAGTACGGATTTAGTCCCCGTATTTCAAAAACGGACCAAATATTCATACTACAGCAGATCGTGGATAGGTACAATCATCACACAATGAAAGATTCGTTGGCTATATAGTCAGACCTATTCTTGTATATACTATACATCACATAGTTTTGCTCACCAGTGACCAGAGTATACAAGCAACATCCTGCCTTGGTATGTGGTATCACTGGTGCTTCTCTAACTAACGGGTGATTTTTTAAGAGGTTTAGAACTTAAAAAAAAAAAAAACACAAAAAATTCGAAAAAATGAATAAAATATTTATTTGAATCGATAGTTTGGACCTTGCAATTTAATGTTTACATATAATTTCATGCAAATGTTAACCGCGGCTGCGTCTCAGGTAGCCCATCCGCTGAGTCCAATTTTGGCATACTCTTTCACACATATCGGCCGGTATCTCACGAATGAATGCATGGATGTTGGCTTCCAGTGCGTCAATCGAAGCGGGCTTGTCCCTATACACATTAGCCTTGACATACCCCCACAAAAAATAATCTAATGGTGTCAAATCCCACGATCTAGGCGGCCAATTGACCGGCCCGAAACGTGAAATTAACTGTTCACCAAACTCGCCTCGCAATTGCGCCATTGTTTCGCGTGCTGTGTGGCATGTGGCACCGTCTTGTTGAAACCACATATCATTCAAGTCAAGAACTTCCATTTCGGGCAAAAAAAAGTTTGTTATCATCGCTCGGTAGCGTTCACCATTGACAGTAACGCTGCGATTCGCATTATCTTTCAAGAAATATGGCCCAATAATGCCGCCGGCCCATAAACCGCTCCAAACAGTGGCTTTTTCGGGATGCATTGGTAGCTGTTGCAATGCTTCTGGCTGATCTTCACTCCAAATGCGGCAATTTTGCTTATTTACGTACCCATTCAACCAAAAATGAGCCTCATCGCTGAACACAATTTTTCGATAAAAAAGCGAAAATGAACATTTCGAACCGAGCACGAATTTTGATAGTAAAATACAATACTTTGCAAGCGTTGTTCATTTGTAAGACGATCCATGGTTAAATTGAAAACTAAACTGAAGCTGTTTGACAGTGACACAAGGTACTAAACACACGTCAGCTGTCAAAACCAGTGTTGCCAAAACCAAACCAGCTAAAAAATCACCCGTTACATCGGCAGGGTAGCACTTGATATGTATCTTTACCAACTGGACCTATAAATAAAATCACCAGATATGTAACTCACTCACATTAAAACCAGATATGTAGGACATCTCACTTCTCGTAAGGAATCACTCTCCAATATCCCTGATAAAGTGGATGAAGCTATACCATGCGGAGTATGTAGCACACTCAATTTTCAAACTTTAAATTATAATGCTGTGATAAATTATTACCATCTGATACTGGGCTCCCTCATAACATGTACTCTTCTGATCCCACCCATATAACTGCACTTAGCTCAACTCAAGTGAAATGCCTACCACCACGTAAATGAATAGTCAACAATCACGAAAGCTAAGGGATAAGGGAACTTTCAGTATTTTTTTTAACACGGTTAGTGGCTGTGGCCTACATGTGCGGCAAATTTCCCTTCATCTCGGCCCAACAAAAATGTTTGGCATTTTAGCCCCCTTGGCGAACAGCTCATTAAGTCGAGTAAACCACTTCTAACACACTCTAGATCCAATACACCCATCCATACGTACGCCTATGGAAATTTCGTTCAAAATGTATCCGGTGGTTATTATGCAAATCGTACTCATCATGCGAGAGCTCAATTTACATGCCCACTTAGTGGATTGTATTTGAAGTCACGATGTCCGTGGCTATTTTGTTTTCGTAGTTGTGATTTTTTTTTGTGTATGACTATATGAATGTAAAATTTAATTTATTTGCGACGACAGGAATAGGAATGCATATATTATGTTATTTGTCGCTCTGTGATTTTGAAGCGAACATGTTATCGCAGACGCATAACACTGTCGGTTGACTTTTTCATAATCCACTTGAGTTTATGAAAATTATAGATCTTATAGGTATGCAGTCGAAACAGGACATATTGAGTTGGAGTTTGAAATATAAGGCAATCGGGGATGGTGGTGGTAACTGATTGTTGGCTTCTGTGGTATTAGGACATAGGAGGGACTTATCCACTGGGACAGCACACATCGCATTGCTCATATGGTCAGCTTAGCTGGCGGTTTGGGAGTCTGAAAACATTATATTGAATCACTTTTTTTGTAACGTATACAATTGGCTCCATATGATGGGTAACAATTTTAATATTCGGTCTTATATAAATTCAGCAATGCTATTTAGGTTAGCTTATATGGGGAGGCATAAAAACACTCAGCCGCTATGATGTTTGTCAACTAGGGCGATATAGCCAGCCTAGTCAAATTACCACGACCGAACATAAGGCTACCCTGATAGGTACATATCCTACAAAATGTCTATTATTGGTATCGCGTGAAGAACATGGTAGATACCTTTCGAACCACATCGATTTGCGGAATTAAAAACTCGTTGAACATGACTCTGTATCGCTAACCAGTTACAGTAAACTTATACCCTACCCACTACTGGAAAGAAAATTAATTTCAAATTCGCCAAAAGTAGAAGCTCCAAACAAAAATATACAAGTGACATACTTAGTTTTCAATGGTTTATGAATTTGTTTAATTGGTTTGATTAATAATCAAAATTTTTGTCTTTCGATAGGGGACGAAGAGACATGTGGTGGTTACCATTTTATCCCGTTCACCTTAGGGCAAAGCCTTATATATATATATAGTGAGAGATAGTCGAATCAGACCGCCATAGACGGATCTCTTTTCGTATCTCTTCCAGTATAAAAAGCTTACCCAGATAGATTCTCTGGATTTCTCCAGAGTTCTTCCCTGGGTTCGACCTTCGATTCCTAGTGTCAACGCTAGCATCTGTTTATGTGAGATCTGTTTCATCGACTGGGTCTCCACCCAATGATGTCCCAAGATCTTCATTCTTCTGCCAGCCAAAGCCGGACATTGACACAATGTATGTGCCCATCTTCCTTCCTTACAAGTGATACCCGAAATTACCATGTCCTGTATATTATACAAAGCCACCACCCATTTGAATGCTCCTCCACTCATGCTTAGAACCCTTATTTGAGTGGAGCAGGTCGGACACTTAATTGCCATTTTAACCTGTCTACATTGTTCGTCAAATTTATTGGAATTTAATAAGTTTGTAGTTAGGTTTAAACTATTGAAGGGGTATAACAATGGGTTACTTAAATTTGCAACGTATGCCTTTTTTTTAGTTTTAAATTAATTTTTATTATCTTCATTCATTAAACTTATATACTAGACAAAAACGATTAAATCTAATTTAAAGCTAACATTTATCTTAATTCTAGCTTACTGGCTCTTAGCGAGCGCTCTAAACTTAACAATATCCTTAAAATTATTGCCCTTCGGCCTTAAATCTATCGATATTTAATTTGTTTTGTTTTTTATTTTTCAAGAAACTTTTTTAAAAACTTGAATTCTTTATTATTTTGTTTTATTTAAAACTACTTAACACTACCTATACTACTTAGCCTAAATTAATTATAATCAGGGTGGTGAGCAATCTTATGGATTGGTCACCATCCTGATTGCGTCCATGGGCGCCTGACAGCCGCCAACAAGGGTTCACCCGTGCCGCCGAGACTCGAGCGAAGCAATAGTGTTGGTCGAGTCTCGGTAGCACATACATGTCGGCTAGCCCAGTCCCTTCCAAGGACCCCCTAATCTATCCTAAACCTACAAACTTAATATCTATCTTAAAACTAAGGAGGATGCTACGTCAGTAGCGCACCGGCCCGGGAGAGCGTATCAACCCTCAACTCTTCCTCAAGCCACCAAAATTCGGTGAACTGCTTTACAGTATCGACCCTGTCCCGATCCGCAATTGCGGTGCTAAAACGGAGGAGCACCTGAGCATTAGCGGCGTACCCGTCGCGGATGAGCCGCTTATCCCTCGCGCCGCGGTGGCTGTGGTACAATACCGGCACACCATCTTTATTCTGTACTAACCCTTTCATGTCTACATGAAGGAATGCCTCAGGCGGGATAAAGCCAGACCGAAGCGTACTCTCATGGTACATTAAATTGGGGTAGTAAGCAGCCCCTGAGATCAGGCTATTATCACTGGCCATCGCCCTTGCAACGTGCCTCCGAATCACCTTAATAAGGAAATTGTCAACCCTATTCAGTCGAGCCCCATTTTATAGGGTCCTGTTGGGATAGTATTTTGTGTACTCAGATTCGGGAGTTCTAAACAACCGTAGACAGGCCCTGAGACATTGTCTCTCAAGCACCCAATCTGGTCAGCTTATAAAAGAGTCCCTCCAACTAAACGGTATCGAAGGCCTTTTCAAAGTCGACCAGGCAGGCATCCGTGCATTGGTTCTTACTTTTATTCCACTGAATGTCGGAGACCAGTTTCGACGCGGCATGAATAGTGTCTTGCCCCGCTCTAAAGCCAAACTGATTTTCCGGAATTATCTTGTTTTCCTCAACCCATCTCAAAAGAGATCTATTGAAGACTTTCTCGAATACCTTGCTAACATTCGGGAGAAAACTAATTGACCGAAGATTAGAAGGGTTTGTCCTATCTTTATCTTTTTAGGGATAGGGTGTACCACCGCTATTTTCGACTGCTCCGGATAATATGCATTATTCAGCGCATTGTTAAATAGAGTGGCGAAGATATCTATCGCCTCTAGCGGCAGGTGTCTTAATACGACGTTTGGGACACCGTCAACTCCCGCCGATTTTTTGTTTTTCAGTGATTCAAAGATAAACCGAAGTTCATCTCTACTCACGAACAAATGAGTACTAGCTGACCCAGCGAACTTCGTTCCGCCCAAATTCGTTAATGTAATGAAAATAATAATTCCGAGAATGAGCAATGCTCATGCTGCTCTATCTAATTCGGTCAATTCAAATTCTTTATTGAAAAGTTAATATTAAATACAATATAAATAACTGAAGTATTGCATTGTCGATGTGTTTAAATCAAACCGCAATTATTGACGTGTCTCCCAACTTTCCACTTTTTCACTCACACGTGAGCACGCCACATACGATTGACCATTTGAAAAACATGAGATAATTTATGTCACAAATATCCTGCGATATTTGTGAAAGCGATACGCATGGGAAGTTGAAGGCGCTTGAAAACCAATGGCAAATCATCGGAATCCGCAGAAGTAGCACTAACCGTTTATCTATCCAGTCAAATTTTTTTTAAAGTTCGGTTCCCATACTAAGTTCCATTCCCAATCTCATCCCCTTTAACTTTTATTTTCACGACAAAAAGTAGCATAAATGCCATTTCAATACGAATCCCCCAAGCCCAAAATTGTAAAAATTTAACGATCCATTCTCTAGTTATGGGTGCACACACAGACGTCAGTCTCTTTTATATATTGGGGTACCCGCCCGGTTTGTGCGTGCCCCTGGTATGGAACTATCGGATCCAAAACTATCCTATTTTTAAAACTGGAACCAACCATACCCATCCACAAAATTTCATTGAAATCGGTTGAGTGGTTTCGGAGATGGACAACAGCGCCACGTATCGGATAGACCGTCAGCGCACCTATATACCCAATTCCCACGCAAAATTCTGAAAATAAAATTCTTTCTTAGATTTCCTATCTGTGTTAAGATGTACACAATGATGATCAGGCCATCATAACAAACGCTTCTTTAGTATGGCGGACTAAAACAAAAAAAAAAAGAACGCCATTGCTAAGCTTTGTTGCGGTAAAATTTTCCGCAACAAGATCCACTCTTTGTCCCTTCTTCGTTCCACCCTGATCCCTCTTTTATTTGGGTGAATCGCATAAGGTCCTGGGACGTGGATGGGCAGCCGAGGTCCCATCAGCCTCCGGACCACATCCCCGGAACCATATGGGTACACCGAGTAGGTTTTATGATGGTTAGAATGGCCACAACCATCTACCCAACAGACGGAATGTCTGTTTAGGTACGAGACCCGGTTGCGCAGCCCTTCGGACGGAAGGGAGACTCGCTTCCGTCGAGGCAAGTCATTGGTGAGCCTGGCAGGCGGCCAGGAGACTCCCACTGACCCCAAGGCACAATGAAAAACAGACGGGCGGTCTGTAGAGAAAGATGAGTGGGGGGAGGACGATCCCCTTAACAAACACTCCACCGTGGGACCACTAGACGCAGAACACCAAGTCTAATTACCGGGTGTGGCGGACAGCCAATACCAAAACACCCCAACGAACGTCACATACTACCATATGTGATGAAAACATTATGTTCGATGGGTGGAGGGACGACGATCCCTTTTTATCGAATCACCCCGCCGTGGGAGCAACGGAGGAGCAGCAGGGGAGTGTAGGCGGACGGCCAGCTAAACAGACACTCTTCAGGGCAATAACAAAGCCCCTTGAACTACCACATTATCGGTAGGGAGTCTTGTTCGATGGGCGTAGGGAAGACGATCCCTAAGTCAATGCCCCGACGATGGAGCAACGAAGGAGCAACAGAGAGCGTGGGCGGACGGCCAAACAAAATCACGCACTCACAAATACCACCCGCACGGAAAGTGCGTGATAAAATCATTGTACACATAGCACGGAACAAAATTACAAAAGCAGCATCAGCAAATGGAAAAGGGGTACGAATGTCGGGCCCCAGATCAGAAACAAAAGTCACCAGCACTGAATGGTGATAACAGAGGCGAAGGCAGAGATCATTACTGCAAAACAATGATAGCCCGAACGAAGGTCAGCCTCGGCACCTAGGATGCTGCCGATGTCAACTGCAACACGATGGCCGAGAGCCCACCCTAAACTAAACTTAATTGTAAGGGATGACCTACTATACGCAAGTCCCATCCCCCAAATCTGCGCGAGAGTCCACCGAACGAGATTAATAAGTCGCGAGAAGAAAAAAAAAATACAATGAAGTCATACCTGTGGATTCTCTGTCACCTCTGCCTGTCCAATAAGGAAGGAAGTCCAAGTACGGGTGGGGTATAACAACAAGCGTCCACTTATATTCTTTCTTCCTTTTTTCCATTGTATATTTAATTTTCTTTATATAATTCGTGGGGAAAAATGCCGAGTTTGATTCCTCCACGAATTACCTTGTTTGTTTACATTTTGTTTTGACTAAAGGTCAAAGATAATATCTTAAAGGAAAGCCAACTCTGAAATAAGAGAAAAGTTCGAAGTCGGCTGGCTAATCTCAAATATACTGGAAGGATTCCCCCACGGGCGAATTCCAGTATACGAGAGAGGAACGACTGGAAGTTTTGAGAGAGTTAGCGGGTTACGGCAGCGCATTGGTGTCGCACAAAATGGACCGTTCAGCCCGCTAATATGTTTGAATGTGGTGGTTAATGGCCGTGGGAGGCATTGCTGAATGCCAACTTAAGATCCCACCGTTGGGGTCTAACACCAGCGCATGAATGAGAGTACGAATGAGAGTGTGTGTGAGGAAGCCAAGGGACTTCGAACAAAGGCAAAACCCTGGAAGTCACTTCTTGGCTAACCAGCGAAAAAGCAAGGTGTTTTAAAGAAGTTCTTTTGTTTGGATTGCGAGTAGCATTTTTTATTTTTGGAAGAGTAGCGAAAAGTAAATCGTGGAGTGAAAATAAAAGTAAAGTAGCATAGTAGGAAGTGTAAAAGCAAGAAACAAGGAAGAA
Source organism: Cheilosia vernalis (assembly GCA_949126925.1). Lineage (NCBI taxonomy): Eukaryota > Metazoa > Arthropoda > Insecta > Diptera > Syrphidae > Cheilosia > Cheilosia vernalis. The sequence continues at coordinate 42,771,215 of OX421358.1, forward strand.
AGGATAGTTGACAAAGGAGCAGAAAGAAAAGTAAAGGAAAAAGGGGTGTCAGAAGGGACACAGAGTAAGAAGGACAGGACAGAGGAAGACAGGGAATCCATCAGGAAATTCCAAATAAAAAGATAAGTAGAGTGATACATATATACATATTTCGTTTGGTTAGGATAATTTAAAAGAAGGTAGCTTTCGGTAGGCTCTCGTTTCGATAAAACTCCCGATAAAGCGGGACACGCGACCCGTTACATAAAAAATTATAATCTTTCGGACGACGCGATAGTGGGTTATCTCTAACAGTCTGAACACCATATTTGTCTTTTTTTTTGATCACCACCACCATTGAAGCTGGGTTTTCCCCAAAGAAATAAAAGACCGTGCTCCAACGGAGCTTTATAACGTTTTGGAAAATCCGCTGTTTCATTCATTTCATTTCTTTTACTTTTAGATTTTTCGCCGTTGGCTTCCAGCCGCAGCATTATATATTGGCTGTATTCTTCTTTTCTCGATTGGTTTCAGAATTCCAATAAAAAATTCTGTGGCGCCCTTATATTTTTTTTGCAACTAGCGACCTGCGCAAAACCTACCAGTTGAACCCACCCCCTTTGCTGACTAGCCATTGGAAGCATCCAAAGTGCTACCTGTTGCACAACTTCTTCGTTATATATGGTCTGTGGCGTTTGACACATTCGACCCTTTAACCCTCGGTGCAGTGGTGGCTGCAATTTTTATATTCATTTGTTTTGTTTAATTTATCGCGTTATTGTGCGGTCTGACCACCAATTAATTCGTTTAGTTAATAAAGTAAATATTAGTGCAACATTTGGCGCCCAACGTGGGGCTCGTTTTTTTTAAATAATTGATTAACTCACAATAATTTGTGTACGACCGATCGCTTTTTTTTGATATTTTCATTGCGTGTTCTGTGTTCAGGGAAGTGTCGTTATTTTGCAAAGTTCTTTTTACTTTTCTTGCTATTTTTAGGTGATTAGTTGTGGTGGAAAAATTGTGGTCAAGGAAGCTTGGAGCTGTGGAGTGCATTTGGCCAAAGTACATAGGAAACACATAGGAGTAAGATTTCTCCGAGTGGGAATATCCAAGTAGGTGGTTTCTTTTTATCTTTTTCATTATTTATTTTTGCTTAAAATTGCACAATATTTTCTACAAAGTAAATAATATTCATATATACATATTTAAATAAGTTTTAAATAAGTAATCCGATAATTTTATATACATATATATATACCAATATCATATTGTTGCGATTCTGTGGTATAGTTGTCTCTTTTACACATATATATTGCAATTCGTGGCTCTCAAACCAGTAGTTCGTCTTCGTATAATTATCTCTGGTGCAACCAGTGTTTGTAGGGTTACCGTTGGGCATTTTTTTTTTTCTGAATCGAGTCGTGTCTTTGGGTTATTTAAGTGTTTTGTATAATAATAATTATTACAATCATTTTTTTTTGCGATAAATATTTGGAGTCGTGCACTTTCCGTGATTTTCACTTGGTTTTATTAGGGGTTTTATTCTGTTTTCCAAATAAGTTCTATTGGAAGCCCGAGGTCTGCCAACTGGCACAGTAGGTGACATGAGGAAGTCTTTAAGGGCTTCGCGATTATTAGAACGTCGGGGTTCGATAGGAACAGGGATTATGGATTACCCGTTCACTTTTAGAGAGGATGTGGACGCCGTTAAGGCCAAACTGGCAGAAGTAGGCGATCTTTTGAAAGAGTCTCCAAGTGATCCGAAGTCAAAGGAATACTTGAAGATTCTTACAAAGATTGAGTGGGCTTTGGGTAGGATCGATAGGAGTAGACCGGAGGGGAGTGAAGAGCTGGAAGAGAAGCTTCAGCTCAGAAATGATTTAGTATTCGCGTTAGGCAAACTCACGTCCGAGGAGGACGATGAGGAAGAGGAAGTAGACGACGATGATCCGAAGCAGAGGAAGCAACAGCAACAACAACAGCAACAACAACCATCGCTATCTGAGAATCAAGCTCAGATAGTTAGAGATCTTTCGCTACCAACGACTTCTGCTCTTGCTAGAGAAATTGCTTCTCACGCAAGCGTCGGTGAGCGAATTGAACAACGCGAGCGAATTGAACAACGCGAGCGAATTGAACAACGTGACCGAATAGAGCAACATTCGGTCAACGAGCGCTACGAAAACTTGGCCAAATGGGGCCTAAAGTTTTCAGGGGAACGATGTGGGGCTTCCGTAAATTCTTTCTTGGAGCGAGTGGAAGAACTACGAGAGGCAAGGGGAGTTTCAATTCCACAACTATTTAGGTCGGCAGTAGAACTCTTCGATGGAAAAGCTCTTCTTTGGTTTAGGGCGGTTAGGCGTTCGGTCTGTTCGTGGCAGGAGTTGGTGAGGGAACTCAAATTAGAGTTCCTCCCTCCTAATTATGATGACCTCTTACTAGAGGAAATCAGGCGTCGTACCCAAGGGAAGGAAGAATCCATAGGAGTTTATGTTGCTACAATGCAAAACATGTTCGGCAGACTTTCTGACCCAATATCGGAGAACAGGAAGTTGTCGATTATTCAACGGAACCTAGCGCCATTTTATCAGACGCAATTGGGCTTGGCAGAACCCAAATGCGTCAGGGATTTGGTGGCGCTGGGAAGGAAGTTGGAAATGGTAAGGGCAAATGTGGAAACATTCGCTCCCCCTCCAACTAATCGCGGTAGGCATCTTTTGGAGCCGGACTTGGCATATGTCGGCACAGAAGAACCCAGAGTGTCGGTTGTTTCTCAAAGCAACCAACAGCGTCGTCAACCAATGAGGTGTTACAATTGCGATGGTGAAGGCCATTTCGCAAATAGGTGTTCCGCTCCTAGGCGTTGCTACGGTTGTGGCGCGGTAGGGACTTCGCGTAGGGACTGTCGTAGATGTTCGGGAAACGCGCAACGGTCTCTTGGGTCAGCAGGACAAGAGCGCCGTCGCAATTAGAGAGGTCGCCTGCTGGTGACCAGTTAGGGATTTCGCAAATTCATTTAGGCTTTACTTTGGAGGCAAACGGGGAAGATAGGCGACCATACTTAGGAGTTTCAATTTATGGAATTAGGTTTTTAGGACTTTTGGATTCGGGCGCTTCACGCACAATCATTTGTAGGGACGGGTGGAATATTTTGAAAGATTTAGGGCTAGTGTTAGGTAGAGGCAACATAAAATCAGTTGCATTAGCAGATGGAGCAGGGATAGAAGTTTTAGGGGTGGTATCTTTACCAATTGTGGTGCAGGAGAAGACGGTGTTTCTAGAGTGTTTGGTGATACCAGCTCTACCACACGTCATGATCTTAGGTGCAGATTTTTGGGCACTGACGGGAGTGGTTCCGGATTTGAGATCAGGCGTGTGGAGTTTTTCGAGTCAACAGATGGTTGGCTCAATTTCCGCGATTAGGGAGAAGTCCGAGTTGGACGTGGCCGAAGTCAGGCAACTCGAAATTTTGGTAGAAAAAATTTTTGAAGTCATGCCAGAAGGCTTAGGGTGCACACAATTGGTAGAGCATAAGATTAGGACGTCGGCAGAACCTATAAAGCAGAGATATTATCCGGTTTCACCGGCAATGCAGGGACATATCGATAAGGAGCTAAAGGAGATGCTGGATGCGGGAGTCATTGAGAAATCAAGCAGTCCGTGGGCATCTCCAATAGTTCTTATTAGGAAGAAGGATGGTTCTTATAGGTTCTGTGTCGACTATAGGAAACTTAATAAAGTTACAGATAGGGATGCTTATCCACTTCCATACATATCAACCACGCTAGATAAGCTTCGAGATGCGAAGTTTTTAACATCACTAGATATAAAGTCGGCCTATTGGCAGATCCCGATGGAGGAGGGATCGCGCCCGCTCACAGCCTTCACGGTCCCGAATAGAGGCCTTTTCCAATTTAAACGAATGCCTTTCGGCTTACATAATGCGCCTGCGACGTGGCAGAGGTTTATCGACAACGTTTTGGGTGTCGATCTCGAGCCACACGTATTCGTATACTTAGACGATATAATAATCGTCACAAACTCATTTGAACAACACCTTAAAATATTGGAAGAGGTTTTTAAACGGTTATGTGAGGCAGGGTTAAAAGTTAGTCGCGAAAAATGTAACTTTTGTAGGCCGTCATTAAAATTCCTGGGATATGTTGTGGACAGGAACGGATTACATGTTGATCCGGAAAAAGTGGAAAGCATGGTTAGGATTCCTGCACCAAAGAATGTGAAGGAAGTTAGGAGTTTTATAGGGACAGTCTCATGGTACAGACGTTTTGTACCAAACTTCGCCACCTTAGTTAGGCCTTTAACAGATTTGTTAAAGAAGAGTAGGAAGTTTAGTTGGACAGCTGAATGTGAGGAAAGTTTTAGAAAGGCGAAGGAGTGTTTGATAACGGCACCGATCTTGACATTCCCGGACTTTCAGCGACCTTTTGTGGTGCAAACCGATGCGTCAGATTTTGGAATCGGGGCCGTATTATCGCAGGAGTTTGAGGAGGGTGAAAAGGTAGTTTGTTATTTGAGTAGGTCTCTCAATAGATGTGAGAGAAACTACTCGACGACAGAGAAGGAGTGTTTAGCAGTGGTTTGGGCGATTGAAAAGCTGCGAGCGTACATTGAAGGCGTTCGATTTACGGTCGTAACGGATCACTACTCGCTGGTTTGGCTAAGCAACCTTAAGGATCCGTCGGGTAGATTAGCCCGCTGGGCAGTGAGGCTCCAACAGTTCGATTTCGAAATAGTACACCGTAAGGGGAAGGAACATGTCGTCCCTGACATGTTGTCGCGAGGAGTTCCGGTTGTGGCCGAGATCTCGGAAGCGGATTTGGACCCTTGGGTGGCGAAAATGATTTTAGCAGTAGAATCGAATCCTCTAGAATACCCAGCGTGGAGAGTAGAAAATGGCCGTCTGTTCAAATTTGTGAAGAGCAGCCACATAAGAGTGCATGAAAATAACGATGAGTGGAAACTAGTAATAGGGAAAGCAGATAGATTAGGGATATTACGGGAGTGCCATGATAGTCCTTTAGCAGAACACATGGGAGTAAGAAAAACTTTTGCTAGAATAGGGAACAAATATTATTGGCCCAAAATGAGGAAAGATGTTACCAAATACGTTAGGAGTTGTAAAGTTTGCCAACAAGTGAAGCCGGTGAATGAGAAGCCAGCTGGTCTAATGAGAGAGAGAGTAGGGATTTCGAGGCCTTGGGAAATGATCTGTGTAGATCTGGTAGGACCCCTTCCCAAGTCCAGTAAGGGATTTATTTACATTTTGACCGTCGTAGATTATTTTACAAAATTTCCGCTGCTTTTCGCGTTGAGATCTGCTACCGCAAAGGCAGTGTGTAAGGAATTAGAAGATAACGTGTTTCTTCTCTTTGGCATACCATCGGTGGTCGTCTGTGACAACGGCCCCCAGTTCCGCAGCAAGGAACTGCAAGCGCTTTGCCAGGCGTACGCGTCACGACTACAATATACCGCTCATTATCACCCGCAGGCAAACCCTGCGGAAAGGATAAATCAAATAATAAAAACAACTCTGAGAGCCTACGTCTCAGAAAACCATAGGAGTTGGGATTCACAATTAGCGAAGGTGGCGTGCGCCATACGCACGTCGCAACACGAGGTCTTAGGAGTTTCGCCGTACTATGCGAATTTCGGGAGGGATATGGCAACTTGTGGCAGAGAAACTGCCAGATGTCGCCAAATTGAGGATAGCGAAGTGAGTTTAGGTAGAGGAGTAGAATCGTCGGATAGTAGGGAAATAAACGTAGAGGATAGGGACGTGGAGACAATTAATGGGGATATAAATAGGAGCGAGTTAGAACAACGATTTGAGGAGTTGAGACAAGATATTGGTAGAAAGTTAGCAGCTGCCGCCAAGAAGTCCGCGAAAGCCTACAACCTCCGCCGGCGAGATACCCAGTATCTCCCGAACGAGTTTGTATGGCGCAGAAATTTCGCGTTATCCGATGCCGCTAACTACTATGCCGCAAAATTGGCTCCCAAATTCATCGGGCCGTTTAGAATTAAGAAACGTGTGTCACCTTGGACATACACCTTATCCGACGAAAACGGTAAAGATCGCGGTACGTGGCACGTAAAGGACTTAAAGCCCTATTACGATGCTGCAAACGAATAGTCTAGTTAAAAGTCCCAATAACGTAGTTTTCTTTTAGTTTATCACTTTTGTTGTATTTATTTTGAGAACTAGACAGGCAGATTAAGCCATTGATGGAAATGTGTTCCTGTGTTGTGGCGTCTACCCTAGTCTGAAGAAATGGTTTGGGTTTCTTAGAAAACCAAGCCCATTTCTTTGGAGGTAAGGGTGGGGTTTGTTGCGGTAAAATTTTCCGCAACAAGATCCACTCTTTGTCCCTTCTTCGTTCCACCCTGATCCCTCTTTTATTTGGGTGAATCGCATAAGGTCCTGGGACGTGGATGGGCAGCCGAGGTCCCATCAGCCTCCGGACCACATCCCCGGAACCATATGGGTACACCGAGTAGGTTTTATGATGGTTAGAATGGCCACAACCATCTACCCAACAGACGGAATGTCTGTTTAGGTACGAGACCCGGTTGCGCAGCCCTTCGGACGGAAGGGAGACTCGCTTCCGTCGAGGCAAGTCATTGGTGAGCCTGGCAGGCGGCCAGGAGACTCCCACTGACCCCAAGGCACAATGAAAAACAGACGGGCGGTCTGTAGAGAAAGATGAGTGGGGGGAGGACGATCCCCTTAACAAACACTCCACCGTGGGACCACTAGACGCAGAACACCAAGTCTAATTACCGGGTGTGGCGGACAGCCAATACCAAAACACCCCAACGAACGTCACATACTACCATATGTGATGAAAACATTATGTTCGATGGGTGGAGGGACGACGATCCCTTTTTATCGAATCACCCCGCCGTGGGAGCAACGGAGGAGCAGCAGGGGAGTGTAGGCGGACGGCCAGCTAAACAGACACTCTTCAGGGCAATAACAAAGCCCCTTGAACTACCACATTATCGGTAGGGAGTCTTGTTCGATGGGCGTAGGGAAGACGATCCCTAAGTCAATGCCCCGACGATGGAGCAACGAAGGAGCAACAGAGAGCGTGGGCGGACGGCCAAACAAAATCACGCACTCACAAATACCACCCGCACGGAAAGTGCGTGATAAAATCATTGTACACATAGCACGGAACAAAATTACAAAAGCAGCATCAGCAAATGGAAAAGGGGTACGAATGTCGGGCCCCAGATCAGAAACATAAGTCACCAGCACTGAATGGTGATAACAGAGGCGAAGGCAGAGATCATTACTGCAAAACAATGATAGCCCGAACGAAGGTCAGCCTCGGCACCTAGGATGCTGCCGATGTCAACTGCAACACGATGGCCGAGAGCCCACCCTAAACTAAACTTAATTGTAAGGGATGACCTACTATACGCAAGTCCCATCCCCCAAATCTGCGCGAGAGTCCACCGAACGAGATTAATAAGTCGCGAGAAGAAAAAAAAATACAATGAAGTCATACCTGTGGATTCTCTGTCACCTCTGCCTGTCCAATAAGGAAGGAAGTCCAAGTACGGGTGGGGTATAACAACAAGCGTCCACTTATATTCTTTCTTCCTTTTTTCCATTGTATATTTAATTTTCTTTATATAATTCGTGGGGAAAAATGCCGAGTTTGATTCCTCCACGAATTACCTTGTTTGTTTACATTTTGTTTTGACTAAAGGTCAAAGATAATATCTTAAAGGAAAGCCAACTCTGAAATAAGAGAAAAGTTCGAAGTCGGCTGGCTAATCTCAAATATACTGGAAGGATTCCCCCACGGGCGAATTCCAGTATACGAGAGAGGAACGACTGGAAGTTTTGAGAGAGTTAGCGGGTTACGGCAGCGCATTGGTGTCGCACAAAATGGACCGTTCAGCCCGCTAATATGTTTGAATGTGGTGGTTAATGGCCGTGGGAGGCATTGCTGAATGCCAACTTAAGATCCCACCGTTGGGGTCTAACACCAGCGCATGAATGAGAGTACGAATGAGAGTGTGTGTGAGGAAGCCAAGGGACTTCGAACAAAGGCAAAACCCTGGAAGTCACTTCTTGGCTAACCAGCGAAAAAGCAAGGTGTTTTAAAGAAGTTCTTTTGTTTGGATTGCGAGTAGCATTTTTTATTTTTGGAAGAGTAGCGAAAAGTAAATCGTGGAGTGAAAATAAAAGTAAAGTAGCATAGTAGGAAGTGTAAAAGCAAGAAACAAGGAAGAAAGGATAGTTGACAAAGGAGCAGAAAGAAAAGTAATGGAAAAAGGGGTGTCAGAAGGGACACAGAGTAAGAAGGACAGGACAGAGGAAGACAGGGAATCCATCAGGAAATTCCAAATAAAAAGATAAGTAGAGTGATACATATATACATATTTCGTTTGGTTAGGATAATTTAAAAGAAGGTAGCTTTCGGTAGGCTCTCGTTTCGATAAAACTCCCGATAAAGCGGGACACGCGACCCGTTACATAAAAAATTATAATCTTTCGGACGACGCGATAGTGGGTTATCTCTAACAGTCTGAACACCATATTTGTCTTTTTTTTTGATCACCACCACCATTGAAGCTGGGTTTTCCCCAAAGAAATAAAAGACCGTGCTCCAACGGAGCTTTATAACGTTTTGGAAAATCCGCTGTTTCATTCATTTCATTTCTTTTACTTTTAGATTTTTCGCCGTTGGCTTCCAGCCGCAGCATTATATATTGGCTGTATTCTTCTTTTCTCGATTGGTTTCAGAATTCCAATTAAAAATTCTGTGGCGCCCTTATATTTTTTTTGCAACTAGCGACCTGCGCAAAACCTACCAGTTGAACCCACCCCCTTTGCTGACTAGCCATTGGAAGCATCCAAAGTGCTACCTGTTGCACAACTTCTTCGTTATATATGGTCTGTGGCGTTTGACACATTCGACCCTTTAACCCTCGGTGCAGTGGTGGCTGCAATTTTTATATTCATTTGTTTTGTTTAATTTATCGCGTTATTGTGCGGTCTGACCACCAATTAATTCGTTTAGTTAATAAAGTAAATATTAGTGCAACAGCTTCAAAGGGTAAAGCGACTTGCATGTTTCGGTATATCCGGAGCCATGTGTAGGCGTACCTATCCTACATACTGTGACTATAGAAGCCTTCATAGGACTAACACCTCTACACATATACATAAACAAAGGGCAATTTGCAGCTCGGCAAGTTTAATCGAAATGAAAGAGACAATTCTCAGCGACCATCATGAGTTAAAGGATTTTTTCTCTGAAATTACAGTACTTGCGCGGTAACAGACCGCTTTCCGAAGACTTTATGTTTCAAAAAACGGTTCTCTACAGAGATCTCTAGTAGAGAAGCATGGGCGTACAATAGCCCACCTACTTGCCAAAATGGTCGAAAGTGGTTTACGGATGGTTCCAATATGGAAACAGGAGTGGATGCTGGGTTCCACGGACCTAACCACATATACAACACAGGTACTAAAGGCATATACTTATACATCCATATATTCACGGACAGTCAAGCAGCTATAAACGCCCTTAGCTTGCCTATTATTGCCTCCAAATCAGTACTAAGCTGTTTCAACGGCCTTCAAACGCTCGGACGTAGAACCCTTCTACTACACTCCCATATCACACAAAATGTAGCTTCTATTGGGAGAATATCCCAGGTCCAAGACAGGTCAAGCGTGCTATTCAGCCGTTCAAAAAAGATGCCAACAGAAATTTAAATCTAAGAAGGCATGATATCGAAAATCTGGCGGGTTTCCTCACAGGACATCACAACCTACGATATCAATTAAATAAAATTAATTTAACTGACTCCTCACTTTGTCGGTTGTGTCTTGAAGAAGACGAAACTGCTTGGCCACATAATATGTTAGTGTCCAGCCCTATGTGGAATCAGGAGAACTATCTTCTACAGGGAGCTTCTGAGCCCTGAAGAGATAAAGAAGTCATCTGCCAGCAGCTTGATTTACTTTGTTAGAAAAGTGGAGAATCTGCTCGCCTAAACATTATTCTGGCCCTATGGCACAATAGATCTTATAGGTCCACGTGCCCTTCATCGCTCAGGCGTAGTCAGAAGGTTTTAGATAAATCTTGACTGTAACTCTCTTTTACCGTCGACTCTCTTTCGTGACGTCGTTTGTAGTTTATGTGCATGAAGAACGAAAGAAAAGTATTTCCCGGAATCATAGTTTGTACACAACTGCGTAGTTGAAATTTAATGCAGTAAAATAATTTTTTTTAATTGTTAATATTTAAAAAAAGTAAAAATGCAAGGATAAGCACCCTAAGAATATCTTCTTTTCTTCTTTTGTTAAGATTGGTTGACCGTGTGAACTGCAAAAGGGAGAAACACACTACAGAAATTACAGAAATAATATAGAGGGGACTAGCTGACCCGGCGAACTTCGTTCCGCCCAAATTCGTTATAATGTAATAAAAATAATAATTCCGAGAACGAACAATGAACATGCTGCTTTATGTGATTCGGTCAATTCAAATTCTGTATTCAAAAGTTATATTAAAAACATTGTTGATGATGTCTTTAAATCAAACCGCAATGATTGACGTGTCAGCCAACCTTAATTTTTCCACTAAAGTGCTTTACGGTACACGAAGTACAAAGCGGAAGATTTTGCTCACACGTGAGCACGCCAAATACGATTGATTGATACGATTGAAAAACATGGGAATTCAATAATTGATGTCACAAATATCCAGTGATTGTCCTTGCGACTTACTATTTTTTTCCATAATGAAAGCGATATGCATGGGAAATTGAAGGCGCTCGGAAACCAATTGCAAATCATCGGAATCCGCGGAATTATATAATCGGTGCTTGAATTTTTAAGTCAAAATCTTCGCTTCCAAGACATTTGATTTGAGATTCTTCACATTCAAATCAAACCCAATCCGTTAAAAAAAGTTTCGGTTGATTGGGGTTGCTCAACAATATTATAACTGAGCCGACTTTCGAATTAAAATTGTGTAGCGGTGAGCCCGGAACATCTAAAGAATTTAAAAATAAAACTTTTGAAATAAGTTTTGTTGTATTGGCAGTGACACAACCCGTTTTCCTATCCAGTATATTTTTTTTTACAAAGTGCGGTTGCCATACTAAGTTCTATTCCCAATCTCATCCCCTTAAACTTTTATTTTCACGACAAAAAGTAGCATAATGTCCTTCCTAAACGAATCCTCCAAGCCCAAAATCGTAAAAATCGAACGATCCATTCTCGAGTTATGAGTGCACACACAGACGTCAGTTTCTTTTATATATAGGGGTACCCACCAGGTTTGTCCGTGCCTTTCGTTTGGAACTATCGGGTCCAAAACTATTCTATTTTTAAAACTGGAACCAACTGGATGGGTATCCACAAAATTTCATTGAAATCGGTTGAGTGGTTTCGGAGATCGACAACACCTAACCAATTCCTCCGTAGATTTTGAAATTAAAATTCTTTCTTAGATTTCCTATCTGTAAATGTGTTAAGAGTCATAAGAGCATTATATGTTTTCCTTTTCACTAATCTTGACTGTAACTCTCTTCGGCCGTCGAATCTCTTTCGTAACGTCGTCGTTTGTAATTTGTACAGGCATGAAGAACGAAAGAAAAGTGTATCCCGAATCAAAGTATGTACACAACTGCGTAGTTGAAATTTAGTGTAGTAAAATTCAACTTTTTCAATTGTTAATATTTTAAAAAAAGTAAAAATGCAAAGATAAACACCCTGAAAATACCTTTTTTTTTGACACTTGATTTGTTAAGATTGGTTGAGTGTGTGAACCGCAAAAGGGAGAAACACACTACAGAAACTACAGAAATAATATAGAGGGGATTCGCAGGATTTTTTGTTCGACTCGCCAACGATAATAATGTCCTTCCTAAACGAATCCTCCAAGCCCAAAATCGTAAAAATCGAACGATCCATTCTCGAGTTATGAGTGCCACACACAGACGTCAGTCTCTTTTATTTATTGGGGTACCCACCCGGTATTTCCGTGCCTTTCATTTGGAACTATCGGGTCCTAAACTATCCTATCTTTAAAACTGAAACCAACTGGATGGGTATCCACAAAATTTCATTGAAATCGGTTGAGTGGTTTCGGAGATCGACAACACCTAACCCTAACCAATTCCTCCCTAGATTTTGAAATTAAAATTCTTTCTTAGATTTCCTATCTGTGAATGTGCTAAGAGTCATCAGAGCATTATATGTTTTCACTAATCTTGACTGTAACTCTCTTCGGCCGTCGACTCTCTTTCGTGACGTCGTCGTTTGTAATTTGTACAGGCATGCGCATGAAGAACGAAAGAAAAGTGTATCCCGAATCAAAGTATGTACACAACTGCGTAGTTCAAATTTAGTGTAGTAAAACTCAACTTTTTCAATAGTTAATATTTAAAAAAAAATAAAAATGCAAAGATAAGCACCCTGAAAATATCTTTTTTTTGACACTTGATTTGTTAAGATTGGTTGAGCGTGTGAGCCGCAAAAGGGAGAAACACACTACAAAAACAACAGAAATAATATAGAGGGGATTTGCATCGGCGATTGTGCCATTTGCACGGTTGCCGTCATTGAACCCGGTGAAACCGTTGTTCTCGGATCGCCAATCTTGATTTCGGTCTGCAGATAAAAGTGGTTAAGAAAGGCCCTCTCCTCGAGATCGCGGTTACGGCAAATAGGGTTGTTCACCGTATGCAACGTATGCCTACTGGAAAGCTTGTGCTTATGTGAAAAAGATCGCAATAAATTGCAATTCATTAAATAATTTACCTGTGGGTTAGAAGGAGAATAGAATAGAACACATCTTTATAACAAGTAAAGTCTTCCGCAGGTGTATAGAAAGAAGCTTTATAATTACTTAAACCATAATGTAAAAAGAAATTTTAAATGCCAAATATAAAGACTTTAAACAAATAGACACATTTCTAATAAGTACACCTTACAGTTTTCTGAAAGGCAATCCTCTGATTGTTCCGTGCGTCGGGGAAAACGTACACTTTTGACCGCATTTATCCTAGGAACGCCATTGCGCAAGTGCGTTGTTGATGCAATAAGGAAAGCCCCGCTCTTTTGCCTTGGAAACACAATAATGCGTTTTTATTAGCATGTTCTTTATGCACTAAATCAAGAAACTTTGTTTATTTTTGCGCACTGTAAACTTTTCATGTCAATTTGAACATTGATTTGACAACAACTGTCTTTGATTTTTAATGCTTTTGTTGTGTGCATTGAACCGGGTTATTTTGTATGAAGTTCTTATAACAAAATGGACTACAATTCGGTAATTGTTATAATACTGCAGATTACTTATACTAATATAATTATAATGTGGTATTTGATTGCAATTTGCGATATGATTTCCGATTTCAGATTTCGCATATTCAATCCGACGAATGAATCCAAACTGTTTTTTTTAACTTTCTCCATTACGTAGTTAGAGAAAGATATTGGTTTCGTACAAAATTTCGAACTCGAGATATTAATCAATTCTGATATTACGACAAATTTCTGTCCGGTCTGTCCGTCCTTCCACAGGCCTACAGCCTAAACGGCTTCCCGGATTACGTTCAAACCTCGGATTTGGAGTTTTTGGGATTACGTTCGGGAGGCGTTTTTTTTTTTTTGCAAGGTAACCTCAATTTCGACATATCTCGAAAACGGTCTATACGATTGTAACAAAAAATAATTTCTAAGGTAATGTGGACATTTATAACATAATATCAAACTCAGTTTGTCTCTATATTACCGTATAATGGATTTTTGAAAAAAGTAATTTTTTAAAATTTAATTTTTTTCAGTTTACCGGAAAACGGCAATAACGATTTTGACCAAAATGCAAACTTAGAGTCATATGGATGTTTTCAAAACTATTGTGCCCTCAATTTTCGAATTGCTGAAGACTCTGAAAGTCAGACTCGCACTAAACGAGAAAGTTTCGTGCGACACAGTCGTGCACTTTATTTAATTATTGTTAGTATGTGCATGCTCTAAATAGTTTTCTATAGATATATACTCTTAACAGATTTTTATAACAATGTATTTTGTAATGTACACTGCAAATAAGTTCATTCTTTGTGTTTTTGGAGCACGAAAGGTGATCAAAACATTTTTTTACTTTTCCGAGTATTTTTTTACCAAAGTAAAAAAAAAAACATTTTCCCTAAGCAGTGTTAATATGTATTGTTTCCATATGACTTCGAAATTAGAAACATGAATATTAACGATAATTAATTTTCAAAAACCGCTTGAAGTTATGAAATCGCTTTCATTAAAAATGAAAAAAAAAAACAGTGTTAGTTTATTTTTCTCTGATTAGATTTTTTAGATTAGATTAGATTAGATTTCGATTGGTGGTTGGGTGTTGTGTGAATAGGGATGGACATCTGATTGGCATCAACTTGGCGATGTCCAGTGTCGCAACTATCTCACACTCACCAATTGTGCTTATTTTACCTCCCCGTGGTCACCACCGGGTACTGGTCTATGTTCACCCGGACTTGACTTGCTAAACTTATAAGCGCGAGTGTTGAACACGAAGAAAATAGCAACACTATAATGCTCTGTCGGATTGACTGTCTGCTCGAGTCTCAGAAGTCTTACATGAGCCCCTCAGAAAGAGGACGTACGGCGGATGAATTCACATAGCTGAATCAACGGTGGCGTCAACAGTCAACATGGCAGATACCTCAATGGGCTACTCTGACGTATTTGGAGCTGAGGTCATTGAGGATTTTCAACACTAGTCAGGGTGTTGATATAGAGATGGGTTACTGACACCGGAATATCCCGGCTCCTTTTGTCCAAGGGGTCGCAAAAAGGGCCTGGTCCTCCAGGTTGGGGGTTGTACGCCGGGGTAACTGCCCGACTACGTAAAAATATAATAGTTGCGAAGCACCAACAAGCCTCGGGTACGGATGATCTAACTGTTGACGAACCTGGCAAACGATTAAAGGACAACGAATTTCGGATCTGTACGTGGAATGTTAGGTCCCTTAACAGACCGCGTGCAGACGAACAATTAGCGGAAGCCCTGAACCACTATAAAGCAGATTTAACCGCCATCCAAGAAGTGCGATGGGATGGCCCGGGCAAGAAGAAGATGAAAAACTGCGATATCTATTATGGCGACTGCTATCGGCAACAAAAACAGCGCTTATTCGGATGTGGATTCGTCGTTGGCGCCAGACTTAGGCAAGAAGTCTTAAGTTTCAACTATGTAAACGAGCGCATCACGACAATCCGCATCAAGGCTAAATTCGGCAACATTAGCTTAATATGCGCGCACGCCCCCACGGAGGAGAAAGACGACGACACCAAAGAAAGGTTCTACGAGCTCTTGGACCACACCTACGAGCAATGCCCTGGCTATGACACTAAAATTGTCTTAGGCGATTTTAACGCCAAGTTAGGAAGAGAGGGCATCTTTGGTAGTACCGTCGGAAGGTGCAGCCTACACGACACCACCTCCGATAACGGATTTAGGCTGATCGACTTCGCGGCGGGGCGAAATGTTGTCATGGCAAGTACGCGGTTCCCGCATCTCGATATTCATAAAGGCACATGGAGATCTCCTGATGAATACACCGTCAACCAGATTGACCATATTGCGATCGACGCAAGGCACTCCTCCAGTATTATGGATGTCCGAACGTTCCGAGGGGCCAACATTGACTCGGACCACTACCTTGTTGTAGCCAAGGTACGCCTTCGGATATCCCGAACGCCGCCAAAACAAGTAAATACTGGGAGGAAGTTTGACGTCGGACGGCTTCAATCGCAAGAGATCACCAGATCCTTTTCCGATCGAGTCTCTCTCAATCTCTCAAGAGGTCCTATGCAGCCAGCATCAAGTATTGAAGACCAGTGGCAACATTGCCAAAAAGCCATCAGAGACGCCGCCTCTGATGTGCTCGGTTTCACCTGACCGCCACAACGAAACCCCTGGTTCGACGACGAGTGCCGGCAAGCACATGCAGCGAAGCAAGAGGCATACAAAGCGGCGCTGCAAAGGAGGACCAGAGCTGCTCGTGAGCTCTACGCGCAGAAGAGAAGAGACGAACACCGGCTTCTAAGGAGAAAAAAGAAAGAGCATGAGAAGCGCGCGATCAATGAAATAGAGAGATGTTACAACAGGAATGAGGTTCGGAAGTTCTACCAAAGGGTAAAAAGAACTTCACAAGGCTACAGAACCCGAACCGAAGCCTGCAAGGACGAACAAGGGAACATCGTAGTAGAATCGCAGTCGATGCTGAGGATATGGAAGAACTACTTCTGCAGACTGTTTAACGGTGATGACGACTTAAATTCCGCTGTCAGGCAGAATGAACCGTTCAACCTGGACGATGAGGATCAACAATACCGTCCACCCGACCTGGACGAGGTGAAGATAGCTATATCTAAACTGAAGTCCAACAAAGCCGCTGGAGCAGATGGCCTAGCCGCCGAGCTGTTCAAAGCGGCAGGCGATGACTTGGTTAGGAGCATGCACCAACTCATCTGTAAAATATGGTCGGAGGAAAGTATGCCCGATGAATGGAACCTCAGCATTGTTTGCCCGATCCTCAAGAAAGGAGACCCTCTGAACTGCGCCAATTACAGAGGTATCAGTCTTCTAAACAATGCCTACAAGATCTTATCTGCCGTTTTGTGTGAACGCCTGAAGCCTTTCGTAAATAACCTGATTGGTCCATATCAGTGTGGCTTCAGGCCAGGAAAGTCCACCATAGACCAAATATTCACACTGCGGCAGATCTTGGAGAAAACCCAGGAACTTCAAATCGATACCCACCACCTTTTCATCGACTTTAAGGCCGCATATGACAGCATTTATCGGGACGAACTATACAGAGCAATGTCTAGTTTTGGCATCCCTGCCAAACTCGTCCGTTTGTGCAGGATGACGATGGCGAATGCACGCTGCTCCATCAAGGTCGGTAAAGAACTTACCGAGACCTTCGATGTCAAAAAAGGATTTAGACAAGGCGATGCGCTGTCATGTGACTTCTTCAACATCGTTCTTGAAAGAATAGTGCAAAACTCAAACGCCAACACCAGAGGCACTATCTTTCAAAAGTCCGTCCAATTACTCGCATACGCCGATGACATTGACATAATTGGCAGAACGCAGCGTGATGTTAATGGCGCGTTTGTGAGTATTGAGACTGAGGCGGCGAAGATGGGTTTGGCGGTTAATGAGGGCAAGACGAAGTATATGCTGTCAACTAAAAAGGACACCCAACACCGACGGCTCGGACAGAACGTCACAATAGACAGATATAACTTTGAGGTGGTTAAGGACTTTGTCTACCTAGGCTCCGCTATGAACTCAGACAATGACACCAGCGCTGAGATTAAACGAAGAATAACTCTTGCCAATCGCTGTTTCTTTGGGCTAAGAAAGCAATTGAGTAGCAAAGACCTCTCTCGAACAACTAAAGTGACCCTCTATAAGACCTTATATATATATATATATTTCGAGAGATATTCGAATCAGACCACCATTGACGGGTCTCTTTTCGTCTCTCTACCACTGTAAATCTTACCCAGCTAGACTCTCTGGATATCTCCAGAGTTCTTTCGTGGGTTCGATTCCTAGTGTTACCGCTAATCATCTGTGAATATTCTGTTTCATCGACTGGGTTTCCACCCAGTGAATGTCCCAAGATTTTCATTCTTCTGCCAGCCAATCCCAGCGCCAATGATGTTGTAATGTTTTTCATGCGTCTGATCACCGCCTGATTGTCCAGTGTCTCCACCTGACCCTCAAAGCAAGTAGTCCAACGCATGCGGCACAATGCAATCATCTTCAGCCTGTTGTTACCGCTAGCATCAGTTGAAAAATCTGTTTCATTGACTGGGTCTCCTCCACCCAATGATGTCCCAAGATCTTTCATTCTTCTGCCAGCCAATCCCAGCGCCAATGATGTTGTAATGTTTTGCTTGCGTCTGATCACCGCCTGATTGTCCAGTGTCTCCACCTGACCCTCAAGCAAGTAGTCCAACGCATGCGGCACAATGCAATCATCTTCAGCCTGGTGTACGCTATAAGACCTTAATCATCTCAGTCTTTCTTTATGGTGCAGAGGCATGGACTCTATCAAAAGCGGATGAGGTTACTCTTGGTGGCGCAGGGACATAAGTCCACGAGACATAAGTCCATAATGGACTAACGTCCCATTTCGGTGAGACATAAGTCCACTTTTTCATTATGGACTTATGTCTCATCGAAGCGGGACATAAGTTCCGAAATTGTTTTGTCGAAGATGGGACATTAATCCCAAATTTTACCATAGATAATATTTAGCAAAACGTCGTGGATCTCCAATAGGCATCGAATACTTCAAATTAGGCGCACGCGAGTTGCTACCATTGTATTATGAAATGTGTATGGGGGGGCATGCTGCCCCCCTGCAACCCCCCTGCTTGTGTTCACTGTTGGATTACGGGGTGGGTGCGAGGTATTTTACTTATATTTTTTGTTGAATTTTAAAATAGTTGGGTGGGACATAAGGCCAAACATTTTTGCTTGGGACTTATGTCCCGCTTCGATGAGACATAAATCCATAATCAAAAAGTGGAATTATGTCCCACCGAAGTGGGACACAAGTCCATTATGAACTTATGTCTCGTGGACTTATGTCCCTGCGCCACTCTTGGTTGCTTCGAGAGGAAAATTCTTCTGCATTGACGGTGAATGGGTGAATGGAGGAGGAGATACAACGACGAACTGTACGGGCTGTACAGCGACATCGACCTAGTCAGAAGAGTGAAGGTCCAACGACTGAGGTGGCTGGGTCATGTAGAGCGAATGGACACGAATGCTCTGGCCCGGAAGATCTTCGAATCCATACCCGAGGGAAGGCGCAGTAGAGGAAGACCGCGACTCAGGTGGCGCACGCAAGTGGAAGGGGACCTTAACCAACTTAGCGTGAGAAACTGGAGACAGCTAGCTAAAGATCGCGCTGGCTGGAGACGCTTGTTGGTTGAGGCCCAGGTCCACCCCGGACTGTAGCGCCACCTTAAGTCAGTAAGTAAGATTAGATTTCTATTTCTAGAAACTTCAATTGACAAACTATTACTATACATATAAAATAAAGGTATTTGGCATTGTGACGAAATTATATCAGACACTCCATTCGATAGCGAAAATGTCATAAGTTTTAAAAACTCTTAAACATAGCTTCGATCCTAAGAAATTCCTGTGCCAATGTAGCAACGTTTCTGCTCTCAGTTGACCATCTAGCTCGGATCATCTTTGCTGAACAGTTAAAAGAACGTGCATGATGATTAAAACAGTTTTCCTCCCCAAAAGTCAGGCCTTTGTCGTGCGACACTTCTCAAAAATGCACAATTTTATCGGTCCATTCCTTAATTGGAAAAAGTGCGGTCACGATTTGGTTGTTGGTTCGCTTGTATTGTTACATTTACAATCGTGTTGACGAATATCACGCACCAATACAATCGCACCAAATATTTGCCTCTTCCTGTGTTGGCAAAGTTGCTGGCAGCGTTCATCCGGAATTTTTTTGAGTTACGTGGAATTTGTCAATACGAATTTCTATGTAATAAAATGCACTAAGCATTTGCCACCACATATAAATATAGCTTGTAGGCAAGTAGATAACGAACGGCAAGTCGGCCAAAGTTGGGGGTCTCCGTCTCAGTATTGTTTCTGCTCCAAAGCTAACTTCAACTACAAAATACTTCTCTAAATATTATTTTTCGCATAATATCATAGATGTTGTCCCTGCAGTTTCAATATTCCCTTCGGGTAGGGGATAGAATTTACCCGAGGTAGGCATGCCTGTCGTAAGAGCTGACTAAAATCCAACCTCCGTATAACGAGCGTGCAGTGTATACAATAAATGCAATGAACAAAACGAAAAGATTTATTACCCCAGGTAAAATCCACCCTCTTCGGAGGTCGGCTCTACGGATTCTGGGGAGAGCTGCTTATTGCAATCCATTGACCCTTTTATTAAAAGTTCAAGGGTATCTCGATCGCCTCCATCAAGATCGAATAACCCCGGGAAAAGAAGTCCGCCGGGAGCGCCAGCGCGTGAAAAACGGGACTCAGTGAAAGATATAAGGAAGAAATTCATTCAGAAATTCATATTCAACGATCGACCACATCTTCGTCTTAAAAAGCATTGCGGAATCTTTTCTATTTAAAGGGAAGAAGTTGCACACGTTCTTTGTCGTCTTTAAGGCAGCATTTGATACAGTGGATAGGCAAGTAGCTCCTATCTATAAACTCTATGGTATCGGAACGTCGTGGAGGTTTGGAAGGGTTATACAAAACCTTTATATGGACACAGTGGCGGCAGTTTGGAATGGTAAAGTGATGTCTAGTTGGTTCAGAACGGATTCAGGAGTCAGACAAGGTTGTACAATGAGCCCAAGTCTTGTAGTGGCTGAGGCATGCTGTATGTTCGCCTCGTATTAACAGAGTGTTGGTGGGCACGTTCCTGAAGCCTAGCTAAAACTCGCCGGATGGGATGGGATCTTTCACTCCGAACTTACCACACAAAATAAATAAATAAATTAACGTGCCTAACAGCGATCTCAGACATCCATCTTTCTTCTTGGTGGTTGTGGATGTTGTTGGGTTATCCCTCTTGCAGAATTCGCACCGCTCCGTAACTATCCATGTACCCATTTGTCTATTCTGGATAGCCCCTAATTTCTAATATCCCTTCCTACCTCAATCTACCGCGAACACCACCCACAATTCGTCTTAGCCAAACTTACCGCTTTAATGCTTCATAACCGATATGAAAAATAAATATTATGTAAATCCAAACTGTTGTTGTGATGCATAAAAAAAATCAAAATCGAATTCATAAGTACATGAAAATAATAGCCTTTAATTCGTTACTCAACGACATATTCAATTAAAAAGCAAAAATAAAATTATATCTAACTGAAAGCTCTTGCAATGAAAAAAAATTATAAAATTTGTTATTGCTGTACGTACCTTTAACACTCGGCAGCTGTTGTGCGCACAAAAACTGGATCGGAGGCTCACTGTAATTCCAAAACTGTTACCCCTTCAAAATAACACTCACAAGAACTTTGCTTTCAACAACAATTATTATACATTATGTGTTATTATTATAGACTAAATTACTGTGATGATGAACACTATAACTGTGATACTAGATTCTTAGATTTACCACTAATGCTTTTCATATACATATATATATATATTTTTTTACTTTCTTTCCTTTTGTTTATTTTATTTTTTTTTTTTTTTTTTATTTGTAACTGTGAGACTTTTTATGCCAATTATTTAAGATATGGAAATTAAAACACAAGTTTCGTTTTAAAGACACTGCTATTTAGGTGAAGATCACAACCGACTGTTGGCTGCATGTGGACGGGCGTTTTCCGCAAATATATACCAAGACGTCTGTCACAATGGGAGCTGTGTGCTGCTGATGACTGCTGCGCCGTTCTCTCTTAGCGGGAAAGGGGGAAGGAGTTCTGGTAATAAAAAAACCGGAGCGAAAGCTCTTTCCTTTAATCGTGGTGGGTACTGTGCGGTTATTCCGGATGACAGGTGTTATGACGATGCCCCGCCACTATCTGGGTATAGTTGAATCGTGCTGCTTGGGACGAAGATCGCAAGCTCGGCTGTACTTCGGGCGGTTTTCACGCAGTCAATTCGGAATTGAAAATCACTTTTGTTGATTTCGACGATTTTATATATCGATGGCGGTGGAAAGATCTGTTTCCACTTTTCTTTTTGTAACGCTTAGAATTTGTTTAAGGCCGCGAGTATTATACTGAGTTTAGTTTATACTTGTATATTCTGCGGTTACTAAGCTACCGAAAAAGAAAAACTCAACGTAGTGGATCACGCTTACACCCGTTTCGCCAGTCAACCAAACCAAAAAAAGAACCAATCCAGCCTCACCGGAAATAGTTTGCCGTTTGCCTCCATCATCGTGGCAGCCGAAACGTAATGGCTCGCGCCGTAAGCGTGTGG
This sequence comes from Cheilosia vernalis, assembly GCA_949126925.1. Lineage (NCBI taxonomy): Eukaryota > Metazoa > Arthropoda > Insecta > Diptera > Syrphidae > Cheilosia > Cheilosia vernalis. The sequence continues at coordinate 42,793,234 of OX421358.1, forward strand.
CTCGGTCGGCTACGTCGCTCAGGTGGTCTAGTCGCCAGGGATGTTATACATACCTTGTCATGTATAAAACATCGCAGAAACAAACGCAGTAAACAAGCAAACAAAATTTTAATAATATTTTTGTGGGAACCATTACAGTCTATTTGCTTTATTTATTGATGACCTGGTGGACTTCCTACCTAGTGGCATTGAATACGCGGGTCATACAATAAAGGCATTGCTTTTCGCTGATGACATTGCTCTGCTCGCATCAACACCTGAATCATTGCAGCTTATGATTAACCGGCTGTATCAATACTGTAGCCTATGGAACTTGATAGTTAACCTGGAAAAATCCAAAATTATGATTTTAAAGAACGGAGGAGGCAGACAATGTGCAAATGAAAAATGGTACTACAACAATGAATGGATAGAAGTTGTTAAAGAATTCAAATACCTAGGAGTTCACTTCACAAGCAACTTAAGTATGGAAAGGCATCTGAAGGAGAAGCTGACTAAGGCGAAGAGTGCTATCAGCGCGGTGTGGAACAGATGTCTTTATAATAAAAGTATTGCGCACAGCAGCAAGTTCAGAATTTTCGAAGCTGTATCGGGATCCATTTTACTGTATGCAGCACAAGTATGGGGAGCGAAACAATATGATACCGTGGAGAAGCTGCTGCGGTACTTTATTAAGCGAATTTTTGACTGCCACCTAATGCGCCTAACTACATGATTATGTTGGAAACAGGTCTATCGCCTCTCTTCATTAGAACGCTAAAAATGCAAATAGACTACGTTCTGAAAATCATGAAGATGCCTAATCACCGGCTCCCGAAGATAGCGGCTCTCCAAGTCATACGTTCCAAATTAAGTTGGTTTGCTGAATGGATAAACCTTGCTAGCGACTGCGAGATGGACCTCAATCTAGATGATTTAAGCAACTACGATGATTGGAAAAGACTGCTGTACCAGCTGGTTTCTGCGGTTGACTTAAAACATAGAGAGAGATTTTTGAACAACGCCACAGGATCACTCTATAGGAACGTGTACTCTCGATTGAATCATAATCTGAAAGAGAAAAACTATTTTCGAGATGAAAATGGCGTCGACGTAATATCGATAATGTTCAAGTTACGTGGAGAGCTCTTGCTGTTAAACTTTATTCCACATAGAAAGGATCTACCCATCCTGTGCTCATTGTGTAACTCGTTCGAAAGAGAAGATACTTTTCACTTTATTGGAAAATGTCCTATTTTAAAGGAGTCTAGGAGGAACACATTTGGAAGCGATTTTTTGACTGAAGACCAAGTTATATCACTGCTTAACGAGATGGAAGTTAAAAAACTATTCCAATACTGCAATTTGGCGCTAGGCTAGAGAGCGAATTATAAGCGAAAGTTTCTAAGGGGGGGTAAAAAAAAAGATTAAAGATCCGATTTCATGATAATATAATTTTGCTTTGTCAACTAGGCAGACGGCATAAAAGCCATGCTTGTTAATATTTTGTTGTAAACTCTGTAAGAACTATTCTAACAATTGAAATGAAATAAAAAATCTAATCTAATCTAATCTAATCTATAAGGAAGAAATTAAAACACTCCGAATCAAGCTCAAGGAAATGGATCTACTCTATCAAACTCGGAAGAAAGAGATAGAACTGTTAAAAGAAGAAAATTATGTTCTAAGGAACACTCATATTCAGAAAGAACGCGAATGCACTCCACCACGCTTGCCTAGTAAGGAATACCACACTGACGAAGAAGAGCTAGCACGCGAAACGAACCGGTTCTTATGTTATACACCAAAAAGAATTTCCTTTTAAAATTTCAACTTTATTCTTCGAGTTCTTAAATCCAACTAAAAACTAAGATCGCACACGAAAGGTCTCATGCTTATCTTTCGCGTCAGCACAATTGGCAACGTTCGCAGAGGATGTTTATTCAGGCATCCTATTACCCTTTGGTCGACGTTGAACACTTGAATAAACATACTCCACAACAAAGTATATGACAAAGGAATTTTGCTGACCCCTTATCGTTATGCATAACACCTCCCTTCATAAAAATAAACAATATGTTTACAAAATTATTGTATATCTATTAAATACAATTAATATTGCGTAACGAAAATATGCACGACATTTACACATTATATTTTCATCAATCTAATTCAATTTTCATTAATTTTCTTCTTCTATATCGAAATTATTAACTTTAAAAACGTTGGAATTGGGTCTCTTTATAACCACTTTCCTTTTCTCATTATCTTAGTAATGAACAATTTTTTCTTTTTCTTTAATAGGGTTTCTTATTTTCTTATTAAAACAATTTCGGAAAATAGTTATCCCTTTTCCTTTTATTAATTTTAGAGTAAAGTAAGTTATGATTGCAATAATAATGATTCCACTTATTCCTAACACTGCACCTTGAGCGTGAGGTGGTACATTTCTTAATTTTCTAGTAATATAACTTTCTTGATTTCTTATTTCAATTGTTAAATCTTGCAATTCCTTTAAATTTTGAAGTCTTATTTTAGGCATATTAATGTTCTCTTCATTTATATCATTTAATTTTATATTTAAGCAACAATCCTCTGGAGCAAAACGGTAGGTATATATCTTTATTTTCAATTAATAACTCCGAGTCATGTGTTACAATTCTTGATTCAATTGTTTTAAAAATACAATTTGCGTTTAAATTTATAATTCCAATATTATTAATAAGACCTTCTTCATTATCTTCTTCTTTTCTGCATTTACATTTATATTTAGTTTCTTCGCTTAACGTGTATAAATATTTGTTATCCGAAATTTTGTGAAATATTTCAACATGATTTATTATCTGTTTAAAATTACAATTATTATCTCTTCTGTTCATAAAAATCGTTAGCTCGCAATCATTATTAGCAATGCTATTTTTAAATTCTAGTTGATTACATATGTAATGATTTTCAAGTTTCTTACAATCGTTCATTAAATTTTCACTTAAAAAATACTCATCTTTATGCTCTTTAATTATAGAGTAATTCATTTTTTGTTCGATAACGTACATCATTCCATTGATTTTATAAGGTGTATTAATCATTTCATAAACTTCTGATTTTGTTTTCTCAACTACTGGTACTGATAAAACAACTACGAGTCAATTATCCTTTATATAGTATACAAGATTGACTTCCTGTATTATGTTATTATATTCTTCTAGGCTTGGGGTATATAGCATTTCCTCTTCTTTGTCACTATTCTTTAACAACTCTATAAACCTTTTTGGTTCTATTATTATTGGATGTATAACTTTGTCCTTCAAAAATAAAATTGCTTCAATAATCTGATCGATAATCATTTCTGTATGGTTTAAAGGAAATAAATTCGAAGTTTTAATTCAATGAAATATTCTCTTATAATAGTGCTTTTTCTTTGTTTGTCCATGGTACCTATCAATTTTTCTAATTCATTATTCATTTTAGAAGTTACCCAAATCCAAATATGCTTCTTTCATTATTTGATTCTGCTTGTTAAGACTATCAATTATTTTTATTTCTTCTTGTTGACTTTGGTGGATAAATTCACTGTTCTCTTTCGTTGTTATAATTGCTTCTTCATAATGCTTAGCATCTTCACTATCTAGAGTTCCGAATAACAATTTAAATCCTGAGCCAACTATATTTATAAGACCTCTTTTAAATCGTCTTTCAACTCCTAATAACTGATATATTATTCGTACACTTTTCTTTAATTCTAAAATTTTTAGTTTGGTATTTCTTATAAAATCCACGCATTCAGGAATTTCCAATATGCAATCTTTGTTCATATTGAGTATGAAACGAGAAATTACATATGTTTGCTCTTCAATTTGATTTAGATCAATATTTGTGATTATGGAGACTTTTCCCGTTATTTGCCGTAGTTCTCCGATGTTCTTGTGGTATATACCGTTGGGTGGTATATTTTCCCATTGTAAAGACCTAAGGCAGTTTATTAATGTGATTCTGTGAATAATATTATTTGTTACTTACTTACTTACTTACTTAAGGTGGCGCTACAGTCCGGGGTGGACCTGGGCCTCAACCAACAAGCGTCTCCAGCCAGCACGATCTTTGGCCAGCTGTCTCCAGTTTCGCACGCTAAGTTGGTTAAGGTCCCTTTCCACTTGCGTGCGCCACCTGAGTCGCGGTCTTCCTCTACTGGAGGCTGGAGCATTCACGTCCATTCGCTCTACATGACCCAGCCACCGCAGTCGTTGGACTAGGTCGATGTCGCTGTACAGCCCGTACAGTTCGTCGTTGTATCTCCTCCTCCATTCACCGTCAATGCAGACGGGACCGAAAATTACTAGAAGAATTTTCCTCTCGAAGCAACCAAGAGTAACCTCATCCGCTTTTGATAGAGTCCATGCCTCTGCACCATAAAGAAGGACTGGGATGATTAAGGTCTTATAGAGGGTCACTTTAGTTGTTCGAGAGAGGTCTTTGCTACTCAATTGCTTTCTTAGCCCAAAGAAACAGCGATTGGCAAGAGTTATTCTTCGTTTAATCTCAGCGCTGGTGTCATTGTCTGAGCTCATAGCGGAGCCTAGGTAGACAAAGTCCTTTACCACCTCAAAGTTATATCTGTCTATTGAGATATTCTGACCAAGACGTCGGTGTTGGGTGTCCTTTCTTGATGACAGCATATACTTTGTCTTGCCCTCATTGACCGCCAAACCCATTTTCGCCGCTTCCGTCTCAATACTCACGAACGCGCCGGTGACATCACGCTGCGTTCTGCCGATTATGTCGATGTCGTCGGCATAGGATTGGCAACGCGGACATTTGACAGCCTAAACGCACGTAAAATCGCTCGCCCAAATTAAACCTGTTTTTACAATATTTTTCTTTACAAATCTGCCTAAAAAGTGGTACTCAGTGTATTTGCTTCATTACCTCAAGGGACAATTCACGATTCTTGGTGAGTCAGTTCAAGTTTAAGCATCTACTTTATAATTTGCAATGGTTGGGGGTATACGGAGAGCGCCGCCGAAAATGTCCAACAACAATGCACATGTCAGTGGCGGCAAGCGTCGTATTTTTGAAACGTCACCGGAGGAAGGGCAGGCTTCGCCCGCTGCTACCAATCAATCGATGGTCGGCAAAATGTCAATTGGGGACCTAAAATCCCTTATAGTTGGTTCCATGGCATCTTTGCTCGATGACAGACTAAAGAATGTGGCAACTAAGGCTGATGTCGAGGGAGTCTCTGTAGAACTCCAAGCAATACAAAACGATAATACATTGCTGCGTCACAAATTGCAGGAGATGGAAGCTTCGTACGCATCTTTGGAGCGAAAGGTAGAGATGTTAGAGAGAAGATCGATTGAGAGCAACGTTGTATTGCACATGCCTGTCGAAACAAACATCTTGCCAGAGGACAAAGCCCAAAACATATGTCTGCAACTTCTGGGAAGTAGTGATCTATCACTTATATCGGATGTCAGGGTTTTGAGGTCACACAACAACACTTCTAATGTAATTGTAAAATTAAAGAAGAAAGAAGACGTTCGCCGTGTGCTAAACAACGCAACTACTCTAAGAGGCAACAAGGTATCGATTCACAGAGATTTCACTGAAGCTTCTCGTAACCGAAGGAAGACGTTGTTCAAGTTGAAATCGGACATCGAGAGCAAAAATAAAAACGCAAAACCTATTGTGATTGGAAATAAACTTAAAATAAGTAATAAAACATTCTTTATTGATAATAATAACAAAATCCGATGTGAGGGCTTTGACAGTGAATGTGGGATGTCACTCCTTCAGCAGATCGTGGACGTCAGTTCTACAGTGACAGATGCAACTGTCAGAAACGTAAACATTGAAGGTGGAAATGTATCGGGTGGAAACGCAAGTAGCAGTTCTTCGTCTTTGGAGCCTCACCATAATTTTTAATAATAATGCCGTCTGCCAAAACAACTTAAACAAAACAAAATTACGTAACAATCAAAATGAAGTTTATAGTAAAAATGAAGTAAATCAGGAAATAGTGTTATTTAACATATTAAGTTATAATGTTGCAGGCTTAAAGAACAAATTATTTTTTTCCAATTTTTTCAACTATATTAAAAGCTTTGACGTCTTTATGCTTTATGAAACTCATGTTTTAGCCGGGGAAGAAATTAGATTCAGTAGCATTTTTAGAGATTATGAAGTGAAATGGATCCCAGCAATTAAGTCCAGTTTGTTCGGAAGAGGTAGCGGCGGCGAACTGCTAGGCTATCGGAAATCTCTTAAGATGGTTGAAATAAAGTTTAGATTGGTGGAAGGAATCTACGTACTTGATGTAATCATCAATGGAGAAACCCTTTGCATCGTTCCAATTTATCTAAACTGCAGTCATTGGTTGCGCGACTACGACAGGCTCTCCGATGTTCTTCAGTCTTTAAATTCGCCGGATCTTCTGCTTGCTGGAGACTTTAACGCAAGGTTAGGGTTATCGCAAAACAATTTTTCAAGTGGTCATGTGTCATCATTTATACATGCAACGAGGAAATCAAAGGACGACCTATGTGATGGAAAGGGCGTGAAGCTATTGGAAACTGCTGACGCGTATGACTGCACGATACTCAATGGAAGCTGTAAAGGAGACATGGATGGTGAACTTACCTTTATTCGTGGAACTTCATGCTCCGTTATAGACTACTGCCTATTATCAGGAAAATGGAAATCAATAGTCAACGCTTTTTCGATAGCAGCTCAAACGTTTTCCGACCATATGCCATTAGAAATATCGTGTGCAGTTTCGAATACTGGTGATGCGCCATTCGCAAAGCAGCTGGCTCTTCTGCCGAAGTTGGTTTGGAACAACAAATTTCTTGTCTCTTATCAAAATAAGCTGACTTCTGAGCTTGCGAGTCTAAGTGAACAAAATGCAGCGATACAGATCGACGATCTTACCGCTATAATAAAAAGGGCTGCACCGTTTACTGTAAATGCAAAACCTGTAGTCAGTAAGCAGAAGTGGTTCGACAGCGATTGTCTCAAGGCGAGAAATAGATCCTTTGCATTGCTAAGGCGCCTAAGGTCTAGTAACACTAGCTCGTCGAAAGAACTCTATGCCGAAGCCAATAAAAACTTTAAACGTCTTTGCATGGAAAAGAGAAAACAATTTAAACTGAAGACCATAGCAGTTCTCAACTCTGCAAGATCCTCTGCAGAATTTTGGAAAGCGGCTAAAATTGCTACTGGCAGACCGAATTTGATCTCGTCTTCTTTGCAAGCTTCTGAGCTCAGACAGTATTTCGAAAATCTACTAAACACCCCGCGGTTTTCCCCATTACCGCAATACGCAGCCCCATCATTTGCAGATGAACTTTTAGATGCGCCGTTTACTCTTTTCGAAGTGAAAAGCGCAATTGATTCGTCTAAAGTGAGAAAAGCCCCAGGCGACGACCGGATTCCTTTCGAGTTCTACAAGAATTGCTCTTCTGAATTTCTCATTGCGCTAACTAAGGAATTTAACAGGATTTTCGTAACAGCAAGTATTCCAGGGAGTTTCAAAAGAGCGATAATCTTTCCATTGCATAAAAAAGGAGAGCTAGATAACCCGGCAAACTACAGAGGCATTTCTTTTTTGAATACTTCGGTGAAACTATTTAGTGCTATGATATATAATAGGCTTATACAATGGATAGCTTCCAACAAGATCTTAAACGAGTACCAGGCTGGGTTCAGGAAGCATTATTCAACGCTGGACCACATTTTTACTATTACGAACATTGCGGAAACTTTTAAACACAACCGCAAAAAGCTATACGCCTTCTTTGTTGACTTCCGTGCAGCTTTTGACTCCATAGCGCGCAAAGAACTTTTCTATAAGTTGTATCAAATTGGTTTGTCAAGCAAAATTATTAAAGTTCTTGAAGCGATGTACGAGAACAATGTTGCGTACGTTTGGAATGGAGATTATGTATCGGAAGAATTTGAAACGCAAATGGGAGTTAAGCAAGGCTGCATACTAAGTACGTTGCTCTTCATCCTATTTATAAATGATATAGCAGAGGAGGTGGGGAGAGGGATAGAATTTGGAGGTGTACGGATTCCAGCGCTGAAGTTCGCGGACGATATTGTGTTTTTGGCGGACACAGTAGAAGGGATGCAGCTTGTCATCAACCGTTTGGAAAGATACTGCAAGCAATGGAACTTGACGGTAAATCTAACGAAATCTAAGATGATGATTTTTAGAGATGGTGGAGGGAGGTTCTCCCGTAACGAAAAATGGTTCTATCAAGGTGAACGGGTGGAAATAGTAAAAGAATATAAATATTTAGGTGTGATAATAACATCTAACCTGAATATGAAAAAACACTTTGAATCTAATCTAGCAGCAGCTAAAAGAGCTATTTCATCAGTTTGGGGTCCTTGCATTGACAGCAAGTATATCGATCACTCCTCGAAAATAAAGCTTTTTCGTGCAACCGCGGCATCAATACTGCTGTACGGGGCCCAGATTTGGGGTTACCGCTATTACGAGGAAATTGAGAAGTTTCTTAGGTACTTTCTGAAGCGCATCTTTAAACTACCCTCTTGTACTCCAAATTATATGCTGCACTTAGAAACTGGAATGCCCCCACTCTTTTTGGATACCCTTAAGATGCATGCAGATTACATTGCTAGGGTAGGGGCGATGGAAAGGGAAAGGTTGCCCTGGATTGTCCTGAAGCATGTGATTTCAACAAGAGGTCACTTGGTGCAAAAGTGGGAGGATTTGGCAGAAAATTACGGATTGCGTTTAAGTATTGCAGCTGACTCGGATCCCTCGATGTTAAAACAAATGTTTACCAATATATTGAAAATGGCGGGTAACTCTTTGTACGATAAATGCCTCAATGAAGCACATGCATCGCAACATAGGCTGGTGTATCCTAGATTGAACCACAACCTCAAGGGAACCGCATCTACTTACCTTCTTAACCGCTATTCTCTTCAACTGATAAGCACAGTATTCAAACTAAGAGGTGAATTAGTAAATCTATACTATATTCCGCATCGAACCGATCTTCCATTATTATGTGACCTGTGTAACCTTAAAGAGAGGGAGGATGTATACCACTTCATTGGAAGATGCCCCATTTTAAGCGAATTCCGCGTGAGATACTTCGGACGATCTTTGCTGAGTTTTGACGAAGTTATTAATTTATTAAACGGCAGTCTTGGGTGGGAAACTTTATACCATGTTCCCACCAACGTGATTTAGCTCATATGATTTATAAATCACGAAAGGCGTCTCCACCGAATTTTACGTGATTTAGTTTGACATCCAGCAGAAAGAATTCGTCCACTTCGGAGAGGGTTGTTTTTTTTTTCGTTGTTTTTCTTTTGTTATCACACCTCTGCCAAAAATAAAACAATTTATGATTGTTGTATACAATAAAAATACCAAAATACACCGAAACACGAAGAAAATTGAATTTGGGATAAAATTTTTGACATTTGTGTTGTTTTTTTTTTGTTTGTTGAATAACATTGAATTGGATTGAAACCGCTGCAGGTATGTTCGATTTTATTTTGTGTGGATTTAAGATGGCAGATACGTAATTAAAAATTAAACACGTCTAAATCACGTAATTAGTAATCACGAAAATGTATGGTAAATCACGTAATTTATGAGATGATTTAGCTAAATCAAGTGGATTTAGCTAAATCACGTTGGTGGGAACATGGTATTATTCAACTACGCCTCAGCTGCTAGCCGCTACAGAAACCGTATATTGGAAGCCGATTTTTGAGCAGTACTTTTTATTTAAAGTTATTATTACTAGGTTACTATATTTATAATTTAAAATAGATTAATTGCCATTCTGGTAGACGGCCTTACGCCAAACCATAAACGACTAATTATTGTAAAATTTTGCAAATTTTAATGAATTACTAATAAAGTCACTACTACTACTACTACTACTACTCGTCGGCATAGGCGAGTAGGTGGACGGACTTTTGGAAGATAGTGCCTCTGGTGTTAGCGTTTGAGTTTTGCACTATTCTTTCAAGAATGATATTGAAGAAGTCACATGACAGCGCATCGCCTTGTCTAAATCCTTTTTTGACATAGAAGGTTTCGGTGAGTTCTTTACCAACCTTGATGGAGCAGCGTGCATTCTCCATTGTCATCCTGCACAAACGGACGAGTTTGGCAGGGATGCCAAAACTAGACATTGCTCTGTATAGCTCGTCTCTATAAATGTTGTCATAGGCGGCCTTAAAGTCGATGAAAAGGTGGTGGGTATCGATTTGGACTTCCTGGGTTTTCTCCAAGATCTGCCGCAGTGTGAATATTTGGTCGACGGTAGACTTTCCTGGCCTGAAGCCACACTGATAAGGACCAATCAGGTTGTTGACGAAAGGTTTCAGGCATTCACACAACACGGCAGTTAAGATCTTGTAGGCGATATTAAGAAGACTAATACCTCTGTAGTTGGCGCAATTCAGAGGGTCTCCTTTCTTGAGGATCGGGCAAACAATGCTGAGGTTCCACTCATCGGGCATACTTTCTTCCGACCATATTTTACAGATGAATTGGTGCATGCTCCTAACCAAGTCATCGCCTTCCGCTTTGAATAGCTCGGCCGTTAGGCCATCTGCTCCAGCGGCTTTGTTGGACTTAAGCTTAGATATGGCTATCTTCACTTCGTCCAGGTCGGGTGGACGGAATTGTTGGTCTTCATCGTCCAGGTTGAATGGTACATTCTGCCTGACAGCGGTATTTGGTTCGTCATCGCCATTAAACAGTCTGCAGAAGTAGTTCTTCCATATCCTCAGCATCGACTGCGATTCTGTTATGATGTTCCCTTGTTCGTTCTTGCAGGCTTCGGTTCGGGCTCTGTAGCCTTGGCAGGTTCTTTTTACCCTCTGGTAAAACTTCCGAACCTCATTCCTGCTATAGCATCTCTCTATTTCCTCGATCGCGCGCTTCTCGTGCTCTTTCTTTTTTCTCCTGAGAAGCCGGTGTTCGTCTCTTCTTTTCTGCGCGTAGAGCTCACGAGCAGCTCTGGTCCTTCTTTGTAGCGCCGCCTTGTATGCCTCTTGTTTCGCTGCATGTGCTTGCCGGCACTCGTCGTCGAACCAGGGGTTTCGTTGTGGTGGTCGAGTGAAACCAAGCACATCAGAGGCGGCGTCTCTGATGGCTTTTTGGCAATGTTGCCACTGGTCTTCAATGCTTGATGCTGGCTGCGTAGAACCTCTTGAGAGATTGAGAGAGACTCGATCGGAGAAGGATCTGGTGACCTCTTGCGATTTAAGACGTCCGACGTCAAACTTCCTCACAGTATTTACTTGTCTTGGCGGTTTTCGGGATATCCGAAGGCGTACCTTGGCTACAACAAAGTAGTGGTCCGAGTCAATGTTGGCCCCTCGGAACGTTCGGACATCCATAATACTGGAGGAGTGCCTTGCGTCGATCGCAATGTGGTCAATCTGGTTGACGGTTGATTGATCAGGAGATCTCCATGTGCCCTTATGAATATCGAGATGCGGGAATCGCGTACTTGCTATGACACCATTTCGCCCCGCCGCGAAGTCGATCAGCCTAAATCCGTTATCGGAGGTGGTGTCGTGTAGGCTGTACCTTCCGACGGTACTACCAAAGATGCACTCTCTTCCTATCTTTGCATTAAAATCACCGAGGACAATTTTAATGTCATAGTTAGGGCACTGCTCGTATGTCTTGTCTAAGAGCTCGTAGAACCCATCTTTGGTGTCGTCGTCTTTCTCCTCCGTGGGGGCATGGGCGCATATAAGGCTAATGTTGGCGAATTTAGCCTTGATGCGGATTGTCGCGAGGCGCTCGTTTATACAGCTGAAACTAAAGACTTCTTGCCTAAGTCTGCCGCCAACGACGAATCCACATCCAAATAAGCGCTGTTTTTGTTGCCGATAGCAGTCGCCATAATAGATATCGCAGTTTTTCATCTTCTTCTTGCCAGGTCCATCCCATCGCACTTCTTGGATGGCGGTTAGGTCTGCTTTATAGCAGTTCAGGGCCTCCGCTAACTGTTCGGCTGCACGCGGTCTGTTAAGGGACCTAACATTCCACGTGCAGATCCGAAATTCGTTGTCCTTTGTTCGTTTGCCTGGTTCGTCAACAGTAAAATCATCCGTATCCGAGGCTTGTTGTCGTTCCGGAACTTTTATTTTTTTTTCCGTAGTCGGGCAATTACCCCGGCATACAACCCCCAACCTGGAGGGCCAGGCCCTTTGTTGGATACCTTGGACGAAAGAGGCCGGATTCCTCCGGTGTCAGTAACCCGCTACGGGGATGTGAGAGCTGCCGTTTACCCATTAAGGGCTCTTCCGCCACCATCTCTATTTCAACACCCTGACTAGTGTTAAAAAATCCTCAATGACCTCAGCTCCAAATACGTCAGGGTAGCCCATTGAGGTATCTGCCATGTTGACTGTTGACGCCACCGTTGATTCAGCTATGTGAATCTTTATCATTAACTTTATATTCCTTTATCCTAGAACCTAATCTCTTATCATATCTTAATTTAGCTTTTTCTCTCATATTCAACATATTCCTTTTTACATCTACCTCTAGTCTAATAAGTTTCAACTGCAATTCCTGAACATAATCACTATAAGTTCTCATTTTTAAACTCGATTCGGATGGTACATTTGCTTTTCTCCCAAATATTATTTCATGTGGAGTAAATCCAGTACTACTATGAACTGTCGTATTGTGACAAAACGCAGCATACCTAAATAATTTAGCATATTCTGGTTTTCATTTGTCTTTTATCATTAATCGTAAATATTCTCCCAATCTAGCGTGCGATCTTTCAGCAGATCCATTTGCTTGTGGATAAGCATTGCTGGTTCCTTAATGTTTAATTCGGAATAATTTACACAATTCCTTCATTAAATCGTTTACGAATTCTCCTCTTAAGATAAATTTTGGAATACCAAAATAAAGTATCCAATTGTCGGTAAAAGCTCTTGCGACCGTTTCGCATTTTTTATCATTTATTGGAATATAGCTTATGTACTTACTCAAGTCATCTTGAATAGTTAGACTATATATCGTTTTATTCCCTTCCTTATAAGGACCTGTCAGATCCATTGATACCTTTTCTAAACTGTGATCTACACTTGATACAATTTTCATTGGATTTTTCCCTGGATGTCTATTTATTTTCTGCTTTTGACATTCTGGACATTTGTTAACAAACTCAATTACGTCACTATTCAAACCCTTCCAATAATATTTTTCTCTGATTCTGGAAATTGTGGCTTTTTGTCCTCCATGACCCCCAATCAAACCGTCATGATTCTCTTTGATGATTCGTTGCTGATCATCTCTATCATTGATAACTTCGACATCCGTTTCAGATTCATTTTCTGAGACCTCCTCGTCTTCGATTCGTAATCGTATTTTGGTTGCTAGTATGACTCGTACTTGGTAGATTCCTACATTGGTTATCCTAAACGTTTCTCAACAGTGTAACGAACGTACTGTTACTTCAGGACCCACGTTGGCCGAACCAACGAGTATCTAACCACGAAATTGTAGATCAGAAATCCTGCCAATCAGACCCCACGTTGGCCTATCTGTAACAGACGCCCCCCTTCGCGCTTCACCTTGGGTTCACCCAACTGTAACAAAATTACAAAGTTACTGTATCAAATGTTACCTCAGGCCCACCACGTTAGGATTGACCAACGCAGAGTGCCATCTGTAACGGAACCCCACGCAGATGTTATCACGATCATAGTCGAACTAAGATTGAAGCGTTCCATCGACTAACCCAGACCCAGCTTACAGACACTGCGGTCGGTTTAGGATGGTTCAGCACAAAAAGAGGGTGTTCGAACCGCTAGTGGCTCAGGCATTATCTCCCTTCCCGGTAGCTCATCGAAAGGGGGGGATCTTGCCACTAGTATCGAACGGGTGTCACATTTAGTTTTAAATGCCTGAAAATTGAAAAAAAAAAAGAGAAGAAATAATTCCCCTTACTATCCTGCAACACAAAGGAATGGTTTGCGAGGCCCGAAGTTTTGCGTTGTATTTAGTTGCCCTGGATAGAGATACATTAATAGCGGAAAAGTGGGAAAAGCGAAGATGGTAAATTGCCTCCCTGAGCTGACCCTCCCCTCACTAAACCTAACGGTCTAGCTTCCATGGCCCTCGCGCCGCTCTATGGCGAAGACCCCTTACTCACACGAGTACGTAGCCTACCTCTAGGTTACATACCCTTACTATCTGGCTACCTTCGGTTCGGTTCCCGAACTTCACATCCCATCGACGATGCTTACGCTGTCTTCAGCATGCTCGGAAATCTGTCAAAATTTTCAAGGACAAAACCAATTTCAAAACAAAAGTGCGGAGCTGACATTATTAGCGCGCAATGCGGCCTAATCTTCCAGTGGAAGTACTTTATTGAACAGCATCCAAAGCAAAAACAAATTCACAGAAATAAAATACCCCGTCAGATTCTTATCGTGACGTATCTTACACTAATTCACAAAATCAATCCTCATCAAATATCATCTCATACAAATGGTATGACCTGACACAGGTGCGGTGCGGAAAATCTAAACAACTCTTGTCCAACATGAACTAAAACTCTTGACCTTAACACTAACATTGCTTTGCGATACTTATATCGATAAAAATCGTAAAAATATCTCGAGTTGTATCCGTTATCTCGGATTATTACATTTATTCTTATCTCATAGGTTGCACTTTATAGTGTTTCACCACGACTGCACCAAAAGAACACAAAAAAAAAAAAAGAATCAAGAAAAACAATCTTAAAACGACTTATCGACTACTACTTTACCCGCCAGTTCAAAAGTGTTCCCAAAACAACAAGGGTGAAAATGAAAGAAAACTTACCCCATCAATACTTGAGGGTTACCAAAATCTGTTGCTGCCGCTCCAGGTGAGGGATGTGGTGCACCGCATACCGCCTAGGCTGTGTGTGTGTGTCTCGCTTATAATTGTGCGGACGTCGTTACGTTATGCTAGATAGGAAGAAAATAAATATTTTGGTGACACTTGAACATTTGGTTTACACTGAAAAATGCCCTAACAAAATACTTAGCTAATCTACTATGTGTTACTGCTGTCCTCTATCTGAGCGTAGGGTAACTGCAACTTCGCAGGGTGAGTGTCTTGGCTTGGTGAGTTTCTCACTACCGGTTGGGTGAGTGTCTCGGATGTACTACCGATTGGGTGATTGTCTCGGATATACTACCGATTGGGACGATTGTCGGTTCGGTTACGCAATCGCCGAAAAGTATGCCCTCGCGAATGCGCACTTCGGGCTGCTGGTGTGACGATGTACTTTGTGGTTTTCTGCTGGCTTAATGCAATTCTCTCGCAGATTGCAATTTTCTAGACGTGTCTTTGGACGGAGGGGTGCCTTCATACGGATTGGTCGAAATGGGAATCGTGACCAGTATGTGGATGGAACCTTCCTCGCCCCTGGGACTTCTACTGCACTTGCACTATGCGCTATGCACACACTGGGGTTGTTTTGGTGGGTTGAGAATTTGTTTCTCTCGCCGTCGTCGCTTATTCCTCGTGGTGTGTCTGGTTTTCTTTTCAGTTCGAATTTATTGTATTTATTATTTTTTCCTTTTTTGTTTCGTCTGCAATTATTGTTTGTGACGTCGTGGAGGATTTGTAGTGGCTTTAATTTTTCGTTTTACTTTTATTTCTGTCGACAACGCGTGGGTTGTTTTTTTTTTCTTTTCATTTGCTACGCACAAGGGGTGGTTTTACTTTACGGTTTAGATTTTTCTTTCTTTTTCAGCGCATGGCACAACGCGGATGTTTCTCTAGGTTTTCTTTTGTTGGTTTTAACGATCCTATACTAGGATTACCCGAGCAAAAATTATTTCGCGTTTTTACAGCGTACTTGGCCGCCGCCATTACCGCGTGCTAACAAAAAGAATTTTGTTTGAGGAATTTCCTCCCGCGAGCCAACTACCTCGAACGACGATTTTTCCAGACTGACTTTTTGATGCAAATATTTCGCCGTGCACGTAGGGTACGCCAAGAAGCGTGCGACTATTGCTCACCTCTGCGTCTGTCTCGCTCTTACTAATATGAAAATTATAAGCTCAACCAAACAATTCGCCCTAACTACAGAACCTATGTTCAGAAAATTCTAAAAATTTGTTGCCAGCTCTGAGGGAATTTTTTCCTTCTATTAACACCAAAATTAATCCGCTGCGAATTAAATTTATTTTACAATCGGAATTGAAAGTGGGTGCTATAATCTGAGCGAAATCATCATGGCTACCTAAAGATTGTTGTTGTGTCTTCTGTTCCTACCTGCCTTTCTCAAACTGTCCTAGAGAATTCTGCGCCATGCTGGGTGCAAATTTCAAACAACGACCGTTGAGCGTTCGTCGTTTCCTACAAAACTTGACAATTTCACAGACCTGTCGCATGAAAATGTTAAGGAAAGAAACGTATCTCGACCCACACCTGAGAAATACTCGAGTCTCATGTTCAGATTGAACTAGTCGGGCCTATACCTGACATGCTCCTAACCTAACATTCCTATCCGACTGAATCTTTGAACAGACCTAAAGTCGCATGTCTTTCGTGTGTGACACACCGAGATTGTGACCAGATTCGTCAACTAGCTCGTAAAGATTGTTGCCAATAACCTTATGTACTTTTGCTTTAAGAAATTTTGGGCAGAGTTTGGCATTTCTCGCTTTACTGGCGTCGCTCAACACAAAATTTCGCTTAAATACTGTGTCGCCTACTTTATATTTAACATTTGCACTTCGGGTGTTGTACACTCTTTCGTAAGTGTTATGTGCATTTTCCAACGAATTCTTAATGTACGAATGTAAGATGTTCATTTTCGCTGCTTTTGGTAGTAAGTCGAGCTCAGAATTGTTCAGGCCACCTAGTTTCCTCAACAGCTCGTAGTCGCTAGCATGCTCTATCATCCGCTGGCCAAAAACAGCTTCGTATGGGGACATTCCGGTTGCGGAGTGTATGGCAGTTCTTAGTGCACAACCTATGGTTGGCAGTTGCCTGTCCCACTGGGAATGATCAGAGTTAAGGTACGCTCGGATCGCCGACAATATCGAGCGATTCACGCGCTCGCTTGCATTGGCTTGCGGAGAGTATATGGCTGTTCGTACGTGTTTTATGCTATAACCGTTCAACAGGTGCTGAAACTCCTTGCTGACAAACTGTTTGCCGTTATCGGACATAATCGTTTCAGGCACACCAAACTTTAGAAAAATGTCTTCACGAAGAAATTTCGTGGTTGCTTCAGCGGTGGCCCTTCTCAGCGGTTTCAGGAAAGACGTTTGGGGCGATCTTGAACATACGCCAAAAATCTACTCCGAGGTATAAGTCCTTGGTCAATGATGGTACGACATATAAGGTAATATTCTCAACTTGATTTTTGTAGGTAATTTTTGTTTTGACTACCCCTACGATAGATTGTTTCTAGCCCTCTGCGGTGGTTACTGAAGATGAAAAGGGTTTCAGGGGGATGTTATTTAGGTGCAAAAATGCACTGCCGCCGGCTCCTAAGCAACTAATGCCCGCTCCGCTGTCCAAGAGACCTAACCATTCCCTTCCAAGGAAGTTAACACTCGCATACGGTCGGGGATCGTCGAAACGATTGCAGGGTTGTAGCTGCAATGGCACGGTATAACTTTCTTTTCTCTTCGAAGCGTTTTCTTAGTTTTTGTACTTTCGCCGACACGACGGGGTAGCTAAAAATACGTGCTCTCGCTTCATAATACTCTTTCTTACGTTGGTGCAAAGGCTTTCTCTCACTAACAGCTGCCTTCTCGGGTGAAATATTTCGCTCGAAATCTGCATTAGACTGAGTTGGTGGTCGTCTTAGTATTGTGGCTGTTGGTGGCTTACTGACTGTACTTACTGTCTCGCCGGCTCGGATCTCCTGGAACAATTCTCCCCGGTTGGAGGATTGCTCGCCGGAGCGTTTCCCGAACAAACTGGACAATTCCGTGTGGTCGTGTTCTCACGTCCGCACTTAAAACAAAACAAGGTTCGTTGAGGGATCGGACAATCAAAGAAGGTGTGACCCTGCTCTTTGCAATTCCAACAACGAAGTGGGTTGGGTGTTCTTTGCCTAAGCCCTAAGGCTTCTACCTGTGAGTGCGGTGAGCAAGATGGCAAATCCATCTGCTCGGAAAGTTCGTTTATATTCCTCCGAGTGGGTGGTGCTTGTTGAAATCGTTGACGTTGTACATCGTTTTCATGAATGAACTTCTCAATAGTCCTGCACACATGTACCATCTCGGGAATGTTGTGCGTGTTGAAGGTAATAAGGTGTTCGCCTATTCTTCGCTTAACATTTTGTTTGATTATTTCGATGAGCTCCCTGTTCGATTTGGGGATCCGCAATCGAGAGTTCAAGTGCAGAAGATCTCCAAAGAACTGGTCGAACGGCTCGTAAGCTCCTTGACGTCTATCGGACATTTTCCGAGAAAGCTCGAAATCGGACTCTAAGCTTCGATATTGCTCTATGAGGGCAAGTCGAAGTGTGGACCAATTGACGGTTGGATTACCTTTCAAGAACATCCAGAACCAAGTTTCGACTGGTCCTGCAACGAAGTGATGGAAGTTGGTGACTATGTCTTCCCACGTCACGTTGTGTGATTCTTTGAGTCTACTTAGACGAAACAGAAAATCATCAACGGACATTTTGTGATTATCAAATTTGATTCCCCATTTATGGTAATGGTGGAATCCTCCCGACGAAATCGTGGGTGAAACAGCTGGCAAAGTACTCGGGCGTTGGACAGGATCGCTAATATGCATATTGCTGAGCTGTCTCAGGAAATTGTCAACGTTGTTACTTTGTGCCATTTGTACTGGGTGAACTACTGGAGTATCGACTTGGTGTAGGTTAGGTAATGGAACAGTTGGCCTAGAATCGGGTTCAGGTCGTCTATTAACGTCGTAATGATTTTGCGGATTAACCGTAGACGTTAAAGGAATAACGTTTGGTGGGTTATGGTGCTGCTCGGGTGGGACTGCAGGTGTAGTATTTCCTAATGCCGTTCTGACTATGGATGCGATTTCGCGATGAAGCTCGACCCTATTTCGCTCTAGCTCTTCCCGTATAAACCGTAGATCTGCCGTGCGATTAATGCCCGCCGTAGCGGTGACTACGTCCTGAACATATTGTTCGAATTGTGCCGAGTCGCTGGCAACATCGGATCCTACTGGAGTACGCTGAGCTCTGTCAGTGCCAGGGTGTTCAACCTGAGGAATCGGTATGCTTACACTGGGATTACCTTCCCTATCCGTTACACCATCGCCATCAGACGAGACGACTGGAATAAGGGGCCTTCCCTCTTCCTGACTCTTTGACTTACTTCTACTACGGGTACCATAGCCGCCTGAAAACTTCCTTGGCCGACCAGGGCCTGAACGTGCTTCAGCCATGATTAATAATACGAAAAGAAAAAAATAATATATATGTGCTTAAAATCTAATATTGTTTATAGAACTGACTTAGGAGTTCCTTCAGGAATCCTAAACTTATATGCTACAAAAACTTCAATTCAAGTGAAATGGTTTACTAACAAACTCCAAGAAATAACTAACTCTAAGTGAAAAAAGGGTAAAGAAAATCGGTGACGAGTCGGATACAGTCTCTTAATACTAAAGTTTCTTAATGAAGATCAAAACTATTGGTCTTTCCAAAACTAAATCAAAAGAAGTATATCCACTACACTCTCTCTTGAAACTAAACTACCTTACTGAACTCGCAACTAACTGTCTCTCAAAACTAAACTAAGTGTCAAAACTGTCTCAAAATATTCTCTCAAAACTAAACTATCTTACTAACTATGGGATGTGTCATTCGGTCCATTAACCGAAGATTACAAAAATTTATTTTCCGTTAAAAATGTCTCTAAGTTTATCTGCAAACTTACACAACCAGCGTTCTATACGGTGAAACTTTGAACTGTTTGAATTGCTAGAGTATCTGCGTTATGTGGATGTAGGTAGAGAGATATGAGCAAACGACGCAAGTGAGGACTAAGTTCACCCACTTACCGGACTTAACATAATAACTCTAACTACTTTAACCAGATACTAGGACTTTATGCAAGGAATTACGCAACAGACGTATATGGGGAACAACTTCAACCCATGTACCGGACAAAAACTCCTTAACATAAAAGACACCACAAGCAAACTCGAGTGCTTCTAGAAGAAAGCAACTGACATAGTCGAGGTCCAACGACACTCAACTACCGGACGACTACTGAAACTACAACGAGTATAAAAATATTTATACGCTTGAAAACAAGGTATCGGTTGTGACTACTCGACGCTTGAATTCCCCACTAAGCTACGAACCATGGAGAGGAACAAAATTCACCCTCACATGTCGGACATGTGGTCGTTCAAAACTGAAGAAAGATTATTGTTGTTGCAACTGCAACGAAACAGAATTTGGGTAACTAACGCAAAACTTTCGGGCCCCACGTTGGGCGCCATCTGTAACGAACGTACTGTTACTTCAGGACCCACGTTGGCCGAACCAACGAGTATCTAACCACGAAATTGTAGATCAGAAATCCTGCCAATCAGACCCCACGTTGGCCTATCTGTAACAGACGCCCCCCTTCGCGCTTCACCTTGGGTTCACCCAACTGTAACAAAATTACAAAGTTACTGTATCAAATGTTACCTCAGGCCCACCACGTTAGGATTGACCAACGCAGAGTGCCATCTGTAACGGAACCCCACGCAGATGTTATCACGATCATAGTCGAACTAAGATTGAAGCGTTCCATCGACTAACCCAGACCCAGCTTACAGACACTGCGGTCGGTTTAGGATGGTTCAGCACAAAAAGAGGGTGTTCGAACCGCTAGTGGCTCAGGCATTATCTCCCTTCCCGGTAGCTCATCGAAAGGGGGGGATCTTGCCACTAGTATCGAACGGGTGTCACATTTAGTTTTAAATGCCTGAAAATTGAAAAAAAGAGAAGAAATAATTCCCCTTACTATCCTGCAACACAAAGGAATGGTTTGCGAGGCCCGAAGTTTTGCGTTGTATTTAGTTGCCCTGGATAGAGATACATTAAAAGCGGAAAAGTGGGAAAAGCGAAGATGGTAAATTGCCTCCCTGAGCTGACCCTCCCCTCACTAAACCTAACGGTCTAGCTTCCATGGCCCTCGCGCCGCTCTATGGCGAAGACCCCTTACTCACACGAGTACGTAGCCTACCTCTAGGTTACATACCCTTACTATCTGGCTACCTTCGGTTCGGTTCCCGAACTTCACATCCCATCGACGATGCTTACGCTGTCTTCAGCATGCTCGGAAATCTGTCAAAAACTTTCAAGGACAAAACCAATTTCAAAACAAAAGTGCGGAGCTGACATTATTAGCGCGCAATGCGGCCTAATCTTCCAGTGGAAGTACTTTATTGAACAGCATCCAAAGCAAAAACAAATTCACAGAAATAAAATACCCCGTCAGATTCTTATCGTGACGTATCTTACACTAATTCACAAAATCAATCCTCATCAAAATTCATCTCATACAAATGGTATGACCTGACACAGGTGCGGTGCGGAAAATCTAAACAACTCTTGTCCAAAATGAACTAAAACTTTTGACCTTAACACTAACATTGCTTTGCGATACTTATATCGATAAAAATCGTAAAAATATCTCGAGTTGTATCCGTTATCTCGGATTATTACATTTATTCTTATCTCATAGGTTGCACTTTATAGTGTTTCACCACGACTGCACCAAAAGAACACAAAAAAAAAAAAAAAGAATCAAGAAAAACAATCTTAAAACGACTTATCGACTACTACTTTACCCGCCAGTTCAAAAGTGTTCCCAAAACAACAAGGGTGAAAATGAAAGAAAACTTACCCCATCAATACTTGAGGGTTACCAAAATCTGTTGCTGCCGCTCCAGGTGAGGGATGTGGTGCACCGCATACCGCCTAGGCTGTGTGTGTGTGTCTCGCTTATAATTGTGCGGACGTCGTTACGTTATGCTAGATAGGAAGAAAATAAATATTTTGGTGACACTTGAACATTTGGTTTACACTGAAAAATGCCCTAACAAAATACTTAGCTAATCTAATATGTGTTACTGCTGTCCTCTATCTGAGCGTAGGGTAACTGCAACTTCGCAGGGTGAGTGTCTTAGCTTGGTGAGTTTCTCACTACCGGTTGGGTGAGTGTCTCGGATGTACTACCGATTGGGTGATTGTCTCGGATATACTACCGATTGGGACGATTGTCGGTTCGGTTACGCAATCGCCGAAAAGTATGCCCTCGCGAATGCGCACTTCGGGCTGCTGGTGTGACGATGTACTTTGTGGTTTTCTGCTGGCTTAATGCAATTCTCTCGCAGATTGCAATTTTCTAGACGTGTCTTTGGACGGAGGGGTGCCTTCATACGGATTGGTCGAAATGGGAATCGTGACCAGTATGTGGATGGAACCTTCCTCGCCCCTGGGACTTCTACTGCACTTGCACTATGCGCTATGCACACACTGGGGTTGTTTTGGTGGGTTGAGAATTTGTTTCTCTCGCCGTCGTCGCTTATTCCTCGTGGTGTGTCTGGTTTTCTTTTCAGTTCGAATTTATTGTATTTATTATTTTTTCCTTTTTTGTTTCGTCTGCAATTATTGTTTGTGACGTCGTGGAGGTTTTTTAGTGGCTTTAATTTTTCGTTTTACTTTTATTTCTGTCGACAACGCGTGGGTTTTTTTTTTTTTCTTTTCATTTGCTACGCACAAGGGGTGGTTTTACTTTACGGTTTAGATTTTTCTTTCTTTTTCAGCGCATGGCACAACGCGGATGTTTCTCTAGGTTTTCTTTTGTTGGTTTTAACGATCCTATACTAGGATTACCCGAGCAAAAATTATTTCGCGTTTTTACAGCGTACTTGGCCGCCGCCATTACCGCGTGCTAACAAAAAGAATTTTGTTTGAGGAATTTCCTCCCGCGAGCCAACTACCTCGAACGACGATTTTTCCAGACTGACTTTTTGATGCAAATATTTCGCCGTGCACGTAGGGTACGCCAAGAAGCGTGCGACTATTGCTCACCTCTGCGTCTGTCTCGCTCTTACTAATATGAAAATTATAAGCTCAACCAAACAATTCGCCCTAACTACAGAACCTATGTTCAGAAAATTCTAAAAATTTGTTGCCAGCTCTGAGGGAATTTTTTCCTTCTATTAACACCAAAATTAATCCGCTGCGAATTAAATTTATTTTACAATCGGAATTGAAAGTGGGTGCTATAATCTGAGCGAAATCATGATGGCTACCTAAAGATTGTTGTTGTGTCTTCTGTTCCTACCTGCCTTTCTCAAACTGTCCTAGAGAATTCTGCGCCATGCTGGGTGCAAATTTCAAACAACGACCGTTGAGCGTTCGTCGTTTCCTACAACAGATTTTCACCCTCTTCTTCTTCATCATAGAAATCGCTACCAAAAATATCTTCAATATTTCTTCGAATTTCTGTGTCGACAGTGTGTGCTTCTATAGGGTATACGTTCCTACTTAGTTCGTCAGCTACTACGTTATCTACACCTTTCTTATATTTTATCTCGTACTCATACTCTTCTAATTTCAATCGCCATCTAATCAGACGAGAACCTGGATCCTTAACATTGAATAACCAAGTCAATGGTCTGTGATCAGTTTTTATGATGAATTTCTGCCCATATAAATAAGATCTAAGTTGTTGTATTGCCCAAACGATAGCTAGACATTCTTTTTTCGTTGTGCTGTAATTAATTTCTGCTTTATTTAATGTTCTACTCACGAAGTGTATTGGTAATTCTTTACCTAAATGTTCCTGTGATAAAACTGCGCCTATTCCTAAATTACTTGCGTCCGTAGTTATAAAGAATGGTTTATCATACTTGGGATATTGTAATAGAGTAAATTCTTTCAGTAATCTTTTTAATTCGTTGAAGCTTTGAGATTGTTCTTCTCTCCATACAAACTCGATATTTTTCTTTAATAGCTTAAATAAAGGTGAAGCAATAATGCTGAAATTTCGTATAAATTTCCTATAATAACCTATCATTCCCAAAAAACTTTTTATTTTCTTTGGATTCTTAGGCTCTTGTAACTTGTCAATTGATTTGACCTTTTTTACATAAGGGAGTAAACCTTTACTTGTAATGAGATGTCCTAAATACTCAACTTCCTCCTTTAGAAATTCGGACTTGTCGATTTGTATCTTTAAATTAGCTTTTTTCAGTTTATCGAAAACGTTTTTAAGTCTTTCATTGTGTTCTTTTAAACTACTACCATATACTACTATATCATCTATATAAACAAAACATTGTTTACCTAATAAATCTGATAAAACAGTATTCATCATTCTTTGGAAGCAAGACGGAGCATTTTTGAGACCAAAAGGCATCCGAGCAGTGGCGTAGCTATCATAGGGGCAGGTGGTGCAGTGCACCAGGGCCCCGGAGCTCAGGGGGCCCTCTAGCCTCAGCTTTGAAAAAAAAAAAAAATGAAAAATTTAAAAAAAATTCCAAAAAAATAAGGCTCGGGCCTGCTCACAAGATTCTCGTTTTTTTTCAATTTCTGTTTTTTTTTTATTCAATCAACATCACCAATGATAAAACTCCTTATTTGACATTTTCAACACATGCGCCAAGGTCCTCGATAAGCATCATGTGCTTTTTGTTTGTATTTTATCGTTATTTCAGTTATATGGTAGTTTGGATGAGTACGCCCGTAGCACATTGGATCAGCTCACGTGCTTGACGGTCGTGAGATCAATTCGCCAATTCCGCCCATCAACTTTTTAAAGAAGTTTTCATTCGCTCTTGCCTTGCATCAGTTCTTATTTACTATATTTGTTCTAAACTCAAGTTCAAATTGACTACTATAGAAACTATAATATTATCTTCTTTTGAGTTAATATTGATTTTACCGCATCATTACCAAACAAGCTGTTTTATGGTTCTTTTTTGTTGAGCTTCCTGTAATCTATGCTAAACATTGACAAGCAATATAGGAAAATCTCAGTAAGTACCTACTCCGAATTTCTAAAATTTCGATAGTTAACAATTGAAAATTATGGAAAGAAAAAAGGAACGTAGCGGTGCCGCAAAGCGGAAACAACGTCAAGAAAGAGAAGAGAGTAAAAATATGCCCAAGATAGCTTTTTTACGAAACCGCTTTCTGCTAGAGTTCGTTTTTTCTCTTAATTAATAAATATTCCAAATTGTCATGTGCGTTGTTGTTTTTTTAATCCCTTTTTCTTCCATTGAACACATGAAGATTTTGATAGAGACGACGTATGGATAGGGATGATTCAACTCACTGTTTCCTATTCTTATTCCCTATCAATAATTTTGAAGGACAATACAACTTCAAACTACGCGGAAAGAGGGGAGGAGGGCCCGATGCTCTCCCTATGCACCAGGGCCCTTGTCCCCCTAGCTACGCCACTGCATCCGAGTATATTCGAAATGACCGTAAGGTGTCGAAAAAGCCGTCTTTTCCATACTTTCTTCGCTGAGTGGTATTTGGTGAAATCCAGATTTCAGATCTAGGGTGGTAAAATATTTCGCATCTCCTAGCTGATCTAGTATTTCATTTATGTTCGGAATCGGATAACAATCTGAGATTGTAACATCATTTAATTTCCTAAAATCAATGACCATTCTCCATTTACGTTTGCCACTAGCATCTACCTTCTTCGGTACAACCCATAGGGGACTAGACCACGGTGATTGGCTGTGTCGTATGATTAATTCTTCTACCTATTTATAGTGCGTATATGATGCTCGATAACAGACGTTTCTGTCAGCTTTTCATCTTCTAATCCGAAAATGTTAACATTTTCTTTTATTAATTCACTAAGCGTTTTTAATTCGAATTCATTTTTTATATGGTCAACTCTCAGTTGGTTCCATAATTTATTGAACTTTTCAATACTTTCAAATGCTTTATTTGAAGTATCGTTTCCTTGATTTTTTGTCATACATCCTTGACTTTTTACTAAACTAGTATGTCTCGGGTGACAATTATCAATGAAATCTTGTTTATATTCAGTACTTTGGTTCTTTCCTATTTTATTAGAAACGTTAAGAGCTCTATTTTCCTGAAGTTTATCTTCATCCTCATTGAAAACCAAAACCATTATAATTTTATTATTATACATGATTTTCCGCTTTAAATTTATACAGAATTCTGATTCCTTTAAGAAATCAATTCCAAGAATTCCATCGTAATGACCGATAACATCATCCGTTACTACATGAAAATATATATCAATCAAAAATATGTCGGTGTTTTCCTTATCTTCATACTCTGCTGTAATATTCGTACTGCCTATGCTGCATCTATTGGACTTACCAATACCTTTAAAATTCATTGTTTCTTCAAAATTTACATCATTTTCAAATATACATTTCGTTTTTATTAGGCTAATGCAAGCATCCGTATCTACTAAAAATCTAAAATTTTTATTATTATATCTCTTTTATTATAACTGGAGACAATGCCCTCGTTTTCTTTTTTCTTTTCTATCTTTTCTATCTTCATTATTTACTCGTAAATAAAACTCGTAAAAGCCAATTTCTACAAGCAACAGTTTGTAAATGCTTACAGCGATCCGAAGAAAACATGGGGAATTGTAAATGAACTTCTCGGAAGAAAAAAGCGCACAATAGACGAAACTATTAAAACCAACTTTCCCGATTCTGACAAAGGTTTACGCAATATTGTGGATAAATTTGCAGAGCAATTTTCGAACCAAGCGTCAAAGATTGTACATGTTTGCAACACAAAAACATCAAACCATGGAAACCGGCAAATTCAACAAAACATTTACTTAGAAGAAGCAACCGAATCAGAAGTATACATTATGCTTTGTCGATTGAACGATAAAAAATGTCCTGGAGCAGATAACATCAAACCGGTTGATCTTAAAATAAATGCTAGGTATCTTGCTCCATTAATTACTAAGATTATCAACCGAAGTATTTATCAATGTTACGTTCCAAAGCTAATGAAGACGTCAATCATTCGTCCAATATATAAGGGAGGGACAAAAAATAACACTGAAAATTACAGGCCAATCGCAATTTTGTCAGTCGTTGAGAAATGCTTGGAAGAAGTTATAGTCAGTCGACTAAATAGATTTTTGACCAAACATAAGGTGCTTAACCCAAACCAGTACGGCTTTCAAAAAAATAAAAGTACTGGAAAGTTATTGGGGGAGTTTACCAATATAGTTTATGCTGGATTAAACAAAAGCCATCACGTCCTCGTGCTATTCATCGATTTTAGTAAAGCGTTCGATACTCTTACGCACGAAAAGCTTTTGGAATGTGTCGGCAGAAATGGCTTAAGAGGAGTACTTCAAAACTGGCTTAGAAGCTATCTAACTGAAAGAACTGTTAAAATCAAAGTATCAGATACAGTAAGCGAAGAAAAACCAATAAAGTATGGTGTACCACAAGGTTCAAAATTGGGCCCTATTCTATTTATACTGTATACCAATGAAATTTTGCGTCTATTTAAAAAATGCACTGCCTATGCTTACGCCGATGACATTGCAATCGTGGTTAAACACAAATGCCTACAATCTGCAGTCGAAATATTGCAAGACGAGTTCAACGTTGTCTCCAACTGGTGCCATGATAATGGGCTAATTATAAATGCAGCCAAAACAAAGGTTATGCACATACGTGCTCCAACCAAGCAAGCAGAATCTGTCCAAATTTTTCATCAAAATACCTGCTCTCTACTTCTAAACAACAACCAACCAATTGAGGTAGTCGGAACTTTCAAATACCTTGGAGTAACAATCGACGAACATATGCTGTGGCGTGAGCATATAAATGTCCTACGTGCTCAATTAAAGAGCACTATCTTTGCGATGGTATATCTCAAGAGATATTCGAATTTAGAAGTACAAAAGCAGGTATACTACTCGCTAGCTGAGTCGCGCATCAGATACGGGATTCTGGCCTGGGGAAACGCAGCGAAATCGAATTTGGATAAAATATCTAACTTACAACATCGCCTTGTTAAAGTTTTTAGACCAAGTAATTCACCTTTTAAAGTTTTAGATGTATGTGCAATTTTCAAGATGACTACACTGCTTCAATACATGGACGACCAGCGTTTTTTGCAACCTATACGCCACACGATAAATACAAGAAGACGAGCCCGAGAGATGTTAGACGTTCCGGAAACCTACAACACTTATGGACAACGAGAACTACGATGTGCCATCCCAAAACTAATTAACGCACTTCCTCAATTTTTAAAAGTCATTCCGAATTTCAAGAAAAGGAAAAAGGAGCTAAAAAAGTACTTTCTTCAATTACATTTTGTAAAGTAAAACTACCATAAATAACGAGCTTATTGAAATTAAATCATGTAACTTAAATCCTTACGACCATAATGAAATTAGTTTGCTTAAAAATTTTTAAATTTTAAATATTCAATCACTTCAAATCTAAATTTATGAACAACCATCTGCAGATAAGCACTTTGCTTTGCGGGTAAAAATTATTATATATGTATAACGAATGTGTCAATAAAAATCCTTAATCTAATCTAATCTAAAACTTTTGTAGTATAACCTTTAGGATCCGAATATTTATTCCTATTTTGGCTACCTTGATTTTCTCTTCGATCTACCTGTTGTCTCTTAGGTAATCTGCAATCCCTACTAATATGACCAAGTTTATTACAATTATAACATTTTATTGCATTATAATTAATTTTTATTAGGTTTTTGGCAGTGTACTCTCGGTTGTTATAACCGTATGTTGCTCTTTTCCCTATCAACCTAGTTTCTTCCTGTATGGCTAAAGATGAAGCCTCTGCCAGTGATGATGGTCTTTGGCTATTGACAAACGTTCCTATTTCTTCTTTTAAACCATTTACAAATGCGTTTAGAACATCTTTATCTATCATTATATAGTTGTCCGTCAAACAACCTATCGTTTTCATTATTTAGAAATATATCTTGAATGCGTCGTCTTTGAAGAGTTTCGACTCTTTGAATAAACTGAATGACCGTTTCGTTTTTACCTTGTTGCAAGCGGGTCATTTCTAAGTGTAATTGCATGGGGGAATATATCTCCTTGAACATTCGATTCAATTCGATTTTCAATTCCATCCATGAATTAAGGTTCTTGTTCATTAGTACTGTTTCAGCATTTCCCGAAATCTTACTTTTTATGAACGGTAAAAGACAATACTTTTGTCCAGCCGTTGCTAAGGACATGGCGTTGTCAACATTTGATACAAAATGATGGAGTTTATTTGGATCACTGTAAAACGGCGTTGTTAATTTGCAAAGCAAGTCTAAGCTCATTTTCGGTACACTAGTTTCCATAATTTCCCTTTCATGATTGTTTACAGTTACGTGACGCGTATCATCAATTGATAATGATTTAATATTATCGTCAATATTAAGTGTTTTCTTTTTCGAAATTGTTCCTGTTGTATTTAAATTGATATTTCTATTAATTTCATATCCTAATTTATCCATATGTTTATCGTTTTTTTTGTGCTTCCTACTAGTTTCAATCTCATAGTCCCTAAGTTTCTGAATAGTTTCTTCTACTGATGGTAGTTGTTCATTATTTTCACATTCCTCTTCTAATACGTGTAAAAATAATCGTCTACTATAAGTTCTATTCTCATAATACACTAAGTAATCTTCCTCAACATTGTCTACACTTATTCGGTAGTTATCTAGAATCTGTGATAATGAAAGTTCTGTTACTTTTCCACTTTTACTTCCAATACACTTAAACACTTTAGATAATGCTTGTTCATCGAACTGGAATTCACTTATATCCGTCAATACGGTTGCCATTGTAATATTTAATTATATAATTATTTAGATTAGGTATATAATCATTATATTAATACGTGAACATCCAAGCTTTCCGTACGCATTTTTGGCATTTAATATGAAATGAGGAGAATGAAACTTATCTTATTTGAAAGGTGCTGTGCCATAGATGTGCACAAACACAAAATCGTGGGTATATGTCACCATTAAGACTGGTAAAATTAAGTTAAGACTTCCCCATACAAAACAGGTACTAAAAGGATTTTGATGACAATCAAGTTTTCGGTGTCATGTTTCCATAGTAACGTATTTAATCATCTAAGATTAGAACCTGTTGAAGAGAATCATTTACCCATAAAGGTATGCAATTAACCTGCCCCTAAAAATAAGCAATAATTGTAAGAAATTTATTAAGGGGAATTATTTGTCGCCACTATATTACCATAGTAACGTACCTATTAAAAACATAAATCATTTTAGATTAGAATCTGTTTCCGATGGAGCAGCTCATTTACGTATTTTTTAACTTTCTCCATTACGTAGATAGTAAGAGAAAGATATGTATCTATTATTTTGGTGCAAAATTTCGGACTCGAGATATTAATCAATTCTGATATAACGATGATAGAGGAAATCAAAAAAGTGGATTGCAAAATTCTGTCCGGTCTGTCCGTCCTTCCACAGGCTTACAGCCTATACGGCTTCCCGGATTACGTTCAAACCTCGGATTTGGAGTTTTTGGGCTTACAGTTCGGGAGGTGTTTTTTTTGCAAGGTTAACTCAATATTAATGGTGCTTCCTATATTCAATTTTCGTACCAGTTTGATTTGATCGAAAACGGCTCTAACGATTTCAACCAAAATTGATATTTAAGCTTAAGTAGGTGAGCCCACCATGACTGCGAACCCAGTTTTTGGCTAAAAATTCGAACAAAGGTACTTTTGAAATTTCGACATATCTCGAAAACGCTCCATACGATTGTAACAAAAAATAATTTCTAAGGTACCTAATGTGGTCATTTGTAACTTAATAGCAAACTCAATTTTTCTCTATATTATCGTACAATGGATTTTTGAAAATAGTATTCTTTAGGCGCGTTGGGCATTTTTAGATGGAAAGAAATTAATGAATTCGCGTAACCTTTATGTAAAACGACACCGCGTCATCGTCACCGAAAAACCGACACCGCGTCATCGTCACCGAGAAACCGACACCCGATGGCGCTGTTGTCCATTTTCTGAGAAACTCAACAGATCTCAATGAAATTTGTTTATGTGTATGGTTGTATGCAGCTAGAAAGATAGGATAGTTTTGGACCCGATAGGTAGCGCTGTTGTCCATTTTTTTGAGAAACCCAGCCGATCTCAATGAATCTTTGTACGTGTGCATGGTTGTATGCAGCTAGAAAGATAGGATAGTTTTGAACCCGATAGGTGGCGCTGTTGTCGGTATTTTGTTATTTCATAATATATTAAGAATACGGTTATTACAATTCCCTCTTTTCTCAATGGCGTGTATCGAGCCACACACATACCGCACGCACAGTGTTTACACATACATATTTCGGGACTGTTGGATACAGTCGCACATTTTTTTTTATGTACAATGGCGCTTTAAATAAAAGTGAAAATTGTAATATAAGATTTGTAGTAGTAGTTTATAATAATCAATAAAGAAACACTTCATTTGAAAGTATTTCCTGACGATTCGAAAAATGCACACGTAATTGTTCAAGTAATAACTTCTGTCGGCACTCCCGGAGTGCCTGTCTTTTTTTTAATTTAGTATTTTTTATGTTTACCGTAAAACGGCGATAACGATTTTGACCAAAATGCAAACTTAGAGTCAAATGGATGTTTTAAAAACTCATATATCGAAAATCCCATCTTGATTTCGATAAAACTTAAAAAAACGAAGCAATGCTTACATCCCGAACAATTACCTACTTATAATCGGTTTTCAACTGAGTAGTTACAATTACCTACTTATAATCGGTTTTCAACTGGTGGTCAAAGGATAGACATGTGCATTCAAGAGGATACAAGCATCCACAGGTTTTCTTCTAAACCAACCTCTGTCTATCAACTCCTACTCTCACCTCCCCGTGGTGAATACCGGGTGCCTAGTACCTCAACTGGAGATTGGGTCCCAACCCCTTTGGAAGGTTGTTGGGGGTAGCAGACGAGAGAGGGGGGGAGGAGTGTTTCCACGGGCTACTACGAAGTATTCGGAGCTCAGGTCTATAAGGAGCGGTATGTCCGACTCTCCATCCTTAGAGTCACAATAAGGATCTGGTCCTCCAGGTTGGGGGTTGTGCCGTCGGGGTAACTTCCCGGCCACGTAAAAAAATACTGTTACGAAGCAACAACAAGCCTCGGATACGGACGGATTTACTGATGACGAACCATGCAAACGAAACAAGGACAACGAGCTTCGGATCTGCACATGGAATGTTAGGTCCCTTAATAGACCACGTGCAGCCGAACAATTAGCGGAGGCCCTAAACCGCTGCAAGGCAGACATTACTGCCATCCAAGAAACGCGGTGGGATGGGCCGGGCAAAAGGAGAATGAAAAACTGCGATATCTACTACGGAGACTGCTACCGACAACAAAAGCAGCGCCTATTTGGATGTGGGTTCGTCGTTGGAGGCAGACTTAGGCAAGAAGTCTTGAGTTTCAAATGTGTGAACGAGCGCCTCACGACGATTCGCATTAAGGCTAAATTCGCCAACATTAGCCTCATATGCGCGCATGCCCCCACAGAGGAGAAAGATGACGACACCAAAGATAAGTTCTACGAGCTCCTGGACAAAACTTATGAGCAGTGCCCTAGCTACGACATTAAGATTGTCCTAGGCGATTTTAATGCCAAGCTAGGAAGAGAGGGCATCTTTGGTGGCACAGTCGGAAAACACAGCCTGCACGACACCACCTCCGATAACGGATTCAGGCTGATCGACTTTGCTGCGGGGCGAAACGTTGTGGTAGCTAGTACACAGTTCCCACATCTCAACATCCACAAAGGGACATGGAGATCTCCCGATCAATCAACCGTCAATCAGATTGATCATATTGCGATCGACGCAAGACACTCATCCGGTATTATGGACGTCCGAACTTTCCGAGGGGCCAACATTGACTCGGATCACTACCTCGTTGTAGCCAAGGTACGGCTGCGGATATCCCGATCAACGCCAAGAGATGGAAATACTGTGAGGAAGTTTGACGTCGGACGGCTACAATCGCAAGAGATCGCCATGTCCTTTTCCAATCGAGTCTCCCAAAACCTCTTACGAAGTCCCTTGCCGCCAGCATCAAGTATCGAAAACCAGTGGCAACATTGCCAAAATGCCATTCGAGACGCCGCCTCTGATGTGCTGGGTTTCACACGGCCACCACAACGAAACCCCTGGTTTGATGACGAATGCCGGCAAGCGCATGCAGCTAAACAGGAAGCATACAAAGCGGCCCTGCACAGAAGGACTAGAGCTGCTCGCGAGCTCTACGAGCAGAAGAGGAGAGAGGAACACCTGCTTCACAGAAGGAAAAAGAGAGAGCACCAGAAGCGCGCGATTGAAGAGATAGAGAGATGCTACAGCAGGAATGAGGTTCGAAAGTTTTACCAAAGGGTCAAAAGAACCTGCCAAGGGTACAAAGTTCGAGCCGAAGCCTGTAAAGACGACCAAGGGAACATCGTAGTAGAATCGCAGTCAATGCTGAGGATTTGGAAAAATCATATCTGCAGACTGTATAACGGCGACGACGAAACAAATCCCGCTGTCAGGCAGAATGAACCATTCGATTTGGGCGAAGATGACCAACGATTCCGCCCACCCGACCTAGCTGAAGTGAAGGTAGCTGTTGTGGTGTTCGTAGCCGATATAAAGATAAAACACGTCCGAGTTCTAAGAAGTTCGTTTATTGAGTGCCCCGTACAATATTGTTGAATAGGCATATCATATCGGTATAGAGCTAGTCTAGTATAAGAGAGTTGCAGCTACTATTAGATATATACATAAATATATAACATTATGTTTAGCAAGTAAGTACTCCACATCTCCCCTATAAGCTAAATACTTGTGACACTCAAAGGAAATTATATTATTAGATTAATTTAATTCAAATTTATATTATTAGATTAATTTAATTCAATTCGATAACGTAAGTCTAGATACTAGGAAAACTTAAATTCAACTCTAATACAAATGGCTTCAGTGCCCTTATTATATTTATTGGAATTCAATACCTATAAGCATTATAGTTGGTTTCAAAACAAATAACGCTATTTTGTATAAGTCCATCTAGCGGGAGCCCTTACCACCCGACCTGATCTCGTGACTGTGTGACCCTGTGGCCCGATCGGAGGTGTTGGGGTTGTTGTCGTCTTACCCGATTCACCTTCACTTCCCCTATCAGAGCCTGACGTCTCCACCGTCGACTTCTTACATTCGATTTGAATTTCGCCTGGCACATAAGGGACATGCTGCATTTGATGTGCGTTGTTGAGATGAAATGAATTACGTCGATATTCTCCGGTGTTTGTTTCGATGATGTAAGAACGTGGCGTATCAGCTTTACTCTTTATCTTCCCCCATTGATGAATATCGCGGATCCACACAACGTCGCCAACGGAAAACGTCCTCTCTTGTACCCCATGTCTTCTGTTGTAATTCCTTGCTTGCTGTTGTTTTATTTGCTGTTCCCTTTCGATGTTTACTGGTTTTGACTTCACCTGATCCATAACCATCGGTAGTATAGACCGTATGCGCCGCCCCATAAGCATCTCTGCTGGGCTTAACCCACTGGCGAGAGGTGTTGCCCGATACTCCAAAATTGCCAGTTCCGGTTCTTCCTTATTTTTTTTCATCAGTCTTTTAATTGTCTTAACCATAGCTTCAATAAACCCGTTGCTTTGGGCATATCGAGGACTCGATGTTATGTGTTGAAACCCCCAAGCTTTTGAAAATTGGCGAAACTCAGATGTATTAACCGGAGCGAATTGCGGACCATTATCTGACCTAACCGTCTCTGGGATCCCAAATCTTGCGAAAATTGACTTAAGATTTTTTATAACACACGACGATGTCTGATTCTCCAATTTAACGACTTCTGGGTAACGCGAATAATAGTCGGCCATCAAAAGATACGTCTTCCCTCCCCAGAAAAACAGGTCAACCGCAACAGTTTGCCAGGGGCGGTCCGGAACTGGTGAACTTATTAATGGTTCATGCCTTGGGATGGCAAACTGTATACAAGTAGTGCACTTTCTGATAAACTCTTCTAAGTCCCTGGAACATCCGGGCCACCAAACTGACTGTCGCATACGAAGTTTACACTTCACTAGCCCGAGATGCCCTACGTGAATCTTCTTGATAGTGTTTTCTCGCATTGCGAAGGGTATGACTAAACGAGTGCCGTACAGGAGAAGGTTATTGTTAATTGATAGGCTATGACGATCGTTATAATAACTTCTTGCTTCTAACGGGATTTTCGATTGTTGAGGCCATCCTAATTGACAATAGGTTCTAACGTCCGATAAAACCACATCCTCCATTTGAGCCTTTTCAATTTCCCTCAAACATGTCGCTGTTGCTGGTAGTTCTTCTACTATACTATTGACAAATGACTGGATCTCGTTCTCGTCGTCCCAATCTTGATTTTCTCCCTCAGTTGACGGTTTCCGAGACAATGCATCTGCAGCAATAAGATCTTTACCTGGTGTATATCTGATTTTGAAAGTGAATATCATCATATTCATACGGAAACGTTGAATCCGTGGTGTAAGGTCATCCAAGTTCTTGGTAGTGAAGATAGGAATGAGCGGCTTGTGATCCGTTTCCACCGTAAAATGAATTCCTTGGAGAAAATGCCTAAACTTAATGCAGCATGCCCACTTTATACCCAGGGCCTCCTTCTCTATTTGTGCATATTTTTTCTCACTCTCAGATAAAGTACGTGAAGCGTAAGCCACTGGTTTAAGGTATCCGTCCGTATCAACTTGTCTAAGAACAGCTCCTAGTCCATATGACGAAGCATCTGAAGAGACAACTGTCTCGTGTAAGGGGTTATACATTTTCAGAACAGGAGCTGAAGTTAACATTTCTTTTAACCTTCTGAAGGCTGTCTTTTGACCAACATCCCAGATAAATATAGTTTTATTTTTTAAAAGTTCGTTTAAAGGCTCACTTTCATGAGATAAATGTGGAATGAACTTACCCAAGTAATTCACCATACCGAGAAATTGTTTGACTTCGGTCACGTTTTGTGGTTCTGGGAAGTCCTGAACCGCTTTAATTTTAGAAGTACATGGATGAATCCCCTCTTCGTCGATGCGATGGCCAAGGAAAGTAACAGAAGTCATTCCCACGCAGCACTTTTCTCGGTTCAAAGTGACCCCTCCATTTTTCAGCTTACTTAACACTTTCCGAAGATTTATGTCGTGCGATTCAATGTCTTTGCCATAGACCAATATGTCATCCGTTTGACATACCACTCCGGTAGAGCCTTCCAAAATTCTTTGGATTTGTTTTTGAAAAAATTCCGGTGCGGATGAAATTCCAAATGGTAGGCGAAGGAAACAGAATCTACCAAATGGAGTTAAAAAGGTTGTCAATAGTTGTGAACGCGTTGACAATTTCACCTGCCAAAATCCATTTTTGGTATCAAGCTTCGAGAACACTTTTGCTCCCCCCAATTGTCCTAACGTATGATCAGCAACTGGCATTGGGTGTATTTCACGTAGAATTGACATATTGAGACGTGACAAGTCGACACACGGACGGATATCACCATTCGCCTTCGCTACAATTACCATCGGTGAACACCACTCCGTTGGTTCATCTACAGGCCTGATTACTTTTAGCCGAACCATGTCATCCAATTTGTCTCTTAATTTGGGTATTAACGGAATCGGTATACGACGCGCGGTATAAATTGAGAATGGTTTTGTGTTCGCCTCGATTTTTATATCATATTCGCACTTAAGACAACCCAGTTCATTGAAAAGTTCTGGAAATTCCTTTTGAATATTAACACAAGACTGTTTATTGTTTAATTCGCAATTATTTTTAATCTTTCTTACATTGGGTTGCACTCCCACATTGTTAACACGTTGAATAATCTTTAGTTCTTGACATGATCTTAAGCTTAGAAGTGCGGATTTCAGTTTATTTATAACGAAGATGGTCGATTGTATCTCACACTTCCCATATTTCAAAAAACACTGAAATTTACCTAGAATTTCTAATTGTTCTCCCGATGGTCCGGTCAATTTCTTGTTTGTTCTCTTTAGCTTTTCTTTGTGGAATACTGACTTAAAAATTGATACTGGCAGCACATTAACGGGCGCGCCTGTATCTAACATAAAGTTCACCAATGCATCATTTACCCGTACATTAGCTGTCCACCTCTCTGCCCCCGTTTCCGTCAACGTGCCTAAGAACTGAACGTCATCATCGTTCTCTTCATCGTCATCATCTTCTTCTTCATCTAGTTCTACACCGTACACTTTGTGGTTGTTTTTATTTAGAACCGATTTGCACACAACACTGAAGTGGTTAAACCTTCTGCACCTGTTGCACTGTTTTCCCTTAGCTGGGCACTCGCTTTTGGTATGCTTCGTTGGTGATCCGCACATTTGACACTTATTTGCACTTTGATTTCGTTGAAATCTGTTATTGTTGGCTGCCTTGTTACCGTAATACGAAGACGATGATGCGTTTGTTGACATTGGCGATTGTTTATGAAGTTTTATCCGATTTACCGCAACACTCGTTGTTGCCAACTCATGTTGTTGGCGACGGACCGCATCATGTTGACGAACCGTTTGAATAGCTTTCTCCAGAGTCAAATCGGATTCAAGTTGCAACCGTTCGGAGAGCCGTCTGTCTCTCACCCCTACTACCAACCGATCCCGTATCATTTCCTCGCGAAGAGTCGCGTATGTACAATTTTCGGACAACATGTACAGCGCGGTTATGAAATCTTCGACACTTTCCCCTTCCAACTGCGAACGGGAATTAAACTTTGCCCGCTCGTATATAACATTATGTTTTATAACAAAGAATTGTTCGAACGCTTGAATCACCGGGCTGTATCTCTTTTTGTCCGCTTCGGACAAATTAAACGAAAGGAATATGTCATCTGCTTGATCTCCCATTAAATAAATGACCGTGTTCACTTGTTCTTCTTCACTCTTTCTGCTTAACCCCGACGCAATACGAAATCTTTCAAACCGACGCTTCCATCTAGGCCATTCCGATGGGCTAAAGGAAAAATGCTCAGGAGCTTGTACCGTGAAATTGTTATTATCCGACGCTGCCAGAGCCATTACGTGTTAATTATTCTTTAGCCGATCAAATAACCAATGAAATTTTCTTTTCCTCGCGGGTTACTACTTGCAAAAGAACCGCTGCCACCATGTGGTGTTCGTAGCCGATATAAAGATAAAACACGTCCGAGTTCTAAGAAGTTCGTTTATTGAGTGCCCCGTACAATATTGTTGAATAGGCATATCATATCGGTATAGAGCTAGTCTAGTATAAGAGAGTTGCAGCTACTATTAGATATATACATAAATATATAACATTATGTTTAGCAAGTAAGTACTCCACAGCTGTGTCTAAGCTTAAGTGTAACAAAGCTGCCGGAGCGGACGGCTTAACTGCCGAACTTTTCAAAGCGGCTGGCGATGATTTGGTCAGGAGCATGCACCAACTCATTTGCAGGATATGGTCGGATGAAAGTATGCCCGATGAATGGAACCTGAGCATTGTTTGCCCGATCCTCAAGAAAGGAGACCCTCTGATCTGCGCCAACTACAGAGGCATCAGTCTCCTTAACATCGCATACAAGATCCTTTCTGCTGTACTGTGTGAGCGCCTAAAGCCGTTTGTCAACAACCTGATAGGTCCATATCAGTGTGGCTTTAGGCCAGGAAAGTCCACCATCGATCAAATATTCACACTGCGGCAGATCTTGGAAAAGACTCAGGAATTCCAAATCGATACCCACCACCTTTTCATCGATTTCAAGGCAGCGTATGACAGCATCTACAGAGACGAGCTGTATAGGGCAATGTCTAGTTTTGGTATCCCTGCCAAACTCGTCCGTTTGTGCAGGATGACGATGGAAAACTCACGCTGTTCCATCAAGGTCGGTAAAGACCTCACCGACCCCTTTGATGTCAAAAAAGGATTTAGACAAGGCGACGCGCTGTCATGCGACTTCTTTAACATCATTCTTGAAAGAATCGTGCAGAACTCCCACGCCAACACCAGAGGCACGATCTTTCAAAAGTCCGTACAATTACTCGCATACGCAGACGATATTGACATAATCGGGAGAACACAGCGTGATGTCAGTGAAGCCTTCGTGAGTATTGAGACGGAAGCGGCGAAAATGGGTTTAGCAGTCAATGAGGGCAAAACCAAGTATATGCTGTCATCAAGAAAAGACACTCAACACCGACGTCTTGGACAAAACATCACCATAGACAGCTATAACTTTGAGGTAGTTAAGGACTTTGTCTACCTAGGCTCCGCTATAAATTCAGACAACGACACCAGCGCTGAGATCAAACGAAGAATAACTCTTGCCAATCGCTGTTTCTTTGGGCTAAGAAGGCAATTGAGTAGCAAAGCCCTCTCTCGAGCAACTAAAGTGTCCATTTATAAGACCCTCATCATCCCAGTCCTGCTTTACGGTGCAGAAGCATGGACCTTGTCAAAGGCGGATGAGGACGCTTCGAGAGGAAAATCCTTCGGGTGATTTTTGGTCCCGTATGCATAAATGGAGAGTGGAGGAGGAGGTATAACATCGAACTGTACGGGCTGTACAGCGACACCGATCTAGCCAGAAGAGTCAGAATACAACGACTGCGATGGCTGGGTCATCGGATTGGATTCATCTGAATCCACCCCGCAGGG
Source organism: Cheilosia vernalis (assembly GCA_949126925.1). Lineage (NCBI taxonomy): Eukaryota > Metazoa > Arthropoda > Insecta > Diptera > Syrphidae > Cheilosia > Cheilosia vernalis. The sequence continues at coordinate 42,832,976 of OX421358.1, forward strand.
ACGGCGCAGTAGAGGAGCACCGAGACTCAGGTGGCGCACGCAAGTGGAAGGGGACCTCAGCCAACTTCGCGTGCAAAACTGGAGACGGCTAGCTACGGACAGAGCTGGCTGGCGAAGCTTGTTGGTTGAGGCCCAGGTCCACCCCGGACTGTAGCGCCACCTAAAGTAAGTAAGTAAGTAAAGAAATCGGTTTTCAACTAAATAGTGACGCAATAGTATTTTTCAAATAAAACATTGCAATATTTGGTACTGTTTTGTCTGGCAAATTTTACAAAAAACCGCTATAACCATTTTGACCAAAATACATTTAAAAGATAATAAGCATTCTTAATATGATTCTGTTAAAACTCTGGGGGCAAGAGTGGTGTTCTAACGCCCTGCTATGGTGCATCGTAGTAAATGAACTGCTAAACATACTCAGAAATAAGGGATTCTATGTCCATATGGACACTCTTAACGAGAAAGTTTCGTTCGACCCAGTCGTGCACTTTATTTTTCCATGTATTATAGATGTCGGTCGCAGTGGCTTAGTGGTTAGTGTGTTGGACTACTAAGCGAGGGGTTCAGGTTCGAATCCCGCAAAAACCCAATTTCCAACTCAGGGTTTTTTCACTGCGCCACCTCTCGCGAACGTCTGACAAACATCCGAGAGTATAACTGTCATGAAAGAGCTTCTCAATTAGCCGTTTGGAATCGGCATAAAATTGTAGATCCCTTCCATTCGTTCCAAAAATGAAAACTCACACAAAACGAATGGTTGCGAGAAGCTAGGCCTAGGGTCCCTACGGACCTGTTGCGCCAAAAATTATTATTATTATTATTATTATTATTATAGATGTCGCTCTTTTCTTTTCGTTTATAAAAAACATAAATAAATAACAAAAGAATAACGAGAATAATAGAAGTACGTTTTTTAGTATACATTCTTATAAAAGGTATGGTCGATTTTCGACCACAAGCGATACTAGTATACTTAAAAGCACATAATTTAACGCATAGCTTACAATATTATGTTGTTCAGTTGGAGATTCCGCATGCTGTCTTCTGATCGTCTTCGTCTTAGAGATGATTAGTGGTTGAGTAAACGTTGTGTATACTTTAAGGCACTTTACTTTCAGTGAATGTTGTAAATACTTTTAGACACTTTACTTTCAGTGGACGTTGTAAATACTTTTAGACACTTTATTTTCAGTGAACGTTGTAAATACTTTTAGACACTTTATTTTCAGTGAACGTTGTAAATACTTTTAGACACTTTATTTTCAGTGAACGTTGGAAATACTTTTAGGCACTTTATTTTCGAATTATTGACATAAAAGAGAGAATTTTACTTTTATGTCTCGAATATTTTTTATTCTACCGCTTTTCGAATTATTAACGTAAAAGAGAGTATTATACTTTTACGTCTCGAATATTTTTAAATTCTACCGCTGCCACCAATTGTTAAACACCAAAAAGAATTTCCTTTTAAAATTTCAACTTTATTCTTCGAGTTCTTAAATCCAACTAAAAACTAAGATCGCTGCTATGCACACGAAAGGTCTCATGCTTATCTTTCGCGTCAGCACAATTGGCGACGTTCGCAGAGGATGTTTATTCAGGCACCCTATTACCCTTTGGTCGACGTTGAACACTTGAATAAACATACTCCACAACAAAGTATATGACAAAGGAATTTTGCTGACCCCTTATTGTTATGCATAACACTTAGCCTGAAGTCGAGCCTCTAAGAGAACAAACGCGTAAAGTACCGCAAGAAAAACAACTCCGAGGGCAAATTCGTCCACCGCCTACAATAAACGTCGTTGGGGTAACGGAGTATAATAAGTTAAACAGCCTCCTTAAAGGAACGATAACATCGGAACTTAAGTTAACATCTTTGAGGAATAATGCGTGGAAAATTAACGTCGTTAACCACGAAGACTACCGGGCAGTGTCCCAAAAGCTAAATACCGAGAAGAACCAGTGGTATACTTTTGAAATAAAGTCAGAAAGGCCACATCGTGTTGTAGCGAGAGGACTCAACCCCTCATGCACCAAAGAAGAGGTTATAAACGACCTCCGTTCCAAAGGGTTTACAATTCTTGATGCCGTAAATATCATCAAGAAAGTGAAGCAAAAAACGGAAGAAGATAAGGACATCCTGGTAAGGCGTGGACTTCCGCTCTTTATGCTTACCTTCGATAGGTCTGATAATATGGAAGATATCTACAGAATTAAAACTAAAGTTAATATTGTGGTAAAAATCGAGCCCATGCGCAGAAATTTGAAAACAATTCCACAGTGCAAAATAGGCATAAAATGTTTTTGCAAAATAAGAATAGTGTTGATCTTGTTCAAAACTAAACGAAGTGTCAGTACGAAGTACTAACCTTGCGACCATCATTATATTAATTCGAGAACATTCGAGCTTTCCGTACGCTTTTTTGGTATTTAATATGAAATGAGGAGAATGAAACTTACGTTATTTGACGCTGTACCATTAAGACTGGTAAAACTAAGTTATAGCTCCCCATACAAAACAGGTAGGTAATAAAATGATTTTGGTGACAATCAATTTGTCGCCATCATGTTTCCATAGTAACGTATTGAATCATCTTAGATTGGAACCTGTTGAAGAGAATGATTTACCCAAAAAGGTATGCAATTTACCTGCCGCCAAAATTAAGCAATAATTGTAAGAAATTTATTTAGGGGAATTATTTATCATTTGTCGCCACCATATTACCATAGTAACGTACCTATTTAAATATAAATCATCTTAGATCAAATTCTGTTTCCTATGGAGCAGCTCATATATAAAAAACATAAATAAATAACGGTGGTCGCAGTGGCTTAGTGCTTAGTGTGTTGGACTACTAAGCGAGGGGTCCAGGTTCGAATCCCGCAAAAACCCAAATTCAACTCAGGGTTTTTTCACTGCGCCACCTCTCGCGAACGTCTGACAAACATCCGAGAGTATAACTGTCATGAAAGAGCTTCTCAATCGGCCCGTTTGGAACCGGCATAAAATTATAGATCCCTTCCATTCGTTCCAAAAATTAAAAACTCACACAAAACGAATGGTTGCGAGAAGCTAGGCCCCGGGTCCCTACAGACCTGTTGCGCCAACTATTATTATTATTATTACTATAAATAAATAACGAAAATAATTGTAGTACGTTTTTTAGTATGTATATACAATTATACATAATTAAAAAAGGTATGGTCGATTTTCGACCACAAGCGATACAAGTTATAATAAAAACGACAAAAAAATTCGTTCGTATTTAGTTTATAAATTTTAGATTTCGCTGCTAAAGTAATTAATTTCTGTGCTCAGTACATATTGTTAGTGCAACACAATAGGAACTTGATCAGTTGACAAAATTAACCTAAAAACAAAGAATTGAGCAAACACTCTCATTGAAATTAAAATTGCATTTTTAACAGTCAGGTAAAAGACAAACTAAATTACAATCAACTCTGAGAGACTAAAGTACAAATCTGAGTTGATGTCAGAAAACTTCAACAAAGGAGAAGGTCATGTCATCAGGCAGTTCAAATTCTGCTTAAATTATAGAATTGATGAAAATCAAGAATATGGACTTCAAAAACGCAAATTGGGCAGTTTTTCGTTCTGAAATTAAAAATATACTTCGAAACATTCCTGCCAGACTTGAAGATGTGTGTTTTTAGGAAGATGTTGACAATATTGTCCATCTATTCTCCGAACATATATTAAGTTCTGCTTATAAGCTTAGTTCTGCATCGTACCAAAAGTGGAAAAAAAAATGTTTTTTGTATAAAGCTTCGGGTCACATTTTGGAACTCATAAGACTGAGAAATATTCATAGGCGAAACTGGCAAAAGTACAGACAACCCATTTCTGAAAATCTAGTAAAGCACCTTAACAAACATATCACCAACTTTATTCAGAATATACAAAATAAAGATAAAAAACAGAAATCAAACATATAACAGACAGCTGAAAATAAAACCCTGGTATATTTGATAAAAATGAGGCTTGTTTCAACAATTTTTTTTGTAAATATACGTCCATCAAAATGCTTACACTGCTTACAAAATGCACTGCCGTTGTGTTTTGTTGAGCCTATAAACAGATTATTGGTTACATAGCAACATTTTGTCAGCTCCAGCATTTTAATTTGTTGATTCAGCAACAGAATTGTTGAGTGAATAGAAATAATCTGTCAATTATTCTTTATTTATTGTTCTGTTGAATTAAATAAACACTTGAAGCTCTGCTTTAACTTAATTTTGAAGGTACGAAATAAGTATTTATCTAAATAAAGAAATTATATTCAAAATACCCTTGTAAAATAAATTAGGTATTAATAAATGCTACGCAAAAAAATAGGTAAGTTTAATAATTAGATTTATTAAAAAAAGTAATAGTACAAATTAAATTCATTCATAAAATTAAGTTAGTACTAATTTTAAATTTAATTTAAATTAATACAAAATATCAATATAAAAATAAAGTAATGATAAAAAAAGTGAAAGCTGGTGATTCATAATTCATACATCACAATAGTATACATAATAAGTGTACATTCCAAATAGTTGCAAATTGACGCTATCTGCGAATGGGTTTTGTCAAACTTAGTTTTTACGTTGTAAAATAATTTTTGTATAAATCGGCAAACGAGGCAAGCAGGTAAGGAATATTCTAAATTGAATACGTAGAATATTTGAATGTATGTATTAATTGCTTGCAACGTTGGAAAAAAATTATATTTTATGCCATCGAAGTAAACTAATATTTACAGTTCCAATAATTAGTACATGTGGCTGGATGGATTTTTTTTTCCTGCATCCTTGTTAATGTTCCTTCCACCTCGTCTAACGTCTTTCCAATGACCATAAATGCATTCTGGGAATCTTTGATAGAATATTTTATGCGGAAGCTCTTCCCGCCTTCGTTGGTCCCTGACTGGAAAAAAAATGCTTTTGTTGTAATATACGAGTACATACGAGCATCTAACAAAGGTTTAGTCTATGAATCGATTTTTAATTATTTAATAAGGTATGATATCATACTTTCTTTCTGATACAGTTACAGGCAAAGAGGATATATAACTAGAGAGCCAACTTCACTTGTACCCACGGTTGCCACTTTGGTAATATTTTACCAAATTTGGTAATTTTTTTTTTGCTTTGTGATTTTTGGTAGTTTGGTAATTTTTATCGGGTTTTGGTAACTTTTTGAACAAGAGCACCAAACATACGAGTTCGATATCACCACATGTAAATGCTGCTTTACTGTTTCTAATGTGGTATTCGTTTGGGCTTCTTCAGATTTGCTCTCAGATTCCAGATTTCGTGTGGCTAATCGAACATAAAACTTGCTCTTGCTCTTTTTTGTGTTGATATTCGTGCGATTTGAATATGTGTAGTCTTCGACACTTTTCTAAGCGATTTCCATTCACTAGTTAAATTTTGTATTAAAACATTAGAAATACCTGTTCCGATTGATTTCTAAATATATATACATAAATAATTTACACAAATAGATTCACCCGATGCAATGCCTTTCTTTGCTGGAGAAAAAATTCACTAAAAATGTAAACAAACTCCATCAGTTGTCAAACTCAAACGCACTTGTATTGGTAAATCTGAGAAAATATCTAGATTCGCAAAAGTGCTCTGAAATCTGAGAAAGATTGCTTTTTCCTGTACCAAACGAACATAAAAATTGCCCTGAGAGCAAAAAAAGTGCTCTGAGAGCGCCCAATCGAATACCACATAAGTGAACGCATTACACATGCCCCACCCATGTAAACCTGTTTTATTCAAACAATTTCTGTCTATAACTGCAGTGAAAAATGGATAGGTATTAATAATGCTATTTATTTGCAGCAAACATAAAACTCTTATTTTTTAAGGTTTGTTATAAGGAAAAAGGCACGGAAATGCTCTGAACAGGAAATAGATATCATTTCAGAAGAAAACGTAGATGATCCCATGCCTTCTAACAGCTGGTAATTTTGTGCATAGACAAAAAATGTTAAGAAATAGGTTAGGTAAATCAAAATTCCAAATAGTGTCTCCATTAGTGACCCAAATCAAGAAGATGTGGAAAGCAGAACTAAAGCTCAAAATAACTCGGAAAGGAAATTCCGACAAGAGTGGCTAGATTCATTTAACTGGCTTAAAAACAGAGACAATAAAAGCTTCTGTGTTGCCTGCGAAAAATCGCTAGTTAATCATCTGACGCATATAAAGAATCATGAAATAAAAGAAACTCACATCAGAAATGTAGAGAAAAGGCAACACCAAGTAAAAATCGATTCTTGCCTGAACGCGGAGAAGGTCGATATTCAGAAAAAAGTGCACTTGGCAGAGCTAGCACTTGTTTACTTTTGCATTACCCACAATCTTCCATTTCTATTGATGGATTTCTTGCCAAACCTATTAAGGGAATGCTGTCCAGATTCCTAGGGTGCCGTGAAATAACGGCGAATTGGAAAACTCGGTGTTATTGCGCTTTCACAAAGTGAAATAATGCCGAATTTCAGAATTCGGCATTATTTCAAATTAACAAAGTGAAATACCGCCGAACATTGTTTGTGAAATAAAGCCGAAGCAAATGGGGATCATGACGTAATCTCGAATGACAAAAATCTCGAAGGCTAAAAATCTCAATTTGAAAATTCAACAAAAAATAGAAGTAGAAAACCTCGCACCCACCCCGTAATCCAACAGTAAACCCAAGCAGGGGGGTTGCAGGGGGGCAGCATGCCCCCCCATACACATTTCATAATTTGCGCAAATTACCATTGTCTCAAAAATTAATATTAATTTAAGAATGTATTTATAAATGCAAAGTGAAATAAGGCCGACTCGGCTTTATTTCACTTTAGCAAAGTGAAATAAGACCGAACATTTAAATTCGGTGTTATTTCGCTCGGCGTTATTTTACGGCACCGATTCCAAGGTGGCACAGTTGATTAAATGTGACAGGACTAAGGCGACTCAATTGGCAGAAACACAGCCAAACAAATAATTGTTTCGGAACTGAAGTCAACAAAATTTTCTCTTATTGCGGACGAGACTACTGACATATCAACCAAAAAATCGTTAGTATTAGTCGCTAGGTATGTTGACAAGGTTTCGAAAATTGTAAGAGATCGTTTCTTAGGTCTAATTGAACTAACTAAATGTGATGCAGAAACTATTTTTGATACCATCGTAAATTTTTTTGCTAAGCATGAAATTGGACTTTGATTGGACTTTCTACTGATGGTGCTAGCGTTATGGCTGGTGAACTAAATGGTCTTCAAGCCAAATTTAAGAAAAACTCCAATGTATTTTTTATGAAGTGCACTTGTCATTCCCTTCATTTGTGCTCGGCTTACGCTTGCAAAAAAATCCCTGATAACATAGAGAAACTCTGCCGGAACATCTTTAAGTTTTTTGCATATAGTTCAAAGCGCTTGAGCGATTTCAAAGACTTTCAGGAATATTGTGCTGTCAAACCGCACAAAATTTTAGGCATTTCTCTAACAAGGTGGCTTTCGTTGGAAAATATAATCAATCGCATTGTGGAGCAATGGGATGCTCTTCAATTATACTTTATATCTTGTTCGTTAGAAATAAATGAAATCAGAACATGTGATTTGGCCAATGCAATGGGAAATCCTGAAACGAAAGTTTATTTTCTGTTTTTGTCGTACATTTTGAAAATAATTAACGATTTAAATAAAGAATTTCAGTCCGAAAAGGTCCGATTGCCAAATTTGTATGCCCATATGGAGACCACTGTCAAAGTGATTTTAAGCAATTTTGTGAATAATCACTACATTAAAAGCATACGCTCTTGGACAGAATTTAATTTGGAGGACTCAACCCATTTTTTACCAATTGAAAAAGTGTTTATTGGAAACAAAGCCGAGGAATTTCTGAATAAATATAACAGTTCAAATTTGAATAAAAATGAAATAAAAAGAAACGCTTTAAAATTTTACTTAGAACTTTTAAGTCAAATGTTATGTAGATTTGATTTAAGTAACAATGACTTAAAAAATTTGTTTATTATTTCTCCAAAAAGCGTGCTTTCGGTTTCCGAAGTATCTATTTTACCTTTGATAGATACTTTTAAAAACTTGGTAGATGGCGATTGTGAAAATGTAATAATGGAGTGGAAGATGTTAAGATTTTCAAATAACAATTTAAACGATGAGATGGATATAGAAGAATTTTGGGAAAAAGTTAGTTGCCTTAAAAACGGATTAGATGAATATTGCTTTAAAAATATAACTGGATTTGTTTATAACCCTATGTCCTTGCCACATAGCTCAGCAGCTGCTGAGCGTACATTTTTTGAGTTGAGTTTAATTAAAACTAAGTTAAGAAATAAACTTAACTTTGAAAATATTAACAACATAATAATGGCTAAAGAACTTAACAATGGGAAAAATGAAAATCATTCCGTTTGGTCACCTAAAAATTATTTTTGAGAAAACAAAAAATTGTGTTATGTTTATAACTAGTTAGACGTTGTTTAACTTTACAAAGACTGATGATGTACCTAATTGAATTTTAAAAGACTTGTGTTTTAAAAATATTTTTAAAAAAAGTTTAATGTTGTAAAAATCACTGCGTTTGGTCAGCAAAAGGACTTAAAGTATTACTAGTACTTAAGTAAGTTAGGTCATATTTATTTTATTTTATATAGTAGCCGTTGTTTAACTGCTTAAAGACTCATAAAGTTCCTACTTGACTAATGTACCTAAGTGAATTACAAACTTATGTTTTAAAAATGTATTTTATAAATAAAAATAAAATGATATGAATTCTATATTCTACGGTTTTCTTAGACGTTGTATTAAGTTCGTAAATCTGAAAAAAAAAACTCCAAAATCGTGTTCATATTGGCTCAAGAAGATTCGGTATGCTTTTTTGCCTCTTTCGGTGTATTTTATCAAATTTCGAGGTTTTTGGTAACTTTTATCTTGGCGTGGTAACTTTTTTTTTCAATTTTGGTCGCCATTTTTTTTTTGCAAGTGGCAACCGTGCTTGTACCTAACATAACAGATTATCCCCTCAATTTTTGAATGACAGCCCTCTCTCGCGCGCTCTTATTTTTCCTGTCTGTGAATACGTGTTATTAATGGCCGCCGGGTGGCACATTTTCAATAACAAACAATTTGTAAATGAATAAATGTAATAGGAATACCTACATATTGAGTATGGTTTTTAAGATAGCTTTACTTGTGCTCTATTAATCTTAGGGGCCAAAAAATGTTCATCCATTCACATTTCATGTTTTTTTTTAGTTTTATTTACATGAAATATTATTTTTAACAGCAAAATTCATGCAGCTACCTTTGGGAGTTGTTCCAAAAATAGGTTATTACAATGCATGTTAAGCCCATGTTTTCACTAGAGCAAAAGTGATTTATTTTTAATTATTCCTAAACGTTGCATATATTTCTATTACTTGGTGGGTATTTTCAACTTCTTTTTTTAGCACCATTTTTGTACAAAATCAAAATGTGATTAGGAATTCTGTGGTTTAATTAGAGTGAATACTGAAATGTGTTGTTGTTACTGAGGAACAGAAAATTGCTAATTTGTGAAAAAGATATTATTCTCGGAAATAATAATGATTAAACATTAAACTCCTAACAAAAATACAATATAATGTGGTATTTAATTCGATTATTCAATCGAACGTATCAATCCAAATGGTTTTGTTAATTTTTAGTTCTCGCGTGTTCCATTCGTGTTTATAGATATTCTTTTGCAAATTTTATAACGTTGTATTTTAAAATGTCCACTGATGTTTTTGTAAGCCCCTCTTAATTATTAATTAACAAAAACAAGTACACTTTATATGTTTTTGAAACACAAAAAGTGATGTTGTTCTAAGTATAGGCGTATTTTTTTGAGCTTCGAACTCAGCAAAGTATGTTTTTCGGTAATTGTTGTAATTGCGTGCTGAAAATCTAACTTTACTTTTCTTTGCTGAGTTCGAAGCTAAAAAAACACGTAAATAGAAGGCGAAATATATAGGACTTTTTTTTATTATGGAATATACCCCCGAAAAAATTAAATGCGCATTTAGTTATAATCAGGTAGGTAGGTATTATAAACGGACAAAAACAAGAATAATTTATCCATTTGGTGTACCATTTACAGATTTAAAATGATACTGAAACTAAAATAGCTTTTTTCCCACAACATAAAACAAACGCTTTCCCCAAACTGTGTTAAAATACATATATGACTTCAAAATGAAAAGCATTAAAATCGACGAAAAACAATTTGTTTTCTTTAAAATATACCTACAATAGATGCTTGAAGTTACAAATAAATCTCTTTTAAAAAGAGTGCAAAAATCGTTTGAGTTGATTTTTCTCTGATTAATGTCATGAGATCGATTTCTGATAGACATTGAAGAAAAAAAAAACATGTTTTTATTGAGGTATTTGGCATTGTGACAAAATTATATCAGAAATTACATTTGGTAAAAACAATTTCATAAACCTTACAAATATTTAAACTGAACTGAGATGTGAACGCCGTGTAACTAATGGGCACCAAAAATGCCGAACACAGTCGCCCACACCATAATAATGGCCGCCCGAATGACATAAAGTCCCTAATAGGATTTCCTAAGTATGCGTGCGGCAGCAATGGCGCTCCTTTGATTTGTACAGGCACTAATACTTAGAAATTCCTATGCAGGACAGCAGCCAAAGAACAGCTTGTAGGCAAATGTACCGTTTCTGCTCTCAGTTGGCTCACTATATATATACGAGTAGATCCTCTTTGGTTACAGGTTTATTCATCTGCTTTAATGGCGCTATGTTTGCTGCGTCTTTTAGTTTGGACTGAAGCATTTCCATTATTCGATCGTATTTTGCAGCACATAGGTACCATCTCGAAATCTGCAGAATCCGGGAGCATAGCATAGTCTTGTAGTCAATGTTGATCTATTTAAATTATTATAAAAATAAACTTGCGAATTAAAACATCCTATAACCTATAGTATCAAATTCTTTGAAATTCTTACCAATTTGTATCCAAGAGGTCGCTTATAAGCTATAGGTATAGGTATATGTAAATGTATTTTTTTTAGGCAAATACTTTTTTAAACATCGAAACTTCAATAATACGAATACGAACACAGTACCTATAGATTTTTAAATGATAAGAAATCAATTAATTTTCCGAAGGATTAACAACACAACAGTCACGGCTTTATCACATGACAAAATAACATTTCTTGTGTGTAGCGAACATCTGTACCTACTTACAGACAAGAAAAAACATGTCCAGAGTCCAGCCAAGCGAGCCCACACAATCACACTACATAAAACACAATCCTATTTTCTTGACTAAAATCATATTTGTACACAACTTGGTCTGGCTTCGCTGGACATGTTTTTCCTTGGCTGTATGTGGAGCTGTTTTGTCTTCAATATACATTTATGTACCTATAATTATAATTACCGCACCAAATTCTTTCACTTACCTTTTAAATATTCCCATATAGGGCTTTCTTTTATAGATGAAAGGTTTAGTTCCTGAATTAGATCGTCATCCATTTAGTTTGTTTTAAGATGTTTTTTTTTTTTAGTTCACTTTCACCGGTTACCTTTATGCGCACTAAAAAACTACTTCACGTGTGAAATACAAATGACGCCATCAATAGCATTGTATTCAAAGGATTGCAAGATTAAAATTTATTTTTGTCGATTCAACACGTGTGTTATCAATTATTCAACAAAATTTCTCTCATATCTACAAACATTTTTTTCAATTCAACGAAATATTTGTAATATTGATAATCTGTATTTTGTTTGGTTAACAAACATTTTGCATAAGTTTTGTCCATTTGACAAACGTTTACAAAAGTGAGTTTTGATTCTGTTCTTATGGACATAACAAAAACATTGTAAATTCAACAATAAAGTTGTTCAATTGATAGGATATCGATTTATTAAACTGAAAATTGTGTTTTGTTAATCTGACAAAGTAGGGCTTTAGTAAATATTTTATCCGTTTGACGAAATATCGTTCAAATTGATAAAACTTAAGTTGTATTGATAAATTCCATTTATCATGACAACAATTTTGTTTCAGTTCAACAAAACTATTTTTGTTGAATTTTTTACAAAAGAATTTTGTCAATATTGCCTGGTAATTTATTTTCAGTGAGTACCTAGTATGAAACTAGTGGTTTGGACTACGTAAGGAACATTTATTTAAAAAAAATACCCAAAACTGGTATTAAATTTTTAACATGCCTAACAATGCCTCTTTGATAATGCAATATTTTCCAATTACCTGGAAGGAAGTTTAAATAGTTCCTGTTCCAAAAGAAAGAAAACTTCACAACAGACCGGAAAGCTAGAGACCTATCAGTCTGCTAAGTAGCTTATGTTAGATTTATGAAAAAGTAATTAAGGGAAATGTAGGCGCAGTGGCTTAGTGGTCAGTGTGTTGGACTACTAAGCGAGGGGTCCCAGGTTCGAATCCCGCAAAAACACAAATTCCAACTGCGCCACCTCTCGCGAACGTCTGACAAACATTCGAGAGTATAACTGTCTTGAAAGAGCTTCTTAATCGGCCGTTTGGAATCGGTATAAAATTGTAGATCCCTTCCATTCTAAGTGCGCATTTAATTTTCTCGGGGGTATATTCCATAATAAAAAAAATCCTATATATTTCGCCTTCTATTTATGTGTTTTTTTAGCTTCGAACTCAGCAAAGAAAAGTAAAGTTAGATTTTCAGCACGCAATTACACACGCGCAGTGTCTTAGTGGTCAGTGTGTTGGACTACTAAGCGAGAGGTCCCAGGTTCGAATCCCGCAAAAACACAAATTCCAACTGCGCCACCTCTCGCGAACGTCTGACAAACGTCCGAGAGTATAACTGCCTTGAAAGAGCTTCTTAATCGGCCGTTTGGAATCGGTATACAATTTTAGATCCCTTCCATTCGTTCGAGAAAATAAAAACTCACACAAAACGAATGGTTGCGGGAAGCTAGGTCCAGGGTCCCTACAGACCTGTTGCGCCAACTATTAGACTATTATTATTATTAATTAAGGGAAAATTGTTGGAATTCGTAGAGGATCAAAATATTATTCCAAGCGAAAAGTTCGGTTTAAGGCGCCAACAAGTACCTACTTGCCATCAAATTCTGAGAATTTGCAATAGCGTAAAAATCAATCGTGCTGTAGTGATGTCGACAGGAATGATACTCTTAGATATAGAGAAGGCATTAGACACAGTTTGGCACAATGGCATTTTATTTAAATGCTGCCGAGGCAGGCAGCGAAGCGGGACAGATCTCTGGATGAGACCTCCCATCGCCCGGCCCCCAAAAAAACAAAGGTTGCCGAAGGTTCGGTAGCCAAAGCAACAGCCAAGGCAAGCACGTCGGCGGCCAGTGCGATCCAAAGACGACCCTTTACCGAGGTGGTAAGGGATCATCTCCAGGTTGCACTAGTGGATGAGCTATCTACAAAAGGGAAATCCATAGCCGAGATGTGGGGGAGCATTGAGGCCAAGCTCTCCGATATGGTGATGGACCACCTTCTAAATAACCAAGGGGGACCTCTTCCAGTTTTTGACTCCGCCGAGGTGGTTAGGGGATATCGGGTAATCAAATGCGCCGACCAAATCTCCAAGGACTTCCTTAGTGACTGCGTTGCTAAGGTTAGCGACGCATGGGATGGCTTGAAGCTCAAGCTTATCCCAGCTAATGACATTCCAAGGAGACCTAGGGCTCGCATTTGGTTGCCCAATATGAAGATTGATGGGGGAAGGCTCCTCCAATGTCTCAAACTACACAACCCGGCGGTTCAAATGGATGACTGGGCAGTCATCAAGGCAGAGGAACCCTATAAAAACACGATGTCCTTATTGCTGCTAATCAACAACGAGTGCCTGGCTGCTCTCGAAAAGGCAGATTACAAGCTTCGGTTTGGCATAAGGCATGCCAAGCTTAAGGTTTTCATTTCGTCGGATCCTGAGGACGATGCGGACAACGTCGAAACCGACAAGCTGTTGGAGGACCTAATAATCGCCGACAAAAACCCGCCCACGAATAATGCTGAAAGTCATACAGATTAACCTGAGGCACTCAGGGTGTGCCTCCGATAATCTGATGGTTTTTCTAAGGGAGGAAAACATGGACATCGGCATTATTCAGGAGCCCTGGGTGAGAGACTCGACCATTAAGGGGCTCCAAGACAAACAATAAAACCTATTTTACAAACATCAGGCCACAGGTAAGCCTAGAACATGCATTCTCGCTAAGAAACATCTTAAAGGTTTTTTATGTCCCAATCTTAGCTCAGATGATTTAACAGTGGTTAAACTGGAGTCTGCAAACCAAACAACATACCTGACATCAGCATATATGGCTCATGAGAAACCAGCACCGCCAGTGGAAGTGGAGCAACTCGTAGCCGCAATTACATCAAAGGACAACCTACTGATGGGTTGCGACGCCAACGCAAGGCATACATTATGGGGGAGTTCAGAAGATAATGAGAGAGGTGAGTCACTTTTTGATTTTCTTTTAACTACTAACAAATCTGTCTGCAATAAGGGCACGACTCCAACCTTTGTCTTCCCGAGTACGGGAACTTTCCAAGGGTGGGAAGAGGTCCTAGATATCACACTAAAAACAAACAATGATAGCTTTAGGGTCGAAAACTGGAGAGTTTCCAATCTGGAGTCACTATCAGACCATAGATGGATCCTCTATGACTTGCGTCTCGAGACCGAGACTAGTAAACCATTTAGAAACCCCAAGAGAGTAAACTGGACCAAGTTTGGTCAAGTCCTTCGGACAAAACTCAAAAATACACCTGAAAGACACACTTTAGCAATCGAAGAACTGGAGGCAAAGGTTAACACTTTCGAAAACGCAATGGTTGTGGCATATAAAGTCTCTTGCCCAGTTAAACGTAGCAAAAAAACACTTCCCCCATGGTGGAACGAAGATCTCTCCAATCTCAGACAGATGACCAAATCGATTTTCAATATCTGCCACAAACACAAATTTTGGCAGCCTTATAGGGACTGTCTTAGTCTCTATAAAAAAGCCATCAAGGCGTCCAAAAAGGAGGCCTGGATGGATTACTGCCATTCAATAGAAACCCTTAAGGACACCGCCAGGCTTAGCAAAATTCTGTCCAAGGAACACTCCAACCCTTCCTTTCTAAGAAAGCCAGATGGAGGTTGGACTGAATCCTGTGCAGAGACCCTGGAACTCCTAATTAATACACACTTTCCCGGATGCAGCGATATTAGTACAGAACCCGGTAGGTCTCGGCCAGTACAACCTGCACTCCATAGTCACATCAATTCATTAATTTCCGAGGAAAAGATTTCCTGGGCTATCAACAGCTTCTCACCGTTTAAGTCTCCGGGCCCTGACGGCATATTACCTGTCATGCTACAGAGAATGCAAGACTTAACAATACCTTGGCTGGCGTCAATTTTTAGAAGCTGTATAATACTAAACCACGTTCCCCACTCCTGGAGACGCGCTAGAGTGGTGTTTATACCGAAGGTAGGCAAACGCGGGCACGAAGCCGCGAAGGACTTCAGGCCAATTAGTCTAACCTCCTTTGTTCTGAAAACTCTAGAACGTGTCCTAGACATCCACATGCGAGGCTTTCTAGTAGAATCATCGCTATCCAAATCACAGCACGCCTATCTCAAGGGGAGATCTACGGAAACGGCTCTCCACGAAGTAGTGCGGACAATTGAAAAATCCTTACACTATAAAGAATACACCCTAGCCTCCTTTCTAGACACAGAGGGAGCCTTTAACAATGTACACACTGAAGCAATTCTGGAATCTCTGAGTGAGATGGGCATAGAGGAATTTATTAGTCAATGGATAGACTCTATGCTAAGAACAAGAACCATTCAGGCAACACTAGGCAACAGCCACTTAACCAGATTTGCCCATAGAGGAACGCCACAGGGCGGCGTAATATCTCCCCTGCTTTGGCTAATGGTTATAAACAAAATTCTTGCAAAACTTGACAGGGAACGGGTCAAAGTTGTCGCGTATGCGGATGACGTGGCGATACTAGTGTCAGGAAAGTTTCCCTCCGTGATTAGTGAAATTATGGGGGCCGCTCTAGAAAAGGTAAACACCTGGGCTGCAAGCTGCGGCCCCGGCGTCAACCCGAGCAAAACTGAACTGATGCTGTTCACCACAAAAACCAAAATACCCGATTTTACCCTCCCCCGTCTAAATGGTCAACCACTCACACTATCCTCCAGCGCTAAGTATCTGGGCATAATGCTTGATAGTAAACTTAACTGGAAACAAAACATTGAATACAGAGTAAAGAAGGCGAGCGTTGCCTTCTACGCCTGCAGCAAAACCTTTGGAAAGAAGTGGGGACTTCAACCAAAGATGACCTTATGGATGTACACAGCTGTTGTGCGTCCCATTCTCACCTATGGTTCACTCGTATGGTGGCCCGCGTTGAGTAAGGGATATAACCTTACAAAACTAAAAAGACTGCAAAGAACAGCCAGTATAGGCACTATGGGTGCAATGAGGTCGGCCCCAACGGATGCTCTTACTGTGCTCCTGCATCTTTTACCTCTCGATCTGCACACCAAAGATACTGCACTATGCAGCGCCATAAGACTCAGGGAGTCTGGGTGCTGGAGTGCAAGGCCGTATGGCCACAGCAATATCCTGGACTCGTTACCAAACGAAACGGTCACGTTTCCAACCGACTACATCACACCACAACTTAATTTTAAGAAAGGCTTCCAGGTAAGTTTCCCGTCCAGAGCTCAGTGGAAGGGAAACGAAGTAGTGCAGGGTTTCGACACGGTCATATACACTGACGGATCTAAGATGAACTGTGGTGTGGGGGCCGGGGTCTACTCAGAATCACCAAATATATCAGAATCATACCGTTTGCCGGACTTTGCCAGCGTTTTCCAGGCGGAATTACTGGCTATCCGAGAAGCCTGCGTACATCTAGGGCGTAACACTACTCACAAACAAAACATCGCTATCCTTATAGATAGCCAAGCCGCCATCAAAGCCATAAATTCGGCTACCATATCCTCTAAACTAGTGCTGGAGTGCCGGAACGAGCTTGCCCGTCTGGGTGAACGTTTCAGTGTCACACTTCTCTGGGTACCAGGGCATAGTGACATAATAGGCAACGAGCGGGCAGATGAGCTGGCCAGAAGGGGGTCAGCTCTGCACAGCTCACTCGCGGCAAGTGTCCACGTCCCACTAGGAGTGGTCAAAGGACAAATTCATTCATATTTCCTGCAGAAAGCCAAATTCCAATGGGAGGGGTTGACCAACTGCGTCATTTCAAGGAAGATATGGCCCATATACGATCCGAACAGAACAAGGAACCTGCTAAACAGAACCCGCCCAGATATCGCCAGAATTACGGCAATAATCACGGGGCATTGGCCAATTGGAGACCATGCGGCCAAGCTCGGGATCCCACTCACTGCCGCAGTTGCGGGAATACACATGAGAAAGAAACTCTCTTCCATTTTCTCTGCAAATGTCCGGCACTAGCGAGAGCCAGACTGCGCACACTGAACCAACCTTTTTTCGACAACCTTAGCGACATTTCGGGTATAGGGTTATCAGACATAATACGGTTCCTCAACTCCACAGGCTGGATATAGGCACCGAATGCTTCGCACCCAAACAAACATCACAAACTAGGTAACACGAGTCGTGGTAACAAAAAGGCACATCACAGTGCTACTTGGGTTCCAAGCGGGACCGCCACTTCTACCTACCTACCTACCTACCGGAACGTGAATACGCTGATGATACTGCTGTATATTCCTCACATGTATTATGGTCTCAACATTGAGACTTATCTTCAAAATGCGGCTGAAATTTTAGTTCAATTTTATAACAAATGGAAAACAAAAGTAAATACAGACAAGATTCAAGCTTTCTTTTTTTTAGAAGAAAAAGAAAGACATGTTTCTTACCACCTAATCAGTTGATGTACCACCTGATAAATTAGGAACCATTGTAGTTAAACTAAACAAAACGAAATTAAAAAAAAATAACTATTGTCAAAATCCTATTGTATATGACAATATAGAGAACAACTGAGCTTGATATTAAGTTATAATTTATAAATGACCACATTATGCTAGAAATTAATTTTTGTTACAATCGTATCGAACGTTTTCGAGAAACGTCGAAATTTCAAAGTCCACAAACTTCAAATCCGAAGTTTGAACGAAATTCGGGTAACCGTTTAGGCTGTAGGCGAGTGGAAGGACGGATAAACAGACAGACAGACAGAATTTTGCAAGTTCCTCTATCATCGTAATGTCGGAATTGATTAACGTCTCGAGCTCGAAATTTTGTACAAAAACAGTATCTTTCTCTAACTACGTAATGGAGATATTTAAAAAGAAATGCGAAGAACTTATAAACAAATAAAGAGATCTTTATTGATTAATCGAAAAATTTGCCAACCTTAATCTCAAAAATAAGGTTTTATTATATAAGGAAGTGTATATGTGGTGAACACACATAAAATAAAACCTGCCGCAGAGAGATGAGATGATGACCGCAACTAAAAAATGCAGCAACGGAAATAGATATATATGTAACTGTCGCAGCTGTTTACGCACAAAAAAAAAAATAAACATAGCGTGAGGGACACGGTAAACCATCCGATCTCATATCAACAGTTTTAGCACTCGAACCACCAGTCTTCAACCGGCACCGGAAATTGCTGCTGAAAGTATACCAATCGACAATTAGGATACTTAAATAACCCGGTCTGTCAAATTCTCGATGAAATAAATTTATTGCCGCTTTTACAACGGACTAAACCTGCCGACCTAGCCCGATAATTATTATCAACCGCGTTAAAATTGCGGAACGAGCAGAACGTGTATAACTTTCTGATATAAAATATTGCTTGTTAAGTCCTAGCTTACTCGTAGTTGCAGTACGAAATAATATTGTGGGGGTTGCTTTTAATGAGTAAAAATACCACACTACCTACGCTCCTCACAGTGTCTTCCAAAAGATTTCCACCTGACTCGGAGAAAAAAATTTATATATATACATTTTCGACAGGATTTTCTGAGTCCAACTCCAATTTTTTAGTTTTTCAGATCAACATTTAAAATATAACACTGCTAAATTAACATAAGATGTCTTATATTTTTGGTGCAGATATATCTAATTAATCGTGTAGCTTCTACTATTGCCGCAAATGATGAAGATAATAAATTCCGAGCCACATGCACAAATATGCGAAGGATACGCTTTAAAACAGCTACCTGTATATTTACGTTTTAATTTTATTTTTTCCCAAAAGTTAATAACACATTCTTTTCACCCCCATACGATACAAGTATACCGACATTCTACATGTCTTTTTTCAATAAAATACCAAAACTCGTACCCAATACCTAGATCCCGGTGCTTGCAGGACACTCTGCATTGATAACCCACACCATCAGCTTTATCATCAAAGGAAGGCGGGAATTTATTGTATTCAGACAGACAGCTTATTGCTGACGTAATGGAATTTGATTAATGAAATTTCTGAATTGTCACTGATTTATTAAATTTGTATTTACTTCGCATTCTTATACGACCTTGTCCTTTGGCCATTTATCAGTAAATTTTCTAATAAAAATGACAGTGGTATAGATATCTGCAATGATTTTCCACTTTGGCTTTGTTTGTAAAATAAAATGGGTGGAAAAATAAATAAAAATAAGGAAAAACAAAAACGCTGACACATGAAGCAATGTGTCCCGAGACAAAAATAAAAGTAAAAGGAAAAACAATCTCGGAACAGTTATGAAATTGAAATAAAATTAATTTGTGAAGTATTTCTTGTTCTGTCATTTGTTAAGTCTATAAAAAATATTCGTAAACACATAAATCGAAGAACGAAACAGCAATAGCTGTTTTTTGTTTTTTTTGCTGTTTTTACCTAATGATGAATTCAAATGCAATTAACTTACCAAGAGTCTGGAAATTAAAAGTGGGGTTTTGCCGAATCCAAAGATTACCCAAAGAAACACCAAAACTCTGGTACTCTTTATTTGCAGTGCCTTTGATTAATAATATTACACACCTTTTCATATAACAGGCTTAAGTTTGACAGATTTGTCATTTGTGGAATTTTGGCTGACTTGGGTGCTGGGTCTGGGTTGGGTGAAAAAAAAGAGTCTCGTTTGTGTTGTTTTATTTTACTTTTAAAAATTATTCAGCTGGCGGTGGCGGCTGGACGCTGGAGTTATGTTTTCGTTTATAGTTGCTGTGCTCTCGTCTCTTGTGTGGTTCTGGTTTTGATGAATACATTTTTTTGTTATGTTTTCAAAATATTTTTTTTATTTTTGAGAACAAAAAAAGGCAAAAACCGGTATCAAAAAGGGGAAAAAATATTTTAATTGAAAAAAAGGGAATCTACAAGCCTAAAGTCTAGCAACGCTGACACAGCTTATTAAGGCCGACTTCCCAAACTGAATTCAGCCGCCAAATATACATAACAGTCACTTTCCAAGCGGGAGCTTTATCCGGTACGGAAGATTGGTACGAATCACTCTAAGACAAGTCTCCCCGAATGACACTCTTATTCGGGTATGCATGATTTTCACATCACCCTGGCACATACAGGATGGGTGTAATAGGCGAAAGTCTGCCCAAAGGGGACGCAAAAAACCCGGCCAAAATTAATTTTCGTTACCTTTGTTACTTTTTCAATTTAAAATTAATATTTATTAAATAAAATACAGTTTCTAATTGACTTGTATTAATTTTGGCATACATACATCTATTTGATTTTTTTTTATTGTTCAAAAACTAATCGCAAGATTTTTATCATTCTGGAGCCTCTGGAAGGAGCATTTCTAACGATTAGAGGATCAGAGCTGAGCAACAATCGATTTAGGACGTCTTTGTTTCAATCTCTCCGTGAGAATTTTCTAGCATAGTTAAGACGATATTATCTGAAAGTTTTTTATATGAATATTTTTGTTGAATGTAGTTTTATTTTATTTCGCTCACCTAAAGTGTTTGTTCCTGGTTTCTGCTGCTTCTTCCGATATATGACGAATTGAAGGAGGGCATTTTCTATAATTATAGACCCGTGCATTAAGATCCTATGCATGGTCGGAGTCATAGGATGCCATGGATATAACTCGACATAAAGTCTGGCTGTAGATATCCATTGCATAAACACCAAACTTTTCGCAGTGAATTTTGTAGCCACTTGAAAATGCTTCCATCATGATTTTAAATCGAAAAATCAAGTTAAAATCAATCCCTGTGACTTCAGCGGCAATTTCAGTGTTATTAAAAAATCTTCGACTTGTATTCCCATCATTTGTATTGCCGAAACCTGCTCGTGTAGATCCACAATAGGTAAGACCAAGCTTGTTTCTAAATTCCCGTTGAATTTGAATTTTTCTTATTTTATATACTTCTTTCTCGTCTTGGGATCTAATTTGACATTTTTTTACTGGAAGTTTGTAAGCCACATGCAGAGGACTCTCAATAAGTCTGATTCTTGCATATATGTAGTACTACTGATAAACCAAATATCTGCAGTTTTCATTGATTTCGTTTGTCAGTGTAGTTAATTTGTTTAAGTCTTTTGACGTTGACCCGCAAACATAGCATTTCTGTGTTGATGTAGTTTCAGTTATTGCATTGAATATTTTTCCATCTTACTTACTTACTTAAGGTGGCGCTACAGTCCGGGGTGGACCTGGGCCTCAACCAACAAGCGTCTCCAGCCAGCGCGATCTTTAGCTAGCTGTCTCCAGTTTCGCACGCTAAGTTGGTTAAGGTCCCCTTCCACTTGCGTGCGCCACCTGAGTCGCGGTCTTCCTCTACTGCGCCTTCCCTCGGGTATGGATTCGAAGATCTTCCGGGCCGGAGCATTCGTGTCCATTCGCTCTACATGACCCAGCCACCTCAGTCGTTGGGCCTTCACTCTTCTGACTAGGTCGATGTCGCTGTACAGCCCGTACAGTTCGTCGTTAAATCTCCTTCTCCATTCACCGTCAATGCAGACGGGACCAAAAATAACACGAAGAATTTTTCTCTCGAAACAACCGAGAGTTACCTTTTCCATCGACCATGGTAAAAAGCAATCGGCCTTACTAATAATCAATCACTAATGTCGACAACTAGTTAGATGTCAGCTTAAGTAAAAATGTACAGCTTTTGTGAAATGGTACCAATAAACAATTAGACCTCCACATTTACTAGTCCTACAACTTTCTTAGAATCTATTACATTTGTTGTCATTGCAGAATTCAAATTTCATAATTTGTTTTCGTGAAAAACAAGGTCAATGGTCTCTTTCACAAGGAGGATTTTATTCTAAAAGAAGGAATACATAAATTGCAATTAAATTTGCCCAACACATATCTTTCCAATGCTCTTGAGACTTATTATAAGCAAAAAACAAAACACAAAATAGGAAATGCACAAAATATCCGCTGATCTGTCAAATATCATATGCAAATCAGTAATGCCCTATCGTTCGATCGGACACAATTTTCAGTACTTTTATGGTACGCTTTCCATTGTTTTCTAATACTACCTCGCGATTCCTTTATGAGTGCATTTGTGTCGTAATAAAATCCCTTTCAAATTATTCAATAAACAAAGCACAGTTTATTTGAATGGTTTAATTTATTCGTAGGCTGACGATGCAAATCAAAACTTATTAGTGGTCTAAACATCACAATTGCATCGTTAGCAAGATAATATTTTTGAAAATAGAAATAATAGCTGGCTTATTCATTTCAGAATGAATAACAATCGCACGTAGGAAGCGTGTTATCGCTTCCGGGCTTGAAAATAAATACAATTTAACCTATAAAAAATTGTATGGCTTATATATTACTTAATTCGGGAAACTTAGAAACCGACAAAAGTTGAAATTCGAACTGAAAAATATAAAACGCATATTCTCGTACTACCTGTTTGTAAGGCTGTACTTGCACCCCCAGAAGTTAATAAACTTGTTATTTTGCATGTATTTTGCTGAGTTCTGATAATTCTATTTTTATAACTATATTTTCCAAGAAGGGAACCTTTTCACGCCAACCATTGTCTCATTAGAGATCCTCATTCTCGGTAAACAAACTCCTTTTGCAAAGAGTTTGAAAAGGGTTTGGTTGCAAC
This sequence comes from Cheilosia vernalis, assembly GCA_949126925.1. Taxonomy (NCBI): domain Eukaryota; kingdom Metazoa; phylum Arthropoda; class Insecta; order Diptera; family Syrphidae; genus Cheilosia; species Cheilosia vernalis. The sequence continues at coordinate 42,856,147 of OX421358.1, forward strand.
AAAATATCTACCTGTGTCGCCTAAGGTACTGAGAATTGTTGCAAAAAGGTACCTATAAGCCGTCCAAACTTTGGTAAGAAGATATTTTATTCTGTTTGCGACGACTGTCAAGAAAGTCTTGGAATTATCCCAAACTTATATACAAAACCAATCAAAACGCAATAACTAGCGGTAAAACAAGATAAAACAGAAAAAAAAACGCAGAAATGTATGCTTCACGTGTTTAGAAATAAAACAAAAACGCAATATTTTTCAATATTTTGCATAGATTTGTACAAATTTGTGAGTGATAGACTTTAAAACCATTTGCATTGTTGTATTACAACGAATAAAATTAGAAAGCATTCACAATTTACTAAAATTAATTAATAATTGTAAACGCTCAGGCTGAACAACATCGTATTAAATTCTCTCCTATTTCGAAATTTAATACCGCGATTTTGGATGGTTGGGCAACACTTGTCTTCAAAATGACATAAGGGAGGATTTATTTAGCTAATGTCCGAGATAAACATGGCTTTCTGAACACTAACATTTAACCCTACAGTTAGTGATAGTCTGGCAACTATATTTGTTTATTGGTAAAGGGATTTTGGAAAGTGTGGAGTCTTTTCGTAAAGTGCCAGACTAAAGTTGATTATTGGTAAGGCCGAATGTATTCTTTAAAATATATCCCAGTGTATGTTTTTATTCCGAAAATAATAATAAATTAAAACAGTATAGTAACATTGCAATAACAATCTAAAAACTAAAAGCAGTGTATGGCGTACGAGTGTTTTTTTTCACACGAAATCGAAAAACTAAAACGTTCATAAAATATCGGGTAGCAGCTAGTTGCAGCCAAATCTTTTTGTATTAAAATGGCCAATATTCAGCATCACTCGTTAAGTGCAAACATTCACAGAATAACACGGTATACTATACTAAAATTATTAAAACTTAAAAAAAATTTAAGAAATACGACATCTTTTTGCTGTATAGCAAGTTTGAACCCGTATTGAAACAAAAACAACTATAGGGTCGAGCGGGGTAATTGTAAACGATTTCCGCATTTTCGATTTTTTCCTATGTTGCAATGATTCCGATAACAAATTGATAAACCTTTCACAACTTTTTTGGACTTTCATTATATTTGAGATATATTTACTGTTGTATAGTGTTAGCTTCAAATATGTAGACTTGCAACTTTAAAAAAAATTAATGTTTACACTTACCCCTGTCCATTTATAAAAATTCAAGAAAACTGGGGTAAAAGGAAACACCGATCTAGATATAGAGGGCATAGAGTGATAAGAGCTGGGGCTAATGTGAACTAAATCAGAAAGAAAACATTGAATGATCAGAAGTGGCTGAAATGTCATGTTAACATTTACCCCAACCAAGAAAATGCTCACAGTAGTTTAAGTAAGAAAATAATCTTTTAATTCATAAAATCAATAACACCAAGATTTATATTAATAAATTATATTAATAAGACTGAACTCTAAAACCCGTCAAAGCTCGAACACGGGAACTTTCGCTTGGAATTCCACAATAGCCTTTCCTTCATCTGTTTTTTTTGTCGGATCGGGTAGCAAGCAACACACTTGGTCGAATGAAACAAAGCTTTTGTCAGACTCAATAATCTCAAATACTTTTTTTGAGGTTCCAACACAAATACCTATTACTTCAATCTCTGCATCTTCGCATATAACTCTGCGAATTTCGCAAACATACTTATATATGGTAGAATGGCGTTTTCCACCCCTGAAACTGATGACTGCAAATTGTCCGGGCCTTACGTTTTCAATTGTCTCTATGACAACGCATTCAATCTCCTCCTCTTCGTCTTCAAACTCTTTCCATATGGACTCAATGCTTTGACTCATATTGAGTTGTCCTTCTTCATCTGAAGATGAACTTAACTTTCGCTTTTTAGAAGGTACTTTTTTGGCTCTAACGCTCTTTGTTTTGTCTGCAGGATCTATTTTTAATCTCCTGGATTTATTTTTCGATAACTTTTCAGATTTTTTGTCTTCGGCTTCTTTAAGACGCTTCAGCACGTCAGCCGTTGTTAGCACTTCTCCGTATTTCATTTGCTTCAACCGAGGCACAACTTTTTTGTTTTCTGGTGGTATAATTAGGGATGGCGATGAAGATTTAGGCATATTGTTTTCAAGCCTAAATATATCAACCAAAACGTCTGCAATAAAAATTAAGTAATTCGCATAAGAAAAGAAAATGGTAATTGGTAATGATAATGACAGAGCCGTAAGGATGATTTTTTCTGATAATTACCTTTAGGAGACGTTGTCCTAGATTCTATGTTGGCTTCAAAAAGTGATGACATGGTAATATTAGCCAAAAATTCTGCAGAAAAGAATAAAGATGCATTTTAGTAAAGCAAACAAAATTGTGTTAATGAGATAGAGCGAAAAAGTTGATTCTAAATGAATGTACCTTTTGGAGATGAAGTTCTGAGTTCTATTTTGGCTCCAGAAAGTGAAGACGTTGAGGCAAGTTCAATTGGCAGTGGACTTATTTGCTCAGATATTGAGATGGAAGTATGGAGGTCATCTAGGCTTTGTGTAGCTGCAGGCGAAATAATTCGAATTTGGGAACTTGTCAAGTCTATTAAATTGCGACTTTTCCAGGCTTTGCATAGCTCCTTATAAATTACTAACTCCTTATCACAGAAAGAAGTAAATTTCGTCGGATCTACTGGAAAAACTCCCGTAGAAATGAATCCTGAAACAATGTTCGCCGACGTTAGATTATTTTCCCAAACTGGTCTCAAGAGTGCAGCAAATTCGTTTTTTGGAAGCCGGCAAGATCCCCGTCCCATCATCTTTTTGCCGTAGTTAACAAGTGTTTTGTCCCAAGCTGTTTTCACCGGGCCGAATACACATTTGTCGAGTGGTTGTAGTTTATCGGTCAAATGGCTTGGAAAACGAACCAATTGTATATTGTTATTTAATGCTTCTTCAATGATCCTAACACTCATATGACTAGAGTGCCCATCGTAAAGAAGTACAGCAGTTTGATCTTTTTGTTTCTTTTCATCACGAACTTTGTTTACGTGTGGTATGAGACCGTTTTTTATCCAATCGAAGAACTGAGGCTCTTCCATCCAACCTTCTTTTGAAGCAGCATAAAGAGTTCCAGGATATGAATCGCTCGATGTCCAGCGTGCTTGTACTGCGCCACCCTTGAAAACTATTAGGGGTGGTAGCTTACATCCATTAGCTGAGACACAAGCTAAAACGGTTGTGGACTCCCTACCAGAACCGCCAGAAATACGACTTAAGGCTACCCCTTTTTCTCCAATGGCTCTTAGGCGACTTGGATCACTTCCAAAGCCACTTTCGTCTGCGTTTAGAACAAATATTGCCTTGTCAGAGCTTGTCAAATTGTAATCATCGTAGACTTTCAACAATTTATCATAAAAGTCGAAGATGATGTCAGCTTTTCGAGCATCTTGACGTGCCTTTTGTAAGTGTTCTGGCTTTTTAAGTGAGAGGTTAGGATGCCTCGACATAAAATTTCTATACCAATCATCTCCTGGTCTTCCGTTCTTAAAAGGGGTAACGATGTTCTTGGTAGTTACGTATGTGGCAACTAAGTTCAGAAGATCCTCCTTATCGCAAGGATAGCCAGCACGCGATCTTGAAACAAGACACTTTGCGATTGTGTCTTCCACATCAGTTGCTAGTGCGGTTTTTCTTCCCCGTGGCACAATGGCGGGAGCAGTTTTTCTACCACCGATACGGTTGTAAATTACTGACACTGGAATACCGTATGTTTCTGCCGCTTGCCGATACGTTTTATTTTTGTTTACTACGTCTTCTACAGCATTTAAAATATCCTCAGACGTGTAGGATGAACCGGATAGTTTTCGCTGATATGTGCGTGGCATCTTTTTGAATTAAATAAGATAGGGAACAAAAATGTTAAAAGATGTCTAGAAATTGGGGTAATTGTAAACAGCGTTTACTTTTACCCCATATTAGTGTTTACATTTAGACATGCAGGCACAAAATATGGGGTAAATGTAAACACGCAACAACTTTTTAATTTCTTGTTGAAATTAAGAAAAAGCAAATGGCAAATATAAAAAAATATAACCAATAACTGATTAACTAAAAATGTACTCACTTTGTCAAGTTTATATTAAATACAATAGAAAAAACTGAAGTAGGTATTGCATTTTCGATGTGTTTAAATCAAACCGCAAAATGATTGACCAACTTTCCACTTTTTCACTCACACGTGAACACACCACATACGATTGACCATTTGAAAAACATGAGATAATCTATGTCACAAATATCTTGCGATTGTCCTTGCGACTTATTATTTTTCATAGTGAAAGCGATACGCATGGGAAGTTGAAGGTGAGGAGTCGGTTAAATTATGGCAAATCATCGGAATCCGCAGAATTATATAATGGTTGCTTGAATTTTTAGGTCAAAATCTTCGCTTTCATGACATTGGAACTTTCGTTTCAAATTGTGTAGCGATGAGCCCCGAACATCCAACGAATTTAAAAATTAAACATTTGAAATAAGTTTGGTTGTATTGGAAGTTTTCAAAGTTCGGTTCCCATACTAAATTCCATTCCCAATCTCATCCCCTTTAACGTTTATTTTCACGACAAAAAGTAGCATAAATGCCATTGCCATTTCAATACGAATCCCCCAAGCCCAATATTGTAAAAATTTAACGATCCATTCTCTGGTTATGAGTGCACACAGAGACGTCAGTCTCTTTTATATATTGGGGTACCCGCCCGGTTTGTGCGTGCCTTTCGTGTGGAACTATCGGCTCCAAAACTATCCTATCTTTAAAACTGGAACAAACCATACCCATCCACAAAATTTCATTGAAATCGGTTGAGTGGTTTCGGAGATTCTACTGCGACTATAGAAGCCTTAATAGGACTAACACCTCTACACATATACGTAAACAAAGGGCAATTCGCAGCTCGGCAAGTTTAATCGTAATGAAAGAGACAATTCTCAGCGACTATCCTGAGTTAAAGGATTTTTTCTCTGAAATCACAGTACTTGGCATAATCTGCGCGGTAACAGACCGCTTTCCAAAGACTTTATATTTCCAAAAACGGTTCTCTACGGAGATCCTAGTAGAGAAGCATGGGCGTACAATAGCCCACCTACTTGCCAAAATGGTCGAAAGTGGTTTACGGATGGTTCCAAAATGGAAACAGGAATGGATGCTGGGTTCCAATGACCTAACCACATATACGAAATAGATACCAAAGGCATATAGATTATACATCCATATATTCACGGACAGTCAAGTAGCTATAAACGCCCTTAGCTCGCCTATTATTGCCTCCAAATCAGTACTAAGCTGTTTCAACGACTCGGACGTAGAACCCTTATACTACACTCCCAAATCACACAAAATGTAGCTCATATTGGGAGAATATCCCAGGTCTAAGACAGGCCAAGCGTGCTATTCAGCCGTTCAAAAAAGATACCAACAGAAATTTAAATCTAAGAATCGAAAATCTGGCTGGTTTCCTCACAGGACATCACAACCTACGATATCAATTAAATAAAATTAATTTAACCGACTCCTCACTTTATGTCTTGAAGAAGACGAAACAGCTTGGACACATAATATGTAAGTGTCCAGCCCTATGTGGAATCAGGAGAACTATCTTCTACAGGGAGCTTCTGAGCCCTGAAGAGATGAAGAAGTCATCTGCCAGCAGCTTGATTAACTTTGTTAGAAAAGTGGAGAATCTGATCGCCTAAGCAATATTCTGGCCCTATGGTGCAATAGATCTTATAGGTCGACGTGCCCTTCATCGCTCAGGCGTAGGCAGAAGGTTTGTTGTGAGCCAGGGTCGAGCCACAGGGGCAGCTTCGGTACAGGTGAGGAGGGCACGGCATGCTCGTGGTCGCTCGGCTCAGCTCGTCGGACGGGGGGTGTTCTTGCCCCCTCACCTCATACCACCTGCTCTACAAACATTTATCCATGCCATTGAATAAAAGAGAAAACAAAAGAAGAAAGAAAGCTACTTTAATCGGACCTCGGACGGACAAAAAAACCGAAAGGAAAGAGAAAAAGGATAGCGGAAAAGAAAATTGACCACCGCCTATGCCGATACCTGTGAGAAAGACTGGGAAGACTTCACGAACTAACCTAACTAACTATCCTAATATATCTTAAACTAAATCTACAGTAAGGATAATCCCTACTAAAACTAAAACTACCCTAAGCTAACCCTAACACGCGACTGTTCCTTCCCAGTGTCTCCCCAAGGTAACGGTTCGTCATGAACCCAGGGCATGCCTGGTGTTGGTGGCAAAGGACGGCCAGCCCACCCCATGTGTCGTAAGACACTCCATGGCTAACTTCTAGGCCGAGTTTTACGAAGATAGCCCCGTTTACGAACTCCTCCCAGTCACAAACTAAAACTTAATCGGTAGTTGAGTCCGTGAAGTCACATCTTGTCGTCACTGTTAGTAAACGTCCTGTTCTGTCATGGTCTATCTATAAAAGGACGGCCTTCCCATATCTCCACACACCAAAAGCGAGAGGGAATTAACCGCTCATTATTAACTCACTCGATGTTTAAATTATACAATAAAAATGCCACCTTTATTGAAACTAAAGCTACAACCAAAAATCTAATTTAAAACCATGAATTCAAACATTAAAACTAAAAAAAATAAAAAAAATAAAGAAGAATAAAAGGAAAAAAAAAACCAAGTTCTGATCTCAACTAACCTATACTTACTACTAATATTTCAAGATAATTCAAACCAAATCAAAAAAAAGAAACAAAAAGGATACGTTACTCACGTTATTTATCGTCCCCCGATGTCCTGGCGCCAGCACAGTGAAGAACGTAGAGCTTTTTCCAAATATGGTACGCGCACAAACACTTATGTATAAAATCAGAACTTAAATTGACTCTACTTTAGTTACTTAATTCAAAAAAAAAATAAACAAAAAAGGAATTCAAAAAAACTAATGAAATTAATATTACTAAGTGGCACTTCAAAAAAAAAATTCACTGAATTCTGCTCCTCGATGAACCTTGTTCCTCCTTTGGAAAATGCTTGGGTTGGCATATCACTGTGAGCCACCACTGTCGATACTTTTGTGGGGGTTGGTTGCTGGTTGAAACTATTATTCTGCCGCTCCCAGTGCGATTTCACCTCAAGGGATGAATATCGTCACGTTAAAAAAAATATGCCCTAGAGATCTGGCCTTTTGTACGGATGGCCGTTTTAGTGGCGTCTCTTGGCGACCGTTGCCGCGCGGCCTATATGTGACCCGCTATTTGCACAACGGCAAGAATTTGGCTGGGCGGTTGGACGGACACTTCACTCGATCTCTAGGGTTCTTCTTTCTGGCCGTGGAACAAATCACAGCTGCCGGAAGTAGGAGACTGTATTGCTACAGACTTTTCTGGGATAGCTTGTCGATCGCCTACACAAGTGGGGGGTAAAATAATCAGTTTACACTCTATTAAAATAACGCCTCGAACACATACCTTCGCAGACTATCGTTCTATTTCTCGACTTCTAATCCCTTAAATAGGTTCAACCTTACGATCTTTCTAAAATATGATTCAATTAAAATCTGTAACCATTAAATAATTCTTCAGAATTCCTCACCTCAAACCCAAGTCAATAGGCACAAAAAAAATCAAATTCTATGCGCAATAACTTTGCACGCTACTGTGGAATATTGGCTAGTATATGCTCTATCGCAAAACTCAGCTGCTTTCCGCAAACACCACTTGATTAATGCCGAAATCTGAGGGCCGGTCTGTTATTCGGTCATTGACTCCTTCTCTTATCGGTGTCTTTCGTCTTGTCATTTGCTTATACCGGTTCTCTTACCCCCCTCGGTCTAATTGTAATCGTTTGGCCTAATACCAATATTCAATATCTTCCGTATTCTTCTTGCATACTTTCGCCTGCGTCTGTCTATTCTGTTGGCCATTGAATGTATTGTCTTTCCTCATCTCTCTTACTCTTATTTTTATTTCTTTATGCCCTGACTAATCACTGATCTCATTTCTCTTTATCCTATTTTTCCCCTTATTCAGCTTATTAGGGAATTAGGGTACCAATACTATGACGATGAATGGCGATCTGTTGTCTTCCACTCTCTTTCGTCCTCTCTTTTGTTGTTCTCTAGCTTTCGTCAGTTTTCGTGTCATTAAAACCCTAATCCTAAAATATAAATTCTAAATATATAAGTAAATAAATAAATAAATAAATAACATAAATAAATAATACAAATACATAACTTAAATTATTGGACGGACTCCAACTACAATAAGTTTAAAATACCTAAATACGTAACATAATTAACAGCTAACACGTAAGGAAACTTTTGTCACCAACGAATGGAGACGAAAGAAAAGACAAAAACTTGCGAGCTGTCAAATCACTCATGGACTTGCAGGCGGCAGATCACATCTCAGGTAATTTGTTCAATTTATATTTATATTGTAATAATTTATGCATATATTTTCTTTGCAGACTATAGCTAATAACAACCAGGTAAGGAATATTTTCCTGATGGAGATTGGGTTTTGAACCCCATATGGTGGGTGTTTCATTGGCCGGTTTCCACTGGACAGTTTTTGTTTACCTTTTTTTTTTTTTCTAAATCAATTTTTTTTTTTCTTTCTTTCAGGTGGATGTACTGCCCCGTAACAGGCTCGACGGCGTTTGGCGAGTGGCCGTGAGACAAACGACCTCGTAAATTGGTGGGACTACATCCGATCTGAGGCGATTTGAGTGCTGGAAGGACGTTTTGTGCTCGACCCTACCTGTTGGATCATGAACGTGGGGCAAGGGCCTACACCCTGAGATTACTAGAATCATCAATTAACCGGGCATTCTTCTTATTTAATTACAATTTCAGTACTTGTGTACAGGTGATATTTAGTCCAATAAATGCGGATCGGATTGCGTAATTGTATCTTAGAATTTGTCCTTTGGGGATGGTGAATTGTGTTACGGATGTATTTGTGATTTGGAAAGTGTGTGTGCTATACAAGTTCGATTGTTTGGAAAATGTTCTTGACCTTATCACAGATGGACTATCACAATTGTAGGTTCAATTGTTTGTCGGATCCTTGGGATACCCTGTGTTCTATTGCACCTTTCCAATATCACAGATTGAAGCTTACATAACAAATAAACAAATAAATTGAACGATAAATAAATAAACTCTATAATAAATAAACTCTATAATAAATAAACTCTATAATAAATAACCTATAATAAAAAGCGAACTATGTTTGTCAATAAATAAAATAAATAAATAAATAGATATATCTCTGTAACGGACTAACAAAAAAGATAAATAAATAAATAAAATATACATAAATAACACCAAGATACCTCACAATGGATAAATATCACAGTTCGTCTAGTAAGCAACGGCAAGCGCGAGTGCGTCAGGTAGTTTCCCTATTCTGACTAGATGTGGAGGTCCTTTGCGTGATATACGCCTATCTTATCTCCATTAAGGTTGCCTATTTCATAAAGGGAATTCCCGATGGTTTTGAGTATTATACCCTTTACGAACTTAGGACCTAATTTTGCGTTGTATCTCTCGATCAAGTTACTTTGTTTGAAGTTTCTTCTATAGATAACTTGTCCTTCTCTATATTTGATTTCTCTGCTTCGAGTGTTGTACGCTTTTGAAGCCTTTTGATACGCTAGCCCTAGATTGTCGAGTATTTTGTTTCTTATTAGCTCTAGTTTGTCATTTTTAGTGATTATCTCTGTGTTCATATCCTTGATCTTGTCAAGTCGTCGGAGAACTTCGTAGGTACTTGCGTGCTGGATCATGTGAATCCCGAACACTGCATAGTAGGGCTCAAACATGGTCGCATCGTGCACCACACTCCTCAGGGAAAATGCCGCGTCACTGACATGTTGGTCCCAGTTTCTCTGGTCGTCTTTAAGGTATGACCTAATTTTGGCCAATACGGAGCGGTTAACCCTCTCTGACGCATTAGCCTGAGGAGAGTAGAACGCGGTGCGAACATGTCTGACCCCGTATTTTGCTAAGAAGCTGGCAAACATTTCGGAAACGAATTGTTTGCCATTGTCTGAATGGATGTACTCCGGAACGCCGAACATATGAAACACAGATTCTTCTAGGTATTTTACTACCTCGGCCGCCGTTGCTTTCCTAATTGGTTTTAAGAATACAAACTTACTAAAGTGATCTAAAACTATGAATATATGTGTGTGTCCGTTCTTCGTTCGTGTGTAGGGCCCTAGAAAGTCTATGTATAGTCGTTGGAAGGGTCGCTCTGTTATTGTCTGTTGGCCCATCGGCGGTCGCGAAATTATGTTGAGAGGCTTGCTACATTTGCAGATATCGCATGCTTTGACCAAATTTTGCACGTCGGTGGCCATACCAGGCCAAAAGTAAAATTGTCTTAACTTGGACAGCGTTTTATGTATTCCGCCGTGTCCTGCAGATGGAGAGCTATGAGCTGATTCCACTAGGCTCCCTCGCAACTCCTCCGGAATCCAGAGCTTCCAGGCCCTATCTTCTTGGATAACATCCCCTGTACGTATGTCAGTCCGTTTATACACAAACCCATCCGAAACACAAATGTCAGGTAGTTGGTCCTGTCGTTCGTTTATGGTCTTCCTTAACTCATCATACTCTTCTGAGGAAAAGAATGGTGAGTTAAGGTCGACCTGTAGTATGTCTGAGTCGGTAGTGAGCTCATCCATATGGACGCGAGAAAGAGTGTCAGGGACCACATTCTGGACTCCTTTCCGATGCTCTATCTCAAAATCGAACCCCTGAAGCTTGAGGCTCCATCTGGCCAGACGACCAGACAGATCCTTTTGCGTCATGAGCCATTTGAGACTGGCATGGTCCGTTATAATGGTAAAAGGTAGCCCTTCAACGTAGGCCCTGAACTTCTTAACAGATAGAACAGCCGCATAGCATTCAAGTTCCGTCACGCTGTAATTTCGCTGGGCGGAATTCAGCTTCTGGGACATGAATGCTATGGGTCGTTCGCTGTTCTCTGCATCCATTTGGAAGAGCACACTCCCGACTCCTGTCGTCGAAGCGTCACATTGTATATAAAAACGTTTCGCGAAATCTGGGTTTGTGAGTATTGGTGCGGTCACCAAAGTCGCCTTAAGTTTATTGAACGCGTTCAGCGCTTCGTCGGTCATAGAAAATGTTAGTCCCTTTTTAAGGCAGTCAGTCATAGGGGCAGCCAAGGCCGCGAAGTTAGGGATGAATCGCCTATACCAACCCGTCATTCCTAGAAACCGTCGGAGTTGCTTAGGAGTCTTGGGAACCGGAAAGTCGTCGACCGCCGATACCTTTGCTGGGTCCGTCCGTAGACACCCATCGCCGACGATATACCCTAGATACTTTATCTCCCTATAGCAGAACTTGCTCTTCTCCACATTGATTGTCAGCCCCGCCGTTCGCAAACACCTAGCTACCTCTTCGAGCGTTCTGACATGTGCTTCAAAATCTGGAGAGCAAACCAAGAGGTCATCGAGATAGACGAAGACACACTCTCTCAATCGAGCGGGTATTGCCTTGTCCATCAGCCGACACATTCTCTGGGCTGCGTTGCACAGTCCGAACGGCATAACCGTGAACTGATACAGCGGTCGCCCAGGGACTGTGAAGGCCGTCTTCTCTCTTGATCTGCGCTCCAGAGGAATTTGCCAGAACGCATCCTTCAGGTCTATCCCTGATATGTATCGCGTATCTTGCAACCTACTGAGGAGGCCTTCAATATGGGGAAGAGGGTACGCATCCTTTTTCGTCACTGCGTTAACCTTCCTCGAGTCCAGGCACAGTCTATTTTTCCCGGGTTTCCTCACCAGCACAACTGGAGAGCTCCACGCGCTGTTGCTCTCCTCGATGACTCCTAAAGAGATCATCCGGTCTAACTCGTCATATAAGAGCTTTTGGACCGCCGGTGAGATCGGGTAGTGCCTCTGCTTGATAGGAATTTGTTCGTCCTCTACCTCAATAATGTGCTCTTCTAGGCTTGTTTTACCCAATCCCAGTACCGCGAAGGAGGGAAACAGCTGCTTGACTCTCTCCAGCTGTTGGGCCTGTTCTGGCGAGAGTGACTGGACCGATGTTTGGTTCTCTATCGGCGATGGGATGTCGAGTTCGTTAATAATGTTTGGAGCGACCCTAAACGTCCTCCAAAAGTCGACTCCCAGATATAACGCCTGCTGCAGATTTGGGACTACAAATAGTTCTAGCTTGTGGGACTTGCCACCCCAAACGACATTCGTCGTAAATCGTCCCAGTATCTTTTGGTGGTTTCCGTCTGCTGTCCTAATGTCCGTTGTCATTTCTGTCATACTGATATTATGCCTGTTTATGAATTCTACTGCGCCTTTTCCTATACAACTTATGGATGCTCCACTATCCAATAACCCTAAGAGCTCTTCTCCTTCTATCGTTACTTTTGCGTAGGGCCTATTATCGTCAGTAGTTCTTATCACAGTCGCTATAATGTTTTTCATTCTTCGTCTATTAATTGCACTTCTTTCCCTTAGCCTACTTATTTTCTTATAATTCCTAGTTTTCTTTGAGGATGAGGATATTTCTTCGTTAAAGATTCGTCTTCTTGTTGCTTCGTATTCTACGAGTCTCTGATGTAGACTTTTTCTCTCTGGAACTACCTTTGCCGTGGAGATATTCTTATCTGACGGATCTCTTTTCAAAATTGAGACTGGTCCGGTAAAACCTGGTGTTCCGGAAGAGTTGGATTTGTCGGTCGGTGGCTCCCGGTCACACCGCCGATCTTCAGGTTTTCCTGACACTTCTCGCAGTGAAAACTAATGTTACCCTGACCGCAGCTAAAGCATGTCAGGGTATGAAAATTGGAATGACATGACTGTTGAGTCTTGGTTGAGTTACCCTGCTCGGCCCTACTTATCCTGTCTGTTCTTTGGAAACCTGTTGCTTTATTGGATCTGTTGTGGTGGAGTGCAGCTATTTCTACCTCGCCGTTATCGTCCTCAATGTCTCCTTGCTGCTCGTATCTTCCCACATAAGTTTTGTCTTCGTCAATCTCTGTCACATGTCTTCTAAATCTATGTTCTCTACTCGCAATATATTTCTCGGCTCTTCTGCATTCTTCCCTTAAGTCTTGTATGCTTTTAGTTTGGCATCCAAAGATTAGGGTCGCTATTTTCTCCTTAACATTTTGCCTAACAATATCTACCAAATCTAACTCATGGGGCCTATTCGTCATTTGTAGGGTTAAAGACCTGATATCGCCATAAAACTCATCGAAATTCTCATGAGGCTGTTGCCTCCTATCCATTATGGTTCTTAGAATTTCATGATCCCTTCGGTTTTTTCTAAACTGCTTGACCAACTCAGACTTCAGATCGAAGAGATTCAACCCCCTATCATTTTCGTTCTCTTGTAGGAATTCCCAATACCAACGTTCTGCTGGACTTGTTACCAGATGGTGGAATTGTGCAAAAAGGTGTTCATTTGATAGACCGCTTTGTTTTTGGAGTGTTTCAATTCTAAATAGGAAACTTTCGACAGATATGCTCTTAGATGTTCCATCGAATTTCACCCCCCACTTGTGTACTGGCAATTGCATAGTTCTGGGCTCTTGAGGATAAAAATGCCCCGAACTATCCCTATCTCTTGTGTTGCAGTCTCGAGGGTTTGATTGGTGGAGATTGTTATGTCTTGTTTGTGTTGTCGAATGTTCACGTCTAGTCTCGCACAGTTGTGGTTGTGGACCGATTTTCGTTTGTTCATTTTGTGTTGCAATGGTGAGTTCTATGTTTGCAACTTTATTGTTGATGGCATCCATGCTTTTTTGGAATGTCATCATCATCGTTTTCATTGTTTCTGCCAGAGTTGTTAAAGTGTCCTTTTGGTCCTCTTGGGCAGTACTACAGAGAACCTCAGGTAGTTTATGTGTCGTTTGTACGTCGCTTAACCCTATGCGTAAGTTAACGTCCTGTTCGTCGTAAGCCGAGTGCTGTCCGGTCTGGTGTCCTCTTCCTGTCTTGGCACTGGCCTCTTGTTCGTCCTGTATGAAAGCCGTTCGATCTTGTTGATGAGCTAATTGGCGTTTCATTGGTTGGCGTTTTTGGGTCGATGTTCGTTCGGTTACGTCTTGTAGTTTGTCTTCGTCGTTTTCTATTGAGGTGATATTAAGCTCTTGCTCAAATTCCTCTCTTATGCTTCTCATAGGTGGAGCTACTTTCTTTTTCGTTAAGTCTGTCGTAATGTTACGCCTTGGATCGCCAGGACTATATTGAAAAAAATCGAAAGAATAGTTAGTCAAGTCCGTCTCGTCGTCTATTCCAGCCTGAATAGGGAGGGGTTTATCGGTTGGATTTACCCTCCCGGTTTTGCCACTCCCAAAAGTAAAGTACCCCTGAGACTGCTGGAACGAGGTGTTTTTAGGAACTGCTCCTAAGTCTTTCTGACTACCTTCCATTTTTATGGTATAATTGAAATTCAAGTAGTTTAGGTAATTCAAAAAAAAAATTCAAAGGTGTAAAGATAAAAATTCAGAATAATCAATGTTTGCTAAGTATTTAAATTCAATATTATGGTTCAAGTTGATATTTAATTATGAAAATGTTGGCTACTTCAGTTCTTGAGTGACTAATTGTTATTTTTCAGATGAAAATACAGTTGATAATTGCTTTGGTGTGTGGATTTCCGGTCAGGTGTTCCGCAAACCATTCTATAGATATAAGTTCGTCCCGTCAATGTTCGTAAAGCGTAGTTCAAGGTCGCGTCGCGTTGTGACTGGTGCCTTGGGTACATGACGAGTGTTGAAGAATATTCCTTCTTCCCCGCCACAACTTGTTACCTGGTAAAACCAAATACAAGGATAGCGAGGCCTCGGGTTTATCCTCCAACACGATCAAAGTCTCAAGACCCACGCTTTTGCCTCACGAAAATGAAGCGAAAAGCTGATCGCTTTTGGACAGCAACTAGCAGTTAGGTCTATCGACTTTGACCCGCCTCTGACTCCGTCACGACCGTCTGACTGCCTCACAAAATCTCTGAGCTATTAGCCCGAAGACCGGATTGCTGTCGTCAGACCTTGACAGAGCCTAAAGCTGCTCTAATTCCTTCACCGACTTCAGACTACCTCACGAAATCCTATAGCTATTCGCCTAAGGGTTGGATAGCCATCCGTTGTCGGTGTCTGGACTAAGAGCTTTTACGGCCGGTGATCAGTAGAAGAATGACAGAAAAGTGAAGTTAAATAGGTAAAAATTGAAAATTTAATTAAACTAAAATTCGCGAAGGCTATTGCAAGTCCAAGGCGATGACATTCACTATGGAAAATCATCCCCTTGGAGTCACAATTCGCCTAGCCGATAAAAAAAAAAACGTTGGGCGCCATTGTTGTGAGCCAGGGTCGAGCCACAGGGGCAGCTTCGGTACAGGTGAGGAGGGCACGGCATGCTCGTGGTCGCTCGGCTCAGCTCGTCGGACGGGGGGTGTTCTTGCCCCCTCACCTCATACCACCTGCTCTACAAACATTTATCCATGCCATTGAATAAAAGAGAAAACAAAAGAAGAAAGAAAGCTACTTTAATCGGACCTCGGACGGACAAAAAAACCGAAAGGAAAGAGAAAAAGGATAGCGGAAAAGAAAATTGACCACCGCCTATGCCGATACCTGTGAGAAAGACTGGGAAGACTTCACGAACTAACCTAACTAACTATCCTAATATATCTTAAACTAAATCTACAGTAAGGATAATCCCTACTAAAACTAAAACTACCCTAAGCTAACCCTAACACGCGACTGTTCCTTCCCAGTGTCTCCCCAAGGTAACGGTTCGTCATGAACCCAGGGCATGCCTGGTGTTGGTGGCAAAGGACGGCCAGCCCACCCCATGTGTCGTAAGACACTCCATGGCTAACTTCTAGGCCGAGTTTTACGAAGATAGCCCCGTTTACGAACTCCTCCCAGTCACAAACTAAAACTTAATCGGTAGTTGAGTCCGTGAAGTCACATCTTGTCGTCACTGTTAGTAAACGTCCTGTTCTGTCATGGTCTATCTATAAAAGGACGGCCTTCCCATATCTCCACACACCAAAAGCGAGAGGGAATTAACCGCTCATTATTAACTCACTCGATGTTTAAATTATACAATAAAAATGCCACCTTTATTGAAACTAAAGCTACAACCAAAAATCTAATTTAAAACCATGAATTCAAACATTAAAACTAAAAAAAATAAAAAAAATAAAGAAGAATAAAAGGAAAAAAAAAACCAAGTTCTGATCTCAACTAACCTATACTTACTACTAATATTTCAAGATAATTCAAACCAAATCAAAAAAAAGAAACAAAAAGGATACGTTACTCACGTTATTTATCGTCCCCCGATGTCCTGGCGCCAGCACAGTGAAGAACGTAGAGCTTTTTCCAAATATGGTACGCGCACAAACACTTATGTATAAAATCAGAACTTAAATTGACTCTACTTTAGTTACTTAATTCAAAAAAAAAATAAACAAAAAAGGAATTCAAAAAAACTAATGAAATTAATATTACTAAGTGGCACTTCAAAAAAAAAATTCACTGAATTCTGCTCCTCGATGAACCTTGTTCCTCCTTTGGAAAATGCTTGGGTTGGCATATCACTGTGAGCCACCACTGTCGATACTTTTGTGGGGGTTGGTTGCTGGTTGAAACTATTATTCTGCCGCTCCCAGTGCGATTTCACCTCAAGGGATGAATATCGTCACGTTAAAAAAAAATATGCCCTAGAGATCTGGCCTTTTGTACGGATGGCCGTTTTAGTGGCGTCTCTTGGCGACCGTTGCCGCGCGGCCTATATGTGACCCGCTATTTGCACAACGGCAAGAATTTGGCTGGGCGGTTGGACGGGCACTTCACTCGATCTCTAGGGTTCTTCTTTCTGGCCGTGGAACAAATCACAGCTGCCGGAAGTAGGAGACTGTATTGCTACAGACTTTTCTGGGATAGCTTGTCGATCGCCTACACAAGTGGGGGGTAAAATAATCAGTTTACACTCTATTAAAATAACGCCTCGAACACATACCTTCGCAGACTATCGTTCTATTTCTCGACTTCTAATCCCTTAAATAGGTTCAACCTTACGATCTTTCTAAAATATGATTCAATTAAAATCTGTAACCATTAAATAATTCTTCAGAATTCCTCACCTCAAACCCAAGTCAATAGGCACAAAAAAAATCAAATTCTATGCGCAATAACTTTGCACGCTACTGTGGAATATTGGCTAGTATATGCTCTATCGCAAAACTCAGCTGCTTTCCGCAAACACCACTTGATTAATGCCGAAATCTGAGGGCCGGTCTGTTATTCGGTCATTGACTCCTTCTCTTATCGGTGTCTTTCGTCTTGTCATTTGCTTATACCGGTTCTCTTACCCCCCTCGGTCTAATTGTAATCGTTTGGCCTAATACCAATATTCAATATCTTCCGTATTCTTCTTGCATACTTTCGCCTGCGTCTGTCTATTCTGTTGGCCATTGAATGTATTGTCTTTCCTCATCTCTCTTACTCTTATTTTTATTTCTTTATGCCCTGACTAATCACTGATCTCATTTCTCTTTATCCTATTTTTCCCCTTATTCAGCTTATTAGGGAATTAGGGTACCAATACTATGACGATGAATGGCGATCTGTTGTCTTCCACTCTCTTTCGTCCTCTCTTTTGTTGTTCTCTAGCTTTCGTCAGTTTTCGTGTCATTAAAACCCTAATCCTAAAATATAAATTCTAAATATATAAGTAAATAAATAAATAAATAAATAACATAAATAAATAATACAAATACATAACTTAAATTATTGGACGGACTCCAACTACAATAAGTTTAAAATACCTAAATACGTAACATAATTAACAGCTAACACGTAAGGAAACTTTTGTCACCAACGAATGGAGACGAAAGAAAAGACAAAAACTTGCGAGCTGTCAAATCACTCATGGACTTGCAGGCGGCAGATCACATCTCAGGTAATTTGTTCAATTTATATTTATATTGTAATAATTTATGCATATATTTTCTTTGCAGACTATAGCTAATAACAACCAGGTAAGGAATATTTTCCTGATGGAGATTGGGTTTTGAACCCCATATGGTGGGTGTTTCATTGGCCGGTTTCCACTGGACAGTTTTTGTTTACCTTTTTTTTTTTTTCTAAATCAATTTTTTTTTTTCTTTCTTTCAGGTGGATGTACTGCCCCGTAACAGGTTTTACATAAATCTTTACTGTAACTCTCTTCTACCGTCGACTCTCTTTCGTGACGTCGTTTGTAGTTTATGTGCATGAAGAACGAAAGAAAAGTATTTCCCGGAATCATAGTTTGTACACAACTGCGTAGTTGAAATTTAATGCAGTAAAATATTTTTTTTTTAATTGTTAATATTTTAAAAAAGTAAAAATGCAAAGATAAGCACCCTAAAAATATCTTTTTTTTGACACTTCTTTTGTTAAGATTGGTTGACCGTGTGAACTGCAAAAGGGAGAAACACACTACAGAAATTACAGAAATAATATAGAGGGGACTAGCTGACCCGGCGAACTTCGCTCCGCCCAAATTCGTTAATGTAATAAAAATAATAATTCCGAGAACGAACAATGAACATGCTGCTTTATGCAATTCGGTCAATTCAAATTCTGTATTGAAAAATTGTATTAAAAACAATACAATAATAACTAAAGTATAGCATTGTTGATGTATTTAAATCAAACCGCAATGATTGACGTGTCAGCCAACCTTAATTTTTATCACTAAAATGCTTTACGGTACACGACGTACAAAGCGGAAGATTTGGTCACACGTGAGCACGCCACATACGATTGATTGTACGATTGAAAAACATGGGAATTCAATAATTGATGTCACAAATATCCAGCAATTGTCCTTGCGACTTATTATTTTTTTTTTCATGAAAGCGATATGCATGGGAAATTGAAGACGCTCGGAAACCAATTATTGCAAATCATCGGAATCCGTTGCTTGAATTTTTAAGTCAAAATCTTCGTTTCCAAGACATTTGATTTGAGATACTTCACATTCAAATCAAACCCAATCCGTTAAAAAAGTTTCGGTTGATTGAGGTTGCTCAACAAAATTATAACTGAGCCGACTTTCGAATTAAAATTGTGTAGCGGTGAGCCCGGAACATCTAAAGAATTTGAGAATCAAACTTTTGAAATAAGTTTTGTTGTATTGTATTTCGTATCCAGTATATTTTTTTACAAAGTGCGGTCGCCATACTAAGTTCTATTCCCAATCTCATCCCCTTAAACTTTTATTTTCACGACAAAAAGTATCATAATGTCCTTCCTAAACGAATCCTCCAAGCCCAAAATCGTAAATATCGAATGATCCATTCTCGAGTTATGAGTGCCACACACAGACGTCAGTCTCTTTTATTTATAGGGGTACCCACCCGTTATTTCCGTGCCTTTCATTTGGAACTATCGGGTCCAAAACTATCCTATCTTTAAAACTGAAACCAACTGGATGGGTAGGTATCCACAAAATTTCATTGAAATCGGTTGAGTGGTTTCGGAGATCGACAACACCTAACCCTAACCAATTCCTCCCTAGATTTTGAAATTAAAATTCATTCTTAGATTTCCTATCTGTGAATGTGCTAACTGCTAAGAGTCATCAGAGCATTATATGTTTTCACTAATCTTGACTGTAACTCTCTTCGGCCGTCGACTCTCTTTCGTGACGTCGTTTGTAATTTGTACAGGCATGCGCATGAAGAACGAAAGAAAAGTGTATCCCGAATCAAAGTATGTACACAACTGCGTAGTTGAAATTTAGTGTAGTAAAATTCAACTTTTTCAATAGTTAATATTTTAAAAAAAGTAAAAATGCAAAGATAAGCACCCTGAAAATATCTTTTTTTTGACACTTGATTTGTTAAGATTGGTTGAGCGTGTGAGCCGCAAAAGGGAGAAACACACTACAAAAACTACAGAAATAATATAGAGGGGATTTTACTTGAAGGAAAAAAAGTTTTTGTATTTTTTTAGCTGATTTAAAAAATGTGTACTTAAAAGAATTTTTTCAGGTAAAGTTCACTAAAAAGTATAAAAATTAACTCTAATCCTACCAAGGTATTTTCGTTACATGCCATACCAAGGTGTACCTCTCAGGCACGTTGTATCTGACTGTATATCTAATTGATTGTATAGCTAACTGTAATAAATTGTTAAACACATGTATAAACGAAGAGTTATAGTTATTATACATTTTGTTCATTTTAACTTTTATTGAACATATCCATTTACCCATTTATTTCATTCCTTTTTTTTGCAGTTTCTGCAATTTTTTGTTTTCTCCGAATGCTTAATACATACTGCTAGGTTACTAGGGGTAGAGGATTTAAGTAAAGTATGTTTATCAAGATATCTAAAATTCTGGAAATATATTCACTTTTATTTTAGTTGTTTTATGTGTCAAAAAGCAATTGTTTAGAATACTAAAAGCCACAGTTCGATCAAAATTGTATCTAGAGAAATGTTGCGCTTTTTAGAATGAAATGTGCCTCCGAGGCAAACCTTGGTAGGATTAGGGTTAAAAGGCAATTAAGCGGGAAAGGTATTTATAAGATGAGTTTTATATGAAAAAATCCTCAGAATTTTGGTTCTCAAAAAAGGTACTTATGCGGGTTAGGCACTTATCCTGGTTTTACTGTATTCATTTCGAATGGACTCCGTTCCAGCGAATCCAACAATATGGCAGTGATAATAATTGTGGCAATGTCATCAGCAAATCCCACTATTTTCCACTTTCTCGGGTATAGCTAGGAAATCGCAGTTTGCCATTGTATATATAGTTCCAGGTTTTCACATGAAAATAAAGTTTCTGTCCAAAACTAGAAATAAAAATGATCAACTGTAGCTAAAAAGGACCAAAATAATTTAAGTCCGAAATATTTGTAACCTCAGACCAATCAGTTCATCTCATTTATTTCAACCAATTAGTGTTATTCACGATTCGGTATAACAGGCTCAGTAAAATTGCGAAATGTTATTCTTTTTCATTAGATCGTGAACACACTTTTTCTCATCTCTAGCAAAACTAATACAAATGACAGATCAAGTTGGACACATGAGATTTGTTCTGAAAAAAATGTTCTCTCAATTATTTATTGTGCCAAAAAAAATACATAAAAAGACTTCAATATTTATTGGAATATCTTCCGAAATTATGGAGTTACTCTATGGAAGATTATAATAAGATAATTTTTGATCTTGACGAGGATATCCTTTTACTTATTTTTTTCCCAGAGCTACACACAGGAATTTACAATTTGGCAATCTGTCAACTTGACAAGGCTGCACTTTACTCTGTTGTATTTTTCTGATGTAGTTCGAAAAAGTTTCACTATTGCACTTTGACAATGATACATGACCATATGATGACATATTATTTTTGTAATTATTAATAATATTTCATTTCGTAAAAAAATAACCAAATGGATTAAAAAATGACCATGTGACCAAGAGAAAAAGTAATGACCATGTGGCAACCATGGGTGAAGCCCGAGGTTCGCCTCGGTGATCTTGTATTCGCTAGGCTCAATGTCGGTATATGATAAAACAGAGTCCTTATTCTGAGATAATCTGTCACGGCCACCATATTTTTATATGACGTGTTCCTAAAATGCAATAGAGTTAATCTTTTTTTTTTAAGGTTCGTAGTACCAAACCTGTTGCAAGCTTGCAAACATAATCAAATACTTACATGTTACACCGCTTTTGAATCTTCAGCGTGATATGAGTATAAGCATGAATTACTCCCAACGGCATCATTTACCATTTCTCTATGTTGGCTTAATGATGTTCTTCTATAAGCTGGACAAACAACAGTTTTCTTATTTCAGTGCTGAGCGTCCCTGCTTTAATGCTAAAGGTTCCAGTCCCATTTAATAGCCCGAAAAATTAAAACACTAAGCGAATGCTTGCAAAAAGCTAGGCTTATACGGACCTGTAGCATCAACTATATATTTATTTACCTAATTATATTTGAATACAATAATTACAGAAAAGAGGAAAGCTAGAAAACGCTGGCAACAGACAAGGGCTCCAAGCGACAAAACCACACTGAACAACTTAAATAATAAGCTCAGAAAATCTATAAGAGAATTTAATAACGAGTCTTTAAAAACGTATCTTACGAGTCTAACAAATGATGCTAGTACCGACTACTAGCTCTGGAAGGCAGCAAAGAAAATGAACAGGCCAATAGCTCACATTCCGCCAGTAAAAACCAGAGAAGGTAACTGGGCAAAAAGCTGCCAAGAAAAAGCGAATACTTTTGCAGAGTACCTTGAGAACGTCTTCAAACCTTATGAAGAAAAAGATTATCAATGAAACGAAGAAACGTGCGAAGAAGACAGACCTATTCGGCCGGTAACAGCCGAAGAACTTTCCAAAGAAATCAAAGAAGGCATAAATATAAAAAAAGCCCCAGGGTTCGATTTAATCACAGGGAAAATTTTAAAACAATTTCCTCGAAAAGGTTTAAAAAAAACTAGCGCAGATTATAAATTCTGCATTTAATTAAGATATGTGCCAAGCATGTGGAAGGTCGCGGAGGTAATAATGATACCAAAACCAGGTAAACCACCTAGCGAAGTAGCCTCATATCGCCCAATGTCGATACTACCAATGTTGTCCAAGATATTCGAAAAAATGCTGGTCTGCAAAAAATTATTGATGAAAAATCGCTACTTCCAAGTCATCAATTTGGCTTTAGAAACAAGCACTCTACAATTGATCAGGTGCTTAGAATCACTGATAAAATCGAAAAAGCATTTGAAGAGAAAAATGTGTGCTCTACAGCACAAGCTTTCGATAAAGTCTGGCACAAAGGACTGATACACAAATTACAAAAGCAACTGCCGAAGCAGTATTCGACCATTCTGGAGTCTTATATATCAGATCGATTCTTCAGAATTAAGCAATATACAAAGTGCTCAACATTAAGAGAGATTAAAGCTGGTGTACCGCAAGACAGTGTGCTAGGTCCAGTTTTATACCTACTCTTCACTAGCGATTTGCCTGAAAGTGTAGAAACCACCATAGCTACTTTTGCAGATGACACAGCCGTCCTTGCTGTGGGAGCAACTGTCGAATTAGCAACAAAAAAGCTTCAGACGGCAATAAACAATATTTCAGAATGGACTAAAAAATGGCAGATTAGATTAAATGACCTTAAGTCAGTCCATATTAATTTTACGTATAAAAACGTACCACACATTCCAGTCTACATTAACAACAATGCAGTAGAATTTTCTAACACAGCTAAATATCTAGGCATGACTCTAGACGCTAAACTGCGTTGGAAAGCGCACGTTAAGAAAAAAAAAGATGAGTTGAACATGCGATACAGTAAAATGTATTGGCTTATTGGGACATACTCATCCCTGTCCAACTACAATAAGTTATTGCTATACAAGCAAGTTCTAAAACCAGTATGGACCTATGGGCTCCAATTGTGGGCATGAACATGCCGAACAAACTTACAAAAAATTCAGGTTTTTCAAAATAAAGTACTAAGGAACATAGTTAATGCACCTTGGTACATACGCAATGCCGATCTGCATAGGGATCTAAATGTTGAAATGGTTGAAGATGAGGTTTAGAAGGTTTCTCGGAGGCATAGAAATCGGCTTCTCAACCACGTAAACACAGAAATAACAGAACTTTTAAATAATGACAATGTAATCAGGAGACTGAGACGGATTGAACCTCGTGATCTGTAAGATTAAGCTAGGGCTAAGAAATTAGGTATTAATTTCAAACAAAACAAGTTTAAAAATCCGACAAACGGCGGATTTATCTCTTTAAATTCATTGAATTATTCAAAATATAGTTTGCTGATTAGTCGTACGACTAGGTGCAATCTTTTTCGGGATGGCTTATGCCAGTCCCCCGGCAGTTTTTTTAGATGAGTTAAAGTCCATCACTATTGCAGAAGCATCACTCGCGTATAGCTCTGCAATGTCTTTCGATGATTTTATACTTCCAGCGAATTCCCAACACAAAAAAAAAAATAAAAAAAAAACAATAACTTAATTATCTAGGGGAGGTTTTGACCCATAGGTTCTCTTTTCCCTAGAGAAATATTTTCCAAATTTGTCTCACACTTTTTCGTTTTTGTGTCCTATAAATAACAATTCATTCTTTTAACTACTTTACCACTTACTTATTGGCAAAATTTACATAAAAGCTAACCTTAGTTTAGCTAAATTATACAAACATTTAAACACCCAACCCATTATATATTGTAGTGATTCATAAAAACTGTCTCCGTAGAGTTAAGTAATGTATAAATACGAGTATGTACTATATATCTGGAAAAGAGTAAAAATAATAACGTTCGTTACGTTAAACATTCTTCGAATTCCTGAGGGAAATTCCAATAAAGTTTCCACAAAATCGAAGCTATACCAAACCAAGGGCTGTGGCAATCAACCATGCACACCATTGAAGAAAGCGATTAATGTTCATTTCCTGAATGACAAAGAATAGAGCATTAAAACGCCATTATTTAAACTTCGATCGCGCGTTCTTATAGCGGAATGTAAAAATGCTCTTCTAGGGTGTGTACCTATTGAAAACACTTGGTTCAATGTTTGTCCAATGCAGTGCAGTAAAGAACTTCAGAGGCGAATGCCAATGTTTTTTTATACTCGATAAATTATCGGAGTAATTTTGTGATGGAACAAGAATAAGTGCCTACATTGTAATAAGAAGCGCTAAAAACGTGACAAAATTGATAAAGAAGGAGAATGCAAGTGGGGAGATACATCTTTCGTAATTGCATGTAATTTGTAATGGTTGAGGTCAGTTGAATGATTGCACAATTCTCAGTTTGCTTGATTTTTGTTACAGCCAACATAAAAAAAAGCAAGATACTCACTGACTTTATTTCAGAAGCGAGTGAATACTACCTAATAAAGAGTGACCAAGACAATAAACCCAGCTAAATTCATTAGTTTACCTTCCGTTTACCTATAGTGCCCATTGGCAGTGAACCAGAGGATGTGTATAGTGATTCATATTTCATACTACATTTTGGGGATGACAGATGAAGTGCTTGGTAAAATAGACACTTAAATTGTCAGCAGCAATAATTTTTTATTAATATTGCAATTTGATTACCTACTTATTATCAGGGCCCGGATTTTTGAAATTAAGAGTTTTGGTTTAAAATGGAATTCAATCTATAGCTCATATTTTTCAATATTTTCGTATAAATGCATATTATGGCTTATTGAGCTTATCTTCATTTAAAAAAAATAGTTTTGATTTCTTGGAAGCATTAAAAGCAATTCCAGCTTTCCTGTGTTTCAATGTAATTTGGTGCTTACATTTCAAACTAGCTATCTACAACTACATCTAAAGTCATGCAAATGAAAATGAAATTTATTTCAATGGTTTTTCATTTGCTTTAAGAATATTATTGCCGTATGTATGTTTCGGATTATTATATTTAGCTAGTAATTTTAATTGCAAGTGAAAACTCGGGCCCGGCCTATTTCATATAAAGATTTCGAGATATGTATGTCCGAATCAGAGCACCACTGTCTGGTTCACTTTTCGAATCTGGACCACTATGCACAGACAAGCTTAGGTTAGGCTGAAGTGGCTGTCGGCTAGTCGACACACTTAGACCATTATAAGGCCCCTTATGATACCACATGAATATAAAATTTAATTCTTCCTACTCGTTGAACCAATTTGAGCTTTTGATGAAGCGAAGGAGACTACGAATATCTATGCTCTTTAGATCGTTCAGATCACTATAGTAGAAAGCTCCTAAATGGAGCTTTCGTCTTTGTGAGAGAGCCGGACAAGTACAGATGAGAGGAAACAACAATAGTTTCTTCCTCCTCCTCGTCAAGACAGCTTCTGCAAAACTTATTGGAAAATACGCCAACCCTTGCTGCATGCCTGCCTATGAGACAGTGTCCTGTGATGACACCTATTATATCACTGATACACTTCCTATCAGAGGAGATCAATTAGAACGTTTTAGGTCCAGCTTGGGACAGATCTGTTTCGTCACTAGACATGTCGAGACGGTTGTCCACCTTAGATTTATTCTATTGATAGCATTCAGCTTTATTATAAGCTTACAAGTAGCGATTGGAATACCTATGGAATCCTTCATCTGGTAGCACAAATAAATAAATAGTTGGCGCAACAGGTCTATAAGGACCCTGGGTATATATTTTCACAACCATTCGTTTTGTGTGAGTTTTAAATTTTTGGAATGAATGGAAGGGATCTGCAATTTTATGCCGATTCAAACGGCCGATTGAGAAGCTTTTTCAAGACAATTATACTCTCGGTGGTTTGTCAAAGGTTCGCGAGAGGTGGCACAGTGAAAAAAACCTTTAGTTGGAACTTGGGTTTTTGCGGGATTCGAACCTGGGACCCCACGCTTAGTATTGCTACACACTAACCACTAAAGCAGTGTGCCTACTATCTGGAAGCATAGGTAGTGTAGTTTCGTGTTTGGCGAGTTCATCAACCTTGCAATTACTTGAGATATCCCTATGCACCGGCACCCAACAGAGGTGAATACTGAACTGTTCCGCGATCGCTCTGAGAGACGAACGACAGTCTTAAGCTGTTATAGAGTTTGTTGAGACTGATTCAAGGCACTTGATAGCAGCTTGACTATCCGAGAAGAAACAGATATCTTTAGCAGATATTACGTTTTCTTTCAGCCAAGAATGACTTCTTTCATCGCCATTATTTTGGCCTTAAAAACGCTACATTGATCAGGCAGACGGAACGAGAGACTTAGATTTAGTCTGTCCGAGAAGACACCACCAGCAACACCGTCCACAGTTTTCGAACCATCTGTGAAGTAGTGGATCGATTCATCATCCAGGAATACTTTTTCCTCCCAGAATGATCTAGTGGGAATGAAGACCTTAAAGTTTTTATCCGCAAGGGCACTTCTCTAGAGAGAGAGAGGTAACGGGCGTAAGGACCCCGCGGACCCTAGTCACAAAACTCCAGAAGCGTCTGACCCATATTGGGCGGCTCCCTGGTCAGCGTCTGTTCTCCATGTTAGGAGCGGCTGTGCACAAAATAAAAAGTTTACACTTTTCACAAAAGTGATAGCAAATATGTATGCAATGAACAAAACGAACGATATAATTACCCCAGGTGGTATGCCAGTTGCTCTGGCAAATCCATCCTCTTCGGAGGTCGGTTCCATGGATTCTGGGGGGGGGGGCCATTTATAGCAAAGCAACAACCCATTTGGGAGAAGCAAACGAGTAGAAAGAACACCCCCATCTAAAAAAGAAGAAACACGAGAAGCATTGAAGGCTAAATATTTAAAAGCCTTGTGACGAAAGAGATGGGTTTAAGCAACGGAATGAGACACTGCTTAGGGAAATAAATAATCTTAAGCAGGAGTTGCAATTGTTGAAAGAAGAGGTCAACAACCAAAAAAAGGCGAATGTCCAACCTGTCGAGTTCTCGACTGACGAAGAGGAACTTAGAAAAGAGACAGAAGGACATCGTCACAAGGGGAATAAAAACAAAAAACGCAAAATGAGTGCATCCCCAAAAGTCTCACCAACAAAAGAAAGCTGCACAGTCACTGTGTATGCTTCAGACAAAGAAAATAAAACACAAAATCTTACCAAGCCCCCACCAATTATAGCGCTGCAAGTAAATAAGTATGAAAGCTTGGCCAAAGTATTGGAGGAAAACCAAATTAAAGCTAGTACAGCGATTATAAACAAAAATGACATAAAAATCAATGTAGTTGAAGAAGAGGGATACAGAAGCCTCACTAAAATACTAAACCAAAAAAAAGGTGCAGTGGTATTCTTATCAAAATAAGCAGAACAGACCAATGAAGGTTGTAGTGAAAAGACTGCATTATTCATGCTCACCGGAAAGCATAAAAAAAGAGTTAAAAGACCGATTCTTTAAAATCTTAGAAGTTGTAAATATGCTTAAATTTAGAAGCAAAGTACCACTACCAATGTTTACACTCAGCTTTGAGCATGACGAAGATAAGAAAAAATTATATGAAATTAAAAATATACTTGGGATGCAAGTTGAGATTCATACCCTACGTAAATCGAAACAAGTGCCTCAATGCAAAAACTGTCAAAGATATGGGCAGGGCATACACATAGATACTGCAGCTCAAATCCAAGATGTGTGAAATGTGCAGGAAGTCACCACACCAAGGAATGTAGGAAGAAAGAAAATGAACACCCTAAATGTGTAAACTGCAATGAAAACCATCCTGCTAGCTACAGAGGTTGTTTAGTTGCAAAAGAAATCCAACTTGCAAGAGACAAAAAGCAAAAGAAGCAAACAAAAAGCTCAAATAAGGAAGACCAAAAAGTCAAAAAGGACTTACAAAAGAGCCCACAGAAAGAAAAGCCTAAAGACGAAAAGATAATCAAAAAGGTCCCAAAACAAAATACAGCGGGTCCAAAAATGACATATGCTGAGGCAGCATCAATATATAATCAAACAGATAAAACGATAAAAAGAAAAGTAGAGCCAAACACTGGAATGGAAAACATCATGAAACAAATCCTAAACAGGATTGGTTCCATGGAAAAATCGAATAAAACGATATTAGATAGAATATCGTTGTTAGAGAGACAGAACAGCAACAAAAAAGCTGTGCCAAAAAGACAAACATGATGAATAGAATAAAAATTCTTGAATGGAATGCTAATGGTATCGAGAGTCGCAAGGAAGAGATGAAAGTGGCTCTTGACATACACCAGATAGATATGTCTCATTTCAGAGACACACTTTAAATTTATAACTAATTTTAAACTGTAAGGATATGAATTATATGGTTGGGCTGCAGTGTTAATAAAGAATACAATAAAACACCATATAGAAGCAAAATTCCAATCATGTGCCATCCAAGGAATTTCCATAAGTGTAGAAACGGGTAGTGGTCAAATATCTGTTGCAGCAGTATACCTACTGCTCTCCTAGCTATAGACTAAAGAAAACCGATTTTAAAAGTCTTTTCCGCATATTTCACAATCGATTAATCGCGGGAGGGGATTTTAATGCCAAGAATAAATATTGGGGATCTAGATTCACAAATACTAGAGGTAGAGAATTATATGAAACTATTAAAGAAGTCGGCGGCAAATATCACTCAACGGGGAAACCTACCTACTGGCCTACAGATAGGAATAAAACCCCATATCTTGTAGACGTCTTTATATCCAAAAATACATCCTCAAATAAAATAAATATAGAAGAAGGCCCTGATCTTCAATCAGATCATTCCTCAATACTTCTTACACTTGGTGATAGAATAATAATAAAAGAACATAGCCCTAAACTAGTTAATAGACTGACTGATTGGAACCACTTCAGGCAGAAGTTGGAAGAATGTATCCAATTATCATCAGCTATTCAAACAGAAGATCAACTAGAAAAAGCAGTGCAAATATACACAAAGCTGCATGCAATATGTGAAATTATTACTGAAAAGAGGAAAGCTAGAAAACTCTGGCAACAGACAAGGGCGCCAAGCGACAAAACCACACTGAACAACTTAAATAATAAGCTCAGAAAATCTATAAGAGAATTTAATAACGAGTCTTTAAAAATGTATCTTACGAGTTTAACAAATGATGCTAGTACCTACAGACTACTCGCTCTGGAAGGCAGCAAAGGAAATGCGAAGTAGCCTCATATCGCCCAATATCGATACTACCAATGTTGTCCAAGATATTCGAAAAAATGCTGGTCTGCAAAAAATTATTGATGAAAAATCGCTACTTCCAAGTCATCAATTTGGCTTTAGAAACAAGCACTCTACAATTGATCAGGTGCTTAGAATCACTGATAAAATCGAAAAAGCATTTGAAGAGAAAAATGTGTGCTCTACAGCACAAGCTTTCGATAAAGTCTGGCACAAAGGACTGATACACAAATTACAAAAGCAACTGCCGAAGCAGTATTCGACCATTCTGGAGTCTTATATATCAGATCGATTCTTCAGAATTAAGCAAGATACAGAGTGCTCAACATTAAGAGAGATTAAAGCTGGTGTACCGCAAGACAGTGTGCTAGGTCCAGTTTTATACCTACTCTTCACTAGCGATTTGCCTGAAAGTGTAGAAACCACCATAGCTACTTTTGCAGATGACACAGCCGTCCTTGCTGTGGGAGCAACTGTCGAATTAGCAACAAAAAAGCTTCAGACGGCAATAAACAATATTTCAGAATGGACTAAAAAATGGCAGATTAGATTAAATGACCTTAGTCAGTCCATATTAATTTTACGTATAAAAACGTACCACACATTCCAGTCTACATTAAAAACAATTTTGCGCATGCACATGCACATGCTGAAATGGTTGAAGATGAGGTTAAGAAGGTTGCTGAGAGGCATAGAAATCGGCTTCTCAGCCACGTAAACGCAGAAATAACAGAACTTTTAAATAATGACAATGTAATCAGGAGATTGAGACGTATAAAACCTCTTGATCTGTAAGATTAGGCTAGGGCTAAGAAATTAGATAGGTACTGATTTAAAACAAAACAAATTTAAAAATCCGACAAACGGCGGATTTATCTCTTTAAATTCATTGAATAATTCAAAAATTAATTGCTGATTAGTCGTACGACTAGGTGCAATCTAATTCGGGATGGCGAATGTCAGTCCCCCGGGAGTTTTTTTAGATGAGTTAAAGTCCATCACTATTGCAGGAGTATCCCTCGCGTACTAGCTCTGCAATGTCTTTCGATGATTTTTTACTTCCAGCGAATTCCCAAAAAAAAAAAAAAAAAGTTTTTAACGAACAGTAGTTCGGATGTGGTGTATAGTCGATGTTTCCTGGAAGGTTCTTAAAATCATTTAAAATAGCAGCATGGCCAGTTGTCTCGCTGGTCCATTGTGAAGTAGCTTTGAGGCGCAGAAGCTGCCGTTTGCCTGCTGAAGATGTCTATGGGTGCCAAATGAAACATAATGTCAAGTGCAGCAGAGGCGGTCGTACAAAGAGCCCAGCCCATGCGCTTGCAAGCTGTTCTAAGACTTTGTTTAGCTTATCGCGAAAAGAGCCACAGTGGCTTTTTTAACTCTTTCTTGGATGTTAGGCTTCCAGGCTAACTTTCTATTAAAAATAAGGCCCTAGTACTTAGCTTCATTTAAGAATGTTAAATATTGTCATTTATAGATGGAGAGTCAATGTGAGGAATCTTGTATATCTTAGAAAAAAGGAGAAGTTCAGTTTTGTGAGGGTTTACACCCAACCCACATCTGTTCGCCCATTTAAGTAGGAGTTCTTTTAGAGTATTTATGTACTTTCCTGACACAGCAATAGCAACGTCGTCCGCATAGACAATCACATAATGACCTCCCGCTTCCAGGCATATCAGCAGTTCATACACCACCAAATTCCAGAGAAGGGGACATAGGACGCCACCATTCGGGGTTCCTTTGCTGACCGATCTTCTGGTAGATATCTCACCCAGAATTGACTTAAAAGCTCTGAGGTAACTGAATGTTTGAGAGTATCCCTATGTTTAAGCTTATTTGTTTTCCTGGGATTTCTGAACGGAATTTGGCAAGGAGGTTCATCGGCTAAAGTAAATTGAATATACCGATATGGTCTGAAAAAGAGTACCTACTCAACTGATACTTTCCAATTGGTAACCAACTGACGAAAGGTGTCGGAGACAATATCGCTATCTAAAACTTCCTGTCGGTATTTTGTAGCGAAAGTAGGTTCGTTTCCTATATTTCGATTAGGTTTGTTTGTTTGTAACTCAGCTCTATCATTAATATCAGTACTTCCCCATACCGAGTGGTGGGCATTAGCATCACAACCGATTATGAGGTTGGTTTTAGTCCTCTCTCCTTCCGCGAGCACTCTTTCCAGTTTATTCTCATGGAGAGGGCCAGTGTAGTTCATGGGCCAGACGTGCTGATGCTATCCAGTATGTGCTTTTCGTGGTCACTAGTCTAGCTACCGTTACGTCTGAATCGCTGAAAATAGTAAAAGTAATTTAAGCTTACGCTTCGCAAGTATACATAATCTGGCCCTACCTTTGCGAGTCACATATTATAGCTTCACGTATCCAGGACTCTCTAGTATACGAACGACGCTGTTGTCAAATC
Organism: Cheilosia vernalis; assembly: GCA_949126925.1. Lineage (NCBI taxonomy): Eukaryota > Metazoa > Arthropoda > Insecta > Diptera > Syrphidae > Cheilosia > Cheilosia vernalis. The sequence continues at coordinate 42,888,333 of OX421358.1, forward strand.
ATGGTTCCTGAATCAAGACGATGTTTTCTCTACCCTTTTAGAGGTGGAGGATGAGGGCGGCCGAAGCCTCTATGGAGTGATGGAGATTAATCTGAACTAGTTGCAGCATCCTTGCTGCAATCAAGCAGATGAACCTCCACCACAGTGTTGTTGAGATCTTCCGTTTCCGAAGATGAACCAAGAAGTTCGCTCAGAAGAATCTGTGTCGGGTTTGGTAAGGAGCGATTTTGCCTGAATCTAGCTCATATTTTTTATAGACTTTAAGGGTGATAGATTCGAAACCAAATATTTAGTCAGTGTCAAGGGAGTAAGCGACTCTTTGTTTATGACAATAGGAGCACACCTGTAGAGACCTCTTTGTTCTTCCAGCTTTACAACCTTCGGGAATGACGGATTGTTCAGTCTAATTACATCAAGAATCTCTTCGCTCGAGGAGGGTTCGGCTGGGAGAAAGATCCTCCCTCGCAATCGGCTAAACTTCTCCTAGTCTGCTTGTAGAAGTCGCAGGATCTCTGATCGGCACAGGCGATAAGCTTCACATGACCCTGATGCCATCCACCATCGCAAGTAATAGGAGGTGGTACCGGGTGGTCGCTCATGACGCTGAAGAAGCTTATTGAAAGCTTCGTCTTGACCACCTGCCACCGTTCAGGGTAGATCGTGCCATCATCGAGCGATCACCATTTTCTATATAAGAACGTCACTAAATGACCTTTGAGATGTGAGGTTGGGTGACCTTTTGGGCGGCCGGAGCGGTCCCCTCGAATGATCTCTGACGCTTAGACGTAGAGTCCTTGCTGGTCGTTAGTGGTTCGTTCTGTAAAAACATTTCCGCCCATTCGACTTGGCTGTTTTGCTCGGCGGTCCTATCAGCCTTCAAAGTTTAGACCTTCTGGATATAAACAGCGTAACGACATTTATTATGCGTCCTTTTCGAGCGTTTGTGATGCCGCCCTGTCTCACTGGGAGACGCTTGAGCGGTCAAGCATCCTTTTGCGCTGGTAGCAGGGGTAGGGCCATGTATATCCACAATCCCACCACTGCTAGGATGTTTGCTTTCAATTTTGCGCCCGCTACAGCTGCAAACAGTAGAAGAATCATGAATGGTTTTAAAGGAGTTGCCTCATTATTTTGTTTGTTTGTTCGTGATTTTGTTTTTGTGCATAATTGAACGCACGAGTAGCGGGAATTGAGGTCCGTTTGTGCAGAGATCCGCATTACACAGATGGGGCTAGCTAATCCGAAGGTCGCCATGTATCCGGATACTTCGTTTTCGACTTGAGCTATTTTTGAAACTGGGGCCCCAGCCAATTAGATATTCCGCACCTTTCGTATGACACCTTTACCCAGCCCAGGTGGAAACGGGATGGGATAAGAGATAGGAATAGGATGAATATAATGGAAGGAGTGCGACAAGAAAGCAGGGAAGGGGAGAGGAGAGCACCCTTTGGCTTCATCGTTCATCTGGAGAGATTCTCGAGAATCTTTTTCATTACTCAGTCTACAAAACTCGCCAAGTTCGGCGCTCGGTAATGGGAGATACACAGAGAAAGTCTTTTGATTTCTCCATAGTTCTTCCTTAGATTCGATTCCTAGTCTTAACGATAGCATCAGTATATGGGAGATCTTTTTCATTCGCTGGCCCTCGACCCAGCAGTAAGGAACCTTAACCTATATAAAAAAAATATATTGGAGATTGAATTTTCTCATCTCGAAAGGTATTGCCTATTATTTGCTAGATCGGTTATTTCTTAAGCTAACGTGGTTGAGAAGTCTACTTCATCTGCGCATTTTAGCAACTTTTTAAAAATCATTCGGCGTTACTAATAATCAAGCACTAATAAAGAGGATTTATTTAGCTAATGCCGTATATAAACATGGCTTTCTTAACATTAATATTTGACCCTGTCCGTCCTTCCACAGGCCTACAGCCTAAACGGCTTCCCGGATTACGTTCAATCCTCGGATTTGGAGTTTTTGGGCTTACGGAGGGTTTATTTTTTGCAAGGTAACCTCAATATTAATGGTACTTCCCATATAAAATGTTCGTACCAGTTTGATTTGATCGAAAATGTCCTTAACGATTTCAACCAAAATTGATATTTAAGTTTAAGTAGGTGAGGTTACCATGACTGCGTACCCAGTTTTTGGCTAAAAATTCGAACAACGGTACTTGGAAATTTCAACATATCTCGAAAACGGTATATACGATTGTAACAAAAATTAATTTCTGAGGTAATGTGGTCATTTATAAATTAATAGCAAACGCAGTTTTTCTCTATATTATCTTACAATGTATTTTTGAAAAAAGTATTTATGTTTTAAATTTAGTTTTTTCAGTTTACCGGAAAATGGCGATAACGATTTTGACCAAAATGCAAACTTGGAGTCAAATGGATGCTGCTATGGTCCATCGTAGTAAATGAACTGCTAAACATACTCAGAAATAAGGGATTCTATGTCCATATGGACACTCTTAACGAGAAAGTTTCGTTCGACCCAGTCGTGCACTTTATTTTTCCATATATTATAGATGTGGCTCTTTTCGTTTCGTTTATAAAAAAAACATAAATAAATAACGAGAATAATATTATTACGTTCTTTAACATTTATGTACTTATAAAAGGTATGGTCGATTTTCGACCACAAGCGATACTAGTTTGTATTAAAGCGTCTTATATCTAAATGTATCCTTTTTTCAGAATTGGTTGTTTACAAGGCGCAAAATATTATAATTCTTCTCTCTTTACACAGCTATCGACTATGCACATGAGGAATGTTTTAGCTTAAAGCACGCAATTACAACAACTAACTTGAGTCCTCATGACCTCAAAGCGTCAGGTAGAGCGTAGTTGTTGTAATTGCGTGCTGAAATTCCTACTTCACCTTTGCTTTGCTGAGATCGAAGCCTAAAAAAACAGTCCTATAGTCTATTTGTAGATTTTTGGTATGGTGTTTGAATAAACGCAAAAAATATATTATATCAACTAGCTGACCCGGCGAACTTTGTTCCGCCCAATTTCTTTAATGTAATAAAAATAATAATTTCGAGCGTGCACAATGCTAATGCTACTTTATGTAATTCGGTCAATTCAAATTCTTTTTTCAAAACTTAAAGTTATGCAATAGAAATAACTAAAGTATAGCAATGTCGATGTGTTTCATTCGCAAACTTGCGGTGTATTGATGTTTCACAACAAAATTATTACTGGGCCGACTCACAATTTCAAATTGTGTAGCGGTAAGCACGGAATATCTAAAGAATTCAAAAATTTTAAATTTTAGGTACATATTTTTTGTTGTACCTATTGGAAGTGACGCTATCCAGTAATTTTTTTTTCAAAATGCGATTCTCCATACTAAATTCTATCCCCAATCTAATATCCATAACGAAATTTGATTTTTTGGGCCAATGAGAATTTAAACCAAAAATCATAAAAATCGAACGATTTGTTCCCGAGTTATGAGTGCACATACGGACGTCAGTCTTTATTATATTATAGCTGTACCCACCCGGCTTTGAAAGAACATTTCGTTTTAAGTCTTGCTCAGAGTTCTCAAAGTGCTTTATTTGGACCATGTCCATTTATGATTTTACCCAATTATACAACTTTAGAAAAAGCTTTTGATTTGGTTTTTGAATGAAAGGTGCCTCAACCCGTTTTCCGCTTATGGTTTGCAAGGTATCACCTTCAACCCGGAACCAGCCATAAACATGCACAATATTTCATTGAAAAGAGTTGTGTGTTTTCGGAGATCGACGACAGCACCACCTATCGGGTCCATAACCCAAGTGGAAATTGTTGGTTATAGTGTAAGCGGTGTTCCTACATTTCTCACATGCTTCCGTAATAGGAGATAACAGTGTGAATAGTGTATCAGAGTGCTTACTATTTCCAGTGCAGAATGGAACGTTGGCCAAAGTGAGAAAAAAGTTTTAGCTTATAAAATTACTATTTCGGGAAACACATATAATGGTATTTTGGATATGACTTGTTACCGGAATGTTCCCGAATTTTAGTGAGCTGTCAAATTAGTTTTCATGTGTTTGTAAGTTGGTTCGCACGAAAAGGAAAATGTGAAATCGAAATACTGGTACCTACCAATATAAAACGTAAGCACACAACCTTCCCTCTTTAATGGGGATGCTAAAGTACCTAAACGAACATGAAAATGGTAATTGAGGTAATATAATGTGAATTTAATAGTAGCATATCTTCGTACACGAGTGCAAAATATTTTAACGAAAATCTGTTTAACTACAAATACCACGCGCCAAAGAAATATTCAGGACTCAGATTCAGCTGGCCCGGCGAAATACAATTGCCATAACCGCAGCGATTTACTTGTCGGCCAACCTACCGCTTTTTTATGGAAGTGCTTTATGGTACATAGCATTTTTCGTTCCATTTACGGGTGCGTACACGTACAAAGCGAGAGGTTTGCCGACACGTGAGCACGCCACATACAATTGACCATGTGAGAAACATGGAACGCTATGCTGAATGCTGATGATGATTGTGTTGTTGTCTATCTCGGTCTCCAGTATGGACGACTGCATGGTATTCTTTCCTGAAGTTCCGAAATATTCTATCGATTGTTAATATTCCGATCTGACTGTTCGTCCTGATTTTCTGCGACGTGAAACGTTTGACCTTCGCACTGGCGGCATGATCAAATTTGTCTTGGAATCGCCGAATCCCACACAAACTTTCATCCCCTATATCATCCTGTCAAAGTTTTGTTTTCGAGACATAAAGTAGCCTATGGCCTTCCTTGGGCCCAATCGAAACCATCAAGCTCAAAATCTTTAAAAACTAACCATCCTCTTTCGAGTTATGTGCGTAAAAACTCAAAACGCTCAACAACTCCTGTGTTGCCTATCATCATCATCATCTCAAACATTTCAACTTACTCACTCTCATACTAATGCAAGGATCCTGAAAATATTTGGCAAACAAAAATGATGCATTCAAACACCATCAAACAAATCGAAGTATCTACTCCATTTCAAAAAGCTACTCAATGTGACATAGTAAATATAAGCAATCTTATTAGGTATATTTAAAAAAAAAAATTTTCAAAATTGTTTGCAACAATAATTTTTTTGCAAAATAATTAAAATAATTGACAACAACAATTGGCATTAAAATTTTTTTTTTTGTATATGAAGTATCACTACTCGATTTCCACCCCGTTTATTTTTTTTCAAAGTGCATTTCCCCATACATAACAAAAAAAATTTAAGGGTGGACCACCCTTAACATTTAGGGGAATGAAAAATAGGTCTTGTCCGATTCTCCACCCTAGCCGATATCCTTGCAAAGATTCACGAAAATCGGTTGAGTCGTTTCGGAGGAGTTCAATTACGCACCCCGTGACACGAGAATTTTATATATTAGATAATTTCCTTTGGAAATCCTCCGATTTAGACCGGAAGCTCAGGTCTCATTTTCAAATTGAAGTTTTCATAACAAATAAACGAAATATTTGTTTTGTTTTTGTTAAATTGACTTACCAACATACAATATTATATAATGCGCCTAGATTTGCTTACCCTAATTTCATACGGGACCCTTTTTGAAAGCCAAATCTATTCGCGTTGTATCGACCCATATCAACGTCCTTGTGAAAAATGCCACTTATCTACAAAATGGGAAAGGCCAAGACTTTATGAAACTATTGATATGAAATGTTAATTTCTTGAGAGTACAATAGCGAATAAATAAAAAAAAGTGGATAATTACCATTCATGTGAGAAAGAGAGAATAATTAACTGAAAACAAAAGTTCATTATTGCAAATTGAATAAATTTTGAATTTTGAAAGGTTTGAATAGGTTGATCCAGCAGCAAAATGCACTTTTGTCGAAAGTGCCCCATCCTTTGCTTTAGTAAACGTTATTGTTTTTCACGCAACTTATAAACAAAAATCAATTAAAAGATATAAATAACTTACGCAATCACACCAAGGAACTGCCATAGGAAACAATTAAATATGTAATATCATTTACCTCGTGCAAAAAATCACTGAACGAATTCAAACCTGGTCTAAAGACAACAACTAATGAAGAAGAACTGTCTTAGTTCTAAGAGAACAGTATGGCACCAGTTGCCTCCAAACATTTTATTACAAAATGACTAGCCTTTCTGTAAAGCAAAAGTCATCAAAAGTTCCCCATCGTCGAAAGTAACCCACCCTATACCCTATGGACAGAATGAAAAGTTATGCTTTACGTGAACACCTGCCTTGACGGCTTAATCTCACGGTGGGCATACCCACATCTGAGTCCTTGAGAAAGACGTTGACCATACGCCCCAGGGTGAGACAAGCCCACCCTGGTACAATCCTTGGCTGTTAGGTTGTTGGTAACAGTCAAACTCATTGGTATGAGCGAAGCCCATCTGACACCTCTTCGTTCCTAATTCAAGAACGCACATTTGTCACCGCATTTGGTATAAACCACAGCCCCCACGAGGCCGACCTCACTGATGGGGCTGCACCCGATGGTACAGGGCTACCCCCATCACCCGTGGTACCATTATATAGCTAATGGTGGAGCTTTCGCAACCCGAAGGTCACTACCAATTTGGACCACTCCAAAACCCAGTCCGAGGAAAAGGTGTACCTCAAAACATTTCAACAGGTTGATTTGTTTTAGATTTCGTCTAGAAGAGTTTATTGTCTTCCCTGACTACTTTGCGTTCGAAAGATTTTTCGCCTAGAAGAGTTTATTGTCTTCCCTGACTACTTTGCGTTCAAAATTCATAATCCAAGAGTTGCCTCAAGGATTACTACCAATTTAGATTGTGTACCCCAATCTGAGGAAAAGGTGTACCTCAAGACAGACCAACAAGTATCATAGTAAACTATTTCAGCAAGTTAGACTGCCTTAGTTTTTCGTCTAGAAGATTACTAGAGTGATTACTAGAGACCCATACCACTACGGTGATAAGCTGTCCGTTCACCACTCGTTCACCCTCCCTGACTACTTTGCGTTCAAAACATAACCCAAGTGTTGCCCCAAGGATTACTACCAATTTTACTTCAAGAGGATAGGTGTACCCCTAACAACATTTTGTCCAACAGTATAACTTCGTTTTAACATCATATCGCTTGCTTCTCCACTCCACAAGTCCCACGTGTACCAACTAATGCCAACTATTACAACATTTTTGGATTGCTTTTTCGCCAAGAAGTTTGCGAAGGCGACTGCAAGACAGGACATGGGCGGCTGCCCTCATCCTACAGTCCCCCGTGCGAACCACCTAACTACTCCACAACCCGGTTTTCGTCTAGAAGACTTTTTGTCTTCCTTGACTACTTTGCGTTCAAAATTTCATAACCCAAGGGTTGCCCCGAGGGTTACTACCAATTTAGATTGAGCAACCAATCTGAGGAAAAGGTGTACCTCCATTTCAACAGGTATCAACAGTCACCGTTGTACCCGTTGGGGTTGCTTTTAGTTTCGTCTGAATTACTAGAGCGTTTACTAGTATAGGACACCGCCATAATGCCCTACCGTTCTTCGCTCGTTCACCCTCTATGAGACTACTCAGCCACTTAGCCCCGTCAAGGTGGCAACCCGCTAAGTGGACCCTATGGACAGTGGGACTTATGTTTATTATTATTTTTTATTCATTTTTGAAGGTTGGTTTCACATTTACGTAGAACGACAATCGAGAACTGACCGCCTGCAAGCATAAATTATTGATATTTTCCTAGCTTTAAGATAGGTATAAATATTATAATTGAACTTACCTAGATAACTTTTATTTTTTGTGCCTTCTTCAGACTCTTGCAATTCATGTTCCATTTTCCCAGCGTGAAACGAGAATAGAGAAAATAAAAGCGCGATGGCATTCCGGGAATGTGTGAAATGGAGAGCTTTTTGTTTCGTTGGGGTGCTGTATCACCCCTGTTGCTATCCTAGGGTTAAAAAGAAAAAATAAAACACAAATCAAATGATCTGTCAAAAGATCAGTAATGCGTAATGCCCCATCGTATGATTAGACACAATTTTTACAGTACGCCTTTCTTTGTTTTCTAATTATTTGCTTTTGATTTATGGGTGCATTTGTGGCGTAGTGAGATCCCTTGTAAACTATTAAATAATTATTTATTTAATAATTTTTTTTTGTGTTGGGAATTTGCTGGAAGTAAAAAATTATCGAAATACATTGCAGAGCTATAGGTACACGAGGGATGCTTCTGCTATAGTGATGGACTTTAACTCATCTAAAAAAACTCCCGGGGGACTGGCATTCGCCATCCCGAATAAGATTGCACCTAGTCGTCATTATTTAACAGTTCTGTTATTTCTGTGTTTACGTGGTTGAGAAGCCGATTTATATGCCCCTGAGCAACCTTCTTAACCTCATCTTCAACCATTTCAGCATGTGCATGTGCATGCGCAAAATTGTTTTTAATGTAGACTGGAATGTGTGGTACGTTTTTATACGTAAAATTAATATGGACTGACTTAAGGTCATTTAATCTAATCTGCCATTTCTTAGTCCATTCTGAAATATTGTTTATTGCCGTCTGAAGCTTTATTTGTTGCTATTTCGATAGTTTATTAAAGCCGATCAAAAAGAAGAAGAAAGTCTTTCGATATTTACTACTGCGACTGCCATCGGCAACAAATAAAGCAGTGGTTATTCGTGCGGCAGGCTTGGGCAAGAAGTCCTCTGTTTTAACTATGTATGTGAATGATCATGGAGAAAGATAAGAGGAGAATTAAGGTTACTAAACCTCAGGGGAAGAAATAAATGAGTAAATGTACCTCTCTGGCAAAAAATTAAAACTAAAACTTACGGCTTTCAATTAAGTCGTCCTGCCGGCACCTAAGCCTACGTTTCGGGCACAAAAAAAAACTCGCAGAGACGTGGGCCGTTTTTTTATTGATTGCCCCAACAATATTGTCAACAAAGGCTTAAACTAAATATTTCTATATACTCGCTCACCTCTGCTAACTACACGCAGAAATTTTAGCCTTAGGTAGGTAGGTAAATGGGTGCTCTTGTGGCAATTTGCCACAGCTTCACTTAGACCATCAGTTGGGTCCATTGTGTCCAATTACGGGAACCATCCAGTGTGACCTATTGTTAGGAGCTCAGGTTAGGCCACAGAGGCATCATTGGCATGGCGGAGGTGGACTGTGGCACGCTCGTGGTTGCTCAGCTAAACTCGTCGGACGGGGTAGTTATTGTTCTCCTCACGCCAGCCCCCTGCTCCTCACAAAAAAAATGTATCGTGCCATCGCAAAATAAAAGTGGGATAGTAAGAGAGTTAACGTTATTTGACGGCGGACGGACCAAAAAAAAAATGCGAAAGAAAGAGAAGAGAACAAAGAAAAGAAGAAAGGAAACGCTCAATAGTACCTATGCCTATACCGAGGGACAAGGGTGGAAAGTCAGATGCTTTGGAATATGAACCTTAAACTAACCTTAACTATACCTGACACCAAAAGAAATCCAAATGCAATCCATTATATTCCAAATCCGATACTATAGGTTTATGATAACTAAAATAGGAAACAAACAATTTTGATTCGAATCGATTTAAAAATCTTGTAAAGACAGCATTAATTGTAGTTTTATATTTCGTTAAATTCGCTATTTAAAAATTTAATTAATGGTCGATTTTTATCATCTACAAAATTGATGTTAAAATCCCCTCAAAATCATTGGAATATCATCAAATCTTTAGGAATATCTATTATTTCTTCTTGACCCATGTGAGTTTCTGTTAAGATTAATAAATTAATTTTTTCAACGATAGCGTCTACTGATAGATTTTGTAGGTACATGGGCACTCAAACTTTGACAATCAAATGAAAAAAAAGATAGTGCATTATTTTTAGAAACGAAATTAATTAATTTTTGCGTAATGGTTTGCAATCTATTTTCATGCAATCATTTCAATTCCATCGATAAATCATCGAGATGAGTGGTTGATCTCTTTTGATTTTTTGTTGTGTTTGAAACATCCTCCAGTGCGTTTCCTACTCTGCCATGATGAAATTTCCACCCCGTCCTTGTATCTTCTTGAGTAACCAAGAACAAACCTTCTGTATTAGTTAGGTACTCTTGATAATGCAACGTAAACCAATTCTCTTGTGTGACAACGATTGTATTCATAAACAATAGCATCAAAAGTACCTCCTTGAGACTTGTGAATCGTCATAGCCAAAGCAGAAATAAGTGGGAAATGTTTTCTTTTCGCCACTAAAGTATTGTTGTTGTTGAGTGCTGTTGAAGATGTTCGATTAGAAATTGGAACAGCGTCTTTGTCGATATTCAATCGTTCAATGTGGTTTCTCGACTTCATTTTACGTTTTTGACCAATAGTATTTGGGAATTTCAACCAAAGTCTTAGGATTTGACCATTTGCATCCGATTCTATGTGAAGTAATTTTCCTACAGTGCCGTTTGATAAACCATCAGCGACATAAATATATGTAGTTATCATATAAGGTCGGTTGGGAGCTAATTCGTAAGGTCATCCGCCAGTCTCATTTGGTTTCATTTTATGTAATTTCTGCCTGACAAAACTTTGTTGCTCTACATTGTGGCAACCAACGAAAACATCCGATGCTAATGAAACAATTTTATTTCCAGAAGTGTTCAATGTTGCACTGTTGTATTCGTGAACCCCAGCATTTGTAAACATAAGTCTAGATCCTTCCGGGCATACTGATTTTGCGTGTTCTTTAGTTACAAATCTAGATTCTATTGTATTCAGTTCTTCGTTATCTAGAATAGTTCCATTTCCGATCTTCGTTAAAATTGAAGAAAAAATTATATTTTCTTGTCGAATTACCGTCTTCAGTTCAAATTGAAGTAGTTGTATTAGAGCTTACTGGTCTATGTTTTCCGAATCAAAATAGAAATAAAACTATTTTATTCATTTCCCGACGTTTCGTTGATGTTTTTTCAACTTCCTCTGAGGTTTTTTTTCTTTTATTGGGCTGAAATTACAATGTCTTAGCTATATTTATTATTAATTTGGGTTGGATCTTACTTTTACATTGGTCGAGTGGTTTTGACCATTTTTTAATAAATAAACTCAAATAGTATACTATACGTATACATAAACACTATACAAGTAAATAAATAAACAAAATTACTAGACAAGAATCTTATAAACTAGTATCACAGAGATTTTATTGCCACACTGTAGTTGGACTTGATGTTGTCTTTGCCCTCTTTCGTGTTCATTGCTTTTGATATTTTTTCTTGAATGCGTAAGCTCTCCAGTGTATAGGTATCTAGTGTTCTCTCTTCTCTCCTTGTCTAATATTTTGATGTTGTCGAAATCTGCGGTGTGTTTACTTTCTTCTATGTGCTGTGCTAGTCCTGTTGTTGTCTTGTCCTTTCTAATGTCTGCTTGAAGGGCCCAACCCATAGAATCCGTCGCGTCCGTTGCGGCAAAGTTTTCGACTGACAGGTTGATAGAATACACACTCTCTTATGGAGGGTGACCCATAAGCAGCGCACGTGCCGGAGCGACGGATAAAGTAAGTTTACTTTCTACTTTTCTGTCCGTCGCCTCCGTTGACAATTGGCACATCGTGAGAAGATTCCTTTTTATTGATGGAAATATTGAGCGCGTGAGAGAGGCTGTCATCGGCTCTCACTAGTGCTCTTATATTGTGGGATTTCTTCCTTTTTTGGGGAATTTCGATGTCCGAAAAGCCTTAAGTGGGAAAAAGAAAAATCTAAAAAAACATTAAAAAAAAAATTTTTTTTTTCTAAATTTCATCAAAATAAGTATCTAGATTTCACCATGATAATCAACACATGTATGTACATAAAAAATAACTTTTTTAAATCACCTTTCAGCAAGATTTTTTATCAAAATTTTCTAGTACCAAAAAGAAGTCATTATGATATTAAAAAAATGCGATTTTTATACCAAAGGTTATTTAATGTGATTATTTATCCCCTTCGGGTAGGGGTTAGAATTTACCCGAGGTAGGCATGCCTGTCGTAAGAGGCGACTAAAATCCAACCTCCGTATACCGAGCGTGTAGTGTATACAAAAAATGCAATGAACAAAACGAAAAGATTAATTACCCCAGGTGGCAGTCCAGCTTTACTGGAAAATCCACCCTCTTCGGAGGTCGGCTCTACGGATTCTGGGGAGAGCCGCTTATTGCAGTCCATTAACCCTTTTATTAAAAGTTCAAGGGTATCTCGATCGCCTCCATCAAGATCGAACAACCCCGGGAAAAGAAGTCCGCCGGGAGCGCCAGCGCGTGAAAAACGGGACTCAGTGAAAGATATAAGCTCTGAGGAAGAAATTAAAACACTCTGAATCAAGCTTAAGGAAATGGATCTACTCTATCAAACTCTGAAGAAAGAGATAGAACTGTTAAAAGAAGAAAATATTGTTCTAAGGAACACTAATTCTCAGAAAGAACGCGAATGTACTCCACAACGATTGCCTAGTCAGGAATACCACACTGACGAAGAAGAGCTAGCACGCGAAACGAATCGGGTCCCTAAGAAACGACCTAGTAAGAAAAGGAGAGCCGGTTCTTCGCCTGAAGTCGAGCCTCTAAGAGAACAAACGCGTAAAGTACCGCAAGAAAAACAACTCCGAGGGCAAATTCGTCCACCACCTCCAATAAACGTCGTTGGGGTAACGGATTATAATAAGTTACACTGCCTCCTTAAAGGAACGATAACATCGGAATTTAAGGTAACATCTTTGAGGAATAATGCGTGGAAAATTAACGTCGTTAACCACGAAGACTACCGGGCAGTGTCCCAAAAGCTAAACACCGAGAAGATCCAGTGGTATACTTTTGAAATAAAGTCAGAAAGGCCACATCGTGTTGTAGCGAGGGGACTCCACCCCTCATGCACCAAAGAAGAGGTTATAAACGACCTCCGTTCCAAAGGGTTTAAAATTCTTGATGCCGTAAATATCATCAAGAAAGAGAAGCAAACAACGGAAGAAGATAAGGACATCCTTGTAAGGCGTGGACTTCCGCTCTTTATGCTTACCTTCGATAGGTCTGATAATATCGAAGATATCTACCGAATTAAAACCATACTTAATATTGTGGTAAAAATCGAGCCCATGCGCAGAAATTTGAAAACAATTCCACAGTGCAAACGTTGCCAAGAATTCAATCATACGCAAATGTATTGCAAAAAAGAGCCTCGATGTGTAAAATGCGCCGGAAGTCATTTCTCCCAAGACTGTGGAGCAAATAAACAATCCTCCGCTACCTGTGCTAATTGCAAGGGAAAGCACCCGGCGAATTATAGAGGCTGTGAAGTAGCTAAGGAGTTGCAAAAACGGAGAGATGCGCTACTCAAAACCCAAAATAAAAAAAAACAAAGCCGCTTACCAAGATAAAGCGTAGGACCGCCCAGGAGGTAGTAGGCAATATAAAACCTCCGGTTCAAAAGCGTAGCATTGTCAGAGAAAGAGAGACAATTGAAAGGCCCTCGACCTCTGTTGTCAAAAGAAACGCTACTGAAAAGTTACCACCAGGAAAGCCATCGAATAGTGGCCCTCGGACAGCCAGAGTACAGACCTACGCTCAGGCCGCGGCATTCGAAGGAGCGAAAAACGTTGAAACTTCGCCGGACCCTGTCTCTCATGTTTTCTCAGTTATTCTCGAGAAACTTGAAGAACAAAGCAAAATAAATAAAATTATTCTCGATCGCTTGGTTAAGCTCGAAAATAATTCGCGGAAAACGCGTGCTTCAAAAATAACATGAATGAAAAACCAATGTTAAAAATATGCACTTGGAATGCAAACGGGCTTTTACAAAACTCGACGAATTTGAAATATTCATACGCGAGAAAGATATTGACATTTGCTTGATTTCTGAAACTCACGTGAAAAAGGGATCGAATTTAAAAATAAAAGGATATAATGATTTCCACGCTTGTCACCCATCGGGGAACGCCAGAGGTGGATCATCATTGCTTATTAGAGACTGCATTGAACAATACGAAGACCTGAAGATAGAGCTCGAAACTATGCAACTGTGCACGATTCGAGTTAAAAATAGTCAGCGTACTCTTAGAATTTCATCTATCTACTGTCCACCGCGTTCCGCGCTTGAAAAAAGTGATTTCACTAACCTGCTTAAATCGCTCAAACCAAACTTCATTATTGGCGGCGATTTTAATGCGAAGCACACGTTCTGGGGCTCCAGATACATCTCGCCAAAAGGTATAGAATGCTCTATGGGGCAGGTATGGAATACAGTTGCGATTTCCTCTCGACGGGCAAACCGACCTACTGGCCAACTGATACCTCAAAACTACCTGACCTGATAGATTTTTTCGTTGTGAAAGGAATACCTACCAACCACATTAAAGTTGAAGAGAGCTTTGATCTATCATCTGACCACTCACCGGTTATTTTAACATTGAGTGTAAAACTAGCCACTAACCTAGAGCCAGCGAGATTATCTGGTAGAAAAACTAACTGGGAAGGCTTTAGGAACGAAATAGAAGAGAATGTTGAACTGAGTGTTCCACTTACGACACCCTATGAACTTGAGGTTGAGGTTGATCGCTTCGTCGAGATCGTACAGATCGCCTCCTGGAATAATACGCCTAATCAAAGGAAAACGCCGGCCAAATACGGGCTACGATATCCTCCTGAAATAAAAGAATTGGTCAACGAAAAAAGGAAGGCGCGTAAGAAATGGCAACAGAGTCGAGCTCCGCAACATAAAGCACATTTGAATTATTTGTGCAATTTGTTGAAGACAGTTATTAAGGATTTTAAAAATCGTGCGATAGGTTCATACCTTGAAAGTTTAACAGCGAAAAAAGATTCCAATTATTCACTTTGGAAAGCTGTAAAAGGCACCAAAAGGCCCAAAATCCCCGCGCCGCCAATTAGAATTAATCAAAATGAATGGGCAAGGGAAGATAAGCAAAAAGCGGACGTTTTTGCCGCTCATCTAGAAGAAACTTTTAAACCGTACGATGGCCAAGCGATCCACGACAATACTAATAGGGCGGAATTACAATCTGACGATTCAACACTCACTAGTGCAACGCTAAGTGAACTAAAACGTGAAATCGAATCCCTAAAATCTAAGAAAGCTCCTGGTTATGATTTGATCACCGGAGAAGTTCTCAAAGCTCTACCAAGGAAAGCATTAATTAAGCTTCTTTATATTATAAATGCTGTGCTCAGACTAAAACACGTGCCGAGTCAATGGAAAGTCGCGGAGGTCATAATGGTTTTAAAACCTGGAAAACCGCCAAATGAAGTAAAATCGTATAGACCGATTTCCCTTCTTCCAGTCATTTCCAAAGTCTTCGAGAGAATATTGCTTAGGCGCCTACAACCGGTTATTGAAGACAATAAACTAATCCCTGACCACCAGTTTGGGTTCAGAACCAAGCATTCGACGATTGACCAAGTATATGTGGTGAACACTGAACACACATAAAACAAAACTGTCGCAGAGAGGATGAACAAATTAACGCAACGAACATTCACGTAACTGTCGCGCAGCGGCTTACACCTTACACAATGACACATCGCGTGAGAAACACAAAAAAACATCCGATCTCCTATCAACAGCTTTAGCGGCATTATTTCTTTGTGTCATTCGTCGTCGACCAGTGACCAGTCTTCAACCGGCAGCCATCAGCATCGTCTCGCACCTTTTAATTTCATCCTAAATTAATAAAATTGAATTCTATATAATCTCTAAATAAAGTTTATAACGTAAAAGTAGTTCGCGTCCTCTTTTATTTCTTTTGTATGAGCAACGCGACTCTACATTGGTGACCCCGAACATTTTTTTTTTTTTAAATCAATTTTGTTTCTCACGCGGTAGCAAATAACTGTTCCGATGCCCGACTCAACGATTGCACAAGGCGATAACACGCCACATGCCGCAGCTAGCACAAGCAACCCACGTGTCAACACCGATCTGGCCACTCGCCGTCTACCGTTTGACATCAAAGCGCCCCCTTTCAGCGCCGAAAGACCTGCGCTATGGTTTGCCCAGCTGGAGGCACAATTTACTAATTGTGGCATCATCGAACAACGTGATAAATTCTACCGCACTATACCACTAATCGACACGCGCTCCGCTGCAGAGGTGGAAGACATCATTATTAATCCACCAGAAGACACCCCATATCAAACTCTGAGGAGCACACTGATTTCCCGTTTCTCGAAATCCAAAGAAGCGAAAATCATTCAGCTTTTGGATAAAGAGAATCTGGGAGATCGCACACCATCCCAGCACCTTCGACACCTAAAGAGTTTGGTACCTGGCATCGACGAAGAGGTGTTAAAAGCGCGTTGGCTTTCACATCTCCCATCGCAAACGCAAGCCTGCTTAGTGGCCCAGAAATCCATGGACGTCACAGACTTGGGCGAAATCGCCGATAAATTACACGAGGTTTTTGCGCCAGCAACGGTAGCAGCAACAGATGACCTTCACCGCCAAATCGCCAATCTGACCGCCGAAGTCGCAGCACTTTCTGCATCATTCTCAGAACGTGGACGAACAAAACATCAGCAGCAGCACAGTTCCAGAAACAGGTCCAAATCCAGGCAAGTACCTAAACAACAAAACATATGCTGGTACCACATTAAATATGGTGCCGAGGCGCGTACATGTCGCCCCGGTTGTCAATTTCAGGAAAACTGCGCCGAGGGTCATTAATGGCGGTACACGATCCTCACCCCTCGCACCGCCGTCTCTTTCTCACCGACAGAAATTCCCAGAAACAGTTTTTGATCGATACGGGATCCGAAGTTTCGATCTACCCACTCCAGCAGACACAACCACCGCTTCCACTGTCAACTTACCAGTTATTCGCTGCCAATGGCTCGCTGATCAACACATATGGTACGATCAAATTCGACTTGGACTTCGGACTGCAAAAAAACTTCACATGGCAGTTCATTGTTGCTGACGTCAGCCGCGCTATTATTGGCGCCGACTTTTTATGCCATTATGGATTGCTTGTGGATGTGAAGCAACAACAAATCATCGACAAACACACCGGATCGTCAACGGCGGGCGTGCTTTCAAATGTCCAGTCCTCATCTGTAGCCACAATTCAAGCTTGTATCGAGCAGCCATACGCAGAGCTTCTCCATTCGTTTCCTGCCATCACACAACCAGGTTCAGCCAAGCGGAAGGAACAATATTGCACTGTTCATCACATAAAAACAAAACACGGGCCTCCAATCTCCAGTAAGGCACGTCGACTTGCCCCGGATCGTCTCAAGATTGCCAAATCAGAATTCGCCAAAATGATTCAACTTGGCACTGCGCGCCGTTCTGACAGCTCGTGGTCCTCGCCTTTGCACTTGGCCAAAAAGAAGTCTGGAGAATGGCGTCCCTGTGGCGACTATAGACCTCTCAATGACCGAACGATTCCAGATGCGTATCCCATCCGCTGCTTACAGGATTTTACAGCAGACCTAGAAGGGAAGGAATTATTTTCTACCATCGACCTTGTACGGGCATTCAACCAGATCCCCGTCGCCCCCTCGGACATCGAAAAAACGGCCATCATCACGCCATTCGGCTTATTTGAATTTCCTTTCATGACATTTGGTCTGCGCAACGCTGCGCAGACATTTCAAAGGTTCATCGATGAGGTGACGCGGGATCTGCCCTTTGTTTTCCCATACATCGATGACCTGCTCATTGCGTCAAAAAACAAGCGAGAACATCTCGAGCATCTCCGAGCTGTATTTCAACGACTTCAGGATGCCGGACTTGTGATTAACGTGGGCAAATCTAATTTCGGGAAAAGTGAAGTGAAATTTTTGGGACACCTCGTCTCAGCCAAAGGGATATTCCCACTCTCTGAGAAAGTGCAAGCAGTCTTGGAATTCCCTGCGCCCTCCAACGTGAAGAAACTTCGTGCGTTTATCGGTACCATTAATTTCTACAGGAAGTTTATCAAAAACGCAGCCGAGATCCTCGGGCCACTCAATGACCAGCTTAAAGGTCCAGACATCAAAAATTCAACACCCATCAATTGGACACCAGCGTTGGAAAAGTCGTTTATGGACAGCAAGAACGCTCTAGCGTCGGTTGCTCTGCTCGCTCATCCAGACGTCAACGCAGAGTGGTCCATTTTCACAGACGCCTCGGAGCAGGCCATTGGAGCGGTACTCCAGCAGCGATGTCACGGTTCTTGGCAGCCCTTAGCCTTTTTCAGCCAGAAACTGTCGCCGTCTACTCAGAAACACTCAACCTACGACCGGGAGCTCAACGCAATCTACGAAGCTGTGCGCCATTTCCGACACATTTTTGAAGGAAGACATGTTGTGATTTACAGTGACCACAAACCACTTGCGCACGCGTTTAAACAGCGACCGGAGCGAGCTTCCCCTTGGCAATTCAGAAGATTGGACTACATCGGTCAATTCACCACCGACATTAGGCATGTTTCCGGCTCGGATAATACTGTCGCAGATACGTTGTCACGCATCGATGCTATCGAGCCAGCAGTATCATCGAGCGAGATAGCGCAAGCACAAGCCAACGACACTGAACTTCAGGACGTTCTCAACAACCCATCGTCCAGCGTTCAACTCTGCCGTATAAAGCTCGACAACTCTGAAGGCGAAATATATAGCGACATTTCCACCGGTACAACACGACCTTACGTGCCTTGTCCCCTGCGCAAAAGAATATTCGATTCCTTGCATTCTTTGGCACACCCTGGACAACGAGCCTCAAGGAAGCTCATCGCCCAGCGTTTTTTCTGGCCTTCTATGAACAGAGATTGTTCAAAGTGGGTCAAGTGCTGCATACCGTGCCAAGCTAATAAAACAACACGACATACAATTTCGCCAATCGCCAGCTTTCAACCACCTACGAAGCGCTTCGAGCACATCCACATCGACCTCGTCAGCCTTGTACCATCCAAAGGATTTAATCAATGCCTGACGATCATCGACCGATTTACGCGCTTCCCTGAAGCCATACCCTTGTCGAACGGAACCGCAGAATCCGTAGCAGAGGCTCTGCTATTATCCTGGATCGCGCGCTTTGGTGTTCCACTGCGCATTACTTCGGACCTTGGGAGACAGTTCGAATCCGACCTGTTTAGATGCCTGACTAGACTTCTTGGCTGTAAGCACCTTCGAACGACGCCCTACCACCCGCAGTCAAATGGATTGGTCGAGCGCTTCCACCGACAATTCAAAGCAGCACTACTATGCAATGGCGATACTTGGACTTCAGCACTACCCATTGTACTTCTCGGACTCCGAGCCGCATTCAAAGAGGATCTTCAAGCGACGCCTGCCGAACTTGTACTCGGTGAACCCATTCGTTTGCCTGGAGAATTTCTGCGCCCATCGACCCGAATCACATCAGCTCCAGACCTAGTGCAAATCCTTCAGACGCATTTTAAAAACCTAGCTCCGCAAGAAATGTCTCGTCATGGACAGCGTTCAATATTTGTTTTCAAAAACCTCCGAAACACCTCACACGTCTTCGTCCGCCACGATCATATACGCCACTCTTTCGCTACACCATACGACGGACCATATAAAGTGCTGGAAAAATATGAAAAGTACTTTGTGGTTCTCGTCAGAGGCAGAAATACACCGATCTCAATCGATAGGCTCAAACCAGCATTCATGCTTCACGAAGATGTGCGATTTGAAGAAGGGGATCAAACACAGCGCAATGAAACAGAAGTCCCGTCAACATCCGCACCCAGGAGCCACAGAACAGTCCGATTCAATCTGCCTCCATAGTTTTTTACTTACGCTTAACATATATTAATGGTTCTCTCCCTCACACTAAATACGATTTCATTTCATTTCATTTCTTTTAAGAAGGGGAGATATGTGGTGAACACTGAACACACATAAAACAAAACTGTCGCAGAGAGGATGAACAAATTAACGCAACGAACATTCACGTAACTGTCGCGCAGCGGCTTACACCTTACACAATGACACATCGCGTGAGAAACACAAAAAAACATCCGATCTCCTATCAGCAGCTTTAGCGGCATTCTTTCTTTGTGTCATTCGTCGTCGACCAGTGACCAGTCTTCAACCGGCAGCCATCAGCATCGTCTCGCACCTTTTAATTTCATCCTAAATTAATAAAATTGAATTCTATATAATCTCTAAATAAAGTTTATAACGTAAAAGTAGTTCGCGTCCTCTTTTATTTCTTTTGTATGAGCAACGCGACTCTACATATACATAGAACTACTGACGTAATCGAGAAAGCATTTGAAGAAAAAAAGATTTGCTCAAGCGTATTCCTTGACGTCTCACAAGCCTTTGATAAGGTGTGTCACGACGGCTTGAAATTTAAATTACGACAAGTTCTCCCCGCAAGCCTATATGATATTCTAGAATCATATCTCGGGAATAGACTCTTCCGTGTTAGAAATGGAAACGAATACTCGGAGCTAAAAGAAATTTCGGCCGGTGTACCGCAAGGAAGCGTCCTTGGTCCGCTTCTCTATTTGTTATATACTCGCGATATTCCAAGAGAAGATGGCACTACCCTTGCTACGTTCGCCGACGACACAGCTATCCTAGCAGTAGGTAATACAATCGAAGAAACGACTACAAAACTGCAAACCGCAGTGAATAAGATAAATGAATGGACAAGGAACTGGCGGATCGCCTTAAATGAAACTAAATCTGTAAATGTGAATTTCACGTATAAGAAAACCAATGACTTGCCAATTTTCCTAAATATGGCCCGAATACCCTTTGCAAACGAGGCCAAATATCTGGGAATGACACTCGACGCAAAGCTGAAATGGAGTTCGCACGTGAAAATGAAACGTAAAGAACTCGATATCAAATATAGAGAAATGTACTGGTTACTCGGAAAACATTCCCAGCTCAGTACTGAGAACAAACTGCTTTTATACAAGCAAGTGCTAAAGCCGGTGTGGACCTACGGTATACAACTTTGGGGTTGTACCAAGAAAACAAATGCCAATATTTTACAAACTTTTCAAAATAAAGTGCTTAGAGAAATTGTACAAGCACCATGGTATATTAGAAACGACGATATCCATAGGGATCTCGGAATTCCAACAATCGAAGCTGAAACTAGAAGCTTCGCGAGAAAGCATAGAAACCGACTAATCGGACATATCAACAATACAGTCCGACAAATCTTGGACGAGACCAATTTATTGCGCCGACTACAACGAACGAAACCGTTCGACTTGGCAAGATAAGATTAACCGCGTTTAATTTGCGGAACACGCAGGATCTTTCATTGGAAAGTAAGCTGTCAAAAGTTGTTATTTCATGATAGAAAAATTGCTTGATAAGTTATATCTTAGTTGCAGTATCTAACAATCTTTAGAAGGGTGGTGTTTTTAGTCAGTAAAAATCTGACACTACTATGAGAACGTGCTTGCTATTCTCATAGTGTCTTTGGAAGATTTTCACCTACCCTCGGATAAAAAAAAAAAAAGAAAAAAAATTATCCGTATAATATAACTTTTACTTTTAAAAGTTAATTTTTTTCGCAAAAAAATACCTATCAAGGGAATTATTTGAAAGGGAATTTGACTACGTTGGAAAGGGAAAACTTCCCACGTTTCTTGGGACAAATACCTATAGGTATAGAGTATACTAAAACACTGTCACTTAGCGTATGCGACGGATTCTATGGGACAGTTCGTTCCGTCAAATACGGCAATCCGTCGACGCAACGGACGCGACGGATTCTATGGGTTGGGCCCTTGATGTTCGGCAATTCCCACTCCGAGAGGTCTTCTGGTCGTTCCTATGTATACCAGTTCACATTTTGTATTGTCATTCCCTTTGCAACCGATTTCATAAGGCGTTTTTCTTTTTTAGTTCAGAGCACAACCTGAACTGTTTTACAAAAAGTTCGTGTTTCTTTTTTAGCTCAGACACTTCAGAGCTCAAATTTGTGTTTCTTTTTTCGCTCAGAGCATGATCAGACCGCGCTCTGTGAGCTCAGAATAAATCGACTGACCATCCTGAGAAAAAGCTGAATACACTTATACATACATACACACTTCAATCTCATTTGACAGACAAAAGAAAACAGTCTAGTTGTGGTTGAAATGGCGGACGAACCTTGTTGTTCTGGCACAGAAGGTAAACGAATTTAATAAATAACAATTAATAAATATTCAATTTATTCATATTAGGCGTTTTTCTTTTTTAGCTCAGAGCTGAGCACTGAACAGAGTTCGAGCATTATGAGCGCGCTCTGAACCAGAGCGTTCAGAGGATGTTTTGTTTTTCCTTTTTTTTTGTCCTTCAAATGTGACTGGAAGTATGCATGTACATGTGTAGGGGAAAGGTGCGAACAGTGAGACAGTGCAAACAGTGAGACAACTCATTTTTCTATTTCGTTAAAGCATGCACAGATATGCCGGTATTGGTATAAACGTTTATTTCCCTCTCCACGTGTTTTGATTCTTTTGAACACAAGTTTCGGTTGCGCGTTAACCTCCACGTGGCCTATTTCACCAAACTACAAATTACAACCACAAATTTGTACTTCTGAACTACAACTACAAACTTGTAATCAAGTTTTTTGTTTCACATATTACAAATATATAATCCGCAAATTTGTGAGTAGAATGCAAAAAAATTGTGGAAAGCAAGTTGTTGATTACAAGTGCTCAAAATAACCGTTGCACCGGTTTTGTGATTGACTCGTAATGTACAACTGTTTCTTCACAAGTTTGTTGTACATGCATGCGTCGGTCGTGCCAATGAATAAACAAAATAAGATCTTTGTTGCGTCTCTAATTAGAGATAAAAAAAACCGGCCAAGTGCGAGTGTCACTCGCGCACCGAAGGTTCCGTATTTGGCTAAAGTCCAACACATCAGATATTATTTGAAATCTATAATATCATTCAATCTTTCCCCTCTTCATGAATTCATCACAATTTAGTTTAATTTAATTACTTAATATTTTTACTCTCAAAAATTACTCGCACATGAATCTCATTTTCTAATTATTACCTAGTACCCAACCCACGCCAATTTTCCATTCTGTATACGACCTGTCCCAATTAAAAACTATTGACTAAAAATATATTACTTTTATTTTGTTCTGTACTCCCCAAAAAAATGTATTACACTCCCCAACGAAATTAGCAAGCGGGAACCCTGTGACTCTCTTCTGTCTTTGATGGGGTCAATTGTGCACAACTGCGTAGTAGAGATTAAAACTTATGATAGCAACGTATTTTACATGGTATGTTGAATTGCAGTGAGATACCAAGCACATAAACTTGTTCTCTTGAAGCAGCTGTGAGCCAAGCACTTGAACTTGTTCACAAGAAAATGTGTAGAATGAAAACAACAATGATTGTCGTTCGACCGAATCGATATGATTGATTTTATTATTGGGCAAATGCCTCTTTTATACTTAAAATTAATTACATAAAATGATAACCTAAACAACCTAGTTCTTAATGCTATAATAACCTAAATTGCTTAATACTATTTGGTGCGTCAGCGTACGAGCGATTGTTACTTCTGGTGTGCTGACGGTGGTTTGTTTGTTGTATGCATTACTGATTAGGTCACTGGGTGCGGTGTTCGTTGCACTCAATGTGTTTCTTAACATTCTCCCCGCGTTGAACTGCGTTGCATTCAAGTATGTTCTTATGTTTCGCTGACATTGTATTGCGCTCGAGTTTGCGGAACAGGTGTGGACCTTGTAGATGTCGTCATTCGACTGCGCAGTTTGTAGATGATTGTGAAGCCGACGGAAAGTGACACCAGAAGCGCCAGATAACTAATTAAATGATGATGAATGCTGTTGATGAATACCGTGTCCTGTAATTCTGGGAAGCCTCGAGGTTGCAAGTCTGCAAGTTGAGTTTGGAGAGTCGTCAAGGATTTAATAGATGTATTGTTGAAGGCAGGAATTAATTCAAGAATGGCGTGTGTTTTTTGGTGGTTGATGACTGATGAGATGTTCCCAAAGCTGATGTAAGAGGTATCCAATGTGCTGGTCGTCGTTTGATGTGCCTGGATGGTGAATAGATGGTTTCTTATGACGCAGCCATCGTCGAGTGAGAGAAGTCCAGATCCAGTAAGCTCAATTTGAATGGTTTTTGTTTTACATACGGCCATTAGTTGAGTGTCTGGGAGTGTGCCGAATATCCACTGGTTACTGCTGCTTAGCTGAGTCCACATCATGTTATTGGTTGGGTTTATAAGATTGCATGATGGTGCTGTGTTATTGTTGAACAGATTGAACTCGCAATTATATGCCTGTGATCCGGCGTGGTATTTTGCCCTTTTGTTGGAACAGAAAAATTGTAAGTCCTTGCCTTTGTCACAAGCCTTCAGTTCGGTTGCCGTCATTGCGAAATACTGATCTCTGTGACGATTTATGGCGAGAATTTCTATTGACGGGTTGATGATTAGAAGGGTGTTGTTTACCTTTGCCGGGAATGGTATCAGTCGAAACAAGTTGAAGGTCTCTTGTTCTACGAGTGGAATCTTGATAACGAACAGAAGATGATTATCAGTGGCTCCTCCTTTTGCGGTTAGGATCTTGTAGAAGTGTAGCAACTCTTCTTGTTCGAATGGCAGTTTTTGTGACTGCGGCAAATGATTTTTGATGTTCGTGATTTCTGCCCTTAATTGTGCTGGAGAGAGTAACAGGGGGCTGATGGTTCCATAATGTGCGTCCGTTAGTGTGTTGAGAATTGCAGTTTCAATTCGCTGCAGGTTGGATGCCACAATCATTAATTGCATTGTCAAGGATGTAAAGATTTGAAAGATTTTGGATTGCTCAGAGGCCTCTCCAATTCGAGCAAGGATCTGTTTGGATTGATTTTGAAGGATATTCATGTGTTCTCTTGCTTCGAGTTGATCCTGTTTCATGATATTAATCGTGGAATCTATGATTGAGGTCTGGTTTTTCAGGATCGTCCATAGGTGTGCTTCATTGCCCTTTAATTGGTTAATGGTTCGGGATAGCTCGTCTGCGTAGTCAGAATCAAGCAGTCCGAATAACGTATGTGCTATATTGCCAACGAAGTTGATAGCTGCCCGAGGCCTTCGGCGTTTTGAAAATAAGTTGGAATCTGTTTGCAGTCTGCTTCTGAGGGCAATGAAATGTGTTACTAATGCAGTACATGTTGCCTTTTGTTGTAACTGGTTGCAGAGGTGTTGAAGTGCCGTCGTGCCATTATCGAATGCTCCTAGCTCTGTTTGAATGGGTGTTAAGTCATAGTACACGACAATTTTCCATTCGGTTGCCACTATGTTCGTGGATCCGAGATCTTCGAAATAAATTCCTGGCTGATTGTTGAACCTTGTTACGTTCACTGGCGACGCGCATATTATTGGTAGTAGTAGCAATGACAGCATGATCGTGGTCGCTAGTGAGACATATGATGTCCTTCTTCGTTTTGTGGGTGTATCTCTCGTATCATCTGTTGCGAGTTCGGATGAGGTCATTGCAGCTTCAGATGTGTTCGTATCGTTATCATCAGGTTCCTTGAATAAGGGGGCTAACCGATGGATTGGTCGCTTCCATGTTCCTGATCTGGTTTTGACGTTGACTACTCGAACCCTGTCGTCATCACCTTTGAAGATTTCAGTCACTCTTCCGATTGGCCATTGAAGTGTGGGCGTGTTGTCCTCCTTGATTATGACCATGTCGCCAACCTTGATGTTGTTCTTTTCCTGGTTCCATTTGTGCCTATATTGTAGTTCGTTCAGGTACTCGGTCGACCATCGTTTCCAGAATTCGTGCTTCAAATGGCCAATCGCCTTCCAGTGGGTAAGCAGATTGGTTTTCTCTGGAGCGGTATCACTGTCGACCTGAGCAATCAAAGGCTCGCCAATAAGAAAATGGCCAGGTGTTAGTGCAGCTAGGTCGTTTGGATTCGATGATAGAGGAGTGAGTGGTCTTGAATTCAAAATGCCTTCAATTTCAATGACTATGGTTTCCAATTCTTCGTGTGTCAATGATGCTGGTGAAACTGTTTTAATGAGAAGGTGCTTTGCGGATTTCACTGCTGCCTCCCATAGACCGCCAAAATGAGGGGCTCGAGGTGGGATGAATTTGAATGCTATACCCTTGTCGCTGCTGGCCTTGATTATGGCCTCCTTTGCTTCTGGAACATGAAGGACATCGAGCAGCTGGTTTCTTGCTCCCACGAAATTGGTTGCATTATCGCAGTAAAGTGTTTGAATGCGACCGCGTCGGCTGATAAACCTTCGAAGGGCTCCTATAAATGCTTCCGTTGTTAGGTCAGTCACAATCTCTAAGTGTACTGCCTTGGTTGTAAAACAGCAGAAGACTGCTAGGTACACCTTGTGCGGCTTTTTTCCTCTGACCTTGTAGTGCACCCATAGGGGGCCACAAAAGTCAACACCGGAGATCATGAATGGTCTGGTTGGTGAGACGCGATCTGCTGGGAGGTTTCCCATTACTTGAGTCATTAATTGTGGTTTAGCTTTGGTGCATTTAACGCAATTATGAACTGTGTGACGAGCCATGATCTTTCCCTTGATTGGCCAGAACTGTTGTCTCAAGATGGAGAGGAGTGTCTGTGGTCCACAATGGTTGTGCTCGTCGTGTTTTGTATTGAACAACATTTTAGTTACTGATTCATTATATGGCATCAGTATGGGATGTTTTGCACTGAAAGAAATGGGAGCGGCTTCTAGCCGGCCTCCGACTCGTAGAATACCCTTTTCGTCTAGAAATGGTGCTAGGGTGATCATTGTGTTGGATTTGCATAAGCCCTTGTGACTCTTAAGGTCTTGGATTGCCTTCCCAAATTCTGATCCTTGTACTTGCCTTATGATGACCGTAAGAGCTTCGTTGAGTTCCTTAGGCGATAGTGCTGTATGGTTTGCCTTGTTGGTGTCTATTTTTCTGGATCTTCTGATGAACCGAAGAACGTAGCCAATAGTGTGCTGAAGGAACTTAAAGGAATTTCGATGATTGATGTGGTAAATCATCTGCTCTGTGCTGTTTTGTGTTGATGCTAAAGCAACTGCATGCTTTCTCTTTCTTTCCAGGTTGAAATTAGGATCTTGTTCCTTTATGAAGGGTTGGGGCCATGCTGCTTCGTTTCCGTGCAAGAAGAGTGGCCCATAAAGCCACATACTGCATGACATAAAGCCGACTGCTGATATTCCGCGAGATAGGAGATCTGCTGGGTTTTCCTTGGATGGGACGTGACGCCATTGGGTTGCCATGGAGCACTCCTGTATTTTTGCCACTCGATTTGCTACAAAGGTGTGTAGTGATGAGGAGGTCGAATTAATCCATGATAATACAATTTGGGAATCGGTCCAGAAGAAAATTGGAGTTTCTTGAAGTCTCAAGTCTTCTCGGACTCTATTTGTGAGTTCAGCTCCTAATACTGCAGCACACAATTCAAGTCGAGGAAGGGTTTGTTGTTTTACTGGCGCTATGCGTGATTTTGCACAGAGTAATCTGACGAGTGTTGTTCGATCCTTGTAGACTGACCGTAAATAAACTGCTGCTCCGTAAGCTTGCTCTGATGCATCCACAAATGTGTGCATTTGTACGGATATTGGAGTTCTTTGGTTGAACACATGCCTTGAAACCTTGGCCTGATTGAGTGTTGACAGGTTGTTCCTAAACGCTATCCATTCTTGTCTTAGGTGTTCGGGCAACTCGTCGTCCCACGACAGCTTCAGGTGCCATAGTTGTTGTTGTTAAGAAACACATTGAGTGCAACGAACACCGCACCCAGTGACCTAATCAGTAATGCATACAACAAACAAACCACCGTCAGCACACCAGAAGTAACAATCGCTCGTACGCTGACGCACCAAATAGTATTAAGCAATTTAGGTTATTATAGCATTAAGAACTAGGTTGTTTAGGTTATCATTTTATGTAATTAATTTTAAGTATAAAAGAGGCATTTGCCCAATAATAAAATCAATCATATCGATTCGGTCGAACGACAATCATTGTTGTTTTCATTCTACACATTTTCTTGTGAACAAGTTCAAGTGCTTGGCTCACAGCTGCTTCAAGAGAACAAGTTTATGTGCTTGGTATCTCACTGCAATTCAACATTTTGGTGACCCCGACGTGATAGAAGACGAACAATGGAGCAATTGACTACGAGTCAAACAACGCTGGGAGACGAGATCCAGCAAGTTATAAGAAACTTTTCAAAGGATTCCCCAACGCGGAAAACCACGGAAGAGTATTTCACCTCACGGTTGAATAGACTGGAGGCCTTATGGGAGGAGTTCGATGCAAATGACAACAAAATTCGCGCTCTAAAGGCAGTTCCCTTAGAAGACGAGTATTTTGCATCGGACTACTATACCAAGATCAAACAACTATACGACAAGTATAGTCTAATCTTGAGCGAATCGTTGGCACAGCTAAGGCTTAGCAACGACGAAAAGGCGGCAATCGGGAAAAACCCGACAGCAAGGCTAGATGAACCACATTCATCTCCAATCGCAACAAAACAATCTCGGCCACGAGAGGACCAACAGGGGTGGGAGACACTCCAAAGAAGACAGAAGGCCATGATGAATTCTTTAGCCCGCATCATCCAAGGATCGGCCAAAGAAGATGCCCCAACCCAGTGCCTGCAGGCAATGAACAAACTGTGGAGCCAAATCGAGGAAATTCATTACTCGATTTGGGAAACAGGTAATGATCCGGTAGCCGACGGGTATGACATGGATACTTACATCAAGCTGGAGGCAGAGGTTCTACGGAATCAAGCTCTTTTGGGAAAGGCAACATCAACCATGCAGAAGAACAACACGGCATCGCAGATTGTCGCAGATCATCCGGCGATCCAATTGCCTAAAATGACGATACCAAAATTTGACGGAGATCATCTGAAATGGCAGACATTTTCAGACATCTTCCAAAAAATGATTCATGATCAGCCATTACCACCAATCCAAAAAATGTGGTATTTAAAGACAAACGTGTCAGGGGATGCAGAGCGGTTATTGCGACACCTTGAGCTAACTGAAGATAATTACCCTATAGCTTGGAGAACGCTACAAGATCGATTCAGCAATAAAAGGGCCATCACATCAGCACTGATTCAACGACTTACTGGCTTACCTAGCATCACCTCAGAGATGAAGTCAATCAGAGAATTTCATGACGCCATTCATGAATGCCTAGCAGCACTCAAAACGCTGGGCATCGAGACTGACGCCTGGGACCCACTCCTCATCCACCTATTAATCAAGAAATTAGATCGGCCAAGCCATCTTCTATACGAGCAATCATTACGAAACCCACGAGAATTACAAACTATAGATGAGTTCTTAAAATTTCTGAAATCCCGATTCGAGGCCTTAGAAGCTGTTGGTGGAAAGGACAAGACGAGAGTGGTGACAAGCATGGCCACATCCAATATCGAAGGCTGCAAGGTGTGTGGCATAAGAGGTCATCCGATTTATTATTGTGAAAAATTCCTCGCATTGTCAACATCGGAACGGCTCAAATGGATCCAAAGAAAACGGCTTTGTGTAAATTGCTTCAAAACTGACCACACTTCCAAAACATGCTCTGCACGATGTTGCACCAAATGCTCAGGGAAGCACAATACCTTGTTGCATCTGGAACGTGGAAACACAACAACACAACCGAGCGAAAGGGCGGCTCCGACAACTGTAGCCACGATCCAGCAAGTAAACAATAAGCAAGGTTACGTCCTTCTAGCCACCGCAAGAGTGACCATCACCGCAAACAATGGACAAAGATGTGAGGTGCGAGCCATGTTGGATTCCGGTTCACAAATAAACTTAATAACTGAGAGACTCATCAAACGCCTCTCTCTGTCACCAACACCATCATCACTCTGCATCGAAGGCATTGGCAGGAGAACACGAAGCTCAAATCAGCGAGTCAACATCGGACTACGATCGACAAGCGGAAACTTTGATTGCAGAGTGGAAGCATTCATACTTCCAAGCATTGTATCACGTCGGGGTCACCAAAATGTTGAATTGCAGTGAGATACCAAGCACATAAACTTGTTCTCTTGAAGCAGCTGTGAGCCAAGCACTTGAACTTGTTCACAAGAAAATGTGTAGAATGAAAACAACAATGATTGTCGTTCGACCGAATCGATATGATTGATTTTATTATTGGGCAAATGCCTCTTTTATACTTAAAATTAATTACATAAAATGATAACCTAAACAACCTAGTTCTTAATGCTATAATAACCTAAATTGCTTAATACTATTTGGTGCGTCAGCGTACGAGCGATTGTTACTTCTGGTGTGCTGACGGTGGTTTGTTTGTTGTATGCATTACTGATTAGGTCACTGGGTGCGGTGTTCGTTGCACTCAATGTGTTTCTTAACATGGTAAAATTATCTTTTTTGAAAATATCTTGTAAACTATTAACTTTTCGGCAAAATAGTATTCAGCACATGTATAGATAAGAACATGATCTACAAAAAACGAATTTATGTATTTTTTTGTGAATCAAGAAATAAACCGTTTTTTGGACGAATGAAAATATTTTTTTCACCAGATTACTAATTAATCCAAAACCAATCGATGTATTCCTTCCATTGGTATTTGTCGTTTAACTAGAGGTTATACCGGATGTTGTGTGTAAATTTTAGCCTCCTATGTCAATCGGTTCTTGAGATAGACCTGGTAACAAAATTGGCTCAGTGGGTTCGGACAGACAGACAGACGGAGAGACATCCGAGCGAAACTAATAAGGTTACGTTTTTTCCCTTTGGGTACGGAACCTTAAAAAGACATTTTGTTTGGGAAGTTTTCAAATACTTTAACCCACGATAAAAAAATGATAGAGTGGACAAGTATATTAAACTCCCTAACGTCTCAAGGCATTTTAAACAACAAAGACTGGAAATACCTTCGTGACGTTGTGTGGCAAAATTTAAAAAGAGGAACCGTGGTAAGTAAATACATACCTAAGTATGTATATGTATATATTACATACATACTAAAAAATAAATTCAGCCTTCAGCTATAGTTATATCCAATTATTTATTGTTTTTTTGCGTTGCTAACTTGTAACTATTACATTTTTAAAGATAAAAATTGATAAATCTAAAGAAACCGGTTCGGCAGGGGGTACGAACTGCATTTTTACTGATCTCGATAATATATCATTATTGATATTATCGGTAAAGAATCACCGACATTGAGTGGGATTGTTGATGATTCCTCTTCAACACCACTAGAAAATATCCCGTCACCAAAGTCCGGAAATATAGAGGAAGGCGAAATATGGTAAGACAAAGCCTTCGTTCTTCAGACAATTGTATCTGCACAGATATGTTTTCTGTTTTTTTTAGGCCATCCATGCCATCAAAATATACACGGACCATCAGACAGAAACGGAAACCGACAATAGGATCAGACGAAGCAGATATTATTTGCCTAAAGAAAAAGAGACTGCAGTTGGAAATATACAATTTGCAATTGGATGCGCGAAAAAAGGAGAGGGATCTAGGGTTACCAATAAGTCGCCTAACTCTGGAACTGGAGGAGTCTTTCATACAGACTCACAATTCAGAGTCCGGAGAAAGAACTGTTAACTTTAGTGATTATTAAAAAAGTAAAAAAAAGAAGAATAAATATAATTTTGTTTATCAATCTCGCTGTTGTTTTATTTTTTATGAAAAGTGACTTAGAAAATATTGTAAAGTAGCGTGACCATTCAAATTATCATCGTTTTCATTTGGGTACTCTATGTTTTCTTCATCTTCAGTGGTGTACATCTCGAAATAGTTATCTGTTCCTTGGCGTGAAATGTTAGTCAATATAACGCAACATTTTATGACATTGACTGCTTTTATCGGTTGCAATCGCAAGTTCTTCAGGCATGGAAATTTCTCCTTTAAAATTCCAAAAGCGTTTTCTATTATCCTTCTAGTTGATTTATGTGCTCTATTGTATCGATCAATTTCAGGAGTTGAGTTTCTCAAAATCGGTGTAATTAACCAATCCTTCAACGGATATCCTGTATCCCCAAGTAAAACTGCATGAGTATAAGGTCGAAAGCCACTTTCAAATTTAGAGAAAAGCGGACTTCTGCGCAAAACCCTTGAATCGTGAACACTTCCAGGCCAATTCACGTATGCATTGTAGAAGTTATAGTCGGGCCCGCATACCAGCATACAATTAATAGAGTGCTTTCCATGTCTATCGACATATGCAGATTCAAACTCCTTGGGAGCATCTATGTTTACTAAAGTCCCGTCTATACATCCGTAAACACATGGCATGCCTAATACGAGAGATACATAATTCTAAAAATTCGAACAAATAAAAGAAAAACATGTAGGTATTTACCGGCAATATCGTAAAATCTTTCGCATATATTTTCGTGTTCATTAGGCCAACATACAACATTTTCAAACAGTAAATTAACCATTGTTGTACAAACTCTGTAAACACATCTGCATACCGTCGACTTAGATATCCCGTGCATGTCAGCAACTCCATGGTACTGCCCTCCATTCCCAAGCCAGTGTAAAGCTGTGAGAAACTGTTGCCTCGGTGTGAATGCAAAGTTCTTTTCAGTCGTGTGGGCTATCTGTGGTCCAATAATTGCAATTATTTCCTCTGCCTTGCATCGACTCAGACGAATTTTTTCATTAAAATGAAATAACTCCGAAATGACATAGTTTATACGCGGCCGATAAATTTTTTTTCTTGCAATTAACACATAATCGTCACTTTCGCTACTATCGCTACTACTATGCCTTCGTCGCAAAGACATTTTTTTTTCGATTACTTTCAATAAAAAACAAAACTTGTAGGAGGAATTACACGTCAACTTTTACTTGCGTAATATTCTCACATACTAAACAAAATTTGTGAATTAAATTTCTTTGGTGAAACGTAAAGACACAAATAAGTAAAATTTTCACTAATTTGTAACTTGTAAATTACAACTATACCTAAATAACTTTTGGTGAAACGAAAAGTGAATTATTCCTAAAAATTTCCCTTTGTAGAATACAACTACAAATTTGTAATACCCAGAGTTTGGTGAAACGACATAAATCAAAAAAATCAAAAATTTTGTTAAAAAGTGCTTGTAAATACAAATATGTAAGTTGGTGAAATAGGCCACAAACACAAAAAAAAAATCGCTCAAAGTATTTTTCGGAGTGTATTTAAATTTAGCATAGTAGGTAACGGGAAATAATCAGGAAAATACACAGAATTTTTTTACATGTAACATTTATATGTGTTCTGTTATAATAAAACAAAAAAAAATCTTAGAATTCTTTGTCATTTTTGTAATATTATTTGATTTCCAGAAATCAAATAGTTAAACATGTCTCACTGTTTGCACTTTCTTTGTAAACCGACGACGAGCCATATCTGAATTTAAACTGATTTTTTTTACTTTTAATTTATTGTTACGTATTTTTCTGACGAAATATATTTTACGTTACTTAATTTATTTAATAAAATACTAATTACCTACTAATTAACGATTCGCCTTACTGTCTCACTGATCGCACCGCTGGCAAACAGTGAGACAGTTTGACTTTTCCTAAGATTCAGTTTGTTGTGATGCTCTCATGGGCCCTTTCACTAAAATTTGTATTGAAACATTAAGGTAAAATATGCCTCAAAATATACTCCAAGTTTGGTTACGATCGCTTGAAAACATTCAGATATATACCAATTTAAAAGAAAAGTGCCTCACTGTTCGCACCTTTCCCCTACTCATCTTTTTACTCAGGGCACTCATTCCGTATGTCGATTATCGCCAGACGATATCGTTTCGACGATAGCTTTGCTTCACGTAACTTCAATAATCGTCTATCGTTCAGGCGATATCGCTTTGACGATTGAAAATTTGCTTCACGTAAATCAATAATCGTCGAAACGCTATCGCCCAGACGATACAATTTGAGCGATACCTAATGAGGTATCGTTTTGCATTGATTTGTATGTTTTTCAAACAATTATTGAATTTCAAGAAGAATTCTTCACTTTAGATATTTTTCAAATGCTACCAAATATATAATTAATGACTTATGTACATTTTAGACTTATTTTGTATGAGCCTCACGCAAAAGCAAGAAATATTGTGGAAATGTATATTGGTGTTTACAAAGGTACAAAACTTATATCAATAATTCACTACCTATAGGTAACATTAAATTACATGTTGTCATAATCCTCATGTTGATTTGGAATTATAATTGGAAAACGGAAAAATAGTTTTTGCAAACGTTTGTGCTGTCCTCCATAACATTTGTATTGACAATGATAGTACACCAATCAAAGTATACAGTATATAGCTTAGGTATATAGCTTAGGTACCTATCAATAATACATATTTTCGATGTTATTTGTTATTATTAATAAACTATGGAACAAATTTGAAATAATTCCACTTTGCAATTTTCAAGTTTGCCGGCATCAAACACAAAATTGTTTGCCAAAAAACTCATTTATGACATTTTAAACGACGTCTGACTGGACATTTTATGTAGTTTGAGGGTCTCTGAAAGACACTCAATGCTCTCAGTGCTCTCACGATTTGTAAAAAATAAACGATAGACGAGACGATAGTGATAGAGTAAGAGTTACGGAAAGCAAATTGGAAACGAGATCGTTGACTACTATCGCTGAAACGATTATCGTTCTCAGAGTTACGGAATGAGTGCCCAGGATAATAATAATAATAATAATAATAATAGTTGGCGCAAGAGGTCTGTAGGGACCCAGGGCCTAGCTTCTCGCAACCATTCGTTTTGTGTGAGTTTTTAATTTTTGGAACGAATGGAAGGGATCTACAATTTTATGTCGATTCCAAACGGCCGATTGAGAAGCTCTTTCATGACAGTTATACTCTCGGATGTTTGTCAGACGTTCGCGAGAGGTGGCGCAGTGAAAAAAACCCCGAGTTGGAATTTGGGTTTTTGCGGGATTCGAACCTGGATCCTGGACCCCTCGCTTAGTAGTCCAACACACTAACCACTAAGCCACTGCGACTCAGGATGCTCAGTCAATTTATTCTGAGCTCATAGAGCGCGCTCTGATCATGCTCTGAGCGAAAAAAGAAACACAAATTCGAGCTCTGAAGTTTCTGAGATACAAAAGAAACACGAACTTTTTGTATAACAGTTCAGGTTGTGCTCTGAACAAAAAAAAGAAAAACGCCTATTCTTTATTGCAGGGTTTAAATGGACGAAAAGCATGATTGTCATGCTTATTAGTTCAATAAAGGACAACTACGAACGCCTGCAAAATGGAGTCAAAAAAACAGCATATCAAGAAATAGCAAGCAATGTGTTCGGCCTATCTCTATCCTATGAACAGGTCGACTCAAAATGGAAAGGACTTAAAAGAACGTACAAAAAATTAAGGAAGATAACAAAGCAACAGGTCAGTCGAGGAAATCGTGGGAATATTACGATTTAATCGACGAGTTACTTTTTCGTGCCCCGGAAATTAATCCTCCAGCCGTCCTTTCATAGTTTTGAGGCTGAATATGAAGTGGACGACCCACAGCCAACATTTTCCACTAATTTTAGAAAAGGAAGGCGCAGAAGTAGGGAAGATCCAGCTGACATAGGGAGAGGATGGATGCCAGCAATAAGTTTTTGGATTTATTCTAAAAAATGGTGGACAAAATGTGAGCCAGCAGAAGTTTAAGATATTTTTTGAAGTGAATTTTTTTTTCTTTAGTTTTAAGGTAGTTTTAAGATGTTTAACAAATGTCACTGAAGACTGATTATGTTTTGTATTATGTATTAAAAGTGTATTCATTTACTTAATGGTTTAATAAATTATAATTTCTTAATATAATGCATTCAACAAAATTTCTCTTTTTGACTGAGCGGATTGCATTTCAGTCGAATCTGTATCGTAGTCATCCTCAATGAACTCGTCCTCTACTATAATGAATTCATCATCCAAATCTTCGGTTTGTAAACATATATTGTGTAAAATACAGGATGCCATAATGTATTTTACAATTGAGGTGGGTTTCAAAGAATCAATATGGAACAGTCTTCGAAATCTGCCTTTGAGCAGACCAAATGCACGCTCGATTGTTACTCTGCATTTGGAATGAATCCTGTTGAAAATTTTGTGCTGTTCTCTCAAATGGCCGTTATCCTTGTACGGTGTTATTAACCACTGTTTTAGTGGATAGGCCGAATCTCCCAATAAATGTTGGCTTTCGCCGATAATAAAGTCACCTAAAATTAAAGTTCGGATTTTGTAATGAGCTGTTGTTATTGTAAATAAATTAAATGTTACCTGAAGTGATTTTATTTATCAATCCAGATCTTCTTAACAGTAGTGCATAATGAATAGAGCCTGCTTCGCCGGTGTAGCAGTACAAAAACTGCATTTTGTGGTTTCATATACCTTGGAGTAAAATGGAATGAAATCCCTTTCGATTAATATACGAGTTATGCGCAACAATTGGGGCTCGTATTGGTATATGTGACCCGTCGATAGATCCAATAATTCCTAGAGTTAATAAATATTTATCAATATTGATTTACCATGTCTTTACCTGCCAAGCGAGTTTCTATTTCTTTCAATTTTTCTCGAACAATTTGTTTCGCAAGATTCGTCCTCATCTTCGTCGAACAATAAATTGAATGCTTCCTTCACAGCAATTAGCTTATCCATTTTATTTATTTTCCTTTTTTGATTTTTGAAAACTAGGTAGTTACGCGGCCGAATTTGTAAATCAACTTTCATAATAAAAAGTTGAAAACACAGATATGCATACACACAGTCACATTTGACAGATTGTGCTCAAGTGTGTTTCATAAATAACTACATCTGAGCGATCTGAGCACGATCGGTTCAGAGCTCAGCTCTGAACTAAAAAAGAAAAACGCCTATAGACTACCTATACATACGTTATGTTGATTTTCCTTTTCTGTCTTACTTTTTGTGTTCGTGAAAAGCTTTTGTAATGTGCAGTTTGCTTCGTAAGCGAATGTCATATTGTCGTTGTCCGTGTTGATGATCTCGTATAAACTTATGCAGCGGGTCAATCTGGTGATGTATGGAATGCTGAAGAATGTTTTGTCGTTGCCATTTTCATTTTCTTTTATTTTTTTATTATTCGTATAGTTGTTGATTTGCTGGTTTTTCTTGCCATTTATTAATTCATTTATTATGTTGTTGGGAAAACTGTTCATCTTAAATTCAAAGTTCAAATCGTTTAAATATTCGCCAAGGTGTTTCACTTGTAATTCTCTTTTTAGTTTGCTTGAAGATTGGCGTGGCTTTTACGGGGGGTAGTCCAATCCCCCAAAATATTTTGCAAACAAGCCAGTTATTTGCTTCAAACGTGCGTCAATTTGCTGTAATAATTCAGCCGAAACCATGCTTACTTCGTAAATGATAATAACATTGACGAACTGAAATAGTGCTCTATATTGATGAGCTTTTTCAATATTAAGTGGCAATAGCCTTGAAAGTGTTATGCTTAAAGCATTATGCAGCGTTGTGCCACCTATGGCTGGTAGCTGCTTTTCCAGTTGAAGCACAGGCAATGTATGCGTTAAAAAATCCATCGGTATCTGAAAATCTATTGTAAATCTCCATGAGTGCTTTTATAACAAACGTTTTACAGCTTCCAGCTGGTCCAGTCAAATATATCAGCAAGGGTTCTTGCCTGTCTTTTGATATTTAATGATGTATAATGTGAAACAAAATTTCTTGCTGTTCTTCGTTCTCCGTAAGGCAAAATATTTTCTTTTTTTTTTAGCAATAGCTCTCCAAGCTTATCAAACAGCGCAAACCGTAAATCATCATTTAGATCACCGTTTGGATTACCATATAATTCAGCAAATGGATTTTCATCAGGAATTCTACTAACGACGTCGTTTTTTTCCTCTCCGTCATGTCATCGGGAATATTTTTACAATTTCACGGCATAACTCTGCAGATTTCCAATGTTTTTTGGATGTCAAGATTTGATTCCAACTTTTTTCTTCTCTCTAGGATCAGTGCTTCATTTTCATCGTACAACTGAAGATCTGCAAGAATTTCTGCTTCTTCGTGTTGGAACGGGAGGTGTAGAGTAGGTAACCATTTCTCTCTTGTATTCATTGTGGTCTGTAGCCATGTCATAATTTCGATATCATATCACTCTTGGTTCTTCTCGTTGTAAATATTCATCCTTGTTATTTTTATAATATGTCGAAACAAACTGAGCAAGAGAAATGTACACCAAATCGTCAAGTCTTTTCTCATACTTGTCGAACCAGTGCCTTGATTTTGTGCGGTTTTTTCCGCAATGGCGGTGTCGGAAAGGGTTCACGTATAGGCGGATTCTATAAATGTGTGAGTGATGTCGCGAACTGACAACTTCCAATTTTCCCTGTTCTTATATCGCTTTGTTCCTGCAAATTCCAGGCGAGCTTTCCCACACGCGACCTTTTTAAGTAGCGAGAAGGATGTCGGATGAGAAGAAATGAAAACAGCGTGACCGTTGTGCGACAATTTGGTACCTTTTTCGAGGACACTAATACAATTTGTTGTTCCTTTGTTCCTTTTTATTATTTGGAAAATTCACATTTTAGGACTATTCGCATGAGAGCCAATGGCGAACGAACTACGAACAAGCGAATTTTTTACACTTTAATCAGTTCAATCATTGTTTAATGTTAAATGCAATAGAACTTTTTCATTCGTGGGTTTGTGGATCCGCGAATGTTTTATGTGGATTGTGAATAAAGTGTGACAATTCGCTGCAAGAATTTTCAATTGCTGTAATAATTTTAAATTGAGCTATTTAAATCGATTGAGAGTCCGATTTTTTTTTAGATTAGACTTAAGATTAATTTAATACAAGGCTTTGGTGGTAAATAGTATACAAATCAATTTTCAATTCATAAATACAATTAAATTCATTTGTTCGCAATTCGCGCTCATGTGAATAGTACTTAAAAAAGTTTTCAAAAACTGTGATTTCAAAATGAATATGTTTAAAAAAATAACGCGTAAATAGTGTTATAATACATTTACACCGCACCTAAATTCAACATTTCGGAATAATACTTGTTAAATATTGGGAGAAATTACTAAATTTATGTAACAGCGTCAGAAAAAGGCACACTTTTCTTTCATCGCCCCTTTTTTTGGACTTTTTAAAACTAAATTGAAAGAGATCTTAAAAGTAGATATAAAAATGAGTTAATATAATTTTTAAAAAAAATTTAATCAACTTTTTATGTATTTATAAATAAAAATCAAAGCTAAAAGGTTTTCATTTTAAAATTTGTCATTTGAAAACGAATTGCATCTAAAGTACTGTCTAGATTATACCATGTTCCCACCAAACTGAAATCGCGAGATTTCGATGAACTTTTACCGAAACCTTGTAAGTCGTTCCCACCGAGTTGAAGTGATTTCATAAGTCAAAAACTGTCAAATTTAAAGTGGCTGTCAAAACAGCTGTTTGTTGACGCAAAATAATAATACCAAAAATGAGTTCTGAACAAATTAAGGAAATAATTGCAGCATTTATAGGCGATTTCGCAGTACAAAGAAATCAACTCCGGACAATGCTAAATGTACAAGTTCTTAGACTCTTACAATTTCGATTCTTCTTTTATATTTTTTTTGATTGTTGTGGCGTTTCATATTTTGACATCTGCAAATGAACACAAAATAAACCAAAGTTCACTATAAAGGCTTGTTCGATTTGATAACCTCTCACGGATGGATGAACTCTGAGGGATTTCAAATAGATTTCGCTGAAATCGCGAGATTCCGGTATCTCAAAAATATATGGCGAAATCTCGGAGATTTGGAAAGATTTTACGAAACCTCGGGGTTTCGTTTGGTGGGAACATGGTATTACCCGCATAACAACCTTAATCTTAATCTAATTCTAATGTTATTTGGTTGTTTTGGCTTTATTTATAAAAGAAACGTTGTGAGAGAGTGATCTTTTTATAGTCTATTCTATTGTGAAACTAAAACCAAAATGTATAACCTTTCTCTAACAGTCCGGGAAATTGTTACGAAATTCTGAAAAGTAACAAATAAAAAGAAGAAAAAAGTGTCATTTCTAAAGCTACTCTGCAATTTTAGAATTTTCGCACAATATTTAACAATTGTTTGCTCTCCTAACACTATAATCGTGTTCTGATAAACAGCAGCGTTATATTTTACTAAAATTCATTTGAAAATCACAGTGTTTCTAAAAATTGCAAAGTTCCTTTTCAAACTAAAAAAAGGGATACAGTAGCAACAAATCGTATCAGGATCCTCGAAAAAAGTACCAAATTATTGCACAACGGGCACGTTGGTCACAGCGCGCGGCTCACTCACACATTCAAATCCGATTCGGGCCGTTCCCTAGCGACATCGCCTCAAAAACCGCACAAAATCAAGGCACAGATTTCTTTCGATATACATATCTATAGAATCATCAAACAGTTCACTTAATTCCTTCATGGTCTTCTTTATTCTTTGCCTTTCAACCAGCCATATAGTTGGTATATAGACAATTATGGTCGAACTTTTTGACATTGGCTCTCTCAATAAATACCATGCAGCTTCTTGACTCGTCATCTCAGTCTGGTTTAGAAGATTAATACTAATATTTTTAGTAATCTCAAAAATATTGAACTCAGGATGTTCATCCATAATTTCAATTATCTTTCTTTATAAATTACTAACACTACTATTAGTCTTGTTCACATATTCTACAACATAAGCTGCACAAGAATATTCTTCATTTATAAATTGAAAATCAGTGTTGGATTTTACAAAGTTCAATAAGAATGGGATTGTGCCATTTTTCGAAAGGTTCCCGTTTCAGAAATACTCGTAGTCTAGTAATTCCCGCTCGAATTATATGAACACATTCCTGACCAGAATCAATATTATTTTCGCTGTAAAACGATTGAATATCATTGTATTCGTAAGTTTCCATTTTTTTTTTTTTCGGATTGCATTATATTTAGCTTTGTAGTGTTGGAAAACATCCTTCGATTCTTTCATAGGCGTCAAAAATTGTTTTCTTAAATGGCATGAATGGAGCTTCGAATCTATTACATTTTTGTTGTCTTCTCGATGTTATACCCTTATAGCAGGTAAAAGTATGCTTGGGAGTTGTGAGGTTGTAGTCGAATATTACTACAAGCTTCTGAAGCAGATACTGATGTTAGAAAATCTATGAGATTGATGGCTTTATTGTAATCTCTGCCAAGAGCGTCTTCTGGAGCATT
Organism: Cheilosia vernalis; assembly: GCA_949126925.1. Classification (NCBI taxonomy): domain Eukaryota; kingdom Metazoa; phylum Arthropoda; class Insecta; order Diptera; family Syrphidae; genus Cheilosia; species Cheilosia vernalis. The sequence goes on from OX421358.1 coordinate 42,929,527, forward strand.
ATCTTACAAAGCTAAAATATGCGCATTAGGACTACCCCGATGTTGAAATTCAATTCTTTTGAAATAATGGAAAATTCTGTATTTTTTAAATGGACTGTACTGTTTTGATTGCAATATGTTCAAAAGAATATTAACTAACTTATTAAAATATATAGTGCAAGTTACTGCATCTTCATTGACAAGAGTACTTTTCTCAATGAAATGTATGTAAATCAGCTTCTGCAGCCGATATTCCCGCATTATGCTTCAAATTATGCAACAATTGCAATAACTTGGGCCATCCAATTTCATTAGCACTTACAGTAAAGAAAACAGTCGGCTTACCATATTGCCGGATCATGGCAAAAAGATCTCTCTTTCTTTCTGCCCAATAAAATGCTGAATTGGGGATGGAGCGAAGAAATGTCATATGTCAAATTAGTCTCAATACAGCCATGGATATAATCATCTGATTGTATTTGCTCTTTAGTAACTCCAATACCTTTGCCGACATGCTTGAATACAATGGAAAGAGAATGCTTAATTCTAAGCCTCATGATTTTCATGTATAATAAGTGTTGAGGGGTTACTCCTCGTCTATCCGATCTCCTAAGTTTACTTGTTGCCATCATAAAAGATGTGACCGATAGGCCTTCACGGAAATGTCAAAATTGTCACAAATGTATTTGCGGAAAAGATAATTCTTCAGCGTGTTCATCAAATAGCAGACTGATTGGAACATTACCTAAAAAAAAATGCATTTTATTTATTTTTTCAATAAATTAAATGAGACTCAAAATAAACTACCTTCACCGGGAGCGATTCTCAAGTACATATCGTCGTTCCACATCAATGACAATTTCATCTTCAACTTCAAAATTCCTATCGTTCAGAAATCGATCGTCAACTGAAATGCCGTAGGAAGTGTAAAGAGGAGTATCTTTTAAATATCGTAGCCACACTTTTATTTTTCCTTTGTTGATTATACCAAACAAGTAGCAAGATTTGTGAATTGTTTTCCTTTTAATATGAACTGTTATGGCATGATCATCATCTACTTGTCTTGGTAACAGGTTCACCATTGTATTTACTTCGATTGGGACATTATTTATCACCTGCCCATAAATTCCATATTGACCATGAACATGCCGAAGCCTACGAATTTGCATAAATGGAATCCTTGGAGATATAAGCCTTTCAGTTACTAAGTCTAAGGGAAACTCCTTAAGACATTCAGACCCGTTTTCTGATACTACTCATAGCGATTTAAGTTCCACTTAAACAGTTTATGACAAGGAAATAGTAGCCCATAAGGTATAAGTAGAACTTAAGACGCTATGAGTAGTATCAGCAAACGGGCCTCAGGAACTGGTGGATATTTGAATCCATTGCAGACAGATAGCGCTGGAATGCGTTGTTGTATAATTGCCGTGAAACAAGTTGAACATATTTTTATTTCCAGTGTAGCAGTATTTGAGAGCAATGTTCTTATAAATTCAATATTTGGAGTTGTATCGATATTTGGTAAATACTTCAAATCTTTTTTAAACCACAGTCTGTCGCAAATGTCACAAGCAAGGCCAAATTCATTTTCAACAAAATCTGTTTCAAATACTCGATGCGCAGAGGAATTCTGTTGAAAAGCAGATTTATATTAGGTGGAGCTGCGTTAATTTGAGTTATTTTGTTATCTTTATACCTACCGCTTAGATTTTTGTGTGTTTATTTGTTTTTGTTTTTGCCTTGCCTGTTCCATTTTCGTACCAGAAGAATCACTTGAAGACTCATGGTCGTAGACAGAGCAGCAATATTTTCAGATTGTTTTTTCTTTTCTCTGTATCGCTTACCTACATTTGTTTCTTTTTTTTTCTTCTTCCATTTTTCCGTTATCAGACGAGTCATATATCTGGGTTTTTCTTTTTTCTTCTTCGTGAGAATCATCCGTTTTTTTTTTCATGACTCGGTGGAATATAAGGTGCGTATCTTGATGATGGACCTGCGATTGTGGAACTATGGAGAACTGGTGGTACATATGGCACATATCTGGTGGATGGGCCTGCAATTTGTGAAGTATGGATGACTGGTGGAACATTTGTCACATATCTTGTTGATGGGCTCGCGATTTGAGAACTATGTTTACTTTTGTTATCTCTATACCGCTAACATTTTTCTGCGTTTGTTTGTTTTTGCCTTGCCTGTTCCATTTTTGTACCAGAATAATCACTTGAAGACATAATTGGTCGTAGACAGAGCAGCAACCTTTTCAGATTTTTTTGAAGTTATTTTCTTTTCTCTGTTTCGGTTACATTTGTTTCGGTTTTTTTTCTTCTTCCATTTTTCCGTCATCAGACGAGTCATATATCTGGGTTTTTCTTTTTTCTTTATCGTGAGAATCATCCGTTTTTTTTTTTTCATGACTCGGTGGAATATAAGGTGCATATCTTGATGATGGACCTGATTTTTACTTTTACTTTTAAATTAATTTTTATTAATATTATTCATTAAACTTACATACTAGACAAAAACGATTAAATCTTATTTAAAACTAACATTTATCTTATTCTGGCTTACTGGGTCTTAGCGAGCGCTCTAAACTTAACTATATATCCTTAAAATTATTGCCTTTCGGCCTTAAAATCTATCTATATTTAATGTGTTTTGCTTTTATTCTTCAAGAAACTTAAGAAAACTTGAAATCTTTATTATTGGATTTGCTTACAACTACTTAAAACTACCTAAGCTACTTAGCCTAAATTAATTATAATCAGGGTGGTGCGCAATCTGATGGATTGGCATTGGGCACCATCCTGATTGCATCCATGGATGCCGCCAACAAGGGTTCACCCGTGCGGCCGAGACTCGAGCGAGGCCATTAGCGTCGGTCGAGCCTTGGTAGCACATATACATGTCGGCTAGCCCAGTCCCTCCTAAGGACCACCTACTCTAACCTAAACCTACAAGCTTAATGTCTAGCTTAAAACTAAGGAGATGATGGACCTGCGATTGTGGAACTAAGGAGAACTGGTGGTACATATGGCACATATCTGGTGGATGGGCCTGTAATTTGTGAAGTATGGATGACTGGTGGAACATTTATCACATCTCTTGTTGATTGGCTCGCGAATTGAGAACTATGTTTACTTTTTTTATCTCTGTACCGCTTACATTTTTCTAAGTTTGTTTGTTTTTGTTTTTGTCTTGCCTGTGGGCAAAATAAAGCAAATCACTCGAAACGCATTTGGTACTGCAAAATTTTGAAATGAAGACATAGAAGCTAAAAAGTTTGTGTTTTCTTGTAGAGTATAGTGAAATGAACTAAGATATATGAAATGAAATATGTAACGGACGCTTACTTCGATTTCTAGGAGCAGCCGCGAATAATTTAATATATTATATAATTAATTTAATTTGTATTTTATAAATTATAATTATTAAAAGAAGTACAGTATATTCCCCGGATAAAAGCGACCCTCTTAATACCAAGACCCTTTTAATAGCAACAAATTAGTCAGTGTTGGGATTAAAAAACGCCATCTTATGCATTACAAGGTCCCCGCTTAAGACTAGTATGCAGATGATCCGAAACGAAATTTTCCGGTGGTCTCCAAAAGGACAACGAAAAGTCTGCGAAATGGCAGCGGAAAATAATTTGTTGAGGGTTCCATCAGCTGCTACACAAGTAGCAGTGTTACCATCACTGTCAATTTATTTTCGTTTTGGATAGGTACTCGAAATTTTCGCTGGCACCTTAAAATTTTCATTTAGTAATTGTCCTAATTTTGAATATTTACTTTAAAGTTTCGTGATTTTTTGGCGAAAAAAAAATACATGATAGGTACCTACTTCAATAACAAACCTATTCTTTTCGCATGACGAAACCGTAAACATTTTCTTTTGCTTTTTTTGACCACTTAAACTTGTTGGCTGAACTCATTCTTGGTCTTCAAATGGTTTATGAATTATAAAGTAAGTTTATCAAAAAAAATTTGGCAAATTAAATTACCTTTAAATTTCCTAAAAAAAATTTTTTAAAGTTTTTCCGTATGAACAACTTTGTTCGATCAACTTCTTAGTTAATTCCTCAAAAAAAAAAAAAATAAACAAAACATTCCGCACGGAAATATTTAATTTCTTTACTGTTCCATCTGTCTGAATTTGGGCTATTTTTCATTTATCTTCGTCCTTAAACAATTTAATAAGTCTGCCCATGAGTTTAGGTATTTTTGCGCCAAAATTTTCCAACTTGCCTCCATACCTCTTATAAAATCTGGCAACACTGGAGTACAAAATGTCAAATTTTCGCAAGCAAATAATGTCCCGGGCAATAAACGTGTGCGAAAAGAGAGTGGTGAATTGTACCAAGCAATCTACTACAACAAATCACTTTTCCGCCATCATTTCGCAGCATCTGCGTACCAGCTGCGTACCTATACTGCAAAACGAAAAGGAGAGCGAAATTTTTCGTCCATGATTTCGTTGTGTCACTTTTGTATAGGATTTTCCGTTTCGTGTCATCTGCGTACTGAGCTTAAATAGTAAATTAATTGAAAACCCGGCTATAAGCACTTTAATTTTATACCCACATGCATGTGCTTTTATTCGGGGAGTGCTGTAATCGCTTATTATAGACTTAATGATATACATCACAAGTATTATCTGCATGAGAACAACCAGGTGCAAGAGAGTATTTGAAGTCGTCACAATCTATGGACATGGAGTCAGATTATAGCTCCTGTCCAAGTTGCGCGATGCCGATAGGAGACTGCGGAGGCAACGGCTTAGATGACAGGACAGTTTTTATTAACCGCCTATTGGAAAAAAGTTATGTGTGTTAGATATATTTTATAACATATTGTACTGTGGTGTGGAATGTATCGTGTAACCTAAAATGGTGAAGTGAAAACAACCCCTTAGTCACCAAACAAGTTCCACCCAAATGTCACTTCCAATTGGAGACTGGAACCTGTCAAGTAAATGTATTTCACCACTGAACCTTGTTCTAGAACCACTTAGAATTAGCTAGAAAGTTCTCGTCAGATGGCGGAGCGGGTATAAAAGGACAGCTTTTAGAAGAGGGCGAGACAGTTGATTTATAACAGTGATTGGTTAAAGTTCGAGATAGTAATAGTTTGCGAAGATAAATAAGTGAAAAGTAATAGAGTAAATAAAGTGATTGGTTTGAAACGTTGCAGAATTGTTTAAGAAATAGTGTTCTGGTACTTAATAAGTGAAATATTAGAATAGTCGATAAAAGTGTAATAAAAGTGAATTTTATTAGAGAAGTTAAACGGAATAGTGTTTTATCTTTACGAATCCCAGCCTGAATGTAACATTGGTGTCAGAAGTGGGATAAAACTTATTCTGTGCTAAGTGTCTAAGTGAAGTTTAAAAAAAAAAAAAAATCGAGCTGTAGTGGGACGGCCGAAAGAAGCGAATCATTGGACGTAAAGTATTGGCCCGTGTTACGTTAGCAAACGTTTGTTAGCATGCAACGCATCTAACGCTTCTACGCTGAGCGACAAAGAGAGAGAGAGAGAGCTAGCTACGTATAGAACGTGCGCGCGCAACGCGGATGAGAGGGAGAGAGAGAAAAGATATATACGCTACCGCTTTCACCTTTTCTCGGTTCGCTCCCCATCTTCCAAGTGCGCCCATAGTGCCAGTTAGTTTAGATTACTCTCTCTGTTCCTCTTTCGCTCTCTACACACATATATACATATATATACATACATATTATATATATCTTCTGTTATTTACATTATCTATATTATAGAGAGAAAAGATATATACGCTACCGCTTTCACCTTTTCTCGGTTCATAGTGCCAGTGCCAGTTAGTTTAGATTACTCTCTCTGTTCCTCTTTCGCTCTCTACACACATATATTTGAGAATTTTCCGACTTTTCTTTTTTCCTAAACCATCCCTGAATCAAGACGAACAACACAAAACAAAAATCATCCAAATCGGTGGAGCCGTTCTCGAGTTTTCATCTTCCAAGTGCGCCATGGAGGGGGAAGTTAACGCTACGGTGACGATTTTTTTCGGTTTACTCCCCATCTTTTTGAATAATTTATATGCGTGACCCACTGACCGTCCGTAAAAAAGCTATATTCGCTTCAAAAACAAAAAGTGAATTTGTGATTTTCTAAATTACAAGAGATAAACAAAATGGGTCGTGTATTGCTACATCTAAGCATACCCCAATTGAAGAGTGAACTAGAAAAGCGGAATCTCTCCACAGCTGGAGGGAAAAGTGACCTCATACTTCGTCTGCAGGAAGCTGTCCAAAACGAGGGAGAAGATCCAAAAACCATGTTATTCGACGTGTCAGTAGAACATGTAAGTACAGGCGTTGACATTAGCTCTATGATGGAATTACTTCTTGCCAAGATGGAAGAACATAAGAATTCTCTAGAAGAACAGAAAAATTCTATGGAATCTAAATTCGCAGAACAGAAGAATTCTATGGAATTGAAGTTCGCAGAACAGAAGAATTCCCTAGAAGAGCAGAAGAATTCCATGGAATTGAAGTTCGCAGAACAGAAGAACTCTCTAGAAGAACAGAAAAATTCTCTAGAAGAACAAAATAATTCTTTAGAAGAACAGAAAAATTCCATTTTCGCCGCACAAAAAGACGCCGTGGAAGAATTTAAGAATGTTCTAGATATAAAAATCGACGCTATTGATGAGAAATTAAACCAGCATGAAACCAAGTTCGAGGAAATTAATGAAACGTTTCATAGACACGAGACAAACATCGAGAACGTAGCCAAAGAACTCGGAACAAACATCAAGAACATAGCTAGAGAGTTCGGCACAAACATCGAGAACATAACTAAAGAGCTCGAAAAAGTCAAGAAGCAGAAGGCTCGGGAATATTCTGCTGACTGCCCAAGAAGGAAGGAGATGCAACCACCCGTTTTTGATGGTCAAACATCATGGCCAATTTATAAGAGACAGTTCGAAGCAGCTGCAACGACCAATGGATGGGACGACGAGGATAAGTCGATTGCATTAACGCTCGCATTGCGAGGTACAGCTGCAGAATTGCTTCAAACTATCTCCGAAGAAAAACAACGCGACTACGAGACTTTGGTGAAGGCTATTGAGATGCGATTTGGTGACGACCACATGCAGCAAGTGTATAGGGTGCAACTGCGCAGTAGAATCCAGAAGAGGGGAGAAACACTCCAGCAACTGCAAGCTGATATCGAACGGCTAGCGCACTTGTCTTATCCCAATGCTGGCGAGGATGTCATCAATGAAATGGCTATTGAGGCATTTACACAAGCCATAGAGGACAGACAATTGCAGATGGCTCTACGAATGGCTGGAAAGAGAACTCTTCCTGAGGCACTGGCATTTGCCTTAACGATGAAAGCTGCTGACCAAGCATCTCAAGGATTTCACCGCGTGAGAGAAATGACATCCGTTGAATGCCCGTGCCAGAGAACAGAAGTAGTCGACCGTAATAGTTCTCGAAGGGGACCGATCCGTTGCTGGAACTGCAACAAAATTGGACATCTACAACGACAGTGCAGAGCCGAACGTAGACAGGGCAGTTGTCCACATTGCAGAGCTAGGAACGAGGAGGCGTTTGAGCGTTCGGCGGATGGAACATCACAAAGCCATCAGTCGGGAAACGAGTAAGAACCAACTTCGCGGGGCAGAAGCTGGTTTCTGGAATCGACGCCCCCAGGACCACAATTCAGGTTTCCCAAACCAAACGATGTAATAGGAGCCTGACAGTGGAAGCCCATATCGGCCAGAAAAAGTATGTGGCTACAATCGATGCAGGTGCCACCGCTTCCATAATCAGAAGGGACATCGTTCGCCAATCATGGCTGCACAACACCAGCAGCTACTGTCTGAAAACAGCAACTGGAGCAACAGCAAAGGTGTATGGTGAGGTACTCTTGACGATAAACCTTGCAGGAATAGTCTTCTCCCATGCATTCTTAGTGGCTGATATATGTGACGAATGCATTATCGGAATCGACTTTATGAAGACGCACGATATAGTACTCGACATCGGTTTGCAAGTTATAAAGTACAAGAATGTCGAGATTCCGATGGTTTACGGGAACGAGAACTTCGCAGCTCTACGGACAGTTGTAAGTGAGGACGAAATATTACCACCTTCGTCAGAGACAGTTATTTGGACAAAGCTGGAAGGTGACCCTGGGAGCCACCGATTCTACCTAGTCGAGCCAGATCCAGAAAATTTTTATCAGCGCTATATTGTCGGAAAGATGCTGGTTGAACCTAAAAACAACTTGGTTCCCGTTCGTGTCCTCAATGTGGAACACAAAAGCGTGAAATTAAAGCAAGCAGAAGTGATTGGAAAGTGCGTACCGATTACTGCGGTCACAAAGTTGTCCAATTCAAGCGATGTGAAAGCGGTTAGACCTGCGGAGATATCGGAGATGAAAAAGAATATACTCGGAGAGTGCGAGCTCGATCAGGAGCAGCGGTCCATGGCAGGTAGTTTAATCAACGAGTTCGCTGATATATTTGCTTCGCAGAACAGCGAGTATGGCCGAACACATCTCGTACAACACCGAATCGACACCGGAGATGCGAGACCGATTCGTCAGCCTCCCCGACGACTACCATTGGCTAAGCAGACGGAGGTTGCAGAAATGGTTTCGACGATGGAAAAGGAGGGACTGATTGAAAGCTCAAAAAGTCCGTGGGCATCGCCGGTCGTCGTGGTCAAGAAGAAAGACGGAAGTACGAGATTCTGCGTGGACTATCGCCAACTCAACAACGTCACCAAGAAGGATAGCTACCCCCTGCCAAGAATTGACGACACCCTGGACACACTATCCGGAGCCAAATGGTTTTCGACTCTTGATCTGAAGAGTGGCTACTGGCAAGTGCAGATCCATCCAGAAGACCGCGAGAAAACAGCATTCACAGCATGAAACGGGCTCTGGCAGTTTACAGTAATGCCATTTGGACTGTGCAATGCTCCAGCAACCTTTGAGCGTCTAATGGAGCGCGTGTTGCTGGGACTAACGTGGAAAACCTGTTTGGTCTACCTGGACGATGTCATCGTAGTAGGAAAAACATTTAACGAACATCGAGATAACCTTAAGGAGGTGTTCCAAAGGCTACGAAGTGCGCAACTAAAACTTAACCCGAAGAAGTGTTCGCTATTTAGACCAGAAGTGAAGTACCTCGGGCACATCATCTCTTCCAAAGGAGTCAAGACTGATCCGGAGAAGGTCGATGTAGTGAAAAACTGGCCGGTTCCCAAAGACAAACATCAACTGAGAAGCTTCCTGGGACTTGCGACCTATTACAGACGATTTGTAAAGGACTTTGCCGGGATCGCGAAGAGCTTGCATCAACTGACAGAAAAAGGCAAACAATTCAAATGGTCAGGTGAGTGCGAAAACAACTTCAAGGAACTTAAGCAACAGTTGTGCAACGCCCCCATACTAGCGTACCCCACCCCTGGGAAAACATTTATTGTGGATGCAGACGCTAGTAATGTGGGAGTTGGAGCCGTCCTTTCCCAGGTGCATGATGGCCAAGAGAAAGTAATTTCCTACTTTAGCAAAGTTCTCTCAAAGCCAGAAAGGAACTACTGTGTTACCAGGCGCGAGCTCCTTGCTTTGGTACTGGCAACAAAACATTTCCATAAGTACCTTTATGGGCGAAAATTCATCCTCCGCACAGACCATGCGTCTTTAAAGTGGCTACTACACTTTAAGAATCCTGAAGGCCAAGTCGCAAGGTGGATCGAACGGCTGCAGATGTACGACTACGAAATACGTAGATGTCGCGTCCGTTCAAAGGGTGAGAGCTATGCCAATTGGTGGCTGGAGCGCGCGGGAAATACGGGAGGCTCAAAGGGAAGATCCGGATATCGAACCTATTATCGCCTGGAAGGAGCATGAGGGAAAACCAGACTGGCAGGAGATATCCAATAGGAGCCCCGAGCTAAAGGCATACTGGGCGCAGTGGGACTCCCTTCACATACAAGACGGCATTCTAAAAAGAAGATGGGAAAGCTCGGATGGAAAGTCGTTCGTAATGCAGCTTGTTGTACCCAGGTCAAAAGTTATGGAAGTGCTCAGGGAATTGCATGATGGAGTGTCTGGAGGCCACTTGGGAATCAATAAAACGCTCGAAAAAGTGCGGGAACGCTTTTACTGGATTCATTCAAGGGAGGACGTTGAAACTTGGTGCAGGAAATGCGTTACATGTGCGGCCAGCAAAGGTCCGAGATTGAAAGTCCGTGGCAAAATGCATCAATACAATGTTGGAGCCCCTTTCGAAAGGATAGCAGTTGACATTGCGGGACCGTTTCCTGAAACAAACAATGGAAATCGTTACATCCTCGTTGTTATGGACTATTTCAGTAAGTGGCCTGAAGCATTTGCTATCCCAAATCAAGAAGCTAAAACCGTGGTGGAGCAAATCGTCAATAACTGGGTAAGCAGATTCGGTGTACCAATGGAACTGCATTCAGACCAAGGACGGAACTTCGAGTCGAAGATTTTCCAAGGAGTGTGCCAGTTACTCGGGATTCACAAGACAAGGACAACCCCGCTTCATCCACAATCAGATGGGATGGTGGAGCGCTTCAACAGGACACTGAATGAACACCTCTCTAAGGTCGTTGGCGAAGACCAGAGAGACTGGGATAAGCAGATTCCCATGTTTTTATTGGCTTATCGAGGAGCAGTGCATAACACCACAGGACATACTCCATCTGAAATCTTATTTGGTCGAACAGTCCGCCTACCTAGCGAGTTGATGTTTGGATATCCATGCGAAGAGCCCAAGGATGAGGAGGACTACGTTACAGACCTCAGGGACATCATCAGGGACGTGCATCGAGACACTAGGGATAAGATTAAGATAGCCAGTGACCGCATGAAAACGAGGTACGATACTAAAACGACAACTAAAGGATTCCAGGAAGGAGATCTGGTATGGCTATATAACCCTCATCGAAGGAAAGGCTTATCGCCTAAGTTGCAACAAGACTGGGAAGGGCCCTATACAATCGTAAAGCGCATCAACGACGTTGTCTATCGCATCCAACGAGGAAGAGGCAAGCTGAAAGTCGTTCATGTGGATCGTCTTCATCGTTATAATGGTGAAAATGTTAACGAGTTTGTTCGGGACGAACAAGTTTAAGAGGGGGACATTGTGGTGTGGAATGTATCGTGTAACCTAAAATGGTGAAGTGAAAACAACCCCTTAGTCACCAAACAAGTTCCACCCAAATGTCACTTCCAATTGGAGACTGGAACCTGTCAAGTAAAAGTATTTCACCACTGAACCTTGTTCTAGAACCACTTAGAATTAGCTAGAAAGTTCTCGTCAGATGGCGGAGCGGGTATAAAAGGACAGCTTTTAGAAGAGGGCGAGACAGTTGATTTATAACAGTGATTGGTTAAAGTTCGAGATAGTAATAGTTTGCGAAGATAAATAAGTGAAAAGTAATAGAGTAAATAAAGTGATTGGTTTGAAACGTTGCAGAATTGTTTAAGAAATAGTGTTCTGGTACATAATAAGTGAAATATTAGAATAGTCGATAAAAGTGTAATAAAAGTGAATTTTATTAGAGAAGTTAAACGGAATAGTGTTTTATCTTTACGAATCCCAGCCTGAATGTAACAGTACAAATAGATATCTGCAAAGATTTTACATACCTAACCATCGTTATTTATTCGTTGGTTCTGTCGCGATTCTGAATTTTAAATTTCCCAAAAGTTGCTGAGACGTTTTAGGAATCTATAAAACAATAGGTATTCATTTGTGAGATTTAAGACAAAGGGAAACAAAATTACTCACCTATTTTCTTAATTGATTTCGGTATAGGTAAAGTGTAACGTTTATAGGCACAAAATGTCACAAATTATATTCAATTCAACAATCACTCCGACGCCAAGCCAAATTTGAAAATAGGGAATTGTGCAATGCATAGATATATGTATATGTAGGTAGGTAGGTAGGTATACGTTGTGCATCGGAATTGGATGCGTTCGTTAGTCAACAATATGGATAAACGAATAAAAATAATTTCAACAGGTCATTTTATTTCATTGAGTATAATTATGTATTTCTTTAAAATAAAAGAATACTATTTAAGGGTAACTTTTTCGGGGCGAATGTGTATTTTTGTAAAGTACATTGTTAGTTAAAAGTTACGATCGTAACACGTTTTTCAACCTTTGTTTGAAGCAGCAAATAAAAAAGAGTACTAAATGGAAAAATACTGACACTCACCAGTCATCCTACATCGTGGAATTTTTACGTTTTGAGGAATTAGGTATGTATGTATTACGTATGTATTTTATTTTTTCTAAATTTTCATTACACTTTAATTTTTTTTTTTTTTTTTTTTTTTTTATCCGAGGGTAGGTGAAAATCTTCCAAAGACACTATGAGAATAGCAAGCGCGTTCTCATAGTAGTGTCAGATTTTTACTGACTGAAAACACCACCCTTCAAAGATTGTTAGATACTGCAACTAAGAAATAACTTATCAGGCAATTTTTCTATCATTAAATAAAAACTTTTGACAGGTTACTTTCCAATGAAAGATCCTGCGTGTTCCGCAAATTAGACGCGGTTATCTTGCCAAGTCGAACGGTTTCGTTCTTTGTAGTCGGCGCAATAAATTACTCTCGTCCAAGATTTGTCGGACTGTATTGTTGATATGTCCGATTAGTCGGTTTCTATGCTTTCTCGCGAAGCTTCTAGTTTCAGCTTCGATTGTTGGAATTCCGAGATCCCTATGGATATCGTCGTTTCTAATATACCATGGTGCTTGTACAATTTCTCTAAGCACTTTATTTTTAAAAGTTTGTAGAATATTGGCATTTGTTTTCTTGGTACAACCCCAAAGTTGAATACCGTAGGTCCACACCGGCTTTAGCACTTGCTTGTATAAAAGCAGTTTGTTCTCAGTACTGAGCTGGGAATGTTTTCCGAGTAACCAGTACATTTCTCTATATTTGATATCGAGTTCTTTACGTTTCATATTCACGTGCGAACTCCATTTCAACTTTGCGTCGAGTGTCATTCCAAGATATTTGGCCTCGTTTGCAAAGGGTATTCGGGCCATATTTAGGAAAATTGGCAAGTCATTGGTTTTCTTGTAAGTGAAATTCACATGTACAGATTTAGTTTCATTTAAGGCGATCCGCATGTTCCTTGTCCATTCATTTATCTTATGCCTGTGACACACATGTGGTTTCGAAACCATGGTTTCAATACTATGGCATCGTCAATACTATGCTAGGTGACACACTATTCAACGTAGTATAGTTTGACAGTTACCATAGTTACCATGTTCGGGTAGACAATAAAACCCGTGACACACACCTAGTATAGACTCCATGGCAAGAATACTATAGCATTTTCTATGAAAGTGATAGGTAGTTTAAGTAAAACTATGCTCCACTTCATGAGAGTGGCGCTGTTTTCGCTAGGGGGATAGCTATACTACGCAAAAAACCCTAGTATCGATACTACGCTCAAACCACATTGCTCGTCTGGTTTTAGCGTAGTATACCCTGACAGACATGTGGTTCATCTCGATACCATGGTATCGAAACCCCATGTGTGTCACAAGCATTATTCACTGCGGTTTGCAGTTTTGTAGTCGTTTCTTCGATTGTATTACCTACTGCTAGGATAGCTGTGTCGTCGGCGAACGTAGCAAGGGTAGTGCCATCTTCCCTTGGTATATCGCGAGTATATAACAAATAAAGAAGAGGACCAAGGACACTTCCTTGCGGTACACCGGCCGAAATTTCTTTTAGCTCCGAGTATTCGTTTCTATTTCTAACACGGAAGAGTCTATTCCCGAGATATGATTCTAGAATATCATATAGGCTTGCGGGGAGAACTTGTCGTAATTTAAATTTCAAGCCGTCGTGCCACACCTTATCAAAGGCTTGTGAGCCGTCAAGGAAAACGCTTGAGCAAATCTTTTTTTCTTCAAATGCTTTCTCGATTACGTCAGTAGTTCTATGTACTTGGTCAATCGTCGAATGCTTGGTTCTGAACCCAAACTGGTGGTCAGGGATAAGATTATTGTCTTCAATAACCGGTTGTAGGCGCCTAAGCAATATTCTCTCGAAGACTTTGGATATGACTGGAAGAAGGGAAATCGGTCTATACGATTTTACTTCATTTGGCGGTTTTCCTGGTTTTAAAACCATTATGACCTCCGCGACTTTCCATTGACTCGGCACGTGTTTTAGTCTGAGCGCGGCATTTATAATATGAAGAAGCTTAATTAATGCTTTCCGTGGGAGAACTTTCAGAACTTCTCCGGTGATCAAATCATAACCAGGAGCTTTCTTAGGTTTTAGGGACTCGATTTCACGTTTTAGTTCACTTAGCGTTGCACTAGTGAGCGTTGAATCGTCAGATTGTGATTCCGCCCTATTAGTATTGTCGTGGATCGCTTGGCCATCGTATGGTTTAAAAGTTTCTTCTAGATGAGCGGCAAAAACGTCCGATTTTTCCTTATCTTCCCTTGCCCATTCGTTTAGATTTATTCTTATTGGCGGCGCGGGGATTTTGGGCCTTTTGGTGCCTTTTACAGCTTTCCAAAGTGAATATTTGGAATCTTTTTTCGCTGTTAAACTTTCAAGGTAAGCACCTATAGCACGATTTTTAAAATCCTTAATAACTGTCTTCAAAAAATTGCACAAATAATTCATATGTGCTTTATGTTGCGGAGCGCGACTCTGTTGCCATTTCTTACGCGCCTTCCTTTTTTCGTTGACCAATTCTTTTATTTCGGGAGGATATCGTAGCCCGTATTTGGCCGGCGTTTTCCTTGGATTAGGCGTATTATTCCAGGAGGCGAGCTGTACGATCTCGACGAAGCGATCAACTTCAACCTCAAGTTCATAGGGTGTCGTAAGTGGAACACTCAGTTCAACATTCTCTTCTATTTCGTTTCTAAAGCCTCCCCAGTTAGTGCTTCTACCAGTTAATCTCGCTGGCTAATTGGCTAGTTTTACACTCAATGTTAAAATAACCGGTGAGTGGTCAGATGATAGATCAAAGCTCTCTTCAACTTTAATGTGGTTGGTAGGTATTCCTTTCACGACGAAGAAATCTATCAGATCAGGTAGTTTTGAAGTATCAGTTGGCCAGTAGGTCGGTTTGCCCGTCGAGAGGAAATCGCAACTGTATTCCATACCTGCCCCATAGAGCATTCTACCTTTTCGCGAGATGTATCTGGAGCCCCACAACGTGTGCTTCGCATTAAAATCGCCGCCAATAATGAAATTTGGTTTGAGCGATTTAAGCAGGTTAGTAAAATCACTTTTTCCAAGCGCGGAACGCGGTGGACAGTAGATAGATGAAATTCTGAGAGTACGCTGACTATTTTTAACTCGAATCGTGCACAGTTGCATAGTTTCAAGCTCTATCTTCAGGTCTTCGTATTGTTCAATGCAGTCTTTAATAAGCAATGATGATCCACCTCTGGCGTTCCCCGATGGGTGACAAGCGTGGAAATCATTATATCCTTTTATTTTTAAATTCGATCCCTTTTTCACGTGAGTTTCAGAAATCAAGCAAATGTCAATATCTTTCTCGCGTATGAATATTTCCAATTCGCCGAGTTTTTGTAAAAGCCCGTTTGCATTCCAAGTGCATATTTTTAGCATTGGTTTTTCATTCATGTTATTTTTGAAGCACGCGTTTTCCGTGAATTATTTTCGAGCTTAACCAAGCGATCGAGAATAATTTTGTTTATTTTGCATTGTTCTTCAAGTTTCTCGAGAATAACTGAGAAAACATGAGAAACAGGGTCCGGCGAAGTTTCAACGTTTTTCGCTCCTTCGAATGCCGCGGCCTGAGTACCTACTGCATTTCGAAATAATTAAATGTAAAAACTTTATCCCATACGCGTAAAATAAATAATTCATTAAAAAGAGCAATCCTCTCAACGATAAACAATTCGTAACGGACGCTATGTGTTATAATTATAACTCATAAACATTGGTGTTAGTGAAAGTATGTGTAAAATCTGATGAAAAATTGAGATCTCTCAAAAGTGATCTGAGATCAAAAAAAGATTGATTTTTGTGGCAAATCGAACATGAAAAGCAATCTCGATAAAAAAAAATTGATTTTTTGCCAAATCGAAAACGACATAAGATTCACCAGGGAAAAGTCGGAATCCCTGGCGAATCGGGCCTTAGACTTCTTTTCGTCGAAATTCCCGCGCACCTACACCTACCCAATTCCACAACACATTTTGAAAAATAATTCTCTTTCAGATTTGTGAATACGTGTGAACTGTGATCTGTGAAGACTGAAGATGAAGACTGAAGATGAAGACTGAAGAACCTAGGCTTTTTCATGCCTTTTAGGCATTATTTCATTAGCTAAGGCTTTAATACCATGTGCCCACCAACGTGATTTAGCTCACGTGATTTAAAAGTCACAAAAGGCGTCTCCACATCGACAACAGCGCCACCTATCTGGTCCAAAACTATCCTATCTTTCTAGCTGCATACAACCATGCACACATACAAGGTTTCATTGAGATCGGTTGAGTTTCTCAAAAAAATCGACAACAGCGCCACCTATCGGGTCCAAAACTATCCTATCTTTCTAGCTGCATCCAACCATGCTCACATACAAAATTTCATTGAGATCGGCTGAGTTTCTCAAAAAATCGACAACAGCGCCACCTATCGGGTCCACAACTATCCTATCTTTCTTGCTGCATACAAACATGCACACATACAAAGTTTCATTGAGATCGGTTGAGTTTCTCAGAAAATGGACAACAGCGCCACCTATCGGGTCCAAAACTATCCAATCTTTCTAGCTGCGTACAACCATGCACACAAACAAAGTTTCATTGAGATCGATTGAGTTTCTAAAAAAAAACGACAACAGCGCCAACTATCGGGTCCAAAACTATCCTATCTTTCTAGCTGCATACAAACATGCACACAAACAAAGTTTCATTGAGATCGGTAGAGTTTCTCCAAAAAAATTGGCAACAGCGCCACCTATCGTGTGAAGGATCTCATGACATTAATCAGAGAAAAATCAACTCAAACGATTTTTGCACTCTTATTAAAAGAGATTTATTTGTAACTTCAAGCATCTATTGTAGATGGGTATATTTTAAAGAAAACAAATTGTTTTTCGTCGATTTTAATCTTTAATGCTTTTCATTTCGAAGTCATATTGAACGAAATAGGTATTTTAACAAAGTTTGGGGAAAGCGTTTGTTTTATGTTGTGGGGAAAAAGCTATTTTAGTTTCAGCATCATTTTTAATCTGTAAATGGTACATAAAATGGCTAAATTATTTTTGTTTTTGATATATGATTATAACTAAATGCGCATTTCATTTTTTCGGTAAATTCCATAATAAAAAAAAATCCTATATAGATCGCCTTTTATTTATGTGTTTTTTTAGCTTCGAACTCAGCAAAGAAAAGTAAAGTAAGATTTTCAGCACGCAATTACAACAATTACTGAGAAACATACTTTGCTGAGTTCGAAGCTAAAGAAAAACAAGCCTATAACATCACTTTTTGTATTTCAAAAACACATAAAGTGTACTTGTTTTTGTTAATTAATAGGTAATTAAGAGGGGCTTAAAAAAACATCAGTGGACATTTTAAAATACAACGTTATAAAATTTGCAAAAGAATAGATATCTATAAACACGAATGGAACACGCGAGAACTAAAAATTAACAAAACCATTTGGATTGATACGTTCGATTGAATAATCCAATTAAATACCACATTATATTGTATTTTTGTTTTAATCATTATTATATCCGAGAATAATATCTTTTTCATAAATTAGCATCTTTCTGTTCCTAATGTGGTATTCAGAGCACTTTTTTTGCTCTCAGAGCAATTTTTATGTTCGTTTGGTACAGGAAAAAGCAATCTTTTTCAGATTTCAGAGGACTTTTGCGAATCTAGATATTTTCTCAGATTTACCAATACAAGTGCGTTTGAGTTTGATAACTGATGGAGTTTGTTTACATTTTTATGGAATTTTTTCTCCAGCAAAGAAAGGCGTTGCATCGGGTGACTCTATTTTTATGAATTATTTATGTATAAATATCTAGAAATCAATCGGGACGGATATTTCTAGTGTTTTAATACAAAATTTAAGTAGTAAATGAAAATCGCTTAGAAAAGTGTCCAAGACTACACATATTCAAATCGCACAAATATCAACACAAAAAAGATCAAGAGACGTTTTTATGTTCGATTAGGCACACGAAATCTGAAATCTGAGGGCAAATCTGAAGAAACCCAAGCGAATACCACATAAGTAACAACACATTTCAGTATTCACTCTAATTAAACCACAGAATTCCTAATCACATTTTGATTTTGTACAAAAGTGATGCTGAAAAAAAGAAGTTGAAAATACCCACCAAGTAATAGAAATTTATGCAATGTTAAGGAAAAATTAAAAATAAATCACTTTCGCTCTAGTGAAAACTTGGGTTTAACATGCATTGTAATAACCTATTTTTGGAACAACTCCCAAAGGTAGCTGCATGAATTTTGCTGTCAAAAATATTTTTCATGTAAAAAAAACTAAAAAAAAACCTCAAATGTGAATGTATGAACATTTTTTGGCACCTAAGATGGATAGAGCACAAGTAAATCTATCTAAAAAAACCATACTCAACATGTATTCCTATTACATTTATTGTTATATATTCATTTACAAATTGTTTGTTATTGAAAAAGTGCCACCCGGCGGCCATTAATAACACGTATTCACAGACAAGAAAAATAAGAGAGCGCGAGAGAGGGCTGTCATTCAAAAATTGAGGGGATAATCGGCTAGGGGCAACGGGCAAGTGAAGTTGGCTCTATAGTTATAGATCCTATTTGGTTTTCAAAGTAAACAGAATTCATTAATTTCTTCCCATCTAAAAGTGCCCAACGGGCCTAAAGAAGTAATAACTTCAAAAAAGGAAAAGAAATTCATGCCAAGAAAAGTATCTATTCTTAAACCAAAAAAAAAAAAAACAATATTAAACTACTATAATTATATTGAACTCAAAAAAAATCAATAAAATTAAGGAAAAGAAAAAAACTTACGTGACGGAAAAGGAAAATTAAGGAAAAGAAAAAAACTTACGTGACGGAAAAAATAATCCCGAAGGCAACTTAAAATAAAAAAACACTCGCTCACAATTCACCATTCAAAAAAAAATTCACGTCCTTCATATGCCCTCTGCGGGGACTTTTAACAGGCACCTTTTGTTGTTGTGGGCGACAGTAGTTGTGGGTGACCTCTATGAGGGACCTTTTGTTGGTACTGTCAATGTTGTAGAGGTGACCTGTAAGGTCTACAGTTGAAGAATCGGTTGAGGGGCTTTGTCCACTCGTACGGTTCCTGTGACCGTTGCCCAAACCTTCACTTTGCTCAAGAAAATACGTGACCTCCAACGGTTTCTGAGGATCCGCTTTTCGCTAATTCAGCACTGCAGCGGCGTTTGATACCCGTATAGGAGACGTATGTGGTGGCGAGTTTGTCGATTGGCGAAGACAAGAAAACCTTGCAGAGGTCTGGATCGTTTCAGCGACCAGTGGCCTCAATCCAGCACCTATACCGAAGAATTCACTATATTAGTCGTCCAAATCCATGACAATAGACCACCTACCTCTGCCTAGTATAGGATATTCAGCCCCCTTTTCGTTAGACGAATTTCCTCTGTCGAGATTTTCTATTGAATAAAAATTACCACTTCTGATTACGATTTCCATATTTAGTAATTTTTGTCTGTGTAATTACCTCTCTGCACTTAACTGCCCCGCTTAGGATTTATTTTATTTAATTTATCTATTGATATAATGGAATATTTTAATTTTGTGTGTGGAAAGGGGTATCCTTCTCATTCCAGTCCTTACACAAACTACTCTGATTATTTACATAACTACCCTGAAAATACATATCACTAACATCTAGCCTTAACCTAAGTGACATAAAATAAAATACATAATTCTTCATAATAAAATAATCCAAGTTCACTCTTTGTTGTGACTTGAACTTCATTGAAAATTTGCGACAACACTAGCGAAGTGGACGACAGAGGTAGCAAGAGTGTTGTCAACCGCGCGTGGGAGAGGGACAAAGGTAAGTATTGCATGCCGAATACAATACTTATGTGTTAACACGAAACACTCAACAACTGTCAAAACAAATCTGCAATCAATGATGGACGACACGCGTTTTGGACTTGCACCACAGGTAATTTATTTAATTTATATTGTTTTTTCCACAAGTTTCTAATTTATATTTATCTAAATCATCTAGGACGATGAAATTGAATGAGATCAATGGATCGTTATCCTTGGGACCTAAGAAACCTTCATCGAATGGTGATACAACCAACTACCAACGGATACGGTAGCGGGCCGGTTGTAAACCAATCAATGATGTGTTTTCTTAAACGGGTTGGGAATCATAGTCCTTGTCGCTGGTAAATGCAGGTGAGTGCATTTTATTGTCATTGGGGTCGTTTCTTGCCTCAGGTACTCGAACCTACCCCCTGTCGGTAAATGGTGTTTGGTCTTTGTTTCTACCGTGTTTTTGCTACTGTTTCCGCAAAGATCCGCACTGACGGGTAATCATTTTTTAACAAATATGTAATCTAGGTATATATGTCTATCTATTGTTATCTCAATCGTTTTGATTTGTTTTTGTGTGTTAAGACATTTTTCTTTGCTGGAAAACAAAATAAAGCGATTAGGCCCTTAAGGAAAAATAAAAAGATAAACGGAATTTATTTCGTTCGGCAATATTTTTATTTTAAATTGGAAGATGGTCACCCTATTAGTATTGCTCTCTGAGTTATGGCGAATTATCATATTAACCATGTCAACCCTGTGAGTGCTTTAAAGAGGGACCGATTTATGTAAGTCATTGCAACCAGACAGAGAGACAAACATCCTATCTTCCCTGTACTGACAATTTTTGCTGGACAGAGTATAGTAGAAGTGCGTAACTAGATAAGTCTTTCGCTGAGAACTGGAGTGAATTTACCTGGAACCAGAATAACGACATCGTCTGCGTATGCGCTGACAATGAAACCTTCCGCTTCCAGTATTTTTTGCAGTTCATCAACTACGAGGAGCCATATGAGCGGTGAGAGGACTCCACCTTGAGGTGTTCCCCTACTGACCTTCCGTTCAATGCTCACGTCGCCTAGCTGTGACTTGATACTGCGTGTGCCTAGCATGAGTCCAATCCAGTCACATAGGCTGCTATTTAGGTGGGCTCTACGCAAGCTGCTTAAAATTGCGTCCGCTTCGATGTTGTTGAAGACCCCCTCAATGTCTAGGAACGCACTCAGTGTGTATCTTTATGGTGTAGAATTTTTACCTTAACCGAGTGGAATTTTTGCTCTGATAAAAAAATGGGTTAAAATTAACTAAGTCTCTGTAGAAAATAAACGAGTATTTGTTGTTGAAAACTAGCGAGTTAAAAAGGTTAAATCATACTGTTCAAAATAACACACTTCATTGTTGGTATCAACCATGTAATTCTGTTGTTATAGTTAGTTTGTTATTTACGACTGAGAAAATTTGGAGAGAAAATTGATAAATCGGTTATTTTTAACCGAGTGTCGTTAAACAAGTTGACTCGGTTATTTTTAACCCACTAACTCTGTAGGAGCAATATTAACAGTATTACTTGGTTGTTTTTAACCGAAATTTGATTTGGTACGAAAATGTTGTATGGGAAGTACCATTAATATTGAGGTTACATTGAAAAAAAAAAACACCTCCCGAACTGTAAGCCAAAAAACTCCAAATCCGAGGTTTGAACGTAATCCGGGAAGCCGTTTAGACTGTAGGCCCGTGGAAGGACGGACAGACGGACAGACCGGACAGAATTTTGCGACCCACTTTTTTGAGTTCCTCTATCATCGTAATATCAGAATTGATTAAAATCTCGAGTTCGAAATTTTGTACGAAACCAATATCTTTCTCTTACTACGTAATGGAGAAAGTTAAAAACAAGTTAGAATTCAATAGAAATAAACAAAATTGAACAGCAAATGCTGCAAAATGAAAGAATGGTTTCTCCAATTGACGAAATGGGGTGACATTATTTTTGCCGATTACACTGCGATAAAAGGCCGCATACGATTATATGCACCCCTCAACTATGTAATAGGTAGGTAAAACGAAAAAACGTGAGGCGTGTATGTGTTTGTGCACAACGCAGGTCTATGCATTAGCCGCTAAGGCAATTCTCAACCCATCTCACTTAATTTTATAATTATTTTTTAAATATATGGCACTAATTTTTAACTCCGACTTTCATAAGATCATTATTAGTATTTTAACTGAAATTTCAACAGGCTTGGGACTTTAAAAGTTTAAAAATCGAGGTGAGCAATTTAAATGAATTCGATGAAAGCGAAAGGGACTAATACGAAATGCACTCGTGATTAGATTATAGTGGAACAAATTGACGAAGTTCTTGTTCTCCTATTAGGTACTACAGAAATATACAAATTTCGCTGGCTGATTATGATAACTATAAGAAGAATACAAAAGCTGCTTCTAAATTATTCTGATTTTATCATAACATTTATACGGAATTTAATTTAGATATATTACTACTAGACATTTTCAATGCTTCGTAAGTTTTCCGTTTAAGGGTGTTTCTTTTTTATTTCACGGACAAAAAGGAAGAAAAGATAGAAATACAAGACATACCCCAACGTCTTATCCTTCCATTTATTTTTATTTCATTTTTATGCTTCCATTTCCGACAACTGCTGAGCCAGTTTAAGTAAAATAATTCTCTTATTCTTATTTCCGTAAAAATGTACGTCCTTTTTTGATTCGATGTCGTCATTTTTTTGGAGCTCTTTAAAGAGTATATTTAAGAATCCTTTTTGCTTTGTTCTAAGATTTGATGTAACATTTCTTTTCCCAAGTGGTTTTAAAACAAAACAGCATTTCTGTTATTCAAAGAGACCGGACAAATGGCAGTAAAGGAAAATCATCCCGAAGAAATGTAAAGAAAAATTAAATATATTGAAATGTGGCTTTTATGGAGTGGAAGAAGAGCAAATTCGCCTTGGTTAGGATTTTCTACAGGAGATACTAACAGTCATTTTCTTTTTATTTTATGTAGGTTGAGGTTCTCGTATATCCTCTCATCGAAGTCTCTTTTTCCTTCTTTTATTAGTATGCCTATATAAGGTATCGGAGATCTGTCCTCTTTGTATATGTCCTCTTTGAAGATTTAGATTAGGTATTAAGGGGACTATTTGTGATGACGATATAAGCAAATCAGCATAATGTAAACTAAATGATTATTTTGTGTATAAAGACTGTGAAGTGTGTGTGTGATTTATGTATAATTTTTAACAACCTGCGGTTGTATAACAACAACTGAAAATTTCATCCAGTCCCAAACCCATTGGAATAACGTATCTCGCAAGCTCTTGTATGACCGTCTCGACTAGGAAAAACCTGTTCTGTTGTAGTTAATTTCCAGTCCAGGCGAGGATTCTCCGAATCTTAATTTGGAAGACTCATACCTTATTGCGATGAAAGGAGCGCAAAAGTTGTAAGGAATGAATGGATTACATTCCATAACTCTTCCACAGTTTATTATCGTTTGACTTTTGATGACGTATCCATAAAATGCGCATCCTATTGACATCTTACACTAAATCGCCGAAACCGTGGTATTGATAGGACGTAAATTTGGTTTGGTCCATTAGATACATCTGAAAGAAAGCATTAGAAAAAAATTGATTTCATTATTTTGAGTTGATTAATAACCGAAATATGAGTTTATGTGACGAAGTAGTGTTAGCTTAATATGCATCCAAATCTTCTTCTTTGTAATAAAATCACAAAATTAGAATTGGGTTAGATTGCCAGGAATATAGGCTTTGCAGAAACTGCATTTTTGTTGTTATAAATTGTTTAAAAGTGGTCAGCTCTTAATGTTATTCGAAGAAATAGACAAATTTGTTGAATTATTTGCTAATTGACACATAGTGAATCTTGTCGATGGGAGCGAATGAATGCTTTGCGAAAATGTGTCTACCGTCCGTTGTCTTGTTGTTGTTGGGAAGCCCATATTTATATTGATGCGGCTTTAAATTGATGCGTTTTATTAAGTAACGCTTGAGTGAATTCGGAAATTTTAAATGCATTTATTTAAGTGAGGATATGCTTTATGCACCAGTGATTTCAAATAATTTCTCTCTTTTGGAAATTCGGAGCTATAGGTGCAAACACAAATGTCCTTATATCCTTGAAATCAGACATTTCTGAGAAAAAATAATTTCACTACAAAACAAATTCAAACGATTTCGAACTGGCTAGTTTTTATTTCAAAAAGCCAAAAGTGCGAGCTGAATTTTTTTTAATGGTTCTAGCTTTCTAACGGTTGAACTACAAACGAAAAAAAATTCTCTACAAACAACTACAACATATTATGTCTATGGAACTGCACTTCATGTTTAACTTCTTTGGAATTTAGTCTGTTCCTTCCAGAAAATAATATTGATCATGTAAAGGTTGGAAAGGAGAAATAGGGTATTAACTCCAATGCTTCGTAAGCTAAGTGAGCCCCTTCACAACAGTTGTCGGATTGTGCATCTAAGTTGGTTGATATTGAATTTGCTCCAATTTCACCACAAAAACCCCTGCTAGCTTGTCGTTCGGTGTATGCCAGAGAGGAAAAATTGAAACCCCTGATTTAAAAGCAGATAGAGCGGTCGCTAGTAAAGTAATTAAGTAATCTCAGGAACGTAACGAAATTTATATAGGTTATCATAGGCCGGCTAAGGAGTTTTCTGTTGGTGATTATGTTGTAATAATATGTTGATACTTCCTCTGGGAATAATAAAAAACGTATACCTAAGTTTAAGGGACCCTACCTACTACACATAAGAGATTACCTAATGATCGTTATATTGTTAAAGATATTCGGCCTTACTAATACTCAATCACTAATGTCGACAACTAGTTAGATGTCAGCTTTAGTAAAAATGTACAGCTTTTGTGAAATGGTACCAATAAACAATTAGACCTCCACATTTACTAGTCCTACAACTTTCTTAGAATCTATTACATTTGTTGTCATTGCAGAATTCAAATTTCATAATTTGTCAATGGTCTCTTTCACAAGGAGGATTTTATTCTAAAAGAAGAAATTCATAAATTGCAATTAAATTTGCCCAACACATATCTTTCCAATGCTCTTTGAGACTTAGTATAAGCAAAAAACAAAACACAAAATTGGAAATGCACAAAATATCCGCTGACCTGTCAAATACCATATGCAAATCAGTAATGCCATATCGTTCGATCGAACACAATTTTCAGTAGGTACTTTTTATAGTACGCTTTCCCATGTTTTCTAATACTACCTCGCGATTTCTTTATGAGTGCATTTGTGTCGTAATAAAATCCCTTTCAAATTATTCAGTAAACAAAGCACAGTTTATTTGAATGGTTTCATTTATTCGTAGGCTGACGATGCAAATCAAAACTTATTAGTGGTCTAAACATCACAATTGCATCGTTAGCAAGAGAATATTTTTGAAAATAGAAATAATATCTAGCTCATTCAGATTGGCAACACTGTTCTGGCATATTAAAGTTGTCTTATTGAAGTGCTCTGAGAAAACATTTAAATTAAACAAGAAAAAGCGGAAACAATTGAACAATTTTGGTTTTAAGTGCAATTGAAGAATATAGGCCACACAAATCAACACAAATCTGAGTAAGTCCTAGCACTCTAAGCGCAAAACTGAAGACCAAATCCCACCAGTTAGTTAACCTCACTAAATGAGCAAAAGGGTACTTCAAGAAACTTCACCAGATCATTTCAATTGTGAAAAGCGACGACCAAGTAGAAACTCCAACGATATGACATCAGAAACTATAACCGGTATCACCATTGACCATCTAAAGGAGATTCTGGAGGAAAAGAATAGGGAGCTCGCAAAAGAACTTGTGTCGAAATCTGACTTCCAACTGCTTTATTCCGAGCTGTCAAAAATGAAAATAAAGCAAGACGAGATTTCAGTAAAGGTTGCGGAGTTGGAAAATCGTACCTAACAAGCTTCTGGAAGAGCAAATGGACAAGCTTATGCTAAAAAACACCGAATCTAATGTTGTGGTACACCTCCAGTCAGCGAGCGACAGCGATCCGACAGAAAAGGCTAAATCCGTGTGCGTTAGTTTATTGGAAGGAAGTGATAAAATTGATGCAGTTGAATCTGCATACGCAATTAATACCCGAGATAAGCGCACAGCAACAATAGTCGTCAAGATGAAATCCCATAACACAGCTATCAATGTTCTACGTAAAGCAAACAAACTTAGAAACTCCAACATATATATCCGCAAAGATTTTCCGCCCAACGTCCGGCAAAGAAGGGCAAAGTTAATCCCTTTAATGCAAGACCTGCGCGAGAAACGTTCCAAGGCACAAATGAAAATCGCTTTAAGAGACGACAAGTTATATGTAGGAGGAAGATTATTCACTTGGGACTTATCAGAGGGATTGAAATGTGGTAGCGAAAATGGTGTTAAGGTAATTCAAGATATGTTTGGAGAAATTCCTCCATCCGTAAAAAAGTATATGAACGATTTTCAAAGCCAAAACATTAACATGGTCAAAACGTCAATATCTTCTGAATCTGACAGTCAAAAAAGAAACCAAGTAGATAAAGGCATAAACACACCAAAAGCAACCGCTGTAACCAATTCGGGTGCACACACAAGTGGGAGTTTACACGAGTCATCTAATTGAGAAAAATCCGTCTACCAGAACAACATAAAATTATTAAATTTAAAAATCTTAAGTTATAATGTAGCAGGGCTAAAAAATAAGCAAATATTTGCAGACTTTTTTAATTATATTAAAGAATTTGATATTTTTCTATTATTTGAAACTCATTTACTAGATAATGAAGGAGCTAGATTTAAGACTATTTTCATGAATTATGAATTAAAATTTATACCTGCGGTAAAATCAAGCCTGTTTGGAAGAGGAAGTGGAGGCGAACTATTTGGATTCCGTAAGCAGATAGATGGAGCAAAGGTTAACTTTAAAAACATAGAAGGATCTTGCGTACTTGAGCTGAAAACGAACATTAACACCTGTCACATCGTACCGATATATTTAAATTGTAATCATTGGGCGCGAGACTGCAACAAATTGAACGATTTATTGAATGGTTTAGGATCATCGAATCTAGTACTTATCGGCGACTTCAATGGAAGGATAGGCGTGTCGCAAAATAACTTTATAAGCGGATTGGGTACATCGTCGATATATAGAAACCGCAACTCCAAGGATGAAACATGTGATGCCAAAGGAATATCAATTCTGGAATTAGCGGATGCATTTGATTGCCGAGTCCTTAATGGAAGCTGTGAAGGAGATTCTGCGGGGGAGTACACATTTCTTCGTGGGACAGCATGTTCTGTTATAGACTACTGTTTTGTAACTGGGGATTTGTGCTCTCTCCTTAAAGATTTCAAGGTAGCAATGAAGACGTTCTTCGATCACATGCCGCTGGAAGTTACTTTTTATCTATACAGGGACCCGTTTAATAGTAGCACAACACAGTTAAGCCTCCTACCGAAACTACTATGGAAAGACAGTTTTCGAAATTTGTTTCAGGCAAACCTTAACAAAGAACTCTCAGCTTTGGTAGATGCGAATGCGATGCTAAATATTGAAAGTCTGACAGCAATAATTAAAAGAGCGACACCCCAAAGAACTCCAGTAAATTGTTGCAAAGGTACCAGCAAGCAAAAGTGGTTTGATAATGATTGCAAGCGAGCTAGGGATGCATCTTTTACGCTTCTCAGGCTAGTAAGAAGAAACAACACCAATACGTTCAAAACTCTATACGCAGAAGCAAATAAGCACTTTAAGAACATTTGCCATAAGAAAAAGCTAGAGTATAACGAGCAAAATATTGCACTCTTAAACAGCGCAAGGTGCTCAGCAGAATTCTGGAAAGCTGTTAAGCGTATTAATGGTGGAAGAAGTACTATCGCCTTAGGCTTGCAAGCGGAACAACTTAAAAGCCACTTCTCAAGTCTGCTCAACGCAACTCAAATCTCCCAACCGTTTCAATATGCAGAACCCTGGATTGTCGACGAATTTCTGGACGCACCGATAACGCTGGACGAGGTACAAAATGCAATTGAGAAAGCTAAAAATAATAGAGCCCCAGGAGATGACCGCATTTCATACGAATTCTACAAGAATTGCACACGTGAGTTCGTTTTAGCTCTTGCATCGGAGTTCAATCGAATTTTTGAAAATGCAGATATACCAGAAAGCTTTCTGAAATCGATTTTATATCCATTGCACAAGAAAGGGGACTATAATGATCCGACAAACTATAGAGGTATATCGTTTTTAAATACTACAACCAAGCTTTTTGGAGCAGTGCTTTTTAAAAGACTTATTCAGTGGGTCAATGAGAAGAAGATCATCCATGAATTTCAAGCGGGCTTCAGACGAAACTACTCGACGATCGACCAGATATTTGTGCTTACGAACATTGTAGAAATATACAAGAGAAACCACAAAAAGCTTTATGCGTTTTTTGTAGATTTCCGAGCAGCGTTTGATTCTGTTCCTCGAGAGGCACTTTTCTATAAGCTTTATAGATGTGGAATTTCTACAAAAGTAGTAAACGTTTTGCGAGCAATGTACACCAATAACATAGCTTTCGTTTGGGATGGAAACCACTTGTCCGAAGGTTTTGAGACTGCAATGGGTGTGAAGCAAGGTTGTATATTAAGTACGCTACTTTTTATATTATACATAAATGACATAACAGACTTTGTTAAAGGAGGAATTCAGTTACACCGAACAAGTATCCCCGCTCTCATGTTTGCAGATGATATTGTCTTTCTTGCAGAATCTGTCGACGGCATGCAGCTTATGATAAACAGGCTTGATAACTACTGCAGAACTTGGAACTTATCTGTAAATCTAACAAAATCGAAGATGAT
The DNA here is from genome assembly GCA_949126925.1 of Cheilosia vernalis. Classification (NCBI taxonomy): domain Eukaryota; kingdom Metazoa; phylum Arthropoda; class Insecta; order Diptera; family Syrphidae; genus Cheilosia; species Cheilosia vernalis. The sequence continues at coordinate 42,958,537 of OX421358.1, forward strand.
GATATTTAGAAATGGTGGTGGCAGGTACTGTCGAAGTGAGAAGTGGTCCTTTCAAGGTGAGAATATTGAAATTCTACGAGTGTATAAGTATCTTGGAGTTCTGATCACCCCTAACTTAAGCATGAAAAAACACCTTCAAAACAAATTGTCTGAAGCTAAGCGCGCAATCTGTTCAGTTTGGGAAAAATGCATCAGTAATAAACACGTAAGGCATATTGCAAAGGTAAAGCTATTTCGATCAACGGCAGCATCCATTCTTTTATATGGGGCCCAAGTGTGGGGATACTGTGCTTTCGCGGCTGTTGAGAAGTTCTTGCGCTACTTTCTTAAGCGAATATTTAGATTGCCTTGTAATACCCCCAACTATATGCTACATTTAGAAACGGGAACACCCCCTATGTTCCTGAACACATTAAAAATGAAGGAACTTATTTTTTAAACTGCTTCACGACAAATAAAATAAGCACTATTTTCAAAATGAGAGGAGAGTTGGCCCAGTTAAATTACATACCGCATCGACCAGATTTACCAATTTTGTGCAATATCTGCAATATGGATGAGGAAGTTGCAATCGGAATCTTAAACGGAGAACAAGGCTGAGATCTATTGTTTAATTATACAGAGAACGCATTCCGCTACAGAAAATGCATCATCGAGGGAGACTTCTAAAACATCGGTATAACTTAATATATATATGTAAATGATAGACAAAATTGTACTTTTCTAATTGCCAATCTGGTAGACGGCCTCAGGCCAAGCCAAAATAGACTTAGAAACTTTTTTGTAAAATTTATATTCATAATGAAATAAAGTCAAATACTACTACTACTACTACTCTAGCTCATTCATTTCAGAATGAATAACAATCGCACGTAGGAAGCGTGTTAAGAACTTATCGCTTCCGGGTTTGAGAATAAATACAATTTAACCTATAGAAAATTGTATGGCTTATACCTATCCCCTCTATATTATTTCTGTAATTTCTGTAGTGTGTTTCTCCCTTTTGCAGTTCACACGGTCAACCAATCTTAACAAAAGAAGTGTCAAAAAAAAGATATTTTTAGGGTGCTTATCTTTGCATTTTTACTTTTTTAAAATATCAACAATTAAAAAAAAATTATTTTACTGCATTAAATTTCAACTACGCAGTTGTGTACAAACTATGATTCCGGGAAATACTTTTCTTTCGTTCATAAACTACAAACGACGCGACGTCACGAAAGAGAGTCGACGGTAGAAGAGAGTTACAGTAAAACCTTCTGCCTACGCCTGAGCGATGAAGGGCACGTCGACCTATAAGATCTATTGTACCATAGGGCCAGAATAATGTTTAGGCGAGCAGATTCTCCACTTTTCTAACAAAGTTAATCAAGCTGCTGGCAGATGACTTCTTCATCTCTTCAGGGCTCAGAAGCTCCCTGTAGAAGATAGTTCTCCTGATTCCACATAGGGCTGTAGGTACACTCACATATTATGTGCCAAAGCTGTTTTGTCTTCTTCAAGACACAACCGACAAAGTGAGGAGTCGGTTAAATTAATTTTATTTATTTGATATCGTAGGTTGTGATGTCCTGTGAGGAAACCAGCCACATTTTCGATATCATGCCTTCTTAGATTTAAATTTCTGTTGGCATCTTTTTTGAACGGCTGAATAGCACGCTTGGCCTGTCTTAGACCTGGGATGTTCTCCCAATGTGAGCTACATTTTTTGTGATTTGGGAGTGTAGTAGAAGGGTTCTACGTCCAAGCGTTTGAAGGCCGTTCAAACAGCTTAGTACTGATTTGGAGGTAATAATAGGCGAGCTAAGGGCGTTTATAGCTGCTTGACTGTCCGTGAATATACGGATGTATATTCCTTTAGTACCTGTGTTGTATAAGTGGTTAGGTGTGTGGAACCCAGCATCCACTCCTGTTTCCATTTTGGAACCATCCGTAAACCACTTTCGACCATTTTGGTAAGTAGGTGGGCTGTTGTACGCCCATGCTTCTCTACTAGGGATCTCCGTAGAGAACCGTTTTTTGAAACATAAAGTCTTTGGAAAGCGGTCTGTTACCGCGCAGATTATGCCAAGTACGGTAATTTCAGAGAAAAAATCCTTTAACTCAGGATGGTCGCTGAGAATTGTCTCTTTCATTTCGATTAAACTTGCCGAGCTGCGAATTGCCCTTTGTTTATGTATATGTTGTGTAGAGGTGTTAGTCCGATTAAGGCTTCTACAGTCGCAGTAGGATAGGTACGCCTACGCATGGCTCCGGATATACCGAGACATGCAAGTCGCTTTAGCCTTTGAAGCTTAGCAATGGCGTTCTTTTGTTTTGTTTTAGTCCGCCATACTAAAGAAGCGTATGTTATGATGGGCCTGATCATCATTGTGTAGATCTTAACACAGATAGGAAATCTAAGAAAGAATTTTATTTTAAAAATTTTGTGTGGGAATTGGGTAGGTGCGCTGACGGTCTATCCGATACGTGGCGCTGTTGTCCATCTCCGAAACACTCAACCGATTTCAATGAAATTTTGTGGATGGGTATGGTTGGTTCCAGGTATCTTTAATAGGATAGTTTTGGATCCGATAGTTCCACACGAAAGGCACGCACAAACCGGGCGGGTACCCCAATATATAAAAGAGACTGCATGCCGTCTGTGTGTGAACTCATAACTAGAGAATGGATCGTTAAATTTTTACAATTTTGGGCATCGCTACACAATTTGAATTATCGTATGATTTAGATTTTTTTATGATGTAAGGTGGAAAATTCGTTTTGAAGATTGGAGAATTTCGGATAATTCTGAAATGTGCATGCTCATGTGCGGCAGTCTGCTGTCGAAATCGGGAATGCCAGCGCCAAATCGTTCGAGGCACGATCCATTCAATCGCGAATCGCAACAGGAACAAAACTAATATCGAGGTGAGCCGTGAGCTGGTCGAAAGAGTTCGTACAAATGCGCCGCTGTTGAGTGCCGAGCAGAAGAACATGTACGATTCGCTGATGGAGGTTGTTGACTATGCAACGGGAGGCATTTACATTCTTCATTTCAAAGTGTTCCCCACCACTGCCCAAATTTATAAAAATCTCGATTGGATTAGTGAACGTGCAATACTATGAGCGAAGAATAAGGGCGTTGATAGTTTGACTTTCATTATCCAAAGATGAAAATGAAGCGACCAACTATCCGACGGAATTTTCGAACTTGCTTGATGTGTCAGGAACTCCGCCGCTATTTACAGCTGAAGGTGTTCGCGTGTTGGCATAGCGTAGTTTGTTTTTGCGATGGAAAACAAATCGAAAAACATTGTTTATCATATCGCTCTCTACTGATTTCAATTCCCTTCAAATTAATCACATTGAAATTTGAACTATGTATCTGTGTTTTATTATCACTCTGGAGCTTATTGAAGGCGTTAAATTGGGGCGAGACGAAGTTCGCCGGGTCCGCTAGTATTACTTAATTCGGGAAACTTAGAAACCGAAAAAAGTTTAAATTCGAACTGAAAAATATAAAACGCATATTCTCGTACTACCTGTTTGTTAGGCTGTACTTGCACCCCCAGAAGTTAATAAACTTGTTATTTTGCATGTATTTTGCTGAGTTCTGATAATTCTATTTTTATAACTATATTTTCCGCGAAGGGAACATTTTCACGCCAACCATTGTCTCATTAGAGATCCTCATTCTCGGTAAACAAACTCCTTTTGCAAAGAGTTTGAAAAGGGTTTGGTTGCAACAAAATATCTACCCGTGTCGCCTAAGGTACTGAGAATTGTTGCAAGAAGGTACCTATAAGTACGGTGACCATACGTCCCGTATTTCCCGGGACAGTACCGTATTTCAATAGCCTGTCCCTGGTTTTTATTCTAGAAATACGGGATATACAAATATCCCGTATTTCTATTTTAGTCCCGTATTTGTCCCGTATGTTCACAATTTTTTTTTTTTTTTTTGTATTATTTTATTATCTTTTTAACAAAATTAACCATTTCATGATCACTAATAAAGTGCAAATAGCCCCTTAATAATCACAAGGGAATCTACTACAAAAATAATACATCTATTACTACCATATTTGCATACCCGCTGAACTGAATTTGTAAAATAATTTAATACGATTTTTTTGTTATTTTTGGTCATTTGTGTGCTGTTATATATTTTTGTTTGTCCCGCTCTTGAAAATATGGTCACCGTACCTATAAGCCGTCCAAACTTTGGTAAGAAGATATTTTATTCTGTTTGCGACGACTTTCAAGAAAGTCTTGGAATTATCCCAAACTTATATAAAATATATTTTTTATTAAGCAACTAACTAGGAAAACCAATCAAAAAGCAACAGAAAGAAAAACACAGAAATATATGCTTCACGTGTTTAGAAATAAAACAACAACGCAATATTTTTCAATATTTTGCATACATTTGCACAATTTGTGTTCGATAGACTTAAAAACCATTTGCATTGTTGTATTACAACGAACAAAATTAGAAAGCATTCACAATTTACTAAAATTAATTAATAATTGTAAACGCTGAGGCTGAACAACATCGTATTAAATTCTCTACTATTTCGAAATTTAATACCGCGATTTTGGAAGGTTGGGCAACACTACTTGTCTTCAAAATGACATAAGGGAGAATTTATTTAGCTAATGTCCGAGATAAACATGGCTTTCTCAACACTAACATTTAACCCTACAGTTAGCGATAGTCTGGCAACTATATTTGTTTATTGACTATTGGTAAGGCCGATTGAGAGTTGTCAAATTACTCAGTTGCCTTAGAATGATAATATTGAATCTTGTTTTATACGCCAATGGAAGCAAAATTAGTGTTTGTATGGGTCATCTGTATTATCATTTTAACCCTCGTGTCAATACGAATCAATAAAAACATAATTTCTCCCATGGGACCACATAATGGCATTTTCAGTACCTTCTTGAAAGTTAAGTTATTTCTGATCTGTAAATTTTCTAAAATTCATTTTTCAACTCTAATACGCCGTTATATGTAAAGTACACCCGGGTACCCATAAGTATATTGTACTGATTCGTATGTGTTTTTTGCGATTGAACATGTTTCATCACAACTATTTGATGATTACGATAATGGTAATAATTATGAACATAGCGAGACCAACGAGGATGACCAAATGGCGGCTGAGATAAGCGATGTGTTACCAGGAAAGCTGATAGGCAGGCAAAAAAATGTGAAGATCGGACCATATGTCTTGCGAATCCGCAGAATCAAGCAACTAGAACGACAAGCCATAACATCGTTCCATGCAGCACTGGGGCTTTTCAATCAACTCGATTGCTGTCGGAATCAAAACTGTTTAGTTTATTTTTCACCATTATTATGACAACTGTAGGTGCAGTGGCTTAGTGGTTAGTGTGTTGGACTACTAAGCGAGGGGTCTCAGGTTCGAATCCCGCAAAAAACCCAAATTCCAACTCAGGGTTTTTTCACTGCGCCACCTCTCGCGAACGTGTGACAAACATCCGAGAGTATAACTGTCTTGAAAAGAGCTTCTCAATCAGCCGTTTGGAATCGGCATAAAATTGTAGATCCCTTCTATTCGTTCCAAAAATTAAAAACTCACACAAAACGAATGGTTGCGAGACGCTAGGCCCAGGGTCCCTACAGACCTGTTGCGCCAACTATTATTATTATTATGCCAACTATAGTAGTTCGTGAAACTAACCGGAAGGCTGCGAGCTTTTATGTTATTATATTCGCAAATAATCCTTCGCGAGAGCCTAAAGTTTGGAAGCCACTTACAATTCAGGACCTTAATGGTTATAGGAATAACAGCTGGTACCCACCATTCCAATAACGAACATTCAGTTGAACTCTGGAAGGTTACAGCTTTGCCATTATATCGGGCTACAATGAGCGTCAATAGATTTTGGGCCATAAATCGATTTATCCGATTTGATAACTTTCTGACCCGAATGCACCGACTGATCGATGACAAAGCTGCACCAATCCGAGATTTGTGAGACATAATGAATGCAAGTCTCAGCAAGAACTATAGGCCATCAGAAAACCTAACAATCGATGAGCAGCTTTTCCTCTACAGAGGTAGAACAAAATTCACACAATACACACCATCGAAAATAGCCAAATATGGTATGAAATTGTGGTGGGCTTGTGATTCAAAGACGTTCTATCCTCTCAAAGGGGAAATATTCAAATTTAAATTAAAAAAAAAAAATGGTTAGTTCGTCATAACGAAGGATCCGCCCGTAATGTTACAATGGACAACTTTTTCACTTCTATGGATCTCGCCATTTATCTCATGAGTAAAAATCGAACGGTGGTTGGAACGTTTCATGCTAATAAAACTTGCATCCCAAAACAATGCTGAAAAATAGATGACGTAGAGTCCAGTCGTCTCTTTTTGGGTTCATGTGGAATAAGACTATCGTTTCCTATGCCATATCGGATGATAAAAATAAGTCTGACATTATAAAATACTACAACAGTACATAATTTAACTATTATTAAATGTAATTCTTGCTATATTTGAAATATTAATTCTGAACTGCATTAAATTTACTCTTCACTACTTTTTTAATACTTTTTCAACATAAATTTATCTCAGCACATATACAAAATATAGATATTGGGGTACCGTCGTGCTGACTTACCGGGTACTCATTTCGTATTGACACGAATCGAGCGAAACTAATAGATAGATAGATATTTTATTTTCTTAGATAAAGGTTTTTTTTTTACAATTTTTTTGCTTGCTCAGAGATTTGATATTTAACCATATCTTACAACTGAAAAATTTTATAAACATTTTTAAATTATTTTTGAATTTTTAGAATACATTTGAAGGAAAAACTATTATTAAAACCTTCATTTAATTTGACTTATATAGGATTTTATATAAAAGAAAGGAAAAACAAAAAAAAAAAAAAAAAATAATATAAATAAAGAAATAAATAAATAAATAAATATCCAGAAAAAAAAATAAACCAATACATAGATAAATAAATAAATTAACATACATACAAGTTAACACGATCGTCCAAGGCCAGCTACAAAATACACCGCAGCCAATCGTATGGGAGTGGCTGCGTCATCACTTTCACATATCTACCTGTTCCCACAGTCTGGGTGCAATGGATCGTATGGCACACGCGCGATCGTCTCCGGATGCGCGTGCATGGACACTTTGACCAGTCAGCAGTTTCACCGTGGGACCAGCGATTTCCTAACGGGAAATATTTTAGTTTGTAAGTCAGTCAGAATCTGGACTTGGACGTGCGCGGACGGAATTATAAAGAATACAAATAAATCTTATAACGTTTACTGTGTTGTTTCATTCAATCGAACAAGTGGGCGTGTCTTCGGGCACGGTTCGAGTTTTTTTGGAATTCAAGGACCAAAGGTCCTTTACTGGCGCCCGAGCAGGGACCTTCACAAAAAAGTAATAAGTGAAGGTCAGTGTTGAATAAAAAATGCAACAAGCATAAGTGAACTAAACTGTGAAATTATAAATTAAACTTCCTGTTAATGGAAAAGGCAACAAGCATAAGTGAACCAAACTGTGAAGTTATAAGTTAAAATTCCTGTTAAAGGAAAAGGCAACAAGCATAAGTGAGCTAAATCAGAAAGCAATAAGTGAAAGTCCAAAAAGAATTAAAGGAAAAAAACACGCAAAAAGCATAGCTAAGTGAATTGAACTAAATGAAATCCAGTGCTGGAAAGAAGCAGAAAAAGGAAGATACAACGAGGATTAAATACCACCATATCAGTAGACGACTAGATTCAATCAGAAGGATGCAATTGACGTCAGCAATTTTTGGATTTTAGTAAGAATTATGAATTAAGATTCAAGAAAAATTTCTAAAGCCATAAATTAATATGAAAATTTAAAAGAAACTTGTTCAATGAAAATTGTCATACAAATAACATAGCTTAAGAACTCTGCCTAGTACATAAGAAAATTGTGGAAGTAAATTACCCACTCGTTAACGAATTCTAGAAGAAAAAACATTTATGCCAAGGGGCGAATTCTCTTGAAAAAAGGGGCCGGTTCGCTGAGAATTATACTTAATTATCCGTGTGAAGTCCCTTGTACCCTAGTAGGTCGCTGCAGAAATACATGCATTAACGACTAAAAAGGATTCATACAAGCCTTCCGTGAGGACAGTGACTACCCCGAAATCTTAAAACAGAGAGCGCTTAGCAGGCATCCAGGGAAACAATTAAACTAAGCTTTAACCAAATCAAGTTAAACAAACTAAATTAATTTATGAACGAAAGAGCGAAAATCGAACTAACTATATGAAATTGATATTAATAGATTCAACTGTGAAATTTATGAAAAGAGTAAATCCAAATTAACTTCTGCCACTAGTCAGCTTATTTAACATATTAAAAAGGTCGTTTCACGGTATATTTACACTCTCACTTACTATCCATCGTTATTGGAATGGACGAACTTAAGAATTCGGTGACTCAGTTAACGGGAGCCGTCAATTCGGTTCTCGAGCAACTAAGAGGATTTGAGTCCCGAATTGCTCGCATTGAACAGGGGGATTCGAGACAGGAAATTCACGATTTAATAAGGCGGCTTAGTTCCATTGAAAGTAGAATAACAAACATTGAAGGTGTAGGCTTGGGGGTACCAGCGGCCCAGCAACCCGAAATTCAAGAACAGTTGCGAGGCCCGAACAACGAGGCCGAATTAAAAGAAATTTCGTGAAGGAGCTCCAGATATTTGAAGGTAATCCGGTTCACTATGTATCCTGGGTACATAGTGTCGAAACAGTCCTCAGGGACTACGCGATCGTCCGTAATAAGCCCATTTACAGGGCTATACTTCAACATATCAGGCAGAAAATTAGGGGGAAGGCCGATTCTGCGCTCGTCTCGTATAACGTGTTCGACGACGAGTGGACGGAAATCAAAAGGGTCCTCTCTCTGCATTACGCGGACAAGAGGGACATAAGGACCCTCGAACACCAGCTAAATCAGCTGAAGCAAGGTGGCTCTCGAGTCGATGACTTCTACGCCACCGTGAACCATCAGTTCTCACTTGTCATAAATAAGATTCGGTCAGAATCACACTCCGTCGAGACGATGAATGCATTGGTAGAAGCTTACCGCAATCGTGCATTGGACGTCTTCGTGCGAGGACTAAATGGGGACCTTTCGAGGCTCCTTATGATCCAGAGACCAAGAACGCTCCCTGAGGCCTATTCTGCTTGCCTCGAAATGCAGAACCTCAATTTCAGGAGTAATACTGTGCATGTGCAAGCACAGAATGTTATATCTTCCCCCGTGCATTATAACTTCAAGAATGAGAGGGGCCCTCCTTTGCCTGCAAGAAACCCGAATAGGTTTTCGAACGATGGATTCGGGCAGCGCCAATATCACTCTTGGAATGGAGGATTCCAAGGCGGGCCATCCACATCGTCGAGACCAGGGGACCCGAGGCCCCCAGTTAAGATGGAGGTAGACAGTTCTGTCCAGTCCAGAAACGTTAATTACGTGAATCGGCCTAACAACCGGTTCAAACGGGAACCGAGGTCTGATAATTATAATCCGCGTAAACAACAGCGGCTGCATCATATGGAGTCGGTCGGTTCCGAAGCAATAGAGGAAGCGGAATCCGCTGACCTTGACCACGAGGTACCATCGCCGGAAAATTTTATGGCAGGAGCCTCGTTTCCAGCGTACCATACCTAGAGTATGTAACGCGGGACGGGGCTGTTCTGAGTTTTTTAGTGGATACAGGAGCTAACAAAAACTTTATTAGGTCAAATTTAGTTCCACATCCAGACCCCGTCCAACAACCATTTTTTGTGAGCAGTCCAGGCGGGAAGATTCACGTCAATAACAAAATAAGTGGAAAATTCTTCCGTGATTTGGGTTGCGAGCTAGACGTCACATTCTTTGTTCTTCCGAGCCTTACATCCTTTGACGGTATAATTGGCGATGACACGCTAAGGCAATTAAAAGCGGTCATCGACAGAGAAAAAAACGAGCTTACTATTGCATCAAACAGAGTCATAACCCTAAAAAATCGAGCCTCCGCCGCAGTCAATTTCCTATTACCTTTGAGCGACAAGATTTCAGCGTCTGCGAAGCCTAGATTGGAGGCCATTTGTAGTAAATTTAAAAGTCTTTTTGGTCCAGTAGGTAACGAAATGATAAAAACCAACGTAAGAGCCGCAATCCGTACTAACACGGATGAGCCAATATATGCTAAGAGCTACCCATACCCTGCCTGCATGAGAAATGAGGTTGAGCGACAGATTAAAGAGCTCCTGTCAGAAAACTTTATCCGTCCTTCGAATAGCCCATATAATTCTCCAATATGGGTTGTTCCCAAGAAGCCAAAACCCAACGGCGAGAAACTATATAGAATGGTGATCGACTATAAGCGTCTAAACGCTGTAACCATTCCAGACACATACCCCATTCCCGACATTAATAGCACTCTTGCCAGTCTTGGAGATGCAAAAATCTTCACCACCCTCGACCTGACTTCAGGATTCCATCAGATATTGATGAACGAGAAAGATATTCAAAAAACAGCCTTCTCAACCATGAATGGGAAGTATGAATATCTGAGACTTCCTTTCGGACTCAAGAATGCTCCCGCTATCTTCCAAAGGATGATAGACGATGTCCTCAAGGAATTAATCGGGAAGGTATGTTATGTATATATAGACGACATTATCGTTTTTAGCAAAACTGAGGAGGAACACTTGAAACACATTGAGACCGTTTTCTCCAAGTTAAATGAGGCCGGACTAAAAATTAATCTGGAGAAAACTAGCTTCATGGCCACTAGCGTTGAGTTTCTTGGATATCTTGTTACCCCAGAGGGCATTCTCCCAGACAGGAAAAAGATAAAGGCCATCGAAAACATTCCTCCTCCAAAGAACTTGAAGGAACTAAAGAGCTTCCTCGGTTTGACATCCTATTACAGGAAGTTCATTAAAGACTATGCTAAGATCGCCAAACCTCTTACCAATTTAACACGTGGGGATCTTTCAAATGTTAGGGCCAGCCAATCTAGAAACGTACCAGTCTCTCTCGACGACGATGCAATTAGGGCATTTGAAACTCTAAAGGATTTACTCACGTCTGCTGATGTCCTGGCTTTTCCCAACTTCGATAAGGGCTTTAATTTGACGACTGATGCATCTGACTACGCCATTGGTGCTGTCCTATCCCAGGGTGAGCATGGTAAGGAAAGACCTGTGGCATACATCTCCCGCTCCTTGAATCGAACGGAGGAGAATTATGCCACCAATGAAAAGGAGATGCTTGCCATAGTTTGGGCTCTCGATAATTTGAGGAATTATCTATATGGAGCTAAAAAGATCAAGATATTCACTGATCACCAGCCTCTGACGTTTGCCTTGAGTAACAGAAATCACAATGCCAAGCTCAAGCGTTGGAAGGCAAGGATTGAAGAGTACAACTACGAGTTGATTTACACTCCTGGTAAATCGAACTCTGTGGCTGATGCTCTTTCACGATTAGGGGTAGAGGTCAATCATCTTTCAGATACCGATACGGCCAGCGAGGCGCAATCGAACTCACGAACGGGGGAGGTCACAGACACCGCAACTGAAGGATCCCAGACGGGTACAGCTGAGGAAGGACTTTGCGAGCTTTCTAGTAGTGATACCGAATCCTGTACGGTGCACAGTGCTGATCAAGACAACTCAGACCTCATACCGCATGTGGAGGCCCCGATCAATGTTTTCAGAAACCAATTGATCTTTAGGACAGGTATCGATCTGCGCTCTCACGAGGAGCCGCATCCTGGCTATCATCGCCACTACATTTCAGTTAACAGTTTACACCGCGGCAACCTCGTAGAGCTATTGAGGGAAAATCTTAATCCAAGGGTAGTAAATGGAATAAAGATTCCAGAGAAGTACCTTGGCTTACTTCAAAGTGTTTACCTGGAGAATTTTGATACTTACAAAATACGAGTCACTCAAAGAATAGTTGAGGATGTCGCCAATGAAGAGCGCAAAATTATAATAATTGAGAAAGAACATAGAAGAGCCCATCGCGCTCCAAGGGAAAACAGGGAGCAAATCTTAGAGAAATTTTACTTTCCACAAATGATGTCTCAGGTTAGGAAATTCGCTGCCTCATGCGAGATCTGTGGGTCGAACAAATACGACAGACACCCGCTGATTCCCGAATTCCAGTCAACGCCGTCTCCTAAATATCCATGTCAGATCCTTCATATGGATATCATGGAAATTCAGAATAACAAATTTTTAACCGTCGTCGACAAATTTTCAAAATTTTCCAAATTTTTTCATATTAAAGAAAAATCCTCCATTTACATTCGATCAAAATTAATTAAAATCTTACACTATTTCACTGTGCCTGAAATCCTGGTAACAGATAATGAAAGGGGTTTTCTTAGCCCAATTGTGCTAAACTTCATAAGAACGCTAGGCGTCAAGCTTTACCTGACCCCCTCCTATCGAAGTGAAGTGAATGGGCAAATAGAGCGAGTCCATTCCACAATATTGGAGATTTATCGATGCCTCAAAGTAGAAAACCCGGATCTTGGTGTTAAAGAACTCGTCGACGTAGCGGTAGACCGCTACAACAACACCATACATTCGGTAATCAAACGAAAACCTACCGACGTTTTCTTTAACCGTTCTCAGAGGGTTAATTATCAGAACCTTTTGAATATCCGCTCCAAAATCAATAAGGACCTGAGAGGTATTATTAAGAGGAATATGGAAGCTAGGAATGTGAGGTTAAATCTAAAAAGGAGTGCGCCCAGAAAGTATTGTGAGGGTGAGGTAGTGTACGCTGCCGTGAAATGCATTAAGGGAAAAAATAAACCATTGTATCGAAAAGAAATTGTCGCAAAGGACAACCGCGTAACAATAACTACGGCTAGTGGCAAAAGGATTCACAAGGCTCACCTGAAAAACTTAAAAAAATGCTAAACAAAAAGCTCATATATAAAAAATAAAAAAAAAATAAAAAAAAAAACGGGGGATGGTTCCCTGACCTACCTACCTATTAAGCTAGTGAAGAAGTAAAGAGTAATTATCAATTTTGAGAACGAAAAGATTAGTAAGTAAGAAAACGAAAAAGAACAAAGACTTATTAAAAAGTCTCCGATTAAAGTAAGAAATTCTTTTGAGCAAACTATTAAGTCCAACTTGGTATTTAGATAATTAATGAATTAATAAAATTAATAAATCATATTGAAATTGTATTGCAATTTAGCTTTCTTGGTTCCTGTGCAGCCCTTGCACATTTTTGAGTACACATCACCAATCGTTACCGTAAAGGAGGGCAACGCATGGGTGATAAATGGCTACTTCAAGCTAATCCATGTTATTGATTTAAACAAATACAGCGCGCTCATCGAACGAACCGAACAACTCGCCGCAAAACATGTAGCAGATCAGGAAATGCAACTGGTTTTAACCTACCATCTGAACCAGGTAAAAGACCGATTAAAGGAGCTAGGGGAGCCAAGGACGAGACGGGCTCGATCTATCGACTGGATAGGGAGCGCATGGAAATGGCTGGCGGGCTCTCCTGACGCAACCGACTGGGGAAGACTTTTACAGACGCAAACAGACATAATAGAGAACAATAACGACCAATACAGAATCAACGAAAGACTCTTCGAGGCGACGCATGAGGTTATGAACAAGGTTAACAAAATGATTGATGGCTATAATAACGCGGTACAAGAGGGAGAGGCAGAGCGATTGAGGCACGACTTACTCAACAAGGTACTTATACTAAAAGAAGGCGTGAACGAAATAATAAGAGCCTGCCAAATGGCCAAGACTGGAATAGTCAATAGCAACATATTAGACGCTGAGGAGGTTAACACTATCATTAATGAACTGGAAACTCTGCCTTACCAAAACTTCGTGGAGGCAGTGGAGTATGGACGACCCTCTGTATACAGTAATGGAACCCTTCTGTTGTATGTCCTATCTATCCCTAAGGTTGGGACCAATATTTTCCATCTTATAAACGCTCGTGCTGCCATCAAGGATGGTAGACAAATTGACTTAGACTATACGAAATTACTAGTTAATCACGACTTGACCTACGGACTCAAAGGTGACTGCTTCCATATAGGGAACACATCGGTATGCGACGGTAGCATTTTAGAGAAAATGGCAGAGGACGGATGCCTTCCCAGGATCCTTAAGGGTGGTATTGCAGCGTGCGACTTCAAAAGCACTAACGAAGAGGTCATAGAGCTTATTGGGGAAAACACGATCTTTGTGACAAATTTTAATGGTTCTGTCTTAAATAAAAATTCTTCTATTCCTCTAGAAGGTACCTACCTCATCCAACTAGACAACGACACGGTCATCATCAGGGGCCAGACGTACTATAGTGGATCCGCTTCGAGTCTACAAGCACTTCCTGCTGTCCTGGCTAATGTAACCAGCAAAAGGATCAGGCCTAATCTGGAATTTGTGCATGATATCAGCATCAAGAACATCGAGCTCATCAAAACCCTGAAAGAGCATTTTAATTCCTCTATCGTTACAGAAATCCTCATTATCATAGCACTAGCTATCGCCATCTGTCTCTTGTGGAAGAAAATCTATGGAAGGGTCAATATCCCGGAACTTCGCCTATCTTTCCGCCGGAAGCGTATCCCTCGCCCAGCCCAACGTTCAACGGAAGTTCAACGACCAGACGGTAACCTAAGCTGTTCCACATGTTCAGCGATAGATCTGCGGGACGCAGATATTTGAAGAGGCGGCAGTTAACACGATCGTCCAAGGCCAGCTACAAAATACACCGCAGCCAATCGTATGGGAGTGGCTGCGTCATCACTTTCACATATCTACCTGTTCCCACAGTCTGGGTGCAATGGATCGTATGGCACACGCGCGATCGTCTCCGGATGCGCGTGCATGGACACTTTGACCAGTCAGCAGTTTCACCGTGGGACCAGCGATTTCCTAACGGGAAATATTTTAGTTTGTAAGTCAGTCAGAATCTGGACTTGGACGTGCGCGGACGGAATTATAAAGAATACAAATAAATCTTATAACGTTTACTGTGTTGTTTCATTCAATCGAACAAGTGGGCGTGTCTTCGGGCACGGTTCGAGTTTTTTTGGAATTCAAGGACCAAAGGTCCTTTACTTGCATTATTAACACAAAAATAAATAATGGGAACATTATCTGTCCCTAGTACAAAAAAACTTGTCAGAATTAAAGAGTAAAGGAACATTTTTATTGATCTGTTAGGTTTTGTACACCTTAATTTAAATCTTTCGTTGAGAATTTAAATTTTTCTTGCAACTTGGTGTACACCGGTTTGCTCATGTAAGACTTGAGTTGAAAAAAGCCACGGTAGATTTGTCATCATTTTCAAAGTTTTGTTTTGTGAAACTTGTAATTTTTTAATGTGTGATTTAGCACAAGTTCCCCATACTGGACATGCAAACACGATTATGGCTTGAAAAATTACTTTACATATTATAATCTTATTAAATTTACTCAGGGGTGATTTCCTACATATAAGGGGGTATAGCATTTTTGTAGCAATGCTTATTTTGTTGAGGGTATTTGTAATATGGTCTCGGAAAGTTAACGTCTTGCCCAAATATACACCTAGATATTTGACAGAGTTAACCCATGGGACCTTACAATTGTTTATTTTAAGCTAACCAAGTGGTAAAGCACAAGCTTTCCTTTTTCTAGTGAAAAATATGGCCTGTGTTTTGTCGGCATTTAGTTTGAGTTTCCACGATTTAAAATATTTGTTGGTTTTGTTTAACGCATATTGTAAATCGTTCTCAATTTCATGGCCAAAATTAATGGAGCTGTAAATGGCGGTGTCATCCGCAAACATTGCTATTTCACAGTTCCATATTTCTGGAAAATCAGAGCGAAACTAATAAGGTTACGTTTCTTCCCTTTGGGTACGGAACCTTAAAAAACATCACTTTAGGATAATTTATAAAAATATTTTATGCATTGTAAGAATTAAATTCATCGATTTAAATTCATTTCATAGTGAAGGAATACTATTCTTGTGTATCAGGACAATGCATATTATCAATGTTAGGTACCAAATTTACAAACTTTGGCTTTGGGCGCCCAAAAATATTCATCCATTCACATTTCAGGTTTTTTCATTTTCTTTACATTTTTTTGGCAGCAGAATTCATGCAATTTCTTTTTGGAGTTGTTCAAAAAATAAGATATACCATGCAAGTTGAACCCAAGTTTCCACTAGGACAAAAGTAACTTTTTATTTAAATATTCCTGAACTTTGCATATATTTCCATTACGTGGTGGGTGTTTTCAAATTAGTTTTTTAGCACAAAATCAAAATATGATTGGGAATTCTGTGGTTTAATTAGAGTGAACAGTGTTGATATTACTTATAGGAACACAAAAAATGCAAATTTTAATATTTCTCGGAACCAGTAAATAATGATTAAGCTTCTTTGCCATCATCGTCACTTGAATCGAACTCTCAACTAGATGTGGACCAGCTGATCGTACGCATAAACTTTAATAATTCGAATGAAATATTTATCGTCCTTAGCTATATTCCTCCGAATAGTAGTTTTGAATTATATAACTTACACATGTTTAATTGTTCCGAAATTTTAAATAATCTCAAAGAAAAACAAAACATAATAATCTTAGGTGATTTTAATTTGCCGTTTATTGATTGGATTTATGATATAGAGGAAAGTTGTCTGATTCCATTCAACGTAAATAGGGAGTGTGAGAGTGCTGTTGTTGATACTCTGGCTGAGTTCGACCTTATTCAGATAAAACAAAATTCTGAAAGCCAATATGTTTTTGATTTCAACAAATGTAATTTCAATGAAATTTCTAATATACTAAACTCGACTGATTGGTTGCATTGGATTCAATTTTCATTTTTTCCCTTAAAGAAGCAGTTGATCTATTTACTCCAAAAATTTTATCAAGAAATACATCCAAGCCAATCTGGTTTAATAAGAGATTAATCAATATAAAGAATAAAAAAAATAAAGCATTCAAATTACATAAACAATCGAAAGATAATTTTGTTCTTTTTGAAAATTATTGTCGCTTGCAAAGAGAATTTGATTTTTAAACAAATTTCTTTACAAGCAATATATTTTGAGTATTGAATCTAAACTTAAAAATAATAGTAAGTGTTTCTGGAAGTTCCTTAATGATAAAAAACAGTCTACTGGTGTTCCGAATTCCATTAATTAATTACATGAATCCTCTAACGACCCACAAAATATATGTAATCTTTTTGCTAATTTCTTTCGTTCCGTTTATAATTATTCATCAAATTCTATAGATGTTTCCATAGATAATGGTCGCAGCGACATTTTAAATATTGGTGCACTCCAGATTCATATAACTGAAATTAAAACCGAGCTAAAACAATTAATAAATGATAAGCAACCAGGGTTGGACGGTATTGCTCCTATTCTTTTGAATAAATGTGCTGACTCGGTGGCAATCCCCCTTGAATATATCTTTAATCGTTCACTCCGCGAAGGTATTTTCTTGGATTCTTGGAAATATACTTTCTTAACCCCTGTTTTCAAGTCGGGCTCCAAAAATGAGGCTACTAATTATCGGCCTATTTGTAAAATTTCAACTATCCCTAAGCTCTTTGAAAAGCTTGTGTATAACAAAATAGTAATTTTACTAAAAGAAACCATCTCACCCCTTCAACATGGCTTCATAAGTGGCAGATCGACAACTACGAACCTTGCTATTTTTAGTAATTACATAGTTGATGCTCTAGAACATAACCTACAATGGCCTTGTAGGCCTTTCAAAGGCGTTTGATAAGGTAAATCACAAAATTCTTCTGACTAAACTTCAAAATCTTGGTTTTCATTCGAATTTCATAAAGTGGCTTAGTGGATTCATTACGTTAAAATAAATAACATCTTATCGGAACCTGTGGTGGTTACTTCTGGTGTTCCCCAGGGAAGCCATTTGGGACCTCTTCTGTTTCTTGTGTTTATTATTGATATTCCCAATTGTCTCAAATATAGTAAATGTTTAATGTTTGCAGACGACCTTAAACTATATTTAAGTATGAAATCAATTTCTTCAGCAAGACCTTAATAATTTACTTGACTGTATATAATAAATGGGACGACATTAACTAAAGTAAGTGATAAAAAAGATCTTGGAGTAATTTTTGACTCTAAGATGACATTTAACAATCACATTGACTACATTGTTGCTAAGGCCAACTCTATGTTGGGATTTATCTATAGAAACTCCAAAGACTTTACTGACCCTTACACACTTAGATCCCTTTTTTACAGTTATGTGAGATCCATCTTAGAATACTGTTGTATCATAATGGAATCCGTTCTATCGTGTTCATTCCCTAAGAATCGAAAGAATCCAGAAACGCTTCACAAGAATTGCTATAAAGTCATTACATTGGCATTATGATATGCCTTCTTACAATACGCGATGTTTGCTTTTAGGGATGCAACATCTTGCTGTTCGAAGATCATATTTTGAAATAATGTTTGTTAAAGATATCATTGACTATAAGATCAACTGTCGTATTTTGTTGTCTCTTATAAGTTTCCATGTACCTGTGCGTCAAACTCGTACCAATTATATTTTTGCTGTCCCTTTTCATAGGGTAAATTATGGCAATAATGAGCCAATAACACGTTGCTTAAAGCAGGCAAACTCAGTCTATAGGGCTCTTGATTTTAATATGTTAAATAGAGATTGTTTTAAAAATAAATTGTTAACTGTTTTAAAAAATTACTCTTTATAGATATTTTAAATTAAATTATATTCTTAGTAATCTGTAAGAGATACAAACTCTGTTTGATGAATAATAAATAATAATAATAAAAAGAAAACATATTGTGGATTTAATTTAATTCTGCGAATTGATCTAATTTCAGATTTTGCGTATTTAATCGAACATAGGAATCCAAATTGTTTTGATCATTTTTATTGTTCGCATGTTCTATTTCATTTTCTATAGAAATATATTCTTTAGCAAATTTAATAACGTTGTATTTTGAAATGTCCACTGATATTTTTATAGGCCTCTCTTAATTATTAATTAACAAAAACAAGTGCACTTTATGTGTTTTTGAAATACTAAAAGTAATATGGTTCCGATTATAACCCTGTTTTTTGTAGCAATTACAACAACTAATGCTGGTCAAGTAGAGCGTAGTTGTTGTAATTGCGTGCTAAAAATCCTACTTTACTTTGCTTTGGTGAGATCGAAGCCAAAAAACATGAATTATTTCACATAAATAAAGGGCGATTTACATGGAATTTTTTTTGGGATTTACCAGAAAACAGAAAAAAAATATCGAATTTAACACAAGCATACTTGCATACGTTATTGTGCAAGTATGTATTTTACGTAACCATTTACAGATTAAAAATTATGCTAAAACAAAAATATCTTTTTCCACACAGCATAAAAAAACGCTTTCCCCAAACTAATTTTGTTTCAATATAACTTGGAAATAAAAGCTTGAAGTTACAAAATCTCTTAAGTGCAAAAACCGTTTTCATTTTATCATGATTATGGTTTTGTGCTAGATATTAAAAAAAATACGATGATAATATTAAGGTATTTGGCATTGTGACGAAATTATATCAATATTTTTATTTTCCAACAATTTCATAAACTATAAAAACCTGATAAAAACTTTTAAACTGAACTACGATGTGAACGCCGTGTAACTAATATGGGCACCAAAAACGCCGAACACAGCCGCCCTTTAAATCACACGTCGAAAAGTGACGTTCCCGATCATTCTAGTTAGTTTTTGCATTCAGGTTACATCTTATCCAAACCAATCTAGTCGACTTAAGATAACTAGATTCTTGAATGCGGCCAATCTGTCGTCTTTTGAAAGCAACTTTAGCAATAACGTATTGAACTAAACTTTTTTCTTTTTTTAATTGGAAGTTGTTTTTGCTGTATCTTTTTTTTTTTTTTGTAAAATGGGTTGTGGGAGCACAACAACTTTAAAAAATAGGAAATAGAGGGGTATTTGGAATCTGGCTTAAAACAGCGCGAAGTTGATAAACAAATGTTGTTAGCAATTTCATTCGTCATGAATCCCGTTATGGAAGTATGTAATATGAAAAGATGTTCAATACGCCATAACAACAGTAGATGGAAGACTTAATATCAGAACTGCTTCAAATTCTCAACTTTCTGGTGCCACAATCAGGGAAGAATACTGAGTTAATGCAAATGTGGCAAGTGGCAACTGTAAAAAGGATTATTAGGAGTGTCAAACATTTGCAGAAGTTAAAAAAAAACACCTCTCAATGATGTGCGTAAAGCTGCACGAATTCGGCTTTGCTTGACCAAATAGTTTCACACTATCGCTTTTCGACGAAAAAAAGTTCAACCTGGATGGACTCGACGGCTACAACTACCTACTAATTTCACGATCTGCTAAAGGAGGAAAGTGTGTTATGTCGTCACCACACCATTGCAGATCTCGTAGTGGTGTGGAGGCAATGTCGTAATACGGGACTTGTGAGCTGCAGTTTGTATTATCAAACATGAACGCAAATGTATACAAAACTGTTTTACAAAATGCTTTTCCACATTTCTCAAACCTTTTCGAACGGATTATACATATAACGCTCCCATTCACACAGATAGGGAAGTGAAGCAATGGGTAAAAGACCTATGAAGATCTGAAATTGCTTGAGCGGCCGCCATTCTCCCCAGACATTAATATTATTGAGAACGTTTGGGGGTGTTTTTTTCCGGGAAGTTTATAAGGTCTGCGACCCTGATTTAAGCCATTAAAAAAAGCCTGGTCTACGATTTCGATTAGTGATATTGGAAAATATTGTTCGGCTTTGCCAAACCGAATGTATGAAGTTATTTTGAACAAAGGAGGGAGGACAAAATAATGAATTATCCTTATAAGTATACGAGTAGGTATACAGCATACGATTTTTTTCGTAATTTTCAATTTCTGAACCCAAAATAATATATGTATTCTATACACCGCATAATTTAGTGTATAATGAATGGAGGAATGACTTTACAATGTACATTAGTAAATAAATACATATATATTATTATATAAACAAATATTTTGTTTTGTTAGCAAGAATGCAGATTCTTACTTCTAATCAAATGAAACGATTTAGTCAAGTTGACTGCGAAAGAGCGACGCCGACGGACAATTTCTTTTCACAATTCGCTAAAGAATCCTTCAAAAAATCCAAGCAAATTATAAATCTAATTGCACATTCCTTTAAATTTATTCGTGATTTAAAAAACTGCAATTCAGACCAGATCTCGACAACATATTCTACCAACCATTGTTAATCCTTTTGCTTCTTACAAAATATCCTCAAATATCTGCCATTTACACCAAAATTTACATAAATATATATATAGTACTTCATCGAAATTATGTGCATACATAAGAATTCATGTGCAACTTTTCCTACATATCCGCTCCAGTTGGTTATTTAATTTAGATGCAAACGATATAGGTATGTGAAGGAAGTGGCAAAAAAGGAGAGATTCCTGCTGCTCCTTTCTTTGGTATCTTAATAATTCGCACCAGACAGCTCCCACAATTTCGAACAGAGGCGAAAGAAGCAAGAATGGAATATCTCTTTGAATCACAAAATAATTTATTCACTTGCGTGTGTTAACGTCCGACAAAAAGCTATTTTTATCTTAGAAGGATGAGGCGGACAAAGCCATAGAGTTAGCAAGAAGAGGTATAAGTCAACCCAATTCTTATAAAATGTGTTTCAGGAAATTATATCTCTATAAATCGCTTTGAAGGACACCCAGTAGCATGAGGATTGCTACTTTATTATTCTCATATTGTGAATGGAAGTTTGAAAAATTGACACGTTGACAGGAGCTCATAACTTGCTAATGAATCTTTATGGGATAAAATGTAAATAACATTAGAGTACGATAGCGTGTGATATAAATATTTACTAATACGGAAGTGCATTTAATGTTACTATTTTTATTTTGTACATGGCTTTAATGCAAAAATGATTTGTTCTTCATCATCTATGTATATCTTCTCTAACCAAACTGTTTAATGACGTTCACTTTTTTTCTTTAGTTTGCTCATAGTACTATTATAAAAAGTATAAAAAATAATACCTGTAGAAAACTGGGCATTATCGCCAGACGATAGCTTTGCTTCACGTAACTTCAATAATCGTCTATCGTCCAGACAATATCGTTTTGAGCGATACCTATTATGGTATCGTTTTGCATTGATTTGTATGTTTTGCAACTGAAGATTTTTTATTAAATTTCAAGAAGAATACTTGACTTTAGATATTTTTCATACGCTACCAAATATATAAATAATGATTTTTGTACATTTAAGACTTATTTTGTATGAATGAGGCAAAAAAGAAATATTGTGGAAAGGTGTATTGGTGTTTACAAAGGTACCTACATAACTTATATCAATAATTCACTATTCCATTAAATTATATGTTATCATAATACTCATGTTGGTTTAGAAAGCGGAAAAGTAGTTTTTGCAAATGTTTGTGCTGCCCTTTATAACATTTGTATTGATAGTGATCTGATAGTACAGCAATCGAAGAATACGAATAAGAAATAACCGGATAAGACAATTCAAAAATAAGGACGAAATAAATAACTCACTTTTCTTCGTAGCTATTTGGCTTGTAACCCTTGGAGAAGTTGGGATACTCATCCGTGAAGCCGACCTATCAATAATACATATTTTCGATGTAATTTGTTATTATTAATAAACTAAGGAACAAATTTGAATTAATTCCACTTTGCAATTTTCAAGTTTGCCGGCATCAAATACAAAATTGTTTGCCAAAAATCTCATTTATGACATTTTAACCCATTACTGCCCACCGTATGATTTATCATAAACTGAACTGTTCTGCAATCTTTAATTGGTTTTGTAAAGAAAAATGTTCATATAAATTAGCTGCCATCTGTATTACCTATATCAATCGGGTTCAGTCATTTGTGAGTAAAAAATTGAAATAAAAAATTAATATGATGTGAATTTTTTTTTCTAAGCTGTTTATAAGTCATTTGTAACCTATATATCAATTGATAAATCATTAGTACACGTTAATAATATGTTTCTAAGTACTAATACTTATGTCTTTTATAAGTTATAACTATCATGTCATGAAACATTGATGTATGAAATTTCATACGTTGGGCAGTAATAGGTAAGTGCTAAAAATATTATTTTTTATTTTTAATCCTAAAGTTGATGGAGAGGCAATTTTAAGTATTTTAGATGAAGTGGATGAAGAGGATACTGTTGGATTTCATATAAGGGAGGCAGATGAATTGGAATTATCGATGACGCTGGAAGTGACGAAGAGAGTAAACCCGCAACTGCGTAAGAGATTTAGGAAAAGGGATTTTGCGACAACATAATGAGGTAAGAGCAGTTAAAAATGTATCGGATAAAGTTCGAGAAATAACGACGTTGGATATTGTGGAAGATACGGACGATATTCCGAATTGCGCTCATACGACTCCTAAACCATCAAAACGTGCTAAAGTATCGACAACAAAACAAAAAAAAAATGATTATGGAGTTACTAACGATCTTGACAGCACGTTGAAGTGTTCAGTAGAATCAGAAATTGAAACTAAGTGCACTCATGAATGGCGAGAAAAAAAGCATGCCCCTATTGACGTCTTCCGTTTAATATTTGATGATGAAATTTTAGGCAAGATCTGTAAGGAGACTAACCATGCAAAAGGGGCAAGAGTCAAAGTTTTCTCCCGACGAAATTCTCTTTTTATAATCTACGCTGTTAACTTTCGTAACCTCTGGCCTAATATTTCTTTAGCAATTGTGATTATATCTGATATTGTTTTTATTATAATAAAGCTCAAAGCAAACCTAAATAAATTGTTTAATTGTTAGTTCCCAGTGTATGATTATCATACGTTAGCAAAACACATATGTTCAATGTTCATATTTTTTTTTTTTAATTATCCTGGGGTGGGATTCTGTAAATAACGAAACGAAAACCACTTTCGCGTTTCAAAAAACGAAATAAATCACGCGAAAGCGAAAATCTGCTTCATGTAAGTCCTAACGTTTTTTTTGTTCACATTCGTTTAGGTTTGAGAAACTGTGTGACAACAAAATTATAGTTAGGCAGTCTCAGTATGTAGCTTTATTTTCGTTAAGTTGTTTTGTTTTTTTTGTGTACCTGTATGCAAATGAAAGGCAGCTATGTTTAACCTAAAACGTTGAACAAAACTAAAAGAAAAAAATTAATTTCTAACTAAGAACCAAATTTAAATAAACCAACCTTTTGTCAGGTAATGTGAGAAGATTCGAACAATCCCGCAGATTTTTTCTAATTTTTTTTAAGTTTACGTGTTCATGTTAAAATCACCAAACTCAAAGAGAATAAATAGGAAAATGATTTGAAAGTCAAGAAAATAGCTGTCGTTTTTAAGGTTCCGTACCCAAAGGGAAAAAACGTAACCTTATTAGTTTCGCTCGGATGTCTCTCCGTCTGTCTGTCTGTCCGAACCCAATAAGCCAATTTTGTTACCAGGTCTATCTCAAGAACCGATTGACGTAGGAGGCTAAAATTTACACACAACATCCGGTATAACCTCTAGTTAAACGACAAATACCAATGGAAGGAATACATCGATTGGTTTTGGATTAATTAGTAATCTGGTGAAAAAAATATTTTCATTTGCCCAAAAAACGGTTTATTTCTTGATTCACAAAAAAATACATAAATTCCTTTTTTGTAGATCATGTTCTTATCTATATATATGCTGAATACTGTTTTGCCGAAAAGTTAATAGTTTACAAGATATTTTCAAAAAAGATAATTTTACCATGTAAAATACGTTTCTCTCATACCTAAGTTTTAATCTCTACTACGCAGTTGTGCACAATTGACCCCATCAAAGACAGAAGAGAGGGGAAAGATTGAATGATATAGATTTCAAATAATATCTGTTGTGTTGGACTTTAGCAAAATACGGAACCTTCGGTGCGCGAGTGACACTCGCACTTGGCCGGTTTTTTTTTTCTTTCGTGGAGACGATAAAATCTGTTTGTTTTTAAGGTTACATGAAGCAAGCGAAAACGTCAAAGAAAATGTGTTCGTTCGTTTTTTTTCGCGCCCACGAGAATTTCTTTAGTTTTTGCTGTTACATAAAGCAAACTGTTCGTGTGCACGAAAACGTTTAAACGTTTTCACCTTACAGAATGCCGGCCCTGTTTTACTTGAAAAGAATGATAAGGAGGTGCCAAAACCACCTACGTGAAGTTAGCCCGCACTTTTTCTAGAATGAAAAACATGAATTGCAGTTCGATAGACATTCGTTTGTAGTTGTTTGTAGTGAATTTTTTTTCGTTTGTAGTTCAAAGGTTAGAAAGATAGAACCATTAGAAAAAAATTTCAGCCCGCACTTTTGGCTTTTTGAAACAAAAACTAGCCAGTTGCATTTGAAGTTGTTTGTAGTGAAATTATTTTTTAACAGAAATGTCTTATTTCCGAGATATAAGGACATTTGTGTTTGCACCTGTAACTCCGAACTTACAAAAAAGATAAATAATTGCATAAAGAAATAGTGCATAAAGCATATCCTAACTTAAATAACTGCATTTAAAATTTCTGAATTCACTTAAGCGTTACTTAATAAAAAGCAATCAAAGTCAGAAAACGCATCCCTTTAGAGTTGCATCCATATATGGGCTTCCCAACAACAACAAAACAACGGTAAACACATTTTCGCAAAGCACTCATCTGTGCCCATCGACATGAGTCACTACCTGTCAATTAGCAACAACAACCAATCAATAAACCCCGATTTTATCCAACAATTTTTTCTATTCCTTCGAATAACATTAAAAGCTAACCCCTTTGAAACAATTTATAACAACAAAAATGCATTTTCTGCAAAGCCTGTATTCCTGACTATCTAATCCAATTAAAATTTTGTGATTTTATCACTCTTATCAATAGATAACGATTTATTGAAAATTTAAGGAAATGCTTGAAATTGTCTTAGCTTTTAATGTTATTCGAAGGAATAGAAAAAATTGTTGGATAAAATTTAAGTTAGGATATGCTTTATGCACCAGTGGTTTTAAATTATTTTTCTTTTTTGTAAGTTCGGAGTTACAGGTGCAAACACAAATGTTCTTATATCTCGGAAATAAGACATTTCTGTTAAAAAATAATTTCACTACAAACAACTACAAACGATTTAAAATGCAACTGGCTAGTTTTAGTTTCAAAAAGCCAAAAGTGCTGGCTGAAATTTTTTTCTAATGGTTCTAACTTTCTAACCTTTGAACTACAAACGAAAAAAATTTCACTACAAACAACTACAAACGAATGTATATCGAACTGCAATTCACGTTTTTCATTCTAGAAACAGTGCGGGCTAACTTCACGTAGGTGCCAAAACCATAAACTAATTATTAAATAGACTGACAGCTTTCCTACGTCTCCCCGATTTCACCCGCATACTTTTTTCAATATTAGCCTCTCCCTCCCGCTCAATTGTACTGCCTGTGAATATGTGTGAAACAGCAAAAAAAAAAAATTCTAAATGGCGGGAAGTGTAATAAATTACTCAAACTCAGTAGTGCTCCTACGTTGTGGGAGCTCTACCTTTTTGTGAGAAGTTCAATTTCCGAAAAATTTTCAATGCGTAAAAGAAAAAAGCATAAAATTGTGGGAATATCAATAACCTGACAAAAAAAAAACATTCAAACTACATTTCCCCACGAATATCAATGCACTAAGTCTTCATAAAAAGGAGATTTGCCTTTAGCAAATTTTTCTAGTACCAAAAAATAATTATAATGTTAACAAACTGCGGTTTTCACACTGAATATTAATTTGATGTGAATTTATTTTCGAATAATATAGCTTTACTTTTCGAAGAAATGTTTATTCATAAACAAATCGAGGGTATTTGAGTTCGGCGAAAAGGGAAAAATGCCCTCGCTTCGTGGGAAAAATAAAGAGAGAATGCTAAGAACACTGACTGAGTTTTTTTGTATTTGGAAGTTTCGATCAGCTGATGGATAACTAATGTAATCAACATGCAAAAAAAGGAATAAACTGAGAAATATTCATTCGTGAAAATAAAATACGGCATTTTTATATTGTGCTTGTTTTCGTTTGTTGTTTTTGGCGAAAAGTTATGGACGGCTAATGTCGAAAGGAAAAATTCAACAAATTCAAAGCGACGATCTAAGGAATATTAAGACTTAAAATGTGTTGGAGTTCAGGGGAGATATATGCACATTTCTGATTGAGTATAATTATTGAACTATATTATTTTTATGAAGTTACCGTTAACAGAACACAACAAGTGGAAAATTATATTTTTAACAAAATTTCCACAATTTAATAAACAAAAGCATTTCAAATTAACGAAATTAATGAAAACAATTCATTCAGTCGAAAATATAATTAATGTTTATTTAGAAAATAACTTTTCTGTGCTATCCACTAAATTTGGCCTGTTGTTTTTTATACTATTTTTGTAGAGACTATACTTAAACCGCTCTTTATATAGGCTTCATTAGTAATATTTTAAATATAGCTTGAAAAATATATAAGTTTAACATGCCACAATAATTAAAACTATATTATACATTATTTTTCGCACTACTTTTCGAAATGTAACCTTCCAACAAAATTTGCAACCTTCATACCCCTCAACAAATAATAGGACAATGTATCAAATAAATTTTTTGAAATTTTGATGACCAACCAATTTGTAGTTGAAAATCAATATATGAATTTATTTTCTTTAAACTGTAAGGGCAAGAATCGCAACTAAAAAAAAAAAAAAAATAAAAAAAAAATAAAATTCATAGATAGTAAGATTCCAAATAATTATTTGTTGATACTGATTTAATTTAATTTTTGCAAATGATAAATATTTCCATTGTTTACAACCACGATGTAAACATCATAAGTGAAATAAGAAAATCCTAATAATAGCCGTGTTTTCTCAGCCATATGGCGTATGTGTGTGCCCCCTTTGATTAACATGGCACAAACACATGAATTCAAACTGGACTACACTTAAGGTCAAATCCAGCTTGTAGGCAGTCCCTCTTTTTTGGCTGAAGCTGTCAGTCTATTTAATAGTTAGTTTATGATTAAAACATAAATTTTAACGAAAAATTCCAAAAATAAATTTCTTGGGCAGTAATAATTGTAATTTTCATAGGTTTGAGGGTCTTTTAAAGATACTCAATGCTCTCACGATTTTAGACGAAACGATTGTGATAGAGTCACGGAAAGCAAATAGATGACGAGATCGTTCACTTATCGCTGAAGCGATTATTATCATTCTCAGAGTTACGGAAAGAATGCCCAGGATATCCATCAAGTAACTTATTCAAATTAGATACATATAGAAAGCATTAGAAAAAAATTGATTTCAATATTTTGAGTTGCTTAATAACCGAAATATTGATAAAAGTTTTCAGTGTTATTTGGAGGAAAAGAAAAATTTGTTTTATAAATCGGGGTTTATTGGTTGGAAGGTTTTGCTAATTGTCTGGCACGGTTGAGTGCTTTTGCGAAAATGTGTCTACCGTTGTTTTGGTATTGTTAGGAAGCCCGTACCTAATGGTCGCATCTTTAAAGGGATGCGTTTTTTGACTTTAAACCTTTGTTTAATTTTACCCTTTTTTATTTGGAAAAGGCCTTTCATAAATCTTTAAAAAATTGTTGTTTTCAAATAAGTACATTTAAAATGTAACACGATTGCATGTCACAACACTATTATAGTCTTATGCGAACTAATGGTTGTTAAATATCGTGTAAGAATTCTAAATTACCAGAGTGGCCTTAGAAATTATACCTTTTTCTATCATCGCCCCTTTTTGCGACTTCTCAAAATTCTGCAACGGCCACTCTGTTTATTTTAAATTTGACTCTTCGAAATGTCAACTGAGTACGCAGGCAGGATTTTCTTGACTAGATTGGTCGGCTTCCCCTCCATAAACGTCAACTGCAAAAACTATACACGTGAACACTCTGGGTCAATAAAAACTGAGACGCATCTTGTCAGACAGCTGTCAGACTTACTAAACTACGAATCCGAACGTCCCCAATATCATTCAATTATTGATTTCTTTGTTATTTTTTTAATGTTTCCGCAATACAAGTAAAGGGTCATCGACTTTTCGCTTTCGAAAGTAAAGCTAAATAAAACTCACACAGCGATACATTTTTGATGAAAATTAAATGTTTTTATTTTTATTATAAAGTTTGGACAATGCCATTAAGTTTGAAAAACATTCAAATGGCAGCCTCGGGAATATTCGCAGCATAACTTGAGTAATGTTGGTGTTTGTGTTTTAAAGAAAAGAATTCTTGTTAAATTGTAGTAGGTATGAATGTTTTATAATTATTTTTATTTGTGTGAAGTTACCACTTGCGTGGAAACAGTTTGACGATCATAAATCAAAGAGAGTGAAAAACTGGCGCTACAAAGTTATAATATAATTATCATGCAATACAAGAAAAATTACTCAAACTCTAACGAATACCAAATGAATTTAGATTTTAGAGCCAAGTGAATTGTGAATACCTTTACTGTAATTTTCGTAGTCAATACAACAAGAATGACAATAACTAACTGAACATACATGAACTTGAGTAAAGTTGGAAATAGGGTAGATAACTCATTAATGTTTAACAATGATAACAAATGCGATAAGTCATGTAGTAAGTTCAACAATAAATAAAATTTACAATCATAAGCAAAAACACATTTGATTCTTCAACAGTTGGTTTTTAATGCGTAGACACGCTATTTTGCGTAGCTCCACAATGTAATTCTTAATTTAACGGTGTCAAATCGCATGGTCTTGTTGACCAATAGCCAGGAAACCTCTCACGCAATAAGTCCATAATAATTGCTAGCGTTGTGTGGCTTACTACACCGTCTTGTTGGAGCCATATCTCGTCCAAGTCATGATCTTCAAAAAAATCGGTTATCATTCGACCAAATCGCTCTGAATTGATAAATCGATTTCCGATCATCAGCAACACTTGCTCTTGCAGCTGCAATGTTTTCAACTGAGCGTGCATTACGATGACGCACACTTGCACAGGCCTTTTGACATCAGTAGGTAACGCTTCCACTCTATTAATATTTCTTCACAGTTTTACCGATTGACTGCGAAGTCGGTCGATTATGACGACGTAATGCGCGAAAAGTGGCAATGTTTTAATCACCACTTTGTGGTGTTAAGCGATCCATTATTGTAAATGACAAACATTCAACTAATATTATGTTAGCTGAGTTTGACAGGTGTCAAGCTATAAATGACCATCTTACCTTAGGAATAAATTTTTGTTATAAACGTATGGACCGTTTTTGAGGAAAGTCCGATTTTAAAAAGTACTGTTATTGATCTTTTAGCGACGACTACACCTATGTATGCTTAATATGCTTATGCAGCGACGACTACACCTATGTATGCTTAAATATAGATCTTGTCTGAAATCGTTAAAGCAATTTTCATATGGGGAAACAATTATTACAAACCAATTTAAAAAAAAAAGGTTTTACAGATAAGTGTCATGTGGAATGATTTAGACAAAAACTGATTTTGCTAATGGGAATGACCATTTATTGCATTAAGAATAATTTTTTGTTAAAATCGTATAAATCGTTTTTGAGATAAGTTCGATTTTAAAAAGTAACGTAATTCTATTTTCCAACGCAAAACCGGGTATATAACAATGTAAGCCCCACCTAAGCTTATCAATTTTGGTTGAAGTCGTGCAGCCGTTTTCGAAAAAAAATATGACTATGTTAATACGCCCTAAGTGACATTTAATATCTTACGATTGATTTGAGAAAAATGCAAATAGATATCTTATTCGGCATATAGCTACCTATGTCAAATTCTCGACCGATTTGTTTAAATAGGCCAAAAGTGTAATTTATTACTTATGTTTTCTGCACCGTTAATTTTTCGGTTCAAATAAAAAGCAACCAACAAAAGGGTTGATATCAACGAGAAAGTTTCGTGCGTCGTGTACCTACGAAGATACCATTTATTTATCTTTTAAATACTCTTCCAATACAATTGGCTCACGGAACAAACGACCTGTGTTATGATGGTTAGCACTTTAAAAGAAAAAAAATTATAGTTATTCTTCCATTTTATCATAGGTACCTACAATAAGAATCGCTTTTATAATAACAAATTTGAACAAATTTATCTCTTCAGAATATCTCCAATAATGATAACCGACCCTCTTGACAATTAAAAATTATCAATAAAATTCCATCTAATCGTACTACACACATTGGACCATATATTTGTAATTACAATTTATTGACGTTAAATGAAGTCATGTGGAGTGCGGAGATTTTCTTACCTATAAGATATTCTCGACACATGCGACCCAAAGAATATTTCCTTAAAGTGTTGACTTTTACATTTCTCTTCAATCGGATAACATCATTACATTGATACGTGACTGAACAGTGAACATCCGAGCTTTCCGCACGCTTTTTTGGTATTTAATACGAAATGAGGAGAATGAAACTTATGTTATTTGAAAGGTGCTGTGCCATAGATGTGCACAAACACAAAATCGTGGGTATTATGTCGCCACTAAGACTGGTAAAATTAAGCTATGAATTCCCTATACAAAACAGGTAATAAAAGAATTTTGGTGACCATCAATTTGTCGCCACCATATTACCATAGTAACGTATACCTATTTGAATATAAATCATCTTAGATTGGAGTCTGTTTCCGATGGAGCAGCTCATTTACGTATTTTTTAACTTTCTCCATTACGTAGTAAGAGAATAATATTATTTTTGTACAAAATTTCGAACTCGAGATATTAGTCAATTCTGATATTACGATGATAGAGGAACTCAAAAAAGTGGGTCGCAAAATTCTGTCGGATTTGGAGGTTTTGGGCTTACAGTTCGGAAGCGTTTTTGTTTTGCAAGTTAACCTTAATATTAATGGCAATATAAAATGTTCGTACCAGTTTGATTTGACATAAAATGGCTCTAACGATTTCAACCAAAGTTTTTTGTCAGTTTACCGGAAAACGGCGATAACGATTTTGACCAAAATGCAAACTTAGAATTAAATGGATGTTTTCAAAACTATTGTGTCCTTATTTTTCACTTTGAAGCATCGAAAACGCTTATTTTAAAAACTGCTCATATCTCGAAAACCCCAACCTCGAGTTCGATAAAACCTTCAAAACGAAGTACCTACCTAATACTTACATCCCGAGCAATCGGTTTCAGGAGCAGGAGCTTTTGATAACCCCAAACATTTCCAAATATGCAGATGCATCCCTGCTATGGTTCATCGTAGTAAATAAACTACTGAACATACTCAGAAACGAGGGATTCTATGTCCATATGGATACCCTAAACGAGAAAGTTTCGTGCGACCTAGTCGTGCACTTTATTTCGATATATTATCGATGTCGCTCTTTTCATTTAGTTTATAAAAATAAAGTGCACGACTGGGTCGAACGAAACTTTCTCGATACTAGATTAAATAAAACAAAACAAAATTGGATATATATCTCAAATGGCAGTTATATAAAACAACAATATAAGTTTTTAAAAGTTTAAGCTCTCAGTAACGGGCAATTGTCGCAAGTTCTGGCTAGAGGGCTATAAGCGGCTACTGTACTATTTTATAAGGTCTTACAACTCACAAGATATGGGGCTTTAAGCCTATTATAAAAATATACCGGAGATATAATATGTGAAAATACATAGATCGTGATTTCTGTAGTATTTTTTGATAAATAATTTAAAAAACTCACATCTTCGAATTTTTTGAGAAAAAGAAAGTACGGGATCTTATTAATAATACTTATATTATCTTTTATATGTGTATTGGTCGAAATCGTTAGAGCGGTTTTTGTAAAATTTGCCAGACAAAACAGTACCAAATATTGCAATGTTTAATTTGAAAAATGCTATTGCGTAAATATTTAGGTGAAAACCGATTATAAGTTATTGTTCGGTATGTAAGCATTGCTTCGTAGTTTTATCGAAATCAACGATGGGGTTTTCGAGATATGAAAATTAAGGACAAAACAGTTTTAAATACATTCATTTGACTTTAAGTCTGCATTTTGGTCAGAATCGTTGTTGCCGTTTTCAGGTAAACTAAACAAAACAACAATTTAAAAAAAAATACTATTTTCAAAAATCCTTTGTACGATAACAATGAGAAAAACTGAGTTTGCTGTTGTTATTATGGACCACATTACCTTAAAAATTAATTTTTGTTACAATCGTATAGGTAGACCGTTTTCGAGAAATTTTAAAACTGGGTACGCAGTCCTGGTAACCTCACCTACTTAAGCTTAAATGGGTCAATATTTCAAAATATTAATATTTTGAACCTCGAAATGGACTTTTACTATAATAAACAGCATCTCGTCAAGTGCGGTCGTGGTTTTTTGCTTTCCTCTATAATGTCGAGTAATAAATGCTTTAAATGCCAAAATTCTCTTTTACAAGAAGGAAAAGCTATAAAGTGTAGTTTATACTGCGGAAAATTATTTCATAGACTGTGCTTGAATCTATCCGATGAAGTAATTAATTGCATTTTAAAGACAAACTCGAACGTTTCATATCGATGTGATGATTGTGTTAATTTGCCCATCATGTGCTTGCTCTCTAAAGTCAATGAACTCTTGCCTGTTGTTGATGTACTATGCAAAAAAGTTGACCTATTGGACTCTAAATTGAAAGACATCAAAAGTAATACAGCCTTAGAAAAAGTGGAAGACAATGCACTTGTGTTGACTCAAAATGTGATTCGGGGTGCACCGATCTCTATTCAAAATACCGATATGCATAATGGTGACGATGACGCTTGTGCTTACGCTTGTGCTGAAGCCAATGCTGTGGCCGCTGCTGCTGCTGCCGGAAAACCGAATTACGAATCGATGACAAAAGGGAAACGAAAAAAATGTTCCCCACACGCATCTGTTTCCGTTCCTGACCACACAGTTGTTGTAGTTGGTAACAACAAAGAGGTGTTTGCTGAGAGGCCGATAGAAGATGGAAATGATGCTGTTGCTGCTCCTGGTGTTGTTGTTGGATCTACTATGCACCGAAGAATAGAGAAAAAAACAAATTCAATTCGTGTTGTTGGTATGGATTGCACTGGCGATACAAATGCTGATATTGCTGTAATAAATCCTTATAAATGGTTGCATATCTCGAAATTCAAAGCTTTAACAAGTGAAGAATCAATTAAGAAATATGTTGCTGCTAAAATTAATTGCGATGAAGGTGATATACAATGTTTTAAGTTGGTAAAAAGGGGGACAGATCTCAACAATTTGGCTTATGTTTCATTTAAAATTGGTTTCCCTGCTCATTTGTTTGATCTTGCTTTGGTTCCATTGAATTGGCCCAAAAATGTATTGGTAAGGCAGTTTACTCACCTTCCAAAAAACGAACAACCAAAAACAAACGGGCAAATGAATATGATACCGGATCAAGCAAATGTACAAACTTAAATAACTCAAATAAAATTCATTCTATTAATGTTTATTATCAAAATGCTGGTGGACTTCGAACAAAAACCAATGAATTGTTTATTTCGAGTTCTATGTATGAATATGAAGTGATTATTATAACAGAAACATGGTTAAATTCTAGTTATATATCTTCTGAGATTTTTGCTTGTAATTATAGTGTGTATCGATTGGATAGAAGTTATACAGAATATTTAAAAAGAGGTGGAGGAGTTTTAATTGCTGTAAAAAATGTTTACCCAAGTAAACTCGTAACATTACCTAGGATAGGAGAAAAAATAGAGCAAATGTGTGTAAACGTAAGTTTTTATGGAAAAGAAATTTTGTTTATAGTAAGCTATATACCTCCAAATAGCTCAATGGATATATATGAAAACCAATAATATAGAAAACATTGTTTGTAATCTATTGGATAGTCAGTACCCATTTATTTTTGGGGATTTTAATCTAGGAAACGTATTATGGAATTATTCTAATGAAGATAAATGTCTCATTCCTTATAATATGAAAAAAGATTATGAGTATACTTTTATTGATTCAATGTTGTCTATGGATATTTTTCAAGTAAATCATGTTCATAATTCTTTAAATAGATTGTTAGACTTAATTTTTATAAATAACTAGCTGATCCGGCGAACTTCGTTCCGCCCAAATTCGTTAGGTAATGTAATGAAAGTAATTATTTCCAGCATGCACAATGCACATGCTACTTTATGTAGACGCTTAAATACCTCTTTCGTTGGGACAAAATTGCAAAAATTCCGCGACAACGAAATCAATCCATTCGATGCGTCGACAGGAACATGACCATTACCAATACCTACTTAGCAGTTGATTGGAGAACACTTCGGCAGATGGATCATTTAGCAAACATGCGATGTCGTCAGCTGAAGTTTCTTCAAAGCATTGATCTCATCGGCAGCGGTCGATCGTGGTATTACTGGTAGCGTTTGCCGGAAATCGCTTGAGAGTAAAATCAATGCACCCCCAAAACGTCTTGCGTCATTATACAGATCTTTCATATTGCGATTCAGAGCTTCTAACGCACGCTTATGCGACATTGTGCATTCGTCCCAGATAATAATTTTGCTTGCTACCAAAACTTTTGCCATTGCTGAATGTTTCGCTATGTTACATATTGGTTCTTCAACCGCTTGAATGTTTAATGGCAATTTCAATGCCGAATGAGCGGTTCGGTAACCTTCCAGCAGCGTAGGCGCTATTCCAGAAGATACCATCGTTGCCAGTGATGGTCTCATTAGTCAAATTTCGTGGACAACGCTTGGAACACTTGCCGTCGACCATGCACGGTGATTGTCTGTTAATGGCGCCACACGGTCCATGAATCATGTTTGTAATTATGACATCATGCAGGTCTGGATCGGTTTCGGGACCTGGAATCTCGGCACATATCTTTCGACTAACCAAATGAAAATGTGCGCCTCTTTTTTGCCATTCAATCGAATACATCCAACATTGAGTATAACCAAATACACGATGCTTAACAATATAGTCCATCAGCGACCGACGAAATATTTGTAACTTTAACAGCCAAGGAGAAAACTAACCGCACCTATCAACTTGGTTGGTAAGCCTTTTCCCTGCTCTCTCTACACCGGTACCGAAGGTGTTATGGTACCTTTGAGTTGCCCTCCCCATAACCCTACTCACGAATGAGCAGAATACGACGATTGTTACTCGCTCATTTTTCGTAACAACCCCTACGTGCAAACTCAAAACGCTCCACAACTCCTGTATGCTGTATCCTGTTGCCGGTCATCATTTTCCATGTCATCTCAATCACCCCTACATTTCAACTTACTCACACATACTTATGCAAGGATCCTGAAAATACATGTCAAACGAAAATGATGGATTCAATAACCATGAAATAAATCAAATCTACTCCATTTCAAAAATTTACTTAATGTAACATAGTAAACATAAATAAACGTATTAGGTAGGTTACACTTCAAAAAAAATATTCAAAATTGTTGACAACAACAATTTGCTTGGAAAATAATTAAAATAATTGACAACAACAATTGCTTTGAAAATTTAAAATATTTTTTTTTGTATTTGAAGTGTCACTACTCGATTTCTACCCATTTTATTTTTTTCCAAAGTGCTTTTCCCCACGAAAAACGAAGTTTGTGCCTACAACGCCACTGGTTGAGAATTTTCCGACTTTTCTTTTTTCATAAACCATCCCTGATTGAAGACGAATAAAACACAACAAAAATCATTGAAATCGGTTGAGCCGTTCGTGAGTTATAAAGTCACAACGAACTTGCAACAATTTTATATATATAGAGATATTAATTTTGAAATTATTCAAGTTCAATTTCCATTGCTAAGTAACTCATTTCATCATGTTGCAATATGCTCAATTTTAAAATTCGAAAACTGTGTCAAAAACTCTTTACTTTTAGCAAACGATGATGTTTTTGATTTTAACAAAGGAGATTTCATTGCACTCAATAATTACATTGCATCTATTGACTGGGCGCATGTTCTTCCTGATTTATCTGTACACGGTGCGTACAACAAATTCGTGGACATTTTATCTATCGGGTTTAATCTATATATTCCAAAAAAAAAAGTCTTGGAAATCATTCAAAACTCCTTGGTCTAATAAACGTTTGGTTAAATTAAAAAATGTAAAAAATAAAGCCTTTAAAAAATTCAGAAAATCAAATTCCGAAGCTGACAAAAATCTTTTTTGTCAGTTTCGAAAGGAATATGATTTTCTGAACAAATACTTGCACCGTCAATATGTACTGAATATTCAAGCCCGCATTTCAAGTAATCCAAGGGCTTTTTGGACTTTTTTGAATAGTAAAAAACGATCTGCATTTCTTCAGGAAAATATGGAATTCAATGGTCAAACATCAAATGACATACAAAGTTCGTGCGAACTTTTTGCAAAATTCTTTAAGTCAGTTTATGTTGACCATTCCGTATTAAATATCGATCAAACAGAAAGCTATTCCACCAATAATTCTAATTCTAATATTTCAACTCTTCATCTTTTTGAAGCCGATATCCTTAATGGTATCTCTAAATTAAAATCCAGCTTGAATCCTGGCCCTGACAAAATTCCATCTTTTGTTTTAAGGCAATGTAAATTCTCGTTAGCTTTTCCGCTTCTGATTATTTTTAATAAATCTCTTTCTAGTGGTCTTTTTCTAAATCAATGGAAATTCTCATAATTATGTAAGTCCTATTTACAAATCAGGTGCAAAGAATTTAGTAACTAATTATCGTGCAATTTCTAAAATCTCTGCAATCCCTAAATTGTTTGAGCTTATAGTTAAAGATCGTCTATTTTTCAATATAAAAGAACACATTTGTGATGAACAGCATGGATTCATGTCAGGTAAATCTACTTCGACAAATCTAATGCTTTACTGTAAATATGTCACTGATTCTTTTGAATCTGGTCACCAGGTTGACACTATCTACACAGATTTTGTCAAAGCTTTCGACTCAATTTGTCATAAAATCCTTATAGCTAAACTTAAAGCTTTTGGTATTCATGGTTTGCTCTTGAAATGGATATCCAGCTACCTCCATGACAGAACACAATGTGAGAAATTAGGAAATTTTTGCTCTGATACCATAAAAGTTTCATCGGGAGTTCCTCAAGGAAGTCACCTCGGACCACTTCTATTTAACATTTTCGTTAATGATATTCCATGTTTTCTTAAAAATGCCCTTTGTTTGATGTATGCTGATGACATAAAAATATATCTATGCATAAAACATAGAATTGATCAAGAAAATCTTCAAAATGATTTAAATGTTTTATCCGTTTGGTGTGAAAAGAATATTCTTCCTTTGAATATTAAAAAACGTTATGTCTTTACGGCACATCGTACTTTAGATCCAATGATACACAACAACTACCAAATTATCAACCAGATTCTTGATCGCAAATCTGAGATTCGTGATCTTGGAGTCAATTTTGATCCGAAGTTGTCATTTTCGTTGCATCTAGACTATATTATAGCCAGGGCAAATTCAATGCTTGGTTTCGTTAAGCGAAACTGCAATGAATTCTCCAACCCTTACGCTTTAAAATCAGTTTACATGTCTTTAGTTCGTCCAATTCTTGAGTATTGTTCAATTGTATGGTGTCCTTCTTCCTCTATTGGGATAACACGTATTGAAAGAGTCCAAAAAGCGTTTACAAGATTTGTAGTCAGGCAGCTAAGGTGGAGAATTGATTCCCCTTCATATGCATCTAGATGTGCCTTAATTGGTCTTGATTTATTAGAAAAAAGACGGTCTATTCAGTGCATATTGTTTGTTCATGATGTATTTTCATATCGTATTAAGTGTCCACAAATTCTTACCTACTTTGAAATCTATATTCCAGAGAGGAAATTGCGTCTACGTCATTTTTTTAATAATCCGAAACATAGATTCAATTATGGATGCAATGAATCTTTTTCTAAATGTATAAAACTTTTCAATTCTATATGTAATGAACTGGATCTCTCAGTAAACAGAATAGAATTTAAAATTAAATTACAAAATATTGTACATTAGCCTAAATTATCTATACCTATAATATACATATTATGAATTGTTAGTAATCTGTAAGATTTTATATCCGTAGATGAATAAATTACATTAAATAAATAAATAAATAAATTTAATAATTTTTCGATTACTCTGTATTTAAGAATAGTTATTAAGCATTTTAAGCCAATGGGCCACCCAATTTAGTTATTTTTAACTGATTTTATTTTCCACGGGAATGACTGAACTACCATGGAAATGACAAATTCCTATCATGGTAATGACGACACAGCATGGAAATGACCTTAACCTTATTAAAGCAAATTAAAACACATCTGAAGTCAGTTTTCTAAATAAACGTTTATTACAAACTAGCTGGCCCGGCGAACTTCGTTCTGCAAAAATTCGTTAATGTAGTTAATGAAATTATTAATTCCGAGCTTTCGCTTCCGGTCAATTTAAATTCTTTATTCAAAAATGATATTTAAATAAATACAACTGCAACAACCGCAGCGATTTACTTGTCGACCAACCTACCGCTTTTTCACTGAAGGACATTATGGTACATAACATTTTTCGTTCCATTTACGGGTGCGTACACGTATAAAGCGAGAGGTTTGCCGACACGTAAGCACGCGACATACAACTGACCATGTGAGAGACATGGGACGCTATGCTGATGACGATTGCGTTTTTGTCTATCTCGGTCTCCAGTATGGACGACTGAATGATATTCTTTCCCGAAAATCCGACATATTCTCTTGATTGTTAATAATCCGATCTGACTGTTCGTCCTGATTTTCTGCGGCGTGAAACGTTTGACCTTCTCACTGGCGGCAGCGGCATTATCAAATTTGTCTTGGAATCGCCGAATCCCACACAAACTTTCATCCCCTATGCCTATATCATCCTGTCAAAGTTTTGTTTTCGAGACATAAAGTAGCCTATGGCCTTTCTTGGGTCCAATCGAAACCATCAAGCTCAAAATCTTTAAAAACTACCCATCCTGTCTCGAGTTATGCGCGTAAAAACTCAAAACGCTCAACAATTCCTGTGTTGCCTATCATCATCATCATCTCAAACATTTCAACTTACTCACTCATACTAATGCAAGGATCCTGAAAATATTTGGCAAACAAAAATGATGCATTCAAACACCATCAAACAAATCAAAGTATCTACTCCATTTTAAAAAGCTACTTAATGTAACATAGTAGACATACATAAGCAAACTTATTAGGTGTAGGTACCTATTTAAAAAAGAATATTCAAAATTGTTGACAACAACAATTTGCTTGGAAAATAATTCAAATTATTGACAACAACAATTGCTTAGAAAATTTAAAATATATATTTTTTTTTGTATTTTAAAGTATCACTACTCGGTTTCCACCCCGTTTATTTTTTTTTCAAAGTGCATTTCCCCATACAAACTTTCATAACATTTTTCATCCCCTCAAAGTTTTGTTTTCGCGACAAAAAGTAGCCTATAACATTCCTTGGTCCAAAACGAAACCGTCAAGCCCAAAATCGTTGAAATCCAACAATCCTTTATCGAGTTATACGCGCACACACGACACACGGACTTCATTGCCTTTTATATATATATAGATAAGCTACAAAAAAGGAACGTTAGGAATTTCAGTCTTGAATTATTAAAATAAAAATAAAAATAAAAGAAAGTGATGTTAGTTCCTACGCTTATAACTCAAGAACGACTGTACGGATTTCGATGATTCGCACCAATTACATAGGACTGGTGTCCACCTGTTTGAAAGAATAAAAAAAGAAAACTCGGAAAATTCTTAACAGGTGACGTTGTAGGCCCAAATTTCGTTTTTCATGGGTAAATGCACTCAAAAATAAATAAAACTGAATAGAAATCGAGTAGTGACACTTCAAGTACAAACAAAAAAAAAAAATATTTTAAAGTCAATAATTTATTGTTGTTGTCAATTATTTCAATTATTTTCCAAGCAAATATTTTGTTGTCGACAATTAAATTTTTTTTTTTAAATATACGATAGATATACCTAAGTTTGTTTATGTTTACTATGTTACATTAAGTAACTTTTTGAAATGGAGTATATACTTTGATTTATTTGATGGTGTTTGAACCAATCATTTTTGTTTGACATGAATTTTCAGGATCCTTGCATTAGTATGTCTGAGAAAGTTGAAATGTAGTGCTGTGGACAATGATGACAGGCAACAGGAGTTGTTGAGCGTCTTGAGGTGTCACGTAGGGAGGGGTTATTACGAAAAATGAGTGAGTAACAATCATGGTGCTCTGCTCATTCGTGAGTAGGGTTACGGGGAGGGCAGCTCAAGGGTACCATAACGCCTTGATACCGTTGTGGAGAGAGAAGGCTTACCAACCAAGATGATAATTGTGGTTAGTTTTCTTCTTGGCTGTTAAAGGTACAAATATTTCATTTAGAGTTAATCCTTTCCTTATTTTCTTGCAATTTTAAAACCTTTCCATCAAAATTTCAGACATGTAAAAGTATCCGACAGCCAGCGATGCCAGATGTGGGGATTTTTCCCCATTTTGGGGAATTTTTGACTCAATGGGGAAAATGGGGAAAAGTGCTCTAAAAATGGGGAAAAACGGAAATCCATGCATGTTTATTAATTTTGCATAATTTAAAAATAAAACTCGTGTAGTTGACTTTCAAATATCTCCCGAACATAAAAATATCACCGCGTTTATAGAATCTAAGCGACTTAGCTCGAAGCTGAAACACTTTACGGAATTTTACAGACGAAATTATGCTGCAAAAATGATCAAAAAGTTGCTTTGATCTTTGCATCGATAAAAATGCTTGGTTTTGTACAATAAAAATGTGTACCAGTCCAATGACGATTAGTGTAGGTCTAGGTACCTACCAAAATTATAATTATACCTTTCAAAATTATAATTTACTTTCAACCTGCCTCGTTATTTGTGAATTACCTATGCCTTTTATATCTATTCAACCTACCTGCAATATTTGCTTTTAATTTTACTTATTTTGTATTATTAGTTTAAACTGCAAGACTTTGAATATGATTTGTTTTTTTTTTTAATTTTGTAACACCTTTTTTTAAAAAAATGGCTAAAAGAAGAAAACAAATTTTTATTATATTAAAAATGCGTCTTTACTTCAATGAATTGAAATGGGGAAAAAAGTGGGGAAAAAACGGATATGAAATGGGGAAATTTTTCCCAAAATTCCCCAAAAATGGGGAATTTAGGCAAAAAAAATCTGGCATCACTGCCGACAGCCCTTCCATCAAAGTCAAAATTTATATTCCTGTGTCTCTCTCTCTATACAGGTCGAAAGAAATATCACTGTGCGTTAGTCGGGTGAAAACTCGAGAACGGCTCTACCGATTTGAATGATTTTTGTTTTGTGTTGTTCGTCTTGATTCAGGGATGGTTTAGGAAAAAAGAAAAGTAGGAAAATTCTCAACAGCTGGTTTTTAAGTTAAATTCAATTATCTTCTATAACATGGTAATACAATAACAATTATCCATGATGATATAACCCGATAATCACCGGGCCAATTCTTATAATTCTTCTTTTGTTTTGTTCGTATTGCTGTATATCAGGTTTAGGGTGTCTTAAAATATACTACATTTGGGAACGATAGGTCTCCGAAACAGCTCAACCGATATCAATGAAATTTTGTTAATGGATATGGTTGATAGCATACTCTTGGAGCCAATAGGTGGTGCCAAAAAATATGGTCCCTTGAAAAATAAAACTACCTACAGAGCTGCGAAATAAAATTGATTATGTATTATAAATCCTAAATATTTCTTGAGCGCGTAAGTTTTCGCCACTATAACTTATAGATATTTGTGGTAAAACAGATTTTCGTTTAATTTTTTTGCACTCGGGTGCGAAGATATGCAATTATTAAATTCGCATATTATTACCTCCATTACCATTTGCATGACACTTATTTTGACGGCAAGTTTTTGTATTTTTTTTTCCAGTTTTTTCTTTGTTTCCGTTGTTCTCGTGCAGTCATGTCTTTTACAGATTTAACTATTTTGTTTTCCTTTTTTTAAATATCTTTGTTTTTCTTTTTCTTTCTGTTGTCGACATTTTTCAGGATCTGCTCGAATCCTCTTTCGACGTTCACGTTCCTTTCCGCGCGTAGTTTTTTTTTTATCATTTTCAACGTTTTTCTTTACATTATTGCGAGGTGCCATGATAAATGCAGATGAGCTTATTATATAAACTTAAAATAAAAGTGAAAATATTTGATTTTTTTTGTAATTTGCTTGAGTATGTCATTTCCGTGTCCGAACTGTCATTACCATGTATGCCACGGGAAACATAGAAATGACGACATGGAAATGACATCGAAAGGTATTTTTCTAAAATAAAACTGAACTTTACTGAATATTTTTGTTTAAACTCAGCTTATTAATTAACTTCATAAAAAAGTCATGTATTGCAAATAAAAATAGATTTAATTATTAACATAATCTAATCAAAAAGACTTACCACGGTAATGACAAATTCGGGTAACGAAAACCTAAAACACCTTCACAACATGAAAGAAAGTTCACTACTGATGTATAATGGGATTATTGTAAAATGTGCCAAAAACAATCACCAGGTCCCGTTATTAATGTGAAATCAGCAGCCTTCTCTGCGGCCGTTAAATTCGAAATTTATAAAGAATTATTTTTTGTTTACAAATAAAATGCATTTGTTGAAGGAAGGTACAGCTGGGGACATGCCATGGTAATGACATTTCTTAGGTTGAAGTTAAAATTTCGGCGTTACTAAAAATAAATATTTATTTTTTATATGTGCATTATGTTAAAA
This sequence comes from Cheilosia vernalis, assembly GCA_949126925.1. NCBI lineage: Eukaryota > Metazoa > Arthropoda > Insecta > Diptera > Syrphidae > Cheilosia > Cheilosia vernalis. The sequence continues at coordinate 43,002,474 of OX421358.1, forward strand.
GAGTTACTATAAAATTTTATCTCAGTCAAATATTTAAAAATATATATGTTTTTTAGCCTATAAGCGCCGGAACGCAGAATACTAATATTTTGAAATATTCACCCAAATATCATTTTTTTTGTTACAATCGTATAGAGCGTTTTCGAGATATGTCGAAATTTCAAAATTACCGTTGTTCGAATTTTTAGCCAAAAACTGGCTACGCAGTCCTGGTAACCTCACCTCACCGTTTGAATTTTGTGACCCACTTTTTTAAGTTCCTCTATCATCGTAATATCAGAATTGATTAAAATCTCGAGTTCGAAATTTTGTACGAAACCAATATCTTTCTCTTACCACGTAATGGAGAAATTAAAAATAAATAAATAAGGAGAATAATTGTGGTACGTTTTTTAGTAAACACACCTACTTATAAAAGGTATGGTCGATTTTCGACCACAAGCGATACTATAGTATTAATTATTATGCAACACGATGACATACGTTAAACTCTTTTTTTGTTAAAGTCTAAATCAACAATTCTATTCAAATCTCTCACCGAAAACACATTACCCACAACTTTTATAAAGTTCAAGATAATGCGAAAAAATTGATAAACTAAGCAATGAATGACTAAACAAATACAATCTCCACTCCAGTCTTTTGAAATAAATAAACTACAGTTTATCTCCCTCATTCAAATTGTACATACAAATTCAATGAAACAGTAGTTAATCTACACTAGTAGGAATCGCAAGAGTTCGCTCGTACCTCTGTTGTAGTTTTGATTCAGAAAATTATTCATTATACACATAGTATAATATCTCCATTCCCTACGGTTTTTTTTATTTTATTTGTGCTGAATTATGAACAGAGAAAGTGCCGTCAAAGACTGGATATTGAATGAAGTTTTACCAGATATTATTAAAAGTGGAAAGCTAGCAAAAAAACAAAACCATGACGAAGATGTTAACGATTCATTTAAAGTGGTTGATATTAACATATGTCCTATCGGGATAGATGAATCGTTTATGTTAACAAAATGTTATAGAATAAAAATTGATTATACGTACGGAAGTGAGGAGCATAAGTTTGCCCTAATAGCTAAGGTATGTAAAACACTACATAATGACAATGTTCAAAGTTTCTTATATACATCTTATGTAGAATCGCGTTGTGTGCTTTAATTTTAAGTGGATCTTAATTGGTATCTATTCGTTCTAATATCTAATTTAGCGTCGTAAATTTACTGTGTCTTGTGAAGATAATTACGAGAATATGCAATGTAGCTACCATTAAGTCGCTAGAGATTGAGTCAGTCTCGTTTATATAACAAGAGTTTTGCAAATGTTAGCTAGTAATATTCATTTATAATCCAAAAAAAAAAAACTTTTTGTATGCAAGGAACCAGATAGTGTTCACATTAATCCAAGTAAAGCTAAATAATAAATTCGTTTAATACAATTATACGTCTATACACCAAATGCTGAAATCTGTACTGGCATTTTTATTAATTGATGAAATGACGTCAACTAAGAAATTAAATTCAAATAATGCCTACTAGAGTTGGGAGTTGATTTTAATTTTAAATGTTTACCTACGCCATAATGAACAATCAATTGCGGTGCGCCTGAGGCTGGTTGCTATATAATTATCTGCTTACTATAGGGTCACTTTGCTATTATTGCTATGCACAGTGTTATCGGCTTATACATACATAGTAAGATCTACGATTGTTTGAAAACTACTAATGTTGAAATACCTGCTTAATTATTGCACTAGCGGATACCCTGCGTGTGCTACTACGCTAATAAAATGAAATAAGTGGGTTTGCAAAAAAAGATCATTTTTTTTATTTATTAACTTCTTTATCTTAATAAACAATATTTTGAGTTTTTTCGGTAGGTGTGTAAACATAAAGATTTGTTGGCGTTCCAATTCTAGCAAAAACAGGAATTTTCTAAGTTCAAACCAGCAACACTTAGCGGTTGACCTTGAGCTTTATTGATGGTTATGGCGAAAGCAAGACGCACTGGAAACTGTAATCGCTTGAAATCGAAGGGTAAATCGGTTGAAATCATTCGAATTCGTGGTATCAGCACTTCTTCTCCTTTACATTTGCGTTTGCCGCTGATGATTGTGGCTTCGATTAAATTTGGAGATAGTTTTTTATCAGCAAGTCTTATCACTTTATAACTTTTCACTATCACTTAAAAAATAACAATGGCAAACAAATGTTTAAAAACAGAATTTTATATTCATTTTTTTTTTAATTGCCTGATGCGGCAATAAAATTATTGAAAAATGTTGAATGAATACCTGTGTTATTGAAAACGCGTTTTTCTCGCTTAAGGGGGGAAATCCCAATAAAATTTTAAGAAGGAAATCAAGTGAATGAAATATACCTGATCCATGTCACTTGTTTATTCTATGATGACTTGTAGGTATATACCTGAACTAATTCACTTGTAAAATTCTGTAATGATGGAAATTCAACCGCATGTGATTACCATAGCAATAAAATATATTTTTTATGTTCAGTGTACCTGTTAAAAATGAATTGTTATATAAAACCATATCATAAAATTTATTGTTTACTTCTTTACCTTTTTCATTTATTTTAGGAACGTTAAAACAATTTTTGAACAACATTATTAAATAAGCTTGCAAAAAGTCTTGAATGTGATAATTTATTTAAACGCTTAAGTATTTGCTTTTTGCTTTTGATACCACGCTTATTTATCCCATTCCGCCCATTTTCAGTTCGACTAATCATATTTGTAATTGATGGACTCGTACAAAATTTGAAGGCTACGAGTATACATAGCTAATATAGAACCCTAGATATTTAATATTATTATTAATTTTGTATATGAGCTAAATATTCAGTTTGTATTGGAGCTGTCACGCCCACTGGTATGATCCCGCCCAATTTTCCCATGGCTATTCACATAAACAAATAATCAACGTGCACAAATTTCTAAGATTATAGCTATTATAGTACTGTAGATATATTAAATATTTAATTTGTATGGGAGCTGCCACTCCCACTGGTCCGATCTCGCCCATTTTTTTCCTGATTATTCAAATCAGTAACATGGGATACTGCAATGTTTCAAAACTCTTGCTATCACAATAGTCAAGATATATGATGTTATTCAATTTATGTGGGAGGGGCTATGCCCACTTAAAATATATATAGCCGAAAACCTAATTTGGACTATAAAATTTCAAATGAAACGGGTTTGGGGCAAATCGGTTGAATAGATTTAGAGTCTATAGAGGACAAACATACAAACATTGTATTTTATATATATAGACTATGTTTTACCCCCGTCGCGACGTCCGCCCGGGACTCTACTTTTTTAAAGTAATTATATTCTTTCCAAGCGACTGGACACATAGCGATGTTAATTTGTGTTTCGTGCGTATGTATGGCTGTTTCGATTTGACCTCCTGTAGCCTAAGCAGCTTCAAAGATTTTGAAGTGAGGTGTCATTAGATTCGTATTCTTCCCCTAAGTGTCATAGGCTACAAAAAACGATCAAGTTTTCGTTTTCGACAGTCGGCGACAACTTAAACACAAAAATATGTGTAGCCTCCGACTGCCAAATAGTTATACATTACATACTTGAACGTTTTTTTGTTTACATCTTTGAGGTTATTTTTTACGGTGCGTCGGGTTTTTTCTGTTTTTTTTTTTTTAAATTAACTTTTCTTCAGAACCTTACAAAAAGTTAAAGAACATGTACCTACTAATAATCATGCAGAGTTTTAAGAACTGTAAAGTGCAAAATTATCAAAAAAAGTTAGATAAGACTACTAGAAACGTGAACGCCCATTGAATCTGACTTTCTTTGCATGAATCTTACGATTGTGTGGGGTGTAGAGTATAATGAAGGATACAGTATAAACACAAACAAAATTATTATGTACTAAACTTTATTTATCAATTTGCTTTAATTAATTAAGAGACGTGTCTAAGAAAAGTTGTGCTCGCCGTCACTGTCAAAAAGGTAAGAGACCGGAAAAGGCCGATATGGCAGCCGCAAGCGATTGAGCGATGGTTAACAAAAAATGGACGGTTGGGCTGTTGCTGCAGTGGATGGTTGTGGTGTTATGGCTCTGTTCGCTGCAAACGTCTAGAACAGCACCGCCACATGGGGTTTGGGGAAATTGTATATTTTTCTAACTTTCTATAATCAATATTTCCTATCTTTTTATTGGACCAGACTAAAAGCTTCATTCAAAGATAATATAACCACCTAAATGACGCAGTCCAACGGGAACTGTTGTTATATGAAACCAAAATGCGAAACATTTAGAAGCTGTCCCAAAAAGCCCTTACAAAGAGAAAGCCAAAAGTTGAACACATTACTACTACAACAGTCAGCCTATTGGAGGCCCTGGGCGTATTAGGATAATGGGGCCCCTATGACATTGACAGAACACTATTTTGTTAGAATAGACGAAGGAAGTAGATAAACAAATATTTATTTTTATTAACAATCACATGAAACGAATAGATAAATTGGTTGGGGTCGAAATTCTGGCGAGGTCAACATTTTTTTTTTCAAAATTCTGCTTCACAAAATTCTGCAAATTTTGTATGTAAAACTTTCTACCTACCTACTCACTTGTTATAGAAGAAGAGGTAATAGGAGTTTTGTTATTGGTTTTAAGTTTGCTCTCATGGTTTAGACAAATATTCTGTTAGTTTAATGAATGTCCCGCACATGGTACAAAGGTGGCAAATTCACATTTCTCCTTGATTCTTGCTTGTAGACCAGTATACTTCCCCGACATATTTGAAGCACTGTCGTAGCTTTGTCCTCTGCAATCTTTTATGGGAATATCATGGCTATCTAAGCACTTCAAGATGGTTTCCGCTAAATACCCAGATTCATGCTCTATAATAGCTATAAATTTCAGAAACCTTTCAACAGGACACTGCCATTCAGCATTCACGTATCGAATTATAAAAGTTAGTTAGTGTTAGCTAATGGAAAAATATTTTGCTATTTTAACCTCATTTATAATTTTTTTTAGAACCTGTTTTCCCATTACGTCTATAAACGGTATACACGGTATATTCGCTGATAAATAAGAAATGTTACCTTTTACAGGATTCCCAAATTTTTGAAAGAATGGATCGAATTCACTCAATAATTCCACACATCCCAAATAATTTCCATTATTAGGAGATCCTAGGATGCCATTGTCACCGCGAAACGAAAGCCCTCTCGATACCAACAATTTTATAACAGCTACGATTCGTTTAAGTACATTTCTCCAATAATCCACTTCTTTTTTATGTTGAGATAATAAGTCAATATCTAATCTACTAACCGCCTTACTTCGTGCTAGATAACTCATCATAGATTGCCTATGTGCTGGGCTATTTTCGTGTGCTAAAATTATGTGATTAATGTGCTTCCATCATTACATCCACTCGAAGAGCATAGATTTACATCAGAAGGGTTAAACAAAGAGCATGAAAAACAAAATACAGACTTTTTGGATGGCGAGTACAACAACCATTTTCTTTCGACGCTTTCATTGTTCTTCAATTTGCGAATAAATAATGTTTTTTTGAAATGCCTAGTTATTGATTTATTACCATATTTGTAGGTTCTGGATGTATCGGAAAAGTCAGAATCTTTATTTTGAAAATTTGCAGATCCCTTACGAATCAATAGATATTTCGCGATTTAGGTTCGATTTCTTCGAATTATAAAAGTTTTTTGATAATAAATATTGATTATCATTAGGTGATCTGACAGGAACTATGGACATTGTATTTGATCTGAGGGGGCCCCTATCGAACGCGGGGCCCTGGGCACTTGCCCAAAGTGCCCACTGGGAAAGAGGGGTCTGACAACAGTAAAGAACATAATTATTATGTTCATTTGCTCATAATATAAGTTACCTATTTTCTCTCAATTTCATTATTCGTCATTTTAGTCCTTCCGAGAAGTCGGACCTGTTGCATGCATATCGAACTCATACGAATGCAAGCGTATCAGTTGGATGTGTATGTGTATCGTTCGTGATTGACTGATTTTCTTTCTTTTTATCTATTCTATTGTCGTTTTCCATTGGGCAAAAAGAAGCGTCCGGGAGAGTCCGGAATCGAACAAATCACTTCTGAAACCGTTCCATTGGCACAAAAAATACTCTTCTGGTGATTCTGAGGAGAGAATTTCTCTTCTGGATTTGAAGTCAGAATCCACTCATGAAGCACTCACACAAGTGTAGCTTGTGTATTTTATACAAGTCAACTGACAGCTGCCGTAGATTATTTTTTGGCATTTCACCAATACTCTTGAGGATTCAATCAGAAGCAGTTTTCTTGTTCCATTGGACTACAGAATGAGTGGATCCCCGAGCCCCGACCCCGAGTGAAACCAATGGAAAACTGCATACCTACCTATTATGTTTCTTCTTAATATGAATCGAATGTAATTTTCGGAAATAATATATCGCTTGATGGAATAAAAATCTAGGGTTATTCCCGTTAATTTTTTATTGTATGCCTGTAGTATTTGCTCTCATTTCATCTTGTCTATATTTTTTAGGACAAATTAAAGGAAAATTTATAATTCCTTGAGGAAAAAATATTATTGTAGGTAAAATGTTTATAGCCACCTTTTGGATTGTTTTATAGGTTTAAATAAAATATAAGCAAAATTAATAAAGTTTAATAAGTACGTACGGAAGTGCCAAAAAGTACCTAGAAATAAGAATTATCTAAATTTCCTGATAAAGGAACTACAAATTTAATGGCTGGCTGAAACTATTAGGGGAATCTGGCAACAACGTTGCAAAATATAAACCTTAACATTGTCTAAACTTAAAAAAAACCCACAGTGTGCGACAATTATGTTGCTGATATGTCCACTGATAAGACTAATATCGATATCACAGTAGTTCTATTTAAAATGAAAGAGTAAGGTAACTCAAATTTTCCAAATTTGTCGTTTGCATGTAGGTAGGTACATATCGATACCTTCCCATAAAAATGTATTATAATAATAATAATAGTTGGCGCAGGTCTGTAGGGAGCCTGGGCCTAGGTTCTCGCAACCATTCGTTTTGTGTGAGTTTTTAATTTTTGGAACGAATGGAAGGGATCTTCAATTTTATGCCGATTACAAACGGCTAACTGAGAAGCTATTTCAAGACAGTTATACTCTCGGATGTTTGTCAGACGTTCGCGAGAGGTGGCGCAGTGAAAAAAACCCTGAGTTGGAATCTGGGTTAGTGGCGGTATTCGAACCTGGGACCCCTAGCTTAGTAGTCGAGCACACTAACCACTAAGCCACTACGGCTTAGAATGTATTAAGCGACAATTTTAAAGCAAATTACTTTTTTGGCATGCTCTTATAAATTCTGCGGTTTGATCTCGGTTTGACGTCTCCACTATTGACACAAACGACACTAAAAAGAAATTTAAATTAAAGTATCTATAGGTATCCGACATATTTGTTGGGTACATAGTTTGTTATGCCCTGACATATGTTGTAACCACCAAAACGTTTATGCTAATCACCGTTTTATAAAATTCTACTATGCAACAGAACCTACGAAAAAAGAAATTTCCACATGGCGCTTAGATTAACTGACATTGTCACCTAGAACATAGCGCCTACGCCATTTGACTCTGTATCAAGCGACAATCTTTAGACCATAAAAATGTTCAAAGCAACAGAAGCATTTCGTTTATTGAATAATTAAAAACAACATCTCAATCGAAATTATGCTTATTACTACAAAATACGGAAATAATTACTTTCACAGGAAGTTTTCTTTGTTTCCTGTAAAATTTAAAAAAAATGTCGCTTTTTCCGGGAAATTATCGATATCTTTATTTTCCACCTACTTCAAAACACTTCCAATGTAGAAATTATTTGCAATTTAGAAACAGTCCTACCTCTGCATTTATTATTATTTAGGAAATCTAAATATTTTTTTTTTTCAATAAGTTATTACACACTTTACTCCAAGAAATACCCATATTCTACTCTATATTTAGTCTTCTCATATTTATCCTTATTATTTTTGTATTAACTATAAAAAAACTAAAGGATATGTTACCTTCTAAGACCAATTTAAAACTGAGTTTATTTCAAACCTAGACCCTTTATAATGCTTCGTGTTTGAATGTGTTTGTCCCTTTTTCTTTCTTAGCGAGTGTAAAGCAGAGATGAATGATTAAAAGAGATGGATATCTTTCGTGCGTCTATCCCCCCAAAACACGTTTGTTTATATTAGGGGTATTCACGATTCGATGCAACTGGTCTTGTATTATTGCGAAAATACGAAAGTGTAACTTTTTTTCGCACTACAACAACAAAACATACCGAATAAAAACACTTTTGCACTTTATCTATACCTTGACCCTATTGCAACCGAAAAATACAACAGAGTAGCCTATTGAAGTTGACAGTTCATTTAAATTCTTGATTCCTGTGTGTAGCTATCAGAAAAAAATAAAGAGAATGGAAAACATAAGTAAACAGTTAAAAGCAAATTTGCACTTTTCAAAAAATTGTAAAAGTTTTTTTCAAAACAAATGTCAATTGTCCAAATGGAACTGTAATTTGTTTCATGTTGACATGAGAAAAAGTGTGTTCACGATCTGATAAAAATATTTTAATTTTAACCCCAGTCAGTGATTACGTGTGACCAACAAAAAAGCATGTTTCTAATGGCCGAACGCGAATCATCTTGCTCTTATAAAAATCGCGTTGTTTAATTGTTTTGTGTTGCATATTGAATTTGTTTAGTTTTTGTGAAGGTTTTGATTGAATTGGAAAAAATAGTGAAATACATAGAAGAGAATACCGAATTCTTGCAATAAAGTCCAATTCATGAACTCACATATCCTAGAATTCCTGAAACAGCTTGTAGGCAACCTCCTTTCCACTCAAAAGTTATATATTCCTTGATGTATTCCATTATCTTTGGTGTAAAGTGAGATAACAACAATCATCGATTTTTATTCTATCAACTGCGATTTTTAACTTTCTCCATTACGTAGTAATAGAAAGATATTGTTTTCGTACAAAATTTCGAACTCGATATTTTAATCAATTCTAATATTACGATGATAGAGGAACTCAAAAAAGTGGGTCGCAAAATTCTGTCCGGTCTGTCCGTCCTTCCACAGGGCTACAGCCTAAACGGCTTCTTGGATTACGTTCAAACCTCGAATTTGAAGTTCTTGGGCTTACAGTTCGGGAGGTGTTTTTTTTTTTGCTACATAGGTAACCTCAATATTTGATTTGATCGAAAACGGTTCTAACGATTTCAACGAATTGATATTCAATTGATATTTAAGCATAAATAGGTGAGGTTACCATGACTGCGTACCCAGTTTTTGGCTAAAAATTCGAAAAACGTTGAAATTTCGACATAATTATCTCGAAAACGGTCTATATACGATTATAACAAAAATGAATTTCTAAGGTAATGTGGTCATTTATAACTTAATAGCAAACTCAGTTTTTCTCTATATTATCGTGCAATGGATTTTCAAAAAAAAAAAAATTGAGAAAGTTTCGTTCGACCCAGTCGTGCACTTTATTTTTTCTGCTTCAGGAGGACATTTGCTTTATTATCTCAAGAAAAGTCAAACAAACTGAATTCGCAGTTGTCACAGGAAAAAGCTTTTATTTTTTTTTGGATAGTAATCGTTGTTGGACGAAGAGAACAGCTTTTTGTTGGACAATCGTTGTTGGACGATCGCATCTAAAATGGCACAGCGGCATGTCCATTTTATATTATCAGTTCATTATAAACTCGAGAGCCCTTATAGTATCCCATATCCAAAGAGTCTGGCAAAAAAATTCCAATGATGGAACGAACACGGAACTATTCTTTTTAAAAATGGAACTAGTTCCTGGAGAGAACATGTTTCTCGGAACAACCTATATAACAATATCATATTTGCGTTAAAGGAACAGGAATGGAAAGAATTGAACTAGAGAACGGTTAAAGATACCATACTATGTACGTCACATGGGAATATGAATTTATTTTTTTCCAGGAACACGCAAACACGGTTCTTGTCCATAGGCGCACGAATTTTGCTTTGTGTTTACACTGATACTAGTAGTATACCTACATGTGTGCTACTTCTGTATTTGCATAGGTATAGATAATGTTTCTTTCCGTTCGTTTATGTTCACTTATCTCTGTTAAATCGGAACTATATCCAACATGGTTCGACAGTAGGTACAGATGCAGTTTAAAGAAAGAAATACAATGTTTCAGACATAGGACATAGTTACAGGAAATTCAGGTCCGGAACTTCTCAACGCTAGAAGAGTAAAATTCTCATCAGTGCCAAATTTTATTGCTTTTCCTTCTTGTTATTTTTCTAAAAATTATTTATTCGGCCAAAATTAAAAAAAAAATAAAGTGCACGACTGGGTCGAACGAAACTTTCTCGATACTAGACAAAAGAAAACAAAATTCTCTTTTGGATATTCATCTCATATGGCAGTTATATTAAATAAAAATATAAGTTGCAAATATTGCAATGTTTAGTTGGAAAAATACTATTGCGTAACTATTAAGCTGAAAACTGACTGTATGATATTGTTCCGGATAAAAGAAATACTTCCTTTTTGACATTTTATCGAAATCTAAGATGGGGTTTTCGAGATAGGTATGAACAGTTTTTAAAATTAGCGTTTTCGGTACTTCAAATTGAAAATTAAGGACACAATAGTTTTGAAAACATCCAATTGACACTTAGTTTGCATTTTGGTCAAAATCGTTATTGCGCTTTTAAGTTAACTAGACAAAACTATATTTTTAAAAAATTACTATTTCGATAATATAGAGAAAAACTTAGCTTGCTATTAAGTTATAAATGACCACATTACCTTAGAAATTCATTTTTGCTACAATCGTATAGACCGTTTTTGAGATATGTCGAAATTTCAAAAGTATCGTTGCTCGAATTTTTAGCCAAAAACTGGGTACGCAGTCATGGTAACCTCACCTACTTAAGCTTAAATATCAATTTTGGTTGAAATCGTTAGAGCCGTTTTCGATCAAATCAAACTGGTACGAAAATGTTGTATGGGAAGTACCAATAATATTGAGGTTACCTTGCAAAAAAAAACACCTCCCGAGCTGTAAGCCCAAAAACTCCAAATCCGAGGTTTGAACGTAATCCGGGTAGCTGTTTAGGCTGTAGGCCCGTGGAAGGACGGACAGACGGACAGACCGGACAGAATTTTGCGACCCACTTTTTTGAGTTCCTCTATCATCGTAATATCAGAATTGATTAAAATCTCGAGTTCGAAATTTTGTACGAAACCAATATCTTTCACTTACTACGTAATGGAGAAAGTTAAAAAAACATTTTTACAGACTTGCTGTCTCAAAATCAGAGAAGATCGTGGACGGGTGTCAATAGGTCGGAGAAGAAAATATTATATCGGTCGTGTTATTTTTGATTTTGAGCGATATTTATTGAAAGACTTTATGAAGGGTCCAACTGAAGTATTTAATTGTATTGCAATTAACTCTTTTACAAAACATATTTTCATGATACGTGTATTTAAATCTCAGGATAAAAATTACCCTCGAATCCCATTTCCCAGAATGCTTAGTTTACCTACTTATTAAATCTTCATTTTAAAATTAATTTTTACATTGATACTTTGTTCCGTATTTTCAGAAAACTCCAAATATTCCTCCCGAGAATTATGACGCTGTCGGTTTTGATGCATTATTTTACAATGAAATCATGGCATACACAACCGTTATTCCGACCCTTTTGAAGTTTTCTAAAGTAAAAGAAAGCGATCGTTATTTTCCGAAATACTTTTATGGAAATTTAAATGATTATGAGGCTTCCATTGTGTTAGGTGATTTCAATTCAGATGGCTGGAAGATGAGCAAAAGTCGCTTTAACCTTTCTTTGGAACATATATTACTGGGAGGTAAGTTCGCAAACAGTTGATATGATTACTTACTGACCTTATTGTGTTTGTTTTTCTTGTTTCCTCATGAACGAAAATTGATTTTTTTTTATATTCTTTAATCCCAAACTTTTGGTGGATATTTTTTGTTAACAAAAAGCTTTATGGAGGCCTTATTTATTATTGTTTGAAAAAATGTTTGTGTCTTATATTTGTTAGTCTTTTGATATCTGCCGAAAGTATTTGTAGGAGGGCTTCATAATGGCCATTGTGAGTCATATTTCACTCGTCCCTAATAATTATAACAAGTTTAAAAAGCTGATACATATTCCAAGTACTTTCTTATACTGCAAATGAGAGTATCGGAAAATGCAATGTTACTGAGGGATCAGGTCTTTCAAAGAACTCCTAAGCCAAGTTATTATTGTTAATAATTTTTTTTTTGAAAATAGAATTACTAACACAAAATATATACATATACTAGCTGACCCCGCGAACTTCGTTTCGCCCAAATTCGTTAATGTAATAAAAGTAATAATTTCGAGCATGCACAATGCTATGTAGGTGCTTAAATACCAATGGTATTTTATTTTTGAATGGGAGGTGCCACAAATCGTTTTCCTATATCGCTTATGTTTTGCAAAGTACCACCTATAGTGTGGTATCCTATCTTTCAGCACCACCTATCAGGTCCAGAACCCAAGTAGAAGTTAATGGTTGATCCCTCTTTAATGGGCATGCGCATGCTAAAGAACAAAATGTCATGAAAATTGTAATGCATGTAATATTATGCGAGTTTAACTGCATATCTTCGTATCTGAGTTCAAAATATTCAAACAAATTCGGTTTTACCACAAATATTAAAATTGCAGAAAATCTGTCGTTAATTGTCCATTGCAATTGATGATTGTGTTCAAATATTTGGACGGGTTGCGGTCGGCTCTATTTTTAATTACATTTGCCCTCATTGAAGCATTCTGTAATAAACGATATTTTTCGTTTTGTTGCCAGGTACGAAAACGATCAAAGCGGATGGTTTTCTGACACGGGAAGATGCGACATACAGTTGACAGTGTGAAAAACATTCATTTTCCAGATTCTGGCCTTGTGATTTGTTGATTGTCATGGAATTGGAATTAGAAATTTTATTCGCTTAAACTCGAATGGCATATCGGTTGGGATCATTAGAATTCTCGGAATGAGAACTTCCTCACCTTTGAACTTTCCTTTTAGTACTCTCGCGTGAATCACATTGTTCATGAGTTTTGTGACCGCTAAACGCGTTCCGTTACATAATTTTGGTTGATTAAGATTGCGAATCATATGATGACCACTAAACCAACCTTCAAATGTAAATTGTGCGGTGGTAACCCAGGCACATCCATTGAATTCAAAAACTCATTTGGTCTGGTTGCATTCTTTCGACTAATCAAATGGGAATTTGCGCATTAGGCAAGCATCTTTTTTGCCATTCAATCGAATACATCCAACATCGAATATAACCAAAGACACGATGCTTAACAATATAGTCCATCAGCGACCGACGAAATATTTGTAACTTTAAAAGCCAAGAAGAAAACTAACCGCACCTATCAACTTGGTTGGTAAGCCTTTTCCCTTCTCTCTCTACACCGGTACCGAAGGTGATAAGGTACCTTTGAGTTGCCCTCCCCATAACCCTACTCACTAATGAGCAGAAAACCACGATTGTTACTCGCTCATTTTTCGTAACAACCCCTACGTGCAGACTCAAATCGCTCCACAACTCCTGTTGCCTGTCATCATTGTCCACGTTATCTCAATCATCCCTACATTTTAACTTACTCACACATACTTATGCAAGGATCCTGAAAATACATGCCAAACAAAAATGATTCAAGAACCATGAAATAAATCAAAGTATCTACCCCATTTTAAAAAGTTACTTAATAACATAGTAAACATAAACAAACTTATTGGGTCGGTTATAACGGGTGATTTTTTAGCTGGTTTGGTTTTGGCAACACTGGTTTTGACAGCTGACGTGTGTTTAGTACCTTGTGTCACTGTCAAACAGCTTCAGTTTGGTTTGCAATTTAATCACGGATCGTCTTACAAATGAACAACGCTTGCAAATTATTGAATTTTACTATCAAAATTCGTGCTCGGTTCGAAATGTTCATCGCGCGCTGCTTCCATTTTATGATCGGCATTCTCGACCTTCTGAGCAGTCTATTCGGAAGATTGTGACCAAATTTCGCACCAAATTTACTTTGTTGGACATTAAACCACCAACACGTTTACGTACTGTGCCGCTGTGCGTAGTGAAGAAAATATTGCGGCCGTATCAGCTAGTGTGACAGAAGACCGCGAAATGTCGATTCGGCGCCGTTCCCAGCAGTTAGGCCTTTGTTACAGCACTACGTGGAAAATTTTGATATGGGCGTAAAGCCTTTTAAGATACAGCTGGTGCAAGAACTAAAACCAGCCGACCTACCACAACGCCGAATTTTTGGTGAATGGGCTCTTAAAAATCTGGCCGAGGATCCGCTTTTTTATCGAAAAATTGTGTTCAGCGATGAGGCTCATTTTTGGTTGAATGGGTACGTAAATAAGCAAAATTGCCGCATTTGGAGTGAAGATCAGCCACTGTTTGGTGCGGTTTATGGGCCGGCGGCATTATTGGGCCATATTTCTTCAAAGATGATGCGAATCGCAGCGTTACTGTCAATGGTGAACGCTACCGAGCGATGATAACAAACTTTTTTTTGCCCGAAATGGAAGTTCTTGACTTGCATGATATGTGGTTCCAACAAGACGGTGCCACATGCCACACAGCACGCGAAACAATGGCGCAATTGCGAGGCGAGTTTGGTGAACAGTTAATTTCACGTTTCGGGCCGGTCAATTGGCCGCCTAGATCGTGCGATTTGACACCATTAGATTATTTTTTGTGGGGGTATGTCAAGACTAATGTGTATAGGGACAAGCCCGCTTCGATTGACGCACTGGAAGCCAACATCCATGCATTCATTCGTGAGATACCGGCCGATATGTGTGAAAGAGTATGCCAAAATTGGACTCAGCGGATGGGCTACCTGAGACGCAGCCGCGGTCAACATTTGCATGAAATTATCTTTAAACATTAAATTGCAAGGTTCAAACTATCGATTCAAATAAATATTTCATTCGTTTTTTCGAATTTTTTGTGTTTTTTTTTTTAAAAAGTTCTAAACCTCTTAAAAAATCACCCGTTATTTAAAAAAAAATTTCAAAATTGTTGACAACAACAATTTGCTTGGAAAATAATTCAAATTAATGACAACAACAATTGCTTAGAAAATTAAAAATATTTATTTTTGTATTTGAAGTGTCACTACTCGATTTCTATCCAGGTTATTTTTTTTTTTTTCAAAGTGCTTTTCCCCATGAAAAACGAAATGTGTGCCTTCAACTCCACCTATTGAGAATTTTCCATTTTTCCTTTTTTCATAAACCATCCCTGATTCAAGATGAATAAAACACACCAAAAATCATTGAAATCGGTTGAGCCGTTCGTGAGTTATAAAGTCACAACACAACGCACTTGCAACAATCTATATATATAAAAGAAAGTGTCCGAAGCGATGTTATCCCATACTTTGTTGGAAAGGTATTTTCTCAGCACAGGTTTAAAAAAAAAATAAAAACGTAAAAATGTCTTATTTTGACCACCCAGCGTGTTATCTACGACAGGATTTTTTTCGATTTTTAAATTTTTTTTTTTGAATTTTGTATTTATTTATTTTGGCAACAACCAGAAAAAGAATCAAATTTGAATGTAACATTTCGTATCACAATTGATCTGTCAGATAGACACGAAACGTAACGCCATCTATTATCGGTCAATGGAGAAGCTTATTTTGTTTCATGTGTGGTGGCGCTGTCCACGTTGACTGTGCCAATTGATTCAGTTGCGCAGTTTCTTCATTTTCAGCGTCCATATTGCACTTTGCGGATTCGTGTTTTGTTCGATCGAATAACGTTTGCCGGCGATTTTGTGAGTTTTTGTGAATTAAAATATAATAATCTTATAAATAAAATTGGTGTAGTTCTGTTCGACTTAGAAAGAATTTGATTGCCTGTCTTTAAATACCAAAATGTTGGTGCATTTTTCACAGGCTTATAGGGGATATATAGGCCTACAATCCCCACTTTGTTTCAACTTTATATTTCTATAAATTCCGGAAAAAATGTATAAGAGTAATCTATTTATTTCGTTCTGTTTCGACTTTGTCTTTTTCACGCTTTGCGTTCGAAAATACTGGGAGCATTTAAATATAGTAAATACCACCTTATAGAGGACATCTTCAGGTACAACATAGGATACCCATTAACTCGATAACTTAAATGGTTTTTAAATAAAAAGGCAAAACCTAAAACATTTCTACGATTTTCACTTGGGTGAGTCGATATGCACTTCATCCTCAAATCAAACATACAAACCACGCAATATAATGACATTTTTTTAAACATTATTTTACTATTGCGAGGGAGAGGGAGACAGACAAGGGCAGTATTTTGTTTGTATGGCGAAGCCGGGTTGTACAGCTATACATATATACCTATAGAAATTCGTAGGTATATAAATATTAAGTTAAATATGCCCACATACTTTTTACTACATATTTACTTAGCTCATGATTTAAAAAAAAAAAAACGTTATTGGTGACATAACATGTGAACATAATAAAAAATACATCACATTGTTTTTGACTTTCAAAGGATACAATAATAATATAAGATGAGTCCCACCTCAGGATTTGTGCTTATTAGTGCGGCTTGATCAATATCACTATTATTTGTGAGTTCTTTCGTAAAAGAAAACTTTCAATTTTAAAATTACGACTGCGTCTTTTCTTAACAAATTCTTGGTTTCAATTCACTGAACATGTATTAACTGATATAATTGTATCCGCTTTACAAACCCAATAGAGCCAACGGGTATAAAGGTAGGAAAGGTGTATGGCCCGCTTAAGACACTTTTACACTGTCTTTGTCTTGCTCTTGCCAATTTCTATTTCATTTGATTTCATTTTATTCATTCCTAAATCGCATTTCAAATTTCGATGGAATGTGGCGTGTGGGTCGTGGGATTAAAAGAGATAGGGTGTGGAATGTATACGGGACTGAGAGTGATTTAGCATTTGAAACGAATACCTGCTAATACAGTGGTTCTTAACCTTTTAGTGATGAGGGACCATTTGACAAAATTTCTGTCTCGCCATGGACCACCAACTGAATACAATGTTGTTCTATCTATACATAAAAAACGCATACAATTTTTTAAAGCCAACAGCATTTTAGTTTATTTTTTACGTCAATTTAACATTATAGAAACTATATTAATGAGATTTTTGTGACTGCATACTCTTTACTAATTTCTGGATCCTTGGTTCAGTGTTACTTAAAGTCACACGCATGTCGGCACTGGCATCCAATCGATTTCGGTGCTTGTTTTTAATTATTAGAAGCGCCGAGAAACCCTGCTCGCATAGATATGTCGAGGAAAACAAAGTTAGGTACCTTAAAGCAATTTCTCGAATCTTCGGGAAAGAAATTGCCTTTTGGCTCCAAAATTCTTCAATATTTATTCCTGTCTCGAATATATCTTTCAAGTAACTTTCGTGTTGCATTTCAATCACTTCCTCTTGAATTTCATCAGGCACCTCAGAAACGCTTACAATGAAAGGATTGCGGATCAGTTTCCGAATAACATTGTCCTCGCAGTCAGGAAAATAATGAGTGAATTCACTTTTCAAGTTCTTCAAATGGAGTGTAATATTACTCTGTATTTCTCCTTTAGTCTCAGTGTCACACTGTCCGTCAATAATTTGATTCAGGGTATCAAACGCAGAAAAGTTTTCTCTTTCGACTTTATTGATCCATAGCTCAATTTTCGCGATAAATGCACTGATTTTATCTTCATATGAAAATATATTGCTAGTGCCTTGCAACTTAAGATTTCCCGATCCTTGCAGTTGAAGGTTTAATTTATTTAGATGTGCGAAAAAGTCGACCAAATAAGCAAAACGTATTTGAAATTTGGACTCACAGAACTTATCCAACAACAAGCAGCTAATATAACGGTAATAAGAAGGAAGACGAATTATTTTATACAGTTGTAAGAAATATCTCTTAATCGCCAACTCAAGCGTTAAGAGAAATAGATGTTTTTTCGCCATTAAAAGCGAGCCGCCGCGCTTTCTGGAATAGCCGGAAACAAAAAATCGTTTTTTTTTTTTTAGATTTTTTCAAAATATAAAACACAATTCTGATAAGTACATCAATAAAACTCACTACTTAAATATCGATAAAAAAACATAGTATGGATAATGTTATTGCCCTTTGGAAAATACATATAAGGGTTTTTCAATAAGAGCGCTACAAAAGTTATTTTAATTAAAAAAAAAAAAACGTGAATATCAATGAAATTCTTTAATCCTGTTAAAGTTCGTTCGATGCCATTATGTATGGAACTCGATTTCTTTTGGCATAGACTTGACGTAGCCCCACAGAAAATAGTCTAACGGCGTCAAATCGCACAACCGAGGCGGCCAAGTGACTGGACCATTTCGTGAGATAATATACGTTCTCCAAACGTGGTTTCCAATAAATTGATTGTGACATTCGCTGTGTAGCTTGTTGCGCCGTCCTGTTGGAATCACATGTCCTCCAAGTCCATATCATCCAATTGGGGCCAAAAATACGGTAGCGATTCCCATTCACAGTAACGTGCCGGTCTTGATCATCACGGAGGAAGTACGGCCCAATGACGCCGCCGGCCCATAAACCATATATAAAAAAAGACATATCTTGTAATCTTACATCACTGCTCAAGACTAATCCATGAGGAACACTTACATTTAAATAACTTTGAGAATTAAAAACAAGTTTGACCTTAACATTTTGTTGACGATTCATTAAATAGGAGGCAAACCAGTCTGAATGAAGCCTCTGAATCCTACGTTAAATAATTTATTTCGTAACAGAGCATGGTTCACCAAATATGAAAAGCCTTGGTATGTCTATAAATAAAGACCCGTTTTTAAAGACAAACCGAGAATCCTAAATAAGAATGATAATATTTTAGAGTCTAGACTTATTTTTAATTTTTCAAAGACACATTTTTTCCAGAAGTATATAAAATATTAAATTCATTTTTTTTAACATTTGAAAACGGATATTATATTATGATATTGGACATATGATTAATTAATCAAGTTATAAGAACCCAAAAAAGACAAAATGGCAGTGTTTACATTTACCCCTTCATTTCATCCACAGTTTATAAAAATACTGCGGTAAATGGGGACAAAAAATTTCTGTTGGGGTAATGTTGGGTATGGGGTAAAAGTAAACAGACATGAATTTCTATTAATTTTTTTGATTGAAAAATTGATAAGATACCATAATGTTTACATACCCACATATTATGCATATTATATTTCCCATCAGAGAAGAATAGCAAATGTACTTTAATGCTATTTTTAAATTAAAACAAAATCATTTTTAATTAAAAAATTATGTTTATTTAATCACATTTTCAGCCGGCATCAATGCGAAACTTGTTTTTGTAGTGTCCAAACTTTTTAAAAGCACCACTTCAATTTCCCTGCTTTCTCCAGGTGACTCGATAACGCAAACATATCTGAAGTTAACGGATAGTCTAGTGCCGCCTTTAAGCTGAATCACGAGAAATTGGCCTTTGTTAAGGGTTTGGGAGCCAACAGTATCTGCTCGATACCTTCGTCGTCATCAAACTTCTAATTCCATGGTTTATCCTCGTCATATTCGATGTTTTTTTTTTCATTTTCTAACTCCTCAGAGCTCGAGCTAATGTCTCTTTTTTTATAGAACGCTGCTGGTTTTTGACTGCAGTTTTTCTCTTAGCCTCGGGTGTGTTTTTGGCTTTCTTGAGTAAAACATCAGAAATATAAAAGCGCAATATTAAAGTAGGTATAGAAGTTGAAATGTGATCAAACGATGTATTTGGCATAAATTTAACATTCTTTTTCTTCTTACTTGTCCGTTTTAATACATACCACAGACGTTTTACAATTCAACTACGATTAGATATTTAATGACAAATCTAAAACTGAACTCTATGAAAAAAAAAAAATTTCACATATTTTAGCACGATTTTAATATTGATATTGGATTGGATTGGATGAATTTCTCAACCTATATTATTTCAATTTTTAAATGTGTGCAATACAAAGCTGCAATAACGATATACGAACGAAGTATAAAAGCCAGTTGTCCAATAATGTACATTTATTTTCATAATTTCTATTAACTGCCTATTAACTACAGCTATCTCATTTCCCCTGCTACAAACGGTTGAAAGAGTAAAGCAGATGGAAGGGCTACAAAGCGAAGAGAATAGAGATGTTCGGATTCGTAGATTAATAAGTCTGACAGCTGACTGACTGTATTTCACACGGTGTCTCCACCTGCAATTTTCTTAGCATGAAAATTTTCATGAGAGGACAGATTGCACGTGGAGACCACAAATTTCATGAAAAAACCAGTTTCATGAAAAGTATTTCACAGCTCCTTTCATGGTATTGATTTCATGAGAGGGACTGAAATTTCTGTGCAGTTTGACACTTGTTTTTCATTTTCACGATGGCTGAGTGGCGAATGGTCGCTTGTAGGTTGTAGCGCTGAAACTAGGTATTTGAATAAAAACGAGACAAGTATAGTCATTACAAGGATATGGTAAATGGGAACAGAGAATGGATGTAGGTAGGATCTAGGATGTAGTCACATGGGCATTATAGTTTTGCATGTCGATCAAGACAGATTTTGCTCTTGGAAATAGCTGGTTATTATTTCTTGTTTTTTTCCAGCGATGGCTGAGTGGGAATGAGTTCGTGTTGTATGAGTTTATTTTTGGGTCATCGAACCTTTTACCAATTTTTTTAAAGCTATGTTTACACGATTGCCAGATGTGCGAAAATTTAAACAAGGAAAAAAACATTTCCAGATAGTTTTACAAGCATCATAAAACAGAAAATGGAAAATATGCATAGCTACAACGAAAAGGGATAAGAAAGGATCATAAACATTTATAGATCCTTTTAGAAGAACACAAATGACGAAACAAAGAGTAATTAAGATGGATCGTAAACATTCACAGTTCCTTGTAGAAGAAACTTGTCAATATGCATTCTGCAAAAATTCCGAAACTCGTCATCTTCCCACAGAACATCTTTCAACAAATGTTTGTCTAAATTGTGCAATTCCCTTTTTTCCAGAAATGGATTTACCCAAAACCTTCGTTTTCTTTTCTCAGCTCGTTTCCGCAATTCTTCTAGTTCCTTCATGGCCTTTAATGCGAGAACGCAACAATGTGCTCTGCTCAACGACATTTCAACGAATGAAATTTCATGATACGAAATGCCCACCCTTCATTTCATTTCATATTGTCGTTCTTTCAACGCGACCAAATGTGAGAGATTTCATGAAAGAAAATTTGCAGGTGGAGACACCGTGTCAGTGTCTATTGGCCATAAACTAAGCATTAAATAGACGGTCAGCTCCCGCGCACCTACACCTACCCGATTCCCACCGCAAATTTTGAAAGAAAAATTCTCTCTTAAATTTCGTATCGGTGAATACGTGTGAGGCAACAAAACAAAAAAAAAAGTGAATGGAGGGGGTATAATGAAATACTGACACTCAGCAGTCATCTTACATCGTGGAATTTCTACCTTTTTGTAGAAATTTTGTTGCCCGAAAAACGATTCGTACAAAACAAAAATTAAGCATCAAAATTGTTTAAGTATCATGAATCTGACGAAAAAACTTTCGAACTACATACAATGGAACACACTAAATGCCTATAAAAAGAGATTCGTCTTTTAGCAAAAGATTTCTAGTACCAAGAAATAATCGTTATAATGTTAACAAACTGCGATTTTTATACTCAAGGTTAATTTAATGTGAATTTCTTTCCGAATAATACCAGCTTTACCTACTTTTTGAAGAAATATTTTTTCATAAGCAAATCGAGGGTATTTGAGTACGGCGAAAAGGGAAAAATGCCCTCGCTTCGTCGGAAAAATAAAGAGAGAATGCTAAGAACACTGACTGAGTGTAGTGTATTTGGTGATTTCGATCAGCTGTTTGTTTTATTTCACCACGAAAACGTGTTTTGCAGAATTCGTGGAAATAAAATAAAACATTTTTGTTTTTATAATTATTATTGTGTTTGTTTTCGTTTGTTGTTTTTGGCGAAATGTTATTTTGCCCGCGAATGTTGACAAAAAAAAGGAAACGGTTTCAAACCGAAGAACTAAGGAATATTAAGACTTAAAATGTGTTGGGGTTCTGAGGAGAGATATTAACATTTCTGAGTGGGTATAATTTATGAGTTATTATATTTTAATGACGTAACCGTGTAATAACCGAAAACCAAAAAGGGGGAAAAAAATAAATTTTTAACAAAGTTTGCAACAATTTAATAAACAAACTAATTTCAAATTAACGTAATTTATGAAAACAATCATAATAATAAGGTTGCAACGTTCATAGCCCCCAACAAATAATAATAGAACATCAAATAAATTTTTAGAAATTCTTATGACCAACTGTAGTTGAAAATCAATTTATGAATTTATTTTCTTTAAACTTTAAGTCAAAGAATCGAAACTGAAATATATAATAAAACTAGCTGACCCGGCGAACTTTGTTCCACCCAATTTCTTTAATGTTATAAAAATAATAATTTCGAGCGTGCACAATGCTAATGCTACTTTATGTAATTCGGTCAATTCAATTTCTTTTTTCAAAACTTAAAGTTGTGCAATAGAAATAACTGAAGTATAGCAATGTCGATGTGTTTCATTCGCAAACTTGCGGTGCATTGATGTTTCACAACAAAATTATTACTGGGCCGACTCACAATTTCAAATTGTGTAGCGGTAAGCACGGAATATCTAAAGAATTCAAAAATTTAAAATTTTACATATTTTTTGTTGTACCTATTGGAAGTGACACTATCCAGTATTTTTTTTTTCAAAATGCGATTCTCCATACTAAATTCTATCCCCAATCTAATATCCGTAACGTATTTTGTTTTCTCGACAAAAAGTAGCACAATATGTTCTTTTTTGGGCCAATGAGAATTTAAACCAAAAATCATAAAAATCGAACGATTTGTTCCCGAGTTATGAGTGCACATACGGACGTCAGTCTTTTTTATATATAGCGGTACCCACCCGGCTTTGAACGTACATTTCGTTTTAAGTCTTGCTCAGATTTCTCAAAGTGCTTTATTTGGACCATGTCCATTTATGATTTTACGCAATTATACAACTTTAGAAAAAGCTTTTGATTTGGTTTTTGAATGAAAGGTGCCACAACCCGCTTATGGTTTGCAAGGTATCACCTTCAACCCGGAACCAGCCATAAACATGCACAATATTTCATTGAAAAAAGTTGTGTGTTTTCGGAGATCGACGACAGCACCACCTATCGGGTCCATAACCCAAGTGGAAATTGTTGGTTATAGTGTAAGCGGTGTTCCTACATTTCTCACATGCTTCCGTAACAGTAGATAGCAGTGTGAATAGTGTATCAGAGTGCTTACTATTTCCAGTGCAGAATGGAACGTTGGCCAAAGTGAGAAAAAAGTTTTAGCTTATAAAATTACTATTTCGGGAAACACATATAATGGCATTTTGGATATGACTTGTTATCGGAATGTTCCCGAAATTTAGTGAGCTGTCAAATTAGTTTTCATGTGTTTGTAAGTTGGTTCGCACGAAAAAGAACCAATATAAAACGTTAGGACACAACCATCCCCAAATGGGGATGCTAAAGTACCTAAACGAACATGAAAATGGTAATTGAGGTAATATAATGTGAATTCAATAGAAGCATATCTTCGTACCCGAGTGCAAAATATTTTAACGAAAATCTGTTTAACTACAAATACCACACGCCAAAGAAATATTCAGGACTCAGATTCAGCTGGCCCGGCAAAATACAATTGCCATAACCGCAGCGATTTACTTGTCGGCCAACCTACCGCTTTTTTATGGAAGTGCTTTATGGTACATAGCATTTTTCGTTCCATTTACGGGTGCATACACGTACAAAGCGAGAGGTTTGCCGACACGTGAGCACGCCACATACAATTGAGAATTGACCATGTGAGAAACATGGAACGCTATGCTGAATGCTGATGATGATTGTGTTGTTGTCTATCTCGGTCTCCAGTATGGACGACTGCATGGTATTCTATCCTGAAGTTCCGAAATATTCTATCGATTGGTAATATTCCGATCTGACTGTTCGTCCTGATTTTCTTCGACGTGAAACGTTTGACCTTCGCACTGGCGGCATGATCAAATTTGTCTTAATCGCCGAATCCCACACAAACTTTCATCCCCTATATCATCCTGTCAAAGTTTTGTTTTCGGGACATAAAGTAGCCTATGGCCTTCCTTGGGCCCAATCAAGCTCAAAATCTTCAAAAACTAACCATCCTCTTTCGAGTTATGTGCGTAAAAACTCAAAACGCTCAACAACTCCTGTGTTGCCTATCATCATCATCATCTCAAACATTTCAACTTACTCACTCTCATACTAATGCAAGGATCCTGAAAATATTTGGCAAACAAAAATGATGCATTCAAACACCATCAAACAAATCGAAGTATCTACTCCATTTTCAAAAAGCTACTTTATGTGACATAGTAAACATAAGCAATCTTATTAGGTGTATTTAAAAAAAGAAATTTCAAAATTGTTTGCAACAACAATTTGCTTGCAAAATAATTAAAATAATTAAAATAATAATAATAATAGTTGGCGCAACAGGTCTGTAGGGACCCAGGGCCTAGCTTCTCGCAACCATTCGTTTTGTGTGAGTTTTTAATTTTTGGAACGAATGGAAGGGATCTACAATTTTATGCCGGTTCCAAACGGGCCGATTGAGAAGCTCTTTCTTGACAGTTATACTCTCGGATGTTTGTCAGACGTTCGCGAGAGGTGGCGCAGTGAAAAAAACCCTGAGTTGGAATTTGGGTTTTTTGCGGGATTCGAACCTGAACCCCTCGCATAGTAGTCCAACACACTAACCACTAGGCCACTGCGACCAGTTGGCATTAAAATTAAAAAAAATTTTTACGAATTAAATCTAAGATGATTCTTGGTTTGTACTTAAAGATACTTTCCACAGGTGTGCAAGACGTTGATACTGTAACGGTGTTTCGTAGCATAAATAAGTATTTGTTTGTTAATTTTTTCATTGGCATGTTTTGAGTGGAATTATCTACCAGGAATTTTTTTAAGCCTTTTTTAACAGTCTGAACGTTCCTTTCTGCAATACCATTTGATTGGGGGTGGTACGGGGGAGATTTGACTATTCGTATACCATACCTCTTCCCAAAGTCATAAAAAATGTTAGAATTAAAGGGCGGCCCGTTGTCCGAAACTATTTCTGAACATAACCCGAAAACTGCGAAAAATTCCTCCAGCTTGTCCATTACGGCATACACATTCGTCTTCTGCATTATGTCGATGTGAACATATCGACTGCAAGAATCTACTAACAACAGATATGTGTACTTGCCGAAGAAAAAGAAATCTAAATGGACTCGTTCAAAAGGAACTTGGCTCAATGGCCAATGAGAGGTTTCTTCCCTGGTATGATTTTGTAACTGTTGACATGGCAAGCAGGATTTTACAAACTCTTCGATACCTAAATCCATTCTTGGCCACCACACGTATGACCTTGCTAATTGCTTCATCTTGACCACACCAGCGTGACTCTCATGCAATGACTTTAACATTAGATGCCGTAAACAACTTGGCACGATGACCCTATCCATGTAAAAAATACAACCACTATCTAAACTGAATCTACTTAAATCTCCTAATGACTTTTTATAAAGCCATAAATCCCTATCCTTCAACAACCTTGTGTTACCCTGCTCTAAAAACAGTTTTAACTTCAACAGTTCATTATCTTTTTCAGTTTTTTTCTTTATGAGCTCCATGTCGATGGGAAGGTCAGTGGTAGTGGATAAAAATTTTACCGAATCTTCTACAAAGTCGTTTTCGACTTTTGGCATGGGCAGACGAGACAAGGCGTCCACGTGTGCCATCGCTGTCGATTTTTTGTGACGAATTTGGTACTGATACATGTTAAGTTTTACCGCATACCTTTGCAGCCGTGCGGCTGCCACCCCACTCGTACCTTTCGAAGGACTGAAAATTTCCGACAATGCCTGGTTGTCTGTGTGCAAAATGAATTCGTGTCCGTATATGTATTTATGAAAGTGTTCTAAAGCGAAGACGATCGCAAATGCTTCTCTATGAAGCTGACTCCAATTCTTTTGAGCTGGCGTAAGAGAGCGGGATACAAACCGAATTGGTTTTTCTATTCCCCTGACCATGTGACTCATGACCGCACCTATGCCATAGGGACTAGCATCTGTCGCGATGATAATTTCCTTCCTTGGGTCGTATAGTTCCAACACACAATTGTTCTTTAAAAGTCGCTTACTTTCTTCAAAGGATTGCTGATGCAATGAAGTCCACTTGAAGGTTTGGTTTTTTCTAAGAAGATCATAAAGATGTCTTAAGTGGCTTGACACATTTGGCAAAAACTGTGAATAATAATTAAGTAACCCCAGGTATGCTTGCAACTCGGTAACATTTTTGGGAGCTGGAGCTTTTTCTATTGCTTCCATCTTGTTAGGCAAGGGACTGATTTCACCATCCCTCAAAATGTGTCCAAGATATTGGACCTCAGTGACTAAGAACTTACACTTGTCCAAGTTAATTCGGACGTTGTGTTTGTTGAGGTTCTCTAAGACTTCAAACAGCCTTTCACGGCATTCTTCCAAACTGTTACCTCCTACCAAAATGTCGTCGACATAGGGTTTGCCTTTAGTACCGAGTAGGATTCTATCTATAATCGACTGCCAAATGGCAGCGCTACTACTCAACCCGAAAACTAGACGCGTAAACTGATATAATCCCTTAGAAGTGTTCACCGTTAGAAATTCTCTAGACTTTTCGTCAACCAAGACCTGTAAATATGCACCTACACAGTCTATGACGCAATAATATTTGTAGCCAGCCAAGCTCGCAAATAAATCCTCCGGTAACGGCATTGGATATTGGGCAGGATCGATGAATTTATTTATGGTTTTTTTTAAGTCGACACATAACCGGATTTCTCCGTTTGCTTTCGGCACAGCAAATAAGGGGGAAGCCCAACGAGACGACTCTACTGGCACTAAGATATTTTGTTCAACAAGCTTATCGATCTCTTCATTGAACTTATCTCGAAACTTATAAGGAATATTATACGCCTTAGAGAAAATAGGACGTGCATCGGCATGCATTTTTGATAAATTAATATCAACCTGAAACCCGTTGATGGGCGTATTCAAACTCTTACTCACTATATTAGGAAACCTTTCTTTAATAATGTTTACTAAGGCTGTAGATGATTCCACTTCACTTTTAGTACATGCAACTGTTTTTACATTACCTTCTTTAAATTTAACCGGACTCTTTAACAATGCAGATCTCCATAGTGGTTGAAGGACATCTAACCAATCCCTTCCTAATAAACACGCGGACTTGTACGCAGCCTTGACCACCGTCACCGTCAATTCGTAGCGCTCACCATCGTATTGCACACCTGCTGAAAACTGTCCTATTATTCCAATCTCATCTCCTGTGAAAGAAAATATGATTTGACTATTGGGCTTTAATTTCTTATGATAAAAAAAACGATTGTAAATCTTATCACTAATAATAGTTACAAATGACCCTGTGTCTACCTCGAAGAGAATTTCCTCGTTCTCGATGTTTAAAATACAACCTGCTGGCGGGGAAACACTTGTAGATGTGATGCTGTTGATTTTTGCAAAACATGCCGCTCTGGTATGACCTTTTCGCTTACAGCGATAACAGTACCAATCTGCAGCAGGGCACTCTCCAAAATGATTTTTCTTGCAACGACCGCACGCTCTGTTTGAATGCGCTCTATTTAGTTGGCTTTTATCAGGAACCTGCTTTTTTTTATCATTTCCAATCGATCTGTACGTAGGGTTATTCCTCCCAAAATGTTTTCTCCCGGACGAGGTGTGATTGCCGTCTCTTACGGCATTTACTTGATTAGACTCCGTTGTTGCCTTACAGTTATTTTCTGCCATTTCGTAATTTTTTGCTAGTTGACAGTAGTAAACAAATTTATTGGTATCAGCCTCCACCAACATTTTTTGCTTCAGTTGATCATCTCTTACGCCTGTAATGAATTTATCACATAATGCCTCGTCGAGATATTCATTGAACTGGCAATTCAATGACAATTCCTTCAGGCGAACGATGTAGTCGGCAATTGTTTCGCCATGCTGCTGATTTGCCATATAGAATTTGACTCGTTCCGATCGCTTATGAGTTTTCGGAGCGTAATGATTCCTTAGCACCGATAAGACTTCATTTATCGGCTTACCATCAGGCTCATCGGGATAGGTGATGTTCTTTAACGTTTTACATACCTCTCCCCCGGCTAAAGTCATAAACAACGGAACCTGATTCTCGTTCGCTATCTTATTGATTTTGATGATCTGCGAAAAACGTTTTTCATACACTGTAAAATCGTCGCCAGGTATAAAAACTTCCAGATTCCCGATTAACCCCATGTTTTTGGGAATGAATTTGGTGGAGCCCTCGTGCAATTCTTCGAACTTGATTTTTTGACCGTCGATATTCGACATACAGCTAATTTGTTTTGCTTTAAGACAGTGCCCTTAAATATATCACTGCTATGATTAAACGACCGATGATTTCGGATTAGTTAATATAATGCGACCTGTGACATCCTCGTCGCCAATTGTTAATCAGCTTACTTCGTGAGATTAAAACGAATGCGTCTAGATGTGAGTTCTTTATTACATCGCGTTACTTATCAGACTAACTTAAAAACTAGTTAACATAATCGTTCCACCATGCGTTGAACGGAAACCGTTCGCAACATGTATGTATGTATATACAAAAGAAGAGTTCATGAAGAAGAGGAGTGGACTCGAAATAGCACAGTGTGACCAAGGGTATTTTATACACAACATTTTGTATATGAAGTATCACTACTCGATTTCCACCCCGTTTATTTTTTATTCAAAGTGCATTTCCCCATACATAAAAAAAGAAAATTTAAGGGTGGACCACCCTTAACATTTAGGGGAATGAAAAATAGATGTTGTTCGATTCTCCACCCTAGCCGATATCCTTGCAAAGATTCACGAAAATCGGTCGAGCCGTTTCGGAGGAGTTCAATTACGCACCCCGTGACACGAGAATTTTATATATTAGATTCCAAATAATTACTGGTAGATACTGATTTTATTTACATTTTGCAAATGATCAATATTTCCATTGTTTACAACCACAATGTAAACATCCCGTACTTTATCTATGTTAAATAAGAAAATCCTAATAATATCCGTGTTTTACAACAACTTACAATAGTTCTTGTAAATGCGTGCTGAAAATCCTACTTTACGTTGCTTTGCTGAGATCGAAGCTCAAAAAAACAGGCCTGATATATTCGTTTTAATGAAATGTATGTATAGGTACTAAATTCACCACACCAGACCCACGGTTTTATTAACACGTCCCGATAACTGTCAATTATTTGAATTGTTTGAATTTTTCCAAATGCCACCACAGAATGAATTGTCAGTCATCTGTCAGGTTGCTATGTGCAAGCGTATGCGTGCGTCTTATGGACTTTAACATGGCACACATACTTTCGCACATAGAAACACGGAAAACAGCTTGTAGGCAAACTCTCTTAAGTTGGCGGAGCTGACGGTCTATTTAATACTTAGTTTATGCTATTGGCTCAGACTGATCAAGTGAGTAGTTTGTGCAGTTGACGTTTATGCAGGCGAAGCCGAAATATCTAGTCAAGTAAATCCTGCCTGCATTATTCAGTTGACATTTCGAAGAGTCCAAAGTCGAAAAAATTACCCGTGAGAGAAAAAAAGTAGCGTTTCCAAAGCTAGATACTCTCCAAATTTTGAATTTTCGGACGATATGTAACAAACAATAGTTCACATAACACTATAATATTGTTGTGATGGACAACCGTTTTTAACTTACATATTTGGAAGTAGCAATTTTTGAAAAATTTGTGAAGGACCCGTTCCAAATAATATAAAATCAAAATTATTTGACAGACCTAGAGATGTGCAAATTATTCGTTAAATAGGGATGCGGTAAAATTACATTTTCTAAACATATATTATACGTATTGGATTATAAAAGACATGGTATCATCTTAGAGCGTTGGGTATCACAGTATCCAGAGCCCTGCGAGAGTATCCAAATGATACTATAGTATCTATTTCGACAGCGTTCCTCACTATATGAAATTGTAAGATATAAATTAAAAGCAATAGAAAGGTGGATGGCAGAGTAAACTTTATGGAATTTTTTTTTTAATTTCAATGTTTTCTTAATGATTTGTTCGAGAAACCTTGCATTTGAGTTGAATACCAGTTAGGCTATGGTCAGTTATTATTAAGTCATAGGGAATTGTTCAATACTCATTTCACTATGAAACCTTACAAAAATGTGGTCTAAACAGGAGTTTAATCGAGTGGGCTGATTCATTATATATTCAAAGCCAAACGAGGAATGATTTTGTGTATCACAGAGTATGTTTATATTAAAATCACCCATCAAAACAGTATTCTTACATTTTTGATAATCCAAAGATCTCGAAAACTCATCCAAAAACGTTCCCACTCTACACTTTTGCAATCTGTTAATGCAGATAAAACAGTAGCTAGTGAACACAAATCATATCAAACAACAATGAGCCTTTAAAAGTTGAAGCTTTCACTAACAGTTAAAGTTGTAAAGAGTTATAAGCGCCTACTGTACTATTTAATATCTCTTTCACTTACCAGAAAATCCCGGATAATCGAAAATGATATTGCCAAATTTACAAACGAATCGATTGAATGACAATTAACAGAGAATTCAAGCAAAAACAAACAAAACCTTGAATATTAGCTTTTCCATGTTTTTGATTGCTTAAATTAAATAAAGTTTTAAAAGTTCATGACGGATAATAGAGTGCATCCCGGATAATCGATTTTTAAATAAATAAATTTCCCGGTGAATAAAATGCCGTATAATCGAGCGTTGACTGTATACGAGGACAAGTGTAAAGTAATATTAGTTTCTATTTTTGATGTGCAAGGCGCTGGGCCATGTTTTTATTTTTGAATGCAATGGACTTATGGCGCTGGTTTAAATTATTGGAAGTATTGTTCGTGAAAGATCAATATATTTACATACATAATATAAATAAATTTTGATCGAGGTCACGAAAGAAAAATACCAATTTTAATTTTAGTTTAAAAATGATCTTTATTTAGTACAGCAGTTCGTGCTGTTGCTTCCGCGATAACAATCCCGTTAGGCTTGTTGCCTTTTCTATTTATACTGTCTCGCAGGACAGAGTAAATAGATCTGTCGCCAATGAGCGACACAATATAGATTGCTGTTACATTGTGTGTTTGGTTGTTATCTCTTTTAGGGGTTGTTGGTGGTTCTGATATAACACCTCCCCCCCTAGAGTCTTCTAAGGGTTGAAATGAGACCGTTGGAAGATTTATTTTTACATTTTTATATTACATTTTAACATACTTATTATTGGTCTGTCATTTGGAACATACAATGATTATTACAATTATTATTTTGAATGCAACTATGGCCTCATTGAATGTGGGTAATTATTAAAAATGAAATCATTTGGTTTTAGTGTGTGAGGGCTTTCTAATATAACACCTCCCTCCTTAGAGCCTTCTGAAGATTTAAAAGAAACCGTTGGAAGATTTACGTTAGTTATTACCTTTCTATTTTTTGTTTTACATTTGATAAGTAGTATTGTTGATATAATTATTACAATGATTATTAGTAAAGAATATGAGAAGTATATAATTTGCTTGTGTTTTGAGTGTATTTCTAAAATCTTTTCTGTATTTTTTATATGTTCATAATATTTTTTTTTCATTTTCATTTCATTTCATTTGTTTATTTTATTTTCTATTTCTTTAACAGTTGGAAAATTTAAAAATGTAATAACTTAACAAATTTATATATATTAATATAATTCATTTAATAATAATGTTATTTACAATATAAACATTAAATTTGTTTCTTAAGTGTTTTTCATTAAAGAGAAATTACGAGAGAAAAGAAAAAGCACTTTCTATTGTCTATTGACAAGTGACGAAAGTACCAAAAGAAAAAATGTAAATCCATAATATTAAAGCATATTTAATCAACAGGTGTTGTGGGGTAAGATGTCGAGAAAATACATTCCAAATTTTTTTTTTTTTTTTTTTTATGTAATTGGATGGAACTGATTTAATTTAATACAAGTTTAAACTAATATCTTGATAATGTTTCCGACTGCATCAAAATCGAAGTTAAAAAGCCATTTTTTAATTTGTTTATTGAATGAGTGCGTAGAGCGAATGCTCCGTATTTCAATGGGTAAAATATTAAACAATCTAGGTGCTACTGATGTATAAAAGTTAAGAAAGCTATTAGTGTTATGCATAGGAATGATAGCAAGATTACTGTCACTACTGCGTAATGTGTAAGCTGGCGTATTGTGGCTTGAAAGATAACCACTTCTGCAGAAAAATATTTTTAGTACCTTATAAAAATAGAGGTGTTTAAGCGGGAGAATACCCGAGCTGACAAACAACGCAAAACTGTGATCAAACCTATTCTTCCTCCAGATGGTTCTTAGGATATGCTTTTGGGTAACTAACAGAGGTTGTAGATTGTTTTTGTAAGTACCACCCCAACATATTATTCCATATTGTAATTTCGACTGAACCAGTCCGTAATAAATGGTCTCCATAAGTTCCTTGCAACAAAGATTTCTCAAGTGAAACATAACATATGTGGTTGACAATAAATATTTTTTTAAAGATAATGTGTGCACTTTCCAGTTCATTTTATTGTCAATTGCTAAGCCAAGATATTTATATTCACTAACTGGTTCGATATGAAAACACTTAGGTGAACAAACAACATCCGCAACATTTGTTGATCCACTATTAGAGACGCAACAAGATAAACTACTAAGCAAGAATTTTTTACAACCAATGCTATGCTGAGTTAGAATTGGCGGACTCAAATCTAAAGCGTTTAGATTGAAAAACATAACTCTTGTTTTTTCACTAATGACCAGCTTATGAATGCCGAACCAATGTCTGAATAACTCCAAGTCAAAATTGATATCCGAAACCAGATCTAACAATGTGGTACTAGAATACACACAAGCTAAATCATCAGCAAACCCACATACTTTACCTTTTAAGTTTAGACTAAAAACACTATTGATATAAATAAGGAACAAAATTGGACCTAAAACTGAGCCTTGAGGAACTCCAATATTAATACATCTGGTTTCACTGAAGTTACCACCTATAGTTACCCTTTGCTTCCTGTTTTTAAGGTAGGAAGAAAACCAATCTAGCATAAACCCTCTGAAGCCAGCTTTTTCTAATTTTCTTAAAAGAATGGCATGATCTACTGTATCGAAGGCCTTTTTAATATCAATGTAAAGAGCAGCAGTGTACTTTTTTTGGTCTATACTTTCATAGATATGACCACAATGTGCTAAAAGTGCATCTTCAGTTGATTTACCAGCTCTAAATCCGTATTGTTTTGAACTGAAAAATGAGATATTGTCAAGATAGCTTACAACTCTACATTTGATGACTTTTTCGAAAATTTTTGAAAATACTGGTAATAAAGATATAGGCCTATAATTATTGAGACAATTCTTATCACCTTTCTTGTAAATAGGAATAACTGCCGCAACTTTTAAGCTTTGCGGGAATTGACCGTGAATAATACTTTTGTTAAATATATGAGTTAATATATCAACAACATTTAGACTAATCTTTTTGAGAAAGTTATTGGAAAAACTGTTTGACGTAGAAGAATATGAATTATCCAAGGATTGAATTACTTTATAGACTTCAAAAGATGATATAGTCTCAAAGAAAAAACTATTTGATTGAAAATATTCATTAAAACAATATTCTGGACAATAAACAGAAGAATTATTTATTCCTGCATCAGAAATAGTATTTAGGGCTATTTGAGTAAAGAATTCATTAAAGATTGAAGCCATTTCAGACTGATCAACAACATTCAAAGCTCCTAAGGTAAGATTTAAGGGAATACTAGAAGTTGCTTTTTTGTTGAATATTTCATTGACTATGTCCCATTCTTTTTTCAAGTCTCCAAAGATATTGATATTTTTTTTCATTTTTGAGTTGCTTGGCTTTGTTAAATAGAATTCTATTAAACGTTGTTAAGCTTTCATTTATAAAAATGGGTTTTTTGCCACAATTATTACCAAATAAACTAGTGGTTATTCGTTTATTTTTCTTATTATAAATCAGTTTCTTCTTACATTCAATTGATTTGAATTTAACGCATACGATTTCCATTGAATTTGTTGTTGTTGTTGAGTCTGCTATTCTGTTGTTGTTGTTTTTTGCTGACACCTTGCTTTTCACTGTTTTTACATAGCAATGTTTGATGTCATCAGCTGTGATGCTTTCATCGATAGTTGATAGCAGCTTCAAAGTCGAGGTCAATGCACTATCTTTGTTTACTGTCGGCATACCCACAATGTCGATGCATTTATGTAATGCCCTTTGTTGCATTATATTGACTTTGTGCTGAAGCATATCAACCTTCTTTGACAAACTTCTTTTATCCTCTTCGAGTGTGCAGATGAGAGACAAAACATTGCGGTTAATCTCTTTCAAAGAAATTATTTCTTTATTTAAAGACAAGATCTCTTTGTGCACAACTTCCAATGTGATTTGAGTAGTGTTGCTATTGTTATCCATGCATACAGGAACAGCTGGTTGCAGTGTAGGTGAAGGTGTGACAGTAGTCGATGGCTGTAGCGGAGAAGAGTTTACTTGCTGTTGATGCAGTTGTTGTTCATGGCAAGCAAATTGAACAGCTGATTGCTGTGAAGAGACTGTGGGTGGCGGAGGTGGTGGTGATGATGGCAGTGTATGTGACTGAGATGAAACTGTTGGTGGGGGCGGTGGTGATGATGGTGGTAGTGTATGTGACTGCGGTGTTAGTGACTGAGATGTATGATTAATATATTTTTGTTGTTGTTTTATTGTTTGCATAACAGAAGAAGAAGCAGATTCAGGTGTTGTATGGGTATTCTTCAATGTGGTTGGGGAGAATCGTAACGAATCTCTTCTTTGCTTTGAACACAGTGGACAACGAAATTCAATGTGGTTTTTTTTCATGTAGTCCTTATCACTAGGTTTTAAGTTAACACATTTCAAATGAAAATGACTATTACAGTGATTACATAGAATTTTCGCAACATTGCGGTCTACTTTTGCTCCACATATGCAAGACATTTTAATATTTACGCAAGTAAAGAAATAAAAATTCTCGACACGAGTGTACCCCACAACGTAACGATGAGGTTATATCTTTTGTTTCTTTTAGAGTTAGGTTTTTACTTATAATTGGGATGATTAGTTCAGTTGAATATTCTTTTCTATCGAATATTTTGTTATTTAAATAAATTTTACAATTCTCGATTTTTATTAAGTAATTCCCCTCGATTGTTAAGTTCAAATTGTTACAAGTTTGATTTAGTGTTATTCTATTTGTATTTAAAAGAGCTAAATAATTGTTTCCAATTTCGATTATTTTGCTTTCGTTTGTATCGTTTTCATAATTACAAATCATTTTATCCTTAAAAATATTTTGAATACATGTATCTGTTATTTTAGTAAGATTTCGTATATATTTTGTAGGAAAATATAGTTCATTTTCGTATTTTAATACATTATTACTTACAAATTGTATGGATTGTTTCAATGTGTTTGGAAAAGCTTGTAAATAGTATTTAGTAAATGCTTTAGTTGAATAATTCGGTATTTCTACGACAAATATAATATTGTTTTTATAAGTGGCTAGGTTTAGTTTAATTTCTTTTAAGGCTTCAAAATTTATTTTAAATTGTGTTATTTCTTCGTCTGAAAGGATATCTCTACTTAAGACGTTAAGTCTACTGGTTAATATGACATCTTTTATTTTTTCTATATTCGACAATACCTGGTGAATGCTGTCTTTTATTTCCATTTCTAATTTTATTTTTTGAATCTCTTCATCATATATTTTATACTTGTCTACATATAATCTAAATTTGTCTTCTTTTGCATTGAAATGTTCAGTGAGATCTTTTATTTGATCGTCGAAATGTGTGTTTATGCTTATTTGATTGTTTGAATTTTCTATAATATTATGTGCATTAGATTCTACCAAATTTAATTTATATTCTATACTTGATCGATCATCATCGTCCATAGTTCCGAAAAGGAAATGTAGACCGTTGCCTATGATATTTATTAAACCTCTTCTCGATCTTGTATGTGGGACTAAAGTATCGAATTGTTTTCTGGTATGAGTCATTAAGTTTTGTATTTCTGAATTATGTTCGGGTAAGTGTCTGACTTGATTTTCTATAGTGTGGATTAATTTCTCCAGTTTTGTTAGATTAATTATGTGTAATATTTTGGAGAAATCTTTAATTAGATAAATACTATTGAGTTGAATTATTTGAAATTCCTTGGTGATTTCCGTGACCTGGATGGACTGGCTCTGGATCTGAGTGATCATTAGTATTATAACTAAAACTGTCATTGTCAGGGATTTGGGTGTCTGCAATTATAATTTTTTTCTTTTTCCTAAATTGGTCCTTATGTAGAATTCTGTTTGGAATTTTTCTATATCTATTTCCTTCTTGGAGTATATATTTTTTATTAATGTTCTTAATTACCTTCACCTCAGTGTGCCTTGGAGTCATTTTGTTTTTTATTTTTTCTGGAGCGGTGATTTTCGCGAATTTCCCGTCTATGTCTTCGTCTTTTCTATTTTTATTTATCTTTTTTAAAGTTTTTATCTTTGTGTCTTCTATACGTTTAAAAATCACTTGATTATCAACTTTCCCTAAGTGGATATCGATTGGTTTTTCTTTTGTTGTTAGGTGCACGGTTTTGTTATAAACCTCTATTGCTTTGATCACAAGATCGACTGGACGTTTTGTATCAGCGAGCAGTCTTAGATGTTCGTTCAGGGTACTGTGGACTCTTTCTATGTCTGAGTTCCCTGTGTGTCTATTTGCTGTGCAATAATGTAGTTGTATACCTAAATTCTCTAAATGGTTTTTCAGAGTTTCTGAGACAAAGGCATTCTCGTTATCAAGTGTGATTTCTTCGGGAATGTTCATGTATGAAAATATTTTCGTTAAAGCATTTATCGCGTCAATATGTGTTTTGGTTCTTATCATTTCTACTGCTGAGTATTTACTGAATTTATCTATACAGGAAATGTACTTTAGGTTGCTGTTAATAAACCAGATATCTATGTGATAGTGTTTATGAGGACCTATGGGTGTGTCGGTTTTTTCATATGGCAGTTTTATGGGGTTTCTTTCGATTTTTTTGTTGCAGGTCATGCAGTTGTTAATGAGTTTGTTTATGGTTATTTTAAGGTTGGGTATATAATATTTTTTTGAGAGGTCAATATATTTTTCTGGATGCCTACATGATTAAGTTCTTTGTGTTGTTTCAGGATGATTTCTGTTACTTCGTCGTTGTTGACGTCTATTAATAACTTCATACTTCTTTGAAGTATGTCTTTTGATGATTTGTTTTCTTCTTTCCATATTTCTTGGAGTTTTTGAAATATGGCATCATCTTCAGTGTATATTCCGTTTAGGGTTTTTGTATCGACTTCTGAGATAATATTTCTTTTGTATAATTGTTTTTGCAGAATACAATTCTCCTTTTTCCTGTGTGTGGAAATAGAATCTTAGTTTCTTCATCATTTTCTTTGGCTACTAGAACTATTTGGCGATTAAATAAGTTGATTGCTTTTTCACTGATTGGAATTAAGCGTGAGTTGTCTGACTCAGCGCTATGTTCAGTTTTATCATCATCTTCATCTTCGTTATTTAACATATCTATGTTGTTTTCTATTTTTATTCTTGATAAGGCATCTGCGACGTAGTTTTCCTTACCCTTAATATATTCCACTTTAAAGTTATATTCTTCTAATTTGATTTTCCATCTTTGTAATTTCGTATTGGGTTCTTTCAAAGTTGAAAGCCAAACCACAGATAAGTAATATACAGATGTCTCACGCCAATGTAAAAAAATGCTGTACTTTTTGCGTTCGTCCAACAAAGATCGTCCAACAAATCGATGGTGAAAACAAAAACCCACCACACCTCATTCGAAAAGTGGTTGATTTTTTGTTTCAATGAATGCTACTTTTAGTTTTTAGTTGAATTATGACCGCACGCAGAAAGGCATGTGCGCAGCGTGATGCTTTATGGGGCAGGTATATTTAATTCCACACTGAACAGTGGGTTAAAGGGTAAGGAAAGAAAGGATACAAGGTAAAAGGAAAGCGGAAGGAAAAATGTCGTCTTTCGTTCTTTCGTATTGTCAATGCCTTATGATTGTGCTCCGGCGAGGGCGCGGGGGGATGTGCAGTGAGGAAATGTTCGGTGATGTAATGCATGATGGTTTTTGTTGGGAAGAGCAGCCGATTTGGTTTTGGATTCGTTTTGCTGAAAAAGTATCTAAAGCGATATGAACAATTTATTTACATTTCGGCTGGGGATACAATTTTAATTTTCTTGTTTGGGTAGGTATGCATTCACATTATTTTTAGGGTTTTCGTTATGCAATGCTCGATAAAAGAAACAGTTTATAAAATATACAAAAGGAATATTGTTAAATAAAATTCGCTTTTGGGCAGTGCATACCTACATATCAATAATAACAATGCGAGTTTTTATAAGTTGAAGCAATTGAACTGTTGCAAGTTCTGGCTAGAGAGTTTTAAAAACTCTTACACTTTACAAGAATTTTGACTTCAAAGCAAAGTGTAGTTCGTATTAGTCCGATATCTTTACATAGATATTTATATGTAAGGTTTTAGAGATTTGTTTTTTAATTTCCACTAGAAGTTATAGACCGAATATGCCGATGGACGTGTGTGGGGGTGCAAATGAAGTGGGAGTTTTTGATTGTGTAACTCTCCAAGTGGTTGGAATTATCTTAAGGTCCATAATCAATTATGATTGAAAGAAAGAAGAAGTGGGAAATATTTGCTAAAAAATGCGTTTTTTGCAGTTGTCATTACATTTTTATTGGCAGTACGCTGTACGGTGTTGAGTTTTATAAAAATATGTATACGGAGACAGATCGGGATTTGGGTAATCATTTTGAGAAATAATTAAAAAACCGATTTATTAGAATTTTTTTGAGAAAAAAATAATTGGAGGATCTTATTTAGGATACTTATTTAAACTTTAATATGGATTTTGATCGAAATCGTTAGAACGGTTTTTGTAAAATGTTGCAGACCAAACTGTACCTACCTACCTACCAAATATTGCAATGCTTAGTTTGAACAATACTATTGCTTATTAATTTAGCTTAACATCTCCAGTTCGAAATTTTGAACGAATACAATATATTTCTCTTACTACGTAATAGCGAAAGTTAAAAATACGTGATTGTTTTATTATTATAATGTTAAAAGGCATTCATGATACAAAGTCAGAGCGTTTTGATTGATTTTCAGGGATGAACAATACTATTTTTTATTCCTTTTTTTCATAGTGATTAGGTACAGGCATGTAAATGAAATAAAGTGCACGACTGGGTCGAACTAAACTTTCTCGATACTAGATAAAAGAAAACAAAATCCACTTTTGGATATTCATCTCATCTGGCAGTTATATCAGATAACAATATAAGCTTTTAAAAGTTAAAGATCTCAGTAACAGGCAATTGTCGAAAGTAAATAAATTGAATATCCCGATGCTCGTGTGTGGTTGCACCCCAAAGTTCGATTTTCTTATTGTGTGAGCCCCAAATGGTTGGCATTATTTTAAGATGTACCTATTCAATATTGTTGGAAAAAGAAGAAGTGGGTTGTATTTGCTAAAACTAAGTTTGGCGTAGCTATGAGGCATTAAGCCTATTATACAAAAATATACCGTAAATATGCTAAAATACATAGATCGTGATTTCTGTTGTATTTTTTTGTGAAATAATTAAAAAACTGACTTCGACTTTTTTTTGAGGAAAACTAAGTAGGTACGGGATCTTGTTTAGAATACTAACGCTATCTTCAATATGTATTTTGTTCAAAATCGTTAGAGCGGTTTTTGTAAGATTGTTCAGATAAAACAGTAGGTACCAAATATTGCAATGTTTAGTTTAAGAAACAACATTGCTTAACTATTGAGCTGAAAGCTGATTATAAGTTATTGTTCGGGATGTAAGCATTACTTCGTTTTTTGAGTTTTCGCGAAATCGATGGGGTTTTCGAGATATGAGTAGTTTTTAAAATTAGCGTTTTCGGTTCTTCGAATTTAAAATTAATAATAATAATAATAATTTTTGGCGCAACAGGTCCGTAGGGACCCTAGGCCCAGCTTCTCACAACCATTCGTTTTGTGTGAGATTTCATTTTTGGAACGAATGGAAGGGATCTACAATTTTATGCCGATTCCAAACGGCTAACCGAGAAGCTCTCTCGGATGTTTGTCAGACGTTCGCGAGAGGTGGCGC
Organism: Cheilosia vernalis; assembly: GCA_949126925.1. Classification (NCBI taxonomy): domain Eukaryota; kingdom Metazoa; phylum Arthropoda; class Insecta; order Diptera; family Syrphidae; genus Cheilosia; species Cheilosia vernalis. The sequence continues at coordinate 43,043,137 of OX421358.1, forward strand.
AGTGAAAAAAACCCTGAGTTGGAATTTGGGTTTTTGCGGGATTTAAATTAAGGACACAATAATTTTGAAAACATCAATTTGACTCTAAGTTTCCATTTTGGTCAAAATCGATATTTCCGTTTTCAGGTAAACTAAACAAAACTTAATTTTCACAAAATTACTACTATTTTCAAAAATTCATTGAACGATAAGAGAAAAATTGAGCTTGGTATTAACTTATAAATTAACGCATTTTAATTAGGAATGAATTTGTGCTACAATCGGATCGACCGTTTTTGAGATATGTTGAAATTTCAAAAGTAGGTACCGTTGTTCGAATTTTTGGCCAAAAACTGGGTACGCAGTCATGGTAACCTCACCTACCTAAGCTTACCTAAATATCAATTTTGGTTGAAATCGTTGGAGGCGTTTTCGGTCAAATCAAACTGGTACGAACATTTTATACGGGAAGTACCTACCTACCATTAATATTAAGGTTACCATGCAAAAAAAAAAACCTCCCGAACTTAAGCCCAAAAACTCCAAATCCGAGATTTAAACGTAATCCGGGAAGCCGTATAGCCTGTAGGCCTGTGGAAGGACGGACAGACCGAACAGAATTTTGCGACCCACTTTTTTGAGTTTCTCTATCATCGTAATATCAGAATTGATTAATATCGAGTTCGAAATTTTGTAGGTACCTAGTTACAATAATGTCATCTATACAGACAATCTACGTATTTCCTACAACAGGAACTTGAAAACGCAGAATTCTTTTTTCGTTATCCTACTTTATTTATTAACAGGGAAGAAACCCCAACAGTTGTCAGTTTAAATGTTATTGATCCTACCTAATAGGGTACCTATTAATTAATTAATTAATTACATTCATTGGAAAATTACATAAGTCTAAAATTTGACATACAATTATTGTATCGAATATAATGAAAACCCTAAAAATAATGTGAATGCATAGGCATACCTACCCCAACAAGAACATTAAAATTGTATCCCCAAATTTAAATGTTTATATCGCAAAGAGGTACCTTTTCAGCAAAACGAATCCAAAACCAAATCGGCTGCTCTTCCCAACAAAAACCATCATGCATTACATCACCGAATATTTCCTCACTGCACATCCCCCCGCCGGCGCACAATCATAAGGCATTGACAATACGAAAGAACGAAAGACGACATTTTTCCTTCCGCTTTCCTTTTACCTTGTATCCTTTCTTTCCTTACCCTTTAACCCACTGTTCAGTGTGGAATTAAATATACCTGCCCCATAAAGCATCACGCTGCGCACATGCCTTTCTGCGTGCGGTCATAAAATTCAACTAAAAGTAGCATTCATTGAAACAAAAAATCAACCACTTTTCGAATGAGGTGTGGTGGGTTTTTGTTTTCACCATCGATTTGTTGGACGATCTTTGTTGGACGAACGCAAAAAGTACAGCATTTTTTTACATTGGCGTGAGACATCTGTATATTACTTATCTGTGGCCAAACCAGTGGTCGATGGTCTGTTTTGATTGTGAATCTTCGTCCATATAAGTAATGGCGATATTGATCTGTTGCCCATATAATCGCGAGCAATTCTTTTTCTATTGTACTGTAGTTACATTCGTGTTTGTTTAATGTTCGAGAAGCGAACGACAAAGGACCATGTGACTGCGATAAGACGGCTCCTATAGCAAAGTTGCTTGCGTCTGTGGTTAATGTAAACTCTTTGTTATAGTCTGGGTGACGATTGAGTAGATCGTCTGACATGAGTGTTTTTATTTTATTAAATGCTTCTTGGTATTCCGGGTTATTTTTGTCGATAATTGCATTTTTCTTTAGACATATGGTAAATGGTTTTATTATACCTGCATAATCTGGAATGAATTTCCTGTAATACCCTGTTAGACCTAAGAAACTTTGTATTTCTTTTACAGTATTTGGTATGGGAAAATTTTCAATTGTTTTTATTTTATTTGGGTTAGGCTTAATACCATCTGGTGTTATAATGTGGCCTAGGAATTCTGTCTCCTTTAAAAATTCAGATTTGTTTAAAGATACTTTAAGATTTGCTTTCTTGAGAGTAATTAAAACTTTGTTTATTGAATCTATATGTTCTTGGAGGCTAGTGGAAAAGATGATTATATCGTCAAGGTATACATAACAAATTTTCCCTATGAATTCTTGTAAGACTTCGTTCATGAGTCTTTGGAATGTTGCTGGTGCGTTTTTTAAACCGAAGGGCATGCGCACAAATTCGTAATGGCCTGATTGTGTTGAAAATGCAGTTTTTTCCCTGTCCTTTTCATCGACCTCTATTTGGTGAAACCCTTTTGTGAGATCTAATGTTGTAAAGTAATTACAATGTCCTAGTTTATCTAATATGCTATCTATGTTTGGAATGGGGTATTTATCTTCTTTAGTTTTTTCATTCAGTTTTCTATAGTCGATGACTATTCTCCATTCTTTATTTCCCGTATTGTCCTCTTTCTTGGGGACTACCCAAAGAGGAGCATTATATGGTGAAGTAGAATGTTGGATAATTCCTTGGTTGAGCATGTCTTGAATTTGTCTTTTTACTTCATCATTATGAATTTGTTCATATTTGTAAATTCGTGTGAATATGGGTGAGTCATCGGTAGTGGGGATCACATGTTTAATGTGGCTAGTAAAAGATAGATTGTCTCCTTTGTTGTAAAAGGTACTTCTATGTTTACTTGTAAGTTTTAAAAGAGCTTGTTTCTCTTCATTGTTTAAGTGATCTAATCGAAGTTTTTCCTGAATTGAATTTATAAATGTTTCGGTTATTGGTATTGTATTTAAATGATTAATGGTTTCAGTATACTCCCGTTCCTCATCTGCACTGAAGAATATGGGTATGATCTGATCATTCATTTTTAATATTTTCTCCTTATACCTAATTTCACTATTATTTGGAATTAGAATGTTATTCCCAAGTATTCCATTGTAGTTTATATGGAAATCATGTATTTGAAATTCGCAATCTTCTACTACTGGAAGTATAAATTTTTCTTTTGGAATTATTAAATCTTTGGGTTTTTCAATTGGATTCCCCACGGTATTGATTTTTAGTGGTTGTTTTCTGATTTTTATATATTCCTTTGGTACATCATTTTCTCTTAAAAGGCTATTTGTGGCACCGGTATCTACTAAAAGTCTTATTGTCTTATTATTTTTTGTTAGTTTAATAAAGGGTAGTGATCGTTGTTTTGAGGTTCCGAGGCACATGACCGAAAATTTGCATTGTCTTCGTTATAATTCGTTATTGGTTGGTTTTGGGTGGTACGTCTTATTTGTGACGATCTTGGATCTACATCCATAGGTTCGAACCTCTGAGGTTGTTGCCTATAGTTGTTTGGGTTGGAATTTTGATTAAAATTATTTTCGTAGTTATTATATCTATTTTGATGGTTATAATTGTTTTGTCTTTGGAAGTTGTTATTTGGCACATATTGTTTTGGTTGCCAATTGTTATAATTATTGTAGTTATTATGGTGCTTGTTATTATTACCTGGGTAGGATTTTAAGTTCTTGTGATCTTTGTTTTGTTGATTACCTTTATTTTGGTTTTTGTGTTCTCTGTAATTGGAACTAGATTGTCTTTGATCACTGTTTTGGTTATTTGTAAAACCAGCTTGTGCAAGTTCGTAAAGAGCTTGTTGTAGTGAATGTGGTTTTAATGAATATAAGATGGTTCTCATATTGGGAGGTAATTTTTCTTTAAATACAGTCAAAGCTGTGTCGTTATTTCTAACGATTTCGTATGTCTTGTTTTCTTGTACAGATTTTTGGTTTAGGAGACTCAATATTTTCTGAATATAATTATAAAATTGGTATACATCCCCTTTGTATTGTGAATTTCTGAGATCGTCATACAACTGAAAACTATTTTTAAAACCGCCAAAATTAAGAATAAGCATTTGTTTTATATCTGACCAGCTGCTAAGATGGGTGTGAATTTCCATAGCCCTTCTAGCTTCACCGATAAATTTACTTTTTAATATATTTATACACATTCTTTGTGATTGTTCAGAATATTTGTTAAGGGTAGGTATAATATCATCTACGTTACTTAAAAATATAGGTAAATCTTCTGTTTTACCATCGAAAGTACTAAGTTTTTCTATATATTTTAATGGATCTAAATCTAATTCTCTTTTTACCTGTGGTATTGTATTATTTTGTTGTTGTTGTAGCTGTTGTTGTTGAAGCTGTTGTTCGAGTGTAAGTGGTGGAGCCATGTTAGTGATTTCCGCTGTTTCTGCTTCTGTGTCGCTTGATGAATCTTCCACTGGAATTTGTTGTTTATAAAAGCCGCAACTACGCTTTTCCCTCTGCTTTTTAAATTTATTTATGAGTTTTCTCATCAGCACGTTATTGTCTCGTAAAGTTGTTCATCTAACTTTTTCTTCTTTATTTTGTTTTAAATTACTTTCTCTCTATGAGACTTCGTGATATTAATAATTTTCGTTTATTGTGATCACTAAGTAATTTTTTGTATGGTGTAGAGTGTCTATGAATTCTCTGATATGCGTTCAGATATGAATTCTTTTATTCACTTTCACTGATTTTAAGTTTTATGTAGTTTAAATCGTGTACTGCGATTCGTTTCACGGATAGCTAATCTTTTTTATAGCTATCCTACCGACTGCGCCAATTTTGATCGAGGTCACGAAAGAAAAATACCAATTTTAATTTTAGTTTAAAAATGATCTTTATTTAGTACAGCAGTTCGTGCTGTTGCTTCCGCGATAACAATCCCGTTAGGCTTGTTGCCTTTTCTATTTATACTGTCTCGCAGGACAGAGTAAATAGATCTGTCGCCAATGAGCGACACAATATAGATTGCTGTTACATTGTGTGTTTGGTTGTTATCTCTTTTAGGGGTTGTTGGTGGTTCTGATATAACAAATATATATAGTTATATACCATGAATGAGATGGACATAAATCCAAAAACACTTCTATAAATGTTTCAAAGTTGTTCGCATTTTCCAATGCAAAACTTAGTTAACACGAAATACTAAATTATTTTCATATAAATGTGACAGTTTTTCAGAGCAATATAGAAACTTCGCAAAATATGTGTTAGCACCAAAATAACTTCGAAATAAAAAAAAATAGATGCTGTAGAGAGACATTACGAAATATATCACTTCAAACATTCCATCGTTCTAATGCAAGGCAGATATAAACCGAATAAACTATGTCCTACAAACAAAAGATTTATCGCCAATCTTATAGATAGCGCGTTTTCTCGAAAGTATATTTTTCGATATATCGTTATATTGTGCGATATGTAAAAACTCAGAGATTTGTTTTCTAATTTACATTAGCAGTTATGAAGTTGTAAGTGGAGATTTCTGATTTTATAAACTCCAAGTTGTTGGCATTATTTTAAGGTGCATATTTATACTGTAAAAAAAATAAATAAATAATAAAATAAAATAATATGTAATTATATGTAAATAATAATAAAATAATATGTAATTACATGTATATGTCATCATTATGTTAAAATTAATTAACAATTCCGCTTACAGTGCTTAACAGCAAAATAAAACCATTTTGGAACATTTAATTTTTCGCTGCCATATTACCATAGTAGCCTTTTGCAATACATATAACTCATCGTATTGTCTTTAGTAAGCATTGTGAACAAAATTGTTAATGCGTTTTTTTTTTTTTAAACTAAGCAGTAAAACTTAAACAAAAATTGCAATGTCTGGTCAGCAAAGTACTGTTGCTTAACTTTTTATCTGAAAACTGAGTACATGATATTTTTCGGGATACATTGGGTTTCGAGAAATGAGCAGTTTTATAGACTACTACTACTACCGCCGTTTCACGGTACACTAACAAAAACTAAATTAGAAAAAATATTGTACGATAATTTTGACTAAAACTTAGTTTGCTTTAAGTTAGATGTTTTTTTTATGTATTTTTTTTGTTTGAAGGTGAAAATCTCGAAAGACACAATGGGGTTAGAAACCCAGAGTAGTGTGGGACTCTAACCCCACTAAAAACACCTCCTAAATCATGACCGATCCAAGAAAGATCGACAAATGATTTTAGTTTCAACGTTCAGTTGCGTTTGAGAAGGTATAACAATTTGAATACGGGTTCTCATATTTTTTTTTAAATGTAAGATCGTGAGGTTTAATTCTTCTTAATCTACGAAATTGGTTCGTACATTTAAGACGTCTTCTATTTCAGGATTAATATGCATCTGCCGACGCTCAATGTGACGAATTGCGTACTTTTTAATTACTTCCGTTACAAGATCAATTTGCAAATCACGATGCAAGTCATTATTTCTAATAGGTATACCATGGGGCATTTACATTTTACAATTCCCCGAAGGGCTTTATTTTGGAATGTTTGTATTATATTCCTATTTCTTTTCTTAGTACAACCCCACAATTGGATACGATATGCCCAAACGGGCTTCAGTATCTGATTATATAATGAAATTTTGTTTTCAATGGACATTCCCGAATTATGCCCTAGCAACCAGTAAAGTTTTCTACCTATATCTAATATTTAGCTCCTGTACTTTCTTTTTCACATGTTCCTTCCATTTGAGTTTAGCATCTAGATTCATACCCAGATACTTCAGTGGCGATTCCTGGTCTTAAGCATTGGGTTAGCTACGCTAAAAAAAACTCATTTTTTTAAATTGTTTATAGTTATTAATTTTCACATCCAGCTAACCATTCGTAAAGGGAAAACTGATTTTCATTAAAGTTTCTAGTATACTCTCTATTGCGGTCCTTGTGCGTTGATCTTAAACCTGATAGTTTTGGGCACCGGCGTTCGTTCAATCTCGTTCCCAATGGTTTCTCTTATAGATATTCATTTATGGATTTTGTGCATACCTAGTTATTGTTTGAGATACCATTTTACCCCCTACCAACATAAAAATCCTGTTATTTATCTTAATGAATAGGTACCTGTTCCTACTCAAATAGCATGAATCAAGCAAATAAAAATTTAGCATTTGTTTGGAAATACATATGAAAAAGCAGTTTACCCTTATTTATCGATGAAAAGTGTTTATAGAACGAAACAAAACGAATTCCTATCTTACAATAACTGTACGAAACTTTCTATAAAAAGATTCCAGCAATGTGAGGATGAAATACTCAGAGAGTTCATTTAACAATTAAAAAATAGATCCAAGTTAGACGATGCTACCGCCACGGCTTTTTGCACAATAAAGTTATGAAAATTTCACTATGATCTACTTATTCAAAATTTTTTTTTAGCCCTGCATTACTTCCATCTCACTTCTCGCGAATAAAAACGAAAACAAAACAAGAGCGCTGTCTCATATTCCAAAGCACCATGTCCACAACCCATAATCCACAAATAATATTATTTACTCACATTTATAATCCACGCAAATATAAAACAATAAATTAAAAAAAATTACAGACTTTTGGGATTAAATAGCACAATCAAATAACGATACAAGTAAGCACAAGGACAAGCACACGCATTCTCTTACTGCAATTTCACTAGTACTAGTAGGTAAGAGAAACATACGAAACTACAAAACAAAAGAGAACGTACAAGTAACCCCATTTTTAAGTTTTAGCGCATTTATTTGCGCTTACCCTTTTGTTCATTTAACAGGGCTTTTCTTACGAGCTACGTACGACACTCTTATATAGATTGTATGAAATTTGGTAGCGCAATATTTTACGCTAAATGCGGGATGAGGAGGGATGAGACTTTTGTTATGAGAGTTTTGGATTGCGTCTGCGTGTGTGCAATGTGCAGGCAAGGAATTTAGGCCCATTTTATTCACTCGAAGTTGAACATGACTTGGGGAGTCGACACTCGACATTACAATACAATAACACATACACAATGCACAAGGAGATGTGTGGCTGCACGGCATTGTTAATGGAGAGTTAGGATAGTACAGACGTGAAGAGCATTCATAATTGTTGTTCTTTGTGTTTATTGCGTTAAACATTTCTGTGACTGTGCGAACTTCAAAACAAGTGGAGAAAATAAACAAATATTAATTTTTGAAACTTAAACGATGTATCGTTCACATTATTTTTGGGAAGATTAGCCATCGTCTGATTCGGGCAGCGAAGAAGACGAGCGCAATTTGTGTTTTCCGTTTTATAATGCTTGCAATAACATCTGGAAATGTTTATGATCCTTTATATGGCTTTTTGTTTTGTCATTTGTATTCTTCCTTTTATGACCTTTGCAAAAAGATCTAGAAATATTTATGATCCTTTCTAATAACTTTTTCTTTTAGGTATATTTTGTATTTTCTGTTTTATGATGATGATGAAGTATCCAGAAACGTTTATGATCCTTTTTAGTTGCTTTTTGTCTTATCTTTATTGTTGTTCAGAAATTATTTTTAATATATAAATATTCTGTAGAAAACATAAACTAAATTATAAAATATGCTGTCAGCGTAGAGTGGTACGATCATCGCCACATGCTTCCCATCCACTGATTCAATGCAGTTTCGAATTTGCCATAGTTCGTTAAATTTGGTAGCAACAGAATCCCAGGCCTCTGGTGTTCTCGGCGTCTAGAATTAAAAACCGTTTTCTGTGCATTGTGTATACATTGAATCAGGTAAGGAAATGGATTTACCAAAAATTTTCCCCGGCAGATAGGGGAAGCATTTCAGCCGCTCCGACGCTGAAATGCTCGCCACTCAACCCTTCGTCCAAACACGCCGAAGTTTGTGTGTCTATTCATCTTCCTCTCTGCTTTCAAATACGTACGCGGCCAAAATAATCGCAATTGCATCTTTTTGTTCCATTTTTTTAATTTTTATTGTTTTATTATTACGTGCTTCTTAATCAAGACTTCACCACCAAATGAAAACAAAAAAAAAAATTTTAACTGAACATACCTAGCTTAGGATTTAAAAGTAAAAGAACAGACCTATTGTGTGTCATCTGTCACAAACATTCCAGGGATATTTTAGAAACTGCAAGTAGACCAACTTTAGAATTTCAACAGCAGAGTTGAGAATTAAAGTAGTGAATAAAAGCAATTTTCAACTTGCCGCTCAACTCTCTCTTTCAAATCAACTCCGAAGTTGATCAACCTCGGAGTCATCGGCAAGTTAAACGATAGTGAATAAAATGGGCCTTAGGCCCATTTTATTCACTCGAAGTTGAACATAACTTGGGGATTTTTATTTTCAACTTGAGAATTACTTTTATTCACTCAAAGTTGACTCGCTCAACTTTGGATATTCCGAAGTTGAGAAAACCGAAAGTTAATCAACTGTGGGTTTTCTCAACTCCCCGAAATAGTAGACGTTGTAGAGCAAACTTGGGATTTTTACGCCAAAAATGTGATTTTTGGTTCTCATTTGTACATCGGAGAGAGAGACCGCATGCGGGAGATAAGAGTCGACACTCGACATTACAATACAATAACACATACACAATGCACAAGGAGATGTGTGGCTGCACGGCATTGTTAATGGAGAGTTAGGATAGTACAGACGTGAAGAGCATTCATAATTGTTGTTCTTTGTGTTTATTGCGTTAAACATTTCTGTGACTGTGCGAACTTCAAAACAAGTGGAGAAAATAAACAAATATTAATTTTTGAAACTTAAACGATGTATCGTTCACATTATTTTTGGGAAGATTAGCCATCGTCTGATTCGGGCAGCGAAGAAGACGAGCGCAATTTGTGTTTTCCGTTTTATAATGCTTGCAATAACATCTGGAAATGTTTATGATCCTTTATATGGCTTTTTGTTTTGTCATTTGTATTCTTCCTTTTATGACCTTTGCAAAAAGATCTAGAAATATTTATGATCCTTTCTAATAACTTTTTCTTTTAGGTATATTTTGTATTTTCTGTTTTATGATGATGATGAAGTATCCAGAAACGTTTATGATCCTTTTTAGTTGCTTTTTGTCTTATCTTTATTGTTGTTCAGAAATTATTTTTAATATATAAATATTCTGTAGAAAACATAAACTAAATTATAAAATATGCTGTCAGCGTAGAGTGGTACGATCATCGCCACATGCTTCCCATCCACTGATTCAATGCAGTTTCGAATTTGCCATAGTTCGTTAAATTTGGTAGCAACAGAATCCCAGGCCTCTGGTGTTCTCGGCGTCTAGAATTAAAAACCGTTTTCTGTGCATTGTGTATACATTGAATCAGGTAAGGAAATGGATTTACCAAAAATTTTCCCCGGCAGATAGGGGAAGCATTTCAGCCGCTCCGACGCTGAAATGCTCGCCACTCAACCCTTCGTCCAAACACGCCGAAGTTTGTGTGTCTATTCATCTTCCTCTCTGCTTTCAAATACGTACGCGGCCAAAATAATCGCAATTGCATCTTTTTGTTCCATTTTTTTAATTTTTATTGTTTTATTATTACGTGCTTCTTAATCAAGACTTCACCACCAAATGAAAACAAAAAAAAAAATTTTAACTGAACATACCTAGCTTAGGATTTAAAAGTAAAAGAACAGACCTATTGTGTGTCATCTGTCACAAACATTCCAGGGATATTTTAGAAACTGCAAGTAGACCAACTTTAGAATTTCAACAGCAGAGTTGAGAATTAAAGTAGTGAATAAAAGCAATTTTCAACTTGCCGCTCAACTCTCTCTTTCAAATCAACTCCGAAGTTGATCAACCTCGGAGTCATCGGCAAGTTAAACGATAGTGAATAAAATGGGCCTTAGTATCGCAAATTTGAACGCTAAAGAATATTTCAAGGGAAACTTTTTGTACCTATGGGATGATTGTGTTGTGTGTTTGTGTAGCAAAGTAGGTATGATTTGTAAATATGTAATTTTGTTATTTAGCATGTCATTGATTATTGCAATTATTAACCTCGTCATTTGTATTTCAAAGATTTTTTTCTTGGTTTACCGCCGCTAAACTAGCTAACTGAGAGGAATCGCCCCTGAGATACTTAGGCCCATTTTATTCACTCGAAGTTGAACACAAAATGGGCCTTAGCTCTGTTTCAATAAGGATCTATTTTGTTATTAATAACCAAAACGACATTTGTTATTTTCTTATTTAATTGTAAAATTGATATGGGTGGACTTTGACTCATTAAGTTTAATTCGCCATCGTTGCGCTCAATCACATATCTCATTAACATTTTGTAGCTTTTCCGTTGCTTTAGCCACGCATCTATCAGTTGATAGGAGATCAGTGTCATCTGCGAATCTAGCTATCATCGTATCAGTCGTATTTGGTATATCACTAGTATTCAGTAAGTACTGGGTTGGTCCTAGAACACTTCCCTGTGGAACTCCTGCTTGTAGTTCTTTAAGTTCAGAACACGCTGAACCATAGCGAACTCTAAAGAATCTATTTGAAATATAAGATTTAATTATCTCATAGTACTGTCTAGGTAGATCCCTATGAAGTTTATATTCCAAGCCCTTATGCCAGACTTTATCAAAAGCCTGTGCAACGTCTAGGAATAATGTAGTAATTTTTCTATTGTTACATTCAGGCTGGGATTCGTAAAGATAAAACACTATTCCGTTTAACTTCTCTAATAAAATTCACTTTTATTACACTTTTATCGACTATTTTAATATTTCACTTATCAAGTACAAGAACACTATTACTTAAACAATTCTTCAACGTTTCAAACCAATTACTTAATTTACTCTATTACTTTTCACTTATTTATCTTCACAAACTATTACTATCTCGAACTTTAACCAATCACTGTTATAAATCAACTGTCTCGCCCTCTTCTAAAAGCTGTCCTTTTATACCCGCTCCGCCATCTGACGAGAACTTTCTAGCTAATTCTAAGTGGTTCTAGAACAAGGTTCAGTGGTGAAATACATTTACTTGACAGGTTCCAGTCTCCAATTGGAAGTGACACTTGGGTGGAACTTGTTTGGTGACTAAGGGGTTGTTTTCACTTCACCATTTTAGGTTACACGATACATTCCACACCACAATGTCCCCCTCTTAAACTTGTTCGTCCCGAACAAACTCGTTAACATTTTCACCATTATAACGATGAAGACGATCCACATGAACGACTTTCAGCTTGCCTCTTCCTCGTTGGATGCGATAGACAACGTCGTTGATGCGCTTTACGATTGTATAGGGCCCTTCCCAGTCTTGTTGCAACTTAGGCGATAAGCCTTTCCTTCGATGAGGGTTATATAGCCATACCAGATCTCCTTCCTGGAATCCTTTAGTTGTCGTTTTAGTATCGTACCTCGTTTTCATGCGGTCACTGGCTATCTTAATCTTATCCCTAGTGTCTCGATGCACGTCCCTGATGATGTCCCTGAGGTCTGTAACGTAGTCCTCCTCATCCTTGGGCTCTTCGCATGGATATCCAAACATCAACTCGCTAGGTAGGCGGACTGTTCGACCAAATAAGATTTCAGATGGAGTATGTCCTGTGGTGTTATGCACTGCACCTCGATAAGCCAATAAAAACATGGGAATCTGCTTATCCCAGTCTCTCTGGTCTTCGCCAACGATCTTAGAGAGGTGTTCATTCAGTGTCCTGTTGAATCGCTCCACCATCCCATCTGATTGTGGATGAAGCGGGGTTGTCCTTGTCCTGTGAATCCGGAGTAACTGGCACACTCCTTGGAAAATCTTCGACTCGAAGTTCCGTCCTTGGTCTGAATGCAGTTCCATTGGTACACCGAATCTGCTTACCCAGTTATTGACGATTTGCTCCACCACGGTTTTAGCTTCTTGATTTGGGATAGCAAATGCTTCAGGCCACTTACTGAAATAGTCCATAACAACGAGGATGTAACGATTTCCATTGTTTGTTTCTGGAAACGGTCCCGCAATATCAACTGCTATCCTTTCGAAAGGGGCTCCAACATTGTATTGATGCATTTTGCCACGGACTTTCAGTCTCGGACCTTTGCTGGCCGCACATGTAACGCATTTCCTGCACCAAGTTTCAACGTCCTCCCTTGAATGAATCCAGTAAAAGCGTTCCCGCACTTTTTCGAGCGTTTTATTGATTCCCAAGTGGCCTCCAGACACTCCATCATGCAATTCCCTGAGCACTTCCATAACCTTTGACCTGGGTACAACAAGCTGCATTACGAACGACTTTCCATCCGGGTTTTCCCATCTTCTTTTTAGAATGCCGTCTTGTACGTGAAGGGAGTCCCACTGCGCCCAGTATGCCTTTAGCTCGGGGCTCCTATTGGATATCTCCTGCCAGTCTGGTTTTCCCCCATGCTCCTTCCAGGCGATAATCGGTTCGATATCCGGATCTTCCATTTGAGCCTCCCGTATTTCCCGCGCACTCCAGCCACCAATGGGCATAGCTCTCACCCTTTGAACGGACGCGACATCTTTTTCCTCGTGTCGTAAGCAATGTTTGCAATTTGCTTTGCACGGTCGACGGGAGAGAGCGTCTGCATTAGAGTGAAGACTTCCCTTTCGATGTTGTATTTCGTAGTCGTACATCTGCAGCCGTTCGATCCACCTTGCGACTTGGCCTTCAGGATTCTTAAAGTGCAGCAGCCACTTTAAAGATGCATGATCTGTGCGGAGGATGAATTTCCGCCCATAAAGGTACTTATGGAAATGTTTTGTCGCCAATACCAAAGCAAGGAGTTCGCGCCTGGTAACACAGTAGTTCCTTTCTGGCTTTGAGAGAACTTTGCTGAAGTAGGAAACTACTTTCTCTTGGCCATCGTGCACCTGGGAATGGATGGCTCCAATTCCCACATTACTAGCGTCTGCATCCACAATAAATGTTTTCCCAGGGGTGGGGTACGCTAGTATGGGGGCGTTGCACAACTGTTGTTTAAGTTCCTTGAAGCTCTTTTCGCACTCACCTGACCATTTGAATTGTTTGCCTTTTTCTGTCAGTTGATGCAAGCTCTTTGCGATCCTGGCAAAGTCCTTAACAAATCGTCTGTAATAGGTCGCAAGTCCCAGGAAGCTTCTCAGTTGATGTTTGTCTTTGGGTACCGGCCAGTTTTTCACTGCATCGACCTTCTCCGGATCAGTCTTGACTCCTTTGGAAGAGATGATGTGCCCGAGGTACTTCACTTCTGGTCTAAATAAGAAACACTTCTTCGGGTTAAGTTTTAGTTGCGCACTTCGTAGTCTTTGGAACACCTCCTTAAGGTTATCTCGATGTTCGTTAAATGTTTTTCCTACTACGATGACATCGTCCAGGTAGACCAAGCAGGTTTTCCACGTTAGTCCCAGCAGAACGCGCTCCATTAGACGTTCAAAGGTAGCTGGAGCATTGCACAGTCCAAATGGCATTACTGTAAACTGCCAAAGCCCGTTTCCTGCTGTGAATGCTGTCTTCTCGCGGTCTTCTGGATGGATCTGCACTTGCCAGTAGCCACTCTTCAGATCAAGGGTCGAAAACCATTTGGCTCCGGATAGTGTGTCCAGGGAGTCGTCAATTCTTAGCAGGGGGTAGCTATCCTTCTTGGTGACGTTGTTGAGTTGGCGATAGTCCACGCAGAATCTCGTACTTCCGTCTTTCTTCTTGACCAGGACGACCGGCGATGCCCACGGACTTTTTGAGCTTTCAATCAGTCCTTCCTTTTCCATCGTCGACACCATTTCTGCAACCTCCGTCTGCTTAGCTAATGGTAGTCGTCGGGGAGGCTGACGAATCGGTCTCGCATCTCCGGTGTCGATTCGGTGTTGTACGAGATGTGTTCGGCCATACTCGCCGTTCTGTGAAGCAAATATATCAGCAAACTCATTGATTAGACTCCCTGCCATGGACCGCTGCTCCTGATCCAGCTCGCACTCTCCGAGTATATTCTTTTTCATTTCCGATATCTCCGTAGGTCTAACCGGTTTCACAGGACTTGCATTGGACAACTTTGTGACCGCAGTAATCGGTACGCACTTTCCAATCACTTCCCCTTGCTTTAGTTTCACGCTTTTGTTTTCCACATTGAGGACACGAACGGGAACCAAGTTGTTTTTAGGTTCAACCAGCATCTTTCCGACGATATACCTCTGATAATAATTTTCTGCATCTGGCTCGACTAGGTAGAATCGGTGGCTCCCAGGGTCGCCTTCCAGCTTTGTCCAAATAACGGTTTCTGACGAAGGTGGTAGTGTTTCGTCCTCACTTACAACTGTCCGTAGAGCTGCGACGTTCTCGTTCCCGTAAACCATCGGAATCTCGACGTTCTTGTACTTTATAACTTGCAAACCGATGTCGAGTACTATACCGTGCGTCTTCATAAAGTCGATTCCGATGATGCATTCATCACATATATCAGCCACTAAGAATGCATGGGAGAAGACTATTCCTGCAAGGTTTATCGTCAAGAGTACCTCACCATACACCTTTGCTGTTGCTCCAGTTGCTGTTTTCAGACAGTAGCTGCTGGTGTTGTGCAGCCAAGATTGGCGAACGATGTCCCTTCTGACTATGGAAGCGGTGGCACCTGTATCGATGGTGGCCACATACTTTTTCTGGCCGATATGGGCTTCCACTGTCAAGCTTCTATTACATCGTTTGGTCTGGGAAACCTGAATTGTGGTCCTGGGGGCGTCGATTCCAGAAACCAGCTTCTGCCCCGCGAAGTTGGTTCTTACTCGTTTCCCGACTGATGGCTTTGTGATGTTCCATCCGCCGAACGCTCAAACGCCTCCTCGTTCCTAGCTCTGCAATGTGGACAACTGCCCTGTCTACGTTCGGCTCTGCACTGTCGTTGTAGATGTCCAATTTTGTTGCAGTTCCAGCAACGGATCGGTCCCCTTCGAGAACTATTACGGTCCACTACTTCGGTTCTCTGGCACGAGCATTCAACGGATGTCATTTCTCTCACGCGGTGAAATCCTTGAGATGCTTGGTCAGCAGCTTTCATCGTTAAGGCAAATGCCAGTGCCTCAGGAAGAGTTCTCTTTCCAGCCATTCGTAGAGCCATCTGCAGTTGTCTGTCCTCTATGGCTTGTGTAAATGCCTCAATAGCCATTTCATTGATGACATCCTCGCCGGCATTGGGATAAGACAAGTGCGCTAGCCGTTCGATATCAGCTTGCAGTTGCTGGAGTGATTCTCCCCTCTTCTGGATTCTACTGCGCAGTTGCACCCTATACACTTGCTGCATGTGGTCGTCACCAAATCGCATCTCAATAGCCTTCACCAAAGTCTCGTAGTCGCGTTGTTTTTCTTCGGAGATAGTTTGAAGCAATTCTGCAGCTGTACCTCGCAATGCGAGCGTTAATGCAATCGACTTATCCTCGTCGTCCCATCCATTGGTCGTTGCAGCTGCTTCGAACTGTCTCTTATAAATTGGCCATGATGTTTGACCATCAAAAACGGGTGGTTGCATCTCCTTCCTTCTTGGGCAGTCAGCAGAATATTCCCGAGCCTTCTGCTTCTTGACTTTTTCGAGCTCTTTAGTTATGTTCTCGATGTTTGTGCCGAACTCTCTAGCTATGTTCTTGATGTTTGTTCCGAGTTCTTTGGCTACGTTCTCGATGTTTGTCTCGTGTCTATGAAACGTTTCATTAATTTCCTCGAACTTGGTTTCATGCTGGTTTAATTTCTCATCAATAGCGTCGATTTTTATATCTAGAACATTCTTAAATTCTTCCACGGCGTCTTTTTGTGCGGCGAAAATGGAATTTTTCTGTTCTTCTAAAGAATTCTTTTGTTCTTCTAGAGAATTTTTCTGTTCTTCTAGAGAGTTCTTCTGTTCTGCGAACTTCAATTCCATGGAATTCTTCTGCTCTTCTAGGGAATTCTTCTGTTCTGCGAACTTCAATTCCATAGAATTCTTCTGTTCTGCGAATTTAGATTCCATAGAATTTTTCTGTTCTTCTAGAGAATTCTTATGTTCTTCCATCTTGGCAAGAAGTAATTCCATCATAGAGCTAATGTCAACGCCTGTACTTACATGTTCTACTGACACGTCGAATAACATGGTTTTTGGATCTTCTCCCTCGTTTTGGACAGCTTCCTGCAGACGAAGTATGAGGTCACTTTTCCCTCCAGCTGTGGAGAGATTCCGCTTCTCTAGTTCACTTTTCAATTGGGGTATGCTTAGATGTAGTAATATACGACCCATTTTGTTTGTCTCTTGTAGTTTAGAAAATCACAAATTCACTTTTTTTTTTTTTTTTTAGCTGCACTTAGACACTTAGCACAGAATAAGTTTTATCCCACTTCTGACACCAATGTTACATTCAGGCTGGGATTCGTAAAGATAAAACACTATTCCGTTTAACTTCTCTAATAAAATTCACTTTTATTACACTTTTATCGACTATTTTAATATTTCACTTATCAAGTACAAGAACACTATTACTTAAACAATTCTTCAACGTTTCAAACCAATTTAATTTACTCTATTACTTTTCACTTATTTATCTTCACAAAATATTACTATCTCGAACTTTAACCAATCACTGTTATAAATCAACTGTCTCGCCCTCTTCTAAAAGCTGTCCTTTTATACCCGCTCCGCCATCTGACGAGAACTTTCTAGCTAATTCTAAGTGGTTCTAGAACAAGGTTCAGTGGTGAAATACATTTACTTGACAGGTTCCAGTCTCCAATTGGAAGTTACACTTGGGTGGAACTTGTTTGGTGACTAAGGGGTTGTTTTCACTTCACCATTTTAGGTTACACGATACATTCCACACCACACTATTATATTAGTTATACGATGTACTTGGTCTATTGTCGAATGCTTATTTCTAAACCGGAGCTGGTGAGTGGGAATAAGCCTTCTTTGTGCAATGATTCTACCTTTTAAGAAGAAGTTTCTCAAAAAGTTTTGATAATACAGGTAAGAGGGAGATTGGCCTGTATAAGGCAACTTCTGATAGGGGTTTACCTTGTTTAGGTATAACTATAATGTCTGCTATCTTCCAATGATGTGGAACATATCTTAGTTTAAAACAAGCATTTATTAAAAGCTTAAGTTTTACCAATGCTATGAAGGGTAGTTCCTTCAAGGTTTGAGCAGTTATTAGATCATAACCTGGTGATTTTCTATTAGATAGCCTATGAATACATATTCTGATCTCTTTAAGTGCGAGACATACATGATTACGTCTTCATCTATTCTATCGAGAAATTCAGGGCGTTCGTTTGCCACGCTAGGTGGAAAAGGTTTAAAAACATTTGTCAGATGTTCCGAAAAAAGTTTGACCTTCTCTTTTGGGTCGCCGATCCATTTCCCATCAGATGTTCTTAACGGGTGATCTTGCGCTTGAGGTCTCTTTAAATATTTGGCAGCCTTCCAAAGGGAGTAGTCTGTAGCTTTGTTAGCTGTTAAGTTGCAAAGGTAGTTAGATAGAGATCTATTTTTAAACTCGCCGATTAATTTTTTAAGTTTGTTACTTCTTAGTCTATTGAATATAGTTCTATCGCGGGGATATCTTGTCATTTGCCATTTTCTGCGAGCTCTTCTTTTTTCTAGTATTAGTTCCCTAATATCTGTGGGATATTTTACCGATGCTTATTTATGTTGTTCATAAGTTGGTGTACTATCTTCTGCTGTCTGTTGTATATCTGCAATGAATTGTTCGACTTCGATATCTATATGTTTTGTTGTGACCAGAGGAGATCTTAGGCTAATAAATCCTTGGAGTAATTCTTTAAATTTACACCAGTTCGTTCTTTCATTGGTAAGTCTTTCATTGTTTGTTTATTCTATTGACATGCCGTTGACCGTTAGAAAAACGGGTGTATGATCCGATGACAAATCATCACTGTTTTCAATTTTTAGTTGGTTTCTATTGATTGCTTTCGTTATGTAGAAGTCAATGAGGTCTGGTATTTTCGCTGGGTCGGACGGCCAATAAGTGGGCGATCCAGTCGAAACAAAATTACAATTTCAATTTTATCCTGCTTTATAAAGCTTCCTGCCTTTAGTCGTTTCTAATCTTGACCCCCAGTAGGTATGTTTTGCATTGAAATCGCCTCCAATGATAAAGTTATTGCCTGGAGATCGAACAAGGTCATTAAGATCTTCTTCTGTAGGCGAATGCCTTGGTGGCCAGTATAATGCAGCTATGTTGAATTGCTTGCTTTTAGTCATAATGCTTACTGTCGCTACTTGCATAGTTAGTTTTTTTTTATTTTTGGCATTTCATATGGTCTTAAAATACTTTTTACTATACAGCACTACCTCCTCTGGCACTTTCAGATGGATGGGGAGAGTGGTAACATAGGTACCCAGGGATTGTAATCCTTGTTCCCTGTTAAAGTGGGTTTCAGAAGTCAGGCAGACATCAATGTCTTCATTGCATAGAAATACCTGAAATTCAGAGGTGTGTTGGTGTAAACCGTTTGCATTGCAGGTTGCGACTTTCAGATTTCTAATCATGATTATTTTTTGGATTTTTTCCTTTGCAAACTTCTTTGCTCAGTAGCTTAATTACTTTATCTTGATTGTCCAATCTTTGAATAATAGTAGAAAACATTTCCTTTACTGATAGTTCTTCTTCTTTACGTGTATATTTCACAATTTCGGAATACAATTTGGTATTTACAACAGGCGTATTTGTTTTAGCCGCAATTGGTATTTTGTCCACTTTAGTATTTTCAACATTTACCAGTTTCTTGTTTCTATTTTTGAGAGACTTCTGTTGGGGTTTAGCAGTACCTCTCTTTTTTTTTCATCAATAATGCTTTTGCTACTGGGCAGCCTCTATAATTTTCTGGGTGATTTCCAAGACAGTTGATGCATTTTACTTTTTCAACCTTTTTTTGTGGACAGCTATTTGTTAGATGTTTTCCTTCACATATAACGCACGCAAAATTTCTTTTACAATAGATTTGCGTATGCCCGAAAGCTTGCCATCGTTTACATTGGGATATTGAGTTGGTTCTTCTTCGAAGTGGCTCAATATTGACAACAATATTCATTATTGACTTAATAGCGTATATCTTTTCAATATTTTCTTCATTGTGAAAGGATAGCATAAAAAGAGGCAATTTTCTATTCCTTGTAGTTGGTTCGCCATCATTACCTGTTGTTAGATTTGAGATATGACCAGACCATAGCTATATTATAACCATAGAATCAAAATCTTTTTTACACTCCTATGGTATGTTTTTGAGATACATATATCCAAATTTCAAAAGTAGGTACAGTTATTCGATTTTTTAGTCAAGAACTTGGTAGGTACGCAGTTATGGTAACATCATCTACTTAAGATCAAATATCAATATTGGTTGAAATCTGCGAAATCGTTTGAGCCGTTTACAAATTTTGCATGGGAAGAACCATTTATATTGAGGTCACCTTGCAAAAAAAGGCCTCCAACTGTTAGACCACAAACTCCAAATCAAGACTTTGAGTTTCTCTATTATCGTAAGTCAGAATTGATTTAAATCTTGTCCTCGAAAACAATATATTTATCTTACTACATAATAGAGAAAGTTAAATATCAACTTTCCAGGTCCTTTTTTCGCTTTTTTTCTTTTTTTATAATACGATGTAAATGTATAGGTATGTAGATATGTATAAATGATATTTCATAGTAATAAGAATAACGAACGGATTCAGCATGCTATAAAACATCTCCAAAACAAATAAAATTTCTATATTTAAATAAAATACTATTCCCAGAATTAAATTTATATGAAACGATTTAAGTTTCACTATCAAAGGAAAATAAACCAAGTTTGATAAATTTTCACCGGATTCTTAACATTTACTTCGTTCCATTTGCATACCAACTTTAAGTTTCCCTCTGCTTTGGTATACCTATAGGTATGTAGTGTAGATACTAAGGAAAAACTTCACCCAACCTCAAAGCCATTCAAATCTCCATCTGTAGAACTAAGTCGTAAATGCAACCCACAACATGTTGTCATTTTCTTTCTTTTCCTGTAAAGTTTTAAGTTTTAACTTTCTCTCTCCTGTCGCCTAATTTATACACGAATGTGTATTTGCCTTATTTTCAAAAGCCAGAAGAAACTTAAGGAATCCTACAAACTGTGCTTGATAATTTTTCGTTTGAAAAAAGAAAACACCCACAACGAATTTTGCTCCTTATAATAGCAATAGCGTGTTCATGTTCCTCCATACTCCCTAACGTATAGCTAGCTTCAAAGTAGGAGTGGGTTCAGCTTGGCACCTGCTGTATTCATAGGTAGACATTATTTGTATCAAATGAGAATATTTCAAGCATTGAGAAGACATATGGCCATTTTATGCGCCTCATTCGAAGTTTGCTTAAATGTCTTTCTTTGTATGAGGTTGTGTGATGAAACAGTTAAAGTTTTAGCTAAACTCAATTAAGTTTAGTTTGGTATTAAGAAACCTACATGGAAATGGGGTAAGAAGAACTATGAACTATTTTAAATATTTCACTAAATTCTGTGCTTAAATAATTGGTTTCTCTTAATAGGATGAGCTACCTATAGTATATTTTAAGAGCATGCTCCTCGTTGATGAACAGTTGTAGTTATTGACAAAGATTCAGCGCTTTGTCTTTCATAGTTTTCGAATCATGGGTAGGAATCGAATTAAATGTATCTATTTTGTAGTATGTAGATGGGTGACAGATGTTTGGAGGGCTTGAAAAATCGGAATGTTTCTCTGGTATAGTTATTGGCCGAAATAA
Organism: Cheilosia vernalis; assembly: GCA_949126925.1. Classification (NCBI taxonomy): domain Eukaryota; kingdom Metazoa; phylum Arthropoda; class Insecta; order Diptera; family Syrphidae; genus Cheilosia; species Cheilosia vernalis. The sequence continues at coordinate 43,064,702 of OX421358.1, forward strand.
AATGTATGCAAAATAATATAAATGTCTGAGTAGCAAGAAACTTTTTCGATAACAATACGTGCGCATTAAGGAATGAATTTGGCAACCATTCCTATCTGTGGAGTATGAGAATGAAGAGATCTTCGCTGCTCGACCAAAGTCGGCAAGTATACCATTGAATGCATCGAAGAACGTTTAAAGAAATCTAACAATCAATCTGCCTTAAAATCATTCTTTAAGTAATTGCACGAAACTTAAAATACCAATGATTGGCACTATCGGGGCCGGGAGAATAGAAATTTATTGCTTACCGAGAGAGATCACCCCCATCATCATGTAAAATGGATGAAAATCAAACTCTGAATGCTAAATATTCAGAAGTCTGCAAGGAAAGAGATGGGTTTAAGCAACTAAACGAGACATTAATCCAAGAAATTAATAGTTTAAAGCAGGAGTTGCAAACGTTGAAAAATCAGATCAACAGCCAAAACAAAGAAAAATAAATAATTATAGTAGTTGAGTTCTCAACTGATGAGGAAGAACTACTGAAAGAGACGGAAATACAATCCAAAAACGGAATCGAAAATAAAGAACGGAAAATGAGCACATCCCCAAAGATCTCATCTCCGAAAGAAAGCTATCAAGCTACTAATTATGTTCCAAATAAAGAAAATAAAATTCAAAAGCCAGTCAAACCTCCTCCAGTTATTGCTCTGGAAATTACAAAGTATGAAAGCTTAGTTAAGTCATTGGAGGAAAATAAAATTAAAGCTGTAGATGAAGAAGATCCTTAATACTTAATCAAAAAAAGGTGTAATGGTACTCTTATGAGAATAAACAAACTAAGCCAATTAAGGTTGTTGTAAAGAAACTACACTTCTCATGCTCGCCAGAGAGTGTAGTTACAGATCTAAGAAGGAAAAACCTAAAGCTACTACAAGCTGTCAATATGCTAAAATCTAAAAGTACCGCTTCCAATGTTTATGCTAATTTTTGAGCACGACGAAAATATCAAAAAGATATACGATATTAAAGACATCCTTGGAATGAAGGTAGAGATTCATCCCGTAAGGAAATCAAAACTTGTACCACAGTGCAAGAATTGTTCAAAGTATGGACATACGAACAAATACTGCAGCTCTAATCCAAGATGCGTAAAGAGTGCAGGAAATCGCCATACCTACTAAAGACTGTATGAAGAAAAAAGGCGAACCAACAAAATGCGCTAATTGCAATGAAAAGCATCCAGCCAACTATAGAGTCTGCTTAGTTGCAAAACAAAAACAGTATTAAATCCTCTTAGGGTATGAATATTAAAATATGAAAGACAAATTGCTGATTGGTTTAACTAATAGGTACAATAATTGGAAAGCTGGCTAATCCCCGCCCTGCGACAATGAAATGCCAAGAAGGCTGTATCGCAGGGAAAACGGGAAGACATGAGAAGGGGTCAGTGGGTAGAAATCACCTCACAGTTACAGAGTACGGGCTCGGTTTCGTCTTTGGAAGATTACCACCTCCCAGCGTAAAAAAAAAAAAACATACAGGTGAATCGTTTCTTCGGGAATGAGTGCGTTATAAAAATTAGAGCAAAATCGACAAAAATAGACTTTAATAAACTGTTTTTATACTTGGTAAGCGAAGAGACTGAAAACAAAACGTAAAAATAAATGTAATGAAAATGGTATTGCTTCTAAATCTAATCTGTAAAAAAAAAGAAGAAGTTTCGCTAAAGTTTTCGGTATCAGCGAGAGTTGCACTATACAAAAATTAAACAAATATAAACATAATACAATAAATATAAGTATAATGAGTGCGAGTGGTCGTTTTGTCTTGTTCTATTTGGAGTGTTACCATTTTGCTTAAAAAAATAGCTGAGAACTTTGGAAACATAAAAATATCTTAAATGCAGAATTAACAATTCCTACTCGGAACAAATTCAAAATAAGAGCAAATCGATTTCTTCTAGAAATTATTCACATTAAAAGTTTTTGTGTTTTAAGTAAAGGGCAGAAACTGTTCGCCCAATAATTTATAGTTAGAACTTGTTTGGAACTGTAAGGCCTTAGAAGATAAATTTTGTGATCCAATCCAACTGCATCGTTTGAGATTTTACTGTTTGGGTACGCGGTCTTTTGTAGGTGTAATGAATTTGGATAGCTAGTTTTTTTTTTAATTTGTATTTACCGGTATATGCGGAGATTCTTATCTATGGTTTTTTGTTGAAGCCGACTTTAAAAGAAAAACAATATTCTCAAATTGCAGCATCTCTCTCTTTTCAAATTCGAACTTTATTTGCGATTATTTTATCTACCTACCTGCTTTCCATCGAATCCTTCTGAATTGTGGACAAAATTTCGAGACTATCTATTGGAAGACATTATGTTTGGAGTGCGTCAGGTTAATCGCAATCCTGTAATAAACTTCACGCCTGAAATTTACAATGAAGCATTGATTAGTATTGAAGATAAAGCATTAGCACAGTTGGAATCGCAACGTGAACTACAATACGATCGCAACGAATTGTATGCGTTTGTTCAAGCAAATCTTTCGACAGTGAATGAGGAGCAAAAAAGGCGTATGATACCTACTATTATACAAGCTGTCAATAGTGCTGCCGGTGGATTTTATTTTCTGGAGGCACCGGAAAAACGTTTTGAATTTCATTGTTGTTGGCAACGATACGTTTCCAGAATAAAATTACATTGGCATTAGCGTCTTCTGGCATTGCAGCAGCTTTGCTAGATGGTGGTCGGACAGCACATTATGCTTTGAAATTGCCATTGAACTACCAAGTTAATGAAACTCCAGCATGTAACATTTCAAGAACATCTGGAACGGCGAAATTATTGAAACGTTGCGGCAACTGCTGATGAAATTAAGGCTTGCTTAAATATTATGGAGATTTGTTAAGTCATTGAAACTTACTATAAACGTTTGTTTTCAGTTGCAGAATGATCCATTTGCTGAAAAATTCTCTAAGCAATTGCTGAAAATTGGAAATGGTGCGATGCCAGTTGATGAAACTGGATTGATAACATTCCCAAATGATTTTAGCCGTTTTGTACTGTCAATAGAGGAATTGATTGAAAGAGTTTTCCCTAAACATAGCACAACAGTATAAATGCCATGCGTGGTGAGTGATAGAGTAATTTTCGCTGCTAAGAACAAAGATGTCAGTGAATTAAACATTACCCTATACAATCAAAGAATTATGTCGACTTGGTTTCATACAAGTCTGTGGATAGAGTTACTAATGAAGAAGATGTTGTGAATTACATATATTCAATTTGAATTTAAACGGCTTCACTTTCCTGTTCGCCTTGCGTTTGCGTTCAACAGTTTTTAAGTTAGGTATGGGGACCCGAAGTTAGAAGCCAAAATTTTGCTTATATTTCATATAAATTATAAACCCTTAGGCCGATTGGTATATATTTTGTATTTTATTAGATAAGCAAAAGCGATCACTTTCGAAACAGAAAATTTTATCACCTTGCTTGCCACAGTTTCCGAGATAACACGATTTTAATGGATTTTCTAACGGTTGAACTACAAACGAAAACAACGAACTACAAACGAATGTCTATCGAATTGCAATATACGTTTTTCATTGTAGAAAAAGTGCGGGCTAACTTAACGTAGGTGATTGGTTAGAGTGTCCAAATTATCTAATTTAGCAAGCAAATAATGTAAACGTCTACGAAGCATTTTTTTAACATCATTATATTAATAAGTGAACATCCGAGCTTTCCGTACGCTTTTTTGGTATTTAATATGAAATGAGGAGAATGAAACTTATGTTATTCGAAAGGTGCTGAGCCATAGATGTGCACAAACACAAAATCGTGGGTATATATCGCCATTAAGGCTGGTAAACTTAAGTTATGACTTCCCCATACAAGACAGGTAATAAAAGGACTTAGGTGACAATCATTTAGGTTTTTTTTAATTTTCTCCATTACGTGGTAAGAGAAAGATATTGCTTTCGTACATAATTTCGAACTCGAGATATTAATCAGTTATGATATTACGATGATAGAGGTCTGACCGATCCGGTCCGGTCTGTCCGTCTGTCCGTTCTTCCACAGGCCTACAGCCTAAACGGCTTCCCGTATTACGTTCAAACCTCGGATTTGGAAATTTTGGGCTTACAGCTCGGGAGGGTTTTTTTTTGCAAGGTAAAACCTCAATATCAATGGTACTTCCCATATAAACCATCGTACCATTTTGATTTGATCGAAAATGTCTTTAACGATTTCAACCAAAATTGATATTTAAGTAGGTGAGATTACCATGACTGCGTACCCAGATTTTGGTTAAAAATTCGAACAACGGTACTTTTGAAAACTCAGTTTTTCTCTATATTATCGTACAATGGATTTTTGAAAAAAGTCATTTTTTTTTATTCTTTTTTTTTTCAGTTCACCGGAAAACGGCGATAATGATTTTGACCAAAATGCAAACTTAGAGTCAAATGGATGTTTTCAAAACTATTGTGTCCTCAATTTTCAATTCGAAGCACCGAAAACGCTAATTTTAGAAACTGCGCATATCTCGAAAATTCTATCTTTGATTTCGATAAGACTTAAAAAACGAAGCAATGCTTACATCCCGAACAATAACTCATAATCGGTTTTCAACTAAATAGTTTGGCAATAGTAGATATTTTTCAAATAAAACATTGCAATATTTGGTACTGTTTTGTCTGGCAAGTTTTACAAAAACCGCTATAACCATTTTGACCAAAATACATTTAAAAGATAATAAGCATTCTTAATATTATGATTCTGTTAAAACTCTGGGGGCAAGAGTGGTGCATCGTAGTAAATGAACTGCTAAACATACTCAGAAATAAGGGATTCTATGTCCATATGAACACTCTTAACGAGAAAGTTTCGATCGACCCAATCGTGCACTTTATTTTTCCATATATTATAGATAGATGTCGCTCTTTTCTTTTCGCTAAAAAAAAAAAATTAATAAATAACGAGAATAATAGTAGTAGGTACGTTTTTTAGTAGGTATACATTCTTATAAAAGGTATGGTCGATTTTCGACCGATACAAGTATATATAAATATATCATAATTAATAATATCTAAATATAATTACTCTCGCAACAAAAATATATTTTTACATAACATTTTTATTGCAGCTCAGCATATTGGAATTTTTCATGGACTATGTTATGCTTTAAAATCGGTCAATAAAACACAATTTGATTCCATCATCGGACTGCTAAAGGAATCTCGTTTCGCCCGACCACCACCACTACAGTATACTTTAATGATGGATGCCGGCCTTCAACGTTTCAACAAAGCTATTAATAAATTTTGCCAACAAATCCCTGCGAATTTTTTGCAAAAACTTTCGAAACTTTTTTCTGGCATTTTCGATTACAGTAAGAAACGAGTTCAGCCAATAGAACCATATGCCACTTTATGCCATGGTGATTACCTACGAAACAATATGGCTTTTGCATACGATGACAGTGAGGTACTACCTATATTAATATTTTAAAGAAACTTTGCAAATTATTTAAACATTTTAGGATCCCAATCTTCCCACCAATATTATGATGTTTGATTTTCAAACTCTGCGATACTCTTCGCCAATGGTCGATCTATGTGTATTTCTTTCACTTTCCGCTGGAAAAGACGTACGCAAAGTGAATTTCGATAAAATATTTAATACGTATTGCAATTCACTGGCTTCAACTTTTGGCAAACACAGCGAAGGAATTCTTCCTGACTTTTTATCGAAATCAAACCTGCTTAAGGAATATGTACGGTATCTTCCATATAGCCTTTCGATTGCAACATTCTTCCTTCCAACCCTACATGTGCCAGATGTAATGTCGCAGGAGGAACTGCTTGCCGATATTGAAAATATCGACATTATGTTAAAGGAGAAAGCATTGACCAGTGGAGGAGATGTAGTCGATGAGGAAATTGCGTCTTTGGTCAGCGAGTTATATGACTTAATAATTCAGAACGATGTGGATGTGTTTAAGGGATTTTTGTAGGGTTTTGGTTTCCAAAGTTATCGTCAATCATTGTATCTATAAACTAGTATTATTACAATAAAAAATGAGGAGTATTTATATAATAACAAATTGTTATAATAATACTAGTTTATAGTTACCATGATTTCTCTTTCTTTCTTACAAATATTTTTTAACACATGTTCAAATTTCTTGCTTTTTTTTGGATTCTTTTGAATGGCAGTCTCTTAATATAGGTCTCGGTCCAATTTGCGTGGACCAATTTGCGTTTGAGTAGATTTATTTAATAAATTATTTGTTTAATCTTTAAACGGTTTGAAGGTACTTATTGTATGCTTTATTAGCTTTGTATTTAACCACATCCAGCTTTAGAAAGATCGTAGAAAATACTAAATTTTTATTTTTTTAAGACGCACCTCAAATGGTTCTCTGTGTACTAGAGGGTGGACACAGTGAACCACCGGGTAGTTCACAGTGAACCTATATTTTACCTATTATTTTTTATTCCATAAGAAAAATAAAGAACGAAAACAAGTAATTGGTACAATTCAGTTTTTATTTAATATTAACATTAGAAAAACAAAACAATACAAAAACATAAGTAAAAAAGCAACGAAAAGTAACACAAACAATAAACAATAGCAAAACATTAACAAAAATTACTTTCAAGGGCTTCAGTAATATCACAAAACTTATAACTAACGAAAAATAATAGTAACGAATGTTAAATGCTTTAAGGTCGTTGCTAAATGCTTAATAAAAATACGTAATTCTGAAGCTGGGAAATGCTACCATATTTACAATTGTTCACTGTGTACCACTAGGAGCTGGTTCACTGTTGAAGAAGTGCCTATTTTGGAGAAAAATATTTTTATAAAAAAAAACAGTTTCACAAATTTGATTGACATATGTACTAATTTTAATTAATAACAATAATTAACATTTTAAATTGTATCCCACAAATCTCATAAAGCACAATACTTTTTTAAATGGAACAAAAATAAGAAGCACGATTTCTAATTTACTTATAACGGGTGATTTTTTAGCTGGTTTGGTTTTGGCAACACTGGTTTTGACAGCTGACGTGTGTTTAGTACCTTGTGTCACTGTTAAACAGCTTCAGTTTGGTTTGCAATTTAACCATGGATCGTCTTACAAATGAACAACTCTTGCAAATTATTGAATTTTACTATCAAAATTCGTGCTCGGTTCGAAATGTTCATTTTCGCTTTTTTATCGAAAAATTGTGTTCAGCGATGAGGCTCATTTTTGGTTGAATGGGTACGTAAATAAGCAAAATTGACGCATTTGGAGTGAAGATCAGCCAGAAGCATTGCAACAGCTACCAATGCATCCCGAAAAAGCCACTGTTTGGTGCGGTTTATGGGCCGGCGGCATTATTGGGCCATATTTCTTGAAAGATGATGCGAATCGCAGCGTTACTGTCAATGGTGAACGCTACCGAGCGATGATAACAAACTTTTTTTTGCCCGAAATGGAAGTTCTTGACTTGCATGATATGTGGTTTCAACAAGACGGTGCCACATGCCACACAGCACGCGAAACAATGGCGCAATTGCGAGGCGAGTTTGGTGAACAGTTAATTTCACGTTTCGGGCCGGTCAATTGGCCGCCTAGATCGTGCGATTTGACACCATTAGATTATTTTTTGTGGGGGTATGTCAAGGCTAATGTGTATAGGGACAAGCCCGCTTCGATTGACGCACTGGAAGCCAACATCCATGCATTCATTCGTGAGATACCGGCCGATATGTGTGAAAGAGTATGCCAAAATTGGACTCAGCGGATGGGCTACCTGAGACGCAGCCGCGGTCAACATTTGCATGAAATTATCTTTAAACATTAAATTGGAAGGTTCAAACTATCGATTCAAATAAATATTTCATTCATTTTTTCGAATTTTTTGTGCTTTTTTTTTTTAAAGTTCTAAACCTCTTAAAAAATCACCCGTTATAAGTAAAATCACTTTTTCTTGAGCACAACTTACACAGACGTGCGCACTACTTCAACTCCCTGGTAAATTCATAAAGGATCGCAACGCAAAGGTTCACTGTGGGACGTGAGCCACTGTGGGACAGTTTACCCTACTGCTGACATGGAACCACCTCAAATGCTAAAGTTAATCTACAAGGCTGTAGAAGAACTCAACTAAGTCCCTTTTTGTACACTTAAAAAATTAGATAAATTGTTGGTGTCGGGTAACTGCTTGAACCTAAAAAGCGGTGTGAATTGATATCTAATTGATTTTGTTAACTGCGATAGGTAAAACGTATTTGTTTTATCGTATTATTTACAATACCAGAGACACCGTCAAAAATAAGTAATGACATCCCAGAATATGGGGATATAATTATGACACTTGACAATTTTCCGACAAAAATCCTAAATCTTCTATCAAAAATACCTTTCAACACGAAAAATACTACGAAACCAAAGGCGAGATCTAAAAATGTTGTCATCTCAAAGAAATTAAAACCTTGCAAAATTAAAATGGAAAAAGATACCATTAAAATTTATTAAACTTATCATTCCATTTGTGATTGATACTTTAACGCATTATATAATAGCCGCGTAATAAAATCTCGCTTTACTTCATCTTGGAAATTTGCAAAAATAACACCAATACCAAAAAAATCAAATGCCCCAGAATGTACTGATTTTCGGCCAATCAGCATTCTCTCTGGTTTGTCAAAAGTGTTTGAAATAATCAATAAAGGCCAATTACAAGAACATATTGACAGCCGAAATTTGATTACCCCGCACCAATCTGCGTATCGAAAAGACCACAGCTGTACTACCGCGTTGCTGAAAATAGTTGACGATATTCGTCTAAATTTCGACAAATCTGAGATTACCTTGCTTTGTCTTCTGGACTTTTCGAAAGCATTTAATTCGGTGAATCATAGGAAACTATGTAACAAGCTCTTGTTCATGTAGCATTTGTATAGCTGTTGCATTGATAGCGAATTATCTTAGTGATAGATATCAGCAAGTTGTTCTTAACGGAGCTGCTTCCACGATGTTGGAAATTCGGAATGGTGTTCCACAAGGTTCAATCCTTGGACCGTTACTTTTTGCCTTGTTTATAAATGATCTTCCTTCGATTTGCAATCACAGCTCTGTACATTTATATGCGGACGATGTACAAATATATAATTCGTCTCCGCGATCACAGATTGGGGATTGTGTCAGCAGGTTAAATGAAGATTTTAAGGCAATACATGAATGGGCTCTTTCCAATGATCTGCAGCTCAACCCTAAGAAATCTTTGTGTTTACCTATAGGTAGGAATATTGGTGCTGTTGATGATTATCCACATATTTATTTATCCAAAGAAAAAATAATTTTTTCCAAAAAAGTGAAAAATCTTGGAATAAAACTAAACACTTCGAACACATTGATGACGTAGTTAAAAATATATATTTTGGACTGCGTACGTTGTGGACATCTGCTGGCTATACTCCGATTAACATTCGGTTAAAATTGGTAAAAACTTTGCTGATACCTCAATTAACCTACAGTTGTTTAATTTATAGTAACCTCGATGCGATGTCATAAAGGAAGTTAGAGCTTGCTTTCAATGCTATGGTTAGATATGTTTATAATTTGAGGAAGTTTGATCATATTTCAATGTTTAGGATGTCTATCTTAGGATGTTCGCTGCGAGCTTTTCTAATATACCGAAACTGTCTGTACCTAGGAAAATTAATATCTATCACAGCAGAAACCAAATTATTTATACGAAAAGTTGAGGTTTCCAAATTCTTCCAGAACTGGTGATTTAATTCCCCCAATTCATCGTTTCTTAGAAAGCAGCCGTTTGTTTGTTGTTCACGCTGTTAGGTTGTGGAATAAGTTGCCATGCGCAATAAGACGTATTGTAGGTAGGATCAAGGAGTTTTAGTGCTTCTCCCTTCAATCAATTTAGAAACCTATAAAAACTGGACACGGATAGTCAATAAAATTAAATTAAATATTTTTCTTTTTTTCTTAAATAAAACACACTTGTCGCTCTCAAATTTATTTATTTATTTTTTCATATATTTATTTATTTGTTTACCTATTGTCAGTAATTTTATATTTCTCAAATTTCGCTTAAAGTAATTTGTATCTTATGTAAGAACTTAGTTCTTAAATGTACAAACCGTTCTATTTCAATATTTCAATAAATGTGGTGAAGACACTTGATAAATCGATCGGATAAATGAGATAAACTCTATGTATGTCAATTTAAAGATATGCGAAAGTTATAGAAACTATAATGAAAGCAAAAAGTTGGATAGCCACCCCTTCATATTGAACCATATCACCATTTAGTTTTGCACGTAATTTTTATGTTGTTTTGTTTTACAAATAAAATACTTCTTTCAATTTTACGCTCCTAAATAAATGGGCGTTTTATTTGCGAATAAAAACCTTACGTAGAGAGCAGGGGTATGTGCATAGATAATGTAGGATGTCATCCAAAGACCTTGGATTAATAAGTTAGCTAACCAGCAACAAACTTTAAAAGGATTAAAGAAAGCGCTACAAAACTTGTAGACAATTTAATCTTACCTAATTTTGATTAAAGGGTGACGCAAAATACACTTACCTACAATATCTAAAATAAATACGTAACGCAGATACCTAAAGTTTGCTGGAAAATTGTGAAAATCTTAAGTGTTTCATCGCATAATCGTGTCTCAGCAAATCGCTAACTCTATATTAAAAAAAAGTACTTCCCAAAACCGTGGAATTTGTTTAAAGAGTAAAACCATCAAAAGCCATATTTATATTCATAACCTGTACCTACCACACATGACAATTTTTAGCGTTGAAATAAGTGCAATTTAAGTAAATAAGATATTGATCCAACTAAAATATTCCAACAAAATTAAATATTAAATTTAGTGTGCTATCTGACTGGAGCAATTAGCTTGGATTACGTTCATGAAATTTCTGCTGGTTGAGATAAAAAAATCAATTGTTACCCACACACAAAAAAAAAAAATTATCAGAATAGAGTTGGTGTTTGGTCGCCTACCATCATATGAAAATCCAGCAAAACAATAAAGGATAATAATGTAGATATAAAATCCCATGTATTGTGTATGGACAAAACGCAAACCTTACCCAGTGTCACTGACATGCATTGGCAGCGAATTAACACACCATCGCCGTCAATACTTAAATTATTTATGTACATATGTGTAGTGCCACAACATCCAGATCATTAAAAAAAAAAAATCCTATACAACTCCTAGGTTGTACTCGTGTATTATTTGAAAACCGGTGCCTAACAAACCTGGAAAACTATTACAGAATTATTTAAGGGTAAGCCAGAGAAAAAAATATAGAAAATGTTTAACAGTCAAACAATATTGGCAAAAGTTATTTATTGACATTTTGTGGAAGCTAAAAGTTGTCGATAACCTCTTATTCAAAAGAAATAACATTGAGGAAAAAAGGCTAATTAAAGGTACGATTAGAGTATTTGACACACGCACAAACACTGGCGAGAATTCAAGTCATGTGGTTTTTGACTCTACATTGTCACACAACAGACATACATAATAATAAAAGACATACACTTTGGTCACAACAGCATATTGTCTAGTTTGTATAAAAAAACAGCTAAAATCTTTGCAAAAATACGAACAGCGAGAATGTGTAGAATGTACAAATGTTTGGTAGGTACATAATACAGTTATTCGTTGTTTTGGCCAAATTCTAAAAATTATTGGATTCGTAGACTTTGTACATTCGGAATATTAGATGTACAAAGTCGCAATTTTTGAAACATTCGTCGAAATTGGTAAGATGGTAACTATAACAGTATACATACATATAATATTTTCGAAGAAATTCAACAATACAGCCATTCGTCGATCATACAAAAGCTTGGTAAATAACGGGTGATTTTTTAAGAGGTTTAGAACTTAAAAAAAAAAAAAGCACAAAAAATTCTAAAAAATGAATGAAATATTTATTTGAATCGATAGTTTGAACCTTCCAATTTAATGTTTAAAGATAATTTCATGCAAATGTTGACCGCGGCTGCGTCTCAGGTAGCCCATCCGCTGAGTCCAATTTTGGCATACTCTTTCACACATATCGGCCGGTATCTCACGAATGAATGAATGGATGTTGGCTTCCAGTGCGTCAATCGAAGCGGGCTTGTTCCTATACACATTAGCCTTGACATACCCCCACAAAAAATAATCTAATGGTGTCAAATCGCACGATCTAGGCGGCCAATTGACCGGCCCGAAACGTGAAATTAACTGTTCACCAAACTCGCCTCGCAATTGCGCCATTGTTTCGCGTGCTGTGTGGCATGTGGCACCGTCTTGTTGAAACCACATATGCAAGTCAAGTTTCAAGTTTCAAGTTTTCAAGTTTATTGTATGAGTTCAGATTTACAATACATAGTTGTTTAAATATCTGCGAAGCTGTAAAATAGCTTATCTGCAGAAGGTTGTTTACAAAAAAATTTTAACATTGATGTGAACAGGTTTTGAATTTTTGAACTCAGATATTTATTCTATTATATTACTAAATTTTATATATATTTTATTTTTATTTCTATTTATTTTTTAGTTGCGTAATTGCAGGAAAAGGATTATCTAAGTTATTGCTTCAAGGAAAAATTGTTTTAGTCTTTTTTTTCTACAAGTTGTATTGTTAATATGTCTTAAAAACTGCGGGAGTTTGTTTAGGATGTTGGGTATTGTGTAATTAAGTTGCCTCTTGCCATAAACGTTTGAGATAGATGGAAGCTCATAAAAACCCTCTGCTCGTCTTCTTGTTCTGTATTTGTGGTTGATTGGTGTTCTAAAGCGTATGTCATCATAATATTCCACCGCTGCTGTCATCTCGAAAATATTTTTAACTTTTATCAGCGTCTCTCCGTTTGATGTGCTATTTCTTCTCCTTAATAATTTTACCGCTCTGTCTTGAACTTTTTGAAGTTTGTTTATATGAGTTGCTGAAGCTCCTCCCCATGCAAGTATACCATATCTCAGTCTCGATTCAACAAGAGCATAATAGATTTGTTTTTGCACTCTGGTAGTCGCTTTATATTGCATGCAAGCCAAAGCAAAGAGTGACCCTCTCAGTTTGCTCCTTGTATCATTGATATGGCTCTCCCAGATGAAATGGTTATCAATCGTAATCCCTAGATATTTATACGTGTTGACTACTTCTAAAGTATCAACATGTTGTTGGTTGTCACAGTTAAATGTTGTAATTGTAATCTGCTCACTTCGGTATTGCGGGCTGCGAATATGCATTAGTTTTGACTTAGATGCATTAATGACTAGGCCGTTGTCATGACACCATCTGCCAATTTTGTCGAACTCCGCTTGCATCCTTTTGGTTGCCTCATCTAGTGACCGGTGGTAAACCACAATTGCTGTGTCATCTGCAAAAGCGAAAGGAATGCTTTCCCCAAGGCAATTCAGCATGTCATTTGTGTATAGCAAATACAGCAACGGACCGAGTTTTGAACCCTGGGGTACCCCATAATGTACGGTTTTTTTGTTGCTACAGCAATCATTTATTTTTACTCTGAATATTCGCCGCCTAAGATAGTCCTTCATCCATTCAGACATTTTCCCTCTAATTCCAGCTTTTTCTAACGCTTCTATTAGTTTTGTGTGGTCAAGAGTATCGAATGCCTTACTAAAGTCCAGGAAAAGCACTATTACATGAAAATTTTTACTTAGGCTGGTATTTATCAAATTTGCAAAATCACCTAGAAGACGATTTGTGCTTTTGCCTTTCTGGAATCCGTATTGGAACTTCCATTTCGGACAAAAAAAAGTTTGTTATCATCGCTCGGTAGCGTTCACCATTGACAGTAACGCTGCGATTCGCATCATCTTTGAAGAAATATGGCCCAATAATGCCGCCGGCCCATAAACCGCACCAAACAGTGGCTTTTTCGGGATGCATTGGTAGCTGTTGCTATGCTTCTGGCTGATAATCACTCCAAATGCGCCAATTTTGCTTATTTACGTACCCATTCAACCAAAAATGAGCCTCATCGCTGAACACAATAAAATGGAAGCAGCGCGCGATGAACATTTCGAACCGAGCACGAATTTTGACAGTAAAATTCAATAATTTGCAAGCGTTGTTCATTTGTAAGACGATCCATGGTTAAATTGCAAACCAAACTGAAGCTGTTTGACAGTGACACAAGGTACTAAACACACGTCAGCTGTCAAAACCAGTGTTGCCAAAACCAAACCAGCTAAAAAATCACCCGTTAGTACTACTGATTGATAATGCGAGAGTAGAACGAGTGAAGGACCAGCACCTGGATGAAAAACAATTTGCTTAAACAAACGCACGAACAAACGCAATTTCGACAACGTTATAATAAATATATTTATTTGGTTGGTTGGTACTTATAGTGTTGATGGTCGGAATCCCAGTGACCGAGAAATAAGATTGAAAGCAAGTGCAGCGAAGAACTGGGATGCTGGTATACAATAGAAATATATTTATGTAGATTAGAGTGAAGAAGATTGTATGGCTTTCTGTTGTTAGATATGTGCAAAGCTTCGATAACTTAACCCTTAAATCTCCAGTGTATCTTTAAAGATACAACCACTTTAATAACTTCGACAAAAAAAAATATTTTTTTTGAACAGCAGATTTGTTGTTTTTGTCTCCGTTTAGGTACCTACATAAGATATATTTTTCCATCAAAATCGGTATCCTTGGATTAAGGGTTAATTAATATGCAATCCATGAAAAATTCTAATTCTAATAATTTAACACAACAATCGGGATATTATTCTCAAACAAGTACGAACTACGAATGGCGTTCGTTGTAAGTAAGTGTACGAACGCCATTCGTAGTTCGTACTTGTTTGAGAATAATATCCCGATTGTTGTGTTAAATTATTAGAATTAGAATTTTTCATGGATGAAAAGGTAAAATGAGTTTGGATAATATACATATAGGGTAAAGGTGTCAACAGTGGATCATTTTTTAAGGTTCCGTACCCAAAGGGAAAAAACGTAACCTTATTAGTTTCGCTCAGATGTCTCTCTGTCTGTCTGTCTGTCTGTCTGTCTGTCTGTCTGTCTGTCTGTCTGTCTGTCTGTCTGTCTGTCCGAACCCACTAAGCCAATTTTGTTACCAGGTCTATCTCAAGAACCGATTGACATAAGAGGCTAAAATTTACACACAACATCCGGTATAACCTCTAGTTAAACGACAAATACCAATGGAACCAATACATCTATTGGTTTTCGAGTAATTAGTAATCTGGTGAAAAAAATATTTTCATTTGCCCAAAAAACGGTTTATTTCTTGATTCACAAAAAAATACATAAATTCCTTTTTTGTATATGTATGTTCTTATCTATATATGTGCTGAATAATGTTTTGCCGAAAAGTTAATAGTTTACATGATATTTTGAAAAAAGATAATTTTACCATGTAAAATACGTTGCTCTCATAAATGTTCTAATCTCTACTACGCAGTTGTGCACAATTGACCCTCACTGGTGGTATACCGTATACACCAGGGCTGCCGCTTAATAATTTCGTTGGGGAGTTTAATAAATTTTTTTGGGAGTACAGAACAAAACAAAAGTAATATATTTTTAGTCAATTGTTTTTCAATTGGGACAGGTCGCTTTAGACAGCCTATGGCGGCTATGTTGTTTTGGTGGCGACTGTCTAATCTGCCGAAACACCACGCCATAAGACTTTATTATCAAAATGAGTGTTCGTCAGTACAATCAGAAGGTGTAGGTAGCAATTAAAGAATCATAATCTGCAATTGGTTTTTTTTCTGCTGTAATCACATAATGAGATTCATGTGTGAGTAATTTTACTTCTTTGCGCCGTATAGATAGCATTTATAGTAGTACTAGCTATTAATTTTTTTCCACAGCTTTTTCAATGTTTTATCCTCCTTTTATTCATAAGAACTCGAAGCTTTATTTATGCTGAGATAATAAAAAAATATTTTAAATTACCCTTCGCATGATATCCACTATGTACTATGGGTGTACACTGTACACAGTGAAACAGTGCATGGTACACAGTGGAACAGGGATATTTAAAGTCAATTTATTCAGTAAAAACACAAGTATTTTTTCATAACATATGTACGAAAATAAAAACTCTTTAAATATAATATAAAAATAAATAAAAAAAAACTTAACAGTTGCTAAAAATTATTGCTATAAGCTTCTATCAAACATCCGTATATCACTCAACGGGGAAACCTACCTACTGGCCTACAGATAGGAATAAAACCCCAGATCTTGTTTTTTTTTTTTTTTTTTTTTTTTATTTATTGAAGGTGAAAATCTCGAAAGACACAATGGGGCTAGAAACCCAGAGTAGTGTGGGACTCTAACCGCACTAAAAACACCTCCTTAATCATGACCAATCAAAAAAAGATCGACAAATGATTTTACTTTCAACGTGCAGTTGCGTTTGAGAAGGTATTATAATTTAAATACGGGTTCTCATATTTTTTAGATTATAAGTTCGTGAGGCTTAGTTCTTCTTAATCTACGAATATTATATCGTACATTTAAGACGTCTATTATTTCAGGATTAATATGCATCTGCAGACGGTCATTGTGACGAATTGCGTACTTTTTAATTACTTCCGTTACAAGATCAATCTGCAAATCACGATGCAAGTCATTATTTCTAATATACCACGGGGCATTTACTATTCCCCGAAGGACTTTGTTTTGGAATGTTTGTATTATTTGTACATTTGTTTTCTTTGTGCAACCCCATAATTGGATACCATACGTCCAAACAGGTTTTAGTATTTGATTATAATTATATTAAAATTTTATTCTCAGTGGACATTTCAGAGTTATGTCCTAGCAACCAATACAGTTTTCTATACCTAATATTTAACTCTTCTACTTTCTTTTTCACATGTTCCTTCCATTTCAGTTTAGCATCTAGATTCATGCCCAGATACTTAGCTGTGTTAGAGTAAGGAACTACTTGGTTATTAATAACCACAGGAGCGTTCGTTATTTTTTTATTTGTAAAATTGATATGAGTGGACTTTGACTCATTAAGTCTAATTCGCCATCGTTGAGCCCAATCACATATCTCGTTAACAGAATTCTGTAGCTTTTCTGTGGATTTAGTCACGCATCCATCATTTGATAGAAGAGCAGTATCATCTGCGAATGTAGCTATCATCACATCGTTTGTATGTGGTATATCACTAGTATACAATAAGTACAAGGTTGGTCCCAGAACACTTCCCTGTGGAACTCCTGCTTGCAATTCTTTGATTTCAGAATACGCTGAACCGTAGCGAACTCTAAAAAAATCTATTTGAAATATAAGATTTAAGTATCTCATAGTATTGTCTTGGTAGATCCCTATGAAGTTTATACTCTAAGCCCTTATGCCAGACCTTATCAAAAGCCTGAGCAACGTCTAAAAATAGTGTAGAGCAAACTTGTTTTTCTTCTAATGATTTTTCTATAATATTTGTTATACGATGTACTTGATCTATTGTCGAGTGTTTATTTCTAAACCCAAACTGGTGGGTGGGAATAAGCCTTCTTTGTTCTATTATTCTGTCTAGTCTTTTAAGAAGCAGTTTCTCAAAAAGTTTGTAGACTTCTTTACATCCAAAAATATATCCTCAAATAAAATAAATATAGAAGAAGGCCCTGATCTTCAATCAGATATTTCCTCAATACTTCTTACACTTGGCGATAGAATAATAATAAAAGAACATAGCCCTAAACTAGTTAATAGACTGACTAATTGGAACCACTTCAGTCAGAAGTTGGAAGAATGTATCCAATTATCATCAGCTATTCAAACAGAAGATCAACTAGAAGAAGCAGTGCAAATATTTACACTGGATATACAAAAAGCTGCATGGGCTGCAACTCCCCAAAGAACAAACAAGATTAAACAAAACTCTTATCCGCGTGAAATGTGTCAAATTATTACAGAAAAGAGGAAAGATAGAAAACGCTGGCAACAGACAAGGGCGCCAAGCGACAAAACCACACTGAACAACTTAAATAATAAGCTCAGAAAATCTATAAGAGAATTTAATAACGAGTCTTTAAAAACGTATCTTATGAGTCTTACAAATGATGCTAGTACCGACTACTCGCTCTGGAAGGCAGCAAAGAAAATGAACAGGCCAATAGCTCACATTCCGCCAGTAAAAACCAGAGAAGGTAACTGGGCAAAAAGCATCCAAGAAAAAGCAAATACTTTTGCAGAGTACCTTGAGAACGTCTTCAAACCTTATGAAGATAAAGATTGTCAAGGAAACGAAGAAACGTGCGAAGAAGACGGACCTATTCGGCCGGTAACAGCTAAAGAACTTTCCAAAGAAATCAAAGAAGGCATAAACATAAAAAAAGCCCCAGGGTTCGATTTAATCACAGGGGAAATTTTAAAACAATTTCCTCGAAAAGGTTTAAAAAAACTAGCGCAGATTATAAATGCTGCATTTAAATTAAGATATGTGCCAAGCATGTGGAAGGTCGCGGAGGTAATAATGATACCAAAACCAGGTAAACCACCTAGCGAAGTAGCCTCATATCGCCCAATATCGATACTACCAATGTTGTCCAAGCTATTCGAAAAAATGCTGGCAAAACGTCTGCAAAAAATTATTGATGAAAATTCGCTACTTCCAAATCATCAATTTGGGTTTAGAAACAAGCACTCTACAATTGATCAGGTGCATAGAATCACAGAGGCCGGCAAAAATCCTCATCCAAACCCTCCACGTGGGTGCCGGCTGGTAATAACTACCACAGTTGTCTTGTGCGATGTCAAGACGGAGTTAGCTGAGGTCAGGGAGCATTGCATAGAATTTTTAACTTCTCAATAGTTTAATTCTTTTCACTTGCTCTTTGACCATAGGATAGGGGTACCTGATTTCAGTGGTGGTGCGAGCGCTTTTAAGCACAAATCCGTGCCGAAGAATGCAAGGCTGGGGGTCAAACCAGTCACCTACGAGCTCCTTCAGATGCACAGGCGAGGTCTGTCGTAATAAATGCCTTATCCCGGTAGAACGGCTCTGCCGGGACGAATATCTTTTCCGTATTACTCGTGGGACCTAAATCAAAAAAAAAAATTAACCAACAAAAAAAACAAAGAAAAAAACAAAACAAATTTTAACATGTCATCCGAAGATGACCTACTAGCCTCTAGCCAGGAGACAGTAGTGGGCAGCAGCAGCTTGGAGAGGAGTTCCACTCTAGCAGCGCTCCCAAAACCATCCACATCCTCTTCATCCACCGCGCAGGACTCTAGCACCAGTGCCCAAAGACGCGAAACTAGCCACAAATCAGCCGGTAACCGTCGGAAAAGCTCGTACAAGAGAGCCATCTTCACTCTGGGTAAGATTACCAAGAACGAGGAGGCCGGTACGGTTTCTCCGCGGGACCTGGCTGATAAAGAGAAATGTCAGCGGATTGTTGATGAGTACGTCAACTTCCGCAAAGACACACAGCCACAACCACAAGCGCGTAAAACGGAGGCCACAAAGCGGAACCGCTCTCTTGAGGTGGTCAAGACTGACTCTCAGAGGAGTAAGGTAGCGAGGCTGTCCACCAACCGTCAAAACGCTCCATCAACATCAGCGACCCAATCGGCACGAACTGTCAGTGAGGTTGTTAGAGACGACCTACAAATCGCACTGGTAGATGAGTTGTCTACCGGCGGTAAGACAGTGAGCGACGCATGGGGCGCTATCGAAAACAAGCTGTCCGAGATGGTCAATAACTATCTCATCAACAACCAAGGCGGACCACTTCCCTGCTTTGACTCAGCCGATGTCGTAAGAGGGTACAGGGTCATCAAATGCGAAGACAGGTTCTCGAAGGAATTTTTAGTTGGCTGCGTTCACGAGATACGTGACGCTTGAGACGGCTTGAGACTCAAGGTGATCCTAGCCAGGGAGATTCCGAGAAGACCTAGAATACGCATCTGGCTCCCTAACATGACCATTGACAGTAATAAGCTCATCAACTGTCTTAAGCTCCACAACCCGACGGTTCCCATGGATGACTGGAAAGTCATCAAGGCAGAGGAACCACACAACAACACACTCTCGTTTCTGATGCTGATTACTGAAGACAGCGCGGACCTGATCGAGAAGATCGGCTGCAAACTTCGCTTCGGCATCAGACACGCCAAAGTCAAAATCTTCTGATCCTCAGGCCAGACCGACGACTTCGACGAAGTCGACGGCGCCAGCAAGTTGCTGGAGGACATGTTGATCGTGACCAATCAACCCACAGCCCAAACCAACCCTACCACCGTAAACTCCAATGCTGAAAGTCGTGCAGATTAATCTGAAGGACTCTAAATGTGCTACAGATAACCTGATGATTCTCCTTAAGGAGGAAGACATCGACATCAGCATAGTTCAAGAACCATGGGTAAACGGCCCCACTATAAAGGGCCTAAACGACAGCCAGTATAACCTTTTTTACAACCGAAATAACAACAGCCATGGTAACGGTAAGCCAAGAACCTGCATTTTAGCTAAAAAACATATTAAAGCTTTTATATGTCCAAATTTTAGCTCGTCTGATTTAACAGTAGTTAAACTGGAGAGTGCGGGAGGCACGGACCTGCAAATTGCTTCCGTCTACATGGCACATGACCGAAGAACTCCACCAGAAGAAGTACACGAGCTCGTTACCAAAGCGAAGTCTAATCTCTTAAAGACTCTGCAAGGCTAAGTAAAATTCTATCCAAAGAGCACTCCAGCCCCTCTCTTCTGAGAAAGACGGATGGAGCGTGGACTGAGTCAACTGCAGAGTCTCTAGAGCTTTTAATGAATACCCACTTTCCAGGGTGCAAAGACTACAGCACAGGGTGTAACAATGCACAAAGATCGCAACCCCAGCGCCTGGGATAACATAACATCCATTATCGCCGGGCCCCGATGGCATTTTGCCTATTATGCTTCAAAAAAACCAAGACGTAGCGATCTCATGGCTCATACCGATTTTTAGGAGCTCTTTACTCAACAACCATGTTCCTCATTCTTGGAGAAAAGTGAGAGTCATTTTTATCCCAAAGGCAGGTAGACGCGGTCATGAAATCGCGAAAGATTTCAGGCCAATCAGTCTGACCTCCTTTGTTCTGAAGACCCTCGAGCGACTTCTAGATAACCACCTGCGTGGTACAATAGAAATATCAATATCCAAGGCACAGCATGCCTACCTTAAAGGAAGATCAACGGAAACGGCTCTTCATGAGGTAGTGCGAACAATCGAAAAGTCAATACACTATAAAGAATACACTTTAGCAACTTTTCTAGATATAGAAGGAGCTTTCAACAATGTATACATACTGAATCAATTCTGGACTCCCTTACAGAGCTAGGGATAGAGAATCATCTAAGTCTATGGATTGTCTCTATGCTTAGTACTAGAATAATTCAGTCCACACTAGGTAATAGCAATACAACAAAATTTGCCAGCAGAGGCACACCCCAAGGAGGTGTTGTCTCACCACTGCTGTGGCTCATAGTGATGAACAAAATACTCGTAACGTTAGACAGAGAAAGAATTAAAGTGGTCGGATATGCGGACGATATGGTGATACTGGTATCAGGGAAGTTTCCTTCCGTAATTAGTGAAATTATGGAAAATGCTCTCGGGAAGGTTAGCACATGGGCCAGGAGGTGCGGTCTAGGTGTAAGCCCGAGCAAAACCGAACTGATGCTTTTCACCACTAAAACGAAAATACCCGACTTCACTCTTCCTCGCCTAAACGGCCAACAGCTATCCTTATCCACCAGCACTAGGTATCTAGGAGTAATCCTGGATCACAAGCTCAACTGGAAACTTAACATCGAACAGCGGGTAAAGAAAGCATGCATTGCTTTCTACGCCTGCAATAGAACATTTGGTAAAAGATGGGGCCTGCAACCAAAACTGACCCTGTGGATGTACACAGCCGTCGTACGACCAATCCTTACCTACGGGTCAATAGTTTGGTGGCCGGCTCTAAGTAAATCTTACAACATAATCAAACTAAACAAAGTACAAAGAACTGCATGCATAGGCACCACAGGCGCTCTAAGGACAACACCGTCAGACGCCCTTACAGTCCTTCTGCATCTGTTACCTTTAGACCTTCACATTACAAACATCACAGCCCATAGCGCGATCAGACTCAGAGAGTCGGGGTGCTGGTCTGCGAAACCCTACGGCCATAGCAACATTCTGCTTTCTCTATCAAGAGAACTTATACCACCCTCAACGGACTATATCACTCCCAAAATGTTATTCACTAAACATTTTAAAGTAAAATTCCCTTCAAGATTAGATTGGCAGGATGGCCGGTTGAACAGGGACACGAAATTAACAATCTACACAGACGGTTCAAAAATGGACTGTGGAGTAGGTGCAGGTGTTTTTTCTGAGTCTCTTAACATCGCAAAATCCTTTAGGCTACCGGATACGGCCAGTGTGTTTCAGGCGGAATTACTGGCCATCCGCGAGGCCTGTCGTCAAATCAAACTTCAGACAAACATATTTCCGAGGCAAAAGATAGACATTTTTATTGATAGTCAAGCTGCCATCAAGGCTATCGCCTCAGTCAATATAACCTCAAAATTAGTATTAGAATGCCGCAAGGAGCTGGCCTCGCTTGACCAGTTCAAGGTCACCCTGATCTGGGTTCCAGGTCATAGCAACGTTCACGGAAACGAACATGCTGACGAGCTGGCCAGGCAAGGCTCTGCCCTTCACTGTTCACTTGCGGAATCGGTGCACATACCGCTCGGAGCAGTCAAAGCAAAGATCTCCTCAGAATTCCTATCGAAGGCAAACCTCAGATGGAGGAGGCTGACGAACTGTATCGTATCCAGAAGGATGTGGCCAAACTACAGCACGGAAAAAACTACCTACCTCCTAAGCAAATCACGTAAAGATATTGCCAGAATAACAGCGATAATCACAGGCCATTGGCCAATAGGGGAACATGCATCAAGACTTGGCATCCCACATAATACACATTGCCGTAGCTGTAACGACGCAGCCGAAAAGGAAACACTCACTCACTACCTCTGCGTTTGTCCGGCACTAGCTAGGGCCAGACAAAGATCTCTTGGTAGACTCTTCTTCGACTCCCTTGAACAGGTCTCGAAATATGGTATTAGAGAATTAATAACCTTCTTGAATTCCACAGGCTGGATCTAAAACCTCCTATTGATAATCTTAAACAACCGGGTCAAATGAGTTGTGGTAACAAAACGGCACATGATGCTACTTGGGTTTTTAGTTAAACCGCCACTCCTACCTTCCTACCTACCTACCTAGAATCACAGATAAAATAGAAAAAGCATTTGAAGAGAAAAATGTGTGCTCTACAGTATTTCTTGATATAGCACAAGCTTTGGATAAAGTCTGGCACAAAGGACTGATACACAAACTACAAAAACAACTGCCGAAGCAGAGTATTCGACTATTCTGGAGTCTTATATATCAGATCGATTCTTCAGAATTAAGCAAGATACAGAGTGTTCAACATTAAGAGAGATTAATGCTGGTGTACCGCAAGGCAGTGTGCTAGGTCCAGTTTTATACCTACTCTTCACTAGCGATTTGCCTGAAAGTATAGAAACCACCATAGCTACTTTTTCAGACGACACAGCCGTCCTTGCTGTGGGAGCAACTGTCGAAATAGAAACAAAAAAGCTTCAGACGGCAATAAACAATATTTCAGAATGGACTAAGAAATGGCAGATTAGATTAAATGACCTTGAGTCAGTCCATATTAATTTTACGTATAAAAACGTACCACACATTCCAGTCTACATTAACAACAATGTAGTAGAATTTTCTAACACAGCTAAATATCTAGGCATGACTCTAGACGCTAAACCGCGTTGGAAAGCGCACGTTAAGAAAAAAAAAAGATGAGTTGAACATGCATGTTGTATTGGCTTATTGGGAGATACTCATCCCTGTCCAACTACAATAAGTTATTGCTATACAAGCAAGTTCTAAAACCAGTATGGACCTACGGGCTCCAATTGTGGGCATGTACATGCCAAACAAACTTACAAAAAATTCAGGTTTTTCAAAATAAAGTACTAAGGAACATAGTTAATGCTTAATGCACCTTGGTACATACGAAACGCCGATCTGCATAGGGATCTAAATGTTGAAATGGTTGAAGATGAGGTTAAGAAGGTTACTAGGAGGCATAGAAATCGGCTTCTCAACCACGTAAACACAGAAATAACAGAACTTTTAAATAATGACAATGTAATCAGGAGACTGAGACGAAATATCCGTATTTGAAAAATTAACATGGAATGCAAAATTTTGAAGCATCGAAGGATTTACTGTGTAACACTTCCAACTGATTCACTGTGTACACTGCTCTCATTTCACAGAAACATGTTAATAATTTATAAAATATTTCACCAAAGTTCCTAATCAAATCGAAAAAATTGGTAAGGATATAGTTATAAGCAAAAGTACAAATAATGTACTCAAATGAAGTTACAATACACACTTTTTGAATAAGATCAAAAATAAAACAGAAAAAAAAAATTACTTACCTACCTATGCAGAAAACACTAATACGCGAGTATAGCCAGCTGCATTCCACCCATCCAACAATTCAACCGCAATACTCGCCAAGCCAGGAATGCTCATCAGTTTACCCTTCAGCCTACCTTCGGTCGTACTATGAAATATAGAGATTCTTTCATAAGTAGTACAACACGAATGTGGAATGCCTTGCCCAGCTCGGTCTTTCCCCCTCAGTGCAATTTGCAGACATTCAAAACCAATGTGCATCGGAATCTCCTATCTTCTCTATCCCAATTTCCTTAACGCCCGCGCTTCAAACTACACCATAAGAGTAGTCATAACCTCTTTAGCGCGTGTTAATTATAAAAAAAAAAAAATAGCCATCTTCGACATCGCAATCGACGCAAAAGACTGATAGTCTGTTGCGAAGGGAAGTGAAAATGTGTTCTTTTCTCTATTTCAGATTTATTTTAAAATAAAAAGAGACGTTATGAGAGCAAGTGATTCACTGTGTACTCTGATTCACTGTTGACACCTTTACCGTTTACCCTACTTAACTTAGCGTTATCGATTCGCTACACACAGAAAAAAAAATTGTAATGCCAACAATTTTGTTGGTTAAAATGAACCCAAATATCAAAATTTTTGATTTAAGAATTATATTGTTGGCAATATTCTTAGAAAATAGTTATGGCAAGCATTTTATTCTTAATCTGAATATTCGATTCTTGGAAACTTAAAAACGAGTTCTTCTTATAAAAAATTATTGTTGAAGCAAGAACTTTTTGCTTCCAATTTTTTAAAGATCTCAAAATTCTTCGACCAACAACTTTTTTTTTTCTGAGTGTATCTTCTTTTCTTCTTCTCTTCTTCTTCTTCTTCTTCTTCTCTACCTCTATAGAAAAGAATACATTTTTCTGTTTGTCCGCGAGTAGGGAGTAGGTACGCAACGAAACCTCAACAATATTGTTTCAAAATGCCAAAAGTGCGGGCTGAAATTTTTTTCTAATGGTTCTAACTTTCTAACGGTTCAACTACAAACGGAAAAAAATCCACTACAAACAACTACAAATGAATGCCTATCGAACTGCAAACTCAGTTTTCCATTCTAGAAAAAGTGCGGGCTAACTTCACAAAAAAAATTAAGCTGCAATTTCGCCTAAATTGCATATAAATCACAAACCATTAGGCCGATTGATACAATTTTTGTTTTATTACATTGGTGAGGTGGAAAACAGTTGAAATAGGAAATTTCATCACTCGGCAATGTACCTTTTGGAAGATAACGCGTTCTTATATCGCCTGCTTAAATTGCATATAAATTCTTTTTTGTTTGGCCAGTTTCGACATTAAATGTTTTATTAGATAGATCACACATGCTTTCTAACAACCAATTAGTTTTTGTCGTTTGTAGTTGTCCAGCATTTGAAATATCCGTCCCCTTAAATGGTCTGCGAAGACGATTTCAACCATTTTCTTAAATTTTCAATAAATCGCTATCCATTGATAAGAGGTAATTTTTGTTTTCTCCATTAGATACATCTAACAGAAAGCATTAGAAAAAAACAGATTTCACTATTTTGAGTTGCTTAATAACAGAAATATGGATATGAGTTTATATGACGAAGTAGTGTTCGCTTAAGTTTCATTTAATTTTTTTTTCTTTGTAATAAAATCACAAAATTTGAATTGGATTAGATAGTCAGGAATACATGCTTTGCAGAAATTGCATTTTTGTTGTTATAAATTGTTTCAAAGGGGTTAGGTTTTAATGTTATTCAAAGGAATAGAAAGAAATGTTGGATAAAATCGGTGTTTATTGATCGGTTGTTGTTGCTAATTGACAAGCAGTGACTAATGTGGATGGGCACTGATGAGTGCTTTGCGAAAAGGTGTTTATCGTTGTTTTGTTGTTGTTGGGAAGCCCATATATGGATGCAGCTCTAAAGGGATGCGTTTTTTGATTTTGATTGCTTTTTATTAAGCAACGCTTAAGTGAATTCAGAAATTTTAAATGCAGTTATTTAAGTTAGGAAATGCTTTATGCAACAGGTTTTGAATTATTTTTCTCTTTTGTAAATTCGGAGTTACAGGTGCAAACACAAATGTCCTTATATCTCGGAAATAAGACATTTCTGTTAAAAAATAATTTCACTACAAACAACTACAAACGATTTCAAATGCAACTGGCTAGTTTTTATTTCAAAAAGCCAAAAGTGCGAGCTGAAATTTTTTTCTAATGGTTCTAACTTTTTAACCTTTGAACTACAAACGAAACAAATTTCTCTACAAACAACTACAAACGAATGTCTATCGAACTGCAATTCACGTTTTTCATTCTAGAAAAAGTGCGGGCTAACTTCACGTAGGTATCGATTTGTCGTGAGTAGCGGAATTGCATAGGATGGTTTTTAGTATCCTAAGTCCGTTATTGGTTCTTTAAACACATTTTATATGATTTTTTAACTAAAAAAAAACTAAGAAATGACTAAAAAAATTTGAATATGACTTACAGCGTTTACAGATATGCGAAGGTCATTGCAATCAACAGCCCACCAGTGGAGTGCGGACACATCCACGTTTATCAAACAAACTTGTTTTCTTCTCTGTTCTCCATTTTTTCTTTGGACTATGTAGGTTTCTAATGTAAATATTTATTTTTTATTTGTTTAATAGTTATCTATGTAAGACATAATTATAAAACAAGAGTGTCTGGGTAATATTTTATAGTTTTTTTTCTTTACAATCAGTCGGGTTTTTTTGGTTTTTGAATAACCTTTTTTTGTTTCTTTTTTTGTATGCATTTTTTGTGCTTTGTGTTGCTCTCTCTTTTAAATTGAACTGGAGTATTATAAATATGAATTGAGTAGTAGGGAGGGCGAATGTGGCCATGGTTGCCACTTCAAAATTAAGTTTGTGTTCAAAATTGAAAATAAAAATGACCAAATACAAATAACTAGAAATTACCAAAGTAATTTAAGTCCGAAATATTTGTAAACACAGAACAATCTGACGAAAAGAAAAGCGCTATAAGTATCATAAAAATTTAAGCCGATTGTCTTTTTCCGTTTCGTAAAAAAATTACCAAATGGCATAAGAAATGACAATGTGATAAAGAGAAAAATCAATGACCAAATTTGGTCACAAATGACCACTGTGTATGTGGCGCATGGAATTGAGAGAGTAGGGTATGAAATCGAAAGGTAATTCAGATTGAGAGCAGATTGAGAGGTTGTCACACTCAAATGTTATCTAAAATGCGCTAGAGTGATTCCACTTTGTATGTATAGTTTCCATTCCTTTACTGATTTTCATGTAAAAATACAACATACTACATACCTACAACAACATAATTAATAGGTCTGTTCCCTTACGATAATGCATTCGAATACATTAGTCAAACTTCGTTCCCTTACGCAAAAGTTGGTTAGAAGTGAACGAAGTTTGACTAATGTATTCGAATATATTCGAATTGTAAGGGAACGGACCTAATAAGTCCCTACTATTGTAAAACTAAGTAATTGTGTCCTCTGTTTCTGGCTACACTTCACTTATCTATACATCTTCTATACATATATATAAAAATCAAAATCAATTGCTTCGGTCGGGTAAAGGCTCGAGAACTGCTCGTTATTATTTTTCAAGCAAGTTGTTGTTGTCAACAATTTTGAAATTTATTACGTTGATTTGTTTGATGGTGTTTGAATCCATCATTTTAGTTTGCCAAGCATTTTCCAGGATCCTTGCATTAGGATGTGTGAGTAAGTCTTGTGGACGACGAAGATGCGTTGAAGGAATTTGAAGGAATTGTGTAAGACATTAGGGAAACTTACCTGGAGTTCATATTATTGTAGAGAATGCTTTGAAATTTGTTGAAAGAAAGTACACACAGAAAAAAAAGTAATGCCAACAATTTTGTTGGTTAAAATGAACCCAAATATCAAAATTTTTGATTAAAGAATTATATTGTTGGCAAATAGTTATGGCAAGCATTTTATTCTTAATGTGAATATTTGATTCTTAAAAACTTAAAAACGAGTTCTTCTTATAAGAAATTATTGTTGAAGCAAGAACTTTTTGCTTTAAATTTTTTAGAGATCTCAAAATTCTTCGCCCAACAACTTTTTTTTTCTGAGTGTACCTAAGTAAAAAAACCGGCCAAGTGCGAGTGTCACTCGCGCACCGAAGGTTCCGTATTTGGCTAAAGTCCAACACATCAGATATTATTTGAAATCTATAATATCATTCAAACTTCCCCTCTTCATGAATTCATCACAATTTCGTTTAATTTAATTACTTAATATTTTTACTCTCAAAAATTACTCGCACATGAATCTCATTTTCTAATTATTACCTAGTACCCACGCCAATTTTCCATTCTGTATGTGACCTGTCCCAATTAAAAACTATTGACTAAAAATATATTACTTTTATTTTGTTCTGTACTCCCCAACAAAAATGTATTATACTCCCCAACGAAATTAGCAAGCGGTAACCCAGTGACTCTCTTCTGTCTTTGATGGGGTCAATTGTGCACCAGGGATGGAAAAGTCGATACAATTGTATCGAATTCGATACAAATGAATCATAAAAATCAGAAAGAACTCTTGACAAACACGATCTCACTGTATATTACGATTAAAACTTTAACTTTTAAAAAAATCAATTTCAATTTCTACGAATTTTTCCAATCCCCCTTTAAAATTTTCCAATTTTTTCACTGTATGAACCTTCCTTAAGGTAAGATTAGACTGTATGCCAAGTGGTCATAAAATGTCAATTTCTGACAGTTATCATGTCAAAATATGGTCATACAATGTAATGGGCATATCCTCATATGCTCTAATGACCTGAATGCCACATATGACCAGGCTGATTTTGACAGATAAAAATGACCAAATAGCATAGTTTAATCGGACAAAAAGCACGAATGCCAGCATAAAGTCTTTTGATGGGACAAGCATTATTTTGTTGTCATCAAAGATTGATGAGTTCGTAGAATTGGGATTTATTTTCATTTTCTTTCTCTTTTTTGTGGATTTATGAAATAATGAAGTCAAAACCAATGCGCAAATTCTTTATTCATTTTTCACTACAAAAAATTGACCACAATCAATTTCGAGCAGTAAACATCATGAACAAATAAGACAAAATAATAGATACCTATTAATGTTACTACCAGAAAATTCCCAACTTCAACTTTTTTGCTTTCTTTTTCTTAACAACATTACTCTTCTACAACATTGGGTGATAAATAACAAATGCCTTAAATAACCATCAAGGCAAACATGACCATATTGGTATCTAATTCTTATATAAAGCTTTGATAATTTTGACATTTCGTTCATTTGACAGCTTATCTCGTCATTTGCCTTTTGGTATTCATATGCATAATTGGCATACAGTCTAATCAAAGAAAACATAGCTCAAATTGGACGATCCGTTCTCGAGTTTTGGGCGGCCTTAGGAATGCAACTTATTTTAAATATATATATTTTTTTAGGTGTGTACAGTTTTGTTAATAAATTCACTTTCTTATACGCAAAATTGTTTTCAATACAATTGGCTCCATTTCAGTACAATCTTACAACACTTTTCAGTACAAATCGAAAATGCCATTTTCCATCCCTGTTGTGCACAACTGCGTAGTAGAGATTAAAACTTATGAGAGCAATGTATTTTACATGGTAAAATTATCTTTTTTGAAAATATCTTGTAAACTATTAACTTTTCGGCAAAACAGTATTCAGCACATATATAGATAAGAACATGATCTACAAAAAAGGAATTTATGTATTTTTTTGTGAATCAAGAAATAAACAGTTTTTTGGGCGAATGAAAATATTTTTTTCACCAGATTACTAATTAATCCAAAACCAATCGATGTATTCCTTCCATTGGTATTTGTCGTTTAACTAGAGGTTATACCGGATGTTGTGTGTAAATTTTAGCCTCCTATGTCAATCGGTTCTTGAGATAGACCTGGTAACAAAATTGGCTTAGTGGGTTCGGACAGACGGAGAGACATCCGAGCGAAACTAATAAGGTTACGTTTTTAAGGTTTCGTACCCAAAGGGAAAAAACGTAACCTTATTAGTTTCGCTCGGATGTCTCTCCGTCTGTCTGTCTGTCTGTCTGTCTGTCTGTCTGTCTGTCTGTCCGAACCCACTAAGCCAATTTTGTTACCAGGTCTATCTCAAGAACCGATTGACATAGGAGGCTTAAATTTACACACAACATCCGGTATAACCTCTAGTTAAACGACACATACCAATGGAAGAAAAACATCGATTGGTTTTCGATTAATTAGTAATCTGGTGAAAAAAATATTTTCATTCGCCCAAAAAACGGTTTATTTCTTGATTCACAAAAAAATACATAAATTCCTTTTTTGTAGATCATGTTCTTATCTATATATGTGCTGAATACTGTTTTGCCGAAAAGTTAATAGTTAACAAGATATTTTCAAAAAAGATAATTTTACCATGTAAAATACGTTGCTCTCATATCATAAGTTTTAATCTCTACTACGCAGTTGTGCACAATTGACCCCATCAAAGACAGAAGAGAGTTGGGTACTAGGTAATAAATAGAAAATTAGATTCATGTGCGAGTAATTTTTGAGAGTAAAACTATTAAGTAATTAAATTAAACTAAATTGTCATGAATTCATGAAGAGGGGAAAGATTGAATGATATTATAGATTTCAAATAATATCTGATGCGTTGGACTTTAGCCAAATACGGAACCTTCGGTGAGCGAGTGACACTCGCACTTGGCCGGTTTTTTTTCCCTTTGGGTACGGAACCTTAAAAAGGGAAATGAAGAAAATACATATCAGCAATGGTGTTCTTGACAGTATACAGCGGATGCCTTGGTAATTGATTATCTTTATTTGTTGCTTTGGTGATATTTTGCTGTTGTGGAACACACAGCTTTCACAGCTGCTTCATTTCGTTTTGTGATTTGCCTAACTTGAACCACTAAATTCATGTAAAATGTAGGCAGATGTACAAAAAAAATGGGAGACTTACGTGTGGGCAAAGGTCTGAACTCGTTGAAGGCGGAAATGAAAGAGAATAAATGTCACAATTGCGGTAGCAAAAATACTTGTCGTTGTCAGCCTGCACTATTTTCGTTTATTTCTCATTTTAAATATGGTGAATCGGCTGATTAAATTGTTCCGAAAGACCTGTTTAACTACTAATTCAGTTGAAGTATCGAAGGTAGGTTTGGGTTTAATTGGAATTACCTAGAAAAAAAGTTAAGCATTTCTTTAAAGTTCAATAACCTTATGATAAGCACGCTTCATCCGTTTATTGAATAATTCGAAAGGGATTTTATTACGACACAAAGGCACAAATAAAACAATCGTGAAGTATCTACTTAGTAATAAAAAATAAATTGAAAGCGTACTATAAAAAGTACCGAAAATTGTGTATGATATTTGACAGATCAGCGGATATTCTGTGCATTTCTTATTTGGTGTATTGTTTCTTGCTTATAATAAGAATCAAAAAACCTTTAAATGATATCTGTTGGGCAAATTTAATTGGAATTTTTGTAGCTGTTTGTTTTTTTTAGAATAAAATCTCCATTTTGAAAGCAACCATTGAAATTGTTTTTCACTAAAACCGATTATGAAATTTAATGTACCTAATAGATTTTAATTAAGTTGCCGCACTAGTAAATGTGGAGGTCATTATAAATACGTATCCACATTTAGCGAGAGAAGTTTCACTTCTGGTGTGTAGCCACAAAAGATAATATAGCCATTATTATTTGTATACATTTAAAATAAATAAATATAAATGAGCTTGGTAGAGTAACTTCTTATTCGACCACTATACCTAACCGCGTGACAAATAAACAAACATAGTTTACATAATCATCTGTATTTTTTCCCATTAGTATTTATGTTCAATGGATCAAAGTTGTTTCCATTACATATTCTATTAAACGTCATCAAAAATTCAATACAAATTATTTGATACTGCTTAACACTAAATGGGTACATTCGTACATACAGTATGTATACTAGACTCTTTTGCGCCAGGTCCCAGGGTGATTATATCCACGTATTTGTATAAATGATAAAAAGCGAATAAAAAGTTTCGTGTTTCACTTTCAATTCAATATCGGTTCATACATTTTAGATTTACACTAATTTCTTTATATACGCTCGATCTCCTTCAGTTATTAACCGCACCACAAATACAAGCCCAAAAGCATACAAATTAACCCAACAAAGTAAGGGAAAGAATATACTAAACTACGTACCTATATATTATGTACCTACTTCCTATAGAGAAAAAGTAATGGAATTACTTTTGGGAAACCACGAATGGTTCACTTCCTGAATACTAATATTATCTGTTTAAAGACGTTCCCATTCCCATTCGGTTACAGCGAAATGTACGTGCAATATCCACGTAAGCCAATATTTTTTTTCCACAGCATGCTATTTAACTTTATCCAAGCTATCCATGAACATATTTTGGAATGTGATAATATGCGAAATTACAAAGTCAAGGACACATGCGTTAAGCATAAGAGTAGGACGAAAGAAAAGTCAATATAAATGTATGCCCCAGATTAAGTACAATATAACCTGACTGGGTCGGGGCCCAAGGATGTTTCGTTGAAAACCATATCCTTAGCAATCGAGAATTGCTGAAAAAAAACTCTTCTGTACACTGTACAATTTGGGAAATCGAATTTTGGCATTGAATTCCATTCACGTTCTTTTAACGCCTTTACATCCTTTTATTTGGTCATAATTTAAGGTATCACAAAGTCATTCGGTAGTATGTATGATTGTATGTGTATATGCTTTCGATGCTAGACCCGACTAACGAGTATAGAGAAGTGCTCAGTTCAAGCCTCTCCAATGGGATCACTTTTTGATGATCCTTCTGCTGGGATTTCAGATTATTCCCAAAGTGTAATCTAAATCCACTTAGGTATCTATGTATATGGCTAAAGAGCAAAAGTCCTTTTTCTTAAGAAGGTATGCACAAACCTTATAAGCACAAATTCCTGTACCTTGTATGCGATTATGACTATCGAAATACGTTCTCTGAATTAGGGTAGAAGCAATTTGTTGACATCAGGAAAGAACATTAAATGAAATTGAGATTTTTGTGACAGTAGGTATGAGTTAACGTTGAAGTTCTAGATTTGAGGTAAGGCAATAATTATTGTGGCAAAAGGCAATAGAACATCACAAATAATAAATATAATAATTAATTGGATTGCGAAATTGATGATGAAAATGCAGTGAATGATATCAAAAAAAAAAAAAAAATAAGAGTATAAAGCTTACAAAGGGTTATAATAAACTCAACGTAATGCTAATAGTAGTACAGATATTATGTTATTACCTACATGGAGATTAACCACATGTTTAAATATTAGTATAGCTCTGCAATGTCTTTCGATACTTCCAGCGAATTCCCAACACAAAAAAAAAAAAAATAAATAAATAAATTAATTAAATTAAAATAATAAAGCTTATATTTCTTCTTTTGGTATAGGGAACTATGTACTTTGGTACACTTTGCATACGTGTTGGAATTTAGTTTGCCCCATATCACATGATGAGCGTTGGCATCTCAACCAATCAGAAGGTAACCTACCCTCTGATTTTTTTCATCTTGGTAAAGGCGCACTAATAAGCATAAAACTGAGGTGGGACAGAACTGCTATTATTATTAATACTTCAAACTCTGACTTCCTTTGTTTTCAAAAACAGTGTGATGTGTGATGCTTTTTTTATTACAAAGTTTTATTATGGTCACCACAAACGTTTTGAAAATATCGATTTGTTTTTTTAAGATAAAGGAAGGGAAATGTAGGCGCAGTATCGTGGCTCAGTGGTTCGTGTGTTGGACTACTAAGCGAGGGGTCCCAGGTTAGAATCCCGCAAAAAAACAAATTCCAACTCAGGGTTTTTTTTCACTGCGCCACGTAATATTCATAATAGCTACGAATTTCCACAACGACAAAGTTACACTTCAGTCCTATAAGTTACAATTTCAACTTGTGAAAAGTACCATCTGAAAAGTTAATTATCCATCACTGCTATGTATTCGGAATTTCCGCACATGTACCTACTTTGAGCATAATGTATATTAATATTGTATGCATAATCTTGCTATTTTTATCACGAAGAAATAAAACTCGCACATGATGAGTTTTCTTATGCCCGCCTGCCCCCTATCTAAGAGAAAAACTGAATTTAATATCTAAATGTGCATATGATATGTAAATCTCTTCTCAATTGCGTATCTATTTCAGGTCCAGTCAAGCCTCTGTGTTGAAGAAAAACACATTTCTTGCTTCCAAAATGTTGCTCATTTTTCCGTGTTTGAGTGAATTTGTGGAGACGTGTATAACGCTACTGAGTCTAATAAAATTAAACCCAACACAGAATTTAATAGCCATACGATGAGCGTGCCAACAATTGTGTCAAGAGCTTGTTTTTATTGCTGTTTTTTTTTTTTTTGTTATTTCTTTTTTTTTTCGATTTACGAAAAGGGTGGCGTGTTGGGGTTTATGGCTTTCAGCGCACAATCGCTGCACCACATAGAATACACTATATAACACACGATTTTCCACGCCATTTGTCTTAAGCGAAAGACAATATTGTATCACCGAACAGCCCAGTGACACAGAAGGACAAATACGTCTGATATAAAGCATAGGAACCCCATAATCCAGAGGCTAATGCACAATGTGGTAAGTGTAAGCTCCGAAAGAAAGTTAAGGCGTCGTTATAAACGAATGCTTTATTCAGCTGTAAGTGAATGCTATGTGTAAATGATCTTCATTGTCTGTCCGGTTTTTCTCTTGTGTGTCCCGTTTTATATTATAACTTTAAATTTATAAATTTAAACGCGTTCAGATATACTCCAGTGACAATAAAATGTCAATTTTATTTAAATGAAATCAAAATCAGTAGAGAACGATATGATAAACAGTGTTTTTCGATTTGTTTTGTTGACCGTACGAAAAACAGTGAAATTCGAGATTAATCCAGCAAACTTCCAACGATTGGCCTTACGATTTATAAATTGTCATCGCAAAAGCCAATCGAAAGGGGAACTGAATCCGCTTGAATTGGAATTGAAGATCAGTTGGAATAATTGGATAAGGACTTCCTCGCCTTTGAATTTGCCCTTGAATTTGAACTTGAATCACATTGTTCATCAGTTTCTAGACTGACAACATCGTACCGTTGCACAATCTCGGATGATTCAGATTCCGCAACATGATTATGATCGATTCCACCTACAGCTCAAAAATTCCATCGGATAGTTGATCGCTTCATCCTCGTTATGGTCACGCTGTCAACGGATTTCTACGAATGCAGTTTTCCAGCGATTTGACTTTGAATAGTGAATATCCAGCTATCGACGTCCTTATTCTTCGATATTTTTTATAATTTTGTGCAGTGCCGGGAAACATTTTGATGAGTTCCTCGCCTTCGACGATGTGAACACGCAAAAATTAGCAGGGAACGACATCAATCCAGTCGGAACATCAACATCAAGCGACAGCAGTTGTTTCGAGAATTCAGCAGCCGATGGGTCGTTCTGCAATGCTACTCTCATCTTCATGGTCAATTCAATCTTCTTGACATGCTGCCACAAAGACGGCGATTTCAGACATGCATTAAGTTCATCGACCACAATAGATCTCTGGATGACGGGAAGCGTTCGACAAAAATCTCCGGAGAGCAGTATCATAGCCCCACCAAATTGTCGCGAATCACCTCATACTTATAGATCATTCATCGTTCGGTCAACTGCAATAGCCAACGCAATTAGAGATCTTGATCGAATTGTAACCAGAATTAACGAAATGGCGAATGTTTTGTCTGTCTCATCGGGAGCATCAAGAAAGTAAATGCCTCCCATTGCTTAGTCAACAACCTTTCATCAGCGAATCGTACACGTTCTTTTGCTCGGCATTCAACACCGGCGCATTTGTTCAGAATCATTCAGACAGCTCATCTCGATCATAGTCTTGCTCCCGTTGCATTTCGGGATTGAATTCATCGTGCATTTAACCTACATGTTTTGCTTCGTTGAGTCAAGGAGCTTCGATAAATATTTAGGGACGAAATTTTCCAAGGTTCAAAACGAAAATTTTCGTCGAATTTTTTTTTAATTTTTCGCGTTTTTCCGGAATTCTCCAAGTTTTCCACTAAGAATTTTGTATCTTTCCATTTAAAAAGCCATTCCGGAACAATTGCACACAAAATTTTTAACCTTTTGCACACAAAAAATCAATTTTCGTTTTTCCCCATTTCCCGACTTTTCCAGATGGTTTTTCCAAAATTTTCTTTCGTAAAGACCTTCTCCTTATAATAACGAAAATTTAAGCCAAATCCGCCCAGCCGTTCTCAATTGATGAACTATCTATCATACGTTTTTTACACCATTTTTAAGATTCCGTTCCCAAAGGGAAAAAACGGAACCTTATTAGTTTCGCTCGGATGTCTCTCCGTCTGTCCGGACTCCAAGCCAATTTTGTTACCAGGTCTATCTCAAGAACCGATTGACATAGAAGGCATACACACAACATCCGGTATAAATTGGTTTCCGAGTAATTAGTAATCTAGTGAAAACAATATTTTCATTCGCCCAAAAAAACGGTTTAGTTCTTGATTCACAAAAAATACATAAATTCCTTTTTTGTAGATCATATTCTTAGCTATGTGCTGAATACTGTCTTTCCGAAAAGTTAACAGTTTACAAGATATTTTCAAAAAAGATAATTTTACCATGTAAAATATGTTTCTCAACTACGCAGTTGTTGTGCACAATTGACTCCATCAAAGACAGAAGAGAGTCACTTGTGGTATACATATACACTATATCTATATTATAATACTATAATTTCGCCGAATTTTCGAGACTCGCATTAAGAAGGAAAGGAAAGAGAAAATACAGCACATTACTAAGAGAGAGCTACCGAATTAAGGGACACAGATACTGAATGGGAAATTGGTAAGGATTGTGTAGGTAGCAGCGATACCACTTTACTACAATTGAAGTAGATCTACTTCAATTTTGGAAAAAAAATTTAAATCTGCTCCCTACTTCGCACTATTGGTAAATTTTTAATATCTACTTCACTTTCGAAATCTCTTATTTAATCTGCTTCAATTTTAATAAAAATACCTTAGATCTACTTCCAAAAAAATATTTAAAAAATGTTTTACACTCTTTCATATGAGTCCAGTCTCACATTTCTAAACAATAAACTGCATCAAACTTCACTCTTCGTTTATTACTGTTATTGCTGTGAAAGAGGTGATAGCTGGTAGGTATTTTTGAGCCTCCTACCTATGGAGTTATTATTTTAATTCCAAAAATTTTAACTTGTCAATGGCCGTTATATATTGAAATAAGAATTCAACTACATATTTATATTTTAATTTTAATTTTGTGATATGTATAAACACTTCTAACTAATTGAAATTATATAAAAGTCAACTAGTAGTTGTATTTGATAAAAAAAAAGTGATATCATAAAATTAACTGATGTAATCTTGCCAACCAAAACGATAAGTGTAGATCGTAACGTTTTTTTACATGTTTCAGGTATACATAAAACTAATATGGAATTGAATATATCATTAAAACTATGATTTTGAAATCTACTTCCATTTTCTTGAATCTACTTCACTTTTCGGATCAAATCTACTTCGCCTTTTTTTTTTGAAGTGGTAACGCTGGTAGGTAGCAATTAAAGAAACAAAATCTTCATTTGGGTTTCTTTTCTGCGGTAGGTAATCACACAATGAGATTCATGTGTGAATCATTTTTGAGAGTAAAAATATTAAGTAAGTAAATTAAACAAAATTGTGATTAGGAATGTTCTTTCCTACTTTAGCCAAATGCGGAACCTTCGGTGCGCGAGTGACACTCGCACTTGGCCGATTTTTTTTATATATAGACTAGCTGAAATTCGTTAAAATAATGAAAATAATAATTCCGAGCATGCACAATGCACATGCTGCTTTATATAATTCAGTGAACTCAAATTCTTCATTCAAAACTTATACTCACACAATAGAAATAACTAAAGTATGTACATATTATAGTCAATCTGCTTCAATAAAACCGCAATAATTGACATGTCGGCCAACCTTCCACTTTTTCACTAAAGCGCTTTATGGTACACCGTACACGACATACAGAGCGGAAGGTTTGCACACACGTGAGCACGCCACATACAAGGGAATTCAAGATTGATGCAAACAAATTTCCAGCGAATGTCCTTGTGACTTATTAATTGTCATAGCGAAAGCGAGACGCACGGGAAATGGAAGACGCTTAAATACGAATGGCAAGGTTTGTTTTGAATTTTTCCTTCAAAATCTTTTGCTTGCATGACATTTGATTTGAGATCCTTCAAAATCAAATCAAACGCGTTGAGTTGCAAACTTCCAATTTCAACCGGAACATACAAAGAATTATAAAATTAAACGTTTTAAATAATATTTGTTGTATTGGTGATACTAAACGTTTTTCTATTCAGTCTATAGGTTTTAAATTGTGGTTGTAATCTATTATATAAAAATCAATCGTTGTGTGTTAGTCGGGCAAAGGCTCGATAACTGCTAAACCGATTTGAATGATTTTTGTTTCATTTTGTTCGTCTTGAATCAGGGATGGTTTAGGAAAAAAGAAAAGTCGGAAAATTCTCAACAGGTGGCGTTGCAGGCACACATTTCGATTTTCATGGGGAAAAGCACTTTGAAAAAAAAATAAACTGGATATAAATCGAGTAGTGAAACTTCCAAAACAAAAAAAAAAAAAAATATTTTAAAAGCAATTGTTGTTGTCAAATATTTTAATTATTTTCTAAGCAAATTGTTGTTGTCAACAATTTTGAATTTTTTTTTTTTTAAATTACCTAATAAGTACATAGTTTGTTTCTATTTACTATGTTACATTAAGTGACTTTTTTTATTGATGACATACATACTATTTATATTATGACCATAATAAGAAATTGGCATTGTTTTTGAAAACAAAAGAGTTCAGACGTTTAAGGGACAAAATAATAATAAGAGTTCTCTCTCACCTCAGGATTTTTGTTTATTAGTGCGCCTTGATCAATATCACTTTTATTTGTGAGCTATTTTTTAGAGAAAATTTAAAATTATGAGCTGCTTCATTTCATATCTTAACAAATTCTTGGTTTCGATGCACTGAACATTTTTGAACTGAAGTCAATCTCTGCATAAATTTGTATATGAAAAAATCTTTCCACACAAGCCGAAGAATGTGGAATTGAAAGTATGCCTTGACCTATTTCAAAAACATAAAATCAACAAATTAAATTTTGATGAGGGTAACCTCTATCCAAAAAATTAAAATTGGTGCGTTTTGTAAAGATTTGAAATGTTCAAAGTCGGCAATAGTACCTACGGTACGCACTATTAACGCTACCAATTTTGGAAATTTTATCATACAAAAAAAAGTAAGTATCACCTATTTAGGTAATAGAAATGAAATGTTGTCTCCTGAAATAACATGAATTGGCGAAAAATATTCTATAGAAATAAACAAAGCATATCATGATGCCAGTGATGCGTTACTGAATTTACACTTTTTTATTTATTTATTTATTTATTTATTTGTGAATGCTTAAAAACAGTAAGATACAATCTATTATATAAAAATCAATCGTTGTGTGTTAGTCGGGCAAAGGCTCGAGAACTGCTAAACCGATTTGAATGATTTTTGTTTCATTTTGTTCGTCTTGAATCAGGGATGGTTTAGGAAAAAAGAAAAGTCGGAAAATTCTCAACAGGTGGCGTTGCAGGCACACATTTCGATTTTCATGGGGAAAAGCACTTTGAAAAAAAAAATAAACTGGATATAAATCGAGTAGTGAAACTTCCAAAACAAAAAAAAAAAAATATTTTAAAAGCAATTGTTGTTGTCAAATATTTTTATTATTTTCTAAGCAAATTGTTGTTGTCAACAATTTTGAAATTTTTTTTTTTTAAATTACCTAATAAGTACATAGTTTGTTTCTATTTACTATGTTACATTAAGTGACTTTTTTAAATGGAGTAGACACGTTGATTTGTTTGATGGTGTTGCAATCCATCATTTTTGTCAAGCATTTTCAGGATCCTTGCATTAGGATGTGTGAGTAAGTTGAAATGTATGTGTGATTGAGATGACGAGGACAATGATGACAGGCAACAGGAGTAGTTGAGCTTTTTGAGTGTTCACGTACATCATACCCTGCTCATTCGTGTGTAGGGTTATGGGGAGGGCAGCTCAAAGGTACCATACCACCTTCGGTACTGGTTTGGATACAGAAGGGAGAAGGCTTACCAACCAAGTTGATAGGTTTGGTTAGTGTTCTTCTTAGCTATTAAAGTATCAAATATTTCTTTTAGAGTTAATATTTTAACTATTTTCTTCCTATCCCTTTAATGCCAACAAATTTAAAATTTTCGCATCAAAATTCAGGCATGTAAAGTACGGTAGTCCGCAAGCCAAGCAGAAGATCCCACTCCACCGACGAGCTAAGTACAGACTTAAACAAGCATGCCTGCCTTGCTTTGTTGACCCTACAACCCTTTCACCGAAGTCAAAATTGAGATTCCTGTGTCTCTAAATGTAGAAGGAAATAGATATGTGCGTTAGTTAGATTTGAATGATTTTTGTATTGTTACGTTCGTCTTGAATCAGAGATGGTTTATAAAAAATCATACAATTCTCAACAGGTGGCGCTGTAGGCACACGTTTCGTTTTTAACTTAAATTCAATTAACTTCTAAAATATAATAATACAATAACAATAATTTATAAATATAATTCCTTCGGTGTGAAACTCGATGCCTTTATATCTCAATAACTGATGAGCCAATTTTCATGAAACTTTTTGGTTTTGTTCGTATTCACGTATTAAAAGTTTAGCAAGACTTTAAAGATAATATTCTTTTAGACCCAATAGGTAATGTTTTCGATCTCCAAAGCCACTGAGGCGATTTCCATGAAAATTTGTGGATGCGTATGGTTGGTTCCAGTTTGAAGGATAGGATACTTTTGGACCCGATAGGTGGCACGTCAATCATTGCGGTTTGATTGACACACATCGATATTGATATACTTCAATTATTTCTATTGGCCCTTAGCAATAAAACATTCAAAATGTATTTGTGTGAATTGATTTTAAAATAAGAATTCACAAAAAATTGATTGTAAAACAGTTCAAAAAGTTCACAAAAAAATGATGCCTATTTTCTAAAAACTATTCCTCAAGTATCGGAATCAACATCACTGACTAAGTCAAATATAAAGTCTCATTTGTCACGAGCGTTTTTTCGAATTTCCTCTTGCGTTATCTGTTAAATCATAACATTTTTTTTTTTATTTAGTTCACATCATCAACAACTTGAAGTTCGCCTCAAGTTAAACAACAAAATTCAGTCACAATAGCTAGCAGAAGTTGATTTTTGTTAATTTAGAGCAAAAGTTGACTTAAGGACCGAACTTTGTTATTTTTCTTTTCTTTTTAAGTGTCATACCTAGAGTATTTAATATAACTTTTAAATAAAGAATTTGAATTGACCGAATTGCATAAAGAGGCATGTGCAATGTGCATGCTCGGAAACATTATTTTCATTACATTAACGAATTGGGGCGGAACTAAGTTCGCCGGGCCAGCTAGTTCCTAAATATTTTTTTAAGACAAAAAGCAGCATAGTCCTTGCGAATCCACTAAGCCCAAAATCGTAAAAATCTAACAATCCGGTCCAGAGTTTTGAGTGCACAAATGGACGTAGTCTCTTTTAATTATATAGCTGCACCCATGCGGATTTGCCCGTGCCTTTCGTATTAAGTCCCGACCTCATTTTGCAAATTGCTCTATTTTGACAATTTTAATTATACAGCTTTATATATAGCGTTTGAATTTTGTTTTTAATTTTTAATGGGAGGTGCCACAACCTGTTTTCCTATCCCTCAAATCTTTTGTAAAGTGCCACCTTTAGGACCCAAAA
Organism: Cheilosia vernalis; assembly: GCA_949126925.1. Taxonomy (NCBI): domain Eukaryota; kingdom Metazoa; phylum Arthropoda; class Insecta; order Diptera; family Syrphidae; genus Cheilosia; species Cheilosia vernalis. The sequence goes on from OX421358.1 coordinate 43,107,284, forward strand.
CTATCCTATCTTTTAAACTTGAACCAACCATAACCATCCAGAAAATTTTATTGAAATCGGGTCCTAAAGTACACCTATCGGGTCCAAAAGTATCCTAACTTTTAAGTCTTGCTAAACAGTAAATGCAGGTCTACATTGTTTGCGGGGTTCCATTTTTTTGTTTGAGTCCATGTGAAATAGTGCGGTACTTCTGGGTAGAGTAATGTCCGTGCAAAAGCACCACAAGCATTCGCACGATTACACGATTGAAAAAATTCAGTGAGTGTAGTTTTTGATAAATTTATAGCGGCCGGAAATATACGCGCTGACCGTTTTCAAGATGGACGGCTAAATGAATAACGGTTTGATCCCGTTCATGAATTGGAAAACCAAAAATACGCCAAGAAGCTTAATTGGAGCTTATGCATACCTTCCAATTTGGTACAGCGTTGTTATTCACTGGAGGAGCAGTCACAATGATATTTTCTACTCCAAATACCGCCATATCACTTTATTCACATACTTGCAAATATATTTGATACTTTTCACTGATTGAACTATAAAACTCTACATTAATATGAGAATGTTTTGCTCAGTAGAGGTGAATATGGCACCAACCAACGATTGCCTATTGTGAGAGATACATATTGGGTCGTATGAATAAAAACTAGCATTTGCTTTGAGCAAAAGGTTGTAGCAAAGTAAAAGCCCTTAGCAAATGCTTTGAATCGGTATGAATAAAAATATACTTTGCTAAAGTAAAGTCGAAAATTCGAACATAGCATTTACTTCGCTGTACGTGTACTTGCCTTGCAGTTCCTGTCAAACCTGACCAGTAAATTTGAATTTTTGAATTTTTCTTAAGATTCTAACGACTTTTGTGGAAATTGAAATTAAAAAAAATAAATACAGAAATATAAATGCAATTTTTATCTTCAATTTCACCTGAAAATATGATTTTTGTTTGCCGAATAGCTTGTTGATGCTTCCGTTCTACTTTAGGTGCCGGGAATCGTATCCGATATTGTTGGAAATATTTATTTGTTAACAAACTAGACAAATAGTTACAAATAGTAGACCTAGATCTCCGCTATAATATACCTACCTTACAAATGATTCTGCCTAAATATTTTCATCTGAAAGAAATATTAGCTTCGCTTGAGCCGAAACAACTGCTGCTTTTTCCGTATGTATTTCGTTGGTTTGCCTGTACAAACAGAATTCAACTTAACTATTAATAATATTTAGATTGTTTTATGTTGAAAAATGAGCATACAAAATATTTAGCAAAAGGTCTGAGTCAACAAAACAGCAGACTCAGAATTTGCATAGCATTTGCTTTGTCTGACAAGTTTTATTCATACCGATCTGAGTAAAAGGTCAGTGCCGCCGCCTTTCGAACATGTCAAAAGTTGGAACTAACTCAAATTGGTTTTTATTCATACGAAACGTAGCAAAGGCTTCGATTTTGACATTTCTCTTGAGTAAAAGCAATTGCTACGTTTTATTCATACGACCCATTGTTGGTGTTTTTGTGGCATCAGTTAATTATTGTTTTAAATAAATAATGATGAAATGAAATGTAAATGTGGACAGGTTACGAGGATAATGATAAGCCGACTTCCCTGTTTCCATTTTCAAGCCTAAGGTATTCTCTGTTACTGCTTCAATCAAAGTTAAAACCGTTGTCCCTTTGATTCTATGTTTGATTTTTATTTTTTTTTTAACAAACATAAATTATTTTTTAAAAGTAAAGTAACATAATGTTTCATAGCAAGACACCGCGAAATTTTTCAATCAATCGCCAGCATCTCCTTTTCGTTCGTTGCGTAGTTCTCATCGATTTGATTAAGAGACCGAGATATATACAAAATTGGTCTGTCATTGCCAGGTTCGCCCCGGGACAGTACTGCTCCTATTGCATAGTCAGAGGCATCGGTGGTAAGACTGAATGGTTTGCTGTAGTCAGAGAAAGCCAATACCTCTGATGAGGTCAGCAACGTTTTACGATTGCTAAAGGCCCTTATTTCTTCCGCATTCAGATTTATGGGGATGTTTTCAGACTGATTAGCTTTGATTTGGGAATTTTTCCCTCTCTTGAGATTGGTTAGAGGTTTGGCCACATTAGCGTAATCGCGAATAAACTTCTAAGGATAATAACTAACTAATAGGGCCAAGGAACGACTTAAGTTCTTTGAGATGTCCAGGTGGCAGAAGTTTTTGGATGGCTGACACTTTTTTTTATCCGGTCGAATGCCATCCGGGGTTATGATGTAACCTAGAAAGTCAACCTATGTTTTCATAAAATGCGACTTTTCCAAATTTACCTTGAGGTTGGCTTCCTGTAGTCTGGCCAAAACGGTTTCAATGTTTTTTAGATGACTTCCCTCGCTATCCCCAAAGATGATGATATCATCTATATATACCTACATAGAAAATTTGGCCTTTGAATTACTTTAAGACATCATCTATCATCCGCTGGAATATGGCGGGTGCATTTTTCAAACCGAAGGGTAACCGGAGGAATTCATACTTTCCATTCATGGTGGAAAATGCAGTATTAGGAATATCTGATGGCTTCATCGAAATTTGGTGGAATCCGGAGGTAAGGTCCAGAGTAGTGAAATATTTTGGCCTGCCAAGACTCGCTATTGTGGAATTAATATCTGGTATAGGGTACGCATCAGATATAGTTACGGCGTTCAGGCGCGTATAATCAATTACCATACGGTATTGCTTTTCACCTGAAGGCTTGGGTTTTTTGGGTACCACCCATATGGGTGAGTTATACGGGCTCTTAGAAGGCCTAATGATTCCTTCCTTCAAGAGTACAGCGATCTCTTTCTCCACTTCTTGTCTAAGGGGTGCTGGATAAGGGTAACTCTTTGTATAATATATTGGTTCGCTGGTGCTCGTTCTTATTTCCGCGAGCACCGTGCCCTGAACTGTTTCGTGGTCGCTGATAGGACCAAAAAGCAGGGAACTGTATTTTTCGATAATATGATGCAGCTTGGATTGGGTTTCATTTGGTAGACAATGTTGACCTCCCTTGAGAATTCTTCTCTAAGAGGTAGAACAATGTTCGGAAATAGTCTTAGAACGTTCGCTTTTCTGTCGATTACCGCCTCTAGTTCCTTTAACGTATCATCCCCGATGATACCGTCAAAAGTCACCAGACCCGGCAGGACATGGAACGTTAGAAGAGTATTGTTGCCGACTTGTTCAAAGAATCTCCCGGTAATGCACTCATTAATTTCAATTTTCCCAGATGCTGAGTGCATTGAAAACGGTTTTTGGAGGCGAGTGGTTTTAGTGGAGACTTACGGACTAATGAAATTCTTGTTCGCCCCGTATCGACAAGGAATTTCAGCGTGGTTTCATCCCTAACCCTATATATGGAACGCTGGTTGTCCGCCTGACGAATAAAATTTACCTTATCCTCCAGGCTTTCGTGCGCCACCTCGACATACCTGTCGACCTGATTCGACGATTCGGGGGAGGCTTCATTGGAGGCTTAGGTTAGGTTAGGTTAGGTTGAAGTGGCTGCCGGCAAGCCGACACACTTAGACCATTATAAGGTCCCTTGTGATACCACATGAATCTAAAATTCAATTCTTCCTACTCGTTGAACCAATTGGAGCTTCTGATGAAGCGAAGGAGATTACGAATGTCTACGTTTTTTAGATCGTTCAGATCGTTATAGTAGAACGCTCCGAAATGGAGTTTTCGTCTTTGTGAGAGAGCCGGACAGGTGCAGAGGAGATGGAGTATTGTTTCTTCCTCCTCCTCGTCAAGACAGCTTCTGCAAAAATCGTTAGACAATACGCCAAGCCTTGTTGCATGCCTGCCTATGAGACAGTGCCCTGTGATGACACCTATTGTAGCACTGATGTGCTTCCTATCAAAGCAGATCAAGTGTCTAGAACGTTTTTGATCCAGCTTTGGCCAGATCTGTTTTGTCGCTAGACATGTCGAGCCGGTTGTCCACCTAAGATTTGTTCTATTGATGGCATCCAGCTTTATTATGAGTTTACAAGTAGCGATTGGAATACCTAAGGAATCCGTAAATGGAAGCATAGGTAGTGTAGTTCCGTGTTTGGCGAGTTCATCAGCCTTACAGTTACCTGGGATATCCCTGTGCCCCGGCACCCAGCAGAGGTGAATATTGAACTGTTCTGCCATCTCTCTGAGAGACAGTTTTGGGCTGTTATGGAATTTGTAGAGACTGATTCCAGGCACTTGATAGCAGCTTGACTATCCGAGAAGATACAGATATCTTTGGCAGATATCACGTTTTCTATCAGCCAAGATGAGACTTCTTTTATCGCCATTATTTCCGCCTGAAAAACGCTACAGTGATCAGGAACACGGAAGGAGAGACTAAGATTTAGTCTGTCGGAGAAAACACCACCACCAACACCGTCCACAGTCTTCGAACCATCTGTGAAGAAGTGGATCGATTCATCATCCAGGAATGCTCCCTCTTCCCAGAATGATCTAGTGGGAATGGAGACCTGGAAATTCTTATCGAACTGTAGTTCTGGTGTGGTGTAGTCGATATTTCCTGGGAGGTCCTTAAAGTCGTTCAGGATAGCGGTATGGCCAGTTGTTCTACTGGACCATTGTGAGGTAGCTTTGAGGCGTACGGCTGCAGAAGCTGCCGTTTGCCTGCTGAAGATGTCAATGGGTGCCAGATGAAACAGGATGTCAAGTGCAGCAGAGGAGGCTTACAGGTTGAACATCCTCTGCTGTTTTCGAGGGTAGTTCTCGGACCACGCCCGCCTTTTGAATTGCCTGTTGCCCTGCGGTCGATTTATATAGTTCACATTGCGCGACTGAGTCGACTTCCATCCTTTCGTGGGGCTTAGGGCCACTCGGCTTTGGAGGGATACCGTTCTCGCGATAGGGAGTGGAATATGGTTGTGGATTAAACCTGTTGAAACTGGGCCGTGGCAAATCAGGTCTTGTGTCCTGTTTGAAAGTTTGGTTCAACGGTGCGGTTACCGTATTTGACTTTGACGGTGTGTGTATCGTATGATTGCGATAATCGAGGTTCTGGATCTCCAGGCATGCCGAGTAGGCTACTGGGAGAGTCCTTGGTTTCTGAATAACCAGCATTTTTGAAATCTCGCCGTTCAGGCCTCGAATAAAGACATCCAAAGCCCTGTTTCGGTGGGTATCAACTAGAGCCGTGACCGTTTCCTGACTAAATGTCTCTGTCTTGATCTTATTGATCATTAGCGACAGCTGATGGTTAACCGCCGCATAAAATTCATGGAGTTTGAGGCTTCCACGCAGTGACGTGCCGTGGTGCTTTCAGTAGGGTGTTCACTAATTTTCTAACGTAGTACGATAGGGTATTTTTAGTTATATTCCAGGTTCCAGGATACTACGAGGACGTGAAAGACAACTATCACATTTATTTGTTTTTTTTTTTATAGGTACCTATATATACGAGTATATACATATATAAATTAAAAAACTTAGTTTGTCATTTAGGTTAAAACAAACATTTATTCTTAAAATTATATTATCTACAAATTGGTTGCTACACAAAAATATGTCCGCACTGTATAATTGTCCGCTGATGACTGCGTACTAGTGTTCCTTAAACATCGATAGTCTATCGATAGTATTGATAGTTTTTTACTAGTTTTTTACTATCGATACTATCGATTGTTCAAAAAAACTATCGATACTATCGAAACGCATATATGAGCGTATTCAAAGCAAACGTAGAAGTACTCATAAAACATGCGAAACATGCACGTAAAAGAAGTAATTCGTTAGTAGGAGTACTACTTTTCTACGTATAAAGAAGTACTTGTTTTGTACTGAAAAAAGATAGTTATTTTAAAACATTTCTTGACCTCAGCTGCTTCGGTATTCTAATATTTTTTAGTGTATAGACATCGGTCTTGTCTAGATATGCATTTGGTTTATGGTGCTGTAATAAAAAAACATCAAACAATAACAAAACTCTGGCAAAAGAAAGGCGTCCTCTTTACTACAAATTACGTTTGCGCGACTATGTGCGCAATGTGGCTGTTGGCGCTGCATGTTTTCAAACTTTGTAGACGCAATTCACTTGAAGCTGGCTGTTCTTACGGTTAAGCTCAAGTTTGTTGACTAGTTGACTAATTACAATAAAATAGTAAAGTTATTTCTTCAAATTTAAAGTTAAAAATTCTAGTGATACCTAAATGAATCAAAGTAAAAAATCGGTTGTGTGGACATTTTTTAAATATGATGAAGGTGACAATAATATTGTTAAGTGTACTTTTTGCCAAAAGGAGTTCAAGCACTATGGTAACACGAGTAATATATCCGATCACTTAAAGCGTAAGCATCAGTCGGAAGTTCTCCCTAGAACTTCTCATGATCAAGATGGTTTGCCTGAGTCTGAGGATATTTTTTATTAATAAATTATGGACAAATTACAACCCCGTCGTTAGAAAACGTATGTATATAAAACTATCGATAGTATCGATACTATTTACTCCGAAACTATCGATACTATCGAAATATTAAACTATCGATGTTTAAGGAACACTACTGCGTACACTAGTTAATGTTGATGTCCCCTTTATAGTAGCCTGCTCTGGGAACGTTCGCTCGATGTTGTTCGATGGTTCCCACGATTGGTCCTTACTATGCCAGATGTTGCTTCGGGTTGGTCTGGTAGGGGTTGGATGATGCAGGTTGTTGTTTCTTTTTCGGATCGTTCGCCAGATATTTTACATTGGTTGCCACGATCGTCCGTTGTTCCCAAAATAGTTTGAGAATAAAAAAATTAAATTAAATTTGGAAAAAGTGGATTTGGCTACCATAGTAAATTATTTCCAACTTATCAGCTGAACAAAGCTGTGAAAGTGCTCTCGCAAGTAGCTTTTCAATTAAAGCAGTTGCATTGAAATTTCAAAAATTCGAATTTATATTTTTGTCGGTTGCTGTCCTCTGTGTAACCGACCTTTATATTAATTTCCATATCTATACACTGAGAGGACCAGAGTGGAAATGAATAATTATTCATACATCATACCTACTGCTACTACTCGTACGTCGTACGTCGTACAAGGTTCTGTGAAGCATAGCGCATCTTCCCTAGCCACAGGCACTGAGGCACAGCGAAAGCACACAGGCCACACAGGAGAACGAAAACGAAATATTAGGCTGTTCGACGTTCGAGTCGAGTGTCGGAAGTCGGAGTTGAATTTGGATGATGACGATTGACGATGAGAATGAGATGAACTTCTGTGTTCTGTCTTCTGTGCTTGAAGGAAGAACACAAAAACAAAACACACACGACGTACCTCCAGGGTTGCCTTCGGCATTTTTCGTGAGGGGTCCAAAAAGATGTCCCTGGCTTTCAGAAAGGGTCCCGTATGAAATTCAAGAAAATCAACAGTATCGAAACATAATCCCATGGTTTTTATTCATTTTTAATGAATATTAAAAAAAAATTTAAAGTACATTATGTTAGGAGGCATATTTAGAGAATATTAAATAATGTTAAATCCATTTGATAAAAACTAGACAAAACAAATATTTTATTTGTAGGTATAGATTGTACATAGCCATATGTACCTCTTTCAACTAATAAAAATAATTCAAATTAACACAGCATTTAAATTAAATTTCTTCACAGTTTGCTATAAATCTAAAAAAAATTATCAATTTGAAAATGAGTCCCTGTATTTCCGGACTAAATCGGAGTTAGGAATTCACATTTCCAATTACTCACCTTCTAATGTAGTTTGTTTTTAAAGAGCGTTTATTTTTATAACATTCGTTCTGCGCATGCGCTTCTATGTGGCAATGTCAAAATATTATAATAAATTTTTAAAAAATAATCGTTAAGATGTTTTTTTTTAATTTCCTACTTTGAACCAAAACTACTCTATGTTATCAATTTCAAACAAATGTTTCAACGTCTTATCTTTAGCTTTAATTTCAAGTAACTTGTATTAATTTATTACTTTTTCCCGGTCGGAAGCAAAACGACCAAACTCAGACGAAACAAGTAACGAATAATTAAAATCTTGTTGCATATTTATAACGTTAGGATCTAAATACTTTATTGAACACAACTTGTTATCGGTAATACATTTATATTCTTTGCTTAATTTGGATCACATACAGTTTGATAGCGGCAGCAATGTCTTGTTCAGGTAAATTCTCTGAAAAACGGTCCATAAGCGTCAAAAAGTGTCCTGTTGTTTCGTAAAGGGGTCCGATTTGGACTATTTTGAAAAAGGCGGGTCCTGGGGTCCGAGTGTTGAAGAAAGGTTAAATCAAGGTAACCCTGCGTACCTCACACACACTCTACGTCTGGAGAGTGGAACGATAATGAAAATGAAACCCCAAGTGTGATGTCATGTTAAGAAATGTGAATTGGAAAGTGGTGCGCTCGATGTAGGAGAACACCTACACCTAGCCAGGTAAATTTATGAGGGAGAAGGGTATTTTATTTTGTATTTTGTCTTTTTTTTTTTGTATGTTATTCTGCCTGGGCACGGTGCTCTAAAGCGAGATGAACACCCTGGTCCATGGTGCGTGAGTTTCATTAGCCGTGTTTTATTATCAGCGTGATCTGATCCGAATCAGATCACGAAAATAAAACAATACGGATCATAGACGAGTTGTGGCAACAGTTGCTTTCAAAATACGACCATGCCACCAGCCATATTGCAAACATTCTGTACAACGACATTTCAGTTGCTTGTCGGGGGTGTTGCCATATCAATCAAATTAATAATTTTTAATTTTTGAAGGTGAGAGTTTTTTAAGAACTTATTTAAAGTGTTTACAATCAGTTCGAAATATAATAAAAACCGCAGTTTACACATCTGATCCGCTTAGATTGGAATAATTCTGAGACAAAGCATTATGATTTTCATAATAATACCATAATTCTCTCTCTGCACGCACACAAAATACGTTTGATTGTTAAAATAAAATCGTCACTTCACGTAAATTTAAACCTATTTGTCCAAAAAACTCGGCGAAAACAGTTGCAGTTATAAAATAATTTAAATTTATGCAGCCTGCTAGTTTACATTTTTCATTAGATATTTCGAGATTTTCTGGACATTTGTACCTGATTTGTACTTTATGTAAAAACAAAAAACAACTCTCACCTTTCTGCCGGAAAACTTGTGAAACAATATTATTATTTACGAACTGCGACACATTTCATAAACATTTTTTGTTAAACATTTACTTAAAAAATTATGGAATATTTCGCCGGCTTTGTCACACCTTTACAGAATTAAAAAACAAAATCTCCAAGGACGGGAAATTTATTGGATGTAAAAAAAATGCTTATTGATTTTTTGTGCTATGAAGAGTATTGAATTTTTTAGTCTGGCAACGTGACTGTATGGCTTTCTTTTACAGGCACACCAACATTCAAGAATGAAACAAACAGCGCCAAACAGCGCTGCGAGCAATAGTAGAAATAATTTTCAGATCATGGTTCATGATCTCGATGAGAAGCAGGATCATATGCTGTTGTTGTAAGTGCATGTAAATCAATGATCTATATAGATCATGGCTGATAATAAAATAGGGCTGTTGTAAGTGCATGTAAATCGATGATCTATATAGATCATGGCTGATAATAAAATAGGGCTATTATCACCAAATTACTTTGGCTATTAATTGGAATGGAATAACGATACAGGGAGTTGTGGATTTTTGTTCGATACAATTTTTGTAACATGTTGGTAGATTTTAATCACTTACCTATTCTAAAATACTGATTAGGTAATATGCAAAATGTTTCGAAGAAACATAAATGTGTTAACGATTGATGAACGTTAATTACACAAGGCATAAAATAAGATTTGGACAGGGTGTGCAGAGAACACCTGCGCACCTTTGAATAAACGTCACTGCTCCATGGGATAATTGATGGAACTGATGCTTTAAGGTCCTCATGTCCCTTTTGTCTGCATAGTGCAGTGAGACTGTCGACCAATCATTGTCGAAGATGTTGTACGAAATAAGGGCTGCGTCGGCAGATCCCCTGATCTTCTGCCTAATGTGCTGAATTATAGCACGATACAAGGGTTTCGATTTTATTATCTCGTAGTCCCTTAGAATGGCTTCGAGGGTATGGACCCATGATATGTACTACTTGACACAGTCAGGGAGTCGATTGATGTCCCTAAGGTCAGATTCAGTCTTGGGTCCGCAGAGTTCAGCTTCGTCTACGACAGGCATCGCCTCTCGCCCCTGCCCCAGAGTATATCCATTAATGAGTAGGGACACTCTATAGGTGTTTCTTATCAGTTTAAAATTTGCAGTACACATACACGAGAAATAGACGGCAATAAAAGTACTTAGTAAAAGAGGGATGGAAGAGTAGTTGAATTACTTCAAAATGTGGTACAGGGTGTGCTTCCTATTCAAAAAAGTCGAAAAAGCCCTTGGATTTCTTGAAATGTGGGCTTGAATATTCAGTACATATTGATGGTGCAAGTATTTGTTCAGAAAATCATAATATTTTCGAAACTGACAAAAAAGATTTTCAGAATTTTTTAAATGCTTTTTTTACATTTTGTAATTAAACCAAACGTTTATTAGACCAAGGAGTTTTGAATGATTTCCAAGACTTTTCTTTTGGACTATATAGATTTAATCCGATAGATAAGATGTCCACGAATTTGTTGTACGCACCGTGTAAAGATAAATCAGGAAGAATATGCAATTTATCAATAGAGGCAATTTAATTATTAAATGCAATTAAATCTTTTTTTGTTAAAATCAAAAACATCATCATTTGATAAAAGTAAAGAGTTTTTGATACAATTTTCGAATTTTAAAATTGAGCATATTGCAACATGATGAACTGAGTTACTTAGCAATGGAAATTGAATTTGAATAATTTCAAAATTAAGATTTTTTTATAAAAACTAAGTCTAACAATCTATTTAAAGAATCATGAACATGATTTATGATATTCATAGACAACATTGAATCAATAAGAGTATACTCATAATCTTTTTTCATATTATAAAAAATAAGACATTTATCTTCATTAGAATAATTGCATATTATATTTCCTAGATTAAAATCCCCAACAATAAATGGACAATCCAATAGATTACAAACAATGTTTTCTATATTATAAATATGGTTTTCATATATATCTATTGAGCTATTTGGAGGAATATAGCTTACTGTAAACAAAAATTCTTTTCCGTAAAAACTAAAGTTGACACGCATTTGCTCTATTTTTTCTCCAATCCTATAGGTTAGGTTATGTTACGAGTTTACTTGGGTAACAATTTTTTACAGCAATAAAAACTCGTCCATCTCTTTTTAAATGTTCTGTATATTTTCTATCCAAGCGAAACACACTATAATTACAAGCAAAATTTAACCATGTTTCTGTTATAATAATCACATCGTATTCGTACATAGAACTCCAAATAAACAATTCATTGGTTTTTGTTCGAAGACCACCAGCATTTTGATAATTAACATTAATAGATTAATATTTGAGCTATTTAAGTTTGTACATTTGCTTGACCCGGTAATTGTAATTTACTCTGAAATGAAAGAGCCAGCTATTATTTCTATTTTCAAAAATATTCACTTGCTAACGATGCAATTGTGATGTTTAGACCACTAATAAGTTTTGATTTGCATCGTCAGCCTACGAATAAATGAAACTATCCAAATAAACTGTGCTCCGTTTATTGAATAATTTGAAATTATGACACAAATGCATTCATAAAACAAACGTGTTAGAGTTAGTATTAAAAAACAATTGAAGCGTATAGATACTATAAAAAGTACTGAAATTGTGTCCGATCGAATGATAGGGCATTACTGATTTCCATATGATATTTGAAAGCTCCGCGGATATTTTGTGCATATCTGTTGGGCAAATTTAATTGCAATTTATGTATTCCTTCTTTTAGAATAAAATCCTCTTTGTGAAAGAGACCACTGACCTTGTTTTTCACGAAAACAAATTATGAAATTTGAATTCTGCAATGACAACAAATGTAATAGATTCTAAGAAATTTGCCGGACTAGTTAATGTAGAGGTTAAATTGTTTATTGGTACCGTTTCACAAATGCTGTACATTTTTACTAAAGCTGACAACCAACAAGTTGTCGACATTAGTGATTGATTATTAGTTCGTCCGAATGTTTATCAAACGTTTCATTCCTGGATGTTCTCAATTTATTTTATAGGTACATAATATTAGATATTTTTTTATTAATCTTACAATATTTACCACACATCAATCAATGAAGTTACACTGCGAGCATACTTACAAAACTTAAAAAAAAATATATTCAATTTACCAATGCTATTGAAAAATCGCTATATTTATCTTAACCACACATCAATCAATAAAGTTGCACTAAAGAACATACTTACACAACCAAAAAAAATATATATTCAATTTACCAATTCAATTGAAAAATCACTATACTTATTTAAACTCAATTTAACGTATAATTGAAATGAGCAATAAAGGGCAAAAAAAATAAACCATTTATAAAAAGTAGTATACATGCTATGAATTAAATTCATTTTCCCACCCAAATGATATTTTAATCCATCATCCAAAGGGAAACCAAACCATTTTATTTTGGTGGTTCAGCATTTTCTCATCATCTCTGTCTCGGATGTAAATCATAATCCTCATTCCAAATGGAGTAAAAAAATGCACAAACTTCATTGGCAACAGCAACTGTTTTCTTTTGCCTTAAAGTTAAGCCCATATAGCATAAAATTTTAAAGCGTTCAAGCGTACAGAGCCGACATTAATTCGTAATTTTATTTAGTTGTAGGGTGAAACAATTGTTTCAAAACGAAGGAACAAGGAATGAATTACAGGTATGACTTACAATTACATCAAGCCAAGCAGTGGAAAACAAGATTTTTAAGGTTTAATAAGTAAATATAGTTACAAAAATTGTAAGAGTAAAGAACTTTAAGTATATCTTAGCCTGAATTTAAATATACATAATCGGCCTTATTAACAATCAATTACTAATGTCGACAACTACAGTTAGATGTCATCTTTAGTAAAAATGTACAGCATTTGTGAAATGGTACCAATAAACAATTAGACCTCCACATTGACTAGTCCGAAAACTTTCTGAGAACCTATTACGTTTGTTGTCATTGCAGAATTCAAATTTCATAATTTGTTTTCGTGAAAAACAAGGTCAATGGTATCTTTCACAATTGCAATTAAATATGCCCAACACATGTCTTTCCGATGCTCTTTAAGACTTCTTATAAGCAAAAAACAAAACACCAAATAGGAAATGCAAATATCCGCTGATCTGTCAAATATCATATGCAATTCAGTAATGCCCTAGCTATAGTTCGATCGGACACAATTTTCAGTGCTTTTATGCTATAGACTGAGAGCTACTGAACGTTTTGCTAACCTCATAGTTAAATTGGAAATTTATAAATATTATTGCTAATTGGTGTCTTGCGTTCGCAAATATCACCGTCTGGCAGCATGGAGCGGGGGCATTTGCAAGGGGCAGTGCCCCAAAGATGTTAAAAAAAAGTGATCGATTACGTCATCGTTGCACGGCTGATTGTTTTCTCAGGTAATAGTATTTGTACTCAGAAAACATTTTCATATAATGCCACACATTTTTGACGGGTCCTTAAGGCTGCCAGACGGTCTTCAAAAAGCTGAAAAAATCGCCTCATTTACGTCATCGTTTCATGGAAAATTTGTTTTTTATTCAATTATAGAAGTGTCCCTGAGTCCTAATAACGGGTGATTTTTTAGCTGGTTTGGTTTTGGCAACACTGGTTTTGACAGCTGACGTGTGTTTAGTACCTTGTGTCACTGTCAAACAGCTTCAGTTTGGTTTGCAATTTAACCATTTACATTTACATTACATTTACAAATGAACAACGCTTGCAAATTATTGAATTTTACTATAAAAATTCGTGCTCGGTTCGAAATGTTCATCGCGCGCTGCTTCCGCTTTTTTATCGAAAAATTGTGTTCAGCGATGAGGCTCATTTTTGGTTGAATGGGTACGTAAATAAGCAAAATTGCCGCATTTGGAGTGAAGATCAGCCAGAAGCATTGCAACAGCTACCAATGCATCCCGAAAAAGCCACTCTTTGGTGCGGTTTATGGGCCGGCGGCATTATTGGGCCATATTTCTTCAAAGATGATGCGAATCGCAGCGTTACTGTCAATGGTGAACGCTACCGAGCGATGATAACAAACTTTTTTTTGCCCGAAATGGAAGTTCTTGACTTGCATGATATGTGGTTTCAACAAGACGGTGCCACATGCCACACAGCACGCGAAACAATGGCGCAATTGCGAGGCGAGTTTGGTGAACAGTTAATTTCACGTTTCGGGCCGGTCAATTGGCCGCCTAGATCGTGCGATTTGACACCATTAGATTATTTTTTGTGGGGGTATGTCAAGGCTAATGTGTATAGGGACAAGCCCGCTTCGATTGACGCACTGGAAGCCAACATCCATGCATTCATTCGTGAGATACCGGCCGATATGTGTGAAAGAGTATGCCAAAATTGGACTCAGCGGATGGGCTACCTGAGACGCAGCCGCGGTCAACATTTGCATGAAATTATCTTTAAACATTAAATTGCAAGGTTCAAACTATCGATTCAAATAAATATTTCATTCATTTTTTCGAATTTTTTGTGTTTTTTTTTTTTTTTTAAGTTCTAAACCTCTTAAAAAATCACCCGTTATATCTCCTTCGTTTGATATGTTCAGTAATCGTAATCGATCACTTTTTTTAACATCTTTGGGGCACTGCCCCTTGCTAATGCCCCCGCTCCATGCTGCCAGACGGTGATATTTGCGAACGCAAGACACCAATTAGCAATAATATTTATAAATTTCCCATTTAACTATGAGGTTAGCAAAACGTTCAGTAGCTCTTAGACTATACGCTCTCCATTGTTTTCTAATACTACCTCGCGCTTCTTTATGAGTGCATTTTTGTCGTAATAAAATTTCTTTCAAATTATTCAATAAACGGAGCACAGTTTATTTGAATGGTTTCATTTATTTGTAGGCTGACGATGCAAATCAAAACTTATTACTGGTCTAAACATCACAATTGCGTCGTAAGCAAGTGAATGTTTTTGAAAATAGAAATAATAGTTGGCTCATTCATTTCAGAATAAATTACAATCGCACGTAGGTAGTGTGTTAAGAACTTATCGCTTCCGAGTTTGAAAATAAATACAATTTAACCTATAAAAAATTGTATGCCTTGCTTATATATTACTTAATTCGGGAAACTTATGTCGTTTTCCATTGGGCAAAAAGAAGCGTCCGAGAGAGTCCGGAATCGAAAAAATCACTTCTGAAACCGTTCAATTGATTGGCACAAAAAATACTCTTCTGGTGATTCTGAGGAGAGAATTTCGCTTCTGGATTTGAAGTCAGAATCCACTCAGGAAGCACTCACACAAGTGTAGTTTCAGTTTGTGTATTTTATACAAGTCAACTGACGGCTGCCGTAGATTATTTTTTGGCATTTCACCAATACTCTTGTGGCTTCAATCAGAAGCAGTTTTCTTGTTCCATTGGACTACAGAATGAGTGGATCCCCGAGTGAAACCAATGGAAAACGACATTAGAAACCGACAAAAGTTGAAATTTGAATTGAAAAATATAAAACGCACATTTTTATGCACACATATTCTCGTACTACCTGTTAGGCTGTTACCCCTCCAGAAGTTAATAAACTTGTTTTTTACATGTATTTTGCTGAGTGCTGAAAATAATATAAGAATATATTTTATTCTGTTTGTGACGACTGTCAAGAAAGTCTTGGAAATATCCCAAACTTATATACAATTTAGTTTTTATTAAGCAGGAAAACCAATCAAAAAACAAGAACTAGCGGCAAAACAAGATAAAACAGAAAAAAAATACACAGCTTCACGTGTTTAGAAACAAAACGCAATATTTTTCAATATTTTGCATACATTTACACAAATTTTGGTTTGTTAGACTTAAAAACCATTTGCATTGTTGTATTGCAACGATTAAAATTATAAAACATTCACAATTTACTAAAATTAATCAATAATTGTGTACGCTCAGGCTAGGGATGCCATACGCCCCCCTTTAGGGGGGACAGTCCCCCCTTTTCATACAAAAATGCTGTTTGTCCCCCCTAACACAAACTACTGTCCCCCTTAATAAGTCAAAATTAAATAAAAGAAAACATTCAATTGAAAATTTTTAAAATACTTTCTTTTAATATTTTTAACAAGATTCTTTCAGAACACATCCACTTGAAGTGGAAGAAAACTTTAAAAGCTATTTTTATTTCATATTGTTTTGACTCATAAAAAAATATTTGTCCCCCTTTTTAAACACTTGTCCTCCCTAGAATACTCACGTTGTCCCCCTTTTTGTATTTTTTAATCTGGCATCCCTAGCTCAGGCTGAACAACATCGTATTAAATTCTCTCCTCTAACGAAATTTAATACCGTGATTTTGGATGGTTGGGCAACACTTGTCTTCAAAATGACATAAGGGAGGATGTATTTAACTAGAGATAAACAAACAACCCTACAGTTAGCGATAGTCTGGAAACTATATTTGTTTATTGGTATAGAGATTTTGACAAGTGTGGAGTCTTTTCGTAAAGTGCCCAACTAAAGTTGATTATTGGTAAGGCCGAATACGTTACTCCTGTTTTACACGAAAAACTGACCTTGAACTTATGTTGGCCCGCACTTTTTCTAGAATGAAAAATGTGAATTGCAGTTCGGTAAACATTCGTTTGCAGTCATCTTTTTTTCCTTTGTTGTTTAAACGTTACAAAATTATAACCATTCGGAACAAATTTCCGCCTGATAATAAAGACCGATTTTATCCAACATTTTTTTCTATTCTTTCGAATAACTGACCACTTTTAAACAGTTAGTAACAACAAAAACACAATTTTGCAAAATCTGCCAATTCAATTCAAATCCTGTGATTTATGACAAAGAAGAAGATTTAGATGCAATTTAAGCAAAACAGTACTTCGTGATACATATTATAAACTCTTATCAATATATCGATTATTAAGCAGCTCAAAATAGTGAAACTCATTTTGCATTCTATTAGATGTATGTAATGGATCAAAATATTAAATTTAAGTAAGCGAGATAAAACCGGGTTATCTATGAAACTGTACAAAGCCAAGAGCTTTCCACCTCACCCGTTTAATCTCTCTATATATAAAATTGTTGCAAGTGTGTTGTGACTTTATAACTCACGAACGGCTCAACCGATTTCAATGATTTTTGGTGTGTTTTATTCGGCTTGAATCAGGGATGGTTTATGAAAAAAGAAAAGTTGGAAAATTCTCAACAGGTGGCGTTGAAGGCACACATTTCGTTTTTCATGAGGAAAAGCACTTTGAAAAAAAAATAAACTGAATTGAAATCGAGTAGTGACACTTCAAATACAAAAAAAAATATATTTTAAATGTTCAAAGCAATTGTTGTTGTCAATTATTTGAACTATTTTCCAAGCTAATTGTTGTTGTCAAAAATTTAGAATTTTTTTTTTAAATATAACTACCTACGAGTACCTAATAAGTTTGCTTATGCTTACTGTGTTACATTAAGTAACTTTTTGAAATGGAGTAGATACTTTGTATTTTCAGGATCCTTGCATAAGTATGTGTGAGTAAGTTGAAATGTAGGGGTGATTAAGATGACGTGGACAATGATGACAGGCAACAGGAGTTGTGAAGCGTTTTGAGTTTGCACGTAGGGGTTGTTACGAAAAATGAGCGTGTAACAATTGTGAATAGGGTTATGGGGAGCGCAACTCAAAGGTACCATAACGCCTTCGGTACCGGTGTAGAGAGAGAAGGGAAAAGGCTTACCATTTACCAACAAAGTTGATAGGTGCGGTTAGTTTTCTTCATGGCTGTTAAAGTAACAAATATTTCGTCGGTCGCTGAAGGACTATATTGTTAAGCATAGTGTGTTTGGTTATACTCGATGTTTGATGTATTCAATTGAATGGCAAAAATGAGGCTTGCCTCATGCGCACATTCTCATTTGGTTAGTCGAAAGAGTGCAACCAGACCAAGTTTATGACATCATATGTGCCGAGGTTCCAGATCCCGAAACCGATCCAGACCTGCATGATGTCATAATTACAAACATGATTCATGGGAAGGTTTGAAAATGGTATCAGTATTTTTATTTCACATTTTCTGATTCGTGCGACCCAACTTACAAACACATGAAAACCTATTTAACAGCTCACTAAAATTCGATCACATTTCTGTTACAATACAAGTCATTCCCAAATACATTATACGCACTGTTACTGTTACGGGAATATGTCTGAAATGTAGGATCAGCTCTTACACTATAACCATCAACTTTTACTTGGTAGGTTGTGTTGAAAGATAGGATACCACACTATATGTGGTACTTTGCAAAACATAAGCGGTATAGGAAAACGATTTGTGGCACCTTCCATTCAAAAATAAAATCAAGCGCTATTTCTAAAGTTGCATAGCTAATTAAAATTATTATGAGGTATTTAAGCATCTACACAAAATAGCATGTGCATTGTGCAATTGTGCATGCTCGAAATTATTACTTTCATTACCTACATTAACGAATTTGGGCGGAACGAAGTTCGCGGGATCAGATAGTCACATATATATTGTATCCATCAGCCTAACAATATAATAATTAAATAGGTAGGTATGCACTAAAAATGATATTGCCCACCGGTAAATTTCCAGAGATAACAAAAAATAAGAAAAACTAAAAACAAAAACAGATTTGATATTTAAATATGGTTAGTTTGGGGCGGGTTTCCATTATGCGCATTAAGCAACTTTTTTTTGGCTTAAAATGGCATAAAAAACATAGGTAAATGTAATATTTTTATTAATTAATTTTTTTTTATTAAATTTCAATATTTTTTTTTTTAATGAAATCTTATTTGCGAAATCTCCACACAATGCACAACAGCAACTCTTCAAAGGGATCCATTTTTTTTCGCTATTTCCCTCCTCCGCTGGTATTCAACAATCCAATCAGCGAAATTATTGGAGTAGTTGTCATTATAGAATTCTCTTTTAACGACTAGGGATGCCATACGTCCCCCCTTTTCATACAAAAATGCTGTTTGTCCCCCCTAACACAAACAACTGTCCCCCTTAATAAGTCAAAATTCAATAAAAGAAAACATTCAATTGAAAATTTTTAAAATACTTTTTTTTAATATTTTTAATAAGATTCTCTCTGAACACATCCATTTGAAGTGCAAGAAAACTTTCAAAGCTATTTTTTTTTTCATATTTTTTTGACTCTGGTGATCAATCATAAAAAAAAATATTTGTCCCCCTTTTTAAACACTTGTCCTACCTAGAATACTCACGTTGTCCCCCTTTTCGTATTTTTTAATCTGGCATCCCTATTAACGACACGTCACTAAGACTCGATTCTTTGAGTGTGTATGCCATCAGCACCAACAAAAGGATTGGCGGGATAACTGTGGTTCACTTTTTTATGAATGAACCCATGAGCGCTCAAACAATCGTACGCCTTCCAGCAATCGGTTTGGATGATCGTTCCTACATTCACTTGCTTTTTAATAAGCGGAACCAGCACTTCGCTCGTTTTCTGGAAAAAAAACTTGCAGTCTCAAGACCCATCCTCAATTAAACCGAGAACCCAGTGGCCGTCCACACGCCTTCCTTTATTGAATTTTCTTCTCCCAAATTTGCTGTCGTCGATCAGGACGATCTTGCCTGGTCCGCCTATTTTTCCTTTCGCTTGAAAGGTTACCAAATCTGGTGCAGCCCCATCATTTGAAGTTGGATTCGTAGGGGCTGTGGTTAATTCCAAATGCGGAGACTAGTAGCGTTCTTTCAGAACGAAGAGGTGTCAAGATGAGCCTCGCCCTTACCAATGGGTCTGACTGTTGCCATAACCGAACAGCTAAGGAAATGCACCAGGGTCAGTACTTGTATTAGCCCTGGGGCGTTTGGTCAACGTCTTTCTCAGTGACTCTAATGTGGGTATGCCCAACGTGAAATTAAGCCGTCAAGGCAAAGGCAGGTGTTCACGTAAAGCATTACTTTCATTTCTTTACAACTATATTTTGTGCACCTGAACTCGCCAATTAGATTTCCGCGCACAAATCTTCATTGGAATCCTGTGCCCGGCACAGTTTCGAACTTAGCAATAACCCGCGTGTCACAGTAAAATCAAGCGCTTGCTCGTCTTCACCTATAAAATAAATAAGTTATCAAATTCTCCGAAGTAATTGGTTTCAAGTAACGTACTCGTATTTTCAGAATTTTGATCAGACATCGCACTGAATTGAAACTACTTAGTGAAGTTGATCGCAAAAACGCAGAAAAATGCAATCTGTCAATCTTGATATTTAACTGTTACAACAGTTTACAAAAGTACATCGTTACATTTTTCGCATGTTTTTCAATTGTTTATAGTTGAGAACAGTGTTGCCAGATTAATTGAAAATCACCTAGCGCTTTAAGCGAAGTTAAATAGTTGAATACCTAAGTGTATACTAAAAACGGTCAGGCAGGTGCCTGTAACAAAGTATGGTGATTTTAAAGTAGGGGCGGTGGCTCGCTTCGCGTGCTAACAGGATTTGAACTGCCAGGCCTTTAAGAAAGTCTGATGTATTTAAAGTATAGGGTGCGTGGCTCGCTTCGGTCGCTAACAGGATTTTAACCCTTTTTTTCGCAGGGTTTAGCCGCTCACAGTTTATTACCGCAACAAATTGTTCTTTAAGAAATTGAACGATACTTTCATCATATCCTTTGTTTTATTTTGATGTAGGCATATTAATGGATCCCACTTAACCAAAAAGTGTAGCAGATTGAACAAAATATCCGTGTATCAAAATTTACTTTTGTTAATTTAACAAAAAAAAATGAGCACTTTTAGATTTGCTCTTTTGATAAAAACGGCAATTCTTTTCTTCAATCGAAAACGCCATAAATAAAGGAATTGATTGAAAAAAATAAGAAATAATAAGCCTAAAAATAACCAAACATAATACCACATTGTTTGGTGAACTTTTCTTAATGAGTCAAACAAATTCGTATTCCGCCCTAATATGAGCCTATCAGTAGATTACAACCATCAGTTCTTTCATTCTCTAATCAGAAAAAGTTTTAAACAAGAAACTGTCGTTCATTTCATTCCTAAAACCTCAAATTTCCAAATTTGGAATGACGACATTTTTTACAATTTTAAACTTACTGCCATTTTTTCCTTCTAAAGTTTTACTCAATAACACAGGTTTTATTATTGTAACCATCGGCTTTTTTAAACTATATTTTGATTGTTTTTTCCGACGATTCGGCAGGGATTGCTGCCTTGTTTTCAGGGTTTAATGTTTTGAGAGATCAAACTGCTCTAACAAAAAGAAAAAACATTAGGGGTATTCACGAATCACGATTCGATGCAACTGGGTTGTATCAATGCGAAAATGCGAAAGTGCGACTTTTTTTCGCACTACAACAACAAAATATACTGAATAAAATTTCGCAACACTTTTGCACTTTATCTATACCCTGAGCATATTGCAACCGAAAAATACAACAGAGTAGCCTTATGAAGTTGACAGTTAATTTAAATTCTTGATTCCTATCAAAAAAAAATAAAGAGAATGGAAAAAATATGTAAGCGCCGCCGAAGGGAAAATCAATCCACATAATTTTGTCTGCAGCATCTTCCAATAAACATTGAAGTATTTTTTCTTTTTCGCTTTTTTTCGGCACAGAAAACAAATAAAAGCTAATTTTCCCCTCTCTAAAAAATGTATAAGTTTTTTTCAAAACAAATGTTAATTGTCCAACTGGAACTGTCATTTGTTTCAGTTTTGCTAGAGATGAGAAAAAGTTCGTTCACGATCTGATAAAAATAAATAAAATTTCGCAATTTTACTAGGCCTGTTACATCGAATTGTGAATAGGTACCCCTAATAGTTTTTTTTTTAATAAAATGAACAATATTTTTTTATTATTAGGTACTACTATTTTTTTTTTTTTTTGTTAAAGCAGTTGAATCTCTTATAATATTAAAACCTGAACAAGGCAGCACGCAGCAATCCCCGCCGAACCGCCGCGTCGGTAAAAAGCAATAAACTAATATAGTTCAAATCAAACACCTACCTATGACCAAAAAAGCCGACGGAAACACCATTTCCAAAAAGCAAAAAAAAAAGCATCAAATTGCTCAGAAACTCATACCACCGTATTTATTACACTTCGTTTTTTATTCAAAAATCTAAATAACCTACCTTAATAGTTTCTGGTAGGTATTACCTATAAGCGGGAATAAATCCTAATAATTTTTTTTTTGATCGAGATTGCTTTTCATGTTCTATTTGCCACAAAAATCAATCTTTTTTTTGATCTCAGATCACTTTTGAGAAATCTAAATTTTTCCTCAGATTTTACACATACTTTCACTAACACCAATGTTTATGACACACAGCGTCGGTTACGAATTGTTTATCGTTGGAACGATTGCTTTTTTAACTGAATTATTTATTAAACGCGTATGGGATCGAGTTTTTATATTAAATTATTTCGAAATGCAGTACTATAAATGTGTGAAAATCAATTGAAATGGATTTCGAGTGCAAGTGCAAATATGTTTTTTTTTGCCGCCAACTCAATACACACACATACCAATATAATTCAGATTTTATGTTCGATTTGCCAGCAGAAATCTGAAATCTCAGATCAAAATCTGAAAAGCCAAATCGAAAACGACATAAGTGATGCCCACAAAAGAGTAATCAAAAAGTGGGAGCCCTGTTAACATGACGAAAGAACATTCGTTTAGTTGAATAATTTTAAATAGCCGGCGTCGGCGTCTGCCGATTGTAACGCGCAATTACGTGTAAGTGGAAGGTGGAGTTTGTCCTGTGACGTCTTGGTTTGGTTTTTAATTCAAAGTGAAAAGTGAAGAGCAAAAATAATAAATTCAAAAGGTAAGTGTCTTATATTATATATTCTGTAGAAAATAGCAATGCATAAATTATCTAAATCTGCCTTGTAGCGCAGGAGTTGTGCGGTGTTTTATGTTTGACTTTTTTCCAAATTTCCGTATATAGGCACATTTTGCATCCAATAGTCAATTTCGAGAATAATTGTTACTTTCTATAAAAGTTAACAATTATTTGAAGTACATCAACGTTGGAATCTAGCGATGCATAAATTATCTAAATCTGCCTTGTAGCGCAGGAGTTGTGCGGTGTTTTATGTTTGACTTTTTTCCAAATTTCCGTATATAGGCACATTTTGCATCCAATAGTCAATTTCGAGAATAATTGTTACTTTCTATAAAAGTTAACAATTATTTGAAGTACATCAACGTTGGAATCTAGCGATGCATAAATTATCTAAATCTGCCTTGTAGCGCAGGAGTTGTGCGGTGTTTTATGTTTGACTTTTTTCCAAATTTCCGTATATAGGCACATTTTGCATCCAATAGTCAATTTCGAGAATAATTGTTACTTTCTATAAAAGTTAACAATTATTTGAAGTACATCAACGTTGGAATCTAGCGATGCATAAATTATCTAAATCTGCCTTGTAGCGCAGGAGTTGTGCGGTGTTTTATGTTTGACTTTTTTCCAAATTTCCGTATATAGGCACATTTTGCATCCAATAGTCAATTTCGAGAATAATTGTTACTTTCTATAAAAGACTCTTTAATTTTTTTTCGTTTTTCTTTATTTTTTTTTTAGCTTTCATGTCATCATTTTGTTATTTCATCAGCTAAATTTTTATTACTATCTACACATTTACGCTACGAAGTTAAATAGAGAAAAAAAAAATGATTTGTTTCATATGTAAAGAATCGTTTTGGCCTGTTAGTGTGTTTATAAAACATTTGAAAAATATTCATGATCTAAGTACTTATAGTACTTTTAGGTGCGTGGAAACAAATTGCTCACAATCATTTCAAAATTTAGGAAGTTATAAAAAACATTTAAATAGAAAACACATTGATAAATCACCACCCACTGTTGGTGTCGCAAGTAGTTCTAATACAGAAAATTTAAAAAAACGTATATGCTCTGAGGAGAATAATATATTAAATAATTATTGTGAGGAAAATTCAGGAGGATGCGAAAATAGCAAAAGTAATTTCTTTGATAATAATGAAATAAATGTAGGAGACGGTCTTAATGAAGTATTCACCTCTGCGACTCGTTTTGTTTTAAAACTGCATGACAACAATAATTTCTCAAGAAAAAACATTTCAGAAATTCAAGCAGATCTTCAAAATTTTATTTTGAAACCTATTCTTGACTTATTTAAATCGTTTTCAAACGAAAAGCTTGGAAAAGCAAACTCTAAACTCCATAATGAATTTGTTGGCCTTATATCAAAGTGCCGTAATCCTTTTCAATATTGTAACACTGAATATAAATTGTTTGATTGGCTAAAAAAATCCGATTTACTAGGCAGTTTAGATGAGTTTACCATAAACAATGAAATCGATAAAATTTTTAGGAACGGAACCCTTGCTTATGATGAAAAAAACACTAAAGGCATTTTAATGCCACTAAAGTTTCAATTCAAAAAATTTTTTGAGAGTGGAAACATGTTAAATAAAACGATAGTTCATATGCAATCAGCAATTACAGAAAAGAAAATTTCAAATTTCATTCAAGGCGAGCTTTGGAAGAAAAAATCGAAGATGTATCCGGGAAAGACACTTGTTCCTTACTTTATATATACCGATGATTTTGAAATCAATAATCCATTAAGCTCTCATGCTGGCGTTCATTCTATATGTAATATTTATTATTCATTTCCCTGTCTCCCATGGAAAGAATCAAAGTTGGATAATGTTTTTTTGGCGGGGATTGTCAAATCAAAGGATTTAAAATCATTTGGCAATGACAAATGCTTTCAAGCTTTGGTTAGTGAGCTAAAAAGTCTTGAAGTTGATGGCCTTGATATAAACTGCAATGGTAAGGGGAAAATAAAAGTTCATTTTGTTTTAGGTCTTGTTTTAGGAGATAATTTGGGGTTAAACACAATTTTGGATTTCAATAGATCCTTTTCAAGCAACTCTTATTGTAGGTTTTGTAAAGCTAACAAATCTGAAACTAAATTGTTAACAATCCAAAGAGACGACTTACGACGAAATCGTTCTAACTACGAAAACGATGTTCTTCTTAATAACTCTGCTGAAAGTGGAATCCAAAATTATTGTCAACTTAATGACATTCCATCGTTTCATGTTGTAGATAATTATTGCGTTGACTTTATGCATGACATATTCGAAGGAGTTTGTCATTACGACATTTGCCATATCATTGAATATTTTATCAACACAACTTCTTATTTTACCTTGGAAACCCTTAATTTAAGAAAGCAGACATTTCAGTACGGCCCATTAGAAATTGACAACATGTCGGGTGAAATAAAAATTAATCATTTAAAAAACAAACGTCTAAAAATGACAGCCAGGGAAATGATGACCTTTATTTCTTGTATACAGATAATGATTGAAGACTTAGTGCCAGATGATGATGAGGTTTGGAAGTTTCTTCTTAACTTAATTGAAACAATTGACTTACTTCTCTCATTTGAAATTTGTGATAGCATCATCTTAATGTTGGGAAAGAAGATTGAAATTCACAACAGAGATTATGTTCGTCTTTTTAACGATACCCTGAAACCAAAGCACCATAATTTAATCCATTATCCCACTGTTATCAAACAGTCAGGGCCTATTCGAAACTTTTGGTGTTTTAAGTTTGAAGCTAAGCACAAACAATTTAAGCTTTATTCTCATGCCATCTCATCCCGCAAAAATATTTGTTTGACCTTAGCCAAAAAATATCAGCTAAAAGCCGCATGTAATTTATTAAACACAAGAGATTACTGTAGTTTTCAAATATTAGAGACACATAAAAAAGAAAGTAATTTCCGCAGCATAGTATCTGAAATGCTTAAGGTCCCTAGCACGTTCATAGAGTTTTACTCCAAAGCAGAAGTCGAAGGCTACAAATACAAACAAAATTTTTATATAGCTCAGTTTAAAACTGATATCGAATTATACATTATAATAGACATCGTTCTTTTAAAAAAAGAAACGGTTTTTTTATTTTGCCAGAAACTTAACAGAATCCTGTACAATCCTCACATACTATCTTTCGAAATTGACGAAACACAGTTGGGTGCATTTTCAATTATTTCTTTAAAACATACTGTTGGGCCACCGATAAACTTAATAAAAACTGCTACAGGCAAAACAGTTCTAAGGGTTAAAGAGTACTTTTTTTCAAATTTTCATTGATATTGTGATTGATATTATAACACTAGTAAAACTAATTCAAAACAGTTTAAAATTAACATGATGAAATTAATACAGATATACAACGAAACGTGAACACTTTTCTTGTTAAATTATTCTACTCAAACTACTTCACAATGCCGCCGAAGCTGCAGAACGATGAGCTGATGGAAGAGTCTGATATGGACCTAATGTCAGAATCGGATTTGGAAAATATTTTAGGAGATTTTGAAACAACGACAGCGACTATTGTTCACATAGACCCGCATGATGATTTGACTGAATTATTGAAAAATTGGGACCAGTTGGAACTCCTGGAGCAATTTAGAAGTAAGTCAACATTTAGTTTTATAATATCTTCCTTTGGTTTTAATTTTATTTAAAACTTGTATCCCAGTCGATAGCGGACTTCTTACCTGTGACGGCACGCTGGTCTGATTTCCCTGTCGACTGGGCTACATTGCAGTAGGTAATTGTTCGAAATACAATCAATATGAGAAATATATTTTCAGCGGATGGCATAGATATTGAGGTTTTAAAAAATATTGAGTGCCACCACCTTGCCGAAATTCTAAAAACCTTTAAATACCGCACGTTGATTATGTTCGAATCAAAGCTAAGAGCGTAGCGGGAGTCTATTGGAAAACCTCTTTTAATGTACGGCAACTCAGGATTTCGTTCGCTTTCCAACAGCCCACGACTATGTAGAGAATCCTCATGCTCGCCTTATCCAGTTATTTCATCACGACAATATGCACCTCATTCTCCAAGCTCAACAAGCTTGCCAAATTCTCCGACCTTGGTTTCGTTAGGAACAATTTTGAACAGCAGCATAAGAACCTTAGCATTGGCTGAAAGTTACGACCACAGTAAAAAATTATTAGACCACCAAAGAACACAACTTATAAATGCAATAGCCAGTTATTTTGACCAAAATAAAATTCATTTAGACTTGCATTCAAGTTACAAAATTGAAAAGGAAATTGTGGAAAGATTTCCGACAGAAAAATTGGTAAGCAGTTCATTGTTAGTGGTCGTACAAATTTTATTAAAAATACTATAATCATAGGAATATTATCGAACGGGTAAGAGGGGTAAAATCTACAATAAGTTTTGTAATTTGAAATCATCATTCAAAACTATTACGGCATTGAATTCCCCAAAGTCTTCGACAAGCACGAATGAAAATGAGGAAGAACAACTGGCTTTAGAAATGGGTTCGTTGAACAATTTATATCTTTTGGTAGCAACTTTTGAGAAAATGACAATTCCGAGATGACGAAAATATATAATGCCTGCAATGAAAGACGTAACCTCGATTTGGTCAAAAACTTTTATTTTTGTCTCAGAGTTGTCACATCCTTAGAATTTAATTGGTGTGAACTATTTATTTCATATGGTAAATGTTTCATTTACATGACGATTACTTACATATTAGAACTGAATATTTTCTCAGATAACTAAACTCATTCTGAAAAAATATGATTTCAGTTCCAGAAGCGGATGCAGAGCACGCCATGCGAATGCTTAAATATGATCAGTTATCTTCGGAAGAATTTGATCGTTGCTGGAAAGCATGTACCAAGTATAGGATGTGTGACATAAAGAAATCTGTTTCCACCTCTGAAATTATGACCAAATGGCCTCAGTACAAGCAACCAACTGGCCATCGATTGGTATGTTAGAAAATCTTAACACCAAGTTCGCACAATGATTACAAACTGAAATTTCCTAGGTCGACATGGACTTTCACAATTGCTATGTAAATTCGAGTTCATTTTTGGACAACTGGGATCATCTCAAGGTCAAACTTTTAGATTTCTTGTCTACAGAAAATCACGTTAAAGAAAAAAATATCAAAGATGTTTTAAAACACTTAAAGTCAACAAATCCATCCGACAGTAAGTTCAAATAATTAATACGTTTATTTTCTCTGGAATTTTGAATAGGTACTTGATACATACATTTGTGTACTCAAGCAGTTTGATTAGAGCGCAATCTTTTTAATTTGTTTTAAACCAATATATAATTTTATATTTTTTTTTTTGACTTTTTTCAGATTGTAAAGATGCAGCATTACTCTGGTCTCTGCATGGTTACTTCGTGCCGTTCAACAAATGCATCAAAAAGGACAAAGAGGGGAAAAAAAATGTTACCAGATCAACTATAAAGGACTCACAGGATTCTTTCATCTGGGTGGGCAACACCATTCAAGCCATCGAGGACCATATCGCCTTTCTGAACAAAATGGGTGAGAGTGTTCAACCCTTTATTATTGTACACGGCGAATCAATCTTGAGTTTTCAAGACATTTTTTTGTATTTTGATGGCGTTAAGTTTAAATTTCTTAAATTTCAAAGAGCTGTTGACATATGTTTTAAACTTTTCTATCTTTTTAATCTTGAGTATCCATCAGCATCATCTTCCTTTTGGAGTTTTATAGAAACTCAATATTTTCAAAAAAGTAAAAAACTAATTTGCGCAAAGACTCATGTTTTGCTGAATGCCCTTTTGTAAATTTATCATGTGAAACTCAATATTTTCAAAAAAGTAAAAAACTAATTTGCGCAAAGACTCATGTTTTGCTGAATGCCCTTTTGTAAATTTATCATGTGAAACTCAATATTTTCAAAAAAGTAAAAAACTAATTTGCGCAAAGACTCATGTTTTGCTGAATGCCCTTTTGTAAATTTATCATGTGAAACTTTAATAATAAAATAAAAAATGTATTAAATGTGTTTTTTAGTTTCATCCGCTTCTTTTTCAGAACAGGTTCGATGTCGCAAAAGGTTTGTCTAAATTAACTCGTTCATTAATTCGATGAAGGGGTGTTGTTGATTGATTCTATAAACAACGTTTATTAAATTTAATTAGTATTATTATTAATTCTATAAACGACGTTTACTAAATTAATTAACCTACTATTATTAATTCTATAAACAACGTTTATTAAATTTATTAATATAATTATTAATTCTATGAACGACATATACTAAATTAATTAACCTACTATTATTAATTCTATAAACAACGTTTATTAAATTTATTAATATAATTATTAATTCTATGAACGACGTTTACTAAATTAATTAATACTATTATTAATTCTATAAACGACGTTTACTAAATAAATTAATATTATTATTAATTCCATAAACAAAGTTAATTAAATTTATTATTATAATTCTTAATTCTATAAACAACGTTTACTAAATTTATTAATATAATTATTCATTTTATAAGCAACGTTTATTAAATTAATTAATATTATAATCAATTTTATGAGCACCGTTTATTAAATTAATTATTGTTATTGTCAATTCTATAAATAGTGTTTATAAAATTAATTAATATTATTATTCATTTTATAAGCAACGTTCATTAAATTTGTGAATATGATTATGAATTCTATAAACAACGTTTATTTAACTAATAAATATTTTAATTAATTCTATAAAAAACGTTTATTAAAATAGTGACCATTTATATTATATTATTAAATAATATTTCATTACCACAATAAACGCGTTCTTTAATTCGATGAACATGTTTATTAGTTTAATTAACGAATTTAATAAACGTTCATTAAATTAAAATCATGGCGAAATTAATAAACGAATGTTCGTTGTCGCAATTAACGCGTTTATTGGACAAATAAGAATTAACGATTCATTCTCACAATGAATATTTTTATTGTATTTACGTACCTTTTTGGTTCAGTGAGAATAAAATATTTCGCAGAATAGGCCCAAATATAATGATAACGTTTTAGTACTATTCGAATTTCGAATTCGTATTCGCTACATGTTTGTTCATTGTTCAAACTATTGTTTTCATTCGTAGGTATTTATTGTTTAAGTGATTTTTGAAGCATTGAAATGCCTCCTTTACTAGGGATGCCATACGCCCCCCTTTAGGGGGGACAGTCCCCCCTTTTCATACAAATGCAAAAATGCAAAAAACAAACTACTGTCCCCCTTAATAAGTCAAAATTAAATAAAAGAAAACATTCAATTGAAAATTTTTAAAATACTTTCTTTTAATATTTTTAACAAGATTCTTTCAGAACACATCCACTTGAAGTGGAAGAAAACTTTAAAAGCTATTATTGTATACAGATTTCAGTGTTTGAAACTGAATGCATTTGAAATTAGGTAATAATTTATCATTAATGAAACAAAACGTAATTCTTTGCACTTTTGCTCGATTTAGGGGTAGAGGTTTCTTAATACAGACATGTTTCGAGCAAAAACTTAGGTGTGCCCGTTCAAAACCCGATTCTATTATTGTGAATGTGCTGGCGCCTTTGGCAAGAAAAATAAATTGAAAGAACACCTTCTTAAGGCTTATTGAAAATAACTTTGTTAGCGGATGCTTCAAACCATGGCTGTACAAAATTATTCCCTGCCTTTGTACCCTACTCTTTACCACACGAAGGAGTACAATCAAACGTTTTGAGGTTCCAAGATCCATGAGCAACCAGGTGAAACATCGGACAAAATAGTTGATTATTTGAAACAATACTTTTTGAGGAAAAATTAAATAAAGCCAAAAATTGTGTCATTTTTTGGAGATAAAGCCAACCAATTTTTAGTCAATAGTTTTTAATTGGGACAGGTCGCATACAGAATGGAAAATTGGCGTGGGTTGGGTACTAGGTAATAATTAGAAAATGAGATTCATGTGCGAGTAATTTTTGAGAGTAAAAATATTAAGTAATTAAATTAAACTAAATTGTGATGAATTCATGAAGAGGGGAAAGATTGAATGATATAGATTTCAAATATCTGATGTGTTGGACTTTAGCCAAATACGGAACCTTCGGTGCGCGAGTGACACTCGCACTTGGCCGTTTTTTTTTATATATATAGACTAGATTGTTTTATGTGCAAAATGTCCGCACAAAATATTTTGCTAATAGCCAATTTAGAAAGACTTGAAATTTTCGTAACAATTTTGAGGTGCAAATTCAAAGGCAAATACACTCGCATTTCCCGGATTCTATACCTATTCAGAACGATTTGCCATTGCGTCATTCATTACTTATAGACGCATTTGGCAACAAATTAACTTTTACTCTAAATTAGAAGAAATAAAGCATTAAATTTCACTTTAAGTTAGAAAATAGTTAGATTGGAGTCACCGCCAGTGATGCTAATCAGGATCGAAGTTTTTATACCTATACCCGTAAAAAATTATTCATTTTTGGTAAAAAAAAAATAAAAATTGCATATCTTACAAAGGAACTGCAACTAACCTACAACCTGATTCAAGAATTTTTAAACAAAATGTTGGCCGATTGATAGGCGATTCTATCTTTTTTTATCTCTATAATCCAAGAGATGGTGAGTAAGTCAAATAGACAATTGGAAAATAAGCATGACGCAAAGTTGTAAATAATTTTTTTTAACACGACTTTGATCAAAGAATGTACCAGATTTACCAAATTCAAAATGTACGTATTTCTGCGAATTGATATTAAAAAACAATTCACAAAAAATTACGCCTATTTCCTAAAAACTATATCCCTCAAGCGTCTTTAATTGTTCGAATTTCCTGTGAATTATAATTTTCATAACATGAACGAATTTCGGCGGAAAGAAGTTCGCCGGGCCAGCTAGTAGCTATATAATTGTTTTTATCTAATTCGAAAGAAATATTTTCAATAAATTATTTCAATTTAAAAAAAAAAAGTAGTGTTTTGTCCCAAGAAATGTACAGGTTTCCCGCTTTGAGAGAACAAAATTATGGTCACCTTATTTCTATTCTTTATAGCATTGTCGTGCTATAATTGGACACTTCGGCATAGCCCGCAAACAAATGCACAGTTTTGTTTTTATTTTTCTTAGTTAGTCAAATGTTGATAATATAAATTTAAAACTAAGCGGCTAATATATAATAATAATCGATTAAATAAATTACATGTTTGCGCTTTTTAAGGTTCCGTACCCAAAGGGAAAAAACGTAACCTTATTAGTTTCGCTCGGATGTCTCTCCGTCTGTCTGTCTGTCTGTCTGTCCGAACCCACTAAGCCAATTTTGTTACCAGGTCTATCTCAAGAACCGATTGACATAGGAGGCTAAAATTTACACACAACATCCGGTATAACCTCTAGTTAAACGACAAATACCAATGGAAGCAATACATCGATTGGTTTTCGAGTAATTAGTAATCTGGTGAAAAAAATATTTTCATTCGCCCAAAAAACGGTTTATTTCATAAAAGTAACCAAAAGTATACCAGAATTAAAGTTAAAACGCATTCCATGCACCATTGCACCACAGCTATGTGGTGGAATGGGACGCCTTACATTACAAGTGTGTTTTTTATCTTAAAACCTTTATTTCTAATGTACTTTGCGTGCGAACATTTTTAAGTGTTCTTTGCTTAGACTTTGATGTGGAAAAGCTTTTTTATTGTCGGGGGGTGTTACTATCCGATGGAGCACTCAGACACAACTACTGGTCCATTGTACTGCCAAACAGACACCTTTCACTACTGTACTTTGGTTACCTAAGGGGTAGTGTAGTCTAATGTTCTCGCTTTCCACAAAGATTCCAGAACCTGACCCCTATTCGGTTCACGGAAAGGTGTCCCATTCCTCCTGCATATAAGTGTCCCAATCATCCTGTAGGGCACTTCAAAGAGATCAAACATAATATCTCTTAAAATACGGCGCAGACTAAACAAAATTAGAATTCATTCACTTCATGATATATGTTTATATCTATTTGATTCACTTTTTGTACAATATGTTCACTCATTAATTATTATTTTTCACTCAAATTTTACCCAATTATTTTACTTTTTATGTACAAATTTACCTTTTTTGCTCTCCACTGCGTAATTTCAACTGCGCACAGGACCTGCTTCGTTGACCGGTGGGTAAACACTAAAGAGCAATTTTGTGATCAACAGGAACGAGAAAAAGTATACGACGTTGAAGAAAATGCTTATGTCCCATTCCTCCTGTGTCCCATACATACCCACTCTCCCCTATTTTCAAAAAAGATAATTTTACCATGTAAAATACGTTGCTCTCATAAGTTTTAATCTCTACTACGCAGTTGTGCACAATTGACCCCATCAAAGACAGAAGAGAGTCACTGGTGGTATACCACCAGGGTTCCCGCTTGCTAATTTCGTTGGGGAGTAAAATACATTTTTTTGGGGAGTACAGAACAAAATAAAAGTAATATATTTTTAGTCAATAGTTTTTAATTGGGACAGGTCGCATACAGAATGGAAAATTGGCGTGGGTTGGGTACTAGGTAATAATTAGAAAATGAGATTCATGTGCGAGTAATTAAATTAAACTAAATTGTGATGAATTCATGAAGAGGGGAAAGATTGAATGATATAGATTTCAAATAATATCTGATGTGTTGGACTTTAGCCAAATACGAAACCTTCGGTGCGCGAGTGACACTCGCACTTGGCCGGTTTTTTAAGCTTAATTCCCCTTATCGAGCTAAACGCGATGATATTGATGATGTTGTATTATATATCAACAGCACATAAATCCATATTGTATAAGCCATATAACATGCAGATAACAACATCATAGGGCATGTAAAATGACATGGTGTATACAATATATCGATACCTTAATGCACACATGTTCTATGTCCGTTTTTACTGTTTTTGGCAAACTCAAAGTAAAGTTTTAGTACTTGCATAACTCTACTAAAGCAGCTCGATTGGCTTTGGTATTTAAGTATGTTACGGCCTGATATCTTTGTAAAAGTATAATAATGAAAAGTAAATAATTCTTCAATCACTTTTCAATTTGTTCATGATAGAATAAAATATGTAAGGACATAGCACTTTTGTGCTTGTTGCCAGTTGTTCAAATAGGACATGAAACACAATTTAGTTACTAAACCGTTAACTTATTACTCCCTTCATTATGCTTCATTATAGGAATTACAGGTGCAATACGGACAACACCAACAAGCGCATTGGAAGTGATCCTGAGGATCTTACAGCTAGACTTATTTATTAAGAAAACAGCGGCCCTAACGGCACTTCGTTTGCATCGAGATGCGAAATGGCACAATCGTGGTATTATACTATGGTCATAGGAATATCCTTGAACTCTCCAAAAACGAGATTAGGGGGCTGAACATGCCTATGGATGGGATCACTAGGGTTCGTATTATGGAAAGGAATCACAAAACTAGTATTGAGGACGGATTACTTCCAGAAAAAAGGAGTGGTGAAATAGTGATTTTCACAGATGGATCCATGATGGATGGCGGAGCGGGTGCCGGTATCTATTCAGAATAGCTGGAACTAGCCCGTCACGTAAGCCTCGGGAAACACACTTCCGTATACCAGGCTGCATTGCTGCATGCGTTGGATTACTTGCTCGAGAGTCAGGTGGAGGGAAGAAATATCCTTATAGCACTGGACAATCAAGCGGTG
The DNA here is from genome assembly GCA_949126925.1 of Cheilosia vernalis. Lineage (NCBI taxonomy): Eukaryota > Metazoa > Arthropoda > Insecta > Diptera > Syrphidae > Cheilosia > Cheilosia vernalis. Next base: position 43,142,030 of record OX421358.1, read on the forward strand.
ATCAACAAACATTACAACATCATTGGCACTGAAATGTATACTCAAGCTCAATAAGTGTTCATCTAAAAATGAAGTAACACTGACTTGGGTACGAGGACACATCGGGATCGAAGGCAACGAAAAGGCGGACTCCCTTGCAAAACAGGGGTTAACTGAAAAGTTGCTAGAACCAGTCAATATCCAGCTTTGGCTGGCAGAAGAATGAAGATCTTCTGCTAGAGTTAACACTAGGAATCGAACCCAAGGAAGAATTCTGGATAAATACAGAAAGTCTAGCTGGGTAAGATTTACAGTGGTAGAGAGACGAAAAGAGACCGTCAATGGTGGTCTGATTCGATTGTCTCTCAAAATATATATGTATATTTATATGCTTCTGTAAAACAAGCTGTAAAACAAGATTCGCCTGTGAGATATAGTCACTTGAGAAAAATTACAAATAACACTTTGAGGATAATGACTGTGTTCCTCTTGACTGTTAAATTCTTAAAAGTCTTACCTCCTAAACTTTGGTATTCTTGATCGCTATAGTGGAATCCGTTTCATCACATTTAAACAAAAACCAAACAGTATCAACAATCAAACTTAAATAGTGTAAATGCCTACTAAAATAAAGTGCACAAAGGTGCTATGTCCGGACATAGCACAAAATTTTAAACATAAAACGGACATAGCACAAAATGATGGACATAGAACAATTGCGCTTTTCCCTTATATTCAAGAGGGGACATAGGATATTCGCTTTTTTTGCAAATTAAAGCAATTTAGGACTTTTGTTGGACATAGAACGTGTGTGCATATCAAAGTACTGCTTCTCAGCTTTACAATGGTGCCCCTTTCTGAAAACAGTTAAAAATGGACATAGCACATGTGTGCATTAAGGTATCGTTATACATATTGCCTTCGCGTGACTTCTGGCGTTCTGACGCAGGGGGACTGAAGATATTCCCCATAGGCAAAAATTTGATATCTGTGAAATTTATGATCGCAGTATTATGAGAACTTTTCAGCAAAGAAATAAAAAAAATGAGTTTGCCCCTGAATTTCGCATGTGTTCCAACCTTTTATCACGAAGCCAACTCAAGTCGTATTCCTATTGCTTCTTACATACCATGGTAGTACATTTTCATCGGCTTTGGCATAGAATATAAGTGTATATGAATGAATAAATGTACCTACTTGCGGGTGGCACAAACTGAAACCTACCAAGAGCAGAGGTAATAAATCAGACACCACCTGGGTCATGTGTTATCACAAAGAGGGGAAAAGAGCAAAAGGAATCTTCTTTTTTTTTCGTATTTTCAAATGGGGATTCACACAAAAGTTGAGGTGAACCTAATGCTGCGTTGAGTGAATAATATGCCTAAGTTCTTAGAGCGTAAGCTCTAAACGAAATGTACCTACACTTTTCTATTGCTTATCGAGGTATCCTGTAGAAAACAATTTAGAAACGAGCGAGGAGCCATAATGACAGGCTGTTTTTCATCTGAACTAGCTTTATTTTTAACGTCTATTTACCACGTCTATGATAGAGGTAAGGTACCTGGGAGGACATTGCTCTTGAATATCTTCGCACTCCAGATTTTGATGAGTACTTATATTATAAACTTAATTTAATTCTTCACTTACTCATAAATGTTTGTAAGTTGTAGAAGTGTTTTATTTTTCGGGGCATGTGCCCATAGTAAGTGCCTTGAAGCTGCACCAGCCAAATCAGCTCACCATAATGAAACATTTTACATCATCATCATAGCTTTTGATGCAGTTTAGATATTTTGCTCAATCTTAAACCAGAATTTATTACAGCTGCTCCAATTAAATTCACAGTTCACAAATCTGTAATTTTCAATACTACAAACTTTAGAAGATCGCCATGCAAAATTCTAAAACATCGAATTTTCCATTAACATCAAATTAATATTTTATTACACCGCACCGCCCAAGGTACCTAATAAAACCTATTTGGGCTAGGATGCCTTCAGAAGGTTTTAATAGACTAGGTTTCAACAGGAGGATGCGCACTTTTACACTGCCTTAAGTTAAAAGCTTTAGAAAATTTAATGCTCCAACAGACATTTGCAGCAGATCTTAAATGTTTATGTCCCTTACTCATAATCATTTTTAACTGTCAGACTTAATATTTTGTAGGACTATGCAATTCTAAAGTACCGCAACTTGTTGAATGAGCAAAACAATGAATCTAGTATATACTAAAAAATGTGCTCTATTTAAGTTTTTTTATAATATAAAATTATTTTTGTCGATTTTAAAATAGGTTCACCGTAATTATAGGAATAGTGTTAAATAAAATACCAACGCTTTTGCATTATTCATTTGATATGGCAGAAGGTAGCAAAAAACATTTGTGAGTTTTGTTTAAGTTCAAACTCTCAGTACAAGCCAATTTTCTTAAGCTATAGTTATATTTATAGAGTTACACCGATATCTTAACATAGATTTTTATTTATAATAACTCAGAGATTTGTTTTTGGATTTACATTAACACTTATATAAATTGAATATTCCAATGGACGTGTATAGGGATGCAAATGAAGTGTGTGTTTCTGATGTAACCCAATCAGAAATTGTACCTATGTTACAGTTCAAGCGCTATTCCTTTATTCTAGATTTGTTTTCGTAACAGTAACAGTGTCTATAGTCTATCAAAATGCTTAATTTTCCCTCTGCTGCAAAGGTGACCAAAATGTGTCCTAATTTTGTTAGCTGACAAATCTGTTTCCATATGTTTGTAAGTTGGCTCCCACGAAAAAGGAAATTGGAAATTTAATTACTGATACCATTCGCTGCCTGAGAATATTGCTTTGTCCCATACGAAGTTCTTATGTTTTTTTAACTAGAAAATTATTCCATAAGGTAATCTTTTATGCTCTTTTCAAATTTTGCCCGTAGCCTTACCAATGCTTAGATATGCAGCTTATATGCTAGCATCAAACGGTCCAAGGTACAAGACGTGATTGTACCTTATCCATAGAGTATTGTACCTTGAACTGAAAATATTATTGAAGGTTTTCCTATAGTTTAAAGGTGAAACCATTATTTACCTAATTTTCTTCTTGGCATATTTTCCTGAAACATACCTACAAACCAATTTTGTTTAAAAAATTCTAATAACGTGCATCTTTGACCCGACCAAGGTACACGCGCTATGATAGGTCCAAGGTACACGAACACCACTTTAACCAAAAAAAATAATTTTGACGTAGTATTTAAAGCACACAATAGATAAAAAAATAACTTTTTTCACTGAAAACTTTGTTTATTTTTTTCTGCCGACTCATACAGCTGTTGCTGTATAAGTTCAAAAAGAAACTGAGAAGAGAAATGAACAGAAAAGTAACATTTCACAGAAGAATCGCTTTTTGCGTGGTCTGTACTTTTCTGAAAATTGGCACTCGGACCAAGGTACAATCGGACCAAGGTGCAAGAACTTAACCTACACTGTTCGCAGTGAAATGTTTACTATTGGTTTGTACTACCTCGAAATAATATCTAAGCTGTGTTACGATTCAGGTATACTCGCAAGGTCAGTCGTTTATTGGCTTCTAATTTAATTTTCCTCTTTTAAATGTAAAGATTAAAATCTTTTATACGTATAATAAAACTGCAGGCATTTTCTTTGTTACCTAGTGGCGTGAAAACCACTGGCTATACTGCACAGATTTTGATGAAACTTTTTGTTTGAAATGTTCCTTAAGATTCTGAAAAGGACATAGGCTATTCCTTTCATTGCCATGCCAATTTTTTGGAGCGTTTTTGACCAAAATGTGTTTTTTTTCTGACTTTACTGCCTTTTATTCGCCATTACTCAAACAATTCTTAATCAATGCAAACAAAATAAAATACTTATTAGAGCCAACATTTTCATAGTCATTTCAAGCCATCAATCAGCTTTCATTATCAGCAGCCGCGGTTCTTGATCGTTGTTCTGCTTTGGGGTGGTTGGGTGGCACGTTCATATGAAATTAATTTCCCCAAATTAAGTGAAACGAAAGACGTGAATGTGAAAATGAATCAATAAGAGGTTAGTCACTCTAGTGGACGACGAAGATGCGATGAAAGAATTTGAAGGAATTGTGGAAGAAATTCGGGAAACTTACCAAGAGTTTAAAGCAGAACTGTTGGACTGTCTAGATAGACAATGTAGCGGAATCCGCGTCTAAGATATAAAAAGCTTCGCTATATGCTATTATGGTCGTATATAACTTACAATAATAAATACTTCAGTTCCAGCAATGAATTTTATTGAGACTGCTAGTTGGTAAACATCTAAATCTGCTGCTGTTAGAGGTACATTGATTTAGTCACTAGTCGAAACCAATACTCCACCACCTCTCTCCCAATCGGTTAGAGCGGAGCAGCGGTCCTTGCGGAAAGCTATACGTACTGACCACTAGTAATTTGGTAGTAGTGTCTAAAGGCTGTAGGATCTAAACTAGGATTTTTGGCTTTCTGTTAGAGTTGTTAGGGCGATGTGTAAACCTGTACATCCATAGATTTCGGCCAAATGTTAGGATTTTCTTAAACCTTTTCAATATCCGAGGGAGCGAGCAACTTAAATGAGGCTGATATTCGGTCCGGCAGGTTTTCAGGTGTAAGGCTGCTGCTTAAAAAAAAAATAATGTCCACAGGTTTAGTACCATATTGTAAGCGTGCTAAAAACACGGCAAAAGGTGGAGGGACAACTCTCAAAGAGCTGTCACCATTGCTAACCACTGATGATCGAACGACCAAACAAGTACCTACCACTGGCAGCAGGTGGGTTATCCGCTTAATTATTTGTAAGCTGGTGGTCAAGAGGTAGCCGATTTGTCCAATAAGACTTCCATAATGATAACTGAAGAGGTTGATCTAAACCGCAGAATTTTTTTTGGTTGGAGCAGTTGGACCTCAGTGTTTGGGCGTACTGAGAGATCATTGTGCAGCTGCTGGTAAATTCCTTGGTATTGTCTGTTGGCTCATGAAGTGGTAAAGGACTCAGCAAATTAACAATAAGATCCTTACATTGTGGTAATTGTTGGTGTAAGGCATTTTAGGCCTATGCATGAACAGGTTCAAGAGAAATTCTTACAAATGTAAATGTAACAATCAGGGTTACTCATGATCTGGCAGCACCTTAGCGTAGATGATACAACGCGTGAAGAAGATAAAAATTGCATCGCTACCAAGTGAATATTTTTGAAAATAGAAATAAAAGCCGGTTCACTCATTTCATAATAAATTAAAATCTGACGTAGGAAGCTAGGAATCGTGTTAAGAAATTATCGCTTCCAATTTTCAAAATACCATTTGATCCATAAAAATTGTGTGGCTTGTATACCTATTACTTAATTCGGGAAAATTAGGAACTGAGAAAAGTTTAAATTTTCGCTGAAAAATATAAAGCGCACATTTATGTGTTTCTTCCTATAACTTGGTTATTTTGCTTGTATTTTGCTGAGTGCTGATAATTCTATTCTAATAACAATATTTTTCACACCAACCTTGACAAAGTTCGGGTTTATTCCTCTTGCCAAACGCAACGTTATTGGTCCAGCATAGTCCACTCCGACCTTCGAAAACGGACATGAAAACTGGATACGACCAGGTGGTAGGTTTCTTATTAGCTGAGCTGAGGTAGCACCAGTGATTTCAGTGCGTTGGAGCAGCGATGTCGTCCCAATCATATTTTCTGCGTCATAGTTCCTGAAAGAGGATTTTAATGCCAAGAACAACAGGTGTTTAAAAGCCTATAGGGTCGAATATCCTCGAAGACTCCAAAAGAATACTACGTTTTGTTAATATTTTGTTTATACGAAAAAGAATCCTTCGATGGTGACCACTGCAGTCTCAGATGTTTGACTGAGCTATACTTCAAGTTCCTTTGTAAACGGAGAAGTAACGGCCAACAGTTGGTTTTCAACCTCAGGCGGAGAGCTGTGACTTCTTCAACGGTGTCTGCACCGGTCATTACGTACGACGTCTACGTAAAAATCATTCAAGAGGACTTCAGCAGCGTATGGAAACGAGTGCTTTAAGTAAAGTGCCAATGGAAGAGAGTGCGTGCAGCCTGAAATGTTGCGCAAACAGTGCCATTTGTAACTGTTAAAAGGCGACAACTTTTTAAATCAAGGTCACTGGATTTTCTCCAAGGTATCCGTTAAAAGTCCGCGCATATTTCCTTGAATTTGTCGAAAAAAAATTTCGATATCGATGAAAATTTTGTAACGATGACGTCGAATGGCAATGGAGAAGAGATCGCTTTGGTAGGTTTGGCCTACTAAAAGTGATTTATTGAGGGATTGCTTGGTATCAGTCTAAGCTGATCCATCAAAAACCACTCTCACCTTCCTTTGTTGTAATGCTGTAGGTTTTCATTACGGCATGATGTTTAAACGAAACAATTCCAAGTGTTGTACCGGCCAACCAAGACCAACAATAGAAATGCGAGCGTTTTGGCAACTAAGACCCAAGCGTTGAACTGCCTTTTCGGTAATTAACGGCACTTGGGATTCTGAATCTAGCAACAGCCGAATGCTCTGAGAAGTTCCTTGCTTATCATTAGCTCTAGCGTTGGCAATAGGCAAAAACGTTTGAGTGAAACGATTTGAAGTAATCGAATTGCCTTCCGAGATTACCGATGCACAAAGCGCGTTGCCGGAATTTGATGCAGCAAGTGCGTTTGCAGAAGTTGTGGGAGGTCCGAAAGCAACAATTGGAGTATTGGAAGTTGAATTAATAGGGTTTGTCAAAAAATTGGTTGAATAATTCGAAGACCTGGTGGATGAACTTCTATTTGCCTTGCCAACTTAGGTTGCGAATCCAGATGAATGAATGTATGATGTCGTGAATTATTTGTTTTACAGCAGAAATTCGACCGACACCTACTTGATGCATGTAAGCAGTTGAAGCACAATGAATGCTCTTTCACGAAACTACGAACGAACTACGAAGCATCGAACGAGAAATTTATTGGCAAGACTTTAAGGCATCACATCGATCACTTAAAAACTTCACTAATTCATCAATAGTGCAATTGTCCCTAGCTTCTACTTGTTCTGCCCAGGCTTGGCGGGTATCGTGGTCCAATTTTTGTAGCATATATATTACCCACGGGCCACGGCCTTTGGCCCCAAATGCATTTAAGCCTAGAATAGTTTCATCTGCGTGGTCTGCAATTTTGCGTAGAGACTGAACACCGTTTGTTGCGTGGATAAGAATGATTGAATGTGGGATTGAATTATCAAATTCGAGCGATGGTACCGCGTTTCTAATCGCTCCCCAGGCGGTGAGATAATTAGAGTCCGAAGCCGTTATATGGCGTATTAAATTCGCTGCCGCATTTCGTAAAATTCGTAAAAATGATGTGGTAGTGGAACTTTTGATCATCGGATAAATTTGATTTGGAGTCTATTGAACCGATGAAGAGATCCCTAAAACAAGGCCACTCTTTGTAATCCCCAGAGAATATTCGAACCGAGAACGTAGGCAGACAAAGCGTGATGATTGCTTGGGTTGACTAATATTTGCTAGGAAGAACGCTTGCTGGCTTGCTAATTAATCAATAGCGGATAAGTTAACGGAAGACTGTTTTTTTTTTCACGAATTATTTTTGTAAATGTCGATTAATTAAGCAATACGTAGGTACTTAGTCTCACGGGATATGTTTTGAACACGAAAGAACGACGAGGGGAGTACGATGATGAGATGAAAGTGAGACAGAAATTGAAACCACTTCTATGCATACAAGATTGTTACTGATTGTTAATAACAAATTTGATATTTAGTTGATTATGCGATTGGATTTGTCTGCGAAGGACCATTATGTTTTTTTATTAATAAACGAATGAAAGAAATAGTTAGGTTCTACTTTGTAATAAGATACTAATTTATTGTGTCCTAACAGGTTGACGATTAAAAGTAGAGATACAAAAGATTTGGTTATACAGCATTTACAAAATGACAAACTGTGAACACTGAGACTAAACTGGCTAATAGACGAATATGAAACACAAAGAAGGGAACAAAATAGAGCTTATTAATTTTACGTTAGGAAATTGCAGTTAACCGTGTCTATTGGAAAGCAATATAGCAATGTATGATTGGTGCAATACAGGGCATTCATTCCGTATGTCGATTATCGCCAGACGATATCTAGCGTTTCGACGATAGCTTTGCTTCACGTAACTTCAATAATCGTCTATCGTCCAGACGATATAGGTTTGACGATTGAAAATTTGCTTCACGTAAATCAATAATCGTCGAAACGCTATCGCCACAGATAAGTAATATACAGATGTCTCACGCCAATGTAAAAAAATGCTGTACTTTTTGCGTTCGTCCAACAAAGATCGTCCAACAAATCGATGGTGAAAACAAAAACCCACCACACCTCATTCGAAAAGTGGTTGATTTTTTGTTTCAATGAATGCTACTTTTAGTTTTTAGTTGAATTATGACCGCACGCAGAAAGGCATGTGCGCAGCGTGATGCTTTATGGGGCAGGTATATTTAATTCCACACTGAACAGTGGGTTAAAGGGTAAGGAAAGAAAGGATACAAGGTAAAAGGAAAGCGGAAGGAAAAATGTCGTCTTTCGTTCTTTCGTATTGTCAATGCCTTATGATTGTGCTCCGGCGAGGGCGCGGGGGGATGTGCAGTGAGGAAATGTTCGGTGATGTAATGCATGATGGTTTTTGTTGGGAAGAGCAGCCGATTTGGTTTTGGATTCGTTTTGCTGAAAAAGTATCTAAAGCGATATGAACAATTTATTTACATTTCGGCTGGGGATACAATTTTAATTTTCTTGTTTGGGTAGGTATGCATTCACATTATTTTTAGGGTTTTCGTTATGCAATGCTCGATAAAAGAAACAGTTTATAAAATATACAAAAGGAATATTGTTAAATAAAATTCGCTTTTGGGCAGTGCATACCTACATATCAATAATAACAATGCGAGTTTTTATAAGTTGAAGCAATTGAACTGTTGCAAGTTCTGGCTAGAGAGTTTTAAAAACTCTTACACTTTACAAGAATTTTGACTTCAAAGCAAAGTGTAGTTCGTATTAGTCCGATATCTTTACATAGATATTTATATGTAAGGTTTTAGAGATTTGTTTTTTAATTTCCACTAGAAGTTATAGACCGAATATGCCGATGGACGTGTGTGGGGGTGCAAATGAAGTGGGAGTTTTTGATTGTGTAACTCTCCAAGTGGTTGGAATTATCTTAAGGTCCATAATCAATTATGATTGAAAGAAAGAAGAAGTGGGAAATATTTGCTAAAAAATGCGTTTTTTGCAGTTGTCATTACATTTTTATTGGCAGTACGCTGTACGGTGTTGAGTTTTATAAAAATATGTATACGGAGACAGATCGGGATTTGGGTAATCATTTTGAGAAATAATTAAAAAACCGATTTATTAGAATTTTTTTGAGAAAAAAATAATTGGAGGATCTTATTTAGGATACTTATTTAAACTTTAATATGGATTTTGATCGAAATCGTTAGAACGGTTTTTGTAAAATGTTGCAGACCAAACTGTACCTACCTACCTACCAAATATTGCAATGCTTAGTTTGAACAATACTATTGCTTATTAATTTAGCTTAACATCTCCAGTTCGAAATTTTGAACGAATACAATATATTTCTCTTACTACGTAATAGCGAAAGTTAAAAATACGTGATTGTTTTATTATTATAATGTTAAAAGGCATTCATGATACAAAGTCAGAGCGTTTTGATTGATTTTCAGGGATGAACAATACTATTTTTTATTCCTTTTTTTCATAGTGATTAGGTACAGGCATGTAAATGAAATAAAGTGCACGACTGGGTCGAACTAAACTTTCTCGATACTAGATAAAAGAAAACAAAATCCACTTTTGGATATTCATCTCATCTGGCAGTTATATCAGATAACAATATAAGCTTTTAAAAGTTAAAGATCTCAGTAACAGGCAATTGTCGAAAGTAAATAAATTGAATATCCCGATGCTCGTGTGTGGTTGCACCCCAAAGTTCGATTTTCTTATTGTGTGAGCCCCAAATGGTTGGCATTATTTTAAGATGTACCTATTCAATATTGTTGGAAAAAGAAGAAGTGGGTTGTATTTGCTAAAACTAAGTTTGGCGTAGCTATGAGGCATTAAGCCTATTATACAAAAATATACCGTAAATATGCTAAAATACATAGATCGTGATTTCTGTTGTATTTTTTTGTGAAATAATTAAAAAACTGACTTCGACTTTTTTTTGAGGAAAACTAAGTACGGGATCTTGTTTAGAATACTAACGCTATCTTCAATATGTATTTTGTTCAAAATCGTTAGAGCGGTTTTTGTAAGATTGTTCAGATAAAACAGTAGGTACCAAATATTGCAATGTTTAGTTTAAGAAACAACATTGCTTAACTATTGAGCTGAAAGCTGATTATAAGTTATTGTTCGGGATGTAAGCATTACTTCGTTTTTTGAGTTTTCGCGAAATCGATGGGGTTTTCGAGATATGAGTAGTTTTTAAAATTAGCGTTTTCGGTTCTTCGAATTTAAAATTAATAATAATAATAATAATTTTTGGCGCAACAGGTCCGTAGGGACCCTAGGCCCAGCTTCTCACAACCATTCGTTTTGTGTGAGATTTCATTTTTGGAACGAATGGAAGGGATCTACAATTTTATGCCGATTCCAAACGGCTAACCGAGAAGCTCTCTCGGATGTTTGTCAGACGTTCGCGAGAGGTGGCGCAGTGAAAAAAACCCTGAGTTGGAATTTGGGTTTTTGCGGGATTTAAATTAAGGACACAATAATTTTGAAAACATCAATTTGACTCTAAGTTTCCATTTTGGTCAAAATCGATATTTCCGTTTTCAGGTAAACTAAACAAAACTTAATTTTCACAAAATTACTACTATTTTCAAAAATTCATTGAACGATAAGAGAAAAATTGAGCTTGGTATTAACTTATAAATTAACGCATTTTAATTAGGAATGAATTTGTGCTACAATCGGATCGACCGTTTTTGAGATATGTTGAAATTTCAAAAGTAGGTACCGTTGTTCGAATTTTTGGCCAAAAACTGGGTACGCAGTCATGGTAACCTCACCTACCTAAGCTTACCTAAATATCAATTTTGGTTGAAATCGTTGGAGGCGTTTTCGGTCAAATCAAACTGGTACGAACATTTTATACGGGAAGTACCTACCTACCATTAATATTAAGGTTACCATGCAAAAAAAAAAACCTCCCGAACTTAAGCCCAAAAACTCCAAATCCGAGATTTAAACGTAATCCGGGAAGCCGTATAGCCTGTAGGCCTGTGGAAGGACGGACAGACCGAACAGAATTTTGCGACCCACTTTTTTGAGTTTCTCTATCATCGTAATATCAGAATTGATTAATATCGAGTTCGAAATTTTGTAGGTACCTAGTTACAATAATGTCATCTATACAGACAATCTACGTATTTCCTACAACAGGAACTTGAAAACGCAGAATTCTTTTTTCGTTATCCTACTTTATTTATTAACAGGGAAGAAACCCCAACAGTTGTCAGTTTAAATGTTATTGATCCTACCTAATAGGGTACCTATTAATTAATTAATTAATTACATTCATTGGAAAATTACATAAGTCTAAAATTTGACATACAATTATTGTATCGAATATAATGAAAACCCTAAAAATAATGTGAATGCATAGGCATACCTACCCCAACAAGAACATTAAAATTGTATCCCCAAATTTAAATGTTTATATCGCAAAGAGGTACCTTTTCAGCAAAACGAATCCAAAACCAAATCGGCTGCTCTTCCCAACAAAAACCATCATGCATTACATCACCGAATATTTCCTCACTGCACATCCCCCCGCCGGCGCACAATCATAAGGCATTGACAATACGAAAGAACGAAAGACGACATTTTTCCTTCCGCTTTCCTTTTACCTTGTATCCTTTCTTTCCTTACCCTTTAACCCACTGTTCAGTGTGGAATTAAATATACCTGCCCCATAAAGCATCACGCTGCGCACATGCCTTTCTGCGTGCGGTCATAAAATTCAACTAAAAGTAGCATTCATTGAAACAAAAAATCAACCACTTTTCGAATGAGGTGTGGTGGGTTTTTGTTTTCACCATCGATTTGTTGGACGATCTTTGTTGGACGAACGCAAAAAGTACAGCATTTTTTTACATTGGCGTGAGACATCTGTATATTACTTATCTGTGCTATCGCCTTGATGATACAATTTGAACGATACCTAATGAGGTATACGTTTTGCAAACAACTGAAGATTTGTTATTGAATTTCAAAAAGAATACTTGACTTTAGATACATTTGAAATGCTGGCAAATATATATATATAATGACTTACCTATGCACATTTCAGACTCTTATTTTGTAAAAACCTCATGCAAAAGCAAGAAATATTGTAGAAATGTGTATTGGTGTTTACAAAGGTACAAAACTTATCAATAATTCACTATAACATAAAATTATATGTTGTCATAATAATCATGTTGATTTGGAATTATAATTATTGAAAAATGGAAAAGTAGTTTTTGCAAATGTTTGTGCTGCCCTCCATTACATTTGTAATAATAATGATAGTACAGCAATCGAAGTACCTACGAAGTGGAACCTTCGGACTGTTTTGGACAAGTCGGAATGCTCATCCATGATGACCTATCAATAATACATATTTTGGATGTTATTTGTTATTATTAATGAACTAAGGAACAGAGTTAAATTAATTCCACTTTGCAATTTTCAGGTTTGCCGGCATCAAATACAAAATTGTTTGCCAAAAAACTCATTTATGGCATTTTAAATGACGTCTGACTGGAATTTTCATGTAGTTTGAGGGTCTCTGAAAGACACTCAATGCTCTCAATGCTCTCACGATTTGTATAAAATAAACGATAGACGAGACGATAACGATAGTGATACGAGGGGAGTTCAATATATTCGCGGTATCGACATGAAGGAAAACACGAATTAATATAAAAATATTTTTGTTTTTTAATATAATCTTCTCTTACATGAATGCATTTATTACATCTTGAGATTAACTTTTCTATACCCTCAAAAAAATAGTTTTCATCCTTCTCTCCAAAATGTTCATTTATTGCAGTTTTGAGCTCCTCATCATCGGTAAATCGCTTACCACGAAGGTTTTTTTTTAAATCTGGAGACACAAAATAATCACTAGGGACAAGGTCCGGACTATAGGGTGGATGTTGAATCTCTTCGAAACCACAATCCCGTACAGTAGCCTTAGAAATCCGTGATGTGTGCACCGGAGCATTGTGAGCGAAGTGAGCATTCGAGGCACACATCTTGCACTGACTTTTGAAAGATTTAGACGGTCATAAAGAATGGTGTGTATGGTACCAATAGAAAGGTTAACCTTCATAGGTATCGTTTTAACCTTTACTCGGACATCCTCAAGTAGAAGTTTCTCGACTTTTGTAATGTTTTCTCCGGTGCAGCCAGTTAGTGGGCAGCCTGAGCGAGGGTCGTCTTCAATGCTCTCCCTGCCACTTTGAAATAAACCTGACCACTTTTGAACAGTTGATAACGAAGGTGCAGGATCTCGAAAAACAGCCACCATCTCTTCGTAAATTTTTTTTTTACTTTTTCCTTGTTTAGTAATAAATTTTATCACAGCGCGGTTCTCAATTTTAGTGATCATCGCGACACCAGCCATTTCACCTTCGTTCAACGCAAAATACAAAGCAAACTTATAATCACAGCCAAACGAAATTTTATAGTAAAACACTTGAATAACGGGGCTACTAAAATCACGAAATAATTTTTTCAAATCTTTGGAGTATCCCCCCCATACCGCGAATATATTGAACTCCCCTCGTAGAGTTACGGAAAGCAAGTTGGTGACGACATCGTTGACTACTATCTCTGAAACGATTATCGTTATCAGAGTGGAAACATATGTATGTACGTTAGATATAATAAGTTAGGATTGTTTGGCATGGCACAAAAATAACAATTAAATTATAGCAACAAATAAATAACTTTTATGAGTATTTAGTATTATGAGCTATTTAGTACTTAATTTATGGTCACAACATACTAAATTAGAACCGCTGGATAATAATATTATATATATATTACAGTAGAAATCGGTTATAACAATACCTGATATAGCGATGAACCGGATATAACAATATATTTTCAAAGTCCCGGCAAAACTCCGTTTAACTCAAGGTAATTTGCTATCGGTTATAACGATTCCGGATATAACGATGAAATCGGTTATAGCGATGAAAATTTATCATATTTTAGTCTAAAAACTGTTTATAGCGATGGGAAAAAACGTGTTCTTACATGCATACTGCCTGTTATTTTCATTCTGCTTCTAAATATGTACATATCGATATTTTGTATGCACATACTATACATACATACATTATAGTTATAAAAAAAATTTAAACTTCCTGTAGCCACTGCGGTGACTGGTCTGTACATGTAATTTCATGGCATGCCCTGTTAGATTTCCATATCTCCGACGAGTTCAGTAGGTACATATTAATTTTTCCTTGAAATTTTCTTTACTCAACTAAACGTGCAAAACAAACACAAATTACTGATTTCTTTCCTCAACAATTTTCTTGATAAATTTTTTTAATAAAGTTTCCTTTTTTCATTATTTTCATTGTACCTGATATAACGATGAATCGGTTATAACGATTAAATTCCGAGGTCCCGTCGATATCGTTATAACCGATTTCTACTATATATTATATATTGTATATTATACACGTTTTTGTTTTTGAATAACTTTTTCAGTTTGGTGTTTGTCCTATTATCAAATCATAAACTGGTGATTTATTTGCGTCCAAGTGAAGTTTGACTCTTGCAATCTTATATTATTCTCTATGGTTTTTAAGCCAAAAAATCTTTCGTAGCTTGCTCAAAAAATGTTTTCAAATGAGGACCAGCAAAAAGACTTTGACCGCCTTCATTAGCGAGTGATCTGTGTTTTTCTGGGCAGAAAGGATAATAAAATAACTTCGATTGAAACCACATACGACAGCATTTGATCAGTTTTGGCATTTGGTGTGAAATAAATGTTATTTTCCACTGAGAACATGACGTGACTATAGATATGATCCGCACGTACAATAATCGAAGGGTTGTAAATCTATAGGGTCTAAGTGCCAAAAAATTAAAAATTTCATATTTTTATGAAAATACGATCTAAGTGCCAAGCCTAATAATATCCAAATGGATCCAAGTGCCTGTTTCTTTTAAAGTTTACCTACGTACAAATAAAAGTTGTCTCTCTCGGTGGCTTTATATGGCAATATACCTACATATTGGATTCTGATGCATTGTGTTTTTTTGTTATATCTCGGAATAATATAATTGGAACTTAGACCCTTTAGACTTACAACCCTTCGATTATCGTTAAAATGACCATAATGATTAGAATTTCATGACTTTTATGTATTTTTGAATAAATGTTAAAGAAGGCAAAAAGAGGAGCATTTCAAATTATGAACAATACTGACAAAGCAGTAGGTACCTAGTCGTGGCGCACAAGTTTATGTATATTTTGAAAGTATAGTTTTATCTATATGTAATACACGACGAATTTTTTATTTGCATAAAACCAAAACTTTAGAGTTAGCCTCAAACGTCCAATTCAATATGTGCTAACATTTCCAAAATGTAATAAGGAAATTATTTCCTTTGTGCGTTTAACCCGAAAAATCAATTTCCTTAATATCCAACTAGAAACCCACATGTGTGTATATTGGGGCAAACAACATCCCAAAATCGTTGTTGATTGCTTCCGCTTTATAGCTAGGGATCCCAGTGGAGAGGATTGTCCGAAATCGATTCATGTGGTTTTTGTTGAAATCTCAAGTTTAACCGCACACCTATAATATGTGCATACATTACCATACCACATGAGTGTAAGCACACTGAATGTCAACTAAAGATGATAAGCGCAGAACATTTAAAAAATTTTTATTCAAAACGAGCTTTGCAATCAGCAGAACATTAATGTATAATAATTATAGGGATACCATAAAAACACAGTATACACACATAGATATTTAACGATTTTTAATTTCATTGATGATGCTATATGCAGAAAGGGTAGAAGCCAAGAATTTTAAATCCAGGCGGAAATTGAACTAAGGAACCCATGACATTGATCGGCTGTCTCCAACGGTATACGCACATAGGGAAACATTAAATGATAATCATCATGTTTGTTGGGCAATTGAATTGCTGACTTTAAAGATTGAACCCTTCGTTCCTGTCTCTTGTCAACAAGACGGCTATGTGGGCAGACGTTAAGGAAATTGAAGAAAAAGGAAAGTGTTAGCTTTCCCGAACGTAGAAAGGGAAAATGAGTTCTATTGAAGGAAATGCTATATCCTTCTGCATTTGCCTAAAGTTTTGCCGTTTTCGAGGGTCAAATAATTTTCGACTTGGGAGTGATTTGATTATTACCCAAGTTTAAATGGCTTTATAACCCAACCTAATGGGTCTCTTCCTCAATGCGTTTTAAATTTAGCAAAGTGAGTATTAGAAACATGTTTCCCAAGAGAAATTGGGGACATTAGGGTATTTTAAGTTTTTGAAGTAATAAATACAGAATTACATGAAATGGTAAATGGTATCTACCTATTCTGTGTTTAATTGTAGAACCCTGCGGGGAAAAAAGAGTACATGACTGGATCGCACGAAACTTTCTCGTTCATCTAAAGTTTGGTTGCGTCAATTGATAGGTTGGTAAAGGTCAGAAGCAGTCTTCTATCCCTAGTCCTTAATAATATAAAACAAAGTCAGAATTTTTTTGTCGGAAGCTACACAACAAATGGATTGGATCTTAACTTCTTTTTTTTATTTATTAGGTTTTTATGAGGAGTAGGTTCGTGCGTTTAAAAATATATGATTTTGATTGTGGAAGTCCAAGAAATTCATTTATTAGACTTTGAACACAAAAAAAGGAAACTTCTCTGTCGTCTATTTAAATGGAATATTTAATTCCAGATTTTAGATAGGTATCTCAAACGCTTATCTTTTGAGTCGAAAATTTAGTTTCTATTTGCTGAGCAATATTAACAAATCCTTTGCGAAATTCCATTTTTTATTGATTTGGTAATTGACCAAGATTTTCAAATCGATCTCAGTGGTGGTTTCTTTTTAGTTTTCTTTCAAGGTATAGTATATTCGTATTTTTTGAGAGAGCGGGAGGGTTTTTTTCATATAATGAAATGACTCGGAATCGGAACTAGTGTCGAATGGATTTGGCCTGCTCAAGTGCTCATGTGTTTAAGGTTTTGCGGAGTGAATTATTTTTTTGTCATTTGGGTAGATGTAGATTACCTATGGATATGAATGTGTGTATATACTACGATTAGCTATGTACATGAATGTGTGTATATACTACGACGTCATACTTACAAATTACAATATTTGCATTGCATTTCACGGCCACCGTGGATGGCGATAGAGTACGAGTGGGCTGTGCGTTTGAGTTTGGGATCGATAACGAGATCGAGTGAGATAACAGATATAAGAGCCCTTTTTTATTATCAGCCATGATCTACATTAGATCATCGATTTACATGCACTTACAACAACAGCATATGATCCTGCTTCTCATCGAGATCATGAACCATGATCTGAAAATTATTTCTACTATTGCTCGCAGCGCTGTTTGGCGCTGTTTATTTCATTCTTTAATGTTGGTGTGCCTGTAAAAGATAGCCACACAGTCACGTTGCCAGACTAAAAAATTCATTACTCTTCATAGCACAAAAAATCAATAAGAATTTTTTTTACATCCAATAAATTTCCCGTCCTTGGAGATTTTGCTTTTTAATTCTATAAAGGTATGACAAGCCCAGCGAAATATTCCATAATTTTTTTAGTAAATGTTTCATAAACATTTATTTCAAAAAAATGTTTATGAAATGTTTCGCAGTTCAATTATTGATTCACAAGTTTCCCGGCAGAAAGGTAAGAGTTGTTTTTTGTTTTTACATATAAAGTACAAATGTCCAGAAAATCTTGGAATATCTAATGAAAAATTTAAGCCAGCGGGCTCCATAAATTTAAATTATTTTCAAAACTAGTTATTGGGGAAAATATTTTTTTTTATCACAAAATATTGCAGAAAAATGCAACTGTTTTCGCCGAGTTTTTTTTTTTTGACAAATTGCTTTAAATTTATGTAAAGTGACGATTTTATTTTAACAATCAATCTTATTTTGTGTGTCTGCAGAGTCAGAGAGCTATGCGGTGCGGTCACAACATGAGCATTATTATGAAAAGTATACCTAATGCTTTGTCTAAGAATTCCAATCTAAGCGGTGCGGACCAGATGTGCAAACTGCGGTTTTCATTATATTTCGAACTGTTTTTAAACACTTGAAATTAGTTCATAAAAAACTGTCACCTTTAAAAATAAAAAATATTATTATTTGATTCATATTGCAACACACAATGTTATATTACCAGAAATTGAGTTCTACTTCTACTCCTCAGAGCTCAGACCTCAGACTCACACGTCACACCGGATCCGTCTAACCGTGAGAAGCATCGGCCCGGCGGACATTGAACAATGTTACCTCTTCTCTACCTTTATAAAAGAGAAAAAAAATTTATGTTTTGACCGCGAGTAGGGATAGGGAGTATGTATGTAACGAAACCTTAACAATTTATATATTAATCGATTTGTCATGAGTAGCGGTATTACATAGGATGGTTTTTAGTATCCTAAGTCCGTTATTGATCCTTTAAACCCATTTTATGTGATTTTTTTTAATGGTTTAAACACATACTACTACGAAATGGCCAAACAAATTTGAATATGACTTTATTCTTCAATTAGTACATTTCCCGGTGAAGAGATTGATGTATCAATCATTATTCTCTGATTCGTATAACAGAAGTTATAAGCAAAAATGTAATTATTTGAGACTTAAGGTAAGATTAGACTGTATGCCAAGTGGTCATAAAATGCCAATTTCTGACAGTTCTCCTGCCAAAATATGGTCATACAGTGTAATGGGCATATTTCATATGCTCTAATGACCTGAATGCCACACATGACCAGGGTGATTTTGACAGATAAAAATGCCCAAATAGCATATTATAGTGTAATGGGACAATAAGCACGAATGCCAGCACAAACCATTATATGCCCATATGCACTTTCTTGAAATTTGGCTGTGGCATTGCTGGCATTTTTGATGGAACAAGTAGGTACCTATTATTTTGTTGTCATCGGTGTTTGATTTGATTTGTTTTCATTTTCTTTCTCTTTTTTAGAGGATTATTAAATCTATCATTCGTCTTGTTGGTCTTGTTCTTGTCCCTAATTGTGGTTGTGTAAATACTTTTTTCCTGTTGTGAAATTTTGTTTGTGTAAAAATTGTTTGCTTTCTGTTTGTTTTGTTCTACTTAATAAATTTCCAACTTCAACTTGTTTGATTTGTTTTTTTCTACAGCATTACCCTTCTAGAACATTGAGTAATAAATAAGAAATGCCTTAAATGACCATCGAGGCAAATATGACCATATCGGTAATTTTTGTCATATAGTCTAATATAGAGTTTTGATAATTGTGGCATTTTGTTAATTTGACAGCTCTGGTCATTTGCCTTTTGGCATTCATATGTTTAATTGGCATACAGTCTAATCTTAGCTTTACATATTTCACAGATATGCCATATGCGTAGGTCATTGCAATCAACAGCCCACCAGTGGAGTGCGGACACGTTTAACAATTTTTTTTCGGCTCTCTTCTTTCTTTGTACTATGTAGGTAGCTATTGTAGGTATAGTGTGATTGTCTGGTTAATATTTTTTTCTTTACAGTTAGTTGTGTTTTTTGTTTTTTAAATAGACTTTTTTTCTTTCTATGTTTTATGCATCTTTCGTGATTTGCGTTGCTCTCTTTTAATCTCTTTTAATAAGTCTCTATCCCTACTGCTACTATTATAAAACTAAGTTATTGTGTCCTCTGTTTCTGGCTACACTTCACTTAATAACTTATAACGGGTGATTTTTTAGCTGGTTTGGTTTTGGCAACACTGGTTTTGACAGCTGACGTGTGTTTATTACCTTGTGTCACTGTCAAACAGCTTCAGTTTGGTTTGTAATTTAACCATGGATCGTCTTACAAATGAACAACGCTTGCAAATTATTGAATTTTACTATCAAAATTCGTGCTCGGTTCGAAATGTTCATTTTCGCTTTTTTATCGAAAAATTGTGTTCAGCGATGAGGCTCATTTTTGGTTGAATGGGTACGTAAATAAGCAAAATTGCCGCATTTGGAGTGAAGATCAGCCCGAAGCATTGCAACAGCTACCAATGCATACCGAAAAAGCCACTGTTTGGTGCGGTTTATGGGCCGGCGGCATTATTGGGCCATATTTCTTCAAAGATGATGCGAATCGCAGCGTTACTGTCAATGGTGAACGCTACCGAGCGATGATAACAAACTTTTTTTTGCCCGAAATGGAAGTTCTTGACTTGCATATATGGTTTCAACAAGACGGTGCCACATGCCACACAGCACGCGAAACAATGGCGCAATTGCGAGGCGAGTTTGGTGAACAGTTAATTTCACGTTTCGGGCCGGTCAATTGGCCGCCTAGATCGTGCGATTTGACACCATTAGATTATTCTTTGTGGGGGTATGTCAAGGCTAATGTGTATAGGGACAAGCCCGCTTCGATTGACGCACTGGAAGCCAACATCCATGCATTCATTCGTGAGATACCGGCCGATATGTGTGAAAGAGTATGCCAAAATTGGACTCAGCGGATGGGCTACTTGAGACGCAGCCGCGGTCAACATTTGCATGAAATTATCTTTAAGCATTAAATTGCAAGGTTCAAACTATCGATTCAAATAAATATTTCATTCATTTTTTCGAATTTTTTGTGTTTTTTTTTTTTTTAAAGTTCTAAACCTCTTAAAAAATAACCCGTTACATATAAGCTAAACCATGGATATGTTTCTTAACGCTAATTATTTTGTTTTAAATTTAAGAAGTGGAACTCTGGCGAAGCAAATATAAGAAAAGGTAGTGTTAAATAAAACGCACTTTTAAGCTACCTATTTATTTGATATGGCAGTACCATCAAAGTAAGTTGTAATTTTTTAGCTCTCAGTAACAGTCAATTTTCGCAAATTTTAAGCTCAAATATTTCTAAGCTCTTACAAGATTTTTGAATACCAAGACCAACGTAGTAGGAGTTTCAGTGGTCTGGCCTGCTTAAGGTGCCTATAATTGGAAGTGGACGTAGGGTTCGAGATAGACTGATATCTTATGTTTTTGAAATTGAATTTGCAGCTACAAACTGAATATGCCGATGGACGTGTGTGCGGTGAAGTGAAGTGGGGTCTCTGATGGAGTAAGCTCCAATTGGTTGAAATTATTTTTATGCATGTTTAATATGGTTGAAAAAAAGAAAAAGGAGGTACGAATACTATTTGTTAAAAGAAGCTCCTCGTCAGGGGCGGATGGGCCATATAACGCACCGGGAAATTTCCCGGTGGGCCGGCGGTTCAGAGGTCCGCAGGGCCGGTGGCTGAAAGTACATCTGCGTGATCTACCAACCTATTTTCATTTGTATTTGCCCATAGAAGTAATCAGCAAAAAATTGAGTTTTTATATTTTTCCTTCCTATACTTACAATAAAAAAATCTTAAACTTTTATAACAGACAATAAATATACCTACAAATGTTTTATCCAAATGCGAAGTAGTGGGGCATGAAAACGAAAAAGCACAACAAAAAATGAAAAAACAGAAACCGTAAAATCGTTTTTTGTTGCCTTTATTACCTACTTTTCACACAACGTTATTAGTTGCTTACGTGTGATACAAAACAAGGACAATCGTTTTGTTGTTGTTCTGTTTATTTTAACTTGCGACTTGGCTTTGTGGGTGCATGGCTGTGCGTCTGTGCCGATTGCTGGCTCGTTAATTAAGGGTGCATTTGTCATCGTTGTTTCAGCAAGGATCGTTTCGTATCCATGCGTAAATGGTTTCGTTTTTGTAGTCCTTCGATGCACAGATATCACGTCTATCACAGAATCCGTCGTATTCGGAATTTTGTACGAATCCCGAAATTCGTAGCAAAAAATTTCCCCTACTCCGGATTCTATGATAGTTCTTTCGGGGTTCGCAGCAAAATTCCGAATACGACGGATTCTGTGATAGCCCAGAATAAACATACGGCAACGGAATCATTCGGTCACACAAATTTAACATGAAACTGTGTAAGAGCAGGACTTATTAAGTGCTTTGTGGTTTGCGTAATGTAATTAAAATAACAAAATTAGTAAAAAGAATATTATGGTTTAGGTTTGAAAAACTATAGCCTCTTCTTCTATTATTAGTCAACCGCAATCATATCAAGAATTATCGGAAAAATCGTTTCGTTTCCTGAATTTGTAAGTTCTCAAGTTGAAACAA
Organism: Cheilosia vernalis; assembly: GCA_949126925.1. Lineage (NCBI taxonomy): Eukaryota > Metazoa > Arthropoda > Insecta > Diptera > Syrphidae > Cheilosia > Cheilosia vernalis. The sequence goes on from OX421358.1 coordinate 43,164,505, forward strand.
GAATACAAAACGAAAGTGAAAACCAAGCGTCCACGTCTTCTGCTTGTTCTTATAACGAACCCAACGAAGAAAAATCAAGCTTTCAATCCGCAATTAATATTACTGATAGTCACTATGATAGTTATTTGAAAAAGCCAAATTTGTACGACATTAGATTTGTGTAGCAAAACTTGATTTGCGTAGCAGAACTCAAAAGTCCATAATATCATGTTTTTTTTCGAAAACAAACAAAAAAACACTTAATTCTTAATAATGTTTTTTTTTTTATATTAGACAAATGTAATCTGATTCAAAAATCTGTAATAGACCAATGCTCTATTTGATTTCAAACGCAAAATGCGTAACACCCTGTAAATGTATATTTTAGCCATATCCAGAAATTAAAAAAGGGCCGACAAATATTATTTCCCGGGCCGCTAGGATGTTGCCCATCCGCCCCTGCTCCTCGTAGTTATAATTGCAATTTTATTTGCAGAACGGTATTGGGTTTTACGAAAGTATGCAAAGACAGATCGGGATTTGGGTATTTATTTTTAAGAAATAATTAAAAGACGGATTTATTCGAAATTTTTTAACAAAAAACTAAGTACCTAGGTGTGGTATCTAAATAAGAATTGTTTTATTATCCTGAACATGTGTTTTGATAAAAAGCGTTAGGTAAAGCGGTTTTGTAAAATGCGACAAAACAGTAATTATTCAGCTGAAAACTGCATACATGTTTGATAGTGTTCGGGATGTAAGCATCAATTGGTTTTCAAAGTTGCAACCAAATCGGAAATGGCGTTTTGGAGATATGAAATTGATCTCTAAGTATGTATTAAGTCAAAATCGTTAGTTCCGTTTGCAAGTATACACTTTGGCTATTAAGTTAGAAATGACCAGACCATATTACGTTAGAAGCGATGTTTCGTTACAATCGTATGGACCGTTTTCGATATATGTATTTATAGATTTTGTATCGAACTGCAAGAGTATAGCAACTCTGCAGTCGATGTATTGAGCAAATATATAAACTTAACGAAAGACCGAGAAGGTTCTGAGATTTGTATGACGAAAGTCAGTCTTTCAGCAGGAACCAACCGAGAAGGTTGTGTGAGAATATAATAAATAAAAGTGTTTTTTTATAACATTTTTCCACTATGATTGTCTCGTCTTTGTATTTTTCTGATGGTTTTATATTTTTACCTCGGATTGTGACGGGTAATATTTCTTGTGCGTATAATTTCCCTGAGCTACGATACAGATTTTTTTGTACAAAAAAAACTGGGTAGGCAACTCAAATGACGGTTAAATTGTGCAGACACTGGCACCACAAATTGGTTAGTCAGCATCGTCGACAACATCTCAACGTGGGAGAATGCTAAGCTACGATTAGTTGAGTAAGTAGATGATCTCAGAAAACCATGTGTGGGTGAGTAGATTATCGGTGATATCATCCACAGGTCGCAAAGGGGTCGAAGAAACCAGCATTTTATTCCTTTTCCGTAGAGACGAAGGAGGCTCCTGGGTCACTATGGACTAATCAAGTTCCATTGACGTATCAACATTAGGAACAGCAATTCCAGAAGCTTCAAGAATAGATACTTCCAGGTCGTCATTGTTGAGAAGTACGCCAGAAATTGACTCATCATCCAATATGGCGTAGGTAATTGGTTTCGGTTCAATTTCTCACACGTTGCGGTGTTAGAGTTTCATCAATTAATTCATTCAATCCGTCATCTTCACATTCTTCATCTTCAGACAGATCACCATTGTTAAGTATGCCCACCTCTTCATCATCGTCATTATGACGAAGCAAATCATCAGCGTTGTGCCTCTTTAAGTAAATAATAACGGAATCCATGTCTAAAAAAAAAAAAAATTGTCAAATGTGCAAATGCATGATGTACCATATATGGTACATGCACTTTGTTACTAACCTCATCAATAAGAAGAACTGGAGCAATGAATAAACAATTCACAGACTGAGCAATCACATACAACAAAGTGGTACACAGATGGGTCGAAAACTGATGACTGAACTGGGGCGACCTCCATAAACTTGGCAGAGCACATATCTCAAAAATCAATTTTGAATAGCCCTGAATTATGTGCTATTTATGTGCTAATTTTGTGTTAAGTCTTTGATTTTTGTGCTCCAATGGTTTAGGAGAAAATCGACCTTGAAAAGTGCTCTGCCAGCTTAACGTTAAGCCAGCAGAGCACATAGTCAAATCGGCCGAAAATTAAAAAAATTAAAACACCATGCTGATGCTTGATTTATGTGCTTTTTTTGTGCTAAGTCTCTAGCCTCGTAGCTCAAGCCATTTAGCTAGAAATCGCATTGCAAATCTCAATTCTAATAACTTCTTAGAATTCTGTTAACGCAAATCCTAAAAACGGATCAAAATCGAAAAAATAAAAACCACACACATATGCCTGATTTATGTGCTTTCGATTTGCTTAGTCATTGATTTTTGTGCTGTCCTAATTTAGCCTCTAATCCAAGTTATTAGTTTTGTCTGTTAGTAAAAGGCCTTTTACAGCTCTGCTAAAATATGTCAGCTGCAAGAAAACAAAACCACAATGCAGAATGTCGACATTGTGGCGCCATAACAAAAACAGCTAATAAATGACGACATTTTAAGGCAAATACAATCCATATTACCAGGCCCACAGCAATTATAGTAGGCATGGCGCATGGGTAAAATAATCCTTGCAAAATAAATAAATCTCCATTGCGCACTGGTATTTAGGCTTATTAGTATGCGTGAATCAATACATGAACCCATCCAAATATCTCGGTGGGTAGTCATGCATGGAGGAAAAGGAAAACAAGTTGTGGGAATCTGCGAGGGTGAGAATGTTCCCTGAAAATTAAGTTACTGTAGGCTGTAAGTATTATGTTTGCCTGGTGTAATCAGTGCTGCCACAAGAGAAAAAATTTGCGTAGCCAAAATATATTTTTTTCGAAAACAAAAAAAAATATTCAGCCAAATTCAAACACTAAATATTCCGAAAAGAAATATGTACCTACTTGTTGGGTAGGTATGGTAGAAAAGAATATAAGTTAGTGGGTAAAGATTGAATGGGATCATGACGTTACCTAGAACGACTAAAATCTAGAATGGTTAAAATCTCGAAAATGAATTTGATAAATCTCGAATGAGAAAATCTCGAATGGGTCAAAATCTAGAAAGTACAAAAATCTCGAAAGACTCTATCTCGAAAAAAATCTAGAAACTAAAACTGCTTTCGAGATTTTTATAATTTCTTAAATTTAGTCCGAAAGTAATGAAAACAAGTCTAGAATGAACATTCTATAGCTTTTTTATTGAAAATAATGAATTTTTAACAAATACTCATAACAAAATAGGTACATTATTTTGAAACTATGACTATAACTATTCAACAGAAAATAAATTTACTTATTAGATTGATTATCTAAACGTAACCAAACTCATTTTTCAATAACAAATAATGTACAAATACCTATACAAAAAAAAGTGATGATAAATGCAACCATTTATCTCTATTTTTACAAGGCCCTTTCGAGATTTTTTTCATTATAAATTTTTGTTTTCGAGATTTTATTTTTCTATATATCAGGGTAAACCCGATTGAATATACTTTCGTTTATTTTTTTTTCATGAAAAATTCGAAGATTTATATAGACATTTCGTGCTTTAAAAAAGTAGCAAAATAGACGTTTTTAGGGAGAGTGCGTAGCAGCGTAGCAAATTGGAAATCGCGTAGCAGTTTTGCTACGATCGTAGCGAAGTGGCAGCGCTGGGTGTAATAAGATTGACACCATCTGAATGAGGATCGACTTTGTGGCGCCCTAAAAAATATTCTCCACAAAACGTAGTTCGTGCACAGGAAGGGAGGGGTAGGAAAGGAGAGGAATCCAAAAAAATAAAAGCATAACGAATTTCTGGTGGACGTGCGCCTGTGTTCGTAAATTAAAGATCGGAATGTATGTGTAAAAAAGTAGCTGGATTGGCGGCAACTGAATTTTTAACACTTAATTCTTAACAGATGCCAATGCCATGTTAAGTGTATTAAGCAAAATCAATGTTAAAGTTATTTATGGGCTCCAAGAATTTAAGCACGAGCCAACATGGTTTTTGTTTTGATTATTGTTTTTGCAGGAATAATGAAAATGTATGTGGATGTGTATTGTCGATCCTAGGTACCAGGCAAACAGCTTAAGGACACCTATATAGAATTAGCTACTGAAGCACCGTCTCGGGGTAGATATTTGGGGGTGTGCGTAAGTAAATCGGACATTGTTCTCTAACAGAAAACTTCATTGACGGACTTTTTTTTTAATCCTTTGAAAGGAGAGAGAATAAGACGGAACATTTAGGAAGCATTAAGAAAAAGTGGTTAAAAAATGGTGGCTGCATGGTGTAGTGTAAGTAGATCGTGTGTTCTTCTGATCGTTGCTGCTATTCGTTAAGCACAAAAATCGAAGATGGCAAATGGGTGGAGTGTTTGGGCAATATAATTTCTGTGATTCTCATGGGTATTAATTGCATATGCTCTGAAGTTATTGCGGGCATTTTTCTACCCAGTGTTATAGGAACAAGCACTGTTTCAAATATGACAAAAAAAAAAACAATATTCGGCTCTAGCGAGGTAGGTATCCATCGGAATGGAAAGTTCTCCGATTTTATACGATTCGGAGGATTTTTGCAGCGAGGTATTCTTCGGAACAACTGTTCAGAGAATTGTTCAGACATTTTCAACGCAATCGGCGAATTACGTTGAAGTGCATTTTCTTGTTAAATTTTTGACAGCTAGGCTCCGATATCCTCCGAGAGAAATTGGTTGCGGAATTTGTTTACGATATCCTCCGAGCACAATGAGCCGCGGGAATATAGGTATTCACGATTTGCAGTTAAGTGTTAAATAAATTAATAATAAACAATATAGTAACGCATTTGTTTGTATTTATTGCCTAAATTTGTCTTTCCAGTGCAAACAAACGAGGATGTGAAATCTATGAGTCATCGCATTTCAATTATTTCTTCCGAGAACGGATACCTACCTCGAATGCGATTTGCTGTTCCGACAGAGAATATATGCTGCGGCGAGTTTTCCGTTCCGTCGGATACCTAGCTAGGGCCGATTATGTAAATCAACAACAAAAATATCTCCGTGCTTGTGAGATATTGAGTAAAAGAATAACTCATTAAATCTATAATATAAAAATGAATAGCAAAATGTGTTGGTAAGCGCATAACTCAACAATGGCTGGACCAATATTACCAACTCTTTTTTTTCAAATGTTTAAATGTTCGTTGAAGTTCAAGGATGGTTTTTATGGCGTGAAAAATTTGAATAATTACCGGGAAAATCCTAAGAAAAACCCTTTTCTTTTTCCCATGCAAACGTTTTCTAAATAAATGCACTTTGAAAAAAAAACTGGATAGAAATCGAGTAGTGACACTTCAAAAACAAAAAAAAAATTATTTCAAATTTTAAAAGCAATTGTTGTTGTCAATTATTTCACTTATTTTCCAAACAAATTGTTGTTGTCAACAATTTTGAAATTTTTTTTAGTTTGTTTATGTTTACTATGTTACATTAAGTAACATTTTGAAATGAAGAAGCTATTTTGATTTGTTTGTATCCATCATTTTTGTTTGGCAAGTGTTTCGATAGCTGGTGTACTGGGCTCTCATAGAGTAATTTTTGAAACGATAGTCGTCGAAACGATTGAACGCAACGATATCGTTTTTAGTTTGCTTCATATAACATCATCGTCGGGTCGTTCAATGGAATCGTTCATCGTACATGACTAACGCTCGTATCTATCCTCTTTTTAAGGGGATTATCCCTTTTTTCAAAGTCAAAGAAACTATCCCCTGAAAATTTTGTAAAATCCCTTTTTATCCTATAAACTCCTCTTTTTACCATAGAACATTTTTAACGATATATCGTCATATACTGTAAGCGAACCGACCTACCACGCCATTGTGAATTCAACTTTTGCAGGCTGTCTTTTCTGGTGGTTTTATTTTACTTGTGAATTTGTAAAAAAAAAAAAAAAAATGCCGAAAACAACAAAAGGCAAATGCATATTAAACGCCAAACTTTCTGAAAGATATTCTACAAATTTCTGAAAACAAAGCCAGAATTGCTTCGTTAAATCGCTGTTTAGACAAATATAAGAAGAAAACCAAAAGTGGAGAAATTATTGCTATCGAAAACTATTCAGATGCGAATGAAGACGATGGCGATGACGGAACATTGGTTGTTTGAAGAGATATGTAGTTCAAAAATAGTAATAGTTTCTTAAACACAATTTACATTAATTTTTTGTGTTCATATTATGGTTAAGTCTCATCATTTTCAGTGAGAAAACAAGTTAAAAACATATCCCCTATATATCCTCTTTTTTGATATGCGATATCCCTTGAAATCTCAAAATTTCGGGCATTTATCCCCTTTTCTGTCCGCAAAAAGATACGAGCGTTATACATGACTGTAAACAAACTCTGACAGCTAAAAAATCAAAAAATGTATTGAAATAGTTGTTTTTCTTGAATTTGTTTGTTTTTATTGATTGACATTGATTTGGGCATTTAATGCAGAAATGGATATGTAGCTAGTAAGGAATAAGGAATCTATTAGTATAAAGATTCAAGTGAAGTGTTAAATGAGAGTGTTCGCATATACGCAGATACCCAACAGTGTGTAGGAACCAACCATATCCAAATGGACTTTGGAGTGATATTCCAAACCATATTGGATGACGAAATGTCAACGAACGGGTAGGATATGCTAAAGTGTGCGCAGGTGTGGTAGAGCAGAAAATAAATATAGATATGTATTTATTAAAACAACTAAAACGCCAATAAATTTCTGTCATTTTTTGTTGCATTTCGAGTTGCAAAAAAAAAAAAAAAAAAAAACGTAAATGAAACTCAACCATTTATTTTTTGCAAGGAATGCATTCTTTTACAACTCGAATTAGATCGAGTCGCTTCCAAAGAGAACATGAGTGCTTGTCTTCCTTAAAATATGTTTTATACTTGTCTCCGACTTAATTTAAACTGAACAAATGGACCAAAAACGATAAAACGATGGCAAAATAGCTATCGTTCAATCGAATCTTTTGAGTTACCTACTAATGTGAAGCAACAAAAAACGATGATCGTCCAATCGTTTCGACGATTATCGTTTCTTGGTTGTTACACGATGTACTCGTAGAAGTATCGTCGAGACGATGTCGTTCGATCGTTTTGTGCTTAGGTTATTAGAGCCCTGTATACTTACTTGATTTGAGCGCTTAAATGTTTTCTTAAAAATTTCCTTACAAATTTTTTCTTCGCTTATTCTTTTATTGACCTTTTCAATACAGCAATAAGAATAATAATAATACAAAATAATTTAGGAAACGTATTTATGAGCAGAGTTGATATATATAAAAAAAACTAAGTGGATTTTATGTATAAGTTATACTTTGTTTGAACAGCTAGTATTTTCAATATCCTTGCATTAGTACGTGTGAGTAAGTATAAATGCAGGGGTGATTGAGAAGACGAAGACAATGACAGGCAACAGGAGTTATAGAATGTTTTGAGTGTTCATGTAGGGGTTAATACGAAAAATGAGTGAGTAACAATCATGGTACTCTGCTCATTCGTGAGTAGGGTTATGGGGAGGGCAACTCAAAGCTCTACCATAACACCTTCGGTACCGGTGTGGAGAGTGAAGGGAGAAGGCTTACCAACCAAGTTAATAGGTGTGGTTAGTTTTCTTCGTTTCTGTTAATGATAAAAAATACTTCTTTTAGAGTTAATCCTTTCCCTATTTTCTTCCTATTACCATTTTTATGATACTTCGTGCGCTTAGGCGCTTTAGCATCCCCATTAAAGAGGGAAGGTTGTGTGCTTACGTTTTATATTGGTATACCAGTATTTCTATTTCACATTTTCCGTTTCGTGCGAATCAACTTACAAACACATGAAAACTAATTTGACAGCTCACTAAAATTCAGGAACATTTCCGTAACAAGTCATACTCAAAATACCATTATATGTGTTTCCCGAAATAGTAATTTTACAAGCTAAAACGTATTCCCCACTTTGGTAAACGTTCCATTCTGCACTGGAGATAGTAAGCACACTGATAGCCGATAGGTCGAGCTGTTGTCGATCTCCGAAACCACACCACTGTTTTCAATGAAATATTGTGCTTGTTTATGGCGGGAACCCCTTGAAAGATAGGATACCATCCTAAAGATGATACTTTGCAAAACATAAGCCGAAAACGGGTTGTGGCACCTTTCATTCAAAAATCAAATCAAACTCTATTTCTAAAGTTGTATAATTAAAATCATAAATCATAATTACTGTCGAAATAAAACACTTTGAGAAATCTGAACAAGACTTAAAACGAAATGTACGATAAAAGCCGGGTGGGTACAGCTACATAATAAAAGAGACTGACGCCCGTATGTGCACTCATAACTGGGGAACCAATCGTTCGATTTTTATGATTTTTGGTTTAAAGTCTTATTGGCCCAAAAAAGGACATTTATGCTATACTTTTTGTCGAGAAAACAAAATACCTTATGGGGATTAGATTGGGGATAGAAATTATAGTATGGAGAATCGCATTTCGAAAAAAATAACAGGACAGTGTCAAGATACAACAAAAAATATGTAAAATTTAAAATTTTTGAATTCCTTAGATATTCCGTGCTTACCGCTACACAAATTGTATTTGTGAGTCGGCCCAGTTATAATTTTTTTCGGAAACCTCAATGCACCGCAAGTTTGCGTATGAAACACATCGACATTGCTATAGGTACTTCAGTTATTTCTATTGCATAACTCTAAGTGTTGAATAAGGAATTTGAATTGACCGAATTACCTAAAGCAGCATGTATGTGCATTATGTGCATGCCCACAATTATTATTTTCATTACATTAACGAAATTTGACGAACAAAGTTCGCCGGGTAAGATAGTAGTTAGTAAAGTTAAAACTTTTGATATGATTTGTACTTATTTTTTAATTTTTAATTAAAATGTTTTGCTTCGTTTGGTAACTAACCTTATTTAGATACATTTAGATTCTGTTGAAATTTTCTCAATAACCATAGGTACCTATAGCCTATATACCTACCTATAACTATATTTTGATAGCGCACTTACATGAAGATATAGGGATACTACCTACCCAATAATACCAAGGTTTTGGTTGTACAATATAAGTACACTTGTCATTGGGAAGCATACCTATATTTTGTACTTGTTTACATACCTATAACATTATGTGTATCTATCTATCTACATGGATTAAATTATCAATTTTCCATAAAACCTATTACAATTTCGATTGGATTACGGATAGAACAAAAAAATGTTTATAGATCGCTAGGTTTAGCTTTCGAAAAGCTGCATGCGGTAGGTACGCGAAATCCACTCTAATGAGTAAGAACGTACCTGGTTTTGAGTGTATTTTAAATTCATAAAGTGAATATATGTAGTTCGGTATCTATTTTTAGCGACGATTTTAATACCCATGAGAATCACAGAAATTATATTGCCCAAACACTCCACCCATTTGCCATCTTCGATTTTTGTGCTTAACGAATAGCAGCAACGATCAGAAGAACATACGATCTACTTACACTACACCATGCAGCCACCATTTTTTAACCACGGGCCTATCGCTTTTTCTTAATGCTTCCTAAATGTTCCGTCTTATTCTCTCTCCTTTCAAAGGATTAAAAAAAAAAGTCCGTCAACGAAGTTTTCTGTTAGAGAACAATGTCCGATTTACTTACGCACACCCCCAAATATCTACCCCGAGACGGTGCTTCAGTAGCTAATTCAATATAGGTGTCCTTAAGCTGTTTGCCTGGTACCTAGGATTGACAATACACATCCACATACATTTTCATTATTCCTGCAAAAACAATAATCAAAACAAAAACCATGTTGGCTCGTGCTTAAATTCTTGGAGCCCATAAATAACTTTAATATTGATTTTGCTTAATACACTTAACATGGCATTGGCATCTGTTAAGAATTAAGTGTTAAAAATTCAGTTGCCGCCAATCCAGCTACTTTTTTACACATACATTCCGATCTTTAATTTACGAACACAGGCGCACGTCCACCAGAAATTCGTTATGCTTTTTTTTTTGCATTCCTTTCCTTTCCTACCCCTCCCTTCCTGTGGACGAACCACGTTTTGTGGAAAATATTTTTTAGGGCGCCACAAAGTCGATCCTCATTCAGATGGTGTCAATCTTATTACACCCAGCGCTGCCACTTCGCTACGATCGTAGCAAAATTGCTACGCGATTTCCAATGTGCTACGCTGCTACGCACTCTCCGTAAAAACGTCTATTTTGCTACTTTTTTTAAAGCACGAAATGTCAATATAAATCTTCGAATTTTTCATGAAAAAAAAAAATAAACGAAAGTATATTCAATCGGGTTTACCCTGATATATAGAAAAATATAATACAGAAAACCATAATTTAGAAAAATAAAATCTCGAAAACAAAAATTTATAATGAAAAAAATCTCGAAAGGGCCTAGTAAAAATAGAGATAAATGGTTGCATTTATCATCACTTTTTTTTGTATAGGTATTTGTACATTATTTGTTATTGAAAAATGAGTTTGGTTACGTTTAGATAATCAATCTAATATGGAAATTTATTTTCTGTTGAATAGTTTTAGTTATAGTTTCAAAATAATGTACCTATTTTGTTATGAGTATTTGTTAAAAATTCATTATTTTCAATAAAAAAGCTATAGAATGTTCATTCTAGACTTGTTTTCATTACTTTCGGACTAAATTTAAGAAATTATAAAAATCTCGAAAGCAGTTTTATTTTCTAGATTTTTTTCGAGATAGAGTCTTTCGAGATTTTTGTACTTTCTAGATTTTGACCCATTCGAGATTTTCTCATTCGAGATTTATCAAATTCATTTTCGAGATTTTAACCATTCTAGATTTTAGTCGTTCTAGGTAACGTCATGATCCCATTCAATCTTTACCCACTAACTTATATTCTGGTGCTGGTCATAGACGACATTCTTAAAGAATTAAACAATGCAGGTTTCAAAGTCATCGCATATGCTGACGACGTAGTCATCATTGTTCAAGGAAAATTCCTGAACACGATGAGTGAACTCATGGAAACAGCCCTCAATAGGCTTAGATTATGGGCCGAAGGATGTGGACTACGAGTCAACCCGGAGAAAACCGAACTCGTACTATTTAGTACAAAATACAAGATACCACCCTTCAACCTGCCCAGACTTGATGGAGTGGAGCTCTCTCTCTCGGAGAGCGCAAAATATCTTGGCACGGTATTAGACAGGAAATTAAATTGGAAACTTAACGTACAGGAAAGAGTCCGCAAGGCTTATAATGCTCTCTTCATATGCAAGAGAACAGCAGGAAAGAAATGGGGCATGAAGCCGTCAATCTTATATTGGCTATACAAAATGGTAGTAAGACCCATAATTACATATGGGGCTCTTGTCTGGTGGAAAGCCACAAACAAGAAATATGTACGGGATATGTTGACCAGGGTACAAAGAACAGCCTGCATTGCCGTTACAGGTGCTTTACGTACCACACCAACGGCTGCACTGGAGGCGTTTATGAATCTTTTGCCACTGGACTTACAAATAAAATCAATTGCAGGAAATAGTGCGCTACGGCTCACTAACATTGGGCTCTTTAAGAACAGTAGGATAGGACATAGCAGTATTTTGAAGGAATCATTCTCCGAAATACCGGAAAAGGCGGATGAAGGTCTTGGTACACTAGATTTTGACACACCGTATGATGTGTTGTACCCTGACAGAGAGGATTGGTATAGGAACTTGGTGTCGAGGGTAAATGAGACCTCGATATATACTGACGGCTCCAAAACCAGTGAGGGCACAGGGTCTGGTGTATTCTCCAATGAACTGGACTTACATCTGGCCCTGAGACTTCCGGACACATGCAGTGTGTTCCAGGCGGAGATTCTGGCAGTACTCAAAGCTGCGGAGGTACTTGAGATGAGATCGATATCCAACAAGAATATCGCCATCTACATTGATAGTCAGGCTGCGCTTAAAGCGCTAGAGTCACATACCACTAAATCTGAACTAGTAAGGAATTGCCGCACAATGCTCAAGGCATTATGTTCGCAGAACCGTGTCAGATTATGTTGGGTACCTGGGCATTGTAACATTGAAGGTAATGAAAAGGCCGACGCTCTGGCCAAGGAAGGAGCTGAGCTCTCACCAATCAGCATGATTGAGGGTACAAGACCACCAATGGCCGTGGCTAGAAGGGTTGTTTCTGAAAAAACTTCCCAGTTAGCAGCCACAAGATGGTCACAACTAGATGGTCACAGGGTCTCAAAGGCACTGTGGCCCATTTTAAACCGGAGAAAGTCTGAAGAATTAATCAACTTCAGTAGAACCAAACTAAGGTTAACGGTAGGAATACTCTCTGGACATTGCCTTCTAAGGAAGCATGCCATGAGACTAGGACTAGCTAGCTCGGACATATGCAGGTATTGTGAGGACCTACAAGTCACGGAAGACATCTTCCACATTTTATGTGAGTGTCAAGCAATCGCTCGGAGTAGAAGGAAGCACCTTGGCAGGTACTTCTTTAATCACTTAGAGGAGGTTGGTTCCTCAAGCAATATTGGGACCATTATTAAATTCTGCAGGGAAATTAATTGTTTGGGCGATTTGGTTTAGGTCTTTAACCGTAACGGTTCCCTGGGGATGGCGATGGGCCCACTATGGTGCCTGGTCTTTTTGTGATGAACTCACAACCCCACTCAACCTAACCTAACCTAACCTAACCTAACTTATATTCTTTTCTACCATACCTACCAAACAAGTACATATTTCTTTTCGGAATATTACTGTTTGAATTTGGCTGAATATTTTTTCTGTTTTCGAAAAAAATTATATTTTGGGCTACGCAAATTTTTTCTCTTGTGGCAGCACTGATTACACCAGGCAAACATAATACTTACAGCCTACAGTAACTTAATTTTCAGGGAACATTCTCACCCACGCAGATTCCCACAACTTTTTTTCCTTTTCCTCCATGCATGGCTACCCACCGAGTAGCCGTAACAAAATTTGGATGTGTTCGTGTATTGATTCACGCATACTAAAAAGCCCAAACACCAGTGCGCGATGGATTTATTTATTTTGGAAGGATTATTTTACCCATACCTACTATAATTGCTGTGGGCCTGGTTATATGAATTGAATTTACAAGTTCAGTTGCCGCCAGCCCAGCTAATTTTCGTTTACACATGCATTCTGATTTTTATTTACGAACACAAGCGCACATCCATTATTATATGTGCACAGTATTTCATTAAGGCGCCACAAAGTCGATCCTCATTCAGATGGTATCAATTTTATAACACCAGGCAAACATAATACTTACAGCCTACAGTATCTTAATTTTCAAGGAACATTCTCACCCTCGCAGATTCACACAACTTGTTTTCCTTTTCCTCCATGCATGACAACCCACCGAGATATTTGGATGGGTTCATGTATTGATTCACGCATACTAATAAGCCTAAATACCAGTGCGCAATGGAGATTTATTTATTTTGCAAGGATTATTTTACCCATGCCTACTATAATTGCTGTGGGCCTGGTAATATGGATTGTATTTGCCTTAAAATGTCGTCATTTATTAGCTGTTTTTGTTATGGCGCCACAATGTCGACATTCTGCATTGTGGTTTTGTTTTCTTGCAGCTGATATATTTTAGCAGAGCTGTAAAAGGCCTTTTACTAACAGACAAAACTAATAACTTGGATTAGAGGCTAAATTAGGACAGCACAAAAATCAATGACTAAGCAAATCGAAAGCACATAAATCAGGGATATGTGTGTGGTTTTTATTTTTTCGATTTTGATACGTTTTTAGGATTTGCGTTAACAGAATTCTATGAAGTTATTAGAATTGAGATTTGTATTGCGATTTCTAGCTAAATGGCTTGAGCTACGAGGCTAGAGACTTAGCACAAAAAAAGCACATAAATCAAGCATCAGTATGGAGTATTATTTTTTTTAATTTTCGGCCGATTTGACTATGTGCTCTGCTGGCTTAACGTTAAGCTGGCAGAGCACTTTTCAAGGTCGATTTTCTCCTAAACCATTGGAGCACAAAAATCAAAGACTTAACACAAAATTAGCACATAAATAGCACATAATTCAGGGCTATTCAAAATTGATTTTTGAGATATGTGCTCTGCCAAGTTTATGGAGGTAATGTATTGACCTATTGGAAGACATTCATCCGTGATCGACAACAATAACAATAAGTTATTGCCATAAAACCAAATTCTGAAACCAGTATGGACCTACGGGCACCAGTTGTGGGTATGACCGCTCCAAACGTATTTCTAAAAAATTGAGGTCTTTCAAAAATATTACAAAGGAACATAGTCATAGTCAATGCACTTTGGTACACGCACAACGCTGATCTACATACGGATCTAGATATTGAAACAGTGAAGAAAGAAGTCGAAAAAGTTGCTTAAATGCGCAGAGCTTCTCAACCAAGTTATAGCTTAGAAACAACCGAATTATTAAATACAGGCAGTGTAATCAGGAGATTAAGGCGGATAAAACATGTTGATCAATAAAAATTAGCTAAGTCAATATATTTTCTAACAAAAAAGTTCAGATATTCTACAAACGATTGATCTTTGTATTAGTCGAACGCCTAGGCGCAATCACTGTCGGTTGTCAAAAGTCAGTGCCCTCGGTAGGTGTTTTAGGTCGGCTGAAAGGTCCTCCCTATTATCGAAGCATCTCTCGGTCTCCCGTACCTTCTAGCTCTCGAATGACTTTCGATGATTTTCTCTTCCAGCGAACCTCCAAACACAAAAAAAAAATGTTTCGTATTTTGTTCATGACAATTTTAACAGTTTTCAATTTGGCAAATAATGTCTGATTTGTAAAATAAAAAGGACAGTCGTCAAATTTAAACAATTAGCAGTGCATGTAAATTATACATATTTTTAAAGATCATCTCTGGTATTGCTTGAACAAAACTGGGTAGAAAAATATTCTTGAGGCACCCTGCTTATGGAAAAGGCCATCCGTGCCACGAACTATTTGTACACCTAACATTATCGCACTATATTCAATGAAAAAACAATTTTGCAAGTGCGAAAAACTTATTATCCTCTTAAAGAAACATCTGAAATTCCAATAAATTTCTAAACCACTTCCTACAAATCATTTTTCACGCTGAAATGTCAAAAAAATAATGCGACGGACAATAAAAACCAAATGAAATAGCTGCGGAGAGATTTTAGTATCGCCACCTACGACTCAGTTTTGGAAGCGATATTTTCCACTCGAACTGCGTACCTTACTTACTTAGGTGGCGCTACAGTCCGGGGTGGACCTGGGCCTCAACCAATACGCCTCTCCAGTTAGCGCGATCTTTGGCTAACTGCCTCCAGTTGCGCACTCCAAGTTGGTTGAGGTCCCCTTCCACTTGCGCGCGCCACCTAAGGCGAGGTCTTCCTCTACTGCGTTGTCCCTCCGGGTTGGAGTCGAAGACTCTTCGGGCCGGAGCTTTGGTGTCCATTCGCTCTACATGTCCTAGCCATCTTAGTCGACTGATGCGCACTTTTCTGACCAGGTCGATGCCGCTGTACAGCTCGTAGAGTTCGTTGTTAAATCTCCTCCTCCAGAGCCCGTCAACGCAAACGGGACCAAAGATCACTCGAAGAATTTTGCGTTCGAAACGACCAAGGAGATCTTCATCCGCCTTTGATAACGTCCATGCTTCTGCACCATAAAGTAGGACTGGGATGATGAGGGTCTTATATAGAGTCTCCTTAGTATTTCTCGACAAGGCCTTACTAATCAAGTGTTGGCAAGTGTGATTCTTCGCTTGATTTCTGAGGTGAATTAATAGCGGAGCCGAGGTAGACAAAGTCCCGAACTACCTCAAAGTTATAGCTGTCTATCGTGACGTTCAGTCCTATTCGTCGGTGTTGTGTGTCCCTTCTTGTGGACAGCATATATTTTGTTTTGCCCTCATTCACCACTAAACCCATTTTAGCCGCTTCTGTACTGATACTTGCAAACGCACCAGTGACAGCTCGCTGTGTTCTGCCAATGATGTCGATGTCGTCAGCGTATGCAAGTAGTTGCACAGACTTCTGGAAGATTGTGCCTCTGGTGTTGGCTTGTGACTTTCGCACAATCTTCTCAAGAATTATATTAAAAAAGTCACATGACAGCGCGTCACCTTGTCGAAATCCTTTTTTGACACCAAAGGTCTCGGTGAGATTATTTCCGACCTTTATGGAGCAGCGAGCGTTCTCCATCGTCATTCTGCACAATCTGACAAGTTTGGCAGGGATGTCAAAACTAGACATGGCTCTGTATAGCTCGTCTCTATAAATGCTGTCATATGCGGCCTTAAAATCGATAAACAGGTGGTGGGTATCGACTTGGACTTCTTGGGTTTTCTCCAGGATCTGCCGTAGTGTGAATATTTGGTCTGTTGTGGACTTACCGGGCCTAAGACCGCACTGATAGGGTCCAATCAGTTCGTTGACATATGGTTTCAGGCGATCATACAGTACGGCAGAAAGGATCTTATACGCGATGTTAAGGAGACTGAGGCCTCTATAGTTGGCGCAGTTTAGAGGGTCTCCTTTCTTGTGGATCGGGCAGACAATGCTGAGGTTCCATTCATCAGGCATACTTTCCTCTAACCAAATCTTGGAGACGAGTTGGTGTATGCACTATACCAAATCATCTCCCGCTGCCTTGAAAAGCTCGGCAGGTAAGCCGTCTGGTCCGGCAGCTTTGTTGGATTTCAGCTTGGATATTGCTATCCTCACTTCATTTAGGTCAGGTGGACGGAAGTCTTGGCTTTCATCGTCGATCGTCCAGGTTGAATGGTTCAATCTGCCTGACAGATTGATGTCGTCTTCGCCGTTTAACAGTCTGCAGAAATAGTTTTTCCATGTCCTCAGCACCGACTGTGTTCCACTACAAGGTTTCCTTGTTCGTCTCGACAGGTTTCTGCTCGGGTTTTGTTGCCATGACACGTCCTTTTTACCCTTTGGTAAAACTTCCGAACATTGTTCCTGGAGTAACACCTCTCTATTTCCTCGATCGCGCGCTTATCATGCTCTTTCTTTTTCTTCCGGAGAAGCCGATGTTCTTCCCTCCTCTTTTGCTCGTAGAGCTGACGAGCCGCTCTCGTCCTTCTGTGCAGCGCCGCTTCGTAGGCATGCTGTTTTGCTGCATGTGCTTGCCGGCTGAGGGATACACGATCGGCAAAGGTTCTGGCGGTTTGTTGCGTTTGTAGCCGTTCAACGTTGAATCTCCTCACAGCATTTGCCATGTCTTCCTTTCCTATTTTGCCATTAAAATCACCTAAGATAATTTTAACGTCATACCTAGGACATTGCTCGTATGTTTTGTCGAGGAGCTCGTAGAAACATTCTTTGGTAGCATCGTCTTTATCTTCTGTGGGGGCGTGAGCGCATATTAGGCTGATGTTAGCGAATTTAGCCTTGATGCGGATAGTTGTAAGACGTTCACTGACGTGTCGAAAGCTCAAGACTTCTTGCCTAAGTCTGCCGCTTACAACGAATCCGCATCCAAATAGACGCTGTTTCTGTTCCCTGTAGCAATCACCGTAGTAGATGTCACAGTTTTTCATCCTTCAAAAAAACCCGGCCCATCCCACCGCACTTCCTGGATGGCGGTGATGTCTGCATTGTAGCAGTCTAGGGCCTCCGCTAATTGTTCGGCTGCACGCGGTCTGTTCAGGGTTCGAACATTCCACGTGCAAATCCGAAAGTCATTGTCCTTTTTCCGTTTTGCAGGGTCGTCAACAGTGATTCTATCCTTATCCGAGGCTCTTGGTTGCTTCGTAACCATTTGCTTTTTTCCGTGGTTGGGTAGTTAACCCCACGCACAACCCCCAACCTGGAGGACCAGGCCCTAAATTCACCCTAGGACATCGGGTCGGAAATTCCGTTGTCAGTAACCCACTTCGGGGATATGAGTGCTGCCGTTGGCCCGTAAAGGGTTCATCCGCCACCATCTCTATTTCAGCACCCTGACTAGTGCTGAAAATCCTTACTGACCTTAGCTCCAAATATGTCAGAGTAGCTCATGCAAGGTATCCGCCATCTTGACTGTTGACACCACCGTTGATCCAATCTCGCGGATTCATT
Source organism: Cheilosia vernalis (assembly GCA_949126925.1). NCBI lineage: Eukaryota > Metazoa > Arthropoda > Insecta > Diptera > Syrphidae > Cheilosia > Cheilosia vernalis. The sequence goes on from OX421358.1 coordinate 43,182,731, forward strand.
CGCTGTATGTCCTCTTTCTGAGGAGCTCATGTAAGACCTCTGAGACTCGATCAGGCAGTCTTTCCGACAGAGCATTATAGTGTTGCTATTTTCTTCGTGTTCAACACTCGCGCTTATAAGTTTAGCAAGTCATGCCCGGACGGACAAGACCAGTACCCGGTGGTTACCACGCGGAGGTAAAATAAGCACAATTGATGTGTATGATACAGTTGCAACAACTGGGCATCGCCAAGTTGATGCCAATCAGAGTCTACCCTATTCATACAACACCCAACGAACTGCGTACCGCCTAGTGAAATTTTCATTAGGAAAATTCATTTTGACATTTCGCAGTGAAAAATTTGTATGAAAAATTGTATTTCACTTGAACAGCCTTTAAGCTTTACTTCACTATTCTGCCACTTACTTGAACAAGGTCGTTCGACATCTTCTTCCAGATTCTCTATTTCTGAATCAAAATTCAGATTCGATTCTTCTGCAACAGCGTGGGACTTTGATGGCCCTAATTAATATAAATAATTGAATGAATTTGAAGAGGCTTTTCACAATTTTGTTTGTAATTACATACCCGCCACTGCTGCAACAGGCAGCTCTATGTCTTCTCTTCGAAACCATAGAACGATGCCACAGAAGAATGTTCTACCTGCAGCACCTGACCATCTACAAAATAGTATTTTCATTTGTTAGCCTTATTCTTTTAATAACAAAACAGTACTCACTTGTTTTGTTTTGAATTAATATATCACTGTTTCCCATGAAAACAATACCCCTGTCATTTTCTACGACGATCCAATCGTTTAAATTAATATCCATTTTGTATATGATATTTTTCCTTCTTCCTATTGTTTTGAATTTCCTTGGTTTGAAAATTTAAACAATAACAAACTTCAAAGTTGGACAAATGACAAAAAATGTTCTGGTGTTAGTGAAAATAGGTGTAAATCTCGCTCAGACCTCAGACATCGAGATTTGCAAAATTTCGAGAGCAGAAAAACTGCTCTGACTCTCAAAAAAGTGCTTTTTCTGTCCCAATGGAAAACGAGTCTTATTTTAATATAATACATAACTTTTAATAACTTTCAGTAACAATTAGCTAGTTTTTCGACGCGCCTTATGCGTCCTTATGCGTTGAAAGGGGATGTGTCACGAGGAGAGAGATATTGAAAAATCGGGATCATTTTCGTTGTATGAAGTGGTGTGTGTCTATATTGATTTGTCTATGATAATACTTAAATACGTAATGTTGGCTACAATTTCACCTTTTCCGCTCCACAGGTCGCCGATAGCAAAAGTTATTAACAATCAAGTCCTCATCAATTTGTTTATCTTAATAACAAAAGTGTAGGTATCCCCTCCACAGGGGCATGCAGAGCGAATATTCGACGCAACCATGACATCGAACTGAAATGAGATTTTGCATGGTGGTGTTGTCCACAAATATTTTCTCGAGTTGAACTCTGGATACAGCTGGGCCATTTGCTCGCATGAGCGCAAGAAAAAACCATATCGCCCTGATTCACGATGTTTGCCTTGTGAACAGTGACCTTCTTGCGCTTGTTCTTGGTGTCATGTAGTCTAAGGAAAACTTGGCAATTCGCTTGGATTTCTCGGCAGTAATGATTTTCCATCACTCCACAACATCGGGCACTGATTTGTGCTCCAAGCTGAATACTAACCTTCGGTTTGTTCACGAATGATGACGATGTCCTCACGAGTCACGAGTCACGACACTGCGTATACGTGCACAGCATTGGCGTATAACTTGAGTTCATTACACGGTGAACGACAGTATGCAATAAAATGTAGGGTGGCTTTTCATATCATGCAATTTCATTCGTTGAAATATCGCTGAGCAGAGCACATCGTCGCGCTCTCCCATTAGGCCATAATTATTTCTCTTTTCCTATCTACCATTGTATCGTAGCTCAGCGAAATTGTACGCACAAGAAGTATTACCCGTCACAATCCGAGGAAAACAAATTTAAACCATCAGACAAATAACAGACAAGACAATTATAGGGGAAAAATGTTATAAAAAACCACTTTTGTTTATTAATCTCATAGGTACAACCTTCTCGGTTGGTTCCTGCTGAAAGACTGACTTTCGTCATACAAATCTCAGAACCTTCTCGGTCTTTCGTTAAGTTTATATACATATTTGCTTAATACATCGACTGCAGAGTTGCAATACTCATGCAGTTCGATACAGTCCCGGCGAAAACCTACGGTTTTCTACCCTTTCGCTTTTTATTTAAACATATTTCTGCTAAAGATAAATATAAATTATAGTAATTAGATAAATCATTTCAGCTCTTCGATTGGCAGGATACAGATCTTTTGTACCGGCCTCGTAAGTTGATTGGTTGCTGCTCGCAGTATAACACTCCTCTCTGCTTGGTTTTAATCTCAATATCCTATCCGCCCAATCGCTGGTGTCGATGGTGGGTAATTAATTTCTTTATTACGCACAATTTTCCTTCTCTCAAGCCGTATTTCGCCATTTCTTTCTCTAATATAGAGTAGATAGTTACTCTTCCTTTCACCTGCTCCAGAATTACGCAAGTATAGTTTTACGCTCCTTCCATAATTTTATACCTTTTGTATTTGGCATCTCATTCGTTACGAATGGTAACGGTAAAACGAGTGCCTCACCAACCAAAAAATGTCCCGGCGTAAACGCCTATAGATCGTTTGGATCATTGCTCAATGGATAAAGCGGTCTTGAATTCAAGATGGCTTCCATCCCAAGTAGTAGTGTCAAACCCTGCTCATATGCTAAACCCATCACACCAACAATTCTCGTCAAATGGTATTTCATTGACTTTACCGCTGCACCTTGATGTGGTGCTGCAGGAGCCATACATCTCCATCCCGTCTCTTTCGAACTTAAGTGTTCAAAAGTATCCTTCACTAGCCAACTTCGTTGCACTGACAAATGCTGTACCATTGTCGCTATGCAACCTTTCACACCTGCCCCTTCTCGCTATGCATTATTCGAAACAAGCAATAAACGCCACTGACGTATGATCTGATATCAAATCAATATGCACTGCTCTTATTTGAGACAAACAAAGACGGAAACCCAACATTTCTGCTTTGTTATTTGCTCACCTGCTCTGTCGATCATTTTGATCTCAAACGGACCTGCGTAATCTACCCCTGAAAAACTTTTCCTGCTGTAACTCTCTATGGTGGCAAATCAGCCATCAATTGCATCTCAAAGCGACGGTTATGTCGCACACAAATCAAGCACTTATGTAGATAATCCCTCAGCTCAATTCGGAGCTTTGGATTATGTCCTGCCCTGCTCCATGCGTAGTTGCTTAATGAGCGCTATCCATGATTAACCAAGCTAATCGAGAACCATTTGGCACGATTGCTGGATGCCTTCTCTCATATTCCATCTCTGCTCTCTCTGACCTTCCCTAAACTCTCAGAATCTTTTCACCATCCAGAATTGGTTTCAAGGATTCTATCCTGCTCTTGTCTGGTAAACACCTGTGCTTCTCTATACAAGTAATTTCCTTCGCAAAATAATGTTCCTGCTCTTCTCTTAGTAAGTGATCAATTGATTCCATCTTCTCTTCGGAAGACGGTTGTTCAAGTACTCCTGCTATATTCTCTGCTGTATTTCGTGCTATGTTTCCTGCTCTTTCTCTCCTTTTCACATGACGTACAGAACGTCTCCGTCTCTTGCCATATCTCTTCTCATCATCCTTCCGTCATTTTATCTTTGCTCTAGTTGCATTGACAAAGTGAAGTACATAGCTGATTATTTTTATAGCCTTCTCTAATGTAGACGTGTATTCGATGAATGGAATACTCCTTCTCCAGCACCTCATATAAATAGATAAATTGGCTATGAATTTCGTGATCACAAAAACCTTATTCTCATCCCTCCCCCCATCTGAAACATTTGGCACAAACTTTTCAGATGACCAGCTCGACCGAGGTTTTGTCAACCATTCCTGCCTATGTCGCCACAACTTGTTATCAACCAATGCTCATGAGTTTACTCCTCTACTTAGGAGATCAGCAGGGTTATCCTTCGCTCCAACATGTCTCCACCTTTTGACTTCAGTGTTTGTCTGTGTAGACGAGACTCTATTCGCTAAAATTGTTTTCAAATTGAATGGTAATTTTTTTTATCCAATGCCTACTCGACACCTTCACATTCCATTGTTTTGATGTCTCTAACAATTAGTCGTCCCAATAGCTCGGCTGCTGCAAGCTCAAATCGTGGTGTTGGTGTTGTCACTGTTTTAAGTGGCGCAACCCGTGTTATTGCTGTGAGAAGAATGGCTTAAATACAGCCATTTGGCTTTCTCACATTATTCGCTGCTCCATATGCTCTTTCGGAAGCATCCGAAAAACCATGAATTTCCTTCCGTACCTTTTCTGAGGTATCTACCCATCTCTGAATTCTTACATTCTCTAAGAATTTTATTTCCTGCCAAAAATCTCTCCATCTCTCATCTATCTCTCTTGGTGATTTCTCATCCCAGTTAACGTTTAAACGCCATATGTCTTAGATAAGAATCTTCCCTACAATCGTAACGGGAGCTATGAACCCATTAGAATCGTAAAGTTGCACAACGCAGCTCACTACCTTTCTCTTCGTAATTGCCTGCATAGTCACTGGTGTTTTCACTGCAAGTAATTAATCCTTCTCTTAAGACCAAAAATCGACGCCTTTTCATCATCTTGAAACAAGATTGACTCCTGCTCTTCATAGTTCATGTCCTTCACTATAGCCTTGGAATTAGATTTCCATTTTCTAAGCTCATAACCTGCGCCTTTTAAAACATCATCGATATTTTTCGATAATTCGATCGCCATCTCTTCGGAATCAGCACCCGTGGTACAGTCATCCATAATTGCCTTAGCAGCTTTTGAAAACTCCTGCTCTGCTTCTCTGTATTAATGCTCTTACAGTGTTATAAGCTGATGAAGTCATACCAAAGGTGACTACCGTCAGCCAATATTCTCTCAAATTATCCTGCGGGCTTATCTCCAGAATACACGCTGCAAATCCCACTGCTCCTTCACAACCTTCACCATTCTGAACATCATTTTAATATCCGCACTAATAGCAACTCGATGCCTGCGGAAACGCATTAAAATTTCGTGCAGATCCTTCTGTAGTTTTTCACTTTTTGCACTTCATTTAATGAAATGCCCTTATTTGTCCTGCAGCTCGCATCGAATACGACTCTAAACTTTTCAGTGACGCAAAGATGTGACATTTGGTATATAAGCCTGCCATGCACGGTACCAGTTACTGGTGTCATGTGCCTTGCTCTTTCATACACTCTCATGAATTCTGTTTTAGTTCAGAATCTCCTGCTAGCCTTCTCTCTAAAGCAAAGAAATAATGTCTCGCTGTAAGCTCCAAGCTTCCAAGCTCCTTCTCTGATTCCTTAAAAGGAATCGTCACAATAAACCTGCAAGAATTATCAAGTGAAAACGTATTGATGAGATTCTGTTCCACATGCTCCTGCTCTTTTGACCTGCTTGATGACATTTCAATGCCATCCAACTGCCATACACGCTTAAGCGATTCATGATGTTGATTGTCTTCGATGTACACAACATGTGACACCTGCTCAAGCTCAATGCCCATGCTATCCTTATTCCTATCATACTTTCCGAGTATGATCCTGCTAAAAATAGCTTCCATCTCTAGAACATCATCAGGCTGATGCCCTTAAAAGGAAATAAATGTCTCTGCTATAAACATGCATACTAGCAATAGATCTACAGGACCTGCTCTCCAATAATCTGGATACGCAAGTGGCAACCCCGTAGACATGTCCATCCGTGGCGATCCCAAATTGTGTGTAGGCACAATTGGCTCCCATTTACTTCCTTCGGGCAGTACCCAGAAATCCTGCTCTACTGAAACCTGGGAATTGAACCATGGACCTACAAGAAGTGTGGTTCGCCTTTCACACCAATCACTCTCTTCGCTATTTGCCCCTTTGGTAAGCCCAATCTCTGGGAACGCTGATAACTTGCTAGGTCAGGTTGTTCCCTTATAGGCCCATACTTCCTGCCATCCATCTCGATTATTACCTGTGCCGTAGGCATCAAAGTAAATTTTCGCTGCTCTTGCTCATTATAATTAAAATATGTTAAATAAATGCTACTTATAGCTTTATTTATCCTATGACTCACTCTCTGCTTCCTTCACTCCTGCTGTGCTATTGCTTTTGTCCTAGTTTTGTCCAAATGAAGGCGTCTCTCGGAAGAGACAACTAGTCAATCTCTCTTCTGCTTGTTTCCGCTTTCCTGCTAGCTCCTTCTCTTTCTTCCCTTTTCCTGCACATGGAAGATCATTGCTTCAACCTTCTTAAGCTCTCTCATAGAGTACAGAGTACACTATTGTATTTTCTTCCCGGCGCACTGTACGCACGGTACCTGCAAGCACTCCTTCGGTGCATGTCTTACATCAGACAATTCAAGCAGAGTGTTTTCTCCTTCACGAAGTCCTGCTTGGTCCGCATAAGTTCGACACCGCAAACTCCGGGCAACGCCATATTGGATGACTCAAAGATTTGAACGAGTGGCTAGGTAATGGTTTTTTGTCAGCTTCTGCTTCCTCTCTCCGGGCATTGCTGCCACCTGCTCGCACATTCTCGCATTTGCTTAGAGCTGACCGCGCCTGCTGTATGGACAGCACGACTGCTCAATTTTCCTGCTTGCTGCTCCACCCAATGCGATGCCTTTACATACGAAAATATGTAAAATATGCCTCTGCTTCGGCAACCCTGCGTTACATCTCAGTTGATCAACAAATCGTTGGCCAACGCAATCCTGCTCTCAGACAACTTCACCTGCGACCAAGCATCCTGCTCGGCTTCAAGCCTGACCTGTGCTGTTGCCATCGTGGAAGTCCCAAAGGTTGGAGATTCCCCAAAGGCCAGCATCCTGCTCACCGAAAATATTCCGGCAACGTATAATTATCGTTGCGTGCATGCTCTTTTTTCCATCTCTTTCACCTGCTTGCCTGCACCTTTTTTATTATCAATAAAAAATGCCTGCTTGCTTTTCTTTTCCTAAAAAGTGTATTGCATTAGAAATCATATTTCAATAATTCTTTATCCTGGAATAAAAATAAATAAATAATAGTTCGCAGTAGGTACCAAGCAAATTGCATTTTCCCAGTATGCGATAGTAAAATATATGTTGGAAGAAATAAATAAAAAATATTTCGCAGTAGGTACTAAGCAATTGCCTTTTCCCAGTATGCGAAAATAAATAAATAAAAAATATTCCGCAGTAGGTACTAAGCACTTGCCATTTCCCAGTATGCGAGAGTTGAAATAAACAAATAAAAAATATTTCGCAGTAGGTACTAAGCAATTGCCTTCCCAGTATGCGAAAGTAAATAAATGTTGGAAGAAATAAATAAAAAATATTTCGCAGTAGGTACTAAGCAATTGGCTTTTCCCAGTATGCGAAAATAAATAAATAAAAAATATTCCGCAGTAGGTACTAAGCACTTGCCATTTCCCATTATGCGGAACTAACTAAATGAAATAAACAAATTAATGGGGTGGAAAATTGTTGCTGCTTTTAGAGTTGTTGTTGTTTTATGTTCCTGTTTTATAATTCAAGTTTCTCACAACAATTTTATATTGTTTGTTGCTTTTCAGAACTCTATTGAGCATATTCTGAAATATTTTTTTTTTCCTGCTGCTTGCAAGCTCCTTCTCTTAAAAACTAGCACCGTCGTGCTTTGAGTTTTTTCCTTCTCCTGCTATGTCTCCTTTTTTTTTTATTTTCCTGTATAAAAAATCAAATAATAAATTGATCTACGGCAACTTATGCATTTACACTCAAGTTCCTCCTTCACTTCTTCTCTTTTATTTTTGGCAACTCGCACTCAAGTGCTCTGAGTTCCACCCGCTTCGCTGCTCCCACTTAGCGGGTTGCCGCCTTGACGGGGCTAAGTGGCTGAATAGTCTCACAGAGGGTGAACGAGCGAAGAACGGTAGGGCATTATGGCGGTGTCCTATACTAGTAAACGCTCTAGTAATTCAGACGAAACTAAAAGCAACCCCAACGGGTACAACGGTGACTGTTGATACCTGTTGAAATGGAGGTACACCTTTTCCTCAGATTGGTTGCCCAATCTAAATTGGTAGTAACCCTCGGGGCAACCCTTGGGTTATGAAATTTTGAACGCAAAGTAGTCAAGGAAGACAAAAAGTCTTCTAGACGAAAACCGGGTTGTGGAGTAGTTAGGTGGTTCGCACGGGGGACTGTAGGATGAGGGCAGCCGCCCATGTCCTGTCTTGCAGTCGCCTTCGCAAACTTCTTGGCGAAAAAGCAATCCAAAAATGTTGTAATAGTTGGCATTAGTTGGTACACGTGGGTTTTGTGGAGTGGAGAAGCAAGCGATATGATGTTAAAACGAAGTTATACTGTTGGGCAAAATGTTGTTAGGGGTACACCTATCCTCTTGAAGTAAAATTGGTAGTAATCCTTGGGGCAACACTTGGGTTATGTTTTTGAACGCAAAGTAGTCAGGGAGGGTGAACGAGTGGTGAACGGACAGCTTATCACCGTAGTGGTATGGGTCTCTAGTAATCACTCTAGTAATCTTCTAGACGAAAAACTAAGGCAGTCTAAATTGTTGAAATAGTTTACTATGATACCTGCTGGTCTGTCTTGAGGTACACCTTTTCCTCAGATTGGGGTACACAATCTAAATTGGTAGTAATCCTTGAGGCAACTCTTGGATTATGAATTTTGAACGCAAAGTAGTCAGGGAAGACAATAAACTCTTCTAGGCGAAAAAATCTTTCGAACGCAAAGTAGTCAGGGAAGACAATAAACTCTTCTAGACGAAATCTAAAACAAATCAACCTGTTGAAATAGTTTACTATTGATACTTGTTGAGATGTTTTGAGGTACACCTTTTCCTCGGACTGGGTTTTGGAGTGGTCCAAATTGGTAGTGACCTTCGGGTTGCGAAAGCTCCACCATTAGCTATATAATGGTACCACGGGTGATGGGGGTAGCGCTGTACCTTCGGGTGCAGCCCCATCAGTGAGGTCGGCCTCGTGGGGGCTGTGGTTTATACCAAATGCGGTGACAAATGTGCGTTCTTGAATTAGGAACGCAGAGGTGTCAGATGGGCTTCGCTCATACCAATGAGTTTGACTGTTACCAACAACCTAACAGCCAAGGATTGTACCAGGGTGGGCTTGTCTCACCCTGGGGCGTATGGTCAACGTCTTTCTCAAGGACTCAGATGTGGGTATGCCCACCGTGAGATTAAGCCGTCAAGGCAGGTGTTCACGTAAAGCATAACTTTTCATTTCTGCTTCGCTGCTCATTCACATTGTTTGTCTCGACCATATTTCTCGCTTTGTAAAATAAATGGCGACTGGCACATTTGTGCTCAAGCCCCTCCTTCCCCTTCTCTTTCAATGTCTCGACAAACTAATAACTTGGCCAGAAAAAAAGGTGACAACAAAAAAAAACTTAACTCAAGTAGGTAACCTGAAAAAAAAATAAATCTTAACCCAGCAGCAACAACAACCACCATAATCCGATATTTAGGTTTTTGATAAATATAATTATGTATAATAATAATAATTACTCCCATCACACAAAAGTAGAATCAGAATATGGAATTCTTGTTATTCCCCTATCACACAAGCACACAAAAAAAAGAGATACGCACACTCGCTTCACTCATTCGAATATATTTTCCTTCTGCATCTGAAACGTAAATGAACCAGACACCCTGCCCCTGCAGCCTGCACCCTCGTTGTCGACACCAGCGCACATTCACTGAAAAACTAAGAAATTTTATAATACCGCAACCATCACCTTTCACTTGCAAACAAAAATTTTACAATATCTAAGAAATGTTAATTGTCCTGCTATCAATGTGGACTGTATTTTAGGCTTATGTAAGAAATTTTATAAAAGAATTATTTTTAGGTATCTATCTCTAAAAAATTTAATATTGTTTCGGTTTGAATTTTTCTGCCTTGCAAAACTCGACCGCTCGTTGCCCTTTTTTGCTTTTCGTTTTTGACGAAACCTTCCCATTTCTCCTTCTCCTAGCTGCTGCGAGTGCGCGGCAGAATATTTTTTGTAAATATTTTTCTCGATTCTCGCTCGCTGCTCTTCGTGTGTATGTGTATTTTCGCTGTGGCGCGAGAACACAAACACTCCTACCTGCTCCTGCTCTTAATTATTGATGAAGAATTTGTATGGGTCGCTTCTGCTTGCAAAAGGGGTAAACAACGAAACAATGTATATTCACTTACTTACATGCTGGTAGGTACAAAATGATGTACAGTGCTATTTTTTCGCACTGCCTGCTGATGATATGCCACTTCCTGTACGTATCATGTATTAATTTCCTGCGCACATTTTTCTTTATTTTGCGACTGCGTGATTTTTATCGTAGCGCAATTTCACCATCACCATTTTAGTTTCTCAATAAAACGAGACCTGCTCACTCACAATGCACTTATTTTTTTTTTCAAATAAAAACCTGCACCATCACGTCACTGGCACCTTATCCGGCTCGACACGGACCAAAATGTATCGTAGCTCAGCGAAATTGTACGCACAAGAAGTATTACCCGTCACAATCCGACGAAAACAAATTTAAACCATCAGACAAATAAAAGACAAGACAATTATAGTGGAAAAATGTTATAAAAAACCACTTTTGTTTATTAATCTCATAGGTACCTACAACCTTCTCGGTTGGTTCCTGCTGAAAGACTGACTTTCGTCATACAAATCTCAGAACCTTCTCGGTCTTTCGTTAAGTTTATATACATTATTTGCTTAATACATCGACTGCAGAGTTGCAATACTCATGCAGTTCGATACAACCATATTATCACAGAACACAGACAATAAATATACAGATGCCTTATCCATATGGGAAGAAGTGGGATATGAAAACGAAATTTAATTTACTTCAAGAAAAAGCATTTTTTAAAAGCTTCATAATTTGAAAAGAGATATTGGGGACGTTCGGATTCGTAGTTTAGTAAGTCTGACTAGATGCGTCTCAGTTTTTATTTGCCCAGAGTGTTCACGTGTATAGTTTTTGCAGTTGACGTTTATGGAGGGGAAGCCGACAAATATCAAGAAAATCCTGCCTGCGTACTCAGTTGACATTTCGAAGAGTCAAGTTTAAAATAAACAGAGTGGCCGTTGCAGAATTTTGAGGAGTCGCAAAAAGGGGCGATGATAGAAAAAGGTCTAATTTCTAAGGCCACTCTGGTAATTTAGAATTTCCACACGATATTTAACAACCATTAGTTCGCATAAGACTATAATAGTGTTGTGATAGGCAACCGTGTTACATTTTAAATGTACTTATTTGAAAACAAGAATTTTTCAAAGATTTTCCAAATCAAAAAGGGCAAAATGAAACAAAGGTTACGCTGACTGACCGCGAGAATACAAAAACAATTCAATTTACTTAGTCAAACGCGTTCGGCTTCGGATTCATAGTCCCGACCAATCTAGTTGACGTCTTACATAAACTAGGTATCCGAACTGCCCCATTAATGAATCCCCTGTTTTTTTTCTCTCTTTTTACTCCATCAAAACATGAAAAAAACAAAAACCCTAAAATGTTTTTTTGTCTGCCTTTATTACCTACTTTCTATACGTGCTCGTGTGGTGCAAAACAAGGAAAATCGTTTTGCTGTTGTTCTGTTTATTTTAACTTGCGCTTTGCGTTTGAATGGCTATGCGTCTGTGCGGCTGGCTCGTTAACTAGGGGTGGATTTGTCATCGTTTTTCAGCACGAATCGTATCGCACCCATGCGAAAATGTTAGTGGATCGTCTTTGTATTTTGATGCACAGGTAATTAACATTTATTCTCATGGATTGATGTGCAGTCCGTATTTTAGGTTTAGCTAGGCTATTTGAACATCATGTCGAATGTTATTCATGAATGGAATTTGCTTTCAGTGTTCGATTAAGAATTACTAGGACAGTAAATACTAGAACAAATTCAATGTCTTTGTTTATAATTTTGAAATCAGCATTCAACATGCATTATTTTGTTTTTAAAGTTTTATCGAAATCGAAGATGGGGTTTTCGATATATGAGCAGTTTTTAAAATTAGCGTTTTCGGTTCTTCGAATTTAAAATTAAGAACACAAAAATTTTGAAAACATCAATTCGACTCTATGTTTGCATTTTGGTCAAAATCGTTATTGCCGTTTTCAGGTAAACTAAACACTTAAATTATTGTACGATAATATAGAGAACAACTGATTTTGTCATTAAGTTATAAATGACCGCATTACCATTGAAATTAGATTTTGTTACAATCGTTTGGACTGTTTTGGAGATATGCCGAAATTTCGAAACTGCGGTTATTCCGGCGCAGGGACATAAGTCCCGAAAAATTAATTCGGGACTTACCTATGTCCCACTATACATTTCCTAAATATACGCCTAGAGAAAAACTAAGAAGACCACTCCAAATGCTACGGCTTCGTTATCTCGATTTTCTTATTTTTATTTGATCAAATTCTCAAAAACATCGAATTCAGAAAAGGACATACATAGGTGCTGAGAAAAGGCATTAAATCGATGTTTTTTTAAAATTTGATCAAATAAAAATAAAAAAATCGCGCGATTTTCTTATTTTTTTTTTATCAAATTCTAAAAAACATCGAATTCAGAAAAGGACATACATAGGTGCTGAGAAAAGGCATTAAATCGATGTTTTTTTAAAATTTGATCAAATAAAAATAAAAAAATCGCGCGATTTGCTTATTTTTATTTGATCAAATTCTAAAAAACATCGAATTCAGAAAAGGATATACATAGGTGCTGAGAAAAGGCATTAAATCGACGTTTTTGAGAATTGGATCAAATAAAAATAAAAAAATCGCGCGACTCGAAAACAATATCGAGATAACGAAACCGTAGCATTTGGAGTGGTCTTCTTATTTTTTCTCTAGGCGCATATTTAGGAAATGTATAGTGGGACATAAGTGGGACATAAACGTTAATAAAATATAATATATTTCCAACTGTTTGTTTCATTCGGGACTTGTGTCCCATTTTCAGCGATCGAAATTCGGGACTAATGTCCCACTTAAGTAAGTCATAAGTCCCGAATAGATTTCGGGACTTATAACCCACTTAAGTGGGACATAAGTCCCGAAAAATGAATTCGGGACTTATGTCTTCGGGACTTATGTCACTGCGCCGGTTATTCCAACTTTTAACCAAAAACTGGGTAGGCAGTCATGGTAACCGCATCTACCTAAGCATAAATAACAATTTTTCCCGAACTATAAGCCCACAAACTCCAAATCAGCCGATTACGCTGTAGGCCTGTGGAAGGACGAACTAACAGACAGACAGCATTTTGCTACCCACTTTTTTTTAGTTCCTTTATCATCTTAATATCACGCAATGGAGAAAGTTAAAAGTTTGTAAGTTTTTAAAGAAACGAATAGATAAAAACTGCTAAGTACAAACACAAAAACGAATAAAATATGATTCTATTAATCTTAAGGATGAAATACGTCAGTACCAGTTAATTTGAAATTTACCCAATAATTTCTACCAAACAACCGAAAAACCCCTGTTAAACAGAACCGCACAAACACATATCGTTTTCGATTTGGCGAACAGATCAATCTTTTTGAGGAAAAATCGATTTTTTTTTATTGAAATTGCTTTTCATGTTCGATTTGCCACAAAAATCAATATTTTTTTTTTAACTCAGAGATCACTTTTGAGAAATCTAAATTTGTTCTCAGATTTTACACATACTTTCATTAAAAGTTCACAAGTTTAAGGGACGAAATAATAATAATCGTGCTTATTCTGAGATTCGATCGATTCGACTGTTCCTCGAATTTAAAAATTCGTTATCGAATGGTATCACTGGATGAATTTGATTTTCGAAATCAGCTGTTTAACGGTTTAGCTGTCAGATTGTGAATTTTTGTTTTACTTCAATCAAATATATATGTCTTTATATGCATTTTTGGAGGAAGAATCGGTCAACTTGAATCGAAGAATACTGCGAGACAAATCGAATCCATTTAATCTGCATTACGACATTTTCATAAGAAAAACAAATGTTGCGTTTTATATGCATTTTGTGATAAAAGTAAGCAATATTGGATTCAAATTATTAAAAAAAAAAACAAGTCCACTTACATTTTTATCCAGCTTTCTCGATGCAATCAAAACTGAGAATTCGGGGAGAAATGAACAAAAAATTGATTTCTATCGAAATCGAAAGTACGAATGCCAGTTTGAGGAAGTCAAATAGCTTTCTATTCGATTCGGATCTCAGAATAGAGGTGAATATGTCTCTTCTCAGGATTTTTGCATATTAGTTTGTCTTCTTTTATAAATGAAAATATTTAATTTTAAAGTTATGAACAAATTCTTTCCATACAAGCCAAAGAATGTGGTATGGAAAGTATGAATTGAATTTGTTTAGAAACATAAAATCCCAAAATTAAATTTTAATGAGGATTACAGCATTAATAACGCTATCAATTTTTGAAATTTTATCATCAAGAAATAGTATTACCTGTTTAGGTAGGTAATAGAAATGAAATTGTGTCTCCTGAAATACATGCTTTGGCGAAAAATATTCTATTGAAATAAACAATTTGCGTAAACTCAGAAACGAAACCCAAACATTTGTTGCGTCTGATGTCATTCGGGAAAATACTTGTATGGATCTACACTTGGCATGCTCGCATACGCACGGCTAGGAACGTCGGCTGGGAGTGGTTCTTGATCCAACAGTACCCGCACAACAACAAAAAAAAATATTAGTCATGCCAAGATTTGACAGAGATATATACGGACGGACACTATACTTCATCATCTACACCATACTACCATAGCTCGCGGGCAACCAGCTGATATGTCGCCAGAGTACAATTGACCCACCCCTTTTGCAACGACGTGCACCTTGACAGCTTCGTACTCAAGATTTCAACTGCCCCGATTGGCTACTACTCACACTATTCACTTCATTTCACTTCTTGACGACATCCCCCAATTCCCACCACACATCACCCCGAACAAGTAAAAATTCACTGCATTTTTGCTATGCTTACTTCAATTATTTATTCGAATAATGTACTACGCCTACTACCGAATTCATATTAAAATTCTTTAAAATGGCTCACCCATTAAAATTTTAAAAGAATAGGAAAAAAAAAAAACAAGATTACAAATATTAACAATAATAGTAAATAATATGGTTTGGCACTTCTTATAAATATGTGTAAAATGGCAGGCAATTCAAACTACCAATACAAAAAAAAAATAACTCACCCCTGATCCGTACGGAGATTGTGCACAATTTCCCACGCTGCTGCGATCTAAAATGTTGTCGCGGTTTACGTATTCACGTATATATCACCTAGGTTTAGTTTTAAAATATTTATAATAAGCCAAACTCACTAGCACAATTTTAAGTTTTAAATAGGTAGCAAATATTTCAATTTTAATTTAGTTAGGTAGAGCAGATTATTCGCAAATTTAGGGGAATTTAGACTTAGGATTTAATTAGATAGGCAAATTTTTTTTTCTTTTCTTTTTTTTTTCTTTATACTTTTTTATGGGTTCTTTTGTTTTCACTTTTCTATTTGGATATCACTTTTTGCATAGGTTTAATCACACCAAATGCCTTTGCTAAGGCTAGGACCGTGCCCAAAACCCACAGGCACCTGTTTTCACTGGTGAACACAACAAAATAAGCCCCCGCTTCCTCACGTTCCGCGCCGCCGCCTCCGAAGATGACCGTACTACGTACCCCTCCTAGAACCGCCGGTTGCACTTACAATATGTGTCGCGCTCTATGATCGATTGGTGACTGTGCCAATTATGCAAATAATCGTCGATGAGAAATTGGTCTGGCGGGCGAGGCTTGGTGCGGTTGGAAGTCTCCAAAGAGTGTTGGGGCGGGGGGGGGGGCGTTCCTACGATCCCACAGCTTCGCTGGTACGTGGTATTTGGTGTAGCGGGTTTTGGAAGCAAAATGAAATGTTTCGTGGCACGGTAAAATTTTGTTATTCTCTTATAGAATCCTCTCCTCTGGACTGGGTTTTGGTCACCACAGTGGGGACTTAGGGGGGGGCGAGTTGAAAAAAAACAGGTGCGTGACCCACGGATGTTTGTGATATTTGGGCAGTACCTAGATAATTAAATAATTACCACGCGAAATGTTGTTTTAACTAGCTAATATTTACCTGGGATTTAAGGAAAATAAAATTAAATAGAACGACTATCAGGCTATTAATGGTGCCTCGTTGTCTGGGGAATTTGATGGTGAGGTGGCAGATTTAAACGCTACGAAAGAAAAAAGAAACGCTATTTGCTATTCCGTATGTCATTTTTAAATTTTTTTGTTTAAAACGGCATGGAACTTACGTACAGTTGATTTGTACAGCGAGTTGATTTACGGCGAGATATGTCTTGGCCGATGGTTACCCAGGAAAGAAAGATAGGTCTCAGTAAGGGAACCCAGGAAGTATGAAATGGAGGTCGCCCCCACTCATACATACACATTTAGAGGAAATACTGGTTCCGGTTGTCAAATACCCCCGATTAGTTCCGAACTATAATTTCGAATTCCGCATGTGGAACAGGGTGCTCGGAAATTATTTATTTTTTGTTTTCTTAGCATCCGTAACAAACCTTCTTCGTTTGTAGCAAAAAAAACAAAAAAAAAATGTTTTTTTGTTATTGAAACGAAAAGGAGAACGAGATGATAGGTGAATTTGGTTGATTAAAACTCTCTTTTAGCCTACTGTCGAATGTCCTTGGCATGGTAAGTTCCCATCAGTTTCCCTTGTAAATTTTCTAGCTCATATAGACATTGCCCTACCCTTTTCCTTACTCGACATTTAATAAATTTGGGTAAAAATTTCGAAGTCTTTGCATGAGTGAATGAGCTTTGCTCAAAATTCCTACGAAATACTTCCTGCCCCACCACAAAATTAATAGTTTTCGCTCGGGTGTTGTAGTTTTTCCCAGCCTTTATATGAGCACTGTGCAAGTTTTGCTTAATACGCTCACGCATCATCTGCAATCGATCACACGAAGGAATAGTCCGAACATGGGGGTCGTTAAGGGAGTGTAGCCTTTTTAGCAGCGAGTACTCTTCTCCGTCCATAACCATATGTTGTCCAAACAATGCATAATAAGGCGAGCAATTCGTAGCAGAATGTAAATCGCTTCGTAGTATAGCGCCTATTAGGGAAACGTATTTATCCCAATTTACATGACTGTCTTTAACAAACACCCTGATTTTAGAAATAAGCTCTCTGTTGACGCGCTCCGAGCAATTTGCTTGTGGCGAATAAAGACCTGTTTTAACATGTCTAATGTTATATGCTTTCATCAGTTTAGCGAACTCAACCGAAATGAATTGCTTTCCATTGTCACTATGGAGGTATTCAGGAGTTCCAAACTGATGGAAAACATCTTCTTCTAAGTACTTGCAAATCGATTTCGAACAGGCTTTCCGTAGTGGTTTTAGGAACACGTACTTTGTAAAATGATCGACACCAATGAAAATAGTGGTGTGGCCAAGCTTCGTGCGAGGATAGGGCCCTAGAAGGTCAACATATAGCCTTTGCATCGGTCTGTCAGTGATAATCTGCTGTCCCATTTTCGGTCGAAGGGTAGTATTTGCTGGTTTTATACTCTTACAGACCTCACAGGCATTGACGAAAACTTTAATTTGCCTCACCATACCTGGCCAATAAAATTTCTGGCGTACCCGGTACAGAGTTTTACCCACGCCTCCGTGACAACCATTATTGGAATTGTGCACATTCGCAATGGCTTGATTGGTCAACTCCTCCGGCAACCATAGTTTCCACAAACTTTCTTCCTCATCCGGTGATCCTGCTCTAAACTGTACTCTTTTATAAATGTACCCATCCGATACACACATGTCCGGAAGATTGCTTTGATTTGATGTTATTTCTTGTCTAAGCTTTTCATAACTTTTAGATGAAAAGTATGGAGATTTCAAGTCAATCTCAGTGTGTCTCTCTAAGGGCATCAATTCACAAATGTCTACTCTTGAAAGTGCATCGGGTACCGTATTTAGGCTTCCTTTCCTATGTTCAATACTAAAATTGAAAGATTGAAGTTTCAAGCACCACCTTGCTAACCGGCCACTCAGGTCTTTTTGTGTCATCAGCCACTTAAGACTGGAGTGGTCGGTGACTATCTTGAATGGGAGTCCCTCAATATAGGGCCTAAATTTATATACCGATACAATCGCTGCTAAGCACTCCTGTTCCGACACAGTGTAGTTTTTCTGGGCATTATTTAATTTTTGGGAGACAAATGCAATCGGACGTTCACACCCATTATCGTCCACTTGATATAGAACCCCACCCACTCCAGAACTTGAAGCGTCACACTGAACCACAAACGGCCTTGAAAAATCCGGCTGTGCCAAGACAGGTGCTGTCGTCAAGGCATCCTTTAATTTTTGGAAGGAGACAGTTGCTTCCGGAGTTAAATTAAAAACTTTAGACTTCCGGAGACAGTCTGTCAGAGGGGCTGCAAGATCAGCGAAATTCGGAATAAATTGTCGGTACCAGCCTGTCATGCCGATGAACCTACGAATCTGCCGAACACTTTTTGGAAGTGGAAATTCGGTTATCGCTTCCAGTTTAGCAGGATCGGTTTTCAGACAACCTTGGCCGACAATGTACCCCAAATACTTAATCTCGCGTTGACAAAATTTGCTTTTTTCCACATTTATAGTCAGATTGGCTTCCCGTAGACACTTCGCAATTTCGGTCAATAGTATCATATGCTCATCAAACGTCGCCGAACACACCAGTAGATCATCCAAGTAGACAAAGACGTTTTCACGAAATCGAGATGGAATGACTCGATCCATGAGACGACTCATTCTTTGTGGGGCGTTGCATAACCCGAAAGGCATAACTGTAAATTCATACAGTGGCCTTCCAGGTACTGCAAATGCCGTCTTTTCTCTGGACTTTACTTCTAGCGGAATTTGCCAGTACGCATCTTTCAAATCAATTCCGCTAATGAAGTGCGTGTCCTTGAGTCTACTTAGCAATCCACCGATGTGAGGCAACGGATATGCATCCTTTTTCGTGACACTATTCACCTTGCGAAAGTCTATACAAAGTCTAACTTTCCCAGGTTTTCGAACTAGCACAATGGGAGAGCTCCATGGGCTATTACTTTCGACAATTACTCCCAGCGAAAGCATTCGATCAAGCTCACTGTAAGCTTCGGCTTGCCGAGGTGGCGAAAGTGGAAAGTGCTTAGTTTTAATTGGAACAGCCTCACCTGTGTCAATTAGGTGTTCCTCCATAGTCGTTTTCCCAAGACCCAACTTTGAACACGATGGAAATAGTTCAACGGTTTTACCTAAAGTGTACTTTTGAATATGAGATAATTCATGAATATTACCATCAAGTGAAGTTGCTTCCAGAGCGGAGATTTCAGGTACAATTTTCGGAACTATATTAAAGCTGTTCCAGAAATTAATACCAAGATATACGCTTTGTTGCAGCGTTGGCACTATGTAAAAATCGATGTTTTTCGTGCAGTTGTTAAACTGCACTGGGATTTGACAAAAGCCATGAATAGCTTGTTTTGACCCATCCGCGGTACTTATGCTTGCTTTTAGGGGCTTAATAGCAATAGAATTTCTTTTCACGAAATCTAGGCAATCTTTCCCAAGTGCGCTAACGGAAGCACCTGAATCAAGTAAAGCGTAAACTTTCTCGCTTCCAAGGGTAATATTCAGGTATGGTCTCATATCATTCGATTCATTAATAAAAGCCGACTCTAAAACTTTTCGATGCCTTTTGCGTTTAGCATATCGACTCCTGCAGTTTAATATTCGTTTCGAAATGTTAAGATTACTTGGGTAGCCCAAAATACGGTCTCTTGTATGTTGATATTGTTCAACTCTCTCGTGAAAAGATAGTTGTAAACGCTTATCAGTTTGTACGGCTACATCTACACTTTGAGATAAGCGTTTCAGTAGCGTTACTTTGCTGGTTGATGGTAGTTCATGCTCGGGGGACAAATCAGGATAAATTGCATTTGGATCTTCAGACCGTCTATGACTATCTGAAGATATTTGCGAAGGTTCTAGTGGCTCGGGGTTTGGGCGATTGAACGAGAGTCCCCGGCTGCCATCTCGCTCACATTCCTGTTTAACGAATGCTTTTTCGGGCATTTAGGTGTTGTCACATTTGGTTCGCCACACCGATAACAGAAAAGCCTTCTTGTTTCTGCTTGACATTCATAAAATGAGTGACCAATTTGGTCACAATTCCAACAAACAAACTTAGAAGTATCTAATGAATGTCTTGCGTGATCAAATTTGTTTGAATAAGCGGCAACTTCTGGACTTTCGTTACATTGTTCAGCCTCATAGACTACTGTTCCTTCTATTTCATTCACCCCTCTCCTATAGCTTGAATATCGCTGAGACATTTGATGATTGAGAAATATCTCAGCTTGCCTCGCAACATCGCGTAAATGATCTAAACTGTTGACCTGATATGGAAATAAAAGGGGACCCAAGTTTTCTCTAGAATTTTTCTTTATCAACTCTATCATCTTTAATTCGCTTAAGGGTTCTCTAAGACGAGCGTTCATTCGTAAAAGATCTGTGTAATAGTCGTCGAAATGCTCTTTGTGATTTTGCCGACGAGATAGCATTCTCAGAATCTTTTCATGATCATTTTCGATCTTGCTAAATTCTTTGATAAGGGCATTTTTCAAATTTTCATACGATGCACCAGGATTTTGCTTCAGGAAAAACCAAAACCAGGATTGCGCTTTTCCTGTAAGAAGGACATGAAAATTTGCTAATACATGATCCCAACTGCATTGAGCACGCTCCTTAAGGGTTTTAACCTTAAATAGGAAATCGTGAACATTATCTGAGCCATCATAAGAAATTTGCCACTTATCTATTTTATACAGTGAACTTGTTGATGAACTAGTGGACTGTGAAAAATTGCTTATGGGTTGTTGTTGTTGTTGGTGTTGCTGTTGTTGTGGGGGTGGAGCAAATTGATTGTGTGTCGAACATGAGGCGTTGTTCAGAAACTGTTCGAATTCAACCCTAGCATTCAAAGGAACTGGGATATTATTACGCTCTTCCTGCTCCCTAATATTTGGTATATGTGCGTCTAATAAATCTAGCCTTCCCACTAATGTGTTTCTAATGCCTCTCATTTCACTTAAAAATACTTGCTGATTAGCTTCAATAATGCGTTGAAAGGCAAGTGATAGGGATTCAATATCTCCTCTATATACCCGAGAAGATGATTGAGCTTCAGTATTGTTAGTGTTGGCGTTATTACCACTGGTACTTGGACCACTATTTTCTACTGATTGCAAAGCAATAGTAGGCGGATCTAACTGAACATTTTGATCCTCGTTAGCAGATTGCTGACGATTAAAATCATTCCCATCGGAGGGTAAGGAGCCTTCACTACTGACGGCAGGAGCGTTGCGATTACCAACGGGTACAACCGGAGTACGACTAACTATTGGTCTTGACTGGCTTGGCCCCGCAATAGGAGTACGATTATTCGAACCAACAGAGTGTCTATTTGAATTCGAGGAAAAATTACCTCTACCTCTATAACGAGTGTTTGGCCTCTTATTTCCTTCCATCGTTATTCAATGTAGGTAATTCTTTTCGGTTTGATACCAATTGTGATACTTTAGTAGTTTAAAAATCAAATTCAAACTTTTAAAGGATTTAAATGAAAAGAAAAAAAAATTACGTTTTCAATTCAATATATATGTAAAACAATGTCATAAGAGTTGGGGTTTTATGTGGTGGTTAAGGGAATCGTTTGTGTTTTGTTATGTTTGTAATAACTTTTGAATAATTGTGTGTGAAAGAAGTGTAACTCTTAAAAGCTTATAAATGATCATTAACAGACGGACTAAAATCACGCACTATAATAATAATGTAAACGATGATGAAGTAGAGTAAATAGTAGCAACGTTTACCAGAATACTACATACTAGTAACCGGACTATACTATTATGAAAAGAAATATGTATAAGTAATCTACAGGACTCATATGCGACTACTGTTTCTCTTTTACTAAAAAATCAGGTAGGACTCTATGAGTAACAAAACCACAGTTCAGTTTGATATGAAATCCTGACAGTCGCTACACGGATCAAACGTTAGAATTCAAATACCGGGACTTACTGCGAAAATCTATCACTAAAACTGCAAGTCTATAAACTGCATAAAAGAGTTCGAGATAAGACCAGACCTCTTTAATGCCTACAAGTTGGGCGCCATTTTTCTTGTTGCGTCTGATGTCATTCGGGAAAATACTTGTATGGATCTACACTTGGCATGCTCGCATACGCACGGCTAGGAACGTCGGCTGGGAGTGGTTCTTGATCCAACAGTACCCGCACAACAACAAAAAAAAATATTAGTCATGCCAAGATTTGACAGAGATATATACGGACGGACACTATACTTCATCATCTACACCATACTACCATAGCTCGCGGGCAACCAGCTGATATGTCGCCAGAGTACAATTGACCCACCCCTTTTGCAACGACGTGCACCTTGACAGCTTCGTACTCAAGATTTCAACTGCCCCGATTGGCTACTACTCACACTATTCACTTCATTTCACTTCTTGACGACATCCCCCAATTCCCACCACACATCACCCCGAACAAGTAAAAATTCACTGCATTTTTGCTATGCTTACTTCAATTATTTATTCGAATAATGTACTACGCCTACTACCGAATTCATATTAAAATTCTTTAAAATGGCTCACCCATTAAAATTTTAAAAGAATAGGAAAAAAAAAAACAAGATTACAAATATTAACAATAATAGTAAATAATATGGTTTGGCACTTCTTATAAATATGTGTAAAATGGCAGGCAATTCAAACTACCAATACAAAAAAAAAATAACTCACCCCTGATCCGTACGGAGATTGTGCACAATTTCCCACGCTGCTGCGATCTAAAATGTTGTCGCGGTTTACGTATTCACGTATATATCACCTAGGTTTAGTTTTAAAATATTTATAATAAGCCAAACTCACTAGCACAATTTTAAGTTTTAAATAGGTAGCAAATATTTCAATTTTAATTTAGTTAGGTAGAGCAGATTATTCGCAAATTTAGGGGAATTTAGACTTAGGATTTAATTAGATAGGCAAATTTTTTTTTCTTTTCTTTTTTTTTCTTTATACTTTTTTATGGGTTCTTTTGTTTTCACTTTTCTATTTGGATATCACTTTTTGCATAGGTTTAATCACACCAAATGCCTTTGCTAAGGCTAGGACCGTGCCCAAAACCCACAGGCACCTGTTTTCACTGGTGAACACAACAAAATAAGCCCCCGCTTCCTCACGTTCCGCGCCGCCGCCTCCGAAGATGACCGTACTACGTACCCCTCCTAGAACCGCCGGTTGCACTTACAATATGTGTCGCGCTCTATGATCGATTGGTGACTGTGCCAATTATGCAAATAATCGTCGATGAGAAATTGGTCTGGCGGGCGAGGCTTGGTGCGGTTGGAAGTCTCCAAAGAGTGTTGGGGCGGGGGGGGGGCGTTCCTACGATCCCACAGCTTCGCTGGTACGTGGTATTTGGTGTAGCGGGTTTTGGAAGCAAAATGAAATGTTTCGTGGCACGGTAAAATTTTGTTATTCTCTTATAGAATCCTCTCCTCTGGACTGGGTTTTGGTCACCACAGTGGGGACTTAGGGGGGGGCGAGTTGAAAAAAAACAGGTGCGTGACCCACGGATGTTTGTGATATTTGGGCAGTACCTAGATAATTAAATAATTACCACGCGAAATGTTGTTTTAACTAGCTAATATTTACCTGGGATTTAAGGAAAATTAAATTAAATAGAACGACTATCAGGCTATTAATGGTGCCTCGTTGTCTGGGGAATTTGATGGTGAGGTGGCAGATTTAAACGCTACGAAAGAAAAAAGAAACGCTATTTGCTATTCCGTATGTCATTTTTAAATTTTTTTGTTTAAAACGGCATGGAACTTACGTACAGTTGATTTGTACAGCGAGTTGATTTACGGCGAGATATGTCTTGGCCGATGGTTACCCAGGAAAGAAAGATAGGTCTCAGTAAGGGAACCCAGGAAGTATGAAATGGAGGTCGCCCCCACTCATACATACACATTTAGAGGAAATACTGGTTCCGGTTGTCAAATACCCCCGATTAGTTCCGAACTATAATTTCGAATTCCGCATGTGGAACAGGGTGCTCGGAAATTATTTATTTTTTGTTTTCTTAGCATCCGTAACACATTTATGCGAAGTGATGCGGCATCATAGTTTGCTTGCAATATGGTTTATGCTGATGCGTTGCTGATTGAGTGTAGCGTTTGAGTTATAGAACCATTGTTTACATGAAACAATTAAAAGAAGGAAAATTCCTAAAATTTGAGATTATTTCAAAGTTCTAGAAAAATATTCAGACGATGTACTCCAAAATCATTTTAGAATGTGCCGCTCACCCTTACTTTTTTTTTCTCTTCCGACCGACCATCATGATGCCAGTGATACGTTACTGAATTTACACTTCACGGAGGTCTTCCGCAAAAACCTTGTAATAATGTTTTGCATGTAGCTTATATTTTAGTATTTCATGATTTGGCACATTAGCCGAGTTTTTTTGAGCTTCGATCTCAGCAAAGCAAAGTAAAGTAGGCTTTTCAGCACGCTAATTACAACAACTATTGCGAGTCCCGAAGTGTCAATTGGAATTTAGTTGTTGTAATTGCCTGCTGAAAATCCTACTTTGCTTTGCTTTGCTGAGATCGAAGCTCAAAAAAACTCGGCTTTTGTATCTTTTAAAGAAAACCGCGTTAATTTTAAAGCAAAAAAAATATGTTTGGTAAATTGTAAATTGTATCTGTGTAACTTTATTTTCTGATTGTATCAAATAGATACAATTGTATCCGCTTTTCCATCACTGACGTGCATCTGAGTTTACGACAAAGCAAGAGCAAATCAAAATTATAATACAATTGCCGAATAATGAAAGACAAAAAAATATAATTCAACAAGGAGTGTTAGGTATTATCATTGTATATAAATCTAATAGTACTCTCATCAGAGGAAATCGACACTAGCGCCTCTATAGAGCACCGGCCCGATTACTTTATTTTCCCCGCAAGGGTACTTCTCTTATCTGGATAGAGAGAGAGGTAACGGGCGTAACGAACCCGCGGATCCTAGTCATTTAAACCCAGAAGCGTCTGACCCATAATGGGCGGCTCCCTGGTCAGCGTCTGTTCTCCATGTTAGGAGCGGCTGTGCTTGCAAAAGTTTAAACTTTTCACAAAAGTTAACATAAAAAGCTATGTATATGCAATGAACAAAACAAATGATAGTAATACCCCAGGTGGTATGCCAGTTACACTGGTAAATCCACTCTCTTCGGAGGTCGGTTCCATGGATTCTGGGGGGGGACCATTTATTGCTAAGCAACGACCCGTTTGGGAGAAGTAAAAGGGTAGAAAGAACACCCCCATCTAAAAAAGAAGAAAGTAGTAAAACACTGAAGGCTAAATATCTAGAAGCCTGTGAAGAAAGAGATGGGTATAAGCAACTCAATGAGACACTGCTTAAGGAAATAAATAATCTTAAGCAAGAGTTGCAATTGTTGAAGGAAGAATTCAAAAACCAAAAAAAAGTGAATGTCCAACCTGTCGAGTTCTCGACTGACGAAGAGGAACTTAGAAAAGAGACAGAAGGACATCGTCACAAGGGGAATAAAAATAAAAAACGCAAAATGAGTGCATCCCCAAAAGTCTCACCAACAAAAGAAAGCTGCACAGTCACTGTGTATGCTCCAGACAAAGAAAATCAAACACAAAATCCAACCAAGCCCCCACCAATTATAGCGCTGCAAGTAAATAAGTATGAAAGCTTGGCCAAAGTATTGGAGGAAAATAAAATTAAAGCTAGTACAGCGCTAATAAACAAAAATGACATCAAAATCAATGTGGTTGAAGAAGAGGGATACAGAAGCCTCACTAAAATACTAAACCAAAAAAAGGTGCAGTGGTATTCTTATGAGAATAAGCAGACCAGGCCTTTGAAGGTTGTAGTGAAAAGACTGCACTATTCATGCTCACCGGAAAGCATAAAAAAAGAGCTAAAAGACCGAGGCTTTAAAATCTTGGAAGTTGTAAATATGCTTAAATTTAGAAGCAAAATACCACTACCAATGTTTACACTCAGTTTTGAGCATGACGAAGATAAGAAAAAAGTATATGAAATTAAAAATATACCTACTTGGGATGCAAGTTGAGATTCATACCCTACGTAAATCGAAACAAGTACCCCAATGCAAAAATTGTCAAAGATATGGGCACACACATAGAT
The DNA here is from genome assembly GCA_949126925.1 of Cheilosia vernalis. NCBI lineage: Eukaryota > Metazoa > Arthropoda > Insecta > Diptera > Syrphidae > Cheilosia > Cheilosia vernalis. The sequence goes on from OX421358.1 coordinate 43,209,177, forward strand.
ACTGCAGCTCAAATCCAAGATGTGTGAAATGTGCAGGAAGTCACCACACCAAGGAATGTAGGAAGAAAGAAAATGAACACCCTAAATGTGTAAACTGCAATGAAAACCATCCTGCTAGCTACAGAGGTTGTTTAGTTGCAAAAGAAATCCAACTTGCAAGGGTCAAAAAGCTAAAGAAACAAAAAAAAAGCTCAGATAAGGAAGAGCAAAAAGTCAAAAAGGACTCACAAAAGAGCCCACAGAAAGAAAAGCCTAAAGACGAAAAGATAATCAAAAAGGTTCCGAAACAAAATACAGCGGGTCCAAAAATGACATATGCTGAGGCAGCATCAATAAATAACCAAGTAGATACAACGATAAGACGGAAAGTAGAGCCAAACACTGGAATGGAAAATCTCATGAAACAAATCCTAAACAGGATTGGCCTTATGGAAAAATCGAATAAAACAATATTAGATAGAATATCGTTGTTAGAGAGACAGAACAGCAACAAAAAAGCTGTGCCAAAAAGACAAACATGATGGATAAAATAAAAATTCTTGAATGGAATGCTAATGGTATCGAGAGTCGCAAGGACGAGATGAAAGTGGCTCTTGACATACACCAGATAGATATATGTCTCATTTCAGAGACACACTTGAAATTCATAACTAATTTTAAACTGCAAGGATATGAATTATATCACTCCCCACATCCTCATAACTGTGCAAAAGGTGGGGCTGCAGTGTTAATAAAGAATACAATAAAACACCATATAGAAGCAAAATTCCAATCATGTGCCATCCAAGGAATTTCCATAAGTGTAGAAACAGGTAGTGGGCAAATATCTGTTGCAGCAGTATACTGCTCTCCTAGCTATAGACTAAAGAAAAATGATTTTAAAAGTCTTTTCCGCATATTTCACAATCGATTAATCGCGGGAGGGGATTTTAATGCCAAGAATAAATATTGGGGATCTAGGTTAACAAACACTAGAGGCAGAGAATTATATGAAACTATTAAAGAAGTCGGCGGCAAATATCACTCAACGGGGAAACCTACCTACTGGCCTACAGATAGGAATAAAACCCCAGATCTTGTAGACTTCTTTATATCCAAAAATATATCCTCAAATAAAATAAATATAGAAGAAGGCCCTGATCTTCAATCAGATCATTCCTCAATACTTCTTACACTTGGTGATAGAATAATAATAAAAGAACATAGCCCTAAACTAGTTAATAGACTGACTGATTGGAACCACTTCAGGCAGAAGTTGGAAGAATGTATCCAATTATCATCAGCTATTCAAACAGAAGATCAACTAGAAGAAGCAGTGCAAATATTTACACTGGATATACAAAAGGCTGCATGGGCTGCAACTCCCCAAAGAACAAACAATATTAAACAAAACTCTTATCCGCGTGAAATATGTCAAATTATTACTGAAAAGAGGAAAGCTAGAAAACGCTGGCAACAGACAAGGGCGCCAAGCGACAAAACCACACTGAACAACTTAAATAATAAGCTCAGAAAATCTATAAGAGAATTTAATAACGAGTCTTTAAAAACGTATCTTACGAGTTTAACAAATGATGCTAGTACAGACTACTCGCTCTGGAAGGCAGCAAAGAAAATGAACAGGCCAATAGCTCACATTCCGCCAGTAAAAACCAGAGAAGGTAACTGGGCAAAAAGCAGTCAAGAAAAAGCAAATACTTTTGCAGAGTACCTTGAGAACGTCTTCAAACCTTATGAAGATAAAGATTATCAAGGAAACGAAGAAACGTGCGAAGAAGACAGACCTATTCGGCCGGTAACAGCTAAAGAACTTGCCAAAGAAATCAAAGAAGGCATAAACATAAAAAAAGCCCCAGGGTTCGATTTAATCACAGGGGAAATTTTAAAACAATTTCCTCGAAAAGGTTTAAAAAAACTAGCGCAGATTATAAATGCTGCATTTAAATTAAGATATGTGCCAAGCATGTGGAAGGTCGCGGAGGTAATAATGATACAAAAACCAGGTAAACCACCTAGCGAAGTAGCCTCATATCGCCCAATATCGATACTACCAATGTTGTCCAAGCTATTCGAAAAAATGCTGGCAAAACGTCTGCAAAAAATTATTGATGAAAAATCGCTACTTCCAAGTCATCAATTTGGGTTTAGAAACAAGCACTCTACAATTGATCAGGTGCATAGAATCACAGATAAAATCGAAAAAGCATTTGAAGAGAAAAATGTGTGCTCTACAGTATTTCTTGATATAGCACAAGCTTTCGATAAAGTCTGGCACAAAGGACTGATACACAAACTACAAAAGCAACTGCCGAAGCAGTATTCGAGCATTCTGGAGTCTTATATATCAGATCGATTCTTCAGAATTAAGCAAGATACAGAGTGTTCAACACTAAGAGAGATTAAAGCTGGTGTACCGCAAGGCAGTGTGCTAGGTCCAGTCTTATACCTACTCTTCACTAGCGATTTGCCTGAAAGTGTAGAAACCACCATAGCTACTTTTGCAGATGACACAGCCGTCCTTGCTGTGGGAGCAACTGTCGAAATAGCAACAAAAAAGCTTCAGACGGCAATAAACAATATTTCAGAATGGACTAAGAAATGGCAGATTAGATTAAATGACCTTAAGTCAGTCCATATTAATTTTACGTATAAAAACGTACCACACATTCCAGTCTACATTAACAACAATGTAGTAGAATTTTCTAACACAGCTAAATATCTAGGCATGACTCTAGACGCTAAACTGCGTTGGAAAGCGCACGTTAAGAAAAAAAAAGATGAGTTGAACATGCGATACGGTAAAATGTATTGGCTTATTGGGAGATACTCATCCCTGTCCAACTACAATAAGTTATTGCTATACAAGCAAGTTCTAAAACCAGTATGGACCTACGGGCTCCAATTGTGGGCATGTACATGCCAAACAAACTTACAAAAAATTCAGGTTTTTCAAAATAAAGTACTAAGGAACATAGTTAATGCACCTTGGTACATACGCAACGCCGATCTGCATAGGGATCTAAATGTTGAAATGGTTGAGGATGAGGTTAAGAAGGTTGCTCGGAGGCATAGAAATCGGCTTCTCAACCACGTAAACACAGAAATAACAGAACTTTTAAATAATGACAATGTAATCAGGAGACTGAGACGGATTAAACCTCTTGATCTGTAAGATTTAGCTAGGGCTAAGAAATTAGGTATTAATTTCAAACAAAACAAGTTTAAAAATCCGACAAACGGCGGATTTATCTCTTTAAATTCATTAAACTATTCAAAATATAATTTGCTGATTAGTCGTACGACTAGGTGCAATCTTTTTTCGGGATGGCTTATGCCAGTCCCCGGGAGTTTTTTTAGATGAGTTAAAGTCCATCACTATTGCAGAAGCATCCCTCGCGTATAGCTCTGCAATGTCTTTCGATGATTTTTTACTTCCAGCGAATTCCCAACACAAAAAAAAAAAAAAAAAAAAAAAAATTTTCCTATCATTGACGGCAACCATAGTTTTGCACTTACCACAGACACCAATTACTGTCACTGAGAATAGAAAAAGGCAAGAGAGAACCAAACGAAATAGTAAACACAATGAACCAGAACCACCCCTAACACGGTGTCTCCACCTGCAAATTTTCTTTCATGAAATCTCTCACATTTCACGGTGTCTCCACCTGCAATTTTCTTAGCATGAAAATTTTCATGAAAGGACAGATTGCACGTGGAGAACACAAATTTCATGAAAAAACCAATTTCATGAAAAGTATTTCACAGCTCCTTTCATGGTATTGATTTCATGAAAGGGGCTGAAATTTCTGTGCAGTTTGACACTTGTTTTTCATTTTCACGATGGCTGAGTGGCGAATGGTCGCTTGTAGGTTGTCTGGGTTGTAGCGCTGAAACTAGGTATTTGAATAAAAACGAGACAAGTATAGTCATTACAAGGATATGGTAAATGGGAACAGAGAATGGATGTAGGTAGGATCTAGGATGTAGTCACATGGGCATTATAGTTTTGCATGTCGATCAAGACAGATCTTATTTGCTCTTGGAAATAGCTGGTTATTATTTCTTGTTTTTTTTCAGCGATGGCTGAGTGGGAATGAGTTCGTGTTGTATGAGTTTATTTTTGGGTCATCGAACCTTTTACCAATTTTTTTAAAGCTATGTTTACACGATTGCCAGATGTGCGAAAATTTAAACAAGGAAAAAAACATTTCCAGTTAGTTTTACAAGCATCATAAAACAGAAAATGAAAAATATGCATAGCTACAACGAAAAGGGATAAGAAAGGATCATAAACATTTATAGATCCTTTTAGAAGAACACAAATGACGAAACAAAGAGTAATTAAGATGGATCGTAAACATTCACAGTTCCTTGTAGAAGAAACTTGTCAATATGCATTCTGCAAAAATTCCGAAACTCGTCATCTTCCCACAGAACATCTTTCAACAAATGTTCCTCTAAATTGTGCATTTCCCTTTTTTCCAGAAACGGATTTACCCAAAACCTTCGTTTTCTTTTCTCAGCTCGTTTCCGCAATTCTTCTAATTCCTTCATGGCCTTTAATGCGAGAACGCAACGATGTGCTCTGCTCAACGACATTTCAACGAATGAAATTTCATGATATGAAATGCCCACCCTTCATTTCATTTCATATTGTCGTTTTTTCAACGCGACCAAATGTGAGAGATTTCATGAAAGAAAATTTGCAGGTGGAGACACCGTGTTTGGTCGCGTTGAAAGAACGACAATATGAAATGAAATGAAGGGTGGGCATTTCATATCATGAAATTTCATTCGTTGAAATGTCGTTGAGCAGAGCACATCGTTGCGTTCTCGCATTAAAGGCCATGAAGGAATTAGAAGAATTGCGGAAACGAGCTGAGAAAAGAAAACGAAGGTTTTGGGTAAATCCGTTTCTGGAAAAAAGGGAAATGCACAATTTAGAGGAACATTTGTTGAAAGATGTTCTGTGGGAAGATGACGAGTTTCGGAATTTTTGCAGAATGCATATTGACAAGTTTCTTCTACAAGGAACTGTGAATGTTTACGATCCATCTTAATTACTCTTTGTTTCGTCATTTGTGTTCTTCTAAAAGGATCTATAAATGTTTATGATCCTTTCTTATCCCTTTTCGTTGTAGCTATGCATATTTTCCATTTTCTGTTTTATGATGCTTGTAAAACTATCTGGAAATGTTTTTTTCCTTGTTTAAATTTTCGCACATCTGGCAATCGTGTAAACATAGCTTTAAAAAAATTGGTAAAAGGTTCGATGACCCAAAAATAAACTCATACAACACGAACTCATTCCCACTCAGCCATCGCTGGAAAAAAACAAGAAATAATAACCAGCTATTTCCAAGAGCAAATAAGATCTGTCTTGATCGTCTGATCGACATGCAAAACTATAATGCCCATGTGACTACATCCTAGATCCTACCTACATCCATTCTCTGTTCCCATTTACCATATCCTTGTAATGACTATACTTGTCTCGTTTTTATTCAAATACCTAGTTTCAGCGCTACAACCCAGACAACCTACAAGCGACCATTCGCCACTCAGCCATCGTGAAAATGAAAAACAAGTGTCAAACTGCACAGAAATTTCAGCCCCTTTCATGAAATCAATACCATGAAAGGAGCTGTGAAATACTTTTCATGAAATTGTTTTTTTCATGAAATTTGTGGTCTCCACGCAAGGCCGTAGCCAGACTAATATTTCGGGGGGGGATATGATCTTTTAAAAATAACTTTTTAATTTAAAGGGTGGAAGCGATTGAGGAAAATAAAATAATCTTCAATTTCAAATTTCATCTTTCGATGTGGCCATGTTGTTTTGGTAGAGTCTCTCTAGTCTGCTGTTTATTATTCAGTCACTGAAATAAGTAGCATAATAATCGCAGCGGACATTTAAACGATGTTTTAAAATCGATTAATATTTCGTTAATATATACCTCATACACAGCTTGTTTCATTTCATTTAAAATTTTTAAATAGTGGCGGAAGAAAATGAATTTTCAGGATTTTCAAGAGTGTGTTCGAAGCGAATGTAATAAAATCGATTCACGAACAAAAATTTGTTTTGCAATTTATTAAGGCTGGTACGCAGTTCAAGTGAAATCCAATTTTTCATACAAATTTTTCACTGCGAAATGTCAAAATGTACTACTTTCCAAATGAAAATTTCACTAGACGGTACGCAGTTCGAGTGGAAAATAGCGCTTCCAAAACTGAGTCGTAGGTGGCGATACGAAAATCTCTCCACAGCTATTTCATTGTCCGTCGCATTAATTTTTTGACATTTCAGCGTGAAAAATTAGTTGTAGGATGCGGTTTAGAAATTTATTGGAATTTCAGATGAAATTACATATTTCTTAGGAGAATAATAAGTTTTTCGCACTTATAAAATTATTTTTTCATTGAATATAGTGCGATAGTGTTATGTTTACAAATATTTGGTGGAATGGATGACCTTTTCCATGAGCAGGGTGCCTCAAGAATATTTTTCTACCCAGTTTTGATCAAGCAAAACCAGCAGATGATGTTTGAAAATATGTAGGTATAATTTTCATGCACTTTCAATTATTTAAATTTGACGACTGTCCTTTTTATTTTAGAAATCAGACATTATTTGCCAAATTCAAAACTATTAAAATTGTCATGAAAAAAATACGAAACATTGTGTGTTTGGAGGTTCGCTGGAAGAAAATAATCGAAACTCATTCGCGTCAAGTAGGTACCTACGCAAGAGATGCTTCTACAATAGGGAGGGCCGTTCAGCCGATCTAAAACACATACTTTTTTCCTCAATTAGTATTTACTATTATACTTATTGAATGCTAAAAAATTATTAACTCCCGAGGGCACTGACTTTTGAAAACCGAATGTGATTGCGCTTAGCCGTTCGACTAATCGAAAGATTAGTAGAATTTCTGAACTTTTTTGTTAGAAAATAATATATTGACTTAGCTAATTTTTATAGATCAACGTGTTTTATCCGCCTTAATCTCCTGATTACACTGCCTGTAATAAATAATTCGGTTTTTTCTAAGCTACGTGGTTGAGAAGCTCTGCGCATTTAAGCAACTTGTTCGACTTCTTTCTTCACTGTTACAATATCTAGATCCGTATGTAGATCAGCGTTGTGCGTGTACCAAAGTGCATTGACTATGAATTTATGTTTCTTTCTAATATTTTTGAAACACCTTAATTTTTTTAGAAATACGTTTGGCGCGGTCATACCCACAACTGGTTGCAGAATTTGGTTTTATAGCAATAACTTATTGTTATTGTGGTTGAACACGGATGAATATCTTCCAAAGATTCAATACATTTCACTGTATCACAATTTGTTTCTTCCAGCTGTTTTCTTGTCTAGTAAAATAAAAGTGCGAGAGTTGAATATTGGAGTAACTGCCACAAAAAAAAAAAGACTTTTGAGCTCAGTCACCCTGCATAAATTTCTCCAACTAAAATCTCCAACAAAATATTTCACTCTCTATTTCACAGCACTTTTTGGAGAGGGGTGAAAATTTCACTTCACTCGATCTGCATACCAGCCTTTAGGTAAAGGAATGTTAAGGAAAAGTCAAAATAGTTCGATCCGAAATAAAAAAAAAATAAGAGTACAATTTGTCGTTGGGGAGTACCGGAGTACTTTTGGAATTTATTTTATTTTTGTGGTATTCTTGTGTAGTGTGTATCTTTGGTATTTTTAATTGAAAAAAGTCAATGCTATGCTTGATTTGATTTGAACATTCTTGCATTTTGGTTAACGGCCAAATTTGCTCATTTTTGTTTAGATTTACTCTGTTCTTGTTTTAAGAAAGTGCAATTGTTAATGTTTCGGGAGGGGTTCAAACCCCTGTGATCCCCCCCCTAGCTACGGCCTTGTCTCCACGTGCAATCTGTCCTTTCATGAAAATTTTCATGCTAAGAAAATTGCAGGTGGAGACACCGTGTGAAAGGAGCTGTGAAATACTTTTCATGAAATTTGTGGTCTCCACGTGCAATCTGTCATTTCATGAAAATTTTCATGCTAAGAAAATTGCAAGTGGAGACACCGTGAAAGCTACAAATGACAGGATTTGTTATTAGATCTAAAAAAAGAGAAGAACACAGAAGCACTTCTGTTCGCTTCGCATGAATGTACCTGCTCGTATAGTTGTGTGTGTACGCATAAAGTGCAACACAATTTTCTGGATTGTGCGAACAAATAGATATGAGATAATTTGTGTATCATCTCATCTCGTTTGCATGTACAAATTATTTATTTTCTTCTTTCGATCTTTGCTTGTTGGTGATATTGTTTTGATGTAGGTATGTTTTTTATGGATGTTTGTGTGCCACAGAGCTCGTTGCCTAAAAAATTCCTAACTTTAAAAATGTTTGGGTTGTCTGATTATTAGGGTAATTGGACGAAAATAGAAATTTCTTGATGTTTTATGTAGGTATGCCAATATGTAAATGGATTTCCACCCCCTTTCCGCTGGAAACTAAATTGTTCTTGCAATACTAAAAATAAAGGGTGGACATAGGCAAAAATTGATTTAAAAGCATTACGGAACCAAAGTTACCACAAGTGTTTTGCCTTTTATTTTAAAGTAAAGCTATTAATTTACATTTAGAAGTTTCTTATAAGTTTCGCTTATTTGAAAAATTTAATGTGTTTTAAAGAGTTATGTAACGTATGCGCTAGGTACAATTAGAATAGACTAAGTGGTGTGCTTGTTTTAATTAAAATACAATTATTATTATTTTAAAGTGCATACGCCCTAAGTTTTAAATAAAAATGCCTGTTAGAGATGCCTACACTCATTGCCTCAGCGTATAAAAAACGTTTTCCTTATCATTTTTTCAAGTTCCAAATGACCACCGAAAGGAAATTTGGTTAAAACATTCTCGGAACACACATTTTGAAAAAAATTGCCTATTTTTGCGAGAAACATTTTTACCCAAAAGATATAATAACAAAGGGGACACGAAAATGCCTTACTAAAAATGCAAATCCAATGTCAGCTATAGCTGTGTGTAAATGTAGGTAGGTACTGACACTGTAATTGGTGACCCGTGCTTTGGGGTTATAAATTTTAGGGAAAGTGCAGGTATTTTAAAAGTTGCTACTGTGATAGAAGAAATTCAAAATGATTCACCTCCATTATTAGTAAATAAAACCTCTTCTCCAATTACATTTATAAGGGATTATAGTTTACCTCTAAATATTAATGATGGTAATGAGGCCTCTTCCTCGCAGTTTCCATCTCCCCATAGACAAACAAATAACAAAACATTAGAAGCAAATAGCATTACTACGACTATATCTCGTTTTTTGTTTGATAGGTACCCCAAAAAGATTAAAAGAAAATAGAGAATACAATTTGCAAAAAAAATGTTGAGCTTCAATTAGAATCCAAAAACCCTGATGTAAGCATGTTTGTCAATATGAAACTATTTCACAAGCCTTAGGCTAGGCACATTTTCACGACGAAGAAAAGGATATTATTTGCTTAAAATGTTTTTATAAATCTCCATCGCTTTGTACCCATATGCTAGATACGAATTTTTTTCAAATGCACTCCATGTTGTTCTTAACCGGAGGACAGTATGGTGCAATTTTATTAATATTTTACTGAGAAACATAATTACCCTTTACGTTTAAAGTTTTTCCTCCAAAATTATGAAAAACTGGAAGATTGCAGAAAAACTAGGTTTGTGCGCTTTATTTTTTCGGAATAGGTTAGGTAAACGTAGGCATATAGGTAGATCACAGATTAAAATCACGAAAAACTTCCGGATATCCTCGGATAATTATTAGCTTCCGATTGGGTTGAGCGTTGATAATGACCTATATGAGATTAAATGCAAAAATTATGTCCTGGTACTGGTACATTATTTAGCTACAAAACCAGAAGAATAATAATCTAAGTACATTACAGGTGGATACCTTTCAACAAACGGGCCTATGCAGCAAAACCCAAAGCAAAGAAACGTCGCTTATTTCAAAGAAATAATGAAATGTAGCAACGTTTCGGAAATGTACCAATCACCATTTCGGCGAAAAATATAGAAAAATGAAAGATATCTCATCTTGTCTTGCCAACCTACAGCTGCAGCAGCCAACCATTAACCAACACAATCATGATCATATCTCATAAACCTCACGGTCACGGGTGGGACGAACGATTCTGCTCCCAGTCACATCACATATCACATACCCACAAAGGAATCCAAGTAGGCACGCGTACGAGACGACACACGGACACCAGGTACCACGACAAGAGTGTATGTGTGTTTTTTTGTTGTTCTCCGTCCTTTCGCTCCAGGGTTACCCTTGGGACACTTTAGTGTCAATTGGACACCTTTTCGATAACTCGGACACCAGGACACCTCTTTTTTAAAATCATCGATTTTGGACACTTTTTAGAAATTTATTAACACTGGACACTGTTTGAAATTAACGAACATTTTTTTCGAAAAATTATCTCAAAGCAACCCGTAGCCAATCAATCAAAATAAACACACTTATCTATATCTCTATCATTCGTACTCTCCGTTGACACGATTTATATCTTTGTGTTTAAATGCAATGCAAAATTTTCTGTATCCGCACACACTATGATAGTCTCCAAACTCCAAGTTGTTCTACATGGATACTAATTAAATTACTCTCATATCAGATTGTTGGCTGGTGGTGTTTGTTCACATGTGTCCGTTCTTTTCATGTGTTGCAAGCAATTTCTTAGTTTTTTTGTTTTTTTAATTGTAATAAATATCTATTGTATTGAATGTTGATACGTTTTTATTCAAATTATATGGGACACGTTTTTACCCCTCGGACACCTTTTTGGACACTTTGTAAAAATTTTCAGAGGTAACACTGTTTCGCTCACTCAAAACAATTCTTCTCTGAGAAAAGGTTATTCTTTTGCTAACCATGTCCATGCGACCAAACGCCCTCTACAGAGCAGCGGCCCAAATAAAAAAATTCGTCTGATGAGAGTACTATTAGATTTATATACAATAGTATTATAGAGATATCGGTATATCCAGTGCCGGCTCCAGCCAAACTAGCGCCCTGTGCAAGATTTAGAAAAAGCACCCTTATTTTCATATTTGCACACATGCATGAGTATTTTCCAAATCACCCAGGAGGTATATTTTAAATGCGTTTTTTTATTGAGTTATCCTCGGTAGGCCTAATCCTCAGTAATAAACAAATACGTATAAGTGTTGTGTTATGTATTTAAATGATTGTAATAAATGTATTTACATTTAAATAAAATGAAAATATCTATCAAAAATAAATAAAATATAAAAGAATTCATTTAAGGATATTTAGGTAGTTAATTTGTTTAAAGGAAAAAAAACATAAACTAAAGCGCAGCGAAGAATTATGCAGACGTTAAACGTTTAAACTTGTAAACTTATTTTCCTGGCCTTAAGCTTTGGCAAATTCAGCAAAAAGATCATCAGCATCACAGTCTAAAGTTTTTAATAAATACTTTTCTATAGGCATTATAGATAAGCCTACAAATCTCTCCTGAGTCATAGTTGTCCTGAGAAAAGTTTTAAATATTTGAAGTGCAGGTAATCTACACCAGAGTATATCCAATAATGACAGTGAGTATAGGGTATAGGTAGAGAAATTCTTTTCCAATAGTAGTGGTCAGTAATTAATTTTCAAAAAAAAAAAAACAAAACAAAATTTCCGTCATAGCCAAACAAATTCGTTATGCAGAACCGCATGCGCAAGAACGATTTACTAATTATTACTATGCGTTCATCCCTAGGAGCTTTCCGTTTTCAAAATAAGCTTTCGATTCCAAAAGCACTGCAGTGGAAGAGAATACTATAATATTCATGTATACGTACCAGGGATGGAAAAGTCGTTACAATTGTATCGAATTTGATACAAATGAGTTTGCTCTAGTACAAAAGTACAATTTGCCGTATTTCGATACAATTTATCTATCTGTACCTATCTTTCAAATTCTCTTGCAATTTGTGGTTTTCCTAAAATGGAAAATCAAATCAATTAACGAACTATTTGTATTAAGTTTTACACAAAGCATTGACTGGATTCAACTTTTCGTTAGAAACATTAGAACCCAGGACAATATTTTGAATATGAATGTGCAAAATGAGAGTATTAATGTGGTAATCGATTGGGCGCTCTCAGAGCACTTTTGTTGCTCTCAGAGCAATTTTTATGTTCGTTTGGTACAGGAAAAAGCAATCTTTTTCAGATTTCAGAGCACTTTTGCGAATCTAGATATTTTCTCAGATTTACCAATACAAGTGCGTTTGAGTTTGACAACTGATGGAGTTTGTTTACATTTTTGGTGAATTTTTTTCTCCAGCAAAGAAAGGCATTGCATCGGTTGAATCTATTTTTGTAAATTATTTATGTATAAATATTTAGAAATCAATCGGGACAGATATTTCTAATGTTTTAATACAAAATTTAACCAGTGAATGGAAATCGCTTAGAAAAGTGTCGAAGACTACACATATTCAAATCACACAAATATCAACACAAAAAAGAGCAAGTGACGTCTTTATGTTCGATTAGGCACACGAATTCTGAAATCTGAGGGCAAATCTGAAGAAGCCCAAACGAATACCACATAAGTTTGAAGAGGTCAGGGATTAATATATAAACCAGAGACAATACTGAGACCCCCAACTTCGGTCGATTTCCCGTTACTTAGCCCACAAGCTATATTTAAACGGAAGTGCCTGGATTTGGTGCGCTAGTATTGATACACACAAAATCGTATTGACTAATGTCACGAAACTTCAAAAATTCCGGCTCACCAACACACTCTCAAAAAAAACGAACAACTTCCGCCGTGGGCAAAGCTGCTGGCAGTGTTCACAGAATTTTATACGTTAAATTTGAAAATAGTCGTTACAACAAATTTTTTTGTGGACAGTGATTTATTTTATAAATAATTGCATATTGATTTGACATATTTTAGAAAAATACACAATTATGAAGAATTATAGACAAATAAAAACATTTTTAACAAACTTTCGTAAGGCAGTAAATATAAATCGAGTAGAAAATTGTAATTATATAATGTATTTAAAAGTCATAATATGTTTTTTGCATTATAATGGAACAATAAGGGTAAATGCGTACTTTGTTTGAATAGAAATACAGAATGTTATAAAAAGCTAATATGCAAATCTACTGAGATAATACACTTATTCACCAAATTTGAGTTGAACTTCATTTAAAAAAAGCTGTACTACTGAACACTGCCACAGCTCACTGCTGTTGAAACTGACACTGACACAACAGATTCACCACTGTTGTCAAGCTCATTTGACTTGACACTTGCGTTATTTGTTTCCATTCAGTTTTCGATTTCGTGGATTGATTAAAAGTTTGTGTAATGGATTTAAGTACTGAAGAAATCTACATCATAGCTCAAGTCCAGAAAGCACGTTCCACCGATCCTTGTGCAGCAAAAATTATTTTCCAACAACTTTGATGTCCAGGCACAAAGCTCCGTAGAGAATGAATCCTACCTATTCTACAAATAACTTTCAAATTATCTAGTTTGAAGCGTATAAACTGGAAAAAGAAGCCAACAATTATGAGGAAGCTGCCAAGTGTTTAAGTTACATGTAAGCTTGATATATAGAACATAATTCCTCATTAAAAGAACGCTCACATTTCAGAATCAAAGTGTTGACCTGTGGAACGAGATCGCCGTACCTACTGATGACATACGTGCCACAGAGAATGGAATAACTCCCGAAAGAATAAGATTCTTTTGCTTACTGTGAACCACACAGAGAACAACTTGGCAATGAAGTTGCAACTTCTGATACTGCCTCAAGCTGCTATTACACATTCGGTAGGTTAATAAAGTTACTCTGCTTAAATTTACCTTCAGTATTTTTGTTGCAGCCGTGAAAATGATAGCTTAGGGGATGAACCTGAATCCTGCAAAATATCAGGAAATGCTGGTAGAAGAGGCTCTGACTTTGATTTATCACAAAACTCCTGATCTTCCGATTCACCTGGTCTGTAGATGTTCCAAGTTCTCGCACTCGCACTGTGCGAAAAAATTTATTTATCGAAAATTGCAAGCATTTTCCTATAACTTGGTTCTAGTAGTAGAAACGTCTACTGGGAAAAGTTAATTGAAATAGCATCGACAAGTCCGCCTGGCAGCAGTCAAATCCTGTTCTACGCCTCAACGTTGTTTATATAAAATCAATGAAACAATTTTTTGTTAAAAGAACCATCACCGAAAGACGGTGGTTGATGAAAGAGTGTCGATTAGCTTTGCTTGCCAAAGATGCCAAAAGCCACTCATCCTGGATGGGAGTTTGCGCAGTATTAATGAGCACGCAATGGCAGAATTATCGCGTAAGTACTTTAATGAGTTTTAGCCAAATGACATTCACAATAAAATGTTTTAATTTAGTGTCAATTTATCAACAAATATGGATGAAATCGATCCCAACGAAAGTGGTGGCACCTTTCCGTCTGACGGACTCGATAAATGGAACTGGCTTCACCCTTGTTTCTGAGTTTATTAGCAAAAGCGCAACTCTTTAATGCTTTGTCATCTAACTCTGAGTTCGATTATTCATTGTGCGATGAGTGCACCGACTCAATGTTGTAAATACTCGAACGTGAGCCTAAGATCGCCGAAGATGAATTGTGCGATTATAAAAGCTACTTGGAAAAAAATCTGAAGTTCCGGAGCTAAGAAAGGAACGTAGAATCAAAGAATAGCACCTTTTGGAAAATCGGTGGATTTAAGTTTTTTTGTGATAGGAAGTTCGATACAGCAATGGTTGCCTTCCTAGAGTGCCTCATACTTCATACAGTTCCAGCAAGAGGTTGAAAACCGAGACACCCAACCGAAATGAAGAAGGGAAAGATAACTAACCCATAAACTCGTACTCAATTAAGTAAGTGTTATGCATCTGTGGTTTTGAATATGCAGTCAAAACAATTGTCTATTTCCAGAATATAATTTAACTCGGAGGAGCAGTGGACCAAAGCTCTTAAGTTTATGCTCCCTAACTTAAAATAGCGCCTGGCATGGGTCTCATCTCAATTTACTACACAGTGATTTTCAGATTTGGACATAGGATCATTTTATTAGGTTTAACTAACCTAACTTGTGTATTATACGTTTATTTATAGTAAATAAAGATTTGTTAATTCTATATAGATGAAATGGATGGTCTTTCCTTTTTGGATGTCGATGGTTCTTCATTGGGTTCATCCAGTTTGCCGTATGTGTAAGCCTTAAGGCATTTCTTTTCGTTGATATCGTTGTCTCCGGCCACTGAGGTCATGACAAGCTTCATGGTTTGTAATCTTTTCAATTTGGGCACCGATTGCACGAAGCATGGATTTAAATCCTCCTTTGCCACCGAGCATTTGAAGGTGTATATGAACGCCTGATTTGTTGTGGATTGTTGTTCGGGGGTGTTTTTCCATTTGGTAGCAAGAAGAACTCTTCTACTTCTATGTTTTGCAGCAAGGAACGCTTTAGAAAAAATTAAAAAGTCGAAGAAAACACACATATAGTCGCTTCGCAAATTTTCTGCAGAATTTATTGATTGTTAGTAGTATACAAGACAGTATTTGCCTGCCACCCAAATAAATAGGCACCATTTCTTTTAAGATAAGTTAATTTTGAAATCATTTACAATAACTCTGGGGTCTCTTTGCTATGACTGCTTACTCTTTTATTCGAATTTTTTTTGGATTCTGGTTTTCTGGTACAACTGCGATCAAAGCAAGATAACATTCATACCAGTGTCTTGGCGAATTAAGACTCAAGATATAAACAAACAATTTATATTTTGTTAAATATTAATATTAACTCGTTTATGAGAAGTCTACTACTGCTCCATAGGCACAGCCCTGTGTGCGGTTTCACTTTCCATCACTTCCACATCACGACATGCACCTGACAACAGCTCTCGTCTCACTTGGTGTCATTTTGGGCTGCGAATGTTTTATAATAATATAAGAAAAGCAAACTATTAAGACAAACTCTTTATAAGATGCAGCATCCAACAACTTACTTTAAAGGTCCTTACATCCATTTGAGGTGATTTCGTTTTGGATTTCATTCGTTTGAGGTATTGCAGGGGATTATTTAACGCGTCTGTCAGAGCAAAACGAAAGGTTTCCCCAACAAGAGTTCACTTTCCAATACGAGCCTCAATGTACCGAGAAACAACACAGTTGCTCCCGAGAGACCTCGAGCAGCAGTAAAAATTTTGTCCCAATCAGTAAGCATTGCTTTGAATTCAGTACCAATGACTGTGCCAGCAGTCTTGATGCTGATGATGACAGTGATGTGATTTTCTTCTGCTTTTAGACGAATCTGTTTAAGGTTGATGTCATGATTCTCCCAGTCTACCTTGGCTTTGGTTCACATCTCGTGCTCGAGTAGTTCGATAGTTTGCCGGCTCATTGCCTCCTGGCGTGCGAAACTTTCCTCTTGCCTAGTGTTAAAGGTTCAGAAATCAATTTGCACAACTTTTACTATATATGTACTTACATTTTGAGATTGTCCTCCTGGTCACGTTGCTGCTGCGACAATAATTGATCTTCATAGCGGCCGGTGCCTTGCCAATTGGACACGATGCTGGTATCTTTCTAGAAGTGGATACAAAATGGTTATCAATTCGTCGTCAGGTTCATGTAAATTAAAATCAACTTACAATCACGGTCTTCCTACGGTTTTTGTTATCGATAGGTACGCTTTTGTTCAACGTTCGCCTGTTCAGTTTGTGATTCGTATTCCATGAAATTGGCCATAAACTCTTGTTGGCGTGTATTCTCCTGCAGCTTGGACAAATCTATAAGACATATAATGTATTTATTTATTAATTTAAACACTAAAAATACGCGAAAACTTACATTTCTTTCAATTTGTTGCAGGAAAAATAAAATTGTGTTTATATATTTTGACATTTGTCAATCGATTTCTGTCAAAAGAAAACTCACCACATTTTTTTTGGTTCGCTTTTTTTTTTGTTGCTCACACGGATTCTAAATTGACATAACACCGATAGGAAAACAAAATGGCGAATTTGAAAAAAAATCGAGGGGGCCAGCGGCAAGAGGATTGCCAGTTGGGGGTCTCAGTATGGTTTGTCTATGGTTTAAACAGTTAGTAGTTTATATCATAGACAAACCATACTGAGACCCCCAACTGGCAATCCTCTTGCCGCTGGCCCCCTCGATTTTTTTTCAAATTCGCCATTTTGTTTTCCTATCGGTGTTATGTCAATTTAGAATCCGTGTGAGCAACAAAAAAAAAAGCGAACCAAAAAAAATGTGGTGAGTTTTCTTTTGACAGAAATCGATTGACAAATGTCAAAATATATAAACACAATTTTATTTTTCCTGCAACAAATTGAAAGAAATGTAAGTTTTCGCGTATTTTTAGTGTTTAAATTAATAAATAAATACATTATATGTCTTATAGATTTGTCCAAGCTGCAGGAGAATACACGCCAACAAGAGTTTATGGCCAATTTCATGGAATACGAATCACAAACTGAACAGGCGAACGTTGAACAAAAGCGTACCTATCGATAACAAAAACCGTAGGAAGACCGTGATTGTAAGTTGATTTTAATTTACATGAACCTGACGACGAATTGATAACCATTTTGTATCCACTTCTAGAAAGATACCAGCATCGTGTCCAATTGGCAAGGCACCGGCCGCTATGAAGATCAATTATTGTCGCAGCAGCAACGTGACCAGGAGGACAATCTCAAAATGTAAGTACATATATAGTAAAAGTTGTGCAAATTGATTTCTGAACCTTTAACACTAGGCAAGAGGAAAGTTTCGCACGCCAGGAGGCAATGAGCCGGCAAACTATCGAACTACTCGAGCACGAGATGTGAACCAAAGCCAAGGTAGACTGGGAGAATCATGACATCAACCTTAAACAGATTCGTCTAAAAGCAGAAGAAAATCACATCACTGTCATCATCAGCATCAAGACTGCTGGCACAGTCATTGGTACTGAATTCAAAGCAATGCTTACTGATTGGGACAAAATTTTTACTGCTGCTCGAGGTCTCTCGGGAGCAACTGTGTTGTTTCTCGGTACATTGAGGCTCGTATTGGAAAGTGAACTCTTGTTGGGGAAACCTTTCGTTTTGCTCTGACAGACGCGTTAAATAATCCCCTGCAATACCTCAAACGAATGAAATCCAAAACGAAATCACCTCAAATGGATGTAAGGACCTTTAAAGTAAGTTGTTGGATGCTGCATCTTATAAAGAGTTTGTCTTAATAGTTTGCTTTTCTTATATTATTATAAAACATTCGCAGCCCAAAATGACACCAAGTGAGACGAGAGCTGTTGTCAGGTGCATGTCGTGATGTGGAAGTGATGGAAAGTGAAACCGCACACAGGGCTGTGCCTATGGAGCAGTAGTAGACTTCTCATAAACGAGTTAATATTAATATTTAACAAAATATAAATTGTTTGTTTATATCTTGAGTCTTAATTCGCCAAGACACTGGTATGAATGTTATCTTGCTTTGATCGCAGTTGTACCAGAAAACCAGAATCCAAAAAAAATTCGAATAAAAGAGTAAGCAGTCATAGCAAAGAGACCCCAGAGTTATTGTAAATGATTTCAAAATTAACTTATCTTAAAAGAAATGGTGCCTATTTATTTGGGTGGCAGGCAAATACTGTCTTGTATACTACTAACAATCAATAAATTCTGCAGAAAATTTGCGAAGCGACTATATGTGTGTTTTCTTCGACTTTTTAATTTTTTCTAAAGCGTTCCTTGCTGCAAAACATAGAAGTAGAAGAGTTCTTCTTGCTACCAAATGGAAAAACACCCCCGAACAACAATCCACAACAAATCAGGCGTTCATATACACCTTCAAATGCTCGGTGGCAAAGGAGGATTTAAATCCATGCTTCGTGCAATCGGTGCCCAAATTGAAAAGATTACAAACCATGAAGCTTGTCATGACCTCAGTGGCCGGAGACAACGATATCAACGAAAAGAAATGCCTTAAGGCTTACACATACGGCAAACTGGATGAACCCAATGAAGAACCATCGACATCCAAAAAGGAAAGACCATCCATTTCATCTATATAGAATTAACAAATCTTTATTTACTATAAATAAACGTATAATACACAAGTTAGGTTAGTTAAACCTAATAAAATGATCCTATGTCCAAATCTGAAAATCACTGTGTAGTAAATTGAGATGAGACCCATGCCAGGCGCTATTTTAAGTTAGGGAGCATAAACTTAAGAGCTTTGGTCCACTGCTCCTCCGAGTTAAATTATATTCTGGAAATAGACAATTGTTTTGACTGCATATTCAAAACCACAGATGCATAACACTTACTTAATTGAGTACGAGTTTATGGGTTAGTTATCTTTCCCTTCTTCATTTCGGTTGGGTGTCTCGGTTTTCAACCTCTTGCTGGAACTGTATGAAGTATGAGGCACTCTAGGAAGGCAACCATTGCTGTATCGAACTTCCTATCACAAAAAAACTTAAATCCACCGATTTTCCAAAAGGTGCTATTCTTTGATTCTACGTTCCTTTCTTAGCTCCGGAACTTCAGATTTTTTTCCAAGTAGCTTTTATAATCGCACAATTCATCTTCGGCGATCTTAGGCTCACGTTCGAGTATTTACAACATTGAGTCGGTGCACTCATCGCACAATGAATAATCGAACTCAGAGTTAGATGACAAAGCATTAAAGAGTTGCGCTTTTGCTAATAAACTCAGAAACAAGGGTGAAGCCAGTTCCATTTATCGAGTCCGTCAGACGGAAAGGTGCCACCACTTTCGTTGGGATCGATTTCATCCATATTTGTTGATAAATTGACACTAAATTAAAACATTTTATTGTGAATGTCATTTGGCTAAAACTCATTAAAGTACTTACGCGATAATTCTGCCATTGCGTGCTCATTAATACTGCGCAAACTCCCATCCAGGATGAGTGGCTTTTGGCATCTTTGGCAAGCAAAGCTAATCGACACTCTTTCATCAACCACCGTCTTTCGGTGATGGTTCTTTTAACAAAAAATTGTTTCATTGATTTTATATAAACAACGTTGAGGCGTAGAACAGGATTTGACTGCTGCCAGGCGGACTTGTCGATGCTATTTCAATTAACTTTTCCCAGTAGACGTTTCTACTACTAGAACCAAGTTATAGGAAAATGCTTGCAATTTTCGATAAATAAATTTTTTCGCACAGTGCGAGTGCGAGAACTTGGAACATCTACAGACCAGGTGAATCGGAAGATCAGGAGTTTTGTGATAAATCAAAGTCAGAGCCTCTTCTACCAGCATTTCCTGATATTTTGCAGGATTCAGGTTCATCCCCTAAGCTATCATTTTCACGGCTGCAACAAAAATACTGAAGGTAAATTTAAGCAGAGTAACTTTATTAACCTACCGAATGTGTAATAGCAGCTTGAGGCAGTATCAGAAGTTGCAACTTCATTGCCAAGTTGTTCTCTGTGTGGTTCACAGTAAGCAAAAGAATCTTATTCTTTCGGGAGTTATTCCATTCTCTGTGGCACGTATGTCATCAGTAGGTACGGCGATCTCGTTCCACAGGTCAACACTTTGATTCTGAAATGTGAGCGTTCTTTTAATGAGGAATTATGTTCTATATATCAAGCTTACATGTAACTTAAACACTTGGCAGCTTCCTCATAATTGTTGGCTTCTTTTTCCAGTTTATACGCTTCAAACTAGATAATTTGAAAGTTATTTGTAGAATAGGTAGGATTCATTCTCTACGGAGCTTTGTGCCTGGACATCAAAGTTGTTGGAAAATAATTTTTGCTGCACAAGGATCGGTGGAACGTGCTTTCTGGACTTGAGCTATGATGTAGATTTCTTCAGTACTTAAATCCATTACACAAACTTTTAATCAATCCACGAAATCGAAAACTGAATGGAAACAAATAACGCAAGTGTCAAGTCAAATGAGCTTGACAACAGTGGTGAATCTGTTGTGTCAGTGTCAGTTTCAACAGCAGTGAGCTGTGGCAGTGTTCAGTAGTACAGCTTTTTTTAAATGAAGTTCAACTCAAATTTGGTGAATAAGTGTATTATCTCAGTAGATTTGCATATTAGCTTTTTATAACATTCTGTATTTCTATTCAAACAAAGTACGCATTTACCCTTATTGTTCCATTATAATGCAAAAAACATATTATGACTTTTAAATACATTATATAATTACAATTTTCTACTCGATTTATATTTACTGCCTTACGAAAGTTTGTTAAAAATGTTTTTATTTGTCTATAATTCTTCATAATTGTGTATTTTTCTAAAATATGTCAAATCAATATGCAATTATTTATAAAATAAATCACTGTCCACAAAAAAATTTGTTGTAACGACTATTTTCAAATTTAACGTATAAAATTCTGTGAACACTGCCAGCAGCTTTGCCCACGGCGGAAGTTGTTCGTTTTTTTTGAGAGTGTGTTGGTGAGCCGGAATTTTTGAAGTTTCGTGACATTAGTCAATACGATTTTGTGTGTATCAATACTAGCGCACCAAATCCAGGCACTTCCGTTTAAATATAGCTTGTGGGCTAAGTAACGGGAAATCGACCGAAGTTGGGGGTCTCAGTATTGTCTCTGGTTTAAACGTTTAAAATTTTCCAATTTTCTCACTGTATTAACCATAGACAAACCATACTGAGACCCCCAACTGGCAATCCTCTTGCCGCTGGCCCCCTCGATTTTTTTTCAAATTCGCCATTTTGTTTTCCTATCGGTGTTATTTGAATTTAGAATCCGTGTGAGCAACAAAAAAAAAAGCGAACCAAAAAAAATGTGGTGAGTTTTCTTTTGACAGAAGTCGATTGACAAATGTCAAAATATGTTTACACAATTTTATTTTTCCTGCAACAAATTGAAAAAATGTAAGTTTTCGCGTATTTTTAGTGTTTAAATTAATAAATAAATACATTATATGTCTTACAGATTTGTCCAATCTGCAGGAGAATACACGCCAACAAGAGTTTATGGCCAAATTCATGGAATACGAAGCACAAAGTGAACAGGCGAACGTTGAACAAAAGCGTATCGATAACAAAAAGCGTAGTAAGACCGTGATTGTAAGTTGATTTTAATTTACATGAACCTGACAACGAATTGATAACCATTTTGTATCCACTTCTAGGAAGATACCAAGCAACAATAGCATCGTGTCCAATTGGCAAGGCGCCGGCCGCTTTGAAGATCAATTGTCGCAGCAGCAACGTGTCCAGGAGGACAATCTCAAAAAGCAAGTATGTACATATATACTAAAAGTTGTGTAAATTGATTCCTGAACCTTTAACACTAGGCAAGAGGAAAGTTTCGCACGCCAGCAGCCAATGCGCCGGCAAACCATCGAACTACTAGAGCACGAGATGAGAACCAAAGCCAAGGTAGACTGGGAGAATCATGACATCAACCTAAAACCTAAATTATAATATTGTCGAAGATGTAAAGAAGTTTCTTCAGGTTTGTTTATCGAATTTCAAATTGGCTTTTCATTCGAATGTTTTATTTTATGCTTTCAGCCAGGCTCGGCTGAGCAACGTACCTACTGTGGAAATTCTATTCATTGTAGAGGCAGATGTGAATTTGTCTTTCTTGAAGAATCGCCACATCCTTTCGCGACGAACAGTCGTACGACAATTTTCTATTGTCTTATTCGCTGCTAGTAACAGCAAGAGACAATAACAAGAGTCTTAATTTGATGGATGAATCACAACAAGCGTATGTTCATTTTAAATGTTAGTTATAAGCAGTTTGAGCATTGAAATTCTTGTTGTTTATTTCAGTCTTACATAAATATTATCACAACGAAAAGGAGATGTGTCAGAAGATGCTGGGTCAAGCCAACAAATTGGAACAAAAGAGTGAGCAGCCATAGCAAAGACACCCCAGAGTTGTTTTAAATTATATCAAAATTAACATATGTATCTGTAAATGATATGTAAAAGAAATGGTGCCTATTTATTTGGGTGGCAGGCAAATACTGTCTTGTGTAGCTACCAACAATCAATAAATCCTGTAGCAAATTTGCGAAGCGACTGTATGTGTGTTTTCTTCGATTTGTAATTTTTTATAAAGCGTTCCTTGTTGCAGAACTTAGAAGTAGAAGAGTTCTACCTGCTACCAAATGGAAAAACACCCCCGAACAGTAATCCACAACAAGGCGTTCATATACATCTCCAAATGCTCGGTGGCAAAGGAGGATTTGGATCCATTCTTCGTTCAATCGGTGCCCAAATCGAAAAGACTACAAACCATGAAGCTTGTCGTGACCTCAGTGGCAAGAGATAACGATATTAACGGAAAGAAATGACTTAAGGCTTACACATACGGCAAACTGGATGAACCCAATGAAGAGCCATCGACATCCAAAAAGGAAAGACCATCCATTTCATCTATATAGAATTAACAAATCTTTATTTACTATAAATAAACGTATAATACACAATATGTCCAAATATGGTAATCACTGTGTCGTAAATTGAGATGAGACCCATGCCAGGCGCTATTTTAAGTTAGTGAGCATAAACTTAAGAGCTTTGGTCCACTGCTCCTCCGAGTTAAATTGTATTCTGGAAATAGACAATTGTTTTGACTGCATATTCAAAACCACAGGTGCATAACACTTACTTGATTGATGGGTCAATGATCTTTCCCTTCTCCATTTTGTAGGGCAAGCAAAACTCTGTGTCCAGTTTTTCCACCTCTCGCTGGACCTGTATGAGGCGCTGTAGGAAGGCAACCATTGCTTTATCGAACTTCCTATCCTAAAAAAACTTAAATCCACCGGTCTTCCAAAAGGTGCTTTTCCTTTGATTCTAGGTTGCTTTCTTAGTTCCGGAACTTTAGATTTCTCCTCAGATTTTTTTCCAATTAGCTCTTATAATCGCGCCATTCATCTTCGGCGATCTTGAACTCACGTTCGAATAGTTCCAGCATTGAGTCGGTGCACTCATTGCACAATGGATAATCGAACTCATAGTTAGATGACAAAGCATTAAAGAGCTGCGCCTTTGCTAGAAACTCAGTGCTCAGCTTTTTTATTTGTTTTCCATCGGAAAAAAGGGTGACGTCAGTTCCATTTATCGAGTCCGTCAGATGGCAAGGTGGCACACAAGATAATCAAAACCACTTTCGTTAGGATCGATTTCATCCATTTTTGTTGATAAATTGGCACTAAATTAAAGCATTTTATTGTGAAATGTCATTTGGCTGAAACTCATTAAAGTACTTACGCGATAATTCTGCCATTGCATCCAGGATAAGTGGCTTTTGGCATCTTTGGCAAGCAAAGCTGACCGACACTCTTTCATCATCGCCATCGTCTTTCGGTGATGGTTCTTTTAAAAAAAATTGTTTCATTGATTTTATATAAACAACGTTGAGGCGTAGAACAGGATTTGCTATGCTATTTCTATTAGCTTTTCCCAGTAGACGTTTCTACTCCTAGAACCAAGTTATAGTAAAATGCTTGCAATTTTCGATAAAATAATTTCTTTTCGCACGGTGTGCGAGAACTTGGAAGATTTTTTCCAAATCTCAGATGTATCGCATTTTTTGTCCTTTTGCTGCACAAGGATCGGTCGACTTGAGCTTCAGTTATTAAATCCATTACACAAACTTTTAATAAATGCACGAAATCGAAAACTAAAACAAATAACGCATGTGTCAAGTCAATTGAGCTTGACAACAGTGGTGAATCTGTTGTGTCAGTGTCAGTTTCAACCGTGGTGGGCTGTGACAATCGTGACTGTGTTCAGAGTACAGCTTATTTTTAAAAGAATTGCAGCTCAAATTTGGTGAATAAGTATATTCTTATCTCAGTACATTTTCATAAATTTTCATATTAGTTGTTTCATAACATTCTGTAGGTATTTCTATTCAACAAAAATACTGATTAACGTTTATTGTTCCATTATAATACCAAAAGATACGACCTATAAATATATTAATATATTCTTTGAAATACGAGACATGTAAAAATAAAACCAATACAAATACGTATGCTCTATTTTAAATAATTTAAACTAACGGAGAAACTTATAATTTATACTTAATAACAGCAACGTCATAAATCTTTGTATTTATAAATTATAACTAAAGTTCAGAAGTATACTAAGCGACATTAGCCGTGTTTTTTGAGCTTCGATCTCAGTAAAGCAAAGTAAAATAGAATTTTCAGCACGCTAATTACAACAACTAAGTATAAATCCTACTTTACTTTGCTTTGCTGAGATCGAAGCTCAAAAAAACACGGCTATTATGTGATAAGCATATTCTACTCGATTTATGTTAACTGCCTTACGAATGTGCACTAAAAAATGTTTTTATTTGTTTATTATTCTTCAGAACTGTTCATCTTTCTTTTATATCAAATAAATATACAATTATTTTTGAAAATTGATCACTGTCCACACAAAATTGTGTTGTAATAATTATTTTCAAATTTAACGGATAAAATTGTGTGAACGCAGCCAGCAGATTTGCCCACACCGGAAGCCAGATTTTAAGCAGCGGAAGTTGTTACGTTTTTTTGAGGGTGTATTGGTGAGCCGGATTTTTTGAAGTTTCGTGACATTAGTCAATACGAATTTCTATGTATCAATACTAGCGCAAAAATTTGTCACAAGCCCATGGTAATATAGCTTGTAGGCAAGTAACGGAAAATCGGCCGGAGATGGGGGTCTCAGTATTGTCTCTGGTATTAACCTTCCTTAAGGTAAGATTATACTGTATGACAAGTGGTCATAAAATGTCAATTTCTGATAGTTCTCCTGTCAAAATATGTTCATACAATATATGCTCATATGCACTTTATTTTGTTGTCATCGGAGTTTGATGAGTTCGTAGAATTGGGATTAATTTTCATTTTCTTTCTCTTTTTTTTTTTTTTTTGTATTAATGAATTAAAGAAGTCAAAACTACTAACTAAGCTAGGACTTAAAAAGCAATATTTTATATTAGAAGGTTATACACGTTCTGCTCGTTCCGCAATTTTAACGCTGTTGATAATAATTATCGGGCTAGGTCGGCATGTTTAGTCCGTTGTAAAAGCGGCAATAAATTTATTTCATCGAGAATTTGACAGACCGGGTTATTTAATGTCGTTTTCGATTTGGCTTTTCAGATTTTGATCTGAGATTTCAGATTTCTGCTGCCAAATCGAACATGAAATCTGAATTATATTGGTATGTGTGTGTATGGAGTTGGCGGCAAAATAAAACATTTTTCCACTTGCACTCGAAATCCATTTCAATTGATTTTCACACATTCATAGTACTGCATTTCGAAATAATTTAATATAAAAACTCGATCCCATATGCGTTACCGACGCTTGTGTCATAAACATTGGTGTTAGTGAAAGTATGTGTAAAATCTGAAGAAAAATTGAGATTTCACAAAAGTGATCTGAGATCAAAAAAAAAGATTGATTTTTGTGGCAAATCGAACATGAAAAGCAATCTCGATCAAAAGAAAAATTGATCTTTTGCCAAATCGAAAACGACATAAGTGTCCTAATTGTCGATTGGTATGCTTTCAGCAGCAATTTCCGGTGCCGGTTGAAGACTGGTGGTTGACGAGTGCTAATACTGTTGATATGAGATCGGATGGTTTACCGTGTCCCTCACGCTATGTTTTTTTTTTTTTGTGTGTAAACAGCTGCGACAGTTATATATCTATTTCCGTTGCTGCATTTTTTAGTTGCGGTCATCATCTCTGCGGCAGGTTTTATTTTATGTGTGTTCACTACATATACACTTCCTTATATAATAAAACCTTGTTTTTGAGATTAAGGTAGGCAAATTTTTTGATTAACCAATAAAGATCTCTTTATTTGTTTATAAGTTCTTCGCGTTTCTTTTTAAATATCTCCATTACGTAGTAAAAGAAAGATACTCACGCTAATTCTGAGATTCGATCGAATCGAGTATTCCTCGAATTTAAAACTTTCACTCGAATGAACTCGTCACATTCTAAGATTCGAGGGAAAGGAATTCATTATCGAATGATTTTACTGATGAATTTGATTTTCGAAATCAGCTGTTTAAGGTTTTAGCTGTCAGATTGTACATTTTTTGGTTTGCTTTTGTTAAATAAAAATAACTTCATATGTATTTTTGGAGGAAGAATCGGTCAAATTGAATCCAAAAATACTCCGAGACAAATCGGATCCATTTAATCTGCCGGTTAATACAAATAAATTATTATTTTTCCATAAAACGAACAAATGTTGCTTCCTAGTTCATAATATGCGTTTTATATACCTACATTTTGTGATAAAAGTGAGCAACATTTCTTTCAATTTATTAAAAAGCAATTCCACATTTTTAAATACAGCTTTCGATCAGAAATTTCCGATCGAATAAAATTTGATATTTAACTCAAACCAATCGAAACTGAGAATGCCGGGAGAAATGAACAAAAAATGATTCTCTATCAAAATCGAAAGTAGGAATGCCAGTTTGAGGAAATCGAATAGTTTTCTATTCGATTCGGATCTCAGAATAGAGGTGACTGTTTTTGTACAAAATTTCGAACTCGAGACGTTAATCAATTCCGACATTACAATGATAGAGGAACTTGCAAAACTCGCCTACAGCCTAAACGGTTACCCGAATTTCGTTCAAACTTCGGATTTGAAGTTTGTGGACTTTTTTCGATTTTTCTCGAAAACGTTCCATACGATTGTAACAAAAATTAATTTCTAACATAATGTGGTCATTTATAACTTAATAGCTATTTTTTTTAAACTTCGTTTTGTTTAGTTTAACTGTGTAAATGGCAATAACGATTTTAACCAAAATGCAAACTTAGAGTCAAATTGATGTTCTCAAAATTATTGTTTCCTTAATTTTTTATTCGGGGCACTGAAAACGCTAATTTTAGAAACTGCTCATATCTCGAAAACCCCATCTCCGATTTCGATTGAACTTTAAAAATGAAATAATGCTTACATTCTGAACAATAATGTTTGCTTCCTAACCCGAACTAGTGGTCAATTATAAGACGGTTTTGGTCTATAATTGGCTGCAAGCGTCTACCTGTATTTGCAGTTTCGAGGTGTTGGGTGGCTGGGTTGTAAGCTTCGGGTTCTTTCATTGCTACTGTGGCGTCATTAATGGAGCTCCTTTGCTCAACCGTTTTCACTGTGCAAACAAATAAATTTTATAAGGTTTAATCTTAACTACAATGGTTCCCAATTTATCAGGTGGTAGGGTAAACTGTCCAACAGTGGACCAATTTGCGTTTGACTAGATGTAGTTTATAAATTATTTGTTTAATCTTTAAACGGTTTGAAGTTACTTATTATATGCTTTATTAGCTTTGTATTTAACCACATACAGCTTTAGAAAGATCTCAGAAAATACTAAATTTTTAGTTTTTTAAGACGCACCTCAAATGGGTCCCTGTGTACTAGAGGGTGGACACAGTGAACCACCGGGTAGTTCACAGTGAACCTATAGTGTTTATTTTTTATTCCGTAAGAAAAATAAAGAACAAAAACAAGTAATTGGTACAATTCAGTTTTTATTTAATATTAACATTAGAAAAACAAAACAAAAAACATAAGTAAAAAAAGCAACGAAAAGTAATAACACAAATAAACAATAGCAAAACATTAACAAAAATGACTTTCAAGGGCTTCAGTAATATCACAAAACTTGTAACTAACGAAAAATAATAGTAACGAATGTTAAATGCTGTAAGGTCGTTGCTAAATGCTTAATAAAAATACGTAATTCTGAAGCTGGGAAATGCTACCATATTTACCATTGTTCACTGTGTACCAGGAGCTGGTTCACTGTTGGACAAGTGCCTTTTTTGGAGAAAAATATTTTTATAAAAAAAAAACAGTTCCACAAATTTGATTGACAAGCTAATTTTAATTAATAATAATAATTATCATTTTAAATTGTATCCCACAAATCTCATAAAGCACAATAGTTTTTTAAATGGAACAAAAATAAGAAGCACGATTTCTATTATAAGTAAAATCACTTTTTCTTGAGCACAACTGGCACAGACGTGCGATGGACGTGCGCACTACTTCAACTCTCAGGTAAATTCACAAAGGATCGTAATCATCGTAATCGTAACGCGGTTTATTTTCTCTTTACTTCGTTTTTCTCTTATAAGTAGAGATTAAGTAAATTTAAAAGGTTCACTGTGGGACAGTTTACCCTACCTACTAGAAACAAATTGAGTGTCTTTGTTCATAATTTTGGAAAAATCAACATTCATGAATAACATTCGACATGATGTTGACGATCCGAGTTCAAATAGCCTAACCTAAACTTAAAATACGGACTGCGTAACAATCCATGAGCATTATGTTTATTATGTGCATCACAGTACAAACACGAAACAAGATGATATGCACACATTCACTAACATTTTCGCATGGGTATGACACGATCCGTGGAAAAATGATGATAAATTAAGGAGGCAGCCATCGGCACAGACGCACCGCACAGCCATGTAATGGACAAAAAGCGCAAGTTAAAATCAACAGAGCAACATCAATACGATTTTCCTTGTTTTTTAGCACACACACGTATAAAGGCAGACAAAACAAAAAAAAATAGGGTTTCTGTTTTTTTCCTGTTTTGATAGAGTAAAAGATAGAAAAAAAATCTCATCTCTTGTAAAATTATGAAGCTTTTTAAAAGCTTTTTCTTGAAGTAAATTTCGTTTTCATATCCCACTTCTACCCATATGGATAAGACATCTGTAAAATTTATTGACTGTGCCCAGCTTTAAAAGCAAATTTTCAAAACTGAATAAACTGAATACATTCCGCGATACTAATAATCATTTTTAGTGTCCAGACTAAATTTTTCGAACTCACAATGGCGACATTTTCCATACAAAATTGCATATTGTGACCTAGAAAATATTTAGTGTGGAGGTTAAGAATGATTATTAGTAAGGCCCATTATCTGCAACAAATTTAATAAAATATTTGAAAATGTGTATGGGCCTTACTAATAATCTTTTTTAACCTTCACACTAAATATTTCCTAGATCACAATATGCAGTTTTGTATGGAAAATTTCGTCATTGTGAGTTCGAAAAATTTAGTCTGGACACTAAAAATGATTATTGGTACGGCGGTATGTATTTATTTTTTTTTTAATATGCAATATTTTAAACTTTTTTTTCGCTTTTGCTGCGCATTGGCTATTTTCCTATGCAAAAATCTCTAAACACAACATCCAATATATCGTCAGTACTAACTTCTCCTGTTATCTTTTCTATACATTTTACTGATTTTCGTAGCTTTTGTGCTGCTATCGCCAAGTCTGTATTCGTATTCGATTCATAGTCATCTAAGAAAACGGATATATGACCTATGCACTCATTCAATTGTAGTCTATAACGAGAATTAGTTAGTCGTGGATTCTCCGCTGTCGGCTGAGCGCATCTGAAATAAATAAAAAAGAAAAACAGTGAAAGTAAAATCTTTGCATTAGGTTTGCGTATTCATATGCACGTACATATCTTTCAACTTAATTTGTAATTTATGTAAGAGATTTTCTACTTTGTTTTGAGTACAAGATACCAAAGCAACATCTAACCGTTTCAGACGTTGCAAATCTTCGAAGGAAACCAGGTCAATCTTATTGACAACTAATAAATGATTTTTGTTCTCTAATAGCTCATATGGTACTCCTAGCTGTTGTATATATTGCAGTTTTATATGCTCAAACGATTCCTTGGTGGTATCCATTCCTTTTAGCAGTATGCTTGCATCCATAAGAAGTAAGAGGAGATCAGAGTTTTGTATGTAATTTTTGGAACGATTTATACCCTCTCTCTCGACCACATCTTCAGTGTGTGAGCGTAGCCCAGCTGTATCTGCGAAAAGTACCGGATAACCGCAAATATTGTAAAAAGTTTCTACAATATCACGAGTGGTTCCTGCGATAGGTGTCACAATGGAAACTTGTCGTTGGCACATTAAATTGAGGAAACTACTTTTGCCTACATTAGGTGCACCAATAATTGCAGTGCGTACACCGCCTCGTAAGATTTCTCCTTGCCGTTGGTCGTTCAAATGCTTTTGTATTTCTTCGCGTATGTTAAAAAGTTCAGACTTAAGCTTCTCAATGACATCATCTTCAATATTTTCGTCCTCAGCAAAGTCTATATAAGCTTCCATATGAGCAACACACTTAATCAGTTTTTGTCTCCAGTTCTGGTAGATTCTAGAAAGGGAACCATTACTTTGAAGCAGTGCCTATTGAATGGAAAGAACAATATGAGCAACTTATCAGCAAGTTAAATTCAAGTATAACTACTTGCTTCCGTTGCGCTTCCGTTTCAGAATGTATCAGATCTGCCAGCCCTTCAACTTCAGTAAGGTCAAGCTTCCCGCTAAAAAATGCACGTTTCGTAAACTCTCCCGGTTGTGCAATTCTAAGGCCTGGACAATTTGCTAGAGCATCTAACATTGCCTCGACGACTGCAATGCTTCCATGAACTTGAAATTCGCAGGAATCTTCGCCGGTGAAACTTTTGGGAGCTGTACAGTCAAACATTTTGTATCATCTTTAAGATTAGTATATTTTTATATTTTTACCTGGAAACCACAGTATTAGACCTTTGTCAATCATTTCTTTACTTATGGGGTGATATAGCGACCTTAATGTTGCTAAACGTTCTTTTGGTCGGAAGTCTTTTGATACAACCGAACGAAGTGCCTCAATTGTGCGGGAACCAGATACGCGAATGACAGAGACACCACATTTGCCGTAACCTACTCAGAGCAACAGCGTTGTAAATAAATATTTAAATTAAATAAAAATTAATTTCACCTGAAGATAAATGGAATATAGTTGACGATGACATAAATCTTGAGTAAACCCATTTTTGCAGATTGTTAGAAGCAGCTCTCTTAAAAATCATATTAAAAGATTGTTTGTTTACATATTTCTGAAGTCATCTATCATAAATGCCAAAATACCAACAAAACAAAGTGTCAGTCAACTGACAGTACTCAGGTCTTAGTAAATTAGGCTACAGTGCACTAGAGGGCGCTGCGTATATTTTTTTGATTTTGACTGTACACGTATTTTTTTTAGCACTAATGACTAAAAGCTGATTTCTTTATAGGTAGGTACGATTTATACGATTTGAAGATACTATATTGCATAGACAAACCATACTAGCCGTGTTTTATTATCAGCGTGATCTGATCCGAATCAGATCACGAAAATAAAACAATACGGATCATAGACGAGTTGTGGCAACAGTTGCTTTCAAAATACGACCATGCCACCAGCCATATTGGAAACATTTTGTACAACGACATTTCAGTTGCTTGTCGGGGGTGTTGCCATATCAATCAAATTATTTTAATTTTTGAAGGTGAGAGTTTTTTAAGAACTTATTTAAAGTGTTTACAATCAGTTCGAAATATAATGAACACCGCAGCTTACACATCTGGTCCACTTAGATTGGATTAATTCTTAGAAAAAGCATTATACTTTTCATAATATTACCATAATTCTCTCTCTGCACACACACAAAATACGTTTCATTGTTAAAATCGTCACAGTTGCAGTTATAAAATAGTTTAAATTTATGCAGCCTGCTAGTTTACATTTTTCATTACATATTCCGAGATTTTATGTAAAAACAAAAAACAACTCTCACCTTTCTGCCGGAAAACTTGTGAAACAATTATTATTATTTACGAACTGCGACACATTTCATAAACATTTGTTGTTAAACATTTACTCAACAAATTATGGAATATTTCGCTGGGCTTGTCATACCTTTACAGAATTAAAAAGCAAAATCTCCAAGGACGGGAAATTTATTGGATGTAAAAAAATGCTGATTGATTTTTTGAGCTATGA
This sequence comes from Cheilosia vernalis, assembly GCA_949126925.1. Taxonomy (NCBI): domain Eukaryota; kingdom Metazoa; phylum Arthropoda; class Insecta; order Diptera; family Syrphidae; genus Cheilosia; species Cheilosia vernalis. The sequence continues at coordinate 43,242,128 of OX421358.1, forward strand.
AGAGTATTGAATTTTTTAGTCTGGCAACGTGACTGTGTGGCTATCTTTTACAGGCACACCAACATTCAAGAAAGAAACAAACAGCGCCAAACAGCGCTGCGAGCAATAGTAGAAATAATTTTCAGATCATGGTTCATGATCTCGATGAGAAGCAGGATCATATGCTGTTGTTGTAAGTGCATGTAAATCGATGATCTATATAGATCATGGCTGATAATAAAACACGGCTACTGAGACCCCCAACTGACAATCCTCTTGCCGCTGGCCCCCTCGATTTTTTTTCAAATTCGCCATTTTGTTTTCCTATCGGTGTTATTTGAATTTAGAATCCGTGTGAGCAACAAAAAAAAAGCGAACCAAAAAAAATGTGGTGAGTTTTCTTTTGACAGAAGTCGATTGACAAATGTCAAAATATGTTTACACGTTTTTATTTTTGCTGCAACAAATTGAAAAAATGTAAGTTTTTGTGTATTTTTAGTGTTTAAATTAATAAATAAATACATTATATGTCTTACAGATTTATCCAATCTGCAGGAGAATACACGCCAACAAGAGTTTATGGCCAAATTCATGGAATACGAAGCACAAAGTGAACAGGCGAACGTTGAACAAAAGCGTATCGATAACAAAAAGCGTAGGAAGACCGTGATTGTAAGTTGATTTTAATTTACATGAACCTGACAACGAATTGATAACTATTTTGTATCCACTTCTAGGAAGATACCAAGCAACAGTAGCATTGTGTCCAATTGGCAAGGCGCCGGCCGCTATGAAGATCAATTGTCGCAGCAGCAACGTGTCCAGGAGGACAATCTCGAAAAGTAAGTATGTACAATTGTACATATATAGTAAAAGTTGTGTAAATTGATTCCTGAACCTTTAACACTAGGCAAGAGGAAAGTTTCGCACGCCAGCAGCCAATGCGCCGGCAAACCATCGAACTACTAGAGCACGAGATGAGAACCAAAGGCAAGGTAGACTGGGAGAATCATGACATCAACCTAAAACAGATTCGTCTAAAGGCAGAAGAAAATTGCATCACTGTCATCATCAGCATAAAGACTGCAGTCATTGGTACTGGATTCAAAGCAATGCTCACTGATTGGGACAACGTTTTTACTGCTGCTCGTGGTCTCTCGGTGTGTACTCTTCCAAGGGAGCAACTGGTGTTGTTTCTCGATACATTGAGGCTCGTATTGGAATCCCCTGCAATACCCCAAACGAATGAAATCCAAAACCAAATCTTTTCAAAGGGATGGGACCTTTAAAGTAAGTTGTTGGATGCTGCATCTTATAAAGAGTTTGTCTTAATAGTTTGCTTTTCTTATATCATTATAGAACATTCGCAGCCCAAAATGACACCAAGTGAGACGAGAGCTGTTATCAGGTGCATGTCGTGATGTGGAAGTGATGGAAAGTGAAACCGCACACAGGGCTGTGCCCATGGAGCAGTATGCAGACGCAGATGTAGACTTCTCATAAATGTGTTATTATTAATCACATCTATCACAGAATCCGTCGTATTCGGAATTTTGCTACGTATTTCGTAGTAGGGGAAATTGTTTGCTACGAACTTCGAAATTCATAGCAAACATTTCCTCTCGGAAACCATTGAATCCAATTGAAGTCAAAAACTGGGATTATTCTCGCCGCAACAACTCTCACCAAATTGATTCAGTAAATTTAGAGCAAAGGATCGATATAAGGTTTGATATCTTACGCAACCCCCTAAGGACTAATACTTAATTTAGCTTGATTATATTATGTTATTTGCAGGAGTAACTATCTTGAAACCCGCCCTAATTTACAAAACTTCGTTGAACAAGCACTTGTCACACTCTTGGCAAAAGAAACCAAATACAGATGGTTCGACACGAACAAGAACGAGTATAAATTATAATATTGTCGAAGATGTAAAGAAGTTTCTTCAGGTTTGTTTATCGAATTTCAAATTGGCTTTTCATTCGAATGTTTTATTTTATGCTTTCAGCCAGGCTCGGCTGAGCAATGTACCTACTGTGGAAATTCTATTCATTGTAGATGCAGATGTGAATTTGTCTTTCTCGAAGAATCGCCACATCCTTTCGCGACGAACAGTCGTACGACAATTTTCTATTGTCTTCGCTGCTAGTAACAGCAAGAGACAATAACAAGAGTTTTAAATTGATGGATGAATCACAACAAGCGTATGTTGATTTTAAATGTTAGTTATAAGCAGTTTGAGTATTGAAATTCTTGTTGTTTATTTCAGTCTTACATACCTATATTATCACAACGAAAAGGAGATGTAGCAGAAGATGCTGGGTCAAGCCAACAAATTGGAACAAAAGAGTGAGCAGCCATAGCAAAGACACCCCAGAGTTGTTTTAAATTATTTCAAAATTAACATATGTATCTGTAAATGTATATGTAACAGAAATGGTGCCTATTTATTTGGGTGGCAGGCAAATACTGTCTTGTGTAGCTACTAAAAATCAATAAATCCTGCAGCAAATTTGCGAAGCGACTGTACGACTGTATGTGTTTTCTTCGATTTGCAATTTTTTATAAAGCGTTCCTTGTTGCAGAACTTAGAAGTAGAAGAGTTCTACCTTCTACCAAATGGAAAAACACCCCCGAACAGTAATCCACAACAAGGCGTTCATATACATCTCCAAATGCAAGGTGGCAAAGGAAGATTTGGATCCATTCTTCGTTCGGTGCCCAAATCGAAAAGACTACAAACCATGATGCTTGCCGTGACCTCAGTGGCGGGACACTTCGCGATATCAACGAAGAGAAATGCCTTAAAGCATACACATACGGTAAATACAACGAAGAGCCATCGACATCCAAAAAAGAAAGTCCATCCATTTGAGTTAAATAAAATTAACAAATCTTTATTTACTTTATATAAACTTATAATGCACAAGTAAGGTTAGGTAAACCGAATAAAATGATCCTATATCCAAATCTGGTAATCACTGTGTCGTAAATTGAGATGAGACCCATGCCAGGCGCCGTTTTAATTTAGTGAGTAAAAACTTAAAAGCTTTGGTCCACTGCTCATCCGAGTTAAATTGTGTATTGTATTCTGGAAATAGACAATTGTTTTGACTGCATATTCAAAACCACAGGTGCATAACACTTACTTGACTGAGTACGAGTTTCCCGTTGATGGGTCAATGATCATTCCCTTCTCCACTTTGTAGGGCAAGCAAAACTCTGTGTCTCAGTTTTTCACCTATTGCTGGAACTGTATGAGGCACTCTAGGAAGCAAACATTGCCGCATCGAACTTCGATCAAAACCACTTTCGTTAGGGTCGATATCTAAATTGCGGCATTTTATTGTGAAATATCGTTTAGCTAAAATTCATTCAATGTACTTACGCGTAATTTATATGAAGTGTACGTTGGCTGAATTCGTAATGAACCAAGAACCCAGCCAGCCGTAGAGACGTAGTACCTGGACATCAAAGTTGTTGGGAAGTTGAGTTTTTGCGGTTATAATCCGTGCATTTGCTGCACGAGGATCGGTGGAACGTGCTTTCTGGACTTGAGATATGATGTAGTTTTCTCCAGTACTTAAATCCATTGCACAAACTTTTGATAAATTCACGAAAACGAAAACTAAATGACAACAAAAAATACAAGTGTCAAGTCAAGTGGTGAATCTGTTGTGTCAGTGTCAGTTTCAACCGTGGTGGGCTGTGACAATCGTGACTGTGTTCAGAGGTACAGTTTTTTTTTAAACGAATTGCAACTCAAATTTGGTGAATAAGTATATTCTTATCTCAGTACATTTTCATCAATTTTCATATTAGTTGTTTCATAACATTCTGTAGGTATTTCTGTTCAACCAAAGTACTTATTCACGTTTATTGTTCCATTATAATATCAAAAGATTCGACCTATAAATATATTAATGTATTCTTTGAAATACGAGACATGTAAAAATAAAACCAATACAAATACGTATGCTCTATATTAAAAAATTTAAACTAACGGAGAAACTTATAATTTATACTTAATAACAGCAACGTCATAAATCTTTGTATTTATAAATTATAACTAAACTTCAGAAGTATACTAAGCGACATTAGCCGTGTTTTTTTGAGCTTCGATCTCAGCAAAGCAAAGTAAAGTATAATTTTCAGCACGCTAATTACAACAACTAAGTATAAATCCTACTTTACTTTGCTTTGCTGAGATCGAAGCTCAAAAAAACACGGCTATTACATATTCTACTCGATTTATGTTAACTGCCTCACGAATGTGCGCTAAAAATGTTTTTATTTGTTTATTATTCTTCAGAACTGTTCATCTTTCTTTTATGTCAAATAAATATACAATTATTTTTGAAAATTGATCATTGTCCACACAAAAGTTTGTTGTAATAATTATTTTCAAATTTAACGGATAAAATTGTGTGAACGCAGCCAGCAGATTTGCCCACACCGGAAGCCAGATTTTAAGCAGCGGAAGTTGTTACGTTTTTTTGAGGGTGTGTTGGTGAGCCGGATTTTTTGAAGTTTCGTGACATTAGTCAATACGAATTTCTATGTATCAATACTAGCGCAAAAATTTGTCACAAGCCCATGGTAATTTAGCTTGTAGGCAAGTAACGGAAAATCGGCCGGAGTTGGGGGTCTCAGTATTGTCTCTGCTATATTGGGTAGGTACCTACCTATGTTAAAGGGGTTGTTGTACTGCGACCTTCTGAAAATCAATAGAAATGGATTTCCAGTTTTTTTTTTCAGATTTCATGATCTATTATTTGGCAGCAGAAATCTGAGATCAAAATCTTTTTTTTTTTTTATCCGAGGGTAGGTGAAAATCTTCCAAAGACACTATGAGAATAGCAAGCGCGTTCTCATAGTAGTGTCTGATTTTTACTGACTAAAAACACCACCCTTCTAAAAATTGTTAGATACTGCAACTATGATAAAACTTATCAAGCAATTTTTCTATCATTAAATAAAAACTTTTGACAGGTTACTTACTTTCCAATGAAAGATCCTGCGTGTTCCGCAAATTAAACGCGGTTAATCTTATCTTGCCAAGTCGAACGGTTTCGTTCTTTGTAGTCGGCGCAATAAATTGCTCTCGTCCAAGATTTGTCGGACTGTATTGTTGATATGTCCGATTAGTCGGTTTCTATGCTTTCTCGCGAAGCTTCTAGTTTCAGCTTCGATTGTTGGAATTCCGAGATCCCTATGGATATCGTCGTTTCTAATATACCATGGTGCTTGTACAATTTCTCTAAGAACTTTATTTTGAAAAGTTTGTAAAATATTGACATTTGTTTTCTTGGTACAACCCCAAAGTTGTATACCGTAGGTCCACACCGGCTTTAGCACTTGCTTGTATAAAAGCAGTTTGTTCTCAGTACTGAGCTGGGAATGTTTTCCGAGTAACCAGTACATTTCTCCATATTTGATATCGAGTTCTTTACGTTTCATTTTCACGTGCGAACTCCATTTCAGCTTTGCATCGAGTGTCATTCCCAGATATTTGGCCTCGTTTGCAAAGGGTATTCGGGCCATATTTAGGAAAATTGGCAAGTCATTGGTTTTCTTATACGTGAAATTCACATGTACAGATTTAGTTTCATTTAAGGCGATCCGCCAGTTCCTTGTCCATTCATTTATCTTATTCACTGCGGTTTGCAGTTTTGTAGTCGTTTCTTCGATTGTATTACCTACTGCTACGATAGCTGTGTCGTCGGCGAACGTAGCAAGGGTAGTGCCATCTTCTCTTGGAATATCGCGAGTATATAACAAATAGAGAAGCGGACCAAGGACGCTTCTTTGCGGTACCCCGGCCGAAATTTCTTTTGGCTCCGAGTAGATCAAAATCTGAAATGCGAAATCACGTACAATGAAAACCTAGTTCGGTAAAAAAAAAAATTCCTTCCAACGATAAACAAAAAACATTTTGTAACCGCCCGCTGTGTGTCATAAACATTGGAGTTAGTAAAAGTTGCTATGTGTACCTATGTAGATTTGAGCAAAAAATCAAGATTTCTCCAAAGTGCCTCAGATCAAAAATAAGATTGATTTTTTTGTCAAATCGAACATTAAAAGCAATCTCGATCGAAACAAAAATTGATTTTTTCTCCAAAAAAAAAAATGCTCTTTTTGGCTAAACGGCTAAAATTTGCTGCAAAATACAAGTATACCACAACACAAAAGAAAATATATTGCAATTTCAAGGGATTGAGCACGTTCAAGTATCTAGCAAAGATAATGGAATACAGAGATATATATCTTTCCAGTGGAAGGGCGGCTGCCTACAAGCTGTTTTCCAGAAAAATTCATGAAGTCACACACACCTGCTCATTTCTATTATAGTATATGTGAGTTCATGAATTGGACTTTAATGCAAGAATTCGGTATTCTCTAATGTGTATTTCACTATTTTTTTCAGTTTAATCAAAACCTCCACAAAAATCAAACAAATTCAAAACGAAACACAAAACAACTAAACACCGCGATGCTCATAGAAGTAAGATGATTCGCGGTCGTCCATTAGCAACATGCTTTTTTGTTAGCCACAGACGGGGGCTGAAATTACAAAAACAACAATGTAAACAAATGGGTTTTGGGGGGATAGACGTACGAAAGATAGCCATCTCTTTTATTCATTAATCTCTGGTATCTAGTTTAGTAAGTCTGACAGCTTTCGACTAGATCTATCTCGATTTTTATTGGCCCAGAATGGTCACGCGATTAGTTTTGGCAGTTGATGGAGGGGTAGCCGACGAATCTAGTCAAGAAATTCCTGACTGAGTACTAAGTTGACGTTTATTTTGCTGTCATCGTGAGCAAAGAGTAAGCTCTCTGTCGCTTTTTTTTTTTTCCTGTCTGTGAATACATGGAAATTTTTCAATAAAAAACAATTTGTAAATGACTTTATAGCAATAAATGTAAAAGGAATAAGTGTTGAATATGGTTTTCTAGATAGCTTGATTTTTTCTCTATCCATTTTAGCCGCCAAAAAAATAATCATCCATTCACATTCAGTTTTTTTATTGGTTTTCTTTACATGAAAAATATTTTTGACAGAAAAATTGCATGCAATTACTTTTGGGAGTTGTTCAAAAAATAGGTTAATACCATGTGAGTTAAGCCCAAGTTTTCACTAGGCAAAAGTGTTTTTTTTATAAATATTCCCTAACTTTGCATAAATTTCCAGTAATTGGTGGGTGTTTTCAACTTGGTTTTTTTAGCACCATATCTGTACAAAATCAAAATATGATTGCGAATTCTGTTGTTTAATAAGAGTGAACAGTTTTGATATTACTTAGGAACACTAAAACTGCAAGTTTTATTAACATCAAAAATAAAGTGGTAATTCTCGGAACGTAAATTCGTAAAAACGAGTACATAATGATTGAACTCCTAACAAAAATAAAGTATAATATGCCATTTTATATAATTTTGCGATTTGATTTCAGATTTTGCATATTCAATCGAACGTAGGAATCCAAATTGTTTTGTTATTTATTGTTCGCATGGTTCGCATGTTCGATTTCGTTTTCTATAGATACATTCTTTAGCAAATTTTATAACATTGTATTTTGAAATGCCCACTGATATTTTTATTGGCCTCTCTAAATTGTTAATTAACAAAAATAAGTGAACTTATTGCGTGCTACAAATCCTACTTTACTTTGCTTTGTTAAGATCATAGCCCAAAAAAAAGGCCTTATTCCACATAAATAAAGGGCGATCTACATAGAATTTTTTTATTATGGAATTTACAAGAAAATGGAAAAAAATATAGAATTTAACAAATGCTTACTTGCATACGGTATTGTTCAAATATGCATTTTACGTACCATTCACAGATTTAAAATAATGCTAAAACAAAAATATATTTTTCCCCACAGTATGAAAAAATGATTTCCCCAAACTGTGTCTGAATATTTATTTTGTTTCAAAATGACTTCGAAAAAGCTTGATGTTACAAAATTTCTTAAGTGCAAAAACCGTTTAAGTTAATTTTACCATGAGATGGATTTCTGTTAGATAAACAATGATTTTATTAAGGTATTTGGCATTGTGACGAAATTATATCAGCGAATCCATTTTACAATAATTGCATAAACAATAAAAACTTTCAAACTGAATTGCGATGTGAACGCCGTGTAACTAATGGGCACCAAAATTGCCGAACACAGTCGCCCCTCTTAAATCCCACGTCAAAAAGTGACGTTCCCGACCAATCTAGTTAGTTTTTGCGTTCAGGTTAAATCTTATCCAGACCAATCTAGTCGACTTAAGTCAACTAGATACTTGAATGCGGCCATTGGCATCATCATATTTTGACATTTACAAATTGTGTTGGTTTTTGTTTTGGTTGTAAGCACACCAGCTGTTTAGTCGGCGAATGGCGAATATTTGAGGAGGAGCAAAAACCGATTAAAGAAGAAAAAAAGGAAACAGTTAAAGTAATGTCGTTTTCTATTGGTTTCACTCTGGGATCCACTCCTTCTGTAGTCCAATGGAACAAGAAAACTGCTTCTGATTGAATCCACAAGAGTATTGGTGAAATGCCAAAAAATAATCTACGGCAGCTGTCAGTTGCCTTGTATAAAATACACAAACTACACAAAATTTTTAATAGTAATATTATAGTATTTTATTAACATTTTATTTAGGGGATAATTTTTAGTAATTATTATTGTAATATTTTATTAAAAATAGGTAGAAATTACCAAATTTAATTATATAAATATAAATCATTAATTAATTAAAATAATATTTTTTTACTTGTGTGAGTGCTTCTTGAGTGAATTCTGAATTCAAATCCAGAAGCGAAATTCTCTCCTCAGAATCACCAGAAGAGTATTTTTTGTGCCAATGGAACGGTTTCAGAAGTTATTTTTTTCGATTCTGGACTCTCCCGGACGCTTCTTTTTGCCCAATGGAAAACGACATAAGTCGTAAGACAGGCATACTAGTTTTTAAATGGAAATTTGAAGGCTTCTTTGTGAAAGATTCAAAATGAATCACGATGGAGCTACGAAGTATTGATATTTCAATTCAGTGTTTTTTTGCTATCAGAATTACATTGCAGGTATGCCATTTTTCATAAAATTGGGACTTACGAGATTTTTAAAAACTTTGAGCATTAGCACATACCTACTTTTTGTTCTATGCACTTACCTATGTTAAAAATAATAAAACTTTTCGGAGAGCAAATTTGATTGTTCTAACTGGAATATGTGAACCCAAATCGTAACCACATTAAATATTTTCAAAAATTCGAATTCACTGCTGTCTATTTTGATATATTATAGTAATCCATTCCCTCTCCCTCGCGCTCATTATACGAATCAGTGCTGCAAGAAATGCTAAAATAATATGCTAGATAAAAGAAAACAAAATCTACTTTCGGTTTTTGGATATTTTTATCTCATATGGCACTTATATCAAATAACAATATAAGTTTTTAAAAGTTAAAGCTCTCTGTAACAGGCAATTGTCGCAAGTTATGGCTATAGAGTTATAAGCGCATACTGTACCTACTATTTTATAAGGTCTTACACTTCACAAGGTTGTTGAGTACAAGACAAGCGTAACTCAGCGTTGCCGCTGAAAATTTTCAAAAAGGGGACCAAAAAGGGGCCCGAGCCGAAAAAAGGGGACTCTACTCAAAATACTAAGATAGCAAAAAAAAGGAAGGAAAAAGAGCAAAAAAGGCATATATTTTTACAAAAAAAAATTATTTATTTATGTCGAAACACTTTTTTTTCATATGTTTACGTCCTTTTTCGTTCATTAAATAAAAAATCTTAAGTAAACTGAAAAGGGGCCATTTTTGACCTAAAGGATAGGTATGTTTTTAATTTTTGACTGGAATATGATTAAAGTTTTCAATGATTGGAAGTAGGTATTGCTCGTGATAGACCGATACATTTACATATTTACATATACCTAAATTTAAGAATTCAGGCATTTGTGAATTTGCCTTAGGAGTTATAAACTGAATATCCCGATGCTTGTGTGTGGGGTGCAAATGAAGTTTGATTTACTGATTGTGTAAGCTCCAAATAGTTGGCATTATTTTAGGATGCAAATCGTTCACATTGTAGATCCACACCGGCTTTAGCACTTGCTTGTATAAAAGCAGTTTGTTCTCAGTACTGAGCTGGGAATGTTTTCCAAGTAACCAGTACATTTCTCTATATTTGATATCGAGTTCTTTATGTTTCATTTTCACGTGCGAACTCCATTTCAACTTTGCGTCGAGTGATTTAGTGTCGTTGAGTGCGATCCGTCAGTACCTTGTCCATTCATTTACCTTATTCAACGCGGCTTGCAGTTTTGTAGTCGCTTCTTCGATTGTATTACCTACTGCTAGGATAGCTGTGTCGTCGGCGAACGTAGCAAAGGTAGAGCCATCTTCCCTTGGTATATCGCGAGTATATAACAAATAGAGAAGCGGACAAAGGACGCTTCCATGCGGTACACCGGCCGAAATTTCTTTTTGCTCCGAGTATTCGCTTCCATTTCTAACACGGAAGAGTCTATTCCCGAGATATGATTCCAGAAAATCATATAGGCTTGCGGGGAGAACTTGTCGTAATTTAATTTTAGGCCGTCGTGCCACACTTTATCAAAGGCTTGTGAGACGTCAAGAAATACGCTTGCGCAAATCCTTTATAATATAAAGAAGCTTAATTAATGCTTTCCTTGGTAGAGCTTTGAGAACTTCTCCGGTGATCAAATCATGACCAGGAGCTTTTTTAGGTTTTAGGGATTCGATTTCACGTTTTAGTTCACTTAGCGTTGCACTAGTGAGTGTTGAATCGTCAGATTGTAATTCCGCCCTATTAGTATTGTCGTGGATCGCGTGGCCATCGTACGGTTTAAAAGTTTCTTCTAGATGAGCGGCAAAAACGTCCGCTTTTTCCTTATCTTCCCTTGCCCATTCATTTCGATTTATTCTAATTGGCGGCGGGGATTTTGGGCCTTTTGGTGCCCTTTACAGATTTCCAATGTGAAAAGTTAGAATCTTTTTTCGCTGTTAAGCTTTCAAGGTAAGAACCTATCGCACGATTTTTAAAATCCTTAATAACTGTCTTCAACAAATTGCACAAATAATTCAAATGTGCTTTATGTTGCGGAGCTCGACTCTGTTGCCATTTCTTACACGCCTTCCTTTTTTCGTTGACCAATTCTTTTATTTCGGGAGGATATCGCAGCCCGTATTTGGCCGGCGTTTTCCTTGGATTAGGCGTATTATTCCAGGAGGCGAGCTGTACGATCTCGACGAAGCGATCAACTTCAACCTCAAGTTCATAGGGCGTCGTAAGTGGAACACTCAGTTCAACGTTCTCTTCAATTTCGTTCCTAAAGCCTTCCCAGTTAGTTTTTCTACCAGTTAATCTCGCTGGATCTAGATTATTGACTAGTTTTACACTCAATGTTAAAATAACCGGTGAGTGGTCAGATGATAGATCAAAGCTCTCTTCAACTTTAATGTTGGTAAGTATTCCTTTCACGACGAAGAAATCTATCAGATCAGGTAGTTTTGAGGTATCAGTTGGCCAGTTGGTCGGTTTTCCCGTCGAGAGGAAATCGCAACTGTATTCCATACCTGCCCCATAGAGCATTTTACCTTTTCGCGAGATGTATCTGGAGCCCCAGAACGTGTGCTTCGCATTAAAATCGCCGCCAATAATGAAATTTGGTTTGAGCGATTTAAGCAGGTTAGTATAATCACTTTTTTCAAGCGCGGAACGCGGTAGACAGTAGATAGATGAAATTCTAAAAGTACGCTGACTATTTTTAACTCGAATCGTGCACAGTTGCATAGTTTCAAGCTCTATCTTCAGGTCTTCGTATTGTTCAATGCAGTCTTTAATAAGCAATGATGATCCACCTCTGGCGTTTCCCGATGGGTGACAAGCGTGGAAATCATTATAGCCTTTTATTTTTAAATTCGATCCCTTTTCACGAGTTTCAGAAATCAAGCAAATTGCAATATCTTTCTCGCGTATGAATATTTCAAATTCGCCGAGTTTTTTTAAAAGCCCGTTTGCGTTCCAAGTGCATATTTTTAACATTGGTTTTTCATTCATGTTATTTTTGAAGTACGCGTTTACCGTGAATTCTAGCTTAACCAAGCGATCGAGAATAATTTTGTTTGCATTGTTCGTTGCAAGTTTCTCGAGAATAACTGAGAAAACATGAGAAACAGGGTTCGGCGAAGTTTCAACGTTTTTTGCTCCTTCGAATGCCGCGGCCTGAGCGTAGGTCTGGACTCTGGCTGTCCGAGGGCCACTATTCGATGGCTTTCCTGATGGTAACTTTTCAGCAGCATTTCTTTTGACAACAGAGGTCGAGAGGGCCTTTCTATTGTCTCTCTTTCTCTGGCAATACTAAACCGGAGGTTTTATATTGCCTGCTACCTCCTGGGCGATCTTACGTTTTGACTTGGTAAGCGGCTTTTTTTTTATTTTGGGGTTTGAGTAGCGCATCTCTCCGTTTTTGCAACTCCTTAGCTACTTCACAACCTCTATGATTTGCCGAGTGCTTTCCCTTACAATTAGCACAGGTAGCGGAGAATTGTTTATATGCGCCACAGTATTGGGAGAAATGACTTCCGGCGAATTTGACACATCGCGGCTCTTTTTTGCAATACATTTGCGTTTGCGTATGATTGAATTCTTGGCAACGTTTGCACTGTGGAATTGTTTTCAAATTTTTGCGTATGGGCTCGATTTTTACCACAATATTATAACTAGGGTTTTAATTCGGTAGATATATTCGATATTATCAGACCTATCGAAGGTAAGCATAAAGAGCGGAAGTCCACGTATTATCAGTATGTCCTTATCTTCTTCCGTTTTTTGCTTCTCCTTCTTGATGTTGGCATCAAGAATTTTAAACCCTTTGGAATGGAGGTCGTTTATAACCTCTTCTTTGGTGCATGAGGGGTGGAGTCCCCTCGCTACAACACGATGTGGCCTTTCTGACTTTATTTCGAAAGTAAACCACTGGATCTTCTCGGTATTTAGCTTTTGGGACACTGCCCGGTAGTCTTCGTGGTTATCCACGCATTATTTCTCAAAGATGTTACCTTAAATTTCGATGTTATCGTTCCTTTAAGGAGGCTGTGTAACTTATTATACTCCGTTACCCCAACGACGTTTATTGGAGGCGGTGGATGAATTTGCCCTCGGAGTTGTTTTTCTTGCGGTACTTTACGCGTTTGTTCTTTTAGAGGCTCGACTTCAGGTGAAGAACCGGCAATCCTTTTCTTACTAGGTCTTTTCATAGGGACCCGATTCGTTTCGCGTTCTAGCTTTTCTTCGTCGGTGTGGTATTCCCGACTAGCCAAGCGTGGTGGAGTACATTCGCGTTCTTTCTGAAAATGAGTGTTCCCTAGAACATTATTTTCTTCTTTTAACAGTTCTATTTCTTTCTTAAGAGCTTGATAGAGTAGATATGTTTCCTTAAGCTTGATTCGGAGTGTTTTAATTTCTTCCTCAGAACTTATATCTTTAACTGAGTCCCATTCCCGCGCTGGCGCTCCCGGCAGACTTCTTTTCCCGGGGTTGTTCGATCTTGATGGAGGTGATCGAGATACCCTTGAACTTTTGATAAAAGGGTCAATGGATTGCAATAAGCGGCTCTCCCCAGAATCCGTAGAGCCGACCTCCGAAGAGGGTGGATTTTCCAGTAAAGCTGTACTGCCACCTGGCGTAAATTCTAACCCCTACCCGAAGGGGGAAAACAAATCAATGAAACGTTGAATATCAGTACCATTAAGTTTGAAGTTACCTTGTACAAAGAAAAGAGCCCCCAACTGTAAACCAACAACCTCGGAAAAATTAAAGCGAAACTTTATGCGAGTACCTATACCAACTGTGAGTGATTACGTTATCGTATAGCTAATTCACATGATTATTCAATTTTACAAAACTCAGATTAGCTTTGTTACTTTATAGCACTCACTTGTCATTTTCTTAGAAGATGCGCCGACTAGAGCGATTCAATCGAACTTTTTGTTTAATTGCATAATACGTATGCAAACCTCAGATTCAACGATATTATTTGCATTTAGAATTTGGTCTTGTTTACTGGATTATACATTTAAATATTTCGTAGATATGCAGATTAAAATGTGGAAAATAAAATAAACAAAATATGAATCCAAGCGATAAGATAGGTACGTAAGTGAACACCATGCTTGAAGTAGAACGCAATCTAGTCGTCACTTTTCTATCTCCGAGACCGACTGCGATCTATTTCACTTCTCCGTTTGTTTGCGTTTAACCTACATATGTAGTTTATTGCAGAAGATATTTACTTAAGAAATTCGACTAGCTGTAATTTGCGATGGATTGTAACTACATTTAATAAATAAGTGAATTGGAATAATTGGTAAAAGTGAACAAGTGAGTGATGTAAAGTTAAACGTATAAAAAATAGTTTTTTTTTTCTATCGCCGAATTTGCAAAAGTTGTTTACACATTCAAAGAATCGAAAATGCTTGATCTTCAGGATTATGATGTGGTGTTTGAGTCAAACGTCGACAATGGTTTAAGGTCAAATCAAATGGGATATGATGATTATCGTCGGAAGTTTATTGGTAAGTTTAACAATATAATATGCAGCATTTTTACCTCAAATATGTTCCTTGTAAATTTATTTATTTCTGTTTGCAAATAGAAATTTTTTTTTTTTAAAACTTAATTCCTTAATTCGACTTTATTTTTTAAATTAGAATTGTGTTTTCTTCTAACACTATATAGCTATATACATATTACATATAGCTGGCGCAACAGGCCCATAGGGACCCTAGCTTCTCACAACCATTCGTTTTTGTGTGAGATTTCATTTTCGGAACGAATGGATTTTATGCCGATTCCAAACGGCTAATTGAGAAGCTCTTTCAAGACAGTTATACTCTAAGATGTTTGTCAGACTACAAACACACAGTAAAGGAGGTTCTATTCAAGTGGGTGGCACTGTATAGCGATTGTCCTTGCGATGCGAGTGATTAATTTTCATAGCGAAAGCGAGACACAAGGTAAATTTAAGACATGGCACACGGATTCGAAATTCACATAACACCGATAGGAAAACGAAATGGAGAATTTAAACAAAAAAAAAAAAAAAAAAACGGCCAAGTGCGAGTGTCACTCGCGCACCGAAGGTTATTATTTGAAATCTATATCATTCAATCTTTCCCCTCTTCATGAATTCATCACAATTTAGTTTAATTTAATTACTTAATATTTTTACTCTCAAAAATTACTCGCACATGAATCTCATTTTCTAATTATTACCTAGTACCCAACCCACGCCAATTTTCCATTCTGTATGCGACCTGTAGAATTCAATATCAAGAATTTACCGGTCTTTACATTGGCGACGAGGTAAATTAAACAGTTAACATTTATTTCAACAAAAAAAAAAATTGTTAAAGGAAACTGTCACAAGATGATTGGTGTTCCATTTACATATTCAAAAAAAAAAAATTAATTAGAAGTTCAGAAGAAGCTTCATTAAATTGGGCAGCAAAAAAAAAAACACAAGTTGATAAAAGTTCTCCATTAAATTGGGCAACTAAATACAAGAAGCAAAGGAAAAGTTAAAGAGTGCTCCATTAAATTGGGCAACTAAGAGTATATGAAGTGCACCATTTGATTGGGCAACAATACCAAAAAGGTATAAAAACTTTTGTATAGTCTATTAAATTGAACTTATCGCAAATAAAAAAAATTTACATTTTATTGTCACAGGAAATTGAATCATAGATCAACCAAGTCATTTAAGTGCCTTAATTGTAATTTTAAAACAAAGAGCGAAAATGAGTGGAAGTGGCATAACTCCATTTCTTTGCGACGTTATTGATAAAAGCTTGATTCGATCAGAGTGGGAAAAATGGTGTAGGGCATTTTCCCTATAACTTCAGTCAGAAGAAATAACGGACTCAGCGAAGAAGAGAAATAAGCTTTTGCTTTTGGGGGGACCACAACTTCAAGAAGTTGCATACAGCATCCCAGGCCCTTTGGTAGAATCAGATCAAGACACAAATAAACACTTTTCTCCAAATCTACTTTCGAAAGACACCTATTTAGATCACTGAAACCCAAAGAGGGAGAAAATATCAACAAATTTGTCTTGAGATTGCGGAACCAAGCACCCAAATGAATGGTGAGATTTTAGAAATCAATTTAAAAGATAAACTTATTGATATGTGGGCTCCCAATGATCTTAAGAAGCGATTATTAGAGAAAGAACATACACTTAAAGAGATTATTGATATATGTCACGGTTATGAACAGATAAGAGATCAGTCTGAATCTATGAATCATCTCACATCTCTAAGTATAAATAAAATTGAATCGAGAGTTGATAGACAAAATTCAGAAGATGAATGCATCAGGTGTGGGCAGGCAGGGCATATTTCAACCAGTGGCTCATGTAGGGATGCCATACGTCCCCCTTTAGGGGGGACAGTCCCCCCTTTTCATACAAAAATGCTGTTTGTCCCCCCTAACACAAACAACTGTCCCCCTTAATAAGTCAAAATTCAATAAAAGAAAACATTCAATTGAAAATTTTTAAAATACTTTCTTTTAATATTTTTAATAAGATTCTTTCTGAACACATCCATTTGAAGTGCAAGAAAACTTTCAAAGCTATTTTCATTTCATATTTTTTTGACTCTGGTGATCAATCATAAAAAAAAATATTTGTCCCCCTTTTTAAACACTTGTCCTACCTAGAATACTCACGTTGTCCCCCTTTTCGTATTTTTTAATCTGGCATCCCTAGGCTCATGTCCCGCAAGAAATTTTAAGTGCAACAAATGTAATTTAATTGGTCATTTTGCTCGAAGATGTAGGACAAAGTTTTTCAAACGCAAACAATCAAATTTTGAAAATTATGACTTTATGGTTTTATCAATGAAGAAAATAAATCAGTGCCCATGTTCTGTAATTATCGCATCGATATATCTATCACAAGAACGATATGAATCGAAACAAAATTTCATAATATCACATTATGCGTTCTGTAACTGTATGAATCGAAAACTATATCACATGGAACATTTCGATATGAAACTTTTGGAAATATGTGATATTTAGGTTCTGTAACTATGAGAGCTAAAAAATTTTCATTTCAACTGTCTAAATTTATCACAATACGCAGAGCTTGTGATGAGTGTAGTAGTGTAGTAGTAGTAGTGACTTTATTAGTAATTCATTAAAATTTGCAAAATTTTACAATAATTAGTCGTTTATGGTTTGGCGTAAGGCCGTCTACCAGAAT
This sequence comes from Cheilosia vernalis, assembly GCA_949126925.1. Taxonomy (NCBI): domain Eukaryota; kingdom Metazoa; phylum Arthropoda; class Insecta; order Diptera; family Syrphidae; genus Cheilosia; species Cheilosia vernalis. The sequence goes on from OX421358.1 coordinate 43,259,411, forward strand.
GGCAATTAATCTATTTTAAATTATAAATATAGTAACCTAGTAATAATAACTTTAAATAAAAAGTACTGCTCAAAAATCGGCTTCCAATATACGGTTTCTGTAGCGGCTAGCAGCTGAGGTGTAGTTGAATAAAGTTTCCCACCCAACACTGCCGTTTAATAAATTAATAACTTCGTCAAAACTCAGCAAAGATCGTCCGAAGTATCTCACGCGGAATTCGCTTAAAATGGGGCATCTTCCAATGAAGTGGTATACATCCTCCCTCTCTTTAAGGTTACACAGGTCACATAATAATGGAAGATCGGTTCGATGCGGAATATAGTATAGATTTACTAATTCACCTCTTAGTTTGAATACTGTGCTTATCAGTTGAAGAGAATAGCGGTTAAGAAGGTAAGTAGATGCGGTTCCCTTGAGGTTGTGGTTCAATCTAGGATACACCAGCCTATGTTGCGATGCATGTGCTTCATTGAGACATTTATCGTACAAAGAGTTACCCGCCATTTTCAATATATTGGTAAACATTTGTTTTAACATCGAGGGATCCGAGTCAGCTGCAATACTTAAACGCAATCCGTAATTTTCTGCCAAATCCTCCCACTTTTGCACCAAGTGACCTCTTGTTGAAATCACATGCTTCAGGACAATCCAGGGCAACCTTTCCCTTTCCATCGCCCCTACCCTAGCAATGTAATCTGCATGCATCTTAAGGGTATCCAAAAAGAGTGGGGGCATTCCAGTTTCTAAGTGCAGCATATAATTTGGAGTACAAGAGGGTAGTTTAAAGATACGCTTCAGAAAGTACCTAAGAAACTTCTCAATTTCCTCGTAATAGCGGTAACCCCAAATCTGGGCCCCGTACAGCAGTATTGATGCCGCGGTTGCACGAAAAAGCTTTATTTTCGAGGAGTGATCGATATACTTGCTGTCAATGCAAGGACCCCAAACTGATGAAATAGCTCTTTTAGCTGCTGCTAGATTAGATTCAAAGTGCTTTTTCATATTCAGGTTAGATGTTATTATCACACCTAAATATTTATATTCTTTTACTATTTCCACCCGTTCACCTTGATAGAACCATTTTTCGTTACGGGAGAACCTCCCTCCACCATCTCTAAAAATCATCATCTTAGATTTCGTTAGATTTACCGTCAAGTTCCATTGCTTGCAGTATCTTTCCAAACGGTTGATGACAAGCTGCATCCCTTCTACTGTGTCCGCCAAAAACACAATATCGTCCGCGAACTTCAGCGCTGGAATCCGTACACCTCCAAATTCTATCCCTCTCCCCACCTCCTCTGCTATATCATTTATAAATAGGATGAAGAGCAACGTACTTAGTATGCAGCCTTGCTTAACTCCCATTTGCGTTTCAAATTCTTCCGATACATAATCTCCATTCCAAACGTACGCAACATTGTTCTCGTACATCGCTTCAAGAACTTTAATAATTTTGCTTGACAAACCAATTTGATACAACTTATAGAAAAGTGCTTTGCGCGCTATGGAGTCAAAAGCTGCACGGAAGTCAACAAAGAAGGCGTATAGCTTTTTGCGGTTGTGTTTAAAAGTTTCCGCAATGTTCGTAATAGTAAAAATGTGGTCCAGCGTTGAATAATGCTTCCTGAACCCAGCCTGGTACTCGTTTAAGATCTTGTTGGAAGCTATCCATTGTATAAGCCTATTATATATCATAGCACTAAAAAGTTTCACCGAAGTATTCAAAAAAGAAATGCCTCTGTAGTTTGCCGGGTTATCTAGCTCTCCTTTTTTATGCAATGGAAAGATTATCGCTCTTTTGAAACTCCCTGGAATACTTGCTGTTACGAAAATCCTGTTAAATTCCTTAGTTAGCGCAATGAGAAATTCAGAAGAGCAATTCTTGTAGAACTCGAAAGGAATCCGGTCGTCGCCTGGGGCTTTTCTCACTTTAGACGAATCAATTGCGCTTTTCACTTCGAAAAGAGTAAACGGCGCATCTAAAAGTTCATCTGCAAATGATGGGGCTGCGTATTGCGGTAATGGGGAAAACCGCGGGGTGTTGAGTAGATTTTCGAAATACTGTCTGAGCTCAGAAGCTTGCAAAGAAGACGAGATCAAATTCGGTCTGCCAGTAGCAATTTTAGCCGCTTTCCAAAATTCTGCAGAGGATCTTGCAGAGTTGAGAACTGCTATGGTCTTCAGTTTAAATTGTTTTCTCTTTTCCATGCAAAGACGTTTAAAGTTTTTATTGGCTTCGGCATAGAGTTCTTTCGACGAGCTAGTGTTACTAGACCTTAGGCGCCTTAGCAATGTAAAGGATCTATTTCTCGCCTTGAGACAATCGCTGTCGAACCACTTCTGCTTACTGACTACAGGTTTTGCATTTACAGTAAACGGTGCAGCCCTTTTTATTATAGCGGTAAGATCGTCGATCTGTATCGCTGCATTTTGTTCACTTAGACTCGCAAGCTCAGAAGTCAGCTTATTTTGATAAGAGACAAGAAATTTGTTGTTCCAAACCAACTTCGGCAGAAGAGCCAGCTGCTTTGCGAATGGCGCATCACCAGTATTCGAAACTGCACACGATATTTCTAATGGCATATGGTCGGAAAACGTTTGAGCTGCTATCGAAAAAGCGTTGACTATTGATTTCCATTTTCCTGATAATAGGCAGTAGTCTATAACGGAGCATGAAGTTCCACGAATAAAGGTAAGTTCACCATCCATGTCTCCTTTACAGCTTCCATTGAGTATCGTGCAGTCATACGCGTCAGCAGTTTCCAATAGCTTCACGCCCTTTCCATCACATAGGTCGTCCTTTGATTTCCTCGTTGCATGTATAAATGATGACACATGACCACTTGAAAAATTGTTTTGCGATAACCCTAACCTTGCGTTAAAGTCTCCAGCAAGCAGAAGATCCGGCGAATTTAAAGACTGAAGAACATCGGAGAGCCTGTCGTAGTCGCGCAACCAATGACTGCAGTTTAGATAAATTGGAACGATGCAAAGGGTTTCTCCATTGATGATTACATCAAGTACGTAGATTCCTTCCACCAATCTAAACTTTATTTCAACCATCTTAAGAGATTTCCGATAGCCTAGCAGTTCGCCGCCGCTACCTCTTCCGAACAAACTGGACTTAATTGCTGGGATCCATTTCACTTCATAATCTCTAAAAATGCTACTGAATCTAATTTCTTCCCCGGCTAAAACATGAGTTTCATAAAGCATAAAGACGTCAAAGCTTTTAATATAGTTGAAAAAATTGGAAAAAAATAATTTGTTCTTTAAGCCTGCAACATTATAACTTAATATGTTAAATAACACTATTTCCTGATTTACTTCATTTTTACTATAAACTTCATTTTGATTGTTACATAATTTTGTTTTGTTTAAGTTGTTTTGGCAGACGGCATTATTATTAAAAATTATGGTGAGGCTCCAAAGACGAAGAACTGCTACTTGCGTTTCCACCCGATACATTTCCACCTTCAATGTTTACGTTTCTGACAGTTGCATCTGTCACTGTAGAACTGACGTCCACGATCTGCTGAAGGAGTGACATCCCACATTCACTGTCAAAGCCCTCACATCGGATTTTGTTATTATTATCAATAAAGAATGTTTTATTACTTATTTTAAGTTTATTTCCAATCACAATAGGTTTTGCGTTTTTATTTTTGCTCTCGATGTCCGACTTGTGATGATAAAAAAGTATAAGGAAAAATAATAAAAAAAACCTAACTAACTAGAAGAATCTATAAGTTGTTGACGGGCTTAACAATTTACAAAATTTAAAAGCTAAAGCTTGTTGAATCTATGGCTGATTGTGCAATGACCAATGACTTGTACCAAGAAACAAATTAATTTCTGTAGACATTTTATGAACAATACGGTGAATGGAAGCATTACAGATGCTCTACATGGGAAAGTAGAAGGGTACCTCACCCAACTTGGACAGCGCAACTATAGAATAGAACTTTAGAACTTATTAGGGATCAAAATTGATTTTTCTTATATATTTCATTATTTCAGAATTATTTTTTAAACATGATATTAAAGCTGCAAGATACTCGTATACGTAGAACCACTTGGTCATGAATTAAATAAAATACATCTGTAAAAATATTTCCCTTCTTCATAGGAGCAAAATCATAAGTTCAATCCTATTTGATGTCATATTTGCCAACAACTTTTAAATAAATTTCATTGTGCTACATCATTCTTAGGCTATTGGTTCAACTAAGTCGACGTCCAAGCTTGTTGTGGAATGCAGGGAGACTTTGACCAGGGCTTGTCATCGGTTTGAAATCATTCTCTTCTGGGTTCCCGGCCATAGGAACATTGAGGGGAATGAAAAAGCCGATGAACTTGCCACACGTGGCTCTGCTCTGTGCGCGTCTCATGCGGAGGAAGTCTTCCCTCCGCTGGGATATGTAGAGAGAAATCCTCCTGCTCTTCACCTCAAGGATTGAGACTAGATAGACGAACCTGACGAACTGTTTCATTTGAAGGAAGATCTGGCCAACCTACGATGATGCCAGAACAAAGAACCTCTTAGCCAGAACGCGTACAGATGTCGCCAGACTAACGGCAATTAGTACAGGTCATTGGCCTTTATAGGAACTCACGCAGCCAAGCTTGGCATCCCCCACAATACCCTCTGCTGTAGCTGCGCTGACACAAACAACAGTGTTCCATCTTTTTTGTGAATGTCCGGCCCTAGCCAAAACCAGACGTAGTGCAGTAGGTCATCCCTTTTTTGATGACTTTCGGCCATCCAAAGCATCCATTTCAACAATATTATCAAATTTCTCAACTCCACAGGCTGGTTTTGAGCTCTCTTAACTTCCTTCATTCCCCTTCATTTCAGGTTCCGTTAGTTGTGGTTTTAAAACGGCGCTCCATGCGCTACCTGTGTTTTTCCCTCGTCGGTAACGGGAAACACAACCTAAACCAACCAAGCCAACCAACATCATCCTTGTTATCAAGGACTAGTTTAATATGAAACCATTATCGTTAAGGTACGTAGTGTACACCACTGAAAACACTTGTTAAATACATTTTATTAAAATTTTATTGTTTCGTTTTCCAGTATCTTGACAGCTTGGGGATTTTTTTTCCCCAAATTCCTATGAAATTAAAAGCTACTAGCGGATAGTTTATCGCATGTAGTTAGAGAACTCCATTATTTTCCAGATGCGATAAACAGCGGAATGTTTTGTTCCTATGTTTTCGATGCCAAAAGTTATCGCATGAGTTACAGAACATGGGCACAGATAATATTGTACGAGAATAGTTGTTTTAAAATATTCAAAGATAACGAAACTGTAAGTGGTTCGAACGAGTTGATTGAAGCTTTCATTGGAGGTTTTGCAGTGTCTATGCTGATCGATTCTGGTTCTCGCTTTAATCTCCTTAGTGAAGAAGATTGGGAAAATCTTTGTAAACAAAAGGCTACCATTTGGGACTTTAGAACAAAAATCTGAAAATCAATTTTGGGGTAATGCAGGAAATGAATTGTTAAAAATAAAAGGAGTTTTTGAAGCCGCTATTAGTATTAACAAAATTACAGATTTTATTTCATCTTTTTATGTTATTGAAAATGGAAAGCAGTCTTTGCTAGGTCGAGACACAGCCATCAAATTAAACGTTCTAAAATTGGGTGTTGGAATCAACAACATAAGCAAAATTGAGCCGTTTCCAAAAATGTAAGGTATATATAAATTAAACTTTCGATTGATAAATCAGTTCGACCAGGTTAACAACCTTTGCGAAGGATAAAGTCTGCTCTTGAGGATAAAGTGGAGGCTAAATTAATGGAGGCAATTGCACAAGACATTATAGAATCTGTAGTTGGACCTGGCTGTTGGATATTGCCAGTTGTTATTGTCTTTAAGGAAAGTGGAGATATTCGCTTGTGTATGACATGAGACGAGCTAATGCTGCAATCCTGAGAGAAAATTATCCTCTTCCTACATTTAATTCTCTTATGACCAGATTAAAAGAAGCTAAATATTTTTCTCGGTTAGATCTTAAAAATACATACCACCAGTAGGAACTGGATGAGGATAGTCGATACATTACGACTTTTATAACATTAAAAGGTATATAGGTACAAGAGATTATTATTTGGTGTCAACTCTGCTCCTGAAATTTTTCAACGAACTTTGGAAGGTATTCTAGCTACCTACACACTCTCTTATGGATGGTGTCCCATAGTGTTCCCAGACTGTGAAGACTGTTTTCCCCATTTTTTATCAGCAAAGGCAATACTTTTCCCCTAAATTCGAAAAAAGTTCCCCTTTTTTTCCCCTAATTGAAATTTAGCTTTATTTTTGTATGAAAAAGAAATAGCAGTTTTATAACAGTCTTTATTAACAAGCTATAACATAAAAATATACATATTATGCAAGGATTGGTTGGTTGGTTTAGGTGGCTGTATTTCCCGACGAGGGAAAAACACAAGTAGCGCATTGAGCGCCGTTTTGAAACCACAACTAACGGAACCTGATATGAAAAGGAGGTGAAGGAAGTTAAAAGAGCTCAAAACCAGCCTGTGGAGTTGAGAAATTTGATAAACCTGTGGAAATGGATGCCTTGGATGGCCAAAAGGTCATCAAAAAATGGTTGACCCAGTGCACTGCGTCTGGTTTTGGCTAGGGCCGGACACTCACAAAACAAATGGAACACTGTTTCACTCTTACTTGTGTCATCACAGCTACGGCAGTGGGTATTGTGGGGGATGCCAAGCTTGGCTGCGTGGGTTCCTAAAGGCCAATGACCCGTACTAATTGCCGTTAGTCTGGCAACATCTACACGCGATCTGGATAATAGGTTGTTTGTTCGGGCATTATCGTAGGTTGGCCAGATCTTCCTGGAAATGACACAGTTCGTCAGGTTCATCCAACTAGTCTCAGCACATGAGGTGAAGTGCAGGAGGATTTCTCTCTTTACATATCCCAGCGGAGGGAAGACTTCCTCCGCGTGAGACACGCACAGAGCTGAGCCAATTCTGGCAAGTTCATCGGCTTTCTCATTCCCTTCAATGTTCCTATGGCCGGGAACCCAGACGAGAGTGATATCAAACCGATGACAAGCCCTGGTCAGTATCTCCCTACATTCCACAACAAGTTTGGACGTCGACTTAGTTGAACCGACAGCCTTAATCGCGGCCTGACTGTCGACGAAGATGCCTATTTTTCTTTTGGGAGTCGCACTATTGTGGAGCAGTCTACACGCCTCCTTAATTGCGAGTACTTCTGCTTGAAATACACTGGCCACGTTGGGTAGGCGAAGACTTTTGGCGATGTTTAATTCTGTTGAGAAAATGCCTGCTCCTACTCCACATTCCATCTTGGAACCATCTGTGAAGATAGGTATGTCGAATTCATTAACGACCGCATTCTCCTCCCATTCTGATCTAGAGGGGACTCTAACAGAGAAGTTTTTATGGAAGTCGTATTTGGGTACTATGTAGTCTGTAGACATACGGCCTAAGCCGTCAGGAAGGGAAAGAAGGATGCTGGTATGGCCATAAGGCCTTTCGGACCAACACTTAGATTCCTTCAATCTAACAGCGCTACACGCAGCAATGTTTTTTATATGCAGATCCACAGGCAGGAAATTAAGAATGACATTGAGGGCAGCGGTCGGACTTGATCGCAGGGCTCCAGTGATTCCAATTCCAGCTGTTCTTTGGACTCTACTTAATTTAAGGACGTTATAGGCTTTGCTTAAAGCGGGCCACCATACTAGTGATCCGTAGGTGAGGATGGGACGTACTACCGCTGTGTACATCCAACGAACCATCTTTGGTTGAAGCCCCCACTTCTTGCCGAAGGTTTTACTGCAAGTGTAGAAAGCTATGCTTGCCTTCCGCACTCGATGTTCGATATTGTACTTCCAGTTGAGTTTGGGGTCAAGCATGACCCCAAGGTATTTAGCGCTGGTGGATAAAGGAAGGATTTGGTTGTTTAAGCGGGGAAGTGAGAAGGTTGGTATTTTGGTTTTGGTGGTGAAAAGCATCAGTTCAGTTTTACTTGGGTTAACGCTAAGACCACAACTTGTAGCCCAACCGCTAATCTTACCCAGGGCCCTTTCCATGATTTCACTTATCACGGTCGGAAACATTCCTGACACTAAAACGACCACGTCATCCGCATACGCAACGACTTTTATACCTTCCCTGTCGAGTTTTGAAAGGATTTTGTTAAGTACCATAATCCATAAGAGAGGCGAGATCACCCCACCTTGAGGTGTTCCTCTGCTTACTGATTTGGTTAGATGGGTGTTACCAAGTTTAGCTTGAATGATCCTTGTTTTGAGCATGGAAATGATCCACGAAGTGACGTAATCCTCTACACCTAGTTCTAAGAGAGATTCCTGGATCGATTCAGTGTGGACGTTGTTAAAAGCGCCCTCTATATCTAAGAAGGTAGCTAAGGTAAATTGGTGATGGGAGAGTGACCACTCAACTGTACGCACTACTTCATGAAGAGCTGTCTCAGTCGACCTGCCCTTGAGGTATGCGTGTTGTGAGTTACATAAGGGGGACCTTTCAAGGCTTGTTCTTATGTGAAGGTCGAGTATACGCTCTAAAGTTTTAAGAATGAAGGAGGTTAAGCTGATAGGTCGGAAGTCCTTCGCGGATTCGTGACCTCTTTTGCCGACTGCAAGGATTAGTTAGCTAGTTCTATAAAAACCTAAAATAAAATAAAAACTTAGTGGTCGCAGTGGCTTAGTGGTTAGTGTGTTGGACTACTAAGCGAGGGGTCCAGGTTCGAATCCCGCAAAAAACCAAATTCCAACTCAGGGTTTTTTTCACTGTGCCACCTTTCGCGAACGTCTGACAAACATCCGAAAGTATAACTGTCATGAAAGAGCTTCTCAATCGGCCCGTTTGGAACCGGCATAAAATTGTAGATCCCTTCCATTCGTTCCAAAAATTAAAAACTCACACAAAACGAATGGTTGCGAAAAGCTAGGCCCTGGGTCCCTACAGACCCATGATACAACAAGACAAGATAACGCAGAGAAGTTTTCATTTTTGATTTGTTCTGCGCATCTACGTCACAAGAGCGCGATGAACATTTTGACATTTGGCATTTACATGTGTTTTACATGGAACGGTTTGTCTTGTTCCTTTAAATGCTTAAATGAATATTAAATTATAAATAATATAGTTTCGGAATTGTGTTAAATATGTTTGGATAAATATTTACGTCAGTATATGTGTTTTTTTTTGCTGTTGCTATCGATTATAGTGCTGTAAATTTATTGTATTTAGCTTTGCTTGACGCGGCGAAGAAGAAATTTAAAAGTAAAGTTGTATTGTATAGAAAAATGCTAAATATGAAGTGAAGAAAATAAAATGTTTTAAAAACAAGTGGTTTAGTTAATAATTTTTTTATATTTTCGTTTTCTGGAGTTTTTTTCATCAACTATTTGTCGATTTAGAAGGCGAATGCGAAAGTACATTCGCGAGCGGAAGAAGAGTTTTTTTACACGGATGTTGCAATTAATTTTAGCTTTTTTTGATAAATCAATTAAGTGGGTCAAATAATTAGTCCGAATATTTAGCCCATCACCGTTGACAACATTGAAAACGTTTTCCAGAGCCTTCATATCGACCATCATAGCTTCCGAAGGCTTCGAAAGACCACCTTCGCTGAGTTGGTTGACCCAAGATAAAGAATTACCTTCAGTTTGTCCAAGCTCAGGCAGGTTTTCTTTCAGCCGGTGACATATGTAACCTGCTAGGTTCTCCAGGCCATCGTATGCCATCGGAATTTCAAGTTCTGGATCCGAACATTTTGCTTCCTTCGGTATCTTTACAATGTTAAAGATCTTACCTGAAATGTGGAAGTACAAAGAAAGAAGTCAATGATAGTAATTATAGATTAAATCTGATCTAATATAGAAGTACCTGTTAAAGATGGTTCTTCAAGGCTTAAATCTATGCAGATGACGTTGCCATCGCTGTCTCAGGAAAACACCTCAACACGCTTAGAGATCTCATGCAGAATGCCCTCTCTAAGCTCTCTAAATGGACCAAAAAATGCGGTCTGGCGGTCAATGCCCAGAAAACTGAATTGGTCCTATTCACAAGAAAATACAAAATTCCCAATTTTGTACCCCCAAAACTAAACGGCACACTCCTGGTGCTAACCAATACGGCTAGCTATTTAGGCCTAGTTTTAGACAGCAAATTGAGCTGGAAACCCAATATTATACGGAGAGTTCAGAAAGCCACCACGGCTCTGTACTGCTGTAAAAAAGCCATTGGAAGCAGGTGGGGACCAGTGGCGGATTTATGTTCGATGTCGCCCTAGGCACCGTGAGATATGCCGCCCTTTTTGCTGTATGGAGAAAAAATTATTAACATTAAGAATTAAATTTTAAAATTTTTAAACTATTATGAATTCAAATTTATTAACTTCAATACAACATTTAATTAGTTCACATAGGTATAACTTTTCGTATAAAGTCTTAAATATAAATTATTAATTTGAATATAGGTTTTTTGAGCTCACATTTTCTTCTTTCTGGCTTTAGTTCGTGCGAAAACGTCAATTATATCATCGTAACCCAGTTCTTGTACCAACTGAGCTTCAATAGATAATAATGCAAGGGCATTAAGTCGGTCTTAGCCTATACTTGCACGTAAATAATTTTTTACCCTTTTCAGAGTTGAAAAAGATCTTTCTCCAGAACAATTTGTTGCTGGGATGCTCAAAAAAATTCGTAGAGCAATATCTAAGTAAACATCACAAAGATTTTGTGAATGCAATATATTGCATATATTTTTCGCAGAACTTACCAGCACCACTGAGTTTATTTCGATATGCACTCATATTTGATTAAAAATTTATATCAGAATTGCGACAATTTTATACTTGTAAATTTGAATTTGTTTTAAACTGATGAACAAAAATTTTGCATTCCGCAATCACTTCACTGAAAAAAACTGAGAAATTCACTGCCGATTTTTTAATGTACCTATTTATTATTTTCAACGGCCAATAATATTGATTTAAAAAAAATGTTTGATATATTCAAAATTTTTCATAGATATAAAGGTAAATTAATCCACAAAAATTATCAATTTCAAATTACAGTCAAACTTGGACAACCTGAGCCCATGTTCTGTAACTTATGCGATAAATTTTCGCATCGAAAATATAGGAACATGTTTTTCAATTTATATCGTTTTAGTGATAAATATATCGATGTGATAATTGCAGAACATGGGCCCTGGACATTTTAAATTCGAATTTTTGAAGCGAATTTTCATTTGAAAAGAAAACGAGATACTTACCACATACACATAAAAATAATATGTAGGTTTAAGAAATTTTTCGTTACTGGGTTGGAAGTTGTAAGTACATACATATATGTACATACAGGCAATAATTTAATGTATGTTGTAAATACTTATGTACCTTCTACATTAATGTAAAATGTGTTAGACTTAATAAAAGCACAAATTGTGTGTGCATATGTATTTCAGATACATATTGAATTGTTTGATTGTTTTAATTTTGATCAACAATTTGGATAAATCGAAGTCTTAATAAGTCGAGATTTTATTGTGGATAATAGTAGTTTGAGTTATCGAATTTTGACTGTATTCTAACATTTTACGGTTCTTGATTTTCAGGGTTATCAAAATTTTGCCGCCCCTTAAATCATGCCGCCCTAGGCCCGGGCCTTACGGGCCTAGGCGTAAATCCAGCACTGGTGGGGACTCCAGCTTCGAATTACATATTGGCTATATGTATCCGTTATCAGACCTATACTCACTTATGGCGTTATTGTATGGTGGACCGCCCTCGAAAGGGCCATCCATCATAATCACCTTAGCCGCGTCCAAAGAACGGCATGCATATGCATAAGTGGAGCCCTCAGAACCACTCCAACAGCGGCCATGGACGTAATGTTCCACTTGCTACCGCTAGATATCTACTGCAAAAAAGTGGCAGCAAATGCATTCCAAAAGATACTGATTACACCCTCCCTCAGTTTCAATTCGAAAAGAACTTCGAAACTTACATACCCTCCAGGAGTGAATGGGAGAACGAAATAGTACCCCGTAAGGAGTCAGTCTGTTTCTATACAGATGGGTCAAAAACTGAAACAGGAGTAGGGGGGGGGGGGGGGGGGGGTGTTTTCTCTTTTGATCTAAATTATAAAATCTCATTCAGCCTTCCTAATCACTGTAGTGTATTTCAGGCGGAGGTCATGGCGATCAAAGAGGTCCTGTCGTGGCTTCGGTATAATGTAATATCTGTAAGGGATATTACCATCTTTACCGACAGTCAAGCCGCGATTAAATCCCTGGATTCTGTCGTCTTCAATTCAACAACTGCCCTCAATTGCCGACTATCTCTGAACGAGATGGCGAAACAATTCAAAATTCACCTCATTTGGGTGCCGGACCATAGAGACATTCCAGGCAATTGCATCGCCGATGAGCTCGCCAGAAAAGGCACTACTATGTCGACTCTACCAGAAAAGAAGAGTCTCTATATGCCTCTTGCTACCTGCAAACTCCTAATTAAACAAAAGCATTAAGCGCTACTAATCGCAGGTGGTCTAGATGCTTAACGTGCCACACTTCGAAACAGATCTGGCCTCAGCTGGATTCCAAGCGCTCAAAAAGTCTCATTACACTGAAAAGACCCATAATAAGCACTCTAGTAGGTGTCATCACGGGACACTGCGTCATAGGGAGACATGCTGTTGATTTATTCCGTTTAGCGCAGGCTGAAAACTTTGTTCAAGAAAAAATGCGGTTTGTATAAAAACGTTTATTGCAACAATGCTATACGCTTGCGAGTTGAAAGACGAATGAATAAGAGAAAAGTAGAAATGTCAAAAGTAAAGTAAGAATGCGTTCATTATATGTATAGTGTTACTACTAAACGTGTGAGTGGAGTGTGTTCATGGTAGCAAGTTATTTCAGTACGTTAATATGTTTTAATGCGAATTTCAACACTCCCACTCATTTAAACATTTTAAACTATTTATATACAGCAAAAAACTATTAAAATTCATAAGCAAATTTCAGAAATTATTCACAAAATTAGATTGAATAAGAATTACTATGTTGGTTTTATAAGAAAAACTTTGAAAACTATAGTAGGTTGAATTATCATTAGTTGTCCAATCCCAATCGAACAATATTTGATCTAAACTTCACCACTGGCAAGGGTTTGGTAAAAACATCCGCTAGCTGGTCTTCGCTCTTCACATACTCAACATCGATGTCTCCCTCCAAATGCTTCTCACGTGTAAAGTGCATCGCCTTGTTGATGTGCTTTGTACGATGATGGTATTCCGGGTTCTTAACCAATCGAATTGTGCTTTGGTTGTCGCAGAATATCTTTGTACCACCAGATTGTTGAAATCCAAGTTCGTTGAGCATTCCACGAAGCCAAATAGCCTCTTTGGTTCCCTCGCATAACGCTACGTATTCCGACTCTGTTGTTGACAAAGTAACGTGTGACTGCCTTTGACTTTTCCACGTAACTATGCCATTGCCGATCAAAAATGCATACCCCGTGATAGATCGACTTGATTCAGTGTCTCTGGCGTGATCTGCGTCCGTGTAGCCGGTTAATTTCGAGTCGTCTGAACAATATGTGATATGCATGTCCTTTGTATGATTCAGATATTGAAATATGCGCTTTACTGCTTTAATATGCATTAGATTAGGGTTATCCATGAATCGACAGACTTCTCCCACTGCATATGAAATATCTGGTCTGGACACCGTCGCAGCGAGTGAGCCACATGCTTGCCGATACGGGAACGTCGTTTCTGAGTCACTATCGCTTGCTTTGGTCAGAAATGTGCCTACATCTGCCGGTGTTGAGATTGATTTCGAGTCATCCATGTTGAATTTTCGTATAATTCGATCAATATACGATGCCTGTCCGATGCTCAAACTTTTCGATCTCCGATTACGACTGATCTCGATGCCAACGTAAAAATCGCCTTTGCCCAAAGTAATTTGAAATTCATTGCGAAGCTTCTCGACCAGTATATCAATCGCTGACTTACTGCAAGACAAAAGTAACCCATCATCAACATAAAGTAAAAGAATTACCTTTTCGCCATGAATTTCGCCAAAGAACACGCAAGGGTCAGATAGTGATTGCGCCAAGTTGCAATTCTTGATGAAATCAACAAACTTCGAGTTCCATGCACGCGATGACTGCTTCAAGCCATACAGACTTCTCTTTAGCCGACAAACTTGACCTTCTTTGTGTTCAACTCCTTCTGGGACTTTCATAAAAATCCTTTCGCTTAGCCTTCCGTTTAAAAAGGCCGTCTTGACGTCGAATTGAACGATCTCCATATCATAGATGGCTGCCAACGCCAGAACACACCTGACTGAGTCGTATCGAACGACCGGTGAGAAGGTTTCCGTATAATCGATTCCTGAGCTCTGCGAATATCCCTTGGCCACGAGACGCGCCTTGCATCTTGGATCTTCATTTGGCATCGTCTTCACCTTGAATACCCATTTGGAACCAATAACGTTATTGCAATCTTTTGGTCTATCGATGATTTCCCAAGTTTCATTTTCGTGCAATGACTGTAGCTCCTCTTCAATGGCTCGCTTCCATTCAGTACGATGATTCGATTGCATGGCTTCTTCGAACGAAGACGGTTCAAGGAACATAGCTATATAGCCACGCTCAGCGTCGTATGGAATTACCCTTTTCGGGTTGCTTCGCAAACGTCTTCCCGTCTCAGGCTCGTCCATGTTTTCTTCACTTTTGCTGCCGTCTACGTCACAAGCAGCTATCTCTTCCACCTTGACATCGTTGACATTTATTTCATTCGGCGATTCTTGTTTCCTCTCATTCTCACTGTCATTTTGAGAAAATGTGACATACTCACTCCTAATGAAATTCTCGTTGAATTTGACATCACAGCTAACAATGACTTTCTTCGAGGCTGGATCATAAAGTCGAAAATTCTTCTGCGTAGGCTCATAGCCAACTAAATGAATTCTTTTGGCTTTAGCATCCCATTTCTTTCGGTTAACTGCTTTCGGAATGTATACAAAACCAACTGTTCCAAATACTTTCACATGATCTAGTTGCGGTTTTTCTCCGAACCACTGCTCATATGGTGTTTGGTTTGAGTTCTTTATCGTCGAAGTCCGATTAAGAATGTACACAGCTGTTCGTACTGCCTCCGGCCAAAGAGATTTCGCCAAACCACTTGAAATCAGCATAGTCCGAGCCGATTCTTGAACTGTTCTGTTATCCCGTTCAATATAACCATTTTGTTCGGGTGTATATGGTGCGATTCTGCTCAAAATAATTCCATGTTTTGCAAATAAACTCGAAATCCCACTATTGATGAACTCAGTCCCATTATCGCAGCGTACTCTCTTCACATTACAGCTCCATGCGTTTTTCATTTGTGCCACAAACTCTTCAACTTCAGATTTCTGTGCCAGAAAGTAGACAAATCGGAACCCAGTTGCTTCGTCCTTCATAAGCATAAAATAACGAACACCATCAATTCCATCTGCTTCCATTGGCCCGCACAAATCAACATGAATACATTCACCTTTCGTCAAACTGCGTTTTTCACTTAACGGGTGCGATGATCGGTGCATTTTGCCTAATTGACATTCTTCGCAAAAGAAAACATCTTGATTAGTCAGTTTAATGCCACTTACCGATCCCTTCGCACACATTGTTTTGATAACAGCCGCATTCACATGCCCCAGGCGTCGATGCCATTGCTGTAAACTACTTGCAGACACATTAGTGCTTGATGTCAAACAAGCATGTTCCATTTGTGTATGTTTAAATGCCATTCGCACCAGGTTGTTACTGTCCATGTACCCAGTTGCAGATAAACTTCCATCCCTTTTGTTGATAATGGAGCAACCATCCTTCGTGAATTTTGTCTCAAAACCTTTCTTTGCCAATGTGCCGCTATGTGCGTCGTTTCCCGTTCTGCCTTTTTCATTTGATCTTCTTCTAGCTGCAATTTTGACATAAGTGTTTCCATGGTTCGACATTCCTTAATGTTATACCAAACAGTACGAAAGTTCTGGAACTTTGGTGCCAAGCTACTTATTATTCGACATAACTTCAAATTATCCGATAAATTTTCGCCCTGATCCTCCAATTCAGAAGCAATTTGTCGTACTTTAGACACATGTGATGTCACAGATTCGTCGTCACCCATTTTTAAGCGGAAATAATCCTCGTACAGCATCATAACTCGAACGTCGCTTTTTTTTTTGATGGATACTCTCCAGCATGTCCATAAGTTCTTTTGCCGATTTGCAATCTAGAACATACAACGATTGTTCTTCATCGATTGATGCAAACAAAATTGTCATCGCCCTTCAATCACGCTGAGACCATTTACTCCTCATCTCCGGCGATGCACTCTGCTCGGGTTTTACAGTTGTTCCATCAATCACATCCAACAATCCTTGGCTCCGAAGAATCGCGTTGACTTGGAATTTCCATGCTCTGAAATTACTGCCATTTAATCGATGTGACATCATCGAATGCTCAATCGCAGTTCTCGTTTCCATTTTCCACAGTCTTGTCTTCGATCAGATTAATAATCCACCAGTCGTATACACCTGTTGATTTAGTTATTAATTTCTATCTTAAACACAATATGCGGCCTGGGCCCATAACCTGTTGATTTATTCCGTTTAGCGCAGGCTGAAAACTTTGTTCAAGAAAAAATGCGGTTTGTATAAAAACGTTTATTGCAACAATGCTATACGCTTGCGAGTTGAAAGACGAATGAATAAGAGAAAAGTAGAAATGTCAAAAGTAAAGTAAGAATGCGTTCATTATATGTATAGTGTTACTACTAAACGTGTGAGTGGAGTGTGTTCATGGTAGCAAGTTATTTCAGTACGTTAATATGTTTTAATGCGAATTTCAACACATGCTCTCAGATTGGGCCTCCCTTCAAATGATTTCTGTAGAAGCTGTATGGACGAGTACGTGTCCAGCACTATCACTCCGCAGAAAACTATACCTCGGAGAATATTTCTTCGACAATCTCAGCGAACTCGCAAACATAGGTATCAACTGCCTCCATCGCTTCATTCTTAGCTCCGGCTGGTTCAACGGGTAGATAAGGAGTCGATTTCGATCCTGTGGTAACACATGGCCTAAGTGTGGCTGCACTTGAGGCGGCCTGCCACCTAACCTAACCTAACCTAAGGCTTAAATCTGGCGTACTATCAAACGCTTACGTTGCCGTTTTCAGATAGGGCCCCTTCATTAAAGCCAAGAATATAGGATCTCAGCCGGTATTTAAATTCCTGGCGATCGGGATGATCGTGCAAGCCACCTTTCGACCTCATAACGCCAAAGAAATTTTCTAGTACATCTTGGTTCAATCTATATGTTAGGACGAATTTAAAACCAAAATGTTCACAAATGTCCTTATATAGAAGTTGTAACGCTGTGTTGGATTGAACAATTCCTTAAAAAAAGAATTAAATTTTACAAACAATTTCAACATTTTTTTTTAACAATACCTTTTTGGAAAGGAAGCATGCATTTTTTTCCGAGTACCCTCATATTGAGCATCATTTCGGTCATTCTGCTTGAATGCTGTTTTGCAGTTCCAAATGAAGACCATATGCGTGCACCCTCTCTCTGGAATCAGCAAAAGGCACCCGCACGTTCATTATTATCGAACCAGTCATTTGTCTAAAGTACAATAATCATTATATAATAAAGTGTCCTATATTTGTATCGATTATGTTTACAATTTTAAAGTAAGACTGATACTCACAAGTTTAAATAGCTCATAGCATTCCTCCCAACGCTCATCTCCTATCAATCCTAAGTTACCTGCCCGTTGCAAAGCTTGTGACACGGTATGTGAAAATAGTTTCGTAGCCGTCTTAACTTTTTGGCGTTCAGCCTGGACAACATTTAAATGTTTTTCTGATATTTTATGAGTTATAATACTCAATTCACCAGAGGTGCAAGACAGGAGTTTTAAAATAGTCTCCTTTCTAGCAACCTTGTTATTTATCAGGAATCCACTGTCGATGAAGTGGTTTCGTAGAAGTTTAATCAGATGTAGAACATCAGCGAAAACATAAATTTTGTTGTCTTTGTATGTAAACCTATTAAATTATACAAGTATATAAGGTAAAGGACAGATGAGAAAAAGGAGGAGTATACATACCAAGGCTTATTCATGTTTATGTCTAGTTCGTTATATAGACCTCGATTGGAACCTCCAAGATCACTGGTTACAGCGACAATATGGAAGCCACAATTCCCAAAAGTTTTTAAAATGCTGAACAAAATCGTTTTCGTCATTCGGCAATCATAGTCGTAAAATATTGGCTGCTTCCATTTTCCCATTAAGCCTGTTGTGGATATGTAGAATATCATTTCTTCTTCGATGTGTGGTTGGAGTGATTCTATCTCCACATTTTCAACGGGGGCTGCATCCAATTCTTCTTCTGGATCATTAGGGACAATATGATCAGCATAATTCAAATGTTCCATAATGCTCTCAACCACTTCTTTGTTTTGTCGGATAGCCATTCTATTTGAACGGCTACATTGAGGAGCATTTGGAACACAAACATCACCTTCAGATAAGTGTACTTTGGGAACAGCTCCAGGTTTCAATGTACGTCGACCAGTAAATCCTACGAGGGAAAGCATACCAATTAGCATTAAGATTACTATATTAATACAACAATTTACCCATTTCATATTCAATGTTGTGTAGAAGGTCGTCTTTGACAAAATGCAGACTACAAAGTCTTGCCGTCTTTACATTTATTGGATCTTTCCGTCTACAAAAAGATAACCATTGCCTTAAGATATTTTTTTCTTTAGGGAAGCTATGGAAGCTGGTGTCTAATGTTTTCTTCTTCTGGGTATTATTGTTGCACTCAAACACTGAACAAACACCCATTTTAAATAGTCACTTTTTATTTATTTAATTAAAAAACAATCACAATGCCACTAAACTGAAACAAAATTTGAACTTTTGCGCTAATAATCTTGTTGTATCATGCGCACAACACTCCTCAATTAAGTACGTATGTCTGAGCAAGAAACAAGAAACATGCCATTTTACTGTGCATTGCATGTGATTACACGGTGTCTCCACGTACAAATTTTCTTTCATGAAATCTGTCAAATTTGATCGCGTTGCACACGGTGTCTCCACCTGCAATTTCCTTTGCATGAAAATTTTCATGAAATGACAGATTGCACGTGGAGACCACAAATTTAATGAAAAAAACAATTTCATAAAAAGTATTTCACAGCTCATTTCATGGTATTGATTTCATGAAATGGGCTGCAATTTCTGTGCAGTTTGACAATTGTTTTTCATTTTCACGATGGCTGAGTGGCGAATGGTCGCTTGTTGTTGAGTTGAAACTAGGTATTTGAATAAAAATGAGACAAGTATAGTCATTACAAGGATATGGTAAATGGGAATAGAGAATGGATGTAGGTAGGATGTAGTCACATGGGCATTATAGTTTTGCATGTCGATCAAGACAGATCTTATTTTCTGACAATGAAAATAGGTATTGAAGTTTAAAAAATAGTGGAAATAGTTGGTTATTATTTCTTGTTTTTTACCCGCAATGGCTGAGTTGAGTGGCGAGTAAAAGAAGTGCTTCAATTTATAAACAATTATGAAAAATTCGAGTGTTTATGGAACTATAAAAGTAAAGACAACAAAAGGTTGGACCTTAAAAGAAATGCATTTTCATTTAAGGTCCAACCTTTTGTTTATAAATTGAAGCACTTCTTCTACTCGCCACTCAACTCAGCCATTGCGGGTAAAAAACAAGAAATAATAACCAACTATTTCCACTATTTTTTAAACTTCAATACCTATTTTCATTGTTAGAAAATAAGATCTGTCTTGATCGACATGCAAAACTATAATGCCCATGTGACTACTCCTACCTACATCCATTCTATATTCCCATTTGCCATATCCTTGTAATGACTATACTTGTTTCGTTTTTATTCAAATACCTAGTTTCAGCGCTACAAGCGACCATTCGGCACTCAGCCATCGTGAAAATGAAAAACAAGTGTTTGCACAGAAATTGCAGCCCATTTCATGAAATCAATACCATAAGATGAGCTGTGAAATACTTTTCATGAAATTGGTTTTTTCATGAAATTTGTGGTCTCCACTACTTGCAATCTGTAATTTCATGAAAAATGTCATGCAAAGGAAATTGCAGGTGGAGAACCCGTGTTATCAGCGATGAAAATGCCTTTTTCGATTTAGGAACCGAAACTTTTGTAAAATTGTACTGAAATGGAGCCAATGGTATTTAAAACAATTTTTGGTGCTGTGGGTTTATTAAACGCAACCAATTTTAGAAATAACAAGTATGACTTTATTCTTCAAAACATAAAACTACAAGAACTCTAAATTCACTCAGGTTAAGAAACCTTAAAAAAACAACTAAAATAAATAACAGGGATGGTTAAATGAAGTACATAAATAAGTAGCCGATAGATGGCGTTAATAGTATCGCCACAGTACTCCCCTTCCAGACTTTAAGTGTTGAAACGAGTGGGAAGTCGAATGACGCGGCCTTTTCGATTCGTCGTTAGTCTGACTGATGTTGATTCTTCGCTGTTGTCCTGACTTCGGTTTCCGAGAAGGTTATAATTGTTGTTTTCTTGGCTCGAAGTGTCTGGTTGGGAGATCCTAAAAGCTAATGGGTCGTCGGGAGTATAGATGAAGTCATCATTAATTACGTGAGCTGGTTTGACACGGTCGATTGATACATTAACCAATTTGTTATTGTTCCAAACCTTTACCGTCTTTGATGTTCTTTCTTCGACCTTGAAAGGTCCATAGTATGGTGGTGTTAATGAAGGTCTGGTGGTATCATTTCGTATGAAAATGTGAGTTGCGTTGTCCAATTTTGGATGGATGAATATTTTGTTCTTATTGTGATGTGCTGTCTCTGTCGGTTGAAGTTTTTGCATGGCATTAACCAATTCCTGGACGAATGCTGTTTGTGGTGTGTGCTTCGATGAAGTGAACATATCACCTGGAAGTTTGAGCGTGGTACCGTAAACGAGTTGCGCAGGTGTTGCGTTGATGTCGGGCTTAAATGTAGATCGTAGTCCAAGAAGAATAACTGGCAACTGTCGAGACCAATTCGTTGCATTAATACACATGATTGAGCTCTTAAGTGTGCGATGGAATCTCTCGATGATGCCATTTGCCTGTGGGTGGTAGGCGGTAGTACGTAGATGTGTGATGCCAAGTGCGTTAGACAGCTCGTTGAATAAATGGGATTCAAATTGTCTGCCCTGGTCAGTCGTGATGCGCAGTGGAACGCCGAAATGTTTAATCCATCCTTCTATCAGGGCAAACGCTACAGTATCGGCATTCATGTCACTGATTGGGATCGCTTCAGGCCACCTGGAGAAACGATCTATGATGGTAAGGCAGTATTTGAGCCCGTTTGATGGTGGAAGTGGACCAATAAGGTCAATATTAATGTGCTCGAATCTCTGGGATGGTAAAGAATATCTAGTTAGTGGTGAATATATATGCCTACTCACCTTTGCCCGCTGACATGGTAGGCAATGTTCGACAAACCTTCCTACATCACGGTGCATACTGGTCCAGACGAAACGTTGTTTGACAATACTTAACGTAGCTTTCTTACCGCCGTGTGCGATGTTGTGTAACTTGGCAATGACTTGTGAGCGGGAAGCTTGTGGAATAAATGGACGTGCAGTTGAACCAGAAATATCGCAGATAATTGTTGAATTGCATCGAGGAAGTTGAATTTCTTTGAGTTGAAGTGATGTTGTTTTTGATCTGATTAATGTTTGTAATTCGTCACAAGACTTTTGTTGATTAGCAATTTCCTCATAGTCGATCGCCGCATCCGAGTTGATATGAAGAGCGCTGATTCGTGAAAGTGCATCTGCTGTTATGTTGGCGGTGCCAGCTAGATGTATAATTTTTGTTGAAAATTGTGCTATGAAGTCGAGGTGGCGAATCTGTCTAGGTGATGCGTTGTTGCTTTTGCTGGTAAATGCGTAGGTGAGCGGCTTGTGATCCGTAGCAATGGTAAAGTCGCGTCCCTCGAGCAAACATCTGAAGTGTTTAATGGATGTATATATTGCAAGCAGTTCACGATCATATGTACTGTACTTGCGTTGGGCATCATTGAATTTTCGTGAGAAAAATGCTAGCGGTTGATTTGTATTGTCAACAATTTGATGCATCACTGCCCCCATTGCAGTGTCGCTTGCATCGGTACACATAATTATATTTGCTTCCGGAGCTGGGTGAGCTAGCGCTGTTGCATTAATGAGGTCGTCCTTGCACTTACTAAAAAAATGTTTGGTCTCTGGATTCCAGCTGATTGGTGTTCGATCGTTCTTTTTGTTTCCGTTTATAAGTGCTATAAGTGGCTGCTGATGCTCAATCGCGTGCGGAACGAAACGGCGGTAAAAATTAAGCATAGCAAGGAAACGTTTGAGTTCGCATGCTAGTTTCGGAAGCGGGAATGAATTGATAACCTCGATTTTGTCGGGTTTTGGTTTGATACCATTAGAAGTGATAAGATGTCCCAAAAACTCAATTTGTGGCTGGCCAAAGACGCATTTTGATGGATTTATTGTGAGTTGATATTGCCTGAGGCGTTGGAATACCAAGCGGATGTGCTGTTCGTGCTGTTGCTCTGTCTCTGAAGCAATGCAAATATCGTCGATATAGCAAAAGACAAAGTCGAGGCCTCGGAGAGTCTGATCCATATACCGTTGAAAGGTTTGGGCTGCGTTTCGTAGTCCGAATGGCATTCGTAAAAATTCGAAGAGGCCGAACGGTGTCGTAACAGCAGTTTTGGGTATGTCATTTTTTTCCATTGCAATTTGGTTGTAACCGCGCTCTAAATCGATTTTAGAAAAGAATTGCTTACCGTGTAAACCATTTGAAAGGTCCTGTAAATGTGGCAATGGATACCTGTCTGGCACTGTTTGGGCGTTAAGTGCACGGTAGTCGCCGCAGGGTCTCCATGTGTTATTTGCTTTGCGAACGACATGAAGTGGTGACGCGTATGGGCTTTTCGAAGGACGACACACACCTATTTTCATCAAATATTCAAACTCCTCTCTTGCTGCACGAAATTTTTCCGGAGTCAATCGGCGAGACTTTGCAAAAACCGGCTGACCTTGTGTTTCGATGCAATGTGTCACACTATTCGTTGTTGAAGTGGTGTTTGTTGGATTGACTTGGGTGATGTCCTTGAACTCGTTGATTATTTGAGAAAACTTGTCTTTTGTGTTGTACATTTTTGGGGATAACAGTGGTGCGGCTATTGCGCAAATAGCGTAACTCTTTAGTTGGGTATTGGTGTCGATGATGGAAGAATTTTTCATATCTACCAGAAGATTGAAGTGGTGGAGGAAGTCTGCGCCAATGATGTTGTGTGCTGTGTCGGCGGCGATGAAAATCCATTCGAACGGGCGTCGAAGTCCAAAATCCAGAGTTATTCTTATGTGCCCAAAAGTGTCGATGGTTGAATTATTCACTGCGAATAGTTTTGTTACTGAACTGCCCCTTTTAAGATATTTGTTCTCTCTCACACTAATTATAGATATGTCGGCGCCTGTATCGATCAAAAATTTGCGTTTCGAACGACGATCTTGGATGAACAGACGGCTGCTCGGCTTTGATGTATTGGTGGTGCTGTGGTGTTGATTTGGAGTAGAGGCAGATGTTATTATTGCTGTTGATGATGTGGATGTGGATGGTCGTAAGATTGTGGCTACTACATCGGCAGCATTTTGTTCCGATGCTGCCGGCGTAATTAGTTTTTTTGGTTGCCCATGTTGAAGTCGCATGGTGTCTCACACTTTCTTGCCTTTGAACCGTATCGTTTATGAAACCAACATATGTCTTCGTCACAGGTTTGGTCGCGTTGTGCTGACTGGTTCCTTGAAGTGTGTGCGCGGGAAAGGGATCGATAGCGACGGTTTCCCATTTGTTCCAATTTGGCTTCAATGCGAGTCAGTGCTTTTTCTAGTCGAACGACACGATCACATAATATGGTATTATTGCTTGAGGAGCTGACAGCCTCGATTTGATTGTCGGTGTTGTAACTTGTTGTCGGTGTTTTGGAAGGATGTGCTTGCACAGCGTCAATTGAATTTATGCGGACGGCGTCGATGATTTCATCCGCAATAGAGGCGAGCTGCTCCAACGTAGTATCCGGATTGCTTTTTGCCACACCTGCAACGACTGCTCGTGCTGAAACTGGAAGGCGTTGTATCCAAAAGTCCTTGATGAGGTGTTGGTCGCTGGTTACATCCGTACGTTGAAGTTGTGTAAGCATGTGACTAGGTTTATTGTCACCAAGTTGAATTCCAGATGTGAGTTGTTCAAGTCTGACCATTGGGGAAGCTGAGAATTTGCTGATGATTGTGCGTTGTAGTGTGTCATATTTGTTTTGTTTCGGAGGGTTTCGCACGATTTCAAAAGCTTGTTCGTGAAGGCGTTCATCCATGTACATTACGGCTATGTTAAATTTGACTTGGTCGCGTTGTTCTTGGTTCATTTTGCCAAAACCGTGAATGCGGAAGAAAGCCTCCAGTCGAGTAAACCACGATTCAATATTTTGTATTGAGTATCCTTGTAGCTGTGGAACTTGAACGCGTGCCGCAAAATTGCTAATGCCAGCTGCCGATAAATTTTCCATTTTTGGCAGCTCTTCTGCCTGTTGTTGATCATCGTTGGTCCCTTCATCGGCGGTAGCGTCCTCGTAATCGCTGTTTGGCATTTTCAAAATGGCGGATTACCTACAGGAGTTTTGATTTTGGATAAGTTTATTTTATTTTTGCCAATTGTGGGCAAAATTAAGAAAAAGAAATATAAAATTAGTAGTTGTTGTTAATTTGCGTGTTGTATTTTTGACTAAGGGGTCACCAATTGTGGGTTTATTAAACGCAACCAATTTTAGAAATA
This sequence comes from Cheilosia vernalis, assembly GCA_949126925.1. Lineage (NCBI taxonomy): Eukaryota > Metazoa > Arthropoda > Insecta > Diptera > Syrphidae > Cheilosia > Cheilosia vernalis. Next base: position 43,284,416 of record OX421358.1, read on the forward strand.
ACAAGTATGACTTTATTCTTCAAAACATAAAACTACAAGAACTCTAAATTCACTCAGGTTAAGAAACCTTAAAAAAACAACTAAAATAAATAACAGGGATGGTTAAATGAAGTACATAAATAAGTAGCCGATAGATGGCGTTAATAGTATCGCCACAGTGCAAGAGTGATCTCGAAACACTTTATTTTCCAAAAAAAAAAAACCAAAATAAATTAAAAAAAAAAAACATTAACATAAATAAACTAAAAAAAATCATATCAAAACTATACGCTGGTACATACCTACAAAACATTTTTTTGTTTATTAATCTATGAGCTCTTCATGAATAATAGTCTCATTTTGCACATTCATATTCAACACATTGCCCTGAACTTGAAACTTACAATAGCCCTGTTTTTTTGAGCTTCGTTCTCAGCAAAGCAAAGTAAAGTAGGATTTTCAGCACGCAATTACAACAACTACGCTCTACTTGACACTTCGACGACTCACACTAGGTATTCATTCCCAGCAAGATTCACTTGGGAGTAAATGTATACTTCTGAACACCAGGGGGAGAACATTTTTGTTGCCCTCCTTGTATAATATGAATCTGTTCACAAAGTTTCTCTATTTACAGTACATACTATTCGTTGGTTGTGATTGGTGGAAATTCATAAAGAAATGCATAAGTGAACTAATTTTCAAAATAACAAATAAATATAAGGGCTTTTATTAAAATATGCAATAAATTATTTTTTATGTAAGCTGCAAATATTGTTTTAGAAAAATATACATTATTAAACTTGTAATCGTAAGATATTAGTGTATTAATAATTCAGATATATATTTTTATATTTTTTAAACCCCAAAATATGACGAAGGTTCAATATCCATTGGAAAATTTTATGCAAAAAAATTGTATTTCTTTGACTGAAAAAAGTTACTTCTTGTGATGTGCCCAATCATGTTGTGTCATATGCTACCTACCTACTGAACAGGCCCACACTGCCACCTGTTTTGATAAAACCTACTGTTCAGAAAGCTGCTGGGAATCGTTTAAGTGCACATTTTCCTACTTTACTTCGCTTTGCTGAGATTGAAGCTCAAAAAAACAAGCCTAATGTAGGTACCTACACAACGTTTGATCAACATCAGGCTATGGGAAATTCCGTTCAGGCTGCAAATGCAAATCTGTATTTTTCGTATGAACATAGTTTTATTTTTTGAGGAGTGGACGCTTTTGGAAACAGTTATATTTTGTAATTGCTAGCACTTAAAAATCGTACTCAAACCACATAATCATCAACATATTATTTACGTTGCTGGTGATTCGATTCATTTCTCTAAGAGTGAAAAGAAGAATCCAGTTAACGCTCTGTGTAGAACTTGTATTTCATTAATTGATTTCATTGTCTATTTATGGAAAAACACAAATTGTGGGATAATTTGAGAGATACAGATCGATAAATTGTATCGAATTCAGTATAACTAGACTTTTCACTTGAGCAAAATTGTTTGTATCGAATAAGATACAATTGTATTGCCTTTGCCATCCCTGGTGATTTTGTGGATTTGTTTCAATTCCAAAAAATGAAACAATAATTAATGTAATCAATTACGCCTTCCTGCTTCCACATCTCAGTTTGTTCGGTTGCTAGAATAAGACATACATCTGCCAGTAAAGTTTTAAGTGTTTGTGGATGTAGTATGTCAATGTTTGTGAAAGACCAATTATGAGAAATTAAATTTTTTCTTGACGTTCGCATTCGCAGTGCATAATTGAGTGTAAAACGAACAATTAATAAAATTATAAATAACTATATTAGCTGCAAGTGCTGGCTCCTTTTTTGTTTACATACATCCATTAGCTAAATGCATTTAAGAAAACTTTAAGGAAACTAGTAAGTTCTGTGTAGTTTTAATCGACCTCACCTGTTGATTGTGCGTGATGACAGATTCCATCGAGATTACACGACAAGCTTAAGAATTAAAATGTCTGCTTTAATAACAATACCATTTAACTAATTTTTTAATGCGAAGTGCAGAAATCGTTTCGAGTTTGCTAACCAAAAAAATTTTGTTTAATTATAAAAATCGATTTGTAATGCATGCAACTGCAAATAATGTGTTTATGAGTGAAGTGCTTAGGTTTGTACTGTGAGAGTGAGTCAACAAAATATTATTCCATTCATTCATGGCGAGTAGTAAAAGGGCGGTTCTGAAGTCAACAAACCGACATTGTTTACTACACATTTTTGATTTTATTTACAACTTCGAGTGACAAACAGAACTATTCAAGCATAGCTTTTGCTAAAAGCTGTACGACATAATTTGAGAATATGGACAATACCATTATCATAGGTAAGACTAAAATTAGATTTTATTCGTTTAAATAGGGATGTTTTCTCTTTTTTAGAACTAGATGATGAGAATAGTGCAGAGAAAGTGTCTTAGCTCCAATAAAATTTAATATAAATTTTCGAAACAACAAGGCAATATTAACTATTCCTTGTGTTAGCAAGTGGATGGCACATGCACAGAGAAATATGCAGATATAGAATGACAGAAAAAAATCATGTTCAAGAAAAAATGTAAAACCAGCATACTGCATACACAAATCGAAAAAAACAGCAATTACCTGGTATATGAACTTGCAACATGAAGGAAGTTAATAAGGAAGGAGGAAGGACTAAGATTCGTACAAAAATGTTTTTTGTTTTCTTGTTCTCAATTTCGTCTGCCGATATTAGGCGTTTTTCTTTATTAGTTCAGAGCACGACCTGAACTGTTATACAAAAAGATCGTGTTTCTTTTTTAGCTCAGACACTTCAGAGCTCGAATTTGTGTTTCTTTTTTCGCTCAGAGCATGATCAGAGCGCGCTCAATGAGCTCAGAATAAATTGACTGAGCATCCTGAGTAAAAAGCTGAGTACACATGCACTTGCACACTTCCAGTCACATTTGAAGGACAAAAAAAAAAGGAAAAACAAAACATCCTCTGAACGCTCTGAGCACGCATGGTTCAGAGCGCGCTCAAAATGCTCGAACTCTGTTCAGTGCTCAGCTCTGAACTAAAAAAGAAAAACGCCTATTGTTGTTGTCATTCATTATTTCGATGGTTCCTGCTTTTCTAGGCCATGTGTAGGTGTACTAGTAGGTATATCCATTATAATGAGTAGGGCTAGGGAGTAGAGTAGGGACACTCTCGAGTCTCGACTTTTTCGTTATCAGTTCTTACGTTTGTGTGTTGTGTCACACAGACACTAGAAGTAGATGGATCATGGATATAAAAAGTACTGTGTAAGAGAGGGATAAAAGATGTTGAGCGTTTTTTTATGGAAACAGGGACAGGGTGCTCCGTTTAAAAAACGGAAAGATTAGCTTGTCATAATATTTTTATTAAAATTTAAATAAGAATTACTGCCCAAAGGGAAAAAACGGAACCTTATTAGTTTCGCTCGGATGTCTCTCCGTCTGTCTGTCCGAACCCACTAAGCCAATTTTGTTACCAGGTCTATCCTAAGAACCGATTGACATAGGAGGCTAAAATTTACACACAACATCCGGTATAACCTCTAGTTAAACGACGTAATTAGTAATCTGGTGAAACAAATATTTTCATTCGTCCAAAAAAAAACGGTTTATTTCTTGATTCACAAAAAAAATACATAAATTCCTTTTTTGTAGATCATATTCTTAGCTATATACATATGTGCTGAATACTGTTTTGCCGAAAAGTTAATAGTTTAAGCTCAGTACGCAGATGACCCGAAACGGAAAATCCCATACAAAAGTGACACAACGAAATCATGAACGAAAAATTTCGCTCTCCTTTTCGTTTTGGAGTACGCAGCTGGTACGCAGATGCTGCGAAATGATGGCGGAAAAGTGGTTAGTTGTAGTAGATTGCTTGGTACAATTCACCACTCTCTTTTCGCACACGTTTATTGTCCGGTGCCTTGATTTTGTGCGGTTTTTGAGGCGATGTCGCTAGGGAACGTTCCGAATCGGATTTGAGTGTGTGAGTGAGCCGCGCGCTGTGACCAACGTGACCATAGTGCAATAATTTGGCACTTTTTCGAGGACCCTGATACTATTTGTTGATACTTTTTCCCTTTTTTTTAGTTTGAAAATTCACTTTGGAAATTTTAGAAACGCTGTGATTTCCAAATGAATTTCTATAAAATATAACGCTGCTGTCTATCAGAACACGATTATACTATTAGGAGATCCAACAATTGTTAAATATTGTGCGAAGATTCTTAAATTGCATAGTAGCTTTAGAAACGATACTTTTTTCTTCTTTTTTTTTTTGTTACTTTTCAGAATTTCGCAACAATCTCCCGGACTGTTAGAGAAAGGTTATAAATTTTTGTTTTAGTTTCACAATAAAATATAGACTATAAAAAGATCACTCTCTGACAATGTTTCTTTTATAAATAAAGCCAAAACAACCAAATAACATTAGAATTAGATGTCTTTAAGGCTGTTCTGCGGGTAAGCTAGACAGTAGGTACTTTAGATGTAATTCGTTTTCAAATGACAAATTTTAAAATGAAAACCTTTTAGCTTTGTTTTTTATTTATAAATATATAAAAAAATAATTGAATTTTGTTTACAAATTATATCAACTGATTTTTATATCTACTTTTAAGATCTCTTTCACTTTAGTTTTAAAAAGTCCATAAAAAAGGGCGATGAAAGAAAAGTGTGCCTTTTCCTGACGCTGTTACATAAATTTAGTATTTTCTCCCAATATTTAACAAGTATTAGCCGGCTTTACACTATTTACGCGTTATTTTTTTAAACATATTCATTTTGAAATCACAGTTTTTGAAAACTTTTTTAAGTGCGTACTATTCACATGAGCGCGAATTGCGAACAAATGAATTTAATTGTATTTATGAATTGAACATTTTTTTTTATACTATTTACCACCAAAGCCTTAAATTAAATTAATCTCTTAAGTCTAATCTAAAAAAAAATCGGACTCAATCGATTTAAATAGCTCAATTTACAATTATTACAGCAATTGAAAATTCTTGCGGCGAACTGTCACACTTTATTCACAATCCACATAAAACATTCGCGGATCCACAAACCCAAGAAAGAAAAAATTCTATCGAATTTAACATTAAACAATGATTGAAGTAATTGAAGTGTAAAAAAAATCGCTTGTTCGTAGTTCGTTCGCCATTGGCTCTCATGCGAATAGTATAAAAATGTGAATTTTCCAAATAATAAAAAGGAACAAAGGAACAACAAATTGTATTAGTGTCCTCGAAAAAGGTACCAAATTGTCGCACAACGGTCGCGCTGTTGTCATTTCTTCTCATCCGACATCCTTCTCGCTACCTAAAAAGGTCGCGAGTGGGAAAGCTCGCCTGGAATTTGCAGGAACAAAGCGATATAAGAACAGAAATATTGGAAGTTGTCAGTTCGCGACATCACTCGCACATTTATAGAATCCGCCTATACGTGAACCCTTTCCGACACCGCCATTGCGGAAAAAACCGCACAAAATCAAGGCACGGGACATTATTTGCTTGCGAAAATTTGACATTTGTACTCCAGTGTTGCCAGATTTTATAAGAGGTATGGAGGCAAGTTGGAAAATTTTGGCGCCAAAAATACCTAAACGGACGACGATTAATGAAAAATAGGCGGTCATAGCACAAATTCAGACAGATGGAACAGTAAAGAAATTAAATATTTCAGTGGAATGATTTGTTTATGTTTTTTGTGGAATTAACTAAGAAGTTGATCGGAAAAAATTGTTCACACAGAAAAATTTCTAAAATCTTTTTCTAGAAAATTTAAAGGTAATTTGCCAATATTTTTTTGATAAAATAACTTTATAATTCATAAGCAATATTTGAAGACCAAGAATGAGTTCAGCCATCAAGTTTAAGTGGTAAAAAAAAGCAAAAAAAAAAAATGTTTACGGTTTCGTCATGCGAAAAGAATACATTTGTTATTGAAGTACCTATGTATTTTTTTTTATAAATACCTAACTAGCGAAAAAATCACGAAACTTTGAAGTAAATATTCTAAAATAGGACAATTAACAAATGAAAATTTTAAGGAGCCAGCGAAAAGTTCGAGTATCCAAATCAGAGATAAATTGACAGTGATGGTAACACTGCTACTTGTGTAGCAGCTGATCAAAACCTCCACAAATTATTTTCCGCTGCCTTTTCGCAGACGTTTCGTTGTCCTTTTGGAGACCACCGGAAAATTTCGTTTCGGATCATCTGCATACTACGCTTAACATGATATTTTCAAAAAAGATAATTTTACCATGTAAAATACGTTGCTCTCATAAAAAATGTTAAAAAAAAGTTGTGCACAATTGACCCCATCAAAGACAGAAGAGAGTCACTGGTGGTATACACCAGGGCTGCCGCTTCATAATTTCGTTGAGGAGTATAATACATTTTTTTGGGAGTACAGAACAAAATAAAAGTTATATATTTTTAGTCAATAGTTTTTCAATCGGGACAGGTCGCTTTAGACAGCCTATGGCGGCTATGTTGTTTTGGTGGCGTCTGTCTAATTTGATGCCGAAACACCACGCCATAAGACTTTATTATCAAAATGAGTGTTCGTCAGTGCAATCAACAATCAGTTTGTTTAACACCGTTTCAACATCTACCTATCCTTAATGAATTTACAGGATCCGCAATTGTTTGTAACGACACGAATGTAACAAAGTCAACAATGGCAAAAAAAAATCTTAATAATACTTCCAGAAAGTAAAATTAGTCTTGCAATTTACTGGATAGAGAAATGTCAAGGCATGTGAAAATACAAAGTTAAATCCGAAATTAATAATAGGAGTACAATTTGTCTTTGAAGAGTACGGGAGTACCTGCAGCAGACGAAAAAGGAGCACAATACTCCTATTGTAGTACTTTCGGTGGCACTGGTATAGGTACACTATATTATAATATGTGCTATGCAGTGATGCCAGAATACAAGAAATATATTTTTTTTTTCAAGATTTTTGAGCTCTAAAATATGTATAAGACTTTTCACCTCAAATTCATAAAATTTCAAGATTTTTGATTTTTTAAATCTGACAAATTAAATAAACTTTTTTCTACTGAATGAAGACGTTTTCTATTAATTCCATTATTATGTAGAATGTGAATCGAACAGTGCTGCTCCATGCACAACTTCTGCTTTACTAACGTTTCCATATCACCTCTGCTCTAAGGTAAGGAAAGTATTTGATTTCAAAAAACTGTCGTAATAAAATATGTTTTAGGAAAACTGTTTGGGAGTAAAAATAGCGAAAACTTCGCATATTTATTTCAATATTTTATTGCTTTCACTTTCCTCTGCAAATGTTGAAACGATATTTCCTGCTGTCAGTCGAAATTTTAATAAGGATTTGTTGCGCTTTCATGATACCTAGGTACAAGCAATTCTAAGTCATAAATAAATAATATGTTCCAAATTCCAAAAAGCAATAACATTCACTTGTGAGCAATAATTTTTTTGATCGATATTTATGAAAGTACATTTAGTTTACCTACTATTTTGACAAAAAAATGAATTTAAGTTTTATTTAAAGCACTTCAAAATTGTGTTTTATATATTTCCTTCTTTTTATATTTGGAAAAATCTTGAAAAAAAGATTTTGTAGAGCGATAGTCTTCTCCTTTTTAAAAAAAAGACGTCGGGTGTTCGTTTTGTAATGTTTATTTTAATAAAAGTATGACTGAGAATTTGTTACGGAAAAGAATTGATTATGTTTATAAGTAAAAAAAGAGGAAGAGCCAGGAATCGCCTAGCTCGTTCCACACTTCCTTACTTTTGGTAATTAAATTTAGTGAACCCTTCTAGGTATCGCCTTGAAGTGGAGCACTTTGTTTGCATACCAAAACTAAACTGAAAATAAACTGACTTCTGTGGTGCCCTTTATACTCCCAGAAGAAAGCTTTTACAAAGGTTGCTTTGTTTTTTAATAGAATTTTATATTTATAAAAAGATTTGTATTATAAGAGCTTTACAATTATAAGAGCTTTACATTTTTATGAGATTTAATTGAAGAAAGCTTTTACAAAGGTTGCTTTGTTTTCAATAGAAAATAATTATGTCTGCTACATTCTCCCCCTTTGACATGATGAACGCCTCGGAGTCTTGTCAATTTCTTCAAGTGTTTATTTTATCTTCTTTGGTCGTCCTCGCTTTCTTAGGGTCATTAGTGGGGTAGAGTTCTGGTCACCTAAGAATGGGGTTAAGTGGGAAGAATGAAATATTCCAAGTGGGATTAGTGGTTCATTTTTGTTGGCGACTTCATAGCTGCAGGAACCAATTTTCCTTATTATGGTGTATGGTCCATCTCGTTTGGGTGTGAATTTTGAGCTGATACCTTTTGCAGTGTTGCTCAAAACGTGGGTAGTAACCATTACCCTATCTCCAACATTTAGTGAGGGTTGTCGTCGTAGTTTTTGGTCGGCATATTTTTTATTTCGGTCTTGTTGATTTATTTCTGCTTCTTTTGCGATTTTGAGTGTTTCGGCTAATGATTTTAAGTATGGCGTAATTTGCGGAATAAAATTTTCCGATTCCACAATTGCCTTTAGGTCATGTTGTACGTCATTGAAGGTGCGTAGTTCTCGGCCAAAGGTTAAGTAAGCCGCTGAATACCCAGTGCTCTGACAAAGCGAAGTATTCATGGCAAATCTTATAGCTGCCAGTTGCTGTGACCATGAAGAGTGGTCTTTATCCACGAGAATAGAAAGTTGAGTCTTCAGGTCTCTATTTTTTCTTTCCACTGGATTAGCTTGTGGGTGGTAAACTGGAGTAAAAGTTTGTTTTATGTTGCAACAAAACGTCAATTTTTGCATAATGGCAGATATGAATTGGACACCGTTGTCACTGATTATACGCCTTGGAAGTCCATATCGGAGAAATATTTCGTCTGTTAACGTCTTGGAGCAGGCTTCGGATGTAGCTTCTTTTAGTTTGAACAATTCGATCCATCTGCTAGCTATGTCCTCTATGATAAAAATCCATTGGTATCCATCTGTAGTTATTGGAAGTGGTCCCACCAAATCAATTGCGATGATCTCAAAACGCTGGCTACTCGGGATTGTTTGAAGGAGTCCTGAGGGTCTCAGGTTGCTACTTTTGTATCGTTGACATGTTATGCAATTCTTGATATAAGTGGCTATATCTGAACGCATACCAGGCCAAAAGTATCTGCTGGTAATTCGCGCTATGGTCCGTTTTACGCCGTAATGGCCGGCAGTAGCATCGTCGTGGTACGTTTGAAGAATGTAGGTCCGTTCTTTTTCTGGGATTACAAGTTGAGCTTCTTCGTTATCTGCTTCACTTTCTTGATAACAGTATAACACACCGTTATTTAGCATATATCCCCGGTTTGACCATCGGATGAAGTCTTCGTCAGAAGTTTCCAATGAGTTGATAATGGATTTCAGTTTAGGATCTTCGATTTGTGATTGACGTAGTTCCATAGATCCTTTCCTGGGCATGTCGATTTTATCTAGCTAATCTACCGGCTGGGGATTTGAGGGTCATAAGCCATTTAAGGAGCTGATGGTCGGTGATTAAAGTCACCTCTGACCCTTCAATGTATCCTCGAAACTTTAGAGTTGACCATACGATTGCTAGAGCTTCTCGTTCCGTTGTGGAGTAGTTTCGTTCACAATCACTCAACAGCCTACTAGCGTATTCAATTGGGTGTTCGTCAGCTCCCTCCCCCTGGAGTAGAACTGCCCCTAAAGCGTAACTACTGGCATCTGTTTTGAGGAAAAAAGGTAGTTTCGGATCGGCTTGTCTTAATATTGGTGCAGTCGTCAAAAGTTCCTTAAGTTTATTGAAGGCTTTTTGTTGTGCGTCTGCCCAGGACCAGTTGACTCTTAATTTTGTTAACTGACTTAATGGTTTTGACACATCAGCAAAATTAGGGATGAATCGACGGTACCAGGAACACGTTTGAAGAAAGGAAAGTACCTGTTTAACATTTCTTGGCTCTGGTCGATTCTTGATGGCTTGTATTTTTCCTGGATCGGTGCTGATGCCATCGGAATTCAAAAGGTGGCCCAAGTATTTTACCTCTTCGCAGCAAAGTCGGCATTTTTCTCTATTCATACGAAGCTTAAATTGATGTATTTTTTCAAATACTTTTCTGAGATCCTTAATATGTTGTTCAAAAGTTGGGGAGCAAATAATGATGTCATCCAAGTAGGCCACAATGAGAATATCTCCGAGCCCTGCCCTCAATCGGTCAATGAGCCTCTGAAATGTGGCAGGGGCATTCCTTAGGCCGAAAGGCATGCATTTGAACTGGTATAATCCAAAAGGAGTAATAAACGCTGTTTTGGCTTTATCATCTTTGTGTACCGCTATTTGCCAGTATCCTGCTTGTAGATCTAGAGTTGACTTGTATTTGGTGCTTTTTGCTTCGTGTAATAGGTCGTCAATTCTCGGCATTGGATATTTATCGGGAATTGTAATCAAATTTAATTTTCGATAATCAATACAAATTCTTATCCCTCCGTTTTTTTTGGGAACCATTACTACTGGTGCAGCCCATGGTGACTCACTTTCCTCAATTATATTATTTTCGAGCATTATGAGAATCTCTTTTTTGAGTTGCTCTCGTTTTGGTGGGGCAAGTCTATATGGTGGAAGAGCGATTGGATCACTATTTCCAGTGTTGATTCTATGCGTTGCAAATGGAGTGACTGAGTTTGCTTCTTCAAATATATTCACGTTTGATTGTAAGAGATTCTCCAATTGGGTTTTCTCTGCAGCCTCGAGGTTAATTCCATCAGAAGCCTTCAAGTGTTGAATTTCTATTAAAAATAATGGCAAAAACCAAGATTCCTCAGTGTCTTTTTCCGCATTCGCATTGGTTTGTGTTCTTTTACATTCACCGAAAAGTTCTTCAGTCTTTCTTCGTTTCGGAGTTATTTCATTTTCCGGTATAGCATCCTTGAAAATGGCCTGAATGGAGTGTGGAGAATAATCATTTTTTCTTTTCTCCAAATTTTCAACGCTTGGTCCATAGTTTTCGGTATCTCCGTGGTTTGGGGTAGCGGCAATAGGGGATAGTGTCTTATGATCTTGTACCCAGGTGGTAAAAACTGAAATTTTCTCCAGAAGATCCGGTGATGTTTGGACTTGTTTCTTCCCGTGTTTTGGGGTAGCTGAATTGGTGTTTGGCGGTTTGCAATTTTCTGATTTATCACATGCCAGTTGCACACTATTTAACTCCATTGGTATTGGGGACATAAAGTCGTATTTGGTTTTGGGATCATCCTCAAAATACCAGTATTTTTGACCCATGTTTATGACAATTCCAGCCTGTTGCATGAAATCTGCACCAATTAGAGTTCTATTTTTTGTGGCGTTTGGAAGAGATATAAAGCGAATTCTCCTTTCTCTGCCACCGATTTTAATATTACAGATCGTGCATAGTACCATTTTCTCCGTGGTTGTTCCATCGGCAAGGGTTACGTCTGCTTTAACATTTTGAAACACACACCTGTTCTTCGTCATCAACTTTTTTAGGCTAGCACTCGCTATGCTTGTTCGAGCAGCAGTGTCCAAATATGCTTCGCCAACTAGGCCGAACATATTAATATGAGCTATTGGCGCGTCTCTGCCGATTAGTGTGGTTGATACCAAGTTAAATGAGAGGTAGTTTGGACTTTCTTTTCTAACATCACGACTACACTTTTGGCAATTAGCTCGCGTAACACCAGGAGCACCACACCCATAACAAGCTAGTGTGGGTCTGATGGTGTTTTGTTGGGTAATGTTTTCCTGGAGACTTTTTAGCTTAAAGCACTCTTCGCTTGTATGCCCTCGTCTTCTACAGTGTGTGCATCGTTTATCATGTTTCTTCTCATTGTTAGGTTCTTTCTTCTCGGTAACCTTAACTTCTGGGACTTGGGTTTCAGCAAACACCATTTGTGCTTCTCTGCCTAGTTGTAGAAGCTTCTCGTATGAGTCTACAGCCTCACGAGATACTCGTTCTCTTATTTTTTGAGTTAGCAGGCCGTAAATCATATTCATTTGCATTTCTTCTTCGATATTTTCGACTTGTGCGAATAATATCCGTTTTTTGCACAAAAAGTTATCGATGGGCTCATTCGGCTGCTGTTTTGTCTCCATTATTTCGAGAAACACGCGCCAAGCTGGTTTCGGAGGTGAAAAAACAGACCTTAAGAGTTTTAACAGCTCCTTAAACGTGGTAACTTTTGTTTTAACGCCAACCCACCATGATGCGGCATAGTCCTCGAGTAGCATGGGCATGGCTTTTATAGTGTCCTCATCGTTAATTTTTTCAATATCTTTGAATGTTGAAATGGCTGCTATGAATTCTTCGAGCTTGTTGCTGTCTCGCTCCCCTCGGAATCGTGCCGCACATGTTGTGAATGAACCAACTCGATAATTGTTCACCGCGAGAGCAGCGATTAGCTGTTGAAATTGCTCTGTTGATATGTTTGCCATAGCGCCTTCTTGTTGTTTTATTCTTTCGCTGCGTCTAATTTCTTCTGTCATTTAAAATAGTCCACTAGTTGGGTGCCAATTGTAGAGCGATAGTCTTCTCCTTTTTAAAAAAAAGACGTCGGGTGTTCGTTTTGTAATGTTTATTTTAATAAAAGTATGACTGAGAATTTGTTACGGAAAAGAATTGATTATGTTTATAAGTAAAAAAAGAGGAAGAGCCAGGAATCGCCTAGCTCGTTCCACACTTCCTTACTTTTGGTAATTAAATTTAGTGAACCCTTCTAGGTATCGCCTTGAAGTGGAGCACTTTGTTTGCATACCAAAACTAAACTGAAAATAAACTGACTTCTGTGGTGCCCTTTATACTCCCAGAAGAAAGCTTTTACAAAGGTTGCTTTGTTTTTTAATAGAATTTTATATTTATAAAAAGATTTGTATTATAAGAGCTTTACAATTATAAGAGCTTTACATTTTTATGAGATTTAATTGAAGAAAGCTTTTACAAAGGTTGCTTTGTTTTCAATAGAAAATAATTATGTCTGCTACAATTTTTTATTTCTTGAAAAAAAGATTTTCAAATTGTTCATCTGGGAACACTGGCACATTACTGTAAGCCGATTCTTTGCATAAAACTATAAACGAACAGCTCTACATTAAATATAATTGAATGTCAGTTCGAACAGGCCTCCCCTGACTTGTCTGTCACTTTGACAGACAATTATGAATTTAAAAAGTGTAGTTTTCCTAACCGTCGGCGAAGCGAGACGCATGGGATTGATGTTCTTTCTGACTTAATAAATAAAGCTAAGTTTTGTTTGATTGAAATTAATTATTTATTTCGAATTACTTTTCATTACTAAGAGAAAGTTACCGATTTAAGGGACACAGATACTGAACTGAATGGGAAATTGGTGAGGATTGTGTAGGTATAGGTTGAAGGTAGCAATTAAAGAATCAAAATTTGCATTTGGGTTTTTTTTCTGCGGTAATCAACAATGAGATTCTCGTGTGAGTAATTTTTGAGAGTAAAAAGTAAATTAAGCGAAATTGTGATGAATTCATGAACAGGGGAAAGATTGAACAATAGCTGATGGGTTGGACTTTAAAATTTTCCGTATTTTTTTGTTGTACATATTTAAGTGGCATTATCCAGTAAATTTGTTTTCAAAATGCGATTCTCCATACTAAATTCTATCCCCATAAGGTATTTTGTTTTCTCGACAAAAAGTAGCATAATATGTTCTTTTTTGGGCCAATGAGAATTTAAACCAAAAATCATAAAAATCAAACGATTTGTTCCCGAGTTATGAGTGCACATTCGGACGTCAGTCTTTTTTATATATAGCTGTACCCACCTGGCTTTGACCGTACATTTCGTTTTAAGTCTTGCTCAGGTTTCTCAAAGTGCTTTTTTGGACCATGTCCATTTATGATTTTACCTAATTATACAACTTTAGAAATGGCGTTTAATTTGATTTTTGAATGAAAGGTGCCACAACCAGTTTTCCGCTTATGGTTTGCAAGGTATCACCTTTAGGGTGGTGTCCTATCTTTCAACCATAAGCCATAAACATGCACAATATTTCATTGAAAATAGTTGTGTGGTTTCGGAGATCAACGACAGCTAAATTAGTTTTCATGTGTTTGTAAGTTGGTTCGCACGAAAAAGAGAATGTGATATAGAAATACTGGTACCAATATAAAACGTAAGCACACAACCTTCCCTCTTTAATGGGGATGAAAATGGTAATGGAGGTAATATAATGCGAATTAAATAATTGCATATCATTGTACCCCCAGTGGTCGCAGTGGCTTAGTGGTTAGTGTGTTGGACTACTAAGCGAGGGGTCCAGGTTCGAATCCCGCAAAAACCCAAATTCGAACTCAGTTTTTTTTTCACTGCCCCACCTCTCGCGAACGTCTGACAAACATCCGAGAGTATAACTGTCATGAAAGAGCTTCTCAATCGGCCCGTTTGGAACCGGCATAAAATTGTAGATCCCTTCCATTCGTTCCAAAAATTAAAAACTCACACAAAACGAATGGTTGCGAGAAGCTAGGCCCTGGGTCCCTACAGACCTGTTGCGCCAACTTTTATTATAATTATTATCCTCGGTACTAATAATCATTTTTAGTGTCCAGGCTAAATTTTTCGCGCTCACAATGGCGAAAATTTCCATACAAAATTGCATATTGTGACCTAGGAAATATTTAGTGTGAAGGTTAAAAATGATTATTGGTAGGGCCCAATATCTTCGTACCCGAGTGCAAAATATTTTAACGAAAATCTGTTTTACTACAAACAACAAGCCCAAAATCGTTGAAATCCAACAATCCGTTATCGACTTATGCGCGCACACACGGACTTCATTGTCGTTTATATATATAGATTACATAATATACATTTCCATTTCAAAATTATTGCAAAAGTACAAATTGGGAAAACGAGAAATAAATGTTTGCTTAAATGATCATCTGCTTTAGCTTCTATGGTTGGATCCTTCACTTCTTCCAATAGTACGTCATAAACCTCCAGCACTTGGGTATATTCATTAATGGGTACACTCCCTGCTTCGCTTTGTGTGACTTCTAAGTTTTTTCCATCAATTTCATGAATTTCGCCTAGGTATTAAAAACAAAAATTCAAAAACTCAAGTTTTTTTAATTTTTCATTCGATCTTCGTTTTTACCTTCGTTCATATTGGAAACATTCTTTAAACTGAATAACAAAGGTGTAGCCGAAAATGTTTAGTGGAATTTTGACTTGGAGTACATGTGTGAAATGTCTTTCGCAGACTCTCCAATTTATCGCAATTTTTTTTTCTATTAAATGTGATTTGTTGATAGAACTTAACCACTTTCTCTTCTGAAAATAAAAATATTTTTTTCTCTTTTAATATGTGTTTTTTCTTTTACGATTATTATTTCTTTAAAAAGTACAGATGAAAGCGAAAAGAAAAACTAATTGAATTCGGTAAGAAAAAAAAAAAAATGATTTTAAGCAAGTTTTTCTTATCTCCGTAAATTGCATTCCACTAATTCAATTTTGCTTACCTTTCACTATTTTTCGGTACAGAAAAATATTTAACTACTAAATTTTGCAGGCCAAACACTTTAATGTATGTTTTCCATTTCTTCTTGCAATATTATAAATTCAAAAACAGTTGAAATTTAACTTAAACAAATCATTTATACTCTTATTTTTGCACTGAGAGAATTTTATCTCAAACAAAAATACAAATTATGATTAAAAAAATAAATACCTACGTAGATAAATGCTTAAATTAAGTTACCATAAAATGAGTTACGCATTTCATCCTTCGAAAGAACATATCGCTTAGAGGTATCTAAGTAACTACCCTTAGTTAGATTATCTACCATTTTTGTTTTCGTTTCCTCAGTTAAATAATACAAATGTTGGCAAAATTTGTTTAAAGCTGCATTTGAAATTGACGAATCCACATGTTCGTAGTCTTTTAACTTTTTTATAAATTTCAAATCTTGGAAAGGCGCCTTAACAGCTAGATTGCACTGATGCCATGGTTTTACATAAGTTGTCGCTATGAACAAGCAAACATCTTCAAGACCTTGCCTTTCGTTTTTGCGTAGTATATTTTGCAAAAGATATATTTTTAGAGAATAAATTGCTTTTGCCATCCATCTTGCTTGATGCATTGCACCTGGAGGTCTGATCTTCTATTCCTTGTTAGCATTTCCTCCCAGAAATATGACAGAAAGCTCAATGAGTTCGCGGTAGTCGTCCCTCATTGTTGCTTTATGTAGTTCAGCAGAATAGAAATCAAGCAATTCGTTTATTGTCGTTTCTCGGAAATGTTTTTTTTTAAGTTTCGCTGCCAGTTTGAAATTTAGAAGAATCTATATATTTCCAGTTGTCGCGGAACTTTTTGAAAAGGGGAATGTCTGGGCTTATCGTTACTTGGCAAATTTTTGCTTCAAATGTACTCTTTAGAACAAGTTCATAGACGTGATGTCGACACCCAAAAAGTAGTAACCACCTTTCAAGTTTCTGTTCTAAAAGCACACATGCACCGTTCAAACGACCTGTATTAGATGCTGTTGTGTCACAGCACATTATCTGTACCTTATTTTCGAGGTTCCAGTCAGTTAATGCCATAAAAACAGCTGCAGATTGTTCTTTTCCGGAAGAATTTTCAAGCTTCGGCACAGAAAGAAGCTGTTCGCTACTGCCAAATGTTATAACGATAGGAAGTCGTTCTTCTTTCGAACTTCTTACCGTAAGGCCAGGTAGCAATTTCCCATCCCAGTGAACAGTCACAACTTCGGGCACATCATTTTGGAAATCGTCTTTTATAGATGCAGCCCTTTTTTCCTTACTTGTTTTCGAATACGTTGGATCGAGGATTTATTGATGGGAAATTCGTCAACATTAAGTCTGAGCGCTTCTACTGTGGCCTGAAGAATGTAAACGGAGTCTCGAATGGTTAACTGACATCTGTCTAAAGCTGATGCTAATTTAGCAGTAACAAATTCTTTTCTTCCGCGTTTTTTGGAAGTTTGAGATTGCACTGCTCCCGATGTTATTGGCAAATCGTCTTCATGGCTTACATCACTGTTGGAATATGTGTCTGTCTCGTCGTTAAGTTCTTGGTGTTGTAAACACTCGGTTGATACCGAAGAGCTAGATGGTAGTGTCCTTCCTTCCTTTCCATTAATTTTTTATCCACCCCCGTTAGGCAGCCTGGTCTTCCACGTTCTCTCTGAGGAGGCAAAATTATTTTATCCTTTTCTATTTTAATTTTAAGAAAGGCATCAGCGTAAGCTAAATCAAAAAGATTATCTAAATCGTTTTGAAAATCCTCTTCCCGGCTTTTGAATATATCCTGAGTTTTTTTGGAATTTTTTTGGAGATCTTTCCAAAGCTCGTAGAGTTTCACAAGTTTTTTTACGCAATGAGGAAGTGCCCTTGTGGGTATTCTTGCTTTTTGCCAAAATAATAAGCATTCACGAATCACAATGTTCGCACTTTCACTCACAGTTAATTTCACTTCGCGAATATTAAAAAAATAAAACTTCTAATACTTGACGCTTTGAAGGAAGTTTAGCACCCGTTATTTGATGGTTTGTATTTCCCACTAAAAAAAAAATACTTTTGGCACTTCTTTTTGACATTTTTAAAAGTAAAAACTATAAATAACACGACAGCGAAAAATGACAACGTACTAACTAACGTTCCCCAAACAACTGCAATTTTCCTATATAAATGGCATGGCAAACTTTGATTTAAGATTGGGTATGAACTCCAAATGACACCAAATTTTTTTTGCAATGGTTTTAGACTCAAACAAAAAAAATATGACGTGTGCGTACAAATAAAAAAGTTAAAAAATAATATATATTTATATTTTAGTACTTCAGAACAGAAATTTTTTAAACTAAAAGTATTAGGTACAAAAGTGTGTCAAAGTGTCATGAAAGTTGTGGCAGCCTTTGGGAATTACCGGCTTTGTAAATTACCTGAAAACGTTTATATTTTGGAAGCTGAATTTTCCTTTTTAGCTGGAGTAAGATTGGATAATCAATAGTATACTTTAAAGCATTTTGTATCTCTTCTGTGAGGAAGTTCGTCGAAGTCATTTTACTTGATGGGTCGTATTTAATGACTTTTAAATTCGTTTAAATCGTATTAAGGAACATGGTTTTGCAGACTTGTAAAGCTTATGGTCGCGCGAATTTTTTAATTTTATTTTCTTAAATTCTCTAAAGATAAAAGTCAATTTCCTATCAAAAAAAAACTTATTATTTTAACTTAAGAGAAGCTGAGAAAATAAAAGACAAATATTCGTCCATACGTGTGTCCGTATTCATAAGTGAATACATATAACCTGCCTTTGTAGCCATACTCCATTTCACAAAATGGTTTACAAAAACCACCACCAAACTACGAACACAAAATTGATTTGTAATATGGTAACACTTATTTCTGACATTAAATATCAAAGACTACAACTCCAACGATAAGGGTGAGTATTAAGATGGTAAGTGTCCAGTTGTAGAGTTGAGATGTAGATGTCGCTATGTGCGGGGTATGAGTCGTCGGGGGATGAGTTGCGATGCCACCGATATAACCCTCTGCTGGGTGCCTGGCCACGTAGGAATAGAGGGTAATGAAATGGCTGACTCAATACTACGGAAGGGAGCATCAAAAACTTTCATAGGTCTTGAATCATTCAGCGGAATAGGGGATCACACCCTCAAAGAAGAATTCCTAAATTCTAAAACAGGGCAAGAACCTGCCATATCAATAAGGGCATGAGGCAGGCCAAGAAACTTCTGGGGAAATACAACCGGAAAAGATTCCAATCCTGCATCGGCATGAGCAAAAATAACCTCCTTATACTAAGAGGGCACTGTAGATTCAAGGAACACCTTAGGAAACTGTTTATATCTATTGAAGGTCTCTTATGCAGATTCTACGATGAGTTCAGTGAAATCCCAGAACACTTGCTGGGATCATGTGGGGCACTGACCAGCAAAAGATTGAAATACTTGGACAAGTACCAACTATCGGATGAGAAAATACTGTTACTGGAGCTAGCTCATCTTTAGATTCTTAAAGGAAACTGGAGAAAGAAGAGCACAAGAACTTCTTAAATGTTTCCGAAAGGAATTATACCTACTATGAGGGGAACTCTTTTGAGGGAATAGACCTCTCTGAGGCGTAAGCAGGGGGTGGAATAGATCAAAAGGTCGCAGTACAACAACCCCTTTCAATAATAATAGTAGCAAAGCAAAGTGAAGTAGGCTTTTCAACATGCAATTACATCTACGCTCTACTTGACACTTCGAGGACTCACATTAGTTGCTGTAATTGCGTGCTGAAAATCCTATTTTACATCAGTATTATAAGTTTGTTCATAATTTTGGTTTTCATAATGCTTACGTTATTGTTCTTAAAAATTTAGATGAAATACAGAATAAATAATAAAGAACCTATAAAATACGGAACATTTAGGTTTATGTTTTTGTATTCAAAGTAATTCATAATGAACATCGTCTTCAAATAAAAAACTGTTGTTTGTTATACTGAACGTATGGTCACTGCAGCATGCATGAGAAATGATTCATCACGATTTGAAAATTTTGAGGCGGCGCAGTAGACTTACACTAACCAAAATTGAAGTCGCACTGCAATTATATACGTAGTTCGTACCTTCCAGACATGAAATATGGTCAACCAAAATTTAAGCATTTAAAAAAAATTAAATAATATTAATTTTAATCTTTCTTTTGCAAATTTAAACTTTTATGTATTTAAAGAAAAAACCTTTTTTAGTCCGACTAACCTGCCAATGCTCTTTCATGTAAAATCAAATGCCATCTACTACTATAATAATGAACAACGTCTACTTTGTGAGTATAATGGACGAATGAATCATCTTAATTATCTGGCAGTAAAGTTTATCTTATGATAAAATTCATAAAGAATGTTGGTACATTTAATATGTACCAAAAGCTTCATTTCTTATCTCATAAAAAAAACACTACAAATAAAATTACTCGTATATCAACAACGAAACCTTTACCTAAACCTGCTAGGTGCCTATACTAAATGAGAGACATAACTAATGAAGTTTACCACATTCCTGCGTTAATTAGGTGCCAAATTGTAGTTATGCATTATGCTGTTATATGAAATTATTATTCTGTTTTTTTTTTCTCTTTAAACTACGTGCTTATCTATTTTTTTTATAAAAGTGTATCGTTGGTGGCATATCTGTATAAGTAATTATGCAGTTTGTTCACAATAAATATGCGTAAGCAAATGTTTTGCAAATCTTGACTTGGAAAACTACTTTGTACCTACAACATACTTAAGGTGGCGCTACAGGCCGGGTGGATCTGGTCCTCAACAAATAAACGTCTCCAGCTGTCTCCAGTTTCGTAAAACCACCTGATTAGCGGTCTTACCTCTGAAAAAAAAAAAAAAAAAAAAAAAAAAAAAACTTGCCGTCGCTAGGGTGCAATTCGGAGCATTCGTGTCTCGTCGGGCTGGTGCGTTGTTGTCCATAGTCCTAGCCATCTCAGCCGTTGTATTTTCAGCTTTTTGACGAGGTCAGCGTCGCTCTATAACCCGTATTTTTGACCTGTATAGTTCCCCTATAAATGCTGTCATAGGCGGCCTTGAAATCGATGAAAGGTGGTGGGTATCGTTTTGAAGGTCCTGGGGTTTTTCTAAGATCTGCCGCAGCGTGAATATTTGGTTTATGGTGGCCATTCCTGGCCGCACCAATTAGGTGAACCAATTAGTTTGTTTACGGAAGGCTTCAGGCGATCTCACACAACAAGGCAGATAAGATCTTGTAGGCAATGCTATCGTTACTATGTTCTTTTTCTGTAGTCGTGTAGTTGCCCCGGCGTACAATTCCCAACCTGGAGGGCCTGGCCCTTTTTTTGGACCCCTTGGACGAAATGTTTCAGCACCCTGACCCTGGGGAAAATTCTTTAATACTTAGATTTTGATGCCCGAAAAACCATCAGTGCAAAACAGAAAAAAAGAATAAAAATTTAGGAAGAATCAGGAATCTGATGGAAAAACCTTCAAACTACATACATTGCTACACACTAAATGTCCATAAAAATAAAAGGATTTAAGTTTTAGTAAAATGTAAATGTACCAAGAATAATCATTATGATGTTAAAAATTGCGATTTTTATACTGAAGATTGATTAAATGTGAATTTCTTTCCTAAAAATACGAATTTTACTTTGAAAAGGAAAAAAGGAATTAAATTCGGAAAAAATGCAAACGCTCCGCGGAAAAAATAAAGAGAGTGCTAAAAGAACTGACTGAAAGAAGGGTATTTGGTGTGTTGTCTGTTTTGTTCCTATCAGCTGTTGGATGCGTTCCAACAGTTTAAATTTGTAGTTTTATTTCACCACGAAAACATGTATTCTGCAAAATGGTTAATAACTAATGTAATCAACATATAAATAGAGGAATAAACTGACAAATATTCAATCTTAGAAATAAATTATTACATTTTTGTTCCTGCAATTATTGTGTCCGTTTTCGTTTTCGCACTCGAATGTCGACAGAAAAAACTTTACGAATTCAAAGGGAAGAATTGATAATGAACATTAAAATGTTTAGTATGTTGGGGTTCAGGGGAGAGATATGAACATTTCTGAGTGGGTATAACATTTTTTAGATATAATCTTTTCATGAATTTTCCGTGTAATAACAGAACACAAAAAGAAATTAAATTTAGATAAAAATCTACCATTGATAGAATTTTTGAATAGCGAATTTGAATTAACGATGACCAACGATCGCAATCGAAGCACAACAAGATATAAAACTACAATTATTGATGCAATATTCACAAGATATTTATTTAAGTTACCATAAACCAGGCTATAGTATCGGTTTTGGAATATAATGCTAAAAATGATGACGATAATGATGAATTAGGGATGTTACGGAGGTGGTTTTACCGGAGTCGAAGTCGGAGTTGGAAGCTTCATACCGACCTCCGCGGAGTCGGAGTTAAATCGGAGGCGGAGGTTACACACAGACACAAATTATTAAAATATGCTATTTAAAAAATCTATTTTTGTTATAACATTAACAAAAAAAAATAATATAAAATTACATTGTCACAAAATTACAAACTAATAGTCAAATTTCAAGAAGGGTAAATTGTATTTTATTAACAGCAACTTAGCTGCTTTGTCGCCATCCAATCTGTTCCGTAGTGGGCTGTTAATTAAACCAGCTCCACTGAATAGTTGTTCGCTCGGAACGGACCCTGGTTGAGCTGACAAAAATGTTCGAACGACTGGCTTCAAAACATGGAACATGTCGTAGCTCGATAATTCTTTATCGTTCATGCTCATCGGTCGTCTCGTCACCGATGGTAGTCCAAAACACATCTGATCGGAGGTCGGATTCGGATGAGTAATTTCGACATATCGGATTCGGAGTCGAAGCTCCATATCCATATCATCCCTAATGATGATGATGGAAGAATGTTGATGTTGTGGATGAAAGTTCATAAATTTCATTGGTATTCATTTTAAAGAATACCAATTAATTAAATTGAAAATTTCATGTACCTACTTACATTTTAAGCAATAGATTTTTGTATGTAAAATAATATGCATTATTTTACGTGCACCTACAGCATTAAATGAAAATGAAAATTGCAATATAATTTTTGTAGTAGTAGTTTATAACAATGAACAAAAAACGCATTTAATTTGAAAGTATTTAATGCTAACTAAAATATTTCCTGAGGATTCGAAAAATACGCAACTAATGCCACTGTTTTTTTATTTAATTTCACTGACGCTCCATTCACCGTCTGTGCAGACGGGACCGAATATTACTCGAAGAATTTTCCTCTCGAAGCAACCAAGAGTAACCTCATCCGCTTTTGATAGAGTCCATGCCTCTGCACCATAAAGCAGGACTGGGATGATTAAGGTCTTATAGAGGGTCACTTTAGTTGTTCGAGAGAGAGCTTTGCTACTCAATTGCTTTCTTAGCCCAAAGAAACAGCGATTGGCAAGAGTTATTCTTCGTACAATCTCAGCGCTGGTGTCATTGTCTGAGTTCATAGCGGAGCCTAGGTAGACAAAGTCCTTTACCACCTCAAAGTTATATCTGTCTATAGAAATATTCTGACCAAGACGTCGGTGATGGGTGTCCTTTCTTGATGACAGCATATACTTTGTCTTGCCCTCATTGACCGCCAAACAAATTTTCGCCGCTTCCGTCTCAATACTCACGAACGCGCCAGTGACATCACGCTGCGTTCTGCCGATTATGTCGATGTCGTCGGCATGGGCGAGTAGGTGGACGGACTTTTGGAAGATAGTGCCTCTGGTGTTAGCGTTTGAGTTTTGCACTATTCTTTCAAGAATGATGTTGAAGAAGTCACATGACAGCGCATCGCCTTGTCTAAATCCTTTTTTGACATCGAAGGTTTCGGTGAGTTCTTTACCAACCCTGACGGACGAGTTTGGCAGGGATGCCAAGACTAGACATTGCTCTGTATAGCTCGTCTCTATAAATGCTGTTATAGGCGGCCTTAAAATCGATGAAAAGGTAGTGGGTATCGATTTGGACTTCGTGGGTTTTCTCCAAGATCTGCCGCAGTGTGAATATTTGGTCGACGGTAGACTTTCCTGGCCTGAAGCCACACTGATAGGGACCAATCAGGTTGTTGACGAAAGGTTTCAGGCGTTCACACAACACGGCAGATAAGATCTTGTAGGCGATATTAAGAAGACTAATACCTCTGTGGTTGGCTCAATTCAGAATGTCTCGTTTCTTGAGGATCGGACAGACAATGCTGAGTTTCCACTCATCGGGCATACTTTCCTCCGACCATATTTTACAGATGAGTTGGTGCATGCTCCTAACCAAGTCATCGCCTGCCGCTTTGAATAGCTCGGCCGTTTGGCCATCTGCTCCAGCGGCTTTGTTGGACTTAAGCTTAGATATGGCTATCTTCACTTCGTCCAGGTCGGGTGGACGAAATTGTTGGTCTTCATCGTCCAGGTTGAATGGTTCATTCTGCCTGACAGCGGGATTTGTTTCGTCATCGCCATTAAACAGTCTGCAGAAGTAGTTCTTCCATATCTTCAGCATCGACTGCGATTCTGCTATGATGTTCCCTTGTTCGTCCTTGCAGGCTTCGGTTCGGGCTCTGTAGCCTTGGCAGGTTCTTTTTACCCTCTGGTAAAACTTCCGAACCTCATTTCTGTTATAGCATCTCTCTATTTCCTCGATCGCGCGCTTCTCGTGCTCTTTCTTTTTTCTCCTGAGAAGCCGGTGTTCGTCTCTTCTTTTCTGCGCGTAGAGCTCACGAGCAGCTCTGGTCCTTTTTTGCAGCGCCGCCTCGTATGCCTCTCGTTTCGCTGCATGTGCTTGCCGGTACTCGTTCTATGGAGCTATGCAGTGGATAAAGATTGTTGTACAATGGCTTAGCAGATATTAGTAGGTAGGTACCTTATAATTTATAGAATTCTGAATGATTGCAGCTCAAGCTAACAGTCAACTCGGAAGAGCTATCTGAGATTTTTCATCGTCTTAATAGACTTTTGAAATATATAAATATTAAAACGCAGTACACATTCGTAGAATGTCGAAATTTATGTCGTTTTCCATTGGGACCAAAAATCAGTGCAATAGGGGAAACTTTTTTCAAGTCGATATCCATTTGTGATTTTTGCAAAAACAAATGCAATTTGAACAGCTGATATTGCTGTCATATAACGCACTAATCCATTTACAAAAGCAGATCAATTTCGTTGCATGTTCCATTCGCCACTTAAAATCTGAGATCTGAAAAAGATTTCTGGTGGTCCCAATGGAAAACGACATTAATCACAAGCGATACTATAATTAATTAGATTTCAAATCACAATTGCATTGCTTTAAACTTTAGCAGTCAGTAGATATTTTCAACAAACTTTTAAATATTATTATAGACGAACGACAAGATATTCAAAAGAAGACTTTTACTAAATGGATAAATTCACACTTAACGAAGACACCATGTTCACCAGTGAATGATCTTTTCTTGGACTTAAGAGATGGACATAAGCTACTTGAGTTGTTGGGCGTTCTAACCAAATCTCATCTTGTAAATATGAAGATAATAATCATTCATAACTTTTATTCATTTTGTATATTTACATTTCAGAAACCAGAAAAAGGTCGTATGCGGGTTCATCATATAAATAATGTGAACAAAGTGATTCAAGTAATTCAGGAGCATGGTGTGAAACTAGTTAACATATCGAGTGACGATATTGTAGCCGGTAACCCGAAGCTTACTCTAGGACTTATATGGCTCATTGCACTCGCATTTAATGGTCAAAATATAGTCAAGTCGCATTCTAGTAATGGAGTGGAAAAATCTCTATTGGCTTGGGCACGCCAATTCACCGAGCCTCATGGAATAACAATCAACGATTTTTCAAACAGTTGGTCAGATGGAAAGGCATTTCTGACCATTATTGATGCTCATCTTAACGACCTGGACCTGAATGCGGTATACAAAAAACATCCGTTAGCAAGACTTAAAACAGCTTTCGATTTGGCATTGAAATACTTTAGTATCGAACAGCTTCTGGATCCAGAAGATGTGCACACGAATAAGCCCGACAACAAATCCATACAAATGTATGTCATGTGTTTGTATCATGCTATGGAATCGAAAAAAACGTTGGAACGATGCGACAGCAGTGGACAGCTGTTGATATTTGATGAAACTGCCAAGGAAGCGACTGCGAGTAATTCTTTTAGAAGTATCCATGTTGGTAATGTCACCGATTTGGATGAAATTCCATTAGAAGCGTCGGAAGAGGCACGTGAAATGAGTGATTTCAGCTTAGCTACTGCTATTTCAACTCCACGTCAGCAAGTGGATAATCCCAGAGGTCTTCCATTGGAGTTTCTGCGGTTTGATAGTGCATCGCGTCCATTATCTACAGCGACAAATGTATCTATTGAAATAAGCAGTTATCAGGCAGCTTTGGAAGCTGTACTAGCTCTACTTCTTGAAGACGAACAAATTTTGTCAAAAGATATTTCTGAGCCAGAAGATTTCCAAACTGCGAAAACTCATTTTCATGAAAACGAACATTTTATGTTGAAACTTATTGAACATCAACAATATGTGGGCGAAGCTCTAGAAGAAGGTTCAAACCTTATAAATGAATCTCAAAAAACGTCAGGTTTGACCGCGGACGATCAACATGAAATACGCCAACAAATGGTACTGCTGAATGAGCGGTGGGAAACTTTAAGGCTACGGGCTTTGGATGTACAATCGAAAATCCATTTGCGTTTGGCCCAGTTTCAGAAAAAGCAAATCGATAAATTACGTAGCTTCTTAACCAGTGCAGAGGATAGAATATCCCGTATGTCGAGTATTGGCCCCGGGCTTAAGGAGGTCGAAAGACAGCTTGAAGATTTATCAGTATTGAAAGATGATCTAAGATGTCAACAGTGTTTGGTGGATAGTGTAAGCAATATGGTCGTTATAGTAAATGACGAATCTGGTAATTTTAACGATCTCGAAGATAAATTATCCGCTTTAGGCGAGCGATGGTCACATGTCATAAAATGGAGCGAAATGCACAATGAGAAACTCCATCAGTACAAGGTTATATACAAGTGGATAAATACAAGGGAGCAAGATTTAAAGGCAATGGAAGGAAAAGAGCTAAACGAACTTGGAATGATTACAAAACGAATGAATGATCTCAAATACTGTGAACAGGATTTGATAGAATTGGAACGATACTTAATAGATTTGCGTCAAATGATTCAATCGCCTATGCAGGGTGAAGATGATGGCTGCAGTGAAGTCTTGGAGCAGTTAGAAAACTTTGAAGATCGGCTGGACGCCTTGCGCCAAATTCTCGAGGTACAATCGGACCGAATAGAATCTATGGGATTTGAGTTTTCATATAATACCGACGAAAGCCATGTGCAGAAGCCAGAAGGTTGGACAGATTTTCAAATCATCATAAAATTTGGTGAAGAAAATGTAGGAGAAGCTGCAGCGAGTAGCATTGAACCAGAAGAAACCATTTTAAGTGTATCGACACTCCAAACGAATAGAAAACGAAAAGGCAACGATACAAAAAACCTTCACCTCTTAGAGGGAAAGATATTGGAACTCTTAAGTTTCCTTGACAACTGTGAGGAAAGGATATCTAGTCTCCAGCGTCGTAGTATACGATATCAAATAGATGCATTAAATTCTCTTGAAAAAGAGATCGAAAGTCAGGAAGTGACTCTGACTGAATTACAGGAGCTTTTGGTAATGTGTCGCAATGAAAACAGTAACCAAAACCTTAAGCAGGAATCGAAAAATGTAGATCAAATAAGTAACCGCTTAAATGCAATGAAGTCACGAATCACTACATCACTTACCGCGAATGAGAAAATGTTCGAAAAGGAGAAGTTTTACAACAGCTTAACTGGTTTTAAGTTAGTCTTAGCAGACTCTAGAGATTGGTATAAACAGCATGCGAACTCGGCAAGTAAAATTGACTTAGAAAACCGTTTGAGCGATATGGAATCATTGTCCTCCGAAATAGCCTTGTCACAAAAGACAACTTTTGCTTTAGATGATACCTTCGCTGAGTGGAAAAAAGACTTTGAATTGTTTTATGATAGTTGGGAAGATATGAAAAAGGCCATTACTTCGCTTATAGATGAAAAAGGCGGACGCGATGACAACACAGAAGAAAAGGTCAACGAACTACAAAAATTTGTCATTGAAGTTGAACGTTCACATGCCGTAATGTCGGATTTGGAAAAAATGAATCAGAATCTCAGCGAGCTTAATGAGTTAAAAGATATTGCCAAAAACCTTTACCAAATCTTTGATTACGTACACAGAAGATGCCCTGGTGCTCTTACAAATGATTTCGAAGACAATTGGTACAAGGTGCCAAATCAACTCAACGAGAGAATTATTAAACAGAATACGTTTATTGAAAATTTAAATCATTTCCAAATTGAATATGAAACGATATTTTCTATTCTCAATGAGCTCAAGGAAAGTTTAGAAAGGGATGATGTTTGTCAGCTAGGGGAGAGTCTCATGTCAACAGAGGATCAAGGCGATGATTACGATCGTTATGCCATGGAGCTACGAAAAACTGAGATTGATGTAATAAGTGCGAAAAATTTTAGCGAAATTCTTATCAAAGATGCCGACGACGGATTTCGAGAAAATATTTTATTAGAAATATCGAAACTGAACGACCTCTATAATAAAGTTTTGGATTTATATCAAAAGAATTGCAAAAGACGTCATCAGATTATAACAAGAATTGATGAAATTCTTCAAAGGGTCCATCATACCGAACTGTGGTTGAACGATTTGGAAATGAATACCCCAAAGAATAAGATTTCGGAAATTGCCAACTCGAATGAACTGTTTCAAATAAAGTCGAAATATCAAATACTTAAGGAGACATGTGAAAGAGAGACTATCAATTTCCGCGATTTAAATGAGAACGGTAGTGAGATTTTACTTCAAATCGATGAACTGTTTCCAGCACAAAAGGGATCCGATTCAAAGTATGCCAATCTAGCGATGAAATTTGCACGTTTAAATGCTCGGTGGACAGAAGTTACTTCTTTAGTCTATAAAAGCACAGCATTGTTGGAGCATATCTCGAGTCAGTTGGGTGAATTTAAGAAATTGATTGTCTCAGAATCTGGTTACTTGGATAAATTAGAGAAGAAGATACGGCGAACACCAGAGAACGCAGATGCTGAAGAAATAATCGAAGAGTTAGATGTAAGAAACAACATTTCATTACCTATTTAAAAAAAAAATAATTAGCATGTAGGTAATTCCTAATTTTATTTATTTTTGGTGTTTTTTTGTTTTTGTTGTTGTTGTGTCACAACAATTTTTCATATGATATACATTTTCTGAATACTAACCACAACATTTTCTTATTTAATTTATTTAGGACTTGGAAAATAATTTGCGCAGTCACTCCGATGATTGGCTAGACAAAATTCAAGAAATTGGAGCTGACTTGGTTGAGCATGAGTTTATGACAGACATGATCAGGAATGAAGTTGATTCAATAGTTTCCCGTTGGAACCATCTGCAACAAAAGGTATTATAAAATAGCATGTAGAATTTTAAATCGAATCGAAAATTGGAAATCGGAAATCGAAATGCTAATGATTCATTTTCAACCCACAAAATTCGAAATGAATAAAATCCTTCGTTGAATAAGTCCCGAGCCGATATTAGGCAAAATTAAACATTACACTAATTCCATGTAAGTATTTTTACATACACACTACATACAAATGGAAAGCTTTCGATTCTTAGGCCGAGATAAAGACCAAAGGAATCAGTGCATAAAATATTTTCGTGTCTCAAGGTTTCAACCGTCTTTCAACAGAAGCTTTGTTGTATTTTTCCCAACAAATTGCTTTAGCTCTGGATACGTGGTAGGGCATTAAGGCCCGGTTTGTTCAATCTTGGTTATCTTAAATCGGAGGTTATTCCAGCTGGTAACCAGCGAATGTGTTTGTTCAGGAAAATATTAACCAGAGAATCAGTGGTTTGGTTAGTTAACCAGAGAAATCGATAACCAGACGATTTTAGCCAGTTAATGAGATTTAACCACTGATTTTCTGGAATTTCGTTTGTTCAACATTTTTTTGGTACTACGTAGGTATTCATTTTGACGTATATGCTACTCAAAAATGTCTGTGCAATATTGTGCAAACAAAAAGAAAAATACAAATAATAGAATGAACGAATATAGTATAATGCAAAAGATGGAGAAAACCAATAAAAATTTTTACATCGGATTTGTTGACGTTTGTAACTGGCACATCTCTTCTTCTATATATATAAAAAGTGCGTTGTGATTTTATAACTCACGAACGGCTCAACCGATTTCAATGATTTTTGTTGCGTTTTATTCGTCTTGAATCAGGGATGGTTTATGGTTTATGAAAAAAGAAAAGTTGGAAAATTCTCAGCAGGTGGCGTTGAAGGCACACATTTCATTTTTCATGGGGGAAATCACTTTGAAAAAAAAATAAACTGGATAGAAATCGAGTAGTGACACTTCAAATACAAAAAAAAAAATATTTTAAATTTTCAAAGCAATTGTTGTCAATTATTTTAATTATTTTCCTAGCAAATTGTTGTTGTCAACAATTTTGACATTTTTTTTTTGAAATATTGTTAAAGTTACAGATCCCAAAACCAATCCAGACCTGCATGATGTTATTAATATTTGTGGTAAAACCGATTTTGTTTGAATATTTTGCACTCGGATACGAAGATATGTTGTAGTTAAACTCGCATAATATTACATGTATTACAATTTTCATGACATTTTGTTCTTTGGCATCCCCATTAAAGAGGGAAGGTTTGAAAATGGTATCAGTATTTTTATTTCACATTTTCTGTTTCGTGCGAACCAACCAATTTAACAGCTCACTAAAATTCGATCACATTTCGGTTACAAGTCATTCCCAAATACATTATACAAACTGTTACTGTTATGGAAATATGTCTGAAACGTAGGAACAGCGCTTACACTATAACCATCAATTTCTACTTGAGTTCTGGACCCGATAGGTGGTGCTGGAAGATTGGATACCACACTATAGGTGGTACTTTGCAAACATAAGCGGTATAGGAAAACGATTTGTGGCACCTCCCATTCAAAAATAAAACCAAGCGCTATTTCTAAAGTTGCATAATTAAAATTATAATGGACATTGTCCAAATAAAACACTTTTCAAACCTCAGCGGATTCCGCTTATTCAGAACGGCTTGCCATTGGTATTTAAGCGTCTACAAGCATGTGCATTGTGCATGCACGAAATTATTACTTTCATTACATTAACGAATTTGGGCGGAACGAAGTTCGCGGGGTCAGCTAGTAATATATAGAATACACTACAAACCAGTCAATTGAAGGTGAGGGTATAGTTTCTCTCTGTTTCTAACAAATAAATGGATGAACAAGGATTATTTTCAACATTTTAAGCCAACAAAGCACACGCATTAGAGGAAATATGGTTACAAAATTTTTTGGGTATTGGTTTTGGATTTAAAAGAAATCGCTTAGAAGAGTGTCGAAGACTACACACATTCAAATCGCACGAATATCAACACAAAAAAGAGCAAGCGTCATTTTCATCAGGGTTTCATGTTCGATAGGCACACGAAATCTGAAACCTGAGAGCAAATATGAAGAAGCCCAATCGAAAACCACATAAGATAACTACAACTGAATACATTCATAAAAGATCTACCTAAACAAATTATTTATTTATAACAAAAGGACCCGAAAACAAAAAAAAAAACTAAAAATCAACCAAGGATTCCGTCAATCACTGAACTGACAAATAAATTGGAAAAATGGAACGATTTGTTGGAAAGCTATGGTTTGGTGACCGAAGTGAAAAAAACGCTCAACAAACACTCATTGGTTACCACGGATTTATAATCATTGGTTAACCTAAATCTATGGTAACCCAACCAATGAATTAACCAGCTTTGAACAGACCGGCCCTAAATGTTATACCTTTCCAAAATACTTCTATAAATATATTCTGTCAAAAAAATTAAGTCTATTTTTCCTTTATTTTAAACATTCTCATATCCAAATATCGAACGAATTTCCTTATTTCAATGATCTCAAATGATTTTCTTATCATCTGGTAAAATGAAATAATATGAGTTTGCTTTTATTTAGAATAATAGTTAAAACTACATTATTCGCTAAGTAAGAGAAAGATACCTATTGTTTTCGTACAAAATTTCGAACTTGAGATATTAATCAATTCTGGCTTCTTTTTTTTGCAAGGTATATAAAATTATTGTACCAGTTTGATTTGATCAAAAACGGCTCTAACGATTTCAACAAAAATTGATATTTAAGCTTAGGTAGGTGAGCCATGACTGCGTATGCAGTTTTTGGCTAAAAATTCGAACAGCAGTACTTTTGAAATTTCGACATAATCTCGAAAACGGTCTATACGATTGTAACAAAAAGTAATTTCTAAGGTAATGTGGTCATTTATAACTTAACTACCTGACCCGGCGAACTAATAATTCCGAGAATGAACAATGCACATGCTTCTTTATTTTATTCGTTCAATTAAAATTCTGTATTCAAAAGTTACATTAAATACAATAGAAATAACTAAAGTATAACATTGTCGATGTGTTTAAATCAAACCGCAATGATTAACGAGTCAGCCAATTCTTCACCAATGTCACCAATATCCAACGATTGTCCTTGCGACTTATATTGATTGGAGTCGCTCAACAAAATTGTAACTGATCTGACTTTCGATTTCAAATTGTGTAGCGGTGAGCCCGGAACATCTAAAGAATTTAAAAATTAGCAATAATTGTAATAAGTTTAGTTGTATTGGAAGTGAACTACCCGTTTTTCCATCCGGTCAATTTTTTTTTCAAAGTGCGGTTCCCATACTAAGTTCCCGTCATAAACTAAGTATTAAATAGCATAAACTAAGCATTAAATAGACCGTCAGCTCCCGCGCACCTACCCGATTCCCCCCGCAAATTTTGAAAGAAAAATTCTCTCTTAAATTTCGTATCGGTGAATAGGTACGTGTGAGGCAACAAAACAAAAAAAAAGTGAATGGAGTGGGTATAATGAAATACTGACACTCAGCAGTCATCCTACATCGTGGAATTTCTACCTTTTGTGGATATTTTGTTGCCCGAAAAACGATTCGTACAAAACAAAAATAAAGCATCAACATTGTTTTTGTCATGAATCTGACGAAAAAACATTCGAACTACAATGCAACACACAACAAGAGATTT
Source organism: Cheilosia vernalis (assembly GCA_949126925.1). Taxonomy (NCBI): domain Eukaryota; kingdom Metazoa; phylum Arthropoda; class Insecta; order Diptera; family Syrphidae; genus Cheilosia; species Cheilosia vernalis. The sequence goes on from OX421358.1 coordinate 43,317,259, forward strand.
TTCTTTTAGCAAAAGATAAATAAAATGAAACATTTTTGTTTTTACAATTATTATAAAGTGACCAGATTTATTTGAAATAAAAGCGGGACACATTTCCAAAATTTCGAAGGGAGTAGAAATTAGGTTATGTTTTAGTAAAACAATAGAATAGTACGTAAAATAAACGTCAAATGACATATTTATTTAAAAAAAAATTAGACTTCATAACTGCATTGATGCGGCGAATTATGTCACTTTGTCCTCCTGCAGATATTGAAAATTCGTATTCGCAAACATTACAATAAGCAAATGTGTTGCGTTTGCTCGGTCTCAGGAATGAATATTTTTTTGCACTTTTTGTTTGCTGCTGCTGAAGTGGATGTTATTCTATTTCTATTTATGTATAATGAAGCGATAATATTATTAAGTAGGTATTGTGTTAACATTTGAGTTTGTTTTTTATTTACCTATCTACAAATATCCCCCCAATATACTTCACTAAACAGCAAATTGTTTTGTTTTCGTATCAAAAGCGACAGACTACAAGCAACAAAACTGACAATTCATTTAAGATGGAGTATACATGAGCTCATTTTCTTCCTTTAACAGCTCTTACGTTTGTTTTATATGCTCCAATTTATATGCACAGGGATAATAAATAGTAATCATAAAATTGCTTTATTTTAAGAATTGTAGAAACATACACACATTTTTACAAAAGTAGTACCTAGGGACCTAGTAGTAGGGACATTTTTTACAAAAGTTGGAAAAGCGGGACCTTTAGCGGGACAGCTATGGCCGCGGGACAGAGACCTCAAAAACGGGACTGTCCCGCTAAAAGCGGGACGTATCACGTATGGTCACTATAAATTATTACTGTGTTTGTTTTCGTTTGTTGTTTTTGGCGAAATGTTATTTTGCCCGCGAATGTCGACAGAAAAAAGGCAACGGATTCAAAGCGAAGAACTAAGGAATATTAAGACTTAAAATGTGTTGGGGTTCTGGGGAGAGATATTAACATTTCTGAGTGGGTATAATTTATGAGTTATAATAATTTCATGAAGTAGCCGTGTAATAACAGAAAACAAAAAGTGGGGAAAAATTTATATTTTGAACAAAGTTTGCAACAATTTAATAAACAAACGAATTTCAAATTAACGTAATTAATAAAAACAAGCAAAATAATAAGATTGCAACGTTCATAGCCCTCAACAAATAATAGGACATCAAATAAATTTTTAGAAATTCTGATGACCAACCAATTGTAGTTGAAAATCAATTTATGAATTTGTTTTCTTTAAACTGTAGGAGTCAAAGAATCGAAACTGAAATATTAGTAAAATTCCAAATTATTTCTGGTAGATACTGATTTTATTTACATTTTGCAAATGATCAATATTTCCATTGTTTACAACCACAATGTAAACATCCCGTACTATATCTAGGTAAAATAAGAAAATCCTAATAATAGCCTTGTTTTTTTGAGCTTCGATCTCAACAAAGCAAAATAAAGTACAATTTTCAGCACGCAATTACAAAAATTATTGCAAGTCTCGAAGTGTTAAGTTGTTGTAATTGTGTGCTGAAAATCCTTATTTACTTTGCTTTGCTGAGATCGAAGCTCAAAAAAACAGGCCTGATATATTCGTTTTAATGAAATGTATGTAGGTAGTAAATTCACCACACCAGACCCTCCGTTTTGTTAACACGTCCCGATAACTGCCAATTATTTGAATTATTTGAATTTTTCCCAATGTCACCACAGAATGAATTGTCAGTCATCTGTCAGGTTGCTATGTGTAAGCGTATGCGTGCGTCTTATGGACTTTAACATGGCACACATACGTTCGCACATAGAAACACGGAAAACAGCTTGTAGGCAAACTCTCTTAAGTTGGCGGAGCTAACGTTCCCGTAAACTTTTATTTTCACGAAAAAAGTATTATAATATATTATGTCCTTCCAATACGTATCCAAATCCAAAATCTTAAAAAACGAACGATCCATTCTCGGGTTATAAGTGCACACACAGAAGTAAGTATCTTTTATAATAGTGGTTTTAACTTATAGCTTATGTCAATTTTGGTAATTTTTCAGTGTGAGCAGAAGAAATTTATCTTTTTCAAATCTGTATTACATAGTCCAAGTAAATTAAAGCTGTTCAGTTTTCTTCATATTTAACGGTTCTTAATTGTTTTAGAGTGATGGGACCTGGACTAAAAGAAAGCTTAGGAAAACGAGAACTTTGTAATGCAAAAAACTCGAATATGGCTTATGTCGACATATGCTACTTCAACTTATTGCCACATATATAGGGGTACCCATCCGGTTTGTCCTTGCCTTTCGCTTGGAACTATCTGATAAAAAACTATCCTATCTTTAAAACTGGAACCAACCATACACATCCACAAAATTTCATTGAAATCGGTTAAGTGTTTTTGGATAGGATAGACCTTCAGCGCACCTAACAAATTCCCCCGCAGTTTTGAAAATAAAATTTGTTACGAAATAATTTCGAATATGTCGCACTACACTACCTGCAAAATGACAATCGAAAAACAGATGTCACGGCAGGGTTGGTGTCGAGGGTGCTACAGACAAACTGGTATACGACGAATTATGAATAGCCTTTTGAGTCTCGTAAAAGAGAAAAATAAATAACGACATAAAACCATGAAAAAGCAGTTAATTTGAGTCTGGCAAAATGAGAAATGGGAATTTTTAAATTCTTTACCCAACGCCGACATACAAAGGCCATCTTTTAAACTAGTCAGACGTGCGAAGAATGCACGCAGCAATTATTTAAATAACTTTACCTAAACTAAAGTATTTTTTTTTGTAAAAAGAAAATTCGTGAAGTGTGTTTAAGGTGACCGAATAAGTAGAAATACAGAAAAGCTAGAGAAGAAGAAAAGATTGTCAAGGTATGTAAGGGCATTAGTCAAATGATGGTGAAATAACAGTTTTTTTTGTTAAGGAATTGAGGTGCAGACCGAAAATCCACCGCAGGACGGCCACCATCAAAGGTTGGCCGTCAAATTATAAAGTGGTAACACCAAAAGTTCCCGATATCCAAAACAAAAATCCGGGATAGGCGAATAGCCGCAAATTACTTGCCGCAATCAGCCAAGCTGTAGAAAAGCGGTAATTGGAAACCGCAACCAAAAAGTACTACGTGGCGCAAGCGTTAGCGGTGTCGACTCTTCAGCATCCGTGGTGATCAGACGACTTTGTTAGTGAGGCAGCGTAAGCTAAAGTGACGTATTAAGTAGTGTTTTTGAACAGCGATTTCCAATAAGCCATTTGGCTCAGAGGAAGAGACTTCGGCTCTGTCGTAAGAGGAGCCCGGTTCAAGGCCCAGTGGGGGAATAATTTTTATTTATTAAATAAATAACAAAACGTGTAAACAAGAGTGGAAGTGCCGGAAGAAAGTCAGGCGATGGACAGTGGCCAGTCCAAGGTCCCGCAAGGCGATACCCCGTTGGCCAAACGCGTGACAAGACAAATGAAAGTGGCTGATAAACCAATAACAACAACTACAGCAGCTCCAGTAGCAGCAGCAAAACAAGCAATGATAAGTTCGGTAGCAGTACCAGCACCAACAACAACGATGGACATGCCATCGACTAGTAAAGCAGCACTGGCACAAGTACAGTCGTCAGAAGTGGCAAAACGTAGAAGAAAGTTGAAACCGACACCAAATCTTCAACATAAGAGGAAGCCGAAGATCGATGACAAAATGACGTCACGAGCAACCTCGTCAGCACACGAAACGGAAGGCGATGACTCGGATGCCCTCAGCTACTCATACGAGTCTGAAGGGGGCGAGGGCAGATACGTGGGCGAAGGTAACTCATTTCAAGAGTTACTGGACGCCCAAGAAGAAGAACAACAACAACCTGATGAAGAAGACGAGGAGGCCCAGCTTGATCGACTGATCAAGGAGCTCCTCGAAAAGAGGGAGAAATTGCGCCAGCAAAAATTGCAGCAGCAGCAACAAAAGCTGAAGCAACTGCAAGCTGAGCAGCAACAACACAAACAACAAGAAAAGCAACAACAAAATCAGCTTAAGCAGCAGCAACAACAACAAGCCCTGCTTAAGCAACAGCAACAGAAGAAGCAGTTGGCAAACAAACAGCCACTGCAGCAGCACCAACAACAAAAACAGTACCAGCAACCGCAGCAACAACAGCAGCAGAAACAACAACAACAACAACAACAGCAACCGCAGCAACAGCAGCAGAGACAACAGCAGCAGAGACAACAGCAACAGCAACAGCCGCAGCAACAACAACAGCAGCAACAGCAAGAACAACAAAAACAGAAAAAAGAAAAAGTTCCACCTATCAACGTAAGTCATTTAGATATAAGTGATAGTATAAGATTATGTAGATTAGTAGTTAGTAATAATTTCTATATTAAGAGGCTGAACGCCACCAAGCACATAATTATGTGCACTAACATGGAGGAGCACAAAAAGTTGCGCACCGCTCTGGAGAAAGCGGAAGCTGAGTACTTCACGTACACTCCAAAAGGAGAAAAGCGACAAACGGTGCTGCTTAAGGGTATAGACCCCAATGTTAAAATGGAGGAGCTTGAAAAGGAGCTTAAGAGTTTTGAGTGCGACGACCTTAAGTTCGTGGGGGTCAAGCCGTTTTCCTCACCTGCGGACAGGGGTGGTAGCCGCAAATTACCATTCTTTTTGGTTCAACTAACCCCCGACAGCAAAATCGATAGTTTAAAAAGGATCAGATTCCTGTACTATCATGCGGTAAGATGGGAAAAATTAAAGAGGTCAGATCGTGTACTTCAATGTATGCGCTGCCAGAGGTTCGGGCACGCCGCAGCTAACTGCCACATGCAGTTTAGGTGCGTGAAGTGTAACAAGGACCACAGACATGGGGAATGTGCCTTAGGCACGGAAAGAGTAGAAGATCGGGGCCAGCTGTCATGTGTACTCTGCAACACCTCAGGACATCCTGCAAATTTCAAGGGATGTCCCAGGTATCAGCAGGTTAAACAGAATGTGCAGGCTCGAAAACAGAAGTCTGAAGAAGAGAAAGGTCGAAAGAGTCGCTCGTTCTCTAATTTTGTTGCACCCAATGTGTCCTTTGCCCAAATGGTAACTGGACCGGGTAGCACAATGACAAAAAGTGCGCCGAAGGTTCCTACACCGGAAGCGGATCTGGATTTGAAATCGATCCTTCTGTCTTTGCACGGAAAGATCGACAATTTCCAGAAACAATTAAATGAGCAAGCGGCTCGAATAGACATGATCTATTCGACACTGTTTGCCGAGTCTGCCGCGCCATGAATATGATGGGTACGCTGGACGAGGTAAACTTGAAGATCCTTGCGGTGAATGTTAATTCACTTATTCGGATCGAGAGAAGGATCAATCTTTCCAATCTGTTGGAAGCCGAAAAGCCTGATGTACTTCTGGTTAGCGAAACTAAGCTAACTCCGAAACACAAATTAGGCTATAAGAATTACATTGTAGTTAGAAGAGACCGGCCCAACTCCACACAAGGAGGTGGTGTCGCTATCTTAATTCGGAAAGGCTTGCGCCATAGGGTCATATACAGCGGGGACGTGCGAAGGTTCCAGGTGTTGGAAGCATGCATCGTATGCATTCCCCTCAATAGCCAGAGGCGGGTGTATGTGGTGTCGCTTTACGCACCTGAATCCCCTCTACGCATTGAATTTTTGAATGAGATCGAGACGCTTTTTCGTTGCTTACAGCTTCAATCGGAAGATAACTATTACTTTTTGGGCGGAGACCTCAATGCTAAACACGCGGCATGGGGAAATGATATTCCGAACCCTAGAGGCAACCAGTTTCACGACTGGTGGCGTCATAATATGATTGAGTACAAACTCGAATTGTACGCGACGGATATCCCGTCTTTCCCTAGGGATGGTTCTTTCTTGGACTTGGCGCTAGTTGACGAAAGACTCGAACTAACAAACACTGATCTAAGCACGCGGAACTGTTTACGAGCGGTTAAGTACGATAGTGATCACTACGGACTTGCCGCCGTATTACGGATCCCGAACGAGCAGACGCAGCTGGAGCAGTACGACCAAGTGCGTTCTTTCGATTACCGAAAAGCGCAGTGGTCGCGCTTCTCCAGAGTTTTAAAACGCGACATACGCTCATGCGAGATCGACCCACCGACAAACAGGAACTTGACGAACGATGAGATCGACACTCATTTACGGCAAATGAATGTCGTCATCAAACGGACAATGGAGCGGACTATCCCTCGGGTAGGACGTTCCACCGACGAAGAACAAACTGAAAAGTATCGAAACGCGACAATCGATGCTTTGTACCGACATAAAAGTAGACTGCTCTCGAGGCTTAAACGGCTACACAGACAGTTTACTGACAGGAACGATCCCGAGTTAAGGACACTGAAATCGATGATCAAAAACCTGAAACAGTTGATCACCGAAAATTACAGAAAATCTGTAAGTTTGTATTGGGGCAATAAAATTCGGGCTATAAAAACCAGTAGTCCGAATATGTTCCCACAAATAAATAAACTGTTCAGGCGGAAAGATCATAACGATATTTCATGTGTTCGAATACCTCGGACGAACGAGAACAGACAGACACTACTGACTGCTGGCATAAGTCCGGAGAGTGCTGACTCGAACGATGGTTTTTTCGTGGTCGAAGACCCGCAGGAGAGGGTGGATTTGATGGGAGCTTTCTTTGAGAGTGTGTATACGGTGAACAACCCTGTTTGCCGTAACCGCGATCTCGAGGAGAGGGCCTTTCTTAACCACTTTTATCTGCGGACCGAAATTCAAGATTGGCGATCCGAGAACAACGGTTTCACCGGGTTCAATGACGATAACCGTGCAAATGGCACAATCGCCGATGCAAATACTCATCTGTTCGTGAGTAGAGATGAACTTCGGTTTATCTTTGAATCATTGAAAAACAAAAAATCGGCGGGAGTTGACGGTGTCCCAAACGTCGTATTAAAACACCTGCCGCTAGAGGCGATAGATATCTTCGCCACTCTATTTAACAATGCCCTGAATAATGCATATTATCCGGAGCAGTGGAAAATAGCGGTGGTACACCCTATCCCTAAGAAGGATAAAGATAGGACAAACCCTGCTAATCTTCGGTCAATTAGTTTGCTCCCGAATGTTAGCAAGGTATTCGAGAAAGTCGTCAATAGATCTCTTTTGAGATGGGTTGAGGAAAACAAAATAATTCCGGAAAATCAGTTTGGCTTTAGAGCGGGGCATGACACTATTCATGCCGCGTCGAAACTGATCTCCGACATTCAGTGGAATAAAAGTAAGAATCAATGCACGGGTGCCTGCCTGGTCGACTTTGAGAAGGCCTTCGATACCGTATGGTTGGAGGGACTCTTTTATAAGCTGACCAGATTGGGCATTCAAAAACCTTTGCTGTATATGATTTATGACATGCTTATGGGAAAGAAGTTTGTTGTCAAATCTGGCAATGTGACTTCGAGCAGGGTTTTCGAAATTAAAAACGGCTTACAACAGGGAGCAGTGAATTCTCCGATCCTGTTTAATATTTACACAAGTGATCTGGTGGGTTCCCTCAGACATGCTATAGCGTACGCAGACGATTTAGTGGCGTACAGATCAGGACCAAAAATCGAGGTCATCAGAATCCTTCTGCAGCGTGACTTCGAGCAAATTAAGAGGTATTGCGATGATTGGAAGTTGAAAATCAATTTCCAAAAATCGGAAACAATCCTGTTCAGAACTCCATTGGCTGGGGCCCCTCGGGATACCAGAAAAAACTGGAGAAAATTAACAATTATTGGACAGCAGGGACGGCCATTGGTGGTGAAAAACGTGGTCCGGTATCTTGGCATCTGGCTTGACCAGTATCTATATTTTGACAAACATATAGATGCTTGTCTTGCTGGGGCTAAGCGGGCCTACGCTCTGACAAGGAGACTGTTTCGCAGCAGTCAACTTGACTCCAGGGTGAAGGTCATTTGCTACGTGGCCCTCATAAGGCCCATCATCGCTTATGGCTGTCCTTTGTGGTTCAATATAGCGCCGTTCTATATGGAAAAGATTCGGGTGTTTGAGAGACAATGTCTCAGGGCCTGTCTAGGGTTGTTTAGAACTCCCGAATCTGAGTACACAAAATACTATCCCAACAGGACCCTATACAATGGGGCTCGACTGAATAGGGTTGACAATTTCCTTATTAAGGTGATTCGGAGGCACGTTGCAAGGGCGATGGCCAGTGATAATAGCCTGATCTCAGGGGCTTACTACCCCAATTTAATGTACCATGAGAGTACGCTTCGGTCTGGCTTTATCCCGCCTGAGGCATTCCTTCATGTAGACATGAAAGGGTTAGTCCAAAATAAAGATGGTGTGCCGGTATTATACCACAGCCACCGCGGCGCGAGGGATAAGCGGCTCATCCACGACGGGTCCGCCGCCAATGCTCAGGAGCTCCTCCGTTTTAGCACCGCAATTGCGGATCGGGACAGGGTCGATACGGTAAAGCAGTTCACCGAATTTTGGTGGCTTGAGGAAGAGGTGAGGGCTGATACGCTCTCCCGGGCCGGTGCGCTACTGACGTAGCATCCTCCTTAGTTTTAAGATAGATATTAAGTTTGTAGGTTTAGGATAGATTAGGGGGTCCTTGGGAGGGACTGGGCTAGCCGACATGTATGTGCTACCGAGACTCGACCGACGCTATTGCGTTGTTTTTTTTTATTGTATGTTAAAGATAGGAAAAATCCTTAAATTTGCATTAATTCTATATTTCGGTAGAGTAAGTAACATAGGGTAAAATTTGTATAGATTTAGTTTACATATATATATACATAAAAGTGAATTTAAGCCCAAGTGATATAGGTACTACAAAGACAAAAAGCAGTACAAAGCGCAACCTGGATGCTGTGGCCACAACGTCGTCAGTTGCTGATTAAAAAGGGTGAGTCATTTTGGACCTGATTCTTTTATATATATAGTTAAACAAATCTTAAAAGGGGGAGGGGACCATTGCTTAAGGGATAATCAATAATTTGCAAAAAAAGACGGTAAAGAAGCCCAATTAGTAAGTGAATATATAATTCGCGTAAATATAAGGATTTTTTTTTAAAGTAGAGTAAAGTAAAGTAAAGTAACTTAATTTAAATGAATAAACGTTTTGTGTAAACATGCTAAATACAATACCATGAGTTTATTTTAAAAAGGGCGAAATGGGATGAGGGAGTGCGGATAAGGGAAGGATGATGCGGAGTAGGAGATAAAAGGTGGCGAATAAAGGGGCTGCCTAGGCGAGTATGGTAGCCAAGGTAGGGAGGGTAGAGGCGAACTTCTCGCAGCGTCAATGTCACCTCGGCGCGAAAGACTGGCATGGTTTTTTGTTGCACGGACCAAGGGTCAAGTCCCACACCCACCGACGAGCTAAGAAAGGGAACTTGCATGCCAGCAACGACCCGATGGTAAGAACGGTCTAGCAACAAAATGGCGCCCGCAACGTGAAGGCTTCACTATTGTGAAATAGTGAATGTAGATTTTTTTAAGGAGCCAATTCATTTGTTTTAGTTTTTTTTGTGATTTCTTGTTATCTTGCTTAGTTTTTTTTTGTTTTGTCTTGGATTCCTTTTCCCAACATAAGTCCCGATGACTGGTGTAATCTGGTATCGCGTTGCGATGGAGGGAGAGAATCCAAATAAAGTTGTGTGGTATCTTTTTTTGTCTGAGTCTTGATGTTATGTGTGATAATACCGACATCGAAGTCCTGACTGGGAAACCACACTCAACATATACGAAATGTATATAAATCCGGTAGATGTGAAGAGACACGGAAAGATTGCGTTGTGTTAGTCTTCCAGTAGTTCCTTCCGTCATCAAAAATGTTCAAGTTTCTGAGTCGGTTACGAACAACGTGTTTGTCTATAGCCGTCCTGAAATAATTGTAATTGTTAGTTTTTATAGAGTAGTTGTTCTAATGCAAAGTTTTACCCGTTCAATAATTAGTTTGTTTTATTTTTGTTATTTTTCAAATAGGCTCGCAGGTCTTCGCCATCTTTTACATCCGAAGTATCGTCTTTTCTCCGCCAATTATCCTCATCCTAAGCCCAATATTATGATAGGTAGTTCTTTTGTTAGGAATTTCGTTCGTCACCATATTATTCTTTTTGTAGTTTGTTTTTTTTATATCTTTTTATTATTTATAAACCATTTTTATAGCTTTATTAATTTTTTATTATAATACCAACCGATACATTTTAATATTTTTTTATTTATTTTGTCTTGCTCTCAATTTTGTCGTGCTCTCGCTTCGTTCCTTCGGTCTCTGTTGTTGTTTCCTTGGCGTCTGAAATTTTTTGAGTATGAAAAAAACCCCAAATCGTCCTCATACTCGATCGGTTTCAACCGCAGCTCAGGCGAATAAAACCATTTTAGAGGAAGAATTTGAAGTGTTTCATCAGTCGTTGGGAGACTTAAATTTCGACCAAATTTCAAATTCCTCCTCGAATTCACCGATCATGGCAGACAACAACCAAACGGCTCCTAATGGAATTATTTCTGTTGAAGAACCTGGAACATCGGCTTCCAATATACAACAAGCACAGAGCTTAGATACCGCATCTTTAGCAGATCGCATAGATCAGTCGCTAACAACCAACCAAATTCGCTTCTTCCAGCAGATGCAAATTTTTATGAACAGCGTTTTGGACAAAATGGAAAGCATAAGCAACCCCGTGCCAGTACAAAATGTCCCAGATCTAAACAATGCTTGCAATCCGCAGTTTACGAGCAACTTAAACGATAGGTTGTCAAATATGTATCCACCTCTGTCTGGTCAGGTTTCAGTGCACAGTGTTCCTCCTCCACCAGTGTCGGGGACACCAAGCGCTTCCAACGCATCTGAGAAATGCCGATTAGATAGGTGGAACATAAAGTATGACGGTACTGAGAACATCATCGACTTCCTCTTTAAGGTTGATAGGCTCCAAACTTCGTCGTTCTATAGCGATGACCAAATCACTGCCAACTTTCATTCCCTGTTAGTAGGAAAGGCGAATGACTGGTTCTGGTCATTTCTTCGCAAAAATCCTCACGCGAAGTTTGGAGACATCAAAATCGCCATGAAGAGAGAGTTCGGTCGAAAAGAAAATGATGTTGAAGTCTATATGCGTTTGTTGACTCGTAGACAAGGGTTCAAAGAGTCTTTCGATGACTTCTATAGCTCTGTTATAGGTCTGAATGACCGTCTGAATGAGCCGTTCGACGCTAGGAAGCTTATAGAGGTCATCCGAAATAACTCCAAGGACAAGTTGGGAGAAGTATTGCTTGCTGCCAATATAACAGATCTGGAACAGCTTAGAAACAAGGGAAGGGAAGCTGAACGTTTCCTGGCTAGGCGTATGTTTTCTCAAAAAGCTGTTCATGAGATGCATTTGGGGGAAGAAGTGGATGAACAAGTCGAAGAAGTGTCAGCATTTAGTCGATCTCAAAATCGAGCTCCATTACTGTGTTGGAATTGTGACCAACAGGGACACACGTTTTACCAGTGTCCCTCACATGAGAGACAGCTTTTCTGCTTCCTCTGTGGCGCTAAGGGCATTAGTACACCTGAGTGTTCTAAACACCAGGGAAACCGCCAGGGGAACGACAGGAGAGACGGGGAGAGTCGTTTCCAAAGGAACAACCCCGAGCGTCAGAACAATTAACAGGAGGAAACATCGCAATAAGTAAGGTCGAGCAAAGTTCGGATAGTGCTCCCATTGCTATATTGCAACGCGAAAAAAATGATGTTTCATCCTGTAATGTTGGTCACCCCATTAACACCTTTCAACTAAAATCTCTTCACGAGAGGAAATTAAATTATTATAAACTGCGGTCTCAGATAATGGGTAATAATTCAATCGCGAGCAATCATATCAGGAAGTGTAGGGAAAGATATCATAAGCGGAAAGCCTTCCAGAGGCTCATAGTCGAGACGATATTAACTTCGGAAACAGATGGGAGGATGTACGCTAAAGTGCTGTTAAAAAACGAATACGTTTTCGGATTGCTAGACAGCGGTGCATCCATCTCTGTACTGGGGGAGTCTTGTTTTGAATTCATGGAGAGGAATGGTATTCAGATGATGCCCTACAAGAATTTCGTTAAGACGGCGGATGGTAATACTCACGATATTGTGGGGTACTGCGAAATTCCTACGTCGCTTAACAGCGTCTCGAAAACCATAACTTTCTATGTAATTCCTAACTTGACTCAAAAGGTTTACCTCGGCATGAATTTCTGGAGGGAATTCTGCTTAATCCCACACTGTCCGATTGATTCGATTGCCCTGTCAAATGAAGAAAGTGTTAGCGCAGCAGATGATGCAAACTTTATTTCACTTACCCCCGAACAGAAACAACTTTTAGAGTCTGTGAAAAAGAAGTTTCCTAACTTTGTTGACATAGGTCTCGGTCATACCCATTTAGAGACTCACAACATCGATGTTGGAGACGCAGTGCCAATTAAATCCAGACACTACCCCTTGTCTCCGGTGCGACAGGAAGAAGTGTTCAAGGAACTTGATCGCATGCTGGAACTGAAAGTTATCGAGGAAAGCAACTCACCTTGGTGTTCCCCTATAGTGCTAGTCAGAAAGCCAGGAAAAGTACGCCTGTGCTTGGACAGTCGAAAGTTGAACAGCGTGACGAAAAAAGACGCATATCCGCTGCCACATATTGATGGTCTTCTAAGCCGCCTTCAGGACACACATTTTATTACGGGGCTTGACCTCAAGGATGCCTTTTGGCAAATCCCTCTTGATGAGGACTCAAAACAGAAAACGGCATTTGCTGTTCCGGGACGGCCATTGTATCAATTTGCGGTAATGCCGTTCGGCTTATGCAATGCCGCACAACGGATGTGTCGTCTGATGGATCGTGTTATTCCAGCACGACTTCGGGAATATGTTTTCATCTACTTGGATGACTTATTAATATGTTCAGCGGATTTCGACACCCATGTCCAAGTACTGGCGGAAGTGGCTTCCTGTCTACGTAGGGCGAACTTGACCATAAACATCCAAAAAAGTAAGTTCTGTATGCGTGAGATCAAGTACCTTGGATACATCGTCGGTCAGGGCACGCTAAAAACCAACCCTGAAAAGGTAGAGGCGATGCTCAACTTCCCAATTCCAAAAACACCGAGACAAGTGCGTAGATTCATTGGTATGACTGGTTGGTATAGGCGCTTTATCAAAAATTACTCGGAACTTGCAGCGCCTTTGACTGATTGCCTGAAAAAGAGAAAGGATTTCGAGTTATCATCCGCAGCCAGAGAGGCATTCGAAAAATTAAAGGAAGCACTTACCTCTGCACCTGTTTTGTCCCAGCCAGATTTCAAACGAGAGTTTACCATCCAGTGCGATGCTTCATCTGAAGGGGTAGGGGGAGTGCTTTTTCAACTCGATGTGGATGGTAACGAGAAACCAATCGCTTTCATGTCGAAAAAACTAAATAAGGCACAAAAAAATTACACAGTCACAGAGCTCGAGTGTCTTGCTGCAGTCTTATGCGTTAAGAAATTCCGTGCCTACATTGAGGGTTTGCATTTCCGCGTCATCACTGACCATTCAAGTTTGAAGTGGCTTATGTCGCTGAAAGATTTGAGTGGTCGTCTTGCGAGATGGAGTCTGGAACTTCAACGTTTCGACTTTACCATCGAACATCGCAAAGGTTCCCTAAATGTAGTGCCGGATGCTCTATCACGAGGAGAAATGGATGAGCTGTCGGTGACGTCTGTAGGTGAAGAAGTAGATCTTGCCTCGCCTGAGTTCGACTCTGTAGAGTACAGAAATCTTCGGGAAGAAATCGAGAAAAATCAAGCTTCGCTCCCAGATCTAGTTGTATCCGACAAATTTATATACAAAAGAGTTAGATTTAGAAGCGAAGATCTTGGAAACGAAGATTCTTTATGGCGCTTGTGGATACCAAGCACTTTGACTCACACAGTTATTGAAATGGCCCACAATACAAAGCTTTCTTGTCATAGTGGGTTTTCAAAAACGTACGCGAGAGTCCGCGACAAGTACTATTGGCCAAAGATGGTCAGACAAATCAAGACCTATGTGAGCCAGTGCGAGGTGTGTAAGTCCATAAAAGCGCCAAATAAGATTCTTCGTCCCCCGATTACGAAGCAGATCGTCTCAGAGCGACCAATGCAGCGACTTTACGTCGACTTACTAGGTCCATATCCGCGCACAAAACGAGGCAATGTCTACATATTCATCGCAGTCGATCACTTCTCCAAATACACCTTCCTTAAAGCACTATCAAAGGCAACTTCGAGAAATATAATTCGATTTCTGGAGTCCGAGGTATTTCATGGATTCGGAACACCTGAATTCATACACTCGGACAACGGAAAACAATTTATATCAACCGAATTCAGTGGATTTCTGAACAACTATGGCGTGCAACACATTCGTACAGCTTTGTACTCGCCACAGGCCAACATTTCGGAGAGAGTTAACCGCAGTATCCTGAACAAGCTAAGAGTATTTGTAACTGATGAACAAGACCATTGGGATGATCATTTATCAAGCATACCATGTGCACTACGATCAGATGTTCACGACTCGATTGGATGTCAGCCATACTATGCCTTATTTGGGCAGAACATGATAAACCATGGTTCATCTTACAAAATACTCAGACGCTTGCAGGCACTGCAGGATCCCGATATGTTGGTAACGTCTCGTGAAACGCGTATGCCTCTTGCACGTCAGCAGTTGTCCAGAAATCTACTACTAGCGCACGAAAAATCTAAGCGTACCTACAACACTCGTTCCAGGCCGACGTCGTTTAAGGTTGGACAAGAAGTTTTTCGCCGCAATTTTGCACAGAGCAATTTCGTCCAGGGGCAAAATGCCAAACTGCTGCCTAAATTCCTTAAGTGTCGTGTCCGTCGTGTTGTTGGTAACTGCATGTATGAATTGGAGGATTTATCCGGCAAAATCATCGGCATTTTTCATGCCAAAGACATTCGCCAATGACTGCATGCGTATATCTGGAAGAGGCAACCACAAAGTATCGGGTCGGTAGAAAAATTCCACAAAATACTTATCTGACTATTCTGCCCGGCTAAAGTAGGTTCGGCTCCCACGTTTTATGTTGCTCTGTTTTAACTTTCAATTGTTCTTATTGTTTTCACAATTTAATGCACCTTTGAAACATGTGGGTTCGATTTTTACAATTTTGTTCTGACATTCTGACAGCAGATTATAAACAAAACGTAAAGCCCTGTGTTACGAAATAATTTCGAATATGTCGCACTATACTACCTGCAAAATGACAATCGAAAAACAGATGTCACGGCAGGGTTGGTGTCGAGGGTGCTACAGACAAACTGGTATACGACGAATTATGAATAGCCTTTTGAGTCTCGTAAAAGAGAAAAATAAATAACGACATAAAACCATGAAAAAGCAGTTAATTTGAGTCTGGCAAAATGAGAAATGGGAATTTTTAAATTCTTTACCCAACGCCGACATACAAAGGCCATCTTTTAAACTAGTCAGACGTGCGAAGAATGCACGCAGCAATTATTTAAATAACTTTACCTAAACTAAAGTATTTTTTTTTTGTAAAAAGAAAATTCGTGAAGTGTGTTTAAGGTGACCGAATAAGTAGAAATACAGAAAAGCTAGAGAAGAAGAAAAGATTGTCAAGGTATGTAAGGGCATTAGTCAAATGATGGTGAAATAACAGTTTTTTTTGTTAAGGAATTGAGGTGCAGACCGAAAATCCACCGCAGGACGGCCACCATCAAAGGTTGGCCGTCAAATTATAAAGTGGTAACACCAAAAGTTCCCGATATCCAAAACAAAAATCCGGGATAGGCGAATAGCCGCAAATTACTTGCCGCAATCAGCCAAGCTGTAGAAAAGCGGTAATTGGAAACCGCAACCAAAAAGTACTACGTGGCGCAAGCGTTAGCGGTGTCGACAAAGCAACGCTCCAAAAGCAGCAAGCGCCGGTTCAAGTCCCGATAGCGGCGAAACATATTTTTTTTTATTTCTTTTAACTTTTTATTTTTACCTGTTGTTAATCGTAAGAAAGCCAACGAAAGTTGCTAGTTGTTTTTTTTTATTGTATGTTAAAGATAGGAAAAATCCTTAAATTTGCATTAATTCTATATTTCGGTAGAGTAAGTAACATAGGGTAAAATTTGTATAGATTTAGTTTACATATATATATACATAAAAGTGAATTTAAGCCCAAGTGATATAGGTACTACAAAGACAAAAAGCAGTACAAAGCGCAACCTGGATGCTGTGGCCACAACGTCGTCAGTTGCTGATTAAAAAGGGTGAGTCATTTTGGACCTGATTCTTTTATATATATAGTTAAACAAATCTTAAAAGGGGGAGGGGACCATTGCTTAAGGGATAATCAATAATTTGCAAAAAAAGACGGTAAAGAAGCCCAATTAGTAAGTGAATATATAATTCGCGTAAATATAAGGATTTTTTTTTAAAGTAGAGTAAAGTAAAGTAAAGTAACTTAATTTAAATGAATAAACGTTTTGTGTAAACATGCTAAATACAATACCATGAGTTTATTTTAAAAAGGGCGAAATGGGATGAGGGAGTGCGGATAAGGGAAGGATGATGCGGAGTAGGAGATAAAAGGTGGCGAATAAAGGGACTGCCTAGGCGAGTATGGTAGCCAAGGTAGGGAGGGTAGAGGCGAACTTCTCGCAGCGTCAATGTCACCTCGGCGCGAAAGACTGGCATGGTTTTTTGTTGCACGGACCAAGGGTCAAGTCCCACACCCACCGACGAGCTAAGAAAGGGAACTTGCATGCCAGCAACGACCCGATGGTAAGAACGGTCTAGCAACAAATTCTTTCTTAGATTTTCTATCTGTGAATGGGTTAAGACTTAAGAGTCATCATAAGAGCATTATGTTTTCACTAATGAGAGAGTTACATCTCTTCTTTTGTCGACTCTCTTAAGTGACGTCGTTTGTAATTTGTACGGGCATGAAGAACGAAAGAAAAAGTATCACAGTTTGTACACAAACACAACTGCGTAGTTGAAATTTAAAGTAGTGAAATAAAATTTTTTTAAATGTAATATGTATTTTAAAAAAGTAAAAATGCAAATATAAGCACCCTGAAAATATCTTCCTTTTGACACTTCATTTGTTAAGATTGGTTGAGCTTGTGAATCGCAAGAGGTAGAAACTCACTACAGAAACTACAGAAATAATATAGAGGGGATAGCAAACTCAGTTTTTCTCTATAGTATCGTACAATGAATTTTTTAAAGAAAGTCAGTCAGACTCGCACTAAACGAGAAAGTTTCGTGCGACCCAGTCATGCACTTTATTTGAAAAGCTGTCACCTTCATAATGGTTTAGTAAGAAAAATATTCGTACAAAATTTCAAGCTCGGGATTTTAATCAATTCTGACCATAAACTAAGTATTAAATAGACTGACAGCTTCAGCCAAAAAGGGATTGCCTACAAGCTAAATTTGACCTTGAATGCAGTCCGGTTTGAATTCAGGTAGCCTGAGGTGAACTTTCATTTCAATATCGAGTGCGAGGGCTGTTTTTCCAACTCACAGTTTTTTCACTGCTCCACCTCTCGCGAACGTCTGACAAACATCCGAGAGTATAACTGTCTTGAAAGAGCTTCTCAATTAGCAGTTTGGAATCGGCATAAAATTGTAGATCCCTTCCATTCGTTCCAAAAATTAAATCTCACACAAAACGAATGGATGTAAGAATCTAGGCCTAGGGTCCCTGCGGACCTGTTGCGCCAAAAATTATATATTATTACTAGCTGACCCGGCGAACTTCGTACCGCCCAAACTCGTTTATATAATGAAAATAATAATTTCGAGCATGCACAATGCACATGCTGCTTTGTATAATTCGGTGAAGTCAAATTCTTCATTCAAAACTTATACTCATACAATAGAAATGACTAAAGTACATATAGCACGATGTGTTTCAATAATTGTATTGGTGATACTAAACGTTTTTCTATTCAGTCTATAGGTTTTACATTATGGTTCTATGTTCTATCCCCAATCTAATTACTTAATATTTTTTTAGGTCAAAAAGCGGCATTGTCCTTTCGAATCCACTAAGCTGAGTGCACAAATGGACGTAGTCTCTTTTATTTATATAGCTGTACCCATCCGGATTTGCCAGTGCCTTTCGTATTAAGTCCCGACCTCATTTCGCAAATTACTTTATTTTGACAATTTTAATTACCTATACCACTTTAGAAATAGCGTTTGAATTTTATTTTTATTTTTTAATGGGAGGTGCCACAACCTGTTTTCCTATCCCTCTAATATTTTGTAAGGTGCCACCTTTAGGGTCCAAAACTATCCTATCTTTCAAACTGGAACCAACCATACCCATCCACAAAATTTCTTTGAAATCGGTAGAGTTGTTTCGGAGATCGACCACCTCGCCACCTATCGGGTCCAAAAGTATCCTAACATTTAAGTCTTGCTAAACAGTAAATGCAGGTCTACTTTTTTTGGGGGGTGTCCATTTTTTTGTTTGACTCCATGTGAAATAGTGTGGTACTTCTGAGTAGAGTAATGACCAAAAGCATTCGCACGATTACACGATTCCAAAAATTCGGTGAGTCTAGTTTTTGATGAATTTATAGCGGTCGTGAAATATACGATCCGGCCGGTTTTCAAGATGGACGGCTAAATGAATAACGATTGGATCCCGTTCATGAATTGGAAAACCAAAGATACTCCAAACCGCTTCATTGGAGCTGATGTATCTTCCAATTTGGTACAGCGTTTTTTCATCGTTGTTATTCACTGAAGGAGCAGTCACATTGGTATTTTTATCTCCAAATGCCGCCATATCACTGCCTTTATTCACATACTTGCAAATATATTTGATGCTTTTCACTGAACTACAAAACTCTACATTAACATGAGCTTGGAATGTTTCGCTCAGTAGAGGTGAATATAGCACCACCCAACGATTGCCAATGTCAATGTCGTTGTTGATGATTTTTGTAATAATGAAGATGTATTGCATTTTGCCCGGCCAATAGCAAAGATGTAATCTCTGGCCATTTTGGATTACACGTTGACGTGATAAATAAATGGGAAAATTTTAAAATTGAGAGTATTAAAGGGATAGGAACAAAATATGGAAAGGATTAACTCTAAACGAAATATTTGTAAGTTTAACAGCCAAGAAGAAAACTAAACACACCTATCAACTTGGTTGGTAAGCCTTCTCCCTTCTATCTCCACACCGGTACCGAAGGTGTTATGGTACCTTTGAGCTGCCCTCCCCAGAACCCTACTCACGAATGAGCACTCCATTTCAAAAAGTTACTTAACATAAACAAACTATACCTACTTATTAGGTAAAAAAAAAAATTCAAAATTGTTGACAACAACAATTTGCTTGGAAAATAATTAAAATAACTGACAACAACAATTGCTTTGAAAATTTAAAATATATTTTTTTTTGTATTTGAAGTGTCACTACTCGATTTCTATCCAGTTTATTGTTTTTTCAACGTGCAATTTCCTCATGAAAAACGAAATATGTTCCTACAACGCCACCTGTAAACTCTTTGGGGTATAAAAATTAGTTTAAAACCGATTCTCATACCTACTGAATTTACATATAAAATTTCATCCAAATCGGTTGAGCCGTTTCGGAGGAGTATAATCACTAAAACTGTGACACGAGATTTTTATATATTAGGATTAGATATCATTTTAAGGAAATCGGTATCAAAAAATTGCTCGCATGTTCGCCATTGACTTTCCTGTAAGTCTCACAACCTAATTTTTCTTTTACATTCCCATTTTTTTTTTTTTTGATATTCGGCAACGCTTTTCTTTCGACTGTTTTTTTTTTTAAATTATCGATTTGTTAAACAATTAACAACATCGTTTAACAAAATTGCCACTTAAAAAATGTAAGAAAAATTGTAAATAATTAAGTTTCCTATTCCTAATTGATTTAATTGTATTAAGAAACAATAATAAATGTGCAGTCATAATTCAGCAGAAAAATTTAGGATTCTTATTTCCTATACTCACGATGGTGAATATTTTAATTTTACTTTTCACTTATAATCCTCCGGTTATGTACATGAAATGGCATTATAAGAAAAATTTATAAGAAAATATTTATTGAACACTTATTTCAAAAATAATTTCTTTAAATAACTAAATTAAATAACTACATTCTTATATTCTTTTGTGTAGGCAAAGCAGCGTACTGAACTACTCGAACAAGAAGTCTCAGAGGCTGAAAAATCCGAAAAATGTGTTATTCAGTTTGAATGCTGGCTAACAAAAGTCGATGAAATTCTAACAGAGCATTTAGAAAACGATGTCACAATAGAAGATTTACCAGATGATTTTCAGGTATTTTTGAGATGTACATATTATGTTGTTCAGGTTTCGTTAACAATTCTTTTTCTTTAGCGTTTACTGAAAGAATTTGAGCAAAACGAGGAAAATCTCACTGAAGTTCGAGAACTAATAAGAACCCACACAAAGAATAGAAAAATGGAAGCTGCAAATCGTTTACAAGAACAATTAAATTTACTTGAGGCTCGATTTAAAGCATGTCAAACTAAGCTCAGGAAGTGCACAGCTCCACAGCCGGCCTATGAATCTCGGTTAAATCGAGCTGTTGCAGAGTTAAGAAACGTTGAACGCTCCACATTGGTGTTAGATGTCGCAACCGCAGGACCAGCTACAGTGCAATCACAGTATCAAAATTGTGTGGTAAGTTTTTAACACTTATATTGTCTATATGAAACTAACACTAGTATTTTAGAGAATCTATCGAACTCTGTCTGAAATCAAAGGAGAAATAGAAAATACAATAAAAACAGGACGAAAAGTTTGTGAAGACAAGTTCACCAAATCTCCAAAGCAATTGACCCAGCGAATTGATGCACTTAAGCATCTTTATAATGCTCTGGGCGAAAATGTTACACAATCCAAATTATTTCTTGAAGGACTATTAAAGCTGACACGCCAGCTCAACGAATGCTTTGAAATGTCTGAAAATACATTGGGAGCTATAGAATCAATACAGGACATCAACGAAAAGAATACAAAATTCCAATTAATGGAAAGCGTTCTACAAAAATGCGAAGATATTTATAATGAGTACAAGAAATCTTGTGATCAAATCTATCTTGAAGATGTGAGACAAAAAATAAGCGATATCAAGGCTGAATATTCGAAATTGTCAAGTGCTGATGTCATAAGAAGGTTATCGGAAATGAAGTCAACCTTGCAGAATTTGGATAACATTTCTGTTGACACTCTAAGGTTAGTTATTGTGGACACAAATTTGGTTTGCAAGCTTTACACTTCGTTTTTTTTTTCTAGAAAAATGGAAAACGACTTAAAAGAAGTAAATATTTCCAATCCCGATATAGAAGATTTACATCGACAAGTTACTGGAATTATTGAAGTAAGTTTAAATTCAGTCTTCTTGTAATATATATGTTATGTTTCATTATCATCCATAATATTTATGTTCCTCTTCACATCAATTTTGTACATAACGTATATACATATATGTATAATGATTACTTTTAGTTTGTGCTTTTTGTGTTTTCGTGTGGCTTGGAAGATTAATGTGGTTTATTATTTACATTGGTGTTTGTATGTTGGTATAGACATCACAATTCAAAACATAACTTTTGTTTATTGTACTCATCTGCTAAGTTAAAATTCTAGTTCTACTCAGTTACTATTAAAAAAAAAATCGTATGTGCTCCTTACAACTGCGTCGTTTTAATTTTTGGTTACGATGCCGGCATATCGATAACAATTTCCCTTCCTTATCCGTTTACCTTTATAAGGGAAGCCATTTAAAAAACTTTCGAAACTTTTGTTTACTATTATGATGATCATTTACCTATTTATATTTGGTGGGGATTGGTTAATTCAAAATTCTTTGTGAATAAAGTGCAAGGTTCTTTTACATACCTGAAAGCTTAAAATTTGTAAGTTCAGATACCTTTTTTTAGATAGGATTTCGAGATTTTCGTTTCAAAATTTCGGTTTTATTTTTAATTTTAGTTTATTCGAACAAATTATTGGTGCAAAAAGTTTAAAAATTGTCACCGGACGGTAGATAGGTACCCGAGTTTATTGACAGTTCTAGCTCTGTCAAAAAGAGTTTTTCTATAATAGAATGGGTTGTTGTGTAAAAGTTGGTACAACTTCACTTATGTATTCGTTTAACCAGACATTTTGTTTGTGAAATTTTATAGCAAATGTTTGTTAATAAATTGCGGTGCGCACTTCCTTCTGTGTCCAAATGGGTAATAGAGAGAACAATTTGGAATTTTTAACTCTTCTGCCAGCTGGTGCTTGACACTGACAAGTTTATGTGCTGCTGTCTTAGCTTTTTTACAGCAACCCTCCTTAAGCAATCTTCCTTAAATTATACCCGAAATAACCGTGTGATATAGATAGCTCCACCATCCCTTTTAATCTCCATCGATTCATACATGAAGGCAATTTAACGAACTTATTTGGTTTACGTACGTTAAATTCGAAACATTTTACGCGTAAGGCAATTGAAACGAGTTTTTACATTAAATTATTTGAAAAGCGTTATTAAAAATGTGTGAAAATTAATTGAAATGGATTTAAAGTGCAAGTGAAAAACATGTTTTTTTGCGGCCAGGACACAAGAAAATTCGGATTTCATGTTGACTTGGCATCAGAAATCTAAAATCTCCGATCAACATTTTAAAAGCCAAATCGAAAACGACATGAGCCATTATCGTATATTACAGTAAAAGCTCGTTAGTTCGGAATGGTTGGGGGAAGGTCAGTCTGAATAAACGAATTTTCCGAATTAATGAGATACTTTTATTTATGCATAAAAACGCTTTCCTTTTGATGAAAAAATGCGAGAACTTAAATCGAAAAATTACATTATTAGCACAAAAAATTGCAAATACTACATATGTAATTAATTTTTGTAACTAAACACCTAAACTGTATTTGTGTTTTGTGATTGCCGGGATTACTCCAAAACAATTTCACGGCTTTTCCGGACTTCTAAATGTGAATTGCCAGGGCTCCCATCGCGTAATTTATGAAACGATTGAACAAAACGATATCGTTTCTAGTTTGCTTCATATAACGTCATCGTCGCATCGTTCAAATGAATCATTCATAGTTTTCATTTTGAACAGTTTGAACATGACTCTGACACATAAAAAATCCAAAAATGTATGGAAACATTTTTTTTGTTTAATTCGTTTATTTTTCTTCGTTGTCATTGATGGAAACGAAATTGGTAATTTAGTGCAAAAAAGATAAACGTAGTAGAATTTTTATTTTAGGGTAAAGCTCTTTTTTCACTGCACTCGGCTAAATTTGCTTATAATTGCTTCTGGAAATTTGAAATGTAAAACCAAAAAGCTTTGAGCTTAGTTAGTTCAGATTTTGTTCATAGATTTCATATAAATATGCGTGTGTTTTCAATGAATTTCGAGCTTTTCAATTTTTTGTACTTTTTCCCACTTTCGATGTAGTTCAGGCTTAAAGTTGTAAAACGAAATCAATGAATGCAATTTAATGATTGCATTTTTTCTAATAGCATTAAAAAAGTATGCAACTATAAAACAAATAATTGAAATTCATTTAATAATAACCATTTTTTTTGCTAAGAACGCATTCTTTTACAACTCGGATAAGAGCGAGTGCCTCCAAAAAGAACATAAGTGTGTTTTCCATTAAATGTCTCTAAAACTGAAATTCTATAATTAAAACTGCAAAAATGGACCAAAAACGATGAAGCGATTGCAAAATAGCTATCGTTAAATCGAATCGTTTCGACGATGATCGTCCAATCATTTTGACTATTATCGTTTCTTGGTTGTTACACGATGTAGAAGCATCGTCGAGACGATGTCGTTATATTTCTATTTGAATACGTGTTAAATCATTGCGTTATTTAACTTTTGCTAATTTATTTAAATTTTATATAAAAAAATTTAAAACCAACTCTCTTTTATTTGTGAAAATTTTTTTTTCGAATACGAGATTTCTAAAATAAATAAATCCCAATTAAAGAGTTTTTAGTGTATGTACTTTTATATCTACAATAATTATTAATTGTGGTTTGTTTCAGACCAAATTACTAAGTGTTTATAAACTTTTTTTTTTTTTGCTATATATGCAAAATGTGATCAGGGAAAACTTCAAAACTGGTCAGAGAAAGTCAGGGAAAATTTTTTTTGAAAATAGTGGCAACCTTGTATTCATAATTATTGTATTGGTGTATGTATATAGAAACCATAACTGAATAACAAATAGCACATACAAAACTGCATAATATTCTATAGGTTACATATAATCATTATAGGTATACGTATTTCAATAGCTTTATTGAATATACGTATTTGTTTTTTTTTTTTCTGTTCATATAAAGGAAATTTATTCACATATCCTAACATTGCAACTAACATTAAACACTACCGTCCACCGAGAATTTTCCCGCTGTCAGAGAAAAATCTTGGTATAAAAAATAAACACGTTGTTAGCTGCATTACATTTTTTAACATAACATCGTTAAATTCAACTGATTTTTTCGGAAAACACAAGTACCTTCTATACTGGAAATATGAGTAAAATGTAAAATATTTATCCTGGATGTGGGGCTTTAACTGGGCTGCAGAAAGTTTTTCAAATACATATAAATATATATCACGCTTAAATTGTGCACATGTCATTGTATAATTATAATAGCACTTTTGTGTGCTAATTGAAAAGAAATTCACAACTCTCATAACGCTTATTCCTTGTAAACGCACTTGTATTTTATGGGATACACTGTTAAAGAAAAGTCTGATTTTGCTATAGGAAGCCATTGCAATGAATAATAAATCACCGATGGCATCACCAACTGACGAAAATGAGACAGAGATTGTTATAGTCAGCAATACGGTGCGACAGAGGCGTGCAAGGACTCCATCGTCAAATGAACCCTCCAATGTTCCAACACATCAACAGTTGCTACAGGACGAAATATTACCAGATGATACCAATATAAAAGTTCTGCCAGATCTTTTACCGCCGCAAACATTTCGGTTGGCTGAGTCTAGTTCTTTGTTCTCTGAAATATCTATGAATCGCAAAAACAAAACTAATTTGGATGAAAAAGAAACTGAACCAAGTAAAACATCTGACTCGCTTAATCAGCAACAGCAAGCGGTGGCTGTAGTTGAAGTAATAGAAAAAAATCTGCGAAATCACAAAATGTCTGTTCAAAACATTGATATAGGAACGGAAGCCACCGAACCGAATGTCGGAGAAATTGTCGACACTGTTAATATTCTAGAAAGTGTTGACCCCTTTGTCCCTGAATATGTTGAGATGGTGCAAATAGTTGATCTCTCTGAAGATTCTGATTCATCTATGCGGGTTGAAGATGAACATAAAATCGAAACAACATCTGTTGAAGATGCTGTTGAAATAAGGGCAAACCCAACGTCACCAATTTTAAAAGTAGAGAAGCAACGAATTTCCTTCGAAGAAAAACGAAAGCGAATCGAAAGCGAACGAGATATTTTAAGAGATTCGGAAGAGGAAGCTGAAGTCGATCCTTATGTTGCGCGAAAGCAAAAGAAAACTCGCCTACTTCCCCATGCAAAAAAAGAATTGATTGAATTACCTCAGCGTGATAGTTTTTACAAATATGATAATGAGGTTAGTTATGAACAGGAGCCACTTGTGTTTTCTGAAGATGAGGATATACCAAGATTTTCTTTTGAAATGGCACCAGGAATTGATTCGGATAGTGATACGGTAATGCAAAAAAAAATTTTTAAGTACATTTTTTTTAGAATTGAATAAAACTAAAAACGTTGTTTTTTATATATTTTATAGAGCCGTATTGAAACACCTCTAACCAAAAAGCCAAATATTATGTTTAGTAAAATGCTTCCATCATCTCCAGAAGAAGACGACGTAAATGCAAAATTGCCACCCATCAAAAACGAAATAAATTTCCTTTCTGGTTATGGGAATTCTAATTCTTTGGAGCAAAGAGTTCAGGAATTTGATAAAACAGCTAAATATATGATTAAAAAGCTGGAAATGACAAAGGAAAGAATAGAATCGTGCACAGATGGCGAGATGTGAGTAGTTAGATTAGTGGTTGACATTTTCTCGAATTTAGTGACTTCGCTGATACGCTGTTGTTGTGTTTAAGGCATTGTGGTGGTGTTCGTTTATGCAATTGAAAAAAATAACGCTTCTCGTACAGAAATGAGAAATGTCGGTTTGTTCATTTTTATTTATTAAATACATACTTCTCTCGGAAAAAAACCAAACACTTAACATATCTTAAAAGGAATTACAAATTCAGCTTTATTTTATTAACTCAACATGTTACAAATGATCTCTTTTATTCAAAAAAAAAATTACGACATTCCAAACAATTGTGATGTATTGCGGACAACATCGCGGTTAAAAGACTAAGTTATTTTTTTTCATAACTTTTTGGAGCGTGTTAATAAAACACTTTCTATTGTGTGTATCTCACTGAGCAACAACAAATAAATACATTTGTCATTTTTTAGTGCTATTGAACATTTAAAATTGTCTATTGCGCCGGACGCTGCTACACTTATTTCTCAAGGCGATTCGCTTGTCCTGGAGACCCATGGCAAACAAGGAAATCTTTCTAAAATTGTTATGAGAACCCAAATAATTTTAAGAGAGAACTTTAGATCAGTCCAACAAGCTAAGTAAGTTTACTGACATAAATGAATCGCACTTATCATAGTTTTATTTTTAATTTTAAGGCCATTGAACACTCGAGAAGAAGAAGCAACTCAACGAAGTCTAGAAAGTATTGAAATGGTGGACCCAAATAACTTATCAGTCAGTATGAAAGGTATTGATATAAAGGAATTGGTTCACAGAGGTTTGAAGAGAATAAGTGATTTAATAGAAAAGCCCTTAAATCGCTTGTCGCTTGAAGATTTAGAAAAACGCTGCATGGAAATCAATGTAAGTATTGATCGTAAATGTAAACGTTACATAGCTACAATTTACTTAACCTACTCTCATTTAATGTTACAATTGTGATGCATGACAGTATTTGCTTGCGAACGGTGTCATTTTTGAAACTCAAATGAATTTAATAGTAAGATGATATTAGGTGTGTTCCCTTATGGCAATATGTCTCATTTCTAGCAATGTGTCAACTCGGTTTCGTAAACCGTTTCAAATCGAGTAACAACTAAACCGATTTGGACTTATATAAAACCGAGTTGGAAAACCGATGGAACGAAACGAACCGAAAATCGTGTAATGAGATGCCACTGCCTTAGGCCCTAGTTATAGCCATACGTAAAACGAAACTGTACCTAATAATTTTCATTTGCTTTTTTTGACTATTTAAACCTAATGGTTGAACTCAATTTTGGTCCTAAAATGTTGGCTAAGAGTTATATAAAGTTAGTTTATCAAAAAAAAAAAATTCTTTAAATTTTCTAGAAAAATAATTTATTTATTTTTCCGTACGAAACACTTTTTCCGATCTACTTCTCAGTCATGTCAATTCAACACATGACTCGGTTTGGGTTGGTTAGGTAAGTGTGAGAGAAGTAAGCTTAATGCACAAACACACCAATGCACATGTAAATTGGCCAGTGTCGGCTTTAAAATATTTGAACCAATCTGCAATTATGAGAAAAAAAATCTGCAATCTTACTTCACAAAATTAGTTTTCCTTATGCAACAATAAAAAAAAGAGTTCAATACGAAAATGAGAGCATACAGCGAAAAGCAAGTGTACAAACAATTTTGCAATTATATTTTAAATAGAACAAAATATAGTATTGTGAATGCATACAAAAACTAAAGCGCAGATTTCTGGATGTTAAAAGTCTGCAGCCAGGTTGAAAATCTGCAAAATGCAGACAAATCTGCGCTTATGGCAACGCTGATTCTAATTGGAAAGCTGTTCCCTTTCTTTACTCCTGTTTTCTCTCATGAGTGATTAGGGTGATTTTTGTCAATTCAGTGGAGTCTATAGGTAAATCGATTTGAATGAACCGTAGGTACCCGTTCATAAAATCGAGTTGTATTGGATTTAGCTTAAATACAGACCGAGTCAACCCAAAGCAAAACGATTTGCAGCAACCTAATTCAATTCGTTATGTTCGTTCTGTACCAACCAGGTTGCAACTCAGTTTACTTGAATTCTAAATCGGTCTAACTCGGTTTCAAAAATTATCGGTTTGGCACATCCCTATTCATTTCTCTAATTGAGAGAGAACTTGCTCAACGAAATGAAATATAACCAAAAAGAAAAGGAACGCGTTGTGTAATGTCGATGACTTCATTAATTACCAAACATAAAAAATACTACTACTTACTATAGTCAAACTTTCCTATAGCGAATCCACAAGGGAACAGAAAATCACTTCGGTGTATTATAGAATAGTCATTATACAACAATTAGATTTGTTTTTGTCCAAAAGATTTGATGTCCAGGTATAAAATTTATTATCGGTAGGGAAAAAATCGTGGTAGGGAAATTTGTTATAAGGACACTAAAACACACTTAAAGTAAACCGAAAAAAACTGTGTGCTCTAAACAATTCCGTAATGGGGTTGCCTTCCATAGACAAACGAATTTTCCATGAGAAATAGCAGCTCATTTTAGGTCTGTTCCCTTACTTTTGTAGTAAGAATGGAAAAGTTAATTAAAATGGCAGTGGTGGGGATAAATTCTCTCACAGAGATAGACACTTACGAAAAAGTTAGGGAACGCTTTTGTAGTAAACTATAAAAAATGACAGATATGACAGATAAATAATTCCATAAATTGCAGTGGTAAAGAAAAGTCAAAAATATCTGGTAAACGAGAAGAATTATTTAATTTATTACCAATATTAGTTTTTTCATCTAGTGACTCGGAATTAATAGAACTTCTTTGTTCCTCGTTTTTCGACGACTGCGACTGTGGTGTGAGACCGTGATTTCCTCAAAATCTTCTCCCTGTTATTTGATCTCTGTATTGTGGATCTTAAAGTAAAGCTCGAAATGATTTGTATTTCATATTCTTTAATGTCTAGGTACTTACCATTTTCAATACGATGGAATGTTCGGGGAGAATATTCAATATTTATTTTGCAAATTCAGCCGAATGTCAAATATTTTTTTTTTTTTTTTTTTGTTATTGAAGGTGAAAATCTCGAAAGACACAATGGGGCTAGAAACCCAGAGTAGTGTGGGACTCTAACCGCACTAAAAACACCTCCTTAATCATGACCAATCAAAGAAAGATCGACAAATGATTTTACTTTCAACGTGCAGTTGCGTTTGAGAAGGTATTATAATTTAAATACGGGTTCTCATATTTTTTAGATTATAAGTTCGTGAGGCTTAGTTCTTCTTAATCTACGAATATTATATCGTATATTTAAGACATCTATTATTTCAGGATTAATATGCATCTGCAGACGGTCATTGCGACGAATTGCGTACTTTTTAATTACTTCCGTTACAAGATCAATTTGCAAATCACGATGCAAGTCATTATTTCTAATATACCACGGGGCATTTACTATTCCCCGAAGGACTTTGTTTTGGAATGTTTGTATTATTTGTACATTTGTTTTCTTTGTGCAACCCCATAATTGGATACCATACGTCCAAACAGGTTTTAGTATTTGATTATATATTAAAATTTTATTCTCAGTGGACATTTCAGAGTTATGTCCTAGTAACCAATACAGTTTTCTATACCTAATATTTAACTCTTCTACTTTCTTTTTCACATGTTCCTTCCATTTCAGTTTAGCATCTAGATTCATGCCCAGATACTTAGCTGTGTTAGAGTAAGGAACTACTTGGTTATTAATAACCACAGGAGCGTTCGTTATTTTTTTATTTGTAAAATTGATATGAGTGGACTTTGACTCATTAAGTCTAATTCGCCATCGTTGAGCCCAATCACATATCTCGTTAACAGAATTCTGTAGCTTTTCTGTGGATTTAGTCACGCATCCATCAGTTGATAGAAGAACAGTGTCATCTGCGAATGTAGCTATCATCACATCGTTTGTATGTGGTATATCACTAGTATACAATAAGTACAGGGTTGGTCCCAGAACACTTCCCTGTGGAACTCCTGCTTGCAATTCTTTGAGTTCAGAATACGCTGAACCGTAGCGAACTCTAAAGAATCTATTTGAAATATAAGATTTAAGTATCTCATAGTATTGTCTTGGTAGATCCCTATGAAGTTTATACTCTAAGCCCTTATGCCAGACCTTATCAAAAGCCTGAGCAACGTCTAAAAATAGTGTAGAGCAAACTTGTTTTTCTTCTAATGATTTTTCTATAATATTTGTTATACGATGTACTTGATCTATTGTCGAGTGTTTATTTCTAAACCCAAACTGGTGGGTGGGAATAAGCCTTCTTTGTTCTATTATTCTGTCTAGTCTTTTAAGAAGCAGTTTCTCAAAAAGTTTTGATAATACAGGTAAAAGTGAGATTGGCCTGTATGAGGTGACTTCTGATGGAGGTTTACCTTGTTTAGGTATAACTATAATTTCTGCTATCTTCCAATGATATGGAACATATCTTAGCTTAAAACAAGCATTAATTAAAAGCTTAAGTTTAACCAATGCTATGAAGGGTAGTTCCTTCAGAATTTTGGCAGTTATAAGATCATAACCTGGCGATTTTCTATTAGAGAGCTTATGAATATCAAAGAATTCAAGGCGTTCGTTTGCCACACTAGGTGGAAAAGGTTTAAAAACATTTGTTAAATGTTCGGAAAATAGTTTGACCTTTTCTTTTGGGTCGCCGATCCATTTCCCATCAGATGTTTTTAACGGGGGATCTTGCGTTTGAGGTCTTTTTAAATATTTGGCAGCCTTCCAAAGGGAGTAGTCTGTGACTTTGTCAGCAGTTAAATTGCAAAGATATTTAGTAAGAGTTCTATTTTTAAACTCACTGATACTTTTTTTAAGCTTATTGCTAAGTCTATTAAATATAGTTTTATCGCCGGGATA
Source organism: Cheilosia vernalis (assembly GCA_949126925.1). Classification (NCBI taxonomy): domain Eukaryota; kingdom Metazoa; phylum Arthropoda; class Insecta; order Diptera; family Syrphidae; genus Cheilosia; species Cheilosia vernalis. Next base: position 43,348,324 of record OX421358.1, read on the forward strand.
TCTTGTCATTTGCCATTTTCTCCGGGCTGTTCTCTTTTCTAATATTAGTTCCCTAATTTCTGTGGGGTATTTAACCGATGCTTGTTTACGTTGCTGAATAGTTGGTGTACTATGTCAAATATGACAAGAAATTTCAAATCAGCTGTTAATTGTTTGGTGACTGACAGCCCTTCAAATTTCTTACACCAAGAAATTTGTTTACTAAAAATTCGTAAGATTCTCAGTGGAGGGGTAATGCCTTGCTCTCTCGACGACGCTCTCTTTTACGAATTTTTCGAGTTAAGGAACGGCATTGAGTAAAAATTCGTAAGAATTCGTAAAAATTCGTAAGATTTAAAAGTAAAAGGAACAGACCTTTTGTCTCTCCCATTTTCAATGCAGAGGTAATTTTGCGATTACAAAATTTCTCTGAAAGGGAAATTTCAGAATTTGTGCTAGAACTACAGCACATCAACTGCCAATGGAGCACAACCATTTACTAATATTGGTTTTGACAACGAAATTTCGAAAACTATAATTGCAAACGCTAATAACAAATTTTTCAGCTTTCATTGAATGTTAGCGCTATCGATACACATAATAATTTACAAAAATATACCCAATGCAATGCCTTTCTTTGCTGTAGAAAAATGCAGGAAAAACAAGCTCCACCAGTTGTCAAACTCAAAAACACTTTTATTGGTAAATCTGAAGCAAATCTGAGAAAAAATCCAGATAGGCAAAAGAGCTCTCAAATCTGAGCAAGATAGCTTTTTTTGTACCAAACGAACATAAAAAGTGCTCTGAGAGTGCCCAATCGAATACAACATAAGTTTGTTAGTGATTCTTTTGTTCCTGTTTACATATGCCGCTTACATATTTATATTAAATTCTTATTTTGAAAACTTTACAAACAGGTATATTTGTTCGTACTATAACTGCTGCTTTGGCTTTCTTGCTTTTAATCTGCGCGGGCTGAAGAAGAAGTTTTCGATTTGTTTTCCTGCCTTGTTTTATCCTAGCAAATTGGTGTTTGACATTGAAGTCTTCAAGAATCTGCATCCAGTCAGCTCTATTAGCCAAACAATTGAATAATATGCCCGGTTTTAATCGTTGGGCGATCGGTATAGGCAGCACAAAAATCAGTTAAACTTTGACAGTCGATCTTTAGTTACTCGTATAATAATAATAATAAATAAATATAATGGGCTTCTATTTCATATTTTTTTTCACACTCTTGTTTTTCCCGGATAAAAAATGAGCATAGGTCACCCTATAAGATATATAAAAAACAACCTAAATGAATCTTCGGATTCTTGCAACACTAAGTTGATTTGCCTTTTGCTTCGTTGCTGTTATATTGTGCCTAAGTATTATGACACCAGTTGACTCGTCGCTTAAAACAGTTTGCTAGCCTTAGTCAGCAATGTTAGCTTGTACAAGTAAAATACATTTTGTTTTTCGCAAATAAAATGCTCAGTGGCATTGCTTTTAAACAATTAATTAATAATTTCATATGGGATAATTGCTCGGATAATTGTTTTAGTTTTATAAAAATGAATTCGCAAGTTGTGAAAAGTAGAGAATTTATTATATATATTCGTAGGTACCTACATAGTAAAGCATACACCCAAAAGCTTCTTGTTTCTTTCATATTCCATTTCCTATGAATTTAGTTCGCGGCAACCTAGTGCACAAGAAACTCTTTAAAAATAAAAACAATAACAATCGATGCCCTCATGAAAAACACATGTGTATATACACTCTTCTGACCGACATTCTAAAAATAGGGATGTTTCTGTAGTTCACAGTATCATCATAGGAGGTAAATTTTTCTTCGAGTTTTCTTTGGTAAACAAAGCAATCGAGGTTTTCCAAAATATTTCTCAATTCGATTTGTAAATTATATTAAGCAAGCTGTTCGCGCCCGGCTTTGCACGTGCTAAACAAAATTGTTTCCCTAAATAAAATCTACTAAATACAATTTTGACACATACGATCTCACTATATATGTATCGCGATCTTAATGAAAAAAGAAAATTGCTCGTACAAAATGTATGGAAAATTAATTTTTACGAATTTTATAATTTCCATTTAAAATTTTTAATTTTTAAGGTTCATAACCTTCTTAGATGTAGACAAACACAATAAAGAAAATATAGCTCCAATCGGACGATCCGTTTTCAAGTTATGGGCGGTCTTACGGATGGAACTTTGTGTTATATGTATCGATTTATTGGATTTTGGATAGCACAACTAATTATTGATTGGCCTATAGTGATTGGTGTTATATGCATACCCAAAGAATGGTGTTTTTGGTGTTCGATGCACAAAGTTGAATTTTTTTTTTTAAGTAATGAGTATACATATAACATACCGTTAAGCATTTCAAAATTGTGTACAAAATATATATAACTAATGACGCAATATGTACGTATTATTTTTAAGGATCGCCGTGACGACTTGAAATTAATAAGAAATACGATAAATAAAGTTCAGCAACCATCGAAAGCTACTCGAAGAATGATGGAAGACGTGGAAAAAGTAAGTTCTTTATTTGTACAATACCTACGTCGTATTACTAACATAGTGATTATATTTGCAGACGAAAGTTAATTTGATGGACTACGCCAACAATGTTCAAGAGTCAATGCTTTCATTAAAAAAAGGATCGATGATGGCACAAAATACATTAGAATACAGTGACGATAGTGGTAAGTGAAAAGTGCTAAAAATGACAGTTATAACTTTAAATTTAAAACAGAAGGTTAGGTTAAGTTATTTACTTAAAATTGTGTTAAAACAATTAGTGAATACTTTGCTTACTTAGCTGACCCTTATTATCTAAAGGAAATGCGAGAATGAATTCACCTCTATCTTCAAACTCTCTTATTAACAACTTTTAGTAATCTCTATTGATCCGCTTTTAATAAACACAATCCATAATATATGTAAAAAAAATTGTATTTTGTTTCTGAAAATTCCCCATGAAAGGTGTCGTCAATACCAAGGTTTTTCAGCAATTATGTAAGGTAAATGTGCCTGAAATTAGCTAGAAAACAGTATTGTAAACTGGCAGTATCACTAAATCAGTGAACGCAAGTTCTAGCGTAGCGTAGGTTCTTAATATTTAAAAGCTATTATAATATTGATATATATATATATTTATCACAATAACGATATGAGTTGAAGCAAAAATTACGAAAAACTATTTATACCACATTTCAAAATTAAGGACAAAATAAGGATAAAGATGTATTTTGACGTCATCTTGTTTTGCCCATATTTCTCTGAAAGGATCAAGCTGCAATAAAATTCAGCACTTCAGCTTCGTGCTGTATTTTTGTTATTAAATGAATGTATACCGTTGCCCTTTGAACAAATGTTGATTGAGGTAGTCAGTCAGTAACCCTGCTGATCCGCGATAACAAGTGATACAACTCACGAAGTCCTGCTTTCGGCATTTTAAACAGATGTTTGCTTTTAGTGATGAACTAAAAGAAATTACGCGGAAACTAAACTGCAAATCAAAATCCAAAGAATTGAATAAATTTGTATTTCTGTATTTGGTTTTCCAGTATTTTGACAGGTTGGGGGCTCTCGTAAAATACTCCCATTATATTCAAAGTTGCCTTTTTTCGCATGGAAATGCCGCATTAAACGACGAAATTTGTTATTTTCGATGCGAAATTGGCACATTTTTGTAAGTCTTAACTCACAATTTAGTTAAATTTAACAAAATATTTTAATTCTCACTGACGTATATTATTTTTTAACTTTTACTTATACCTACAAAGTATTTTAGTTTATTTGAAAATTTAAAAAAATGGTTTTCCATTAGGAAAAATGTTGCAATCACATATTCAGTTGGTAAAGGCGTCCTTATCAATTGAGTGTAATATTATTTTTGGACTATTTTTCTTTTTGTAATGGTTTCCATTTCCGTTCTGAATACATCATGAAATGTTTCTAAAATAAGCATAACTTTGCGACATGTTGACAAGCTACATATAATTTAAAAGCATTGAAAGCTTTTCTACGTATGTTGCAGGGAACCTCTTCATGAGTCATAAGCATAATCAGAAGACATAATGCTTCTTCTATGTACTGATGTACATTCAATGACCTGGAACAGGACGACGTGTCGGCACGGCGAAGTCTGTAAACTTCATGTTTGATATTGCATTTGTAAGGAATTCAAGTGACGCGTGCTGATATAATAGTAAAATATTGCATTTAAAAAAAGTGTTTATTTAAATCTGCAAACAGGGCAATATTTATTAAATTTTCATGCACTGGTACATTTTATTACTCTTTTTTCATATTACTTATAATCTGCAATTTGTTATGTTGATGTATACACCCAGCATCTAGCAAAGTACTGGCAGTGGATGATACTGACGCTAATATTTGTTTTATTTATGTTTCTACTATCTCTTAAGTGTGTACTTAAATGGCATTTTGATTGTGGGAGCGATGAGATCTAAGTACTCAAATGTATATAATGCATTGATTTTGATAGCCTAATGACCATGAGTGATTTTTGTCGTTACTCAGTACTCGCTAACTATATAGACATAGAAAGAGAGCAATGGCATATTTTTTTTTACCAAATTGGTAACATTAAATTAAAAGCGAAAATATCTTCTGCATCTAAATAAAAGGGGTTAGCCTAACACATTAATAGGGATAGGTAATAGTAGTACGATTTTGAATTGCGATAAAATAATTGTCGGTCGGCTTAATTTTGATTAAAACCTATGTAGAAAGCATTATGAAAGCTTAATAATAAGTCCGTGTAATATTTTTTAATACCTATTTAAATATGATACAATTTTTGTTTCCTTTTTTAAGATAAACTTCGAAATACACTTGGCTTATCTGGAGGGTTTGATAAGTCCATACTACAAATTTCTGATTGGCTTACGTTAGAACAAAATGTTATAAAGATGCAAAGTGTTGGTGTGGACGATATTGATGCTGTTAGGTGTGCAATTGAAAAACAAAACGTGAGTATTTGTTTGAATTATTACATTTACATTTACACATTTATTAATCTGAGCAATATTTACAGAAAGTCTTAAGAGAGCTAGAGCTGAAGAAACCCCAACTTAGTGAATTGGTACACACAGCTGAAATTCTAAAAGGTGATTTAAAGCGTCAGCAGCTACAAGAAAAAGGTAAACCAACACAATAATTTTTTGATTTATTACACATTTCTTCAATAACTATCTTTTGAGTACGTTTCGCAAGTTGTTTAAGTTCTAGCGTATCATCAAATTTTCGTAAATTTACATTGAAAAGTAACTTCTATTTTCTCTGGTGTTCAACAAGTAGAACAGTTGCGAAAGGCTAAAGTAGTTTAAAATTCCTCTAAATCAGCAAAACTGTTAAAATCGTTGTTCGGAGATATTTTATTTTTTTCTTTTCATTTCCTTTTTGTTTATTTCTCAGTTATTACCAAATTAGAAAATATGCGTTAAGTTTTAGCATTGTGTAAGTGGAACTAGTTCTAGTGCATACTTTTTTGACTTTGAAGAAGTGACCAACAAAAAAGCATGTTGCCGACCGCGAATCATCTTGCTTTTATAAGTATCGCGGTGTTTAATTATTTTGCGTCTTAAAAAAACTTTGTGTTTGTGAATGTGGAATTGAAATCTATTGTGCATATAATAATAATATTTGTGGGGTTTGTGCTCTTTTTAGATTTGAGATCCAATATACTTAATTCCAAATCCACACATACTCTCAATATTTTCACTCTATAATAATATTTAAAACTAGCTGAAACCCCCGGCTTCGCCCGTGCCTTGCCTTCGCCCGTTTCAGAACAGTTGTTGGAAAAATAACATCTAAGAAATTTTCTATTATCTTGTAGGGGGGCATGTTTTTCGAAAAAAATGTATTTTTCTCATAACGCCTGAGTTAGCGAATAAGAGATATTTCCTACCACTGTATAAAATAATTCGTCTTCCTTCTTATTACCGTTGCAGGTATCGTTTGAAATTGTAAATCACTCTCTTTCAGTCCCGTATACATTTCACACCCTATCTCTTTCAATCCCAAGCCCCCCACACACCACATTTCATCTAAATTTAAAATGCGATTTAGGTATGGATGAATAAAATGAAATGAAATATAAATTGGCCAAAGACGGTGCAAAAGTGTCTACACCTTTCATACCTTCACCCGCTGTAGTGCGATTGAAAAGCGGGTACAATTGTATCAGTTGATAGTTGATACAAATATTACAAAAGTTCAGTGAATTGAAACCCAGAATTTGTTAACAAATGACGCATGTAATAATTTGAAAATTGAAAGTTTTCTTTTAGGAAAGAACTCACACATAATCCTAGTGATATTGGTCATAAAATAATAGCATAAATCCTGAGGTGGGACTAACTAATATTATTATTTTATCATTTGAAAGTCTGAATTCCTAAGTTTTCAAAAACAATGTGATGTAGGTATTTTTAATTATGGTCATATGTTATGTCACCAATAATGTTTTTGAAATATTGACTTCTTTTAATTAAAGGCCAAGGAGGAAACATAATTTGTTTTTTTTTAAATGAAGAGCTTAGTAAATATGTAGTAAAAATAATGTTAGCATATTTAACTTAACTTCATATACCTACGAATTTCCATAACGGCAGTTACACTTCAGTCCTAAAAGTTACAATTACAACTTGTAAAAAGTACAATCTAAAAAGGTTATTTTACATCACTTATTGTGCATGCATAGTTTATGATTGCATTGCACATGCAAGTATATGAGGTGTATATGTATAGGCCGCTTCACTATTTAATGATAAGGCATCTCTCTCCTTCCTATTTAATAGATTATACACATATACACCTGCGTTTGTGCAGAGAGTAGAAAATAGTTCTTAACCCTACATAAAATAAATCGTTTCCCTTCTTATTACCGTTACGGTACCAGGTGTGTACAGGATTTATGAATGAATGAGAGACATAGGAACTGACCAAGAGAGCAAGACGAAGATACTTTTTTTTTTAAAGCAAAACAGAGATAAACAAACCTTTCCTACATATTTGACATTTCTTGTATGGCTTTTTTTTTCTTGGCAAACCAAACAAAATACTGCCTCTGTCTGTCTCTCTTTCCGTCGCATAAGTCTTATTTGACAGTGATACCAGATCGGCAATAAGTTAAAAGAAGTTAAATAAAAAAATTTGTTAACCTACGATCAAATTAAATATATGAATGCATTCATTTTCTTCTGCGGCAAAACCGAGATCGCAAGACAGTTTGCGGTTCAAACTTTTCGAAATAAAGTTGTTTGCATACCAGCCATTTTCAAATGTATTTATTTTTGTTAGCTTTCATATGGCATCTTTTTTGAGCTTCGATCTCATCAAAGCAAAGTAAAGTAAGTTTTTCTGACCTCAATAACAACAACTACGCTATACTTGACACTTCGGGACTCGCAATAGTTGTTGTAATTGCGTGCTGAAAATCCTACTTTACTTTGCTTTGCTGAAATCGAAGCTAAAAAAAAAACGCCTATTGCAACTTGTATTAGTTAATAATGAAAAAAGAGTAAATTTAGTGAAATACTTTTTTTTTTTTTAATTTAATATTTCGTGGCATAAATGTGGGATTTTTTTAAATTTTGGCGATTGATGGAAGGAATTTTTTTTGGTATAACCGTGGGATAACCTGCTTCTAAAGTCTGTGATCACTGATTTGACATTTCTTTTTTTCTAGCAACCCAAACAAAATACTGCCTATGCCTGTCTCCCTCTCCGTCGCAAGAGTAAACTAATGTCAAAAGAGATGTCATTATATTGCGTGTATGTTTGATTTGAGAATGAAGTGCATATCAACTCACTCAAGTGAAAATCGAAGAAATTATTTAAATTTTGCCTATTTATTTAAAAACCTTTTAAGTTATCGTGTAAATAGATAGCCTAACTGGAACCTGCAGATGTCCTCTATAAAGTGGTATTTACTATAATTAAATGCTCCCAGTTGTTTCGAACGCAAAGCGTTGCAAAGAAAAAATCAAAACGAAACGTAAAAATTAATTACTCTTGTCCAATTTTTTCCGGAATTTGTGGAGATATAGAGTTAAAAAAAAGTGTAGATTGTAGGCCTAGGTATGCTCTATAGGCCTGTGAAAAGTACACCAAAATATATTCAGTAGTTTCTAAGATTTTTGCATCTAAAGACAGGCAGTCAATTTCATTCTAAGTCGAACAGAACTACACCAATTTTATTTATAAGAAAGAAGAAGAAGAAGAAGAAGAAGAAGAGAAGAAGATAAGAAGAAGAAGAAGAAGAAGAAGAAGAAGAAGAAGAAGAAGAAGAAGAAGAAGAAGAAGATGAAAGGAACAGTGGGTATAGGTTGCTAATTTATTTGGACTGGCTGATATGGACCCAAAAAAAAAAATTAATCTGCATCCAAACTTATTCCAAACACATACAAACATCAATAAACAGAGAAATTTGTTTTTTTTTTATTCGACTGGACATACGAAGTCTGAAATTTTAAAAGCAAAATCGGAGAGTCCCGATTAAAAAACACAAAAATAAATTTGAGGAAATATTTTTTTTCCAGCTGAGTAAATTGTGTTTGCAATTTTTCAGTAAACGTAAATATACATGTACTAATTATTCCGCCAAGCCAGTCTGCCTTCATGAATACTGTCACACGTGCTCCACCGTGTGATCGCCTGTCACTTGATTTGTCTCTTATCATTGTCACGGCATGAATTTTTTTTTTAACAATACCTATTTTAAATTAATTTATGAAATTCATTCGACATTGAATGCTGAATGTTGAATGCTATTACACTTAAAATTTAAATTTAATGCATTTCTTAAAGTCAGAGTATGAAAAACAAAAAAACAATTTACATATTTATTTTATTAAACAAACAGATGTTAATTTCAAAGCATAAAAATATCTTTAGACCAAAATTCGATATCAGATAGAAAGAACAGAACAGAAGTTAAAATTGAAAAGTGTTGTATTCGTTACGCAAATACGTTTATTAGTCAAAATATAAATGAAATAATATCGGTTACAGAGGAATAAAATAAAAGTTAATGTAAATGGTGGCACGCAAGTTACTAAAGTCCAAAGGATGTGATGTGAAGTTAGTTGAGGTTTTTCTACATGTCAAGAATGAGTGCTGCCCAACAAAAAGCCATTTTTTACAAGTTTGAGAAACATATCAGTGCCTTGATTTTGTGCGGTTTTTTCCGCATTGGCGGTGTCGGAAAGGGTTCACGTATAGGCGGATTCTATAAATGTGTGAGTGATGTCGCGAACTGACAACTTCCAATTTTTCCTGTTCTTATATCGTTTTGTTCCTGCAAATTCCAGGCGAGCTTTCCCACACGCGACCTTTTTAGGTAGCGAGAAGGATGTCGGATGGGAAGAAATGACAACAGCGTGGCCGTTGTGCGACAATTTGGTATCTTTTTCGAGGACACTAATACAATTTGTTGTTCCTTTGTTCCTTTTTATTATTTGGAAAATTCACATTTTAGGACTATTCGCATGAGAGCCAATGGCGAACGAACTACGAACAAGCGAATTTTTTTACACTTCAATCACTTCAATCATTGTTTAATGTTAAATGCGATAGAATTTTTTCATTCGTGGGTTTGTGGATCCGCGAATGTTTTATGTGGATTGTGAATAAAGTGTGACAATTCGCTGCAAGAATTTTCAATTGCTGTAATAATTGTAAATTGAGCTATTTAAATCGATTGAGAGTCCGATTTTTTTTAGATTAGACTTAAGATTAATTTAATATAAGGCTTTGGTGGTAAATAGTATACAAATCAATTTTCAATTCATATGTAAATACAATTAAATTCATTTGTTCGCAATTCGCGCTCATGTGAATAGTACTTAAAAAAGTTTTCAAAAACTGTGATTTCAAAATGAATATGTTTAAAAAAATAACGCGTAAATAGTGTAAAGCCGGCTAATACTTGTTAATTATTGGGAGAAAATACTGAATTTATGTAACAGCGTCAGAAAAAGGCACACAAAACTAAATTAAAAGAGATCTTAAAAGTAGATATAAAAATGAGTTGATATAATTTATAAACAAAATTCAATTATTTTTTTATATATTTATAAATAAAAATCAAAACTAAAAGGTTTTCATTTTAAAATTTGTCATTTGAAAACGAATTGCATCTAAAGTACTGTCTAGCTTACCCGCAGAACAACCTTAAAGACATCTAATTCTAATGTTATTTGGTTGTTTTGGGTTTATTTATAAAAGAAACGTTGTGAGAGAGTGATATTTTTACAGTCTATATTGTATTGTGAAATTAAAACCAAAATTTATAACCTTTCTCTAACAATCCGGGAGATCGTTGCGAAATTGTGAAAAGCAACAAAAAAAAAAAAGAGCGGTGAAAGAAAAAAGTGTCATTTCTAAAGCTACTCTGCAATCTAAGAATTTTCGCACAATATTTAACAATTGTTGGCTCTCCTAACACTGTAATCGTGTTCTGAGAGACAGCAGCGTTCTATTTTATAGAAATTCATTTGGAAATCACAGCGTTTCTAAAATTCCCAAAGTGAATTTTCATACTAAAAAAAGGGAAAAAGTAGCAACTAATAGTATGAGGGTCCTCGAAAAAGTGCCAAATTATTGCACTACGGTCACGTTGGTCACAGCGCGCGGCTCACTCACACACTCAAATCCGATTCGGAACGTTCCCTAGCGACATCGCCTCAAAAACCGCACAAAATCAAGGCACAGGTTAATGTTATTGTTGAGAAAGCTATGTTTCTCAGGTAGGTACCTATTGACTAAGAAAATTCTCCCTTAATGTCAAAAGTCATTATCTTCCTCAAAATCAAATATGTCTATCGTGACCTTCTGTCTGATTCGTCAATGTTGTGTGTCCCTTCTTGTTCACACACTTCTTGGTTTTTTTTTTTCCATTATCTGCCGTTGTGGACTTGGATAAGATTAGACTGTTTTGGAGAGGTTGAAGCTTGTTAGAACACTACGGCCACCAGTTCATCCAATGTAGTTTCCTCCATTTAGGCCTTTCTGTCAAGATATGATTTTGCAAGATCGTGATGACTGAGAGTGACACAGAATGTGTTCTGCTGAGTCTTCCTTCTCTTTGCATAGTTTGTTAAAGCTGAAGTTGAATTTGGGTAGATACAGTTTTCTGTCGTTATGATTCGAAATATTTCATCTATTCTTAGTTCCATAACGATGACTAGATGGATTTGGAGTTTTCGGTTTTTTCATTATGAGCATGAAAGCGTTTGTCATAGCTTCTTTCTGTATCTGAAGATTAAGTGGTGGAAGGTTTAATATTATTTCAAGCGCGATTAGGTGTGAATGCTATTGTACTTTTTTTGGGGTTGACGGTTGGGTCAACTTTATTGCACCAGGCAGTAGCTAGGTTAAGTGCTTTGTAGGAGTTCCGAGATTGTGTCTTCGTATAATCCTAAATTTCAATGTCATCAGCGTATCCTTGGACATAGAAACCAAGATTGCTGAGTATGTTTAACAGTTCATTTACTACGAGGGACCATGGCAGGGAGGATAGAACACCACCTTGGAGCAACATTTCGCAACCGTCACGCTGGTTCTATCACTGCCTAATGTAGCGTCTATATTTATACTGTTGAGCATATGTGCTTTATCCATCAGTTACTTGTTGTTAGCTACGACTGTGTTGTGGATGCATCTATGTATTCAGCATGTTCGGTGAAGAAAATGCAACAACTGAATACCGACCGAACAAAAACCGTATCTATTGGGCGCGTTTAAAACATGCAGTTTCAGTTAGCATTAGCGGATATATGGTTGTCTCTGGAAACATCTCTTTCATAATTTTCATTTGTCGGGGATTCCCGATGATGATATTATCATCCCATACCACATCTTTTAACACAAATTATTTTTTAGTTAGTTTGTTTGTATTGATTTCTTTTAATTCAGCATTTCAAAATCGATTGCTGCGATCCAATTTTTTTTTTTATTTTCCGCGGAGGTGGATGTGGTATGTAAGGAACCCGTTATCACGATGCATGCTGCCTTTTGCAATTTGGTCAGGTTTAAAAGATGGTATTTCTTCTCAATAGCCTTCCACCACACTATTGTAACATAATGTTAGGATGGGCCGCACTAACGCTGTGTATACAGTTAGTTTGAAATTCTTTTGTACCTATACCTATTAAATTGTTTCAAATTTTGTAATAAATTTAATTTTGTTTTCTGTTATTACACGGAAACTTCATGAAAAGATTATTGCTTAACAATCTTACCCGCTCAGAAATGTTCACATTTCTCCCCTGAACCCCAACCTATTTTAAATTTTAATGTTCTTTATAAATGTTTCGCTTTGAATTCGTTGCATTTTTTCTGTCGACATTCGCCGGCTAAATAATTTTTCGCCAAAAACAACAAACGATTTCCTGACGATTCGAAAAACACACGTGCCTCATGTTTTTTTTTTTTAGAGATAGGTATAGAGCTTTAAGTTGGTAACACTATTTAAAAAATATGTGGTAAGTGATTTATTTTTAGTTTGTTTAGGCATTTCAACATGAAAAAACTGACGCCTGAACAACGCTTCCACATTGTACAAATTTATTTTGAAAATCATGGTTCTGTTGGAAATACGTATCGCGCACTACGTCAATTTTCATAAGCGAATTTTGTTTAGCGATGAAGCTCACTTTAGGTTGTATGGATATGTAATCAACAAAACTGTCGTAGGTATTTGAAGTGACGATAATCCTCAATTCATCAATTGAACAACCATAATGTGCAGGAGCCAGCGTTGCAATAGATTGGATTTTCCCGCAGTAGATTGGTTACTATACAACATACAAGGATTAATTGCTTAAATCTATAGTAATAATCACTGGAAAGTTTTTTATAATCGTTCCATCAATTATATTAAAATTTTGAAAATACTCTGAAAACCCAGGAGAGTCAGCCTACAAGTTGCCTAATCTAATATAGGATTTCATAGTGCCACCCGGGGCGAATAATACCACGAATTCACAGACAGGAAAAAAAAAGAGCGCAAGAGAAGGCTGTCATCAAAAATTTTGTTTAGAAAATCGTGTAGTTTGGATAGTCTTTGGTTTATCGAACAAAACAAAGTGCAGTAGATTGGATTTGGTGGCAGCAGATTTATTTTTTGCGATAAGTGCAATATTTAAAAAAAAATTTACGAAAATAATGGGGACGTTCGGATTCGTAGTTAAGTAATGTCGTTTTCCATTGGGCAAAAAGAAGAGTCCGGGAGAGTCCGGAATCGAAAAAATCACTTCTGAAACCGTTCCATTGGCACAAAAAATACTCTTCTGGTGATTCTGAGGAGAGAATTTCGCTTCTGGATTTAAAGTCAGAATCCACTCAAGAAGCACTCACACAAGTGTAGTTCGTGTATTTTATACAAGTCGACTGACAGCTGCCGTAGATTATTTTTTGGCATTTCACCAATACTCTTGTGGATTCAATCAGAAGCAGTTTTCTTGTTCCATTGGACTACAGAATGAGTGGATCCCCGAGTGAAACCAATGGAAAACGACATAAGTCTGACAGCTGTCTGACTAGACGCGTCTCAGTTTTTATTGGCCCAGAGTGTTCACGTGTATAGTTTTTGCAGTTGACGTTTATGGAGGGGAAGCCGACCAATCTAGTCAAGAAAATCCTGCCTGCGTACTCAGTTGACATTTCGAAGAGTCAAATTTAAAATAAACAGAGTGGCCGTTGCAGAATTTTGAGGAGTCGCAAAAAGGGGCGACGAGAGAAAAAGGTCTAATTTCTAAGGTAAAGTGACCATACGTCCCGCTTTTAGCGGGACAGTCCCGTTTTTGAGGTCTCTGTCCCGCGGCCATAGCTGTCCCGCTAAACGTCCCGCTTTTCCAACTTTTGTAAAAAATGTCCCGCTTATAGGTACTACTTTTGTAAAAATGTGGTTACGTTTCTACAATTCTTAAAGCAATTTTATGATTACTATTTATTATCTTTACTATTTATTATAAATTGGAGCATATAAAACAAACGTAAGAGCTTTTAAAGGAAGAAAATGAGTTCATGTATACGTATACTCCATCTTAAATGAATTGTCAGTTTTGTTGCTTGTAGTCTGTCACTTTTGAAACGAAAACAAAACAATTTGCTGTTTAGTGAAGTATATTGGAGGGATATTTGTAGATAGGTAAATAAAAAAAAAACTCAAATGTTAACACAATACCTACTTAATAATATTATCGCTTCATTATACATAAATAGAAATAGAATGACATCCACTTCAGCAGCAGCAAACAAAAAGTGCAAAAGGGATTGTAAATTCTCAGAAGATTTAAAATAAAAAAAATATTCATTCCTGAGACCGGGCAAACGCAACACATTTTTGCTTATTGTAATGTTTGCGAATGCGAATTTTCAATATCTGCAGGAGGACAAATTGACATAATTCGCCATGTCGGAAGACAAAAACATAAGTCCAAAGTAATGGACTCGGCCGCATCAATGCAGTTATGAAGTCTATTTTTTTTTTTTAAATAAATATGTCATTTGACGTTTATTTTACGTACTATTCTATTATTTTACTAAAACATAACCTAATTTCTACTCCCTTCGAAATTTTGGAAATGTGTCCCGCTTTCATCTCAAATAAATCTGGTCACTTTATTCTAAGGCCACTCTGCTAATTTAGAATTTTCACACTATATTTAACAACCATATTAGTTCGCATAAGACTATAATAGTGTTGTGATAGGCAACTGTGTTACGTTTTAAATGTACCTACTTATTTGAAAATAACAATTTTTTTAAGATTTATGAAGAGCCTGTTCCAAATAAAAAGGGCAAATTCAAACAAAGGTAACGCTGACCGCAAGAATAAAAAAACAATTCAATTTGCTTAGTCAAACGCGTTCGGATTCATAGTCCCGACCAATCTAGTTGACGTCTTAAATAAACTAGGTATCCGAACGTCCCCAATATCTGGAATGCATGCAAACGAATCGATATGAGTGACTAAAACCATTGTATATAAATCTAATAGTACTCTCATCAGACGAATTTTTTTATTTGGGCCTCTGCTCTGTAGAGGGCCGAGGGCGTATGGTCGCATGGTTAGCAAAAGAATAGCCTTTTCTCAGAGAAGAATTGTTTTGAGTGAGCGAAAGGACGGAGAACGACAAAAAACACACATACACTCTTGTCGTGGTACCTCGTGTCCGTGTGTCGTGTCGTACGCGTGCCTACTTGTTTTGGATTCCTTTGTGGGTATGTGATATGTGATGTGACTGGGAGCAGAATCGTTCGTCCCACCCGTGAGGTTTATGAGATATGATCATGATTGTGTTGGTTAATGGTTGGCTGTAGCTGTACGTTGGCAAGACAAGAGAAATATGTACCTGTTACACTTAGCTCAATGTAGATCCATTCTGATGAGATATGATGTGTATCTTTCAATTTTCTATATTTCTCGCCGAAATGGTTATTGGTATTTTTCCGAAACGTTGCTACATTTCATTATTTCTTTGAAATAAGCTTTGGGTTTTTGCTGCATAGACCCGTTTGTTGAAAGTTGGATGTGTAATGGACTTAGATTATTCTTCTGATTTTGTAACTACATTATGTACCAGGACATAGTTTTTGCATTAATAGAAAAGGCTTCTGATAATATGTTCATATTTAATCTCATATATGTAATTATATAAAATAGTTTGTCCTGACCCTATGGTGATAAACGCTCAACCCAATCGGAAGCTAATAATTATCCAAGGATACCTAAATTATTTCAATTGACACACAGCCTTACAAGTTATTATGTATGTACTAAGCCGGAAGTATTTTATGATCTTATTCTGTGATCTACCTATATGCCTACAGAATGCCAACGATAAATTGTACTTATTGTTGGCATACTAAATCCCGTATCTAGCATATGGGTATAAGGCGATGGGGATTTATAAAAAAATTTTAAGCAAATATCCTTTTCTTCGTCGTTAAAATGTGCCTTAGGCTTGTGAAATAGTTGCATATTAACAAACGTACTTACATCAGGGTTTTTAGATTCTAATTGAAGCTCGACATTTTTTTGCAAATTGTATTCTCTATTTTATTTTAATCTTTTTGGGGTATCAAATAAAAAACGAGGTATAGTCGTCTTAATGCTATTTGCTTCTAATGTTTTGTTATTTGTTTGTCTATGGGGAGATGGAAACTGCGAGGAAGAGGCCTCAATACCATCATTAATATTTAGAGGTAAACTATAATCCCTTATAAATGTAATTGGAGAAGAGGTTTTATTTACTAATAATGGAGGTGAATCATTTTGAATTTCTTCTATCACAGTAGCAACTTTTAAAATACCTGCACTTTCCCTAAAATTTATAACCCCAAAGCACGGGTCACCAATTACAGTGTCAGTACCTACCTACATTTACACACAGCTATAGCTGACATTGGAATTGCATTTTTAGTAAGGCATTTTCGTGTCCCCTTTGTTATTATATCTTTTGGGTAAAAATGTTTCTCGCAAAAACGGGATTTTTTTTTTAAATGTGTGTTCCGAGAATGCTTTAACCAAATTTCCCTACGGTGGTCATTTGGAACTAGAAAAAATGATAAGGAAAACGGCTTTTTTACGCTGAGGCAATGAGTGTAAGCACATCTAACAGGCATTTTTATTTAAAACTTAGGGCGTATGCACTTTAAAATAATAATAATTGAGCTAAAATATCTATAATAATTACGCACTATGCACCTATAAATAAGGTATAAATTAAGTAACTATATTACGTAGGTATATACTTACGGACCCAACAGATCCAGAAGCACTTATGTAACGAATGTAATTGAAATAAAATTGTATTTTAATTAAAACAAGCACACCACTTAGTCTTTTCTAATTGTAGCGCATACGTTATTTTACTCTTTAAAACACATTCAATTTTTCAAATATGCGAAACTTATAAGAAACTTCTAATTGTAAAATAATAGCTTTACTTTAAAATAAAACGCAAAACACTTGTGGTAACTTTGCTTCCGTAATGCTTTTAAATCAATTCTTGCCTATGCCCACCCTATATATTTAGTATTGCAAGTACAATTTAGTTTCCAGCGGAAAGGGCGTCGAAATCCTTTTATTGGCATACCTACATAAAACATCCGAAAAATTTGTATTTTCGTCCAATTACCCTAATAATCAGATAACCCAAAAATTGTTAAAGTTAGGAATTTTTTAGGCAACGAGCTCTGTTGCACACAAACATCCATAGAAAACATACATCAAAAAAATATCACCAACAAGCAAAGATCGAAAGAAGAAAAAAATAGTTTGCGCATGCAAACGAGATGAGATGATACACAAATTATCTCATATCTATTTGTTCGCACAATCCAGAAAATTGTGTTGCACGTTATGCGTACACACACAACTATACGAGTATACGCAGCAGGTACATTCATGCGAAGCGGACAGAAGTGCTTCTGTGTTCTTCTCTATTTTTAGATCTAATAACAACTCCTGCCATTTGTAGGGGTGGTTTCATTCTGTTTACTATTTCGTTTGGTTCTCTCTTGCATTTTTCTATTCTCAGTGACAGCAATTGGTGTCTGTGGTGAGTGCAAAACTATGGTTGCCGTCAATGATAGGAAAATAAAGTAATCGGGCCCTTGCTCTATAGAGGCGCTAGTGTCGATTTCCTCTGATGAGAGTACTATTAGATTTATATACAATGCTAAAACTGACAAATTTTCTCTTAAACAGCTGCCAAATAACCCACTAATGCATTTAAAAAATCAGATGAATTTCGTTGCATGTTCCATTCGCCGCGTAAAATCTGAGATCTGAAAAAGATATCTGGTGGTCCCAATGGAAAACGACATAAGATCATGGGTAGAAAAGTCATCGGTCAAATCATTTTCGTCATTCATTTAATGAATAGAACATAGAAAAGTGCACTAAATGGGTCGTATGAATAAAAACTAGCATTTGCTTTGAGCAAAAGGTTGTAGCAAAGTAAAAGCCCTTAGCAAATGCTTTGAATCGGTATGAATAAAAACCTAGTTTGCTAAAGTAAGTTCGAAAATTCGAACATAGCATTTACTTCGCTGTACGTGTACTTGCCTTGCAATATCTGTCAAACTTGACAAGTGACAACTGTCTGGTGGTTTGTGGGAAAATTGCCAAAAGTGAACAAAACTTAAAAGAAAAACTGAAAAAGAAAAAAAATATGCTCGAAGAGGACTATTTGGAAGAGCTTTATGGTAAGTGTAAGTGCATCTGTATTTGATTTTTGATTGACTTCTGAATTTTAGCAGACGATGAGGAACTTCCATCTACCTCGTCTACTCCCAAGAGTGACCAAAAAGATCTTCTCCAACACCAATCTAAACACATACATTTTTCACTTGTTATTAAGCCATGAATTTTGAAATGTTTACCTGAAAACCCGGTCCCCGGATCTCCTAAATACCTTAGGAAAGATTTATTTTTCTGGATATTTGAAAGAGCACCACCACGCGTCTCAAATCTATCATTTAAAAAAGTATTAGCCAAAATGTCCACATTTTCACGCGTGAAATGGAACAATTGCTTAAAGTTATTGTCGTCACCAATTCTTTTTTGTTTATACTGTTTTTTATAAGCACGAACGTTAACAACAAGATGTAAAACAGGTATAATGTGAAAACTTATCGCATCCATGTTTGGTCTGGTTTTCCTGCACGGACAAAACTTAATTTATAAACAAAACATCAAAAATTCACAACGCTTAGATTTGTCTTATGCTAAAAGGTTGCGTACAAAATATTTAGCAAAAGGTCTGAGTCAACTAAATAGCAGACTCAGAATTTGCATAGCATTTGCTTTGTCTGACAAGTTTTATTCATACCGATCTGAGTAAAAGGTCAGTGCCGCCGCTTTTCGAACATGTCAAAAGTGGGAACTAACTCAAATTGGTTTTTATTCATACGAAACGTAGCAAATGCTTCGCTTTTGACATTTCTCTTGAGTAAAAGAAAATTATGGATTCAAAAACCATGAAACAAAAAGTATCTACTCCATTTCAAAAAGTTACAATGTAACATAGTAAACATAAACAAACTTATTGGTTATAGGTATTTAAAAAAAAATGTCAAAATTGTCGACAACAACAATTTCCTTGAAAAATAATTAAAATAATTGACAACAACAATTGCTTTGAAAATATAAAATATTTTTTTTTGTATTTGAAGTGTCACTACTCGATTTCTATTCAGTTTATTTTTTTTCCAAAGTGCTTTTCCCCATGAAAAACGAAATGTGTGCTTTCAACACCAACTGTTGAGAATTTTCCAACTTTTCTTTTTTCATAAACCATCCCTGACTCAAGATGAATAAAACACACCAAAAATCATTGAAATCGGTTGAGCCATTCGTGAGTTATAAAGTCACAACGCACTTGCAACAATTTTATTTATATAGAGATTATGAAAAATTCGAGTGTTTATGGAACTATAAAAGTAGAGACTACAAAAGGTTGCACCTTAAGAGAAATGCATGGTTGCAATTGTCCAAGGAAAGTGGCAAGGACACCGAAAAGCTAAAAAAAAAATAGAAACCTACCTACGTTGTGGAGAAAAAATTGCGAAACTCGTCATCTTCCCACAAAACATCTTTCAATAAATGTTCCTTTAAATTGTGCATTTCCCTTTTTTCCAGAATTGGATTTACCCAAAACCTACGTTTTCCTTTCTCAGTTCGTTTCCGCAATTCTTCTAATTCCTTCATGGCCTTTAATGTGAGAACGCAACGATGTGCTCTGCTCAAAGACATTTCAACGAATGAAATTTCATGATACGAAATGCCCACCCTACATTTCATTTCATATTGTCGTTCTTTCAACGCGACCAAATTTGACAGATTTCATGAAAGAAAATTTGCAGGTGGGGACACCATGTTACAGGGGTAACTTCGGGCATTATGGCGCACAAAATTTCAATCTGAAATAACTTTTCTACGAACAACATTTTTTTAATTATTTTTTTTTTTTAATAAACTAGACAAACAAGTAACATAAATAAATTAAATAAAAATAATAAATCAAATTCATTAACTAAAAATAAATTAATTTAACAATAGTTTATAAAAAAAACCATATTGCCCTACATGCGGGCAATATGGCGAGTAGCTTTTATTTTTTTATTTAAACGCCCACATCCATCGCAGGTGTTTCTGAAAACAGCGCAGGAGTCGTGGGACCTCTGTCCACAAAGGACACGCTACATCCACTCGTCCCTTTTGGTTGTAGTGGTGTAATCTTCACCCCATCCAGCGCAAATGTTCTCCCCAAAATCTTCGAGCACACCCGACTCGTTGGCTAGCTGGATCTCAAGATTTTCTAGAGAATTATATAGTATGCATAACAAAATATAACTTTGCAAAACAGAACACAAAAAAAAAAACAGGAAGAGACGAAGGACATCGGAATGAAACTATAATTTACATGAAAACTTCATAAGGCGCGGGTGCGCCATAATGCCCTTACAGCACCTGCGCCATATTACACAAAAATCACTTATTCACAACACATTAAAAAAAACGTAGTTCTCTTTTCATTTCAAGTTTTTGCCGTTACACAACAAAACTGAAACTGTATTCTGCATTCCACTCTTCACACCGAAAACCTGCGTTGTATACCTACTTACCGAGAAAAACCAATCCAAACACAAAGCGAAATTATAAAAAACCAAAATCAAACAATTTTTTTTTTGTTTTTATTTTTTTTGTTCAGCGAAACTCGTCGTACCGACTGTCTATGTTTACTGCGCACGTGTTCGGCAAAGATTGAAGTTTCTGTATTATTTTAATTTTAATTAGAGTTTGGGAAGTATGATATTTGCGAGGTGCGCCATAATGCCCGGTGCGCCATAATGAGTAGGGACCAGAGTATATCCATTAATGAGTAGGGACACTCTCCACGTGTTTCTTATCAGTTTACAATTTGCAGTACACATACACGAGAAATAGACGGCAATAAAAGTGCTCTAGTAAATTAGGGATGGAAGAGTAGTTGAATTATTTCAAAATGTGGTACAGGGTGTGACGAAAAAAAAAGCAAAATCAATTTGTAATATTTCTTATTGAACATTTTATATCTAATATAATTATATTCACATGTGTGCTACACTTAAATATTTTTGTTTGTTGGTACATTTTTTGTTATTTTTATTGAACTGTTTTAGAATAAAGTAAACCCGTACTCGGATGTAAAATTTGATAAGAAATTCGTTATTTTGATTTTTGCAACAGTTGTAATGAAATCCATTTTTCAAAAAGTTAAAAATATTTCCCTCAAAATTATTTAGGTAGTACATATTTGGAAAACAAGAAATAAATTTTTGTTCAAGATTCTCTAACGAGTCTAAAAATTCTTGATTAGGCCGTGTCAATTTCGCATCTTCATATTCTTTAAAATCTGTAAAAAGGGAGGAAACGTTAAGTTGCGGACTCAATTTTAACTCACACTTGTGGTTTTGGCGGTATTTTTTTAAAATATATCCTGCGAAATAGTAGAATGCATTATCAATACCAAAATTCACAGTTTTATGATCAGGTTCAGTTTTGAAAGCGTAAGCCAAATTGTCCTTATTTTGTTTTTGTGGTTCCATCTGCACTTCAATGTCTGGAAGTTCCATGTTAGCAGTTGGCTCACAGTTTCCATGGGTAATATCTTCCATATATTTTGCCGAAAAAGATATTTTAAATGAACAAATAAATTGAAATGGAGTCAGCAACTTGTTATTTCCCCCTCGGTTACGTAAAACAGCAAAGGTGTTTTCCAAGCAATCTTGATTAAGATTTCTTGTTAAAAGAAACTTAATACCGTCTTCTTTTACTTCTGTAAAAATGTCAATTAAGGCATTTATATTCTGTTGCCATCCTTTTATAAAACGCATTTTTTTAGTTACATTTCTAGAATTTTCATGAAAAGTCATATTTTCAAAAAATAAATTCATTTCATGCAAAAAAGTAATTTGTTCTGGGTTTGCGAAAAATGGCCTTCTGAATTTGTTGGATTCTCGAAATTTAGATGAATTGAAAATATCAAATAACTTATCTATTTTGTCAATAATTTCAGCGGTATTAATAGCTGTTGAAGATACAGCACCGTGACTAGCTAGAGTATAAATACCAGCTGCAACTGTTGCACTTATCGTTTGAGCAGCAAGCCTCACCCTCATCTTTTGGAAATTGTTGGGAAAAATGTGCTCATCTGTCAATTTGGGAGCCATTCGAAATGAATTATTTTTCTCCCATAAATAAAAATTCACAACGTCTTTCCAATTTGCTTTTTTGTTATCAACAGCAATATCGTACTTCATGAAATTTCGCCAGAATGATTTTAAAAGATGAGGGCTATCGAACATATAAAATATTTTATTATTTTCTACATAAAAAAATGGCTTTTGAAAGGGAATGCCAAGGAGTCTATTTAGACAAATGAAATTTCCACCTTGGTCTGAGATTACAAGCCTCGGTTTCATATTCACTTCAATTAATTGTTTAATGCATGTAAATAAAATTTCTTTTAATGCCTTAGCTGGGCAGGCTGAATTAACCAAATAATACCCGAGCAACTGCTTGTAACGATGGGTGATTCCCCTAACCATTAAAACAATGGCATAGTTTGCAGCAAGTGCAGTTTTCTTTTGCCCATCGTCTTCTAATCCTACAATTTCTCCACTATTTCTATTGAAATAAAGATGAGTTTTGAGAGAAATTTCATCTAGACATATAAGACAATTCTGGGCAAGTTCTGGAAGAATCTGTAATTTAAGTTTCAAAGCGTTAAATAAAGTCTTATGGAATCCAGGACCAGAAGGCCAGTTTTTTGTAAACCTAGTTAATGTTTTTTTGGATGGTAGATTTAAATTTCGCTCTAAAAAGTAATAAGAATTTGGCGCTATGAAATATATGCTTAAACAGAATTTTTTAAACTCGTTCGAGTACCTCCATCCCCTACGTTTTTTTTCAAAGTTTTTGATTTGACTCTCAACAATGGTCGCTAATTCCTTAGGTAACATAATTCTTGTTTTTTCTAAATATACCTTTTCCGAATACTTTTCTTTTTTTAGTGTTTCAATTTCCTTTTTTAAATTTTCACACTCTTTTTTCAAACGAAATACCTGTTCACTTTCCGCAAAAGACGTCTGCGTCGATTTATGACCTTTCGGTGATGTTTCTACGATAACTTCAGTAACATCTTTAGGCGCAAAACCTTCACTAAGAGGTTCATACTCTGCTTCTACTGGAGTATTGATCGATTCATTATTTAGAATATCACCTGTTTCCGCTTCTTCTGCCACTGAGCTTAAACTCTCCTTCATTTGGACATTTTCATTAACATGTTCAAACCCCTCTGTTTCGTTAGACGTGATCATTTGATCATTATTACCTAAGAAAATATAATTCATCAATTTCATGTTATTTTACACTCAGTGTTCGTTATTACCTTCAGTTATATTGGAAATATTTTTCAAAATTTCCAAATTAGGTGTTGCCGACCATTTTAAGTGCATCGTTGACTTGCCATACATGTCTTTCGAGAAATGTCTTTCGCAGATCCTAGAATCCCCCGACAATTTTTCATGTATTAAGTTTTGTTTGTTTATGCAGTTCAACCACTTCGCTTTTCTAAAAAAAAAAATTAAGAAATACAACACGGATTTATATTCGTTCTTGCCGGATCTATAACTTATATTGCTTACCTCTCACTATTATCCGGTATTTTGAAATATTTAACTCCAACATTTTCTTTCTCCTCTCGCCCACATGCCAAACACTTAAAATAATGTTTTCCCATTATTTTATTTGGAGTTTTTAAACTATGCAAACTTGCACTTCAAATTCACTTTTTCACTACTTTTAATTGTTTGCTACACGCACTGACACGGAACACCCTTTCTTTCGTCAATTGATGTTAATGAACGACTGATAACAATCCAACTTCAGACCGCCTTTAAAAATACGTGCGAAAAAAATGTAAACAATCCCCTCTACAGCCAACCTAAGTAATTAGTGTGACCATCTGCTATGAAATATATTAGGTACCTAAAAAGTGGTGGCAATAAAACTTCAAATCGTAAAAAATGGTTATTAACGAAGTCGTAACAAAGCAAAAGGGTTGAATTTCGTGATATAGAATGAAACATTTCTTTTTCATGTCCATAAAAAAGACCATTTAATCAATAACCAAGGGTAAAAAATACAAATAACCAATTCTACTAAAGCAAAGCTGGTTACCTGATCATAAAAATTCATACCGAGAGAACACTAATACACTGACAGTCACTCCAGACCGCCTTTAAAAATGCTTTATGAAAAAATCCACAATCGTTCGTCGTACACAGCAAGCCCCATGTAGTGGTTCATGTAAAATGTGTTGCGTACCCTTTTCTTCTCAAGCAATCGTTGTATTCAGGTAAAAAGTATTCTTTCGACCTGCTTCCACTTATTGTACGATTTTTTCTGCATTTTGCTTTGTGGTAGTAGCAAATGCATATGTAGAGAGAGTGTCCCTACTCAATAATGGATATACTCTGGTAGGGACACTCTACACATATGCATTTCCTTCTACCACAAAGAAAAATGCCTAAAAAAACCTACAATAAGTGGGAGAAAGGCGAAAGGATCTGTTTTAACCCTTATTCAACGACCCCTGTGAAAAAAGAGCACACAATATATTTTGCTGATTCTACATGCTGAGGGCTTCGTAAGACGAACGTTTGTGGGTTTTTTCATAAAGCTTTTTTAAAGGCGCCTTGACTTGAACATCGTTGTGTGTATCATTTCACTTTGTGAAGTGTTACTTGCTTTGCTTTTTTAAATGGTTTTATGGCTGGTTTTTTGTGATTTTTTTTTTGCACTAATTATACGCCTAATTAGGCCCCTCTTTAATTACCTTTCATTAAAAAATATGAACCTAAATGTTTTTCCTTTGCTTTGACTTCCCTGAAAATAATGCAATCCTGTGATCCGCCCAGTAATAATAAAAATTATTTGACTTATTATGTTCTAGTTTCTATGGTAATTGGTCACACTGGTTTTACAATAAGGTGGAGTAGGCGGTGCTTAGGTTTTTTCGTAATGTATTTCCAAAGGCGTACTGACTCGCATTCTTATCAGTGCTGCGAAAAAAGTCAAGAAAAAACAATACGGGGTGACGCGTGTTAGTTCTCAGTGCAAAAATAAGAGTATATAAGTGATTTTTTTAAGTTAAAGTTTAACTGTTTTTGAATTTAAAAATATTGGAAGAAGAAATGGGAAATGTATATTATATTAAACAAATAATTTTATTATTTTTGCTGTAAAAATCAAACCAAAGAATTTCTTATAAAGTTTTATGTACGTGTTCGAGTGTATCACATTATCAAAAAATTTAATAGAAATATCAAAAAAGCCAACAATAAGCAAAAATATCTTAGCGTAACACACATGTAATACTTATTTAATTTTTAATAAAAATGTATGACAAGTTAATGGTTGCCTTTTTTAAAGGGAGCACCTTGTGCCTGTTTCCAAAAAAACGATCATCCTCTTTTATCCCTCTCTTATACAGTACTTTTTATATCCATCTACTTCTAGTGCCTGTGTGACACAAACGTAAGAACTAATAACGACAAAGTCGAGAGTGTCCCTACTACATTAATGGATATACTCTGGTGCATTACTTGTCCGCGAGATGTTTTTTGCATTGGAAGGCAATGCATTGTTGTTGTTCACTGTAGGTACAACTGATTCAGTCGCACGTAATGAGCGGCGTCTCAGCACTGCACATTTAACACATCGAAATGGATTACCACTCGAATGAAAATATTCAGCGTCATGTTTAGTGATATTAACACATGAATAATGAAAAAAATTCATACAATCATACAATTTATTTTCGTTAAACTGTAGCGATCAATTTTCAGACAACACACGCAGCAATTCATTTTAAAGGATTTGATTGTTTCTAAGCGATGCGAACCCCACGACAATTCAGAAGAATTGTTCTACTATGAACGAACAAATAATTATTAGTACTTTACCGAACGAATGTTCTCGTAATTTTACATTTAGCAAATGCATTCGTAATATTATTAATTTTGTTTGTAAATAAAACGTAACGATATTTCATTCGTGCAAAAGAATTCGTTATGAAAAAGAAACATTTTCTGGAATGCAATAGTTGTTTTTACATACCTAATACGATTTTTTTTTGGGTGACAATATTTTGGTAAAATACCAACCAGGCGAAAAACATAAATAGTAATAAAAAGCCAAGCTCTTCTATATAAAAACCTCTATGTAACAAGTCAGCCGTGAAAAGTACGCTAAGTTCTTACTTCATGAAGGTTTAATAGCAAATATTTAAAGTAAAACAATACTGAAATACAGTATCTTTCGAGATTTTGACTTGTTAAATATTAATATCTTTGCAAACAGGAGTGAGATTTACTCCAAAGTATCAGTTTAAAACTAACTGTCTTAAGTTACATACTCGTATATAGTAATTAACTTCATAAAGTAAAGCCAAAGGCACTGGGCTGGGTGCCGGGTCATCGGGCTAGAGCTGGTTCCAAATCTCTTCTCTGTGGACCAGAACCCTACTGCACAGTCAATTGGACTGCTGCGCTAATATAAATTATCGATTGGGAAAAACAACTTTGTCTTGAACACTGGGAACATGTCCTAGGTCTAAGACAATCCAAACTTTTAATTAGGCCTTACTCCTACAAGGAAATCCTTAGACTCAGCAAGGATAATAACGGGTGATTTTTTAAGAGGTTTAGAACTTAAAAAAAAAAAAAAACACAAAAAATTCGAAAAAATGAATGAAATATTTATATGAATCGATAGTTTGAACCTTGCAATTTAATGTTTAAAGATAATTTCATGCAAATGTTGACCGCGGCTGCGTCTCAGGTAGCCCATCCGCTGAGTCCAATTTTGGCATACTCTTTCACACATATCGGCCGGTATCTCACGAATGAATGCATGGATGTTGGCTTCCAGTGCGTCAATCGAAACGGGCTTGTCCCTATACACATTAGCCTTGACATACCCCCACAAAAAATAATCTAATGGTGTCAAATCGCACGATCTAGGCGGCCAATTGACCGGCCCGAAACGTGAAATTAACTGTTCACCAAACTCGCCTCGCAATTGCGATTGTTTCGCGTGCTGTGTGGCATGTGGCACCGTCTTGTTGAAACCACATATCATGCAAGTCAAGAACTTCCATTTCGGACAAAAAAAAGTTTGTTATCATCGCTCGGTAGCGTTCACCATTGACAGTAACGCTGCGATTCGCATCATCTTTGAAGAAATATGGCCCAATAATGCCGCCGGCCCATAAACCGCACCAAACAGTGGCTCTTTCGGGATGCATTGGTAGCTGTTGCAATGCTTCTGGCTGATCTTCACTCCAAATGCGGCAATTTTGCTTATTTACGTACCCATTCAACCAAAAATGAGCCTCATCGCTGAACACAATTTTTCGATAAAAAAGCGGATTCGAACCGAGCACGAATTTTGATAGTAAAATTCAATAATTTGCAAGCGTTGTTCATTTGTAAGACGATCCATGGTTAAATTGCAAACCAAACTGAAGCTGTTTGACAGTGACACAAGGTACTAAACACACGTCAGCTGGCAAAACCAGTGTTGCCAAAACCAAACCAGCTAAAAAATCACCCGTTATAAGAAAGCTTGCGGGCTTCCTCACAGGTTATTGTGGCCTCAGATATCACCTCAACAAAATGAACCTATGTCCGGAAACAGAATGCAGATTCTGTCTGGAGGATGTCGAATCCTCTGAGCACATCTTCTGTGACTGCACGGCTCTTCATTGGTTAAGAAAACGTGTCTTTAACCGAGAGACACGCACGTAAGCAGACATAGCGCACTCCGCTATCAAGGAGGTCACTAGTCTCTTAGAATAACCTCTCCCCAACTGATACAATAGATCTTTCAGGTCGCAGTGTCAGCCAACTGGGCGTGGGAATATTTATGAAAAAAAATAATAATAATATTAAATGAAGTGTATTTTGTGCGATTTTAAAATTGATAGATTCAAGACCTTAAAATACAATGTAAGAGTTGTAGCGAATATTTCCATCCTAAGTGCGCTAAGCTGGCAAAAAGAGAAGTTGAGTATTATGAAAAGAGTATAAGCTTGGCCACAAGTGCGAAAATTGATAAAAAGTTACTTGGCTCTGCCAGAGAAGTTGAGATATATTGCACGATTCGTCCCAATTTATTCATATAATTTGAACAACCCATATTTACTTTTCGACAGCAAATAATGTTCGGCAACACACCTGACCGGACCTGTAAAAAAAACAAGAAAATAGGGTATTAAACTCCAACACATGAACATTTATACACGCGTTTAGACATAATACGAAACGGATAAAACTAACTCAAATATAATATCTTTTGGTACATACCTACATAGAATCAGTCAACTTTTTAAAGCTTTTAGACGTAAGCATAAGGCGGAAGCTTAAAAAAACGAATTTTGTGAAACGTCTACGTGTAGTACTCTGTCCTTTCGAAATGTTAAATACCGGCAATATTTTCATTAATCGACCACCCTTGTTTTTTCATCCAGTGTATCCAGGCTCTCCCCTTCTTAAATACGATACATTTATCGCACCCTTTTTCTTACTTTTCTATTCCACCTAAAAATAACGTTATCCATTTGTATATGAATGAAAAAACTTAAACACGAGACAGAAACATGCCAATAATAGTATTCGCTTACATCGCCTATTCTTTTCTTACCTTCAGGTGTATTGTGTCAATTAAAAACCACGCGAATGTATAGGTATAGCTACCTGCTTTTCAACTCAGAATTCTTATCAATGGCAAAATATTTACACCATCAATGTGCATGCGCTAAAAGTCCAGGGGTGGCATAACTTTCTTAATATTTTCCTTCAATATTTAGGGGAGGAATTCAAAAGCTCTTCAACTTCATTTTCTCTGGGTAATGGAATGTCGCTTGGATAAAAAAGCAATGAACGCTTACTGTTTAAAGTTCTATGTGCCAGTGTGCTGCAGTTAAGGGTGATACATTTTTTCCATTTAACATTCGTTTGCTCGGATATTCGGTTGTGAACAAAAAAAAAATATTTGGAAGTGCAAATAAAAGTGATTATTACAAAACCTTGTTTTATACAGGGTTTATATAACAAGGAGAGCAGCATAAAATGCATTAGTCTGGG
This sequence comes from Cheilosia vernalis, assembly GCA_949126925.1. Lineage (NCBI taxonomy): Eukaryota > Metazoa > Arthropoda > Insecta > Diptera > Syrphidae > Cheilosia > Cheilosia vernalis. The sequence goes on from OX421358.1 coordinate 43,377,556, forward strand.
TGATGTGTACTGAGATAATTTTAAGTTTAGACCTGTAAAATTAAGCTAAAAAAAACTTGTTTGTACTTTACAGCGATAAACCAGCGGCTGTATACATATAATCTTACAAATATGTCTCTATCGAACGATTTTAAACCTCGAAACACCAGTATTTGTCTCATGCCCAACCCATGATTAAAAAAGTAAAGGACAGTACCGAAATAAGCGATATTATTAATAAAGGAATGAGTGAAATTATTTTAACTTCCGTGTGCCCCAAGAAAAAGAACACAGAACTGCTTTTAAATCAATTCCCAAAGATTAAATTTAAATATCAGTATTTACGAACTTAAACATAACTTTTTACAAATCATCATTCTACTCAATAGTGACATCGCATTCTCAGGATTTGCTCCGGATTCCGGTAAATAGGGTCAACGTATCCCAAAAAAAGTGAGAAAATGTTGGCAGCCGAAACGCGGGCAACAACTTGAAAAACGAAAACGGTTTTGTGCTCCATTAAGTCGTTATGTGTTCAATAAGCAATAACAATATTTAATAAACATATCTTTAGAAACTCAAAGTGTTTGTAGCTGAAAACGCACAAATTAAATTTTTAATTAGATAATATTAACAATAATCAAAAATGCTACCAAATAATTCAAACTGCTCAGAAACGCACGAAATCGCTCCGGAAATTTCAAAGCTAACCTCAGAACTAGCTGCTCAAGCAGCTTTTCGAGCTCAGCAATTTATTAGAAATCAAGATTCTTCAGAAGAAATTAGAAAAGTTCCTGCAATACCGGCGCGTTCTAGTGATGTGAATCGACCACCACCGGAAATCCCTCCGAAGCGAAATAGTCTAAAGCATATACCGCCAGAAGTAGCCGCATCCTTAACTAATCGAATACCACCACCACTGCCACAAAAACCAGTAGTGAGTGCTAAAAACTCCCCGCTACCTAACTTAAAGTTTAATGCTAAGTCGTCACCATCACCGCTGCCAATGGAAAAGAGCACAAACCCATTCGACTATCCCATGGAATCGTCAGTATTAGTGAACAATAAATATTATAGCCAACCGGATGCAGGAGTTCATGCGGCGGCCGAAGTAAAAAGTAAAAATCCTTCGTGTATATCTCTACATAAACGACAATCACCCACTGAAGAATATGGATCAGAGGACGCACTTCGTGGCATCGAGAGTGGTCTTCGCAATATGGAACGTGCTATGCAAGAACAAATGAATTTGCGGTCGATGGAGGCTACGGCCGCTATCAATAATTCTAATTTCTCAATGGATTTCAAGAGTCTCGGAGGTAGCGGTAGCGGACATCGGCCAATAGGCGCTCTGAATCAAATCCGCGGTTGGGAGAGAAACTTAGAACAGCTCAAGTTGAATGAAAACATTGGAGGTGGAGGAGGAACAGGAATAGGTGGCGCAATACCTGCCACCGGAAGCGATGAACTTAAGCTTCGTCAAAGTCCCATTGTAAATACTGGCCAAATGGAACATAACCCTCGTGGAAATATTGAACATCATATGCGATCTCTTGATCGTAATCTTCCGCTTGAGCTCCAGTACAGTCGCTTTCGCAATCAACAACAGCAGTATCAAATGGGCCCTCCAAATATAGGAAATTCCGTACCACCAGGTCCAATGCCATTAAGTAACGAATTTCGAGAGCATATACGCCAGCAACTTATGGGCGGTGGTAGCGGTATTGTTCCACACACGGGAAACACACCAGTATCACCTGCTGCAGCAGCTCTGTTACAACATCAAGCCCAATCAAGGCAAGCAGCCGCAGCGGCGGCGGCGGCAGCAGCAGCAGCAGCAGCGGCTGGAAATGGCCCAGGTGTACCCAACGGACTATCAAGGGAAGAAATAAGAATGAGGCGGAGGTCTTCACATGATGAGACCCAAATGCCACAAGGAGTACCAGGAATTCCGGGTAGATTTGATTTGCTACTTAATATCTTTATAAGCCTGAAATTATTTTTTTATTGAATATATATAAGATTTTAAAGGCCTTCACGTGAAATTTTCGATCGTAAGTTTGGAGGGACTATAGGTATTGTGTGTCCAAACTTTTACGATGTCTATTGGTCGACGATCGATACAAGACTGATTTCACCATCACAGCATCGTCGGCGGGGTGTGATAAGAATACACATTTTCCCAGTTCCTAGTTCCTACTTCCCACACCTGAGAGAAGGACAGTTTGGAAAAACTTGCACTTCTCAAATATTTATGGATGAAAGTTTGATTTTTGTAGTAGGTAGGTATTAAATGGCATTAAAACCAACTATTATAACGGGTTGGCACAAATCATTTGTGGAATTCCTTTGATTTGAGATGAATGGGTTTCATCGGCTCTTGTCTGTGGCCAATTTCGTCTGTTCAAGTTTTGCACTCAGAAGCATTAAATATTGAAAATGGAGATGCAGTCTATCATACTACTTCCTATTTCATAAATATCTTTAAGAAAGAGCTTTGTAGTGATGATATGGTATCTATTTCTAAAATTTGTAAATTTAAGAACACAACAAAAAAAAAAAAACAGTAAAATAACGATATTTTTTATATCTTCTCACAAAGAGAAAAAACTATTTTTAATAGCCCCCAATTGTTCAGCAGACTTGGACTATCTTAGATGTTGTTTAAAAGGTAAACAAAAAAAAAGTCCTAAATATGTTTTGCCTGCATGAATTAACCCAGAGCACTAACCACATTGCATACTAAATAAATGAATATTAGTTGGTGAAACAGGTCCACATGGAACAGTTGGCTTGGCTTTTTACAACCATTTGTTTGTATAAGTTTGTGAAGACCTAGTGCTGAAACTGAAACAATTATATTTATATGCGACTCTATACAAAATGTTTGGTTTTACGTATGACCCACTTTAAAAACAGAAAATGTTGTCCCAATTCCCCTAATGTGTTTCACTTTAAGTTGTATTCTCTAATTCCTTTGAATTGATTAGTGTTAATTTAATTCTAGTAACCAGACTTCGTGAGCATTGGGATGATACATCACAAGTTGTTTTACAACGTTCGGCGCAGCTTAAAAATATGCTTGGTGATTCGCAAAGGTAATCTTATAGTGTTTCCTTTTTATTTGAACAATGCATTGACATACGTTGGTTATTTTTAGATATGAAGCTAAGAGACTAGAAATTGAAAAATGGCTAGCACGAATGGAAAACCGCGCTGAACGTATGGGAGCTGTAGCAACAACAGCGGATGTATTGGAGGCACAGCAGAAAGAACAAAAAGTGAGTATCCTCTACGAAAGAGAGTTATTATCTTTTATTCAATTTTGTCGCAATTGTTTTAGTCTTTTCATGCGGAACTCCATCAAAATAAACAGCAAATCGAATTGTTTAATACTCTTACTCAGAAGTTAATAGCTGTCTATCCATCTGATGATACATCAAGAATAAAGAAAATGACTGAATCGGTGAATGTCAGGTAAGGTTATTCAATAAGCTATAATCGGCTATACCCAATCCCCTTGGGTACTTTTGACTGAAATTCCAAAAATCTGTTCAAAAATCGTATTTCTGAAATCCCGAAATACACAAGACTGGGTCGCTCGAGGAATAGGCTATGAACACTAAACTATCATTTTCAAACATAATTCTTTGCATTTAAAATAGGATACATTTTTTTCCTGAACATTGTAATGGGGACAACACATTGAATTTGGTTGGTTAAAAAATTCCGCGATACCAATTATCATTTTTAGTGCCCAGGCTAAATTTTTCAAACTTACAACGGCGAAATTCTTCATAAAGATTGAATATTGTGACCTACAAAATATATAATGTTGTGTTCGTTACACAATTACGTTTATTAGTTAAAATATAAATGAAATAATATTGATTACAGAGGAATTACATAAAGTTAATGTAAATGGTGGCACGCAAGTTACTAAAGTCCAAAGGATGTGATGTGAAGTTAGTTGAGGTTTTTCTACATGTCAAGAATGAGTGCTGCCCAACATCTTCCCTCTTAAGATTGTGGAGTGCGTGAGAGGACTTCAACTGGAATTCGTCGAGCTTCTATTTGTTTTGGTTTAAATGGTTTCGGTGTTGACCAATTATCCATCGGCTGCACTTCAGTAACTGGTGTGTCTATGTTGAATTCATGAAGAAGAAATTGTAATGGAATTTGTGATTCTTGTGGAGAACTGGTGTCAGGAACAAGTCTTGACTTTATTTGATCAGCGTGCGCTCGAATAAGTTTTTGCTTATCTCCAACGCTGATGAGAACGTCATAAATTACGTTTCCAATTCGTTTGGTGATCTCGCCTGGTGCCCAGAATGACTTATTTAGTTTAAATTCCTTTGCATAAACTTTGTCACCTTTCTTAAAAGATCTATCCTTAGCACCATGTTTTTTATTGTACTGGACTTCCATTTTGATGTTGCGATCAGTTGTCGTAGGTTTTGGTGCATTCAGCATATCGAATACGGTTCTCATTTTTCGACCAATAAAGCATTCTGCGGGTGATTTGCTATCTGGAACGTTTGGGTTAGGTGTAGAGCGATAGACTTCAAGAAAAGTGTTTAGCGCGTCTAGGGATGTTTCCTCATCTTGCAGTTTTTTTAAAGATCTCTTGAGGGTGTCTACGAATCTTTCCGCTTGACCGTTGGAACTGGGATGGAATCGAACCGTTCGAGTATGTTGTATGCCACGATGAGAACACCATGATTAAAATTTTTCTGAACAGAATTGTGTTCCATTGTCTGTGACTAATTGTTCTGGATTTCCAAATAAGCCACAGTATTGTTGTAGCAAGTTGATAGTAGCATTTGTTGTAGATGATGAGGTTTCGAAAATGTGTGGGTATTTTGAAAAAGAATCTACGACTACTAAATAATACTTGCCATTTAGTGGTCCGGCATAGTCAGCATGAATCCGTTCAAGTGGACGTGTTGTTAATGGCCACGACTGCAATGTTGCTTTAGTTGGTGATTTAGCAGCCAACTGACAATGGTGACATTGACGAACATACTGTTCTATGTCCCTATCTAAATTTGGCCAGTAAACATAGCTGCGTGCAATAGATTTGCAGCGGTCGATTGCAAAATGTCCACGATGAATCTGCTTCAGTATACGCTTCCGATATTTTGTTGGTATAACTATTCGTGATGCTGATAGAATACATCCACTCACCATGGAAAGTGTTTCCCGACGAGCGAAGTACGGTTTAATGTCGTCATGTACGCTTTTAGCATCTGCTGGCCAACCTGTTTGCATGTGATGGATTATACTTTGCAAAACTTGATCCACTTTGGTAGCTTCAACCAACATTTTGTGCGTCACAGGAAGAGTTTCCAGAGATTCGTCGAGTATGGTTTTTACATCTTGTTCCAAAGATATAGATGCGACAACATAGTCATTTGATGGTTTTTCGTGTGAACTGATGAGTCGAGATAATACATCAGCGTGTCCGAAGTCAGCTGTATTGACGTACTTAATATCGAAATCATAAGCGAGTAATATAAGTGCCCATCTTTGAAGTCGATTTGCTGTGTACACCGGAATGCCTTTTTTTGATCCAAAAATTAAATCTACGTCCAAAGAGCATCTTGTGAAATCGCTGTACTGCAAATATAAGAGCAAGTCCTTCTTTCTCTATTTGACTGTAGTTCCGTTCTGCAGGCGTCAGTGCTCGAGATATATGGTAAATAGCTTTTATAGATTTGTCCGTCAATGTGTGGTATATGACTGCGCCAATGCCATGATTGGAAGCATCTGCAGCCACATGTATTGGTAAAGCTGGGTTGTAATGTGTTAAGAGAAGGTCGGATTTGAGAATTTGCTTGAATTTTTCCAAAGCTTGTTGACATTTAGCCGTCCATTTGAAATGCTCGTTGCTTTTTAGTAGGTTGTCCATCGGTTCTCGGAGTGTACGCATGTAAGGAACGTATTTCCCATATTGGTTGATCGATCCAAGAAGTGAACGAACTTCCGATATGTTGGTCGGTATCTTTAGTGAATCTATTGCCTTTATTTTCTCCGGATCCGGACGAATACCTTCTTTATCGATGACTTGTCCTAGGTAGATTAGGCGCTTTTGAAAGAATTTGCATTTCTCGTACTTCAGATGGAATCCAAAATCTTGCAGTCGTTGAAGAAGCTGCTGTAAATTCTTTTGATGGTCTTCAATGGATTTGCTAGCAAGTAATATGTCGTCGATGTATGCATGTGCTCCATCAATACCTGCACATAACTCATCCATAATTCGCTGGAAACCTCCAGGGGCGCATTTTATGCCTGGCGTCAGACGATTAAATCGGTAAAGTCCCTTGTGTGTGTTGACTGTGAGCAACTCTTTGGAATCATCTTCAACTTCAACCTGAAGGTAAGCGTCGGAGAGATCAGCATGACTAAATATGATGCAGTCATGGCAATCTGCAAAAATTTCATCGGGAGTTGGAAGTGGATACTGGTTAGACTCTATAGCGTTGTTAAGACCTGTAGAGTAATCAGCGCAGATTCTTATTTTTCCATTTCTTTTGCTTACCACGATAGGAGCAGCCCACTTTGATGTATCTACGGGTGTTAAAATATTAGCGCTTTCTAATCGGTGCAATTCTTGTTCGATGTCAAAACGTGCTGCGTACGGAACAGGACGTTTCGGTACAAAAACTGGCTTAGCATCTTGTTTTAGTTGAATATGCACTTTTGTTTTTGTGCACAACCCGAGATCATTGTTAAACACTGCTGGATACTGCTGTATAAGGGATTTTGAAAGATCCTCGTTGCACTGTATAGTACGACACCATGCGTTGATCGGTCTATTCCAGAGGTCGAATTTTTGAATCCAGTCGATTCCCATTATGTTTAAATTGTCAACTTCGGAAATGAAACATCTTACAGATTTTGTGATGTCGCCTATAGTGATGTCACAGTCGATCTCGGCTACAAGTTTCACAGAGTTTGCGTTGGCGTCATTTGCGATGTGCTGAGTCTCATAAGCTAATGGTTCACCAATGGCTTCCCATGTAGTAGTCGAAATGATAGTTATATCTGACGCAGTATCTATCTGGAGTTTGACTTGATGATTATTTATATTAACAGAAATGTACTTACGCAAATCCTGGAACTTTAGCGTTTTTGTGGAGTATACTGCCGTTGTTCGAAATTTCTGGTACTTCTTTCTTTCTTTAGAGTGTTCCCTGTTGATTGAAGAATCGTTTGCCAAAATTTTTGATTTCTTATTTGCGCTGTGGCAAAAATTGTCCTTGTGTCCGACTTGGTGACATTTGATGCATTTGTGTTTTGCATAGCGGCAAAATTTGACGTAATGCATGTCGCCACAAAGCCAGCATGGTGATTTTTGAAGTTTCGATGGACGAGGAGAACGTTTCTTCTGTTGTATTGAGCAGACTTGAGGTGATCCATGCTCAATCATTGACGTGTCGCTTTTTAGGTTGCGTAGTTTTTCGGTTTCCTCCAAAAGTGCATCAATGTTGGTGATTTCCTTGCTTTCGTTTAAAAGGCTGAGTAACCGAATCCGAATGTCACTATCTTTATTGGATTTTAGTCCCAAGACGAAAATTAAACACTTGAATTGGTCTATTTTGAGTTCGTTGATCTTGAATAATTCACATTGCAGATTCACGCGGCTTGCGTAAGTCTGGAAGTCTTCACTGTCCGATTTGTGGATTTGAAGGCATCTGTAGCGTTGAGCCACGACGGTTTCCTTTTTCCCAAAAAGTTTCGAGAGTGTCTCGACGGTATTCTTTAAAGACATTTCAGATGGCTTCTTGGGTAGGATGTAGTTTTTGAAGCGCTCTTGGACCAAATTGTTCATTTTTCTCCAAAGCAGCGCGACTTTGTCTGCTTCAGGGAGAGATTTTGCTTCTCGCTCGAAAATATCTGTATATCGGTCGTACCAGGTTTCAAAAACGAGTCCATTATCTGCGTCGTATACGAACTCAGTCATGGAGTTTGCTAAGGAATCCATAAGAGACGTTTTGCTTGTTTGTTCTTGTCCAGAAGAACCACTAACACTTGGTGAAGTGCTGTATTGTGCTTGCATCTCTACGACTTTTTGTAATTGTAGCAGAATTTGGTTGTGGGCTGTAATTGATGCTTGATGCTCAGCTAATAATTCTGCGATCATTTGTTCAGCCATTTTGATACTTTTTTCAGGTTATGTCCTCGTGTGTAAGATAATTATTATTTTTCAAGTGTGGGGAACGTATTTTGATAAAATACGACCAAGCCTCGTCGCCAATTGTTGTGTTCGTTACACAATTACGTTTATTAGTTAAAATATAAATGAAATAATATTGATTACAGAGGAATAACATAAAGTTAATGTAAATGGTGGCACGCAAGTTACTAAAGTCCAAAGGATGTGATGTGAAGTTAGTTGAGGTTTTTCTACATGTCAAGAATGAGTGCTGCCCAACATATAAGCTGAAGGTTACAAATGATTATTAGTAATCGTAACCATTATATACATATGTACATATATACATATAACCCGAACCAGTCCGAATGCAGTATAAAAAAATTCTCATTGGAATTCAACACGTGGAAGTAAATACACACAAAAACCGGTGTCGCAAAGAAAAAATATTATTTTCAGCTAGAGAGTCTTAGTTTCTATTAAGAAAAATTCTTTCCCGATTTATTCAAGGTTTTTAAAAAGTTAATTTTCTTTAAGGTATGTTTGAAATAAAACAAATTTCGTGAGGAAGGATTCGAACGGGAGGTTGCAACAAAGTGTCGAACCCTCACTTTTCACTTTAAACTTCTACTAATCTAACACATTTATTTTGCCAAACTTGAAAATGCCAAACTTTCATAGAAAGAAATATCCCGAGAAGACGATCGATGAGACAAATAGGAAAATATTTTATGAAATATACATTGATGAAGGCTTCCACTCGACGGGAGGTTTTGACAGGTTGTCTATAATTATTTTTTGAGTCATAAATTGGAATTCTGTACTTATAACTTCCTTAAATTTTTCAATATTATAAGAAATTAAACATTAAATGCATGCACGCAGAAATAACTATATTGTTTTGTCAAATATTGTTAAAACCTTTTACCCTACGCTTGGGTCAAACGAAACCTTCTCGTTCATCTAAACTTTGGTTGGTTATTTTCTTATTTTGTTAGATAGGTAGGTAGATATCTGAGAAGCGAGAGAGAAACGGTTTATAAAATATAGGAATAGTTTTAAGTATAATCCACTTTTATATTATTCATCTGATACGACAATATCAAATAACAATGTGAGTTTTGTCTAAGCTCAAGCTCTTAGTAACAGGCAATTTTCTGAAGTTGAAGTTAGATAGCTATAAACGTCTACTGTTCTTATTTTTATTTTTGACTGGAATTGATTTTAGTAACGCTGCTTTAAGGTGTCTATGATTGGAAGTAGGGTTACCGATACCTTTCCAAAATACTAGTATATGAACTCAGATATTTCTGGTTGAATTTGATGTTATATAGGTACTAAGGCCCATTTTATTCACTCAAAGTTGAACACAAGTTGTTCAACAACTTTATATGGAAAACTCCCCGAGTTGTGTTCAACTTATTTTTATATGGAAAACTCCCCGAGTTGTGTTTAACTTCGAGAACGTGTGTCAGCGTGCAAATGAAGCGGGAGTTTCTGATTGTATAAGCTCCAAGTGGATGTAATTATTTTTAGGTACATGTTCACTATGGTTGAAAATAGCTTAAGTTGGGAATATTTGCAAAAAAAAAGTGTTTCTTAGTTTTAATTTAATTTTTATTGGTACTTATTTTTGGTATTTATTACAATAATATACCGTAGATATGTGGAAATTGATCGTGAAATATACAATTTTTTTTGGAGAGTACGGGATCTTAACTATATTGTCTTCCTCCTGCTTCCAGGAGGAATGGGACAAAGTTTTCTGGTGCATGAAATGAATTTTAAATTTTATTTTTGCATACTTTTGGTTACTTCCATGTTCTGGATAGCTTGCCAAAATGTTATCTTATATTAAGAAAAATGTTTTGTGCAGATATGATTTATAAGTTGCCAGCAGTTCACGTTTGACTGAAAAGTGGCGCATACATACCCACTCTCCCCTACATTAATATAAAATATAATAGGAAGAATCATTGGATGCCAAATCAGAACCGCACGGCGATTTTCGTGAATTATCTTTCTTCCTAAACCTGATATACAGCAATACGAACAAAACCAAAAAAGAATCATGAAAATCGTCTCAGAATCTATATATATATATCAGCGGCGTCGCGTGAATTACTTAGATGGGTGTGCAATTCTTTAAAATTATATATTTTATATAAAACAAAGTGTCCGAAGCGATGTTATCCCATAACTCGAGATTGGCCGAACCGATTTTGATGATTTATACTTTGTTGGAAAGGTATTTTCTCAGCACGGGTTTTAAAAGAAAAAAATTTAAAAAATTTCAAAATGTCTTATTTTGTCTACCCAGCATGTTTCGACAGGTTTTTTTTTCGATTTTTTTTTTTCATTCTGTTTTTGGCGTTAGGTCTTATCGCCCAAAACCATAACGCCCAAATTAAAAGATGTCATAACGCCCAAAACATCACTAGGCAATTTGTTGTTGGAAAATTCATGTGAATTTGGGTCATATGACATTGATTTTGGGCGTAATAACATTATTTTTGCTTAAAGTAGCGTTGGGTCTTATCGCCCAAGGTTAAAGAACCCAAGTAAATAAATGTCACAATGCCCAAAATCCATCACATCGCCCAAAATATTGAGAAAGAAAACGTCAAAAAGCCCAAATGAATGGACGAATCGCCCAAAAAAATTGCAGAAAAATATCGATTTTTAATCCCAAATTCTGCTATAATCTAAAAAACAGAATTACAAATTAGAAAATATTTTTGCGCAGCGAGGAGGCGCGGCGCAGCGCAACGCTAGGCCGGCCGGCCGCCGACGCTTGCGCGTGCCGCTCCCGCTCCGCCCCTCCTCTTCCGGGCGCGGTAGGTGATAGTATTACTTCGCACAAACATTTTCAAACATTTTTCTGATTCCACTTGAAGAATTTGTATCACTTTAAAGCACTGCAGGACTAGAACATTGTTTTTTTAATTTGTTGTACTACTTTAAGTTTATTGTACATATTTTCTTGGTTACCATGCTTATGCTCCAAATTTTTTAATTTCGTGCAGCTACCATCTGAAGTTTCTTCTATTCTTGCATTGCAATTGTTGTAATAACAAACGTAAAATGTATTTTCTACCCTCATCCACCGATTTTTGTTTGTATAATTGCTTTTCGTTTTTTTAAATAAACTATTTTGGAAATAACCCTTTTACCACTTATATAATACAAATTTTCGCACTCCATTTCTTTTCCATGCACTTCACAGGCTAATGACTTTTTCAACTGTAGCTGTATAGCTTGTAAAAAAAGCAGGAATAAAATAACGGTTTGTGTAGAAAATGACAAAAATAAGGACGCCCAAACTAAATTTTTGCATCTTGGTTGATATTAAACAGAAATAAGTTTTCTGGTTTTAAAAATGTCATAAGGCCAAAAAACTATGTCATAACGCCCAACAGCTATGTCGTTACACCCAAACTTAATAACAAGAAATATTTTGGGCGTTATGACATTTCTAGATTTGGGCGTTATGACATTAGATAATTATTACTTTGGGCGATATGTCATTCTATTTGGGCTTTGTGACGCTTTATTCCTTTAAATTTTGGGCGATGTGGTGGCTTTTGGGCGTTATGACATTTTTCAATTTGGGCGTTATGGTTTTGGGCGATAAGACCTAACGCCTCTGTTTTTATTTAAGCTCATGATTTAAAAAACAAATATGTTCCCTCCTTGGCCTATAAAATAAGTCGATATTTTGAAAACATTATTGGTGACATAATATTATGACCATAATAAAAAATACATTGTTTCTGAAAACAAAGGAATTTAGACTTTCAAAGGATAAAATAATAATAATAGTCGAGTATTACCTCAGGATTTAGGCTTTTTAGTCCGCCTTATCACTATTATTTGTGAGTTCTTTTGTAAAAGAAAGCTTTCAATTTTAAAATTATGATATGCGTTTCTTAACAAATTATTAGTTTCAATACTTCATTGAACATGTATTAACTGATAGAATTGTATCCGCTTTTGGCGTGTAAGAATGTGGCGTGCGGGGCGTGGGATTGAAAGAAATAGGGTGCGAAATGTATGCGGGACTGAAAAAAAATTGACCCCCTACAAGATAGGAAATTTCTTAGATATTTTTTCCATCAACTGTACTGAAACCACATTTTGCACGGGCGAAGCCGGGGGGTTCAGCTAGTATTTTATAAAAATACGGATTTGTTTATTGTTTTCTTAATTTAAATAAAAAAAAAAAACAATAAAAAAACTCCATTGTTCAAGTTAATAATAGAAAAAAAAAAGCAAAAGCACCGCACGAAACTGCAGCCACTTATACCTACTACCTAAACGAAAAGCGAAATTCGTTCATTCATTCATCGAGATCGACTGTCGTGCACTGCTTTTTTTTGCACGAGCGTCGATGTATTGCATGTCTATTTGACTTATGACGCTTTACGGAAACAGAACAAAACAAAAGAAAATAATGAATATTCCGTGTGCACAGAAAGCGAGTGCACGAGTTCACTACAAGTTCATCAAAGTAAAGCGACATTCGTAGCTAGTAGGTACGGCGTGCGGCTGACGAATGACGATGGGGATGAATTCTTGTAGCTGAAGGAAGGTATATAGTTTGGAGTTGGATGAACTTATTTGATGAATACGTGCACAGCACAGCCAGATTTCGTGCGAGTTTATTGTTTTTCTCTTTGTTTCTCTGAACGATGAAGGAATTTTGAAAGAAAAATTAGGAAGGATGAATATGAGTATTATTATAGTAGGCTGTGTGATGGAGGTTTTATGGGATGTGTAAAGTGTAATTGAGCACATCATATTTATGTGTGTTATTATTATTTGAGTGTTCGATGAGTGATTTTTTTGGTTAGATCAGGGTGTGCAATGCACACCTTGCACACCCTGACGAGACGCCACTGATATATATATAAGAAAGTGTCCGAAGCGATGTTATCCCATAACTCGAGATTGGCCAAACCGATTTTGATGATTTATACTTTGTTGGAAAGGTATTTTCTCAGCACGGGTTTTAAAAGAAAAAAATTAAAAAAATTTCAAAATGTCTTATTTTATCCACCCAGCGTGTTACGTCATGTTTTTTTTTCTATTTTTTTTTTTAATTTTTTTTTTCATTCTGTATTTATTTAAGCTCATGATTTAAAAAACAAATATGTTCCCTCCGTGGCCTTTAAATAAAATAAGTCGATATTTTGAAAACATTATTGGTGACATAATATTATGACCATAATAAAAACTACATTGTTTTTGAAAACAAAGGAATTCAGACTTTCAAAGGATAAAATAATAATAATGGTCGAGTCTTACCTCAGGATTCAGGCTTCTTAGTCCGCCTTATCACTATTATTTGTGAGTTCTTTTGTAAAAGAAAGCTTTCAATTTCAAAATTATGATATGCGTTTCTTAACAAATTCTTAGTTTCAATACTTCATTGAACATGTATTAACTGATACAATTGTATTCGCTTTTGGCGTGTGAGAATGTGGCGTGTGGGGCGTGGGATTGAAAAAGATAGGGCGCGAAATGTATGCGGGACTGAAAAAAATTGGCCCCCTACAAGATAGGAAATTTCTTAGATCTTTTTTTCATCAACTGTACTGAAACCACATTTTGCACGGGCGAAGCCGGGGGGTTCAGCTAGTTATATATAATAAAAGAAGAAGATAATTTTAAAAACATCAATTGTGCTCCAAATTTGTATTTCAGTCAATATCGTTGTTGCCATTTTCATGTAGGTGAAACAAGATTTTCAGAATATGCTTTCAAGAATCCATTGTACGATAATTTAGAGAAAAACTTACTATGCTTTCAAGTTAGGAATTACCATATTATCTTAAGATTAGATAGATACATTTTTGTTAAAATAGTTTGGACTGTTTTTGAAATATGTCAAATTTTCAAAAGTACCTTTATTCGATGTTTTAGCGAAAAACTGGGTATGCAGGGACGTTAGCTTTATCTATTTACATAAGCTCAATAACAAATTCAAAATTTCTAGATCTCTTTACATGTTGTATCATTAAAATATTCGAAGGCTAACAAAGCGTTAACGTAATTTTTTTTTATTGAAAAATTTGGTATTTTTATAACAAATATAGCCTTAAACCTGCACATATTTATTTCACACACTATAAAAAAAATTTGTGAATCGGTGCAATAGTTCGTAAGATTTTTCCGGGCATTTCATTTTGTCATTCAGTTTTATGTAGGTATACAGATTTTGAATTATTGAATTAATCACTACCGCAGCAGGCACAGTTCAGTTGACCAATTAAAATTGAGTTTTATAAAATGCTGTTCTTGAAAAATTCGTAAAGGAAAAATGGTAGAGAAATCAAAATATTTCTTGGATCGTTGACAAGGATAAATGTGAAGTCTATAACTTTGACCACGATGTTAGATATTTTATTTCGGACTCTAACCAAACCTATAAATAATCCTATAACTTTAGTGTCCAAGTAGGTAGGTGAGAGTAGGATTTGGTAGTGTGAAGCTTAAGTGAGAACTCATATCATCGCATAACTGTCCAGCTCACGGAATATTAAAATCTATATAATATATAGTATTTCCCATATCTTAATCGCTGAATTGTATCGACTGCCTTATGCTGTCTCTTCACTCTTTACTTTCTCTTTACTTTTTAACGTAACAAGCCTTACTGAATGTTAATTTGATACATATACATGTTAGCTGCTTTGGTATTGTTGTCCCTTAGAGTCCTTAGAAGAAGAAAACTACATTTTATATGGGTTTGAATTTTTTTTTAATACTTTGTTTACATTATATATTTTGTAGATACGCCAATTTGAATAACGGTGTAATTAATAGAGGCAAGCAACTTCATGCCGCTCTCCACAGTTTACAGTCTTTTGACCGCACAATGGACCAGGTAACTTATTAACAGCAGCATTATAATCACAGAACCTTGTTTATTATAAATATTTGTTTTTAGTTTTTAGCTTTTCTTTCCGAGTCCGAATCATTGGTTGAGAGTGCTGAATCTGATATTGACCGGAATCCTCTTATGTATAGGGTAAGTATCTACATTAAATTAGTTATAAAGTTTGGTTCGTAGGAGTTAGTGCCTGATGATTTGTATGGAAGTAAGTACTTGAATTACGTCACGGGTACCTGAACCTGGCAGTAGAAGCCTTCAATTAAAAACAAACATCTGAGAATTGTTGAAAACGAAAAGGCTTTACGAAACTATGGTACTTTCATATTTAGTGAGTGAAAACGAGGAACAAATACTGAATGTACTTGTATACCTCCTCCCTAAATCCATTGCAGGTAACAATATTAAATTTTATATACAAAAAAATATGGCCGTTTTCACTGTTGACACTTAAAATTATTATGTGGGGTTATTTTCTTATGGTACATACATGTGTGTTGTTCACATATTTTTAGTTCTATTTTGCAGTCAGTCGGGTTTTCTTAGTTTTTTTAAATTAACTTTCGTATTCTTCTCCGGATACAGCTGCCGAACCTTATCTTGCTAATTCGTTTGCTTTCTAATTGCCTAGAATACCTCCATGCCATGAAACCCAGCAGAAAAATACCTAATGCGCACTTTTGTTGTTATTAACATGCAGTTGGTACTATTACCAACACCCAGCTAGCTGCTTTTCGAGTGCTTGACTTCTTCGAGGTCGTCCCAGAAGACATCATGCCATTCCAAACGTCAATCTGTCTAGTACAGAGTGTTTAAGAACTAGCCTAAAGAAGTTTCTTGTGCAGGATCACTTCCAGGCATTTCGCTTAGCCAGACCGGTTACAATCCTTCTTCAACTAAAGTTCTATTTATCTGCATTGATCTGATCCACATACTATGTCAATGTCTCAAATGCAGTCAAAAGTTGTATTATCTAATGCTCACTCTATATATAAATGAAAATGCCCACGGCGTATTATTTCCCATCAATCATGCATTCAATTCTAGCTGTTAGATTTTGAACCGCAGTCTTACAGCACTTTTCACACTGGGAAGCATGTTGCATCTGTGATAGATGATGCATCTTCAATGCAGACATGGCTGACCAGTCTCTCATAGCTTTCCGAACAAAAGTGAAGATTCTCTTCAGATTTGGTATCGGTTGGTTTATACCCTGTTGCGGCAAAATAGGGTACACCCCGTCGGTACCACGCGAAGCACTCAAAAGATGCTATTTAATAACTTCATTGCTTACCACCTCCGATGCATTATACATGTTCAGCAGACTGAAATCCTCCGCTTTCGCCTCAGCGTAGGTACCGTCAGAGTTTGATTGGTTTGCCTCTATTGAGAACTTTAAACAATACTGGGCCCATGTTCTGTAATTATCACATCGATATATTTATCACTAAAACGATATAAATTGAAAAACATGTTACTATGTTTTCGATGCGAAAATTTATCGCATGAGTTACAGAACATGGGCACTGGTTTCATTAAGAGTCTATCTTTTTACTATAGCCCTTATGGGAAACTCTTTTCTACTGACGAGTTACCTTTTGAATTATTTTTGCTTGGGTTGGAAAATCAGCCAATCTCCATCTAATTTTATCTTGAGCGACCGACTCAGAAATTTTCTAGTCTCCTTTCTGAGTCTCAGTACCCGAAATATAGAGAAAAAAATATTATTCTGTTCTTGTTATTAAACCCAAGGGCGGATCCAGGGGGGGGGGGGGCACAGGGGCACGGCCCCCCCCAGAGCACTGCATTATTACTGCTTGCTCATTCCATAATTAAAACAGGCGAAGTGTGCCTATGTGCGAAAATAAAAATCACTTTTCCATGGAAATCAAGACGAAAAATTTCCCAAATCTGTCTGCATATGCTACCTAGAAACACATGTGAATCTTGGGGCACAATCGTGAAAGTGTATAACTATACCTTTTCTAGATTATTTATTAAATGAAATGTCGTCTAGGTTTCCTAGAGCTCAGCTGCAAAAGTTACTATCTCAGTTTTGCCAGGCGGTGAAGTATATAAATAGGATCTACCAACAAACTTGGTAACAGATGAAAGAAAATATTCCTAAGTCACCAGCAGAAGCTTATAAAAAAGCAACGGCTCTGCCAAACATAAGAACCCTTTGTCAATTATTGTGCACATTTCCTATGACAACCAGCACTGCCGAAAGATTTTTCTCCACCTTACGCCGGTTAAAGACCGGTTAAAGATCGACTGAATAGACTAGCCTCCACGAGACATAATTTCAGTCACGACAACAATGTGTCTCGTGTAGACCGCGATTTTGTGGACACGACACTACGACAGAAATCTAGACTTTTCAGTCTGACTTTTTTTCCTGCCATCTCTGCAGACAGATCTTCTGACTGAAATTTGACATTTGAATTGAAGTCTAGACCAGCGTTTGAAATCACTTTGTTTTGGTAGTTCTCGGGAATACATGTGCGCGGATGCAATTATGGCTGATTTTAGATTTTCGCAGAGTGAAGAAATATGGCGTCAAAGTAACTTGGCCCTTTAAGGATATGTTTTCCCTCTATCCCAGTGTATGAGCAAAGTCCCAGAATTTGTCAAAATTCTTGGCAATTTTGAACCAATCGCTTTCTATGACGGCATCTATAATTTAAAATTGTTATTTCCATACCTAAATATCCTATGCATTGTCCCATAAAACATCTTTTAACAAATGCGCTTCCAAATCGTGTAGCTCTCTCTTCTGAAGAAACGGATATACCCACAATCTGTGCTTTCTTTTGTTTTACGCTAACATCTGGTTTTCCAATTTTTTAGGTCGATTAATGCTTTCAAAGCAAGAGCCACCTTCACTTGTTTCTTCGTTGATGGCATCTTGTGAAATGAAATGTCGTAACACAATTTGCCCAACCAAAGCAATGCGAATATGGCGGACAAGACTTAAAAAACTGACATAATTCAGACTCGTAGAGACGCGGTGTAATGCATATCCATCAAAACATTGCTTCATAGATGAACCCTGAAGAAGTTCTGGATATCTTCAGCAGAAAACATAAAAAAAAAAACTCATTATTAACCATATAATTTTTCATTATTAAACCATTATAAAAAGTGTTTTTTTATTCCTTGTTATTTTTGTATGCCATTGATAAAGAATGAACCCCAAAGACAAATTCAAATGGAATACTATGGGGTACACTCATCACCTATCTGGCCTTTGTGCCCCTCCCAGAAATAAATCCTGGATCCGCCCTTGATTAAACCAACACAAAACATTGATAATGAAATCCTACCATTCGCCCCAGAGAAATTAAATCATTAAATTAATGACTCATAATTAAATATTCTAACATGCTAAACCGCAAATCTAAAAATAGATCATAAACAAATAAACCGCAATTGGAACATTCAGCTGTCAATCAAAGTCTTACGCTACCAGTGTGGTGGACGCCACCACTTTTCAAATGCCAGAACCTACCTATTATAACTACTGATGAGCGACCAACCCACTTCCTATGTCACTGGCAGTGACTGCCCAGTAGTGTACGTTAAACATCGATAGTTTAACTTTTCGATAGTATCGATGTTTTCTTATGAACTATCGGTAAAATATTGATAGTATCGATAGTCTGCTAAATTAAAAAAACAAATGGAAAAGCGTTATAAATAAAACAAACATTCTTATTATCATGTCGAAATAACTATTTTGAGTTTTGCTTTAAAAAGAGCAGCGTATTCAGATTTTTAGCTTTTAAACGATTCCGTTTCTCATTATTCATTATGTATGATTCCAGCCTTTGAAAACATGCGTTCACTTGGAATTGAAGTCGCAGGTATACATAAATAGATCTCCGCAAACTTTTTAAGCCCGTGTGAATCGGAATTCGTCCAATATTCCGCCGCACATTTGTCACTGTCTATAGGATTTTTTTCAATATATTGACGGATATCAATAATTGAATCTGTAAGCGGTGTTCGGTTTCGGCATTTTTCTGTCACCACTTCAGACGGAAATCACAGCTCTTTCGATTTTTGTTTCTTAAGCTCCGCTTCAGAGGTAACGTGTTGTTCCCTTTAAGTCCTTGTTGTACTTGTGGATGTTCTGCATTTATCGGTACTAAAATACTCCGCTGTTTTCGTTTCTTTTAAAAATGCTGCATACTCGCTTTGCAAACAATGTGCCGCATTGTTCCCTTCTTCTTCTGTTTTAAAGCCATGTTTCTTAAACCTTGGATCTAAAATGGTGGCTAAAATTGTCGGAGTTCTTCTTTCGTACGGCTTCAGTCGTTCTCCAATTGATTTTCTTAGGCATTCATGAAGTTCTTTACCTATTGCCGTTTTAACACACATCTTTGATAATTTTAGCATTACTCCTCGAATTAAGGGAATAGCATACGAGAGCGTCACATAATTTTCTCCCGAAATTGTACTCGTTGTCACATCAAATGGTTCGAGAAGCACAATAATGTCTTCCATCACATTGTTGTCTTTAGCAAGTAAGACGCCAGGCGCCCTTTCACACTGATTTATAGCTAAGGTGAGTTCTTTGCTAATGCAGTGTATTCGATTGATCATGGTGTAAACGCTAATCCAACGGGTAGGGCAATTTTGAATCAATTGAAAAAACATGTTACTATGTTTTCGATGCGAAAATTGATCGCATGAGTTACAGAACATGGGCACTGGTTACAGATATTGCATTTAGCAAAATTTCTATTGGAGCACTTATCAAAGAACTCGCGGTCTCATGCTCATTTTAAAATTAATTTATAAATAAAAACAACTGAAACTAATATCAAAATCCACTGCAAAGGAGAATCAAACACAATTTTTTGAGCACAACGGCAAGACCACCTACATAGATAATTAAAATATTGAATGAAAAATCAGCCAACAGAATATTTCCCAAAAAAATTGCGATTTCCATAGTAACGATAGTACATTACCTTTATTTTGCAACTAAATGGGGATTCCCCAAGGATAGGATAGGACACAGAAGACAGGACAAGGGCAGGGACACGTCCATCTTATTGGAAAGTTGAAATGAAATTTCTCAAGTAGGTAGATACATCAAAAAAACTATCGATACAAAAAAAAATGGAGGTTTTCGATAGTTAATAACTATCGATACTATCGATGTTTAATGCACACAACAAGAGAAGAACATTCCTTATTTTTACAATTTTTACTCTTGGGAAACTGCCTGTCCACTCATATTGAGACCAGGAATCTGCATACGAGTATACTAAACTTAACAATATCCGTGAAGTTATTGCCTTTCGGCCTTGAATCTATCTATTATGTTGGGATATATGCATATTTTTTTTTTCTTTTACATTTTCAAGAAATTAGTACTTCGTTTTCATTCGCATTCAGAATTGTCATAAAGGCCCGCACTAGAGAATGATTCGACTTTGCATTCAATAAATTTACAGTACAGTTAATATGAATATTGTAATACATGTTCAAATACGTATTGGTGAACCCAAGCAGTTGGTTACAGAGTGAAAGTGGTTCTTATATTTTTGCCTTCGCCTATTTGTAAGATACTTCGAATTAATATCCATACGAAAAAAGCCATTGAAACTAGCGGCTTTCATAGCCACTTCAAAGAAGAAACAAATTCCGTTGGTGTTATTATTGTTTTTTTGGAAATAAGACCCGCAGGCTTTAATTCCGGGGGGGTCATTTCACTGCACATATTGATCCACATGGCATAGTCATAAGCTATGATCGATCCAGGATTGGCGCGTTAGAGTAGGGCTCTGTGGGGCGACCGACATAAGGGGGTGCCGCTGAAAACATCGACTTTAATAACTTAATAAAAGTGATAGAAAGTCTAGAAAAGTCCAATTTTTCAATAAATGTTTATTTCTTTTAATAAAAGCTTATTTCATTATATCCTTTGCCTTTTTTCTTATTGGTTTGAATTGAAGTAAGGGGGCGTCGTAGAAATATCGCCTAGGGCGCTGGTAGTACTAAAACCGGCACTGGATCAACCTTTTATGAGCCACATAGAGAACACCATTGCCACCTAATTTCGGACTTTATTTAGGTTCTGGGTGACGTCCTGTAATGTGTTGTAATTTTTTTTATTAATTTTTAAGTAATACACTAGCATTTGATTCTGAAATAGATAAATGCACTAATATATCTGTGGCCCGTTGGCGACAGCTCGAACGAACTGTGGAAATTACAATAGACAAAATAGGCGTCCGACTTAATGTCAATTCATAAATCCAAAAAAAAAAATACCGAAATCATTAAAGTGAATCTCACTAAGAAAACAAAATTTCCCTAACGTAAAAACGTCTGTATTAAAAATACGGTGATATTTATTTCCCTTTCTTCCCACCCACAAGCAGTATCTAGAGTAGGTATACACTTAAACGGATATTTAATTGAACTTGTATATGAAACCACTGCTATTTGTATTATCTTTCTGTAAGTGGAGATAAGCGGAGTCTATTTTTTCAATTGGCTCAAATGTCTACGATGGGAAGCCAAATACATCGATCCAAAACATCTGTAGCACTTAAGTAGGCTGCATCATGACCGCTTGACCTCATATGTGTAGATAGTGCTTAATAAAACATACATTGAAATTATCTATTAATAGCGTTATAAAGCCGATCAGAGGTTCCTTTGAATCAAGCGGCATCTTAAAAATAATTATTTACATACTTTAAAACTATTGACGGCTATGTGCGTGTAGGAGTGCGTACAGGGTTCTCATCGCGTAATTTATGAAACGATCGTCGTCATTTAGTTTGCTTCATATAACATAATCGTTGCATCGTTCAATCGAATCGTTTATCATTTTTATTTTGAACAGTTTGAACACGACTATAAACAAACTCTGACACCTAAAAAATCAAAAAAATGTGTAGAAATTTTTTTTTTCCTTGAATTTATTATTTTTTTTTCGTATCATGGATTGAAACGGAATTGGCAATTAAATGCAAAAATAGTAGCAGAATTTTTATTGCAGGATCGAGTTGTAAAAACAAATCAAGGAATGCAATTTTATTATTGCATTAAAAATATAGGCAATTATAAAACTCATTTACCTAATATTCAAAAAAGGTCAATAACCATTTGGGTATGTCTCCCTTAAATATTGCTTAATACTTCTCTTAGACCGAATTAAAAAAGGAAAAATAGACCAAAAACGGTGAAACAATTGCAGAATAGCAATCGTTGAATCGCAATCTCAATCATCTGAATTCGACAGTTGAACAAGATATACAAAGCATAAGTTGAATCGTTCAAACCACGTCGAATAGACGATTCATCTATTTATGTGTAACACGAAGCAATACAATCGTGGAAACGACGTCGTTAGACGATCGTCGTCTTATGCGTTTAAAGCCCATGCTAATTTTTTATTTTTTTTTTTCTTGTTCTTTTTATTTACTTATCACTGTAAACATAAATACATAAATACGTTCACAATAAGTACTCGTACATTTTTATTATGGTAAAGTTTAGTAGAGGCGCAAGAATTATGTTTATAAAGGCTGTCCTGAAATGTAAGCAAGACTTAGATAATATAAAACAATTTGTTTCCCAAGGATAGGATAGCGAAAGGGTTACCTAGGTACGCATTGAATAAAACATCCGGTAAATATCCTCCATGACACTCTTTTTGCGAAATTTTAAGTGGCCATTTTTCATAAATGTGGCTGAATTTCATTGATACAGTACTGAATCTCCTTCAATGCAAGGGTATGGGCTTGTTGACATAGAGCTTTGACTTCAAATAACCCCATAGAAACAAATACAATGATTAAATCACATGTCATAGCGGGGCAGTTCTGATCGCCGAAAGGAGACAGTACACGACCGCAGGAAATGTCAAGAAAATGTCTCTTGCAGTAATTGAATTGTTTCAAGGACTGTTTGAGATGTCGCACTATCTTGTTAAAGCGTGTCGTCCACATTAATATCATTCGGCCTTATTTATAATCTACTTTAGTCTGTCAATTTACGAAAATACTCCAAACTTTCCAAAATTCCTTTACCAATAAATAAATGTTGGGTTAAAGTGTTGAGAAAGCCATGTTTATCTGCCCAACCATCCAAAATCACGGTATTAAATTTCGTAATAGGAGAGAATTTAATACGCTGATGTTTTTCCTGAGCGTTTACAATTATAAAATAATTTTAGTAAATTGTGCATTTTTTCTAATTTTATTCGTTGCAATACAACAATGCAAATGGTTTTTAAGTCTAACCAACACAAAATTTGTACAAATGTATGCAAACAATTTTAAAATATGTATTTCATTTTTGTTTTATTTCTAAACACTTGAAGCATATATTTCTGTGTTTTATCTTGTTTGTCCTATATTTATTGGTTTTCCTTGTAAATATGTAGTTTGCAAGCATCTAATGGAAGTTTAACAAAGTCCATTGATGAACCCCGTGACTGCACAAATCTGAGTCCTAGTTAGGCTTAGGAGTTGTTTTTTTCTTACACTGCGCGTCATTAAGTTAGCACACCCCTGCTCTTAATAGTTTTCGCTCATTTCTAATAAAACTAAAAAGGCTTAAATTCAAAAAAATTCTAGCGATTATTAAAAAATCAATTTTCAACTAAATAAAACAAAAATTAACGTTTCTCTATTTTTAAATATTTTTTTTGTAATTTTTTTTCGAAATCAACTGAAAAATTAACAATTTAAAAAGACTTAATCACCCACGCAGTGTGAATCGGAGCATTGTCCTGTTGGAAACGCCATGGCACATTTCCAAACAAATTTTTAAACCGGGGAAAAGCAGTTTCCAGTACGTTTTATAAGCGTTTGCATTCATATTTGTATGCACAAATTGCAGCTCGCACGTACCATAGTAGGAGATAGCTCCCCACACCATCACATAACTATGAAGTCGATCTAACTGATGTTCCTCCTTCCGAAGATCATGGAAATAATAGTTGTATCCATCGGGTCCTTCCAAATTAAATTTCTTTTCATCCGAAAAGACAACATAGTGCCATTCAGCCTTCCATTCCATATTCCTTTGACAGTGACAGTGCATACGAAGATGAGAAAAATAGAAAACAAAAAAGTAACTGCAAGTTAACTTTGTACAACAAAATCAGAAGCAATTATAATAGGCTGATGAATGTGTGCCAACCTGATGACGCGCAGTGTATATGGGAGATCTTTGGCATACCTTTAGTATTATTCCAGAAATGATAGGCATTTTTTTCAGCCAGGTATTAATATAGGATTTTGCAGTGCTGATGGGAACTACACTTGGTCTTGGTCTTGGCATAATAAAGGTCGATGTCGATTATTTTCCGGCTAATATGTCCGTTATTTTAAAAGAGATGTAGGTACCTACTCTTTTTGTGCTGGCTAACGATGTGAGTAGTAGGCAATCCTATACTAATTTTGATTTTTTTTTATATTTTCTCCGATATATAAGTAGTTCTATTGATAAGAATTCCACTTGAAGTATGGAGTTAAATTTGTCCCTAGTTCCAACTCCTTCATCTGTTATCGATCCATTTGTTTACCATACAAGAGAACTGTTGGCAAATATGGGTTTATTTTGTTCCCAGTTTTAGTAATTAGGGAATGTAACCTTGGAGTTTTAGCTGAAGTCAAATTTGGGTAGATTGTTTTCAGAATTTTGAAAAGCAGAGACGTAGACAAAATTTTCTTTCTTTAATTGATATTTTTTTCAATATAGTTTTTCTTAAAATGTTTAATTCCTCCTTTCTCAATTTTATATATATTTTTTAACAACATTTTATTTATTTTATTAATTTTATATTTTTGTATAAATAATTTAAAATAGTATTTAATATCGACTTTATTTTTATTGATTTGCATTTACAAAATACAAAAAAAAAAAAAAAAAATACAAAATGCAGAATAAGTAGATACAAAATGAAACAAACAAATAAAAAGTAGGTACTACCTGTAAAAATATTTTTTTTTTTAATATGACGAAAATTATGTGGTCCTTTGTACATATATTCTTTAAATGGGTTTGCCCTTTTAACGCCGCTTAAACGACATTCACAATTTTAAATTAAAAATGGAAAATTAAAAATATATAAAAAATATTTAATTATTGTAAAAAAATAAGTAGTAAATTAGCTTTGCTCATTATTATAATTACGTGCATAACTTCTGTTCCCATTTGCTTGCAATATACTATTGAAGATTTTAAATTATGGACTGGCCGCCTAAAATCGGCAACGGCTTTGTTGCTATTCCCACCTTTTAAGAGTAGGTATCTAGATGTTTCTAAACAACATAGTAAGAAATATTTCATCACAACAAACAAAACTAGGAAATCTACTAAATTTAATGAAACAAGAAAACTGCTTCTGTTAAACTTCACTCATGTACCAGTGAAATTAAAAAAAATATTTGTGCTGCACCGGCTGGCTTGTATAAAATAGATAAATTGCACTTGTGTATAAGTGCTTGTTGAGTTAATTCTGACTTATTATTTCAATATTACAATAATTATTTATTTAATAAAGAAAACTAA
This sequence comes from Cheilosia vernalis, assembly GCA_949126925.1. Classification (NCBI taxonomy): domain Eukaryota; kingdom Metazoa; phylum Arthropoda; class Insecta; order Diptera; family Syrphidae; genus Cheilosia; species Cheilosia vernalis. The sequence goes on from OX421358.1 coordinate 43,403,136, forward strand.
GCCACTTTTGTTTAGTTTTATGTAGGTATTGCGTTTGAAAGTGCAGACAAATTTTTAGTTTCTCTATGATGTTGTGTTATCGACTTGTATTTTTTTTTTTTTGTTGAAAATTATAAACTTTTTAAATTCCTATGCACCTTTCGAAACAAAAATTTAATAAATGCTATTGCACCTGTAGCCATCCGAATACCTATGTATATTCTGTTAACACATATTGTATCCGCATGTATATAACAGTGTACATACACCACGTGCCTTTTTGTTGGTCGTACAAAAACTAAAGAAATAAACCATCAAAAGCATTTCCCGTCTGTAAGGGTGCGTATCTACAATCACTGTAAAAAGTAAAGTACTGTTTCCACTTAAATGCCTTGCAAGTTGCAAGCACGCACACCAACGACAAAAAGGAAATACGTTCATGCAAACTTCCAGAAATATAAATGCGAAACTTTTTCCAAAGCTTCTCTTCTATCACTTTTGCGCATGATTGTCAACCCTCCCAATACTTTTTCTCTTTTCTATGCAGGAGTAGCACAGCACAGCATCACCATCCAGCCATCTAACCTATTCAGAATCAGCAGCAGCGCAATTATGGTAACAACCATAACCACTCATAAAGCATACACAACACTCTGATGGGAGATACTTCTTTCCATCAAAGAACCAACTTCCTCTTATGCTGCTCTTGCTTCTACTTTTTACGGCACCATATACCGCACTATCAGTGAATTAATAGGGGAGACTATCCCCAAATCTGAAAGATGTCGGTCGTTCGAACGAATCGTTGAGAAAAAAAAATTAATTTCGAGCCTACTGCATTGTTTGAATTTCACCTACTGTGATAATTATTTTTTCAGTTTTCGTGTAACTATTGAAGATATAACATCGGTCCGCTTTTCTGAACTTCTTAAACGAATTAAATACACTGTTGTTTTTTTTTTCAACTCTCAAACAGATACAGATTTTTCGGTATACAATTTGAGGCGGTTTTTAGGTTTGCGTTAGTTTTTTGATTTAGGCAGAGTTGCGTGGTGTTACAATGCGATTAAACATCTTAATAAAACATTTGACCCATAAAGCGGGCTTTAATAATTGCTAGACCTTTCTTTCGGCAACTGGTTGTGACATATAAATAAGTCAAGTGTTTGTAGTTCAATTGTCACTGGTTAATCCAATCTTCCCTTATCTTAAAACTGCTGGAGAAAATACCCAATTAAAAAGATAAAGATACAAATACGTACGCATACCTAGTGTTAGAGTGATTGCATATATAATATGATAATATTATTATTGCCCGCATAAAACTGGAATACTATTCATCATGTGCGACAATGTTTACTATACTAAGACATCAAATAAAATAAGCAAATCAAAATATCTCGGAAATTCATGACGCAAATATCTATCTGGAAAGATATATTCGCCTGTGGACATTTTTGTCATTATTATTAGAGCATATGGCTTAGAATAGTTTTAAAATACTGTGCCGAACATGAAAATATATGGAAAAGAAGTCTTTAATTCTATGCTTTTTTTGTGACATAAACTTCCATCATAATTTGTATCCTTCCCTACAACTATATTTCCCGCATTCACACTAAAGGTGTCCTGTGGTGGTAAACAGCTTCATTTAGGCGTTTCTTAAAAAGACAAAGCATAGTGGTTTGAAGACATTTCATAAAGTACATACCTAGGTTGTTGTTGTTCGAAAAATATTTTAATCAATATCTGGTATGTTAGTTTTCACCATTACGGTCACATATACTACTACATATGAGTAGGATAACTGGCACCTACATTCCCATATTTGACAACAAAATTGTTGTTTTATCGCTTTAGTTTAATGGGTTTTACGCGTAGTGAATAAATTTAATGCGATTTTATGACGTAGGTACATTATATGCAATTTAGCTATTTTGTTTTGTGATTATGGGGCTTGTGTTTTACGAAGTTACACTTTACTTATTTTTCGAAAGTATAACAAAGTATAACAAAGGATAAATATGTTGCCCTCTTCAGATTCTTAGAACTATGAATAAAAAACGTACATTTTACGTTAACATTTAAGCTAGTTAAGCTCGTTATTGTTAAATTCATTAATTTTCAGTCCATTTAATGAATAAAGACTCCTTTAGAGTCAGCTGTTTTGTTTTTATGCTAACTGACATCTGCTAGCTAACTAACTTGCCATTTGTTTTTTACTCTGGAGGTTGTTGTGTTGAATTTAATAACAATATTTTTTAAGCGCTTTGATCGCATTTGAGCCTAAAATTTTATGCCATATTAGCTGGGATTGTGCCATAGTATTTTAACGTAGAAATTAGATAATCCTCAAAATGTTACTTTGGTTTTTTTCTTTTAAGATACATTTTTGTACAATTGGCAACCGTTTTATGAACAGGAAGCTGTAATTTTCTAATATTTTTTAACAAATGTTATTGCAAATGGCTCAATTGGAAAGATTTATATTGTTGACTTTTGCGATTGCGAAACTTTGTTTAACCTTTAAGCGGAAAAATCAAATCGAACCTAACTTGGGCTCAGTTGTGGGTGCGTTCTATATATATATATACCACGTTATAAGAAAACTTTGTATTTTTACTTGTTAAGTAAGTATAACATTGTTTATACATTCCATTCGCTCCAAGGATAGAACTAGATATATACAAGTTGTTATATAGGTCGTATTTATTTTCATGGTCATATTTTCTCAAACTGCTCAAAAGAGAAATGTTTTTTTTTTGTAACTAAATATTATGCTCTCAATTGTTGATCCAATAAAAATCGATTTTCATTCAGTCACATTCTTCCGGCAAATGATGCTGTTGATCAAAAACCCATCTGATTTCCTGCAATCGAATACTAATGAGCGGACTAGTTTTCTTTCGCTTACTCATTTAAATTCACAAAGGTAAATTTATGCACACCTCTACTGTACCTATACTGCCTATATGTGCTGTGGTATTTATACCAAGTAATTCGCTTTGATTATACTGCAATATGTAAGCTTGGTTTTGGAATGAATTTGCAACTGAATATGGAATTTTGTTAACACAAAACATAAACATGTAAAGGGGTCCCATCCGTTTTTATATTTACATTTTAACGTTTTGTGCCTATAGATGTATAATTTCTGAGCCGTTGCAAATATACTTTATTCTGATCAAACCAAATGTTTTGCTATCCCTCGGACCGCAAACGTGAAACTCATGAAATAATCAAGCGATTGAGTGTATAATAAACTTCAAAATTTACGAAAATCATTTATATAATACAATATTGCATATATTTTTCAAGTTTTTCCCACCGAAGTCGTCCTCTTTTCGAAAGATTTGCATTGAAATTATGCTGTTTTTCCAAACGTTTAAAAGTGTTCCTTAACCTCTTTCTGCTATTACATGAAAAGCCCTGCTTATTACTTATATGCTCAAAAGCTCCTTAGGACTGATATTGAGACCAAAAACTCTCCTAATGACATACTATGATTTTTATTTGACTTTATGTGATTAATCCTATAGGTAACTCAAAAAGCATTAGTTGAACCGCTGAGTGTATAGTGTTACAAGGGAATTTAAAGTGTTCTTCGCGAGAGGAATATTTTTTACTGCCTTTATTCATCTAATTTTTAAACGCACTATCAGCCAAATATCAAAGGATTTACTTATTTTGTTTGGTGTTTTCCTATCCTAACATAGTGTGATCTTCTCGAAAAATAATGATATATATATGTATGCACTCTGAAGTATATACTATAGAAAATGGAAATAGTATCGGAAGCTATTCAAAACGATGTAATCAAAATAACATCTAAGCAATGCAACCCAACAACAGCAGTCGTAACTAGTCTTACATCGCCCAACAAGGATTCAGTCAAGCAATTATCAAACGGTAATTGCAGTCCCTTCAGTCCTGGCATTCTCAACGGTGGGGATAATCACATAACAAATGGTATTTCCGATACTACAGGTAATGAACCTAAAAGTAACCCGTTTGCAAAAAACGTTAAGGAAGATGATATTAGGAACCTTATCTCTTCGCCGGGACCGACTGAAAATACAGCAACAACAATTCCGCAATGGCGACCTAAACGGCCACATAGCATTGCTGTTTCTTCGCCGCACAATGGAATAAACGTGGACTGTAAGCCAGTTGTTGCATCGTACAGAACGAAGCAACAGCAGAAGATAAAATCATCGGAACAGTCAGAACGGCAGCGAATAATCTTATCTAGGTCACAGTTGCGCAACAACCCCACCGAACATCTTTCAGGCGCAGATAAGGAAAGTCTCTATGCGGCCTTATTTCAGCAATATAGGAATAGCCCCACCAGCTCTAATGAGAAAATCCCTGCAACACTTGTCTTAAAACAGCAAAATTCGCCTGTAAATCCGTTAAAGCAACCAGTAGTTCCAAGACGTTCTCAAAGCACACCTCGCCCTATCAAGCCATCAACAGATAATCACATTGCAGTTGCACAAAATAATGTTTCCAATAACCCACAAGCTTTATTTTTGCATGCCGGAAAGCGCCCCAGAAGTCTAGATCGCTACAATGACATAGATGGTGTCTATCAGGCACCACCAATTCCTCTAAGACGTCTATCACAACCTGTTCAAAGAGGTGCTGGTAGCATAAAATCGGATTTAACCACGAATAAATTGCAAATTGGCATACAAAGCTCTAGCAACGACCATATTCGAAAGGAATCCCTTGAAAAGTCAATAGTACCGGAAATTTCACCTGCGGCCCCAGTTGGTATGAGACATTCTGTTACGTTTCACGGCCATCAGTCAATAGCTGGAAAAGAAAATGATAATTCACTAGATCCCTGGCAAAAGACATTAGAAAGACCATTATCCTATGCATATGGGTCTGTTCCAGATCAGGCCTATTTGGAAAACCAGCTACGATCCTACTCAGAACAATTGAGAACAATTACGGAAAGTGTGCGTAAATACTCAGAGCAGGCGAAACTACTCTCAGAACTTAAACGTCAGCAACTTCAGAAGCAGCAAGTTATACAGCCAGGAGGTACACAAATACCAATATCAAATTCAAGTGGGAGTTTTTCTTCGAGTATGATTTCGCCGGAAATTGTGAGTAAATCCCTAGCTTCGCTGTCTTCAAGTGACGCCCAAACTCCATCTACGCAGTTAAAAATGTTTCTAGAAAATATTCGTAGTTCAATGAGAACTGAGCATCACGTGAATGTATTTCCCGAAAAGACGCAATCTCCATCACCAGAACCAGTAGTGCCAGATCCTATAGTAGAACTTACAACTCCATCTGACCAATTACGAGTATTTCTCGATGCTATTCGATCGAATCAGATTCCCGAGAATGATGCCAAAGTTGCCCTTGCTGAAAGCTTTTCAAATAAAACCGTTCAACAAGATCCAGTAACTCGACGAACATCAGGCAAAACTACAAAGCCGGAGAACAGCAATCATAGCATAATAGCATCGGAAAGTTTTCATCAAATATCCGATAATCTTCGGTTGATGAGTGAAGACCTGCATGCGCTTAGTCCGAGTAAGATTATCAACAATAACAACAATAATAATAATAGCAAAAATATGAATAATAACACATCTCCCATTTCGATTAAAAGTACCCAAAAAATATTAACACCGGTGACTGTGAGTTCAGTGAAAACAATGGATTTTAATGAAATCCTTGACAGTTTTCAGGCTATGGCCGATAAGTACAAAGCCAAAGGTTCCTTAGATTATTTAAAGAAATGTTCCGATGCATTACGTCAGTCTTCAGATCAGCAAAAGTTACAGCAGCAGGAACATATCAAATCTTTCGGAGAAACATCGGATAGTAGTTCATGCAGTACTACTCCTGGAAGTATTCGTGATGCTGTTCAAAATTTGTTGATGCAACCGCGCAATGGATTCCAGATTTTAGATGATAGAATGAGGTTGTTTATAGACATCATTGATAGTCAAGACAGGTTTAGTCAGGTAAGAAAGCACAATTTTATAATATTTGTTTACTTTGTTTAAAAGATTTACTTGACGTTTAATTTTCGAAAAAGTCTTTTAAATCGCTTATAGGAAAAAAGTCTACAGGTATCAGATGTAAAAATATTTTGCCACAAAAAATGTATTGTTTTCGCGAGATCTCGAGGCTTAAAAGTTTTCCGTTAGGATTGTTTTTCCGTAACACCTAAAGATAACGTAAAATACTTAAAAGCCAGTACATTAATACGATATATACAATCTATGCAACATTCCCCATAAATAAACCAAAATATATAAAAAAAACCTTTCAGAAGTTCTGTATAATAGAAACGGAACAATATCGAATCCCGTCCTTATATAAGACTCTTCTTCTGTTAACAGATCTCATTCATTGCAAGAGTCGTCAGCATAGGCAGCATGTTTACAATAATTGATGGTGAGCGGGGGTTTAGTTGGTGGACAAAGTAAAAAATTTAGGCAATTTGATTTTATGACTTATCATTAAACATCCACTTCAGAATTATGCTTCGGTTAGGTTAGTTTAGCGGGTTGGTGAGACAGGGGGAACCTGCACCAGCCGCACTTAGATCAATGTAAATCCGTTGTGATGTGCTTGGGGTTCTTAAGACCTCCCATACTGTGGAAACCTATGAAACCGGGTATACAAGCCACCCCGAGGATAATACAAAACTATATATAAGTCCTTTATAGACTTCTTAGAGAGGTCTTAGAGTCTTCGAAAAAGTGTCTTCCAATGCTTCGGAGCTTCGTATTTTGTGCGTGTGCATTTTTCCCCATTTTTTTTTTTTTTTTTCTATTTCCCTATAATTATAATTCACACAAATTTAAACACCAACTTCCATCTTCTTCTTCAGTCATAAGCAATAACGTGACGTGAATTAAAGGCAAACGAAATAAGGCAACATTCCCACAATTTGGAACTAGGTATGTATTTCGCTTTCCAAACCGAAACTATATCAAACTAACTGAACCGGCGAACTTCGTTTCGCTCAAATTCGTTAATGTAATGAAAGTAATAATTTCGAGCATATGCACAATGCACATGCTATTTTATGTAGACACTTAAATACCAATGGCAAGCCGTTCTGAATAAGAGGAATCCTGAGGTTTGCAAAGTGCTTTATTTGGACAATGTCCATTATAATTTTAATTATGCAACCTTACAAATAGCAAATCGTTTTCCTATACCTACCGCTTATGTTTTACAAAGTACCACCTATAGTGTGGTATCCTATCTTTCAGCACCACCTATCGGGTCCAGAACTCAAGTAGAAATTGATGGTTATAGTGTAAGCGCTGTCCCTACATTTCAGACATATTTCCGTAACAGTAAAAGTGTGTATAATGCGTATTTGGGAATGACTTGTAACCGAAACGTGATCGAATGTTAGTGAACTGCTAAATTGGTTTTCATGTGTTTGTAAGTTGGTTCGCACGAAACAGAAAATGTGAATTAAAAATACTGATACCATTTTCAAACCTTCCCATGAATCATGTTTGTAATTATGACATCATGCAGGTCTGGATCGGTTTCGGGATCTGGAACCTCGGCACATATGATGTCATCAACTTGGTCTGGTTGCATTCTTTCGACTAACCAAATGAGAATGGGCAAATGACATGAGGCAAACCTCTTTTGTGCCATTCAATCGAATACATCCAACATCGAGTATAACCAAAGACACGATGTTTAACAGTATAGTCCATCAGCGACCGACGACAGCCATGAAGAAAACTAACCACACCTACCAACTTGGTTGGTAAATGGTCAGCCTTTTCCCTTCTCTCTCTACACCGGTACCGAAGGTGTTATGGCACCTTTGAGTTGCACTCCCCATAACCCTATTCACTAATGAGCAGAATATCACAATTGTTACTTACTTACTTAGGTGGCGCTACAGTTCGGGGTGAACCAGGGCCTCAACCAACAAGCCTCTCCAGCTGGCCCGGTCCTTAGCCAACTGCCTAAAGTTGCGCACTCTAAGTTGGTTGAGGTCGTTTTCCACTTGTGCGCGCCACCTTAGGCGAGGTCTTCCTCTACTGCGTTGACCCTCTGGGTTGGAATCGAAAACTCTGCGGGCCGGATCGTTGATGTCCATTCGCTCTACATGTCCTAGCCATCTCAAACGTCCAATGCGCAGTTTTTTGACTAGGTCGATGTCGCTGTACAGCTCGTATATTTCGTCGTTGAATCGTCTCCTCCAAAACCCGTCAACGCATACGGGACCGAATATCTTACGAAGAATTTTTCTCTCGAATCGACCAAGGATATCTTCATCCGCCTTGGAAATAGTCCATGCTTCAGATCCGTATAGCAGGACTGGGATGATGAGGGTCTTATACAGAGTCTCCTTAGTCTTTCGGGAGAGGGCCTTACTACACAGTTGCCTTCTCAGCCCAAAGAAACAGCGGTTGGCAAGAGTTATTCTCCGTTTGATTTCTGATGAGATGTCATTTTCAGATGTTATAGCAGAGCCATGTAGACAAAGTCCCTTACTACCTCAAAGTTATAGCTATCTATTGTGACGTTCTGCCCGATTCGTCGATGTTGGGTGTCCCTTCTTGTTGATAGCATATACTTTGTTTTGCCCTCGTTAACCGCTAAGCCCATTTTAGCCGCTTCTGTGTCTATACTTGCAAACGCGCCAGTGACAGCTCGCTGTGTTCGTCCAATTATGTCAATATCGTCCGCATATGCAAGTAATTGTACAGACTTTTGAAAGATCGTACCTCGTATGTTAGCTTGTGAGTTTCGCACAATTCGTTCAAGTATGATGTTAAAGAAGTCACATGACAGCGCATCGCCTTGTCTAAATCCTTTTTTGACATCAAAGGTCTCGGTTAGGTCATTGCCGACCTTGATGCAGCAGCGAGATTTCTCCATCGTCATCCTACACAGACGGACGAGTTTGGTAGGGATGCCAAAACTAGACATGGCTCTGTATAGCTCGTCTCTATAGATACTGTCATAGGCGGCTTTGAAATCGATGAAAAGATGGTGAGTATCGATTTGGACTTCTTGGGTTTTTTCCAGGATCTGCCTAAGTGTGAAAATTTGATCGATGGTGGACTTTCCTGGCCTAAAACCACACTGATAGGGGCCAATCAGGTTGTTGACGAATGGTTTTAGGCGTTCACACAATATTGCAGATAAGATCTTGTACGCGATGTTAAGGAGACTGATTCCTCTATAGTTGGCGCAGTTGAGGTGGTCTCCTTTCTTGTGGATCGGGCAAACGATGCTGAGATTCCATTCATCAGGCATGCATTCATCTGACCAAATCCTAGAAATGAGTTGGTGCATGCTCTCCACCAAGTCATCTCCAGCTGCTTTAAAAAGCTCGGCGGGTAGACCGTCAGGCCCAGCAGCCTTGTTGGTTTTAAGCTTGGATATTGCTATCTTCACTTCATTTTGATCAGGTGGACGGTAGTTTTGGCTATCATCGTCTAAGTTGAATGGTTCGTTCTGCCTGACAGCGGGATTTTGGTCTTCGTCGCCGTTATACAGTCTGCAGAAGTAGTTTTTCCATATTCTCAGCACCGACTGTGATTCTACTACGAGGTTTCCTTCGTTATCTCTACAGGTTTCTGTACGGGATTTGTTGCTCTGGCATGTTCTCTTTACCTGTTGGTAAAACTTCCGTACATTATTCCTGGAGTAGCATCTCTCAATTTCTTCGATCTCGCGCTTCTCGTGCTCTTTCTTTTTCTTCCTGAGAAGCCGATGTTCTTCCCGTCTCTTTTGCTCGTAGAGCTCGCGAGCAGCTCTAGTCCTCCTTTGCAGCGCCGCTTTATATGCCTTTTGTTTTGCTGCGTTTGCTAGTCGACATTGTTCGTCAAACCAGGGGTTTCGTGGTGGCGGTCGTGTGAAACCCAGCACATCAGTCGCGGCATTAATGATGGCTTTCTGGCAGTGCTGCCACTGGTCTTCTGCGCTAGCTGTTGTTGCGGGAGGACTTGTCGTGAGACATCGGGATACGCGATCGGCGAAGATTCTGGCGGTCTCTTGCGATTGCAGCTTTTCGACATTGTACTTTCTCACAGTATTCCGTTGTTGAGGCGTGTTGGATATCCGCATTCGTACCTTGGCTACAACAAGGTAGTGGTCCGAGTCAATGTTGGCCGCTCGGAAGGTTCGGACATCCGCAATACTGGAGGCGTGCCTTGCGTCGATCGCAATGTAATCAATTTGGTTGACGGTTTGTTGATCCGGAGACCGCCATGTCCCTTTATGAATATTGAGATGAGGAAACCGTGTGCTTGCTATAGTGACATTTCGCCCCGCAGCAAAGTCAATCAGCCTCAGTCCGTTACCAGACGTGGTGTCGTGTAGGCTGTGTTTACCTACTGTCCTACCATAGATGTCCTCCTTTCCTACTTTGGCGTTAAAATCGCCCAACACGATTTTAACGTCATATTTAGGACATTGCTCGTATGTCTGGTCGAGGAGCTCGTAGAATCTATCTTTGGTAGCGTCGTCCTTTTCCTCTGTGGGGGCATGAGCGCATATTAGGCTTATGTTGGCGAATTTTGCCTTGATGCGGATGGTCATAAGACGTTCACTCACATGCCGAAAGCTCAAGACTTCTTGCCTAAGTCTACCGCGTATGACAAATCCACATCCAAATAAGCGCTGCTTCTGCTCCGTATAGCAAGCACCGTAATAGATGTCACAGTCTTTCATCTTTCTTTTGCCCGGCCCATCCCATCGTACTTCCTGGATGGCGGTTATGTCTGCTTTATAGCAGTCAAGGGCCTCTGCTAATTGTTCGGCTGCACGCGGTCTGTTCAATGTACGAACATTCCACGTTTAGATCCGAATATCGTTGTCCTTATTTCGTTTCACGGGGTTGTCAACAGTAGATCCGTCCTTTTCCGAGGCTTGTAGTTGTTTCTGAACTATTTGTTTTTTCCGTGGTAGAGAAGTTACCCCAACGCACAACCCCCAACCTGGAGGGCCAGTTCCATTTTATACCCCTTGGACGAGGGGCCGAGTTACCGGCACCAGTAACCCACTTCGGGATCTGAGCGCTGCCGTTGGCCCATGAAGGGCTCATCCGCCACCAACTCCTTTCCAACACCCTGGCTCAGTATTGGAGATCCCTATAGACCTGGGATCCGAATATGTCGGAGCACCTCATATAGGGAAGACACTAAATAGTTCAACCTGACTGGAACTGTAGACGCCACCGTTGATTCCATCAAGGGAATTCCTCCGCTGCCATCTGGGATCAGAGGGATTGCCTTAGTGAGAGGACACTCCTCCCCCCTCTCTCGTCTGCTGCCACCAACGACCTTCCAAAGGGGTTGGATACCCAATCTCCAGTCGAGGTACTAGGCACCCACCAGTCACCAACGTGGAGGTGAGAGTAGGAGTTGATTGTGAGAGGCTATGTGAGAACTCTTGTGTTCTCATAGAACGCATCACAACCCTTCAACCAGCACCACAATTGTTACATGCTCATTTTTCGTAACAACCCCTAGGTGCAAACTCAAAAACGCTCCACAGTATCGAGGGTTTTAAAAATGAGTACGCTTCTTGGGATAAAAGAAGAGAGTTCCAATAACACTGTTTTTATCATCCCATTTCTAAGTACGATCTCGTACTAGGTTCGTTCAAGAGTTTTGGGTTCAACCCCGGGAAAAATGTAAGTTACATCTTAAGAATGTTTCACTGATTCCCCCTCACGCCTGACCTTTCGGGAAGTCATTACAATTACTTTTATGAATATGCCAACCAGCCACTATTTAAGTTAACGTTCACAATCGGTTTCAAATTCAAAGTGTTTATAAATGACGGTACGTATTGGTATGAAATAATTAGAAGTAAAAAAAGGATCTAGCGCAATGATCCGAATATGTAAGGGGTGATTTTTTAAGAGGTTTAGAAAGAAGAACTAACGGGTGATTTTTTAGCTGGTTTGGTTTTGGCAACACTGGTTTTGACAGCTGACGTGTGTTTAGTACCTTGTGTCACTGTCAAACAGCTTCAGTTTGGTTTGCAATTTAACCATGGATCGTCTTACAAATGAACAACGCTTGCAAATTATTGAATTTTACTATCAAAATTCGTGCTCGGTTCGAAATGTTCATCGCGCGCTTTTTTATCGAAAAATTGTGTTTAGCAATGAGGCTCATTTTTGGTTGAATGGGTACGTAAATAAGCAAAATTGCCGCATTTCGAGTGAAGATCAGCCAGAAGCATTGCAACAGCTACCAATGCATCCCGAAAAAGCCACTGTTTGGTGCGGTTTATGGACCGGCGGCATTATTGGGCCATATTTCTTCAAAGATGATGCGAATCGCAGCGTTACTGTCAATGGTGAACGCTACCGAGCGATGATAACAAACTTTTTTTTGCCCGAAATGGAAGTTCTTGACTTGCATGATATGTGGTTTCAACAAGACGGTGCCACATGCCACACAGCACGCGAAACAATGGCGCAATTGCGAGGCGAGTTTGGTGAACAGTTAATTTCACGTTTCGGGCCGGTCAATTGGCCGCCTAGATCGTGCGATTTGACACCATTAGATTATTTTTTGTGGGGGTATGTCAAGGCTAATGTGTATAGGGACAAGCCCGCTTCGATTGACGCACTGGAAGCCAACATCCATGCATTCATTCGTGAGATACCGGCCGATATGTGTGAAAGAGTATGCCAAAATTGGACTCAGCGGATGGGCTACCTGAGACGCAGCCGCGGTCAACATTTGCATGAAATTATCTTTAAACATTAAATTGCAAGGTTCAAACTATCGATTCAAATAAATATTTCATTCATTTTTTCGAATTTCTTGTGTTTTTTTTTTTTTTAAGTTCTAAACCTCTTAAAAAATCACCCGTTATATATAGCAAACAGACAAGAGTCATTTATTCTATACTCTATACATCTTCTTAGAAATTAGATAATCTAGCAATCGACAATTGCTCAAATGGTGGTTCTTCTTACCATATCTGTTTTTCTGACAGATAATAAGTAGGAATTTGTAGGCGACTAATAGATTTTTTGCTGATTTTTCGAACCCATATGCTCTAAAGTCTGTCCATATATCTCTTGTACGACTCTTTCTTGAATATTGCTCTATAGTCTTGTGTCCAAATTATGCAAATTGTATAATACGACTTGAAAAAGTACAAAAATCCTTTACAAGACTTGTTATTAGGCAAATGAAATGGAACCTCCACACTATGCCCTCTTATGCAACAAGGTGTGCCCTAATAGAAAAAAGACGAAATGTTCATTGTATGCTGTTTATTCATGACGTTTTCTCTTATCGTATAGTATGTCCCGATGTACTTCAATGTTTTATGTTTTATGCACCAGAACGAATTCTTCGAACAAGAAACAATTTTTTTTTGAGTCCTAAACATTCTTACATTTATGGTCTTAATGAGCCGATAACGAAGTGTATAGCAACATTTTATTCTCTATGTACTGAAATAGATTTATATGTGATGATAGATTGAAATTTAACAGCCCGATTCTGCCCGAATTAGCACAAAATTTTCCAAAAAAGACCGAGCTCGCACACGAAGTTATTAAAAATACATAAAATAAAATTTTTTTGCCCACAATACGTGAAATATGTTTTAGAACTGAAGGATAAAAAATTATTAACGACATTTGTCACAAATTAAATTCGATGCCTTCCTCAGTTTTTTTATACAATAAAATGTATTTTTTCCGAAATGGTTATAAATGTTGCATAAAATGCGGTGTTAAGGTCATAAAGTGTGTGGAAATATAAAACCCACCATCAAATGCAATAATGATTGCCATTTGTGAGCCGTTATGACTGGTTTTGAATTTTGTGACCTGCTCAATAGGAGATCACAAATTCGATTGTTTTTGTGAGCCTCACAAGTTGTGAGTCTACTGACAGAATACGAAAACCTCACACAATCAATTTCACCTCACCTTGTGAGGGTTTTGTGACTTGTGAGGTTTTCCAGAATCGGGCTGTAAATTATCTTTGTTGAATATAAATATGTCCTAAATGATAATACTACTGAATATTTTAAATAATTTGGCTTGAACTATTAAAATATTTAATCCTAATCTGTTAGACTTAAGCTCGGTAGATGAACAAAGAATAAAGAATAAAGAATAATAGAGAAGCTCTTTCATGACAGTTATACTTTAGGTTAGGATGTTTGTCGGATGTTCTAGAGGTGGCACAGTGGATAAAACTTTAAGATATAATTTATGAACCCCTGGCTTTGTAAACCAACTCATTAACTACTAAGCCGCTGCGCCTAAAACTTGAGAAGCTTTGGCTATGGTCCTTACAGACCTGTTGCACCAACTTTATGTTAAGGATTTACGATACCTAATGCCCACATATACTCGAATTTCAACAAAAAAAAAAAAAACAATTGTTCCTAAATCATTGCTGCCATTGGACTGGACAGGGAAAGTCAGGGAATTTCGAAAACAGTCAGGGAAAATCGCAATGTTTTTTCTTAACCAATTTTTTGTTTCAGCTTCGTACAATTTAAGAAAATAAAAGATCGCCCAAACAAACATTTTGCTTTCCATTTTAAAAAAAATTTGGGAGATCATTTAATATGAGAAATAGCCCAATTTTAAAATTCAGAAAATATTCCAAACTTAAACGAACCATCAGCCAAACTACAATCGTGTCTCTGGATGCTTAAGAATTAAGAGTCTGGCATGGCCAGCTCTAGGAAATCATGTAAGAAAACATACGTAAAAAAATTATCAGCGTGATCTGATTTCCGATATTGTTGCTTGCCCATAACAGTGATTGATTGTATACCCCGCTTGTGTGAGGTGATCTAGGAGTTCATCTATGACTAAAGTCCAGAGGAGAGGAAAAAGTATTCCTCCTTGATGACGGCCCCTAGTGGCTTTAACAGTCTTTTGGTGGCCCCTCTGTGCCACCTTTTTGCCCCCTGCTGCTATTTAATAAGGCCGCCCCTTCAGGGTCTCGCCTCTCATATTTGCGGGGTTTGCCAGAGACACGTTGCCTCTGTTTTTCCCGGCTTGCAGTGGTGCCAGTGTTAGTTTTTTTCGCCTTATTTATTTGGCGTCTATACGAGCAGCTAATGGTATCATTCGTTGCGGCCCTCGGTGTATTTGTCGCATTCTTTTGGGGACATTACACAGATGTTTTAGCATTGGGGTCTTGGGGAGTCCCTGCGCTTGTTGCTGCAGTCTCCTTCTTATCAGCCGTTGGTCTCGGGATGTCCTTATTTCTTGGCCGAAGGTGTACATCACCGAAACCGTAGCTTATGCTGCCCTTTAGGGTGTTAAGAGTGTTAGCTGACATTGGGTCTAGAGCTAAGGTGAGCTCCGTCATTTGGGGCCTTTGCACCCGGTTGAGTACCCTCCAGTCGTCTACTCTCAGACCATTGTTTTGGCCTTTCACGAGGCCAAGTATCTTATTGGTTGGGGTTTCCTCCCCAGGGAAGTAGCCGACAAAGATTTGTGGCCGAGGAATTTCGTCCTCTTTCACAGCTTTAAGTTTGGCATCTTTCCACGGTACCAAGGTTGGTACTATCTTTTCCAGCCAGTCGCTCGTCGTTTGGTCCTTGCACGTTAAGGCGAGCCAACCAGGTTTGAGATGAAACTTTTCCAATTGAATTATTCAGACCTTTTGCAGGGATTCTGTATACTATGTTTTGTTTTAAAATACGATACTTTCTTAGTTGCCTTACAACTTATTAAATTCCGAAATGTCTATAGGTGTAATCTTTAAAAAATGTAAATTAGGAAGTGTAATGAAATAATATGCTA
Organism: Cheilosia vernalis; assembly: GCA_949126925.1. Taxonomy (NCBI): domain Eukaryota; kingdom Metazoa; phylum Arthropoda; class Insecta; order Diptera; family Syrphidae; genus Cheilosia; species Cheilosia vernalis. The sequence goes on from OX421358.1 coordinate 43,418,887, forward strand.
TCTATCGTTACCATTAGTACAAAAGCAATCATTAAATTATTTTTCCCAACGGCAACACACTCTTCATTAGTCAAAACACTTTCATCGTGTTTATGCACACAAGAGCAATTTTGAAACATCTTCGCGCATCATTTCACCACATAGCATCGGTGTGTTCATACACTTAAAAAAAGAAAGACATTTTCTGTTTATGTATATGTGGTACTCCTATATGCCGACATACCCGTAAATAAAAAAAAACGCCACTTAACCAAGTTCCAGATTAGATAAAAGAAATCCAGGTGAAAATGCTAGCGGTGCGAAGGGAGATACTATATCTTACGTGAATGAGTTGCACTTTGGCATGGCTTGCATATCCATTCTCTGGCATATGTACTCGTATATATTGTATATGCATCTAATTAAGTGAAACCTAGAAAAAAACGTCTTAAATATACCTCATCTTTGAAGTACTTTTTAAGTTACATAAAGTTGCATTTGCTTGAGTTCACTCACTTATTTTTGAAATCTACACACAATGGTGTTGTTTGAACTGGGTATGAACTGAAATTCTTCGTCGAGCAATTATGGGGGTCACTACAAGTTTATTTATTGCTTTGGATTTAAGGTACCCATCATGCCATCATATGAAACAGGTATTTTGTCGCACAGGCCGTACCCTAAGCTTCTTACCAAATATGTTTTGATTTCTGTATACATGTTTTTCTTTTTTATATACTACTGCCTACAGTCCGAACCGCAAGTTTGTGTTCTGTTTAATATGTATAATATTTTGTAAAAATGATAGACGCATACATTGCACACACACAGTTCTTAAATTAACAAGAAAACTATGCTTATAGAAAACGATATCGAAAGATCCATATTTTATTTTAATGCATTGACCTACTAAGTCCATTTACAAGAAAAATGTCCTCCCGGCAAAATATGTCTAGATATATAGTTTTGAATTTATTTCGTTTAGTTCACTTTAATTTAAAGCGAGTTTGGCGATGTTGTCTTAAAGCAGTCTCCTTAATAAAGTCTTTGTCGAGATAAGTCAGCTTATAACTCGCATAGAAGTTAAAGAAAAGTCTCCCATTCTTTCTCTTCCATGAAGAAATCGTTTGAATGGAGATTCCCCCTGAGCTCATGCATCATCCTGATGTTGGAGGGCTTTGAAACGCACATGGGCCTAATTCGATTCTTTATTGCGCACGTTATGCAGTTCGACCACGTGCGGTTAGTAGCGTTTAATGAATTATTTGTGATTAAGACTATTGAGACCCGTTTTCTGATACTACTCATAGCGATTTAAGTTCCACTTAAACAGTTTATGACAAGGAAATAGTAGCCCATAAGGTATTTAAGTAGAACTTAAGACGCTATGAGTAGTATTAGCAAACGGGCCTAAGAGTTTTCAGGTAGCGAGGATCATATAGTGGTACCCTCAATCCAAAGAATGAATGGAGTTGTGGAGGATGGAGGAAAGCCAAACCTACCCAAACCGTACTTAAGCTATTTATACTTGGAAACACCTTGAGATTCATACAAAAATCTTTTTGTAAACGTTAAATGGAAACATGCGACACTTCATAACTTTTCATTTTGTCACTTCCCGACATTTGGCCACACTTAAAATATTTTTTAATGTATTGTCTACGAATCTGTTACACATTTTTGGAAACTATACTAAAAATAGTAAGGTTTACTAGGACTTAAAAATAGTAAGGTTTACTCATATTCCGTTCTAATAAGGAACTAGTGCTTCACAATGCGGTCTACTCTGATCTAAGTCCAACGACTGCAAGGTTTTCAATTTTCAACTCCTGTATCCTTTTTGACATCCTTATGCCATGATCCACTGATGTTGAAACTAAGCTCAGAGCTACATCCTTCACGTTTGAATCTGGTTCTAAGGAAGTATGTACTAGGTACTGTGTGGCATATTATATTTTTGATTTTCATTAAGAAGTTCGTACTTCGACTTAATACATTTTTGTTTACAGGACTTACAATCTGAGATTGAAACACATCGTGGAGTTTACGACAGTCTTGATGTCACTGGACGAAAATTACTTGGTTCCCTAACGTCTCAGGAAGATGCTGTTATGTTGCAGCGGCGTCTTGATGAAATGAACCAGCGATGGAATAATTTGAAATCGAAAAGTGTGGCTATAAGGTAAAATTCATATTTCGAGTTCATAGATACATATATTATTTAAGAAAGACCATTTATAGAAATCGCCTTGAATCAAACTCAGAGCATTGGAATGCATTGTTACTGTCTTTGCGAGAACTAACTGAATGGGTTATCAGGAAGGACACTGAATTATCTACTCTAGGCATTAGTCCAGTTCGCGGTGATTCCGCTAACCTACAAAAGCAATTGGTAGGTAGACTTTTTATTCTTACTAAATTTGAAATCATCTAATGGGGTTTTTATTTAGGATGATCATAAAGCTTTCCGTCGCCAGCTGGAAGATAAACGGCCAATTGTGGAGAGTAATTTGTTAAGTGGTCGCCAATATATTTCAAGTGAAACACCTGTCTCCGATAATAGTGACACCGAAGGTAAGAATAATAATCATGACGCTTATCTGTATAGCTCCCCCATTGTAGTGTCAAATGCATTGGCATGTAAAATCCTATGGGGAGGTAGACTACAAGTTAGTGAATCATTTATCAAACTAGGCTAGGCCTTAGGCATAAATTTATTCGAACAGGTTTATTTAGGAAACTTAACGACCGCCATACCATAGACAAAGCCATAGACAAAGCATACTAAGTACCCTTGCTTTGGCCGAATTACGGTTACTATAAGCAATATTTTTTTGAACGCACTTGGAAAGTTAAACGAGTGACCTAAACGAACGGCTTGGTCATACTTTTAGACATGTTCTGGGGATAAATTGCTGCTGTGCCTTCCGGGTTGAGCGACTTATAGTGATGCGTATATGCGGACCAGTATTCTTTTTGTAAAGCAACGTCTTAGGCTCGGATAGGCTTTTTAATGTCTCTTTTATTCAGTGTTGAATATGGGAAAAGTGGTTCGTAAACCGCATGCTTTGCTGCCGCATCAGCGTCTTCGTTTCCCTTTATTCCTGCGTGTCCCGGGACCCCTAAGAATTTGATCTTTCTTTTGGTTTTAACTAATTTGTCCCGAATGCATTCGATGATGTGCATGTTGTTGTTAGCGTTGTTAATAACGGCCATAGTGGAATGGCTATCTGGGTATATTATTGATTTTTGTTTAACTGCTTGTTTTATAGCCCGTAGGATAGACGTAGCTGCTATTGAGAACACGGATGAAAATGCAGATGGTAAGCATTTATGTAAGGTGATTCCGTTCCAATCGACCACTGCAAATGACACGCCTGAGGCAGACTTCGATCCGTCTGTTTACATGAATCTCCAGTAGTTTTGCTTTGTACGTTTCCTATAATTCACTGAACATTTGTTGATGTATGTATAGATCAATTTGTCTATGATGAATTGGTCTTGCACCTCTTGGAGGTGTGGCCAGGTAGTTGACAATTACGACAACGCACTTGGCTAGGGAAATATTCTTCCACTTTGAGATTGCACCATCCTACTTGTACTGAATTGTTATCGATCGAAAGTTAACAGTAGGTATACTGAACCGGTGGGGACTGGGGTGTTGGACACCGTTTTCGAAATAAGTAAACTTGAAAGACATTCGTTGCACCTTTGCGGGATTTTTCTTCAATGATTTCTTTTTCCATTTCGTAAATTAGACACGGTGCATATACACCGTATTTGGAGCAGTTAAGGTTATCGTTTTCACCACAACCGGACAAAGATTGTAGAGAAAAATGTCGGCAAGTTTTTGGGACTTTTCCATCCCGGAGTTGGGATATGTATTCATATGAGGTAATAATGCTGTCAATGGCTTTCTTTAAAAGAAAAATGAATTCGCTTTTGAATAAAAAAGGCGACAAAACAAAAATATGCTTTATGTAATTCGGTCAATTCATTATTCTTATATTAAATACAATAGAAATAACTAAAGTATAGCATTGTCGATGTGTCTAAATCAAACCGCAATGATTGACGTGTCAGCCAAACTTCCACTTTTTCACTAAAGTGCTTTACAGTAAACGACGTACAAAGCGAAAGATTTTGTTCACACAGGACGCAACATACGATTGACCATGTGAAAAACATGGGAATTCAAGAATTGATGTCACAAATTTCCAGCGGTTGTCCTTGCGACTTATTATTTGAAGGCGCTTGAAAACCAATGGCAAATCATCGGAATTCGCGGAATTATAATGTTGGAATGAATTGAATTTTTAAGCCAAAATCTTCGCTTCCATGATATTTGATTTGAGATTCTTCACAATCAAATCAAACGCGATCCTTAAAAAATGTTTCTTCTGATTGGCGTTGTTCAACAAAATTATAGCTGAGCCGACTTTCGATTTCAAATTGTGTAGCGGTGAGCCCAGAACATCAGAAGAATTTAAAAATTAAACATTTGAAATAAGTTATGTTGTATCGGAAGTATTACTAGGTACAATCCGTTTTTATATCCAGTATAATTTTTTTCAAAGGTTCTATTCCCAATCTCATCCCCTTAAACTTTTATTTTCACAACCAAAAAAAGCATATATGTCCTTCCAATACGAATCCACCAAGTCCAAAATCGTAAAAATCAAACAGTCCATTCTCAAGCTATGAGTGCACACACAGACGTCAGTCTCTTTTATAAATAGAGGTACCCACCCGGTTTGTCCGTGCCTTTTGTTTGGAACTATCGGGTCCAAAACTATCCAATCTTTAAAACTGGGACCAACCATACTTAACCAAAAAATTTCTTTGAAATCGATTGAGTGGTTTCGGAGATCGACAGCAGCGCCACGTGTCGGATAGACCGTCAGCGCACGTACCCAATTCCCCCGCAAATTTTTAAAATAAAATTCTTAGATTTCACTAATCTTGACTGTAACTCTCTTCGGCCGTCGACTCTCTTTCGCATAATTTTGTGAATAAATTTATGTATTACGTACACAAACCGTCTGAACTACAAATTTGATAGCATCAAATGGGATACACAAACGATTTATGAATAGCATATATTTACAAATCGAATTTGTGTATAAACTCAAATCGTCTGATCGGGTAGACAAATTAATTTATGCTTATTTGTTTACATTTGTGTATCTCATATCAATTGTGTGTTCTAAAAATTGGAACGACCGCTGTTGTCGGCTTGTTGTGTCTGTTGACAAATAGTGTGAAATGATTATTTGGATTGAGAAAGTAACTTTATTTGTTGCATCCAACACTTGCGGAATAATGGTAGTGATTGTGTTTTGTGGAATCCGAAAAAGATACTGTAGCTATCAAAAATTTTCGCCAGAGGCCATAAAGCGCAGCGTTAATATCAGTGACACAGATGCAGGAATGCTGGTACGCATAACTGTACCTGTACGTCGTTACCAATTCAAGCAAATGATCGAACTGAGCGCCAGTCACTCGGACAAAAGTCTGATCCAATTGCAGCTCTTCCGCTCGCAATTCTAAAAGTAATATTGAGCAAATGCCTTCTATGTTCTATCTAGCGGTGGCAAAGATCATTTTTTCTCCAACAAAAAAGTCGCTTGCTCGACGAAGTGTTGTTGGCTTTCGTGTTCCTCTTTGGTAATTAAAAGCCAATTAAAAACCAATAAAAGTACATACACAAACTCATTTTGTGAATAAATATACAAACCGTCTGAACCACAAATCTGTACACACGAAATAATCTGTGCATGCCGTATTTGTGTATGGCATTAAACAAATGAAATTTGTATATTTTTTGTAGATTACACAAATGGCATTAGTGAACGAATTTAAATAGAATTAGTGTATGTGATAACCAAATGGAATTTGTGTATATCTAGAAACCGTCTGATAGTACCTTTACTAATTTGGCACAACGTTCTTTTTTTTTGCACAAAAACGAGTAGAGAAAGAAACAAAAACCGTGTCGGCTAACAAATCAAATTAATCACCTTTAAGCAATATATAATAAGAACCTACCAATAAAATCCAGTGATGTTAAAAAGTGTTATTTTCAAAATCCATCACTTTCCACCACGGTTGGCTGCTGGTTGACAACATTTTTATTTTCTTGTTCCTCGCCAGGATTCTAATTGGCAAACATAATTGTAATAGTTGCTTACAGAGGACAAACTGGTATTATATGGCGGTTAATAACAAATTCATATCCCTTCCGGCATCGAAAACTGTAGGGACGAATGAACTATGTATAATAGATAGACGCTTGATGACCTAGTGATTTAGGAAAGGAATTTGCTTGAACTTTACCGAAAATGGATACCCAATTGGATGTACAACTCAAAAACAAACTGCATTCCCTCCTTAGGACAATTCAGGGCCCATGTTCTGTAGTTATCACATCGATATATTTATTACTAAAACGATATAAATTGAAAAACATGTTACTATGTTTTCGATGCGAAAATTTATCGCATAAGTTACAGAACATGGGCACAGATCTATATATAAATCAACGTTGATCTTCTTTGATTGACTTCGATTACTGCCATACCAACGACACCGACACGTCCCAACAGCTTCTGCCGCAGATTTTGTATGTAAGTCTGTTCTTTGCTGCCGAACTTAGATGGTTACCTTTTAGTCTAGAACAAAAGAAAGACAAATGCTAGATTGACTGCTGCAAACAACTGACTGACCTCTACAAACCTCAATAAAGGGTATCCGCCTTTATATCACCCATTCGTAGGTCTGGTCTGGTCTTCTAGCTAAAATTGCCCCTTACAAAAACATGTTTTTACTAAAAGTATTATATAAATAATAATAATTTATTATTTTCCAGCTCATGATTCCGACTCTCGGTATATGTCAGCCGAAGAACAGAATCGGGAGTTAACACGAAGCATTCGACGTGAGGTGGGCAAACTATCAGAACAATGGAATAACCTAATTGATAGATCTGATAATTGGAAACATCGTCTGGACGAATATATGACAGTAAGTTTGTAATTGCTAAGCTTCTAAATGCTAGTGTACTGCTTTCACACAGTGCTCGCATTTAATATATCCTTAAAAATCACGGCTACAAACATTGTTATAACAGTTGAAAGTGAGTGATAAGTCTTAAAATGCAATTGCGGATAGTTAAAGTTTCTGTTATATTTATGTACTTCTAGATAAACGCATACTGCATATTATTTAGGTATTACCATTGAAATAATATAGATTTAATTGAAGTAGTTGTATTAGAGCTTACTGGTCTATGTTTTCCGAATCAAAATAGAAATAAAACTATTTTATTCATTTCCCGACGTTTCGTTGATGTTTTTTCAACTTCTTCTGGGGACTTTTTATTGGGTTTTACATTGGACAAAGACAACATCAAGTCTAACTACAGTGTGGCAATAAAATCTCTGTGATACTAGTTTATAAGATTCTTGTCTAGTAATTTTGTTTATTTATTTACTTGTATAGTGTTTATGTTATACATGTACTATTTGTGTTTATTTATTTAAAAAATGGTCAAAGCCACTCGACCAATGCAAAACCCAATAAAAAGTCCCCAGAAGAAGTTGAAAAAACATCAACGAAACGTCGGGAAATGAATAAAATAGTTTTATTTCTATTTTGATTCGGAAAACATAGACCAGTAAGCTCTAATACAACTACTTCAATTTATTAAATACCTGGTCACCACTTAAAAAGAAAAATATAGATTTAAGTAAACATATAATGCGACTATTCTTAGGTATATTCCCTATAGTATGCCTACCTATACTGCTTCTATTGCAAGTAGGATAAGCCGGAGATAAATAAAAACATACGCACAACTGGACGCATGTATATTCAATCAAATGTAGATCGCAGTTTATTCGAAGAGTGTTTTAGGCCCATTTTATTCACTCGAAGTTGAACACAATTCAATAAAATGGGCCTTAGTTTTATCATCTCGATTGTGCCTTTGTAAGAGCTCACAACTCACAAGTCACAAGCTCTTGGGAGAATTATTTCTTCTGACCTTTGTCAAATCAAACCACAATGGAATATGTATGGATGGGCAGTTGCCACCCTACAACCCCCTGTTTGAATAACGGAAATTCGCTAAACCATCATTAAGGGTAGCTTTTTGAATGTCTTATTGTCCGGAAAGCGCCACACCCCTTTGCCTGATTTTGACCAAATTATTCATACACTTTTTCTTCACTAGCAGTCAGCAGCTTCTGAAACATAGAGCCTTGAGCGTTATGTACTTGTATTTGTTCGGATTGCATCCACTACTTGCGATTTAATCGCTCTTACTCAACTTAGATACTTGATATCGTACAAGGGCAGAGAGCAGGTAGAACTGGAGTAGAAAAAAATTGTGTTGTATTTTTTATGAAGTTCGGAAGGTCTGGTTTAGACGTCATGTGAAAATTGAATTTATCTTGATATTACCATAGACTAATTAATAATATTATTAATGATATTACTATCCTCACTTTATGATACTTATCAGTTATCAACTGTAAAAAAAAATTAACAAAACATTCCTTGTAAATACAATCTACAATGCCTAAATGCATTTATTCGATAAGTAGAAACACGATTGGGTATTTAACCCTTAAATGCCCAGTGTATCTTTAAAGATACAACCACTAAAAAAATTATATCTGCGTTTGATTCGACTTTATTTACTTGTTGCTTACTATTTTTGTTTTATTGACTTAAAATCTATCCACTGTCAAATAAATGGACCCGTAACTCTTAAATTAAACTTACTTTTAACCAAATTTGTGACTTTTTTTAGTTTTCCACAAATTAAAAAAAAAAGTTTTTTGTTTATTTAATAATTTTATATTTGTTGACACTGCTGGATCAGAAAAAATATATTCTGATGAACCTATATATTATGAAGTGAAACACTGTTATTTGATCCACATACGATATAATCAGCTCATATAATGTAGCGGTAAATGGTTGTATCTTTAAAGATACACTGGGCATTGCGGCCTATATCGTGATATCGGTTGAATTTTACTTATGGCTACCTGCATTTGTTCTGTATTTAGATTACTTCTGTATCATTAGGAAGTGCAAGTTAGTTAATTGTTTTATGAGTTGCTTTAATTGTGTATCAGTGCAGATTCATGGGTTTAAAGGTGTGCAATTGTGCATGTGCAACAATACAAATGAGATGTAAATTATAATTATATTAAAAATTTCAGATTGTTCAAGAATAATTCCTATATTTGAAAGCCCATCAACAAATTTGTAGTATATATTTGGCTTTATGCATTTTCTCGTTCCGGGAAGAAGGGAAATTTGGATAGTTATTTAAACGGAAAATAGTTCCTTATTATATGTACCTACTTTTTTATGCATTTTTTGTTCCACATTCTTTCCTATTTGGTCTTAGATAAATTAAGGCTTTCACTAAAATGTCTGAAGATGACTGACAAAGAAGTCAGATCATTAATGCATTACTTTAGTTTTGACAGCGCTGATGATTGGAAGGAAAATTGTCTTGCATATTAGCGCGATAGCTAGATAGAACAACCTCAACCTTTACTGGGTTCCGAGACACTGTGACATTCCAGGGAACTGTGCAGTAGACGAATTGGCAAGGCATGGGTCCTCCGGTGTTGATAGTGTCTGCTAGACTAGGTTCGGCAGCTGTATCAGAACAAACTGATCCCTCTGTGAATATCCCGCCTTGCTCACTCAAGCTTGAAGGAAGAAGGAAAGCCACAAGAGAGGCGAACGCTAGATGGACTGCACTAGAAACTTGTTATACGACAAGAATGCTATGGCCAACTTTTAATGAATTAAAGGAATCTTAACGGGGCACAACACTCTATACGGTACTACATGAAAAAATTACGCTTGACGGAAAAAGAACTTTGTAGAGGCTGCGGCGATGAGGAAGCTGTTGAGGACACAACCCACTTCCTATGCCACTGCCCAAGACTCCAACACAATAGACACAGATTTCTAGGGAGACACTTCTTCCACGACCTAGATGAGCTCTCCAGCACACCAGTAGACAAGATAATGTGCTTTGTCAAATCCACAGGATGGTTTGTATACATTATAGACAGGGTTATAATGGGTAAGGGACAACCTTTCCCCATGGGCATCACAATGGGTCAATGTTGACCTGAGTGTGGCACGGAGTACTCCACGCCAGCCCGCATACCTAACCTAACCTAACCTACTTAGGTAACTGCTTCCTCAACGATTATCTAAGTGATCTGTGCTATACAAGCGCTGCTAACATTCTTAGCTTAATTATCGGAAATAAATGGTTTGCATGAGTAGCCAGTGACCTCTAAAAATCAGTGCTACGCACAATGGGCCGACTAACGGCCTAAATGCTTCTCTCACTTTAGCATTACATAACAGATTTTAAAAATATATCGACAATATATCCACTTCAATGACAAAAATAGAGCTGATGACTCTGATCAGATATAAGCAAGTTAGGAATTTACATAGGATCAGGTCCTGAAGCACCTTCTCAAGGTAAAACTGATCTCCAATCATCGGCCAATATTTTTGTAAGATAGCTCCGAGAAGTGCCGTTGTGAAGGAATTACATTAATTTCAATTACTTTACATGTATGAGCAATTACCCGCCTATCTAATAAACTAAAAAAAAAATCCTATGCATTTTCTTTCAAAATAGCTGTGGGGGGTTAGTGCCCAGTGTATCTTTAAAGATACAACCACTTTTTTGTTAATAACTTCGTAAAAAAAAATTTGGTTTTTTTTTTAACAACAGATTTGTTGTTTTTGTATCCTTTTACATATAGTATATTTTTTTCATCAAAATCGGTTTCCTTGGGCATTTAAGGGTTTTAATATGAACTCTCTATACGTACAAGTACAATAATTAGCTTAAGCTATCCAGATCCAGACTGCACTTTTTTTGTGTAATATCTAAAGGTGTGTCCAGACCAACGAAACATATCATAAACATTTATAATAAATGTTTCATAAATATTTCATTAACATTTATAACAGAAAAAAATGTTTATGAAATGTTTATTAAATATTTCGTTGGTCTGGACGCCAATGAAACATTTATGAAATGTTTCGCAGTTTCCCATTCGTGATGGGAAATAATTTTTGTTTCACATGTTTCCGGGCAGAGAGTAGGCGCTGTTTTGTGAATTTATGTGAATATAAACATTAAAATGTCAAAAAAAATCTTGGAGTAGGTAATGAGGAAGTTATCTATTCATTTAATTAAATTATCTTTTTATTTTTTTTAATTTTTTATGATAATGAAGCACGCTGGTAAAAATTCTACCGCTTTAGAGTTCATCATTATTAAGTGCAAAAATGGATAGAAATTAAACATTTCATAAATGTTTCAAAAATGTTTCATCGGCGTCCAGACTGAAAGAAACATTAGAGATTTTGAATAAATATTTATGAAATGTTTCTGAAACAAATCGGAAACATTTTATAAACATTTAATAAACATTTATTAAACAAATGTTTCACTGGTCTGGACAAACCTTAATATATATCTAATCTATGTAAAACAGTAGGCATGGTTACGGTTTCATTCCATCTCAAAAAAACATCCATACAAGATACAACAACCGTGTCGAACATGTTGTAGTTGTATGACGAAGTGGATATGAAAGACAAAATACCTTATATCAGCGTTGCCGATGGGTGACATTAGTCACCATTTGGCCACTTTTTACACCACAGGGTCCACTGCGAAGACTTAAAAAATTCCCCCTTTTTTTCCTCTTTTTACAACATCGCCGAATATTGGGCCACTATTTGAATAAAAAGTACTCAAAACTGTGCCGATTTAAATTAAATACATTTAAGTAATATATTCTCCATCTCCTCTGCACTGCACCTGTCCGGCTCTCTCACAAAGACGAAAACTCCATTTGGGAGCGTTCTACTATAACGATCTGAACGTTATTCAATATGTCCTCCTGTCTTTAATTATAAATACTTGGAAATAGTTTTAGTTATGTTGCTTTGTTAATCTTGTTTTGGCCCTTTTTAAATTCTCGGCCTTTATTTTTGGCGACTTTATCATTTTCGTCATCGGTAACGCTGCCTAAGATACCAAACCATATTCATGTTCGTGCGTCATGGATGGTCTATGGTCATGGTAAAAAAAATGTTTGCATAGCTTTTCTGACTTTCTGAGAACATTTTCTCGTCATACATCCACGGCGAACGACGAAACTCCCGGTTCGCGCCGAAACAAAGATACCAGAAACCAGACAGGGAGACAGGCTCCCTAAATTCATTTTGTTGACATAGTCGTTGTCTAGAGTTGACCGGTTGGAGTGGGTTGACTGGCATTGACTTCGAATTGGAAGTTGAAATACGCGAAATCAAAATCCCACGTTGGGGAGCAGTGCCATCCGAGCCGAACCCGAAGTCGATTAGTTGTTGGGTTTTGTTTTGGATATTTCTTTTCACTTTGATTATATTGTTTTTGTAAGGCGCGAAAATCAGAATACTTTTTATCCGACACCTTACATTAAAGCAAAAAACAAAAGGAAGATAACACTCTTGAGAAATTACAACAAGAAATATTTTTGTCGGCGAATTCATTCAACGACTATAGAAGTGTCTGTCGCTGTCGCTGGCGCTGCTGTTGTTGTTTTTGTTTTATTTCATGGGATATTTTTAGAATGCAAAACGCTGACTCTGAGTCTCCCTTTTGTTTATGTGAAACTCAGATTTTTTGAGTGCATTTCAAATTCAGTTCAGTTTAGTTTTAATCGTGTTTTCAGTGCGTGGTGTTGGGTTTTTGTATTTACGAAGGCGCGGTCGTGTGGTATATGAGTTAAATGTTTTGTTATTCATATTTGTGTGTCTACGAACTGTAAATGGTGCTGGTAAAAGGAAATTACCTAGTGACGCGGATTTTGTAAATGTTTAACGTTTTACTGGTTTTACACAAAATATGTGAATATTAGTTACTGAATGAACATCTTATGCATATAGCTATGGATCCACAAAAACAAGATATGAAAAGAACAAAAAAGATATTCTAGTTCAATAACATTGGAAGCTATTATTAATTGACTTTTAGAATTGAAGAGTAAATGCTATGACTGTTTATAAAATTTTAGGGGTGTTTATGAATAACTTTTTTTTTAACTGTGTCTTTACTTTGTAGGTATTTGACGGTTTTTTTTTTTGGATTGCTTGAATCAACGTGATTCTTTTATGCGCTACTCTCTGGTACCTACTTCTTGAATTCCGCCGAATCGGTTATTCAATGGTATTAAGTAGCGCCTTGTTAACATTATACATACTAATTGTATATCCATAGGTACATATCATTCGTCACATGCGTGGTTCTTTGTATGTACATACTTTCTTAAGTCTGGTTCAAGGGTTCAGAGTGCGACTAACCGAAGTCTGCAGTGAAGATCCATCGTTAGTGGTTACTCAACCCAGAGTTGATGATGTATTATATTTGTAATGCATCTAGATGACTAGGTAGACTTTATTGTGGTTGATTAAAGTCATTGAAGACTACTGAAAACGCTGCAATAATTATAAGCATAAGCAAAGTTTGATTTTCCAGTGAATAAGACAAGTAGAGGATATACTAAGTATCTAGGTAGATCAATCTTCGTTAGGACTCACGATTATTGAATCAACTGATTTCGTTAAACTTAAGAGTCTATGCAGTTGTATGAGATGTTAAATGACAAAAACCATAACGAACTTTCATTAATAAAAGGCTTTAAGTTGGGAAAACCATTGTCAAGCAATAACTTTAAATGACCTTCTGTGGCAAAAAGCAGAGATCTCCATAGGTATGGATGGTTACACTAAACACTTAACTTTAGTAGGTATATGTAATTAATTATAATTCGGATTCAATTTTACTCAAGAAACGTCACATCTGTTGTTTTACAAACCCATCGATTTAAAATTGAAACTCGTCAACAACTCTTGTCTTTAAAATTAATAACTTTCAAAATTCTCCTTTACAAACTGCATTTTTTAATTGATTGTCTTATTGTTGTCATGCTCAAAAGATTTGTATCCAGAAAATATAAATATAGGTATCTACATGTGGTGCCAGTTTTATGAGTTAAGTCTTGGACCATCATAATGGCCACTTTAATGAGTCATATTCGTCTCAAAACAAAACGATAGCCCAATCAACGTTTATCGTACCTAATAACGCACTGTGATGATGATGATATTGTCATTTTCACTTATTCACTGAAAATTTCAAAACTGTAACAGCAATTATTGTGTTTAGGTATACAATTTTTTTTTTAATGTGTTATATGTTTTTTTACTCGTCTCGTTTCAAATTCTTCATTTACTACATTGTTTTCTGAACTAATAATACAAAATTATGTATCCTACCTTGTTGTAGAAAAACGAGGATAAATATATAATTTTGTTTTGTCACTGACGCTCCAGACGCATCAACCGATTTAAAAGATCCGCTTTCGATTAGGGTCTAGCTTCTGTACCATACAGAACAGACCAGTCTGACAATTAAAGCTTTATGTCGTTTTCCATTGGGACCAAAAATCAATATTTTTTTTATCTAAATCACTTTTCATGTTCCATTGGGACAAAAAATCAGTCTTTTTTTCGATTCGGAGCACTTTTTGCAGATCTACACACGGCCACAATACCAACATACTTCGCACAGCAGTTTTACGTCATTTAAAGAAGTTTGCTTTGAAGACAAATGGGCGAAGTTTCGTGAAAACCAAAATAGGCAACGAAATTACATTAATAGCCATGGATATAATTTAGGAGGAACTATTATCTTCATAGTTTTCCTCGTCATCTGAAGACTACGAATCACCAAAAAATACTCCATTTGTATGTGCATGTGCAATAGGAGAAACATTTTTCAAGTCGATATCCATTTGTGAATTTCGCAAAAACAAATGCAATTTGAGCAGCTGATATTGTTGTCAAATAACGCACTAATCCATTTACAAAAGCAGATGAATTTCCTTGCATGTTCCATTCCCCGCGTACAATCTGAGATCTGAAAAAGATTTCTGGTGGTCCCAATGGAAAACGACATTAGTTTTGTTCTTAAATGCTAACTTACCCAAAGAAACAGCGATTGGCTAGATTTCTCTCTCTAAATTCATATAATTTGTCTTTTGTGCTTTGTTGCGCGTATGCTTAATAGTCGTTTGTTGCAGGTAATTCGATTTTCTAGCAAGTCGAACTAATAATGAATTTGTTTACTCTATATCTATACCTGTACAAACTGCGTTGTGTAAGTGTACCTACATGTTGTGTGGAAAAATTTTAAATTTCACATTTTGATGCAAATACGCTCAATTTTCCTTTAAGACGCTAAATAAAAAAGTCATAAAATCAAGGTTGAAGAATATTCATCGAAGTGAGTCTTATGCGTACATTCAACTATGTAATTTCAGATTGCAAACGAAAGAAATTGTTACAAAGTCGCATGTTACATACCTACATACATATACATATTGACAGCAGGTACACTACCTGCAGGTCTACAAAATGTGATTTCTTTCAGTGGCGTTGAATACATTTTTGTAATAATTGATGCTGCCTTTACTTTTTTAAACATCAATTAAATTATTAAATTATTTATTATTATTATTATTATTTAGTTTTCAATTAAATTAATTTTTATTTTATGTTAATTTGTTTAACAATTTAACAATTTTTTAACTAGTTTTTTTAAATAAAATGTTTTGTATGTAAAGTAAAAGTTATTTTTCACGGGAGTCTAATCCAGAACGAAAAGAAAAAGCTATAAAAAAAACTAGAATTAAATACCTTGCCTCTTACCTACCCCACTGATGTTAAACAGTGGACACGCTTCAATAAGTTTTCATTGTGATTCGTCCCAATTGTAAGAGAATCACTCGGTTGAATAATTCTGCATTTCTACAATGCTGTAGGTAACTACTTCTGAAATTTATTGTTTGATGAAGGTGCATGAAAAATGTAGGTGAGTGACCTAGTTCTTTGTTTGAATTTCCGTTTGCATGACATTGCTCAATTGCGTTATATTTGTCTAAGTTATAAATGGTGCTTGTTTAATTCTCTAGAGTTTGGTATAAATATGATGACCATTATTTTTGGTTTATTACCCAACCACAGCTTCATAAATTATCATAAGATTGTATTGAAACGAGTCTATGATTTAAAATTAGTGGGTATGTAATATAGAGGGGCTGATATTTATACAGAACTAGCTGTAACCACCCGGCTTTTCCCGTGATAACAACTTTTGTTGCTTACTCAAATATGTTTTATTCTTAAGGCCCTTTCGCCCACAGTGCTCAATTAAAGCTGCCACGACGAATATCGCGTTTAAATGTTCATAAAATCGAGTACACATTGAAACCCGTACTACTAATAAGTTTACCTAAGTCTTTACTTTAAATTTACCGAAGCTCACAATTGAGAATTGGGTATTTTGTATTGAAAATATAGCCATAGTGAACTATTTAAATTTAAAGTCGAAACTAAAAATGTTTACTGGTTAAGTCCAATCCAACTTCGTTCCATCACGCAAAAATTTGGCAGAAGAGAGACACAAACATAGAACATTCTTTAAAAAAACTAAATATCAATATAAAAAAATTATAATTTTTTTTTATAAAAATCCCAATAAATGAACATTACGCGGTTTAGCATTTTTCTTTTGACATTGTATAATTTGTCAAAAATTTGCCATTCATCCCATTTATGAAGAAACGGAAAGAACGTCCTACAACGTCTTGTCTTTTCTGTTACATCAATCGACAAGAAAACCTCTATTACAGACTATTGCAATAAACTAAACGGCAGGTCTTTTTTCCGTGAAGTTTTCAGATAGGTAACATATTTGGAAAAAATACCAGAAACGATATTTCTGGCATATTTTCCTTTCCTGATAATGGAAAAACACCCAAAAACTGTATTTTTATTAGTTGTTGCAATTTAACAGTTATTGAGGTCATTATTTCCGGCGCAATGTCTTCTGATTTGGATTTATAATTAAGTGCTCACAGTTCACTCAAAAATTAGTGGAATTATATCCCTCGTACAAAAGAAAAAAGGGTAGCAAATTCCCAGCAACACAAAACAACTATTTGCGTTTGAACGGATACTTCAAAATTGTATTTCTCAATATAGGCACAATTTAACATTATGATTGGCTATAGCCAAAGTTCCTTTATATGCCACTTTGCATACACTCTTCCTCGCATCTACTCAAACCCTTAACAGTTAAACCAAGCAGGGGGGTTGCAGAAGGGCAGCGTGCCTCCCATACATATTCCATTGCTTATGCATTGTGTTTTAGTATTATTTCTATTAATTGTTTGGCATTTTTTCGTATTATTATTTCAAAATCGAGAGTAGAAATTAATTCTAAAAAAAAAAACAAATAATATTCAAAGCCTTGCAGTTTAAACTAATACAAATAAAATAAGTTAAATTAAAAGCAAACATTGCAGGTAGGTTGGATAGATTTAAAATGTATAGGTAATTCACAAATAACGAGGTAAATTATATTTTTAAAAGGTACATAAATACAAAAAATTATAAATAAAAAAATATTTCAGGTAGGTACTTAAATTATAAATTATATTAATACAAGTTATTAAGTATCGTTACACTAATCGCCATTGGACTGGTACATATTTTTGTTGTGCAAAACCATGCATTTTTTATCGATGCAAAGATCAACGGAACTTTTTTATCAATTTTGCAGCATAATTTCGTCTGGAAAATTTCAAAGTGTGTCAGTTTCGAGCTAAATCGGTTAGATTCTATAAACGCGGTGATGTTTTTATGTTTGGGAGATATTTGAAAGTCAACTACCTACACGAGTTTTATTTTTAAATTATGGAAAATTAATAAACATGCATGGATTTGAGTTTTTCCCCATTTTAAGAGCACTTTTTCCCATTTTCCCCATTGAGTCAAAAATTCCCCAAAATGGGGAAAAATTCCCACATCTGGCATAGCTGATCGTAAGGTGAAAATACACCAGAAGATTATATTGTTTATTCCTTATACAAATAATGACAACAATGATTCAAATTAAGGAGATAAGAATATTGTGAGATATCATATTTATCTGGATAAGATAAAAAATGTGTACCTTAAAGATAACAGCAATGAAACGCACAACATTCAAATTAGATTCTTTTGAATAAGTGCTTCTACTCGTATAATATGCAATAGAAATGCACCTCATGCGTATTATAATGGGTATATATCAGGGCACAATTTACCAAATACTGTATAGATACCTATGCACTTGAACTTAGTAAAAACCAGAACAGGAAAAACCTCACTTCTATACCTTGAAACTCAAGTGTCGTCTTCAGAAGCAGCTGTGTGTAAACCACATTATTCTCTTAATGAAGTGCTGAAAGCAAACCTAATGAAATTCTGTTTGCGTATACAAATCACGCACAGAATTCTAACATAAAAGAACAAAAATTAACTGTTCATCTTTCTTACGTATTGGTGTCTTTCTCTCTGGAATACTTAATTCAAAGAATTCCACTGAGAACTGCGCAAGCACGTATGACAAAGGTCGACTTGTCACGACACGCACACGTATAGACGAATGAAGAGAGCTTTCATATAATAATGCGAACATTTTTTTCAGCTGCTTTTTGATAGGGATTTCTGAAGTTTATGAAATCAACTTATGTAAAAAGGGAGAGCGTTGGAATTACGTGCTATACTATGTGGCGTTGTCAGTTTGTTTTATTAACAAACAACAGGATGGGCGTTTTATCCGAGTAAAGTCCTGATTTAGTTTTGATTAAAAAAATGTATTAATATAGAGAACCAAACGGATTCGTTGCATCGGAAATTATTATCACGGTTCCATAAAATACAGAAAATAAAGATAAAGATCTTAGATCTTAGAAAGTTCTTTAACTCAACCTCTCACAAAAATCATTATTGGCATAGGTAGGTACAATTTGATATAAGTTCCTGTTCCGTCATTCGTTCAATAAATAAACTTGAAATTCACTCGGCACTGAAGATCATAATCCGTATTCTCTCACATTGAATTACAATTATTGCACCCTGAACTAAAAATGTGCCCGGTTTTTTTCTAAAAGTATCATTGTAGAATTGTGTATATCTACTCTACATTTCTATATGTCTTATAGAGGCTTAAACCAATAGCTAGGTTCTTCTTTTTCTCTTTGTTTCCTTTTTTTCTTTTTGTATGCGGCTGCACGTTTTTACACATTCAAATTCAATATCTGTTTAAGACGTGTAACGTCGCATATGGGAGTCACTGCGGATTTTTTAGACATCAGATTTTACTTTTTGAGCATTCACTTTTGCAGTGTCATTAACATTGAGAGAAATTCTACTCATTGCTATTAGGGAAATATCTCACGATCGTATGCATGACTCGAAATAAAAGTAAGAAGAAGTATTTATGATTAAATTTTCTTTTGATATTCCCTTAATATCTATTTAGTTGTGTATAGCTACATTTTAGATATGCAATAATATTATAATACTCATTTTTCTAAGAGTTCAAAAGATTCACAGACCTTAAGATCCTTTTTTCATACGTGTACACTTTTCTTTATCTGTAATACTGTATTAAATTCATTTTAAAAAATGAATACCTATACATTTTTTGGACACGACTCACGATATTAAGGTATTAATTTCTTGTTAGTTCCAATGGAGGTATCTACATTCTTAATTACGAAAAAAAAAAAAAACACCGACTTCAAATTGTTTGGCTAGGGTGTGAAGTTCGTTGAAATAGTGCAGATTGTACAGCTGGGACGTCTTGATTGCTTCAGAAGCTTCGCGTCGCATCTTAATCTAAATGTACCCTATTGAAATCTGTATACTTCTCATCCAAGTACTCCGTCAGCTCATCGACAATACGCCCCCTTTGATCAACGACGAACAACAACTTGCATTTTGCATATTCTACGTTCTACCTGAGTGAGTTTTTTTCGCCAGTCAGCAATTCAGCATGCACGAGGTACTCTGTCAACTTTGCCAACATTCGGGCTTACCAATAAACAACTTTAGTCTGGCACTTTACGAAAAGACTCCACACTTTCCAAAATCCCTTTACCAATAAATAAATATAGTTGCCAGACTATCGCTAACTGTAGGGTTAAATCAAAATGTTAGTGTTGAGAAAGCCATGTTTATCTCTGGCATTAGCTTAATACATCCTCCCTTATGTCATTTTGAAGACAAGTGTTGCCCAATAATCCAAAATCACGGTATTGAATTTCGTTATAGGAGAGAATTTAATACGATGTTGTTCAGCCTGAGCGTATACAATTATGTATTGATTAATTTTAGTAAAATGTAAATGTTTTCTAATTTTATTCGTTGTAATACAACAATGCAATTTATATTAATTTTCAAACCCGGAAGCGGTAAGTTCTTAACCCGCTTTTGTATCAACAACATTAAATGTAATTGTAATAACGGGTGATTTTTTAAGAGGTTTAGAACTTTTTAAAAAAAAAAAAAACACAAAAAATTCGAAAAAATGAATGAAATATTTATTTGAATCGATAGTTTGCAATTTAATGTTTAAAGATAATTTCATGCAAATGTTTACCGCGGCTGCGTCTCAGGTAGCCCATCCGCTGAGTCCAATTTTGGCATACTCTTTCACACATATCGGCCGGTATCTCACGAATGAATGCATGGATGTTGGCTTCCAGTGCGTCAATCGAAGCGGGCTTGTCCCTATACACATTAGCTTTGACACACCCCCACAAAAAATAATCTAATGGTGTCAAATCGCACGATCTAGGCGGCCAATTGACCGGCCCGAAACGTGAAATTAACTGTTCACCAAACTCGCCTCGCAATTGCGCCATTGTTTCGCGTGCTGTGTGGCATGTGGCACCGTCTTGTTGAAACCACATATCATGCAAGTCAAGAACTTCCATTTCGGGCAAAAAAAAGTTTGTTATCATCGCTCGGTAGCGTTCACCATTGACAGTAACGCTGCGATTCGCATCATCTTTGAAGAAATATGGCCCAATAATGCCGCCGGCCCATAAACCGCACCAAACAGTGGCTTTTTCGGGATGCATTGGTAGCTGTTGCAATGCTTCTGGCTGATCTTCACTCCAAATGCGGCAATTTTGCTTATTTACGTACCCATTCAACCAAAAATGAGCCTCATCGCTGAACACAATTTTTCGATAAAAAAGCTTTTTGGCAAAAATGAACATTTCGAACCGAGCACGAATTTTGATAGTAAAATTCAATAATTTGCAAGTGTTGTTCATTTGTAAGACGATCCATGGTTAAATTGCAAACCAAACTGAAGCTGTTTGACAGTGACACAAGGTACTAAACACACGTCAGCTGTCAAAACCAGTGTTGCCAAAACCAAACCAGCTAAAAAATCACCCGTTATAAGCACTGGCTTAAACAAGCATTCCTGCCTTGTTTTTTTGACCCTACAGCCCTTCCATCGAAGTCAAAATTGAGATGCCTGTGACTATATAGGTGGACGGAAATAGATGTGCGTTAGTCGGGTAAAAACTTGAGAACGGATCGACCGATTTGAATGATTTTTGTTTTGTTTTGTTCGTCTTGAATCAGAGATGGTTTAGGGAAAAGGAAAAATCTTAAAATTCTCAACAGGTTTAGGCACACATTTCGTTTTTCAGTTAAATTCAATTATCGTCTATATAAAATATAATAATACAAACAATAATATACCTACACATAATTCCTTCGGTGTGAAACTCGATGACATTATAGCTCGATAATTGATGTGTCAAATGTCAAGCAAGCGACGATTTTGAGGTGCAAATTCGAAGGCAAACATTCGCAGTTCCCGGATTCCATACTTATTCAGAACGATTTGCCATTGCGTCTTCACTTTTAGACGCCATTGGAAACAAATTAACTTTTAGTCTTAATTAGCAGAAACAAAGCATTAAATTTGACTTTAAGTTAGAAAACAGTTAGACGTACAAGGCGATTTAAGAATTTTTTAACAAAATGTTGGTAGATGGATAGGCGATTCTTTCTTTTTTTATCTCTATAAACCAAGGTTTTGGTTTGGTGAGTAAGTCAAAAAGACAATAATTGGAAAATAAGCATGGCGCATAGTTGTAAATAATTTTTTTTTTAATGCGACTTTGATCAAAGAATGTACCATCGCTATTCATCGCTGACTCGAATATAAAGTCTCATTTGTCACAAGCGTATTTACTTTTTCGAATTTCCTGTGCATTGTGCATGCTCGGAGTTATTATTTTCATAACATTAATGAATTTGGGCGGAAAGAAGTTCGCCGGGTCAGCTAGTATGTTGTAATCCAGTAATGTTTCAGAAGTTGATTAGCGCATTTCATGAATCGATCTCATTAGGTTTTCTTCTAGTTCCTTAGGAATATAAAGTTGGCGCCTATTCTGCTGCCCTACACGGAAAACTAGTCCATCCTCCAAAACATATCCAGACAACTCACTCTCCTCTAATTGGTCTCTTATTGTCTGTAAGCTATCTTCATCACGTGATTGAGTGATCTCAATATTTTTGTTCAACTCTTCAGTCGTCACTGCAGCGGCAATAGGGACGCGGCTAAGCGCATCAACATGTGCCATTCGTTCAAATTTACGATTCTGTACTTGGTAGTAATAATTCTCAAAAGTCAGCACCACTTTGCTATCCTAGGATTCACGACCTTTTTTCTTAAGGTTTGAGAAAGAGCTTCACAATCAGTGACTAACGGCAAACGGTCGAGAAAAGTAATTAAGCGTTCCAGGGCATAAACTACTGCTAACGTTTTTAACTCAAAACCAATTAGTCTGGATTCCGCGCTGGTCGTTTTTTTTAGAAAAGAAAGCAACTGGGTGGGAGTAATTGTTGTCTTGTTTTTGCACAAGGACCGCACCAAAACCACGTGAGCTTGCGTCGCAACGCAACTCAGTTTTTCGCTTAGGGTCATAATATATTGCCCACACGGGCGAACAGACCAGGTATCGGATATGTTCAGGTAGTCAACCCCGTTGCCCGTCATAGTCGCAAGCTTGCATTTCTTCATATTTAACTATATATATGTAACTAAGAATCTTAAGATGCGTTTGCATGTCTCTATAGTTGCAATGGAGATACCTATCATCGATATATACAATGACCAACCCTTAATCAATCAACATCTTTAAGGCTATGTAAATATATCTCCTAAAAACAGCCGGTGCATTTTTGAGATCGAAACATATTCGAATTGTCCAAAATGTGTGACAAAAGCAATATATTTCACTGATTTTTCACAAATTTGGATGTGACGAAATCCGTCTTAAGTCCAAAGTGCTAAAAATATTTTTTTTATTGGAAAAAGTCCTTTATTAGTGACAAAGGATAATTATATCGGATTGTGCTTGTTCAGGCACGAAAATCCACACACATACGTACTCCGCCATTCTTCTTCCTTACTAGTATACAACAGCGATGGAAAATGAACTTTTCAGATATAGATGTATACTTTTCACAAGTTGAATTTGTAACTTTTAGGACTGAAGTGTAACTTTTTCGTTTTGGAATATTATAGTTATAATATGCCCACATACTTTTTTACTACATATTTACTTAGGTCATGATTTAAAAAAATTACTTACTTACTCATAATTATTAACGCCATCAATTTTAGAAATTTAACCATTAGGAAAAAAGTTGTACCTATTTAGGTATTAGAAATGAAATGTCTCCTGAAATAGCATGGTTTGGCGAACAATATTCTATAGAAATAAACTTGTTTACTTTTATTAAACTTTCTTTATATACAATTTGACTTAATTCTAGGTAGCAAAATATTGTGGTGAATATTAAATATTTAAATGCGTTGGCTCAACAACAGGGGCCCAACGGTATACAATGTTTTGTTTTCTTATATCTATTTAACATAAATTGTACCTGTCTTCTCGGATTCATACTCGTAGTATGCATCGTTGTCTGGGCTATAGAAATAAACACTTTTTCTTCGAAATTTATTCTTGCCTGGAGGTCTTCCACAAACGCCGTGCAATAATGTGTAGTTTAAGTTGATGCATTTCATTGTATCTATTTCGAGTTGGTTTAATTTCTGATTGTATCCAAAAGATACAATTGTATCCGTTTTTCCATCACTGGTATACAAGGGCTGCTGCGTAAATAATTACACCCTTTTCCAAAAGTCTGTTAATTGTATTCTGAACTTTTATTCTTTCATAATAAGAAAGCCGCCGGGGTGAGCAAAATATTGACACGTTATTTGTTTAAATAATCTTCTTGGAATAATCCATCGGTTTTAGTTCTACTTTGAACTTCGAATAGTGGTCTTCAAAAGGAGCTTTGATAGCATTGGAATGAGTTGCATCCAGACATTCGTTTATATTCATTTCATATTTTACCCCTTTACCAATTCCAACTACACTTACTAATATACCTAGATCAACATAATTCCTCATATCTTTATCGTCTTTAAGTTCTACTGATTCTAATTCTGATATATCAAAAATGTGCGCAACACTAACAATCTTCGATTCTAATTTCATTTGAGGGTTTGTTATTATTATTGTGCTTAGTAGATGAGTCGGTTTTCTTAATAACATCTACGTGGTTTGGATATTTTTAGCAAATTAAAGGACCAAGTGAACTGGTGTTTTCTTTCAAGATACATTTCTTTGTTTCTTTTTTTTTCAAATACGAATGGTACATGGGATCTTATAAAACTAATAGGGCTACCGGTATCAAAGAGAGAATATAATGACTTAGACTCAGTCCACTTATTCCATTCATTAATGAGGGCAACACTTACTGTTTGGAAGGGCTTTATCTTCTCAGCTACGCCAGACCAGGCTAATTCCTCACCGTCATCTTGCATCATATTCCTGTACAGCAGCAGTCACACGTTTCTTCTTCGGGCAGTTTTGATGGAAGTGTCCCACCTCGTGACAGGTAAGACAAGAGTCGAGCAGTTGAAACATCGCACCTGTCCCACATCAGCATTCGGCGCTTGAACGGCGGCAGAAGAAGCATTTGATTTCTTTGGAATTGCAGCGACGTATGCAGCGGAAACAGCCAGTCTCATCGGGACACTCAGTTGGACACGTCTCTTCTCATAGCGCTGCAATGATAATTTCAGCTATTTAAGAGAAGTGGCACCCATCAATGAAGCAGCGTTACTGCTGCGTACGTTTAAACCCTCAATAATGCATTCAATTACGTCGGCTTCTGGAATATTTGCGTGTGAGGCAATTTCCTGCATTGCAATGACATATCTCTTTACATATTCGGTGGGTCTCAGTGTGCGTAATTTTAACTGTTGAAATACCTCGTTCATAGTTTACACGCGGCCAAACTCCTCCATCAAGGCTTCCTAAAGTTCCTCATTCGTATGTACGGAAATGGCTCGTAAGAACACTTTGGCAGTACCACTGAGCACACGACGTATGTATGCTCAGAAAATTGTCACGATGGTTGCCACCCAACACTGCGAAAGCATCATCGATGTCATCGAACCACTTCCGAATGTCGTAAGTATCGTCGCCACTAAAAGGGTGTTCCATGGCTTCAATGGCAACAAAATCAGACTTATTGCCAACTGTGGCTCCTAATTCGTCCTTCAGCATTTGCAGCTCCTGCTACTATTAATTCGTTTTCTGCACTTCGGTCCTCTTCTGAACATTGGTTATTTTCTGGACATCGGCGTTCGTCTGGGCGTCGGATGGCATCGTTTTCTCTGTCGACCATTAACTGGTCGTCCAGTGGACGCAATTCGGCAAAGGTGGCAACTTCCGCGAAATGCACGTTGGCTGCAGCTATCACCTGAATTATTACGTGGCGTCGAACGTAGGCAATTTAATAGGTTTTTTTTTTAATCTTTTTTGGTGGATTTTTTCCGCGTCTTTATATTTTCAAAAAACAAAATGGAGAGAGACAGTGACCTGTGACAGTTCCACTTCTTCCTCCTACATTATTTTTTTTACAATAGGTATATATAATTTTTTTGGGTTGAAACTCGATGACATTATATAACTCGATAACCGCTTTGCCGATTTTTATGATTCTTTCGTTTTGTTCGTATTGTTGTACACATTTCAGGTTAAGGCAGCCTTAAAAGATAACATACTTTTGAAACCGATAGGTGGGTTTGGTGGACTCGTATTTGGCCAAGTATGGACATATTCTACGTTTTGCCGTGAAAACAAAGCGTTGAGGGGATTAGGTTGGGGAATGAAGTTTGTATGGAGAACCGCACTTTGAAATAAAGAAAAACGGGTGGTGTCACTTCCGATACATTATTTTTATTACATTAACGAATTTGGGTGGAACTAAGTTCGCCGAGTCAGCTAGTAATTTTTTTTTTTTTCCATAAAAATTACATATTTTGAGCAAAGCTAAGAATTGCCCAAATGCAATACTTTAAATATACACATATACAGTCATAGCAAGGACTCCAATATAAAATTAAAATTTTTTTCTTGTCGTGTTAGAGAATATGTTTACCAAAGATTTCCAAAGAACTATAAGTGATTTTTAATATATATTAGACTATGTGTGCCAAAAACAGTGCCGCATAAATTAAGTGCTTAAAACTCTATTACAAGAACTGCCGAATATTTCAAGAATACATTATACAAAATGAGAGTATTTTCGCCTTTGGAAAGGTCCGAAAGAACTTCGCCGTACCTCTTGTCTTCAAATAAACTTGCCAGTTCAATTGATGATTCGTTTAGTATGTCAAATTCATC
Source organism: Cheilosia vernalis (assembly GCA_949126925.1). Classification (NCBI taxonomy): domain Eukaryota; kingdom Metazoa; phylum Arthropoda; class Insecta; order Diptera; family Syrphidae; genus Cheilosia; species Cheilosia vernalis. The sequence continues at coordinate 43,445,613 of OX421358.1, forward strand.
ACTAAGCTCAGAAACATTATTCTCTGGAATTGAGCTATACGATGCATCATCGGAAAAGGATGCTGACGACGAAAGAAACATTGGTAGTACGTCGCTTGCCTCAACATCATTAAGTGACCAGGAAAACTCACAAAACGGAGGTAGAAAGGATAATAATAGTTCACGATATTCATGGCTTATATGCAATCAACCAAATTTACAAGAGGCATCGGAAGACAGCAGCAACAACATCAAAACATTCACAAGTGATTGCGAATCTGCAGATGATGAATCGTCAGATGAACGATACTATGCGGAATGTGGTGATATTACTTTAGTCGATGATACATATTCAAATTGTGATCCGAAAAATGAGGCCGAGCGAATGTTCTATCAAGTGGTTGAAATGTTGCGATGCGAAAAAGAGGTTTGTTGCTTATGGTTTAAGGGTTTGACATCAGTTAATTATTTTTATTATGCGATTTAAGTCTACTTCTTGATGACAGTTCAAACTTCAAGTGATAGAGAAACACTATAGTGTTAATTGCTATCATTCACCGGTTGAGAGTTCCCCATTTCGTTCAAGTACACCTCATTTATATTTGCTTGTAGCTATTTTCCCAATTACATTATATACATTCGTTTGTAGTACCTACACGTGCAACGAGTACTTCTTTTTCAGTTAATGTGATTTAAAATGTTGGATTATTACCATAAATCATTTAGTCTCTTTGGCTGTATTATATTTATAATTTTAATTTTAATTGCAATGTAGCATCAAGTGGTGTGAAAACAGACTGTTTGTTTTGTGACTAAACTGATTTTTAGATTTTCTAAGGAAAATAGCCCAATCATCGTGTGTTATAGGTTCTATGATTATTTTCTTTGAGAACCAATTTCTACAAAAATATATTTTTTTTGTTTTGTTAATTAAGATTAATGATTATTATTTAATATACAATAAATCATTTAAAAAGCTAAGCAAAAAAGAGAAATTCCAAAACAATTAACCTAACACCAAAATAACAATTTTAGTCGTAATTTTTTTCTAATAGACCGGATTTTATTCTGCTTTGTGTAACTTTTTTCATGTATTTCTGGCCTTATATTAAGAATGTCATGAATAATGCTGGTTTCCTCCAAGGCGTCAATTATTCCTGGTCTATCAGTATGAACAAATGACTTTAAGTTGCCCCCTTTAAATAATCCAGGGATGCTACTCATGAAAGTTAATAGATGGAGGTTTTTTCTTCAGAATCAGCTTTTAGTCTTGCATTTTTCACATATAGAATCGAGCTCCAGACTCATATTAGAACAATTACGGTGTAATAATGACAAACGTGTAATCGAATTAAATGGTGCATTTTGATTACATCAATCCATTTTCGGAAATTTTGTATTCAAGGTGAGATAGTTGATGATGAGTAACGAGATTATTCTTTTATAGAAAAACGTACAAAAGTAAACAAATTATGACAGCTTGTCTCGTAAATTTTATCACAAAATCAATTTTGATATAAAGGAAAATATTGTTAAAAATCAATAAAATATGTTGCAGTCGTTTATTAAATTCATAATTATTTTGAACAAGAATAATATTTTTGTCATGAGAGTGTATTCATTACTTGCTTGACATTTAATACGGGCCTACTTCTGCTTAAAACTTGTGGAGCTTCAATTCATTCCTTCACGTCCGTTTTTAATCCTGTACGCATTTGTGTATGAAACTATTATACAGTCATTCTGTAGACAGGAAATAAATAGTAGTTAGTGGATTGGGTAAAAGAGTCATTTCATAATGCTAAATATGATACTTTTTTTTAAGGATTATAAACAGGGAGCAAAAATAATTTTTGTTCTTTATGTAGAAAGTGGTATTTAAAAAATAAACAAACTGAACGGTTTCCACAAGACTCCATTTGAATATGTTCAGCTCTTCTTTGAGTGTTGTATAAATATTATGTTTCATCATTGTTAAGGGTGTTTTACATTTAACCCATAAGTATGTATAGATCTGTTTCAAATGTAATGTCTGCCGCTGGTTTCCAACGTTAAAAATGATTATTAGTAAGGCCCATAGTTACTTTCGGTGTAAAATCAATATTATTATGGAACGTATAGCGTCCTCATCTGTCTTGTGCCAAAATTATGAAGTGTCAATTACCCCATGAAAAACGAATCTGAAAGCATATTGCTGCTTTTATTTTTATCCGTATTAAGCAACATCAATTTGATATTAATAACATTTTTTTTTGAAGTACGTCTTTGTGTTTTTTCTCAATCATTACGAACTGTACAATAATTTATATAGACAGATAACTATTTTACTGTTTGTACACTTATTTTTAATAGAAAATGCGGCAATTTCAAAAGACACTTGAAGACCTTTGCTCTCGTGTTGCATCAGCTGAAACAACAAAGTCCACCTGGGGTCCTCCTACGAACAGTCAAGATGCTGTTGAACAAATGCAGCATTTGCAAAGACTACGTGATAAGATGACCACAGCTGGTGCTTTGTTAGACGATTGTAATGAACAGCAAGCTTTTTTCACTGCAAACCAAGTGCTTGTTCCAAATCCTTGTCTATCAAAGTTGGAAGACTTGAATACAAGGTAAAGCAAAATGCAATCAATAAATTTGTACCTTTTTTTAAACTGGTATATTCCCTATATAGAACGAAACTTTTACAAATCGCGATGGATGAACGGCAAAAAATCTTAATAGCATCCGGAGCTAATCAATCAATGGAACACTGCGATGATGGCCGTACCACATCAAACAGTGGCACAATTGGACCTTTACCAAATTTAAGACAAAGTGTGAAACCACCTTGGGAACGTGCAACGACAGCAGCTAATGTGCCTTATTATATTGAGTAAGTTATATTTGTATAAGCTCTCTGTTATTGGAATAAAACTATCAATAACACCTCTTATGTTTACAGCCACGAACGAGAAACAACTCATTGGGACCATCCAGAAATGATCGAACTCATGAAGTCCTTAGCTGATTTGAACGAAGTACGATTTTCAGCTTATAGGACTGCAATGAAACTGAGATCAGTGCAAAAAAGATTGGGTAATTTTAATTTGTTCAATTGATGAAATATTTCATAACAAATTAGTTTAACATTTTCAACTTTTTTTAAACAGCATTAGACCGTATAGCGATGTCCACTGCAATAGAGTCATTCGATCGACACGGACTTCGAGCTCAAAACGACAAACTGATTGATATCCCAGATATGACGACTGTTTTACATTCCTTATATGTTACAATTGATAAAATAGACTTAACTTTATTGTTGGACTTAGCGATTAATTGGATTTTAAATGTTTATGATTCTCAAAGAACTGGACAGATTCGCGTATTAAGCTTTAAGGTAAGTTAAGCAAATGCCAGTAAATACAAAACGCAATATAGGTCATCATACCCTGTAACGCAAAAAGAAGCTTTCGAATTCACCAACAATTTTTTTAAATACATAGTTCCATTGGCACTAAATTCATATTCTGTACGGTAATAGCTCATTTGCATTGAACTTCTATTTTATATCGAACACAAAAAAGTATCTCTGAGAACAATCAATTTGTAATATACAACTAGTGCACCGCGAACTTCGTTCCTCCTAAAATTCAGTTTTGGTTGAAATAATTTCGAGCATTCTCGATTGCATTCACCGTGCATTGCCACTGATTGGACCAGTACTTGATCTTCTGATCGGATGTATAATGTTTCCCTAAACCTGAAAGTGCCATATCGAAGAATTCAAGTTATTATTCTCTATTCGCAAATGCACTGAACACATTAAAAACGTTGAATTTTTTCGATAACTCATCACTTAAAAATTGGTCAGGGAAAGTGGGGGAAATTTATTTCAGAAAATAGTGGCAACTCTGCATTTACATGTATACTTCTATTCATAGGTTGGACTCGTCTTACTGTGTAGAGGACATCTTGAAGAAAAATATCGTTATTTGTTTAGATTGATCGCAGATCTCGACCGTAAAGTGGATCAAAGAAAATTGGGATTGCTTCTGCACGACTGTATTCAGGTAAAAAGTAAATAGATGTATGTATTTATTTAAATCTACTAAGTTGCGTTTTATATTCAAAGGTTCCAAGACAATTGGGCGAAGTTGCCGCATTTGGTGGATCAAATATAGAACCCTCTGTTCGATCGTGCTTAGAACGTGCCGGAATATCTCCAGATTGTACGTTTTCATATTAACTGTTTTTAGTTACAACACAATTAACCTTGTATTTTTATAGCTCAAGATAGCAATCAGGATATTACAATTGAGGCTCAGCATTTCCTTGGCTGGCTCCAGCACGAACCCCAAAGTCTAGTTTGGCTTCCAGTTTTGCACAGATTAGCAGCAGCAGAATCGGCTAAACATCAAGTTAGTTTAATTTATATCATATCACGATAATAGTTAATTCCTTTCCTTGTAGGCCAAATGTAATATTTGCAAAGAGTATCCAATAGTTGGTTTCCGTTACCGTTGCCTGAAATGCTTTAACTTCGATATGTGCCAGAAGTGTTTCTTCTTTGGTCGGAATGCCAAAAATCATAAGCTAAGTCATCCAATGCATGAGTATTGTACAACGGTATGTTTTATGATTTTTACTTGATTGTTTTAATTTGAAAGGTTAAATTTTGTTCATGCAGACTACATCAACAGAAGATGTACGAGATTTTACAAGAGCATTAAAGAATAAATTTAAAAGTAGAAAGTACTTTAAAAAACATCCTCGTGTTGGTTACCTCCCCGTTCAGAGTGTACTAGAAGGTATAGAGCTCACTAAAATATTGTTAATATTCAGTAGTTATAAAATGTTACTTGTTCATAAGGTGATGCATTGGAAAGCCCAACACCTAGCCCGCAACACACGACTCATACACTTCAAAATGATATGCATTCGAGGTTGGAAATGTACGCTTCTCGTTTGGCGCAGGTCGAATATGGGACAGGTCCTAATTCAACGCCCGATAGCGATGATGAACATCAACTTATTGCCCAGTATTGTCAAGCACTGCCTCCAAATGGCAGTGGTCCAAAATCTCCTGTGCAAGTTATGGCAGCTATGGACGCAGAACAACGAGAAGAACTGGAAGCTATAATTCGTGATTTGGAGGAAGAAAATTCCAACCTACAAGCAGAATACCAACAGCTTTGTACAAAACAAACACAAAATCTCACAACTCCAGATGAAGGTATAAATCATTCCCCTTTGAGTGGAACAACACTCAGTGGCAGTGGTGCTGAACACGGACAGGTAAACAAGCATTCAAAGTTGCTGTTAATATTTAATTCAACTGTTTGCATGCATAGGATATGATGGCGGAAGCAAAATTGCTGCGGCAGCATAAAGGCAGATTAGAAGCTCGCATGCAAATTCTTGAAGATCACAATAGACAGCTCGAGGCTCAGTTACAACGACTTCGACAATTGTTGGATGAACCAAATAACAGCAACAATGCAAAGCCATCTACATTGCAAACACGATCCGTAACTGCTTCTCAACTCAATACAGACTCTCCAGCGAAGATGCAGCAAAATGGTCACTATGAACAAAATTCAAGTACGTTAATTGTATAAGCTAGTTTATTTAAATTATTTGAAGCTACAAGAACAATTATTTACAAGTATATTATATCTAATTATAAGATAATTATATCTACTGCTTTTTATATATTTTTTAATTGCTGCTTTATAAAAGATGGAATTGGCGGACTATCTATGTCAGGCATAAACATAGGTGAAAGTAAACAAAACGCTGGTGGACTCATTAATCAGCGTATCTGTGCTGAAGGTGGTAGTGTGTTAATTGGAGAGGATGGACGACCACCACCACCACCACATTCTAGTTTATTACATATGTCTGGTAAATAAAAATACCAACTCAGCAATCCCTTTTCAATTTCTCTTAAAAAAAATTTATTTATTTTTTTGCATTATTTCGAACAGGGATGCTTACGACAGAAAACAAACGGGTTTTTGAATGATAAAATTATGTCGTTGCAAAGATTCGACCATTTTCAATTTGTTGGTGTTAAATAACAGCCAACTGCTCATTGTTTAACGTTGAAAAAAAATTAAGTTTTGAATGAAAGCAAACGAGTTTCGTTATGCTGTAATCTTTTCGCAATAATAGTGAGACAAACAAAAGCAACTGGTTTAAAATCAATTAAAGAATCCGCTGAGCAGTTGATTTCAATGAAAAATACTTAAATTAAAAGTAAAATATCGTTTATACGCAACGGTCAAAAACAGTAACTGAAAACAAAGGCAATGCTATTTGCATTCGTCTTGCAGATTTTAGGTGCAAAATGATTAACGAATTCGTACTAACTTTCAAACATAAAGGGTCTTTCATAACCGAATTGACAACTTCAAACTTTTCAAGGAGGTTCTCTTGAAAAATCGTTTGACCTTGGAAACGATATCGTGATTATCCCTTTTTTTCTTAACTCTACCCATTATCATTATACATTATGTTTTATTATTCTACTTTCATCTCTGATGCTTGTAAATCATTTCCCTTATTTCCTAAATATGTAATTTAAAATGTCTTCTAATAAAATTTTCATGCTGCTTTACATTGGGACACACAGATCACTCTTAAATACATATAGGTAACTTTTTTAATTTTATGTAGGTATCTGCTCTACGGTAAACGACTTCAATAGTTTGGTTGGTTGTATTCTTATTTTATTTGGTAGGTAGGTAAAAATCTAAGAACCGTTTCATTAAATATACGAATAGTGTTAAATAAAATCCGCTTTTGGTTATTTATCTGATATGGCAGTACATATAAAATATTTTTTTTTAAGTTGAAGTTCTCAGTAACAAGCAATTGTCGCAAGTTCTGGTTAGAAAGTTATAAGCGCCTACTTTACTATTTTCGAAGTTCTTAAAATTTTTAAGATTTTTTTATACAAGGCAAAGTGTAGCAGGAAATTGTGTTTTCTGATATGTGAGGGAATATTTGTTTTTTTTAACTTATTTAATTTGCATTTCGTTATATGTAATATCCTTTTTGGTAGCCTTAAAATTTGTGTGTTATTTTAAAATTAAGTTAAATAATCAATCGATTACAAATGCAACATTCGTTTACATTTTGGTGCACACTTTTGCATTCGGAAAACATAACTTACAAGTCACCGTCTCAAATTCGAAAATATGCTAAAAATTAAAGACAAAAAAATTGTGGGTTTCTTTGAAAAAAGTAGCTAAATCTGGGGGTTTTTCAGAATTTTTTGCGGGAAATTTTAACCGTCTAGCAGTTCTGCACTAAAGGTGCGTAAAAAAAGGAACAAAATGAACACAGCACAAAAGGTATAGAGAGAGAAACAGATTTCACACACAATTTTCTGCACTGAACGCTGGGAAAATCCAACGCTCGTTTCAATCGAACATTTTCCTTTTTTGAATTATATAAAATTTTTAGTTTAATTCTTATTGTTCAACTTCAGGATAACGTACAAACAATGATATATATCTTAAAATCTTCGTACGTATCTCATTGAACTTTTTATTAAAAAGATCTATTTCATTTGGATGAGTCATTCCAGAGCTAGGAGGTAGAGTCTTATTTTATGTATATTCAATTCAATCAATTCAATTGAAAAAAAAGTTTGTATTATTTGTGTAGTATTCTTGAGTAATTAAATAAAATACTTCCACACGTTATGCTGTCTAAATAAAAGTCAGTTTTTATTTCTATAACCAATATACCGTAGGTATGTGAAAATAGATGTTTTTTTTTAGAAAACTAAGTACGGGATCATAATCTTTAAAACGTATTTTGATGAAAATCGTTGGAACAATTTTTGTAAAACTATGCAAACAAAACAGTAACAAATATTGCAATATTTAGTTTGAAAAATACTATTGCTTAACTATTTAGCTGAAAACTGAGTATTAGATATTATTCGGGATGTAAGCGTTACTTTATTCTTAACGTGTTATCGAAATCGAAAATGGGGTTTTCTAGTTATGAACAGTTTCTAAAATGAACCTTTTCGGTGATTCTAATTGAAAATTCAGAACCCAATAACTTTGAAAACATGAATCTTACATTCATTTTGGTCAAAATCGATGATGCCGTTTTCAGGTAAACTATAGAAAACCAAATTAAAAAAAGAAAATATGTAATTTTTTTTAAATCCATTGTGTTTATTATAAGAGAAAAACTGAATTTGCTTTCAAGTTGCCGTTTTCGAAAAAATCAAATGGGTGTTAACATTTTATATGGTTATACCTATTAAGGTTACCTTGCCAAAAAAAAGGCCTTAAACTTAAGGCCCTGAAACTTCTACAAACGAGCTCTACTATTTCCCTATCGATAAAATGAGCATTTTAATAAATACCAATACAATAATTATTAATGTATGATCGAGCCATCGAATTGTTATTCGTTCACTTCCGGAAATATATCTCGTAAAACGATCACATCCTTAAAACTTTGACGAAATCAATTTTTACAATGTCATTGAATTAGTTATTCTTACTTAAACATCGCAATTCGGAGCTGAATTTTTTAAGTGCAAATTCAGTTTTTTATGAGCAAGCCACATTGTTCGAACTTTGTATATATTATGTCAAATACCTTCGAATGATGCCGTACGTACTTGTAACTTCCAAGTAGCACCAAAATTCCTGATGCTACACATTTCTACGCGTATTAGAGAGTGTCAAAAATAGATTTACTGTCTTAATGCATATCCACATAAGAGTATTTTCGATGCTGAATTCCGACCGAATTTGCTTGCGTGCTGATTTAAAATTTAAAATAGGACCAATGACAATGACAGAACCCATAATTTATTACAAAACGCAATTAAGAGCATGGCTGGTTAGTTAGTTAGTTCTAAGCTTGTTTCTACATCAGTCACCGATAGTAGAGGTAATACGGTAGTGTGTTTATAAAACGACTAAACATTTTCTTCAAATTCAAATATAGAAAAGTAGTTGTTTCTGTAACGGATAGTAGAGTAAGTGCCGCTTAAAAAAGTTGTTAATGGGAATTCAATGAAAATAAATTTACATACAAAAATTCCGGTTAATAGAACGCCGTTGTTAATAGAGATTCGACTGTGTTTTATGTTTTTATAGGCCTTAATAAAATTCGTATACTTTTACTTAAATAAAAAAAACAGAAACATAAAATAAATAGAAGACACATAGAAATATGCATTCTTAAGTTGTCTTGTAATTGAATATTATTAAATTGTTTTTTAAATTTTGTTTTCACAAAAAAAAAAATACACGCTCTTTGTTGTTTCCAGATGATATTGGTCGAGCAGTTGAAGAACTTGTTACCGTCATCACAGAACAGGAAGTGGAGAATTCCTTTGCAAGTGAAGATGACTTAGGCAGCAGTACAACTTAAGGAAGCTTTAAAAGCAATCACTCGGAAAGTCAACAGGCTTATCAATCAATCAAATAAAATTTAAAACAACAACTGGATGGGTAAATGGAAAAAGTTGTGAATATTATAATATAATTGTACTTATAAGCGACTAATTATTATCATTCTTTTTATTTTTATTCGCGTTTGTTGCACATATCAAAACAATGTTATTGTCGAGTTAAGAGTCAATGCATTTTTATTTTTTGAAATATATTTGGCTGATTAACATTTTAATTTCTATTTGTTTTCCTTGTTGATTTTCACTTATACATTTTTTTTTACAGTTTTTGTGGATGTAGGTAAATTTTAAGAAAAAATGGACCACCTATCTACTTGGGTATAATGCTCTGGTGGAGATATATTCAGTTGTTTTACACTTATGTGACTTTTCTATCCTTATCTAAGATGAATTATACACATTTAAAAAAAAAGTTTGATTGAAAATAACACCGTTGATTAATTGGACATGGTTTTATTGTGCAGTAAGAATATTTAAGTACAGGACTTCGTTATCAAATTTCAATTAACTATTCTGATTATACTGATGATATAAAATTTATATTACATTAATAGTAATTAACCATTTTTTTTTTGTATTTTGCAAAGAAGTGTGGACTCTCAATTGAAAATCAGTATATCCAGTATAATTCGTACATCCTTACATAGAATCGACAATATATTCTTATATAATTATTAAATACACTAAATCATTCGAGGTTTCTGCGTTTAAAGCGGAAACAATTTGATTAATAACCCAAAAAAATCGAAGAACATTTTTAATTTATATTACATAACTAGAACAAGAGCAACAAATTCAGTAAATGAAAAATTGGTGCAATATGAACACACAACATACATAAATTAAGTAGGTACATATCCCAGAAAGTCTCCTAATCGAACTAAAACGAATTTACAAAACTTCAACTTCGAACAAATTAAAAAAGAAAACAAAAATCGTTAAAATCCAACAAGTTTTATTTGAGAAACAAATTATTAATATTCATTAAAATTACTCAATGTAGTTTGGTAAGGATTAGACTTAACAAAATTTATACACTTTTCAAAACGAAAAAAAAAAAAATTAAAATTATATATCAATGTAGAATTTTACATATCGTTATATATAAAAAATATATTTAATAACAGCATATTTTTTTTATTGATATGCAGTCAGTGTCATTGAATTTTACCAATAAACTTTTTTTTTTTGCTATTGAAAATTTAAATTGGCGAGATTTTTATATTCAGTTTTCTAAATTTGCTTTGCATTTTTAAATAGTGGAGTAGGTATAACGTTTTTGCTTTTTTCCGACAATTGAATTTTTGCGAATTTTCTTAAGAACTTGGTTTGAATTGTCATTTTGTAACTTGGCAATGTTGCTTATGTCTTTAAAATTTGTAGGTAATCTCAATATTTGCTCACAGGAGCTAAAAACTTAATACTGATACCAAATTCAGATAATTACAAAAAATAGAAAGATGAAGAAAGTGTTCAAAAAAAATATTTTTATTATTATTTTTGTTTAATCAATTCAAAATGAAATATATGATTTAAATAGCTAATATAATTAAACATTTATTAGAAAATTCATTTTAAATTAATTTTTATTCAGTTCTTTCTTTAACTTACATACTAGGCAAAAACGATTAAACATTTATTTTATTTTGTATTGTATAGTGCATTCTCAAAACATTAACTATATTATGAGGTGTACAAAATGAAACAATGCAATAAAAAATCTTGAAGAAGCTGCTGATATTACCTATTGTTGACCGGTGTTAAATCATAGGAACATGGAAAGCTATTTAGATCAAAAAAAGTTTGATTTTTTGTCCCAATGGAAAACGACATTAGTTTTACTAGAGATGACAAAAAGTGTGTTTACGATCAGGTAAAAAAAAACAAATTTCGCTGTTACACCGAATTGTGAATATCGCTAATGGGGGGTTATTATGATATTTGTTTGCATTTGAGAATTTGCGAAAAAATAATATCACACACACTATTGGTTTCAGTCTTTATCTACAGAGTTTGCAGCACAGCTATCATATCGCCCTAGGGCCTAGGCAGCCAGCTTGTTGTTTTGATTTCTTCTGAAGCGGATCTGTTGTTATCTTTATTTAGTTAACTTTGAGCGAGTTCTCACTTTGCAGACTCGGTAGTCACAATCGAGATAATGTTCCTGGTTTAACACAATCCAAAAGATAGTGAAACTCGGAATCAAACACTTATGGTGTCATTTAAATAAGATTTTTCATATGTAAATTATAAGGTCTATTCCTCCTCTTGTTGGGTTAATATTGGCCAAATATCACATTTTTTGGCAGTGGGGGAGAATTCGCGCAGCGTAAAAAAAAATTACCGAAAGGAAAGTTTAACCACAAATTTGGGAATAATTTTTTACTTTTTCTAAATCGGCAACATTTATTTATCAACACAACAAAGTATAAAAAATTATTATTAAGAGAAACAATTTACTTATATTAGATTAGAATATGAAGCTAGAGAGCTTTCAAGGGGCTCTGGAACTGCGGCATCTCAAAAAAGCCTATTGTACCTTCCCTGGTAGGTGGATCCTATAGCCATTTTTTCTCTCCACAGGTAGGTAGTCAGGAAGACATGTTTCTTTTCTGGGTGTATGTCCGCAAGGGTTGCTGAATTGATGATTTCGGCGCTAAGGATGTTTTTTCGGAGACGTCATAGAGCCGTACATTCCGTGAGTATGTGAAGAGAGGATTTGTCACCCTCAAGACAGAATATGCAAGTAGGATCCGATGAGACGCCGCATTGGCGTAAGTTAAAACTTATATTTATTCTATCGCAATGGTTGATTGCAAGGAATAATCTGAGATGAAAAGATTATTGCACCATACTATTGTTGTAAACCGTCGAGCTTAACGATCTATATTGATATGTGGGTGACATAAGAGAATCTTAATGGTTGGAACAATTTCTCGTACGATTTAAAATAAAAGTTTCCGGAGTCACACGACACAACTGGATCAGTTTTGCCGGGATCCCGAAATCGACCACCGCCAAATAGAGCTCCTGCTATCATATGCCGTTTTGAAGTCGATGAAAAGATGGTGGGTCTCGACTTGAAATTCTTTGGTCATTTCCAGGATTTGCCGCAGTGTGAAAATTGGTCTATCGTCTATCTGCCGGGCTTAAGCCAAACTGGTACATGCCGATTATTGCGTTGCGAACGGCTTGAGACGTTCACACAGTAGGTACTGGGGCATATGGAGTTTATAGTTAAATCTTCGGGCATTCTTTCTTCCAACCATACTTGGTTAATAATTTTGTGCATGCGCCCTACTAAAACATCACACCGTATTTGAAGAGCTCCGCTGGTAATCGATCAGAGCCAGCGGAGTTGTTGTTCTTAAGCTATTTTATAGTAAATCCAACTTCTTTTACACTTTGTTGTGGATCTGGTTCTTCACTGACTGGACGTGGGATCCCTTTTTGGCCTATCGCCCACCTCGAGCAAGGCCATAAGCGTCGGTCAAGTCTCGGAAACACTCAATTATGTTGGCTAGCCCGGCTACTCCCAAAGACCCCAGAAGCTGAGTCTCTATCTTAAGTTTAGCTTGAAAGTAAGACGGATGCTATGAAAGTATCGCACTGACCAGGGAGAGCGTATCCACCCTCACCTCTTAATCAAGCCACCAAAATTCGGTGAATTGTTTTTCTGTGTATTTTTTGTGGCGTTCCGCTATGGCGATACTAATACGGAGGAGCTCCTGAGCTTTGGCGGCGTACCCGTTGTGGAAGAGCCGATTACCGCTCGCGCCGTGGTTGCTCTGGTGCAATACTGGCACAATATCTTTTGCATGCACTAATCCTTCCATTTCTACATGAAGAAATGCCTTAAAAGTGATAAAACCAGACCGAAGCGTACTCTCTTCGTACATTCAATTGAAGTAATAAGCCCCTGAGATCATAGGTTATTATCACAAGACATCGTCTCTGAAAAGTGCCTCGGAATCACCTTAATAATGAAATTGTTAAGCCTATTCAGCCCCATTACATAGGGCCCAACATAGTGGTTTATATACTCAGATTCAGGAGTTCTAAACAACCTTAGACAGGTCCTAAGACATTGCCTCTCAAGCACCAGAATCATTTCCATCGCTTTCTTGCAGTTATATATTTCCGTACTTGTTGCGAGACCTTAAGATTTCATTTGTGAAATCGCAAGGAAAGCACTGTGTCCCAGAGCTCTGTGCAAGAAATGAATGCATTTATTGTCACATTCCTTAACAACGTTTATATTTTCATACTTGTTAAGAGAATACAAATTCTGCGAAATCCAACTGATGCTCTATTCTTATTAACATAACTAGAATCTTTTTCAAACGTTATATCAAAGTCCTTGGATTTCAGTTTCTTCACGGATAGTAGATTTGCTGTCACTGACGGAGCATAAAAAACTTCCTGAAACTTTACCGATGTCTCCTTGTTGAACCGATCTATAAGCTTCAGTCGAATAGCTTCTTGACCTTCCGACTTGATATGTGCCCCATCTGAAAGTGCATAGTACCTTCTTTCAATTACTTTCAATTTCAAGAGACAAAAATAACATTCGACCTTCGAGATAGCATTTTTGTTAGCCCGCTTTGGTAATTTGTTTCATGAGTAAACTCCGCATTGCACCAATATGCTTCTCTACATCACCTACTTCTGCAAGAATTAAACTATAGATTTTCCGGATGATGCTTACCTTATTGCTTAGTTTCTGTCGCTCATGATATTCTTCGAAGACTTAACAGACTCCCTTCGCTTTTAAATAGTTCCTGATGTGGTACAGAAAGCGCCCTTTTTTCATATTTGCACACATGCAAGTCTTTTCCACATCACCCAGGAAGTAGACTTTAAATGTGATTTGTTTATTGAGGTATCCCCGGTAGGCCTATTATCTTCAGTAACAAACAAATATGTATAATTACATATATGGTTGTATGCGTTTATGATTGTAATAAATGTATTTACATAAATTAAAAAATAAATAAAAAATAATTTGGTATTCTTTGTCGTCGATGAGAAATCTCATACGTTATGTGCAGAATCAAAAACCTGCACGTTAACACAGGCGATTCCGAAGGAATGAATTTTTTTGTTTGACATATTATTCCTATGTAAATTTTGCGATTGAATGTGCAAGAAATAAAACCTGCACATACGAGGTGAAACTTTTTTGTTTTGAGATTTTTGAATTAAGTTCTCTTGTATGATGTAAGTAGATGTGCAAGAAATATAGGGGGAGAAGGGACCTACGTGAAGTTAGCCCGCACTTTTTCTAGAATGAAAAACGTGAATTGCAGTTCGATAGACATTCGTTTGTAGTTGTTTGTAGTGAAATTTTTTTCGTTTGTAGTTCAAAGGTTAGAAAGTTAGAACCATTAGAAAAAAATTTCAGTCCGCACTTTTGGCTTTTTGAAACAAAAACTAGCCAGTTGCATTTGAAATCGTTTGTAGTTGTTTGTAGTGAAATTCTTTTTTAACAGAAATGTCTTATTTCCGAGATATAAGGACATTTGTGTTTGCACCTGTAAATCCGAATTTACAAAAAAGAGAAATAATTTAAAACCACTGGTGCATAAAGCATATCCTAACTTAAATAACTGCATTTAAAATTTCTGAATTTACTTAAGCGTTACTTAATAAAAAGCAATCAAAGTCAAAAAACGCATCACTTTAGAGTTGCATCCATATATGGGCTTCCCAACAACAACAAAACAACTGTAAACACATTTTCGCAAAGCACTCATCCTGTGCCCATCGACATGAGTCACTACCTGTCAATAAGCAACAACAACCAATCAATGAACCCCGATTTTATCCAACAATTTTTTCTATTCCTTCGAATAACATTAAAACCTAACCCCTTTGAAACAATTTATAGCAACAAAAATGCAATTTCTGCAAAGCCTGTATTCCTGACTATCTAATCCAATTCAAATTTTGTGATTTTATCAAGAAGTTGATGAATCTGGTCTTATGGGAGGTGAAGTGTGTCTAGTCTCACTTGCTGTGGAAGACAAACCAAAATATTAGCTTAAGAAAGCCGGAAAGCACATCACTTTGTCGGGCTATATCATTCAATAAGGAACATGTAGGGGAAAGTGGTCACCCTTCGTACACTTTTTGAATTTTTATTATTTAGTTAAAAATTAACGCACCTTTGTATGTAGTTAATGCATTTATATGTGCTATATATATCGTAGTTTATAACAAAAAAGTATGAAACCATTATTTCAAAGATTTACAGAGTTATAGAAAATATTCTAGGATTAGATTTTTGCACGAATGCACCCCACCTGTGGGGTACTTTCGTACAGCAGATGGGGTACTTTCGTACGACATGGGGAAGACTCATACAGGGTATTTAAAAAGTTTATTTAACTTGCTAATTTTTATAAACAGCAAAAAAAACTTATTAAATATCCAAATAACTAAATAATATTCAAATTGACTTAATGTTCACTTAAAATCTTATTCCCATTTCGCTGGATACTTCAAAATTCAATGCTTTTGCGTATTCACTGAGAATACTATATGGGTACCAAACCCGAAAATTTGTTTCCTATATACCCAATGTTGCTATAAGTGCAGATTTGTCTGCGTTTTGCAGATTTTCAACCGAGCTGCAGACTTTTAACAATCAGATTTCCCCATAAATCTGCACTTCTGATTTTGTCTGCATTTAAAATAATATACTTTGGTCCTTAAAAAAACAAGTCAATATTTTTTGTACACTTGCTTTCGCTGTATGCTGTCATTTTCCTATTCAACTCTTTTTTTTGTATTGTTATTTAAATAAAAAAAAACATTTTGTGAAGTAATATCTTTCCATAGAAGTCTGCATTTCAGATTTATTTTTTGTCATAACTGCAGATTTATCCAAATATTTTTATGGCAACACTGCCTATATCCCTAACTTGGCAAACTTAACTATATCTTGGATGTCCATAGTTACCATACCATAGCTCTTTAAGGCGCGATTGTTAACAAACCTAATTTGGGTAGGGTGTGAACATCGTTGATCAATGTCCTGTTAGCTGTTACCCGTTAATAATGCTATGCTTGTTTACAAGAGCCTTTTATCTACTACGTTACCTAGTCGTATGACAGCTCTTTGCTGTGCAGTTCTGCTTAGGGTAAGGTTGTTCTGGCTTGTAGAGTAAGTGATAACTGAGTCGTTTCTAGGTATAACAACTGATATGAAGCTATGACAGCTCTGTGATGGACTAACGAATCCTCTTTCTTCGTTTCTACTGCTATTAGTGCCGAAGAAGTCGTGCTGTAGAGACGTGTTATTAATTTGATCAGGTAAGAGTTTTAATTTTTTTTTAAACTGGTCTAAATCTTTTTATGCATTTTAGAAACATTTTATTTTTATATTTTTTATATTGCCTAGATAACTGTAAAGGCTACAACAGATAAAGACATTGCCATTTCTAATAAACCTTATAGAATGCGTAAAACACGTTTTAAAGAGGTCTATATAATTTTGTTTCATTAAAATCGATATTATTGATCTTTTGCTTGTAATTTTCGTAAATAAAATTTGAAGGGGAGCATTCGTACGCGTACGAATGTGCCCCCTGTATTACTGTCCGAATGTACCCCAGGCTATGCACAAAATAAAAATTACAACTTTTTAATAAATTAAAATTTAGTAGGGAAATATTAGGAATTTAAAAACAAAATAAACATTGTAAACATAAATTCGGCATCCCTATTTTGCAAGAAACGTAAAAAACTTACTCGCAATGCGATCGCGAACTTCGGTAAAAAAATTACTCACAGCGCTCGGAAACACGTTACGCTTGTCAGCTATCATACCTTTTGCCCGACTGTCCCGAAGTTCATTGAGCGAAATGCTACCTGGTATGTCTATGCACACGAGCAAACACGTGTTTTAGCGAAGCTTAGTTTTTCTTTTATACTTACTGTATGAATGTGCCCCACGTACGAAGGGTGACCACTTTCCCCTACAGACTTTCTTTAAAAACTTAACTACCGTCATGGAAAAGTACCAATTTAAGCCACATTGCATTTATAATTTAGATGAAACTGGTGTAACTACCGTCCTTTCCAACCCAAAAGTAATTTACCTACTATTATTATGTTTTCCAAAGTGTGAAACGTCTCTATTTATAGGTGATTGCTGAGTCCAAAACGAAACAAGTTGGTCAAATTGTGTCACAAGAGCGTGGTGAGCTAGTTACATTTGTTGGCATTATTAATGCTGTTGGTTCAGCTCTCCCCCCAGTTTACATTTTCCCCAGAGTAAAGTTTAAAGATGTTTTTTTAAACGGTGCTCCTAATGGAAGCATGGGACTGGCAACAAAAAGTGGATGGATGACCGCTGAAAGCTTTGTAGAAACGCTGAAACATTTGAACACTTATGCAAAGTGCTCCAAAATTGATCATATTCTTCTCCTACTTGATAACCACACGAGCCATGTATACATCGAAGCTGAAAACTATGCAAGAGAAAACGGAATAATAATTTTGTCATTTCCGCCACATTGTAGTCACCGCTTACAACCCCTTGATATATCCGTGTACGGCCCATTTAAAAGCGCTTTTAAAGTGTCTTTTCAAGATCGCCTAACCACCAAACCAGGGTCTCCAATCACGATTTATGATATTGCCGAACTATCTCGGGCTCCATTTTATAATGCATTTTCTGCTCGCAATATTAGCTCTGGATTTAAGAACTCGGGAGTATGGCCAACACAAATTTTTAATGATGATGACTTTGCAGCTTCGATGCCGTCTGAACAGCCTTACTTGTCGGAAAGGGAAGCTTTGGAAGAACTTTCTATTACAGTTCCAGAGAGAAATGATCAATCGGAGTCGGAGCCTAATGCTAACAATGATTCCTTAATACCACAATCAGATCATCACTCTCAAAAGCTCAATGCTTCCATAGAAAGTGTTCGTCCATTTCCAAAGTTTGTTCGAAAAAATACTAGCAAAAGAAAGCTGGCTAAATCAACCATCTACACAGACACACCGGAAAAAAATAAACTTTTAGAAAAATTTTATGCAAAACAACCAAAAACGAAACAAAATTCAAAAGCTTTTCCAAAAAAGAATTTGGTAAGGACCTTTATTTAAAAAGATTTTTAGAGTTTCACTGTTATTTTATAGCGACAGCAGGATTCATCGGACTCTGAAATAAGTGTGAATTTAAATGATTCATCTGGCGGCTCTAATTTTTGTGGAGATATTTCATCGGATGACGCAAAGAATTGTCCGAAAACTTTACAAGACGTTGATGAACTCAAGGTCGGAGAATTTGTTTTAGTAAATGCCGACCACAAAGGTCGTCCGACTTAGTTTCTTGGAAACATAGTGCAAGTCCATAGCCAATTGGTCTTGGACATAAAATTTTTAAGAAGGTCTGCATCGAAGACTTTAAGCTTTATATATTCACTCATTGACGATATCTCCATCGTTTCGCGAAATGTGATAAAATATATTCTCCTGGTCCAGTTGTTCTACCAGGAACATCTCGACCTGCATCTAGATACAATTTCGACACGGATTTAAGCAATTTCGTCATTCGCTAATTTATTTAAAATAATAAAATTTCATGTTTATACCTACCCCACATGAGTTTTAGTTTTGTTTACACATACCCCAAGGGCGGGGCAGATGTAAACAATACTGCTTTGTTTTTTAAGGGCAGTGATTTTTATATAGATTCTGATGTATTTCAAAATTGTTTATATAAATCGAAGGCCAATATTGTAAAGTTAATTTTTGTTCAAAGCCCCGAGATATTTAAAGCCCCAAATTTATTCTACGACCAAACTTCCAAAATTCGTTTACACCATCCCCTACTCCCCCTACCTGCACAAACAGGGTGGAATAATTTGAGATTAGGTAGGTAAGAAATCAACTTGAATAGGTCTTGTGGGATTTTTTGTTTTGCGATATTTTGAGTAAGATTCGCTTTGAAGTTGCAACATTACAAGTGATGTGCAAGAAATAATTCAGCCCAGGTGTGATGGATGTTGTTATTTTGGGCTTATTTGAACAAGCTTTTTGTTTAAAATGCAAATGGTAGTAATTGTTTGCGCAAGTTTAAATTAATTTTTCTTTCCTAGCAATGCGCCCCCAGAACTTGGCGCCCTGTGCATTTGCACATCTTGCACACATGGTTGGGCCGGCCCTGGGTACAGCTGGTTATATTCCATAGAGAGACAAATTGTGGCCCCCGCGATGTCGTCTTAAGATTTCCATTTCTCCTTTATTGGGATGGATGCATCTTAGCTATAATAGTGTCCCATAGCAACATCTGCAATTTTTACTTCCAGGCGAAGGAATTTCCATTATTCAGTTTTGCAACTGAAAACTGAAATTTGTGCAGCCATTTTCGTCATTATTTGTTACAGTTATTAATTTATTTTATGCCTTAATGGGTGACTCGTAACATAACATATTGTGAAATAAAAAAAAAAGTGGATTTCGCAAGTTGTAGAAATTCTAACATAATAATAACCTGGCTTATACGCAATATACAGACAGCATTGCATCTCTGCACAATTTTATAACAGAAATATTTTGCTTCGAATCGAATACTTCGAAAGAAATTTGAGTTCCGAACAGATTTAACTTTCGTTTCGAACGGATAATGTTAAAGAATAATTATCTTATTCGTCATCAGAAATTGGTAATCTGCTTATAAATCATTAAAACTTTTCCCATTTTATGAAATAAAAACACTAACACTTAAAATCACAATGGTACTGACTGCGTATAAACGCTAACTGGTTGCACATTATTACCCTTATATAAAAAAATAACTATAAATCTATTGATGAAAAGGCTTAAACTACAAACAAAGTATAAGTTAAGAAATCAATGAATCAATATCAATATATATGCATACATAACATAATATCATTTAGATAATTTCACTACTGTTCAAAAATGTCCAATATAGATATATACAATGTATTAAAGGAAAAAAGTATTCGTTGAAACATTTAAATATAACATAGAAAATATACTTTTGTTACTCATCCTAAGGATAATACAAATTATCTCAAATAATGATAAAAACATGGTTTATTCTAAATAGATAAATTAAAAACAGAAATGAACTAGTTGTTAAAATATATTACATACCAAGAAACAAAAAAACGAATTCAGAATACAATACAATCACAATAACGTAGGAGTTTAAGAAATTACATATTCAATTTACTAAGTAATAACTAAATTTTCTACCAATTTATACATGCATATTGTACGAACTCTGTAATTAATTACGCATTTTGTATATACAAATTATACAAACATTTTCTTATTTTTGTATTGATATATAATATAAATATATGTTTTTTTTGTTTTTTTTATATATTTCTGTTCGTATATTTTGTAAGATAATTGAGTAAAAGTCTTTTAAATTAATTATTTTATACAGAGTGTCATGGTAGAAATATAGGATCAAATGGCGTGGTCAATTTTGACCGCTACTTTGAAAGGTGTTTGATAACTAATTTTGTCAAGTCTCTAATCTCTATAATGGTTGGGTTTCATTTTCAATCTATACCTACATAAGTTTTGATAATGCTCTTAATCTGGATGTTGATTAATTAGCTCTTATCATTATTTATTTTAAATAGATCTACTCAAAAAAGCAAATCAAATTTTGGTATAAATAATTTTTAAGACAACATCAACAAATATGCTTTGGCAAGTAAAATACGAGTGTTAAGAATTACCTACCAGAATTCAGATATTCCAAAACTATTTCTTAAAAAAATACTTATGAGTTGATGAATTACGATACCATCCAAATTGAAGCTCTAAAAGCTGTTGTGATGGTTCTCTTAACAAAAGATTAACTTTAATTTCGTAGCAGAAATTAGAATGGGAAACCCAAACTAATGTTAATAGGAATCGTTACACCTCTTCTATTTTTAACATTCCAAATTAGGTTATGAATTTTCGTTAGTTGATTATATAAATATAATATTTAATGCTTCATGAAGAAAGCAATCATATTCCACAAATTCAATGGTTCAGGCGCTGACACTCTGTATATTTGTAGCGTAAATGCAATTCCTACTGTCGTTTAATACTGGTTATTTGTACAGAAATACATCTACCTTGCATTAGATACTTTCCGGGCTATGTGAATTTTCTTTGGTTATTTTATCATCGTCCGTACTTTTTAGCAATTGATTATTTGATAAACTTTTTGACAAACGTCATTAGGTAAATACGATATCTTGAAGGTGCTTAAAAGCTAGGATTACAAGTAAGCTGCTAAACTGCTATCTATATAAAATATATAACTTGTATATGTTTTATAAAAAAAAAAATCAATACTTTTCTTAAACGATTGTTATATAACCTTCTCGCACAAGGTCTTTAAGATTTCAATAACAACTATGTACTAGGATGTAACAACAATACATATATTTCTCAAAACGCATGCCCACTTTTTGTCCCTATTGACGATTTTGTTACCAACACCATACTTACATTATGGTTGTTCGAATTGCTATTACGCTGAAAATTTTGTATTTTTTGAATTTGATCTTAGAAGTTTAGACCCTTGTTTACCTTAATTTTATAAACCGCTTTCTCTTCCAATTTAAATTGAAAGTGTGAAAAACTATTAGTCCCAAGTGAAGATAATATACAACAAATATATATATTAATTTATATACACAAATATTAGCGTAAATATCTATATTAAATGGATTGAAATCCAATTATTATATACATGCATATACCTATACAAATATATTATATTGATATTAATATATTACAATAAAGAATTATTAAAAGATTACACTTTACTTTTTTGTAATTATAATGTGGTTGATGTTACCCCCAAGAAGGACTATAAGATCATTTTATTGGCGAAAGTAAGTAGGTAATAGAACAATGTATGAAAAATAATAATAGGTACATATACTAGTATAAACTCCCTCCCAACTGAACAGGTTCAACATTTCTAATAATACTATCTTTTCAAACAACTTACCGATTTTTATGAAATATTTTTTTTTTCATAAATGAATTATTTATTAATGAAACACAAGTATGCGGTGTCTAACATATGTGTATATATACTATGAACTGTTTAGGTCCAAAGGTTTTGTTCCGAATACTATATAATACACATCACTTTACTTCCAGGTTCCAGGCTAACGCAAATCACTAGGGGTATTGCAAGAATTACCGACTACTCCTCAGCGCTCTTTTTCACAATAGGCGTTTTTCTTTTTTAGTTCAAGCAGAACCTGAACTGTTATACGAAAAGTTGGAGTTTCTTTTTTAGCTCAGACACATCAGAGCTCAAATTTGTGTGTCTTTCTTTTCTCCGACATGAGGCGTTTTTCTTTTTTAGTTCAGAGCACAACCTGAACTGTTATACAAAAAGTTCGTGTTTCTTTTTTAGCTCAGACACTTCAGAGCTGGAATTTGTGTTTCTTTTTTCGCTCAGAGCATGATCAGAGCGCGCTCTATGAGCTCAGAATAAATTGACTGAGCATCCTGAGTAAAAAGCTGAGTACACATGTAGTACATGCACACTTCCAGTCACATTTGAAGGACAAAAAAAAAAAACAGGAAAAACAAAACATCCTCTGAACGCTCTGAGCACGCATGGTTCAGAGCGCGCTCATAAAGCTCGAACTCTGTTTAGTGCTCAGCTCTGAACTAAAAAAGAAAAACGCCTATTATCAGAGAAAAACGAATTGCTGAGGTCAGGTTGACATAAATAGGTAGGTACTCAGATTCTGAAAAAATTAGATGAACTAAAAGACAGAATAAGCACCATTAACGTAATTAATAAACGTAATTCGGCCGATTATTAAACTTTAACCACATTAATATCCTGAAGACATTAAATTGTCATCGATAACATAAATAATAATACTCCATAGTTCTAACAAAAAAATAATATAGTAAATCCTCTTATTCTAAGTATACAAAATTTTTAATTTATACATCGCATTTTAATTGCTTTATTCTTGATTTTGTCACTCTTCGGGAAGTGGAAAATTTTGTGGCGGACCTAGCTTACCGGTAATGTGGACACATTATATTTTTCCGGATACCAATCACCGATTTAATCGCTCTGGGGAAATGTAAAAATGTTTACATTCGGACAATCTGTTCGTTTTCTCGCAGCAGCCTCTTCGCAATAAACTCCTTTATTTTTCAAGGAAAAGTAAAAAAAATATGAACAAATTAATAAAATAAAAAATTAATCCAACTACGCCACATATCTTAATATAAGCATTATATTCATAGGCTACTGTCCGTTTTAATGAAATATGTTGTCGCTTTTCTCTAAATGAGTTTGAGTTGTCAAACAAACATTTTGAAAAATTGAAAAAACAAAAACATTCATTCACTACACACTCTTATCATTTAAACTAACTAACTAACACTATCTTTTCCATACGCCAGTTTTGTAAATAAATTGAATATTTGCTTTTAGTTTTTGTAAATAAAGACCGTTTATTTTATTGAAGATGATTTGCCTTTTATTTTTAATAAATACTATTTTTTTTAAATTGAACACTTTTAATAAAGACGAATGAATAAAGACCTTAACTCAACTCCATTAATTTATAACATGAGGTATATTGTTTTCATCAACCCAATAAGATAATCAATGAGGAACATAAATAATGCTAAATAAGCAATAATTGGTTTTTGGTTCCAATATACAACTGATTTTCCCGTCATGATGGGGAATGGCTAACAGGATGGAGTATGCCATGGAGCTACTTTCGATGAAGTAATGAAATTCGTATTGGGTGTTTCCGTTGAAGAATGAAACTGCATCATAAAAACGCAGTTTACGATTATTAAGATGAAATATTTGAAGCGAATTTGATCGTCTTGCTTGTGATCGTATCCTAAATATGAAAAGTTTCTAAAACAAAAGGAGGTTGTTAAACTGAGGGAGGAGGTGATATCTCTGAGACATAATTCGCCAACTCATTTATTCACTTACCGAGAATTATGTAGGTATAGTCTTCGACACTTTTCAACGCCTTTTCCATTCACTGGTTAAACTTTTAAATAGCTCAAAACTTGCACCCACATTGATTTCAAAACATTTGTACGTAGGTATATCACTAACAAAAAAAGATTTCCCGGAAACGTAAACAAACTCCAGCAATTGTCAAACTCAAACGCACTTGTTATGGTATATTTGAAGCAAATCTGAGAAAAAAATCAAAATTCGCAAGAGTGATTTGAGATACAAAAAAATATTGTTTTTCTTTTGTTGTATCAATAGAACCTAAAAAAAAATTATCTGAGAGTGCCAAATGGAATACCACATAATAGACAATTTATTCTCCAAATAAATTGGCCAGCGCATAAAAAATTTAATTCATTCAGATACCTTTGAACTAGAACAGAATATAGCTTAAAAATCATTCCCAAAATATCGGTTAGTTTTATATTGCAATAAAATTATTTAAATAAATATTTGGTAAATGTTTGAGTTTGTCTGAATAAATTGTTTACTAAATTTATAATCCTATTTTGATTATCGTAAATACCCACGAAGAACAGTATTTCCCATGTCTTAAAAATTGCCTCAACGATTTTTTTATGAAATTGTGCATTTTATAAGACAAAATTAAAAAAAAAAACCAACAAAGGTTTGTGAGTTTATTATTATTTATTTAAATGTGAATGCAGCAAGATTTCTATATTTATTTTTATAGCATTTGAGATTTTCCTTAGCCCTTTAAAATTTTTTATGTAGGAGAAATATATTTTTTTAAGTGAACTTTTGTTAGGTATGCTCATGTTCATTGTTCCCTAATCTCTACTGCTCGAACTTCACGTTATTAACTGATATTTGACATAAGCTCCGGTTATACATGCCAATTTTCATGTACAAATTTTGACATGATGACGTCATTATGATGTAAGCATTTTTCCTAAATCTGTCACTACTGGTGATCGTCTGTCAAGCGTCTGGTAACGAGGGCTGTCGCAGCGCACTCTCAAGAAAGACACACGGGTGACCATCGAATTTTTGTGACGTCAGCATGTCAAAATTTGCTACGAAAAATGACAAGTTTATTCGTAGGTATAGAGTTTGTTTGAGAGAACCATTTTGTTTTTTGACGGTACGAGTATCTCAATGCTTCTTTCTATTCGTATATTCACAACAGCCTAGCTTCTGCCAATTTTATTACTCACCGAGCAAAGAGAAATTGTCAACTAGTAGAAATATTTTCCAGCTAATAAATTATTTGTATTTTTTTTTATCAACAAAGTCAACCATTCCGACAAAACAATAGCTAATTGCTGTTTTGTTAACAAGCATTGCCTAACAACCCTACGTGATACTTTCAATCGAAAAAAATTGTCAAAGGCAAATGAAGCATTTTTTGCTCGTCTCATGTTATAATTAGTAAGACTCAGAACGTAGCACACGCAACAAATTTTAAATATAGATAGCTACGTTTGTAGTCATCTAATGTGTGATAACTCATAATTGCACATTATTATAGTCACAAGTAAGAAGTCATTGGAAATTGCTTTCCAAAATTTTCAGCTAGCCACACATGTATTTGATTGATGCTCACGAATCGATCAGTTGATTGCAGGCGTGAGGAAATGGTTAAGCGCAGTCAACTTAATTGTGTAGCTTTTAACCGAGCTTTATCACAATCGAGACGATAATAAAATAAAACGAACAGTAACCACGAATTATGACATAACTTATAATTTATCCCCAGTTCCAACATTGTTCGTCAAAATAAATGCCTCAGTTTCGTGTCGCAACAACTTACTATTTTATTTGCATTGTAATTTGAATACGCAGTGTGCTTCCTCCACTCGCTGGTGCAGTACTATTCTCGCATGTTTAAAATTCCATAAAAATCTTGAGGATGCAATTTAAAATCTAAAAAACAGTTGTCTGACTTGCTGCAAAAACATTTTTACTGTGCTCTACATATATCTACATCAAATATTTTCAAAAGCGTTACAAAAAAATAACAAAACCAAAAACATGGTTGAAGTTAAAAATATCCTCACAAATTGCAGCAATTTTAATCGGTATCAAGTAGTCCTCCTTGTATTATTTTGCTTTATAAACGTGTTATCGGCCGTGCATTATTATTCCCAAACAATAATTAGTTTCGTGCCAGCCTACTGGTGTTTAGATAAGTCCGTTAAGGAGTCAGCTCTTTCATTAATGCGAGACAAGGAATCATCTTGCCAGTCAGTTACGGATGCAAATAAAACGTGCACTGAATTTGTATATGATCTATACATGGGATATGAAAGCCTCACGAGCGAGGTATGCATGGATATCTACACTACAATATTTAGATATGATTTGAAAATTATATTAACGAAAGCAGCTAAACTGGGTCTGCGATTCTGCTTGGAAACTTACTCTGGGACAATCGATGTTCTTTGTTGGATCAGTAATCGGGACATTTTCTTTTGGCATTCTCGCGGATGTCATTGGTTTGTACCTGCATATGAACGTAAATGTACCTATTTATCAAAACACTTTCGAACTATGTTTCTTTTAAGGACGAATACCAATTTTAATTATATCTAATTTAACTGCGATGGTTGGAAACTTGCTTACTGTATGCACGAGTTCATTGGTCTCCTTCTGTATGTTCAGATTTATTTCAGGTCTGGCTACCGATACTAATTTTGTAATGATGTATATATTGGGTGAGTTTATTTAAAAATATAGCTACATACATGTTGCTAGAGTAGGAATTCTATAATTTTATTGACCTGGCTTATACACAACATATTGGAAAACAAATTACAGGTCGTATTGCATATTTGCACTATCTTTCAAACAAAAAAAAAAAAATAAAGCTTATATGTTGTGGTTCAGAAAGTGAAAGCGGTTCTTAACTATTTCCCTTCGCCTATTTATATAAGATGCTTTAATTAATCACTTATAGAGTAGTAGTATTTAAAATTTAAAGAAAGTAGCTACGGTTTGAATTTTTAATTTGTTGCTTTGCATTAAAGAGACAAGGAGAAGGAGAGCTATGAAGGTATGAAGTATATAATCTGGAAATGCAACTGAATGTGAATGTGGTGGTGGTGTGGCGGTAGAGTTATTTTAGCATTACCTATTTTATATATTTTAGTGTTATACATTCAGGTTAGGATTCGAAAAGATAAAACACTATTCTGTTGAACTTTTCCGATAAAATTACTTTAATAATTCACTTGTTAAGTACCTACCAAAGTGCAAAAAGGAATATGATTGCCTTACAATTATTTGACTTTTTTATATACTTTCTGTGCAACAGCGAAAAACTGAGCATTGGCTGAGAGTATGGAGAAAGAAAATGAAAGCTAACAACACGAACTTGTATTTTGTTCGGATTTTTATAAGATGACAGTTGACGGAGACGAAATTTTATGACAATTAACACCTTGGTTGATGCGAGAAAGGACGATCCAAGGGGTGATCAGTATAAAATTGAATAAAATAAAAATCTTTTTTTCGGTATTGTTTCTCTTAATATTGTATCTACATTTTAGTCCTTGTAATTAATTTTTAAATCTTCTATTTAGTTTCTGAAGTATTATGTGTTGATATAACGCGCTATTAACAAATTTTTAAACAAGCAACAATTGGACCTGGTTTGTGCTTTCATGTAATTTTGCAGCAATGATATTGTGGGAAAGCACACTATGAAGAAAACTGATATACATATTTTATTTGTTGCATTTACCAAAAAACCCTAGGAATATGTAGGAACTCAAAATGAATGCAGAAATGTTTAATTTAAATATGGTGTATAAGGACTCCTTGCACTTCTATGTTTTGGGATATTTTATGTATTTTAGTGGTGTTATCGTCAAATTTATCGGTCTTTAATCTTTTAACTGACGGACCATTCCGATAATAAATGGTACCTACCTATATTCATATTAAAAAAATTGTAGTACATTCGAGATAATGAATACTTATACTGTAAAAAATCACTTCTAAATTGCTTCTTCATCTATTTTGCAAATTCTATCCAAAAACTCAAGTTTCCACACAAAACTTTGATTGTGGTGTAGCTCGAAATTAAACATCACAAGTTTTAGAAAACTACTCTTAAAGTTTAATTTCGAACCACAGCTACACCCCGGGCGTTGGAAAAAGCCAACATTATAATATAAAAAATATAAAAAAAAATTGATTGCTTTGTAAGTCCATATTATTGTATTTTTGAATCTCATTTTATTTACAGTTATGGAATATGTAAAGCCATCGTTCCGAACCATGGGAGTAAGCATATGCATAGGCATTTTCTACTGCCTAGGATCTGTAGCGGTTCCATGGATTGCAGTTGTGACAAAATCTTGGAAGGCATTTCTCCTCACGACATCGATTCCTTTTGCTTTTGTGCCGCTATTTTATTTCATCATTCCGGAAAGTATAGAATGGCTTACATCGAAACAAAAATATGATCAGGCGATTGGCTCTCTAAAAAGAATTTCCAATATCAATGGAAAGTTCTTAAGTCAGGCTGAGATTGATTCTTATATTCAAGAATGTCGTATTAAATCGGAAAAAGACCAAAGCCCTAGCCCAAATATTCTAGGCCTCTTCAAAACTCCACGACTCCGTAGGCACACGTTGATTCTATTTTTTAAATCGTAAGTCGTTTTAATAAATATAAACTAACTCCATTTTATTCAACTAGCTATATGTTTTCATGTTTTTGCTGTGGAATAGTTGAGTGCTCTGTAATCATAACTAAACTGTCTCATTGGGCCTTAGGTTAGGTTAGGTTAGGTTTATGGGTGGGTGCGTCAGAACGGGTTCTGCCACACCCCACTTCGGTCCATGTGGACCCATTGTGATGCCCTTATTGGGGGGTTAGCCGGTGTTGTTGGCTATAGTGCTTCCGCTTGGTTACTCGACCTTGTCCAGCCATCCTGATGCGTTTATGAACCTGTAAAGATTAGATAAAGATATATCTGAAAGTTCATGTAAATCATGGAAGCAGTATCTTCCAAGTGTCCTATTCCTCAAGTGACAGAGACTTGGGCATTGACAGAGGAAGTGAGGTGTGTCCTCGTGTACCTCCTCGTCGCCGCAACCCCTGCATATATCGTCATTCTTGAGTTTAAGTGTCATTGTGTGGTATCTTAGGAAGTTGTGGCCCGTTAGGGCTCCTACCAGTTTATACATAGACGTTCTATCAAATCGCAAACGCTTGATAGTCCGACTTGGACTGTATTCCGGCCATAACTTCCGTGGTATTTCGCAGGTAGTTAGTTCTTTCCACCTGTTGTTAGCTTTCATCCGGGTCTTATTTTCCACCCTCTCTCTGAGATTACAGATTGGTGGTTTGATTGAATTAATCGCCCGATCTTGATCCATAGCAGAACCATTTCTTGCCAATTCATCAGCCATCTCATTTCCGATTTTGTCACTGGACCCAGCAGAGACGCGTGGTGTGCTGCGAGCAGAGAACCTTAAGCTCTTCACGGCAGCGGTGAACTAGCTTTGATTTGCTGTCAATAAATATGGTAATATCATTATTTGGTATTGATAACATTGACACCATATGGGTAGCTTCAGCGATTGCCAGAACCTCCGCCTGAAAGACACTACTGTAATCAGGTAGTCTGATTGAGTGGTATATATTTAACTCTTCAGAGAAGATTCCAGCACCTGTTCCACGGTCCATCTTAGAGCCATCTGTGTAGATGGATATCGATTTTCCTTTTGTGGGTTCATCTGTGTTCCATTTCTCCCTGCTGGGGAAATAGCAGGAATGGTATGTCGAAGTCAAGAAGGGGAGACAAGTAGTCAGAAATGACCGCATCTCCCACATAGTTATTCAGAATCTGTGTGTGTCCCGTTATGTAGGGTTTCCAGCTTTTTGTTTGGCTGATCCTGAGGGCACTTTTGGCTGCAGATTCTTGCATGTATAGATCTAGAGGTAACAAGTTGAGGATAGCCTCCATTCCAGCAGTAGGTGTGTCCTTATTGCGCCGGTTGTTCCTATACATGCTAGTCTTTGTATTTTGGTCATTAATTTGAGATTCGAAGCTTTGTTTGTGGCTTGCCACCTGACTAAGCTACCGTACGTGAGTATTGGACGCACAACAGCCGTATACATCCAAAGAATTATATTTTGGGGTTTGGTCCCCACCTTTTGCCGAAGATTCAGTTGCATGCGTAAAAAGCATTTGCAGCTTTTTTTACTCTTTCATTGACGTTTAGTTTCCAATTAAGCTCCCTATCTAAGATTATACCTAGATATTTGGCACTCTCAGCAACCCTAAGGGTATACCCTCAATAGTTGGAGGATCGAAGTTTGGAATCACCCTTTTATTACTGAACAAGACTAGTTTAGTCTCCTGTCTCCCACAAACTAAGTGTTCGTAATGCGTTTTTTAGTAGTTC
Source organism: Cheilosia vernalis (assembly GCA_949126925.1). Classification (NCBI taxonomy): domain Eukaryota; kingdom Metazoa; phylum Arthropoda; class Insecta; order Diptera; family Syrphidae; genus Cheilosia; species Cheilosia vernalis. The sequence continues at coordinate 43,476,440 of OX421358.1, forward strand.
GCTTATGGTCGGTAGGAATTTGCCTGCAGCAAGTATTACTACATCGTCTGCGTAAGCAGTTACTTTGACCCCTCTGTTTTCGAACTTTAATAAAATTTCATTTATGACAAGGACCCAGAGTAGGGGGAAAATGACTTCTCCTTGTGGTGTACCTCTTGAGGCTGTCACTCTAAGTTCAATGCCACCTAATTCTGCTTTAATATTTCTTTCATTGAGCAAACTCTCAATCACATTGGTAAGCGTTTGGTCTACGTTGTTATTGAGTAGTGCTCTCTTCACAGCACACGTCTTAACATTATTGAATGCTCCTTCAATGTCGAGGAACGCGGCTAGTGTGTATTCTTTGTCATTTAGGGATTTTTCTATGATGCGAGTGACCTCATGCAACGCAGTCTCAACTCCTTTACCTTTGATGTAGGCATGCTGAGCCGTTGAGATCACGTTATTGTCAAGTCGACTGCGGATAAAAACGTTCAAAAGCTTTTCCAAGGTTTTCAGGATGAATGAAGTTAAACTTATGGGCCTGAAATCCTTAGCAGTCGTATGGCTGGACTTTCCTGCCTTCGGAATGAAGACAACCTTTACTTCACGCCATGCCCTGGGAATGTGACCACTTTCGAGGCAGCGCGTGAAGAGTCTCGTCAGAGCTGGTATAACAATTGACCTGGCTTTCTGGAGCATGATTGGAAAAATACCGTCCAGCCCAGGAGACTTAAAAGGGGAGAAAGTTTCAATCGCCCAGTTAAGTTGTTCCTCGGTTATTATACCAGCTGGGACTGTTGCTGCTTTGCAGTACTTGGTGCAGACTGGACGGTTGTTTTGATACAACCCGGAAAGTGCGTTTTTAGAAGCAGACTTAATGTCTCTTCTGAAGACTGTGTCCAGTTGCCCATATTGTCTTTAAGATAACCTGGAACTGCAGGTCAAAGAGGATCTATAACTAGAGAGCCAACTTCACTTGCCCCTAACCGATTATCCCCTCAATTTTTGAATGACAGCCCTCTCTCGCCCGCTCTTATTTTTCCTTGCTGTGAATACGTGTAATTAATGGCCGCCGGGTGGCACTTTTTCAAAAACAAACAATTTGTAAATGAATTTATAACAATAAATGTAAAAGGAATACATGTTGAGTATGGTTTTTTAGATAGCTTTACTTGTGCTCTATCCATTTTAGGTGCCAAAAAATGTTCATCCATTCACATTTCAGGTTTTTTTAGTTTTCTTTACATGAAAAATATTTTTGACAACAAAATTCATTCAGCTACCTTTTGGGGTTGTTCCAAAAATAGGTTATTACCATGCAAGTTAAACCCAAGTTTTCACTAGGGCTACAGTGATTTATTTTTAAATATTCCTGAACATTGCATAAATTTCTTTTACTTGGTGGGTGTTTTCAACTTATTTTTTTAGCACCATTTTTGTACAAAGTCAAAATATGATTAGGAATCCTGCGGTTTAATTAGAGTGAACACTGAAATGTGTTGTTGTTACTTAGGAACAGTAAAAATGTTGATATAAAAAAAATATTATTCTCGGATATAATTATGATTAAATATTAAACTCCTAACCAAAAGCAATATAATGTGGTATTTAATTGGATTCTGCGATTTGATACGATTTTCCAAATTGTTTTGTTAATTTTTAGTTCTCGCGTATTCCATTCGTTTTTATAGATATTCTTTTGCAAATTTTATAACGTTGTATTTTAAAATGTCCACTGATGTTTCTGTAAGCCTCTCTAAATTATTAATTAACAAAAACAAGTACACTTTATGTGTTTTTGAAATACAAAAACAGATGTTGTACTAAGTATAGGCGTGTTTTTTTGAGCTTCAAACTCATCAAAAGCCGAGTTTTTTTGAGCTTCGATCTCAGCAAAGCAAAGTAAAGTAGGCTTTTCAGCACGCTAATTACAACAACTATTTCGAGTCCCGAAGTGTCAATTGGAATGTCGTTGTTGTAATTGCGTGCTGAAAATCCTACTTTGCTTTGCTTGCTGAGATTTAAAATATACCTAAAATATATGTTTGAAGTTACAAATAAGTCCCTTTTAATAAGAGTGCTAAAATCGTTTAAGTTGATTTTTCTCTGATTAATTACATGAGATCGATTTCTCCTAGATATTGAAAAAAATAACATGTTTTATTGTGGTATTTCGCATTGGGACCAAATTATATCAGAAATTCCATTGTAAAAACAATTTCATAAACCTTTGGTTAAAACAATTTCATAAACCTTAAAAACATTTACACTGAACTGAGATGTGAGCGCCGTGTAACTAATGGGAACCAAAAATGCCGAACACAGTCGTCCACACCGTAATAATGGCCGCCCAATTGACATAAAGTCCCGGCATAGGATTTCCTAAGTTTGCGTGCGGCAGCAATGGCGCTCCTTTGATTTGTACAGGCACTAATACTTAGGAATTCCTGTGCCGGACAGCAGCCAAACAACAGCTTGTAGGCAAATGTACCGTTTCTGCTCTCAGTTGGCTCTCTAGATATAGATCCTCTTTTCTGCAGGTTCTTTCGATAGGATTTTCCTAAGTCTAGCTGATTCCCTGGTATCTTTTATTTCATTGCAAAAGGTATGCCAGGCTGTACGTTTAGCACTAGTGACAGCAGCCTTGAATTTCCGTTGACCGGCTTTGTATAAGTCCCAGTCTGACTGGGAATTGGTGCGTTTGGCTAAATTGAACAGGCGTCTGACTTTCCTTCTAATTTCAAGGAGGTCTTTTGACCACCACGAAGAACAATTCCGTTTCTTGATTGTCCGTAGAGGACAGGCTTTATCATATGCCTTACTTAGAATTTTGTTTAAAATTCTCTGTGAATGCATCGATTTCGGCTGGTGTCCCTATTTTTTGATCATTCAGGATTTGGCCATTTCTCACAGCCTCTGAGGCAAAAGTGTCCCAATTGGTGAGTCTTGGGTTCCTGAATTTACTTGAAACTACTGTCTCTTCATCTATTGAAAATTCTATAATCCTGTTGTCTGAAAAGGATGGCTCAGAAGAGACCCTCCAATCCTTCACAGTTAGAGTGGGTGAGTTACTGTGAAGAGTAATGTCCAATACCTCACGTCTATTCCCAAAAACGAAGGTTGGTTCATTGCCAATATTTGCTATCAGGAGATTATTTTTGATTATAAATTCTAAGAGGGACTCACCTCGTACATTGATGCCCGTACTGCCCCAGAGCGTATGATGGGAGTTGGCATCACAGCCAGCGATCAGATCCCATCTTTCCTTTTCTACTGTTCTGGCTAGTGAACAGGATAGCTCTGAGGGTGGATTGTCCGACTCGAATGGCATGTATATCGTCGCCAGTACCAGCGCGCCTTTTCCTGCCCTGTCCCATTTGACAGCCGTTTGGTCCGAATCACTGAGACTAGGTAGAAGAAAACGTTTAAGCTGTTTTCTAGCGACAATACATGTTCGGGACTTACCATTTACTGGAGTATTGTGGTAAGTGGTAAAGTCTTTGGAGTTCAGCCCACTTATCTTTCCCCGGTGAATCCAGGGTTCTTGAACCAGGGCGACATCTATATGTTTCGTTTCCATAAGGAGAACGAGATTGGCGCTGGCCGCCTTACTGTGATGAAGATTTATTTGCGCTATCTTCATCACGAGTAGTCGGTTGCTCTCCCTTGTCTTTCGCAGCTTATACCCGGAGTTTGCATCGCGTTATGCCTACGCGAACCTTAAACTCCTGTTTCCGGAGTAGCGGCAACGATTTGTGACTTAGCAGTATAGTCACGTCCATGCCATTCTGGGTATTTTCACCCGTTTCAAGGACTTTCCATTCCCTGCTTTGTAGCTCCGGGTTAAGGAACTGCAGGTTCCGTTCTATCCTTTCCACGGGTAGATAAGGCCCCCTTAAGCGGATAAGACCCTAGGCCTGGTTATATTTAGGATTTCTTTCCTGTCAACCATGCGCAGGTCAGCATTTGACCAAGGTGCGTTTATGTTGGCGACGAAACCCTTTAACCATTCCAAAGTCTCTTGGTTGTCACATTCCATAGTCTTAAATCCTTTAAAGGTGAATAGCTGGCCAAACAATGGAGGCTTGCCATCTGCCCTCACGATAGCATCGTTGACACCATCAAGGATTCGCTGTTCTATGAGCCCCCATTGGTTGGATGAGAGCTTCCGGTCGGGGTTGCCGTAGTCGACGATTGCGGCGCACAGACTTTCCTTCACCTTATCGGCGAATTTCAGCCTTTTTGCCTGCCTACCTATCACCGTGGAGATCGTGTCGTCATTGCGACCTCTTTTTGAGACTACCGGAGCGTCATTGGGCCTTACCAATAAACTATTTCAGGTTCGACTGTAAATTTTCTAAAATTTCGCAATTGTGAGCTTCTGTAAATTTGAAGTCAATACTAAAATTTGTATTTAGTACGGCGCATTGGGTAGATATATCTAATTTGGAAACTGTATTTAGTTTCGATTTTAATTATGAGCTATCAATAATTGAATTAATCGCAAACTTCATTACAAAGCTTATTACAATTGAAGGCATAATATAATACGTTTCTTGCCAAAGTGCAATTTATTTCGTATATACAGTAGAGCAAATATATAGTCAGAGAACGCCCAATACCAACTAATAAATTAACAATCTAAAAGTAATTTTTGTAGTGAATGAACATTTGTCCCAAAAGACCAACATGAAAGATATCCTAGTATTTTTATTGAAAAAACAAAACTCAATTTTTACAAAATAGCCCAAGCTTACATGAAGCTTTGGACAAACTGCTCGGTTTTAATATCAATTAGCCTTAGCAAGAAGTACACCATTTCTTAATATAATATAAAGCATGTTAGATTGGACATAAGGAACTGTTCGATAGGTAGGACATAAGTCTATATAACAACATTTTGAGCTTATGACTCATGAGTCCATGATGGGTTTATATATCGTAGACTTTATGTCACTGTGCCTTCGTTTACACCTCGTAATAAAGGTAAACTCGTGCTTATAAGTTTAGCAATTCAAGGTCAAGCACGGGTGGGCGATACCAGTACCCGGTAGTTACCACGTAAAATAAACACAATTGATGTACATATATGAAATAGTTGCGACAACTGGAAATCGGCAAGTTGATGCCAATCAGAGATTATCCCTATTCCACTTTCAGTGGGAAATAATCTCACATAAAAGATAAAAATAGTGGAATTATTTCCCACTAGAGGTGAAGTTATTTCCCGTGAGATGTTATTGCCCATGAAGCTATTTCCCTACTCCATCTTTTTTAATTACCTATCGCACTGAATGTATCATAGGTCGCAATAGATATGTTTGTATAGAAAATTTTGTTGTGGTTATAATAATTGTAAGTTTTTATTGTTCTAAAAGCGAGGATGTATTAAAATACAATTATTATACACAGACAAAGTCACAGGTAAAGGCTGACCTAAAATAAAATGGAGATAATTCGCCAAAGCGATAATTTTATTTAATATTTTGTTTTGCTTTATTAATTTCGGTTTTTGATTTTAGATATTAAAAGCGCCAATGTAATAGCATTCGTTAAAAATTCACAAGGGTTTATTTCGTTCATACAGGTTATATAGAAACGGTATCTGAGCAAATTGTTAACTAAAGGGCGCGGAGCGTTTTCTGCATAATTATATATAAATTTTAAAATAGGAAAAGGAACCATTCAGTATCCTATATACCTATTTATTTCGAAAAAGTCACAACTATAAAGCGTTACTTAAATAAATTGACGCAAATTTATAGTCAACAGATATTTAATAATCAGTAAGTTCTTGTTCCGTAAAATGCAGATATTGAAGAAGCATCGGACAAGAAATGCAGACGAGGACCGAAGCGGTTGAGAGAGCTATCCGCGTGGCTTACGGCAAAGAAGAAGGGAGGATGTAGACTTCTCCGAATGAAAAAGAAATAGTACAAAAACATCGGCCGAGCTCTTCAAAGTAGCGTGAGATGTGTTGGTGAGGAGCTGTAAAATCTGGACAGATGAAAACATGCTTGACGAATGGAAGCTCAACAGCATGTGCTCCATCCACAAAAAAAGAGATGGAACTGCACGCCAACTACTGGGGAATAAGTCTCCTGAATGTCACATATAGGATCTTGTCAGCTGTGCTGTGTGAACCACAAAAACCCTTCACCAACAACCTGATCAGTGCGGTTTTAGACCAGGAGAATCATGTCACATATTTGATCTTGTCGGCTGTACTGTGCGAACCACAAAAACTCTTCGCCAACAACCTCATCAGTGCGGTTTTAGACCAGAAGAGTAAACCATCGACCAAATTTTCACACTTCGACAAATCTTAAAAAAAAAAAAAACCGGGAATTTCAGATACATAGACCACCACCTTTTTATCGGCATTCCAGCCCGACTCTTTATACTGTGCAGGATGACTATACAGAAATTTCGCTGCCCTGGAAAGTTCCGTAAAAACATCACAGATCCTTTTGATGTCGAAAAAAGTTTGAAACAAGCCGATGTGCTATCGTGCTTCGTGCAACTTCATTAATATCATTTAAACTTTTTTCGACATCAAAGGGATTTTTTATAGATTTTGCCGCCGTAGCAGTCAAATTTCTCGCTTAAAAGTATGTTCAACTGCTTGCATATGCCTACGATATTGATATTATCGGAAGATCTGCAAGTATTGAAAGGAAGGCCCTACAGAACACTGAAAATTCGGCTACTATATCGAACGCAAGATATGTTGCCCTGATGTCTGCCAGTTTTAGACATTAAAAAATATTTTATAGGAACTCAGTTGTGATCTTCTGCTTGCCATAATGCAAATAGTTGATAAAAGTGTTTGGAATATAGATGATGAGTTTAAAAATCTATTCAACTCTTTTTCCTTTTCATTTCCATAAAATTTCCGAACAATTTACTTGTTAATATAAAATTTACCTTTATTAGGATATCTTAACCAATTAATGAGAACAAAACCCAACACAGAATTCGTAATGCAATAATTCGGTATTCTCTACTGCGTATTTCACTATTTTTGTCAATTTAATCAAAACCTCCACAAAAACCAAACAAATTCAATGCGAAACATAAAACAATTAAACACTGCGATGCTCATAAAAGCAAGATGATTTTCGGTTGGCCATTTAGCATCAGCATAATGATTTTTTGTTGCTCACACGTATTAACAGACTGGGGTTGAAATTACAAAAACAATACTATATTAACAAATGGGTTTTGGGGAGATAGACGTACGAAAAATATCCATCTCTCTTAATCATTCATTTCTGACCCACGTCAAACAAACCTACTGGCCGCGTTCACAGAATTGTTTCCGTTGAATTTGTAATCATTCGTATGAGTGGGTAAAAATTAGTGGTAAATTTGCTTTAAATTTGCGTTATGTGTTTCGCGGGTATATCCAATGTACGTCCCTATGTAACGCAACGCACTGTAGCCCAAAAGGCTTGACCGATTGTGAAGAGTGAGGTGTCATTAGATTCGTATTCTTTAACGGAGTGTCATAGGCCAAAAACATAAAAATAAAAAGAGTTAATTTAAAAAACCAAAAAACCCTACTAACTATGTATAAAGAAAAAAACTGGAAAAATACGTAGCACTATACCTAACTATTTGGCAGTCGGAGGGTAGGTAGGTACTCAGATTTTTGTTTAGCTGTGTAGGTACAGTCTCCAATTGTCAATTAGTTAGGTAGATATACTGTGATTTGTTCATATTTTTTTTATTTGTTTTTCTTTACAGTTAGTCGGGTTCTACCTATTGTTTTTTTTTTTTAAATTAACTTTTCTCATTACAATCATTATAATAATACGTGAACATCCAAACATATAATATGATTCGAAAGGTAGGTAGGTACTGTGCCATTCGAGTAGATGTACACAAACTAAAAATCGGTATATGTCGCCATTGAGACTAGTAAAATTAAGTAAAGAATTCCCCTCCCCACCCCATACAAAGTGCAAGAAAACTGAAAGCAGATAATGACATTCAATTGGTCGCCGCCATTTTTTCATAGTAACGTATTCAAATATACATAGGTACTATGAGTACACATTCCTATAAAAATAATTCTTGTAAAATATATGATACGGTAGGTATGGGATGATAACACCAACATTATGTATTCACGTTCGTATGTTAATACATACCTGTATATTATGATTATTTATTTAATTCTTGTTGCTAGGTACAATATATGTATAAAATATGTAAAGCATGTAAAGAACAATTCAGAGAACGTATTATTAATTTACAATTATAATAGAAATGATTGACATTATCTACATACCATAGAGAATCCTCTAGGTATTATTATTACCAATAATTATGTTGATAATGTGGCGTGGAAGGTATCGTGTAACCTAAATGGTGTATGGTGAAACAAGCCCTTAGTCACAAAACAAGTTCCACTGAAGTGTCACTTCCAATTGGAGACTGGAATCTCTCAAATAAGTATATCACCTGAATGTAACATTGGTGTCAGAAGTAGCAGTGCTACCATCACTGTCAATTTATCAAATTTTCATTTGGTAATTTTCCTAATTTAGAATATTTACTTTAAAGTTTCGTGATTTTTTGGCGAAAAAAAATACATAGGTACTTTAATAACAAACGTATTCTTTTCGCATGACGAAACCGTAAACATTTTCTTTTGCTTTTTTTGACCACTTAAACTTGATGGCTGAACTCATTCTTGGTCTTCAAATGGCTTATGAATTAACGGGTGATTTTTTAGCTGGTTTGGTTTTGGCAACACTGGTTTTGACAGCTGACGTGTGTTTAGTACCTTGTGTCACTGTCAAACAGCTTCAGTTTGGTTTGCAATTTAACCATGGATCGTCTTACAAATGAACAACGCTTGCAAATTATTGAATTTTACTATCAAAATTCGTGCTCGGTTCGAAATGTTCATTTTCGCTTTTTTATCGAAAAATTGTGTTCAGCGATGAGGCTCATTTTTGGTTGAATGGGTACGTAAATAAGCAAAATTGCCGCATTTGGAGTGAAGATCAGCCATAGAAGCATTGCAACAGCTACCAATGCATCCCGAAAAAGCCACTGTTTGGTGCGGTTTATGGGCCGGCGGCATTATTGGGCCATATTTCTTCAAAGATGATGCGAATCGCAGCGTTACTGTCAATGGTGAACGCTACCGAGCGATGATAACAAACTTTTTTTTGCCCGAAATGGAAGTTCTTGACTTGCATGATATGTGGTTTCAACAAGACGGTGCCACATGCCACACAGCACGCGAAACAATGGCGCAATTGCGAGGTGAGTTTGGTGAACAGTTAATTTCACGTTTCGGGCCGGTCAATTGGCCGCCTAGATCGTGCGATTTGACACCATTAGATTATTTTTTGTGGGGGTATGTCAAGGCTAATGTGTATAGGGACAAGCCCGCTTCGATTGACGCACTGGAAGCCAACATCCATGCATTCATTCGTGAGATACCGGCCGATATGTGTGAAAGAGTATGCCAAAATTGGACTCAGCGGATGGGCTACCTAAGACGCAGCCGCGGTCAACATTTGCATGAAATTATCTTATACATTAAATTGCAAGGTTCAAACTATCGATTCAAATAAATATTTCATTCATTTTTTCGAATTTTTTGTGTTTTTTTTTTTAAAAAGTTCTAAACCTCTTAAAAAATCACCCGTTATAAAGTAAGTTTATCAAAAAAAAAAAAATTTAAATTTTCTAAAAAAATAAAAATATTTTAGAAATTTTTCCGTATGAACAACTTTGTTCGATCAACTTCTTAGTTAATTCCACAAAAAAAGCGAAATTTTTCATGATTTCGTTGTGTCACTTTTGTATGGGATTTTCCGTTTCGTGTCATCTGCGTACTGAGCTTTATAGGCCTATTATCGTTGGCGAGTCGAACAAAAAATCCTGCGAATGCGTATTATGGTTAGCGAATTGAACAAAATTCATTCGCCTGAACTGTCAAACCGCTGGCGAACGTAAAGTCGCCTTATTGCGGTTGGCGAAATTGTGAAATTTGGTGAAACCACAGGCGAATGAATTTATAATCCAGAAAAATTAATGGAAATTCAAGAAAAATGTATAAAACCCATTCAATTCATTTAGAATGTACATATTTAATGAAAATCGCCTCTGATAGTTTCGAAAAAAAACAAATCCAGCCAAATCCAGAAGCTATTTGAGCTCATGGAACAAATATAGCAATTCCAATGTGTGTTTCGTCCACTATGCCAACCACCCCAGGAAATCCAGTTTTAACGAAAAATGGAGCTCATGGATTGTTTTTATTTTCGGTCATTTCTGTGTTTATCCATTTTTATGCACCGCCGTGTTGGCATAAATGTTTGAATTGACGTCATTTTCGTTTTTATTATTTTGGTAGCCCTTGATTTCTACGCGAATGAATTAATTCGCCTATACCATAATCGTACAAGGCGAGTGTTTCGACAAGCAACTCGACTTACGCGAATTGTTCGACTCGCTAACGATAATAGGCCTATTAGTGTCAAAATGTAATTACAAAAAAAAAGTGAATTTGTGACTTTCTTATTTACAATAGGCAAACAAAATGGGTCGTGAGGGAAAAGTGACCTCATACTTCGTCTGCAGGAAGCTGTAAAAAACGAGGGAGAATATCCAAAACCATGTTATTCGACGTGGCAGAAGAACAAGTAAGTAGGTACAAGCGTCGATATTAGCGCTACGATGGAATTGCTTCTTGTCAAGATGGAAGAACAGAAAAATTCCATGGAATTGAAGTTCGCAGAACAAAAGAATTCCATAGAACAACAGAAGAATTCTCTCGAAGAACAGAAAAATTCTATGGAATATAAGTTCACAGAGCAGAAGAATTCTATGGAATCTAAGTTCGCAGAACAGAAGAATTCTCTAGAAGAACAGAAAAATTCTCTAGAAGAACAGAAGAATTCTTTAGAGGAACAGAAAAATTCCATTATCGGCGCACAAAAAGACGCCGTGGAAGAATTTAAGAATGTTCTAGATGTAAAAATCGACGCTATTGATGAGAAATTAAACCAGTATGAAACCAAATTCGAGGAAATTAATGAAACGTTCCATATACACGAGAAAAACATCGAGAACGTAGCAAAAGAACTCGGAACAAACATCAAGAACATAGCTCTAGAGTTCAGTACAAACATCGAGAACATAACTAAAGAGCTCGAAAAATTCAAGAAGCAGAAGGCTAGGGAATATTCTCCTGACTGCCCAAGAAGGAAGGAGATGCAACCACCCGTTTAAGATGGTCAAACATCATGGCTAATTTAAAAGAGACAGTTCGAAGCAGCTGCAACGACCAATGGATGGGACGACGAGGAAAAGTCGATTGCATTAACGCTCTCACTCCGAAGTACAGCTGCAGAATTGTTTTATATACTGTCTCCGCAGGAAAACAACGCGACTACGATGCTTTGGTGAAGGCTATTGAGATGCGATTTGGTGACGACCATATGCAGCAAGTGTATAGAGTGCAACTACGCAGTAGAATCCAGAAGAGGGGAGAAACACTCCAGCAGTTGCAAGCAGATATCGAACGGATAGCGCACTTGTCTTATCCCAATGCCGGCGAGGATCTCATCAATGAAATGGCTATTGAGGCATTTACACAAGCCATTGAGGACAGACAACTGCAAAGGGCTCTATGAATGGCTGGAAAGAGGACTGTTCTTGAGGCACTGGTATTTGCCTTAACGATGAAAGCTGCTGACCAAGCATCTCAAGGATTTCACCTCATGAGAGAAACAACATCCGTTGAATGCTCATGCCAGAGAACAGAAGTAGTAGACCGTTCTCGAAGGGGACCGATCCGTTGCTGGAACTGCACAAAAATTGGACATCTGCAACGACAGTGTAGAGCCGAACGTAGACAGGGAAGTTGTCCACATTGCAGAACTAGGAACCGGAACGAGGAGGCGTTTGAGCAGTCGGCGGTAATAACCAACTTCGCGGGGCAGAAGCTGGTTTCTGGGATCGACGCTCCAGGACCACAATTCAGGTTTCCCAGACCAAACGATGTAATAGACAGTGGAAGCCCATATCAACCAGAAAAAAAATGTGGTCACAATCGATACAGGTGCCACCGCTTCCATAGTCAGGAGGGACATCATTCGCCAATCATGGCTGAAATCTGAAAACAGCAACTGGAGCAACAGCAAAGGTGTATGGTGAGGTACTCTTGACGATAAACCTTGCAGGAATATTCTTCTCCCATGCATTCTTAGTGGCTAATATATGTGACGAATGCATCATCGGAATCGACTTTATGATGATATACCTAGTACTCGACATCGGTTTGCAAGTTCTAAAGTACAAGAACGTCGAGATTCCGATGGTTTACGGAACGAGAACGTCGCAGCTCTAAGGACAGTTGTAAGTGAGGACGAAATATTACCTCCTTCGCCGGAGACAGTTATTTGGACAAAGCTGGAAGGTGACCCTGGGAGCCACTGATTCTTCCTAGTCGAGCCAGATCCAGAAAATTATTATCAAAGCTTTATCGTCGGAAAGATGCTGGTAGAACCTAAAAACAACTTGGTTCCCGTTCGTGTCCTCAATGTGGAATACAAAAGCGTGAAACTAAAGCAAGGGGAGTGATTGGAAAGTGCGTACCGATTACTGCGGTCACAAAGTTGTCAAATGCAAGTCCTGTGAAACCGGTTAGACCTACGGAGATATCGGAAATGAAAAAGAATATACTCGGAGAGTACGAGCTGAATCAGGAGCAGCGGTCCATGGCAGGGAGTCTAATCAACGAGTTCGCTGATATATTTGCTTCATAGAGCGGCGAGTATGGCCGAACACATCTCGTACAACACCGAATCGACACCGGAGATGCGAGACCGATTCGTCAGCCTCCCCGACGACTACCATTGGCTAAGCAGACGGAGGTTGCAGAAATGGTGTGGACGATGGAAAAGGAGGGACTGCTTGAAAGCTCAAAGAGTCCGTGGGCATCGCCGGTCGTCCTGGTAAAGAAGAAATTACGAGATTCTGCGTGGGCTATCGCCAACTCAATAACGTCACCAAGAAGGATATCTACCCCCTGCCAAGAATTGACGACACCCTGGACACACTAGGTATCCGGAGCCAAATGATTTTCGACTCTCGATCTGAAGAGTGGCTACTGGCAAGTGCAGATCCATCCAGAAGACAGCGAGAAAACAGCATTCACAGCAGGAAACGGGCTTCGGCAGTTTACAGTAATACCATTTGGATTGTGCAATGCTCCAACTACCTTTGAACGTCTAATGGAGCGCGTTTTGCTGGGACTAGCGAGGAAAACCTGCTTGGTCTACCTGGACGATGTCATCGTAGTAGGAAAAACCTTTAACGAACATCGAGATAATCTTAAGGAGGTGTTTCAAAGGCTACGAAGGGCGCAACTAAAACTTAACCCGAAGAAATGTTCCTTATTTAGAACAGAAGTAAAGTACCTCGGGCACATCATCTCTTCCAAAGGAGTCAGGACTGATCCGGAGAAGGTCGATGCAGTTAAAAAATCGCCGTTTCCCAAAGACAAACATCAACTGTTGTACCCAGGTCAAAAGTTATGGAAGTGCTGAGGGAATTACATGATGGAGTGTCTGGGGGCCACTTGGGAATCAATAAACCGCTCGAAAAAGTGCGAGAACGCTTTTACTGGATCCATTCAAGGGAGGATGTTGAAAATTGGTGCAGGAAATGCGTAAAATGTGCGGCCAGCAAATTCCCGAGAGTGAAAGTCCGAGGCAAGGTGCAACAATACAATGTTGGAGCCCCTTTCGAAAGGATAGCAGTTGATATTGCGGGACCGTTTCCCGAAACGAGCAATGGAAATCGTTACATCCTCGTTGTTATGGACTATTTCTGTAAGTGGCCTGGGTAGACAGATTCGGTGTACCGACGGAACTGCATTCGGACCAAGGACGAAACTTCGAGTCGAAGATTTTCCAAGGAGTGTGCCAGTTACTCGGGATTCACAAGACAAGGACAACACCGCTTCATCCACAATCAGATGGTACGGTGGAGCGCTTCAACAAAGCACTAAATGAACAGCTCTCTAAGGAGAGACTGGGATAAGCAGATTCCCATGTTTTTATTGGCTTATCGATGTGCAGTGCATAACACCTCAGGACATACTCCATCTGAAATCTTATGTCGTTGAGCTGACTTTTCAAACACGCACTACCACAAATGCGAAGGAAGAAAAATCTCGTTTTATGTTCCATTGGGCACGAAAAATCTGAAATCTGAGAGCAAAATCCGAAAATCCCAATGGAAATCGACATTACTTGGTCGAACAGTCCTCCTACCTAGCGAGTTGATGTTTGGATATCCATGCGAAGAGCCCAAGAATGAGGAGGACTATGTTACAGACCTCAGGGATATCATCAGGGATGGGCATCCAGACACTAGGGATAAGATTAAGATAGCCAGTGACCGCATGAAAACGAGGTACGATACTAAAACGACAACTACAGGATTCCAGGAAGGAGATCTGGTATGGCTATATAATATTCATCGTAGGAAAGGTTTATCGCCTAAGTTGCAACAAGACTGGGAAGGGCCCCAAACAATCGTAAAGCGCATCAACGACGTTGTCTTCATCGTTATAATGGTGAAAATGTTAACGAGTTTGTTCGAGACGAACAATTTTAAAGGACCATTCACATGAGAGTGAACTGCGAATAGGCGAACTGCGAACAATTCAATTTATCTGTGTTTATGAATTGAAAATTGCTATTTGTTTTACCACAAAAGCATTATATTCAATTAATATAACACCAAAACCGAGACTTGATTTATTAAAATAACGAAATTTACAATTACAGCAATTCTCCCGCGAACTGAAAATTCTTGCCGCGAACTGTCACACTTTATTCACAATCCACATAAAACAGTCGCGATCCACAAACCTGCGAATGAAAAATTCGGTGGAACGTAAACGTCAACAATACAAATGATTCGCGGGTACCTGCGACTAAAAAAAGTTTTCATGTGTAACGATTGTAAATGGAGGAGGGAGAGGGCAATGCACCTACCGAGGGATTAACCTCGGATCGATGCACCTCCCCAAACCCCCTCTGCCGCGGACGTAACGGAAGAGGTCAAAAAAAAGATTTTCACGGCAAAGTCTTAAGCCTTCCCTCTCCACAGCCACCCCTATGACCCAAGGTCACAGGACTCCCTGAGTCAGTCCGGGCAGTCGAGAAGGAAGGGTGTCCACATCACCTAGGCGTAGGCATGCTAGTAAGCACTGGCCAGCTCGTCGGTCGGGGGGATTCTTGCCACGGTGACGTAGACGTTTGTTACGTATTTCCATGCCTTTAGGTTGCTGGGATTCCTAGTAAAAAAATTCAAGAAAAAAAAAGGAGGCGCGAAATGTCTTCGTCATAAGGTTATGGACAGCCAATCGGTAACGCTTCAAAAGAGGGAGAAGCCACAGATGAAGTTGGCTCCCTTGGTGTACCCACCACTGCATAGCTTCATACCACTGGTACGACTATGACTCCATGGCTAATGTGTCACCTTTCTTTCACATTAGCCCCTAAGTTTCCCTCTATTGGTACTCACTCACGGGCCCTTCACTAGGATCCCCAAACGTCGTCACATCCACCAAATAAAAAGCTTAGCAAGCCATACTCTTCAAAAAACTCGGATTTCCGAACCGTAAGGGAATTCTGACCCTATCGTCAGGTAATTCCTTCATCTACAAAAATTTCCAAAATACATCAAAACACGACTACGAGGCTGATTCGAAAGTTCGATTTCATTTAAACTGATATTTATTAACAATTCCTAAAATAAATCTAATCCTAAAAAAAAACTATGAAAATATGCTTGCTATGCAAGAATGAAGTACAACATCTGTACATCTAAAAGAAAAAGATTTGTAAGAATTACTTAACGCTTATACATCATTACGCTTCGGAATAATTTTTTTTTTGTTTTATTATTGACAATTCAGGCAATCAAATCCTATCCAAAACAAAAAAAAAAAATATGAAATTACAGGAGCTATACATACTTTACCCAGTAAGTACGCTTCAGCAAAAAAAAAAACTTATTAATTACTTAAAATTAAAAAAAAAAAACTACTAAATTTCTTGCTTCAGGATCCAAAATAAGCAGATAAATAAAAGAGAGAGGGAAGAAAGTTATATAGTCATCACCCGTCGTGAAGCAAACAAAAATTCTTTAAATTGGATTCGAGGGCGTATACGTAATATATACGAATGCGATTGACATTGCTTGTTGTTTTTTTTTCTTTTTAAATGTGACCTTTTTATATATATATGAACTCTATATAGGCTAAGTAAAAAAAAAATTTATTTGCAGTTCACTCCCCAGTATAAGAAATAATCAAGATGTTCAGGACTTACCAATATCAATCTTAACCAAATAAACCTGAGGGAATTAACCGCGTATGTTGATTCCAAGGGGTGAGGGGGAATATGTGCACATCTTCGCCGCCGGCCCGATGATTTTTTTTTCTTTTCGTAGGTAGGTGAGCTAAACGTAAAAAGGAGAAAAAATTTCTTATATAGGAGGTGTTGCGAACTGTTACACGGTTGTTAGCAAGAACTAAATACTTAACTATCCTATTTATATTTTTTTTCCTATCTGACGGGAATACGATGACTACAATGTTGCCGATGGAGTTGGTGCAACAAATGTTGCCTGGCAATGCTGCTGGAGGCTTTCGCCACTAATTTTCGGCGTTATGTTGATTCTGCTGCTGTTAGTAGAGACATTCGGCCTTACCAATAATCAACTTTAGTCTGGCACTTTACGAAAAGACTCCACACTTTCCAAAATCCCTTTACCAATAAACAAATATAGTCGCCAGACTATCGCTAACTGTAGGGTTAAATGTTAGTGTTGAGAAAGCTATGTTTATCTCGGACATTAGCTAAATAAATCCTCCCTTATGTCATTTTGAAGACAAGTGTTGCCCAACGATCCAAAATCACGGTAGTAAATTTCGTAATAGGAGAGATGGTGTTCAGCCTGAGCGTTTACAATTATTAATTAATTTTAGTAAATTGTGAATGTTTTCTAATTTTATTCATTGCAATACAACAATGCAAATGGTTTTTAAGTCTAACAATCACAAATTTGTACAAATGTATGCAAAATATTGAAAAATATTGCTTTTTTGTTTTATTTGTAAACACGTGAAGCATATATTTTTCTCTGTTTTATCTTGTTTAACCGCTAGTTCTTGCTTTTTGATTGGTTTTCCTTTGTAAATAGTTTGCGAGCAACGAATTTAATTTATGTAATATAAGTTTGGGATATTTCCAAGACTTTCTTGACAGTCGTCGCAAACAGAAAAAAATATCTTCTTAGCTAAGTTTGGACGGCTCATACAATTTTTCAACAATTCTCAGTACCTCAGGCGAATCAGGTAGATATTTTGTTGCACTCAAACCCTATTAAAACTCTTTGCAAAAGGAGTTTCTTTACCGAGAATGAGGATCTCTAATGAGACAATGGTTGGTGTGAAAAGGTTCACTTCGCGGAAAATATAGTTATAAAAATAGAATTATGAGCACTCAGCAAAATACATGCAAAATAACAAGTTTATTATCTTCTGGAGGGGTTTTATATTTTTCAGTTCGAATTTCAACATTTGTCGGTTTCTAAGTTTCCCGAATTAAGTATAATATGTAAGCCATACAATTTTTTATAGGTTAAGGTTAAATTGTATTTATTTTCAAACCCAATAAGTTCTTAACACGCTTCCTACGTGCGATTGTAATTTATTCTGAAATGAATGAGGAATGAGCCAGCTATTATTTCTATTTTCAAAAATATTCACTTGCTAATTACGCAATTGTGATGTTTAGACCACTAATAAGTTTTGATTTGCATCGTCAGCCTACAAATAAATGAAACCATTCAAATAAACTGTGCTCCGTTTATTGAATAATTTGAAAGAGATGTTATTACGACACAAATGCACTCATAAAGAAATCGCGAGGTAGTATTAGAAAACAATGGAAAGCGTACCATAAAAGTACTGAAAATTGTGTCCGATCGAACGATAGGGCATTACTGATTTGCATATGATATTTGACAGATCGGCGGATATTTTATGCATTTCCTATTTTGTGTTTTGTTTTTTGCTTATAATAAGTCTCAAAGAGCATTGGAAAGATATGTGTTGGGCAAATTTAATTGCAATTTATGTATTCCTTCTTTTAGAATAAAATCCTCCTTGTGAAAGAGACCATTGACCTTGTTTTTCACGAAAAAAAAATTATGAAATTTGAATTCTGCAATGACAACAAATGTAATAGATTCTAAGAAAGTTGTAGGACTAGTAAATGTGGAGGTCTAATTGTTTATTGGTACCATTTCACAAAAGCTGTACATTTTTACTAAAGCTGACATCTAACTAGTTGTCGACATTAGTGATTGATTATTAGTAAGGCCGATTGTATATAGAGACTATAGTACTATCACTTCGACGAGAAGATCATTGCGCCACCATCGGCACTGTACGAAAGCTGAAATATTTTAGAGGGTGAATATCATAGATATCGTTGGTTTAGTTTAGTTGGCGCAGAAACCTCGATGGTGGCGGTTGTATTGCTGTCAGCGCTGGTGGCTGCTGTATTTTTTTTTAAATAGTAAAACCACCCGAGTGAATGCGTATGCATTTGCGACGCTGTTTTATGATATGCTTTCCCTTTCCGATTTCAGAGTGTAGATGAGGGGTGGGTTTTGTAATCTATTCTTTCTCTCGTTTTTTGGTTCGGTTTCATAATTTTTCAGGTTTGTCGTCTGTTGCTTTTATGAATGAGATGAGCAGGTACCTACTTTGTGTGTAGTTGGATGTGCATTTATTCTTCTTTGGAAGAATTTCTGCATTACGATCTACGAAATTTTGAAATTGTGGTTTGAATTGCAAATTACACTTGTATCTTGTATGGGCATATGATTGATTGTCCTGATTTACTAATTGTATATCTAATTTGCTATGGGGTAGAATCGTGCAGGGGAAAAAATATTTAAAAAGTAAAATAAAGTTAATTGATGTATGGTCTCAGTTATGAGTTATTAGCAAAAAAGTTCGATGACCCTATGTATAACTTATTATGTATGAACAGGTGGATAGGTCGTCATTTCTGAAATAGTATTAACGTTGTTTCATCTCTCTTCCCATGCTATTTTTCATACTTTATTTAACTAAAGACTCGTTTCAGAATACTTAATAAAGGCATTAAAATAATATTGATTCATAAACCGAACTCTAACCTGTGTTGATGCGTATTGTCGTATAATTACGTTTTCTGTTTTAGTGCTATGGTGTACTTCTTAGAAGAGGTCATAAATCTAGAATCTAAGAATTGTCTAGGTATTAACTCTATAGGATTTTTCCGCTAATTTATGTTTTTACATAATCTGGAAAAACCCAAGCTGAACTTATTCTTCCCAGAATAAGTGCAAAAACAGGTAGTTATGGAAAGTTTTGTGGGGTTTTCATTCCCAAATGCATGCCTCTATTTTTTACATTTCTCAGAAATAGAAGAATAATTTAGAATTCAGGTACCTAGTTGTAAATATATTTAATTTTTTACGGTTTTGGGTAATATAATAACACTTTTTATTGGTTTCTCTTTTTATTTCGGGTAAAACCACCATTCTTTATTTTGTTTACCTATAGGTACATTTTTCGCCACTTTATTGATTTCCTTGCGACCCATACTACCTATTTAGTTAACCAGATATCGAACCAAATTCATTGAAAATTTATTTAAACGCTTGGCAGTTAGTGTATAGAGTCAGTCTTATTTTTCGAATAATTCGACTAGCTCGCAATATTTGGAGTGCATAAAAAATTGATTTCATTCATTGATTCAAGTAAACTAACTAAAAAACATAAAAATGGAAATGGAATCAGAAGTTGATGAAGAGTACTCTTTGGAAATGGAAGCGGAGATGGATGAAGATTACTCTATGGAAGCTCCAGTAGAAGACCATATTCTGGAGATGGACATAGTAAACCAAATTGAATACGATGACCTGGATGAAGAATTTGAGGACAGTAGTAGCAACACAAACACAGTTACACCTAAAGGATGCTCAGAAAAACTGCACGAGGCAGCCCTTATATTTTATGCCGGATTTGCAGCTTATAAGCTCCAGAGAAAGATAAATTGTGATGTTTGCACCCAATTTATGATTGATCAGACAAACGAGTCCAGAAAAGAAGCCGTACTAATACGCCTCAAGGCTTATAAAACTCAGATCACATCATCGGAGTTTGGAAACCTTAAAGTGCCAACTGTCAAATTTGAAAAAATTGTAAAAAAAATGAATGCAATTTTCACAATGCATTTTCCTGAGGACCGTAAGCAAGAAAACTTGGTTGAAACCCTATTGTCACAGTTGATATACCAGTTTGCATTTAAACAGGTACGTTACTATGGTAATATGGTGGCGACAAATGATAAATAATTCCCTTACAATAATTATTGCTTATTTTTAGAGGCAGATAAATTGCATACCTTTATGGGTAAATGATTCTCTCCAACAGGTTCTAATCTTAGATGATTAAATACGTTACTATGGAAACATGACAGCGACAAATTGATTGCCACCAAAATGCTTTTATTACCTGTTTTGTATGGGGAAGTCATAACTTAAGTTTACCAGTCATAATGGCGATATATACCCACGAATTTGTGTTTGTGCACATCTATGGCTCAGCACCTTTCGAATAACATAAATTTCATTCTCCTCATTTCATATTAAATACCGAAAAAGCGTACGAGTCGGGAAGTTCGGATGTTCACGTATTAAATATAATGATGATGATAATTATGATAGTAGTAATAAAATATTAAATATGATTGTTTGTTTTTATTTTCAGAATGGTAATAACGCTATGTTATGATGCTGTTTCAAGAAACGTTCATGGAAAAGGCATATCTCCTTTCATTATGTTTTCTCTGAGCGCTTCAACAATATTTCCTGCCTGCATGCTATTAATATTGCTACAAGACCGCATTGGCAGAAAAGCCATGTCCTCGCTATCGCTTCTTATAAGCGGAATGTTTATTTCAGCAAGCGGATTATTACTATCGTACCAGCAAATGTCTGATCACAGTAAGTGAAAAGTTTGAGATAGGTAAAATAAAATGTAACGTAGATAATGTATATATATATAATAGTCCGAGTTGTACTACACAGTATTCCACCTTTACCGTGTTATAACGTATATTATATTACACGAAATCTTAATAATAATAATAGTTGGCGCAACAGGTCTAGGGACCCTGGGCCTAGCTTCTCGCAGCCATTCTTTTTGTGTGAGTTTTTAATTTTTGGAACTAATGGAACACGAAATCTTACTATAAACAAAATCAAGCCATTTAAGATTATAAAATAAGAAGTTCATGAAGATAAGCTTTTAATACATAAATATATGTACCTTCATTTGTGCTAATGGGATCTGCCTATTATTTAAAAAGGAAATATATGCCAGGCATTTGTAGACATATTCACACACATCCGAAGATATTCCCCACAAGCAACAAAACTGAAGTAGAAGAAATAATATTACAAATGTACAATTATTTTACATACCTATTTTTATTTGTTAAATATAATATTCATTTCATAATTGCATATGCAAACAAAATACGTTTGGCAGAAATTTGCACAACATGCGAAATTAGTGAACAAACAAAAATTAATTTCACGTTTTGGTTTTGTTTACAATCAGACCTCGACCAAATGACATGTGCTGCAAAAACATATTAACGTAAGCTCTACGCTCTACGCAGGCTCTAAATGCAAATTTTCGCGTTTAACTTACGCTGCCCTAAAGCAACGTTGCTTAAGTTCGCAAAATGTTTATTGAACACATTTTCCTACGTAAGGGCTTCTTAGAGGGTGCGTAGAGATAAGCAGACTCCACGTTGAGTTTATAAATAAGGCTGGTAGATTGTAGCCCTATTATAATTTGTTGCCAAATTTCATATAGCCCTGAACGTGTGCTTTCAAAAAATCAAAAAATTGCGACATTGACTGGGCAGTGGCCACCCAAATCTCCAGATTGCACCGCAGACCATTGACAAGCTCAAGACAAACATTCTTACCAAAATCATCGCTATATCGCCCGAGTTAAGGACCCTCAACCGTTTAGTTTAAATAATATTAAGACTAATCTTATTATTTAATAGTCACGCATAGTAAATAAAAAAGAAATAGAGTAAGGATAAAGAAAATATTGTATTGGTTTTAGAGTGTCTTCCTCTACATAGTAGATAAGACAAAATAGGTTAAGAATTACACAAATACGCAGTAGATAAGCAAACATAGATTAAGAATAAAGAAAGGATTTAAAGAAAAGACACTAACGAAATAACGGGTGATTTTTTAAGAGGTTTAGAACTTTAAAAAAAAAAAAAACACAAAAAATTCGAAAAAATGAATGAAATATTTATTTGAATCGGTAGTTTAAACCTTGCAATTTAATGTTTAAAGATAATTTCATGCAAATGTTGACCGCGGCTGCGTCTCAGGTAGCCCATCCGCTGAGTCCAATTTTGGCATACTCTTTCACACATATCGGCCGGTATCTCACGAATGAATGCATGGATGTTGGCTTCCAGTGCGTCAATCGAAGCGGGCTTGTCCCTATACACATTAGCCTTGACATACCCCCACAAAAAATAATCTAATGGTGTCAAGTCGCACGATCTAAGCGGCCAATTGACCGGCCCGAAACGTGAAATAAACTGTTCACCAAACTCGCCTCGCAATTGCGCCATTGTTTCGCGTGCTGTGTGGCATGTGGTACCGTCTTGTTGAAACCACATATCATGCAAGTCAAGAACTTCCATTTCGGGCAAAAAAAAGTTTGCTATCATCGCTCGGTAGCGTTCACCATTGACAGTAACGCTGCGATTCGCATCATCTTTGAAGAAATATGGCCCAATAATGCCGCCGGCCCATAAACCGCACCAAACAGTGGCTTTTTCGGGATGCATTGGTAGCTGTTGCAATGCTTCTGGCTTATCTTCACTCCAAATGCGGCAATTTTGCTTATTTACGTACCCATTCAACCAAAAATGAGCCTCATCGCTGAACACAATTTTTCGATAAAAAAGCGGAAGCAGCGCGCGATGAACATTTCGAACCGAGCACAAATTTTGATAGTAAAATTCAATAATTTGCAAGCGCTGTTCATTTGTAAGACGATCCATGGTTAAATTGCAAACCAAACTGAAGCTGTTTGACAGTGACACAAGGTACTAAACACACGTCAGCTGTCAAAACCAGTGTTGCCAAAACCAAACCAGCTAAAAAATCACCCGTTACATATGGATATATTTAAAGCATTGCCAGTGTTCGAAGGACATCTAGCGAAACACAGAGTATATGGCGAGATAATGCCACTAAAATGGACAGCATCAAGGATTTTAGTAGTACAGCAAAACACGTGAAAGCATTATCAGTAATATAATTTAAAATACAAAGAACCACAGATAACGTGCTCACAATGTCGGAAACGTGCCGACATAATACCGAACACATTTTCGATAATACGACGGGCGCGACTTAATCGGTTTCGTTGCACCATTGAGAAACCGCGTTGGCTGTATAGTTTTAAATTGGCCGTAAAGCGAACGCATCGTCTGCAACGAGTACATATACGGAACTGCCATTTCTCTACCGGGTAGTGCTTTGTGTGCTGGCAAGTGTCGTCGGTTCAAAACACCATCCGGTTATCTCCCATTACGGCCGACATCGATGTATACGAATTTATATTGTACATCGGAAATGCCCATCAATACAATGCCGCGAGTGCCTTTGTAATTATAAAATATGCTGCCAGCATTACACTGAAAAAAAAAAAGACGTCGTCATATTGACGAATGGCGTTCATAAACATGCTATTCATTGATATGACGTACTTTTTATCAATATGATAAATAAATTCATGCAAACTTTTCAACAATTGATGAACCGTTTTTCAATATGAAGAAAGTGAATTCATCAATTTTTTTTTGGCAGGGTTCTGATAAGAATTTGGCTTTTTTTTGTAAGAACTACGTTCATCATTTCATCTTCTTTCGGTGAATTCAGTTATTTGTTCATTCAGTTGATGATTTATTCGACTCGTTGATGTATGGAATCATCGTATTCAAGTACGATTGCCAAATTTTGAATTTTCATCATATTGATAATGGCGCTCATCGTATTGATGACGGCTTTCATCATACTGATGACCGCGTTCATCAAAAAATAGACTTAAGTTTATATTAACGAGAATGTTGATGTTGACGGTGAAGCGTTCTTCTTATAGATGAACTGAATTCGTTATATTGATGAATTTCTTTTATAGTTTTCTTCAATGTGATGTACAGATTGTTAATATGATGTATGCTGTAGGTGTACACACACGAAGTTGGTACAGTATTTATACTCACACACGACATATGACATTAATCAAGCGTAAAGTATCTACACAGGGTGGCAAAAAAAAAAATTTTGAATGGTTTAACGATGAACAATGAATATCTTAAAAGAGTCAATATTTCGAAGGATTTAGAAATTTCATCGTATATTATTTTTTAATTAATGTTCCCACAAAAGTATTAATTTCTATCTTAAACATTGTGTTAAAAATTGCCTGCCGTTGAATAAACATTTTAATTAGCTTTTACTACGGGCGACTGATAATGAAGTGTGTAAAATTCAATAAAAACGGTGGAAATTTAAAAAGGTATTCCGATTTTCCCATTATATAAAATGTTATCATACATGTATATATTTAAAGTATTTATTATGTAATCTGTAGAATGAAAGTTATATTATTCGAAAAGTACTGTCTCATAGATGTGCACACACAAAGGTGTTGACTTACAATTTCGTTTAAATGATGTTAGATATGTAAACTAACTTTTTTCGACATAAATTTTTTGCTCTTAAAACTTATTTTCAAAATTTAATTTGTAAAAAATGACGTAAATATCGAAAAGTGTTGTAGGTGTTTTTAGTATGCATACTTATAAAAGGTAGGTAGGAAGGGTAGCATTAAATAAATGGAAATAGAGCTAGAATTGTCATGAATTTGTTTCACCGATTTTCCTTTGGTAACAAGTATTGCCAATGAACTGCAATGCTATGTTTACCTTATTATGCCTCTTTTAAGAAAGTATGTATAGGCGCATATTTGAATATTTTCAAAATCAATTTAAGATCATTTTTTAACCAATTTTTTTAAGGTACATGCTCCTCGATGTTTGAAATTATAAAATTCAAGAGTATGGATCAATTGAATATTGATTATGATTAAATAACAAAAAACGCAAAACACTTTTCAAACACAAATGTATATCTACATGCACCCTGTGCCCATACCTCAAGAAATTCATATGGCAAGCAAATGGCCGCTTTCTGACTCTAATTGGGATCCATTATCAAAAAAAAAAAAAAAAACTTCCTGGAAAAATAAAAGTACCTAGCTCCGAAATAAAATTCAATATTATAAATCCTCAATATTTCTTGAGCGCGTGAGTTTTTGCCACTACAACTTAGTGACATTCGTGGTAAAAGTGATTGTCGTTGGAATATTTTCCTTTCGGATACGAAGAAATTCAATTATTAAAATCACATAATATTGCCTCCATTACCATTTCCATGACATTATGTTCGTTTAGGTATTTTACCATTCTCAGTAAAGAAGAAAGGTTATGTGTTTATGTTTTATTTGGTATAAGTATTTCTATTTCACATTTTCTTTTTCGTGTGAACTAACTTGCAAACACATAAAAACAAAAGTGATTACACAAAAAGTGCGCATCATATAGATGAACAAAATTGTCAATATGATGGACACATTCACCACATTAATGAAATTGGACGGCAATTTCGGTTCATCGCATTGATGAATTTTTCATAACATTGATGAACAAAGTTGATGAATGATGAACACATTTTATAGTTTTCAAATTTCTTCATATTGATGAAATCGGTTTCATCATAGCAACGACAAATTTCACTGGACTAAAATTGATTATTTTTTCATTATATTGAAGAACTTTTTCATTGCTATGATGTACCTTTTTTTTCAGTGTAGGTGGTGCGATCATTACCACATGCTTTCCATCCACTGCACCTGCTCCAGTTTCGAAAACGCCACAGCTCGTTAAATTTGGTAGCAAAAGAATCCCAGGCCTCTAGTGTTCTCGGCGTCTAGAATTTAAAACCGTTTTCTGTGCATTGTGTACCTACATTGAATTAGGTAAGGAAATGAATTTACCTGAAGACATTTGTCCACGAGCACTTTGTAGATTGCATCCAAAACATTTGGAACGATGAGAACGAGATCGTTGACACAGGATTGCGGAACAGATATTGCAGGGACCGAAAATTGTCCCCGGTAGATAGGTATCGTAGAGTTATCACAAGCCGCTCAGCATAGCTAGAAGATCATCGAATTTGTTTTGAATCCATACGCAAAAAATTCCGATACAATTCTATCTCCTCAGCTCTAATATTCCACGAGCAATTTTGAGTAAATTTCCTCCTACTGTCGGCGTGCCACCCAATCCTTCGTCCAAACACGACGACACGTTTGTGTGGCGAATCATCCTGCTCACTGCTCTCAAATACGTATCTACGCGGCCAAAACAATCGCAATGCATCATTTTGTTCCATATATATATTTAATTTTTTTTGTGAATGAAAAAAATATTTTTGGTTTGTCTGATAATGCCTGCAAAGGAATCTGCAAATATTTTGTAAACAAACATCTGCCAGCCGTGTGACCTGGCAATTGTAAGGTAAGGTAGTTCGCTATTGTCAGATCATTTGCATCTCAATGCTATATCGTTTCTAGACCTGACACCTGACAATGTTTAAAATTTGCTAAGAAACGTACTGAGAAAACTAAAAAAAAATGAGAGAGAATCCATTTCCAATCTCTAAATTTATTCGTAACTAGCTGGCCCGGGGAACTTAGTTCCGCCCCAATTCGTTAATGTAATGAAAATAATAATTCCGAGCATGCACATTGCACATGCCTCTTTATGCAATTCGGTCAATTCAAATTCTTTATTCAAAAGCTATATTAAATACTCTAGGTATGACACTTAAAAAGAAAAGAAAAATAACAAAGTTCGGTCCTTAAGTCCACTTTTGCTTTAAATTAACAAAAATCAACTTCTGCTAGCTATTGTGACCGAATTTTGTTGATTCACTTGAGGCGAACTTTAAGTTGTTGATGATGTGAACTAAATAAAAAAAATGTTATGATTTAACAGATAAAGCAAGAGGAAACTCGAAAAAACGCTTGTGACAAATGAGACTTTATATTTGACTTAGTCAGTGATGTTGATTCCGATACTTACGGAATAGTTTTTAGAAAACAGGCATAATTTTTTTGTGAACTGTTTGAACTGTTTTACAATCAAGTTTAATTTACAACTGTGCGTCGTGCTTATTTTCCAAGAACCTACTTGACTTACTCACCAAATCAAAACATTGGATTATAGGGATAAAAAAAGATAGAACTGCCTATCAATCGACCAACATTCTGATAACAATTTCTTGAATCACCTTGTAGGTTAGTTGCAGTTCCTTTGTAAGATGTGCAATTTTTATCTTTTTTACCAAAAAGGCATGATTTTTCAAAAAAGCCATAATTTTTTAAGGGTTCAGAGTTCAGACATGAAATCTTCGATCCGGAATAGCATCACTGGCGGTGACTCCAATCTAACTATTTCTCAACTTAAAGTCAAATTTAATGCTTTATTTCTTCTAATTTAGACTAAATGTTAATTTGTTGCCAAACTAAGACGCGACTAAAATGTTTTATTGCTAAGGGCCAATAGAAATAACTGAAGTATATCAATATTGATGTGTGTCAATCAAACCGCAATGATTGACGTGCCACCTATTAGGTCCAAAAGTATCCTATCCTTCAAACTGGAACCAACCATACGCAACAACAAATTTACATGGAAATCGCCTGAGTGGCTTTGGAGATCGAAAACATTACCTATTGAGTCTAAAAGAATGTTATCTTTTAAGTCTTGCTAAACCTTAAATACGTCAATACGAACAAAACCAAAAAGTTTCATGAAAATTGGCCCATCAGTTATTGAGATATAAAGTCATCGAGTTTCACACCGAAGGAATTATATTTATAAATTATTGTTATTGTATTATTATATTTAAGAAGTTAATTGAATTTAAGTTAAAAACGAAACGTGTGCCTACAGCGCCACCTGTTGAGAACTTTATGATTTTTTATAAACCATCTATGATTCAAGACGAACAAAACAAAACAAAAATCATTCAAATCTAACTAACGCACATATCTATTTCCTTCTACATTTAGAGACACAGGAATCTCAATTTTGACTTCGGTGAAAGGGTTATAGGGTCAACAAAGCAAGGCAGGCATGCTTGTTTAAGCCTGTGCTTAGCTCGTCGGTGTAGTGGGATCTTCTGCTTGGCTTGCGGACTACCGTGCTTTTACATGCCTGAATTTTGATGCGAAAATTTTAAAATTTGTTGGCATTAAAGGGATAGGAAGAAAATTGGGAAAGGATTAACTCTAAACGAAATATTTGTAACTTTAATAGCCAAGAAGAAAACTAACCACACCTATCAACTTGGTTGTAAGCCTTTTCCCTTCTCTCTCCACAACAGTACCGAAGGTGTTATGGTATCTTTGAGCTGTCCTCCCCATAATCATACTCACGAATCAGCAGAGTACCATGATTGTGAACACTCAAAACGATCAACAACTCCTGTTGCCTGTTATCATTGTCCTCGTCATCTCAATAACCCCTACATTTCAACTTACTCACACATCAAACAAATCAACGTATCTACTCCATTTCAAAAAGTCACTGAATGTAACATAGTAAACATAAACAAATAAAAAAAAAAATTTCAAAATTGTTGACAACAACAATTTGCTTGGAAAATAACTAAAATAATTGACAACAACTAAAATATTTTTTTTTTTTGTTTTGGAAGTTTCACTAGGTACTCGATTTATATCCAGTTTATTTCTTTTCAAAGTGCTTTTCCCCATGAAAATCGAAATGCGTGCCTGCAACGCCACCTGTTGAGACTTTTCCGACTTTTCTTTTTTTCTAAGCCATCCCTGATTCAAGACGAACAAAATGAAACAAAAATCATTCAAATCGGTTTAGCAGCTCTCGAGCAGCTCAAACTTTCCCAGCTCAAACGTTTGAAACGTAAAACTCTATTTAATTTCGTCTTCAACGACGTCGGAGGAAGAAGTTGTGATTGAATGTTGTCCCAGAACAATTCGGCTCATTCAAAATGGTAAGTTTAAGCCCGACTGTATGTACGTTAATACGCCCTGTAGCCCAAACGGCTTGACCGATTTTAAAGAGTGGGGTGCCATTAAATTGTTATTCTTCCCCGGAGAGTCATAGGCTTAACATTATATTAAAATATTAATTTAAAAAAAAAACCAAAAAAAAAAATTTTCACACAAATGTCTTAGAGACATGTCAAGATACCTACGTATTTGGCTTATAAACAATTCAATTCCAACTTATTTTTTAGATTAATTCATTTTTGGTCCTTAGTACAAATAATATCAAATAAATGTAGGTATTGTAGATATGGATTTGTTAGTGGTGGCAATGGTGTAGTGGACATTTTATTTCTTGTTACCCGGGCGGTATAGGTGGCAAGCCGAACTAAATTTTTTTAACTCAGCTCACATTATATTTAAGAAAAATCTATTTTAATTAGGTACCTTGGTATAACATATCCTTCTGAAATGGATTTTACAAGGGCTATCGCGTTCGCTTGCATTATTGTAGAGGAGTGCTGATGCCAAAGGCTAGGTTTTACGATTTTATTTACTTATAATAGAAATGTTTCTAGGTTAGTAGGTATGAATAACGAAATCTGAAGCTAACTTTTGTTTATATTGAGATACGTACATACAATGCGGGTAAACACGGGGGAGGATTGTTTACATAAATAACTTGCATGTATACCTTTTCAGATATAACCTTATTGATTATTCTTTCGATCATTGGACGATTTGGTATCACAGTTGCTTACAATACTGGAGCGCAATATGCAACTGAATTAATACCAACATGTGTACGTGGTCAAGGTGTTGCGGCCGTTCACGTTATCGGCTATGGTTTCACATTCTTAAGCTCATACATTCTGCATTCACGAGAAATTTTTATCGCGATGCCCGATCTTATACTAGGCTTAATGTCTTTTTTTGGATCAGCTTTATGCCTTTTTCTGCCGGAAACAACAGATCGGTAAGTTGCATCTATGTTGTTTGTACTACGTATGGGAATTTGGAATTTGAATATTATATTATCCTTTTCTATAGATACCATACCAAATATTTTTATTTTTCTCTTTTTCTATAAATACATTTATATTTTTGTATCACATTTATTTTTCGCAATTAGAACACTACCAAACACTTTAGAAGATGGAGAAAATTTCGGAAAAGGGGAAGGCTGCTTTACTTTCAACTGCATGAAAGTTGACAGATAAATATTTGTAAACCTGAATCAAAGTTTCAGAAATAAATGTTTATTAGTACACTTTCCTAATAAAATCTTAAATTTCTTATATTACACACTTTTTTTCATTTTCGAACGAACAAGGAATACTTTAAGCAATAAAGCAAGATATATATACTAACGATGATAATAGTGCCCAGCTGGAAGTGCTGATGGGAATGAAGGTGCATACGGAACAGGGCCTGGATAATGCGCTGGTAGATGAGCCAATGGTGCGGGTGCTGGTGCAAGAGGTATTGGTGCTGGAGGCGGTGCTGGAACTATGGCTTTGCCAAAAAGCGGTTCCTTACGGACAACTGCATTGAATCCATTGTGAGGATCTGCGGTATAGTCAACAGTACGTTTTGTACCGTCTGGATCAACTAAAGAATAACTTCCTTTCACAACATCACCATGACGAGTTTCGTGCTGACTTTTCGAATCTCCAGTGTAGCCGTCTTGAACGTCGTAAGCGAAAGAATATTTCGGATTTACATCATACGGTTCAGGGGCTGCGATGTTAGGAACAACTGTGAAATATAAAACATGTATTTATTTATTGTTTTGCAATAGAATAGTATTTACCTGGGGCAACGTATGGCCCATGCGATGGTCCGGGTGCGTACGCATAGTGGGGGAGAGGACCAGAAGCTGGCAGCCCAGCATGTCCATACACATAAGGTAAGACGCCACAATGAACGGAAGTAGCTAAACTCACAAATAAAATGAGGAACTGAAATACAATTTATCAATATTAGATGATATATTAACTGAGAGGCGCAATCTACTATACATTTTAATACGAAAATTACAAATTAATAGCAATTTACTAAAAAAAATTTAGATAAATGTCAGCCTTTTTGAAGCCTAGGTTAATAACAATGAACATGTTAAAGCAAGCGAATAACAAAAGGACTGATCTCTGGAATGAAGCGATTTGATTGCATCAAATTGCAAAGTTATCAATTTGTATGCTCACCTTTCACTTTAAGAAGATGTCATAACAGCATTTAAACTGAAATTTGTATTCTTGTAAAAATAAGCTACTGGGAGTATTTTTAAAATCAATATCATATTCTAAACGGTTGGATAGATTAGCGTAGTAGTTCCTTATACTTCTGTGTAACGTAGTTCTTGTGCACAGGGTAGGTAGGCCCAAAAATAAAGAACTTAGTGTCCTATTGCAATATTTAAAGCTGCATAGTATAGCTTGATAGTAATGAAAAGGTATTATTATGCTAATAATGTCGAAATCAAAAGTAGTGAATAATATTTTGTTGTTTATGAAAGTGATTAGAGCAGACAAATAATTAAAAAAAAAAACGCCTACCATTAATTAATTAATTTTTGCTTTCTAATGCTTTCAAATATTTTCCATCTACAAAGCCATCTACCATGTAATGGTTAAATATAAAATTTAATTTATTCGAGGAAAATATATAGACAGGTTATTATCATCTTACAGTAAATCCCCGGGATATACCTACCTACTCTTAGAACTGTTCATATCATAGAAAGAATATTTTCCAATATTAAAACATAGGTCTATAATTGTTGTCCGTTTTAGACTGATTTATTAATTTTTCCTCACGGGAAAACAGAAGAAATTTCGAATTAATGCGAGGGACAGCATTCGAACTGCTGAATAGGTAAAGTTTCTCAGGAAGATAAAGAGTTATCTTTGTCAGACATTGACAGGATTGGAAAAGAACTGAACTTGAGACATATTGATTAGTAGTCTAGTAGTCTAATTATAATAGAGTTCGACTTGGAAAATATAGTCATAGTGAATTATATAGTTGAATTACATAGTTAAATTTAAAGTAGGTACTAAAACAGTGAAAGTGGTTCTTAACTATTTGCTTCGCCCATTTATATATAAGATTTATTTTACTAGTAAATTTCGTAATTGATTTATTTTTGAGAATAACTGAAGGAACAGAACGTGCAATTTTAAGAAGTATGCACTTTCCTTAAAGGTAAAAAAATGTATTTAAGTATTATTTTAAATAAAATCTATAAATAAAATATCATAGTATATAAATATTAGTTTTTAAAATGTTTAGCCCAATTGTATCAGAACTAAAAACGGCTCCAACTTAAGCCACGTCTACGAACAATTTAACATTCATGATTTTGATCATACTGAAATATGTTGATCAATGCAAGTACCTGCTCGTTAGTAGGTACAACATTTAAAAATATTAACTTATAATTTCTCTTAATCAATTACAAAACCAAAAAAAAAAAAAATTGACTTGATAAATGATCTTCCTATCATGGCTCTGGGGATAGATGCATCTAGATCCCTTAGCCTCACTTTAATTTGTATCATCCTTTGCAATCGACATTTAACAAAAAAATTGCTTGAAATTTGTTTGATAGGCTTACGTAACGCAACTTCTACATTTTTGTCATTTCCACTCCATGATCATTTTATTAAAACGAACTGCATAATTAATAGCAATGCTTATTTAATTAGATCAGTTCGAAGTTGATACAAAATTTGTGCTTTACAGGTCGACGTGCTTCGATTATAGCTTCGACCATACAATAAGCGCTTAAAATGTATAAGAAGATGGTAGGTATGTATTGAAACCGTTTAAAGTACAATATCTGAATGATAATAAAACCACAACAATTCATTTGTCACTTATACGTAATTATATCATCGCACTAATTCCCATATTTGATCTATTTTTTTTAAACACTGTAGGTACCTCACATTTTCTTATAAAATTATGTAGCTGGGTACTATCAACACAAACCGCACCTGAATTTGCATTTTCACAATAATCAATAGTTCCAAACGTCAGTAGCGCCCGAATTACCTCTTACGAAAAGAAGAGATCAAAGACTGTAACTTAATTGAAGCCCATTTGGTCTTTTTATACTCGCGTCGGTAAAAATGCGTTATTACAATAGCATTGTATGGAATCTGTAGTCCATTCAGTTGTATGTTTCTGCATAGAGCGTTCAATTGCAACAGATCCATTGATCCACACATAAAGAAGCATGGTTATCGAAAATACTCCCACGATTAATGTATGTTAAAGGTTAAGGAAATGCTTTTTATATAGACTCGTAAAATAGCTAAATGAGACGAAAATTTCTGGCTAATGCTTTTTAACTTATTTAGTTACGACCCTTAAGGGCAGATTGTTGCAGTGCAATTATATTGTATTAAGTTTGTATGGACTAAGCAAGGCAGACAATATTATTGTACGTTAACACCAGATTTGCTTCACTATAAATCGTCGTAAAATGGCAACTTTAAAAGGTTACTGCTGCAAAGGTCAGTTATAGTGTTTTTTTTTATTTTTTCTGTGTATGGAGGTATGTATACAGGTTTTGTTGGACTTTACGTTTTAAACGAGCCATCTGCATTAAGACAGTTGTCATATTATGGAAGTAAGGCGATTGTACATTCGTTTAGTTAGTGATTATTTGTAATCTATTTAGTTTACTGTTACCATTAGTGGATAACCTTGCAACGCACGTAGAGATAATTTGTTTCTGACACTTTTATTCTCAATTGATTACAGTCAAATTGTTCATAAAATTGTGAAAATTTGAGATTCATGATTAAATTGAACATAGGCTCAGTCTAACAAAAAGGTGTCCTTTGTAAAACGGTAACGGATGAAAATCTCGGCATGGATCATGCAAGGGATAGTATAGAAATGTAATTTTCATTATATACAGTGCCGCTCACTTGAATAGAATATCTTTAAAAACAATAATGACAATGACTCTTTTTTCCTTCTTCTAATTGAAAGTTATTAATTTCTGTAAATAAAGTCCATAGTTCCAGTTCTAGTTATTTTTATAAATTTTGAGGCAATATGACTCAAAATAAGTATACCAAATGACTGTGCATTCATACGAGGAGTTAGGAACTGCAACTGTGCACAATGGTGAGGCGCTATTCAAATAAGCTGCACTGTTTTATTATATAAACGGTCATTGATTTTTCGGTTTCAAAAGTAAAGCTAAATAAAACACACACAGCCATATACATTTTTGATGAACATTTTATTTCATTATAAAGTTTGGACTTTGCCATTAAGTGTCAAAAACAATATCATTCCGCCTTGGGAAGATTCGCCGCATGTGATTCCTTTTAGGAATCATATCGGGCGGTATCTCGGCCATAACTTGAGTAATGTTTAGGGTGACCAGATCCTCGGCCAGCAAAATGAGAACACCTCAAAAAAATCTCAAAAGAAAAATGTAAGAACACAAAAAAAAACAAATAACAGAATATATAATTTTTTAATTCATTACAAACAAAAAACAAAAATTTTAACAAATTCTATAAGATTGCAAAATAAATTGAGCTGTCGATTGGTTGTGTTCAGCCGGTTGTTAAAAAAAACAGAAGATATTGTTGTGTTTAGACGTGAATGAGTTCGTATGCAAATATATATGTATTATTTCGTCTTCACACTAGAAAGCTGCAGACAATTTCTGAATTAGCGTTGAAAAAAAGT
The DNA here is from genome assembly GCA_949126925.1 of Cheilosia vernalis. Lineage (NCBI taxonomy): Eukaryota > Metazoa > Arthropoda > Insecta > Diptera > Syrphidae > Cheilosia > Cheilosia vernalis. Next base: position 43,511,466 of record OX421358.1, read on the forward strand.
TTTGTCGTAGTTTTGTTTCGTGGAAAAATTCCCTAAACTGTGTAATCATACAAAAAGGACTAATTGCACATTTATAGCAAAACGGTACCGGACATTTTTTTTAGATAAAAAGATGACAATGTTCTCTTAAAAGAGGTCAGCCTAGTAATGTTGGTTTTTAATGCTTCTTAATGCGTTTAAATATACGGTCTTTTTCGTAGCCCCACAGAAAAAAATATTACGGTGTTAATTCGCATGATTTTGGTGGCCAATTGACGTCTCCAAATCCTAAAATTACGCGACCAGAAAACTTCTCACGCAAAATTGGTCATGTTGTGTGGCTTGTTGTTCTGTCTTATTGGAAACGCATGTCGTTTAACTCATGATTTTTAATGGGCGGTCAAACAAAATCAGTTATCATTAAACCATATAGCTCCGAATTGATAAATCGATAAATTGGGGTCAGTAGCAACATTTGCAATTGCAGCAGAAATATTTTCGACTAAGCGTGCATTACGATGATGTACAGGCCTTACGACATCAGTCACGCTTCCACTCTCTTCAAATGTCTTAGTCAGTCGATAATGACGACCATAACCATCGCGCAATGCACGAAAAGTGGCTACGTTTGAATCACTACTTTTGCAGTAAGTCTTAATAATCTTAGCTCGTTGTTCGATTGCTAAGTCTTAATAATCTTAGCTCGTTGTTCGATTGCCAGCGCTACAAACTTGAAATCACGAAATGAATAACCCGTATATTGATGATATTCATTGAATTAATATTGATAGCGTTTTATATAATGTGAATAATCAAAATGTTACATTTAGACCATTTTTACCTTAACATTGAATTTTTTCACACTTCATTAATTGTTTTCAATTTTATCAACTACGGTTTATTTAGCAAAATCAGTCACCCATAGTCAAAGCAAATTAAAAAGTTTATTCAACGGCAAGCAAATGTCAATACAATGTTTAAAATATAAATGAATTATAACTATATGCTGAAATTTTTAAATCACATATATCGACTCTTTTAAGATATTTCATCGTTAAACAATTTACTATACCACTCCGTGCCGATGCTTTACGCTTGATGAGCAATGTCATATAATTATCCATTAAAATATACATGATGCGTGTGTTAGTATAAATGGTGTACCAACAATCTGCACATCTCATTGAAGAAAATGATATAAGAAATTCATCCATATTAAGATTCCATTCATCAATATGATGAATCAATTTAATTTGTTCATCAATATAACGAATATCGATGAACGCTTACATCAACTTTATTCTTAGTAAAAGTTAAAGTCTGTTTTTTGATGGATATAATGAAAGTCGTCATCAATACGATGAACATATTCTATTCATCAATAAGAGGAATAAATCATCAACTGGATGAAAAAATCAAAAACTTACTTTACAAAAAAATTCGCCAAATCCTTATCAGAATGCACCCAAAAAAGTTGATCCATACACTTTCTTATATTGAAAAAACGGCTCATCAATATTGATGAAAATTCCGTCATATCAATGAATACCTTGTTGATGAACGCAATTTGTCAATATGACGACGTCTTTTTTTTCAGTGTAGATCGACCTTTTTAATGAAATGGTACACAAATAGCCAATCGCTTATTGTCCAAAGTAGTTTTATTTGAAAACAACTCTCAATAACAATAAAGGATTACAGCATTTTTGAAAACCATTTTTTTTAGATTAGTTTTCCTTAAATTTCCAATTATCACCAAGTTAGACTGGGATGCTTCGTTTACCATGGCAGTGTATAATAAATGGGAGGCTTTCAGGTAAGGTTCGCTCAAATTCAATTATCTAATAGCTCCAAGACATTATAGGCAGATGCAACTAATCATACAAGTACAACGCCTATAGGAAGAAGAGATACCCGAAACCCAAAAGATGAAAACGATTTTAGTAGCAAAAAATACTACCGCCCTTACTAATAATCAAGCACTAATGTCAACAATTAGTTGGATATCAGCTTTCGTAAAAATTTACAGCATTTGTGAAACGGTACCATTAAAAATTAGACCTCCATATTTACTAGTGCGACAAATTTCTTAGAATCTTTACATTTTGTTGTCATTGCAGAATTCAAATTTCATAATTTGTTTTCGTGAAAAACAAGGTCAATGGTAGCTTCCACAACGAGGATTTTATTTTAAAAAAATTTAATCCATACAAATTAAATTTACCCGAAAGATATCTTTCAAAGGCTTTTTGAGGCTTATTAAAAGCAAAAACCAAAACACAAAATAGGAAAGGCACAAAATATCCGCTGATCTGTCAAATATCATATGCAAATCATCAATGAGCTATTGGTAGATCGGACCTACTTTTTATAGTATGCTTACAGTTGTTTTCTAATACTACTTCACGATTGTTTTATGAGTGCGTTTGTTTCGTAATTAAAACCTTTTTATATTATTCAATAAATGGAGATGATGATGCAAATCAAGATATATTGGTGGTCTAAACATCGCAATTGCATCATTAGCAAACGTATATTTTTGAAAATAGTAATAATAGCCGGTTCATTCATTTTTGAAAACAAATACAATTTGATCTATTAAAAATATATGTCGCCTAAGGTATACTGAGAATTGTTGAAAAAAGATATGAGCCGTCCAAACTTAAGTGAGAAGTCTTGGAAATATCTCTAACTTATATTAAATTATTTTCTTAGTAAGCATCCATTTGCTTGCAAACTATTTAAAAAGGAAAACCAATCAAAAATCCAGAACTAGCGGTTGAACAAGATAAAACAGAGAACAACACAGAAATATATGCCTCAATTGTTTAGATATAATACAAAAATTCAATATTTTTATAGGCTTGAACAAAACCGTGATTTTGGACGGTTGGCCAACACTTGTCTTCAAAATGACATTAAGGGAGGATTTATTTAGCTTACATTTAACCCTACAGTTAGCGATATTCTGACAACTATATTGGTTTACTGCTTAAGGTATTTTGGAAAGATTAAAGGTGATTATTGGTAAGGCCGATTGTGTGACCATTTTTAGAATTTCTTCTGAGCTCATATTGAGTATAGGTAGGTCTAGGTATACCTAATTGATTGACGAAATTTTTTTTTAGTTTCTTAAGAACATTAAGATATATGTAAAGTCTAATAAATTTTCACAACTCAAAGCAAATATAAATATCTTCGGCCTTAGTGTAGCATAGTATATAAGTCATAGTATGTAAGTCATGATGTACACGTAGTCTTAGGCAATGTTGTGAGAGCGCTTTAAACAATAAATCAGTTTGTGCTTGCACGTCAACCCGGAATGATCTACTATTTGTTACATGGCGCAGCCGGTGTAATAGCCCTTTATATATAATTTGATACTGTACGATATGGTGATATCGAAAGAAAGAACAAATTCAATCAAGGTCAATAAAGTCTTAAGATATAGAATTGTTTCATACTATTTACCAGTACTAAACCATAAGCAGGAAGTTGGTCACAGTGCCAGACTAAAGAATTATCTCCGGGAAACACTTGTGAACAAGAAAAATGTATTCAATCAAACAGATGCCTCTCAAAATGGGTTAGGTTGATGTCTGTTGCAAGAAAATCAACCAATCTCATTTGCATCTAGGAGTTTGACAGGCATCGAGCGTAGATATTCTCAGATAGAGAAGGAACTTCTCGCCATTTTATATGCGTGCAAAAAATTCAATTTTTATTCATATAGTCGCAATGTTCTTATCTACAGTGATCACTGATCACAACCCTTAGAATCGATTATGAAAAAACAAATAGACAAGATTCCAACTTCTAAGTTACAAGGAATGCGTTTAAAATTGTTGAATTTTGATGTGAAAGTAATATATATGCCCGGAAAACATTTACACATAGCGGACTATTTATCTAGGTACTAAGAAGATAACAAGAAAAAGCGATGAGGATCCGACTATATCAGAAGCGGTATTATCCATAAATGTTAGTGAGAATATGAAAGCTGATTTTCAAAAAAAAAGTGATGAGGATATCATATTGAATAAATTAAAACACTTGAGTCAGAGCGGATGGCCAAATGACAAAACGAGAGTAGACGAGGACTTGAACTTTAAAATGCGTCAGAACATATTTCTGGAGGATGGCATACTGTTTTTTGAAAATCGAATTATAGTTCCTCCTAAAAATATGAAACCCGAGATTCTTCGTCAACTGCATGCTTCACATTTGGGGATGGAGAAAATGAGAAAAATTGCTTCGTCTTCACTATATTGGCCTGGTATTAGTAAGGATATAGAACAAGTAGTAGCAGCATGTAAACTTTGTCAAAAGCATTACAGCAAAAACTGCAAAGAACCATTAATTCCACATAAAATTCCAAACTTTTCCTTTCAAAAAGTAGGGTGTGATATTTTTGAATTTGCAGGAACCAGCTATTTAGTTTTAATCGATTACTATACAAAGTGGTTGGAGATAAAGAAAATTAAGAATAAATCATCAAAAGAAATTATATCAAAATGGCTCGAAATATTTTCTTTTTGGGGTATTCCAAACACTGTCATAGCAGACAATATTCCATTTTCGTCATTCGAGTATGCAAATTTTGCAAAGAAATTAGATTTTGTAATAGAGACGAGTAGTCCTTTATATCCTTAATCAAATGGATTAGCCGAGAGGGCAGTGCATATATCAAAACATCTTCTCAAGAAAAATCGTACGGAGGAAGAATATTACTTAGCTCTACTAGACTACAGAAATACCCCAGTCAAAGATTTGTCAGCATCGCCTGCTCAACTTATGCAAAGCAGAAGACTTAGGTCCAGACTTCCAGTTCACAAAAGGTTGTGTAGATCCAAAATAGAGCAGGATTTGGAAAATCAGTTTACAAAAAAGGGAGATGATAAGGTTTTAGTTAGGGATAAAAATATTTGGACACCAGGGACGATTACCAAAAAATGGCACACTCCAAGATCCTACGTAGTGCAAACGGATGGCGGGAGTTACAGACGCAATGGTTCTGATATTCGGCAAAGAATGATAGTTCATGGTTCAGACCTTAGTCCAATGTAAATCGAAACTTGCAGAACCAGGAGTGGGAGGTAAATTTGAATTATAAACACAAAAAAATAAAAAAAAATTAAATTAAGGACACTTGAATTGTAATGGAATTGAGGGTTTTTTTTTCTTATTGTTTGTTAAAAAAAAAAAACAAAAAAAGGGGAATTGTAGCACGTAGTCTTAGACAATGTTATGAGAGCGCTTTCAGTTTGTGCTTGCACGTCAACCCGGAATGATCTATTTGTTATGTACATATAATCAACCACTAATGTCGACGACTAGTTAGATGTCAGCTTTAATAAAAATGTACAGCATTTGTGAAATGGTACCAATAAACAATCAGACCTCCACATTTACTAGTCCGACAACTTTCTTAGAATCTTTGTTGTCATTGCAGAATTCAAATTTCATAATTTGTTTTCGTGAAAAACAAGGTCAATGGTCTCTTTCACAAGGAGGATTTAATTCTCAAAGAAGGAATACATAAATTAGAATTAAATTTGCCCAACACATATCTTTCCAATGCTCTTTGAGACTTATTATAAGCAAAAAACAAAACACAAAATAGGAAATGCACAAAATATCCGCTTATCTGTCAAATATCATATGCAAATCAGTAATGCCCTATCGTTCGATCGGACACAATTTTCAGTACTTTTGTGGTACGCTTTCCATTGTTTTCTAATACTTTATGAGTGCATTTGTGTCGTATTATAATCTCTTTCAAATTATTCAATAAACGGAGCACAGTTTATTTGAATGGTTTAATTTTTTTAGGCTGATGATGCAAATCAAGTGCAAGTGAATATTTTTGAAAATAGAAATAATAGCTGGCTCATTCATTTCAGAATAAATTACAATCGCACGTCGAAAGCGTGTTAAGAACTTATCGCTTCCGGGTTTGAAAACAAATACAATTTAACCTTTAACAAATTGTATGGCTTATATATTACTTAATTCGGGGAACTTAGAAACCGAAAAAAGTTGAAATTCAAATTGAAAATTATAAAATGCACATTTTTATGCACACATATTCTCGCACTACCTGTTAGGGTGTTACCCCCCCAGAAGTTAATAAACTTGTATTTTGCATGTATTTTGCTGAGTGCTGATAATTCTAACTATATTTTCCGCGGAGTAAACCTTTTCATACCAACCATTGTCTCATTAGAGATCCTCATTCTCGGTAAACAAACACATTTTGCAAAGAATTTGAAAATTGTTTGGTTGGAACAAAATATCTACCTGAGTCGCCTATCGCCTAAGGTACTGAGAATTGTTGCAAAAAGGTATGAACCGTCCAAACTTAAGTAAGAAGATATTTTATTCTGTTTGCGACGACTGTCAAGAAAGTCTTGGAAATATCCCAAGCTTATATACAGTTTAGTTTTTATTAAGCAACTGTTCGGCCGTGGGGTTCTCCGACCGTCAACCTATGGACCTCTAGTTATCCTTCGAGTAAGGACTAGGTAGATCTTGGTTGTTGCGTTTGACCGATTGTCAAGCGGATACGAATGGTACGAACGAGAGCGAAAACGAGTGAAAATTTAAACAACGATATTTTCCCCGAAGGGTTTTCAATAACAATAAAAAAGCTTTATTCATGGAAGGTTTATATAGAGGATGAACTAACAGGTTTTCTGGCGATTGAGAGAGACATTACGTTATGTTCAAATGTTTAAATTATGTGGCGAAGTGGCAAAATACAAAAAAATATGGTGATTGGTATAAATTAAGGCGCCAGATTCAAATATGTATTTTCAAATACAAATTAAGTGTTAGGATGATGATAATGAAGATGAGGATGATGACGATGATGATGATGATGATGATGACGAGGAAGATGATGACGATGATGATGATGACGAGGAAGATGATTACCCAACATTCCGCCGCCTTTGAAAGCATATGCTTTTAAGAGGGTATGATTGCCAACTTGCGAATCGGACGTCTTATTTCTCCCTTGGACGTTTTTATTATAGCTACTCTGACTCTTCCGTCAGAACCTGGAATGATGGTTGTAATTCGCCCCATAAGCCATCTTTGGGGTGGAGCATGGTCTTCGTGGACGATCACTAAGTCTCCGATTTTGATGTTTGGGCTAGCAGATGCCCACTTCCCTCTATTTTGCAGCTCCTGGATGTATTCTGTTGACCATCTTTTCCAAAAGTGGGTTTTGACTGCGTTAATTCTTCGCCACCTCTGGATGAAGCTGATTTCCGTTAGGTACATCGTCTGCAGGTTCGGGAATCGCCTCAGAGATGAGCCGATCAGAAAATGGGCAGAAGTCAGTGCTTCGAGGTCGTTTGGGTCCGATGAGATTTCGGTGATTGGCCTGGAGTTCATCACCGACTCTATTTCAACCAGCGCTGTTGACAGCTCTTCAAAGTTCAGTTTGGCACCTCTAAGGCTACGGTACAGATGTCCTTTTGCGACTTTGACAGCCGCTTCCCATAGTCCTCCGAAATGGGGTGCCCTGGGGGGTATAAAATTAAAATTTATGCTGGAGTTAGTACAATAGTTTTGAATGATATCCTGCGACGATTTTTTAAACAACAAATTGTGCAGTTCAATTATTTTGGATTTAGCCCCGACGAAATTAGTTGCGTTGTCGCAATATATGTCTCTAGGAAGACCTCTGCGCCCTACCATTCGGTTTAGGGCAGCGAGAAAGGCGTCGGTAGAAAGATCTGATACGGCTTCTAAATGAACCGCCTTAGACGAGAAGCACACAAAGACAGCAATATAAGTTTTGTAGGGTACATTCCCTCTGATCTTATAGTATGTAAGAATCGGTCCGCAAAAGTCTACTCCACAGCATAAAAATGGACGTGAGGAAGTGATTCTTTTTTCTAATAACTTTGGACGGTATCTCACATACGGTATAACACATTTCCTGACAGTTTGCCTTGCGATGTCCCTTGCGTGAACAATCCAAAATTTATTCCTAACCAGTGATACTAGAGCCTTTGGACCAGCGTGGTAGTTAGCTAAATGCAGATGTCGAACTAGGGTTTTGGTAAAGCTATTATTTTTGGGAAGTAATAATGGATGTTTGCTCTCCTCTGGAATGTTCGCATGTTTCAGTCGTCCTCCGACACGGAGCAGTTCGATACCATTTGTTTCCTGTAGAAAAGGATTCAAGCATTTTGTTGATCCCCTAAGAGGGCGTTGGGATTTAATTGCGCCGATTTCTTCCGAAAATGAATGAATTTGAATCAGGTTTACAATCCTTGAAAGAGCTTCCTCCAACTCCGAAACCGCTAAATGAATATGTTTATTTACCTTTCTTCGACAAATTCGGATTACATAAGCAAATATACGTAGTATTTTTGTATAGAAACTGAAGCGCTCGACTATACGGAGCACAAAATTTAGCAATGTTTGTCCTGATGAGTTTGTACAGATCATACTGTTTTTCGTTTTTCCAACAAAAGTTCTTCTTGCGAAAGCGAAACTTCAAAATTAATGGGCCAAGCTTCCATTGGGCATAGCAAAAATTGAGGACCCTTGAACCATATCGAGGTCGATAGTTCATCCACCGTGCAGCCTCTCGAAACTACGAGGGGAGTTCAATATATTCGCGGTATGGGGGGGATACTCCAAAGATGTGAAAAATTATTTCGTGATTTTAGTAGCCCCGTTATTCAAGTGTTTTACTGTAAAATTTCATTTGGCTGTGATTATAAGTTTGCTTTGTATTTTGCGTTAAACGAAGGTGAAATGGCTGGTGTCGCGATTATCACTAAAATTGAGAACCGTGCTGTGATAAAATGTCTTACTAAACAAGGAAAAAGTAAAAAAATTATTCACGAACAGATGGTGGCTGCTTTTCGAGATTCCGAACCTTCGTTGTCAACTGTTCAAAAGTGGTCCAGTTTATTTCAAAGGGACAGGGAGAGCATTGAAGACGACCTTCGCTCAGGCTGCCCACTAACTGGCTGCACCGGAGAAAACATTACACAAGTCGAGAAACTTGTACTTGAGGATGCCCAAGTAAAGGTTAAAACGATAGCTATGAAGATTAACCTTTCTATTGGTACCATACACACCATTCTTCATGACTGTCTAAATCTTTCCAAAGTCAGTGCAAGATGGGTGCCTCGAATGCTCACATCGCTCACAATGCTCCGGTGCACACGGCATGGATTTGTAAGGCTGTTGTACGGGTTTGTGGTTTCGAAAAAATTCAACATCCAGCCTATAGTCCGGACCTTGCCCCTAGTGATTAATTTTTGTTCCCAGATTTAAAAAAAAAACCTTCGTGGTAAGCGATTTACCGATGATGAGGAGCTCAAAACTGTAATAAATGAACATTTTGGAGAGAAAGATGACAACTATTTTTTTGAGGGTATAGAAAAGTTAATCTCAAGATGTAATAAATGCATTAATGTAAGAGAAGATTATATTAAAAAATAAAAATATTTTTAATTTAATTCGTGTTTTCCTTCATGTCGATACCGCGAATATATTGAACTCCCCTCGTATGTCTGCTGGATTTTCGGCCGTGGGTACGTGTTTCCACACGACACCCTTTGTCTTATCCTAGATTTCGGCTACTCGATTTCCCACGAAGGTTGTCAGTTTCGACGAGTGCGTAGCTATCCAGTGCAAAACAATTGCAGCGTCTGTCCAAAAGTAGACCTCTGAGTGGTTTTCTCTAAATATTGGGTTTATTTTTTCCCACAACTTTGCTAATAAATGTGCTGCACAAAGTTCTATCCGTGGAAGTTGCTTCCTACTTGCCGGCGCTACTCTGGATTTGGCAACTAGAAGCCTAACTTGTACAGACCCTGAGGTATCTATGGCTCTCAGATAGATGCAGCAACCATATGCGTGCATAGAAGCATCCGCGAATCCATGTATTTGGTAACTCTGTCTATTAGCTATCAAGGCAAATCTCGGGACTGATAGATTTTGCAAGGAATTCAGATCTGTCATAAACTGATGCCATTCGATGTAAGCGCTTGACGGAATGGATGAATCCCAGTCTATTTTTGCAATCCAAAGCTTCTGAAGGACTACCTTTGCTCTGATAATAATAGGGCTTAGTAATCCCATGGGATCAAAAAGCGATGACGAAACAGAAAGAATCGACCTTTTTGTGCATTTGGAGTAGTTTCTACTTGGGTTATACAAAAAACTAAATTCATCGTCAAGCGGATTCCACGTTATACCGAGTGTGCTACTTAAACCAGGTTCACTGAGTTTGATCTCCTTCTGAAAAGAGCCTGCAGCTTCCATAATGGTAGGGTGGTTGCTCATCCATTTTGATAACTCTAGCCCTGCCGAATTTAATATTTCAACAACTTCCTTTTGTTTCCTTAGTAACGCGTCTAGGTCGTCATCTCCGGTAATAAGATCATCAACATAAAAATCTTCTTCAATGACACGAGGACCCAGTTCAAATTTGTTTCTGTTAGTTTCTGCCAAGTATTTAAGGCAGCGAACAGCAGCGAATGGAGCCGACGATGTACCATACGTAATAGTATTTAATTGGTACGTCTGTACCGGAGTTGTTTCGTCCTTTCTCCAAAGAATGTATTGGAACATACGGTGAGAGGGGTGAACTAAAAATTTACGAAACATTTTTACGACGTCGGCTGTGAGGACAAACCTGTGCAGTCGAAAACGAAGATGAATAATGAACAATTCAGTTTGAATTGTTGGACCAACCATTAGCGTATCGTTCAACGAAATATGAGACGAAGTACAACAGGAAGCATTGAAAACGACCCTAAGTTTTGTGGACGTACTTTCCGGTCTAACAACACAGTGATGAGGTAGGTAGTAATGATGTTCGCCTAATTTTGGTTCCTTGATCAATGACATATGTCCTAATACCTGGTACTCCTCTAAAAACTCGGCATATTGAGCCTTCAATGATGCATTATTCACGAGCCTTCGTTCCAGTGCTAAAAAGCGTCTGAAGGCGATATTATAAGATGCCCCTAAGCAGCCGGGATCACGTTTGAATGGTATAGGCAAACCATAAGTCGGCCACTAGGTAAAACCTGAACTGTTTTCTTAAAATACGCTTCACATTCCTTTTGCTCTTCAGTCCACTTTGGTCCTTGATCTTTAATTTGTTCGAGTTCCCAGAATTTCTCCACATATTGCTCGAGCGAGTCGTCGCTGGAGTTCACGAAGCAAGACGTTCTCTTCACGTTAATCGGCCTTTTGTACCTTCCCGATACGATCCATCCCAAAGACGTTTTTTGAAGAGAGGGTAATCCATCACCTAGCTTTATTTGGCCGTTCTCAAGAAGGTCAAAGAACGACTCGGCCTTTAGCAATAAGTCGATTTGCGATGGCTTATAAAAATACTCATCTGCGAGTTCCAGATTACGAGGCAAATTCCAATTTGAGACGTTGAGCGCTGCCTCCGGTTGATAACCAGTGATGGCTGGAGCTACCAAAAACTCAAGTGACGTAACGAGATCTAATGGTCGTTTGCGTCTGAAAGCTAATTTTAGTTTCAGCTATCCCTATTCCGACTATGTCTAAATTTTTTCTTTGCTTTTTAAGATGCAGAGAGTTGGCAAACTTTTCGTGGATGAAGTTGACTTGAGAACCTGAATCGAGCAACATTCGACCAAATTGGAAACTTCCATTTGAGTCCTTCACGAGAACTAACGCCGTGGCTAAAATAACCTGAGCTGAAGAAGGCTGCTCCTTTTCCAAAGCAGAACAAACAACCCTTTTGTGAAACAGCTAGCGACGATTGCGGACGGTAACCAGAATACGTTGGCCTTTGCTTGGTATTGGTATTTGTTCGTTGATCGTTTTGCGATTTAAGCTGTTTGCTCTCACGCGCTTCTAGGTATTGACACCTCCTGTTAAGAACCATAGAACAATCACTCCAATTAGGCAGCTTCTTGTAATCGAGGTTTTCATCCCATTTCGATTGGGTTTCCACATCAACCTTAGACATGGCGATGTGAATAATTATTGCATTGCAAATATTTTCGAACGAACCTACTGACTGAAGCGAATTAAAAATGGCTGATATGTTGTCTACAAGGCCTCTTAGCTCCGCTGCAGAAGACTTCGGTACCTTAGGTTGTTCGAATAGTTCGGAAATGTATTGTAAAAATATAAGGCAGTCGTTATCATAACGATCCTTGAGCCGCTCTAGTGCCTTGGGGTAGTTATCTTCCGTAACTTGGAAGGCCTTAACCGTGCTTAAAGCTTGGTCACTCAAGCAGGTCAAAAGGTGATTAAATTTTTCTATTTTTGTTAGGTTCTGCTCATTATGCACAAGAGTTGTAAAAGAATTTATAAAATTTTTATACTCCGAATATCTTCCATTAAATCGCGGTAATTTGAGATTCTGCAAATGATTGTGTGCAACTGGAGGAACTGCAAATGTCGCATCTAAGGAGCCATTGCATCGAGGGGTCCTAATAACGATTGAATTTTTGTTTTTGTTGAAATATAAAGGTCTTCCAGTTCACCTCTAAGTACATCAGCTGGCACTAAGCGCTCGATTTTAGTTTGACACGCTAACAATTGCTTGAAGTAGGACTCCAATATTCCTAAACGGCATTCCAATTCTGTAGCAGAAAGGCTATCTTGCCTGGTATCCTTATTATTATCATTATATTAATACGTGAACATCCAAGCTTTCCGTACGCTTTTTTGGCATTTAATATGAAATGAGGAGAATGAAACTTTTCTTATTTGAAAGGTGCTGTGCCATAGATGTGCACAAACACAAAATCGTGGGTATATGTCGCCATTAAGACTGGTAAAATTAAGTTAAGACTTCCCCATACAAAACAGGTACTAAAAGGATTTTGGTGACAATCAAGTTTTCGCTGTCATGTTTCCATAGTAACGTATTTAATCATCTAAGATTAGAACCTGTTGAAGAGAATCATTTACCCATAAAGGTATGCAATTTACTTGCCCCTAAAAATAAGCAATAGTTGTAAGAAATTTATTAAGGGGAATTATTTATTATTTTTTTTTGTCGCCACTATAATATTATTACCATAGTAACGTACCTATTAAAAACATAAATCATTTTAGATTAGAATCTGTTTCCGATGGAGCAGCTCATTTACGTATTTTTTAATTTTCTCCATTACGTAGACGTAGATAGTAAGAGAAAGACATTATTTTTGTGCAAAATTTCGGACTCGAGATATTAATCAATTCTGATATAACGATGATAGAGGTCTGTCCGTCCTTCCACAGGCTTACAGCCTAAACGGCTTCCCGGATTACGTTCAAACCTCGGATTTGGAGTTTTTGGGCTTACAGTTCGGGAGGTGTTTTTTTTTTTTGCAAGGTAAACTCAATATTAATGGTACTTCCTATATGCAATTTTCGTACCAGTTTGATTTGATCGAAAACGGCTCTAACGATTTCAACCAAAATTGATATTTAAGCTTAAGTAGGTGAGGTCATCATGACTGCGTACCCAGTTTTTGGCTAAACATTCGAACAACGGTACTATTGAAATTTCGACGTATCTCGAAAACGCTCCATACGATTGTAACAAAAAATAATTTCTAAGGTAATGTGGTCATTTATAACTTAATAGCAAACTCAGTTTTTCTCTTATTATCGTACAATGGATTTTTGAAAACAGTATTCTTTAGGCGCGTTGGGCACTTTTAGATGGGAAGAAATTAATTCGCGTTACCTTTATGTAAAACGACACCGCCTCATCGTCACCGAAAAACCGACACCCAATGGCGCTGTTGTCCATTTTCTGAGAAACTCAACCGATCTCATTGAAACTTTGTATGTGAGCATGGTTGGATTCAGCTAGAAAGATACAATAGTTTTGGACCCGATAGGTGGCGCTGTTGTCCATTTTCTGAGAAACTCAGCCAATCTCAATGAAACTTTGTTTGTGTGCATGGTTGGATTCAGCTAGAAAGATACAATAGTTTTGGACCCGATAGGTGTCGCTGTTGTCCATTTTCTGAGAAACTCAGCCGATCTCAATGAAACTTTGTTTGTGTGCATGGTTGGATTCAGCTAGAAAGATACAATAGTTTTGGACCCGATAGGTGGCGCTGTTGTCCATTTTCTGAGAAACTCAATCGATCTCAATGAAACTTTGTTCGTGTGCATGGTTGTATGCAGCTAGAAAGATAGGATAGTTTTGGACCTGATAGGTGGCGCTGTTGTCGATTTTTTGAGAAACTCAACCGATCTCAATGAAACTTAGTTTGTGTGCATGGTTGTATGCAGCTAGAAATATAGGATAGTTTTGGACCCGATAGGTGGCGCTGTTGTCGATTTTTTTGAGAAACTCAACCGATCTCAATGAAACTTTGTATGTGTGCATTGTTGGATTCAGCTAGAAAGATACAATAGTTTTGGACCCGATAGGTGGCGCTGTTGTCCATTTTCTGAGAAACTCAGCCGATCTAAATGAAACTTTGTATGTGAGCATGGTTGGATGCAGCTAGAAAGATAGGATAGTTTTGGACCCGATTGGTGGCGCTGTTCTCGATTTTTTTGAGAAACTCAACCGATCTCAATGAAACTTTGTTTGTGTGCATGGTTGTATGCAGCTAGAAAGATAGGATAGTATGGAACCCGATAGGTGGCGCTGTTGTCGATTTTTTTTTTTTGAGAAACTCAACCGATCTCAATGAAACTTTGTATGTGCGCATGTTTGTATGTATGCAGCTAGAAAGATAGGATAATTTTTGACCCGATAGGTGGCGCTGTTGTGCATTTTCCGAGAAACTCTGCCGATCTCAATGAAACTTTGTATGTGAGCACGGTTGTATGCAGCTAGAAAGACAGGATATCTCATTTACAATTGAAATTGTAAAATGTAGGTATGTATAATTTTTATAGATGAAAATTCATAAATTTCATTGGTATTCATTTCAAAGAATACCAATTAATTATTAAATTCAATATTTCATGTATGTATTTGTAAATGTACGTTTTAAGCAATAGATTGCAATATTTTTTGTAAAATAATATGCATTATTTTTTATGTACAATGGCGCATTAAATAAAAGTGAAAATTGTAATATAAGATTTGTAGTAGTAGTTTATAATAATCAATAAAGAAACACTTCATTTGAAAGTATTTCCTGCCGATTTGAAAAATGCACACGTAATTGTTCAAGTAATAACTTCTGTCGGCACTCCCGGAGTGCCTGTCTTTTTTTTTAATTTAGTTTTTTTTATGTTTACCGTAAAACGGCGATAACGATTTTGACCAAAATGCAAACTTTGGATGTTTTCAAAACTCATATATCGAAAATCCCATCTTGATTTCGATAAAACTTAAAAAACGAAGCAATGCTTACATCCCGAACAATTACTTATAATCGGTTTTCACAACTAAATAGTGACGCAATAGTATTTTTCAAATAAAACATTGCAATATTTGGTACTGTTTTGTCTGGCAAATTTTACAAAAAACCGCTATAACTATTTTGACCAAAATACATTTAAAAGATAATTAGCATTCTTAATATGATTCTGTTAAAACTCTGGGGGCAAGAGCGGTGTTCTATCGCCCTGCTATGGTGTATCGTAGTAAATGAACTGCTAAACATACTCAGAAATAAGGGATTCTATGTCCATAAGAAAGTTTCGTTCGACCCAGTCGTGCACTTTATTTATCCATGTATTATAGATGTCGCTCTTTTCTTTTCGTTTATAAAAAACATAAATAAATAACGAGAATAACGAGAATAACAGAAGTACGTTTTTTAGTATACATTCTTATAAAAGGTATGGTCGATTTTCGACCACAAGCGATACTAGTTATTATTATTATCCCACGCCTCTTTCCCCCCCAGATACCGCGCGAGCTGAGGTCCATTTTCACCGAATACGACGGCAGTCTCGGCTGCAAGTCATATCGGTACTATTTTTGTTACGGTTGCTGTAGAAATTTTCGCACAATTCTGCAAGTGCTTAGGATAACATTTTTCAAAATTTCATGTAAAAGATGTTCACATTTCATGTTTTTTAATTCGTCGACAACAGTTTTTGCAACAATCCCTGTGCTGGAGATCACAACTGGTACCACGCGTATTGTCCTTAATTCTTCCCGTTGCTTAATTTCGTGGGCGAGTTCCATATATTTCCCTATTTTTTCAGCGTAGGTTCGAGTTATATTATTCGTAAGTGGCACAGCTATATCTATCAGGTATCCATTTTTGTTTCTTCTATCGATCCATACTATATCATGTTTATTTGCCAATATTGTGTGGTCAGTAGTTATAGACCTATCCCAATATAGCTTATAGTCTGGGCTTAATAAGACTGCGGTGGCTTGGTATTTGTAGGATGGGATTTTCCCTTCTACTAGTTTGGATCTTAGTGCCAATTCCTGATGGACTATTTTAGCTACATTGTTATGCCGATGAAGATAGTCGCTGTTTGCTAATGCCGAGCATCCGTTCATGATGTGTTCGATAGACTCTTGACTGTGTCTGCATCGTCGACAGGTGCTGTCTATGGTTTCATGTAAAATGGCACTTCTGTACTGACGAGTTGCAATGATGCCATCTTGAACCGCTATGGCGAATCCTTCAGTTTCAGGAAACAACTGGGCTCTAATCGCGTAAGCACAAAACGATCGAACGACATCGTCTCGACGATACTTCAACTTCGTGTAACAACCAAACAACGATAATCGTCCTAACGATTGGACGATCATCGTTTTTTGTTGCTTCACGTTACTAATTCAAGCGTCAAATACCCTCGTCGAAACGATTCGATTGAACGACAGCTATTTTGCAATCGCTTCATCGTTTTTGGTCCATATTTTCAGTTTGGAATAGGGAATTTCAGTTTTGGAGAAAAGTGTAGCAAAATATTTAAAGGAAAACACACTTATGTTCTCTTTGGAGATGACTCGCTCTTATCCGAGTTGTGAAAGAATGAAATCCTTGCAAAAAAAAGAAATGGGTTGAGTTTTGTTTTGTATTTTTTATCTTGCAACTGGATCCTAAGCAATAAAAATTCTCATCTGTTCCAAAAAATGCAAGAAATTTATTTGCGCTTTAATTGTTTTAATAAATACATATCTTTATGTCGAAAACACACAAAATCTGCTGCTCTACCACACCTGCGCACACTTTAGCATATTCCTACACTTTCGTAGGCACTTCGTCTTCCAATATATGGTTTGGAATTTCACTCCAAAGTCCATTGGGCACTTTCACTTAACATTTCACTTGTTTTTTTATACTAAAAGATTCCTTACTATGCCAATTAATATAAACAAACAAAGAAAAATAAACAAGTTCAAGAAAAAAAAAAAAACAAATTCCATAATTTTTTTGATTTCTTTGCTGTCAGAGTTTGTTTACAGTCATGTTCAAACTGTACAAAATGAAAACGATGAACGATTCGATTGAACGATCTGACGATGATGTTCTATGAAGCAAACTAAAAACGATATCGTTGTGTTCAATCGTTTCGACGACTATCGTTTCAAAAGTTACGCGATGAGAGCCCAGGCCTCTCTGCAGCCATAGGGTAGAACTTTCCTTATGGACATCCTGCAGCTGAAGTTGGTGAGGATATTTTCCGTGAATTGCCTTATGTTTCCATTGTTCAATTATTTCAGTGTTTGAACGTAAGTGAGCTAATGGCTGAAATTCATGATCGTATAGATGCAGTGGCGTATAATTTCTGTCCGATTGGATTAGTGCAAGACATCTGCTATCTTGTTCGCTGCAATTGTAAAAGAAGCATCGGAGTTTTTCAATTTGTATGTAATGCAAGTTATGGATGTTGGATACTCCTTGCCCTCCTTCAGCTCTCGGCAGAAACAATCTTTCCTTAGCAGACAGTGGGTGGTGAAATCGGTAAGACGTCATGGTTGTTCGTATCATACGCTCTAACTCATCGAGGTCGGTATTGCTCCATTCTAAAACCCCAAAGGAATAAGTAAGAACAGGTATAGCAAAAACATTGATCGCTCTTGAAAGATAACCACCGTTCAGTTTGGTTTTACATAGACATCTGATTCTTTCCTTGAATCGTTTTTAAGGTTCCGTACCCAAAGGGAAAAACGTAACCTTATTAGTTTCGCTCGGATGTCTCTCCGTCTGTCTGTCTGTCTGTCTGTCTGTCTGTCTGTCTGTCTGTCTGTCTGTCCGAACCCACTAAGCCAATTTTGTTACCAGGTCTATCTCAAGAACCGATTGACATAGGAGGCTAAAATTTACACACAACATCCGGTATAACCTCTAGTTAAACGACAAATACCAATGGAAGGAATACATCAATTGGTTTTGGATTAATTACTAATCTGGTGGAAAAAATATTTTCATTCGCCCAAAAAACGGTTTATTTATTGATTCACAAAAAAATACATAAATTCCTTTTTTGTAGATCATGTTCTTATCTATATATGTGCTGAATACTGTTTTGCCGAAAAGTTAATAGTTTACAAGATATTTTCAAAAAAGATAATTTTACCATGTAAAATACGTTGCTCTCATAAGTTTTAATCTCTACTACGCAGTTGTGCACAATTGACCCCATCAAAGACAGAACCCCACCAGGGTTCCCGCCTGCTAATTTCGTTGGGGAATATAATACATTTTTTTGGGGAGTAGGTACATAACAAAATAAAAGTAATATATTTTTAGTCAATAGTTTTTAATTGGGACAGGTCGCATACAGAATGGAAAATTGGCGTGGGTTGGGTACTAGGTAATAATTAGAAAATGAGATTCATGTGCGAGTAATTTTTGAGAGTAAAAATATTAAGTAATTAAATTAAACTAAATTGTGATAAATTCATGAAGAGGGGAAAGATTGACATTGAATGATATAGATTTCAAATAATATCTGATGTGTTGGACTTTAGCCAAATACGGAACCTTCGGTGCGCGAGTGACACTCGCACTTGGCCGGTTTTTTTAATTTTATTTTTCATTTCACTATGTAGTATGCCACGCATTTGCTGAACGCCGAGGTATTTGTAGCTTTCTTCAGTGCTCAGAGAATCGATTGAACCATCTTCAAAAGTAAAGTCTTCACTATGCATGACTTTTCCTCTTACGATTTCTATTGATTTACATTTGTCAAACCCGAATTCCATAGATATGTCATCACTGAAGTTTTTAACAATATTAAGTAGTCCAGAGAGGTGGTGCTTTGATCGTGCAAATAATTTAAGATCATCCATATACAAAAGGTGTGTATAGCTGTGGTGTAAATCCCCGTATTTTATACGATATCCATTGGTTGACTCGTTGAGGATTCTGCTGAGTGGGTACAAGCAGAGACAAAACCATAGCGGACTAAATGTATCACCTTGAAATATTCCCCTTTTAATGATTATATCTTTGGTTTTCATGTTTCCAAGACGTACATTTGTTATCCACTTACGCATCGTATTTGCGAAAAAAGATATAATTTTTGGATGCATTCCGTACATCTCTAAAATCTCGAGTAGGTACGAATGAGGGATACTGTCAAAAGCTTTTTTGTAATCTATATATGCTACATTTAGATTGCGCTGGTGTTTTATTGCATTTTTTGTAATAATGGAATCGATGGTTATTAATTCTTTGCATCCTCTAGATCAGTGATTCCCAAAGTGGTCCAGGTGGACCCCCAGGGGTCCACGGGAGACTCGACGGGGGTCTACGTTGGCTAATCTAATCTTCACACTTTTTGACGAGTTTTGGGAATATGGTAAAAATGTAGCAGCAGGGGGTCCACCGAAACCAGGTTAATTTTGAAACTGGTCTATAAGAAACATAAGTTTGGGAACCTCTGCTCTAGATCCTCTTGCACATCCCTTTTGTTCCATTGGAATGATGTGATGTATCTCGCAGTGTTTCCAGACGCGATCACTGATTATGGACGATAACATTTTATACAATGTTGGTAAGCATGTTATTGGTCTATAGTTTGCAGCGTTGTCAAGGGGACCATCTTTAGGGATCAAATAAGTTATTCCTTTGGTGAGAAAAGTTGGCAAAGGGACTTCCCCACTAAGAATTTTATTAAAATTTCTGGTGATATGGGTATGTGCATTGGTAAATTTTTTTAACCAAAAGTTTTGAACTTCATCAGGGCCCGGGGACTTCCAATTTTTACTTTTCCGCATGGCTGTTTTAAGTTCTTCCATACTTATCTCTTCATAGTTCATTTGAGGATGGTGAGGCTCACTAGTGAGATAGATGGATTGGTGGTTATGCACACGGCTTGAACCCCATAACTCTTCCCAGAACCGTTCTAGATCTTCCACAGTAGGTTTCGCATGCGTTGCCAAATCGCAGTTGTTTTCATTAAGTTGAGCATAAAATCTTCGCTGGTTGTTATTAAATTGTTTATTGTCCATTTTTCGTGCTAGACTATCTAAATATCTTTTTAGTCGAGAACTTAACACTTGGAGTCGTTGTGTAAGTCTGTCTATTACATCATCCAACAGGTCTGGAGTAAGGTCTTCTATTGGATGTGGATGCAAGATTTTTTCTACTTTTTTGCACAAGCCTCTAGATCGTATGCCTCTCTTATACTGCGTTAATCTGCCTAATTGCGCTCTTAATCTGCTTTTCTTGTTTTCCAGTCTTCTTTGCCATGCTGGTTTTTCTTGACGTCGGTTTCCTCGGTTTCCTTCCCCTTGGGCTGAGCAGATTTTAATTCCAGCTGCTCTGCATGTAGTTATTGCTGCACAGTAAATTATACTGTGTACATAACTCAAATCATGGGTCTCGTGCAGATGACATGCTATTATATGGTTAAGATGTTTAATAATATCAATCGTTAATTTATTTAAATAAACTTTAGGTATTCTAGGTCTGCATGTTGGATCCATTCCTTCATATTCTATGATTGCTCCCTCAAATTTATCAAAAACCGATTGAAACAGTATATCACCAGTTCCTAGAGATGATCGATAGTTATTGAGTTCTTCTTCCCTGTGGTCCAATCTGGGTGTTTGCTGCCCATCTTCGTTTATTACCCTATCCAGGCTGAGTCTGTGTTGCGGCCTTAGTTCATTCATTATTTCATTTTCAATTGCTGTTATTTGAATTTGGGGTAGTAAAAGCCTTACTTTTACAGCCCTAACTCTATCCGCTACATTTTGAACGCTCAGTCTATCTGCAAGATGAGGGTATAAGTTAATAAACATTTCGTGTTGCCTTTCTCTGTATCCAATATTCTCGCTTCCGCATTTGGTTGATCTGTAGTAGCAGCGTATAATGTTTTTGTTAATTTCTTCAGACCAGGGTATACGCTGTCTACGTCGTCCAGCTCGTGTGGTCTCGGGTATTAAGTCCGTTGAAACAGTCGGAGCTGGGGCAGATGAGGTAGATGTTGTTTCTCTGCTTCTTGGTCGCAGGATTCTATTTGTTCGGGTTATCCCGGTGTGCATATCCCGCGTTTCTGCATCACCACTACCGGCTCGCAAACTGCTAACTCCAGCGGTAGCTCCAGAGTTAGCCCGGGCGCCCCCGGATGGCGGCACTATAATTGTTCTGTTTCTTAGTTGTCTCTCCATTTTTGTTTGGGTTGCATTTTAGACCTTCTGCCAGGTGCTTAAAGAGGCCGCTCCTAACATGGAGAACAGTCGCCCACCTACATGCTTCCTGGATTCCAGTTTAGGATGTAGGATTTTGTGTCCATGTTTGGTCCGCGGGTGGTATATATGTTCCACCTACTCGAAATATCTATCGAGCGTTCCCCTATCCGCCACCTGGGGACGCGCCCTCTAGGGATGCAACCCCCCCGAGGGTTACTATTATTATTATTATTATTATTATTATTATTATTATTATTATTATCCTTATCCTTATCCTTATCCTTATCCTTATCCTTATCCTTATCCTTATCCTAATCCTTATCCTTATCCTTATCCTTATCCTTATCCTTACTAATAATAAAACTGTAACTTTTTTCCGGCTTTAAATAGTTTGTGTGCTCAAGGCACAAGAAGTACTGCACGAAATTGATTTCGGTTTTCACAATTGCATTGGAAATTGTCGATATTAGATTTTAGGATATGTTTAATCATTATCCGCTGTCCGGAAGCGGAGATTTAAGCTGATATCTAACAAAAGTTGTAATTCTCGAATGCCTTCTAGCTCCTAGCTTTGGAATGACTCAACCGAATGAAATAGGATTTTTTTTAATATAAAGTTCAATTATGTACAAAGATTTTAAGATACAAATCATCTTTGTACGTAGTCCTGAAGCTGAACAATAAGCATTAAACTATAAATTTTATACAATTCAAAAAAGTAAAATGTTCGATTGAAGCTAGATCGTTGGATTTGCCCGGCATTCAGTGGAGGAAATTTTGTGTGTGTGTGCGGCAAAACCTGTTTCTCTCTTTGTACCTTTTCTGCTGTATGCTTTTTGTTTCTCTTTTTTTTTTATACACCTTTTGTGCTTTGTGTTGTTTTTTTTTGGGAGGGAGATAGGTTAGATCAGATATGTAATGTAATTGAGATTGGGAGGGAGTCACACTTAATTGTGATTTAAAATGCGCTATATTGATTGTGATCTGATTAGTGATTTATGTGCATGCATGCCACGAACGAATCCCGTTTGTGCTCGGTATTGTTTTTTTTTCGTATGCATGCATATGCAACTGCACCTTTTCTGCTTTATGTTTTTTTGGAGTTATTACTTCTTTAGGAGCGTTGGGCACCTTTAAAAACCGACACCCGATTTTTTTTTTAGAAACTCAACCGATCTCAATGAAACTTTGTATGTGTGCATGGTTGTATGCAGCTAGAAAGATAGGACTGTTTTGGACCCGATAGGTGGCGCTGTTGTCCATTTTTTTGAGAAACTTAACCGATCTCAATGAAACTTTGTTTATGTGCATGGTTGTATGCAGCTAGAAAGATAGGATTGTTTTGGACCCGATAGGTGGCGCTGTTGTCGATTTTTTTGAGAAACTCAACCGATCTCAATGAAACTTTGTATGTGTGCATGGTTGGATGCAGGTAGAAAGATAGGATAGTTTTGGACGGTGCCGTGAAATAACGCCGAGCGAAATAACGTCGAATTCTAAAATTCGGCGTTATTTCACTTTGTGAAAGCGAAATAACACCGAATTTAAATGTTCGGTCTTATTTCACTTTTATAAATACATTCTTAAATTAATATTCATTTTTGAGACAATGGTAATTTGCGCAAATTATGAAATGTGTATGCAACCCCCCTGCTTGGGTTTACTGTTGGATTACGGGGTTTTCTACTTATATTTTTTTGTTGAATTTTCAAATTGAGATTTTTAGCCTTCGAGATTTTTGTCATTCGAGATTACGTCATGATCCCCATTTGCTTCGGCTTTATTTCACAAACAATGTTCGGCGTTATTTCACTTTGTTAATGTGAAAGCGCAATAACGCCGAGTTTTCCAATTCGGCGTTATTTCTCTCGGCGTTATTTCACGGCACCGTTTTGGACCCAATTGGTGGCGCTGTTGTCGATTTTTTTTTTTCGCCAGGGAAATGTAATAATTGGAATGTAATGTGGTATTCAATTGGGCGCTCTGAGAGCACTTTTTTTTCTCTCAGAGCAATTTTTATGTTCGTTTGGTACAAATAAAACAATCTTTTTCAGATTTCAGAGCACTTTTGCGAATCAAGATATTTTCTCAGATTTACCAATACAAGTGCGTTTGCATTTGACAACTGGTAGAGTTTGTTTACATTTTAGTTATTTTTTTTTTCAATCAATTTTTGTAAATTATTTATGTATAAATATTTAATAATCAATCGGGACGGATATTTCTAATGTTTTAATACAAAATTTAACCAGTGAATGGAAATCGCTTAGAAAAGTGTCGAAGACTGTACATATTCAAATCGCACGAATAGGTGCAGGTGATGTTTTTATGTTCGACTAGGCACACGAAATCGGAAATCTGAAGAAGCCGAATCGAATACTACATAAATGAGATTGTGAGGGAATAATAGTAGAGGCTAACTATTTGTTGGGGTTGTTTTACTGACAGTTTTTCTTCTCTTTTTTGGGTAAGAGTGGCTGGATTCCACTGAAGTCTATGTTATATTTACAAAAACTACATAATTCAAAAATCCCTACTATTATAAAACTAAGTCAGTGATTCCTTTGTTTCTTGCTACACGTTACTTACAGATCCGGAGTGGGTTTGTATAGCTCTTATTATTTTCTTTTAAATTTGAGAAGCGGAACTCTGGCGAAGCAAGGCGAGCACGGGTCAGCTAGTCAACAATATTTTTAATTCGCGTTATATTGCCCTTGGTTGTAGAGCGCAATTGTCTTAATTCTTCTAAAGTTGATTCCGTTGCCATTATTTCTGATTTGATTTTAAGCAACGAAGAACTAGTAATATGGCAACACTATTCCGGGAAGTATGAATAGAAAGCGAAGGGTAATTAGCGCGGCGAATTTAATCCAATCGACGAAATAAGTTGAGAGATGAAACAAATCCAACGACGAAAATGATATGTAGGTATAATATTAATTAAAGATATATGGGTAATTTGTAATTCAAATTAGAATTATTGTTCTTAATAGTGTTATTCAACTTCAGTGCAGTGAAAGAATTTAAATTCAAATCATAGCCTCACAACTGCCAAGAAAAGAAATCAGTTTCCAAGCAAAAGATGATTTTCATTGCATACGATCAATGCAGCACCCACTCCGGCGACCACGACGACGAAAAAGTAATTTGTGTGAGCGTAATGTAGGTCTATGCAATGACAATGATGACGCAGCAGATTGGTAAAAGATTCGAGCCCCACGTTGGGCGCCAAAATGTTCGGCCGTGGGGTTCTCCGACCGTCAACCTATGGACCTCTAGTTATCCTTCGAGTAAGGACTAGGTAGATCTTGGTTGTTGCGTTTGACCGATTGTCAAGCGGATAAGAATGGTACGAACGAGAGCGAAAACGAGTGAAAATTTAAACAACGATATTTTCCCCGAAGGGTTTTCAATAACAATAAAAAAGCTTTATTCATGGAAGGTTTATATAGAGGGTGAAATAACAGGTTTTCTGGCGATTGAGAGAGACATTACGTTATGTTCAAATATTTAAATTATGTGGAAGTGGCAAAATACAAAAAATATGGTGATTGGTATAAATTAAGGCGCCAGATTCAAATATGTATTTTCAAATACAAATTAAGTGTTAGGATGATGAGAATGAAGATGAATATGATGACGATGATGATGATGATGATTATGACGTGGAAGATGATGACGATGATGATGATGACGAGGAAGATGATTACCCAACAGCAACTATTTAAAAAGGAAAACCAATCAAAAAGCAAGAACTAGTGGTAAAACAAGATAGAACAGAAAAAACCACAGAAATATATGTTTCACGTGTTTAGAAATAAAACAAAAATGCAATATTTTTGAATATTTTGCATACATTTGTACAAATTTGTGTTTGTAAAGGGCCCAACCCATAGAATCCGTCGCGTCCGTTGCCGCAAAGTTTTCGACTGACAGGTTGATAGAATACACACTCTCTTATGGAGGGTGTCCCATAAGCAGCGCACGTGCCGGACGCGACTGATAAAGTAGGTTTACTTTCTACTTTTCTGTCGGTCGCCTCCGTTGACATTGACAGTTGGAACAGCGTGAGAGGATTCCTTTTTATTGGTGGAAATATTGAGCGCGAGAGAGACTCTGTCATCGGCTGTCACCAGTGCTCTTATATTGTGCGATTTCTTCCTTTTTTTTTTGGGAATTTCTATGTCCGAAAAGCCTTCCGTGGGAAAAAGAAAAATCTAAAAATAAAACATTGAAAAAACTGTTTTCTTTTCTAATTTCATCAAAATAAGTATCTAGATTTCACCATGATAATCACCACATGAATGTACATAAAAAAGAGATTTTTTAAATCACCTTTTAGCAAGATTTTTGTATATCACAATTTTCTAGTACCAAAAAGTAATCATTATAACATTAACTAAATGCGATTTTTATACGAAAGGTTATTTAATGTGATTATTTTTCCGCACAACATAAATTTTACTTTAAAAAGTTAATTTTTTTCACAAAAAATGCCGATCAAAATAATTATTTAAAAGGGAATTTGAGTACGTTGGAAGGGGATAAATGACCACGTTTCTTGGGAAAAATAAGTATAGAGTACTTAAACACTCTCAGCCTTATTTATAAACCCAACGTAGAGTCTGCTTATCTTTACGCACCCTCTAAAATGTCGTTACGCAGGAAAACGTTATTTATAAACAAAAAGCACTTTGCCTAAAGCCTGTGTAACTTTAAACGCAAAAATTTGCGTTTAGAGGATGCGTAAAACTTGCATAATTTTTTTTTCGTTTTTCAAATGTCATTTTGTTTACATTTTTTCGGGGTAAATTTGAAAACAAAACTAAAAATTGATTTAAAAATGCCATTCAGCTTCGTGAATTTTGTTAACGACATTGATATGATCGACTTAATGAATGAAAGTTCAATTCCAAGAAGGCGAAAATTATATAAAGCCAGGTTCAACCCCATGGAAATAAGAAATAAAGAATTTCGGAATAAATATAGATTTACCAAAGAAAATATGTGCAAAGTGATTGATATTGTGCGTTCTGATCTCATTGGAGATAATCGGGGTGGACATATTCCTGTGGAGCTCCAAGTTATGGCGGCCATAAGGTATTGGGGCCGAAATGAGGTAATTCGATTTGCATTCATATCTACGTATGGTTTTCAATTAATTGTATTTTAGATTCAAGATGATGGAGCAGATATTCACGGCCATTTAGCCAACCCACTCTTTGTGTTATATGTCAAAGAGTTGCAAAAGCCTTTGCTTCCAAAAGCCGACAGTTCATACAAATGCCAACATCAATTTCAGACCAAATTAAGGAAATGCGAGGGTTTCAACAAATAAGAAACTTTCCCAAAGTTATTGGCGCAATTGGCTGCACGCACATCAAAATTCCAAAAGTAGGTGGCCAAGCGGGTCAGTACTACGTTAACCGAAAAGGCTACTACTCGTTGAATACACAGGTTGTATGTGACTCTTCATTGAAAATTAGAGATATTGTTTGCCATTGGAGAGGAAGTACACACGATTCAAGAATATTTAGAGAGAGTCGCATAAAAGAAAGATTCGAAAGTGGTGAATTCAAGGGAATTTTGCTTGGAGATGGTGGATACGCCTGCACAAACATTCTCTTCACCCCCCTTTTAAACCCTCGAACTCAAGCCGAATGCCAATATAATATTGCTCAAATTGCAACTCACAATACTGTGGAGCGGTGTTTT
Source organism: Cheilosia vernalis (assembly GCA_949126925.1). NCBI lineage: Eukaryota > Metazoa > Arthropoda > Insecta > Diptera > Syrphidae > Cheilosia > Cheilosia vernalis. The sequence continues at coordinate 43,538,707 of OX421358.1, forward strand.
GGTGTTTGGAAGCAAAGGGGATCTTACTTACGGGTATGAGATGCTCATTAAGAAATACAAAGATTACTGTTATCGCCTTAGCAGTACTTCATAATCTATCTATTGAATTTAAGGATCCAATCCCAGGTAAATATGTATAATAAATTTAAGTGGATCTACTTTCTTATGTTTTTATCTTTTTCTTAGACGATAGCGATCGCAACGAAGTTCGACAAGAAATTGCAAATGGGGATGAAAATACTTTGCACCATTATGCAAACCAAAATGTATCCCGCAGTGTATGTATACAACAATATTTCAATGGCCAATAAAAACACAACCTTATGAACTTAATTCAATAATCAATACTTTAATAACATAGGAAACTAACATAGTCAAAAAGCGTAATCATAATTTTGTTTTAAAAGTAGTTGCAATTTAAGCTTATGCTCTTCTTCTTTCCGTCGTTCATCATTTTGAAATGCTTTAATTTTATAAGCGTGCTCCTCTTGCTTTCGTTGTTCGGCGGTGTCTAATGCCTGCTGCTGCATTTTGATGGTTTTCATTTTTTCAGCATGCTCTTCAACCAAAAATTCCATCTCCTTTACTTTTACTTCCTTAGCCACATGAAACATTTCAATTTTCATACGCTCTGAGGACTGAAATAATAAGGCATAGTGAGTATAATGTAAACGTAAAATTTGATGTATGTACTTACAATCACAGCGGTTTGATTTTTTTTTTGTCTGTTTGGTTTTGGTGTTATTTATTTGAATTGGCAATGTTGGAGACTGTTCGGCCACGGGGTCATCTTCCATTTCTTCTTCATGTATGTTGTGCATCTCATATCTCATTTAAATCGTTCTAGAATTTGATTCGGAAAATATTCAAATACATTATTATATTCTCGTATTACATTGGAGGCACTCACTAATGGTGTTGCTACTTGGAACGAGTTACAGTTGTTCCCATTCTCGTCTAATTCTTCTATTAAGAACTCCACTGTGGCATTTTCCCTAGTCTAAGCAGTATCTTTGTTTTATAAATTGTAAGTTCGAATAAGTTTTAATACGTACCAATGAATCTGTTGCATCACAATCAAACTCATTGTGATCAACCTCGAATTCTTCGGGTATGAGTGCCATCAGGTGAGCATCGTCGTGATCTGGCGACTTGAGAGGCGGGCCTCCACCTGTAGCATTCCTTTTCGCCTTATATTGCGATATCCTAGACTTCGCCTCCATTTTCGTCCCACGCCATTGGCACTGAATTTGTGTTAAATTTCTTTTTACTATACTGCACTGGTTAAATCTAAAACATTGAAATAAGTGGATACTGACTGTAAATACAATGAATAGCTTACGATTCCAAAATGTTCTTCCAAGCATCATGCTTTTCTTTTGAGGTGTTTGTATCCACACGTTTATTTTGGTGCAGGGAAATAAGTCCACGGGAACTAAGTCCACCGAGGGACTAGGTTCCCACCTAATGGGAAATAAAACCACTTTCGTGAAGTGGACTAAGTTCCCATGTAGGGTGGGAACTATGTCCACTTTCTGATGGGAACTTAGTACACACTCAAAAATAAGAAGGGGGAACTTACGTCCAAACTAAATTGGACAACAAACTCACGATCTTTTATTGGAGTAACTCCGGCAAAGCGTAGTAACGCCAACAAAATTTGAGTAATAAGACCAACCTTGCACCCACCCCGTAATCCAACAGTAAATCCAAGCAGGGGGGTTGCAGGGGGGCAGCATGCCCCCCCATACAGATTTCATAGTTTGAGAGCGCAATAACACCAACTTGACGTTAAAAGGGAAATAAAACCACTCTGAGTTTTCGGAATTTATTTCCCACCTTATATGGGAACTAAGTCCACTTCACGAAAATGGTTTTATTTCCCCCTTGGTGGGTACTAAGTCCCTCAGTGGACTTAGTTCCCGTGGACTTATTTCCCTGCACCGTTTATTTTCTATAATATGGATTTTCTCCTCAATCAATTGTCGTAGAAGTATCTGCAAATAGTGAAAAAAGAAATTAAATTGACGGTGTAATATTTGAATATTCAGTTCATCACCTTGTCAGAGGAAATCCAATTTTCCGACCGATTTCGTTTTATTTTTTGCTGCTCCATTTTTGTTTAGAAAGAAAATAAATCTCACAAGAAAGATGCAAGTTTTGTTTGACAGAAACAGCTGATATCATTCCGCGGGAAAAAGTAAGAGATTTCAGTTTTTTGTAATAGTTTCGTATTTATTTAGACACCAACCTTGCGTAGTAAGCAGTCAGTGGACATTTTTTTATAAATAACAATTTCAGCAAAGCCACATAGAGGCAGCGTAAATGTTTACGCGATGTATAACTAAACAACATCGTAGAGGCGTCGTAAGGGAATCTAATAAATACGGCTGTCTGCCTGCCACCGTATGCGACGGATTCTACGAGACAGTTCGTTCCGTCAAATACGGCAATTCGTCGACGCGACGGACGCAACGGATTCTATGGGTTGGGCCCTTTAGACTTAAAAACCATTTGCATTGTTGTATTGCAACGAATAAAATTTGAAAACATTTACTAATATTAATTAATAATTGTAAACGCTCAGGCTGAACAACATCGTATTAAATTCTCTCCGATTACGAAATTGAATATACCGTGATTTTGGATGGTTGGGCAACACTTGTCTTCAAAATGACATAAGGGAGGATTTATTTAGCTACGTAATGCCCGAGATAAACATGGCTTTCTCAAGTTAGCGACTGTCTGGCAACTATAGGAATTTGTTTATTGGTAAAGGGATTTTGGAAAGTGTGGAGTCTTTTCGTAAAGTGCCAGACTAAAGCTGATTGTTGGTAAGGCCGCTTGAGTTCTCATCTTTACGAAAGCAAAGTGCTGTAAACATAGACCCGCAGAGAAAATACATATTATAAAAAATTTGGATAGGAATTAATATACTAACCGCAAACGTCTGAGATATAAATTTGATTACTTTATTTAATAACTTGAGATACTATAAGCACTACGTTAGCAGCTACGATTACCTTATTCAAATACAAACAGCCCCTGACATTGGAATTAGTTTAGAACAAACAATCAAAAGGTTTTAGACCTCAGTGCAGGTGTGCGAGCACTTGTGCAATTTACTCAAAACTGATAACGAGTCATTATTGTGGATATTTTTTGTTGAACTTTTTGAATAATTGTGAAGCAATTCGCTGTCTCTGAACTTAGTTCGGCGCATTGTATTGGAGAGCGCACTGTGTCAAAGTCGTTTAATGGATTTTCAAAATATTTTGCACAAATGTGGTGACTACAATCGATATCAGTTTTTGTTATTACTATCATTTGGCATCATAAATATATTTTCGGCGTGGCACTATTTTGCACAAACAATTATTAGCTTTACGCCTCAGCATTGGTAAGAGGTCAAATTCAAAGTGAATTATCCTATTTAATTCCGAGTAAGAAGATGCAAATATATTTTATAAAGGTGTACCCGTCCTTAAATAGTGGGAGTCACCGGAATCTAAACCCCTCTATATTATTTCTGTAGTGTACCTTTTGCAGTTCACACGTTCAACCAATCTTAAATGTCAAAAAAAAGAGATCTTCTCAGTGCTTATCTTTGTATTTTTACTTTTTTAAATATTAACAATTAAAAAAATGTAATTTAACTACATTGGGACATATTCATAGTTATAATATAAACCTGGGTCTAACTAAACTCGAATCTAAAGTTAGCCCACAGGTTAAACACAGCTGCTATTCATAAAGAACTTGGCAGCTCTGTTTAATTAGATCCGAGTCTAACGTGTATTCTACTACAAATCTATTACAAAAATACTTTCTGACAGCAAAAAGTCAAAAGGATTTAAATCTTGTAATTTGCGTTTTGTTGTGGTTCTGTTTGGCTCTGGGGTTTTTTTTTTTTAACAAAAATAAGGTACCTATGCATTTTAGTGCAAATATAATGATGTTTTGCGATATGAACAAAAATTATTAAATTGCAGATGAGCGGCAAAGAAAATTTTAAAAGAGCAAGAGAACAAAACTGGTCGGAATCAGAAAAAGAAATGCTGCGTGAGTTGGTCCGAAGGCATTTAAATAGTGTGGACGATAAAAGAAGCGATGTCAAAATGATTTCAAAGAAAAAGGCTGCATGGATAGACAAAGATATTCAAAAAAATATGAAAGCTGCTGGATATAACAGGGAAATCCCTAAGCTAAAAGACCAGTGGCATCGGATGAAGAACTCAGCTCGAAAAAGTGTAAGCCAAATGAGAGTGGCACAAAGAGCAACTGGAAATGTAGTTGTTATAAAGGAACCTACGCCAGATGAACTTATGATAAGAGATATAATGACTGAGGACTTTGTATGTAGAAGATAAAATATTAATAGATAGCAATACTGGGCAAGATAACGACACAAAAGAGTATAACGATTTTGATTTTATAGAGATATCACCAGATATGGGAATGGATCCAGTATTGCAACCGCCGCTGTTAGAGCCAAAGATTGAAGATGAGGAAGTGGAGGAAGAATGTGAAGAAGAACTTGTTTCTAAGGAAACTCCAATCCAAAGACTAAAGCGTCTTCCAAAGACAGCCATCTGTTGATGTACTCCAGCAACGCCGTAGGCAAATTTTAGCTGAGGAGCGACACAGTAAAGAACTGCACAAACTAAGAGCGGAATTGTTACGAAATCAAATTTCTCACGAAAATTCGCTTTTTCAAATTGACATAGAAATCAAATCAATAAGGAATAATATCCTTTACGATTTAGAAAATGGCCAGCCATGACATCTCCAACAATGTTCACAGGGCACTTAGTGCACACATGAGTACAATCAATCGTCACAATAACTCCAGGAAATCCAGCGATTTGGAAAAAATCTGATTTTACTTGTTGTATTTCCCGACTTGTAGATGGAAAAAATCTCACAGCCGTTAAGACTTGAAGGCTTCCAGATAAAGGCAAGCCTCTCTTGGTCTCGAATATTACACAAATCAATTATAAAAGTTGCCGTATCTTTGTCAAAACGATATCTTTCATAAAATTCTTCATTAGTCAATGAATGAAACGGATCGATTCGGGCTCTGTAGCGCTTCGGCCTTCTAGTTTGTGTCACCACAGCAATATCCTCCAAAATATCGAAATCTTCCTCAATGTTATAATCGACGGACATTTTTGCTTTACTTTTTTTAGTTAATTATCTACGGGCTATGTTATTTTATTTATTGTAATTGTAAACCCAAATCTAATTATTTGTGAAAATTTCAATTTTTGTTTCGTTCGCTTGATTTTGACATTTAATGGATTTAAAAACAACTTAAACATACGTTCTGTCGTGTTTAATGTTAGACTCGAGTTTTTCGTTTAGACATGGGTTGAAATTGTCTATGAATTACATAAACTCCGGTTTAGTTTAGTTATAACATAGAAATAGCTTATCAAAGATCTATGAATATCGCTTGTGGTCGAAAATCGACCATACCTTTTATAACTACATAAATGTTAAAAACATAATAATATTATTCTCGTTATTTATTTATGTTTTTTATAAACCAAACGAAAAGAGCCACATCTATAATATATGGAAAAATAAAATGCACGACTTGGTCGAACGAAACTTTCTCGTTAAGAGTGTCCATATGTTCTTATTTCTGAGTATGTTTAGCAGTTCATTTACTACGATGAACCATAGCAGGGCGATAGAACACCACTCTTGCCCCCAGAGTTTTAACAGAATTATTATATTTTATATATATTTTGGTCAAAATCGTTATAGCAGTTTTTGTAAAATTTGCCAGACAAAGCAGTACCAAATATTCATTTCATTTCATTTATTCAATCTAAGATTTATAATCCACAGATTTCGAATATACAATAGTATTATGTAATAAATAAGTAAATATGAGTTAAGTTGTTGATAAGCGAAATTAATCTATCCTTAAAAATATTTCTGGGCAAAAATATATCCAACTCGTAATAGAACAGATTAAACAATTTAATACAAATTGAGATAGGTTCACGTTGCCCATACAATGAAGTGTGGCTGCTTTCAAATAAAAGTGGTCTTGATCTAAGCATACAAATTCAAACACATAAGTAGATTCTCACAATTAGTACTTCCAGATAAGATATCACGAATAAACAAAACATTATACATTTTTCTCCTCGATTCAAGAGTTTGGAATCCAAGTAAAAGACATTTTGAACGGTAAGAGTGACGAACCTCAACTCCATTATTACGAAACAAGTGCCGTAGAGCAAATTTCCAAAAATTTCTTTTGAACGCTCTCAATTCTGCGTATATTTAAAGCAGTAGTAGAACCCCAGACAACGCAAAAACGCTTTCACGAAGTCAGTGTAAATCACATGAACTTGTTGATGGCTTTCTAAAGAAGGTATAGGTACAAAAATTTGTGAATTCCACTAAGTTTTAAACAGTTGATCTGCCTTTCCAAAAACCATGTTGGTATTTACTGACTTGTTGCTTGATTGTAAAAGCGAGCTTATCTTTTACAAGGTTATCCAACATTTTTGGAATAACCGAGAGCTTAGTAATAGGTCTGTAGTTAGAAACAAGATGTCTAGTACCCGACTTATAGACTGGATCTATGGTAGATACTTTCCATTCATTTAAAAAGATTCCCTTAAGAATGGATTCATTAAACAAATCTAACAACGGAAAACAAAGTGAGCTAGAACAAAAACGTAAAACGATAGGGTAAAATCCCAAAATATCTGGCTTTCTTTTTGGTTTTAAACTATTTAAGACAATCTGAACATCACTGACGTCTAATGTGTACAACGAGCAATCAAAAACAGATGGTAGGGAACGGATATAGTAAAGATCAATAGAAGTTGAAGATGTTGAATTGTAAATACTTTGAAAATATTCAGCAAACATATCAGCAATATTTTTGGGGTCACTGGTTTGTTTGCTATTAAAATTCATCACTGCTGGGAATCCAGTACTTTTTCGTTTGGTGTTGATAAATTTCCAAAAAGTTGTAGGCGAACTTATAAGATTACTCTCAACCGAGTGAATGTAATTACTATAAAGGAATTTTGACAAAAAAATAAACTCTTTTCTCAGGCGGGAAAAAACAGCATAATCACTAACAGAATTAGATTGATTAAACTTTTTATGAGCAGTATTCTTAGCATTTTTTAATTTTAATAATCTGGTATTATACCAAACAGGGTGATAATTTACATTTTTGTGGACAATGGATACACATTCTTCTAAAACTTTGTTAAAAATAACCTTAAATGTAAGGAATTTCTCGGATATATTTTTGCACAAAAATTCATTTGACCAGTTAATACTACCAAAGCAATTATTCATACGAGAAAGGTTATCATAATCACATTTATATACAAACTTTGAAGAATTGAAAGTTGAAAAATTATTATAACTGTAAGTTTTAATAAAAATATTATTTGCAGTATGGTGAATAGAATTTTTAAGCAAAGGACAGCATTGCATAACAGATGCATTTAAATCATCAGAAATAAATACTAAGTCTAATAATCTATTAAGCGAATTAGCAATAAAATTAATTTGAGTTAAATTATTAGACAATAAGGAATAAATTAACGAGATTTCAATTTCAGAACATAACAAACTTGGCAATAACCTATTGTCAGTTGTGGGTGACCAAACAATGTCACCGCAATTAAAATCTCTTAATACTTTCGTAGAGCCATGTTTCGGTGAAAGCAAAAATATCATAATCACATGCATCGATGGCAAAGGAAAACTCTCTTAGTTTCGAGGAGAAGCTTCCCTTATGTTGGTAGTATAGCCCGTCCCAAAGTACCTGAAGATATCTTGCGCAGGGATCTTCACATCAGGGATTTTATTCTCTTAGAGAAAGCAAAACTACTTTTCCAACAAAAACTACAGCTAAAAAAAATGTGTGCGCATTTCATAAAGCAAGCATACCCCTGCTTGCGAAAACATCTCTCTCGATCGACGATCGAGGCATGACTGATTGTCCACACAGAACCGTCGTTGGCGCATGCAATAGATACACTTTACCCACCCCAAAGAAAAGGGAAATTTGCTGGGTGTTGCACTTCTCAAATATGTAGTAATAAAAGCCAGAGCCTTGAGTAACAACTATTAAAAAGGGTTAAAATGGAATTGGCACGAATGCAGGTAGACAGGTCGATTTTTAGGTTAATTGAGAAAAGATGGGTTTTTTTTACTCACTTAGGTACATTATTTTATGGCAATTTCGATATTTTTCATTATTTCTTTATTTTCTTGAATGTAATGTTCTACTTCGTGCATGAAACTTTTTTCATGAGTTACTACAATAATTTATTGGTGAAACTCAATGACAGTTAAAACACGTATCAATAATAAAACAATTACGTTTTCCAATATCGCTGCAAAAAAGATAAAGTACAGAAAAGCATTAACAATTTCATGCGATCAAAAATACCCTAAAAGAGAAAATTTCCCTTAAATAAATTGCTACTGCGCATGTTGGGATCTTTCTTCTTTTATGGGACGGACTATACATACATATTTCAGCATTATTGTTGCACTGTAAATGAGAGCGCAACGGCAGTTGATGCTGATGGTGAATTGGTGACTGTGGCTGCGCTCTGCATTCGCTGTTGTTGGTGTTTGGTGATGATGTATGCGATGAAAGAAGTGTTGTTATGCATTTGTTGTTGGGTCGGGCCGGTTGGCGTTTTTTGGGAGAGATTTGAAATTTCTCACATAAACATTTTCGGGCCAATTGTTTACATTAATTGCAGATGTTAATTTGGCTGCAGAAACACCGACTTTAAAGTTAACAAATCTTAGCTTTGAAGCATCGGCGTCTTTCTTTAGCAATTTAAAGCACTGAACTTCTTTTACAGGTACATTTAATTTATTAGAGACATATTTTTGAATTGATTGTTCAGATGTTGAAACAGCAAATTTGGACACATATAGCCATTTAATTGGGGTAATAACGTTGATATCATCAGGCAAGGTGTCAACGCCGACAATCACCCCTATCGAGGTATCCGTTCGGAACGGAATTTTCTCCGATCTTTACGAAATCGGAGAAATTCCATTCGAGGTATACGATCTGATACGACTTTCGGAAAAATTCTCCGACGACATATAGTGCACCTTGTCGCATTGCGTTGTATCGCGTTTATGTCACTTACTTTTCACAGCTACACGGCAAATTTTCTCCGAAGCTCTCCGACAACCAATTGTTGCGGAATATTTTAATAAACAATGGAAACTGCATCAAAATTGTTAGTAATGAAACTAAAAATAAATGTTTATTAGGATTTATTTCAGTGATGTCTTATTTCAGAAAGAAAACAACAACAAGGGCTCAACAAAAGCGATTGGTAAATATGCTATCTACCAAAGTAGATGTAGCACGCAATTTTATGAAAAGACCGGCTGAGGAAGTTGCTACTTTTTGGGAAAGTATTGCAACCGAACTGAATTTGTTGGGTCTACCAGTTAGAGATGTAATTGGTTGGAAAAAGGTATACAAAATATAAATCTTAAAGCGATATAACAAAGAATTATAATTTTTTATCAAGGTTTGGGGCGACTACAAAACATATATAAAAAAAAAAATTGGCAGAAAACAAAAAAGAAGCATCGGGTACAGGTATGGTGGACCCTTTAAAGAAAAAAGTTTTACTGCCATTGAAGAAGCAGTGACAGCAATCATCAATATGAAGGACACCATAAACGGAGTGGGAGCAAGGACATATGGACCCGATGCCAAGACGAATAGTTTTCCAGAGTCTGATGATAATGATCATGCAAAGGAAAACAGCTCATCGGCAAATTTGCAACTTGATTATGAATCATATGGAAATAGTGATGAAGACGACCTTACAAGTCGCTCAACGAACAGAAAGCCTCTATCTACCACGCAGCTTCTAAACAGGAAAGTACACTTTTAAGAGACACATTTCAAAGAAATGTCTTCAATGCTGAACACGGCAAATAAAAGCCTGCTAAATTGTGAAAAGCATTTGAAAAGGGTAAGCCGATCTCTTGACAACTTGTGTGATATTGAAAAAAAGAAGTTAAAAGAAATGCGAGAGCACAATGCAGATATGAAAACGTTGATGAATCGGAAACTAGAATTGAAAGTCCGAATTCAAGAAAATGAAATTTTAAAGACTGACCAAATGCTAAACGACGAATAATATTTTCAATTGTGCAATGGCAGCTGCACTATATTTGAAGGTGATATAAATGTAGATATTTGTGAACGTACAAACGTGAAAAGGCATGTTCCAAAGCTAATCCTTTTTTTTTTTAATGATAAATACATCTTTTTATGTATGTTACGAAGGCAAGTTTTTGTTAAGTTAAATGTACAACTATTTATTTATGCCACGAAGGCAAGTTTTTGTTGACTCTTTTTATTATTTATTTCTTAAAATAAAGTGTATATATACGTTATTTAAATTGCATCAATATTTCATTTCTAGTTGCAATGGCCTCGCTATGATGTGAAGATCTTGGAATTTCATTAGATTCCTCTGAAATGCTATCTATGTCTTCGAAATCGTCCATGCCTGCAGTCCCTTCCTCAGTAGAGAAATGAAGGCAAATATTATGTAAGGCACAGCATACGTTGACAATCTGTGCCGCTTTTTTGGGATCATAATGTAGTTGTCGTGCACCTAATATACGACGAAATCTACTTTTAAGCAAGCCTATGGTTCTTTCGACTATATTCCGGGCTTTGTTGTGCGATTTGTTATAACGGCTTTCGGCACTATACGCTGTGGGCATTCTAAATGGAGTCATTAGCCATGGTTATAATGCGTACCCCGAATACAGAAATAAAGAAATAGAAACAATCGATCTTAGCAATCATATATACAAACCAAGTAGCCAACTATCTCTTAATCCGCTCTGATAGTCCTCTTCAAAATGTTGTCGTTGAGGACTCATATTCCATACGTGAGAATCATGATTAGCTCCTTGAACATTGGCATTTACACCTCTTATCCGCATTTTGAAGTCGCAAATCTGTAAAATACAATGAATTTAGTGATAACGTGAAGCATTTTATTACATATTCTTACTTACAATCAAAACGTTTAGGCTATAGGATCCTTTGCGATTGAGAAAGAGATGCTTGTTCTCTTTAGGGCAATTCGAAGAGATATCCATTTTGGGCATAAGACTTCCTCTAAAATATTCAAAACTTCCTTAAAACAATTTGAAAAGGTTGATTGTCCCATTGCAATGTGGTAATCTTTTTCCACTCCATGCTGATAGTTTCCTTCAGCGAGGAATCTTAAGCAAGCTGCAAGCTTTTGCTCTGGGGATACGCTATCCGAACGAGTATTGCTTGGAAATTTAGTTCTAATATCCTGCCACACATAAGCAAATGCAGCTTTATTGAGACGAAAGTTTTTTTTAAACCTATGTTGGAATAAAAATGCAACATTAATTTCTTTATGTATTGCTGCTGTGATTTAAATGAATCAATTATAACTTACCTTGTATCTGAAAGTTGATTTATATTAGAATAATCTACTATATAAAAATAAGTCGGGTTTTCCTTCCTGACGCTATAACTCCAGAACGGCTCAACCGATTGGAATGATTTTTGTTTTGTTTGGTTCGTCTTGAATCATCCCTGAGTTTATGAAAAAAGAAAAGTCGGAAAATTCTCAACAGGTGGCGTTGTAGGCACACATTTCGTTTTTCATGGGGAAATGCACTTTGAAAAAAATACAAACTGGATAGAAATCGAGTATTTTCAAATACAAAAAAAAAATATTTTAAATTTTAAAAGCAATTGTTGTTGTCAATTATTTTAATTATTTTCCAAGCAAATTGTTGTTGTCAAAAATTTTGAAATTTCTTTTTTTTTTTAAATATAGGTACCTAATAACTTTGTTTATGTTTACTGTGTTACATTAAGTAACTTTTTGAAATGGAGTATACACTTTGATTTGTTTGATGGCGTTTGAATCCATCATATTTGTTTGTCAAGTATTTTCAGGATCCTTACATTAGTTCAAACTTCTGAAAGCAGAAATACACAATGAGGGTATGATCATGATCGAAGACGTGTGTTTATTGATGGCGAATAAAGTGCGCAGTTGGGCATGATATCACCTAATCGTCCAATACACAATGCATTCAACCACGAATTGCAAAGAGAACAACAAAACAACACGATACTGAAGCATTAGCCGAAGCAGTTCGTAAAAATGTTCTGCAATTGAATCGACAACAAATGATTGCGTATGACTTTTTTGATTGAAGCTGTGAACAAAAGAACTGGTAGCATTTACTTTCTGGGTGCTCCCGGAGGTACTGCCAAAACGTTCTTAATTTCATTGCTTTTGGATTTGATCCCAGCATGAGTTGCCCTGGCATTGGCTTCATCTGGAATAACAGCAACTTTGTTAGAAGGCTACCGAACTGCACATTCAGCATTGATATTGCCACTGAACATGCAAATCAACCAGACACCATCTTGAAAAATCGAAAAAAAATGCGAAGATTTTACAATGATGCAAATTGATCGATTGGGTCGAATGCACGATGGCCCACAAAAGGTCAATGGTCAATGGTGGCGGTGGACAGGACGTTTAAAGATCTTCGTGGCAATCAAAATCATTTTTGGAATAGCCATGGTTGTATTATCCGGTGACTTTCGGGAGACTCTTCCAGTTATTCCCACGATCAATTGCAGCTGACGAACTAAATGCGTGCTTGAAAGCATCAAATTTGTGGCTTCATGTCAAGACACTCCGATTGACGAGATCAAACTGCAGGTGTGTTTTCGAAGCAATTGTTGGACATTGGTAATGGAAAGATTGCAGTTGATATCTCGACCTTTTCCCAATGACTTATCACTTTTCCCAATGATTTCTGACACATGACCGATTCTAAGGAAGAGCTCATTCGACGTGTTTTTTCCGGGCATACCGCAGAATATAGAGGAGAAGATGTTTTGATTCCACGCATCCCGATGATTCCAACGGACTTACCATTCGAATTCAAACGACTGCAATTTTTTACTACAAATCTTTGCATTGAATGTTAATATCATCTATTTTACAGGAACATAAAAGGCATTGAATTAATTTGAATTACTAACAAAATTTATTTAATCACCAAACTAAGTTTAAATCCAAAAAAAAAGCTTCAAATAGATAAAAATTAGGTGGTACGAAGTTCACCAGGTCAGCTAGTTATTTCTATAAATTCTCATTTTTCCAAAAATAAAGCCACACTATCCATTTCTTTACAAAACTTTTCAATTTATCGGAAAAAATTTTACACTGTAATTGAACTAGAATAGCTGATGTACATGTCAAATGAACGCGTTTATATGCTTCATTTATTTTGTTCCGAAACGAATACTTCGAACGCAATTTTAGTTCCGATCGGATTTGACTTTCGTATCGGAATTTTTTCCGAACGGATACCTCGATAGGGGTGAATTGCAGCACGATTACGACCCCTTTTGCGTTTGTTTTTAGCGTTTTGATACACACTGAATTCGTTGTTATACGTTGGTAAACAAACATTTACGGGAGCAGAAGGGTCAGCATTTACATTTAACACTGATTTCAAGACCGCACTTGATGTTGATGCCTCTGGTGGTGGCGTAGGGGCAGGGGCAGGTTCGCATACAACAGAATTATAATATTGTTTTTGGGCTTGGCACGAAAAGAGTCTAAGAGTTCACTCAAATTAACTTTAAGAGTATCCAAGTCACACATTTTCTTTGTTAGCACATCTACGACAGAGACTAAATCATTTACTTTTGTAAATAGTTCTCTAATGGGAAATTTCGAGCAATCGGCACAATGGTAATACAAATTGGAATTAATTAAGGCAAATTCTTTATAAGCCGAATCAGAAAATCCGGTACAAATTTTGTGGTAAGATTTCCCACAGAAAAATCCGCACTTAATACCCTCGTCAAGGACGGGATTTTGGCATTTTGCGCACTTTAAGTTAATCTCATTAGCCATAGTAAAAAACACAACCGCACAGCTTAGAAGCAAACTCTCTCTGCAATGTTTAGTTTGAAAAATACTATTGCGTAACTATTTAGTTGAAAACCGATTATAAGTTATTGTTCGGGATGTAAGCATTGCTTCGTTTTTAGAGTTTTATCGAAATCAAAGATGGGGTTTTTGGAGATATGAACAGTTTTTAAAATTAGCGTTTTCGGTGCATCGAATAGAAAATTGAGGACACAATAGTTTTGAAAGCACCCATATGACTCCAAGTTTGCATTTTGGTCAAAATCGTTATCTCCGTTTTCCGGTAAACTGAAAAAAAACTAAATTTAAAAAAAAAAAATCCTTTTTTCAAAAATCCATTGCACGATAATATAGAGAAAAACTGAGTTTGCTATTAATTTATAAATGACCACATTACCTCAGAAATTAATTTTTGTTACAATCGTATAGACCGTTTTCGAGATATTTATGTTGAAATTTCAAAGTACCTACCGTTGTTCGAATTTTTAGCCAAAAACTGGGTACGCAGTCATGGTAACCTCACCTACTTAAACTTAAATATCAATTTTGGTTGGAGTCGTTAAGGACATTTTCGATCAAATCAAACTGGTACGAAAATTTTGTATGGGAAATACCATTTGATATTGAGGTTACCTTGCAAAAAAAAACCCTCCCGAACTGTAAGCCCAAAAACTCCAAATCCGAGGTTTGAACGTAATCCGGGAAGCCGTTTAGGCTGTAGGCCTGTGGAAGCACGGACAGACCGGACAGAATTTTGCGACCCATCGTAATATCAGAATTCATTAATATCTTAAGTTCAAAATTTTGTACAATATCTTTCTCTTACTACGTAATGGAGAAAGTAAAAAAACGTAAATGAGCTGCTCCATCGAAAACAGACTCTAATCTAAGATGATTTATATTTAAATAGGTACGTTACTGTAGTAATATGGTGGCGACAAATAATACATAATTCCCCTAAATAATTTTTTTACAATTATTGCTTATTTTTAGGGGCAAGTAAATTGCATACCTTTATGGGTAAATGATTCTCTCCAACAGGTTCTAATCTAAGATGATTAATTACGTTACTATGGTAACATGGCGGCGACAAATTGATTGTCACCAAAATCCTTTTATTACCTGTTTTGTATGGGGAAGTCTTAACTTAATTTTACCACTCTTAATGGCGACATATACCCACGATTTTGTGTTTGGCACAGGCACAGCACCTTTCAAATAAGATAAGTTTCATTCTCCTCATTTCATATTAAATGCCAAAAAAGCGTACGGAAAACTGCGCAACTTTTATAAATACTTTTTTTTTATTCATAATATAATAATGCCCGAACAAACAAAAACGACGCCACGAAAGAGAGTCGATGGCCAAAGAGAGTTATAGGCGTAAGAGTATAAAATATTTTTTTAAGCGCTAAGCCTATTTTTCGGTACTGAAATGAAATTTCAATAGATATAACGCTGAATGCACTGACTTGGTAACGCTGCTCACGATTCGCGACGCGACACTATTATCTGTTACCGAATACCGACATAATCACACCAGCGATATCACTTTAATACAATTGAATTTTGGAAAAAAAAAATTAAATCTGCTCCCTACTACGCACTATTGGTAAATTTTTACAGCCTTATTTATAAACTCATCGTAGAGTCTGCTTATCTCTACGCACCCTCAAAATGCCCTTACGCAGGAAAATGTTATTTATAAAGATTTTTCGAACGTTGCTTTAGGGCTGCGTAAGTTAAACGCGAAAATTTGCGTTTAGAGCCTGCGTAGAGCTCACGTAAATAAGTTTTTGCATCAAGTGTCATTTGGTCGTCGTCGAATTATAAACAAAACCAAAACGTGAAATTAATTTTTGTTTATTCATTCATTTCGAATGCTGTGCAAAATTTCTGCCAAACGAATTTCGTTGTCATATGCAATTATAAGATTGAAATTATAACTATTTAGTAAATAAAAATATATAAAATATTGTGCATTTGTGATATTATTTCTTCAGTTTTGTTGCTTTTGGAGAATGTCTTAGGATGTGTGTGAATATGTCTACAAATGACCTGGCATTGGATTTGGCGGTGGTTGGTAGAATAGAAATAGGAATATCAATATGGATATAGGAAGATACATAGATATATGATTACAGTTTGATATTTCAGCAGTACATTCGAAGACTTTTCGGAATTGTTTCAGATAATTTGTGTAAAATGATTTCATTTACAAAGCTAATCAGAGCTGATGTCGGTTTGAGGGCAAAAAGGTAATAGATTTCTTTGTTTTCTGTAATAGTTTATAGAAATTCTTACCTATTTAGACACAAACCTTGTTTAGCAAAACTATAGCGGAAAAATGTTTATAAATCACAACTTCATGAAAGCCACGTAGAGGCTGCGTAAATCTTTACGCGATGTTTAACTAAACAACGTCGTAGTGGCGTCGTAAGCGAATCTAATAAATACGGCAGTTAATATCTACTTCACTTTAGAAATCCCTTATCTAATCTGCTTCAATATTAATAATAAAAAAAAAACCTTAGATCTACTTAGATATTTGCATTTTAATTTTAATTTTGTGATATGTATAAACACATATAACTAATTGGAATTATATAAAAGGTCAACTAGTAGTTGTATTTGAAAAAAAAAATGTGACATCATAAAATTAACTGATGTTATTTGCAAGATATTAGCCAACCAAAACGATAAATGTGTAGTAAATAAAAAGAAAAAAATATTCTTAGATCGTAACGTTTTTTTTACATGTTTTATGTGTACCTAAAACTAATATGGAATTGAATATATCAATAAAACTATAATTTTGAAATGTACTTCCCTTTTCTTGAATCTACTTCACTTTTCTACTGCGCTTTTTTTTTTAAGTGGTAACCATGCTTCACACGTATTCACACTCTTCACAGCACAGATAGGAAATCTGTTTGAAAATCATTTCATTTAGGGGAGGCACGCCAACAGTGAGACAACCAGGGTTACCTTTTGGACCCCTTGGGGTCCGATTGAACCTTTCTTCAACACTCGGACCCCAGGACCCGCCTTTTTCAAAATAGTCCAAATCGGACCCCTTTACGTAAAAACAGGACACTTATTGACGCTTATGGACCCTTTTTCAGAGAATTTACCTGAACAAGACATTGCTGCCACTATCAAACTGTATGTGATCCAAATTAAGCAAAGAATATATATTACCGATAGCAAGTTGTGTTCATTAAAGTATTTAGATCCTAACGTTATAAATATGCAACAAGATTTTAATTATTCGTTACTTGTTTCGTCTGAGTTTGGTCGTTTTACTTCCGACCCAGAAAAAGTAATAAATGAATACAAGTTACTTGAAATTAAAGCTTAAGATAAGACATTGAAACATTTATTTGAAATTGATAACATTTTAGAGTAGTTTTGGTTCAAAGTAGGAAATTTATAAAACCATCTCAACGATTATTATTTAAAAATTTATTAATATTTTGAAATTGCCACATAGTAGCGCATGCGCAGAACGAATGTTTTTAAAATTAACGCTCTTCAAAAATAAACTTAATAGCTAATAATAATAAAAAAAAAAAAACGTGTAAATCGATACTATCTTCAATACATTAGAAGGTGAGGAATTGGAAATTTGGGTCCCTAACTCCGATTTAGTCCGGAAATACAGGGATTCATTTTCAAATTGATGATTTTTTTTAGATTTATAGCAAACTATGAAGAAATTCAATTTAAATGATGTGTTTATTTACATTATTTTTACTAGTTGAAAGAGGTACATATAGCTATGTACAATCTGTACCAACAAATAAAATATTGGTTTTGTCTAGTTTTAATATTCTCTAAATATGCCTCCTAACATAATGTACTTGACATTTTTTTTTAATATTCATTAAAAATGAATAAAAACCATGGGGTTATGTTTCGATACTGTTGTTTTTCTTAAATTTCATACGGGACCCTTTCTGAAAGCCAGGGACACCTTTTTGGACCCCTCACGAAAATTTTCGAAGGTAACCCTGGAGACAACTCCTACAGTGAGACACTCAATATTACTCCGAAATGACTTGTTCGGACACGTTGTCCCCTGCATATAACGGGTGATTTTTTAGCTGGTTTGGTTTCGTCAACACTGGTTTTGACAGCTGACGTGTGTTTAGTACCTTGTGTCACTGTCAAACAGCTTCAGTTTGGTTTGCAATTTAACCATGGATCGTCTTACAAATGAACAACGCTTGCAAATTATTGAATTTTACTATCAAAATTCGTGCTCGGTTCGAAATGTTCATCGCGCGCTGCTTCCATTTTATGATCGGCATTCTCGACCTTCTGAGCAGTCTATTCGGAAGATTGTGACCAAATTTCGCACCAAATTTACTTTGTTGGACATTAAACCACCAACACGTTTACGTACTGTGCGTAGTGAAGAAAATATTGCGGCCGTATCATCTAGTGTGACAGAAGACCGCGAAATGTCGATTCGGCGCCGTTCCCAGCAGTTAGGCCTTTGTTACAGCACTACGTGGAAACTTTTTTTTGCCCGAAATGGAAGTTCTTGACTTGCATGATATGTGGTTTCAACAAGACGGTGCCACATGCCACACAGCACGCGAAACAATGGCGCAATTGCGAGGCGAGTTTGGTGAACAGTTAATTTCACGTTTCGGGCCGGTCAATTGGCCGCCTAGATCGTGCGATTTGACACCATTAGATTATTTTTTGTGGGGGTATGTCAAGGCTAATGTGTATAGGGACAAGCCCGCTTCGATTGACGCACTGGAAGCCAACATCCATGCATTCATTCGTGAGATACCGGCCGATATGTGTGAAAGAGTATGCCAAAATTGGACTCAGCGGATGGGCTACCTGAGACGCAGCCGCGGTCAACATTTGCATGAAATTATCTTTAAACATTAAATTGCAAGGTTCAAACTATCGATTCAAATAAATATTTCATTCGTTTTTTCGAATTTTTTGTGTTTTTTTTTTTTTAAAGTTCTAAACCTCTTAAAAAATCACCCGTTATAAGAAGTGTGACTGTGTTTTATCATTTGGCTCACTTCTCATCAAGTTCGGGTGTAGTGTAGACCGGTTATGAGATTGAAGCTCGCAAAACACAAGAAATCTTTTTTTTTCAATTTTCGGCGAAAGCAAAAAATTATATATTTCTAGGTAATTCACAACAAGATGTATTTCTATTATTTAGTTTGGTCTTTGTAGTCAATATTGATAGTGCATTTAAGATGTTTCAAAGTGTAGCTTTGGAGGTATTTGCATTTTTTTTAATTTGGAAGGATTCGCTAACAGTGAGACAGTGTACATCGACAAACAGTGAGACAGTGTCAAATGTGGCCGATATATCATTTGTTACCCTAGACGACATAAAAATTGTACTACCCGATGGTATTCCATGTGGCCATACGAGTAGGCAACAAGGCAGCATAGGTACAGTTTGGAATACCAAATTGATGTTCGCTAGTTTTTTTGTTTATTTCCGTTTCTGGAAGTCTGAGATTTATTTTTAATTATGTTTTTACCTGATGTGTTTAGTCACCGAAGACTGTTTTTTAACATTAAAAACTCAATAAAAAAATTAATGTCTAGCAAAATACTTATTTATTCTTAATTTCAGCTTATTTAAGTTACGCGTCTCACTGTTGGATATCAGCTGTCTCACTGTATGTGCACGTGTCCCATCAGTGAGACAAAAGAGTTTTGCAAACTTTTTTTATCACCAATTCTATTCCATAAACACAAATACTAAATTTGATATGCAAAAGTTAAGGTGAAACACGACGCAAATGGATACATATTAGAATTTCAAAATATTTTGAAAACTTTTTAAGTTACAGTAATTTAAAAAAAAAGTGTCTCACTGTTGGCGTGCCTCCCCTACTTGTTTATAAATTATTTTTTAATACAATTGTTGTTTTTGCTGAAGTCTGTCCGGTGAATTGGCGGACTGTATTCTGTCATCCAGTTTCTACCAACTTGACAATAATATAGACAGCTGTCAATTACAATACATTGATGAATGATGAATAAACCTTCTTCTGAAAGAAAACGTGATCCAGTGTGGTTATCCCTCTAAATTATTTAATTTCTAAAAGATTTAAATAAATATTTCAGATAATATCCTACATAATCTAAGAGATAATTTTATTTTCTACATTTGAGGAGGAATTGGGTAGGTGCGCGGTTTTTTTTTGCATTTGTGTTTAATATTTTATTATTGTTCCAGATTACCTAAAAACTTATTTTAGGCATAACTTTATTGAAAGTATATTTTTTCAAGTTAGGCATTTTTTCGCCAAAAATTGGTTGGCAACGCTGGATCCACTTAACTTCATTTTCTGTGTGTTTAAAATAGACAAATTACATAATATAGGGACACACCACTTCATACAACGAAAATGATCCCATTTTTTCAATATCTACCTCCTCGCGACACATCCATTTCATCGCATAAGAACATGCGATGCATCATCAACCCATTTACCATACTCACATGACTGTACCATCAAATAAGTATTAAATAGACCGTCAGCTCCCGCGCTCCTACCCGATTCCCTCCGCAAATTTTGAAAGAAATCTCTTAAATTCCGTATCCGTACAAAAAAAAATGTGAATGGAGGGGGTATAATGAAATATTGACACTCAACTTACATTTACATCGTGGAATTTCAACCTTTTTTGGAAATTTTGTTGCCCGAAAAACGATTCTTACAAAACAAAAATTAAAGGCTGGTACGCAGTTCAAGTGAAATCCAATTTTTCATACAAATTTTTCACTGCGAAATTTCAAAATGAATTTTCCAAATGAAAATTTCACTAGGCGGTACGCAGTTCGAGTGGAAAATAGCGCTTCCAAAACTGAGTCGTAGGTGGCGATACTAAAATCTCTCCGCAGCTATTTCACTTGGTTTTTATTGTCCGTCGCATTAATTTTTTGACATTTCAGCGTGAAAAATGATTTGTAGGATGCGGTTTGGAAATTTATTGGAATTTCAGATGTTTTTCGCACTTATAAAATTGTTTTTTAATTGAACATAGTGCAATAATGTTAGGTGTGCAAATATTTGGTGGCATGGATGACCTTTTCCATAAGCAGGGTGCCTCAAGAATATTTTTCTACCCAGTTTTGGTCAAGCAATACCAGCAGATGATCTTTGAAAATATGTGTAATTGCCATGCACCGTTAATTATTTAAATTTAACTGTCCTGTCTATTCTACAAATCAGGCATTATTTGCCAAATTGAAAACTATTAAAATTGTCATGAACAAAATACGAAAAATTTTTTTTTGTGTGTTTGCAGGTTTGCTGGAAGGGAAAATCATCGAAAGTCATTCGAGAGCTAGTAGGTACGCGAGAGGTGCTTCGACAATAGGGAAGGCCTTTCAGCCGATCTAAAACACCTCCCGAGAGCAATGACTTTTGCCAACCGACAGTGATTGCGCCTCTATCCGTTCGACTAATCGAAAGATCCCTCGTTTGTAGAATTTCTGAACTTTTTTGTTAGAAAATATATTGACTTAGCTAATTTTTTATAGATCAACATGTTTTATCCGCCTTAATCTCCTGATTACACTGCCTGTATTTAATAATTCAGTTGTTTCTAAGCTAACGTGGTTGAGAAGCTCTGTGCATTTAAGGAACTTGTTCGACTTCTTTCTCTACTGATTCAATATCTAGATGCGCGTTGTGCATTGAATATGACTTTGTTCCTTTGTTATATTTTTGAAACACCTTAATTTTTTAGAAATACGTTTGGCGCGGTGATACCCACAACTGGTGCCCGTAGGTCCATACTGGTTGCAATCAGGGTTGTCAGATGTGGCGATTTATCGCCAAATGGGCGATTTCAAGTCTCATTTGGCGATACGATCAATTTGGCGACATACCCAAAAAACGTGCGATTTTCGGCGATTTTTCATTTTCGAATTAAAATCTTAATGTATTTCTATTTCCCACTAAATCCAAGAAAAAATAAAGTGCACGACTGGGTCGAACGAAACTTTCTCGATACTAGACAAAAGAAAACAAAATTCTCTTTTGGATACCCATCTCAAATGGCAGTTATATTAAATAACAATATAAGTTTTTAAAGGTTAAAGCTCTAAGTAACTGGCTATGTCGCAAGCGTCTACTGTACTATATTATAAGGTCTTACTCCTCACTTGATATTTGAGTACAGGACAGGCGTACCTAGTAGCAGTTTCTGTTTTTGACCTAAGTATTTGTTTATAATTTTGATTGGAATGTGATTTAAGTTTTCAATTATTGGAAGTATTGCTCGTGATAGACCGATGTAATATGTACCCAATAATTCAGGCATTTGTGAATTTGCATTGGTAGATAGCTATAAATTGAATATCCCGATGCTCGTGTGTGCGGTGCAAATTAAGTTTTTGATTTTGTAAAACTATCCAGACATAACAGTTGCAAATATTGCAATGTTTATTTGGAAAAATACTACTGACTGTATGATATTGTTCCGGATAAAAGAAATATGTACTTCGTTTTTGACATTTTATCGAAATCGAAAATGGGGTTTTCGAGATATGAGCAGTTTTAAAATTAGCGTTTTCGGGGCTTCGAATTGAAAATTAAGGACACAATAGTTTTGAAAACATCAATTTGACTCTAAGTTTGCATTTTGGTCAAAATCGTTATAAGTTAACTGGACAAAACTACATTTTTAAAAAAATACTATTTTCATAAATCCATTGTACGGTAATATAGAGAAAAACTGAGCTTGCTATTAAGTTATAAATGACCACATAACCTTAGAAATTAATTTTTGCTACAATCGTATAGACCGTTTTCGAGATATGTCGAAATTTCAAAAGTACCGTTGTTCCAATTTTTAGCAAAAAACTGGGTACGGTACAGACCGGACAGAATTTTGCGGCCCACTTTATTGAGTTCCTCTATCATCGTAATATCAGAATTGATTAAAATCTCGAGTTCGAAATTTTGTACGAAACCAATATCTTTCTCTACTACGTAATGGAGAAAGTTAAAAACCGAAAGGTATCGGCTTCAGAAAAAATTATCGATTTCCGATTTTGAAATTAATTTTAGAAGTAAATAATGCTGTGTCAAACTAAAAGATTCTGTCACAATAAATTTCCATACTTGGCCATTTGATTGTGTAAAAGTATAAAATCAGACAATAAAACGAGAGTGGGAACAATTTCAAGATAGAATAAATTATCTATCAATAATGATCACGCATTCATTCGATTTACTGCAATAATTTTGAGCCTTCTGTTGAAAAGCTTTTGGCATTTAATGTTAATATTTAGGAAGATGGTTTTCAGGATGAAATAGATGAGTAATACTAGACTGATCATTTGGTTTTTATGTTGTTTTTGTTTTATTAACAATATTAGCTGAAGTTGGTATCAGATAAATTGTTTTCGTTTTCTCTTTTAATAAATGTGTTATTTTTTGTGTTTTAAATAATTAATTGCTTAGTTTTATTACATTTTACAATACTTTTAATTTGGCGATTTATGGCGACGGAGATTTATTAATTTGGCGATTTTTGGCGATTTTAAATTTAAGATTGGCGATTTCGATTTTAAAAACCTGACAACCCTGGTTGCAATTTGGTTTTATGGCAATAACTTATTGTTATTGTGTTTGATCACCGATGAATGTCTTCCAATAGGTCAATACATTTTACTGTATCACATGATTCACAAAAAGTGAAGTTTCCAATTTGTTTCTTCCAGCTGTTTTCTTGTCTAGTAAAATAAAAGTGCGAGAGTTGAATATTGGAGTATTCATTAACTTATAGGTAACCTAAGATCTTCTTGAACTGCCACACAACAAAAACCTAGCTCCTCGGGAAAAATAAAGAGAGAATGCTAACAACACTGACTGATGTCGTTTTCGATTTGACAAAAAATCAATTTTTTTTGATCGAGATTGCTTTTCATGTTCGATTTGCCACAAAAATCTATGTTTTTTTTTATCTCAGATCACTTTTTATTTAACGCTTATGGGATCGAGTTTTTATATTAACCCTTCAATGCATGATTTTTTTTTGGGTCGAAAAAAATATATTTGATGTAAATAAACGATCTAAACTCAAAAAAAAATATAAAAAAAAAATCCGGTTAACCGATTTTCCGGAAAATCGGATTTTCTATATGATGCATATCTGCAACGCCATGCATAAGCGGTATGTAATTCATAAAAAAAATCGTTGACGCAAAAAAAATTTTCTGTGAACTTATTTTTATTTTTTCAAATAAATAGCTAGCTTAAAAACAAGAATTGAACAAATTGTGTAAAAAAAACAATAAATAATAATTAATTTTATATGAAACTAACAGGAACATAAAAAATCACATAAATTTAATTGCGTGCTCATTGTATAGAACTCAGTTCGAGCTCTTTTGCAACTGTTACTTAATAATAATAATAATTTTTGGCGCAACAGGTCCGTAGGGACCCTAGGCATAGCTTCTCGCAACCATTCGTTTTTGTGTGAGTTTTCATTTTTGGAACGAATGGAAGTGATCTACAATTTTATGCCGATTCCAAACGGCTAATTGAGAAGCTCTTTCATGACAGTTATACTCTCGGATGTTTGTCAGACGTTCGCAACTGTTACTTATATTCGTTAAAAAAATGGATAAATATTAAAATGTAAGTAGTACGGCTATGGGGATCCTGGCCCACGAAAATGACTCATCGTTCAAGGTCATCATTCAAGGTCAATATTCAAGGTTATGTATAGTGTGTGTGTTTTGGTTTCAAGGTCAATATTCAAGGCTATAATAGTGTATATATAAATATGTGTTTGTGTGTATGTATGCGTTCTTCAAGGTCAATATAAGGCTTGTATGCATGCGAGAAATCAAGGTCAAATACAACTTCCCTTCCCCTCCCACCTACTCATTTTGATATCGATACTGTTCAAGGTCAACAGTAGAGTGTATGTATGCATATGAGATCTCAATCATGAAGACAACTTCCCCTCCCCTCCCACCTACACATTTTGATATCGGTACTGTTCAAGGTCAAGATAAGGCTTGTATGCATGCGAAAAATCAAGGTCAAAAGCTCCTAAATATTGATACTGCTTTTCATGCCCAACGACACAATAAACACACCCTAAATGCATGGTGTTGCAGATATGCATCATAGGCAAAATATGAAAAAAACATCTGTTCTTTGCAAAATTTTAAAATTATTTTTGCACATATATTAGGACGAACATGTAAAAAACAATAAAAAAAATACTTACGTGCATTAAAACACTTTATTATTTATATTTACATTAAATTAAACACACTCCTTCTATAGATTATGAGAGCACATGGTCTTGTGACTTCAAGCTCCATTTTATTGCGTTCATACACTTACCAACACATTTGTGAAAATAAAGTATCATCGCGGAACTAACTGGAAATGGAAAACCAAACAAATCGAAGAGATATCGGCTGCCACTCTCTTATGACAGCTTTTTTGAATGTATGATGCAGATATGCTACAGTATGCATTGAAGGGTTAAATGATTTCGAAATGCACCTACTATATGTGTGAAAATCAATTGAAATGGATTTCGAGTGCAAGTGCAAAAATGTTTTTCTTGCCGCTAACTCAATACACACACACACCGATATAATTCAGATTTCATCTTCGATTTGGAAGCAGAAATCTGAAATCTCAGATCAAACTATGAAAAGCCAAATAGAAAACGACATGAGTTTAGTGTATTTGTTGAGTTTAGATCAGCTGATGGATGGCGTTCCCACAGTTAAGTTTTTTTGTTTTATTTCAACACGAAAACATGTATATTGCAAAATGGTTAATAACTGATGTAATCAACATATAAATAAAGGAGTAAACTGAGAAATATTCATTCGTGGAAATTAAAAAAGACATTTTTGTTCCTACAATTATTGTTGCCTCTGTTTTCGTTCGTTTTTGTTTTTTTGGCAAAAAGTTATTTGGCGGGGGAACGTCGACAGAAAATAGGCCACGGATTCGAAGCAAAGAACTAATAAATATTAAAACTTAAAATGTGTTGGGGCTCTGGGGAGAGATATGAACATTCCTGAGTGGGTATAATTTATTAGTTATAATATATTTATGAAGTTACCGTGTAATAACAGAAAACAAAAAGGGGAACTTATATTTTTAACAAAATTTGCAATAATTTAATGAACAAACGAATTTCAAATTAACGTAATTAATGAAAACAATCGATTCAGTGGGAAAATATGTATAATGTTTATTTATAAAATGACTTTTTTGTGCTATCCATTAATAATATAATTATATTATCTTCGCCATTAGTAACGGCTAGAGATGTTGCTAATGTGAGCTAATGTCTTTTCATCACGATAATGCCCAGCTGTTCAGTCATCACGATATTTCTTCACCATATGACTTCATTGTAGGCGCAGTGGCTTAGTGGTTAGTGGTGTTGGACTACTAAACGAGGGGTCCAGGTTCGAATCCCGCAAAAACCCAAAATCCAACTCAGGGTCTTTTTCACTGCGCCACCTCTCGCGAATCGGCATAGAATTGTAGATCCCTTCCATTCGTTCCAAAAATGAAATCTCACACAAAACGAATGGTTGTGAGAAGCTAGGCCTAGGGTCCTTATGGACATATTTCGCCAAATTATATATATAATATGACTTCATTGTTTTGGGAATAACCAGTTGATCATTTTCGAATTTCCCCCTGCAGGGACGGGGATAGAATAGCCCTGAGGTAAGGCATGCCTGTCGTAGAAGGCGACTAAAATCCAGCTGAAGAAGTAGTCTTAATGACGGTATGAGCGATACTGTCTGGAGTTTTGTACTCCTGGTAGGGCCACCCTTGGCAGTAAGTTCATAGCTGTAAGATGAAACTAAAGCTTAAATCCAGGAGCGTCTGATGCATATTGTGCGGCACACCGGTCAGCGTCTGACTCCAGAGGGGCGGCTGAAATCACCAAAGAATAGTTTTCCTTAACTTTCTACAAAAAAGTTATTTTATGAAACTAATGCAATGAACAAAACTAGAGGAAATAATACCCCAGGTGGTACTCCAGATTTACTGGAAAATCCACTCTCTTCGGAGGTCGGCTCTACGGATTCTGGGGAGAGCCATTTATTGCGTTCAGGTAACCCTTTCGGAAAAAGCCGAAGGGTAACGAGATCACCACCATCGGCATCTCAAACTTATCCGTGCGTCTCTAGGAGCTCAACGGCAACAAAAGTGCCTACTCCAGAAGATAGAGACCCAGTGCAAAATAAAAGCCTTAAGGACGAAAACGACGAGCTTAAAACAAGGCTTTCAAACATGGAACGGCTATGCGACGAGCTTCGGAAATGAAATTAGTCATCTTAAAGCCGAAAATATGGCTATTAAGAACTCAACGAAAGTACGGGATGAGTCCAACCCTAACTCTAGCAATCCCAAAAAAACTGACTACCAAACGGATGAAGAAGAACTTCGTCACGAAACCGATTGGTTGCTAAAAAAAAGACCGGTCAAAAAAAGGAAAGCTGTATCTGTAGAGAATGAGATTACTCAATAATCACTCATACTGTACATTAGCATATAGAATAAGCAAGAAGCAACCAATGTAACTCAACTCAGGCTGACTTGTAAGGAGTCGTAATAAAGTCTTCATACTGAGAACACGTCTTTCAATATAACCAAGGAATAATACATGGCGCAGTCGGTGTGAATCAGCGCCACACATATACATATGGGCATAATAAAACCGGTTCGCAACAACCATCCCGTATTGAACAAAAAACCGCGTGGCAGACCACCAAAGCAACAATAATACTTTACAATACCAACATGGATTTCATCCGCAAAGTAGATGAATTAAAACTGGACGGAAATATATCAGAAAATTGGCGGATATTTTGGCAAAATTTCCAGGTATTCGCTACAGCGATTGAACTGGACAAAAAAGAAGAAGCAGTTAAAATCGCAATTTTTCTCAACGCATTGGGCTCGGAGGCAATCGAAGTGTACAACTCACTTGATATAGAAGATAATAACAAGAAAAAATACAATAAAGTGGTCGAAGCTTTTCAAACGTTTTGCAAACCAAAATGCAATGAGGTATACGAAAGCTTCATATTTCATAGCCGAAGCCAGGCTGCTGGAGAACCATTTGATCAGTTTTTGATGGATCTAAAGAAAATGGTGAAAAAGTGCGGTTATGAAACACAAGAAATGTTGCGGGATAGGTTAGTGCATGGATTAAGTGATCAGAAGCTGCAAAAGAGATTACTAGAGACAGAGGGTTTGACTGCGGAGAAGGCGATTGAAATGGCAAGAGCGGCGGAAGCATCAACAGAACAAATGCGGAAAATGGAGGAGCAGGCGGGGACATCGAGATCATCGATCGACGTAGTGAGTAAGTTTCAAAACAGGGAGAGTAATTTTAAAAATAATAACAATACAAATTTTCCAAATAATGTAAACTATGGTGACCAAAATTATGATAACAAAAACATATTATCTTCTTGCAGAAATTGTAAAAAAAATCCTAGCACTAGTGTAAATTCGGAAATGTGTAACAATGTTGCTTGTACTTATTGTGGACGAAGCCATGTGAAAGGAAAATGTCCCGCATACGGTAAAACTTGCTCGTCATGTAGAGGAAAAAACCACTTTTCTTCAGTTTGCAGAAGAAGAGGTTTACAAGAAATCACAACGGAAAGGCGCGAAACAGGTGAACAAGAAAACAGTTTTTGTATTGATGCTATTTATTATAAAAAGAATGAATTGGGAAACGTATACATCAATAATATAAATAAGAGAAGGGCTGCGTGGGTTGAAACTCTTCAAATTGAATCCAAAAACATTAAATTCAAGTTAGACACAGGCGCTGATGTAAATGTCATACCTAAACAGTATATAAACAATTTAAAAAACGTGAAACAGGTACAATGTAATGAGAAATTGGAAGGGTATGGAGGTAGTGAAATAAGAACATCAGGGTGCGTGGAACTTGAGTGTAAGGTACATGAAACAAAAGCTAGGTTGCATTTTTTTGTGGTTGAGGGAGGCAATGCTCCCATTCTGGGTTTAGAGAGTTGCGTTAGGTTAGGATTAATTAAAAGGATTAATAGCATTGACATAAGTGAAGAAGAGAAGCTTATAAGAAAATATCCATCTTTATTTGAGGGACTAGGGTGTTTTTGTGATAATTTCCACATTGAATTGAAGAGCAATGTGACTCCCGTTGCTAAACCAGCACGGAGAATTGCCATGTCATTGGAAACGCCATTAAAAAATGAATTAAAATCACTTTGTGACCGAGACATAATAGAGGTGGTGGACGAACCTGTGGATTGGGTTTCCAATATCGTTATAGTGGAAAAACCTAACAAACAAATAAGGATTTGTCTAAATCCACAAGCTATAAACGAGGCGGTAAAAGATCACATACATGAAATCCCTTCATTCGAAAAAATAAAATCCAAGTTACCTAACAAAAAAGTGTTTTCGGTATTCGACATGAAAGACGGCTACTGGCAAGTGAAATTGGATGACGATTCAAAGAAACTATGCACGTTCAGTACGCCCTTTGGATGCCACCGTTTCAAAAGATTACCATTCGGGTTGAAAATAGCGGCAGAAAGTGAGATAAAACATGATGAGATTGTGGAAAGGTTAATGGAAAGGGCAATGGAGAAAGGAGTAAAATTTAATAAGTCGAAGATTCAGTATAAGCAAAAGAAAGTGAATTTTTTGGGTCATGTAATTTCTGAGGACGGGGTAGAAGTTGATAAGTCAAGAATGGAGGGAATTGAGAAAATGGGAATTCCGAAATCAAAAAATGAGTTGCAAAAACTTCTTGGATTAGTAAATTATGTAAGGGATTATATTCCCGAGTTAGCAGACATTTCTAAGCCCCTTAGAGGGCTACTATCCAAAGATGTAGTGTTCCAGTGGTTGGATTGCCATACAACATGTTTGGATAGAATTAAAAGAGGTATTATCAACGCACCGGCATTGCGCCCATTTGATTGCAAACAGAGCATCTCAATTCAAACGGATGCGTCTCAGTTTGGACTGGGATGTTGCCTCATGCAAAAGGGTAGGCCAGTGTGTTTTGCCTCACGAAGCTTATCAGATGCTGAAGTACAGTATGCTCAGATTGAGCAAGAATTTCTCGCAGTAGTATTCGCTTGCCAGAAATTCCATTCATACATTTATGGTTTTGATGTCGAGATAGTGACAGACCATAAACCTTTATTGGGCATAATGTCGAAAGAGTACCATAAAATACCGTCAGCACGGTTACAAAGGATGAAGCTAAGACTTCAAAAATATAGACTGCATTTTAAATACTTACCGGGAAAATTCATGTATGTTGCAGATCTGCTATCGAGAAACTTTAGCACAGAGAGTACTCAAACGGAAATTGAAGGGTTAAACGAAATGGTTCATTCTATTAACGTTACAAGGGAAAAGAAATATATTTTTCAGATGGAAACCGAGAAAGATGAGCAACTGCGGGAACTAAAGATTATGATAATAGAGGGATGGCCGAATAGCAAATCGAAAGTGCCGGAGAGTGTAAGAGGGTTATGGAATTTAAGGCATGAATTGTATGTCACGGACGATTTGTTGTTTTTTAATGATAGAACTTTTGTTCCAAAAGCGTTGCGTGACATAACTTTGCAAAAATTACATAGTGCTCATCTAGGTGTTGAAAAAACAAAAGCTCGCGCTCGAACGCTAGTATATTGGCCGTCTCTAAACCAAGATATAGAAAAGATAATAGCGGAATGTAAAATTTGTCAGAAGTTCAGATCTGAAAACAAAAAAGAACCCATGATCAGCCATGAGATGCCTGATATTCCGTTTAATAAAATAGGTATGGACTTTATGGAAGTATGTGGCAAAAACTATTTAGTGGTGGGCGATTATTTCTCAAAGTATTTAGAAATTATACCAGTAACAAAAAAGACATCACAGTCAGTAATAAATAGCCTATTACCAATATTCGCCACACACGGTTTGCCAAGAAAAATAATTGCTGATAATGTCCCTTTTGGATCGTTTGAATTTCGTCAGTTCTGCAAAAATTTAGACATAGAAGTTTTGACAACAAGCCCAAGATACCCAAAATCGAATGGGTTTGCTGAGCGGCTAGTGCAGGTGTCAAAGAACTTAATATTAAAATGTAAAGAGTCGCGAAGCAATTTGTGCTTGGCATTATTGGAATACAGAAATTCTCCTATAAAAAACTCAACTCTCTCACCGTGCGAAATTATAATGGGTAGAAAAACCCGAACTCAAGTTCCATGCAAAACTGATCTTTTTAAAGACCCGTCCCTAAATAAAAAAGTCATGCCAGTTTTAAACGCTAACAATGAAATGAACAAAAGGTATTATGATAAGACAGCGAAAATCAAAGATGAATTTGTAAAAAATCAGAAAATATGGATGAAAGATTCCAAAATCTGGGTACCAGGAACAGTAATAGACAAGTTAGAAAATTCGCCAAGATCTTATTGGATTCAACTTGAGGACGGACGAACTCTACGCAGAAACTCTTTTTTTATAAGAAAACGCCAGTAAAGGGACTCACATGTACACAGTGATTGCAAGCAACATTTGAAAAATAGGATAAAAGCACACAAAAATTATAACATAAAAGTAATTTATTAACAATAAAAAATGAATTTACAATTAAATAGATACTTAATTTTCAGGAGGGAGATGTAGATGTAGAGAATTGCTCAGTAACCATTCGGTTTTATTGTATATACACTATTAGATTAAGCAACCATAATTATTCTAGCAGAAAATTAATTTATGAATAATTAATAATAAGCAAATGAATTCACAATAAGAAGATAAGGAACTATAAGGGGGAGATGTAGAGAATGAGATTACTCAATAATCACTCATACTGTACATTAGCATATAGAATAAGCAAGAAGCAACCAATGTAACTCAACTCAGGCTGACTTGTAAGGAGTCGTAAAAAAGTCTTCATACTGAGAACACGTCTTTCAATATAACCAAGGAATAATACAGTATCCTCTCCTGAAATAATGAATCGGGAGAAATTATCAAATATTGAAGTCATAAAACCAAAACAGCGGCCACCACCGCCAATTAATGTAATCGGTATAGCGGACTATAACAAGTTGCATACCATGTTAAAGAATTTGTTGCCTACAGACTACAAAGTAACGTCACTTAGAAACAATGCGTGGAAAGTCAACGTCAAGGACCCCGAAAGTTACCGTCTACTGTCGCGTAAATTAAATACAGACAAAGTAGAATGGTATTCTTATGAGAATAAGTCAGAAAGACCTATACGCGTCGTGGCAAGAGGGTTTACACCCGTCGCGTCATGTTCCAAAAATGATGTAGTAAATGACTTAAGAGACAGGCACTTTAAAATTATGGATGCCGTTAATATCGTAAAAAGAGAAAAACAGAATAAAGAGGGAAATGAAACTATGGTAAACCGTGGTCTTCCGCTCTTTATACTAACCTTCGATAAGACTGAGGACTTAAAAAAAGTTTATGATATAAAAACAATCCTTAATATTGTAGTTAAAATTGAACCTATGCGTAAGAACAAAAAATTGGTTCCACAGTGCAAACAGTGCAAAGGATATAATCACACGCAAACCTACTGCCAGAAAGAGCCACGGTGTGTAAAATGCGCCGGTAGTCATCTGACGACTGACTGCAATTCAAATAATAAAGCTCCCGCGCAGTGTATTAACTGTAATGGTAACCATCCGGCAAATTATCGGGGCTGCGAAGTAGCTAAGGAGCTCCAAAAAAGACGGATGCAATCCATGAAGCCACAGAAGCAACGAAACAACCCAAGGCTTAAAACCGTGCCAATCAGTACCTCGAAACCGGCAAAGTTAGATAAGCCCAACCATAAAAAAGGAAAACGGGCAACAGAAACGCCATCGGACATCGTACATCAAAAAACAGATATCCCAACATACGCGCAAGCTGCAGCATCGTGTAGTGGACAAACTAATAATCCACTAGACGCTGTTTCCAATGTCTTTTCGATTATTCTGTCGAGACTTGAGGAACAAAGCAAAACGAATAAACTAATTGTCGACAGGCTAGTTAAGCTCGAAAGTAATATTTCGAGACAGAAAAACAACCAAATATGAAGCGAATGTTTAAAATACTTACGTGGAATGCCGACGGTCTTTGGCAAAAACTCGGAGAGCTAGAATTGTTCTTAAGGGAAAAATATATCGATATATGTTTGATATCAGAAACCCATATAAAGGAGAAATCAAATCTAAAGATCAAAGGTTACATTGACTATCACGCCGTTCACCCATCGAATAAAGCTAGAGGTGGAGCATCATTGTATATAAAGGAGTGTATCGGCCACTCAATCGATTTACAATTAGAACTCGAAACAATGCAAGTGAGCTCTGTACAGGTCCAATATCGAAATGCATTTTTGAAAATATCTTCTATCTACTGCCCACCACGATGCAAGATAGAGAAAAATGATTATCTGAACCTAATCAATTCCCTCGGACAACATTTTATAATTGGAGGTGATTTTAACGCCAAACATAGTTTCTGGGGATCTAGATGCATATCGCGAAAGGGAAAAATACTCTACGAAGTGTGTATGCAGAACAATTGCGATTCGCATTCGACAGGCAAACCAACATACTGGCCGACTGATGTCGCTAAAATACCTGATTTGATTGATTTCTTTATTACAAAAGGACTACCCGCCAATCGTATTAAAGTTGAAGAATGTTTTGACCTTTCTTCTGATCATTCTCCGGTAATTTTAACAACGACTGAGACATTTATACAAAATGAAATACCGCCAAGGCTAACAAACGCCAAAACAGACTGGGAAGGCTTCAAAAAAGAGGTCCAGAGCAATACAGAACTGCGTGAATCACTCAAGACGCCTTACGAATTAGAAGTCGCGGTCGACCGCTTCGTTAATGTCATACAAAAAGCTGCATGGAATAATACTCCTCACCAGCAGAGAACATCGAACTATAACTGCGTCAAATACCCGCAGGAAATAATTAATATGGTCAAAACAAAACGAAAAGCGCGAAAAAGATGGCAACAAACTCGAGCCCCGCAAGATAAAGCGAACTTAAATCGTCTTACTAACTTGTTAACAAAGTCGATTAAAGATTTTAAAAGTGACGAGGCTAGAAATTACCTCGAAAGCCTAACAGCTGAAAAAGAGTCCAATTACTCGCTTTGGAAGCCACAAAAAGGCCGAAGATCGCAGGGCCACCTATTAAGATAACCCAAGATGTTTGGGCAAAAAGCGACAAAGAGAAGGCGGATATTTTCGCCGCTCATTTAGAAGGAACTTTTAAGCCGTTCCATGGTCAAGCGCTTGATGGAAATATTTATGCGTCAGACAGACGAACATCTGAAAATAATATAGTAATAAACGCTACACTCACCGAGCTCGGACAAGTAATAAAGAAACTTAAGCCCAAAAAAGCTCCGGGTTATGATCTGATCACGGGTGAACTCCTAAAAATGCTACCTCGGAAAGCATTAACTAAGCTTCTCCACATTATAAACGCCGCGATCAGACTACAATACATCCCGAGTCAATGGAAAATCGCGGAAGTCATAATGGTTCTAAAACCAGGCAAGCCACCGAATGAAAAAAAGTCGTATAGACCCATCTCGCTTCTTCCAATTATTTCCAAAGTTTTTGAGAGGATATTACTCAGACGCTTACAACCAATTATAGAAGAAAACCGTCTTATACCCGACCACCAGTTCGGTTTTAGAAGCAAACATTCGACAATCGATCAAGTGCATCGGATAACTGACGTAATAGAGAAAGCTCTAGAAGAAAATAAAATTTGCTCTGCCGTATTCTTGGACGTCTCGCAAGCATTTGATAAGGTTTGGCATGAAGGCCTCAAGTGCAAATTAAGACAAGTTCTCCCCGAACGGTTATGGAAAATTCTGGAATCGTATCTAAAGAATAGACTCTTTCGTGTCAAACACGGAAACGAATATTCGGAATTTAAAGAAATAAGGGCAGGTGTGCCGCAAGGAAGCGTCCTTCGGCCTCTCCTGTACCTGCTATTTACGCGTGATATTCCGCAAATAGAAGGTACTACCATAGCTACTTTTGCCGATGACACTGCTATACTAGCAGTGGGTACAACGACCAAAGAAACAAACATTACAAGGCGCGCTTAACCGGGTCTATGAATGGACAAAATCATGGAGGATCGCTCTTAACGAAACGAAATCGGTCCACGTGGATTTTACATACAAAAGAACAAATAACTTGCCTGTATTTATAAATACGGTACAAGTTCCGTTCGCAAACGAGGCCAAATATCTCGGAATGACTCTCGACACCAAATTGAAATGGAAACCGTATGTAAAGAAAAAATGCGAAGAACTTAAAATCAAATATAGAGAACTTTATTGGTTACTCGGAAAACATTCCAAGCTTACCCTCGAGAACAAGCTTTTATTATATAAGCAAGTGATGAAGCCTGTATGGACATATGGTATACAGTTATGGGGCTGTACCAGCGAAACAAATCTAAACTTTTTACAAACTTTTCAAAACAAAGTACTAAGATCATTCGTCAGTGCACCGTGGTACATTAGAAATGAAGATCTTCATAGAGACCTCGGAATTCCCACCGTTAAGGACGAAACGAAAATATGCGCTCGAAAGCATAGAAATCGATTATTAGGACATATTAATAGCTCGGTCCGTGAAATTCTCGATGAAACAAATTTATTGCGGCGTCTACAACGAACTAAACCTTCGGACTTAGCCCGATAATTTTCAACCGCGTTAAAATTGCGGAACGAGCAGGAACTCTCGCCGGAATGTTGCCTGCCAAACGTGTAAAACTTCGTGATAAAAAAATTGCTTGATAAGTCATAACTTAGTTGCAGTACAAAAGAAAATTTATGGAGGTTGTTTTAGTGAGTAAAAATCTCACACTACTATGAGCACGCCCCGAGTGTTCTCATAGTGTCTTCCAGAAGATTTCCACCTACCTCGGAGATTAAAAAAAAAAAAAAAAATTTTCGAAGTCCTCGTCTGGACAATAGCGATACAGAACTCCATCAACTAGAATGTATCCTCTGCTACTATAGCGAAGTAAGTTATCGTTGATATTCTCAACTGAATCGATGATTACTTTGTTTTCTGGGTCGGCTTATTGTCGTGGCATTTTTTCTTCCAGGATTATACTCTATTTCGATATTAACGGGTGATTTTTTAGCTGGTTTGGTTTTGGCAACACTGGTTTTGACAGCTGACGTGTGTTTAGTACCTTGTGTCACTGTCAAACAGCTTCAGTTTGGTTTGCAATTTAACCATGGATCGTCTTACAAATGAACAACGCTTGCAAATTATTGAATTTTACTATCAAAATTCGTGCTCGGTTCGAAATGGAGGATCCGCTTTTTTATCGAAAAATTGTGTTCAGCGATGAGGCTCATTTTTGGTTGAATGGGTACGTAAATAAGCAAAATTGCCGCATTTGGAGTGAAGATCAGCCAGAAGCATTGCAACAGCTACCAATGCATCCCGAAAAAGCCACTGTTTGGTGCGGTTTATGGGCCGGCGGCATTATTGGGCCATATTTCTTCAAAGATGATGCGAATCGCAGCGTTACTGTCAATGGTGAACGCTACCGAGCGATGATAACAAACTTTTTTTTGCCCGAAATGGAAGTGGTTTCAACAAGACGGTGCCACATGCCACACAGCACGCGAAACAATGGCGCAATTGCGAGGCGAGTTTGGTGAACAGTTAATTTCACGTTTCGGGCCGGTCAATTGGCCGCCTAGATCGTGCGATTTGACACCATTAGATTATTTTTTGTGGGGGTATGTCAAGGCTAATGTGTATAGGGACAAGCCCGCTTCGATTGACGCACTGGAAGCCAACATCCATGCATTCATTCGTGAGATACCGGCCGATATGTGTGAAAGAGTATGCCAAAATTGGACTCAGCGGATGGGCTACCTGAGACGCAGCCGCGGTCAACATTTGCATGAAATTATCTTTAAACATTAAATTGCAAGGTTCAAACTATCGATTCAAATAAATATTTCATTCATTTTTTCGAATTTTTTGTGTTTTTTTTTTTTTTTAAGTTCTAAACCTCTTAAAAAATCACCCGTTATAAGGGCGCAGTTAAAGTGTCAATCTGGCAAGTCTTCCGGTAGGAGATTTTAAGGTCATCAACCATTTCAAGGGCTGATGGTCGGTTAATATTTTAAGTTCAGAACCGTCGACGTACCCTAAGAATTTTTGCACTGCCCATACTACAGCGAGCGCTTCTCTATCGGTTGTCGAATAGTAAACGGCTTGCGTATTCCACAGGGTGTTCCATTAGATTCTCCAATTGGAGCAAAACGGCCCCGATAGCATAGTTAACTGTCAACTTTCTGGCAGTGCAAAGGCGCTTTTGGCAAGACATGGGGCGTATCTCCTAAAAGGGTCCTTTGGATCTATACGGCAATGGTAAGACCACTTCTCTCATATGCATCGTTTGTATGGTGGAACAGGCTTTCGCGGAAACGTGTTACTGCCTCTTTTGCCAAACTTCAAAGAACGGTCCGTCTTCGATGCACAGGGGCCTTCCCTAACACACCGGGCTCTGCTCTAGATGCTATGATGAACCTCCCCCTCTCGATATTTTTATCATCTCGATTAAAGAGAGGTGGTTTTTGGTACCACGCGCATTGGAATTTTTTTTTACCCCTCTGGAAGGTCGTTGGAGGCAGCGGACGAGAGAGGGGGTGAAATGTCTCCTCACTAAGACACTTCTTCCTGTTCCAGACGGCAGCGGACGAATTCCCTAAATGGAGTCAACGGTGGCGTCTACAATTCCAGTTAGGCCGAATAGCTTAGTGATATCCCTTAAGAGCTGCTTCGACGTACTCGGACCCTAGGTCTATAGGGATCTCCAATAACACTCCAGGTTATTGGAAAAGAGTTGGTGGCGGATGAACCCTTAATGGGTCAACGACAGCGCTCATATCCCGAAGTGGGTTACTGGCCTCGGATTGTCCGGCCCGCTGTCCTAGGGTGAAAACAAGGACCTGGCCCTCCAGGTTGGGGGTTGTGCCGTCGGGGTAACTTCCCGACCATGGAAAAAAAAAGAATTAGTTATGGGAGAGACACGAGGAGCCTCGGATAACGAATTCCCTATACTCCAGGTGCTACTCAAAAACTTGAGTCTGTCCTCGCGCGGTACAAGGCAGACATTACCGCGGTCCAGGAGATACGATGGATAGGATCAGGTATGATGAAAAGGAAAAATTGCGACATTTGTTACAGCTGCCATAAAAGATTGCATGTATTAGGACGCTGATTCGTCGTGGGAAATCGTCTTAGGTCAAATGTTATTGACTTTAAGCCGATAAGTGATCGCCTGGCTGTGATCCGCATCAAAGCTACTTTCCAAAACATAAGCCTAATATGTGCACACGCCCCTACCGACGAGGCTGAAGATAGGGATGCCATACGCCCCCCTTTAGGGGGGACAGTCCCCCATTTTCATACAAAAATGCTGTTTGTCCCCCCTAACACAAACTACTGTCCCCCTTAATAAGTCAAAATTCAATAAAAGAAAACATTCAATTGAAAATTTTTAAAATACTTTCTTTTAATATTTTTAACAAGATTCTTTGTGAACACATCCATTTGAAGTGCAAGAAAACCTTCAAAGCTATTTTTATTTCATATTTGTTGGACTCTGGTGATCAATAATAAAAAAATATATTTGTCCCCCTTTTTAAACACTTGTCCTCCCTAGAAAACTCACGTTGTCCCCCTTTTCGTATTTTTTTATCTGGCATCCCTAGCTGAAGACCCTATCAAGGAGGAGTTCTATGAGTATAGAAGAAGTTGGCTTAGCTATAAAAAAGCTTAAGAACAACAAGGCCGCAGGCTCTGATGGTTTACCAGCAGAGCTCTTCAAATACGGTGGTGATGTTTTGGTAGGGC
This sequence comes from Cheilosia vernalis, assembly GCA_949126925.1. Lineage (NCBI taxonomy): Eukaryota > Metazoa > Arthropoda > Insecta > Diptera > Syrphidae > Cheilosia > Cheilosia vernalis. The sequence goes on from OX421358.1 coordinate 43,577,700, forward strand.
GCATGCACCAAATCATCAACCAAGTATGGATGGAAGAAAGCATGCCCGATAACTGGGCTATCAGCTCCATATGTCCCATCTACAAAAAAGGCAATCCTATGTCTTGCAAGAATTACCGAGGCATATCCCTGCTTAATGTCGCATACAAGATCCTATCCAACGTACTGTGTGAACGTCTTAAACCGTTCCGGCCCGGCAGATCGACCATAGACCAAATTTTCACACTGAGGCAAATCCTGGAAAAGACCAATGAATTTCAAGTCGAGACTCACCACCTATTTATCGACTTCAAAGCCGCATATGATAGCATTCATCGTCAGGAGCTCTATATGGCGATGGCCGAATTCGGGTTCCCGGCAAAACTGATCCAGCTGTGTCGCGTGACGCTGGAGAACACGCGTTGCTAAGTGCAATTTGGAAGTAGCTCCTCCGAACTATTTTAAACATGCACCGGATTTCGGCAAGGAGATGCGCTATCATGTGACTTTTTCAATCTCGTGCTGGAGCAGATAGTGCGCAGGGCAGGTATCAACACGGAAGGCACTATCTTCAACAGATCCGTTCAGCTACTGGGGTATGCGGACGATATCAACATCATCGGTCGCTCACTGCGTGCCTGACTGAGGCTTTTACGGCGATTGAGGAACAGGCGAAATTCGTTGGACTTGAAGTAAACGAGGACAAGACCAAGTATATGCTATCAACAAACAAAAACGCATCTGTCTACCGCCTAGGACAAAACGTCACTATTGATAGCAACAATTTCGAGGTAGTTAAGGAGTTCATCTACCTCGGTGTAAATATGAACTCCACGAATGACACCCTAGTGGAGATCAGGCGAAGAATTACCCTAGGAAACCGCTGCTACTTCGGTTTGGCAAAACAATTGGGTTCAAAACTCCTAACTCGAAGGACGAAATGTACGCTCTACAAAACACTCATCCTGCCAGTTCTGCTTTATGGCGCTGAGTGCTGGGCGATAAGCAGGAAGGGAGAGCTCCTTCGAAAGAAAAATTCTTCGTCGGATTTTTGGTCCTGTGTGCGAGGAGGGCAAATGGAGGAGAAGATACAACCGCGAACTCTATGAGCTGTACCAAGATGTGGATGTAGTCCAAAAAGCCAAAACACGTCGACTACATTGGCTCGGCCACATCGAGCGAATGGACAACAATGCTCCAGCTAAGAGGATCTTTGAATCCCAGCCCCCAGGTTCGAGGCGACAAGGAAGACCGAACCTCCGTTTTAAAGACCAAGCCATCGCGGATGCCAGAGCGCTTGGTCTGGCAAACTGGAAGCAGCGTGCCCGGGATCGCAGGGGATAGAAGGCTGCAGTGTCTCAGGCAGAGACTCTTCACGGGTCGGGAGCCCGTTAAGTAAGTAAGCATTGGAATTTTGAAGAACCTGTCTTATGGATATGCCGTCTGACGCAATGACACCAGAAATCCTACTGCGACAAAACTACCAAGTCAAGTTTCCTCAGGCGACGGAATGGCTTCGGCCAGACTCTGAGCCAGGAAAAGAATGCCGTCGTGTATTAACGGACGGCTCTATTGCCAAACAAGGATCTGGTTCTGGGGTCTTTGTGGAAAACGAGAACATTAGACTACACTACCCATTAGGTAGCTATGCGTCTGTCTTCCAAGCGGAGATTTTCGCTATCCTTTCTCTATGCGCTATATTGTGACAAACAGGTGGAGGGCTAGAAGCATATGCGTTTGCAGCGATAGCCAAACTGCATTAAAAGCACTGCTTAGCCCTCTTACCTCGGCTATCTCTGAACTTAGTCGGTAGGCTAAACACAGTGAATCTTGTTTGCGTCCCAGGTCATACTGGCATCCAGGGAAATGAGATCGCTGATGATCCCAGGCTGGGATCAGAAGAAGCTGTCTCAGGACCTGAACCGGCGTTGGGTCTGTCCGCACCTGCGGTTAGGTCATCCATTGATACTTGGGTTTCTCGTGAACACGAGCGTAGGTGGCGTGACTGTGCTGGGTGTACACAGACCAAACGACTGCGTCTGGACATCTGTAAAAGGTCCTCGTCTTTCCTGTCCCTCAGAAAAATTGACTGCAGACTGCTTGTGGGTGTCCTTTCGGGCCACCAAGCTTTTGCTAAACATTTGAATGTGTTGGGCTTGAGCGACACCACCATCTGTCCTGCTTGTGGAGAGGACGACGATACAGCGGAAGACTTCCTCTGTAATTGTCCTGCCTTCGCTCGCAACAGGTGGCGGATCTTTGGGGCTGATGTGGTGAGTGCCGAACATCTAAGCATCACTGAAGCTCCGTCTAATCTTTCTTCGAAAGACGGGAAAACTGAGTACAGTAATGTAAGGTGTCCGTTTTAGCAGTACAATGGACCAGTAGTTGTTGCTCCATCGGATAGCAACAACCCCCGACAAAAAAAAAGGCAAAATCCAAAATGCCATCCAAGCCGTCGCCATTCCTTCTACCACATTCTATCGAAATATATTTTTTCAATTCCTAACATCCTTAAAGTCTTATTACTTACAATTACTATATGCTATTTGACTGCATACTTGTCATTCCTATAGTTATAAATCTTATTTAAAAATAATTTTATTTCCCTACCAGGTGTTATCATGAAGTGCTTTCTAATTTAACATTTGCCGAAATCGAGGTTTTCTACTCGTCATTTAGTCGTCCTTCCTGCACACAGATTTCCTGGGTTAATAAATCCGGAAAATTTATGCAATCAAATGAGAAATGCAAAATGTGGATTTACAAATACGAATACGGATACAAAAGCATTTCCGCAGAGGTAAGATTGGAATAAATTATTGAATGGCACACGTTCTTAAAAATTCCTTCCTCTTCAGATGAATTGGATTTGCGATGATGCACACAAACTTGCAATTGGTCAATCGCTATTTTTCATTGGATCTGTTTTAGGGACCATACTATTTGGTCTTTTGGCCGATAGAATGGGTCGCCTTCCAACTATGATAATGTCAAACCTCGCAGGATGCTTAGGAGATTTTCTGACTTCATTTACGAATTCACTCACAACTTTTTCTATCTGCAGATTTATTTCAGGCTTAGCAACGGATACATGCTTTTACCTAATGTACATTATGGGTAAGAATATTATGTAAACACATGTATTGGTAGTTTATGCACATATGAGATATTAAGCTAATCTGAACACTTTTAATTTGCCTTTTCTCTATAAAACTGAGTACGCAGATGACCCGAAACGAAAAATACCATACAAAAGTGTGACAACGACATCATGAACCAAAAATTGTCCTCTCCTTTTCGTTTTGCGAAATGATGGCGGAAAAGTGGGTAGTTGTAGTAGATTGCTTGGTACAATTCTCCACTCTCTTTTCGCACACGTTTATTGTCCGGGACATTTTTTGCTTGCGAAAATTTGACATTATTTGTACTCCAGTGTTGCCAGAATTTATAAGAGGTACGGAGCCAAGTTGGACAATTTTGGCGCCAAAAATACCTAAACTCAAACATGAAGATCTTCTAGAAAATTTAAAGATAATTTACCAATTTTTTTTTGATAAACTAACTTTATAATTCTTAAGCAACATTTGAAGATCAAGAACGAGTTCAGCCATCAAGTTTAAGTGGTCAAAAAAAGCAAAAGAAAATGTTCACGGTTTCGTAAATGCGAAAAGAATACTTTTGTTATTGAAGTATGTATTTTTTTTATAAATCTATACTAGCTGTACCCCCCCGGCTTCGCCCGTGCACAATGTGGTTTCAGAACAGTTGATGGAAAAAAGATCTAAGAAATTTGCTATCTTGTAGGGGGCCATTTTTTCGCAATAAATATCTGGCTAATAACAGATATTTCTTCCCACTGCATAAAATAATTTGTCTTCCTTCCGTAATTTTAACAGGTAATCGTTTCAAATATTAAATCATTTTCTTTCAGTCCCGTATACATTTCGCACCCTATCTCTTTTAATCCCACGCCCCCCACGCCACATTCCCACACGCCAAAAGCGGATACAATTGTATCAGTTAATACATACATGTTCAATGAAATATTGAAACTAAGAATTTGTTAAGAAACGCACATCATAATTTTAAAATTAAAAGCTTTCTTTTACAAAAGAACTCACAAATAATAGTGATAAGGCGCACTAATAAGCTTAAATCCTGATGTGAGAGTCAACTATTATTATTATTTTATCCTTTGAAAGTCTGAATTCCTTTGTTTTCAAAAACAATATATTTTTTATTATGGTCGTAAATCATAATATTATGTCACCAATAATGTTTTCAAAATATCGACTTATTTTTTTTTTAAATCATGAACTTAGTAAATATGTAGTAAAAAGTATGTGGGCATATTTAACTTAATATTTATATACCTACGAATTATCATAAAGCCAAAGTTACACTTCAGTCCTAAAAGTTACAATTTCTACTTGTGAAAAGTACTAAAAAGTTAATTTTACATCACTTGTGCATGCATACCGAGAATAATGATTTCATTGCACATGGAACATGCAAGTGCCTGTATGAGGTGTATATGTATAGACCGCTTCAGGATTTAATGAGAAGGCACTTGGTATATGTGAGGAGTTGCACCGTCTTGCTGAAATCACACAGTGTTGAAAGAAAATCTCATTCGTCGTAGTTCAGGATAGAAAAACTCTCTCAACATACTCAAATAACGGTCTACAGTTACCGTAACGGTGTGACCGTTTTCTTCGAAGAAGTAGGGCCCGACAATGCAGCGTGATGAAACTGCACACCACACTGTGACATGGTGTTTCTACGATTCCGTCTCATGGAGTATCTGTGGGTTGGAAGCACTCCATTCTCCATAATCGACAATTTTGTTTGTTTACGTTGCCGTTTAAATCGAAATGGGCCTCGTCAGACATAATAAGACAGTTCAGATTCCGTCCTCTTCTACCATTTGAGGCATCTTCTGGCAAAATTCCAAGAATTTTATGTGGGAATGAGTCTAAATCATTGTGCATAATCGACTGCAATTACTGTCTGCTTGTACCCATTTGAGCAGAGAAGCTTCTTGTCGAAACTCTTGTATTGTTTTGTATGGCAGCAGCTACAGCAGCGATTGTTTCCTCCATCCGAACTGAAGGGTTTTGATGGTAAGGTATTCTTTCGACTGTCCCATGCTCGGCAAAATTGTTAACAAGTCTCGTTATGGTCCATCTGCTCGGAGGATTGCCGCCAAACGTGCGCCTATACTCTCTTTGAACCGAAACTACGGATTTCAGTGCGTGATAGCGGCGGACAATCCAAATTCTTGTTTCAGTGTCCCAGTTATCCATTTTTGTTAAATCTAAAAATTAATCGGAAAAAAAAAAATTACCAGATTCATTAAATAGAAAAAAAGTTATTAAATTTTTTTGGTATAGCCACCACTGTATATCACTGCGGGAGAATTCGTTCACCGAAGTAACCAAAAAGAAAATTAACGCGTTCAACCACAAATTTGAAAAATGTGAGCTTTTCCTAGGCCTTAATATTCAAATATCAAAAGAACTAATCCAAATTAATATTTAAGAGCAAGAGTTTAATTGCTTCAGGAATTAAAAAGTTCGCTTCTTCTATTTTCATGTTTAAACAAAAAGTCAATTACAAATTGTCACTAAGCCAATGCGCTGATATTTTTCTTGTTCTTGTTTATCTTATCCTTAAATAAAAACCAATATGTCAGTTTATATGTTTGATCAAAATACATTGGTTTTTGTTACATATATATAAGAAAAGCCTTGGATTACTTCTATAAACTTATCTTTTAAGGACAATTCGAAAATCATGAATAATTTGTTAATACAAAAACTGGGCTCTGGAAAAAAACACTTAACACTGAATGTAACAAAAAAGTTTATTTACGAAACCGAAAAAAAATTGAAAAGATTAAAACAAGCTTTATATTTTTAAATCAGTCAGTCAGTTGCTTAGGAATTGGCATTTTTAGGCTCCACTTAAATTGCGAATAAAAAGTGTCCAAACAGCAAATTTTATCACTTTGCTTGCTACGGTTTCGGAGACAACTCGGTTTTAAGGATTGAAATTTTTTTTTCAATGGTTCTAACTTTCTAACGCCTAACTACAAACGAAAAAAAAATCACTACAAACTGATGCCTATCAAACTGCAATTCACATTTTTCATTCTAGAAAAAGAGCGGGCTAACTTCACGTAGGTAACATTTTCGCATGGGTAGGTACGATATAAATACGATCCATGCTGAAAGAACGATGACAAATCCACACCTAGTTAACGAGCCAGCCATCGACGCACAGCTATGCAAACACAAAGCGCAAGCTAATGCGGTATTCGATTAGGCTTCTTCAGATTTGCTCTCAGATTCAAGATTTCGTGTGGCTAATCGAACATAAAAACGTCACTTGCTCTTTTTTGTGTTGATATTTGTGCGATTTGAATATTTCCATTCACTAGTTAAATTTTCTATTAAAACATTAGAAATATCTGCCCCGATTGCTTTCTAAATTAAATATTTACATAAATTATTTACAAAAACAGATTCAGCCGATGCAATGCCTTTCTTTGCTGGAGAAAAAAAATCACTAAAAATGTAAACAAACTCCATCAGATATCAAACTCAAACGCACTTGTTTTGGTAAATCTGAGAAAATATCTAGATTCGCAAAAGTGCTCTGAAATCTGAAAAAGATTGCTTTTTCCTGTACCAAACGAACATAAAAATTGGTCCGAGAGCAAAAAAAGTGCTCTGAGAGCGCCCAATCGAATACCACATTAAATATAAATATACAGAACAACAAAAAAACAATTTTCCTTGTCTTGCACCAGACGTACTATGAAATATAGAGATTCCTTCATAAGCCGTACCACGCGAATGTGGAACGCCTTGCCCGGCTCTGTCTTTCCCCCTCGGTTCAATTTGCAGACATTTAAAACCAATGTGCATCGGAATCTCCTATCTTCTCTATCCCAACTTCCTTAACGCCCGCGCTGTGTAATTCAAACTACACCATAAGAGTAGTCATAACCTCTTTAGCGCGTGTTTATTATAAAAAAAAAAAAAAAAAAAAAAAAAAAAAACGCATAACATAAGCAACTATCGACGTTGGGTGAAAAGTAGATTATATAGTGCAGCAAACAGCGAAGAAATTCTCTGCGCTCTCCAGTCTCCACCTCGTGCTCACAGCTCACCTCCCGGCCCAAATACTCGATGACAACACAAAACCAGCGCATCAGTCACAGTCACGGTTGCCACTTGAAAATAAAATTTGTGTCCAAAATTGGAAATAAATAACTGTAGGCAAAAATGACCAAAATAATTAAACCCTCTACAGTCTACTGCATGCATTATGATTCAGCGGAGAAAAAAAGAAATTTTTTATTTTAAAGTATATTCAAAAAAAAATGTTGTTTCCATATAGATAATAATCGACATAATATTTGACATTTCAAAAAAACGCATTGTACATTGAAATGCACATGGAACACTGGGAAACATATTCAAACATTTTACTTACAAATATCTAATATTGTAAAAAAAAAATAAATCTCAATATTAGCCACCAACAATAGAAAATAAATGTTTATTTTTTAGTTTTTGATATTTTCCGACGAATGCTCGCGTTGGAACGTAGAACTTGACTGCGAAAATATGTTGGCTTGTGTAAAAAAGAGGAAACCAAATTCACTCTACACATCCACAACGTTAAAGGTGTTATTCCCGTAAATATTGTGTAGTTCATCCAATCGACTCTGGAAATTTTAAATTTGTACACACGGAACAATCAATTCATCTTAATTATTTAAACATATTCTTCATGTTCACAGATCACATATTATTTTTTTAATTATTAATAATTTTTCATTTTGTAAGAAAATTACCAAATGGAATAATAAATGACCATGTGACCACGAGAAAAATTTATGACCAAATTTGGTCACAAATGACCAATGTGGCAACCGTGGTCACAGTCACAGTCAGACGAACCGGTTTTCACGTCTTCCTCCAATCCATCTCCTCTGCTTCCCGGTAACACTATATGCTCCATCACCCCAGCGATCATAACGATGGACGTACTACATAATGACATCGTTGCTCTGAGGGAAACAATCGGCAATGCGTAAGCTCTCACTCTCATTGGAAACCTGAAAGAAGAAAATGTAATGCTCTCAAAGAAGGTTGATAATTTGCAATAATTTACCAATAAACAAATATAACGGGTGATTTTTTAAGAGGTTTAGAACTTTAAAAAAAAAAAAACACGAAAAATTCGAAAAAAATGAATGAAATATTAGTTTGAACCTTGCAATTTAATGTTTAAAGATAATTTTATGCAAATGTTGACCGCGGCTGCGTCTCAGGTAGCCCATCCGCTGAGTCCAATTTTGGCATACTCTTTCACACATATCGGCCGGTATCTCACGAATGAATGCATGGATGTTGGCTTCCAGTGCGTCAATCGAAGCGGGCTTGTCCCTATACACATTAGCCTTGACATACCCCCACAAAAAATAATCTAATGGTGTCAAATCGCACGATCTAGGCGGCCAATTGACCGGCCCGAAACGTGAAATTAACTGTTCACCAAACTCGCCTCGCAATTGCGCCATTGTTTCGCGTGCTGTGTGGCATGTGGCACCGTCTTGTTGAAACCACATATCATGCAAGTCAAGAACTTCCATTTCGGGCAAAAAAAAGTTTGTTATCATCGCTCGGTAGCGTTCACCATTGACAGTAACGCTGCGATTCGCGATTTCGCGGTCTTCTGTCACACTAGCTGATACGGCCGCAATATTTTCTTCACTACGCACAGTACGTAAACGTGTTGGTGGTTTAATGTCCAACAAAGTAAATTTGGTGCGAAATTTGGTCACAATCTTCCGAATAGACTGCTCAGAAGGTCGAGAATGCCGATCATAAAATGGAAGCAGCGCGCGATGAACATTTCGAACCGAGCACGAATTTTGATAGTAAAATTCAATAATTTGCAAGCGTTGTTCATTTGTAAGACGATCCATGGTTAAATTGCAAACCAAGCTGAAGCTGTTTGACAGTGACACAAGGTACTAAACACACGTCAGCTGTCAAAACCAGTGTTGCCAAAACCAAACCAGCTAAAAAATCACCCGTTAGTTAGGCCCATTTTATTCACTCGAAGTTGAACACAACTTGGGGATTTTTATATGGAAAACTCCCCGAGTTGTGTTCAACTTCCAGTGGATAAAATGGGCCTTAGTTGCCAGACTATCGCTAACTGTTAGTGTTGAGAAAGCCATGTTTATCTCGGACATTAGCTAAATAAATCCTCCCTTATGTCATTTTTAAGACAAATGTTGCCCTACCGTGCAAAATCACGGTATTAAATTTCGTAATAGGAGAGAATTTAATACGCTGTTTTTCAGCCTGAGCGTTTACAATTATTAATTAATTGTAGTAAATTGTGAATGTTTTCTAATTTTATTCGTTGCAATACAACTATGCAAATGGTTTTTAAGTCTAACAAACACAAATTTGTACAAATGTATGCAAAATATTGAAAAATATTGCATTTTTGTTTTATTTCTAAACACGTGAAGCATATTTTAGAGTATTTTCTTTATCAAAAGAAAATCGGATGCGACAAGATTAAAAAAATATCACGACCGCCTTTTTCTCTGTCTCAATTTTTATTTTTCTCCCTTTGACAGTTCCACCATCTTCTTTTCGTAAAATTATGTACAGGGTGTATAATATCTTAAAGTAAGTACAGGGTGCATAATAAAATATTTTGAAGCTATTACAATCTACTGAAACTATAATAAAGTATAATGACACTATTACAATTTTACTACAACTCGGCCTTCCTGAATTTTTGATTGACCTCAATCAAACTACTTAATGTACAGTATTGCCCAAACAAACAAAAAAAACTCTTCGCAACCATGACTCAACCCCTACTGCACCAGCCATTTCCGCATGCGCGAAGCTTCTACCACACCATCATATGGTAATTGCGTAATTAAACAATTCTCCACGTCACGGATGACGTACCGGTCATTAGGTAAAGCCTTGTGTACAATATAGGGGCCTCGATACTTTGCATTCAGTTTCTTATTCGTACCAATAGTCGTATCGAAATGTCGAATGACTACATAGTCTCCTTCGAAATATACCTTTGCTGGCTTGCTCCTTTCCAAAAAGTATTTTAGATTAGTATCTTGTGACTTTTGAATAGCAGCGGACGCATCCATTCGAATCTTCTCTAGATTCCTCAGTGTCCCTGTTGTTTGCTTCTCCTGCAAGTAATCTGTTAGCCGGTCTACCACTTCTCCACGTTGATCGACCACAAACAATAATTTACTCGGCGTATCTCTTGTACTACAATGGGTTGTGTTGTTCATGGCAAATTCTACTTCCGTTAGCATTCTTGACCAGTTTGCATGATTCAGCGGGTCACTTATCTTGCTTAACATAGTTTTGAGGACCCGATTCACTCGCTCCACTTGCCCATTTGCTTGGGCGGACGCAACAGCGATTTTGACATGGTCGATATTCCTTTCCAGCAAATACGAGCTAAATTCAAAGGAGGTGAAACATGTCCCACGGTCACTGATGATGCGGCGAGGTCTACTGTAGTTTATAAAATATTTGTCTAGGCATGCAATCACCTCTTTCGTACTGGTTGACTTCACTGCGTACAGCTTAACGAATTTGGTGAACGAATCGATGACGACTAAAATGTGTTTTCTTTGTGAACTTATTGATGGAAGTGGGCCAAAGTGGTCCAAATGTATGGTATCAAATGGAATAGGCTTCTTTGGGATATTGTGCAGGTTGTGTTCATTAATTCGGGCTGGGGGTGAACACATAATACATCGCAGACAGTTCTTTATATATTTTTCAGTTTTATCTTTCATTCCCTTAAACCAGTAATTTTTCTTTAGCTGTTCGTACGTCTTTTCTATACCCATATGACAAATCTTTTCATGCACTAGGCGTATAACATTGCCTTCCATTTCGGCTGGCACATACAATTGCAAGATGTTATCTTTATTTTTTCGAAAAACTAATCCATCCCGTAGCTCATATCTATCAAGCTCCTCTCTTTCTAGTCGCTCTCTTACTTGTAATATTTCATCATCTCTATTCTGAGTGACTCGTATCAGGAAATCCAGCTCCTGTTTATCGGCAACGGTAACCGTACTACACCGTATTGTATTGAGATTTCTAGTATCAGCAGCGTCGCTTATATCATTTGTGGAACCACACTCGTCATCCGAACCGTTCCAGCCATGGGAACTACTATCGTCGGTTGAGGTATTTCCTCCATCGGAACATGCAGCAACCATTCGTCCTAAAACTTTCGCTTGCAAGTCCTCTGGTTCTACAACTTCTGCGTCGTGAGATCGGCTTAATGCATCGACGTGGCCCATTATCATGCCACTTCGGTGTTGAATTTTGTAGTCGTAGTGTTCTAACGCTAAAACCCACCTGGCTATCTTCGGGCATATGTTTTTTTTACTTAGCGTGAGGGCGAGCGCGTTACAGTCGGTCACTATTTTAAACGAGATTCCTCTTAAGTAGCTGTCAAAACGATTCAGTGCATGTATAATAGCCAATGTTTCTAATTCGAAACTATGCATGCGCGATTCCTCAGGGGATGTAGCCTTAGAGAAATATGATACCGGATGAAGTTTTCCGTCGTGTTGCCTTTGCAGTAATACGGCACCAAACCCTACTTTGCTTGCATCGGTGTGTAGTTCAGTCTCTCTTTCCGGATCATAAATAGCTAAGACAGGGGATGAGATGAGTCTATCCCTTAGCTCGAAAAATGCACGTTTACAATCCTCGTCGAGTTCAAATTTAACCCCACTTCTCAACAACCGCTGTAGTGGGTGTGCTATTCTCGCATAGTTTGGATCGAATTTCCGAAAATATGAGAATAGGCCAAGACATGACCTAACTTGCCGAAAATTTGTCGGCATAGAGTACCGTGACAGTGCTTGTATATGAGACTCATTTGGTCGTATTCCATCTTTATCCACTGAATACCCCAGATAATCAACGGTTTTGTAAGCAAATTTACATTTTTTTAAATTTAACTCCAACCCTAGCTTCGCTAATCTTTGTAGAACTTCGGTTAGTATTTCTATATGTGATTCCAAATCACTTGTGGCGACGGAAATATCATCGAGGTAGACGATAATCTTTTTCGATTCGATTAAATCGCGCAGAGCACAATGAATGTAGCGCTGGAATACTGAGGGGGCGTTTCTTAAGCCGAAGGGCATGCGGTTATATTCAAATTGCCCATCTGGTGTCACAAACGAAGTATATTTTTTTGAATCTTCAGCTACACTCACATGGAAAAATCCATTACGTAAATCCAAGGTGGAGAAATATCTCTTATTCCCCAAGTATTCTAAACACGATTCTATCAGCGGTAAGGGGAAATTATCCCGTATAGTATTTTTATTTAGTACCCTGTAATCGACACATTTCCTATATTCGCCGGTCTTCTTTAATACCATTACAATCGGGGAAGCATAGGGTGAATCACTCGGCCTTATTATACCCTTCTCAAGAAGCTCGTTAATGATTTTTCGGAGGGCTGTACGTTCACCTATTGACAGTCTTCGTGGTGGGAAATTGAAAGGAACATCTGAGTTTAATCTTATAGTGAATTCATAATTGTGGGGTATAACATCGGTATTCGACTGAATGTAGTTTTCCAAAACAACCTGTCTTAATCGTTCAACATCCTCGCCTCTTAGGGCTGGATTGATATCCACCTCATCCAAATTGTGAGAAACGTCGATAGCCATAATGGCAGATAATTCTTCATTCAAAGAATACATTTTTTGTCCTATCTCATAATTACTATAATTACTCGGTCTAATCAATAGTGACTTCGGCCTTTCGGATTCTTCTACTAATGCAGATGGTGACGAGTCAATGGTCGCTAAAGCTAATTTTTCTGAGATGCCCGAAGCAAGTGAGCAGAAACACAACCCCATATTTTTGTTTGAATTTATTAAATTAACTGTCTCGATTTCAAATGGCAAAATATTTATAGACTTTTTCTTTACTGAACATAAACGAATATTGAATTTCATTAAAAAATACCTGCCCAAAAGTAGAGGTACTGGTATGGTGTCATCCGGTACAACAAGAACTGTCATCAGATGTGTTTGATCTTGAAATGTTATCTTCAAAACTAATCTTCCGTACGTCCATATTCGACTATTCCCGAGTCCACAAAATTCAGTTTTATTTTTAACTCCACGCACAGGAAACGGGACCACGGACTTGCGTATCAAATTAATCGGACTGCCGGTATCGAAAAGAGACAAAAGAGTTGTTATTCCACTAAACTCCCCTCGAGCACCCCCAAAGGCAACACTCACCAAATTAACACAGCTGATGGCGGCTGCACTCTGCTCTTCCACGTCATCTTCCCAGTTCCTTTCTCCGGATACCGCAGCGATAGTTGACTTTAGTTTCTGAACTCGCCTCGGTTTGTTGCATGATTTCCGAGTATGTCCAGACTGCCAGCAATTGAAACATGCTCCTTGTGGTCGCTCCTCGTAGGGGCATTCAGTTTTCATATGTCCCATACGCGAACAGTTGTAACAACGAACACCATCCTCAGTTGTCTTCGGCGTTGGTTGGGGCTTTGCATCGATTATTTTGGATTTATGATGACGTGTTGTATCATCTACAGCGCCTCTCATCGAACGTCTTTGCTCAAACATGTTGACAGCATCCTTAAGGTCTGCTAGCTTTTTCGCACTGGCAAACAGTATGAAGTCGGTTATGTGGTTCTGTAGGCCTTCTTGTATGAAAGCAACCAATTCGAACTCACTCACGTCGCTTCGTGACGCAATTGATTCCATTTCCATAATATACCGGCGCACACTCTCATCGGGTTTCTTCAATCTATGACGCAAAGCGTGGTATACCTCCTGACGACTTATAGACCGACCAAATTCACTCATGAGGTTTGCCTTCAGCTCGTCATACGTTAATGCCCCACGACCAAGCAACAGCCGGGCAGCACCCGCCAATGAATTCCGCAGAGTCAAAAACTTCAACAACTCATCGGCGCTCACTTGCCTACATATTCCCTCTAAATGACGGAAAAAATCATGCACACTATATGTGCGGTCCTCTCCACTGAATTTTATAATAGCATGTTCTATGTCATGAAAGTGAATGCTGCGACTCGGTTGTACGACAACTGCTTGCTGTCCGCCTGCACCCCGTTCCATAACCTCGATTTCCTGGCGAAGTCGTAGAATTTCATGTCGTCGACGTAGATTGGTAAGCTCGAGCTCTAGCGCATCAGCCTCTGGGGTTTGTTGACTGTTGCAGTCACTTACGGACGGCATTATTGTTGTGATCGAAGCTTCGGTAGCAACTGGAACGGCGGAGGAAACAATCGGCGTTGCGGTGGTGGCGACTGATTCGGCGGTGGTGGTAACAAGCGCGCCGGTGGAAAACTTTGCTGCGGTGATAATCGGGTCATTGATAGTGGCTTTTACTTTGGCATCAGCAAACGAAGCGGAGGCGGTGGCATTTTGTGCCCATGTGGTCATCGGGGCTTCGGTGATTGCGGCGGGTGTGTCATTATCGGAGGCATTTACGTTGGCATCGACAAACGAAGCGGAGGGGGTGGCATTTTGTGCCCACGTGTTCATCGGGGCTTCGGTGATTGCGACGGTTGTGTCATTATTGGAGGCAAGCGGTGTGGGAATTACGCTGGAAGTGGCAATACCTGTACTGTCCTTGCTCCTGAGCGCAGCTTCAATTGTATTCCGGTGTTCTGCAAACATTTTCCGAAGTTCTACGGCTGTTACTCCTCGTGGTACATTGATATTGGCCATCGCCATGGCATCCAATAATTCGGCCTTCAACAAGTTGTTCTCCATAATGTGTTTGTCAAAATAACACTGTAGAATTAGTTTGTTGAGGGAAATCCCACTTCTGAAAGTTTTAGAGTATTTTCTTTATCAAAAGAAAATCGGATGCGACAAGATTAAAAAAATATCACGACCGCCTTTTTCTCTGTCTCAATTTTTATTGTTCTCCCTTTGACAGTTCCACCATCTTCTTTTCGTAAAATTATGTACAGGGTGTATAATATCTTAAAGTACCTAAGTACAGGGTGCATAATAAAATATTTTGAAGCTATTACAATCTACTGAAACTATAATAAAGTATAATGACACTATTACAATTTTACTACAATATATTTCTGTATTTTTTTCCCTTTTATCTTGTTTTACCGCTAGTTCTTGCTCTTTGATCGGTTTTCCTTTTTAAATATGTAGTTGCTTAATAAAAACTAAATTTTATATAAGTTTGGGATATTTTCAAGACTTTCTTGACAGTCGTCGCAAACAGAATAAAATATCTTCTTACTTAAGTTTGGACGGTTCATACCTTTTTGCAACAATTCTCAGTACCTTAGGCGACTCAGGTAGATATTTTGTTGCAACCTAACCCTTTTCAAACTCTTTGCAAAAGGAGTTTGTTTACCGAGAATGAGGATCTCTAATGAGACAATGGTTGGTGTGAAAAGGTTCACTTTGCGGAAAATATAGTTATAAAAATAGAATTATGAGCACTCAGCAAAATACATGCAAAATAACAAGTTTATTATCTTCTGGAGGGGTAGCAGCCTACCAGGTAGTACGAGAATATGTGTGCATAAAAATGTGCGTTTTATATTTTTCAGTTCGAATTTCAACTTTTGTCGGTTTCTAAATTTTCCGAATTCAGTAATATATAAGCCTTACAATTTTGTATAGGTTAAATTGTATTTATTTTCAAACCCGGAAGCGATAAGTTATTAACACGTTTCCTACGTGCTATTGTAATTTATTCTGAAATGAATAAGCCAGCTATTATTTCTATTTTCTAAAATATTCACTTGCTTACGATGCAATTGCGATGTTTAGACCATTAATAAGGTTTGATTTGCATCGTCAGCCTACGAATAAATGAAACCATTCAAATAAACTGTGCTCCGTTTATTGAATAATTTGAAAGAGATTTTATAACGACACAAATGCACTCATAAAGAAATCGCGAGGTAGTATTAGAAAAAAATGGAAAGCGTACCATAAAAAGTACTACTGAAAATTGTGTCCGATCGAACGATAGGGCATTACTGATTTGCATATGATGTTTGACAGATCAGCGGATATTTTGTGCATTTCCTATTTTGTGTTTTGTTTTTTTGCTTATAATAAGTCTCAAAGAGCATTGGAAAGATATGTGTTGGGCAAATTTAATTGCAATTTATGTATTCCTTCTTTTAGAATAAAATCCTCCTTGTGAAAGAGACCATTGACCTTGTTTTTTGCGAAAACAAATTATGAAATTTGAATTCTGCAATGACAACAAATGTAATAGATTATAAGAAAGTTGTAGGACTAGTAAATGTGGGGGTCTAATTGTTTATTGGTACCATTTCACAAATGCTGTACATTTTTACTAAAGCTGACATCTAACTAGTTGTCGACGTTAGTGATTGATTATTGGTAAGGCCGAATGCATTTTCGTAGCGGCTTTTGCTGCAGTAATACCTACATAAATTGCAATTTAATTTGCCCAACACATATCTTTCGAATGCTCTTTGAGACTTATTATAAGCAAAAAACAAAACACAAAATAGGAAATGCACAAAATATCCGCTGATCTGTCAAATATCATATGCAAATCAGTAATGCCCTATCGTTCGATCGGACACAATTTTCAGTACTTTTATGGTACGCTTTCCATTGTTTTCTAATAGTACCTAGCGATTTCTTTATGAGTGCATTTGTGTCGTAATAAAATCCCTTTCAAATTATTCAATAAACAAAGCATATTTTATTTGAATGGTTTAATTTATTCGTAGGCTGACGATGCAAATCAAAACTTATAAGTGGTCTAAACATCACAATTGCATCGTTAGCAAGAGAATATTTTTGAAAATAGAAATAAAAGCTGGCTCATTCATTTCAGAATGAATAACAATCGCACGTAGGAAGCGTGTTAAGAACTTATCGCTTCCGGGTTTGAAAATAAATACAATTTAACCTATAAAAAATTGTATGGCTTGTATATAACTTAATTCGGGAAACTTAGAAACCGACAAAAGTTGAAATTCGAACTGAAAAATTTAAAACGCACATTTTTATGCACACATATTCTCGTACTACCTGTTAGGCATTTACCCTCCAGAAGTTAATAAACTTGTTAGTTTTTGCAGAGTGCTGATAATTAAATTTTTATAACTATATTTTCCGCGAAGTGAACCTTTTAACACCAACCATTGTTTCATTAGAGATCCTCGATTCTGGGTAAATAAACTCCTTTGGCAAAGAGTTGCGACAAAATATCTACCTGAGTCGCCTAAGGTACTGAGAATTGTTGCAAAAAGGTATGAACCGTCCAAACTTAAGTATGAAGATATTTTATTCTGTTTGCGATGACTGTCAATATCCCAAAATAACATATACTTTAGTTTTTATTAAGCAACTATTTAAAAAGGAAAACCAATCATAAAGCAAGAACTAGCGGTAAATCACGATAAAACAGAAAAAAAAAGCACAGAAATATATGCTTCACATGTTAAGAAATAAAACAAAAATGCAACATTTTTTCAATATTTTGCATACATTTGTACAAATTTGTGTTTTTTAGACTTAAAAACCATTTGCATTGTTGTATTGCAACGAATAAAATTAGAAAACATTCACAATTTACTAAAATTAATTAATAATTGTAAACGCTAAGGTTGAACAACATTGTATTAAATTCTCTCCTATTACGAAATTTAATACCGTGATTTTGGATGGTTGGGCAACACTTGTCTTCAAAATGACATAAGCGAGGATCTATTTAGCTAATGCCCGAGATAAACATGGCTTTTTCAACACTAACATTTAACCCTACAGTTAGCGATAGTCTGGCAACTATATTTGTTTATTGGTAAAGGGATTTAGGAAAGTGTGGAGTCTTTTCGTAAAGTGCCAGACTAAAGTTGATTATTGGTAAGGCCGTTGACATTGTGGGTATCCCCAATGTGGATAAACAAAATGCACTGCTTTCTACGATTCAGCAGCTGGATGAAGGTTTAGGGGAAAGCATCACTCGTGACGACATCAAATCTTGCTACGTGAAAACAATCAAACGCAAGCCGTCAAATAATGTACAAGAAAAATCGTTTAATGTAGTTTGTGTTAAATTTAAAACTGTCGAATGCAAACAGAGAATTCTATCTAAGAAACGTACTAAGCAACTAACAGCAGGTGTTTTTAGTAACCAATTAAATAAAAAACCTATATATATTAATGAAAGCCTTACGCGATATTTTCGTCAGGTATTTAATAAAGCCAAACAAGTCAAAATAGACAAAAATTATCAATATCTATGGATAAAAAATGGTCAAATACTAATGAAAAAGAAAGAAGGAGATAAGATTGTTAATATTTATTCATTTGAGGACCTTGATAACTTATCGTAACTCTGTTGTCTCTTCGATCTTTAACTATGTTTAACGTAAGAAATAGTATAATTCAAGATCCTCCTAATAATTTTTTAATCTCTCCGTTTTGTAATTTCGATAAAGAAATGTTTAACAGTGTCTTTTACAATCATATTTTGAAAAACCATTTTTATGTTATCCATCAATAGATATATTAGAAGTTTGCGAACAAATTTTGATTTGTTCGTTGCCCACCTTGAATCTTTTATAAACAAGCCTGATCTAATTTTTATATCGGAAATATGGATCTATGACAGTGAAAAAGACTTTTGTAATATTCCCGGATATAAGTTCTATCCTAATTGTAAAAATACTTATGCTGCGGGTGGTGTTGCTGTCTATTGGAATGAAGATTTAGTCTGTGAGTGTGAATCTTTCTCTCTCCCGAGCGCAGATTTGATTAAGGTATTTTGTGCTTTAGAAATTCTTTGTGCCTACAGATTTCATAATAAAAGTAAAGATGTTTTTATAGAGGACCTAGCCCTACTTTTAAGTCAAGAAAATGCCAGTAGATCGCTTATCCGATTTATCGTGCATGCCATGAATTATCGAAACTGTTTTGCATCTTTGTAAATAAACTTGTATCTTTTGTTTTAGCTAAACTAAAGGCCCATTTTTTTTTTTTTTTTTTTTTCTTTTCTTTTCTTTTTTTTTTTATCCAACTCAGTGCGACTTGCAAAAAGGAGGAAGAGGGAAGAAAAATTAAAAATCTGTTTAGTTTTTTTAAATTTTTGTTTTAGCTAAACTAAAAGCCCATAATGTTTTTTGATATAAATCATTAGACCTCATCTCAATCGATTAGTTTCAATTGCATTTCTTTTCACTTAACTATTTTTCCTCAGCTTAACTTATTTTTTTTTTTTTTGTTTTCTCTTGTTTTATAATTTTTCAACTTAAGAGCCTGTTGTCAGCAAATTTAACTCATATTTAACATGTTTACCTATACCTAATTCATTTTCTGTCACACTATCATGTACTCTCTTTTTTTCATTAATTTTTAAAGTTTCTAAACGGCAGACGGCTGATAAGCCAAGCTGTAAAAAAATACTTTATATCGAACATTGTTTTGTAACCTCACATAAACAGGAAATAAAGATTATAATCAATCAATCAATCAATCAAAATGCCAGTATTTTTTTTATTTTTGATGACATTAACCTAGATTTACTTGATGATTCTCCAGACATAGTAAGCTATAAGACCTTAATGTCGGCTAATGGTCTGGAGTCTTGTATTAATGTACCAACTAGAATCGATCATATTTTTGCTCGACTTGATCGCAATACTAGTCTGTCTCTGATTAGCACTGTATCTAACTTTAGAATCACTGATCATTGTATGACATGTCCATTTTTTGAGAAAATAGCGAAAAAGCAACCTAGTCGGTACATACCCATCCAACGGAAAGAGCGTATAAACTATGATAGCCTTAATGCTTGTCTACTTCGCAAGAATTGGACAAGTGTATATAATGAATCCGATGCCTCTACTGCTTTTGATTTTAAATAGCCATGCTTCGATGTGTACCGAAGTTGTTGATAATAGAAGACTTAAATTAAAAAGACTCATGCCTTGGATGACTATGCAGTTATACTGAAAAAAAAAAAAAATCGATTATAAAAATAAACTTCGCATTAAGTGTAGAAAATTTCCTAACAATGTTAGACTGAAGTATAACTACTTGAAGGCTTGCAAGGAAATTAGGATTCAAGTTCCAATCTGCAAGGAAAATTTTTATATAAATAAATTTACGGCAGCTAAAGGGAATTTAAAAAAGGAGTGGGGTATTATAAACGAGCTTTTTAATAAAAAGGTTTCTTCTGGGTCACCTACATGTATAAAAATTAATAACATTCGAACAACTTTGACCCCTACTCATATCAGGGAGGTCATCTGTCTTTACTTGACAACATGGATCCTTCAAGTCCATTCAGCATGCCCCTTGACGACTTCTCCATTGTCATTCCCCCTAGGGAAGAATGGGAAAAATACAAACCTAATCCTTCACATCTTGACATCATCTGGTATACAGACGGCTCTAAGATGGAGTCAGGGACTGGCTCTGGAATATACAGCGAGACGCCCCAGGTGAACTTTTCAGTTAGCCTTGGGAAAAACTTATCCATATTTCAAGCTGAAGTCCTTGCAATCTACCACTGTGCTAGAATAAATCTAAGTTCTAGAACTAGGGGTAAAACCATATTTATATTTTCTGACAGCCAAGCAGCTCTCAAAGCTCTTGACTCATCTGTCATAAAATCCTAACTAATCCTGTCATTAATGAACTTTCTAAGAAAAACCTAGTTATCCTCCACTGGATCCCAGCCCATAGAGGATTTGAGGGCAACGAAGCAGCCGACTCACTTGCAAAAATAGGAGCATCCTCTCCACTTATCGGACCTGAACCCTTCTGCGGAGTCCGCAAAAACCTCTTCAGGAACTATGCTAGGATCCTATCTCATACCGAATCAAACGTGATCTGGCAAAACACAGTTGGGCAGAATTGCACCAAAAAGTTTTTCCCTAAATATTCCCCCAGTAAATCACAGTTTCTAACTTATCTGGACAAAAACAACCTGAGAATCCTAACAGGAATAATAAGTGGCCACGGTCTAGTGAAAAAACACCTTCATCGCATTGGTATCTCACCGGATCCAATCTGCAGACTCTGTCTTGAGAGTGACGAATACTCTCTCCACATACTCACTGACTGTCCGGCTCTTCATCGTCTTAGGAAAGACATCCTAGGGGATGAATTTGTGAATCCAGCATCCCTTGCTGACATTCACCCAGAGAAGATATACTTGTCTTCCTGACTGCCTCTGGAGTAAAAAGATGGCTCTAGGAACTATAAGGGAAGGCACAATAGGCTCCTCTAAGTAGCCGCAGTGCCAGAGCCCCTCGTAGGCTCTCCCGCCTTCTTAATCTAATCTAATCTAATATATATATAATATAATTTTTGGCGCAACAGGTCCGTAGGGACCCTAGGCCTAGCTTCTGACAACCATTCGTTTTGTGTGAGATTTCATTTTTGGAACGAATGGAAGGGATCTACAATTTTATGCCGATTCCAAACGGCTAATTGAGAAGCTCTTTCATGACATTTATACTCTCGGATGTTTGTCAGACGTTCACGAGAGGTGGCGCAGTGAAAAAAAACCTGAGTTGGAATTTGGATTTTCGCGGGATTCGAACCTGGACCCCTCGCTTAGTAGTCCAACACACTAACCACTAAGCCACTGCGCCTTCGATGTTTTTATCTCTTGTAAAATTAGAAGCTTTTTAAAAAGCTTTTTCTTGAAGTAAAAATGGTTTTCATATCCCACTCCCACCACTTCACATGGCGATAAAACATCTGTATATTTATTGTCTGTATTATCTTAGAAAATCAATTTTTAAGGGCCACCCAAAAAAATAATTCTTAACACTGTCACTTCTAAGCTCCGTTGCTGCTGAAAATACTATAATAAAACCGATCGTTGGTGGGCTATTTTATTGGAACCAAATGTCTTCAATTTACATCAGCCATAAAGAAATTTTTCTTTCCAATAAACGTAAATAGGAGTCACTGGACACCAATTAAGCAAGGATCTTAACTTTTTTTGTAATGATATTTATAATTTTTTTTCAGTTTTCGAATACATTCGCCCGTCTAGGCGAACATTTGGTTTAAATATCATCACCGCAATTTTTTATTGTTCCGGACTTGTCTTTGTTCCATGGATGGCTGTTTATATGGGAAATTGGCGAAATTTTCTGGTACTTGAATCCATTCCTATAGCAACAGTACTTCTTTATGCGTTTTTCCTTTGTGAAAGCGCTCAATGGTTAATAACAAGAAAGGATTATAAAGGAGCTGTAAAATGCCTTAAACGTGTCGCGAAATTCAACGGGAGACAAGTTGATGATTCCGTTTTTGAAGAATTTGAAAATTATTGCAAAGGCATCGAAGAAAACATCCCATCCGTAAAGGAGAGGCAAGACACTTTCTTAAAAATGTTGACTACCCCGTATTTGCGAAAATTGACAGTAATTCTGTTTTTAAAGTCGTAAGTTAAAGCAACACATTAATAAACAAAATCGTATGTGTAAGTATAGTATTGTCTTACGTCCACAGGATGATCATAACCATATCCTTTGACATTATTGGACGAAATATGGAAGGACTTGGAACGTCACCCTTCATATTATTTTCAGTGACATCATTTGTTTACATACCAGCGGGACTCTCAATAATACTCCTACAAAATAAAATTGGGAGGAAGGGTTTGGCATGCGGTTCGTTACTTATGTGTGGAATATTTTCATTGACAACAGGATTTGTAGTGGCAAACCTTAATTCTGCCGAAAATGCTGCGGTTTTGGCTCTGCTTGTTACAATTGCACGATATGGAACTGTGGTAGCATATGATGCGGAAGCGCAGTATGCAGCCGAACTTATACCTACGAGTATTCGAGGACAAGGCGTTGCAAATATTCATGTTGTTGGATATCTGTTTACCTCTCTGAGTGCCTACATAATTTATTTGGGATCTTTGTACAAGCCCATGCCATCAATATTTGTTAGTATCATCATGTTTATGGGAGCATTTTTGTGCCTTTTTCTTCCGGAAACCGTAAATAGGTTAGCAATATCAAGAACTTTAATTCTTTTTAAATAAATATTTTCTACATGCACGCCTGTAGGAAACTGCCAAACTCACTTGCGGAAGGAGAAGACTTTGGAAAAAACGAAAAGTGGTTTGAGTTCCCCACCTTGGCTAAAAACGAGACTAAATAATATGATAGTTGTAATCACCTTGTGGCTTACGTCAGTTGAATTTATTTTCGGTTCTCTCTAGTAAAACTTACAACACAAAATAAAAATTATTGCATTTGTGTTTTTTTTTTATGGCGCAGTACAGAATACAAGTGGAACTAATGCTTTTATCTTGTCAGTCAACCTTCGAAATCGTACCGCAGAATTCTGTATTTAAGTAAGTATATGGGCTATTGGCGAAAAGTACGGTCTACAAATCAGATAAAACAGACCTACTTTTGGGAAGGTATGGCTTCAGTTGCAAACGCAGGTAGGGGTTTTGGGGGTTTAAAAAAATAAGGAATGTTTTTGTTTTTCTTAGATAGAAGTAATGAATGTATTTTTTTTTTTTTTAAGTTGATGAAAAGACGTTGAGTGCCGACTTGTTATTCGTTCGTCCAGGATTTCCTTCAGTGAGAAAATGTGGTCGATTAGTGTGTTACAGAAAGGCTTAAGACATTCATACAGTTAGAATGTCATATACAAAATTCAGCAGGGAGCCTGATTCCTTGTTGTTCTTAAGCTTTTAAATAGCAAAGCTAACTATGCCATACGCCAAAATTTTCGGAAGCAGGGGCATTTTAATTGTTAGAATTTTCTCCCAATCAAAACATTTCAATTTCAGAGGTAAACTGAAACCACTGCTCCAAATATTTCTTACTCGTATTTTAAAATTCACCTGCTGCTGTTTTTACGTTGTCCCCACTATCAGCACCAGTTTTCAGTAATTTCGCCATTAGGTATATTACGAGTGGCTTGGGAAGAATGCATTTTGTTTTTGGCTTAAAATGTTTACGAGCTGATTTATTTTATTCGCGGCCTCTGTTGCTGACACGTCCTGTCCCCCGATCTTTAACACAGCTTGTGTGAAGCCATGGTGTGAAGCATCTGTTAATAAAGTTATACAATTAGCCTTACGAAGGTGTTTTTTTCAATTCATTTATTGTCATAGGCACTGTTGCCACTTTAGCGATTTTTTCGCTATTTCTAGCGTATTTTTAAAGCTCGGCGATTTTTAATAAAATGTTGTAGCTAAAAAAAATTTTTTTTTTCTAAATCGTTTCATTTTTACTTCACATTATTTTCTTGTTATCTTGAATTTATTGGTTGTTTTTTTTTTAAATTCAGTATTTAATTTGATTAATAATTTAATAATTAACAATTTTGTTTAAAAATAAACACATATTTTTATGAACTTACATTCAAATTGACATTTTAGCGATTTCTAGCGGATTTTCGCAATTCAGAAACTAACATTTCTAGCGGATTTAAGGTTATGGTCTAGCGACAATTTTTTTTCCTCAGCGACAACACTGGCCATAGGCGCCAGCATATTCACAACAATAGCCTCGGATTTTATACGAGCACACTTAAATTTTTGCTCGAAACATTAAAACTAGACGCACAATCGTTCGAGCGAAAGCTTTGATTCTCCAGTACATTGTGATATGCCCAGGCACACTCCGCTGCAGCAATTTGGGCTTGGTGTGAAAAGCCTATTATGAAAATAAGACACAAATTAGTTGTATTGCCTCAGACAGTGTTGTTTAATAACGAGTTCTATGTGAATAGAAAATTTGATATTTTTAAATTTTACATGACGACCTTTTGAATTATTTATGCAATTATAATAATTGTGCATTAAATTCTGGCTAAGATCGAACTTTACCTCAATTGCATTGAAATTTATAGAGTGGTAGCGTAGGCTAAAATAATGCCGTATTTTTCACGAAACCTTCTTTACGGTTATTCATTAAGCTCAAATGAACTCTCTTCCGTTCATAAGACCCAGTTCCACACCTTATGGATATGTATCCAAATCGAGTTCACCAAGGACTCTAAATTGTTCTTTATATAATCGGCAAATTCAGCAAATTTTTTCACAATGAGCTCGAAAATTTTGGGACTAAGACTTGGATTTTTAGCATACTTCCCCATCAAAATATACCCATCTACCATCCTTCTGACATTTTCGTTTTTAGATCGAGGGAGGTAAATTTTGCACAGAGATAGTTCTTGTGTGATTATTGATTTTGATATTTACAGTTTGCTTCGACAAATTAAAATTTTCCCCTATTTTTTTTACAGAAAGATCGGAATCGTTTTGGCTACAAAAGATAGTAGATCTTCCATATTTAACTCTAGGCGTGTTTTTTTTAGCTTCCATGTCAGCAAAACAAAGTAAAGTAGGATTTTCAGCACGCAATTACAACAAGTATTGCGAGTCTCGAAGTGTCAAGTCTAGCGTAGTGGTTGTAATTGTGTGCTGAAAATCCTACTTTACTTTGCTTTGTTGAGATTGATGCTTAAAAAACAGGGCTTCTGTCGTTTTCCCCATATTTGAATGAAATGGATCTGTACACATTAAATCTATCATATTTAATTTAAGTTTAAACGATTATATACCTCTACGGTCTACGATAACAGTATTTTTCGCCAAACAAACCATGGAAAATTAACTTGTCAAAATACTTTTGCAAGTCAAAAAAATCTGCCTTTAGCCACAAATATCTCTGAGCTATCCAGCCATTTGTCTTAAATTATCTCATTGACACAGACAATCATTGGTCACACTATATGAAATTACTGAGTGAAAATTGTAGACGGGTGGAACTCATCCCCGGACGATTCGTCCCCAGCCAATTTTTCCACCTAGCGCCATCCACATCTCAGCTCTGCACCTACCAATAATTCTAGACATTCAAAAAAAAATTTGTTGTTTATTGAATAGTTTAAAAGGGATCTTGTTATGCAGATATTCCGTATACAGCGGAGCCTTCAGATAGGCAATATTTATAGCCATACGTAAAACGAAACCGTAAAAATGTTCTTTTGCTTTTTTCGACCACACACATCATTTCCATTATTTCCCTATAGGTTTGTAGTGAAAGATCATAGTCAGTAGATTCGGGATGATTTCTGGGAGAATTGGCTTTGCTTGCTGGCTCTCAGCAAGGAGCACTTTTTCCTTTGTCTACATAATATTGCACTACCATGTAGGTATGGTATGAGAAAGTAGTGCATTCGTAGTAATAACACCCCTTGCACTTCACGCAGTCTCTGGGCAACAAAGGACGTATCCTTATACCGGAAAAACGTAAAGAAACACTTTGGAATATGTAATTAAGGAACTATTGCTTTCCATCCTTTTGGACGCACTAGAGTATACCTCTCTGTTTAATATAATCCAAAGATTGCAACTGCAGCACTGGAAACAATATGCTACACATTTGCGCTCTGGATATTTACGGTAAGGACAAGGTAGCAACTAGCAAAATTGCCACTGAATCCAGGTACGCCACCATACTCTGCCAACAACGCAGAATTAGAAGTTAAGGACTTTCCTATACTTCGGCAAACTAATAAGTAATAAAAAGTAATCTAAATTCAAGCTTCATTAGCAAATTAGAAACCCTTAAGTTATTCAGATCCGTTAGAAATATATAAAATTTCCTTTTAAATATTGCATTACTAAATTGTATTATAATAATAACTATTGTACCTATATGTAGGTACATGTACAATACAAAAGTAAATAAATAACATAAAATTCGAGTTACCGTAAAAATGTACAAGAACAATATACTAAGGAATTGTTTATTATTTAAAACTATGAGCATTATTTGAGAAATAATCATATAATATACTTTGTCTTAAAAAAACCCAAAAGCACTCCCATTTGTTGCTATCTAAATTGAAGTAGGTAAATGTACTTCATATTATAAAATATTTCAATTTTAATACTGTTAGACAGATGTAGCATCTACTTCCGAATGTTCCGGTGAAACATCATCACCTTTGCCCCTTTTCGATAGGCACGGGAAATCGAGCATATGTTCTCCTTTGCCAAATTCTTCGCCTTCTTCTAACGATTTCGGAAGGGTTCTGAAATTGAGAAATAAAAAACCGCTATCATTAAAATTTTAATTAATAAGTCTTGTCTTACCTATTTAAAGTTTCTGGCAAAAGAAGGCACACAAAGGCTCCGCTAAAGAATAAAACACCGAGAATTATTGATGGTGCTGCCTTGAAGTAGGTACCTAAATATAAAATATAAGGCGCTAGGAATGATGCGGCAAAGCCTGCTACGTGAACAGCAGCAACACCCTGTCCACGAACACATGTTGGTATTAGTTCTGTAGCGTATTGTGAACCAGACTCGTAAGATATTGCCACTCCAAAACGAGCAGCAATTGTTAGACCTGCCAATAATGTGGCATTTTGATTATGCTGCTGATAAGCTATAGCAATTCCAGCAGCTGTTGTGAAAATTCCACCAACTAAAAGGGATGACGAAGCCATCCCCTTACGACCAATTTTATCCTGAAGCAATATCAAAAGTACACTAGACGGCAAAACGGCTAAGGCGCTTAAGGAGAACATTACGAATGGTGACAATCCCATTCCTTCAACATTTCGTGAAACCGCATCGTAGCACAACGTAATAACCATTCTGAAATAAATAAAACAAATTTCAAACGTTTTTATCTAACTATACATATATATCCACAGCCCACATCAATTTGATTTTCATTACATAATGTCTTAAGATAAATATTTAAACTGTTGGCACCTCCAAAGATTTTCATATTTGTCTTGATCCAAACTTTTAATAACGTAAAGTATTTAGAAATATCTATCAGCTTAGTTCTAAAATCTCGAATTCATCATTAACAAGGACACGATAAAAATTAAATAAATTACAGGTCCGTCCAAACTTTATTGAAATGTTTACACGCGAAGCAATTCTCTTTACACCGATGAAAAAACGAGTTTATTGAGGAGTAGGTAGGTATCGTGTACAGCATGAAAACCCACTATTAAAAAGGGTTGGCACAAATACTTTGTAAAATACCTTTTCAATAAACTTTTAACCTTTCTTTTCCAGTGAACTGCAGTTAGATGTGAGACGTGTTTAAGTTTTAATGGTAAAAAAGGTAAAGTGGAGTGAAGCATTAAGATATTCATTTGATCAAAAATGCGCCTAATCGAAAATATCCATTTAAGGAAGTAGGGAAGCTTCAAATTCGTTTGCTTTAACAAAAAAAGTAGAGCACAGACGGCTATAACTGAATTAAAATCTTAGCCAAGTATGATTTCTGGCATAGGACCGCCACGGCTGGCTCGGAAGTAGTCTAATCTTGAGGTCCAATTTTCGATGATTTTTTCCAACATTTGTGGCCGCATATCGGCAATAACGCGGCGAATCCTGTCCTCCGGGATCATGGCTCTATAGCGGCCACCATTGACTGTAACATTCTGGCCAGGATCGTTTTTAAAGAAGTGCGGACCAATTATTCCACCAACCCATAAAGCACACCAAACACTCAGTTTTTGTGGTTGTAACGGTGTCTCAACTCAATACTTGAGGATTATCATCACTCCAAATACTGCAGTTTTATTTATTGACGCATTCGTTCGACCAAAAGTGAGCTTCATCGCTAAACAAAAATCGCTTATGAAAATTGACGTAGTGCGCGATACGTAGATATTTCGAACAGAACCATAAATTTCAAAATAAATTTGCACAATTTGGAACCGTTGTTCAGGCGTCAGTGTATTCATGTTGAAAGGTCAAACTAAAAATAGATCACTTGAGAGACAAAATGGCCTCCAGTTAAAATAGTGTTGCCAACTTAAAGTTCTATACCTCTAAAAAAAAACACCGTTTACATACACAAAAAAATACTGACACTGTTTACATGCCTAGATAATTGAAATTTGTAGTAAGAAAAGGGAAAATACTTACGATTTGAAAAACAATATCAAAGTATGCTTCCGCATTCTCGGTGTCCTAAACATATCAATTAAATTAGACTGTTTTTCTCCTTCTTTGCTGCGTTGTTTTTCACAGTGCTTTCTGAATTCATTAAAGTCTTCTTCTGTTACTTTTTTGCCATTAAATTTGGCAACTTTTCTAAGGCGCCTAATTGCACCATCTACATCATCACGCGTCACTAGCCATTGGGCACTCTCTTGTATAATAAAATAAAATACAGTAACTGATAAAATTGGTAATGACGTCATTGCTAAGTAACGTTGCCAGTCCCCAGCGACGACTGCAAGCCATGGTGTAAATACCAATCCCAGACAATAGAATAGACCTACAACTAAATTAAGGCCCAAGGTACGCATCGACGGTTTTATATATTCAAGAACTGTAATGATATTAAAATAGATTTATTTTATTTACTTTATGAGAAAGGTATCCGTAAGACTTCGGTTGAACTTACCCATAATATACATTAAGTAAAAGTTTGTGTCCGCAGCAAGGCCGGAAATAAATCTACACAATGTAAATGTCGGTAATGTTGACGTGAATATTGTAGAGAAATCTCCAATGAAGCCTGATAAATTTGAAAGTATCAGTGCCGGCAGTCGACCAATTTTATCAGATAATAAGCCATAGAATAAAGTACCCACAACAGAACCGACGAAGAACATGGACTGTCCGACACGTGCCTTATAAGCTGAATCACATACCCAGTTTAACTAAAATGATAAAACGAAATAAATAAAGAGTTAAATGATAATTTCTTTTGCAAGCATTTTTCATGTAAGAGAGATCGTCCTGAATCTTTATTTCAACGAATTTGGCAAAGTCTTTAAACTATAAATGGCTTCACAATTAAAGCACTCATCTCGAAACATTTCTTCGACGAAAATAAATATAACTTGCACGCGTCAGAAGAATATATTGCAAAAGACCGATATCCAAACCTTCAGTGTGTCAATTGCAGGAGAGTTCCTTATCGGGGGTACAATTTCAATGAAACTGATATTTCAAAATAGCTAGAAACAGTATTATGTAGCTGGCGCTAGGGGAAATGGGGCTATATCGGGAAAAATTATACAAACTTTGTATATTTAAATGATATTTTTTGGGTGATTCTTAATTGTATGTGTAGTGTAAAATTGTTTAGGGTACTAGCACGAGCACCGGAGTTTTAAAAATATTGTTGTTAGTAGGTTAATGGTTATATTGTATAAATAATACTGAGACACTGGTTTTTTGTAATAAAGAGCACTCGAAGTGGATGTCGACAAAAAATAAATTACTGTTCTACGTTTGGCCAATCAGGAATGAAGACAAAATTTAATACTTTTAAATTTAATAGTATGTATAGGGGAAACTTTCCAGTAAAATGTAAACAGCTTGCAACTTATAAATCATATCTGCACAAAACAGTTTTCTTAAGATAACATTGTGGCAAGCTATCCGAAACATAAAAGTAACCAAAAGTATACCATGGCCCATGTTCTGTAATTATCACATCGATATATTTATCACTATGTTTTCGATGCGAAGTTATATTATATAATTTTAAAGAATTGCACATCCATCTAAGTAATTCACGCGACGCCGCTGATATATATATATATATATAGGTATATCTGATTATAGGGTCATTACCTTTGATTTAGATAATACTCGTATCACATCTAAACCAGTTAGAATCACAAGGAAGGCGAACTGGAATCTCTTTGAATCGTATCTTCAAAAACAATCTGGAGTCGACAAATATTAGGAGAGCTTCAGCCTAACATATAGAAATGGAACACACCGTAGAAGGCATAGCATCAGCCATCACAGGTGCGTTCGAAACCAGCTGCATAATAAGCAGACCTCATACAACAAAGAAAAAATAAGGAAAGCAAAACGAGAAAAAAAAAAACAAACTGTTAACACTCCTGTTGCGCCCAGAGTGCATAAAGCACTAGCAAAAAGAGAAGGAATATCTCTCAGAAAAATGGATGACACCTTTACAGAAACAGATGGCACGACTTCTATGAAAAACTAACTTTCCTGGTAAAGTCATTCGAGCACGGACAATAGGAGCGCGACCAATATTCAAAGACCTCGGATAGAGTATTGGAAAATAACAAACGAAATCTTCTCCAGAAGGCGACTATAGGAAAGGGCAATTGACTCCTTTCAGCCTTTTAAATCACCGGTGGTGGATGGAACTACGGCAGTCCTACTACATAAAGGGCAAGGTAAATTTCTTCCACATTTGGCAAGAATTTTAAAATGCAGTCTGGCACTGGGCTGCATATCAAGCCAGTGGAGACGAGCGAAGGCAGTGTTCATTCCGAAAATGGTAAAAAGGACCCGAGTTTACCGAAGTCGTAAAAAGAACAATCACCCTTACTTCGTTCCTTCTTAAAACGATGGAAAAGGCTGCGGACAACTACTTATGAAAATATATACTAAGTATATCGCCTCTTCATCACCCTGCAGAGCGGGCAGATCTACGGAGACTGCTCTATACCAGCTAACAGAGATTTGGTAAATTTAAGGGAAACCTATGTGACATTATACAAAGTGGACTTGAAATATCTCGGGATTGGTGCCTAACGGCTGGGATAAGCCTTAGTCCGGCAAAAATAACAATAGTACCACGACACGATCAAGCGATCGCTTCCGAAAGCTAAGATTACTGTATGCCAATTATGCATATGAATGCCAAAAAACAAATGACGAGATTAGCTGTCAAATGAACAAAATGTCACAATTATAAAAACTGTATATTAGACTAGATGACCAAAATTAACAATATGGTCATATTTGACTTCATGGTCATTTAAGGCATGTGTTATTTATTACCCAATGTTGTAGAAGGGTAATGCTGTAAAGAAAAACAAAGCAAAAAAGTTGAAGTTGGAAATTTATTAGCAGCTCAAAACAAATAGAAAGCAAACAATTTCTACACAAACAAAATTTCACAACAAAAAAAAGTATATACACAATCGCAATTACTGGAAAGGGACCACCAATTAATCTTAAAAAAATTATGAAGAAAAGACAATTAAATAATTTACGCAAAAGATAGATTCAATAAGCCACAAAAAAAGAGAAAGAAAATGAAAACAAATTCCAATTCTACGAACTCATCAAACACCGATGACAACAAAATAATTCTTGTTCCATCAAAAATGCCAGCAATGCCATAACGAAATTTCAAGAAAGTGCATATGGGCATATAGCGCTTTATGCCGGCATTCGTGCTTATTGTCCCATTACTATTTGGGCATTTTGGGCCCATTACACTGTATGACCATATTTGGACAGGAGAACTGTCTGAAATTGGCATTTTATGAACACTTGGCATACAGTCTAATCTTACCTCTTCAACCGCTGTCTTTGCCGCACCCGCAATAGTAAATCTCACAGTTTTTCATTCTTCTTGTGCCTTTTTCATCCCATCGCACTTCCTGGATGACTGTTATGTCCACTTTGTACCTATCCAGTCTCCACTAATTATTCAGCACTCGGCCTGTTTAAGGTCCTCGCTGGATTGTTTAGACCTCATAAACGTGGTATTGCAATTTCTCCCAACACCATATACCTAGATCCTAATCATCACAGCCCTGCTGTACGGCCTGCGCTGAGGCATGGACTTTATAACAAGAGGATGAGGATATTCTTAGTCGTTTCTAGCGTAAAAGCTTGCGCAAAATATTCGGCCTTGTTTGCTTTGATTTGTTTTGGAGAACAAGATTCAACGACCAACTTCACGAGCTGTACGTACAGCGACATCAACCTAGTGAAAAAACTGCTCATTGGGCGCCAAAGATGGCTACGACATGTAGAGCGAATGGACAACAATGATCCGGCCCGCAGAGTCTTCGACTCCACTTTATTCTTTCGACTGGAAGCTCCTTTGCATTATGGGGGACAAGGCTTATACTTATACACGAAGTTTTTTTAGAATCTATCTGGATAAAATGTGAAACGAAAGTTTCATTCGTTTGAAATAAAAACGTAAATGTTTATGATGTCTGTGTTTAGAAATTGGATGAATACGTACGACCAACATTTTTTCTTCCATTTTTAATACTTTATAAACGCAGTGGCTAGTGTGGAGTATTTAAAATTCCAATGAAAATTCCCAACAGGAGTAGTTGCGTACACACTTGAATGCATCTAAGCACATCAAAGTTCTCGTGTCTTAAGAACGGATATGAATTTCTTAAATGTGGGCCATATAATTAAAGAATTTTTTCCTATCCTGGGCACTCATTCTGTATGTCGATTATCGCCAGACGATAGCGTTTCGACGATGGATTTGCTTCACGTAACTTTAATAATCGTCTATCGTCCAGACGATATCGTTTTGATGATTGAACATTTGCTTCACGTAAATCAATAATCGTCAAAACGCTATCGCCCAGACGATACAATTTGAGCGATACCTAATGAGGTATCGTTTTGCATTAATTTGTATGTTTTGCAAACAACTGAAGAGTTTTTATTGAATTTCAAGAAGAATACTTGACTTTATATATTTTTCAAATGCTACCAAATATATAAATAACGACTTATGTACATTTTCGACCTATTTTGTATGAACCTCACACAAAAGTACCTATATACAAACCTTATATCATAATAATTCAATATAACATTAAATTACATGTTGTCATAATCCTCATATTGATTTAGAATTATAATTGGAAAACGGAAAAGCAGTTTTTGCAAACGTCTGTGCTGCCCTCCATAACATTTGTATTGATAGTGATAGTATGTAAAGCAATCGAAAAATACGAAGTGGAACCTTAGGACAAGTGGGGACGCTCATCCATGAAGCTGACCTATCAATAAAACATATTTTCGGTGTTATTTGCTATTATTAATAAACTAAGGAACAAATTTGAATTAATTCCACTTTGCAATTTTCAAGTTTGCCGGCATCAATTACAAAATTGTTTGCCAAAAAACTCATTTATGACCTTTTAAATGACGTCTGATTGGAATTTTTATGTAGTTTGAGGGTCTCTGAAAGACACTCAATCATTGACTTATATTATATATGGACTGCTAGTAGCCAACTTCAAGCATGTTCCAAAAATACTGACGCGCCACAGTTTGCTAGCGGAAAATAAAGTAAACTTCAAACGACCTAATTTATGTCGTTTTCCATTGGGATTTTCGGATTTTGCTCTCAGATTTCAGATTTTTCGTGCCCAATGGAACATAAAACGAGATTTTTCTTTCTTCGCATTTGTGGTAATGCGTGTTTTAAAAGTCTGCTGTTCTTAAATTGTAATTTACGCTAATAGAAATCCACTCAATTTATGTTGATATTCATTGCAGCGGTCAAATGTAAATTTTTCTCTATTTTTCACAGACTTGTCTTCTAAATACGTGATTAATAACACACTTTAAAATTTGACAAATGTTCTGGTTGGTTTTGGTGTTAGTGTAAGTAGGTATGAATCTCGCTTATGTCGTTTTCTATTGGGACAGAAAAATCACTAATTTTCCTCTCCCACGATATTAGTTTGATTGAACGATACATGGAAGATACCTGTAGGCATTTTTGTTGTCAGTTTATGGGTTAATAAGTAAATAAATTGTTATTTTCGTTTACTTTTGCAAAATAATAAACATTCCTTAATAGTAATGGAAAAGCACTCTTTGTAGCTTTGCATCTTTCGAATAGATGACGCTCTTTTGTTTACATTTTACTATGGAAATGAGTCTCTTCGCACAAGATCAAGATGTCGCTCTTTTGTTTACATGTTTCTATGGAAACATACTTTTTTTTGAAAAAATTTAGCTTTTTTGTTTACGTTACTATGGAAATTTAAATTTGACGGCGGCTATGCTTCTTTGCTAATCCGCTAGCAAACTGTGGAGCCTGTGCTGTTTTAGAACATATTTTCTGGCAGAAGTATATGAAAATGACATTTCACTAGCAGTCCATATATAGTATGTCTATGCACTCAATGCTCTTAGTGCTCTCACGATTTGTATAAAATAAACGATAGACGAATGACGACGACGAGACGATAGTGATAGAGTTACGGAAAGCAAATTGGTAACGAGATCGTTGACTACTATCGCTGAAATGATTATCGTTCTAAGAGTTACGGAATGAGTGCCTTGCTAAAGAAGTTGTAAAAGATTACTGCTAAGCATACCTCGGTATTCATACTTCTGTAGCCATAATCATAGTCATAGATCCATCTAGTACACGGTTCATTACTAACGGTTACATTATATCCATCTACATCCTGTAGCTTTGTACATGACGGATTTTCGAACTTTGAATATATTGCTGCAATTTCAGTAAAAGATTTGTTTTCTAGTTGTTCGTGGTAACACCTAGAAAAATGAATTAGGGTCAGTAAATGTCTTTGCATTTTTGTTAATTTTCTTAACTCACCAATGATTTGGAACAAAGCTAATGATTGTCTGTGTGAAGTAATGCATTGATATAATTACATTAATCAGTCCAAATAGCACCAGAATCATAAATTGGTACCGGTTAAAATCTCCACATTTCTCCAGAATTTTATCGAAATCCATTATTCCGATCTTTTGTTATTTTTCTGAGCTCCTCTGAAAAACGTAAGAAAATGTTTAATCGCTTTAATATTTACTAATTATTAACAAGACTTTCAAATAAGAAACGGAAAATTATTTTGAAGCAAATTATTATTATAACGGGTGATTTTTTAGCTGGTTTGGTTTTGGCAACACTGGTTTTGACAGCTGACGTGTGTTTAGTACCTTGTGTCACTGTCAAACAGCTTCAGTTTGGTTTGCAATTTAACCCTGGATCGTCTTACAAATGAACAACGCTTGCAAATTATTGAATTTTACTATCAAAATTCGTGCTCGGTTCGAAATGTTCATCGCGCTTTTTTATCGAAAAATTGTGTTCAGCGATGAGGCTCATTTTTGGTTGAATGGGTACGTAAATAAGCAAAATTGCCGCATTTGGAGTGAAGATCAGCCAGAAGCATTGCAACAGCTACCAATGCATCCCGAAAAAGCCACTGTTTGGTGCGGTTTATGGGCCGGCGGCATTATTGGGCCATATTTCTTCAAAGATGATGCGAATCGCAGCGTTACTGTCAATGGTGAACGCTACCGAGCGATGATAACAAACTTTTTTTTTGCCCCAAATGGAAGTTCTTGACTTGCATGATATGTGGTTTCAACAAGACGGTGCCACATGCCACACAGCACGCGAAACAATGGCGCAATTGCGAGGCGAGTTTGGTGAACAGTTAATTTCACGTTTCGGGCCGGTCAATTGGCCGCCTAGATCGTGCGATTTGACACCATTAGATTATTTTTTGTGGGGGTATGTCAAGGCTAATGTGTATAGGGACAAGCCCGCTTCGATTGACGCACTGGAAGCCAACATCCATGCATTCATTCGTGAGATACCGGCCGATATGTGTGAAAGAGTATGCCAAAATTGGACTCAGCGGATGGGCTACCTGAGACGCACCCGCGGTCAACATTTGCATGAAATTATCTTTAAACATTAAATTGCAAGGTTCAAACTATCGATTCAAATAAATATTTCATTCATTTTTTCGAATTTTTTGTGTTTTTTTTTTTAAAAGTTCTAAGCCTCTTAAAAAATCACCCGTTATGTATTTACATTAAATTTTTGTAATACGCTTTTGAACGTATCAGTCTTTCTTTCCAATAAATAGTCTTTCTATCTTATAAAAGGTGCGCGTGCATTGAAATAGCAACAAATTTGCATTGACAATTCTCTTCTCATTTCAAATGAATACGAAAACGAATACTAAACATAAGAGCGAAAAATTCATAAAAAAAATGTAAGCTCAAGAAGTGTCCCACGCAGTGTTATTATATCGTGGGATTTATCCCTTTTTGTGGGATTTTCGATGTCTAAAAAGCCTTCCGTGGGATAAAGGGAAACAGCACGAAATCGTGGTATTTTTAGGAATCTAATAAAAAACATTCAAACTATAAGTTTTAGCAGAAATTTCATCAACACATCTACATTTTACGACGAAAAAGGTTACATAAAAATATCCTCATGTAAATTTTCTTTCATGAAAATTTTCTAGTATACCACCAAAGTCATGGTAATGTTAACAATCTGTGGTTTTTATACTTAAGGTGAATTTAATATTATTTTTTTCCGTGTACCTAATACAAATTATTTTTTTTTTTTTTACAAAAAAGTATAGAGGGATTTTGGGGATTTAAGTACTGTGAAACGGGCAAAATATGGGAAAAATGACTACGCTTCGTGGGATAAATGAAGAGAGAGTTCTTATAACACTGTCCCACGTCCCGCCGCGCCGTCACTCTATTCTCTATTGAACTCTTTTCTCTTGATTGGTGGAAGATCAAAATAATGCATTTATGTGTTTCATATTTTTTCATACGAAGCGGATTTCACCTATAGCTACGTTAAGTTAGCCCCCACTTTTTCTAGAATGAAAAACGGGAATTGCAGTTCGATAGACATTTGTTTCTAATTGTTTGTAGTGAAATTATTTTCGTTTGTAGTTCAACCGTTAGATACTTAGAACCATTTGATAAAATTCATATTATACGCATCGGCCTAACGGTTTAAGATATATATGAAATTTAAGCATTAATTTGGGCTTCTAACTTCCGTTCCCCATAACTCAAAAACTGTTGAACTACAAACGATGAAACCTTGCATATATCTATTCTCTGCACACTTTCCTACCTATGACATAAAATAGAAGACAGCCCGAATTACTGGACAATTTTTATTCGAAATTTAAGGGGATAGGGCATACTACATGCTGTCTAACAACCAACTAGTTTTTGTTGTTTATAGTTGTCAAGCAATTGAAATATCCGTCCCCTTAAATTAGACTGCGAGGACGAACTCAACCATTTTGTTAAATTTTCAATAAACCATTATTTTTCAATAAACTATTTTTTGTTTTTTGTATATGACGAAGTAGTGTTTGCTTAAGTTGAATCTAAATCTTCTTTTTTGTTATAAAATCCCAAAATTTGAATTGGATTAGATAGCCAGGAATACATTTTTGTTGTTATAAGTTGTGTAAAAGTGGTCAGTTTTTAATGTTATTCGAAGGAAAAGAAAAATTTGTTGGGTTAAATCGGGGTTTATTGATTGGTTATTGTAGTTAATTGACAACTAGTGACTCATATCGATGGGCACGGATGAATGCTTTGCGAAAATGTGTTTACTGTTGTTTTTGTTGTTGGGAAGCAACTCTAAAGAGATGCGTTTTTTTTTTTATTTTAATTGCGTTTTATTAAGTAGCGCTTGAGTGAATTCAGAAATTTTAAATGCAGTTATTTAAGTTAGAATATGCTTTTGGCACCAGTGATTTCAAATAATTTCTCTCTATTGGAAACTCGGAGTTATAGGTGCAAACACAAATGTCCTTATGTCCTCTGACTTAGTTCAGAGTCATTATTGAAAAAAACGAATTTCACTAAAAACAAATGGCTATCGAACTGCAATTCACGTTTTTCATTCTAGAAAAAGGGCGGGCTAACTTCACGTAGGTGCGGATTCCACTTTACTCAAACTTGAATTCCGCGACTTCACCAGAAATCGAATATGAAATGGAACAAATTCAACTGCATGAAACTAATCCATCACCCATTCATACTCAAATCATTACTCATTTACATCCCTCTAAGAAACCGCAGAGATATCGCCAAACAAATGTCAATGCCAAATGGGTATCTCAAAAACTCAAATGACGCAATTGATTATAAATTCATTATGTAGATCAATCATTGCATTATGTTGACGATAATGAATCATTTCCTATGCGACGGAACATAATAACGACAATCTTGGATTGTCCAATGACTATATATCAGAATCATAATATTGTAGCCAATTGCAACTGAATTCAATAAATACGGGATATAAAAATATTATAAGACCAATCACAATTTTAGGACAAAAATACCCCCAACAAGTACACGCATTCAACAAATTAATTATAAAAAAAGAACGAAACGCTTCAATTGAATCATAATCTTAAGCATGGAAACAAATCAAGACCAAACCGCTTTTATGCGGTGTGAGCGATCGCCTCATGGAAAAGTTATAGAACAAATTGTACAAATGTGTACATTTAAAAACGGATTCGTTTCAACTCATGTTGGCAGAATGTAGTTTGTGTATGGTTATCAAGTAACGAGATTCACATTTGACATCGACGACATATCTATGCATACAATGTTGATATTTTATTAACGTCTTTTTTTGCTCTTGATTTAAAAAACCACTAGTTCTTTATGGAGATGTTTTGGTGGTTGAAAAAAAAAATGTTAGTGCAAGAAACTTATGCTGAAGAGCATTTGAAAGCAATTTTATAGGTAATAATAATAGTTCATAGATGATGTGAAGGGATGGATGTATAACAATTACCAAAATGGTATTGTAGGTTAACATGAGTAAATGAGTAAAATACAAAAGATAACTGGCACAAAAGGTCCATATATGAACATAGGGCATAGGCAGAGATTCCTACAGCTCGTTTTAGTCGACTATATTTGGGATGAATAGAAGAAACGCTCAACTTTATTACGTATCCGAGCGCCTAAATAGATGTGATTTCTCAGAAAAGTTAGCAGAGGGAAAGTTTAAGGTTTA
The DNA here is from genome assembly GCA_949126925.1 of Cheilosia vernalis. NCBI lineage: Eukaryota > Metazoa > Arthropoda > Insecta > Diptera > Syrphidae > Cheilosia > Cheilosia vernalis. Next base: position 43,617,386 of record OX421358.1, read on the forward strand.
ATATGATGATTTTAAGTTGGAATATAAGTGATCTACAATTTTATGCCGAGTCCAAACCAGTGTTGCCAGTTCATGGGGAAATACCCTTTTTGTGGAGGATTTTAATCAAAAATTAAACGAAAGGGGAAAATCGTCCCTCTTCTGGAAGGAAATGTGAGGAAAATAAAAATATAACAAAATATCAATACTTAATTCTAATATTCCGTTTTAAACGGAATCCAATCTTTTTGGCATTTGTGTACTGTTTGTGTTCCCACAAAACGACTATTCACATGAGAGCGAATATTCTTAAGTGCTGACACATTATTCACAGATACCAGTGATTCATTTCCGTGGGCTGTGTCGCGAGAGTAGATTGTAGATTGTGAATAAAGTGTGAAATGACTAAAATTGTGCGCTATTTTAATCCATTAAGACTCAGGTTTTTTAGATTAGATCTTTATTTAATATAATGTTTTTTTCTTTAAGAATAAATTCAATTCATAAATACAATTAAATTAATCTGTTCGCATACGCCTCTCCGCAATTCGCGCTCATGGGAATAGTCCTTAACTGACATGTCACACATGTATTTCTCTTGTGCAAGTAGCATGTGTCAGTTTATAATCATATGACTGATTGGAAAGTGAACCATATTCAATATGCATGTGTTCATGATTTCTGTTTTTGAATTTTTGCATTGGTACTTGGGTGAACAATTTGGAAGGAGCAATCAGTTTAATCAATATTTTGATTGTGGGGAATCCATGGGGAATGTCACCACAAAGAATGGGGCAAAAGGGTAATTTTAAGTTCTGTTATGGGAAATTTCACTTAAAGCAAGTGTTAGCACTGTTGCAAACGTCCAATGAGAAGCTTTTATGACATAGAAAAAAACACGAATCATACGAGCTAATACCAATACAATATATAAAGAGAAGGTAGCATATTAAGCATCCTGCTCATGTATTGACAATTTTAGTTTGAAGATGAATATATAATATCATAGGTAAGCAGTTATCAAAAGTTGGTAGCAAAGAATGTAAATTAAAGACGCTAGTTACATTTTGGGAGTAGGATTATTGTAGGTATACATAATATTGATTTGTCAGACGAGCTTTTCCTATTATATATTTTCCGCCACTTAGAATTCTATACATATGTTAACTATTTTTACGAAGTGTAAGTATCTCGTTTTGTCACTAGAAGTCATAATTCTGATAGGGGTTTTCCAATGGATTGTGAGTAGTTATATGTTTACTTCTCTTAAAGCCGTAGAAGGTGTTGGTTTATTTAAAAAATAGCAACTTCGTAATACCAAATAAATAGTTAGCTCAGAGGTCCGTGTAAAGGTAGGTTACGTGCTTCGCTGCACCCGTGTCCAGTTTTCATATTAATCACGAAGTCTGCGTAGTAGTTAAAGGGTAAATAAAAGGTGATAGTTACGTCATCGATTAGCACCTCTTAAAGACTTCAAAACCCAAAGCGATTTAAGAAAAACAAAAAACATATCTTTTTTAACGAGTTTTTCTTTATAATGACAACAATAAATTAAGCAACTTTAATACACATCTACATTGGATTGTTGTTAAATGTTTACAACGCATAATGATCCTCCTGGTATGCGTAGAGGTTTAAGATATGAAATTCCCTCATAAAAATGTTGTACGTAGGTACATTTGTATTCTTGTAATGCAAGTTTCGAAGACAAAATCTTGATACAAAGGGCTAATTTAGAAAAGTTTGTAAATTTTTTTATTTTTAGTAACATGCGAACTTTTAAATTAAAAAAATATATTATAACAAACAGTTCATGAGCGATTTAAATTGTGAATTAAAAATTTACGAAAATATGAAGTGGAAAAGGCCAACCCTTCTCAGTTCGTGTCTACACAGCCAATAGAAATCACATTAAACCTTAGAGTTGTATGATTCTACTATCAATTTGCTCTATTTTTTTGTGAGTCAGCCAGTGTAACTACTAAGCAGAGAAAGAGAAAGCTTCCATTGCAGACAGGTGCGTTAGACAATTATGTGGACAAATTTTTTACACCAAACTTTAATCTTTCTGATATAATACATCTTGCCTTCCCTTGACTGGACGCGCACAGCTATATTTGTCATAAAATATTTTATTTTATTTCCTCTAAGACAAAAACACAATTTAATTAAATTTCAAATGCTACCAAAAAAAAACTTTGATACTGCATTGTTAAAATAAAATAAAAAATATTAAAGAAAATGTATCATATTTACAAAAATGTGTTTAGCCTTACTTCTGGTTTTTTTTTCTGTTGCAGGAAGTTTTAAGTACCTACATACTTAGTCTGAGAAAGTATTAACGACTAAATCTTAATAAGCACATCATAGAACGCAGCAGAGTAACGATACGATACAACAACTCTTACTAAGAAACTTATAACAAGAATCTTCACACTCTAGAAAGAACAAGTCAGTAACAGATTTAGCTTAAGTTCCAGAGATTTTAGGGCTGCATTCATTTTTGGTTACAATAACCGAAAATATAGATACCATAATTTTGTCATCATAAGATTTATTATCACTGTACATAGTATTAAATAACAAAACCATCAATCTTGAAGTTTGTTAATGTTCAACCCAACAGTATCCGCGTCAAATATAATCAAGTGATCACAAATTTGGCGTTTGATTTCGAACTAAGATCTCCAGCATATTGTCTCATTTTTTGAGATATTTAGATCAATATCTAATATTGTCAGCACCTCAAATTGAATGTATTGATTGCTACATAGTTTTCTTATCTTAACCTACTTGCTAATTTTTGAGATGCGAATTGTGACACATGGTGACACGTGTTACATACATTGAAGTAAAAAAAGTATCAGTATTATGATGTATGCTTGATTTATTTCATGTATTAACAATTAATTCAAAGCAAGTATGTGTCCACAACACAGAAGGAACTGTGACTTGATTAACAAACTCATTTGCACAGCAATGGGTTTATTCGTAATATTTATTTGAAGTCGGATAGACTTATAATCACCATCTGCCGGAACTAGCACATATTCCATTACTGTGAAAGCCAGCAAATTTGAACGGTCGTCAAGTTTAACGTATATGTTAAATAGACCCTCACGAATTAGGGATTTTTGTTGTTAAATTGCTTGTTCAAATAACAAATGGAATTAACTTAATATACCTGTAACACAAGCCTAACATTAATATTAGCAAACAAAAAATACTATTTCGGGAAAGAGAAAATTTGTTCGCAAAGTTGCATTTACTGTTCCAATTTTCTATGATCTTAAATTAAAATCTAGTTCCGGTGCATTCGATGTACCAGTTTGTTTCATTACCCATACAACATGTCTTAATTTATTAACAAGTTATGTAGATCGCACACCCTTATACTAACGTACATATGTAACAACGTGCAACGAGCATTTGCATCACTCTGTCGCTGGCTAAAATGCTGTGATATTTATATTTACCTATTTTAAAACTATCAACTTTGAAATATTCTTCACACTTGATCACGCGCAATTACATATTAGCTTCTACTTTTTATCGTTTATTTATATTTTCAATTAATAACAATGATTCTCTGCAATTGAGGGATGCATTTGAAAATACACATTTGTTCAGTCTGTTAATTACCAATGGCAATTTATAGTGGAAAAATACGGGCAGATATGTATGTTTATATGCAATGTGTGTAAATAAAATAGATCGACACATAAACTGCAGTCCAAAGATGTTTATGTTTTTTGATTCTTCAAAGGAACTTCATATTCGTTTCCAAAATAAAAAAAAATTTAATTTTAGCAACACTGCACAGATCACTCAAATACACAAAGAAAAAAACTTTTCCCAGTACACCTTAAATGTTTGAATAAAAACCGAAAGAAATAAAATTATTTTTCTTTAAACAAAAATACTCACATTATTAATATACAAATAATATTATTATTTTCTTTACCAAATAAAATATAAACAAATGAATCGCAGAATCTAATAAAGAAATGGGGAATATAACCGAACAAGAACCGATAAGATCACATACTGAATTGAATTTGTGTACCCGATAGCAATGGAAGCTCTTGTTGGCCCTAACTTTGAATTTCTTGCCAATATACTCGTAGACTAGGAAAATGTCTCTTGAAGACGGAAATGTTTACGCAAATAAATATATGTATTGGTTACTGCTCAACGATTTATGTCGATCAATTAGTTCTTAGATGAGTGTTATCGCTTGGTGTAACAGCAACACTAGGGAAAGCATCGTTGGACTTCCCCCTTCTAATTTTATTTCGTTGTTAAGTATGTACCTATATAACAGGGTTCATTGATGTTTTATGGGGGTGGAAGTGTTATTCATTTTTTTGAAAGAATCGAAGATTATCAGCAGTTTTGTACAATCACACGACTGATATTTAAACGCCGTCGCGACATCTAAACTTTTCGACCAGTTAAATATTGGTGGGGTTGACCTTCGACTTCCATCGGTTGCCAATGTTCAAAAATATATAGCGATAAAAATTCATCTATATCACAAAAATTATTAGAGTTCATGGGCTCTTGATTAAAGAAAAAAATTTAACGCGCACACGTTATGTGTTCTTTGCAAAAATATTGGAAAACTGCCAGCTGTTGTTTAACAACAAACTGTGGGAAATCACTGAAACAAAGAAAAACAGAACACAGAGTGTTGTCTTTTTTAAATATATAGGTAGGTAGCTACGAGAATAAAATTGAACTTGTGCTGAGAAAAACGTGCATCATTCCTATGAACTCTTATTATTTCCAATATTAACAGCTGTGATAAAGTAGTGTACAAAAGTACAGGGTAAGCTATCTGATGATACTAGATCACATTATAAAATGTTTACAATTGGATTTGGTTTCTTGTTAATAACTCATTGCATTTCTATTGAATCTGTAACTGGATATCAGGGCATAGCTAGTATACATTTCTTGGAAACGAACCACTTAATTGAGTAACCTTCTCAGGAAAATTATACGCTTTCTAGAATAATTAATGTGGTGCAATTATTGTTGTTACGACGTTATTTTACAAAGACAACGATCACCAATGCCTCGAAATGTGTCGAACCTTAACATGCTGACGTTGTAAAAAATGAACTCGACAGGTTGCTTTGCATCCCAACTCCGATGGACATGGACATATAATAGTGGTACCAAAAATTTTCAAATTCGTTACTTGTTATTTTTACCAAACTTTGTTGCCATGTTCTCATATGGATACTTTAAAGGTTAGATATCAATGGAATGAATCATTTAAATATTACTACTTAATAATAAACGCAAAAAAGAAACATTACCTCAATGTATATACACCCTGTGCTCCTACCTAAAGAAATGCATAAGTATGGCTACGGTGACGATATTAATTTGTAGAATTAAAATAAAGCACAATTATTATTGCTTCCAAACTTTTTGTATTTTATGTATTTATTTAAAAAAAAAAAACATTAAGTAACAAAAAATTTTATCATTATGTTGATGCAAGCTGTATGTGGTTAAATACAAAGCTAATAAAGCATATAATAAGTAACTTCAAACCGTTTAAAGATTAAAAAAATAATTTATAAACTACATCTAGTCAAACGCAAATTGGTCCACTGTTGGACAGTTTACCCTACATAATTCAAAAATTTGGAGAAAGTGGTTAAAATATCTGATAAACCCGAAGAATTTATTAACAAAATTAGTTGATTCATCTACCTAGTTATCAAAGTGATTCGGAATTAATCGAAATTCTCCTTGATGAATCCGAGTATGTGGAAAAGTTTCTACTGATTTAACTACAATCATTCGAGAAGAAGCAAACTAAATTGGACAACAAACTCACGATTTTTTATTGGAGTAACTTCGACAAAGCGAAATAACGCCAAAAAAATTTGAGTAATAAGACCAACATTGCACGTTAACCCAAGCAGGGGGGTTGCCCCCCCATAGGCATTTCTTAGTTTGAAAGCGCAATAACACCAATTTCACGTTAAGGGAAATAAAACCACTCTGAGTTTTCGGAATTTATTTCCCACCTTATATGGGAACTAACTAAGAACTTCACGAAAGTGGTTTTATTTCTCCCTGGGTGAGTACTAAGTCCCTCAGTGGACTTAGTTCCCGGGGACTTATTTTCCTGCACCATGAAAAAATGTGCAAACGTGAGCCGTGATCGCGACCACTCCGTAAAAATATAGCAAGTAACGGTAAATCGGTCGAAGTTAGGGGTCTCATTATAGTTAGTATGATTTGTCTATAATTCTCAGCGGAGGGGTAATAATTTGCTCTATCTTGATGACGCTCTAATTTACGAAGTTTTTAGTAAAAAAATCGTAAAATAAAAGTAAAGGAACAGACATAACCTTCTTACTATTAGGTATATACTAAAGGGCGAAAACACTTACAAAATTTTATCCGCGGTAATCTCAGCAAATACTAAAAAGATTAAAGTGAAATAAATTTTACAATACACATCTAGGTTCACAAAATCCAGTTAGGCCTTAGGCTATGTTATTTTTTATTAAGAAAATTCAATATATTAATAAATTGACCCACACATTCACTTCCATTTGTAAATCATTTTTAAAAACTACAAGAACAAAAACTACTGCATGAAATCAATACGCTCACGCAACTTTTAAGCCTTTAATCGTTCCTTAGTTATACCTTAATGCTGAAAAATTAATTAATAACTATTTTCTCTCGCTTCGATTTCGTTTTCGTTGACTCAGAGGAAAACAGAGTCAGCGTTACAGGTGGCCGACATCAAAAGCAATATGGTCGCTTTTAGTACCTAAGGTTTCCAGTGACTTTAGACTTTTAAAAAATTATCTCGTTTCACTTCGTACAACATTGGCTAGTTTCGGTATATTTTTCCATAAAAAATACTCAAAACAGGTTCCATTGCCCATACAAAGTGAACATATAAGAAATTTCTCGGTCACTTTCTTGCGAATATGCTAATTCCAACTCTTTATTCTTAGCTTTCACTCAATTCATGTATAAAATGAGCAAGGCCGTAGCTAGGGGGGGGATCACAGGGGTTTGAACCCCCCCCCGAAACATTAACAATTGCACTTTCTTAAAACAAGAACAGAGTAAATCTAAACAAAAATGAGCAAATTTGGCCGTTAACCAAAATGCGAGAATGTTCAAATCAAATCAAGCATAGCATTGACTTTTTTCAATTAAAAATACCAAAGCACCGTTACGCTTTGTACTCTTATTTTTTAACTTTCTCCATTACGTAGTAAGAGAAAGATATTGGTTTCGTACAAAATTTCGAACTCGAGATTTTAATCAATTCTGATATTACGATGATAGAGAAACTCAAAAAAGTGGGTCACAAAATTCTGTCCGGTCTGTCCGTCTGTCCGTCCTTCCACGGGCCTACAGCCTAAACGGCTTACCGGATTACGTTCAAACCTCGGATTTAGAGTTTTTGAGCTTACAGTTCGGGAGGTGTTTTTTTTTTGCAAGGTAACCTCAATATTAATGGTACTTCCCATACAAAATTTTTGTACCAGTTTAATTTGATCGAAAACGGCTCTAACGATTTCAACCAAAATTGATATTTAAGCTTCAGTAGGTAAGGTTACCATGACTGCGTACCCAGTTTTTGGCTAAAAATTCGAACAACGGAATTTTTGAAATTTCGACATATCTCGAAAACGGTCTATACGATTGTAATAAAAATTAATTTCTAAGGTAATGTGTTCTTTTATAACTTAATAGTAACCTCAGTTTTTCTCAATATTATCGTACAATGGATTTTTGAAAGAATGTTTTAAAAATTTAGTTTTCTTCAGTTTACCGGAAAACGACAATAACCATTTTGACCAAAATGCAAACTTATAGTCAAATTGATGTTTTCAAAACTATTGTGTCCTTAATTTTCAATTCGATAGACCGAAAACGCTAATTTTAGAAACTGCTCATATCTCGAAAACCCCATCTTCGATTTCGATAAAATGTCAAAAACGAAGTATTTCTTATATCCGGAACAATATCATACAGTCAGTTTTCAGTTTAATAGTTACGCAATAGTATTTTTCCAACTAAACATTGCAATATTTGCAACTGTTAGATATGTCTGGATAATTGTACAAAAACTTCATTTGCACCGCACTCACGAGCGTCGTCAATTTATAACTACTAATGCAAATTCACAAATGCCTGAATTACGCAATCTATCTAAAAATATGGGTCTGTCACGAGCAATACTTCCAATAATTGAAAACATAAATCATCTTCCAATCAAAACGAAAAACATATCGTTAGGTCAAAAACAGAAACTGCTACTAGGTACGCTTGTCCTGTACTCAAAAATCGAGTGAGGAGTAAGACCTTATAAAATAGTACAGTAGACGCTTGCGACATTGCCAGTTACTGAGAGCTTTAACCTTTAAAAACTTATATTGTTATTTTATGTAACTCTGCCATATGAGATGAATATCCAAAAGAGGATTTTGTTTTCTTTTGTCTAGTATCGAGAAAGTTTCGTTCGACCCAGTCGTGCACTTTATTTTTATTTCGGATCGAACTATTTTGACTTTTCCTTAACATTCCTTTACCTAAAGGCTGGTATGCAGATCGAGTGAAGTGAAATTTTCACTCCTCTCCAAAAAGTGCTGTGAAATAGAGAGTGAAATATTTTGTTGGAGATTTTAGTTGGAGAAATTTATGCAGGGTGACTGATAATAACTGATAACAATAAGTTATTGCTATAAAACCAAATTCTGCAACCAGTATGAACCTACGGGCCAGTTGTGGGTATGACCGCGCCAAACGTATTTCTAAAAAAATTAAGGTGTTTCAAAAATATTAGAAAGAAACATAAATTCATAGTCAATGAATAATTGAGGAAAAAAGCATGTGTTTTAGATCGGCTGAACGGCCCTCCCTATTGTAGAAGCATCTCTTGCGTAGGTACCTACTTGACGCGAATGAGTTTCGATTATTTTCTTCCAGCGAACCTCCAAACACACAATGTTTCGTATTTTTTTCATGACAATTTTAATAGTTTTGAAATTGGCTGATTTCTAAAATAAAAAGGACAGTCGTCAAATTTAAATAATTGAAAGTGCATGGAAATTATACCTAAATATTTTCAAACATCATCTGCTGGTTTTGCTTGATCAAAACTGGGTAGAAAAATATTCTTGAGGCACCCTGCTCATGGAAAAGGTCATCCATTCCACCAAATATTTGTAAACATAACACTATCGCACTATATTCAATGAAAAAACAATTTTATAAGTGCGAAAAACTTTTTATTCTCTTAAGGAAACATCTGAAATTCCAATAAATTTCTAAACCGCATCCTATAACTAATTTTTCACGCTGAAATGTCAAAAAATTTATGCGACGGACAATGAAATAGCTGTGGAGGGATTTTCGTATCGCCACCTACGACTCAGTTTTGGAAGCGCTATTTTCCACTCGAACTGCGTACCGTCTAGTGAAATTTTCATTTGGAAAGTACATTTTGACATTTCGCAGTGAAAAATTTGTATGAAAAATTGGATTTCACTTGAACTGCGTACCAGCCTTAATAAATTGCAAAACAAATTTTTGTTCGTGAATCGATTTTATTACATTCGCTTCGAACACACTCTTGAAAATCCTGAAAATTCATTTTCTTCCGCCACTATTTAAAAATTTTAAATGAAATGAAACAAGCTGTGTATGAGGTATTAACGAAATATTACTTTTTAATTTAAAAATGTCATTCATGCCTTAATGCATGAAATAAAACATCGTTTAAATGTCCGCTGCGATTATTATGCTACTTATTTCAGTGACTGAATAATAAACAGCAGACTAGAGAGGCTCCACCAAAACAACATGGCCACATCGAAAGATGAAATTTGAAATTGAAGATTATTTTATTTTCCTCAATCGCTTCCACACTTTAAATTAAAAAGTTATTTTTTAAAGATCATATCCCCCCCCCCGAAATATTAGTCTGGCTACGGCCTTGAAAATGAGTGCATGGACCGAACTCGGCCCTCGGTGAAACTAAGAATAAAATTGAGTGGAAGTAGTAGATAGAATAAGAAAATGAGAATTAATAAAAAAAATAGGAAGGGTGCATCTGCATGTTGGAAATTGTGGTTGTTGTTAACATATAACAATAAATACAACGATAAGAAAGTCTTTCTTTTATATTAGATTTCCTTCTTCAAAATAAAATAAATTGTAAGTTTGTTTTCCTTCTTTTTGATCATAAAGAAGGTCAAAGAAGGAGAAATTTGTCAGAGTAAGCCCGTGTCATTGATGGAATGCGTAGTGAAAAATCATTTAGTACATGTAGGTGTTTTGGACTAAAAAATTACTCCGTTGGGGAAAAATGACAGATTCGTAAAATTTGAAATCGTTTACTGTAGATATACGTATTTTTTTTAATATTATAAGAAAATGTCCTGGGCTCTAATCGCGTAAGCACAAAACGATCGAACGACATCGTCTGGACGATACTTCAACTTCGTGTAACAACCAAACAACGATAATCGTCCTAACGGTTGGACGATCGTTTTTTTTTTTGCTTCACGTTACTAATTGAAACGTGAAATACCCTCGTCGAAACGATTCGATTGAACGATGCCTATTTTGCAATCGTTTCATCGTTTTTTGGCCACCCATATTTTCAGTTTTAGTTAAAGAATTTCAGTTTTAGAGAGAAGTATAAAAAATATTTCTAGGAAAACGTACTTTTGTTCTCTTTGAAGACGAGTTGTAAAAGAAATGATAATTGCACTTAAGTTTCATTTGTTTTATTTTTTCGTTACAATCGAGTAAATAAAAATTCTCCTACATCTGCATACTCTTCGGCTTATTGTTTTCATTCTTCCTAGTCGTTCGTCGACAGCTCCTTATCCAATAGAATGGCTTTGATAATTCACTTTCACATATCACTCTGCTTGGGCGATAAGTATTTACTTGCATCTTGATGTATTATAGATTCCTTATTCCTTACTACCTAATCATTTCTGCGATGACACCGAGAAAAAAGACACAAATTCAAGAAAAAAAAACAATTTCCAGAAACTGTTCAAAATGAAAACGAGTAACGATTCGATTGAACGATACGAAGATGATGTTACATGAAGCAAACTGAAAACGACATCGTTCTGTTCAATCGTTTCGACGACTATCGTTTGATAAAATAGGTAGGTACGCGATGAGAGCCTTGATAAGCTCGAACTTGTATATATGTTTTTGTTGTATTCATGTTATCCATAGTGGAGTTAGAATTAAGATCTCGATACATAGGTACCTACCTCTTACCCTTTACAATTCCATTTGAGAAAGTTACGTTTTTTGCCCAAGTATACTCTTCTTTAAATATCATTGTGAAAGTAAAATCAAGAGTTCAGTAGGACGATACTCATATTTTTTTTTTGGCTGTGCAAGTTAGCATAGTCAATTAGTTAGGTATACTTGACTGTTCGTGTGTCTTGTTCATATTTTTTAGTTTTTTTTACAGTCAGTAAGGTTTTTGCTGCATACTAGTTTAATATAAATAATAAACTTTTGTAAAAAAAATTTTAAATAAAATAACATGAATACAGCAATATGTATCATTTAAACACCATATTCTTTTATTTTTTCCGTTTTAATTATTTTTAATTTTTTTAGCTTACCTACTATCACTGCGGCGTGACTTTAAAAACAATATTCAAATAAGCAACATTTTAAACGAGATTATTGGAGACGAATTCGTGGAAACGAGGATGGATAAAGTCTAAAGTAAAATAAAAAAAATTGTAATGGTAAGGATAGCAATTTCCATAACGGGAAAATATGTTGTCCCCGTTGTCAGCGTAAAGTTGCAATATTAAGAGTGTTTTCAAAGAAAAATTAGAGTTTGCTCCTAACTGTTAATATTAAAATAGTAAACATTCGGCCTTAATTATAATCAAGCACTTATGTCGACAATTAGTTGGATATCAGTTTTAGTAAAAATATATAAAGCATTTGTGAAACGGTACCAATAAACAATTAAACCTTCACATTTATTAGCGCGACAACTTTCTTAGAATTACATAATTTGTTTTCGTCATTAAATTTAATTTAAATTTCAAAATTTATTTCTAAATTTAAATTTGCCCCACAGATAGGCTTTTTGGGGCTTATTATAAGCTCTCAAAGCGTTCAGGACGACCCAATAAAATAAATGTTAACCGAAGCTGGTCTAATGTCAGTAGAAGAACGGTTCGATTATCTCACAGCTCTCCTCTTCCCGAAAATAGTAACATCCCGAGTATCACCCATTACACTGGACGCCAAAAAAGTTCTATCTTGGAAGAAAGTACCCCGACGACCATCGGCAACTTTTAATTCGTTGCACTCACCGGTATGGGCGGATATACGAATGAACATCCAAACACACAATGCTCCTAATCACCTTCAATGGCTTTTTGATGAATCCTCTACAATAACCCACCTTCACAACTATCATAAATCATCTACAAACAACGTAATATATAAATCCATTTTCAATGAGCTTACATCCAATTACATAGATGAAAATTGGATTCTGCTGTTCACCGACGCACCGAAGACTGAAGTCTGTTCTGTACATCTTTTGCGATAGTAGACGGAAATAATTTAGTCCTTGAAAAGGTTATAGTATCTAATTTTTCTTCTATATTTACCGCTGAAACCCTGGCAATATTTCAGTCTACAAAATTATACCCAAACAGAAAGGTACTAATTTGCAGTGACAGCCTATCCACATTATCTGCAATTCGAAACATAGGTAGGTACACAACACAACTCCTATAATAGAAAGGATCCGGGACAACCTAATCACAAACAAAAACAGACTCAAAATTATGTGGGTTCCTGGCTACGCTTTGATCTTCGGAAATGAACAAGCCGACATGGCCGCTAAAGCTACAACAAAAGAACCACTTATCCACCTACTACACACGTAACAAAAAAGACCTATAAAAAAATTACAATCCTTGTGGAATGTTAGAAGTCGGAATACATGGACAGAGTACATCCACCATCAATCAACCCTGAAATAGCAATATCCTGCCCTCGAATTATGTTTAAATGCTTTTTACGACTCCGCATGGGCCATACAAACTTTACACAGAATATTTTTCTGTTTTTATGTTATATATTATTACCTATTATTATTACTATACTGTAAGTTCTACTAAAATTGTTCTGAGTATTTTTTGTAAACTGTGCACTCATAAAGAATATATTTCTTATTGTACAGCAAATTTATATTTAATAAATACAAATACAAAATACAAATACAAATACACACTGCCATCTTCTATCCAGAAATGACCCCCAATCTGTCATCTTTGTCATAGGAACACCGTTCTCATCACCAAACATTTATTTGAATGCCATAGGATCAGCGTCGTAGCTAACAACTTCTCCTCCACACCACTTGTGGACCCTATAAAAACACTTAACGAAGCTAATGTAAAAATAGTAGGTAGGTATAAAAGATATTAGAAACGCTAAAAATTTAAAAATAAATTTAATAATTAATAAAATTTTAAAAAATCTAGCCCTGGTAGCTATATTATTCTTCTATTTATTGTTAATGTAATTAAATTGCTTAATAATAAGATATAATAACAATAATAATAATATTATAAGCAAAAAAACAAAACACAAAATAGGAAATGCACAAAATATCCGCAGATCTGTCAAATACCAATATGCAAACAAATATGTACCCAATGCCATATCGTTCGATCGGACACAATTTTCGGTACTTTTTATAGTACCCATTCAATTATTATTTTTTAATTCTACTCCACGATTGTTTTACGAGTGCATTTGTGTCGTAATAAGAACCCCTTTATATTTATCAATAAACGGAACACAGTTTAAATGCTTTCATTTATTCGTAGGCTGACGATGCAAATCCAAACTTATTGGTTTTCTAAACATCACAATTGCATCGTTAGCAAGTGAATATTTTTGCAAATAGAAAGTTTAAATTCTCGCTGATAACTATATATAAAGCGCACATTTTTATGCGCGAAAACTGTCATGTTTACTCTTCTATGAATTCACACATATTCTTGTACTACCTGTTATTCCTCCAGAAGTTAATACATTTGTTATCATATATTTTTCTATTCTCATAAGTCATAACTATATTTTTCGAAAAGTGAACATTTCACACCATCCATTGTTTCATTTGTTTTGCAAATATTTTGATAAAAGTTTGGTTGCAGCCTAAGTCGCCTAAGGTACTAAGAATTGTTGAAAAAGGTATGAGCCGTCCAAACTTAAGTAAGAAGAAATTTTATTCTTTTTGTGACGACTATAAAGAAACTCTTGGAAATATCTCTAACAGCATCCATTCGTTGCTTGCAAACTATTTAAAAAGGAAAGCCAATCAAAAAGCAAGGACTATTGGTTAAACAAGATAAAACAGAAAAAAAAACGCAGCATTGTTTAAAAATAAAGCAAAAATGCAATATTTTTAAATTGTTTGCATACATTTTTGTACAAATTTGTGTTTGTTAGAATTAAAAATCATTTGCATTGCAACGAATAAAACTATAGAAAACCTTTACAATTTACTAAAATCAATTGATAATTATAGTAAACGCTCAGGCCTAAATAACAGCGTATTTAATTTCAATCCTATTACGAAACTTAATACCGTGATTTTGGAAGGTTGGCCATCACTCATGGGCGGATCCAGGGGGGGGGGGCACAGGGGCACGGGCCCCCCCCCCCCCCCCCAGAGCACTGCATTATTACTGCTTGCTCATTCCATAATCAAAACAGGCGAAGTGTGCCTATGTGCGAAAATAAAAATCACTTTTCCATGGAAATCAAGACGAAAAATTACCCAAATCTGTCTGCATATGCTACCTAGAAACACATGTGAATCTTGGGGCACAAGCGTGAAAGTGTATATACCTTTTCTAGATTATTTATTAAATAAAATGTCGTCTAGGTTTCCTAGAGCTCAGCTGCAAAAGTTACTATCTCAGTTTTGCCAGGCGGTGAAGTATATAAAGAGGATCTACCTTGTATTTTAGTTTTGAAGGGAGAGTTACAAATTTGGTAACAGATGAAAGAAAATATTCCTAAGTCACCAGCAGAAGCTTATAAAAAAAGCAACGGCTCTGCCAAACATAAGAACCCTTTGTCAATTATTGTACACATTTCCTATGACAACCAGCACTGCCGAAAGATTTTTCTCCACCTTACGCCGGTTAAAGACATATCTTCGCAGCAATATGAGAGTAGATCGCCTGAATGGACTAGCCTTAACACCGCGTCTCCACGAGACATAATTTCAGTCAAGACTTCAGTCACGACAACAATGTGTCTCGTGTAGACCGCGATTTTGTGGACACGACAGAAATCTAGACTTTTCAGTCTGACTTTTTTTCCTGCCATCTCTGCAGACAGATCTTCTGACTGAAATTTGACATTTGAAGTCTAGACCAGCGTTTGACAACAAAAAAATCATTTTGTTTTGGTAATTCTCGGGAATACATGTGCGCGGATGCAATTATGGCTGATTTTAGACTTTCGCAAAGTGAAGAAATATGGCGTCAAAGTAACTTGGCCCTTTAAGGATATGTTTTCCGTCTATCCCAGTGTATGAGCAAAGTCCCAGAATTTGTCAAAATTCTTGGCAATTTTGAACCAATCGCTTTCTATGACGGCATCTATAATTTAAAATTTTTATTTCCATACCTAAATATCCTATGCATTGTCCCATAAAACATCTTTTAACAAATGCGCTTCCAAATCGTGTAGCTTTCTCTTCTGAAGAAACGGATATACCCACAATCCGTGCTTCCTTTTGTTTTCGGCTATCATCCTGGTTTTCCAATTTTTCTAGGTCGATTAACGCTTTCAAAGCAAGAGCCACCTTCACTTGTTTCTTCGTTGATGGCATCTTGTGAAATGAAATGTCGTAACACAATTTGCCCAACCAAAGCAATGCAAATATGGCGGACAAAACTTCTGACTTAAAAGTCTGACATAATTCAGACTCGTAGAGACGCGGTGTAATGCATATCCATTAAGACATTGCTTCATAGATGAACCCTGAAGAAGTTCTGGATATCTTCAGCAGAAAACATAAAAAAAAACTGTCATTATTAACCATATTAACATAAAAAAAAACTGTCATTATTAACCATATATTTTTTCATTACTAAACCATTATAAAAAGTGTTTTTTATTCTTTGTTATTTTTGTTTACCATTAAATGAATGAATCCCAAAGACCAATTAAAATGCAATACTATATGGGGTATACTCATCACCTATCTGGCCTTTGTGCCCCTCCCAGAAATAAATCCTGGATCCGCCCTTGCCATCACTTGTCTTCAAAATGGCATTAAGGGAGGATTTATTTAGCTAGTTCCCGAGATAAACATGGCTTTCTCAACATTAACATTTGACCATACAGTTAGCGATATCCTATATTTGTTTATTGGTAAAGGGATTTTTGATTTTTGCGCAAAACTGCCAGCCTTAAGTTGATTATTGGTAAGGTCGATTGTCGATTCCCTGAAATTCAAAATAAATAAAATAAATTTGTATACCTACACAAAAACTTAAAAAAATGTGTATTTTTTTACAATAATTATTTCAGTGAAACTCATGGAATAATTTTTTTCTTTTTAATATTATAGAATAGTCAACAAAACTTTCTCAGTGTTCTGCGAAGCAACGCAAGCACGGGTCAGCTAGTAATTTGTAATTGCTAATACAATTGGTTGGGAAAACTTTTTTTTTTTGATTGTCTCCTCAGTCGAAAAAAAACCTATTGTTAAACAAACGATTATTTTATGAAATGCAAAAACGAAGTCTTACAACGTTTTTGTCTATAAAGTAATAAGTAGATTAAAAAAGTCTTACAAAAAAAGAAGGTTAAAAAAAAAGTATTTCAAAGAACAGGAAGAACAAAGCACAGTGAAAACAAATAAACGGATATTTAATAAAATTTCGTAATATGTTTTGTTCAAAATCAAAGTTTGTGCTTGCTGAAGAAAATACCTACCCTGTACAAAGCGTCAGAGTTAGTTTCTGTTTTAAGTGGAGAGCAACAATTTTAAATCATGCAAGTATTTCGTTTAAAGTAATTTTTTCAAGATGTTCTATAATTAATTAATTAGGTGTAACTCAACTAATCAAAAACAGTTGGAGTAGATGGTACCTACATTTATTCGATGAAAATTGCGACATTGCTAACGGTTTCACTACCAATAGGAGCAAAGACGATGTAAGGACGTTTTGGAATCTTCTAGACAAAGAGCTGAACAGTGCTGGGCCTCCAATGAAATCGGTATTTGAGTGGAAAAAGGTAGTTTGCTTTACATTTATATCATCATCATTATACAAATTTAACCCATTATAGTGTGGGTGGACAAAAAATATATATAAAATTAAATGTGCGACTGCATCCAACAGTCCCGAAATATGTATGTGTAAACGCCGTGCGTGCGGTATGTGTGTGGCTTGATACACGTCATTGAGAAAAGAGGGAATTGTAATAACCGTATTCTTAATATATTATGAAATAACAAAAAATCGACAACAGCGCCACCTATCGGGTCCAAAACTATCCTATCTTTCTAGCTACATACAACCATGCTCACATACAATGTTTCATTGAGATCGGTTGAGCTTCTCAGAAAACGGACAAAAGCGATAGGTACCTATCGGGTCCAAAACTATCCTATCTTTCTAGCTGCATGCAACCATGCACACATACAAAGTTTCATTGAGATCGGTTGAGTTTCTCAGAAAACGGACAACAGCGCCACCTATCGGGTCCAAAACTATCCTATCTTTCTTGCTGCATACAACCATGCACACATACAAAGTTTCATTGAGATCGGCTGGGTTTCTCTAAAAAATCGACAACTGCGCCACCTATCGGGTTCAAAACTATCTTATCTTTCTAGCTGCATACAACCATGCACACATACAAAGTTTCATTGGGGACGGTGACGGTAACGGTAACAGTGACGGTGATGGTAACAGTGAGGCGAGTTTATTGGTTTCTTCCCATCCAAAGTGCCCAACGCGTCTAAAGAAGTAATAACTTCAAAAACATGCTTTATTTCAGCTCATAAAGGTATGCAATGATAAAAACGTATGCAATGATAAAATGTATGCAATGATAAAACACAGTGATGCATATCCGGTGCAGCAAGTTCTATGTTTGGAATTACTCCACCAGATTCCAACGACGCGCAATGTATGCAATTATAAAACACCGTGACGCATATCCGTTGCAGCAAGTTCTATGTTTGGAATTACTCCACCAGATTCCAACAACGCGCGCTTAGATGTTTATAATATAATTTTTGGCGCAACAGGTCCGTAGGGACCCAGGCCTAGCTTCTCGCAACCATTCGTTTTGTGTGAGTTTTCATTTTTTGGAACGAATGGAAGGGGTCTACAATTTTATGCCGATTCCAAACGGCTAATTGAGAAGCTCTTTCATAACAGTTATACTCTCGGATGTTTGTCGGACGTTCGCGAGAGGTGGCGCAGTGAAAAAACCGTGAGTTGGAAATTGGGTTTTTGCGGGATTCGAACCTGAACCCCTCGCTTAGTAGTCCAACACACATGTTTACACATCAAAAAAACCTTGGAAGAGGCAATAATCGAAGTATGTTCTATGAGTGAGTGGAAGGTCTACCCAATACTTCGAGATTTGGTTAACCGTCATGTGCAAAGAAGAGGAAGTTGATAACGGATGAAAATGGTAGATCAAAGTGTCTGAATTCTGAAAGCTACAGAAGCAAAGAGGAACTTTTTGAGATTGATGAAAGTCCTTTGTTGAAAATGTTGTTGGATGACGCAGAAAATTGCAGTCCGTCAAAAGGACAGGAATTATTGGCGAATAATTCGTCCTTAAAGGCTTTGCCAAAACAACGCATTTCAACAAAGAGCAAAACATCGCAGCAAGTTTTGAAATAGAAAGTTCAGATACAACGCGCATTCTGTGATAAGGTAGGACAAGCTCTTTCAAATATAAAGAATTACCATGAAGATACACAAGCGAATGTCAAAAAGATATATCGATCTATTGACAGGCTGATCAACAAAAACTGGTATTGCAGGAGACAAAACGCCAAAACATGGAAATGGAAAGACTGACGAAAAAGGAGCGGCTAATACAAATAAAAGACGAAAAGCTTCAATAATGAAGTGATTGAAATTAATGGTTTAGTATGAACATTAATCCAATATGCATTTCATTATTTATTTATTTTATTTATTTATTATTCAATAAAGTTTAAAGACTGTTCACTATTTGTCTTTATGTGTTGTTCTTCAGCCATCAATTCTGAATCTGATATATTTGCAACTGAGTTTGTAGTGATGATGGCATTATCAAAACACAGCATTGTTGTCCAAATGTCGCTTTTAAAATGTATGCAAATAAAAATTTGAATTGTAGGTATTTTATTCCTCTCTATCGTTGACATTGGCATAGTGATCCAAACTGGACACAATTTTGTTTCAAACATTTTTAAAACGTTGGAATGTTTACCTCGGGCATTAGTTAAATAAATCCTCCCTTATGTCATTGTGACTTAACCGTTAAGGTAGAACACACCCAAGGTCCCACTACCTTCCTATCATCCGCGACAGGCCATCCCCGCCAGAAGAGGTGCAGCAGCTCACTGCAGCGATACAGGCGAGGCAAGGTAACCTGCTCATCGGCTGTGATGCTAACGCTAGGCATCATCTCTGGGGCAGCAAGGAAATCAACGAACGAGGTGAGTCTTTATTTGATTTCCTTTTAACTGTCGATCTAGGTGTATGTAATGTTGGTAACACTCCTACCTTTGTTTTTCCAAGTACGGAAAACTTTAATGGGTGGGAAGAAGTGTTGGACATTACTCTCAAAACAAACAGCGATAACTTTAGGGTTGAGAATTGGAGAGTCTCCAACTTAAAGTCCTTCTCGGACCACGAGTGGATACTCTTCAATCTTTGTATCAAGATAGATACTCTAGTCCTATATAGAAACCCAAAGAGAATTGACTGGAAGAAATTTGGTCAGGTCTTAAAACCTAAACTCCCCAGTATCCCACACCTAGAAATTGACTCAGGTGAGGAACTGGACACAATTTCGCTCGCTCTAGAAAGGGCGATGAATACAGCCTTTAAGGTATCGTGTCCCGTTAAATACAGCAAAAAAACCTTACCGCCGTGGTGGAATGAAGACCCATCCATTCTGAGAAGGATGACTAGGGACATTTTCAATATCAGCTACAGGCATAAGTTCTGGCAACCTTATAAAGACTGCCTAAAGTTCTACAAAAAGTCCATTAGATCAGCTAAGACACAAGCATGGTCAGAATACTGCCAATCTATCGATACTCTAAAGGAATCTGCTAGACTCAGTGAGATTCTATCCAAAGAACGCTCTATACCATCCTTCATTAAGAAATTGGACGGAACCTGGACAGAATTAACCGATGAATCCTTAGAGCTTCTACTCAACACCCACTTTCCTGGTTGTAAAGACCTCTGCGTAATCTCGTCCTATTCGCCGGGTAATATTCCCTCACACCGGGAAGAAATAGAGCGCATTATAACCAAGGAAAAAATCTCATGGGCCATTCAAAGTTTTGCTCCTTATAAATCACCGGGGCAGGACGGTATTCTCCCCATCATGCTGCAAAAGCATGAGGGGATAGTGCTGCCGCTTCTCGTGAAAATATACAGAAGCAGTATCCTACTAAATCATTTAGTCTTGGAGACATGTTCGAGTAGTTTTCATACCGAAAGTCGGCAAAAGAGGTCACGAATCCGCGAAGGACTTCCGACCCATTAGCCTAACCTCCTTCATACTCAAAACTCTAGAACGTATACTTGACCTCCACATAAGAACAGGCCTTGAAAGGTATCCCTTATGCAACTCACAACACGCATACTTACCTCAAGGGCAGGTCGACTGAGACAGCTCTTCATGAAGTAGTGCGTACAGTTGAGTGGTCACTCTCCCATCACCAATATACCTTAGCTACCTTCTT
Organism: Cheilosia vernalis; assembly: GCA_949126925.1. Taxonomy (NCBI): domain Eukaryota; kingdom Metazoa; phylum Arthropoda; class Insecta; order Diptera; family Syrphidae; genus Cheilosia; species Cheilosia vernalis. The sequence continues at coordinate 43,638,402 of OX421358.1, forward strand.
AGATATAGAGGGCGCCTTTAACAACGTCCACACTGAATCGATCCAGGAGTCTCTCTTAGAATTAGGTGTAGAGGATTTCGTCGCTTCATGGATCATTTCCATGCTCAAAACAAGGATCATTCAAGCAAAACTTGGTAACACCCTTCTAACCAAATCAGTAAGCAGAGGAACACCTCAAGGTGGGGTGATCTCGCCTCTCCTATGGATTATGGTACTTAACAAAATCCTTTCAATCCTCGACAGGGAAGGTATCAAAGTCGTTGCGTATGCGGATGACGTGGTCGTTCTAATATCAGGAATGTTCCCGAACGTGATTAGTGAAATCATGGAAAGGGCACTCGGTAAGATTAGCGGTTGGGCTACAAGCTGTGGACTTAGCGTTAACCCAAGCAAAACTGAACTGATGCTTTTCACCGCCAAAACCAAAATACCAACCTTCTCTCTTCCACGCACAACCAAAATCTTCCTATATCCACCAGCTCTAAATACCTTGGAGTCATGCTTGACCCCAAACTCAACTGGAAGTACAATATCGAACACCGAGTGCGGAAGGCAAGCATAGCTTTCTACACTTGTAGTAAAACTTTCGGCAAGAAGTGGGGGCTTCAACCAAAGATGGTTCGCTGGATGTACACAGCGGTGGTACGTCCCATCCTCACCTATGGGTCACTGGTATGGTGGCCCGCCTTAAGCAAAGCCTATAACGTCCTTAAATTAAGTAGAGTCCAAAGAACAGCTGGAATTGGAATCACAGGAGCCCTGCGATCAAGTCCGACCGCTGCCCTCAATGTCATTGTCAATTTCCTGCCAGTGGATCTGCATATAAAAAGCATTGCAGCATGTAGCGCTGTCAGATTGAAGGAATCTAAGTGTTGGTCGGAAAGGTCTTACGGCCATACCAGCATCCTTTTTTCCCTTCCTGACGGCATAGGTCATATGTCTACAGACTACATAGTACCCAAACACGACTTCCATAAAAACTTCTCTGTTAGATTCCCCTCTAGATTAGAATGGGAGGAGAATGCGGTCGTTAATGAATTCGACATACCTATCTTCACAGATGGTTCCAAGATGGACTGTGGAGTAGGAGCAGGCAATTTCTCTAGAGAATTAAACATCTCTAAAAGTCTTCGCCTACCCAACGTAGCCAGCGTATTTCAAGCAGAAGTACTTGCAATTAAGGAGGCGTGCAGACTGCTCCACAATATTGCAACACCCAGAAAAAAAATAGGCATCTTCGTCGATAGTCAGGCCGTGATTAAGGCTGTTGGTTCAACTAAGTCAACGTCCAAGCTTGTTGTGGAATGCAGGGAGACACTGACCAGGGCTTGTCATCGGTTTGATATCACTCTCGTCTGGGTTCCCGGCCATAGGAACATTGAAGGGAATGAGAAAGCCGATGAACTTGCCAGAATTGGCTCAGCTTTGTGCGTGTCTCACGCGGAGGAAGTCTTCCCTCCGCTGGGATATGTAAAGAGAGAAATCCTCCTGCACTTCACCTCATGTGCTGAGACTAGATGGATGAACCTGACGAACTGTGTCATTTCCAGGAAGATCTGGCCAACCTACGATAATGTCAGAACAAACAACCTCTTATCCAGATCGCGTGTAGATGTTGTCAGACTAACGGCAATTAGTACGGGTCATTGGCCTTTAGGAATGCAGCCAAGCTTGGCATCCCCCACAATACCCGCTGCCGTAGCTGTGATGACACAAATAAGAGTGAAACAGTGTTCCATCTTTTTTGTGAGTGTCCGGCCCTAGCCATTTTTTGATGACCTTTCGGCCATCCAAGGCATCCATTTCCACAGGATTATCAAATTTCTCAACTCCACAGGCTGGTTTTGAGCTCTTTTAACTTCCTTCACCTCCTTTTCATATCAGGTTCCGTTAGTTGTGGTTTCAAAACGGCGCTCAATGCGCTACTTGTGTTTTTCCCTCGTCGGGAAATACAGCCACCTAAACCAACCAACCAATGTCATTTTGAAGACAAGTATTGCCCAACCATCCAAAATCACGGTATTAAATTTCGTAATAGGAGAGAATTTAATACGATGTTGTTCAGCCTGAGCGTTTACAATTATTAATTAATTTTAGTAAATTGTGAATGTTTTCTAACTTTATTCGTTGCAATACAACAATGCAAATGGTTTTTTAAGTCTAACAAACACAAATTTGTACAAATGTATGCAAAATATTGAAAAATATTGCATTTTTGTTTTATTTCTAAACACGTGAAGCATATATTTCTGTGTTTTGTTTTTTTCTGTTTTATCTTGTTTTACCGCTAGTTCTTGCTTTTGGATTGGTTTTCCTTTTTAAATAGTTGCTTAATAAAAACTAAATTGTATATAAGTTTGGGATATTTCCAAGACTTTCTTGACAGTCGTCGCAAACAGAATAAAATATCTCCTTACTTAAGTTTGAACGGTTCATACCTTTTTGCAACAATTCTCAGTACCTAAGGCGACTGAGGTAGATATTTTGTTGCAACCAAACAATTTTCAAACTCTTTGCCGAGAATGAGGATCTCTAATGAGACAATGGTTAGTGTGAAAAGGTTGACTTCGCGGAAAATATAGTTATAAAAATAGAATTATCAGCACTCAGAAAAATATATGCAAAATAACAAGTTTATTAACTTCTGGAGGGGTAACAGCCTAACAGGTAGTACGAGAATATGTGTGCATAAAAATATTTTTCATTTCGAATTGCAACTTTTGTCGGTTTCTAAGTTTCCCGAATTAAGTAATATATAAGCCATACAATTTTTTATAGGTTAAATTGTATTTATTTTCAAACCCGGAAGCGATAAGTTCTTAACACGCATCCTACGTGCAATTGTAATCTATATCTATATCTATCTTCTTCTATCTATATCTATATCTATCTATATCTACATATATCTTCTATATCTATACTTATACATATACATATGTTCGCGGTTGGCGTGAAAACTACTGCACATATTTCGATAAAACTTTTTTTGAAATGTTAGTTAAGATTCTGAGAAGGGCATAGGCTATTCCTTTCATTGTCATGCCTATTTTTGGGAGCGTTTTTGACCAAAATGTGTTTTTTTTCTGACTTTACTGCCTTTAACTCGCCATTACTCAAACAATTCTTAATCAATGCAAACAAAATAAAATACTTAGGAGAGCCAACACTTTCATAGTTATTTCAAGCCATCAATCAGCTTTCTATGTCCTCTAGAAGCAGAGCTACGACCTAAAATCTAACATGAATAAAATAAATTTATTTTCTCAAATCGAACATTATCAGCAGCCGCGGTTCTTGATCGTTGTTCTGCTTTGGGGTGGTTGGGTGGCGCACATCGCACCAGCACGTCAATATGAAAAAAAAAAATGCGTGGTGTTTTCTCTAAATTAAGTGAAACGAAAGAGAAGTATGCAACGTGAATGTATGTAATCAACAGCGACAATTTGGTTCTGAGCTGAGGAAATGCGCAGATGGCTGAACGCTGAAGACGTGCGAGTGCGATTTGAGCGTATGGTATTGTAAATATGTATATTGAGTTTTAAGTTTTTTTGAAGAATTCAAGAAGTGAAGACGATATAGGTGAATTTATTTGTATGATTTTTATTGTTGTGGTGTAAATACAAATTTAATTTAAGGTTTTTGTTTTTGTGGTTGTTTTGATATTGCATTGTGAAGAAGTGAAGAATTGATGAAGTGAAATTAATTTACCTACCTATGTTGTTGAATTAAATTTCTTAAATTGGTGTTTAAGGTGAATAGATTTGTTTGATTTATTGTTTGACAAGCTGTACCCGGAACTTCGTAGTTCGTACCAGTGATTGAAAAGCGGATACAATTGTATCTTTTGGATACAATCAGAAAATAAAGTTACACAGATACAATCCACCAAATCATGAAATACTAAAACATAAGCTACATGCAAAACATTATTACAAGGTTTTTGCGGAAGACCTCCGTGAAGTGTAAATTCAGTGACGTATCACTGGCATCATGATGGTCGGTCATGATGTTTTGCCAAATGTACATTGATGCAACTATTGGCGAACGTCTGACAAACATCCGAGAGTATAACTGTCATGAAAAAGCTTCTCAATCGGCCCGTTTGGAACCGGCATAAAATTGTAGATCCCTTCCATTCGTTCCAAAAATTAAAAACTCACACAAAACGAATGGTTGCGAGAAGCTTGGCCCTGGGTCCCTACAGACCTGTTGCGCCAACTATTATTATTATTATTATTATTGGCATCATTTTCAACGTCAAGTATTGATTCGCCGGCACAAAAAAATAAGAAAAATATCGGAAGAGAAAGAAAAGTAAGGGTGAGCGGCACATTCTAAAATGATTTTGGAGTATACATCGTCTGGATATTTTGCTAAAACTTTGAAATAGTCTCAAATTTTAGGAATTTTCCTTCTTTTAATTGTTTTATGTAAACAATGGTTCTATAACTCAAACGCCATATTCAATCAGCAACGCATCAGCATAAACCATATTGCAAGCAAACTTTGATGCTGCATCACTTCGCATCTGTTTGGGTTTCTTTTCTGAATTTACGCAAGAGGTTTTATTTCAATAGAATATTTTTCGCCAAAGCATGTTATTTCAGGAGACACAATTTCATTTCTATTACCTAGGTACCTAAATAGGTAATACTATTTTCTTGATGATAAAATTTCAAAAGTTGATAAGAGTTATTAATGCTGTTACCCTCATTAAAATTTAATTTTGTGATTTTATGTTTCTGAACAAACTCAATTCATACATAACTCGAGCGGAAATTTCTGACCGAAAGCTGGATAAAAATGTAAGTGGACTTGTTTTTTTTTTTAATAATTTGAATCCAATATTGCTTACTTTTATCACAAAATGCATATAAAACGTATATTATGAACTAGGAAGCAATATTTGTTTGTCTTATGAAAATGTCGTCCGGCTGATTAAATGGATTCGATTTGTCTCGCAGTATTCTTCGATTCAAGTTGACCGATTCTTTCTCCAAAAATACATATAAAGCCATATATTTATTATATTTGATTGAAGTAAAACAAAAATTCGCAATTTGACAGCTAAACCGTTAAACAGCTGATTTCGAAACTAAAATTCATCCAGTGATACCCCAAGTAGAAATTGCTGGTTGTAGTGTGCACGCTGTTCTCACATTTTAGACATGTTACCGTAACAGTAATGTGTGTATAATGTATCAAAGTGCGTAATGTTTGCACTGCAGGATGTAACGTTGACCAAAGTGGGGAATAAGTTTTACCTCATAAAATTACTATTTTGGGAAACACACATAATGGGATTTTGGCTATGACTTGTAACCGAAATGTGTCTGAATTTTAGTGAGCTGTCAAATTTGTTTTCATGTGTTTGTAAGTTGGTTCGCACGAAACAGAAAATGTGAAATAGAAATACTGATGCCAATATAAAACGTAAACACATAACCTTCCCTCTTTAATGGGGATGCTAAAGTACCTAAACGAACAAAATGTCATGATAATGGTAAAGCAGGTATAATATTATGCGAATTTAATAATTGCATATCTTCGTACCCGAATGCGAAATATTCAAACGAAAATCAGTTTTACCACAAACATCAATAAGTTGTAGTGGCAAAAACTCACGCGCTCAAGAAATATTGAGTATTTATAATAGCCGTGTTTTATTATCAGCGTGATCTGATCCGAATCAGATCACGAAAATAAAACAATACGGATCATAGACGAGTTGTGGCAACAGTTGCTTTCAAAAGACGACCATGCCACCAGCCATATTGCAAACATTCTGTACAACGACATTTCAGTTGCTTGTCGGGGGTGTTGCCATATCGATCAAATTAACCATTTTTAATGTTTGAAGGTGAGAGTTTTTTAAGATCTTATAGTGTTTACAATCAGTTCGAAATATAATAAAAACCGCAGTTTACACATCTGGTCCGCTTAGATTGGAATAATTCTTAGACAAAGCATTATACTTTTCATAAAAGTACCATAGTTCTCTCTCTGCACACATACAAAATACCTTTGATTGTTAAAATAAAATCGTCACTTCACGTAAATGTAAAGCTATTTGTCCAAAAAACTCGGCGAAAACAGTTGCAGTTATAAAATAGTTTAAATTTATGCAGCCTGCTAGTTTTCATTTTTCATTTGTTATTCCGAGATTTTCTGGGCATTTTGTACCTGATTTGTACTTTATGTAAAAACAAAAAACAACTCTCACCTTTCTGCCGGAAAACTTATGAAACAATTATTATTATTTACGAACTGCGACACATTTCATAAACATTTTTTGTTAAACATTTACTTAAAACATTATGGAATATTTCGATGGGCTTGTCATACTTTTACAGAATTAGAAAGCAAAATCTCCAAGGACGGGAAATTTATTGGATGCAAAAAAATGCTGATTGATTTTTTGTGCTATGAAGAGTATTAATTTTTTTAGTCTGGCAACGTAAATGTGTGGCTATCTTTTACAGGCACACCAACATTCAAGAATGAAACAAACAGCGCCATACAGCGCTGCGAGCAATAGTAGAAATAATTTTCAGATCATGGTTCATGATCTCGATGAGAAGCAGGATCATATGCTGTTGTTGTAAGTGCATGTAAATCAATGATCTATATAGATCATGGCTGATAATAAAATAGGGCTAATATTCGATTTTATTTTCAAGCTTCTTTTCTTTTCCCAGGGACATTTTTTTTTCTTTTTTCTGATAATGGATCCCAATTAGAATCAGAAGACGGCCATTTGCCTGCCATATGGATTTCTTTAGGAAGAATCACAGGGTGCATGCACAATGTTGTTTTGTGTGCGTTTATTATTATTGTGTCGTAATATTTAAATAATTCATTCTTTTAAATTCTATCTATTTAATGAATGAGAACATGTACAAAAAAGGTTGGTTAAAATAATAAGAAAGGGATTTGCAATTGTTATGATGTTTCCGCCACTAAATTTTGGTAATGCGATTTTGGTTTGCTAAAATCTATATAATAAAGTGAACATTTTTACATGTAGGTATGTTACTGAGATATAACTTTAATAAATATAACGTTTGTAGTTCATTTGGGACATTTTTTTTGCTAAAGAAAATTTGTGTAATAAATCTTTGCAGAAGGTTTATGATATTTCTAGCATTATTACAATTACATAATGTATGTAACATACTATTTATTAAAATATATTGATAACATTTGATAAAAGTTGGAATATTTTCTTTATGTAGGTACACATTTCCATTTTTTTACAGTTTAATCTGCTGCAGTTTTATGTAGCCAAATCAAAAAACATTCTCATTTTTGTCCTACTAAAATACTGAAACGTCGAAAAGCAGCACGGTGCACATAGTAAAAGTAAATTTAAAATTTTATTCGACGTCGTGCTACAACGGCAAACAATTTTCAGTACACTGTTTAAAATGAAAATTAATTCTTTAGGAGGAAAACTCATGAAAAGATATTAGTATTCTTAAATAATGAAGTCTATATTACAATATTTCGATTCTTTTTAGATAAATTCATTGCTCATCGTTTGACTATTCACGATATTTTTTTTATTCCACCCTATATTCCCTTTTACGATTGGTGCTCAATGTCATATAATATTCTCCGTGAGCACCGCTCGCCTACATTTAAAGGAGCATGCGTTAAGTGTGTGAGTATAAATGCTCTACCTACTTCGTCTGTGTACACCTACAGCAGACATTAGTTTGTGGTATGTGTGAAGGTTGTTTGCAAATAAAAGCGCCAAAATACTATGGTAACTCTCGGTGGACACATATTAGACTTTGCGCTGTCAGTTCGCCTAGTTGTTAAGTGGAAACATAAAACAGCAACCTCGCAGGTTTTGTGTGTGTTGAAATGTAACTTTAAAGGACATTTGTAGCTTTGAGGCCATTAATGGTAACACAAATGTCAAATAGTTACCATCTTATTGGAATGGAGCTTATCGACACAAAACTGAGTCCAATATCCCGTTTGGCGACTATAATTCAATATAATAGTCACAAATTTCTACTTGGGACCATTCGATAATGAAGTTTGAAATTCGAGGAACAGTCGATTCGATCGAATCTCAGAATAAGCATGATTATTATTATTTTGTCCCTTTAACTTGTGAACTCTTTTGTTTAAAAAAACAAATGCCTTTTTTTAATTATTAATTTTTATTGTGGTCATATCATGGTATGTCACCAATAAGGTTTTCCAAATACCTATCCATTTGTTTTATTTCAAGGCCAAGGTGGGAAAACATAGCTACGAATTTCCACAACGGCAAAGTTACACTTGAGTCCTAAAAGATACAATTTCAACTTGTGAAAAGAACAATCTGCAAAAATCATTTCCCATCACTGGTTCGTACGCGACGTGACGTGAAACTGTGTAATCTTCTCTTCTTCTTCTCTACCTCTATAAAAGAGAATACATTTTTCTGTTTGTCCGCGAGTAGGGCTAGGGATAGGGAGTAGGTACGTAACGATACCTCAACAATATATATATCAATCGATTTGTGGTGAGTAGCAGTATTACATAGGATGGTTTTTAGTATTCTTAGTCCGTTATTGGGCCCTTAAACCCATTTTATATGACTTTTTAAGTAAAGCAAAAATGTAACTATTTGAGACTTACACATTTCACAGGTCATTGCAATCAACAGCCCACCAGTGGAGTGCGGACACATACGTTTACCAAACAAACTTTTTTTCTTCTCTCTTCTTTCTTTGGACTAGATAAGTATTGTAGGTTTCTAATGTAATTACATAGGTAGGTACTTATTTTTTATTTGTCTGGTGTCTGGTTAATATGTTTTTAGTTTTTTTTTCTTTACAGTCAGTCGGGTTTTTTGGTTTTTAAATTAACTTTGTTTTTCTTTCTTTTTTTATGCATATTTTGTGCTTTGTGTTGCTCTTTTTTTTAACTTTCTCCATTACGTAGTAAGAGAAAGATATTGGTTTCGTACAAAATTTCGAACTCGAGATTTTAATCGATTCTGATATTACGATGATAGAGGAACTCAAAAAAGTGGGTCGCAAAATTCTGTCCGGTCTGTCCGTCTGTCCGTCCTTCCACGGGCCTACAGTCTAAACGGCTTCCCGGATTACGTTCAAACCTCGGATTTGGAGTTTTTGGGCTTAAAGTTCGGGAGGTGTTTTTTCTTTTTCAATGTAACCTCAATATTAATGGTGCTTCCCATACAACATTTTCGTACCAGTTTGATTTGATCGAAAACGGTTCTAACGATTTTAACCAAAATCGATATTTAAGCTTAAGTAGGTGAGGTTACCATGACTGCGTACCCAGTTTTTGACTAAAAATTCGAACAACGGAACTTTTGAAATTTCGACATATCTCGAAAACGGTCTATAGGATTTTAGCAAAAACTAATTTCTAAGGTTATGTGGTCATTTATAACTTAATAGCAAGCTCAGTTTTTCTCTATATTATCGTACAATGGATTTATGAAAATAGTAATTTTTTTAAAATATAGTTTTGTCTAGTTAACTTAAAACGGCAATAACGATTTTGACCAAAATGCAAACTAGAGTCAAATGGATCTTTTCAAAACTATTGTGTCCTTAATTTTCAATTCGAAGCACCGAAAACGCTAATTTTAAAAACTGCTCATATCTCGAAAACCCCATTTTCGATTTCGATAAAATGTCAAAAACGAAGTATTTCTTTTATCCGGAACAATATCATACAGTCAGTTTTCAGCTTACGCAATAGTATTTTTCCAACAAAACATTGCAATATTTGCAACTGTTATGTCTGAATAATTTTACAAAAACAAAAACTTAATTTGCACCGCACACACGAGCATCGGGATATTATGCAATTTATAACTACTAATGCAAATTCACAAATGCCTGAATTATTACATAATCTATTTAAAGATAACGGTCTATCACGAGCCATACTTCCAATAATTGAAAACTTAAATCATATTCCAATCAAAAGTAAAAACATATCCTAAGGTCAAAAACAGAAACTGCTACTAGGTACGCTTGTCTTGTACTCAAAAATCAAGTGAGGAGTAAGACCTTATAAAATAGTACAGTAGACGCTTGCGACATTGCCAGCTACTGATAGCTTTAACCTTTAAAAACTTATATTGTTTGTTATTTTATATAACTGCCATATGAGATGAATATTCAAAAGAAAATTTTGTTCTCTTTTGTCTAGTATCGAGAAAGTTTCGTTCGACCCAGTCGTGCACTTTATTTTAAATTGAACTGGGGTAGGTACAACAAATATTAGTTGAGTAGTAGAGCGAATGTGGCCACGGTTGCCACTTCAAAATAAAGTTTGTGTCCAAAATTGAAAATAAAAATGACCAAATGTAACTTAAAATTACCAAAATAAATAGATAAGGACATCCTGATAAGGCGTGGACTTCCGCTCTTTATGCTTACCTTCGATAGGTCTGATAATATCGAAGATATCTACCGAATTAAAACCATACTTAATATTGTGGTAAAAATCGAGCCCATGCGCAGAAATTTGAAAACAATTCCACAGTGCAAACGTTGCCAAGAATTCAATCATACGCAAATGTATTGCAACAAAGAGCCGCGATGTGTAAAATGCGCCGGAAGTCATTTCTCCCAAGACTGTGGAGCAAACAAACAATCCTCCGCTACCTGTGCTAACTGTAAGGGAAAGCACCCGGCAAATTATAGAGGCTGTGAAGTAGCTAAGGAGTTGCAAAAACGGAGAGATGCGCTACTCAAAAGCCAGAATAAAAAAACAAAGCCGCTTACCAAGGTAAAGCGTAGGACCGCCCAGGAGGTTGTAGGCAATATAAAACCTCCGGTTCAAAAGCGTAGCATTGTCAGAGAAAGAGAGACAATAGAAAGGCCCTCGACCTCTGTTGTCAAAAGAAACGCTACTGAAAAGTTACCATCAGGAAAGCCATCGAATAGTGGCCCTCGGGCAGCCAGAGTGCAGACCTACGCTCAGGCCGCGGCATTCGAAGGAGCGAAAAACGTTGAAACTTCGCCGGACCCTGTTTCTCATGTTTTCTCAGTTATTCTCGAGAAACTTGAAGAACTAAGCAAAATAAATAAAATTATTCTCGATCGCTTGGTTAAGCTCGAAAATAATTCACAGAAAACGCGTGCTTCAAAAATAACATGAATGAAAAACCAATGTTAAAAATATGCACTTGGAATGCAAACGGGCTTTTACAAAAACTCGGCGAATTGGAAATATTCATACGCGAGAAAGATATTGACATTTGCTTGATTTCTGAAACTCACGTGAAAAAGGGATCGAATTTAAAAATAAAAGGATATAATGATTTCCACGCTTGTCACCCATCGGGGAACGCCAGAGGTGGATCATCATTGCTTATTAAAGACTGCATTGAACAATACGAAGACCTCAAGATAGAGCTTGAAACTATGCAACTGTGCACGATTCGAGTTAAAAATAGTCAGCGTACTCTTAGAATTTCATCTATCTACTGTCCACCGCGTTCCGCGCTTGAAAAAAGTGATTTCACTAACCTGCTTAAATCGCTCAAACCAAACTTCATTATTGGCGGCGATTTTAATGCGAAGCACACGTTCTGGGGCTCCAGATACATCTCGCGAAAAGGTAGAATGCTCTATGGGGCAGGTATGGAATACAGTTGCGATTTCCTCTCGACGGGCAAACCGACCTACTGGCCAACTGATACTTCAAAACTACCTGATCTGATAGATTTCTTCGTCGTGAAAGTTGAAGAGAGCTTTGATCTATCATCTGACCACTCACCGGTTATATTAACATTGAGTGTAAAACTAGTCAATAACCTAGAGCCAGCGAGATTAACTGGTAGAAACACTAACTGGGAAGGCTTTAGGAACGAAATAGAAGAGAATGTTCAACTGAGTGTTCCACTTACGACACCCTATGAACTTGAAGTTGAAGTTGATCGCTTCGTCGAGATCGTACAGCTCGCCTCCTGGAATAATACGCCTAATCCAAGGAAAACGCCGGTCAAATACGGGCTACGATATCCTCCCGAAATAAAAGAATTGGTCAACGAAAAAAGGAAGGCGCGCAAGAAATGGCAACAGAGTCGCGCTCCGCAACATAAAGCACATTTGAATTATTTGTGCAATTTGTTGAAGACAGTCATTAAGGATTTTAAAAATCGTGCGATAGGTTCTTACCTTGAAAGTTTAACAGCGAAAAAAGATTCCAATTATTCACTTTGGAAAGCTGTAAAAGGCACCAAAAGGCCCAAAATCCCCGCGCCGCCAATTAGAATAAATCAAAATGAATGGGCAAGGGAAGATAAGCAAAAAGCGGACGTTTTTGCCGCTCATCTAGAAGAAACCTTTAAACCGTACGATGGCCAAGCGATCTACGACAATACTAATAGGACGGAATTACAACCTGACGATTCAACACTCACAAGAGCAACGCCAAGGGAACTAAAACGTGAAATCGAATCCCTAAAACCTAAGAAAGCTCCTGGTTATGATTTGATCACCGGAGAAGTTCTCAAAGCTCTTCCAAGGAAAGCATTAATTAAGCTCCTTCATATCATAAATGCTGCGCTCAGACTAAAACACGTGCCGAGTCAATGGAAAGTCGCGGAGGTCATAATGGTTTTAAAACCAGGAAAACCGCCAAATGAAGTAAAATCGTATAGACCGATTTCCCTTCTTCCGGTCATTTCCAAAGTCTTCGAAAGAATATTGCTTAGGCGCCTACAGCCGGTTATTGAAGACAATAATCTTATCCCTGACCACCAGTTTGGGTTCAGAACCAAGCATTCGACGATTGACCAAGTACATAGAACTACTGACGTAATCGAGAAAGCATTTGAAGAAAAAAAGATTTGCTCAAGTGTATTCCTTGACGTCTCACAAGCCTTTGATAAGGTGTGGCACGACGGCTTGAAATTTAAATTACGACAAGTTCTCCCCGCAAGCCTATATGATATTCTAGAATCATATCTCGGGAATAGACTCTTCCGGGTTAGAAATGGAAATGAATACTCGGAGCTAAAAGAAATTTCGGCCGGGGTACCGCAAGGAAGCGTCCTTGATCCGCTTCTCTATTTGTTATATACTCGCGATATACCAAGGGAAGATGGCACTACCCTTGCTACGTTCGCCGACGACACAGCTATCCTAGCTGTAGGTAATACAATCGAAGAAGCGACTACAAAACTGCAAGCCGCAGTGAATAAGGTAAACGAATGGACAAGGAACTGGCGGATCGCCCTCAACGAAACTAAATCTGTTCACGTGAATTTCACTTATAAGAAAACTAATGACTTGCCAATTTTTCTAAACTTGGCCCGAATACCCTTTGCAAACGAGGCCAAATACCTGGGAATGACACTCGACGCAAAGCTGAAATGGAGTTCGCACGTGAAAATGAAACGTAAAGAACTCGATATCAAATATAGAGAAATGTACTGGTTACTCGGAAAACATTCCCAGCTCAGTACTGAGAACAAATTGCTTTTATACAAGCAAGTGCTAAAGCCGGTGTGGACCTACGGTATACAACTTTGGGGTTGTACCAAGAAAACAAATGTCAATATTCTACAAACTTTTCAAAATAAAGTCCTTAGAGAAATTGTACAAGCACCATGGTATATTAGAAACGACGATATCCATAGGGATCTCGGAATTCCAACAATCGAAGCTGAATCTAGAAGCTTCGCGAGAAAGCATAGAAACCGACTAATCGGACATATCAACAATACAGTCCGACAAATCTTGGACGAGAGCAATTTATTGCGCCGACTACAAAGAACGAAACCGTTCGACTTGGCAAGATAAGATTAACCGCGTCTAATTTGCGGAACACGCAGGATCTTTCATTGGAAAGTAACCTGTCAAAAGTTTTTATTTAATGATAGAAAAATTGCTTGATAAGTTATATCTTAGTTGCAGTATCTAACAATCTTTAGAAGGGTGGTGTTTTTAGTCAGTAAAAATCTGACACTACTATGAGAACGCGCTTGCTATTCTCATAGTGTCTTTGGAAGATTTTCACCTACCCTCGGATAAAAAAAAAAAAAAAAAAAAAAAAAAAAAAAAAAAACCAAAATAAATTAAGTCCGAAATATTTGTAAACACAGAACAATCTGACGAAAAGAAAAACGCTTTAAGTTGCATAAAAATTAAAGTCGATTGTTTTTTTTTTTCATTTCGTTAAAAAAGAGAAAAATGAATGATCAAATTTGGTCACAAATGACCACCGTGAATGTGCCCCATGGAATTTAGAGAGATAGGGTAGGGTATGAAATTTAATTGAGATTAAGAGGGTGTGACACTCAATCTGATCTAAATGCGCTATAGTGGTTCTACTTTGTATAGTCTCTATTCCTTTACGGATTTTCATATAAAAATAAAACATACTACATATCACCTACATAATTAATAAGTCCCAAGTTATTGTTTCCTCTGTTTCTCTTTCTTCACTTATAAGCGAAACCAATAGGTTCTTTTTCTATCAGAAAATTTCGTCGAGTGGGTTTGTTTAATGCTAATTGTTTTACTTAAAATTTGAGAAATGGAACTCTGGCGAAGCAAGGCGATCATGGGTCAGCTAATTTATTCTAAAATGAATGAGCCAGCTATTATTTCTATTTTCAAAAATATTCAATTGCTAACGACCCAATTGTGATGTTTAGACCACTATTAAGTGTTGATTGCATCGTCAGCCTACGAATAAATGAAACCATTCAAATAAACTGTGCTTCGTTTCAAAGAGCATTGGAAAGACATGTGTTGGGCAAATTTAATTGCAATTTATGTATTCCTTCTTTTAGAATAAAATCCTCCTTGTGAAAGAGACCATTGGCTTGTTTTTCACGAAAACAATTATCGTTCATTTTTTTATCGGCATTAACTCTATTATCCGTAATCTATCATTTAACTCCAAGGATACTTTAAATTGTTTTGTAGACACTTTAATCATGTATTACATCAATTGTGTTTATTTTACTTCCATGGGGTAGAAACTGGATACTGGTCTGGTCCTTTTAGGCATGGTTTGCTTAACTTATAAACACGAAGAAATAGCAACTCTATAATGCTCTGTTTATATGACTGACTCAGAGTCTCAGAGGTCTTACAGGAGCCCTTCAGAAAAAATACCTACAGCGAATGAATATACAAGATTTAATCAACGTTGTTGTTAACAGTCAAGATTGACTCTGAATATTTGGAGCATAGTTCAGTACATTTATTTAAGCACTAGTCTGGGCGCCGAAATAGAGATGGTTGCGGATGAACCCCATGGCAGCACTCATATCACAAAAGTGGGCTACTGATAACGGACCCGATCAGCTGTTCTAATAATAATAATAATAATAGGTCTGGGCCTAGGGATGCCAGACGTCGCGCCAGGTGCGGGACTGTCCCGCAAAACGTATTTTTATTCCCAAGAGTCCCGTTGGGCAATTGTCCCGCGAAATGTCCCGCAATTTATTTATATGTCCCGTTTGTCCCGTTGGTCCCGTCAGAAGAATAATTATTTGTTCAATTTTTTTTTTTTTTAGTAATATTATCAGTGTAACAAACATATCTTTAATTTGTATAATTTGGCTGCACTGTTATTGCATTTTTTTTCATGTAAAGTATGTACATATTCTTCGACACTCGAATACTAAACGAAAGAAAGTATCGCAATGGCCTAGCTAGTTTTATTCTATTATAGATTGTCACCGTCCTAAATATTTAGAGGTGCCTGAGCACATTGAAAGGGGCCGTTTTCATTTGCATTTCATTAGTCTTCGGGTCTGAATTGTTTTATAACGCGAACTCAAAAGGTTATTCAAATATTTATAAACATATAACAAAACTATAAAATCGATTTTTTAGATAGTATCTGTAAATAAAATGAGAAATGCGTTCCACGGATTCGGAATGTGATACTTCAGGTTCAGTCTGATGTTAAAAGATAATACATACAGTGTTTGTTTTTCCTCTCGAGCATTTTTCAAAGTTTTCAGAAGGGAAGTTTTTGTTTCCAATTTGAATTGTCCCGCAGAGGAATTTTTAAAATCTGGCATCCCTATACTGGGCCTAGCTTCTCACAACCATTCGTTTTCTGTGAGTTTTTCATTTTTGGACGGAATGGAAGGGATCTACAGTTTTATGTCGATTCCAGACGGCTAATTGAGAAGCTCTTTCAAGACAGTTATACTCTCGGATGTTTGTCAGACGTTAGCGAGAGGTGGCGCAGTGAAAAAACTCTGAGTTGAAATTTGTGTTTTCGCGGGATTCGAACCTGGGAGCCTGGGACCCCTCGCTTAGTAGTCCAACACACTAACCACTAAGCCACTACCTAAGCTCCTACCCGCTGTTCTAGGATAAATTTACTGACCGGTCCTCCAGGTTGGGGGCACAGAAAAAAGAGATCTTTACGAAGCAATCAACACCCTAGGGTGAAAAGGGATTTACTGTAGACGAGCCTGCAATACGAAAAAATGACAATAACTTTCGGATCTGCACGCTCGGAATATTCGAACTCTGAACAGTCGGCGTGCAGCCGGACAATTAGCGGAGGACCTAAACTGCTACAATGCAGATATCACCGCCATTGATTAAGTACGGTGGGATGGATCGGCCAAAAGTAGGATGAAAAACTGAAATCTACTAATTGGATGTGGATTTGTTGTAAGCGGCAGACTTAAAAGTCTTGCGCTTTCGACAGTTTAGAACAGAAAGTAACAAATAATTTTGGACAATATTTTATTTTCTCAAATTTTCTAAAGCTAAGACAAACAAAATGTTTGAGAAAATAAACTGACTAAATTCACCCACCGAAGTGGGATGAAAGTCCATTATGAACTTATGTCTCTTAGACTTGCGCCGGTCTAAAGATCACAATTGAATCGTTACAGAGCTAGTATTTTTGGGAATGGAAGTAATAGCCTGTCAAATGTAAAAGTATGAATTAATAATGTAACGTAGGAAGCCATAAGTGGATTAAGTTTTTTGCAAGCCTTATGAGTGGAGAGTGACATATTAAAACGCTGACTCTCGTTGCAAAATTTGTAAATAAAATATAAATCTAAAATACGATGCCCAGTTATTGCAACTGTATCATACACATCAATTGTGCTTATTTTACCTCCGCGTGGTTCGTGGTAACCACCGGGTACTGGTCTTGTCCGTCCGGGCATGACTTGCTAAACTTATAAGCGCGAGTGTTGAACACGAAGAAAATAGCAACACTATAATGCTCTGTCGGAAAGACTGCCTGATCGAGACTCAGAGGTCTTACATGAGCTCCTCAGAAAGAGGACATACAGCGAATGAATCCACGAGATTGGATCAACGGTGGTGTCAACAGTCAAGATGGCAGATACCTTGCATGAGCTACTCTGACATATTTGGAGCTAAGGTCAGTAAGCATTTTCAGCACTAGTCAGGGTGCTGAAATAGAGATGGTGGCGGATGAACCCTTTATGGGCTAACGGCAGCACTCATATCCCCGAAGTGGGTTACTGACAACGGATTTTCCGAACCGATGTCCTAGGGTGAATTTAGGGCCTGGTCCTCCAGGTTGGGGCTTGTGCGTGGGGTTAACTACCCAACCACGGAAAAAAGCAAATGGTTACGAAGCAGCCAAGAGCCTCAGATAAGGATGGAATCACTGCTGACGACCCTGCAAAACGGAAAAAGGACAATGACTTTCGGATCTGCACGTGGAATGTTCGAACCCTGAACAGACCGCGTGCAGCCGAACAATTAGCAGTGGCCCTAGACTGCTACAATGGAGACATCACCGCCATCCTGGAAGTGCGGTGGGATAGGCCCGGCAAAAGAAGGATGAAAAACTGTGACATCTACTACGGTGATTGCCACAGGGAACAGAAACAGCGTCTATTTGGATGCGGATTCGTTGTAAGCGGCAGACTTGGGCAAGAAGTCTTGAGCTTTCGACATGTCAGTGAACGTCTTACAACTATCCGCATCAAGGCTAAATTCGCTAACATCAGCCTAATATGCGCTCACGCCACCACAGAAGGTAAAGACGATGCTACCAAAGAATGTTTCTACGAGCTCCTCGACAAAACATACGAGCAATGTCCTAAGTATGACGTTAAAATTATCTAAGGTGATTTTAATGGCAAAATAGGAAAGGAAGACATCTATGGTAGCACAATTGTAAAGCACAGCCTACACGACACCACGTCTGGAAACGGACTTAGGCTAATAAACTTTGCTGCGGGGCATAATTTTTCTAAAGCTAGCACACGGTTTCCACACCTCAACATTCACAAAGGAACATGGCGGTCACCGGATCATCAAACCGTCAATCAAATTGACCATGTTGCGATCGACACAAGGCACTCCTCCAGTATTCTAGATGTCCGAACTTTCCGAGCGGCCAACATAGAGTCGGACCACTACCTTGTTGTAACCAAGGTACGAATGCGGATATCCCGGACGCCACAACAACGGGGAAATGCTGTGAGGAGATTCAACGTTGAACGGCTACAAACGCAACAAACCGCCAGAACCTTTGCCGATCGTGTATCCCTCAACCTCTCGAGAAGTCCTGTACGGCCAGCATCAAGTGCTGAAGACCAGTGGCATCGATGCCAAGAAGCCATCAGGAACGCCGCAACTGATGTGCTTGGTTTCACCAAACCACCCCCACGAAACCCCTGGTTCGATGAAGAACGCCGGCAAGCACATGCAGCAAAACAACATGCCTACGAAGCGGCGCTGCACAGAAGGACGAGAGCGGCTCGTCAGCTCTACGAGCAAAAGAGGAGGGAAGAACACCGGCTTCTCCGGAAGAAAAAGAAAGAGCATGAGAAGCGCGCGATCGAGGAAATAGAGAGGTGTTACTCCAGGAACAATGTTCGGAAGTTTTACCAAAGGGTAAA
The DNA here is from genome assembly GCA_949126925.1 of Cheilosia vernalis. Classification (NCBI taxonomy): domain Eukaryota; kingdom Metazoa; phylum Arthropoda; class Insecta; order Diptera; family Syrphidae; genus Cheilosia; species Cheilosia vernalis. The sequence continues at coordinate 43,657,270 of OX421358.1, forward strand.
ATGGACGTGACATGGCAACAAAACCCGAGCAGAAACCTGTCGAGACGAACAAGGAAACAGTCGGTGCTGAGGACATGGAAAAACCATTTTTTTCAAGAAAAACCGAGCTTTTCAAGGCAGCGGGAGATGATTTGGTAGAGTGCATACACCAACTCGTCTCCAAGATTTGGTTAGAGGAAAGTATGCCTGATGAATGGAAATGAACTGTGCCAGTTATAGAAGCATCAGTCTCCTTAACATCGCGTATAAGATCCTTTCTGCCATACTGTGTGATCGCCTGAAACCATATGTCAACGAACTGATTGGAACCTATCAGTGCGGCTTCAGGCCCGGTAAGTCCACAACAGACCAAATATTCACACTACGGCAGATCCTGGAGAAAACCCAAAAAGTCACCAACTGTTTATCGATTTTAAGGCAGCATATGACAGCATTTATAGAGACGAGCTATACAGAGCCATGTCTAGTTTTGACATCCCTGCCAAACTTGTCAGATTGTGCAGAATGACGATGGAAAACGCTCGCTGCTCCATATAGGTCGGAAACAATCTCACCGAGACCTTTGGTTTCAAAAAAGGATTTAGACAAGGTGACGCGCTGTCATGTGACTTTTTTAATATAATTCTTGAGAAGATTGTGCGGAACTCACAAGCCAACACCAGAGGCACAATTTTCCAGAAGTCTGCATCTACTTGCATACGCTGACGACATCGACATCATTGGCAGAACACAGCGAGCTGTCACTGGTGCGTTTGCAAGTATCAGTACAGAAGCGGCTAAAATAGGTTTAGTGGTGAATGAGGGCAAAACAAAATATATGCTGTCCACAAGAAGGGACACACAACACCGACGAATCGGACAGAACGTCACGATAGACAGCTATAACTTTGAGGTAGTTCGGGACTTTGTCTACCTCGGCTCCGCTATTAATTCTGAAAATGATATCACCTCAGAAATCAAGCGAAAAATTACAAATTGTCGAGAAATACTAAGGAGACTCTATATAAGACCCTCATCATCCCAGTCCTACTTTATGGTGCAGAACCATGGACGCTATCAAAGGCGGATGAAGATCTCCTTGGTCGTTTCGAACGCAAAATTCTTCGAGTGATTTTTGGTCCCGTTTGCGTTGACGGGCTCTCGAGGAGGAGATTTAACAACGAACTCTACGAGCTGTACAGAGACATCGATCTAGTCAGAAAAGTACGCATCAGTCGTCTAAGATGGCTGGGACATGTAGAGCGGATGGACAGCAGCGCTCCGGCCCGAAGAGTCTTCGATTCCAACCAAGTGGAAGGGGACCTCAACCAACTTGGAGTGCGCAACTGGAGGCAGTTAGCCAAAGATCGCGCTAACTGGAGAGGCGTATTGGTTGAGGCCCAGGTCCACCCCGAACTGTAGCGCCACCTAAGTAAGTAAGTAAATTGTTTTTAGCTTCTAATACTTATGCACAAATTAGTTGGCGAAATTAAGGCGCATCTTTTTCCACACGAAAGCTTTAATCTTTCCTCCTCTATGAATTCCCACATATTTAGGATGTACCGTCCTCAATGCTGATTGTTTTTACATCTACATTTTTCGCGACGTCAAACTTTTCATACCAACGACATACAAACCATTATTTATTTTGAGATTCGCGCACAACAAACGAAACCCTTTTTCAAAGAGTTTGATGCGGGAGCGGGTGATGCTGAGGTTTGTTTTCAGCCAATTATTTACCTAAGTCCTTAATCATATGTGTTTGTAGTGGCACTTATCCTCAAAATGGAAAAGTATTCAGGTCGAAACTTAAGTGAACAGATATTTTATTCTGTAACACCTGTTTCACCAGACCCCCCCATCACCTTACAGCATCTCAGCCGGCGCCTTGAATTCGGTTTTGCGTCCGCCCATGTCGACTGTCGATGCCCTTGAATTTCTGCTACACTTCGAAGTACATGGTTGGCGACCGTATTAACGGATAGGCAGAACATTTTGGCTGTCGCGCGATGTCAGAGAGTTATACATAGAAGAGACAATATAAGACAGTGAAACAGAAGAACGGGGGTCAGTCAATCATCAGAAAAGAAACAGAGAATACGAAAAATAAAGAAAACTGAATTTAACGTTGAAAAGGTTTTGCTGTTTCTTTTATTCTTTTGCTCTGGTTTTCTTTTGCATTTTCCTCTTGTTGATTTTTGCTTTCTTTTTTTCTTTTTTGCGTCACAACATCAGAAGTGGGATGGGATCCCAATGATTTTAATTAATATTAAAATTTAACAATCAACTGCGCTATTCTGACCAAAATCAAACGTGACCAAATCAGGACGAATATGAGTGAAACTGAGCAACTGATCGCGAAATTCAGTGAATACACGAGGGACGAGCTCCGCCGTGAGCTGAAGAAACGTGGCTTGAAAGGGGCAAGGAAAAAGTCTCAGTTGCTGCACAAACTACTGGTGTACGAAAATTTAATTCAAGACTCCGAAGCAGATGATATAAGCGAGGACGAGGCTGACGAGAATACTGGATCAAGTGACGACGAGCGGAGTGAGGTAGAGAGGCTACGACAGGAGATCAAGTCCATGAAGGCAGCGCTGGAAAGCTTGAAATCACCGAAGGAGACCGAAAAGGAGGAGATTCCAGCGCCAAAACCACGAACGACGAGCTGTAGAGAGGACAGAGCTGTATCGAAAAATGGATACACAGTAAAGGATGTGAGCGAAATGCTTTGCGAATTCAACCCAAGAAACGCAGCAGGACTTTCTTCGACAGCATTTGTGAGGAGAGTTCGAGAAATCAGGGATGTGTACCAGCTAGATGGAAGGCTTGTTATGATGGCAGCGACCAGTAAGCTGGCAGGAGCAGCGAAGCTTTGGAGTAATGGGGTTCTTTATTCAACGTTAGAGGAGTTTCTGTGCGAATTCGTGAAAAACTTCCCAGCCGAAGATGATCTTGCGGATTTGCATGAAATTTTGCGCAATAAAAAGCAAAGGCCAAATGAAGACATAGAGGAGTTTGTGTATGACATGAAGGCGATTGCTTCGAGAGGTCAACTGGGGGAGAAAACAGTGGTAAAATATATCGTACGGGGCATTACCGACTTGGAGTGTCGTGACGTTTTGAAAGCGGCACAGCCAGGTACGCTACAGGAGCTGCTACAGAAAATTCGATGGACCATGAGTGTGAGAGTCCAACGACGACCAGCATCAACCACAGGGCGCACTACGAACACAACAGGAGCATCCAGACCGACCGCATCGGAAGGAAATGGTGGAAACCCGGCTTCAGAGACGATCAAATGTTTCAAATGTAACCAGATGGGGCACATCGGACGGAACTGCATTACGATCAAGTGCTTCAACTGTAATCAAACCGGACACATCAGTCGCAACTGTACAGCAGCGGGAAGAGCAGCGGAACCGGCTACAAGCCGAAGCCATCAGTCAAACCAGTTGTGGGTGTGTGAAAACGGAAGTGTGTACCATAAAATTGTGAAAGTGAATGGACAATCAATTGAGGCTTTCATAGACCTAGGCAGCGATTGCGTTACATTGCAACAGTCAGTTGCAAAAGCCAATGAGCTTCGCTACGACCAGGACACCAGGAGGCTTAATGGGTTCGGTGGAGGAGGATGCACGACTGTAGGAAGATTGTATGCCGAAATAATGGTAGATGCATTGAATAGTTGGTGCGAAGTGTTAGTTGTCCCAGACGAAAGTCAACCATACAAAATGATTGTCGGTCGGCGCTTGCTTGATCAACCCCAAGTCAAAATCGAGAAGACACACAATGAACTTAAAATCAGTGACTGTACCACGAGTGAAGAAGGTAACACGTTGATTATCGCACACGAAGCGGAGCAACAGGTGCGAAGCAGAATAACGATTGACGATATGGCTACTGAGCACATCACAGATGAGGAGAAGGAACAACTTTGTGGACTAGTGAACACTTATCGAGACTGTTTCGCTTTGGATGCTAGCGAACTCGGCGAATACAACTGGGGTGAGTGCACGATCGAATTGACTACCTCACATCCAGTATGCGTACAGCCTTACCGACTACCTTTCGCCAAACGAAAGATAGTGGAAGAAAAGATAACTGAAATGTTGCAGCAGGGAGTCATTCGACCTTCGACCTCCAGCTTCTGTGCGCCGATAGTTCTTACGAAGAAGAAGGATGGTGGAGACAGGATGTGCATCGACTATCGGGCGCTTAACAAAGTAACAGTGAAACAGAAGTTCCCGATGCCTACCGTGGAGGAAATACTATCAACATTAGCTGGAAATAAGTATTTCACAGTACTGGACCTCGCTGCCGGATATCATCAAGTACGAATAGCCGAACAAAGCCGAAAGTATACCGCATTTGCTACGGAGAACGGGCTGTATGAGTTTGTGCGCATGCCATTTGGTCTAGTTAATGCTCCAGCGTATTTCCAGATGTGCATGAACCAGATCAAAGCACGCATGAACCGCGGGGATGTTGCAGTGTACCTAGATGATGTTATTATCGGAAGCAAATCAATAGAAGAAGGATTACAAAAGCTGAGCAAATTTCTTGGAGTTCTGAAGGAGTCGGGTTTGACTCTTAATACCAAAAAGTGCGCGTTTCTGAGGACTAGCATTGAATTCCTCGGACATCAACTGGATGGAAACGGGATACGACCAAGTGAGCGGAAGACAGTGGCGGTGGAAAACTTTCCCCAACCAAGAAACGTGCATCAGGTGAGACAATTTTTGGGCCTTACTGGTTACTTCCGGAAATTTGTTCCGAAATATTCCCAAATCGCTATGCCTCTAACCGATTTGTTAAAGGAAAACAATCCTTTTGTGTGGATGGAGCCACAGCAGGCGGCATTCGACAAGCTCAAATCCAAATTAATTAATCCACCTTTGCTGGCTCTCTATGATGCACAGTGTGACCATGAAGTTCATACCGACGCTTCGACTGTGGGACTCGCAGGTATACTGATGCAGCGAGGGAGGAGCGACGACTACCTGAGGCCAGTGGCATACTTCAGCAGGAAATTAACCGAAGCGGAAGCCAACTATCACAGCTACGAGTTGGAGGCCTTGGCTGTGGTAGAAAGTCTCGATAGATTCCGGATATACCTTTTGGGAAAGACGTTTAAAGTAATAACCGACTGTGAGGCCATTGTAGCGACTCAAAATAAGGCCAGGATGATACCACGAGTCGCGAGGTGGTGGCTCAAACTACAAGAATTTGAGTTCACTACAGTTCATCAGCCAGGGAGAAAAGCGAGGTACGTGGATGCAATGAGTCGCCAGCCAGTAGCGGAAGCACCAGAAATGGAGGAAGCATCTATTAACATTTTAAATATCTGCATCGACGATGGCGATTGGCTAGCGACCATGCAGTGGCAAGATGAAGACCTACGAAACATTATTGAACAACTGCAAGCAGCAACCACCGATAGTAAACAAAAGCAGTTGCATAAAGAATACCAGCTGGAGGGAAAGCGACTGTACAGATGCGACGGCGATCGGCGGAAGTGGGTTGTGCCGAAAGGAGTACGATGGAGAGTCTTACGAATGTGCCACGATGAGGCTGCACACATGGGCTACGAAAAAACACTGGAGAGGCTGAGACGGACATACTGGTTTCCTAAGATGAGAAGCTTTGTCAAGGGCTACATAAAAGGATGTGTAGAATGTGCTTACACTAAGAAGAAGGGTGGAACGGCGGAAGGCGAGCTGCATTGTATTGAGAGGGTACCTATACCTTTTCATACTATTCATATGGATCATCTTGGACCATTCGTAGCTGGACGGGGAGGGACGAAATACTTGGTGGCACTAGTAGACAACTTTACCAAATACACGATCTTGAAAGCTGTAAGGACCACCAACACAAAGGGAGTGATAGCAGTGCTCAACCAAGTCAGCGAATACTTCGGGATGCCGCAGCGCTTAATCACAGACAGAGGTACGGCATTCTCGGCGAGTGATTTCACAAAATACTGTCGCACTCACGGGATACAGCATATTATGACTGCCGTTAGGACACCACGGGCCAACGGGCAGGTGGAGAGGGCCAACCGAACGGTACTAGCAGCGCTGAAGTGCACTCATTCAGCGGGCAAGGACTGGGCACAACAGTTGAGAAGCATTCAGTGGAGCTTAAACACGACGAGAAGCGCAACTACCAGAGTGACGCCGCACGAATTGATGTTTGCCTATACGCCAAGAGGAATTGCTGGGGACAAGCTACTATTGGAGCTAGAACGAACTGGACACTGGAACCAAGATGAAATGGATCGCAAGCGGTACATTGCTCTGCAACATATTGCTATGAACCAGCAGAGGCAGAAGGAACGTTTTGACAAGACCCACAAAAAGCCAAACACATACGAGGTAGATGACTTAGTCCTGATTGAACGTGAGCCTACAGGAACAGGTGAGTCCAGAAAACTTGATCCAATCTACAGGGGCCCATACATAGTGACGAAAGTGCTGCCAAACGACCGATACGTCCTAAAGGATATTCCGGGACAACAGCGCTCTCAAAAGCCATTTGAGTCCGTCGAGAGCTCAGACAAAATGAAGAGATGGTGCGATCTTTACGATGACGACGATGACGATGACCTGTGCTACAGCGATGCAGATGTTTCGGATCATGGTGAGAGTGTTAACGCGGTCGCGGTTTCCAATCCATCGATGGCAAGAAATCTCGAGGACGAGCTTTAAATCAGGATGGACGAGCTGTAACACCTGTTTCACCAGACCCCCCCATCACCTTACAGCATCTCAGCCGGCGCCTTGAATTCGGTTTTGCGTCCGCCCATGTCGACTGTCGATGCCCTTGAATTTCTGCTACACTTCGAAGTACATGGTTGGCGACCGTATTAACGGATAGGCAGAACATTTTGGCTGTCGCGCGATGTCAGAGAGTTATACATAGAAGAGACAATATAAGACAGTGAAACAGAAGAACGGGGGTCAGTCAATCATCAGAAAAGAAACAGAGAATACGAAAAATAAAGAAAACTGAATTTAACGTTGAAAAGGTTTTGCTGTTTCTTTTATTCTTTTGCTCTGGTTTTCTTTTGCATTTTCCTCTTGTTGATTTTTGCTTTCTTTTTTTCTTTTTTGCGTCACAATTCTAGTTTTGCTACGAGTCTCAAGAATTTTTTGAAGTATCCCACGCTAATATAAATATGACTTTTAGTATAAGTATTCATTAGCAGCCGTATTAATAATAGTCTCAACTCAAATTCCTATTAATAAACATTTTTAGAACATAACTAACGCTTCGTAACTTTCATATAACTAGCTAACGGCAGACCTCGAGCGAGTGAGTAAATCATAAAAAATTTGTTCGCGTAAAATGACAAATAAATTAAATTTAAATTTTAAAAATTGTGGAACAAAATGGCTGACAGGTTTTCAGTGTTTTTAAATAGTGTAAATATTTGGTGAATATGTTAGGGGAGGATTCGGTTACCATCGCCCCAACTCGAAAGAAATAAAACATTCAAAAATAAATAAAAATGTTCTGTTGGTTTTTTTTTTTTCTTTTTCATTTATTTATTTATTTATTTGTTATTTATTTATCACCAAAGAACAAAATCTTTCATAGACATAAGGCCAACAATATTAAATAATAAAAGTTACAAAAATATGATACAATGTAAACATAAAGCAAACAACTATGACTGTACATTCTCAAGTAATATTTTTTTATAGAAGAAACTGGCATGTTGAAATCGATTAAAATGGCATATGCATTATATGCTGATGTTAAACCATTAATTGATGAAGATAGACCGTATTTTGTACGAGAGTGGCCTACTCTAAAAAATCGTGAGTTACGTAGGTCGAATGAAGGAACATTAATATTTAGAAGGCTTAGGATGTCCGATGAATCAATTTCTCCTATGAGAACCCTATGAACAAAGACTACTCTGGCTAATGTTCTTCTAACTTCCAGTGGTTTCAAATTCATTTGTCACAACTGAAATTCACTAGCCAGCCGTGATGATGGCCAATGCGTAATAGTTTTCAGCTGTTTTCAGTACAATTTGGTTAGGTGATGCCAGCTTTTTTAGAGAAAACATCAGCTAGTTATTATATGAGTTATTTTCTTTTATTAAGAATATTTAACTCATATGTTATTTATTTAACTAGGTGCTAGGTAATATACGAGTTAAAGATTAGTTACGGGTTTTTTATTAATACGGCTGTAGATGCTTGCAAAGCTAACAAACTTTTTTTTTAGAAAAGACTGCAATATTTTTCAATTACATTTGCACGAATTTGTGTTTGGCAGACTTAAAAATAATTTGCATTGTTCTATTCCAACACGCGTAGGAAAAGGAAAGGAAAAGGAAGGAATGAAAAATTAAAAACTTACAAGATATTGGATTTTGGATGGTTGGGTTCCACTCCTCTTCGACTATGGGCCTTACTTATAATCACTTTTAACCTTCACACTAAATATCTTGTCATTTTATATGGATAATGTGAGTTCGTAAATTCTAAACTAGATTTAAAGATTATTAGTATTTCCAGCTAGTTTTATTGTGCTTTGATTGATGATGGATTAAGTAGATTTCTAAGATAAGTGGCCAAAATATATCCATAAATTGTGACCAATTTCACTTTTTTTTCATTTAGCGCCTTATCTGCATTCAAGAATTTAGATGAATCCCTGACCTGCTTTAAGTTCAGTGTTACTTCAGAAAGTATTCTTTTTCACTTTATTTGGGAAAGTTTTTTGTATTCCGTATTTGTTAAAATTTAAGATTTGCAAAAGAAATTACTTTTTCCGAATGGTTTACATTTTTTTTCAGGATCCGCAAAAGGGTGTTATTTGAAATCGCATGTTAGCTATTTTAATTTTTTTTTTATTAATAAAGTGCTGTTGGTTGATGTCGGCGTTTGTTCTATACAAATCGCATAACGAGTTAGTTATATAAATTGACAAGCTAAAATGAAATCTGAATTCGATTTCAAAATACTACCCCAACTAACTTCATTGCAATGAATCATGCGAATCGCTTGAATGTAAAGCACCCACCAGCATACACAGGTAAATAGAAACTTGTTCTCAATAATCCATTTCAATTATCGTTATATTGCTAACACTTTTTCATGGGTGAAGTCAACACATATGCTACACATTCTTTTGTGACTTATGACATCTAAACACAAAAGGGAGAAATATTTGTTTTGCTTATTCATTAATTTAATTTAATTAAATTAAAAAAAAATTAAATCAAAAATAATATTTCAGTTATACAACCGATGAACTGGTGTTTATAAGCAGCTTTCCAAAGAATAGCGATAACAAAACAAGGAACGACTAAGCTTTGATTGTTATGGGCGACAGTTATATTTATATGTGTCAAACATTCGATTTGAAAGTAAATCACACGGAAATCTCGTGATAATTTGTTTTTACGTACTGATATGATATTCTATGTTAAATTGAAATAAATGTCATATTTATTGATTGAAACAATTTAGTAATTAGAACCTATGATTAAATTTCGAATGAATAATTGCTATTTTTATGAGTTTAAAGCGGTTAAGGTGAACAGCTACATTATAATTAAAGGACAAAGTTTGAATAAAGCAGTCAAGGAATCATGGAGACACTAGACACATACCTACTAATTAATCCACACAAAATGATATGCAATATTGTGTTGACCTATGGTATGACGAATTAAACTTTGTTGTAAAAATCAAAATACATATTTAAATCGTACTTAAGTGTGTAGGTTTCTAATGTACATACCAACACATGTAAATATTCGTAAAAACTAAGTTACAAAATAGGAAAAGAACAAAAACTGAAGCATCTACGAAGGTACTCGTACGTACATACTTAAATGCAATAAAATACATAAGCGAAAGCTGTAGGAACTGAAAGCTGAAGTCATACTGACCTAATTTTTGGGAGTTTTGATTTATTACTTCTGAATTAACACAAAGGGCATTACAAAGCCAATGGAAATGCATAAGTACATACAAACGATGCGGACAGCTTATTGTTATGTTTAGAAACTAATTTCAGAGAAAATTCTCGAGAATGTTTAGAGCTAACTACCATTACCATCCCGCACTAAAACACTTAATAAATAAAATGCGAAAGATGAAAACGTGTGAGGATATATTTTGACAGTAAAATCAGCTGATAGACAAAAAACAAAGTCAAACAGCTGTTTACGTCACCAACCCTAAGTATTAGGCATGGATGGGAAGTAAAGTTTTCCGAAACTCACTTGAGCAAATTTACTGGAAAGGAAGATTGAAAAGCTCCAGGACATTATGTGGGTATAGTCGAATATAGCCAAATAAACAAAAGCGTCGCATATGTACATAAACAGAAAGCTTTCCATATGTTATTTAGCTTTCAACTCGAATATTTTTTGCATTGACGTAGCCAATTTATAATTTATAACGTTTTAGAGTGAGCTATGATTGTGTAAATATAAGGTACTGCCATTAAAATGCCTCTAACCGGGAATCAATCCAAAGTGCAAAAATTGTATTTTTCTGACTGATAAATTATTACTGGAGCGATTGAGTTGAAACTGACTGCATTTGAAAGAACAAAATTACCTCTTCAATAACATAGAAGGAGGTTTAAAAAAAATCTCAGTTAGGTATTTTATTTTAGGAATTCCCAGAGGTTTATGGACAAAATTTTGCATAAAATCGATTTAATCTTGGCCAAACTATGATAAGACCGTACTCTGTCTACGAAATTCAATGCGGTCAAGATAAATCTTGAAATTTTACACTGATTTGGAAAATACAGGTCTTCCAAAAACTACGTTTTTCATGTGAATATTCATGAAAGTTTCAATTTTAACTCAGAACAACAAAGCACCTACGTGAAGTTAGCCCGCACTTTTTCTAGAATGAAAAACGTAAATTGCAGTTTTTTTTTTCTTAAAAATATATGATTTCGAAGATATTAGGACATTTGTGTTTGCAGTTATAACTCCGAATTTTCAATGAGAAATATCAGCGTCTGAGCGGCTTGTGATAACTGCAAGTAGGCCAACTTTTGAATTTCAACAGCGGAGTTGAGAATTAAAGTTGTGAATAAAAGCCCTAAGTACCTTTTCTGTTTTTGGCATCAAATACTCCATTCCATTTAATAATATTGAGTTGGAAACAAAAAGAACATTTATTTTCCGAAATACTTTTGTGCAAGTATGTTCTGAAGACAATTTATCAAATGGAATTTTAATAAAAACGTTGAAATACTAACCCATTTTATTCACTCGAAGTTGAACAAAACTTGGGGAAAACTCCCCGAGTTGTGTTCAACTTCCAGTGAATAAAATGGGCCTAAGTCATTTTGCAAAATTTTCCGAAATATTGTCGTTGTATATTAACAGACTATTTATTCCTTCAGTGATAATCTCAACTAGATAATTTTGTGGCATCTGAAGGGATTTCAAAAACACACTTCCGTGTTAAATTAGTGTCACTGTGCAGCTTGTTCAAAAATTTCAGTGAACACATTTTTTCTAGGTTTTCTTGAAACCTAAACTTTAATAAATTGTAATTTCTTAATTCACTTCAAACATTTTCAAGAATAGTTGTACGATTAGGTAAGACTAAATGATTGTTAGACATAATAAGGGATGGTCCACTACACAGAAATCCATTTAAAAAAAAAAATGCTCATAAACCAGGCAAATCGACAACACATGCTCTTCAGGAACATACTATAAGAATCGAGAATTCCCTAAATAGCAAAGAAATTGCTGTGGGCTGCTTCCTTCAAAATATACAGATGCATCCACAGGCGTAGATAATAGGTTTGTTTGACGTGGGCCCTAGTGCGCACTAGTGCGCACTAGTGCGCACTGGGTTAACCCTAATGTGTTCGATATAGCACTGAACTCGCCCTGGTACTGAAAACCAGAGACAATACTGAGACCACCAACTCCGACCGATTTTCCGTTACTTGCCTACAAGCTATATTAACATGGGGTGGCAACTGTAAGGTGCATTAGTATTGCTACATAGAAAATCGTATTGACAAATGTCACGAAACTTCAAAAATTTCGTTTCACCAATACGCTGGCACCTTACAGAAGCCACTTCCGCTGTGGGCAAAGTTGCTTGCCACCCGCTTCCGCTGTGGGCAAAGTTGCTGGCTGCGTTCATCAAATTTTGTCCGTTAAATTTGAAAATAATTATTACAACTAAATTTTGTGTGAACAATGATCAATTTGAAAAAAATAATTGTATATTTACTAGACATAAAAGAAAGATGAACAGTTCTGAAGAATAATAAACACATAAAAACATTTTTAGCGAACATTCGTGAGGCAGTTAACATAAATCGAGTAGAATATGTTTATCACATAATAGGTCTGTTTTTTTGAGCTTCGATCTCAGCAAAGCAAAGTAAAGTAGGATTTTCAGCACGCTAATTACAACAACTACGCTATACTTGACACTTCGAGACTTGCAATGGTTGTTCTAATTGTGTGCTGAAAATCATTGAAAATCCTACTTTACCTTGCTTTGCTGAGATCGAATCTAAAAAAAAACACGGCTAATGTCGCTTAGTATACTTCTGAAGTCTAGTTATAATTTATAAATACCAAGATAATATCGTTGCTGTTATTAGGTATAAATTCTCCGTTATTCTTAATATAGTTAAACAATAAAGAATAGGTGAGTGTATTTGTTCCATTATTATGTGGCTTGTATTTCAAAGCCTACATTTATAATATTTAAAAGTCGTGTGTTTTGGTATTATAATGGAACAATAATGGTGAATGAATAGAAATACATACAGAATGTAATGAAACAACTAACATGAAAATTGATGAAAATGTGCTGAGATAATAATTATTCACCAAATTTGATTTGAACCTCTTTAAAAAAAAAAACAATACTTCTGAACACTGCCACGATTGTCACAGCTGACCACGGTTGAACTGGTTGAAACTGACACTGACACAACAGATTCACCACTCTTGTCAAGCTCATTTCCATTTGACTTGACATTTTAATTATTTGTTTTCATAGTTTTCGACGTTTTCGATTTCGTGGATTTAATAAAAGTTTGTGGAATGGATTTAAGTACTGAAGAAAACTACATCATAGCTCAAGTCCAGAAAGCACGTTCCACCGATCCTTGTGCAGCAAAGGAACGAATTATAACCGCAAAAACTATTTCCCAACAACTTTGATGTCCAGGTACAAAGCTCCGTAAAGAATGAATCCTATTCTACAAATTACTTTCAAATTATCTAGTTTGGAGGGTATAAACTGGAAAAAGAAGCCATCAATTATGAAGAAGCTGCGAAGTGTTTAAGTTACATGTAAGCTTGGTATATAGAACATAATTCCTCATTAAAAGAACGCTTACATTTCAGAATCAAAGTGTTTACCTGTGGAACGAGGTCGCCGAACCTACTGCTGCCCTACGTGCCCTAGTTAAAAATGTTACAACACGTCTCGAAGCACAAGATTCTTTTGCTGTGAACCACACAGAGAACAACTTGGAGCAATGCATGTTGCAACTTCTGATACTGAAAAGGTTGCCTCAAGCTGATATTACACATTCGGTAGGTTATCATCACCATCAACGAAAGACTATGACTGATGATAGTGTCGGGCAGCTTTGCCTGCCGAAGGCCACTCATACTGGATGGGAGTTTGTGCAGTATTAATGAGCACATAATGGCAGAATAACGTGTAAGTACATTGAATGAGTTTTAGCTAAATGATATTTCATAATAAAATGCCGCAATTTAGTGCCAATTTATTCAACAAATATGGATGAAATCGATCCTTACGAAAGTGGTTTTGATCGAAGTTCGATGCGGCAATGGTTTCCTTCCTAGAGTGCCTCATACAGTTCCAGCAAGAGGTGGAAAACCGAGACAAATAGAGAAGGAAAATATCATTGACCATTCAACGGGAATCTCGTACTCAATCAAGTAAGTGTTATGCACCTGTGGTTTTGAATATGCAGTAAAAACAATTGTCTTTTTCCAGAATACAACACACAATTTAACTCGGATGAGCAGTGGACCAAAGCTTTTAAGTTTTTACTCACTAAATTAAAACGGCGCCTGGCATGGGTCTCATCTCAATTTACGACACAGTGATTACCAGATTTGGATATAGGATAATTTTATTCGGTTTACCTAACCTTACTTGTGTATTATAAGTTTATATAAAGTAAATAAAGATTTTTTGTTAATTTTATTTAACTCAAATGGATGGACTTTCTTTTTTGGTTGTCGATGGCTCTTCATTGTATTTACGCGAAGTGTCCCGCCACTGAGGTCACGGCAAGCATCATGGTTTGTAGTCTTTTCGATTTGGGCACCGAACGAAGAATGGATCCAAATCCTCCTTTGCCACCGAGCATTTGGAGGTGTATATGAACGGCTGCTTTGTTGTGGATTGTTGTTCGGGCTGTTTTTCCATTTGGTAGCAAGAAGAAATCTCTGCTTCTAAGTTTTGCAGCAAGGAACGCTTTATAAAAAAATCACAAATCGAAGACAACACACATACAGTCGCTTCGCAAATTTGCTACAGGATTTATTGATTGTTAGTAGCTACACAAGACAGTATTTGCCTGCCACCCAAATAAATAGGCACCATTTCTTTTACATATACATTTACAGATACATTATGTTAATTTTGAAATAATTTAAAACAACTCTGGGGTGTCTTTGCTATGGCTGCTCACTCTTTTGTTCCAATTTGTTGACTTGACCCAGCATCTTCTGCTACATCTCCTTTTCGTTGTGATAATATATGTAAGACTGAAATAAACAACAAGAATTTCAATGCTCAAACTGCTTATAACTAACATTTAAAATCAACATACGCTTGTTGTGATTCATCCATCAAATTAAGACTCTTGTTATTGTCTCTTGCTGTTACTAGCAGCGAATAAGACAATAGAAAATTTTCGTAAGACTGTTCGTCGCGAAAGGATGTGGCGATTCTTCGAGAAAGACAAATTCACATCTGCCTCTACAATGAATAGAATTTCAACAGTAGGTACGTTGCTCAGCCGAGCCTGGCTGAAAGCATAAAATAAAACATTCGAATGAAAAGCCAATTTGAAATTCGATAAACAAACCTGAAGAAACTTCTTTACATCTTCGACAATATTATAATTTATACTCGTTCTTGTTCGTATCGAACCATCTGTATTTGGTTTCTTTTGCCAAGAGTGTGACAAGTGCTTGTACAACGAAGTTTTGTAAATTAGGGCGGGTTTCAAGATAGTTACTCCTGCAAATAACATATAATCAAGCTAAATTAAGTATTAGTCCTTAGTATTAGTCCTTATCAAACCTTATATCGATCCTTTGCTCTAAATTTACTGAATCAATTTGGTGAGAGTTGTTGCGGCGAGAATAATCCCAGTTTTTGACTTCAATTGGATTCAATGGTTTCCGAGAGGAAATGTTTGCTATGAATTTCGAAGTTCGTAGCAAACAATTTCCCCTACTACGAAATACGTAGCAAAATTCCGAATACGACGGATTCTGTGATAGATGTGATTAATAATAACACGTTTATGAGAAGTCTACATCTGCGTCTGTATACTGCTCCATAGGCACAGCCCTGTGTGCGGTTTCACTTTCCATCACTTCCACATCACGACATGCACATGAAAACAGCTCTCGTCTCACTTGGTGTCATTTTGGGCTGCGTTTGAGGTATTGCAGGGGATTCCAATACGAGCCTCAATGTACCGAGAAACAACACCAGTTGCTCCCTTGGCAGAGTAGGTATACACACCGAGAGACCACGAGCAGCAGTAAAAACGTTGTCCCAATCAGTGAGCATTGCCTTGAATCCAGTACCAATGACTGTGCCAGCAGTCTTGATGCTGATGATGGCAGTGATGCAATTTTCTTCTGCCTTTAGACGAATCTGTTTTAGGTTGATGTCATGATTCTCCCAGTCTACCTTGGCTTTGGTTCTCATTGGTTCGATGGTTTGCCGGCGCATTGGCTCTTGGCGTGCGAAACTTTCCTCTTGCCTAGTGTTAAAGGTTCAGGAATCAATTTACACAACTTTTACTATATACATATGTACAAACTTACTTTTTGAGATTGTCCTCCTGGACACGTTGCTGCTGCGACAATTGATCTTCATAGCGGCCGGCGCCTTGCCAATTGGACACGATGCTGCTGTTGCTTGGTATCTTCCAAGAAGTGGATACAAAATGGTTATCAATTCGTTGTCAGGTTCATGTAAATTAAAATCAGGTCTTCCTACGCTTTTTGTTATCGATACGCTTTTGTTCAACGTTCGCCTGTTCACTTTGTGCTTCGTATTGCATGAATTTGGCCATAAACTCTTGTTGCCGTGTATTCTCCTGCAGCTTGGGCAAATCTGTAAGACATATAATGTATTTACTTACATTTTTTCAATTTGTTGCAGGAAAAATTAAATTGTGTTTACATCTTTTGACATTTGTCAATCGGCTTCTGTCAAAAGAAAACTCACCACATTTGTTTTGGTTCGCTTTTTTTTTGTTGCTCACACGGATTCTAAATTCAAATAACACCGATAGGAAAACAAAATGGCGAATTTGAAAAAAAATCGAGGGGGCCAGCGGCAAGAGGATTGTCAGTTGGGGGTCTCAGTATGGTTTGTCTATGCTGAAAACCTGTGTTTGACATGTCTTCTAGGGCGCCCTAGTTGTGCACTGAACTGACCCCAGTTATTTTGTCGGGGCAAGAACTCAGTGCTGAGTTGCGCTGTCATTTCGCTTGCTGTTATTCGTTTATTTGAATATCGTAATAAAGATAAATACAATAAATTTGATATTCAAAGGGGAATTGTTTGAAAACAACAACGTTTATGGACTAAAACCTTATTTTAAAGATAAATGGAATGAAAAAAATTGGGAATCAAAGCTGATTACATTTTTTAGTGCATCGCATATATTGCAAACAGTTTTATCAACTTGTTTGCATTATGGCAAGCACAAGATCAGAATTGATTTCACTCATTTTTAACAATAAACAGAACAAAGTGTTATCATCTTCGTACTTCGTTCGCCAAAACAAAGTATTTTTCAAATTTAAAAACTGCCAGACTTCAGGGCAGCATAATGTGCGTTCGATATGATAGCCGAATTTTCAGGGTTGCGCAGGTTTTTGGGTAGGCGGGAAAATCAGCTGACACTTCTCAGTGCGCACTAGTGGGCACTAGTGCTAGCCACGTCAAACAAACCTAATACTACATGTTACTGGATAAAACACATGCTTAACAGTAGAACCATAAATGCTACTTTAGGCAGTGACAGTATACTGAAAAAAAAAAAGACGTCGTCATATTAGGCGTTTTTCTTTTTTAGTTCAGAGCACAACCTGAACTGTTATACAAAAAGATCGTGTTTCTTTTTTAGCTCAGAGCATGATCAGAGCGCGCTCTATGAGCCCAGAATAAATTGACTGAGCATCCTGAGTAAAAAGCTGAGTATACTTATACATGCACACTTCCAGTCACATTTGAAGGACAAAAAAAAACAGGAACAACAAAACATCCTCTGAATGCTCTGAGCACGTATGGTTCAGAGCGCGCTCATAATGCTCGAACTCTGTTCAGTGCTCAGCTCTGAACTAAAAAAGAAAAACGCCTATTAACGAATGGCGTTCATAAACATGCTATTCATCAATATGATGAATAAATTCATGAAAACTTTTCGACAATTGATGAACCGTTTTTCAATATGAAGAAAGTGCATTCATCAATTTTTTTGGCAGAGTTCTGATAAGAATTTGGCGTATTTTTTTATGAGCTACGTTCATTATTTCATCAATATGACGAAAACACTTCTTTCGATGAATTCAGTTATTTGTTCATCCAGTTGATGATTTATTCGTCTCGTTGGTGTATGGAATCATCGTATTCAAGTACGATTGCCAAATTTTGAATATTTATCATATTGATAAAGGAGCTCATCGTATTGATGACGGCTTTCATCATACTGATGACCGCGTTCATCAAAAAAACAGACTTTAGTTTATATTAACGAGAATGTTGATGTTGATGGTGAAGCGTTCTTCTTATAGATGAACTGAATTCGTTATATTGATGAAAAAAATCAAATTAAATTAAAATCATCATATTGATGAATTTCTTTTATCGTTTTCTTCAATGTGATGTACAGATTGTTAATATGATGTTTGCTGTAGGTGTACACACACGAAGTTGGTACAGCATTTATACTCAAACACGACATATGACATTAATCAAGCGTAAAGTATCTACACAGGGTGGCAAAAAAAAAATTATGAATGGTTTAACGATGAACAATGAATATCTTAAAAGAGTCAAAATTTCGAAGAGTGATTTAGAAATTTCATCGTATAGATAGTTATATGTTTATTTTTTAATCAATGTTCCCACAAAAGTATTCATTTCTATCTTAAACATTGTATTACAAATTACTTGCCGTTGAATAAACATTTTAAATAGCTTTTACTACGGGCGACTGATTATGAAGTGTGAAAAATTCTATAAAAACTGTGGAAATTTAAAAAGGTATTTCCGATTTTCGCATTATATAAAATGTTATTATATATATATTTAAAGTATTTATTATGTAATCTGTAGAATGAAAGTTATATTATTCGAAAAGTAGATGTGAACACAAAAGGTGTTGACTTACGACTTTCGTTAAAATGATGTTATGTAAACGAACTTTTTTCGACATAAATTTTTTGCTCTTAAAACTTATTTTTAAAATTGCGTATTTTTTCCATATCTAGACGCTTTTTAATTTGTAAAAAAAGACGTAAATATTGAAAAGTGTTGTAGGTGTTTTTAGTATGCATACTTATAAAAGGTAGGTAGGAAGGGTAGCATTAAATAAATGGAAATAGAGCTAGAATTGTCATGAATTTTTTTCACCGATTTTCCTTTGGTAACAAGTATTGCCAATGAACTACAATGCTATGTTTACCTTATTATGCCTCTTTTAAGAAAGTATTGTGGTGTGGAATGTATCGTGTAACCTAAAATGGTGAAGTGAAAACAACCCCTTAGTCACCAAACAAGTTCCACCCAAGTGTCACTTCCAATTGGAGACTGGAACCTGTCAAGTAAATGTATTTCACCACTGAACCTTGTTCTAGAACCACTTAGAATTAGCTAGAAAGTTCTCGTCAGATGGCGGAGCGGGTATAAAAGGACAGCTTTTAGAAGAGGGCGAGACAGTTGATTTATAACAGTGATTGGTTAAAGTTCGAGATAGTAATAGTTTGTGAAGATAAATAAGTGAAAAGTAATAGAGTAAATAAAGTGATTGGTTTGAAATGTTGAAGAATTGTTTAAGTAATAGTGTTCTGGTACTTTATAAGTGAAATATTAGAATAGTCGATAAAAGTGTAATAAAAGTGAATTTTATTAGAGAAGTTAAACGGAATAGTGTTTTATCTTTACGAATCCCAGCCTGAATGTAACATTGGTGTCAGAAGTGGGATAAAACTTATTCTGTGCTAAGTGTCTAAGTGAAGTTAAAAAAATATAAAAAAAAAAAAAAAAAAAAAAAAAAAAAAAAAAGTGAATTTGTGATTTTCTAAATTACAAGAGACAAACAAAATGGGTCGTGTATTGCTACATCTAAGCATACCCCAATTGAAAAGTGAACTAGAAAAGCGGAATCTTTCCACAGCTGGAGGGAAAAGTGACCTCATACTTCGTCTGCAGGAAGCTGTCCAAAACGAGGGAGAAGATCCGAAAACCATGCTATTCGACGTGGCAGAAGAACAAGTAAGTACAAGCGTTGATATTAACGCTATGATGGAATTACTTCTTGCGAAGATGGAAGAACAGAAAAATTCTATGGAATCTAAGTTCGCAGAACAGAAGAATTCTCTAGAAGAGCAGAAGAATTCCCTAAAAGAGCAGAAGAATTCCCTAGAAGAGCAGAAGAATTCCATGGAATTGAAGTTCGCAGAACAGAAGAATTCTCTAGAAGAACAGAAAAATTCTCTTGAAGAACAGACAAATTCCATTGTCGCCGCACAAAAAGATGCAGTGGAAGAATTTAAGAATGTTCTAGATGTAAAAATTGACGCGATTGATGAAAAATTAAACGAGCATGAAACAAAGTTTGAGGAAATTAACAAAACGTTTCAAAAGCACGAGACAAACATCGAGAACATAGCTAAAGAGCTCGGAACAAACATCAAGAATATAACTAAAGAGCTCGAAATAGTCAAGAAACAGAAGGCTCGGCAATATTCTGCTGACTGCCCAAGAAAGAAGGAGATGCAGCCACCCGTTTTTGATGGTCAAACATCATGGCCGATTTATCGGAGACAGTTCGAGGCAGCTGCAACGACCAATGGATGGGACGACGAGGATAAGTCGATTGCATTAACGCTCGCATTACGAGGTACCGCTGCAGAATTGCTTCAAACTATCTCCGAAGAAAAACAACGCGACTACGAGACTTTGGTGAAGGCTATTGAGATGCGATTTGGTGACGACCACATGCAGCAAGTGTATAGGGTGCAACTGCGCAGTAGAATCCAGAAGAGGGGAGAAACACTCCAGCAACTGCAAGCTGATATCGAACGGCTAGCGCACTTGTCTTATCCCAATGCCGGCGAGGATGTCATCAATGAAATGGCTATTGAGGCATTTACACAAGCCATAGAGGACAGACAACTGCAGATGGCTCTACGAATGGCTGGAAAGAGAACTCTTCCTGAGGCACTGGCATTTGCCTTAACCATGAAAGCTGCTGACCAAGCATCTCAAGGATTTCACCGCGTGAGAGAAATGACATCTGTTGAATGCTCGTGCCAGAGAACAGAAGTAGTAGACCGTAACAGTTCTCGAAGGGGACCGATCCGTTGCTGGAACTGCAACAAAATTGGACATCTACAACGACAGTGCAGAGCCGAACGTAAACAGGGCAGTTGTCCACATTGCAGAGCTAGGGACGAGGAGGCGTTTGAGCTTTCGGCGGATGGAACATCTGGAATCGACGCCCCCAGGACCACAATTCAGGTTTCCCAGACCAAACGATGTAATAGGAGTCTGACAGTGGAAGCCCATATCGGCCAGAAAAAGTGTGTCGCCACAATCGATACAGGTGCCACCGCTTCCATAGTCAGAAGGGACATCGTTCGCCAAGCATGGCTGCACAACACCAGCAGCTACTGTCTGAAAACAGCAACTGGAGCAACAGCAAAGGTGTATGGTGAGGTACTCTTGACGATAAACCTTGCAGGAATAGTCTTCTCCCATGCATTCTTAGTGGCTGATATATGTGACGAATGCATCATCGGAATCGACTTTATGAAGACGCATGATATAGTACTCGACATCGGTTTGCAAGTTATAAAGTACAAGAACGTCGAGATTCCGATGGTTTACGGGAACGAGAACGTCGCAGCTCTACGGACAGTTGTAAGTGATGACGAAATACTACCACCTTCGTCAGAAACAGTTATTTGGACAAAGCTGGAAGGCGACCCTGGGAGCCACCGATTCTACCTAGTCGAGCCAGATGCAGAAAATTATTATCAGAGGTATATCGTCGGAAAGATGCTGGTTGAACCTAAAAACAACTTGGTTCCCGTTCGTGTCCTCAATGTGGAACACAGAAGCGTGAAATTAAAGCAAGGGGAAGTGATTGGAAAGTGCGTACCGATTACTGCGGTCACAAAGTTGTCCAATGCTAGTCCTGTGAAACCGGTTAGACCTACGGAGATATCGGAAATGAACAGGAATATACTCGGAGAGTGCGAGCTGGATCAGGAGCAGCGGTCCATGGCAGGGAGTCTAATCAATGAGTTTGCTGATATATTTGCTTCACAGAACGGCGAGTATGGCCGAACACATCTCGTACAACACCGAATCGACACCGGAGATGCGAGACCGGTTCGTCAGCCTCCCCGACGACTACCATTGGCTAAGCAGACGGAGGTTGCAGAAATGGTATCGACGATGGAAAAGGAAGGACTGATTGAAAGCTCAAAAAGTCCGTGGGCATCGCCGGTCGTCCTGGTCAAGAAGAAAGACGGAAGTACGAGATTCTGCGTGGACTATCGCCAACTCAACAACGTCACCAAGAAGGATAGCTACCCCCTTCCAAGAATTGACGACACCCTAGACACAATATCCGGAGACAAATGGTTTTCGACTCTCGATCTGAAGAGTGGCTACTGGCAAGTGCAGATCCATCCAGAAGACCGCGAGAAAACAGCATTCACAGCAGGAAACGGCCTTTGGCAGTTTACAGTAATGCCATTTGGACTGTGCAATGCTCCAGCTACTTTTGAACGTCTAATGGAGCGCGTTCTACTGGGACTAACGTGGAAAACCTGCTTGGTCTACCTGGACGATGTCATCGTAGTAGGAAAAACATTTAACGAACATCGAGATAACCTTAAGGAGGTGTTCCAAAGGCTACGAAGTGCGCAACTAAAACTTAACCCGAAGAAGTGTTCCTTATTTAGACCAGAAGTGAAGTACCTCGGGCACATCATCTCTTCCAAAGGAGTCAAGACTGATCCGGAGAAGGTCGATGCAGTAAAAAACTGGCCGGTACCCAAAGACAAACATCAACTGAGAAGCTTCCTGGGACTTGCGACCTATTACAGACGATTTGTAAAGGACTTTGCCAGGATCGCAAAGAGCTTGCATCAACTGACAGAAAAAGGCAAACAATTCAAATGGTCAGGTGAGTGCGAAAAGAGCTTCAAGGAACTTAAGCAACAGTTGTGCAGCGCCCCCATACTAGCGTACCCCACCCCTGGGAAAACATTTATTGTGGATGCAGACGCTAGTAATGTGGGAATTGGAGCCGTCCTTTCCCAGGTGCACGATGGCCAAGAGAAAGTAGTTTCCTACTTCAGCAAAGTTCTCTCAAAGCCAGAAAGGAACTACTGTGTTACCAGGCGCGAACTCCTTGCTTTGGTATTGGCGACAAAACATTTCCATAAGTACCTTTATGGACGGAAATTCATCCTCCGCACAGACCATGCGTCTTTAAAGTGGCTACTACACTTTAAGAATCCTGAAGGCCAAGTCGCAAGGTGGATCGAACGGCTGCAGATGTACGACTACGAAATACAACATCGAAAGGGAAGTCTTCACTCTAATGCAGACGCTCTCTCCCGTCGACCGTGCAAAGCAAATTGCAAACATTGCTTGCGACACGAGGAAAAAGATGTCGCGTCCGTTCAAAGGGTGAGAGCTATGCCAATTGGTGGCTGGAGTGCGCGGGAAATACGGGAGGCTCAAATGGAAGATCCGGATATCGAACCCATTCTCGCCTGGAAGGAACATGAGGGAAAACCAGACTGGCAGGAGATATCCAATAGGAGCCCCGAGCTGAAGGCATACTGGGCGCAGTGGGACTCCCTTCACGTACAAGACGGCATTCTAAAAAGAAGATGGGAAAGCCCGGATGGAAAGTCGTTCGTAATGCAGCTTGTTGTACCCAAGTCAAAGGTTATGGAAGTGCTCAGGGAATTGCATGATGGAGTGTCTGGAGGCCACTTGGGAATCAATAAAACGCTCGAAAAAGTGCGGGAACGCTTTTACTGGATTCATTCAAGGCAGGACGTTGAAACTTGGTGCAGGAAATGCGTTACATGTGCGGCCAGCAAAGGTCCGAGACTGAAAGTCCGTGGCAAAATGCATCAATACAATGTTGGAGCCCCTTTCGAAAGGATAGCAGTTGATATTGCGGGACCGTTTCCTGAAACAAACAATGGAAATCGTTACATCCTCGTTGTTATGGACTATTTCAGTAAGTGGCCTGAAGCATTTGCTATTCCAAATCAAGAAGCTAAAACCGTGGTGGAGCAAATCGTCAATAACTGGGTAAGCAGATTCGGTGTACCAATGGAACTGCATTCAGACCAAGGACGGAACTTCGAGTCGAAGATTTTCCAAGGAGTGTGCCAGTTACTCGGGATTCACAAGACAAGGACAACCCCGCTTCATCCACAATCAGATGGGATGGTGGAGCGCTTCAACAGGACACTGAATGAACATCTCTCTAAGGTCGTTGGCGAAGACCAGAGAGACTGGGATAAGCACATCCCCATGTTTTTATTGGCTTATCGAGGAGCAGTGCATAACACCACAGGACATACTCCATCTGAAATCTTATTTGGTCGAACAGTACGCCTACCTAGCGAGTTGATGTTTGGATATCCATGTGAAGAGCCCAAGAATGAGGAGGACTACGTTACAGACCTCAGGGATATCATCAGGGACGTGCATCGAGACACTAGGGATAAGATTAAGATAGCCAGTGACCGCATGAAAACGAGGTACGATACTAAAACGACAACTACAGGATTCCAGGAAGGAGATCTGGTATGGCTATATAACCCTCATCGAAGGAAAGGTTTATCGCCTAAGTTGCAACAAGACTGGGAAGGGCCCTATACAATCGTAAAGCGCATTAACGACGTTGTCTATCGCATCCAACGAGGAAGAGGCAAGCTGAAAGTCGTTCATGTGGATCGTCTTCATCGTTATAATGGTGAAAATGTTAATGAGTTTGTTCGGGACGAACAAGTTTAAGAGGGGGACATTGTGGTGTGGAATGTATCGTGTAACCTAAAATGGTGAAGTGAAAACAACCCCTTAGTCACCAAACAAGTTCCACCCAAGTGTCACTTCCAATTGGAGACTGGAACCTGTCAAGTAAATGTATTTCACCACTGAACCTTGTTCTAGAACCACTTAGAATTAGCTAGAAAGTTCTCGTCAGATGGCGGAGCGGGTATAAAAGGACAGCTTTTAGAAGAGGGCGAGACAGTTGATTTATAACAGTGATTGGTTAAAGTTCGAGATAGTAATAGTTTGTGAAGATAAATAAGTGAAAAGTAATAGAGTAAATAAAGTGATTGGTTTGAAATGTTGAAGAATTGTTTAAGTAATAGTGTTCTGGTACTTTATAAGTGAAATATTAGAATAGTCGATAAAAGTGTAATAAAAGTGAATTTTATTAGAGAAGTTAAACGGAATAGTGTTTTATCTTTACGAATCCCAGCCTGAATGTAACAGTATGTATAGGCTAATATTTGAATATTTTCAAAATCAGTTTAAGATTATTTTTTAACCAATTTTTTTAGGTACCTGCTCCTCGATGCTTGATGCTTGAAATTATAAAATTCAAGAGAATGGATCAATTGAATATCGATTATGATTAAATAACAAAAAAACGCAAAACACTTTTCAAACACAAACACATGCACCCTGTGCCCATACATCAAGAAATGCATATGGCAGGCAAATGGCCGCTTTCTGACTCTAATTGGGATCCATTATAAAACAAAACTTCCTGGAAAAATAAAAGTAACTAGCTGCGAAATAAAATAAAATATTATAAATCCTCAATATTTCTTGAGCGCGTGAGTTTTGGCCACTGCAACTTATTGACATTCGTGGTAAAACTGATTGTCGTTGGAATATTTTCCTTTCGGATACGAAGAAATTCAATTATTAAAATCACATAATATTGCCTCCGTTACCATTTCCATGACATTATTTTCGTTTAAGTATTTTACCATTCTCAGTAAAGAAGAAATTGGACGGCAATTTCGGTTCATCACATTGATGAATTTTTCATAACATTGATGAACAAAGTTGATGAATGATGAACACATTTTATAATTTTCAAATTTCTTCATATTGATGAAATCGGTTTCATCATAGCAACGAAAAATTTCACTGGACTAAAATTGATGATTTTTTCATTATATTGATGAATTTTTTCATTGCTATGATGTACTTTTTTTTCAGTATATCAGCGTCACAGCTAATAATAATAATAATAATAGTTGGCGAAACAGGTCTGTAGGTACCCAGGGCCTAGCTTCTCGCAACCATTCGTTGTTTGTGAGTTTTTAATTTTTGGAACGAATGGAAGGGATCTACAATTTTATGCCGGTTCCAAACGGGCCGATTGAGAAGCTCTTTCATGACAGTTATACTCTCGGATGTTTGTCAGACGTTCGCGAGAGGTGGCGCAGTGAAAAAAACCCTGAGTTGGAATTTGGGTTTTTGCGGGATTCGAACCTGGACCCCTCGCTTAGTAGTCCAACACACTAACCACTAAGCCACTGCGACCACAGCGTCACAGCTACGAAAGAACAATCTCCGAAGTCCTACAGAGGGCACTTAACTTGTAGTTGCTGACTGGTGCTAAAAAAATTAGCCTAACAATAGTTGCATTCACAAAAAGGCGGAATCGAGAAAGGCTAAAAAACCTACCCTGCTTGGTGAAACAATAGAGTTCTCAAAAGAAGTCAAATGCCTAGGTCTAACTCTGGACGGAAAATTCACTTGGAACTCTCACCATAGACAAAGCCAGGATCTCTCTGTGGACCAGAAGTCTGATTGGTAAAAGTTGGTAAACTTTGAGGGGATGAAAGAGGTTCTGAAAGTTTGTATGGGGAAATGCACTTTGAAAAAAAAAATAAACTGGATATCTATAAGCATACCCCCTTCGGGTAGGGGTTAGAATTTACCCGAGGTAGGCATGCCTGTCGTAAGAGGCGACTAAAATCCAACCTCCGTATACCGAGCGTGTAGTGTATACAAAAAATGCAATGAACAAAACGAAAAGATTAATTACCCCAGGTGGCAGTTCAGCTTTACTGGAAAATCCACCCTCTTCGGAGGTCGGCTCTATGGATTCTGGGGAGAGCTGCTTATTGCAATCCATTAACCCTTTTGTTAAAAATTCAAGGGTATCTCGATCGCCTCCATCAAGATCGAATAACCCCGGGAAAAGAAGTCCGCCGGGAGCGCCAGCGCGTGAAAAACGGGACTCAGTTAAAGAAATAAGTTCTGAGGAAGAAACTAAAACACTCCGAATCAAGGTTTAGGAAATAGATCTACTCTATCAAGCTCTTAAGAAAGAGATAGAACTGTTGAAGGAAGAAAATAATGTTCTAAGGAACACTCATTCTCAGAAAGAACGCGAATGTACTCCACCACGCTTGCCTAGTCAGGAATACCACACTGACGAAGAAGAGCTAGCACGCGAAACGAATCGGGTCCCTAAGAAAAGACCTAGTAAGAAAAGGAGAGCCGGTTCTTCGCCTGAAGTCGAGCCTCTAGGAGAACAAACGCGTAAAGTACCGCAAGAAAAACAACTCCGAGGGCGAATTCGTCCACCGCCTCCAATAAACGTCGTTGGGGTAACGGAGTATAATAAGTTACTCAGCCTCCTTAAAGGAACGATAACATCGGAATTTAAGGTAACATCATTGAGGAATAATGCGTGGAAAATTAACGCTTTTAACCACGAAAACTACCGGGCAGTGTCCCAAAAGCTAAATACCGAGAAGATCCAGTGGTATACTTTTGAAATAAAGTCAGGAAGGCCACATCGTTTTGTAGCGAGGGGACTCCACCCCTCATGCACCAAAGAAGAGGTTATAAACGACCTCCGTTCCAAAGGGTTTAAAATTGTTGATGCCGTGAATATCATCAAGAAAGAGAAGCAAAAAACGGAAGAAGATAAGGACATCCTGGTAAGGCGTGGACTTCCGCTCTTTATGCTTACCTTCGATAGGTCTGATAATATCGAAGATATCTACCGAATTAAAACTATAGTTAATATTGTGGTAAAAATCGAGCCCATGCTCGAAAACAATTTGAAAACAATTCCACAGTGCAAACGTTGCCAAGAATTCAATCATACGCAAATGTATTGCAGAAAAGAGCCGCGATGTGTAAAATGCGCCGGAAGTCATTCCTCCCAAGACTGTGGAGCAAATAAACAATCCTCCCCTACCTGTGCTAATTGCAAGGGAAAGCACCCGGCGAATTATAAAGGCTGTGAAGTAGCTTAGGAGTTGCAAAAACGGAGAGATGTGCTCCTCAAAACGCAAAATAGAAAAACAAAGCCGCTTACCAAGACAAAGCGTAGAACCGCCCAGGAGGTTGTAAGCAATATAAAACCTCCGGTTCAAAAGCGTAACATTGTCAGAGAAAGAGAGACAATAGAAAGGCCCTCGACCTCTGTTGTCAAAAGAACTGCTACCGAAAAGCTACCATCAGAAAAGCCATCGAATAGTGGCCCTCGAATAGCCAAAATGCAGACCTATGCTCAGGCCGCGGCATTCGAAGGAGCGAAAAACGTTGAAACTTCGTCGGACCCTGTTTCTCGGCGCAGGGTCATAAGTCCACAGGCCAAAAGTCCACAATGGACTTTTGACCCATCTATGTGGGTTATAGGTCCACAAACCAATAGTGGACACAAACCAATAGTGGACTTATAACCCACCCAGATGAGCCAAAAGTTCACAATAATTTGGGCCATAGGTTCACAATTTTAAAATTGAAGTAGGCAATAAGTCCACAATTATCCATATGACAAAAAGAGTTGTTTTAACAACTCGAAAAGTATGGGAATGTTTGATAGATGCCGTGAAATAAGACCAACTTCTAAAAATGTACCTTATTTCACTCTTAAATAGTGTAATAAGGATAACTTCCAACAGTTGGTCTTATTTCACTCCCACAAAGTGCAATAACGCCAACAAAATTTGAGTAATAAGAAGAACCTTGCACCCACCCCGTAATCCATCAGTAAACCTAAGCAGGGGGGTTGCAGGGGGCAGCATGCCACCCCATACAGAATTCATAGTTTGAAAGCGCAATCTTAAAATGATTGCAATGCTGGAGAAGTGTGTCTTGTGGGTTTTGGAGGCAAACAACGCAAATGAGGTCATTACTAGAATTTTTAGCTTCGTTTTCAAGCTCGTTGTCCTCTTCTTCACCTTCTTCATCCGTGAGCCATAAGACCACAATCAGTGAGTCAAAAATTCACCTGGGTGGGTTATAAGTCCACAATTGAAACAACATTGAGTGTAAAACTAGCCAATAACCTAGAGCCAGCGAGATTAACTGGTAGAAAAACTAACTGGGAAGGCTTTAGGAACGAAATAGAAGAGAATGTTGAACTGAGTGTTCAACTTACGACACCCTATAAACTTCAGGTTGAAGTTGATCGCTTCGTCGAGATCGTACAGCTCGCCTCCTGGAATAATACGCCTAATCCAAGGAAAACGCCGGCCAAATACGGGCAACGATATCCTCCCGAAATAAAAGAATTGGTCAACGAAAAAAGGAAGGCGTGTAAGAAATGGCAACAGAGTCGAGCTCCGCAACATAAAGCACATTTGAATTATTTGTGCAATTTGTTGAAGACAGTTATTAAGGATTTTAAAAATCGTGCGATAGGTTCTTACCTTGAAAGCTTAACAGCGAAAAAAGATTCTAATTATTCACTTTGGAAAGCTGTAAAGGGCACCAAAAGGCCCAAAATCCCCGCGCCGCCAATTAGAATAAATCGAAATGAATGGGCAAAGATAAGGAAAAAGCGGACGTTTTTGCCGCTCACCTAGAAGAAACTTTTAAATCGTACGATGGCCAAGCGATCCACGACAATACTAATAGGGCGGAATCACAATCTGACGATTCAACACTCAC
This sequence comes from Cheilosia vernalis, assembly GCA_949126925.1. Lineage (NCBI taxonomy): Eukaryota > Metazoa > Arthropoda > Insecta > Diptera > Syrphidae > Cheilosia > Cheilosia vernalis. Next base: position 43,686,729 of record OX421358.1, read on the forward strand.
TAGTGCAACGCTAAGTGAACTAAAACGTGAAATCGAATCCCTTAAACCTAAGAAAGCTCCTGGTTATGATTTGATCACCGGAGAAGTTCTGAAAGTTCTACCAAGGAAAGCATTAAATAAGCTTCTTCATATTATAAATGCCGCGCTCAGACTAAAACACGTGCCGAGTCAATGGAAAGTCGCGGAGGTCATAATGGTTTTAAAACCAGGAAAACCGCCAAATGAAGTAAAATCGTATAGACCGATTTCCCTTCTTCCAGTCATATCCAAAGTCTTCGAGAGAATATTGCTTAGGCGCCTACAACCGGTTATTGAAGACAATAATCTTATCCCTGACAACCAGTTTGGGTTCAGAACCAAGCATTCGACGATTGACCAAGTACCTACATAGAACTACTGACGTAATCGAGAAAGCATTTGAAGAAAAAAAGATTTGCTCAAGCGTATTCCTTGACGTCTCACAAGCTTTTGATAAGGTGTGGCACGACGGCTTGAAATTTAAATTATGACAAGTGCTACCCGAAAGCCTATATGATATTCTAGAATCATATCTCGGGAATACCTTCTGTGTTAGAAATGGAAACGAATACTCGGAGCTAAAAGAAATTTCGGCCGGTGTACCGCAAGGAAGCATCCTTGGTCCGCTTCTATATTTGTTATATACTCGCGATATACCAAGAGAAGATGGCACTACCCTTGCTACGTTCGCCGACGACACAGCTATCCTAGCAGTAGGTAATACAATCGAAGAAGCGACTACAAAACTGCAAGCCGCAGTGAATAAGGTAAATGAATGGACAAGGAACTGGCGGATCGCCCTCAACGAAACTAAATCTGTTCACGTGAATTTCACTTATAAGAAAACTAATGACTTGCCAATTTTTCTAAACTTGGCGCGAATACCCTTTGCAAACGAGGCCAAATACCTGGGAATGACACTCGACGCAAAGCTGAAATGGAGTTCGCACGTGAAAATGAAGCGTAAAGAACTCGATATCAAATATAGAGAAATGTACTGGTTACTCGGAAAACATTCCCAGCTCAGTACTGAGAACAAACTGCTTTTATACAAGCAAGTGCTAAAGCCGGTGTGGACCTACGGTATACAACTTTGGGGTTGTACCAAGAAAACAAATGTCAATATTCTACAAACTTTCATGTATGTATTCAATGTGCTTAATAAATAAATCCAAATGTTCTGGTTGTCCAGTAAAATCAGGAACTCCACTTACTAGTTCGAGTAGATTTACCTCCGCCATAGCTGCTCCCTTTTTGTGTATCAATAATCAATATATAGCGTTTTCACAGATTAATGTCTTATTTAGTTTTTTTTTTATGTATACCACAGTCACTTGCAAAAATATGTTTATTGTACGATTTGTTAAATGTTGCTTTGGACTTTTTTTTTTGTTCTTTTTTTTTTTTGTGTTAATATGTATTGGAATTTTCAAACAAACTTCACTTTAATAAATGTTATTTAGCAAAATGCTTCATTTTTAAACTTTTCACTTGAATTTGCGGTTTTTTTTTCCGACTGCGCCAATCATAGAAGATTCTTAAGCGTTGCCGTTGACTTTTTGAAAAATGTATCTATTTTTTTAAAAAAATGTATCAAAAGTATCAAAATTTCGAGAATCAAAAATGTATCAAATGTATCACAAGAGAATTTCGTTTTCTATATCACTTTTCATGTTCCATTGGGACCAAAAATCAATATTTTGATATATATTGATATTGATATTGCTAGATTCAAAACAAGTCTGAAAAAAAATTAAAACATATGAAAAATTGAGATTTTGCAGACTTTTATTTGAAAATTGAAAAATGTATCTAATTGAATATCTGAGTATCAAATTCTTTGCAAGGAAGCAAAAATGTATCTTTTTGATACAATTGTATCTTTGTGGCAACGCTGTGACCAAATAAAAATCAACTTTTTCCTTGTTTCGTCTTTATTGCTTGAAATCTACCAACTTAATGCATCAATCCTACACTTAACTTAACATGTAAACTTACATTGAGTACAAACAAAAACAATAGACAGAGTACAATAACTGGTTCTTATTTAGTTGTGCATGGTAACAATATTATCTTCGGCGTCATGTGTCCATCGTTGCTGGAAGCTGTGACTGAGTATACATAATTTATGTGATGTGGGATATCAGCGTCATGTGTCTCTCATTTATATTGTACGGTACATGTATATTCATTCTGTATACTGTATACATAGCGCAGGTTGTTTGGCGATAACAATATGATGATTTTACCATTATAGTATACGAGTAGGTACAGGTTGTATTGAAAGTTGTTGCTAAGCTGAGCATGTGACTCAAGGGGTCCAACAAAGGGCCTGGCCCCCCAGGTTGGGGGTTGTACGCCGGGTAACTGCCCGACTACGGAAAAAAAAATAAAAGTTCCGGAACGACAACAAGCCTCGGATACCGATCATTTTACTGTTGACGAACCAGGCAAACGAACAGACTTAACAGACCGCGTGCAGCCGAACAGTTAGCGGAGGCCCTAAACTGCTATAAAGCAGACCTTACCGCCATCCAAGAAGTGCGATGGGATGGACCGGGCAAGAAGAAGATGAAAAACTGCGATATCTATTATGGCGACTGCAGGACTGCTATCGGCAACAAAAACAGCGCTTATTTGGATGTGGATTCATCGTTGGCGGCAGACTTAGGCAAGAAGTCTCAAGTTTCAGCTGTGTAAACGAGCGCCTCGCGACAATCCGCATCAAGGCTAAATTCGCCAACATTAGCCTTATATGCGCCCATGCCCCCACGGAGGAGAAAGACGACGACACCAAAGATGGGTTCTACGAGCTCTTAGACAAGACATACGAGCAGTGCCCTAACTATGACATTAAAATTGTCCTAGGTTATTTTAATGCAAAGATAGGAAGAGAGTGCATCTTTGGTAGTACCGTCGGAAGGTACAGCCTATTGCGATTCCCGCATCTCGATATTCATAAGGGCACATGGAGATCTCCTGATCAACCAACCGTCAACCAGATTGACCACATTGCGATCGACGCAAGGCACTCCTCCAGTATTATGGATGTCCGAACGTTCCGAGGGGCCAACATTGACTCGGACCACTACCTTGTTGTAGCCAAGGTACGCCTTCGGATATCCCGAACACCGCCAAGACAAGTAAATACTGTGAGGAAGTTTGACGTCGGACGTCTTAAATCGCAAGAGGTCGCCAGATCCTTCTACGATCGAGTCTCTCTCAATCTCTCAAGAGGTTCTACGCAGCCAGCATCAAGCATTGAAGACCAGTGGCAACATTGCCAAAAAGCCATCAGAGACGCCGCCTCTGATGTGCTTGGTTTCACTCGACCACCACAACGAAACCTCTGGTTCGACGACGAGTGCCGGCAAGCACATGCAGCGAAACAAGAGGCATACAAGGCGGCGCTGCAAAGAAGGACCAGAGCTGAACCATTCAACCTGGACGATGAAGACCAACAATTCCGTCCACCCGACCTGGACGAAGTGAAGATAACCATATCTAAACTTAAGTCCAACAAAGCCGCTGGAGGAGATGGCCTAACGGCCGAGCTATTCAAAGCGGCAGGCGATGACTTGGTTATGAGCATGCACCAACTCATCTGTAAAATATGGTCGGAGGAAAGTATGCCCGATGAGTGGAACCTCAGCATTGTTTGCCCGGTCCTCAAGAAAGGAGACCCTCTGAATTGCGCCAACTACAGAGATATTAGTCTTCTTAATATCGCCTACAAGATCTTATCTGCCGTGTTGTGTGAACGCCTGAAACCTTTCGTCAACAACCTGATTGGTCCTTATCAGTGTGGCTTCAGGCCAGGAAAGTCTACCATCGACCAAATAATCACACTGCGGCAGATCTTGGAGAAAACCCAGGAAGTCCAAATCGATACCCACCACCTTTTCATTGATTTTAAGGCCGCCTATGACAGCATTTATAGAGACGAGCTATACAGAGCAATGTCTAGTTTTGGCATCCCTGCCAAACTCGTCCGTTTATGCAGGATGACAATGGAGAATGCACGCTGCTCCATCAAGGTTGGTAAAGAACTCACCGAAACCTTCGATGTCAAGAAAGGATTTAGACAAGGCGATGTGCTGTCATGTGACTTCTTCAACATCATTCTTGAAAGAATAGTGCAAAACTCAAACGCTAACACCAGAGGCACTATCTTCCAAAAGTCTGTCCACCGAAAGCGGCGAAAATGGGTTTGGCGGTCAATGAGGGCAAGACAAAGTATATGCTGTCATCAAGAAAGGACACCCAACACCGACGTCTTGGTCAGAATATCTCAATAGACAGATATAACTGTGAGGAGGTAAAGGACTTTGTCTACCTAGGCTCCGCTATGAACTCAGACAATGACTCCAGCGCTGAGATTAAACGAAGAATAACTCTTGCCAATCGCTGTTTTTTTGGGCTAAGAAAGCAATTGAGTAGCAAAGCCCTCTCTCGAACAACTAAAGTGACTCTCTATAAGACCTTAATCATCCCAGTCCTGCTTTATGGTGCATAGGCATGGACTCTATCAAAAGCGGATGAGGTTACTCTTGGTTGCTTCGAGAGGAAAATTCTTCGAGTAATTTTCGGTCCCGTCTGCATTGACGGTGAATGGAGGAGGAGATACAACGACGAACTGTACGGGCTGTACAGCGACATCGACCTAGCCAGAAGAGTGAGGGTCCAACGACTGCGGTGGCTGGGTCATGTAGAGCGAATGGACGTGAATGCTCCAGCCCGGAAGATCTTCGAATCCACACCCGAGGGACTCCGCAGTGGAGGAAGACCGCGACTCAGGTGGCGCACGCAAGTGGAAAGGGACCTTAACCAACTTAGCGTGCGAAACTGGAGACAGCTGGCCAAAGATCGTGCTGGCTGGAGACGCTTGTTGGTTGAGGCCCAGGTCCACCCCGGACTGTAGCGCCACCTTAAGTAAGTAAGGAACAAAGAACGAAACCGTTCAACTTGGCAAGATAAGATTAACCCCGTCTAATTTGCAGAACACGCAGGATCTTTCATAGAAAGTAACCTGTCAAAAGTTGTTATTTAATGATAGAAAATTTGCTTGATAAGTTATATCTTAGTTGCAGTATCTAACAATCTTTAGAAGGGTGATGTTTTTAGTCTGTAAAAATCTGACACTACTATGAGAACAAGTTTGCTATTCTCATTATTTTCACACCATATGTTTGTATGGTGCTCCGGATGGTTTATGTTTATTTTAGACCTATATAGGGGACGCTGTGGTCGCTTTTTTGAAAATTCTTATTTATGGACCGATTTGGTTCAAATTAATACCACATAACACTTAAAGAAAAAGAAAGCTTTTGCCAATTTGCAAATTTGAACCCGATAGGTGGCGCTGGGAGATATTTACGACAAGTTAGATTTCCCTGCGTATCAACAACATTAAATGTAATTGTAATAATATAGTTCGCGTTGGTTGTCTATACTTTTTGAATTTGACATTTCAGTACCTAATTCATATTTCATTTAGCTGTATAATTGTTTGACAAAAACTCCAAATTAGTTTGATTTCATTGAAAGCAGCCAAGTGGCTTTCAGGGATGGGCGTAGCACAGTTGATGCCTTACTATGCATCGATGAGTATGTCGCATCAGCGTTATCAACAAAAAACATGTCTCAATTCTCTCAGTAGACTTCGAAAAGGCCTTTGACAGAATTGGGATTCACGTAGTCCTAAACAAACTAGCTAAGTGGAAAATCGGCTCTAAGATGTTCGCCTACATCAAATCATTTCTCCTAAACCGTAAATTCCGCATCCGTATTAATAACGAGTTTTCCTCCATAAAAGTCTTGGAAAATGGTATTCCACAGGGATCCCCGCTCTCTGTTATCATCTTCATAGTTGCTTTTAATGAATTAAGTGGAATCTTGGTCAAATACAAGCCAATCCGACATTCCCTTTATGCAGATAACTTAATTATAATTTCGAAATGCAAAGACATTCCGAAAATCTCTAGAAACTTCTCATACATACTTTCCGACATTAACCAGTGGTGTGACCTATCCGGGTCAAAAATATCATTTAATAAAAGTAAAATCTTACATATATGTAAAAAAACAAATGTACGAAAAACTTGTATCTTAAATTTAATAACAACAATATTGACAATGTAAATTCCTTAAAAATTTTAGGTATCATGTTCGACAGCAAATTTAGCTTTAAGAACCACTGTACTGAGTTAAAAAAAGGCTTACTACCAGGGTTAATATAGTTAAATACTTATCATCCAAGCATAGTTTTTCTCATGTAAATTCTCTCATTAACATCATTAGACCGATGATCCTGTCAAAAAGAGATTACGGGTTACAAGTATACGGTAAATGCGCAAAATTTTCAATGGAGCTTATAAAACCACAATACCATGCAGCTATCAGGATTGCCCTAAATGCTTTCAGGACAACGCAAATCAAAAATATACTCACCGAATCTGGTCTCCCCTCGCTGGAACACAGACGCGAGTACCTCACATCCATGATATTAACCAAGCTTTCATCATCGCCTAAAACACCAGTAACAGCAGTAATTAGCCAAACAAATTCTATCTCGCAAGCGTGCACCTAAGTATCCATCAACAATCTACAATGCCCTCTCTTACGCTATTACAAACAAAAAAGGAACCAGTCAATCCACCGTGTTCCTTAAACATCGATAATCTATCGATAGTATCGATAGTTTTTTTACTAGTTTTTTTACTATCGATACTATCGATGGTTCAAAAAAAACTATCGATACTATCGTAATGCATATATGAGCACATATTCGAAGCATATGCGAGTATGTCCTTTTTTTTAACCCTTTCACGAAACAACAAGTGGCCGCTGACGCTGACGCTGGTGAAAGTGATTTGGAATTTTTGTTTTTTGTACATAGGTTTTATGTTTTTTCTTGTGTCAACAAATAAAACATTTTTGCATATATGTGCATATCCTATGGTAGCATTTACAATCGTAGATAGTGCTGCAAGTGCTGCGTGTTTTCTAACTTTGTAGATGCAAATCACTTGAAGGTGGATGTTCTTAGGGTTGAGTTCAAGTTTACTGACCAATAACAATAAAATAGTATAGTTATTTCTTGAAATTTAAAGTGAAAGCTTGTAGTGAAAAATGAATCGAAGTAAAAAATCGGTTGTGTGGAAATATTTTAAGTATGTTAAAGGTGACAATAAATTTGTTAAGTGTACTTTGTGCCAAAAGGAGTACAAGCACTCTGGTAACACGAGTAATCTCTCCGACCACTTGAAGCGTAAGCATCAGTCGGGAATGCTCGCTAGAACTTCTCATGATCAAGATGGTTTGTCTTCTTCGTTTAATAAAATATGTTTGTTTTTAAATGTTTTTTTATTAATAAATTATGGCCAAATTTACAACCCCGTCTTTAGAAAACGTATGTATATAAAACTATCGATAGTTTTACTATAGTTTTACTATCGATAGTTTTACTCCGAAACTAACGATACTATCGAAATATTAAACTATCGATGTTTAAGGAACACTACCACCGTGGCTACTCCCAAGCGACGCCATTATGACAGACCTATGTAATCTACCAAAAAATTCAACAACTAATAACACCTACAAAGCAATGTTCGCAGAAATCAGCTCCAGCTACAAGCAGAGAGAATGGAATCCTATATTTACCGACGGCTCTAAATATGACTACAGTACGACTTTCGCGGTAGTCAACGAACACGTTAAAGTTCTTAAAAAAGGTCTCCTCCCACAATTCTCATCAATACTAACAGCTGAAGCATTCGCCATCCTAAGTGCAACCAAAATGTACAAAAAGAAAAAAAGCCTTATATGCACAGATATCCTGTCGACCATCAACGCTGTTAAAAACATCAATAATAGATCCACAATTATCCAAGACATAAGAGAACAACTCGTCAAAAACAAAAAAAGGCTAAAACTCGTCTGGGTTCCTGGCCATGCTGGAATAACTGGAAACGAACTGGCTGACAGTGCTGCTAAATCAGCATATAAAGAACCGTTGACCTTGTTTTACGTTCCCAATAAAAAAGATATCCGCAAAACAAATCCAAATATACTCGCTTAATAACTTCCTGGAATCCTGGCGCCAATACTCCCACCATTACTCAACTATCAACCCGGACGGTTAGAGAGCTATCTACTCTGCCAATATTCCTATAGACATATAACCAAAAGTTTTATGCACCTGAGAATGGGACACACCAACATAACACACAGCTACTTACTAGCAAAAACTGATCCACCAAGGTGCCACATAATGTAACACAGAAACCCTCACCATTCCGCACATAACCCAACACTGCACCGTCATAAAATCATTAATAAAACATAAAACAAACAACAAAACATTTACCGATATACTTCAGCATCCTACAGAAAACAATATTAAGATATTAAAACTAATCAATCTAGATAACTTTATTTAAAATTTAACTTCTCCACAGTAGCCGAAAGCCCTGGTAGCTAGTGCCCTCTGTATTAGATTGTAATTTATTTTACATTGTAATCGTTAATAATAATAATAATAATACTAATAATTGTGTTTACTATTTCGTTTGGTTCTCTCTTGCCTTTTTCTATTCTCAGTGACAGTAATTGGTGTCTGTGGTGAGTGCAAAACTATGGGCCGGTGCCCTATAGAGGCGCTAGTGTCGATTTCCTCTGATGAGAGTACTATTAGATTTATATACAATGGTTCAAGTGAAGAACCCTTTCTTCGAACCTGGGACCCCTCGCTTAGTAGTCCAACACACTAACCACTAAGCCACTGCACCAACGGAGCCAGTAAAACTATGGTATGAAAAGATTTCATTACTCCTAACTTAGTAGCTGCCTTAGAGCGGTGTCAGTTGAGTATTAGAGATTCTGTCTACAATAGAGGCATTTGGGCATAATGTTGACGAATTCATAATAAGTACCTAAGTCTTTCATCCAAAGAATCCGCACCCAAAAGCAAGAGAAACGTGCGAAAACCAAAAAAATCGATTTTAAGAACAAAGTTCCAGATCTTGTTAAAGTACATTGGGATGGAAAATTACCTCCAGGTTTATATGCTCGAAAATCAAAAGAAGAACGTCTTAACGTGAACGTGATAATATTTGGCAAGGAAGAGCAACTTTTTGGTATACCTAAATTGGAAAGTTCTACTGGTAAAGAACAGGCCCAGGCTGTTTGGAACGCGATCGTAGATTGGGACCTTACTGATAAAGTGAAAATTCTCTGTTGCGATACTACGGCGTCGAATACAGGGGACAGGGCGCATCAATGGTGCCTGTGTTCTCTTGGAGCAGAAACTTGAGAGGGAAGTGCTTCTTTTTGCTTGCCGTCACCATGTCTACGAGCTGGTATTGAAATTTGTGTTTAAAGCCAAAAATAAGAAAAATGACAACAAGTCCCGATATTCCCGTGTTTAAAAAGTTTAGAGATTGTTGGAAAAATATCAACTCCGTGAATATTCAAAATTATAGAGAAAGGGTACCTACAAGATTTCCTAACGGTTTTTGAATTGACCAACCAATTAATCAGAGATGATTATCGAAAATTGATTGAGCTTTGTATCATATTTTTTAGGCGGAAATACAGAAAAGCGGTTAAAGATTAGGCCTCCCGCCGCCATGCACCAAGCTCGATGGATGGCAAGAGCTATTTATTTCCTAAAAATATCGTTACTTAGTTCTCAATTTAAAATTAACAGCAAAGAGAAGGCATCACTACTAGACGTCTGCTTCTTCAACGTCACATGCTACGTTAAGCCATGGCTGCAATGCACTTTGGCAGTGAAATCTCCTTACCAGGATTTGTGTTTCCTAAAGTCAATGAATGCTTGCGAAAAAGTTGATAAAAGTATCTCTAAAGCAGCGCTGCAGAAGTTTATAGGCCTATTATCGTTAACGAGTCGAACACAAAAATATGCGAATGCTTCCAATCGGTATTACAATTCGCGAAATTAGAAAAGTGCTTCGCCTTAAATGTCAAAGTACCTACTAGCGAATGTAAACCAAACGAATTACTGTTCGCGAATAAAACAATTTCCTTAGCTTTAAAAGTCAAAAAAAGGCGAATGATAAAAAATTGTGACTATCGCGCGAATATACGTTTTTTGCTTTAATTTATCAATTTATTTCGTTAAAAACAATATGAGTGCGCAAAAAGTTAAAAAAAAAAAACGTCACTAATTGACAATTTATGCATAAATTTTAAATATAACGTGAGAAATTTGTTGTTAGCATGAAAAAGACAAATGCCAATCAATTCAAAAAAGCTGGTTGAATTGATGGAAAGTAACCAGGACATTGCGAGGGTCCTTGCAAAATTCGGCTCATCGAAAAGAGAAAGCATGGGTATTTGGGAAACCTTTGGAGTTGAAATAAATACTTTGGGACCGCCTTATCCAAAAGGCAAAGAGTGTAACAAGATATTTCAATGCGAATGAAAACGGTTTTTTTTTAAGATTTTAAACATATTATTGTATTATAGGTTTGGTTGGACTACAAGGCAAAATTGAAAGCAAAAATTGCAACCAATAAAAAGGACATAAAAGGCACGGGAGGTGGGCCCCATATCCCACTGACACTGGGCTGGAATCGGCTAAGGTGATAGTTGATTGTCGCATTTTTGATTGTCGTTTTTGATTATCAGCTCTTCTTTGCTCTGTGTAAAGCGATCACTAAAAAATGATTGATTATTGGCAGCACTTAGAGTTTTAAACGTCACTTCCTTGCCGACGCTGTCATTTCGTGCAGATGATACCTACATATTCGAAGTGTTTCTTCTTTATTGTGAAAATCGTACCTAAGTAAATTTGAGAATAATAATAATAATGTTCACAATGTGCAATAAATTTGTTTATTTTTTTTAGGGAAGCACATTTAGGTATGCTTCCGATTGAAGAATATGTTTTCATTTTCCATTGGCCTTATAATCATGATAGGTAGGTATTATTAGTTCCATCAACCCTTTAACTGCAAAATTTAAAGGGAAAATTGAAAATAGCCACCACCCCTAAAGAAGATTTAAAGGATTTAAATTTGCAGCCAATTGAAGGATGGTTGGAACATGCGTTGACCTTACTAAAGTTGGTAAATCAGGTAGTCTCAAAACAAACACAAACGCTTTTTTTCGATAAGCGAAAGATTTCCAAAAATCTAAAATACTCAATAATAAATGCCACCAATCAACAATGAATATTTATAGATAATGCATTCTTACATCGCGTTTGGAAGTTCCAAGATACCTACCTATTTGTTTTATTTCTCAGGTTTGTTCTTAATTAATAGCTTAATAGCAGGACTTTGATATAATTATTTTCTTCATTTCTGTAGAAAAGTTTCAATGAAGTAAACATTGCTCTTCACGAATTTTAAAATTTCACTTTTTTAATTTAATTTTTTTAATATACCTACCCATATTCTTTTTTCACGAACGTATTTAATTTATTTGGAGTCGAAGCCGAGATGCATACCAATGAGAATGACTAAAATGTATGAAAACGACACCTAAATAGGTGTCACATGTAATTGATCGCAAAAAAGCGATTGTCAATTTGATAATCACCTTACGTGGACGTAATGCTATGATTTTGATTGTCAACTATCAACTATCACCTTAGCCGATTCCACCCCATTCTTGTTCATTCATTAAAAAAAAAATTGTCTGTTCATTCAACTTTTTTTTTTAATTAATTAAATTAATAATAATAACAACAAGTGTAGGCGCAGTGGCTTAGTGGTTAGTGTGTTGGACTACTAAGCGAGGGGTTCAGGTTCGAATCCCGCAAAAACCCAATTTCCAACTCAGGGTTTTTTCACTGCGCCACCTCTCGCGAACGTCTGACAAACATCCGAGAGTATAACTGTCTTGAAAGAGCTTCTCAATTAGCCGTTTGGAATCGGCATAAAATTGTAGATCCCTTCCATTCGTTCCAAAAATGAAAACTCACACAAAACGAATGGTTGCGAGAAGCTAGGCCTAGGGTCCCTACGGACCTGTTGCGCCAAAAATTATTATAACAACAAGTTTCATAACTTTTTAAAGAGAATCTCTTATTTCATTTCTCAGCCTTTGCCTTTCCGTTCTTAAAGTGCTAATGCTAAGTGCTTCATTTTCCAAAACTTTTTCGGTCATATTTCTTTCTTCTTCTTCGATTTGCAATCTCTCTGGATCTAGAATCTTAGTGTTTAGGAATGTTATGCAAGGCACAACAAACGTTAACGATTTTCGCAGCTTTTTTTGGAGAATATAACAGTTTTCTTTTATTTAAAAGACATCGAAAAACAGCTTTTAAGACACCTATTGTACTTTCAATAATGCTTCTCCCTTTCCTCTGCATACGGTTAAACAAATCCTCTCGGCTGCCAGGATCCGCATTTCTATACGGTGTCAGTAAGAAGGGTAACAAATGACATCCGGAATTTATTTATTTTTTACTTTAGAAATGTATCGAAACACATGAGTAGATAATAAATTACCTAACATGGCAGATCGTCCACCGTTTTGGTGCCACGATTATAACACAGTATTTAACTGTGTGCAGTTCCAGACAAAAGCATCATGCGTAGATCCTTGGTATCTAGTATCGATGTATCTTATCATCATATTGTGATCGCACGCCTGTAAAACAGACATTTAATATACATATTGAACTCTTTCTAAGAATAGCTTACTGAAGTAACCTTTTCTATTTAAGTATTGATGCTTCAACTGAACAGGAGCAATTATACTTATATGGGTTCCATCGACACATCCGATAACTCCAGGCCAGAAAAAGTTTCTTGCCTCCTGCTTTTCTGACGTAGTCATATCAGTTTTTATCCAATTATCACAAATCCCGTTCTCTAAAATCCTTAGAACATCAGACAAAATCACCGAAACTGGGGCTGGGATAATCCTAAGTTGAAATCATTTCCAACGTTTTTTTGGTATCAAAAAATCGCAAAGCACAAGCCATTTTTTTGGGGGAATGGCACAAGAACGCGTAAAAACAAATTTGTCCTTTACTTCGTCCAGTAGGAATACGAAAGCTTCTTTGCTCAGCGTGAAATAAGAAACGAATCTGAAAATTGAAATACATACTTGATAAAAGTTTAATTTCTATCTTTGTAATAACTTACACCCCTATTGCCAGTGTCAAAAAATAAACGATAAACGATGCTTATCAAAAAAATCTATTCGTTCGTATTGTGATTGTCAATTATCAATGAATAATTGACTGTCATCAACTCGTACTAAATTTCCATCGTAAAAAAAATAGTTCTACGGAACTCATTTTCGGTAGAATTTACTTGTAGAATACAATTGTTTGCTCTAGACTAGACAACTGTAAAATATAATACCGCATTAACAACATTTATTCACAATAAACATAATTTTTATCAAATGAGTTACACAATACCAAAATCCGTTTTGATTGACAAATTTGTCAATCATCAATTGATTGATAATTGACACTCGCAATAGGGGTGTTACGTCGTATCAGGGAGCTCCAGAGGATTAGATGTCTCCCTTACATTTCTTCGCAGCCGCAACATGTTGGTAGTGGCTACTACATTCTCGTTCTCATCATTATAAGCATAAAACCAGGTCGATGGAGCTTATCATTTTGTTAAAAAATGTGAGTGTAGCTCAATGAAGATACAAATTTAATAATAATTGTTTTAACTTTGACACTAATTGTAAACAAATTCTGTTTTTTTTTATTGTGGCGGCATTGAATTTTAAGCGAATGAGTTTATTTCGCCAACGGTAACACAAATGGGCACAAATCCTAATTCTCTAGTCCTTCACGTGGGCGCCCGCCTGAAAATGGCTAGCCAGTCAAATGGTTAGTGTCAGCCAAGGATTTACACTAACGTCTCAATCGTTTGTCGTGATCCATTTAGTTGAAGGTAGGAGTAAACCTTTAAATCCAACCTAATTCCAGTGGTGGCGTAAGCAGATAGCCAACCGTACCCAAGGATGAAAGGCTGGGGGTAAAACCAGTCGCGTACGAGCTCCCTCAGACGCCTTGGCGAGGGTCTGTTGTATTTTGCCCTGCCCAGGTATGGCGGCGCTGCCTGGGTCGACCTTGTTTTTTTCCGGCCTAACTCATGGGACCAATTATGAACAAAAACTTAAATAAAAATAAAAATAAACTTAAAAATACTAAAAGAGGAATTATTATTCCAGAAAGGGAGGGAACAGACTCCACAACGCCGGCGATGGAACTGGGAGATGATTCTTATGAATCTGAACCACAGTCTTCCATCTCCGGCTTGGAGAGGGAACTAGAGGAGGTATTGCTAGCTAGTGACAGTGAGGATGCGGACTGCACACTCACTGACACTAACGTAGCAGGAAGTGAGGGGGCTGGTACTCTCACTTCGGTAAATAGAGTTTGCGGTGGGACGGCTTGTACTCCCACCAAAACAGAACAGGGCAAAGGCGAGTTGGCTGGTACACTCGCCTTAGTAAATAGATAGCAACGAGGTGGCTGGTACTCTCGTTGATATCCCTAAGGGCAATAAACCGATTATGGGGACTGGAGGCGCAGTAGGCAAGTACTCTGCTGCTTCCGGATCCCCCGCAGTCGAGAAATCAGGGACGAACAAAAACGCACACCAGCTGAACAAGCTTCTGATGCGCAATGCCCGACGTAAGGTCGAGAGTGCGAAGCGCAAAATAGAGCAGTTCAGGGGGTGTGACGTCAGTTCATTAAGCGCCTGGGATAGGACACAACTAGAACAGCCCAAGTTAACAAAGACCGCTGAGGCTGCCAAAAAACCGGCAACCGCGGCGATCGTAGCTAGGGTAGAGGCTCAAGCGTCCACTAGTGGACTTATACCAGTCAGAGAGAATCAGGGCAAAAAGGATGGAGAGGGGGCCGTGTCTGCGGAGGTCAGAGATACCCTCCTAAGCAAAAGGAGCAGATCCGACGACGTCGTTGAGCCGAGTGCAGCTAAAAAGGTGAAGGCTGGTACTTCGCCCGTGGTGCACCCGGTTTATGACGCGAAAGACGAGCTCCTTGTCGCCATCATTAACGAGCAGGAACCGAGCGGACGTCTGACCATGGAACAGTGGTTAACTGTTGAGGAGAAGTTCCAGGACGCTTTGTGGAAGAAAATGTCTTCCGCAGAGTGTGGTGACCTTCTCTTTGACGGCGCTGGATGGGACGGCGGTCGCAAGGTTGTAGCTTGTGGGAATAAGGTATCGGTTGGCTTCCTCAGAGAGTTTGGGCTGGGGGTTGGCGAGGTATGGAGCGGGGCTAAGGCGTGCTTGATCAGCTATGTAATCAAGCATGACGTTGCAGCTGTACTGATACAAGAGCCCTGGATCAACACGAACAACAGGATCCAGGGGCTCTCCATAAGGGATTACACGCTTTACTTCAAAGCTAACGAAGGTAAAATTAGGACATGTATCCTACTAAAAAACAATATAAGGGCATTTCTTTTGAATAATTTCAGTGACGGAGATCTAACCGCAATCTCTTGCGAGAGAGAGAGGCAAACCGGTGTGCCTGACATCGGCCTATCTGCCGTATGAGTCGACGTCGGTGCCACCCGATGACTTAAGGCAGCTGCTGACCAGGGACAAGTGGCTCTTCGTCATGGGATGCGATGCTAATGCGCATCATTCGCAATGGGGAAGCAGCGACATTAATGCTAGAGGTGTGTCTTTTTGATTTTATCTTATCGACTAAACTCATTATATGCAACAAAGGCAACACCTCAACATTTGTGGTACGGAACAGGCAGGAGGTGCTCGATATTACTCTTACATCTTGTACTGATTCCCTCACAATTGGGAAATGGAGGGTTTTAGAAGAGGCATCTCTTTCGGATCATAAGTGGATTCGCTTTCAGATAGGCTTCCACAGTAAGGCTACGAACACCTATCGTAACCCCAGCAAAGCTGACTGGAATAGGTACGAATCCATAGTTAGGCATCAGCTAGGAAATGAAATACCATTCATTGAAACGTCGCTAGACCTAGACAAGGAAGTTGATAACTTAGGAAGGATAATGAAGAAGGCTTACGAACAAGTTTGCCCGCTCAAAAAGACAACCAAAAGGTCCCAGCCTCAGTGGTGGAACAAGGAGTTAAGCTCCAAAAGAAGGCAAGTTAGACATTTCTACAATAGGGCCAAAGTTGTGGGGGACGACGTTACATGGGATCTGTACATAGAAAGTAAGAGAGTTTAAATACTTGATCAGGCAATCCAAAAGAAAATCTTGGAAGCTTTTCTGTGAGGCGATCACAGATACTAGCGAGGCTTCCAGACTTCGCAAAATGTTAGCTAAGGACGCGGCTGTCCCTGGTTTTATTAAGAAATCGGACGGTTCGTGGGCCGAAAGCAGCGAGGAAGTTCTGGAATCACTAGTGGAAGCACACTTTCCAGGAAGTAGCGCGCCAATAACTCCATCACCTAATGGATATGGCATTGGTTCGGGAATAGACGTAAGGGTTGTTGACAATGTCATCACTGAGAAGAAACTGCGATGGGCCATTAAGTCCTTCGCTCCGTTCAAAGCACCTGGCCCCGATGGCATCCTGCCGGCTATGCTTCAAAGGGTGCCAGATATAGTTACGAATATGATCGGAAATCTTTTTACACACTGCCTGCGATTAGGCTATGTACCCAGGGCGTGGAGAGAAGTACGAGTGGTATTTATACCCAAAGCGGGTAAACCAAGTCATACTTCAGCGAAAGACTTCAGACCTATTAGTCTATCGTCATTTCTCCTCAAAACACTTGAAAGGCTTATCGACATCCATATAAGAACCAAGTGTTGCAACGGAACTCAGCATGCATACTTGAAAGGTAAATCGGTAGAAACGGCTCTACACGAGGTAATAGGCTAAATAGGATGCAGCCTTCACCAAAAAGAATTTGCATTAGCTGCCTTTTTGGACATTGTGGGTGCCTTTAATAATGTCAGGAGAGATGCAATCAAAAGCGCCTTGGAAAAGATAAATGTCGAGCAACGCATCACCAACTGGCTATGCGAAATGCTCTCGACGAGAAATATCAATTCCACTCTCGGAAACAGTTCGATAAGAAAATCTGTTACCAGAGGCACCCCACAAGGAGGGGTTATCTCTCCCCTCCTTTGGGTGGTGGTCATGGATGACATACTTAAAGAATTAAGCAATGCAGGTTTCAAAGTCATCGCATATGCTGATGACGTGGTTATCATTGTTCAAGGAAAATTCCTAAACACGATGAGTGAACTTATGGAAACAGCCCTCAATAGGCTTAGAATATGGGCCGAAGGGTGTGGACTACGAGTCAACCCGGAGAAAACCGAACTAGTACTATTTAGTACAAAATACAAGATACCACCCTTCAACCCGCCCAGACTTGATGGAGTGGAGCTTTCACTCTCGGAGAGCGCAAAATATCTTGGCACGGTATTAGACAGGAAACTAAATTGGAAACTTAACGTACAGGAAAGAGTCCGCAAGGCTTACAATGCTCTCTTCATATGCAGGAGAACAGCAGGAAAGAAATCGGGCATGAAGCCGTCAATGTTATATTGGCTATACATAATGGTAGTAAGACCCATAATTACATTTATGGGGCTCTTGTCTGGTGGAGAGCCACAAACAAGAAGTATGTACGGGATATGTTGACCAGGGTACAAAGAACAGCCTGCATTGCCGTTACGGGTGCTTTACGTACCACACCAACGGCTGCACTGGAAGCGTTTATGCATCTTTTGCCACTGGACTTACAAATAAAATCAATTTGTAACGTGCTGCTCGTCCTTTTATGGGTCTCCGCTGGCATGCTGGTACCCGCTCTCTTAGCTCGCCGGAGGGCGTGGGAGCTTGACCCGGGCACGTCACAAAAAAAATCATGCCAGGCTTGCGTCAGGTGTAATCACGCTTGCGAGAAATCTTTTCTACACCCACCCTTCCATGGCTGTCGTACTCGCCTTGACAGCCCCTTATCATGGCACCTTCTTCCTTCTTAGCCCCGTGTCATCCTTCCTTTTTTTTACCCTTCACCTCATCCTCTTATACCCTTCTTAAACAAACGCCATTTTCGGTTGCTGTTGCATCATCACAATTTTATTTCAAAGTATTCATTGTATTTATCAGTTTTCGTTACTTTTACGTTAATTTATTTACGTTAATTCGAATTCAAAAAAAGAAGAAATCCTTATAAACGCGTAAATCCCGTATTCACTATCTAGGTGGGCTTCTTTACCGTCTTAACACAATCGATAAAAAAATTTAACTTAATTACACTAGTCCCCTCCCCTTTGAAATTTCTTTTTATATGTAAAAAAAATGTTTGTCCAAAAAGACTCACCCTTTTACTTCAGCAACTGGCGACGTTGTGGCCACAGCATCCAGGTTGCGCGCTGTACTTTCAATTGATGTACCTGTATCACTTTGGGTTCGATATTCACTTTTTACAACATATAAATTAAAGAAATTTCTCATTTATAAATATATCCCTATATCTTTACTCTACTGGTAATGCGAATTTTACGTGGTTGTAAGGATTTTAATTTTTAACATTAATTTTCAGCAAAGATGTAATTGTAATTTCAAACAAGCAACTTTTCGTTGGCATAAAATTCAAAAAAAATTGTATAAAAAAATTATAAAAGGTTGGATGCTGCCGGGGATAGAACCCAAACTTTCAGCGCGTGCCGACGATTTACCGTCACCGCTACCACTTGCGCCACTGAGCGGTTTCTGTTTGCGGTATCCAACTACCGGTTTTATGTTGCAGGTACTGTTTTCTTATATCCTCTCTGGATTGGGTATTTTATCCCGAATATGGATAATTCGGACCAAATTTAAGGAACCTTGCACTAATTCCGACGGCAAACGCTTTTCTCGTTGTGCCGTCTAGCAATCCGACTATGTTCCTTAGCACTTAATTTCCTACATACATAAAATAAAACTTCATTATTTCTAATACCTAATGGGCTCTAATAACGTACCTCTGTTCTATGTCTTTTGCTTTTTTGCACTTAAACACCCTCCAAAATTTCACTTGTTTAAATTTAAAAAAGGGCAAACTTCTTTACCAGTTTACTTTAAACTCAAAATTTCCACTTGAAATTGCAACTTTTTTGTACTTTGTACGGACTTAGGCTGCGTGACACTCGTCAGTTACTTGCGCTTTTTGAATTTCAACTGACTCTTTTTCTTTGCGTTTCGCTGCGCCGATGTCGAACAAAGAAGTTCAAAGTTCCACCATTCCCTTTCTCATTTTTTTATTCAAATTAACCGCTTTGATTTGGTAGGTTCTCAAAATTTGTTCTCTTTTATGAGATTCTACTGATGTCGGTTTTCACCGTATAACAGTTTCCTACTCCCTCGACAACAACCCTGCTGTGACAGCTTATCTTTTTGTTTTTGTTGATGTCTATCTGTGTGTCATTTTGTTTCTTACTGTCGCGCATCGTTTCTACAACCAATTATTTTTGGCTATTTTGATTTCGCAACACAGGGCTTTGCATTTATTGTAATTTTCTGTTAAATTAATCAACAATAATTGCAAAACGAGAACCCACGCGTGTGTTTGTTTCCGTAATTCAAGTTTGGTTCGGCTTTTATCAATAACGTGGGGCCGAACTCACTCTAAACAGCCGGGCAAAGTCAGATAAGTGTTTGTGTATATTCGTTTTTGTGAAAGTGATACTTTGTGAAAAATTTGTTTGTTTGTTTTTTTTTTTTTTTAGCTTACTGCCGGATATCTTTTGCGTGGAAGATACCAATTGACTTTCCATTCCGTGTTTCGAGGTGATACATGCAGTTCCCCACAACTTTACGTACTCTGGACTTGAGGAATTTTGGTAACAATTTTGCGTTTTTGCCTTGGGCAAAATTGCTTTGTGTAAAGTTGCGATGGAAAACTTCTTGGCCTTCCCTAAAGCTACGCTGTCTCGAACGCGAATTGTAAGTTGCTTTCGATTTCTCAAACGCCTTTTCCAAATTAGTAGACACTTTTAGTCGTGTGAAAATAGTTTTCGCTTCGTCTGGTGTGACAACAATTTCCGGGTCAGACAGTGCCTTTAGGTCTCTGAGTATTCGATAGGACGAAGCATGGTTAATCATATTTTGTTGGAACAACGCATAATATGGTTGGCATCCTATTGAATCGTGTGTGTCCGATCGCAAAGCACACGCGATGCTGGACAAATGCGTATCCCATGAGTTTTGTTCTTCGTCTATCAATACTCTCAGTTTACTAAGGACACTGCGATTGACCCTTTCGGAAATGTTAGCTTGCGGCGAATATAAGGCAGTGCGCACGTGCCTCACACCGTACTCTGCCAAAAACTTTTTAAATTCATTTGATATGAACTGCAGTCCATTATCAGAATGGATCACTTCAGGAGTACCGAAGGTGTGAAATATGTCACATTCTAAATATTGCACAATCCGTGCTGTGGTCGCTTTCGGTAGAGCCTTCAAGAAAGTGAATTTTGTGAAGTGATCCACCACAATAAAAATATAAGCATTGCCTCTCTTCGTTCGAGGATACGGCCCCAGAAAATCGACGTAAAGCCGTTGCATTGGCCTCTCTGAAACAATCTGCTTAGTGATTGGGGGGCGAAGTGTGGCGTTTGGTGCCTTCACGGATTTGCAGAGATCACACTGACCTACAAACTGTTTAATTTCACTGACCATTTTAGGCCAATAATATTTTCTCGTACACGAGCGTAAGTTTTGGCGAAACCACTGTGACAAGATAACCTTGTGTTATGGGCCATTTCAATTGCAGTTTGAGTCAATGTTTCGGGCAACCAAAGACGCCACAAAGAGTCTTCATCTCCCACTTCACTAGTCCTGAACCTAACTCTTTTGTAGATATATTTTCCCGAAACAACGAGGTCAGGAAGCGCAGATTGATTGGCAGTGATGTGTTCTCTCAGCTTGGAATATTGCTCCGAGTCAAATTCCTCCGATGTCAAGTCAACCTCGATACCTATCATTGTCGCCGAAATTTCTTCCATGTCGCCACGTGACAAAGCATCAGGCACTACATTGAGAGAACCCTTCCTATGTTCGATTACGAAGTCGAATCTCTGGAGTTCTAAACTCCACCTAGCTAATCTTCCACTCAATTCCTTTTGTGACATAAGCCACTTCAGGCTCGAATGGTCGGTGACTATTCGGAAAGGAAGTCCCTCAACATAGGGCCTGAATCTCCGTACACTTAGGACCGCGGCAAGACACTCCAACTCCGTGACGGTATAATTCTTTTGGGCGTTATTGAGTTTCTTTGACATAAAGGCGATCGGAGTTTCATTTTGACTCTCATCAAGCTGAAAGAGCACACCACCTACTCCTTCAGAGGACGCATCGCACTGGATGGTAAATGGCTTACCGAAATCGGGTTGTGATAGTACGGGTGCAGATGTTAATGCTAATTTTAATTTATTGAATCCTTCAATCGCTTCGGGTGAAAGTGTGAAATTTTTCTTCTTTTTTAGACAATCAGATAGGGGAGCTGCGAGATCGGCATAGTTTTTAATGAACCGCCTGTACCAACCGGTTAAGCCTAAAAACCTACGAATCTGTTTTGGGGTCTTGGGAACAGGGAACTGCACCATTGCCTCCACTTTGTCAGGGTTGGTCTTCAAAATACCCTGACCGACGATGTATCCAAGATACTTTATCTCCCGCATGCAGAACTTGCTTTTATCGATATTTATGGTCAAGTTCGCCCTCCGTAAACAACCAGCCACCTCGGTCAGCACTCGAATGTGAGAATCGAAATCCGCCGAACATATTAACAAGTCGTCCAAGTATACGAAGACGTGCTCTCGTAAACGCGAGGGAATCACTCGGTCCATAAGACGACACATCCTCTGTGCGGCGTTGCATAACCCAAAAGGCATAACTGTAAATTGATACAGTGGCCGACCAGGTACAGCAAATGCCGTTTTGCTTTTAGACTCTTCATCAAGCGGGATCTGCCAAAATGCATCTTTAAGATCAAGTCCCGTGATGAAGAATGTGTCTTGTAACCTACTTAGAAGACCGTCAATATGTGGCAGCGGATACGCATCTTTTACCGTTACTGCATTAACTTTACGAAAATCTAAACACAGCCGAACTTTCCCAGGCTTCCTGACTAATACGGTTGGCGAACACCAGGGAGAATTACTTTCCTCGATAACTCCAAGTCCCAACATGCGGTCCAGCTCTTTGTAAACTTCTTCCTGACGCACCGGAGACAATGGGTAGTGCCGAGATTTTATTGGCACTGCGCTACCAACATCAATCGAGTGTGTCTCGAGATGTGTTCTACCAAGACCCAGGTCAACGAAATTCGGAAAAAGCTTTTTTGTGGTATTCAGGCGGATCTTTTGTTCCGCAGTTAGATCTATGAAATCCGCGTGCTCCTTGCAGTTTGCCCCCTCGTCTTCCAACAGGACATCGGTCCGGATTTCGCTGATCTGTGGGATTAAGTGGAACTCCCTCCAGAAATCCATTCCTAGGTATAACTTTTGAGTCAAGTTGGGAATTAAGTAAAAGGAAATGGATTTTGTGATACCATTAAGCGTAGTCTCTACCTCGCAATACCCAACAATATCGTGAGACTTCCCGTCTGCAGTACGCACGAGGCTTTTATAGGGTTTTACTTTAAATCCATTTCGTTTTACCAACTCCCAACACTCACTACCTAGTACAGAAATAGATGCACCACTGTCCAGCAAGCCGAAGACCTGTTCAGTGCCTAGCTGAACATTGGCATACATCCTACCGTCTGTGTCTGAACAGATAATGGACTCCACGATCTTTTTGCGAAATTGTTTGCGATTCCGGTACCGATGTCTGCACTTACGTATATGTTCGCTAGCTGAATTACTATGAGTTCCCATTATCTGAGAACGAATCTTATAGTAATTCAGCTTGCGTTCATGGAGAGACTTTAAAGCAAAGGTATTTATTGGGTGACTGTCTGAAATATTTGTTAATCTTTTTAAAATTTTTATAGGAGTCACTTGCGAGCAAGGATCCTGATTTGGCAAAGTTGAATTTAATGGTGAGATGGGCCGGGGTTGTTCATTACGGAACGACTCTCCCCGCCTCTTGCCTCGTTCCCCTGATAGTTTCCCGAATGTTTTGAACACTCAGGAGTACTAACACCTTTACATCCGCACAGGAAACAGAAAAGATTTCTAACATGGGACGGACACTGATAGAACGTGTGGCCAGACTGGTCACAATTCCAGCAGAGAAGAGCTGAGAAGGAAACCCTTCTTCTGCCTGGTGTTATGGCAGCTACTTCCTCCCTTTCAGCATTCGAACATTCAGGATCATCTACACTTATATCGTGCACTTGTTTCTGAAATGATCTCTTTGCCAGAAACCGCTCTGCTTCTCTTGCCTTACTTCTGAGCTGTTCTAATGTTTTTAAATCGGCTGCCAAAAGCACTTCACCAAGTTTGTCTTTTGCGTTTGCACGGATGACGTCGATCAGTTTTTTTGTGTCAAAAGGCTCATTGAGACGATCGTTAAGATTCATGACCGCTCCGTAGAAGTCGTCAAACGACTCTTTGTATCCCTGCTTCCTAGTAAGCAATCGCATGAACACATCTACATCGTTCTCCTGGCGGCCGAACTCTTTCTTCATCGCCGTCTTGACGTCTGCAAACCTCGCGTTAGGATTCTTTCGCAAGAATGCCCAAAACCAGGAATTGGCTTTTCCTACGAGCAGCGTATGTACGTTTGTCATTATTTGTTCGTCGCTGTATGACGATGACGATTGCAGGCGATCGACTTTGAATATGAAGTCAGATATATTTTCAGTACCGTCATACTTGATATTCCATCTATCCAATCTACAAGTTTCTGTGGAGTTAAGGCTAGACCCTCCTCGCACATTGGAAGGCGGAGGGGAAACTAAGCTAACTCCCTGGATCGGTGGATTTGCGTTGTAGATTGATGGATCTACAGCAGATTCGGAATGAGGAACATTTTGTTGGGGAACATTATTTTGCCCTGGAGCATTTCCTCCCGACTTTTCTATGCTTTTCAAGACTCTACTCATAAACACATCCATTTGTTGAAAAAAGTGGACTTGATTAATCGTCAAGGTCCGATCAATCCTATCCGCCAAGCGGTTAATATCATCGCTAATAGGAGCGGGAGCAGAAGCGAGTGAGGGAGCCGGTACGTCCTCCACATTATTGGTGGGCGGCAAATGCAGCTCCTCTTCCGACATAGTAACTGAAGAGTTGACTCCAGTGGAATTTAACTCTTGCGTGTAGCTTAGAGAATTTTCAAAATTAAAGCGATCAATTGTATTGTTGAAGTGACCAACAAACCTCTCAAACCTTGATTCTGTTGTAGTGAAGAATCTATTTAAATCGTCGTTTGGAGGCACTTCTTGACTATTACCGCTCATTACCAATTATCGTACTAATTGCTGATTTTCGCTCTACCCAGTACTTGGCTAGGACTTAACCAGAGAACGGAAGTTATTTTCTAATCAGGCTCCTAAAAAGACAGAATTGACTTCGAGAAACACAAAAAAAAACGCTATATGAATAATAATTCAGGGTAATAATAGTAACATCCACTAAATGAATTAATGCAATGATAAATTCCTATGCCTATTCTAAAAGATATCGAAAATATATAAGGATACCAAAAAAAACTAAATTCGTAACAGGTTGAGGATGAGATTTGCGGCTGGGGAAGAACTACACTGGAGAAAGAAGAAGATGCCAAAGTTCTATGAGCAAACAAAAAAAAACTATAAGAAAATGTAAAAATCTGCTAAATTTTGACCGGTAACATGTTGAATTTACTGTATAAAAAAAAATATATAAATTTACTCTACTACTTTTCCTTCCAGGACATGGACAATCAAATCGCATGATTGCCAACGACTCAGGAAGAGGACTCCATCCCAAGTTGTATCACGGATCTGCTAAAAGACGCTCTTTGTCATCTTCAAGTCTCGCTGTACAATAAGGATGTATTAAAATGTTTAAATATTGTCCTTGTATGTCTGGACAGATGAGACTCACTGTGCGAATTCTCACAAGACTCAGACACACTAGACACATTTATGGTTTCCCATGGTTCCATCTATTTCATCGCAACGCGATACTAAGTGTCTACCACTCAGTCATCGGGACTTATGGTAGATAAAACCAGGGAGTCGAAGCAATATCAAAAACAAAAATAAAAAAAAATATAAAAATCAAACAAACTACTGAATGCTCATAAAAAAAAATACCATACTATCATGAGATAGCTAAATGCAAACTGAAGATGCCATTTTGTGGTCGAGGCATCGGTCTTTTCAGCTTACACGTTGGGCGCCATTTTGTAACGTGCTGCTCGTCCTTTTATGGGTCTCCGCTGGCATGCTGGTACCCGCTCTCTTAGCTCGCCGGAGGGCGTGGGAGCTTGACCCGGGCACGTCACAAAAAAAATCATGCCAGGCTTGCGTCAGGTGTAATCACGCTTGCGAGAAATCTTTTCTACACCCACCCTTCCATGGCTGTCGTACTCGCCTTGACAGCCCCTTATCATGGCACCTTCTTCCTTCTTAGCCCCGTGTCATCCTTCCTTTTTTTTACCCTTCACCTCATCCTCTTATACCCTTCTTAAACAAACGCCATTTTCGGTTGCTGTTGCATCATCACAATTTTATTTCAAAGTATTCATTGTATTTATCAGTTTTCGTTACTTTTACGTTAATTTATTTACGTTAATTCGAATTCAAAAAAAGAAGAAATCCTTATAAACGCGTAAATCCCGTATTCACTATCTAGGTGGGCTTCTTTACCGTCTTAACACAATCGATAAAAAAATTTAACTTAATTACACTAGTCCCCTCCCCTTTGAAATTTCTTTTTATATGTAAAAAAAATGTTTGTCCAAAAAGACTCACCCTTTTACTTCAGCAACTGGCGACGTTGTGGCCACAGCATCCAGGTTGCGCGCTGTACTTTCAATTGATGTACCTGTATCACTTTGGGTTCGATATTCACTTTTTACAACATATAAATTAAAGAAATTTCTCATTTATAAATATATCCCTATTTCTTTACTCTACTGGTAATGCGAATTTTACGTGGTTGTAAGGATTTTAATTTTTAACATTAATTTTCAGCAAAGATGTAATTGTAATTTCAAACAAGCAACTTTTCGTTGGCATAAAATTCAAAAAAAATTGTATAAAAAAATTATAAAAGGTTGGATGCTGCCGGGGATAGAACCCAAACTTTCAGCGCGTGCCGACGATTTACCGTCACCGCTACCACTTGCGCCACTGAGCGGTTTCTGTTTGCGGTATCCAACTACCGGTTTTATGTTGCAGGTACTGTTTTCTTATATCCTCTCTGGATTGGGTATTTTATCCCGAATATGGATAATTCGGACCAAATTTAAGGAACCTTGCACTAATTCCGACGGCAAACGCTTTTCTCGTTGTGCCGTCTAGCAATCCGACTATGTTCCTTAGCACTTAATTTCCTACATACATAAAATAAAACTTCATTATTTCTAATACCTAATGGGCTCTAATAACGTACCTCTGTTCTATGTCTTTTGCTTTTTTGCACTTAAACACCCTCCAAAATTTCACTTGTTTAAATTTAAAAAAGGGCAAACTTCTTTACCAGTTTACTTTAAACTCAAAATTTCCACTTGAAATTGCAACTTTTTTGTACTTTGTACGGACTTAGGCTGCGTGACACTCGTCAGTTACTTGCGCTTTTTGAATTTCAACTGACTCTTTTTCTTTGCGTTTCGCTGCGCCGATGTCGAACAAAGAAGTTCAAAGTTCCACCATTCCCTTTCTCATTTTTTTTATTCAAATTAACCGCTTTGATTTGGTAGGTTCTCAAAATTTGTTCTCTTTTATGAGATTCTACTGATGTCGGTTTTCACCGTATAACAGTTTCCTACTCCCTCGACAACAACCCTGCTGTGACAGCTTAACTTTTTGTTTTTGTTGATGTCTATCTGTGTGTCATTTTGTTTCTTACTGTCGCGCATCGTTTCTACAACCAATTATTTTTGGCTATTTTGATTTCGCAACAAATTGCAGGAAATAGTGCGTTACGGCTCACTAATATTGGGCTCTTTAACAACAGTAGGATAGGACATAGCAGTATTTTGAAGAAATCATTTTCCGAAATACCGGAAAAGGCGGATGAAGGTCTTGGTACACTAGATTTTGACACACCGTATGATGTGTTGTACCCTGACAGAGAGGATTGGTATAGGAACTTGGTTTCGAGGGTGAACGAGACCTCGATATATACTGACGGCTCCAAAACCAGCGAGGACACAAGGTCTGGTGTATTCTCCAATGAACTGGACTTACATCTGGCCCTGAGACTTCCGGACACATGCAGTGTGTTTCAGGCAGAGATTCTGGCCGTACTCAAAGCTGCGGAGGTACTTGAGATGAGATCGATATCCAATAAGAATATCGCCATCTACATTGATAGTCAGGCTGCGTCACATACCACTAAATCTGAACTAGTAAGGAATTGCCGCACAATGCTCAAGGCATTATGTTCGCAGAACCGTGTCAGATTATGTTGGGTACCTGGGCATTTTAATATTGAAGGTAATGAAAGGGCCGACGCTCTGGCCAAGGAAGGAGCGGAGCTCCCACTAGACACCATGATTGGGGGTATAAGACCACCTATGGCCGTGGCTAGAAGGGTTGGTTTCAAAAAAACTTCCCAGTTAGCAGCCACAAGATGGTCACAGCTAGATGGTCACAGGGTCTCAAAGGCACTGTGGCCCAGTTTTAACCGGAAAAAATCTAAAGAATTAATCAACTTCAGTAGAACAAAGCCTTTGTTAACGGTAGGAATACTATCTGGACACTGCCTTCTAAGGAAGCATTCCATGAGACTAGGGCTAACTAATTCGGACACGTTCAGGTATTGTGAGGACCTACAAGTCACGGAAGACATCTCCCACATTCTATGCGAGTGTCAAGCAATCGCTCGGAGTAGAAGGAAGCACCTTGGCAGGTACTTCTTTTATCACTTAGAGGAGGTTGGTTCCTCAAACAATATTGAGACCATAATAAAATTCTGTAGGGAAATTAATTGCTTGGGCGATTTGGTTTAGGTTTTTAACCGTAACGGTTCCTTGGGGATGGCGATGGGCCCACTATGGTGCCTGGTCTTTTGTGACGATCTCACAACCCCACTCAACCTAACCTAACACAAAATCACAGAACATTCGCTAAAGCGTTCGCCTCAAGACGAATTTTCGCTTCGCAAACGATAATGGGGGCCTTAATAAGCATTTATGGTACTTGAGGGATGAAGTAGTTATGCTGTCCCTATTTGACGATGAGGTGGACCTAGAAAAGTGGTCACAAATTTTACTAAGAAAATGGATTGACCCATGAGATACGGTACATTCCATCGAAGGAGGAACTTAATGGTTCACTATATCTTTGCAGGTTTGGGTTACCGATCAAGAATCATATTCTCAGCGTCAGTGTCCGCTGCGACGCTTTGCCCATCCCCAGTTAATAACACCGATATAACAACGAATTGAAATATTACTCGATCACACCGCCTTCTCTTGTGCAACATAGCTCGTCGTTGGGCAATTTGTGTACAAAAAATAATAATAATAATATAATAATAATAATATAATAATTATGCCACAATTTAGTCAAAGTTCGCTCCCTTAAGCAAAAGCTGGTCAGAAGAGAGCAACAAAAAGTGAAGAAAACATATCTCCTTCATTAAAAAAAACTGTAAAAATTAGCTCAAGAAAATTCATTGCGCTCGTTGCAACTGATTTTTCATTTGATTTCATTTAAATTTTGTGTCTGTATAGATTTAAAATTGATGTAAAAATGGAAAGAAGCGAACTTTAGAATTTCTGCAATGGAAGCAATTAAACTCATGCTCTTAAATATAAATTTGTACTTTGTTCTACTCATAAAGGGTCATTACATTAATTTTTCGATTTTGAAAGTAAAGCCAAATAAAACACACAGCGATACATTTTTGTTTAAAATTTTATTTCATTATAAAGTTTGGAGAAACAATATCATTCAATTGGCTGCCTCCTGAAGATTCGTTGCATGCGATTCTTTTGAGGTAATTTTTAATCCTTTTTTTGCTCATTTTGGACGGTATCTCGGCCATAGCTTGAGTGATGTTTATTTTTAATGGTCTAGAGTTCAATGATTATCCGCATGATCTTGGTGGCCAAATGACGTCGCCAAAACGTGAAATTACGCGACCAGGAAACGCAAAAAAGCCAAATTTGGTCGTGTTGTTGCCACGTCTTGTTGGAACCACATATCGTGTCAGTCATAATCTTCAATCGCTATTACCATTCGACCATATCGCTATGAATTGATAAATCGATGAATTCGGATCATCAGCAACACTTCTACTTGCAGCATATTTTCGACTGAGCGTGAATTACGATGATGCACAGTAACGCTCTCTTCAAATTTCTTAACAAGTTTACCGATTACTTGCGTAGTCGCTCGATTATGACCACCATAATCATCGCATAGTGCGCGAAAAGCGGCTGCGTTTGAATCACTACTTTTTGTAGTAAGTCTTAATATTTTTAACGCGTTCTTTGTTTGCTAAGCGATCTATTATCGTAAATGGCAAACATTGAACTAATATTATGACACTTCAAATGACAGCTGACCAACTTGAAACCACGAAATGAATGGCCCGTATTTGAATATTTCCTTCCCGCCTATGAAAAATCACATTTTACAATTTGTGGTTTAACGCGTTCCTTTTCTTTTTGATTATTTTTTTTATTACGGTGACCGAATTATCTCGCACTTCTCTCTTGTGACAAATTACCTATATTAAACCAGAAAGTATGGAACAGACCTAGTGTGACCTTTCATACCCAATTTTCAATACATAGACGTAAAAAATTAAAACCAATCATAGGAACTTTATTCAACTCTCTATTCAAAATATTTTCATTTGGTTAAAATAACATTCTTTTAAAGGAGAGAAAAAATCATTTATATACAATAGAAAAAAAAAACCTTTGAATTCAATCACACAATTAGGAAATAAAAATAAGTCTACGCAGACAAATTAAATTTAAAGCATTATATAACGCTGCTTTCTGTAGCACAAAACTTATTACAACAGCCACAAATTTAGACACAAAGTCTTTTATAATATCACAATAGAAAAAATATTTATGAGTATGTATAAAGCAATAAATAGATAAAATTTTTGTTAAATCTTATAACAAATGTAAATTGATTATCCAATATTTCAAGCTCCCCTATTCGATTCCAGGTCATGGACTAAATTAGTACTTGTACCACCACCAATACCGGTTGGTTGGTCCTCACCATGTATTATGAGATCCATTTGAGATTGCGATAAGTTACCACTCATAAGCTTTTCCATTTTTAAAAAAGTTAAGCTTGGTTCAATGTGTTCACTAGGTTGATAAGATTCTTGACGTTTTGCACGTTCTATGTTAAGAAATACATTAAAGTACTACTTGAAGTGTATTTGGTTAATATCCTTACCAGTTCTTGCTCGAGATGCTTCTTGATCTATTATAATTTCATTCGTTATATAAACTTCACGACGAATTTGATCTCGAAGCTCTAAGGTCATATCGGGAATACACCAACGAACTAATATCATTACTAAGGCGACAAAATTCTGTAAACATAAATGGGAATATAAAATTAACAACTTGATTATATTCTGTAATACCTCAAATAGCACAACAAATGCCAGACGTCCAGCTAGTATTATATAAAACATATTACTTAAAATATAGTTTTTGTTTGCGCTCGGAGGTTCTCTATAGTCCGAATATCTGAAACAATTATTAAATTTTTGTATCGTTTGTATAACTTGAATTACTTCTATTACCTGCATGTTGTGATATTGACTTCACTTCCTACTAAACGTTTTAGTGCTTTCGAGTCATGTATACTGAAATGGGACAAACTGAAGTCCAAATAACCGTTTAAAGTTCCATCATCCGAAACCAATGTTTGGTAAACCAGGCGCGGAATCATATCAGATGTAAATGCTATAATAAAACCCTTTAGAGAAAATATTACAGTATATAATTTAATTTTTGTTTTACATTATACGACAAGGAAGGAGTTTTTATGTGAACTAGAGTGCGCCAAGTGGTAGAAATTCTACCTAACATTTTATGTATATAAATACATCGCATTGGAAAATAAATAACACAGAGCATTGAGTCTCTGAACAATCCCCCCAACAAACAAATTATTAAGCGAATATGGTGTGTTTAAGGAAAGATGTTTTTAACTATTCGCCTTCGCATTTTTATATATAGGACTAGCTGAAACCCCGTGCTTCGCCCGTGCCTTGCCTTCGCCTGTTTCAGAAAAGTTCATGGAAAAATAACATCTAAGAGATTTGCTTATCTTTTAGGGGGGCATTTTTTTCGAATAAAATTTATTTTTCTCATAACGCCTGAGTAAGCGAATAAGTGATATTTCCTACCACTGTATAAAATAATTCGTCTTCCTTTTTATTACCGTTACAGGTATTCGTTTCAAATTGTAAATCACTCTCTTTCAGTCCCGTATACATTTCATACCCTATCTCTTTCAATCCCAAGCCGCCCACACACCACATTCCATCTAAATTTAAAATGCGATTTATGGATGAATACAATAAAAAGAAATCTAAATTATAAATTGGCCAAAAGAGCAGGACAAAGACGGTGCAAAATTGTCTACACCTTTCATAACTTCACCCGCTGTAGTGCGATTGAAAAGCGGATACAATTGTATCAGTTGATAGTTGATATAAATATGTATTACAAATGTTCAGTGAATTTAAACCCGGAATTTGTTAACAAATGACGCATGTAATAATTTTAAAATTGAAAGTTTTCTTTGAGGAAAGAACTCACACATAATCCTAGTGATATTGATCAAGGCGCAGTAATAAGCATAAATCCTGAGGTGGGACTAACTAATATTATTATTTTATCCTTTGAAAGTCTGAATTCCTATGTTTTCAAAAACAATGTGATGTATTTTTAATTATGGTCACATGTTATGTCACCAATAATGTTTTCGAAATATTGACTTCTTTTATTAAAGGCCAAGGAGGAAACATATTTGTTTTTTTAAATCAAGAGCTTAGTAAATATGTAGTAAAAATAATGTGGGCATATTTAACTTAACTTCATATACCTACGAATTTCCATAACGGCAGTTACACTTCAGTCCTAAAAGTTACAATTTCAACTCGTGAAAAGTACAATCTGATAAGTTAATTTTACATCACTGATTGTGCATGCATAGTTTATTAAATGATTGCATTGCACATGCAAGTATATGAAGTGTATGGGCCGCTTTACTCTTTAATGATAAGGCATTTCTCTCCTTCCTATTTAATAGACCAGCGATGGCGAACCAATGGCACGCGTGCCATTAGTGGCACGCGACGCAATATTATTGGCACTTCACCAATTGAGAAATCCGAACGCACCTTTGAGCGACAGCATTAGCTGTCTACACCGAGTAAAGTTCTTTCCTGTTTTGCCTCTCATTCGATCCAAATTCTGTAATTTTTAAATTCTCTTTTTGACTTCTCCGGGGTTTGTAGGCGGTGCTTAAAATGACCTGTACTTGAGAGCGTCGAATACACCATGGGACAAATCCATTTTCGCACTCGTACAGTGGCAAGAGTACTTAATGATCTCAACATAAATAAATCCGCTGGTCCAGATTGTATTTCCCCAATTGTTCTGAAGAGGTGTTCTTCCACGCTGGCAAAACCACTGCGTAAGCTTTTCCATCTGTCCTATTCTTCTGGACTCTTCCCGAGAAGGTGGAAAACAGCATTTGTCCAGCCCGTCCCCAAAAAAGGCGAATCTTCTTCTCCCACCAACTACCGACCAATAGCACTTACATCCATTCTTTCTAAGGTCATGGAAACGCTGATAAATCGTCAGCTCATGAAATATCTTGAATCACGAAAACTCATTAATGACCGGCAGTATGGTTTTCGTGGCAACAGATCCACTGGTGATTTGATGGCTTATCTCACCGAAAAGTGGAACCAATCTCTACATCACTCTGGTGAAACAAAGATTGTTGCGCTTGATATTTCAAAGGCATTTGACAGAGTTTGGCACCAAGCTCTTTTATCGAAAATGCGTGCATATGGGATCGATGCGTCTCTTCTTCAATGGATTAGAAACTACCTCTCTGGCCATTCAAATCAAGTTGTATTGGATGGCTTCAAGTCTGAAATTCACCATATAAATGCTGGTGTTCCCCTTCAGCCTATTTTCGGTCGTACTATGAAATATAGAGATTCCTTCATAAGCCGTACCACGCGAATGTGGAACGCCTTGCCCGGCTCTGTCTTTCCCCCTCGGTTCAATTCGCAGACATTTAAAACCAATGTGCATCGGAATCTCCTATCTTCTCTATCCCAATTTCCCTAACGCCCGCGCTGTGTACTTCAAACTACACCGTAAGAGTAGTCATAACCTCTTTAGTGCGTGTTAATTATAAAAAAAAAAAAAAAAAAGGTCCGTTTTGTCTCCGACTCTCTTTCTCATTTTCATAAATGATCTCCTGTCTGTAACTTCTAATCCAATCCACTCCTTCGCCGATGACAGCACCCTCAGCTTCTCATATTCATTCCAAGACTCACGTCCCTGCTCTTCGGCCGTAGAACTGGAACGGCAACGTATGTTAAGCTCATTAAATTCCGATCTCGACAGCATTATAAAATGTGGTTTGGCCAATAGAGTGGAATTTAATGCTTCCAAAACACAATGCTGTCTGCTGTCATTAAAGCGAAACCAGAATCCTCAGCCATTATCCATGAATGGCACTTGCATCGCCGAAACCGAAAGACTTTCCATTCTCGGTATGTGTGTCCATGACAAACTTCGTTGGAATGACCACATACACGAAGTCGCCAAGAACGCTGCGAAATGTCTAGGTTTCCTCAAACGGTGCAAGAAATATTTTACCCCTTCTGATCTGGCTGCCATATACAAGGCGTTCATTCGCCCCAAACTTGAGTATAACTCTCATATCTGGTCTGGTGCGCCCAAAACCTCACTGCACCTGCTGGATAGGATACAGAATCGTGCTTTAAAACTTATTGGAGACACAAATATAGCGAATTCTATAAAATCGCTCGAACATCGCAGAAATGCAACATGTCTCTCATTGTTTTATCGCTATTTCTACAAACAGTGCTCAAGTGAAATCGCCAGCTGCATTCCACCCCTTCAACAATTCAACCGCAATACTCGCCAAGCCAGGAATGCCCATCAGTTTACCCTCCAGCCTACTTTCGGTCGTACTATGAAATATAGAGATTCTTTCATAAGCCGTACAACACGAATGTGGAATGCCTTGCCCAGCTCGGTCTTTCCCCCTCAGTGCAATTTGCAGACATTTAAAACCAATGTGCATCGGAATCTCCTATCTTCTCTATCCCAACTTCCTTAACGCCCGCGCTGTGTACTTCAAACTACACCATAAGAGTAGTCATAACCTCTTTAGCGCGTGTTAATTATAAAAAATAAATAGTTAGTTTCATTCAAATTAATTAATATGTTTACAAATAAAATGCTGAGCAGTGTAAAATTATTTATTTTTGTTCCTAGTAGTCACTACAAAACTAGATCAATGTTCTATGATGGCACGCCAAAATCACTTCAAATTATTTATTTTTTTTAAAATGGCACGATGCTCTCAAAAGGTTCGCCATCCCTGTAATAGACTATACACATATTCACCTGCGTTTGTGCAGAGAGTAGAAAATAGTTCTTACCCCTACATAGAATAAATCGTTTCCCTTCTTATTACCGTTACGGTACCAGGTGTGTACAGGATTTATGAAGGAATGAGAGACATAAGAACTGACCAAGAGAGCAAGACGAAGATACCTTTTTTTTTGAAAAGCAAAACAGAGATAAAGAAATATTTCCTACAAATTTGACACATCTTTTATGGCTTTTTTTTTCTTGGCAAACCAAACAAAATACTGCCTCTGTCTCAAAAAAATGGATCTTACTTTTTGTTAAATAAATGTTCTTAAAATGCTTTAAGAATAAAAACCTACAATCAAATTAAATATTTTCTTGATTAGAAAAAAGTCATTCAAAATAGGTATATGAATGCATTCATTTTCTTCTACGGCAAAACCGAGATCGCAAGACAGTTTGCGGTTCAAACATTTCGAAATAAAGTTGTTTGCATACCAGCCATTTTCGAATACATATGTATTTATTTTTGTTAGCTTTCATATGGCATGTTTTTTTGAGCTTCGGTCTCATCAAAGCAAAATAAAGTAGGTTTTTCAGAACTCAATAACAACAACTACTTGACACTTCGGGACTCGCAATAGTTGTTGTAATTCCTTTTTCAGTCAATGAACGTATGTATGTATGTATCAGATCATCCAATTTGATCTATCTTTTCTTTGTTGTGTTTGTCTACGCCTAATTAAGGCTTATAATTGTTGGAGCAAAAGAAAAAACATCATTTGTCAATCGACAACTGCCACCCCTGCACATGCGTCAGCTGACATCTTAGGTCTGTTCCCTTACTTTTGTAGTAAGAATGGAAAAGACAATTAAAATGGCAGTGGTGGGGATAAATTCTCTCACAGAGAGAGACACTTACGAAAAAGTTAGGGAACGCTTTTGTAGTAAACTATGAAAAATGACAGATATGACAGATAAATAATTCCATAAATTGCAGTGGTAAAGAATATTTTCAATACGATGGAATGTTCGGGGAGAACATTCAATATTTATTTTGCCGCCTGTTGATACCATTTTAATAGAACGCAAGAAATCAAAACAAATTCAATCGAATGTCAAATATGACAAGAAATTTCAAATCAGCTGTTAATTGTTTGGTGACTGACAGCCCTTCAAATTTCTTACACCAAGAAATTTGTTGAGTAAGAATTCGTAAGATTCTCAGTGGAGGGGTAATATCTTGCTCTCTCGACGACGCTCTCTTTTACGAATTTTTCGAGTTAAGGAACAGCATTGAGTAAAAATTCGTAAGAAATCGTAAAAATTCGTAAGATTTAAAAGTAAAGGAACAGACCTAAGAGGTCTCTCGCAATATATTTTTAATTTTGTTTTCTTGGCTGAGTGAACAGCACTTATATTTCCTTTAATGTATATTAACTATTAACTCTTTACTCTTAAATAAAGTAATATTTATAATTGGTTACATTATTGGTTTTGTATGTCCCACGGACATAACAATAATCATATCGTAAAAATGTATTTCCCATACATTTTGTACGAGGAATTTTATTTTTTTTTTATTTTCAACGCAATATACAGTAAGATCGTATTTGTCTAAAATTCTACATTAATTTAATTATTTAGTAGATTTTCTTTACGGAAACAATTTTGTTTAGCACGGGCCAATCCCGGCGGGAACAGTTAGTATTTAAATAAATGTCTCATTTCAATTTTAAAACAAGAAAATATTTATGAAATGCTTATGACATGTTTATAAAATGTTTCGCTGGCCTGGCCGCTGATGAAACCTTAATGTGTACCTATTCACGTTTCGGTGTACAGACCTAGTAAAATTATGAAATTTCGTGAACACACTTTTTTTCATCTCTAACAAAACTGAAACAAATGACTATGACATGTTCTGGAAAAAAACTTTTCTGAAACTGACAAATTTGCATTCTTCAATGTTTATTGGTAGATGCTGCAGTTAGAAATATGTGGATTGAAGGTATGTATTAGGAAACAAACGATAAAAATTTAAAAACAAAGTATTAACATGCTTCATTTTAGATAATGGAGGGAGTAAAGACTAAGATGATATCAGTGAAATATTTTTTGATCTTACGAGGATATTCTATTATTATTTATTATTATTTTTTCCGATAGCTACACACACGAATTAACAATTTGTGGAATCGTGATGTGAAATAATTTTTGTTTTACAATTCTCCCTGCAGAGAGTTGAGTGTTGTTTTTATATATATTTTTTTTTAAATCGTATATGTAAATATGCGAAAGCAAATAGTTAGCTGCCTAAAACAAAACATATTTTCTGGATTTTATTGTTGTTGCGAAAAGATTGTGCATATAGATGCAATGCTGTGTGTAATTTGTTTTCCAATTTGTGTATAGGTCAGTATAATGTCACTATTATGGTTGGATTTCTAAATATCACTGGGAGAACTCTATTAAAATAAAAATGCAAAGAAAATCTGGGAAAAATGAGAAATTTATTCATCTTATAAATAAAATTGGTGCAGTTCTATTCGACTTAGAATGAATTTGTATATTGTTTATATTTTGGTTCGTTTTTCACCGGCGTATAGAGGATACCTAGGCCTACAATCTACACTTTGTTTCAACTCTATATCTCCATAAATTCCGGAAAAAAATGGACAAGAGTAACTTATTTTTGTCGTTTCGTTTCCCGTTTTTTTTGTCACGCTTTGCGTTTGAAAATATTAGGAGCATTTAAATATAGTAAATATCACCTTATAGAGGACATCTGCAAGTACAACACAGGATATCCATTAACTCGATAACTTAATTAGTTTTTAAATAAATAAGCAAAACTTGAAAAATTTATACGATTCTACCTGTGTGAATGGATATGCACCAGAGTATATCCATTATAATCATAAACTAACTATTAAATAGCATAAACTAACTATTAAATAGACTGACAGCTTCAGCCAAAAAAGAGGGATTGCCTACAATCTGGATTTGACCTTGAGTGTAGCCCAGTTTGAATTCATGTATTTGTGCCATGCTAATCAAACATACTTGAAAAAAACCAGCCTACACACTTCCGGTTTAAACCAGATGTCAGGTAGCATGAGGTGGATTCTCAATTCAATATCGAGTGCGGGGCTGTGTTTGTAAATAATGGGTTTTCTGTTGTAAATTATTCGCTAGATTTTTATATGGAAAGTTGTTCGATTTTCTTATTTCTTGGTATCAAGTTAAATTTGTTGCAATAAATGTATTGTACGATATAAAGAACAGCAATATTTTTTAAGTCATTCCATAATGAAAAATTCCATAATAAAAAAAAAAAAAAATGAAAATGAATTTTGAATGCATAGATATAATTTTTTTGACATCGATATCAACAAATTGTTCGCATGTCCGCGCTAAACAAAACCGACAAGCAAAAGCCCTAGTTATAGCCATACGTAAAACGAAACCGTACAAATTTTCTTTTGATTTTTTAGAGCACTAAGTCCTAATGGTTGAACTCAATCTTGGTCTTAAAATGTTGCTTATGAATTATAAAGTTAGATTATCGAAAAAAAATTAGGAAATGATCTTTAAATTTTCTAGAAAAATAGTTTGTTCATTTTTCCGTACGAAAATCTTTTTCCGATCTACTTCTCAGTCAATTCCACAACAAAAAACCAGAACATTCCACTGAAGTATTTAATAAATAATAAATGTGCAGTCATCGTTTTGCAACAAATCTTTGGATGCTTATTTTCTATACTCGCCGTACTTTTCACGTAAATCTGTAAACATTCATGAAACAACATTATTTTCAATCATAAAATTTTTACTAAAAACTTTTCACTAGGTAGTGTTTTTGTAGCAATTATTGATTGTACTCTCGAGAAATAATTTTCTGTAACGTCAACAATCGCGATTATGGAATGGAGC
Organism: Cheilosia vernalis; assembly: GCA_949126925.1. Taxonomy (NCBI): domain Eukaryota; kingdom Metazoa; phylum Arthropoda; class Insecta; order Diptera; family Syrphidae; genus Cheilosia; species Cheilosia vernalis. Next base: position 43,725,399 of record OX421358.1, read on the forward strand.
TTTACGATTCCAAGACGGTAAATATTATAAATTAATTTCTATCAACCTAAAAGAAAATTCGCGCGAATTTTTTACTTTTATTTTCTCAAATTCTCTGAAGCTAAAAGTCAATTTCTTTTCTCAAAAAAATGTTCTTTTAGATTGATAGAAATTAATTTATAATATTTACCGTCTTGGAATCGTAAAGCTCCATTCCAGGTACAACAGACATAAAATATTTCCCACCCTTTTACCTTCTACTTAGCATAACATATACTTTACCTACCTTCTTCCCCCATATTATATCTTTCCAAATTCCACAAACATAATTTTTAAAGAATCTTTAACGAAGCACTAAACATAATTCTCGATTGATATGGTAACACCATATTCTAAAGGTGAGTGATGCGATTATTGGTTGTTAGTTGTAAAGTTGCGATGTAGATGGCGGTAGGTGGCAAATTTGGCAGGGGATGAATCGTCTGGGTATGAGTTGCACCCGACCCGTATTTATCGATTTTCTGTGATTCTGGTGAAATGTAGGTACGTGTAGTGTATAACACTGTACTGTATAAAACTGTTTTTAACAATATATATTAATGTTATCATTTCACGGATTAAATGGTATTTGTCTTTATCGTTTTTGTTTTGTTTAGTTGAAAAAATAAAATGCGTGAAAAAAAGCGTGGCGTCTCGATGGTGCAGCGTGTGTACAATAAATTACCTACTCAGTCGAGCACAACGCATTATCGATCGTATGCACGAAATGCACAACAAAACCAATTAAACGAGAGCCTATGAAGAAGCGAGAAAAAATTACCATAACCATTGACGAACTCGATTTCGTTGAATGATGGTCATCATTAACTTTTAAAAACAACATTATTTGTTTGAAATACTTCCAAACAGGCTCAGTCGATTCTTTGGTGGCTTGGCCGGATTTACTGGCGCGATGCTTAGCAAAATTCCTTTTAAAGGACACCCGCTCTCGCAGATTGGTCCACTTGGCCTTACAATCCTGCAACGTATGTTGGCCACAACTCTTTGATATTTCCTTCTGTAATGACTGTAACATATCTGACCAAATAGGTACTCATGTAACCCTAGTCTTACGCCGCAAGCTATAAGCTAAAAACACCCATGTAAAACGTCAGATCTATGCAGTAATTAAATTACACTTCTTTTTTAATCGAATTGGGAAAACCACGTTTTTTTTTAACACGCACAAAAAAAGTTTTCTTTAATGGTCGGATAGAACACCTTCAACATCAGAAAGCCTTGGATATTTATTACTCTTAACTTCGTCCTCGATGATAAGCTGCGAACCAATTATTTCACTCGTTTTTGTTCTAACTCCTGCGAATCATCAGAAAGCCTTGGATATTTATTACTCTTATCTTCGTCCTCGATGATAAGCTGCGAACCAATTATTTCACTCGTCTTTGTTCTAACACCAAAAATTAAGAAAATTTATCGAAACTTCAAAAATATCAAACCCGTATGATGAAAATGTGTTGTTTGCTGATGAGCCTACTTTAGCTCGTCAGCATTATATCATACGAGTCAGCATACGCCGAAAATTTGTCCGAATATTAACATACAGTCCCAAAAGGGATATTACACGATATGTTCAGGTGGCCAACTTACATATGCTGACTAGCCAACAAATTTGCCAACAAACACCTTTTAGCATACATATGATGCCAGAAATTTCGCTATTACACGATATGTTGTGATTGGGGCACATTTTTCAGCATACGTATGCTGATTCAACATATCGTCTAATAGTAGCTTTAGTTTATGATTATAATGAGTAGGGACACTCTCGACTTTTTCGTTATCAGTTCTTACTTTGTGTCACACAGACACTAGAAGTAGATGGATATAAAAAGTACTGTATAAGAGAGGGATAAAAGAGGATGAGCGTTTTTTTGGAAACAGGCACAGGGTGCTCTTTTTTAACCTTATTTTACTACTGTGATGGAGAGGGAGACAGAACGGAGGCAGTATTTTGTTTGGTTTGCTAAGAAAAAGAGAAAGCCATAAAATAAATTTCAAATATGTAGGAAAGGTTTGTATCTCTGTTTTACTTAAAAAAAAAGGATCTATGAACGAAATGTCAATTATGTATAGGTATTTCACTCATGCATTCATAAATCCTGTATAAATGGTAACGTAACGGTAATAAGAAGGGAAACGATAGGCTTTTCACACCAAGCCCAAAACTGCGTTTTCGTCGTCGATTCATTCACACAGACCACCAACTAGTTTTCGTTTGACGTTTCAATCAGCTGTGAGACTCTAGTCGTTAAACTTCGATGCAAACTTACAAATTTAAATCGCATTAACTAGCAAACAAGATTAATTTAGTGCATTTAAAAACAATATTAGCCCATCGATTAGTTGTGGAAAATGATTTTAATTTGTGAATTATCGATTTCATGAAATGGGCTGCAATTTCTGTGCAGTTTGACACTTGTTTTTCATTTCCACGATGGCTGAGTGGCGAATGGTCGCTTGTAGCGCTGAAACTACATATTGGAATAAAAGAGACAAGTATAGTCAAACAAGAATATGGTAGATGGGAAAAGAGAAAGGATTTCATGGCCTAATGCAAAAACGCAACGATGTGCTCTGATCAGCGACATTTCAACGAATGGAACTGCATGATACTGTCGTTCTTGCAATGCAATCAAATTTGACAGATTGCTGAAATAAAAAAATTGCAAGTGGAGACGTGTAAGAAGGAATTATTTAATGAACCTGAAGCGCTATACGGTAGATATTTTTTTGTGAAAAAAATCCCCCTACAAGAGAGCAAATTTCTTAAATCTTTTTTTCCACCCGGCTAGATAAATATAATTATTTAAATTAAATCGCGAGTTGTGGGATCGTTGTGACATAAATTTAAAAAAAAAATGTACTTTACCTTATTATATCTTTGCCCCCGTTTTTTTTATTATAATAAAGCACACTGCTACCTGTTAATAATCGTACCACTTTTAAGTTCATCATCATCTAACCCAAAAATGGACAAAAAACATTTCATAAATATTTCATTAGCGACACCTGCGGAAACATTTCAGAAATGTTTCTGAAGGAAATCGAAACAAACCTTGCAAATGCAATGCAAATTCCATTCGTAACCTACATAAATGTGGTATTCGATTGGGCACTCTCAGAGCACTTTGTTTTCCTGTAGCCTGTAGGTCACTTTTTATGTTCGATTGGTAAGAAAAAGGGTACCAAACTGTGTTGCAGTTGCAGTATTCAAGCAAAGATCGAACGAGAGAGATAAAAAGAGTCTTTATAGTGTATGGATCTGTAAATTCCTTACTATTTCTCTTGATGAATCCTGACATTTGGTTGGATTTGTTTATAATGTAGTCGATATGAGGAAGAAAAGAGAGTTTAGTATCAATAATAACACCTAATTCTTTCTTTTGTGATAGTCTTTCCAAAGAAGAACTATCAATATGATAATCGTACAATATCGGAGAAATTTTTCGAAAACCAGACATGACTTGGCATTTTGAAATATTGAGATGTAGGAAGTTTACACCATTCTGACAGTTTATTCAAGTCATCATTTAACAAAACACAATCATCCAAGCATTTTATACTTCGATATAGTTTAAGGTCGTCTGCAAAAAGAAGACACTTAGGCCCATTTTATTCACTCGAAGTTGAGCACAACTTGGGGATTTTTATATGGGAAACTTCCGAAGTTGTGTTCAACTTCGAGTGAATAAAATGGGCCTTAGAATTTTTAAAGAATTTAGGAATATCGTTAACAAAAAGCAGGAACATTAATGGGCCTAAATGGCTACCCTGAGGGACACCGGATGGAACCAATATTTGATTAGAATGATGATCGTCAATCTTAACCACTTGAACTTTCGATGTTAAATAAGATTTTGTCCAATCAAGAAACTTGGAATGAAAACCTAGTTCCGACAGTTTGTGTAAAAGAATATGATGATTAATACGGTCAAATGCTTTTGCAAAATCAGTGAAAATTATATCAGTTTGACGATAAGATTCAAAATTATTAACGATATAATTCGTCATTAATGTAAGATTAGAGGACGTAGATCTTCCAGAAAGAAAGCCGTGTTGGAAATCGGATATAAAATCTTTTAATTGAAAAGTAAGCTTGTCACAAACTATTTTCTCAAATAATTTAGGAAGAGCAGATATTTTGCAGATTGGTCTATAATTTGTTGTTTCTTGTTTAGATCCAGATTTAAAAATAGGTGTTATATAATACAATTTCCAACAATCTAAAAATTCACCTTTTGCAAGCGATAGGTTGAAAACAGTCGATAACGGAATGGTTAAAGAAGACGCACATTTAAGCAATAAAATTTGTGGGATCCCATCAGGACTTCCCTTATTGTTGGTATCTAAACCTAATATTAACGATGGTAGAAACTTTTGGAGAAATTACATTCAATGGAGTGTTTGTGGAGTAGACAGACTGAAAATAAAATGCAAAGAAGTTACAAATTTCTTGCACATCGCTCGTTGATTTGTCCAAATACTTCATACAGCCTGGATACTGATTACTTTTACGCTTAGTGTTAATATATTTCCAAAAATTGTCACTGTTATATTTAATACTAGCTGTGCCCGCAACTTCGTACGCGGCGTGAGACTGTGTAATTTCCAATAAAAGAGATAATAATAGTTAAGTTTCCATATATGAGATAATTATATTTTTTATGATAATTTTTTTAGGTGCAGTGTCTTAGTGGTTAGTGTGTTGGACTACTAAGCGAGGGGTCCAGGTTCGAATCCCGCAAAAACCCAAATTCCAACTCAGGGTTTTTTCACTGCGCCACCTATCGCGAACGTCTGACATGATAATTTGATAATTTTTTTTACAAAGCTTGAAATACAATATTTGAGGTTCTGTTGCCTGGAGCATACACGTATGTATTTTTACTTTCGCTGACTCGGGAAAGAGACACGTATAATTGATTTCGGAAGAAAGAGGCAAAATATTGGCATATCGAGACAGCAATCTTTCAACCAGACAAATGGCTGAAAAAATTTCTAGAAGTCAGTCTGTTGTTTGCCATTTTATAAGAAACCCATCCGCTTACGGAAGAAATATGAAAACAACCCTCCTGGAAAGCACTTACGCCTTGCGAGGAGCGGACGATCCTTCGAGAAGCTTCAAACTCAAAGTGTTCTGCAAGCAAAATTCGACAGAATTTGGGTGTAAATGCAAGTGTAGCTACCGTTCGACGAGTAAACCGCAAGGCAAAACATCTTAAGAGATTAAAACTAAAAAAAAACACCGCTTACCGACAATCGTAAGCAAACTCACTGTCTCTTTGCTCGGAGTCACATGGCATGGAATAGAGAGTGGCATCAAATCGTTTTTTCCGATAAAAAACGCTTTAATTTGGATGGACCGGATGGATTCAACTACTACTTCCATGATACGAGAAAGGAAGAACACTATTTGACCCGTCACCATAGTCGTGAGGGGGGTATAATGGTGTGGGGTGCCATATCCTATCATGGAACATTTTATATTCAATTCGTTTCATCTAAGATGAACGCAATAAGATACAAAGAGCCCCAATCCATACTGCTTGAGTCGTAAAGAATTGGATAAATGACCAAAATGTGAACTTAATGGAGTGGCTTCCATGCTCTCCTGACCTCAACATTATAGAGAATTTGTGGGGATGGCTTTCGCGTAAAGTCTATCAATCCGGTAGACAATTTGAGGATATAGAATTTTTAAAATCTGCCATTAAGAACGCATGGAGCGAAGTGTCCTTGGACTATATGAAGGCTCTCTACGATTCAATCCCTGACCGAATTTATGAAGTGATTTTAAATAAAGCTGGTTATACACACTATTAATTAACATTAAAGCATTATAATAACTTATTTGATACTATTTTTTTTCAATAAATCCGTGATTTATATTAAGTTTTTAACCTTGAGTCTATTTGGTTGAGCGATAAAAAGTGATAACTTTTGATGTTCACTCACAAAAAGTTTTTTTTTTAATTAACCATTCAACTTAGAACGCTCATTTTTGTTTTTTTTTTTTAATTAAGAATTGAATAGTGAGTAATATAAAATAAGTTTTCTAAATTATATTCTTAAAATAAAATAATAAACTCCATTTTCTTAAAAATTAAGTCTGAGTCTATTTGGTTGATCGGCAGTGTATTTTCATAATGTCCAAATAGAGAATATATTTTTTTTTTTACCTGTCATCATTAGAGGCACGAAGGAGTGATGGTGGGCAAATTCTTACTGGAAATCGTATCCAACAAATTCGCAGGTTTTTATTTACAATCTTTGACAAAACTGTTTTTCTCAAGTAAAATGCTTTATGAACAATCCAAGTGTTATTATAGTAAAAATATTCCTAATACAAGCTGAACTGTCCTCTCCTTGCGTCGCTCGAGTTTAAAATAGTGTTTGGAAAATGGGTATTTGTTCACCCGGGGGTATACTTTTCTTTTCCATTGGCACAGTACATGCTAGTAAAACCTTCAGGGCATTTTTTTTTTTTTTTTTGCTTAACAGTATGAGAAAACCTGTTGGTGTTACTTATTGCTTCCCTTTGTAAAAATGATTAAATTTCTTAAATAGCCTTCTTTTTTCTTCAATAAAGTAAAAAAAAAGAGTGGAAATAGAAAACAATAAATAAAATAAAATAAGTCACAAGTCGCTGCTTGCTTATAATGTAACAAAAGAAGAAAGAAAAAGAGTCGGGCATATCGGGTCCAAAACTATCCATCTGTCAAGGTGCCAACAACCATACCCATCCACAAAATTTCAATGAAGTCGATTGGGGGGTTTCCGGAGATTAGTATACGAACATTTTCAAATACCAACTTCCGTTGCTGTATCTACCAAAGATTATTTCATTTCGGTTTCATGTACAATAACAATTTTCCATTCACATTCACCCGCCTATAGAGATATTTACTTTAAAAAGATTACTGGAGGTCTTATATGTATGGATCGTTTGTAAACTTACATTTGTAATGACACTTAACTTTCCAATGCAGTCAAGTATTCTATACCACACGCCAATATCCCGCACTCTTTGTGAAACTGGTCTTTTGTGATGGGTTATCAAAATTTTGGCATCCAAACGCATTTCGAGAATATTATTTAAAAGGGCAAAAATTGGAGCAAGTGGAAATGCAGCAACAAATATCGTTACAAAGCCATATTGTAGTACTGAAATTTACAAGGAAATTAAATAGGAGATTATATTACATACAAACCAACACAAAGTTTGAAATCATTACCCATTTCCAAATATTCAGGAAATAAACTTCTAGGTCCCCAATCCAGTAATTTTAAGTCTCTTAGCCACCTTTCGTCTCGACCTTTAAGAGAATCTTTTTGGCCGGATTTAAATAATCGTGACAGTCCATTTTTGACAGCCTGCACTTTTTTCCAAAATATTGGCATAATGAGCTCAAGTATAGAATTCATTGCTTGCTTGCCAACCATTATTATACCCAATTGTATGCAGAGTTCTGTTAGGCAGCCACCAGCAGAACACTATTTGGGAAATTATATTTAAATACAGTTTCTAGTTATTTCAATTGTTACTTACCTCCTCTTGGCGATAATCGAAAATTTTGTTATAATTACCGGGATGACCAACAAATTTTCCTTTAAAGAACGCTATATAAAATATCGAAGCATAATAGTTTACAAATTGCAGAAGATAAATCTTAAGGGTTAATGAGTCGTCAAATTGCGTTTGTGTTCGCCATAATTCTAGTTCCGTTAGATATTCTGCTAAATGAGTATACAACTAGAAGATAAAGATTATAATAACTTGTAAAGTTGATACCAATTTGACTTAGTTACTTACGTAGTTTAGAACATATAATAGACAGAGATTAACACATGCAGCCGATGCAGTAGTTAACATAATTGCGCTTGATGTGGTCATGGGTGTGGATCCTACTTTTAAAAGCGTTAATATGGACATTCGATAAATAACAACTGCAAGGAGTGCAACAAATGCTAGAGCTACTAGTAAGAGCACTACCGAAAAGCTGAATATAGTCGCTGGCAATTTCATTCTCCAAAAGGGAACTATTGGTTCTCTCATATTGGTAACATAGTCCATTCTGGTTTTTGGCACATGCTCCAGCCGAGCAAGATATTGGGGCCTGGGGTGCTCTTCGTGAACATCGAAGCCTGTTAAATCCCAACGATGAGTAATTTCGGCTGAATATCGTTTCCACAGTTCCAGAAATAAAGTCGCCCAGAATGACATAAATACAGCGAAAAATACCGTACTTGGGTTATCTATTAAATAAGTGATCTTAGCGTAGAAACAAGTCTCCTTAAGGTCCCAAAAATTGCACCAATCACAAAGCGGACACATTTTTACGTTTAATTTGCCGGAACATATATCTTTTCTGTAATAAAAAGAGGATTACCATAAACATATACATACAATACAACTGCTGTAATAGTTTAATAGCATTTGAACATCATACAACGAACACTGTTCATTGTTAATTTAACTAGTCTAATTGTATTATTAATGAATTCATTAATTTGATAAATAGTTTCTAACATACAAAAAGAATGAGCGTAGATCTGATTTTGTGAAAACAAAACCTTTTCATTTATAGACTACATAGGGTTTTCTTCTCAAACGGATTCTCACTGCCCACTGAGAGCAAACAGTTTTTTCATTGCTTTCTTTTCAACTCCAAATGTGTGCCCCAAAAAAATCAAGTTCAAGATTATTACTTACAATTAAGTAGTTTTGCTTTGATGTGCAATCTTAAAAATTAAAACGTCAACTTATAAGCATATGTATGCATATTAAGGAACAGTTGACTATCCGTTTTCTGACGTCTTCCGACCTATGGTCTAACGTGTTTTATGGATCAATGAAATACTTAAGAGGACTTTTGCAACAATATTGGGGGCAAATGCATCGAATGCAACATTCAAGGCTTTTCTTACTAATTTTTGTATGTTACAGTTAACGCGAAGGGTTTCATGTCAAAATTGGTTTCTTTGATAACAGGGACAGTAATTTTTTTTTTCAATCGAAAACGAAATAAGTCTTTTGCTATGTTTCCTTGCACACAAACGACGATATTCTAAACTGAAGTATAGCAATTGAGCACTTCGCCAGTTTGTGCTTAAGACTAAATCTAATAACTTAAATATCAGCAAATATTATATGAGCACTAAAAGATGCACTACCCCATAAGAATTTGATATCTGTCAACTAACAAAATCAAGGCGGAGCTGCTAGACTCTTGGGAACACCAGTCCGTCTAGAAAGCTTGCCAACTTTTCTAAAAAGAAACACAGTACTCGCTTTCTTCTTGCAGGCTCTGCAGAAATAACGGAACATACCTAAGTGAATATCCCGCAAAATGATCAAAGACTAAAACACGACGGCAGAGACTTATTAAAGGGTTAAGTAATAAAAAAAAACTCATCAGTGACGACAATTATAAGTTACCTTCGCAACCGTTCTTTAACACATGTACAAATTAAAAATTAGTCAAAATGATTTCAAGGGAATACTTCACTAAATGCCAACCGACCCTTCCAATCTAAATAATCTAAAAAAATGATTTAAATAGTAAAGGGAGATTATGCCCTAGTTAGCAATTATGCTATTAATTTACAAATAATTAAAACCAGCAAACATTTAATTTATAGAACACAACTCACACAGGCACATTTTTATCGAGGGTAAACCACGAATATAAAAAGCAAAAAATTCCAACAACAGATGCTAACATCAGCATGTAGGTATAGTAGCCCAACCATGCAAAATATAATCCTGCGAATTAAACAATATAAATAATAAATAGTTTGCACAACTGCATTATATTGAATATGTGCAACCAATTTTTACACCAAAATACTCCTTAACATAATCCAATGGTTGATAGCGATACCATTTACTCACAGAAGCCCATTGTGTATATAATTTCTCACGCATTGTTCCTTTTTCCGTTATATCGCCCTACAAATTATAAGTAATTAATAAAACTCTTTTCAATACAATACTACCGTTATGCAACATTTACGTCATGTAGGGGATATGCCGAGTAGTAAACCCGTTCGTCCACTAGTCTTTCGATGCCAAAAGCCATATCGTCCTTATTTCGTGAAGGAAATCTTTGTCTATCTAAAATGAACTGCACAATTCTGGATCGGACTGCTGTTGTAAAGAAGCAATCCTGTTGTATATCAAATCTGAAACCAACAAGATCAATAAATAACTGATACTAGTTTTAATTGAAAATGTTTGTACAAATATTCCTTGTCGCGACTGTAGACAGCTGTAAAACGATGTGATCTTTTCGGGAAATAACGACCATCAATATAAATTACGCGAAAAAAGAAAGACCATACGCCTTTCAGACGAGTATATACGTCTGTTGTTGATTTTTGTACCCCAGCAAATCCTGGAATCTGTTTAAACATGTACATAGGTTAATAGATGTACTATATACTTTTTTGTAATAGGTAAATTTAGAAAATCGTATTTTACAAATTTAATTTTTATTCAGCTGCCAAGTCATAGAAATAAATATAAATATTAGAAATAAACCGTAAATTAAGTTCACTAATCTAGTAGGTACACATTAATGCCAAATTGCTAACCATCGGAAAAAAGGGAATATGTACTCAGCAAAACAAAAGCAGAATAAAGCGTTCCAGTACAAATATAAGATCACTAAATAAAACTAGCCATTGATAGATAATACTAGCAACTATATAAAATCACAACAAAATTGCCAATACAATATTATGAAGTATATATAAGCACACTAGAGTTTTCTTCTCATCATAGAGCCGGAGCATGGACCCATGGAGATTAGCAAAGGGGAATAACATTCGTAAAGTGACGTATAGTCCTGTTTACGTTCAAGGTAGAGTTAACAGCAACAGTAGGGAAGATGACCGACCTATGGGTGGGAATCAACCTTAAAATAGACAGGCTTCACATGCAAAAGGATGTGGAAAGATTGATAATTTTTATTCCCGGTCAACCCGTGAGCAAAGATGTCTTCCTCGCCAGACTATATCGTCAAAATTCCTGTGTAGACACTTCTGAATGGAGGGTTATTCATATGGGAAGATATGATGACAACAAAACTGGTGGAACCAATCTGACGATCTTGTGCCCGAGGGAGAAAGCGATGCTGGTTAGAAAAGCACGAGATAGACTCTTCTGTGGGTTGGACATAGCATTCGTGAAGCACCAACGATAATTACAGAGGAGAACCATTATTCGAATTTGTATCATGCAAGGTTCTGTCTATCTTAAACTGAGGAAAAGAGCCATTCGTGGATGTGAGGCGAATGGAAGTGATCGATGTTAGCCTGTGCAGTAGTCAGATAATTGACAGAGTATCAAATTGGAGGGTAATGGATCAGGCTACATTGTCGGATCTAAAAGAAAAAAAGATCGGAAATACATCAGAATTCCGAAGAACAAGGATAGGACTAAATACTGTGATGTGTTGAGGGAAAAACTGAATGCAACGGCACTCGGAATACCGAAAAATCACTTGGCACTGCAATCAGCTGTTGAAGATGCGTACCGAGTGGCTTGCACACCTACTTTAGTGGAAAAATAAGATCCTGCACCTTGGTGGTTGTTACCAGTATTTGGCATCACCAATAACTATCCACGGTGTTCATCCTTTCGTTAAATTTATATATGAATTACTAATACCATGAACCATGGCATCTTTCGTTTTGTTGTTTGCTAACTCTTGTATCTTTGCGACGCCATTTTTGAATCGAAATATATTTTATAATTGAATTGCTGTTTTCTTTTAATTGGAAAAACACAACAATATTTGGCGACGAGGATAGTGGCACAATCATCACTATTTCTTAAAAAAAAGAAGATAACAACGTGCAATTCCTTTATCTGGAACAATGTCACAAACAGATAGAGATGGCGCATGTTCATCCACCGCAGATCACGTTATTATGGAAATTCTGAAGCAGCAGCAACAAATCCTTACACAATTATCCATCAATGCATCACAACAGCAGGATTTACAAGGGAAATTTTTGCAATTTGGGAATAACCAAATGTCTGCATTTGAGACCATCAAAGGAGTCGAACATATATATTAGATTCTTTATCACAGCAAATGAACGAGTTCCAATATGATCATGATAGCCAAGTCACCTTTGCATCGTGGTTCAGTCGATACGAAGACGTTTTCAAAAAGGATGGTGCTAAACTAGATGACTCAGCATTGGTAAGGCTTTTGCTTCGCAAGTTGGACAGCATCTCTCACGAGAAATACACCAACTACATCCTACCGAAACATCCTAGGGATATTAATTTCGAGGAGACTGTGAGTACACTAACAAAGCTTTTTAGTCCACAAATTTCAGTTTTTCGGAAAAGATATGATTGCCTTCAAGTTTCAAAGAACACAGCTGATGACTTTGTATTTTACGGCGGATATGTCAATAAGCTCTGTGAGAATTTTGGCCTGAAAAACATGAACGAAGAGCAATTCAAATGTTTAATATTTGTCATTGGACCAGATTACTATCGATGCTTGATTCTGATACGAAACAGGAGCTCACAATGCATGCTCTCGTTGAGGAATGTTTACGTATCAAGAATCTAAAGCAAGATACGTATCTTCTGGAACGTAATCATAACAACACATCAAAAACAGTGGCACATATTAATCATAACAGCAACTTCCATCGTAAACAAACTTCAACACCGAGTAATCAAAACAAAAATAATTCGCCTGAAGTCCCAAGAAGACCCTGTTGGTCGTGTGGGCAAATGCACTTCGCGAAAAATTGTCCATTTACAAATCACAAATGTTCTGATTGCCAGAAGGTTGGACACAAAGAGGGGTACTGCACTTGTTTCGCTCAAAAATCATTCGATAAATCGGGAACAAATAGTCACATAAAAAAGAAATTCAAGAAGAATCGGTCGAATTTTACTGCGAAAGGTATTTACGTTAAGCGCATTGGCACCGACGCGAAAAGGAAATTTATTGATGTTGATATGAATAACACTACCGTAAAACTTCAAATTGATACTGCATCCGACATAACAATCGTATCAAATTCCGTTTGGAAAGAGATTGGAAGTCCACAACGTACACTCACTAACCAGTCTATTCAGGATGCATCGGGTAGACCAATGTTAAATCTTTTTAACTTCAGCTGCACGGTTCGCATAAATGGTATTTCAGAACACTGTCAATGTTTTGTATCTGATGATAAAGAGCTAAATTTATTTGGAAATGACTTGATGGAAATTTTTAATTTATGGGACGTACCGATCAATGAAGTTTGTATTCAACGAGTTCTACGCAATAATAACAATCACAAAGTTGACACTTCTGTTGAAAATTTGAAATCGATATTTCCGGAAGTATTTGTTGATAAGCTAGGTCACTGCGATAGCGTTAAAATTAAATTATACCTAGTGCCGAATGCTAGACCAATTTTCCGACAAAAGAGACATGTGCCATATGCGATGATGCCAATTGTTGAACAAGAATTACACCGATTGCAATCCGAAGGGGTTATAATACCTATTTCGTATTGTGAATGGGCGGCACCAATAGTTGTTGTACGGAAGACTAATGGCAAAATACGAATATGTGGAGACTATTCCACTGGACTTAACGATGTTTTGGAAACACACAGGTATCCACTGCCACATCCTGACCACATTTTTTCAAAGCTATCTCGAGGAAGGATTTTTTCTCACATCGATCTATCTGACGCATTTCTACAGGTAGAAGTAGATGACGATTCTAAAAATCTTCTCACCATCAATACACATCTGGGTCTATATCAAGTCAATAGATTGTCACCAGGAGCAAAGCCTGCACCCAATGCATTTCAACAAGTTATGGATACTATGCTTGCGGGGGTAGAAGGAGTTGCTGCCTATATTGACGATATTATTGTGTATGGTGCAAATCAAGAGCAGCATTATGATCGTTTGATTAAAACACTTCAACGTATTAAAGACTACGGATTCACTCTAAAGATCGAAAAGTGTACATTCTTTATGAATGAAATAAAATATCTCGGTCATATTGTGAATGGTAAAGGCATCAAGCCCAATTCTGAGCGTATCGAAGTCATCAAAAGTTTACCTACTCCAACAGATGAAACCACTCTTAGATCTTTTCTGGGGGGCATTACATTTTATAGTCAGTATGTTGCAAAAATGAGACAATTAAGAGGACCTTTGGATGAATTGCTAAAAAAAGGAAATGCATGGAAATGGGAAGATAAACATGACAATGCTTTTAAATCACTTAAAGACGTTTTGGCCTCAGATTTATTACTAACACATTATGATCCATCACAAGAGATTATAGTTGCTGCCGATGCTTGCAATTATGGGCTAGGTGCCTGCATAATGCATCGTTTTCTTGACGGTTCTGTAAAACCGATTAGTCACGCATCTCGTTCTCTCACTCCAGCAGAGCGAGGCTATAGCCAAATAGAAAAGGAAGCGCTAGCACTGGTGTATGCGGTAACTAAGTTTCATAAAATGCTATTTGGAAGAAAGTTTACTCTACAAACCGACCACAAGCCGTTGGTAACAATTTTTGGGACACGAAAAGGAATTCCGGTTCATTCAGCCAATAGAATTCAGCGATGGGCACTCACCCTATTGGCGTATGATTTTGACATTCAACACGTATCTTCGAATAAGTTTGGACATGCTGATATGCTCTCTCGGCTTATACAATCTCAACGCCAACAAAATGAGGATATTGTCATAGCTACTGTTCAGATGGAAAATGAAGTCAATGCATCGTTGGACGCTTCAATTGAATATCTTCCAGTCACATACAGCATGGTCAAAGCGGCAACACACCATGATAAAACCTTGTCTACAGTAATCAAATATATAAACAGTGATTGGCCGCCTTATGATCGATTGCACGAGGAAGTTCAAAAATATTTTTCACGCAAATCTTCACTGGCAATTGTGAAAAATATAATAATGTACTCGGATCGAGTTGTCATTCCACATACCTATCGAAAAAGGATTCTTTCACAAATGCACAGAGGACATCCTGGGATTGAACGAATGAAAGCTGTTGCGCGTAGTTATGTGTACTGGCCGAGCATGGACGCCGAAATAGAAGACTATGTTCGCCAATGTGGGAAGTGCTCATCAGTAGCGAAAAATCCACAAAAATCTGTGTTGGCTTCTTGGCCTATGTCTGATCATCCGTGGGACAGAATACACATAGACTACGCTGGTCCAGTTAATGGCGACTATTTTCTGGTTATAGTTGATTCATTCTCGAAATGGCCCGAAATAATTCAGATGAAGTCGACAACCACGTCAGCGACTTTGACTCAATTAAATCAAGTATTTTCACGATTCGGATATCCTAAGACTCTTGTTTCTGACAACGGTTCCCAGTTCACCAGCGAGCATTTTCAAAGGTATTGCAAAGAAGCCGGAATATTGCACATTCGCACGCCACCATTTCATCCGCAATCGAATGGTCAAGCTGAGAGATTTGTTGACACTCTCAAGCGAGCTCTTTTAAAAATGAAGGGAGAAGGAAGCGTAAACGATATTTTGCAAATATTTCTAAAGACCTATAGGACTACTCCAAACCGCATAATCAAAAACAAATCTCCTGCTGAGTTGTTTCTTGGGCGCAGGGTACGAACAACTTTGGACTTGATTTTACCGGAAGAAGAGAAACAACTTATCCGAAATCGCGAAATGGAGGAGCAATACAATACCAGGCATTGCGCGAAATTCAGATCATTCGTACCAGGTGATTCAGTTCTTGCTAGAGTTTATCGACACAACAAGTCATACTGGAAGCCTGGAAAAGTAATCGAGAAAATCGGTTCCGTCACTTACAACATTTTTGTTGAAGACCGAAAGTTAATTCGTTCTCACATAAACCAACTAAGACCACACTTTAAGGAAATAACATTTGAAAACACTAAACAAACTTTCCAGTTACCATTAGATATTATTCTTAAAGAGTTCAATATTGTTCCAACTGACTTCGTAACAGAATCTTTAATTTCAGATGATTCATCCCCAGATTTTCAAGGATTTGAAACCAATATCCAAAACAATGAGTGTTTTGAAAATCCAGTTGCATCATCTACTGCTAAAGAAGTTAATTCTGATATTTCAACAACAATTCCTGTACAACAAGATTTATATGCTGAGACTCCACCAACATCAAGGCCAGCTAGGACTCGACTTGTGCCAAGGAAATTTAAAGACTACATCCTGGAAGTGAAGACTTAAAAGAGGAGATGTTACCAGTATTTGGCATCACCAATAACTATCCACGGTGTTCATCCTTTCGTTAAATTTATATATGAATTACTAATACCATGAACCATGGCATCTTTCGTTTTGTTGTTTGCTAACTCTTGTATCTTTGCGACGCCATTTTTGAATCGAAATATATTTTATAATTGAATTGCTGTTTTCTTTTAATTGGAAAAACACAACAGTGGTGACGGGAACTCGAAAAGCTAAAAAAGGCTGTGAGGAAGGCCTTCAATCACGCCATGAGGGTGGGAGAACACGAAGCATGAGATGAATATAAGGCGAAAAAGAAATAGCTTAATATTACTCTGCGACGACGTAAAAGGGAGTCATGGAGGGACTTTTGCTCGACCATGAGGAGTACATCTGAAGTCAGTAGACTTCAAAAGATTGTCTCGAGAGATCCTATTTCCAAGATCGGACTCATGCGTAAGAGAGCAGGGGAGATGGTGGAAACACTGGATCACACAAATGAGGTCTTAAGGGAGGTAGACTTTCCAGGATGTTATAAGTCAGATCAGCCCTGGGCTCCAAGGAAACAAGGAGCGAACAGGATGGATAGGACGGAAGCAGAACGGATTGTTAAACCAGAAGCGGTCAAGGGTGCGATAGCAACATTTTCACCCTTCAAAACCGCAGGGCCGGATGGTATATTTCCAGGTCTAATGCAATGGGGAGTAAACGTAATTTCACCAAGGCTCAGGAATATATACGTTGCATGCCTGGCAATAGGCTGCACAACGATTACATGGAGGGAGAAAAAAGTGGTTTTTCTTCCAAAGACGGGGAAAAAGGATTACACTGAGGCAAAGACCTTCAGACCAGTTAGCCTTACATCCTTTCTGTTAAAAATAGTGGAAAGGGTGGTGGTCGACGATATGGAGAGTACTGCGCTTAAGATGCCTACACGGCAGGCATGTCTACAGAAACAGCACTTCATCAAGTAGTATGCGTTGCGGAGGAAGAGCTAAATACCGGGGGCATTGCCATGACCACCATAATGTACATTGAATATGTCTTCGATAAGATATGCTTTGAAAATCTGAAACAAGCCTTGTAAAAACGTAGGGTTAATCCACTGGTGGTAAGATGGGTGGACAATATGTTAAATACAAGGGCGATAAATATTCAGACGGGAACCTCAAAACTCAGAGGAAGGGTTAGCAAAAGTTGTCCACAAGGAGGTGTTCTCTCACCTACACTGTGGAATATCACTGTGGACTCTCTTCTCGACAGACTTGAGGCGAATGAGATTCACACAGTGGGATATGCCGACGACATAGCAATAATGGCCAGAGGAAAATTCATAGACGTCACCGCAGATATCTTGAGGAATGCACTCAGAGTTGTTGAGCGGTGGTTCAGGAGAAGGTCAGGAAGGCAAAAAAAGTATTACATCAGTGCAAAGGTGTATGTGGACAGAGGTGGGGACTCTCGCCTAGGTCAGCATACTGGATTTATACGATGATAACCCATTATCACCTATGCATGGTGTGGGAAAGCCTCCCGGAAAACTGTGAGGAAACACCTGGAAAGGGGCCAACCCTTGGCACTTCCGTATACCAGGCCGAGATGATTGCATAGCTGCATGCGTTGGACTACTTGCTTGAGAGTCAAGTGGAGGGAACAAATACCCTTATAGCGCTGGACATTCAGGCGGTGATCAGATACATGGAACAAGCAAACATTACAACATCACTGGCAATGGGATGTGTACTCAAGCTCAATAAGTGCTCATCTAAAAATAAAGTAACACTGACTTGGGTACGAGGATACATAGGGATCGAAGGCAACGAAAAGGTGGACTCCCTTGCAAAACAGGGGTCAACTGAAAAGTTGCTGGGACCAGAACCATTCGCATCAGTTGGCAGAGAAAATGTTGAACAGCTGATTCACAAATGTGAAACAATGTAGATGGGCTAAAATGGCAATTAAGTGGCCGACCTGCTCCACTCAAAGAAGGGTTCTAAGTATGAGTCGAGGAACATTGATGGGTGGTGGCTTTGTCTACAGGACATGGTAATATCGGGTATCACTTAAGGAAGATGGGCCTTAGAGAGGATGATACCTGCAAACTATACCTGGAGGAATCTGAGACAGCGGCACATATACTGTGTCAATGTCCGGCTTTGGCTGGCAGAAGAATGAAGATCTTGGGATATCATTGGGTGGAGACCCAGTCGATGAAACAGATATCTTTAACAGATAAACAGATGCTAGCGTTAACGCTAGGAATCAAACCCATGGAAAAACTCTGGAGACTCCAGAGAGTCTGTCTGGGTAAGATTTATAGTGGTAGAAAGAAAAAGAGACCCGTCAATGGTGGCCTGATTCCAATATTTCTCAATATATATACACATATATATATAATATACATATATTCCAATTTATCGATGATTTTTTGGGTACTCAATATTAGAAAAGTGTCAAACAATTTTTCCAAGTACATATTAAGTTCTCACTTATTAAGCAAATATAAAATATCGAAAAATTCTATAAAATGAGAAAAAAAAGTGTTGAAAGATATTCCTATTCAATCTGTGACTCATTCCTATAAAATTTTATTTAGCTCCATTAAAGTACATTATTAGAAAGGGTTTTGTAGTTAAGAAAAAAAAAAAAACAATCTACATAACAATATTGAGAGCAATCATTTATATGAATCAAATAACATAGTTTAGTTGCAGTCAAAACAAAACACAATTAGCATTTTTATAAACAAATTTACAATTTAAGCAGACCTTTTTGGACATATATTTCGCTGCTTCGTGCAGCCTATTGGTTTTTTCGTGAACATTTATCCTGCATAAAGACTTTTGAAAATGTAAAAGAAAGACTTGATTGTAATTTAATTAAACTTAATCTTGTTGAAATTACCTCTTTCATTGGCATTCGTAGTTTTAAAATTTCTGAATATCGGCGTAATACTTCTAGTGGTGCATGAATCTAAAATAAGCGATAGTGTGAATAGATATTGAATAGGTATGTATTATTAGAGTTAAAAAATAAGATCTAGATAGATACCTTTACAAAATAAATCTGCTCTTTAACTTTGAGTTCAGTCTCTAACTCGAGACCTTGATTGATGAGATTCTCTTCAAAAACTTTGCGTTTTTCTTCATTTTCAGCTTCAACAGCCCCTTGCTGATTTACCTTGTAGGCTAAAACGAAGTCAATAGAGCGTTGGCCATCTTTAAAAAATAAGGAACTATTCGCATCGACTCGTTGATATAAATCAACAGGACAGTGAAGGTCAATATTTGAATCCATTACTGGGCTTATGTTGTTGTCATTATTTCTGTAAAAAGAAAGTTGGTTATAAAAACTACGAATCATTTTTTGCACAAATATATTTTCTGGTCTCCCAGTTTCTAATAAGAATAACCATATTAATTGCCTTGGCTACTAGGCGAATTTGCAATGGCGACATTTTCTATATAAAATTAACCATTGTGACCTACAAAATATGTAGTGTGATTATAAGTAAGTCCCATACGGAATCAAATAATCAACTTTAGTCTGGCAGCTAACGAAAAGACTCCACACTTTCCAAAATCCCTTTACCAATAAACTAATATAGTTGCCAGAATATCGCTAACTGTAGGGTTAAATGTTAATGTTGAGATAGCCATGTTTATCTCGGGCATAAGCGAAACAAATCCTCCCTTAATGTCATTTTGAAAACAAAATCACGGTATTAAATTTCGTAATAGGAGAGAATGTAATGTGCTGTTGCTCAGCCTGAGCGTTTACAATTATTATAAATTCACTAGCTGGCCCGGCGAACTTAGTTCCGCCCCAATTCGTTAATGTAATGAAAATAAAAATTCCGAGCATGCACATTGCACATGCCTCTTTATGGAATTCGGTCAATTCAAATTCTTTATTCAAAAGTTATATTAAATACTCTTCGTATGACACTTAAAAAAAAAAGAAAAATAACAAAGTTCGGTCCTTAAGTCCACTTCTGCTTTAAATTAACAAAAATCAACTTCTGCTAGCTATTGTGACTGAATTTTGTTGTTTCACTTGAGGCGAACTTGAAAAAAAATGTTATGATTTAACAGATAAAGCAAGAGGAAACTCGAAAAAACGCTTGTGACAAATGAGACTTTATATTTGACTTAGTCAGTGATGTTGATTCCGATACTTGAGGAATAGGTTTTAGAAAATAGGCATAATTTTTTTGTGAACTGTTTGAACTGTTTTACAATCAAGTTCAATTTACAACTGTGCGTCGTGCTTATTTTCCAAGAACCTACTTGACTTACTCACCAAATTATAGAGATAAAAAAAGATAGAATTGCCTATCAATCGACCAACATTCTGATAACAATTTCTTGAATCACCTTGTAAGTTAGTTGCAGTTCCTTTGTAAGATATGCAATTTTTATCTTTTTTACCAAAAAGGCATGATTTTTCGAAAAAGGCATACTTTTCTAAGGGTTCAGATAATAACTTAGATCCGGCTTTGCATCACTGGCGGTGACTCCAATCTAACTATTTCTCAACTTAAAGTCAAATTTAATGCTTTATTTCTTCTAATTTAGACTAAAAGTTAATTTGTTACCAAAAGTCGCGTCTAAAATGTTTTATTGCTAAGGGCCAATAGAAATAACTGAAGTATATCAATATCGATGTGTGTCAATCAAACCGCAATGATTGACGTGCCACCTATCGGGTCCAAAAGTATCCTATCCTTCAAACTGGAACCAACCATACGCAACAACAAATTTACATGGAAATCGCCTGAGTGGCTTTGGAAATCGAAAACATTGCCTATTGAGTCTAAAAGAATGTTATCATTTAAGTCTTGCTAAACCTTAAATACGTCAATACGAACAAAACCAAAAAGTTTCATGAAAATTGGCCCATCAGTTATTGAGATATAAAGTCATCGAGTTTCACACCGAAGGAATTATATTTATAAATTATTGTTATTGTATTATTATATTTTAGAAGTTAATTGAATTTAAGTTTGCGGACTACCGTACTTTTACATGCCTGAATTTTGATGCGAAAATTTTAAAATTTGCTGGTATTAAAGGGATAGGAAGAAAATAGGGAAAGGATTAACTCTAAAAGAAATATTTGCTACTTTAAGAGCTAAGAAGAAAACTAACAAAACCTATCAACTTGGTTGGTAAGCCTTCTCCCATCTGTATCCACACCAGTACCGAAGGTGTTATGGTACCTTTGAGCTGCCCTCCCCATAACCCTACACACGAATGAGCAGAGTATCATGTACGTGAACACTCAAAACGCTCAACTACTCCTGTTGCCTGTCATCATTTTCCTCGTCATCTCAATCACAAATACATTTCAACTTACTCACACATCCTAATGCAAGGATCCTGAAAATTCTTGACAAAAAAAATGATGGATTGCAACACCATCAAACAAATCAACGTATCTACTCCATTTCAAAAAGTCACTTAATGTAACATAGTAAACTACTTATTAGGTATATATTTAAAAAAAAAAAATTTTTAAATTGTTGACAACAACAATTTGATTAGAAAATAATCAAAATAATTGACAACAACAATTGCTTTTAAAATTTAAAATAATTTTTTTTTGTTTTGGAAGTTTCACTACTCGATTTATATCCAGTTTATTTTTTTTCAAAGTGCTTTTCCCTATGAAAATCGAAATGTGTGCCTGCAACGCCACCTGTTGAGAATTTTCCGACTTTTCTTCTTTCCTAAACCATCCCTGATTCAAGACGAACAAAATGAAACAAAAATCATTCAAATCGGTTTAGCAGTTCTCGAGCCTTTACCCGACTAACACACAGCGATTGATTTTTATATAATAGATTTTAGTTAATGGTAAATGTATTCTAATTTTATTCGTTGCAATACAACAATGCAAATATTTTTTAAATTTAACAAACAAAAATGAAAAAAATATTAGTATTAGTAGTAGCAGTGATTGCATTCATTTTTAATATTATTTGGTAGTGTGTTAAATAAATTAAATCCTTTGTCTATAAGCTTGTTTCCATCTGCTAATGAGCTTGTTGGCGCATTTAAAAATCACCCGCATTACTTAGTTGGTATGGCTGAGCATTACCCACCCGTATGGCTTCATTTGTAAGATATTTCCGTGCTGTACCTACCATGTTTTATTTTAAAAATAGTCAGAAGTGTATTAAGCTGCAACTTTTATTAAATGTTTAATCACATTAGGGCGTCTAATATGAACCCTATTGGGGGAAATCGATTGCATTTCAGGATACTCCTCATATCTTTGTTTTGCGGGTTATTAACCTTTTAATTTGGCCTTGGTTACAACAAGTGAACAGTAAGGTAGAACTCGAAAGTGTTGTAAACCGTTATAGCTGTCATACAGCCCATCCTTCTGCGAATTCGTTTAAAGAAACCAACTTTCCTACAAATTTTCTTGCATAATGTAGTCTACATGTTCATGCATTTTGAAGTCTCTGTCAATGACCATTCCCAAGTATGTGATACTCCTTTCATTTTGAATAGGTGTCCCATTTATTTCTTCCTTATTTAACTTGAAAGGTGACAGCTTTCGAATATTGAACTTACTCAATCAAGATCTAAAATATTTTCATAACTTAATACAAACAATAATACTTACAATTGAAATCTTAAATCATTCATTTTCACTGATTTATATATGTTACAAAACTTATCACCACTACTATTTTGTCAGTTCAGTTTTACTTAAGGAACAGCAATTATATTTGCTGTGTTTATCAATAATAGTACACGTCTTCAATAGGACGAGCACATACACTACTAAAACCGTTTAATTAATTTCGCGTGCAGTGAATAAAAATTAGTTATAGTCTATGCAGCATATTGTGGACAACTAACTGCTTCTCAACTTTAAATAAACATGGTCTGGAAAAACACAAATTCGGGACCACTCCTTGGAAAAAAAGACGACTAGCTATACGGAGCTATACACAACTATTTACATTATTGCAAATTCTTTACAGTTTTAGGGAGAGTTTACGAAAAAAGCTCACCTACATATTGCGTGATTTAAGTACGTATCTAGTTTAATACAACAAAGCTTATATGATAAACTTAACAAGTAGCTCCCAGGGGATACCTTCTTTAATAATATTGAATATTTTATACGAATAGAGGCATTTACTTTGCAAAATGTAAATTAATTTAATTTTTAAAATCCAATCCGGCATCGATTTATATTTTAAGGACTATTTTTTTCCAACTTGTTTTTGTTGGAAAACTATTTACCTTATGAAAATTATATGTGTTAATGTTCGGTGTTACAATTAAGGAGGTCAATTCGTTAAGCGTATAGTACCTTCTAACAAAATATTGTTTTTGCAAGAACTTCTATTGATTGCAAAGGAAAAAGTTGTTTACATAATTCATTCGCAAATAGCGTGCCGCAATTGTCTCATACACATCAAGTCTTCAAGTCAGTTGAAGCAGGGTCCAAACAAGAGCTTCCAAGTTGTTGCTATGCTAATTTCCCGACTATGAGAAACCAAATGTAGGTATGAGGGAGACACGAGAAACATGAATTCCCCCAAACGTCAACAAGCTCAGTTTCCACGGATTGCGATTTGAAAGTATATAGGTATCTGGAACGTACGCTTTACACTACGCTACTCATCAAAATCTTAATTTTCATTCAGAAGTGCAGGGCAAATATAATAGATAGATATCTAGGCTGCATAATGATTGCATGTATTTTCCAGCACTATTTCGGGTGCTGAAATAGAGATAGTGGCTGGATGAGCCCTTCATGCGCCAGCGGCAGCATTCATATCCCCCAAGTGAGTTACTGACAACGGATTATCCGACCCGCTGTCCTAGGGTCAATATAGGGCCTGGTCCAGGTTGGGGGTTGTGCGTGGGGTTAACCACCCAACCAAAAGAAAACTAAATGGTAACGAAGCAGCCACGAACGATGCTGCCAAAGAGTGTTTCTACGAGCTCCTCGACAAAACAAATGAGCAATGTCCTAAGTATGACGTTAAGATTGTCTTCGGTGATTTTAACGCCAAAATAGGAAAGGAGGTAGCACAACTCGGGAAGCACAGCCTACACGACATCACGTCTGGGAACGGACTTAGCTAGGGCGTAACGTTACTATAGCTAGCACACGGTTTCCTCACCTCAATATCCACAAAGGAACATGGCGGTCGCCATTTCATCAAACCGTCAACCAAATTGATCATGTTGCGATCGACGTAAGGCACTCCTCCAGTGTTCTAGATGTCCGAACTTTCCTAGCGGCCAACATAGACTCGGACCACTACCTTGTTGTAGCCAAGGTGCGTATGCGGATATCTCAAACGCCACAGCAACGGGGAAATACTGTGAGGAGATTTAACGTTGAACGGCTACAATCGCAACATACCGCCAGAACCTTTGCCGATCGCATATCCCTCAACCTCTCGAGAAGTCCTATGCAGCCAGCATCAAGTGCTGAAAACCAGTGGCATAGATGCCAAGAAGCCATCAGAAACGCCGCAACCGATGTGCTGGGTTTCACGAAACCCCTGGTTTGATGAAGAATGCTTCACAGAAGGACGAGAGCAACTCGTGAGCTCTACAATCAAAAGAGGAGGGAAGAACATCGGCTTCTCCGGAAGAAAAAGAAAGAGCACGAGAAGCGCGCGATCGAGGAAATAGAGAGGTGCTACTCCAGGAACAATGTTCGGAAGTTTTACCAAAGGGTAAAAAGAACGTGTCATCGCAACAAGACCCGAACAGAGACCTGTAGAGACGAACAAGGAAACCTTGTGGTAGAGTCACAGTCGGTGCTGAGGATATGGAAAAACCATTTGTGCAAACTGTTAAACGGCGAAGACGACCCAAATTCCGCTGTCAGGCAGAACGAACGGGAGATAACTTGGTAGAGAGCATACACCAACTCGTCTCCAAGATTTGGTCAGAGGAAAGTACCTATGTCTGATGAATGGAACCTCGGCATCGTTTGGCCGATCCACAAGAAAGGAGACCCTCTAAACTGCGCTACCATATAGGGGTCAGTCTTCTTAACATCGCATACAAGATCCTGTCTGCCATACTGTGTGAACGCCTGAAACCTTTTGTCAACGATCTGGTTGGTCCCACCAGTGCGGTTTTAGGCCCGGTAAGTCCACAACCGACCAAATGTTCACATTACGGCAGATCCTGGAGAAAACCCAAGAAGTCCAGATCGATACTCACCATCTTTTCATCGATTTTAAGGCCGTATACGACAGCTGTCACTGGTGCGTTTGCAAGTATCAGTACAGAAGCTGCAAAAATGGGTTTAGTTGTGAATGAGGGCAAAACAAAATATATGATGTCAACAAGAAGGGACACACAACATCGACGAATCGGTCAGAACGTCACGACAGACAGCTATAATTTTGAGGTAGTAAGGGATTTTGTCTACCTCGGCTCCGCTATAAATTCTGACAACAACATCGCATCAGAAATCAATCGAAGAATTACACTTGACAACCAATGTTTCTTTGGTCTAGGAAGGCAATTGAGAAGTAAGGCCTTGTCAAGAACCACTAAGGAGACTTTATATAAGACCCTCATCATCGCAGTCCTACTCTATGGCGCAGAAGCATGGACGCTATCAAAGGCGAATAAAGATATCCTTGGTCGTTTTTGAACGCAAAATTCTTCGATTGATTTTCGGTCCCGTTTACGTTGACGGGCTTTGGAGGAGGAGATTTAACAGCGAACTCTACGAGCTGTACAGCGACATCGATCTAGTCAGAAAAGTACGCATCAATCGTCTAAGATGGCTGGGACATGTAGAGCGAATGGATAGCAGCGCTCCGGCCCGAAGAGTCTTCGATTCCAACCCGGAGGGACAAGGCAGTAGAGGAAGACCTCGCCTTAGGTGGCACGCGCAAGTGGAAGGGGAGCTCAACCAACTTGGAGTGCGCAACTGGAGGCAGTAAGCCAAAGATCGCGCTAACTGGAGAGGCGTAATGGTTGAGGCCCAGGTCCACCCCGGACTGTAACGAAACCTAAGTAAGTAAGTAAGATGTCTTCGTATACCTAGAGGTAAGGCATTCCACTGTCTGATAACAAAAACAAAAAATTGACGTTCTGAATTTGTGCAGATGAACTTTGGCTGGACAAATATAAACGATCTTTTTATTTTTTCATAAAGATACGAGGGTTCCTTGCTTATTAAAATGTTATTTAGCTTTTTAAGCCCGCAGTACCGCCGGTAAGTTCATCTACCTTTATCCGAAGATTGGGCACCTTGTCGTGGTGGGGCGGCTTAAGTAGAGGAACAGGATGCTAGATCAGGGTAGTGGCCCAACTCCTCTGGTAGAGCTGAATGTGAATTGAAAAACCAAGACCCAATCCGATCAATCGATCGACCCTTAACTCCAAGATGGCTGGTCTGCAATGTCGAGGGAGCTGTGATAAGGTAGGTAAAACTACTGGTTCACAGGGTTCAGGGGTAATTGAACCGCTAATTGAGACTCCTCAGGGGCAGCTCAATCCTCTGTTGTATTGTAGTTGAGTAGGATAGGTATTGGGGATCTCTGCCTATTCGGTCTGTTTAATTCTCCCCTACTCGTGGGTACACATATGGACCATATAAATAAAAATAAAAATAACGTGCCTTCGGAAAACGAGGTGGAAGGCTTAGGAGGGGTCGAGAAGGTGCTGGAAGGCGCTGGAATGAACCCGAATAAGCTCGATGGGTCAGCGGACTCTAATGGGAAACCAGAAGGGTTAGCGGGCCAATCGTCAGTGGAGGTGGACAATGCGGTGCAGAAATGCGCCAAGAGGTCAGCCGAAACTGCGGAAACCGAATTGGAAGAAGAAGAAAGGCTCGATCCTGAGCGGAGGTTGAACAAACAACTGAGGCAAAGGATGAAAAGAGTCAGAAGGAAACAAAGATTGGCCTTGGCTAAATCTGTTTCGGCGGGAGGCATAAGCAAGACGGTCGATGAGTTGACTGAAATGGTTGCCAATATGACGTCAACCGAAACCTCTCCAGAAGACGAAGGATCTAGGAAACGGTTCAAATGTTCCGGGACCAGGAATCCATCCGAAACTGCGATGAAGGGGACGGAAGGCGGAAAGGATGACGGACAGTCTGTTCAACATGGGGTCAGTCCACAGGCACCACACTGCAGTGGTTATGTGGATGGACAACATGTAAAACGGAAGGTTAGTCAGCCAGCAAAGCAGAAATCGTGCAATGCCGAGCAACCTGGACCAAGCAAGGTAAAGCGAAAGCTGAACCGAGCTATGGAAAGGAAAGCGAAGCAAGCAGATAATGCAAAACCTTACACTAGGGGTGAGCGAACCAAAGTTGACAAGGGCGTAAAAACCTTTGCTCAAACAGCGGCGAACGATCTCCGAATGGGTGTTGTCGACATGAGTCGAGAGGGGGGGATAGATGCAACACAGTTGAGTATTTTTAAAAATGCTCTTCTGGATGCTCTAGACTTACTTCCGACGAATGCAGGTGACATCGGTGTGAAGGAGATAACCTTGGAGGAAGGGATTATAGCAATCAAATGCGATAACCAAAAAACCAAGGGTTGGCTATGTGAGATTGTAGGGAAGATGACCGACCTATGGGAGGGAATTAACCTTAAAATAGACAAGCTTCACATACTAAAGGATGTGGAAAGGTTGATAATCTTTATTCCCGGTCAATCCGTGAGCAAGGATGTCATCCTCGCCAGACTTTGTCGTCAAAATTCCTGCGTGAAGGACACTTCTAAATGGAGGGTTACTCATGTGGGAAGATATGATGACAACAAAATTGATGGAACCAAGATGACGATCTGGTGCCCAAGGGAGGAAGCGATGCTGGTTAGACAAGCAGGAGATAGACTCTTCTGTGGGTTGGACATAGCACTCGTGAAGTTCCAAGGAGCAACTTGGAAAACCACCAGGTAGGGCGACGAAGTGATAGATACCATGGACATGGGATCAACACAAGTCGGGCGGGAGGTGGGCCCGTACCGGGAAAAGCTCAGGGTGATTCAATTGAACCTTCATCACAGCAAAGCAGCATCAGCAATGATGACTAAATGCTTTGATGAGGATTCGTTTGATATAGCCCTGATACAGGAGCCTTGGATCTTTAGAGGAAAGATTAGAGGACTCCCAAATAGCATGGCTGAGTTGCACTATGCGCAAACCAGCGGAAGAATTAGGTCCTGTATCCTGGTGAGGCACGGAGTTCAAGCATATAAATTGCCGGATCTGTGTGCCCCAGATCTTGCAGCAGTACGTGTAGGATCAGGTGCGGGAACTTTTGTTATAGCATCTGCATACTTGCCGTATGATTCTCCAGAACCTCCTCCGACCAGAGAGTTAGAGGTTTTGGTGGATGCATGCAGGAACAGGAACGAGGACTTAATTATTGGTTGTGATGCCAATGCACATAATACAGTGTGGGGCAGCACCAACGATAATTACAGAGGAGAAGCATTATTCGAATTTGTATCATACAAGGATCTAGCTATCTTAAACAGGGGAACAGAGTCAACCTTCGTTAATGTGAGACGAAGGGAAGTGATCGATGTTACCCTGTGCAGTAGTCAGATAATTGATAGAGTATCAAATTGGAGGGTAATGGATCAGGCTACAATGTCGGATCACAGAGCCATTTCATTTGATGTTCGCTATGGATCTAAAAGAAAAAAAGATCGGAAATACATCAGGATTCCGAAGAACACGGATAGGACAAAATACCTTGAAGTGTTGGAGGAAAAACTGAATGTAACGACATTCGGAATACCGAAAAACACTTGGCACGTTGAATCACAGCTGAAGCATCTGCAATCAGCTGTTGAAGATGCGTACCGAGTGGCTTGCACACCTACTTTAGTGGAAAAACAAGATCCTGCACCTTGGTGGTGCCGGGAACTTGAGAAACTAAAGAAGGCTGTGAGGAAGGCCTTTAATCACGCCATGAGGAGGGGGGAACCCGAAGCATGGGATGACTATAAGGCGAAAAAGAAAGAGCTTAATGTCACTCTGCGACGACGTAAAAGGGAATCATGGAGGGACTTTTGCTCGAGTATGAGGAGTACATCTGAAGTCAGTAGACTACAAAAGATTGTCTCGAGAGATCCAGTTTCCAAGATCGGACTCATTCGTAATAGAGCGGGGGAGATGGTGGAAACACTGGATCACACAAATGAGGTCCTAATGGAGGTACACTTTCCAGGAAGCTATAAATCAGATCAGCCCTGGGCTCCAAGGAAACAAGGAGCGAACAGGATGGATAGGATGGAAGCGGAAAGGATCGTAACACCAGAGGCGGTCAAGGGTGCAATAGCAACATTTGCACCCTTCAAAACCGCGGGGCCGGATGGTATATTTCCAGGCCTAATGCAATGGGGAGCAGACGTAATTGCACCAAGGCTCAGGAATATATACGTTGCATGCCTAGCAATAGGCTACATCCCGATTACATGGAGGGAGACAAATGTGGTCTTTCTTCCAAAGCCGGGTAAAAAGGATTACACCGAGGCAAAGTCCTTCAGACCAGTTAGCCTAACATCCTTTCTGTTAAAAACAATGGAAAGGGTGGTGGTGGACTACATGGAGAGTACTGCGCTTAAGATGTATCCTTTAAACAGTAGGCAGCATGCTTATAGGGCAGGCATGTCTACAGAAACAGCGCTACATCAAGTAGTACGCGTTGCGGAGGAAGAGCTAAATACCGGGGGCATTGCGATGACCACCATAATGGACATTGAAGGTGCCTTCGATAAGATATGCTTTGAAAGTCTGAAACAAGCCTTGGAAAAACGTAGGGTTAACCCACTGGTGGTAAGATGGGTGGACAATATGTTGAACACAAGGGCAATAAATATTCAGACGGGAACCTCAAAACTTAGAGGAAGGGTTAGCAGGGGCTGCCCACAGGGAGGTGTTCTCTCTCCTACACTGTGGAATATCACTGTGGACTCTCTTCTCGACAGACTTGAGGCGACTGGCACTCACACAGTGGGATATGCCGACGACATAGCAATAATGGCCAGAGGCAAATTTATAGACGTCACCGCAGATATCATGAGGAATGCGCTCAGAGTGGTTGAGCGGTGGTGTCTGGAAGAAGGGCTCTCCATTAATGCGGGAAAAACAGATCTAATAGTCTTCACTAAGAAGAGGAAAAATCTGGAATTTCGACCCTTAACGCTCTTCGGATCGGAACTAACAACGACCACGAAGGTCAAGTATCTGGGAGTCTATCTAGATACTAAACTTTCGTGGAACTACCATGTTGAGGAGAAGGTCAAGAAGGCAAAAAGGGTATTACATCAGTGCAAACGTGTATGTGGACAGAGGTGGGGACTCTCGCCTAGGTCAGCATACTGGATGTACACGATGATAACTAGACCCATTATCACCTATGCCTCGGTTGTATGGTGGGCGAAAGCTTCCCAGAAAACAGTGAGGAAGCACCTGGATAGGGTCCAACGCTTAGCATGTATAGGAGTTACAGGTGCAATACGGACAACACCAACATGCGCAATGGAAGTGATCCTGGGGATCTTACCGCTGGACTTATTTATTAAGAAAACAGCGGCCCTAACGGCACTTCGTTTGCATCGAGATGCGAAATGGCACAATCGTGGTACCATCTATGGACATAGGAAGATCCTGGAACTTGTCAAAAACGAGATTAGGGAGCTGAGCATGCCTATGGATGGGATTACAAGGGTGCGTGTTATGGAAAGGAATCACAAAACTCGTATTGAGAACGGATTACTTCCAGAAAAAAGAAGTGGTGAAATAGTGATTTTCACAGATGGATCCATGATGGATGGCAGAGCGGGTGCCGGTATCTTTTCAGAAGAGCTGGAACTAGCCCGTCACGTTAGCCTCGGGAAACACACTTCTGTATACCAGGCTGAGATGATTGCATTGCTGCATGCGTTGGACTACTTGCTTGAGGGTCAGGTGGAGGGAAGAAATATCCTTATAGCACTGGACAATCAGGCGGTGATCAGATGCATGGAGCAAGCAAACATTACAACATCGTTGGCACTGGAATGTGTACTCAAGCTCAATAAGTGTTCATCTAAAAATGAAGTAACACTGACTTGGGTACGAGGACACATAGGGATCGAAGGCAACGAAAAGGCGGACTCCCTTGCAAAACAGGGGTCAGCTGAAAAGTTGCTGGGACCAGAACCATTCTCTTCAATTGGCAGAGGAATGGTTGAACAACTGATTTACAACTGGATCACGGCAGAACATCTGAGAAGATGGTCAACCATGGAACAATGTAGACAGTCTAAAATGGCAATTAAATGGCCGACCTGCTCCACTCAAAGAAGGGTTCTAAGCATGAGTCGAGGAACACTGAAATGGGTGGTGGCTTTATCAACAGGACATGGTAATTTCGGGTATCACTTAAGGAAGATGGGCCTTAGAGAGGACGATACCTGCAAACTATGCCTGGAGGAATCCGAGACAGCGGCACATATACTGTGTCATTGTCCGGCATTGGCTGGCAGAAGAATGAAGATATTGGGGCATCACTGGGTGGAGACCCAGTCGATGAAACAGATCTCACATAAACAGATGCTAGCGTTAACACTAGGAATCGAACCCAGGGAAGAACTCTGGAGAAATCCAGAGAGTCTATCTGGCTAAGATTTATAGTGGCAGAGAGACGAAAAGAGACCCGTCAATGGTGGTCTGATTCGAATATCTCTCAAATATATATATATATATATAAGCCCGCAGTACTTGAGATACGTATACAAACTACATACTTCCAAATACGCTTTTCGAGTAACTTGATATATGATCGAAGCGTTTGAAATTATTTATCGGATGACATTATTAAATGCTACAGTTAAGTTTATTTTTGTTTCGGAATTATGACCACAAAAAATTTCACACCCATACATGATCGGCATTATTATTGATTTGGCTAATTGCATTTTAATATGTTGGGGGGTAAAGTGCTTGGATAAATATAAGTTTTGCAGATAGCCATAGATGTTACCGATTGACAACCGTATATAATAGTCCCAACTAAGGGTAGAAATACCCAAGTTTTTAGCCTTATCTGTATATTCGAGTACTGTACTTCCTAAGTATATTCTTGGAAAATAGCTATGGTCAAGTTGAACCCAAGGTACGAATGCGGATATCCCAGACACCACAACAACGAGGAATTACTGTGAGGAGATTCAATGTTTAACGGCTTCAAATGCAACAAACTGCCAGAACTTCTGCCGATCGTGTAGCCCTCAACGTCTCGAGAAGTTCTGTGCACACAACGTCGCAACTGATGTGCTTGATTTTATCAAACCTCCCTACGAACCCCCTGTGTCTACTAAGCGGCGCTGCACAGAAGGACAAGAGCAACTCGTGAGCTCTACGAATAATAGAGGAAGGAACACCGGCTTCAAGTAGAAGAAAGAGCACGAAAACCTTCGATCGAGGAAATAGAAACGTACTACGACAGCAACAATGTTCGGATGTTTTACCAAAAGCTAAAAAGAACTTGTCATGGCAACAAGACCTGAGCAAAAAGCTGCAAACCAATTCATCTACAAGATTTCGTTAAAGGAAACTATACCTGATGGATGGAGCCTCAGCATTGTTTGCCTGATCCACTAGAAAGGAGACCCACTAAACTGTACTAAGTATAGAGGCTACAGCCTATTTACCATATATCCTGTCTCCCGAACTGTCTGAATGACTGAAACCATTTTTCAACGAACTGATTGGACCCTATCACACTTGCCAACCGCTGTTACTTCTGCCTAAGAAAGCCAGTAAGGCATTGTCGAGAAACACTAAGTAGACCCTAACATTCCAATTCTGTTGTAAGTTGCAGAAGCATGTACGTTGTAAAAGTCGGATGAAGATCTCCTTGGCTGCATCGAACGCAAAATTATTGGAGCGATTTTCGGTACCGTTATCATTGACGGGTTATGGAGGAGGAGATTTAACAGGTCAGAAAAGTAGGCACCAGTAGTCTAATATCGCTGGGACCATGTTCCGAAGACTATCCATTTCCAGAATACGATGTCAAAATTCAACAATTTATAGCATACGCGGAGTTGCCAGAGTATACACAGATCAACTTAATCAGAAACCATTTACCGTACGTCACGTGCCACTCCCAGATAAAGAGTGCGTGGGATACGACATTAAATATTAAATATTAAATGCACATGCACAACGCTCCCACAGCATAACAAGCGCAGCGAGTCAAAAAAAATAAATAAATAAATATTTTTAAGAAATACAGATTTGACTCGCGGCTTATATTAGCTAGCAGGCGAGAAAAATGCCATATTTTTATTGTGGGTACATGGACGAGGTTTCTGGTATTAATGCGTAGATTGCGGTTATCATAAACACTTGAGGATGTTGTCGATGCTGTTTTTAGTGGGATCATGACGTAATCTCGAATGACAAAAATCACGAAGGCTAAAAATCTCAAAATTTTATTTTTTTTAATCTCGAATGCAAAAATCTCGAATGTACAAAAATCGAAAATTTCGAAAGATCTCGAAAAAATCTCGAAAATAAAAAGTAAATTCGAGATTTCTTTTTATCTAGTTTGAGTGCTAAAATTCAAATAAAACACATTATGTTTTGTTTATCAAATAGTTTATTCATAATATCAAAATTTATAGATAAATAGATATTTTATTTCGTACATAAATTTTACAATGGATGTTTGTAACCGCACATTTTACAATACAATAATTTGATAATGGTAATTATCTTTCTATTGAGATAGGTATGGTGTTATTTATAATGACATTTTACATAAACACAAATCGACTTTTGAGGAAAGTACGAGAAAAACCTCAAATTCAAAAGAAAAAAAAACAAAAAGGTGGTTGACTAGACGAGCTCAAAAATTAAATTAATTTATAAATATGTATCGCATTTAGTGGTCAACAAATAACTAAATAAATAATATATAAGAAACAAATAAATGAATAAATAAATAAATATATAAATAAGTAAATAAATAGATAAATAAATAAACAAATAAATAAATAAGAAAGTAAATAAATAAATAACTGAAACATTAAGTTAATAAATAAATAACAAATAATAAATTATATATATATACACATAAATAATTCAACTAAGATTGGACACTTAAGAAGTTAACAACGAACTTCTAATAAATAAATAATAAGAATCTCATGTAACAAGAAACAACAAAACAAAAATAACAGATAATTCATTATAATATAACAAATTAATAACTTCAAAATCGAATATACATAAAAACAACTAACTCAACAAGGTAAAAAATATCAAAATAAAACCAGCTGACATCTAGCGTCCATCACGGGTTCATGCACGAGACATAAGTTCATAATGGACTTTTTTAATTATGGACTTATGTACATAATTCCCAAGAAAAAAATGTGGGCCTTATGTCCCACCCAACAATTTGAAAATTTAACAAAAAATATAAGTAAAAAACCTCGCACCCACCCCAATCCAACAGTAAACCCAAGCAGGACATTTCATAATTTGCGCGAAATGTTGCCATTGTCTCAAAAATTATTATTAATTCGAGATTTTTTTTATTCGAGATTAATAGGCCTATTATCGTTAGCGAGTCGAACAATTCGCGTAAGTCGAGTTACTTGTCGAAACTCTCGCCTTGTTCGATTATGGTAGGCGAATTAATTGATTCGCCTAGAAATCAAGGGCTACCAAAATAATAAAAACGAAAATGACGTCAATTCACACATTTATGTCAACACAAAAACATATTCAAAATACAAAAATTTAAGAAAACAACACGGAGGTGCAAAAAAATTGGATAAACACAGAAAATACCGAAAATTAAAACAATCCATGATTGGCTTTGTGGACGAAACACACATTGGAATGGCTATATTTGTTCCATGAGTTGAAATAGCTTCTGGATTTGGCTGGAATTGTCTTTTTTTTCGAAACTATTAGAGGCGATTTTCATTAAAAAGGTTTTATTAATTTTTCTTACATTTCCATTCATTTTTCTGGATTATAAATTCCATTCGCCTGTGGTTTCACCAAATAATTTTGTTCGCTAAAATTTGTCATTTAAGGCGAATGAAATATCACAAATTCGCCAACCGCAATAAGGCGACTATACGTTCGCCAGCGGTTTGACAGTTCAGGCGAATGAATTTTGTTCAATTCGCTAACCATAATACAAATTAGTCACATTCGCAGGATTTTTTGTTCGACTCGCCAACAATAATAGGCCTATAAGCTTTCGAATTCTTTTTTTCGAGATTTTTATATTCGAGATTTTTGCTTTCGAGATTTTTTTTTTTCGAGATATCGTAAACCCGTTTTTAGTGAATCTGAAAAAATACCAATTTCTATTCTCATGCGGCCTTACTAATAATCAATCACTAATGTCGACAACTAGTTAGATGTCAGCTTTAGTAAAAATGTACAGCATTTGTGAATCGGTACCAATAAACAATTATGTGGTATTCGATTGGGCGCTCTCAGAGCACTTTTTTTGCTCTCAGAGCAATTTTTATGTTCGTTTGGTACAGGAAAGAGCAATCTTTTTCAGATTTCAGAGCACTTTTGCGAATCTAGATATTTTCTCAGATTTATTAATACAAGTGCTTTTGAGTTTGACAACTATTGGAGTTTGTTTACATTTTTAGTGATTTTTTTCTCCAGCAAAGAAGGCATTGCATCGGGTGAATCTATTTTGGTAAATTATTTATGTATAAACATTTAGAAATCAGTCGGGACAGATATTTCTAATGTTTTAATACAAAATTTAACTAGTAAATGAAAATTGCTTAGAAAAGTGTCGAAGACTACACATATTCAAATGGCACAAATATGTCAACACAAAAAAAAACAAGTGACACGAAATATGTGCCTTGATTTTGTGCGGATTTGAATGTGTGAGTGAGCCGCGCGCTGTGACCAACGTGACCCTTGTGCAATAATTTGGCACTTTTTCGAGTACCCTCATACAATTTGTTGCTACTTTAACCCTTTTTTAGTTTGAAAATTAATTTTAATAAAATATAACGCTGCTGTCTATCAGAACACGATTAGAGTGTTAGGAGAGCCAACAATTGTTAAATATTGAGCGTAAATTCTTAAATTGCAGAGAAGCTTTAGAAATGACACTTTTTTCTTTCACCGCTCTTTTTTTTTTTTTTTTGCTACTTTTCAGAATTTTGCAACAATCTCCCGGATTGTTAGAGATAGGTTATACATTTTAGTTTTAGTTATATACAATACACATTAGAATTAGATGGCTTTAAGGTTGTTCTGCGGGTAAGCTAGACAGTACTTTAGATGCAATTCGTTTTCAAATGACAAATTTTAAAATGAAAACCTTTTAGCTTTGATTTTTATTTATAAATATATTTAAAATTAATTGAATTTTGTTTATAAATTACATCAAATCATTTTTGTATCTACTTTTAAAATCTCTTTCAATTTAGTTTTAAAAAGGGGCGATGAAAGAAAAATGTGTCCTTTTCTGACGCTGCTACGTAAATTTAGTTTACGGCTTTATACTATTTACGCGTTATATTTTAAACACACTCATTTTGAAATCACAGTTTTAAGTACTATTCACATGAGCGCGAACTGCGAACAAATGAATTTAATTGTATGTATTTGTGAATTGAAAATTCATTTTTATACTACCACCCAAGCATTAAATTAAATTAATCTAAAGTCTAATATAAAAAAAAATCAGACTCTCAATCGATTCAAATAGCTCAATTTACAATTATTACATCAATTGAAAATTCTTGCAGCGAACTGTCACAGTTTATTCACAATCCACATAAAACATATAATTAGGGCACTGCTCGTATGTCTTGTCTAAGAGTTCGTAGAACCCATCTTTGGTGTCGTCGTCTTTTTCCACCGTGGGGGCATGGGCGCATATAAGGCTAATGTTGGCGAATTTAGCCTTGATGCGAATTGTCGCGAGGCGCTTGTTCACACAGCTGAAACTTAAGACTTCTTGCCTAAGTCTGCCCCCAACGACGAATCCACATCCAAATAAGCGCTGTTTTTGTTGCCGATAGCAGTCGCCATAATAGATATCGCAGTTTTTCATCTTCTTCTTGCCCGGTCCATCCCATCGCACTTCTTGGATGGCGGTTAGGTCTGCTTTATAGCAGTTCAGGGCCTCCGCTAACTGTTCGGCTGCACGCGGTCTGTTAAGGGACCTAACATTCCACGTGCAGATCCGAAATTCGTTGTCATTTGTTCGTTTGCCTGGTTCGTCAACAGTAATATCATCCGTATCCGAGGCTTGTTGTCGTTCCGGAACTCTTTTTTTTTTGTTTTCCGTAGTCGGGCAGTTACCCCGGCGTACAACCCCCAACCTAGAGGGCCAGGCCCTTTGGACGACCCCCGGCCGGATTCCTCCGGTGTCAGTAACCCACTTCGGGGATGTGAGAGCTGTCGTTGACCCAGAAAGGGTTCATCCGCCACCATCTCTATTTCAGAACCCTGACTAGTCCTGAAAAATCCTCACTCACCTCAGCTCCAAATATGTCGGAGTAGCTCAAGTAAGGTATCTGTCATCCTGACTGTTGACGACACCGTTGATTCAGTCTATTGAATTCATCCGCCGTACGTCCTCTTTCTGAGGAGCTCATGTAAGACTTCTGGGACTCGTTCAGTCAGTCTTTCCGACAGAGCATTATAGTGTCAACACTCGCGCTTATAAGTTCAGCAAGTCACGACCGGATGGGCAAACCAGTACCCGGTGGTTACCACTGGGAGGTAAAATACTGGGAGCATTTAAATATAGTTAATACCACCTTATAGAGGACATCTTCAGGTATAACATTGTTTACCCATTAACTCGATAACTTAAATGCTTTTTAAATAAATAGGCAAAACTTGAAATATTTCTA
Organism: Cheilosia vernalis; assembly: GCA_949126925.1. Lineage (NCBI taxonomy): Eukaryota > Metazoa > Arthropoda > Insecta > Diptera > Syrphidae > Cheilosia > Cheilosia vernalis. Next base: position 43,763,582 of record OX421358.1, read on the forward strand.
TGATTTTGGGTGAGTCGATATGCACTTCATTCTTTATTTATTTATTTATTTATTATCACCAAAGAACAAAATCTTTCATAGATATAAGGCCACAAAATTAAAAATTAAAAGTTACAAAAATATGATACAAAGAAAACGCATAGCAAACAACTATGACTGTACATTCTCAAGTAATTTTCTTTTTATAGAGGAGACTGGCAGGTTGAAATCGGTTAAAATGGCATTTGCATTATATACTGACGTTAAACCATTAATTGATGAAGATAGACCGTATTTTGTACGAGAGTGGCCTACTCTAAAAAATCGTGAGTTTCGTAGGTCGAATGAAGGAACATTAATATTTAGAAGACTTAGGATGTCCGATGAATCAATTTCTCCTATGAGAACCCTATGAACAAAGACTACTCTGGCTAATGTTCTTCTAACTTCCAGTGGTTCTAATTAATTAAGGGGGTAAGTTTCTAAGATCAAGCCAAGGAAGTCCTCGTAGAGCAAATCTTAAAAATCTTTTTTGTATAGATTCAATTCTAGTTATATGAACTCTATAATACGGACACCATATAATAGAGGCATATTCTAATATATACCGCACAAAAGCGATATACAAGGTCTTGATAACATAAACATCCGTAAACTCACAAGCATATCGCCTTAACATTCCTCATGTCCTGTTTGCCTTGTTTGTGATGGACTCAACATGGTAAGAAAATGATAGTTTGGTATCTAAAAAAACACCCACCAACACTGATGAAAATTCTGAAGATGCAAATTTAAGAGGTGAAAAGGACGATTATCATTACCAGACATATAAATCTTATAGTCATCCGCAAACATCAAAGAGCATTCAGGTAAATATTGAACGATATCATTTACAAACAGGATAAAGAGTACATGACTTCCTTGGGGGATGCCGGAGGTTACAGATATATTTTTCGAAATATGACCACGAAACTTTACATTTTGGAGTCTATCCGAGAGGAATGAGGAAGGCCAATTCAAAAAGAAGACTGGAAAACCCAGTCTTGTAAGTTTATATATCAACAATTTATGGTCAACTCGATCAAAAGCTTTGCTAAAATCAGTATAGATAGCATCAATCTGGTTACGTTTACTGATTTCAGAAACAACGAAATTCGTGAATACTAAAAAATTTTCTACAGTTGAACTCATCTATCTATTGCTCATCTATCAACGAGTCATGGTTCGAATATACTGATTGGAAAAAATTTGCAAAGTTATTACAAATAGTATCAGAAGAATAAGCAAGATGTCCCTCAAAAGAGAGTGCGGCTGAAAAACCATAACTTTTGTTTTTTGAATTGATAAATTTCCAAAATAATACTATTCTGTATATCATTTACATATATAAGGCATGCATGGTAAAGAGACGTTTTTAACTCAGAATTAAGCCTTCGAAATATAGTGTAGTCCTCATTCGCCTGACTAAGACGCCATTTTCTATATGCTCGATTTTTTAATGTTTTTAGGTTGCGAGTAATTTCGTTGTCCCAAGGACATGAATTAATATTATTTTTTATGCGTACAACAGGCACATATTAGAAAATAACTGAATTAATAACATAATACAACTAAAAATCTCATTAAAGTTTAATTTACAAAAAAGGTACTAAAAATCTCATTAAAGTTTAATTTACAAAAAAAGGTTTAAAGAAGGATGATATGAGTCCTGCGGAACTAGAGGAGTGAGACTCCTGGACACAATAGTTTCGTCACTGTTGTTAGTAAAGATGAGATCCAAAGTACGATTCATCATATTTTTGATGTGATTCACCTGCAGTAGACCAACAATCAAAGCACCAATTGTTGATAAAGAGTTGACAGGACTGAGATATGTGCAATCCGAATCACCTGATGTCCATTGAATATTTGGTTGATTAAAATCACGAAAGATGTAAATAATATCCGTTGATGATAAAAGGTTCACAATGAAGCGGATACCGTCAATATATCTAGTTAAAACATCTAATTTCGTACTAGGTGGAATATGGATACAGACGATGTATATTTTAGCGGTGATTGTCAGATCAAAACGGCTGCAACAAATTTCGATGTCATTAAAGTCGCTGAGGTAAACTTCTATTGCCTTAAGAACGGCTATAAGCGCACCACCAAGCCGCTTGTAAACACTATTTGCTGATGAACGATCACAACGGTTTACATCAAAGTATGAGGGAAAAATGATGGAGTAACTGAATTCATCGTGTAAGCCAGTCTCCGTAATTATAATAATGTCATATGAGCAACTATAAACATTTATAAGGAAATGGATTAAGGCAGACAGTAGATCTGAAAAATGGATCGTGACGTTAACGGGACAAGAGCCGTTACTCTTTTATGTGTTGTGGTAGTGCATGCGATATGTGGACGAAATTGGAAAGTATATACGAACAAAAATCTAAAACCTCCGTGCATTTACTGCAGCAGAGATTTTACAGTTTTACGAAAAACGAAGATGATATTTCGAAACTGAAAAAAATCGTATAGCAACTCAAAGATCTGGGCGAAGATGTTTCGGATTCAATGATAATTACAAAAATTCTGATGACATTGCCCCCATCGTATAATCATTTCTACAGTGCATGGGAGTCGACCGCAGCAAGCGAGCAAACGTTAAAGAATTTAACCGCAAGACTTATAATGGAAGAGTCAAAAATAAATGCTCAAAATCAAGTAGAATGTGAAGTGTTAGTTGCAAGGAAGGTAAAGTCATAGCGAAATACGGTTTGCAGGGTAATGGAAGCGGTAAAAGCAAAGAACTAGGAAAACGTTTTTTATGCAATAAAACTGGACACTGTAAATCCGAATGCCCTAAAAGACAGAAAGAGAAGACAAATTCTAATATCAACGGAAAAAGAGGTGAAGCTTTCATCAGTCAATCTACTTTTCACAGCATGTCGGAACAGATAGCTGTTTTCTTGATTCAGGTGCCAGCGATCATATGACATCCCACAGGGAATGGTTTGTCTCTTTCAGAAAATTTTACAGTCCGGTAAAAATCCGCATTGGTAATGGAGAGGTTATCTTCGCATATGGCTCTGGAATTGGAATGAAAAACATATATCAAACGTACTTTATGTCCCTGATATAAAATTCAATTTATTTTCGCCAAGTATTGCCCTTGACAAAGGGTTAGAAATGAGATCCAATAAGAACCGATGTGAGCTGTTAAAGTCAGGTGTTGTTGTTGCTGTAGGAATACGGGAAAATAAAATGTTTAAACTGCTCTTCAAGGTGCTCATGGATGAACCTTATTTAAATGCTGTTACCAAGGAGCCCAAATGTTCATCAGCAAGCAATTTATACTTATGGCATGAGCGTCTGAGCCACCAAAATATTAACCAGGTAAAAAAAATTCTTAGCAACGATGAACATTACTGTTTCTAGTGATTCTTCATTCTTTTGTGGGGCATGTGCTATGGGGAAAAGTCATCGATTACCATTTACAAGGAGTGACAACAGAGCCTCGACACCAGGAGAACTGGTGCATTGCGACCTTTGTGGTCCCATGCACGTGACATCTTATGGGGGATCCAGGTACTTTTTATTGTTCAAGGACGATTTCTCTAATTTTCGTTATGTTTTCTTTATAAAACAAAAGACTGAAGTAATTAGGCTGATACAAAATTATCTGAAGCAAGTAGAGATTGATACGGGCCATAGTGTTAAAACGCTTCGAACGGACAATGGACTGGAGTTCGTTAACAAAGATGTAGAGTCTTTACTAAGAGCTCATGGCATACGTCATCAAAGAACAGTACCGTATACACCCCACAACAAAACGGACGCGCTGAACGTGATATGCGTACACTAGTAGAGGCGGCAAGATCTATGATATATGGCAGAAATCTTAATGTTAAACTGTGGGCTGAGACTGTAAATACATCTGTCTATGTAATAAATAGAAGTGGTTTATGCCAGTTTGCACATAAAACACCGTTCGAGCAATGGTAGGTACAACAAGCAGCCAACTAATTTGGATTTTAAGGTATTTGGTTGTGAAGTTTACATGCATATTCCCGACAATAAAAGAAAAAATTGGAATCAGAAATCAACAAACGGAATTTGGGTAGGACATGCTGATAACACAAATGGCCATTGAATTCTTTTGGATGGCTGTGGGACAGTTCAAATTTCCCGTGACGTATTGTTCAATGAAACACATATTTCAAATAACAACAAATTTGACAAAGAAATGGACAACACATTATCAGGAATATGTGGCATCCCAGCGAGCGGGAACGATGATGATGAGGAAATTGATACATCAACTGAGTCAAATGCACTCAGTGAGAGTGAAATGAGTGACAGATTGTTTGAAGACATATGTAATAAAACAACAACAAGCGACGAAAATTCGGTAAGCGACGGAAAGTGAAAAAGAAGACAACAATAGTGTTAATGCATGTTGCGATTCCGTTGATTCAACCGAGCCAGAAAATATCCCAGAGAACTCAATTAAAAATGGGTTACGGAATAGAAAGCAAACAAACGTTAATATTTCTGAAGGATTTGCATTTGTTGCCGAATTAAGTGAGCCTACGAATTATGAGAGTGCAATTCAGTCATCATTATCAAGGAAGTGGAAGTCTGCAATGGACGAGGAGATTTCGAGTTTGCTGAAAAATAATACATGGAAGCTGGTTGATTTGCCGAAGAATAGAAAAGCCATAGAAAGCAAGTAGATCTATAAAAAGAATTTGTCGGCGGATGGTGAAGTGGCAAGGTATAAAGCACGTCTGGTGATTAAGGGTTTCAATCAAAGGTATGGTCTGGATTACTCGGAAACGTTCAGCCCAGTTGTTAAAATTTCTTCACTGAGGATGATATTGGCAATAGCTGCAGCACAAAATCTAACTATTTTTCAATTTTATATTAAAACCGCATTTTTAAATGGCGATCTCAATGAGGATATATATATGAAGCAGCCCAAAGGCTACAATGATAAAAGCGGGAAGGTGTGCAAATTACAAAGAAGCCTCTACGGGTTGAAGCAGTCTTCGAGATGCTGGAACAAAAAGTTTACAAACTTTCTTCAACAATTTGACTTCAAAGTAAGTGCATCAGACCCATGTGTATTTATCAGCCAGTCCGGGGGAAGGAAAATATTGTTGGCGATTTATATCTAGTAAAGAAGATGTAGAAGTTTTCCTTAAGGGTTTAAAGCAAGAATTCGAAATTACTCACGGCGTTGCTGATTACTTTTTGGGGCTAGAAATAGTACGTAGAGAGGATGGGGCCGTTTTAATTCATCAAGCTGGATATGCTCAAATATTGTTAAGGAAATTCAATATGAAAAATGCCAAAACAGTTTCGACGCCTTCCGAAAAGCAGACCAGTGCAACCAACAGCAGTGTTTATGGAGGATCATTTCCTTTTCGAGAAGCAGTGGGAAGTCTGATGTACCTGGCGGTTGCCACACGGCCTGATATATCTTTTGGTGTTGGCTGCGTTTCAAGACATTTATAACAGCCAAGTGATGCAGATATTGAAGCAGTGAAGCGTGTATTCAAATACATCGGAGCCACCATTAATCACGGTATAATTTATGAAAAGGTTAATCAAATGTATATTAATTATTGTTACAGCGATGCTGATTGTAGTGTATAATACTGTAGTATTAGCACTTGAGTTTTTAATACGAATTGTTTATAGTAGGTAGTTATTATCTATATATCTATATATGTATATAAAAATGGTGCAAAAAATGTATGATAATTCATCAATTAAGAACGGCTGGGCCGATTTGGCTCAATTTTTTTTTCAGCGGTTCGTAATTATAAGGAGAAGGTCTTTACGAAACAAAATTTTGGAAAAACCATCCGGAAAATTGGAAAAAGGCCAAATTTCGTTTTTCATGGGGAAATGCACTCAAAAATAAATAAAACTGAATAGAAATCGAGTAGTGACACAATTTTATTTTAAAGGCAATTATTGTTGTCAATTATTTCAATTATTTTCCAAGCAAATATTTGTTGTCGACAATTTAAATTTTTTTTTTTAAATATACGATAGATATACCTAAGTTTGTTTGTGTTTACTATGTTACATTAAGACCCGTTTTCTGATACTACTCATAGCAATTTAAGTTCCACTTAAACATTTTATGACAAGGAAATAGTACCCCATAAGGTATTTAAGTAGAACTTAAGACGCTATGAGTAGTATCAGCAAACGGGCCCAAGTAACTTTTTGAAATGGAGTAGATACTTTGATTTATTTGATGGTGTTTGAACCAATCATTTTTGTTGGACATGAATTTTCAGGATCCTTGCATTAGTATGTCTGAGAAAGTTGAAATGTAGTGCTGTTTGAGATGACGTGGACAATGATGACAGGCAACAGGAGTTGTTGAGCGTCTTGAGGTGTCAGGTAGGGAGGGGTTATTACGAAAAATGAGTGAGTAACAATCATGGTGCTCTGGTCATTCGTGAGTACGGCTATGGGGAGGGCAGCTCAAAGGTACCATAACTCCTTGATACCGGTGTGGAGAGAGAAGGCTTACCAACCAAGATGATAATTGTGGTTAGTTTTCTTCTTGGCTGTTAAAGTTACAAATATTTTATTTAGAGTTGATCCTTTCCTTATTTTCTTGCAATTTTAAAACCTTTCCATCAAAATTTCAGGCATGTGAAAGTATCCGACAGTCCTTCCATCAAAGTCAAAATTTAGATTCCTGTGTCTCTCTCTCTATACAGGTCGAAAGAAATATCTGGATGATTTTTGTTTTGTGTTGTTCGTCTTGATTTGGGGATGGTTTAGGAAAAAAGAAAAGTCGGAAAATTCTCAACAGCTGGCGTTGTAGGTACCTACACATTTCGTTTTTCAGTTAAATTCAATTATCTTCTATAACATAGTAATACAATAATAATGAACTCCATGATGATATAACCCGATAATCACCGGGCCAATTCTTATAATTCTTCTTTTGTTTTGTTCGTATTGCTGTATATCAGGTTTAGGGTATCTTAAAATATACTACTTTTGGGAACGATAGGTTTCCGAAACAGCTCAACCGCCTTTGAATATGTATTATAAATCCTAAATATTTGTTGAGCGCGTAAGTTTTCACCACTATAACTTATTGATTGATATTTGTGGTAAAACAGATTTTTTTATGCAATTATTAAATTCTCATAATATTACCTCCATTACCATTTGCATGACAGTTTGTTCGTTTAGATACTTTACTCTTAAAGAGGGAAGGTTATGTGTTTTCGTTTTATATTGGTATCAGTATTTCTATTTCAAATTTTCTGTTTCGTTCGAACCAACTTACACACATATGAAAACCAATTTAACAGCTCACTAAAATTCGGTTACAATTCATACCCAAAATACCAATTTATACCTACATTATATAAACTGTTACTGTTACGGAAACACGTCTGATCTGAAATATAGGAACAGCGCCTACACTATAAACAACAATTTCTACTTGGTTATTGACCCGATAAGTGGCGCTGTCGTCGAACTCCGAAAACAACTACCTATTTCAAAGAAATTGTGTGCATGTGTATCTAAGGTTTCTTCAATCTTGAGAGATAAGGTAGTTTTCGACCCGATAGGTGCTTTGTCGATCTGCGAAACCACACAACTGATTTCAATGAAATATTGTGCATGTATAATGGCTGGTGCCCGTTTGAAAGATAGAATACCATCCTATAGGTGATACTTTGCAAAACATAACAGGTATAGGAAAACGGGTTGTAGCACCTTCCATTAAAAAATAAAATCAAACGCTATTTCTAGAGTTGTATAATTAAAATTATTACTGGAAATTGTCCAAATAAAGCACTTTGCGAAATGCGGGCAAGACTTAAAACGAAAGGTACGGTCAAAGTCGGGTGGGTATAGCTACACATAAAATAGACTGACGTACGTATGTGCACTCATATCTCGGGAACGGATCGTTCGATTTTTATGATTTTTAGTTTAGATTCGAATTGGCCCAAGGAACGACATATGCTATACTTTTTGTCGAGTAAACAAAACAGATAGTATCACTTCCATTAGCAATAACAAAATTTATGTAAAATTTTGAATTTTTGTATTCTTTGAATGTTCCGGGCCTACCGCTACACAATTTGAAAAATGTCGGGCCATTTATAATTTTTTTGTAAAACCTCAATGCAACGAAAGTTTGCGAATGATGAAACACATCGACATTACTAAACTTCAGTTATTCCTATTGTATAACTATAAGTTTTTAATAAAGAATGTGAATTGTGAATTGAACGAATAACATAAAGTAGCATGAGCTTTGTGCATGGTTGAAATTATTATTTTCATTCCATTAACGAACTCGGGCGGAACAAAGTTCGCCGGGTCAGCTAGTAATAATAGAGATATTTATCATTCAATAAAGAACACTCGACAGAACAATATATAAGTAAATATTAATTTCTACATTTTGGCGACGAGGATTGAAGAAGACATTGAAAGATAATTTGTTTGAATTCTGAAATTGGTAAGATTTCTGAAAATCATAAATTGGTATACCTATGATACCTACACACATATAAAAAAAAAAAGAAAAAAGATTTAATTCGAAAATCACAATTTCGATGACCGATTGAATTCGATAATTATCCATGATTAAATTCGTTTGGAAAGATTAAATTCGTTTGAAAAGATTAAATTCGTTTGAAAAGATTAAATTCGTTTGGAAAGATTAAATTCGTTTGAAACTACCAGTTGCAATGAGATAAAATTCTGTTTTATATAACTGGAATGTCTAAAACTTAAATATATTGTATTTGATGCAGGTTTACTATGCCGTCAGACATAAATTGTATGCCTAAGCTGGACCAATTCGATTGCAGTTGTGACTCCCGATCACTAGGAACGAAATGGGCAAAATGGAAGCGAGCTTTCGAATTATATATTATTGTAATGGAAGTAAGTCAAACATAATTTCAGAAAAAAACTTGGATAGAAATGAAAAATCAGGGGATTTCGGTTAGAAATCAAATAAAAAATCCAAAAAAAACATTTCTAGCTTATGGCTCTGATACACCACTAAATGTTTTAGGATCTTTTGAAGCGGATATTTTGGTACCAGCATTCTGCTATCTTTTATGTTGTTAAAATTGGTCAAAAAATTTTAATGGGGAGGGACACAGCAATAAAACTAGGAGTACTTTAACTAGGTTTGGAGTTGTTGAACTCAATACAGTGCACTGTTTTTCCAAAAATTAAAGACGTTTTGGTTGATATTCCCATAGATAGCACAATAACTCCCGTGATTCAGCCTTGTCGAAAATTACCAATCCCTTTGGAAGAAAAAATTAAAGCTAAATTAAATGAACTCTTGGCATCAGATATAATTGAACCAGTCGAAGGACACTCAAAATGGATATCTCCCATCGTGCCAATTATGAAAAAGGATGGAGATATAGGTACGTTTCTGCGTTGATATGAGAAGAGCGAATACAGCGATATTAAGAGAAAATTATCCATTACCTACCATAAACCAAATTCTTCCTAAATTACGAAAATCAATATTATTTTCGAGACTGGACATAAAAAATGCTTTTCATCAAGTTGAGATTTCTCCAAATTCGCGTTATATAACAACATTTATAACCAATAATGGACTCTTCAGGTACAAGAGGCTTATGTTTGGAATCACCTGTGCACCGGAAATATTTCAAAAGATAATTGAACATATGCTTTCTGGTTGTGAAGGAGCAATTAACTTTATTGATGATATTATAATATTTGGTAAATCTGAAGAAGAACATAATTTTCGTTTGAATAATTTACTTAAGGTAATTAAAAAGAATAATGTGTTATTAAATTACGATAAGTGTACATGTACATATAATGTTCAACGAATTGAGTTTTTGGGACATATCCTTTCTGCAAATGGCATTCAACCATCACCTGCAAAATTAGAAGTAATCAATAAATTTCGAGAACCCAAGACGGTTGAAGAACTAGAAAGTTTTTTGGGTCTCATGTTGGAAAATTTATAGCAAATCTTGAAACTTTAACAGATCCTTTACGGCTACTTTTAAAAAATCAAAATGGGCGGCACAAATCTCAAATCAATTTAAATGAAAAAGAAGTAAGTTCATTTGAGGATCTTAAAAAAGTGTTACGTAATGACAAATATTTGGGATATTATGATCCAAATGACAGGACACAATTAATGGTTGATGCAAGTCCTGTAGCACTAGGTGTAGGTGCTGTCTTGATTCAGTTTACTAGTAATGGAAAACCACGCATCATAGCATATGGAAACAAAACCTTATCCGATTGTGAAAAAAGATACTGCCAGACGGAAAAGGAGGCATTGGCACTTGTGTGGGGAGTTGAACATTTTCATATATATTTATACGGAAAGGATTTTGAACTTGTAACAGACCATAAGCCCCTAGAATTTATTTTCAGTCCGAAATCCAAACCATGCGCTCGAATCAAAAGGTGGGTACTGCGATTGCAGTGCTACAGGTATAAAATAATTTATAAACCAGGCAAGTCCAATATTGCTTTGTCTCGACTTTGTGTCACGAGCAATAGCATTCAAAATTTTGATGAGGAAGAACATATCCAACAAATCGTTTGCAGTAGTGTTCCCAAGGCTATGACCCTCAATGAAATTGACAAAGTGTCATCAACTGATGAGAAGATTTTGAATGTAAAAAAAGGTATTTATAGCAATAATTGGAAGAAGGAAAATCTTCGCTTCAAAATATTTGAAAATGAACTATGTTTTTATGGAAACATATTGTTACGGAACAATAAAATTGTCATTCCGGAACAGCTTCGTAAAAAAGTGATTGAATTTGCTCACGAAGGGCATCCAGGTATAGTCGGTACAAAACGACGATTACGGACCAAAGTGTGGTGGCCAAAAATTGACCAGGGCACTCATTCCGTAACTCTGAGAACGATAATCGTTTCAGCGATAGTACCTCATTAGGTATCGCTCAAATTGTATCGTCAAGGCGATAGCGCTTCGACGATTATTGATTTACGTGAAGCAAATGTTCAATCGTCAAAACGATATCGTCTGGACGATAGACGATTATTGAAGTTACGTGAAGCAAAGCTATCGTCGAAACGCTATCGTCTGGCGATAATCGACATACGGAATGAGCGCCCAGGAAGCTGAAAGTTTTGTCAAAAATTGTAAAGGCTTTTTTTTTGGTATCGAATTCTATACCTCCTGAACCAATGAAACGGCGAGTAATTCCAGTGGCTCCCTGGATAGATGTTGCTATAGATCTGATGGGACCACTTCCAAGCGGAGAACATATCTTTGTTATAGTGGATAATTATAGTCGCTACAAAGATATTGTTGTAATGAGGAATATAACATCCATATCTATAATCAACACTTTAAAGAAAACTTTCTCCAGATTGGGATTTCCCCATACAATAACTTCAGACAATGGAAAACAATTTGTCAGTGAAGAATTCAAAATTTTTTTGTGAAACCTATAATGTAAAGCTATATAATACTATTCCATATTGGCCACAACAAAATGGAGAAGTTGAACGACAAAATCGAGACATACTTAAAAGAATAAAAATAAGCAAGGCTACAAAAACTAACTGGAAAGACGATTTACAAGATTACCTACTTATGTATCACAATACTCCACATTCAACCACTGGAAAAGCACCTTTTGAACTGTTTTATGGAAGATTACTTAAAGATAAAATTCCTTCTGTCATTAACTATGACAAAGATTTAAATGAAGAAACCAGAGAAAGGGATTTATTGGAAAAGGAAAAAGGAAAGATTTATTCAGATAAGAAAAGACATGCAATTCACAACGAGTTGTCTCCTGGTGTTAAAGTTCTAGTGAAACGGTTGCGAAAAGCAAATAAATTAGATGCAAATTTCGGTGAAGAGCCTCATGATGTTCTTGAACGGAAAGGCGGAGATGTGTTAATCAGGAATTCTGGCACCGGTGAGATAACACGACGAAACATAGTACATCTAAAAAAAGTTAATGGAGAATGGGCTGCGCAGAAAAGAGGATCCAAATCATCATGTGAAATTGTTAATGAAACATCATAGTTGCGCCAATTATTTTGATCTTAAATTTTAATTTGTAAACTTGTTTTCTTACATTGAAAAATTTATTAAATGTATTCCGTTATAGTATTTAAAAAAAAAGAAGGAGGGAATGTAGTGTATAATACTGTAGTATTAGCACTTGAGTTTTTAATACGAATTGTTTATAGTAGGTAGTTATTATATTGTATAAAAATAATAGAGATATTTATCATTCAATAAAGAACACTCGACAGAACAATATATAAGTAAATATTAATTTCTACACTGATTATGCTGGCGACATAGAAACGAGGCGATCAACAAGCGGAATGGTTGTGATGCTATGTGGTGGCGCGATATCTTGGCAGTCTCAGCGTCAAAAGTGCGTTTCATTATCCACAACCGAATCGGAGTATGTGCCAGCATCCGAAGTAGTGAAGGATCTGATATGGTTGCAGAAACTTTTGTGCGAGCTAACAATGGTCCCTAATAAGCAATCTACTTTATAAATTGATAATCATGGTGCTATAAAATGAATAAGAAATCCAGAATTTCACAAACGCACAAAGCATATTGACGTGCGGTATCATATTATAAGAGAGATTAAAGCTGGTGTACCGCAAGGCAGTGTGCTAGGTCCAGTTTTATACCTACTCTTCACTAGCGATTTGCCTGAAAGTGTAGAAACCACCATAGCTACTTTTGCAGATGACACAGCCGTCCTTGCTGTGGGAGCAACTGTCGAAATAGCAACAAAAAAGCTTCTTCTCGGCTTCTCAACCATGTAAACACAGAAATAACAGAACTTTTAAATAATGACAATGTAATCAGGAGACTGAGACGGATTAAACCTCTTGATCTGTAAGATTAGGCTAGAGCTAAAAAATTAAATACTGATTTCAAACAAAACAAATTTAAAAATCCGACAAACGGCGGATTTATCTCTTTAAATTCATTGAATAATTCAAAAATTAATTGCTGATTAGTCGTACGACGAGGTGCAATCTAATTCGGGATGGCGAATGTCAGTCCCCCGGGAGTTTTTTTAGATAAGTTAAAGTGCATCACTATTGCAGGAGCATCCCTCGCGTACTAGCTCTGCAATGTCTTTCGATGATTTTTTACTTCCAGCGAATTCCCAAGAAAAAAAAAAAAAAAAAATATTATAAGAGAAATTTACGAAGGAAAATTGTTTATGTTAGAGTATATTCCCTCTGAAGAACAAATTGCAGGTACATAATAATAATAATAATAATATATTTCTTTATTTCAATTTCAAATACAAGCTTAATGCTAACAATATAGGATATGTATTGAAAGGCTTCATAAAATGAATAATATGACACTAAGCAATATATTAAATTGAAATAGTGAGAAACATTCTGTTATTCAAACGAATAAGTGGCGAATGTTCCATAAGTTAAAAGAATATAAAAAATTAATTTTGTTTGTGGGGTGGGACATTAATAACAAATTAAGAATCAATGAATGTAATTAAATACTTCAATAAAATCAAATTATTGGACTAAAAATATTATCTATCTCAGAATGGTTTATAGAAAATAGCCACTTTTTAACTTTACAAAATCTTTGTTTAAAGAAAAGTTTCATAAATTTAAAATGGCCTTAAATCTACGTTCAGTCGACGATTTCTACAAGTTAAATTAATAACAACTTTTTGTTTATTCTTGAAATTGATAACATGAATTTTTCTCTGGTTTCTTAATTTAGTTTATTTCATAATATTGTAAAGTTTGAAATATGTAGACCAAAGTGAAAGTGTTAAAAATTGAAATGTGCTATAATTGTCTACATATTGCAATACTACTGTTTTTTTGTACGACTTATTTTACAACGACTTTCTATCAATTAAGATTAGTCAGTCCTCTTTTGACTCTCATGAATTAAAGATCGGTTTCTTTTCTTTTCGTTCGGTCGATATTTTTCACACATATGAACATTATAAAAAATACATCACATTGTTTTTGAAACAAAGGAATTCAGACTTTCAAAGGATAAAATAATAATAATAGTTGAGTCCCACCTCAGGATTTGTGCTTATTAGTGCGGCTGATCAATATCACTATTATTTGTGAGTTATTTCGTAAAAGAAAACTTTCAATTTTAAAATTATGGCTGCGTCTTTTCTCATCAAATTCTTGGTTTCAATTCACTGAACATGTATCACTATCAACTGATACAATTTGTATTCGCTTTTCAATCCCACTACAGTGGGTGCAGGTATGAGAGGTGTATGTGCCGCTTAAGACACTTTTATATACTGTCTTTGTCTTGCTCTCTTGGCCAATTTCTATTTCATTTCATTTTATTTATTCCTAAATCGCATTTCAAATTTCTATGGAATGTGGCGTGTTCGTCGTGGGATTAAAAAAGATAGGGCGTCGAATGTATACGGGACTGAGAGTGATTTAACATTTGAAACGAATACCTGCTAATATAACGGTAATAAGAAGGAAGAGGAATTATTTTATACAGTGGTAAGAAATATCTCTTATTCGCCAACTCAAGCGTTATAACTTATAAGAAATAGATATTTTTTGCGACAAAAAAAATACCCCCCTACAAAATAACAAATTTCTTAGATCTTTTTTCCATCAACTATGCTGAAACCACATTTTGAACGTCACGGGCGAAGCCGGGGAGTACAGCTAGTAACTTATATTAAAAAATGACACATTTGTACACGTTTATTGCTATTGCAATTAGGCTTTCATCGTCTATTACGAAATGTATTTCTTCTGCCTTTCGTCCATTACGAAATGTATTTCTTCTGCCTTTCGACTGCCTACGATTAAAATGAAAACTCAACTGATTACCGGACTGATGTCTAAATGCACTGCACACATCAGTTTAACTTAAAGCTTAACTGAAACTAAAATGATCGTCTAAATCAGAGGTTCCCAAACTTATTTTTCTTATAGACCAGTTTCAAAATTAACCTGGTTTCGGTGGACCCCCTGCTGCTACATTTTTACCATATTCCCAAAACTCGTCAAAAAATGTGAAGGTTAGATTAGCCAACGTAGACCCCCGTCGAGTCTCCCGTGGACCGCTGGGGGTCCACCTGGACCACTTTGGGAATCACTGGTCTAAATGATGCTTTACTTTTATATTTTTCGAATTTTTACTATTTTTACTTAACTTCGTACCCAAACTCGAAAAATTCGTTAAAGAGAGCGTTATCGAGACGGCAAGATATTACCCCTAAACTGAAAATCTTATGAATTTTTACTGAACAAATTTCTTTGTGTAAGAAAAGAACTGGAAATTGACTCTCATGAGTCAGAGCTAAAAAAGAACCACGAACTTTTGGTATATCAACACTTTTGTGGCTCTTTTCTGCTCAACTTTTGAGTAACGGTAAGGAAGTTTGACAACATTTGACTTATGTGTTCGAATGCAATATCGTTAGGGTCAAAATAAAAAACGCTTACAATCCCACAACACCCGTCAATCATCGAATGCGCGGTAGGTTACCCATGAGGCGTATTCTTACATAGATATAATTTTGTAACTCCATTTCCAAACACGATTTACCGTACTACCTATTACAATATTCGATTCCTTACTATTAATCTTTCCATAATGTCAGGCGTTAGCATTATAAAGGAAAAAAAAAACTCGACTAAGCATTAGTAAACTCAAAAAAATGTAACACACTGTATGTTATTTACTTTTCAATTATTATTAGTTTTTGTTTTAGTAAACCAATACGACTCATACATAGTACCCATACGGCCATACATATTTAACAACCCGAGGATCGAGAGTAAAGATAAAACGTCGGGATGTTATGGACGTAATTTGTGCGTCATCTCATTTGCACATCGTTTTACTTGGCTTGGCCTTTGGGTTTATTATGGCAGTGTGTTAAAAGTACATTTGAATTCTTAACAAAAATAATGATATAAAAGAATATTTAAAAGCTAACTCACTTTTCATCATTTGATGCCGGATGATAGTCCGTATCTTGTGATCGTAATGAATTTATAAATTCATCATGTACTTGAGTCCCTAGGAAACCACAGTCAACATTTTCACTTGCACCACTGTCCATATTGTGTAAAAGAATAGTTTCTCCAAAAACTCTATCGAAGTAATCTCCATTATCATCTCTTCGGTTATGCTCCTCGTTGTCACTGCTTTCCATTCCTTTCTTCGTTTTGTTATTCATTGGCATGGATTCGCCCGACGAAGAATCTAAATATAGATAGCAAAATATATGAGATAAATGTATTACATATTTTATAACCATCTATTTTTTACCCATTTTTGGCTGAGGATGAGGAGAACAGAAATGAACTAATATTGGTCCTCGTTAGCTCGACATAATTGATATTACACCAATGGTTTCTAAAAATAATGGTATTGGCAGCGTTAAATATTACTAGTTCTGTATTTTATTTTGCTAACGTGCCGTATGGACCATTTAGCAATTTAATTGATTCGACTGACAAGTGACAACTGAACTGACATAAGAACACAAAAGCACTGTTTGCTTAAAAGGCCTTTAAAATGACGATTGATTGCATTGTGCCCAGGCCCACGGTTGCCATTTGTCTATGGTTGCCTTTCCATTAGGCTGCCACAATTGTTCATTTGTGACCAATTTTGGTCATTACCGTTTTCTCTTGGTCACATGGTCGTTTTTTATCCAATTTGGTATTTTTTTTCGAAATGAAATATTATTGATAATTAAAAAAAATGTTGTTTCATGCAAATTTGATTGTATGAAAGAACGACAGTATGCAACAAAATTAGGGTGGGCATTTCATATCATACAATTTCATTCTTTGAAATATCGCTGAGCAGAGCACATTGTTGCATTCTCACATTAGCCCATAAAATCCTTTCTCTTTTCCCATCTACCATATTCTTGTCATAAGTAGTTACTGCGCTACAAGCAAGAAGCGACCATTCGCCACTCAGCCATCGTGCAAATGAAAAACAAGTGTCAAACTGCACAGAAATTGCAGCTCATTTCATTCAATCGATACCATGCAGGTAACTGAGCAAGATATTGCATGAAATTCGGTTTTTAAAGAAATTTGTGGTTTCCAACTGCTTAAAAGTACGGGAATACCGAACATACCAAATAAGTCAATGAACGTACGAAATCATTCATCTCTGGTTAGACATACCCTGTCCCACAAATAGAAAATTCATTTCTGAAAATGGAATGCAAATATAATTTTGTCTCTTGTAACAGAACTGTTCGATTGATTGCCTAAACGAACATTCTTGGAGGAGATCGATACTCGATCTAGTACCTTAGGCAAATGAGAGCGAGTTTTTATTCGAGAATCGTTGGGAGACGAGCGGTTAATAACGTCCAATAAGCCAGCTTTCCAGAAAGCCGCTGAAATTAACGGCTAAAAAGATATTCCATCATTACATTTTTAAAATTCAGCTGGCGTACAGGCAAGAGCCATAGACACAATATAATTCGTAATTGTATTTGATGTTCTAAGTTAAACATTTATAATAACTTAAGCAACGCAAAAATTGCTTACGTTGGAGAACCCAGCTTTTAACCCAGAAAAGGAGCAAATTCCAGGTAGTTTAAAGTGTTCAGTGAGTTATCATATTAATTCAAAAATTAATTTTTCTCTGTAGACGGAAATATATTCAAAAATATATATATCAAGGCAACACTTGTGCAGCGCACAGTGCTGTCCGAAAAATTAGGTAGAACCCCGGAGTGTGTGTTAATTTCCTCAGAAATTAATTACGAGCTGAGCCGCCATTGCAGCACAAATTGAAAGAGCCGCCATTACGTACCAGCTAAGGGCAAAGTAGCACTTGGAGGCCCATTTGTACTCCAAGTCATATCGCTTACTTTGGCCGAATAAGCTAAGGCGCCAGCTTAGTGGAGCTCAAGCACCTCGGGTTCGAATCACAGCAGTAGAAGAGCCGCAGGAATTGTTTTTTTTCTAATCTAAAATATTATATAAAAAAAATTTGAAATTAAGGTAATAGGTACATTATATGCATTGCTAATCCGCAATATACATACATAAAGGTAAAGGAAAGTGCTATAAATATATATATATATATATAAAACTAATTGCAACTCTTTGCGAGAAAATTTAAAGGTACAAGGTACAGCAACGGTTACAGTGGCCATTGGATCGTCGGTTGCAGCATACCAACAAAGGTACAAAGTAGATGGAAAAGTACGGTGAGTCAAAAAAAGTGACTATTATTATATATATATATGAGTATAGCACCATATTTTAATACAGTTCCTATAAACCGGTAGATAAAATATACAGATGCTGATGCATATGTATGTGAAAACGCGTCAATTTTATTAATAGAACAGTGCATATGATTACCAATTGTCTTCCTGTCTTCTTGTTGTTTAAATACGCACATATTAACGCAAATTAAGTTTTTTTTTTTGTTTCTGCTTCCTGTTTAAATTTTGTATATAAGTGCGATTAACGTAAAACTGTTTGAATTTGTGCCAAGATATTTTTTTTATATTCGAGTCACTTTAAATGAATAAATTGGTTTCACCATGAATTGTAACGAAAAGTAACGATGAGTTTGGTTTAAAAAAAAAGGCGGTAAAGGATGAGGATGGGTGGATAGGGAAGGATGATGATGGCGAAGACAAGTAGGAAGTGAAAGATGGCAACTTAAGGGGCTACTTAGGCGAGAGTAGTAGTCAAGGTAGGGAGGGTAGGAAACATTTCTCGCAGCGTCAATGCCACCTAGACGCAAAGACTGGCATGAATTTTTTTTGTTGCTAGACAAAGGGTCAAGTCCCACGCCCACCGACGAGCTAATTGAGGGAACTAGCATGCCAGCAGTGACCCAATGCAACCAAGGTCTATGCAACAAAATGGCGCCCACAACGTGAGAGGCCTGCCTTATGGCAGGAATTAGCAGTAGCTAGAAGTAGTTACTTAGGTTTGTCCTTTTGAGCCACTTCACTTTTATTATTGTGTTTCATATAATTTTTGTTTTTTTTTAATTTTTTTTCTCGATTCTTTGTATTGGCCATCCGTCATAAGTCCCGGTGACTGAGGTACAACCCTAGCATCGCGTTGCGATGATGAAAGCCAATACAAATCAATTTTATAGTTTTTTTTGTTGTCTGAGTCATGGTGTTGATTTGCTTCAATAGTGACATCAATGTCCAGATGAGCAAATACTATAAATAAAATAATTTGAACTGATGAGAAGAGACACGGGCGATTCGGCTCGATGAGTCTGCTTGTAGATCCTTCCATCAATACCAAGTTTAGTTTTGGAGCTCAGTGCAAACAACTTGTTTGTATGTTACTGTCCTGAAACAGAATAGTTAGTTGTTAGTCTCAGATAAAATTTAAAGTAAAGAAACATATTTTACCCGATATCGTTTAATAGTTTGTTTTACATGTTATATCTTTTATTCGGCTCGTAGAACTTTGCCATCTTTCACTTCTGAAATTGTTGTCCTTCCTCCGCCAGTAATCCGAATCCTTAGCCAATTTATGAAAATTAGAAGTTACATTTTATCCATTAGTTTCAGTACCTTTAACGGTGTTATCATTTTAGGCTAGGTAGTAGATACATTATATTAATCCTTTTGTTTTTTATTTTTCGTTTTTCTATTTATTTATTTATTTATTTATTTATTTATTTTCATTTTCAAATTTTTTGTTCAGTTTTTCTTGTGCTTGCTTGTTATATCCGTAATCCTTTCTGTAGTATGAGTAAGACGCCAAGTCGTCCGGTCACGCGGTCTATTACTAGAGGAGACACAACAAGTCTGAATAGGTTAGATATTGACTTTGAATCTTTTCATAGATCAATTAACCGCTTAAGTTTTGACAATTCGTTAAACACAACCGCTAGTGACACAGACAACTCGACAAATATGGCAAGCGATAACCAGTCAGTTCCAATTTTAGCCAATGAATCTGAAAATCCGGGGCCTTCAAGTAGGTTAGTAGCTAACGCTGATCAAATGGGTAATAATAACAACCCGAACCCTACTGTTGTCAATAGTTGTACAAATGCAGGGGCTTCAGGTACTAGCACCACAGAGGCAGCAGATGATTTGGCAGATAAGATTGAGCGGTCTTTGACAATCAATCAGCTTCGTCTCTTCCAACAAATGGACATGTTCATGAACAATGTCTTAGCAAAGATGGACAGTATGTTCCAAGTTCAGCAACCCCCACAGCTTAACCTTGGCGGTAACGATAATGCCAATTCCCAATTTGTGAGCAGCGTAGATAACAGACAAGCAAATGTACTTCCACCTGCGTCCAATCCTCAATATGTGCATCAATCTCCTTCTGCAACACCAACTCCATCGAATGCTAGCACATCAGGAAATTGTCGATTGGACAGGTGGAACATTAAGTTCGACTGTACAGAAAGCATTTCCGATTTCCTCTTCAAGGTCGACCGACTCCAAGTTTCATCGTCGTATAGCGATGATCAAATAACAGCCAACTTTCACACCTTGTTGGCCGGAAAGGCAAACACTTGGTTTTGGGCGTTTCTGCGCAGAAACCCTAACGCGAAACTTGGAGATATTAAAGTCGCCATGAAGAAAGAATTCGGTCGGAAGGAGAACGATGTCGATATATATATGCGCTTGCTCACACGTAGGCAGTCGTTTAAGGAATCGTTTGACGATTTCTATGATGCGATTGTGCGTCTTAACGACCGTTTAAACGAGCCTTTCGATTCAAAAAAGCTCATAGAAATCGTCAGAAATAACGCTAAGGAAAAGCTGGGGGAAGTTTTACTGGCAGCTGACATCAAGAGCCTCGAACAGCTAAGGGATAAAGGTAGAGATGCTGAACGTTTCCTATCTAGGCGAATGACATCGCAAAGAACTGTTCACGAGATCCATTTGGAAGAAGAGGCGGAGGAGCCTGTTGAAGAAGTGGCAGCATTTAGCCGGTCATATAACCGAGCATCGACAGCTACACTGGTTTGTTGGAATTGTGATCAGCAGGGACACACTTTCTACCAATGTCCATCACACAATCGCCAGTTGTTCTGTTTTCTCTGTGGCGAAAAAGGAGTTAGTACTCCGGAATGCTCTAAGCACCAGGGAAACCGTCAGGGGAACGACAGAAGAGTCGGGGAGAGTCGTTCTCTAAGGAACTACCCCGAAACGACAAATTAAGCACAGAAACGGTTCCGCAAAACCTTTCTAAGAGTGAGGGTGTAATTATTTTGCAAAGACCGAGCATTTTAGCTGAAAGTCACCCGGTTAAAACGTTTGCTCTGAAATCGCTTCATGAAAGGAAGCAAAATTATTACAGACTTCGCTCACAGATAATGGGAACCAAATTAACAAGCAAACACATTCAAAAATGCCGAGAGAGATATCGAAAGCGGAAACTCTTCCAGAAAATCATCGTTGAGACCATCTTATCGTCAAAAACAGATGGCAGGATGTATGCTAGTTTGCTGTTGAAAGACGAACAAGTTCTTGGTTTGTTAGACAGCGGAGCATCCATTTCTGTGTTAGGCGAGTCTTGCTACGACTTTGTGGAAAGGAATGGGATCAAGGTGATGCCGTATACCAATTCCGTTAAGACGGCGGATGGAAGCTCTCACAGTATTGTAGGATATTGTGAGATCCCAACAACTTTTAATGACATCACCAAGACCATTACCTTTTACATGATTCCCAATCTAACACAGAAAATATATCTCGGAATGAATTTCTGGAAGGAGTTCTGCTTAGTTCCAAACATTTGCGAGATAGATGCACCAGTTCAACCGGTTAGCGAAAGTGAGAAATTGACCGAAGAACCAAGCTTTATGCTACTCACCCCAGCACAAAAACTCCAGCTGGATTCGGTTAAGAAACAGTTTCCCAACTTCGCTGACTTTGGACTCGGTCATACGCATCTTGAGACCCATCAGATCGACGTCGGTGACGCTGTGCCGATAAAATCCAGGCACTACCCCTTGTCTCCAGTACGGCAGGAAGAAGTCTACAAAGAACTTGATCGCATGTTAGAACTGAGGGTTATTGAGGAAAGTAACTCACCTTGGTGTTCCCCTATAGTGTTAGTCAGAAAGCCAGGGAAAGTACGCCTTTGCTTGGACAGTCGGAAGTTGAACAGCGTGACGAAAAAAGACGCTTATCCGCTGCCACATATTGACGGTCTCCTAAGTCGTCTACAGGACACGTACTTCATCACTGGGCTTGACCTTAAAGATGCCTTCTGGCAAATCCCGCTTGATGAAGAATCCAAACAGAAAACGGCGTTTGCTGTGCCTGGGCGGCCACTGTATCAATTCACAGTTATGCCGTTCGGGTTATGCAACGCCGCACAAAGGATGTGTCGCCTAATGGATCGTGTCATCCCTGCACGACTCCGGGAACATGTCTTTGTGTATTTGGATGACCTGTTAATATGTTCGGCGGATTTCAACACCCATGTCCAAGTACTGGCGGAAGTGGCTTCCTGTCTACGTAGGGCGAATTTTACCATCAACCTCAGTAAAAGTAAGTTTTGCATGCGCGAGATCAAGTATCTTGGTTATATCGTCGGTCAGGGCACGCTAAAGACCAACCCTGAAAAGGTTGAGGCGATGATTAACTTCCCGGTTCCGAAAACACCTAGGCAAGTGAGGAGATTTATAGGTCTGACTGGATGGTACAGACGTTTCATCAAAAATTATTCCGATCTGGCAGCTCCACTTACTGATTGTCTGAAAAAGAAAAAGGATTTTGAGTTGTCGTCTGCAGCCCGGGAAGCATTTGAAAAGTTGAAGCAAGCACTTACCTCTGCTCCAGTGTTGTCCCAGCCGGACTTTAAAAAGGATTTTACTATCCAGTGTGACGCTTCGTCCGAGGGAGTAGGGGGAGTTCTTTTCCAACTTGATGCAGATGGCAACGAAAAACCAATAGCATTTATGTCAAAGAAGTTGAATAAGGCACAGAAGAATTATACCGTGACAGAACTCGAGTGTCTCGCTGCTGTCTTAAGTGTCAGGAAATTCCGTGCCTACATCGAGGGCTCCAAATTCCGGATTGTTACTGACCACTCCAGTCTAAAGTGGCTTATGCTGCTTAAGGATTTGAGTGGTAGGCTCGCAAGATGGAGTCTGGAACTCCAGCGCTTTGATTTTTCCATCGAACACCGCAAAGGTTCACTAAATGTAGTGCCGGATACCTTGTCACGAGGAGACATGGAAGAGATTTCGGTCACAGACATTGGTGAAGAAGTAGACCTTACCTCGCCTGAGTTCGATTCTGTGGAATATGCTTGTCTTAGAGAGGAAATCGTCAAAAATCAAGCCTCGCTTCCAGATCTAGTTGTATCCGACAAATATATTTACAAAAGAATTAGATTTAGAAGCGATGTGCTTGCTAACGAAGATTCCTTGTGGCGTTTGTGGATACCGAGCACTTTGACCCAAACCGTCATCGAGATGTCTCATAACTCGAAGCTCTGTTGCCATAGTGGCTTCTCAAAAACTTATGAACGAGTTCGAGAGAAGTACTATTGGCCCAAAATGGTTAATGACATCAGGGTATTTGTGAGTCGGTGTGAGGTATGCAAAACCACAAAGGCGCCAAACAAGGTTCTTCGTCCTCCAATAGTGAAGCAGATCGTCTCAGAGCGGCCAATGCAGCGACTCTACGTTGACTTGCTCGGCCCATATCCGCGCACAAAACGAGGTAACGTCTATATCTTCATTGCTGTTAACCATTTCACGAAGTATACCTTCCTAAAAGCACTGCCTAAAGCAACTTCGACGAACATAATTAAATTTTTAGAGTCCGAGGTATTTCATGGGTTCGGTACACCAGAATTCATACACTCGGACAACGGCAAGCAGTTTGTGTCTGCAGAATTTGGCAAATTCTTGAAAAGCTATGGTGTGCAACACGTTCGTACAGCTTTGTACTCACCACAGGCAAATATCTCGGAAAGAGTCAACCGCAGTATCCTTAATAAGTTGCGAGTATTTATATCTGATGAACAAGACCATTGGGATACACACCTGTCAAGCATAGCCTGTGCAATACGGTCTGATATGCATGACTCCATAGGATGTCAACCATATTATGCATTGTTCGGGCAAAACATGATCACCCATGGTTCATCGTACAAAATACCTACTTCGTAACTTGAAGGCACTGCAGGATCCAGATATGATTGTAACACCACGCAAAGCCAGTGTTGCTCTTGCACGAACACAGTTGTCCGAGAATTTGCTAAAAGCCCACGAAAGATCGATGAATACTTACAATACGCGTTCAAGGCCAACATGTTTCAAAGTAGGGCAAGAAGTCTTTCACAGAAATTTTGCACAAAGTAGCTTCATTCACGGTCAAAACGCCAAGTTGCTACCGAAGTTTTTGAAGTCCCGAGTCCGTCGTACTGTTGGCAATTGTATGTATGAACTTAAAAATCTATCCGGTAAACCCATTGGAATATTCCATGCCAAGGATATTCGGCAATAATTGCACTTCAGCTGCAAAGAAAAAGGTAAACAACACAAAGAATCACTGCACACATTTTTTTTATTTTTCACGTTTCACTTATCTGATGTTGTTGCCCGGCTATGAAGTAGGTTCGGCTCCCACGTTAAATGTTATTCCGTTTTCGTCTTTGTATATTTTTTTATTATTTCTCCACTTAACAAGCACTTTGAGACATGTGGGTTCGATTTTTGCAATTTTGGATTGACATTCTGACAGCTGAATGTAAACAAAACGCAAAGCCCATTTGTAACAGAACTGTTCGATTGATTGCCTAAACGAACATTCTTGGAGGAGATCGATACTCGATCTAGTACCTTAGGCAAATGAGAGCGAGTTTTTATTCGAGAATCGTTGGGAGACGAGCGGTTAATAACGTCCAATAAGCCAGCTTTCCAGAAAGCCGCTGAAATTAACGGCTAAAAAGATATTCCATCATTACATTTTTAAAATTCAGCTGGCGTACAGGCAAGAGCCATAGACACAATATAATTCGTAATTGTATTTGATGTTCTAAGTTAAACATTTATAATAACATAAGCAACGCAAAAATTGCTTACGTTGGAGAACCCAGCTTTTAACCCAGAAAAGGAGCAAATTCCAGGTAGTTTAAAGTGTTCAGTGAGTTATCATATTAATTCAAAAATTAATTTTTCTCTGTAGACGGAAATATATTCAAAAATATATATATCAAGGCAACACTTGTGCAGCGCACAGTGCTGTCCGAAAAATTAGGTAGAACCCCGGAGTGTGTGTTAATTTCCTCAGAAATTAATTACGAGCTGAGCCGCCATTGCAGCACAAATTGAAAGAGCCGCCATTACGTACCAGCTAAGGGCAAAGTAGCACTTGGAGGCCCATTTGTACTCCAAGTCATATCGCTTACTTTGGCCGAATAAGCTAAGGCGCCAGCTTAGTGGAGCTCAAGCACCTCGGGTTCGAATCACAGCAGTAGAAGAGCCGCAGGAATTGTTTTTTTTCTAATCTAAAATATTGTGGCGTGGAAGGTATCGTGTAACTTAAGTGGTGAAACAAGCCCTTAGTCACAGTTTGGTGAAACCAGGCCTTAGACAGTTTGGTGAAACCAGGCCTTAAAGTCACAAAACAAGTTCCACTCAAGTGTCACTTCCAATTGGAGACTGGAATCTGTCACCACTGAACCTTGTTCTAGAACCACTTAGAATTAGCTAGAAAGTTCTCGTCAGATGGCGGAGCGGGTATAAAAAGACAGCTTTTAGAAGAGGGCGAGACAGTTGATTTATAACAGTGATTGGTTAAAGTTCGAGATAGTAATAGTTTGTGAAGATAAATAAGTGAAAAGTAATAGAGTAAATAAAGTGATTGGTTTGAAACGTTGAAGAATTGTTTAAGTAATAGTGTTCTGGTACTTAATAAGTGAAATATTAGAATAGTTGATAAAAGTGTAATAAAAGTGAATTTTATTAGAGAAGTTAAACGGAATAGTGTTTTATCTTTACGAATCCCAGCCTGAATGTAACATTGGTGTCAGAAGTGGGATAAAACTTATTCTGTGCTAAGTGTCTAAGTGCAGCTAAAAAAAAAAAAAAAAAAAAAAAAAAAGTGAATTTCTAAATTACAAGAGACAAACAAAATGGGTCGTATATTGCTACAACTAAGCATACCCCAATTAAAAAGTGAACTAGAAAAACGGAATCTATCCACAGCTGGAGGGAAAAGTGACCTCATACTTCGTCTGCAGGAAGCTGTCCAAAACGAGGGAGAAGATCCGAAAACCATGCTATTCGACGTTGCAGAAGAACAAGTAAGTACAAGCGTTGATATTAGCGCTATGATGGAATTACTTCTTGCGAAGATGGAAGAACAGAAAAATTCTATGGAATCTAAGTTCGCAGAACAGAAGAATTCCCTAGAAGAGCAGAAGAATTCCCTAGAAGAGCAGAAGAATTCCCTACAAGAGCAGAAGAATTCCATGGAATTGAAGTTCGCAGAACAGAAGAATTCTCTAGAAGAACAGAAAAATTCTCTTGAAGAACAGACAAATTCCATTGTCGCCGCACAAAAAGATGCAGTGGAAGAATTTAAGAATGTTCTAGATGTAAAAATCGACGCGATTGATGAAAAATTAAACGAGCATGAAACAAAGTTTGAGGAAATTAACAAAACGTTTCAAAAGCACGAGACAAACATCGAGAACATAGCTAAAGAGCTCGGAACAAACATCGAGAACATAGCTAAAGAACTCGAAAAAGTCAAGACGCAAAAGGCTCGGGAATATTCTGCTGACTGCCCAAGAAGGAAGGAGATGCAACCACCCGTTTTTGATGGTCAAACATCATGGCCAATTTATAAGAGACAGTTCGAAGCAGCTGCAACGACCAATGGATGGGACGACGAGGAAAAGTCGATTGCATTAACACTCGCATTACGAGGTACAGCTGCAGAATTGCTTCAAACTGTTGTTGCAAAACAAATGTTGTTGTCCGGTTCTTACATTAATTGACAACACAAGAATACCACATGAAAGGCAAGAGGCAACTTCCATCTTCCACTTCCACTATTTCGCCATTAACTTCTGGGAAATTTCCTTTTTATGCTATTGGTTTATTATTGTTGTTGATCGTATTCTGCGTCTGTCAAAAATATGCTCCATGACCGACCCTTCTCGCACTACCTTGCCAATGACGACTGCGTTCATAAGTTGGGATTAGGCGAAACACAGGATGACACAGAAAATTCATTAATTAAGAGAAAAGTAGTGCAAGAGAGTAGAAAACGGCTTTAATCACAAGCCAACCGTAATAAACTGCTAGAGAGTAGAGAGTAGAACAGCAGTACTAGAAAAAGGGAAATTGTCTAGTTTTGCCGTTGAGTTGGTTATTAGCTATTTGAAATTCAGCCCGAAAAGTTTCGCGCCGAAAATTTTATAAACGGATAGCAAAAATTAAAACGTAATAAGTAAAGAAAGAAAAAAAAAAAAAAAAAAGAGGTCTTGAAGTGGTGCGTAAAATTATCTAGTGTGTCAAAAAAAAAAAAAAGGACAATAACTAATAGGAAAAACGAAGTAGTGGCAGGAAGAAAGAAGGGTAAGACAGGACATGATATATACCTATGTGAAAAATGAGGAATAGTGAAAATAGTTTTTTTTTGTGAAACAGGGAATTTCTACATAAGCTAGTCCCTATAATTTGGCGGACCAACAGGGAGTGTTGGCCGCCCAAAAGTTATCCCGGTTGCCCGGAAAAATAGGCAAAATCCTAGAGGGAAACTATACAATTCGTATGCAAAGAGAAGAAAACCGTAAATTGGACACCGATCCGAGAAATACCCGTTG
The DNA here is from genome assembly GCA_949126925.1 of Cheilosia vernalis. NCBI lineage: Eukaryota > Metazoa > Arthropoda > Insecta > Diptera > Syrphidae > Cheilosia > Cheilosia vernalis. Next base: position 43,791,413 of record OX421358.1, read on the forward strand.
GCGCAGCGGTTAAGCAAGCGGCTAAAAACACCGCTGATCAAAGAAAACTCCGGTTCATATCCCGGTCAGAACAGCAAATTTTTATTTTAATTTTTTTTTAGAAATTCCTATTTCTAATAATTATTGTTTAACGTAAAACTTACCAACTTTGTTTAACTGTTTAAAGTAATTTTGTTGTATTAAGTCAAAAAAAGAAAAAAGGGAAGTAATTTCAATTAATTGTTTGAAGAACTTTCGGGGTACCTCAAGAAGAAGAAATTACGGCGTAGACACATATATATATATACATATAATAATAATTTAAACAAAAAGTGATACAGGTCTACAAAGAAAAGAAAAGGATACCAGCGCAACCTGGATGCTGTGGCCACTTCATCGCCAGTTGTGAGAACTATCGGTGAGTCGTTATTGTGACAATTTTAAATTATTATATTTATATATATACATAAATACAAAGTGCGGGCAGGGGACCATTGTGAAAAGGTACAGGGAGTAAATTAAGGTGGGGGAGTTGTATTATAATAGCCAATAACAATAAATTTAGAATACTTTCCTTTTTAAGAATAAAGTAAAGTAACCAAGATTGCTTTGAAATAACAATGAATAAATCGAAGAATTTGTGAAAACGGAAAAACAAGTAAACATGAGTTTTGATTAGGAAGGGTTGAGAGGATGAGGAGGTTTGGAAAGGGAAGGATGTTGCTGGAATAAAGGAAGGAGAAGATGCCAATTAAGGGGCTGTTAAGGCGAGTACAACAGCCGAGGTAGGGTGGGTAATGAAGCAATTTCTCGCAGGCGTAACAACATCCAACGCAAAGACTGGCATGATGATGGTTTTTGTGACGTGCCTGGGTCAAGCTCCCACGCCCTCCGGCGAGCTTAGAGAGCGGGTGCAAGCATGCCAGCAAAGACCCTAGGCAAACAGAAGCACGTTACAAACACAGGGCTTTGCTTTTCGTTGGTATATAATGCCAAGAAATTGCAAAATACGAACCCACGCGGGCTGTGAAGTGATTATCTATCAACTTAAATAAAATTATGTGTTTTCTGGATGCTGTTTAAACGTGAAATAGTGTCGTGCTTGAACGTAATCGGCTGGCCTTACCTGTATCGTACGCTAATATGAGCATCCATGGTCGTATAATCGATCCACAGAATAACGACGATTTAACAGCAGATACGGAATCTGAGTTCGACAGATTTCAAGCACGATATAATAGGAATATTACCCGCTTAACTTTTGATAACTCAATAGATTTTTCGGAAGAGTCATCTCCAAACATGTCGCTAGAGCCAAACGAAAACGAACAACCTTTGGCTGGTCCGTCCAATATTCCGAATCGTAATAGCGATGATTTAGCGGACAGGATTGAACGCAATCTGAATTTAAACCAAATGCGATTTTTTCAGCAGATGGACCTGTTTATGAATAGGGTATTAGACAGGATGGACAACACCTCCAATCCTGCAACAGCCCAAAATAATCCATTTGATGGTGACATCCCCCAACAATTTCCACCACAGGTATTGCCATCAACAAGAGTTACACCTCCCGTCCCAAATCCAAGACATTCCCTTTCACGAGCTGCTTCTAATGCGCAAGGCGGTTCTAATTTCAGCTCGTCTGAAATGTGTAGGTTGGATAGATGGAACGTCAAATTCGACGGAACAGAAAACATCTCCGACTTTTTGTTCAAAGTCAATCGTCTGCAGGCGTCGTCGTCATACAGCGATGAACAAATTACCGCAAACTTCCATACGCTTCTTTTTGGAAAAGCAAATAAGTGGTTTTGGGCGTTTCTGCGCAAAAACCCGACGGCAAGTTTTGCAGACGTTAAGACGGCAATGAAGAGGGAGTTTGGTCGGCCGGAGAGTGACGTCGACGTCTTCATGAGGTTGCTTACAAGAAAACAGCAGTATAAAGAATCGTTCGACGAATTTTATAGCTCGATCATAGATCTTAACGATCGACTTAAGGATCCGTTCGATACCAAAAAGCTTATTGATGTCATAAGAAGCAATGCAAAAGACAAAATAGGCGAAGTGCTTCTAGCGGCTGATATCAAAAGCTTAGAGCAGCTTAGAAACAAAGCTAGAGAAACTGAGCGATTTCTTTTAAAGCGATCTTCTTCTCAAAGAGTGGTCCATGAGATCAGGGTAGAGGACGAGACAGAAGCAACTGATCCCGCGGACTTACAAGAAGTCGCGGCCATTACATCTGGCAATAGAAGAGTAACTTCTTCCCCCCTTAGTTGTTGGAATTGTGATCAGTCTGGTCACACCTTTTATCAATGTCCGTCTCACGTTCGAAATTTATTTTGTTTTTTGTGTGGTAAAAAGGGTGTGGCAACTCCGGAATGTACGGAGCATCCGGGAAACTACCGCAGGAGCGAAAGGAGAAGCGGGGAGAGTCGTTCCTGGGAGAACAACCCCGGCACATCAAATTAAATTCCGAATCGCACAATGAGAGTACTGAGCCTTCTTCTAAAAATGCTCAAATTCAAATTTTAAAACGAAAAGTAGAATCCAATTCTAATATAGATAGTCACCCTATTAGCACTTTCGCTCTGAAGTCTCTGCACGAACGAAAACTGAACTACTATAAGGTTCGTTCTCAGATAATGGGAACTGATAGTAGTTCAGTAAGCAGACATATTCAGAAATGCAGACATCGGTTCCGGAACCGTCAAAAAATTCGTAGAATGATTGTGGAGACTATCATTTCTTCAGACACAGATGGTCGGATGTATGCCAACGTTCAGCTGGCTGGTGAGCAAGTTTTTGGCTTACTCGACAGCGGAGCATCCATCTCTGTGCTAGGTAGTGGGTGTTGGGATTTGGTGGAGCGAAATGGGATTGTAGTGAAGCCTTACAAGAACCATGTGCGAACCGCTGATGGCACAGCGCATGATATTGTGGGGTTTTGTGAGCTTCAAACTACGCTGAACGGCGTTACTAAACCCATTTTGTTCTACCTAATTCCCAACTTAACTCAGAAGGTTTACCTGGGAATGAATTTCTGGAGAGAGTTCCATTTAGGCCCACAAGTCAACGAAATCCAGACCGATGTCATGCTGAGTGAAGAAAGTGTCAGTTTTAAAGAAGCAGCTGATCTGGTAGTACTTACCCCCGAGCAAAACCTTCGCTTAAATGCCACCAAGAAGCTTTTTCCGAACTTTGTTGAAGTAGGTCTTGGTAGAACCAGCCTCGAAAAGCATGTGATTGAAGTTGGTAGTGCAGTGCCAATCAAATCACGGCATTATCCATTGTCTCCAGTTCGTCAGGAGGAAGTCTTCAAGGAGTTAGACCGCATGTTAGAACTTGGTGTGATTGAGGAGAGTAACTCTCCCTGGTGTTCCCCTACGGTGCTCGTCAGGAAGCCTGGTAAAGTCCGGTTGTGTTTGGACTTTAGAAAAGTGAACGCAGTGACGGTAAAAGACGCGTATCCGCTGCCACATATCGACGGTCTTCTAAGTAGACTACAGGACACATTCTTTATTACGGGGCTCGATCTCAAGGACGCTTTTTGGCAAATTCCGCTTGACGAAGAGTCCAAAGCCAAAACGGCGTTTGCAGTACCCGGTCGACCACTCTACCAATTTACGGTTATGCCTTTCGGGCTATGCAACGCCGCACAGAGGATGTGTCGCCTTATGGACCGTGTAATTCCCTCACGTCTACGAGAACATGTGTTTGTATACTTAGACGACCTGTTGATATGTACAGCGGACTTCGACTCCCACATCCGTGTACTGAACGAGGTGGCTGGCTGTTTACGTAGGGCGAATCTCACTATTAACCTCGACAAAAGCAAGTTCTGCATGCGGGAAATTAAGTATCTTGGATACATTGTCGGCCAGGGTAACTTGAAGACCAATCCTGACAAAATTGAGGCAATGATAGAGTTCCCGATTCCGAAGACACCAAGGCAAGTTCGGAGATTTTTAGGCCTGACCGGGTGGTATAGGCGATTTATCAAGAACTATTCTGATCTAGCTGCTCCTTTAACTGACTGTCTGAAGAAGAAAAAAAATTTCGAAATAACACCTGAAGCCATAGAAGCTTTCGAAAACTTAAAAATGGCTCTTACCTCTGCTCCGGTGCTTTCACAGCCAGACTTTAGTAGGCAATTTACTATTCAGTGCGATGCGTCCTCAGAGGGCATAGGTGGTGTTCTCTTCCAACTTGATGAGAGTCAACACGAAACTCCGATAGCTTTCATGTCCAAAAAACTCAACAAGGCACAAAAGAACTACACCGTCACGGAGCTGGAATGTCTTGCCGCTGTCCTGAGTGTGCGAAGGTTCAGAGCTTATGTTGAGGGATCGCCTTTCCGAATTATAACAGATCACTCTAGTCTAAAGTGGCTTATGTCGCAAAAAGAACTGAGTGGAAGACTTGCGAGGTGGAGCTTAGAGCTCCAACGATTCGATTTTGTTATCGAACATCGGAAGGGATCTCTCAACGTAGTACCTGATGCTTTATCACGAGGTGACATGGAAGAGATTTCAGCAACGTCTATAGGTGTAGAAGTTGATTTGGCTTCGGAGGAGTTTGACTCGGAGCAATATGCCAAGTTGAGAGAGGACATCATGAAGAACCAATCTGCTCTTCCTGACCTAGTTGTGTCGGGAAAATATGTTTACAAAAGAGTTAGGTTCAGGACTGGTGAGGTTGGTGACGAGGATTCGTTGTGGCGTCTTTGGATGCCAGAAGCACTTACGCAGACTGTAATAGAAATGGCTCATTGCACCAAATTGTCTTGTCATAGCGGCTTCGCCAAAACGTATAGTCGCATTCGCGAAAAATATTATTGGCCCAGAATGGTAAGGGACATAAAACAATTTGTGAGTCACTGCGATTTATGTAAGTCCGTAAAGGCACCAAATACGATTCTTCGTCCACCCATCACCAAGCAGATTGTATCTGAAAGACCGATGCAACGCCTTTACATCGACCTCTTAGGACCGTATCCACGAACGAAGCGAGGTAATGTGTCCATTTTTATAGCGGTGGATCACTTTACGAAATTTATGTTTTTAAAAGCCCTACCCAAAGCTACTTCTGCACGGATAATACAATACCTGGAGTGCGATGTTTTTCATGCCTTCGGCACACCTGAGGTTATTCACTCCGACAACGGAAAACAATTCATTTCAAATGAATTTCAGAGGTTCCTGTCGGATTATGGAGTTAGGCATGTGCGGACCGCCCTCTATTCACCGCAAGCCAATATCTCAGAAAGGGTCAACCGGAGTGTCTTGAACAAGCTGCGGGTACTAATAGCTGAACAACAAAATGACTGGGATTCCCACTTGTCGAGCATAGCATGTGCTTTGCGTTCCGACACACACGAATCCATTGGATGTCAGCCATACTATGCTCTTTTTGGGCAAAACATGATTAACCATGCGTCAGCTTATAATGTACTTCGCAGCTTAAAGGCACTGACAGACCCTGAGATGTTGGCCATACCTAACGAGGCGAAAACTGTAATGATTCGACAAGGAATTTCTGAAAGGTTGCTGAAGGCACATGAAAAATCTAAAAATACTTACAACCCACGGTCTCGTCCAGTATCCTTTAGAGTGGGTCAGGAAGTATTTCACCGAAACTTCGCGCAGAGCAAATTTGCCCAAGGTCAGAACTCCAAGTTGATGCCGAAATTTCTTAAATCCAGGGTGCGAGAGGTGGTAGGGAACTGCATGTACCATCTGGAAACGCGAAATGGCAAACCCATAGGAATATTTCACGCCAAAGACATCCGACAATAACTAACCTAAAAGAACCACAAAACACCACAAAGAATCACGTCCAAAAACATTAAAAACAATTCACTTATCTGATGGTATTGCCCGGCTTTTATCGGGGTTCGCGACCCACGTAAGAAACAGCATTTATTGGTGTTGCACAGTTCAATTCAACTCGAATTAAAATTATAAGAAAACACTTAACAAACGCGTGGGTTCGTATTTTTGCAATTTTTCGATAAATTGTATCGAACAAACGCAAAAGCCCTGTGTTGCAAAACAAAAATGTGGCCAAGCGAAAATATCTACGCACGGGAGGGTTAAATAAACAAATACGGCCACGGACTTAAATGAATTTTATTACAGAAAAAGATGTTAACCCATGTGACAAAACAATAAAAATAATTTTCGAGTAAATTTCACGGATTTGTTTTGTAATTTGAATTGCTTCTGCTCGTCTGTCAAAATACACCACATGACCGACAGTTCTCACACTTCTTATCCACTGACGACTGCGTTCGTTAATGGTGGATAGTGTGGGGAAAACACAGGTTGACACAAAAATACAAATTCTCGGGCTAAGAGAAGATGGTAAAAGAGAATGAGAAGAGGCTTTAAACTATAAGCCAACAGTTAAGAAATTGCGAGTCTAAAGCTTTGAGAACAGCAGTACTGGGGAAAGGAAAATGTTTGGCTTTGCCGTCGAATAATCCCCATAGCGGTCATTATTCGTTTGAATTTTGTAAAAGCCAGAACAGTTTTTTTTTAACCTGTGTTTTAGACTGCCGTAAGATACAAAAAAGAAACGGTTAGTGAAGTGGTTAAAAATATAATTTTGAACAAATAACAAGTGTCTGAGGAAAAGCCACCACGCCAAGCCAAGCTGAATATAATTCAGCGCAAAGAAAAAGAAAGAAAAGGTAAAGCAAAGCTAACATTTTTATAAAAAGTTATATACTGTATGTAGTTTTTTTTTGTTGCAAATAGGGATTTACACGTCCATCCCCACAAATTGGCGGTCAAACACTAAGTGTTGGCCGCCCAAAAATATACAAAATTATCCCGGATTCCCGGAAAAACACGCAACTTTCTTTAAAAGGGAAACGTGAATAAATTTGAGTCAGCACAAATCTGCAATTAGGACTCCGAATTAAAAACCACCCGTGGCGCAGCGGTTATAGCGGTCGCTCTTCAGCATCCGAGGTGAACAGACGACTTTGATAGTGAGGCAGCGTAAGCAATAGTGCAGAGTTAAATAGTGTTTTTGAACAGAGATTTCCAATAAGCCATTTGGCTCAGAGGAAGTAGTCTTCGGCTCTGACGTAGAGGAGCCAGGGCCCATGTTCTGTAATTATCACATCGATATATTTATCACTAAAACGATACAAATTGAAAAACATGTTACTATGTTTCTGATGTGAAAATTTATCGCATGAGTTACAGAACATGGGCACAGGTTCGAGTCCCAGTGGGGGAATAATTTTTATTAATTCGTAAATTAGTAAACAACGAAAACAGAAGTGGAAGTGCCGCAAGAAAATCAGGCGATGGACAGTGGCCAGTCCAAGGTCCCGCAAGGTGAAACCCCGTTGGCCAAACGCGTGACCAGGCAAGTCAAAGCAAAACTGCAGGAAGTGGCTGAGATGCCAACAACAAAAACTACAGCAGTTCCAGTTGCAACAGCATCAAAAATAAAAACAAGTGCGCCAGCAGAAGCAGCACCAACAACAACCATGGACTTGCCATCAACAAGTACCGCAGCATTGGCAAAGGTACAGTCAGCAGAAGTGGCAAAAAGTGACAAACGACGAAGGAAGTTGAAGCCAACGCCAAACCTCACACACAAGAGGAAATTAAAGACGGACGAGCAGATGACGTCACGAGCATCCTCGTCAGCACACGAAACGGAAGGCGATGACTCGGATGCCCTCAGCTACTCATACGAGTCTGAAGGGGGTGAGGGCAGATACGTGGGCGAAGGTAACTCATTTCAAGAGTTACTGGACGCCCAAGAAGAAGAACAACAACAACCTGATGAAGAAGACGAGGAGGCCCAGCTTGATCGGCTGATCAGGGAGCTCCTCGAAAAGAGGGAGAAATTGCGCCAGCAAAAATTGCAGCAGCAGCAACAAAAGCTGAAGCAACTGCAAGCTGCGCAGCAACAACACAAACAACAAGAAAAACAGCTTAAGCAGCAGCAACAACAACAAGCTCTGCTTAAGCAACAACAACAACAAAAGAAGCAGCTGGCAAACAAAAAGCCACTGCAGCAACACCAACAACAAAAACAACAACAGCAGCAACTGCAACCGCAGCAACAGCAGCAGAGACAACAACAACAGCAACCGCAGCAACAGCAGCAGCAGAGACAACAACAACAACAACAGCAACCGCAGCAACAGCAGCAGCAGCAACAGCAAGAACAACAAAAACAGACGAAAAAAGAAAAAGTTCCACCTATTAACGTAAGTCATTTAGATATAAGCGATAGCATTAAATTATGTAGGTTAGTAGTTAGTAATAATTTCTATATTAAGAGGCTGAACGCCACCAAGCACATAATTATGTGCACTAACATGGAGGAGCACAAAAAGTTGCGCACCGCTCTGGAGAAAGCGGAAGCTGAGTACTTCACGTACACTCCAAAAGGAGAAAAGCGACAAACGGTGCTGCTTAAGGGTATAGACCCCAATGTTAAAATAGAGGAGCTTGAAAAGGAGCTTAAGAGTTTTGAGTGCGACGACCTTAAGTTCGTGGGGGTCAAGCCGTTTTCCTCGCCTGCGGACAGGGGTGGTAGCCGCAAATTACCATTCTTTTTGGTTCAACTAACCCCCGACAGCAAAATCGATAGTTTAAAAAGGATCAGATTCCTGTACTATCATGCGGTAAGATGGGAAAAATTAAAGAGGTCAGATCGTGTACTTCAATGTATGCGCTGCCAGAGGTTCGGGCACGCCGCAGCTAACTGCCACATGCAGTTTAGGTGCGTGAAGTGTAACAAGGACCACAAACATGGGGAATGTGCCTTAGGCACGGAAAGAGTAGAAGATCGGGGCCAGCTCTCATGTGTACTCTGCAACACCTCAGGACATCCTGCAAATTTCAAGGGATGTCCCAGGTATCAGCAGGTTAAACAGAATGTGCAGGCTCGAAAACAGAAGTCTGAAGAAGAGAAAGGTCGAAAGAGTCGCTCGTTCTCTAATTTTGTTGCACCCAATGTGTCCTTTGCCCAAATGGTAACTGGACCGGGTAGCACAATGACAAAAAGCGCGCCGAAGGTTCCTACACCGGAAGCGGATCTGGATTTGAAGTCGATCCTTCTGTCATTGCACGGAAAGATCGACAACTTCCAGAAACAGTTAAATGAGCAAGCGGCTCGAATAGACGTTATCTATTCGACACTGTTTGCCGAGTCTGCCGCGCCATGAATATGATGGGTACGCTGGACGAGGTAAATTTGAAGATCCTTGCTGTGAATGTTAATTCACTCATTCGGATCGAGAGAAGGATCAATCTTTCCAATCTGTTGGAAGCCGAAAAGCCTGATGTACTTCTGGTTAGCGAATCTAAGCTAACTCCGAAACACAAATTAGGCTATAAAAATTACATTGTAGTTAGAAGAGACCGACCCAACTCCACACAAGGAGGTGGTGTCGCAATCTTAATTCGTAAAGGCTTGCGCCATGGGGTCATATACAGCGGGGACGTGCGAAGGTTCCAGGTGTTGGAAGCATGCATCGTATGCATTCCCCTCAATAGCCAGAGGCGGGTGTATGTGGTGTCGCTTTACGCACCTGAATCTCCTCTACGCATTGAATTTTTGAATGAGATCGAGACGCTTTTTCGTTGCTTACAGCTTCAATCGGAAGATAACTATTACTTTTTGGGCGGAGACCTCAATGCTAAACACGCGGCATGGGGAAATGATATTCCGAACCCTAGAGGCAACCAGTTTCACGACTGGTGGCGTCATAATATGATTGAGTATAAACTCGAATTATACGCGACGGATATCCCGTCTTTCCCTAGAGATGGTTCTTTCTTGGACTTGGCGCTAGTTGACGAAAGACTCGAACTAACAAACACTGATCTAAGCACGCGGAACTGTTTACGAGCGGTTAAGTACGATAGTGATCACTACGGACTTGCCGCCGTATTACGGATCCCGAACGAGCAGACGCAGCTGGAGCAGTACGACCAAGTGCGTTCTTTCGATTACCGAAAAGCGCAGTGGTCGCGCTTCTCCAGAGTTTTAAAACGCGACATACGCTCATGCGAGATCGACCCACCGACAAACAGGAACTTGACGAACGATGAGATCGACACTCATTTACGGCAAATGAATGTCGTCATCAAACGGACAATGGAGCGGACTATCCCTCGGGTAGGACGTTCCACCGACGAAGAACAAACTGAAAAGTATCGAAACGCGACAATCGATGCTTTGTATCGACATAAAAGTAGACTGCTCTCGAGGCTTAAACGGCTACACAGACAGTTTACTGACAGGAACGATCCCGAGCTAAGGACACTGAAGTCGATGATCAAAAACCTGAAACAGTTGATCACCGAAAATTACAGAAAATCTGTAAGTTTGTATTGGGGCAATAAAATTCGGGCTATAAAAACCAGTAGTCCGAACATGTTCCCACAAATAAATAAACTGTTCAGGCGGAAAGATCATAACGACATTTCATGTGTTCGAATACCTCGGACGAACGAGAACAGACAGACACTACTGACTGCTGGCATAAGTCCGGAGAGTGCTGACTCGAACGATGGTTTTTTCGTGGTCGAAGACCCGCAGGAGAGGGTGGATTTGATGGGAGCTTTCTTTGAGAGTGTGTATACGGTGAACAACCCTGTTTGCCGTAACCGCGATCTCGAGGAGAGGGCCTTTCTTAACCACTTTTATCTGCGGACCGAAATTCAAGATTGGCGATCCGAGAACAACGGTTTCACCGGGTTCAATGACGACAACCGTGCAAATGGCACAATCGCCGATGCAAATACTCATCTGTTCGTGAGTAGAGATGAACTTCGGTTTATCTTTGAATCATTGAAAAACAAAAAATCGGCGGGAGTTGACGGTGTCCCAAACGTCGTATTAAGACACCTGCCGCTAGAGGCGATAGATATCTTCGCCACTCTATTTAACAATGCCCTGAATAATGCATATTATCCGGAGCAGTGGAAAATAGCGGTGGTACACCCTATCCCTAAAAAGGATAAAGATAGGACAAACCCTGCTAATCTTCGGTCAATTAGTTTGCTCCCGAATGTTAGCAAGGTATTCGAGAAAGTCGTCAATAGATCTCTTTTGAGATGGGTTGAGGAAAACAAGATAATTCCGGAAAATCAGTTTGGCTTTAGAGCGGGGCATGACACTATTCATGCCGCGTCGAAACTGATCTCCGACATTCAATGGAATAAAAGTAAGAATCAATGCACGGGTGCCTGCCTGGTCGACTTTGAGAAGGCCTTCGATACCGTATGGTTGGAGGGACTCTTTTATAAGCTGACCAGATTGGGCATTCAAAAACCTTTGCTGTATATGATTTATGACATGCTTATGGGAAAGAAGTTCGTTGTCAAATCTGGCAATGTGACTTCGAGCAGGGTTTTCGAAATTAAAAACGGCTTACAACAGGGAGCAGTGAATTCTCCGATCCTGTTTAATATTTACACAAGTGATCTGGTGGGTTCCCTCAGACATGCTATAGCGTACGCAGACGATTTAGTGGCGTACAGATCAGGACCAAAAATCGAGGTCATCAGAATCCTTCTGCAGCGTGACTTCGAGCAAATTAAGAGGTATTGCGATGATTGGAAGTTGAAAATCAATTTCCAAAAATCGGAAACAATCCTGTTCAGAACTCCATTGGCTGGGGCCCCTAGGGATACCAGAAAAAACTGGAGAAAATTAACAATTATTGGACAGCAGGGACGGCCATTGGTGGTGAAAAACGTGGTTCGGTATCTTGGCATCTGGCTTGACCAGTATCTATATTTTGACAAACATATAGATGCTTGTCTTGCTGGGGCTAAGCGGGCCTACGCTCTGACAAGGAGACTGTTTCGCAGCAGTCAACTTGACTCCAGGGTGAAGGTCATTTGCTACGTGGCCCTCATAAGGCCCATCATCGCTTATGGCTGTCCTTTGTGGTTCAATATAGCGCCGTTCTATATGGAAAAGATTCGGGTGTTTGAGAGACAATGTCTCAGGGCCTGTCTAGGGTTGTTTAGAACTCCCGAATCTGAGTACACAAAATACTATCCCAACAGGACCCTATACAATGGGGCTCGACTGAATAGGGTTGACAATTTCCTTATTAAGGTGATTCGGAGGCACGTTGCGAGGGCGATGGCCAGTGATAATAGCCTGATCTCAGGGGCTTACTACCCCAATTTAATGTACCATGAGAGTACGCTTCGGTCTGGCTTTATCCCGCCTGAGGCATTCCTTCATGTAGACATGAAAGGGTTAGTCCAAAATAAAGATGGTGTGCCGGTATTATACCACAGCCACCGCGGCGCGAGGGATAAGCGGCTCATCCACGACGGGTCCGCCGCCAATGCTCAGGAGCTCCTCCGTTTTAGCACCGCAATTGCGGATCGGGACAAGGTCGATACGTTAAAGCAGTACACCGAATATTGGTGGCTTAAAGAAGAGGTGAGGGTTGATACGCTCTCCCGGGCCGGTGCGCTACTGACGTAGCATCCTCCTTAGTTTTAAGATAGATATTAAGTTTGTAGGTTTAGGATAGATTAGGGGGTCCTTGGGAGGGACTGGGCTAGCCGACGTGTATGTGCTACCGAGACTCGACCGACGCTATTGCGTCGCTCGAGTCTCGGCGGCACGGGTGAACCCTTGTCGGCGGCTGTCAGGCGCCCATGGATGCAATCAGGATGGTGACCAATCCTTAAGATTGCTCACCACCCTGATTATAATTAATTTAGGCTAAGTAGCTTAGGTAGTTTTAAGTAGTATGTAGGTAAAATAAGAATAATAAAGAATTCAAGTTTTTATAACGTTTCTTGAAAAATAAAAAACAATAAAAATTAAACATAGATAGATTTAAGGCCGAAAGGCAGTAATTTTAAGGATATTGTTAAGTTTAGAGCGCTCGCTAAGAGCCAGTAAGCTAGAATTAAGATAAATGTTAGCTTTAAATTAGATTTAATCGTTTTTGTCTAGAATGTAAGTTTATTGAATAATATTAATAAAAATGAATTTAAAAGTAAAAAAGGTTATAGCGGCGGCGAAGGCACCGCTTGGAACGGGGAATTACGGTTCGAATCCCGAACAAGACAACTTATTTTTTTTGATTTTTGTTTCAATTGCTGAATTTTTTTTGTGTACCTTTTATTAATTCATTTTTTTTGTTTGCTGAAATTTGATTTTGAAAATTTGCTGTTAATTGTTAAGTAAAAGATAAGAAAAGGAAAGTAATTTCAATTTATAATTTGAAAGTAAAGTGCGGGGTACCAAATGAACAAGTAGTTTCGTAGATTATATAGAATATAATAATTAAACGTTCTAAAGTGATACAGGTACCAACGAAAGAAAGCTGAGTATCAACGCAACCTGGATGCTGTGGCCACGTCATCGCCAGTTGCTGAATAGTATCGGTGAGTCTGATTAGACCAAATTTATTATATTATATATATACGTAAACGAAAAAGTGGGTAGGGGAATATTGCTAAAGTGGTACAGGTATTAAGTGGGAGGGGGAGTTGTATAAAAAGAAGAAGTATAGATTTAAAATACTTTTCTTTTTGGAATCTTCAATAGTTTGTTTAAAATAATAACAATTTAACGTAAATAATTCTAAATACCATTCGTTAGCAATGAATAATAAAAATTTGTTTTTATTGAATGTTTAAACGATAAACATGAGTTTTAACTAAGAAGGGTTGAGAGGATGAGGAGGTTTGGAAAGGGAAGGATGTTGCTGGAATAAAGGAAGGAGAAGATGCCAATTAAGGGGCTGTTTAGGCGAGTACGACAGCCAAGGTAGGGTGGGCAAGGAAACACTTTCTCGCAGGCGTAACAACATCCAACGCAAAGACTGGCATGATGATGGTTTTTGTGACGTGCCTGGGTCAAGCTCCCACGCCCTCCGGCGAGCTTAGAGAGCGGGTGCAAGCATGCCAGCAAAGACCCTAGGCAAACAGAAGCACGTTACAAAATGGCGCCCAAACGTGAAGCGTTGTAACTGATGCCTCGGTTTTAAATGGCATCCACAACGTGAGGCCCGCTTGAAAGATAGCGTGGCTGGTTTTTTTGAGCCTTGCAACTTTTGTTTGAATTTTTTTTATTTTTATTTTTGAAATTTTTTTTTGTATGTTTGGAATCATCGTTCCTTGTAAGTCCCGATGATTGAGTGACGTAGACTCGGTATCGCGTTGCGATGAGGAAGATGGTACCAAACCACGAAACAATATTGTGTTCGAAAATGCCTGAGTCATGTGGGAATCTGTAAAGCAGGTTCACACATGCCCGGGCATATACAAACACATTCAATTTAAATAGAAATTGCAGAGAGACACCAGTGGATATCTGTAGATTGTCTTCTGTGTTGTCCTTTATGCAAGTTCCTCAGTTATTTTTTTGTTGTTTTAGAGCCACTATAGTCATGCTATTTGGTTGTTAGTGTCCTGAAACAATAAGAAAATCAAATTTTAGTGTAAATTTCAGTAAAGTAACTTCAAAATTTTACCGTCGAATGTAGTTTATTTTAAATTTTCCTTTTCTATCGGCTCATAGAACTACGGCATCTTCTCTTTTCTCTAGCAGTGTCCTTTCTCGGCCGTGGTCCTCATCCTCAACCAGTTTATGCATTTTTATCGTTTTAATCAAGTTTACAGCGTTTTATCAAACATTTTAGGTACATCGTTTATCAAATATTTTATTATATCATAATTTTCATTTATTCCTTTCGTTTTTTTTTATATATATTGAGCTTTGTTTTATCTTTCTGTTTTGGGTTCTGTTTTGTTGTGTTGAATTTTAAACACTCTTGTTTGGATTTTAAGTCCAGTATTCATTATCACCATTCCTTTTAATTTCTCTTTGTTACCCGTGTTTTCTGAATTGTGTTTCGTGAAATAGTGTCGTGCTTGAACGTAATCGGCTGGCCTTACCTGTATCGTACGCTAATATGAGCATCCATGGTCGTATAATCGATCCACAGAATAACGACGATTTAACAGCAGATACGGAATCTGAGTTCGACAGATTTCAAGCACGATATAATAGGAATATTACCCGCTTAACTTTTGATAACTCAATAGATTTTTCGGAAGAGTCATCTCCAAACATGTCGCTAGAGCCAAACGAAAACGAACAACCTTTGGCTGGTCCGTCCAATATTCCGAATCGTAATAGCGATGATTTAGCGGACAGGATTGAACGCAATCTGAATTTAAACCAAATGCGATTTTTTCAGCAGATGGACCTGTTTATGAATAGGGTATTAGACAGGATGGACAACACCTCCAATCCTGCAACAGCCCAAAATAATCCATTTGATGGTGACATCCCCCAACAATTTCCACCACAGGTATTGCCATCAACAAGAGTTACACCTCCCGTCCCAAATCCAAGACATTCCCTTTCACGAGCTGCTTCTAATGCGCAAGGCGGTTCTAATTTCAGCTCGTCTGAAATGTGTAGGTTGGATAGATGGAACGTCAAATTCGACGGAACAGAAAACATCTCCGACTTTTTGTTCAAAGTCAATCGTCTGCAGGCGTCGTCGTCATACAGCGATGAACAAATTACCGCAAACTTCCATACGCTTCTTTTTGGAAAAGCAAATAAGTGGTTTTGGGCGTTTCTGCGCAAAAACCCGACGGCAAGTTTTGCAGACGTTAAGACGGCAATGAAGAGGGAGTTTGGTCGGCCGGAGAGTGACGTCGACGTCTTCATGAGGTTGCTTACAAGAAAACAGCAGTATAAAGAATCGTTCGACGAATTTTATAGCTCGATCATAGATCTTAACGATCGACTTAAGGATCCGTTCGATACCAAAAAGCTTATTGATGTCATAAGAAGCAATGCAAAAGACAAAATAGGCGAAGTGCTTCTAGCGGCTGATATCAAAAGCTTAGAGCAGCTTAGAAACAAAGCTAGAGAAACTGAGCGATTTCTTTTAAAGCGATCTTCTTCTCAAAGAGTGGTCCATGAGATCAGGGTAGAGGACGAGACAGAAGCAACTGATCCCGCGGACTTACAAGAAGTCGCGGCCATTACATCTGGCAATAGAAGAGTAACTTCTTCCCCCCTTAGTTGTTGGAATTGTGATCAGTCTGGTCACACCTTTTATCAATGTCCGTCTCACGTTCGAAATTTATTTTGTTTTTTGTGTGGTAAAAAGGGTGTGGCAACTCCGGAATGTACGGAGCATCCGGGAAACTACCGCAGGAGCGAAAGGAGAAGCGGGGAGAGTCGTTCCTGGGAGAACAACCCCGGCACATCAAATTAAATTCCGAATCGCACAATGAGAGTACTGAGCCTTCTTCTAAAAATGCTCAAATTCAAATTTTAAAACGAAAAGTAGAATCCAATTCTAATATAGATAGTCACCCTATTAGCACTTTCGCTCTGAAGTCTCTGCACGAACGAAAACTGAACTACTATAAGGTTCGTTCTCAGATAATGGGAACTGATAGTAGTTCAGTAAGCAGACATATTCAGAAATGCAGACATCGGTTCCGGAACCGTCAAAAAATTCGTAGAATGATTGTGGAGACTATCATTTCTTCAGACACAGATGGTCGGATGTATGCCAACGTTCAGCTGGCTGGTGAGCAAGTTTTTGGCTTACTCGACAGCGGAGCATCCATCTCTGTGCTAGGTAGTGGGTGTTGGGATTTGGTGGAGCGAAATGGGATTGTAGTGAAGCCTTACAAGAACCATGTGCGAACCGCTGATGGCACAGCGCATGATATTGTGGGGTTTTGTGAGCTTCAAACTACGCTGAACGGCGTTACTAAACCCATTTTGTTCTACCTAATTCCCAACTTAACTCAGAAGGTTTACCTGGGAATGAATTTCTGGAGAGAGTTCCATTTAGGCCCACAAGTCAACGAAATCCAGACCGATGTCATGCTGAGTGAAGAAAGTGTCAGTTTTAAAGAAGCAGCTGATCTGGTAGTACTTACCCCCGAGCAAAACCTTCGCTTAAATGCCACCAAGAAGCTTTTTCCGAACTTTGTTGAAGTAGGTCTTGGTAGAACCAGCCTCGAAAAGCATGTGATTGAAGTTGGTAGTGCAGTGCCAATCAAATCACGGCATTATCCATTGTCTCCAGTTCGTCAGGAGGAAGTCTTCAAGGAGTTAGACCGCATGTTAGAACTTGGTGTGATTGAGGAGAGTAACTCTCCCTGGTGTTCCCCTACGGTGCTCGTCAGGAAGCCTGGTAAAGTCCGGTTGTGTTTGGACTTTAGAAAAGTGAACGCAGTGACGGTAAAAGACGCGTATCCGCTGCCACATATCGACGGTCTTCTAAGTAGACTACAGGACACATTCTTTATTACGGGGCTCGATCTCAAGGACGCTTTTTGGCAAATTCCGCTTGACGAAGAGTCCAAAGCCAAAACGGCGTTTGCAGTACCCGGTCGACCACTCTACCAATTTACGGTTATGCCTTTCGGGCTATGCAACGCCGCACAGAGGATGTGTCGCCTTATGGACCGTGTAATTCCCTCACGTCTACGAGAACATGTGTTTGTTTACTTAGACGACCTGTTGATATGTACAGCGGACTTCGACTCCCACATCCGTGTACTGAACGAGGTGGCTGGCTGTTTACGTAGGGCGAATCTCACTATTAACCTCGACAAAAGCAAGTTCTGCATGCGGGAAATTAAGTATCTTGGATACATTGTCGGCCAGGGTAACTTGAAGACCAATCCTGACAAAATTGAGGCAATGATAGAGTTCCCGATTCCGAAGACACCAAGGCAAGTTCGGAGATTTTTAGGCCTGACCGGGTGGTATAGGCGATTTATCAAGAACTATTCTGATCTAGCTGCTCCTTTAACTGACTGTCTGAAGAAGAAAAAAAATTTCGAAATAACACCTGAAGCCATAGAAGCTTTCGAAAACTTAAAAATGGCTCTTACCTCTGCTCCGGTGCTTTCACAGCCAGACTTTAGTAGGCAATTTACTATTCAGTGCGATGCGTCCTCAGAGGGCATAGGTGGTGTTCTCTTCCAACTTGATGAGAGTCAACACGAAACTCCGATAGCTTTCATGTCCAAAAAACTCAACAAGGCACAAAAGAACTACACCGTCACGGAGCTGGAATGTCTTGCCGCTGTCCTGAGTGTGCGAAGGTTCAGAGCTTATGTTGAGGGATCGCCTTTCCGAATTATAACAGATCACTCTAGTCTAAAGTGGCTTATGTCGCAAAAAGAACTGAGTGGAAGACTTGCGAGGTGGAGCTTAGAGCTCCAACGATTCGATTTTGTTATCGAACATCGGAAGGGATCTCTCAACGTAGTACCTGATGCTTTATCACGAGGTGACATGGAAGAGATTTCAGCAACGTCTATAGGTGTAGAAGTTGATTTGGCTTCGGAGGAGTTTGACTCGGAGCAATATGCCAAGTTGAGAGAGGACATCATGAAGAACCAATCTGCTCTTCCTGACCTAGTTGTGTCGGGAAAATATGTTTACAAAAGAGTTAGGTTCAGGACTGGTGAGGTTGGTGACGAGGATTCGTTGTGGCGTCTTTGGATGCCAGAAGCACTTACGCAGACTGTAATAGAAATGGCTCATTGCACCAAATTGTCTTGTCATAGCGGCTTCGCCAAAACGTATAGTCGCATTCGCGAAAAATATTATTGGCCCAGAATGGTAAGGGACATAAAACAATTTGTGAGTCACTGCGATTTATGTAAGTCCGTAAAGGCACCAAATACGATTCTTCGTCCACCCATCACCAAGCAGATTGTATCTGAAAGACCGATGCAACGCCTTTACATCGACCTCTTAGGACCGTATCCACGAACGAAGCGAGGTAATGTGTCCATTTTTATAGCGGTGGATCACTTTACGAAATTTATGTTTTTAAAAGCCCTACCCAAAGCTACTTCTGCACGGATAATACAATACCTGGAGTGCGATGTTTTTCATGCCTTCGGCACACCTGAGGTTATTCACTCCGACAACGGAAAACAATTCATTTCAAATGAATTTCAGAGGTTCCTGTCGGATTATGGAGTTAGGCATGTGCGGACCGCCCTCTATTCACCGCAAGCCAATATCTCAGAAAGGGTCAACCGGAGTGTCTTGAACAAGCTGCGGGTACTTATAGCTGAACAACAAAATGACTGGGATTCCCACTTGTCGAGCATAGCATGTGCTTTGCGTTCCGACACACACGAATCCATTGGATGTCAGCCATACTATGCTCTTTTTGGGCAAAACATGATTAACCATGCGTCAGCTTATAATGTACTTCGCAGCTTAAAGGCACTGACAGACCCTGAGATGTTGGCCATACCTAACGAGGCGAAAACTGTAATGATTCGACAAGGAATTTCTGAAAGGTTGCTGAAGGCACATGAAAAATCTAAAAATACTTACAACCCACGGTCTCGTCCAGTATCCTTTAGAGTGGGTCAGGAAGTATTTCACCGAAACTTCGCGCAGAGCAAATTTGCCCAAGGTCAGAACTCCAAGTTGATGCCGAAATTTCTTAAATCCAGGGTGCGAGAGGTGGTAGGGAACTGCATGTACCATCTGGAAACGCGAAATGGCAAACCCATAGGAATATTTCACGCCAAAGACATCCGACAATAACTAACCTAAAAGAACCACAAAACACCACAAAGAATCACGTCCAAAAACATTAAAAACAATTCACTTATCTGATGGTATTGCCCGGCTTTTATCGGGGTTCGCGACCCACGTAAGAAACAGCATTTATTGGTGTTGCACAGTTCAATTCAACTCGAATTAAAATTATAAGAAAACACTTAACAAACGCGTGGGTTCGTATTTTTGCAATTTTTCGATAAATTGTATCGAACAAACGCAAAAGCCCTGTGTTGCAAAACAAAAATGTGGCCAAGCGAAAATATCTACGCACGGGAGGGTTAAATAAACAAATACGGCCACGGACTTAAATGAATTTTATTACAGAAAAAGATGTTAACCCATGTGACAAAACAATAAAAATAATTTTCGAGTAAATTTCACGGATTTGTTTTGTAATTTGAATTGCTTCTGCTCGTCTGTCAAAATACACCACATGACCGACAGTTCTCACACTTCTTATCCACTGACGACTGCGTTCGTTAATGGTGGATAGTGTGGGGAAAACACAGGTTGACACAAAAATACAAATTCTCGGGCTAAGAGAAGATGGTAAAAGAGAATGAGAAGAGGCTTTAAACTATAAGCCAACAGTTAAGAAATTGCGAGTCTAAAGCTTTGAGAACAGCAGTACTGGGGAAAGGAAAATGTTTGGCTTTGCCGTCGAATAATCCCCATAGCGGTCATTATTCGTTTGAATTTTGTAAAAGCCAGAACAGTTTTTTTTTAACCTGTGTTTTAGACTGCCGTAAGATACAAAAAAGAAACGGTTAGTGAAGTGGTTAAAAATATAATTTTGAACAAATAACAAGTGTCTGAGGAAAAGCCACCACGCCAAGCCAAGCTGAATATAATTCAGCGCAAAGAAAAAGAAAGAAAAGGTAAAGCAAAGCTAACATTTTTATAAAAAGTTATATACTGTATGTAGTTTTTTTTTTGTTGCAAATAGGGATTTACACGTCCATCCCCACAAATTGGCGGTCAAACACTAAGTGTTGGCCGCCCAAAAATATACAAAATTATCCCGGATTCCCGGAAAAACACGCAACTTTCTTTAAAAGGGAAACGTGAATAAATTTGAGTCAGCACAAATCTGCAATTAGGACTCCGAATTAAAAACCACCCGTGGCGCAGCGGTTATAGCGGCGGCGAAGGCACCGCTTGGAACGGGGAATTACGGTTCGAATCCCGAACAAGACAACTTATTTTTTTTGATTTTTGTTTCAATTGCTGAATTTTTTTTGTGTACCTTTTATTAATTCATTTTTTTTGTTTGCTGAAATTTGATTTTGAAAATTTGCTGTTAATTGTTAAGTAAAAGATAAGAAAAGGAAAGTAATTTCAATTTATAATTTGAAAGTAAAGTGCGGGGTACCAAATGAACAAGTAGTTTCGTAGATTATATAGAATATAATAATTAAACGTTCTAAAGTGATACAGGTACCAACGAAAGAAAGCTGAGTATCAACGCAACCTGGATGCTGTGGCCACGTCATCGCCAGTTGCTGAATAGTATCGGTGAGTCTGATTAGACCAAATTTATTATATTATATATATACGTAAACGAAAAAGTGGGTAGGGGAATATTGCTAAAGTGGTACAGGTATTAAGTGGGAGGGGGAGTTGTATAAAAAGAAGAAGTATAGATTTAAAATACTTTTCTTTTTGGAATCTTCAATAGTTTGTTTAAAATAATAACAATTTAACGTAAATAATTCTAAATACCATTCGTTAGCAATGAATAATAAAAATTTGTTTTTATTGAATGTTTAAACGATAAACATGAGTTTTAACTAAGAAGGGTTGAGAGGATGAGGAGGTTTGGAAAGGGAAGGATGTTGCTGGAATAAAGGAAGGAGAAGATGCCAATTAAGGGGCTGTTTAGGCGAGTACGACAGCCAAGGTAGGGTGGGCAAGGAAACACTTTCTCGCAGGCGTAACAACATCCAACGCAAAGACTGGCATGATGATGGTTTTTGTGACGTGCCTGGGTCAAGCTCCCACGCCCTCCGGCGAGCTTAGAGAGCGGGTGCAAGCATGCCAGCAAAGACCCTAGGCAAACAGAAGCACGTTACACTGTCTCAGCAGAAAAACAACGCGACTACGATGCATTGGTGAAGGCTATTGAGATGCGATTCGGTGACGACCATATGCAGCAAGTATATAGAGTGCAACTTCGCAGTCGAATCCAGAAGAGGGGAGAAACACTCCAGCAACTGCAAGCTGATATCGAACGGCTAGCGCACTTGTCTTATCCCAATGCCGGCGAGGATGTCATCAACGAAATGGCTATTGAGGCATTTACACAAGCCATAGAGGACAGACAACTGCAGATGGCTCTACGAATGGCTGGAAAGAGAACTCTTCCTGAGGCACTGGCATTTGCCTTAACCATGAGAGCTGCTGACCAAGCATCTCAAGGATTTCACCGCGTGAGAGAAATGACATCCGATGAATGCTCGTGCCAGAGAACAGAAGTAGTAGACCGTACCAGTTCTCGAAGGGGACCGATCCGTTGCTGGAACTGCAACAAAATTGGACATCTACAACGACAGTGCAGAGCCGAACGTAAACAGGGCAGTTGTCCACATTGCAGAGCTAGGAACGAGGAGGCGTTTGAGCGTTCGGCGGATGGAACATCACAAAGCCATCAGTCGGGAAACGAGTAAGAACCAACTTCGCGGGGCAGAAGCTGGTTTCTGGAATCGACGCCCCCAGGACCACAATTCAGGTTTCCCAGACCAAACGATGTAATAGGAGCCTGACAGTGGAAGCCCATATCGGCCAGAAAAAGTATGTGGCTACAATCGATACAGGTGCCACCGCTTCCATAGTCAGAAGGGACATCGTTCGCCAATCATGGCTGCACAACACCAGCAGCTACTGTCTGAAAACAGCAACTGGAGCAACAGCAAAGGTGTTTGGTGAGGTACTCTTGACGATAAACCTTGCAGGAATAGTCTTCTCCCATGCATTCTTAGTGGCTGATATATGTGACGAATGCATCATCGGAATCGACTTTATGAAGACGCATGATATAGTGCTCGACATCGGTTCGCAAGTTATAAAGTACAAGAACGTCGAGATTCCGATGGTTTACGGGAACGAGAACGTCGCAGCTCTAAGGACAGTTGTAAGTGAGGACGAAATATTACCACCTTCGTCAGAGACAGTTATTTGGACAAAGCTGGAAGGTGATCCTGGGAGCCACCGATTCTACCTAGTCGAGCCAGATCCAGAAAATTATTATCAGAGCTATGTTGTCGGAAAGATGCTGGTTGAACCCAAAAACAACATGGTTCCCGTTCGTGTCCTCAATGTGGAACACAAAAGCGTGAAACTAAAGCAAGGAGAAGTGATTGGAAAGTGCGTACCGATTACTGCGGTCACAAAGTTGTCCAATGCAAGTGGTGTAAAACCGGTTAGACCAACGGAGATATCGGAAATGAAAAAGAATATACTCGGAGAGTGCGAGCTGGATCAGGAGCAGCGGTCCATGGCAGGTAGTTTAATCAACGAGTTCGCTGATATATTTGCTTCGCAGAACAGCGAGTATGGCCGAACACATCTCGTACAACACCGAATCGACACCGGAGATGCGAGACCGATTCGTCAGCCTCCCCGACGACTACCATTGGCTAAGCAGACGGAGGTTGCAGAAATGGTGTCGACGATGGAAAAGGAAGGACTGATTGAAAGCTCAAAAAGTCCGTGGGCATCGCCGGTCGTCCTGGTCAAGAAGAAAGACGGAAGTACGAGATTCTGCGTGGACTATCGCCAACTCAACAACGTCACCAAGAAGGATAGCTACCCCCTGCCAAGAATTGACGACACCCTGGACACACTATCCGGAGCCAAATGGTTTTCGACTCTCGATCTGAAGAGTGGCTACTGGCAAGTGCAGATCCATCCAGAAGACCGCGAGAAAACAGCATTCACAGCAGGAAACGGGCTTTGGCAGTTTACAGTAATGCCATTTGGACTGTGCAATGCTCCGGCTACCTTTGAACGTCTAATGGAGCGCGTTTTGCTGGGACTAACGTGGAAAACCTGCTTGGTCTACCTGGACGATGTCATCGTAGTAGGAAAAACATTTAACGAACATCGAGATAACCTTAAGGAGGTGTTCCAAAGGCTACGAAGTGCGCAACTAAAACTTAACCCGAAGAAGTGTTCGCTATTTAGACCAGAAGTGAAGTACCTCGGGCACATCATCTCTTCCAAAGGAGTCAAGACTGATCCGGAGAAGGTCGATGCAGTGAAAAACTGGCCGGTTCCCAAAGACAAACATCAACTGAGAAGCTTCCTGGGACTTGCGACCTATTACAGACGATTTGTTAAGGACTTTGCCAGGATCGCAAAGAGCTTGCATCAACTGACAGAGAAAGGCAAACAATTCAAATGGTCAGGTGAGTGCGAAAACAGCTTCAAGGAACTTAAGCAACAGTTGTGCAACGCCCCCATACTAGCGTACCCCACCCCTGGGAAAACATTTATTGTGGATGCAGACGCTAGTAATGTGGGAATTGGAGCCGTCCTTTCCCAGGTGCACGATGGCCAAGAGAAAGTAGTTTCCTACTTCAGCAAAGTTCTCTCAAAGCCAGAAAGGAACTACTGCGTTACCAGGCGCGAACTCCTTGCTTTGGTATTGGCAACAAAACATTTCCATAAGTACCTTTATGGGCGGAAATTTATCCTCCGCACAGACCATGCATCTTTAAAGTGGCTGCTGCATTTTAAGAATCCTGAAGGCCAAGTCGCAAGGTGGATCGAACGGCTGCAGATGTACGACTACGAAATACAACATCGAAAGGGAAGTCTTCACTCTAATGCAGACGCTCTCTCCCGTCGACCGTGCAAAGCAAATTGCAAACATTGCTTACGACACGAGGAAAAAGATGTCATCTCCGTCCAAAGGGTGAGAGCTATGCCTATTGGTGGCTGGAGTGCGCGGGAAATACGGGAGGCTCAAAGGGAAGATCCGGATATCGAACCGATTATCGCCTGGAAGGAGCATGAGGGAAAACCAGACTGGCAGGAGATATCCAATAGGAGCCCCGAGCTGAAGGCATACTGGGCGCAGTGGGACTCCCTTCACGTACAAGACGGCATTCTAAAAAGAAGATGGGAAAGCCCGGATGGAAAGTCGTTCGTAATGCAGCTTGTTGTACCCAAGTCAAAGGTTATGGAAGTGCTCAGGGAATTGCATGATGGAGTGTCTGGAGGCCACTTGGGAATCAATAAAACGCTCGAAAAAGTGCGGGAACGCTTTTACTGGATTCATTCAAGGGAGGACGTTGAAACTTGGTGCAGGAAATGCGTTACATGTGCGGCCAGCAAAGGTCCGAGACTGAAAGTCCGTGGCAAAATGCATCAATACAATGTTGGAGCCCCTTTCGAAAGGATAGCAGTTGATATTGCGGGACCGTTTCCTGAAACAAACAATGGAAATCGTTACATCCTCGTTGTTATGGACTATTTCAGTAAGTGGCCTGAAGCATTTGCTATCCCAAATCAAGAAGCTAAAACCGTGGTGGAGCAAATCGTCAATAACTGGGTAAGCAGATTCGGTGTACCAATGGAACTGCATTCAGACCAAGGACGGAACTTCGAGTCGAAGATTTTCCAAGGAGTGTGCCAGTTACTCGGGATTCACAAGACAAGGACAACCCCGCTTCATCCACAATCAGATGGGATGGTGGAGCGCTTCAACAGGACACTGAATGAACACCTCTCTAAGGTCGTTGGCGAAGACCAGAGAGACTGGGATAAGCAGATTCCCATGTTTTTATTGGCTTATCGAGGAGCAGTGCATAACACCACAGGACATACTCCATCTGAAATCTTATTTGGTCGAACAGTCCGCCTACCTAGCGAGTTGATGTTTGGATATCCATGCGAAGAGCCCAAGAATGAGGAGGACTACGTTACAGACCTCAGGGATATCATCAGGGACGTGCATCGAGACACTAGGGATAAGATTAAGATAGCCAGTGACCGCATGAAAACGAGGTACGATACTAAAACGACAACTACAGGATTTCAGGAAGGAGATCTGGTATGGCTATATAACCCTCATCGAAGGAAAGGTTTATCGCCTAAGTTGCAACAAGACTGGGAAGGGCCCTATACAATCGTAAAGCGCATCAACGACGTTGTCTATCGCATCCAACGAGGAAGAGGCAAGCTGAAAGTCGTTCATGTGGATCGTCTTCATCGTTATAATGGTGAAAATGTTAACGAGTTTGTTCGGGACGAACAAGTTTAAGAGGGGGATATTGTGGCGTGGAAGGTATCGTGTAACTTAAGTGGTGAAACAAGCCCTTAGTCACAGTTTGGTGAAACCAGGCCTTAGACAGTTTGGTGAAACCAGGCCTTAAAGTCACAAAACAAGTTCCACTCAAGTGTCACTTCCAATTGGAGACTGGAATCTGTCACCACTGAACCTTGTTCTAGAACCACTTAGAATTAGCTAGAAAGTTCTCGTCAGATGGCGGAGCGGGTATAAAAAGACAGCTTTTAGAAGAGGGCGAGACAGTTGATTTATAACAGTGATTGGTTAAAGTTCGAGATAGTAATAGTTTGTGAAGATAAATAAGTGAAAAGTAATAGAGTAAATAAAGTGATTGGTTTGAAACGTTGAAGAATTGTTTAAGTAATAGTGTTCTGGTACTTAATAAGTGAAATATTAGAATAGTTGATAAAAGTGTAATAAAAGTGAATTTTATTAGAGAAGTTAAACGGAATAGTGTTTTATCTTTACGAATCCCAGCCTGAATGTAACAATATTATATAAAAAAAATTTGAAATTAAGGTAATAGGTACATTATATGCATTGCTAATCCGCAATATACATACATAAAGGTAAAGGAAAGTGCTATAAATATATATATATATATATAAAACTAATTGCAACTCTTTGCGAGAAAATTTAAAGGTACAAGGTACAGCAACGGTTACAGTGGCCATTGGATCGTCGGTTGCAGCATACCAACAAAGGTACAAAGTAGATGGAAAAGTACGGTGAGTCAAAAAAAGTGACTATTATTATATATATATATGAGTATAGCACCATATTTTAATACAGTTCCTATAAACCGGTAGATAAAATATACAGATGCTGATGCATATGTATGTGAAAACGCGTCAATTTTATTAATAGAACAGTGCATATGATTACCAATTGTCTTCCTGTCTTCTTGTTGTTTAAATACGCACATATTAACGCAAATTAAGTTTTTTTTTTTGTTTCTGCTTCCTGTTTAAATTTTGTATATAAGTGCGATTAACGTAAAACTGTTTGAATTTGTGCCAAGATATTTTTTTTATATTCGAGTCACTTTAAATGAATAAATTGGTTTCACCATGAATTGTAACGAAAAGTAACGATGAGTTTGGTTTAAAAAAAAAGGCGGTAAAGGATGAGGATGGGTGGATAGGGAAGGATGATGATGGCGAAGACAAGGAGAAAGTGAAAGATGGCAACTTAAGGGGCTACTTAGGCGAGAGTAGTAGTCAAGGTAGGGAGGGTAGGAAACATTTCTCGCAGCGTCAATGCCACCTAGACGCAAAGACTGGCATGAATTTTTTTTGTTGCTAGACAAAGGGTCAAGTCCCACGCCCACCGACGAGCTAATTGAGGGAACTAGCATGCCAGCAGTGACCCAATGCAACCAAGGTCTATGCAACACTCTTTCTTACTTTCTTAGAAATGGGGACGTTCGGATTCGTAGTTTAGTAAGTCTGACAGCTGTCTGACTAGATGCGTTTCAGTTTTTATTGGCCCAGAGTGTTCACGTGTATAGTTTTTGCAGTTGACGTTTATGGAGGGGAAGCCGACCAATCTAGTCAAGAAAATCCTGCCTGCGTACTCAGTTGACATTTCGAAGAGTCAAATTTAAAATAAACAGAGTGGCCGTTGCAGAATTCTGAGGAGTCGAAAAAAGGCGCGAAGAGAGAAAAAGGTGTGGTTTCTAAGGCCACTCTGGTAATTTAGAATTTTCACATGATATTTAACAACCATTAGCTCGCATAACACTATAAATAGTGTAGTGATTGTCAGCCGTGTTACATTTTAACAGCCGTATTAATAAAAAACCCGTAACTAATCTCTAACTCGTGTATTACCTAGCACCTAGTTAAATAAATAACATATGAGTTAAATATTCTTATTAATAAAAGAAAATAACTCATATAATAACTAGCTGATGTTTTCTCTAAAATAGCTGGCATCACCTAACCAAATTGTACTGAAAACAGCTGAAAACTAATACATATTGGCTATCATCACGGCTGGCTAGTGAATTTCAGTTGTGACAAATGAAAAAGAAAAAAAAAAACAGAAAATAAAGCAAAACAACAGAAAATTTTTATTTATTTTTGAGTGTTTTATTTGTAAATAGCGTTTTTTCTTTTTTGGTACACTTTTTTCGATTTGGGGCGATGGTAACCGAATCCTCCTTAACATATTCACCAAATATTTACACTATTTAAAAACACTGAAAACCGGTCAGCCATTTTGTTCCACAATTTTCAAAATTTAAATTTAATTTATTTGTCATTTTGACGGGAACGAATTTTTTATGATTTACTCACTCGCTAACAGACCTCCTGCCGTTAGTTAGTTATATGAAAGTTACGAAGCGTTAGTTATATTCTAACCCCCGTATTAATAAAAAAACGCTATCCGCTCTCTAGCACGTGTTTTAGCTGGCAGACGGATAGTGACCCTATCCGTTTGTTAACTTTTCTTATTAATAAACATATTCCATCTGCATATTAGCTATTCGCTCTTTATCACCTAACGCACGGCAGCACTACACGGAATTGTACTAAACATTCTAGTACATCTGTCATATTTCGTTTTTCAATCGGTTGTTGCGCTCAGAAATTCACCGATTCTCTCTCAGATTCTCTCTTGTAGAATGTTCAGATGTCAAGCGTCATTCAAATATTGATGTCTTGTCATTTGAAAATTATTTATGTTCCCAGGATATATTTTATATATAATTATTATTCAAAATGTGGACCCAAATTTATCTACACAAATTTGCAAACCCAATATAAACAAAAACCTTAACTTTTGGTATTCGTATCACCGAAAAGGATTCGAGATTTTGTAAAGTCCCTCACCCTCTCTGAGTTAAAAAGTTATCCGCTCTCTATACGCCGAATTCGGTGAGTTAAGTTATCCGCTCGTTTTTAAATGTCAGTGAAACCAAACACACGTTTATTAATAGGAATTTGAAGCTAACATGTGTGTTAGTGCTAACTCGCCGCTGCTCATCGTTTATTAATACGGGGGTAAAAATGTTTATTAATAGGAATTTGAGTTTAACAAATGTGTTTGCCAATAGTTATAGGCCTAACACGTTAGTTATGCGACTATTATTAATACGGCTGTTAATGTTTTAAAGATTTATGAAGGGCCTTCCCAAATACAAAAGTGCAAAATCAAGCAAAGGTAACGCTGGCCGCGAGAATACAAAAACGCTCATAAATCCGCATTTACATCATCACGCACGCGCAATTTTGCAACAAAACCGAAAAGAGAGATCCGTTTATCCGCAGTCAATACTATTAAAGGCGTAAGAATGAGATCACAAATCAGACGCCTACGGTGTCATGGATGCTCTACCCATAATTATAGATACGTAAAACGGAAATAGACACAGGTTCCGCTCACCAACATTTCTGCAATTGCTTGAAAACATTAATATTTCTGATTTGGAACATGTGAAATGAGATTGGTTATTAGTTTCAGTAAAATAAACCAACAATTCATCAATCAGTACACGTTAAAAAATAAATAATTGTCCGGCGTTCATCATTTCCGGAAGCCATATTGTTTTATAGGAATGCGGAATTTCTTTAGTCATCGCTATAAAAATATCAACATGCACAGCTTTCCTATAATTCCTATCACGCAAACAAGATGGCCGACCTAAATACGTGTCACGTTTTTTTGCGTGTTAGGTAATGCTGTCCATTGATAGATAAATTCGAAATAAGGCAAATTATAATTTGTATCGAATTCGATACAATTGTATCGACTTTTGCATCCCTTAGTATCTCATCTCACATCTCACATGACTGCAACTGCAAGACGTCACAGATATATTTTGGCATTCGAAAAGTTGCAAAAGTTTCGGCAGTTTTCGGTACCTCTAGCTCTACGCTTTACGAGTCTGTCAAAAGGTAGATTCCTGTCTAAAAAAATCTCGACTGATCAGATCGTATTTTGGAATAAAAATTCACAAAGTTCTTAAATAATATTTTAAAGAACATTAAAACGAAAAAAAAATTTTCCGACTATTATGGCCTTACGATTAACTCGTCTCCTCCAAACGCCGTTCCTGGCTAGGGTAAAATCGACAATGAAACCGAATTATCGAATTACATAATACATTTATTCACACACAAATAATTTTTATTTAGGGATATCCACTCGTAGTAGCGAAAGAGAAGACCGAAGAAGTTGCGCACACAAAAAGTGCTCTGCAGAAGAAACAAACTGTAAGTAAATGTGTATGCCGAGAACAAAAAACACTATCATGATATCATTAGGGAACTGATATTCCAAGTGCACAATACGGCGGTCGACATGCTGTAACAATGCTCCCAGGAGGTGGCATTGGACCCGAACTGATGACCTACATTAGAGAGATTTTCCACTTCTCTGGCGCTCCAATTGATTTTGAAGTCATCGATATTGATCCAACGACAGAGGGCAATGACGATTTGGATTATGCTATCACTTCAATTAAACGTAACGGTGTAGCTCTTAAAGGGAACATTGAAACCAAGTCGGAAGCCGTAAATGAAGTTTCCAGAAACGTTGCCATTCGTAATGAGTTGGATTTGTATGTAAATGTTGTGCACTGCAAATCATATCCGGGAATTCCTGCTAGGCACAAGGACATTGACATTGTGTTAATTCGCCAAAATACAGACGGCGAGTATGCTATGTTAGAGCATGAATCTGTAAGAGGCGTTGTTGAAAGTATGAAAGTCGTAACTATAGAAAATGCAGAGCGTGTTGCTCGCTACGCGTTTGAATTTGCGAGGACCAACAACAGGAAGAAGGTCACGACAATCCATAAAGCTAATATAATGAAGTTATCCGATGGCCTTTTCTTGGAGGTCGCCAACCGTGTTGCTAGAGAATATCCAGAGCTGCAACACAACAATATGATTATTGATAACACTTGCATGCAGCTTGTGTCTCATCCTCATCAGGTATTGTGTTTTATTTGACTTCTATGTTCGTTATATGAAAATATTGCATTTTAGTTTGATGTCATGAATATGACAAATTTGTACGGCACTATTGTGTCTAACGTGATCTGTGGACTCATTGGAGGTGCTGGTCTTTTATCTGGCAGAAACTATGGTGATCATGTAAGTTGTCAATATTTGTTACGTATATATACAGTTATAGCATCATAAATTTAAGCGAAAAGTTACTCTTCTACCCATCACATTAAAGATACTAGAAGAGCCTTATTATGCAAGAAATAGTTAGCTAAATAGCTACAACTGATCCATCTTAGGCCTTAAACTCAATTTAATGTAATATGTATAATTTGTTTGCAGTTGAATACAGTTATTTTTTTTTTGCAGTATGCCGTTTTCGAACCTGGTACTCGTAACACTGGTACAGCTATTGCTGGTAAGAACATCGCCAACCCCATAGCTATGATAAACGCAAGTGTTGATATGCTTAATCATTTGGGCCATAAGCAACATGCTAAAGTTATTACTGAAGCTATTTATCAGACCATCGTCACAGATCGTATTCACACCCCAGGTATTTACTTTTTAAAATGAAAAAAAAAAAAACAAATATTTAATTTGAACTATCTTAGATCTTGGTGGTACTGCCAGCAGTACAGATATTATTGAGAATATTCTTCGGATCTTATCCAAAAAACGTGTACAATGGTAATTTTCAGAGACAAAATTCAAACAGTTGAAATGCATTTTGATTTAAAAACAATTTCGAGCTGATCGTCCTTCTTTACACATACATACACCCACATGTTTTTGTTTTCTACCTTTTACGACTTGTAGCGAAATACTTTTTTGCCGTCTAAATTGTTTTCTCTTTTTTTTTCTGTTATTTACTTATCGAATTGTGTTTTATTACTATTTGTTTATAATTTTAGAAAATTTGTATTTCTAATTATTGTAAGTGAAGAGTTTGTATTATGTAGCATAGTTGTTATTTTATTTCTTTAAAAGTATATACATACATATTTCTTTTGTGTTATATTTCTTGATTTCTTTCTTCGTGTATTAACATTATTTCCTTCGTATTTATCGACGAATCTCATACGTCCATCTTCGTTCATATATTGTTTTTATTACTAACAATTGGATCCTATTAGCCGTAGTTTTCCTTGCTATGGACAAGTTAAAATAGTATGTTAAAATTATGATTAAAAAATGATTGCATATTATTATTTCCTCGTTCCATTGTTAAGAAATCGTATTTAGATAATGGATACTAAATATCTAAAGCGAATTCCTAAATAAGATACATTTTTTAAGATTTCAAATTGACTTTGTTATTTAATTTGATTTTGCTATTGTAGTTAGCTTCAAGTAGATGACTATCATTCCGAACACGCTGAGTATCTATGCGAATGGAACATTTATTTCCAATATCAGCACCCACAGTAGTAATGCTTTCACACAAAACAAAAATCCACTTATTTAAATTGAAATCGATTACATATTTTTAAACGTTTTTCTTTCTATTTTACTTCATTCTTGAATTGTCCTCAAATGCCCGTCCATAATAAAAAACGGTTCCCTTATATCCACTCCAATATTCCTTTTACTAAACAATTTACAGGCCGCACGAAAACATTTTTAGCCAATTTTGAACTGATCACCCACAATACTACTAAAATTATGATATTAAAATTAAATAAATGTGAAGTGTATTTTGCCCATCCGACCCTGACACTTGCTTTTATAAGTCCAAAAATTTACTGAAAACAATAATATAATAATAAAAAAAGTGATGAAATTGGTCAACTCCTACTAACAAGAGTGCACCCTGTAACAAGGACCAACCATAGCGTGAGTATACATATTTTAATACTATTTTTTGTTGGCAACTCATATTAAAAATATCGCCGTAATCAAATAAACGTTTTCCAAAAGAAATTATGTTCCAGGAAGTCATTAACAAATTCTGAACCCCCCGTCCCAAATATGCAATGTCTTTCTTTTCAATAACAGTACCTATACTTATATTTAAATACGTATCTGTACATTTTCTATTATCTGAGCTAATTCCGTTTAAGCTACGATTTGTTACATAATATTTGTGTTCCAATTAAATAACGCTGAAATTACTATTTTTATGAAAACGTTTATTTGTTAAATTTTTAACACTTTGATGATAATTTTAATATCAAATATCTAACTTTCAGAGGTGGAAGATGTTTTGAAACAAAAAATGGCAGTTGACTTGGGATGAGCTGGGTACATATTTTCCAAAACCAATTAACAAATTTAACGACATATGTGAAATATTCTTAAATTTTAATATAAAAAGACACATTGTACTTGAAAACCCAATCATTATTGTTAATATTTTAAATTTCTTGTTTGTGACCAAAACCACAATTGAATTTACATTAAATCGAATGCTTTTAGGAAGAAATAAATATGAATCTTCCTACAAATTTGATTGTTTTCTTCTGCCCTAAACACCATGCGTGGAATTATGCGTAATTATAACGTAAATAAAGGAAAAAATCAGCCATTATTGTTGATACGACTGTAAATATACGTATGGAAACATCTGCTATAAGTATAATAAATATAAGAGACAGACCTTCGTGTGTCTTATAACTCGAGAACGATTTTCATGGTTTTGGCTTTGATGAGTTCGTATTAGCCCGAGGAAGATCATAGGCTACTTTTTTTTGTATGGGGAACCGTACTTTGAAAAACGGGGAGTTTCACTTCCAATACAATTATTTAAAAAATTTTAAATTGTATAAATTAACGAATTTGGGCAGCAGTTAGTAATGCAATATAATGCGTTAATTCGAACTTTTTTTTTCTATTTTTGGGTACTGGTTTTATAGGATGCAATTATTACTGAAAAATAATTTAACGCGGAATTATTTTACAATGCAGTAGATAAACACCAATAATATTGATGGTAATTGCATAACGACATCAATCTCAATTGGTATTACTCGATAATTCACTGATTCTGAAATTCGGTCCAAAGAAACAAAAAACTGCTTCGACCGCATCAATGACAAATGTGGTTGGACGGGATACCATTTCGAGTTTTGTATTTAAAAACAATATGTATCTGTCTGAAAACGTACCTACTAATATAGCCCTGAATGTAGACGGCGAATGCAATGGGACCTAGCAAAATACAGAACAAGAACGCATAACACCAAACGTTACCAACCTTTTGAAAGACAACGCAATTCATTGACGGAGGACTCAGCTTAATTAAGGTCCACTACTGTAAATTTGGAATATAAAATCAATAATAAATGAAAATCCATTTTAACATCGGACCCTTAAGTTAAAGCTGAGCTTAAAAGAAGGGACAGCTAGAAATTCAGTACGAATACTCCATCATCATTACAACGAAAGTATGAAAAAACGGGTTGTGAACAGCTTATACTTCACCATCTCCGTCGGTATTGACAAAAGGAATATGATCGCGAATACAGCTTGCAGATATCATGCAATGCAACGAAGACCACTATAAGCGTCGTTAGTTTGGGCACAATGAACGCGCATCCCGAATCGGCTCGGATTTCAAGACGAGCTTTGCAATCCGAGTCATCAGGCAGTCTTTGAGTAGGCCCGGCCCAGTACGGTATAGTTGCACAAGTCCGATATCTCTCCTCTACCCGTATGGAAAATGCCACCAATGATTTACAATCGGCAGGTAGCGAACTCTATAGGTTGTAAAATATAAACGCGTTTCTTTCTTATGCAATGTTTAGGGCTTACTGTTGCTGTGTGCAATTATTATTGCTTTGATAGGACGCCTGGATTGGGGATGTTACGGAGGTGGTTTTAGCAGTCAGAGTCTGAAGCCTCATGCCGACCTCCGCGGAGTATGAGCGTATACGCGATAACCACTACTCTTGTTCTTTTTCGCAATAGTAGTAAATTAAACTATTAGATTTCAATCTTATCTATTCAGAAAACCATATCCAAAGCAAAATGCTCAATAGTCCTAATATCACTGAGGTCCAAAAAACTAACAAATAATGAATTGCTTATTGTTTATACGGCACTTCGTTCACTTTAGAATAAATAATACTCCAGATTACATGTAAGACTATAATTCGACAAGTTGTTGAACACGCGAACCTAGTGTGTATGAATTGCAATTCCACCCATCCTTTTTTCGACGTGACCAAGAAATGAAAACATTCACTAAAATTATTTTCTTATATTAATTATACTTCACATACAATACAAAAGAAAAATGGTAGCAACGAGCTGTTCCCCCCGCGTAACGTGTTTTGCTGCAAGGTTTTTCATTAGAACCTCAGTTTCTGGAAGAACCATTTGTTCTTTCCCTCCTTGTATGTGGACTCGAACTTTACTCGTGTCTGGAAACGGTGTGTTTTCCTCTTGACGGGGTCCTTCAAATCCCTTGTTGCCTCTTTTGTTGTCAACTTATCAAAGCTGATATCATGAACAACGTAGCGAGTGGGCATTAAGTGATTGTAGTTCAAAACTTTTAAGAAAGGCTTGATCTTGGACTTCTTCTTCAACTTGGCTTTGCCCATCTTCTTAGTTACCTTTCTTGGGTACCTGTCAATACCAGCCACCAAAGCGTGTCCGAACTGCTTCTCAGCATTTCCATCATCACAAGTTTTGACAATGATGGCTTTTCGACCAGCGTATCGCCCACTAAGGACGATAACGATTTTCCCCTGCTTCATAATCTTCCTCATCTTGACGCTGGAAAATAAAATTTGGTTACATATTTGCACCTTAGTGAAAACCCACGAAAATCAAATAAACTAACTGCAAAACCGACGACTGATATAAGGGAAACCATTTATTTACAATTAAAAAAACTTGAATCCCACTCCGTCAAATTCCACTTTTGAGAAAAAATAATATCTAACAAGTAAAATTCACGATAAACAGAACGGAGCGGGAAATTATTATTAAAAAGGCAGTAATATTTGATTTTCGATTGCTTGGATTTTAATTTTATTAAAAACTATACACAACTTACAGGTCTTATGGCTGACCGGATATAGAGAAAGAAAGAAGGGTTGACATTTGGCTCATCAACTTGACAGCGCTGCCATTTTTTGCTCAAAATGTTAAAATGAGCCACATGGGGATGTGTTCATTGATATCAAAGATAATGGAATACCTACATTTCACTTTTTTTCTTATGTCGATTTCCATTGGGATTTTACAGATTTGCTCTCAGTGCCTTGATTTTGTGCGGTTTTTGAGGCGATGTCGCTAGGGAACGTTCCGAATCGGATTTGAGTGTGTGAGTGAGCCGCGCGCTGTGACCAACGTGACCGTAGTGCAATAATTTGGCACTTTTTCGAGGACCCTCATACTATTTGTTGCTACTTTTTCCCTTTTTTTAGTATGAAAATTCACTTTGGGAATTTTAGAAACGCTGTGATTTCCAAATGAATTTCTATAAAATATAACGGTGCTGTCTATCAGAACACGATTATAGTGTTAGGAGAGCCAACAATTGTTAAATATTGTGCGAAAATTCTTAAATTGCAGAGTAGCTTTAGAAATGACACTTTTTTCTTTCACCGCTCTTTTTTTTTGTTGCTTTTCACAATTTCGCAACGATCTCCCGGATTGTTAGAGAAAGGTTATAAATTTTGGTTTTAGTTTCACAATACAATATAGACTGTAAAAAGATCACTCTCTCACAACGTTTCTTTTATAAATAAACCCAAAACAACCAAATAACATTAGAATTAGATGTCTTTAAGGTTGTTCTGCGGGTAAGCTAGACAGTACTTTAGATGCAATCCCAAGTAACAACTTGACTTCGGTAAGGTTCAAATTGGTAATTTCTGTAGGCAACCATTTCGATAGGGTCTCTATAGGATTTGCTTACCGAAGTAGACCGATTTCGAAGCAATTGTTTCCAAAATAACTTCTGTACGTCCTTTGCGAAGCATACACGCAGGCTTTATAGAGGGATATGAAATTAAGTTTCGTTAAGATCTCTATAAGACCTCTAAAAATGAGTGAAGAGATGATGGAAAGTGTATTGCTTCGGCAAAGCTTGTGGTTGGAAGTAGAAGCTTCGTTAGAGCTTCTCACAGAAGGCATTATAGAAGCAATGAAATGTCATGCAATTAACGACTTGCGATTGGAAGTCTTAACGAAATTCTGAAATGTATCAAGTAGTTGAGATTTACCACTGCTACATTATTATGACGAATGAGCCTAGGGGTAGTGTTTTGGAGTACTACGCAGCAGGACTCATGTTCGATTCTCAGTGCGACCCGTTGTAAGTAAAATATAAATTATATTACGGGGAGTATTCACTTAACGAAAATTGCAAAGAGTCAATTATAGTAGATAGATAATGTTTATTAATACAAAAACAAAATAAGAAATTGAAAAAGTTGAAGAATAAAAAAAAATTATTTTTCTTTTCATATTTTGTGCTTTTGTAAAGCTTCTATAAGGTTTCCATAAGACCTCTATAAGGTTTCGGTAATGCCCTACCTGTATAAAGTGCGCCAAATTTTTTTCTTATAGGTCTTATTCAGTTAATATTGCGGGAGGGGAAATAGCCTCGATAGCGCCTTACCGAAGTAAAATTGTTACTTGGGATTCGTTTTCAAATGACAAATTTTAAAATGAAAACCTTTTAGCTTTGATTTTTATTTATAAATATATAAAAAATTAATTGAATTTTGTTTATAAATTATATCAACTCATTTTTATATCTACTTTTAAGATCTCTTTCAATTTAGTTTTGTGTGCCTTTTTCTGACGCTGTTACATAAATTCAGTATTTTCTCCCAATATTTAACAAGTATTAGCCGGCTTTACACTATTTACGCGTTATTTTTTTAAACATATTCTTTTTGAAATCACATTTTTTGAAAACTTTTTGAAGTAGGTACTATTGATTTTATTGATTTTTATACTATTTACCACCAAAGCATTAAATTTAATTAATCTTAAGTCTACTCTAAAAAAAAATCGGACTCTCAATCGATTTAAATAGCTCAATTTACAATTATTACAGCAATTGAAAATTCTTGCAGCGAATTGTCACACTTTATTCACAATCCACATAAAACATTCGCGGATCAACAAACCCACGAATGAAAAACTTCTATCGCATTTAACATTAAACAATGATTGAAGTGATTGAAGTGTAAAAAAATTCGCTTGTTCGTAGTTCGTTCGCCATTGGCTCTCATCCCAAGTAACAATTTTACTTCGGTAAGGCGCTATCGAAGCTATTTCCCCTCCCGCAATATTAACTGCATAAGACCTATAAGAAACAAATTTGGCGCACTTTATACAGGTAGGGCACTACCGAAACCTTATAGAGGCCTTATAGAAACTTTATAGAAACCTTATAGAAACCTTATAGAAGCTTTACAAAAGCACAAAATATGAAAATAAAAATATTTTTTTTTTTTATTCTTCAACTTTTTCAATTTCTTATTTTGTTTTTCATATTAATAAACTTATCCATCTACTATAATTGACTCTTTGCAATTTTCGTTAAGTGAATACTCCCCGTAACATAATTTATATTTTACTTACAACGGGTCGCGCTGAGAATCGAACATGAGTCCTGCTGCGTAGTACTCCAATACACTACCCCTAGGCTAATTCGTCATAATAAATGTAGCAGTGGTAAATCTCAACTACTTGATACATCAGAATTTCGTTAAGACTTCCAATCGCAAGTCGTTAATTGCATGACATTTCATTGCTTCTATAATGCCTTCTGTGAGAAGCTCTAACGAAGCTTCTACTTCCAACCACAAGCTTTGCCGAAGCAATACACTTTCCATCATCTCCTCACTCATTTTTAGAGGTCTTATAGAGATCTTAACGAAACTTAATTTCATATCCCTCTATAAAGCCTGCGTGTATGCTTCGCAAAGGACGTACACAAGTTATTTTGGAAACAATTGCTTCCAAATCGGTCTACTTCGGTAAGCAAATCCTATAGAGACCCTATCGAAATGGTTGCCTACAGAAATTACCAATTTGAACCTTACCGAAGTCAAATTGTTACTTGGGATGCGAATAGTCCTAAAATGTGAATTTTCCAAATAATAAAAAGGAACAAAGGAACAACAAATTGTATTAGTGTCCTCGAAAAAGGTACCAAATTGTCGCACAACGGTCACGCTTTTGTCATTTCTTCTCATCCGACATCCTTCTCGCTACCTAAAAAGGTCGCGTGTGGGAAAGCTCGCCTGGAATTTGCAGGAACAAAGCGATATAAGAACAGGAAAAATTGGAAGTTGTCAGTTCGCGACATCACTCACACATTTATAGAATCCGCCTATACGTGAACCCTTTCCGACACCGCCATTGCGGAAAAAACCGCACAAAATCAAGGCACAGATTTTTCGTGCCCAATGGAACATAAAACGAGATTTTTCTTCCTCCGCATTTGTGGTAGTGCGTGTTTGAAAAGTCAGCTGTTCTTAAATTGCAATTTATGCTTATAAAAATCCACTCACTTTGTGTTGATATCCATTGCGCCGGCCAAATGTAAATTTTTCTTTATTTTTCACAGACTGGTCTTCTAAATACGTAATTAATACACACTTTAAAGTTTGACAAAAGGCAAATGTTTTGGTGTTAGTGTAAGTAGATGTGAATCTTGCTCAGATATCGAGATTCGAAAAATTGCTCTGGCTCTCAAAAAAAGTGCTTTTTTTGCGGCCAATGGAACATGAAATCTGACAGCCAGCTGATTTCGAGAGCAGAAAAACTGCTCTGACTCTGAAAAAAAGTGTTTTTTCTGTCCCAATGGAAATCGACATTAGTTTAATTAAAACCTTCACAAAAACCAAACAAATTCAATACGAAACACAAAACAATTAAGCACCGCGATACTCATAAAAGCAAGATGATTCGCGGTCGGCCATTAGCAACATGCTTTTTGGTTCGTCACACGTATTCATAGACGGGGGTTGAAATTACAAAAACAACAATGTAAACAAATGGGTTTTGGGTCTTTTATTTATTCATCTCTGATCTCGGTAGGTACAGTAGAGAATACTGAATTCTTGTACTAAAGTCCAATTCATGAACTCACAAATTCTAAAATAGAAATGAGCAAGTGTGTGTGACTTCATGAATTTTTCTGGAAAACAGATTGTAGGCAGCCGCATTTCCACTGGAAAGTTATAGTTATATATCTCTCTACTGTACATTTCACTTTTTTCTTAGTTTAATTAAAACCTTTACAAAAACCAAACAAATTCAATACGAAACACAAAACAATTAAGCACCGCGATACTCATAAAAGCAAGATGATTCGCGGTCGGCCATTAGCAACATGCTTTTTTGTTCGTCACACATATTCATAGACGGGGGTTGAAATTACAAAAACAACAATGTAAACAAATGGGTTTTGGGGGGATAGACGTACGAAAGATAACCATCTCTTTTATTCATTCATCTCTGCCCAAAACCCATTTGTTTACATTATGCTACGTTTCCACCGAACACTAATTAGGGCAAGAGATTACAAATAAATCCTGAGTTGTTTCCACAAAAAAAAAAACAAGATTAACTTGACGTTTTTCCAGATGTTGTCAACTACTGCCAAATCGAACAACCCAAAATTGTTATAATAGGAACAAAATAATAATAAGATTAAATTGATAAAACATGAGTTCCGGAAATCTTTAAATTGGGCCTATTCTGCGAAATCTTTTATTCTGTTATGAATCATAAAAGGTCTCGACCATAACAGATCTTTTATAAATCATATTCTGGGTTTCGAACTTTTATGAAACTGTGTTATGGAACTTCGAAAATTGAAATCTGCTACGAACCTTCAAAACAAACAACTTTGTTTTTTTTGCAAAATAACATAAAAATGTCGTCTGAAAGGAGTAAGGTTTGAATTATTACTCACATCAGGAAAATCAAATGGGTTCCTATTTAATATTAGTTTCAGCAAAAGTGATGGGTGTTTTCGGCTAAACAAAAATATAAAACCGCATTTACATCATCACGCACGCGCAATTTTGCAACAAAACCGAAAAGAGAGATCCGTTTATCCGCAGTCAATACTATTAAAGGCGTAAGAATGAGATCACAAATCAGACGCCTATGGTGTCATGGATGCTCTACCCATAATTATAGTTACGTAAAACGGAAATAGACACAGGTTCCGCTCACCAACATTTCTGCAATTGCTTGAAAACATTAATATTTCTGATTTGGAACATGTGAAATGAGATTGGTTATTAGTTTCAGTAAAATAAACCAATAATTCATCAATCAGTTACACGAAAAAAATAAATAATTGTCCGTTCATCATTTCCGGAAGCCATATTGTTTTATAGGAATGCGGAATTTTTTTAGTCATCCCTATAAAAATATCAACATGCAGAGCTTTCCTATAATTCCTATCACGCAAACAAGATGGCCGACCTAAATACGTGTCACGTTTTTTTGCGTGTTAGGTAATGCTGTCCCTTTCGGTCACACGGCTATTTAGTATTTACCATCCCTTTAATTTTGCGTGAAAGGAATGTGTGACCATGTAAATGCAGCATAAATTTAAAAACTATTTCAATTATTAGGTACACTTTTTATACTCATTTATTACATTTGTCTCCAGTTGTAAGCATTTCGTTGACTAGGAATTATATTGAGAACCATTTCAACCCAAGAATTCATAATTAATAAAAATCTTTCATAATAAAAGTCACAAAATTCTATCTTTTATTCTGTTATGATTCTTAACAGAATTCATAAAAGTTTTTTCCACACAGAATACCATATCTACATAGAGCCCTTAAAGATTTTTTGACACTTCGAACTTTTGTAGGGAAATTCATAACAGAAAAAATTTGATAAAAGATTTTGAAGTTGTTGTATTAGAGTGTTGGAAATTTATGCTCTTGTAGTAGGATGGTTGGAATAAAATAGGATAACTTTTATAATTCAAGAACTTAACTTTATTCGATGAATCCAAAATGAAGAAGAAAGTACAAAATTTGATTAAGGTTAAGTAGAAGGCAAAGTGTCGTTAAAAAATAGCTTTTGACGTTAAAGTAGAATTAACAATGGTTAGATAAGTTAGATGGCGTAATAATCTTATAATAGATAAAACTTGGATATGTTCAACACCCCCTCTCAAAGTTTTATTTAGTTGTCAATAAAATCCATCCCTAAAGATGAGCTGCATGCTGCATGTTTTATTCGAGGTAGTGCTTTTGTTAGTATATCAGCTGGCATTTCGCTTGTTGGCATATATTTCAAGTTGACAAGTCCTTGTTGACAAATATCTCGTATAAAATGAAACCGAAT
Organism: Cheilosia vernalis; assembly: GCA_949126925.1. Taxonomy (NCBI): domain Eukaryota; kingdom Metazoa; phylum Arthropoda; class Insecta; order Diptera; family Syrphidae; genus Cheilosia; species Cheilosia vernalis. The sequence continues at coordinate 43,833,542 of OX421358.1, forward strand.
ATCAATGTGTTTTGTCCTTTTATGAAAAACCGAGTTTTTAGCTAGTTTCTGAGCTCCTTGGTTGTCATTATAGATGGTTATTGAGTTCACTGGCGATCCAAGCTCTGATATAAGCCGTTGTAAATGGATTGCTTCCTTAGTTCCTTCTGCTAGCGCAACATACTCGGCCTCTGTGCTTGAAAGGGCTACTGCTTTTTGCTTACGTGCCTCCCAACTAAAAGCAGCCCCAGCCATAGTAAAAGCAAATCCCGTGTAGGATTTACGGTCGTCGAAGGATGCACCCCAGTCAGCATCCGCGAAACACAAGGGTTTTCTTCCTGTTTTCCGGAACACCAGTCCGAAATTATGCGTTCCTTGAAGATAGCGCAGCACTCGTTTGGCTGCATTCCAGTGTTCCTTTGAATGGCATGTATTAAATTGGCTCAACATACTGACGGTATATGCGAGATCCGGGCGGGTGGAAACTGCCAAGTACATAAGAGAGCCGATTAAATTTTGATAGGGTTGCTTACCGTTGTGATTGTTTTCTTTGTCTTCAACTGATGGTCGCTGCAATTTTATATTGACATCAAGTGGTGTTGCATGTGATTTGGAGTTCTCCATCCCAAATCGTTTTAATATTTCCAGTGCATATCGTTGTTGAGATATTTTAATTTCTGTTGTATCATCGCTTTGCTTGAATTCCAATCCCAAACAGTACTGTATTCTTCCGAGGTCTTTCATTTCAAATAATTTCATTAACTTCCGTTTTATGTCACTGATCTGATGGCGATTGTTAGATGCAATGATCAGGTCATCCACATAAATGGCTATAACAAGTGTCGTTTTTTCAGTTCGTAGTAAATAGAGACATGGATCATACTCGCTTCTCTGTAATTGCAAATGAATTAGTTCTAAATCTAATTTATTATACCACTCACGTCCTGACTGACGTAATCCATAAAGTGCTTTTCGCAACAAGCAAACTTTCTGTTGCTTGACATCAGAAATTTGTTTTCGCCATTCCCGAATGGTACTTCTGGTTTCGTTGTTTAAAAGACTTGTATCAGTATCATCTAGGGTTTCCTCAAGTAGTTCAGGTATTTCCATGTAGACTTGTTCGTTTAGTTCCCCATTTAAGTATGCTGTAACTACGTCCATTTGATGGACTTCCCATCCATGCTCCACAGCCATTGCCATGAGTAGCCTTAAGGAACTAGCTCTAATTACTGGGGCAAAGGTTTCGTTGTAGTGGATACCTTCTACTTGGGCAAAACCTTTTGCCACAAGTCTGCATTTCCTTCTGTCTATCGCTCCATTTGATTTATATTTTGTTGTAAACACAAATTTGCTGTTAATAATTTTTTCATTTTTTGGTCTATTTACAATTTCCCACGTTTTGTTTCTAATATGGGCCAAATATTCATTTATAATAGCACATTTCCATTCCTCACCTTCTTTTCCACTCAGTGCTTCCTCGATGCTTAACGGATCTTCGGCGACTAGGTTCGCAGATTCATACTCGTCGCTTTCTGGTAAATTTTCAGTAGCCATGTGATGTCGCTGAGGGCCATTGTGTTGAGGTGGTCGCACAGATGTTCTCAGGTAATAAGTCTTCCTCGGATACTTCTTTCGTGCTCTATTAGTTTTCTTTGTTGACTTTGCTTTTTCGACTATAGGTGCTTTCTTTTCGCTTTTGCCTTCACATCTTCCGTCATGCAATACAACTTCTCTTTTTTCTTCTGAGACGGATTCTGGTAAAGGAGTCTTATCATCTCTGTTATCCTTGATTCTGTCAAAACAATCTTCAAAATTACAATTAAAATTAAAATCATTAGTAAATTTCACATCACGGCTAATGACAATTTTCCTTTTTGAAGGTGACGACATCCGAAAAGCCTTGGCTTCGCTCGAGTATCCCAAAAAAGTACCTACATTCCTCTGATTTGTCTTCAAATTTTCCTCGCGATTGCTGCTTATTCAAGACAAATGCCTTAGTTCCAAATATTTTTAAATAACTTACTATTGGGCGAATTCCAGTCCAGACTTTATGCGGTGTGTCCTCAATTGATTTGGTCCAACTTCTGTTTTTAACATAATTCGCAGTATTAACTGCTTCTGCCCAGAACATGGGTGATGCTTTTGCTTGGATCATCATACATCGTGCAGCTTCCACCAGTGTTCGGTTTTTCCTCTCGGCGATACCATTTTGCTGCGGAGAGTGGGGAGCCGTCAGTCTTCTTCGGATGCCGTGCTCTTTCAAAAATGTGTCGAATTGCTGATTGCAGTACTCGAGACCATTGTCGGTCTGAAGGAACTTGATTTTCATTCCCGTATGTGTTTCTGCAAAAGATTTAAATTCTTTAAAACGAGCAAAAATATCACTTTTATTTTTCAGGAAATAAATCTCGCACCATCGGGATTTGTCATCAATAAAACTAGCAAAATACTTTGACCCTCCAATAGATGAAGTTCTCATCGGCCCACAAACATCACTGTGGACTATTTCCAGCAAATCGGTTGCTCTATATCCATCACTTACGGGGTATGGTAACTCAGCATGCTTCCCTTTTATGCATGCGTCACAAGTAAAATCATTTTTCTTACCTTTGACTTTAAGACCTATAGCAGTTTGCATTTTCGCCATATTTATTAGGTAATCAATATTTATATGGCCTAATTTTTGATGCCATTCTTCCATGGAGGATTTCGCAGTTGGCGAAATAAAGTTGGCAGCCTCTTTCCCTGTTTTGACGTAGTACAAATCTCCTCGCCTCTCAGCCACCAAAACAACTTTTCCGTTTTGCGCTACAACCGTTGCCCCTTCTTCACCAAATTTCACAACATAGCCCTTGTCTACTATTTTCGCCACCGACATCAAATTTGTTTTTAAGTCTGGAACGAACATTACTTCATCCAGTCTTAAGTTTAGTGAAGTATCACCATTCGCCACAGACATTCTTACCGAACCTATACCATGGATTGACGTTTTCCCTCCATTTGCCAAGTTTAATTCCTTTTTTACATGTCTCAGCTGATCGAAACTGGATCTCAGCGACGTCATATGCGAAGTGCATCCACTATCGAGGCACCAATCATCACAGCTACCGTCATTATTCTCAGCTGAGTGCTTCAAAGCGAATTCCGTTGTTGATCTTGAATGATCGTTCTCCTCTGAACACTACGGTGAAAGTTGTTTTGGGAATTTCTAGAGTATGACGTTTCGTGTTCTTCTTTGTTATCTATTGGCTTCCGTACATACATTGCGTCTTGATATGAGTCTTTATCTCTGCATTTTCTGGCATCATATTCTTCGACGACCTTGATTTTTAATACTTCTGGATTTGGTAACTGATCTCTGGATTCGATCGCACATCGAAAGTTGTCAAAACTTTCAGGTAGACTATAGAGGAGCATGATCGATAAGAGATCGTCGTTTACTGAAACACCCATATCCAATAATTTGTCAACCGCATCAAAGAATTCGGCAATGTGTACCCTGATGTTCACTCCTTCCACCATTTTGTGCAAGATTAACTTTTTCAATAGAGTGGCTTTTCTTGCGGGTCCTTTTGATTGGTAAATTTCATGTAGCTTCTTCCAGACTGTATTAGATGTGAGACAGTTCTTGACTTGCTTGAGTTCGGACGGATTTATTGCCAGAATGAGATCTGATCGCGCTCTTCTATCACCATCCATCCACGTTTTAAGAGCACTTTCTGAGGCCGCGTTTCCCACCTCCACCTTTGGAATTACTTTTTCGCCGCTAACAAATTCCCATGAGTCGTTTTTGATTAATAGTGCTTCCACCTGTAGCTTCCACGTGGGGCACTGCCCCCATTTTGTGTTGCCTTTATTGGGGCTTCACAAAATAAAGCAGTGCCAAATGAAATAGGTGAGAGTTATCTTAATTTTGCTAGTAATATGGAATTTAAGATGCTCTATACACCTGACAATTTTTGAACGAATAGTCATGGTTGCCTCAGTGCTTCTAGGCTAAAAGAGGGGCAGCCCCTCGGATTGGTAGGGCAATCCAAACGTTAGTAATCCTCGGGGCAACCCTTGGGTTATGAAAGCTCCACCATTAGCTATATAATGGTACCACGGGAGATGGGGTCGGCCCCTGTACCAAATTTGGTGCAGCCCCATCATAGAGGTCGGATTCGTGGTGGTTGTGGTTTATTCCGAATGCGGAGGCGAGATGCGTTCTTATGAACGAAGAGGTGCTATGATAGGCCTCTCCCATACCAAATGGGTTTTGTTTATTTCCTTAACAAGTAGCAAATAATTGTACTGGGGTCGGCACGTGTATCGGTACTTGTATCGGTACTTGTGCCGGCCCCGGGGCGTTTTGTCAACGTCTTTCTCAAGGACTCTGATGTGGGTGTGCCCACCGTGAGATTAAGCCGTCAAGGCAGGTGTTCACGTAAAGCATAACTTTTCATTTCTGTAGCTTCCACGTATCAAAGTTTTCCTTTCCCAAACGTTCAATTCTCGCGGTTATGTTGTTCATCTTGTTCGAAGATTTTCGTGAAAAAAAAATAATTAATTTGTAATAAATTAACGTCGATTCTTCAGAATTTACAATCCTGGGTCCATAACCTGTTGGAAATTTATGCTCTTGTAGTAGGATGGTTGGAATAAAATAGGATAACTTTTATAATTCAAGAACTTAACTTTATTCGATGAATCCAAAATGAAGAAGAAAGTACAAAATTTGAGTAAGGTTAAGTAGAAGGCAAAGTGTCGTTAAAAAAATAGCTTTTGACGTTAAAGTAGAATTAACAATGGTTAGATAAGTTAGATGGCGTAATAATCTTATAATAGATAAAACTTGGATATGTTCAACATAGAGCTTACTGGTCTACGTTTTCCGAATCAAAATGCCTTGTTTTTTTTTTTTTTTGTAAATACTAAGTGGACACCTGATAATTTTTTTGCAAAATAGCATAAAATTGTCGGTGAAAGGAGTAATTTTTGAATTAACCAGGAAGATCAAATGGGTCACTATATTAAATCTTAGTTCCAGCAAAAGTGATGGGTGTTTTCGGCAAAAAATATATAAATTTAGAAACCATTTGCAATTATTATACTTTTTTACACACATTTATTACATTTTGTCTCCATTTGTAAGCATTTCGTTGCCTAGGAATTATATAATAAAAGTCACAAAATTCTATCTTTTATTCTGTTATGATTCTTAACAGAATTCATAAAAGTTTTTTCACACAGAATACCAAATCTAGAGCCCGTAAAAGATTTTTTGACACTTCGAACTTTTGTAGGGAAATTCATAACAGAATAACAGAATAAATTGATAAACGATTTTGCCGAATAGGCCTGATTGGGTTTTAAATTGGTCGAGTCATGAATTTTTCTGAAAACCAGCTTTTTTCCAGTGGAAAGGCGGCTGCCTACAAGCAGAAAAAATTCATGAAACACACACCTGCTCATTTCTATTTTAGGCTTTGTGAGTTCATGAATTGGATTTTAATGCAACAATTCGGTATTCTCTGTTGTGTATTTCACTATTTTATTCAATTTTTGTAATTTCAGCCCTCGTCTGTGAATACGTGTGACCAACGAAAAAGCATGTTGCTAATGCTGCATTTACACGGTCACACATTCCTATTACGGAAAATTGAAGGGACCAGTATCACCTAACAAGTAAAAAAACAGGACACGTATTTAGGTTTACGTGATAGGAATTATAGACAGCTCCGCATGTTGAAATTTTTATAGCGATGGTTAAAGGAATTCCGCGTTCCTATAAAACAATATGGCTTCCGGAAATGATGAACGGACAACTATTTATTTTTTTCGTGTAACTGATTGATGAACGCTTGGTTTATTTTACTGAAACTAATTACCACTCCCATTTCAAGTGTTTCAAATCAGAAATATTAATGTTTTCAAGCAATTGCAGAAATGTTGGTGAGCGGAACCTGTGTCTATTTCCGTTTTACGTATCTATAATTATGGGTAGAGCATCCATGACACCGTAGGCGTCTGATTTGTGATCTCATTCTTACGCCTTTAATAGTATTGACTGCGGATAAACGGATCTCTCTTTTCGGTTTTGTTGCAAAATTGCGCATGCGTGATGATGTAAATGCGGTTTAAGTTACCTTTTATAGAAGTGCGTTTGAATTAAGTATATACCTAAGCGTTTCAAGAAGAGTGCTTTATTTTACCAACGGAAATATAACACACAGTGATTACCAGATTTGGACATAATATCATTTTATTCGGTGGACTTTCCTTTTTGGAGGTCGGTAGATCTTCATTGGGTTCATCCAGTTTACCGTATGTGTATGCCTTAAGGCAATCCTCTTCGTTGATAGCCGAGTTTTTTTGAGCTTCGATCTCAGCAAAGTAAAGCAAAGTAGGATTTTCAGCACGCAATTACAACAACTACATTCCAATTGACACTTTGGGACTCGCAATAGTTGTTGTAATTAGCGTGCTGAAAAGCCTACTTTACTTTGCTTTGCTGAAATCGAAGCTCAAAAAAACTCGGCTGATATCGCGAAGTCTCCGACCACTGATGTCACGACAAGCTTCATGGTTTGTAGTCTTCGATTTGGGCACCACCGATTGCACGAAGCATGCATTCAAGTCCTCCTTTGCTGCAGGATTTGTTGATTGTTAGTAGCTACGCAAGACAGTATTTACCTGCCACCCAAATAAATAGGCACCATTTGTTTTAAGATAATGTTAATTTTTAAATAATTTAAAACAACTCTGGGGTGTCTCTTTGCTATAGCTGCTTACTCTTTTCTTCCAATTTGTTTGCTTGACCCAGCATCTTCTGCTACATCTCCCTTTCGTTGTAATAATATAAGACTGAAATATTCAATTCAATTCAATTCAATTCAATTCATTTATAAAGGAAAGTACAAATAAGAACAATAGTCTTTTTGATTTTGGAAAACAAAAACTTAAATAAAACTTATATAAAACTAAAGACATATACGAGTAGAGGAGTGAAAAATAGAAAGAGAGGGGGAAGAAAAAGCTGTAAGGAAGGAGACAGATAATAAAAGAAGTTGTTACTGTTGTCAAGTATAGGTAATTCTAAATTATAGATACTGCCAGTGCAGCATTTTTAAATTTGTTAGCTCCAATTATTTGCCTAGTTGCGATTGGGAGGAAGTTCCATAGTATGGCCGCATGAACGAAAAAGAGGCGCGAAGAGTTTAAATAATTAGATGTGGGCATTATAAGATTTTGAGTTCTGGTGGATTGAGCAAATTGAAGTTTCTCAAAGAGATATGAGGGGATCTTTTGTTAACGAGATTATGCATGAACTTGCAACACCTAAGATCTAGAAATTGTTGAAACGTACAACCAATTACCAGTTTGTGGTAGTGCGATATATGGTCATGGCGACGCAGACCAAATATATACCTAATGGCATCGTTGAACGTGACAAGCAACTTGTGGTGAGAGTGGGAATCGAGTTTGCAGTATACGATAGTTGAATAGTCAATAATTGGAACGAATAATGTTTTGACAAGCCTTAATTTTGTATCTACTGGGGAAGACTTCCAGAGTTTTCGCAGCCCGGCATATATTCGACCAACTATGCAATTTATTTGGTCTACAGCGGAGAGTGAGCGATTTATTTTGAAACCAAGATTTGTGACAGTGTCAACAAACTTGATTTGCATATTGTTTAAAAACACGGGTGGTAGCTCACTGGATATCAAAATCATTTGAGATTTTTCTGGATTGAGGTTTAACCCATTGGAAAGGGACCAGCTATAAATTTTCAAAAGATCCTCATTTATTCTAGCTATTAGATCCTCCACCAGTCCGATTGGTCGTGATAAATAAACCTGGGCATCATCTGCATACAGGTGAAAAGACACATTCGAACAAACACTGGGCAGATCATTAATATACAAGCAAAGTAGTATTGGTCCTTATATCGATCCCTGTGGTACCCCTGTTAATAAGGCTCTAAATTCTACAGGAAATTATTTATAAGGCGCACTGATCTTTCACTAAAGCCAAAATACATTCTGAGCTTCTGACACAGAACTTCATGGTTCACTCTGTCAAAAGCCTTGGAAAAGTCTAGCAAACAAATCACGGTCAAGTGATCCATATCATACTTAGATCTTATGTCATCTAGGATTTTTATCATAGCTGTAGCACAGCTGTGACGCGCTCGAAAGCCAGACTGAACAGAAGAGAGCAAGCTATGCTGTTCCAGATAATCTGACATTTGATCAACAAGAACCCTTTCCAAGACCTTTGACAGCGTTGGTAAAATACTGATAGGGCGAAAATCAGTTGGTACAGATGAATGAGGTTTCTTTGGCACAGGAATAACTTTAGCTAACTTCCAACTATCAGGAAAACAAGACGATAAAATACAAAAATTGACAATATGTGTAAGACAGTTTATTATATGGGGCAAGATTATCTTAACAAACCGAAGAGCTATACCATCTTCACTGACAGCATTTGATTTTAACGATCGTATAACATTAATAACGTCAATTTCCGAAACAACTTCGAAATCAAAATCAGACAAAAAAAGCAGTTCATCTACGGGAGTAAAACAAGAATTATTAATTGCACTGGTTAAGAAAGCGTTATTAAGTGCAGTAACATCCGGGATGCTTTCAGCAGCAGCCCTTTTCCCAATACCAATGGAACGTAAGTTGCTCCAGAGCTTTTTCGATGGTAGGTCAGTGTTCAACTTGGAATTGAAATATCTCTTTTTATCTCTTCTTGTAATAAAGGTAGAGTAATTACGAGCACGACAAAAAAATTCCCAATTAGGAGTTGTCGGGCTTTGCTTCCACCTTGAATATAACTTATTGCGAACCTTCATCGCTTCTGTAACGTCACTGGTAAACCAGGGGCATTTCTTATTTCGTATTGTAAGCGTCTTAAGGGGAACGTGTCTATTAAAGAGGTCTAATACAAGGGATTGAGCATGATTCACTTTGTCGGTTACGCTTGACATTTGATAACAAAGACGCCACGGGAGCAAGCTCGCATCAAAATGTAAGGTATTGTAGTCTATTGAACCATAATCCCTGAATTCGAACGATGAAGGAGAGGGAGATCGAGACATATCAACACCATAAGTACAGAATATCAAGTCGTGGTCAGATATTCCCGCCAGAGACAACTGATCTTGAACCAAGACGTCAGCACGATAAACAACAAGAATTTCAATAATTAAACTGTTTACAAATAACTTGTTGTCATTCATCCATCAAATTCAAACTCTTGTTATTGTCTCTTGCTGTTACTAGCAGCGAACAAGACAATAGAAAAATGTCGTACGACTGTTGGTGGCCAAAGGATGTGGCGATTCTTCGAGAAAGACAAATTTACATCTGCCTCCACAATGAATAGAATTTGCACAGTACACCGCTCAGCCGAGCCTGGCTGAAAGCATAAAAAACAACATTCGAATGAAAAGCCAATTTGATATTCGATAAACAAACCTGAAGAAACTTCATTACATCTTCGACAACATTTTATAATTTATACTCGTTCTCGTACGTGTCAAACCATCCGTATTTTGTTTCTATTGCCAAGAGTGTGACAAGTGCTTGAAGTTTTGTAAATTAGGGCGGGTGGCTAGATAGTTCAACATGTTACTCCTGCAAATAAAATATAATCAAGCTAAACTAAGTACATATATTAGTCTTTATGGGGTTGCGTACGATATCAAACCTTATATCGACCCTTTCCTCAAAATTTAGACTCTGTATCAACTTGCTGAGAGTTGTTGCGGCGAGAATCCCAGCTTATTACTAACATAGGATTTCATATTTTGCCCGCCATTCCGCAGGTAATTGAGGCTTTCGATTTAACAAACCTTGAAGTAAATAAAGGTAGGTATTGAGAAACATAATTATTGAATAGTATGGCTTACTTGTATCGATTCCGATTGGTATTCTTCGTCTCTTTCAGGAATAAATAATTGTCTCCAGTATATCTGGTAAGGTTAGCGAACACCACAACGTCGGTTTCTTCTCAGCTGTAAGATAAATGTATTTAATTCTTAAACACTTAAAATACGCTAAAACTTACATTTTTTTTTCAATTTGTCGCAGGAAAAATAAATTTTTGTCTACATTTTTTGACATTTAGCGATCGACTTCTGTCAAAAGAAATTCACCACATTTTTTTTTTTGGTTTGCTTTTTTTTGTTGCTCACACGGATTCTAAATTGACATAACACCGATAGGAGGATTGCGAGTTGGGGGCCTCAGTATCGTTAGTCTATGGTATGTAGTTACTAAATTCACCACACCAGACCCACCGTTTTCTTAACACGTCCCGATAACTGCAAATTATTTGAATTATTTGAATTTTTTTCCAATGTCACCATAGAATGAAATGTAAGTCATCTGTCAGGTTGCTATGTGCAAGCGTATGCGTGCGTCTCATGCCCAAAACACATGTGCAGAACTCACTACGCAGCAAGATTAGAATATACATGTTGATATGATTATAGACACACGTAAATTCTGCACTCGCTGCAGTACTGCAACATGTCTCGATTTCTAAATCACAACACAAAAGAAAATAAATTGCAATTTCAAGTATTTGCCATCATCGGCTTTTGACACTGCTGGTAGCGTTTGTTTTTGTTTTGGTTGTAAACACATCAGCTGCTTAGTCGGCGAATGACAGTTGCCATAATTAGCCGATGCAATGGATGTCAAACAATTTTCTGCACATCTGTTTTGCTTGCAGCACTGCACTCTGCGCTGCGTACAGAATTTATGCACATTTGTGTTTTGGACATTATGCACTTTAACATGGCACGCATACTTTCGCACATAGAAACACGGAAAACGGCTTGTAAGCAAACTCTCTTAAGTTAGCGGAGCTGACGGTCTATTTAATACTTAGGGCGGTATTTATCAAGCGCTCTTAAATCGATTATTAGTTTATGAGGCTCATAACAGCAAGTTTTTTCGATGTATTCACCAAGCACTCTTAGGTTTGTATCTATGCTATTTCGAATATGCGAAAAAATAAAATTCGAATGTCCAAACGCGTTTTAAAATGAGTTTCTGAACTGTTATTCGAAAATGTTAATTGTCAAAATCAATTCGTTTAATTTAAATTAGACTAACATATTGTATTCTTTTATTCAATTTATTGTGCGAATATGAGCGATCTTCCTGATACTTCGTCCAGCATTGGAAGTATGCTTTTAATTGCTTTGAACTTCTTTTTAACGAAGTGCGGGAAGCATTGAACTCATCCGTTAATTGCTCCCAGCACTTATTTTTTTCCACGGTGCTGATGCAGTCAGTTTTTTTTTTCAATTTATTATGCTGGCGTATTTAAGCACAATACTAATTATTTTTTCTTTTTCCTTATCGGAAAGATTTGGCTTCCTTCCCTTCCCTTCCATTTTGTAAACAAACGACAGCTGATTTCGAATTTCGAAGTTATTACTGCTCTCAACTTAAGGGCGGTATTTATCGAGCGCTCTTAAATCGATTATTAGTTTATGAGGCTCATAACAGCAAGTTTTTTCGATGTATTCACCAAGCACTCTTAGGTTTGTATCTATGCTATTTCGAATATGCGAAAAAATAAAATTCGAATGTCCAAACGCGTTCTAAAATGAGTTTCTGAACTCTTATTCGAAAATTATAATTGTCAAAATCAATTCGTTTAATTTAAATTAGACTAACATATTGTATTCTTTTATTCAATTTATTGTGCGAATATGAACGATCTTCCTGACACTTCGTCCAGCATTGGAAGTATGCTTTTAATTGCTTTGAACTTCTTTTTAACGAAGTGCTGGAAGCATTAAACTCATCCGTTAATTGCTCCCAGCACTTCTTTTTTTCTACGGTGCTGATGCAGTCAGTTTTTTTGCAATTTATTATGCTGGCGTATTTAAGCACAGTACTAATTATTTGTTCTTTTTCCTTATCGGAAAGATTTGGCTTCCTTCCCTTCCCTTCCATTTTGTAAACAAACGACAGCTGATTTCGAATTTCGAAGTTATTACTGCTCTCAACTTAAGAGTGGTCGGGACCACTCTCAAGTCTTATGAGCGCTCGTAAATATGCACTAATAACCATTGGTGAATAAGTTTACGAAGCTCTTAGTTTAATATTGGTCGATGAATACCGCCCTAAGAGTGGTCGGTACCACTCTCAAGTCTTAAGCCAAGATTAGACTGTATGTTAATTAAGCATATGAATGCCAAAAGGCAAATGACAAGATTAGCTGTCAAATTAACAAAATGCCACAATTATCAAAACTCTATATTAGACTATGTGACACAAATTACCAATATGGTCATATTTGCCTCGATGGTCATTTAAGGCATTTCTGCTTATTTATTACCCAATGTTCTAGAAGGGTAAAAATGCTGTAGAGAAAAACAAATAAAGAAAGTTGAATAAGTAGAACAAAACAAACAGAAAGCAAACAATTTTTACACAAACAAAATTTCACAACAGGAAAAAAGTATTTACACAACCACAATTAGGGACAAGAACAATAAGACCAACAAGACGAATGATGAATTTAATAATCCACTAAAAAAGAGAAAGAAAATTAAAACAAATCCCAATCCTACGAACTCATCAAACACCGATGACAACAAAATAATAGGTACCTACTTGTTCCATCAAAAATGCCAGCAATGCCACAGCGAAATTTCAAGAAAGTGCATATGGGCATATAATGGCTTGTGCTGGCATTCGTGTTTATTGTCCCATTACACTATATGCTATTTGGGCATTTTTATCTGTCAAAATCACCCTGGTCATGTGTGGCATTCAGGTCATTAGAGCATATGAGATGTGCCCATTACACTGTATGACCATATTTTGACAGGAGAACTGTCAGAAATTGGCATTTTATGACCACTTGGCATACAGTCTAATCTTACCTTTATGAGCGCTCGTAAATATGCACTAATAACCATTGGTGAATAGGTTTACGAAGCTCCTAGTTTAATATTGGTCGATGAATACCGCCCTTAGTTTATGGTAATGGCCGACCGCGAATCATCTTGCTTTTATGTGTATTATTGTTTTGTGTTTTGTGTTTCGTTTTGAATTTATTTGGTTTTTGTGGAGGTGTCGATTAAACTGAAAAAAATGGTGAAATACTCATTAGAGAATACCGAATTCTTGCATTGAATTCCAATTCATGAACACAGGTGTGTGTGACTTCATGAATTTTTCTGGAAAACAGCTTGTAGGCAGCCGCCCTTCCACTGGAAAGTTATATACCTCTATATTCCATTATTTTTGGCTCCAGGTAAAAAAACTTGGTATCTTTCTTCATTTTTTCTATGGCAGTTGGCAGATATCTACTGAGTAGGTTCTGAACTGAAATTTACTCAAATCGTTCAAGTTTTACGAACAAATTGCAAAACAGCTGCCTACCGGTGCCGCGAAACGAAAACGGAAAGCGCATTTTCGTGAGACAACAAACTGAAAACAGCTTTTTGTAATAATCTGATCTAAATATTGTTAAAATAATTAAAGCAACCCCTCTTTTTGTTTTGTTTGTTCGAAAAGAACAATTCCTAGTAAATAAGGTGAGTCGAATTATATATTTATATTCACATAATATTATCATCTATATATAATAATAAGTATACATATTAATATTGTTTTGTTGCATTTTATCTATTAAATTAAAGTGCGTGTTTTACCACAATACGAGATATTCGCATACTTTGGTTCAACGAACTGCGCTAAGCTGGAGACATAAGACATTAAGTAGAACGAATAAAACATTGGGCCTACCAATAAGTAGGTAATTTTAGTTTGGACTCAAAATTTTAGTTGTCTACAGTGGCTATATTTCATCCAAAATTCGAAATTGTGAGCTTCCGTAAATTTAAAATCGAGTCTTAAATTTATTGTTAGTACAATGCATTATGTGTATATATTTAATAGAGTAGGTAGGTATATTCATTAAGCACATGACATTTCAATAACAAATAAATCAAAACACTTCAGTATAACGTTTATTCTAGTAGCTAGGTAGTTATGTACACGGAAAAATGTCCGGCAACCCATCATTTTTTTGCGAATCAAATATTTTGTTTTCTTCCTTGGGTATTGAGGTGAGATTGATATTTAACTAAATATACCACCTACCTCAAAGAGTAGTAGAAGAAGGTTAGTAAGAAAACGAAATCATGAATGAAAAATTTCGATCTGCTTTTCGTATAGCGGTTCGGTGCTGCTGGTAAATAACGGGTAACTGTGGTAGATTGATTGATACAATTCTTGACTCTCTTTTTCGCACAAATTATTTTGGCAAACAATAACCGATTTCAAACTATTATGAATGTAAAAGTTTTCCATACTGTCACCCATTACACCAATCTCTTCCTTAAAACGCCTTGTCCCTGAAATAAAAGAATTAAGGAACCAGTCCTTAAATATTGTCCCATCAAACCACCTTGATTTGCTGCGGTTAAAACGAGCTCTAAGTAGCCCGCCTTGAACGTACGGTGGCAACAATTTTTCGCTCGCATATCCACAAAACAGATGTGATAGTTTTCGTTCTATCCATCACGGGCTCTGGGTATTTAATACCTTTTTTAAAAATGCATTTCCTTGCCCCAGGGTCATCATTCGAAAGTCGAATGGAAATCCCCAGTTGCTTACTGCCAGAATATCATTAGCTTTTGCCTTCGTTATTCGTAAGGCCAGTTGGTCTACCAATGTTGTTTACGTGCTCTTTTTTTTAGCGGTTGATGAGCGTTCGTTTGGCAATATTTAGATCGCTTGGGCATTGATTGATGGATCTCTGTTTCGTTCGAATAAGGTCTAAAGCCCTTTCCATGTATTTGTCGGTGGTGCTGTTATAACGTCTTTTTGGATTTTCAATATTCTCTGGTGGCATATTTTTTTCTCTTAAATACCGTCAACTTGGGTTGTGGTATAACTTTGTCCGAAAATCAAAAAGTTATTCCAGTATAGATATCTTACTGTTCTATTTTGAAAGATAGACTATCTCTGATAATATATTCAGAAGCTCTATTCAATACCAGATGTCAGAAAAGAGTTAGGCCCTAGTTATAGAATCAAATCGGATGACGATAGTAACAACAAGTCACAAATATGTTGCTCAGTTAATGATGAAGCAAATCGTTGACTACTATCGCGCAAACGATGATCGTTCTCAAAGTTACGGAATGTCTGAAGCCATTAAGAGCAAGGATGCGATGAGGTATCTGGGATTGAGGCTCGACACAAAACTAACTTTCTGGCAACAGATAAAATTGGCAGCGGAACGAGCCTCTAGAGTTACAACATCACTAAGTAGATTAATGGCTAACATAAGTGCTCCAACGTCAAGCAAGCGCAAGCTATTAATGTCGACAACACAAACCTATATGGAAGTGAGATTTGGGCAGACACGCTTCGACAAAAAAAGTACCGGAAGCAGATGGCGGCAGTACAAAGACGAGGAGCTCTACGCGTGGCTAGCTCTTACCGAACGGTGTCGGAACCAGCCGTCCTTGTAATCGCAGGAGTGACTCCCATAGATCGCGGTAATCAATCAAGCACGGCAGCAAACGATAAGGAAGTGGCAAGAGCGCTGGAGCTCGGAAAGCATAGGAAGGTGGACAGCGAGGCTGATAAGAAACGTGGCTGAATGGAACGATCGGAAACACGGGGAGGTCAACTACTTCGTCACCCAGTTCCTCACCGGACACGGAAATTTCAACTCCTTTCTCCATAAGATTTCCCGTACGGCGACTCTCCAATAGACGACGCACAGCACATGTTTTTTGACTGTAGAAGATGGGAAACACAACGCACAGCCCTGGAAAGCAGCATTGGTTCCTTCAACCCAGAAAACATGGTTGACAAAATGCTGACGAGCGACTTGAATTCGCCAGTTTGCGGAAGATATTCTCAGAAGAAAGAAAAGAAGAAGAACAATACCGTGAAAGCACGTTAGCCCGAAAGAGCAGTCCCAGGGGGGCGTTTCAGAAACCACAGGGTTGCAAGGAGTTTTAGTCCGTATGCCCCGTAGGCATGCGGAGAGAGCCGGACACACGGGGATGGTCACCGCAAACAGGCCTCCTTATGGTGCGTAAGGCATTTCTCCTCCCCCCAACAGGAAAAAAAAAGTTACGGAATGAGTGCCCTGGTAAGTACTTCAATCAATCATCTTTAAGAAAATTCTTCTTTGCATGCTTTATTTTACCTACGCTGCTGGAACGAAATTTTCCAGCGAACAATGTTTATTTTTGTATTGGACTTACTTCCTGAATGCTGTATACTTTTATATATTCGACTAAAAACGTCTTCTTCATGTTTCATTGCCTCTTGGTTAAGACTGTAATTTATTTCTAATGAATAAGCTTAGGCTACCCACAGGATCAGGTACGGGTTTCTAAGAAACCAATTATTTTTAACTTTCCCGGTTCCGTAGTGAGACAAAGATATTATATTCGCACAAAATTTTGAGCTCGAGATGTTGATCAATTCTGACATTACGATGACAGAGGAACTCAAAAAAGTGGGTCGAAAAATTCTGTCTGTGTATTTTTAAAAAATTATTGCGTCCTTAAATTTCAATTCGAATAATCAATGTTTTAGAAACTGTTCATATCTCAAAAGCCCTATTTTTGAGTTGAATAAAACATTAAAAACCAAATGATGTCTACATCCCAAACAATACTAAATTTTCAGGTAAATAGTTAAGCAATAGTATTTTTAAAACTAAGCACTACATTAGTTATTACTGTTTTGGCTACAAAATATTACAACATTTTTAGCAAATATAACAATCTTCTTTTTTCAATCATATTTTTCAGCCTTGTGCCAACCACTTGCCGTAATCACTTCTTCAGAGTCGTAAGGAAGATATACCGAAGTGAAACATTACTGTTTCTTTCCAGGTTACCGCCGCGAGGTCGCCATAACTGTAATTATTCATTAAGAAAGCCTTTATTTTAGTTTTTATTAATACATTAGCCCTAACTTTACCTTCATTTGTCTTATAATATAGGTCGAAGTGTCTTGTTTTTCGCGTTAATCCGTTACTCTCCTTATGCCGTACCATATAGTTTGTTTTCTCAAGGAGTTGTATGCATTCTCGATTTAGGGACATTAAGAAATGTTGCCCGGCTTACCTTCTTAGAACTGTCTTTCATAATTTCGCACATGGAGAGGTCCAAGTCATTTATCAGCGAATGTGAATGGCATTGGAACCTATACCCAAGCTTTTGGCGGGTTGTATCTTTCTAGTTCCGGCAGTGTTGCTGTGTTTATTTGCACGCCCTCCCATTCCTTACATATTTCGCCAACTAATTTACTCACTGTCGACATATTTCCGCAAGCAATAATCTTGCTAACCCTTTCCAGCCACCGTATTCGAATTCCAGAAGACTATTCTCTATGGAGGTCATCTGCTTCCACAGAACAATTGGGCAATTTGGAGCTCATACTTGGAGTCACCGAGCTTAGGACGTGCCGATGAAGTTCCAGCCTTTACCTTCTTTGCAGTATTAGTTTCAGTGGTATCGTCAGATCTACTCTGGAAGACTTCTTTTCTTTCCTTCGGATCTGGTGTTTTCTTTGTCGCTGTTGTTGATGCCGCGGCTACTTCATATAGTTGCTGATTTGTGGCCTTATCTGTTAATATTGTTTTCGCTCTTTTACTATTGTGCTTGATGCCACACACTTAAGAGATTAGCTGCCTTCACTTCGCCCATCTCACTGCCCTGTTTATCATTTATGAGAGTTATTGCCTGCTCAATTGTAACCTCGCTAGCGTTAGTGGGTGTTCTGTCTACCGCCTCACTGTCACTCGCCAATATCGCCTTTTCCTTTCCAAGAAAGAAATGGTTGGAAGAGTCCTCGTCGCTCTGATCTATTCTTTCCCGAAAATGGAGAAGATTGTATCGTAGCTCAGCGAAATTATACGCACAATCCGAGGTAAAAATATAAAACCATCAGAAAATAAAACACAAGACAATTATAGTGGAAAAATGTTATAAAAAAACACTTTTGTTTATTAATCTCATACAACCTTCTCGGTTGGTTCCTGTTGAAAGACTGACTCCCGTCATACAAATCTCAGAACCTTCTCGGTCTTTCGTTAAGTTTATATACATATTTGCTTAATACATCGACTGCAGAGTTGCAATACTCATGCAGTTCGATACAGTCCCGGCGAAAACCTACGGTTTTCTACCCTTTCGCTTTTTATTTAAACATATTTCTGCTAAAGATAAATATAAATTATAATAATTATAAATCATTTCAGCTCTTCGATTGGCAGGATACAGATCTTTTGTACTGGCCTCGTAAGTTGATTGGTTGCTGCTCGCAGTATAACACTCCTCTCTGCTTGGTTTTAATCTCAATATCCGCCCAATCGCCCATGTCGATGGTGGGTAATTCTCGCTCTTTATTACGCTCAATTGTCCTTCCCTCAAGCCGTATTTCGCCATTTCTTTCTCTCATACACAGTAGATAGGTACTCTTCCTTTCACCTGCTCCAGAAATGCGCAACCATAGTTTTACGCTCCTTCCATAATTTTATACCTTTTGTACCTATTTGGCATCTCATTCGTTACGAATGGTAGCGGTAACACGAGTGCCTCACCAACCAAAAAATGTCCCGGCGTTAACGCCTATAGATCATTGCTCAATGGATAAAGCGGTCTTGAATTCAAGATGGCTTCCATTCCAAGTAGTAGTGTCAAACGCTGCTCATATGCTAAACCCTCCACATCAACAATTCTCGTCAAATGATATTTCATTGACTTTACCGCTGCACCTTGATGTGGTGCTGCAGGAGCCATACATCTCCATCCCGTCCCTTTCGGACTTAAGTGTTCAAAAGTATCCTTTACTAGCCAACGCTCTTTTGCCTTCTGAAATCCTTCGCTGCACCGACAAATGCTGTACCATTGTCGCTATACGGCCTTTCACACCTGCCCCTTCTCGCTATGAATTGTTCGAAACAAGCAATAAACGCCACTGACGTATGATCTTATATCAAGTCAATATGCACTGCTCTTATTTGAGACAAACAAAGACAGAAACCCAACATTTCTGCTTTATTATTTGCTCACCTGCTCTGCCGATCATTTTGATTTCAAACGGACCTGCTTTTCCTGCTTTAACTCTCTCGGATGGCAAAACAGCCATCAATTGCATCTCAAAGCGACGGTTATGTCGCCCACAAATCAAGCACTTATGTAGATAATCCCTCAGCTCAATTCGGAGCTTTGTATTATGTCCTGCCCTGCTCCATGAGTAGTTGCTTAATGAGCGCTATCCATGATTAACCAAGCTAATCGAGAACTATTTGGCACGATTGCTGGATGCCTTCTATTATATTCCATCTCTGCTCTCTCTGAACTTCATTAAACTCTCAGAATCTTTTCACCATCCAGAATTGGTTTCAAGGATTCTATCCTGCTCTTGTCAGTTAAAAACCTGTCCTTCTATATACAAGTAATTTCCTTCGCAAAATAATTTTCATGCTCTTTTCTTAGTAAGTGATCAATTGATTCCATCTTCTCTTCGGAAGACGGCTGATCAAGTACTCTTGCTATATTCTTTGCTCTATTTCGTGCTATGTTTCCTGCTCTTTCTCTCCTTTTCAAATGACGTACAGAACGTATCCGTCTCTTGCCATATCTCTTCTCATCATTCTTCCGTCATTTTATCTTTGCTCTAGTTGCATTGATAAAGTGAAGTACCTACATAGCTGATTAATTTTATAGCCTTCTCTAATGTAGACGTGTATTCGATCAATGGAATACTCCTTCTCCAGCACCTCATATAAATAGAAAAATTTGCTGTGAATTTCGTGATCACAAAAACTTTAATCTCATCCCTCCCCCCATCTGAAACATTTGGCACAAACTTTTCAGATGACCAGCTCGACCGAGGTTTTGTCAACCATTCCTGCCCCTGTCGCCACAACTTGTTACCAACCAATGCTGATGAGTTTACTCCTCTACTAGGAGATCAGCAGGGTTATCCTTCGCTCCAACATGTCTCCACCTTTTGACTTCAGTGTTTGTCTGTATAGACGAGACTCTATTCGCTAAAATTGTTCTCAAATTGAATGGCAATTTTTTTTTTTTTTTTTTTTTTTTTTTTTTTTTTTCAAATAAAAACCTGCACCATCACGTCACTGGCACTTATCCGGCTCGACACGGACCAAAATGTATCGTAGCTCAGCGAAATTATACGCACAATCCGAGGTAAAAATATAAAACCATCAGAAAATAAAACACAAGACAATTATAGTGGAAAAATGTTATAAAAAACCACTTTTGTTTATTAATCTCATACAACCTTCTCGGTTGGTTCCTGTTGAAAGACTGACTCTCGTCATACAAATCTCAGAACCTTCTCGGTCTTTCGTTAAGTTTATATACATATTTGCTTAATACATCGACTGCAGAGTTGCAATACTCATGCAGTTCGATACAAAGATTTTTACCTGGGTTGGGGTATTTTACCATCGGGTCTTAGCCTGGGTACCTGAGGGAGCTCGTACGTAGTTGGTTTTACCCCTAACTTTCCATCCTTCGGCACGGTTTACTGTTCGCTGACGTCACCACTGGAATTAGGTATATTTGGGCAGTTCTCAGTTTGTTGCTCATCAAACAGCCTGTCTGTCATTTGTGACCCTACTGGCAACTGAAGTGGTAGAATATCTAATGAATAACTAACCTAACCCAGTCGTGCACTTTATTTTTCCTCACTTCTAGGACAAACTCCGAATTTCTTTCGACATTTTTTGAACACATGTCCTCTCCAGTTCAACTTAAGAAAAAGTAACTTTTTAAAATAAAAGTCAAATCTGTACCATCGTGTTCAAGAATAATATATTAAGGCAAAGCGTTTACACAAAAATATGTCTTGTCAATACATTCCAATATTTTTATTTTTTTTTTGTTTTATTACAAATTTAGAAATAAAATTAATTGCAATAAAAGCATTGCGTAATAAACTTCGTTGCAAAAAAAATAAGAAAAGAATTTTCCGGAATAGTTTTATAGAAAAATATTAGGTTTACCTTCTTATCTTGTAAAAGAAAATGAAAGCAATAGTTTTTTTCCTGTAACAATGCTTAGAATTATTTACCGGAGTATAATATCACTTTTTATAGATAACATTTATGAATGGCATAGGTTTTTATTTTTGTTGTGCATTGAACGAACTACATAATGCTAAAGAATATTTTATTTGCGGACTAATGCGTTATGTACATGGTGAAGATTAAATGTTTTACTTTAAAAAAAAATATATATTTACATGCCATAGACAAACTATTCTTATTCAAAATTACAGAGATTAAGGCAAGCGTTCGTTTTCCTTAAAAAGTGGTAAACATCATTATACATTATTGCAAATAACCCTATGCTGGTGTTACTAAAATGTTATGCACTAAACTAGGATTCTCTGTAGTTGGTAAAAATTCCGCTTTTTATGAGCTCCAATAATATGTTGTTTGGGTACTTTGAATAAAATGTATTTTCATTTATCGTAATTATTTATATCATCAAAGCTGAGAATGGACTGTATCGCATTATTTTTGATAATAAAATCCAGAGGACCGATGTTATCGAACAAAGAACTACACCACCCCAACCCAAGTCCAAACTCCAGGAAGTGATAAATATTCTGGCACCAAGTAGATCCTGGGCCACCTTGGCTACTCCGCGAGCTGCCACCACTCCATCGACCGTTCCGTCGAAATCACTATCGGCCATAGGACGTCCTTGTTGTCGTTTAAAGTGAATAATCATAAGTGTGAAGAGTGCGAAAAGTGCTGAAATAAAAAAAAAATAAAAAAAATTAATTAAACAGCAAAAAGAAAGTCAATTAAATACAAAAAATAATAGTTTTGCTTACGTTTGAGTAAATACATATTCATGCTTATTTTGAGATTCGAACGAATAGTCAATTCTAACGAATGTCTCTATTCGTTCGAATGAACTTTGTTTATGTTTTCTTACTTTAAACAGCAAATTTAAACTTACATTTTTGTAAATAAATCGCTGTTCAGCGTTAGGAAAATACACACGAATAAAAAATGACATTTGTTTCGAATGATTCGAATGTCAAAATACGATACAAATGAACTTTCGATTGATAGGATGAACTTCTTATCTGTTCGAATGTCAAAATACAGATTCTTCGAATTCGAGACACTTTCGAACGAAATCGAATTTCAAAATAAGCGTGATTATAAAAATAGTATTTTCTGCATATGTGTGATGTTTTTTTATTCTAATGTTCACAAATCAAAGAGAAAACGATTTTATAACCATCGCAACACTCACCTGCTAATAGGTACATTACTCCAGTTATTAAGATTGCACTTATTTGTCTTTGGCAAACACCAAATGCTCCAACTAATGCTGCACTGCCAAGAATAATTAGGCATACCAATGAACAGGAGATCGATAAATTTTGCATTCCTGGAAAATACGACATTTAAGTATATTTAAATATGTATAATGTATGTTCTTCTTCATAACTCAAGCATTAAGTAAAAATGCAGAACAACTGAAGTTGATAAAGACAGGTCTAGAGCAAAAATATATATTGTAGTTAAAACTGCAATAAATTGCAATGCTTTTGTAATTTAGTTTATAATGTTTTTTTATAAGATTCAACACAACACAAAAAACTAGTGCGGCGCGCTCCAAATTTAACGAAACTTCAAAAATATAAAACCCGTATGTTGAAAAATGTGTTGGTTGCTGATGAGCCTACTTTAGCTCGTCAGCATATATCATACGAGTCAGCATACGCCGAATATTTGTCCGAATATTAGCATACAGCCCCAAAAGGGGTATTACACGATATGTTCAGGTCGCCAACATACATATGCTGACTAGCCAACAAATTTGCCAACAAACACGTTTTAGCATACCTATGATAGAAATTTCGCTATTACACGATATGTTGTGATTGGGACACATTTTTCAGCATACGTATGCTGATCCAACATATCGTCTAATATTAGCTTAAACAGTGCAAATGCCATATAAGTTTGTGTATAATGTTTTAAATCAATTGAATTATTCGAAGCGTTTTCGTTATAGGTAGTTGTTTATAAAGCCATTTTTTTTTTCATTTAAAATAATGAACCACTTCTCCAAAAGATCAGCGAAAGTAGGTACACCAAATTGCAAACGAAGCTTTATGAATTTAATAATGTGTATACATATTAAATAATAATAATTATAAATTTAAATTATAAAAAAAATCTATATATATGATCGTGTAAAATGGGTTTTACAATTGTACTGTTCCCATAAATGCAGTCGACTTGGCCTGGCCAACAACATTTTTAAACAAAGGGTATCTACTACCATAATTGGATTTCGTCGTAGTTATCCAACTTACTCCATTTGCGGTGGCACGTGAATTATGCAACATGGTAGTAACAGCCTTATTTCACGATAAATTCGTCGAATAATAAGGAATTAACCCAAGAGCAAGCGAAACAAAAATAACTACTTGAAGAATTCGTAATTGCTTCAACTTTTTACCTTTTTGATCATCATTGGTATCAAAAGTATATATTTCTCATTTCATTCCACTCTGTTTTAGAAATGTTGAGTCCATTTGGGTAGTATCAGTGTTTCTTAGAACTCTTGATTCAATTTCGTTCAATTGCGAATTCATGCCTACCGTTAAGTCCGCCGTGTACCAATTGAGTTATATATAGTCCATTATAGTGCTAAAGTAAGTCGACTGCTAAACGGTTGGGATTCGCTTATTACAAATGTGCGGTATGACTTCAACAGTGCGTATGGATAAATGTAATTTATAACATTGCAATTATTGACGAAATTAAACAATGTATTTGAATAAGAGTAGTCACAACCTCTTTAGCGCGTGTTTATTATAAAAATAAAAAAAAAAAAAATTATTTGGCTGAAAAAACCCATTCATACGTAAAAACGCTAACAATAGTTGGCTTCAAAGTGCCTTATGACCTTGAAAGTGATCTACTATTCTATGCCGAATCCGCAAGTCGGAAGGTAGAAGCTTTCTCAGGGCAGTTACACCTTCGCAAGAGCTGGATCAGTTGAAAACCTTAAGATGTAGTTGGTTAATTGTTATTGAATTTCTGAACAGCTTGGTTTGGTTTCAGTGGACGATAACCTAGATAAATTTTTTGTTAATTTTTTTTAACCTACTTTACTGATCTTGCATTAATCTAATGCAGTAAAAGAATGTGTTACGATGCAACTCGGCAACACTAAGCTGAATTGCAGCACACTTCAAACTGAAATTTCTGTTTTTTTTTTTTTTTTTTTTTTTTTTTTATAATAAACACGCGCTAAAGAGGTTGTGACTACTCTTATGGTGTAGTTCGAAGTACACAGCGCGGGCGTTAAGGAAATTGGGATAGAGAAGATAGGAGATTCCGTTTGACAGCTTTCAAGCAAAAACTTCAGTTTCAACATTTTGATTTCTTTTTTTTTTATTGAATACTGGAGAACACGGGTGGTGCCCGCACAAATGTAAGGGTATTTATATTTAAATGAATAATTATAAATGTTTTTTAAATGAATTAATAAAGATTTTAGTTACACATTGGAAACGCAACATATGTGTTTACACCCGGCCCGGCTTCTCAACAGAATGGTTATCTGATTTTTGAAAAATGAAATGTATTTTATATACAGGGCTCTAATCTCGGAATTTATGAAACGTTTGAACAAAACGACGACGTTTTTAATCAGAAAAAAAAAAAAATTTAAGAATTCCCCATACGAAATGCTTATCAGTTAACTCAAAGCATTTTTGTTTCATAGTAACGTATTCAAATATAATTGTTGGGGGCAACTAATCCCCGGAAAACTCATCCTGAGTCAAATGGCCCCCCTTTACGCCATCTACATCTCAACTCAACTGACAGCCAATATTCGCATCACTAACCTAGTGGAAAGTGTTACCATCAAAAGAGTGTTATGTCGTGTTCGGCCCCGAATCCTCCAAAAAATCCACGTTCCTGATGAATTCTTTAAAACTTACGTTAATCCCGAGTTTTTTCTTTTATTTAACCACTTTGGTCAATGCAAAAATTAAGATTCCAACCTCAACCGACAGAAATATCAAATTTTAAAGATTGGCACAATTTGTTTTTTTTTTTTTTGTACGACTAAAAACAAATATCCTATCTCAGCCGAAGTTAAATACAAGAATCAATCTCACCTCCTCCGAGTCAGTCTAAAATTATGCAAGCGATTGTTTAAGTGCTAGTTAGTTTTCTCGGTTTATGCTTTTTATATCAATTTGTTTGTTGTATCTACATAATTGTAGGTATATCATTTCAAGGATTTCAAGGCTGTAAATATTTAAATAATTTAAATATAAAGCTAAAACAAGTTTTGTGAGAAAATAAATTGACTTTTATCTTCAGAAAATTTTTAGAAAAAATCGACTTCGCTATATAGATGTCGCTTTTCATTTATACAAAAAAAGTATGAATATCGAAAACTTTGGTACGTTGCGTTGTTTAGTATTACATACTTATAAAAAGGAAGTGTCGTCCACAAGCCAGACTAGTAAATGTAAATAAGTCTGTCACAAGTTAGAGTTTTCCGAATTTTGGATTTTCACCAGGATCTGGGAGAATGGCCTAGAAGAGATGTATTCCATTGCGAAAAAAGCCGTTGCTGCCTACGGAACATATCATATTTCTGCTTTATCTTTCGCAATATTTCTGCCATCAGAAGAAGCAAAAACCCAAATTCCAACTCTGGATTTTTCACCGCGCCACCTCTCGCGAACGTCTGACAAACATCCGAGAGTATAACTGTCTTGAAAGAGCTTCTCAATCGGCCGTTTGTAATCGGCATAAAATGTAGATCCCTTCCATTCGTTCCAAAAATGAAAAACTCACACAAAAAAAAAAAAAGCTCTGAATACATATTTGTTTAAATTTATCGAAAAATTTCTGAACGGGTTAATACAGAACCTTTGGCATATTATCCTAAATGTATTTATATTTTATATTCATGGATTATTGATGGAAGTTCGCGAAAAAATACACCAGTTAAAGAAGTTTGTAAGTTTTTTGGAACTCGTCTCATAGTTGTCCAAGTCATTAACCACAGCTCGCAAATATTACAAAACCCCCATACCCAAACTAAAAATAATTAGTATTATGTTTAATATGAGTATGTATTTGCAGAAAGTTGTAAATATATTAAGACATTCTAGGCATGATCTTCAAGTACTTGCACATGCTAACAGTAAAAAAAATGTATAAAACACAATAACAGAAGCTGATTTAAAAAGGATACATAATTATATACTTAAAAATAGTTAAAATTTTTAGTTCTTAAGCCTATTTTTGTGGTACAACTGTATTAAAATATTTCGATTGTATTTAATAGGTAGATATTATTGAATGTAGTATATTTTAATCTTATTTTTTTATTATTTTTAAATTGTTTATAGAAAGTGTGCTATTTATAGAAAACACAAATATTTCATCACATAAAGCTCCTTGTGATAATCGAATGATTACTTTGAAAAAGTAAAAAGTCCTTGGAAACAAGACTATATACACACAAAAACGTAAAGAAAAATAATTTCATCGAATTGTCGTTAAAAAGACACAGTTAAAAGTTTGCAAGATTTCGTTTACTGCTTTGCTCCATTGTAACTAAGCATTTAATCCTAATTGTTTACATCATTCATTCGTCACTATAATTTTATAAACTCTTCGAAAATTAAATCACAAAGACGGTGTTTCGTTGGTTTAGACGGTGGTTTAGTTTTTCAGGAATTGTATATACAAGGTGGTTGACGAAACGCATTATCAAGAAAATGGAAGGTGGTTGACGAAACGCATTATCAAGAAAATGGAAGGTTTTGATTTTTTATCTAAATTTTTTGTTTTACTCATATGAAATGGAAACGGTTTTTTATAAAAATCAATCGAAATGGACTTCAATCCAAGTGAAAAAAATGTTTTTTTTTGCGGCCAACTCAACACACACAAGAAAGTTGGGATTTCATATTTGGCAGCAGAAATCTGAAATCTCAGATCAAAAATCGTAAATGACATGAGCCATCATCGTACAATTATAGGGTCGTTAATTTGGGGGAAGGTCAGTACGAATAAACGAATTTTCCGAATTAATGAGAGATTTTTATTTATGCACTAAAGCGCGTTCTTAAAAATGCAAAAACTTAAACGAAAAACTGTTTTATTAACACAAAAAATTGCAAATAATACATAAAACTTCTTATAATTCATTTTTGTAACTAAAGGCTTAAATTGTACTCGTATTTTGTGTTTGCCGGGACTCCCCCAGAAGAAGACATTTTGATAATATGTTCCGACTTCTACATATTTGAGGTCTATTTGCTACCTATACATGTTCAATCAATGCGTTTTTTTCTTTGGCAAATTTTAAACTGGCTCATTTATTCGGAAAAATCTCTTAAAATCGGACGAATAGGCAATATTGATTGTGATTTGTTTCAAACAAACAAAATAACACCTCAGTAACTTATTGATGTCAAGGACTAGTGTTTATGCGTTGTTGCAAAAAGTTGAGTTTCTTAATTTAGCAATATGCATCAGCCACCCTGTACTATGAAAATATTGAGCCCTACCCAGAACTCTAATTGCGTAATTCATTAATCAATTTTCATCGAGACTAATAAAACCTGGGTCGGCATTCTGTAAGGCGAAATGTTAAAACGTTTTCGTTTGCACGAAGAAATTTGCATGTGTACCATAGGGCAAATCATTCGTGCACCTTCCAGAATCTGGCCCCAGGTCTTTGCATAGTTTAATCGAATAGTTTACCGTTTTCATTTTGAACATTAATGGAATCAAACTGTTGTGGTATTCGTTTGGGCTTCTTCAGATTTGCCCTTAAATTTCAGATTTCGTTTGCCTAATCGAACATAAAAACGTCACTTGCTCTTTTTTGTGTTGATATTTGTGTGATTTGAATAGTGTAGTCTTCGACACTTTTCTAAGCGATTTCCATTCACTGGTTAAATTTTGTATTAAAACATTAAAAATATCTCCCGATAGATTTCTAAATATTTATACATAAATAATTTACGAAAATAGATTCACTCGATGCAATGCCTTTCTTTGCTGGAGAAAAAATTCACTAAAAAAGTAAACGAACTCCCATCAGTTGGTCAACTCAAACGCCCTTGTATTGGTAAATCTGAGAAAATATCTACATTCGCAAAAGTGCTCTGAAATCTGAAAAAGATAGCTTTTTCCTGTACCAAACGAACATAAAAATTGCTCTGAGAGCAAAAAAAGTGCTCTGAGAGCGCCCAATCGAATACCACATGTGTTTCACTGCGTTTACTATATTTTTTTTGTTTTGTGCTAACTAAATATATTGTTTTTATTTCTTTGATTTTAGTTCTATAATAATAATACATTAATATGTGTGACCAAGTGCAGCAAGCAGAGCAAGTTGAGCCCACGCGGGATGAGCAAATCCTCAAGGCCAAGGAACTTTATAGTCAGGGTTCAAGAAATTTTCTTGTGGGATGTTTCAGTGAAGCTGCCGATGATCTGAGTCAAGTATGTGCACTTTATGAAGAAATCCATGGGGAACTCTCGGACGAGCTTGGAATTCCTTATCTTTTGTAAGTAGAATAATACTCAATTATAAAACTTGGCTTAGCGATCATTTTCCAGATATGCCAAGTCCCTTATTGCACTCGCATTGGATGAAAACAAAGTTATCGATGTTCCAGATGAAGAAGAGGATGACGATGATGAGGAAGACGTTGACGAAAGAAACGTCGAAATTGCAGCAGAAAATAAGAACCGAACAGTTGCTGCGGGAACATTGGAAACAATAAAGGATAACGAAGAGGCTGAGAGTAGTGAAGCAAATGAAAAGAAGGTAGAACAAACAAAAGAAGCTGACTCTACTGACGACAAGAAGCCAGAAGAGAATACAGCGGACTCTACAGTTAATGAAGTAGAAGATAATAAAGAAAAACACACAAAGACTGTGGATGAAGCGGTTGTAACAAGCACAGAGGATGTAACACATAGTATGGTAACTAAAGTTACAACTTCCGATGGGGAAAAACCTAGCACTTCGAATGGTAATGCCGAAACAGAAGAAGAAGAAGATAATGAGGCCGTAAGTTCTTACTGATGTATTTGTTTTGAAATCTCCATATTCTTGTATATACTACTTTTTGTATTAATAGGCATCTAGTCTTCAATTAGCTTGGGAAATTCTGGAGCTTGCCGCCAAAATATTTACTCGTCAAGGTATCAGCGGTTTATCCAACTTGGCAGAAGTTCAAACTGAATTGGCAAATATTGAATTTGAAAATAATATTCTTGATTCTGCACGGGAGGATTATGGTAAATATAAACACTTTTGTAATGCTGTTTTAAGAAAATATTTTACTTTGTTCAATATACAGAAAAAGCCATAAAGATTTACAAAGAACTGCCTGAAAAATACCGCCGAGCCATGGCTGAAATACATTACAAAGTTGGTCTTACATATCTCATGCAACAAATGAATAATGAAGGTGCGGCATCGTTAAAAGAAGCATGTTCACTTATTGAAGACGAAGTTACTGAAATCAAAGCAAAAGAAAATCTTACTGACAAGGATAAAGAAAATATCAAAGACTTGGAGGAGACTAACCAGGAAATAGCGGCAAAAATAGCTGAAATCGAGGAAACCAGGCAGCAGGTGCGATCTTGAAGTTACTCACTCTGATATTCTTGTTAAAAATAAAATATATTTTTTCAGAACATGGCTGAAGTGCGGGCTGCTTTGGATAGTTTTATTGCACCTGCTAATGAAAAAATGGATGATGAAGCCGGTCCGTCGTCTTCGGCGTCAAGCTCATCCGCAATAACATCATCTTCAAAACCAACTGATATATCGCATTTGATTAAACGAAAAAAGCCAGACACACTGCCCTCTTCAGAAGCTGAAGCAGCTGGATCACCAGCCAAAAGGCCAGCCGTTTAGAATGCCATGCACCCAATCGTCACAATGTTTCTCATTCCAATGAAAATCGTACACGGAAAATGTGTTTTCTTATTTCTTTTTGAAGTCTCGTTAATTTGTAAGTTAAAGACTTATTAAGTTTACGTTTTTATTCTATATGATTTTGAAATTAGAACATAAGAATATGGCTATGTACGAAGAGAGGAAAACTCCAATATTTTTTGATTTTTCAATACATACTTAGCTAAGTTGCTTGAAAAGCAAAAAGTTTAATTAAAATATGTTTGTCTTTTGTAAATTATTAGATAAATGTGTTTTATTTTTGTGAAAAGCTATAAATTGCTCAACATGTAGAAAAAAGAATTAGTCTTTCCTTTTGGAAGAACATTCAAGGAATTCGACAAACCGAAACAGATAAAAAGAAATCAATAAAATGCGTCCGTGAACTTAAATAAAAAAGTTGACTAAAAAAACCTAAAAATCCGATTGAAAGTAAAAAAAGCAAAGCAGCGAAGATGTGTTTCGTTACCGATAGCTGATAACAGCCCTTTTTTATTATCAGCCATGATTGTAGCCGTGTTTTATTATCAGCGTGATCTGATCCGAATCAGATCACGAAAATAAAACAATACGGATCATAGACGAGTTGTGGCAACAGTTGCTTTCAAAAGACGACCATGCTACCAGCCATATTGCAAACATTCTGTACAACGACATTTCAGTTGCTTGTCGGGGGTGTTGCCATATCAGTCAAATTATTCATTTTTAATTTTTGACGGTGAGAGTTTTTTAAGAACTTATTTAAAGTGTTTACAATCAGTTCGAAATATAATGAAAACCGCAGTTTACACATTTGGGGGTCGATTCTGGTTCTGTGAAAGAGTGAATCGAATAAATCGTTTTCACATTCGCTTTCACGTATTGCTTTCATTTTTTCGATTCACTTTGTACTAAAATGCGATTCTGGTTCAATAAGTGAAAAAAGCTGTGGTGAATTCAATATCGCACACTGTGTTGTATGAAATTGGGCTCTCAATTTACAAACTCCACTAAAAACTTTCACTGGCAATTTGGCCCGTGAAAAGAATTTATTCATATGAAAAATTTTGACGTTTGGTTTCACCTTTTCATAGAACGAGAATCGAAAATGCGGTGAAAGGGTGAATATATTTTCGTTTCACTTTTTCATAGAACCAGAATCGACCCCCTGGTCCGCTTAGATTGGAATAATTCTTAGACAAAGCATTATACTTTTCATAATAATACCATAATTCTCTCTCTGCACACACACAAAATACGTTTGATTGTTAAAATAAAATCGGAACTTCACGTAAATTTAAAGCTGTATGTCCAAAAAACTCGGCGAAAACAGTTGCAGTTATAAAATTGTTTAATGCCCCTATTACGGAAGACAACTACAACCAAAACAAGGTTGTCTTTCTCCAATTGGGATTATCGATAACAACTAGTTGTCTGTCGAAGGACAACCATCATCCTATGAGTAGACAACTAATAAAATGGTTGCCTTTTCAGTTGTGTGTATGTATTATAGAAGACAACTGAGTTGTGTTGGAGTTGTCCCGAATATCAAAATCAGACAACTGCTTATTATCAGTTGTGTACCATTTTGCGAACGAAAAGGATCACCTTTTTTATTGAATTATGGACAAAAAAACGTAAGTAGGAATAAGAATTAAAAAAGGATAATAGAATGAGTATTTTTAAAAGTTTAAAAGTCGCCAAACCGGCGCAGTTTGATCGGCTGATAGGAATTTTACAAGATCAACATAATCTGGTCAGGGGTAAATGACAGTTTGGTTCATCAAAAAAAAAAAATTGACGAAGGTTGGGAAAAAATGGATTTGGAGCTCAACAGTATCGGGCCACCTTCAAGGAGCGGAAAAGAATGGCAAAGGGTTCGTTAATGATGCGATATAAGAATTTTTCTATCAACAAAATATTTTTGCAGGTTTGGATACAGAATCGTAATAGATTTAGTGAACTCTAATCTTCCTCCTCCAAGTCACCAAAAAATAAATCAAAACTACTTTCCATTGTTTTTTTTCTTAACGTTTTCGTTTTAATTGCAAATACTTCTTCGTTCGATTTCAATTTCCACAAATAAATTCACAAAATTGACATTTAACAGCTGATTTCGATTTTCAATATGCTCCTAAAAGATGGCAATTTATTTTTTAAAGACAACTGAAAAGAGTTGTCTTGTTATGCAAAAATTTGTTTGGTTGTCTCAAAGTTGAGTTGTCATGGAGACAACACAACTAAGTTGAGTTGTCTTCCATAATAGGCACTTAAATTTATGCAGCCTGCTAGTTTACATTTTTCATTAGATATTCCGAGATTTTCTGGACATTTGTGCCTGATTTGTACTTTATGTAAAAACAAAAAACAACTATCACCTTTCTGCCGGAAAACTTGTGAAACAATAATTATTTACGAACTGCGACAGCGACACATTTCATAAACATTTTTTGTTAAACATTTACTTAAAAAATTATGGAATATGTCGCTGAGCTTGTCATACCTTTACAGAATTAAAAAGCAAAATCTCCAATGTCGCGAAATTTATTGGATGTAAAAAAATGCTTATTGTTTTTTTGTGCTATGAAGAGTATTGTGGCGTGGAAGGTATCGTGTAACTTAAGTGGTGAAACAAGCCCTTAGTCACAGTTTGGTGAAACCAGGCCTTAGACAGTTTGGTGAAACCAGGCCTTAAAGTCACAAAACAAGTTCCACTCAAGTGTCACTTCCAATTGGAGACTGGAATCTGTCACCACTGAACCTTGTTCTAGAACCACTTAGAATTAGCTAGAAAGTTCTCGTCAGATGGCGGAGCGGGTATAAAAGGACAGCTTTTAGAAGAGGGCGAGACAGTTGATTTATAAAAGTGATTGGTTAAAGTTCGAGATAGTAATAGTTTGTGAAGATAAATAAGTGAAAAGTAATAGAGTAAATTAAGTGATTGGTTTGAAACGTTGAAGAATTGTTTAAGTAATAGTGTTCTGGTACTTAATAAGTGAAATATTAGAATAGTCGATAAAAGTGTAATAAAAGTGAATTTTATTAGAGAAGTTAAACGGAATAGTGTTTTATCCTTACGAATCCCAGCCTGAATGTAACATTGGTGTCAGAAGTGGGATAAAACTTATTCTGTGCTAAGTGTCTAAGTGTAGTTAAAAAAAAAAAAAAAAAAAAAAAAAAAAAAAAAGTGAATTTGTGTGAATTTCTAAATTACAAGAGACAAACAAAATGGGTCGTATATTGCTGCAACTAAGCATACCCCAATTAAAAAGTGAACTAGAAAAACGGAATCTATCCACAGCTGGAGGAAAAAGTGACCTCATTCTTCGTCTGCAGGAAGCTGTCCAAAACGACGGAGAAGATCCAAAAACTATGCTATTCGACGTGGCAGAAGAACAAGTAAGTACAAGCGTGGATATTAGCGCTATGATGGAATTACTTCTTGCCAAGATGGAAGAACAGAAGAATTCTCTAGAAGAACAGAACAATTCTATGGAATTGAAGTTCGCAGAACAGAAAAATTCTATGGAATCTAAGTTCGCAGATCAGAAGAATTCTCTAGAAGAACAGAAGAATTATTTAGAAGAACAGAAAAATTCCATTGTCGCCGCACAAAAAGACGCCGTGGAAGAATTTAAGAATATTCTAGAAGTAAAAATCGACGAAATCGATGAAAAATTAAACGAGCATGAAACAAAGTTTGAGAAAATTAATGAAATGTTTCATAAACAAGGAACAAACATCGAGAACATAGCTAAAGAACTCGAAAAAGTCAAGAAGCAGAAGGCTCGGGAATACTCCGCTGACTGCCCAAGAAGGAAGGAGATGCAACCACCCGTTTTTGATGGTCAAACATCATGGCCAATTTATAAGAGACAGTTTGAAGCAGCTGCAACGACCAATGGATGGGACGACGAGGAAAAGTCGATTGCACTAACGCTCGCATTACGAGGTACAGCTGCAGAATTGCTTCAAACTGTCTCAGCAGAAAAACAACGCGATTACGACGCTTTGGTGAAGGCTATTGAGATGCGATTTGGTGACGACCATATGCAGCAAGTATATAGAGTGCAGCTTCGCAGTCGAATCCAGAAGAGGGGGGAAACACTCCAACAGTTGCAAGCGGATATCGAAAGGCTAGCGCACTTGTCTTATCCCAATGCCGGCGAAGATGTCATCAATGAAATGGCTATTGAGGCATTTACACAAGCCATAGAGGACAGACAACTGCAGATGGCTCTACGAATGGCTGGAAAGAGAACTCTTCCTGAGGCACTGGCATTTGCCTTAACGATGAAAGCCGCTGACCAAGCATCTCAAGGATTTCACCGCGTGAGAGAAATGACATCCGTTGAATGCTCGTGCCAGAGAACAGAAATAGTCGACCGTAACAGTTCTCGAAGGGGACCGATCCGTTGCTGGAACTGCAACAAAATTGGACATCTACAACGACAGTGCAGAGCCGAGCGTAGACAGGGCAGTTGTCCGCATTGCAGAACTAATAACGAGGAGGCGTTTGAGCATTCGGCGGAACCATCAGTCGGGAAACGAGTAAGAACCAACTTCGCGGGGCAGAAGCTGGTTCTTGGAATCGACGCCCCCAGGACCACAATTCAGGTTTCCCAGACCAAACGATGTAATAGAAGCTTGACAGTGGAAGCCCATATCGGGCAGAAAAAGTATGTGGCCACCATCGATACAGGTGCCACCGCTTCCATAGTCAGAAGGGACATCGTTCGCCAATCTTGGCTGCACAACACCAGCAGCTACTGTCTGAAAACAGCAACTGGAGCAACAGCAAAGGTGTATGGTGAGGTACTCTTGACGATAAACCTTGCAGGAATAGTCTTCTCCCATGCATTCTTAGTGGCTGATATATGTGACGAATGCATCATCGGAATCGACTTTATGAAGACGCACGATATAGTACTCGACATCGGTTTGCAAGTCATAAAGTACAAGAACGTCGAGATTCCGATGGTTTACGGGAACGAGAACGTCGCAGCTCTACGAACAGTTGTAAGTGAGGACGAAATACTACCACCTTCGTCAGAAACAGTTATTTGGACAAAGCTGGAAGGCGACCCTGGGAGCCACCGATTCTACCTAGTCGAGCCAGATGCAGAAAATTATTATCAGAGGTATATCGTCGGAAAGATGCTGGTTGAACCTAAAAACAACTTGGTTCCCGTTCGTGTCCTCAATGTGGAAAACAAAAGCGTGAAACTAAAGCAAGGGGAAGTGATTGGAAAGTGCGTACCGATTACTGCGGTCACAAAGTTGTCCAATGCAAGTGATGTGAAAGCGGTTAGACCTGCGGAGATATCGGAGATGAAAAAGAATATACTCGGAGAGTGCGAGCTGGATCAGGAGCAGCGGTCCATGGCAGGTAGTTTAATCAACGAGTTCGCTGATATATTTGCTTCGCAGAACAGCGAGTATGGCCGAACACATCTCGTAGAACACCGAATCGACACCGGAGATGCGAGACCGATTCGTCAGCCTCCCCGACGACTACCATTGGCTAAGCAGACGGAGGTTGCAGAAATGGTTTCGACAATGGAAAAGGAGGGACTGATTGAAAGCTCAAAAAGTCCGTGGGCATCGCCGGTCGTCCTGGTCAAGAAGAAAGACGGAAGTACGAGATTCTGCGTGGACTATCGCCAACTCAACAACGTCACCAAGAAGGATAGCTACCCCCTTCCAAGAATTGACGACACCCTGGACACACTATCCGGAGCCAAATGGTTTTCGACTCTCGATCTGAAGAGTGGCTACTGGCAAGTGCAGATCCATCCAGAAGACCGCGAGAAAACAGCATTCACAGCAGGAAACGGGCTTTGGCAGTTTACAGTAATGCCATTTGGACTGTGCAATGCTCCGGCTACCTTTGAACGTCTAATGGAGCGCGTTTTGCTGGGACTAACGTGGAAAACCTGCTTGGTCTACCTGGACGATGTCATCGTAGTAGGAAAAACATTTAACGAACATCGAGATAACCTTAAGGAGGTGTTCCAAAGGCTACGAAGTGCGCAACTAAAACTTAACCCGAAGAAGTGTTCGCTATTTAGACCAGAAGTGAAGTACCTCGGTCACATCATCTCTTCCAAAGGAGTCAAGACTGATCCGGAGAAGGTCGATGCAGTGAAAAACTGGCCGGTTCCCAAAGACAAACATCAACTGAGAAGCTTCCTGGGACTTGCGACCTATTACAGACGATTTGTTAAGGACTTTGCCAGGATCGCAAAGAGCTTGCATCAACTGACAGAAAAAGGCAAACAATTCAAATGGTCAGGTGAGTGCGAAAACAGCTTCAAGGAACTTAAGCAACAGTTGTGCAACGCCCCCATACTAGCGTACCCCACCCCTGGGAAAACATTTATTGTGGATGCAGACGCTAGTAATGTGGGAATTGGAGCCGTCCTTTCCCAGGTGCACGATGGCCAAGAGAAAGTAGTTTCCTACTTCAGCAAAGTTCTCTCAAAGCCAGAAAGGAACTACTGTGTTACCAGGCGCGAACTCCTTGCTTTGGTATTGGCGACAAAACATTTCCATAAGTACCTTTATGGGCGGAAATTCATCCTCCGCACAGACCACGCATCTTTAAAGTGGCTGCTGCACTTTAAGAATCCTGAAGGCCAAGTCGCAAGGTGGATCGAACGGCTGCAGATGTACGACTACGAAATACAACATCGAAAGGGAAGTCTTCACTCTAATGCAGACGCTCTCTCCCGTCGACCGTGCAAAGCAAATTGCAAACATTGCTTACGACACGAGGAAAAAGATGTCGCGTCCGTTCAAAGGGTGAGAGCTATGCCCATTGGTGGCTGGAGTGCGCGGGAAATACGGGAGGCTCAAAGGGAAGATCCGGATATCGAACCGATTATCGCCTGGAAGGAGCATGAGGGAAAACCAGACTGGCAGGAGATATCCAATAGGAGCCCCGAGCTGAAGGCATACTGGGCGCAGTGGGACTCCCTTCACGTACAAGACGGCATTCTAAAAAGAAGATGGGAAAGCCCGGATGGAAAGTCGTTCGTAATGCAGCTTGTTGTACCCAGGTCAAAGGTTAAGGAAGTGCTCAGGGAATTGCATGATGGAGTGTCTGGAGGCCACTTGGGAATCAATAAAACGCTCGAAAAAGTGCGGGAACGCTTTTACTGGATTCATTCAAGGGAGGACGTTGAAACTTGGTGCAGGAAATGCGTTACATGTGCGGCCAGCAAAGGTCCTAGACTGAAAGTCCGTGGCAAAATGCATCAATACAATGTTGGAGCCCCTTTCGAAAGGATAGCAGTTGATATTGCGGGACCGTTTCCTGAAACAAACAATGGAAATCGTTACATCCTCGTTGTTATGGACTATTTCAGTAAGTGGCCTGAAGCATTTGCTATCCCAAATCAAGAAGCTAAAACCGTGGTGGAGCAAATCGTCAATAACTGGGTAAGCAGATTCGGTGTACCAATGGAACTGCATTCAGACCAAGGACGGAACTTCGAGTCGAAGATTTTCCAAGGAGTGTGCCAGTTACTCGGGATTCACAAGACAAGGACAACCCCGCTTCATCCACAATCAGATGGGATGGTGGAGCGCTTCAACAGGACACTGAATGAACACCTCTCTAAGGTCGTTGGCGAAGACCAGAGAGACTGGGATAAGCAGATTCCCATGTTTTTATTGGCTTATCGAGGAGCAGTGCATAACACCACAGGACATACTCCATCTGAAATCTTATTTGGTCGAACAGTCCGCCTACCTAGCGAGTTGATGTTTGGATATCCATGCGAAGAGCCCAAGAATGAGGAGGAATACGTTACAGACCTCAGGGATATCATCAGGGACGTGCATCGAGACACTAGGGATAAGATTAAGATAGCCAGTGACCGCATGAAAACGAGGTACGATACTAAAACGACAACTACAGGATTCCAGGAAGGAGATCTGGTATGGCTATACAACCCTCATCGAAGGAAAGGTTTATCGCCTAAGTTGCAACAAGACTGGGAAGGGCCCTATACAATCGTAAAGCGCATCAACGACGTTGTCTATCGCATCCAACGAGGAAGAGGCAAGCTGAAAGTCGTTCATGTGGATCGTCTTCATCGTTATAATGGTGAAAATGTTAACGAGTTTGTTCGGGACGAACAAGTTTAAGAGGGGGATATTGTGGCGTGGAAGGTATCGTGTAACTTAAGTGGTGAAACAAGCCCTTAGTCACAGTTTGGTGAAACCAGGCCTTAGACAGTTTGGTGAAACCAGGCCTTAAAGTCACAAAACAAGTTCCACTCAAGTGTCACTTCCAATTGGAGACTGGAATCTGTCACCACTGAACCTTGTTCTAGAACCACTTAGAATTAGCTAGAAAGTTCTCGTCAGATGGCGGAGCGGGTATAAAAGGACAGCTTTTAGAAGAGGGCGAGACAGTTGATTTATAAAAGTGATTGGTTAAAGTTCGAGATAGTAATAGTTTGTGAAGATAAATAAGTGAAAAGTAATAGAGTAAATTAAGTGATTGGTTTGAAACGTTGAAGAATTGTTTAAGTAATAGTGTTCTGGTACTTAATAAGTGAAATATTAGAATAGTCGATAAAAGTGTAATAAAAGTGAATTTTATTAGAGAAGTTAAACGGAATAGTGTTTTATCCTTACGAATCCCAGCCTGAATGTAACAGTATTAAATTTTTTAGTCTGGCAACGTGACTGTGTGGCTATCTTTTACAGGCACACCAACATTCAAGAAAGAAACAAACAGCGCCAAACAGCGCTGCGAGCAATAGTAGAAATAATTTTCAGATCATGGTTCATGATCTCGATGAGAAGCAGGATCATATGCTGTTGTTGTAAGTGCATGTAAATCGATGATCTATATAGATCATGGCTGATAATAAAACACGGCTTGTATATAGATCATCGATTTACGTGCACTTACAACAACAGCATATATGATCCTGCTTCTCATCGAGATCATGAACCATGATCTGAAAATTATTTCTACTATTGCTCGCAGCGCTGTTTGGCGTTGTTTGTTTCATTCTTGAATGTTGGTGTGCCTGTAAACGATAACCACACGGTCACTTTGCCAGACTAAAAAATGCAATACTCTTTATAGCACAAAAAATCAATAAGCATTTTTTCACATCCA
Organism: Cheilosia vernalis; assembly: GCA_949126925.1. NCBI lineage: Eukaryota > Metazoa > Arthropoda > Insecta > Diptera > Syrphidae > Cheilosia > Cheilosia vernalis. Next base: position 43,872,679 of record OX421358.1, read on the forward strand.
ATAAATTTCCCGTCCTTGGAGATTTTGCTTTTTAATTCTGTAAAGGTATAACAAGCCCAGCGAAATATTCCATAATTTTTTAAATAAAGTAATTTATTTAACAAAAAAATGTTTGAGAAATGTTTCGCAGTTCGTAAATAAATATTGATTTACAAGTTTCCCGGCAGAAAGGTGCTGCGAGTGCGAAAATATTGCAGAAAAATGTAACTGCAACTGTTTTCGCCGAGTTTTTTTTGAACAAATAGCCTTAAATTTATGTGAAGTGACGATTTTATTTTAACAATCGAACGTATTTTGTGTGTGTGCAGAGAGAGAACCATGGTATTATTATGAAAAATATAATGCTTTGTCTAATGTCGTTTTCGATTTGGCTTTTCAGATTTTGATCTGAGATTTCAGATTCCTGCTGCCAAATCGAACATGAAATCTGAATTATATTGGCATGTGTGTGTATTGAGTTGGCGGCAAAAAAAAAAATTTTTGCACATGTACTCGAAATCCATTTCAATTGATTTTCACACATTTATAGTACTGCATTTCGAAATCATTTAATGTAAAAAACTCGATCCCATACGCGTTAAATAAATAATTCAGTTAAAAAAGCAATCCTTCCAACGATAAACAATTCGTAACCGACGCTGTGATTCATAAACATTGGTGTTAGTGAAAGTATGTGTAAAATCTGAGAAAAAATTCAGATTTCTCAAAAGTGGTCTGGGATAAAAAAAAGATTGATTTTTGTGGCAAATCGAACATGAAAAGCAATCTCGATCAAAAAAAAAATAGATTTTTTGTCAAATCGAAAACGACATAAGAATGCCAATCTAAGCGGACCAGATGTGCAAACTGCGGTTTTCATTATAAATTTCTGACTGATTGTAAACACTTTAAATTATGTCGATTTTCATTGGGATTTTCGGATTTTGCTCTCAGATTTCAGATTTTTCGTGCCCAGTGGAACATAAAATGAGATTTTTCTTGCTTCGCATTTGTGGTAGTGCGTGTTTGAAAAGTCAGAAGTTCTTAAATTGTAATTTATGCTTATGAAAATCCACTCAATTTATGTTGATATAAATTGCGGCAGCAAAATGTAATTTGTTCTCTATTTTTCACAGACTTGCCTTCTAAATACGTAATTAATAACACACTTTTAAGTTTGACAAAAGACAAATGTTTTGGTGTTAGTGTAAGTAGGTGTGAATCTCGCTCAGATATCGAGATTCTGTCCCAATGGAAAACGACATTAGTTCTTAAAAAACTCTAACCTTAAAAAAAAAAAAAATTATCAATTTAATTCATATGGCAACACCCCCGACAAGCAACTGAAATGTCACATCATATTGTGGCGTAACGTTGTACAGAATGCTTGCAATAGGTCTGTTCCTTTACTTTCTGGTTCAATTTTGGCAATATGTCACATTTATCTCATTGCGAGAGAATTCGATCACCGAAATGAAATAACGGGTGATTTTTTAGCTGGTTTGGTTTTGGCAACACTGGTTTTGACAGCTGACGTGTGTTTAGTACCTTGTGTCACTGTCAAACAGCTTCAGTTTGGTTTGCAATTTAACCATGGATCGTCTTACAAATGAACAACGCTTGCAAATTATTGAATTTTACTATCAAAATTCGTGCTCGGTTCGAAATGTTCATCGCGCGCTGCTTCGAAAAATTGTGTTCAGCGATGAGGCTCATTTTTGGTTGAATGGGTACGTAAATAAGCAAAATTGCCGCATTTGGAGTGAAGATCAGCCAGAAGCATTGCAACAGCTACCAATGCATCCCGAAAAAGCCACTGTTTGGTGCGGTTTATGGGCCGGCGGCATTATTGGGCCATATTTCTTCAAAGATGATGCGGATCACAGCCAGGCGATCACTTATCGGCTTAAAGTCAATAACTTTTGACCTAAGCCGATTTCCCACGACGAATCAGCGTCCTAATACATGCAATCTTTTATGGCAGCTGAAATAAATGTCGCAGTTTTTCCTTTTCATCATACCTGATCCTATCCATCTTATCTCCTGGACTGCGGTAATATCTGCCTTGTACCGCGCGAGGACAGACTAAAGTTTTTGAGTAGCACCTGGAGTATAGAGCGTCCGCACGTTCCAGGTGCATACTCTTAAATCATTGTCCGTTGACGTTCCGGGTCTGGTTGCCGTTTGAGGGAATTCGTTATCCGAGGCTCCTCGTGTCACTCCCATAACTAATTCTTTTTTCCATGGTCGGGAAGTTACCCCGACGGCACAACCCCCAACCTGGAGGGCCAGGTCCTTGTTTTCACCCTAGGACAGCGGGCCGGATCTTCCGAAGCGTAACCGACTTCGGGATATGAGCGCTGCCGTTGACCCATTAAGGCGTTCATTCGCCACCAACTCTTTTCCAATAACCTGGCGTGTTATTGGAGATCCCTATAGACCTGGGGTCCGAGTACGTCGAGGCAGCTCTTATAGGGATATCACTAAGTAATTCGGCCTAACTGGAATTGTAGACGCCACCGTTGACTCCATCTAGGGAATTCATCCGCTGCCGTCTGGAACAGGAGGAAATGTCTTAGTGAGGAGACACTCCACCCCCTCTCTCGTCCGCTGCCTCCAACGACCTTCCAAAGGGGTTGGTTACCCAAGCTCCAGTCGAGGTACTAGGCACCCACCGGTCACCAACGTGGAGGTGAGAGTAGGAGTTGATTGTGAGAGGCTAAGTGAGAACGCTTGTGTTCTCATAAAACGCATCACGACCCTTCAATTGTAGAACAATCCAGTATAAACTGGGAACTATTGATGGTTGGGAAGTTGAAAGTAAGTTTAATGAGCTAATTGTGGAACTAAATAGAGTTAGCTAAAAAGTTCTCGTCCAGATGGCGGTGCGGGTTGATTTTTGACAGTGATTGGTTAAAGTTCGAGATTGTAATCGGTTGTGAAGATAAATAAGTGCAAAGTAATACAGTGTATTAAGTGATTCTTTTGAATCGTTGAGGAATTGTTTAAGTAATATTGTTCTGGTACTTAATAAGTCAATTATTAGATTAGTCGATAAAAGTGTAATAAAAGTGAATTTTATTATAAAAGTTTAACAGAATAGTGTTAAAAAAAACAAGAGACAGAGAAAATTAATGATAAATGTTTCATAAACAAGGAACGAAACATCGAGAACATACCTAAAGAGCTCGAAAAAGTCAAGAAACAGAAGGCTCGGGAATATTCTGCTGACGCCCAAGAAGGAAGGAGATGCAACCACCCGTTTTTGATGGTCAAACATGATTACCAATTTATAAGCGATAGTTCGAAGCAGCTGCCACAACCAACGGATGGGACGAAGAGGAAAAGTCGATTGCACTAACGCTCGCATTACGAGGTACAGCTACAGAATTGCTTCAAACTGTCTCAACAGAAAAACAATTCGTCTACGATGATTTGGTGACGACCATAATGTAGCAAGTGTATCGAGTGCAACTGCGCAGTAGAATCCAGAAGAGGGGAGAAACACTCCAGCATTTGCAAGCGGATATCGAACGGCTAGCACACTTGTCGTATCCCAATGCCGGAGAGGATGTCATCAATGAAATGGCCGTTGAAGCATTTACACAAGCCATAGAAGACAGACAACTACAGATGGCTCTACGAATGGCTGCAAAGATAACTCTTCCTTAGGCACTGCCATTTGCCCTAACGATGAAAGCTGCTGAGCTAGCATCTCAAGGATTTCACCGCGTGAGAGAAATAACATCCGTCGAATGCTCATGCCAGAGAACAGAAGTAGTAGACCGGAACAGTTGTCCACATTGCAGAACTAGGAACCGGAACGAGGAGGCGTTTGAACATTGGGCGGATGGAACATCACAAAGCCATCGGTCGGGAAACGAGTAAGAACCAACTTCGTGTGGTAGAAGCTGGTTTTTGGAATCGACGCCCCCAGGACCACAATTCAGGTTTCCCAGACCAAATGATGTAATAGGGGCTTGATATTGGAAGCCCATATCGGCCAGAAAAAGTATGTGGCTACAATCGATACAGGTGCCAGAAGGGACATCGTTCGCCAATCATGGCTGCACAACACCAGCTGCTACTGTCTGAAAACAGCAACTGGAGCAACGGCAAAGGTGTATGGTGAGGTACTCTTGACGATAAATCTTGAAGGAATAGTCTTCTCCCATATGTGTGACGAATATCATTGGAATCGACTTTATGAAGACGCATGATGTAGTACTTGACATCCGTTTGCTAGTTCCAAAGTACAAGAACGTCGAGATTCCAATGGTTTATGGGAACGAGAACGTCGCAGCTCTAAGGACAGTTGTAAGTGAGGACGAAATAGTACCACCATTGTCAGAGACAGTTATTTTGACAAAGCTGGAAGGTGATCCTGGGAGCCGCCGATTCTACCTAGTCGAGCCAGATCCAGAAAGTTATTATCAGAGGTATATCGTCAGAAAAATGCTTGTTGAACCTAAAAACAACTTGGTTCCCGTTCGTGTCCTCAATGTGGGACACAGAAGCAAGGGGAAGTGATCGGAAAGTGCGTGCCGATTACTACAGTCACAAAGTTTTCCAATGGAAATCCTACGAAACCGGTAAGACCTACGGAAATATCGGAAATGAAAAGGAATATACTCGGAGAGTGTGATTTGGATCAGGAGCAGCGGGCCATGACAGGGAGTCTAATCAACGAGTTCGCAGATCCATCCAGAAGACCGCGAGAAAACAGCATTCACAGCAGGAAACGGGCTTTGGAAGTTTACAGTTATGCCAGAAGAAGTGTTCTCTATTTAGACCAGAAGAGAGGCACCTCGGGAACATCATCTCTTCCAAGGGAGCCAGGACTATCCGGTTTCCTAAGCCAAATATCTGCTGAGAAGCTTCCTGGGACTTGCGACCTATTACAGACGATTTTTAAAGGACTTTGCCAGGATCACAAAGAGCTTGCGTCAACTAACAGAAAAATGCAAGCAATTGAAATGGTCATGTGAGTGCGAAAACAGCTTCAAAGAACTTAAGCAACAGTTGTGCGACGCCCCTACAAAAGCGTACCCTACCCCTGCGAAAACATTTATTGTGGATGCCGATGCAGACGCTAGTAATGTGGGAATTGGAGTTGGAGCCGTGGTCAAGAGAAAGTAGTTTCGTACTTCAGCAAAGTTCTCTCAAAACTAGAACGGAACTACTGTGTTACCAAGCGCGAACTCCTTACTTTGGTACTGGCAGCAAAACATTTCCATAAGTATATTTAAGGGCGAACATTCATCCTTCGCACAGACCATGCATCTTTAAAGTGGCTGCTGCTCTTTAAGAATCCTGAAGGCCAAGTTGCAAGGGAAGTCTTCACTCTAATGCAGACGCTCTCCCGTCGACCGTGCATAGTAGATTGCAAACATTACTTACGATTTACGAAACGAGGAAAAAGATGTCGTGTCCGTTCAAAGGGTGAGAGCTGTGCCTATTGGTGGCTGGAGTGCGCGGGAAATACGGGAGGAATCAGAAGGAAGAAATCCGGATATCGAACCCATTCTCGCCTGGAAGGAGCATGAGGGAAAACCAGACTGGCAGGAGATATCCAATAGGAGCCCCGAGCTGAAGGCATACTAGGTGCAGTGGGAATCTCTTCACGTACAAGACGGCATTTTGAAAAGAAGATGGGAAAGTTCGGATGGAAAGTCGTTCGTAATGCACCTTGTTATACCAATGTCAAAAGTTATGGAAGTGCTAAGGGAATTACATGATGGAGTGTCTGGAGGCCACATGGGAATAAATAAAACTGGGTCCATTCAAGGGATGATGTTGAGAACTGGTGCAGGAAATGCGTGACATGTGCGGCAAGCAAAGGCCCGAGAGTGAAAGTCCGAGGCAAGATAATAATAATGATAAAGTTGGCGCAACAGGTCTGTAGGGACCCTAGGCCTAGCTTCTCGCAACCATTCGTTTTGTTTGATTTTTTCATTTTTGGAACGAATGGAAGGGATCTACAATTTTATGCCAATTCCAAACGGCTAATTGAGAAGCTCTTTCAAGACAGTTATACTCTCGGATGTTTGTCAGACGTTCGCGACACGTGGCGCACTGAAAAAAATCCTGAGTTGGAATTTGGGTTTCTGCGGGATTCGAACCTGGGACCCCTCGCTTAGTAGTCCAACACACTAACCACTAAGCCACTGCGCCTACGCAATCGAAAAGATAGCAGTTGATATTGCGGGACCGTTTCCTGAAACGAGCAATGGAAATCGTTACATCCTCGTTGTTATGGACTACTTCATTAAGTGGCCTGAAGCATTTGCTATATCCCACATCAAGAAGCTTAAACCTCAAATCGTCTACAATTGGGTAAGCAGATTCGGTGTACCGATGGAACTGCATTCAGACCAGGGACGAAACTTCGAGTCGAAGATTTTCCAAGGAGTGTCCCAGTTACTCGGGATTCATAAGACAAGGACAATACCGCTTCATCCACAATCAGATGGGATGGTGGAGTGCTTCAACAGAACACTAAATAAACACCTCTCTAAGGTCGTTGGTGAGGACCAGAGAGACTGGGATAAGCAGATTCCCATGATTTTATTGGCTTATCGAGGTGCACTGCATAGCACCACAGGGCATACTCCATCTGAAATCCTATTTGGTCGAACAGTCCGCCTACCTAGCGAGTTGATGTTTGGATATCCATGCGAAGAGCCCAAGAATGAGGAGGACTATGTTACAGACCTCAGAGATATCATCAGGGACGTACATCGAGACACTAGAGAAGAGAAGATAGCCAGTGACCGCATGAAAACGAGGTACGATACTAAAAGACCACTTCAGGATTCATCGAAGGAAAGGTTTATCACCTAAGTTGCAACAGAACTGGGAAGGGCCCTATACAATCGTAAAGCGCATCAACGACGTTGTCTATCGCATCCAACGAGGAAGAGGCAAGCTGAAAGTCGTTCATGTGGATCGCCTTCATCGCTATAATGGTTTAAGAGGGGGATATTGTGGTGTGGAATGTATCGCGTAACCTAAAATGGTGATAAAATGCTTTTATGGTCATCGTGGTGTTTAATTGTTTTGTATTTCATATCGAATTCGTTTGGTTTTTGTGGAGGCTTTGATTAAATTTAGAAAAATCGTGATACACACAGTAACCTAGAGAATACCGAATTCTTGCATTAAAGTCCAAATTTATGAACTCACATATACTAGAATAGAAATGAGCAAGAGTGTGTGACTTCATGAATTTGTCTGGAAAACAGCTTGTTGGCAGCCGGTCTTCCACTGGAATGTTATATATCTCTGTATTCCATTATCTTTGATATCACCACTAAGCTAATTGTAGAACCATAAACTGGAAACGTAATGATGAATGGAAAGTGGAAAGTTACGTGAGCTAATTGTAGAACCAATTGGAATTTGCTACAAAGTTCTCGTTCAGATGTCGTAGGCGGTATAAGCTTGTGGGTTCAACATAAAAGAGCTTGCCTGTTCGTTTTACTTTTAACCCGATATTTATTTCTTTTCTTTTACTGCGTAAGAACAAGTGAAGTGAACAAAGGTAAAAAGCAGATGCGGAAAATCAGTTGCAATCGTTTTTGAATTAATGCACAGCGGCTGTTTATGACAGATAAAAATATCGTCGTCAAATATTTGAAATTCTTTACAACAAGGTTGCCACAGCTATTCCGTCCTTAGTGACTTTGTCACGAATGATGATAGTTTAGCTGCACTCTCCGAAATGGACGTTTTTCTTGTTGCTGTATGTTCTCAGTTCTGGCTGCTTGATATCTGGATCCTTTAGCAAGAAGGCAGGTTTAAGCCTTTCGATTGAAATGTTGTGAGCTGATCCATTCATGTTGATAGAAAAAAGTCGGTCACTTATTCTTTCAATAACTTGATAGGGACCCGTATACGGCGGCTCCAATGGTTTTTTTTACATGATCTGATCTCAAAAATACATGGCTGCATGAGTAAAGATCCTTGTGAACGAATGAACTCTTGTTGATGTGATGAGATGCAGGAGTTGGACGTATTAATCGAATCCGAATGTGTTCACGATATTTTACCAAGAAATTTGTTGGGTCACTCGGTGTATCAACAACAGTGAAGAACTCTTCCGGAAGATGAAGATTTACGCCGTATAACATTTCAGCCGCAGACGCTCCCAAGTCTTCTTTAATGCACGTTCTTAATCCAAGCATAGCTGTGGGCAGAAGTTCAGTCCACGGTGTTTGTAGACTACACATTAGGGCTGTTTTTAGAGAGCGATGCCAACGCTCAATCATTCCGTTCGATGCCGGGTGGTATGGCGAAGTTCGAACTTCGAATTCGTTGTGCTCCAACGAGGCGTGCTAGCGCATTGAATAGAGCAGACTCGAACTGAGTTCCTTGGTCCGTGGTTATCGTCTTCGGTGCACCAAATATCGCTATCCATGAGGAATAGAATTTTGCGGCCACGGTATCAGCTGTAATGTCCTTAACAGGCACAATTTCCGGCCAACGTGTAAAACGATCAATCATCGTGAGACAGTATTTATAGCCTTTGTGCTCTGGTAGAACAATTAAGTCGATGTGTACATGGCCAAATCGTTGATCCACTGCTTCAAATGATTTTGGTGAAAGATGATTGTGTCGCTGAATTTTCGCACGTTGACAACTTTGGCAGGAACGAACCCATTCCGCAAAGTTTTTCTTCATTGAGGGCCATATGTATTTTTGAAGGAGCTGCTTCAAGGTAGATCTTGTTCCAGGATGTGAAAGTGAGTGAACCGAATCGAAAATTTTGCGTCGAAGAGATGCTGGAACGTACGGGCGTATCTGTGATGTCGATGTCAAAGAGGATCTATAACTAGAGAGCCAACTTCACTTGCCCCTAACCGATTATCCCCTCAATTTTTGAATGACAGCCCTCTCTCGCGCGCTCTTATTTTTCCTGTCGGTGAATACGTGTTATTAATGGCCGCCGGGTGGCACTTTTCCAATAACAAACAATTTGTAAATGAATATATAACAATAAATGTAATAGGAACACATGTGGAGAATGTTTTTTTAGATACCTTTACTTGTGCTCTATCCATCTCAGGTGCCAAAAAATGTTCATCCATTCACATTTCAGGTTGTTTTTAGTTTTCTTTACATGAAAAATATTTTTGACAGCAAAATTCATGCAGCTACCTTTTGGAGTTGTTCCAAAAATAGGTTATTACCATGCAAGTTGAACCCAAGTTTTCACTAGAGCAAAAGTGATTTATGTGGTATTCGATTGGGCGCTCTCAGAGCACTTTTTTTGCTCTCAGAGCAATTTTTATGTTCGTTTGGTACAGGAAAAAGCAATCTTTTTCTGATTTCAGAGCACTTTTGCGAATCTAGATATTTTCTCAGATCTACCAATACAAGTGCGTTTGAGTTTGACAACTGATGGAGTTTGTTTACATTTTTATGGAATTTTTTCTACAGCAAAGAAAGGCGTTGCATCGGGTGAATCTATTTTTCTAAATTATTTATGTATTAATATTTAGAAATCAATCGGGACGGATATTAATTTCTTATGTTTTAAAACAAATTTTAAGTAGTGAAGAAATCGCTTAGAAAAGTGTCCAAGACTACACATATTCAAATCGCACAAATATCAAAACAAAAATGAGCAAGTGACGTTTTTATGTTCGATTAGGCACACGAAATCTGAAATCTGAGGGCAAATCTGATGAAGCCCAAACGAATATCACATTAGTTTTAAATATTCCAAAACATTGCATAAATTTCTATTACTTGGTGGGTATTTTCAACTTCTTTTTTTTAGCACCATTTTTGTACAAAATCAAAATGTGATTAGGAATTCTGTGGTTTAATTAGAGTGAATACTGAAATGTGTTGTTGTTACTTAGGAACAGAAAAATGCTAATTTATGAAAAAGATATTCTCGGATATAATAATGATTAAAGATTAAAATCCTAACAAAAATACAATACAATGTGGTGTTTAATTGGATTATTCAATCGAACGTATCAATCCAAATGGTTTTGTTAATTTTAAGTTCTTGCGTGTTCCATTCGTGTTTATAAATATTCTTTTGTAAATTTTATAATGTTGTATTTTAAAATGTCCACTGATGTTTTTGTAAGTCCCTCTTAATTATTAATTAACAAAAACAAGTACACTTGTGTGTGTTTTTGAAATATAAAAAGTAATGTTGTTCTAAGTATAGGCGTGTTTTTTTGAGCTTCAAACTCATCAAAGTAGGTTTTTCAGCTCGAAATTACAACAACTACTGCGAGTTCTCGAAGTGTCCAGTAGAGCGTAGTTGTTGCATTTACTTTACTTTTCTTTGCTGAGTTCGAACCTAAAAAAAAACACGCCCTACTTCACATAAATAAAAGGCGATCTACATAGGATTTTTTTTTTATGGAATTTACCCGAAAAAATTAAATGCGCATATAGTATAAATCAGGTATAGGTAGGTATTATAAACGGATAAAAACAAGAATTATTTATCCATTTTATGTACCATTTACAGATTTAAAATGTTGCTGATACTAAAATACCTTTTTCCCCACAACATAAATCAAACGCTTTCCCTAAACTGTGTTAAAATACCTATTTTGTTTCAATATGAAAAGCATTAAAATCGACGAAAACAATTTGTTTTCTTTAAAATATACCTACAATAGATGCTTGAAGTTACAAATAAATCTCTTTTAATAAGAGTGCAAAAATCGTTTGAGTTGATTTTTATCTGATTAATGTCATGAAATCGATTTCTGATAGATATCGAAAAAAAAAACATGATTTTATTGAGGTATTTGGCATTTTGACAAAATTATATCAGAAATTACATTTGGTAAAAACAATTTCATAAAACTTAAAAACTTTTAAACTGAACTGAGATGTGAACGTCGTGTAACTAATGGGCACCAAAAATGCCGAACACAGTCGCCCACGCCATAATAATGGCCGCCCGATTGACATAAAGTGTCGGTAAAGGATTTCCTAAGTATGCGTGCGGCAGCAATGACGCTCCTTTGATTTGTACAGGCACTAATACTTAGGAATTCCTGTACCCGACAGCAGGCAAACAACAGCTTGTAGGCAAATGTACCGTTTCTGCTCTCAGTTGGCTCTCTAGTTATAGATCCTCTTTGTCGATGTGACACAATAAATTTTGATTCCGGATTGCAATGTTAATTTTTGAAGTTTTAAAGACGTGGAATTATTTTTTTAGCTCTTGTAGTTTTGTGTCTGTTTCCTGACAGTCTTGAATTTCCTCTAAAGTGACGAACACCGGCATGTCTATTTCACTTATCCTAGACAAAGCATCTGCAACTGAATTATCGGATCCGTATACATGCAGTATTTGTGTCGTAAATTCGGATATATAGTTCAGATGCCGCAGTTGGCGTGGTGATGCTTTCTCCGGCTTCTGGTGAAAGGCAAAGGTTAGCGGCCTGTGATCCGTCTTAATTACAAAATTTTGTCCCTCTAAAGTATGTCTAAAATGCTTGATCGATAAATAAATAGCCAATAACTCCCTGTCGTACGTGCTATAATTTCGTTGAGCTGGTTTTAATTTCGCCGAAAAGAATGCGATCGGTTTCCAGTCACCCTGAATAAGCTGATCTAAATGTGATCCAACTGTAACATCGGAGGCATCCGTTGTTAAACAAAGTGGAGCATTTGGGACCAAAAATGTTAGAATCGTTAGCTTAATGATGCTTGACTTACATTCCTCGAATGCGTTGTCTAAATCGGTAGTCCAAATTACTTTTCGCTTGTCCCTCTTTTTCGATTCCTTTAATATGCTGCCCAAGTAGAAATTTGTGACTATTATCTTGAATTATAGTCGCCAAACGGGATATTGGACTCAGTTTTGTGTCGATAAGCTCCATTCCAATAAGATGGTAACTATTTGACATTTGTGTTACCATTAACGGCCTCAAAGCTACAAATGTCCTTTAAAGTTACATTTCAACACACACAAAACCTGCGAGGTTGCTGTTTTATGTTTCCACTTAACAACTAGGCGAACTGACAGCGCAAAGTCTAATTTGTGTCCACCGAGAGTTACCATTGTATTTTGGCGCTTTTATTTGCAAACAATCTTCACACATACAACAAACTAATGGCTGCAGTAGGTGTACTGAGACAAAGTAGGTAGAGCATTTATACTCACACACGTAACATGCTCCTTTGAATGTAGGCGAGCGGTGTGCACGGAGAATATTATATGACATTGAGCACCAATCGTAAAAGGGAATATAGGGTGGCAAAAAAAAAAACATCGTGAATAGGGAAATGATGAACAATGAATTTATCTAAAAAGAATCGAAATATCGTAATATAGACTTCATTGTTTAAGAACACTAATATCTTTTAATGAGTTTTCCTCCAAAAGAATTAATTTTCATTTTAAACAGTGTACAAAAAAATTGTTTGCCGTTGTAGCACGACGTCGAATAAAATTTTAATTTTACTTTTACTATGTGCACCGCGCTGCTTTTTGACGTGTCAGTATTTTAGTAGGACAAAAATGAGAATGTTTTTTGATTTTGCTACATAAAGCTGCAGCAGATTAAATTGTAAAAAATGGAAATGGAACTTGTATCAAATGTTATCAATATATTTTAATAAATAGCATGTTACATACATTATGTAATTGTAATAATGCTAGAAATATCATAAACCTTCTACAAAGATTTATTACACAAATTTTCTTTGGCAAAAAAAATGTCACAAATGAACTACAAGCGTTACCTATATTTATTAAAGTTATATCTCAGTAACATATACCTACATGTAAAAATGTTCACTTTATTTTATAGATTTAAGCACACCAAAATCGCGTTACCAAAAGTTAGAGGCGGAAACATAATAACATTTGCAAATCCCTTTGTTATTATTTTCACCAACCTTTTTTTTACATGTTCTCTTTCATTAAAAGTTAGAATTTAATAGAATAAATTATTTAAATATTACGACACAATAATAATAAACGCACAAAAAACAACATTTCCTGAATGTATGTAGATTGTGCATGCACCCTGTGAATCTGTGATTCTTCCTAAAGAAATCCATATGGCAGGCAAATGGCCGTCTTCTGATTCTAATTGGGATCCATTATCAGAAAAAAGGAAAAAAAATAGTCCCTGTGAAAATAAAAGAAGCTTGAAAATAAAATCGAATATTATAAATACTCAATATTTCTTGAGCGCGTGAGTTTTTGCCACAACAACTTATTGATATTTGTGGTAAAACTGATTTTCGTTTTAATATTTTGCATTCGGGTACGAAGATATGCAATTATTAAATTCGCATAATATTATACCTGCTTTACCATTTTCATGACATTTTGTTCGTTTAGGTACTTGCATCCCCATTAAAGAGGGAAGGTTATGTGTTTACGTTTTATATTGGTATCAGTATTTCTATTTCACATTTTCTGTTTCGTGCGAACCAACTTACAAACACATGAAAACAAATTTGACAGCTCACTAAAATTCGGACACATTTCGGTTACAAGTCATAGCCAAAATCCCATTATGTGTGTTTCCCGAAATAGTAATTTTATGAGGTAAAACCTATTCCCCACTTTGGTCAACGTTACATCCTGCAGTGCAAACAGTACGCACTTTGATCCATTATACACACTGTTACTGTTATGGACACATGTCTGAAATGTGGAAAAAGCGTGCACACTACAACCAACAATTTCTACTTGGGTGTTTAATGGTGCTTGCGTCTCCGCTGCATTTGGAATACATTTTCGGTAAAAGTTTAGAATTCCGATGAAACGTCGTAAGTCCAGAATGGTGGATGGTCTCGGATAGTTGGATATCACCTCTATTCGTTCCTGTGGTGGTTTCATTCCTTGCGACGATATATTATATCCCAAAAAGATTAACTCGCTTACACCGATTTCACATTTCGAAGCTTTGATAGATAATCCGGCCTCCTTCAGTTTCGATAACACTGTTTGTAGATGGATACGATGCTCGTCTTCTGTCTCGGAATAGATTAAAATGTCATCTAGGTAACAAAATAAAAATACGAAATCTAAATGACGAAAAATTGAGTCCATGTAACACTGGAACGTTTGGGTGGCGTTTTTTAAACTAAACGGCATGACCACAAACTCAAATAATCCCATTGGAGTACTTACTGCGGTCTTAACAATGTCATCGTCATGCATTAGAATATTGTAGTAATCTTTGTTGATGTCGATCTTCGAAAATAATTTTTTGTTGTAAAGTTGCTCCCCAATTGCATCTAGGTGTGGTACAAGATATCGATCTGGGCATGTGTAAGCGTTCAATTTACGATAATCAACGCAAGTTCTCCAATCGCCTGTCTTCTTTTTGACAAGATGAACTGGACTAGCCCAAGGGCTACTTGACGGTCGAACTATGCCTTGTAGGAGGAGTACTTCAAATTCATCTTTTATCGCTTTTAATTTTTCACCACTGTAGCGGCGTGGTCGATCTGCAATCGGTTGACATTTGGTTACGATTCGATGGCAAACATGTGTTAATGTCGGCAACTGGTATGAGTTTGGTCTTGTTATGTCAATATACTTGCTGATTAAACCATATAATTTCGAAGATGAATTGATCATCGAAACGCTTTGTTGATCTGCTGGTTCTAATGCGCCTTGTGATTTCAATGACGTTAGAGGATCTAATAATTCTTTTCCCTTTAGGTCAATGATGAGACCAAATTTGGTTAAAAAAATCTGCGCCGAGTATCGGTGACTTCACACTGGCAATGATGAAATTCCATGTAAATGACCGTCGAAGACCAAAATCCACTTTCAATCGCTTGAAACCGAATGTCGGAATGATGGTGTCGTTGGCTCCGAATAGCTGAACTTTATCTGGAAGAATATTTTTATTAGTGATAAGAAATGCTTTAGGAATAACTGAAACGGCAGATCCTGAGTCGATTAAGAACTTGAGATTGCTGTTGCGGTCGCGTGTATGAAGTCTCAACTCAGGGATGCTGGTACCTTCTGTGCTGCCGCCAACTGCATGTACTGACGGCAGCTTGTCTAGTTTTCCGATTGATTGGTTGTTGATGTTCTATTGAATTCACATGGCTGTTCACATCTTCTGGCAGCCAACCCATATCTTATGTGAAAACGACAAACTTTCTGCGTATTACGCGATTGAATCCCTCGCTGATTTCGGACTCTGCCCCTGCTGTTGCTGCGAGAACGTCGGTCGTTTGTAGCGAGGTTCACAGAAATTTCGCTCAGTTTCTCAATAACTTGGTGCCATGAAGTTTCCAAAGCCAGTACTCTTGCTTCGAGTGTATGTAATTGTGACGATCCAGCTGCATTATTTTGAATCGACCTGCCCTGAGATGTTGCTGTGGCCATGACGTAGGCCGAAGAAGGAGAGTTGGCAAGAATGCGATCTGCGATTTCCGCTAAGTCATTCAAGCATTCAGATTTGCAAGCAGAGAGAATACATCTGACACTGTTAGGCATTCGTTGCATCCACAAAGTTGACATGGCATCTTCCGAAACATTTGTGCCTGCTAAGTCACGCATCTCGCGCAGAATTAGGCTAGGTCTCTTGTTAGATAACTCTAATCCAGTCAAGAGCTTCACCAGTTGTTTTTCTTTTGATTCGCCGAATCGAGCAATAAGTATTTTTTTTAATAGTGTGTATTTACCTGATTCCGGAGGGTTTTTTTTGCTACATCAGAGACTTGTCGCAGTGTGTCTGGATCCAGTGCTGTTATAACCGTGTAGAATTTGGATAAATCAGACGTTATCCTGTTGACGTGCAGTAAACCATCAATTTGAGTAAACCACAGCTCAGGGTCAGACGACAGAAATTGTGGTAGCTTGACTACGCTGACTGTGTCGACGGCCACGCTGTTATTACTAAAAACGTCTTTAGTTTGGTTTACGAGTGGTGTACTTAGAATGTCTTCCAATCCGACAAGGATGTTGTTTTTGTTCTGCGATGATTCGCCATTCTCCCCCTCGTCGTGCTTTGGAGAATGTAGGACACTCATTTTTATTCGAGATATGTATTTGCAAATAGGAAAATATTCACTCGCGTTGCGGGGTCACCAATTGTGGGTTCAACATAAAAGAGTTTGCCTGTTCGTTTTACTTTTAACCCGATATTTATTTCTTTTCTTTTACTGCGTAACAACAAGTGAAGTGAACAAAGGTAAAGGGCAGATGCGGAAAATCAGTTGCAATCGTTTTTGAATTAATGCACAGCAGCTGTTTATGACAGATAAAATTATCGCAAAGATTTCTTACAAATCAGCAATAAAATAGGTCTGTTCCTTTACTTTCTGGTTCAATTTTGGCAATATGTCACATTTATCTCATTGCGAGAGAATTCGCTCACCAAAATGAAATATACCCAAAAAGAAAAGGAACGCGTTGAACCACAAATTTGAAAAATGTGAATTTTTCTAGGCGGTAATATTCAAATATCAGTAGAACAAGACACAAATCTATATTTAAGACCAAAATTTGAATTGCTTTTATTGCAGAAATTAAAAAGTTCAATTCTTTTGCGTCTTACATCTATTTTAATGCTATTCAATCACAAACTATAAATGAAAACAAATGAAAAGTCAGTTACAAATAAGCATTTGAACGATTTGACAACCATCTGTCAGCAATAACCAACTAGCCCAGAGAAATTTCTTGGGCTAATAGTTGCAGGTTTTTTATGGAGGAGAAATGTTTTGTTCTCTCTTTTTGGCTCAGTTCTGCCCAACTTTTGCGTAAGGGAACGAAGTTTGACTAAATTTGGCTAATGTGTTCGAATGCATTATCGTAAGGGAACAGACCTAATGTGTAGGTTAATTCTTCTCTTAGTGACTTGTAGATGGCCACAAGCTTATTCTGGAAATAAGTTTATAAAAATATTTGCAGGCAAATAAAAATATGCAATTGGTATAATTTTGACAAAACCTTATTTGCTCTTTTTTCTACGACGCAAAACTTTTGTTTTTAAATTTGGTTATGGTGATAGGTGACGGCTGCTGCAGTTTTAGTTTTCACCAGAGACAATATTGAGACCCCCAACTCCGGCTTTCCGTTACCGATTTTCCGTTACCGACCCGAAAGAGGTTAATACATAAAAAATACTAATATAGAAAGAAAAAAAAAAACAAAACAGAGCAGCAAAGACATTTATTTATAACAAAAATAATAATGTTACATTCAGGCTGGGATTCGTAAAGATAAAACACTATTCCGTTAAACTTTTCTAACAAAATTCACTTTTATTACACTTTTATCGACAATTCTAATATTTCACTTCTTAAGTACCAGAAAAATATTACTTAAACAATTCTTCAACGATTTAATTTAATTTACTCTATTACTTTTCACTTATTTATCTTCACAAACTATTACTATCTCGAACTTTAACCAATCACTGTTATAAATCAACTGTGTCGCCCTCTTCTAAAAGCTGTCCTTTTATACGCGCTCCGCCATCTGACGAGAACTTTCTAGCTAATTCTAATTGATTCTAGAATAAGCTTCAGTGGTGATAGATTCCAGTCTCCAATTGGAAGTGACACTTGAGTGGAACTTGTTTTGTGACTAAGGGATGGTTTCACCAAACACCATTTAGGTTACACGATGCTGTGACTATGGGCTTGTTTCACCATACACCATTTAGGTTACACGATACCTTCCACGCCACAATAATAATAATAATAAAATAAAAATATTTACACATTTTTTCATTGTTTGCATTCTTTTTCTTTCAGTAACTGAAAAGGGGGTCATTTTGATAATTTTTGACGAAGTGGAGCCCAAGGGTCTTGAGGTTCAAAAAGTGGCCAAACGGCAACGCTGGTCTTTTGTTATCATTGGAAACTGCTTGTGCTGAATGAAATTTTTTTCACAAACCAAACTTCGAAGTTAATAAAAACAGAATAAAATGACAAAAGATATACGCGACGTGTAGACACGACAGCTGTAAATTTTCTCCAATAAGCCAATTTTCGTGGCGTTTTCTAAATATTATCGATATAACGAATACATTCAAATCAACAACTAATTTACATTTAAGTTGTACCTACTTAAATGAGGCTGCAATGATGTCTGGGACTCATTATGTTGCCAGTCGTTGCGAGTCTCCTCACCACGTGCGTTCTCCATAGAACCAGCCAAATAATTAACGCAAGGAACTGCTGTTTTAGGGAACTTTCGATGACGTCTTAATAGATGCAATTCGGGAATTGGCAGATCTATGCACAATGTCCAAATTCCTCCGTGCATTGGTACAAGATATACGGCATCCCATTTGTTTCGAGGATCTGAAAAATTAAATCAAAGCGTTTTTAGGGGTAGTAGGTCTAGGTAGGTATAGTATAGTGTATAGTTTAAAAATAAGAACGTTACAATATCATCACTGAAATATTCAATGGAGCTTATGGAGTGAATATTGATGGTGAGTGAAGCTAGTAATACCTGCAGGCGCGAAAATTTTAAGTTTAATTAGGTTGGGTCGGGAGCAACTCATACCCAGACGGGTCGGGTGCAACTCATACCCAGACGATTCATCCCCTGCCAAATTTGCCACCTAGCGCCATCTACATCGCAACTTTACAACTAACAACCAATAATCTCATCACTCACCTTTAGAATATGGTGTTACCATATCAATCGAGAATTATGTTGAGTGCTTTGGTTAAAGTTTCTTTAATAATTATATTTGTGGAATTTGGAAATATATATATATGGGGGAAAAAGGTAGGTAAAAAATGTATGTAATGTTAAGTAGAAGGTATAAGGGTGGGAAATGTTTTATGTGTGGTGTAAATGAAATGGAGCTATACAATTTCAAGATATTAATATATTAATATTATTAATTAATTTCTATCAACCTAAAAAAAATTTTTTGAGAAAAGAAATTGACTTTTAGCTTCAGAGAATTTGAGAAAATAAAAGTAAAAAATTCGCGCGAATTTTTAACTTTTATTTTCTCAAATTCTCTGAAGCTAAAAGTCAATTTCTTTTCTCAAAAACTTATTATTTTAACTTTAGATAATACGAGAAAATAAACGACAAATATTCGCAAAAATATTCATCCATACAAGTGTGTCAATATTCATAAGTGAATATAACCTGCTTACTCTATTTCACAAAATGATTGACAAAGCCACCACCAAACTTCGAAAAAATATTGATTTGCAATATGGTAACACTTATTTTTGACACTAAATGCCATAAACTACAACTCAAACGATAAGGGTGAGTAGAAAGAAGGTAAGTGTCCAGTTGTAATGTTGGGATGTAGATGTCGCTAGGTGCGGGGTATGAGTAGTCGGGGTATGAGTTGCGATGACACCACCCAGACGATTCATCCCCTGCCAAATTTGCCACCTAGCGCCATCTACATCGTAACTTTACAACTAACAACCCACAATCGCATCACTCACCTTTAGAATATGGTGTTACCACCATATCAATCGAGAATTATGTTGAGTACTTGGTTAAAGTTTCTTTAATAATTATGTTTGTGGAATTTGGAAAGATATAATATGGTAGAAGGTAGGTAAAAAATGTATGTAATGCTAAGTAGAAGGTAAAAGGATGGGAAATATTTTATGTGTGTTGTACCTGGAATTGGAATGGAGTTATACGATTCCAAGACGGTAAATATTATTAATTAATTTCTATCAATTCTACCAATTTTTTTGAGAAAAGAAATTGACTTTTAACTTTAGAGAATTTGAGAAAATAAAAGTAAAAAATTCGCACTTATTATTTTAACTTCATAGAATCTGAGAAAATAATCGACAAATATTCGCCAAAATATTCATCCATACAAGTGTGTGCGTATTCATAAGTGAATATAACCTGCCTAATCTATTTCACAAAATGGTTCACAAGCCACCACCAAACTTCGAACACAAATTGATTTGTAATATGGTAACACTTATAGTAAGAAGGTAAGTGTCCAGTTGTAAAGTTGGGATATAGATGTCGCTAGGTGCGAGGTATGAGTAGTCGGGGTATGAGTTGCGATGACACCGCCATAAACTACAAGGTGTCATCGCAACTCATACCCCGACTACTCATACCCCGCACCTAGCGACATCTACATCCCAACATTACAACTGGACACTTACCTTCTTACTACTCACCCTTATCGTTCGAGTTGTAGTTTATGGCATTTAGTGTCAAAAATAAGTGTTACCATATTGCAAATCAATATTTTTTCGAAGTTTGGTGGTGGCTTGTGAATCATTTTGTGAAATAGAGTAGGCAGGTTATATTCACTTATGAATACGGACAGACTTGTATAGATGAATATTTTTGCGAATATTTGTCGTTTATTTTCTTATATTTTCTAAAGTTAAAATAATAAGTTTTTGAGAAAAGAAATTGACTTTTAGCTTCAGAGAATTTGAGAAAATAAAAGTAAAAAATTCGCGCGAAATTCTCTGAAGCTAAAAGTCAATTTCTTTTCTCAAAAAATTTTTTTTTAGGTTGATAGAAATAAATTTATAATATTAACAGTCTTGGAATCGTATAACTCCATTTCATTTACAACACACATAAAACATTTCCCACCCTTATACCTTCTACTTAACATTACATACATTTTTTACCTACCTTTTTCCCACATATATTTGCAAATTCCACAAATATAATTATTAAAGAAACTTTAACCAAGCACTGAACATAATTCACGATTGATATGGTAACACCATATTCTAAAGGTGAGTGATGAGATTATTGGTTGTTAGTTGTAAAGTTGCGATGTAGATGGCGCTAGGTGGCAAATTTGGCAGGGTATGAATCGTCTGGGTATGAGTTGCACCCGACCCAAACTACAACTTTAACGATAAGTAAGAAGGAAAGAGTCCAGTTGTAGAGTTGGGATGTAGATGTCGCTAGGTGCGGGGTATCAGTCGTCGGGGTATGAGTTGCGACACCATCACGGTATCCGTTCAGAAAAAAATCCGATACGAAAGTCTGATCTGGTCGGAACTCAAATTGCGTTTGAAGTATCCGTTTCAGAACAAAGTAAATAAATATTGTTACATTCAGGCTGGGATTCGTAAAGATAAAACACTTTTCTGTTGAACTTTTCTAATAAATTCGCTTTTATTACACTTTTTATTGACTATTATCATATTTTACTTATTAATTACCAGAACAATTGTACTTAAACAATTCTTCAACGATTCAAACCAATCACTAAATTGACTCCATTACTTTGCGCATTCAAACACAATCAATCAAATCGAAGTATCTACTCTATTTCAAAAAGCTACTTAATATAACATAGTAAGCATAAGCAAACTTATTAGGTGTATTAAATAGTTTCAAAATTGTTGACAACAACAATTGCATGGTTGTTTTTCTCTTTTTTAAGGTTCCGTACCCAAAGGGAAAAAACGTAACCTTATTAGTTTCGCTCGGATGTCTCTCCGTCTGTCCGAACCCACTAAGCCAATTTTGTTACCAGGTCTATCTCAAGAACCGATTGACATAGGAGGCTAAAATGTACACACAACATCCGGTATAACCTCTAGTTAAACGACAAATACCAATGGAAGGAATACATCGATTGGTTTTCGATTAATTAGTAATCTGGTGAAAAAAAACGGTTTATTTCTTGATTCACAAAAAAATACATAAATTCCTTTTTTGTAGATCATGTTCTTATCTATATGTGCTGAATACTGTTTTGCCGAGAAGTTAATAGTTTACAAGATATTTTCAAAAAAAGATAATTTTACCATATAAAATACGTTGTTCTCATAAGTTTTAATCTATACTACGTAGTTGTGCACAATTGACCCCATCAAAGACAGAACCCCACCAGGGTTCCCGCCTGCTAATTTCGTTGGGGAATATAATACATTTTTTTGGGGAGTACAGAACAAAATAAAAGTAATATATTTTTAGTCAATATGTAGTTTTTAATTGGGACAGGTCGCATACAGAATGGAAAATTGGCGTGGGTTGGGTACTAGGTAATAATTAGAAAATGAGATTCATGTGCGAGTAATTTTTGAGAGTAAAAATATTAAGTAATTAAATTAAACTAAATTGTGATGAATTCATGAAGAGGGGAAAGATTGAATGATATAGATTTCAAATAATATCTGATGTGTTGGACTTTAGCCAAATACGGAACCTTCGGTGCGCGAGTGACACTCGCACTTGGCCGGTTTTTTTTCTTTTGTGGCAGTAATGCCAAGCTACAATATTTACAATAATGTTATTATGGAGAAACTCCAGAGGGCGTTCGGGATTCTAAGAATTATTATTACAGCTCGGCCAATCTGACACTTTATTGACCTTAATCAATATAATGGACTAAAACAATAAGTAGACAATAACTCAGTCCTCTGGCGTTTCGTTAGGTTCGGATTCGGGTGGCTCATAATAATTAAGAACCCCAGTGCTTGAATATTCCCTTGGCGTTAGCCACTTTCGTGGTCGCAGTGGCTTAGTGGCTAGTGTGTTGGACTACTAAGCGAGGGGTCCAGGTTCGAATCCCGCAAAAACCCAAATTCCAACTCAGGGTTTTTTTCACTGCGCCACCTCTCGCGAACGTCTGACAAACATCCGAGAGTATAACTGTCATGAAAGAGCTTCTCAATCGGCCCGTTTGGAACCGGAAATTGTAGATCCCTTCCATTCGTTTCAAAAATTAAAAACTCACACAAAATGAATGGTTGCGAGAAGCTAGGCCCTGGGTCCCTACAGACCTGTTGCGCCAACTATTATTATTATTGTTAGCCACTTTCGAATTCTCATGGCTTCAACGACTCCGTCATAAGGTAGCTGACTTAACTGGCAATTTTCAACGTCCCTCACTACATAACGATCATTTGGCAATACTTTGTGGATGACATAATGTCCCCGATACTTCTGTATATGTCCCAGCTTTACCCACGTTTTTTCAACCCAAATGGCATCCTAAAGAACTCAAACTGACCATGAAGGGTAGCAAAGGAGGTCAAAGCTATCGAGTCATTATCCATTTTACATTGATAAAATCCGTCCTTTAAATCAAGTAATGTAAACCAGCATTTACCTGCGGTATATTGAATGCAGTCATCAATTAGGGGTAATGGAAAGTTATCGCGAACTGTTTTTTTATTTAATGCTCGGTATAATCAATGCACATCCGCGTATCACCATTATTTTTTACTAAAAGTATAGGTAAAGAATAGGGTGATTGACTTGGTCGAATAATTTGCCTCGCCATCAAATCATCCGTGATTTTCTTGACCTCAGTTCGATTATGAAAAGACAGAGAACGCGCTATGCAATGAAAGGGAGTGTCATCAGTTAGGGGAAAGTGGTCACCCTTCGTACACTTTTTGAATTTTTATTATTTAGTTAAAAATTAACTCACCTTTGTATGTAGTTAATGCATTTATATATTATATATATATCGTAGCTTATAACAAAAAAGTATGAAACCATTATGTCAAAGATTTACAGAGTTACAGAAAATATTCTAGGATTAGATTTTTGTACGAATGCACCTCACCTGTGGGGCACTTTCGTACAGCAGATGGGGTACTTTCGTACGACATGGGGAAGACTCATACAGGGTATTTAAAAAGTTTATTTAACTTGCTAATTTTTATAAACAGCAAAAAAAAACTTATTAAATATCAAAATAACTAAATAATATTCAAATTGACTTAAAGAAGTCTGCATTTCAGATTTCTTTTTTGTCATAAATGCAGATTTGTCCAAATATTTTTATGGCAACACGCCTATACCCCCAACTTGGCAAACTTAACCATATCTTGGATGTCCATAGTTACCATACCATAGCTCTTTAAGGCGCGATTGTTAACAAACTTAATTTGGGTAGGGTGTGAACATCGTTGATCAATGTCCTGTTAGCTGTTACCCGTTAATAATGCTATGCTTGATTACAAGAGCCTTTTATCTACTACGTTACCTAGTCGTATGACAGCTCTTTGCTGTGCAGTTCTGCTTAGGGTAAGGTTGTTCTGGCTTGTAGAGTAAGTGAGAACTGAGTCGTTTCTAGGTATAACAACTGATATGAAGCTATGACAGCTCTGTGTTAGACTAACGAATCCTCTTTCTTCGTTTCTACTGCTATTAGTACCGAAGAAGTCGTGCTGTAGAGACGTGTTATTAATTTGACCAGGTAATATAAATACATATAATTTTTGGCGCAACAGGTCCCTAGGGACCCTAGGCCTAGCTTCTCACAACCATTCGTTTTGTGTGAGATTTCATTTTTGGAACGAATGGAAGGGATCTACAATTTTATGCCGGTTCCAAACGGGCCGATTGAGAAGCTCTTTCATGACAGTTATACTCTCGGATGTTTGTCAGACGTTCGCGAGAGGTAGCGCAGTGAAAAAACCCTGAGTTGGAATTTGGGGTTTTTACGGGATTCGAACCTGGACCCCTCGCTTAGTAGTCCAACACACTAACCACTAAGCCACTGCGCCTACAATTTGACCAGGTAAGATTTTTAATTTTTTTGAAACTGGTCTAAATCTTTTTATGCATTTTAGAAAAAACGATAGGTACCTATTCATTCATTTCGAATTTTATTTTTATATTTTTTATATTGCCTAGATAACTGTAAATGCTACAACAGATAAAGACATTGCCATTTCTAATAAACCTTATAGAATGCGTAAAACAAGTTTTAAAGAGGTCTATATAATTTTGTTTCATTAATATCGATATTATTGATCTTTTGCTAGTAATTTTCGTAAATAAAATTTGAAGGGGAGCATTCGTACGCGTACGAATGTGCCCTCTGTATTACTGTCCGAATGTACCCCAGGCTATGCACAAAATAAAAATTACAACTTTTTAATAAATTAAAATTTAGTAGGAAAATATTAGTAATTTAAACACAAAATAAACATTGTAAACATAAATTCGTCATCCCTATTTTGCAAGAAACGTAAAAAACTTACTCGCAATGCGATCGTGAACTTCGGTAAAAAATTACTCCCAGCGCTCGGAAACACGTTACGCTTGTCAGCTATCATACCTTTTGCCCGACTGTCCCGAAGTTCGTTGAGCGAAATGCTACCTGGTATGTCTATGCACACGAGCAAACACGTGTTTCAGCGAAGCTTAGTTTTTCTTTTATACTTACTGTATGAATGTGCCCCACGTACGAAGGGTGACCACTTTCCCCTAAACGGATCTTCATTTTATAGTCCAATGGACTTCGTGTAACACTAACTGGTTGTAGATAACTCCCATCGAGAGTGCTAGCTTGATGCCTGCTTAACCGTGGGCATTTATGTCAATCTCATACCGCGACTTATCTAAATTAATACTACAAACTTGACACTTCCTTAAAATAATCGTCAGAATCGATCGGCAATGCATTCATACTCGGTAATACACGGTTGATCACTTCATTGCCAGTCCCCTCAGCCACTTTTTCATATGTTTTACCCGTATCGCGTAAGGGAATATTCGTTCGCAAGGGTTGTTAATTACTCTACCTAATTCTCTAAGATTCAGTTCAGATGCACTTGAAAACATATTTCTGGATTTATTTAATTCACTTGGTATCTTAATCTTAACATTTCTTGTATGAAATAAATGTACATGAAATTTGTCCATAAAATTTCGTCCGAGAATCAGCGTTGTTGTCAGTGTTTCATTTGGAACTACCAAAAGAGAAAACATTTTAATTGGTTGACGAAATTTTACTAAGCATGAAATTTTACCGTAAGTGTGAATTTTGTGCTCACCGAGGCCACGAAATCTGTGCCTTGATTTTGTGCGGTTTTTTCCGCAATGGCGGTGTCGGAAAGGGTTCACGTATAGGCGGATTCTATAAATGTGTGAGTGATGTCGCGAACTGACAACTTCCAATTTTCCCTGTTCTTATATCGCTTTGTTCCTGCAAATTCCAGGCGAGCTTTCCCACACGCGACCTTTTTAGGTAGCGAGAAGGATGTCGGATGAGAAGAAATGAAAACAGCGTGACCGTTGTGCGACAATTTGGTACCTTTTTCGAGGACACTAATACAATTTGTTGTTCCTTTGTTCCTTTTTATTATTTGGAAAATTCACATTTTAGGACTATTCGCAAGAGAGCCAATGGCGAACGAACTACGAACAAGCGAATTTTTTACACTTCAATCAGTTCAATCATTGTTTAATGTTAAATGCGATAGAACTTTTTCATTCGTGGGTTTGTGGATCCGCGAATGTTTTATGTGGATTGTGAATAAATTTTCAATTGCTGTAATAATTTTAAATTGAGCTATTTAAATCGATTGAGAGTCCGATTTTTTTTTAGATTAGACTTAAGATTAATTTAATATAAGGCTTTGGTGGTAAATAGTATACAAATCAATTTTCAATTCATAAATACAATTAAATTCATTTGTTCGCAATTCGCGCTCATGTGAATAGTACTTAAAAAAGTTTTCAAAAACTGTGATTTCAAAATGAATATGTTTAAAAAAATAACGCGTAAATAGTGTTATAGTACATTTACACCGCACCTAAATTCAACATTTCGGAATAATACTTGTTAAATATTGGGAGAAAATACTAAATTTATGTAACAGCGTCAGAAAAAGGCACACTTTTCTTTCATCGCCCCTTTTTTTGGACTTTTTAAAACTAAATTGAAAGAGATCTTAAAAGTAGATATAAAAATGAGTTGATATAATTTTTAAAAAAAATTTAATCAACTAAAAGGTTTTCATTTTAAAATTTGTCATTTGAAAACGAATTGCATCTAAAGTACTGTCTAGCTTACCCGCAGAACAACCTTAAAGACATCTAATTCTAATGTTGTTTGGTTGTTTTGGCTTTATTTATAAAAGAAACGTTGTGAGAGAGTGATCTTTTTATAGTCTATTGTATTGTGAAACTAAAACCAAAATGTATACCTTTCTCTAACAGTCCGGGAAATTGTTGCGAAATTCTGAAAAGTAACAAATAAAAAAAGGAAAAAAGTGTCATTTCTAAAGCTACTCTGCAATTTTAGAATTTTCGCACAATATTTAACAATTGTTTGCTCTCCTAACACTATAATCGTGTTCTGATAAACAGCAGCGTTATATTTTACTAAAATTCATTTGAAAATCACAGTGTTTCTAAAAATTGCAAAGTTCCTTTTCAAACTAAAAAAAGGGATACAGTAGCAACAAATTGTATCAGGATCCTCGAAAAAAGTACCAAATTATTGCACAACGGGCACGTTGGTCACAGCGCGCGGCTCACTCACACATTCAAATCCGATTCGGACCGTTCCCTAGCGACATCGCCTCAAAAACCGCACAAAATCAAGGCACTGAAACATCTGACAATTTAATAGTGGACGAGATAATTGAATGCTTAACTATGCTGATCGGACTACCGGAATCAATCAAGGACAAAACATTTATGAAGTCAGTGCATCTGCTTTGATTACAAATTATAAATGCCACCCTTACCTTTTCTATAACATGAACTGCTTTAGAAAAATCCTCATCGTTTCTTAAGTTATAACGTTGCATGACACCACAGCAACTGTTCGTCTCTGCTTCGATTTCGGGCAATCCTTATGTAAATGCCCCATTTGATGGCACGTGAAACAGGAACCAGGTGGCCGCAATGGTTTAGGACAGTGTTTTTCAAACTTTTTGAGTACGCGGCCCCTTTGTTAAGAAGCAAATTTTTGCCGACCCCCCCCATATTATAATGTGTTAGCTATTTAAAAACCTTTTACACTGAAGCCTTTCCAAACCCGGTTTAATTACACAAAATTTAATACGTGATGAAATTTTTTCCCGTATTGCCAAAAATAAAAAATAAAAAAAAATTAGCTGTTGTTGAGAATCTTATTTTGCCTGCGTCCTTGAATATGGTTCAAATTATTTTGGGTAAACAGGAGGCACATGAGCTTAAAAATATACCACTTTCTGATAATACAATTGAGCGGAGAAAAAGTTTTGCAGAGTAATTAATCGAAAAATTAAAGAAGAGTCCACATTTTCAGTTGCAACTAGATGAATCTAGTGATTTTGCAGACTGTGCACAATTTGTGGCATTTGTTCATTTTGAAGAAGAAATTTTATTTTGCGAAGCTCTTCCTGATAATACTACTGGCCAGTGTTTGTACGAAGGCTGTCGCGACTACGAGATTGATTGGACGATGTTGTTTTGCTATTTGTAGCGATGGTGGTAATGCTTTGTGAACTCTATTAAAAGCAAGACCTTGCTAGTCGGCTGTTTATGCCGAATTCACAATGTCGCGTTGACGCGCGCGTGCGTTGACAGATTATGTAGAAACAAAGCGTTCATATGCTGCTACACAAAATACAGCTTCAGGCGTTGAGTCGACTTTAGATCGTAAATATCGTAAAGTTCAACGCGACGCCTGAGTAGAGCTACTTTCTACTATCACGCGCGTTTGATTAGATGGAGTGGGACAGATCCACAAATTTTTATTTCAAAGAACACTTTTCTATTTTTTCAATGCCGATTAATAAATTTAGTGTGTGTAAATGACGTATTCTATTTTTTTCTTGAGCAATTACTGATTTTTTATGTTTTTCTTTGATAAAAAATATTAATCATTGGTCGTGCATTCACTTTAAGGTTGTTCTTTGCTTGTTATGCTGTTATATATGATTTTTTTTCCATTTCGGCGAATACTCTACTCTCTCAACGCGCATTCGCTTCAAAGCAGCATTTAGTTTTACAAAATTGTTGCTCGCGCGCTTTGGCACTTAAAATCGTAAAGTTTCGATAAAGCGTGTCAAAGCTCGACGACGCACGCACGCGCTCAACGCGACATTGTGAATTCGGCATTAGGATCATATGCGATGAATGGGTTCACTCCATCAAAATCTCCTTTATCACACAGAGGTCAGATGGCTGTCAAAAGGAAAGGTATTGACACGAGTTCTGGAATTAAAAGCTGAATTATTGATGTTCTTATACAAGTTCCAAAATCGGGAAATTCGAATCATTTTTCTGACCCCACCTAGCTTTTAAACTTATCATTTCTCGCTGATCTTTTTAACCACTTAAACATATTTAATAAAGGACTCCAAGGGAGGGATGAAACCATTATAACTGCAAAAGACAAAATCAGAGGATTCCACGCAAAACTTCCTTTGCGGTCAGACTTTTTACAACAAAAAAAAATCGATTATCATCAGATGAATCGATTTCAGTAAGCTCTCATATTCGTCTTATGGTACAGAGTTTACATAACTTAGAGAAGAGATTGTTAAGCTTCTTTCCAGAACTGGATTCTGAATGTTGAAATGAACAAAGATAATTATTAAATCTATTTTTGACTATGTATGTCAGTCAAACTCGCCGATCTACCATCGTTAAAGATGAAAGAAAACCTTATGGTTTTAGCCGCAGATGGCATGCTAAGAATGAAATTATATTTAGAAACTATTGATAATTTCTGGATAAAGAGAAGAGAAGAGTATCCTGAGCTGAGATAAATAGAAGAGGATTGTATCCTGAGCTGGTAAGCGAGGCTTTGAGGTTGTTACTGACATTCGCCACTTCATACCTGTGTGAAGTCACATTCTCTTCAATGTTTGACATTACATAATACTAAGAAGAGAAACAGGCTAAATTTGGAAATTGATTTAATCTTACAAGATAGTGTCAAAGATTAATCCAACATTTCAACGTTTATTAAAAAACAAACAGGCACATGTCGCACGAAAAAAGTTTGTGTTTTATATTATTTTTTTTAGCACAGGACTTTTGTTTACTAATCTTACCGGCTTTCAACCGCGACCCCCATTGGAACTCTTGGCGACCCCCAAGGGGGTCGCGACCCATAGTTTGAAAAACACTGGTTTAGGACATGCGCTTTGGTAGTGTCCGAATTGCGAGCAGTTAAAGCAGCGGATTTCTGCTGTAGGTTCCATAGTCCCGGCAGCAGTCTTCGGTTTGTTTACGTTTATGATTGGTTTGGCTGCGATGGCTTTGGATCGACGTTGCTCGTATCGATCCATACGTCTGACGAGTTCACTTATTGAGTTGACGCCGCACAAGTACATTATGTTGTTGCTGGTGTCTGGGATTCCGTCGATGATGATTTCTACTAGTTCCGTTTCTTCAATGTCGGACTGTGCAGCAATTGACTGCATTGAAACCACGTAACTGAGGCACGACTCGTTTGGCGTAAGCGTGCGAGCACGTAGTTGGCGATAAACTTCTTGCCGCGTTACCGTACGCTTGAACATGTTAATGAGCCCAGCTTTCAGTTTGTCGTAGTCAACTAACCCCAAATTGCATATATACCTCTTGGCTGTTCCTTGGAGGCAGCGACGAATACCTAGACACTTGTCTTTGTCCGAGTAAGAGCACATATTGGTATAGTCGTCGAACTCTGCGAACCACTTCAAAACATCGTCCCCCGTAAATTTTGGGACAGCGGCATCAAGCTCCTCGAAATTTACACGTCTGGCTGGGCGGTCGTGTCCTTCCATTGCCTGTATTTGTTGTTCTAGTTCGAGCATCTCGCGGCGCATCCGCAGTAAACTCAATTGCTCCTCCAATTTATGAACATCGGAATCTACACTTTGCACTTGGGAAGTAAGAGTTGGTGGTTGTATGCTGGCAGCTGAAATATAGTTGACAAGCGTGTGTGCCATGCGGTACAGCAACTTCAGATTTCCCAGCGACAGCAGTACTTCCAACGACGGTAGCGGCAGCAGCATCGGTGTGATGAGGTTCTCCAGCAACAGCGACAGGATCGGCAGGAACAGCAGGAACGGCAGAGATAGCGTAGGCAGTGGAAACAGCGGGTGAAATAATTTTCTCGGTAACAGTGGCGTGACTTTGACAGCGGCAGCAGATAAACCTATAATGACAGCAGGTGAATAAACTGGCAGCGGAAAACTGTTCGAAGACCCGAACAGAGACCTGTAGAGACGAACAAGGAAACCTTGTGGTTGAGTCACAGTCGGTGCTGAGGACATGGAAAAACCATTTCTGCAAACTGTTAAACGGCGAAGACGACCCAAATCCCGCTGTCAGGCAGAACGAACCATTCAGCTTAGACGATGAAAGCCAAGACTTCCGTCCACCCGACCAAAACGAAGTGAGGATAGCAATATCCAAGCTTAAGACGAACAAGGCTGCTGGAGCAGATGGCTTGTCTGCCGAGCTTTTTAAGGCAGCGGGAGATGACTTGGTAGAGAGCATACACCAACTCGTCTCCAAGATTTGGTCGGAGGAAAGTATGCCTGATGAATGGAACCTCAGCATCGTTTGCCCGATCCAAAAGAAAGGAGACCCTCTAAACTGCGCCAACTATAGAGGTATCAGTCTTCTTAACATCGCATACAAGATCCTGTCTGCCATACTGTGTGAACGCCTGAAACCTTTTGTAAACGATCTGGTTGGTCCCTACCAGTGCGGTTTTAGGCCCGGTAAGTCCACAACCGACCAAATATTCACACTGCGGCAGATCCTGGAGAAAACCCAAGAAGTTCAGATCGATACTCACCATCTTTTGATCGATTTTAAGGCCGCATACGACAGCACTTATAGAGACGAGCTATATAGAGCCATGTCTAGTTTTGACATCCCTGCCAAACTCGTCCGATTGTGCAGAATGACGGTGGAGAATGCTCGCTGCTCCATAAAGGTCGGAAACAATCTCACCGAGACCTTTGCTGTCAAAGGGTGTCCTACTGTTTCGGTCACCCGTCGCACATCCGAAAACATCTCGTCCTATGGTCATCCCCAGTCTCACTTCTTCAAGGAGTTGTCTGAGGATTACAGACGAAGGGTTGGCTGCTTCGGCCACCCTCCCCTCATCTGAGGATGATAAACTGCCCCCGGTTCTCTCCACGAGACATAGACAAAAGTCACACGCACAAAACAGCAACAATGCCCATTAGATCGTCCGGTCTAGATAACACTCTGGCCGCCCCCCCCCCCCCCCCCCCCTTCCATTTTAACTCATATGGTATCACAAAGGACCTAAATCAAATTGGTCTAAGTGTGTCTTTCTAGACAGCCATCTTACCTAACCTAACCTAACCTTGATGTCAAAAAAGGATTTAGACAAGGTGACGCGCTGTCGTGTGACTTCTTCAACATCATTCTTGAGAAGATTGTGCGAAACTCGCAAGCCAACACCAGAGGCACAATCTTCCAGAAGTCTGTGCAACTACTTGCATACGCTGACGACATCGACATCATTGGCAGAACACAGCGAGCTGTCACTGGTGCGTTTGCAAGTATCAGTACAGAAGCGGCAAAAATGGGTTTAGTTGTGAGTGAGGGCAAAACGAAATATATGCTGTCAACAAGAAGGGACACACAACATCGACGAATCGGTCAGAGCGTCACGACAGACAGCTATAATTTTGAGGTAGTTAGGGATTTTGTCTATCTCGGCTCCGCTATAAATTCTGACAACGACATCACATCAGAAATCAATCGAAGAATTACACTTGCCAACCGCTGTTTCTTTGGTCTAAGAAGGCAATTGAGGAGTAAGGCCTTGTCAAGAACCACTAAGGAGACTCTATATAAGACCCTCATCATCCCAGTCCTACTCTACGGCGCAGAAGCATGGACGCTATCAAAGGCGGATGAAGATCTCCTTGGTCGTTTTGAACGCAAAATTCTTAGATTGATTTTCGGTCCCGTTTGCGTTGACGGGCTTTGGAGGAGGAGATTTAACAGCGAACTCTACGAGCTGTACAGCGACATCGACCTGGTCAGAAAAGTGCGCATCAGTCGACTAAGATGGCTAGGACATGCAGAGCGAATGGACACCAACGCTCCGGCCCGAAGAGTCTTCGACTCCAACCCGGAGGGACAACGCAGTAGAGGAAGACCTCGCCTTAGGTGGCGCGCGTAAGTGGAAGGGGACCTCAACCAACTTGGAGTGCGCAACTGGAGGCAGTTAGCCAAAGATCGCGCTAACTGGAGAGGCGTATTGGTTGAGGCCCAGGTCCACCCCGGACTGTAGCGCCACCTAAGTAAATAAGTAAGTAAGTAAGTAAGTAAAACTGTTCTTCTTCATCGGAGTCGCTTGGAACATTGGTTCCACTTTCTGCGATCAACTTGTTATAGAATGGACTCAGCTGAGTTACAGTGGCATTAGCTGGGAATTTAATTCCAGCTTCTGCGAGTGCTTCTACTATTGCTGGGCGGGTTACACGTCGGGGCATCGTGAATGCTTTTTTATTTAACTTTCTATAAAAACTTAACGTGGAAACCCCACATCTGAGGTATAACAAGAAATTACGATGACGGTTAAAAGTAAAAAGTTGAACAACCGCGTGGATTTTTAGAGATTTTATTTTAATTTTTTCCGTACAAATTTATTGGTAGATACTGATTTTTTGTGGTCGCAGTGGCTTAGTGGTTAGTGTGTTGGACTACTAAGCGAGGGGTCCAGGTTCGAATCCCGCAAAAAACCAAATTCCAACTCAGGGTTTTTTTCACTGCGCCACCTCTCGCGAACGTCTGACAAACATCCGAGAGTATATAACTGCCATGAAAGAGCTTCTCAATCGGCCCGTTTTGAAACCGGCATGAAATTGTAGATCCCTTTCATTCGTTCCAAAAATTAAAAACTCACACAAAACGAATGGTTGCAAGAAGCTAGGCCCTGGGTCCCTACAGACCTGTTGCGCCAACTATTATTATTATTATTACTGATTTTATTTAATTTTTGCAAATGATCAATATTTCCAGGTAAAATACGAAAATCCTAAATATATCCGTGTTTTTTTGAGCTTCGATCTCAGCAAAGCAACGTAAAGTAGGATTTTCAGCAGGCAATTACAACAAGTATTGTGAGTCTCGAAGTGTCAAGTCTAGCGCAGTTGTTTTTATTGTGTGCTGAAAATCCTAATTTACTTTGCTTTGCCGAGATCGGCCTGATATATTCGTTTTAATGCAATATAATTATGTAGAAAATAGGTACTAAATTCACCACACCAGACCCACCGTTTTCTTAACACGTCCCGATAACTGCCAGTTATTTGAATTATATGAATTTTTCCCAATGTCACCACAGAATGAAGTGTCAGTCATCTGTCAGGTTGCTATGTGCAAGTGTATGCGTGCGTCTAATGCACTTTAACATGGCACACATACTTTCGCACATAGAAACACGGAAAACAGTTTGTAGGCAAACTCTCTTAAGTTGACGGAGCTGACGGTCTATTTAATACTTAGTATATGGGATAGACCTTCAGCGCACCTAACCAATTCAACCGCAGATTTTGAAAATAAAATTTCTGTGAATGTGTGAAAGAGTCATAAGAGCATTATGTTTTCACTTATCTTGAATTTAACTCTCTTCTTCCGTCGACTCTCTTTCGTGACGTCGTTCGTAAATTGTAATCAGTACGGGCGTGAAGAACGAAAGAAAAGTATTTCCCGGAATCATAGTTTTTAAATGTTAATATTCAAAAAATGTAAAAATGCAAAGATAGGTACCCTGAAAATACCTTTTTTTAGACACTTCATTTGTTAAGATTGGTTGAGCGTGTGAACCGCTAGAGGTAGAAATACACTACAGAAAGTACAGAAATAATATAGAGGGGATTTATTCAATTTACATTATGCTATTACTGTTTTGTACTATAAAAGACCAAGTCTTATTGTACAACTCAAAACCAAATAAGTTAATCAATTGAAATTTAAAAACTATAGCTGCTATGTAATAAAATGTAGTTGCATAATAGGGAGCAGCGTGAATTGGATTTTGTTGCTGAGCAACACAATTAATGTCTAATTACTTCCTGTGAAGCAGTCTTAATGCTGTTAAACCTTGTAAAAAAATTCGTTGAACAAGAATAAGAATCCGTTTTATTTACTTAACGGGCTCCCGACCCGTGAAGAGTCTCTGCCTGAGACACTGCAGCCTTCCATCATCTGCGATCCCGGGCACGCTGCTTCCAGTTTGCCAGACCAAGGCTGGGATTCAAAGATCCTCTTGGCTGGAGCATTGATTGATTGAAATTAAGCATGGATATGCCTCGGTAATTCTTGCAAGACATAGGATCGCCTTTTTTGTAGATGGGACATATGGAGCTGATAGTCCAGTCATCGGGCATGTTTTCTTCCATCCATACTTGGTGTGCATCTTCTGTCACCTTTTTCCGACGTACGCATTCATCATCATACCACGGGATTTTACCTCCTACCTCCTTGATAATGTCGCGATACTGGGATCACTGGTTGTTGGCGTCTGCGGTAGGTGAATGCACAGTGGAGAGTTTCTCACTCAGGCGCTCTCTGTAGACACTGGCTACTCCAGGTGTGCTTAGGCGTCCAACGTCGAATATCTTCTTTTGAGCGGTTCGCGCATCTTCTCGTTAGACAGTCGAGCTCTGAATTTAGCAGCAACAAGAAAATGGTCCGAGTCGACATTTGCCCCTCGGAATGTGTGCACGTCGAGGATGTTGGATGCGTGCCTAGCATCGATTAGCACATGGTCGATTTGGTTGGCGGTTCGACCGTCTGGAGAGCGCCAGGTTACTATGTGGATCCTTAGCCATGGAAACCTAGTGCTACTTATCACCGTATTACGAGCTGCTGCAAACTCAATTATTCGGTAGTCGTTGTCTGTTGTCGTTTCGTGGATTCTGTGCTTACCAACTAACCCGCCAAAGATGTTTTCCTGACCGATTTTGGCATTGAAGTCCCCGAGCACAACTTTGACGTCATACTCCGGACAGGCTCCATAGGCTCCATCCAGGAGGTCATAGAACTCCTCCTTGATAGGATCTTCAGCCTTGTCGGTAGGGGCGTGTGCACATATTAGGCTTATGTTTTGGAAAGTAGCTTTGATGCGGATCACAGCCAGGCGATCACTTATCGGCTTAAAGTCAATAACTTTTGACCTAAGCCGATTTCCCACGACGAATCCGCATCCTAATACATCTAATCTTTTATGGCAGCTGTAACAAATGTCGCAATTTTTTCTTTTCATCATACCTGATCCTATCCATCGTATCTCCTGGACCGCGGTAATGTCTGCCTTGTACCGCGCGAGGACAGATTCAAGTTTTTGAGTAGCACCTGGAGTATAGAGCGTCCGCACGTTCCAGGTGCACACTCTTAAGTCATTGTCCGTTGACGTTTCGGGTCTGGTTGCCGTTTGAGGGAATTCGTTATCCGAGACTCCTCATGTCTCTCCCATAACTATATATTTTTTCTATGGTCGGGAAGTTACCCCGATGGCGCAACCTCAACCTGGAGGACCAGGTCCTTGTTTTCACCCTAGGACAGCGGGCCGGATCTTCCGAAGCCAGTAACCCACTTCGGGATATGAGTGCTGCCGTTGGCCGATTAAGGGTTCGTCCGCCACCAACTCTTTTCCAATAACCTGGCGTGTTATTGGAGATCCCTATAGACCTGGGATCCGAATACGTCGAAGCAGCTCTTATTGGGATATCACTAAATAATTCGGAATTGTAGACGCCACCGTTGACTCCATCTAGGGAATTCGTCCGCTGCCGTCTGGAACAGGAGGAAGTGTCTTAGTGAGGAAACACTCCACCCCCCCCCCTCTCTCTCGTCCGCTGCTCCCAGCGACCTTCCAAGGGGGTTGGTTACCCAATAGGCAGGATTGAATTTATTATTATTTTTATTATTATTTTTTCATTTTTTCTTGTAATGCCTATAGTTCTAAAAGTTGAATTTGATTATTCGTTAAAGCTACAACCGGTTTTTAGCAAAAAAAAAACAAAAAAGGTCCTGTGGTTCCTACAGTCAAAAACAAAATGTCCTTGAAAAAATGTTATTATTTTTTTTATGTACTGGAAATAATGTATTATGTACATAAGAAAACTTAATTTATAATAAAAAAGATATAACCATAAGATAAAATTTATTTAGAGAAGGAAAATTTGTTAAAATATTTAAATGCTGTGATAAAAGAAAATTCTGTGCTCGGCACCAAAATCAATTCCCTAAAAATGAGAGTTTATTAAAATCGTATTATTAGTATTATTGTTAGGAAGACTGAATTTGCCTTACACATTGGTTTATTGCATTATATTCAAGCTCCATCTGTGGGTGTTGGTTCAAGGACTACATTCTCATTCTTGAATTAGTAAGTTATTAAGTAACTAACTATTTTAAGTACAACATTTTATTTACCATGTCATTTACTAAACATTTCATTTTTTGAGGGTCTTAACGAATTCTTTCTTTGTTTCAAATCGCGGCAACATATTTCGAGATGATATCCTTGCTTTTATAAATCCATCTCTTGATTCTCGGGCACACACTGAAGCAGAGGCTTCTGTCACCAGCTTGACACATCTTTCAACTGCTTGATTGTGACAGGGATATTTTGAAAGCTTTTCGTCTATAGTTGAAACCATGTTATCAGAAACATTTTCAACCATGGCTCGTAAGTCCTCATCTGATATATTTTTCATTTAAGAAGGTTCGGTGACGTCCGCGGTCCGCCGTAGCCCATTTTATCAGATCAATATAATCATCGGCCTTACAATTTAGTTTTGGGATTATAAAACGGCGGATTCCATTAGTTTTCGTTTTTTCCATCTCCGCTCTGCATTTTAGAATTTTCCTCAAACCTAATTCCCTAACATGGCTTCGACTATCAACTAACATAGCAATCAAAATGTTTTCTGGGTGGCAAAAAAACAAGTTGCGCTCTATAACCGGATAAACTACTGCCTACATTCAAACAATAGGGTTTAGTTTTGATTTGAAACCAAGCAAACGCATATACTTTTATTGTGTACGTAGACAGAATCACTAATTGCGTTTAAGGTTTCGCAGTTGCTACATAAAGTCGTAGAATCCTGTTAACTGTTGTAAGCCACCTTGTCGTTGCTGTCGTTGTGCCAAATCTAAAGGTACTTTGCCATGAGAAACTGCCTCACACATTTCATACAGATATTTCTGATCTGTGCTTAGATTTTTCGATACTTATTTCAGGTAGCTCTACTGGTATCTTTTTGAATGTATGTTTTGGCAAACTCTCAAGAGCTTTTCCCAGGACTCCAGAAAAGCCTTTAGGGTCATTGGTCTTGCCATCAATATGTACCATTAAATCGTCGGCTGAGTTCTTAACTGTTCAATCTCCAATTTTTCCGAAATTGAGATTATTATTGATTCTTAGGTTTTTGGGGACGCTCTTTCGATTGGTGAAATCAGAAATTGTCTATCATTAATAGTTTGGGAAATAATTTTTTTATATTTTGTTCAATAGACCAAAAATACACGTTTTTTTGTACACCGATTAGTTCTTAAATGTTCAAAGTGCCACTTTAGTGTCCGTTTGAACAAATTCACATGGAAAATGACAAAACGTCTAAATAATTCACATTTGTTCAATCTCCATATAAAATAACTTATTGTGGTGCTTCGTATGAATCTCAAAGCAGATGTAGTGGTAACGACATAGCTAGTGCACTAAACTAAATACTGAAAGCTGTAGTGGTGGTCAATCCAGATATACCTAACTGATATTATTCACTGGTCGAACTCCTGTATTCCGTAAAAACATAACTCGAATAATATCATTGGCAATATTCAAGTTCCTGGAAGAAAATCCACATTGAACAACGCTTTTCCGTACCGACATTCACACCCTTTGTTACTTATTCGTGAACTCAAGGACATGAATTACGCAAATGTGTCCTTAAAAATTATGCAGTGTGCGGTTTTTTTAACTATAGCACAGCTACTAACGGCCTACAATTCATCCCATGTACCATCTAGGAAAATTAGTTACGGTGAAGAATCTAATATACTTAGGTACGTCGTTTTCGATTTGGCTTTTCAGATTTTGATCTGAGATTTCAGATTTCTGCAGGCAAACCGAACAAATCTGAATTTTATTGGTTTTTGTGTCATTAAATTGTCAGCAAAAATAAAACATTGTTGCACTTGCACTCGAAATCCATTTCAATTGATTTTCACACATTTATAGTACCTAATGCATTGCGAAATAATAAAAACTGGATCCCATACCGATTAACAATTCGTAACCGACGCCGTGAGTCATAAACACTGGTGTTGGTGAACGTTTGCGTAAAATCTGAGAAAAAATTGAGATTTCTCAAGCGATCTGAGATAAAAAAAAAGAAGATTTTTGTGGCATGTATGCATAAAAACATTGATCTGTTTGCCCAACTGAAAACGACATTAGTGTTTCAATTATGCCACAACTTGTTAAACAGAAAGAGAGATTAAATACATCAAATGATATAAAACGTGATCTGCCAAAAGTGCAAAACACAACGAAAGTGTTAAACTTACTTTCTAAAGAGAAAAATACTGATATAAAATCAATGCTCCCTTGGATGCCATTATGTGACCTTGAATTCTACATTATTAACTTATTAGAATAACTTTAAGAGTTCCTTTATTTATCCTCTTTTTAAGTTTTTTTTAAGTTGATTGAGTTTTGTTATTTACTTTTTAAAACTGAACTACCTCCATACCTGAATTTGAAAAGACTGAATTATTCAAATCCCCTCTATATTATTTCTGTAATTTCTGTAGTGTGTTTCTCCCTTTTGCGGTTCACACGCTCAACCAATCTTAACAAATCAAGTGTCAAATAAAAGATATTTTCAGGGTGTTTATCTTTGCATTTTTACTTTTTTAAAATATAAACTATTGAAAAAGTTGAATTTTACTACATACACTAAATTTCAACTACGCAGTTGTGTACAAACTATGACACAAACCAAGTATTAAATAGACCGTCAGCTCCCGCGCACCTACCCGATTCCCCCCGCAAATTTTGAAAGAAAAATTCTCTCTTAAATTTCGTATCGGTGAATACGTGTGAGGCAACAAAACAAAAAAAAAAAGAGAATGGAGGGGGTATAATGAAATACTGACACTCAGCAGTCATCCTACATCGTGGAATTTCTACCTTTTGTGGACATTTTGTTGCCCGAAAAAACGATTCGTACAAAACAAAAATAAAGCATCAAAATGGTTTAAATATCATGAATCTGACGAAAAAACATTCGAACTACAATGGAACACACTTAATGCCTATAAAAAGAGATTCGTCTTTTAGCAAAAGATTTCTAGTACCAAGTATTAACCATTATAATGTTAAGAAACTGCGATTTTTATACTCAAGGTTAATTTAATGTGAATTTCTTTCCGAATAATACCAGCTTTACTTTTAGAAGAAATATTTTTTCATAAGCAAATCGAGGGTATTTGAGTACGGCGAAAATGGAAAAATGCCCTCGCTTCGTGGGAAAAATAAAGAGAGAATGCTAAGAACACTGACTGAGTTTAGTGTATTTCGATCAGCTGATGGATGCGTTCCCACAGTTAAGATTGTTTGTTTTATTTCACCACGAAAACGTGCTTTGCAGAATGGTGGAAAATATTCATTCCTGGAAATAAAATAAAACATTTTTGTTTTTACAATTATTATTGTGTTTGTTTTCGTTTGTTGTTTTTGGCGAAATGTTATTTTGCCCGCGAATGTCGACAGAAAAAAGGCAACGGATTCAAAGTGAAGAACTAAGGAATATTAAGACTTAAAATAATGTGTTGGGGTTCGAGGAGAGATATGAACATTTCTGAGTGGGTATAATTTAGGTATGAGTTATAATATTTTTATGAAGTAACCGTGTAATAACCGACAACAAAAAGGGGGGAAAAAATTAAATTTTTAACAAAGTTTGCAACAATTTAATAAACAAACGAATTTCAAATTAAAGTAATTAATGAACGTTCATAGCCCTCAACAAATAATAGGACATCAAATCATTTTTTTTTAATTCTGATGACCAACCAATATGTAGTTGAAAATCAATTTATGAATTAATTTTCTTTAAACTGTAAGTCAAAATCGAAACTAAAATATATAGTAAAATATATATAAAATTTTTAGTAACATTACAAATAACTATTTGTAGATACTGATTTTATTACATTTTTGCAAATGGTAAATATTTCCATTGTTTGCAACCACAATGTAAACATCCCGTACTTTATCTGCGTAAAATAAGAAAATCTTAATAATATCCGTGTTTTTTTTAGCTTCGATCTTAGCAAAGCAACGTAAAGTAGGATTTTCAGCACGCAATTACAACAACTATTACGAGTCTCGAAGTGTCAAGTCTAGCGCAGTTGTTGTAATTGTGTGCTGAAAAAGAAAATCCTAATTTAATTTGCTTTGCTGAGCGAAGCTCAAAAAAACAGGCCTGATATATTCGTTTTAATGAAATGAATGTAGGTACTAAATTCACCACACCAGACCCTCCGTTTTGTTAACACGTCCCGATAACTGCCAATTATTTGAATTATTTGAATTTTTCCCAATGTCACCACAGATTGAATTGTCAGTCATCTGTCAGGTTGCTATGTGCAAGTGTATGCGTGCGTCTTATGGACTTTAACATGGCACACATACTTTCGCACATAGAAACACGGAAAACAGCTTGTAGGCAAATTCTCTTAAGTGGGCGGAGCTGACAGTCTATTTAATACTTAGTTTATGACTATGATTCAGGGAAATAAATATTTGTCTTTCATTCATATGCCCGTACGGCGTACATACAAACAAGCTGCAAACAAAAGAGAGTCGACTATGGAAGAGAGTTACAGTCATAAGAGCAGTGCAAACATAAAACTCTTATGACTAATACTAACATGGATAATGGATTCACATTCACACTAAAGTATTAAATAGAGCGTCAGGCGCAGCGTTGCCAACCAATATTGACGAAAAAAAGCCTAACTTGAAAAAAAAGATGCCTTTTTCAATAAAATATGCCTAAAATATTTTTTTATGTAAATTGGAACAATAAATCAAAAATTAAACACAAATATAAAAAAATTAACAAAAAAAATTTATTTACAAAAAAAAACTTAAATTACCTATGTATAAATCACAGAAGAAACAGGAACAAAATTCATGACTTTAATTTCATGAGTAGGTAGATAAATAGTATTGAACAAAACAAACATAGGTAGTTTTAGTCCATCAGATCATCGTCTTTGTCCTTGAAATCATACATTGATTTTTGAAAAAAATATATATTTTAAATAAAAAAAGAAAAAAAGCTTTAAAGCCTTAGCTAATGAAATAATGCCTAACAGGCATGAAAAAGCCTAGGTTGGTATATCTGGTCAGGCGTCAGCTCAGACAACTCAAGAGAATTTGCTTAAAGCTATTTTCCCCGTGTTCCTAGCCTACTCTTACTATACTATGTGGGAAGAACAATGAGTGTGCCATGCTGCCATCTGCCATCTGCCATTTTAAACAAAGTAAGTTGGCCGCACGCATACACTTGCACATAGTATAACATGATAGCTCATTTAGTTTTTTTTTTCTTTTGTTACACCTTTAAGCAGTTTTTTTGCTGTTTCACATGCATTCACAGATAGGAAATTTAAGAGAATTTTATTTTCAAAACTTGTTTGTAGAACCGTTGACTGACGGTCTATTATTTTAATAGTCTTTGGTTGTTTCTAATGTTTTAGACGGAATTTACGACTTGAGGCTAACAAAAGTAATAAAACTAATAACTAATCAAAATTCAACTGGTGAGTTCAGCGAACGGATCAACTAATACATATACTTATTCAAAAGCAATATTTTAATTCACAAGATTTCTCAAAATGCCAAGAAGAAAACCTTTGACCATTTCTACTGAACGGCTTCACTCAAAACAGAAAGTAAGAAACAAAGATTCATCTCAAAGACAGCGGAGGCTAACCAACTTGCGGCGCTACATGAAACCTAATGGAAATAATGAACAACCGGTACCCCAAAAATCACCTTCAACCATTTCAGAACAGCCATCCACATCAGCAGCATCAAATGAACCAATAGTACAACCTTCTACATCAGCCGTATTAAATAAGTCAATACATTCAGACAACAACAGCTTAACAGATGATATGAACCGAAAACGTGCTCAGCCAACATTACCGGTAAGTTATTGTTGTGCACGGATTATGCACAATGACAATGAAGTTAATACACACACAGTTGGCTCCATGAAAATCCTTTGCATTCACTGTGGTGCTAAATTATTTTTTGGGGAACTCAGTTCTGGATCTTCATCTATTTGTTGTCACAAAGGTAAGGTAAAGCTGCCTGAGATTGCTGTCTGTGATGTTCTAAAGAATTTAATTGAAGCAAACAATCAAAAAACCAATAATTACTTAAAAAACATTCGCCAATACAACAATGCACTTGCATTTGCTTCTATTCAAGTAAACTCTATAAATTTGGCAGGAAGAGGACCTTTTTGTTTCAAAATACATGGCCAATTATATCACTTGGCTGGTAGCTTACAACCCCTTCAAGGACAAACACCATCTTATGCAAGCCTATTTATTTTAGATGCAGAGCAGGCATTGCAGCACCGTTTGGGTCATGTAAACATGTAGCCAACAATGACTGCGATATGGAGATAATCCGCGGTACTAATAATCA
This sequence comes from Cheilosia vernalis, assembly GCA_949126925.1. Lineage (NCBI taxonomy): Eukaryota > Metazoa > Arthropoda > Insecta > Diptera > Syrphidae > Cheilosia > Cheilosia vernalis. The sequence continues at coordinate 43,916,037 of OX421358.1, forward strand.
TTTTTAGTGTCCAGACTAAATTTTTCGAGCTCACAATGGCGAAATTTTCCATACAAAACTGCATATTGTGATCTAGGATATATTTAGTGTGAAGGTTAAAAATGATTATTGGTAAGGCCCAATGAGAACTTGGCAATCAATGTTGGAAGAAGTAATAATCTCTGGAATATACAGACCACCAAATTTAAGCCAGATTGAATTTATTAATGAATTATCTCAGATAGCAGACATGAGAAATGCACAAAATAACTTAGTAATTCTTGGAGACATGAATATTAACTTAAGAGATAAAGAAAATAACTATGTACTCAGATATAAAGAAATGATCGCATCTAAAGGATTGTTCAATGTAATAAAAAGCAACACCAGAGTTGACTCGAACCTGGGAAGTTGCACACTTATTGATCATATATTGACCAACTGGCAAGAATCCCCTATGTTTTCAGCTGTAGTAGAAACGGATATTTCTGACCATTATAGTACCGTATACGGAATCTACGATAAACTCTTAAGTCATGAATACACTGATTTTCAACCAACCCTATGCACACATAAGGTAAATGAGCTAATAAGGAATGCAGATTGGAAGCCATTACAGCTAGAATCGGATCCAGAAGCTATGTACAACTCTTTAGCAGAAAAGATGAATCATATATATTCAGACTCAAAAGTTGCACAAACTCACAAAAGACAAAGGAAGAGGGCTGCATGGATTACAAGAGACTTAATGGAAAGATGTAAAGAAAGAGATATACTATACCGTAGATGGAAAAATAATCGATGTAATTTAACATATAAAACCGAGTACAAAAAGTTAAGAAATTTGGTAAATAAACAAATAGGCACTGCAAAAAATCAATATTATAAGGAAAAATTTGAGATATCAAGAAGCGATGTTAAGAAAACGTGGATGCTAATAAATGAAATTTTAGGAAGAAGAAATTGTTCTCTAGACATCACTGTTGCTAAGAGCTTCTCATCCTTCACGAGCATGGAATTATCCAACAGTTTTGCAGATCTTTTTACGCAGCAGGCAGCATCTATTTTACACACTTGTAGCACAACAACCTCCAATCACCGAAACACAATAAATCGAGATTCTATATATATTGGAGATGTAGACTGCATTGAAGTAGAAAATCTATTGCTACACTTAAATACCAAAAAATCTCCGGGAGCAGATGGTATAAGAGCGATAGACCTTAAATCAAATGCTGATATTTTTGCACCCTTAATAACAAAATTAATCAACATGAGCTTTTTCTCTGCAAAGGTTCCAAAAAAACTTAAAGAGGCTATAGTTCGACCAATTTATAAAGGAGGTAATAAAAAAATACAAGAAAATTATCGCCCTATCACAATTCTGCCGTCTATTGAAAAAATTATGGAACAAGTTGTAGCAGAGCGCTTACAGAGCTTCATTAAAAAACATAAATTAATTAGCGAGAATCAGTATGGATTCCAGAAAGGGAAAAGTACTAATCAACTCTTAGGGAAATTTGCTGATTTAATAAACACCAGCTTGAGTAAACGTCAACATGTCCTTGTGGTCTTTGTGGACTTTAGCAAAGCTTTTGACACACTTGACCACAATAAACTTATAGACGCCGTAGAAAGAGTTGGCATTAGAGGAAGACTGGCTAACTGGCTGAGGGACTACCTATCCCTTAGGACCTTCAGAGTTAAAATTAAGGAAAGCCATAGCAGTCCACACAGTATACAATACGGAGTTCCTCAGGGATCTAAATTGGGTCCTCTTCTGTTTATCTTATACACCAATGAGATGCTGAAGTGTCTAAAAAATAGCACCCCATTTGCATATGCTGACGATACTGCCATTGTTGTAACTCACCAATCACTCGAAGAGGCATCGAGAATAATGCAAGTCGAATTTGATGAAGCAAGCAAATGGTGTCACGATAATGGGCTAGTAATAAACAATTTAAAAACAAAAGCTATGCATATTCGCAGTCCAAGGTTTGCAAAGACTCCGTTCGTGTTGAAGACGTTTCGTTGTACTAGCACATGCAATGAAGAAAGTATTGAATATGTAAACACTTACAAATATCTAGGTATTACAATTGATTGCCACTTTCTATGGGAGTCTCACATCAACATACTACGAAACAAGTTAAAGGGAGCCCTGTTTGCGCTCGCCTGTCTTCAATACAAATCATCGATTTGCGTTCGAAGAGCAGTATACCACGCTCTCATAGAGTCGAGACTTCGACATGGAATATTGGCATGGGGAGGTGCAGCGCAAACACACATTGACAAGATACAAAATATTCAAGACAGGGCAAGGAAACTTATATCAAGCAACAATTCCACTTCAATTGGTGTTCAGATACTGAAGGTGAAACAAATCTATAAGATGAGTGTGGCATTGGAGTATTTCGATGACACGAATTTTCGAGTACATATTGATCACCAGCATCACACCAGAAGGCGAGTGGAGGGTATGTTTCAACTTCCGCCTATCGTCAATGAATATGGAAGAAGACGAATGATGTACACCGTGCCGAACTTGCTCAACGATCTACCGCAGAACTTAAGAAATATAAGAGTAGCCAGTGAAAGAAAAAGAAAATTAAAACAATATTATCTAGAATGTCTAACGTAATTTGAAATACAGTGATAAAAGTAGATTCACTAAAACTAAATTGTTAAAAATACGTAGCTATTCACTTCAAGTAAATTTAAATTAAATTTTCCAAACAACCACCTGCAGATAAGCATTTTGCTTTGCGGGTTACAAATTTGAATGTACATATATTAAAATTGTTCATAATAAAATTGTAATCTAATCTAATTGTTAAAAAAAAAAATTGTAAAAAATGTAACAATCCTTATGCTCAACTCTTTAAGTTTATAAAGGATTCTGTTGTGGGTGCGTCAAATGTTGATCTGATATTTTCCACTGATAATGCGTTTGATCCAAGACGATATAATGCTCCTCGAGATAGTGAAGTCGCAGCTATATTTACAAGTACAGATGGTGCCCCACCAGGAAAATTCGACTTTGTCATATATTCCAAGTCAACCGGTTCATTAACTAAGATATCATATCTAAATCCTCACTGCGATCCAATGTGCTATCCAATGTTATTTCCATGTGGTGATAGTGGATGGAGACCAGGTATGCAGCATGTTGATATTTTTAGGACAGCGGTTAGAAATGCAACGACGCAGTTACAATATTACTGCTATCGGCTTGCTGTAAGAGGAAATTTTAGCATTATTCATTCATCAGGTAAACTATTACAACAATACGTAGTGGATAGTTATGTCAAAGTGGAAGGCTCACGCATTGCTTTTATTAGATCACATCAAAAGGAACTTCGAGCAGAGCGTTACAAAGGTTTGATTGATTTTATGAACAGTGATGCACAACAAATTGGTGCTCAAGCAGGAGTTCCTGTGGTGCTTCCATCTACATTTTTGGGGAGTCCACGAAATATGCTGCAAAATTATCAAGATGCAATGACTATAGTAACTCGATATGGTAAACCAGACATTTTTCTTACATTTACGTGTAATCCAAAGTGGCCAGAAATCACATCGGAATTAAAGCCATATGAAAAGGTAGAAAACAGGCCAGATTTGGTTACTCGAATATTTCATTTAAAGCTCAAGTCATTGCTAAACGATCTGTTCAAAAGTGATATTTTAGGCGTTGTTATAGCTTTTGTATATGTAATCGAGTTTCAGAAAAGAGGGTTACCCCATGCGCATATTCTTTTTATGTTAAGAGAACAAGATAAGTTCCGTGACAGCGATTGTGTAGATTTAACTGTCTGCGCTGAAATTCCTAACTACGACGAAAATCCTCGGTTATATAACATTGTCAAACAAAGCATGGTACATGGTCCATGTGGAGCATTGAACTTAAACAGTCCCTGCATGCGAAATGGAAAGTGTAGCAAAGGATATCCAAAAAAAAATTGTCAATGAAACAAATGTGAACGTTAATGGCTATCCTATGTACCGCCGAAAAGATAATGGGCTCTTAATTTCTGTTGGGTCTCATGAAGTTGATAACCGCTGGATTGTGCCTTATAATGCTTACCTATCACTTAAATACGAAGCACAAAATCAATGTTGAGGTATGCTCTTCAATAAGGTCAGTCAAATACTTATATAAATATATATACAAAGGCCATGACTGTGCTTCTGTACATTTGCGAACTAATGAAGAAGGTCAACAACATATAACTTTGGATGAGATTAATCTGTTCTTAAATTGTCGTTACGTTAGTCCCCCAGAGGCGATGTGGCGGCTTCACGAGAGACCTTTGTTCGATCGCTCTCATTCTGTTCAACGACTCCCTGTGCACCTACCTAACGAACAAACTGTTTAATTTGAACAAGGACAAGAACTGCAGGCAAACTTTGAAAAAGCAACAAAACTTACAGCTTTCTTCAAATTGTGTCAGTGTGATGAAGCTGCTCGACAATATTTATACCACCAAATACCGGAGCACTACACTTGGGCCAACAGCATGTGGAATACGAGAAAACGACTTTCAAACGTTATTGGACGAATGTTTACTGTAAGCCCCATTGACCGTGAAAGACATTCTTTACGTCTCCTGCTCCTGCATGTTAAGGGTCCGCAGAGTTACGAACATCTTAAAACTATTGATGGAACACTCTGTGAATCATTTCAAGAAGCTGCCGAAAAGTTGCATTTGTTAGAAAATGATCAAGAATGGGTTCAATGCTTGCAAGAGGCAGTGAACTTTGGGATGCCTTTTCACTTGCGTCAACTTTTCGCTGTTATCTGTCTTTTTTGCTCGCCAACCAATATTCCTCAACTGTGGGAACAATTTCGAAACCCTTTGTCCGAAGATTTCGCAAGACAACATGATGGCAAAATAAGTGTTGACCGAGCTTTGGGGCATCTGGAAGATATATTTCGGCAGCACGGAACAGCATGCGAAAAATTTGGGTTACCAAAACCAACTTATTACGAAGAACAGGGAAATAATACATACAACGTTGACGATCAAAAGGCAGAAGGCCTGTTAACTTACCACAAGCTGAATATCGAGCAACGGCAATTTGCAGACGAAATTTTGTTGGAATTGAAACGCGGTAAAGGACAATCTTACTTCATCGACGGACCAGGAGGAACAGGAAAAACGTTTCTGTACCGCACATTGTCCTGTATTCTGCGCGGAGAAGGCAAGATTGTATTATGTGTCGCTTGGACAGGTATTGCTGCAAGTTTGTTAGAAGGTGGCCGAACATGTCATTCACTATTCAAATTGCCGGTGCCAATCTTGGATACATCAGTATCAAGCATCCGAGGGTATTCAAAGCAAGCGAACGTCATCCGACAAGCTTCTTTAATTATTTGGGATGAAGTCTCTATGGTCCCTAAAGATGCCTTGAAAGTGGTTGATCGCCTTTTGAAAGAAATCTGTAACAGCACAGCACCCTTTGGGGGAAAGACGATTCTCTTTGGCGGAGATTTCAGACAGGTCCTCCCAGTTGTAAGGCACGGCAACAGATCTACTATCATTGAAAGTAATGTGAAGCAATCTCCTCTGTGGTCCAAAATTCAAAATAGAAAATTCACTCAAAACACGCGAGCAAAAGATGATCCCACCTTCAGCAATTGGATATTACGGTTAGGAAATGGAGAACTTGAACTTCAAACTGATGTATCTCCAAACGCAATAAAAATTCCTAAGCATTGTTATGTTCCTGATAGCGATTTTGTATATAAAGTTTTCGATATTCATTTTATAAATGAAAGCAATGCTATACAGTTTCTAGATCGCGCTATTTTGTGTCCAAAAAATGAAAGTTGCGACAAGATTAACGATTATATAGTACAAAATGTTGTTCAAGGCGAAGCAAAAATTTATTATAGTTGTGATTCCATTAAGAGTGAGGATAACTCTGCAGAACAACTTTATCCTGTTGAATTCCTGAATAGTGTGAACCACTCAGGCCTTCCACCACACAAATTAGTGTTGAAGAAAAGCACAACTGTTATGCTGATTAGAAACCTCAACGCTAAAGAAGGTCTTATCAATGGAGCGAGAATGGTCATTACTCAAATGAATCAATTTACTGTCACTGCCAAACTTATTAATTCCGGAAAAACTGTTATCATTCCAAGAATATCTCTAACAACAATCCCGTTCAATATGACCCGAAAACAGTTCCCAATTAAGATTGCCTACGCTATGACAATCAATAAGGCACAAGGACAAACATTACAGAGAGCAGGTTTGTACCTACCAGATCCCGTGTTCTCTCATGGGCAACTTTATGTAGCTTTCTCTAGGGTAAAAGGATTTTCGAATATATTTGTATCCATTAAGGAAAGCGAAAAACAAATTGTTAAGGAAGATTGTATCATTACTTCTAATGTTGTTTTTAAGGAAGTGTTGTAAAACATTATATCTTCTTAAATATATAAACTTAAAAAGTCTATATATAAAATAAATGCTTTGATAACGTGTTTACTGTTTAACTTGTATGAAGAAAGTGATGGCTTTCGGTTTCCACATGTGAGAGTTCTCACACGGGTACGCTAGTAATAAAATAAATTCTTGAGTTTTCTTTTCTAAGGTGTAAGTCCATACATATTCATGTTGCTTCAGGAAGAGTGCTCTGTGTTCTTGTTTGTTCAATATCCAAAAAAATGTTCAATCTCCACTACTTTTCTCAAAGGTTTAGTATACGAGTATGTATGGGGGCTTGTTCAATCTCCTTTTTGGATGATCTATAAAAATGTATTTTTTTTAAATTATTGTAAGGCATTAAAACTTCTTTCTGCTAATATTAGGATCAACAAATATATAGTTGTTCTTTCTTTTTTTGTTTGAAGGCGATTGCATATTTAGGTGAAAACTTACAAGCTAAATTAAGACAAAAGTCGTCTGCTGAACATTTTAAACTTTGGTAGATTGAACACTTAAGAACTCAGCCGACGAAATGCCGAAAGGGAAGTTCATTGAAATGAAGCAAACAATCAAACCAATGGAATGGCTTACCTAGAACCAGTGTTCACAACAGTTCCATCGCATCCAACTTTTTTAATTTGTTGCATGTCAATACATAAGGTATTTTTTATGAAGTCAACTATGCTGGAAGATATTGTCTTGGCATTTCCACAAGTTGGAGCGACATGTCCAAGATATTGTCCTCCAGGCTCAGAAACAAGTTCAATATGTTCTTCGATTGAAATCTTTCGATATGATTTTAAACCAATTGTTTCCAAGACCATGGTTTTGTCTTTTCTTCCATCAAAGTATAGGCCGGTTATAATGTAACTTTGACATTGAATTTGACGCATTTTTTTCGTTCTCGTCTTATTTTGCTTCTGTCAATTATTTTTTACGAATCTATCTTCGAAACGATGCCAATGTCTTGTTGAACAGAACTTACCAGGATTAATGCTGACCTGTCGGACACTCCTGTTCTCTCACAGGCTGAAGCTAAATTTGTCAACTTTATCCTAGCCTGAAATTTTTGAATCGATGGACATATGCTGGATAAAACTTGGATGTCGTCCTCGTCATCACTCGAAATAACACTGCCATCCTCACTTTCTTCAGAAATTGGGAGGTTTTTCTTGAGTCTCTTAGATTGTTTCGCATCTTCGTGCTATTTTTGTTTAATATCCTCCTGAATTTTGCGATCGTTTCGTTTTTGTATCTTTTTCGTTAAATCAGAGTCAACGTTACCAATCGCCATTCCCCTAAATTGTCTTTGGTCAAGTAAGAAACTGCGTTCTGCATGTGGTACTTTTGTGATACAAGTAAAAATTAAAAAAATCCTTACATTTGCAAGTTGTTAAGTCAAAAAGTTGATTACCATTCGATTTAAATAAATTAAGTTTTTTAATAAATGAGCTTCGCTTTGATTTAATATTTTTTTATAGCTTTGTATTTTTCGTTGTATGTTTTAATTTTATGCAATATCTGCTGATCTGACACAACAGGTAGTGATGATTTTAGCCACACACTTTTTAAATCCATCAATAATTTTAAACAAACTTCGGAAACACTTGGATCATATCCTTTCCTTTTATCTTTCAATGATCTTCTAATGAACAAAAACGTTTTCATGACATCACAATAAGTTGGAACATTGCTCTGAAGTGCGGAAGGTGCTCCAAAGACTTCACACTCGGTTTCACTACGCGTTTTAGTAGTAGCATTTTTATTTTAAATGATATTGGGCCCATGCGGTAGACTACTAATGATTATAACGATAATTTCATTCATTATATTTAATTCGATTTTGTTTTAGCATAGTTTCAATAGTTTTGTTACAAAAGTTAAGTATAATGCAAAGATTCCCAATTTTTTTTTTTTACTTTGCATACAAGTAAGTTTCATGACTGACACATGACGCACAGACCAAACCGCTTGACGTAATAAACTCAAATTTTGACAGTGCTTTCTTAAGTCGTTTTCCATTGGTTTCACTCGGGGATCCACTCATTCTGTAGTCCAATGGAACAAGAAAACTGCTTCTGATTGAATCCACAAGAGTATTGGTGAAATGCCAAAAAATAATCTACGGCAGCCGTCAGTTGACTTGTATAAAATACACAAACTACTCTTGTGTGAGTGCTTCTTGAGTGGATTCTGACTTCAAATCCAAAAGCGAAATTCTCTCCTCAGAATCACCAGAAGAGTACTTTTTGTGCCAATGGAACGGTTTCAGAAGTGATTTTTTGGATCCCGGACTCTCCCGGACGCTTCTTTTTGCCCAATGGAAAACGACATTAAAATGACGCGAATATCCGCTAACAAATTTTATTTTTTCAAATTCCACCCATAAGGATACCAAGCGCTGAAAGCACGGTTCACCTAGTTAAATTATACAAAAAAAAAATATAAACTTTGACGTCATACAGGAACCTTTAGATGACGTCACAAATTTACCAAATTTTTCTAACATCTTTTGGGTTCCCATATTCAACTTTTCCGCATATAGGCTTAAAAGATTTAAAAAAACGAATCACAACCCTTCAACCAGGATCCGTTTTATAGATTTTATCAGCCTTATTTATAAACCCAGCGTAGAGTCTGCCTAACTTTACGCAACCCTTAAAATGGCCTTACGCAGGAAAACGTGATTTATAAACAAAAAGCACTTCGCTTTAAGCCTGCGTAACTTTAAACGCAAAAATTTGCGTTTAGAGCCTGCGTAGAGCTTACGTAAATGTGTTTTGCATCAAATGTCAAATTAATTTTTGTTTATTTATTCATTTCGAATGCTGTGCAAATTTCTGCCAATGCAATTTCGTTTGCATATGGAATTATAAGATTGAAATTATATTTAATAAATGAAAATATAGGTACTTCAGTTTTGTTGCTTGTGGGGAATGTTAGGATGTGTGTGAATATGTTTACAAATGGCCCTGGCTCCTGGCATTGGATTTGGCGGTGGTTGGTAGAATAGAAATAGCAATATGCATTATAGGAAAACACATAGATATATGATTGCAGTTTGATATTTCAGCAGTCCCTTCGAAGACTTTACGGAATTGTTTTAGATAATTTGACTTTTTATTGTGTAAAATGATTTCATTTACAAAATAATCACACTTGATGTCGGTTTTAGGGCAAAAAGGTAATAGATTTCTGTATTTTCTGTAATAGTTTATCGAAATTCTTACCTATTTAGACACAAACCTCGTTTAGCAAAATTACTGCGGAAAAATGTTTATAAATCACAATTTCATGAAAGCCACGTAGAGGCTGCGTAAATCTTTACGCGATGTTTAACTAAACAACGTCGTAGAGGCGTCGTAAGCGAATCTAATAAATACGGCAGTATATATTTACAAATTGTAAATTGCGGTTTCAAAACATTGTTTTCAATTATGCGAACAAAAAACGACTGATTAAGTGCGCGTGCGATTTTGGTAGCGACAAATAATGATGTCAATGATTGGAATTTTGTAATTCAAAATTTAATTCCGGGACAATTGAATTCGTTTAAATCTGTTGATTGGGAGAGTTATATGGATGAAGCAACCAATTATCCAACGGAGTTCCAGAACCACCTAGTTTACGACTGAAGCTTGGATCTGTTGTAATTGTGCTTCGGTACCTCAATATTTATGAATGTACCTTCAAGGTGTTATATATTTTAAGGTTTGCTGGAAACAAGGACTCTTATAGGGAGGTGTCTAATTTGTTCAACGTATCCTTATCATCAGCGTATACAAATTTCACCAATTTATTGGAGTTGCTGTTCGAAATTTCAACAGAACACATAAGGTTTCCCTCAAGTTCTGCTGAGAAACTTGAAAAGTGCAAAACATTCTCAGAAGTAAGAATACATTGTTTCCATTAACTATTTTCACAATTTGTTTGTTTTGCAACAAAAAAAATCAGTGAAATCGTTCAAAGTAATCGTTCAATGATCAGTGAAATTATAAAAGTGGATTTAAAGAAAAGTTTTAATCAGAATTAAATTATTTTTTTCGTAAAAATATTCCACAATTGTTTACCTTTATTTTGATACCAACTTAAAAAAAAAATCGTTTGATTAATCGTCTTAAAATCGTAAATCAAAATTTTCAATGATGCATTTCAATGATAGCTATAACTGGGGCCTTAGAGAGTATTTGCTCACTCCATACCGAGATTACGGCAATCTTACAACTCGACAAAAAAAGTTCAACAAAAAACATTGCCAGACCAGGGTAAAAATTTAAAATTGCTTTGGTTGGCTTACTCGGTTGGATTTTTTTACTTTCGAAAGAATGAGTAAATTCGTTCAGGGATGTTGTGTTTTACATAATTTATGTATAACCGAAGGTGATCTGTGGGAGGACATCGAATTCTTAGAATCAAATATCGGAGAGTCAAACAGCTGAAAATAATTATGAACAAGAATGCTTAACGGAATCGGTTCTTCAACATTTGGGGCAGCTAAGACGGGACGAGATAGCGCAGTCAATGTAATTTATAAGAAAAAACTATAATAATAAACAAAACCATAAATATGTTAAAATAGGTTTTTTATTTATTTCTTCGAATTACTTTCTTGTGCTTTCAAAATAGCTCTCAATATAGCCATTTTCTCTTCATGTCTCTTTTGTTGTCGCCACGGTTGCCACTTTGGTAATATATTACCAAATTTGGTAATTTTTTTTTTGCTTTGTGATTTTTGGTAGTTTGGTAATTTTTTTCGGGTTTTGGTAACTTTTTGAACAAGAGCACCAAACATGCGAGTTTGCGAAGATTGACGTTTCTTGTGTTGATGATTCTGGTATTAGCGATTCTGGTGTTGAATGTTGCGGTAGATTTTGTAAATAGTTGACGACTTAGGTTGCATTGCTGCTGAAGTGTTTAAAGGAAATTTTGATGCCTTTTTTTAAAATTTTGCCTGGTGATATTAAAAAATCCGGACATAGTGAATCATCATTATTCACAATAGGTTAGATTTCATCGACGTAATCGGACTCCATTCGGATAGCACCACTTGTTTTATTGTTGTCTATTGCCTTTTTTGTTCTTTAGATTACACATTTATATCATGTTTCAACCTGAATTCCACCAAAATTAATCTTGAATTTCCTTGTCAGCTCAATTGCCATGTATGCCCACATTAGTTTTTTCGTTCTGAACTTTTTGATTGGTCCAATACAATTTACGAAACGCGAATATAGCTCCAACATATATCTTGTCTCTCCAATTCCCCATTTCAACGATTTCGAGATTTTTTCAACAGTAATGTAGTAATTAAATTTTATTATACTATTTAAATGCATGCTAATTATTACGGGTAGGGATACCAGGATCATCTACACTCTCTTCAGTTTCAGTTTGATTGGAGCTTATCCACCGCGATGTGGATCGATTATATAAGGTGGGATGTCTTCAATGTCTAAACAATTAAAGAATTTGTTTATTATTTTAATATAGAATGAATAACAGTAAGTATATACAATCGAACTCATAGAGATAACACCGAAAAATAAATAAAGTGCACGACTGGGTCGTACGAAACTTTCTCGTTTAATGCGAGTCTGACTGACTTTAAGATTGTGCAGCAAATCGAAAATTGAGGACAGGATAGTTTTGAACATCCATTTAACTCTAAGTTTGCATTTTGGTCAAAATCGTTATCGCCGTTTTCCAGTAAACTGAAAAAACTAAATTTTAAAAAAATTTTTTTTTTTTTTTTTCAAAAATCCATTGTACGATAATATAGAGAAAAACTAAGTTTGCTAGTAAGTTATAAATGACCACATTACCTTAGAAATTAATTTTTGTTACAATCGTCGAAATTTCAAAATACCCTTTTTCGAATTTTTAGCCAAAAACTGGGTACGCAGTCATGGTAACCTCACCTACTTAAGCTTAAATATCAATTTTGGTTGAAATCGTTAGAGCCGTTTTCGATCAAATCAAACTGGTACGAAAATTTTATATGGGAAGTACCATTAATATTGAGGTTACCTTGAAAAAAAAAAAAAACACCTCCGAACTGTAAGCCCAAAAACTCCAAATCCGAGGTTTGAACGTAGTCCGGGAAGCCGTTTAGGCTGTAGGCCTGTGGAAGGACGGACAGACGGTCAGACGGACAGACCGGACAGAATTTTGCGACCCACTTTTTTGAGTTCCTCTATCATCGTTATATCAGAATTGATTCAAATCTCGAGTTCGAAATTTTGTACGAAACCAATATCTTTCTCTTACTACGTAATGGAGAAAGTTAAAAAGTGAAGTTATGGCAATGATTCTTAAGATTCACAATAAAATTGATATTGTGATAATTGATAAACAATGGAGGAATGAGTTTCCGATCGAGTATTAGGTTTTCATGTATTGATGTCCATGTTGGAAAAATGGGACTATCCGACGACGACTCCTGTCGACTCTGCGTAGAAGAGGAGGAGACAACGGAACACATACTCTGCGAATGCCCTGCTGTGGCAAAGAGCAGAATGTTCCACATGCAAGGGGCATTTATAAGTCCTGCAGATATAGGAAACATGGAACCAAGAAGGGTACTGAGGTTTATAAAGAGCCTCAACAGCTCCCTGGGTTAAATAATAAAGGCCAACACAATAGATCTCTTCTGGTCGCAGTGTACAGGGCCTATTACTTACAATTACAATTACAATTAATTATGTTGGAGCAGTTGCACTGACTATATAAGTATTGCTATCTATGTCGAAGAGAAATGATGGTCACTTTATATTCGTCTGCAGTGTATACCTGTGTACCTACAGGGAAAATTAATTTGTTCTGCCTCATCGGTAGAGTACCCGTAATTAGCGTTTGAATATGCTGTGCAAGATTTTTAACTCTCTACATAGTAAGAGAAAGATATTGGTTTCGTACAAAATTTCGAACTCAAGATTTTAATCAATTCTGATATTACGATGATAGAGGAACTCAAAAAAGTGGGTCGCAAAATTCTGTCCGGTCTGTCCGTCCTTCCACAGGCCTACAGCCTAAACGGCTTCCTGGATTACGTTCAAACCTCGGATTTGGAGTATTTGGGCTTACAGCTCGGGAGGTGTTTTTTTTTTTTTCAAGGTAACCTCAATTGCTTAGCAATGAAATCCATATATATAGAAATTACATTATAATAACATAACTTGCAAAACAACACAAACCATACCCTATTACACTATTTACATACTGTATCGAACTGCATGAGTATTGCAACTCTGCCGTCGATGTATTAAGCAACTATGTATATAAACTTAACGAAAGACCGAGAAGGTTCTGAGATTTGTATGACGAAAGTCAGTCTTTCAGCAGGAACCAACCGAGAAGGTTGTATGAGATTAATAAACAAAGTGGTTTTTTATAACATTTTTCCACTATAATTGTCTTGTGTTTTATTTTCTGATGGTTTAAATTTGTTTTCCTCGGATTGTGACGGGTAATACTTCTTGTGCGTACAATTTCGCTGAGCTACGATACATTTTGGTCCGTGTCGAGCCGGATAAGTGCCAGTGACGTGATGGTGCAGGTTTTTATTTGAGAAAAAAAAAAAAAAATAAGTGCATTGTGAGTGAGCAGGTCTCGTTTTATTGAGAAACTAAAATGGTGATGGTGAAATTGCGCTACGATGAAAATCACGCAGTCGCAAAATAAAGAAAAATGTGCGCAGGAAATTAATACATGATACGTACAGGAAGTGACATATCATCAGCAGGCGAGGCGAAAAAATAGCACTGTACATCATTTTGTACCTACCAGCATGTAAGTAAGTGAATAGACATTGTTTCGTTGTTTACCCCTTTTGCAAGCAGAAGCGACCCATACAAATTCTTCATCAAGAATTAAGAGCAGGAGCAGGTAGGAGTGTTTGTGTTCTCGCGCCACAGCGAAAATGCACACACACAAACCACGAGCAGCGAGCGAGAATCGAGAAAAATATTTACAAAAAATATTCTGCCGTGCACTCGCAGCAGCTAGGAGAAGGAGAAATGGGAAGGTTTCGTCAAAAACGAAAAGAAAAAAAGAGCAACGAGCGGTCGAGGTTTGCAAGGCAGAAAAATTCAAACCGAAACAATGTTAAATTTTTTAGAGATAGATACCTAACAATAATTCTTTTATAAAATTTCTTAGATAAGCCTAAAATACAGTCCACATTGATAGCAGGACAATTAACATTTCTTAGATATTGTAAAATGTTTGTTTGCAAGTGAAATGTGATGGTTGCGGTATTATAAAATTTCTTAGTTTTTCAGTGAATGTGCGCTGGTGTCGACAACGAGGGTGCAGGGGCAGGGTGTCTGGTTCATTTACGTTTCAGATGCAGAAGGAAAATATATTCGAATGAGTGAAGCGAGTGTGCGTATTCCTTTTTTTTTTTGTGTGCTTGTGTGAAGGAGAACAACAATAATTCCATGTTTTGTTTTGTGCTTGTGTGATAGGGGAATTGCAAGAATCCCATATTCTGATTGTGCTTTTGTGTGATGGCGATGGGAGTAATTATTATTATACATAATTATATTTATCTAGAACCTAAATATCAAATTATGGGGATTGTTGTTGCTGCTGGGTTAAGATTTATTTTTCTTTCAGGTTGCTTGTGTTAAGTTTTTTTTGTTGTCACCTTTTTTTCTGGCCAAGTTGATAGTTTGTCGAGACATCAAGAGAGGGGGAAGGAGGGACTAGAGCACAAATGTGCCAGTCGCCATTAATTTTACAAAGTGAGAAATATGGTCGAGACAAACAATGAGCAGCGAAGCAGGTGGAACTCAGAGCACTTGAGTGCGAGTTACCAAAAAATAAAAGAGAAAGAGTGAAGGAGGAACTTGAGTGCAAATGCACCGGTTGCTGTAGATCAAGATGTTAGTTGATTTTTATATAGGTAAATAAAAAAAAAAAAGGAGACATAGCAGAAGAAGGAAAAAACTCAAAGCACGACGGTGCTAGTTTTTAAGAGAAGGAGCTTGCAAGCAGCAGGAGCAAATATTTCAGAATATGCTCAATTGAGTTCTGAAAAGCAACAAACAATATAAAATTGTTGTGAGAAACTTGAATTATAAAACAAGCACATAAAACAACAACAACTATAAAAGCAGCAACAATTTTCCACCCCATTAATTTGATTATTTCATTTAGTTAGTTCCGCATAATGGGGAAAGCCAATTGCTTAGTACCTACTGCGGAATATTTCTTATTTATTTACTTTCGCATACTGGGAAAAGCCAATTGCTTAGTACCTACTGCGGAACATTTCTTATTTATTTACTTTCGCATACTGGGAAAAGCCAATTGCTTAGTACCTACTGCGGAACATTTCTTATTTACTTACTTTCGCATACTGGGAAAAGCCAATTGCTTAGTACCTACTGCGGAATATTTCTTATTTATTTATTTTCGCATATTGGGAAAAAGCAAAGTGCTTAGTACCTACTGCGAAATTTTTGTTTTGTTTATTTCAGCTATCGCATATTGGGAAAAAGCAAAGTGCTTAGTACCTACTGCGAAATTTTTGTTTTGTTTATTTCAGCTATCGCATATTGGGAAAAAGCAAAGTGCTTAGTACCTACTGCGAAATATTTTTGTTTTTGTTTATTTCAGCTATCGCATATTGGGAAAAGGCAAAGTGCTTAGTACCTACTGCGAAATATTTTTGTTTTTGTTTATTTCAGCTATCGCATATTGGGAAAAAGCAAAGTGCTTAGTACATACTGCGAAATATTTTTGTTTTGTTTATTTTAATATCGCATACTGGGAAATTGCAAATTGCTTAGTACCTACTGCGAACTATTATATATTTATTTTTATTCCAGGATAAAGCATTATTGAAATAAAATTTCTAATGCAATACACTTTTTAGGAAAAGAAAAGCAAGCAGGCATTTTTTATTAATAATAAAAAAGAGGCAGGCAAGCAGGTGAAAGAGATGGAAAAAGAGCAAGCACGCAACGATAATTATACGTTGCATGCCGGAATATTTTCGATGAGCAGGATGCTGGCCTTTGTGGAGTCTCCAACCATTGGGATTTCCACGATGGCAACAGCACAGGTCAGCTTTGAAGCCTAGCAGGATGCTTGGTCGCAGGTGAAGGTGACCGAGAGCAGGATTGCGTTGGCCAACGATTGTTGATCAACGTTGAGATGCAACGCAGGGTTGCTGAAGCAGACGCAAAATATTTGCCTCCTATGCAGCATTAAAGGAGAAGGTAGCAGAAAGAACTCCAAGATCAGGAGCAGCAGGCAGAGCAGGACATCCCATTGAAGTCCAGGTTAGTCTTCCATTCGCCAACACGATGTGTAGAACACCTGACGATCGTTCAATGGTGATATTATAAAATGGCAGGGTTTTGAGATTGATTTGTGGCAGCGATCTATGACATATTTTCCGCCCGCCTACATATTTTCGTATCCAAAGGCATCGCATTGGGTGGAGCAGCAAGCAGGAAAATTGAGCAGCCGTGTCGTCCATACATCAGGCGCAGTCAGCCTTAAGCAAATGCGAGAATGTGCGAGCAGGTGGCAGCAATGCCCGGAGAGAGGAAGCAGAAGCTGACAAAAAACCATTACCTAGCCACTCGTGCAAATCTTTGAGTCATCCAATATGGCGTTGCCCGGTGTTTGCGGTGTCGAACTTGCGGGCCAAGCAGGACTTCGTGAAGGAGAAAACACTCGTCTTGAATTGTCTGATGTAAGACATGCACCGAAGGAGTGCTTCCAGGGACCGTGCGTACAGTGCGCCGGGAAGCAAATACAATAGTGTAATCTGTACTCTATGAGCGAGCTTAAGAAGGTTGAAGCAATGATCTTCCATGTGCAGGAAAAGGGAAGGAAGAGAAGGAGCTATTAGGAAGGCGGAAACAAGCAGAGGAGAGATTGACTAGTTTGTCCCTTCCGAGAAACGACCTCATTTTGACAAAACCAGGACAAAAGCAATAGCAAGTACAGCAGGAGTGAAGGAAGCAGAGAGTGAGTCATAGGGTAAATAAAGCTATAAGTAGCATTTATTTAACATATTTTAATTATAATGAGCAAGAGCAGCGAAAATTTACTTTGATGCCTACGGCACAGGTAATAATCGAGATGGATGGCAGGAAGTATGGGCCAATAAGGGAACAACCTGACCTAGCAAGTTATCAGCTTTCCCAGAGATTGGGCTTACCAAAGGGGCAAATAGCGAAGAGAGTGATTGGTGTGAAAGGCGAACCACACTTCCTGTAGGTCCATGGTTCAATTCGCAGGTTTCAGTAGAGCAGGATTTCTGGGTACTGCCCAAAGAAAGTAAATGGGAGCCAATTGTGCCTACACACTACACACAATTTGGGATCGCCACGGATGGACATGTCTACGGGGTTGCCACTTGCGGATCTAGAATTTTGGAAAGCAGGTCCCGTAGATTTATTGCCAAGGTTTATAGCAGAGACATTTATTTCTTTTTAAGAGCATCAGCCTGATGATGTTCTAGAGATGGAAGCTATTTTTAGCAGGATCATACTCGGAAAGTATGATAGCGAGAAGGATAGCATGGGCATTGAGCTTGAGCAGGTGTCACATGTTGTGTACATCGAAGACAATCAACATCATGAATCGCTTAAGCGTTTATGGCAGTTGGATGGCATTGAAATGTCATCAAGCAGGTCAAAGGAGCAGGAGCATGTGGAACAGAATTTCATCAATACGTTTTCACGTGATAATTCTTGCAGGTTTGTTTGTCACGATTCCTTTGAAGGAATCAGAGAAGGAAGCTTGGAGCTTACAGTGAGACATTATTTCTTTGCTTTAGAGAGAACGCTAGCAGGAGATTCTGAACTAAAACAGAATTCATAAGAGCGTATGAAAGAGCAGAGCACATGACACCAGTAACTGGTACAGTGCATGGAAGGCTTATATACCACATGCCACATCATTGCGTCACTAAAATGTTTAGAGTCGTATTCGATGCGAGCTGCAGGACAAATAAGGGCATTTCATTAAATGAAGTGTGAAATGCTAAGTGAAAAACTACAGAAGGATTTGCACGAAATTTTAATGCGTTTCCGCAGGCATCGAGTTGCTATTAGTGCGGATATTAAAATGATGTTCAGAATGGTGAAGGTTGTGAAGGAACAGTGGGATTTGCAGCGTATATTCTGGTGATAAGCCCGCAGGACAATTTGAGAGAATATTGGCTGACGGTAGTCACCTTTGGTATGACTTCAGCAGCTTATAACACTGTAAGAGCATTAACACAGAGAAGTAGAGCAGGAGTTTCCAAAAGCTGCTAAGGCAATTATGGAAGACTTTTATATGGATGACTGTACCACGCGTGCGGATTCCAAAGAGAAGGGGATCGAATTATCGAAAGATATCGATCATGTTTTAAAAGGCGCAGGTTTTGAGCTTAGAAAATGGATATCTAATACCAAGGCTCTAGTGAATGACATGAACTATGAAAAGCAGAAGTCAACCTTGTTCCAAGATGATGAAAAGGCATCGATTTTGGGCCTTAAGTGGCTGCTTGAGAAGGACCAATTCACACTTGCAGTGAAAACACCAGTGACTGAGCACACAATGACGAAGAGAAAGGTAGTGAGCTGCGTTGTGCAACTTTACGATTCTAATGGGTTCATAGCTCCCGTTACGATTGTAGGGAAGATTCTTACCCAAGACATATGGCGTTTAAACGTTGACTGGGATGAGAAATCACCAAGAGAGATAGATGAGAGATGGAGAGATTTTTGGCAGGAAATAACATTCTTAGAGAATGTAAGAATTCAGAGATGGATAGGTACCTCGGAAAAGGTACGGAAGGAAATTCATGGTTTTTCGGATACTTCCGAAAGAGCATATGGAGCAGCGAATAATGTGAGAAAGGCAAATGGCTGTATTTAAGCCATTCTTCTCACAGCAATAACACGGGTTGCGCCACTTAAAACAGTGACAACACCAACACCGCGATTTGAGCTTGCAGCAGCGGAGCTATTGGGACGACTAATTGTTAGCGTCATCAAAACAATGGAATGTGAAGGTATCAAGTAGGCATTGGACAAAAAAATTACCATTCAATTTGGGAACATTTGTAGCGAATAAGGTCTCGTCTATACAGACAAACACTGAAGTCAAAAGGTGGAGACATGTTGGAGCGAGGATAACTCTGCTGATCTCCTAAGTAGAGGAGTAAACTCATCAGCATTGTTTGATAACAAGTTGTGGCGACATGGGCAGGAATGGTTGACAAAACCTCGGCCGAGCTGGTCATCTGAAAAGTTTGTGTCAAATGTTTCAGATGGGGGGAGGGATGAGATTAAGGTTTTTGTGATCACGAATTTCACAGAAAATTTATCTATTTATAGGTATGAGGTGCTATAGAAGGAGTAATAAATTGATCGAATACACGTCTACATTAGAGAAGGCTATAAAAATAATCAGCTATGTACTTCACTTTATCAATGCAACTAGAGCAAAGATAAAATGACGGAAGGATGATGAGAAGAGATATGGCAAGAGACGGAGACGTTCTGTACGTCATGTGAAAAGGAGAGAAAGAGCAGGAAACATAGCACGAAATAGAGCAGAGAATAAAGCAGGAGTACTTGATCAACCGTCTTCCGAAGAGAAGATGGAATCAATTGATCACTTACTAAGAAAAGAGCAGGAAAATTATTTTGCGAAGGAAATTACTTGTATAGAGAAGCACAGGTGTTTACCTGACAAGAGCAGGATAGAATCCTTGAAACCAATTCTGGATGGTGAAAAGATTCTGAGAGTTTAGGGAAGGTCAGAGAGAGCAGAGATGGAATATGAGAGAAGGCATCCAGCAATCGTGCCAAATGGTTCTCGATTAGCTTGGTTAACCATGGATAGCGCTCATTAAGCAACTAAGTACGCATAGAGCAGGGCAGGACATAATCCGAAGCTCCGAATTGAGCTGAGGGATTATATACATAAGTGCTTGATTTGTGTGCGACATAACCGTCGCTTTTGATGGCTGCTTTGCCATCGGAGAGAGTTAAAGCAGGAAAAGCTTTTCTACATACAGGGGTAGATTACGCAGGTCCGTTTGAGATCAAAATGATCGACAGAGCAGGTGGGCAAATAACAAAGCAGAAATGTTGGGTTTCCGTCTTTGTTTGTCTCAAATAAGAGCAGTGCATATTGATTTGATATAAGATCATACGTGAGTGGCATTTATTGCTTGTTTCGAACAATTCATAGCGAGAAGGGGCAGGTGTGAAAGGTTGTATAGCGACAATGGTACAGCATTTGTCAGTGCAGCGAAGGATTTCAGAAGGCAAAAGAGCGTTGGCTAGTGAAGGATACTTTTGAACACTTAAGTTCGAAAGAGACGGGATGAAGATGTAAGGGTCCTGCAGCACCACATCAAGGTGCAGCGGTAAAGTCAATGAAATATCATTTGACGAGAATTGTTGGTGTGATGGGTTTAGCATATGAGCAGGGTTTGACACTACTACTTGGGATGGAAGCCATATTGAATTCAAGACCGCTTTATCCATTGAGCAATCCAAACGATCTATAGGCGTTTACGCCGGGACATATTTTGGTTGGTGAGGCACTCGTGTTACCGTTACCATTCGTAACGAATGAGATCCCAAATACAAAAGGTATAAAATTATGGAAGGAGCGTAAAACTGTGCTTGCGCATTTCAGGAGAGGTGAAAGGAAGAGTACCTATTTAATCTGTATGAGAGAAAGAAATGGTGAAATACGACTTGAGAGAAGGACAATTGAGCGTAATAAAGAGCGAGAATTACCCACCATCGACATGGGCGATTGCCCGATATTGAGATTAAAACCAAGCAGAGAGGAATGTTATACTGCGAGCAGCAACCAATCAACTTACGAGTCCAGTACAAAAGATCTGTATCCTGCCAATCGAAGAGCTGAAATGATTTATCTAATTACTATAATTTATATTTATCTTTAGCAGAAATATGTTTAAATAAAAAGCGAAAGGGTAGAAAACCGTAGGTTTTCGCCGGGACTGTATCGAACTGCATGAGTATTGCAACTCTGCCGTCGATGTATTAAGCAACTATGTATATAAACTTAACGAAAGACCGAGAAGGTTCTGAGATTTGTATGACGAAAGTCAGTCTTTCAGCAGGAACCAACCGAGAAGGTTGTATGAGATTAATAAACAAAGTGGTTTTTTATAACATTTTTCCACTATAATTGTCTTGTGTTTTATTTTCTGATGGTTTAAATTTGTTTTCCTCGGATTGTGACGGGTAATACTTCTTGTGCGTACAATTTCGCTGAGCTACGATACACATACATACACATTTACATAGCAAAAGTCAAGAACATACAGAAAATACTGGTTTTGGTACCCGCACTCTCTTTAGTCAGCTAACTTAAATCTAGATCTAGCATTGATTGCTGTTTGCTCTCTTGCCTCTTCTTGCTCTCTTCTTTTGTCCTAAACCTTACTGTAAACCACTAATGTTAATGTGAATATGTGATACGGCAGACGGCACTCACTAGTCACTAGCTTGTACTTGGTATTTTTTGGAGTCATTCGCTAGTACACAGTCAACGAGGTCGGTTGTCGATATCTATGGTTTTTTTGCTAATGGTTTTTTTATTTGATTTATTAAACTTAATAAATTATAACGTTTGCTAAGTACAGCATTTTAATTTATACACAAAACACAATACACAACACTGGGAAACACGCAAAAACACAAGGGACAGTATACAACATACTACAAACAACATTTTAACACAAAACTCAACCTTATACAATCATACATATACAAAATTTCTTTTTCATCCAAACTAAAATACGCAATCATAAATTGGTCCTTCTGAAGCCGAATTATCAGTGAAATCATAAATTTGGTATACATTTGTGCCTAATTATATACATAAAGTGTCTCGAATCTCGCATCGGTTTACATATAGACATAGACATACATAACGCTTGACAAGCAGTAATTATATGAAATCGCGTGGTTTGTGAAAAGCATATATATAAAGACTACGTGCCTTAACGCAGGCAATCACGTGTTAAATATTCGGTCACAGGCTATTACTGTTTACGGCTAAGCAGCGGTACCTTTTTTAACAAAGCACTAACCGACAACATTTAACAGTGAATTTATTACGGTTAACCCTCTATCTCAAGTGTATTTATATAATACTTTGCAAAGGTGTTATTTTCCTGATTAGCTAAAAACATTTGTAGACAGCTTTTTGGAACCATGAATAAGGTCATGGCAAAGCGTGGTCGTGCTAAAGGCTGCATCACACTCGCCGCAGCTTTTGCGAATAGTATCGACTCTAACACAACCTTAGCTAACCTTGAATTTCGTGTGAAAAAACTCGATGAATCGTGGCAAGAATTCGTTACATTGCAAGATCAGCTATTAGAATTTATTGACGCCGATGGCTATGTAGATCGGGAGCCTGAATTTGTCGTTTATGAATCCAAATACTATGAAGCGCATTCACTCATTTCGGATGCGATACTCAATTTAGAAAAACAAAATTCAGAAAACAAATCTCTTGCTCCTTCAGCTCCGCCGTCGGTTGACTCAGAACTTGCCACCACCTCCAAATCCGTAAAGTTGCCTTATTTAACAATAGCCCCATTCTCAGGCGATTACAAAGACTGGCTTACATTCCGAGACATGTTTACGGGAACAGTCGACTCAAACTCAACTATAACGTGTACGCAAAAACTTAAATTTTTAAAATCATTTCTCCGTGGCGAAGCTGCCAATCCGCTCAAACATATTTCGTGTTCGGAAACCAATTATGTCGAAGCATGGGACCGATTAGAGAAGAGATACGACCAAAAATATTTAATCGCACAATCATTCATCCATTCGTTTATATCGCTTCCAACATGCACTATCGCGAATCTTCAATCACTTCGGAAGATAACTGACAGTGCCGATGAAGCGATACGGGGTCTGAACGCGCTAGACATGAATAATCGAGATCCATGGCTCATCTATATTATTGTGCAAAAGCTTGATCACGAAACAAAACGAGCTTGGTCGGAAGAAGTTGGCACACGCGATGATGCTACCATAGACGAGTTCCTCGATTTCCTTCAGACGCGATGTCGGTGTCTAGAATCGTGCATTTCGTTTTCTCGGCCCAAGCAATCTCCTCGTGCAGTTCAAACTCATCTCGTTGAAGCATCGTCCGGTTGCCCAAAGTGTCAGGCAGATCACACCTTGTCACACTGCCAAGACTTTAAGACATGACCGCAAAAAACAAATCGCTTTGTTTTAATTGTCTACGCAAGGGACATGCATCTAACCAGTGCCGTTCAACCTTTCGCTGCCGCCAGTGCAATTCGCGCCACCACACCTTAGTCCATCCTTCGCAAAATTCAAACATCGAACCATCGCCGCAAAGTTCTGTCTATGAAACACCCCTCGTAGTTACTCCTACTCTCGAATCTAATCATCGTTACACATCCATCTTACCTACGGCTGTAGCTCAGATTCAGGATAAAAATGGCAGTTACCAAATCGTCCGCGTTCTTCTCGATTCGGGATCCCAAGTCTCGTTTATAACCGAGCGAATGGCTCAACGCTTGGGATTGCCACGCCAACGTTCTCGGGTTCCAATTATCGGAATCGCATCCACATCTGCAGGGGTCACCAATGGATTGGTTTCCCTTGATGTAACTTCGTGTTATAGTGCTGACTCAATTCACATTAGTTGCTACGTTCTACAAAACATTACCTCTTCTCTTCCGCCATGTTCTGTCGATACCATTCCTGAAAACTTCGCATCCCTCGAACTCGCTGATCCCCACTACAATGAACCCAGTTCCATCGACCTTTTGATTGGAGCTGATAAGGTCTTCAACATCATAACAGGGTCAGCTAAATTTGACCCCAAGGGAAGGCTCACCTCCATTCCAACTATTTTTGGTTGGGTGATAGCAGGCCACCATCCCCAACATTCGTCTGTAATCACACACTGCACCCGGTTAGACCATGAACTAGAGTTTGACCTAGAACGATTTTGGAGGCTGGAAGAAGTGTCCAGTGAACCACCGTTGTCCTTAGAAGAGCAACTTGCTGAGGAAAATTTCGCTAACAACCACATTCGTCGGCCAGATGGCAGGTATGAAGTGCAATTGCCCTTCAAGCCCTTAACTCAATTAAACTTCGGAGATTCTCTTGGCACAGCTCTCACTCGTTTTCATTCAATCGAACGTAAATTCAATTCGAACAGCGAACTAAAATCCCAATACTCAGCTTTTATGAGTGAATATATTTCACTTGGGCATATAGAAGAAATTCCGCCCGACGATATACTCCGATCCAACAAACAATCAAGTTATTATATGCCTCATCACGCCGTTTTTAAAAACTACAGCACGACGACTAAAATTCGAATTGTTTTCGACGCATCAGCAAAAAGCAATAACTCCAAGCCACTAAACGAAACCCTTCTCGTCGGTCCAACTATCCAACGCGACATTTTCTCCATTTCCTTAAGATCTCGTCGACACATTTATCTCATTACAGGAGATATCGAGAAAATGTATCGACAGATCTGGGTTACCCGAAACCACACCGATCATCAGCGGATTGTTTGGCGTGAAAACGCAGAAGAACCGTTAAAACATTATCGACTGCTAACGGTGACATATGGAACATCAGCGGCACCATTTTTAGCAGTTCGAGTTTTAAAACAATTGGCGATAGATTCAGCATTGACACATCCTCTTGCATCTCCAACTCTGCACAACGACTTCTATGTTGATGATGTCATAACCGGTGCGGACGCAATTGAGGATTTTATCAAACTTCGCTCAGAGCTAGTTGATTTGCTAAAATCAGCTGGATTTAATCTACGTAAATGGTCCACCAACTGTTGGCCATTGCTAACCTTGTTACCAGATGATCAAAGAGAACTGTCACCAATTGATTTTGAAGAGTCCAATTCAATTAAGATTCTCGGTTTGCAATGGTGCCCTTCGAATGATTGTTTTTCGTATAAAGTCAGGTTAAGTCCTTCGGGGTCAAAACGTCGTATACTGTTGGACGAATCGCGCATATTTGATCCGTTAGGATTCCTTGCTCCCATTGTAATCGCAATAAAAATCTTGCTACAAGAGCTATGGAGAAACCAAATCAAATGGGATGAAGAAGTATCAGAAGGCCTGTCTCATCAATGGACCACGATTCGAAACGAGTTGCATCTTGTAGAATCATTTTCTATTCCACGAATAATGCTCTACAATAAAAAAAATTGGGAACTGCACGGCTTTTGCGATGCATCTCTGGACGCATACGCAGCAGTCGTTTACTGTCGCAACGTAAACCCAGACAACTCCGTTTTAGTCACGCTTGTAGCTGCAAAATCGAAGGTTGCCCCTCTGAAGGTTCTACCACTTCCCAGATTGGAGTTATGTGGAGCCTTACTACTAACCCGTTTGTTGATCAAAATTAAGCTATCGTTACAGGAATCAGACATCAAAATATTCGCTTGGACAGACTCATCTATAGTACTGCATTGGTGATCGGCCCCACCCAAGAAATGGTCAGTGTTCATTGGAAACCGGACGTCTGAGATACTATCATCGATTTCTATCAAGTCATGGAGCCATGTTCGATCAGCATTCAATCCTGCGGATGCCGCTACACGAGGGATGCTACCGTCTACTCTATCGGATACTGACATTTGGTGGAAGGGACCACCGTGGTTGAGTGAGGATCGAAACAAATGGCCTCTTTCAAAATACAAAAAGGAAGACATTGACATAACTCAACTGGAAGAAAGGAAGGTATCTCCACAACAGGTATTCGTAACACATATAAATACAAACAGCTTACCCGTGCTCGAAGATCTTTTGCACAATCCCTCTAACTGGCTTCGATCGGTACGCGTCACATCGTACATATTTCGTTTCGTTCAAAACTCTAGACCATCTAAATATACTCGTAAAGGATATGCCCTCTCAACAGAAGATCTTCTCTTTGCAAAAACTCAACTAATCAAAGGTGCTCAAACATCTTTATTTAAAAATGAAATCGTTTGTCTCAAAACCAATTTGGAACTGCCCTTAAAAAACAGACTTTCGTCTCTATGCCCTTTCCTTGGCCCCCTCGGTATTCTACGCGTCGGCGGTCGATTAGAATATTCGAACCTAAGATATTCGGAAAAACACCCTATCTTGCTGTGTAAATCCCACCCAATAGCTAAACTCATTGACGAATATGAACATAAAAAACATCTACATTCTGGTGCTTCGCTCTTATTCGCAATAACAAAACAAAACTACTACATACTCGGATGCAGAAATCTAGTTCGAAAGGTTGTGCATGATTGCACTCAACCACTACCAATCAACTGATGGCAAATCTCCCCCGTGAACGGATAACATATTCGCGGCCGTTCAGCAGAGTTGGCTGCGATTATGGTGGCCCCATCACTATTCGTATCAATTCAGGAAGAAATCCGAGGTTCGTGAAGGCGTACATAGCCTTATTCGTTTGCTTTGTAACTAAGGCTATACACCTCGAACTCGTTGGAGACTTGTCCTCAGTAAGTTTTCTCCAGGCATTGGATCGCTTCGTCGCACGACGTGGGAAGCCATACGAAATTTGTAGCGACAACGGCACCAATTTTCACGGCGCAAAACGAATGCTAGATGAAATGTTTAAACTCCTGTTCAGTCAAAATCACAACACACTCGTCGCTGATCACCTATCAAAGGACAATATACAATGGAGATTTATACCGCCGTCGTCACCTCACTTTGGTGGCTTATGGGAATCCGGGGTTCGATCTGTCAAGCTGCATCTAAAACGCGTCATAGGTGAAACAAAACTTACTTATGAAGCAATGTACACCCTTTTGACAAAAATCGAAGCCCTACTTAATTTCCGACTGATGTGGCAAACAACTGACTCTGATCCCCTTGCTCTTTCACCTGCCCACTTTTTAATTGGGGAAGCATACATTTCAGTCCCCCAACCTGAAATTTATAACCCTGTTGTAAATATGAAAACTAATTGGTCACGGAGCAGACAACAAGTGTAGAGTTGCTACCATACGTACAAGGTTCGGAGACTATGTACGACCTGCTGTTAAAGTTGCTGTGCTACCCATTTCTGAAAGGCCCTAGGCTTTCAGGGGGGCTGGATGTTTAGGAATGAAATCAATATATATAGAAATTACATTATAATAACATAACTTGCAAAACAACACAAACCATACCCTATTACACTATTTACATACATACACATTTACATAGCAAAAGTCAAGACATACAGAAAATACTGGTTTTGGTACCCGCACTCTCTTTAGTCAGCTAACTTAAATCTAGCATTGAATGCTGTTTGCTCTCTTGCCTCTTCTTGCTCTCTTCTTTTGTCCTAAACCTTACTGTAAAAACCACTAATGTGATACGGCACTCACTACTCACTAGCTTGTATAGCCCGTCCCAAAGTACCTGAAAATATCTTGCGCAGGTCTCTTCACATCAGGGATTTTATTCTCTTAGAGAAAGCAAAACTACTTTTCCAACAAAAACTACAGCTAAAAAAAATGTGTGCGCATTTCATAAAGCAAGCATACCCCCGCTTGCGAAAACATCTCTCTCGATCGACGAACGACGATCGAGGCATGACTGATTGTCCACACAGAACCGTCGTTGGCGCATGCAATAGATACACTTTCAGCGTTGCCGTTGACTTTTTGAAAAATGTATCTATTTTTTTAAAAAAAATGTATCAAAAGTATCTAAATTCGAGACTCAAAAATGTATCAAATGTATCACAAGAGAAAATCGTTTTCTAAATCACTTTTCATGTTCCATTGGGACCAAAATTCAATATTTTGATGTATATTGATGTTGATATTGCTATAGATTCAAAATAAGTCTGAATAATAATTAAAACATATGAAAAAGGGAGATTTTGCAGACTTATTTGAAAATTGAAAAATGTATCTAATTGAATATCTGAGTATCAAATTCTTTGCAAGGAAGCAAAAATGTATCTTTTTGATACAATTGTATCTTTGTGGCAACGCTGTACACTTTACCCACCCCAAAGAAAAGGGAAATTTGCTGGGTGTTGCACTTCTCAAATATGTAGTAATAAAAGCCAGAGCCTTGAGTAACAACTATTAAAAAGGGTTAAAATGGAATTTCCATTATACTTTGTGAATGGGCACGAATGCAGGTAGACAGGTCGATTTTTAGGTTAATTGAGAAAAGATGGGTTTTTTTTTACTCACTTACATTATTTTATGGCAATTTCGATATTTTTCATTATTTCTTTATTTTCTTGAATGTAATGTTCTACTTCGTGCATGAAACTTTTTTCATGAGTTACTACAATAATTTATTGGTGAAACTCAATGACAGTTAAAACACGTATCAATAATAAAACAATTACGTTTTCCAATATCGCTGCAAAAAAGATAAAGTACAGAAAAGCATTAACAATTTCATGCGATTAAAAATACCTTAAAAGAGAAAATTTCCCTTAAATAAATTGCTACTGCGCATGTTGGGATCTTTCTTCTTTTATGGGACGGACTATACTTGGTATTTTTTGGAGTCTTTCGCTAGCGTAGACTAATGTCGTTTTCCATTGGGCAAAAAGAAGCGTCCGGGAGAGTCCGGAATCGAAAAAATCACTTCTGAAACCGTTCCATTGGCACAAAAAATACTCTTCTGGTGATTCTGAGGAGAGAATTTCGCTTCTGGATTTGAAGTCAGAATCCACTCAAGAAGCACTCACACAAGTGTAGTTTGTGTATTTTATACAAGTCAACTGACGGCTGCCGTAGATAATTTTTTGGCATTTCACCAATACTCTTGTGGATTGAATCAGAAGCAGTTTTCTTGTTCCATTGGACTACAGAATGAGTGGATCCCCGAGTGAAACCAATGGAAAACGACATAAGTATTAAATAGACCGTCAGCTCCGCCAACTTAAGAGAGTTTGCCTACAAGCTGTTTTCCGTGTTTCTATGTGCGAAAGCATGGGTGCCATGTTAAAGTGCATAAGACGCACGCATACGCTTGCACATAGCAACCTGAAAGATGACTGACACTTCATTCTGTGGTGGCATTGGGAAAATTTCAAATAATTAAAATAATTGGCAGTTATCGGGACGTGTTAAGAAAACGGTGGGTCTGGTGTGGTGAATTTAGTACCTACATATTATTCATTAAAACGAATTTATCAGGCCTGTTTTTTTGAGCTTCGATCTCAGCAAAGCAAAGTAAATTAGGATTTTCTTTTTCATCACACAATTACAACAACTGCGCTAGACTTGACACTTCGAGACTCACAATAGTTGTTGTAATTGCGTGCTGAGAATCCTACTTTACGTTGCTTTGCTGAGATCGAAGCTAAAAAAAAACACGGATATTATTACGATTTTCTTATTTTACCTAGATAAAGTACGGGATGTTTACATTGTGGTTGTAAACAATGGAAATATTTACCATTTGCAAAAATGTAATAAAATCAGTATCTACAAATAATTATTTGGAATTTTACTTAATATTTCAGTTTCGATTCTTTGACTTACAGTTTAAAGAAAATTAATTCATAAATTGATTTTCAACTACATATTGGTTGGTCATCAGAATTTAAAAAAAAATTATTTGATGTCCTATTATTTGTTGAGGGCTATGAACGTTGCAACCTTATTATTTTGATTGTTTTCATTAATTACGTTAATTTGAAATTCGTTTGTTTATTAAATTGTTGCAAACTTTGCTAAAAATATAATTCCCCCCCTTTTTGTTTTCGGTTATTACACGGTTACTTCATGAAAATATTATAACTCATAAATTATACCCACTCAGAAATGTTCATATCTCTCCTCAGAACCCCAACACATTTTAAGTCTTAATATTCCTTAGTTCTTCGCTTTGAATCCGTTGCCTTTTTTCTGTCGACATTTGCGGGCAAAATAACTTTTCGCCAAAAACAACAAACGAAAACAAACACAATAATAATTGTAAAAACAAAAATGTTTTATTTTATTTCCACGAATGAATATTTCTACCATTCTGAAAAACACGTTTTCGTAGTGAAATAAAACAAACAATCTTAACTGAGGGAACGCATCCATGAGCTGATCGAAATTCACCAAATACACTTGTGGCGACTGGGTATCACTGCTGAGACTGCGCGACTTGGTAGCACTCGGCAGGCTGTCAAAGTGACAGAAGCATTGCGCGTGTAGTTAAGAAATTATTCCATCGTAAAATCTCCCCGAGACAGCAGCTCGATAGTCCGCGGCGTAAAAAGTAAAATTATAACTAGTACATAACGTAGAGTAAATTCCGTGTAATATAAACGAATTGAAATGAATTAAACGAATTGAATTGTGTGAAGAGAGTCGCGTTTTATTTAATTGACATATCGCCAAATTGGTGACCCCGACGTGATTTCTTTTGTTCGTTTCACGTGAGATATACGTTTTCCTTGTTCAATGTGGCGTCAGTTCACCGTTATAACGGACTGCGTCGATTTTTGCAACCACCCCATAACGCCGCTATCCAATCCCGTTGAAAAACAATTTTTTTTTGGAATAAGCGCGCCGTTGCTGTCGCATACTTTTGCTGTTGCTGTTAACTTGCCTACTGTCGTGCATACTGTTACAGTTAACTTAGCGTGCGTACTCACGCATGCCCAGCAGTACAGTACCACCGCGAACACGAGGTGCTCACCACAACCCACATTGGATGTAACGAATTTTACTAATAGGCCATTTGCAAGTAGCACCGTGGGACAACGAGGGATTAGGTGACGAAACCTAACGCTAATTTTTACTACTAGGCCATTTGCAAGTAGCACCGAGGGACAACGAGGGATTAGGTGACGAAACCTAACGTTAAATTTTACTACTAGGTCCGTTGCAAGTAGCACCGTGGGACTTCGAGGGACTTCCAACGTGCGGGTCATTTCCACAACCGCACTGAGCAGTCATCTGTGCCGTTACATTCCCGCATACGTTCTGCGTCGCTCATCAGCTCATCTATTCAAACCTGTTGCGGTATCATTAGAATATTTTATTCATTTATACCATTTACCACATTATAATAACATATCTAACATATATATTTACTCTATATAATCGTTATTATCGTATTGACATTTCCGGTAGCAAATAATTAAGATAAGCTCCTCCCTTCTGGTTTAGTAAGCGATCTACCACGCTTGCTTACATTTTTTTGTATTTGTAAGAAACGTTAGGGACTATCGATTCGCTGCTCGCCAACTCGCAATTACCTTTAAAACATACGTACCATTTTCGTGTCACATACCTACCTCTCGTACAATGGAAGACAAGTCAGAGCCCGGCAGTCAGTCTCAACCGCAGACGAGCCAGTTACCGCAGTGCCATACTAACCTGATACCCTTACCCTCAGTGGATCACTTGAGTTTAGACTCGGTTACATATAAGCCAATCGCTTTCTGGCCTACATGCCCAGACCTTTGGTTCACTGCATGGAAGGGCAGTTCGCCCTGGCAAGAAACATGTCAGATGAAAGAAAATTCTACACTGCCATTTCGTTAATGGATATGAACACCGTTCAACGTGTAAGAGATATTATTGCATCGCCACCAAGCCAACAAAAATTCGAGGCCCTTAAAAACGCTGTACTAACGAGACTGATGGACTCAGAAGATACACGTTTACAGCAATTGCTCAGCGGTTTGGACTTGGGGGTTAAAAATCCTAGTCAGCTTTTGCGTGACATGTCGTCATTGGCTGGTTCGGAATTTTCAAGGTCACTTATTAAAAAGCTTTGGATGAAACGCTTACCGGATGTAGTAAAAGCAATTTTAGCAGGCAGTACCGAAGAACTCGAACCAATGGCTTTAACGGCCGACAAGATAATAGAGGCCACACAGAACTTCAGTCTGAACTGCATTCAAAATGGTCCTTCCGTATATCGATCTGGCTCGAACTCTATGGCCGGGCCATCGCGGAGTCGCAGGGCAAAGACTGCGGGGACTCAGAATGGTCTAGAAGAGCGCATCGAGTGTCTCGCTGCGCAATTGAACCAAATCAGAATTGACCGAAAGCCAGTTCGGGCAAGGAGCCGATCTAGAAGGGCAAATAGCCACGGACGCACGTTTACAGCAATTGCTCAGCGGTTTGGACTTGGGGGATAAAAAGTCTAGTCAGCTTTTGCGTGACATGTCGTCATTGGCTGGTTCGGAATTTTCAAGGTCACTTATTAAAAAGCTTTGGATGAAACGCTTACCGGATGTAGTAAAAGCAATTTTAGCAGGCAGTACCGAAGAACTCGAACCAATGGCTTTAACGGCCGACAAGATAATAGAGGCCACACAGAACTTCAGTCTGAACTGCATTCAAAATGGTCCTTCCGTATATCGATCTGGCTCGAACTCTATGGCCGGGCCATCGCGGAGTCGCAGGGCAAAGACTGCGGGGACTCAGAATGGTCTAGAAGAGCGCATCGAGTGTCTCGCTGCGCAATTGAACCAAATCAGAATCGACCGAAAGCCAGTTCGGGCAAGGAGCCGATCTAGAAGGGCAAATAGCCACGGACGCACGTCTTCCGATATCTGTTGGTATCACAAAAGGTTCGGCAACAAGGCCGAACGCTGCACGAGGCCCTGTGCTTTCAATAACCAGCAAACGGAAAACTAAAAAGTGGATCGCTTTCGGCGACGAGCGATCTACTGCAGAACCCCAATTGTCGTCTTTTCATTTATGATAGGTCAACCAACACGCGTTATCTAATAGACACGGGTGCCGATATATCGGTATTACCCGTTTCACCTCCTGACAAAAGGCGCAAGCCGGACAACTTTTTCCTTTTCGCTGCCAATTCCACACGGGTCAACACGTACGGAAAAAAATGTGTGGAGCTAGAACTAGGCCTCCGGAGAACTTTTCGCTGGACTTTTGTTTTGGCGGACGTGGAGAAACCAATTATTGGCGCCGATTTTTTGAGAACTTTCGGGCTATTAGTAGATCTAAAACGAAGACGTCTCATCGACCCGTTAACGTCTTTGCAATCCAAATGCCAATTAGCACAGAGTGCCTCAACCGTGTCATTGGTATCTAGTAGTACAGGTGACGCATGGGTCCAAACCTTAATTAAGAAATACTGCGGCATTCACGCTGAAAACTCGTTGAAAGAAACCATTTGTCACGCAGTTACACACCATATCGTAACTAGAGGTCCACCGGTTTTTGCTAAGAATCGCAGACTCGCAACAGACAAACTCGCTATAGCTAAAAGAGAATTTGATTTCTTGCTCCAGCAAGGTATCTGTCGCCCATCCAAAAGCAGTTGGGCTTCGCCCCTGCACATGGTCCCCAAGAAGAACGGGGAATGGAGACCATGCGGGGACTATCGGGGCCTAAATGCCGTAACGCAACCAGACCGATACCCCATACCTCACATCCATGACTTTGGGCAGCAGTTGAGCGAATGTACCGTCTTCACGACACTGGACTTAGTAAGAGCGTACCATCAAATCCCAGTAGAGGAATCCGACATCCCCAAGACGGCTATATGCACCCCATTCGGCCTGTTCGAATTTAAGAGGATGACGTTCGGTCTGAGGAACGCGGCTCAAACGTTTCAACGGTTTATCAATTCCATCATGCAAGAATTTCCGTTCTGTTTCGTATACATCGATGACCTTTTAATAGCATCCAGAACGAGGGAAGAACACATGAACCACTTAGAAGAGGTATTGAAAAAACTACACGAAAACGGTTTAGTGGTAAACATTGCCAAAAGCGTTTTCGCAAAGACGACAGTCGACTTCCTCGGGCATACTATCAACCCTCACGGTATTCAACCCCAGCAGAGTAAAGTCGAAGCTATCACCAAATTCACATTACCGGAAACGGTGAACGAATTGCGTAGGTTCTTGGGAATGTTAAATTTTTATCGACGATTTATACCGAGGGCAGCCAGTTCACAAATTTCATTGAACAAATTTTTGGAAGGCAGTAAAAAGAAGAACGACAAGACAAGAATAGAGTGGACTACCGAGACAAGAAAGGCTTTCGAACTTTGCAAAAGTGAGCTCAAAGGCGCGGCAATGCTCGCGTTTCCCACTGCAAATGGTAAGCTTTCTCTAGTTGTGGATGCTTCGAATACAGCAGTTGGCGCGGTAGTGCAGCAGAAGACGTCAGACGGTTGGCAACCCTTAAGCTTTTCCTCCATGAAGCTCACTGAAGCCCAGCAGAAGTATAGTGCTTACGATCGGGAGCTATTGGCAGCCTATAGCGCTATCCGTCACTTCCGTCATATGCTAGAAGGACGCATCTTTACGCTATACACTGATCACAAACCGCTCACATTCGCCCTCCAGCAGAAACACGATAAGGCATCACCCCGACAGCTACGCTACCTTGATCTAATAGCTCAATTTACGACGGACATAAAGTACTTACCGGGTGAGCAGAACACGGTAGCGGATGCATTATCAAGGGTTCCCTTGTCAGCAATCTAATTTACATTGCTGACAAGGGAACATTCCCCGGGAAATATTATTCCCGATAGGGGTGACTTAGTTTATGATGGCTAGTACACAGTCAACGAGGTCGGTTGTCGATATCTATGGTTTTTTTGCTAATGGTTTTTTTATTTGATTTATTAAACTTAATAAATTATTACGTTTGCTAAGTACAGCATTTTAATTTATACACAAAACACAATACACAACACTGGGAAACACGCAAAAACACAAGGGAAAGTAGGTATACAACATACTACAAACAACATTTTAACACAAAACTCAACCTTATACAATCATACATATACAAAATTTCTTTTTCATCCAAACTAAAATACGCAATCACTCAATATTAATGGTACTTCCCATGTAAAATGTTCGTACCAGTTTTATTTGATCGAAAATGGCTCTAACAGATTTCAAACAAAATTGATATTTAAGCTTAAGTAGGTGAGGTTACCAGGACTGCGTTCTGCGTACCCAGTTTTTGGCTAAAAATTCGAACAACGGTACTTTTGAAATTTCGTCATATCTCGAAAATGCTCCATACGATTGTAAAAAAAATTAATTTCTAAGGTAATGTGGTCTTTTGTAACTTAATAGCAAACGATTTGCTGAAGACTCTGAAAGTCAGTCAGACTCGCACTAAACGAGAAAGTTTCGTGCGACCCAGTCGTGCACTTTATTTTGATTATTTGCGTGCAGTAGCATGCATAAAGGCGCCTCTAGACGCTCAATATTATTGTGAAATATTTGATATTGCACAATATTATTGTTCGTCTGTAGATAACATTGCGAGGTTGTGCAATATATTGTAGAAAATCAAAATGCTTTGAAATTTTTTGCGCAATTTAGAAAAATTGTATCGTCTGTGGGTAATATTGTTCATTTATATTTCAAGTGTCGATAAAGAAACATCTCCGCGAGTCAGTGGCGTAGCGTGGGTTAGTGCCGCCCGGGGCAGACCCAATTTATGCCGCCCCTAGTAGTTTTTTCACACACTAAAAAAAGCGTTGTCAACGGTTTCAACCAGTTTTTCGTACGCATATTATGTATGTCAATAAACTTGGTAACATTTCTAGATACATTTTACCAAGTTTCTACTAAATTTCTTTTTGCAGTGCTATGCTTTTTTAAAAAACAGGAAGAGCCCAGGTGAAAACGTATTATTTGTTTCTTATTTAGAGGGTGTTTCAAACAATTGGGTATTTTTTGGTAATACATAGATATGTACTTGTACATACCTACGTACGCACAAATACGTTTGAGCAATATAAAACAAAATAACATGAACTCAACAGAGAAGTATATCTGCAATGTAGTTAAATGTAGTTGCTTACTAGGGAGAAGCGTTCATTGGATTTTGTTTCAAAGCAAGGAATGTCTCATTACTTACTGTGAAGCAGTGTTAATGCTGTTAAACCTTGTAAATAAATTTGTTGAGCAGGAAAAAGAATCCGTTTCATAGGTTTTATATATTTAAAAATTGTAGCAGCTCCAAATTGCCGCCCCTAGCAAAGTGCCGCCAGGGCCTTGTGCACCCCTTGCACCCCCCTCGCTTCACCACCGCCGCGAGCGAAAATGTGAAAACTTTAGTATCTATCAGTCAACATGTTGTCTACACAAATATCAGCGGTCAACTAAATTATTGGGAAAATATTGCACTGTCTGGGGCGCCCAGCCAATAATATTGTGCATCATATTTCACAATAATATTGAGCGTCTAGAGGCCGCTTTAGTCAGGGATATATTCGAAATTATCAACTAATGCATTGGCATCATCTGGAGAGTCATAGGGACAAACGGACGAGACAACTGCTACTAGGACTAGTCCTGACAAAATGATAAAAGATATTCTGCAAACACTGCTCAGAGAACACACATAATAATAATAATAATAGTTGGCGCAACAGATCTGTAGGGACCCAGGGCCTAGCTTCTCGCAACCATTCGTTTTGTGTGAGTTTTTTTTAATTTTTGGAACGAATGGAAGGGATCTACAATTTTATGCCGGTTCCAAACGGGCCGATTGAGAAGCTCTTTCATGACAGTTATACTCTCTCGGATGTTTGTCAGACTTTCGCGAGAGGTGGCGCACTGAAAAAAACCCTGAGTTGGAATTTGGGTTTTTGCGGGATTCGAACCTGGACCCCTCGCTTAGTAGCCCAACACACTAACCACTAAGCCACTGCGACC
Organism: Cheilosia vernalis; assembly: GCA_949126925.1. NCBI lineage: Eukaryota > Metazoa > Arthropoda > Insecta > Diptera > Syrphidae > Cheilosia > Cheilosia vernalis. The sequence goes on from OX421358.1 coordinate 43,953,133, forward strand.
ACAGAGAATACACATAATATATGTTATATACGGTATATGTTATTATACGGTCACAGGTTCATGGAATAGTTGCCTACTATCTGCGCGTTTTATGTCCGCTAGGTGTATTCTTCGATAATGCCTAGGCGAGGACGTAAATTGGAAGCAACACTAATGAACATTCTTACATGGTGAGTTGTTGGTCGTTCCAAACAAAGTATTGCGATTTAAATTGTAGTATTCCGCGGCCTCCGAATGCTGCACCTTAATAATTTCGCCTGCTGAAAATGTATTTTTACTTTTAATAATGGGTTGAAAATATTGTAATATATGATTTATGTTACTTGTTAAGTTTTCCAACAAAAGCATAACATCTTGCATGATAACACCGCCATTTTCGTCGAACATGTAGAGGTAGTCCCGAAAATAGTTTGCCATCGTATGAATCTCTCTTTATTTTATATACTTTTTTGAAACTTATCCTTTTTCTGATTTTCTAAATTAAATTTTTCTATTATTGGTTTAAGCACAAAATCTACAAATGCGTACTTACCAAAGATGCTTTTTTGTGATTGGCTTACTGACATTGACATTTTGACAGCAAATCCAATACAAGTAAAGAAAAAAATATTTAGATTTTATGTTCGATTTGGCAGCAGAAATCTGAAATCTCAGATTAAAATCTGGAAGCCAAATCGAAAACGACATAAGAAAAACTGTTATTTAAAACCCAATCTCAGGCTACATTTAAACCGGAAGTGTAGGTTGTAGGTTAACGTGATCACAAAGACATGAATTAAAACTGGGCTACATTCAAGGTTGAATTCAGCTTTTAGGCAATCTCTCTCTGGCGACGCCATTGCCCTCCCGACCATGAAGTTCCTTGACCAATTTGGAAAATTCCCCGATTTATGATCTTGCACGTGGGTAAAGCTGGGACCGCCACATTGGAATTTCGCCAAACAAAGTACATGCGAATAAGATGTTATTTAGTTGCTTTTTAATTGCTCTATTCCTGATTTATGTAGGTGCTCTTCAGAAAGTTGGACATTTTATGGCGGACCAAGCTTACCAGTAAATCTGGTTCCGCCACATTGACTTGTGAAAATTTGTTTTCCAGCATACCTATCACCGATTTAATCGGTCTTGAGAAATGTAATTTTTTTTTTAACGGCCAGTTTACGAATGCGGACACAGCTGTTGTTTATTTCTGCCTTTAGTTTTGCTTATTCCTTTATGTTTATGTTGTACCTATTTAAATGTTATTCACTCGACTTTTTACAGCGCTGTAAATATAACCCTAAAAATCAAACTTTTCGAATAAGAAAAGCATAATTCCAAAATATCGTTGAAGGCACAGATAAAACATCAACCGACAATCATATACAAAAATGCTCTAAGATCTAATTACTCTCCCTCCGATTTCAGCACAAAATCTAATGCATGGCGATTACATGAGTACACATGCTCATAACTAAAATTTTCGCGTTAAAATGTTTATAAATTTTCCTGCGTAGAAAATATTTTTTTGAAGTTTTTGTAAAGATAAGCGCGGGGCTTAAGAAAGAGACCCTTAATCTTTGCAAATGCAACCTTAAACTTAATTGCGACTGAAAATGCGTATATGTACTAAGGTATTAATAAATTATTATTTAAATAGATAGCTAGGAGAGCTATAAAAAATTCTTCGACTAATCCAAGACGGACAAGACCTCTTTATAAAACACTGCGAAAAGAAAGGTAAAAAACTACATGCCACCAACTCAAAATCCGACTCTTATTCTGTTTCCCAAAGTCTTCCGAATGGGAAGGGGAATAAGGGTCACTTTTCACTTACCCTCAAAAGAGAGAAACGAAGCTTGGAAAGTGATAAATTTGCCACATTCCATTCCGATACTGAATAAGAGAAGTTGATTTTGAGCCACAGATGGCATACGTTATAAAAGTTAGTTTTGTTTCTTCCATGGCTATGATGTAAAGAACATGTTCGGAATTAACTGATCCTGATAATAAATTTACCAATAATCGTTCACTTTATATAGAGGTTAAAAAAGGAACTCAAATCATCTCTAGCACACTTTGAATGGACATACATATAATTTGACTTACCTTTTGGAGGCAGTATGGCAACTTTCTCGTCTAAAACCCACTCCAGGTGCTTCCCCGTCTTATTTGACAACCGATCAAGGCTTCCTCGATCCCATCGCACGTGTTCCCAGTGATCTGTCATAATCGCTGCACACAACATAGCCGTCGCACTGGTAGTCATCAATAGTGTAACGAATAGGAACAGTACAGGTGGTGGGCCCATGCAACAACCTCCACAATAGCCACCCCCACCACTGTCTATGGCACTAGTCGCTGAAGTTGGAGAATCTGTCTGTTGCATTGTGGTTGGCAATATTTTGCCACTACTGTTACGTAGAAGGAAACTATTCTGTTGTATTTGATCTGCCACGTTTGTTGTCTCTAATATACTTGGACGTTTGTTGGGATTATTGCTATTGGTTTGATGGTAAAAGTATGTGTTTTCATCGGCTATATCTTCAGTGCTCGAGTAAATAATGGAATTATTAAAGTTATTGATGTTGTTGTTATTGTTGATTGCAAACAGCGCCTCATAGTCATAGTGTTGAGGATTTCGATAGATGACAGGCCAACTACGGGTTGTGTTTGAGTTGTGACTGTAATTAATAGATGTCGCTACGCCAGTAGCCACATCTGGTGTTGCTCCTAGTGTAATAGTTGTTGAGGACGCTGTTGCCGGTATTATCGTTGTAGTTGTGTCTACAGCACCGCTGTTAACAGTTGATGTTGGAGTTGGGGAGGGATAGGTACCGGCAGCCTCTAATACCGCATTTTCGACTAATTTCTTTGAAGCGTCATTGTTATCACTCAAATTATTACTATTATTTCGTAAATTTTCATTATTTCCGGAAGGAGATGTTACACTAACTTCAGGCACACAACGGGTAGCCACCTTATAGCGACCCCCTGTCTTGCTTTTTACGAGTCATAAATCAGTCTCGCGCTTCCTCATTTTGAAGATGCTTGTCGTTTGATCGTCTACTTTTATAATATTTGTAAGGAAAACAAATGATATATTTTAATACTGTGAGACCTATTTGTATTTCGGTAAGTATTGTGTTGGTTTTGTGGGAACGTAATTCCTTATTCTGTAATTCTTGTTTTGTGGATTATTTTTTTAAGTCGTATGCTGATAGTGGTTAATAACATGTGCCTTTACCGATACCTGTTAGATAGCTGCATAGAATAAAAAATATTCAACTGTAAATTAATCGGAAAATCTGAATTGTTTATTTTTGTATCTACTTGTCTATACACACATTAAATGAAACAGGAAAAGCTTATTTGAATAATACATTACTATGCCATTGATGTGCAAATAGGTATAAAGAAAAAGTAAGTGAACAACTCAAATTTTCCACTAAGAAAAAGAAGCAAACGAGTTGGAAAATACAAAACAGAAAAGCTTTTCAACTTTTCTATGAATCTTACCAGGTAAACGATTCGGCCGACGAAAGTACTTGTTACCTATTTTTGGGCCTAAAGGCGTGTTGTCCTTTTCATTGTTGTGAACAACTTTTGTCTTCCGTCATATGTAGGCTCTTAAAGTTATAGTACATTATTCGATATAAATATACTCATACCTACTGTTTATTGTACAATGTACATCTAACTCAACATATAAAGTGATAGACACAACAGGACTACCCAGTACCCATATAATTCTGACAACTGTGCTCTTTTTTTATTTTTATTTTTGGGGCGAACCATGTATATTGTATACCTATCTTTCCGAATAGTGAGGCGTTCGCCAGTTGAACCTGGAACTGGAACTACTTGTTAAGTAGCCCAACGCACTAAACGAGTTACTAAAAAAATAGATTTTTTTTGTTATCTTGGAATACGGTCTTGCAAGTGCGGCTCGTTAATACCATGTTCCCACCAACGTGATTTAGCTCATGTGATTTATAAATCACGAAAGGCGTCTCCACCGAACTTTGCGTGTTTTAGTTTGATATCCAGGAGAAAGAGTTCATCTTCTTCGGACCAGGTACTTTGTTTTGTTTCCATACCTGCCACATATAAAACAATTGTTGTCATTTTTTGATGTGTAAACATCTAAGCGCGCGTTGTTGAAATCTGGTGGAGTACCTAATTCCACACATTTAACTTGCGTCACAGTGTTTTATCATTGCTAACATTTTTGGTGGGAACATGGTATCACATTTAGGAAGCTGCACGAATTTTGCTGTCATAAATATAATTCATATAACACGTATTCGTGTTCTTTAAAAGAATCAATCGTTGACTTTTTCGGGCAAGACATTCGTTATTAATTACCCATAAATAAGTCTAATAGCAGTGAAATAAACGGACGTGTTTTGTCCGAAATTGTGAAACAGTTTTTTTTTTACATTTTCATAAGTTTACAGTCACTAGCAAACGACCTAGTCATTAAGTTTTGAGTTTAAAAACATTATAGACCTACGAGCTCGCCTACGAGTATGTTAAATCAATTCAAAAAATTATATGAACAGAAAAAACATTTCCATTAAGAAGCGTAGAATGTTTACAATGCGTAATTGCAAAGTAAATTGGGTCGTTTATTAAATCGATAAGATGATGTCACAAATGTACGAGTAAGATACATTTATGCACCCAACTTGAAAAATCACCCATATACCTTGACATTATACGTAGGTATTCATACCCACTTACGCCATTTATGGGATCTATAGGTTTGGAAAATTGTATGACTTTTAACTATTTTATATGATAATAAATGAAGCTCATACGCATACCATACGTAAGTACAAAATATTCCCTAAATCAGTTTCATAAAAATATATTGATTATAGCGGCGTAAAAGTATCGATTTTTTGTATTCATCCGCACACTGTATCAATTAGTAAATACAATATAGGTCAGTGAATTCGACTTCGTAATAAATTTGGCCATGACAATCAGATAGGTACTGTTGTGTCATGGTAGCTTAGCAACACCCTATAACCCAGCTGAATCCTGAATAACCGACAAAAGTTATCGTTTAATTTTAGTTACCAAATGCTTGAGAAAGTTGCTTAGAAGCCATTTTGACTATTTTCTTTGGATTGTTTTAAATAAATAAATGAATAGTTTTCGCAACAGGTCCGTAAGCCTAGCTTTTCACAATTATTCATTTCGTATGTGTTTTTAATTTTTGGGACGAATTCTTCTACAATTTGATGCCGAGTCCAAACGTCTGATTGAGAATCTCTTTCAGGACAGTTATACGAGTACCATTCTATATAGAGTCTTTTTATTCAATGGTTATGCTCTCCGATGTCGATCACAGCATAAACCAACTTACTTATCCATTATCCGCTGAAGATCGACGTGGAGAAAAGGATAACTATCATTCCAAGTGATTGTGTATTATACTAATGCAAGTGGATATAGCGTTTGGTTCATTAATTTTCAGACATATGTCTATGGCGGCAGTGGGTTGTGGTCACATAATGGGCCATGAATCATATAAGTCTTGACATAAAGTTCGGGGTAAGTCTCCGGATCGGGAATTTCAGCAGAAACGATTTCATCAATTTAGTTATAGCGCAGTTTGTCTACTAACTGCAAAAGCATATGCGAATTACAGTAGTCCCTGCTCCCTGTTTCCGCCACTCCACACAGTTCATCCAGGTTTCGTGGTTACGAGGGAATTTATGTAGTAGGTTTGTAGGTACACGTACATCTTTTAAATTATTTTTGTCGCCCGTTTCAGTTTTAATTTTCTTGATGCTCCCCAATTTTTTTCAGCTGTTCCGCAAGCATCTCGGGCCAATCCAATTTAATTTCACGTGACCACTCCTTACCCAGCAAAAGTTTCGATCCGATCGTACGATAAGTATTTAAACTTTAACTGCTGGCCCTGCTGAAACAGTGACCCAAGTATAGCCTACACCAAGCATGTCAAACTCAATGGCTACCACGGGCCAACACAGCCGGATCTACATTTGTATGGGCCGCATTTTAAATTCTTAGCTCAGGCTTACAGCCACTTGGTTTTGTGAAAGACGAGAACAGATATACAGATGTATGCGCAAACACGCGTCCACATAACTACGCATTTTTTCGTTCGTATGCAAAATCAAATGAGGCTAAGACAGTGATGCAAATCGAGTTTTCTCAATTGTACTAAAAACTGAAAAGAAATAGTACTGAAACGTACAAAATAGAACATTATTTTTTTGATTGCTATAACATGAATATTGTTTTCAAGCAAAGTGAATGTTTCATTGAATCTAACTTCTATATTATTCACTCCGAGTGTAAGTTAAGCTTAAGTTACTTCATTCACTATCGGCTATTCTATCAGCTCTTAAATTTGTCTTCTGACGACGAAGACATCAACATTTAATCCACTTCATAAATGAAATCCATTTGACATGCCTACACAATAGTTCATGAGCATACCATTTACAATCAATTTACATATCATTTTCTGCGTATGCCATCTGCACTCGTGATACTATTGTTAAACTGATTATGCTCCGTTCAACAATTTTTTTTTGAAAATTGTTTTTTATCAAAAGCCCTTACTTCTTACAGCAATGACAAATTCCAAAACCAAACCCCATTTTTTAATGAAACGATAAAAATGTATCGCTAGTTCTTTTTTAAAACTCTCAATATCCCCAATTCACCTAATACGACGATGTAGAAAGTTCCATAACCGAGTGAAATTTACAAAAAAACTGGAGTTTAGAGGTTATGCAAGAGAGTCGAAATTGTGTAAGTTGTTGCGATCCATACTTGCTGAAGCCGTGAGGCCGGTTGCAATCTGTTCCTGAATAATAAGATCAAAGTCAGATATCGGATAAGATTGTCGAACTCGATATCCTGTCATATGTTTTGAGACCGTATATATATTATTGTATGCTACATTACGTTTTCTCCTGCTATTGAAGTCGCAATTGCCATATATTTCACATCCATATTTCAATATAGGAATTGCGAGTGTTTTAGCAAAGTATTATAGGCCATGGGTCCGAAATTCATGAAATGTCTATATAGACCAAAAGCTCACGGTGAACTTTGGGTGCGATATAGGTATACCCGAAAAAATGTAGATATGAATACGGGAGCCAGAAACTGACAGAACTCTGCTTAGTTGTCGTTTATAGATTCTACACTCGCGGTCTAAAAATCCATACCAGTGATGTGGTATAAAAATCCAAGATCATATCAGTATTTTAGTATCGACAAAAAAATCTGCCCGAAAAAGTGAAAAGTAAAATGCATAAGTAGTATTCACTTACTGGAATAAGCGCTTCTTCTTAAAAAAAACAATTTTTTTACTTCTTCATCTACCTCGCCCTTATAATCACCGTTTGGTAGGATGAAAATGGTCTGTTCAATTCATGGGCGAGCTTTTTTATAAATCAGAATCTAGATTTGTTGTGTCAGGTTATCATAATAGGTGAACATAATTTACTTTTCGCTTTGTCCCCCGTTAATTTTTGTATAATATGCCCAAAACTTGGACATCAGGCGTCCGCAACGGTGTTGAGTGGCGACATTTCTTTAGTGGTGATATGTCGTTAATGCGAGTCGTTACTTCTCTAAATCAGTGAACGAAAAATCAACAAACTATAGCAGTAAAAGTGGTGGTTGAGTGAAAAATATCAATGCATCGATAGTAGGCATCCAAATTGAAAGATGGACATTTATTTTTTCGAAAATATCGATGAATCAACGATTAAAGCATATGACACGTGTGCGACCCACATTTTTGTTTTATCTGAAAACTACATGTATGTAGGTATAAACTCGCTAATATTTCACTTAAGAGTTACGCACATAATATAATGCAAAGAATTTACAAAATTCTTACGATGTCAATTGACATACGAAAATCTTTAATGTGTTGTTCATATCCTGGTACCCAAAAATTACAGTTTTTGGACCGGTCAATGAAATTTTCGCTTTCAATACGTTTATATAGGTACCTATATTAAAAATGTCCTTCGACATTATTACACAATGACCTGGTTCTTATTTAGCGTCCAGTCGATTAATTTTTTGCTGTCGAGTTTAAGGATGCACTGCTTATTTAAAAAGTAATTAATTCAAAACATGTAGATTTATCTATACGTGCAGTTTTAATTCGCAGCACAAAACACAATTAGGCACTTGACATAGCTCTAGTAGGCATTCAAAAAGAACGGTGATTGATGATGAAAGCATATAGGCAAATATATAATTAATGCAATATAATAAAAGACACACATTTACTCACAACGATGTACGAGTAGGTACAGGTTCTGACTACTTCTTATATCATTTTGAGATCTGAACACGAATATGTATGACAACAACAAAAACATCAATAACTATATTATGCAAAAGCAAAATAGATGAAATATCCTTTCTTTTTCTCTTTACTATATAGTAGAGGTATATACCTAGAATGTATATTCCACCGCACTGAAAAGTGTTTAGTTCCCTCGTCTGGTTGAACGAAATTTGCTCCGCAACCACAAACTATATTCTCTTGCATCCACTTTGTTTTAAGTAAAAATACGTGTTTTAATTTTACATTTGTTTTTCCTAAATCAAAGGACACGGTGTGGATTCCGAATGAAATTTGGTGTGAATTGAAATTCGCAATGAAATCCGTTACACAAGTTGATTAACAAAATTAAATTTGGTTAAGTAGGTGTTTTATAATCGTATTTTATACACAGTTTTTCTCGCGTCTAATCGGAACAGTTTCTAAGGACGGACTATTGTTTTTCCTTGCTTGGTATTAGTATTCCTATTGAGTGCTGTTGCTGTCCGTAATGTGATTCGATTGCGAAAGTGGAACATAAAGTTTATATTCACCAGCTTTGGATTGCATATAAAAGGAGTTGCAAGATAATGTTGCCAGACTCAAAATAAATAGAGAGACATATTATTTTGGGAAATCTATTTTGAACTCAGTCGGGTAAAAAGACTAGCCTCATAGATTTTTTCCTGAAGTTAAGAATTATGCTTGGACGATTTGTAATTCCGTGTCTGTTCGGTTTTAAATTGAGTGCGCGATTGAAATCTAGTAGGAAATTATATATCTTTGCTAATGGAAAAAACTTACAACAAACCATCGTTTTTATCAAATTCTTCTGGTTGCACCTTATGACCCAAGATGAAATTAGTGACGGATATTATTAATTCAAACTAGGAAACGAATAAGGTAGAAAGGCCAAAGTTCAGAAACTTAACTTTTAAGTTCGATGCCACAAAAATAAATATTGGCGAGGTAAAGGTTACATCTTCTATTGGCTTCTCCAAAATATAGTAATTTGGTGGTATTTTGAAGAAAGTTTTTCAAAAGGTTCTTCCATGTGTGCGACATCTTAAAAATGCGAAAATCGGTTTTTTCGCTTATATTGGCTTCATATATTACTCACTTCACTTATGCACTTATGCACATGGTAATATATTAAAGAGCATTCCGTGGCGGTTCACATACGTGGAGTGTATTGTAATTATTTTATTTGTTGGATTTCTTATGTAATATATACAACAGCCATCAATGCATCCCACAACGTAGTTTTATTCTATGGTCTCTAGTAATAAATTAAATTTAATACAAATTAGTATCTTTTTATGTAATCTTATTTTATATTCCTGGCAATCGTTGATGGCATTTTAATATACTGGCTCAAAATATCAAACAGGCAGGGGAAAGTCGAAAAAAAAATTTTAAAAAAACTGTGCCATTTAAAAATAAAATAAAAAAACACTCACAACACGAACTAAATCACAATTCACTTGCTAAAAAAGAAACTAAGAAATGTTCCTTACAAAAAAAAATTGCATATAATTTTCCGGAAATAACGACTATAATAATTGACGATCGATACAAAACTTAACTAGTCACGTGCGACGTTGGCTTTGGAACTGACCAACCCTTTGTCCTTTCATACGGCTCTTAATTTTAAGGAAACAAATAACTAAAAAGTTAAAAACAAATTTATTCCGATTGGAAATAAACCATTTTATACATCTTAACATTTTAACGATAATGGAGTTCTTTCTTCTATGTTAAAATCATCCCCTATTATAAACATACATATATACATATACATATTTAAACATTGAAAATTCATACCAGATGCCTTTATTAGAATCAAATGCAAATTTTATATCTTATAAATTATAATAAACCTATTAAAACTTTACTAAATGAAATTTATTGTAAAACCTCAAAAGGTCTGGGAAATATTTAGCAATCCATTTTGGAATGTTTTGACCACGAATCTCATGGAATACATGCGTTTTGAAATGTTCTCTTCGAAAAAGATCGGTTCATGAAAATGAAATCTCTTTTTGCTTTAAACTCTTTTTTTTTAAGTTATTACTTCTTTAGGCGCGTTGGGCACTTTTAGATGGGAAGAAATTGATGAATTCGCGTTACCTCTAAAACGACACCGCGTCATCGTCACCGAGAAACCGACACCCGATAGGTGGCACTGTTGTCCATTTTCTGAGAAACTCAACCGATCACAATGAAACATTGTATGTGTGCATGGTTGCGTGCAGCTAGAAAGATAGGATAGTTTTGGACCCGATAGGTTGTGCTGTTGTCGATTTTTTTGAGAAACTCAACCGATCTCAATGAAACTTTGTATGTGTGCATGTTTGTATGCAGCTAGAAAGATAGGATAGTTTTGGACCCGATAGGTGGTGCTGTTGTCGATTTTTTTGAGAAACTCAACCGATCTCAATGAAACTTTGTTTGTATGCATGGTTGTATGCAGCTAGAAAGATAGGATAGTTTTGGACCCGATAGGTGGCGCTGTTGTCGATATTTTTGAGAAACTGAACCGATCTCAATGAAACTTTGTTTGTGTGCATGGTTGTATGCAGCTAGAAAGATAGAATAGTTTTGGACCCGATAGGTGGCGCTGTTGTCCGTTTTCTGAGAAACTCATCCGATCCCAATGAAACTTTGTATGTGTGCATGGTTGTATGCAGCTAGAAAGATAGGATAGTTTTGGACCCAATAGGTGGCGCTGTTGTCCGTTTTTTGAGAAACTCAACCGATCTCAATGAAACTTTGTTTGCATGGTTGTATGCAGCTAGAAAGATAGGATAGTTTTGGACCCAATAGGTGGCGCTGTTGTCCGTTTTTTTAGAAACTCAACCGATCTCAATGAAACTTTGTTTGTATGCATGGTTGTATGCAGCTAGAAAGATAGGATAGTTTTGGACCCGATAGGTGGCGCTGTTGTCGATATTTTTGAGAAACTCAACCGATCTCAATGAAACTTTGTATGTGTGCATGTTTGTATGCAGCTAGAAAGATAGGATATTTCATTTACAAATTAAATGGAAATTTTAATGTGTATGTATAAATTTTGTAGAAGAAAATTCATAAATTTCATTGGTATTCATTTCAAAGAATTAATTATTAAATTCAATATTTCATGCATGTATTTGTAAATGTGCAATAGATTGCAATATTTTTATGTAAAATAATGTGCATTATTTTTCAAGTACAATAGCGCTTTAAATGAAAGTGAAAATTGTAATATAATAATTGTAGTAGTACTTACTTTCTAATAATCAATAAAAAAAACACTTAATTTAAAAGTATTTCCTGACTATTCGAAAAATACACGTAATTGTTCAAGTAATAACTTCTGTCGGCACTCCCGGAGTTCCTGATGTTTTTTTTGCTTTCATTTTTTTCAAGTCATCGTTTAACACAACAAAGAAGACAACAAATTATAGGTAGGGAGTATTATAATACAATAGGTATCGAATAATAATACATAATAAAAATCATTGAAAGCAATTAAAAAAAATAAAGATATTACCAACATTTTAATCTAGTTAATCATAAATATATAAACTGAATATAAACGAAGCAACGAATCAAGTTAAAGGAGCTTACGTAAAAGTATCAAACGAAGTTAAGCCGAAAACAAATAAATAGAACTTTAAAAAAGAGCATAAAATAAAATCGTGTTACAATTTAACAGCAGGTGGTATAAAAGATAGTGTAACACGCTTTCATTTGAAAACATATTTTCCAAAGGAAGAACGAATTAAGAAGAAAGGCCCGACTGACTGTAAAATAGTACGGATACAGACGGCCAAAAAACATTACCCTCCTTCAGGGTTCAGTCGGATAAAAAGAAATAAAACCCACGGACATATCTTTTAATCATACCCATTATAATTATAATTGCAAAAAAGTTAAAAAAAATTAGGTAACAACATTCTACAAAAAAAAAAACAATATATGAAATTCCATACGTACAAGAAAACTTGTCGTACCCTTCAGCCATAGCAGAATTTAAAGTAACGTCGGCAATGCCTCGAACTCGACGACTTCGTAATGTTGGATAAAAACGTTCACATTCCACACTTTCATCTATGCATATATTTTAACATTTTTGCGCCGAATCCAAAAAAAATATATCTTACAGATTACTGTCATGTTATAAATCATAAATGTAGTTAGACTTTGAAGATTTCAAGGGATAACTGTTTGAAGAAATCAACTTTTTTTATTGTCCACAAAGAAGTCATAAACAAAACTGCGATTGGGGATTAAAAAATGTCTGCATTTCATTTATACTCGTATATTAACGCAAAAGTAGTAAGTAAATGAGCTATGTCACAGATCCCGGCACCTGTTGTTCTTCCATACACTTCTCTACTAATATGTGTTCTTTGTTGCTGTTCATTTTAATAGCTTGCGTAACAAATATACATAATATGGTAAGTATACTCGTATATTTAATCAAGTGTAGCAATGTGGAACACATGTAAATATACATCAAAGGTGACTCAGGCAATTTGTATCGGAAGATTCGATTGTCATTTTTTTCTATTAAATAATTCGTATGAACTCACATAGAATATGCATTAAGTATAGTGTTCTATTAAATCGCATTGAATGCCACTGACATGAACGACTCATCGAAATCAATTTTCCCATACGTATTTTAGTTTTTAAAACGAGTCGTTTAAAGTCGTTTTCCACGAACACACCACGAAAACGACTTCCAATCATTGCGTTGTTGAAACAAACACACCCTTTTGCAATATTCAGCAGAACGGCTGACCGAACAAATTTCACAACTCACAACTTTAAATCATTTCCACACCTAATTGATGGGCTAATATTATTTTTAAATTCTCTGAATTAATTTTATTTCTAAATTAATGCTATTGAAATTTGTAACCAAAATAGTTTACACAGAAGTTTCACGACTAGTTTGTATGTTTGCTTTATTCATCTACCGAGCTTAACTCTAACAGATTTCAGATATAATATATGGTGATATAATAATTAAAAGTATATAGTATAGTACAATAAATTTTAAGTAACTTTAGGAATTAATAAATTAACAAGAAGCAAAATTTTATTATGATACATGAATATTTAAAATTACTGATTTAACTTTCTCTCTATCATCACATAAATCAATTTCTGTACAAACTGAATTGAATAAATTAATACATTTAGTAGTAGGCTCATTAAGATCATAATTGTAAATATGCCTAGGATTAAATAATAAATTTCTAGATCTGAGTATTCTTTCAGGTGCGTAAAACAAAAAATTCTTTAGAATATCAGGACACTTTATACGATAAGACAACACATCATGAACAAACAATATACACTGAACATTACGTCTTTTCTCAAGGGTATCTAACCGTATTAATGCACATCTAGTAGAATAAGAGGGTCTTTCATCAAGGTTCCATTTCAATTGAGCAATTACAAATCTTGTAAATGACTTTTGCACTCTTTCCAATCGATTTATGGAAGTTAAATAGTTAGGGCACCAAATAATGGAACAATATTCAAGAAAAGGACCAACAAGGGACATATAAACAGATTTAAGAGCATAAGGACTAGAGAATACGGCAAATGATCGTTTGAGGAATCCAAGCATAGAGTTAGCTTTAGCAACAACATAGTCAATGTGAAGTGAATATGAAATTTTTGGTGTCAAAAATCACCCCAAGATCTTAAACTTCAGTTACGTTAGAAAGTGAAGTTTCTGAAATGTTATATTGATAAATAACTGGAGACGAAATACGGTAAACAGATAAGGAATGAGATTTTGTAATATTCAAGGACAGCTGGTTTAGCTTGCACCAATTGACAATTGAGTTCAAATCGGATTGAAGCCTATTGCAATCGAAAATGCTTTTAACACGCAAAAATATTTTTAAATCGTCAGCATACATAAGACAATGAGCATGCTGAAGCATAGTTGGAATATCGTTGGTAAAAATATTAAACAGCAGAGGTCCTAAGTACCTACGTGAAGTTAGCCCGCACTTTTTCTAGAATGAAAAACGTGAAATGCAGTTCGATAGACATTCGTTTGTAGTTGTTTGTAGTGAAATTTTTAACTTTCTCCATTACGTAGTAAGAGAAAGATATTGGTTTCGTACAAAATTTCGAACTCGAGATTTTGATCAATTCTGATATTACGATGATAGAGGAACTCAAAAAAGTGGGTCGCAAAATTCTGTCCGGTCTGTCCGTCTGTCCGTCTGTCCGTCCTTCCACGGGCCTACAGTCTAAACGGCTTCCCGGATTACGTTCAAACCTCGGATTTGAAGTTTTTGGGCTTACAGTTCGGGAGGTTTTTTTTTTTTCAATGTAACCTCAATATTAATGGTACTTCCCATACACCATTTTCGTACCTGTTTGATTTGATCGAAAACGGCTCTAACGATTTCAACCAAAATTGATATTTAAGCTTAAGTAGGTGAGGTTACCATGACTGCGTACCCAGTTTTTGGCTAAAAATTCGAACAACGGAACTTTTGAAATTTCGACATATCTCGAAAACGGTCTATACGATTGTAGCAAAAATTAATTTCTAAGGTAATGTGGTCATTTATAACTAAATAGTAAGCTCAGATAATATGTACAATGGATTTATGAAAAGAGTAATTTTTTAAAAATATGGTTTTATCTAGTTAACTTAAAACGGCAATAACGATTCTGACCAAAATGCAAACTTACAGTCAAATTGATGTTTTCAAAACTATTGTGTCCTTAATTTTCAATTCCCATCTTCGATTTCGATAAAATGTCAAAAACGAAGTATTTCTTATATCCGGAACAATATCATACAGTCAGTTTTCAGTTTAATAGTTACGCAATAGTATTTTTCCAACTAAACATTGCAATATTTGCAACTGTTAAATATGTCTGGATAATTGTACAAAAACTTCATTTGCACCACACTCACGAGCGTCGTCAATTTATAACTACTAATGCAAATTCACAAACTTATCTATCTAAAAATATGGGTCTATCACGAGCAATACTTCCAATAATTGAAAACTTAAATCATATTCCAATCAAAACGTAACCTACAATGTGATGTAATATTTACCGATTTTTCAAAGGCGTTTGATAAGGTAAATCACAAAATTCTTCTGACTAAACTTCAAAATCTTGGTTTTCATTCGAATTTCTTAAAGTGGCTTAGTTCATATCTTACTGGCAGGATTCAATACGTTAAAATAAATAACATCTTATCGGAACCTGTGGTGGTTACTTCTGGAGTTCCCCAGGGAAGCCATTTGGGACCTCTTCTGTTTCTTGTGTTTATTAATGATATTCCCAATTGTCTCAAATATAGTAAATGTTTAATGTATGCAGACGACCTTAAACTATATTTAAGTGTGAAATCAGATTCAGACTGCCAATTTCTTCAGCAAGACCTTAATAATTTACTTGACTGGTGTGCCCGAAACGATCTCCACCTTAATGTTTCCAAGTGCAATAGTTTGACTTTTAGCCGAAAAATTATCTCAATTCCTTTTGACTATAAAATAAATGGGACGACATTAACTAAAGTAAGTGATAAAAAAGATCTTGGAGTAATTTTTGACTCTAAGATGACATTTAACAATCACATTGACTACATTGTTGCTAAGGCCAACTCTATGTTGGGATTTATCTATAGAAACTCTAAAGACTTTACTGACCCTTACACACTTAGATCCCTTTTTTACAGTTATGTGAGATCCATCTTAGAATACTGTTGTATCATATGGAATCCGTTCTATCGTGTTCATTCCCTAAGAATCGAAAGAATCCAGAAACGCTTCACAAGAATTGCTATAAAGTCATTACATTGGAATTATGATATGCCTTCTTACAATACGCGATGTTTGCTTTTAGGGATGCAACATCTTGCTGTTCGAAGATCATATTTTGAAATAATGTTTGTTAAAGATATCATTGACTATAAGATCAACTGTCCTTTTTTGTTGTCTCTTATAAGTTTCCATGTACCTGTGCGTCAAACTCGTACCAATTATATTTTTGCTGTCCCTTTTCATAGGGTAAATTATGGCAATAATGAGCCAATAACACGTTGCTTAAAGCAGGCAAACTCAGTCTATAGCGCTCTTGATTTTAATATGTTAAGTAGAGATTGTTTTAAAAATAAATTGTTAACTGTTTTAAATAATTACTCTTTATAGATATTTTAAATTAAATTATATTCTTAGTAATCTGTAAGAGATACAAACTCTGTTTGATGAAATAATAAATAATAATATACCTAAAACTAAAAACATATCCTTAGGTCAAAAACAGAAACTGCTACTAGGTACGCTTGTCCTGTACTCAAAAATCAAGTGAAATCAAGTGATATAAAAACTTATATTGTTATTTTATATAACTGCCATATGAGATGAATATCCAATAGAGGATTTTGTTTTCTTTTGTATAGTATCGAGAAAGTTTCGTTCGACCCAGTCGTGCACTTTATTTTCGTTTGTAGTTCAACCGTTAGAAAGTTAGAAGCATTAGAAAAAAATTTCAGCCCGCACTTTTTGAAATAAAAACTAGCCAGTTGCATTCGAAATCGTTTGTAGTTGTTTGTAGTGAAATTCTTTTTTAACAGAAATGTCTTATTTCCGAGATATAAGGACATTTGTGTTTGCACCTGTAACTACGAATTTACAAAAAAGAGAAATAATTTAAAACCACTGGTGCATAAAGCATATCCTAACTTAAATAACTGCATTTAAAATTTCTGAATGCACTTAAGCGTTACTTAATAAAAAGCTATCAAAGTCAAAAAACGCATCCCTTTAGAGTTGCATCCATATATGGACTTCCCAACAACAACAAAACAACGGTAGACACATTTTCGCAAAGCACTCATCTGTACCCATCGACATGAGTCACTACTTGTCAATTAGCAACAACAACCAATCAATAAACCCCGATTTTATCCAACATTTTTTTCTTTTCCTTCGAATAACATTAAAACCTAACACCTTTGAAACAATTTATAACAGCAAAAATGCAATTTCTGCAAAGCCTGTATTCCTGAGTATCTAATCCAATTCAAATTTTGTGATTTTATCACAAAGAAAAAAAATTAGATGAAACTTAAGCGAACACTACTTCGTCATATAAACTCATATCCATATTTCAGTTATTAAGCAACTCAAAATAGTGAAATCTATTTTTTTCTAATGCTTTCTGTTAGATGTATCTAATGGAGCAAAAAAAAAATTACCTCTTATCAATAGATAACGATTTATTTAAAATTTAAGAAAATGGTTGAAATCGTCGTTGCAGACTGATTTAAGGGGACGGATATTTCAAATGCTGGACAACTACAAACGACAAAAACTAGTTGGTTGTTAGAAAGCATGTGTGCTCTATCTAATAAAACCTTAAATGTCGAAATTGAACAAACCAAAAAGAATTTATAAGCAATTTAAGCAGGCGATATAAGACAGCGTTATCTTCGAAACGGTACATTGCCGAGTGGTGAAATTTCCTATTTCAACAGTTTTCCACCTGACCAATCTAATAAAGAAAAATTTGTATCAATCGGCCTAACGGTTTGGGATTTATATGGAATTTAAGCGAAATTGCAGCTTAATTTTTTTTGTGAAGTTAGCCCGCACTTTTTCTAGAATGAAAAACTGAGTTTGCAGTTCGATAGGCATTCATTTGTAGTTGTTTGTAGTGAAATTTTTTTCGTTTGTAGTTCAACCGTTAGAAAGTTAGAACCATTTGAAAAAAAAAATTTCAATCCCTTAAAACCTTGTTATCTCCGAAACCGTGGCAAGCAGATCGATGAAATTTTCTGTGTCGAAAGTGTTTGCCATTTCTAATCTAAGAAAATTCAAATTATACCAATCGGCCTAACGGTTTATGATTTATTTGAAATTTAAGCAAAATTTGGGCTTCTAACTTAAGGTCGCCATAACTCAAAAACTGTTGAACTACAAACGATGAAACTTTGCATTTCTATTCTTTGAACCCTTTTCTAACTATGATATCAAATAGAAGACAGCCCGCATTACTGGACACTTTTTATTCGCAATTTAAGGGAAGCCTATAATGGTCTAAATTGACCCATTTTTAAGCGATCCGATATTTCCATTGCAGTTCATTGGAAAACGATTTTGCATCACTTTCTTTGAAGAGGGTGGGTCGTTGCATTAGAAAAAAGCATATTTCACCCTTCATAACTTGTTAGGAGTGGAAATATCGGATCGCTTAAAAATGGGTCAATTTAGACCATTATAGGCTCCCCTTAAATTGCGAATAAAAAGTGTCCAGTAATGCGGGCTGTCTTCTATTTAATATCATAGTTAGAAAAGCGTTCAGAGAATAGAAATGCAAAGTTTCATCGTTTGTAGTTCAACAGTTTTTGAGTTATGGGGACCTCAAATTAGAAGCCTAAATTTTGCTTAAATTTCAAATAAATCATAAACCGTTTGGCCGATTGGTATAATTTGAATTCTATTAGATTAGTAATGGCAAACACTTTCGACAGAGAAAATTTCATCGATCTGCTTGCCACAGTCTCGGAGATAACAAGGTTTTAAGGGATTGAAATTTTTTTTTTCAAATGGTTCTAACTTTCTAACGGTTGAACTACAAACGAAAAAAATTTCACTACAAACAACTACAAATGAATGCCTATCGAACTGCAAACTCAGTTTTTCATTCTAGAAAAAGTGCGGGCTAACTTCACAAAAAAAATTAAGCTGCAATTTCGCTTAAATTCCATATAAATCCCAAACCGTTAGGCCGATTGATACAAATTTTTCTTTATTAGATTGGTCAGGTGGAAAACTGTTGAAATAGGAAATTTCACCACTCGGCAATGTACCGTTTCGAAGATAACGCTGTCTTATATCGCCTGCTTAAATTGCTTATAAATTCTTTTTGGTTTGTTCAATTTCGACATTTAAGGTTTTATTAGATAGAGCACACATGCTTTCTAACAACCAACTAGTTTTTGTCGTTTGTAGTTGTCCAGCATTTGAAATATCCGTCCCCTTAAATCAGTCTGCAACGACGATTTCAACCATTTTCTTAAATTTTAAATAAATCGTTATCTATTGATAAGAGGTAATTTTTTTTTTGCTCCATTAGATACATCTAATAAACCGTTTGGCCGATTGGTATAATTTGAATTCTATTAGATTAGTAATGGCAAACACTTTCGACAGAGAAAATTTCATCGATCTGCTTGCCACAGTCTCGGAGATAACAAGGTTTTAAGGGATTGAAATTTTTTTTTTCTAATGCTTCTAACTTTCTAACGGTTGAACTACAAACGAAAAAAATTTCACTACAAACAACTACAAACGAATGTCTATCGAACTGCATTTCACGTTTTTCATTCTAGAAAAAGTGCGGGCTAACTTCACGTAGGTGTCCTAAGTGACTGCTTTGAGGAACACTCGATAAAACGTCAATAGGCCTCGATTGAGAAGAACCAATTTTAACAATTTGCTTCCTTTTTGTAAGGTAACTATAGATCCATTTAATGAGGCTCGAGTGCATGCCAAATGATCTTAATTTTTCGATGAGAACATTGTGACAAATAGTGTCGAAGGCTTTCACAAAATCTGTAAATACAACATCAACCTTGTTTGTCATTCAGTTAATTTAATTATATTTATAAAGTTTACAATCAATTATTTAAAGACATACACCTCAAAAATCAATTAGTTAAAGACAATCACTTCAATTCTACTGATTTAAAACTAATAAGAATATATATACTGTTCATTTGCCTGTTCTGTTTGAACTGAACTTCTCCTCAGCCCAACTCATCCACCGATACGTATACTTTCATCAGCGGAATAATCGCTGATAATGTGAGTTGTGTGAAAAAATACGTATCGGTGGATTCCTTACATATTATATTATGCTTAATTTCTAACTTATATACACTTAATACTATGGGAAGTTGACACATCATCAATTCCCAGCGCGTCGGAAACGAAGAGAGTGCAAGTCGTGCACATACCATTCATTCAACTTCGCTAGGTAATTTGAACAAACCTGATAACCTAATTCTACGGAATCGAAGAGGTATTTACTGAAAAGCATTAGGTTAGTCACTGTAGATCTACCAGATACAAAGCCGTTCTGGTGTGGAGTGATTTGTTCTTTGAATGAGAAATTGAGTTTGGTTGTCACAATTGACTCAAATAGTTTTGGAATGGCAGAAAGTTTTGATATACCACGATAATTTTTTACTTTCTGCCTTGAGCCAGCTTTGAATATGGGGGCTATAAATGACGTTTTCCATTCATCCAAGAATGTGCCAGACGACAGAGATAAATTATAAAGAAGTTTTAATGGGAAGGATAACGACGATTTGCAGTTCTTTAGTACCTCAAAAGGAATCCTGTCAGGACCAGCACTTTGACAAGAGTCTAATGATTGTATGCCCTGCACAACATCATCAGTGGAAAAATTTAATGATCCTAAACAAGAGTTAAATCCATAAATAGGATCTACTTGAGACCAAGAAACATTAGAGTGATCGACATATACCGATTGGAAAAACTTTGCAAAGAGCTCACATATTGAATCGATGCTACTAGTGTTTCACAGCTGATGGAAACGTTACACGAGAACTAGTTGGTGTTCGGTGTGAATGCGTCAACTAGTTTTCGACGAAAGCACGGTTTTATGCTTGATTAGATTAATACAAGGCACAAATTTATTATTTTTGGACCATCACTTAAAGGGATACGTATCTACCCAATAAGAATTAAGGAAGGGAAGGATCTGGATAAGTGAGTTGCGTCGCACTTTACGAAGCATTAATATTTTCCCTTTGTTGAAATGTTAACAATTAAAAATTGAATTTGTGTACATGACGCCACGAAAGAGGATCGAGCGAAGAGTGTTATATTAGCCGTATTTTATTATCAGCGTGATCTAATCCGAATCAGTGCCTTGATTTTGTGCGATTTTTTCCGCAATGGCGGTGTCGGAAAGGGTTCACGTATAGGCGGATTCTATAAATGTGTGAGTGATATCGCGAACTGACAACTTCTAATATTTCCTGGGCACTCATTCCGTAACTCAATAATCGCATGACGATAGCTTTGCATCACGTAACATTGAAAATCACTATCGTCTGGACGACATCGTTTCGACGATACAAAATTTGCTTCACGTAACTCAATAATCGACAGACTACTATCGTCAAGACGATAGCGTTTGCGCGATAGCTAAAGAGGTATCGTCTTGCATTTATTTGTGTATTTTTCAGACAATAGGAATCTTTTTCATGAATTTTATTGTGAAAAATTGACTTAGTAATTTTTTAAAAGATTCCCAATTCATTTAAAATCATAATTGCTTCAAAATGAAAATGAAAATAATTGCAAATTATACGAAGACGGATACAATTAAGAGACGCATCCGACCCATTATCTCTTCTAACGGAAATGTAAGTACATTCATTACAGACTTCATTTTATTCTTATATATTTACTTCGTAGTTTTGTTCAACGCTATTGAGAAATGGAGGGTGTACCCTAGCGGCTATAATTTGAACCCTACTAGACACACAAGTTTGACAGATCAGCGAAAAAATATACGTTAAAGAAGCTAAGCGAGATTAAATATTTAAATATTGTGGCAAATAAATACATTTGTCAATTAAAAACATACAAATAAATTTCTAAATAGTTTACAGTGTTGGAAAATAAAGAAAAAGTGTTGGATCGAGTGTCTCATTGTGGTGTACCCCAGTGCAACTCATATAGAGAACATGGTATAACCATGTACAAAAATCCAAATGAAGTTTAAAACTCGATTCCTTGTAAAAAAAAAAGTGGTAAATTGTTCTTCACATGAGAAAATAATTTCCTAAGTTCTTTAAAATATGTAGTTTACATTTTAAAGAAGGCGATATATTAAAGCCAATTGCAAGAGATAATAAAACATACTGCACCCCGTTTGCTCGAAGTAGCATTTCCCAGCAGAAACCTTCCAAAATTATCATATCGAGAAAGTCTAAGATAAATCTTGGCTAGTTGCGTCAGCTACACAATAATAGATACCTAATGCTGCGTAATAAATAGAATATTAATAACAATTTGAAGTACTTCAAACAGTTAAAAAAGAGTATAATCCAAAAATAAACAAATTGTTTACACGAAACAAACACAAAATTTTCATTCCACTTTTAAACGATTCAAACATAATTTATTGACCCGGGGCTATTTTATTTTCCCTAAACAATACTTGGATTTTAGACTGACAAGGCATTTAAATCAATTAAAATAGTTTTTCATTTATAAAATAAATAAATTACTTTTGCAAAAATACATGTACCGCTTACCGATGACAGATTTCTGTATGTCTGATAGGGTTCTTTTGTTTGCCACCAGATATCGCAGGCCAACTTGTACATTTGTCAATCGTTTATCAAAAGAAGCATTTTTTATGGTTTTTAGCAATAAACTGGCCCGGCGGTTGCCGTCTAACCTACATTCCCCAAATTTTAGAACCAATTAATTCCTCGACACCATACACAAGAACCGAAATCCTTTAACAAATGTCACTTAGGAAAATTCCCGCCAGATTCCAACTACAGTTTGTGAGCTTTTGGGAAATACTGAAAGCTCGCAAACTTTGTGTAAAATAACGATGGACGACACGATAGTAGAAGAGTTACGTAAAGCAAATTAATGACGAGATCGTTGACTACTATCGCTGAAACGATTATCGTTCTCAGAGTTACGGAATGAGTGCCCTGTTCTTATATCGCTTTGTTCCTGCAAATTCCAGGCGAGCTTTCCCACACGCAACCTTTTTAGGTAGCGAGAAGGATGTCGGATGAGAACAAATGACAACAGCGTGACCGTTGTGCGACAATTTGGTACCTTTTTCGAGGACACTAATACAATTTGTTGTTCCTTTGTTCCTTTTTATTAGTTGGAAAATTTACATTTTAGGTCTATTCACATGAGAGCCAATTGCGAACGAACTGCGAACAATGTTAACTTCGATCAAATTTGTTCATTCGTGGGTTTGTGGATCCACGAATTTTTTATGTGAATTTTGTATAAAGTGTGACAGTTCGCTGCAAGAATTTTCAATTCCTGTAATAGTTGTAAATTGAGCTATTTAAATTGATTGAGAGCTCGATTTTTTGTAGAATACGACGGATTCTGTGATAGACGTGATATCTGTGCATCGAAGGACTACAAAAACGAAACCATTTTCGTATGGATACGAAACGATCCTTGCTGAGACAACGATGACAAATGCAGCCTTAATTAACGAGCCAGCCATCGGCACAGACGCACAGCCATGCACCCACAAAGCCAAGTCGCAAGTTAAAATAAACAGAACAACAACAAAACGATTGTCCTTGTTTTGTATCACACGTAAGCAACTAATAACGTTGTGTGAAAAGTAGGTAATAAAGGCAACAAAAAATGATTTTAGGGTTTCTGTTTTTTCATTTTTTGTTGTGCTTTTTCGTTTTCATGCCCCACTACTTCGCATTTGGATAAAACATTTGTAGGTATATTTATTGTCTGTGATAAAAGTTTGAGATTTTTTATGGGCAGTAGATACCTATTTATTTATTTATTTATTTATTTGTGAATGCTTAAAAACAGTAAGATACAATATCTTATAAGTTTGTCTTAAGCTAATTTTACAAAAGAGAGCTGAGAAAAAGAAAAAGTGTAACAAGGTACCATTTTATGAATGAAAAGATAGGTACAATATCTTTAGTTTTAACTTTTAAATATATCTTAAAATTATTATTATAGCTATATACATATTTATCTATTTTCTGAAAAATAATCCTTTAGTAGTTTTTTAATTGTTGTTGTATTCTGTGTTTCATTTATGTAACGCGGTAGAGAATTCCACAGACGCGCAGCGTTGACAAAAAATTGGCGTTCCGATGTTAAACATGAAAAGCGAGGATGAATCAGCTTGCAAGACCTTTGCGAGGAGGCTATCCTGATACTTTCAAAACAGTATTGTGGTTTCTGTGTTAGCAAAATATTTGATAACAATGTCAAAGTGCGAAGTTGAAGATAACTTTCAAAAGGCATACCAAGGAGGCGATTAGCAAAGCCAGACACTCTATCATATCTACGTAACCCAAAGACATACCGTACAGTAGGGTAAACTGTCCCACAGTGGCCCACGTCCCACAGTGAACCTTTTAAATTTACTTAATTTCTACTTATAAGAGAAAAACGAAGTAAAGAGAAAATAAACCGCGTTACGATCCTTTGTGAATTTACCTGGGAGTTGAAGTAGTGCGCACGTCTGTGTCAGTTGTGCTTAAGAAAAAGTGATTTTACTTATAAGTAAATTAGAAATCGTCCTTCTTATTTTTCTTCCACTTAAAAAAGTATTGTGCTTTATGAGATTTGTGGGATACAATTTTAAATGTTAATTATTATTATTAATTAAAATGAGTATATCAATCAAATTTGTGAAACGGTTTTTTTTATAAAAATATTTTTTTCCAAACAAGCCACTTGTCCAACAGTGAACCAGCTCCTTGTGGTACACAGTGAACAATGGTAAATATGGTAGCACTTCCCAGCTTCAGAATTACATATTTTTATTTAGCATTTAGCAACGACCTTACAGCATTTAACATTCGTTACTATTATTTTTCGTTAGTTATAAGTTTTGTGATATTGCTGAAGTCCTTGAAAGTTATTTTTGTTAATGTTTTGCTATTGTTTATTGTTGTTATTACTTTTCGTCACTTTTATTACTTATGTTTTTGTATTGTTTTGTTTTTTTAATGTAAATATTAAATAAAAACTGATTTGTACCAATTACTTGTTTTTGTTCTTTATTTTTCTTAAGGAATAAAAAAATAAACACTATAGGTTCACTGTGAACTACCCGTTGGTTCACTGTGTCCACCCTCTAGTACACAGGGAACCAGTTGAGGTGCGTTTTAGAAAACTCAAAATTTAGTATTTTCTTTCGAAAGCTGGATGTGGTTAAATACAAAGCTAATAAAGCATATAATAAGTACCTTCAAACCGTTTAAAGATTAAACCAATACTTTATAAATTATATCTAGTCAAACGCAAATTGGTCCACTGTTGGACAGTTTACCCTACTGTTAAAAGCAACATTGAGCTTTCTTTTACTTACATAGTTGCACTTACAAAAAATTTCACACCCGTAAATCAATATAGGTATAATCAAAGTCTTAGCAAGTAATAAACGTGTTTTAACAGGTGTAAACGGCTGAGTTACCCGCAAGTTGCGCAGTACTCCATATACTTTTCCGACGAGTGTGTTAATATGGTTGTCCCAAGTTAGATGCCGGTTAAAAGTCATCCCAAGATTTTTTGAACTTTCAACAAATTCTATTGGTGAGTTGTTTAACATTATTGAAGGAAAATAAGAAAGATCCAATTTGTTCCTTGATATAACTAGACATTTTGATTTTTTTGGGTTTAAATTAAGACCATTTAGTTGCGACCAGTGTGCTATTTTCTCCAAGTCTTCGTTGACGCAAGAGGCGCCATGCTCAATAAGCCCGAGAGGACAGCTTATATATAGTTGCACATCATCTGCATACATATGAGATGAGCAATTCTTGATAATAGATGGAAGTTCATTAACATACATAGAGAACAAAAGAGGACCAAGTATGGAACCTTGAGGGACGCCGGTTATATTTTGGAGAAAATCTGACAAGTTGTCACCAACTTGAACTGCTTGCCTTCTATTAGTTAGATAGGAATAAAGAAGTTTGGTAGCACAAGCCGAAAATTTAAATTGCTGCATAAGCTTTTTACATAAGTTTAAATGATTGACTGTGTCGAAAGCCTTCGAGAAGTCAAGCAATACCAAAAGGGTTACTTCATCCCTATCCAATGATTGCCTTACATCTTCAGTAACTTTTAGCAAGGCCGTGATGCAACTATGTTTTTTACGAAAGCCAGATTGATTAGGAGTAAGTAAATTATTTGATGCAAGGTGAGCGCTAATTTGTTTTGGCAAAACCCTTTCAAATACTTTTGACAAAAACGGCAAGATAGAAATAGGCCTAAATTCATCACCTTTGGCATTTTTAGGGAGCGGAATAATCTTAGCCATCTTCCATTGACTCGGGTACTCACAGGTAGTTAGAATTGTATTAAACAACAACGTTATATGTGGCAACACAACCGGCAACACCATTTTTAAAAATGAGGGGTGGATTTCATCCAGACCAACAGAGTTTGACTTTATAGAGAGCACACATTCTACGACATCGGAACTATTCACCGCTTGAAAACCGAAACCAGTGTCGTCCAACTGAGCTGCAAACGAAAATGAATCTTCAGTAATCGATGGAGACGACGGTGGTAAGGATACGAATTGCTGGTTGAGAGTACTGCCGTCTATATCTTCAGCTCGAATGTCTCTTGATTTACCGATCCCCAACTTGTGTAAGTTATTCCATAACTGACGCCCACTTAAAGAAGTATTAAGCTGGTTAGAGTAGATTTGAGATTTAGCTTTACGTATTTCCGCTACGACTCTATTGCGCAGTGAAGAATACATTCGCTTGAACTCATTTAATCGGTAACGTTTCCAACAATTATAAGCATCATCGCGCTGCTGCATTAATAAACGCACGTTGCGGGTAAACCAAGGTTTATTGCATGGTTTTATGAGCTTCGTTTTTAAGGGCACATGAGTATTGAATAGAGTTGTAATTTTGTTAGTTAAAAATTGCAACTGTTCATTTGACGATTGTAAATAGTAAATGTTATCCCAGTTAGTAGTTCTTGTTTGCTCATCCAAACTTTCAAAATTAATATTATGGAAATCACGGTATTTTATAGGTTTTATAGAATAACTAATACAGAACTCCAACGTTAAAAAGATAATATCGTGTTTCGAAAAAGCAGGCGCAGAAAGCTGGTCATACAAAGCCACTTTACTCATATCACTAACGAAGAATGCATCTAAAAGTGTTGCGCCGCTGCTAGCAAAGTGAGTAGGATTAGAAGTATTAACTGGTCTTAAATTAAACGTATGCATGTTTTGAGTTAAGAGATTCGAGCTTAAAAGATTACAGTTAAAGTCACCACACAGTAAGATATTAGGGGAAACCAAAGAGATTTCCTCAAGAAGTGTTAAAAAAGGCGACAGATTGATGTACTTATTAGGCCTGTATACTGCACCAATAAGAAGCCGCTCCTCAATGCCCACCAGATCAACGAACACATACTCAATGCTACTACTAGCATCAGACGAACACTTTGGATTGCATTTGATAGATTCTTTTACATATAATGCTACTCCCCCCCCCAATACGATCTTTCCTGTTTGAGCAAAAAGGTCGATGATAACCCTCCAAGCGATAAGCCTCCTCTTTCAAATCATCCTTAAACCAAGTTTCACTTACGCACACAACATCAACATCTGATTCAACAAATAAATCCCGGAACTCATCAATCTTTGGTAACAAACTTTGCGCGTTTAAATGGCAAATTCTAAGACCATTTTTGTGATTGCTTAAAACTTTAATCATTGAACGCAGTGTTCCATTACGATTATTAATCATTTTATTACAACAAGAAAAAAAAATTACTATAGGAATAAGAAGAGAGAGAAAAAAAAAAAAAAAAAAAACAATTTAAAAGAGCGAACAAAATTAGAATTTAAAAGAAAGGAAAATCAATTAATTTTATAAAAATAAAAAAATGCTAATTTTCATAAAGAACTGCTGATCTGGCAACGTCTTCGAGTCCCTCGATGCAGTCAACTACCACGGCTGTGTCGTCGGATTGGCGTTTGACATAAACCATTCCGCGTGCAGTATATACAGAAAAAAGTTGTTTTTGTTTTTTCAATTGCAGTGCACGTTGAAATAATCGTCGATTTTGTTGCGATAAGCTCTCACGTATATGGATCGTAGAAGATGATGCGGATGCAGGGGTAGAGGCACTATTGATAGCCGGGTGTATATCATTTAGGCAAAGCTGCTTTTGTTTATTTTTTCGGTAGCTCGCGATTGAGGTTAAGACATAATTTTTGTCATATGGGGAGTTAAATTTAATTATTATCGCGGAGTTGTGGGAGTTTGGTTTCGGGCGAGTGCGATAAATATTATTGAGTGTTGCTGGTTTGATATTAATACCTATAGGAAGGAAAAATATAAAAACTCAATTTTTTGCTGATTACTTGTATGGGCAAATACAAATGTTTATGAAAATAGGTTGGTAGATCACGCAGATGTACTTTCAGCCACCGGCCCTGCGGACCTCTGAACAGCCGGCACACCGGGAAATTTCCCGGTTCGTTATATGGCCCATCCGCCCCTGCCGTCATCCAATATATGGTTTGGAATATCACTCCAAAGTCCATTGGGCTATGGTTGGTTCCTACAGACTTTTGGCTATCTGCGTATATGCGTTCACTTTCACTTAACATTTTACTTGCCTTATTCCTTACTACCTCTCTTTCTGCATTAAATGCCTAAATCCATGTCAATCAATAAAAAAAACACAGAAAAATAAACAAATTCAAGAAAAAAAAAAACTATTTCCATACATTTTTTTGATTTTTTAGCTGTCAGAGTTTGTTTACAGTCATGTTCAAACTGTTCAAAATGAAAACGATGAACGATTTGATTGAAGGACCCGACGATGATGTTATATGAAGCAAACTAAAAACGATATCCTTGTGTGCAATCGTTTCGACGACTATCGTTTCAAAAATTACGCGATGAGAGCCCAGAATACAAGGTAATATATTCCCGCGCAAATTTGTGTGCACCTTCTGCGCATTTACGTCATCAGAATTGTTATTGTTGTTTGACAGCTGCTTATTCTTGCCGTCATTTGCTTGTGAATTTTACCGCGTGTGTTGTGCTTGCAAAAAATATTTCTTTTAATTTAATAAATATGGCAATTTGTGCAATTTTCGGTTGTGATACAAATAATAATAAAAAAAAGTAAAAAATATTTAAACAAAGAAAATAATCTGCCCACAAAGTTGTTTCGTTTTCCGAAAGATTTAGCAGTGGCAAAAGTTTGGCAAAGAAAATGTGGCAGAAAAGACAAAATAAATATAAGAACAGCCTACATTTGCTCAAAATATTTCACTCGGGACAAATACATTCGTAACTTGCACCATGAACTGCTTCAATATTCACCAAAACTTAAAAACGATGCCATTCCGACAGAAAATCTTCCCTTCCCCAGTTCTACAGATAAAGAAAACACCGACCCACATAACAAGGACAAGCGAAAGGATCGTTTTGAAAGACGACATCGACGTAAAGAAATATAAGCTTTGTTAAAAAGTCCGATTATGGTTGAAGAAGAAGAGCAAATAATTGAACCCATTGTCGCCGAAGAAGATGTTGTAAAGCAGCATGTTGAACGCAGCACGTATAAGCATACAACACAATAGATTTTATATTTCTTTATACGTATAATTCCGTTTTGAAATCTTTAGGCCTGACGAAACTGCTTATGAACTAAAAAAAAAAAATTTCAGAACTCGAAGAAAAAATAAGTTCGCTTCTAAAAGAACAAATTGCTCGAAATGCATAGCAATCCAAACCATCTAAAGGATACATACAAAATCTACTTTCTTTGACTTCAGACTGCTCTTTGGATCCGGAAATAATAAAAGCCCTTTTTAGATGTAAAATGTATTTTCGAATTAGAATTCAAAATAAATTTAACAAACAATAATTGGAAAAAACGAGATCAACTAAAAAGAAAATTAAATAAAAACAGTCATTAATGTGACAACAAAGTATTGTTTTCTATTAATTTCATAAATGTATATGGGTAAGTTTAAAATTGTTATAGTTCTTCGTAGTTCTTGATAGTTTTTCGCACCAATTTCTAAAGATACAGGATGAGTGTTTTTAACCACTTCAGCAATCAGAATTCGGGTGACGTCACATGAATGAGAGAGATAGGATAAGACATGCGCAATATATTACCTTCTATTCTGTATATCTTGGGCACGGGTGAATGCTTTGCGAAAATGTGTTTACCGTTGTTTTGTTGTTGTTGGGAAGCCCATCTATGGACGTTTATTGACTTTAATTGCTGTTTATTAAGTAACGCTTGAGTGAATTCAGAAATTTTAAATTATAGTTTAATTCAAGAATCAATTGTAAATAAAAACAATAAAGAACTATTTATGAAAAAATATTTATTTTTAACATAATTTTGCAATTTCTGATGGTTGACCGACTGTCTTGAAGAACGAAGATATACTGACTTCAAGCAGCCAACAGCATTCCTCCTCGCGATAGTTCATGTGAAAAATTCCCAGACATTGCTGACTACGTTGTACAAAGTTATAGCTTTGTAAACTAAGGCCCATTTTATTCACTCGAAGTTGAACATAACTTGGGAATTTTTATTTTCAACTTGAGAATTACTTTTATTCACTCAAAGTTGACTCGCTCAACTTTGGATATTCCGAAGTTGAGAAAACCGAAAGTTTATCAACTGTGGGTTTTCTCAACTCCCCGAAATAGTAGACGTTGTAGAGCAAACTTGGGATTTTTACGCCAAAAATGTGATTTTTGGTTCTCATTTGTACATCGGAGAGAGAGACCGCATGCGGGAGATAAGAGTCGACACTCGACATGTCGACATTGCAATAACACAAACACAATGCACAAGAAGATGTGTGGCTGCACGGCATTGTTAATGGAGAGTTAGGATAGTACAGACGTGAAGAGCATTCATATTTGTTGTTCTTTGTGTTTATTGCGTTAAACATTTCTGTGACTGTGCGAACTTCAAATCAAGTGGAAAAAATAAACAAATATTAATTTTTGAAACTTAAACGATGTATCGTTCACATTATTTTTGGGAAGATTGGCCATCGTCTGATTCGGGCAGCGAAGAAGACGAGTGCAATTTGTGTTTTCCGTTTTATAATGCTTGCAATAACATCTGGAAATGTTTATGATCCTTTATATGGCTTTTTGTTTTGTCATTTGTATTCTTCCTTTTATGACCTTTGCAAAAAGATCTAGAAATATTTATGATCCTTTCTAATAATTTTTTCTTTTAGGTATATTTTGTATTTTCTGTTTTATGATGCTTGTGAAAGTATCTGGAAACGTTTATGATCCTTTTTAGTTGCTTTTTGTCTTATCTTTATTGTTGTTCAGAAATTATTTTTAATATAAATATTCTGTAGAAAACATAAACTAAATTATAAAATATGCTGTCAGCGTAGAGTGGTACGATCATCGCCACATGCTTCCCATCCACTGATTCAATGCAGTTTCGAATTTGCCATAGTTCGTTAAATTTGATAGCAACAGAATCCCAGGCCTCTGGTGTTCTCGGCGTCTATAGAATTAAAAACCGTTTTCTGTGCATTGTGTACATTGAATCAGGTAAGGAAATGAATTTACCGAAAATTTTCCCCGGCAGATAGGGGAAGCATTTCAGCCGCTCCGACGCTGAAATGCTCGCCACTCAACCCTTCGTCCAAACACGCCGAAGTTTGTGTGTCTATTCATCTTCCTCTCTGCTTTCAAATACGTACGCAGCCAAAATAATCGCAATTGCATCTTTTTGTTCCATTTTTTGAATTTTTATTGTTTTATTATTACGTGCTTCTTAATCAAGACTTCACCACCGAATGAAAACAAAAAAAAAATATTAACTGAACATACCTAGCTTAAGATTTAAAAGTAAAAGAACAGACCTATTGTGTGTCATCTGTCACAAACATCCCAGGGATATTTTAGAAACTGCAAGTAGACCAACTTTAGAATTTCAACAGCAGAGTTGAGAATTAAAATAGTGAATAAAAGCAATTTTCAACTTGCCGCTCAACTCTCTCTTTCAAATCAACTCCGAAGTTGATCAACCTCGGAGTCATCGGCAAGTTGAACGATAGTGAATAAAATGGGCCTAAATTGATGGTGTAGAGAGCACCGAACGCTCCTACTACTATGAGTGCGGCCTTAATGGGTGGCATTCTAAGAATTTGTAGCTTGCATTTTTAAATGCAAAATAAAGACGAGCAAAATTAGGTTGCAGCGAATATGACGCTATCGCGTTGGGTGAGGAATGCTGCTGACTGCGTGATATATGATAGAGTGAAAATACAGTTTGTATGTGATTAAAAAAAATTAAAACAGATAACAAAAAAAAAGCAACTATACTTAACAAAGCCGGCCACCTTGAAAAGCCTGCTTTTCAATGGAGTTGTGTTGACTGGGCAGTATGCTGAATTTAGTGATGGCCCTTTTATAGACTCCTCTGTTGGTTTTGATTGTTGCAACTCTAACCTTTCCGTCGCTGCCAGGACAGACTTCGATGACGCGCCCGAGAGACCATTTGAGTGAAGGTAAGTTGTTATCGTGAAGGATAACTAACTCATCAACCTTAACGTTGTCTGAAGGAGTTGACCACTTGTTGCGAAGTTGAAGATGGTGGAGAACTTCCTTTTGCCAGCGTGTCCAAAAGAGCTGTTGTAGTCGTGATATTTTTTGATATTGGTGAAGGCGATTAGAATTGACGTCCAAAAGATTTGGCTCATTTATGGTAGTGAGGGGGGCTCCAATTAAAAAGTGTCCGGGGGTAAGAGCTTCTAGGTCATTTGGGTCAGAGGACATCGGTGAGAGAGGTCTTGAATTCATTATAGCCTCTATAGTACAGAGAAGAGTCGTGAATTCCTCATAATTTAGCGACGTGTTATGGATCATCTTTACTAGGTGATGCTTTGCTGCCTTTACGGCTGCTTCGAAAAGACCGCCGAAATGGGGTGATCGTGGCGGAGAAAAAATCCATTCAATGTGGTCTTCAAGACAAGCAAATTGAATTTGCGAATTGTGCTCCTCGGAAATGAATAGTTTGCGAAGATCTTGTAGTTCGGCATTAGCACCGAAGAAGTTGGTAGCGTTGTCGGAATAAATTTTTAGGCATTTTCCGCGTCTAGTGATGAATCGCTTCAGAGCCATTAAGAAGGCTTTGGTTGTGAGATCAGCCACTAGTTCCAAGTGAGCAGCTTTAGTGGTGAAACATACGAAGACGGCTACGTATGCTTTAGCAGCGGTTTTTCCACGGATTCCTGAACGGATATAGAAAGGACCACAGTAATCTACGCCTGATATTGAGAATGGTCTTGCTGGAATAATTCGATCAGCTGGTAGATTGCCCATTATCTGTTGACGATGAACAGGCTTAGAACGAAAGCACAACTGGCATCGGTGAATGATTGAGTTAATGGCTCGCTTGGCGGATAATATCCAGAAACGCTGGCGAATGATGTTGAGCAAGGTCTGACAAGCAGCGTGCATGTGATGAACATGATAATACCATATCAGTGACTTTGTGAAAGAATGATGATGAGGTAGGAGTATTGGATGCTTGGCATTAAAGTCAAGATTTGAATTAACAAGGCGGCCTCCAACTCGAATAACTGACTCCTGATCCATGAAAGGAGATAATTTGACTAATGGACTGTTGGAGTGAACGGGTTGATTGAGAAGTAAAGTTGAATACTCCTTAAGGAAGTGAAGCATTTGAACATTCCTCACAACAGCCTTTAAAGATTGGTCCAATTCTTCTGGCGTTATGGGTGATCCTTTTGCGAAGCGCTTATTGAAGAGGAATCTGCGCACGTAAGCAAACACTAGAAGAAGACGAAAGTAAGAATTAGCAAATTTGTTGTTGGCTGTTAGATCTGTGTGATTAGAAAAGGCTGCAAGGGTAAATGTTATAGCCTTTCCTTCGGGTAGATTGTCAAGCTCAGCACTAAAGTTTGCCGGCCAAGAATCCATGGGTCCATTCAGAAAGTCTGGTCCATTAAACCACAGCGTTGATTGTGATAAATCCTTAGCAGTCGTTCCTCGAGATACCAAGTCTGCAGGATTGGCTTTAGTGGGAATGTGTTTCCAAGAGTAACCTTTAGTGAGTTCATGAATTTTGGAAACTCTGTTTGCGATGAACGTTTTCCAGAGATGCGATTGAGACCGTATCCAACCCAATGTTATAGTAGAATCTGTCCAACAAAATACAGAATTAATAACTGTTAATTTTAGTAGCGGGATTATCCGATGTAGTAATTCCGCCAGTAAAAGTGCTCCACATAGCTCTAATCGTGGAAGAGATACAACCTTTACAGGAGCTACTCTAGATTTAGAGCATATTAGCTGAACACGTGAATTCCCGTGCTCATCGGTGGTCCGAAGATAAATGACCGCTCCGTAAGCCCTTTCAGACGCGTCGCTGAATCCATGAATTTGAATTTCAATAAAGTGTGTGTTTCCAATGACATACCTGGGTATTTTAATCAAGCTCAGATGTGACATATCTTCGATGAAAGTATTCCAAGTGGAATGCAAATCCTGTGGCAGGCTTTCATCCCAGTTGAGTTTCATTTTCCAAAGATGCTGTAAAAGTAGCTTTGCTGAAACTATAATTGGATTTAGTAGCCCTAAAGGATCAAAGAATTTGCCAATATTGGATAAAATGGTTCGCTTAGTAATAATCGATTGTTTAGACCGAGCACCAGAGTAGGTGTAGAAGAAGGTGTCATCATCTGGATTCCATTTCATCCCTAAAGCCTTTACAAATTGATCATCATTTATTTCTAAAGTTTTTTCGAGATGCTCAACAGGTATGTCATGTAATATGGCCTTTGAATTTGAACACCATTTTCTTAGAGGAAATCCTCCTAACTGGAGGAGTTTGACGACTTCTACTTTAGTAGTAGCTAATTCTTGTATGCTGTCTGATCCTGTCGTAAGATTGTCGACATAAAAATCATTCAAGACAGCCTTTGCTCCGAGTGGGGAATTTGGGCCTTCATCCATAGCTAGTTGTACCATGGATCGGACGGCTAAAAAGGCAGCCGGACCAGTGCCGTAAGTGACTGTATGAAGCCGTAAGTGCTTTATGTTTTCTGATGGGCTGTTGCGCCATAAAATATATTGAAAGTTGGAATGATCCATGTCCATTAGGACTTGCCGATACATCTTTACTATGTCTGCACAGAGAACATAGCGATGTAGACGAAATCGACAAAGTTGTGAGAATATGTCATCTTGAATGGTGGGGCCCACCATGAGGATGTCATTCAGCGATTTTCCGCTAGTGGTTTTAGCCGAACCATCAAAAACTACTCTTAGCTTAGTGCTGGAACTGTCTTCCTTTAAGACGGCATGGTGTGGTAAATAAAAGTTGTGAGGTGCCTTACTTACCACAGATGGGTGCACTTCTTCTAAATGATGAAGCTCTTTATACTCGTCAATGAAGTTTGAATAATCGGCCCGGAGGCGAGGATCCTTTAATAGCTTCCGTTCCAGACTGTGGAAGCGTTGAAGAGCCATGTGGTAGGAATCTCCAAGCACGGATGGTGGTTCCCGGAAGGGGAGCTTTACAATGTAGCGTCCTTCGTGATTTCTGGACACGTTGAGAACGAAGTGTTTTTCACAATGATCCTCTTCAACTGAACGAATGTTTGATTTGGGTTGAACTTCTTCTAGTTCCCAGAATGCCTTTAGCGAATCATGAAGCAATTCTTCACTGCTGGTGATGGACTCTGAGGAGGTATGAAGAGCATGTTTATTAGGAGGTAAGTTACCTGCTATGACCCAGCCAAGTTGAGTTTTTTGTAGGACTGGGGAATCCTGATCCTGGTGGAGCTTGATTTGGCCAACACTTAGCAATGAAAAGAAATGCGATGCTCCGATAAGCATGTCGATTCTTTGTGCACGGTAAAATGCAGGATCGGCTAGAGGAAGATTTGGGGGAATCTTTATTTGTGTAGGGCTGAAGCTGCTAGGAGGCTGAAGTGATGTGATGGAGGGAACAACTATGACATCCATGTCAGTTGTCCAGTTGGAGTGCATGGAAATTACTGATACATTTGTCCTTTTTGAGGAGCGGACGCTGGTGTTGCAAATACCGCCGAATTCAACAGAGGATTTGGTGAGTGGAAGGCCTAGTTCCTGCACTACTTTCTCTGTGATAAAATTTAGTTGAGATCCTCCATCAAGCATAGCTCTACATGGTACATAAGCACCGGTTTTGGATTTGATGCTGACGATTGCGGTAGCTAGCAGTACTACCTTTGACCTCTCGTCTGTGTTTCCTTGTGTTGACGAATGGGATCTGTGAATAAAGCTAGAATTAGCATTAATGTCAAGAGTGTTATATGATGTTTGAGACGAAGCGAGTGAAAGCAGCTGGGCGCTTGTTGCGAGCAGTCCTGATTAGGGCTTCTAGCTGATGATGCCGCTGAGTTCATTGAGGAGTTCGAAATCGGTGAAAAATATAATAGAGTATGATGAGGCTGTCCACAGGTTTGACAGTGCCTGGAGGGGCAGACTCTTGTAGCGTGTCCTACGCCCTGGACAGTTGATGCACAATTTTAGACGCTTGACTTCATTGTATCTTTCTGGCGGATTCATTGATGTGAAATTTCTGCATTTGAATAAGCTGTGTTGACCTGAACAGATGATGCAAGTCGCTGGAGCTGCTGGAGCCGTTGAAGATGCTAAAGCTGTCTTCCAGTGATTATTTCTAGAAGGCGCTTTAGGTTGAGATGAGGAAGCATGCTTGCGAGATACATCAAGCTGTTCCAGTGTTTGGCATCGTTCTTCGATGAATTGAGCGAATTCGTTCCAAGATGGAGTCTCAAAACTGGCCTCAATAGCACCTAAGAGGGATGTGTTGCGAATTGTGACTTGACGCCGTTTGACTTCATCTTCCCAGAGAGCTTGGGTGGCGGTGTCAACTTTAGAGAAGAGAATATGCACAAGTAAACCATCTGCTATTTGCTCCTTGGGTGAAATGGTGAGAAGAGAATTCATGTGGGCATTCACACTGTCAGATAAGTCATGTAAATGTTCTACGGTTCCCTTGGTTGAATTCTGCAATTGGAAAATTTGATTAATGTGGGCTTGGAAAATATAACGCTTGTTAAAATAACGAGACATTAACCGATCCACTGCCTTGTCATAGTTTTCTGGCAGCAGCTCCAATGACTGCAGAACCTTTGATGCATTACCAACGAGACAACTCCTTAAGTGCTGGAGCTTGTTAACATCCTTTATCTTGTCGTTTTCGTGGACAGCTGACTTGAATGAGCCCCAAAAATCGAGCCACTTTGTGAGATCGCCGGAAAAAGTTGTTAATTTTAACGGAGGCAAGTTTGTTGATGGTACTGGAGACGACAAGAACGTTGTCGTGTTATGTTCAACTAGCGATTGTCGCGGTTTGAGCTTGCTAATGAAAGAAAGTAGTTTCGATTTGATGTCAAAATAAGTGTCTTCAAAGTTTTCTCTTTCAGAACCACGGATCTCTGCTTCGTCGAGATCCTCCAAGCTAGATTGTAGTTTGCTGAAATTCATGAAATAATTTTCCAACATACTTAGCTTCGTTTCCAACTCGAAAATGTTAGCTTCCTCAGCCTTTGCGTCTAGGTAAAGCTTCATCTTGGTTAATTGGCCTTTGATGGCACCGCGTTGTTGCCTTATGCCGGTAGCCATGATGTCTTTGTCAAGCTACAAGCAACACGAAAATTGCTGTTTTTGAGTCCCGAAAGAAACGAACGAATGCACAATTGTATCACGCACGAATGAAAGTTGAAAGCAGTATCGCGCCTTGTGAATTGAGCAAGAGTTAATGAGATGAGATAATTGTGGAACGTGGCTCTAGGAAATGATTTGTCCTATGTGAACCGTAACGAGGCGACGAGTGATCCACGCACAATGTGTACATGCGAGTGGTGAATTTGCGAGATGTTTTTCACGAGCTGAAGAAACACTGAAAACTGCTCTAGAAGTGAAAACTTAAGAGCCAAGCGAGACTGATAGAACTAATACCCGGTGATGAAAACGCGAATGTTAATTATGCGAGATGAAGAGTACTCACGAACGAGTATTTGACCTTGCGAGATGTTTTCACGAGCTGAAGAACACACACGCACGAATATTAAAGATTAGGATATACGCGCACAGCAGAATGATTGAGAACACCCACGAACGAGTATTTGACCTTGCGAGATGTTTTCACGAGCTGAAGAACACACACGCACGATTATTAAAGATTAGGATATACGCGCACAGCAGAATGATTGAGAACACAATTGCAGATAATGCTAACAACCACCTTTCTACGACCACGCACATATCTCGGTGGAACCTCCATAAAAATGTCTCAAATTATAGTTTAATTCAAGAATCAATTGTAAATAAAAACAATAAAGAATTATTTATGAAAAAATATTTATTTTTAACATAATTTTGCAATTTCTGATGGTTGACCGACTGTCTTGAAGAACGAAGATAGACTGACTTCAAGCAGCCAACAGCATTCCTCCTCGCGATAGTTCATGTGAAAAATTCCCAGACATTGCTGACTAGGACTACGTTGTACAAAGTTATAGCTTTGTAAACAAAATTGATGGTGTAGAGAGCACCGAACGCTCCTACTACTATGAGTGCGGCCTTAATGGGTGGCATTCTAAGAATTTGTAGCTTGCATTTTCAAAGGAGAAGCCTTTTAAATGCAAAATAAAGACGAGCAAAATTAGGTTGCAGCGAATATGACGCTATCGCGTTGGGTGAGGAATGCTGCTGACTGCGTGATATATGATAGAGTGAAAATACAGTTTGTATGTGATTTAAAAAAATTAAAAAAGATAACAAAAAAAAAGCAACTATACTTAACAACTATTTAAGTTAGTTATAGGTACAAACACAAATGTCCCTATATCTCGGAAATAAAATATTTCTTAGAAAAAAAAAAATTCACTACAAACAACTACAAACGATTTTGAATGCAACTGTCTAGTTTTTATTTCAAAAAGCCAAAAGTGCGGGCTGAAATTTTGTTCTAATGGTTCTAACTTGCTAACGGTTGAACTACAAACGAAAAAAATTTCACCACAAACAACTACAAACGAATGTCTATCGAACTGCATTTCACGTTTTCCATTCTAAAAAAAGTGTGGGCTAACTTCACGTAGCAGAAATACTTTTCAGCATATAGGTTATTGGGTCATTTCAATATTTTTGCAATTTTAAAGTTACGTAACACATTCTAGCATGTCACGTTGTTCTATAATTGAATATGCCCACGGCCATGGGAAAAATGTAAAATCAGCTATATTGATGCGACCTTGTCCTTGATAAGCCTGTTACCACACTGTAATTTGTGTGCTGCTTCTGAGTTATTAACCCAGTTTTAAAACTGCCTTCCTTGCGAAGGATTTAATAGCATTATAATACCCAATAATTTCTATAGGTGTAGCCCCATAATCAACTCCGCAAAAACCATCATATCATCGTATCTGATGCGTAAAAATTGAATTATCTCCAAATCTAACAAATAGATCGACAATAGTATGACAATTATCACCTGTTGTTGTGTTTCCCTGCCAACACATTGCTTTTGATTGAATCATCACTACATTATGTAGTATGAAAAAATAATGTAGATACGTAAAAAAATTCATGCTTTAGATTGTGTATGAAATAAGTGACCATCTCCGGGGACAATTTTTATTACAATTACTGTGGTGAATGTAATGGTTGTTGCTTATTATAATCACTATGACTGAGTATGTGCATGGAACATTCTAAGTGGAGAAATGGGGAAAACCATCACCAGGTGCTTTGTGAATATAAAACTTGTCATGTTAGAAAACAATTCAACAGTCGTTATTCCTGTCGCTTGCAATACAAACGGATTAGTAGATACCCCAGTATCAATCAGCAAACTACGGACGACGTCTTGAACACTTTATTGGTTTTAGTGTAGTTTCGTGGTCTAGTGTGAAGTCGGTTTTACTATTTGCTTATAAGCTTAATTCAAGTTAATTATGAAAAAAACATTACAATTTATTTTTGTTATAATTTATGTTGGACAATTTGATCTCGCTCATTGTTTCGGTTCATATTTTTCTATTGGGAAAAAAACATTTACATTTGGTTCGGCGGATAAAAATACGGCACCTGAAAATAGCCCAGGTAGGTATATAAGTGACAATGAAAAAGTCTGCAAAAACTTACCAAATTATTAATTATGCCATATAAAAAGCATTATTTCTAACATTTAGTAGTAGGTAGGTATGATCCATTTATATGTTGGAATAAAATATGGCAAATCCAAAAAAGTAAAGCTGAGTTTTGGAAATCAATTTAGCTGTTTTTTTTTTTTGAAAAGTTATTCGGGCGTGCTTTTTAGTTAAATTAAAAATTCAATTAAAAACGTTTATTTTTGCAAAAATGTTGATTTATTGAAAATGTATGAAATATAAATTTTGTATGTCAGTTTGAATAAAATATAATCAAGGATTTTGTGAAACCTTCATCACTTCAAAATTATTCATAGAAGTTTAATAAAACTAAACAGATTGAAAATCAGTATAAACACAAGTTTCAACTAAGAAGTTATATTTAAAGTCGGTGTTTGTGTCCTTCTTAATAGAGGGTCAATAAAGGTTCGGTCTCGAAAGTAAAGCTAAATAAAACACACAGCGATATATTTTTGATGAACATTTTATTTCATTATTAAGTTTGGACTTTGCATTAAGTGTGAACAACGATATCATTCAAACGGCTGCCTCAAGAATATTGTCAGGATGCACTTCTTTTGAGATCATTTTCAACTACTTTCTCGCACATTCCGGCATTTCGGGATGTATCTCGGCCATAACTTGAGTAAACACGGTCTTTTGCGTAGGCACAGACGTGTGAAGATATTAATGTAGTATTTTCGTATGACTTCGGCAGACTTATCACATGATTTTCCTACCCCAAGCTAAAATAGCACAGATTGCGATTTGCAACAAAGCTTCAATTACGTTCTTTAATAATTGTTTTCATGTACCCGGGGGATTATTTGCAACTTTGTCGTTCGAAATGTTGTAAATATTTATTTTAATAGTTTAAACTTGTTCACAAAAATGGGATATGTTTAAAAATAGTTTCACAAAAGTTCGTAAGTACAGTTACGCTTAGTAAATTTTCGTTTTGGTTGCTTAAAACTAATCATTGCCATTGAGACTTTTGTATAGCAGAATCAACAACGAAGTAACTTTATAAAAGTAACGTAACTTTTTAATAGGAATCTATTGATAAAGTTTTTATATGCTCTTACGATATAATATTATATTCAAAAGTCACCTTGGATATTGTTGCAATTCAGCTATAGATATTTAACATTTTAAGTGATTTTATAATTGAGTTTCTACAGAATATAAATATGTTGCATTATAATATGACAGCTATTCTAACGCTATTTGGAGTTTATTAACTTTATCCAGAACTGAATTACTTGAAATTGTATTTTATTTTTATGTATTGATGTCAGTTGATTGATTAATTGCGCCTAAGTTAATAACGTCAGTGCAGCTGGTATAATAATAGGTTCGTTAGTGTACTTTCAGCATAAAAATGTCAAATCTCACAAATCGAGAAAGATATCTCTATTTAAAGAGAATTACCTGACCGGTTTCCTTACAAAAACTTTAAGAAATGTCACATTGGAATTGAATTTGTTATAAGCTAAATACCTATATAACTTACCATTTTGAATGCGCTGATATGTTCTAGGAGAACATTCAATTGCAACTTCTTCCTCCGACATTGTTGAAGACGAGAATAAATAGAGTGTTACTTGTCAATATTTTGAGCTGTCAGTTTTCATTTTTCAGTCAGTCAAAATTCGGAGTAGAAAGGTACGAAAAAATTAAAAAAGGAGAAATGGATTTCTCTCTCATTTATCAAATTTTACCAGTACCCAAAATGTAATATTAACGATTTTAAGACAATATTAAAATTTAAGAAATAGTCGAAAGCGGAAAATACACAACAATGTTTGTCCTAATATATTTATAGTACCTATACAAAAAACCTCCTTTAAATAGTTTCATTAACAAAACAAATCAAATTAATCGCCCTTTAAAAATATATAATAACTAACCAATAGCATTAAACAATGTTGAAAGATTGTATTTGTGAACTCTATCGATATTTTATATCTTTTGTGTTGACATATCACCGATAAAAAAAATGCCGAATTTGAAAAAAAAAAATGCTTGACTAGCGGCAGCGGCAAGAGGATTTTGAGCTAGGTTTCTCTGCATTTGAGTCCCATTTCCCGACAGGATAGACCTATTTGTGGTTAAAGTACGATTTTT
This sequence comes from Cheilosia vernalis, assembly GCA_949126925.1. Classification (NCBI taxonomy): domain Eukaryota; kingdom Metazoa; phylum Arthropoda; class Insecta; order Diptera; family Syrphidae; genus Cheilosia; species Cheilosia vernalis. The sequence goes on from OX421358.1 coordinate 43,995,599, forward strand.
TGACGGCAAAAAGTATTTTGGTTTTTAATATTGTTGTTGTTTGAATTCAAATATATAATGATAGATTTGTTGGGTAAGACCCATTTTGATGAAAATATGTACAAAAGTTATTTTTCTGCTTAACTACAGCTAAACCTTATTTGTCAAAATAATCGTGACAAAATCAAAAGTTAATTTTATTCCTTTTAATGAACTTAAACTTAAATGAATAAAACTTAGATTTTCGCCTATTATTCAAGTAAATAAACAATGTCCAGTCCTTTTTAGAAGTAAGAAATGTAATGTGTAATGTTTGTATGTAATATTCGATTAATACCTACTGTATTGACACCATCACGCACACGCAATTTTGCATCACACGTGATAGAGAGATCCGTGTGCCGCAGTCAATGCTAATAAAGGCGTAAGAATGAGATCACAATTCAGACGCTAAGAGTGTCATACCCATGACAATAATTACAGATACGTAACATTTCTGCAATTACTTTAAAACGTTTCTATTTCTCATAAAAAACGTGCGAAACAAATCATAATTCATATTCACTTCATACAGTGCTCAAATGAAAACGAATTAAATATAACGGGTGATTTTTTAAGAGGTTTAGAACTTTAAAAAAAAAAACACAAAAAATTCGAAAAAATGAATGAAATATTTATTTGAATCGATAGTTTGAACCTTGCAATTTAATGTTTAAAGATAATTTCATGCAAATGTTGACCGCGGCTGCGTCTCAGGTAGCCCATCCGCTGAGTCCAATTTTGGCATACTCTTTCACACATATCGGCCGGTATCTCACGAATGAATGCATGGATGTTGGCTTCCAGTGCGTCAATCGAAGCGGGCTTGTCCCTATACACATTAGCCTTGACATACCCCCACAAAAAATAATCTAATGGTGTCAAATCGCACGATCTAGGCGGCCAATTGACCGGCCCGAAACGTGAAATTAACTGTTCACCAAACTCGCCTCGCAATTGCGCCATTGTTTCGCGTGCTGTGTGGCATGTGGCACCGTCTTGTTGAAACCACATATCATGCAAGTCAAGAACTTCCATTTCGGGCAAAAAAAAGTTTGTTATCATCGCTCGGTAGCGTTCACCATTGACAATAACGCTGCGATTCGCATCATCTTTAAAGAAATATGGCCCAATAATGCCGCCGGCCCATAAACCGCACCAAACAGTGGCTTTTTCGGGATGCATTGGTAGCTGTTGCAATGCTTCTGGCTGATCTTCACTCCAAATGCGGCAATTTTGCTTATTTACGTACCCATTCAACCAAAAATGAGCCTCATCGCTGAACACAATTTAAATGGAAGCAGCGCGCGATGAACATTTCGAACCGAGCACGAATTTTGATAGTAAAATTCAATAATTTGCAAGCGTTGTTCATTTGTAAGACGATCCATGGTCAAATTGCAAACCAAACTGAAGCTGTTTGACAGTGACACAAGGAACTAAACACACGTCAGCTGTCAAAACCATTGTTGCCAAAACCAAACCAGCTAAAAAATCACCCGTTACTTTGATAGCATTCGGAATAATTTAATAGCTTACCAAACTTAAGCCCGTGTTTCAATCGCGCTAAAAAGTGTTAAAAGGAAAAGTTCAACAAACTCCGATTAAAAAGAATACATATTTCTAATTTCACTTGAAATTCAGCACTGAAGCGATGAGCAAAATCCGTGATGAGATCTTGCCGTCTTTTATATAAAAAATAGTGAATTTTATTTGATTCAAAAGTTCTTATATTTTAGGAAAAAGTCAGAGCTGGACGACCTATTGATTGTTCTATCCGTCTGCTGACTAAAATATGTCTGAATATTATTTTTAACTTTCATCGTTACGTAGTAAGAGAAAGATATTGGTTTCGTACAAAATTTCGAACTCGAGATTTTAATCAATTCTGATATTACGATGATAGAGGAACTCAAAAAAGTGGGTCACAAAATTCTGTCTGGTTTGTCCGTCCTTCCACAGGCCTACAGCCTAAACAGCTTCCCGGATTACGTTCAAACCTCGGATTTTGGAGTAACGATTTCAACCAAAATTGATATTAAAGCTTAAGTAGGTGAGGTTACCAGGACTGCGTACCCAGTTTTTGGCTAAAAATTCGAACAACGGTACTTTTGAAATTTTTGTAATAGGCTTAATGCCCCATAGTATTAATGCCCTATATCTTGTGAGTTGTAAGACCTTATAAAATAGAACAGTAGCCGCTTATAGCCCTCTAGCCAGAACTTGCGACAATTGCCTGTTACTGAGAGCTTAAACTTTTACATACTTATATTGTTATTTTATATAACTGCCATTTGAGATAGATATCCAATTTTTTGTTTTCTTTAGTCTAGTATCGAGAAAGTTTCGTTCGACCCAGTCGTGCACTTTATTTGCATTTGCATTTGCTTTTATTAAACTTTTGTATATACAATTAATTCTAGGTAACAAATGGTAGTGAATATTAAATATTTAAATGCGTTGGCTCAACAATAGGGCCCAATAATCGGCTATCTTACTCAACTGGATGTTGTTCTTCCCCCTCCCCTGGAGTAGTACCGCATCGATCTGCTGGCGTCTTTGACTTGTTGCAAAACTGGTGCATTGGTTAGATTTCGCATATTTTCTGACACTGCGTCGGGAAAAATAGACTGTACGCCGGGTGAGTAATCGTTTGGTTTCTTTCTTTTCGGCGTTGCAACAGTAGGACTGATAACTCCTCGACTTTCTATCCATTCAACGTATGCGGATGCTTCTTCCGTAACATCCTTTTTAGGTAACTGCTTGGAATATAGTGGTCCGTAATGTAATACAATAGATGTAGGATTCGCCGATAGAATTTAAACACAAACTTTAGTAATTTCACAAATTTATTGATACATATCTTAAATTCCTACTGGTGAAAGGTGAGAGGTGACGACTGGTCGGTCTGAGTGATTCGTTTCAACTGAACTGAAAAACTGACTAATCTTTACTTTACTATGCTGTGGTGAAAAAGAAGGGACGCGGATTCTCTCATTCTCCGTTCGTTCGTTTTCGTTTCGATTTTCATGTAACTGTCTGGTTCTCTGGTGTTGTTCGTTTACTGTTCGTTTGGTCTTTGTCAATTGTCGTAGGGTAATGCGTTGCGTGTTTGTCTCCATCCTACATTCGGTCGTCCTGACGCCTCATTCGGCCCCGAATGACCGGTTCCATTTTTTCATATACTCGGCGACGGTGTTGGTGCGGTTTGGGCCCTCGTGGTCTCCGACTTTCTGGACTTCGTATCTTCCATTGGCCATCTTCTTCGTTACCTTGTAGGGACCAAAGAATTTCGGACGTAGCTTCATACCTGCCCCAAACTGAGTGCGCTTAACGGCGACTAACTCGTTTATCTCGTAGGCTTGTTCCGGCACTCTTGCTTTGTCGTAGTTCCTTTTGTTCTCTTGTTGTACCTTCTGGATGTTTTCACGGACTTCACCTCGCATCTCGTCACGGTCACGGCTCAGCTCTTCGATCACCACTTCATCCATAGACTCGCGTAAGTTGAGGAAATTGTTTGTTCTCATCTCGACTCCGGTCAGGATCCTGAAAGGGCTGTATTTGGTGCTCCTCGAAGGGGTGCTGTTCAGGACCTGTTGGATTTTCTCAACGTGCTTATACCAGTTGCTAGGATTGTTGACACAGGCTTTGGTAAGCATCGGAATGACTATCCTGTGGATCCGCTCAACCTGTCCATTTCCCCTCGGAACTCCAGTGGCGATTAATAGGTGTTGAACCTCCTCCTGTCTACAATACTCGTTAAAAGCGGTCGATGTAAAGGCGGCCCCTCTATCGGATATTATTCTCTTCGGATTTCCAAATACTGCGGATTGCCTTTTCAACTTCTCGATTACCTCGGAAACTCCTGTGCTCTTCACTGGATAAAGCCAAGTGAATTTGGAAAATGCGTCTACGATCACGAGCAGATGGTTGTATAATTTGTGTGTTGACTCCATTGGACCCACATGATCCACATGGTAAGTTCCTAACGGCTTGTCTTCTTTATCGATTGGTGTCAAAAGTCCTTCTCTTTTCCCTGCTTTCGATTCGGAAACAAGACATTGGACACAGCTCCTGACGGTATGAGTGACTTTCTTCGTCAAATGCGGGATGAAAAATTCTCTCTCAACCAAGTCTTGGGTCTTCTTGACTGCGAAATGTCCCTGTTGATGGGCCATACTGATGATTTCTTGTTCCATTGACGATGGTATCACTATGAGTTCCTTCACGGGATCTTTATGTACTACCCCGGCTCTCAAGTAGTAGTTTTCGTAAGAATCCTTTTCCAATATCCTTCTAACAGCTCCAATCCAAAGGTCAGCTGACTGCGCCATTCTGATGCGATGGTTTAACGACTCATCGATCATCATGCACGACACTCTGCTTAAAGCATCAACATGCTTCATCTTGGCTGCTGGACGGTGTTCAATAACGTAGTCGAACTCTTGCAAGAACATCGCCCACCGTGATACCCTCAACGGAACATCCTTTTTTGACATGGTCATCGTGAAAGCATTACAGTCGGTAACGATCTTCAACTTCGTTCCTAACACGTAGATTCGCCATCTCTTCAGTGCTTCTATAACGGCTAGTACCTCCAATTCATACGAGTGGTACTTCTCTTCACATAGCGAAGTCTTCCGACTCATGTACATTATAGGATGAAATTCTTGATCTTCAGCATCCTTCTGTAGAAGAACAGCTCCGTACCCGTACTTGCTGGCGTCTGTATGAATTTCGGTTACTGCCTTTGGGTCATACAGTTTCAACACCGGTGCACAAACTAATGCTTCCTTTAGCTGCTCAAAAGCCACTAGCTGCTCGATGTCCATTTTGAATTCAATGTTCTTCCGCATCATGTCAGATAATGGTTTCGCCACCAGCGCAAAACCTTCAACGAATCTCCGGAAATACGACGTCAGACCAAGGAATCGTTGGAGCGATTTCTTGTCGACAGGCACTGGGAATTCTTGAACAGCTCTCGTCTTCTCCACCGATGGTCGTATGGTGCTATTCTCTATCACATATCCAAGGAAATCGATCCTCCGTTTCAAGAACTGACATTTCTCCCAACGTAATCTCAAACCATTTTCTGCCGCAACCTGTAATACGGTTTTCAGTTTCTTCAAGCCTTCCTCTTCGTCCATGGAGTGAATAATGATGTCGTCCATGTAGATAACTATGGTTCCATCTAGGATCAGTTGCCTCAGCACTGCGGAAATATACCGGCAAAATACAGCTGGTGAGTTAGATATACCAAAAGGCACATATAAAAACTCAAATTGTCCATGATGTGTCACGAACGACGTATATTTCCTAGAACTCTGCTCAATGGGAACATGGAGGAATCTATTTGCCAAATCTAGAGTGGTAAATACTTTCGCGCCTTGCAACTTATCGATGACATCGTCGATCAACCCCATTGGAAAATTGTCGCGTTTTATCTTCTCGTTTAATTTCCGGTAGTCACAGCAGAGTCGTTTGTTTCCGTTTCTCTTCTGGACTAATACAATCGGTGACGCGTATTCCGATGTACTGGATTGAATAATCCCATCTCGGATCCATTCCGACACTTGTTCTTCAACAAACTGTTGGTCTGCGTACGATATCCTTCTCGGTCTCTGGTATACTGGAACTTCATCAGTTAGTACCAGCTTCATTTCTACTGGCGATCCTTTGCCCTTTCCTGGAACGTAGCTCTTCACCAAATTCCAAAGTTCCTCTCTCTGTCTGTATCCAAGGTGCTGGACATCGATGTCTGGCTCCCTCTCGAAATCTCCTTCAACAGCTGACAAGCAAATTTCTTCCAACCCAGTTAACGGTCCGCTCTCTTCCGGCTTACAACCGCAGCTGCTGCTAGCGACGTTGTTTCCGCAACCTTCCAGTGCTTTAGCTTCTAACTCCTGGTTTCCTCTGCCTTCACGGGCTATGTTGCTCACAACACTCCTCGCTCTGCTTCGACTACTTGCACAACCACGTGTGCCTGCAAGGCCTCCGCCCAACTGCCTAGTTTCAGATTTGACTTCCGAAACTGGTTTCACTCCACTATCAGCTGTATCTTCTTTCGTAGTCCTCTTTGAGAAAACTGCCCCACCCTCTGTAATTCTTACGTCTACCATCCCCAAAACCTCATTACCAATAACCGCGTGGTACGGAATGTCTCTTTCGCCTACTACGTGGAAAATCAGCGCTAATTCGAAACCATCTATACCTACTTTGGTCTCAAAACATCCTTGCGTTATGACCCTTTTCTGTCCTATACCCGACAGACTTTTCTTTGAGTTACTAAGCTCAATGTAGTCCAATCTCATTAGTACATCGTGGCGTAACAGGTTCACGTCGCTTCCCGTGTCGAATAGTGCAGACACACCCTTCCCCTTTACCAGGATGTCTTTAAAGATGCGGCTACAATTTACTGCCAAGGATACTCTGGCCTCGGGAATTTCCACAGTGTCATCCGTTGTTGCAGTATGTACACGGTTTGTGTCTCCCCTCGGTCGCGTTTGCTCCGCTTGACTTCGATTTCTGCACTCAAATGATTTGTGTCCTGCTTGTTTACAGCGATAGCATCTAACGACTGGAACATTTTTACAGTCTCTCGCGATGTGTGATGTTTCTCTGCATTTAAAACAATTTCGTTCGCCTCTCTCCTGCTTGACCGGGTGACCACCCGTTGAGGTTTGTGGGCCTCCACCTGAGTATGATGACTGCTGGTTCGGTCCACGCACCTTCTCGTAAGTTTGGATTTGATTCTTTAATTCACTTATCGTCTTCGCCTGGTAGAGTGTCGCTTTGTTTTGTCTGCTGTCGGGAATTCCTTCTATGAAGTATTCGATGAGGCTTTCGTCATCGAGCTGGGTTGCTTTGCCGATTTCCATTAGGCTATACAAATATTCTCGAAGGGGTTCTGTTGGCTTCTTCTTCCGATTCTTCAGTAAGCGATGAACTTCAGCTGCCGATGCTTTACCACCAAATTCGTCGATGAGTGCCGCTTTTAGAGTTTGCCAATTTATAATGCCGGGCTGACTACGGATGAAGAGCTTAGCGGCTCCTTTCAGCAGTTGTTTGGCGAAAATAAAATTTTGAAGATTGCTCCATCGAACGGTGAGAGCGTTTTCCTCGAATTCCTCTATCCATCGGTTGACACCTGGGTAACCCGTTCCGGTGAACGGCGTAAGGGAGTCTTCGATGTCGCGAAGAGTAAAAATTCCTCCCCTAAACCCATGCCCCTCGTCGCGAATAGAGATATCCCCCTCTTCGCTGATCTCATCTGCCGGTATGTCGCTGTTTTCGTCTGCCGTTAGGTCGTTGTTCTCGTCAACCGGGACAGCCATAGACAAGCCGAAATGTCGAAGAAGCCTAACCTGCAACACATTTTTTAACCCCGTCGTCGGAAGTTGTAGTTCTGCTAGTTTTCCCCTAAGTCCGTCCACAGTTAGCGATAAAATATCATCCCTATCCATTTTGTTTTAGTGAACGAAAATCGAAAGCAAAAAAAATTCTACCACCACAGCGCAAAAGGAAATATTCTACAAAAATCTAACTGACCAGATCGTCACTTACCAATCTCAATACAATTCTTGTTTCTGCTTTCTGCTTTCTGCTTCTGCTTCTGTTTCTGCTTTCTGCTTCTGCTTCTGCTTTCTGCTTCTGCTTCTGCTTCTGTTTCTCCTCCGCTATGCCTGGGTAAGTGGGTACGGCACTTCTTCTTTTTTTTTTCTTTTTCTTTTTTTTTGTCTTGACACGACTCACTGCTTCTCCGTTGGAGCACACAAAAACGATACGTTTTTTTTTCGATATCGTCTATTTCGTTGCTGCCCTTTAATTGTCTTTTTTTTTTTTGTTTTTTGTTGCTAGGTACTCTAACACAGTTAATATTCAGCGGGTTTAGTGACTCCGTCTGATATTATAATATTCTTTTCACTGCGCAAACGGGATTAATGTCGCCGTTGTTTTTTTTTTCAAACACTTGCTACCACTGTTGTATGTATTTAATGCATATTTGCACGCACTTTTTGCTGCTTCTGGGTCTTATCTCGGTTGTGCCCCCATTTGTAGGATTCGCCGATAGAATTTAAACACAAACTTTAGTAATTTCACAAATTTATTGATACATATCTTAAATTCCTACTGGTGAAAGGTGAGTGGTGACGACTGGTCGGTCTGAGTGATTCGTTTCAACTGAACTGAAAAACTGACTAATCTTTACTTTACTATGCTGTGGTGAAAAAGAAGGGACGCGGATTCTCTCATTCTCCGTTCGTTCGTTTTCGTTTCGATTTTCATGTAACTGTCTGGTTCTCTGGTGTTGTTCGTTTACTGTTCGTTTGGTCTTTGTCAATTGTCGTAGGGTAATGCGTTGCGTGTTTGTCTCCATCCTACATAGATGTTATATCATCAACACTTATCTCACTATCTGGCTCGGGAAATACCGGTCCGGTCGTGATTGTCAACAGCCGTTAACAGTTTCCTTCCGTATAAATCTCCTGGCCCAGATAAAATTATACTCCCTAGCTCGAAGTGATCTTCCGCACATGTCTTAAATTCGGATACACTCCTGCATCATGGAAAAGAGATAAAGTAGTCTTCATACCAAAGTGTGGCAAAACCTCACATATTTCCCCTAAGGATCTTAGGCCAATCGGTCTCTCCTCTTTCTTCCTTAAGACCATAGAAAGACTCATTGATACATATATTCGAAAGAACTTATTAGCTAACTCCCTGTCCGACTCCCAACGCGCCTATCGTAAGGGTTTTTTGGTTGACAACTGTCTATGCGTCTGGATAGAAAACATGCTTAGTAGCAGAGTGATCTTATCCGAACTAGGTCAAACTAGCTGTCAAACCAGACGGTCGGTTTTAAATGATTTGTATGTGGAATGAGTCATGCTCATGATCATGACTCTTAGTTTGTATTAAGGCAAACAAAAGCTGTGGTGACAACAAAATTCAACCCAAATGTGATAATTGTGGTAGTGATAGTCACCCAGCCAGCTATGCTGGGTGTGTGGAATATCAGAAGTTCAAGCAAAGAAGGTTTGAACTTTCTTCTAAAGCTAATCGCTTGGCAAACATTAAAAAAACTGATGTAAGCTTTGAAATAGCTCGTGTGGAATATGCGGACGTTGCAAAATCTGCTCTCAAACCTTTGGCTGAATTAAAATCGTCGGGAAAGGGTATTTTCGGTAAATTCCTTAATGGAGCCATGCATTTTTTCAAGATATCGTTCTCTGATCTCGTTTCAAAAATCAGAACTTTTTGGCCGAATTACAAGACTTTGGCTAACACTGAGGAAAGGATGACCTCCTATTTGGAATTCATCGCATACATTGTTGCGTATAAATGGCTAGTTTTCTAAAAATATCTATAATTTAAACATAAACTCCTTGATTTCCTTGGATAAAAGAGCATCATAAAATGCACTCTTAGACCAATATATCTTAGACCACACATGTCTGCTATCTGAAACCAGATTACACGAATCTTTCATCATAACCTAAACTGAATTATTCATGAGTATTAAACCATGAAGAGCAGTATAGAATGTGTGAGTAAAATAGTTAAAGATAGAGTATGCCTTCAAGCCGTTGCCTATTTTGGCTCTAAACTTAAAAAAATCCTTCCTTCCCCGCAAGTGTTTAAATAAATTGATAGAATTACAGGCAGAAAACGTTATACCACTAATATTTTAAACGAACCCCTTCAACTCAATGGTCAAGAGTTATCTGAAACTTCAGCAAAATTGGATGGATTCTGCCGTTTCTATACAAATATTATATATATATTTTTTTTATTTAGAAAAGGGGATTCCAAATCCCGGAAGCACTCAGACTCGATACCGGTCCATTGTACTACCAAGCAGAAACCCCTTTTTTTGGTGTAGTGGTAGAGAAACTCAGATGTTACCTAATCGTTTCTCTTTTATGGTCACAGTGGTAGTGTTTTTGCTGTTCCCCGCTGGGGCTCGAATCTACGCCGCTTCGGGGCACAAGCAAACACTCAACCACAGCACCATGGCCACCGCCATACAGATAATACTCTAGAAAGAACTCGTTATTAAATCCCGAAGACACAAGAGAACCGCAGTTCGGCTTTAAATAGCAGCACTCGTCGTTGCATGCTAACTTGGCCATCTCCAATAAAATAGTACACAATTTAGGAAACAAGTATTGTACCATTGCACTAGACATATATCTAGAGAAGGCTTTTGACATTTAAACTTATAAACCTCAATTGCCCACCTTGCATAACTATAGACTTATAATTAACTTCTTATTGAAACGAACGCTTAAAATCCAACTAGGAGCTTACCTCACAAACGAAGTGCCAGTAGTCTCAGGTCTCTACAACACTTATGGCTTAAAAATATATTTTGACAAAAGAAATGTTATCTGTTTTAGAAATGCAAGTGGTAGGGGTCACTACCTCTGTTAGGGAAAGCAAAACCCTCAGATTATTTGTCAATAATTCCAGAATGCCTCTGAGATGTCAAATAAAGCATTTAGGCGTTGTAATTGAGAGTATACTCTCAATCACCCGAAATCAATATTGCCTTACGCGTCCCAGACCACTGTAGCGTTTTTCAGGCTGAAATGATTGCTATAAGAGAGGCAGCCTGCAGACTTGCCTTGTCCGCTATAGACGGGAAACCTATCGCCATCTACATAGACGTCAGGCAGCCATAAAAGCCCTGAATACACAAACAACCAGATCAAAGTTGGTAAAACAATGCCGAGAATCTCTTAACGAGATTTCTGACAGATGTTCAGTAACAATGCGCTGGGTTCCAGGTCACAGCGACCTTCACTCAACCAACAACAGTGAACCGTCCGCCCCTATGCCATCGATCAAATTCTCGCTAAAATTAAATGCTAAAAGGACTCTGAGACTTCTCTCTACAAGTAGAAACAGAATCAGTTCCGCAGTGGGTGCATTAACAGGACACTGTTTGATAGGTAAGCACGCTCGCAGATTGGGAACACCCCACAATGATTTTTGCAGGAGCTACTACTTTATACATGCCCAGCTTGAATGATCTTCAATAAATACTCAGCGTCAGCTGACCACTGGCCGCACCACCCGCATCTCTTAGACGGGCTGTTTTGTAAATTATAATCGAGGGGTAGACTGTTTCGATCACCCTTCGTAAAATCCAAAACATACCGTCGGTAAAACTCACCTTTTTTTTGAAACACCCCGCAATTATTCGTAGTAAACAGGTCGATTGTTTCAATCACCACTACTACTATGCTTTTTGCAACATCCGCCCTATTTTGATAAGTTGCCAGAGGACAAAAGCGAGGGTCTAACCGATACGGTCACCACCCGCATATCCGAATGCATGCTGTCGACCGGTCATCCCCTTGACTAACCTAATTAAGGCTCTAAGGTACATAACGTAAGGGCCGATCTATAACATTATAACCGATGGAGTGGTATATCGGTACACGTTATTTCGACGAGATGTCGGAGGATTATAAGTTTCGGTCACCCTTCCCATCCGAGGATAAACTGCAACCGATTCTCTCTACGAGACGTAGGAGGACAGACGAAGACAAAAGTCACACAAGACAGCAATAATGCCCACTAGCATGCCCGTCCTAGATAACACTCTTGAAGCAACCTGTGACGTACTTGCTGTGTCCCCGAGCATCTCTGTTTCTGGAATCACCTAACTAACCGAAACTTGTGTGGCTGCGAATCAGGAGCCAAGTGACCAGAAATGTCTGTTCAGCCTTCTACCTTTACTTTTGCGATATCAACATTTGTAGCAAATCTGCAACGTTTTCCACTTGTTATGGGCTCTACTGTAATCTCCAACTGTTCTCGTGCGTCCAGTCGTAGTTCCAGTAGCCACAATGTTGGGCGCCAATGAAGCGATGAACAAAATCCGTGATGGGTCTTGCCGTCTTTTATAAAAAAAAAAATAGTGGAACTTGTTGTTAATTTATTTAATTTTATTTAATTTTATTGAATTCAAAAGTCAGAGCCGAACGCCCTATTGATTGATCTATCCGTCTGCTGACTAAAATATGACTGAATATCATTTTTTTTGCATTTGCATTTGCTTTTATTAAACTTTTATATAAACAATTTGACCTAATTCTAGGTAACAAATGGTGGTGAATATTAAATATTAAAATGCGTTGGCTCAACAACAGGGGCCCAACGGTATACAATGTTTGGTTTCTTAAATCTATTTTACATAAATTATGGCTATCTTCTGGATTCATATTCGTATAGTATGCATCGTTGTCTGGGTTGACCTCAGGGTGTTCAAGTCCGGATGTTGATGTGAATATTATTTGATTTCACGCTACCCTTTTATACTCAGAATTTTACGTTTTCTATATTTTCAATTCTGTGTACCTCTCTCTACCTATGCCAAGTCTTACAGTTGTTGCGTGTGTCTGGCACTTTTTTAAGTTTACAAAAATATGTGCTTTCTAGTTTTTTAACAAAAATGTGACTGATAAATATTTGCGTTCTTACATATGATTCAATATAATAGGATGACTGTAACAGTACCTACTATATTTTCTTCTAAACAAATCTCAACCAATAAAAAATTTCGAAAAACTAGTAAGAGCCACAAGATCATTTATTATATTGCTATAGAAACAGAATCATTGACAGCTGAAAAATTGAATTTTAAGTGCGATATTGTCAGGAAATTATCCGAATAAAATGATTCAGCGCAATTGTCACACAGCCTAAAATTAAAATATAATGACCTTGTCCTTTAATCGACCAAGTGCATATTCCTATTTATATAAACAACTGCATATGGTTTTGAGTTTGATGAATCTGCCAATAGTTAATAAAAATGTAAATAACGATTTTTTATACGTTTCAGTACAACCTCGTCAACTCATCCAGGGCACCGTTCCTTCGCTTGTGTCGGCACTGACAACCTGCACATGTGCTCCTCCAGGTTCATGTGTAAATCCAACAAGCCCCAGTGATGGCAGTGGTCAAATTGACATTCGCATTGTGAACAATGTAAGTAGGACTAAAAATTGTTTTCATATTTCATATTTATTTAAACAAAATAGTTTCACAGGATAGCAATTACGTTATGAATTGCGAAAGGCTTAATAAAATTATATATGATTACAATTTGATTATAACATAACATTAGAAAGTAACCTAATAAATATATAAAATACCTAAAAGTTATTTTTACTTTAAGATCATTAATTATACATACTCCCTCTTTCAAGACGGATCATCCAAATATACAAGTAATTCAGGACTTGCACATTATATATAATTTTGCCGTCATTTTTACTTTATTTGATTAAACTTCTAATTTTAGCCCTACCAATCAACGACAGCTCCATTCAGTTGCAATTATGGACTGGTGCAGTGCTGCCAATCTGGAACCTATCGGTGTGGAAGAAGATTTCCTCCTCCTCCGGGTAGTGCAGGAAATAACGCAGGTCAAGCAGCATTTGGGGCTTATCCATGGCAAGCGGCGTTGCTTACAACAGGCGATGTATACTTAGGGTCCGGAGCACTTATAGATGACAGACATATTTTGACAGCAGCGCATAAAGTCTTAAATCTCCCGTAAGTTAAGTACTTCAATAATTAATACAAAATGACACATCTGTTTAAAGGACTGCGTCATTTAAAGTTCGACTTGGAGAATGGGATGCTTCGTCGACAACTGAACCAATCCCTGCAGAGGATATTGGAATCGCTAGAGTATTCGTTCACCCAAGCTTTAATAAGGATAATTTACAAAATGATGTTGCTATTTTGAGGTTAAGTCGAGATGTAAATTTAAGCCAAAAATCAACCATTGGTACAATTTGCCTTCCGACAACACCTTTTGTTGGACAGCGATGCTATGTAGCAGGATGGGGTAAAAATGATTTTGGCCCCACTGGGGCATATCAAGCAATTCAGCGAGAAGTTGATGTACCGCTTGTCACAAATTCTGCATGTCAGTCGGCGCTAAGAAATACAAGATTAGGACAAAACTTTGTTCTAAACGACGCTAGTTTCATTTGCGCTGGTGGAGAAAACGGAAAGGATGCCTGCACAGTAAGAAGCTTTAAATGACACAAAAACATTTCTATAAGATGCACTATCAATTTATAGGGTGATGGTGGATCTCCGTTGGTGTGTCAAAATAATAATAGGTGGTACGTAGTTGGCCTCGTAGCTTGGGGAATCGGATGTGCGACAGCTGGTATCCCTGGTGTTTATGTTAACGTTGCCACATATTTATCTTGGATTCAATCTACTATACTTACTCCATAAGAACAACATTGAAATGTATACACAAAAATAAGTTTGAATATTTTGGATGAACAGAAATCTATTGGCCTATTTCTTTCTTACTTACTTATAGAATTATTCCATATACTTTTATCGAGATAGAGAATATAATTGTTTCACTTAAAATGGTCTCCAAAAAACGCAAAATGTCGAACAAAAAAAAGTCTAAGTCTGCGCCAATTAGAATATATAATTTTTTAATTCCGTTTTGCTTACCTACAAGAGAAGCAGAAGAGCAGCCAAGAGTAAGTTTTTAAGTTTTGTCGTTCAAATTAAAAATTTTGGTCATTTCTCGCTTCCAATTATGCCACAAATAAAAATTCACACAAACGAATGGCATCGAGAGGTTCGACGAGACCTAGCATTTCCTATATTTCTTTTCATTATTCCAAGCTAATTTCTTCAGATTTTCAGAAATTGGTGAGTGCTTCTACTCCAGACTCTCAGTATCTATCTGTCTTGAAAACGAAAAAAAATATATGTGTACAAAAAAGGTACAGTCATAACCTCCCTTGCTTCCGTTTGTTTCGAATTATTTATTTTGTTTCCATAATAAAAACAAAAAAATCTTTAAATTTGTTTTACTGTGTTTGTGCAAAATTGGTACTTCCACATATACGTAGAGTTTTACTTATTAAGCTAATACCACAGGTAAATAATATACAGATGTCTCAATGTCTCATGCCAATATAAAAAAAATGCTGTAGGAACTCTTTGCGTTCGCCCAACAAAAGGTTTGTTTGACGTGGGCCCTAGTGCGCACTGGGTTAACCCTAATGTGTTCGATATAGCACTGAAATCCCCCTGGTACTGAAAACCTGTGTTTGACATGACTTCTAGGGCGCCCTAGTTGTGCACTGAACTGACCCCAGTTATTTTGTCGGGGCAAGAACTCAGTGCTGAGTTGCGCTGTCATTTCGCTTGCTGTTATTCGTTTATTTGAATATCGTAATAAAGATAAATACAATAAATTTGATATTCAAAGGGGAATTGTTTGAAAACAACAACGTTTATGGACTAAAACCTTATTTTAAAGATAAATGCAATGAAAAAAATCTGGAATCAAAGCTGATTACATTTTTTTAGTGCATCGCATATATTGCAAACAGTTTTATCAACTTGTTTGCATTATGGCAAGCACAAGATCAGAATTGAGGTCACTCATTTTTAACAATAAACAGAACAAAGTGTTATCATCTTCGTACTTCGTTCACCAAAACATAAGTATTTTTCAAATTCAAAAACTGCCAGACTTCAGGGCAGCATATTTTGCGTTCGATTCGGCTATCAAATTTTCAGGGTTGTGCAGGTTTTTGGGTAGGCGGGAAAATCAGCTGACACTTCTCAGTGCGCACCAGTGGGCACTAGTGCTAGCCACGTCAAACAAACCTAAAGATCGTCCAAGAAATGGAGGGTGAAAACGAAAACCCACCACACCTCATTCGAAAAGGGGTTGATTTTTTGTTTCAAGGAAGGAATGCTACTTTACTTTTAGCTGAATTATGACCGCACGCAGAAAGACAATGTAGGGCTATCGCAAATAAGTTCTGATGGAAATGTTTCCCTTGTCAGCAATGTAAATAAGATTGCTGAATAGGAAACATTCCGGGGGAAATATAATTCCCGATAGGGGTGATACAGTTTATAAAATATAAAAAAGGAATACCTAAAAAAATCGTTTTTTGCAGTTGTAATTACACTTTTATTGGCAGTACAGTGTTGAGTTTTATAAAAATATACGAAGACAGATTAGGGATTAGGGTAATCATTTTGAGAAATAATTTAAAATCTCATTTATTCGAATTTTTGCGAGAAAAAAATAATTTTAGGATCTTATTTAGTATACTTATTTAATGTTTAATTTCGATTTTTATCAAAATTGTTAGAGCGGTTTTTGTAAAATTTTGCAGACCAAACTGTACCTACCTACCTATCAAATATTGCAAAGTTTAGTTTTAGAAATACTATTGTTTATTAATTTAGCTGTAAATCGAGTCTAATTTATTGTTCAGGATGTGTAAGCGTTAGGTACTTGTTTTTTAAAGATTAATCGATAACGAAAATGGGGTTTTCGAGATATGAGCAGCAGTTATTAAAATTAACATTTTCGGTGATTCGAATTGAAAATTAAGGTCACAATAATTTTGGAAACATCAATTTTATTCTTAGTATGAATTTTGGTTAATATGTACCATTAAACTAAAGAAAACTAAATTTAAAAAAAAAAATACTTTTTTCAAAAAAAAAAAAATTTAAAATTGTAAAAATTGCGAAACTGAGTTTGCTATTGAGTTAGAAATAGCCACATTTAAAAAGTGCCTTTATTCGCTTTTTAGCGAAAAACTGAGTATGCAGTCGTGTTGACCTCACCTACTCAAGCTTAAATACCAATAAGTATGGGCTGAATTTGTTGGATCCGTTTTCGAATAAATCAAACTGGTACGAACATTTTGGAGAGGACTATTAACATTGAGGTTATCGTGCAAATAGAAAAAAACCCGCCCCAACTGTAGGTCCATAAACTCCAAATCCCAAATCAACCACATTAGGGCAGCCGTTTAGGCTGCATTCCTCTGGAGCATACGGATAGACATAATACGGACATAATTTTGTGACTAACTTTTTTGAGATCATCTATGATCGTAATGTCAGTATTGATTAACATCTCGAGTCCGAAATTTTGTAGGAATACAATATATTTCTCTTACTACGTTACAGCGAAAGAAACCCTTTTTCATCTTCCATTTGTTGGACGAACGCAAAAAGTACAGCATTTTTTACATTGGCATGAGACATCTGTATATTATTTATCTGTGGTAATACATTTGATCTGATTCCGTACGATAACTCGATTCAACATTGTAACCGAATATGGAAAAATCTGACCCAATCTGACCCTCCGCTGGCGTTCGAAAATAAAAATTTTTAAGGAACAAATTATACCTAAGTGATTGAGCATTTGTTAGTTTAGTTTTTAGTAAGCCGAAAGTAATAAAGGTCGAGGCATTCTGCCTCGTGTATTTTCTTTCTGTAAAATCGTGTAGTATTTCAATTAACTTATATCCCCATCTGTTTTTCAACCCAAGAATATAAGGAACGCTGAATATCGTTTAGTTCTTTTTATGAAAATAGTTGGTTTCTTTGCATAAAAAACGGGTACTTCTATAGCAATGTTTATCCTTATCTTTCATTAGGCACCTATACAATTCTCACCATAATCTTTTCTTTTCTCTACATCTATAAAAGAGAACACATTTTCCTGTTTGTCTGCGAGTAGGGAGTAGGTACGTAACGATACGATACCTCAACAATATATATATCAATCGATTTGTCGTGAGTAGCGGTATTACATAGTGTTACATTCAGGCTGGGATTCGTAAAGATAAAACACTATTCCCTAAAACTTAAACAGCGTCGTTGATGCGCTTTACGATTGTATAGGGCCCTTCCCAGTCTTGTTGCAACTTAGGCGATAAACCTCTCCTTCGATGAGAGTTATATACCAGATCTCCTTCCTGGAATCCTGTAGTTGTCGTTTTAGTATCGTACCTCGTTTTCATGCGGTCACTGGCTATCTTAATCTTATCCCTATTGTCTCGATGCACGTCCCTGATGATATCCCTGAGGTCTGTAACGTAGTCCTCCTCATTCTTGGGCTCTTCGCATGGATATCCAAACATCAACTCGCTAGGCAGGCGGACTGTTCGACCAAATAAGATTTCAGATGGAGTATGTCCTGTGGTGTTATGCACTGCACCTCGATAAGCCAATAAAAACATGGGAATCTGCTTATCCCAGTCTCTCTGGTCTTCGCCAACGACCTTAGAGAGGTGTTCATTCAGTGTCCTGTTGAAGCGCTCCACCATCCCATCTGATTGTGGATGAAGCGGGGTTGTCCTTGTCTTGTGAATCCCGAGTAACTGGCACACTCCTTGGAAAATCTTCCACTCGAATTTCCGTCCTTGGTCTGAATGCAGTTCCATTGGTACACCGAATCTGCTTACCCAGTTATAGACGATTTGCTCCACCACGGTTTTAGCTTCTTGATTTGGGATAGCAAATGCTTTAGGCCACTTACTGAAATAGTCCATAACAACGAGGATGTAACGATTTCCATTGTTTGTTTCAGGAAATGGTCCCGCAATATCAACTGCTCTCCTTTCGAAAGGGGCTCCAACATTGTATTGATGCATTTTGCCACGGACTTTCAGTCTCGGACCTTTGCTTGCCGCACATGTAACGCATTTTCTGCACCAAGTTTCAACGTCCTCCCTTGAATGAATCCAGTAAAAGCGTTCCCGCACTTTTTCGAGCGTTTTATTGATTCCCAAGTGGCCTCCAGACACTCCATCATGCAATTCCCTGAGCACTTCCATAACCTTTGACCTGGGTACAACAAGCTGGATTACGAACGAGTTTCCATCCGGGCTTTCCCATCTTCTTTTTAGAATGCCGTCTCGTACGTGAGTCCCACTGCGCCCAGTATGCCTTCAACTCGGGGCTCCTATTGGATATCTCCTGCCAGTCTGGTTTTCCCTCATGCTCCTTCCAGGCGATAATCGGTTCGATATCCGGATCTTCCCTTTGAGCCTCCCGTATTTCCCGCGCACTCCAGCCACCAATGGGCATAGCTCTCACCCTTTGAACGGACGCGACATCTTTTTCCTCGTGTCGTAAGCAATGTTTGCAATTTGCTTTGCACGGTCGACGGGAGAGAGCGTCTGCATTAGAGTGAAGACTTCCCTTTCGATGTTGTATTTCGTAGTCGTACATCTGCAGCCGTTCGATCCACCTTGCGACTTGGCCTTCAGGATTCTTAAAGTGCAGCAGCCACTTTAAAGATGCATGGTCTGTGCGGAGGATGAATTTCCGCCCATAAAGGTACTTATGGAAATGTTTTGTTGCCAATACCAAAGCAAGGAGTTCGCGCCTGGTAACACAGTAGTTCCTTTCTGGCTTTGAGAGAACTTTGCTGAAGTAGGAAACTACTTTCTCTTGGCCATCGTACACCTGGGAAAGGACGGCTCCAATTCCCACATTACTAGCGTCTGCATCCACAATAAATGTTTTCCCAGGGGTGGGGTACGCTAGTATGGGGGCGTTGCACAACTGTTGTTTAAGTTCCTTGAAGCTCTTTTTGCACTAACCTGACCATTTGAATTGTTTGCCTTTTTCTGTCAGTTGATGCAAGCTCTTTGCGATCCTGGCAAAGTCCTTTACAAATCGTCTGTAATAGGTCGCAAGTCCCAGGAAGCTTCTCAGTTGATGTTTGTCTTTGGGTACCGGCCAGTTTTTCACTGCATCGACCTTCTCCGGATCAGTCTTGACTCCTTTGGAAGAGATGATTTGCCCGAGGTACTTCACTTCTGGTCTAAATAAGGAACACTTCTTCGGGTTAAGTTTTAGTTGCACACTTCGTAGCCTTTGGAACACCTCCTTAAGGTTATCTCGATGTTCATTAAATGTTTTTCCTACTACGATGACATCGTCCAGGTAGACCAAGCAGGTTTTCCACGTTAGTCCCAGCAGAACGCGCTCCATTAGACGTTCAAAGGTAGCTGGAGCATTGTACAGTCCAAATGGCATTACTGTAAACTGCCAAAGCCCGTTGCCTGCTGTGAATGCTGTTTTCTCGCGGTCTTCTGGATGGATCTGCACTTGCCAGTAGCCACTCTTCAGATCGAGAGTCGAAAACCATTTGGCTCCGGATAGTGTGTCCAGGGTGTCGTCAATTCTTGGAAGGGGGTAGCTATTCTTCTTGACCAGGACGACCGGCAATGCCCACGGACTTTTTGAGCTTTCAATCAGTCCCTCCTTTTCCATCGTCGACACCATTTCTGCAACCTCCGTCTGCTTAGCCAATGGTAGTCGTCGGGGAGGCTGACGAATCGGTCTCGCATCTCCAGTGTCGATTCGGTGTTGTACGAGATGTGTTCGGCCATACTCGCTGTTCTGCCATGGACCGCTGCTCCTGATCCAGCTCGCACTCTCCGAGTATATTCTTTTTCATCTCCGATATCTCCGCCCCAATTAACAATTTTACTTCGGTAAGGCGCTATCGAAGCTATTTCCCCTCCCGCAATATTAACTGCTTAAGACCTATAAGAAACAAATTTGGCGCACTTTATACAGGTAGGGCATTACCAAAACCTTATAGAGGCCTTATAGAAACTTTATAGAAACCTTATAGAAACCTTATAGAAGCTTTACAAAAACACAAAATATGAAAAGAAAAACATTTTTTTTTTATTCTTCAAATTTTTCAATTTCCTTATTTTGTTTTTCGTATTAATAAACATTATCTATCTACTATAATTGACTCTTTGCAATTTTCGTTCAGTGAATACTCCCCGTATATAATTTATATTTTACTTACAACGGGTCGCACTGAGAATCGAACATGAGTCCTGCTGCGTAGTACTCCAATACACTACCCCTAGGCTAATTCGTCATAATAATGTAGCAGTAGTAAATCTCGACTACTTGATACATTTCAGAATTTCGTTAAGACTTCAAATCGCAAGTCGTTAATTGCATGACATTTCATTGCTTCTATAATGCCTTCTGTGAGAAGCTCTAACGAAGCTTCTACTTCCAACCACAAGCTTTACCGAAGCAATACACTTTCCACCATCTCCTCACTCATTTTCAGAGGTCTATAGAGATCTTAACGAAACTTAATTTCATATCCCTCTATAAATCCTGCGTGTATGCTTCGCAAAGGACGTACAGAAGTTATTTTGGAAACAATTGCTTCGAAATCTGTCTACTTCGGTAAACAAATACTATAGAGACCCTATCGAAATGGTTGCCTACAGAAATTACAAATTTGAACCTTACCGAAGTCAAATTGTTACTTGGGGCAGGTCTTACCGGTTTCACAGGACTTGCATTGGACAACTTTGTGAACGCAGTAATCGGTACGCACTTTCCAATCACTTCCCCTTGCTTTAGTTTCACGCTTTTGTTTTCCACATTGAGGACACGAACGGGAACCAAGTTGTTTTTAGGTTCAACCAGCATCTTTCCGACGATATACCTCTGATAATAATTTTCTGCATCTGGCTCGACTAGGTAGAATCGGTGGCTCCCAGGGTCACCTTCCAGCTTTGTCCAAATAACTGTTTCTGACGAAGGTGGTAATATTTCGTCCTCACTTACAACTGTCCGTAGATCTGCGACGTTCTCGTTCCCGTAAACCATCGGAAACTGGACGTTCTTGTACTTTAAAACTTGCGAACCGATGTCGAGCACTATATCATGCGTCTTCATAAAGTCGATTCCGATGACACATATATCAGCCACTAAGAATGCATGGGAGAAGACTATTCCTGTAAGGTTTATCGTCAAGAGTACCTCACCATACACCTTTGCTGTTACTCCAGTTGCTGTTTTCAGACAGTAGCTGCTGGTGTTGTGCAGCCATGATTGACGAACGATGTCCCTCCTGACTATGGAAGCGGTGGCACCTGTATCGATTGTGGCGACATACTTTTTCTGGTCGATATGGGCTTCCACTGTCAAGCTTCTATTACACCGTTTGGTCTGGGAAACCTGAATTGCAGTCCTGGGGGCGTCGATTCCAGAAACCAGCTTCTGCCCCGCGAAGTTGGTTCTTACTCGTTTCCCGACTGATGGCTTTGTGTTGATCCATCCACCGAATTTTTCAAACGCCTCCTCGTTCCGGTTCCTGGTTCTGCAATGTGTACAACTGCCGTGTCTACGTTCGGCTCTGCACTGTCGTTGTAAATGTCCAATTTTGTTGCAGTTCCAGCAACGGATCGGTCCCCTTCGAGAACGGTCTACTACTTCGGTTCTCTGGCATTAGTATTAGTATAGGTCTTACTATAGCCGTATACATCCACAGGAAGGTGCGACAAACTGTGGTATCTTTCTTTTATTTGTAAATAAAACCAGTTCAGTTTTCTGGGGATTTAAAGATAGGCCGGAGTTCCGGGCCCAGATGTCGAGGGTTTTGAGAGCGCCATCAATTAGTTCGGTGAGTGTTGGAAGGAATCTTCCTGTGGCCAATACAACTACGTCATCGGCATAAGCCGTTGTTTTGACGCCACTGTTTCTAAGCTGCATAAGAACCTCATTTAGAACTATGACCCATAGCAGTGGGGAAATAACCCCACCCTGAGGAGTCCCTCTAGAGGCATAAGCTTCTCGCTTAGAGCCCCCAAGTTCGGCTATGATATGTCTTTCTTCGAGCATGCTAACAATCCAGTTTGTAATGAAATACTCAATGTTAAGCTTGCTCAACGTTCTGCGTACGGCATCCGTTTTGACATTGTTGAACGCTCCTTCAATGTCCAAGAAAGCCGCTAGGGTGTACTCTTTTTCGTTTAGGGTCTTTTCAATTGTACCTACAACACTATGTAGCGCGGTTTCCACACTTTTACTTTTTGTGTAGGCATGTTGGGCCGGGGATAAGTCTTCCGGGCGTATCCGGCTACGAATGTGTATGTCTAACAGTCGTTCTAATGTTTTCAATATGAAGGAATTGAGGCTTATAGGTCTAAAGTCTTTTGCGTTTGTGTGACTTGCCTTGCCAGCCTTTGGTATAAAAATAAACTTCACTTCTCGCCATGTTCCTGGTATATATCCCTGTGTGAGACTACCAATGTATAGTTCGTTTAAAACTGGAATGACAGTCTTGGCGGTTCTTTGCAACATAATAGGAATGATTCCATCGAGCCCTGGGGACTTGAAGGGAGAGAAGGATCGGATAGCCCATTCAATTCTGTCCTCTGTAATCAAATCTCCAGGAATGCTCGTTGCCCCAGTAATGTTGGTGCGTATATCAATGCGTGACTGGGCAGCGCAACCCGGAAAATGCGTTTTCAGCAGCAGCTTTCAAGAATCTGAACAAGATTCAGTCCAGTTGCCTTCGGGGTCCTTGAGAGATCCCAGGGTTACTGGTTCCCTGGTTAGGATTTTCCTCAATCTCGCGGTTTCTGAGGTCCCCTTTATTTCATCACAGAAATTTTGCCACGATTGGCGTTTGGATTTCTGAATTTCATTCTTGAAGTTTCTCTGACTTGCCTTGTACATTTCCCAGTCAGAGTTCAATTTTGTCCGGTTGGCTGTATTGAGAAGTTTTCTTGTTTCCTTCCTTATAGCGGCCAGTTTCTTATTCCACCATGGAGGTGATATTTTCTTTTTACGTTTAACCACTGGACATGCTATTTCGAATGCCTCTTTGAAAACAGTGGCTATTTTCTCGGCTTTCAGGTCGATGTCGTTCGGGCAGTTAAGGTTTCCATTTTGTAAAATCTCCTTTCTTTTCTCAATCTCATTGCTAAAAAGAACCCAGTCGGCTTTTTTAGGGTTTCTGCGTGACTGGGGAGGGTCGCAGTAGTTACCTACAAGGATTTCTATCACTTTATGATCCGAGTAGGATTCTACATTAAGAACGCTCCATTTATTGATGGTAAGGGTGTTGGAGTTATTGAATAGCGTTATATCCAATACCTCCTGCCTGTTTCTAACTACAAATGTTGGTTCATGGCCTCTATTAGCTACTAAAAGATTGTTTTCAATAATAAATTCAAAAACCGACTCACCTCTTTGGTTTATATCACCGCTACCCCATTGTGAATGATGGGCATTTGCGTCGCATCCCAACGTTCTGTTCTTACTCTCCGCATTAAGCGGCGTTATGCTGTAGGTTACTAGATCTTTATGATTTAGCCCACATATTTTGCCACGGGATATCCATGGCTCTTGTACCAGGGCGACATCTATGTCTCTAACACCTAAGAGATAGATAAGGTTAGCGCTAGCGGCTATGCTGTGGTGTAGGTTTATTTGCGCTATCTTCATACTGGGCTTACCTGATCAACCACCACCTTCCTTTCTCTCTCAGTTCTTTCCGTAAAGGGTCGAACCTTGCACCGGGTAATTCCAGTACGAACCTTGTTGTTAAACTTCCTCAGCAAAGGCATTGATTTGTGGTCTAGTAAAACCACAATTTCAGTGCCTGCTTCGGAGTGTTCACCCACCTCGAGCACCTCCCAGTTCTCACTATGGAGTTCGGGATTTAGATGTCGTAGGTTTCTCTCGATCCGTTCTTTGGGGATATGTGGGCCGGGAATCGAAATCCGACCCTTAGGTCTCGTGAATTCTAGCAGGTCCTTCTTTACGACAAGTCGTAAGTCGGCATTAGCCCATGGAGCCTGTGTAGTTTCGACAAAAGTCTTCAGCCAGTTCATTGTGAACTCGTTATCACAGGATAGGAGCTTAAAACCTTTGAAGTTCGAGAGCTGCTCAAAGAGGGGCAACTGCCCCTCCTTGTTAACGATAGTTCCGTTAACACCATCAAGGATGCGCAACTCCATGAGCCTCCACTGGTCTTTGCTCAACCTACGATCTGGCTTGCTGAAGTCTACTTCCGCCACTTGGAAATTAGGCTTGGTAGTCGCAGCTAGTTTGGCCCTCTTGTTGACCCTAGTCGAGGGTGGCGTTTGCGTATCGTCGTGCCTACCCCTCTTCGAACTACCCGCAACCCGTACGGATGCCTGTCCGGAGACAACCCCCGCGCCGATTGATGGTCGCCTGAGTCTGTCCGAGACTGAGGTGGACGGCAAAGGGCTTTCCCTCCTCGTCCCGACCAAACTCCCAGCAGTTCGCCTAGTCGTCCCTATAAAGCGTCGTCTATTGTCTGTACCTTTCGTGTGTCGGTCGCGTACGTCTGGAACTTCATTGGAACAGTTTGCAGCCGGCTCTGAATCGGGTGATTTCGAGTCGGTTGCTGGCCGAAGTCTCTCATCGACTGAGGTGGGGAGCAAGCGGCTTCCCGCCCTCGTCGTAAGAGCTCTTCTCTCCTTTTGTCCCCGTTCGTTTTTGTCTTCCCTAGTGGACCTAGCAAGCTTGAGCGTGTTGCGGGCTCTATCCAGAGCCGCCCTTTCCTTATCCGTGAAGGATTTCGGATCGCGCTTTCCAAGCCGCCGAATTAGACGAATAGCATTACGTCTACGGTTTCGTAAGGCTGTACTTGTTGCGTCCCTAGTCTTTCTCTGGGTTGAGGCTGGATGGGGCACTTCCCGATCAACTGTACCAGACCTTACTACTGTCGCAAAGCTGTTTGTCGTAGAATTTCCCTTATCTACAGGGCTACTGTCGCCTGACGTTGCAGGTATCGTCGATTTTTCCTCCGGAGAAAATCAGAGGCTTGTCTCCTTTGGATCACTCGGCGTCCCCTTGCAATCGTCTGCCTTAGATACACCCTCACTCAACCGCGGGGTGGCCCCGATCGTCGTTGAGGAGCATGGATCCTCAGCTGGCTTATGAGTTGCCACTGCGAGGGTTGAAGATCCCGAGCTAGCTGATATGGTCACCACGGGCCCTGACTGGCAGAGGCTTGTCGCGGACCTAGGTGGCCCCATCAGTGTGCTCTCGCTCTGGTCACCAGCCGGCACAGACGGCAGAGGGGAGCACTCCATTGGAGTACCCCCCGATGCCGACTGCCCCTGAAGGTAGGCCCGAGCGTTGTGGAGTCTCTTCCTGTCATTATCGGATAGTTCCTCACATTTCTTTGTCCCCAGTCTGTTAGCTTACAGTTTTTTGCGTATCTTGAGCTGGTGGAACTATGGGAAAACGATGAGCTAGCGATGGAGCAAGTATCGCCAGAGTCCAGAAGAAGTTTCTCTAGATTGGCGTCAATCACTCCAACGCTTTCCCCGTCCGAATTGTGTAAAAGTGCGTCTTCCGCACTAACTTCCGTTTGCCGGTCAGTGTTAGTAGAGCTAGGAGCGCCTGGCCGGTCCGCACTCTTCGCTTTGTTTTTATTTAGATTTATTTTTGAAATTTTGGTCCCACGAGTAAGGGGGAAGAAGAAGTCCACCTGCACTCACCCCCTGTATGCAGGTGGGAGGAATTGAATTAAAACTGAAGGTCCCCAGGTATTCAGAGTTTGCGCTTGCGACTGAGCACCCCCCCAGCCATGCAGGCCTCGGCGAGTTGTCCTTTGTCATGGGGTCATCCCTTTATCTAAAAACACCCGTTTGACGAACCGCTACATGGGAAAACACCTATCTGAACGCAGACTAGATGTAGTTTTCTCTCTCGGTAAGTCTCCCGGTTGCAAGAGTGCGGGATGACGAGAGTGGTTTGGTCCGCGATAGGGGTTTCACAGGGAGTAAGCAACTGCCGTCCGTGCGGGTGCAGGCATGTAGCCTGAACCTATACAGACTGCATTCGCCTGTATCTCTGCTATAACCCTAAGTCCTAGGATCGCGAGCGAATCGTACCTAGGCTCCACTATCCGCCACCTGTGGTCGCGCCTGGTAGGGAACCACCCCCCAGGACGGGTCTCCTAACGGAACACTGTATGCTTGGGAAAATATGTGGAAACTGGGCTTATTGGAAGAGGGTCTCTGCAGATTCTGCGATGAGAGCGCTGAAACCCCAGACCACATTCTAACCCACAAGAGGATTAAACATCTGGGCAAGTACCAGCTAATAAATAAATATATGCAAACCATAGACCCACTACTCATTCTCAGATTCATAAGAGAAACTGGACTGGAGGAAGTGCTCTAAAGTTGATATTGTCGAAAAGGCAAAGACAGAGCAAACCCTTAAACACTGTTCCTAATGGAACTGTGATGTGATTGTGCCCTGGAAAAGGGCACGAAGCTTTCCAATGTATAAGCAGGGGCACATACCACAAGGTCGCAGTGCACTACACCCTCTCTATTATTGTTGAAAATTAAAAAGAGCATCACCCTGTTTATCGGATTTATTTGTAACATAGTTAAGTCTATACACTCTTCTCTTTCTTAGTAAATAATTATGTATACATATTCCGTTCTAAATTTTGCCTTTATAAGCGTGTACACAACTATGAATTAATGAAGTCAGCGAATTTCTTTTGACCCGATGTAATATTTAGGTTGTTTGTAAAAAAAGCTATAGTAACACTTGGACTTAAGTAGTCTTTATTTCATAATTTGGAGTAACTTTCTTACCACAATTATTATTATTGTTATTATTAGTATTAGATATAAAAAAACTAAAGAACAAGAAAGCCGCGCGCTCGGATGACTTACCAGCAGAGCTCTTTAAATTCGGTGGTAATGTCTTGGTAGGGCTCATGCACCAAATCATCAACCAAGTATGGATGGAAGAAAACATGCCCGATGACTGGAATATCAGCTCCATATACCCCATCTACAAAAAAGGCGATCCTATGTCTTGCAAGAACTATCGAGGCATATCCCTGGTTAATGTCGCGTATAAGATCCTATCCAACGTACTGTGTGAACGTCTTAAACCGTTTTGCAACACATTAATCGGCACGCACCAGTGTCGCTTCGCAGATCGACTATAGACCAAATCTTCACACTGAGGTAAATCCTGGAAAGGACCAACGAATTTCAAGTCGAGACACACCACTTATTAATCGACTTCAAGGCCGCGTATGATAGTATACATCATCAGGAGCTCTATATGGCGATGGCCAAATTTGGAATCCCGGCAAAACTGATTCAGTTGTGTCCCATGACACTCGAAAACACGTGCTGCAACGTGCAATTTGGAAATAGCTCCTCCGAACTATTCCAAGCATGCACCGCTATCATGCGACTTCTTCAATCTCGTTCTGGAACAGATAGTGTGCAGGGCAGGTGTCAACATTAAAGGCACTATTTTCAACAGGTCCATTCAGCTACTGGGGTATGCGGACGATATTGACATCATCGGTCGGTCACAGCGCTCCGTGATAGAAGCTTTCATGGCGATTGAAGAACAGGCGAAATCCGTTGGTCTTGAAGTAAATGAGGGCAAGACTAAGTACATGCTATCAACAAACAAACAAACATGTCCACCGCCTACGCCTAGGACAAAACGTCACTATTGATAGCAACAATTTCAAGGTAGTTAAGGAGTTCATCTACCTCGGAGTAAATATTAACTCCACGAATGACATCCTAGTGGAGATCTGACGGAGAATTACCCTAGGAAACCGCTGCTACTTCGGCTAGGCAAAACAATTAGATTCAAAGCTCCTAACTCGAGGGACGAAATGAATGCTTTACAAAACCCTTATCCTGCCAGTTATGCTTTATGGAGCCGAGTGCTGGCCGATAAGCAGGAAGAGGGAGCTAATACTGGGCTCCTTCGAAAGAAAAATTCTTCGGCGGATTTTCGGTTCTGTGTGCGAAGAATGCGAATGGAGGAGAAGAATATTTTGTAAAATAACGTATAGTTTTTTGCCCTTATTCCAAGTATGGTATTCCACCCATGGTTCTTGGATAAGGATAACGTCTTCTCCGCCCGTTGTCAGGCGGAGCAAGAAATTAGCTGATGCTATTTTGGAATGGCGGATTTTAATCTGTAGCAGTCTTAGCATCATTTCTGACCGACACAGGCGCCTCTATCACTTTTCTGTTGCTTTCTTCCGACACCCGACAAAATCTCTCTTCCTTCTCCTGGACTCGTTAAGACAAGTTCGTACATGCCATAAGAGACTTGAAGTCCTGCGTTGTTCCATAGCGGATTTATTTTCAGAAGCTTTGATTTCAGAAATTCAACTGCACGCGAAGGATTTTCGTCCAAGAATCATAGGACTTCTTTGGCTAGGATAGCTTTGAGCGCTAGCCAGTTCTCCCCGCTCATTTTACCCTCGTCATTGCCGTTGTCGTCAATGCCGTCGAGCATATTGTCATTCACGACTTCATTGAAGTGTCTGTGCGCCGTATCAGCATTCTTCGCCTTCTATGAGGTCAAGGAAGTTTCTTCGAGATCTGGTCGTTTGGTCGTTTGAGACCTGCGAAGAGGGGGTCTCTTGTTAGGGTTGGACTTTTCCGGGCCGTTTGGAGGTAAGGACGATTGGGTGGCGCTGCCAGTGGAGGGATGCTGTCTACCCGCAACAGGTTAAATTGCCTCCCCCTTAAACACCTCGCCAGCCCAAAGAATAGTGTCCCTGTCCTTTCGATCCCTTATACTATCTCGTTTCGTTTGACTGCGCTCGGGGAGGCGTTCTTACCGCGGCAGTCATACGGTGATCCAACTTTCTGTTGCCTAAATTCCACTTCAGAAACAGACGCGTCAGCGGATCATGAATCCTGGTCAGAAGGAATTGTGGAATCATTGTCATTATCAGAAGTCAGTTTCCTGCAATTTGTAATAGTTGTTGTTGTTGTCGGTTCTTTGTCCTTATTCATTGCTTGAAGGTCGTTTTTCTTTTTGTTTTTGTTTGGTTTTGTATTTTGAATGTCCATAACATTCCCACGAGTAGGCCGGTGAAGAAAGGTCCGCCCCAGCATAGCCGGTTCTGACCCTGCCAAGGCACCTGAAGGAGCTCGTATGCGACTGATTGAAACCCTCAGCCTTTCATCCCTGGGCACGGTTTGAATAAACGCTCACACCAACACTAAAATTGGGTTGGATATTTTTAAGCTTCGAAAAACCCTCCTCGACAACAATATAGCGGTGTTTTTTTTTTAGCTTCGATCTCAGCAAAGTAAAGTAAAGTAGTATTTTCAGCACGCAAATTGAAACAACTACGATATACATTACACTTCGAGACTCGCAGTAATGTTGTAATTGCTTGCTGAAAATCCTACTTTACTTTGCTTTGCTGAGATCGAAGCTCAAAAAAACACGGCTTATGTCTAGTGGAGAAGCGGTGTTACGCCTCACAACAGTGTTTTTTTGAGCTTCTATCTTAGCAAAGCAAAGTAAAGTAGGATTTTCAGCACGCAATTACAACAACTATTTCGAGTCTCGAAGTGTCAAGTCTATCGTCTTTGTTGTAATTTGCGTGCTGGAAATCCTACTCTACTTTGCTTTGCTGAGTTTGTAGCTCAAAAAAACTGACCTGTACCATTGTATATAAATCTAATAGTACTCTCATCAGAGGAAATCGACACTAGCGCCTCTATAGAGCAGAGGCCCGATTACTTTATTTTCCTATCATTGACGGCAACCATAGTTTTGCACTCACCACAGACACCAAAATTGCTGTCACTGAGAATAGAAAAATGCAAGAGAGAACCAAACGAAATAGTAAACAGAATGAAACCACCCCTACAAATGGCAGGATTTGTTATTAGATCTAAAAAAAGAGAAGAACACAGAAGCACTTCTGTTCGCTTCGCATGAATGTACCTGCTGCGTATACTCGTATAGTTGTGTGTGTACGCATAAAGTGCAACACAATTTTCTGGATTGTGCGAACAAATAGATATGAGATAATTTGTGTATCATCTCATCTCGTTTGCATGCGCAAACTATTTTTTTCTTCTTTCGATCTTTGCTTGTTGGTGATATTTTTTTGATGTATGTTTTCTATGGATGTTTGTGTGCAACAGAGCTCGTTGCCTAAAAAAATCCTAACTTTAACAATTTTTGGGTTATCTGATTATTAGGGTAATTGGACGAAAATATAAATTTTTTTGATGTTTTATGTAGGTATGCCAATAAAAGGATTTCCACGCCCTTTCCGCTGGAAACTAAATTGTACTTGCAATACTAAATAAGGGTGGGCATAGGCAAGAATTGATTTAAAAGCATTACGGAAGCAAAGTTACCACAAGTGTTTTGCGTTTTATTTTAAAGTAAAGCTATTATTTTACAATTAGAAGTTTTTTATAAGTTTCGCATATTTGAAAAATTGAATGTGTTTTAAAGAGTAAAATAACGTATGCGCTACAATTAGAAAAGACTAAGTGGTGTGCTTGTTTTAATTAAAATACAATTTTATTTCAATTACATTCGTTACATAAGTGCTTCTGGATCTGTTGGGTCCGTAAGTATATACATATATAGTTACTTAATTTATACCTTATTTATAGGTGCATAGTGCGTAATTATTATAGATATTTTAGCTCAATTATTATTATTTTAAAGTGCATACGCCCTAAGTTTTAAATAAAAATGCCTGTTAGATGTGCTTACACTCATTGCCTCAGCGTAAAAAAGCCGTTTTCCTTATCATTTTTTCTAGTTCCAAATGACCACCGTAGGGAAATTTGGTTAAAACATTCTCGGAACACACATTTAAAAAAAAAATCCCGTTTTTGCGAGAAACATTTTTACCCAAAAGATATCATAACAAAGGGGACACGAAAATGCCTTACTAAAAATGCAATTCCAATGTCAGCTATAAATGTGTGTAAATGTACTGACACTGTAATTGATAATACGTGCTTTGGGGTTATAAATTTTAGGGAAAGTGCAGGTGAAAATAATATAACTGTTTTAAAAGTTGCTACTGTGATAGAAGAAATTCAAAATGATTCACCTCCATTATTAGTAAATAAAACCTCTTCTCCAATTACATATGTAAGGGATTATAGCTTACCTCTAAATATTAATGATGGTATTGAGGCCTCTTCCTCGCAGTTTCCATCTCCCCATAGACAAACAAATAACAAAACATTAGAAGCAAATAGCATTAAGACGACTATATCTCGTTTTTTATTTGATACCCCAAAAAGATTAAAAGAAAATATAGAGAATACAATTTGCAAAAAAATTTCGAGCTTCAATTAGAATCTAAAAACCCTGATGTAAGTACGTTTGTTAATATGCAACTATTTCACAAGCCTAAGGCACATTTTAACGACGAAGAAAAGGATATTTGCTTAAATTTTTTTTATAAATCCCCATCGCTTTATACCCATATGCTAGATACGGGATTTAGTATGCCAACAATAAGTACAATTTATCGTTGGCATTCTGCATTAAGCTTGCCAACAGACTTTTCAAAGCAAATTACAATGTTGTTAATGTTGTTAAAAAAAAGGCGACGACTATGACGGACATTGAAAAAAAATGCATTCTGCTCTTCGACGAAATGGCGATAAAGCCCGAACTAGAATATAATACGAAAACGGACTTAATATATGGGTTTACTGATTTTGGCGAGCTAGGTAGGCGCAATACAGTTGCTTCCAAATTGATGGTTTTCACCCTTCGTGGACTAAATAAAAATTGGAAGCAGACGGTGTCTTATTATATAGGATGTCCATCAGGAGCAGATATTGCTGAGCTATTGAAGATAAATATATCAAAATGTATGGAGTGCAATCTGTCAGTAATTGCTGTATGTTGTGACCAAGGTAGTAATAATAGAAAGGCATACAAAATACTTGGAGCGAATGAGAATAAGCCATGAGAATACAGACATTTACGTAGGTATATTATGTATTAACTATTTTAATGTCTATTCTGGGACAAACCATTCAAAGAAAATATCGTACCGAAGTTTCGGATAAAAACATATTTTTTTCCTTTATTTTTTTTAAATCCAATTAAATACCTATAGTCCTGTACCGAAAAATAATATTTATGGTGCTGTTAAGTTTATTTTTATATGCACTCCTTTTTGTTCCAAACCGGAAGGACAGTATGGTGCAATTTTATTAATCTTTTACTGAGAAACATAATTTCCCTTTTACATTGACGGTTTTTGTGAAAACTGTAAGATTGCAGCAAAATTAGGTTTCTGCGCTGTATTTTTCTCGGAATAGGTTAGGTATACGTAGGCATATAGGTAGATCACAGAATAAGATCATAAAATACTTCCGGCTTAGTACATACATAATAACTTGTAAGGCTGTGTGTCAATTGAAATAATTTAGGTATCCTTGGATAATTATTAGCTTCCGATTGGGTTGAGCGTTTATCACCATAGGGTCAGGACAAACTATTTTATATAATTACATATATGAGATTAAATATGAACATATTATCAGAAGCCTTTTCTATTAATGCAAAAACTATGTCCTGGTACATAATGTAGTTACAAAATCAGAAGAATAATCTAAGTCCATTACATATCCAACTTTCAACAAACGGGTCTATGCAGCAAAAACCCAAAGCTTATTTCAAAGAAATAATGAAATGTAGCAACGTTTCGGAAAAATACCAATAACCATTTCGGCGAGAAATATAGAAAATTGAAAGATACACATCATATCTCATCAGAATGGATCTACATTGAGCTAAGTGTAACAGGTACATATTTCTCTTGTCTTGCCAACGTACAGCTACAGCCAACCCTTAACCAACACAATCATGATCATATCTCATAAACCTCACGGGTGGGACGAACGATTCTGCTCCCAGTCACATCACATATCACATACCCACAAAGGAATCCTAAACAAGTAGGCACGCGTACGACACGACACACGGACACGAGGTACCACGACAAGAGTGTATGTGTGTTTTTTGTCGTTCTCCGTCCTTTCGCTCACTCAAAACAATTCTTCTCTGAGAAAAGGTTATTCTTTTGCTAACCATGCGACCATACGCCCTCTACAGAGCAGAGGCCCAAATAAAAAAATTCGTCTGATGAGAGTACTATTAGATTTATATACAATGCCTGTACCTAAAAAGAGATGGTTATCTTTCGTACGTCTATCCCCCCAAAACCCATTTGTTTACATTGTTGTTTTTGTAATTTCAACCCCCGTCTGTGAATACGTGTGACCAACAAAAAAGCATGTTGCTAATGGCCGACAGCGAATCATCTTTCTTTTATGTTTATCGCGGTGTTTAATTGTTTTGTGTTTTGATTTGAATTTGTTTGGTTTTTGTGAAGGTTTTAATTAAACTAAGAAAAAAATTGAAATGTACAGTAGAGAATACTGAATTCTTGTACTAAAGTCCAATTCATGAACTTACAAATACTAAAATAGAAATGAGCAAGTGTGTGTGACTTCATGAATTTTTCTGGAAAACTGCTTGTAGGCAGCCGCATTTCCACTGGAAAGATATATATCTCTGTATTCCATTATCTTTGGTACAGGTACTATAAGCGAAACCATTTTAATTGACCATCAAATATTTACGAACACAACCGATTTAAAACGCATGCCATCGTATTCAATTGCGAGACTCTATGGATTCCAATAAAAGTCAAGCAGCTCCTACATAAATTCGCCATTTTTCTTCAATCGCTCACAGAAGACAAACGAAATTGGAAATTTATATTATATCTCGAATCCCGTGGTCCGGAGAAGTTTTGTTATTGGTGCAACAATTCTTTATTTTTCTAAATCAACACCTTTGGAAAGATGACACGTAAGTAAAGTCTTTGTTTTACGTGAGTTTCCCCTGTGTTATGAAATTGTTGCCAACAAAAAAATGCCAGCGGCGAATTGTCTTAGTTCTGAAATATTAAATGCTTTTCATTTTCGAGAAATAAACTATTGCATAGTGAAATAATTTGTATTGGTGTCAGTTTAGGTATTCAATCGTATTCCTGTTCAAATTTAATGTGCTTAAAAAATATTTATTTTTGTCTATCTAAACGCCTGCACAAATTGGTACACATCTTATACCGAAAGGTAAATGAACCCTTCGTCTTAAGTCAACTTTCAAGTTCCGATTACAAAATTTCTTCTTATATTTTGAAGTATGCCTACCTGTAAAAATGTGTTTCTTAATTGCATTGCAGTGAAACAAGTGCATCTATCACAAATATGTGCATAGTTTTAATTTGTCGGAATGCCATAATCCAATATCCAACTTTCATTGTTTCTAATAGTTCACACTGTTCACACAATTTATTATCTATTATCAGTCTATTTCCAATTGGCAGGATTATTAATTTTGTTTCACACTATCCCATAAACCTTTGTGATCCTCAAATAGTTAACCGTTAGGTTAAAAACAAGTTACGTCGGAAGCTCCCTAATTACATTAAACCATGACAAGTTCATTGATCTCGCAGGAACTTGGGTTTATTTTTGAAAGTGCGTATAATGCGTAAAATTCGGGCGGTTTGCAAATTATGACCATATCAAGTTCTTGGTATGCAATAGTATTTTGCACTTTCCATTTATTTAACTAATTCAAGTTAACTTCACAAACAAAAGAGTTCCGTTGTACCTGACCTATATTTTAACTTTGTAATCATACTCAAAGATAACCCATACCAATTGGCAGGTTCAATATAAAAAAGGTGAGGCTGTTTATAAAACACCAGAATAATTATATAATATTTATTTGCCTATTATAAATAAAATAAGTGCCTAACACAACAAAACGGATGTATGCTAATTAAAATTAATCCACCTATGGACGTAGACAATAGGTATTACCTATTTGGAAGTAACTAGGTAGGTACATAGTTAAATAATATTTTGCTTGGGATTTGTCATATATTTTTGATTATTTGATGGTCAGTGGCCCCCCCATGTTCGGGTTGTAGCTGGAAATATACGTTATTTGAAATCTATAATACCTAAAAGGTCCTATTTATAATAATCACCACAGTGGTAATACCACAACTCATT
Organism: Cheilosia vernalis; assembly: GCA_949126925.1. Taxonomy (NCBI): domain Eukaryota; kingdom Metazoa; phylum Arthropoda; class Insecta; order Diptera; family Syrphidae; genus Cheilosia; species Cheilosia vernalis. Next base: position 44,031,163 of record OX421358.1, read on the forward strand.
AAATTGCTACACTATAGCTTTCTAACCGACGGCTATTGTCGGCGTCTGTTGACAAAAAGTGTTAAATGAGGACTTGGACTGAGAAAGTAAATTTGTTTATTGCATCCAAGACTTCCGGAAAAATGGTAGTGATTGTGGAATGCAAAAAAGATATTGTAGCGATAGGAAATTTTCGCCAGAGGCCAGAAACCATGACTATATTTATTTATTTAATTTTTTTAAGTGATTAAATATACATCAAAATAAACACACGACAATAAAAACTAATTTGATCTATACACAAATTCCATTTGTGTAGAAATATACAAACCGTCTGAACCACAAATCTGTATACACGATTTAATTTGTGGATGCCGTATTTGTGTATGGCAATAAGCAAATGAAATTTGTATATTTTTCTGAAAATACACAAACCGCCTGAACCATATATATTTATAGAATGCACAAGTGGTATTAGTTTACGAATTTGAATATAATTAGTATATGCGATAACCAAATGAAATTTGCGTACCTATATCTACAAACCATCTGATAGTAGCTTAAGTAACATGGAAACATGTTTAATAAATCTTAGCAATACATTATTATGTGAACATTATTAACGTGAACTTTAACCATTAACATGGCTATTCGGTTTTTGTGCTTGCAGACTACAGAATAAGAACCGTGAACTTAGAAATTTACCTTGGCATTGCTGACAAAATGCTAAAGCACCGCTCAAAAATGTTTTTTTTTTTTTTTTGTTAAAATATATTTTTTTATATTGTCTGCAGTAGCATAATTTGTAGGTACGTGATATAAATTGCTTGTGTTTTGCACTGTTAAGACAAAAACCATGTGCACGATTATAACAACAAAAATATCATGGTGCATATCGTGCACTTCAAAATATTGTTGCGTAAACTGTGGTAGGTAGGCCTATTTTGCAATACAAGCTAAAAATTAATACCTACATAATATGTGCATTTTTACATGGGCGGGCTCTAGTCTCTCTTTCTAAACGTTTTGATTTGGTAGAACTTTTACTTTTACACGAGCCCATTAGTTTGATAAGCCATTTTAAGTAAATTCTTAGGATGTCATTATAAGCCTCTGCACCTAAATCCTAAGGACCTATACGGACTAATTGCGAGAACTTAAAAATACTGTTCTCAATGTAACAACCATAAACTGTACTAAATATATGTATGTACTCGTTTTCGTATTTTTCAAGCTAGCTTCAGTCCACAGTAACATTTGTGAAAAAGCTATGTAAACTGATATATATTTGGTGTTCGATCTACTAAGTCCTGCTCGCTAAAAGTGAGTGGCGCTGAAAAAAGTTCTGAAGCTTAGCAATTAGCATCTTCAATAGGCGTTAAGATAAGCTGCTGCTGTCAAGCCACTTCCACTTGGGATAAATAAATGAAAATAAAGGACATATGGGGTAGGGAGAACTGGAAAATTTAAATGATTCCTGAACTAGGTGCATAAAACTTTCGAATAAAATATATCAGAACTGCGATGTGTTTTATGTAGAACTAATAACTGAACAATCACAAAACACTGTAGCTAGTTCTCTGTATATTCCACAGTAATAATAGAAGTACATTTTGTATATGCTTACTGTACACTTGTACAGGTAGTCGGGGATAGAAAAAGAATGAAAAGAAAACAATTCGAAGTACATTTATGTACAAAAAGAAAAAAAAATAATTGTATAAACATCGTTACAAATTTATATATCTACATCGTAACAAATGCATGCTGGTGTCATATCCGAACCACTGAATTGAAACTTGAGTCAGTGCAAGAATGCTATGCATTTTTCTCTAGACTTATGTTTTATTGCTTATTTTTTGTGTAAGAGAACTTTCTGACTTTAGTTTCTTTTGTTTTACTTTATGCAATGTGTTATTTGATCTTCAAGGCGGGAATCAAAGGGATCTTGCTCGCCAAAAAAACATGAAAAAGAAAGAGGAGCTGAGCAGAGGCAAGAGAACTGACAATCTGACTGTGGACCAACGCAAACAAAGGTAACGTTTTCTATTAAATCCTTGTATAAATCTTATTAAAAATGATTTTCCATAGGGATGCAGACGTAATGCGAGAAAAACAACGAAAAAAAGAAGAAATAGCGGCTGCTAAAAAGTGAGCTGCAGGTTCATTTGCCAATCAGTCTCCGCATCAAATTATATGAACATACTATTACCTGACTAAAATTTAGAAAGCCATACAAAACCCAAAGTGTGTGTTTATTAATAAAACAAAAATAAGGGCAAGTAAATCCATACGTCATAATAGTTATTAGTAAATAAGAAAGTTTAGTAATTAAATTATATATAACATGCATAAATATTAAAAATTTGTTTTGTTGTGGAAAGATATATACATAATATATATTTATTTTGTTTTTATTTACCTACTCCACAAAATGATTATGGATGTTTTATGACACAACTTTTTATGTTAACAGTGTACTAGTATTTCTTTAACAAAATTATTTGATCTTTGATTTGGTTTTAACTTTTTGAGTTTAAATAAATAACTAAGATCTTTGAACCCCTCTTGTTTAATTTTGCTTTTATAAAAATTGTGCACCGCTTAACATCGAGCGCTGTTTTACTGGGAGCTAAGCCTAGTTTAACATACTTTGTAGATATGTATATTTATTTTCCGGTTCCAGAAAGCTACCCACATGCCTAGGGGGTAACAATTTTTAATTCTAAAAAAAAATCACCAGACACGCAGCTCTTATGCTTTTCTTTTGAATATTTGTCAACAAATCATTGTCTTGTCGAAATTCAAAGAAGTGTACTTATTGGTCTTATTTCGTTACTTCCGATACGATTTTAGTAACCTAGCCAAAGGCCCTCTTAACATTATGCAAAGTTATATGTAGGTACGGCTGCCCTTTCCCACTAAGCCTCTACATGCCTTTGAAATTATGTAAATCTTTTGGTTGCGGTCTTATATTTCACGACAATATTATGACCAATTTTAAGATTTTCCACCGCAATAGGCGTTTTTCGGCTTCCATTTCGAGCTTCCACCTCAGCAAAGCAAAGTAATGTAGGATTTTCAGCACGCTAATTACAACAACTACGCTATACTTGACACTTCGAGACTCGCAATAGTTGTTGTAATTGCTTGCTAAAAATTCTACTTTACTTTGCATTGCTGAGATCGAAGCCCACAAAAAGGCCCTTATTTCACATAAATAAAAAATGGGAAAAATATCGAATTTAACAAATGCATACTTGCATATGTACGTTATTGTTCAAGTACCAGTTTATGTACCATTTACAGACTAAAAATTATGCTAAAACAAAAAATATCTTTTTCTCCACAGCATGAAAAAACGACATCCCCAAACTGTGTTAAAATACCTATTATGTTTCAAAATGACTTGGAAATAAAAGATTGAAGTTTCAAAATCCGTTTAAGTTCATTTTATCATGAGATTGATTTCTGCTAGATAAACGATGATTTTATTAAGGTATTTGGCATTGTGACGTAATTATATTATAATTCCATTTCTACAATAATTTCATTTCAAACTGAACTGCGATGTGAACGCCGTGTAACTAATGGGCACCAAAATTGCCGAACACAGTCGCCCCACTTAAATCCCACGTCAAAAAGTGACGTTCCCAACCAATCCAGTTACCTAGTTTTTGCGTTCAGGTTATTTCTTATCCAGACCAATCTATCCGACTTAAGACAATATATTCCTTGAATGCGGCCATTGAGCAGGCTGTAAAAGTGATTTTTTCCTATAGCTTCAAAACCTAGTACTTATGTGGTAATCGATTGGGCGCTCTCAGAGCACTTTTTTTGCTCTCAGAGCAATTTTTATGTTCGTTTGGTACAGGAAAAAGCAATCTTTTTCAGATTTCAGAGCACTTTTGCGAATCTAGATATTTTCTCAGATTTACCAATACAAGTGCGTTTGAGTTTGACAACTGATGGAGTTTGTTTACTTTTTTAGTGAATTTTTTCTCCAGCAAAGAAAGGCATTGCATCGAGTGAATCTATTTTTGTAAATTATTTATATATAAATATTTAGAAATCAATCGGGACAAATATTTCTAATGTTTTAATACAAAATTTAACCAGTGAATGGAAATCGCTTAGAAAAGTGTCGAAGACTACACATATTCAAATCGCACGAATATCAACACAAAAAAGAGCAAGAGCAAGTTTTATGTTCGATTAGCCACACGAAATCTGGAATCTGAGGGCAAATCTGAAGAAGCCCAAACGAATACCACATTAGCCGCTGACGCACGGTAACCCTAGACGTGAAACATCAAAATCATATGGTTCTAAAACAACTTCTCATTTCTCAAGTCTCGTTAACAAAACAAAAAAGGAATTTTCATACGATGCAAATTAAATCTGAATAATTAAATATCGATATAGGATGGAATGTACACATGTAAGTAAACTTCGGGAACATTATACATATTATTGTACGCTAATATCCGAGAATTTTCAGAATGTTTGGAAATAATGAATTATTGCGCAGACGAACACCACAACAAGGTATTGGAAGAAGGGATTACATAGAAAATTTAGTTAACGAATTTCATAAAACAACAAACGTTGGTAACGAATTATTATTGTACCTATATAAAGAAACACTTTTATTAACTGTACCGTATTGTAGAAGCACAGGAGCAAGTCAGTGCAAATTTAGCTAATTTCGCATACGATCCCATCAATTTTGAGTTTCTTCGCGAGTCGTCTGCGGTCGATCTTTTTTTGCAACTTCTTTCTTTGCCCAATGATCGGTTAATACTTCATGGAATTGCTGGTATAAACAATATTTGTCTAGGTACAACTTAGTAGTTATAACTAAGCGCTTAATTGGAACGAATTAATTATTTTCAGATCCCTTATCACGTGAGAAAATTACGAAGGGGGAAAATGTTACTCTTGTGTTTAAAGTTCTTCAGTACACAGAAAACGTCGAAATTGCATTAAATGTTTTAACATTATTTTACCTCCTGTGTTCGGAAGACCCAATCCTGAAACAGCAAATCTGCACATCAAAAAATTTGCAAAGAATCCATTATTTAAAGAATTCACCTGATGAAAGACTTAAAGCATTAGCTAGGCTTTTTTTGGAGGATTTTGGTGTCCGCATTGAAATCGTTAACAATGAGAACAACATTTTTTGAGTCCACAATGAATATTGTAAGAATGTACTCATCATTTCAAAAGAAAGTGATACTTAAAAAAATATTCACTCAATATGATTTGGATCAATTTACAAGACTGACTGGTGATACAAATCCAATTCACTCATCCCAAGTACCAGAAAAGCAACGAATGGTACACGGTGCACTATTAAATGGGATTATTGCTGGAATAATAGGAACGCAACTTCCTGGACCTGGAACAATGGTGTTATCGCAAAACCTATCGTTCCCTCGGAAGTGCTGTATAAACAAAGAAACTGAGTTCTCGGTGGAATTGGTACAAAATCGAAAAATCAGTGTAGTTTACTACGAGTGTCGACAGGACGGTGAAATAGTTTTTAAGGGAGATGCTAAACTAATGGCAAGCAAATAAAAACAAAAAGCACAGTATTAGTTTAGTTGATTTTATTCTTATTTCTTGCTTGCCCGTTTGCCTTCGCCCTTTTTAGGAGGAGCCTTTCCCCGTAGACGACGCAACCTTTTCATCTCCTGTTTGAAATCTTGATGTTCATCTCTAAAAAGGCCGTACCATCGAAGGTGTTTCATAAGTAGATGTGTTTCTACGTGACGCGGATACCAATTAACAACGTAGTCACGTTTATGAATGGGCTCCTCACTGAACATACGCACAACCTTCATTGATTTGTCGTTAGTTGTGCGTGCGACTTCCCCAAATATCCGATTTGATAAGTAATTCATACGACGGGCGTATTGTGTTCCAACTTTGATGAGATCGGCGTATTTAGACATTGTGATTCAATTGAAGTTATTTGATTCTGTTCAGCAGGAACTAAAAACAAAATAATTGTTTAGTATTTGGTTATGTCATACGCAGGCAAGATAAGTTAGGTATGGTACTTACGCTAACATTGGGTTTGAGGTTTGACGTCAATGTGAGAGAGAAAGAAATATATATCATTAATTCACAGAAATAGTTCCCGATTGACGTAACATATGAATTAAATGGTAGAAGTCGAACGTCGAATAGCTTACTAGATACACAAAACGTACCTAACCTACACCCTGACCCTAGTAGTGATAGTGATGCGCGATAAAGATCGAATCACTCGATTCATCGATATTTTCCTAAAAAAATATCGATATTTTCACTCGATAATTTATTTTCGATATTATCGATGCATCGATGATTTACCACCGATTTTTTTTGCACTCAAACACCACTGTCAAAGAGGATCTATAGGCTGGTACGCTGATCGAGTGAAGTGAAATTTTCACTCCTCTCCAAAAAGTGCTGTGAAATAGAGAGTGAAATATTTTGTTGGAGATTTTAGTTGGAGAAATTTATGCAGGGTGACTGAGCTCAAAAAAAAATTTGTTTTGTGGCAGTTCAAGAAAACGAAGAAACAAATTGGAAACTTCACTTTTTGTGAATCATGTGATACCTACAGTAAAATATTTTGACCTATTGGTAGACATTCATCCGTGATCGACCACAATAACAATAAGTTATTGCCATAAAACCAAATTCTGCAACCAGTATGGACCTACGGGCACCAGTTGTGGGTATGACCGCTCCAAACGTATTTCTAAAAAATTAAGGCCTTTCAAAAATATTACAAAGGAACAAAGTCATATTCAATGCACAACGCTGATCTAGATATTGAATCAGTATAGAAAGAAATTGAACAAGTTCCTTAAATGCACAACGTTTCTCAACCACGTTAGCTTAGAAACAACCAAATTTATAAATACAGGCAGTGTAATCAGGAGATTAAGGCGGATAAAACATGTTGATCTATAAAAACTAGCTAAGTCAATATATTTTCTAACAAAAAAGTTCAGAATTTCTACAAACGAGGGATCTTTTGATTAGTCGAATGGCTAGGCACATTCACATTCGGTTGGCAAAAGTCATTGCTCTCGGGAGGTGTTTTAGATCGGCTGAAAGGCCTTCCCTATTGTCGAAGCATCTCTCGCGTACCTACTAGTTCTCGAATGACTTTCGATGATTTTCCCTTCCACCCAAACCTCCAAAAACACAAAAAAAAAAAAAAAAATGGTTCGTACCTACTTTGTTCATGACAATTTTAATAGTTTTCAATTTGGCAAATAATGCCTGATTTGTAAAATAGACAGGAAAGTCGTCAAATTTAAATAATTAACAGTGCATGGAAATTACACATATTTTCAAAGATCATCTGCTGGTATTGCTTGAACAAAACTGGGTAGAAAAATATTCTTGAGGCACCCTGCTTATGGAAAAGGTCATCCATGCCACCAAATATTTGTACACCTAACATTATTGCACTATATTCAATGAAAAAACTATTTTATAAGTGCGAAACACTTATTATTCTCTTAAGGAAACATCTGAAATTCCAATAAATTTCTAAACCGTATCCTACAAATCATTTTTCACGCTGAAATGTCAAAAAATTAATGCGACGGACAATAAATACCAAGTGAAATAGCTGCGGAGAGATTTTAGTATCGCCACCTTCGACTCAGTTTTGGAAGCGATATTTTCCACTCGAACTGCGTACCGCCTAGTGAAATTTTCATTTGGAAAATTCATTTTGACATTTCGCAGTGAAAAATTTGTATGAAAAATTGGATTTCACTTGAACTGCGTACCAGCCTTATAACTAGAGAGCCAACTTCACTTGCCCCTAACCAGGAGTTCCCTAACTGGGCGTCGCTGCGCTATCCTAAGGGCGTCGCAAGACGGTACGCACAGGTCGACATTTCTATCACTTTATTTTTATTTTTTCACAGCTGTCAGAACAAAAGTTAAGTCGACTAGATTGGTCTGGACAAGACGAAACCTGGGGTCGTATCGCCACTTCCGTGAACGAGCTATACGTTCACGGAATTATGTTGATTTAACATGTGAAACAAAAACAAATTCCGTCTCGTAATGCTCGTTCACGGACGACGCGATTCGACCCCTGAATGCAAAAACTAACTAGATTGGTCGGGAACGTCACTTTTTGGAGTGGGACCTAAGTGGGGGCGACTGTGTTCCGCACTTTTGGTGCCCAAGGGCGTCGGAAAAAAATTACAACCTGCAAAGGGAGTCGCGGTATAAAAAAGTTTGGGAACCCCTGCTCCTAACCGATTATCCCCTCAATTTTTGAATGACAGCCCTCTCTCGCGCGCTCTTATTTTTCCTGAGTCCTGACTCCTGACTGTGAATACGTGTTATTAATGGCTGCCGGGTGGTACTTTTTCAATAACAAACAATTTGTAAATGAATATATAACAATAAATGTAATAGGAATACATGTTGAGTATGGTTTTTTGGGTCGGGTGCAACTCATACCCAGATGATTCATCCCCTGCCAAATTTGCCACCCAGCGCCATCTACATCGCAACTTTACAACTAACAACCAGTAATCGCATCACTCACCTTTAGAATATGGTGTTACCATATCAATCGAGAATTATGTTGAGTGCTTGGTAAAGTTTCTTTAATAATTATGTTTGTGGAATTTGGAAAGATATAATATGGGGGAAGAAGGTAGGTAAAAAATGTATGTAATGCTAAGTAGAAGGTAAAGTGGGAAATATTTTATGTGTGTTGTACCTGGAATGGAGTTATACGATTCCAAGATGGGAAATATTATTAATTAATTTCTATAAACCAACAAAAAAAATTTTTTGAGAAAAGAAATTGACTTTTAGATTCAGAAATTGACTTTTAGATTCAATTTCTTTTCTCTAAAAACTTAGTATTTTAACTTTATAGAATCTGAGAAAATAAGCGACATATATTCGCAAATATATTCATCCATACAATATGTGTGTCCGTATTCATAAGTGAATATAGCCTGCCTACTCCATTTCACAAAATGGTTTACACACCACCAAACATCGAACACAAATTGATTTGGAATATGGTAACACTTATTTTTGACATTAAATACCAGATTACAACTCGATCGATAAGGGAGAGCAGTAAGAAGGTAAATGTCCAGTTGTAAAGTTGTCGGGGGATGAGTTGCGATGACACCCTAGCAACTTTACTTTTGTTTCTGGCTGAGTGAACAGCACTTATCTTCTTTTCTTGTATATTTAACTTATTAATTCTTTTAAATAAAGTAATTATAATTGTGTACATTATTGGTTTTTGTATGTCCCACGGACATAACATTTGGCAATAATTATCTAAAAAGAAAATATTAGGGTATATTTAATTTCGAATTTTGGACGAATGTTCATTCACTTTTGAGTAACTTTACAATTTTTCGAGACTCGCAATAGTTGTAATATGGTTGTAATTGAAGAATCATCACAACGAGGAAATGTTCAATAAGGACCAGTACGAAGTTTACCGCAAGAACCGCTGCCCCATTCTTACTGATTGCGAGAGAGGCGGCGGAGTATTGGTTTCGGTACGGGCCTCTTTGCAAAGTGATGAAATCGAGCTACCTCCAACTGCAGCTGATTTAGATGTCGACCAAATAGCAGTCTCAATCATATTCAGTTCTGGAACTGAACTTATTGTTATTGTAAGTTATATACCACCAAGGAGTCCTTACCTGTTATATAAAGCTCATATTGATAATTGTTCCTTTATCTTAAATAATTTAAAAGATCATCAACACGTTATCCTTCTAGGAGACTTTAACTTGCCAAACTTAATTTGGTCGTTTGATTGTGATGATTCTAGACTTCTCCCATTTAACGTTAAGTTAGACTATGAACGTGAAGTCGTTGATACTCTTGCTCAGCTTGACCTTTGCCAGATAAATCATTTTCCCAATGATTTTGATAATGTTCTCGATTTGGTATTCGTTGATTCCGAACTTGACATTAGTATCAACAACTCCATGGTCCCACTTTTTCCTAATTCTGTTTTCCATGTTGCTCTAGCAATGCAGTTTGAATTTTATGAGTTTTTCAAACCGGGTTCCGGCGACACTAATTTCAAGTATAATTATGCTAAAGCTAATTTCAGCAACATCTCAACCTATTTAGATAGTATAAATTGGCCCGATATGTTTAACAATAATTGTAACTTGAATAATTCTTTTAATATATTTATCAAATCTGTGAAAACGGCAATTGATTTGTTTACACCGAAAGTTAAGTCTGTCAAGGGTAACAAGCCCATTTGGTTTAATGACAGAATCATAAACTTAAATAATAGGAAAAATAAGGCCTATAAACGTCTTCGTAATAGAAATAATGATCCGGAACTTCTAAAAGTTTATCGGACGCTTCAAAAAGAATTCGATGTTTTAAATAAGTTTCTTTATAGACAGTATATTCTTTCCGTTGAGTCTAATTTGAAAAGCAATAGTAAACGCTTTTGGAGCTTTATTAATAGCAAAAAACAATCTAATGGTATTCCCAAATGTATGCGTCTTAATAATGTAACCTCATCTGATCTGTCAACCATTTGTAACATGTTCGCTAACCACTTTCAATCGGTTTATTCTTCTGGTACTACCACACCAAGAGTCTTATTTAACAACTCAATGTCCTGTGATGTCGTAAATATAAACTACTTTGAGTTTTCAATCGCTGAAATTGAAACTAGAGAAAAATCCGGGTATGGATGGCATCCCGCCAATTCTACTTCAAAAGTGCTCCTCAGCGTTTTCTGTACCTTTGTGTTTAGTATTTAATTTATCTGTCCAGTCTGGAATTTTTTTGAAAGATTGGAAGAGGTCGTTTTTAACGCCCATATATAAATCTGGATCGAAGCATGATATTACCAACTATCGTCCAATCTGTAAAATTTCTTCTATCCCTAAGTTGTTTGAAAAACTAGTGTGTGACAAACTTACACCTCTCTTAAAAAGATTTATCTCTCCGTCTCAGCATGGATTCTTTACAGGCAGATCCACTACTACGAATCTCTCCATTTTTTGTAATACTGCCTTGAATTACCTTGAGAATGGCTTACAATGTGATGTAATTTATACAGACTTTGCTAAGGCATTTGATCGCGTTAACCATAGAACATTAATTTCTAAACTTACTACCTTAGGATTTCACTCCAATATCCTTAAGTGGATTCATTCCTACTTAACCGATCGTATCCAATATGTTCGCTTAAACGGAATGCTCTCGTCACCAATTTATGTTACCTCTGGAGTACCTCAAGGTAGTCATCTGGGCCCCCTACTCTTCCTTTTGTTTATTAATGACATTCCTGACTTGTTTTTGAATTCCCAGTGTCTTATGTTTGCCGACGATTTGAAGATCTTCCGACAAATAAGTTCAGTTCAAGACTGTATTCTTCTACAAGATGACCTCAATCGTCTTTCCATTTGGTGTAATGACAATGACCTTCATCTCAATGTCTCTAAATGTCAAAGCCTTTCTTTTTATCGTCACCTCTCTCCAATTCCCTTTACGTACACAATCGACAATACCCCTTTGTCCTTTATCTGCTCCAAAAAAGATCTTGGAGTTATTTTTGACATAAAACTTAGCTTTTGCAAACACATTGAGTTTTTGGTTGCCAAAGGTAATCAGATGCTTGGTTTTTTATTGCGGAATTCGAAAGACTTTCAAGATCCTCATACTCTTAAATGTCTATTTTTTGCATTTGTCAGATCACATCTTGAATACTGCAGTATAGTATGGAATCCATTTTACGAAGTACATTCTTTTAGAATTGAGAAGATCCAAAGGCGTTTTACTAGAGTAGCTGTTCGTAGACTGCGATGGAATATTGAAATGCCATCTTACGAGACGAGGTGCAAGTTATTTGGTATCTTACCTCTTTTCAGACGGAGGCAATATTTTTCCGTTATGTTCATTCGCGATTTGATAGATGGTCATATCGATTGCCCTTTTCTTTTATCATTAGTTGGGTTTTATGCTCCTGTGAGAGTTCTTAGGAATCGCTTTTTATTTCATATACCCTATCATAGGGTTAACTATGGTTACAATGAACCAATCTCTAGATGCCTTAGGGAATCTAATAAATATTGTGATGTTATTGATTTTAATATAAGTAGAGAATCATTTAGGAATAAACTAATCCTGTTGTTAGGCTTTGGTGGTCATTAAGTATAATTTTTTGTATTAAGTATATAATCTGGCGAGAACAGCGGATGTTCTTATTTGATTGAAATAAATAAAATAATTGCGTACTAAAAATCAGCCAATAGACCCCCAACTCGTAATCCTCTTGCCGCTGCCCCCCTTATTTTTTTTTTTTTCAAATTCGTCATATTGTTTTCCTATCATTGTAATAGCAATTTCGGTTAGGTTTGCGGGTAGGCGAGACAAGGGGAACCTGAGCCCGCCACACTTAGATCAATGTAGATCCGTTGTGATGCCCTTGGGGTTCTAATGACCCTCATACTGTGGAAACCTATGATAATATAAATCTGTGTATGTCTTTTATAGACTTCTCAGAGAGGTCTTCCAGGTCTTTGAAAAAGTGTTGTCCAAGAATACTGTATCAGATGTGACAGAGTGCCGGGCAGTGGCAGAGAAAGTGTGGTGTGTCCTCATGCACATCCTCATCACCGCATCCTCTGCATAGGTCGTCAGTGTTGATTCCCATTTTCTTGCTGTGATATTTCAGCATGTTGTGTCCTGTAATAATGCCTACAAGAGAGGATAACGATTGTTTCATCATTTGTAGAATTTTTCTGTCTTTTGTTTGTTGTAGATTGGCCACATTTTCCTGGTTATGACACAGGATTCGAGTTTACTCCATCTATCATTCGTCGCTGCCAGTATTTTGTTCTCGATTTCCTGTTTGAGGTTGCAGGGAGGAGTTAATACCGTGGTATCAGCTTGGTTGAGATCAAGTAGTGAACCTTTTCTTGCCAGCTCATCAGCTTTTTCATTACCGGGCACTCCTTTGTGCCCGGGGACCCAGCAGATTCTTACATTGTGCTGAGCGCCAAGAACCTTTAGCTCTTCGCGACAGCGACTTACAAGCTTTGATTTCATTTCCACGGCAGAGATATCTTTTATTGCCGCTTGGCTGTCAATGGAGGTGTTAGTATAGAGAGAAGTAGAGCGCGAGTGAAGAAGTGAAAAGGCACAACCGTTCAGTTCAACAGATTTATTAATAATAAGATAGAGTAGTGACAGCCAGCAGATGGGTTGCCACAAATGGTGTTGCCAGACTCCAACAAATTCCGCCTCAACCCAATTGCTGTGTGTCGTATGGAATAATATACATTCAATAATGAGTACCTTATACAATTCAAAGCAACAATAAAATTTCAAGTGGCTCGATACAATTCAAGATTCATAAAAAAATTCATTTAACTACAGTTCAAAATTTCAATTTCATCGAGCTTAATAGGTACTCGTGACGATTCTTAGTCAAGTTCTTCGTTAATATATCCGCCACGTTATCCTCTGAAGTGACGTATTCGATGTCGATTTCGTGCTCAAGATATTTGTCCCACAGGTAATGATAGCGAATATCTATGTGTTTACTTCGCTTATGCACGGTTGGATTCTTCACGGAAAACTGCGCACTTTGGTTATCTATCGCACATAATTGTTGTTGGATTCTCGGTGTATTCATTGAAGCCCATTTCAAGCAGCAAACTTCTATTAAATGCTACTTCCTTTGCACCAGAACACATAGCGATATACTCGGCCTCCAATGTAGGTACTGAGTGAAACCACCTTCTGCTTTTTGGACTCCCATGCAATCAGGTTTGTACCAATAAACAAAGCAGAACCACTGTACGATTTTCGGTCCGCACTATCGGAAGCCCAGTCAGCATCTGTAAAACATACAAGACTCTTGTCGTTAGGATAAAAAGATAACGTACCTCGAGGCTTAGCTTTAAGATATCTAAGCACCCGTTTTCCTGCCAAAAAATGATGTTTGTGCGGATGCCCATGGAACTGTGGCAGCTAAGAAACAGTGTGCGCTATATCTGGTCTCGATATAGTAGCCAAATAAGTTAAGCTACCAATGAGTGATTGATAGTTTTTCAGCTCGTAGCCCTTACAATCTGGATCGGAGCACGGTTCCCAAACTGTGCCGCTTGCAAACGGTGTAGACACTCCCTTGCACTCGTCCATGTGCCACTTCTTAAGCATCTCTGTAACATATCGATGCTGATGTATCGTCATATATCCGCGCAGACCATCACGACAAATTTCCATCCCCAAATAGTAATTCATAGGACCCTTATCCACGGCTTCTACGTATGACTGCAGCTCCCCCACGATATGTTGCATTGTTTTTTCTGATGAGCACGCCAAAATAATGTCGTCGACATAAACTACGATTATGTTGATTTCATTATTCCGCATCATAGTGTACACGCAATTGTCCACCTTACATCTTTCAAAACCAATTTGGCAAAGAATAGAATTAACTTTGGTGTTCCAATTTCTTCCCGCTTGTTTCAGCCCATATAGCGATTTATTTAGCTTGCATACTGCGTCCGGATAGTTTTCATCCACAAAGCCCTCTGGTTGTCGCATGTATACCTCTTCTTCGAGTTCACCATTCAAGTATGCAGAGACTACATCGATGTGATTCACTAACAGTTTATAGTCCACAGCCAACGATAAAATAAGGCGTATTGTTGAATTTCTTACGACCGGGGCAAATGTGTCACTATAGTCGATTCCGGCCATCTGTGTGCACCCGTGCGCCACCAAACGCGCCTTATACCTATCGATGGTACCATCCGCATTATATTTTGTGTTAAATACCCATTTCGATCCAACAATATTCTTTCCTTTTGGACAGCTTACTAGATCCCAAGTGTTATTTTTCATTAATGCGTTATATTCCGCCTGCATAGCATCTTTCCATTCGCGATTTTTAACGAGTCGCATGCTTCTTTAACCGTATTAGGATTTTCTATTACCGCATGCAAGTAGTTTTTCTTCAGTCCAATCACTTTTTTAGGTTTACCGACTTTATTCGAATGCGACCGATTATGTCTCTTGCGTGCCGATACTCGACTTGCGATCGTTTCCACATCTTCGTATTCGCCGTTGTCACTGTTTTCACTACTATTGACACTTTCAACAATTTCTTCGATTTCCTTTTTATTAGCTGTATCATTTTCCCTGCTTTTAATTACATTTGTATCGATATCAAACTCATAAAAACTTTCTTGTGTCTCAGTTCCGCATAAAGTTTCCGGTTTATAAAAATTCTCTTCAAAAAATATAATGTCTCTTGCAATCACTATTTTCCTTTCTTTTATGTTAAAAAGTCTATAGCCTTTTGTGGTCGATGCGTAACTAACAAATACCATTTTGACTCCTTTAGCTTCGAACTTAGATTTTTTGTTCCGCTTATCGAGCACAACCGCTTCACAACCGAATGTTTTAAAATGCCTTACGCTTGGTTTTTTATCGATCCAAACTTCAAACGGAGTTTTATTATTTAGCACTTTTGCACACGAGCGATTCCGAATGTACGTTGCCGTATTTACCGCTTCGGCCCATAAATACTGTGGTAGATGTGACATTTCCAGCATGCACCTAGCCATTTCCACCAACGTCTTGTTGGCCCTCTCCGCTGTACCGTTTTGCTGAGGGGTCTGACAGTCGTTTCATGCACAATTCCTTTACCGTTTAAATAATTTCTAAATTCCGAGCTCAGGTACTCTGCGCCATTATCACTCCGTAATATTTTTATTTTTCCCCCTGTTTGCCTTTCCACTTGATTTAAAAATGTTTTGAACGCATTAAAGGCATCTGATTTTTTCTTCAAAAAATCAACATGAACGTAGCGCGAGAAATCATCTATGAAGGTAATGAAATACCTCGCACCACCTTGTGACGCCACCCGCATTGGCCCACAAATGTCACTATGTATGATTTCTAATTGTTGTTTGCTACCTACACTCGAGTAATTAGGAAATGATTTCCGACTTATTTTACAAACCGCGCACGTATACCAATTCATGTTTTTAGACAATTTTTCCGATATATTAAGGCCACGCACCATTTAATTTTTTGATAATTTCAACAAGTCAGTGTAATTTAAATGACCGAACCTATGGTGCCACTTATTTATTTCACCTTCTCCCATTGTCATTATATGCTCTTCCTTGTTCTTTATTGTCTCAAAATGTGTATAAACAACACCGTTGTCCTCATTTGCCACAAAAATTAATTTATTGTCTTTAGTTTTTACTTCTGTTATTCCTTTTTCAAAGTAAACTTTGTTACCATTTTTAATTACTTTATCCAATGATAAAATGTTAGCTTTCAAATTCGGTATGTACAACACATTATTTAACGTTATATCAGCGTTCTTCGATTTGATTTTAATCGTACCGATACCCGTCGCGATTACCTCGTCGCCAGGTAAATTTTTTTTGAATGCTCTTTCAGCTCGTCGAAAAACGATTTAAATGCACACATACGAGGGGGAAGTAATCAATATTTTTGAGTAGTCCTTGACTACAGATTTTCTACTTGTGATTGCATGCGAATTGGTTTGAATACACTGTGATACACTGTGATTCACCATGAATACGCACAGAAAAGTTCCTTGAATACACCTGATTACTTCCCCCTCGCACACATATGTGAAAACGCTCCACTGTCTAATATCCAAACTTTTTCGTTTGTTTTTTCCCGTAAGTTTACTGCGCTCAGAACAACTTCTGAAGAGTGTTCTTTACGGTTTCTGCACTCAGATCGAATGTGGCCCCTCTTCCCGCATGCATAACACTTCACTTTACTGTGCTGTCTGTCATCATCTCGCGATTGCAGTTGCTTTGAATGCTGCTGTTTCTGAATGCCTTTCCTATTCCTCTTTGTGTTCATTATTAAAACGGTTTCGCCGGTAGTGTCGTTTTTGTCTCCTCTCCGATGTTCTTCTTCGAGTACTTTGATTTTAAGTTTTTCCAAATTAGGTAAATCATCTCTGCTTTCGATTGCAACAACAAAACTTTCAATGTCGTCCGGTAAACTACACAAAAACAAAATTGATAGCAAATCCTGAGGCACCTTGACGTCGATTTCACTCAAATTATCTACCACCGAGCAAAATTCATGTATTTGGGGAGCGAATTTTTCGGAGCTATTTAGCTTGAATCTAACCAATTTTTTTAATAGATTAACCTTTCTGGCTGGTCCATCTGCGTTGTACAAAGAAGCTAATACTGTCCAAGCTTCCTTAGCAGTATTACATCTTTTTATGTGTAGCAGCTCAGAAGATTTCACACATAACGTAATTGTAGCCAAAGCTTTTATATCAACTGCTAACCATCGAGTTCTCTCGTCACCTGTTGCTGGACAAGTTGAGGTTATGGGGCTCCACAAATCCTGGGTAATGAGACAACTTTTCATCTGCAATGCCCATGTGGAGTAATTTTCGCCGTTTAGCTTTTCAAGCTGCATTGCGCTATGACTCATGTTTAATAATCTGTATTAATCTTTCAATCGACAAACGAAATTGATAATTAGATTAAACCCCGTGTTTATGCGTACAATTGACTAACGATTGATTTTAATATTTTCGCGAAACACGTTACAATTTTACCTTTCACGTGGTGACTGGGCCCATATAACCTTTGTTAGTATAGAGAGAAGTAGAGCGCGAGTGAAGAAGTGAAAAGGCACAACCGTTCAGCCAGTGACAGCCAGCAGATGGGTTGCCACAAATGGTGTTGCCAGACTCCAACAGGAGGAAGTGATATCTGCATGAGGTATTGCAACTTGTTTTGCAGCTGTTGTCACTGCCAGAACCTCAGCCTGGAACACGCTGCTGTAGTCAGGAAGTCTGATTGAACTGGATAGACCAAGTTTTTCGGAGTAGAAACCTGATCCAACTCCGACATCCATCTTGGAACCATGTGTGTAGATGTGTATAGTTGGTTCGTTTGAGAGCGGTTGTAAGTTATGCCATTCCTCTCTATTGGGGAAGTGAGTGACAAATGGTCGTTCGAAGTCTAGGCGGGTAGTTGTATAGTCTGTGCGTGTGCATATATTGTTACCCGCATACTTGTTGAGCATCTGTGCATGACCCGTTTGGCTGTGTTTCCAGCTCTTAGTCTGGCTTAGTCGAAGGGCGCTGTTTGCAGCAGATTGCTGTACGAGAAGGTCGAGGGGTTTTAGATTTAATATAGCCTCAAGTCCCGCTATGGGGTTTGTTCTTATTACCCCCGTAGTACCAATACAAGCCATTCTTTGGATGTTAGTCATAGTTTTCTAGTTGGTGGCTTTAGATAGCGCCTGCCACCAAACAAGATTACCATAAGTTAGTACCGGTCTTACTATCGCCGTAATGGCAATTTTGAATCCGTGGAAATGCTGCCAACCTCTGCCAACTGCCAACCGTGGGGGAATGTGATTGAGTTAGGGAATAACACATTTTTACGACCTACTGTATGCTATTGGTTAGTTATTAAATATTTTAAAAGTCAAATAATAAAATGTGTTTGATTAATAAAACTACCTAAATGAGATGTTTTATATACTAGAAACATTAGCCCTTAAATGCCCAAGGAAACCGATTTTGACGAAAAAAATATGGTATATGTAAAAGGAGACAAAAGGTCTGTTCGTGTACTTTCAGCATGGAAAAATGAAAAATGTCAAATCTCTAAAATCGAGAGACAAGTTTTTCTATAATCGGTTTTCTTACAAAAAGTTGAAGAAATGTCATTTTGACATTATAGTAAAATGCAGCATCTACACAATAAGTTAAAATTTAATTTTTTACAAGCTAAATACCTATTAAACTTTCCATTTTGAATGTGCTGATATGTTCTAGGAGAACATTCAAATATAACTTGTTCCTCTGACATCGTTGAAGGCGAAAATAAATAGAGTTTCTTTGTCAAACTTTTGAGTTGTCACTGTTACGCTGTCACAGCTGGCAGTTTTAATTTTTCAGTAAGTCGAAATTCGGCGAGTAGAAAATTACGAAATAATAAAAAGAGGGGAAATGGATTTCGCTCTAATTTTTTCCAATTTTCTCAGTACGTGGTCGCATTCGCACAGTTTCCTAGCAAATTTGAAATAATTTTACGTTTGCAAAAATGTACCCAAACGAACCTAAAAACAACAAATCTGATGTTAAAAAAAATTCTGACGAAGTTATTAACAACAATTTGTTTGTATTTTTAAAGATACACTGGGCACTAAAACCCAACAGCTATTCTAAAAGAAAATGCATACGATTTTTTTAGTTTGTTATATAGACGGGTAATTGTTCATACATGTTAAGTAATTGTAATTAATGTAATTTCCACACAACGGCACTTCTCGGCGTCATCTTACAATAAAGTGCACGACTGGGTCGCACGAAACTTTCTCGCTTGGAGTATCCATATGCACATAGAATCCCTCATTTTAGAGTATGTTATCAGCCTTATCGCGAAAAAAATTTCCCCGGAGATATTTCCCATTTTGGGAAAGTTGGTATCGCGAATCAACTTCGAAAAGGGGAAAAAAAGTTCCCCTAAAAAAGTAGCTATCGCGAATAATTTTTTTTGGGGAACTTTTTCATTATTTACGCGCGAATTTTTCCGTAAGTGGTTTGTTGGGGAAAAAATGTAAGTTTTTGTTTATATTCTGCAAAAATTGAAATATTTATGAAAATTTAATTATTTTTCTAAGGGCTAATACAACAAATAAAAGGCAGCTGGAGATCCTTGTAGGTTTAATGGAAAATTATCCAGATATTGCTACAGGATACACTAAAAGGAGCAAAGACGAAGCTCAAAAAATTTGGAAAACCATTGAAAAGGAGTTAAACAGCATCGGACCACCATCAAAATCTGCATTTGAATGGAAAAGGGTACATATTTGTTATTTCGTCATTTTTAAAACTCAATTTTTTACAGTTTTCAATTTTATTTGTTTCAGGTGTGGTAAGAAGAAATACATAAAAAAGAAAATGTCGGAAAACTTGAAATCAAAAAACTCTACTGGTGGCGGCCCTAGCAGAGAATACAAGTTTTCAGATCTGGAGGAAACCGTTATAAAAATATGTGCAATGAGTGAGTCTGTGGAAGGTCATTGCGATACTCTGCGTTTTGGATTGCCTTCCTGCTCTAAAAAACGAAAACTCTTAGCTTTGGACGAAGTAAAGGAAAACACACCTGAGGACGAGGACGGCGACGCGGACGACTTTCCGCCAGATGAACTAGACGCAGTTTTTCGGTCTTTAATTGACACAGATGACACATCATGCAATGTTTTAAATAATGCAGTGGATAATGTCGACAGTGATAAAACGCCACAAAGCAAACAAAAAAGGAGCACAGTAACAAAAAACTCAATGGATTTTCTAGAAAAAGAAACACATCTTCAAGAAAAACTTGTCGAACAAATTGGTGAAGCTGTGTTACTAATGAAGAACCATCAAAAAGAGATCCAAACTTGCGCCAAAAAAATATATCGCTCAATTGATCGACTTTACGACCAACAAAAAGAAAGTCTAAAAGAAGCCATACGCCATAACACTGAAATGGAAAAGCTCAGAAAATATGAAATTGAGCAAAAGTTGGAGCTGAAAACAAAACTTCTAGAAATAGAAGTAGCTAAACTTGCAAAGTATTAAGCTAACTACTTAACTGCGATACTAATATTAACCAAAACTGAAATTTGAGACTTTATTTTTTATTAAATGGATTTATTTATTTTTACTTATTGTTACTACTAGAATAGTCGTTTTGTTATTTGTTTTTGTTATTAACTTAAATAAACTTGTTTAAAGAGAGTTTCTTATTTCTCTTCGTATGCGTTGGGCCTCAGTCAAATAAACTGAGCTGCTTAAAGTTGCATTTTCAAAGTCCGTATCATCATTGTCTTGAAAGTCCACTGCAATATCGATGGATATGTCAGACTTGAAATAAATGCAAATGTTATGCAAAGCACAGCAAACATTTATAATTTGTATGGCTTTTTTGGATGATAGTGAAGCTCCCTTGCGCCTAGCAGACATCTCCACCTGTTCTTAAGCACGCCGTTGGTCCTTTCAATTATGTTTCTGGTTTTGGAGTGGATATCATTAAATTTGCTTTCAGATGATCCGGTCTCTGGTGTCCTGTGAGGAGTCAAAAGCCAAGGTTCCAATGGGTATCCAGCGTCTCCTGTCAAAAAGTGAATGTACATGATTAACGAACAATTAAAAATGAATCTAAAATCTTACCCAACAACCACGTATTCCTCTCACCATTCAAATATTGTTGTTCCATCCATGTTCTTAGCTCACTAACATTCCAAACTAGAGAATCATGACATGCACCAGGGTGCGTAGCATCAACAAATCTGATTCGCATTTCATCATCACAAACCTGCAAAATAATTATTTTGGTTTTAAATATTTAGATTAATAGCTAAATTACTTACAAGCAGGACATTTAAACTAAAGTATCCTTTTCTGTTGTAATGTAAATGTTTGTTTTCAGGAGGAGCAATTATACGGATGTGAGTTCCGTCTATGCATCCTATTACACCTGGGATATTACTTTTCTCGTAGAATTTTAGTTTTGTCCTCCTTTTTTGTTCAGCAGTCATTTGCGAATTTATCCATATTGGACAAAGTTTGCTTTCCAAAATGCCGAGAACTTCCGAAAGTACTTCGGAAAATGAAGACTGCGCTAGTCCAACTTCATAGTCTTTTGCTACTCCTTCAGAAAAAAAGCGCAAGCAGGCACTGAGCTTAACAATAGGAGGTATTGCAAAAGATTTTTTTTGTTCCGGCAAGGAGTCTTTCAAAAGATCGAGCAAATATCTGAACATTGGCTTGTTAATGCGATAATGCTGATTTAGGATTTAGATTAAATAATTGAGAAAAAACATTGTATGTTAACTTACGTGGTTTCTTGCAACTCAAGTGGATTGGATATATCTCTCAAGTTTCTTCGGATGGATATTTGTTTCCTTTTTTGAATTTGCTGCGACTCTTCCACCGCTATCACAAATGCAGTGCTATTTATCATATTTTTTGTTTCCTTTTTTCACGGTAAACTATAGGTATAAAACTTTTTTGATTAAAAAATATTGTTTCTCGTAAATAAATCAAAACAATTTACGGCTGTCAAAATATTCGATTATTACTTCGAAAATGATTTGTGAGCTTTTGTATGTTGGCATGACTTGTTTCGTGGGAAAATGTATTCCGTGGGAGATTCACGATGGGAAACTTTTGTTCCCAGGTAATATTTTATTTCCCGGGGAAAAAAATTCCCATGAAATTGGCGATAAGGCTTAGAAGTCAAGGATTTAAGGAATTTGTCGATTCTGGTGGTGAGTTCCTAAAGAGCATTGCCGCTTTTCCTGATTAATAGGCATATTAGTTTGTGCAATAATTTTGTTGTGAAATATATATAACACGTCACTATTAAAACTTTTTGAGAAAAACTAAGTACGGGATCTTATTAAGAATACTTATATTATCTTTTATATGTAGTTTGGTCAAAATCGTTAGAGCGGTTTTTGTAAAAATTCACAGACAAAACCGTACCAAATATTGCAATGTTTCATTTGCAATATACTATTGCGTAACTATTTAGTTGAAAACCGATTATAAGTTATTGTTCGGGATGTAAGCATTGCTTCATTTTTAAGGTTTTATCGAAATCAAAGATGGGGTTTTCGAGATATGAGCAGTTTTTAAAATTAGCGTTTTCGGTGCTTCGAATTGAAAATTGAGAACACAATAGTTTTGAAAACATCCATTTGACTCTAAGTTTGCATTTAAAAAAATTACTTTTTTCAAAAATCCATTGTACGATAATATAGAGAAAAACTGAGTTTGTTATTAAGTTATAAATGACCACATTACCTTAGAAATTAATTTTTGTTGCAATCGTATAGACCGTTTTCGAGATATGTCGAAATTTCAAAAGTACGTTGTTCGAACTTTTAGCCAAAAACTGGGTACGCAGTCATGGTAACCACACCCACTTAAGCTTAAATATCAATTTTGGTTGAAATCGTTAAAGCCGTTTTCGATCAAATCAAACTGGTACAAAAACTTTATATGGGATGTACCATTAATATTGAGGTTAGCTTGCAAAAAAAAAACACCTCCCGAACTGTAAGCCCAAAAACTGAGTTAATTGGGGGCCTATGGGGGACCACTTTGAGAACACCGCGGGTCGTTGGCGTTACACCAGGCTGAAGATGATTGCATTGTGCCGCATGCGTTGGACTACTTGCTTGAGGGTCAGGTGGAGACACTGGACAATCAGGCGGTGATCAGACGCAAGCAAAACATTACAACATCATTGGCGCTGGGATTGGCTGGCCGAAGAATGAAAGATCTTGGGACATTATTGGGTGGAGGAGTCCCAGTCGATGAAACAGATTTTTCAACTGATGCTAGCGGTAACACTAGGCTGAAGATGATTGCATTCTGCCGCATGCGTAGGACTACTTGCTTTGAGGCGGTGGAGACACTGGACAATCAGGCGGTAATCAGACGCATGAAAAACATTACAACATCATTGGCACTGGGATTGGCTGGCAGAAGAATGAAAATCTTGGGACGTTCACTGGGTGGAGACCCAGTCGATGAAACAGAATTTTCACAGATGCTTAGCGGTAACACTAGGAATCGAACCCAGGAAAGAACTCTGGAGAAAATCCAGAGAGTCTAGCTGGGTAAGATTTACAGTGGTAGAGAGACGAAAAGAGACCCGTCAATGGTGGTCTGATTCGAATATCTCTCGAAATATATATATAATTGGGGGCCTACAGGGAGTAGAGGTCATTGCAGACGATTTTTCGGTGTATGGAAAAGGTGACACAGAAGAAGAGGCAATGAAAGACCATAATCGAAATTTATTTAAATTGTTAACGAGAATCAGAGAAGCAAATTTAAAACTTAACAAAAGCAAGTGCGGAATAGGAATGCGACAAGTACCATTCTTTGGGTTTTTGCTTACTAATCAGGGGCTAGCAATTGATAAAGGAAAGTTAGAAGCCATCGACCTCCTTCCTTTCACTAAAGGCCTGTGAAGGGAACAATCTTAGGATTGACAATGATTACTCACCTTGTCGTGGTGTGGAGGCTTAAGTAGAGCAACTCATGGTAGGTCGGCTTGGATGGCATCACCATCTGCCAAATAACCTGCCAGCTCTACGAATCGAAGTGGTAATCGAACCCGTCCTACCCCATCCCTCCTTTTTCATCCCTTCACTCCCCCTGGGCTGGATCAAGGCGTCATACGTACCGTGTCGAGGATCAGCCAGGCCGTGGGCCCAGGTCTCAACAAAAATAGCACTAGTCGAATACGGTATATCCAGATACCGGGTGCCCTCTGGATTAATTAGCCCTATCTGCATAACGCGGGCCTCTGTGCAGATTGAACTTCCTTTCCCTAGCTACTCGTGGGATCAAAATTTCAACCATACATACAAAAACAAAAAAACATCTTCGGCAGCCAGCGGCGCCATCCCCATGCAACGCGTGGAAGAGCATCTGCAGGAACTCTGCATTAACGATGCTGCCAATGATTGCTCGTTGCTTTCAGACGAAATCACTGAGGAACACAATACTGCTTTATGCAGCTTTCCGCGACCCCCAACACCCACACCGGCAGATCTCCGAAACAGGTCACTTGGTCGTGAGACCAAAGCAGCTTTGCGCATATTTGCCCGTCTTCATTCGAAGTCGGAAAAAGTATGGACCGAGCCGGATAGAGCTTCCTACTCATGGGCAACGCCCTGGGTATTGGAATATTCCAACAGGGAACCCACCCCCTCTACTTCAAAGGTCTCCATCCCGAAAAAACCTTCGGCCCCACCGCTGGGCACCAAGAGACCGCTCGTAAGAGGAAGCCAACCTCGGAAGACTCGCCCCCTAGCTAACAGCTCATCGAGCGTTACAGGGGGTAGGACTGCAGTAGCGGCTGGATCTGTGCCCAAAAGGCGTAGGTCCCTTGATGAGGTGTCCAACGCATCGAAGAAGGCCAGGAGCTCCACCGTGTGTTCCAAATCCTTCTCTGACGCGGCCAAGGACAACCTCATAGTCGCGGTAGTGGACCTATCGGATGAGGAAGGCAAACTCTCCTACGATAAGTGGGGACTCATAGAGAACAGAGTGAACTGTCTCTGTGAGTATATGTCCAATAACCAGCAACCGATCATCTTTAAGGACGCTGGATGGCATCAGGGATCGGTCAAACTGATCGCCTGCGACGATCAACGTTCGGTCGACTTCATCCGGGCAGCCATCGAGCCAGGGGCCAAGCTCGAGGTGGTGGACCGGAATTCCATCCCCCACCGACCAAGAGCTAGGGTTTGGGTTCCACTCGAACCACACGATCCCGCCAAGGTGCTTGCCCTTATGGGCTTCCAAAACCCGAGGTCATTGAAAACCCCCGTGGCCCCGATGAGGAGCCCAAAAAAACTGGCCGCTCTATGGTCATCTCGATGTCGGCTGAGTCTATCCCAATTCTCAGGGATAGAAACATCCTTATAAACTTCGGCCTAAAGGAAGTTGAGTTGAAGCTCTTCAGAAAGGATGACCTTCGAACCGCTGCAGCCAACGTGCCCAGCTCCTCCGCATCATCCTCGGCTTACACCGATTCGCCATTAGAGGATCTGGATGCTACCATCGTGGAGAAGTCTGTATCAGTTAGCAATGCCGGTAAATCTGATACAGATTAATCTACACCCCTCTAAACTGGCAACCGCCAACCTAATGGTCCGCCTCAACGAAAACGGACTTGATGTTGCCCTGATTCAGGAACCGTGGCTTCACAAAGACCGCGTAACTGGGCTCAGGGCTCCTGGCTATACCCTCTACTACGCGGAAGGTAAAGGTAAAATTAGAGCTTGCATTCTTGCTAAAACTAAGTTAAAACTTTCGTTTATCCCCCAGCATAGCACAGGCGATCTTGCTGCAACGCAGCTTACTCCCAACAGCGGCAATCCGGTTTGGCTGGCGTCTGCCTATCTTCCCTATGAGGAAACTAGCCCGCCATCAACGGGTGATCAAGGAAGCGGAGAAAAAAAAGACCGGAATTGTGTTAGAGTGTGACACAAACGCGCACCATGATCTATGGGGCAGTACCGACACTAACCCTCGAGGTGAGTCTCTTTTCGGTTATTTAGTAGAAACTAACCTAGTAGTCTGCAATAGAGGGGACAGCCCAACCTTCATTGTTAAAAACCGGCAGGAGGTAATCGATGTTACCTTAGCCTCTCTTAATCTTTCCACTGCTATCTCTAAGTGGGCAGTATCGGACAGTCCATCTTTCTCGGACCATCGGTACATATACTTTACTCTAGATTGTAGCTATATCCCCAAAAAGTGTATTTACCGCAACCGGCGGAGACCAAACTGGGTTCAACATAATTCTATCCTATCCGCGAAACTAGCTAGCCATGAACCCTCGCCACCTAGCGACCAGGCTGAACTAGATTTGATGAATAACGTGCTCACCTCAGCC
This sequence comes from Cheilosia vernalis, assembly GCA_949126925.1. NCBI lineage: Eukaryota > Metazoa > Arthropoda > Insecta > Diptera > Syrphidae > Cheilosia > Cheilosia vernalis. The sequence goes on from OX421358.1 coordinate 44,057,646, forward strand.
CTGGACAGGGCTTTCACGGGTTCCTGCCCTCCCACCATAGTGAGAGAAGGTAAGAGACCACCGTGATGGTGCAAGCAACTTATAGCGCTTCGCTGCAAGAGCAGGCCTTTAATAGAGCTAAAATAACGAAGCTTGATGCGGACTGGGAAGCGTACAAAGAAAGCCAAAGACTCTTCAAAAAGGAAGTTCGAAAGGCACAACGCAGCTCGTGGCGCAATTTCTGTGAGACAATCAACAACACTAACGAGTGCTCCAGATTGCGGAAAGTCCTATCTAAATCCGCGCCTGTACCTGGTGTACTTAAAGACCCCAGTGGCCAATGGGCAGAATCAGAAGAACAATCACTGAATCTACTCATGGATGCTCACTTTCCTGGCTGCACGCCTGTCAATGGTAATCCTGACTTCAGCAGGGATCGATTGAAAGGTCCCTGTCGTTCAAGGAATATACAATGGCTATTTTCCTTGACATAGAGGGGGCCTTCAATAACATAGAAACCCGCTCGATTATTCAAGCCTTAAATAAGCTAAACATTGGCGAACAAATATGCTGCCTTATCGGCCACATTCTCACCTGCAGAAGGGGGACAGCTACGTTCGGCAGAAGCGCTGTCGTAAAACTTGTGCACCGAAGTACCCCTCAAGGGGGAGTGCTATCTCCACTACTTTGGAATCTTGTTCTAAATGAACTTTTGATTTCGATGGAACTTTCCGGTTGCAAAGTCGTGGCCTATGCAGACGACGTCGCCTTACTCACTTCAGGAAGGTATCCTCAAACTCTTTCTGACATCCTGCAACTCGCTCTACATAAACTAGTTTCCTGGACCAAAAGTTGCGGTCTAAGCGTAAATCCGACAAAGACGGAGCTAGTTCTATTCACTAGAAGGATTAAGGCACCTCTTATCACCCCCCCTAATATCAATGGCACTCCACTCGAGTTCGTCAAAAGTGCAAAATACTTGGGGCTTATACTAGACAGCAAGTTTTTATGGAGGGAGAACATTGCTGAACGTGCCAGGAAATCCCTGGTGGCTCTTTACTCCTGTCGGCTCGAGATGGGGCCTCCAACCCAATATCATGCATTGGCTTTACACCGCGGTAGTTAGACCGATTATGCTATACGGCATTGTAGTGTGGTGGACGGCCCTGGACAAGAACTCCAATTTAAAGGCCCTCGAGAAGACCCAACGCCTGGCTTGCATTAGCACCACGGGTGCACTGAGGACATCTCCTACTGCCGCTCTGCAAGTTATGCTTAATTTACTTCCTCTAGACACCGTCAGCAACGAATATGCCGCTAATGCGGCAATCAGGCTGAGGGAAGGGAAACACTGGAGGGGTCAACCAACTGGACATGCCAGCATACTCCTACAGACAAGCCCCTTACCCACAACTACTGATTATCTGCCTACGAAGATTGACTTTGAAAAAGGCTTTACAAACGAAATACCGGACAGAACCCTATGGGTCTCACGCAATGTCCTACACGAGGGAGCACTGTCAATATTTACGGACGGCTCCAAAACACTAGAGGGAGTTGGCTCAGGGGTATTCTCAGAAGAACTAACCTTGAGCCTATCCTTCTCTCTCCCAAAACACTGTAGTGTCTTCCAAGCCGATCACAGCTATTCGCCAAACAGCAGCATGGTTGTCGGTTAATGCGATATCACATAGGGATATTATAATATCAGTCAGGCTGCCATCAAATCCTTAGTATCCAGCGAAATAAGATCTAAAGCGGTGGAAGATTGCCGCGCATCTCTTAACGAGATAGCTGGACAGTACAACCTCACCCTTTGCTGGGTTCCGGGACACTGTGACATCCCAGGGAATTGTGCAGCTGACGAACTTGCAAGATTAGGCTCCTCTGGCGTTGATAGTGTTAGTCTGCACAACATGTACGCACCGCTGTCATACGCTAAACAAATTATTAAGGCGGAAGTAACAAGGAAAGCAAATCACAGATGGAAACATCTAGGATATTGTGATGTTGCCAAGCTTACTTGGCCAACACTGGATCCCAAAAAATTCAGGGAGCTTCTGCGACTCAACAGATATAGTATCTCGTTAGTTGCTAATATTATCACCGGTCATTGTATTCTGGGCAGACATACGCAAAGACTTGGTCTGCCATACAATGACTTTTGCTGAAGCTGTAGGGATGAGGAGGCGGACGAGTCCGTCACCCACCTTCTCACATGAGTAACCAGCAAAGGAACCCCTATATACCAGTGGTTGTATGCACAATGGGCCGATTAACGGCCTAAGTGTTTCTCTCAACGAGAGCCACTTTAACATAACATAACATAACATAACATAGAAGCCATCGAAAAAATGCCAAAGCCTCACGACGCTAAGAGCACCCACAGGTTTGTAGGACTGTGTACTTACCTTTCCAGGTTCTTGCCGAGCCTATCAGATATTGCCGAACCTTTAAGAAGGGTTATTCGCGAAGGTACTAAATGGCAATGGAGTCAGGAACAAGAGACAGCATTTGAAAAATTAAAAAGCCTTATCATGAAGGCACCAGTTTTAAAGTACTTCGACGCGTCCAAGCCGGTAACTATTCAATGTGACGCAAGTTCAAAGGGACTCGGAGCAGTACTACTGCAAAACGATCGCCCAGTAGCATGCGTCAAGAGTTTTGACAACTACGGAGCAACAATATGCGCAAATTGAGAAAGAGACACTCGCAATCGTGTTTGCCTTCAGGAAGTTTGACCAGTATCTGTGTGGCAAGCCAAACATTATCATCCAATCTGATCATCAGCCACTTCAAACCATATTTAAAAGGTCAGTTCTAGAAAGTCCAAAACGTTTACAGAGGATGAGACTCGCCTTGCAAAGGTACGACATTCACAGAGGTAACATACAAAAAAGGAAGTGAAATGATATTTGCTGACACATTGTCTCGAGCTTTTTTAAAGAACGGACCAAGAGAGCATATTGAGGACACTGAAGTATATGCACTAAATAAAGTAAAGTCTAAAAATAGAATCTTTCGCGAAATCAACGAAATAGATACCGTTAAAGATATCAATATTAAAGATTCACGACTGTTAGAAATATGGGAACAAACGAAAGAGGACACACCCTGCAAGGAGTTTTTAAATTTTGTCAAGAAAGGATGCCCAGAGAATCGAAGTCTTGTGCCACAAGCAATTAAACCGTACTGGAACTACAGAGAACAGCTGACAGTGTAGGATGGTTATCTGCTAAAAGGTGACCGAATTGTGATACCCACATCGCTACGAAAGAAGTTTTTGCAACGTATTCACTATAGTCATCAAGGAATCGAGTCATGTCAACGGCGAGCCAGAGATACAATTTTTTGGCCTGGCATATAAAACAACATTCGAGACGTCTGCAACAGCTGTGATATATGCATGAAGAATTCAGCAAGTCAGGCAAAACTACCACTACAAAGCACCACCATCCCGGAGTTCCCGTTTCAAAGAGTTAGCATTGATATCTGCGAAGTCTTAGATGGCAACAAGAAACGACAAATGTTGATTACAGCCGATTATTACTCTGATTACTTTGAAGTGGATGAACTGAATCCAGCAACAGCAGAACAAGTCATCAAGGTCTGCAAGAAGAATTTTAGTCGGCATGGCATCCCTGAAGTGGTCGTCACCGATGGAGGGACTCCCTTTGTTAACAAACAGTTCTATGAATTTTCAAAGGACTGGGAGTTCAAGCATTCAAAGAGCTCCCCAAATTATCAACAAGGAAATGGTAAAGCGGAATCGTCTGTTAAAATAATGAAGTCTCTTTTCAGAAAAGCACAAAGTAGCAATCGTTATTTTTGGAGGGCCCTTCTGGAATGGAGAAATACAGCAAATGAGATTGGTTGCAGCCCTGTACAGCGTCTAATGTCTCGGCGTACCAGATGCATCCTTCCCACATGTCAGAAGAGGTTATCACCTGAAATTTTTATGATAAAAAGTGTCGACAATTGCCAAAGCTAGAATTCGGACAAGATGTCTGGGTTCAACTTCGAGGTAAGCCAAACAATAGCGAATGGAAAAAAGGGAGCATTTCAAGCGTACCATTAGATCGTCAAGCAGTTGTCAGAGTAGACGTCGACTACACCCGCAACCGTCAGCACATTCGTCTTCCATCAGCTCCCGCAATAGAAGCCAACACTGAATGATTCACCAACTACGAGTATTCGTCCGGTGACTGAAGCAATGCTTTCTAGAAGATCTAAGCGGATTCAAGAAAAGTTAGGTCAAAGCTAAAGGGGTATAAATATTATATGAATTATGCGAATTATTGCTTTGCTACCTAACATCATTCTTAAATTATTAACATAGGTATATAAATGAAGTAATATTATATTCATCTACTAAACTGAACTACACATTTGAATTAGAATATATACCTACCTATATGTAACTATTATATACTGAAAAAAAAAAAAAAAAAAAAAAAAAAAAGGGAAGATGTTACGATATCGGTGTATAATTTATTATATTGATGTACCATTATACGGTGTCACTCTATGTACATACCTTTGAAATTCTTAAATAAACGCGAGTACTAATCTAGACTCTTAAGTGTAGACATCTCTTATTATTGCTACAAGCGCGTAACATAACACCGAGGTTTGAACGTAATCCGGGCAGCCGTTTAGGCTGTAGGCCTGTGGAAGGACGGACAGACGGACAGACCGGACAGAATTAAGCGAGTTCGAGTTCCTCTATCATCGTAATATTAGAATTGATAAATATCTCGAGTTCGAAATTTTGTACGAAAACAATATCTTTCTCTTAAGGCTGGTACGCTGATCGAGTGAAGTGAAATTTTCACTCCTCTCCAAAAAGTGCTGTGAAATAGAGAGTGAAATATTTTGTTGGAGATTTTAGTTGGAGAAATTCATGTAGGGTGACTGAGCTAAAAAAAAAATTGTTTTGTGGCAGTTCAAGAAAACAGCTGGAAGAAACAAATTGGAAACTTCACTTTTTGTGAATCATGTGATAGGTACCTAAAGTAAAATGTATTGACCTATTGGAAGACATTCATCCGTCATCGACCACAATAACAATAAGTTATTGCCATAAAACCAAATTCTGCAACCAGTATGGACCTACGGGCACCAGTTGTGGGTATGAGTCATACCGTATGACCGCTCCAAACGTATTTCTAAAAAATCAAGGTCTTTCAAAAATATTACAAAGGAACAAAGTCATATTCAATGCACAACGCTGATCTAGATATTGAATCAGTATAGAAAGAAGTCGAACAAGTTCCTTAAATGCACAACACTTCTCAACCACGTTAGCTTAGAAACAACCGAATTTATAAATACAGGCAGTGTAATCAGGAGATTAAGGCGGATAAAACATGTTGATCTTTAAAAATTAGCTAAGTCAATATATTTTCTAACGAAAAAGTTCAGAAACGAGGGATCTTTCGATTAGTCGAATGGCTAGGCACATTCACATTCGGTTGTCAAAAGTCATTGCTCTCGGGACGTGTTTTAGATCGGCTGAAAGGCCTTCCCTATTGTCGAAGCATCTTTCGCGTACCTACTAGTTCTCGAATGACTTTCGATGATTTTCCCTTCCAGCGAACCTCCAAAAACACAAAAAAGAATGGTTCGTATTTCGTTCATGACAATTTTAATAGTTTTCAATTTGGCAAATAATGCCTGTGCCTTGATTTTGTGCGGTTTTTTCCGCAATGGCGGTGTCGGAAAGGGTTCACGTATAGGCGGATTCTATAAATGTGTGAGTGATGTCGCGAACTGACAACTTCCAATATTTCCCTGTTCTTATATCGCTTTGTTCCTGCAAATTCCAGGCGAGCTTTCCCACACGCGACCTTTTTAGGTAGCGAGAAGGATGTCGGATGAGAAGAAATGACAACAGCGTGACCGTTGTGCGACAATTTGGTACCTTTTTCGAGGACACTAATACAAATTTTTGTTCCTTTGTTCCTTTTTATTATTTGTAAAATACACATTTTTGGACTATTCGCATGAGAGCCAATGGCGAACGAACTGCGAACAAGCGAATATTTTTGACACTTCAATCATTGTTGAATGTTAAATGCGATAGAATTTTTCCATTCGTGGGTTTGTGGATCCGCGAATGTTTTATGTGGATTGTGAATAAAGTGTGACAATTCGCTGCAAGAATTTTCAATTGCTGTAATAATTGTAAATTGAGCTATTTAAATCGATTGAGAGTCCGATTTTTTTTTAGTTAGACTTAAGATTAATTTAATATAAGGCTTTGGTGGTAAATAGTATACAAATCAATTTTCAATTCATAAATACAATTAAATTCATTTGTTCGCAATTCGCGCTCATGTGAATAGTACTCAAAAAAGTTTTCAAAAACTGTGATTTCAAAATGAATTATGTTTAAAAAAATAACGCGTAAATAGTGTAAAGCCGGCTGATACTTGTTAAATATTGGGAGAAAATACTAAATTTATGTAACAGCGTCAGAAAAAGGCACACTTTTCTTGCATCGCCCCTTTTTTATTGGATTTTTAAAACTAAATTGAAAGAGATCTTAAAAGTAGATATAAAAATGAGTTGATATAATTTATAAACAAAATTCAATTAATTTTTTATATATTTATAAATAAAAATCAAAGCTAAAAGGTTTTCATTAAAATTTGTCATTTGAAAACGAATTGCATCTAAAGTACTGTCTAGCTTACCCGCAGAACAACCTTAAAGACATCTAATTCTAATGTTATTTGGTTGTTTTGGGTTTATTTATAAAAGAAACGTTGTGAGAGAGTGATCTTTTTACAGTCTATATTGTATTGTGAAACTAAAACCAAAATTTATAACCTTTCTCTAACAATCCGGGAGATCGTTGCGAAATTGTGAAAAGCAACAAAAAAAAAGAGCGGTGAAAGAAAAAAGTGTCATTTCTAAAGCTACTCTGCAATTTAAGAATTTTCGCACAATATTTAACAATTTTTGGCTCTCCTAACACTATAATCGTGTTCTGATAGACAGCACCGTTATATTTTATAGAAATTCATTTGGAAATCACAGCGTTTCTAAAATTCCCAAAGTGAATTTTCATACTAAAAAAAGGGAAAAAGTAGCAACAAATAGTATGAGGGTCCTCGAAAAAGTGCCAAATTATTGCACAACGGTCACGTTGGACACAGAGCGCGGCTCACTCACACATTCAAATCCGATTCGGACCGTTCCCTAGCGACATCGCCTCAAAAACCGCACAAAATCAAGGCACTGATTTGTAAAATAGACAGGACAGTCGTCAAATTTAAATAATTAACAGTGCATGGAAATTACACATATTTTCAAAGATCAACTGCTGCTATAATTGCTTGAACAAAACTGGGTAGAAAAATATTCTTGAAGCACCCTGCATATGGAAAAGGTCATCCATGCCACCAAATATTTGTACACCTAACATTCTCGCACTATATTCAATGAAAAAACGACTTTTCAAGTGCGAAAAACTTATTATTCTCTTAAGGAAACATCTGAAATTCCAATAAATTTCTAAACCACATCCTACAAATCATTTTTCACGCTGAAATGTCAAAAAATTAATGCGACGGACAATAACAACCAAGTGAAATAGCTGCGGAGAGATTTTAGTATCGCAACCTACAACTCAGTTTTGGAAGCGATACTTTCCACTCGAACTGCGTACCGCCTAGTGAAATTTCCATTTGGAAAATTCATTTTGACATTTCGCAGTGAAAAATTTGTATAAATATTGGATTTCACTTGAACTGCGTACCGGTACCAGCCTTTACTACCTACGTAATGGAGAAAGTTAAAAATATTTGCCGATGATTGGAGATCAGTTTTGCCGTGAGAAGGTGTGCTTCAGGACCTGATCCTATGTAAATTCCTAACTTATACTTATATCTGATCGAGACCATGATCATCAGCTCTATTTTTGTCATATGGATATATTAGCCGTGTTGTTTAAGCTTCAACAACTATTGCGAGTCTCGAAGTGTCAATTATAGCGTAGTTATTGTAATTGGCGTGCTGAAAATCCTTTACTTTGCTTTGCTGAGATCGAAGCTCAAAAACACACGGCTATTATTATTTCGTGAGTAAATTTTTCTTAAACAATTTACCTTGCATCAAAAGTGGGGCAAGTCCATATTTTTAGCCTAATGGCGCTGTAGCAAAATATGTATCTGCCACTCTAGAGCTTTTGGTGCAAAAAGGCGAAAGGTACCGGGTTTCTTTGATCTCCCGCAAAAAGTAAAATTTGGACTTGCCCCTCAATTTTAAATTTAAGGGATATAATTCCATGAACGCTGCCCGCAATTTTGCCCACAGCGGAAGCCAGAAACGAAGCAGCGGAAGTTGTGCTATTCTTTTGATAGTGTTTTGGTGAACCGGAATTTTTGAAGTTTCGTTGCATTTTGTCAATACGAATTTCTATGTATGAATAGCCCTTTTTTATTATTAGCCATGATCTATAAATAATCGATTTACATGCACTTACAACAACAGCATATGATCCTGCTTCTCATCGAGGTCATGAACCATGATCTGAAAATTATTTCTACTATTGCTCGCAGCGCTGTTTGGCGTTGTTTGTTTTATTCTTGAATGTTGGTGTGCCTGTAAACGATAGCCAAGCTACACAGTCACATCCAATAAATTTCCCGTCCTTCTAGATTTTGCTTTTTAAATCAGTAAAGGTATGACAAGACCAGCGTAATATTCCCTATTTTTTTAAGTAAATGTTTCATAAATATTTATTTACCAAAAAAATGTTTCATAAACATTCATTAAACAGAAAAATGTTTATGAAATTTTTCGCAGCTCGTAAATAATTTTTGTTTCACAAGTTTCCCGGCAGAAAGGTGAGAGTTGTTTTTTTTTTCTCAAAACTAATTATTGGGAAACACATTTCTTTTTTATTACAAAATATTACAGAAAAATGTAATTGCAACTGTTTTCGCCGATTTTTTTTTAACAAATAGTGACGATTTTATTTTAATAATCAAACGTATTTTGTGTGTGTGCAGCTGTCTAAGATTCCAATCTAATAAGCTTTTCACACCAAGCCCAAAACCGGGTTTTCGCCAAAACACACGAAAACTTCATCGAAAACAGAAGTTTTCCCATACATATTTCAGTTTTCAAAACGAGTCGTTTGCACTCGTTTTCCGCGAAAACACCACGAAAACGACTTCCAATCGTTGGGTTGTTGGAACAAACACACCTTTTGCAATGTTCAGAAAAATGGCTGACCGACCAAATGTCACAATTCACATCTTAAAATCATTTCCACAATTAATTGATGGGCTAATATTGTTTTTAAATGCACTAAATTAATTTTGTGTGTTAATTAATGCGATCGAAATTTGTAACCACAAAAGTTTGCACCGAAGTTTAACGACTATTGTCTCACAGCTGATTGAAATGTCAAACGAAAGCGAGTTGGTGGTCGGTGTGAATGCATCGACGAGTTTTCGAGGAAAACCCGGTTTTGGGCTTGGTGTGAAAAGCATATAAGCGGACCAGATGTACAAGCTGCGGAAAGATTTTCATTATATTTCGAATTTATTGTAAACCGAATTTATTGTAAACCGATTTCCTTTTAAAAATAAAACGCATCATATTACGGAAGCGGTGTTGTTGTTTTCGAGACTGGCTGTGAATTTGATAAACCTTTAATAAATACTTAATCGGCGTCTACATCGGTAATCACCCCTATCGAGGTATCCGTTCGGAACGGAATTTTCTCCGATCTGTACGAAATCGGAGAAATTCCATTCGAGGTATCCGTTCTGATACGACTTTCAGAAAACTTCTCCGATGACATGTAGCGCACCCTGTCGCATTGCGTGGAACCGCGTTATACCTCTTACTTTTGACAGCTACATGGCACATTTTTTCCGAAGCTCTCCGACAACTAATTGCTACGGAATATTTGAATGCGAAATGAACGCGTTTATATGCTTCTTCTATTTTGTTCCGAAACGGATACTTCGAACGCAATTTTAGTTCCGATCGGATTTGACTTTCGTATCGGAATTTTTTCCGAACGGATACCTCGATAGGGGTGAATAACAGAAATGTTTGACAAATGTTTATTGTTGAAAATCATTTGTAACAGAATTCACACTACAAATACAAATTCTATCTCTTTCTTGTATATACATTGAATATTATATAAAGAATCACCATTTCGTTTGTGAGTTGAGTTGTGATTTTCATTTCAAGCGATTGACATTATCCTCTAACCTTTTTTTGTAATAAAACCTTGAACTTGACTTGGACTTGTTTTATTTACCACGGGCTTTTTAATATTTATGATATATTTCACGCTGATAATAAAATACGGCTAATACTAGCGCAAAAAAACGTCACAACCGTCACAACCCCATGGTAATAACAGCAAGTAACGGAGAATCGGCCGGAGTTGGGAGTCTCAGTATTGTCTCTGATATTCAGCACGCAATTACAACCAGATTACAACAACTATTGCGAGTCTCGAAGTGTCAAGTCTAGCGCAGTTGTTATAAATGTGTGCTGAAAATCCTACTTTACTTTGCTTTGCTGAGATCGAAGCTCAAAAAAACACGCCTATCAACGTCTTCGTCACGTACATATTTGAAATTATTTAATTCACACATTTTGCACCAATCTAAACAAAATTGCAAAGAAAATGACACGGAAACTTCGAGTTTTTCGTTCAAATATGAAAAATATTTGTCCACAAATGAAACATTTGCAGATGTCGTAACCACAGCACATCTGCAAATAGCAATTGAGTCTGCATAATATGCCATGTGTCTGACAATGATAAAATTGGGTGTTCAGACGATTGGCAGATACCTGACAACTTCATTGTCAGATGGCGGTCTCACAATTATCTGACAATAACTTTCTGCAAGTATTGGTAGACAAAATTGCCAGTTCACACGGTTGGCAGACATTTGGGACAATTTTTTCATTTGTAGACCTGACAATATTGTCAGATCCGGCAATCGTCTGAACAGAGCTTCAGTCACTTCTTTTTGAACATATTTATGTATACTTTGTTCAACTTATAATAATTATTTATGCCTTAAATAGTTTATTTCCTAAAAAAAATTGATTAATGTGGAAAAAAATCGTTTTACATTATTTGTTTTCCTTGTAACAGCTATGGTACACAAAACATTTTTAGTAGAGGTATTTACAAAAAAAAAAAAAACTTTAAATTCTTGTCAGTAGGAATATAATAGCATATAAATTTAACAACTTTAGAATAACAAATAATTATTTATTTCCTTTGTTAGACGGTTTCAATATTCCCCCTACGTCGTTGTTTATCTTCTTGGGAAATAAACGAAGTTTCCTCCGAGCTTATAGGGACGACTTCTTTCGCAACAGCTACTCCATTTATTGGCGATAGCAACGAAGGGTCGGTATTACTCGGACACGTGTTATGCACAGAAACTGCTTCGTATTTCACTCGAGAAGGTGTATGCGACCGAGATGGAACATTAGAGGGGCTTCGCGAATGCGGACTAGCATTTCGAGAATGTTGGAAATCTTCCAGGGGAATTTCTTCAGACCTAAAAATACGTATGGCTCCAGGTATCTTCAATAAAATATTTACAGCTATAATTACCGTGGACGGGGCATTCGCGGACTGCTTTCTCGGGATCGTGGTGATCGATTTCTTGAGTTTTCACGGGACTGCGAAGAACTTTTTCCACCGGGGGAAATGTCGCGCACATCGTTTGATCGTGTTGAGGATCCGGAACTAGTGTTCGAGCTACGTCGACGTGAGCGGCCAGTACTTTCGTTACGTATCCTATAGTTAGAATTCATTATTAAAAGCAACATTTTAATTTATTTTAAATACCCTTCAATAGATCGATTTTGAGCGATATGTATACGACTCACACCAGCCACAGGCGTATTGTCTCTTCGTAGTGCAGCTGCAAATCCAGGCACACGACTGGAGTTAGAAAAAATTGGTCTGTGATCTCGCGAAGTTCTGGAACTATTTCCCACTCGCAGCCCAGATACTGCATAAAGCGGCGAATCAACAATTTGGCCTGGAATCTCTAATAGCTGCGCAATTTGACACATTTTTTTTTGACGTGCTTTGCTTCTGCCCTTTAGGATAAATATTCGTTAATATTGTACTAGACATATTACATATTACATATAAACATAATAGTGTTGCTTATAAGTTTTTAAAACCACGTAACAGATTTTTACCCGCCTGTGTTTCAAAATTGAATACCCATAATAATAGATTACCTTTGTTAGTCTCTGCTTAGCTGCCATGCATCTTATATGATCATCAAACAAAAATTTTGCTGACAACAATGGGGTTCGATTATGAGAAGCACCACCCCTATGCACCGTAATATGCAAACAACGCGAATCGTCTTTGTCGCCTAAAACCTCGACGTCTTGAAGAAAACCAACAAACTTCGCAACACCCCAACCCAAGAGCTTAGCATCTGGTTCTACTAAAATCAACTGTAATGAGTCTATAACCAGAAACCTCCTTTGTTTAGTATTGTCTTTTGTCAGTACTGTACAGGCTATCAGATCGCTGTTATCTAAAACATAAATATACAATTTTAAGTTAAAGTTTTAAGCATTTTATATTCTTTAAGTAGGTATATATTACTTAAATCCAAAACGTTGTCGACTTGAACACAATTCGTCACATTTGTCAAAGGAAGCATTGTCTCAGTCTCATTCAGATATTTCTGACACGTTCTGCGTAACAAGAAAAATCCCCGAATAGCTCGACGTGCTTTCTCTACTTCCCCACATGGCAATCGTCGCGGAAAGCTAATTCCTGTCAGCGGGGTACCCGTTGGAGGTAGAAGGATCGTTGAGTCCATGCATAGGAACTCTACGTTTAATAATTGCTTCTTCATTTCATTGTACTCATCTTCAAAAAGATCGAGAAAAATTTCTTCAGATTTGTAAAAATTTCTTAAGGCAGCCATTGCTTGACACTGTGCTAAGAAGAGAGTATGCTGCTGAGGTTCAGTAATACAACTTTCGTCGGTATTGGGCTTTGTGAAAGTAACCAATAGGTCGAGTGTTATTTCAAGTGTTATGAGACGTATTCGACACGCTATTAGCAAAAAAAATAAAAAATCTTATAATGTAAGCACTAAAGTAAATTTTTTAACTTACATGGCTGATTAGACAGACTGATTATGTTCAACAGGCTCTCCACTAGTTCATTTTTATAAGTCTGAGAAGATTTTCCAGATTTGGCAAGAACTTGATCTAACCAATCTTTACTGACTCCTAAAAAAGTAAGTTTTAATCAAAAAATTAGCTCATTATAATAACTAAAAAAAGCTAGTTAGAAAGTTAACTTTAATCGACTACCTACTTAAACACTAGCAAAAGTACTTATTGAACAAACGTAGAACTATTGGATATCAAATAAATTTATTGTCCATAAATTCTAAAGCGTGAGGAAAATAAAATGCATTTTAGATCTATGTTACTTGATCTGAGCAAAAGCAGGACAATAGCAAAGGAAGTAATTCAAAGTGTAGTTTCAAACGGTGGACTACCACACTAATAAGACCAATAGGTATGTGTACCATACTAACGCCAAATAAGTTGTTTACAGTCTTTTCTGCTGGAAAGACTGCAAGAATGCTGCTGATTGCTTAGACGTTCTACACTATGCCATAAGTCGTCACCTGACCTAAAACAGGTCTTACGTAGAGGGTGTTATCTCAGGACCCTGCCTATATGTTGGGCAGCACTCATTCTTAAGATGTAGAAAAACCACAACTAACTTCACAACACATCCTTTGGACTTTTGTAACTTGCGTGCCAAAATTTACTTTAACTTTTATTTATTCCTCTGTAATCGATATTATTTCATTTATAACTTTAACTAATAAACGTATTTGCGTAACGAATACAACAATTGGCGACGAGGCTTGGTCGTATTTTTATCAAAATACGTTCCCCACACTTGAAAAATAATAATTATTTTACACACGAGGACATAACCTGAAAAAAAGTATCAAAATGGCTGAACAAATGATCGCGGAATTATTAGCTGAGCATCAAGCACCAATTACAGCTCACACCCAAATTCTGCTACAATTACAAAAGGTCGTAGAGATGCAAGCACAATATGGCACTTCACCAAGTGTTAGTGGTTCTTCTGGACAAGAACAAACAAGCAAAACGTCTCTTATGGATTCCTTAGCAAACTCCATGACTGAGTTCGTATACGACGCAGATAATGGACTCGTTTTTGAAACCTGGTACGACCGATATACAGATATTTTCGAGCGAGAAGCAAAATCTCTCCCTGAAGCAGACAAAGTCGCGCTGCTTTGGAGAAAAATGAAGAACTTGGTCGCTTCAAAAACTACGTCCTACCAAAGAAGCCATCTGAAATGTCTTTAAAGAATACCGTCGAGACACTCTCGAAACTTTTTCGGAAAAAGGAAACCGTCAAATCGGACAGTGAAGACATCCAAAAAAAAAAAAAAAGGAAATCACCAACATTGACGCACTTTTGGAGGAAACCGAAAAACTACGTAACCTAAAAAGCGACACATCAATTGAGCATAAATCACCTCAAGTCTGCTCAATACAACAGAAGAAACGTTCTCCTCGTCCATCGAAACTTCCAAAATCACTATGCTGGCTTTGTGGCGACATGCATTACGTCAAATTTTGCCCCTATGCAAAACACAAATGCATCAAATGTCACCAAGTCGGACACAAGGACAATTTTTGCCACAGCGCAAATAAGAAATCTAATTTTTTGGCAAACGATTCTTCAATCAACAGGGAACACTCTAAAGAAAGAAAGAAGTACCAGAAATTTCGAACAACGGCAGTATACTCCACAAAAACGCTCAAGTTCCAGGATTTGCGTAAGTATATTTCTTTTATTATAAATAATCATCAAGTCAAACTCCAGATAGATACTGCGTCAGATATAACTATCATTTCGACTACTACATGGGAAGCCACTGGTGAGCCATTAGCTGCTTATGAGACACAGCACATCGCAAATGATGCCAACGCAAGCTCTGTGAAACTTGTTGCCGAGATCGACTGTGACATCACTATAGGCGACATCACAAAATCTGTAAGATGTTTCATTTCCGAAGTTGACAATTTAAACATAATGGGAATCGACTGCATTCACAAATTCGACCTCTGGAATAGACCGACCAACGCATGGTGTCGTACTATACAGTGCAACGAGGATTTTTCAAAATCCCTTATACAGCAGTATCCAGCAGTGTTTAACAATGATCTCGGGTTGTGCACAAAAACAAAAGTGCATATTCAACTAAAACAAGATGCTAAGCCAGTTTTTGTACCGAAACGTCCTGTTCCGTACGCAGCACGTTATGACATCGAACAAGAACTGCACCGATTAGAAAGCGCTAACATTTTAACACCCGTAGATACATCAAAGTGGGCTGCTCCTATCGTGGTAAGCAAACGAAATGGAAAAATAAGAATCTGCGCTGATTACTCTACAGGTCTTAACAACGCTATAGAGTCTAACCAGTATCCACTTCCAACTCCCGATGAAATTTTTGCAGATTGCCATGACTGCATCATATTAAGTCATGGTGATCTCTCCGACGCTTACCTTCAGGTTGAAGTTGAAGATGATTCCAAAGAATTGCTCACAGTCAACACACACAAAGGACTTTACCGATTTAATCGTCTGACGCCAGGCATAAAATGCGCCCCTGGAGGCTTCCAGCGAATTATGGATGAGTTATGTGCAGGTATTGATGGAGCACATGCATACATCGACGACATATTACTTGCTAGCAAATCCATTGAAGACCATCAAAAGAATTTACAGCCGCTTCTCCAACGACTGCAAGATTTTGGATTCCATCTGAAGTACGAGAAATGCAAATTCTTTCAAAAGCGCCTAATCTACTTAGGACAAGTCATCGATAAAGAAGGTATTCGTCCGGATCCGGAGAAAATAAAGGCAATCGATTCACTGAAGATACCGACCAACATATCGGAAGTTCGTTCACTTCTTGGATCGATCAACTAATATGGGAAATACGTTCCTTACATGCGTACACTCCGAGAACCGATGGACAACCTACTAAAAAACAACGAGCATTTCAAATGGACGGCTAAATGTCAACAAGCTTTGGAAAAATTCAAGCAAATTCTCAAATCTGACCTTCTCTTAACACATTACAACCCAGCTTTACCAATTCATGTGTCTGCAGATGCTTCCAATCATGGCATTGGCGCAGTCATATACCACACATTGATCTATAAGAGCTATTTACCATATATCTCGAGCACTGACGCCTGCAGAACGGAACTACAGTCAAATAGAGAAAGAAGAACTTGCTCTTATATTTGCAGTACAGCGATTTCACAAGATGCTCTTTGGACGTAGATCTACTCTACACACGTATCATAAACCCTTATTAGCAATTTTTGGGTCGAAAAAAGGCATTCCGGTGTACACAGCAAATCGACTTCAAAGATGGGCACTTACATTACTCGCTTATGATTTCGATATCAAGTACGTCAATACAGCTGACTTCGGACACGCTGATGTATTATCTCGACTCATCAGTTCACACGAAAAACCATCAAATGACTATGTTGTCTTTGGAACAAGATGTAAAAACCGTACTCGATGAATCTCTGGAAACTCGTCCTGTGACGCACAAAATGTTGGTTTAAGCTACCAAAGTGGATCAAGTTTTGCAAAACATGCAAACAGGTACATAACGACATTAAACCGTACTTCGCTCGTCGGGAAACACTTTCCATGGTGAATGGATGTATTCTATCAGCATCACGAATAGTAATACCAACAAAATATCGGAAGCGTATACTGAAGCAGATTCATCGTGGACATTTTGCAATCGACCGCTGCAAATCTATTAAATAAATAATAAATAATAGTTGGCGCAACAGGTCCGTAGGGACCCAGGGCCTAGCTTCTCGCAACCATTCGTTTTGTGTGAGTTTTTTTAATTTTTGGAACGAATGGAAGGGATCTACAATTTTATGCCGGTTCCAAACGGGCCGATTGAGAAGCTCTTTCATGACAGTTATACTCTCGGATGTTTGTCAGACGTTCGCGAGAGGTGGCGCAGTGAAAAAAACCCTGAGTTGGAATTTGGGTTTTTGCGGGATTCGAACCTGGACCCGTCAATGTCACCATTGTCAGTTAGCTGCAAAATCACCAACTAAGCAACATTGCAGGCGTGGCCATTAACAACACGTCCACTTGAACGGATTCATGCTGACTATGCCGGACCACTAAATGGCAAGTATTATTTAGTAGTCTTAGATTATTTTTCAAAATGCCCACACATTTTCGAAACCTCATCATCTACAACAAATGCTACTATCAACCTGCTTCAACAATACTGTGGCTTATTTCGAAATCATCATCATGAATCATGGTGTTCTCATCGTGGCATACAACATGCTCGAACGGTTCGATTCCATCCCAGTTCCAACGGTCAAGCGGAAAGGTTCGTAGACACCCTCAAGAGATCTTTAAAAAAAACTGCAAGATGAGGAAACATCCCTAGACGCGCTAAATACTTTTTTTGAAGTCTATCGCTCTACACCTAACCCAAACGTTCCAGATAGCAAATCACCTGCAGAATGCTTTATTGGTCGAAAAATGAGAACCGTATTCGATATGCTGAATGCACCAAGACCTACGACAACTGATCGCAACATCAAAATGGAAGTCCAGTACAATAAAAAAACATGGTGCTAAGGATAGATCTTTTAAGAAAGGTGACAAAGTTTATGCAAAGGAATTTAAACTAAATAAGTCATTCTGGGCAAGAGGCGAGATCACCAAACGAATTGGAAACGTAATTTATGACGTTCTCATCAGCGTTGGAGATAAGCAAAAACTTATTCGAGCGCACGCTGATCAAATAAAGTCAAGACTTGTTCCGTGAAAGAATTTTGAGGGAGATTTGGCCTTAATAGCTCTAAAATAGCACAATGGGTCAATCGGTAGTTTTAAACAGTGCCGAGTGTTGGATGACAAGTAACAATGGGATAACATTTTAAAAGATTCCAAAGCGATTTCTGTATTATGTATTATGTATCTACATAAAAATATAGTTTCGAAAATAAAATCTATTTACATTTTGTACGCCTATCTAAATAATAATAAACTAAGTCCACTTGTGCACCGATCATAAGTAAATTACTTGTGTGACCGAAAGTCAATGAAGTATTGTTTCAATACGATCCTAAAATAAGTGTCTGTGTATAACAAAAAATTACGTACCATCTAGAAAACGATTTTGTGAAAAGTTTTGCATTAGAATAGAAAGGAGCAAAGGTTAGTTCAGCGATACAAGGAAAATAATAATTTTTATCTCAGAGCTAATACCCACCTCTATTGTTTGCCATCGCATAGATAAGGCAAAGTGACAGCAATGCCAAGTAATCATTTTCCCCACAGTCTAGTGAAGAAAACACTACGTCCAAGAAAGGGCGTAGCATATCCGCTGACGATGATTCAACAAGTCTCTTAAGCTTTTCCTTTTCCTCATCGGTGATATTGGATTTATGCAATGAGTGGGTTAACGGTAGCTGCTCTTCGGCTTCCGAATATACCGTAGAACTACTGCATCCCATTGGCGACGAACTGCCATCGGCATGCATGCTCGATGATGTCGAGGTAGTAGCAGCTGTATCCAAAGCTTCCTCTAGACTTTCTCTCGGTTCTACGAAACCGGGTACAACAACTTCCCGTCGTTCAACATATGCATTTAGGATTTCCGCAGCACCTTCCGTAAAAACTCGATTATCAGCGTTTAGAATTACCCACGCTAAAGCATGTACTAATGGCCCATGTGTAATGACCAAAAAAACTAAAGACAGTAGGTACAACGCAACTATTGATGATACGCGTGGGTTGTTCATCTCTTGAATATCAATATCAACGACTTTGTTGAGAACAGCAGCTAGATTCTGTGTTACTACAGCCATTGAGAGCGGTGGGGCTGGTGTCAAAGAAAATATATACAAAGGGACGAACAGCTTATGCAGAAGATGCTCTGTAAGGACCGCATTTAGATCACGAATCTCAAGCAATAGAATATCATTTAGGTAATGCAAATGATCAAGGTGTTCAGCAACTAAATTGGAGAGTTTCTGATTCGACTGGTGGCTAAATAATATAATTATAAAATAGCATTGATGAAATATGTAGAACTGTTTAAACGCAAAACTTACTCGATGTCTGTTCGAACACATGTGTCTAATTCCAATATGTGTTTTCCAATAAACCATACCAGATTGCTGAAATATGGAGCGGCTGTTCTATAAAAGATATCAAACATGTTTGATCAATTAGTATTAAGGCAGTTATCACAATTTTTATTTAAAGAAAACTTAAAAACTTTCCCTGAACCTTAACTCTTGTTTCTAAAGAAGTAGCTTCTACGAAATGTATGCCGCGCACGCGCTTTACCATGCAAAAGTTGCCACTATATTTCAAACTAATTTTCCCTGGACTTATCCTGACCATTCTTTACAAATACCTATAGGAAAAAATAATTGTTTGCATGCATGTCTTATGTCGTTTTCTATTGGGACCACCAAAAATCTTTTTCAGATCTCAGATTTTACGCAGCAAATGGAACATGCAACGAAATTGATCTGCTTTTGTAAATGTATTAGTGCGTTATTTGGCAGCAATAACAGCTGTTCAAATTGCATTTGTTTTTGCAAAAATCACAAATGGATATCGACTTGAAAAATGTTTCCCCTATTGCACATACAAATGGAGTATTTTTGGTGATTCATAGTCTGCAGATGACGAGGAAAACTATGTAGATAATAGTTCCCCCTAAATTATATCCATGGCTATTAAATGTATTTCGTTATTTAGGTTTTCACGAAACTTCCCCCATTTTTCTTCAAAGCAAACTTCTTAAAATGACGTAAAACAGCTGCGCCAAGTATGTTGGTATTGTGAGAGTGTGTGTAGATCTGGAAAAATATCGAGATCTGCAAAAAGTGCTCCGAATCGAAAAAAAAATTGAATTTTTGTCCCAATGGAACATGAAAAGTGATTTAGATAAAAAAAAAAAAGATTGATTTTTGGTCCCAATGGAAAACGACATTATATTTACTTTATCGATTATGTAGATAGAGAGTGGATCTACACAAGAATGATCAGGCCCGTCATAACAAAGGTATACTTTTGTAATATGGTGTACTATAGCAAACCAAAAGGTAGCAATCATTAAGCTTAATCTTACAAGGGTACAACGTCTCGCATGCTGACGTATAAGCCATACAAGGACTAACACCCCTCTACATGTTATTCTATTCTATTTCTGTAATAATACAATATATTCTGTATTTAGATCGAGTAGAAGTTTTTGATAAGGTTTTGCGTTTTTAGTACATCTTTCGAAATATAGCTGTAACAACAATCTAGTTTCTATGGGAAAATCAGAAAAAGCTATTTGAAAAACAAGTGTTTGGTACTCGTACAAATAAGTACGAGGAAGCCGAGGACAAAGAATCTAAACCTGGAATGTACGAACAATCTAAAATACGAACGTTCAAAGTCGATTGACGTTAGTTACATTTCTGTTGCAATAAAGTTGTTACAAGCTCTAGAACGGTAGAGCTGTTGTGACCTGAGAAGTTTTTTTACATGGCGTATGACAAGAGTCTTGTGGTAACTTGTACAATCGAGGATTGTTCATCCTCAGCCAACTCGAAACAAATTAATTTCGGTAGCATTTAACTTAAACGAGTTTGCTTAATAGTGTTATTGTAAACAAAAATTTAATCAGCTCATATAATGTAGCGATAAATGGTTTTATCTTTAAAGATACACTAGGCATTGAGGCCTATATCATAATTTCGGTTGAATTTTGCTTATGGCTACCTGAATTTGTTCTGCATTCAAGAAGAGTTGGTTGTTGCTTTAATTGTGTATCAGTGCAGTTAAATGAGTTTAAAAGTTTACATAAAAATTGCAGATTGTTAAAGAATAATTCCTATACATATTTGATAGCCCATCAACAATTATATGTAAAATACTAGCTAGCCCGGCGAACTTCTTTCCGCCCAAATTCGTTAATGTTATGAAAATAATAATTCCGAGCATGCACAATGCACAGGAAATTCGAAAAAGTAAAAACGCTTGTGACAAATGTCACTTTATGTTTGAGTTAGCGATGATCAGTGATGCTAGTTCCAGCTATATTATGCCATTTAGGCATAATTTAGATACTTGAGGAATAGTTTTAAGAAAATAGTCATCATTTTTTTTAATTTTTTTTACAATCAATTCGCACAGATACATTTTGAATTTTGTAAATCTGCCCTATTCCACAAAACAATTTATCAACTTTTCACTTTGCATTTTGCAAATTTTTCGTCAATTTGCAAAATTTTCTGTTCCTCAAAACTATAAAATTTGAAAATTGTCAAGTTGAAATTGAAAGTGTAATTTGCAAAGTATTTGCAATTTTTATATTTTCTTTGCAGTTTCTGTTCCACATACGTTCTCTTGTGCAAAGTGCAAAGTAAATATTAAAAAGTGTAATTTGCAAAGATTTTGCAAATAATTATGCTGTTTCGTTCCAAACTCTATTTTTGCAAAGCAAATTTTGATAAATTTGTCAAAAGTTTGCAAGGTAAACGATCGCCTTACAATTTCATATTGTTATAACTAGTGAAGCTTTCAAAATGTTAAGACGTGAGTTTTTGTTCTACGATAGTGAAGACGCGGTTGTAACAAGAAATTATAGAGACCGAATTATTTTTCGGGACTACAAAACTTTAATTTTAAATAGTGCTTTCGTTTCAATCAAATTCAAGTTGACTTCCTTTTGAATGAATTTGGAGAAAAATTAGAGCACAATACACAGCGCAATCATGCTCTTTCGGATGAAAATCAACTGCTACTGTGCTGGCATTGGCTCGGAAATGGTTGCCAATACCATGGTGTTGCAGTTATGCATGATGTTGCAAAATCAACAGTTTGCAGAACCATCCGTAGAGTTATCGACGTTATAATAGACGCTTTGTTTTAAAATATAGTGCGGTGGCCCGATGACGTCAGTGGTATTGCTGAAAAGTTGTGATGATGATAATATGATATGATATAATATTATGATGATATGAGGGCCAGACTACACATTTTACAGTGTAAAGACAAGTTGGTCGGGCACAGCGTTCACGACTCAAGGGTGTTACTGAATGCGGCTTTAAGTCAAAGATTTGACAATGGATGGAGACCGTTTCCGGATGTTGTTGTTTTGGGTGATAGTGGTTACGGGCTGAAAAACTGGTTGATACCACTATTACAACGAAATCGCGATAACCCTGCTGAAGAGGCTTTCAATCGTTGCCACAAAAAAACACGGCTCATAATTGAAAATAGTTTTGGCATTTTAAAAGAAAGATTCCCGTGTCTAAATTATTTGCGACTGAGGCCTGAGTTTTTCCCAAAACTTCCTCCCAGGCAGCCTGTTTATCCAATTTATTTACCTTCAAAATGAAATATAGACTTTATGTTCCAAATATTTACAATAATTTCATAAAAAAATTCTTATTTTATTGTTTTGAAAACTAGCAAATAAAATATTATTTTTTCTTTGATCAATTTTAACACTGCAAGTTTTTTCTCAATTTTTATTTTGCAACTTTCGTTCGGGTGGGAAATCACAAAAAGTGCAAAATGAAAAGACACGTCTTCGTCTTAGGCTGGTCGAAATCATAAACTAACTATTAAATAGACTGACAGCTTTCCTACGTCTCCCGGATTTACCCCGCAAATTTTGAATGAGAGCCCTCTCTCGCGCTCTCTTATTTTTCCTGTCTGTGAATACGTGTTATTAATGGCCGCCGGGTGGCACTTTTTCAATAACAAACAATTTGTAAATGAATTTATAACAATAAATGTAAAAGGAATACATGTTGAGTATGTCTTTTTAGATAGCTTTACTTGTGCTCTATCCATTTTAGGTGCCAAAAAATGTTCATCCATTCACATTTCTGTTTTTTTTAGTGTTCTTTACATGAAAAATATTTTTTACAGCAAAATTCATTCAGCTACCTTTGGGAGTTGTTCCAAAAATAGGTTTATTACCATGCAAGTTAAACCCAAGTTTTCACTAGGGCTAAAGAATTTATTTTTAAACATTCCTGAACATTGCATAAATTTCTATTACTTGGTGGGTGTTTTCAAATTCTTTTTTTTAGCACCATATTTGTACAAAATCAAAATATGATTTGGAATTCTGTAGTTTAATAAGAGTGAACACTGTAATGTGTTGTTGTTACGTAGGAACAGTAAAAATGATAATTTTATTTATATATATCTTTAAAAAAATATATTATTCTCGGATATAATTATGATTAAAGATTAAACTCCTAACAAAAAGACAATATAATGTGGTATTTAATTGGAATCTGCGATTCGATCCGATTTCAGATTTTGCGTATTCAATCGAACGTAAGAATCCAAATTGTTCTGTTAATTTTTTAGTTTTATAACGTTGTATTTTAAAATGTCCACTGATGTTTTTGTAAGCGTAAGAAAAAGTACACTTTATGTGTTTTTGAAATACAAAAAGTGATGTTGTATTGTATTCGTGTTTTTTGAGCTTCGAACTCAGCAAAGTAGGGTTTTCAGCCCGCAATTACAACCTTATTACAACAACTACTGAGAGTCCTCGAAGTGTCAAGTAGAGCGTAGTTATTGTAATTGCGTGCTGAAAATCTTACTTTACTTTTCTTTGCTAAGTTCGAAGCTAAAAAAACACGCCTTACTTCACATAAATAAAAGGCAATCTACATACATAGGATTTTTTTTATTATGGAATATACCCGAAAAAAACTAAATTCGCATATAATTGTTCTTACATTTTTGTATTAGGCTCAGTTCTTTTGCTTCTTTTGAGGACTTAAACCTAACGGTTGAATTAAATCTTGGTCGTTAAATGTTGCTTACGAATTATAAAGCTAGATTATCAACAAAAAATATATTAACAAATATCCTTTAAATTTTCTAGAATAATAATTTATTCATTCATTCATCTACTTCTCAGTCAATTCTACAACAAAAAGCCAAATCATTCCACTGAAATATTTCATTTCTTTACTGTTCCATCTGGCAGGAATTTTGTTCAGATGGAATTCAATCAGGGGTGGTTGATTTGTTGTAATTGTTTTCGTAGGAACAAATTTTGCTGACATTTTGCATTTTACGTATGGCTATAACTAGAGCCTTACTTAGCTTGTCGGTTTTTGCTAGGAGGAGAGAAATAGGTTGCGAAACATAATTGAAATTCTATCGCGAACATGCCAAAAATTTATTGATATCGATGTAATAAAAGTATTGCTGTTCTTTATATCGTACATTTTAAACATTCATTGCACTTCAATTACATAACAAATTTCACTTGATACCAAGAAATAAGAAAATCGAACAACTTTTCATATAAAAATGTAGCGAATAAATTACAACCTGGAACTAAGAAAACCCATTATTTACAAACACAGCCCCGCACTCGACATGAAAATGAGAATTCACCTTAGGCTACCTGACATCTGGTTGAAGCCAGACGTGTAGGCTGGTTTTTTTCAAGTATGTGTGTGCCCCCTTTGATTAACATGGCACAAACACATGAATTCAAACTGGGCTACACTCAAGGACAAATCCAGCTTGTAGGCAAATTCTCTAAAGTGGGCGGAGCTGACGGTCTATTTAATAGTTAGTTTATGGTCGAAATCCAAGAGACCAATCTTTTTTTTACGGAAATTACAAAAAAAAAAATGAACGATATGACACTTGACGACTGTCAGAGCGCCATCTCTATGTAAGATTACACGTGTACATTATGTATGGGCAAGTAATAAAAATTAATAACTAAAGGCTGGTACGCTGATCGAGTGAAGTGAAATTTTCACTCCTCTCCAAAAAGTGCTGTGAAATAGAGAGTGAAATATTTTGTTGGAGATTTTAGTTGGAGAAATTTATGCAGGGTGACTGAGCTGAAAAGTTTTTTTTTTTTTTTGTGGCAGTTACTCCAATATTGAACTCACGCACTTTTATTTTACTAGACAAGAAAACAGCTGGAATAAACAAATTGGAAGCTTCACTTTTTGTGAATCATGTGATACAGTAAAATGTATTGACTCTTTGGAAGATATTCATCCGTGTTCAACCACAATAACAATAAGTTATTGCTATAAAACCAAATTCTGCAACCAATATGGACCTACGGGCACCAGTTGTGGGTATGACCGCGCCAAACGTATTTCTAAAAAAATTAAGGTATTTCAAAAATATTAGAAAGAAACATAGCACTTTGGTACACGCACAACGCTGATCTACATACGGATCTAGATATTGTAACAGTGGAGAAAGAAGTCGAACAAGTTGCTTAAATGCGCAGAGCTTCTCAACCACGTAGCTTAGAAAAAACCGAATTATTAAATACAGGCAGTGTAATCAGGAGATTAAGGCGGATAAACACGTTGATCTATAAAAATTAGCTAAGTCAATATATTATTTTCTAACAAAAAAGTTCAGAAATTCTACGAATGAGGGATCTTTCGATTAGTCGAATGGCTAGGTACATTCACATTCGGTTGGCAAAAGTCATTGCTCTCGGGAGATGTTTTAGATCGGCTGAAAGACCTTCCCTATTGTGGAAGCATCTCTCGCTACCTGTTAGTTCTCGAATGACTTTCGATGATTTTCCCTTCCAGCGAACCTCCAAAAACACAAAAAAAAATGGTTCGTATTTTGTTCATGACAATTTTAATGGTTTTCAGTTTGGCAAATAATGCCTGATTTGTAAAATAGACAGGACAGTCGTCAAATTTAAATAATTAACAGTGCATGGAAATTACACATATTTTCAAAGATCATCTGCTGACTGCTGGTATTGCTTGAGTAAAACTGGGTAGAAAAATATTCTTGAGGCACCCTGCTTATGGAAAAGATCATGCATGCCACCAAATATTTGTACACCTAACATTATTGCACTATATTCAATGAAAAAACAATTTTATAAGTGCGAAAAACTTATTATTCTCTTAAGAAAACATCTGAAATTCCAATAAATTTCTAAACCGCAACCTACAAATCTTTTTTCACGCTGAATTGTCAAAAAATTAATGCGACGGACAATAAAAACCAAGTGAAATAGCTGCGGAGAGATTTTAGTATCGCCACCTACGACTCAGTTTTGGAAGCGATATTTTCCACTCGAACTGCGTACCGCCTAGTGAAATTTTCATTTGGAAAATTCATTTTGACATTTCGCAGTGAAAAATTTGTATGAAAAATTGGATTTCACTTGAACTGCGTACCAGCCTTAAAGGCTGGTACGCTGATCGAGTGAAGTGAAATTTTCACTCCTCTCCAAAAAGTGCTGTGAAATAGAGAGTGAAATATTTAGTTGGAGATTTTAGTTGGAGAAATTTATGCAGGGTGACTAAGCTCAAAAAAATTTGTTTTGTGGCAGTTCAAGAAAACGAAGAAACAAATTGGAAACTTCACTTTTTGTGAATCATGTGATACCTACAGTAAAATGTATTGACCTATTGGAAGACATTCATCCGTGATTGACCACAATAACAATAAGTTATTGCCATAAAACCAAATTCTGCAACCAGTCTGGACCTACGGGCACCAGTTTGGGTATGACCGCTCCAAACGTATTTCTAAAAAATTAAGGTCTATCAAAAATATTACAAAGGAACAAAGTCATATTCAAAGCACAACGCTGATCTAGATATTGAATCAGTAGAAAGAAGTCGAACAAGTTCCTTAAATGCACAACGCTTCTCAACCACGTTAGCTTAGAAACAACCGAATTATTAAAGGCAGTGTAATCAGGAGATTAAGGCGGATAAAACATGTTGATCTATAAAAACTATCAAAGTCAATATATTTTTTAACAAACAAGTTCAGATGTTCTACAACCGATTGATCTTTCGATTAGTCGAACGGCTAGGCGCAATCACTGTCGGTTGTCAAAAGTCAGTGCCCTCAGTAGGTGTTTAGGTCGGCTGAAAGGTCCTCCCTATTGTCGAAGCATGTCTCGCGTACCTTCTAGCTCTCGAATGACTTTCGATGATTTTCCCTTCCAGCGAACCTCCAAACACACAAAAAAAAAAATGTTTCGTATTTTGTTCATGACAATTTTAATAGTTTTCAGTTTGGCAAATAATGCCTGATTTGTAAAATAAAAAACAGTCGTCAAATTTAAACAATTAACAGTGCATGTAAATTATACATATTTTTAAAGATCATCTGCTGGTATTGCTTGAACAAAACTGGGAAGAAAAATATTCTTGAGGCACCCTGCTTATGGAAAAGGTCATCCGTGCCACGAACTATTTGTAAACCTAACATTATCGCACTATATTCAATGAAAAAATAATTTTATAAGTGCGACAAACTTATTATTCTCTTAAGGAAACATCTGAAATTCCAATAAATTTCTAAACCGCATCCTACAAATCATTTTTCACGCTGAAATGTCAAAAAATTAATGCGACGGACAATAAAAACCAAGTGAAATCGCTGCGGAGAGATTTTAGTATCGCCACCTACGACTCAGTTTTGGAAGCAATATTTTCCACTCGAACTGCGTACCGCCTAGTGAAATTTTCATTTGGAAAATTCATTTTGACATTTCGCAGTGAAAAATTTGTATGAAAAATTGGATTTCACTTGAACTGCGTACCAGCCTTAAAGGCTGGTACGCTGATCGAGTGAAGTGAAATTTTCACTCCTCTCCAAAAAGTGCTGTGAAATAGAGAGTGAAATATTTTGTTGGAGATTTTAGTTGGAGAAATTTATGCAGGGTGACTGAGCTCAAAAAAAAAAATTGTTTTGTGGCAGTTCAGAAGATCTTAGGTTATATATAAAATAAAGAATACTCCAATATTCAACTCTCGCACTTTTATTTTACTAGACAAGAAAACAGCTGGAAGAAACAAATTGGAAACTTCACTTTTTGTGAATCATGTGATACCTACAGTAAAATGTATTGACCTATTGGAAGGCATTCATCCGTGATCGACCACAATAACAATAAGTTATTGTCATAAAACCAAATTCTACAACCAGTATGGACCTACGGGCACCAGTTGTGGGTATGACCGCTCCAAACGTATTTCTAAAAAAATTAAGGTCTTTCAAAAATATTACAAAGGAACAAAGTCATATTCAATGCACAACGCTGATCTAGATATTGAATCAGTATAGAAAGAAGTCGAACAAGTTCCTTAAATGCACTACGCTTTCTCAACCATGTTAGCTTAGAAACAACCGAATTTATAAATACAGGCAGTGTAATCAGGAGATTAAGGCGAATAAAACATGTTGATCTATAAAAATTAGCTAAGTCAATATATTATTTTCTAACAAAAAAGTTCAGAAATTCTACAAACGAGGGATCTTTCGATTAGTCGATTGGCTAGGCGCAATCACATTCGGTTGGCAAAAGTCGGTGCCCTCGGGAGGTGTTTTAGATCGGCTGAAAGGCCCTCCCTATTGTCGAAGCATCTCTCGCGTACCTACTATAGCTCTCGAATGAGTTCCGATGATTTTCCTGTCCAGCGAACCTCCAAACACACAAAAAAAAATGTTTCGTATTTTGTTCATGACAATTTTAACAGTTTTCAATTTGGCAAATAATGTCTGATTTGTAAAATGAAAAGGACAGTCGTCAAATTTAAAACATAACAGTGTATGGAAATTATACATATTTTCAAAGATCATCTGCTGGTATTGCTTGAGCAAAACTGGATAGAAAAATATTCTTGAGGCACCCTGCATATGGAAAAGGTCATCCATGCCACCAAATATTTGTACACCTAACATTCTCGCACTATATTCAATGAAAAAACGACTTTGCAAGTGCGAAAAACTTATTATTCTCTTAAGGAAACATCTGAAATTCCAATAAATTTCTAAACCGCATCCTACAAATCATTTTTCACGATGAAATGTCAAAAAATTAATGCGACGGACAATAAAAACCAAGTGAAATAGCTGCGGAGAGATTTTAGTATCGCCACCTACGACTCAGTTTTGGAAGCGATATTTTCCACTCGAACTGCGTACCGCCTAGTGAAATTTTCATTTGGAAAATTCATTTTGACATTTCGCAGTGAAAAATTTGTATGAAAAATTGGATTTCACTTGAACTGCGTACCAGCCTTAAAGGAGCGCAAAGTCTTTGCAAAAATTTTATATTGCAAAGTGAGATTTGCAAAGAATATTGTGGAACAGAAACACTTGTCACTTTGCCAAAAAAATTAATTTGCAAAATGTAAAGTGCAAAGTATATAAATTGTTTTGTGGAATAGGGCCCTGGTACAATATTTTATCAAAGTCGCATTAAAAAATGTTATTTACAACTGTGCGTCATGCTTATTTTCCAAATGTCTATTTGACTTACTCACCAAACCAAAACCTTGGATTATAGAGATAAAAAAATAAAGAATCGCCTATCAATCGACCAACATTTTGTTAAAAAATTCTTGAATCACCTTTTTTTTTTTTTTAAACCTTCTGGCTATGCCTAAGCATTAAAGGCACGTCGACCAATAAGATCTATTGTGCCATAGGGCCGGAATATTGTTCAGTCTAGCATGCTCTCCACTTTCCTGATTAAGTTAATTAAGCTGCTAGCAGATGACTTCTTCATCTCTTCAGGGCTGAGAAGCTCCCTGTAGAAGATTGTTCTTCTGATTCCACATAGGGCTGGACATACACATATTATGTGCTCAGCTGTTTCGTCTTCTTCAAGACATAACCGACAGAGTGAGGAGTCAGTTAAATTTATTTTATTTAGGTGATATCGTAGGTGGTGATGTCCTGTCATGCCTGTTTAGATTTAAAATTTTATTGGCATCTTTATTGAACGGCTGTATAGCACGCTTGGCCTTTCTTAGACCTGGGATGCTCTCCCAGTATGAAATACATTTTGTGTGTTCCCATCTTTTGATGGCTAGATTTATAGACGATTTGGGAGCATAACAGAAGGGTTCAGGTCCTGTGAAAGGAGTTGCAGAGCCCAATCTGGCCATTTCGTCGGCTTTCTCGTTTCCCTCAAAACTCTCATGGCCCGGAATCCACCATAATTTGGTTTTATTCCTTAGGCCAAGTGTTCGAAGGGCGTTGAAACAGCTTAGTACCGATTTGGAGTCAATAATATGCGAGCTAAGAGCGTTAATAGCTGCTTGACTGTCCGTGAATATATGGATGAGAATGCCTTTAATACCAGTGTTGTATATGTGACTAGCACACTCTTGGATGGCTAGGAGCTCAGCCTGGAACACGCTTGGATTAGCCCCCAACGGTATTGAGACATTATGGTTAGGTCCGTGGAACCCAGCTCCCACTCCTGTTTCCATTTTGGAACCATCCGTATACCACTTTAGGCCATTTTGGCAAGTAGGTGGGCTATTACTCGCCCATGCTTCTCTACTTGGGATCTCTGTAGAGAACCGC
The DNA here is from genome assembly GCA_949126925.1 of Cheilosia vernalis. NCBI lineage: Eukaryota > Metazoa > Arthropoda > Insecta > Diptera > Syrphidae > Cheilosia > Cheilosia vernalis. Next base: position 44,088,133 of record OX421358.1, read on the forward strand.
TTATCGAAACATAAGGTCTTTGGGAGGCGGTCTGTTACCGCGCAGATCATGTCAAGTTCTGGAATTTCAGAGAACAATTCGTTTAACTCAGGACGTTCACTGAGGCTTGTTTCTTTCATTTGGATCAAACTTGCCGAACTGCGGATCGCCACTTTGTTTATGTAAATGTGGAGAGGTGTTAGTCCTATCAAGGCTTCTATAGCCGCAGTAGGACAGGTTCGCATGGCTCCGGATATACCGAGACATGCAAGTCGTTGTACCCTATTTAGCTTGGCAATGGCGGTCTTTTGTTTTGTTTTAGTCCACCATACTACAGAAGCGTATGTAACAATGGGCCTGATCATCATTGTGTAGATCCATTGGGTTATCTTTGGAGAGATACCCCAAGTTTTGCCATACATGCGACGGCATGCCCATAAAGCGTTTGTTGCTTTTGTGATTTTGTTTTTAATGTGGGAGTTCCAATTTAGTGTTTTATCCAGGATTACTCCTAGATACTTAACTTCATTGGAATACTCAATGATCGTATCATTTATTGAAATTTGACCTAAGTTTATATTTCTTCTTTTGGTAAAGGGAACTATGACAGCCTTACTGGGGTTAATGGATAAACCTTCTTTGGTACACCAGTCTAGGACTATCTTAAGGGCACTTTGCATACTTCTTATAATTTTGTAATGATGATGACCAAGAATCACCTTGTAGGTTAGTTGCAGCTCCTTTGTAAGATATGCAATTTTTATCTTTTTTACCAAAGTTGCATAATTTTTTACGGGTATAAGCATAATTATGTTATTTGAGCCGGAAATCGAATGGAAATGTTATTTACATATTTAAAATTGATTAAAGACTAATTTAGAGTTTTTGTCAAATAATTGTACAGCTAAATTAAATATGAATTACTGAAATGTCAATTTCAAAAACAACCAACGCCAACTATATTATTACAATTCAATTTAATGTTGTTGATACAAAATTGATATGCAGGGAAGACTAATGTGGTTTTCGATTGGGCGCTCTCAGAGCACTTTTTTTGCTCTCAGGGCAATTTTTATGTTCGTTTGGTACAGGAAAAAGCAATCTTTTTCAGATTTCAGAGCACTTTTGCGAATCTAGATATTTTCTCAGATTTACCAATACAAGTGCGTTTGAGTTTGACAACTGATGGAATTTGTTTACATTTTTAGTTAATTTTTTCTCCAGCTAAGAAAGGCATTGCATCGGGTGAATCTATTTTTGCGAATTATTTATGTATAAATATTTAGAAATCAATCGGGACGGATATTTCTAATGTTTTAATACAAAATTTAACAAGTGAATGGAAATCGCTTAGAAAAGTGTCGAAGACTACACATATTCAAATCGCACAAATATCAACACAAAAAAGAGCAAGTGACGTTTTTATGTTCGATTAGGCACACGAAATCTGAAATCTGAGGGCAAATCTGAAGAAGCCCAAACGAATACCACATAACTTGTCGTTAATATCTCCCAGCGCAGCGCCATCTAGGTATCGGGTCCAAATTTTGGCAAAAACTTTTTTTTTAAGTATTAGGTATATGGTGTTAGTTTGAGCTAAATCGGTCTATAAATAAGAAGTATAAATGAAGCGACCCCCGCGCCCACTATAGGGTCTAAAATAAACATAAACCATCCGAATCACCACACAAACATATGGTGTAAATATAAGGAGGATAGCTTCTGTGGTTCAGCCGTGATTGTCAGTAATACATACGCACGAACGTTTTTATATATTAAGATATTTTTGGTTTTATGCATTTTCTCGTTCCAGGAAGAAGGAAAATTTGGATAGTTATTTAAACGGAAAAAAGGTTTGATTGACGTGGACCCTAATGTGTTCGATATAGCACTGAACTCGCCCTGGTACAGAAAACCTGTGTTTGACATGACTTCTAGGGCGCCCTAGTTGTGCCCTGAACTGAGCCCAGTTATTTTGTCGGGGCAAGAACTCAGTCCTGAGTTGCGCTGTCATTTCGCTTTCTGTTATTCGTTTATTTAAATATCGTTATAAAGAAAAATACAATAAATTTGATATTCAAGAGGGAATTGTTTGAAAACAACAACGTTTATGGACTAAAACTTAATATTATAGGTAAATGGAATGAAAAAAATCTGGAATGAGTACATTTTTAAATGCATAGCCTATATTGCAAACAGTTTTATCAACTTCCTTTCATTATCGCAAGCACAAGATCAGAATTCAGTTAACTCATTTTTAACAATAAACAAATAAACATATCCGAATTTTCAGAGTTGTGCAGGGTTTTTGACAGAGGTGAAAATTGGCTGACACTTCTCAGTGCGCACTAGTGGGTACTAGTGCTAGCTACGTCAAACAAGCCTATAGTTCTTTATTAAGTACCTACTTTTTTATGCATTTTTTGTCTTTCATTCTTTTCTAATTGGTCCTAGATAAATTAAAGGCTTTCATTAAAACTGACGGTGTGAAGATGACTGACGAAGAAGTCAGATCATTACTGCATTACTTTAGTTTTGACAGAACTGATGATTGGATGGAAGATTGTCGTGCATATATTAGCGAGATAGTTGGGAAAGAACAACCTCAACCTTTATGCCGAATTCACAATGTCGCGTTGAACGCGTGCGTGCGTCGTCGAGCTTTGACACGCTTTATCGAAACTTTACGATTTTAAGTGCCAAAGCGCGCGAGCAAAAATTTTGTAAAACGAAATGCTGCTTTGAAGCGAATGCGCGTTGAGAGAGTATTTCGCCGAAATGGAAAAAAAATCATATATAACAGCATAACAAGCAAAGAACAACCTTAAAGTGGATACACGACCAACGATTAATATTTTTTATCAAAGAAAAACATAAAAAATCAGTAGTTGCTCAAGAAAAAAATAGAATACGTCATTTACACACACTAAATTTATTAATCGGCATTGAAAAAATAGAAAAGTGTTCTTTAAAATAAAAATTTGTGGATCTGTGCCACTCCATCTAATCAAACGCGCGTGATAGTAGAAAGTAGCTCTACTCAGGCGTCGCGTTGAACTTTACGATATTTACGATCTGAAGTAGACTCAACGCCTAAAGCTGTATTTTGTGTAGCAGCATATGAACGCTTTGTTTCTACATAATCTGTCAACGCACGCGCGCGTCAACGCGACATTGTGAATTCGGCATTAAAGGTTTACAGAGTTCCGAGATACTGTGACATTCCAGGGAACTGTACAGCAGACGTTTACAGGGTTCCGAGACACTGTGACATTCCAGGGATATGTGCAGCAGACGTATTGGCAAGACTATACTCCTCCGGTGTTAATAATAATAATAATAATATTTATTGTATCATACATGCTTACACAGTAAGAATTCACTTATAAGTCTGTGAAAGATAAACATTTTTAATTTACTATTCATAAATGAATTGAAAGTTAAGTTAGATTTAGTTTTAAATTCTTTTTTTTTTTTTTTTTTTTTTTAATTGAAATTGAAATCGCTTGAGGGATAGGGATGGGAAAAAATTAGTTGCTTTAGTTACTGAGAAAATTTTGAAGTTCGGTTTTAAATCGTCGTGCATTAGTTAGCTCTCGCAAGTTACGTGGGAGTGAATTCCAAAGGCGAATAGCAGCAACAAAAAACTGTCTTTCGGATGTTAAGACATGAAAAGCGCGGAAGTTCCAGACAAGAAGATCTGTTACCGGAAACTGGATTTTTTCATAAAGATATGAAGGCTGTCTACTTATGAGTATGTTGAAAAGAAATATGACTGTTCGAAATTTTATATAGTTACAAAAGGACATGTTAACTAGGTGTTTTGCAAGATGTGAAACGTGATTGTGTCTTTTTAAACAATACACATATCGAATAGTGGAGTTGAAAGCCACCTGAAGCCGCCTTCTACTCTCGGCATCACATCCATATAAAATTTCGCATCCGTAGATAAGTACAGGAATAACTAACGTTTTAGCTAGTAGCAATCTCGTTTCAAGAGGAGTAAACTTTTGAGCAATCCTTAGGGTTCGTAGAATACCGTAAGTTTTCCCTACTATAGTATTTATGTGATTATTCCATGTTAAGGTTCTATTGAAGACAATACCTAGATTTTTTGAAGACTCAACAAATTCGACTTCAGAGTTGTTTAACATTAAATGAGGGAAATAGGAAAGATCTAATTTCTTTTTAGAAATAACTAAACACTTACACTTCGCTGGATTAAGTATTAGGCCGCTTTTTGATGACCAACTAGAAATTCGTTCTAGATCCTCATTTAAAACGCTGACGCAATTTTCAATTAGGCCCAAGGGGCAGCTTTGATAAATTTGTATATCATCGGCATAAATATGCTTAGATGAACTTAATATGACAGAAGCAATATCGTTAATATATATCGAGAACAATAGGGGCCCTAGGATAGAGCCTTGGGGAACTCCTTGCCTTGAGGGAAGAAAATCGTAAAGGTTGCCATCAAGTGACACGGCCTGTTTTCGTTCACTTAGATAGGATGATATTAATTTAACAGCAGTGGAGGAAATTGAGAAAAAGCGTCTTAATTTGCTGAGAAGAATTGAGTGATTAACCAAATCAAAAGCTTTGGAAAAATCTAAGAGTACCAGAAAAGTAACATTATCCCTATCTAATTTATCCCTTATCTCTTCAATGACGTTCAACAAAGCAGTTGTACAGCTATGCTTAGCTCGGAAACCCGACTGTACTTGTAGCAACAAATTGTTTTGAGTAACGTAATTATTAAGCTGCTTATGCATAATTCTTTCACAAATTTTAGATAAATAAGGTAGGATGGAGATTGGTCTGAATTCTTCATTTTAAGAGTTCTTAGGTATTGGAATTATTTTAGGTAAATTCCATTCGCTGGGAAAAATGCCGGTCATAAGAACAGTATTGATGATACGAGTTACAAACGGTAACAGTAACGGCAAGATCGCTTTAACAAAAATCGGATTTACTTCATCAACACCTGCAGCCTTGGACTTGACAGACAGAAAACTTTCTACAACATCCAATTCATTTACTCTATTAAATACAAAAGAAGTAGCAATCGGTAAACAAACATCCTCGAGTATATAGTTAGCTGCTGGGTCATTACAAAGTGGGTTTGACAAAAACGTTCGATTAAGTTCGTTGGGATCGATTCCTGTAGAACAAGTAGTCTTTTGCTTCCCGATTCCTAATTTACGAATGTCATTCTATAGTTCACGACCACCTGAAGAAGAACTAAGTCGGATGGAATAGAATTGTGTCTTAGCATTGCGTATTTCACGGTGTTAATACTGTTAGTCTGCACAACGTTCTTGTACCTGCTATTCTAAGCTAAGTCGACCACTCACGCGGACGCCATAGACAAGGTAAGTCGCAGATGGAGACATCTACGCTACTGCGACGTTGCTAGGCTCACATGACCAACCCTGGATACTAATGATCTAAGGAGCTTCTGCAGAACCAGTCTATCTCCATAGTCGCTAATGTCATTAACGGGCAAAGTATTCTGGGCAGACACGCGCTAAGACTTGGGCTCTCATAAATGACTTTTGCAGAAGCTCGAGACCAACTTCTCTGCAGCTTCCCTGCCCTACTAAACTAAAAGAACGCTTACTTAGGTAACTACTTCCTCAACGATCTAAGTGATCTTTAAATTCCTCGAGCTAAATCCTGATGATCACTCTTACATTTTTTTTTAAATTTCTATTTGCTTTGTATTAATGGTCATATTTTCCTTATTTTCCATTTTTTAATTAGTAAACGATAGGAATTTGCTATCGAGAACAAAGTCTTGTTTCAAACGTAATTTTTCAGTTGCATGTTGCCTACTGCGACGATACAATCGAGATCAAACGATTGAACCGAATTAGGTGCTACAAAGGATCGATTATTTCGACTCAACTCGATTGTATCAAGTAACGTGCTGGCAGGGCACCCCTTGTTTTCCCGTTTTGGATATAAAAAACTAGTGATACCTCAAAAAACTTACTAGTGCTCTAGCTACTAGCTGGAGCCAATTTCTTAAAAGTCTATTTACGATAGAATTTTTTATGTCAATACTGCACACTCAGGGGTTTGCCGCCCAATAATTTTAAACAAGTTAGAAAGCTAACTTAATCCTTTTCCGTTGGGCAAAAGGAAGCTTCCGAGAGAGTCCGGAAACAAAAAAATACTTCTTAAACCGTTACTTTGGCACAATAAATACTCTTTTGGTGACTTTGATGTGATATTCGATTGGGCTTCTTCAGATTTGCTCTCAGATTTCAGATTTCGCGTGCCGTCACTTGCTATTTTTTGTGTTGATATTCATGCGATTTGAATATGTGTAGCCTTCGACACTTTCCTAAGCGATTTCCATTCACTGCCTTAATTTTGTAGGTATTAAAATCATCCGATGCAATGCCTTTTTTTGATGTAGAAAAAATTTACGTAAACAAACTTCACAAGTTGTCAAACTAAAACGCACTTGTATGGGTAAATCTGAAGCAACTCTGAGAAAATATGAAGATTCGCAAAAGTGCTCTGAAATCTGAAAAAGATTGCTTTTTTTGTACCAAACGAACATAAAAATTGTTCTGAGAGCAAAAAATGTTCTGGGAGCGCCCAATCGAATACCACATGAGAATAGATTTTCGTTTCTCGATTTGAAGACAGAATCCACTCGAGAAGCACTCACGCAAGTGTATCTAATTTATGTAAATTATACAAGCCGTAGATTATTTATGGGCATACCCATATGTGTACACAGTATACATGCACCATATAATTTTCTTATTCTAAAACTTACTTATCACGTATGAATTGTAGCATGCTGGCATTTTGAACTCTATAAACATTCAATGAAATAGTCCTCACAGCAATTCTCACCATTGATTCAGGATGATTAAAAAATTTGATAGCCTCAGTGTATAGTGGAAAGTCATTTGTATGCTGCAAGTACATATGCACAAGATACTACGTATAATATTGAAAAAGTAGAACAATTTGATGTCTTACCTCGTTATAGAAGAAATGTATGGTATGGGTATTTAGCTTAAGACTGAGTGTTTTCAAAAACAAAATGTAATATCCCATTACATCTTCGTCGGAGAAATCAAATTTATGTACAATTATTGAGTTCACATGATTGTTGCTTAGAAGGTAATCTGTTTAATTAAATAGAAATATATATAATGAAATTTATTTTTGTAATGAGGCGAAGGTTCTATTTACAAAGCGATGTCTCATTTCGAATATTTTCAAAGAGAATATTCAAAGTTTGAAGTAGTTGCACACACACGAAACTAGATCCTCCACTCTTTTGACGCATTATTTGAAGAAAGTATGAAAGCATATTTTTTTCCAAGAAGAAACTAAAAGTGCGGTAAATATTAATTAAACAACTGTTTTATAAACCCTGGTTCCTTAGTAGTTACTCGAATACTGAAGAATCGTGTTGATCACCCCAAATCAAAATTTCCGCAATACATCGCAATGACTCCACGAGCAGACCCCGATTATTTTCAGAGACCGCTGTATTTTTCTCAAGGATGCTATATAAATATTTTAAGTGCTCCAGTGAAAGGCGATTTTTCGGACGGTTCCATCCTCCTCCAAACCAACTTCGACTTCGAAACATATTACTTTATAATTTTCAAGAACTACTATCTTTCCGCTTTTGTGAAATTCCAATAACTATGTGTCTGCTTTACCCTTTCTTTTTTTGATAGGAGATTTTAGTATTTCATTAACAATAGCCCTGGAACTTTTTTTAGATGGGAAACATTTATAAATTAAATATCAATGAAATCATTCTACACTTCGGAAATATTTTTATGCAAAGGCAAATGTCGCTATGACATTAGCAACCGAACATATGATTAATGACAGTTGTTCTAAAATCTAATGTGGTATTCGATTGGGCGCTCTCAGAGCACTTTTTTTGCTCTCAGGGCAATTTTTATGTTCGTTTGGTACAGGAAAAAGCAATCTTTTTCAGATTTCAGAGCACTTTTGCGAAGCTAGATATTTTCTCAGATTTACCAATACAAGTGCGTTTGAGTTTGACAACTGATGGAGTTTGTTTACATTTTTAGTGAATTTTTTCTCCAGCAAAGAAAGGCATTGCATCGGCTGAATCTATTTGTGTAAATTATTTATGTATATATATTTAGAAATCAATCGGAACAGCTATTTCTAATGTTTTAATACAAAATTTAAATAGTGAATGGAAATCGCTTAGAAAAGTGTCGAAGACTACACATTTTCAAATCGCACCAATATCAACACAAAAAAGAGCAAGAGCAAGTTTTATGTTCGATTAGCCACACGAAATCTGGAATCTGAGAGCAAATCTGAAGAAGCCCAAACGAATACCACATAAATCAAGTATTTTTTAAAGGTCTGTTACATATTCAAAAAAAAAAAAAAAAAAAAAACAGGAAAAATTCTGCTAAAACCGCATTTACATCATCACGCACGCGCAATTTTGCAACAAAACCGAAAAGAGAGATCCGTTTATCAACAGTCAATACTATAAAAGGCGTAAGAATGAGATCACAAATCAGACACCTACGGTGTGATGGATGCTCTAGCCATAATTATAGATACGTAAAACGGAAATAGACACAGGTTCCGCTCACCAACATTTCTGCAATTGCTTGAAAACATTAATATTTCTGATTTGGAACATGTGAAATGAGATTGGTTATTAGTTTCAGTAAAATAAACCAACAATTCATCAATCAGTTACACGAAAAAAATAAATAATTGTCCGTTCATCATTTCCGGAAGCCTTGTTTTATAGGAATGCGGAATTTTTTTAGTCATCGCTATAAAAATATCAACATGCAGAGCTTTCCTATAATTCCTATATCACGCAAACAAGATGGCCGACCTTAATACGTGTCACGCTTTTTGCGTGTTAGGTAATGCTGTCCCTTTCGGTCACACGGCTATTTAGTATTTAGCATCCCTTTAATTTTGCGTAATAGGAATGTGTGACCATGTAAATGCAGCATAATGCAAAATACTAAATAGCCGTGTGACCGAAAGGGAAAGTAGGATTTCCAGCACGCAAATTACAACAACTAGGTACGATAGACCTAAAACTTCGAGACTCGCAATAGTTGTTGTAATTGGGGACGTTCGGATTCGTAGTTTAGTAAGTCTGACAGCTGTATGACTAGATGCGTCTCAGTTTTTATTGGCCCAGATTAACGTGTATAGTTTTTGCCGTTTTTGCAGTTGGCGTTTATGGAGGGGAAGCCGACCAATCTAGTCAAGAAAATCCTGCCTGAGTACTCAGTTGACATTACGAATAGTCAAATTTAAAATAAACAGAGTGGCCGTTGCAGAATTCTGAGGAGTCGAAAATAGGCGCGATGAGAGAAAAATGTGTGATTTCTAAGGCCACTCTGGTAATTTAGAATTTTCACACGATATTTAACAAACATTAGTTCGCATAACACTATAATAGTGTAGTGATTGTCAGGCGTACACGTCCCCATACTTATGAGGTAGGTTATTCGCCATATATTTCCAAAATTTCCCAAATGTTGGATTTCAGCGAAATGTTAATTTCATCGCTGCATTTGTAAGTTTGTGAAACCGAACAAGCCTCTTTACAAATTCCGCACGTCATTTATTGGCTTCACACTTCGAGACTCGCAATAGTTGTTGCAATTGCGTGCTGAAAATCCTACTTTTCTTTGCTTTGCTGAGATCGAAGCTAAAAAAAAAGGCTAATATATTTAATATGTTTGAATTATCATTTAAATTCATGTTTAAAATAATATAGCTACAAAACAAGTTCTTTAGATTTACCCACTTCTGACTTCTAAACAGAAAAAAAGTAATCAATTCGATACTAGCTGCCATTTGAAATGTTGAAGTTTCAGTGGGAACGGCAAACTGAATTTCGAAATTTTTTTTCCGAAATGTTAAATTTAGGTGCGGTGTAAATGTACTATTAGGTATTCGATTAGGCTTCTTCAGATCGAAGCTGAAAAAAACAGGGCTTTCTATTGACAAATGTACAAGTTGGCCTGCGAAATCTGGTGGCAATGAAAAGAACCCTATCAGACATACAGGAATCTGTCATCGGTAAGCAGTACGTGTATTTTTGTAAAGGTAATTTATTTATTTTATAAATGAAAAACTATTTTAAATGATATAAATGCCTTGTCGGTCTAAAATTCAAGTATTGTTTAGGGAAAATAAAATAACCACGGGTCAATAAATTATGTTTGAATCGTTTAAAAGTGGAATGAAAAATTTGTGTTTGTTTCGTGTAAACAATTTGTTTATTTTTGGATTATACTCTTTTTTAACTGTTTGAAGTATGTACTTCAAGTTGTTGTTAATATTCTATTTATTATGCAGCATTAGGTATCTATTATTGTGTAGCTGACGCAACTAGCCAAGATTTATCTCAGACTTTCTCGATATAATAATTTTGGAAGGTTTCTGCTGGGAAATGCTACTTCGAGCAAACGCGTGCAGTATGTTTTATTATCTCTTGCAATTGGCTTTAATATATCGCCTTCTTTAAAATGTAAACTACATATTTTAAAGAACTTAGGAAATTATTTTCCCATGCGAAGAACAACTTACCACTTTTTTTTTACAAGGAATCGAGTTTTAAACTTCATTTGGATTTTTGTACATGGTTATACCATGTTCTCTATATGAGTTGCACTGGGGTACACCACAATGAGACACTCGATCCAACACTTTTTCTTTATTTTCCAACACTGTAAACTATTTAGAAATTTATTTGTATGTTTTTAATTAACAAATGTATTTATTTGCCACAATATTTAAATATTTAATCTCGCTTAGCTTCTTTTACGTATATTTTTTCGCTGATCTGTCAAACTTGTATGTCTAGCAGGGTTCAAATTATAGCCGCTAGGGTACACCCTCCATTTCTCAATTGAAATAAGGCATAAGAATAAACGAACAAACTTTGTCAAGAATTCGACTCTCGAGTCCTGACTGTCATTTCTTGTTGGCTTGTGGATTGTGGAATGATATAAGACCTGACACATGACAATGGTCTTGTCATTTTCAAAAAGTAAACATTTCAAATAAAAATAACAAATTTGATATTAGTAATTAAATGAACACTTTTGACGGAAACAATGTAACAGAAAAACAATCTACAACAAATAAAACTATAAATCTATCTGTTGCAATTGGTGGTGGTGATGATAGCTTACGATTTATTTTCGTTCCGCTGGGTGTATTATTGGCCATAATGGTGTTATCTGCATTGGAAAGTGAATTCGAGTTTTCTTATCCTACACTTTTATTTCTATAGGTTTACTTAATGGCACGAAACCGACGTAAACTAGTAAAAATATACAAACTAGTTAAAACACAAACGGCTATGCAGGGCGACCCCTGGTATATTGAGCCCAACGACGATCCTGCAGAATATTTACTGTCACGGAAATTGCAAATAGACACAGTAGGTACCTTTCTGAATTGCTTATAACGAATACTAGTTTTGTTAACAAATTCTTTATTTCGCAGGTATACGATACATACAAGGCAGCATCTTCGCGTGGAAGGAGTGAGCTGTATACATAAAAGTCGGACAGTAGGAATTTCCAGTATTATTGAATTACAAACTATTTTAAAATTATGCGTTTTTTGATCCTCATTTATTATTAGTTTTTCTATTAAAAAACGGTAAAATTGAGTTTGTACATATAACGTTGGTAGGTAACGGAAATCATGTATTGTGAGTCTCTAACAGTCTTGAAGTTAAATCATAAAAGCCAAAGAATATTGCTCCGCCCATAGTTATCCACATCACCCTTGGAACTATCCCAGAAAATAATCTGAAAAGTAGAATATAAATGAAAATAGGTATATCTGTATTCAATATTGTTTAAATTTCTTCAAATAGGCATAGGTAAAAAACATTCAGCCCGTTTTATTTTTCAAATGGTGGTAGGTAAAATAAATCTCAAGTCTTTGGGACTTACCAATAAACTTTTTGGTTTCGACTTTAAATTTTATTAGGTGTTCGATTGGGCTTCTTCAGCTTCACTCTTAGATTTCAGATTTCGTGTGTAATTGAACATAAAAACGTCACATGCTCTTTTTTGTGTGATTTGAGTATAATTATGTAGCCTTCCATACTTTTCTAAGGCCAGGTTTGTTCAATCTTGGTTATTCCAGCTGGTAACCAGCGAATGTGTTTGTTCAGGAAAATATTAACCAGAGAATCAGTGGTTTGGTTAGTTAACCAGAGAAATCGATAACCATACGATTTTCGCCTTTTAATGAGATTTAACCACTGATTTTCTGTAATTTCGTTTGTACAAGATTTTTTAGGGACTACGTAGGTATTTATTTTGACGTGGTATATGCCACAGAAAAATGTCTGTGCAAATTGTGAACACAAAAATAAAAATACAAATAATAGAATGAACGAATTACGAATATGGAGTAAATCCATAAAATTTTTCACATCGGATTCGTTGACGTTTGTCAATTGAAGGTGAGGGTATAGGTTTTCAACAAAATAATGGATGAATAAGGATTATTTTCAACATTTTAAGCCGATGAGAGCTCATAAATTGAGATAAAGCACACGCAATAGATGAAATATTTTAATAAAATTTATTGGGTAATGGTTTTGGATTAAAAAAATTGCTTTTTTGTCTTACAAAAACAAAGTTTCATTCTTCAGTTCTTAAAAAATTGTAATTTGACATTCTTTTTTGTGTTTAGTAGGTAAAGTGGTATTCAATTGGGCGTTCTCAGAGCACTTTTTTATGTTCGTTTGGTACCTAAAAAAAGCTATATTTTTCAGATTACAGTTTTCAGAGCACTTTTGCGATTCCGGATATATTTTAGACTTGCTTCAGATTTACCAATCCAAGTGCGTTTGAATTTAACAACTGATGGAGTTTGTTTAAGCTTTCGTGAATTTTTTCTACAGCAAAGAAAGTAGGTAATTGCATCGGGTGAATTTACTTTTGTAATTTATTTGTGTATAAAAATTAAAAATCATTTGGGACGGTAAATTCGAATGTTTAAATACAAATCAACACAAAAAAGAGCAAATGACGTTTTTATGTTCGATAGGCACACGAAATCTGAAACCTGAGAGCAAATCTGAAGAAGCCCAATCGAATACCACTAAAGATAACTAAAAATGAATACTTTCATAAAAGATCTACCTAAACAAATTACTTAATAAAAACAAAAAAAAAAAGGATTCCAATCACTGAACTGACAAATAAATTGGAAAATGGAACGATTTGTTGGAAAGCTATGGTTTGGTGACCGAAGTGAAAAACGCTAAACAAACGCTCATTGGTTATCATTGACTTTATACCTAATCATTGGTTAACCTAAAGCTTTGAACAGACCGGCCCTAAGTGTTTTCTATTAACTGGTCAAATTTTATATTAAAACATTCGAAATTTTTTCCCGATTGATTTCTAAGTATTCATACCTACGTAGGTAAATAATTTAGAAAAATTTAAAAACTTCACGAAAAAAACAAACTCCACCAGTTGTCAAATTTAAACGCACTTCTACTGGTAACTCTGAAGCAAATCTGAGAAAAAAGTCCAAATTCGCCTCTGAAATCTGAAAAAAAGATTTTTTTGTACCAAACCTGAGAGCGTCCAATCGAATACTACATACATTTGCTAGCACTATTTTGTTGCAGTTTCAACCCAAAAATATAACAAGGCATTCTAATAAACTGTGTTCTGTTTATTAAAGTATCAAAATTGTGGATATTTTGTGCGTTTCCTATTTTGCTTTGTTTTCTGCTTATAAATTTCAAAAAGCCTTTGCAAGATATCTGTTGGGTGATTTATGTAGGCATTCCTTTTTTTAGAATGAAATTTGTCAAATAAAACATTAACCTTGTTTTTCACGAAAATAAATTATGAAATTTGAATTCTGCGATTGCAAAAAATTCAATAGATTGTAAAAAAAATTGTCGCACTTCTATTCGCAGGCTTTATGCAACAGAATTTTACTGCCATATCGTAGCTATTAAAGCAGTGATACTAAGTATCTAATGACAATTTCTGAGCTGCTTCATAAACGAAGTGGCTATTCGCACGACGTTCGGGACACGGCTTCGGGGCACGACTTGTCAAACTGCTACGGGACACGACACGTAACGAAATGTCACTTTGAAAATGACGGCCAAATGGATGCATTCAGTACCCACTTGATCATTTATTTATTACTATTTGTATGCAGTTCCAATTTAAACATTTATTTTTATTGTTTTTGTTAGAAAGTATTATAGATATTGCCATATATGTCCCAAAACTAAAATAATTTAAAGTTAATTTCGATTTTTTTAATGGTTTCCTTTTTTAATTGACCGAAAATATTATACTGCTAAATACCACAACGTAAATATAAATCAATTTTAGTTCCAGGCGCCTGCCTGACAGTTGTTGGCATACCCTTAGCGGAGCGACGAAGTCGCGTGAGCGTCTAAACCTCCCGAAAAAAAGGGTTAAATCCTTTAATGCGAGCGAAGCGAGCCACGCACCCCATACTATAAATACACAAAACTTTGTTACTGGAGCCTGTCTGGCACTCTCTTCTTTACGTCGACCCATCTGACATTTCGTCGCGTAGCCGTGCCCCGAAGCCGAGTCCCTAGTGTCGTGCGAATAGCATCAGCCCTTCATAAATCATCATTAGCACGACCCGGTCAGAAGTTAATCATATAAAAACATGAATATAGGCGACGAAATACATACCCTCCGATTCCCTTGTCTTTATAAACTGAACTTAGAACTCTTCTCATTCCAAGTCTGTGTCCACTTCCTTCATCCGCTAGCATTATTCTTGTTTTAGCAACATCTAATGGGGTTGTAACAGCAGCAGAGATACCACCAGCGATAGCGCCACATAATGCGACAGATACCGGTGTCAATGGAAGTCCAGTTGCATCTGTCCATTTTAGTTTCATAAATTCCCAGAGCGGAAATTGAATAAAAGAGAAGGGAATCTCACGGCAAATTGTTGTGAAAAATCCCCGATAAATCCCTTGACGCAGTCCTTCCATTTTGTAGGCTGTCCATAGAATATTGAAAGCTGTGTTATTCATTCGATTCCCGAGTGCTTGACGTCGTTGTTTAGCTATTTCTACAGGTACTCGAATAATACAAGCTACCTGGTTGGATATGTTTGAATTATTGTTGTCAAACAACGATATCATATTTACGTACAACTTCAGCTACTGAAGCCGACATCATGTGGATATATGGGGAATTCTTGTTCCCCGTTGCGACAGTCAAATAATTTTTAGAGCCCTCATAGGTACAAAAAAACAATGCTGCTGTTGGCGCGCTTCCTGCAGCAGCTGGGGCGAGCCCCTTATAAATTCCACGAAATCCGCCGGACCTCCAAAATCCGTTTTCACTTTGCAATCGAGTTTTCACTGTATCGATTGGAAAAAGTGCAATGTCAACTACTGCTCCAGCAACAGCACCTGACTTTCCAGTGTATTTATTAATGCATTTTAATAAGGAATAGATTGCTATGTACTCACTATTAGTGCATGAACAAAGTTGAATTTGTGAACATCTACGACTGCGGTGCCTTCAACTTCCATTGATGTCATATTCCTAACCTCGTTCATTAGAAAAGTAGCAAAAGCTGTTAAATCAAATTTTACAAATGTAACGTAATGCACAAAACTACCTATTTATATAAATTGGCGTAAGTTCCAATTTCTTCCTTTTTTTAATCTTATGCTTTATTCATGCTGGAAGTTCTTTGCGTATCTGATGTCAAATTCAGATATTTAGTTGTCATTTTAACTTGGTCAATCAGAGAAAATTTAATACAGAGATATATAACTTTCCAGTGTAACGGCGGCTGCCTAGAGCTGTTTTCCAGAAAAATTCATAAAGTCACACACAGATTGGCCGCATTCAAGTATCTAGTTGACTTAAGTCGACTAGATTGGTCTGGATAAGAAATAACCTGAACGCAAAAACTAACTAGATTGTTCGGGAACGTCACTTTCTGACGTGGGGTTTAAGTAGAGCGACTGTGTTCGGCAATTTGGTGCCAATTAGTTACACGACGTTCACATCACAGTTCAGTTTGAAAGTTTTTATAGTTTATGAAATTATTGTAAAATGGAATTGCTGATATTGTGACGAAATTACAATACCAAATACCTTAATAAAATCATCTAGCAAAAATCCATCTCATTATAAAATGAACTTAAACGGTCTCTGCACTTAAGATATTTTGTAATTTCAAGCTTTTATTTCGATGTCATTTTGAAACAAAATAGGTATTTTAACACAGTTTGGGGAAACCGTGTTTTTCATGCTGTGGAGAAAAAGATATTTTTGTATTAGCATAATTTATAACATTTATAATCTGTAAATGGTACGTAAAATGCATACTTGAACAATAACGTATGTCGTAGACGGCGGCTTCTGCATGTGGTTGCAGCAAATGGCAACTGAACTCGAAGGTTATGGCGAACGAAATTTTCTTCCAAAATAAAAACGTCTTCCCTTTCTTTAATTAATTTATTTCCTTGGGTTTGTTGGTTGTTTTATATCTAAATAACATTAATAAATAAATAGCTATTGATAATGAATAATAATACTTAATAATAAGTTTCCTACTTTTTGGTTGCACTTCTTAACCTTTCCAAATACAGAGTTCAAGGACAAAAAAAGATAATAACCTACGATATACCAATCCGCTGCGGTTGCATTCAACCGACGATGGACGTGTTCACTGCAAATGTAGTTCAGCAGGTTGGTGACAACGTATGCAAGCATGCATTTGTTAAATTCGATGTTTTTTTTCCATTTTCTGGTAAATCCCATAATAGGCCTCTTTTTTTGGCTTCGATGTCAGCAAAGCAAAATAGGATTTTTAGCACGCAATAAGTTCACTTATTATTAGGCCTGTTTTTTTGAGCTTCGAACTCAGCAAAGCAAAGTAAAGTAGGACTTTCAGCACGCTAATTACAACAATTATGATATACTAACTTGACACTTCGAGACTCGCAATAGTTGTTGTATTTGCGTGCCGAAAATCATACTTTACTTTGCTTTGCTGAGATAGAAGCTCAAAAAAACACTGCTATTGTTAATTTATAATTTAGAGAGGCTTTTATAAAAATATCAGTGGACATTTCAAAGTTCAATGTTATTAAATTTGCTAAAGAAAGTATCTATAGAAAACGAAATAGAACATGCGAACAATAAATAACAAAACAATTTGGATTCCTGTTCGATTAAATATGCAAAATCTGAAATCGGATGAAATCGCAGAATTAAATTAAATAGCACATTATATTTTCTTTTTGTTAGGAGTTCAATCATATGTTCTCATTTTTACGAATTTACGTTCCGAGAATTACCACTTTTTTTATATGAAAAAAACTTGCATTTTTAGTAGTCCTAAGTAACATCAAAACTGTTGACTCTTATTAAAATTAATAGAATTCCCAAAATCATATTTGGATTTTGAACAGATATTGCGCTAAAAAAACAAAGTTGAAAACACACATCAATTAATGGAAATTTATGCAAAGTTCAGGAATATTTATAAAAAAAAAGTCACTTGCCTAGTGAAAACATGGGCTTAACTCACATGGTATTAACCTATTTTTTGAACAAACTCCCAAATCTAATTGCGTGAATTCTGCTGTCAAAAATATTTTTCATGTAAAGAAAACTAAAAAAAACCTGAAATGTGAATGGATGAATACTTTTTGGTGCCTAAAATGGATAGACAACAGGTAAAGCTATCCAGAAAAGCATATTCAACATTTATTCTCTTTGCATTTATTGTTATAAATTCAATTACAAATTGTTTTCTTTTGAAAAAGTTCCATGTATTCACAGACAGAAAAAAAAAGAGCGAGAGAGACCTTACTCTTTGCTCACGATGACAGCAAAATAGACGTCAACGTAGTACTCAGTCAGGAATTTCTTGACTAGATTCGTCGGCTACCCCTCCATAAACGTCAACTGCCAAAACTAAGCACGCGACCATTCTGGGCCAATAAAAATCGAGATAGATCTAGTCAGACAGCTGTCAGACTTACTAAACTAGATACTTGAACGTGCTCATTTTAAGTGTAGGTATAACATTATTTGCTAACAGAAAACAGAATTGCAAATTGTTTAAGGAAAGCACCAAAATTCCCTGAGCCAAAATGTGGATGTGGTATTCGATTGGGCGCTCTCAGAACACTTTTTTTTTGCTCTCAGAGAAAATTTCATGTTCGTTTGGTAGGTACAGGAAAAAGCCATCTTTTTCAGTGCCTTGATTTTGTGCGGCGATGTCGCTAGGGAACGATCCGAATTTGATTTGAATGTGCGAGTGAGCCGCGCGCTGTGACCAACGTGACCGTAGTGCAATAATTTGGCACTTTTTCGAGGACCCTGATACTATTTGTTGCTACTTTTTCCCTTTTTTTAGTGTTCTGGCCAACAGAACATAAAACCACAACAGACTGACTCAGCTGTCCGAGTTTACACAGATCAAGCCAACGACCGCATTATGCTGGTAATGCAGTTCCGGAACATATTGGGTCCACAGGTCATGACAACAACCGTCAACGCTGACATAGAATAATATAAGAATAGAATAAGCATATTAATATTATAAAAGAAGCAATAAAGTCAATTATATGGATCAGTTTTTAATTGGACATTCAGTGTTTAATTTCATTCTTCCGCATTTCAGCCATCAGAGTGAACAAGTTTAAGTGCTTGTTTACAACACAAACAGAGTATCAAGTTTATGTGCTTGATATTCACAGATTTAGACAAACGAGTCTAAACATTTTTGGTGACCCCGACGTGATTGTCAATCAATCACAGAAAACAAGACACAAGGTTTGCTTCCCCCCACCAGTGGTAAGCGGGGCAACCTTCAGATAATAAGAGCGTTCACCAGGGCTAAACACTGGTGAAGTCAGATAATTCAGATAAGTCACAGAACACATTTGTGATTTATACACAGAACATTAGAATACAATAATAAGAGCGTTCACCAGGGCTTTGAAGGCTGGTGAAGTCATAAAAGTCAATCAAATAACAGACATCATCAAATTATGGAGAGGCAGGCCGCAGATCAAAGGGAGACAGGAGAGGAACTCCAGCGTCTCGTCGTCAATTACAAGAAGGGTGGACCAGACAGAAAGACTCTCGCGTACTTCCAGAAGCTGACGACCAGATTAGACGCACTCTGGGATAATTTCGAAGCCAGAGACTCCGAGCTACGGGACAAGTACCCTGAGCAATTGGCACACCCGTACTATGCCAATCGGTACTACGACTCTATAAAGAAATTGTACAACACGTACAGACAAGAATTCACTCAAAGAGTTGAAAACATAGAGCGAAAGGGGATCAATGCCGCTAAGCCTACGTAAGAGGATGATGGGGCACTAGTTCAAAATGTTGTGAATGCTGAAGACAGTGCACATTCACATTCAAATTAAAATGAAGAGCTTCAAAGACTTATCCGAAGACAACAAGTGGTTATATCGTCGCTGCAAAGAGCACTAGATGCAGTAAACCGCATCGGAGAGTCAAAGCATTTCTACGATTTCCACGAAAAAACAATACAACGACTGTGGATGCAAGTCGAAGATATGCATAACACAATTTGGGAGCTTTATGACGAACCACTAACAAGTGGTAATAATCAAGTCGAATTCATCGACATAGAAAAAAGAGTTCAGGAAGCCCTTATTGCATTATCGCTCAACAGTCAGCCTCAACATGGTACAACACAGGATTCAGGCATATCTAGTGACAGCACAAATCAGAATTCCCTCAATGGAGGATTACCTGAAATGGATATAATTTTTTGATTTGTTCTCACAATTGGTTGACAAGCAGCCAATATCCAGCATACAAAAGATGTGGTATCTGAAGACCCATCTAAGTGGCGAAGCTGAAAATCTCATCCGTCATCTATCATTGACGGAAGATAACTACAAAACCGCATGGACGAGCCTCCAAGACAGATACAATAATGTACGGGTTCTCACGTCAAACCTATTAAAAAAGATAACTGGGCAACCAACCCAGACACAGTCTCAGCCTTCAGCAGTGGCCATCAAGGGACTTCACGACACCACTCTAGAATGTTTGATGGCACTAGAGAACATAGGTGTGGACACCACAACATGGGACCCCATCCTTTTGCACCTACTGGTACCCAAACTGAATCAATGCACACGAATTTTATACGAACAATCCATTAAGAAGCCGAAGGAGCCCCAATCAATCAAGGAGTTTTTAACATTTCTAGAAAACCAATTCCAGTCACTGGAGTCTTTAGGACACAAAGGAAAGAATACATCATCCCGTGCCTGTGCGTCAATAACATCCAACCAAACCCACAAGGGATCCTGCAAGGTTTGTGGAACTGGAATACATCCAATATTCGCATGCAAACAGTTCTTGCAACTCAGGCCAGACGAGCGCACACAAGTATTGAAAAAACAGAACCTGTGTTTCAATTGCTTAAGAAATGGGCATGGTGCGCACAAATGCCTTTCAAGAGGTTGCTCAAGGTGCAACCACAAACTCAACACACTACTACATCGTGAGAACAACAGCAACAGCAACAGCTCAGCAGTCAACCATGCATCATGAAGAAACTAGATATTCCAACAAGACGTACATCTACGAGTATTCAAGGCATTGGCAATAGCAAGAGAGAAGCGCACCATAGGGTTAACGTCAAATTACAGTCAAGAACAAGCGGGTTTAGTGCCCAGCAAGAGGCCTTTGTTCTGCCACACATCATATCACCACAGCCCTCTCAATATTTCGATAGCTCGTCATGGCCAGTACCGAAGAATATCCCATTAGCTGACCCCAACTTCAATCGACCAGACAAAATTGATGTACTTCTCGGTGCAGAATTCTTCCATCAACTGCTCTCCATTGGACAAATACGTCTCGCAGATTGGACAAATACGTCTCGCAGATAACTTACCTACCCTACAAAATACCGTCTTTGGATGGATACTGTCTGGAAGGTGTTGTGATCCACACAACATTACCCCGACCATGACCTACCCTCGATCTTCCAACCAAACCATACGTAATATGTTACGCATATGTATCTAATAACATTCCCAAGCGCCACGGCTATTAATCAGTCACTTGCTTTGTTTTTCGTTTTCCAAATGCATACCCAAGCACAATTGGATCGAGTGTCACGGGTATACAAACAATAACAATACAACTCCGATTCCTCAGCGGCACGCCAACATATGGCAAAACTGCAACGAGAGCATATCGGAGGAATATTACGATACGCAACCACTTAAATTGTTTTACGATTTATGAATGGGTGACACTTGATACCAGTGCAGAGGCAATTGACACCAAGATGTCGATTGTGCATTTCTTAAATGGGAACGGAAAACAATTAAGCAATACCCAAAAATGAATAGGTACGCACATGTAGGAACTATTAAGGAAAAGTATGGTATATGGAAGGGGAAGTCAGAAGTCAGGTCATGCCTAGAATATTGTATAAAAGGGCATGGTTTTGCAAGGAAGAGTCAGAGTAAAAGTAACGTCCAATTTGATCGCAGCCCAGCTATAGACAGCGGGTCAAATCTGTTAATAAATAAACTATAAACATAATAAACGATACTATTGGTCGCAGCCCTGCCAAAGACAGCGGGCCAATAGCTATTAAACACAATAAAAAGCGTTTTTCTTACTCTCCGTTGGATACTCTTCCCTCAAGTTTGAGGAAGCACGGTATCGCAGCGTATAACAAAGGATAGCCGAAGCTACATCATTCACAGCAACGTGTGGAATCTCCACCTATGATGACAACGACCTCCACCAAATGGTTGAACGATTATGGAGCCTTGACGACGTAAAGCCAACACGTAACAACCTATCAAGAGATGAAGAGAGGTGCGAAGACCACTTTACACATAATACACACAAGACCAATGATGGGCGATTCATTGTAAAATTACCATTTCATGGGAGCACACGCGCTCTAGGAAATTCCAATGAGATAGCAGTCAATAGGTTTTTAGCACTTGAACGAAGGTTAGCTAAAAACAAGGAAGTAAAGGCCCAATACATTCAATTCATGGAGGAATACGAAACCTTGGGTCACATGACACAGATCGACATCAATGACACGGTAGCACCAATCTACGTCATTCCTCATCATTACGTGCTTAAGGCCGATAGCAGCACCATCAAACTTCGAGTTGTATTTGATGCTTCATCAAAAACATCATCAGGATTATCATTGAACGACATTATGTATACAGGACCCACAGTGCAAGGAGAACTATTTTCACTATTACTTCGTTTCCGGTTACCAAGATTTGTCTTTTGCACGGATATTCAAAAAATGTACAGAAGATACCAAACAATTGTATGGAGAACAGACGAAACTAGACCGCTTCGTTACTATCAACTAAATACAGTTACATATGGCACAAGAGCTGAACCATATTTGGCAACGAAGTGCTTGCAACCGCTAGCAAAGGAAAATAGCGAGCGATTGTCATTAGGTGCTCAAGCTTTGCACAACGACTTCTACGTAGATGACGGATTGACTGGAGACAACAGCTTATCAACTGCGTTGGAAATACAAAACCAACTAACACAAATACTACAAGGGGAAGGATTCAAATTACGAAAATGGTGTGCGAATCACCCCCGGCTACTGCAAGGCATTGCTAAAGAAGATCAAGAAATCGACCTCGATTTCGACAACGAGGGTGACGCATCAATCAAGACATTGGGTTTAACATGGCAGCCAAAAAATGATAGGTTCTGCGTTAAAACAAATTTGAGTTCGACAAATCGAATAACAAAACGCATTGTCACGTCAGATCTTGCCAAATTATTCGATCCAGTAGGCATAATGGCTCCAGTAGTTGTCACAGCAAAGATATTCATCCAGGAGTTATGGTTATTAAAGTTGTCATGGGATGAAGCACTACCAGCCGAACTACACACGAGATGGATGACGTTTCGAAACAACTTGAAGTAACTAAATAATTTTCACTTTCCACGTCATATGTTTAATAATGAAGTGCCAGCATCCATACAGATACACACCTTTGCTGATGCATCTGAAAAGGCATATGGTACGGCGGTGTACTTGCGAAAGATAGAAGAGTAATCGTAAGACTGCTATGTTCAACATCACGTGTGGCTCCATTGAAGAAACAAACAATACCCCGATTAGAACTATGCGCAGCAGTCCTCGGAGCTGAACTAATAGCGAGAGTGAAGAACGATAGTAAGTTCAGGGATATACCCACATTCTTATGGACAGATTCTGAAATTGTACTGGCATGGATTAATTCCCCGTCATCGTCATTCCAAACATTTGTTGGCAATAGAATGGCCACTATTCAGGATATAGCACTTCCCGAGCAATGGCGACATGTCCCATCACAACATAATCCAGCTGATGTACTATCAAGGGGTCTGCAACCATCAAAACTACCATCATGCACACAATGGTTTTATGGTCCTCGGTTCTTACACGGGCAGGAAGATATGTGGCCAGCAAAATATGTCAAGGAGCTGGCTATCCCGGAAGATACGGAGAGAAAGCGGAAACTACCAATTGAAAATTCTTGCAGCGAACTGTCACACTTTATTCACAATCCACATAAAACATTCGCGGATCCACAAACTCACGAATGAAAAAATTCTATCGAATTTAACATTAAACAATGATTGAAGTAATTGAAGTGTAAAAAAAATTCGCTTGTTCGCAGTTCGTTCGCCATTGGCTCTCATGCGAATAGTCCTAAAATGTGAATTTTCCAAATAATAAAAAGGAACAAAGGAACAACAAATTGTATTAGTTTCCTCGAAAAAGGTACCAAATTGTCGCAAAACGGTCACGCTGTTGTCATTTGTTCTCATCCGACATCCTTCACGCTACCTAAAAAGGTTGCCTGTGGGAAAGCTCGCCTGGAATTTGCAGTAACAAAGCGATATAAGAACAGGAAAAATTGGAAGTTGTCAGTTCGCGATATCACTCACACATTTATAGAATCCGCCTATACGTGAACCCTTTCCGACACCGCCATTGCGAAAAAAAAAACGCACTAACTAATACAATTTGTTGTTCCTTTTTTTTAGTTGGAAAATTCGAATTTTAGGACTATTCACATGAGAGCCAATTGCGAACGAACTGCGAACAAGCGAATATTTTTGACAGTTCAATCATTGTTCGATGGTAATTTTGATAGAATTTTTTTTTTCGTGGGTTTGTGGATCCACGAATGTTTTATGTGGATTGTGAATAAAGTGGGACAGTTCGCTGCAAGGGGGCAATGAATTATCTAATGTAGGTACTGATAAAGAAGTTGTACCCTTTTGTAAATCAAGAAAGAAAAATAAAACAACATTTGAAAGAAAGTCAAATTAATTTTAAATATAATTTTTAAATTTACTATTATTATTATTGTTTTGTTAGATCGTTAAGTGTTTTGTTCTGTTTTTCCAGTTGTATTCAAAATATCAATTGCACCCTTTTCGTTCGTTTGCTTTCTGTATTTTGGCTATTTCAAAGGTAAGTTAGTTATTTGTGAAAACTGCGTGCGATTTATAAAAAGTTATGATCATTTACAATTCGATATTTGTTATGATGCCAAAAAGAGGTCATGGTAACATTGGTCGGCGTTCACAGAATGCATCACGACACCGAAATGTCATAGCACGTCAAACGGAAGAGGAACGTGCTATTCGGCCCTAGCGAGGTATCCGTCGGAACGGAAAATTCTCCGATTTTATACGATTCGGAGGATTTTTGCTGCGAGGTATTCTTCGGAACAACTGTTCGGAGAATAGTTCCGACATTTTGCAACGCATATCGGTGAATTACGTTGAAGTGCGATGAAGTGCATTTTCTTGTTTAATTTTTGACAGCTAGGCTCCGATATCCTCCGAGAGAAATTGGTTGCGGAATTTGTTTACGATATCCTCCGAGTACAATGAGTCGCGGAATTTATTCACGATTTGCGGTAAAGTGTTAAATAAATTAATAATAAACAATATAGCAACGAATTTGTTTGTATTTATTGACTAAATTTGTGTTTCCAGTGCAAAATCTAGCGAAAAACCAAGCACCAAACAATACGAGGATGTGAAGTCAATGCGTCATCGCATTTCAATTATATTTTCCGAAAACGGATACCTCGAATGCGATTTGCTGTTCCGACAGAGTATGCGCTGCGGAGAATTTTCCGTTCCGACGGATACCTCGCTAGGGCCGATTGAAAGGGAATCAGCACGAATCAGAATGATTCAAAATCGTGCGCGACAGTCAGAAGAGATCAACGAAGCTTACAATGAGCAACAACGATTGAGAAGAAGAGAAGTTCGTGCTCGGCAAAGTGATGAAGCAAGGTCACAACGTGCGACTATTGAACGACAACGTTGGCAACAACAATTTATTCCGGGGAGCATTGAACGTGCAGCCTTTCTATATGAACCAAACATTCAATACAGTGCGCACGCATCACTTCAATTTGGTCAAATGTCTTTCGTTTGTTAGCATTGCAATGCAGTTAAATTTGAGAAAGAACCGCCTGGATTGTGTTACGCGGGCGGAAAGGTGAAATTGCCAGAGTTGCTTCCACCACCAGAGCCATTGCGCACGCTGCTTTATGGTGAATCTCCTAATTCGAACCATTTCTTGCAACACATCAAGATGTACAACGATTGTTTTCAAATGACGTCTTTTGGTGGTGAAATTGTAAATGAGCGAAATTACAATCCAACATTTAAGGTAATTTAACCAACATCAGCAATGAATGCTGATACACCAACATTAATACCACAAAATACACTAACACACCACACCCAAACCACGATACATCATGACATAACACAAACTAACACTTATCTTGCCAACAAAAGACAAAAACTAAATTATTTGCCTCCAACTATACAGATTCATGGGCAAATTTTTCATCTTGCTGGATCACTGTTGCCGCATCCAGATCAAGAACACAAATATCTCCAAATATACTTTCTTGGAGATTCACATGATGAAGTAAATCGGCGTTGTGCTATCTTTAATACAACGAAAAGAGAAATAGTCCAGCAATTGCAGGAAATGTCACACGAACACAATGAGCTCATCAAACTGTTTATGACTTCGTTGGAACAGATGCCATCTGATGATCACCATCACAGCATTGTCATAAAAGCGGACAAACGCCCACCTACAGTTAGTGAAATATCAATTGTTGTTATTGGTGAAAATTTGGAATCGCGTGATATAGTTATCAAACGCCGAACTGGAAACGCACTACAGCGAATAAGTGAGACACATCGATCGTATGATGCACTGCAATATCCGCTTATGTTCTGCCATGGTGAAGACGGATATCACTTCAGATACAACATGATAAATCCGGCCAATGGTTAGTACAAAAAACAACACTTTTGTTAGTCACTTCATAAATTGTAAATTTTTAGGGGTCGAGACAAATAAAAAAGTCAGCGCAATGAACTCTTACGCATATATGTAGAATGATGATTCGCCAAAACACTGACAATCACCTACTGAGATATCGACGATTGTTTCAACAATATGCTGTTGATATGTACGTTAAGGTTGAGACAGAACGACTCAATTACATTCGATTTAATCAGGCTAAGCTGCGATCAGAAGAATATATACACTTGCGAGATGCGGTCAATAGCGACGCAGATATTACAGATGTTGGTCGACTCACAATTTTGCCAGCGACATACATTGGCAGTCCAAGACACATGCACGAGTACTCCCAGGACGCGATGACTTACGTGCGCAATTATGGACGGCCGGATTTGTTTGTGACTTTCACTTGCAATCCAAAATGGCCAGAGATTACGCAGTTATTGCATCCCGGTCAGTCACCAAGCGATCGTCACGATGTAACAGCACGAGTCATAAACTAACTATTAAATAGACTGACAGCTTTCCTACGTCTCCCGGATTTACCCCGCAAATTTTGAATGAGAGCCCTCTCTCGCGCTCTCTTATTTCTCCTGTCTGTGAATACGTGTTATTAATGGCCGCCGGGTGGCACTTTTTCAATAACAAACAATTTGTAAATGAATTTATAACAATAAATGTAAAAGGAACTCAACATGTAGAGTATGGTTTTTTAGATAGCTTTACTTGTTCTCTATCCATCAATGTTCATCCATTCACATTTCAGTTTTTTTTTTCATTTTCTTTACATGAAAAATATTTTTGACAGAGAAATTCATGCAATTACTTTTGGGATTTGTTCAAAAAATAGGTTAATACCATGTGAGTTAAGCCCAAGTTTTCACTAGGCAAAAGTGATTTCTTTTATAAATATTCCTGAACTTTGCATAAATTTACATTAATTGGTGGGTGTTTTCAACTTCTTTTTTTTTACGCACCATATTTGTACAAAATCAAAATACGATTTGGAATTCTGTAGTTTAATAAGAGTGAACACTGAAATGTGTTGTTGTTACTTAGGAACAGTAAAAATATATACTATAAAAAAATATATAGTATTCTCGGATATAATAATGATTAAAGAATAAAATCCTAACAAAAAGACAATATAATGTTGCATTTATTTGGATTCTGCGATTCGACCCGATTTCAGATTTTGCGTATTCAATCGAACGTAAGAATCCAAGTTGTTTTGTTAATTTTTAGTTTTCTAACGTTGTATTTTAAAATGTCCACTGATGTTTTTGTAAGCGTCTCTAATTTATTAATTAACAAAAAAAGTACACTTTATGTGTTTTTGAAATACAAAAAGTGATGTTGTTTTAAGTATATTCGTGTTTTTTTGAGCTTCGAACTCAGCAAAGTAGGTTTTTCAGCTCGAAATTACAACCTTATTAGAACAACTACTGCGAGTCCTCGAAGTGTCAAGTAGAGCGTAGTTATTGTAATTGCGTGCTGAAAATCTTACTTTACTTTTCTTTGCTATGTTTGAAGCTAAAAAAACACGCCTTACTTCACATAAATAAAAGGCGATCTACATACATAGGATTTTTTTTATTATGGAATATACCCGAAAAAAACTAAATTCGCATATAATTGTTCTTACATTTTTGTATTAGGCTCAGTTCTTTTGCTTGTTTTGAAGACTTAAATTTAACGGTTGAATTAAATCTTGGTCGTTAAATGTTGGTTATGAATTATAAAGCTAGATTATCAACAAAAAAAAATATAAACAAATATCCTTTAAATTTTCTAGAATAATAATTTATTCATTCATTCATCTACTTCTCAGTCAATTCTACAACAAAAAGCCAAATCATTCCACTGAAATATTTCATTTCTTTACTGTTCCATCTGGCAGGAATTTTTTTCAGATGGAATTCAATCAGGGGTGGTTGATTTGTTGTAATTGTTTTCGTAGGAACAAATTTTGCTGACATTTTGCATTTTACGTATGGCTATAACTAGAGCCTTACTTAGCTTGTCGGTTTTTGCTAGGAGGAGAGAAATAGGTTGCGAAACATAATTGAAATTCTATCGCGAACATGCCAAAAATTTGTTGATATCGATGTCATAAAAGTATTGCTGTTCTTTATATCGTACATTTTAAACATTCATTGCACTTCAATTACATAACAAATTTCACTTGATACCAAGAAATAAGAAAATCGAACAACTTTTCATATAAAAATGTAGCGAATAAATTACAACCTGGAACTAAGAAAACCCATTATTTACAAACACAGCCCCGCACTCGACATGAAAATGAGAATCCACCTTAGGCTACCTGACATCTGGTTGAAGCCAGACGTGTAGGCTGGTTTTTTTCAAGTATGTGTGTGCCCCCTTTGATTAACATGGCACAAACACATGAATTCAAACTGGGATACACTCAAGGACAAATCCAGCTTGTAGGCAAATTCTCTTAAGTGGGCGGAGCTGACGGTCTATTTAATAGTTAGTTTATGACAAAAACTCAGATGCTTGATGGGTTTCATTGCGAAAGAACGTGTATGCGGTACTGTTCGATGCTGGATGTATTCAGTTGAGTGGCAGAAAAGAGGTTTGCCGCACGCACACATTCTTCTTTGGATGGTGGACAAAATTACAAAACGTTATCCACGTGCTTTTACTTCGGAAACTCAAACTGGAAACGATGGATATCCACTCTATCGGCGTCGTTCACCAGATGATAATGGCAGAACATTCATCACTCAAATAAAAGGAGCTAATATCGTGGTTGACAACACATGGATCGTGCCATATTCGCCAATATTGTCTAAGGCATTTAAAACACATATCAATGTTGAGTATTGCAGTTCGGTAAAATCAATTAAGTATGTTTGCAAATACGTCACCAAAGGAAGCGATATGGCGTTGAACGAGATGAAATCAGCAAGTTTCAAATGGGCCGATATGTGAACTGCAACGAAGCACTCTGGAGAATATTTTCATTTGCGATTCATGACCGTCATCCGACTGTTGTGCATCTGGCAGTTCATTTGGAGAATGGCCAAAGAGTGTATTTCAACACAGAGAATGCAGCACAGCGAGTGGAAAGACCACCAGCAACAACATTAACCAGTTTCTCAACTTGCGCCAGTGATCAGTATGCGAGAACATTGCTTTACTCGGAGATTCCTCGATATTACACAAGGAATGCATCGTCGAAGAAATGGTTACGCAGAAAGCAAGGTCAACCAGTAGATGGATACGCAGGTGTGTTTTCAACTGATGCATTGCGACGAATTTACACAATCCATCCAAAGAACGACGACTGCTTCTACCTTCGGTTGCTTTTGGTTAATGTGCGCGGTCCAACTTCATTTGAGTCATTGCGGACTGTGGATGGTATGGTGTGTGCAATTTTTCGAGAAGCATGTCAACAGTTACAATTGCTTGAACACGACAGTCACTGGAATCATACGCTAGATGATGCAATAGCTTCTTCGCCTGCAAGTGGAGTTCGTACACTTTTCGATATGATCATTTCAACATGTCAGCCTTCAAACCCACGTCAATTATGGGATACGTATAAAGATGACATCGCAGAGGACATTTTGCATCGTTTTCGATTAGCGACAGGGAATTTCGAATTGCAAATGAACGATGACATCTACAATGAAGCGTTGGTGCTAATTGAAGATTTATTTTTGCTTATGAGTGGCAAACTATTGGTTGAAATTCATATGTCAGCGCCAAATCGTCAAACTGTAAGTGTATTGAATCGTGAATTGGAACGCGAGCATGCTTACGACACAACAACTTTGCAACAACAATTACAAACATATGTTCCGCTGCTGAATGAACAGCAAAAGAGTGCGTATGATCAACTGATGAAGGCTGTCGATGAAGGAAACGGTGGACTATTTTTCCTTGATGCGCCCGGCGGTACTGGGAAAACGTTCCTGATATCATTGATATTAGCAGTAATACGTGCACAAAGTGGCATTGCGTTAGCTCTCGCATCTACCGGAATTGCTGCAACACTGTTGGAAGGTGGAAGAACAGCACATTCAGCACTGAAGCTTCCGTTAAACCTGCAAATCAATGAAAATCCTGTTTGCAACATTTCAAAGCAATCAGCCATGGCAAAAGTGTTGAAAAATTGTAAATTGATCATATGGGATGAGTGCACAATGGCGCACAAACGATCATTAGAAGCACTTGATCGAACATTGCAAGATTTGCGCAACAATATCACCTGTTTGGTGGCGTGATGATACTGTTGGCGGGCGACTTCAGACAAACACTTCCCGTGATACCGAAATCAACAGCGGCGGATGAATTAAATGCATGTCTGAAGTCATCGTATTTGTGGCGATACGTGAAAACCATTTCATTGAGTATGAATATGCGAGTGATTCTGCAACAGGATAGAACCGCAGAAGTTTTCTCTAAAGAACTGCTAAAAATCGGAAATGGACAAATTCCGGTTGAAACTTCAAGTGGTTTAATATGCATTCCACCTGTCATTTGTCAATTCACCTTAACGAAAGATGAACTCATTACTAATGTATATCCGAACATTGGTCAAAATTATCGTAACTACGATTGGTTGAGCGCATGCGCATTGATGTCAATGACTTGAATTAACTTGGACGATTCAAAATCAAATTCCGGGAGAGCTGCGTTCATACAAATCGATCGATCGCGTTGAAAACGAAGACGATGTCGTCAATTATCCAGTGGAATTACTAAACTCTTTGGATTTGTCTGGCATTCCGCCTCATCATTTGCGTCTTAAAGTTGGATCTGTCGTCATTATGCTAAGAAATCTTCATGCCCCGAAACTGTGCAATGGAACCCGACTGATTGTCATGAAGCTAATGAACAATGTGATAGTGACAAGGATTTTGAAAGGGCTGTTCAAAGGAAAAGAATGCCTAATCCCGCGAATTCCCTTGAGTTCAAACGATTTGCCATTCCAATTCAAACGTATTCAGTTTCCAGTGAAACTTGCATTTGCGATGACGATAAACAAGTCACAAGGGCAGTCGCTGGAAGTGTGCGGCATAAATCTGGAAAAATTATGTTTTTCACACGCTCCGGAGCAGAAAACAAAAAATGTAGTGTATCGTGCAGCTTTAAATTGAGTCATTAATATATTCTTTGTTTTAGATTTCAATAAATCTAATAGACTTTAAAGAAATTAATACTTGATTTTATTATATTTTCGCCAAATATTGGCCGGGACGAAGTCATCTGTTAAGTATCGCTAAATTTCGATCAAAGAAACAAATTTCAGGTGGAATCGTGAGTGCTTGAAATTAATTCAGTCAAAAAATATATTTTGGGCAAAACGAAGTTTGCCGGGTCAGCTAGTTTTATATATATATATATAATTTTTAGGATTTCTTCTCTTATTGACATTTTTATCAAGAACCCATTTGTAATTTTTCCAGAGAAAAAACACTATTAGAAAATTATTTAAGTCAAGTTTATGATCATAGCATTCATTAGATACATTGAACCAATTTGGGAAATGTATATCGGTTGCCTTTATGCATACTTTTATTATATTCGTTTTCAGGTTACATTCAAAAGGTAGTCTCTGAAAATATTTGGAAAATATTTTTACATGGAGACGGCATAGGTACTTAAAAATATATTTCGGATGGCCATAAGAGAACTTTGTGTTCGTGTGAAATTTCATACTCTTTCAATTTTATTAATATTTCTGTAAAACCAAAATCCTGTTTGTTTTTGGACATTTCACTAACACAACCTTGGCATATTTTGTTCATTGTTTTTAATGTCTTGAAAAAGCAATATCCTGCAAAATATCTGGTAGCGAGGTCGCTGACTTGCGGCACTTTGACCAATATCTCATCTTCATCATAAAAACTACTTATATTTTTGATATTCATGTCGTTTTCTAAACATTCGTCCACATCAAGCATGTCCTCATCTTCTAATCGCTCATGCGGAAGCAATATTTCTTCTTCAGCCTCATTCTGTAAAACAGCATTCCAATCGACACGCATATATTCTGAATCGTCTTCCTCGCAATTGGAACATTTTGATTTAAACAAAAATCTTTGAGATATGACTTTCGCTAGCAAGGAGTTAAATTCGGAAACACTTGGATTGCTTTTGTTTAAGTTCCGCGCTCTTATTTTCCCAAATAAGGTTTCTAACGGATCTTGATATAAGTCATTATGATCATAAAATAAGCTTTCTATTATCCTTAAAACGCTTTCAATAGTTAAAGCCAAACCTTTGAAACATAATGCTCTATTTCTTGCCCTTATTGGTTCAATGTTTAGCATATAAGCTTTCATTTCTTGTAAAAACTTTATATTTTGTTCTGTTCGTGTTAGAGCTGGTTTCCCATTAAGAATATCAAAGAGCTGATTTATTTTTCTTATAAATTCAGCGGTCGATTTTGCGACTTGGGTTATGTGGCCTGGAAACCTATTCAACTTTATTAAGGATTCAATTCCACAAGCTACAGATCTGCTAAGAACTTGTGCAGCCAACTTAACGTTAATTTTTTGAAATTTAGTAGGGTCAATGTGTGCCGATGTCAGTTTCGGACATATTTTGGTTGTAGGTACTACATTTTTCTATATTATAAAGGTATTCAATTACCTTCCAACTTGCAATCCCGTTAGATGTAGACAAATTGTATTTTAAAAGATTGCTCCGAATAGTTTTGATAAGATGAGGAATATCATACATTCCATTAATATTTTTGTTTTTTTAAATAAAGCTTACATTATTTTCATTAATATTAAGCTTACTAAATAAACTACGATTTGTAGGTCCCTGATCACAGCAAATAGCCCTAACATTTAGTTTCAGATCAGTGCATATATCAATTGTTGCGGGGCCATATGAATGCACCTGTGAGAAGAAAGAAAATAAGGACTCTTGAAATGCCTCATGAAACACCAACTCAGCATTTCTAGTACCAGTCGGTATTAAAAATGTTATGTTTACTCACCTGAAATATGGTGCATAGCATCCGCAATTAATGTACCTACAATAAAGAAAATTTGATCACGAAAATCGATCAAAAACAGAAAAATAAATGACAATTTTTACCTATGTTGTGTTGTTTCGTCCACCGCACTTTCCATTTGTTTGACAGTTCGTCTTCGTGTTCGCAATTAGTGTTGTTGCACTCGTTGCATTGCCTGCCGGCAAAATCTATGTTGTTACGTTTTTTTTTGTTTTTATCAGTTTTCTTATCGCGCAGGGCATGAGGTGAATCGACTCCGAATAATTTGAATGTCGATCGTTAATATTTTTATGTATCGTAGTCGTAGGTAGTCTAGATTTAATCTATTGTGCAATATTGATATTAATTATACGCTTATTTTATAGATAAAATCACTTACTACTGACGACATAGACAACAAACAATCCGACGATCTAACACGGTGTCTCCACCTGCAAATTTTCTTTCATGAAATCTGTCAAATTTGGTCGCGTTGAAAGAACGACAATATGAAATGAAATGTAGGGTGAGCATTTCATATCATGAAATTTCATTCGTTGAAATGTCTTTGAGCAGAGCACATCGTTGCGTTCTCGCATTAAAGGCCATGAAGGAATTAGAAGAATTGCGGAAACGAGCTGAGAAAAGAAAACGAAGGTTTTGGGTAAATCCATTTGTTGAAAGATGTTCTGTGGGAAGATGACGAGTTTCGGAATTTTTGCAGAATGCATATTGACAAGTTTCTTCTACAAGGAACTGTGAATGTTTACGATCCATCTTAATTACTCTTTGTTTCGTCATTTGTGTTCTTCCGTTTATGATACTTCTAAAAGGATCTATAAGTGTTTATGATCCTTTCTAATCCCTTTTCGTTGTAGCTATGCATATTTTCCATTTTCTGTTTTATGATGCTTGTAAAACTATCTGGAAATGTTTATTTCCTTGTTTAAATTTTCGCACATCTGGCAATCGTGTAAACATAGCTTCAAAAAAATTGGTAAAAGGTTCGATGACCCAAAAATAAACTCATACAACACGAATAATTGTGAGAAATTTATATTATATTTATTTGTTTGGATACCATATAAAATGTTTTCAAAGTTCAAAATCATCAGCGTCGAACTGGATGTCAGCATCAGCTAAGGCTGTGTAAAGCTTGTCACTCCCACTACTTCTCGCTGATGAAGAAAACGACGAGTAACACTGTGGCATGGCTCTAGACTGTAGGGACCGCACTATTTTCCTGGTAGTTAATACCTGGATTTCTCCCATTGTTTCTGCTGCTTCCGTAGCACACTCTACACTGTCGTCCTGTAAAAATATATATAAATACATGTATATGAGTATTACGTGTAGAAATAATAATTGTTTTCTTTATTTTACATACCAGGTAATTGCTTTTTGTTTTTCTTAAAACAATCACCGTATCCTCGGAGGTCATCATAATTAGATGTGGATGATGCACTGTCTCGGCCGATGTACCAGATTTTTCTGTCTCGTCCACTTTCTTTTTTTCCACAACGTACTTAGGCTGTTCGAAGGTTTCTAATTTTTTTTTTAGCTCTTCGGTGTCCTTGCCACTTTCCTTGGACAATTGCAACCATGCATTTCTTTTAAGGTCCAACCTTTTGTAGTCTCTACTTTTATAGTTCCATAAACACTCGAATTTTTCATAATTGTTTATAAATTTGAGCACTTCTTCTACTCGCCACTCAGCCATCGCGGGAAAAAAACAAGAAATAATAACCAACTATTTCCAAGAGCAAATAAGATTTTTCTTGATCGACATGCAAAACTATAATGCCCATGTGACTACCTACATCCTACCTACACCCATTCTCTGTTCTCATTTACCATATCCTTGTAATGACTATACTTGTCTCGTTTTTATTCAAATACCTACCTTCAAATACCCAGCGCTACAACCTACAAGCGACCATTCGCCACTCAGCCATCGTGACAATGAAAAACAAGTGTCAAACTGCACAGAAATTTCAGTCCCTTTCATGAAATCAATAGGTACCATGAAAGGAGCTGTGAAAAACTTTTCATGAAATTGGTTTTTTCATGAAATTTGTGGTCTCCACGTGCAATCTGTCATTTCATGAAAATTTTCATGCTAAGAAAATTGCAGGTGGAGACACCGTGTAAGGTATAGTGAAAATAAGAGAAAGTTAGAGCGAGAAACAACAAGACTCGAAGCCAAGAATAAAGTGAGGAAAAGGTGGAAATAATGAGAATAGAATAGAAAAGGGGAAGTGCAAATGATACCTGAAAAAGTGAATGAATTTTTTTTGCATATGATTAATTGGCTGGAAAAGAAGCAAATTAGAAACAAAGGAAAGGAAATGGGGTATAGAGAATTCGCGAGATTTACCGACAAGGAGCAATGACTGAGTAACAGACCGGCCCTCACTTAACTTTTGATTTCAGCAAGTGGTAGTTGACTGCTGCATAGCTAATTTAGCTTCTTTTTTTTGTTCCACACTACAGCTGAGCGGCTGAGCCAAGACAATTATTTAGCACAGTGGCGTGCGAAAATTATTTTTTTTTGCATATTTTTTTTTTCTCCTTTTTTGGGTGAGTAAGTTATTCCTTGAAAGGCCATAGGTTAAAACTAATTTGTGCAGGCAGGAAGTTCAGTGGAACCCATATATTGAGGAAGAGGTCTGCGTGACTCTGAATTAAGAGCCACAAAAAGTTTCGATTTATATATACTTATCAAACATACGTAAACTTCTAAACTGATAAAGTTATATAATAAGATATGTACTTGTATGACATTGTATGAGATTTCGACGAACAAATTCAAGTATCTCTCTATCTTGCGCAGGATATCGGTTCAAACCAGAAAGCTAGTTAGGCTCATACGAGTAGAGCCACTGGTCCGATCGTTACACCCGCCGTTCCAATCCGTTGCACCGGGCCAATTTCAGTTACAGTAAGGTATCAACCGGTTCCTCAGCAATTACAGCGGCAAGGACAAGGGGTGCTAATTAACGAAACCCGATCCAAAGGTCTCTTTCTAGAGGAAAAAACGTAACAGCCCTGAAAACCCAACACATTCGCCAGCCGTAAGAAGGGAACCTGAGCGTTAAAGCGACTGTGGGTTAGGGGGTGCTCCACCGCTGCCAACATCTGAAAGTGTGGCAGAAAAGATAGTGCTCCAAAGTGAAGGAGAAAATAAAACAACAAAAAGAAAACACACACAAAAGGAAACAAAACTTTAACAATCCGTGAATTAAAGTGCATTTCTAGTGAATTAAAGTAGAATAAGTTAGATTTTAGATTAGTTTTGCATTTTTTTTGTGATTTAACGTAAGGTTAGGTGATTTAGATTTAATTTTGTGTCATTCTGCTGTTAGTATCCGCGTATAGTTAGGGTGAATTGCCAATAGATTACATCATCCTTCATCATGCTGGCGCCAGGACTTCCGGGTATTGAAATCAAATTCAAATACGTGAGTAATGGTTTTAAGTTATAAAATTGAAATATAGACTGAAGTAAAACCGTATCGTATTAAGGGCAGAAATAAGGTTGTAGATTTAGTTTTTTCTTTAATAAAAATATGAATGGTTTAGATGTTACATATTTAGTGTGCTGATTTCTTCGCGATGAGTGCGTAAATCCTACAGCATTTGGTGTGTGGATGACGGGCAGGCCATCCTTAAGTTGTGGACCATGATAGCACGGATAGTAACGAACGGTTGGGACAGGACTTGACTTGACCGACGTGAATTTCAGCGATGGATCAGGTCGTGACCAGGAGGAGTTTTAGGTACTTCCACTCATAGTATCGGCCAGAGTAGTTGTCTTTCGGTAGTGTCAACAGACACGAAGGGTGGGCTGGCCTATATCTCTGCCATTAACAACAGGCATGTCTCGGAACCTTGGGGAACCCTTGCGGTTAGGGAACAGTGGGGAGGAATGCGGCGAGTAGGTTAAATGTAGGTTAGGATAATTTAAGTTAGCTAGGTTTAGGGTATAATTTTTTTTTTCTTTTGGGATTTTGGCTATTTCTAGAGTAGGTTAGTTAGATGTAGATCTGAGTTAACCTCCCCGTCCTTCATTGGTTGCAGGGTAGATGTTCTTGGTCTCTTTTTTTTCTTCCTCTTTTTCATTCTCTCTTACCTTTTTCTCTATCTATACCATTTTTTTTATTTTCTTTGTCCATGGTCTGTCCGAGGTCGTATTTAAAGTAGCTTCCTATCGTTCCCTTTTATTTTTTTTTGGCACGCGACAAAAGTGTGCTGAGCAGGAAGTGCATGGTGAGGGGGCAAGAACTACCCCCACCCGACGAGTTGAGCCGAGCGTCCACAAGCGTTCCGCGCCCTCCTCACCTGTACCTAAGCTGCCCTTGTGGCTCAATCCTGGCTCGCAACACAATTTCTAATTGTTTCATTGAAATTTTACTTGGACAAACGACATGATATGAGACTTGCTTAAATTTTCCACAAACACTGCGAACCATAAAAACACACGCAGACTTAGCGCATATATTGGATCTTTGAGAAAATCCATAATCAACAAAGCCTTCAATTTTGTTGCAAAATTATCCCTTTTAACCAATTAAAAATACGCGATTGCAGATTCAACTGCGTACCCGGCGGTCCAAAGTCTAGAATGACGGACGGGCGAAAAAAAACCTTATGCCGAAAAAGAGAAAATCGTGTGCAACAAAGCACACGTGGTCGCTGTCGTCGCTGCCACTCTCGACCACTCAGCTGGGGTGGGTCCAAAAATCAAATGCAGAAACGATGCAAGAGGGTGGGCACCAAACAATCTTTGAAAGGAATTGTTAAACCTTTTGAAGACAATGCCGACGATGATTGCTGTAAATTATTTAAGAGTTGATAGCGATGCGACGGTCGTTATAAAGAAAGATTGTCGGATGCGACAAATTGAATTTTTGTTTCGATGACGGTTATTTAGCCGTTGGAATTGGCTCGTTATCGCGTTGTCCGAACGGTTAAAATAAAAACGGAAAGGGTCGCTTGCTCCGCTCTTTTCCGGGATTTTCACATAACGGAAGCCAACGGAATTACTTTTATTTTAGCATATACCTAACTAACGATCACTTTTTAAAACTCTACTTATATTTCCTTTTTTTTTGGTTCCTCTTAGTTCTTTTCCTCTACCCTGCCGTCCTGGCGTTTTATATATTCTCAACCAGTCCTGCCACTAATTTTCCTTTCTCCTGATCTCCTTCCTTTTCCTTTGTATGGTGGTGAGGTTTTCGGTAAGAAACCAGGGGTTGTTCCCAAGGGGACTGCCCAAGACCGTTATACGTGGTGAAGAACCACACCCTGTACGAGGTGCCACTGCTTTAGACGAAATATAAAGGATCTAGAGGGGAATAACTCTATTAAACCCGTAATCCCGGGTTAACTACCGTGCCCATGGGATGTATGGCACAATGTTATGTGTCTTTTAGCGGTGAACTCTAGATACCTGGGGGCCTCTAGTTTAAATCCAAATTCCCCCTTTCTGTATACAGGGGGTGAGTACAGAATGATCTCCTCTTCCCCCTTACTCGTGGGTCCAAAATAGACAAATTAAAAACAAAAAAACAAAACAAAGGGACTGGTGTAATTGAATCGGGCACCAAGAACTTGGCAACACCGATTCTCGTACGAACATGACGGAGGAGGAAGAAAATATCTTACTCCAAGAACCGTCAACTAGTAGGGCCGCTTCGGTTGAGGGAAGCGTTAGAACGGTTGACTTCGGACTCGAGAATCTATTTCTTGAGGACGATGACAATCGCTCAATCGCCAGCTCATCCAAATTCTCCATATCGTCTACAGCTTCAATTACGAAAAGAGTGCTGAACTGTAAAATGACGATCAAGAAATTAAAAAAGAAGCACCAACTACAGGACAAGGACAAACAAAGACTTCAAAACGCCCTTGATTTTCTAGAAAGGCAGTCCAGTGATATTGGCGAGCGTTGTGCTAGCAATTCACTTGGGGCTGACCCTATGAAAATCTCGAGCGAGGGAGCTCTTATGCAACCACCTATGCCTGTGATA
Source organism: Cheilosia vernalis (assembly GCA_949126925.1). NCBI lineage: Eukaryota > Metazoa > Arthropoda > Insecta > Diptera > Syrphidae > Cheilosia > Cheilosia vernalis. The sequence goes on from OX421358.1 coordinate 44,127,577, forward strand.
TGCCTTAGCCTATCGGGGCGTGGGGCGGTTGCATCTGACCCCGCAAAAGAAGTCGACAAAGAGGACGTAGTTTCACCGGGAGAGGCGGACTCGACCCTGAACAGCGCAGTGACTGTTGTTGAAAAGTCAAAGCCAAAGGACGATGTAAGTTTGGCAACAGCCGAAGCCTCATCTACCCCTGCGGCGAACATGACAAACGACAACAAGCTGTTCAGAACAGTACAACAGGCGGTTCCCCTCAAAAGGAGAAAAAACGCGCGTCGCATTGTCAATAGGCTTAAAAGCCGTGACCCCAGTTCCTTCACGGAAAGGGAAGCAGCGCAGCTAGCTAGGGCCCGGGAGACTATCAAGTCGACCGAAGACGCATGGCGCAGCAGCCTGAAAGAGAGGAGGCAGAACCCGATTGACAAAGGGATGCTGTCTGGACCAAGGAAGGAATGCCTATTGCCTTCCGCCTTGGGAAGGTCAAAACCCGGGAAACCAGGTGCTGGCCCGGCTAAGGACTCGTCTAAGGCTGAGCAAACTCCTGGTTGCTCAAATAAGGTTCTGCCAGGTAGGAAGCTAGGTAGGACTTCTGGAGGAGCCGACATGAGATCGGCCGTAGCGGGGGCGAAATGCCGATTGCCTTTCACCTCGTCTGCGACTGATTCAAGGTGTCAAGGGGTTGTCTCTGGCAAGGATTCGTCCAAACCAGGGAACGCTCCGATAGTCTCCAAAAGAGGTCGCAATGACGACACGATCTCCCTGGTGGTAGGTAGGCAGGCAAAAAGGCTGAAATTCGCCGACAAGGTGAAGGAAAGTCTGCGCGTCGCAATTGTCGACTACGGCAACCCCGACCGGAAGCTCTCATCCAACCAATGGGAGCTCATAGAACAGCGAATCCTTGATGGTGTCAACGATGCTATCGTGAGGGCAGATGGCAAGCCTCCATTTTTTGGCCAGCTATCCACCTTTAAAGGATTTAAGACTATGGAGTGTGACAACCAAGAGACTCTGGAATGGTTAAAGGGTTTCGTCGCCAACATAAACGCACCTTGGTCAAATGCTGACCTGCGCGTAGTTGACAGGAAAGAAATCCTAAATTTGACCAGGCCTAAGGGTCTTATCCGCTTGAGGGGGCCTTATCTACCCGTGGAAAGGATAGAACGGAACCTGCAGTTCCTTAACCCGGAGCTACAAAGCAGGGAATGGAAAGTCCTTGAAACGGGTGAATATACCCAGAATGGCATGGACGTGACTATACTGCTTAGTCACAAATCGTTGCCGCTACTCCGGAAACAAGAGTTTAAGGTTCGCGTAGGCATAACGCGATGCAAACTCCGGGTGTTAGCGGCGAAAGACAAGGGAGAGCAACCGACTACTCGTGATGAAGATAGCGCAAATAAATCTTCATCACAGTAAGGCGGCCAGCGCCAATCTCGTTCTCCTTATGGAAACGAAACATATAGATGTCGCCCTGGTTCAAGAACCCTGGATTCACCGGGGAAAGATAAGTGGGCTGAACTCCAAAGACTTTACCGCTTACCACAATACTCCAGTAAATGGTAAGTCCCGAACATGTATTGTCGCTAGAAAACAGCTTAAACTTTTTCTTCTACCTAGTCTCAGTGATTCGGACCAAACGGCTGTCAAATAGGACAGGGCAGGAAAAGGCGGGCTGGTACTGGCGACGATATACATGCCATTCGAGTCGGACAATCCACCCTCAGAGCTATCCTGTTCACTAGCCAGAACAGTAGAAAAGGAAAGATGGGATCTGATCGCTGGCTGTGATGCCAACTCCCATCATACGCTCTGGGGCAGTACGGACATCAATGTACGAGGTGAGTCCCTCTTAGAATTTATAATCAAAAATAATCTCCTGATAGCAAATATTGGCAACGAACCAACCTTCGTTATTAGGAATAGACGTGAGGTATTGGACATTACTCTTCTCTGAGCCATCCTTCTCACATCACAGGATTATAGAATTTTCAATAGATGAAGAGACAGTAGTTTCAAGTAAATTCAGGAACCCAAGACTCACCAATTGGGACGCTTTTGCCTCAGAGGCTGTGAGAAATGGCCAAATCCTGAATGATCAAAAAATAGGGACACCAGCCGAAATCGATGCATTCACAGAGAATTTGAACAAAATTCTAAGTAAGGCATATGATAAAGCCTGTCCTCTACGGACAATCAAGAAAAGGAATTGTTCTTCGTGGTGATCCAAAGACCTCCTTGAAATTAGAAGGAAAGTCAGACGCCTGTCCAATTTAGCCAAACGCACCAATTCCCAGTCAGACTGGGACTTATACAAAGCCGGTCAACGGAAATTCAAGGCTGCTGTCACTAGTGCTAAACGTACAGCCTGGCATACCTTTTGCAATGAAATAGAAGATACCAGCGAATCAGCTAGACTTAGGAAAATCCTATCGAAAGAACCTGCAGTTCCAGGTTATCTTAAAGACAATATGGGCAACTGGACACAGTCTTCAGAAGAGACATTAAGTCTGCTTCTAAAAACGCATTTTCCGATTGAAACTTTCTCCCTTTTTAAGTCTCCTGGGCTGGACGGGATTTTTCCAATCATGCTCCAGAAAGCCAGGTCAATTGTTATACCAGCTCTGACGAGACTCTTCACGCGCTGCCTCGAATGTGGTCACATTCCCAGGGCATGGCGTGAAGTAAAGGTTGTCTTCATTCCGAAGGCAGGAAAGTCCAGCCATACGACTGCTAAGGATTTCAGGCCCATACGTTTAACTTCATTCATCCTGAAAACCTTGAAAAAGATTTTGAACGTTTTTATCCGCAGTCGACTTGATAATAACGTGATCTCAACGGCTCAGCATGCCTACATCAAAGGTAAAGGTGTTGAGACTGCGTTGCATGAGGTCACTCGCATCATAGAAAAATCTCTAAATGACAAAAAATACACACTAGCCGCGTTTCTCGACATTGAAGGAGCATTCAATAATGTTAAGACGTGTGCTGTGAAGAGCGCACTACTCAATAACAACGTAGGCCAAACGCTTACCAATGTGATTGAGAGTTTGCTCAATGAAAGAAACATTAACGCAGAATTAGGTGGCGTTGAACTTAGAGTGACAGCCTCAAGAGGTACACCACAAGGAGGAGTCATTTCCCCCCTACTCTGGGTCCTTGTCATAAATGAAATATTACTAAAGTTCGAAAACAGAGGGGTCAAAGTTACTGCGTATGCAGACGATGTAGTGATACTTGCTACAGGCAAATTCCTACCGACCATAAGCGAACTACTAGAAAACGCATTACGAACACTTATTATGTGGACAAACCAATGCGGTCTTGGAATCAATCCACAGAAGACTGAACTAGTCCTGTTCAGTAACAAAAGGGTGATTCCAAACTTCGATCCTCCAACTATTGAGGGTATACCCCTTAGGGTTGCTGAGAGTGCCAAATATCTGGGTATAATCTTAGATAGGAAGCTCAATTGGAAACAAACCGTCAATGAAAGAGTAAAAAAAGCAGCAAATGCTTTTTACGCATGCAACCGAATCTTCGGCAAAAGGTGGGGACCAAACCCCAAAATAATTCTGTGGATGTATACGGCTGTTGTGCGTCCAATACTCACGTACGGTAGCTTAGTCTGGTGGCAAGCCACAAACAAAGCTTCGAATACAAAGACTAGCATGTATAGGTACAACCGGCGCAATAAGGACAACACCTACTGCTGGAATGGAGGCTATCCTCAACTTGTTACCTCTAGATCTATACATGCAAGAATCTGCAGCCAAAAGTGCCCTCAGGATCAGCCAAACAAAAAGCTGGAAACCCTACATAATGGGACACACACAGATTCTGAATAAATATGTGGGAGATGCGGTCATCTCTGACTACTTGTCTCCCCATCTTGACTTCGACATACCATTCTCCTGCTACTTCCTTAGCAGGGAGGAATGGAACACAGATGAACCCACAAAAGGAAAATCGATATCCATCTACACAGATGGCTCTAAGATGAACCGTGGAACAGGTGCTGGAATCTTCTCTGAAGAGTTAAATATACACCAGTCGATCAGACTACCTGATTACAGTAGTGTCTTTCAGGCGGAGGTTCTGGCAATCGCTGAAGCTGCCCATATGGTGTCAATGTTATCAATACCAAATAATGATATTACCATATTTATTGACAGCCAGGCGGCTATAAAAGCAGTATCTGCTATCGAAATAAAATCAAAGCTAGTTCACCGCTGCCGTGAAGAGCTTAAGGTTCTCTGCTCGCAGCACACCACGCGTCTCTGCTGGGTCCCTGGACACAGTGACAAAACCGTCAATGAGATGGCTGATGAATTGGCAAGAACTGGTTCTGCTATGGACCAAGATCGGGCGATTAATTCAATCAAACCACCACTCTGTAATCTCAGAGAAAGGGGGGAAAATAAGACCCGGATGAAAGCCAACAACAGGTGGAAAGAACTAACTACCTGTGAAATACCACGGAAGTTATGGCCGGAATACAATCCAAGTCGGACTATCAAGCTTTTGCGATTTGATAGAACGTCGATGTATAAACTGGTAGGAGCCCTAACGGGTCACAACTTCCTAAGATACCACACAATGAAACTTAAACTTAAGAATGACGATATATGCAGACCTACGTGAAGTTAGCCCGCACTTTTTCTAGAATGAAAAACGTGAAATGCAGTTCGATAGACATTCGTTTGTAACGGTTGAGTTTTTAGCTGGTTTGGTTTTGGCAACACTGGTTTTGACAGCTGACGTGTGTTTAGTACCTTGTGTCACTGTCAAACAGCTTCAGTTTGGTTTGCAATTTAACCATGGATCGTCTTACAAGTGAACAACGCTTGCAAATTATTGAATTTTACTATCAAAATTCGTGCTCGGTTCGAAATGTTCATCGCGCGCTTTTTTCGAAAAATTGTGTTCAGCGATGAGGCTCATTTTTGGTTGAATGGGTACGTAAATAAGCAAAATTGCCGCATTTGGAGTGAAGATCAGCCAGAAGCATTGCAACAGCTACCAATGCATCCCGAAAAAGCCACTGTTTGGTGCGGTTTATGGGCCGGCGGCATTATTGGGCCATATTTCTTCAAAGATGATGCGAATCGCAGCGTTACTGTCAATGGTGAACGCTACCGAGCGATGATAACAAACTTTTTTTTGCCCGAAATGGAAGTTCTTGACTTGCATGATATGTGGTTTCAACAAGACGGTGCCACATGCCACACAGCACGCAAAACAATGGCGCAATTGCGAGGCGAGTTTGGTGAACAGTTAATTTCACGTTTCGGGCCGGTCAATTGGCCGCCTAGATCGTGCGATTTGACACCATTAGATTATTTTTTGTGGGGGTATGTCAAGGCTAATGTGTATAGGGACAAGCCCGCTTCGATTGACGCACTGGAAGCCAACATCCATGCATTCATTCGTGAGATACCGGCCGATATGTGTGAAAGAGTATGCCAAAATTGGACTCAGCGGATGGGCTACCTGAGACGCAGCCGCGGTCAACATTTGCATGAAATTATCTTTAAACATTAAATTGCAAGGTTCAAACTATCGATTCAAATAAATATTTCATTCATTTTTTCGAATTTTTTGTGTTTTTTTTTTTAAAAAAGTTCTAAACCTCTTAAAAAATCACCCGTTAGTTGTTTGTAGTGAAATTTTTTTCGTTTGTAGTTCAACCGTTAGAAAGTTAGAAGCATTAGAAAAAAATTTCAGCCCGCACTTTTGGCTTTTTGAAATAAAAACTAGCCAGTTGCATTCGAAATCGTTTGTAGTTGTTTGTAGTGAAATTCTTTTTTAATAGAAATGTCTTATTTCCGAGATATAAGGACATTTGTGTTTGCACCTGTAACTCCGAATTTACAAAAGAGAGAAATAATTTAAAACTACTGGTGCATGAAGCATATCCTAACTTAAATAACTGCATTTAAAATTTCTGAATTCACTTAAGCGTTACTTAATAAAAAGCAATCAAAGTCAAAAACCGTATCCCTTTAAAGTTGCATCCATATATGAGCTTCCCAACAACAACAAAACAACGGTAAACACATTTTCGCAAAGCACTCATCTGTGCCCATCGACATGAGTCACTACCTGTCAATTAGCAACAACAACCAATCAATGAACCCCGATTTTATCCCACAATTTTTTCTATTCCTTCGAATAACATTAAAACCTAACCCCTTTGAAACAATTTATAGCAACAAAAATGCAATTTCTGCAAAGCCTGTATTCCTGACTATCTAATCCAATTAAAATTTTGTGATTTTATCACAAAGAAAAAAAATTAGATGAAACTTAAGCGAACGCTACTTCGTCATATAAACTCATATCCATATTTCAGTTATTAAGCAACTCAAAATAGTGAAATCTATTTTTTTCTAATGCTTTCTGTTAGATGTATCTAATCGAGCAAACAAAAATTACCTCTTATCAATAGATACCGATTTATAGAAAATTTAAGAAAATGGTTGAAATCGTCTTCGCAGACTGATTTAAGGGGACGGATATTTAAAGTGCTGGACAACTACAAACGACAAAAACTAGTTGGTTGTTAGAAAGCATGTGTGCTCTATCTAATAAAACCTTAAATGTCGAAATTGACCAAACCAAAAAGAATTTATAAGCAATTTAAGCAGGCGATATAAGACCGCGTTATCTTCGAAACGGTACATTGCCGAGTGATGAAATTTCCTATTTCAACAGTTTTCCACCTCACCAATCTAATAAAAAAAAAATTGTATCAATCGGCCTAACGGTTTGGGATTTATATGGAATTTAAGCGAAATTGCAGCTTATTTTTTTTTGTGAAGTTAGCCCGCACTTTTTCTAGAATGAAAAACTGAGTTTGCAGTTCGATAGGCATTCGTTTGTAGTTGTTTGTAGTAATTTTTTTTCGTTTGTAGTTCAACCGTTAGTTAGAAGCATTAGAAAAAAAAAAATTTCAATCCCTTAAAACCTTGTTATCTCCGAAACCGTGGCAAGCAGAGCGATGAAATTTTCTGTGTCGGAAGTGCTTGACATTACTAATCTAATAGAATTCAAATTATACCAATCGGCCTAACACAAATGTCCTTATATCTCGGAAATAAGACATTTCTGTTAAAAAAGAATTTCACTACAAACAACTACAAAAGATTTCGAATGCAACTGGCTAGTTTTTATTTCAAAAAGCCAAAAGTGCGGGCTGAAATTTTTTTCTAATGCTTCTAACTTTCTAACGGTTGAACTACAAACGAAAAAAATTTCACTACAAACAACTACAAACGAATGTCTATCGAACTGCATTTCACGTTTTTCATTCTAGAAAAAGTGCGGGCTAACTTCACGTAGGTAACACTTTGTTCTGCAAATAATAATAATAATGCAAACAAGTTGATAAAACTGTTTGCAATATATGCGATGCACTAAAAAATGTAATCAGCTTTGATTCTAGATTTTTTTCATTCCATTTATCTTTAAAATAAGGTTTTAGTCCATAAACGTTGTTGTTTTCAAACAATTCCCCTTTGTATATCAAATTTATTCCGCGGTACTAATAATCATTTTTAGTGTCCAGACTAAATTTTTCGAGCTCACAATGGTGAAATTTTCCATACAAAACTGCATATTGTGATCTAGGAAATATTTAGTGTGGAGGTTAAAAATGATTATTGGTAAGGCCCATTGTATTTATCTTTATTACGATATTCAAATAAACGAATAACAGCAAGCGAAATGACAGCGCAACTCAGCACTGAGTTCTTGCGCCGACAAAATAACTGGGGTCAGTTCAGTGCACAACTAGGGCGCCCTATAAGTCATGTCAAACACAGGTTTTCAGTACCAGGGCGAGTTCAGTGCTATATCGAACACATTAGGGTTAACCCAGTGCGCACTAGTGCGCACTAGGGCCCACGTCAAACAAACCTAATGAGTTGAGTAGTAGAGAGAATGTGGTGCATGGGAGAGAGATAGGTCAGGTCAGGGTCAGGTAGTTATGTTGTATTAGGTTTGTTTGACGTGGCTAGCACTAGTGCCCACTAGTGCGCACTGAGAAGTATCAGCTGTTTTTCACACCTGCTAAAAACACTGCACAACCCTGAAAACTCGGCTACTATATCGAACGCAAAATATGTTGCCCTGAATTCTGTCAGTTTTTGACATTGCAAAATACTATTTATCTTTTGGTGAACGAAGTGTGAAGAATTTTTTGTTTATTGTTAAAAATGAGTGAACTCCATTCTGATATTGTGCTTGCCGTAATGCAAATAGTTGATAAAAGTCAGAATAGTGATGATGAGTTTGAAAATTTATTCAGCTCCGATTCTAGCGACGAGGAATTTAGCAAAACAAAAACTAAAAGGACGAGCATCCAGGACTATTTTGAAGCAATTGTTCCAAACTATACCTCCGCAGAGTTCGTCAGACACTTCCGAATTAATCGCAATTTATTTAATTCGATTGCTGATAAATTTAAAGCTAGTGCAGACTATAATACATTGAGAACATCGTTAGCCTACAGTGCGGAAAAGCATATTGCGATTTTTCTCTGGTTTGCTGGGCACGAAGCCTGCTCATTCAGAGACTTATCAGATCGCTTTAATGTCTCAACATCGACAGTTTGCCTAATAATAAGTCGAGTAACCTATTTCCTCAGTAGCCTTTCGGATGTTGCTTTTAAATGGCCAAACAATGATGAAAAAGTAAGAAGCGAACGTTTTTTCAAAAGCAAACACGGATTCCCTAACATTATAGGTATGAATACTATTTTTAAAATATTGTCTCTGAAATTTCATTTATGTATTTATATTTGTAATCTTAGGAGCAATTGATGGAACGCATATAATAATTGATCCCCCAAAAATAAGCAAGGATGATTATCTGGACAGAAAAAACAATTTTAGTATCTGTCTGCAGGGAATTTGCAATGAAAATGAAAAATTCATTGACATCTTTGTTGGTTTTCCAGGGTCAGTGCACGATAGCCGAGTTTTTAAGAATTCATTCATTTTCACAAATATTGATAAGTTGTGTGAAGGTAGGTACTACAAAAAGTATGGCTGTAGAACTTTAGCAAACTAATGCAACAATTTACAGGTTATCACATTTTGGGAGATTCTGCGTACCCATGCAGCAAATTTGTGCTCACACCATACAGGGACAATGGTCATATGTCACCTGCTCAAGCACACTTCAACAAGTGCTTAAGTTCTTCCCGTGTTGTCATAGAGCATAGTTTTGGAATTCTAAAACAACGTTTCCGACAACTTTACTACTGCAAGCTGAGAGGTATCGCCAAAATTTGTCACTTCATACGAGCTTGTTGTGTATTGCACAATTTGGCTGATAGTTTGGACCTCGACGAATTGGAACCAACCGTGACAAATGCTGAAGACGCGACTGCTGACAATTTTTATCAAAATTGGAGCGCTGATAACACAGCTGGAAAGTTAAAGCAAGACGGTATATGTCGGGAGCTTTACGCTCAATATTTTATAAGTAATAACGTCAAGACATTTTATACTATTTTTTTATTATATGATAACTTACGGACTAAATAGGAACTTAAAATAAAAATCACATTTCAGTTTTCAAAAAAAAACAAAAGCAAAAAAAAATAAAAGAAAATTCAATACATTATATACATCAAGTTTTTAGCATCTACTGCGGTTGGCCAAGTCTGCTGCACAATTTCTCCAACAAATCATTCCGCTTTTTGGAGTCTTCTCTTAAGACTTCTGTTCTTAGCTCGTAGGCCTTGAGCTTCGCTTCCTCGTGTTTTAATTTTTTTTCTCTGTACTCTAAGTACGAGTCTTTATCATTTGGCTTCCTCCTCCTGGAATATCCAGGCGATAAGGAGGCCAAAGCGCTCTGGGATGTTGAAGGAAGATCCGGATCCTTATTTGGGGCCTCACAATGTTGGGAGGTTTCAGATATCACAACTGAAACAGTAAATTATTTCGTTTATACACCTAAAACTTTCATTTAATCGCTTACTGCTTTTTTGCACCACTTCTTTGTTGGTAGACCCCAGCAAAATTTGGGGATGCACGCCAGCCCGATGAAAAAAAGGGATTCCAGCTCACTGTAAAATTGCAAAAAAATTATTAACTTCAATTTGCATTCAATATAGAGGTATACTCACTCATGGTATTTGCAGACCATTCGTGCACTTCCCGTTTTGTTGTTGTTGTCTACAGTTTTTTTATAAGACTTTTCTAAGCCTTTGGCCTTATTTTCTATTTGGACATACGTATAGAAGTGTCCTTCCTTCTCCATGTCCTGGCTAATAAGCGTGAACATTTTTTTCTTCGTTTGAATTCTTTGTGATTTCCCCAATTTCGGCTTGTACTCCTTCAGAAGGGAAATCAACAATTTTGTTGCAGCATCTGACCAGGTGTTGGGCTCTGAAATTGGATTATGTTTTAGCATTTGAAAACAACAGCAATTATTTTTTAAAAACATACGAATAAGTTGCTGTTCCATCGCGGCGCATTCTTCTTCTTCCGTCCTAGGATCTTCTATATCGTAGCCCTCATCCTCTTCGTTATTTATTACCGCCTCGTGGTAAATTTCGGAAAGATAATTTGGATCTTTAAGATACATTTGCATTATTAGCGTAATTTTTATTATAAAGAAGAAAAAACTACCAGCACGGGCTCTTTCAATCACTTCAGGTGCACATTCCAGCGTTACTGAGCTCCCTGATCGTGTGTCGGTAAGCGTAAAACGTTCCATTTTTCTGTAATATACAATTTAACGTTTTCGTTTTCAAATAATTCTCTTTTGAATACTAAATTTATCTGTATTTACCTTTATCACGATAAACAATTAAATGACAGCAAACGAAATGACAGCGCAACTGAGCACTGAGTTCTTGCCCCGACAAATTAACTGGGGTCAATTCAGGGCACAACTAGGGCGCCCTAGAAGTCATGTCAAACACAGTTTTTCAGTACCAGGGCGAGTTCAGTGCTATATCGAACACATTATGGTTAACCCAGTGCGCACTAGTGCGCACTAGGGCCCACGTCAAACAAACCTATTGTATCATGTAATGTAATTGAGATTGGGAGGGAGTCACACTCAATTGTGATTTAAAATGCGCTATATTGATTCTGATCTGATTGTGATTAGTGATTCATGTGCATGCATGCCACAAACGAAACCCATTTGTGCTCAGTACCTATTGTTTTTTTTTGGGTATATTTTTTTAAAATCATCTTCGTACGTTATCCTGAAGGTAAATATAAGATTTTTTTGTATGCATGTTTTTTTCCTCTTTTTTTAATTTGAACTTGAGTATATTCGAGTAGTGGAGATAGGCATAGGAAAATGTATTAATTGGAATGTAATGTAGCATTCGATTGGGCGCTCTGAGAGCACTTTTTTTTGCTCTCAGAGCAATTTTTATTTTTATGTTCGTTTGGTACAAAAATAAAAACAATCAGATTTCAGAGCACTTTTGCGAATCAAGATATTTTCTCAGATTTACCAATCAAATTTGACAACTGGTAGAGTTTGTTTACATTTTAGTAATCTTTTTCTCCAGCGAAGAAAGGCATTGCATCGAGTGAATCAATTTTTGTAAATTATTTAGGTATAAATATTTAGAAATCAATCGGGACGGATATTTCTAATGCTTTAATACAAAATTTAACCAGTGAATGGAAATCGCTTAGAAAAGTGTCGAAGACTACACATATTCAATTCGCACGAATAGGTATCAACACAAAAAAGAGCAGGTGACGCTTTATGTTTGATTAGGCACACGAAATAATAATAGAAGAGGCTAACTATTTGTTTGGGTTGTTTTACTGACAGTTTTTCTTTTTTCTTTCGGATAAGAGTAGCTGGATTCCACTGAAGTCTATGTTATATTTACAAAAATTAGGTAGGTACATAATTAAAAAATATAGGTGGAAGGTAGAAGGCGCTGGGAGCGAAAAGAAGGTAGGAAGCAGGGATGTGGATGGGACTTAAGGATGGGAACAGAACAGAAAGGAAATGAAGGTCGCGAGCGAGGATCGTGGCATGCTGACGAAGCACGGCTAAGCTCGCCGAATGGGGTGGTTCTCGTCTCCGCTACACGACGAAGCCTACCACAAAACATAAAACAAGCCGGGTAAAACAATTCTTTTTCTATCGGACGGACTGGTCTTACCGCACTGAGGGCGCTGCGGTGTTATTCAGCGATGGCCTTCTCCCTCCCCAGCATGGAAATCCGGAGGCCATTTTGGATTTCCCCGAAGAGCAAACTATGTCATCGGTTATCCTATCGTCGGCAAGGTAAATCTGACGCCCCCTCTTGAAAATTCACTTAATAACTCATCAAGCTTCTGGGCGCTTGAATAAAGGTAATGGCTCTCATTTTGGGCGTGGATAAGCACATTTACTTAATTTTATATTAATTTTAAGTATTAAAATTATCATTAAAATTATTATGATTGGCAAGAGAGACCAAAAGATAAAACATAAAAAAAAATCTATACATAGTTATAATAAAACTGTAGCCGTTTTCATATTTTCGCGGTTGGCGTGAAAACTACTGCACAGATTTCGATGAAACTTTTTTTGAAATGTTAGTTAAGATTCTGAGAAGGACACAGGTTATTCCTTTCATTGTCATGCCTGTTTTTGGGAGCGTTTTTGACCAAAATGTGTTTTTTTTTCTAACTTTAACTCGCCATTACTCAAACAATTCTTAATCAATGCAAACAAAATAAAATCCTTAGGAGAGCCAACACTTTCACAGTTATTTCAAGCCATCAGTCAGCTTTCTATGTTCTCTAGAAGCTGAGCTACAACCTAAAATGTAACAAGAAAAAAATAAATTTATTTTCTCAAATCGAACATTATCAGCAGCCGCGGTTGTTGATCGTTGTTCTGCTTTGGGGTGGTTGGGTGGCGCATATCGCACAAGCACGTTCATATGAAAAAAAAAAAACTGCTTGGTGTTTTCTCCGAATTAAGTGACACGAAAGAGAAGTATACGACGTGAATGTGTATGTAATCAACAGCGGCAATATGTTTCTGAGGAAATGCGCAGGTGGCTGATGAAGTGCGCTGATGGACGTACATATGGTGGTGTATATAGAAACTGAGTTCAAGGTTTTTGTTTTAACGGTTGTTATAGTACCTACGGCGATACCTACAGTAAAGAATTGAAGAATTCAAGAAGTAAAGACGATATATAGGTGAAATTTGTTGTTTGATTTATTGTTGGTGTGGGTACAAATTTCCGTCAAGGCTTTTGTTTTAGTGGTTATTTTTATATTACCTACGTTGATACCTAGAGTTAGGAAGTGGATTTTTAGTACTTACGCTGTTGAATTTAATTTTCTTAAATTAGTGTTTTAGGTAAATAGATTTGTTTGATTTATTGTTTCACATTGACAATAGGCCTGTTTTTTTGAGCTTCGATTACAGCAAAGCAAAGTAAAGTGGGATTTTCAGCACGCAATTACAACACGGCCAATGTTCACCGCTTTGTTTTAACTAGAGTGTTGATTTTAAACAAATATGCCGTCGAGAAAACGGTCAAATCTTTCTCGAAGCTCAACAAGATCTAGAAATATGAGACCGAGACGAGTTAGATCACAGAAAACGGATAAAAAATATCAGACCACATCGTTGCAAAGAAACACATAGCTTTGCTTCGTGGGTAAATTAAATCAGAAGTGGATTTTATTACACAAAAGAAATTAATTATGCCTAATTTGCTGGTATCGGTGGTATGACTCAGGCCTGTGACGTTGTACACCGCGGGTGTAGACCTCACCAACGACTGTTTCTCGCACGGTCAATTATACGTGTCTCTTTCCCGAGTCTGCGAAAGTAAAAATGCATACGCGTATGCTCCAGGCAACAGAACCTCAAATATTGTATTTCAAGAAGCTTTGTAAAAAAATGATCATAAAAAATATAATTACCTCATGTATTGAAACTTAACTATTATTATCTCTTTTATTGGAAGTTACACAGTCTCACGCCGCGTACGAAGTTGCGGGCACAGCTAGTACATAATAAAATTAATTTGAAATTTATAAAAAAAAACCTCTTAAATCAAATTCCCGCAGGTCATGGTAAAAGAAAAAACTACCTATTTCCCTACTAGTCAACTACCCAGAGGCCCAGAGTGAGCTCAGTTTGGGTGGGGTGGGGAGAATATAAAAGAAAACGAAAATAAAAAAAAGGAGAACGCGACGACAAAACGGACCACGGAAATCGAATTGCTTAACGAAACTTCAAGATTTTCTCTAAAATACTAAAGTTAAACAATGCAGATCTGAATTATAAAAAAACTTAAAACCAACTCACGGCACTTAAAAACTAAATCAATTACAAACAAAAAAGAAACGATGAAAATGATGATACTCCTATCCAGGTACTGTATTTTTGGTTATTACTGTTTGTGACGTTGCATACAATTTCCTTTAAGGTTGGTTGGCGGGACGTTATTTGCCGTGGTGGGGTATAGGGGCGTGGATTTATCTTTGGGGTCCACTAAACCCTTTTTGGCACGCAAAAAAAGAGACTTAAGCTACCAAACCTGGTGACGTCATAGGCGTTGTGTTTTTGGAATGCTGATTTAGGCTGGTGATACGGAGAAAAGCGTTTTCCGGGCACCTCAGGCACTTCCACTTTTAACACTCAAATTACGTCGCGTCGGTTGGCGCTTCTCGCTATTTGCAAAACCGCATCAAATCACTGGCTAGTTGTGGTACAGGACAGGTCATTCAACCCTTTTTATTTGGCGGTCATGACTTTGTAAGTGTACGACGTTTGAATAAAGTCAATGACCGCCACTTGACCTCTAACGGAGCAAATGAGATCTATCTAAATTTTATACAAATTACTAAAAATCCTCTGTCTCTATAAATTCACTATACACTTACCACAATAAACAGTATCTATAATCTTTTTATACGCGTTCTGGTATGTCGTTTTCAATTGTTTAAATTTAGCATTTTTTATCGATGCAAAGATCAACGCAACTTTTTGAACAATTTTGCAGCATACATTTCGTCTGTAAAATTCCGCAAAGTGTTTCAGTTTCGAAATAAATCGCTTAAATTATATAAACGCGGTGATGTTCTTATGTTCGGGAGATATTTGAAAGTTAACCCGAATCATCCTGAACGTTATTTTTTGGAATTTCTGAAAATTAATTTCGGTACGTTTTCTTTAGAGCAAAAATAGAAAAACTGTATACAATTTTTTTTTATATAGGTCCTAGTTCTCCCAAAATATCCTGTTGCCATATGGCAACGCCAGGTGCGTTAGGGTACAGGTCTATACTAACATATAGCAAATTAGGGTTTTCATACTAAAAGCTATAACTTTATTGAATAAAACGTTTTTTCCTTATTTTTTATACTATTTATTAATTTAATTTTAAATAGATTTTACAAGTTTGGTACTACAAATCTGCAGTATGATAAGGTTTGAAACATTTCAAGCAAAGGCCTTTATCGCACTTTGAGCAAGCAGTTCGTACAATCGAATTACACAGGTCTCCATCACAGCGTCTCTTCTTTTCTAAAGGAATGACAAGATGATTTGTTTGATCATAGCGAAGAGTATTAGCTAATGAACCGGCTTCCGACCGCCGTTTTTGGCTTGTAACACTGCTGTGTGATTTTGGTGGATCACCGAAATGTTTGCAATAATAAATTGCGATTTCACGTTTGAAACGTTTCTGTGGCATGCACGAGTCCACATGCCGATGAAGCTGCCATGCATTTTGCACGCATGCATCTATAAGCCATGTAAAAATGCAGCTCCACCACTTTTTGCCGCGATATCCGATACGGCAATGAGAAACATTTTGGTCGAATCTGTCGACCCCACACATGTAACGGTTATACTTTGACACAACACACGGTCGAGGTACTCCAACTTTCTTTCGAGCTTCTCTGGAATAACGCGATGCAAGAGATATTGGTGTGGATCCAAAGGCAGTAGACAACATACAGACAACGGAATTATCAATCCATTTTGTAAGACGAATTCCAGTCTCATTCATTTTTGTAGACTTATAGTATCCGCGTTGCTTTGTTATCAACATTTTTTTATGTGGAATGGGACAACTTTTCGGTATTCGATTCTCACGGATTGTGCCAGTTCCATTGTAGCCACGATTTTTCAAATAAGCCAATAAAGGGAAACTCGTAAACAAATTATCAAAGTAAAACGAAAACGGCAATTGCTGAATATTCTCGGAAAAATCGTCGATCATATTTACTAATGGAGCGGTGCATTTGCCGAATCGTTCCTCATACAATGAGTTTGAACGCGGATTCTTACCTTGAAAACACTTCGAAATTGATCATGTATCCTTTGGGAGTGCACAAAGACCAAACCTTATAACCAAAGCGT
This sequence comes from Cheilosia vernalis, assembly GCA_949126925.1. Classification (NCBI taxonomy): domain Eukaryota; kingdom Metazoa; phylum Arthropoda; class Insecta; order Diptera; family Syrphidae; genus Cheilosia; species Cheilosia vernalis. Next base: position 44,143,933 of record OX421358.1, read on the forward strand.
ATGGGCTTCCCCTTTATAAACTGCTTACATCCATGCTTCCCGAAATAAGCGATCATACTTTCGTCGAACGATAAATGTTGCTCAGGGTGGAAATGTTCCAGCATTTTAGATTTTATGTGATCAATTATAGGTCGTAACTTCCATAATTTATCGTTAACATTTTGCGGAGCATGCATTTTTGGTTCAAAATGTAGACACTGCACTATATCCTCAAAGCGGTTTCGTCGCATGCTGTTATAAACCATTTCATTTCGCAAATCATTGTCATTACTCCACATGGATCTGTAACAGCTTTGCTCAGTGTAGCCACTGACAAGCAATATTCCAATAAAAATGCGAAGTTCTAGAATGAAAAAACAAGTTCTTAGTTGTATAACAGATGGGAAAAAACATTGCCACCAACCGTTAACGGTAATCTTCGCAATTTTCCTTTCTCGGAAAGTGGCATATACTTCTGAGCAATCGCAAATATACTGAAGCAAGTCATCGTCCATAAATTTCTCAAACTGCTCGTGTGGTTTCAAGTTATGGCAGTCCTCATAATTGGGTTGTGGAAAAATCGGTAGCATTGCGTAAGAATCATCTTTTGACCAAGTGAATGTTGTATTCTTATTGGATGTTGGCAAAGGACAGCTAGAAGTAGATTGCTGAACGCAACGCAACCGGATTGATGGTGGCTCTTGAGATTCGTTTGTTGAAGTATTTACATCGGGTAAACTGATGGGTAAATTTGGAGATGAGTTATTCAGAACACTCGCTAAAACACTATCGTTGAGAACTTGATCCACATTCTCTCCGGGATCGTCAAAGTCTTCAATACGTCGGCCATTTTCAAATACTATTTCACAACCCGAGCGCAACTGCGCTGGGCAAACATTGTCAGGAATACCGCCTTCTAGTTCATCAGCATCATCTTCTCCGCTCAAATCACCTTCATTCTCTGGTGGCTGAATATACAAGGCGTGGAGATTGTTTGAAAGACCACTATCATCATCCGAACAAAGCTCTTCTAAGTAATCTAGAACTTCTTGCAGTGTCAGTTTTCTGGAAATCCATATAGATAAAAAAAATGATTACATCATCATGCAAACCTGTACCCTGTCGCTCCTGGCGTTGCCATATGGACACGTTGTTAACAATTTGGAAAAATAGCACAAAAAAAACAATTTTTTTTATGTTTTCACTTTTTCTTGCTTTTGTACATCCAAAACACTATCAACACTGCTACGCTTGCCTTACAAATAATGTACACTGTAAATAATATTGACATACTTACTTTTTGTTGCCAGCCATTATAAGATTTTGCGAACTTTTTTTTTTACGACCAAATTTGGTACCCTGTCATTATAAACAGCTAAGCACACAATTAAAACTGACTCTCCAATATGCAACGCCTATTGTATTGCGATTTGAAAAAAATTTAAAAATGGATACTTGTATGTATTTTTTACCGGCTGAGCGGCGCTAGAACGGATACAAGTTTTGCGTTGCCATATGGACACGCCAGGATGATTCGGGTTAACTAAAGGCTTCGTCAAACAGAGCGCGTATTTAACGCCGCGGTGAGATTATTTTACGCGGCGGTAAAATTATTTCTTTGCGACGTTCCAACCGCCGCGTTAGAGGACGTCAAACAGAATTCCAGCTGCCGTAGCGTAGCTGTCATCACTTTTTGCAAAATGTGAAGCAGCTTGGAATATTTTTTTTAATTGCTGCGCTACGTAATTCACGGAAAAGAAAAAGAATTTGGGTGCATGAAATTAACAAAAAGAGAAATGAAGTCGGAGAATACAACCTTTTGAAAAAGAAATGATTCGTGAAAATCCAGTATTTTGCGTTACATCTATTTAAATAGGTAGTATCTGCAAATACAAAAACAAAAAATTGTATGCTTACCGTCCTCATTCATTTCTATTGAAATTGTATCCCATATTTCTCGTTCTTCGACAACCTTTTTGTACATTTCATCGCCCATATTGTATAGACATAGGTAATTTTGCACACATTCAATTCATTTTCCATTATAACGCGCCGCGTCAGTAAAAATAATCTGTAATTTTTCACAACACCACGTTTCACCGCCGCGTTTCAACGCCGCGGTGAATTTGACGCGACGTTAAAAACGCGCTACCTATGTGTGACAGGGGATATGTATTGCAGTGTATTACATCACAACTGTCAAACGCGGCGGTGAAACGCGACGTTAAAACGCGCTCTGTGTGACGGAGCCTTAACATGCATTGTTTTCCACACATCTGTCATCGCTGGGTCAAACTGGTTTTGCGTAACTCAGAGAGAACCATAAACTCGAATATTGAAAAATTGGGATCATCTTCGTTGTATGAAGTGGTGTGTCTCTATTTTAGGCCCCAGTTATAGCCATACGTAAAATGCAACCGTAAAAATTTTCTTTTGCTTTTTTAGACCACTTAATCCTAATGGTTGAACTCAATCTTGGTCTTAAAATGTTGATTATGAATTATAAAGTTAGTCTATCAAAAAAAAAAAATTAGCAAATGATCTTTAAATTCTCTAGAAACATAATTTATACATTTTTCCGTACGAAAAACTTTTTCCGATCCACTTCTCAGTCAATTCCACAACAAAAACCCAGATCATTCCACTGAAGTAGTTCATTTCTTTACTGTTCCATCTATCAGTGCCTTGATTTTGTGCGGTTTTTGAGGCGATGTCGCTAGGGAACGTTCCGAATCGGATTTCAGTGTGTGAGTGAGGCCGCGCGCTGTGACCAACGTGACCGTAGTGCAATAATTTGGCACTTTTTCGAGGACCCTCATACTATTTGTTGGTACTTTTTCCCTTTTTTTAGTATGAAAATTCACTTTGGGAATTTTAGAAACGCTGTGATTTCCAAATGAATTTCTATAAAATATAACGGTGCTGTCTATCAGAACACGATTATAGTGTTAGGAGAGCCAACAATTGTTAAATATTGTGCGAAAATTCTTAAATTGCAGAGTAGCTTTAGAAATGACACTTTTTTCTTTCACCGCTCTTTTTTTTTGTTGCTTTTCACAATTTCGCAACGATCTCCCGGATTGTTAGAGAAAGGTTATAAATTTTGGTTTTAGTTTCACAATACAATATAGACTGTAAAAAGATCACTCTCTCACAAAGTTTCTTTTATAAATAAACCCAAAACAACCAAATAACATTAGAATTAGATGTCTTTAAGGTTGTTCTGCGGGTAAGCTAGACAGTACTTTAGATGCAATTCGTTTTCAAATGACAAATTTTAAAATGAAAACCTTTTAGCTTTGATTTTTATTTATAAATATATGGTAGGTAGGTAGGTAGAAGTGGCGGTCCCACTTGGAACCCAAGTAGCACTGTGATGTGCCTTTTTGTTACCACGACTCGTGTTACCTAGTTTGTGATGTTTGTTAAGGGTGAGAAGCATTCGGTGCCTATATCCAGCCTGTGGAGTTGAGGAACCGTATTATGTCTGATATCCCTATACCCGAAATGTCGCTAAGGTTGTCGAAAAAAGGTTGGTTCAGTGTGCGCAGTCTGGCTCTCGCTAGTGCCGGACATTTGCAGAGAAAATGGAGGAGAGTTTCTTTCTCATGTGTATTCCCGCAACTGCGGCAGTGAGTGTTGTGTGGGATCCCGAGCTTGGCCGCATGGTCTCCAATTGGCCAATGCCCCGTGATTATAGCCGTAATTCTGGCGATATCTGGGCGGGTTCTGTTTAGCAGGTTCCTTGTTCTGTTCTGATCGTATATGGGCCATATCTTCCTTGAAATGACGCAGTTGGTCAACCCCTCCCATTGGAATTTGGCTTTCTGTAGGAAATATGAATGAATTTGTCCTTTGACCACTCCTAGTGGGACGTGGACACTTGCCGCGAGTGAGCTGTGCAGAGCTGACCCCCTTCTGGCCAGCTCATCTGCCCGCTCGTTGCCTATTATGTCACTATGCCCTGGTACCCAGAGAAGTGTGACATTGAAACGTTCACCCAGACGGGCAAGCTCGTTCCGGCACTCCAGCACTAGTTTAGAGGATATGGTAGCCGAATTTATGGCTTTGATGGCGGCTTGGCTATCTATAAGGATAGCGATGTTTTGTTTGTGAGTAGTGTTACGCCCTAGATGCACGCAGGCTTCTCGGATAGCCAGTAATTCCGCCTGGAAAACGCTGGCAAAGTCCGGCAAACGGTATGATTCTGATATATTTGGTGATTCTGAGTAGACCCCGGCCCCACACCACAGTTCATCTTAGATCCGTCAGTGTATATGACCGTGTCGAAACCCTGCACTACTTCGTTTCCCTTCCACTGAGCTCTGGACGGGAAACTTACCTGAAAGCCTTTCTTAAAATTAAGTTGTGGTGTGATGTAGTCGGTTGGAAACGTGACCGTGCCATTTGGTAACGAGTCCAGGATATTGCTGTGGCCATACGGCCTTGCACTCCAGCACCCAGACTCCCTGAGTCGTATAGCGCTGCATAGTGCAGTATCTTTGGTGTTATAAATATATAAAAAATTAATTGAATTTTGTTTATAAATTATATCAACTCATTTTTATATCTACTTTTAAGATCTCTTTCAATTTAGTTTTGTGTGCCTTTTTCTGACGCTGTCACATAAATTCAGTATTTTCTCCCAATATTTAACAAGTATTAGCCGGCTTTACACTATTTACGCGTTATTTTTTTAAATATATTCATTTTAAAATCACAGTTTTTGAAAACTTTTTTAAGTACTATTCACATGAGCGCGAATTGCGAACAAATGAATTTAATTGTATTTATGAATTGAAAATTGATTTGTATACTATTTACCACCAAAGCCTTATATTAAATTAATCTTAAGTCTAATCTAAAAAAAAAAATCGGACTCTCAATCGATTTAAATAGCTCAATTTACCATTATTACAGCAATTGAATATTCTTGCATCGAATTGTCACACTTTATTCACAATCCACATAAAAAATTCGCGGATCCACAAACCCACGAATGAAAAAATTCTATCGCATTTAACATTAAACAATGGGCTTGGGCACAAATCCTCATTCTCTGGTCCTTCACGTGGGCGCCCGCCTGAAAATGGCTAACCAGTCAAACGGTTAGTGTCAGCCAAGGATTTACACTAACGTCTCAATCGTTTGTCGTGATCCATTTAGTTTGAGGTAGGAGTAAACCTTTAAATCCAACCTAATTGCAGTGGTGGCGTGAGCAGATAGCAAACCGTACCCAAGGATGAAAGGCTGGGGGTAAAACCAGTCGCGTACGAGCTCCCTCAGACGCCTTGGCGAGGGTCTGTTGTATTTAGCCCTGCCCAGGTATGGCGGCGCTGCCTGGGTCGACCTTGTTTTTTCCGGCCTTACTCGTGGGACCAATATGCATAAAAACTTAAAAAATAAATTAAAAAACACAAAGAAAGGAATTATTATTCCAGAAAGGGAGGGAACAGACTCCACAACGCCGGCGATGGAACTGGGAGATGATTCTTATGAATCTGAACCACAGTCATCCATCTCCGGCCTGGAGAGGGAACTTGAGGAGGTACTGCTAGCTAGCGACAGTGAGGATGCGGACTGCACACTCACTGACGCTAACGTAGCGGGAAGTGAGGTGGCTGGTACTCTCACTTCGGTAGATAGAGTTTGCGGTGGGACGGCTTGTACTCCCACCAAAACAGAACAGGGCAAAGGCGAGTTGGCTGGTACACTCGCCTTAGTAAATAGGGATAGCAACGAGGTGGCTGGTACTCTCGTTGATATCCCTAAGGGCAATAAACCGACTAAGGGGACTGGAGGCGCAGTAGGCAGGCACTCTGCTGCTTCCAAATCCCCCGCAGTCGCGCAATCAGGGTCGAACAAAAACGCACACCAGCTGAACAAGCTTCTGACGCGCAATGCCCGACGTAAGGTCGAGAGTGCGAAGCGCAAAATTGAGCAGTTCAGGGGGTGTGACGTCAGTTCATTAAGCGCCTGGGATAGGACACAACTTGAACGGGCCAAGTAACAATGACTGCTGAGGCTGCCAAAAAATCGGCAACCGCGGCGGTCGTGGTTAGGGTAGTAGCTCAAGCGTCCACTAGTGGACTAGCACCAACCAGTGAAAAACAGGGCAAAAAGGATGGAGAGGGGGCCGTGTCTGGGGAAGTCAGAGAGACCCTCCTGAGCAAGAGGAGCAGATCTGACGATGTCGTTGAGCCGAGTGCAGCAAAAAAGGTGAAGGCTGGTACTTCGCCCGTGGTGCACCCGGTTTATGACGCGAAAGACGAGCTCCTTATCGCCATCATCAACGAGCAGGAACCGAGCGGCCGCCTGACCATGGAACAGTGGTTAACTGTCGAGGAGAAGTTTCAGGACGCTTTGTGGAAGAAAATGTCTTCCGCAGAGTGTGGTGACCTTCTCTTTGACGGCGCTGGATGGGATAGCGGTCGCAAGGTTGTAGCTTGTGGAAACAAGGTATCGGTTGACTTCCTCAGGGAGTTTGTGCTGGGGATTGGCGAGGTATGGAGCGGGGCCAAACTCAAATGCGTAACCGTGGCGGAGTTGGCTAAGTACTCTCCGCCCAAGGCATGGGTATGGGTACCGCTGCCGTACACATATCCCGACAAACTACTCGGCCTTCTCCACATGCAAAATAGGGAACTAAAGGCCGACACCTGGAAAGTCCTAAAGACAGGACCCAGAGGGCAATTTGGCCAGCACTTCCTGCTGAGCCTTACCAAGGAATCGCTCCCATCCCTCGAAAAGACCAAGGGGATGGTGCACTACAGCATGGGGAAGGTCATGGTAAAAGTCATGACCAAGGGAGCCGAGGTGGAAGAACCCCAAGATGGAGACGATGCAAATAAACCTGCATCACAGTAAGGCTGCGACGGCGTGCTTGATCAGCTATGTAATCAAGCATGACGTTGCAGCCGTACTGATACAAGAGCCCTGGATCAACACGAACAACAGGATCCAGGGGCTCTCCATAAGGGATTATACGCTTTACTTCAAAGCTAATGAAGGTAAAATTAGGACTTGTATCCTACTAAAAAACAATATAAGGGCATTTCTTTTGAATAATTTCAGTGACGGAGATCTAACCGCAATATCTTGCGAGAGAGAGGGGGGCAAACCGGTGTGCCTGGTATTGGCTTATCTCCCGTATGAGTCGACGTCGGTGCCACCCGATAACCTAAGGCAGCTGCTGACCAGAGACAAATGGCTCTTCGTCATAGGATGCGATGCTAATGCGCATCATTCGCAATGGGGAAGCAGTGACATCAATGCTAGAGGTGAGTGTCTTTTTGATTTTATCTTGTCGACTAAACTCACTATATGCAACAAAGGCAATAGCCCAACATTTGTGGTACGGAACAGGCAAGAGGTGCTCGATATTACTCTCGCATCTTGTACTGATTCGCTCACAATTGGGAAATGGAGGGTTTTAGAAGAGGCATCCCTTTCGGATCATAAGTGGATTCGCTTTCAGATAGGCTTCCACAGTAAGGCTACGAACACCTATCGTAACCCCAGGAAAGCTGACTGGAATAGGTACGAATCTATTGTTAGGCATCAGCTAGGAAATGAAATACCATTCATTGAAACGTCGCTAGACTTAGACAAGGAAGTTGATAACTTAGGAAGGATAATGAACAAGGCTTACGAACAAGTTTGCCCGCTCAAAAAGACAACCAAAAGGTCCCAGCCTCAGTGGTGAAACAAGGAGTTAAGCTCCAAAAGAAGGCAAGTTAGACATTTCTACAATAGGGCCAAAGTTGTTGTGGACGACGTTACATGGGATCTGTACATAGAAAGTAAGAGAGAGTTTAAATACTTGATCAGGCAATCCAAAAGAAAATCTTGGAAGCTTTTCTGTGAGGCGATCACAGATACTAGCGAGGCATCCAGACTTCGTAAAATGTTAGCTAAGGACGCGGCCGTCCCTGGTTTTATTAAGAAATCGGACGGTTCGTGGGCCGAGAGCAGCGAGGAAGTTCTGGAATCACTAGTGGAAGCACACTTTCCAGGAAGTAGCGCGCCAATAACTCCATTACCTAATGGATATGGCATTGGTTCGGGATTAGATGTAAGGGTTGTTGACAATGTCATCACTGGGAAGAAACTGCGATGGGCCATTAAGTCCTTCGCTCCTTTCAAAGCACCTGGCCCCGATGGCATCCTACCGGCTATGCTTCAAAGGGCGCCAGAAATAGTTACGAATATGATCGGAAATCTGGGGTGGAATCGGCTAAGGTGATAGTTGATAGTTGACAATCAAAATCATAACTTTACGTCTGCGTAAGGTGATTATCAAATTGACAATCGCTTTTTTGCGATCAATTTCATGTGACAGCTATTTAGGTGTCGCTTTCATACATTTGTGGCATTTTTAAAGGTATGCACCTCAGCTTCGACTCCAAATAAATTAAATACTTTCGAGAAAAGGAATATAAATATATTAAATAAATTAAAATACAAAAGTGAAATTTGAAAATTCGTGAAGTGCAATGTTTACTTCATTGGAACTTTTCTACAGAAATGAAGAAAATAATTACAGAAAAGTCCAACTAGAAGAAACCTTGTTTTGGGACTGGTTGATTTACTATCTCTAGTATGTTCCACCCATCCCTCAATTGGCTGCAACCTTAAATCTTCTTTGGGGGTGGTGGCTATTTTAAATTTGCAGTTAAAGTGTTGATGGAAATCATATCATGATTTTAAGGCCAATGGAAAATGAGAGCATGTTCTTCAATCGGAAATGAAGGCATAGTATAAATGCATAAATCTGGAAAGGATCCGTATTTGCTCTTTATTATCTTGAGACCTTATAAAAAATAAGCAAATTTATTGTAATTTGTGAAATATTAGTATTCTCAAATTCACTTACAATTTTCACAACAAAAAAAAAAAAAACACTTCAAATATGTATCAACATGACATCGTCGGCAAGGAAGTGACGTCAAAAATTCTAAGTGCTGCCAATAATCAATCATTTTTTAGTGATCGCTTTACGCAGAGCAAAGAAGAGTTGATAATCAAAAACGACGATCAAAAGAGTGACAATCAACCATCACCTTAGCCGATTCCAGCCCTGTTTACACACTGCCTGCGATTAGGCTATGTACCCAGGGCATGGAGAGAAGTACGAGTGGTATTTATACCCAAAGCGGGTAAACCAAGTCATACTTCAGCGAAAGACTTCAGACCTATTAGTCTGTCGTCATTTCTCCTCAAGACACTTGAAAGGCTTATCGATATCTATATAAGAAGCAAGTGTTGCAACGGAACTCTATGTAATGCTCAGCATGCATACTTGAAAGGTAAATCGGTAGAGACGGCTCTACACGAGGTAATAGGCAAAATTGAAGGCAGCCTTCACCAGAAAGAATATGCATTAGCTGCCTTTTTGGATATTGAGGGTGCCTTTAATAACGTCAGAAAAGATGCAATCAAAAGCGCCTTGGAAAAGATAAATGTCGAGCAACGCATCACCAATTGGCTATGCGAAATGCTCTCGACGAGAAACATCAATTCCACTCTCGGAAACAGTTCGATAAGAAAATCTGTTACTAGAGGCACCCCGCAAGGAGGGGTTATCTCTCCCCTCCTCTGGGTGCTGGTCATAGATGACATACTTAAAGAATTAAACAATGCAGGTTTCAAAGTCATCGCATATGCTGATGACGTAGTTATCATTGTTCAAGGAAAATTCCTGAACACGATGAGTGAACTTATGGAAACAGCCTTCAATAGGCTTAGACTATGGGCCGAAGGGTGTGGACTACGAGTCAACCCGGAGAAAACCGAACTCGTACTATTTAGTACAAAATACAAGATACCACCCTTCAACCTGCCCAGACTTGATGGAGTGGAGCTCTCTCTCTAGGAGAGCGCAAAATATCTTGGCACGGTATTAGACAGGAAACTAAATTGGAAACTTAACGTACAGGAAAGAGTCCGCAAGGCTTATAATGCTCTCTTCATATGCAGGAGAACAGCGGGAAAGAAATGGGGCATGAAGCCGTCAATGTTATATTGGCTCCGTATAGATAATGGTAGTAAGACCCATAATTACATATGGGGCTCTTGTCTGGTGAAAAGCCACAAACAAGAAGTATGTACAGTATATGTTGTCCAGGGTACAAAGAACAGCCTGCATTGCCGTTACGGGTGCCTTACGTACCACACCATCGGCTGCACTGGAAGCGTTCTTGCATCTTTTGCCACTGGACTTACAAATAAAATCAATCGCAGGAAATAGTGCGCTACGGCTCACTAATATTGGGCTCTTTAAGAACAGTAGGATAGGACATAGCAGTATTTTGAAGGAATCATTCTCCGAAATACCGGAAAAGTCGGATGAAGGTCTTGGTACACTAGATTTTGACACACCGTACGATGTGTTGTACCCTGACAGGGAGGATTGGTATAGGAACTTGGTGTCGAGGGTAAATGAGACCTCGATATATACTGACGGCTCCAAAACCAGTGAGGGCACAGGGTCTGGTGTATTCTCCAATGAACTGGACTTACATCTGGCCCTGAGACTTCCGGACACATGCAGTGTGTTCCAGGCGGAGATTCTAGCAGTACTCAATGCTGCGGAGGTACTTGAGATGAGATCGATATCCAATAAGAATATCGCCATCTACATTGATAGTCAGGCTGCGCTTAAAGCGCTAGAGTCACATACCAGTAAATCTGAACTAGTAAGGAATTGCCGCACAATGCTCAAGGCATTATGTTCGCAGAACCGTGTCAGATTATGTTGGGTACCTGGGCATCGTAATATTGAAGGTAATGAAAAGGCCGACGCTCTGGCCAAGGAAGGAGCGGAGCTCCCACCTAACACCATGATTGAGGACATAAGACCACCAATGGCCGTGGCTAGAAGGGTTGCTTTTGAAAAAACTTCCCATTTAGCAGCCACAAGATGGTCACAGCTAGATGGTCACAGGGTCTCAAAGGCACTGTGGCCCATTTTAAACCGGAAAAAGTCTGAAGAATTACTCAACTTCAGTAGAACCAAACTTAGGTTAACGGTAGGAATACTCTCTGGACATTGCCTTCTAAGGAAGCATGCCATGAGACTAGGACTAGCTAACTCGGACATATGCAGGTATTGTGAGGACCTACAAGTCACGGAAGACATCTACCACATTTTATGTGAGTGTCAAGCAATAGCTCGGAGTATAAGGAAGCACCTTGGCAGGTACTTCTTTAATCACTTAGAGGAGGTTGGTTCCTCAAACAATATTGGGACCATTATTAAATTCTGCAGGGAAATTGATTGTTTGGGCGATTTGGTTTAGGTTTTTAACCGTAACGGTTCCCTGGGGATGGCGATGGGCCCACTATGGTGCCTGGTCTTTTTGTGATGAACTCACAACCCCACTCAACCTAACCTAACCTAACCTAACATTAAACAATGATTGAAGTGATTGAAGTAAAAAAAAATTCGCTTGTTCGTAGTTCGTTCGCCATTGGCTCTCATGCGAATAGTCCTAAAATGTGAATTTTCCAAATAATAAAAAGGAACAAAGGAACAACAAATTGTATTAGTGTCCTCGAAAAAGGTACCAAATTGTCGCACAACGGTCACGCTGTTGTCATTTCTTCTCATCCGACATCCTTCTCGCTACCTAAAAAGGTCGCGTGTGGGAAAGCTCGCATGGAATTTGCAGGAAAAAAGCGATATAAGAACAGGAAAAATTGGAAGTTGTCAGTTCGCGACATCACTCACACATTTATAGAATCCGCCTATACGTGAACCCTTTCCGACACCGCCATTGCGGAAAAAACCGCACAAAATCAAGGCACAGGATTTTTTTTTTCTGATGGAATCCAATCAGTGGTGGTTGATTTGTTGTATTTGTTTTCATAGGGAAACATTTTTCTGACAGAATTTTCGCTATAACCGCCTAAACGAAAAAAAAAAAATCATTTTCATACTGTTCCCACTTTTTCTGTTGCATTTTACGTATGGCTATAACTGAGGCCTTAGGTAATTTGTCTAATGGTTATCGTTATAGGTACAAACACAAATGTCCTTATGTCTCCAAAATAAGACATTTCTAAAAAAAAAAGAATTCCACTACAACCGATTTCGAATGAAACTGGATAGTTTTTATTTCGAAAAGCCAAAGGTGCGGGCTGAAATTTTTTTCGAATGTTTCTAACTTTCTAACGGTTGAACGACAAACAAAAAAATTCCACTACAAACGAATGTCTATCGAACTGCAATTCATGTGTTAATTTTGGAAAAAGTGCGGGTTAACTTCACGTAGGTACATTCCAGTCAATATCCAAGTGATGGCTGCAATATGATATTGGGGTGGTACGTAAGAATATTATTTGATTTTAACAAAATTGTTGAATTTCCTTCAAGATTCAAGAATATGCTGCTATCCATACACGGCTTTAGTCAGCCAACCCTGAGTAATATAAGAGCTCGAGTTGCACAGGCATTTGCATCAAAATCAGGGGAATATGTGTAACGAAATGTAGAATGCAAGGAATGGCCGTAGGCACACAGACAACAGCGGACTTTATCCACCACTGTCTACACACCTGGGTCGGATCGTAGCTACCAAAGTAAAAAGGCGCTTAGGCACTGGACAGCGCAGATGGTAAAAAAAAAACTCGAACCTTTTCCCTGTAACCTTCCGTATCTTATGCGCCACCCTTATGACTCAAGGTCACAGGATCCTCGAGTCAGTGCTTGCACAAGACACGACCTGGTAGCTCGCCGGATATGGGGGGATCTTGTTGCTGTGACTCAAACGTTGTTACGATTTTATCCACGCTGAAAAAAAAGGAACTGGTGTTATGTTCCGAAAAATATTTTTAAAAAGTAGGAACCCGCTTTGTCCTTTCACCTGGTTTATTTAAGTAGAATCTTCCTTTGAGGAAAACAAAAGCTAAAATTGTTCTTTTAGAGCTAATCCACCCCTGCATCGTCCCAGATGTTGTCGAAATAATACAGCCATGGCTTCCGCAGCGCTCAATAATTGCGAAAGCCTCGTAATCGGTCCTCTGTGGTACGTTACTAACGTACAAATCTTCCCATCGATGAACCTAAACCACTATCACACCCCACTTAGAATAATCTCACACGACGCAACTCATGATGTTGAGATACAAAAACAAATAATAGCTTCCCTTTTATTTCTACCTAAGACTCAGAACGATTTTCCGAAAAACGTCAACCGCCAAGAAGAGCAGTCCGGAATTTCATATGACATACCTACTCTCTCTAACAATAAATATGCTTGTTTTTTTTTTTTTTCTTTATATTATAGAATCGCCTTTACGGTAGAATGTAAGCAAGTATTTTACAAAAAAAAAAAAACGTAAACAAAACTCTCTTAAAGAATAGAATACCACTACAAAATTAAAAAAAAAACTCTCTAATATTTCCCTAATTCTCGTACATTTAAAAAGTTTACTCAATATACATATGTACACTACTGTCATTTAATATGATCACTTACCGATCTTTTGTATTTGTTGTTTGGAGACTATGACGTAATTATTTATGTTGTTAATCTAGCGGGAGGAAGATGTTGTGTGCATATTTGTCCAGCCCGTGGCGATGTTTGTATCATTGGTGTCGATCTTGGAGATTTTAATAATTAGCTAGGGAAAAGAGTTATGTAGTTGTATTACGAGAAACTTTTCAAAATACCAACAAAAAAACTAATTCATATTGATAACTCTGAATGAATATACTTAGTCAGTTCCTAATACGTATTATGTTTTTTTTCCTTGGTTGATGTTCTGGTTGTTATCAGTGTTATTGGTATGTATATATAGTAGGTAATGATGCGTTGGCTGAAGACGAGTCCGGCGAAGAGAAGTTAAAGGTGATTCGCGACGATGGGGTTGTAGTTGTCGAAGGAAGCGTTGCAGGTAATATGTGCTCGGCGTCTCAGAAGGCGGTTTTGGGTGAGCAGGCGAACTTTTGGGACTGTTGATGTCTCGGTAATTTAGCCGACTATCGAGAAAAAAAAAAAAATTACGACCACATTCGGGTGCATGAACAACGGTTTGCTTCTCGAATGGGGCGTTTTGCTGGGCTGCTCGTCGTTATCTTTACCGACGCATTCCCGATGGCTGATAAGTACTGGGGTGCTTCGGGGACGGTCTACTTTAGCTTTATTTGAAGGGGAAGGAAATTTTAATAATTCCTCATGACTTCTGGTGGGGACTGTACCAAATTTTGGTACAGGATTCACTGGAGGTTTTTTTTTTCTCTTTTTGTTTTACTTAATGCACTTGCAAAAGATTAATACACACTCGTGGAATGTGCTTCGCAGTTTTTTTGATTTTATTATACCTAATAAAAATTATTTGTTTAGGAAAGTAGATTCAGCGGTTTTATTACCGAGCACACCACCAATAGCAGCAAGAAAAACTCAAAATTACTTGTCAGTCAGTTTATATAGGCTCGGTAACTTCTTCTAGCGGGCTATCTCGGGCGATATCGCCGTTCCTGAAAAAATTTGAATAGCGACCCTAAATTGATACCACACATTTTGGACAAACGATAAATCGCTTATCGGATACACCACCCATAAAACATAATCGGTGCTCTCAAAATGTTGACTAGATAAAGCACAAAGAAGTTTTGACCAGTGGGTATGTTATGATATTGCATTTCGACGGTTCCCTACAACTGTATATCACAATGCCACAAACCACAAATAGCTGTCATGGATGGTTTTAAATTAATACCGTCATTTCCCCACATGATTGGGGAAATTTATTGTACTTACATTAGAATACAAAGGCAAGGAGGAGATACTGGACAGTTTTATGTTAAGCGAAAAGGTTATTACTCCATTAATACACAAGCGGCCTTACCAATAATCAACTTTAGTCTGGCACTTTACGAAAAGACTCCACACTTTCCAAAATCCCTTTACCAATAAACAAATATAGTTGCCAGACTATCGCTAACTGTAGGGTTAAATGTTAGTGTTGAGAAAGCCATGTTTATCTCGAACATTAGCTAAATAAATCCTCCCTTATGTCATTTTGAAGACAAGTGTTGCCCAACCATCCAAAATCGCGGTATTAAATTTCGAAATAGGAGAGAATTTAATACGATGTTGTTCAGCCTGAGCGTTTACAATTATTAATTAATTTTAGTAAATTGTGAATGCTTTCTAATTTTATTCGTTGTAATACAACAATGCAAATGGTTTTTAGTCTATCACACACAAATTTTTACAAATGTATGCAAAATATTGAAAAATATTGCGTTTTTGTTTTATTTCTAAACACGCGAAGCATATATATCTGTGTTTTTTTTTTCTGTTGCTTTTTGATTGGTTTTCCTAGTTAGTTGCTTAATAAAAAATAAATTTTATATGAGTTTGGGATAATTCCAAGACTTTCTTGACAGTCGTCGCAAACAGAATAAAATATCTTCTTACCAAAGTTTGGACGGCTTATAGGTACCTTTTTGCAACAATTCTCAGTACCTTAGGCGACACAGGTAGATATTTTGTTGCAACCAAACCCTTTTCAAACTCTTTGCAAAAGGAGTTTGTTTACCGAGAATGAGGATCTCTAATGAGACAATGGTTGGCGTGAAAAGTTTCCCTTCGCGGAAAATATAGTTATAAAAATAGAATTATCAGAACTCAGCAAAATACATGCAAAATAACAAGTTTATTAACTTCTGGGGGTGCAAGTACAGCCTAACAAACGGGTAGTACGAGAATATGCGTTTTATATTTTTCAGTTCGAATTTCAACTTTTGTCGGTTTCTAAGTTTCCCGAATTAAGTAATATATAAGCCATACAATTTTTTATAGGTTAAATTGTATTTATTTTCAAACACGGAAGCGATAAGTTCTTAACACGCTTCCTACGCGCGATTGTTATTCATTCTGAAAAGATTGAGCCAGATGTTATTTCTATTTTCAAAAATATTCTCTTGCTAACGATGCCATTGTGATGTTTAGACCACTAATAAGTTTTGATTTGCATCGTCAGCCTACGAATAAATGAAACCATTCAAATAAACTGTGCTTTGTTTATTGAATAAATTGAAAGAGATTTTATTACGACACAAATGCACTCATAAAGAAATCGCGAGGTAGTATTAGAAAACAATGGAAAGCGTACCATAAAAGTACTGAAAATTGTGTCCGATCGAACGATAGGGCATTACTGATTTGCATATGATATTTGACAGATCAGCGGATATTTTGTGCATTTCCTATTTTGTGTTTTGTTTTTTGATTATAATAAGTCTCAAAGAGCATTGGAAAGATATGTGTTGGGCAAATTTAATTGCAATTTATGTATTCCTTCTTTTAGAATAAAATCCTCCCTGTGAAAGAGACCATTGACCTTGTTTTTCACGAAAACAAATTATGAAATTTGAATTCTGCAATGACAACAAATGTAATAGATTCTTAGAAAGTTGTAGGACTAGTAAATGTGGAGGTCTAATTGTTTATTGGTACCATTTCACAAAAGCTGTACATTTTTACTAAAGCTGACATCTAACTAGTTGTCGACATTAGTGATTGATTATTAGTAAGGCCGCTTGTTTATAAATTGTTTGTAATTGTACTTCTTTTTAGTTGTCCTACGTGCAATAACACAGCTTCCGGAACAAATTGTTCGGTGGTATTTAAATCATTTTCGTTGTGATGTCTTTCTCCTACAAAATCATCTGCAGTATTATTTTCGTTTTGTTCCCACAAATCGCCTTCTGTTATACACAAGCGGCCTTACCAATAATCAACTTTAGTCTGGCACTTTACGAAAAGACTCCACACTTTCCAAAATCCCTTTACCAATAAACAAATATAGTTGCCAGACTATCGCTAACTGTAGGGTTAAATGTTAGTGTTGAGAAAGCCATGTTTATCTCGGACATTAGCTAAATAAATCCTCCCTTATGTCATTTTGAAGACAAGTGTTGCCCAACCATCCAAAATCGCGGTATTAAATTTCGAAATAGGAGAGAATTTAATACGATGTTGTTCAGCCTGAGCGTTTACAATTATTAATTAATTTTAGGAAATTGTGAATGCTTTCTAATTTTATTCGTTGTAATACAACAATGCAAATGGTTTTTAAGTCTATCACTCACAATGCATGCAAAATATTGAAAAATACTGCGTTTTTGTTTTATTTCTAAACACGTGAAGCATACATTTCTGTGTTTTTCTTTCTGTTTCATTTTGATTGGTTTTCCTAGTTAGTTGCTTAATAAAAAAATAAATTTTATATAAGTTTGGGATAATTCCAAGACTTTCTTGACAGTCGTCGCAAACAGAATAAAATATCTTTTTACCAAAGTTTGGACGGCTTATAGGTACCTTTTTGCAACAATTCTCAGTACCTTAGGCGACACAGGTAGATATTTTGTTGCAACCAAACCCTTTTCAAACTCTTTGCAAAAGGAGTTTGTTTACCGAGAATGAGGATCTCTAATGAGACAATGGTTGGCGTGAAAAGTTTCCCTTCGCGGAAAATATAGTTATAAAAATAGAATTATCAGAACTCAGCAAAATACATGCAAAATAACAAGTTTCTTCTTCTGGGGGTGCAAGTACAGCCTAACAAACGGGTAGTACGAGAATATGCGTTTTATATTTTTCAGTTCGAATTTCAACTTTTGTCGGTTTCTAAGTTTCCCGAATTAAGTAATATATAAGCCATACAATTTTTTATAGGTTAAATTGTATTTATTTTTAAACCCGGAAGCGATAAGTTCTTAACACGCTTCCTACGTGCGATTGTTATTCATTCTGAAATGATTGAGCCAGATATTATTTCTATTTTCAAAAATATTCTCTTGCTAACGATGCAATTGTGATGTTTAGACCACTAATAAGTTTTGATTTGCATCGTCAGCCTACGAATAAATAAAACCATTCAAATAAACTGTGCGATATTTGACAGATCAGCGGATATTTTGTGCATTTCCTATTTTGTGTTTTGTTTTTTCCTTGTAATAAGTCTCAAAGAGCATTGGAAAGATATGTGTTGGGCAAATTTAATTGCAATTTATGTATTCCTTCCTTTAGAATAAAATCCTCCTTGTGAAAGTGATCATTGACCTTGTTTTTCAGGAAAACAAATTATGAAATTTGAATTCTGCAATGACAACAAATGTAATAGATTCTAAGAAAGTTGTAGGACTAGTAAATGTGGAGGTCTAATTGTTTATTGTTTATGGTACCTTTCAAGAAAGCTGTACATTTTTACTAAAGTTGACATCTAACTAGTTGTCGACATTAGTGATTGATTATTAGTAAGGCCGAAGTAGTTTGCGATGACAGACAATGTTGCGCACTGGCGTGGAAGTACCCACGATTCAAAGATATACAACGAAAGCAGGATAAATGAACGCATAGAAGGAGGGGAGTTTCAATGAGTAATATAATTGAGCGACTGTTTGGCATTTGGAAATTATTTCGCATTTTACTTACCGTTGGGTCATTGGAAAATGTAAAAACTACCATCGTAGCCTTAGCAGTACCACATAATTTAGCCATTGAGTACAACCAAGTTTTGGGTAACCCTTTTTTAAATATGTAGGTACATATATTTATTTCTTTGCTTTGCTTTTTTGATTTCATAGATAACGTTGAATTAATTGGAAACATCGCTACAATTTCGGAAAACGCTCACAAAGAATTCCTCCACCAGAAGGTCCTTTATTAACCTACCTACTTTCAATATACTTAAGATAAAAGTAATTAAGAAATATAAAATCTAACAGAAAATATTAAAAATAATACCATTTCCTTTGTTTCACAAAAAAAAAAAAAAAAAATAAAAACATTTTAGTAATTATACATTTTTTGATTAGCATTTCAATTTACTGATCTTCAACCGGCACTCCTTCTCCAGCCGCAGATTTTCCATGCGTTGCTGGTGCTCTTCAGTCATATGATTTTTTGTAAGCTCGAAAATTTCTTCTTTGCGCTTCATTCCATAGTTCTGAAAATTAAAACAAAAAAACAAGCGTACATAATTATCTAATAGGTATATAAAATTCTCGTGTCACGGGGTGCGTAATTGAACTCCTCCGAAACGGCTCGACCGATTTTCGTGAATCTTTGCAAGGATATCGGCTAGGGTGGAGAATCGAACAACATCTATTTTTCATTCCCCTAAATGTTAAGGGTGGTCCACCCTTAAATTTTCTTTTTTTATGTATGGGGAAATGCACTTTGAAAAAAAAATAAACGGGGTGGAAATCGAGTAGTGATACTTCATATACAAAAAAATTTTTTTTTAATTTTAATGCCAATTGTTGTTGTCAATTATTTTAATTATTTTGCAAGCAAATTGTTGTTGCAAACAATTTTGAAATTTCTTTTTTTAAATACACCTAATAAGATTGCTTATGTTTACTATGTCACATAAAGTAGCTTTTTGAAATGGAGTAGATACTTCGATTTGTTTGATGGTATTTGAATGCATCATTTTTGTTTGCCAAATATTTTCAGGATCCTTGCATTAGTATGAGAGTGAGTAAGTTGAAATGTTTGAGATGATGATGATGATAGGCAACACAGGAGTTGTTGAGCGTTTTGAGTTTTTACGCACATAACTCGAAAGAGGATGGTTAGTTTTTGAAGATTTTGAGCTTGATTGGGCCCAAGGAAGGCCATAGGCTACTTTATGTCTCGAAAACAAAACTTTGACAGGATGATATAGGGGATGAAAGTTTGTGTGGGATTCGGCGATTAAGACAAATTTGATCATGCCGCCAGTGCGAAGGTCAAACGTTTCACGTCGAAGAAAATCAGGACGAACAGTCAGATCGGAATATTACCAATCGATAGAATATTTCGGAACTTCAGGATAGAATACCATGCAGTCGTCCATACTGGAGACCGAGATAGACAACAACACAATCATCATCAGCATTCAGCATAGCGTTCCATGTTTCTCACATGGTCAATTGTATGTGGCGTGCTCACGTGTCGGCAAACCTCTCGCTTTGTACGTGTATGCACCCGTAAATGGAACGAAAAATGCTATGTACCATAAAGCACTTCCATAAAAAAGCGGTAGGTTGGCCGACAAGTAAATCGCTGCGGTTATGGCAATTGTATTTTGCCGGGCCAGCTGAATCTGAGTCCTGAATATTTCTTTGGCGTGTGGTATTTGTAGTTAAACAGATTTTCGTTAAAATATTTTGCACTCGGGTACGAAGATATGCTTCTATTGAATTCACATTATATTACCTCAATTACCATTTTCATGTTCGTTTAGGTACTTTAGCATCCCCATTTGGGGATGGTTGTGTCCTAACGTTTTATATTGGTTCTTTTTCGTGCGAACCAACTTACAAACACATGAAAACTAATTTGACAGCTCACTAAAATTCGGGAACATTCCGATAACAAGTCATATCCAAAATGCCATTATATGTGTTTCCCGAAATAGTAATTTTATAAGCTAAAACTTTTTTCTCACTTTGGCCAACGTTCCATTCTGCACTGGAAATAGTAAGCACTCTGATACACTATTCACACTGCTATCTACTGTTACGGAAGCATGTGAGAAATGTAGGAACACCGCTTACACTATAACCAACAATTTCCACTTGGGTTATGGACCCGATAGGTGGTGCTGTCGTCGATCTCCGAAAACACACAACTTTTTTCAATGAAATATTGTGCATGTTTATGGCTGGTTCCGGGTTGAAGGTGATACCTTGCAAACCATAAGCGGGTTGTGGCACCTTTCATTCAAAAACCAAATCAAAAGCTTTTTCTAAAGTTGTATAATTGCGTAAAATCATAAATGGACATGGTCCAAATAAAGCACTTTGAGAAATCTGAGCAAGACTTAAAACGAAATGTACGTTCAAAGCCGGGTGGGTACCGCTATATATAAAAAAGACTGACGTCCGTATGTGCACTCATAACTCGGGAACAAATCGTTTGATTTTTATGATTTTTGGTTTAAATTCTCATTGGCCCAAAAAAGAACATATTGTGCTACTTTTTGTCGAGAAAACAAAATACGTTATGGATATTAGATTGGGGATAGAATTTAGTATGGAGAATCGCATTTTGAAAAAAAAAATACTGGATAGTGTCACTTCCAATAGGTATACAACAAAAAATATGTAAAGTTTTAAATTTTTGAATTCTTTAGATATTCCGTGCTTACCGCTACACAATTTGAAATTGTGAGTCGGCCCAGTAATAATTTTGTTGTGAAACATCAATGCACCGCAAGTTTGCGAATGAAACACATCGACATTGCTATACTTCAGTTATTTCTATTGCACAACTTTAAGTTTTGAAAAAAGAAATTGAATTGACCGAATTACATAAAGTAGCATTAGCATTGTGCACGCTCGAAATTATTATTTTTATAACATTAAAGAAATTGGGTGGAACAAAGTTCGCCGGGTCAGCTAGTTGTATTATATAACTCACAATAATCCTTTTGGCTTTTAAAAGCTGGTTTTTCTGTAGACACAATGATGATAGTTTGAATGTAGTGAGCTGACAAACTGTATAAAATAATTTTTTTGAACCCACAACTCTAGCTATTGGTTTATGGCCAGAACAGTGTGTATATCCGATCGCATCAAGACTGAACGAGAAGTGGGACCCAAAGATCGAGACAAGGGCAAGGGACTTTTCGTTTTTATGACCAAGGAAGTTCTGGTAAAATGCAACAAAATTAAAACAATGCAGCGTGTAAACGCGTCAATCTGTAAGCACCAAAGACCGGTATACACAAGCAGCATCGCCAAATGCCTTATCGAGCTTTTGTTGCACACGGCGACAGCCCAAGAATGATGCTAACACATTTCCGTTCCCGCATCAGAAGGCACGTTTTTAAAAATTAGTTCGTGGTTGCACAACCTCCGAAATAATATGACACTGAACATCAATTGTAACGGTGAACAGTACAATACTTGGACCATGTGACATCGGGACGCGGGAAATGAAAACCCGGTACAAGCAAGAGGTCTACAGCAATGTCGAGTTTAAATAGCCAAAAGTTAATTTCGCAGGAATGTTGGAGACACTTCGAATACAGTTCCACTAAATTTAACAATAAACAAGAAGAGTCTACCGATAAGACTGGGAAGCCATGCAGACGTCAATGCAATCCTGGCCGAGGGAAAACATTTGAGGAAGATCTGCACAGACAAGTAAAGCAGATAGAAATTGAAGAAACCCTCCGAAGCCAGAAATGGACGATGGCAAGCCATCAAATTCTCATTAATATCGGTGTGTTTGATATTAATCTTGGAAGTAACAACACATACATATACTAAGGAAAAGGTTGGCAACTCCTTATCGTGGACGTAAAAACGCTTTATAAATAGCTCTGTAATTTTTTTATAAGATTTATAATGTATAAAATTAATTACGTAAATTCCCTGAGCCAAAAACTAGGTGAGTCGGTTGTATTTTTTATTTAAAAAATCGCAATGTTAATAAAAGTGCAATGAGCAACATTTGTTAAATGCATAGAACGCCTCAAAAAAAACCGACAACACACCGCTATCTATCCCAACAGCACGCATTTCAAGGGACGTATTATTCAAACGTAACCCTCTCCGGAATTACTCCCTAACCAAGAGATTTCGAGTAATCTTACCGCTGCTGTCGGAAATTTGTCCATCTTCGATTTGAAGACAATGATCGTATGGCTAATTTGCTGGACGAGAAGTAACAAAAATTACGGACGAAATGCCTCCCGTTCCATCATCAACAACCTTCATCAGCGAATCGTTTCTTCTGCTCGGCACTATTTATCTCGTTTACTTCTACACCCAAAATGCACACAAAACATCTTTTATCACAATGAATTTCAAAATTATTCTCAATTTTCCAAGCTTCACGACGAATTTTCCACCATTACATCGTCCAAAATCATCAAATCATATGCGATTAAATGCAAAATTTCTTTTCTCGTTTTTCCGGAAGTTTCCGAGTTTTCCACTAAGAGTTTTCTATTTTTCAATTAGAAAAGCCATTCCCGAACAATTGCACACAAAATTCCATACAAAAAAAAAAAAAAAAAAATAATTTTTGATTTTTTCCAATTTCCGAATTTTCCGGATGGTTTTTCCAAAATGTTCTTTCGTAAAGACCTTCTCCTTATAATTACGAACCGTTGAAAAAAAATTAAGCCCAATCGGCCCAGCCGTTCTCTTGGGGATGAATGAATTCTTGTAGCTTGAAGGTATTTAGGTATATTATAGTTTGGAATTGGATGAATTTATTTGATGAAATCAACAGAAAAGGTGCACAGCGAGATTTCGTGCGAGTTTATTATTTTTCTTTTTGTTTCTCAACGATGAAGGATTTTGAAAGCAAAATTAGGATGAATATGAATATATAATAGGCTGTGTGATGGAGCATGGAGGTTTTATGGGATGTGTAAAGTGTAATTGAGGACATCATATTTATGTGTGTTATTATTATTACACTGTGTTCGATGAGAGTGATTGTTTTGGTTAGATCAGGGTGTGCAATGCACACTTTGCACACCCTGACGAGACGCCACTGGCATAGACATAATGTTAGAAACATAATCAATATAAGGCTTCCACTATTCCGAATGCGGTTTGCCCAAAATATTTTAATGTACAATGGATTAAAATTATTTTTAATGAACTACCCAATGAATGAAAAGTAGAGAATAGCTTAATCCGATTTAAAAAAAGTCATTAATTATATTAAAACTAAATATGTATAAAATGTTTAGAAGCTTCAATGTGAAACTACGTTATATTTTCATCTATTTGTAAATATTGTTAAAATAGCTAAATTTGCTAAATAAATTATCGAAATAAAAAATGAAATACGAGTACACGAAATATGAATCGACTGCCGGAGCTTATATTGAATGATTCGAAATCATCTTGCTACAGAAATAGCCTAGATGAAAGACTTCAAAGGCAACAGAATATAGACCTTATTGGAATCGAGGAAAGCGCCACCTATCGGGCCCAAAACCATCTCATTTTTCAAGTTGCAAGCAGCCATACACAATTATACATCCACAAAATTTCATTGCAATCGATTGAGAGGCTTAGGAGACAAGAGCGGCGGCGTGGTAATGGCGAGGGCGACAGTCCAATTTCCGCCGTAACGCCAGAATTTCAGTCTCATTCGAGTCGATTTTACTCCCAAGTCGCGCCAATGAATGTTGAACATCAAAAGTCGGAGGAATGTACTCTGCTGACCAATTTTAAATAAGTTTTTTCTACAAAATTAATATATTAGTTATGTATTTGTATATTCTTATGATTTTATATAAATTTAATCCTAAAGAATATAATTAAAAATATTTTCCTGAAAGGCTGGACGTATTTCGATTACATTTTTCGTGTGTTTGAGTGAATCCCCGAGTGTTTTAGATTTTCGATTAAACCCCTATATGGCCCTGCTATTGGGTTCTGGGGTATTGATTTTTTAATAAACATTTTGTTTATAAATTTATTTTAGGATTTCGTGCGTATCAGAACATGTAGGCATATCCACGTATTTTCAAATTGTTTATATGAAAGTAATATATATAAGTAACATAATACCTTAATAACGTAATAACATAAACCAAAGCCTTATATAATTCTGGGGTAACGAGTAACAAAAATAATATTATAAAACTCCCTTTACGTTTATTAACCAGCTACTAAACAAGTCGTCAGCGGAAAGCAAAATCGTTCTATATCCACTTTTTATCGAAAATCAGATATAATTTATAAGTTGCCAGCAGTTCACGTTTGCATAATGTCTGAAAAAGACGAAGATGTGGAAGAAGCTGCAAAAAACTAAGAAAATAGGTGCTAATTAACATTTTTATTGGCTTCAAATTTGTTTTTAGTTTTCTTTTCTAATAGATTTATGCTTTGTGCACTCTCTGATAAAGGAAGATCTATTGAAGCTGAAGGGGAATCCTCACAACCACATGGAGATACTGTAGGAAACTCAGATAGTAATCCAGGGCTGGAATCGGCTAAGGTGATGGTTGATTGTCATTTTTTTGATTGTCGTTTTTGATTATCAACTCTACTTTGCTCTGCGTAAAACGATCACCAAAAAATGATTGATTATTGGCAGCACTTAGAGTTTAAGACGTCACTTCCTTGCCGACGATGTCATTCCGAGTAGCTGATACATATTCGAAGTGTTTCTTTTTATGGGGAAAATTTGTAAATGAATTTGCGAATAATAATATGTTCACAAATTACAACAAATTTTTTTTTGTTAAGGTCCCAAGCTAATAAAGGGCAAACACGGATCCTTTCCACATTTATGCATTTATACTAAGCCTTCCCTTCCGATATAAGAACATATTGTCATTTTCCGTTGGTCTCATAATCATGATATGAATTCCATCAACCCTTTAAACTTTAACTGCAAAAATTTAAAAGACAAATTTAAAATAGCCACCAACCAATAAGAAGATTTAAAGTTGCAGCCAATTGATAGGTGGACCATGCGTTGAGTTGGTAAATCAATCAGTCCCAAAACAAACACAAACGCTTTTTTTGATAAGCGAGTTTTCCAAAAGTTTAAAATACACATTAATAAATGCCACCAATCAACAATGAATATTTATAAATAATGCATACTTAAATCGGGTTTGGAAGTTCCGAGATATTTGTTTTATTTCTCGGGTTTCTTCTTAATAGTTGGGATTTTTTTGTAATTATTCTCTTCACATCTGAAAAGTTCCAATGAAGTAAACATTCCACTTCAAGAATTTTCAAATTCCACTTTTTAATTTCAATTTAATTAATATATATTCTTTTTTCACGAAAGTATTTAATTTATTTGGAGTTGAAGCCGAGGTACATATCTTTGAAAATGACACAAATGTATGAAGGCGACACCTAAATAGCTGTCACATGATATTGATCGCAAAAAAGCGATTGTCAATTTGATAATCACCTTACGTGGACGTAAAGCTATGATTTTGATTGTCAACTATCAACTATCACCTTAGCCGATTCCACCCCAGATCCATTACGTCTTAAATAAGACGTACATAAAAGCTTTTCTCTTTTATTTAACTTATTTTGCTAAGCTTTCATTTTTCATTAATTTAATAAATACATTTTTGTTTAATGTTATACGTTTTGTTTTTTTGTCTGAGTAGATAATAAGAAATAATATTTTTTTGATTAAAATTCAATTCGAAGTTGGACATAGAACACAGCAATGCAGAGTAGAGTCATCACTTTCATTACAACAACGTTGTTCTCAATTGTTCTAACTACCATTTTTTGTGCTAAGTCCATTTTTTTTTTCACGAGAATGCACACTTGTATGGGAATTGTTCTATGTCCATTTTGGAGGTTTTTGTTTTTAAAATTATTAGTAAAAATTTATTTATAAAGCAGCTTTTTTTATTTTTGAAAACAGAATTGCAAAAAGAATTAAAAAAAAATTACATGAGCAGTGAACTAGCCAATAAGTATGGCAGTTATTCAATTTGAAACCAAATTATTGTCTCCTGTAAAATTTCGTTTTTGTGACTTAGACTAATTATGCTTTCCGCTGACGAAGTGTTAATAACAAAACTAAAAACCATAAAATATTGATTCAGTATCAAAGTGTTAGAACCAGTTACAAATTATACCCCCAGGAAAAACACTATTTTAATAATTATAAAAACGCTTATCAATTCTAAATATTATCACAGAGTTATCCGAACAGTATTTTTAATTTATTCAAAGGAAAATAACGCAGACCTAGCCATTCAAGGCAATACCATCGCCATCGCCAAGCTAACAACTCGAATACCCTTTTAATTTGCATACGTATTAAATAACCCTATTTCATACCAACGTCTTCCTCGCTATGGCAATACACCTTCGTGGACATTAATTCATTCTTACAAAATGCCATTACCTCCATTCTAATATGAAATAAATGAAAATCTCCTAGAAGGGGACTATAATTGCTGGGTACGGATAAATGACGATGGGAAATATCATTTAGATTTTATAATAGTGAAACCTTTCCGAGTATTTTTTCCTATGATTGATTTGTCAAGAGATGCTATACCTATAGCGAAAAAAATAATAATTAACTACTCTTAGAACTACATATTTACCAATAAAGGTAGGGTAAAATACCCAGTGACCGACACCCAAGCGAAATTCGGACTTTGAAGATTCTGAACATTTTCTCCGTTGAATCGATTCTAATGATATTTATTTAAAATTCAAAAGCCAGGAAAATAATTTTTCGAAAGAAAATTTTTCCGAAAACCCTTCGGAAAAGTCGGGAAAATTGGAAAAATCGAAAATTGATTTTTTTGTATGGAATTTTGTAGCCAATTGTTCTGCAATTTTTTTTGGAAAATTTTTGCTTTATTTGATGATTTTGGACGAACTTGTTGTGAAACTTGGATAATTTCGGAAAATAATTACGAAATTCACTATGATAAAAGACGTTTTGCGTGCATTTTTGGTGGAGAAGTATACAAAGATGGCACTGTGATGCGATCAATACCACAATCCGATAGATAACGTTATACGTTGACTTAGGCTTTTGCGTATTATTACACTTATTCTAGATAGTCACATATCGTGCATCACATCCAAAAACGGTGCAAGCATTACCATCAGTTGAAATTGAATGCTATTTTTATAAATTCCATAATTTTTTCAGAAAATGAGTTTGGGTGTAAAAAGTGAGGTTATCCAATTGGGTTGCGGGCTTCGGTTATTTCGATTCATTGCATTGAACTATCTGTGTTTTATCATCACTCTGGAGTTTATCAGAAGGCGTTAAATTGGGGCGAGGCGAAGTTCGCCGGATCTATTAGTAAACTATGATTTATTTAAAATGATTTAACAATAAATTAAATTCATAATGTTAGATTAGGTAGGCGGGTTGGCGTGGAATACTCCGCGCCACACTCAGGTAAATATTGACCCATTGTGATGCTCATTGTCTAATGGTGTGCTAGAAAGCTCGTCTATGTCTTGGAAGAAATTTCTCCCTAGGAATCTGTGCCTGTTGTGTTGGAGGCTTGGGCAGTGGCATAGGAAGTGGGCTGTGTCCTCAAGAGCTTCCTCATCAGTCATCACCGCAGCGTCTACAAAGTTATTCTTCCGTCAAGCGTAATTTCTTCATGTGATACCGCAGAGTGTTGTGCTCCGTTGAGATTCCTACGAGGATGGAAAGGGATTTCCTATCCTTTCGTATTAGACTCTCGGTTCTTGCTTCATTGAAGGTTGGTCATAGCATTCTTGTTGTATAGCAAGTGTCTAGTGTAGTCCATATAGCGTTCGCCTCTCTTATGGCTTTGCTTCCAGCTTCAAGCTTGACGCTTGGGTAACATATGTAAAAAATAAACCAAAATTTTATGTATCTTATCTTATCTTATATTTATTTATATATTTCTATTATATAAAAATCAATCGTTGTGCGTTAGTCGGGTAAAGGCTCGAGAACTGCTAAACCGATTTGAATGATTTTTGTTTCATTTTGTTCGTCTTGAATCAGGGATGGTTTAGGAAAAAAGAAAAGTCGGAAAATTCTCAACAGGTGGCGTTGTAGGCACACATTTCGATTTTCATGGGGAAAAGCACTTTGAAAAAAAAAAAAAATAAACTGGATATAAATCGAGTAGTGAAACTTCCAAAACAAAAAAAAAATTATTTTTAATTTTAAAAGCAATTGTTGTTGTCAAATATTTTAATTATTTTCTAAGCAAATTGTTGTTGTCAACAATTTTGAATTTTTTTTTTCTTATTATACCTAATAAGTAGTTTACTATGTTACATTAAGTGACTTTTTGAAATACATCATTTTTGTCAAGCATTTTCAGGATCCTTGCATTAGGATGTGTGAGTAAGTTGAAATGTATGTGTGATTGAGATAACGAGGAAAATGATAACAGGCAACAGGAGTAGTTGAGCGTTTTGAGTGTTCACGTACATGATACTCTGCTCATTCGTGTGTAGGGTTATGGGTAGGGCAGCTCAAAGGTACCATAACACCTTCGGTACTGATGTGGATACAGAAGGGAGAAGGCTTACCAACCAAGTTGATAGGTTTGGTTAGTTTTCTTCTTAGCTATTAAAGTAGCAAATATTTCTTTTAGAGTTAATCCTTTCCCTATTTTCTTCCTATCCCTTTAATGCCAACAAATTTAAAATTTTCGCATCAAAATTCAGGCATGTAAAAGTACGGTAGTCCGCAAGCCAAGCAGAAGATCCCACTCCACCGACGAGCTAAGTACAGGCTTAAGCAAGCATGCCTGTCTTGCTTTGTTGACCCTACAACCCTTTCACCGAAGTCAAAATTGAGATTCCTGTGTCTCTAAATGTAGAAGAATAGATATGTGCGTTAGTTAGATTTGAATGATTTTTGTTTTGTTTTGTTCGTCTTGAATCAGAGATGGTTTATAAAAAATCAAAAAATTCTCAACAGGTGGCGCTGTAGGCACACGTTTCGTTTTTAACTTAAATTCAATTAACTTCTAAAATATAGACAATAATACAATAACAATAATTTATAAATATAATTCCTTCGGTGTGAAACTCGATGACTTTATATCTCGATAACTGATGGGCCAATTTTCATGAAACTTTTTGGTTTTGTTCGGATTGATGTATTTAAGGTTTGGCAAGACTTAAAAGATAACATTCTTTTAGACTCAATAGGTAATGTTTTCGATATCCAAAGCCACTCAGGCGATTTCCATGAAAATTTGTGGATGCGTATGGTTGGTTCCAGTTTGAAGGATAGGATACTTTTGGATCCGATAGGTGGCACTTTAATCATTGCGGTTTGATTGACACACATCGATATTGATATACTTCAGTTATTGCTATTGGCCCTTAGCAATAAAACATTTTAGACGCGACTTTTGGCAACAAATTAACTTTTAGTCTAAATTAGAAGAAATAAAGCATTAAATTTGACTTTAAGTTGAGAAATACTTAGATTGGAGTCACCGTCAGTGATGCAAAGCCGGATTTATGTTTTCATGTCTGAACCCTTAAAAAATTATGCCTTTTTCGAAACATCATGCCTTTTTGGTAAAAAAGATAAAAATTGCATATCTTACAAAGGAACTGCAACTAACCTACAAGGTGATTCAAGAAATTGTTATCAGAATGTTGGTCGATTGATAGGCAATTCTATCTTTTTTTATCTCTATAATCCAAGGTTTCGATTTGGTGAGTAAGTCAAGTAGGTTATTGGAAAATAAGCACGACGCACAGTTGTAATTTAATGTACCAGATTTACCAACTTCAAAATGTATTTGTGTGAATTGATTCTAAAAAAATAAGTCACCAAAAATTTATGGTAAAACAGTTCAAACAGTTCACAAAAAAATTATGCCTATTTTCAAAAAACTATTCCTCAAGTATCGGAATCAACATCACTCAAATATAAAGTCTCATTTGTCACAAGGGTTTTTTCGAATTTCCTGAAGTGAAACAACAAAATTCAGTCATAATAGCTAGCAGAAGTTGATTTATGTTAATTTAGAGCAAAAGTGGACTTAAGGATCGAACTTTGTTCTTTTTCTTTTTTTTTTTTAATGTCATAGAGTATTTAATATAACTTTTGAATAAAGAATTTGAATTGACCGAATTGCATGAAGAGGCATTAGCAATGTGCATGCTCGGAATTATTATTTTAATTACATTAACGAATTGGGGCGGAACTAAGTTCGCCGGGCCAGCTAGTATATTATATTTATATTTATATCTATATATATAAAAGGCAATGAAGTCCGTGTGTGCGCGCATAACTCGATAACGGATTCCTGGATTTCAACGATTTTAGGCATATTTACTATGTTACATTAAGTAGCATTTGGAAATGGAGTAGATACTTCGATTTGTTTGATGGTGTTTGAGAGTTTTTGTTGAGCGTTTTGAGTTTTTACACGCATAACTCGAGAAAGGATGGTTAGTTTTTAAAGATTTTGAGCTTGATGGTTTCGATTGGGCCCAAGGAAGGTCATAGGCTACTTTATGTCTCGAAAACAAAACTTTGACAGTATGATATAGGAGATGAAAGTTTGTGTGGGATTCGGAGATTCCAAGATAAATTTGATCATGCCGCCAGTGAGAAGGTCAAACGTTTCACGTCGCAGAAAATCAGGACGAACAGTCAGATCGGACTATTAACAATCGAGAGAATTATGTCGGAACTTCGGGAAAGAATATCATGCAGTCGTCCATACTGAAGACCGAGATAGATAACAACACAATCGTCATCAGCATAGCGTTCCATGTTTCTCACATGGTCAATTGTATGTGGCGTGCTCAAGAGTCGGCAAACTTCTCGCTTTGTACGTGTACGCACCCGTAAATGGAACGACAAATGCTATCGCTATGTACCTACCATAAAGCACTACAGTGAAAAAGTTGGTTGGGCGACAAGTAAATCGCTGCAGTTATTGCAATTGTATTTATTTTAATATAAGTTTTGAATAAAGAATTTAAATTGACCGGAAGCGAAAGCTCGGAATTATTAATTTCATTAACTGCATTAACGAATTTTCGCGGAACGAAGTTCGCCGGGCCAGCTAGTATATTTATATATCTATATATATAAAAGGCAATGAAGTCCGTGTGTGCGCGCATAACTCGATAAAGGATGGTTGGATTTCAACGATTTTGGGCTTGACGGCTTCGTTTTGGACCAAGGAAGGTTATAGGCTACTTTTTGTCGAGAAAACAAAACTTTGAGGGGATGAAAAAGGTTATGAAAGTTTGTATGGGGAAATGCACTTTGAAAAAAAATAAACGGGGTGGAAATCGAGTAGTGATAATTCAAATACAAAAAAAAAAAAACATTTTTAGTATTAAAAGCAATTGTTGTTGTCAATTATTTTAATTATTTTTCAAGGAAATTGTTGTTGTCAACAGTTTTGAAATTTCTTTTTTTTTAAATATATCAATAAGTTTGCTTATGTTTACTATGTTACATTAAGTAGCTTTTTGAAATGGAGTAGATACTTCGATTTGTTTGATGGTGTTTGAATGCATCATTTTTGTTTGCCAAGTATTTTCCGGATCCTTGCATTAGTATGAGTGAGTACCTAAGTTGAAATATTTGAGATGACGATGATGCCAGGCAACAGGAGTTGTTGAGCGTTTTGAGTTTTACGCGCATAACTCGAGACAGGATGGTTAATTTTTAAAGATTTTGAGCTTGATGGTTTCGATTGGACCCAAGGAAGGCCATAGGCTACTTTATGTCTCGAAAACAAAACTTTGACAGGATGATATATGGGATGAAAGTTTGTGTGGGATTCGGCGATTCCAAGACAAATTTGATAATGCCGCCAGTGAGAAGGTCAAACGTTTCACGCCGCAGAAAATCAGGACGAACAGTCAGATCGGAATATTAACAATCGAGAGAATGTGTCGGAACTTTGGGAAAGAATATCATTCAGTCGTCCATACTGGAGACCGAGATAGACAACAACACAATCGTCATCAGCATAGCGTCCCATGTTTCTCACATGGTCAGTTGTATGTGACGTGCTCACGTGTCGGCAAACCTCTCGCTTTGTACGTGAACGCACCCATAAATGGAACGAAAAATGACAAGTAAATCGCTGCGGTTGTTGCAGTTGTATTTATTTAAATATCATTTTTGAATAAAGAACTTAAATTGACCGAAAGCGAAAGCTCGGAGTTAATAATTTCATTAACTAAATTAACGAATTTTTGCGGAACGAAGTTCGCCGGGCCAGCTAGTTATATATATAAAAGGCAATGAAGTCCGTGTGTGCGCGCATAACTCGATAACGGATTGTTGGATTTCAACGATTTTAGGCTTGACGGTTTCATTTTGGACCAAGGAAGGACATAGGCTACTTTTTGTCGCGAAAACAAAACTTTGAGGGAATGAAAGAGGTTATGAAAGTTTGTATGGGGAAATGCACTTTGAAAAAAAAATAAACGGGGTAGAAATCGAGTAGTGATTATTCAAAAACAAAAAAAAAAAAAAATATTTTTAATTTTTAAAGCAATTGTTGTTGTCAATGATTTTAATTATTTTCCATGCAAATTGTTGTTGTCAACAATTTTGAAATTTCTTTTTTTAAATACACCTAATAAGTTTGCTTATGGCTGGGTGGCTAGGGTAGACGTTTCTGCGCCCTGTAGTTTCTCACAGCTCTTAAGAGATAATCGACCGGAGTGAACGGTTTTCAGTAGCCAGTAAATAGACGCAGGTATCTATTGAAGCACAATTTTATTTTTCGACCTTGATATTGCATAAAGTACCAAAAACCCCCCTTTTTTGGGTGTTTTTTCTGCGCCCCGGTGGGGCAATACCTAGGTCAAATATTTTTATTTTTTTATGATTTAATTTTGTTACCAATGAACTACTTGAGGTAGCTATTGAAGCACAATTTTGATTTTTTTTGTTTACCATCCTAAAACTGCAGTTTAATATTACTAAAAGCAAACAATCTTTGTGGAGGAACAAGGAACTATTTTTTTAATCTGCAAAAAAGAGAATGGGCTTTGCATATTTGTATGTCTGCTCAATGAATAAAAATTAGATGTTTAGTTCATAAAATAGTTAAATTCGAATTTTAAAAAGTATGCATTTTTATTGCATTCTGCATTTTGTTTCAGAGTTTACGCACACTTATGCAATGTAGTTCACAAAATATCCGACATGGCGTTATTCGATTTTTCTCTAAACTTACACTCTATTGAGAATATATGGTTTGCAGATTTTCGCTCACTAGAGCTGCTTGAACGAAAAATGACAAAAATGTGTTTATTTCGTTTTGTTTGGGTTTCTGATAGATACATACTATTATTCTTGCTGTTTGATAAAGTGACGAAAGCAACAATGAGATAAATTTTGATAATCCGAAAAAAAATTATGTGAGAGTGGGTGGCGACTGGGTGATGACTTTGTTGTTGTAGATGTGTTTGAATTTTTTGCTTTGTTTGTAGAAGTTTCAAATATTATTGTTTCATACATATTTCCTTGGAAAAGGCAAACGTTCAATATTTGTGTTTTTATTTAGATATTCCGAAATAATTTGCTTACTATTTTCTACTATTACGAGTTCAGATAATTGAAAAAAAAATAGCAAGATGCCGAAAGTGTTTAAAATAAAAACACATTCATTTGGCTTTAAAATATTAATTATTTTTGCTTTATAAATTCAAAATAAAATAATTAAAATAGGTACCTAATGTAATTAAAACATTCCTGTATAGTGCATTGTCAACACTAATACAAAGTGAAAATGGTATTATTGTTGAACGGTGTGGACTTTTTATTGCCCTTCATCAGCTAGAGTCTAGAGACTTAATAATTATGGAAGGTGTAGAAAAAGAAATTAATTGTTTGATAATAAATTATGAATATCTATTTGGAGCTAAAAGAAACTCACAACTCAAAAACTTTTTTTTTCTTTAATTTAAGAGCAAGTTCATATTACCAAGAGATAATTTAGCTTTCCAGTGTTTGGGCCCTATGATTTTGTGTACCTATTTACTAAAATTAAAAGAAGATGCATTCTGAGAAATGTAAATGCGAAATCCGAGAAAATCTAAGGCATAAACAAGTATCGAACACCTAACAAAAAACAAAGTCCATAAGTAAATTTCTGCTTAGATTAAATGCCCTGTTTGATTGTTCTTGTTTTTTTAATCTCCGTTTACATTGTGCTGGTAGAGATGCTTAGTATGACTTTCAGATGTAAAAAAATCACCTTATTCCTGTAAGCTGCACTGAAAAAAAAGCCTATCAAAATGAAATTTTTATAATAGTAAAATAAATAAATATAAATATAAGATAAATGTAAAAAGTGTTATGCTAATAGCATTATTGCTTACTTGAAATTAAAAATGTTACATTAAAAAGATTTATTTTAGCATTGTAATTTCAATTTTTATTATCAAAATGTCAATGATATTTTTTGCTATTGAAATGAGATTATCAAATAGAAATGTTACGTTGTTAGGTGATATTAAATTTTAAATATTTGCAATAGTTAATTGATAAGAAAAGTTATGCTATCCACATTTTAATATCTAAGTGATAATTGCGACTATATTGTTTTGATATTAATTATTATTTTTTGATAAAGCGGGTAAAGCTGTAATGTTTTTTTTGTGTTTATTTTACATTTAGTCGGTATGAAAATAAATAGCATTTCAATGTAATTTATATATAGGTACATATATCATATTTCTATACCTAATTATTTTTTTTTAAGTTTTTTTTTCAATAAAATTTTTTTTCAAAACAGAAAGTTTGACCCTTCCAAGATAGTTGCGCATTCAGACCATTCATTCCTCATTAACCGTTATTTTTAAAATATGCTTCAGACACTTATATTCTCATTCAAAATTATATCATTTCTTATCATTTGCCTAACCTACCATAATACATCCATGGTAAAACTTGATTTAAAACAGGTCTGGTTAAAAAGCATGTAAGCTTAAATGTAGTAATAACACTTCCTATCCTGTTTCTTTCCGCTCGGTAAGAGTGATATGGAACTGATTACATAATACGTATACGTACCTACATTATATTAGGCTAGAATATTTTGGTGAATTGAGGTTTTTAAATACGAGTATAAAATGACTAAGAGAAGCTCTGCTTTTCTAATTGGCAGATAATAAAAGTGCTTAACTTGCTAAGCATTAACGTGACTTAAATTAGACTGCAATACATAAATGAATAGTGTATTATCCTAGGCTAGGTTCGGTGGGTGTTTCGCATATATTCAAGTTTAACTATACAAGAAACCCATCCCAGACCCACAAACAAAGCAAAAGCTACAAACAAGTCAAAACCAATTTTATCTCTATACTAGCTGGCCCGGCGAACTTCGTTCCGCAAAAATTCGTTAATGTAGTTAATGAAATTAATAATTCCGAGCTTTCGCTTCCGGTCAATTTAAATTCTTTATTAAAAAATTATTTTTATATATATTTTTTTTTTTAATCCGAGGGTAGGTGAAAATCTTCCAAAGACACTATGAGAATAGCAAGCGCGTTCTCATAGTAGTGTCAGATTTTTACTGACTAAAAACATCACCCTTCTAAAGATTGTTAGATACTGCAACTAAGATAAAACTTATCAAGCAAATTTTCTATCATGAAATAACAACTTTTGACAGGTTACTTTCCAATGAAAGATCCTGCGTGTTCCGCAAATTAGACGCGGTTAATCTTATCTTGCCAAGTCGTAGTCGGCGCAATAAATTGCTCTCGTCCAAGATTTGTCGGACTGTATTGTTGATATGTGCGATTAGTCGGTTTCTATGCTTTCTCGAGCTTCTATGGATATCGTCGTTTCTAATATACCATGGTGCTTGAACAATTTCTCTAAGCACTTTATTTTGAAAAGTTTGTAGAATATTGACATTTGTTTTCTTGGTACAACCCCAAAGTTGTATACCGTAGGTCCACAACGGCTTTTAGCACTTGCTTGTATAAAAGCAGTTTGTTCTCAGTACTGAGCTGGGAATATTTTCCGAGCAACCAGTACATTTCTCTATATATGATATCGAGTTCTTTACGTTTCATTTTCACGTGCGAACTCCATTTCAGCTTTGCGTCGAGTGTCATTCCCAGGTATTTGGCCTCGTTTGCAAAGGGTATTCGGGCCAAGTTTAGAAAAATTGGCAAGTCATTAGTTTTCTTATAGGTGAAATTCACGTGAACAGATTTAGTTTCGTTGAGGGCGATCCGCCAGTTCCTTGTCCATTCATTTACCTTATTCACTGCGTTTCCATTTCTAACACGGAAGAATCTATTCCCGAGATATGGTTATACTAAAAAAAAATTGTGCGACTGTATCCAAAAGTCCCCAAATATATGTGTAAAACCGTGCGTGCGGTATGTGTGTGGCTTGATACACGTCATTGAGAAAAGAGGGAGTTGTAATAACCGCATTCTTGATATATTATGAAATCTCAATAATTTATTCGTTCTGTGCTAGTTTCGGTAGAATTATAGATACAATCGGATTGTGGTATAGCTGAAGTAAGATGTACATTCGAGACTGTAATCTATCTAGATTACGCTGGAAGACAGCATCGATGGTTGTTCCATATCGTGTTGTTGAAATTTTCCGGTTGGAGTTCATTTGAAGATTAAATTTACCTATCTTATTTCATTCGGCTTGCATTGCATATTTTAGAGGTGCTGGTCTACGACATATTTGTAAGTTGTAGTCCAGCTGTGATTTCTGCGTGCCTGGTAATTCACGAAAGATTTGGCACTCGCGAGAGGCTTGCCGACACGTGAACACGCCACATACAACCGACCATGTGAGAAACATGGAACGCTATGCTGATGACGATTGTGTTGTTGTCTATCTCGGTCTCCAGTATGGACGACTGCATGATATTCTTTCCCGGAGTTCCGACATATTCTCTCGATTGTTAATATTCAGATCTGACTGTTCGTCCTGATTTTCTGCGGCGTGAAACGTTTGCCCTTCTCACTGGCGGCATGGTCAAATTTGTCTTGGAATCGCCGAATCCCACACAAACTTTCATCCCCTATATCATCCTGTCAAAGTTTTGTTTTCGAGACATGAAGTAGCCTATGGCCTTCCTTGGGCCCAATCGAAACCATCCTGTCTCGAGTTTTGCGCGTAAAGACTCAAAACGCTCAACAACTCTTGTATTGTCTATCATCATCGTCATCTCAAACATTTCAACTTACTCACTCATACAAATGCAATGATCCTGAAAATACTTGGCAAACAAAAATGATGCATTCAAACTACATCAAACACATCGAAGTATCTACTCCATTTCAAAAAGCTACTTAATACTTGTGTAACATAGTAAACATAAGCAAACTTATTAGGTGTATTTAAAAAAAGAAATTTCAAAATTGTTGGCAACAACAATTTGCTTGCAAAAATAATTAAAATAATTGACAACAACAATTGCCATTAAAATTAAAAATATTTTTTTTTTTATATTTGAAATATCACTACTCGATTTCCAACCCGTTTATTTTTTTTCAAAGTGCATTTCCCCATACAAACTTTCATAACCTTTTTCATCCCCTCAAAGTTTTGTTTTCGCGACAAAAAGTAGCCTATAACCTTCCTTGGTCCAAAACGAAACCGTGAAGCCCAAAATCGTTGAAATCCAACAATCCGTTATCGAGTTATGCGCGCACACACGGACTTCATTGCCTTTTATATATATAGATATATAAAATTGTTGCAAAAGCGTTGTGACTTTATAACTCACGAACGGCTCAACCGATTTCAATGATTTTGGTTGTGTTTTATTCGTATTCAATCAGGGATGGTTTATGAAAAAAGAAAAGTCGGAAAATTCTCAACAAGTGGCGTTGAAGGCACAAACTTCGTTTTTCATGGGGAAAAGCACTTTGAAAAAAATATAGACTGGATAGAAACCGAGTAGTTTCAAATACAAATATTCAAAGGCAATTGTTGTTGTCAATAATTTAAATATTTTTAAAAGCAAATTGTTGTTGTCATAAATTTTGAAATTATTTTTTAAATTACCTGATAAGTTTGTTTATGTTTACTATGTTACATTGAATCAATCATTTTTGTTTGTCAAGTATTTTCATTATCCTTGCATTAGGTAGCATGTGTGAGTAATTTGAAATGTAGGGAAATGAGATGACGTGGACAATGATGACAGGCAACAGGAGTTGTTGAGCTTTTTAAGTTTTCATGTAGGGGTTGTTATCTTGCTATCTTCTATCTCTATATATATAAAATTGTTGCAAGTGCGTTGTGACTTTATAACTCACGAACGTCTCAACCGATTTCAATGATTTTTGTTGTGTTTTATCTGTCTTCAATCAGGGATGGTTTATGAAAAAAGAAAAGTCGGAAATTCTCAACCGGTGGCGTTGTAGGCACAATCTTCGTTTTTCATGGGGAAAAGCACTTTCAAAAAAAATAAAATGGGTAGGAATCGAGTAGTGACACTTCAAATACAAAAAAAAAATATTTTAAATTTTCAAAGCAATTGTTGTTGTCAATTATTTTAATTATTTTCCAAGCAAATTGTTGTTGTCAACAATTTTGAAATTTTTTTTTTGAAATATAACCTACCTAAAAAGTTTGTTTATGTTTACTATGTTACATTAAGTAAGTTTTTGAAATGGAGTAGATACTTTCCATCCTTTCCATCATTTTCGTTTGACATGTATTTTTAGGATCCTTGCATAAGTATTTATGTGTGAGTAAGTTGAAATTTAGGGGTGATTGAGATGACGTGGACAATGATGACAGGCAACAGGAGTTGTTGAGCGTTTTGAGTTTGTACGTAGGGGTTGTTACGAAAAATTAGCGAGTAACAATCGTGGTATTCTGCTCATTAGTGAATAGGGTTATGGGGAGGGCAACTCAAAGGTACCATAACACCTTCGCTACCGATGTAGAGAGAGAAGGGAAAAGGCTTACCAACCAAGTTGATAGGTGTGCGGTGTTGGATGTATTCGATTGAAAGGCAAAAAAGAGGCTTGCCTCATGCGCACATTTTCATTTGGTTAGTCGAAAGAATGCAACCAGACCAAATTAATGACATCATATGTGCCGAGATTCTAGGTCCTGAAACCGATCCAGACCTGCATGATGTCATACTTACAAACATGATTAATAGACCGTGTGGCGCCATTAACATACAATCACCGTGCATGGTCGACGGCAAGTGTTCCAAGCGTTATCCACGAAATTTGACTAATAAGACCATCACTGGCAACGATGGTATCTTCTGGAATAGCGGCTACGCTGCTGGAAGGTTGCCGAACCGCTCATTCGGCATTGAAATTGCCATTAAGCCTTCAAGCGGTTGAAGAACCAACATGTAACATAGCGAAACATTCAGCAATGGCCAAAGTTTTCGTAGCAAGCAAAATTATTATCTAGGACGAATGCACAATGTCGCATAAGCGTGCGTTAGAAGCTCTGAATCGCAATATGAAAGATCTGCATAATGACGCACGACGTTTTGGGGCTGCATTGATTTTACTCTCAGGCAATTTCCGGCAAACGCTACCAGTAATACCACGATCGACCGTTGCCGATGAGATCAATGCTTTGAGGAAACTTTAGCTGACGACATCGCATGTTTGCTAAATGATCCATCTGCCGAAGTGTTCTCCAATCAACTGCTAAGTATCGGTAATGGTCATGTTCCTGTCGACGCATCGAATGGATTGATTTCGTTGCCGCGGAATTTTTGCAATTTTGTCCCAACGAAAGAGGTATTAAAGCGTCTACATAAAATAGCATGTGCATTGTGCATGCTCGAAATTATTACTTTCATTACATTACATAACGAATTTGGGCGGGACGAAGTTCGCCGGATCAGCTAGTATAAAAATATAAATTATTGAATCTTGGATACATATCTTGAAAAGTAGAAAATTTGCGATTGGATTTGTACGTAATTCGTAGAAAACTGGATATCACACACACTAACATTTTCAGTTCAGGATGATATAGGGGATGAAAGTTTGTGTGGGACTCGGCGATTTTAAGACCAATTTGCTCATGCCGCCAGTGCGAAGGTCAAATGTTTCACGTCGCAGAAAATCAGGACGAACTCAGATCGGAATATTAACAATATGTCGGAACTTCGGGAAAGAATATCATGCAGTCGTCCATACTGGAGACCAAGATAGACAACAACACAATCGTCATCAGCATAGCGATCCATGTTTCTCACATGGTCAA
This sequence comes from Cheilosia vernalis, assembly GCA_949126925.1. Classification (NCBI taxonomy): domain Eukaryota; kingdom Metazoa; phylum Arthropoda; class Insecta; order Diptera; family Syrphidae; genus Cheilosia; species Cheilosia vernalis. The sequence continues at coordinate 44,184,585 of OX421358.1, forward strand.
TTGTTGTGGAGTGCTCATGTGTCGGCAAACCTCTCGCTTTGTAGGTGTACGCACGTGTGGTATTTTTAGTAACACAGATTTTCGTTGAAATATTTTGCACTCGGGTACGAAGATATGCAATTATTAAATTCGCATTATATTACCTCCATTACCATTTTCATGACACTCTGTTCGTTTAGGTACTTTAGCATCTCCATTAAAGAGGGAAGGTTGTGTGCTTACGTTTTATATTGGTACCAGTATTTCTATATCACATTCTCTTTTTCGTGCGAACCAACTTACAAACACATGAAAACAAATTTGACAGCTCACTAAAATTCGGGAACATTCCAGTAACAAGTCGTACCCAAAATACCATTAGGTATATGTGTTTCCCGAAATAGTAATTTTGTAAGCTAAAACGTTTTCCTCACTTTGGCCAACGTTCCATTCTGCACTGGAAATAGTAAGCACTCTGTTATACACTATGCACACTGTTATCTACTGTTACGGAAGCATGTCAGAAATGGAGGAACACTGCTTACACTATTATAACCAACAAATTCCACTTGGGTTATGGACCCGATAGGTGGTGCTGTCGTCGATCTCCGAAACCACACAACTCTTTTCAATGATATATTGTGCATGTTTATGGCTGGTTCCGGGTTGGAAGATAGGACACCATCCTAAAGGTGATACCTTGCAAACCATAAGCGGAAAACGGGTTGTGGCACCTTTCATTCAAAAATCAAATCAAACGCTTTTTCTAAAGTTGTATAATTGGGTAAAATCATAAATGAACAGGTCCAAATAAATCACTTTGAGAAAGTGTGGGTACAGCTATATATAAAAAAGACTGACGTCCGTATGTGCACTCATAACTCGGGAACAAATCGTTAGATTTTCATGATTTTTGGTTTAAATTTGCTACTTTTTGTCGAGAAAACAAAATACCTTATGGGGATAGAATTTAGTATGGAGAATCGCATTCTGAAAAAAATTGACTGGATAGTGTCACTTCCAATAGGAACAACAAAAAATATGTAAAATTTAAAATTTTTGAATTCTTTAGATTATTCCGTGCTTACCGCTACATAATTTGAAATTGTGAGTCGGCCCAGTTATAATTTTGTTGTGAATCATCAATGCACCACAAGTTTGCGAATGAAACACATAGACATTGCTATACTTCAGTTATTTCTATTGCATAACTCTAAGTTTTGAATAAGGAATTCGAATTGACCGAATTACATAAATACATTACATGTATGTGCATTGTGCACGCTCGAAATTATTATTTTCATTACATTAAAGAAATGAAATTGGGCGGAACAAAGTTCGCTGGGTCAGATAGTTTTTAAATAAAGAAGGAATCCATGTTAGTTAATGACCCTTCTTCAGGGTATATATGTAATATATAAAATATTGGTGAAATAAAATAAATGAATACAACAATGTACTCTTTTTTTTAGCGATATTCTGGCAACTAGCCAGACTAAAGTTGATTATTGGTAAGGACGAAAGAGCTCAATTTATAAAAAAAAATCATATTTAAAGCAATGTCAACCTTCCGCTTTTTCACTAAAGTGCTTTACGCTACACGACGTATAAAGCGAAAGGTAATAGGTAACGCTCACACGTGAGCACGCCATATATAATTGACCATGTGAGGAACATGGGAGCGGAATCTGCGAAATGAGAATGTTTGCCTTTGAAATGAAAATTTAAATCTGCGATCGTCGGAGCTCATTTTCTCCATCGCCGTTTAAACAATTGTTGCAATTGTCGAATCACGTTTTTTGAAGTTATTACTTCTTTAGGCGCGTTGGGCACTTTTAGATGGGAAGAAATTAGTGAATTCGCGTTACCTTTAAAACGACACCGCGTTATCGTCACCGAGAAACCGACACCCGATAGGTAGCGCTGTTGTCGATTTTCTGAGAAACTCAACCGATCTCAATGAAACTATGTATGTGAGTATGGTTGGATGGAGCTAGAAAGATAGGATAGTTTTGGACCCGATAGGTGGTGGTGTTGTCGATTTTTTTTGAGAAACTCAACCGATCTCAATGAAACTTTGTATGTGTGCATGTTTTGTATGCAGCTAGAGAGATAGGATAGTTTTTTACCCGATAGGTGGCGCTGTTGTCCATTTTCCGAGAAACTCAGCCGATCTCAATGAAACTTTGTATGTGAGTATGGTTGGATGCAGCTAGAAAGATAGGATAGTTTTGGACCCGATAGGTGGCGCTGTTGTCGATTTTTTTGAGAACCTCAATCGATCTCAATGAAACTTTGTATGTGTGCAATGTTTAATACACCACCCTTTGACAGTGTAACAAACGGTCATGTAGAAAGGTTTCACAGTACTCTTTCCGAGATTGCAAGGTGCATTAGGCTAGAACAGAATATCAGTGACATTGCTGAACTCCTTATACTTGCTACAGCTTAGTACAACAGGACAATTTACTCAGTGACAAATTTAAGACCAATTGATATCATTCACTCAATTCCAGCAGCGTTAGAGGACGAAATTAAGAAAAGGATAACGGATACCAAAATAACGAATCTAGAATACCATAACAGGAATAGGCAAACTAGGACATTCCACCCAGGTGAAAAAGTTTTTGTGAAAACAAATAGACGCATTGGCAATAAATTTAGGAAGCTCTTTATTGAAAAAAATTGTACAAAATGATCTTGGGACTACCTACAGTTCTTATTGAAAACAGAAAAATTCACAAAAATAACCTAAGATGATTATATCCTTTGAATACACATCAATTAAACTTATTAATTTATTAAATTATCAAACTATTATTAATAATACAAATATTGATTAAGTAAAAATTGTTGTGAACTACATAAAAAATCCAGAAACTTATTTCTTCACTGCCTCATTTACATATTTTTTTTGATTTGATAAAAGATATTATTTATTTTATCAATAGCTAGCTAAATAATTTTTGGAAAATATATTTTTTTTGTTATTATTTGAATTCCTAATATTTTTCTATTATTATTTTTATCATTAGAGTTTAGTTAAATAAATAATGGAACAAAAATTAAACTATAACACAGAATCGAACTTTAAAATTATGTTTAAAAGTTAAAGAATTATAGAAGGTATAAATTAAGATAGACGAAAACACAAAACACTTTTGTAAACGCTAATTCAAAAAAAAAAAAACACATTTCTGTCAATAGAATATGAAAACATATGCTATATATTGTATGTACGAAGCCGCGGAAATTAAATAAAACAAATATTATTTATTTAAAAATATATATTTATTTAAGTTTGAGCCGATCTGCTCATTTACGATGACAAATCTAAACTGATCTCTAAGTTACAAATCTACTCTTATTTATACTTAGATATTAGGTGGCGTCCATAATAAATCTTACATTAATGGATAACAGATGATAACCAAGGCGTCGGTCATAACTCACAGAGTTTATTGTTGAGCTGATAACCAAAGGCGTTGGTCATAACTCACAGAGTTTATTGTTGCAGCTGATAACCAAAGGCGTTGGTCATAACTCACAGAGTTTATTACTTGCAGCTGGGTATGATAGTGGACACTTGTCCTTTCTCGGGTTACAAAACTAGTCGTCCCTCTGCTGGTGTCATAGCACTCATGTTGATATGATGGTCGTTGGAAATGTGTGTTCCTAACATAACTCCTCCTCCCTTATCTTGTTGTTTCTCCTGGAACAATCTTTTATAAAATACTACAAATATGACAATAATTACAATAATTACAGTTCCATGTATACTAAAGTGAACTTTTGAATGATTTGAATATCTTTCTATTATTTGATCAATATTATTATTTGTTGTAATATTCCAGCTTATATTTTTATTAGCTATTGTTGTTAGATTTAACATGTCTTCTAAGTCAATACTAATTGGTTGTTTTACAATAATTCTTTGGTTCTGATATTCTTCTATATTAATAACAATTTTACAATTTTCAAAATGAATAAGCACATTTCTTTTTATTGCTATTAATTTTCGTTCGTCACAAGAACTGTTAATTTTTGTGTTACTATTTTTTATTAGTAATACGCCTTTTCTTAATTCTAGAATTACATTAATTTCTTTATTAATTTTCATCATACAATCCTTTTTCATTAAACAGTTTTTTACAGGTTTTAAGTGCCTGAGTTCTTTATTATTTTCAAATTTTAAAAAGGTGTTATTATTTTTTATCATATCTTCCTCTTTAGTATCTATTTCCATACATTTTTCATTCGGGATTGGTGTAGGTATACAAATATTTATATACTGCAGGCGCAGTGGCTTAGTGGTTAGTGTGTTGGACTACTAAGCGAGGGGCTCAGGTTCGAATCCCACGAAAACCCAAATTCCAACTTAGGGTTTTTTCCGCTGCGCCGCCTCTCGCGAACGTCTGACAAACATCCGAGAGTATAACTGTCATGAAAGAGCTTCTCAATTAGCCGTTTGGAATCGGCATAAAATTGTAGATCCCTTCCATTCGTTCCAAAAAATGAAAACTCACACAAAACGAATGGTTGTGAGAAGCTAGGCCTAGGGTCCCTACGACCTGTAGCGCCAACTATTTATTTATTTTTTAAATATTCTGGTATTTGAATTATAAAAATTATAAGGTCATCTGAATATTCTCCAATCGAAAGTTTAATGTTTTTTAGTTTACTTAAATTTATATCAAAGTTTTGAATTTCTTCCGTGGTTAGTAAGCTTGTCGTCATAATTTGTAATCGGCTAGCCAAAATAATATTTTGTATTTTTTCTATTAACTCTTTAATTTTGTCTATTTTACGTAAGTATTCTAACACTAATAGTCTCTTCTCGGCCATTTGAAATTCTAGCTGAAATCCCAATTCATGCTAAGTTTTGGTTAAAACTGCGTTTCTTAAAATTTCTATTTCATTTTGAATCTGGCTATTTATCTTCAATTGATTATTATCGTTTTTTATAAGATGATGATTATTTTCCGTTATAATCTTAATTTGGTTTTCAATTTCTACTCTGTCTTCATCGTCCATAGTACCGAATAAAATATTGAGTGCTCTGCCTCCTAAGTTAATTAAACTCCTAACATTTCTTTTAAGATTTCCTTGTTTGTGTCCTCTTACGCTTTGCAATTCTCCCTGGATCAAGTCTATTTCCTTTTCGATCGTTATATAGGATCTATCCGACGGTGATTTTAACAAAACTTTCTTTTGGTTTAACCATTGTTCTTTAATGATCTTTATAACTGAACTTATTTCTGTGACATTTATTATATGTATTATTGAACTATATTTATTGACCACTTCCACTTGATCGTATCGAATTACCGAGTAACCGTTGCTATTATTGATTTCTTCTATAATTATTTTATTCTTCACTAAAACTGTGTCTGATAATAGTATGGCTAGTGTTAAGATTTTCATTTTTTTTTTTTTTTTTATTCACGTCTTTATTGTTTGACTTCCGAGATTGAACTGAGTAAGGATTATTTGTTTCGAGAATGTTTGGTTCTCTGGCTAGTTCTTATCAAATTTTCCTCGTTCTTTGATCGAGTGCCTCTTTCCTTTTGTATGTTCGTTGGGTGCTGATTGTTGAGTTTACTGAACTTATATCTTGGTTGCGTTTTATGGCGGTCTGCTCTTGAATTCTTTACAAAGCCTTCGATTCTGTTATCAATGTACTCTTCTCTATTTTTATTAAGATTATTTATGACTTTTTCTTTATTTTTGAGCATCAATTCATAAAGTGGTTTTTTAATGATTCTTCCATTTTGAATATCATATGGTTTTTGTTTGGTCGTTGCATGTATGGACGTGTTATAAAAAAGATTTGCTTTATGCACTGCTTTTCGAATTTCATGTACAGTTGGGTTAACTTTTCCATTAAGTATTGTTCTTACTATCTCTGCCAAAGTTCTGTGGAAGACTTCAATGTCAGAATTACCTGTGTGACTGTTTGGTTTCGTAAAATGGGTCTCTATTTCGAGATCTTCTAATAATTTTATTATCCTAGGGAAGTTAAATTCGTTATCCATCACGAATCTCTTTGCTTTTCCGTTTACGGCTATTATCTGTAAAATAGTTTCTTCTAAGGTTTCATGTGAAACATTGGGAACATACGTGGTTGTAGTTAGTTTACTAAATTTATCAACTGAGGTGAGAAATTTTGTTTTGGCTATGCAATAGATATCTATGTGTACAATTTCATTAATATCTTTAGGGGTTTCCGTTAGATGGTATTTTCCTTTTACAGGTCTTCTGTCGTATTTTAAATGCTTTTTAGTTCTAAGTCCTCTGTAGTTTTCTTCTATACCAGAATGTCCTGTTTCTTTTTCATGGTACAGTTTTATTTGCTTGATAGCTTCTTCTTCGGGTTTCATATCTTTAGCAAAGTATTGACATTTATGGAATTTTATTCTTGTTCCAAATAGTTCTATCAATTTTTGTTGAAGTAGGTTATATTCAGTGTCTGACAAATCTGTATATATTCCTGTGTTCTTGTTGTCAACTAGAGGAATTAAACGGTTATTGAATTCGTTTTTGTTAATTTCCTTTATTCCTATGTATATTCTGTTATTTCCTTTTCCTTTTCGAAGTCCGTTTCCTGCTTTCAATATTATTTGTTGTTTAAATATGTTTACTGCACTATCTTTAATAGGGAAGTGATCATTCGCTTCTTCTTGTTGGGAATGTATTGTCGGTTGCATTGATTCTTCATCTTCTATCATGTTTATTTCATCTGCATTTTTTATTTCTCTGCTCAAGAAATCAGCTACAGTATTGCTTGTACCTTTTAAATATTCTATATGTATATCGTATTCTCCTAACTGCAGTATCCATCTCTGTAGTCGTGGTGAAATGTCTCTACCTAGATTTTTTATTTGTAGCCACTTAAGTGGTTGATGATCTGTTTTGAGGTCAAAGGGTCTACCATATAAGTAGGGTCTTAAGTATTTCACTGACCACACTATTGCTAACAATTCCTTTTCTGTTGTAGAATAGTTTTTCTCGTGATCATTTAATGTTCGGGAGATATAGCTAATTGGGTGTCCTTCTTGGGAAAGGACTGCTCCTATTGCGTAATTGCTAGCATCTGTCGTTAAGACGAATTTCTTATTGAAATCGGGATATGCTAGTATGGGTTCTATTATGAGAGAATCTCTGAGTTCTTCAAATGCTTTTCTGTATTCAGAATCGTTTACATCGATCTTTGCATTCTTCTTCAGATTCCTAGTCATTGGCCCCGCTATTTTAGCGTAATCTTTAATAAACCGTCGATAATACCCTGTCAGTCCTAGGAAGCTTTTAATTTGCTTCAGGGTTTTAGGTATTTCTATTTTTTGGATGGTGCTTATTTTATCTGGATTTGGTTTTACTCCATTGGAAGTAATTGTATGTATAAGGAATTGGGTTTCTTTCCTAAGGAAGTTACATTTGTCTATTTGGACTTTTAAATTAAATTTTCGTAATGTCTTAAATATAAGATTTAAGTTTATTAAATGTTCTTTTAATGAAGTGGAGAATATAAGAATATCATCTAGATAAACTACGCAGATCTTTCCTATGTATTCGCCTAAGACTTCATTCATCATACATTGGAATGTTGCTGGAGCATTCTTTAGACCGAAAGGCATTCTTAGAAACTCGTAGTGTCCGGAAGGTGTCGAAAAGTCTGTTTTTTCTATATCCTGTGGATGCATTTTTATTTGGTGGAAACCTTTTGCTAAATCCAATGTGGTGAAGTATTGACATCTACCTATTTTATCTAAGAGTTCATCTATATGAGGTTGTTTACAATAAATACGTCACTTCGACAAAATACACTTCCGCAAGTAAAGGAATACGCAATCTCGAACAAAACCTCTGGGCCGTCGGAAAAGCCGCCTCAGCTTAAACCACCAATGCGACCGGTGACCTAAATTTGTCATCAGCAAGTTTTGTTTTCTTTACTTGCGTTTCGCATAAGCAATTGTTAATTACCCAATATCAACATAAGCAATTTTTAATTACCCAATATTGATGTCTCAACAATACTGTGTGTATAAATAGTAGGATTTTTCAATTAATAAAGCGAGTTCATATTCTTCATCCAAAGTGGAAATTTGTAATAGATACAAAGAGTATTTGACTTCAAATAAGTGGTCCTTCGAGTATAGTATATATATATAGTATTGAAGCTAAAGTGCGAAAGTTCGTGAATATTTATATACATTAACAACATGAATAATCTTGAAAGAGTTATTGATAACTTTCAAGATGTTATCGTCCAGCTGGAGGAGATTAGAGTTAATCTCTCCAAGCTGGGATTGGATAAGCGTACCCCGGAAACGCTTGCAAGGCAGTACGGCAAGGCAAAGAGCCTTTGGACTTCTATCGCGGCAAACTACGCCACAATGATGGACCTAAGCGGATCAACCGCTGCCGCCTTTCTGCCAAAATACGAGGCAGCTAAAGCCATCTACACAAAAATTCAGGAATTCTTAATGAAGAATTGCCCCGAGTTAATAGAGGAGGAGAAAAAAGCAGAAGAAGCAGACTATGAAGAAAATCCAGCCAGTCCTGAAACCAGTCAGACTCCCGTTGAGAGCCCACAGCAAGAGAAAACCAGTAATTGTACACGGACATCGCAGAAACAAGCAAACCCCGAGGAACAAACTACCCAGACTTTTGCGACCCCAGACCACCCCACGTATACATTTGTGCAGGGGGTTGGGTTCGTCCTAAATACCTCCCTCAGCCCACAACCACAGCCACAACAGCAGTCATCCGAAGCGTTACTACATGCTTTAGCACAACTAACGCTTAATCGTGAGCAAAGGTCGCAGGCCGAAGGATCAAATACCGACCGGATGGGTATCAAAATCCCGGAAGTTTGTCTCCGTGAGTATAGTGGCGACATAACAAAATACCGTGAATTCAAGGAACAATTTAATTCCCTGGTCATAAGAAGTCGGGCGTCAAACATCGATAGCTTTTCTTTGCTCAAATCAAAGCTAACGGGGAAAGCACTGGACGCGATTAACGATCTAAACATGACGGGGGACAACTATCCTATAGCCTGGTCACTTTTGGATCGAACGTTTGATAACCCGAGGCACCTGGCAAAAGTAGAAATAGAGGCTTTGTTAGCTCTACCACAACGGCCTACGGTCCCAGGTGACTCCGAATCGATCATTGCTTACTTACACCACACCAAAGGGCGAGTCGCCAATCTGAGAAAGAATGAAGTAAATGGAGAACAAATCATCGCTTACCTCATCCTACGAGGTTTGGATCCCATCACCCGTGGAAGGCTAGAAGATAGCGTCAACCACAACACTAAACTCCCGACATTGAACGAAATTGAGGACTTCCTATTCAGAGAATACCAGCACCATTTAAGCCAAGATGATCGCCATAGGCCGCATAAGAAGGAGTCCCGTATCCCGTACACCAAAACACATGCCACCGTCCAACCACACCAACCAAAAAAGTGTTTTATCTGTACTGAACAACATCAAGTTATGGATTGTCCAAAGTTCCTGGCCTCCCAAAATCGGGAAACCTTATTACGGGCGCACAAAATCTGCATATATTGCGCGAGGCACCGCTTCAACTATCATTCTCCTTGCAGATCACGACAGTTTTTAAAATGTGAAATCTGTCACGAATCTCACATTACGGCATTGCACCCTCTACCCACTACGAGTCTGGCTGAACCGCAAGCATCTAGCGGCACTTACCTATGCCAAAATCAGTCGGAAGCATCATCTAATGTGATCCTGCCTACAGCCATAGCAACACTCTTGGTAAATAATGAAACCGTTCCTATTCGCTGCTTACTAGATCAGAGCAGCCAAGCCAATTACATATCCGAAGATTTGGTCCAGAAATTACGGTTACCAAAAAAACGAACACTAGTCAAAGTCATCGGAGTAGGTGGAGAGATAGGAACAGTCCATTCCATTGCTAGCCTCAAACTAAAGCTCGATCATCCCGAACTGCCATTTATAAATATAAAAGCACTCGTTGTCAAACGGGTTACTGGATCACTTCCCAGCATGACCAGTCACATCCCTTGGATGACCACACTTGACAAGCCGCTTGCCGACCCACATTTTAATAGACCTGCTCACATACCTCTATTACTAGGTGGACCAGTATACTCTACAGTATTACGCCCTGGACTGGAAAAGAAGGATGGACTGTTGCTACAAAATACTTATCTCGGCGGATGGATTGTATCTGGAGACCCGGGAAGCGGTATTGGAAACCAAACTTCAGTCTACACAACGCTTTCAGAGTTCGAAGCCAATTTAATGGATTTTTGGGATATGCCCGCCAACAAAGCAAACATGGACGATGACGATAATTTGTATTGCGAAAAACTATTCATGGAGAAACACTCCCGAACCAAAGACGGTCGGTATATCGTCCCCATCCCTTGGAAAGTGGACGCTCCTGCACTAGGAAACTCATTTAGAATGGCTGTAAAATTTTACATGGGTCAAGAAAATCGCTGGGAGAAAAATGAAACCCACAAGAAGATGTCAAATGATTTTATGGAAGAGTATTTAGCATCTCATCATATGTCCCCGGTTCCAGCTGAACGACAGCGAGACGAAACCGGAAATGCTTACTACATTCCTTATATGAGCATTATTCGCAAGGAAGCAATTACAACAAAGTTAAGGAACGTCTTTAACGCCAGCGCACCCTCAAGCAACGGAGTCTCTCTAAATCAGCTTATCCACCCAGGGCCTAAATTGCAAGCCCACATTTTCGATATTATTCATCAAAATCGACAATATGAAATCATATTCACCAGCGATATGAAACAGATGTTCCGCCAGTTCCTGATTCCTGAGCCTGATCGTGAAAAATTCAGAATCATCTGGCGCCGGGACAAAAGCGAGCCTCTAGGGGAATACTATTTACATACCGTGACATACGGGGTCGACTGTGCACCATGGCAAGCTATACGAACGGTCCGCCAGATCGCTGAAGATAACGCTCCAGATGAGGAGACTATAGACATCATCAAAAACTCTATTTACATGGATGATTTGGTGCACGGAGCCGATAGCGTTGAACAATGCCAAAAGCAAATCGATAAGATAGCCGCAACCTTGGAGGCCGGGAAGCTGTCTTTGACAAAGTGGTCATCAAATAAGCTAGAAGTCCTTAATAACGTGGACGATGCCAAAAAACGCAGCGCCTACAAAGCAGACTCCGATCCAACAATGAAGATTCTGGGGTTAAATTACAACCAAATAGAGGACATGTACTTTTTCCAAATCTCCAATCCAGACAAAATCGAGTTCACCAAGAGAGGCTTGTTATCCGTAGCCGCCTCGCTTTACGATCCTATGGGTTGGATCCTCCCAGTAATTATGCTTCTCCGAATAATGATCCAGGAATTGTGGATGCTTAAGTACGACTGGGATGATCTGATAGATGAAAAACTACAAATGAAGTTCCGCAAGATATTAGGAACATTTTCATATCTCAGTAACATCAAAATACCACGCTGGATCGGGGGAAATAAAAACACTTCCATCCAGCTTATCGGATTTTGCGATGCCTCGGGAGACGGATACGCAGCAGCAGTTTACAGCCGAATAAAAACGAGTGAAAAAACCGGGAACGGATCAACCTACACCATCCGCCTCCTTGCCGCCAGAGGTCGTGTCACTCCACTTAAGACTAAAGCAAACAAAGAAAGCAAATTATGCACGATCCCTAAGATGGAACTTGAAGGAATCGTGCTCCTCACGGAACTTTACGGTCAGGTCAGAAGTCAGCTTCACTCTCCCAATATCACTATCATCGCGTATACCGACAGTGAAGTTGCCCTCGGCTGGGTGCGAAATAATAACGAAATCAACAACAAATTTGTGAAAACAAGAGTCAACAAAATTCGAAAAATCATCAATCCGGTGGATCTCCACTACATCAAATCTGCTGAAAATCCAGCAGATCCAGCGTCACGCGGACTTACACCATGCAACTTAGCCAACTGCCAGCTCTGGTTCACAGGCCCAGCTTGGTTAATACACGATCCGTTACCGCTAACCCCTGTCAAGGGAACAGGGTCCACCATAAATCATGCCACCATAAACGAGCCAGAGGAAGACAATTTCATCGAAAGGTTTTCCGGCCTTAACCGTTTACTGCGAGTCATCGCCCATTGCCTTCGATGGGCTAGTAAAAAGGAGACACGGCCAACCGGCCCACTAACCTCAGAAGAAATATCCAACGCTAAAGCGAGAATCTTCCGATTTCAGCAGCACCAAATCTTTGGAACCGAAATAGCACACCTCAAAAAATCGACATCTGTTCCAAAAAGAAGCTGGCTAAGCGGTTTAATGCCAATTTTTGGTCCCGATGAAATTCTTCGCGCAGGGGGAAGGATCTCCCTTGCCAACTTACCAGAGAGCCAACGGCATCCAATCATATTAACCAAATGCCACTTAGTCGATTTGATTATCCGCCAGACTCACCTCGACCACCATCACAGTGGAAACTCTCTGACAGAGCATCTGATAAAAGAAGAATTCTGGATCCCTGCAGTGAAAGCACGAGTGAAGAAATGTATCCGGAGCTGTCCAGTATGTATCCGATGGAAAGCTAAAACTATTCAACCAATCATGGGGGATCTGCCGTCGGAGCGCATTAATCCAGCACCCGCATTTAGCAAAATCGGAGTCGATTTGTGCGGACCATTCCTTATAAAAGCCAGCGCACTCAGGTTCGAAAAAACTATCAAAGTCTGGGTGGCAGTCTTTGTTTGTTTGGTAACAAAAGCTGTACATTTAGAAATCTGTTCGGATCTAAGCACCGATATGTTCCTAGTAGCATTCACACGTTTCGCGAATAGACGGTGCTGGCCTTCACTGGTCCTCTCCGATAACGGTACAAATTTTATCGGAGCTAAAAGAAAGATCAACGAAGAATGGATCAAGATCACTAATCACAGCAAGGAGCGATTGGCGATCCAAGAAATAGTTTGGAAACTTAACCCACCATTAAGCCCCAACTTCGGTGGACTATGGGAAGCTGCCGTCAAGTCCATGAAACATTTTATGAAGAAAATGTCCGGTGCCACTAACCTAACTTATGAGGCATTCAACACCCTCTTATGCCGCATTGAAGGTATCTTAAATAGCAGACCCTTGCACCCGGACTCGTCAGAAGCCGAAGACGCACTAGCGCTTACTCCATTTCATTTCATCACACAACGCAGCTTCAGGAATTCCGTAATCGACGCTGGTCCTCCAACTGCTATTCCAATTACAAAACGCTGGTTGCAAGTACAACAACTGCAGCAGCAATTTTGGATGCGGTTTCACCAGGAGTACCTTCACCATCTACAGAAAAGAAACAAATGGAAGTTTCCCACCCGAACGCTCGTTATAGGAGATTTAGTATTACTCCAAGAACCAAGCATTACTCCTGCAGACTGGAAAATGGGTCGGATCATTGAATGTTATCCGGATGATTCGGGGAATGTCCGTAGGGTCGATGTGAAAACAACAAAGCGGGAAGTCGTGCATCGCGCCACAAATCGTTTGGTTCCACTCTTCCCAGATGGAGCCCAAGACGAGCCAGCCTTACGCAGAAGTAATCGAAAGCAAAATCGCACCGTCACCCTGCTTACTAGAGTTCTCTTGTGTTGGCTTTCTCTCACTTTCCCGTCATCCAGTGGCTTAACTATCCAAGCTCTTTCACCAGGCATCCACATTCAACGATTAGAAGAAGCTTCGGTTAAACTATTCAACTTGGAGTGTTCCGTTGAAACTTCGCTGAATATCACCTCCGATCTACGTTCTATTGACACCCTTCTCGAAGACTTTTCTGAATTTTGTAATCAGTATCAGAACAATGTGCACATATCACAACTTGCGACTCAATATCCCTCAAAGTCACCGAAACAGCTTAATCACCTTCCTCGGCGGGAATTTTTGTTTACAATAAATACGTCACTTCGACAAAATACACTTCCGCAAGTAAAGGAATACGCAATCTCGCACAAAACCTCTGGGCCGTCGGAAAAGCCGCCTCAGCTTAAACCACCAATGCGACCGGTGACCTAAATTTGTCATCAGCAAGTTTTGTTTTCTTTACTTGCGTTTCGCATAAGCAATTGTTAATTACCCAATATCAACATAAGCAATTTTTAATTACCCAATATTGATGTCTCAACAATACTGTGTGTATAAATAGTAGGATTTTTCAATTAATAAAGCGAGTTCATATTCTTCATCCAAAGTGGAAATTTGTAATAGATACAAAGAGTATTTGACTTCAAACAGAGGTATTGGATGTTTATATTCTATTGTTTTTTCGTTTAACTTCCTATAGTCTATAACGATTCTCCATTTTTTTGTACCTGAGTTGTCTTCTTTTTTGGGCACAACCCATATTGGGGATGCGTAAGGGGAAATACTACTTTTCTTTATTACTCCGTCTTGGAGCATTTGTGATATTTGTTTATCAATTTCTTCCTCGTGGATTTTGGGGTAACGATATATTTTTGTAAAAACGGGTGCATCGTCAGTTGTTCTTATTTTATGTGTTGTTTGAGTAGTTGAACTAAGTGTGTCTCCTTCTTTGTAGAAGAGATCTCTATTTTCATGCAAAAACTCCTGAAGCTCTCTATATTCTTCATGGTTTAAATCTTTTGGTATAAGGTTTTTAATACTTAGATGATTTACGTTCATCTGAGTTATATCCTCATAATTATAGGGGTATGTATTAACATAGCTTCCTTCATTTTCTGTGAAGGGTATTTTCATATTATTTATTTTTAAATATGCAGACTTAAAATCTATTTGAGCTTCGATCGGTTTTAGGATATTCGTGCCTAAGATTCCATCGAATTTGGTATTAGTGAAGTTCAACAGCTTCCACGTCATCGTAGAGTTCGGCTCATTGAATTCTTCAGGAAGAGCGGATATGATTTCTTCCGTGACTTGTGTCCTTGTATCTATTGTTGCCATGGATATTGGCTTCTCTAACTTAATTCTAGGGTACTGCTCTAATTTATCTATCTTTAATATAGAAACTGATGCTCCTGTATCTACTAGAAGTCTCAGTCTATGTCCTTGTATGTGGACAGATATTACGGGAAGTGTCTCAACCTCCCGGGGTTTATAAAATTTACCTCTCCTTGATTAGTTTGACTTAAATTATTGGTTTCCATGGGTTGTGGAGTATTTCTAAATTGATTGCAATTACTGAATCCAAATCTAAAATTATTGTTAGGGTTTCTTTGTCCTAAGATTTGAGCATTATGTGCTCTTATCTGTCCAGAATTATTCATATCTATTCTAGGTCGGTAATTATTCCGATTGTTATTATGGTTAGAATTGCGATAATTATTTTGATTGTTAAAGGACGGTGGGTTCTGCCTAGGTTGGAAAACATTCTGCCTTTGATTAAAATTATTTCTTTGTGGAGTATTAAAAGAATTTACTGGGATTCTAGTATAATCATTAAGTTGTCTATATCTACTTAAGAGGTGATATGCATTACTCAAAGTGGTAACGTTTTGTGCAATTATTACGCTTGCCTGAGGGGCGTTTAAGTTATTGGTAAATTTGTTTAATACAATATTTTCGTTTTTTGTTGTAGTATAAATAGCACTAGGTTCTAACTTACTTTTCTTATTAAGTTTTTGTAGGATGTTGTTCAGTTGGTGGTATAGGGTGTTTACATCTCTTGATTGTACTGCGTGAAGATCTTGGAGAATCTGCTCGTATGTTTCTTTGACTCCGTAGTCCTCGAGGAGACAAATTTTGATAGAGTTCCATGTGGCTTCTGGGGCTCTTCGTGCTGAATTCGCTGCTTGTCCTTGTATCTTGTGGCATATGATGAGGTTCGCCAAAGGTTGGTAGGGGACATCAAGAAGGTCGTATAAATAGCTCACATGGTTTGAGAAATTTATAACGTCTTCGTTGGATCCTTCGAATGTGGGGATCTTTTCCAATCGGTTGATGACTCCTGTTTGTTCAGCGTTTGCCATCTTTATTTTCTTTTCTCTTATGTATTTTGTTTAGTTATTGACAAGACACAAGGTATATGTGAAAAAAAAATATTTTCTTTTCTTTGTGAATTTCTGGATTATTTGTTTAGTGTTCTCCTGGAGAATTTGTGTATAATATTCTTTCGAATTTTGAACACCACTTTTCACAATTTACTCACGGTTCACAAATTTTTCTTTTTAGGAACTTTGGTCCTGTAATTAATTTACTTTTAATTGCGGAACTTAGTTCGATCACTTGAATCCTTTCAGGGACATATATTTTACTTGTATATGTTTAATAAGGATCCTACCGACTGCGCCAATTAAATAAAACAAATATTATTTATTTAAAAATATATATTTATTTAAGTTTGAGCCGATCTGCTCATTTAAGTTGACAAATCTAAACTGATCTCTCAGTTACAAATCTACTCTTATTTATACTTAGATATTAGGTGGCGTCCATAATAAATCTTACATTAATGGATAACAGATGATAACCAAGGCGTCGGTCATAACTCACAGAGTTTATTGTTGAGCTGATAACCAAAGGCGTTGGTCATAACTCACAGAGTTTATTGTTGCAGCTGATAACCAAAGGCGTTGGTCATAACTCACAGAGTTTATTACTTGCAGCTGGGTATGATAGTGGACACTTGTCCTTTCTCGGGTTACAAAACTAGTCGTCCCTCTGCTGGTGTCATATCACTCATGTTGATATGATCGTCGTTGGAAATGTGTGTTCCTAACATAACTCGGACGTCTTCACTTAAAGAGGGGGAATAGTTAAGGGCACACATCTTGCTTAAAAAAATAGAAGATAATTAAACAAAATAATAAAGTGTTTTGAGACGCGTGACGCATGGCAGCTCTGGTCCACAAACATCCATCTACTTCATTATCAGGTTCAATGATAAACTTTCTTATCTGAGAACGGATTAGCAAGCAGCGTAGCAACAGCAGCATCAACGATTGCTAAACAAAAACAAAACCGCTCTTGAATAGCAGCAGCAGCACAACATGAACGGAAGCTCATGCGGGGTCGCGGGGATGCTATGATAGAGGTTCAGTGGCGTCAGTTTAAAAGAAACAGTCAATCAATTCGTCTCGTAAAATTGAAGGCTTTCTCATAGAGAAAGAAATGTGTAACAAATCCTAATAAATAAACAATAATACTTATATAAAAAAGGCAAGATTTATTATTTTATATCATACAACATTGTAGGTAATTAAAGAGCGAAATAATATTATATGTAATAAGAATATATATATAAAGCAAATAAGAGGAAATTTCTACAGGCCGATTAAGCCTGACAAGATGGTGAAAATTGGCGGTATTGAGGAGGACTCAAATTCAAACTTAATGCTTCACGTCAAGGAGTTGGATTCGTTGGACATTTACAACAAACTATCAGCAAGGTTCCGAGCAAGGTGGGCATCTTCCGTCAGATGTTTGACTTTCATGTTACGTTTCATTCAGCAAGCAACCCGTTGTCACACCAGAAGAGTTCTACCGAGCGGAAGATTGGCTCTTCAAAAAAATTCACTGCACCATGGCGCTGCGGCGCTTTGTGATCAGAGTCGTCACTCGTTTTCTGTACAGTGACAACGGTCTGAACTTCATCGGCTCTAAGAATCAGCTGGACAAGAACATCAGGGACATGGAGACCGCGCTTAGTGAGTGCGCTGCGAAATACGAACATATTTTGTGGCATTTCATCCCAGTTTACTCACCATGGATGGGAGGCGCATGGGAACGACTAATCCAATCTATTAAGAGAAGGATCGAGTCCGTGCTCAAAGGAGTAATTCCGCAAGAAGACGTCCTCCGCAATGCTCTAATGGAAGCCCAGTGGCAAATAAATTGCCGTCCTTTAATCCACATTCCGGTCGACCCCAAGGACCCTAAGCCCCTCACCCCGAACTCCATGCTTTTCGGTGACACGTTACGGCCCCCGGAGTCTTTACGGAGAGTGATCAGTACAGCAAGCTTCACAGTCGCCGATCCCAACACTTAATGGCCGAAATTAGAAGACGATGGTACACGGAGTATCTTCCCGTTATCACGAGACGTGGTAAGTGGTTTAGCAGTTCGAAGCCAGTGGAGGTTGATGACGTAGTGATCATTATTGAACTTAACGGAAGTAGCGCAGCTTGGCAATTGGGCTGAGTATTAAAGGTTTACCCAGGTCCTGATGGAGTTGTGCGTGTGGCAGACGTACGACTTGTCAATGGCTCAATCAAGCCGAAGAGGTCGGTTGGCAGACTCGCTGTCCTAGACGCCAAGTCTTCACCCTAGGAGTTCAGACGGCCCCCGGAATGTCATCGAGCCAAATATTTCCCTTTGGTTTACAGTTTAATTTTAAGTTATCGAAATGGATTTGAATTGGCAGTTTCTGCCATTATAAAGTAATGGCCAATTCGTTGCCCTTGGCCAATAACCTTTATCAGCCGTTCTGTCAAAAGAAATCAAAAAGAAAGAAGAGTAAAATCTGTTGCTGTTCATCGGAGTTTGGTTAATTTTATGAAGTTAAATTGTAGGCATAGTTTTGGAAAAAAGATAATTTAATATTAAAATTCTGGATTTAGATTTCATGACAGCAGAGCGTTCCCGGTTGCACCTTTAGTGTTTCCAATTTAGTATCATAATCCCGACCAATGTAAGTCGTTGCGTTTCGAATTATGTGTTTATATCTAAGTTAGCGTATTCTTACAGAAAATAAAATAGAATTTTCCCTCGTAAAGAGTTCGCCTACGTTATTTTCCTTATCCGTAGGATTTTAGTTGGGAAAAAGTTACATCGATATTTATCGTTGGTGAGCAGGATTATTTTGTGGAAATACTGCGGAGCAACACATATATATTTGATATGTAGGGATAGGAATAGGAAAAGAAACACTTTTTTGTTTCAATTAAAAAACACTCGGTAAGGAAATTAATGAGGAATGAAAGAACGTAAAAAAAGATTGGAACTTCAATCATTTTGTTGTGAATGGAACAGCTCAAAACAAGGAACAATGCAAAGTGGTGGTTTTTCTGGACAAGTTTTACATAGGTAGGTACTTGGGGATTTTTATTTTCAACTTGAGAATTATTTTTATTCACTCAAAGTTGACTCGCTCAACTTTGGATATTCCGAAGTTGAGAAAACCGAAAGTTACTCAACTTTGGGTTTTCTCAACTCCCCGAAATAGTAGAAGTTGTAGAGAAAACTTGGGATTTTTACGTCAAATGTAAGATTTTTGGTTCTCATTTCGTAACATCGGAGAGAGAGACCGCATGCGGGAGATTGATTCATAATTATTGTTCTTTGTGTTTATTGCGTTAAACATTTCTGTGACTGTGCGAACTTCAAATCAAAATATTAATTTTTGAAACTTAAACGATGTATCGTTCACATTATTTTTGGGAAGATTGGCCATCGTCTGATTTGCGCACCGAAGAAGACGAGCGCAATTTGTGTTTTCCGTTTTATAATGCCTGCAATAACATCTGGAAATGTTTATGATCCATTATATGGCTTTTTGTTTTGTCATTTGTATTCTTCCTTTTATGACCTTTGCAAAAAGATCTAGAAATATTTATGATCCTCTCTAATAACTTTTTCTTTTAAGTATATTTTGTATTTTCTGTTTTATGATGCTTGTAAAAGTATCTGGAAATGTTTATGATCCTTTTTAGTTGCTTTTTGTATTATCTTTATTGTTGTTTATTTTCCCTAATATTAAGATAAAAACTTTTTGTTCAGAAATTATTTTTAATTTATATAATAGACTAGCTGGCCCGCGAACTTAGTTCCGCCCCAATTCGTTAATGTAATGAAAATAATAATTCCGAGCATGCACATTGCACATGCCTCTTTATGCAATTCGGTCAATTCAAATTCTTTATTTAAAAGTTATATTAAATACTCTAGGTATGACACTTAAAAAGAAAAGAAAAAGAATAAAGTTCGATCCTTAAGCCCACTATTGCTCTACATAAACAAAAATCAACTTCTGCTAGCTATTGTGACTGAATTTTGTTGTTTCACTTGAGGCGAACTTCCAGTTGTTGATGATGTGAACTAAATACAAAAAAAATGTTATGATTTAACAGATAAAGCAAGAGGAAATTCGAAAAAACGCTTGTGACAAATGAGACTTTATATTTGACTTAGTCAGTGATGTTGATTCCGATACTTGAGGAACAGTTTTTAGAAAATAGGCATAATTTTTTTGTGAACTGTTTGCACTGTTTTACAATCAATTTTTTGTGAATTCTTTTTTTAGAATCAATTCACACAAATACATTTTGAAGTTGATAAATCTGGTACATTCTTTAATCAAAGTCGCATTAAAAATTTTAATTTACAACTGTGCGTCGTGCTTATTTTCCAATAACCTACTTGACTTACTCACCAAATCAAAACATTGGATTATAGAGATAAAAAAAGATAGAATTGCCTATCAATCGACCAACATTCTGATAACAATTTCTTGAATAACCTTGTAGGTTAGTTGCAGTTCCTTTGTAAGATATGCAATTTTTATCATTTTTACCAAGAAGGCATGATTTTTCGAAAAAGGCATAATTTTTTAAGGGTTCAGAGTTCAGACATGAAAACTTAGATCCGGCTTTGCAGCACTGGCGGTGACTCCAATCTAACTATTTCTCAACTTAAAGTCAAATTTAATGATTTATTTCTTCTAATTTAGACTAAAAGTTAATTTGTTGCCAAAAGTCGCTTCTAAAATGTTTCATTGCTAAGGGCCAATAGAAATAACTGAAGTATATCAATATCGATGTGTGTCAATCGAACCGCAATGATTGACGTGGCACCTATCGGGTCCAAAAGTATCCTATCCTTCATACTGGAACCAACCATACGCAACAACAAATTTACATGGAAATCGCCTGAGTGGCTTTGGAGATCGAAAACATTACCTATTGAGTCTAAAAGAATGTTATCTTTTAAGTCTTGCCAAACCTTAAATACGTCAATACGAACAAAACCAAAAAGTTTCATGAAAATTGGCCCATCAGTTATGGAGATATAAAGTCATCGAGTTTCACACCGAAGGAATTATATTTATAAATTATTATTATTGTATTATTATATTTTAGAAGTTAATTGAATTTAAGTTAAAAACGAAACGTGTGCCTACAGCGCCACCTGTTGAGAATTTTATGATTTTTTATTAACCATCTCTGATTCAAGACGAACAAAACAAAACAAAAATCATTCAAATCTAACTAACGCACATATCTATTTCCTTCTACATTTAGAGACACAGGAATCTCAATTTTGACTTCGGTGAAAGGTTTGTAGGGTCAACAAAGCAAGGCAGGCATGCTTGTTTATGCCTGTGCTTAGCTCGTCGGTGGATTGGGATCTTCTGCTTGGCTTACGGACTACCGTACTTTTACATGCCTGAATTTTGATGCGAAAATTTTAAAATTTGTTGGCATTAACCCTGGATGGTTACCCTTCGTCGTATAGACGAACACCTCTTTTATTTTTCATGATTTCTCTTTAACTATTGGTCAATCGTCATATTCTATTCCTCTTTCTTACAACATTTGTTCACTGTGGTTTCTACCAGTGAGCGGACTTAAACCGCATTTACATCATCACGCAAGCGCAATTTTGCAACAAAACCGAAAAGAGAGATCCGTTTATCCGCAGTCAATACTATTAAAGGCGTAAGAATGAGATCACAAATCAGACGCCTATGGTGTCATGGATGCTCTACCCATAATTATAGATACGTAAAACGGAAATAGACCCAGGTTCCGCTCACCAACATGTCTGCAATTGCTTGAAAACATTAATATTTCTGATTTGGAACATGTGAAATGAGATTGGTTATTAGTTTCAGTAAAATAAACCAACAATTCATCAATCAGTTACACGAAAAAAATAAATAGTTGTCCGTTCAACATTTCCAGAAGCCATATTGTTTTATAGGAATGCGGAATTTTTTTAGTCATCGCTATAAAAATATCAACATGCAGAGCTTTCCTATAATTCCTATCACGCAAACAAGATGGCCGACCTAATTACGTGTCACGTTTTTTTGCGTGTTAGGTAATGCTGTCCGTTTCGGTCACACGGCTATTTAGTATTTAGCATCCCTTTAATTTTGCGTGATAGGAATGTGTGACCATGTAAATGCAGCATTATGATCTCCTGCTATCATCAGAAATAGTTTTTTTCGTTGTTTTGTACAGGTATGTTCGTCGATATGACAAAGGACAACTTTTGTATCATATTTTTTTCTTTGTGTGTGATTGTTACTTTTATGGATATGGATTTATAATTTTTATTTATGTATTTATTTTGGAGGTAGGTACTACTATTATATTGTTGTTTTTTGTTTTGTTTTTTAAATCAATGGCTGTTAAGTAGCAAAATGAAGTGATATAATTAATTTACATTTAAAATGAGAAAAATTGTGGATACCTAAAATAAATCTAGTTTAAATATGCCTAAGAGTGTTATTGAAAAATTTAGAGTTAAAGGTAAGATAAAGTTCAAAGTATGTAGGTCTTAAAGTGGACTTCGTCGATTGGACGAAGCATAACCTGAGTGTGTGTAAAATAAGGGTAACCATCCAGGGTTAAAGGGATAGGAAGAACATTGGGAAAGGATTAACTTTAAGAGACATATTTTCTACTTTAATAGCTAAGAAGAAAACTAACCAAACCTATCAACTTGGTTGGTAAGCCTACTCCCTTCTGTATCCACACCAGTACCGAAGGTGTTATGGTACCTTTGAGCTGCCCTCCCCATAACCCTACACACGAATGAGCAGAGTATCATGTACGTGAACACTCAAAACGCTCAACTACTCCTGTTGTCTGTCATCATTGTCCTCGTCATCTCAATCACACATACATTTCAAATTACTCACACATCAAACAAATCAACGTATCTACTCCATTTCAAAAAGTCACTTAATGTAACATAAACTACTTATTAGGTATATTTAAGAAAAAAAAAAAAATTCAAAATTGTTGACAACAACAATTTGCTTAGAAAATAATTAAAATATTTGACAACAACAATTGCTTTTAAAATTTAAAATATTTTTTTTTGTTTTGGAAGTTTCACTACTCGATTTTTATCCAGTTTATTTTTTTCAAAGTGCTTTTCCCCATGAAAATCGAAATGTGTGCCTGCAACGCCACCTGTTGAGAGTTTTCCGACTTTTCTTTTTTCCTAAACCATCCCTGATTCAAGACGAACAAAATAAAACAAAAATCATTCAAATCGGTTTAGCAGTTCTCGAGCCTTTACCCGACTAACACACAGCGATTGATTTTTATATAATACTAGCTGGCCCGGCGAACTTAGTTCCGCCCCAATTCGTTAATGTAATGAAAATAATATTTCCGAGCATGCACATTGCACATGCCTCTTTATGCAATTCGGTCAGTTCAAATTATTTATACAAAAGTTATATTAAATACTCTAGGTATGACACTTAAAAAGAAAAGAAAAATAACAAAGTTCGGCCCTTAAGCCCACTTTTGCTCTAAATTAACAAAAATCAACTTCTGCTAGATATTGTGACTGAAATTTGTTGTTTCACTTTAGGCGAACTTCAAGTTGTTGATGATGTGAACTAAATAAAAAAAAATTGTTATGATTTAATAGATAAAGCAAGAGGAAATTCGAAAAAACGCTTGTGACAAATGAGACTTTAATTTGACTTAGTCAGTGATGTTGATTCCGATACTTGAGGAATAGTTTTTAGAAAATAGGCATCATTTTTTTGTGAACTGTTTGAACTGTTTTACAATCAGTTTTTTGTGAATTCTTTTTTTTAGAATCAATTCACACAAATACATTTTGAAGTTGGTAAATCTGGTACATTCTTTAATCAAAGTCGCATTAAAAATTTTAATTTACAACTACTGTGTGTCGTGCTTATTTTCCAATAACCTACTTGACTTACTCACCAAATCAAAACCTTGGATTATAGAGATAAAAAAAGATAGAATTGCCTATCAATCGACCAACATTCTGATAACAATTTCTTGAATCACCTTGTAGGTTAGTTGCAGTTCCTTTGTAAGATATGCAATTTTTATCTTTTTTACCAAAAAGGCATGATTTTTCGAAAAAGGCATCATTTTTTAAGGGTGCAGACATGAAAACATAGATCCGGCTTTGCATCACTGGCGGTGACTCCAATCTAACTATTTCTCAACTTAAAGTCAAATTGAATGCTTTATTTCTTCTAATTTACAATAAAAGTTAATTTGATTCCAAAAGTCGCGTCTAAAATGTTTTATTGCTAAGGGCCAATAGAAATAACTTTAATATATCAATATAGATGTGTGTCAATCAAACCGCAATGACTAACGTGCCACCTATCGGGTCCAAAAGTATCCTATCCTTCAAACTGGAACCAACCATACGCATCCACAAATTTTCATGGAAATCGCCTGAGTGGCTTTGGAGATCGAAAACATTACCTATTGAGTCTAAAAGAATGTTATCTTTTAAGTCTTGCTAAACCTTAAATACGTCAATACGAACAAAACCAAAAAATTTCATGAAAATTGGCCCATCAGCTATCGAGATATAAATTCATCGAGTTTCACACCGAAGGAATTATATTTATAAATTATTGTTATTGTATTATTGTGGTCGCAGTGGCTTAGTGGTTAGTGTGTTGGACTACTAAGCGAGGGGTCCAGGTTCGAATCCCGCAAAAACCCAAAATTCCAACTCAGAGGGTTTTTTTCACTGCGCCACCTCTCGCGAACGTCTGACAAACATCCGAGAGAGAGAGTATAACTGTCATGAAGGGGCTTCTCAATCGGCCCGTTTGGAACCGGCATTAAATTGTAGATCCCTTCCATTCGTTCCAAAAATTAAAAACTCACACAAAACGAATGGGTGCCGTGAAATAACGCCGAGAGAAATAACTCCGAATTGGAAAACTCGGCGTTATTGCGCTTTCACAAAGTGGAATAATGCCGAATTTCAGAATTCGGCATTATTTCACATTAACAAAGTGAAATAACGCCGAACTTTGTTTGTGAAATAAAGCCGAAGCAAATGGGGATCATGACGTAATCTCGAATGACAAAAATCTCGAAGGCTAAAAATCTCGAAATTTTTTTTTTTAAACTCATAATTTGCGCAAATTACCATTATCTCAAAAATTAATATTAATTTAAGAATGTATTTATAAATGCAAAGTGAAATAAGGCCGACTCGGCTTTATTTAACTTTAGCAAAGGGAAATAAGACCGAGCATTTAAATTCGGTGTTATTTCGCTCGGCGTTATTTCACGGCACCAAACGAATGGTTGCGAGAAGCTAGGCCCTTGGTCCCTACAGACCTGTTGCGCCAACTATTATTATTACTATTATTATTGTATTATTACATTTTAGAAGTTAATTGAATTTAAGTTAAGAACGAAACGTGTGCCTACAGCGCCACCTGTTGAGAATTTTATGATTTTTTATAAACCATCTCTGATTCAAGACGAACAAAACAAAACAAAAATCATTCAAATCTATTTCCTTCTACATTCTACTACACAGGAATCTCAATTTTGACTTCGGTGAAAGGGTTGTAGGGTCAACAAAGCAAGGCAGGCATGCTTGTTTAAACCTGTGCTTAGCTAGTCGTTGGAGTGGGATCTTCTGCTTGGATTGCGGACTACCGTACTTTTACATGCCTGAATTTTGATGCGAAAATTTTAAAATTTGTTGGCATTAAAGGGATAGGAAGAAAATTGGGAAATGATTAACTCTATACAAAATATTTGTAACTTTAATAGCCAAGAAAAAAACTAACCACACCTATCAACTTGGTTGGTAAGCCTTCTCCCTTCTCTCTCCACACCAGTACCGAAGGTGTTATGGTATCTTTGAACTGTCCTCCCCATAATCATACTCACGAATGAGCAGAGTACCATGATTGTGAACACTCAAAACGTTCAACAACTCCTGTTGCCTGTTATCATTGTCCTCGTCATCTCAATCACCCCTATATTTCAACTTACTCACACATCAAATAAATCAACGTATCTACTCCATTTCAAAAAGTCACTGAATGTAACATAGTAAACATAAACAAATAAAAAAAATTTCAAAATTCTTGACAACAACAATTTGCTTGGAAAATAATCAAAACAATTGACAACAACAATTGCTTTTAAAATTTCAAATATTTTTTTTTTGTTTTGGAAGTTTCACTACTCGATTTATATCCAGATCATTTTTTTTTCAAAGTGCTTTTCCCCATGGAAATCGAAATGTGTGCCTGTAACGCCACCTGTTGAGAATTTTCCGACTTTTCTTTTTTCCTAAACCATCCCTGATTCAAGACGAACAAAATGAAACAAAAATCATTCAAATCGGTTTAGCAGTTCTCGAGCCTTTACCCGACTAACACACAGCGATTGATTTTTATATAATAGACTAGCTGGCCCGGCGAACTTAGTTCCGCCCCAATTCGTTAATGTAATGAAAATAATAATTCCGAGCATGCACATTGCACATGCCTCTTTATGCAATTCGGTCAATTCAAATTCTTTATTCAAAAGTTATATTAAATACTCTATGACCTTAAGTCCACTTTTGCTCTATCTAAATTAACAAAAATCAACTTCTGCTAGCTATTGTGACTGAATTTTGTTGTTTCACTTAAGGCGAACTTCAAGTTGTTAATGATGTGAATTAAAAAAAAAAAAAATTGTTATGATTTAACAGATAAAGCAAGAGGAAATTCGAAAAAACGCTCGTGACAAATGAGACTTTATATTTGACTTAGTCAGTGATGTTGATTTCGATACTTGAGGAATAGTTTTTTAGAAAATAGGCCTCATTTTTTGTGAACTGTTTGAACTGTTTTACAATAAAATTTTTGTGAATTCTTTTTTTAGAATCAATTCACACAAATACATTTTGAATTTGGTAAATCTGGTACATTCTTAATCAAAGTCGCATTAAACATTTTAATTTACAACTGTGCGTCGTGCTTATTTTCCAACAACCTACTTGACTTACTCACCAAACTTACTTGGATTATAGAGATACAAAAAGATAGAATTGCCTATCAATCGACCAACATTCTGATAACAATTTCTTGAAACACCTTGTAGGTTAGTTGCAGTTCCTTTGTAAGATATGCAATTTTTATCTTTTTTACCAAAAAGGCATGATTTTTCGAAAAAGGCATAATTTTTTAAGGGTTCAGACATGAAAACTTAGATTTGGTTTTGTATCACTGGCGGTGACTCCAATCTAACTATTTCTCAACTTAAAGTCAAATTTAATGCTTTATTTCTTCTAATTTAGACTAAAAGTTAATTTGTTGCCAAAAGTCGCGTCTAAAATGTTTTATTGCTAAGGGCCAATAGAAATAACTGAAGTATATCAATATCGATGTGTGTCAATCAAACCGCAATGATTGACGTGCCACCTTTCGGATCCAAAAGTATCCTATCCTTCAAACTGGAACCAACCATACGCATCCACAAATTTTCATGGAAATCGCATGATTGGCTTGGGATATCGAAGACATTACCTATTGAGTCTAAAAGAATGTTATCTTTTAAGTCTTGCTAAACCTTAAATACATCAATACGAACAAAACCAAAAAGTTTCATGAAAATTGGCCCATCAGTTATCGAGATATAAAGTCATCGAGTTTCACACCGAAGGAATTATATTTATAAATTATTGTTATTGTATTATTATATTTTAGAAGTTAATTGAATTTAAGTTAAAAACGAAGCGTGTGCCTACAGCGCCACCTGTTGAGAATTTTATAATTTTTTATAAACCATCTCTGATTCAAGACGAACAAAACAAAACAAAAATCATTCAAATCTAACTAACGCACATATCTATTTCCTTCTACATTTAGAGACACAGGAATCTCAATTTTGACTTCGGTGAAAGGGTTGTAGGGTCAACAAAGCAAGGCAGGCATGCTTGTTTAAGCCTGTGCTTAGCTCGTCGGTGGAGTGGGATCTTCTGCTTGGCTTGCGGACTACCGTACTTTTACATGCCTGAATTTTGATGCGAAAATTTTAAAATTTGTTGGCATTAAAGTGATAGGAAGAAAATTGGGAAAGGATTAACTCTAAACGAAATATTTGTAACTTTAATAGCCAAGAAGAAAATTAACCCCACCTATCAACTTGGTTGGTAAGCCTTCTCCCTTCTCTCTCCACACCAGTACCGAAGGTGTTATGGTATCTTTGAGCTGCCCTCCCCGTAATCATACTCACGAATGAGCATTTTCCTAACAACCCCTACTTGAACACTCACAACGCTCAACAACTCCTGTTGCCTGTCATCGTTGTCCTGGTCATCTCAATCACTCCTACATTTCAACTTACTCGCACATCCTGAAAATGCTTGACAAACAAAAATGATGGATTCAAACACCATCAAACAAATCAACGTATCTACTCCATTTAAAAAAGTCACTTAATGTAACATAGTAAACAGAAACAAACTACTTATTAGGTAATTTAAAAAAAATAAATTTCAAAATTGTTGACAACAACAATTTGCTTGGAAAATAATCAAAATAATTGACAACAACAATTGCTTTTAAAATTTCAAATATTTTTTTTTGTTTTGGAAGTTTCACTACTCGATTTTTATCCAGTTTATTTTTTTCAAAGTGCTTTTCCCCATGAAAATCGAAATGTTTGCCTGCAACGCCACCTGTTGAGAGTTTTCCGACTTTTCTTTTTTCCTAAACCATCCCTGATTCAAGACGAACAAAATAAAACAAAAATCATTCAAATCGGTTTAGCAGTTCTCGAGCCTTTACCCGACTAACACACAGCGATTGATTTTTATATTATAGATTTAAAATATTTTTTTTTGTTTTGGAAGTTTCACTACTCGATTTTTATCCAGTTTATTTTTTTCAAAGTGCTTTTCCCCATGAAAATCGAAATGTGTGCCTGCAACGCCACCTGTTGAGAGTTTTCCGACTTTTCTTTTTTCCTAAACCATCCCTGATTCAAGACGAACAAAATAAAACAAAAATCATTCAAATCGGTTTAGCAGTTCTCGAGCCTTTACCCGACTAACACACAGCGATTGATTTTTATATAATAGATATAAATATTCTGTAGAAGACATAAACTAAATTATAAAATATGCTGTCAGCATAGAGTGGTGCGATCATTACCACATGCTTTCCATCCAGTTCAATGCAGTTTCGAAATTGCCACAGCTCGTTAAATTTGGTTGCAACAGAATCCCAGGCCTCTGGTGTTCTCGGCGTCTAGAATTAAAAACCGTTCTCTGTGCATTGTGTACATTGAATCAGGTATGGAAATGAATTTACCGAAAATTTTCCCCGATAGATAGGGGAAGCATTTCAGCTGCTCCGACGCTGAAATGCTCGCCACTCAACCCTTCGTCCAAACACGCCGAAGTTTGTGTGTCTATTAATCTTCCTCTCTGCTTTCAAATACGTACGCGGCCAAAATAATCGCAATGGCATCTTTTTGTTGCATTTTTGAATTTTTATTGTTTTATTATTACGTGCTTCTCAATCAAGACTTCACCACCGAATGAAAACAAAAAAAAAAACTATTAACTTAACATACCTAGCTTAAGATTTAAAAGTAAAAGAACAGACCTATTGTGTGTCATCTGTCACAAATATCTCAGGGATATTTTAGAAACTGCAAGTAGACCAACTTTTGAATTTCAACAGCGGAGTTAAGAATTAAAGTAGTGAATAAAAGCAATTTTCAACTTGCCGCTCAACTCTTTCTTTCAAATCAACTCCGAAGTTGATCAACCTCGGAGTCATCGGCAAGTTGAACGATAGTGAATAAAATGGGCCTTAGTATCCTTCCATATTTAACGCCCGTTTGTACCAGTTTTCTTCCATCTACTAAGTCCAGCGATATACAGAGAAATTCTTTTATCAACTCATTTCGAAAGTCGAAAAGTGTAGCTTTATTTTTTAATTTCTTCATTATAGAAAAGAATTCCATATAGCAACGTCCAACAGGTGATAGAGAACTTTTTTATACCATCTTACGGCTTTTCTAGGGGACGAATAATAACTAATCATTTGATCGCTTCTGTCGATTCCGGACATAAATTCATTATATTTCGCCATTTCTTCTGGTTTCTCCTTTATTCGGTGGAACTTATAGCTAACACTTACTATTTTTGGATGATATTTTGTAGTGATGCAAAGCACATCTCTTTGGTCTTTCCATTTCCAGACATAAATTTTACCATTTCGGTTCCAGGCATGTTGACCTTTCTTTAACTTTATCTTTACATTTTGTTTTTGGATTCCCACGCCTGTTACTTCTTAGGGTACCTGTGCAATGAGTTTTTCGCGAGGTATATGCTATTGTATAAATTATCAATAAACAGGTGATGCCCGCGGTCTAAATAATTTCGTATAAAAGCAAAAACTAGCGCTTCGATTTTAGGCAAAGCTACCCTCATTTGCGTCAGTTTTGCCTTTGTAGATGACCATATTCAATACATATCCAGGAGTACAAAGAGTATAAAATTTGATACCGTACCTACTTAGCTTTTTTTCCTTTTATGTACTGTCGAAAGCCGTATGGTGAAAAACTGGGGAGTACCTAGTATGAAGGGTCCATTGAAAACATCCTTCTCGTTTTGTTTCTTGACCAGAGTGTGACGAACGAAATAAATAACTGTTCATGGAATCAAGAACCATATTCATTATTTATTCGTCCCATAACTTACTGAAACATTCCCTTTCAGTTGGAGCCTCATCGCCAAAATCTATTTCCATACCGCATTGGGGTTGGTCCTATTCAAAATCAGGAATATCATCCATAACATCGCACCATTGGTCATCGGTCTCAATATCTGGACCTTCTGTTTCGTTACGTACAACTTCATCTCCATGCTCCTCCTGAAATGTTTCTTTTTCTGCACCGTCGTCGCCGCCGTTACCACCCAAAAAAGCGTGATTCAAGCTCTGAGTTTTGGTCGTAATTTGGATCTCGATTATCATCATCACTTGTATTGCCGATTCGTTTTGACATTCATGGAGTGTTTCGTGTTTGTGTTGTATTCAACATGCAATACTTACCTTTGTCCCGATCCCACTCCTAATCGTCAACACTGGCTATCTCTGTCTCCCACTTCGTTAGTGGTTGTCGCAAATTTTCAGCGAAGGTCAAGTCACAATAGGCAACGAAATGATATTTTATTATAGGGAAACGGAATTAGACCAATTAGAGTTTAAATTATGTAGTAGGGTGCGCTTTATTTTCAAACTTTTAAAATTACCGTTTCCCAACCGGTAAATTGATTTCGTCTCTTGAAAAAAAAAAATAGAAAATTAAAATTATTCAAATCGGATAAAATGTAAGGGTCGCTTCCGGGCCTTGAAAATACACTGAATAAGTCGAAAGGCTTTTGGTTCAAAAAACAAGAAAAAATTTTATTATTTCAGTTTTAAATGTCTGTCGAGCTAAAATAAGTATAAAAAATATGTTTTAGCGGGTTATATTACCCCTACAACAGGTGAGGCTGCAGCAACCGCAGTTTATGAGGTAGCTGTTCAATGGGGAATCTGCGATAAAGTGAAGTGTTTAGGATTTGACACTACATCAGTGAATACGGGCAGAAGAAATGGTGCATGCATTCTTCTAGAACAAAAAACGGACAAAGACATGCTGTGGTTGGCATGCCGTCACCACATCTACGAAATCATGTTGGAAGCTGTGGTCACGACATCACTAGGACCAACAACAGGCGCAGACATTCTTATTTTTAAACGTTTCAAGAAAGCTTGGTCCAACATAGATCGCAAAAACTACGAAAGTGCCTTGTCCAATGAAGTTGCCACAGCTGCAGTTATTGAATTTTCTGAAGAAATGATTGCCTTTTCCAAATCCCAGCTGCAAGTGTTCCAACCTCGAGATGACTACAAGGAACTTCTGGAACTCACAATTATTTTCTTAGGAGGAGTTCCTAATAAGAAATCATCATTTAAGGCTCCGTCTGGACTACATCATGCTAGATGGATGTCTAAAGCTATCTACTCCCTTAAGATATGGATGTTCCGGAGTCAGTTTAAGTTGAAAAAGAGAGAAGAACATGGAATTCTTGACATTTGCCTATTCGTTGTGAGACTCTATGTCAGGGTCTGGATGACTGCCTCCGATTCTACGTCAGCTCCACGAAGTGATCTTGAATTGCTCAAAAACCTTGAAAACTATAAAAAAATAAATGAAATTGTTTCAAAGGTTGCTCTTCAAAAGTTCCTTGGACACCTTTGGTACTTGTCGGAAGAACTTGTGGCTTTTGGATTTTTCGATGATGGAGTCTCCAATGAAACAAAAAGAAAGATGGTTTGCGCTCTCGAGACTGAGGGATTAGAGAATCCCTTAAAGCGATTAACTGTCGACGTTGCCAATATTCAGTCAAAAGGATTTCGTGAGCTCAAATACCCACCGGTTCTTTAATATCACAGGACTTTCGTCGGAGTTCTTAACTAAAGATGTGGATGAGTGGCCCGAGGACAAGACCTACAATGAAGTTAAGTATGGAGTACGCAACATGAGAGTGGTCAACGACATCGCTGAGCGAGGAGTAAAGCTTATGGATGAATACAACAAGCTACACACTAATAGCGAAGAACAGAAGCAGTTTCTGTTATTGGTAGTTAAAGATTACAGAAATAAATATCCTAACAGGAAGAAATCAACATTGCTGAAGTGAAGCAATAATTTAAGTTTATTTTGGCTGTTAATTTCACTGTATCTTTTACCTACTCGTATTTATGTTTTCTACTAAATAAAATCGAATTTATAAGCGAAATTTTAATTGCATATTTTTTTATAACTATTGCCATTAATCCATCATTCAATGGAGCCCTCTGTAATATTTGGTTGTCGGTAGCGACCTCTATATATTATCTGATTTTAATAAAACTTTCAGAAACATTGTTTTTTTAACAAAAGGAACAAAATGACGGGTTGGGACGGTCAAAATTTAAATTTTTTTTTTTTGCTTACAATAAGGCGCACCCTATTATGTAGTGTATTTTATGTCGCGTAAAATAAGATTAGGTATTAGTGTTAAATATTGAAATGTTAATTTTATAAATGACCAGGGTAAATCGGGTAAGAATTGGAGGGTTTTGATTTTATGTGTGGATAAGGATGTAATGGGATAGGCCGATACTAGTTGGGCAACTGTGATCGGAGCCAATCTCACTCATTGAAGTAGGAAAGGGAGAGAGAACAATTGAGAAGGAAATTATCCCATATACTCAATGATTCGCCCGTTTCAAACGGCGTGGTGCCGTGAACACAATTGAATGCAGAAGCACTCAATAAAACAAAGAAGAAGACAACCGAAAAGGGCATTGACACTTACCCAATTACAGACTATGTAGGTCATTAGCAATCGTAGCATCATTCATTCATCTCCATGCTCCTCCTGAAATGTTTCTTTTTCTGCACCGTCGTCGCCGCCGTTACCACCCAAAAAAGCGTGATTCAAGCTCTGAGTTTTGGTCGTAATTTGGATCTCGATTATCATCATCACTTGTATTGCCGATTCGTTTTGACATTTATGGAGTGTTTCGTGTTTGTGTTGTATTCAACATGCAATACTTACCTTTGTCCCGATCCCACTCCTAATCGTCAACACTGGCTATCTCTGTCTCCCACTTCGTTAGTGGTTGTCGCAAATTTTCAGCGAAGGTCAAGTCACAATAGGCAACGAAATGATATTTTATTATAGGGAAACGGAATTAGACCAATTAGAGTTTAAATTATGTAGTTTATTTTATGTCGCGTAAAATAAGATTAGGTATTAGTGTTAAGTATTTAAATGTTAATTTTATAAATGACCAGGCTAAATCGGGTAAGAATTGGAGGGTTTTGATTTTATGTGTGGATAAGGATGTAATGGGATAGGCCGATACTAGGTGGGCAACTGTGATCGGAGCCAATCTCACTCATTGAAGTAGGAAAGGGAGAGAGAACAATTGAGAAGGAAATTATCCCATATACTCAATGATTCGCCCGTTTCAAACGGCGTGGTGCCGTGAACACAATTGAATCCAGAAGCACTCAATAAAAGAAAGAAGAAGACAACCGAAAAGGGCATTGACACTTACCCAATTACAGACTATTTAGGTCATTAGCAATCGTAGCATCATTACGAAACAGCTGTGTCGGTCAATAGAGTTGCCGAGTCGTGGTGTGGTATCATTCCCACAAATATAAATTTTCAAAGCGAAACTTGCAATTGCAAGACAAAAGGTTCGCGTCATTATAAATCGATCGAATTTTCGCAAAATCATCAGAAAGAGTTGGAGCGTTACAAACAAGTATATTTAGGTAAAGAACTGGAACCTTATGATTTTAACCAATAATTAGATACAGGTTCTTTTTGATTAAACAGAAAAGGCTAAGCCGAGGGGAACAGGCATCAGACCCAATGGAAATCCCCAACGGGGAAGGGATAAAATATCCTATCATTTAGGCAGAGGTACGTTTGCTTTAGTCATGGAATTGGACGATCTATAGAGTTTATTTCCCCGTACAGGTACTGGATTGAGGCCACCGGTCGTAGAAAGACGATCCAAACCTCTGCAATTTTCTCTGTTCCCTCCAAGCGTCAAACTCGCCTCCAACTACGTCTCCTATACGGATATCAACGCCGCTCTAAGTTTGAAGCTATCGACAGGCGGCTCACTAGAAACCGTGGGAGGTCACGTATTTTGGATGGGCAGTGTAAAGGCTTGCGCAGCGGCCACAAGAACCGTATGGTCGGACAAAGCTCCAACGGATTTTCCCTCTAAGGTCAAAGAGGTCATAGTGCAAACTGCGAACAACAACTATACCAACAAAAAGTCCCTCACAGAGGTCAAATAAAGGACAGTTTTTTTTTTATTTGTGAGCGAGTGCGTGAAAAATTGAATTCTAGTTTGTTTTAAGAGTTTTTTTTACATAATCTTAGTTTTTCTAAATAATCTTAGTCTTAATCAGTGAAGTTGCCAAGTGATCTATTACTAAGCCATTCGGGCGCGAAAATAGGATTTTAATCTCCATTAAGGGTGGTGACGATTTCTCCCGGTGCTGCGCGCAGGACGACGAGGGATCCTCACCACCTTTCGCCACGTAAGTCATTTTTATATTTTTCTTTTGAATTTTGAATTGGAATAGAATGAAGTATAGTTTTAAGATAGATTTATTTTTTTTTTGGTTTAGAAATAGATATATACGGGCATTAAGATCTTTGCATAATAATTCTTTCCTTTTGTTTAAGTAATTCCCATTTGTTGTTAGTTTTTATGGATTGAGATTAAGTTTTAGGATAGAGTAACCAGAATTTCATTTTTAAATTCTATCTGATGAGCCTCGCAAATAAAGATATTTTTATGTTGAATTTCAATTTGAAAGCGTTTTTGTGTTACAATATGGAATAAGTTTCAAAGTGATGTGGTGTGTGGGTTGCTGGGAAGGCCGTCCTTCCTCGGGTTTGGTGGGGCAATTACGTGAGACGTGACTAACGACACGATGTACATAACGAACATGAACCTGAACTAACGACTGACTGGTTCCAGTGCTTGAAGGGGCTGTCTCCGATTTCTTGGCCAAGGAGATAGCCAAGGATATACCACTTAAGGCATGGGGTGGGAAGGCCGCGCTGGTGCCAACATCATCAGGCACATCTCCGGAATAAGACGAACCTGTACTGAGGAACGACAGTGGGAAGCTGGAAAGATGCTATGTTATATATTAGATTAGGGATAGATTAGTGCGTTCTTTTGGTGTCGGGTATAGTTTAGGTTAGTTTTAGGTTTATATTCCAAAGCATCTGACTTTCCACCCTTGTCCCTCGGTATAGGCATAGGTACTATTGAGCATTTCCTTTCCGCTTTTCTATATTCTCTTCTTTTCTCTTTAGATTCTATCTTTTTTGGTCCGTCCGCCGTCAAGTAACGTTAGATCTCCTACTATCCTTTTTATTTTATTTTAAGGCACGATTTTTTTTTGTTAAGAACAGGTGGCTGGTGTGCAGGGGAGATAAAAACAACCCCGTCCGACGAGTTTAGCCGTGCAACCGCGAGCGTGCCTCCGTCCTCCTCCGCCATGCCGAAGATGCCTCTGTGGCCTAACCTGAGCTCCTAACAATTCCCATTCCCATTTACACATATCCTTGTGTCGTTTTTATTCAAATACCTAGTATCAGCGCTACAAGCGACCAGCCATCGTGACAATGAAAAACAAGTGTCAAACTGCACAAAAATTGTAGCCCATTTCACACGGTATTCCACGTGCAATTTCCATTGCATGAATTTTTTTATGAAATGACTGATTGCACGTGGAGACCCCACAAATTTCACGAAGAAACCAATTTCATGAAAAGAATTGCACAGCTCATTTCATGGTACCTATAGATTTCACGAAATGGGCTGCAATTTCTGCGCAGTTTGACACTTGTTATTTATTTCCAAGATGGCTGGTCGCTTGTAGCGCTGATTATTGCTACCAGCCATATTGCAAACATTCTGTACAACTTGACTTAAAAATATGATGTCGATTGGCATGACATTTGAGTTGCTTGTCGGGGGTGTTACCATACGAATCAAATTAACTTTTTTTTATTTTTGAAGGTGATAGTTTTTTTTAAGAAATAATATAAAATGTTATGTTCAATTATGCAACAAATAAACAATATTTCGCTTCTTTTTTTTCTTGGCATACTAAGGTGTATCTAGACAAACGAAATATTTGGTTAAAGATTTACGAAATGTTCTGGATTTGCTTCAGAAACATTTCATAAACATTTTGTCAAACATTTCTGTTTTTACCGGTTTAGACGGCGATTAAGTATTTATTATTTTCGGAAATTCACGGTAAGAGTCTCGATTATTAGCAGCAGTCCTTTCGGTTTCTCAACCCATGGTTAATCCCGTTGTGTCAGCACCATAGCTCTCTCTCTGCACACACACAAAATATACGTTTGATATTGGAATATCTAATGAAAAATGTAAACTAGCAGGCTGCATAAATTTAAGTTATTTTCAAAACTAATTATTGGGAAAAATATTTCTTTATTTGTATCACAAAAAATTACAGAAAAATGTAACTGCAACTGTTTGCGGCGAGTTTTTTTTTTGACAAATAGCTTTAAATTTATGTGAAGTGACGATTTTATTTTAACAATTAAATCAAACGTATTTTTTATGTGTGCAGAGAGAGAGCTATGGTGCGGTCACAACATGAGTATTATTACGAAAAGTATAATGCTTCGTCTAAGAATTCCAATCTAAGCGGACCAGATGTGCAAACTGCGGTTTTCGAACTGATTGTAAACACTTTAAATTAGTTCTTAAAAAACTCTCACCTTCAAAAATACAAATTATTAATTTGATTCATATGGCAACACCCCCGACAAGCAACTTAAATGTTACATCATATTGTGACGTCACGTTGTACAGAATGTTTGCAATATGGCTGGTGGCGTGGTCGTCTTTTGAAAGCAACTGTTGCCACAACTCGAAAATAAAATTTGTCTATAATCCGTATTGTTTTATTTTCGTGATCTGATTTGGATCAGATCACGCTGATAATAAAATACGGCTAATGAGCTCAATAATGTTTTGGATTTAGTTTTTGTAGATGATCTTAATATAAGTAACATTAACTCTATGATTCCACTTTTTCCTAATTCCATTTTCCATGTAGGCTTATTGATGCAATTGGAATTTTAGGAGTATTTTCGACCCAGTTCCTGAGTCACCAATTATAATAATGATAATAATTAATTAATTTTATATTAATACGCGAACATTTAAAGTTTCCGTACACTTTTTAAGTATTTATTGTGTAATGAGGAGAATTAAACTTATATCATTCAGAAGGTACTGTGCCATAGATTTGCACAAACAAAAAATTATTGATATTATGTCAAACTGCACAGAAATTGCAGCTCATTGATGTTTTTCATTTCCACGATGAAACTACGTATTTAAATAAAAGAGACAAGTAGGTATAGTCATGAAAAGAATATGGTAGATGGGAAAAGAGAAACGATTATGGCCTAATGCGAGAACGCAATGATGTGCTCTGCTCAGCGACATTTCAACGAATGGAATTGCATGATATGAAATGCTCATGCTCACAGCTCAGCTCACCGTACATTTTACTGCATGCTGTCGTTCTTTCAATGCAAACAAATTTAACAGATTGCTGAAATGAAAAATTGCACGTGGAGACACTGCGTAAGGAAATGAACATTTTTCGACATTTTTTGCTCTAAATTTTCATAGTGACGTATTAATATATTCATCATAACCATAAGTAAGACTATTTTCAAATGGGCGTATTTTTTCGATATCTATTTGTCGCCTATAAAAAAAAAACAAAATAACTATCGAAAATATTGGTACGTACGTTTTTTAGGATTAGGTACGTACCACCAGGGAGCGAAACTAGTAGGTAGGTAAAATTATGTTAAACCAAACTACAACAATATTTCTAGCTATCTCGAAGGAATTAATTGGCTTGAGGTTTTTAGTAACGGGGATCTTAATAGTTCTTTCAATTTATTTGTATAAATCGATATGTTTACACCTAAAGTAAGGATTGTATTGGGCGCTAATCCTATTTGGTTCAATAAAGGGATCGTGAACTTAAATAATCAAAAAAATAAGACATATAAGTAAGTAGTTCCGAAAAAGAAATAATGATCCGAAACATTTGTTAGTTTATCGAAAGCTTCAAAAAGAATTTGATGTTCTTAGTAAATTTCGTTATGGACAGTAACGTTCTTTCTGTTGAATCGAATTTAAAGACCGTTTTTGGAGTTTCATCAAAAGAAAAAATCAATTTAATGGCATTCCTAACTGTATGTGCCATAATAATGTATCCTCTTCCGACTTTTTGACCATTTGTAATATGTTCGCAAACAACTTTTAATCTGTATATTGAAGTAGTACTACCCCAGCTAGTGGCTCGAATGAAACCTCAATGTCTTGTGATTCTTTAAATGTTGGTAACCTAGAGTGTTCAATTCCAGAAGTTTGAAATGCTAGAAACTAGATGCAAATCCGGGCTTCGAAGACATTCCGTCAATTTTACTTCTTATGCGTTCTCCATGACTCTATGTTTAACTTATCTCTGCGGACAGGAAATTTTTTGAATGTTTGGAAGAACTCGTTCATAACTCGGGGTAGTCACTTGGGCCACTTACTTTTCCTTTTATTTATTAACTTCATACCCGATCTGTTTTTCAATTCACAGTCTTTGATGTTTGTTGATGGTTTAAAAGTGTTCCGACATATTCAGTCTGAACATGACTGCATACTTTTACAGGAAGCTCTTAGAAGACTTCGCAAAATTTTTTTAAACAAAAGTATTGTTTTGATTTCAATTGATGTTTTCCTGCTTAAATTTTTATTCAACTATCCAACGTAATTTAGGAGGCAAATTTAATAATCATAATTGCGTTGCCAATACAATGTAGTATATTTTCTCAAAACAAATAATGGTTCTGCTTCATAACGCGATGCTTTATGTTGTCATGGCTTCTTAGCTTCCATTTTCTGCAATAACTTCAAAAATGAAAATGCTTGTGTAAAGACCTGTAATCGAGAATATTATTAATTAATATAGCGCAGTAGGTACCTAACTTGTCGTCATGGTGTAAGAAAATAAGGTATGCCTCTTTTGCAAAATTTTGTCCCTCTTCCTTAGAACTAGGGTTTCCGTAATTGTATTTTTCGCTGCTTATACCTTGTTTACATACACCAATGTAGATGTAGTGTAGTATTAGATAGTTTGTGATTTTAAAATACAATTTACCGATCTTAGTCTTCCTATATCCATGACAAAAAGATTTCCAGCAGTAAGTTGAACAGGTTTCTTTGTATTTGTTAAAAATACAAGTATTTCTCTTTTCATCAAATAAGTTTTCTTGTGCCATGGTGATCTTAAAAGCGCTTCACCCGCACGCAAGCTATGGCTCCTTAAGAGTTCTCCAAAATACGTAAACATAAAAAGTTCAATAGACGTAAGAACTAAATATCCCACGAGATTCATGCTTCGAATGATTGATCGATCACTCTGGAAAGATAGGATTCATAACAATTTAATTTAAAACAGTGTTCGATGCACTTTGGCATTAATAAATAGGTATGGATAATAGCTTTTTTTGAAAGGTACAGGAGTCCTGTTCCATGAAGCAAATCTTACTTCTGTTCAAAGTTAAAAGGTTAACTGTAGATCTTGACAATAACTTCCACGTTGTAGACACACATATACAACATTATGTATGAAGGCCGCAAAGTAGTTATCGGAATTAAGTAAATTTAAAATAAATAAGCAAATTTTCAAGTACGAGTACCAATAAAACTAATATGTATCCGTAGATCAATTCGCGTACTTTCCCGGGCCAAACACTAATAATCTTTAGTTCCACAGATTTTGAATTTGATTCTTGTCAACTTTTTGCATTTGACATATTTATCAGTACTTGCCCGTTGCAATTTTCTGAGCTGTTCTGAGAGGAACTATTCGTTACTCGTTATTTTGCTAGTTTTCTCTTTTACTGTCATTTTTGATGAGGACGTTTATAGACTTTGTGCGATTGCGATCGATTTATAACGCCC
This sequence comes from Cheilosia vernalis, assembly GCA_949126925.1. Taxonomy (NCBI): domain Eukaryota; kingdom Metazoa; phylum Arthropoda; class Insecta; order Diptera; family Syrphidae; genus Cheilosia; species Cheilosia vernalis. The sequence goes on from OX421358.1 coordinate 44,225,196, forward strand.
ACCGAACCTAGCCCACCAAACCTGTGTTCTTTCACAAAATTCTACAGCAAGATTTTGCACAATCTTTCTTACCGCTAAGGAAACCTTTTCTTAAATTTTAACAAGCTTAAAGTTGTATCAAATTGCAACTGTATGTTTCGGCCTTTGTGAGTAAATCGAAGTGTATGGCTGTTAGTATTCTGTTAAGGGGATACCTAATAACACTACATAATTTTAATGATATGTGGGTGATCTACACATTTGTGGGAACTAAAAACGATATGTTATTATGTGTACTATTATACGCAAGATTTCGATCTATCACGAACCCATATATCCAAAAGCACCAAATACCATTACCAACATGTTCCAGTTAAAAAGAAAAGCATCCCCTAACAGACAGGAACCAAATAGGCCGCCACTATTAAAATGAAACCCATTCGGCAAGTTAGATATTCTGTTCTACAAGTGTCAAGTGCTTCGACCAAAAGGGTGAAATCATATCGATCTTCCTTCAAAGTTATAGCGAAGTAAGATGTTATGATCAACATTTAAGTAATTATATTGGTGGTTTGGTTCAAATATTTTATACTTACCGCTACAGCACCAAACACTAATAAACAAAGTTGAATTGTTATTTGCATCGATTTGATAAGGCAATAAGGGTTGAAAAGATCTTCCAGTTTCGCACAAGACCGTAGAATGAATTGATGATGCAGTACACATAATTTCATAGAATGTCGAAGTGCCAATTGTAAATCTTTAGTTGAAGGCTCGCTATTACTTTTATTTGCGTAAATGTTCAAGTCGACTTTGTGTTCCTTACAGAAAATGTATTGATTGAGTTCATCCTCTGCTAAAGAAATTTTATCTTGCTTTTTCCTTTGGAAGAAAAATAACACATATTTTATTATAACCTAATGAAAGTTTTATCGCAACGAAAATGGAAGATTTTCGGAAAGATTATATTTTAAAAATATTATTTTATAACACATCGGAACTCCTTTTTTCCACTAGGGCACTTTGTTATGTAAGATAGTTATACAAATTGAAGCAGTCAGGAACAACTTTTATTTATTATAATTTCATTTGCTCTTTTATTATACTTATACTTAATAGTAATATCATAAATATATTGTGTGTTCATAAGCTATTACGCAATCAATATTTCAATCAGTAATTGAAAGCTTTGTATTGTTGTCGTAAATTGCTAGAGGCTAACTAAGGCTAATATAAAAAAGCTAAGAAATAGTTGTCTGGTTGAATTCTCCTCAATTTGGGCCTTATGTGCCACTTAAGTCCCGATATTCTTCTTTCGGGTCTTATGTCCTTGCGCCAGAAAAATTAGCAAATAAATTAATTTTAATATTTTGCTTTGATTTAGATAATAGCGCTATCTATCTGGATCCATTATATCGTCTATTTTCGAAGACTACACCCATCAGTGTGCTCTGTGGATATAGAGTAGAAATCGGTTATTACAACACCTGATATAGCGATATATCGTGAAACTCCGGGTTTCGGCTCGGTGTGAATAGGGTAATAGACAGGATATCGACATTTTCAAAATACCGGCAAAAATTCCGTTTAACTCAAATGTAATTTGCTATCGGTTACAACGATGCAAAAATGTCGGATATTACGAGGAAATCGGTTAGATATAATGATTTGAGATTTCCTGGTTCATAAACCAACCGTTACTTTAGAAAACGCAATTAAAGTCAAAAATTCTTACCTTCTTTACATAAAAAAAACATTCGACAATTAATGATTTCTATGAATTGTAAGCGAAATTTTAGCTTTTAACTTTATTACTCAAAAACTGTTGAACTACGAACGATGAAAATTTACATTTCTATTCTTTGCACCCTTTCTTACCTATGTTAGGTAAATAGAAGACAGCTCGCATTACTGAAAAACTTTTATTCGCAATTTAAGCACCCAAATTATCCCATACAAAACACCTCCAAACGGAAAAAATCAATGTTTTTCTAGCTAAAAAATATACACTTCTCCTGATCTATATGGCTTAATAGAATTCGGACGGAATCTATTTTTTAAGTACAACTTCTTAGGCGGTGGTGAAATTTCAAGAACATGAAAAGTTTTAAATAATTTCACGGAGATGAAAGATTATAACATAGAGAGAAGGAAAAGGAGAACTTTACATTTATATCCAGTATAGTATAATACTATAATATGAAACATTGTAAAGAAATAGTAAAGTGCTATGACTTCCTCCGCGATGGTAAGCACCTTGATGTGTGCGCCTTTTTAAAGTGCGCTGGTGCGGAGGCAAAGACTCAGCGGGCTATGCTGTCGGAGGTGGTAGTCGTCTGAAGGGTGAAACATGACAGAAAGGCTGCTAGAGGAGCAACAACCTAAGTACTACCCATGAGGAGTTAATCTCATTAATCAAATCTCTAATCCAAGGCGGAACAGCATACGCCGAGGGATGCATGTCTATAAGAGAGATTAGTCGTACGTAAGTATGCGAACTCCGAATACCTCCGGTATCATCACTAGCCTTCCCGTGGTGTACCTGGCTCCGGCATGGGCGATGTTTCTTTCCAGGTTTCCCGTGGGACCAATATTTCTCAATCAAATTTAAAATATTTACAGACAGATGCCTCTGAAACCGCATCAACCTCTGATGTTGCTGTTTGTCAACCAGAGGAACAAACAAATCGGGTACCGACAGACAACATAACTTGCACGGAAGAGCCAATTGTGACCTTAGCAACCCTTACAAATGGATGACGATGTCATTAGGGCTCCATCTATTGATCAGGGCAATGCCAGATTTGAACAGTTAGTTAGGTTAGGTATCGTTCCGACCGATTTGGTTAAAGAACCCCTCTCTTCTGAGCAAACGGCTCTTGTGCAGGAGGCGGTCATTGACACCTCGAATGAACTCACCAACAGTGGCGTGTGGCTCAAGTTCTCCGGATCAGTTCCTGAGTCGGGGTGATTAATGTTTATTTGCACAGATGGTGCTAGCGCGGGATGGATGCGCTCAAATTCTGATAGCATCAGAGCAGAAAGTTCTCTGGACCTGATTTTGGTGAAAGAGGATTCTTTTCCAAAACCCCACATCGTTCGGGGTTTCCTTTCGCATAGCCTGGAAATTCAAATGAGAAAGTGCTTTCCACCCTGGCGGCTCAAAATTCCGCATTAAAGGCTAGCACCTGGTGGGTCGTCAAGAGGGTTAAGGATGGTGCATTTCTTCACCTTGTTCTGGCAGTTGACGACGCTTCCATGGCCAAACTTCTTGAGCTGAAGGGAAAGCCTCATACCGCTTTGGTCAAATTTAGTTGATTCTTAAGAGCACCGATAAGAATCCTGTGTCTGTGCCATCAGAACAGGTACCTGCAGCTAGAAGCAGTGCCATCATAACGTCTTACCCCAGTCGCACCAGCCGCGAAAAGGTGATAGCGTTTAACGTTGTCGTGGACTGCACCCGAGAATTGGAAAGTGGTAGTGCTGTTGGGTATACCACTCTTAGGCCCATTTTATTCACTATCGTTCAACTTGCCGATGACTCCGAGGTTGATCAACTTCGGAGTTGATTTGAAAGAGAGAGTTGAGCGGCAAGTTGAAAATTGCTTTTATTCACTACTTTAATTCTCAACTCCGCTGTTGAAATTCAAAAGTTGGTCTACTTGCAGTTTCTAAAATATCCCTGGGATATTTGTGACAGATGACACACAATAGGTCTGTTCTTTTACTTTTAAATCTTAAGCTAGGTATGTTCAGTTAATAGTTTTTTTTGTTTTCATTCGGTGGTGAAGTCTTGATTAAGAAGCACGTAATAATAAAACAATAAAAATGCAACAAAAAGATGCAATTGCGATTATTTTGGCCGCGTACGTATTTGAAAGCAGAGAGAAAGATGAATAGACACACAAACTTCGGCGTGTTTGGACGAAGGGTTGAGTGGCGAGCATTTCAGCGTCGGAGCGGCTGAAATGCTTCCCCTATCTATCGGGGCAAATTTTCGGTAAATTCATTTCCATACCTGATTCAATGTACACAATGCACAGAAAACACCAGAGGCCTGGGATTCTGTTGCTACCAAATTTAACGAACTGTGGCAATTTCGAAACTGCATTGAAGCAGTGGATGGAAAGCATGTGGTAATGATCGCACCACTCTATGGTGACAGCATATTTTATAATAGTTTATGTCTTCTACAGAATATTTATATTAAAAATAATTTCTGAACAAAAAGTTTTTATCTTAATATTAGCGAAAATAAACAAGAATAAAGATAAGACAAAAAGCAACTAAAAAGGATCATAAACATTTCCAGATACTTTTACAAGCACCATAAAACAGAAAATACAAAATACACCTAAAAGAAAAAGTTATTAGGAAGGATCATAAATATTTCTAGATCTTTTTGCAAAGGTCATAAAAGGAAGAATACCTACAAATGACAAAACAAAAAGCCATATAAAGGATCATAAACATTTCCAGATGTTATTGCAAGCATTATAAAACGGAAAACAGAAATTGCACTCGTCTTCTTCGGTGCGCGAATCAGACGATGGCCAATCTTCCCAAAAATAGTGTGAACGATACATCGTTTAAGTTTCAAATATTAATATTTTGATATTTAGTTTTTCGACCAATTTTTTGTTATTCTTTGTTTTTGGCAATTCGGCTTTTATGGTCTTTGCATCAAAAGAAATAGACCATAAAAGCCGAATTGCCAAAAACAATTAATATTTTGATACGAAGTTCGCACAGTCACAGAAATGTTTAACGCAATAAACACAAAGAACAATAATTATGAATGCTCTTCACGTCTGTACTATCCTACCTCTCCATTAACAATGCCGTTCCGCCACACATCTCCTTGTGCATTGTGTATGTGTTTTGTGTTATTGTAATGTCGACTCTTATCTCCCGCATGCGGTCTCTCTCTCCGATGTACAAATGAGAACCAAAAATCTGACATCTTTGACGTAAAAATCCCAAGTTTGCTCTACAACGTCTACTATTTCGGGGAGTTGAGAAAACCCACAGTTGATTAACTTTCGGTTTACTCAACTTCGGAATATCCAAAGTTGAGCGAGTCAACTTTGAGTGAATAAAAGTAATTCTCAAGTTGAAAATAAAAATCCCCAAGTTATGTTCAACTTCGAGTGAATAAAATGGGCCTTAGTGGTTCTGGGTGTAGTACGGGGACAGCGATTGGCGCTTCATCTACCCGCCCAACTTTTCAACCAAAGGGTAGGTATTATGGCCCACAAAACAACCAATGGGTATTATGGCCCACAAAACTAGGGGTAAAACCGGCTATATGAAGAGTAACGCAGCCTTTGGGCGCGCTGCCTTCAAGAAAAACGACGAGTCTGACAAGAAAAGGTATGAAATGCGCAATAATTCTAATCTTATCAGACAATCAGGTGGCTTTACAAGCTTTGGCGTCCAATACAATAGACTCCAAAACAGTTAAGTGCTGTCACGATGCTCTGCAAGCCCTAGCCAAATACAACAATCAACAATGTAAGGCCTGGCTGGGTGCCGGGTCATCAGGGTATTGCAGGCTCCGAATATTCTCTCTGCAGACTAGAACCCTACTGCACAGTCAATTGGACTACTGCACTAGGGCAAATTAACGATTGGGAAAAACAACTTCGTCTTGAACACTGGGTCTTAGACAATCCGAACGATCAATAAAGCCTTACTCCTATAAGGAAATACTTAGACTCAGCAAGGAAAATATAAGGAATCTAACAGGTCATTGTGGCCTCAGATATCACCTCAACAAAATGAACCTCTGTCCTGAAAAAGAATGCAGATTCCGGCTTTCCATTGGTTAAGAAAACGCGCCTTTAATGGAGAGACTCGTACACCAGCATATATAGCCCACTCTGCTATAGCTTAGTATACTAAGGACTTATTGACCTTCATCAGGGAGGTCGCACGTCTCTTAGATTAACCTCTCGCCATTGATACAATAGATCTTCCAGGTCGCAGTGTCAGTCAACTAGACCGATGATGTTGCGCAAAAAGGGCCAATCTGATATTTTCAATGGGGTTTCTAAGATTTGATCATTTTTAATAGAGTAAATTTAGTGATTTAAGGCAACGAAAATGGTGGACCTGATAGATTAACATATCCTGTACATTACAAAAATAAAATTTAATAGTTTAAAACCTGCTTTTAAAAATTAGATAATAAAATGAGCAATAAAGTGTAGTTTGGTTTCTGTGAGCTAAAACTAAAAAAGGCCAATCTAGCAGTTTGGCCCTTTTTGCTTCAATACTTTCTTACTTAAATCCTCAGTACAGGGCCATTCTATATACTACCATATAAAACAAAATTGACAGAACAGCTAAAAACGAATTAACTATTCCAAAAAAATTATGATTAATAATAAAAAGTAATGAATAAATTAACATTTTTTTAATTTTTTTATAAAACTGTATTAAAATTCCTCCTCCACACTCAACTCGTCCTCATCAGACTGAGCAAATGAATCATTTGCCGTAGATCTGTGAGGTAAATCAATCACTGAGAAATACGTTGACCAAACGCCCCAGCCCCAGGGCCAGTACAAGTACCGACTCTGGTGCAATTTCCTTGGCTGTTCGGTTTGGCAACACTCAGACCCATTGGTAAGGGCGAGGCCTATCTTGACAACTCTTCGTTCTGAAAGAACGAAACTAGTCTCCGCATTTGGAATAAACCACAGCCCCCACGAATCCAACCTCAAATGATGGGGCAGCACGGTGGTACCATTATATAGCTAATGGTCGAGCTTTCGCAACCCGAAGGTCACTACAAAAATGTCAGGTGAGTAGAGCATCTTGAAATCCATATTACTAGCGAAAGCAAGATAACTCAAAGATTACTTTTCTCTTTCTCTGTGTAATTTGCTGAAGCCTAAATAAGGGTAACACTCAAATTTGGGCAGTGCCCCATGATGGAGGTGAGATGGAATTGCTGCTGAGACCAACAAGTTCTCGGTACTTTGGCTCTGAGATTGGCTGATCCGAATAGTAAAGTTGAAGCGGATCTTCTAATAGGACAGTGCCCAATCTTCTTTTCATTTCCAAGCAATACCTACTTGATTTCAGTATCTTCTGCAGAGTTTAATATACTGAAACATTTCGAAACACTCAAGCATTTCCTAAACGCTGCTTCTGAACTTTGCTTATTTTTTGTTGATGTAATGAAGCTACTTCTTTGATTTTTCTTGCATTCAATTTCAGCAAGTGTAACTCCATGGCCGTAAATCTTCATTGCATCTCTTTTCCTATCTTTTTCTGAAACAACGAGCATACCATCATCTAGTACCATGCTGTCTAATACATTTAAGATTGGCTTATCTAAAAACTCTCCTCTGCCCCAGCATCCTCCAAAACGACTGTAACAGAAGTTGAAGTATAACACAAAATGTTAAAATACAATGCCCTAATGAAAATAAACCGGCATATATTCATTTTTTCTGGGGTTATCAATGGTATCGAAATCTTTGGCATCCAATATTACACCAGCGTCTTCCATAATAACTGCAATTAATATAATGAAGTATAAGACATTTCTTAGATCCATTGGCATAGTGACAAATAAATAAAAACAAAACTCATGCATAACATGCCTTCAATAGTACCCGGCTATTCACTTTCAATTTGTGTGTGATTGTCTAAGATCGTAATATCTAAATCTGGCTGTTCTATTGTACAGAGTTAAGCAGCACTCTCTATAATAAATAAATAAAGTAATATTATATAAATTTTAACGGTTATATTACTGTGGTAATAATTAAAAGTGGCTTTATGTCAATTTTGGTAATTTCTCAGTGTGATGATTTTATGATTTTAAGTCTATTGTATTACATAGTCCAAATTAACTTCAGTTTTCTTCAAATTTAACGGTTTTTAATGGTTGTAGAGTAATAGGATCTGGACCAAAAGAAAGCTAAGCAAAAGGAGAACTTTGCAGTGTAAAAAAAACTGGAATTTTTAATTTAACTTATTGCCACAGTTTTAATATTCTACATATTCTACAAATGGGAATATGTGTAATAATTGTTATCTATTATATACCTTCTCTTTTTTTTTGGCTTTCTGCCAATAGTCCTAGCATAAGCCTACCCCTTGATACAACCCCAACATTTTTGGACCCTCCTCTTGTTTTCACCATAGCTCTATTTACCTTTCACTAAACTTCAAAAATTGAACCGAACACAAACAAAATCACAATGATCGCATTCACCAATCCACTTGCAAAAAAATACTTCTGTACAATAAGGGCCATTATGGTTACGCAGTTTGTACTCAGTGCTATCAATGTTTAAATACTACAGTAAAACTCCATTCAAAATTTAGTTTTAGATACATTATACTAGTTTATATTGGTACAAGTGGAAAGCTTTAAATGCAGATTGGCCCTTTAAATTCAAACCTAACTGTTCATTTTACGAAATTTGTAGATTGGCCCTTGCAGATTGGCCCATTTGATTTCTTGTGTGACGGTTAGCGAAAAAAGATTGGCCCTCGCCCTGAAATGCAGATTGGCCTTTTTTGCGCAACACCATCGACATGGAATAAAAAAATAAAAAAAAATAGTGCTACTATGACTTTGCTGGGAACAGAGAAAACGAGAGCGATTTTATGACACGTATTGAATTGAAACTAGGTTGCTGTGATAGGTGACGGGTGACGAAGCAAGGGGTGATCAGTTGGGAAGATTAAATTAAATAAAAACAGATTCCGACATTCTTTCTCGCATTAACAGATGATTTTAAAATTTAATATTCGATTCTTACTATTATGGCAATATGTGAATCAAATATGCACCGATTTCAGTGCTTTCTTTTATAGTGTTAACCATTCTTAATACAGCAATAATAGAACAAAGCATCTGTTTCAAAATTAAATAAAAACTTTCCTTACGAAATTATTACTTAAAAATACGTAAATATTTATCTTTGTAAAAGAAAACTGTAAAATATGACCAAAATAGATTGTTTGTTGTTGTATAAATAAATCCATTAATTAGATATAATATTTTTTTCTTCTACCTTATTCAAATACATTTATCCATAAATTAAAAAGTTAACATAGGTAATTAAACGAATTGAATTATCTGTAAGTACTTACTGCAAGGATTGCAATTCTACTCCAGATAATAGATAACTGTGTGCTTGGACATTCTTGAGGCTACAAAACAGTATATCAAACTGCCCAAGTAAAATGACGATGATAGATACGAACACCGCAGAACCATTAGCAAATACACCTCCCATTACGAGCTGAGAAAGAATTTGAATGCCATAAACGACTTCATAGACGTATTCTTTCTGCAAAAATTCACTGATATAAATGTTATTTTTACACTTGGGTATGCAACTTACATTTGCGTCAAATGGATACCAACAATTAAGAGGGAAAGTTCTTTGATCAACTATAAGTGGGGCTAGTGCCCAAGAAATAACACCAAAAATGCAGCAAAGCTGCCAATAACACGTTATTCTTCTTGCAAATTCGTAAGATCGACGAGCACTAACAAATGTCAAGCCTTTAGTATAAGAAAATAAGAAAACACGCCGTGGAATAATATTAAGAGGTCAATTATACCTGCCAGCGAATGATGTTCATAGTTGCTGCTAATACTTTCGAAAAATTCCTCTAAATCAGCAGAATGATTTATCCAATAAAAGATTGCGAAGCCGGCTAATAAGTAGATGTTTAGCATTGTAAGTGCATTTGTAATATCCTCCAATTCGCCATTTGCAAAAGTGTATAATGATGTTACAACAAAAAGAAATACGGTATGCCAAATTAGTAAAATCATCAATATACAATATAAATAACTAGCAACGATTCCAAGCTTTTTCAGTGATGATGGAAATGCATTCTGAAATTTAGGATTCATTTGGGCAAACACTTTCATGAATATAGTTTGAATCGAAAATAAACTATGCAAACGAATTGAATCTTCACTGGAGAAAAGAACCAAATCTGACATGACTTAAATTTGAATAAAATAAGAAGTCGTACGTTTCAAATCACTAATGAAATGCTACTAAACTGATTTAGAAGCACACAACCATAAACTACCCAAATGTTCAAGTTATTAAAAAGTAATTATTGGTCATGTACTGACGCCTAAAAAAATAATCCCTGGAGAGGGTAATTGCTGAATTGGTTTTTTAATTAAATATTATTAGGAACATATGTATAAACGTACTCGTATAAATACTTTTCGTAAATGATGTGCGTGTATTTTACAAAGTTTTATAAACTGGTTTTTGAGAGCATAAATCTATAAACAATTAAAAATGTTCAAATGAAACTTCCAGCCTAACACAAAACAAATTCTAATTCACCTTAAGTATACCAATGTCCTTGTAAGCAGCCAGCGATAGGAGTCATGTGTTTCTATGTAAGTTCCTAACTTAAAAAGTTTTTGCAGCTTTAAGTATTATATTTAATGTATTGTTAAAATACGCGTTACATATGGGTACAGTAAAATTGCAGGATAAGAACTTCTGACTGTAGCTGTCAAACGGCACAATTATTGAAAAATCAGGAACAAACTAAGGAAAATACGATAGCCTTTTTTATATTTTTATAGCGTTCTAAACATAGGTAGGTATATCTACACATTTTGTAATAGCTGACCTGGCGAACTTCGTTCCGCCCAAAATAGTTAATGAAAATAATAATTCCGATGCACATGTAATTCGGTGAATTCAAATTCTTTATTCAAAACTTATACTCTTACAATAGAAATAACTGAAGTATAGCAATGTCGATGTGTTTCAATCAAACCGCAATGATTAACGTGTCGGCCAACCTTCCGTCTTTTCACTAAAGTGCTTTATGGTACACGACGTACAAAGCGGAAGGTTTGCGCACACGTGAGCATGCCGCAGTGCCTTGAACCTGCACCAGCCAAATCAGCCCACCCAAACAAAACATGTTACATAATTTTTTACACATTTATCCCCTTCCCCTCTATATTATTTCTGTAATTTCTGTAGTGTGTTTCTCCCTTTTGCAGTTCACACGGTTAACCAATCTTAACAAAAGAAGTGTCAAAAAAAAAATATATTTTTAGGGTGCTTATCTTTGCATTTTTACTTTTTTTAAATATTAACAATTAAAAAAAATTATTAACTGCATTAAATTTCAACTACGCAGTTGTGTACAAACTATGATTCCGGGAAATACTTTTCCATCGACATGGAATAAAAAAATAAAAAAAAATAGTGCGACTATGACTTTGCTGGGAACAGAGAAAACGAGAGCGATTTTATGACACGTATTGAATTGAAACTAGGTTGCTGTGATAGGTGACGGGTGACGAAGCAAGGGGTGATCAGTTGGGAAGATTAAATTAAATAAAAACAGATTCCGACATTCTTTCTCGCATTAACAGATGATTTTAAAATTTAATATTCGATTCTTACTATTATGGCAATATGTGAATCAAATATGCACCGATTTCAGTGCTTTCTTTTATAGTGTTAACCATTCTTAATACAGCAATAATAGAACAAAGCATTTGTTTCAAAATTAAATAAAAACTTTCCTTACGAAATTATTACTTAAAAATACGTAAATATTTATCTTTGTAAAAGAAAACTGTAAAATATGACCAAAATAGATTGTTTGTTGTTGTATAAATAAATCCATTAATTAGATATAATATTTTTTTCTTCTACCTTATTCAAATACATTTATCCATAAATTAAAAAGTTAACATAGGTAATTAAACGAATTGAATTATCTGTAAGTACTTACTGCAAGGATTGCAATTCTACTCCAGTTAATAGATAACTGTGTGCTTGGACATTCTTGAGGCTACAAAACAGTATATCAAACTGCCCAAGTAAAATGACGATGATAGATACGAACACCGCAGAACCATTAGCAAATACACCTCCCATTACGAGCTGAGAAAGAATTTGAATGCCATAAACGACTTCATAGACGTATTCTTTCTGCAAAAATTCACTGATATAAATGTTATTTTTACACTTGGGTATGCAACTTACATTTGCGTCAAATGGATACCAACAATTAAGAGGGAAAGTTCTTTGATCAACTATAAGTGGGGCTAGTGCCCAAGAAATAACACCAAAAATGCAGCAAAGCTGCCAATAACACGTTATTCTTCTTGCAAATTCGTAAGATCGACGAGCACTAACAAATGTCAAGCCTTTAGTATAAGAAAATAAGAAAACACGCCGTGGAATAATATTAAGAGGTCAATTATACCTGCCAGCGAATGATGTTCATAGTTGCTGCTAATACTTTCGAAAAATTCCTCTAAATCAGCAGAATGATTTATCCAATAAAAGATTGCGAAGCCGGCTAATAAGTAGATGTTTAGCATTGTAAGTGCATTTGTAATATCCTCCAATTCGCCATTTGCAAAAGTGTATAATGATGTTACAACAAAAAGAAATACGGTATGCCAAATTAGTAAAATCATCAATATACAATATAAATAACTAGCAACGATTCCAAGCTTTTTCAGTGATGATGGAAATGCATTCTGAAATTTAGGATTCATTTGGGCAAACACTTTCATGAATATAGTTTGAATCGAAAATAAACTATGCAAACGAATTGAATCTTCACTGGAGAAAAGAACCAAATCTGACATGACTTAAATTTGAATAAAATAAGAAGTCGTACGTTTCAAATCACTAATGAAATGCTACTAAACTGATTTAGAAGCACACAACCATAAACTACCCAAATGTTCAAGTTATTGAAAAGTAATTATTGGTCATGTACTGACGCCTAAAAAAATAATCCCTGGAGAGGGTAATTGCTGAATTGGTTTTTTAATTAAATATTATTAGGAACATATGTATAAACGTACTCGTATAAATACTTTTCGTAAATGATGTGCGTGTATTTTACAAAGTTTTATAAACTGGTTTTTGAGAGCATAAATCTATAAACAATTAAAAATGTTCAAATGAAACTTCCAGCCTAACACAAAACAAATTCTAATTCACCTTAAGTATACCAATGTCCTTGTAAGCAGCCAGCGATAGGAGTCATGTGTTTCTATGTAAGTTCCTAACTTAAAAAGTTTTTGCAGCTTTAAGTATTATATTTAATGTATTGTTAAAATACGCGTTACATATGGGTACAGTAAAATTGCAGGATAAGAACTTCTGACTGTAGCTGTCAAACGGCACAATTATTGAAAAATCAGGAACAAACTAAGGAAAATACGATAGCCTTTTTTATATTTTTATAGCGTTCTAAACATAGGTAGGTATATCTACACATTTTGTAATAGCTGACCTGGCGAACTTCGTTCCGCCCAAAATAGTTAATGAAAATAATAATTCCGATGCACATGTAATTCGGTGAATTCAAATTCTTTATTCAAAACTTATACTCTTACAATAGAAATAACTGAAGTATAGCAATGTCGATGTGTTTCAATCAAACCGCAATGATTAACGTGTCGGCCAACCTTCCGTCTTTTCACTAAAGTGCTTTATGGTACACGACGTACAAAGCGGAAGGTTTGCGCACACGTGAGCATGCCGCAGTGCCTTGAACCTGCACCAGCCAAATCAGCCCACCCAAACAAAACATGTTACATAATTTTTTACACATTTATCCCCTTCCCCTCTATATTATTTCTGTAATTTCTGTAGTGTGTTTCTCCCTTTTGCAGTTCACACGGTTAACCAATCTTAACAAAAGAAGTGTCAAAAAAAAAATATATTTTTAGGGTGCTTATCTTTGCATTTTTACTTTTTTTAAATATTAACAATTAAAAAAAATTATTAACTGCATTAAATTTCAACTACGCAGTTGTGTACAAACTATGATTCCGGGAAATACTTTTCCATCGACATGGAATAAAAAAATAAAAAAAAATAGTGCGACTATGACTTTGCTGGGAACAGAGAAAACGAGAGCGATTTTATGACACGTATTGAATTGAAACTAGGTTGCTGTGATAGGTGACGGGTGACGAAGCAAGGGGTGATCAGTTGGGAAGATTAAATTAAATAAAAACAGATTCCGACATTCTTTCTCGCATTAACAGATGATTTTAAAATTTAATATTCGATTCTTACTATTATGGCAATATGTGAATCAAATATGCACCGATTTCAGTGCTTTCTTTTATAGTGTTAACCATTCTTAATACAGCAATAATAGAACAAAGCATTTGTTTCAAAATTAAATAAAAACTTTCCTTACGAAATTATTACTTAAAAATACGTAAATATTTATCTTTGTAAAAGAAAACTGTAAAATATGACCAAAATAGATTGTTTGTTGTTGTATAAATAAATCCATTAATTAGATATAATATTTTTTTCTTCTACCTTATTCAAATACATTTATCCATAAATTAAAAAGTTAACATAGGTAATTAAACGAATTGAATTATCTGTAAGTACTTACTGCAAGGATTGCAATTCTACTCCAGTTAATAGATAACTGTGTGCTTGGACATTCTTGAGGCTACAAAACAGTATATCAAACTGCCCAAGTAAAATGACGATGATAGATACGAACACCGCAGAACCATTAGCAAATACACCTCCCATTACGAGCTGAGAAAGAATTTGAATGCCATAAACGACTTCATAGACGTATTCTTTCTGCAAAAATTCACTGATATAAATGTTATTTTTACACTTGGGTATGCAACTTACATTTGCGTCAAATGGATACCAACAATTAAGAGGGAAAGTTCTTTGATCAACTATAAGTGGGGCTAGTGCCCAAGAAATAACACCAAAAATGCAGCAAAGCTGCCAATAACACGTTATTCTTCTTGCAAATTCGTAAGATCGACGAGCACTAACAAATGTCAAGCCTTTAGTATAAGAAAATAAGAAAACACGCCGTGGAATAATATTAAGAGGTCAATTATACCTGCCAGCGAATGATGTTCATAGTTGCTGCTAATACTTTCGAAAAATTCCTCTAAATCAGCAGAATGATTTATCCAATAAAAGATTGCGAAGCCGGCTAATAAGTAGATGTTTAGCATTGTAAGTGCATTTGTAATATCCTCCAATTCGCCATTTGCAAAAGTGTATAATGATGTTACAACAAAAAGAAATACGGTATGCCAAATTAGTAAAATCATCAATATACAATATAAATAACTAGCAACGATTCCAAGCTTTTTCAGTGATGATGGAAATGCATTCTGAAATTTAGGATTCATTTGGGCAAACACTTTCATGAATATAGTTTGAATCGAAAATAAACTATGCAAACGAATTGAATCTTCACTGGAGAAAAGAACCAAATCTGACATGACTTAAATTTGAATAAAATAAGAAGTCGTACGTTTCAAATCACTAATGAAATGCTACTAAACTGATTTAGAAGCACACAACCATAAACTACCCAAATGTTCAAGTTATTGAAAAGTAATTATTGGTCATGTACTGACGCCTAAAAAAATAATCCCTGGAGAGGGTAATTGCTGAATTGGTTTTTTAATTAAATATTATTAGGAACATATGTATAAACGTACTCGTATAAATACTTTTCGTAAATGATGTGCGTGTATTTTACAAAGTTTTATAAACTGGTTTTTGAGAGCATAAATCTATAAACAATTAAAAATGTTCAAATGAAACTTCCAGCCTAACACAAAACAAATTCTAATTCACCTTAAGTATACCAATGTCCTTGTAAGCAGCCAGCGATAGGAGTCATGTGTTTCTATGTAAGTTCCTAACTTAAAAAGTTTTTGCAGCTTTAAGTATTATATTTAATGTATTGTTAAAATACGCGTTACATATGGGTACAGTAAAATTGCAGGATAAGAACTTCTGACTGTAGCTGTCAAACGGCACAATTATTGAAAAATCAGGAACAAACTAAGGAAAATACGAACGCCTTTTTTATATTTTTATAGCGTTCTAAACATAGGTAGGTATATCTACACATTTTGTAATAGCTGACCTGGCGAACTTCGTTCCGCCCAAAATAGTTAATGAAAATAATAATTCCGATGCACATGTAATTCGGTGAATTCAAATTCTTTATTCAAAACTTATACTCTTACAATAGAAATAACTGAAGTATAGCAATGTCGATGTGTTTCAATCAAACCGCAATGATTAACGTGTCGGCCAACCTTCCGTCTTTTCACTAAAGTGCTTTATGGTACACGACGTACAAAGCGGAAGGTTTGCGCACACGTGAGCATGCCGCAGTGCCTTGAACCTGCACCAGCCAAATCAGCCCACCCAAACAAAACATGTTACATAATTTTTTACACATTTATCCCCTTCCCCTCTATATTATTTCTGTAATTTCTGTAGTGTGTTTCTCCCTTTTGCAGTTCACACGGTTAACCAATCTTAACAAAAGAAGTGTCAAAAAAAAAAAAAATATTTTTAGGGTGCTTATCTTTGCATTTTTACTTTTTTTAAATATTAACAATTAAAAAAAATTATTAACTGCATTAAATTTCAACTACGCAGTTGTGTACAAACTATGATTCCGGGAAATACTTTTCTTTCGTTCTTCATGCACATAAACTACAAACGACGTCACGAATGAGAGTCGACGGTAGAAGAGAGTTACAGTAAAGATCATGAGCTAGGTTTAGGCCACGGAGGCATCTTCGATGCAGGTGAGAAAGGGTGTGGCACGCTCGCGGTTGCTCGGCTCAGCTCGACGGATGGGGTAGTTCTTACCCCTTCACCATACACCTCCTGCTCAAACACTTTTGTAATCGTGCCTTAATAAAAAAACAAAAGAAAAAAAATAGAAAAAGAAAGCTACTCTACGTTACGTCGACCCCGGACGGATTAAAGGAAAGCGACAATG
The DNA here is from genome assembly GCA_949126925.1 of Cheilosia vernalis. NCBI lineage: Eukaryota > Metazoa > Arthropoda > Insecta > Diptera > Syrphidae > Cheilosia > Cheilosia vernalis. The sequence continues at coordinate 44,241,990 of OX421358.1, forward strand.
GAAAGAGGAAAAGAAATGAAAAGAAAAGAAAAGTTCAAAGACTTCTGCCTGTGCCCTCGAGAGAAACCAGGAAGCTTAACTCGAAGCTAAACCTAAATAGTCTAATCTATGCCTAAACTAAACTATCAAATATAAACTAAGTCCTACACTATGCCTTATCTAACCTAACCTAACCTACACTAAACATTACCCTAGGCGATACTTGTTCCCGTAGTCTCTCGAAAACAAAGGTTCGTCAAAACCCAGAGACATGCCGGATTACGGTGGCAGAGGACGGCCTACCCTCCCTTTTGTGTCATAGACACATCCAAAAGTTACCATTCCGGCCGATGTTGCGAATGGTAACCCCAAAATCTCCATACACACACCCGTTGCGAAGGTTTCTTAAGCAGACATCCTTGCGATCAAAACACTCGTATTAAAGATAATAATATAAATGCATTTAATTCAGATATTAAACCTAACTTGAAGCGTATTCTGCGCTTAATATTAACCCTATATAACTACTGATAATGAAATTTTCAAAATAATAAAAAAAAAAAAAAACAAGAAAAATAACTTAAAATCTAAAACTTACGATTTATCCCGATCCCCCGTTGTCCTGGTTCCAGCACAAGAAAGGTCGTCGCTGTTGAGGTTCCAAATATGGTGGCCGCGAGCAAATAAAAATAAACACTAAGTGCAGAAACTCTTCCTAACCTTAATACAAAAATTCAAAATTAAAAAAAAAAAACTACTCTAAATTATCTGATTTCAGAAGGAAATCTCAAAAAAAAAATCCACGTTTTCCTAATAATAGGTTAAGTCCCTCTGAGCACCTCCTCTGAATTGTGTCGTTGCACAGAAACGTCGGCGGGGTTTGGGAGGTGTTGTGTAGGAGCGCTGTCCCCTTACGGGAAAACGCTTTCTCGTAAGATGCCTGAGATGGTAGAGCACCGCCTTTTGTAACCGCTCTTTAACGGCTTGTATAGTAGCGAGGGGATAAATCAAAAAAAATTCTCCACGGTAAAAATTTTTGGGGATTCCCTGGCTTTGGAGTTCTTTGTCCGGGGTTCCTTTGTTCGAGTGCACTGTATGCGGTTTATCAGGTTCAAACGGTTTGACTTTGCATAGGTCTTTACAGCTGCCTTGATACCGCTAAATGCCCGTTGTTACAGTTGGGCTCAGTACGGTATTTGTGGTACGGACCCCGGAACAAAGAATCGCGGAGATCGGCGTTACGGTCACAGAATCGGTCGTTGGACACACACATCTTATTAATTTTGGACTTCTTGTCCGTGTCACACTTATGGCCTCTGTAATTGCCTTTGATGCTCCCCAAGACTTGTTTCAAATTTTTTTTTCCACACTGTAACACTGGTTAATGAGTTTCTCTCTATCCTGAAGGCAATGACCTCTCTAGATCAGTTATCGATTAAAATGACTGAACAGTGCTTATTTTGCCTAAGTGTCCCCTCTAAACCATTATCTCTCTTTTGTCCTCATTACGTTTCTTTTGTTTATAACCTTCTAACCCCTTTCATTGCATTTAGCTATATTTTCTATCTATTTCTGTCTCATCGATTGTCTCTTTCTAACTCTCCACTCTTCTGGACAGGGAATTTCTTTAGTCGGGTCAGTTCACACTAAGTCGTTTATGAAAACCTACTTACCGACACTAGTTAGCAAGACTTCCAAATAAAAATATCACAACAAAATATTAAAATAAAACGAACATGTGAATAAATATATATGTGAATTAATATACATATATGATGTAACCAATAAATAAATATAATAAATAACAATACCTAACTACTAAATTACAATAACTAAATCTACATTGCACATCTTTCGATTTCATCAGTTCATGACTTTCGCTCGGGTTGGCTTGCGTACTGATCATGAACGCGGACATATTTCCTTGACGAAACAACAGGTAGGGTGCAAGCGAGACAAACATATCTATCCGATTTCGTTGCAAATGTCAAATTGCACCATGCACATGCATTTAAATTGTCAACAAATCGGTCGCCGCGATAGTTATTCTGAGTTTTTTTAATTCTCAAAGTTATTTTTCCTTGCATAGAAGCGTTGGAATTACGAGGACCTGATGGGCTGCCGCAACAACGTCGACCTATAAGATCTATTGTACCATAGGGCCAGAATAATGTTTAGGCGGGCAGATTCTCCACTTTTCTAACAAAGTTATTCAAGCTGCTGGCAGATGACTTCTTCATCTCTTCAGGGCTCAGAAGCTCCCTGTAGAAGATAGTTCTCCTGATTCCACATAGGGCTGGACACTCACATATTATGTGCCCAAGCTGTTTCGTCTTCTTCAAGACACAACCGACAACGAGCTAAGGGCGTTTATAGCTGCTTGACTGTCCGTGAATATATGGATGTATACGCCTTTAGTACCTGTCTTGTATATGTGGCTAGCACATTCATGGAAGGCATGAAGTTCTGCCTGGAACACGCCTGGGCTAACCCTTATCGGTATTGAGACATCGTGGTTAGGTCCGTGGAACCCAGCATCCACTCCTGTTTCCATTTTGGAACCATCCGTATACCACTTTAGACCATTTTGGCAAGTAGGTGGGCTATTGTACGCCCGCATGCTTCTCTACTAGGGATCTCCGTACAGAACCGTTTTTTGAAACATAAAGTCTTTGGAAAGCGGTCTGTTACCGCGAAGATCATGCCAAGGACTGGATCAAACTTGCCGAGCTGCGAATTGCCCTTTGTTTATGTATGTATATGTGGAGAGGTGTTAGTCCTGTTAAGGCTTCTGTAGCCGCAGTAGGATACGTACGCCTACGCATGGCTACGGATATACCAAGTCGCTTTACCCTTTGAAGCTTAGCAATGGCGTTCTTTTGTTTTGTTTTAGTCCGCCATACTAAAGAAGCGTATATGTTATGATGGGCCTGATCATCATTGTGTAGATCTTAACACAGATAGGAAATCTAAGAAAGAATTTTATTTTCAAAATTTTGCGTGGGAATTTGGTACGTGCGCTGACGGTCTATCCGATACGTGGCGCTGTTGTCCATTTCCCTTTTGTGAATGGGTATGGTTGGTTCCAGTTTTAAAGATAGGACAGTTTTGGGTCCGGTAGTTCCACACGAAAGGCACGCACAAACCGGGCGGGTACCCCTATATATGAAAGAGACTGACGTCTGTGTGTGCACTCATAACCAGAGAATGGATCGTTAAATTTTTACAATATTGGGCTTGGGGGATTTGTATTGAAATGGCATTTATGCTACTTTTTGTCGTGAAAATAAAAGTTAAAGGGGATGAGATTGGGAATGGAACTTAGTATGGGAACCGAACTTTGAAAAAAATTAGACTGGATAGATAAACGGTTAGTGCTACTTCCAATACAACCAAACTTATTTCAAATGTTTAATTTTTAAATTCGTTGGATGTTCGGGGCTCATCGCTACACAATTTGAAACGAAAGTTCTAATGTCATGGAAGCGAAGATTTTGACCTAAAAATTCAAGCAACCATTATAATATTCTTCGGATTCCGATGATTTGCCATTGGTTTTCAAGCACCTTCAACTTCCCATGCGTATGGCTTTCACTAGGAAAAATAATAAGTCGCAAGGACAATCGCAGGATATTTGTGACATAAATTATCTCATGTTTTTCAAATGGTCAATCGTATGTGGCGTGCTCACGTGTGAGTGAAAAAGGGGAACGTTGGGGGACACGACAATCATTGCGGTTTGATTTAAACACATCGAAAATGCAATACTTCAGTTTTTTGTTTTGTATTTAATATAAACTTTTGAATTGACCGAATTACATAAAGCAGCATGAGCATTGCTCATTATTTTCATTCCATTAACGAATTAACGAATTGGGGCGGAACGAAGTCATGGCCGTAGCTAGGGGGGGGGGGGGGGGGGCATTGTGGGGCAATGCCCTACCTTGCAATCAACACCCAAATCTGGAAGTTCAACCATCTTGAGGATTTAGACCCATTTTATTTTTATATGGAAAACTCCCCGAGTTGTGTTCAACTTCGAGTGAATAAAATGGGCCTTAATAGTTCTTAGATCCATGCTCATGCTCTGTCACAGAAATTATTTGTCTACGAATAGCTATTGAATGCACATCACTGACCTAGAGGTCAATGATATGCATGGTGATTGATTTAGGAGTCCGTGCTTCGAGGGCAGATCAATTATGATAATTTTTTTACTTCCGCCCTACCTGTAACCAATGTTGCCCTACCTCAAATTCGACTATAGCTACAGCCCTGAACGAAGTTCGCTGGGTCTGCTAGTTACAATTTATTACAGTTAGTCCCAATTTTATTACACTTGCCATTCTCGAGATATCGCGTGCTGGTGTAGGTTTTATTTGAACCTACACCACCACTCTATAACTTTCAACTCAGTTGAGATATTTGGTTCATTCTTAAACCAGAATTTATTACAAATTTATTACAAATGCATCAATTCAATTTACAGTTCAAAAATCGGCAATTTACAAAACTACAAGCTTTAGAAGATATCCATGTAAAATTCAAAAACATCGAATTTTCCATTAACATCAAATATTTTATTACACCACACCGCAGAATGTACCAATAGACAAACATTCACCATATGGATGTTGTACTTTTATCCCTGCATTGAAATACAGACATTAGAAAATTACCACCGTCATTTAGTATACTTATTTATACTTCAGTATACTTCACCTCATTTAGAAAAATATGTTATCAAAACGCCTTTAGAATGTAGGAATAGGCATTCCTTCACTGTAGGAAATTGCGTTTTTAGCACTACAAGCATTAGAAAATAACACTAAAAATTGACCGACACCACACCGCCTGGTGTAATAAAAGTTATTTTGAGTAGGATGCCTTCAGAACGTTCCAATAGACTAGCCTGCATTGCAATTCAAGTAATAAATGTGTAATAAATTATGTAAAATGTTTTGTGTTTGGGTGCGCTGATTTGGCTGGTGCAGGTTCAAGGCACTCATATTACAGATATCACCATATCTTCTCAATTGCTAACAAAAATACATTAGACTTGATAGAATATGCTAACTTTATTAATTTAATCATTATTGAAAAATGGTTAAAAGAAAAATGTAGGCCTGATTACCTTTGGCAACCAAAGACTCAATTTGCTTGCAAAAGCTAAGTTTTGCATCAAAAATTACTCCAAGATCTTTTTTGGATGAGATAATGGACAGAGGGGTATTATGGATTACGTACGTAAAGTGTATTAGAGAGAGGTTACGATAGAAAGAAGGGCTTTGACATTTAGAGACATTGAGATGAAGATAATTATTGTGACACCATATTGAAAGTCGTTCAACATGCTCTTGTAAAAGAGTACAATCGTGAACTGAACTGAAACCTTCAAATCGTCGGCAAACATAAGACACTGGGAACTCAAAAACATGTCGGGAATGTCATTAATAAATAAAAGGAAGAGCAGAGGGCCTAAATGACTACCTTGAGGTACTCCAGAGGTAACATAAACTGGTAACGAGAACGTATCATTTATGCGAACATACTGGATACGATCCGTTAAGTAGGAATGAATCCACTTTAGGAAATTGGAGTGGAGTGCTAAATCTGTTAGTTTGGAAATCAAAATATTGTGGTTAACGCGATCAAACGCTTTAGCAAAGTCCGTATATATTACATTACATTGCAAGCCATTCTCAAGGAAATTCAAGGCAGAATCACAGAAAATTGAGAGATATGTGGTAGTAGATCTGCCTGCGACGAAGCCATGTTGAAATGGGGTGATAAATCTCTTCAAGAGAGGAGTAAGTTTGTCACAAACTAGTTTTCAAACAACTTAGGAATAGTAGAAATCTTACAGATTTAACGATAGTTAGCAATATCATGTCTCGATCCAGATTTATATGTAGGTGTTAAAAATGAGCTCTTCCAATCTTTCAAAAAATTACCAGATCGGAGAGACAAATTAAAAACTAAACCAGGGTTACAGAAAACGCGAAGGAGCACTTTTGAAGTAAAATTGGCGGAATGCCATCTATACCAGGATTTTGTATCTAATTTTAATAAAGAGAGAGCAATTTGAACTTCAGGGATTGAACACTCTAATTTGCCGATGTTAAAGAAATCGCAACACTTTGAGGTATTACTAAAAACTTTAGGTGCGGTAGTACCACAAGAATATACAGACTGAAAGTGGTTAGCGAACATATTATACAGATGGTTGAAAGATTAGACGAAGATACGTTATTTAGACGCATACAGTTAGGAATACCATTAGATTGCTTTTTAAGGTTCCGTACCCAAAGGGAAAAAACGTAACCTTATTAGTTTCGCTCGGGTGTCTCTCCGTCTGTCTGTCTGTCCGAACCCACTAAGCCAATTTTGTTACCAGGTCTATCTCAAGAACCGATTGATATAGGAGGCTAAAATTTACACACAACATCCAGTATAACCTCTAGTTAAACGACAAATACCAATGGAAGGAATACATCGATTGGTTTTCGATGAATTAGTAATCTGGTGAAAAAAATATTTTCATTCGCACAAAAAACGGTTTATTTCTTGATTAAAAAAAAAATACATAAATTCCTTTTTTGTAGATCATGTTCTTATCTATATATGTGCTGAATACTGTTATGCCGAAAAGTTAATAGTTTACAAGATATTTTCAAAAAAGATAATTTTACCATGTAAAATACGTTGCTCTCATAAGTTTTAATCTCTACTACGCAGTTGTGCACAATTGACCCTCACTGCTGGTATACACCAGGGCTGCCGCTTCATAATTTCGTTGGGGAGTTTAATACATTTTTTTGGGGAGTACAGAACAAAATAAAAGTAATATATTTTTAGTCAATAGTTTTTAATTGGAAGCATGTATCGAACTTTAAGCCATTCATTAGACACAAATAACTACTTTTGCAATGAGTTAACAACCTACGAAATCAGCATAATCTTCAAAATAAGAACTGAGACTTTAGGCCTAAATTTTGTACCGCAAAGACAGGATCTTCAAGGAACATGCAGCCTCTGTAATTTAAATGTGCCGGAAGGCGTTTTCAATTTCCTCGCAGAATGTCCAATACTTCTCGAAATTAGGAGACTGTATTTCTCCAAGAGTTTTCTCACACTTCAGGAAGCAAAAGAATTGTTGAACGGTTTTTTTGGTTGGAAGTTGCTTTCACAATATTGTATACATGCCTACAAGTATCGCAATAGCTTTTTGAATGTGTGATTTGCAAAATTGTACACTATTAAAATCAGAAAAAAACCGAAACATATGTAGCTACATTCAGAACTATATCGTATTTATTTACCTTTATTTTTTGTTTTTACTTTTTTTTTTATCTCTTTCTTTTTCACTACCTATAATAATAATTAATCAATGTTTTTTTATTATATGAATTTCTTAACTTATGAAATGTATTATGAAACGTCAATCAATCGGCAGACGGCAATATAAAGCCATGCATATCTCTTTATATTACATATAAACTATGTACTATCATTGAATTTATTTAAATAAAGAATAATAATAATAATAATAAATAATAATAATTGGGGCAGGTCGCATACAGAATGGCAAATTGGCGTGGGTTGGGTACTAGGTAATAATTAGAATGTGCGAGTAATTTTTGAGAGTAAAAATATTAAGCAATTAAATTAAACTAAATTGTGATGAATTCATGAAGAGGGGAAAGATTGAATGATATTATAGATTTCAAATAATATCTGATGTGTTGGACTTTAGCCAAATACGGAACCTTCGGTGCGCGAGTGACACTCGCACTTGGCCGGTTTTTTTTGTTATTAATAAAAGTCCAAAAGCGTTTACTATTTGTCCTTAAATTAGATTCGACAAAAAGAACATATTGCCTGTAAAGAAACTTATTTAAAACATCAATTTTTTTTTTGGAGCATCCGATAAACTTTCAAAAGTTCCGTGTCGTTATTACTTTTACGGAACCGCTTACAGGCGTTATTTTACCTATTATTTAAATTTTTGATTCTATCATTAAACCAAATGGGTTTATTACCTTTGACTGACTTCATTTTAGGTGTAAGCAAATCAATCGCCATTTTTACAGTGTTAATAAAAAGATTAAAAGTATTATCTAAATTACAATTATTAAAGATATCTAACCAATTCATGCTACCTATCTAAATAGTTTGAAATATTGCGGAAATTGGCTTTTGCATAATTATATTTGAAATAGGTGTCACCGGAACCTGGTTCAAAAAACTCATAAAATTCAAACTGCATCGATAATGCTACATGAAAAACGGAATTACGAAAAAGTGGGACGATGGAATTGTTAATACTAATGTCGAGATCAGAATTAACAAATACCAAGTCAAGGATATTGTTAAATTCACTTTGAAATTTATTTATCCGACGAAGGTCAAGCTGGGCAAGAGTATCAACGACTTCACGTTCACGATCCAAGTTTACATTAAATGGAAGTAATCTAGAATCATCGCAGTCAAATGACCAAATTAAGTTAGGTAAATTAAAGTTCCCAAGAAGGATAACGTGCTGATGATTTTTTAAATTATTTAAAATAAAGGAACAATTATCTATATGTGCTTTATGTATATACTAGGTAAGGACTCCTTGGTGGTATTTAACTTACAATGACAATAACTTCAGTTCCAGCAATGAATTTAATTGAGACTGCTACTTGGTCAACATCTAAATCAGCTGTTGTTGAAGGTAAAAAGAGGTCCGATCTGAAACCAATACTCCACCGCCTCTTTCGCAATCGGTTAGAACGTGGCAACGGTCCTTGCGGAAAGCTACGTACTGGTCCTTGTCGAACAACTCTTTGTTGTGATGATTCTGCGTAAGCCAAATCTCAGTTTATACAATGATGTCATATTGACCAGATGAAGAGAAGAGCATGAGATCACGGAGTTTAGTTCTTAGACCACCAGTATTTTGGTAGTTAAGACTAAAGGCAGACGGATTTAAACTGCTTGGTTGGAGTTTTTCGCTAGGTTTTTTTGGCAGGTTTTTTGGCTTCCTGTTAAAGTTGTTGGGGCGATGTGTAAACTCCTTTACAATCATATTTTTTGGCCAAAAGCTAGGATTTACTGAAACCTTTTCATTATCCGAGCCCGAGGGTGCGAGGAGCTTCAATGAGGCTGATATTCGGTCCGGTTGGTTTTCAGGTGGCAATGCCGTTACTGCTTATAAAATTAATTATATCAGCAGGTTTAGTGCTATATTGTAAGCGTGCTAAAAACACGGCAAAAAGTGGAGAGACAACTCTCAAAGGACTGTCACCATTGTTAACCACCGATCAAACGTGTACCACTATCAGCAGGCGGGTTATCAGCTTCATTATTTGTAGACTGGTTACTGACAATGAACGGAGAGGATGACGTAGATGTAACAGGTGGTGCAAATGTAGCCGATTTGTCCAATGAGATTTCCACACTAGGAATAACAACTGAAGAGGATGATCTAGACCGCAGAATCCTTTTTGGTTGGAGAAGTTGGACCTCAGTGTTTGGGCGTACTGAGAGATCATTCCTCAGCTGCTGGTGGATGACATTATTAGATTCCTTGTTAATGTCTGATGGCAAAATTTGTACATGCTAAGGAACTGATAATGGACTCAGCAAATTAACAATAAGATCCTTAGATTGTGGTAATTGCTGGTGTAAGGCATTCTCAATATTAGCAAAACTATCCTGCATCCTATCAACGTTCGTCGAATCGAAATCGAACGTCTTCTGTAGTTTGTCAAATATTGATGCAATATTTTTAATAAATTTTTGCGCCTTAACCAGTTTCCAGTGAAGGACATGAGGTGAGATATTGCGAAGTTTTTCGCAAAAGAAACATAGTCCAGGTGTAGAGATGATTTTGTCTACATCTTTCCCTTTTAGGCCTATACATTTTGCATGAACAGGTACAAGACAAATTCCACGTGAAACGCTCACGTCGCTCGAGTTTTTCTTGCAAATGTAACAATCAGGGTTACTCATGATCTGGCAGCTCCGTAACGTAGATAGTAGATACAACAACCAAAACACAATGTGGTTGCTGAAAATGATCAGATGAGATGCGTGGAGAAAATACAAATATAAACAAAGGTGGTGACTATTAAACTTGCTATAGATGACAGAACATACACCCAAAAATTGTACTCACACGGTGGAGGAAGTAGGAAGAATGAAGGTGTACTCCGAAATGGTAGAGAAGGATGGAACCACTTTCTCACTCAAAGGCAGTCGTTGAACGTTGATGCAGTTTAAAAATATATAATGAAAACCGTTCGAGCTTTAAGTGTAGGCAAGCAAAATTTGCTTCAAAGGCAGAACCTATACTAAATGTTAGAGCTCACCGGGATAAACAAGACAGACAGCTTTTAACAGAGTGCGATAAAAGGAGATGGATGATTAAAAATCACTCAAATTTACACACGGCATATATAAAGCAAAAGGATGCGGCAAAAACAGCATAAACGCGTGGAACAACTTCGTCAATAAAAAAGATATTTCCTTACGGTCTAAGTGGCAGTTATTTCAAGGTGTGTGCAGAGCTGTACAAACGTATGGAGCGCAAGTGTGGGGTCATACGCATTTTGAAGAAGTAGATAAGCTCCAAAGGTATTTTGTGAAAAGGATACTGCGATTGCCCATTCTCACACCTAACTACGCACTTATGTTGGAAACTGGAATGGAAGAAGGTCACTTGTATACTTTAGACCTTCACCTCAGGTACATAGGAAGGACACTTTTCGAGTACGGAAGAAATCGGCTGCCGCATCAGCTTACCTTAAAACTCTTGCAAAATGAATTGTTCTGGGTACAAAGTTTGAATAAACTGAGTGCAGACTTCAATATTAGCTGGAGAAATGCCAATATATCGAAAATGGATTGGGACTAAAAGAGAGCAGAATTATTAACAAAAGTCATTTACCATCTGAAAAGGATACAAAGAGCGAAGGAAACGGAAAGGTTCTATAGAAATTTAGATTTTGAAGCAGGTTCTAGATACTTTACCGACACTGAAGATCAAACTAAACTAATGTGGATTTTTAAAGCTCGGTGCGACTTAATTGAATTAAATGAAACTACTTTTAAGGTAAACACGTCAAGAAACTGTTCCTTATGCAATTTAAAAGAAATTGAAAATATACAGCATTTCATAGGAAGATGTCCTATTCTTAATGAATTCAGGTACAAATACTTTGAAAAAAGATACCTATTAGAAGATGAGATAGTTAAATTTTTAAACGGTGTATTCAGTAATTGGGACAATTTAAAGAATTGCATTATCAATGCTTTAGCAAGCGTATAGGAAATTTTTAATTGAAGAATTTAATAATTAGTCATGTAAAACTACAATTAAACTTTAATTTCAAATCCCCCACAGATGACATTTATGTCATTGTCGTATGTTCTCAATTTTTTACTTTTTTTCCTTTTGTATAAAATTGTAAAATTGTTTTTATAACGATAAATAAAGAACTTTTTTATTATTATTATATTATAAAGCAAAAAAATAAAAAAATAATGAAATTAAAATGTTTCACTTTATTAATTAAAAATAAAGAGCAGTCCAACTTGCGAGGTATCTCAAACTGTGAAACAGCTTGACGAGATTTTATTACAACAGAAGTTGTATTTTGATAACTCAAATTAAAAGATAATAAAAATGAAAAAAAGCAAGAGGCGAAACAAAAGAGACACTTTATTATGCAAGTAGCAGAGTATGATTGCAGTTTGATATTTCAGCAGTACCTTCGAAGACTTTTCGGAATTGTTCTAGATAATTTGACTTTATATTGTGCAAAATGATTTCATTTACGAATCCAATCAGAGCTGATGTCGGTTTCAGGGCAAAAAGGTAATAGTATTTGTTGGAGAACGACACGCAACTTACCTTCCACATTGTACCAAACAACATCGAACGCACCCTAACACTCAATTCTATCAATTAGTATTAGTTAGCACACTTACATATTGTAAAGTAAAACAGTTTGCTTTTCCTATTATCAATTTGTCATTTTGCATTTAACGAAACGGTTACTCTCTTTTGTTCTATTGAAATTATGTTATGTATACATGTTTGACTCGAACCACTAGTTCTTTTCCTGGCGCAAGCGACTATTCGTCGCCGGTGGCTGGGCATTGGTACTTGAATCGTCAACGAGATCGGTTGGCGTTGCTCTGCTGCGAAATACATTGTACAGATAAATCATTCGACCAGTCTTTTTTTGTATAAACATAGTAGTATTCTATACAGTACATAATTATACACAATTACACTACACATCATTTTGGAACACAGAATTTTCCTCTTCAGCCAGATTACACAGAGGAACAATCCACGAACACACCAGGAAGTATATACTCCCATATACAACAATTATTTTTTTTGCATTTACACATTACACATTACACTATTAACAAATTAAACAAATTCACATTCACACAAAACATAAATTGGTCCTTCGAGCCGGATCATCTAAATCTAAACTCTTATTACCTAAAACTCTACATAATATACATACACATAGACTAGTGCGGTAAATACGTGGTGGACAAAGACAGATTTCACAGTAACGGTTATAAATTGTTTGCCTTATATACTAGTGCCGATATATCGCGCGATTAACGTTTAAGTTATAACGGGAGGCAGCATTGCCTTTGAATTGTCATTGAACATTGAATTTCGCTTTCGGTAATAAAATGAATAAGGTTATTGCAAAACGCGGTCGTGCCAAAGGTTGCATTACATATGCAGCAACATTTGCAAACTCAATCGATTCAAATACAACCTTGGCGAACCTTGAGTTTCGACTTCAAAAATTAGATGAAGCGTGGCAAGAATTCGTAGTCTTGCAAGATGAGCTCCTAGAATTTATTGAAATAGACGGTTATGTAGATCGCGAACCGGAATTCGCCGAATACGAAGCAAGATATTATGAAGCGCACTCGGTTATTGCAGACGCGATAATCAAAAGGAAAGGAGATAAGTCGGAAGACAAAGGTACTCATCTAGTTCCTTCTGTGTCGGAAACAGTTGAGGTTGCAGCCACAACCAAGTCCGTTAAGTTGCCAGACATAACCATAACGCCTTTCTCTGGTGACTACAAGGATTGGCCTACCTTTCGCGACATGTTCACGGGAACAGTCGACTCAAATAACACCATTTCGTGTACCCAAAAAATGCACTTCTTAAAATCGTTTCTCCGCGGAGACGCTGCGAATTTGATTAAGCACATCTCGTGTTCGGAAACTAATTATGTTGAGGCTTGGGATAGATTAGAGAAACGGTACGATCAAAAACATCTTATCGTCCAATCCTTCATACATTCGTACTTAACGCTTCCATCGTGCGCTACCCCAAACCTTGTAACGCTTCGAAAAATTGCTGACGGTGCTGATGAAGCTGTTCGGGGACTTAATGCGCTAGACACAAACTCTAGAGACCCATGGCTCATTCACCTTCTTATTCAGAAACTAGACCACAAGACCAAGCGAGCTTGGTCAGAAGAAGTTGGAACACGTGATGACTGTTCAATAGACGAGTTCCTAGAATTCCTTCAAACCCGTTGTAGATGCTTAGAATCGTGCGTTTCATTTTCTCGCTCCAACCAAACTAGGGCAGTTCGCACACAACTTGTCGAATCACTGCCAGGTTGCCCAAAATGTAAGACAAATCATACTCTTTCGCACTGCCAAGATTTCAAAACATTAAGCATCGAAGCTCGTCGAGACTTCGTGAAGGCAAAAGCACTTTGCTTTAATTGCCTTCGACATTGACATGCATCTAATCGCTGCCGATCAACCTTTCGCTGTCGTTAGTGCAACGGTCGTCATCATTCGTTGGTTCACCCATCGCAAGATACAATTGTTCGTCCAGATTTCATTGCCGAATCATCATCCAATCACAGTTCTGAACCACCAATCATCGCAACTCACACTCTCGAATCGAATACTCGTTCTTCAACAATCTTACCCACAGTCTTGGCTCACAGACGGGATAAGCAAGGCACCCTTCAGGACGTGCGTATTCTGCTCGACTCGGGATCTCAAGTTTCCCTCATTACCGAGCAAGCCGCCCAGCGCTTGGGGCTGCGCCGTAAACGCTCTCGTATTCCTATCCGAGGAATATCATCAACATCGGCCGGAGTTACCAATGGAGTTGTCACTCTAAACATAGTTTCGCGTTACAGTGCTGAATCGATTGGCCTTGATTGCTACATTCTTCCAAATATAACCTCTTCGCTTCCTCCATTTTCTGTCGACAATATCCCGGATGCATTTTTATCACTTCAACTGGCCGATCCTTATAACAACCAACCAGGTATTATCGACTTACTGATAGGAGCGGATAAGGTCTTTACCATTATAAATGGAGCAAGCCGGTCTGACGCTAGGGGAAGCCTCACATCAGTTCCAACTATTTTTGGCTGGGTGATTGCCGGCAGCCATACTCAGCAGTCACTGGTGAAGGCTGAGGTAACAGCGTATCACACGCGATTGGATTTTGATCAAGAATTCGACCTCGAACGCTTTTGGAAGCTAGAAGAAATTTCTAATGATCCACCCTTGTCGTTAGAGGAACAACTAGCCGAGGAACATTTCGTAAAAAATCACACTCGCCGATCAGATGGCAGGTATGAGGTACACTTACCCTTTAAGCCCTCATCACAACTTAATTTCGGAGATTCCCTCGGTACAGCTCTCACGCGTTTCCACTAAATTGAAAGAAGATTAACTTCTAATAGCAATTTAAAGGTCCAATACTCCGCTTTCATCAATGAATACAGTTCGCTGGGGCATATGGAAGAAATTCCTCCCAATGAAATTCTTGGATATGCAAGGAATCCAACCTTTTATTTGCCACACCATGCTGAAATGTATTGCAATACCTTATCAAAATAGCACATATTTTACATTCCTTTGTAGTGTGCTGCTGTGCTGTAACCGCAACAAATTATGTATGTAATCATTTACACACCAAATAAATTTAGTCTATCTCTGACCACTGAGCTAAACAGTAGTTTTACTTGCGCGCAAACATATCAAATTGGCGAAGAGGAAAATAAAAACAGTAATGAGACAATAAATAGCGTGTTATTAAGTGCCGTATTTTATTGAGTAATGATATTCGGACTTTTTTTTTTTTTTGAATGTCGGGTTCTGAAAGTAGCTCTTCCACTGTAATCTCCGTTAAATTTAAAAGCGAAGGACAAGCACAAAATAGCACGATGAGTGCGATCAATTTTATTGGAGCTATTGAGTTCTTTAATCCGAGCATTGATGAGTTTGATATTTTTATGGAGCGATTTGAAAACCTCATGTCTCTAAATAAAGTCCAGGAGGAAAATGAAAAGAAAGTGTATCTAATGAACTTAGGTGGAAAGGAGCTGTATAAAATTATTCGCAATGTATCAAGGCCAGATGGCATAGAGGCGGTTACGTATAGCGCTTTATTTAAGAAACTGCAAGACCACTTCAATCCACAAAAGAACATCACGGCGGAACGGTACAAATTCGGCAGCCGAAATCAGCGTACGGGAGAAACAATAAATGAATATGTAATGGTGATAAAAGAGTTAGCCGAACCATGTGAATTCGGTGGTTTTCTAAATGATGCCTTAAGAGACAGATTTGTCTTAGGCATATTGGACAATCGTGTACGTGCGAAACTCCTTGAGATATCATCTTTGGAATTTCAAAAGGCAGTGGACATAGCTAGAGGCGATGAGATGGCAAAAAATCAGCTGAGGGTAGTTCAACCTAACATATCAGGGAGTGCTGATATCAATAGTATTCGTCGGTACGGCCATCAGGGGCGGAGAGGCAGATCTTTGACAAAATCACATAACCACAAACATGACCGTCCGATAGAGCAGCGTGGTCATTCAAGGCAAAGGGACTCAAGTAGAAACATTGATTTGAATAATGTCAAATGCTTCTACTGCAAGCGATTTGGACATATCAAAAGGGATTGCTTCATATTACAGAAGCGAATGGCTAAATCTAAAGTTAATTCGGTTGATGAAGGTGAGAAGCAACAGGAAGGTTATAGTTCGGACGATGGAGCATGGTTGGAAAGACTTAATTACGTGAACGAGACAACATCTGATGCACTTAAAGTTAAGTTATTGGTAAACGATAAGTATGTAACGGGTGATTTTTTAAGAGGTTTAGAACTTAAAAAAAAAAAAAAAAACACAAAAAATGTATGAAAAATGAATGAAATATTTATTTGAATCGATAGTTTCAACCTTGCAATTTTATGTTTAAAGATAATTTCATGCAAATGTTGACCGCGGCTGCGTCTCAGGTAGCTCATCCGCTAAATCCAATTTTGGCATACTCTTTCACACATATCGGCCGGTATCTCACGAATGAATGCATGGATGTTGGTTTCCAGTGCGTCAATCGAAGCGGGCTTGTCCCTATACACATTAGCCTTGACATACCCCCACAAAAAATAATCTAATGGTGTCAAATCGCACGATCTAGGCGGCCAATTGACCGGCCCGAAACGTGAAATTAACTGTTCACCAAACTCGCCTCGCAATTGCGCCATTGTTTCGCGTGCTGTGTGACATGTGGCACCGTCTTGTTGAAACCACATATCATGCAAGTCAAGAACTTCCATTTCGGGCAAAAAAAAGTTTGTTATCATCGCTCGGTAGCGTTCACCATTGACAGTGACGCTGCGATTCGCATCATCTTTGAAGAAATATGGCCCAATAATGCCGCCGGCCCATAAACCGCACCAAACAGTGGCTTTTTCGGGATGCATTGGTAGCTGTTGCAATGCTTCTGGCTGATCTTCACTCCAAATGCGGCAATTTTGCTTATTTACGTACCCATTCAACCAAAAATGAGCCTCATCGCTGAACACAATTTTTCGATAAAAGCGCGCGATGAACATTTCGAACCGAGCACGAATTTTGATAGTAAAATTCAATAATTTGCAAGGGTTGTTCATTTGTAAGACGATCCATGGTTAAATTGCAAACCAAACTGAAGCTGTTTGACAGTGACACAAGGTACTAAACACACGTCAGCTGTCAAAACCAGTGTTGCCAAAACCAAACCAGCTAAAAAATCACCCGTTAGTATTTGAATTACAACCGTATTGTCAGAAAAAGATTATTTAAGTTTATTTAAGCATGTTAATCTTAAAAAAGTTTCTAAATCTTTAGAAGTTGTGACTGGCGGACACGTGGTGGTACTCGGAGGCATTGAGGTTATGGTTCAGTCAACATTTCATGAAAGACCTATGGCATTGACGATTCTTGTAATAGAAAGCAAAAAGCCTTTTACACCTTTGTTGGGACGTGTTTGGCTGGATTCTTTGTATCCACGGTGGAAGTCGTTTTTTAATTATATCGGTGAGAGTATTAACAATAACTTGTCAAATATTAGTGGTAAAATCGATGTAGATAATAATGGCTCGGTTGTTGAAATGCTAAAGACACAATATGCAAAAGTTTTCGATCAAAATTTAGAAAATCCTATTATCGGATATGAAGCGGACGTTATCTTGGATGAAACAGCAAAACCAATTGTGTTTAAAGCATATTCGGTACCATTTGGGTTGCGAGAAAAGTATAATGCGGAATTGGAGAGACTTTTAAGTATTGGGATTTTAGAGAAAGTTAGACATAGTGAATGGGCAAGTCCGGTGGTATGTGTGATGAAGAAAAACGGCGATGTTAGGCTTTGTATGGACTGCAAAGTGTCTATTAACAAGTATATGAAAACAGAACATTATCCTTTACCCCTTCCAGAGGATATATTTTCGAATTTGTCAGGTTATACACACTTTACAATTTTAGATCTAACAGGAGCTTTTCAGCAATTGCAACTTACAGAAAAATGTAAGAATTATTTCACTATAAACACTTCTAAGGGTCTTCTAAGGTTTACGAGACTAGTTTTCGGAGCGAAAGCTTCTAGTGCAATTTTTCAAAGTGTAATTGACAGCATTTTAAATGATTTAGATTTCGCCATTGGATATATCGATGATATATTAATTAAAGGTAAATCAATGGCAAACTGCATAGAGAATACCAAAATTGTTTTAGAGCGATTGGAAAGGTTTAATGTGAAAGTCAATTTAGATAAGTGTAGGTTTTTTCAAGAAAGAGTTGAATATCTGGGATATATTATTAGTGCTGAAGGGCGGCATCCAAGTGCGTAGAAAGTTGAAGCAAAGGCACCAGCACCTACGGATATATCACAACTTCGTTCTTATTTAGGGCTCTTAAATTACTACTCCAATTTTCTTCCAAACCTTTCATCGGAATTGCATGTTTTATATAATTTTCTTCGAAAAGGCGTTAGCTATAATTGGATAGGGGAATGTAGTAAGGTTTTTGAGCATACAAAAAAGTTACTGTCTGGAAATAGCGTACTTGCACACTTCGATCCAACCAAAGAGATTGTCATATCTTGTGACGCCAGTCCGTATGGCATAGGTTGTGTTTTGTCCATTGTTGAAGGAAATGTTGAAAAGCCATGTATGTATGCAATTAGCTCTCTAAGCCCAGCTGAAAAGCATTATTCCCAGCTGCATAAGGAAGCTTTAAGCATAATATTTGCAGTCCGCAAATTTCGAAAATTCATTTTTGGGAGGAAAGTAACAATTTTTAGTGATCACCAACCCTTGAAAGAAATTTTTGGCGAGAAGAAGCCAACCCCCCCTATAGCAGCATCTAGAATTCAAAGATGGGCAATAGAGCTCTCCATGTATGATTATAGAATTTTGTATCGAAAAGGCGAACATAATGGTAACGCAGATGGTTTTTCTAGACTTCCGTTACCACACAATACAGGTGATGAGATTAATATTATAAATTCATTTAATTTTTCCGATCAGTTGCCTTTAGATTTAAATAAAATTAGGGAGGAAACTGAAAACGATGGTGTTTTACAGTTGTTAAAGAGTTACATACTCAAAGGATGGCCAGACAAATTTAGCGTAGAGTTAAAACCGTTTTTCTTGAAAAGAAATCTGATAGAAATTGAGGATAACGTTATTTATTATGGTATGCGTATTATTGTGCCCTTACAGTTAAGGGGTTGCTTGTTGAGTGTATTGCATGAAGGCCATATTGGTATCGTACGCATGAAGGAATTGGCACGATCATTGGTCTGGTGGCCAAAGATAGATGAGAGTATTGAATCCCACGTTAATAATTGCGAAACTTGTGCAATAACTGGCCGTAATTCGTCAAAGCATAAATTGCACGATTGGCCTACGACAAGTTTCCCCTATGAGAGGATACATTTGGATTTCTTTTATTTTGAAGGGCGAACATACCTATTGATAGTTGATATGTCGATGTATACTTGATGCAAAATACGAATGCCAAGTCTCTTTTAGAAAAACTAAGGGTAAATTATGCAACCTTTGGTCTTCCAGTCATGTGCGTCACAGACAATGGACCCCCTTTTAACTCCTACGAATATAAACACTTTTGTAATTTGCATTGCATCCAAGATGTGAAATCTCCAGCTTACCATCCCCAATCAAATGGTCAAGCCGAACGTTTGGTTCAAGTTGTTAAAAATGATTTTAAGAAATCTATAATCGATCAGAAAACAAAGAATTTAACCGCCCAACAAAGAATTGACAATTTTCTCCTTAAATATAGAAACACTCCGTGTACCACCACATCTGAAACTCCAGCAAGCCTAATTTTCAATTTTAAGCCGAGAACAAAATTATATATTATTAAAGAAATACCTCGTTCAGGTAGTAACTCCTATAGATGGGAGAACAAACATTTCAAAGCAGGATAAGAGGTATACTACAAGGGCAATTTTGATAAATATGTAAAATGGTATCCCGCTCTTATTGTAAGACAAATTTCCTCTGATATATATCTAATAAACTTTAGAGATAATTTGAGAAAAGCTCATATAAATCAGTTGAAAAGAAAAGTAAAGCAAGTTTCATTTGCTCCTGAGCAGTTTTATATTAAGGGAAAATTGTCCAGCGGAGATGCTCAGTGTTCTCAAAATTCAGAAATGCAAACAAATGTACAAGCACCTATATTAGAAAAAGTTACTACTTATAATTTCCCTACTAGATCATCTCAAAGAATTAAAGATATTATAAAAAGAAAACATCTTATGTCAACAAAATAATATCGTAAATTCTTATTGTTTTGTTTATTATTCATTATGCATTCTATATTAAATGAATTTTATTTTACTATAATTAAAAAAAAAAAAAAAAAAAAAAAAAAATGAAGTTAAAATACCTATGTACTACTATTTAGTTTCTAAAAGAAGGGTAAACTGAAATGTATTGCAATACCTTATCAAAATAGCACATATTTTACATTCATTTGTAGTGTGCTGTAACCGCAACAAATTATGTATGTAATCATTTACACACCAAATAAATTTAGTCTATCTCTGACCACTGAGCTAAACAGTAGTTTTACTTGCGCGCAAACATATCACATGCTATCTTCAAAGGGGATAGCAGCACAACGAAAATTAGAATCGTTTTCGATGCATCTGCGAAAACAAATAACAATATGTCGTTAAATGAAACCCTTCTCGTCGGTCCAGCGATTCAGCGTGACATATTTTCAATTTGCCTGCGGTCGCGTCGACACACCTATCTCATAACAGGAGATATTGAAAAAATGTACCGGCAAATTTGAATTACACGCAATCATACCGACTTACAACGGATCGTGTGGCGCGAAAACCCAGCCCAACCGTTAAAACATTACCGCTTGCTTACAGTCACATACGGAACATCGGCTGCTCCATTCTTAGCAGTCCGAGTTCTAAAACAGCTGGCAATAGACTCCGCTCACACACATCCCCGTGCATCCGCAACTCTGCTTAATGATTTTTATGTAGATGACGTCATCACAGGTGCCGACACCATTGACGAAATCATCTCTCTTCGGGTGGAATTAGTGGACTTATTAAAAACGGCCGGGTTTATTCTCCGAAAATGGACCACAAACTGTTGACCATTACTTATATCTTTACCAGATGAACAGCGGGAACTTTCACCAGTTGACTTTGAACAATCCAGCTCAATTAAAGTCCTTGGTTTGCAGTGGTGCCCATCCACCGACTGTTTCTCATACAAGGTCAAGCTTAGCCCTTCGGACACCTGCACAAAACGAAGGATATTGTCTGATGCCTCACGTATTTTCGATCCTTTAGGTTTTCTTGCTCCCGTCGTTATAGCAGTCAAAATATTGCTTCAAGAGCTCTGGAGAAAGCAGCTTAAATGGGATGACGAAGTTCCAGAAGGCCTGTCGAATCAATGGACTGCCATCAGAAATGACTTGCATTGTGTTGAGTCATTTTCCATTCCTCGAATTATGTTACTTACCAAACACTCTTGGGAACTGCATGGCTTTTGCGATGCTTCTCTCGATGCGTACGCTGCAGTCGTTTATTGTCGAAACATTCAGTCAGATACCTCCATTTCAGTCACCCTCGTTGCAGCTAAATCAAAGGTTGCTCCTCTTAAGGTCTTACCACTTCCGAGACTGGAGCTATGTGGCGCGTTATTGCTCACTCGTCTGCTGATCAAAATAAAAGCCTATTTACAGGAACCAGAAGTAAAATTGTTCGCTTGGACAGATTCTTCAATTGTGCTTCACTGGTTAGCGGCCCCTCCGAAGAAATGGTCTGTGTTCATTGGGATTGGGAACAGAACATCCGAAATTTTGTCATCGATCCCAATCAAGTCATGGAGTCATGTTCGTACGGCCTCCAATCCTGCAGACGCCGCTACGAGAGGAATGTTACCATCTACCTTGGCAGATACGCATCTTTGGTGGAAGGGACCACAGTGGCTCAGCCGAGAGCGAGATCAATGGCCTTTATCATGTTATAACAAGGAAGACGTTGATATCAACCAGTTGGAAGAGAGAAAGGTTTCAGCATCTCAGGTACTTATCTCACATAATAACAACCTTAAATGTGTTTGAAGAAGCGTTATTGAAGTCATCAAGCTGGTTTCGATCGGTACGCGTGGTAGCATATGCATGTCGTTTCGTAAAAAATTGTCGTTCGTTTCCAAATACCCGGAAAATTGATGCTCTTTCAACGGAAGAACTAGCACTCGCACGAACTCAATTAACCAAATGTTTTTTTTTTTTTTTTTTTTTTTTTTCCGAGGGTAGGTGAAAATCTTCCAAAGACACTATGAGAATAGCAAGCGCGTTCTCATAGTAGTGTCAGATTTTTACTGACTAAAAACACCACCCTTCTAAAGATTGTTAGATACTGCAACTAAGATATAACTTATCAAGCAATTTTTCTATCATTAAATAAAAACTTTTGACAGGTTACTTTCCAATGAAAGATCCTGCGTGTTCCGCAAATTAAACGCGGTTAATCTTATCTTGCCAATTCGAACGGTTTCGTTCTTTGTAGTCGGCGCAATAAATTGCTCTCGTCCAAGATTTGTCGGACTGTATTGTTGATATGTCCGATTAGTCGGTTTCTATGCTTTCTCGCGAAGCTTCTAGTTTCAGCTTCGATTGTTGGAATTCCGAGATCCCTATGGATATCGTCGTTTCTAATATACCATGGTGCTTGTACAATTTCTCTAAGAACTTTATTTTGAAAAGTTTGTAGAATATTGACATTTGTTTTCTTGGTACAACCCCAAAGTTGTATACCGTAGGTCCACACCGGCTTTAGCACTTACTTGTATAAAAGCAGTTTGTTCTCAGTACTGAGCTGGGAATGTTTTCCGAGTAACCAGTACATTTCTCTTTATTTGATATCGAGTTCTTTACGTTTCATTTTCACGTGCGAACTCCATTTCAACTTTGCGTCGAGTGTCATTCCCAGATATTTGGCCTCGTTTGCAAAGGGTATTCGGGCCATATTTAGGAAAATTGGCAAGTCATTGGTTTTCTTATACGTGAAATTCACATGTACAGATTTAGTTTCATTTAAGGCGATCCGCCAGTTCCTTGTCCATTCATTTACCTTATTCACTGCGGTTTGCAGTTTTGTAGTCGTTTCTTCGATTGTATTACCTACTGCTAGGATAGCTGTGTCGTCGGCGAATGTAGCAAGGGTAGTGCCATCTTCCCTTGGAATATCGCGAGTATATAACAAATAGAGAAGCGGACCAAGGACGCTTCCTTGCGGTACCCCGGCCGAAATTTCTTTTAGCTCCGAGTATTCGTTTCCATTTCTAACACAGAAGAGCCTATTCCCGAGATATGATTCTAGAATATCATATAGGCTTGCGGGGAGAACTTGTCGTAACTTAAATTTCAAGCCGTCGTGCCACACCTTATCAAAGGCTTGTGAGACGTCAAGGAATACGCTTGAGCAAATCTTTTTTTCTTCAAATGCTTTCTCGATTACGTCAGTAGTTCTATGTACTTGGTCAATCGTCGAATGCTTGGTTCTGAACCCAAACTGGTGGTCAGGGATTAGATTATTGTCTTCAATAACCGGTTGTAGGCGCCTTAGCAATATTCTCTCGAATACTTTGGAAATTACTGGAAGAAGGGAAATCGGTCTATACGATTTTACTTCATTTGGCGGTTTTCCTGGTTTTAAAACCATTATGACCTCCGAGACTTTCCATTGACTCGGCACGTGTTTTAGTCTGAGCGCAGCATTTATAATATGAAGGAGCTTAATTAATGCTTTCCTTGGAAGAGCTTTGAGAACTTCTCCGGTGATCAAATCATAACCAGGAGCTTTCTTAGGTTTTAGGGATTCGATTTCACGTTTTAGTTCCCTTAGCGTTGCACTTGTGAGTGTTGAATCGTCAGATTGTGATTCCGCCCTATTAGTATTGTCGTGGATCGCTTGGCCATCGTACGGTTTAAAAGTTTCTTCGAGATCAGCGGCAAAAACGTCCGCTTTTTCCTTATCTTCCCTTGCCCATTCATTTTGATTAATTCTAATTGGCGGCGCGGGGATTTTGGGCCTTTTGGTGCCTTTTACAGCTTTCCAAAGTGAATAATTGGAATCTTTTTTCGCTGTTAAACTTTCAAGGTAAGAACCTATCGCACGATTTTTAAAATCCTTAATAACTGTCTTCAACAAATTGCACAAATAATTCAAATGTGCTTTATGTTGCGGAGCGCGACTCTGTTGCCATTTCTTACGCGCCTTCCTTTTTTCGTTGACCAATTCTTTTATTTCGGGAGGATATCGTAGCCCGTATTTGGCCGGCGTTTCCCTTGGATTAGGCGTATTATTTCAGGAGGCGATCTGTACGATCTCGACAAAGCGATCAACCTCAACCTCAAGTTCATAGGGTGTCGTAAGTGGAACACTCAGTTCAACATTCTCTTCTATTTCGTTCCTAAAGCCTTCCCAGTTAGTTTGTCTACCAGTTAATCTCGCTGGCTCTAGGTTATTGACTAGTTTTACACTCAATGTTAATATAACCGGTGAGTGGTCAGATGATAGATCAAAGCTCTCTTCAACTTTAATGTGGTTGGTAGGTATTCCTTTCACAACGAAAAAATCTATCAGGTCAGGTAGTTTTGAAGTATCAGTTGGCCAGTAGGTCGGTTTGCCCGTCGAGAGGAAATCGCAACTGTATTCCATACCTGCCCATAGAGCATTCTACCTTTTCGCGAGATGTATCTGGAGCCCCAGAACGTGTGCTTCGCATTAAAATCGCCGCCAATAATGAAGTTTGGTTTGAGCGATTTAAGCAGGTTAGTGAAATCACTTTTTTCAAGCGCGGAACGCGGTGGACAGTAGATAGATGAAATTCTAAGAGTACGCTGACTATTTTTAACTCGAATCGTGCACAGTTGCATAGTTTCGAGCTCTATCTTCAGGTCTCCGTATTGTTCAATGCCAAATGTGCTCAGTTGTCCTTATTTAAGGACGAAATCCTAAAACTCAAAAACAATTTAGAATTGACCTCAAGAAATAAACTTTTGTCGTTAAGCCCTTTCCTTGATTCTCTCGGGCTGCTTCGGGTCGGCGGTCGTTTGGAATATTCAAACTTAACGTATTCAGAAAAACACCCAATCTTGTTGTGCAAATCGCATCCCATCGCGAAACTCATCGTTGAACACGAACACAAAACAAATTTACATGCTGGCGTATCCCTTTTGTTTGCACTCATCAAACGCAGGTACTACATTCTTGGCTGCCGAAACCTGGCTCGTAAGATTGTTCACGATTGTGTTGTATGTTTCCGCCAACGTCAAACTACAACCCACCAACTCATGGGAAACCTTCCAGCTGAGCGCATTAGATACTCGCGGCCATTTAGCAGAGTTGGTTGCGATTATGCAGGCCCTATTACGCTGCGCCTTAATCTAGGAAGGAACCCAAGATTTGTGAAGTCTTACATAGCATTATTCATCTGCTTCGTCACTAAGGCTATACATCTCGAGCTCGTTGGAGATTTGACATCAGCATCGTTTCTGCTGGCCTTGGATCGATTTGTCGCACGACGCGGGAAACCCTCTGAGATATGGAGTGACAACGGAACCAACTTTCATGGGGCAAAACGACTGTTGGATGGGATGTATCAACTTTTATGCAGTCAACAACACAATACCATTATCATCGACCATTTAGCTAAAGACAAGTTTATACCACCCTCATCCCCGTACTTTGGGGGCTTGTGGGAATCAGGTGTTAAATCAGTGAAATTGCACTTGAAGCGCGTCATCGGTGACACTAGAATTGAATTGAAGCCTTATTGAACTCACGACCGATGTGGCCAACATCAGATTCTGACCCTATAGCCCTGTCTCCGTCTCATTTTTTAATCGGGGAAGTATATAGTGCTGTTCCCCAACCAGAAGTTCCTAACTCTGTAGTTTCCATGAAAATTAATTGGTCTATTTTGCAGGCAATGCTTCAAGGATTCTGGAAACGCTGACATCGGGAATATCACACTTCATTACAGCAACGACCGAAATGGAAAAAGTCGCAGCCTAATCTGGAAGTCAATGATGTTGTTCTGCTCAAAGAACCGAATGTGCCACCATCAAAATGGATACTTGGACGCATTCTTAAGACACATCCTGGAGCTGACAACAAATGTAGAGTGGTCACCATTCGCACCAAATGTGGGGACTATGTACGACCTGTTGTCAAGGTTGCATTGTTGCCGACCTCTGAAAGGCCATAGGCTTTCAGAGGGGGCTGGATGTTGGAGAACGACACGCAACTTACCTTCCACATTGTACCAAACAACATCGAACGCACCCTAACACTCAATTCTATCAATTAGTATT
Source organism: Cheilosia vernalis (assembly GCA_949126925.1). Taxonomy (NCBI): domain Eukaryota; kingdom Metazoa; phylum Arthropoda; class Insecta; order Diptera; family Syrphidae; genus Cheilosia; species Cheilosia vernalis. Next base: position 44,268,200 of record OX421358.1, read on the forward strand.
AGTTAGCACACTTACATATTGTAAAGTAAAACAGTTTGCTTTTCCTATTATCAATTTGTCATTTTGCATTTAACGAAACGGTTACTCTCTTTTGTTCTATTGAAATTATGTTATGTATACATGTTTGACTCGAACCACTAGTTCTTTTCCTGGCGCAAGCGACTATTCGTCGCCGGTGGCTGGGCATTGGTACTTGAATCGTCAACGAGATCGGTTGGCGTTGCTCTGCTGCGAAATACATTGTACAGATAAATCATTCGACCAGTCTTTTTTTGTATAAACATAGTAGTATTCTATACAGTACATAATTATACACAATTACACTACACATCATTTTGGAACACAGAATTTTCCTCACTTCAGCCAGATTACACAGAGGAACAATCCACGAACACACCAGGAAGTATATACTCCTATATACAACAATTATTTTTTTTGCATTTACACATTACACATTACACTATTAACAAATTTAACAAACTCACATTCACACAAAACAGTATTATTTGTTTTCTGTAATAGTTTATCGAAATTCTTACCTATTTAGACACAAACCTCGTTTAGTAAAATAACCGCGAAAATATTTAAAAATCGCAATTTCAGAAAAGCCACGTAGAGGCTGCGTAAATCTTTACGCAATGTTTAACTAAACAACATCGTAGAGGCGTCTTAAGGGAATCTTAAAAAATAGGCTGTTAGAGCTCTGGGGCCCGATTCCGCAAGAGTGAGTTTTTTGCCCGTGCACACGCTTAACGAAACTCACACTCATTGCCCATGTACTCCAAACACAGTTCACGCGATTCCGCAACGTGCTGTGAGTTTCAATGTGCTAAGTGAAACTTTTTTGTCAGTCGACTAAGCTGAATTCTGTTTGACAGAATCTTTGTTTAAAAAAATGTGCGACTGTATCCAACAGTCCCGAAATATGTATGTGTAAACACCGTGCGTGCGGTATGTGTGTGGCTCGATACACGTCATTGAGAAAAGAGGGAATTGTAATAACCGTATTCTTAATATATTACGAAATAACAAAATATCGACAACAGCGCCACCTATCAGATCCAAAACTATTCTACCTATCTTTCTAGCTGCATACAACCATGCACATGTACAAAGTTTCAATGATATCGGTTGAGTTTCTCAGCAAATCGACAACAGCTCCACCTGTCGGGTCCGAAACTATCCTATCTCTCCAGCTGCATACAACCATGCACAAATACAAAGTTACATTGAGATCGATTGAGTTTGTCAAAAAACTCGACAACAGCGCCACCTATCGGGTCCAAAACTATCCTCTCTTTCTAGCTACATCCAACCATGTACATATACAAAGTTTTATTGATATCGGTTGAATTTCTCAGCAAATCGACAACAGCGCCACCTATCGGGTCCGAAACTATCCTATCTTTCCAGCTGCATACAACCATGCACAAATACAAAGTTTCATTGAGATCGATTGAGTTTCTCAAAAAACTCGACAACAGCGCCACCTATCGGGTCCAAAACTGTCCTCTCTTTCTAGCTACATCCAACCATGCACACATACAAAGTTTCATTGAGATCGGTTGAGTTTCTCAGCAAATCGACAACATCGCCACCTATCGGGTCCGAAACTATCCTATATTTCCAGCTGCATACAACCATGCACACATACAAAGTTTCTTTGAGATCGGTTGAGTTTCTCAAAAAACTCGACAACAGCGCCACCTATCGGGTCCAAAACTGTCCTCTCTTTCTAGCTGCATACAACCATGCACACATACAAAGTTTCATAGAGATCGGTTGAGTTTCTCAGCAAATCGACAACAGCGCCACCTATCGGGTCCGAAACTATCCTATCTTTCCAGCTGCGTACAACCATGCACACATACAAAGTTTCATTGGGATCGTTGACGGTAACGGTAACAGTGACGGTGATGGTAACAGTGACGCGAGTTTATTGGTTTCTTCCACTCCAAAGTACCCAACTCGCCGCGCCTAAAGAGCATTAACTTCAAAAACATGCTTTATTTCAGCTCATAAATATATGCAATGATAAAAACGTATGCAATGATAAAATATATGCAATGGCGCATTTCCGTCACAGCTAGTTGAATGTTTGGAATTACTCCACCAGATTCCAACAACGCGCAATGTATTCCATGATAAAACACAATGATGCATTTCCGTCACACATATCCGTTACATTAAGTTCTATGTTTGGAGTTACTCCACCAGATTCCAACAACGCGCGCTTAGATGTTTACACATCAAAAAAAGAGGAAAATGAACGCGATTGTAAGACACACAAGACGACAAAATCGGTATGTTGGTATATTAAATTGTTTCAAGTTAACTTATTTTGTGTATTACGTTTATATTTTCGCAGGAGTAAATTAGTTATTATATATACGAAGAAATATTAGAAACTCTCGGGATCCCTTTGAAGAAGCAACAGAACAGCAGTTTATCGATTTGTATCGGCTCCCAAAGAATTTTTGTTTGGAATTTTAAGTGTTACTACTCGACTTCTTTGTGCTTTGCGATATTTTGTAACAGGAAATTATAAGCGACCAATTGGGTAAGATTTTTTTTCTTGTATGTCTCAGACATCGGTTTATCGCTGTATTCACGAAGTGGCATAAATCCTTAATGAAATAGCGCATGAATATGTAACATTTCCAGACGAGCATAAGAGCAAGCCACTATTAAAGCAGAGTTCTATAATGTAGCATCTTTCCCCGGGATTGTAGGACCTATAGATGGAACTCATATTAAGATAGTTGCACCAAAGCAGGACCTTGAATACGCCTATATTATTGACGGAAAGGAGGTCATTCTATAAATGTGCTTTTGATTTGTGACTCAACATACATACTTAATTCGTTATGTGAAAGCTAAGTTTCTAGGGACTTCGCATGATGCATACATTTGGCGCCGTTCAGCTTTACAAGAATATTTCAAGACAAAGTACGCAGAAGGAAAAAGAAACTTTTGGCTGCTGGGAGATAGTGGATTTTCACAGCAGCCATGGTTAATGACACCATGTAAAACGACATCTAATAGAGCAATGGAAAAGTAAAATGTTGCTCATAAGACTACAAGATGTAGGAAAAATTATAAACGTGTGTGTTGTTCTCCATAACATTCTCACAAAAGCAAACATGCCTATCAACTTAACCGAAACACCAAGCAACGAAACGATGTTCAATTTTCCAATTTGGACGACACTAATACTTTAAGACGAGGACAAATAATAAGACAGAATATAATTGAAACAAACTTTTCTTGATTTTTTTTCCATGTATTAAAAAATTATATAATATTATTGCTTTGTTTTGAACTGATATTCTTTTTCTTGAAGGAATACCTCTCTTTCTCTTAACTCAGGAAGCTTTCCTTCATATTCCTTTCTCCAATGAAAAGATTGCTCCTGCATTTCAAAGCTTCTTTTGATGTAAAATAATTTTTCGGCTTCAATTTTTACCATGTTTTCTTAGGAAGACGCCTCTGAATGCTTTCCCGATGGAGCCTTTTTCCTTTTGCGATGTGTTGGTCTTGCATTAGCTGCAGAAGACGGCCGTGCCACGGCTGTACCTAACTGGCATTTCTTGAATGAATTCTTTCTCTACAGGGTCGTCTAAGGCTTCCACAACCCATGGAAAATTCTCATCATCTTCAGGATCTGATTGTGACGGCTGACTGCTGACTGTGAATAGATACCGATCTCTGAATTTGTAAAAAAAAAATCACAAAATAAACCATTCGAAAAGTTAAATTAGTTTTGCATTGTCTTACCATATTGATTTGACATTGCCGTAAGACATACAGCTCCGGAACATCTGCGCCACTTATTAAAACGGGAGCTAATAGTGCAACCATACGCTCTTCAAATGGACTTAGCTGCTTAACCTTCTTTGTGCCGTTCACTACACTGATTTAAAAAGACGCTTTTATTAGCGCTTCTCGTTTTTTAGCATGAAGTCTAAACGAAAGTACAGAAACTAATTTATGAAATAAAATAAACGGTTACTTACTTTTGATCCCTCCAATACTTTCGCCATTGGTTAACGTCTTTCTTCGCACCTCCAATTGCGTTTAAATTTGCCGTTAGCATTTGCCATTTAGTGGCTTTTATATGAGCCCTATCTGATGATTCAATTCTAAAATAAAATAAAATATGTGTGTATAGGTATAAGAAAATATAATATTAGGCAAATAAACAAACCTGTCGTGAGCGAAATCTACGTTTTCCTCCATGAAGACCAATAGATATTCTTTTTATTCGTCACTCGCTTTTTTCATTGGCTTCGGTTCGCCCATTTTGCTTAAATTCCTCAACTCCCAGTCGAAAACAGAGTGAATACATTTTTTGAATTGTGTGCACGAACTGTCAAAAAGCCTACTTAGGTCTAGTTTGTTCAATCGTGGTTATCTTTAATCATTGGTTATTCGAGCTGGTAACCAGCGAATGTGTTTGTTCAGCAAAATATTAACCAGAGAATCAGTGCTTTGGTTACTTAACCAGAGAAATCGATAAACAGCCGATTTTGGCCGGCTAATGAGATTTAACCACTGATTTTCTGTAATTTCGTTTGTTCAAGTTTTATAGGGACTACGTAGTTATTTATCTCCGCTGGTCCTGATGATGATGCGGACATCGTCGAAACCGACAAGTTGTTGGAGGACCTCTTACTAACAGAAAAAACCACAAATAATGCTGAAAGTCGTTCAAATTAACTTGAGGCACTCAAGGTGTGCCTCCGACAATCTGAAGGTTTTTCTAAGGGAGGAAAACGTGGACATCGGCATTATCCAGGAGCCATGGGTGAGAGATTCGTCCATAAAGGGGCTTCAAGACAGACAATACAACATTTCTACAAACATCAGGCCACAGGTATAAGCCTAGAACTTGCATACTCGCTAAGAAACATCTAAAAGGTTTTTTATGTCCCAATCTTAGCTCAAATGATTTGACAGTGGTTAAACTGGAGTGTGCAAACCAATCAACGTACCTGGCAGCAGCATACATGGCACATGAGGTACAAGCGCCGCCAGCGGAAGTGAAGCAGCTCATAGCCGCAACAACAAGTAAGGACAACCTACTATTAGGTTGTGACGCCAACGCCAGGCATACATTACGGGGGAGCTCAGAAGATAATGAAAGAGGTGAGTCACTTTTTGATTTTCTTTTAAGTACTAACCTATCTGTCTGCAATAAGGGCACGACTCCAACCTTCGTTTTCCCGAGTACGGGAACTTTCCGGGGGTGGGAAGAGGTCCTAGATATCACACTAAAAACAAACAACGATAGCTTTACAGTCGAAAACTGGAGAGTTTCCAATCTGAAGTCACTCTCAGACCACAGATGGATCCTCTATGACTTGGGTCTCGAGGCCGAGACTAGTAAACCATTTAGAAACCCAAAGAGAATTAATTGGACCAAGTTTGTTCAAGTCCTTCGGACAAAACTCAAAAATACACCCGAAGGACACACTTTAGTAATTGAAGAACTGGAGGCAAAGGTTAAGCCTTTCGAGAACGCAATAGTTGCGGCATACAAAGTCTCCTGCCCAGTTAAACGTAGCAAAAAAACACTTCCCCCATGGTGGAACGAGGATCTCTACAATCTCAGACAGATGACCAGAGCGATTTTTAATATCTGCCACAAACACAAATTCTGGCAGCCTTATAGGGACTGTCTAAGTCTTTATAAAAAAGCCATCAAGGTATCCAAAAAGGAGGCCTGGATGGATTATTGCCATTCAATAGAAACCTTTAAGGACTCCGCCAGGCTTAGCAAAATTCTGTCCAAGGAACACTCCAACCCTTCCTTTCTAAGAAAGTCAGAATTTATTAGTCAATGGATAGTCTCTATGCTCAGAACAAGAACCCTTCAGGCAACACTAGGCAACAGCCACTTAACCAGATTTGCCCACTGTTCCGGATATAAAGTTTATAAAGTTCAGTAATTCAAATGTTTTTGTTTATATAAAGTAAAATTATGAAGTATACAGTTTATTAATAATATTGTGGATAAGCCATAAGCAAAACAATCTGAAAAGCGTTTTTTATTTTTGGTTTCTGCTGGTCTATGACCTCTAATGTCCTAAATATAGTTTCCAGGAATGTAGAAAATTCTTCGAACGATGGCAACTCCTTGCTAGCTCCTAAGCGTTCTTCCCACAACTGTTGCGTACATGGAGGTAACTTTTGAAATATTATATAAATTATTACTAAATCCCATTGTTTTACAGGAATCCCGAGATTCTGTAGGGAATGAATACACTCGGTTGTCGTGTCCAGCATCGTTTTCAGCCCAAAAGAGTTTTCATTTTGCATGTGCGGTTGATTGAAAAGCACCTTTAAATGGGTATTAACTAAAAAGCGCTTATTTTCATACCGCGAACACAAAATGGACCAAGTCTTTTCATAATTTCCTTCATCTATGTCCAAATGCTGAAGCAAACGGTCAGCTTCACCAGATAAACCTGACTTCAGATAATGAAGCTTTTGTATTTCTGAGAGATCAGAGTTATTATGAATCATAGATTCGAATTTACTTTTGTATTGTCTCCATTTTTCATATTGTCCAGAGAAAACTGGAAGCGCCATTTCTGGCAAGCGTATACCAAACGTATTTGAACTGGGTTGTGTCCGAGTACTTCTCGAAGCGCACGCAGAAATGTTCGGACGGAACTTCTTTGAATGAAAGATTGCTGATAGGTCCTAAAACACAAAACAATATTACAGATACAATTATAAAATAATGTACAAAATTACCTTCACAGCCGATGTGGAAAAAATGTACCGTCAAATAAGGATGAATCAACGAGATGCGTATTATCAACTGATACTCTGGCGTAAGAGTGAACCGGAACATCTTAAATTGTACCGGTTAGATAGGGTCACTTTCGGCACAGCCAGTGCACCTTATCTCGCCATTCGTACTCCTAACCAGGTGGCTTTGGATGAAGAGTCACATTTTCCAGTGGGAGCTCAAACAGTACGAGACGAGATGTATGTCGACGACATAATTTCCGGTGCCGATTCAGTGGAAGATGCCTTACACAAACTTGATGAGGTCCGAGAGTTGCTGGCCACCGCAGGATTCCATTTGCGGAAGTGGACAAGCAATTCACAAATGGTTTTGGAAGGCATTCCGCTTGAACAGCGGGAATTGGATTTTTCGGTGCCTTTTGAGTCTTCGACAGAACATGTCAACGCTCTCGGAATGCGATGGTTTCCTATTGACGATGTGTTCTCGTTCCGAAATATCTGCTACCATACTTCTCAGGTGCCAACGAAAAGGACTCTGCTGTCCACCATAGCACGCCTATTTGATCCACTGGGCTGGATTTCGCCGTGCATAGTTAAGGCGAAGATGTTTATGCAGCATCTTTGGTGGCGTGGACTTACGTGGGACGAACCGATTCCATTGGCTCTCAAGGAGGATTGGCTTGCTTTCTATCAGGAGCTTCCTTTACTGGAGAGTTTTCGGATGCCACGGTGGGTGAACCTGCAACAAGATCAAAAGGCCATCGAAATCCACGGATTCAGCGACGCGTCGGAGAAGGCATACGGTGCAGCGATCTATCTTCGAGTTCTAGACAGCAACAACGTCATTCACGTTCATCTACTAGTCTCAAAAACAAGGGTCGCGCCGTTAAAAACCGTCACACTTCCGAGGCTGGAACTATGTGGAGCGGTCATGTTAGCAACACTGTTGGATTACGTCACGAAGATTCTACGATTGTTTGATGTGAGAACGTATGCTTGGTCTGATTCAACTTTTACGTTGGCGTGGATCATGGCACCTCCGTCGAAGTGGAAGACATTTGTTGGGAACCGTGTTGCCGAAATACAACGTCTTACAAATTGCAACATCTGGAAACATGTTTTACGCAATGCAGCTGATCTGGCGTCACGGCCTCACGGGGACTTTTACCATCCGAATTAAAGGGCAATACGCTTTGGTGGAATGGCCAAAATTTCTCAGGACTCAGGACAAACCAACCAACGATTTTGCCGACCGATGAGGAAAGTCGTAAAATAAAGTCTCATTGCATCGTCAATTACGACAAGTGATCAATCTATTATTCCATCGTCACTCAGCGCTACCTACCTTAATCAGGATTTTATCATATTGCTGCAGATTTGCGTCCAATACACGCAAACTATCAGCGCAAAGGGAGCAGTCAATATTGTCACCGATGGAACAAGAGGTAGGTTTGAAGGTTGCCGTAAGGACAGTGCAAGCGAGCATGTTCTTTGAAAATTCAAAGGAGAACCAACCAAATTTAAAGCGCATCAAATTTCTGCATCCATTTATCGACGAGGAGAAGATCGTTAGAGTAGGGGGTAGGCTTCAAAATGCGAACTTAGGTTACACCCAACAACATCCAATCATTTTGAGACCTGGTCATCATTTCACTAATCTTGTCGTTAATGATGCACATGAGAAAACCCTTCATGGTAGCACTCAACAAATGATAGCCTATCTCCGAACAAAATATTGGATCCTCGACATAAAAAGAAGTGTCAAGAAATGCATTCACAAATGCAACATATGTTTTCGACATAGGGCAAAACCAGTCTTTCAGCTGATAGGAAATTTGCCAGCCCCAAGGGTACGAGTTTCTCGAGCTTTCAGTTTTACCGGAGTTGACTATGCCGGTCCTATTGATGTCAAAGCGTGGAAAGGTCGGGGAACGAAAATGTTTAAGGCCTATTTCGCCATATTTGTTGGCTTGGCCAGCAAGGCAATTCATCTTGAGCTGGTCAGCGAGATGACGACACAAGCCTTTATCGCCGCCTTTTGCAGATTTTCGTCCAGACGCGGTAACTGTAAGGAAATCTTCAGTGACTGCGGCAAAAATTTCATTGGCGCTGCCAAGGAATTGGAGAATCTACGGAAAGCAGCGAACTAACGTGTGATTTTTTAGCTGGTTTGGTTTTGGCAACACTGGTTTTGACAGCTGACGTGTGTTTAGTACCTTGTGTCAGGGCCGTCTTAACCTAGGCTGGGGCCCTTGGGCACACAAGAATTTGGGGCCCTTTTGGAAAGTACAAAAAGCGAATTATAATAACATTTTGTTAATATGTGTGACCAATTATTATAGGTAATCATTAATCAAATACAGTATAATGATATGTCATTAATGATATTAGAATGCTGCTGGTTTTTTGGTTATGATTACGATAACGGTTTCTTTCGGGATTTCTGTTGAGCAAAATCTTCTATAATATCCTTAAAGTAAATTTTTTGAAGGATATCACTTTCTATGCACATAATTGACAAATTACTCAATCGTTCTTGTAACATTGTTGTTCGCAATTTTTTATTCTCTTGAGCTGCGAAAATGACATCGTGTTTCAGCACGGATCGTATCGTACGCGTACCCATGCGAAGGACTTAGTAGAAAAATCAGCATTCAACATTTTTTAATTTTTTTTTGTCCGTAAATTTCAAGTTCGAAAGTATTTTTTTCAAAAACTATTAACAGTAATAGGTCGGTTAAATTTTTTTTTTTTGCACTTTATACTTTTTTTTGTAGGCGCAGTGGCTTATTGGTTAGTGTGTTGGACTACTAAGCGTGGGGCCCCATGTTCGAATCCTGCAAAAAAAACCCAAATTCCAACTCAGGGTTTTTTCACTGCGCCACCTCTCGCGAACGTCTGACAAACATCCGAGAGTATAACTGTCTTGAAAGACCTTCTCAATCGGCCGTTTGGAATCGGCATAAAATTGTAGATCCCTTCCATACCTTCCAAAAATTATAAACTCACACAAAACGAATGGTTGCTAGAAGCTAGCCCCAGGGTCCCTACAGACCTGTTGCGCCAACTATAGGCAAAATTAGGCACCGAATTTTTATCTTTTGCTCTCGAATAACACGTACTATCAATTTCAATCACAGAATGCAGTGAAGCGATAAAGTTTACCTACCTACCATTTCGTTGTCCTTACGCATGCCGGCATGCACATATAGGCGTTCCATATCACCAAATTACATGAAAAAACTTATTTCTTATGGCATCAAGTGGTTCTTAAAGATTTTGCCTGCTGCTGCTACAGTATGAGAATCGAATATAGCGATATCTCTATACTTCTTCCCACTCCACCGGCTTCCATTATTCGGCAATTATATTTTGATTTGCTTTTGCTGTGTCATAAACTCACATGGTAACATGACCAACCGTAAAAGGCATAAGGCAGGAAAGCTCTTTGCCTACACAAATGAATGGAGCGAAGTGAAAGGTGCAATTAAAAACAAGAGCCTTATTCTCAACGCTTATTTTGAAGGCTCCTTGTCTGGCAAGGAAAAAATATGAACCAAATTTTTGTACAGGAATAAGACATCTGTATATTTTTATTCTCTGTGCTGAAAGTTTTATACATCATTCGGGGAATCCCCCAAACAAAAATGTTTTGAGAATAAATGTATGAGAGAAATTGTCGGTACTTCGGGGCCCCCTGAGAATGGGGGCCCTGGGCACGGGCCCCGTGTGCCCTTATGGTAAAGACGGTATTGCCTTGTGTCACTGTCAAACAGCTTCAGTTTGGTTTGCAATTTAACCATGGATCGTCTTACAAATGAACAACGCTTGCAAATTATTGAATTTTACTATCAAAATTCGTGCTCGGTTCGAAATGTTCATCGCGCGCTGCTTCCGCTTTTTTATCGAAAAATTGTGTTCAGCGATGAGGCTCATTTTTGGTTGAATGGGTACGTAAATAAGCAAAATTGCCGCTTTTGGAGTGAAGATCAGCCAGAAGCATTCCAACAGCTACCAATGCATCCCGAAAAAGCCACTGTTTGGTGCGGTTTATGGGCCGGCGGCATTATTGGGCCATATTTCTTCAAAGATGATGCGAATCGCAGCGTTACTGTCAATGGTGAACGCTACCGAGCGATGATAACAAACTTTTTTTTGCCCGAAATGGAAGTTCTTGACTTGCATGATATGTGGTTTCAACAAGACGGTGCCACATGCCACACAGCACGCGAAAAAATGGCGCAATTGCGAGGCGAGTTTGGTGAACAGTTAATTTCACGTTTCGGGCCGGTCGATTGGCCGCCTAGATCGTGCGATTTGACACCATTAGATTATTTTTTGTGGGGGTATGTCAAGGCTAATGTGTATAGGGACAAGCCCGCTTCGATTGACGCACTGGAAGCCAACATCCATGCATTCATTCGTGAGATACCGGCCGATATGTGTGAAAGAGTATGCCAAAATTGGACTCAGCGGATGGGCTACCTGAGACGCAGCCGCGGTCAACATTTGCATGAAATTATCTTTAAACATTAAATTGCAAGGTTCAAACTATCAATTCAAATAAATATTTCATAGCTCCATTTTTTGTGTTTTTTTTTTTTTAAAAAAGTTCTAAACCTCTTAAAAATATCACCCGTTACGGAGTTAAATGGAATTTCATCCCTCCTGCGTCCCCACATGTGAAGTCGGTGAAATATCACCTCAAATGCATAGCCGGAAATTCCATTCTAACTTTCCAAGAGCTTTATACACTCTTAACTCAGATTAAGGCATGTCTGAATTCGAGAGTCGAGACTCCTCTGTCCACTCAGCAGTGATCCAGATGACTTCGCAGCATTAACTCCGGCACACTTCCTTATCGGAGAGCCTACAATAAGTATACCAGAACCAAATATGCTGGACGAAAACATCTGTTGCACTGAGAGGTGGAAAAGGATACAACAATTGCATCAACATTTTTGGAAACAATGGAGCTCGGAATATTTATCCCGTCTCCAACAACGACCTAAATGGCTTAAAACAGAGCCACAACCGAAAATAGGCGATCTTGTCTTGGTAAAAGACGAGCGCATTCCACCGTCAAAATGGATTATGGCACGAGTCATACATCTACACCCAGGAGCAGATGATCTCATACGCGTTGTCACATTAAAAACCCAAAACGGTGAGTTCAAACGACCCATCACAAAAATCTGCTTGTTACCAAGCAATGTTTAACGAACAAATTTCTAAATAACACTTATCACCCTATATATTATAGTGTCTTATACATATAATCTCATTCACTTAAATAATATGTATTCTTTCACTCATATTCACACTATACTATCACACTACAAATATACACATTTCTCACAAGTAAAATATCGCATAAAAAAAAATAATATTATTACAACCTAACATAACATCAAAATTAGATAATTAATAATTATTATAAACTCCACACATAAAAAACACTAATCAACACAATACCACACAAAATTTCCCCACACAACACCATATCACAAAACACTACACAAAATAAAATTTACCCAACAGAAAAAAACACGTATAACAACACTAAACCCACTCATTCCATAGCAAAACAATATACAGTCCGCTTGCTGCCCCATTGCATTGCAATCATATACGCACACACACAAACGCACATCCATTGCAACAACACCATCCAATCTTTGGAAATCCATTCATAAAAAAACACAAAATCATACATAATTTCAAAATTGAATTACATAAAGAAAAACTTACCTGCATACATACCTAGTTCCATTTTTTCTGAGGATCAGCACACACCAGAATTTATTTTACGTTAAAATTACTCGTTAACACGTTATAAATATCAACCTAAAAATTTACACAAAACACGAAATGAAGCAAATTATCCTACGCCAATTCACTACACACTCCGTTGATAGTAAAAGAAGAAAAGCCACCGATCGAGTACAACAGGTAGAGGAAGGGAGATGGCAAGTAGGGCAATATTACTCACTCCAGCTTAGGTTGTTTGTTGTCAATTGTCATTCATCTGTTTGTTTGTCCTTCTCTGTTCCACTAATTGTTTCTTTAACAGAACATCTGAAGAGCAAATTGCAAGTTGCAACACGAGTGGAATCCAAACAACCAGAGGAGTTTTTTCGATTTAATAAAATAATACTTTGTACCTCAAAAGTTGAGCGTGTTTTCTCTTCGGTTGTATGGGTACCATTACCCCATAATTCAAATGTTTTTGTTTATATAAAGTAAAATTATGAAGTATACAGTTTATTAATAATATTGTGGATAAGCCATAAGCTTTCATTTGACATTTCTTAAAATCTCTACACTCTGTTTAATATAAATAAAGCAATTTCAATGACCTATGAATGCATTCGCAATAAACCGAACACTTTATAACGTTGTAAGAAAAATACAGTGCGTTTTCTTCAATTTTATCCGTTTTCAACTGAAATATCAACGGGAAGTAATATTACATTGTTGCACAGTTTCCCCTTTGTGTAATAAACCAATACAGTTCTCTGGACAAAACACCCACAGAGGAACGCCATAGGGTGGTGTCATTTCGCCTCTACTCTGGCTAATGGTTATAAACAAAATTCTTGAAAAACTTGACAGGGAACGAGTGAAAGTTGTCGCGTATGCGGATGACGTGGCAATACTAGTGTCATAGAAGTTTCCCTCCGTGATTAGCGAAATCATGGAGGCCGCTCTAGAAAAGGTATACACCTGGGGTGCAAGCTGCGGCCTCGGCGTCAACCCTAGTGTTGGGGACTATCGAATAAAAACTATCGACTTATTCGATAGTTGCTCAAAATTCGTTCATTCGATAGTAGTTGAAAATTCGTTCATTCGATAGTAGTTGAAAAAATCATTCACTCTGCTATCGAATGAAAATAGTAATGAACGAAAAGTTATTCAACTACTACTTTTTTTTCACTCGATAGCAGGTTTGAACGAATCCATTCGTTCATTCAGCTTTTCGTTCATCTGCTATTTTCATTCGATAGTAGGTTTGAGTGAATGATTTCATTTCTTCAACTTTTCGTTCAATTACTATTTTCTTCTTCTTTCGTCGATAATGGGGTGTGCTTGCTTGCTTGAACGATTTACTTTTTCCGGTCGATATGGACTATGAAGCTTTTTGTAGGTAACAGTAACAAAGTTTTGTGTGCTTAATGCTTTTACTTTAAACGCGATTTTTCATGATTGGATGAGTTATAAACTGGTTGATGAATTACGTTCAAATTTTACTTGGATTTAGTGGATGTCTGATTTTTTTATTTTGATTTTTCTATTGCCATTTGTGATGCTTCTCAAAATAAATAAAATATAATAAACAAATTTGGATATTGTACCGACACGATTCGAAATTCACATAACATGTAAGTTCAAAATCCAACGAAATTCATCAAGGGTGTGTGCGTTTTACTTTCTATTTTCTAGATACTAAGTTAAAAGGCTTAATTTGTAGGAATTTCATTATTAAAACAAATACTTCCTTACACGTTTTCTTTTTAAATTTGTTACTTACGGTAAGTACTAATTTAGTGTACATATCTATTATTGTTCACGCAGAGCTGGGACAATGTAAAGAAATTTAAAAATTTTATTTTGCGTGGGTAGATATTTGTATTTGGTTTAGTAGGTAATTAAATGAATGGAATCTGTATGTATGTTGTTTTTTGTGGTGGTTATAATTAATGTTCTTAGAAAACAAAACAAAACAAAACAAAACAAAACAAACCAAAGCAAAAAAAAAAAAAAAACAAAACAAAGTGAAACAAAACGTAACAATAGAATTTGACTTCCGCAACAATGTTGATTCCACTTCAGTAACAAACAATGAAAATGTTATCCTCCATGCACCAAAAAATGTATACCTAACTTAAAAAAATATTTTGTTAACTTAGTGTAACGTAGTGTATTTTTGCGCCTTTTTTATTTATGAATAAATTTGGTTTTTAATTGAACCATAAGCACGTACGGAAATATAAATGATATTGGGGATTATGCTTTTGTAGGGATCCATATGTTTAAGAAGCAGAATTATAGCGAGGTGTTTGGCATCGTTTTCAAATGCTGTTGTAAATGCTGGTTCAATCAAGTCACGCTGATTCTGATGTTGACTTGTCGATCAATACAAACAAAATAATTACAAATTCAAATACAAATACCTACCTACCAATTATGATATTAACATTTCCCACCTTTGCCTTCATCTTCATATGCGTCATATCGCTTATATACCTATACATTTTATTAGAAAACACATCCAAGAAAATGCGTCCGAGCCTGAAACGATCCCACGTGTGGGAATTTTTCAAGAAAACTGGAGACTTTGTGTTCTGCAATATATGCAAGAAGCAATTCAAATATTCGGGCAATACTTCAAATTTAAATGACCATTTGCGCCGTAGGCATCC
This sequence comes from Cheilosia vernalis, assembly GCA_949126925.1. Taxonomy (NCBI): domain Eukaryota; kingdom Metazoa; phylum Arthropoda; class Insecta; order Diptera; family Syrphidae; genus Cheilosia; species Cheilosia vernalis. The sequence continues at coordinate 44,283,382 of OX421358.1, forward strand.
AAGTTATCTGCATGATGGAGTCTCAAGGTCTCATAGTGAATCTCGTTCAGATGTGGGGTCTTCTTTTTTAGCTCAACGTAATATACAAATGGAAAGTGAAACTAATAATGTTGAAGTGCCTGTGGGTTCTCTGCAATTAGTTGAGCTTGGAGCTGCACAAGGTGCAGTGCCAAAAAGAAAACCTTTACAGACCAAACTGGTGATAGCAGATAAACGCTCAGAGCTATCGGAATTTGAAAGAAATGACATTGACGATTCAATAATAAAAATGATAACGAAAGATCTTCAACCTCTTGCTATTGTTGAAAACGAAGGATTTTTGGAATATTCTAAAAAGCTTCAGCCGTTATACAAAGTTCCAAACAGAAAACTGCTATCAAATACAATGCTGCCGGGTAAATACGGGGACGTTTTGAATAAGCTAAAAATCCTAATTCAAAATGTCGCTCATGTTGCTGTAACGACTGACATGTGGACTTCTGATAGCAACAGAGCATTTTTAACCGTTACAAGCCATTTTATTATTGACAACAAAATACATTCAGCAGTTTTGACCACAAAGGAAGTTCCTGAAAAGCATACAGCTGAAAATATTGCAAGTGTCTTAACAAAAATTTTTGAAGAATGGTCGATTTTAAGTAAAGTTGTTACAATAGTTAGTGACAATGGATCAAACATCAAAAAAGCTATAAGCGATAATCTGAAAAAACATCACCATCCATGTGTTGCCCATACCCTGAACTTGTGTGTCGTCGATGCAATTAAAATAAATCATGAGATTGCAAAATTGCTCATTAAATGCAGGACAATTGTATCGCACTTTAGTCATAGCACATTGGCAACAGAAAAGCTTAAGAGTATGCAGAGACAAATGGGCAAACAGGAGTTGAAGCTTAAGCAGGATGTACCGACGAGATGGAATTCTTCGCTTATAATGTTAGAGCGCATTCTTCTGGTGAAGGAACCACTGTCTGCTATAATCACGTCTTTGGCAACCGCCCCTACCTTTTTAAATGCGTTAGAGTGGGAGCTAATACCGGATTGCATAGCAATTCTTAAACCAATCGAGTCTATGACAATCGAGTTATCCGCCGAAAAATATCCAACCATGTCCCTTGTAATTCCATTGGTAAGAGGTCTCCAGTTTACGATTAAAAATCAACAACTTAAATCATCGTCTGGAGATTTGTTAAAAAATTCCTTACTGGATGTGATACAAAGGCGACTTGGGCAATTGGAAACCGATAAAACGTGCGCAAAGGCAACATTTCTGGACCCGAGGTTTAAGAAGATTGCTTTCGGAAATGAGACAAATGCCACAAATACCCAAAAACTGATCACTGAAGAGGTAACATTTCTTTTAAATAAGAAAAGCAGTTCACCATCACCAGTTGTTGTTTACCCACATGTGGCTTTATACAACATAGAAGACAATTCAGAAGACCTTGATGACCCAGGAGACCCAGTCCAGGAAATAACACCACTTCCAAAAGCAATCTCATTATGGTCAATGCTCGATCAAAAGATTAGTGAGGTAAAAACAACCTACAGTAATGCACCTAGTGTTGTGGCTAATCTTGCAGTGCAGCAGTACTTACGAGCAAATTATGTAAACCGATCGCAAGATCCATTAGCGTTTTGGAAGGAGTACAAAACCATAAGTCCAGAACTCTTTCAGCTCTCACAAAAATATTTATGTATTCCTGCAACATCGGTTCCTTCAGAAAGGGTTTTTTCAAAAGCAGGTCAAATAATAAATGATAGACGAAATCGCTTAAAAGGAGAAAAATTAAACCAGATTATATTTTTGAATAGCAACTATGATTTATAAATGGTTTTATTAACAAATATGTACCATCATACTGTAAATAATAGTTTAACTAAACATAATAATCTTAAAATCAATTGCTATTTAATCCCTAATTTTAATTCTTTTTTTGCTACATAACATATCTGCCTGTATGAAAATAATATCTAATCCGTCAACTGCGATTTACATTTAAATTAAAAAACATTATTCATGCAACCATTTTTTTATTATTAGCCTCGAAAGCTTTTTATTAACCAAATATATAAGTATCAAACGCTAACCCGACACGGTGAATATTATTTTAATTAATAAATCAAATCTATATTATTATTTTGTATTTACTTACTTTAAAATATCTACTATTTTAACTTAAAATATAAATCTTCTTTTCTTTATTAACTTGTCAGGTTTTTAACCAATGCTCTAAAAAAAAATCTTGGTGAATGTGCAAATTAACACTAAATATAAAATCGTTATATTTTTGTAGTAATATCCTTTTTCCTATCCTGGTGCTATTGAAAAACATACTGTGTTTTCTTATTATTAAAAATTTTTTTTTTAAATTTACTTGTTTTAAAGAGATTCGGAAAAAGGTAAGTGGGTTGTATTCATTTTATTTATTTGTTTGAAATTCCAACGAGATCAAAAAAAAGAAGCTAAATCGGCTTAATTTTTTTTTTTAACTGAATGAATGAATGAATGAAAAAAATCATTCGATAGTCCAAATCATTCAGTTACTAACTATCGATAGTCGCATTCATTCGATAGTTCCCATCACTAGTCAACCCGGGCAAAACTGAACTGCTGCTGTTCACTACCAAAACCAAAATACCCGATTTTACCCTCCCCCGTCTAAATGGTCAAACACTCACACTATGAGGTCGGCACCAACGGATGCCCTTACTGTGCTCCTGCATCTTCTACCTCTCGAACATAAACTAACTATTAAATAGACTGACAGCTTTCCTACGTTTCCCGGATTTACCCGCAAATTTTGAATGAGAGCCCTCTCTCGCGCTCTCTTATTTTTCCTGTCTGTGAATACGTGTTATTAATGGCCGCCGGTTGGCACTTTTTCAATAACAAACAATTTGTAAATGAATTTATAACAATTAATGTAAAAGGAATACATGTTGAGTATGTTTTTTAAGATAGCTTTACTTGTGCTCTATCCATTTTAGGTGCCAACAAATGTTCATCCATTCACATTTCAGGTTTTTTTTAGTGTTCTTTACATGAAAAATATTTTTGACAGCAAAATTCATGCAGCTACCTTTGGGAGTTGTTGTGGGTTAATTACCATGCAAGTTAAGCCCAAGTTTTCACTAGGGCTAAAGAATTTATTTTTAAACATTCCTGAACATTGCATAAATTTCTATTACTTGGTGGGTGTTTTCAACTTCTTTTTTTTAGCACCATATTTGTACAAAATCAAAATCTTCCAAAGACACTATGAGAATAGCAAGCGCGAATTAAAACACTTGTTTCTTACTTTTAAAATTAAACAATATTTATTTGGAACTATGTCCTTTATTATTGAAATACTTTTTACTAATTCTAAAAGGAGCTTAAGGCTACTATGTAGTTACAATAAGACTGTTGATAAATTCATCATACAGTCGTATTTATATACTTTTCTTATCTATCTACAAGGAGACCCAAGCGTACAATCGTCTTGCTTGATAATGAAGAAGAGATAATATTCCAACATTGTATACAAACGATATTATCTCTTTTACATATGTTATCATTGTAGCGTTGTGTGCAAGACTGTACTAGAGACTAAAGATATCATTGAATACAAATAATGTTATCTTTTTTCTCAATATGTCTTGCTATGGATACTTAACTCCCCCCCTTGTTAAACGAAATCGTCCCGATTTTTCGACGCTATTTTTAACATTTCTCTTTCATAAGTTTTGTTATATGCGTCAATCTTTTTTTGTTTTTGACGATCTGTTATACATTGTATAGTTTTTATCATTACGTACGTAAATGCTAGAATAACAATCAGTGTTACAATTGTGTATATAGTTGATAATATCGGTTTTTCTTCAAAAGGAATAATTAGTTTTTTTTAAGTATCTATGTTATCGAATTTGTACATTGTATCTTCTTTAATTATTTGGTCGATGTAAGACTCTGAATTATGATTTCTTAATATAACTTCTTTAATTTGCTTATGCATGTTTTTGTATATTTTATCGTCTAGATTTATAGTATTTTCATAAGTAACTAAGTTTATACCATTAATTGTTTGATTATTTAACTTATGCTTACCGCTTAATAACATAACACCGGATTCAATTTCTAAGTCGTAATCGTATTCTTGTTTAATGTTGCATTTTGAAGTTATATTCTTTAAAAGTGGAATAAGACAATTTTCTTCTTCAAAGTTAATTTCACAAATGTTTTTACTTAGATGATTTTGACAATTTCTTGTTCTTAAATAAGTTTGGTTACATAAGGCAATTGTTTTATCTGTAATGATTTTTCCATGTTTTGAATTTAAAGGTGTTACTTTATACAATTTACATGATTTAATTAGAACTGGATATTTATATATTGTGATGAAGAATTCATCAGTTCTAGCTAATAATATTTTAGAGTACTCAAGTATATTTATTATGGGTACTTGAATTATTTCATGTTGAATAATATTTTTAATGTCATCTAAGTCTAGGCTTTCTGATAAATATTCATTATTTTTTGCTGCATTAATTGTTCTGGTCAATAATAATAATTGTTCGTACACTTGTTCTATTACTAAATGTTCTTTAAGGCTCTGACCTTCGAATTGTTGCAAAATTTGTTCAAATCTAGAATTTATAGTTTTTTGTTTATTATTGTTTTCTATGAGATTATTTATACTCGTTTCTATGTTAACTAAGTCATAATGGTCAGGATTACCAAACACATATTTGAAAGCTGTTCCTAAAAAGTTAATTGATCTAGTATGCCTAGTATGTTCTTGTAATTGGTCTGCTAAATTCTTAATTTTACTTAACCAAATTTTTTCTTCTTGTGTAGGTTGATATTTACTAGTTACGATATTTACGTAAGGTTGAAATATCGAAGTCAGGTTGGTGGCATGTAACAAATAAGTTTGTTCTTTGAATAAATACACGTCATCTGTTTGCGTAAGTATAAACTTCTTGTTTAGTAACTCAGTTATTTGAACGTTTCCTTGCCCTTCTTGACTCTGTACAATTCCTAGTAATGTTAGGAATATTAATATTTTCGTCATCTGAAAAATGATAATTCTTTATGTTATCCTTGTGAATTTTTATTCCTTCTTTAGAGATTACAGTGTCTCCTTTATCTTCTTCTACTATTCTTGTTATGTATCTGGCGTTAGATTTCTTTCTAAGACCTGTGATTCTTACCATTATCTTATCTCCTTTTTTATACTCTCTGTGTCGAGTTCCTTTATTTAGACGTTCGATCACATTTTTGGATGCTGAGTTTAGTTTATTTATTATAATTTCACTATTGCTATATTTATTTTGATTAAAGAAAATGTCTCTAGGTTTCAAACCGGTAACTGAGTGTATAGAATTATTTAATTCACGCACTGTTCTAAATATTTCTTCGATAAGTCTTGTTTTATTCTGAATTGTGAATATTCTAGACAGTTCAGTTATTGTACCGTTTACACGTTCTACCTGACCGTTCGCTGTCGATCTGTATACTGGAGTTTCTACTTTAGTTATGTTGTATTTCAAACACATTTGGTTCACCATTTCTGTTTTGAATCCCTTCTCGTTATCTGTCATGAGTCGTTCACATTTTGGGAAATAATTAGATAAGACCTCTTCCATAACGTCGTACAGTCTGTTTCGAGTTTCGATTTCCCGAAGGATTGTATATTTAGAATACTTATCTACTGTTACAAGGAAAGTATACTTGTCGTTGAAGTATATGTCCATATGAATGTGTGTTCCCACATGTGTTGGTATTTCTGAATTATTCAGAGGTTCTCTGATAGGTTTTCTTTCATATTTTCCAAATAGACATGCTATGCATTTTCTGTTGAAACTCTTTGCTTGTTTATTTAGATCGGGCCAGTAATATTTCTCTGAGATTTCTTGTATATTGTTAGGTACGTAACCCTCGGTGTGCTCTTTCGTGAGTTACCCTTACAAGTTTTAGTTGTTCCTCCAAATTTGTCACGTCTTGAAGTTTTCTTGGTGTGAATATAAATCTTACTAGTGGGAATTCTTTTTTTATGTTTTCACCATATTTGTATATGTTTTCAAATTTCGTATGCAAAGCTACAATCTTTTGGGGTTGTATAACTTCTTTCATCTGCCTTAGTAAAGAGTCTTTGTCCTTAAACTTTATTATGAGTCTTATTTTGTTACTAAAATAGATTTGTGTTTCGATATTATTTGTTATATCTTCAATAAGTTCGAACTGTGCAGTGTATGCATTAAAAGGCTGATTCACAGTTTTTATTATATCATTAGAAGAACTTTCAGCTGAATGTGCTGTTTCTATGGTAGAAGTATTTATGCGTTGACGTGATAATGCGTCAGCTACAAGATTTAGGTTTCCTGGTTTATAAACTAATTTTGCTCCAAAGTCTTCAATGATTCCCTTCCAACGTTTCAGCTTTGTGTTGGGATTTTTTTCTGATACAGAATATATAAGGCTCTGGTGATCGGTATATATGGTTAAGTCTGCTATACCATATATGTAGTTTCTGAGTTTTTGTAAGGACCATATGATCGCTAATAGCTCTTTCTCGTTTGTGCTATAGTTCTCTTCTGTCTTACTCAGTGTTCTTGACAAGAAGTGTATAGGTTGCTTATTCTGACTTAGTACGGCTCCAATAGCTATGTTGGATGCATCAGTAGTAAGCTCGAATGGTTTACTATAATCCGGTTGAAAAAGTTCGACTTGTTCTTTCAAATAATTTTTTAAAATTCTAATCGCTTCTAATGCTGAATCATTCAGATTTAACTTAATATTTTTACTTTGTTTTTTGTTTACTTTACCGTTATCTCCTCGTAAATATAATGTCAGGGGCTTGGCTATGCTTGCGTATCCTTTTATAAACTTACGATAGTAACCTGTAAGACCTAAAAATCCTCTCAAATCCTTTACCGTTTGTGGGACTGGAAAATTTTCTATAGCTGCTATTTTCTCAGGGTTCGTAGTGATTCTACCATGTCTGATTATGTGACCTAAGTATTCTACTTCTTCTTGAAAAAACTTACTTTTCTCATCAGATATTTTTAATGTGGCTTTATTGAGTACGTCGAATACTTGACTTATGTGCTGTATATGTTCTTCCTCAGATGAAGAATATATCAATACGTCATCAATGTAAACGTGTACGAATTTACCTACAAAGTCTCTCAAAATGTCGTCCACGCATCTCTGAAATATGCTTGGTGCATTTTTGAGCCCGAAAGGCATTCGTTTAAAATGATATTTTGCGCCATTTATAGCAAAAGCTGTTTTTTCTTTATCATCTGTTTTGATTTTAATTTGGTGGAAACCTGACTCCAAATCTAATGTTGTAAAGTACTTGGCTTTACCTAAATTTTGAATTGTCATGTTGACATCCGGAATGGGGTATCTGTCTGTTACAGTGTGAACGTTAAGTTTTTGGAAATCAACAACCATGCGCCGTTTTGGTTTTCCTTTTTCGTCCAAACCTTTTTTAGGTACTGTCCATATGGGACTGTTATAAGGACTATGGCTTTTTTCTATTATATCGTCATGTAAGAGTTTCTGTATTTCTTTGTTTACGAATTCGTTATCTGCTATGGGATATGGATATTGTTTAACATAAACCGGATTATCATTGGTCGTCCTAATGCTTGCTTCTATAGTATCTGTAAAGGGTAACGGTCCTATGCTGTTATTAATCTTCATCAGTCTATCTATGTCTGCTTTATAAATATTATTTTCCCCAATTATGTAATTAATTTTCTGAATAGATTCGACACTGCTTATGGTAGTTAGAGTCATATTACTGAAATTTATTTCCGCGTTTAGAACTTTAAGTCCTTCATATCCTAATATCATATCAAAAGACTGAATATCCTCTAATTCAAAAAATGTTATATTTTTCTTTAATATCCTAACTACTTTCTTTGTATCTACCATAGAATAACCATGCATTGTTTTTATTTTTATAGGTTTAATTTTAATTTTTTCGCTAGAATCGCATTTTCTATTAATGTAATTATGGGTTGCACCAGTATCAACAAGAATTTTATAAATTTCCTTAGAAATAGTACTAGTTAAATTTAAGCAGGGCAACCCGTCTACTAGTTTAAATGATCTATTCTTATGTTATTATTTACCATACATTCCGTTTCATCTGCTTCTGCATATGTACTGCTGACATCGTCTCTGCGTTGTTGTCGGGAGTTATTTACTCTCTGCTGCTTGAAGTTCTGCTGATAAGATCGTTGCGGTCTGTTGTGTGTGTTGAAACTCCCGCTGTGTTCACGTTTCGCTGGTGGATTATATACATCGGGTTTGTATTGATTCCAATTTTGTCGCTGTGCATGTACAATTTGTCTCGAGTTTATCTCCATCGGCTGTGGTCCTTGATTGTGTTGCTGCATATTATCGTATTGCTTCTGGGGTTGATAATTCGTTGTTTGGCTCGAATAATTTGGTCTTCTTTCGTTTCTGCGTTCATGTGGCATATTTTTGTGGTGCTTATCTTGAGTGAGATGTAAATGCCTGTGCACATTATCATGTTCTATTCTGCGAGCAATTGCGAATGCGTGTTCTAGATCATTTATTGTAGCTGAATATAATGATCCTCTTGTAAAGTTGTCACTCATACCATCAATGAATATACGAACTGCGTCGTCGTTAGCATTTTTAATTAGTCTGTCGATTATATTCGGCGGATCACCTGACATAGTGATTTTTGATATTATTAAATTGAGATTTTTATTTATCTCGTCGTGGTATTCAGACAGTGTGCTTCTTTTTTGCGTGATGGCTTTCATCATGTCTTGTAGCACGTATAGAGGTTCTTGATTAGAGTACGTATAATCTAATCTGTTACGTATCGCCTCAAAATTAAAAATTGTGTTATAATTGGTTAACACATTCGCGGCTGCACCCTGTATTTTACTTTTCACTATAGTCAATGCTGCTGCGTACTTACTGTGTGTTTTGAAGTTTTTAATGCTGTCCATTAATCTGGATGCTTCTTCGCGCCACGACCGATAATTTGATTGATCGCCGTTGAAAATAGGTAGGCTTTTAAATGCGTCTAACTGTATTTCACTACCATCTGTATATGTGGTTCTTATTTCCTCTAGCACAGGTATGTTTGGTACTATGCCTAATCCAGATTTTACTTCATTTAGTTTTGTTTCTAAATTAGTGTTTATTTGATTTTGGTTAGTTATTATTGCTGCTAACCTTGCATTCTCTGTGCGTGTGTGCTCTAGGGTTTGTGTTACTGTGTTGCTCCTGGTTTCTAAAGCTTCTAATCTTGCCATTAATACTGCGAGTTGTTCCATTTTGAACTCGTGTCTGTTGTCGTCGAATTTGTGTGTTTTTTTTCTCCACATATACACTTTCACTGAATTGCTTTGCTGCTTCGTACGAAGAAGCTATATTTGTACCTGCTATGCTAGGTAATTCTTGTAACCGGTAACGCGAGTGTTCTGTTTATACTAGATTTCACTACTTGTTCCCGAGGTCCGCTCGATTGAAGTTAAAAAGTATATTTAACCTCCTGGCAGGATCGCCAATTAAAACACTTGTTTCTTACTTTTAAAATTAAACAATATTTATTTGGAACTATGTCCTTTATTATTGAAATACTTTTTACTAATTCTAAAAGGAGCTTAAGGCTACTATGTAGTTACAATAAGACTGTTGATAAATTCATCATACAGTCGTATTTATATACTTTTCTTATCTATCTACAAGGAGACCCAAGCGTACAATCGTCTTGCTTGATAATGAAGAAGAGATAATATTCCAACATTGTATACAAACGATATTATCTCTTTTACATATGTTATCATTGTAGCGTTGTGTGCAAGACTGTACTAGAGACTAAAGATATCATTGAATACAAATAATGTTATCTTTTTTCTCAATATGTCTTGCTATGGATACTTAACTCGCGTTCTCATAGTAGTGTCAGATTTTTACTGACTAAAAACACCACCCTTCTAAATTGTTAGATAGGTACTGCAACTAAGATATAACTTATCAAGCAATTTTTTTATCATGAAATAAAAACTTTTGACAGGTTACTTTTTTCTAGATGAGCGGCAAAAACGTCCGCTTTTTCCTTATCTTCCCTTGCCCATTCATTTTGATTAATTCTAATTGGCGGCGCGGGGATTTTGGGCCTTTTGGTGCCTTTTACAGCTTTCCAAAGTGAATAATTGGAATCTTTTTTCGCTGTTAAACTTTCAAGGTAAGAACCTATCGCACGATTTTTAAAATCCTTAATAACTGTCTTCAACAAATTGCACAAATAATTCAAATGTGCTTTATGTTGCGGAGCGCGACTCTGTTGCCATTTCTTACGCTCCTTCCTTTTTTCGTTGACCAATTCTTTTATTTCGGGAGGATATCGTAGCCCGTATTTGGCCGGCGTTTTCCTTGGATTAGGCGTATTATTCCAGGAGGCGATCTGTACGATCTCGGCGAAGCGATCAACTTCAACCTCAAGTTCATAGGGTGTCGTAAATGGCACACTCAGTTCAACATTCTCTTCTATTTCGTTCCTAAAGCCTTCCCAGTTAGTTTTTCTACCAGTTAATCTCGCTGGCTCTAGGTTATTGACTAGTTTTACACTCAATGTTAATATAACCGGTGAGTGGTCAGATGATAGATCAAAGCTCTCTTCAACTTTAATTGGTAGGTATTCCTTTCACAACGAAAAAATCTATCAGGTCAGGTAGTTTTGAAGTATCAGTTGGCCAGTAGGTCGGTTTGCCCGTCGAGAGGAAATCGCAACTCTATTCCATACCTGCCCCATAGAGCATTCTACCTTTTCGCGAGATGTATCTGGAGCCCCAGAACGTGTGCTTCGCATTAAAATCACCGCCAATAATGAAATTTGGTTTGAGCGATTTAAGCAGGTTAGTAAAATCACTTTTTTCAAGCGCGGAACGCGGTGGACAGTAGATAGATGAAATTCTAAGAGTACGCTGACTATTTTTAATTCGAATCGTGCACAGTTGCATAGTTTCGAGCTCTATCTTTAGGTCTTCGTATTGTTCAATACAGTCTTTAATAAGCAATGATGATCTACCTCTGGCGTTCCCCGATGGGTGACAAGCGTGGAAATCATTATATCTACGGTGACCATATTTTCAAGAGCGAAACCCGGGACAAACAAAAATATATAACAGCACACAAATGATCAAAAAGAACAAAAAAAATCGTATTAAATTATTTTACAAATTCTGTTCAGCGGGTATGCAAACATGGTAGTAATAGATGTATAATTCTTGTAGTATTTTCCCTTGTGATTATTAAGGGGCTATTTGCACTTTATTAGTGATCATGAAATGGTTAATTTTGTAAAATAGATAAAAAAATATTACAAAAAAAAAAAAATTATGTACATACGGTACAAATACGGGACATTTGTATGTCCCGTATTTCTAAAATAAAAACCAGGGACAGGCTATTGAAATACGGGACTGTCCCGGGAAATACGGGACGTATGGTCACCGTAATATCCTTTTATTTTTAAATTCGATCCCTTTTTCACGTGAGTTTCAGAAATCAAGCAAATGTCAATATCTTTCTCGCGTATGAATATTTCCAATTCGCCGAGTTTTTGTAAAAGCCCGTTTGCATTCCAAGTGCATATTTTTAACATTGGTTTTTCATTCATGTTATTTTTGAAGCACGCGTTTTCTGTGAATTATTTTCGAGCTTAACCAAGCGATCGAGAATAATTTTGTTTATTTTGCATTGTTCTTCAAGTTTCTCGAGAATAACTGAGAAAACATGAGAAACAGGGTCCGGCGAAGTTTCAACGTTTTTCGCTGCTTCGAGTGCCGCGGCCTGAGCGTAGGTCCGAGGGCCACTATTCGATGGCTTTCCTGATGGTAACTTTTCAGTAGCGTTTCTTTTTACAACAGAGGTCGAGGGCCTTTCTATTGTCTCTCTTTCTCTGACAATGCTACGCTTTTGAACCGGAGGTTTTATATTGCCTACTACCTCCTGGGCGGTCCTACGCTTTACCTTGGTAAGCGGCTTTGTTTTTTTATTTTGGCTTTTGGGTAGCGCATCTCTCCGTTTTTGCAACTCCTTAGCTACTTCACAGCCTCTATAATTTGCCGGGTGCTTTCCCTTACAGTTAGCACAGGTAGCGGAGGATTGTTTGTTTGCTCCACAGTCTTGGGAGAAATGACTTCCGGCGCATTTTACACATCGCGGCTCTTTTTTGCAATACATTTGCGTATGATTGAATTCTTGGCAACGTTTGCACTGTGGAATTGTTTTCAAATTTCTGCGCATGGGCTCGATTTTTACCACAATATTAAGTATGGTTTTAATTCGGTAGATATCTTCGATATTATCAGACCTATCGAAGGTAAGCATAAAGAGCGGAAGTCGACGCCTTACCAGGATGTCATTATCTTCTTCCGTTTTTTGCTTCTCTTTCTTGATGATATTTACGGCATCAAGAATTTTAAACCCTTTGGAACGGAGGTCGTTTATAACCTCTTCTTTGGTGCATGAGGGGTGGAGTCCCCTCGCTACAACACGATGTGGCCTTTCTGACTTTATTTCAAATTATACACTGGTATTTCAGTGGTATACCACTGGATCTTCTCGGTGTTTAGCTTTTGGGACACTGCCCGGTAGTCTTCGTGGTTAACGACGTTAATTTTCCACGCATTATTCCTCAAAGATGTTACCTTAAATTCCGATGTTATCGTTCCTTTAAGGAGGCTGTGTAACTTATTATAATCCGTTACCCCAACGACGTTTATTGGAGGTGGTGGACGAATTTGCCCTCGGAGTTGTTTTTCTTGCGGTACTTTACGCGTTTGTTCTCTTAGAGGCTCGACTTCAGGCGAAGAACCGGCTCTCCTTTTCTTACTAGGTCTCTTCTTAGGGACCCGATTCGTTTCGCGTGCTAGCTCTTCTTCGTCAGTGTGGTATTCCTGACTAGCCAAGCGTGGTGGAGTACATTCGCGTTCTTTCTGAGAATTAGTGTTCCTTAGAACATTATTTTCTTCTTTTAACAGTTCTAGCTCTTTCTTCAGAGTTTGATAGAGTAGATCCATTTCCTTAAGCTTGATTCGGAGTGTTTTAATTTCTTCCTCAGAGCTTATATCTTTCACTGAGTCCCGTTTTTCACGCGCTGGCGCTCTCGGCGGACTTCTTTTCCCGGGGTTGTTCGATCTTGATGGAGGCGATCGAGATACCCTTGAACTTTTAATAAAAGGGTTAATGGACTGCAATAAGCGGCTCTCCCCAGAATCCGTAGAGCCGACCTCCGAAGAGGGTGGATTTTCCAGTAAAGCTGGACTGCCACCTGGGGTAATTAATCTTTTCGTTTTGTTCATTGCATTTTTTGTATACACTACACGCTCGGTATACGGAGGTTGGATTTTAGTCGCCTCTTACGACAGGCATGCCTACCTCGGGTAAATTCTAACCCCTACCCGAAGGGGGTAAATATAATTTGGAATTCTGTAGTTTAATAAGAGTGAACACTTTAATGTGTTGTTGTTACGTAGGAACAGTAAAAATGATAATATTATTTATACAAATATTTAAAAAAATATATTATTCTCGGATATAATTATGATTAAAGATTAAACTTTTGTAAGCGTCTCTAATTTATTAATTAACAAAAAAAGTACACTTTATGTGTTTTTGAAATACAAAAAGTGATGTTGTTCTAAGTATATTCGTGTTTTTTGAGCTTCGAACTCAGCAAAGTAGGGTTTTCAGCTCGCAATTACAACCTTATTACAACAACTACTGCGAGTCCTCGAAGTGTCAAGTAGAGCGTAGTTATTAGCCGAGTTTTTTTGAGCTTCGATCTCAGCAAAGCAAAACAAAGTAAAATTTTCAGCACGCAATTGCAACAAATACAATAAATAATTACAATAGTTGTTGTAATTAGCGCGCTGAAAAGCCTACTTTACTTTGCTTTGCTGAGATCGAAGCTCAAAAAAACTCGGCTATATTGTAATTGCGTGCTGAAAATCTTACTTTGCTTTTATTTGCTAAGTTCGAAGCTAAAAAAAACATCCTTATTTCAATAAATAAAAGGCGATCTACTTACATACATAGGATTTTTTTATTATTTAATATAGGTGCCCGAAAAAATTAAATTCGCATATAATTTTTCTTACATTTTTGTATTAGGCTCAGTTCTTTTGAATTAAATCTTGGTCGTTAAATGTTGCTTATGAATTACAAAGCTAGATTATAAAAAAAAAAAAATATAAACAATTATCCTTTAAATTTTCTAGAATAATAATTTATTCATTCATTCTTCTACTTCTCAGTCAATTCCACAACAAAAAACCAAACCATTAGATTTTATTAGATTAGATTACAGTTTTATTATAAACAATTTTAATATTATTCAAATTTTTAACCCGCAAAGCAAAATGCTTATCTGCAGGTGGTTGTTTGGAAAATTTAATTTTAATTTACTTGAAGTGAATAGCTACGTATTTTTAACAATTTAGTTGTAGTGAATCTACTTTTATCACTGTATTTCAAATTACGTTAGACATTCTAGATAATATTGTTTTAATTTTCTTTTTCTTTCACTGGCTACTCTTATATTTCTTAAGTTCTGCGGTAGATCGTTGAGCAAGTTCGGCACGGTGTACATCATTCGTCTTCTTCCATATTCATTGACGATAGGCGGAAGTTGAAACATACCCTCCACTCGCCTTCTGGTGTGATGCTGGTGATCAATATGTACTCGAAAATTCGTGTCATAGAAATACTCCAATGCCACACTCATCTTATAGATTTGTTTCACCTTCAGTGGAATTGCTGCTTGATATAAGTTTCCTTGCCCTGTCTTGAATATTTTGTATCTTGTCAATGTGTGTTTGCGCTGCACCTCCCATGCCAATATTCCATGTCGAAGTCTCGACTCTATGAGAGCGTGGTATACTGCTCTTCGAACGCAAATCGATGATTTGTATTGAAGACTGGCGAGCGCAAACAGGGCTCCCTTTAACTTGTTTCGTAGTATGTTGATGTGAGACTCCCATAGAAAGTGGCAATCAATTGTAATACCTAGATATTTGTAAGTGTTTACATATTCAATACTTTCTTCATTGCATGTGCTAGTACAACGAAACGTCTTCAACACGAACGGAGTCTTTGCAAACCTTGGACTGCGAATATGCATAGCTTTTGTTTTTAAATTGTTTATTACTAGCCCATTATCGTGACACCATTTGCTTGCTTCATCAAATTCGACTTGCATTATTCTCGATGCCTCTTCGATTGATTGGTGAGTTACAACATTGGCAGTATCGTCAGCATATGCAAATGGGGTGCTATTTTTTAGACACTTCAGCATCTCATTGGTGTATAAGATAAACAGAAGAGGACCCAATTTAGATTCCTGAGGAACTCCGTATTGTATACTGTGTGGACTGCTATGGCTTTCCTTAATTTTAACTCTGAAGGTCCTAAGGGATAGGTAGTCCCTCAGCCAGTTAGCCAGTCTTCCTCTAATGCCAACTCTTTCTACGGCGTCTATAAGTTTATTGTGGTCAAGTGTGTCAAAAGCTTTGCTAAAGTCCACAAAGACCACAAGGACATGTTGACGTTTACTCAAGCTGGTGTTTATTAAATCAGCAAATTTCCCTAAGAGTTGATTAGTACTTTTCCCTTTCTGGAATCCATACTGATTCTCGCTAATTAATTTATGTTTTTTGATGAAGCTCTGTAAGCGCTCTGCTACAACTTGTTCCATAATTTTTTCAATAGACGGCAGAATTGTGATAGGGCGATAATTTTCTTGTATTTTTTTATTACCTCCTTTATAAATTGGTCGAACTATAGCCTCTTTAAGTTTTTGTGGAACCTTTGCAGAGAAAAAGCTCATGTTGATTAATTTTGTTATTAAGGGTGCAAAAATATCAGCATTTGATTTAAGGTCTATCGCTCTTATACCATCTGCTCCCGGAGATTTTTTGGTATTTAAGTGTAACAATAGATTTTCTACTTCAATGCAGTCTACATCTCCAATATATATAGAATCTCGATTTATTGTGTTTCGGTGATTGGAGGTTGTTGTGCTACAAGTGTGTAAAATAGATGCTGCCTGCTGCGTTAAAAGATCTGCAAAACTGTTGGATAATTCCATGCTCGTGAAGGATGAGAAGCTCTTAGCAACAGTGATGTCTAGAGAACAATTTCTTCTTCCTAAAATTTAATTTATTAGCATCCACGTTTTCTTAACATCGCTTCTTGATATCTCAAATTTTTCCTTATAATATTGATTTTTTGCAGTGCCTATTTGTTTATTTACCAAATTTCTTAACTTTTTGTACTCGGTTTTATATGTTAAATTACATCGATTATTTTTCCATCTACGGTATAGTATATCTCTTTCTTTATATCTTTCCATTAAGTCTCTTGTAATCCATGCAGCCCTCTTCCTTTGTCTTTTGTGAGTTTGTGCAACTTTTGAGTCTGAATATATATGATTCATCTTTTCTGCTAAAGAGTTGTACAATGTACATAGCTTCTGGATCCGATTCTAGCTGTAATGGCTTCCAATCTGCATTCCTTATTAGCTCATTTACCTTTTGTGTGCATAGGGTTGGTTGAAAATCAGTGTATTCATGACTTAAGAGTTTATCGTAGATTCCGTATACGGTACTATAATGGTCAGAAATATCCGTTTCTACTACAGCTGAAAACATAGGGGTTTCTTGCCAGTTGGTCAATATATGATCAATAAGTGTGCAACTTCCCAGGTTCGAGTCAACTCTGGTGTTGCTTTTTATTACATTGAACAATCCTTTAGATGCGATCATTTCTTTATATCTGAGTACATAGTTATTTTCTTTATCTCTTAAGTTAATATTCATGTCTCCAAGAATTACTAAGTTATTTTGTGCATTTCTCATGTCTGCTATCTGAGATAATTCATTAATAAATTCAATCTGGCTTAAATTTGGTGGTCTGTATATTCCAGAGATTATTACTTCTTTTAGTAGAGATGTGATTTTGATGGTTAAGTTTTCATAGGAATTAGTTACTAATTCGACTAGATCATATTTTAAGTTCTCATTTATATACATCGCTATACCACCACCTTTTCTATTTATCCTGTTTGAGAATTCTGAATGAAAACCAGTCAAATTGTACAAATTATTTTCTCTTTCTTCAATGTTAATTTCTACCAGAACAATAACATCAATATAATTCAAAATTGGGTGTATACGAACGCAAAAAATATCCCAATTTGTTCTTAAAGATCTCACATTTAAACATAAACAGCGAAAATTCATTTTTTTAAAATCATTTTGTGCTCCAAAAAATCTCCATACTCCATAACATTCAAGTCAATTAAAATTTGCTCCACTGAAATATTCATTTCTTTATAAAAGTATTGCTGTTCTTTGTATCGTACAATTTAAACATTCATTTCACTTCAATTACATAACAAATTTCACTTGATACCAAGAAATAAGAAAATCGAACAACTTTTCATATAAAAATGTAGCGAATAAATTACAACCTGGAACTAAGAAAACCCATTATTTACAAACACAGCCCCGCACTCGACACTGAAATGAGAATCCACCTTAGGCTACCTGACATCTGGTTGAAGCCAGAAGTGTAGGCTGGTTTTTTTCAAGTATGTGTGTGCCCCCTTTGATTAACATGGCACAAACACATGCATTCAAACTGGGCTACACTCAAGGACAAATCCAGCTTGTAGGCAAATTCTCTTAAGTGGGCGGAGCTGACGGTCTATTTAATAGTTAGTTTATGTTATAGATCCTCTTTGGTCTGGGTGCTGGAGTGCAAGGCCGTATGGCCACAGCAACATTCTAGACTCGTTACCAATCGGTATGGCCACGTCTCCAACCGATTATAATCACACCACAACTCAATTTCAAAAAAGGCTTCCATGTAACTGTTCATTTTGATTTGAGTATAAATCTCAGGAGCCTTTAAGACGGGACTTACATTTTATACAGTTCATTATCATCTTATCCTCCAGTTGATCAACGAATTAACATCTTCCTTTAACTGTTCGTTTGAAAATATATAAAATTAATGCTGAAAAACATGATTAGATGTGCAGAATCTTTTATTCCTTTTACTTCTTTTATTGCTAATTGAACAACTTAATATAAATGAAATATGTACTAAGAAAAATATTGCTGAATAAACCGACTTCTGTACGTTCTTCCAGCAATTCTTCTTCCTGGGAAGACAATCAAGCTGTCGTCAAGGTCAGGAAACTCGTTTTCCCGATGGACTTGATCAATATTGTTCTGAGTATTTAGTTGCTCCCCGCCGTCTCCGTCCAAAAAACCGACTGCAAAAATAAAAGTTAGGTTTACTGAAATAATATATTTGCGTTGTGTTCCTTACCTTTTGATGAATCCTTGGATATATTGTGCAAAATAGCGATTGCTACTATCGTTGCTTTAGCAGTTGTGTAGTTCAGCTGAATCCCATTAAAACACGATCGAAATTTGTTTTTCGTCTGGCCAAACAACCTTTCTACCTCATTTCGTGTTCTTATATGAGCTCAATTGTACCTCTATTCAGATTCAGATAAGGTTGCAGATAATCTGAAGGGAGTCAACAAAATGTTGGAACAAGGATATCCATCATTACCCAATAGAACACCTCCATGAAGTTTCCATATTTTGCAGACGCAGGTAAATTGAAGATAGAGAATCTTGAGCAGATCCTCTCCATCGCGCTATAATGTCAAGAATCTTCTCATTGGCATCACAAGTGATGTAAAAAAATATATGTATTAACATATTAATTATTAAGAGGTTTAGAACTTTAAAAAAAAAAAAAACACAAAAAATTCGAAAAAATGAATAAAATATTTATTTGAATCGATAGTTTGAACCTTGCAATTTAATGTTTAAAGATAATTTCATGCAAATGTTGACCGCGGCTGCGTCTCAGGTAGCCCATCCGCTGAGTCCAATTTTGGCATACTCTTTCACACATATCGGCCGGTATCTCACGAATGAATTCATGGATGTTGGCTTCCAGTGCGTCAATCGAAGCGGGCTTGTCCCTATACACATTAGCCTTGACATACCCCCACAAAAAATAATCTAATGGTGTCAAATCGCACGATCTAGGCGGCCAATTGACCGGCCCGAAACGTGAAATTAACTGTTCACCAAACTCGCCTCGCAATTGCGCCATTGTTTCGCGTGCTGTGTGGCATGTGGCACCGTCTTGTTGAAACCACATATCATGCAAGTCAAGAACTTCCATTTCGGGCAAAAAAAAGTTTGTTATCATCGCTCGGTAGCGTTCACCATTGACAGTAACGCTGCGATTCGCATCATCTTTGAAGAAATATGGCCCAATAATGCCGCCGGCCCATAAACCGCACCAAACAGTGGCTTTTTCGGGATGCATTGGTAGCTGTTGCAATGCTTCTGGCTGATCTTCACTCCAAATGCGGCAATTTTGCTTATTTACGTACCCATTCAACCAAAAATGAGCCTCATCGCTATGAACATTTTCGCGCGATTAACATTTCGAACCGAGCACGAATTTTGATAGTAAAATTCAATAATTTGCAAGCGTTGTTCATTTGTAAGACGATCCATGGTTAAATTGCAAACCAAGCTGTTTGACAGTGACACAAGGTACTAAACACACGTCAGCTGTCAAAACCAGTGTTGCCAAAACCAAACCAGCTAAAAAATCACCCGTTAAAACCATCACTTGAACATTGAGAGAGGAAAAATACTTCCTGAATCTGTGGCGAGCTCCAAATTCCTGTCCAAGATTTTTTATTTTGATGTGAGTTCCGTATTCGGCACCAATACACTGCGGAAACCTACCGTTCTAAAAATATCAGTTTTATGCTGGCGAATTTCATTTTGACTTTCCGTATATTTTATAAATTATCCCAGTTTAGATGCCAATACAACTGCGAATTTTTTCATGCAATTGCTCACAGATTGTTGAGAAATATTATGCAAATCTCTTTTAAATTGCTAATTCAATTTTAATGCTTAAAGAATGAACATTTAAACGTTATTACCAACATCACTTTGGTATGATCCTTTTGCCAGGTATCTTATTGCGGTTAAAGCAATCATTTCAGCAGACAGCGCTCCACTATTCCTAGTTATTGGGGCAATATCTTCGGGAACTATATATATTATAAATCGAGCAGTGTCTTTGGTAAATCTGTTAAAGAAAATTATGTAGAATCAAAATAGCATTGTTTTATTATTACAAAAAAAAAAATAAAACCAAATACTAAACCTGTAGGGTAAACTGTCCCAGTGACTAACGTCCCACAGTGAACCTTTTAAATTTACTTAATCTCTACTTATAAGAGAAAAACGAAGTAAAGAGAAAATAAACCGCGTTACGATCCTTTGTGAATTTACCAGGGAGTTGAAGTAGTGCGCACGTCTGTGTAAGTTGTGCTCAAGAAAAAGTGATTTTACTTACAAGTAAATTAGAAATCGTGCTTCTTATTTTTGTTCCATTTAAAAAAGTAGGTATTGTGCTTTATGAGATTTATGGAATACAATTTAAAATGTTAACTATTACTATTAATTAAAATTAGTATGGTAATCAAATTTGTGAAACGGTTTTTTTTTATAAAAATCTTTTTCTCCAAGAAGGGCACTTGTCCAACAGTGAACCAGCTCCTATTGATACACAGTGAACAATGGTAAATATGGTAGCACTTCCCAGCTTCAGAATTCCGTATGTTTATTTAGCATTTAGCAACGACCTTACAGCATTTAACATTCGTTACTATTATTTTCCGTTAGTTATAAGTTTTGTGATATTACTGAAGTCCTTGAAAGTTATTTTTGTTATTGTTTATTGTTCTTGTTACTTTGCGTCGCTTTTATTACTTATGTTATTGTATTGTTTTGTTTTTTTTAATGTTAATATTAAATAAAAACTAATTTGTACCAATTACTTGTTTTTGTTCTTTATTTTTCTTATGGAATAAAAAATAAACACTATAGGTTCACTGTGAACTACCCGGTGGTTCACTGTGTCCACTCTCTAGTACACAGGGGGGAACCAGTTGAGGTGCGTTTTAAAAAAGTCAAAATTAAGTATTTTCTACGATATTTCTAAAGCTGGATGTGGTTATACAAAGCTAATAAAGCATATTATAATAAGTACCTTCAAACCGTTTTAAGATTAAACAAATAATTTATAAACTAAATCTAGTCAAACGCAAATTGGTCCACTGTTGGACAGTTTACCCTAGTGGCCAAAGAATTCATTTTCGTCATATTTTTCTTTTATACACTTTTCTTTTTTGAGAAAACGCAGCCTCGTTAACTATTTGAATATCACCAAATATATCCTCGCCGCTGCTCAACATTATTGAAAAAAATAATTAGAAGAAAGCTACTCAAAATACAAGCAACTGTCAATTTCAGCAAATTATTTGAAAGCTCAGAAAAACATTATAACGCATTCGAGATATACTGTCATAATTTTGCGATAAAGTCAGATGTAATTAAAGTCCCGATTAATTCGATTGTTGGTACCTACAAATTAAAAGTCAAAACTATAGTTAGTTTCGAAATTAGCTAAATTTGAGTTTACTGTTTGGTGGTTGGTAAGGCCCTATTTCTTTAGCGAGTGCTTATTATAAAAAAAATGAAATTTCAAATCATTTTATTGTTAAAAAAAATTGCAATGATTATGTTTTATTTTTAAAAGAATTTATATCTTTTGACAATTGCATCCACAAAATAAAGTTAAAGCATTTGAGTAATACTAACCATTTTTTTAAGAATTCACAACAATTTTCATAAAAGGATTGCACAGAGGGTGTGTCAAAAATTTTTTTTTTTTTTTTAAATTATGGGTTTTAATAGTGATAATATGTTGCCAATTGGGACTAATATAACAAATATAACATGTAGGTATAAAATATTATTGCAATCGGTATAGTGTAACTGCCTCCGGGTTAGGCTTAAAGTTTCGCAATAACTGAGTTTTATGTATTTATTATATAAATGTAGAAAATTCCTTAAACAATATTTTGGTTTGCTAATATGATCAGTAATTTGTAATAGGATCAGTTATTATCATCGTATTCTTCCATTTTTATTTCTCAAATAAATTTTCCGCTGCATTTAGAGTTACAAATCAGCCAGAAGTACATTTCTTTTAATTCCAAAAAGTTTGGAAAAACAAATTAAATTTCTACGGCATACTACGGTTAACATATATTTTTTTGAAAAAGTCTTTACTTCAACTTGCAATAAGATTCCTTTAGTCGTTAAGTTCTGGTGTATTAAATTACTACAAAGTTATGGTACTATTTTTGAAATGAATCGTACTCGAAAGGCTTTGAAATGTCCTATATTTGGTGATACAAGTGACTTGAAAGGTAATGTACTCCAACGGCTTAAAATTAAAATGAATAAAAATACGAAAAAAAAAAACTAAATTTTCAAGAAGTTTCTGATGTTGTCGCCGTGAAAATAGAAAATATATGGAAAAAAGCTTCACTTCCGACATAATCACACGTAAGAGTGCAACAAATGCTTAAAGCTTATCATCTCAAATTTAAAAATATTTTGAAATCTCATCCTAAAATACCTAAAAAGCGATTAGAAGACTTCTTGGCTGCCAAAAAGATTTCGTTTGATATATCTTCTTGTAAGTGCTTAGTTTTTACAAGGTGTGTTTGTCATAAAGAAAAGAAAATCCCATCGAACGAGCAAAGTTTTCTTACCGACCAAAGAACTGCAAGAAAAATGGTTATTGGAAACATAGACTTGGTAACAACAAAGAAAAATCAAAACGGTCTAGAAAGGAAACAAACGGGAGATGTCACAAAAAAAAATCACTCACAGACGAATACCAAAGTCTTAACTACTAGTGCTTCTATCAACAACAGATCCTCGTCCTTATCATCTTCCTCATCTATTGTGTGGGATAGCTCCTCGTCCAGCGGAAGTGAAGTTTATCAACCAGCAAAAATAATAAAACTGAAGGAGGAATGTCATGTTTCTATAAGGTATTCTGCACTGTCTCAAACTTGTGATCGGTACGGTCTATCAGATAGAGCAGCTTAAGCTATAGCCTAGGTTGTTTTGTAAGAAACCAATATGCCTTGATAAAAATAAATTGAGAAGGGAGAGAAAGAAAGCTCGAAAAAACATAATTGAGAAACAAAAGGTTTGGCAAATACCTGCGCTATACTTTGACGGCCGAAAAGATAAAACAGTGGTCACCAAAAAAATGGCGAAAAATACTATAAAGAAACCATTGTTGAAGAACATATTTCATTGATTAAAGAACCATAGAGAAAATATTTGGGCTATGTCAGTTCAGCAATTGGAACAGCAATAGAAAGAGCAATCTTTGATTTTTTTTTACAGAAAATATAAATTTGGATTTTTTAATGGCTATAGGATGTGATGGAACTAACGTCAATGTTGGAAAATTTGGTGGTGTTATAAGATTAGTAGAAAAAACGTTAAACAGACCCAACAAACCAACAGTGGATGATTTGCTTACTGCATAATGAATGAGTTGCCATTTCGGCATTTGTTCTCTTTTCTTGATGGTTCTACTTCTGGTCCAAGAACATTTACTGGTGAAATAGGAAAAGCTTTGGAAAATTGTAAAGAAAAGGCTGTGGCAAAATTTAAAAGTATTCCAGGTTAAATGTCATTGATAGACAAGAAAGATCTCAGTTCTGACCAACTGTATTGAAACAAAATAGTATCGGCCGTTGTATGTGGTGCCTGAAAATTTAGTAAACAAATCGCCTGGGAAAACGTCTCATGCCAGATGGCTCACACGGGCTAACCGGATTCTTCGCCTCTACATACATTACAACATCAGACCCTTCTGAGAAACTTGTTTGCTTGGGCACTTATGTTGTCAAAGTTTACGCTCCAACATGGCTTGATATCAAAAGTCACGCAAGTTGCAAAGATGGAGGAAGGCATTTATATCGACTTATACTGAACTGAAGACTGTTATTGACCCGGTTATACAACGCAACAGTTACTTCACCCATCCCGAAAATCTTCTCCTAGCAATGTTAACAGACTCTGAAAAATATATCAGACAACTGGCTCTGCGTCGTGTTCTGAAAGCACGCTGTGAAAATACACAAAAGTTGAGGTTATTCCTCGTTCAAGCCGTAAATATGGATGTAGAAGTTTATTATGATTTTTTTTTTTTTTTTAGATTAGATTAGATTTATTCTTATACCTTAAAGATACATACAAATGATACATAATACAAAATAAACGAAAAAGTATAAGAAAGGTTGGTCACATTCAGTATTTATATACAATGGATAAAATAGTGTAGAATGTCACTTCAATTGGATAAATTGTACAAACTAAAATTTGGGTGGGGTGACCCAGTAAAAAAAAAACAAAAAAACTAAAAAAACCGGCCAAGTACGAGTGTCACTCGCGCACCGAAGGTTCCGTATTTGGCTAAAGTCCAACACATCAGATATTATTTGAAATCTATAATATCATTCAATCTTTCCCCTCTTCATGAATTCATCACAATTTAGTTTAATTTAATTACTTAATATTTTTACTCTCAAAAATTACTCGCACATGAATCTCATTTTCTAATTATTACCTATAGTTACGGTGACCATATTTTCAAGAGCGAAACCCGGGACAAGCAAAAATATATAACAGCACACAAATGGCCAAAAATAACAAGCAAAATCGTATGGATGTATTATTTTTGTAGTAGATTCCTTATATTTATTAAGGGGCTATTTGATGCACTTTATTAGTGATCATGAAATGGTTAATTTTTTTAAAAAGATAATAAAATATTACAAAAAAATATATATGAAAATACGGGACAAATACGGGACTAAAATAGGAATACGGGACATTTGTATGTCCCGTATTTCTAAAAAAAAAAACAGGGACAGGCTATTGAAATACGGGACTGTCCCGGGAAATACGGGACGTATGGTCACCGTACCTATAGTACCCAACCCACACCAATTTTACATTCTGTATGCGACCTGTCCCAATTAAAAACTATTGACTAAAAATATGTTACTTTTATTTTGTTCCGTACTCCCCAAAAAAATGTATTATTCTCCCTAACGAAATGAGCAGGCGGTGCACAACTGCGTAGTAGAGATTAAAACTTATGAGAGCAACGTATTTTACACGGTAAAATTATCTTTTTTGAAAATATCTTGTAAACTATTAACTTTTCGGCAAAACAGTAGGTATTCAGCACATATATAGATAAGAACATGATCTACAAAAAAGGAATTTATGTATTTTTTTGTGAATCAAGAAATAAACCGTTTTTTGGGCGAATGAAAATATTTTTTTCACCAGATTACTAATTAATCCAAAACCAATCGATGTATTCCTTCCATTGGTATTTGTCGTTTAACTAGAGGTTATACCGGATGTTGTGTGTAAATTTTAGCCTCCTATGTCAATCGGTTCTTGAGATAGACCTGGTAACAAAATTGGCTTAGTGGGTTCGGACAGACAGACAGACAGACGGAGAGACATCCGAGCGAACCTAA
Organism: Cheilosia vernalis; assembly: GCA_949126925.1. Lineage (NCBI taxonomy): Eukaryota > Metazoa > Arthropoda > Insecta > Diptera > Syrphidae > Cheilosia > Cheilosia vernalis. Next base: position 44,308,920 of record OX421358.1, read on the forward strand.
TAAGGTTACGTTTTTTCCCTTTGGGTACGGAACCTTAAAAAGAGAACAACATTTTATACACAGAGAAATTATAAACAGAAAAGGAATTATTAATATAAAAAAAATGAAAAATAAAGTTAAACCATTATATTAGAAGTAAGAGATTCTAGAGCTGCATAGTCAAAACTGAAGAGCCACATTTTAACGCATTTTAAAAATATTCCTGGAATTGATATTGTTCTGATGGATAGAGGAAGTTCATTTAATAATCGGTAAGATAAAACAGAAAAAATATTACGATTACGTTTCCACGAAGATTGTAACTAGAAATTAAACGAAAATTAAGATTACCAGACTTCATAAAGAATATTTTTAACACCTTAAAACAATACAAATGACGGACAGGTAGAATTTTCAGGGCACAGAACAAAGGAAAGCTAGAATGCCTACGAGGCATATTTTCCTTAGAACATATTTTTGAGGAACCAACAGAGGATGCATTTTGTTTCGATAAACACCACCCCAACAAGCAATTCCATATTGTAACTTGGAATGAAAGACAACATAATAAATTGTCAGCAAAAGCTTAGTAGAGCAGACGTTCCGCAAATAGAAAAAATGTCGAAGAGTGCATCGGAAATAATTTTTCAACGTGTTAGTGTGATTCGCAAAATTCATTCTAGAGTCAAAAGTAAGCCCCAAATATTTAAATTCATTTACCGTCTCAATTTGGAAACATTATAACAAAAAGAGGGAAACGAAGAGCCAGAACCACAATTACAACTAGACAGTTTATATCTAAGACATTCAGGTGCATGAAAGTACACATCAGCATCCAAAGTATGAGTAGAAGATAAGCAGAAGAACATTATCTTTGTTTTAGAACTTATCACTAGTTGATGCTCAGCAAACCAATGTCTCAACAAACTAAGATCCCAATTAATATCAGAAACTAGGTCCAAAGGACTATTTAAGCCATAAGTGATACCAATGTCATCAGCAAAAGCAGTTGGTTTGCCCTTGAAACTAAGAGCAAAGAGTGAGTTGATGTGGATCAAAAACAGAATTTTACCTAAAACGCAGCCTTGAGGAACACCCATGTTAAGGAACAATAATTTAATCCTTATATCATCCAACTTAACTCTCTGCGATCTATTTTCAAGATATGACGTAAACCAGTGGAGCATGAAACCACGAAATCCAGCTTTCTCTAGTTTTTTCAACAGAAGATTGTGGTTAACCATGTCGAAAGCTTTGGTTATATCAATACATAAACCAGCCGTACGATTTTTCTTATCGAGGTGTGACATTACAAGGGAACAAAACTGTAGAAGCGAATCTTCCGCTGATTTGCCTTTTAAAAATACAAATTGATTTGGATTGAAGAACCTAGTTTTGTTTAAAAATGACATTATTCTACTTTTCATTAGGTAGTTTTTCAAATATTTTGCTTAAGACAGAAAGAAGTGAAATGGGCCTATAATTACCGATCTCAGTAGCTGAACCCTTTTTGAATAAAGGAATTACATCAGCCCATTTTAGACATTCGGGAAAGACACCTTCAAACACACAACGATTAAAGACATATGCCAAGACATCCACTATATAAAACACAATTTTTTTAAGTACACAATTAGACATACCATCAGCTCCGCACGAAGTCGAACTTGGTAGAGTAGGTACCAATAACTTTCAATGTTTCAATCGAAGTTATGGGCTCAAAAACAAAACTACTACTACTAAACATTTCAGAACATCCACTCATGGAAGGACAAATACAACAATTAGAATTGATAGGACTTGGTTGTAGACTGCAGCCAACATTGGTAAAATAAGAATTGAAAGCATTAGCAATAGAAATATTGGGCCTTACTAATAATCATTTTTAACCTCCACACTAAATATTTTCTCGGTCACAATCTGCAAATTTGTATGGAAAATTTCGCCATTGTGAGCTGGAAAAATTTAGCCTGGACACTAAAAATGATTATTAGTACCGCGGATTGTCATTAACTTCAGAGTTACCAACACGAAACACAGTAGGTTTTTTAAAAGCAGTGGATTTATTGAGTAAGCTATTTACTACACGCCATTCATTTTTTAAATTTCCTTGTGCTGAACTAAATTGAGCACGGTAATAATTATCTCGGCAGATAGGAATGTTGTATATTATACTAAGTAATAACGGATAGACAAAATCATATGAACATGCTTGTACATAGATCGGACGAGAGTCAGTCGATGACGGACCACTCAATAGATAACACATAGACTTAACCTTAGAATTATACCATTATTTTATAATCAACCAATTGAATTGAACTAAGTTATTTCACAATAAATTATGGATTATTTAACAAGGTGTGTCATAATTTAATTCAATAAGTGAAGGTGCAACAAAGTGGCGACGAGGACAACAAAGAAAGTATATGTATTAAAACACGTGCGTAAAAATCTGCTCCACAATGTCAAATAGCCAAATGATGGGCAAATTAGAAGAATTTGAGCTGGGTGAGGATTTTGATACGTACAATGAACGATTGAACGTCTACAAATTTATTTTGAGATTAATAGTATAGCCGATACCAAAAAAGCTCTGATTCTGCTGAGTTTAATCGGTAAAAATACATTTAAAATACTAAAATCACTCGTGCAACCGAAAAATCCATCAGATTGCTCATATGATGATTTAATCAAAGCTCTACAAACATATTTCGCACCGCGATTGAATATTCGGGCGGAACGCTACAAATTTAATAAAATAGTCCCAGAAGAAGGGGAGAGCGTGCAGGAGTTCATCATTCACTTAAAAGAAGTAGCGCAAACATGTGCTTTCGGTGACTTCACGAAGGAAATAAATTTCACAAGAAAAAAATGCTGTGAGAAAATGGAAGAATTTAAGCCACTACATTTTAAGTCCTTGGCGTTAGATGATGCTCTAACAGATCGATTCATCGCAGGCATAAGGAATGAAGAAATTCAGCGTGCCTTGTTAAATGACTCTTCGCTCAATTTCGAGAAGTGTTGTAATGTGGCACTTACGATGGAAATGTCCACGAAAGAATCCAAAGCCATACACCCAAGAATCGCAACATAATTTGCTGTCAAAACATCATCTTCAAATCCGCAGCATAAACATCATCGGGAAACTCATCGGTCAAAGTCCAATTCTAACAGTGGCAAATGGGGAAAATGTCAAAGATGTGGTCGTCATCATGATTGCAAGTCTTGTCCGGCGAGGAATTGGAAGTGCTATAATTGCAATCGGATAGGGCACACATCCGTTGTTTGCAGTCAACCCAAGTCGCACACAGTCAAAGTCATCAAGTCAATCGCCAAAATAGAGTCTGAATGTGTCATTCGCAACATTGTCGTAGAGGGTCATTACACAATTTTTTATACTTTCTTTTTAGACTCAGGTTCTCAGGATTCTTTCTACACTTTATTCTAAATTTATTTTTGCCAATCACTTTATTTAATAATAGACTCGAAATCCAGGGTTTAAGTCGTTTAACCATTTTTTTAGATTACATATATGAAGAGTGAGATAAAATATGTTTATTAAGACAGTCAATAAAGACTGTAAAAGCAGTAGAAGGATCACTACAGGCATAAACATCATCCCACAACTCATAGCATGAGTCATTTTTTAGTCGACTGAAATCAATTTTCGCTTTTCTTTGAAAGGAATTTGAAGATACACCGCATCTGGTTTTGGGAATTTTTACAATAAGTCCCGTCATACAGTGGTTAGTAATTTTCAAATCCAAAACACACTGTTCACATCCATTGAGCGCAACATTACTGAGACGCCCATAAATATGATCCAGACAACTCCCGGAAGAAGGCCTAGTAGGCTCATTAATGAAGCAAGCTAGACCATGCGAAGCAACTAAAGCCGAGAAGCTCGAAACAGTATAATTATTTTCTAAAATGTTTATATTGAAATAACCTACTATAATTAAATTTTTAGATTTTTAACTAGTCAAAAGGTGGGAGAAATTATTTATCAACGACAAAACATTAAACATATGCAGTCTATAGACACATAAGAACAAAAACATAACATGATCAATTTCAAGGGAAACCTTTAAAACATCGGCACTTGATAAATCAAAGCGCACCACATTAAGAATCAAGTGGTTGTCTTTCACAAAACATCCAACTCCACCTGCAGCGTAATTTTCATTTGTTTTAGCAACAAAGTTGAAACCGGGCAAAAGGTAATCATTGTTTTCAACGTCGTATATCCAAATTTCAGACACAAACACAATATCAGGAATGCAAGTAAACGAATCAAGGTGTGTGATAAGAGACTAAAAATTTTCTCTCAAACTTCTAATGTTCTGGTGTACAATAAAAAATTTATCATTATAGAAGGAACTATTCTTAAAGAGGTTTTCGGTAAGAAACCAGGGGTTGTTCCCAAGGGGACTGCCCAAGACCGTTATACGTGGTGAAGAACCACACCCTGCACGAGGTGCCATTGCTTTAAACGAAATATAACGGATCTAGAGGGGAATAACTCTATAAAACCCGTAATCCCGGGTTAACTACCGTGCCCATGGGATGTATGGCACAATGTTATGACGTGTCTTTTAGCGGTGAACTCTAAATACCTGGGGGCCTCTAGTTTAAATCCAAATTCCCCCTTTCTGTATACAGGGGGTGAACAGAATGAACTCCTCTTCCCCCTTACCCGTGGGTCTAAAATAGACAATTTAAAAACAAAAAAACAAAACAAAGGGACTGGTGTAAGTGAATCGGGCACCAAGAACTTCGGCAACACCGATTCTCATACGAACATGACGGAGGAGGAAGAAAGTATCTTACTCCAAGAACCGTCAACTAGTAGGGCCGCTTCGGTTGAGGGAAGCGTTAGAACGGTTGACTTCGGACTCGAGAATCTATTTCTCGAGGACGATGACAATCGCTCAATCGCCAGCTCATCCAAATTCTCCATATCGTCTACAGCTTCAATTAGGAAAAGAGTGCTGAACTGTAAGATGACGATCAAGAAATTAAAAAAGAAGCACCAACTAGAGGACAAGGACAAACAAAGACTTCAAAACGCCCTTGATTTTCTAGAAAGGCAGTCCAGTGATATTGGCGAGCGTTGTGTTAGCAATTCAGCTAGGGCTTACCCTATGAAAATCTCGAGCGAGGGAGCTCTTATGCAACCACCTACGCCTGTGATATGCCTTAGCCTATCGGGGCGTGGGGCGGTGGCATCTGACCCCGCAAAAGAAGTTGACAAAGAGGACGTAGTTTCACCGGAAGAGGCGGACTCGACCCTGAACAGCGCAGTGACTGTTGTTGAAAAGTCAAAGCCAAAGGACGATGTAAGTTTGGCAACAGCCGAAGCCTCATCTACCCCTGCGGCGAGCATGACAAACGACAACAAGCTGTTCAGAACAGTACAACAGGCGGATCCCCTCAAAAGTAGAAAAAACACTCGTCGCATTGTCAATAGGCTTAAAAGCCGTGACCCCAGTTCCTTCATGGAAAGGGAAGCAGCGCAGCTAGCTAGGGCCCGGGAGACTATCAAGTCAACCGAAGACGCATGGCGCCGCAGCCTGAAAGAAAGGAGGCAGAACCCGATTGACAAAGGGATGGTGTCTGGACCAAGGAAGGAATACCTATTGCCTTCCGCCTTGGGAAGGTCAAAACTCGGGAAACCAGGTGCCGGCCCGGCTAAAGACTCGTCTAAGGCTGAGCAAACACCTGGTTGCTCAAATAAGGTTCTGTCAGGTAGGAAGCTAGGTAGGACATCTGGAGGAGCCGACATGAGATCGGCCGTAGCGGGGGCGAAATGCCGATTGCCTTTCACCTCGTCTGCGACTGATCCAAGGTGTCAAGGGGTTGTCTCTGGCAAGGATTCGTCAAAACCAGGGAACGCTCCGGTAGACTCCAAAAGAGGTCGCAATGACGACACGATCTCCCCGGTAGTAGGTAGGCAGGCAAAAAGGCTGAAATTCGCCGATAAGGTGAAGGAAAGTCTGCGCGTCGCAATCGTCGACTACGGCAACCCCGACCGGAAGCTCTCATCCAACCAATGGGAGCTTATAGAACAGCGAATCCTTGATGGTGTCAACGATGCTATCGTGAGGGCAGATGGCAAGCCTCCATTGTTTGGCCAGCTATCTACCTTTAAATGATTTAAGACTATGGAGTGTGACAACCAAGAGACTTTGGAATGGTTAAAGGGTTTCGTCGCCAACATAAACGCACCTTGGTCAAATGCTGACCTGCGCGTGGTTGACAGGAAAGAAATCCTAAATATGACCAGGCCTAAGGGTCTTATTCGCTTGAGGGGGCCTTATCTACCCGTGGAAAGGATAGAACGGAACCTGCAGTTCCTTAACCCACTTTAAGCCAAGACGTCAAGGCACCGTGTCGAGGGCTGCATGGTCAGTAAGTGGTTTAACCAACTCGGCCGCAAACGGTCCCCTCCGATGCCCGGGCAAGGTCGGTTGTATCAGTGCCCTGTCCTGGTAAGACGGCTCTGCCAGGATGGAATACCCCTTCCGGTCTCACTCGTGGGAATCAAATTAATAAAACACAAAACATGGACAGAAAGAAAGGAGACAAAAAATCAAAAGACCAGCCGAGGCTGCCAGAGGTTGGCACCTCATCGGAGGACGAATTGCTGGCCTCCAGTCAGGAGACAATCGTCCGTCCGCTAAGCGGCGAGAGCGCTAAGGCTAGCACCTCGACCGCAAACCAAAAAACAATCAAAAGACCCAAAAAACACAAGTCCGCAGGGAAAGCTATGAAAAGCAAGTACCAGATGGCCCTCTTCGTCTTAGGTAAGATAGCAAAGAATGAGGCAGCCGGAACGGTCCACGAAAAAGACCAGGCGGATAAGGTAAAATACCAGGCAATCGTTGATGAATACAACGAGCGCCTGAAGAACAACCCGAGGCAGGCAGCGAAGCGGGAAAGATCTCTGGATGAGACTTCCCATCGCCCGGCTCCCAAAAAAACAAAGGTTGCCGAAGGTTCAGCAGCCAAAGCAACAACCAAACCAAGCACGTCGGCGGCCAGTGCGATCCAAAGACGACCCTTTACCGAGGTGGTACGGGATCATCTCCAGGTTGCACTAGTGGATGAGCTATCCACAAATGGGAAATCCATAGCTGAGATGTGGGGGAGTATTGAGGCCAAGCTCTCCCATATGGTAATGGATCACCTTATAAACAACCAAGGGGGTCCTCTTCCAGATTTTGACTCCGCCGAGGTGGTTAGGGGATATCGGGTAATCAAGTGCGCCAACCAAATCTCCAAGGACTTCCTTAGTGAGTGCGTTGCTAAGGTTAGCGACGCATGGGATGGCTTGAAGCTCAAGCTTATCCCAGCTAACGATATTCCGAGGAGACCTAGGGCTCGCATTTGGTTGCCCAATATGAAGATTGATGGGGGAAGGCTCCTCCAGTGTCTCAAACTACACAACCCGGCGGTTCAAATGGATGACTGGGCAGTCATCAAGGCAGAGGAACCCTATAAAAATACTATGTCCTTCCTGCTGCTGATAAACAACGAGTGCCTGGCTGCTCTCGAAAAGGCAGACTATAAGCTTCGGTTTGGCATAAGCCCGACTACGAATAATGCTGAAAGTCATACAGATTAACCTGAGGCGCTCAAGGTGTGCCTCCCATAATCTGATGGTTTTTCTAAGGGAGGAAAACATGGACATCGGCATTATTCAGGAGCCCTGGGCGAGAGGCTCGACCATTAAGGGGCTCCAAGACAAACAATACAACCTATTTTACAAACATCAGGCCACAGGTAAGCCTAGAACATGCATTCTCGCTAAGAAACATCTTAAAGGTTTTTTATGTCCCAATCTTAGCTCAGATGATTTAACAGTGGTTAAACTGGAGTCTGCAAACCAAACAACATACCTGACATCAGCATATATGGCAGCACCGCCAGTGGAAGTGGAGCAACTCGTAGCCGAAATTGCAGCAAAGGACAACCTACTGATGGGTTGCGACGCCAATGCAAGGCGTACAGTATGGGGGAGCGGAGCTTTTTGATTTTCTTTTAACTACTAACATATCTGTCTGCAATAAGGGCACGACTCCTACCTTTGTCTTCCCGAGTACGGGAACTTTCCAAGGGTGGGAAGAGGTCCTAGATATCACACTAAAAACAAACAATGATAGCTTTAGGGTCGAAAACTGGAGAGTTTCCAATCTGGAGTCACTATCAGACCATAGATGGATCCTCTATGACTTGCGTCTCGAGACCGAGACTAGTAAACCATTTAGAAACCCCAAGAGAGTAAATTGGACCAAGTTTGGTCAAGTCCTTAGGACAAAACTCAAAAACACACCTGAAAGACACAGATCGATTTTCAATATCTGCCACAAACACAAATTTTGGCAGCCTTATAGGGACTGTCTTAGTCTTTATAAAAAAGCCATCAAGGCGTCCAAAAAGGGGGCCTGGATGGATTACTGCCATTCAATAGAAACCCTTAAGGACTCCGCCAGGCTTAGCAAAATTCTGTCCAAGGAACACTCCAACCCTTCCTTTCTAAGAAAGCCAGATGGAGGTTGGACTGAATCCTGTGCAGAGACCCTAATTAATACACACTTTCCCGGATGCAGCGATATTAGTACAGAACCCGGGAGGTCTCGGCCAGTGCAACCTGCACTCCATAGTCACATCAATTCATTAATTTCCGAGGAAAAGATTTCCTGGGCTATCAACAGCTTCTCACCGTTTAAGTCTCCGGGCCCTGACGGCATATTACCTGTCATGCTACAGAGATCGCAAGACTTAACAATACCTTGGCTGGCGTCAATTTTTAGAAGCTGTATAATACTAAACCACGTTGCCCACTCCTGGAGACGCGCTAGAGTAGTGTTTATTCCGAAGGTAGGCAAACGCGGGCATGAAGCCGCGAAGGACTTCAGGCCAATTAGTCTAACCTCCTTTGTTCTGAAAACTCTAGAACCTGTCCTAGACATCCACATGCGATGCTTTCTAGTAGAATCATCGCTATCCAAATCACAGCACGCCTATCTCAAGGGGAGATCTACGGAAACGGCTCTCCACGAAGTAGTGCGGACAATTGAAAAATCCTTACACTATAAAGAATACACCCTAGCCTCCTTTCTGGACATAGAGGGAGCCTTTAACAATGTACACACTGAAGCAATTCTGGAATCTCTGAGTGAGATGGGCATAGAGGAATTTATTAGTCAATGGATAGTCTCTATGCTAAGAACAAGAACCATTCAGGCAACACTAGGCAACAGCCACTTAACCAGATCTGCCCATAGAGGAACGCCACAGGGCGGCGTAATATCTCCACTACTTTGGCTAATGGTTATAAACAAAATTCTTGCAAAACTTGACAGGGAACGGGTCAAAGTTGTCGCGTATGCGGATGACGTGGCGATACTAGTGTCAGGGAAGTTTCCCTCCGTGATTAGTGAAATTATGGAGGCCGCTCTAGAAAAGGTAAACACCTGGGCTGCAAGCTGCGGCCTCGGCGTCAACCCGAGCAAAACTGAACTGATGCTGTTCACCACAAAAACCAAAATACCCGATTTTACCCTCCCCCGTCTAAATGGTCAACCACTCACACTATCCTCCAGCGCTAAGTATCTGGGCATAATGCTTGATAGTAAACTTAACTGGAAACAAAACATTGAACACAGAGTAAGGAAGGCGAGCGTTGCCTTCTACGCCTGCAGCAAAACTTTTGGAAAGAAGTGGGGACTTCAACCAAAGATGACCTTATGGATGTACACAGCTGTTTTGCGTCCCATTCTCACCTATGGTTCACTCGTATGGTGGCCCGCGTTGAGTAAGGGCTATAACTTTACAAAACTTAAAAGACTGCAAAGAACAGCCAGTATAGGCACTACGGGTGCAATGAGGTCGGCCCCAACGGATGCTCTTACTGTGCTCCTGCATCTTTTACCTCTCGATCTGCACACCAAAGATACTGCACTATGCAGCGCCATAAGACTCAGGGAGTCTGGGTGCTGGAGTGCAAGGCCGTATGGCCACAGCAATATCCTGGACTCGTTACCAAACGGCACGGTCACGTTTCCAACCGACTACATCAAACCACAACTTAATTTTAAGAAAGGCTTCCAGGTAAGTTTCCCGTCCAGAGCTCAGTGGAAGGGAAACGAAGTAGTGCAGGGTTTCGACACGGTCATATACACTGACGGATCTAAGATGAACTGTGGTGTGGGGGCCGGGGTCTACTCAGAACCACCAAATATATCAGAATCATACCGTTTGCCGGACTTTGCCAGCGTTTTCCAGGCGGAATTACTGGCTATCCGAGAAGCCTGCGTGCATCTAGGGCGTAACACTACTCACAAACAAAACATCGCTATCCTTATAGATAGCCAAGCCGCCATCAAAGCCATAAATTCGGCTACCATATCCTCTAAACTAGTGCTGGAGTCCCGGAACGAGCTTGCCCGTCTGGGTGAACGTTTCAGTGTCACACTTCTCTGGGTACCAGGGCATAGTGACATAATAGGCAACGAGCGGGCAGATGAGCTGGTCAGAAGGGGGTCAGCTCTGCACAGCTCACTCGCTGTAAGTGTCCACGTCCCACTAGGAGTGGTCAAAGGACAAATTCATTCATATTTCCTGCAGAAAGCCAAACTCCAATGGGAGGGGTTGACCAACTGCGTCATTTCAAGGAAGATATGGCCCATATACGATCAGAACAGGCAGAGTGTTATCTAGACCGGACGTTCTAATGGGCATTGTTGCTGTTTTGTGCGTGCGACTTTTGTCTATGACTCCTATGTCTCGTAGAGAGAACCGGGGGCAGTTTATCCTCAGATGAGGGGAGGGTGGCCGAAGCAGCCAACCCTTCGCCTGTAATCCTCAGACAACTCCTTGAAGAAGTGAGACTGGGGATGACCATAGGACGAGATTTTTTCGGATGTGCGACGAGTGATCGAAACAGTGCACCCCTCACTTTTAATCCTCCGACATCTCGTAATGGAGATAGCGCAAATAAATCTTCATCACAGTAAGGCGGCCAGCGCCAATCTCGTTCTCCTTATGGAAACGAAACATATAGATGTCGCCCTGGTTCAAGAACCCTGGATTCACCGGGGAAAGATAAGTGGGCTGAATTCCAAAGACTTTACCACTTACCACAATACTCCAGTAAATGGTAAGTCCCGAACATGTATTGTCGCTAGAAAACAGCTTAAACTTTTTCTTCTACCTAGTCTCAGTGATTCGGACCAAACGGCTGTGAAATGGGACAGGGCAGGAAAAGGTGCGCTGGTACTGGCGACGATATACATGCCATTCGAGTCGGACAATCCACCCTCAGAGCTATCCTGTTCACTAGCTAGAACAGTAGAAAAGGAAAGATGGGATCTGATCGCTGGCTGTGATGCCAACTCCCATCATACGCTCTGGGGCAGTACGGACATCAATGTACGAGGTGAGTCCCTCTTAGAATTTATAATCAAAAATAATCTCCTCATAGCAAATATTGGCAACGAACCAACCTTCGTTATTAGGAATACACGTGAGGTATTGGACATTACTCTTCACAGTAACTCGCCCACTCTAACTGTGAAGGATTGGAGGGTCTCTTCTGAGCCATCCTTTTCAGATCACAGGATTATAGAATTTTCAATAGATGAAGAGACAGTAGTTTCAAGCAAATTCAGGAACCCAAGACTCACCAATTGGGACGCTTTTGCCTCAGAGGCTGTGAGAAATGGCCAAATCCTGGAATGATCAAAAAATAGGGACACCAGCCGAAATCGATGCATTCACAGAGAATTTGAACAAAATTCTAAGTAAGGCATATGATAAAGCCTGTCCTCTACGGACAATCAAGAAAAGGAATTGTTCTTCGTGGTGGTCCAAAGACCTCCTTGAAATTAGAAGGAAAGTCAGACGCCTGTTCAATTTAGCCAAACGCACCAATTCCCAGTCAGACTGGGACTTATACAAAGCCGGTCAACGGAAATTCAAGGCTGCTGTCACTAGTGCTAAACGTACAGCCTGGCATACCTTTTGCAATGAAATAGAAGATACCAGCGAATCAGCTAGACTTAGGAAAATCCTATCGAAAGAACCTGCAGTTCCAGGTTATCTTAAAGACAATATGGGCAACTGGACACAGTCTTCAGAAGAGACATTAAGTCTGCTTCTAAAAACGCACTTTCCGGGTTGTATCAAAACAACCGTCCAGTCTGCACCAAGCACTGCAACTACAGCAGCAACAGTTCCAGCTGGTATAATAACCGAGGAAAAACTTAACTGGGCGATTGAAACTTTCTCCCCTTTTAAGTCTCCAGGGCTGGACGGGATTTTTCCAAGCATGCTCCAGAAAGACAGGTCAATTGTTATACCAGCTCTGACGAGACTCTTCACGCGCTGCCTCGAATGTGGTCACATTCACAGGGCATGGCGTGAAGTAAAGGTTGCCTTCATTCCGAAGGCAGGAAAGTCCAGCCATACGACTGCTAAGGATTTCAGGCCCATACGTTTAACTTCATTCATCCTGAAAACCTTGGAAAAGCTTTTGAACGTTTTTATCCAGTCGACTTGACAATAACGTGATCTCAACGGCTCAGCATGCCTACATCAAAGGTAAAGGAGTTGAGACTGCGTTGCATGAGGTCACTCGCATCATAGAAAAATCCCTAAAGGACAAAGAATACACACTAGCCGCGCTCCTCGACATTGAAGGAGCATTCAATAATGTTAAGACGTGTGCTGTGAAGAGAGCACTACTCAATAACAACGTAGACTAAACGCTTACCAATGTGATTGAGAGTTTGCTCAATGAAAGAAATATTAACGCAGAATTAGGTGGCATTGAACTTAGAGTGACAGCCTCAAGAGGTACACCACAAGGAGGAGTCATTTCCCCCCTACTCTGGGCCCTTGTCATAAATGAAATATTACTAAAGTTCGAAAACAGAGGGGTCAAAGTAACTGCGTATGCAGACGATGTAGTGATACTTGCTACAGGCAAATTCCTACCGACCATAAGCGAACTACTAGAAAACGCATTACGAACACTTAGTATGTGGGCAAACCAATCCGGTCTTGGACTCAATCCACAGAAGACTGAACTAGTCTTGTTCAGTAACAAAAGTATACTTAGGGTTGCTGAGAGTGCCAAATATCTGGGTATAATCTTAGATAGGAAGCTCAATTGGAAACCAAACGTCAATGAAAGAGTAAAAAAAGCCGCAAATGCTTTTTACGCATGCAACCGAATCTTCGGCAAAAGGTGGGGACCAAACCCCAAAATAATTCTGTGGATGTATACGGCTGTTGTGCGTCCAATACTCACGTACGGTAGCTTAGTCTGGTGGCAAGCCACAAACTAAGCTTCGAATCTTAAATTAATGACCAAAATACAAAGACTAGCATGTATAGGTACAACCGGCGCAATAAGGACAACACCTACTGCTGGAATGGAGGCTATCCTCAACTTGTTACCTCTAGATCTATACATGCAAGAATCTGCAGCCAAAAGTGCCCTCAGGATCAGCCAAACAAGAAGCTGGAAACCCAACACAACGGGACACACACAGATTCTGAATAAATATGTGCGAGATGCGGTCATCTCTGACTACTTGTCTCCCCATATTGACTTCGACATACCATTCTCCTGCTATTTCCCCAGCAGCGAGGAATGGAACACAGATGAACCCACAAAAGGAAAATCGATATCCATCTACACAGATGGCTCTAAGATGGACCGTGGAACAAGTGCTCTCTGAAGAGTTAAATATACACCAGTCAATCAGACTACCTGATTACAGTAGTGTCTTTCAGGCGGAGGTTCTGGCAGTAGCTGAAGCTGCCCATATGGTGTCAATGTTATCAATACCAAATAATGATATTACCATATTTATTGACAGCCAGGCGGCTATAAAAGCAGTATCTGCTATCGAAATAAAATCAAAGCTAGTTCACCGCTGCCGTGAAGAGCTTAAGGTTCTCTGCTCGCAGCACACCACGCGTCTCTGCTGGGTCCCTGGACACAGTGACAAAACCGGCAATGAGATGGCTGATGAATTGGCAAGAAATGGTTCTGCTATGGACCCAGATCGGGCGATTAATTCAATCAAACCACCACTCTGTAATCTCAGAGAGAGGATGGATAATAAGACCCGGATGAAAGCCAACAACAAGTGGAAAGAACTAACTACCTGCGAAATAGGTACCACGGAAGTTATGGCCGGAATACAATCCCAGTCGGACTATCAAGCTTTTGCGATTTGATAGAACGTCGATGTATAAACTGGTAGGAGCCCTAACGGGTCACAACTTCCTAAGATACCACACAATGAAACTTAAACTCAAGAATGACGATATATGCAGGGGTTACGGCGACGAGGACGTACACGGGGACACACCTCACTTCCTCTGTCAATGCTCAAGTCTCTGTCACTTGAGGAATAGGACACTTGGAAGATACTACTTCCATGATTTACATGAACTTTCAGATATATCTTTATCTAATCTTTACAGGTTCATAAACGCATCAGGATGGCTGGACAAGGTCGAGTAACCAAGAAGGAAACACTATAGCCAACAACACCGGCTAAACCCCCAATAAGGGCATTACAATGGGTCCACATGGACCTAACCTAACCTAAAGACAGTATCACAGTTAGAATTACTTAAATTAGAGGAGGAAAAGTCATCAAATAAATCTGTATCAAAACTCATTGGTTGATCAGAAATTGAATAGCACTAAATGAGTGCAATATCGTTAAAAGATTTGATAGAAATGACTTTTCCGCCTTCAACCTTTCTTATAAGAATTTGATTATTATTAAACCATACATATTTTCCTCCTTTCTGTTTCATTGCTTCTTTCGTTTTCATTAAGAGAGCTTGGGTAAATTTCGTAAGAGAATCATTAATGTAAATTCCGCTGCCACTCCCTTTTCTGCTGCTTCTGCTACCGCTGCTGCCACTGCCACAGTGCCACTGCTGTTGACGAGAGGATCAATGCCAGTCGCAAGCGCACTGAGATTATTTTTGTTATTCCTCTTTGCGTACATTATTCGCTGCTTTGGTGTTAGACTTGCGAATCTTAAACAGATGATCGATTTTAAGGTAGAAGAATCGGATTTTGTTTTTGTTGGTATCTTCTTTACATAGAAATTCTCAATATCACTGTCGTGAACATCGACGGAGAAAGCTTTAGAGAAAATTAACTGTGCCGTCCGGATAGCATTTGTGTCGTTGATATTTGATACTCCGACAATTTCTATAGAGTTACCGAGAAGGTGTTGTTGTTGCCAGTTTAGCTTGCTTTCCAAAATATTGACTCTCGATTTGATCGCTGCATTTTCAGTTTGCAACTTATTTAGTTGTAGTAGGAACCGCCGTTGATTCATTTCCTCTAGCTTAGTAAGTTTTGCATAGACCATCTGAAGAGTGCATTGCTCCTCAATGCCATTGTTGTTATGTAGAAACTCATCAACTTTAGAAAGAGAGTTACTACTGATCTCTTGCCTAATTTTGGCACTGTTAGAGGTCAGCGCACTTTTACTAAGCGGGTTGGATACCACCGGGACCGGGCCTTGTAAATGAAGAGAGCGACGTCGCAATACCGCACATTTATCACAACGGAAAGGTGTAGCACTGGATTTAAAATAATCAGCGTCTTCTTTAGAAATGTTTACACAAGCATAGTGAAAAAAATGTTTGCAGTCATTGCAGTTTATTTTGGTCAGACAACTTCGATCAATTTTTTGTAAACACACCGAACAATTCATCTTGGTGAAATCAGTAGTTCTAATAGGTTCTTAGTGATGCGCACCCGACGACAATCAAGAGAGAACTGAATTATAAAAAGATTTTCGTGTACAATAAAATATAGGTTATCTAAGAACTGAAAAACATTTACTATAACTTTACAATTTAATGAAATTAAAAATTAAAATATAAAAATCATAAATTAAAAATAAATGGTTAAAACAGTTTTCGGAAATATAAATTTTATTGAATTTTCCTGAATTTCAAGGAAAATCCGGAGTCAGAAGGTAAAATCTGATTTTTATCAAACTTAATAAGCTGGTTTTCATAACCATGGGGCACAGTCATTTAAATTGCTATTTTCTCCATATTAGAGTGACCCAACCTGTACATATGAAGACGAATTTTCCGACTCAGCTTTCCATCAACTATTTCTCACATATTGAGGGACGAACTTAAACCTAATGATTCTTTTACAGAATGAAAGCATTCAAAATGTTCTTGTTGACGCAAATGTGGATGCATTCAACAACAATATAACTTTTATGATGATTTTTTTATTCGTTTAAAATAAAATTGATGTAAATAAATAAAAAAAAGTAATGAAAAAACCTTATAAAGAGACCCTAAACGCCTTCGTAAAACAAATCGACAAAAGATACGGAAAAGAACAATAAGAAAAACCCCTTCTTATTTGCCAATATTTTTTCGAAATAATTTTCCCTAACTATCAATGACTTTCCCTGACCAATTTTTTAGTTTTCTTTGACCATTCATTCAAATACATATAGCAAACGAACTTTTTTATGTATTATAGGTACATCATCTATTATGTAGATGCAGTGCTGTCTGGGTAGCGTGAACACTTGGCTCGCATGAACACAAATTTATACAGAGCACTCTATAACGAATCTACACTAGAAGAGTTTTAAGTCAGCAAGGCGCTAGTGACATAAAAACATTAAGGAATGAAGAGAGGTCAGCTTCAATAGCTATGTGGCAAGCTAGGTGGGAAAATACTACAAAAGGTAGATGGACCTATAAGTTGATTCCAATCATCGAAGTGTGGACAAGTTCACCTCTTTGTCCAGAATGCACAGACCATGAAGAAGATACCCAGCACGTTGTATTCTATTGCGAACGCTTTCAACAATGGAGAAATAATCAGCCCAGTCCGTCAATAATTATAAATGATGGTGAACTCGGACGATAACTGGATGGAAGTTTGCACACTAGTAATTAATGTACAAAACAAATTGCGAAGATTAGAAAAACTGAGGCGAGAAGAATTGGCAACTTCAGTGAGCAGAGCATAAATTGCTAACCAACCCCGCAAAGTAATACCTAACGGCAGTCCGGCGGGGAGAGTGGTTGAAGGACGTAGGGGTGTCGATTAGTACGTAGGCGCAGTCCTGGTATCGATTATTCGGGTTTGCGAATCGTGCATGTTGGTAGCACGGGCTACCGCATCTTTAAAAGATTTTTTTTTTTGTGTTGGGAATTCGCTTTAAGTAAAAAATAATCGAAAGACATTGCAGAGCTGGTACGCGAGGGATGCTCCTGCAATAGTGATGGACTTTAACTCATCTAAAAAAAACTCCCAGGGGACTGACATTCGCCATCCCGAATTAGATTGCACCTAGTCGTACGACTAATCAGCAATTAATTTTTGAATTATTCAATGAATTTAAAGAGATAAATCCGCCGTTTGTCGGATTTTTAAATTTGTTTTGTTGAGGTTTTATACGTCTCAATCTCCTGATTACATTGTCATTATTTAAAAGTTCTGTTATTTCTGCGTTTACGTGGCTGAGAAGCCGATTTCTATGCCTCTGAGCAACTTTCTTAACCTCATCTTCAACCATTTCAACATTTAGATCTCTATGCAGATCGGCGTTTCGTATGTACCAAGGTGCATTAACTATGTTCCTTAGTACTTTATTTTGGAAAACCTGAATTTTTTGTAAGTTTGTTTGGCATGTGCATGCCCACAATTGGAGCCCGTAGGTCCATACTGGTTTGAGAACTTGCTTGTATAGCAATAACTTATTGTAGTTGGACAGGGATGAGTATCTCCCAATAAGCCAATACAATTTACTGTATCGCATGTTCGACTCATCTTTTTTTTTCTTAACGTGCGCTTTCCAACGCAGTTTAGCGTCTAGAGTCATGCCTAGATATTTAGCTGTGTTAGAAAACTCTACTACATTGTTGTTAATGTAGACTGGAATGTGTGGTACGTTTTTATACGTAAAATTAATATGGACTGACTTTTTTGTTGCCATTTCGACAGTTGCTCCCACAGCAAGGACGGCTGTGTCATCTGCAAAACTAGCTATGGTGGTTTCTACACTTTCAGGCAAATCGCTAGTGAAGAGTAGGTATAAAACTGGACCTAGCACACTGCCTTGCGGTACACCAGCTTTAATCTTTCTTAATGTTAAACACTCTCTATCTTGCTTAGTTCTGAAGAATCGATCTGATATATAAGACTCCTGAATGGTCGAATACTGCTTCGGCAGTTGCTTTTGTAGTTTGTGTATCAGTCCTTTGTGCCAGAATTTATCGAAAGCTTGTGCTAATCAAGAAATTCTGTAGAGCACACATTTTTCTCTTCAAATGCTTTGTCGATTTTATCAGTGATTCTATGCACCTGATTAATTATTGTAGAGTGCTTGTTTCTAAACCCAAATTGATGATTTGGAAGTAGCGATTTTTCATCAATAATTTTTTGCAGACGTTTTGCCAGCATTTTTTCGAATAGCTTGGACATCATTGGTAGTATCGATATTGGGCGATATGAGGTTACTTCGCTAGGTGGTTTACCTGGTTTTGGTATCATTGGCCGCGTTCCACTGCCCGCTAGATGAGCAGCGGCATGTCAAACTCCATATAAAAAAAATTTACATTTAACCATTTGCGCTAGTCGTCTAGCACTTTTTGTGAAATATCCCTTTCAGGGAAATTTCTCAATCTAGCGCAAAACTACCCGCTGCTTTGAGAGAAAAAAAAACAGCTGTTCAAGGAAATCGTTCCAACGTCTACAAAATAAAAACAAAAATACGAACCCGAGCTGCAATTGTAATAAGGTAAGTAAAATAGCAATTCCGATATTATTATGGTTTCTATAACATGTATTGAATTGAAGTCATACGTTTTTGATGCGAACAAGTCAAATGTCACTTTGCCGCTGCCTCTGCCGCTGTCTGAGCGTTCCTTCATCTGGGATACCTATTTTGTGCTAGAAGACTAGCGGGCAGTGGAACGCGGCCATTATTACCTCCGCGACCTTCCACATGCTTGGCACGTATCTTAATTTAAATGCAGCATTAATAATCTGCGCTAGTTTTTTTAATCCTTTTCGAGGAAATTGTTTTAAAATTTCCCCTGTGATTAAATCGAACCCTGGGGCTTTTTTTATGTTTATGCCTGTTCGTTACTTGAACAAAGACAAATCGGTACTTGAACAAAGAAAGAAACAAACTGTATTTTTAAACCGCAAAATAAATGAAACACCGCTTTCAACGTTATAAATCAAAAAGAAGAGTTTTAATGTTACATTTCTGTACTTATATACATTTAGTTGAACAACGTTTGTTTACATTTGATGACAGCTGACACAACTTGACATAATTTCCCTTTAGGGAAATTTCGATTAAATTAGTGGGTGTGTTTCGCTACGAAATTGACGTTTTCGTCGTCAACATTCTTCCCCGCCATGCATTAACGATCATCACATCTCTTCTTTCTTCTTGTTGTGCCTTATTGACTTGACGCCAGATGCTTCTGCCTTACACTTTGTTGTTGCCTTGCTTTGCCATATATGAATCTCTCATGTGATTTGCATGAAAAGAGAAAAAGCTTTAAATATGACCAATATAATTACAGAAACAAAAGACAACAAACAAAAAAAATATAAGTTACTACACCCTGCAGGCAGTATTACGCATTTTCCCGTTGACGATCGATGTTCAATGGTTCTTGTATGCAGCTGTGCTTGTACTCTGTTGTTGTCTTGTAATTTGTAAAGCTGCTGCTGCGCTACGGTGAAGCTTTCTACTCTGTGCATAGGTATTGTGATTGCGGAAAGTTGTGTCTTCGTCGCTGATAGAGTGACAGTAATTCGGGATTTAAATCGAGTTAATATTAAGTTTAAAGTGATTAAATATGGAAATGATTATAATCCAGTGTGATTCAGGTGAGTGGAGTTAAATTTAAATATAATTAAAGTGTGAATTCATATGGTTTATTATGCATTCGGTTTTGATTTTTTTTTTGTTTTTGATTTGTTTTGCTCGCGTCCATCGATGAATTTATGTGTGAGTGTGTATGTGTGCAATGATGAATGGAGTCTTATAGTTGGGAAGGTACATTGCAATCACTTGCTTGGTTGAAAGCGGGTTGCGGGTTGGATGAATTGTTATATGTGTTTTCTTGTGTGAGAGCTTGGGTAAATGAATAAATGTTTAAATGGAATTGAGTGGACTGTATTGTGTTTCAGAGGAATTGAGTGCGTTTGATGCGGTTGGAAGCGGGTTTGGGTGAGAATGCGTGTTGAGTGGCTTTAATTATATTTGTTGTGTTGGGTTTGATAACAGTGGAGTACAAGAGTTTTCGTAATGTTCTATATTTTATAATTTTTTTTGTTTTTATAGGTATGTATAATTGTTATTGTGGACTTTCGTTAGTTGGAAGTGGGCATAATTTGACAATCGGTCTTCGAAATACTCCTTGCTGCGTTTTTACCTTAACTACACGAACGATTGAATCTGCTCCTGGGTATGTTTCTTGAATTCGACCTAAGCTCCATTTTGCTGGTGGAAGTCGTTCATCCTTGATCAGGACTAAGTCTCCTACCTTAAGTTGAGGTTGTCGTTTCAGCCATTTCGGCCGTTGTTGCAAACGGCTCAAGTATTCGGTTTGCCAGTGTTTCCAAAACATTTGCAAATGCGCCTGTATCGCCTTCCATCGGTCTGTGTAGCTTTGCTTCCCTATCGATAGATCTGGTTCAGGAACTGTGAATAATGTTTCTCCTATGAGGAAGTGTGCGGGTGTCAAAGCGGCAAAGTCCTCTGGGTCTTCTGATTGGGGACAAAGAGGCCTCGAATTAAGACACGCTTCGATTTGTGTCAAAAGCGTGGCGAGTTCCTCGTAAGTAAGTGTCCCATTACCAACGATTCTTTTTAGGTGGAACTTGACACTCTTTACCCCTGCTTCCCACAAACCTCCGAAGTGGGGAGAAGCTGGGGGAATGAAATTCCACTTTGTTCCCTGAGTTGCTAGGACATTCGCAATTTCATCCCAGTCCTGAATTGCACCTTTCATCAAGCGTCGTAATTCCGCATCTGCACCCACAAAGTTGGTTCCGCAATCGCTGTATATTTGGGCTGAGACTCCACGCCGTGCCGCAAATCGTCGAAACGCTGCTAGAAAGGCCTGAGTGGTTAAGTCGCTAACCGCCTCAAGATGTATGGCCTTAGTTGCCAGGCATATAAAGATGGCTAAGTACCCCTTGTGGCACTTAGA
Source organism: Cheilosia vernalis (assembly GCA_949126925.1). Classification (NCBI taxonomy): domain Eukaryota; kingdom Metazoa; phylum Arthropoda; class Insecta; order Diptera; family Syrphidae; genus Cheilosia; species Cheilosia vernalis. The sequence continues at coordinate 44,330,172 of OX421358.1, forward strand.
TCCTCGACCTTTCCAAGCACGGATGTTTATCGGCCCCGCGTAATCGATGCCAGTGTTTGTGAAAGGTTTGGACACCGTTACGCGAGGGGCTGGTAGATCTCCCATCAGCTGTTGTTTGGTTTTATTTCGGAACCTGTAGCAGGTAATGCAGTTGTTAATGCATTTTTTTAACGTTCTTTTCAGCTGGAATATCCAGTATTTCTGTCTTAAGTTTGTGATCATGAGTTGAGTACCTCCGTGTAATGTTTTTAAATGTGAGTCTCGTATGATAAGTGTTGAAATTGTGTGTTTTGGCTCTAAGATAATAGGGTGTTGTTGATCATAGGTAATGTTGGCGTGCCTGAGTCTTCCGCCCACTCTAATGATGCCTTTACCATCTATAAATGGGTTTAGGGATGTCATACCTCTTGCCTTTGTAATGCCTTCTGGGAACATTTCCTTTTGTGCGTTTCGGATCAATGTTTCGATCGCTTCCTCGAGTTCCGTCGGTGTGAAGGGTTTGCTGGTGTGATTGCCTTTGTTTTTTCGCAAATTTCGAATGTAGTTACCAAACTGGGGGTAATTTAGTCGTAAACTTTTGGCGAACCTATGACAGTAAGCTACGGTTCTTACCAGTTTTTGGAATTTCGAAGCCCTACCTATTAACTGAGTAATTGGGTTTTGTGTTATTGCTAATTTTAACACTTGTGTCCTTTTTTGGCCTACATCGGTTGAGAAATCCGTTGGCTGGCTGGGAACCTCGAAGTCCCAGTATGAGTGCAGAAAGGAGGGCCCATGCCACCACAAGCTTTCCGGTATTAGTACAGAGGGCAGTACTCCTCTGGACGCTAAATCGGCAGGGTTTTGCTCGGTTCTGACATGTTTCCAGATCGATGAATTTGTAAGCCGTTGGAACTCTCCGACTCGGTTTCCTACGAACGTTTCCCATCGTGATTGTGGCGATTTGATCCAACAGAGAGCGATTGTGGAATCTGTCCATGCGTAGACCTTTTCCTCAGTTAGACCTAGGACTCTGCTGACGTGGTTCAACAGTTTCGCTAAAATTACTGCTCCGCATAGCTCTAATCGTGGGATACTCACTGGTTTGACTGGAGCAACCCTAGTTTTTGAAAGCAGCAGATTCATATGAACTCTACCTCTTTCGTCCAAGATGCGAATATAGACCGCAGCTCCATATGCTTTTTCCGACGCGTCGCAAAATCCGTGCAGTTGTAGGTTGTTGAATCTTCCCCCAGCATGTACCCATCGGGGCAAACGAATCTGGTTTATAGCTTCGAGATCTTGAAAAAATATGTTCCAGTCCTTTAAGATGTCTTCGCTGACTGGTTCGTCCCATCCTATCTTTTTAATCCAAAGCAATTGTAGAAAATGCTTTGCTTTTACAATGCAGGGCGAAATCCATCCCATAGGATCAAAAAGCCTGGCTATGATTGATAAGATAGATCTTTTTGTTGGCTTTGGATCGTTTGATGGGGTATAGCTGTATGAAAAACTATCTTCTGTGGGTATCCAATGAATTCCCAGAGTCTTCAGTTGACTCGAGCCTTCGGAAGGGAGGGAAAACTTAAACTCACGATCCTGAGAGGCCACATCTTTAACTAGGTCACCTGTGTTAGATGCCCACTTGTGTAGTTTAAGTCCAGCAGCCTCCAGTGTTGTTATATAAGGAGCAGATGCTGTCCCAAAGGTTAGTGTTTTCAGCCGGTATATTTTGAGAACTTCGGATGGATCTTTGCGCCAAAGTATGAGTTGATAAAAAGAGTCTTTCTCATTTACCCAGATTTGACGGTACATTTTTTCGATGTCAGCTATGAACGTGTACCTGTACAGCCTCCATCTCAAGATGACATCCACGATGTTGTTTTGAAGAGTCGGTCCCACCATCAGCGTATCGTTAAGCGATTTTCCGTCTGACGTTTTGAATGACGCGTCGAAAACTACTCTCAACTTGGTTGAAGTACTGCTTTCCTTGATGACTGCGTGATGTGGTAGGAAGTAATGTCGTGTGCTTTCCAAAACTTGCTCCGTCTCCAACTCGCACATATGACCTAATCGTAAGTATTCTTCCATACACGCTGAATATTCTCTTTGAAGTTGTTTGCTTTTAGATAGACGTCCTTCTACCTGCTTGAATCTTCGCAGAGCACCTTCTTGTGAACGTCCAAGCACTGGATGAACATCTCCTTTGAAGGGAAGGGCGACTTCACAACGTCCATCTTCTAAGCGCTTGACGTTTTTTAAAAAATGCTCCTCGCATGCTATATTTTCTGGAGTTTCTGGACATAAAAAAGGAGTTTCTTCTAACTCCCAGAATTTTTGCATGTCCGCATCAAGCGTGCAGGTTTGGTGGAAACTCTTAACTGGTTGAGATGGAAAGGGTGTACGTCCGAAAAGAATCCATCCTAGTTTGGTCCGTTGTGCCAAGGGCAAGTTGGCATCATTGGGTCGGACCAATTCTGGTAAAAGTATGTCAGCTAACACATCGCTGCCTAGCAACAAATCTACTTTGGCTGGCTTAAAAAAGTTTGGGTCGGCTAAGCACAAGCCGTCGAGATGCCTCCAATCGGCAACTGGAAGGCTACGGGTCGGGATATGCCCAGACAGTGACTTATACACAAGTGCCTGTGTGGAGATTTCAAAGGCTGAGTGGTGGGAGCCAATCGTGATGTCAATGACTTTCTTACATGTGCCGCTGCTGACCATACCTAACCCGGAAACCTCGACATAAGTAGATTTGTGACTCGAGTGCAAAAGTTGAAATGCTGATTCGGTTATAAAGGAAGCTTCGGAACCTGAATCCAGCAGTGCTCGAAGTGAAACAATCTTGCCTGATGATCCGCTCACTTTTACGAAAGCTGTGGCCAACATAACCTGAGTAGACGCATGTGGCACAGAGTGATACGTGTTGATGGACTTACTGCAACAAGGTGTTTCTTCATTCGAGGGTTGAACGTTAGCACGCTGACTATTTGACGACTGCTGCTGAATATGAGGCTTGAAACTTGGAGCATTGTGATTTATTGCCGAGGTAAGAAAGTTGTTGTTGTGAGACAAGGGTTGAGATGAAGTTTTACTATTAGCATAATATGTATTACTGGGATGCGATTGACTATCTACCTGTGGAGCGCTATGTAACGAATTGTGCAGAAGTGAATGGTGTGGTTTTTGACAGTAATGGCACCTATGGGTACTTGGACAATTGTCAGAGAGATGACTGTATGCCAGGCAGTTTTTACATAAACCTAGTCTACCTATGCTTTGACAGCGGTCGTGGATGCTCATTTTTAAAAACCGATTACACTTTCGTATAGAATGTGCACCCTTATTGCACAGCTTGCACGTATATTTGGATTCACTGGCCTGCGAGTGAAACGAAGTGCGTTGGACTATCTTCTTCGACGGCTCCGATAGTGTTTTACTCTGCTGGTAGCTCACAGCTTCCAGAGTACGAAACCTTGATTCCAGAAACTGCTTGAATTCGGAAAATGTTGGCAGCTCCTTCGAATTGTCCTTGGAACCTAGCTTTTCCTCCCAAAGCTGTTGTGTTTTTGATGGCAGTTTCTGTAGCAGTACATAAACTAATATTACATCCCAGTGATCGACCGGAACCTTTAAACTATCAAGCCCGTGAACTATTTCAACCGATGAATCCAACAATTCTTTGATGGCTTCAGACCGTTCTTGGGTTATAGACGGCTGATTGAAAAAACATTTTAATTGGGTATTGACCAGAAAACGTTCGTGATCATACCTGTCCTGTAAAATTGTCCACGCCTTTAAATAGTTTCCATTAGCAACAGGTAAATGTGAAAGAATCTTTTCAGCTTCTCCTGACACACTTGTTTTCAAGTAATGCAATTTTTGAATTTCAGATAACGAAACGTTTTGATGGACAAGTGACGTGAATAAATCTCGAAAGCTCCGCCAAGACTCATAGTTACCAGTAAAAACAGGAATCGTAATATTAGATAAGCGGATGTCTGAATGATGAGACCCTACTGTGGTTTTTAATTTGGCTTCGGTGACATCGCTCTTTGTTTCCACTGGCTTTACTCTATCCATTGAATCGAGAAGTTTAGCTCTATAATCGAAATACAGTTCACGAATTTGCTCGAAAATCTCTTCTAACTGTGCATAATTGTCTTTGTCACCATCTTCTAAACTATCTACACACTCCTCATATGCATTTTCCGCTAAATCAAATGTTTTTTCCAGGATCGACAAACGGCCTGACAAATAATTTGCTGTCCTGGTATCGGATCCCCTCTTCCGAAAATTTGAAATATCTTTCTCGAGCTGCGTAAGTACCCTATCCAGCTTATTTGGCTTCATATTATAAGTATAAGTAAACGCGCTCTATTTTATTTTAGAGACAAACAATAGTACAAATGAATGTACTCACGTGAAAATCCTTCCAGATGAAAATGCACACAGTGACACAACACACAAGTCCTCCACAGCTTCACGTCTTCAGCAACTTTACTTTGCGTCTATGTTCCAGGTATTATATCGGCTCCAGATGATGTTGAGTTTTGTAGAGTTTATTTCGGCAAATCAACTCGCGAAATTAATGATAAAAATTATTTGTATGTTGATATAACGATTGTATTTAATGGAATTAATTATTATCAAATCCGGCTCGAAGTGACCAAAAATGTTCGTTACTTGAACAAAGACAAATCGGTACTTGAACAAAGAAAGAAACAAACTGTATTTTTAAACCGCAAAATAAATGAAACACCGCTTTCAACGTTATAAATCAAAAAGAAGAGTTTTAATGTTACATTTCTGTACTTATATACATTTAGTTGAACAACGTTTGTTTACATTTGATGACAGCTGACACAACTTGACATAATTTCCCTTTAGGGAAATTTCGATTAAATTAGTGGGTGTGTTTCGCTACGAAATTGACGTTTTCGTCGTCAACAATGCCTTCTTTGATTTTTTTTTCAAGTTCTTTAACTGTTACCGGCCGAATAGGTCTGTCTTCTTCGCACGTTTCTTCGTTTCCTTGATAATCTTTATCTTCATAAGGTTTGAAGACGTTCTCAAGGTACTCTGCAAAAGTATTTGCTTTTTCTTGACTGCTTTTTGCCCAGTAACCTTCTCTGATTTTTACTGGCGGAATGTGAGCTATTGGCCTGTTCATTTTCTTTGCTGCCTTCCAGAGCGAGTAGTCGGTACTAGCATCATTTGTTAGACTCGTAAGCTACGTTTTTAAAGACTCGTTATTAAATTCTCTTATAGATTTTCTGAGCTTATTATTTAAGTTGTTCAGTGTGGTCTTGTCGCTTAGCTCCCTTGTCTGTTGCCAGCGTTTTCTAGCTTTCCTCTTTTCTGTAATAATTTCACATATTTCACGCGGATAAGAGTTTTGTTTAATCTTGTTTGTTCTTTGAGGAGTTGCAGCCCATGCAGCTTTTTTTGTTTCTTCTAGTTGATCTTCTGTTTGAATAGCTGATGATAATTGGATACATTCTTCCAACTTCTGCATGAAGTGGTTCCAATCAGTCAGTCTATTAACTAGTTTAGGGCTATGTTCTTTTATTATTATTCTATCGCCAAGTGTAAGAAGTATTGAGGAATGATCTGATTGAAGATCAGGGCCTTCTTCTATATTTATTTTATTTGAAGATATAAAGAAGTCTACAAGATCTGGGGCTTTATTCCTATCTGTAGGCCAGTAGGTAGGTTTCTCCGTTGAGTGATATTTGCCGCCGACTTCTTTAATAGTTTCATATAATTCTCTGCCTCTAGAATTTGTTAATCTAGATCTCCAATATTTATTCTTGGCATTAAAATCCCCTTCCGCGATTAATCGATTGTGAAATATGCGGAAAAGACTTTTAAAATCATTTTTCTTTAGTCTATAATTAGGAGAGCAGTATACTGCTGCAACAGATATTTGCCCACTACCCGTTTCTATACTTATGGAAATTCCTTGGATGGCACAAGATTGGAATTTTGCTGCTCTGTGTTTTATTGTATTTGTTTAGGAATTATAAACCCAAATGAGCCGACACACGTAATGTTTAATTAAACGTAACTCAACTTTATTGAATCATGAAAATTAAAGTTAATATACGTATAAAGGTTACCACTGATGATGATGTTCTCGCTGCTGGGATATTCTTCGAAGTGAACGAGAATATGCCAGCAGTTAGCACACTTGTCGCTTAGCGAAAATGGCACCAAAAGGGAATTGATAAAAACCCCAAAATTAGGTACCGGTGCAAGTGCGCAAGCATATAGTGTGTGAGAGGTGCATCATGATCATTGGAGCATAACAATCAAAAAATACATAATTTAAATAACATAGTCCAGATCAAGTACAGTGAGTAACAGCAATGAGTAACGAGAAGAAACATAAAAATTATATAAACGAAAGCAAAGTTAGGAAATAATTAATACAAATAAATTAGGATGATAAATACAAATAAGGTACGATGATAAGTCCTGAACAGTATTCTTTATTAGCACTGCAGCCCGACCTGTTTGCACAGTTATGAGGATGTGGGGAGTGATATAATTCATATCCTTGCAGTTTAAAATTATCAAAGTGCCGCTCAGGGGATGTGCCCTCCTTGCCCCCCCCCCCCCCCACCTCGCTTCGCCACTGGCCAGAGGGCTGTAAATGCTGAATATGCTAGCCAAGTTATCAATTTAAAGTGTGTCTCTGAAATGAGACATATATCTATCTGGTGTTTGTCAAGAGCCACTTTCATCTCGTCCTTGCGACCCTCGATGCCATTAGCATTCCATTCAAGAATTTTTGTTCTATTCATCATGTTTGTCTTTTTGGCACAGCTTTTTTGTTGCTGTTCTGTCTCTCTAACAACGATATTCTATCTAATATCGTTTTATTCGATTTTTCCATAAAGCCAATCCCGTTTAGGATTTGTTTCATGAGATTTTCCATTCCAGTGTTTGGCTCCACTTTTCGTCTTATCGTTTTATCTGTTCGATTATTTATTGATGCTGCCTCAGCATAAGTCATTTTTGGACCCGCTGTATTTTGTTTTGGGACCTTTTTGATTATCTTTTCGTCTTTAAACTTTTCTTTCTGTGGGCTCTTTTGTAAGTCCTTTTTGACTTTTTGGTCTCCCTTATTTGAGCTTTATGTTTGTTTCTTTTGCTTTTTCTCCCTTGCAAGTTGGATTTCTTTTGCAACTATACAACCTCTGTAGCTAGCAGGATGGTTTTCATTGCAGTTTACACATTTAGGGTGTTCATTTTCTTTCTTCCTACATTCCTTGGTGTGGTGACTTTCTGCACATTTCACACATCTTGAATTTGATCTGCAGTATCTATGTGTATGCCCATATCTTTGACAGTTTTTGCATTGAGGCACTTGTTTCGATTTACGTAGGGTATGAATCTCAACTTGCATCCCAAGTATATTTTTAATTTCATATACTTTTTTCTTATCTTCGCCATGCTCAAAACTGAGTGTAAACATTGGTAGTGGTAGGTACTTTGCTTCTAAATTTAAGCATATTTACAACTTCTAAGATTTTAAAGCCTCGGTCTTTTAGCTCTTTTTTTTATGCTTTCCGGTGAGCATGAATAATGCAGTCTTTTCACTGCAACCTTCATAGGCCTGGTCTGCTTATTTATATACCACTGCACCTTTTTTTGGTTTAGTATTTTAGTGAGGCTTCTGTATCCCTCTTCTTCAACCACATTGATTTTGATGTCATTTTTGTTTATTAGCGCTGTACTAGCTTTAATTTTATTTTCCTCAAATACTTTGGCCAAGCTTTCCTACTTATTTACTTGCAGCGCTATAATTGGTGGGGGCTTGGTTGGATTTTGTGTTTGATTTTCTTTGTCTGAAGCATACACAGTGACTGTGCAGCTTTCTTTTGTTGGTGAGACTTTGGGGATGCACTCATTTTGCGTTTTTTATTTTTATTCCCCTTGTGACGACAACAATAGCCTCGATAGCATAAACAAGAAATTTATGCTCCCATTTCGGGGATTTCCCTTTATTTTGGACATCGTAGTTTTACACACGTACAAACACATTTTTGCATCGCATACTCCGTTTTTTTTGCATAAAGTTTGTAGGTACTAATTGCAATGAAAAAAAAAACAGGCACTCCGGGAGTGCCGACAGAAGTTATTACTTGAACAATTACGTGTGCATTTTTCGAATCGTCAGCAACTATACTTTTAAATGAAGTGTCTCTTTATCTACTATATAAAAATAAGTCGGGTTTTCCTTCCTGACGATATAACTCCAGAACGGCTCAACCGATTTGAATGATTTTTATTTTGTTTTGTTCGTCTTAAATCAGGGATGGTTTATGAAAAAAGAAAAGTCGGAAAATTCTCAACAGTTGGCGTTGTAGGCACATATTTCGTTTTTCATGGGGAAATGCACTTTGAAAAAAATATAAACTGGATAAAAATCGAGTAGTTTCAAATACAAAAAAAAAATATTTTAAATTTTAAAAGCAATATTGTTGTTGTCAATTATTTTAATGATTTTCCAAGCAAATTGTTGTTGTCAAAAATTTTGAAATTTATTTTTTAATATACGATATAGCTAGCCACCTAATAAGTTTGTTTATGTTTACTATGTTACATTAAGTAACTTTTTGAAATGAAGTAGATACTTTGATTTGTTTGTATCCATCATTTTTGTTTGGGAAGTACCTATTTTCAATATCCTTGCATTTGAATAGGTGGGTACGTTAAAATGGAGGGGTGATTGAGATGACGAGGACAATGATGACAGGCAACAGGAGTTGCTGAGCGTTTTGAGTGTTCACGAAGGGGTTGTTACGAAAAATGAATGAGTAACAATCATGGTACTATGTTCATTCGTGAGTAGGGTTATGGGGAGGGCAGCTCAAAGCTACCATAACACCTTCGGTACCGGTGTGGAGAGTGAAGGGAGAAGGCTTACCAACCAAGTTGATAGGTGTGGTTAGTTTTCTTCTAGGCTGTTAAAGTTACAAATATTTCTTTTAGAGTTAGTGTTTATTGATGGCGAATAAAGTGTGTAGTTGGGCATGATATCACCTAATCGTCCAATACACGATGCATTCAACCACGAATTGCAAAGAGAACAACAAAACAATACTATACTGCAGCAATAGCCGAAGCAGTTCGTAAAAATGTTCTGCAATTGAATCGACAACAAATGATTGCGTATGACTCTTTGATGGAAGCTGTGAACAAAAGAACTGGTAGCATTTACTTTCTGGGTGCTCCCGGAGGTACTGCGAAAACTTTCTTAATTTCATTGCTTTTGGCACGGATTTGATCGCAGCATGAGTTGCCCTGGCATTGGCTTCATCTGGAAAAACAGCAACTTTGTTAGAAGGCTACCGAACTGCACATTCAGCATTGATATTGCCACTGAACATGCAAATCAACCAGACACATTCTTGAAAAATTGAAGAAAAAATGCGAAGATTTTACAATGATGCAAATTGATCGATTGGGTCGAATGTACGATGGCCCCACAAAAGGTCAATGGTGGCGGTGGACAGGACGTTGAAAGATCTTCGTGTCAATCAAAACATTTTTTGAATAGCCATGGTTGTATTATCCGGTGATTTTCGGGAGACTCTTCCAGTTATTCCCACGATCAATTGCAGCTGACGAACTAAATGCGTGCTTGAAAGCATCAAATTTGTGGCTTCATGTCAAGACACTCCGATTGACGAGATCAAACTGCAGATGTGTTTTCGAAGCAATTGTTGGACATTGGTAATGAAAAAATTGCAGTTGATATCTCGACCGGACTTATCACTTTGCCCACTGATTTCTGCCACATGAGCGATTCTAAGGAAGAGCTCATTCGACGTGTTTTTCCGGACATACCGATGAATATAGAGGAGAAGATGTTTTGATTCCACGCATCCCGATGATTCCAAAGGCATTGGATTAATTTGAATTACTAACAAAATTTATTTAATCACCAAACTAAGTTTAAATCACCAGGTCAGCCAACACCAGATGAACCGCATCAATTTCTGCAAATATATTTCATTTCGTCGATGGTGGATCAGCTGAATGTGCGGTGGAATATACAGGGAACACAACAGTTAAAAAGAAGCAATTATTGAACAGTTACAAGCATTTTTTCATTTAGAAAATCATTGTTTTTCAAATGGGCAGCTATACGTTGCGTGTTCACGAGTTGGGAAACCATCCGCTTTGTTTGTGTTAACGTCAGACCAAAAAAAAAAATGTGGTTTACCAAAGAGCACTTCAATGAAACGGATAATTTGCGGACACGTATAACGCTTCGATTCAGTATTTACTTTGGATTAACTTTCATTTTTTACTTAGAGAAGTTCAACTAAATTACACTTCATTTTTGTAATCGAAATTAATTCATTTCCGTAGTGAAATGAAATATAATTTTCCATTTTCAAATACAAGAAAAAAATAATAATTTTTGTTCATCTTTTAATCCTCAAACGAAATGTTACAAAAAACGAAGCCATCTGGTGGCGAAACGGAGTTCGCCGGGTTTGCTAGTTGATTATTATAAACTACTACTACAAATATTATATTACAATTTTCACTTTCATTTAAAAATATTGCAATCTATTGCTTAAAACGTACATTTCCAAAAACATACATGAAATATTGAATTTAATAATTAATTGGTATTCTTTGAAATAAACACCAATGAAATTTATGAATTTTCATCTACAAAAATTATACATACATATTACAATTTCCTTTTAATTTGTAAATTAAATATCCCATCTTTCTAGCTGCATACAACCATGCACACATACACTGCCCGTCAATTGAATAGGTTCAGAGCCTTAGCAATAATTAGGAGCTTTGTTCTCATAAGAAAGCTTAAAGCGAAGCTTTTTGCTGTTGCATTTTGAAAGTTTGTCTATTTGTCTATCTATTTGCAAGAGGAAGATAAACAAAAAATTTTGGTAACGGTTCTTTGTAAACGTTTACCAGTTGCACTGTGAAAAATTTGCTTTTTCAATGCGTCATTTGAATAGGTTCTCTATTTGTGTATTGAGTGTTTCTATTAGTTTCGTTAAGTTCGGTGCAAATTTATTAAAAAAGATTTATTTTAAGTGGTCTAAAGTAATTTTTTGAAAAAAATGGGACGATCAAAAGCCTTGAATTCAGAGGAAAAGGTCAAAATAGAAGTGTACAAGGAACAAGGAACAGACTTAAACTTCAAAAGAAACCACCTTCAAATCCGCAGCGAAAGCAAAATCGTTTAGATTTCTGTAGGCACCATATGACTTGGGAGCAACAATGGCAGTTTGTGGTCTTCTCAGACGAAAAGAAGTTCAATTCAGATGGGCCCGATGGATATAATTTTTATTTCCACGACATAAGAAAAGAAAAACGCTATTTGGACCGCCATCACAGTAGGGAGGGAGGAGTTATGGTTTGGGGTGCCATATCGTATTATGGAACCATAGAGTTGGAGTTTCCATCGTCCAGAATGACAGCAAGCTCTTATAAAAATATACTTCAGAGGGCTTTTCAAAAGTTTTCTGAGCTTTTTGGATCGATACAATGGATTTACCAACAAGATAACGCTCCAATCCATACTGCTCGAGCTGTAAAGAGCTGGATTAGCGAACAGGGAGTTGAGTTGCTAGAATGGCCACCATACTCACCGGACCTTAACATAATTGAAAATGTCGGGGGGTGGCTTGTTCGTAAAGTTTACGAGTCCGGCAAGCAATATGTGAACAGAGATTCGCTTATTGCAGCCATTACGGAAGCCTGGAATGAGATTTCATTAAACTACTTGATGCAGCTTTATAAATTCATTCCAAGTCGAATTTTCGAAACTATTTCAAACAAAGGAGGTTGTTCTCATTATTAAATAAAAAATTAATAAAATAAAAATAAAGAAAATGGTATAATTCTTCTTATTTCCCAATTTTTTTTTTTAATTAAAGCAAGTGAACCTATTCAAATGACGCATTGAAAAAGCTAATTTTTCACAGTACAACTGGTAAACGTTTACAAAGAACCGTTACCAAAATTTTTTGTTTATCTTCCTCTTGCAAATAGATAGACAAATAGACAAACTTTCAAAATGCAACAGCAAAAAGCTTCGCTTTTAGCTTTCTTATGAGAACAAAGCTCTTAATTATTGCTAAGGCTCTGAACCTATTCAATTGACGGGCAGTGTACAATGTTTCTTTGGGATCGGTTGAGTTTCTCAAAAAAATGCACAACAGCGCCACCTATCGGGTCCAAAACTATCCTATCATTCTAGCTGCATGCAACCATGCTCACATACAAAGTTTCATTGAGATTGGTTGAGTTTCTCAAAAAAATAGACAACAGCGCCACCTATCGGGTCCAAAACTATCCTATCATTCTAGCTGCATACAACCAAAACAATCCTATCTTTTTAGCTGCATACAACCATGCACACAAACAAAGTTTCATTGAGATCGGTTGAGTTTCTCAGAAAGTGGACAACAGCGCCACCTATCGGGTCCAAAACTATCCTATCTTTCTAGCTGCATGCAACCATGCTCACATACAAAGTTTCATTGAGATTGGTTGAGTTTTTTAAAAAAATAGACAACAGCGCCACCTATCGGGTCCAAAACTATCCTATCATTCTAGCTGCATGCAACCATGCTCACATACAAAGTTTCATTGAGATCGGTTGAGTTTCTCAAAAAAAAAATGGACCACAGCGCCACCTATCAGGTCCAAAACAATCCTATCTTTCTAGCTGCATACAACCATGCACATAAACAAAGTTTCATTGAGATCGGTTGAGTTTCTCAAAAAAATCGACAACAGCGCCACCTATCGAGTCCAAAACTTATTTTTTTTCTGTGCAAAAATGTTAACAAAAAAACCAAAGTTCTTCGTTGAAAGAAAAAGAAGATGTTATCGAGAAACTAGAAAATTTTATCCCGGGAATACAGTGTTGCTAAATCAACAATTTTGGTCATAAGAAAAAATAAGGACAGAAGTTATTCAGATTTTTGATAAGGGGATAGAGTGGACTGAAGAAAATACGTCTGACTATTCAGGTATTATTGTTTTTAAAAAAATGGGTGAAAAAGCTGTGCAGAAGGTGCTGGCAAATAAAAAAAAACAGACATATAGTAAACATTATTTTAAATAAAAAAAGTAGAATAAAACTTTAACAAAGAGAGGAAACTGTTGTGGAAGTGGAGCCAGAACATTTTTGTGAATCTCTTTATATTAGCGAGATTTACTTCTACTTTCACAAAAATAAAAAAAAATATTTGTATTCAACTTAAATAAATCGAATTTTATAAACACAAATTTGCTATTTAAAAATAGCTGACATTTTATTTCCACGCCAAAACAACTACAAAAAAAAAAAAAAAATAAAGGAATCCCATTTTATAGTCCATTGAGCAAGAAAAATCTTTTATCGCATATTCAATATTATCACTCTCCAATATTAAAAATTATCTTGCCAATAATGGGGAAAGTCCTTTAATCAGATATTAATCAGATTATATTGATTTGTTTTCATAAGTACGGTTGTATTTCGTATGCTATTAAAATGTTCGTTCCTGTATGCTGCACTCAGGATAATTCTTTAACTTCAACGAAATTGTACCTCTCAAAATGAGCTCCTCAATTTTCGTCTCTGTCCGTATATCGAAATTTCGAAAAATGTGTGCTGTAAGGATCTTTAGCAAGAGTAATGCATATCGATTCCCAATACACATTCTCAAACCCTTAGTGAAAGGTATGTAAGCAAATGGATGACGTGCTCTCAAGTTATCTGGGTGAAAGTGATCCGGAAAGAATTCCATCGCTCTCGGTCCCCAGAAATTGCAGTTTCGTTGCATGTTAAATATATCAATTCCTACTTGAGTACCCTTAGGAATCGTTACACCATTCTTTAATGTAAATTCATCGGAAGCAGTTCTTATGACCATGGGTACAGGTGAAAATAGTCGCATTCCTTCATTTATAACCATTTCTGTATAGCCCATTCGTTCGAGATCTTCGGTGGTAACATCAAACTGTTTATTTGGGAATATGGAGTAAAGTTCCTCGAATAGTTTCTGCTGATATTCGGGGTGAATTGCCAGGCATAAAGTAACCAGATATAAAGCTGTTGATGTTGTTTCGAAGGACTACAAGAAAAATACACATTCAATAAGCATTCCTCCCTTTATATGTAAGTACGTATATGCAAAATTTCTTTACCGCAGCTATGATTACATTCGCTTCGTCTCGAACATCTTCCCAGGTAAGTAGTCCTTCCTCCACGTAGTTTCTGACTTGTTCTACGAAAATACTTTTCGATCTCCGGCTGAAGCTGTCATTTTCCGGTTTGGGAAATGTATCGTCATTGGGTAAGGATTTCCGGTGTAGCAACTGTATAGAAGTATTGAATATTACATGGAATATAGGAAAGTGCGACACAATGTGTGTCATTTATTAGGGATTACGTTTTCGATGAAATCGCAGAGAATACTGGCTGTTTTACGTTCAATTGAATACAACCGGGAGAACTTGTAGAAGCAATTTGAATACAGCCACGGAGAAAGCATTCGTTGTACCGTAACGTCCATTATGCTGGAAATGATTTTCTTCTAGGTGTTATTCAATTTTAAATAGAAATTGTTTTTTTTTTACCTTTTATAAGACTCAAACAATTTTGAGCATCCGTCATGTTGAATTTGCATTTTTTGGCCCATTGTTGTTTCTGAATGAATTAAGAAGGTAGTATAAGTGCGTTATTATAATTATTAATTTACGGCAAGCAGCTTCAAGGACGCATTTTTTGAGGAGCTCGTATATATCCTGCTTGTGAGTGGAACACTCTTGAAGCTTTTTAATATGCACTCTTCCCTCTGCGTTAAAAATTGGCATGAAACTGCTGATGATTTGTCTGCTAAAAGCTGGGTTTATAAGCTTCCGATGCTTGTTCCATCGAGGAGCTGAAATTATAAACAAATTGCACTGTGTTTACCCATTTGTTTGTTTTTTATATAGGACTATACTGCTTGAAGTAAATAGTCCATCGCCAATTGCAGATGACATAAATCCATAAAAATTTGAATACGGTTTCAACAGTATCTGGATCAGTAGCATATAAAAAGCACTTTGTTCCCATCCATGAAATGCAAGGGCTCTTATATTTTGTAGATATTTCGGTTAAGTATGAAATAAAACCTGCATGAAATATTAAAGAAGGTTAAAAGAATTAATTTTCATTTAAATAAGGCTAGTCGTGGTCACTTTCTAGTTAAAACCAAAGAAGCGAATGACTTTAGAAGGAGAGCAGAAGTAAGAATCATTTATGTAAGCCAAAGCCAAAACCTGATTAGCGCTTTATTACACCAGTTGCATATAGATGCGTTCAAAGTTGGTCATCCACCTTTACTTGTCTCTGAATCTGATTGGACAAAAAATGTATTGAATGTTGACGGCATTAACCTATCATCTGAGCTATTTTTATCTATCAATGGCTGTAGCTAGTCCTTAAAAAAAATTGACAAAAAATCACTGAACATCCTGCCTTTACCTTGAGTTTGGCGCTATGATTGATTGATTATGATGACAATACAAACATCAATAATAGGAAACTTAACCAGAAGATCTCTATCTTGATCTGATTTCATAACCAAACTTGAGTGGTCTTAAATTGCATCGCAATGTAATTCGAATTCGGTCATCGTCTTTTTTCTGCCTCACTTACATAGTAGTATTCTCTAATATTGGGAAAAACTTGTTCATTTGTTAATGTTAGTATACCTACCCCTTTTGCACAACCACTCTATTGTACTCAAGTTCTTTAGGCGGTTTCAATTGAATTTTTTAAGCCAGCTAGCTAAATCCTCACAAAAATTTACTCTATATCATTATTTTTAATTTCTTTACGTTCTCGGATATCTCGAAAAAGTTCATAATTCAGAATCTCCCGATAGTGTTCCCATATTCTGAATCAAATGCAATTTAAAGTAGCGCTAAAGCACCGCACCTTTGAAGCACGCACTGATTTCAATAGTACCTTTCGTGGCAAAAGGAAATTGATGATGGTTTAAAATGATCATAAAGTAAAAATTTCCGCCGAGAAGTCTGTTATCATTTCGTATATATCGCATATATGTAGCTTAGGTACGACAATTGTACAGTCGACTTTATCCACAAGCAGACATTTTTGCCTAACTTTCAAATCATCACAAACACTAAACTTAATGGCAAATTGACCAATCAGAGACTGTTGAATATGCAATGCATTGAACTCAGCCATTTTATTTGGCATTTATTTTATTATGCGATTTTCGACTGGGCCTTCAAGATTTGAACTTGAGATTTCAGACTTCTGCTGATCAAAGAAACTTTACAAAATTATCAAATTTTATTTTTTTTTTATTTTTTAAATGCATACTAAAATTAATAATCAATAATAAACTAATCGCTTTTGAGACTCATTTACAAAAATGTATATAAGTTTGTTTGTTAGTATTCCTAGCTATATACCATACATTGTATACGAGTACCTCTACTGTACATGCCGATAGACTTGTAAAAACGACTGTATAGTTGTTATGTTATTTCGCTTCATTATTAATTCATAACACATTCGTAGCATTTTATTAAAACAAAATATTTTACAATTTGTAGCTACAAATAATTTTTTTTAAGGCCATGTGGAATATTGTTTAACCAGAGCTTGTATTTCAACTTTGAAACTATAAAAAGTTTACTTAAACTTAATTAATTAAATTTCTCACGCTCAGGACTTCTCATTTGTAAACCAATTCCAAGAAATGGTAGTCCCATTGGTCCAGGTAACTGCCATGCTACTCTATAGAAATGTCGACGAGCCCACAGAAAGTAAACCCATAAACAAATTACTACACTTAAAAGAATATTACAAATAAACACCATCGCTGCACAATCAGCAAAGAACACAAAAGTATGCCCTGGTCGGATTTAATAAATGGAACGCAATCAATTTTATTAAATTTTTTAAGTAATCTGTTTTTATTGGTTTATAAAAAGAACTTTACTGAGCACAACTAAAGTTTAACTTGAAATGAGGCTCCGATTGGTACTGCCAGAAAATTACTGTAGAAGCAAAAGGTTACTATCAGTAGACACAGGGTGCTTCGGCTCAAAATTTTTTTTTTTTTTTTTTACCATCATCGAGGACACACAAAACACTACGTTCTCTTAGTGTGACCTCTCAGTAACGCTTTACACAACTGTTGTTTGTTGCGCGACTTAGCGTCATCTACCGATCTTCAATCTTATAGACTACTTCAATTCAAATATTAAGTTAATTTAATCAAAAACCAATGAAAAAACGCAATTTTTAAAATCTAATCTGCATAAGCAAAAATCAATTTCATTGCAGAGATCATTGAATGTGCTTATGCACCTTGTAATAGGCTCGTTGTTACCATAATTGGTTGTATGCCTTTCTGTATAAAATAAGCTTCTAACCCGAAGAGACCTTTGGGGGGCGTATATATTTAAAAGATAAAGCAGTTCTGGTGACTTAATATGATAATTAATAATATCGCGAACAAACATGACAGAAGTTACAGTGCGTCTGAAACTGAGGGTTTGCAAGCCGACTAATGTGCATCTGCTGTCATAATTAGGAAGCTCATCAAACACATATAATTTACGAACCGCGTATCTCGTGAATTTCTTCTGGACTCTTTCGAGTCTAAGTTTGTGTAAGACATATGGTGAATCCCAAATAATTGATGAATATTCTAAGTATGGCCTGACTAATGAGCAGTAAATAACCTTAAGGCTACGTACATTTCGAAAGTCGTTACTATTACGCATAAGAAAGCCCAACAACGAGTTAGACTTAGCAATGACGTAATCGTAATGCAAATTAAAATTTAATTTATAGTCAAATATGACACCAAGATCTTTTACCTCATCAAGACGCTGAAGTCTAAGATCATTTATAAAATAATTATGAAAAATGGGTGCAGCAATACGGTAGGCCGTAAACACCTTGCATTTAGAAATATTAAGTTCTAGAGCATTGTGATTACACCATTCCGATAACTTATTAATATCTGATTGAAAGCGAGTACAATCAGAAATATTATTAACCCGAGAAAACAACTTCAAATCATCAGCGAATGTCAAAACTTTACAGAATTTAAATATTTCGTGGACATCGTTAATAAATAAAATAAATAGCAACGGGCCCAGATGACTACCTTGTGGAACGCCCGACGTAACTTCAATTACACGAGAAGTCAAATTATCGACCTTTACCATTTGCCTTCTATGGGTTAGGTAATTAACGAACCATTTTAGCATTGAGGAATGAAAACCCAACGATTTTAGCTTAGCTAAAAGTAAGGTGTGATGCACTCTATCAAAGGCTTTTGTGAAGTCAGTGTAGAGTACATCAACCTGTACACGTTTCTCAAAACTATTAAAAATGTAATTAGTTAACAAAGCTAAGTTAGTAGTACAAGATCTACCACGAACAAAGCCATGTTGACTACTAGAAATAATTTCTTTTACCGCGAAATAGAGTTTGTCTTTAACAATACTTTCAAATAATTTAGGTATTGCCGAAAGCTTAGATATAGGCCTATAGTTCTCCACCTTTTGCCTTAAACCGGTTTTAAAAATTGGAATTATAAAAGAATATTTCCATTCATTAAGGAAATCACCAGAAACAAGAGACTGGTTAAAAATAATTTTAAGAGGAAGAAAAACGGAAGACAAACATTTCTTTAATATTACCGCTGGAATCCCATCTGGGCCTGGGTTGCTATTAAAATTAAGTTTATCGAGCGCGTTTATTACATCTTCATCCGAAAACTGTAGGACACCGATATACAAAGCATCAGAGATCATATCGTAATGATCATCTCTTAATTGCAATTGACACTCATTGTACACCGACTCAAAAAAGTTAGCAAACAAGTCGCAAGTGCTTTTTAAATCTGTTGAACTTACATTTTCAAATTCCATTACCTTAGGCAAGCCTGTGGTATTTCTTTTCGAATTAATATAATTCCAAAACGATTTACTATTGCGCTTTACCGACGACTCAACAGACAAAATATATTGATTATATAAAAATCGATTTAAAAACTCATATTCTTTCCTGAATCTCAAAAAAAGTTCACGATTAGAATTTGTTTTATGAGATAAATAACGCGAATGAGCTTTCCTTTTTACATTACGTAAATTAACCAATCTTTTATTGGACCAAGGAATTTTAAACTTATTATTATGACGCGTCTTTGGTACGAATAAATCAAAACCAGAATTTATTTTATCCAAAAATATATCATAATTACCTTTAAGATCGGGGGATTTTAGCATTTCGACCCAATCAAAATCATTTAAATATCCCTGCAGTGCACTGAAATTGGTTTTTGAGAAGTTATAAGATAACGCGGAATCATTACTACAACGTTCACCGGAAAAACTACGAAAATTAAGCTCTAAAAGTAAAGCTTTATGATGGATTTTATTGGAATCAATAACATCCACAGCCTCTGAAATTTTATAATCAATTTCATTATTAATAAAAATTAAATCTAAAATTCTATTAAGAGAATTACGAATAAAATTTATTTGAAATAAATCCAAAGAAAGAAGACCATCAATGACTATTTGTTCATAATCATGATTTACGTTAAAAGGTATTAAATTCGCATCACCATCCACATTTCTCCATGTGACATCACCAATATTAAAGTCACCCAATACACAAGGTATTTGAGTAGCTCCAAGACCACTGACAACACGAGCAATGCCTTCAATGTGTTTTTCATACACACTAAAAGCACTACCAGGAGGAACATAGGAGACGCAAACATACAACTGATAACACATGTTATGTAAATCAATACACACACACATCTGTTCAACATCTACCGATCGATGCTCCAATGTAATCTGCCTACTTTGAAAAAGAGATGACACAGCTATTAAAACTCCCCCACCTCTCTCGCTGCTTGTTCGGCAGCGATCATTTCGGTAAACCACATACGAAGCATCGAAGATCTCAGCCGAAAAAATATGTGGGTGCAGCCATGTCTCCGTTAAGACAATAATATCATATTGATGGTCAGAGAGCGCAACAAAAAGCTCTTTTGTTTTTGTTCTCATACCACCAATATTCTGATAATAAACGGAATACGAAAAATGATTGACAACGGAGGTGTGTTGCCGCCGCAGAGAATCACTGTTTATGTTTTGACTTCTGCAACGGGCAAGACAACTCCGTTTTTTGTCAAAAATTTCTTAACGCGAATTCCCGACGGCCAAAAAGAAGAATCTAATGCGCGGGCGATGAATTCGTCCGGTAATTTAATTTTGAAATTTATAAAGCGTAATTTGGTTAAGTCAGCGGTCGACTTAACCAGTTTATAACAACCAATTTGGTCACTCGATATGGCCAATTTATTTGAAATGTAATTCCGCAGTGCACTTTCACTAGTATCAACATGAAAACCGGCAGCATGCAGCTCCATTGGAGGAGTCGCAACTAAATCAAACGCGGTATTAACCGAACCATTGGAAGGTTTTATTTTTTTCGGGCGTTTATTCTTTTTCCGCGGTTTTTTTTGCGATACTTTGCTCAATATTGCGGAGCCTTCGGAGGCATTTTCCGTTTCCACAGACGGCGGCTGTGCATTACTGCAAACAGGTATGTCATTAAAAGAAACACGCGTTTCAGCAGAACAACTTTTTTCCGGCGGCAATTCCGAAGCACTGTTTTTTTGCGAGGAATTACATTTCAACTCCCGAATCTCTAACTTAACCAAACTCAGTTCATTTGTTAATGCACTAAGTTTGGAAATTAATCCAAGTAAAGGCATCCCCATGCAGATTTTGCACTTGTAGCAAAGTCCATTTGCCTTCATCAGCTGGAGGGCCGCTTCGGAGAGCATCACACATCTCGTGTGGAATTCCCTGGAGCATATCCCTCCGCAACTGATGGAGTCACCAGACATTATGCCAGTACCGCAAATATCGCAGGTTTCAACCATATTGGAAACAATTATTAAAAAATGCAAAATTAAAACAAAAAGGAAAAAATAAAACAAAAAATATTAAAGCGACAATAGAAAAATTGCGGTAATAAATAAATAAAACGACTAGCGGGCAACGGCGTGTTCACTGAGCAAAGCTTTCGAGAGAACTGTGCAGTAACAACCAGGTTAGGCGCAGTGGCTTAGTGGTTAGAGTGTTGGACTACTAAGCTTCCATTCAATGCCATTCGTTCCAAAAATTAAAAACTCACACAAAACGAATGGTTGTGAGAAGCTAGGCCCAGGGTCCCAACAGACCTGTTGCGTCAACTATTATTGTTATTGTTGTAATTAGTAACAACCAGGTTCATTCTTTGAATCCCGAACACGATGAAAGTCCTTGGATCTAATAAACAACTCATTACGCTACGTCCAGATGGGTTCCAATGCCTGATTACAAAATATGATTATAAATTTAATATAAGTAGTCATTTCTGAATTATTTTCTATAAACGATATTCTAATTTATAATATTGAAAACATGCACCACTATCGGTGTTACGTGGCATCTTTATATATCTCATTTTTTGCCTTTTCAACATGTCGTTTCCATTTTAATTTTATCTCCAAATTTATTGGCGCATTCTTGTTTTTTTTAGTAGAATTGGTAGTAGATATATAAGAAATTGCAGTTTTGCAGAAGATTGACCACCATTAATCTCAGTTTTGGATTTTTTTTTAAACACAAAATTATATCATCTTAGATTAGAACCTATTTTCGAATTAATGTAATCTACCTATCCCTAAAAGTAAGCAACTATATACCTAATTTTAATTCAGGGGCATATAAATCTGCGTGAAATATCTTCATTATGTTACAATGCAAGCTAACATTTTTCGATATAAATCTTTTGTTAAAAATTTTCAAAATGACGTATTATGTTATTCATGATTGCAAAAGAGACGTATTTTTTCGATAACGGATGTCGAAAAATGTATTTTAGTATTTCATACATTTAAAAGGTAGAGTCGACTTTCGACCCCATGCGTAATTAATAATCATGTAAAGTATTGCTCATAACACCTGGCTATATGAAGCAAGGCAATGCTGTAATATGCATATTTGAAAATAGTCTTTTGATTTGAAGTAGAGAACGTGAAATTACAACAAAACAGGCAAATCTGTGACATTCTTTCAACTAACACACCCTGTGGAGGTATTATAAAGTAGAAAAACTCATTATTTCCGCATAACATTCATCATTCTATATTATTATTTGAATTAGTTGGGATAGCTTGGTAGTTAGAAGTCATACCGCGTACGTTAGCAGCTAGATCGTTACCTTATGTTAATGATGTATAACGCGTTGTTTGCATCCAAATTAATAAAGTATGTAATGTTAGAACAGTACTGGTATTATAAATAAAAGGGGAGAACATTAAATTACGCTAGACAAAATTTAGCTTGATTGTGTTTTTATATATCTACATGATTGCAACACACATGCATTTAAAAGAAAGTATTTGAATTATCATATTCATGCGTCAGACAAAGTTGTACTTGGCTTATTTGGTCGCCGCAATCTTTCACTTTACCCATAATATTTAGATATTCGATCCATGGAAAAGAATGTTTTGGTTTTCAAAATAGATCGTACTGTCGTACCTGGTGTTAGCAACATTCAACCCAATAGCCAATTGAATTCCCAGCAACAGCGTGTGTAGAGCCGTTTCTACTGATTTTCTCTTAGAATATGCATGTTGCGCCGTTGACAGAAGTTTTTTGTCAATGCTTTTGCGTAAATGGATTCCTAAGACTAATAGGTCTCAGATCTTACATGAGAACATTTTCCTGCTTTGGATTATCATTAGCACTGGCAGGATGATATACGAGGTGTTTTTTAGCTTGGCTGGTATTATGCCGTCTGGTCCCGAGAATTTGTATGGTTTGAAGCTACAGTGCGCTTCACTTGATTAGACGCAACAATATTTTGTTTTTAAATTCAATTTTGTTCGTTCGTGTTTGTCTTAATTAAAAAGCAATTGTATTTATTAGAAAGATTATTTAGTTCTCAATGGAAAAAACAGAAATATATGTTTGGTGAGAACCAGTTAACGGTTATTTTGTTCTCTTCCTTCTGAGTCATGTAAAAACAAGAGCACTCGGAAGGTCTTTCAATGCGTTGTATTGCAAGGAAAATTGGAAATTATATTATGAAAAAAACCACAAAGGACGGACCAAGACAGCTTTGTCACCACAGGAAAAGCGAAAAGTAATTAGAATGGCATCAAATTCTGCTCACTCCATGAGCAAAATTAAGGAATTAGCAGCTGTAAGTGCCAGCACATCAACTGTTCGTCGAGTGATTTTAAGTGTTCAACACTTGAAATTAAAAAAATTGCAAGAAAAACCTCCACTTAACAGCGCAAGAAAGCAACATTGCTTGAAATAAATAATAATAAAAATAATAAAAAAAAAAAAAAATTAAAAAAAATCCTTTACGTTTGGTTTTTGCGAACATTTTGCATGTGCGTCTAATCAAGTGAACCAAAAAATTGCTCTTATTTTTACATGACTCAGAAGGAAGAGAACAAAATAACCGTTAACTGGCTCTCACCAAACTAAATCATCTTTCTAATAAATACAATTGCTTTTTAATTAAGACAAACACGAACGAACAAAATTCAAAAACAAAATGTTGTTGCGTCTAATCAAGTGAACCGCACTGTATGTAGCACATAAAGCCATCTGTTTCTGGTAATCAGACCTTGTAGGTTTGTAGATTGCAAGTTTGATCTGTTTGGATCTTTGTCGGCAATACTCTTTGAGCTGCCTGGGAAGTGGGTGTCGAGCAGCAGATTAAGCGATTATTCGCTAGAAATTGTGCAAGAGCCATCTGTTTTTTTCAGAGAACTTGGCATTGTTGGGTTTGTCGAGAGTATTCTTAGCCTTGATACCTCGGAGGATTCCTCTATCTTACCACAGAAGAGTGTCCAAGATACTCGCTTGGCTTTTCTAAGTTGTTTCTTATATATCTTAAGGGCTTCCTTGTATAAATCCCAGTCGGTCACTTTCCGTGTGTTTTTGGCACGATTGAAAAGTTACTCAGACCTAAATCTGAAGTCCACCAATGCGGCTTTTTCTTTCCCCTTGGCAGAATAAGAGGACATAGCGTTGTTTAGAGCCAACGCAAGATTCTTGACCTTAAGATCAAGCTCATTGGCGTTACAGGGGGGACTTAAAAGCTCTGGGATAACAGATTGTTTTCCTAGGATTTCTGAAAGGAAGTTGGAAAGGTGGTTCATCGGTTAATTAAATTATATCGAATACACTGATTATCTCAAAAGAAGTGCTCAGCAGATACTTTCCACTTGGTAATCAACTGACTAACGGTGTCAGAGACAAGAGTGATATCTAACACTTCTTGTCGTTTTTTTTGTTACGAAAGTAGGTTAAGGTTTGTTTTTGAAATGTAATCCAAAAGTAACTCACTTCTATCATTAAAATACCGAGTGGTGAGCATTAGCATCACAACCGATTATGAGGTTGGTTTTAGTCCTCTCTCCTTCAGCGATCATAGTTTCATAGTTTCATAGTTACATCTGATGTATCGCAGAAAATAGGGAGTAAAAGTAATTTAAGGCTACGCTTCGCTAGTATACATGATCTGGGTCTACCCTTATCAGTCACATACAGCTTTTCGTATACAGGGGCCCGAGTCCACGAACCATGCTGTTGTCAAACCATGGTTTCTGAATCAAGACGATGTCTTCTCCACCTTTTGAGAGGCGGAAGATTAGGGCGGCCGAAGCCTCTATGGATTTACCCTATCATTTGAAAAACAATCCTCTGGTTTCGGTTGGGAAAATAAATTTTCCGACAAAAAATTCCTCTGTGACGTGTTCGCAATTTGATGTAAAAGTGCTTAAGGATGAGAACTTGTTTGGCATTATTTTTGCAATAATATTATTGAAGGTTTATACAGATAGATTTGGATCAAAATCCTCCCTATTTCTTGCCAATGAAAAACAGTTTTCAGTGTGGTCTTGATTTATCTTATATGTAAAGAAATAGTGTTTTCTGGATGGTCCTCAAACAATTCGGAAGATTGTAAAACTGTTCTTACAACTTGTAAAAAGCCACTCCTGTACCTATATATATTTTTTTAAAAGGTGCCTTAGAATTCGAACAGTCAAACAAATTGTTAAGAAACTCAAAAAAAACATGCTGTAGACAAGGCACTAGGAGAGGAGCTACTTCCGAGCTAAATATAATGTCCATTTCAAAAGCAGTTTTTATCGATGCACAAACACTAGCAGTATGACTACAAATTTGAGTAGCGTACCAAACTTAAATTTTTTGCCAACTGTTTCGCCTGACTTGCTTGAAAGTTATTTTGTTAGCCTTTTTTTGTTTTTTTATTTAGCTCGGCTTCGAAAAGTCTTTCTGCAACTTTTTAGCCTGCTATGGCATCAACAAATTGAATTTCCTTTTTCAATAATGGATCACGTGCGCCTTTGTAGCCGCAGTGGCTTAGTGGTTAGTGTGTTCGACTACTAAGCGGGGGGTCCCAGGTTCGAATCTCGCAAAAACTCAATTTCCAACTCAGGGTTTTTTTTTACTGCGCCTCTTGAAAGAGCTTCTCAATTAGCCGTTTGGAATCGGCATAAAATTGTAGATCCCTTCCATTCATTCCAAAAATAAAAAAAACCGGCCAAGTGCGAGTGTCACTCGCGCACCGAAGGTTCCGTATTTGGCTAAAATCCAACACATCAGATATTATTTGAAATCTGTATCATTCAATCTTTCCCCTCTTCATGAATTCATCACAATTTAGTTTAATTTAATTACTTAATATTTTTACTCTCAAAAACTACTCGCACATGAATCTCATTTTCTAATTATTACCTAGTACCCAACCCACGCCAATTTTCCATTCTGTATGCGACCTGTCCCAATTAAAAACTATTGACTAAAAATATATTACTTTTATTTTGTTCTGTACTCCCCAAAAAAATGTATTATACTCCCCAACGAAATTATCAAGCGGGAACCCTGGTGGTATACCACCAGTGACTCTCTTCTGTCTTTGATGGGGTCAATTGTGCACAACTGCGTAGTAGAGATTAAAACTTATGAGAGCAACGTATTTTTCATGGTAAAATTATCTTATTTGAAAATATCTTGTAAACTGTTAACTTTTCGGTAAAACAGTATTCAGTACTTATAGATAAGAACATGATCTACAAAAAAGGAATTTATGTATTGTTTTGTGAATCAAGAAATGAACCGTTTTTTGGGCGAATGAAAATATTTTTTTCACCAGATTACTAATTAATCGAAAACCAATCGATGTATTCCTTCCATTGGTATTTGTCGTTTAACTAGAGGTTATACCGGATGTTGTGTGTAAATTTTAGCCTCCTATGTCAATCGGTTCTTGAGATAGACCTGGTAACAAAATTGGCTTAGTGGGTTCAGACAGACAGACAGACAGACAGACAGACAGACAGATAGACGGACAGACGGAGAGACATCCGAGCGAAACTAATAAGGTTACGTTTTTTCCCTTTGGGTGCGGAACCTTAAAAACGAATGGTTGTGAGAAGCTAGGCCCAGTGTCCCTACAGACCTGTTGCGCCACCTTTAATTATTATTATCACGCGCGCTTTTAATGAGATGACAATTGTCATACAATTCAAAAATTCGTTTGCAGTTGTGATGAAAAAAAGATTTTTCTGGTGTTATACCCAGGCAATGCAAGCAACTTATATTATTCGAACCTTGGTCACATGTATGGCTTCTGACTCGTAACCATATATTTTGGCAATAGTTATGGTTATCAATAGTCTGATTCTTTATTTTTTTTTTTTGCGCCCATTGGCTTATCAGTCTCAAGATATCTTATTGTATATTTCCAATTGAAAAAAATACCTCTTACCATAAACAATAGGATATATGCATGGCCGTAGCTAGGGGGGGGGGCATTGTGGGGCAATGCCCTACCTTGCAATCAACAATGCCCTACCTTAAAAATACCAAAAACTAAGATAAATTATAATTAAATTGTTTGCTCATAGTTTGAGATAAAAAAAATTGTAGCGATAAGTACATATCTAAACTTTTCCGAACATACCACAGTTTGTGACATCCATTCCATATTATAATAATTCTTTATTCTGTGTATAGATGGCCGTTGAAGCGCCATCACACACTCAGAGAAAAATACTGTGTAAAATTGCCTTAAACGCCTTAGGTAAGTATTTTTGTATGGAATTTTTTGGACAGGCAAAATTCTGACAAGAAATAGGTTAATTTATGTACGACATGTGTAGTAAAAAATAGGCTGAACTACCTTAAACGTCTTAGGTAAATATATTTGTATGGAACGTTTTGGACAGGCAGAGCTCTGCCGAGAACTTGCACAATTTATGTACGGCCTAGGTAATGAAAAATGGGCTAAATTGCTTATCCTTAGGTATTTTAACCTGAGTACACATAAGTGTTAATTCACCTTAAGGCAAACGTAGCTTTACGTTATACCTTAGGTGGTTTTTCTGTCTCGACAGATGTTCAGCAATTATCACCTTAGTGACTGCGTAAATTTAACTTAAGCCTAAGGTAATACTCTAAGTGTTAAGAAAAAAAAAACATGTACGATTACTTTTTTTCTAACTAAATACCTTAGTTCTAAGGTAAATATACAATATCTAAGGTAATTTTCCCTCAAAATTTTTTTTTTTTTTTGTTTACTGTAGCGGATGTACCGTTTTTTTCGTTTGTTGTATATAAGCAAGCCACTTTAAAGTGGTCTTAATAGTGTTTGGACGTGTTTTAGAAGAAAAAAAGTGAGTGATAAATTCAACAAATTTATGAATTCTTAAAAAGTGAAAAAACATTGAAAACAGATAAAAGTGTATAAATAAATGACAAGAAGTGAAAAAAAACTTACATCAAATCAAGTGGACACGAGAATTGACGAGGAAGAAGTTTTAGGTAAGTTCAGTGTAATCCTTCTCTATATTTCTTATTTCATTATTTTTTTACTGTGCTTTTTTTGCAACTATGCCATGAGTTGAAATTTTACAAATTAACATTTATAAAACTACTGAAAACAAAATCAAAGGAATGACGATTATTTTAATTTGCATTTTATTAGATATAGAGATGATTGCTTCTAAAATTTCAACTAACATT
The DNA here is from genome assembly GCA_949126925.1 of Cheilosia vernalis. Lineage (NCBI taxonomy): Eukaryota > Metazoa > Arthropoda > Insecta > Diptera > Syrphidae > Cheilosia > Cheilosia vernalis. The sequence goes on from OX421358.1 coordinate 44,358,330, forward strand.
CAGCATATACTGTTGGGAAAACATACCGAAAGAATAACAAATGACTCATTAGAAGAAACACATGCAATCCACAGAATCCCACGCACAAGGCTTGCAGTCGTTGCTGATCTGGATGCAGGCTTCCCATATTCATAAAGGTACGTTTCAATGTTTTAAAAGAAAAATAATATATATTAGAATGTATGTTTGCTGTTTTCAGAAAATGTCAACAACTATATTGATACCAACTTTCCGAAATTTACGAGGAACATGCAAGAAATTTGCAATAAATTGAAGACTCCAAATCCGCATTTACGCTCGAAGTTAAAGACGCCAGCCATTTTAAATACCAAATGAGGGGAATAGTTGTAGTAAATGGTGAGAAATTTAACATAACAGGTTTTACGTTACTTTTGAAAACTTTAAATTTTAGATGCAATCCTACCTGGATTGTGTTGATATATACATAAAAATTACTAACTCTAACATTTTGTTTGTATGTAGCTTGTTCTTATTTTTCATTCCAAAATGAAGCACTCAATTGAAGTAAATTAATATTTTTATATAGAAAAATAAATACTCTTAATTAATACTTCAAATTATCTTAATATCTATATACCTGTAAAAATAAAACGGCAGAAAAAAAAAATAAAGAAACAATTATGTTACATTAAAAGATATCTTCGATTTTTATTTCAACTTTCTTTACTGAAACTGGTAAAAAACTCGTTCCTTACCTTAGTTTCTAGGCTAAGTTCGCATACAAATTACCTAATTTAGAACAAGAAATAAGGTAAGTCTATCTGGCAAAATAAGGCAAGATTAAACATTCCTAAGGTAACATTTAAGGGTAAATTCACCCTAGGTTTAAGGTAAAATGCCTTAGGCAAGTTTGTATACGGCTACCAAACACTAGGCTGATTTTACACAGACCTACAAAAACAAAATAGGTAAGATTAAGCAACATGCCAGGCTAAATTCAGCCTAGGTTTAAGGTAAAATGCCTTAGGCATGCTTGTATACCATTACCAAAAACTAGGCTGATTTAACGCATGCACATGTACTTGACCTTCACATAAGAACTGGCCTTGAAAGGTCCCCCTTATGTAGTTCACAACACGCATACCTCAAGGGCAGGTCGACGGAGACCGCTCTTCATGAAGTAGTGCGTACAGTTGAAAGATCACTCTCCCATCACCAATATACCCTAGCTACCTTCCTAGATATAGAGGGCGCTTTTAACAACGTCCGCACTGAATCGATCCAGGAATCTCTCTTAGAACTAGGTGTAGAGGATTTCGTCATATCATGGATCATTTCCATGCTCAAAACAAGGATCATTCAAGCAAAGCTTGGTAACACTCATCTAACCAAATCAGTAAGCAGAGGAACACCTCAAGGTGGGGTGATCTCGCCTCTCTTATGGATTATGGTACTTAACAGAATCCTTTCAAACCTTGACAGGGAAGGTATAAAAGTCGTTGCGTATGCGGATGACGTGGTCGTTCTAGTGTCAGGAATGTTTCCGAACGTGATAAGTGAAATCATGGAAAGGGCCCTGGGTAAGATTAGCGGTTGGGCTACAAGTTGTGGTCTTAGCGTTAACCCAAGTAAAACTGAACTGATGCTTTTCACCACCAAAACCAAAATACCAACATTCTCACTTCCCCGTTTAAACAACCAAAGTCTTCCTTTATCCACCAGCGCTAAATACCTTGGAGTCATGCTTGACCCCAAACTTAACTGGAAGCATAATATCGAACACCGAGTGCGGAAGGCAAGCATAGCTTTCTACACTTGTAGTAAAACCTTCGGCAAGAAGTGGGGGCTTCAACCAAAGATGGTTCGCTGGATGTACACAGCAGTGGTACGTCCCATCCTCACCTACGGATCACTGGTATGGTGGCCCGCATTAAGCAAAGCATATAACGTCCTTAAATTAAGTAGAGTCCAAAGAACAGCTGGAATAGGAATCACAGGAGCCCTGCGATCAAGTCCGACCGCTGCCCTCAATGTCATTCTTAATTTCCTGCCAGTGGATCTGCATATTAAAAACATTGCAGCGTGTAGCGCTGTTAGATTGAAGGAATCTAAGTGTTGGTCCGAAAGGCCTTATGGCCATACCAGCATCCTTCTTTCCCTTCCTGACGGCTTAGGCCGTATGTCTACAGACTACATAGTACCCAAATACGACTTCCATAAAAACTTCTCTGTTAGAGTCCCCTCTAGATCAGAATGGGAGGAGAATGCGGTCGTTAATGAATTCGACATACCTATCTTCACAGATGGTTCCAAGATGGAATGTGGAGTAGGAGCAGGCATTTTCTCAACAGAATTAAACATCTCTAAAAGCCTTCGCCTACCCAACGTAGCCAGTGTATTTCAAGCAGAAGTACTTGCAATTAAGGAGGCGTGCAGACTGCTTCACAACAGTGCGACCCCCAAAAGAAAAATAGGCATATTCGTCGACAGTCAGGCCGCGATTAAGGCTGTCGGTTCAACTAAGTCAACGTCCAAACTTGTTGTGGAATGTAGAGAGATACTGACCAGGGCTTGTCATCGGTTTGATATCACTCTCGTCTGGGTTCCCGGCCATAGGAACATCGAAGGGAATGAGAAGGCCGATGAACTTGCCAGATCTGGCTCAGCTCTGTGCATGTCTCATGCGGAGGAAGTTTTCCCTCCGCTGGGATATGTAAAGAGAGAAATCCTCCTGCACTTCACCTCATGGGCTGAGACTAGATGGTTGAACCTGACGAACTGTGTCATTTCAAGGAAGATCTGGCCAACCTACGATGATGCCAGAACAAATAGCCTTTTAGCCAGAACACGTATAGACGTCGCCAGACTAACGGCAATTAGTACGGGTCATTGGCCTTTAGGAACTCACGCAGCCAAGCTTGGCATCCCCCACAATACCCACTGCCGTAGCTGTGCTGACACTAACAAGAGTGAAACGGTGTTTCATCTATTTTGTGAGTGTCCGGCCCTAGCCAAAACCAGACGCAGTGCACTAGGTCATCCCTTTTTCGATGACCTTTCGGCCATCCAAAGCATCCACTTCCATAAGATTATCAAATTCCTCAACTCCACAGGCTGGTTTTGAGCTCTTTTAACTTCCTTTACCCCCTTCAGGTTCCGTTAGTTGTGGTTTCAAAACGGCGCTCAATGCGCTACTTGTGTTTTTCCCTCGTCGGGAAATACAGCCACCTAAACCAACCAACCAACGCATGCTTAAAGAATTTTGATTACCTAAGGAATTTAAGGCAAGCTACCTTAGAACTTACCAAGTTCAAAACGGCCTTAGGACTAAGCTAACTTATACCGCGATTTAGGTCAATTTTACACAAGTTTTTCTCTGGGTGCATGTAGCGAAGTTCAACAAAACGGACATTCACTGCATTCGCTGCCAGGTACGCTTCTCTTCATCTTTTTTTCCGCCATCTATGAACAAATGACACTCCTTATAAACACTTAATTATATTCATAACTTATACCAAATGCCGGTTACGTGAACATAAAGAGTTGGTTTACTTTTGGTCAATGTTACCTGTACAAAACTTGCTTAATTATTATAATAAGTTAGCATAAACAATATAATTTAAATGGTATTTTTGGTCGTATCTGCTTACTCGTATCACCTCACCTAACAACTAATTATTAAATCACTCCCACTCAGACGTGGATATTTACATCCAAATCTTGAAGTTCAACCGTCTTGAGGATTTAATAGTTCTTAGATCCATGCTCATGCTCTGTCACAGAAATTGTTTGTCTACGAATAGCTATTGAATGCACATCACTGACCTAGAGGTCAATGATATACATATGGTGATTGATTTAGGAGGGCAGATCAATTATGATAATTTTTTTACTTCCGCCCTACCTGTAACAAATGTTGCCTTACCTCAAATTCGACTCTAGCTACAGGCCTGGATATATGTCCAATTAAAGTTCTTCTTTTTCTTCTTTAAATCTTTGTTTTAATTTGCTTGCAAGATCTCTTAGACATCAATGAAATATTTTTAAATTTTCTTGTCATTTATTTTTTATCAATTTCAATATATTGGCTTATGTAGAAAAAAACTGTTTTTATTCTGACTATAAGCTGTTTTTATATTTTGCATTTTTTATGTCTATGGTACGTATTACCACTAAAGGACGACATAGCCTCCACATCATGTAACTCTTCAAATGAAAGCTCTTCTGTATCTGGGCTTTTCCGATCATAAATTCTTCCTTCAAAGCGATTGGGTATGTGATCCTGGCCAGAAGTTGTATTATTTTCAAGCAAAATATCACCTGAAAAAATTTAAGGTACTTCTGTTTTTTCAGTTTTTGTACCTAGGTATATAATTTTGGCTAAAATGGTTGCAACAAATGTATTGGCTTTTAGCTGGAGGATGTTTTTTCTAGTGAACATGCATCCATCCACTTTTCAAAAAAAAAAAAATAGAGTCCTCTTTGGGAAATCGAAAAAAATAGGTTTGAAGGGACGGCGAATCTTGCACCCCAACTTTTTGTGGGAAGAGCCATCTCATAAAAAGTGAGGTAAGGGAATAAATTTAAAATGATGTAATCTCTGTCTCTACCTCCTAAATACATGAAAAGAATAATTCCACATATTGTCCATACATATCTCGCATCAACCTCCATTCACAACGAATGATGATAGAATGGCGTGGGGGACGGTATTTCTACAGTGTGAAGCGACCGATCGACGTAGAACTGTAACTATGATTTATGTTCATGTCATCCTCATTGTTCAAGTTGAAATCGGACATCGAGAGCAAAAATAAAAACGCAAAACCTATTGTGATTGGAAATAAACTTAAAATAAGTAATAAAACATTCTTTATTGATAATAATAACAAAATCCGATGTGAGGGCTTTGACAGTGAATGTGGGATGTCACTCCTTCAGCAGATCGTGGACGTCAGTTCTACAGTGACAGATGCAACTGTCAGAAACGTAAACATTGAAGGTGGAAATGTATCGGGTGGAAACGCAAGTAGCAGTTCTTCGTCTTTGGAGCCTCACCATAATTTTTAATAATAATGCCGTCTGCCAAAACAACTTAAACAAAACAAAATTATGTAACAATAAAAATGAAGTTTATAGTAAAAATGAAGTAAATCAGGAAATAGTGTTATTTAACATATTAAGTTATAATGTTGCAGGCTTAAAGAACAAATTATTTTTTTCCAATTTTTTCAACTATATTAAAAGCTTTGACGTCTTTATGCTTTATGAAACTCATGTTTTAGCCGGGGAAGAAATTAGATTAAGTAGCATTTTTAGAGATTATGAAGTGAAATGGATCCCAGCAATTAAGTCCAGTTTGTTCGGAAGAGGTAGCGGCGGCGAACTGCTAGGCTATCGGAAATCTCTTAAGATGGTTGAAATAAAGTTTAGATTGGTGGAAGGAATCTACGTACTTGATGTAATCATCAATGGAGAAACCCTTTGCATCGTTCCAATTTATCTAAACTGCAGTCATTGGTTGCGCGACTACGACAGGCTCTCCGATGTTCTTCAGTCTTTAAATTCGCCGGATCTTCTGCTTGCTGGAGACTTTAACGCAAGGTTAGGGTTATCGCAAAACAATTTTTCAAGTGGTCATGTGTCATCATTTATACATGCAACGAGGAAATCAAAGGACGACCTATGTGATGGAAAGGGCGTGAAGCTATTGGAAACTGCTGACGCGTATGACTGCACGATACTCAATGGAAGCTGTAAAGGAGACATGGATGGTGAACTTACCTTTATTCGTGGAACTTCATGCTCCGTTATAGACTACTGCCTATTATCAGGAAAATGGAAATCAATAGTCAACGCTTTTTCGATAGCAGCTCAAACGTTTTCCGACCATATGTCATTAGAAATATCGTGTGCAGTTTCGAATACTGGTGATGCGCCATTCGCAAAGCAGCTGGCTCTTCTGCCGAAGTTGGTTTGGAACAAAAAATTTCTTGTCTCTTATCAAAATAAGCTGACTTCTGAGCTTGCGAGTCTAAGTGAACAAAATGCAGCGATACAGATCGACGATCTTACCGCTATAATAAAAAGGGCTGCACCGTTTACTGTTAATGCAAAACCTGTAGTCAGTAAGCAGAAGTGGTTCGACAGCGATTGTCTCAAGGCGAGAAATAGATCCTTTGCATTGCTAAGGCGCCTAAGGTCTAGTAACACTAGCTCGTCAAAAGAACTCTATGCTGAAGCCAATAAAAACTTTAAACGTCTTTGCATGGAAAAGAGAAAACAAATTAAACTGAAGACCATAGCAGTTCTCAACTCTGCAAGATCCTCTGCAGAATTTTGGAAAGCGGCTAAAATTGCTACTGGCAGATCGAATTTGATCTCGTCTTCTTTGCAAGCTTCTGAGCTCAGACAGTATTTCGAAAATCTACTCAACACCCCGCGGTTTTCCCCATTACCGCAATACGCAGCCCCATCATTTGCAGATGAACTTTTAGATGCGCCGTTTACTCTTTTCGAAGTGAAAAGCGCAATTGATTCGTCTAAAGTGAGAAAAGCCCCAGGCGACGACCGGATTCCTTTCGAGTTCTACAAGAATTGCTCTTCTGAATTTCTCATTGCGCTAACTAAGGAATTTAACAGGATTTTCGTAACAGCAAGTATTCCAGGGAGTTTCAAAAGAGCGATAATCTTTCCATTGCATAAAAAAGGAGAGCTAGATAACCCGGCAAACTACAGAGGCATTTCTTTTTTGAATACTTCGGTGAAACTATTTAGTGCTATGATATATAATAGGCTTATACAATGGATAGCTTCCAACAAGATCTTAAACGAGTACCAGGCTGGGTTCAGGAAGCATTATTCAACGCTGGACCACATTTTTACTATTACGAACATTGCGGAAACTTTTAAACACAACCGCAAAAAGCTATACGCCTTCTTTGTTGACTTCCGTGCAGCTTTTGACTCCATAGCGCGCAAAGCACTTTTCTATAAGTTGTATCAAATTGGTTTGTCAAGCAAAATTATTAAAGTTCTTGAAGCGATGTACGAGAACAATGTTGCGTACGTTTGGAATGGAGATTATGTATCGGAAGAATTTGAAACGCAAATGGGAGTTAAGCAAGGCTGCATACTAAGTACGTTGCTCTTCATCCTATTTATAAATGATATAGCAGAGGAGGTGGGAAGAGGGATAGAATTTGGAGGTGTACGGATTCCAGCGCTGAAGTTCGCGGACGATATTGTGTTTTTGGCGGACACAGTAGAAGGGATGCAGCTTGTCATCAACCGTTTGGAAAGATACTGCAAGCAATGGAACTTGACGGTAAATCTAAAGAAATCTAAGATGATGATTTTTAGAGACGGTGGAGGGAGGTTCTCCCGTAACGAAAAATGGTTCTATCAAGGTGAACGGGTGGAAATAGTAAAAGAATATAAATATTTAGGTGTGATAATAACATCTAACCTGAATATGAAAAAACACTTTGAATCTAATCTAGCAGCAGCTAAAAGAGCTATTTCATCAGTTTGGGGTCCTTGCATTGACAGCAAGTATATCGATCACTCCTCGAAAATAAAGCTTTTTCGTGCAACCGCGGCATCAATACTGCTGTACGGGGCCCAGATTTGGGGTTACCGCTATTACGAGGAAATTGAGAAGTTTCTTAGGTACTTTCTGAAGCGTATCTTTAAGCTACCCTCTTGTACTCCAAATTATATGCTGCACTTAGAAACTGGAATGCCCCCACTCTTTTTGGATAACCTTACGATGCATGCAGATTACATTGCTAGGGTAGGGGCGATGGAAAGGGAAAGGTTGCCCTGGATTGTCCTGAAGCATGTGATTTCAACAAGAGGTCACTTGGTGCAAAAGTGGGAGGATTTGGCAGAAAATTACGGATTGCGTTTAAGTATTGCAGCTGACTCGGATCCCTCGATGTTAAAACAAATATTTACCAATATATTGAAAATGGCGGGTAACTCTTTGTACGATAAATGTCTCAATGAAGCACATGCATCGCAACATAGGCTGGTGTATCCTAGATTGAACCACAACCTCAAGGGAACCGCATCTACTTACCTTCTTAACCGCTATTCTCTTCAACTGATAAGCACAGTATTCAAACTAAGAGGTGAATTAGTAAATCTATACTTTATTCCGCATCGAACCGATCTTCCATTATTATGTGACCTGTGTAACCTTAAAGAGAGGGAGGATGTATACCACTTCATTGGAAGATGCCCCATTTTAAGCGAATTCCGCGTGAGATACTTCGGACGATCTTTGCTGAGTTTTGACGAAGTTATTAATTTATTAAACGGCAGTCTTGGGTGGGAAACTTTATTCAATTACGCCACAGCTGCTAGCCGCTACAGAAACCGTATATTGGAAGCCGATTTTTGAGCAGTACTTTTTATTTAAAGTTATTATTACTAGGTTACTATATTTATAATTTAAAATAGATTAATTGCCATTCTGGTAGACGGCCTTATGCCAAACCATAAACGACTAATTATTGTAAAATTTTGCAAATTTTAATGAATTACTAATAAAGTCACTACTACTACTACTACTACTACTCATCCTCATTCCTCATCACTCCTCGTCCTCATGTGTGTTGTTTGCTTTCGAACGTCATGGTTCATCACATTTTCAATTTGCGTCGCTTCACTGATCGTACCTCGGATCGTACGAGAGTAATTGTATAGTAGCGTTCTTGTTGATCGGTACAATTTGGAACACAGAAATATGTTAAGTCAACATGAATGATAATAGCAGTAACCCGGTGCAGCTAACAATAATTCATCAATCAGTTACACGAAATAAATAAATAATTGCCCGTTAATCACTTCCGGAACGCATTTTGTTTTATAGAAACACGGAATTTCGTTGTCCATCGCTATAAAAATATCAACATGCGGAGCTTTCCTACAATTTCTACCACGTAAACAAGATGGCCGACCTAAATACGTGTCACGTTTCTTCATGGGTTTCAGTCACACGGGTATTTACTATTTAGCAACTCTTTAATTTTCCGTGTTAGGAATGTGTGACCGTGTAAATGCACCCTTATTGTTTCGTCTCTTGAGCCCGTGTTAATATCATCATCATAATATCTGTGTAGATGTGATTTGTGTTGTGCACAATAAAAATATTTGTACTCGTGGAAGAACCGGCGTGTCTGATGTGTCTGAATTACATTGAATAACAACACGAGTGATCGAAAACGTAAAAGATTGCAGAAGGATATGCTATAGATTTGTCTGGACTATAATTTGTCAAAGCCCCTCAAAATGTATAGTGTAAATTAAGGGAACATGAAGCTTACTTTTGCTGATTGCAATCACATTTGGATACAATTTCGCAGGCTTATGAGTTCCTCAGAGACGTATAGTATTCTGAAACCCATCAAAATCGCAGTACCTATCCCATAAATATGCATTTATGTGGATATCCCAAAATACCTGTCCTATTAAATAGCATTCCAAGATTTTTTATATGACTAATTTACTCCGTAGGCGGAAAGCCTATACTGAGATGAGATCCTTTCGAGATCTACATAATATGTTGGCCCTACTTGTACAATTTTAAATCAACTCAAGGGACAACTTTTAGATAATCAGCCTTATTGTGAGTTTCGCCCGAACAATATTCCACCCGAAAAAAATGACATTTTACTTTTTGCTTATCATGAGTTCCGGGCGAAAAAATTTGATGTTCGAAAAAATTCCCCTTATTGGCAGCAATGTTTCGGGCGGAATATACTGCTATTTACGACGTACATTTTCCATTATTTTTTTTGAGGCGAACAGGAGAAGACCGTGAAGCTTCACCATGTAAGTTACTTTACTGAAGTCTAGAAAATTGGAAATTTAAGTTATTTTTGTTTTATTTCATTAGCAAAACAATCAACAAAAAACAAAACGATTTACTGCTTAAAAAAATGACGGAGAACCCAGATATCGCAAGGGGATTCGTGGTCCTTACCAACACCTTTTTGATATCCACCCTCTGCAAAAAAACGCAAACAACCTGCTAGTTTCACAATGGGTGGAATTTTTATTTTTGTTTAAACAGGGACAAGGCGTAATATGCTTTTCACACCAAGCCCAAAACCTGGTTTTCCTCGAAAACTCGTCGATGCATTCACACCGACTACCAACTCGTTTTCGTTTGACATTTCAATCAGCTGTGAGACACTAGTCGTTAAACTTCGGTGCAAACTTTTGTGGTTACAAATTTCGATCGCATTAATTAACAAACAAAATGAATTTAGTGCATTTAAAAACAATATTAGCCCATCAATTAATTGTGGAAATGATTTTAAAATGTGAATTGTGACATTTGTTCGGTCAGCCATTTTTCTGAACATTGCAAAAGGTGTGTTTGTTCCTACAACCCAACGACTGGAAGTCGTTTTCGTGGTGTTTTCGCGGAAAACGAGTGCAAACGACTCGTTTTGAAAACTGAAATATGTATGGGAAAACTTCTGTTTTCGATGAAGTTTTCGTGTGTTTTGGCGAAAACCCGGTTTTGGGCTTGGTGTGAAAAGCTTATTAGTAAAATCTAAAATATCTGAAATTTTTCCCTACAAATTACATTTTGAAACGTATTCTTACAATGGTAACTCCAAGAGGGCTTAGATATATCTCGTAACTCGTAAGTGCCTTCGAGTAACTCGTTCCAGAGTATTTTCTTCCTCTTCCTCCTGTATTAACAGCCGCAGTGCAATGCTGTGCATTTTTATACTCCCACGGTCCCACTTTACAAATTTTATACAAATTCTCTTAAAATCACAATAAATAGACAAATTTTAGACTTTTCTTTATTTTATTTTCCAATCTGTCAAACACATAATTAGGCGTGTTCGTCTGTGTTCGAAATGTCACTATCGATTCGAAGATAGAATTCGTTCGGGCGAAACTCGCAATAGCTTTTAAAATTTCGGGCGGACAGCATTTCGCCAGGTGAAATGCTTTCCGGGCGAAACTCACAATAAGGCTGAATAGGATATATGTATTATACTGGTAGAAATGTGCCATTCTGTAAATATTTGCTAAAGAATGAACATTTGGGAATAGATAGATCTATATTAATTTACTTGGTCAGCTCTTATTGAGAGCAAAATTATGTTCTTTGTGGGTACAAATTCATTCCTCATCATAATTATGGTAACATTAAATCTACAAAATATTCCATATACTCACCGCATTCAGTTTTTATATGTAATGATGTATATGCGATTATCCCTTGCAGTACCCATAAATAATGTATATACGAGGAATGTCATAAGTGCATCCCTTGCATCCATAATGGAAAATGTTTACACATCAGTTTCAAAACCACTACTGCACTTTTGTAGTCGTTACAAAGATCTTAAATAACCACTTTAATAGCACATCTTTATAATGTAACATCAAGGCTTTTAACTGGAATACGTTCTCTTTTGAAGAGATTGAAAGGGAACGAGATGCGACACTTTACACACTACCTACTCCCGTTGAGAGCTACAGGAATCCCCCCTGAGAAATCTGACACAGATTGAATGAATGGGTCGTGGTCGTGGCATTGGGGAAGCATTATAAAGAGCCGTAACATTTTTCATTTCCGCCTAACGAATACTGTGGAACCATAAGCATTGTTATCAAAGATATAAAACGAAAAAAAAAATGGATTGATGCGGATGCGATTTTCATAGCATACGATAATCTGTGAACTGAGTGATAAAGTTGGAAACTGTTTTTTGCTTTCTTCCACAGCATGATTTCGAAATAATGGCCTTTCTGGTCGATATTGGTGGGGTGTTGAATGTAACTTGTCGCTTTTTTGGCAATTTGTTCTATTTATGTCGATGTGAATAGATAAAGTATCGAAATATTCGGCTGATTGCGTCGAGCAAGAATTAGGATTTCGCTCTATTTTCTTGTTTCTGTTAACTGTTTTTGCTGTGATATGACGCACGTAGATACTTCATAGTCCTACGTATAGGCGTTTAATTGCTTGGCAAATATTTTTGTAACGACCCATGTCAATTTGTTGCTGTCGCTATTTGATAATACGATTTGTTTGTTTTAAAGAGGCAATAAAATATATATACATAATTATAAGCTCTCATAGCTCGCCAATGTTCGTGAAACTATTAGCCGTAATGCTAAGTTAGCTCATCACGATTTAAGTGCATATGGAGATGTGATTTTTTGACACACTCATGAGTCATGATCATGACTGATCTTTTTCATTTTTACTGGATAGAGGTTGACAGGCGTTCTGGGTTCAGACGTCGTTTTGCTTTTCCAGAACGTCAAAATTTTCTGGGGCCTAACTCTCTAATTCGATTCGAAAGTAAGAACTGTTCGAAGGTTGTTTCCGATTCTAATTTCAAACGTTACTTACTCTGTACAACTTTCGAATCGAAAGGATATGTTGTACGATATCTTTGCAACTTTCGAATAAATGTTCCGAGACTCGAACTGTTTTTTGTCAAAAATTGCATTTTAAATTCAACAAAAAGTCAAATAATTCGTTTTTGATTATTTAAATTTGTTCGTTGACAATAATTGAATTTCATAATGGATATGCTGAAGAAAGAATTCAAAGAAAGATACTTAGAGACAATTCTAACATAATGGGTTTATCAAGTAAAAGGTAATGTAATTAAACGCATAATTTAATGACGAAATAATTTATTTACATATATATCTATCTATCTATCTTCTATCTATCTATCTATGTATCTATCTTATCTTATCTTATATCTTATATCTTATATGTATCTTTATATCTTATATCTTATCTTATATCTTATATCTTATATCTTACATATATGCATATATCTTATCTTATCTATACATATCTTCTATAGTCTATAGTCTATACATATATTATATACATCTTAATATATATAAATCTCGTGTCACAATGTTTGTCATCAATGGACTCCTAAACCACTTAACCGATTATAATAAAATTCGCACACCATGTGCAGTTCGATCCAACTTGAGAGATAGGATAGTTTAAATCTCAAATTATAGTCGCAATTTTAATTTATTGCTAAATATTTGTCTGTTATTATTTGACAGTCACAATCTATATATATAAAAATGAAACCCGTTTTCCGTTGTCACGACATAACATGAATACGGCTTGACCGATTTGGCTGATTTTTGTTTTGTTTTGTTCGTCTTGAATCATGGATGGTTAATGAAAAAAGAAAAGTCGAAAAATTCTCAATAGGTGGCGTTGTAGGCGCACATTTCGTTTTTCATGGGGAAATGCACTTTGAAAAAAATATAAACTTGATAGAATCGAGTAGTTTCAAATACAAAAAAAAAAAATTTTTAATTTTAAAAGCAATTGTTGTTGTCAATTATTTTCCAAGCAAATTGTTTTTGTCAAAAATTTTGAAATTTATTTTTTTTTAAATATAAGTTTGTTTATGTTTACTATGTTACATTAAGTAACTTTTTGAAATGATCATTTTTGTTTGTCAAGTATTTTCAGGATCCTTGCATTAGCATGTGTGAGCAAGTTGAAATTTAGGGGTGAGATGACGTGGACAATGATGACAGGCAACAGGAGTTGTTGAGTGTTTTGAGTTTTCACGTAGGGGTTGTTACGAAAAATGAGCGAGTAAAAATCGTGGTATACTCTGCTCATTCGTGAGTAGGGTTATGGGGAGGGCAGCTCAAAGGTACCATAACACCTTCGGTACCGGTGTGGAACGAGAAGGGAGAAGGCTTACCAACCAAGTTGATAGGTGTGGTTAGTTTTCTTCTTGGCTGTTAAAATTGCAAATATTTCGTTTAGAGTGACGTTTTGCGGGAATTTTGGGTGAAGAAGTTAACGAGATAAATAATGCCGCTGTTGAATGCCGGGTAGAAGATTTACTTCATTTACTTTCTCGACGCTCCCGGTGGGACAGGCGAGACATTCGTCATTTCGTTGCTTCTGGGAACAATTCGGTCAAGATCTCCAATGCGTTGGCTGTTGCATCCTATGGCATTGCTGCAACATTGTTGGAAGGCGGTCGAGCTGCCGATGAATCTTCTCACGGTTGACAATCCAATAATTCGGCGACAGCGAAATTGATGCGAGAATGCAAAATCATTAAGGGGGATGAATACACGATGGCGCATAAACGAGCTTTGGAGGCAGTTGATCTAACGATGAAGGATTTACGAGGTGATTTGAGACGATTTGTTGGGGCTATGATATTGCTCTCCTGAGATTTTCGTCAAAAGCTTCCCATCATCCCAAAATCGACTGCTGCTGATAAACTTAATGCGTGCCTGAAATCGTCGCCCTTGTGGCATGTCAAGAAGTTGAAATCGAGCACGAACATGAGAGTCGCATTGCAGAACGAACCATCGGCTGCTGAATTCTCGAGACAACTGCTGGCGTTTGGCCAAGGCTGTCCATCAAGAAACGGAAACAATGTGATTCAAGCGACGATCATCAAGGGCATATTCAGATTATTCTAATTGATCTTCGTTCGATTAGCTTTTGCGATGACAAGCAAGTCGCTAGACCAATCGTTGGAAGTCTGTGGGATTAATCTAGAATTTCCCTGTTTTTCGCACGGTCAGCTATACGTTTGCCTGTTCCCGTCTTGGCATCGATATCTCTTTTTGCAATGGAAAATAAACCGAAAAACATTGGTTATCATATCGCTCTCTACTGATTTCGATTCCAAAATAAATCACATTGAAGTTTTAACTATCTTTGTTTTATTATTATTTTTAAGTTTAGATGAAGGCGTTAAATTGGGGCGACACGAAGTTCGCCGGGTCCGCTAGTATATATAACGGGTGATTTTTTAGCTGGTTTGGTTTTGGCAACACTGGTTTTGACAGCTGACGTGTGTTTAGTACCTTGTGTCACTGTCAAACAGCTTCAGTTTGGTTTGCAATTTAACCATGGATCGTCTTACAAATGAACAACGCTTGCAAATTATTGAATTTTACTATCAAAATTCGTGCTCGGTTCGAAATGTTCATTTTCGCTTTTTTATCGAAAAATTGTGTTCAGCGATGAGGCTCATTTTTGGTTGAATGGGTACGTAAATAAGCAAAATTGCCGCATTTGGAGTGAAGATCAGCCAGATGCATTGCAACAGCTACCAATGCATCCCCAAAAAGCCACTGTTTGGTGCGGTTTATGGGCCGGCGGCATTATTGGGCCATATTTCTTCAAAGATGATGCGAATCGCAGCGTTACTGTCAATGGTGAACGCTACCGAGCGATGATAACAAACTTTTTTTTGCCCGAAATGGAAGTTCTTGACTTGCATGATATGTGGTTTCAACAAGACGGTGCCACATGCCACACAGCACGCGAAACAATGGCGCAATTGCGAGGCGAGTTTGGTGAACAGTTAATTTCACGTTTCGGGCCGGTCAATTGGCCGCCTAGATCGTGCGATTTGACACCATTAGATTATTTTTTGTGGGGGTATGTCAAGGCTGATGTGTATAGGGACAAGCCCGCTTCGATTGACGCACTGGAAGCCAACATCCATGCATTCATTCGTGAGATACCGGCCGATATGTGTGAAAGAGTATGCCAAAATTGGACTCAGCGGATGGGCTACCTGAGACGCAGCCGCGGTCAACATTTGCATGAAATTATCTTTAAAATTGCAAGGTTCAAACTATCGATTCAAATAAATATTTCATTCATTTTTTCGAATTTTTTGTGTTTTTTTTTTCAAAAAAGTTCTAAACCTCTTAAAAAATCACCTTGCTCTTCGTGAGTCTCGCTAAGACTCGATCTGAATGATTTTTGTTTCATTTTGTTTGTCTTGAATCAGGGATAGTTTAAAAGAAAAGAAAAGTTGGTTGAGATGAAGAGAACAATGATGACAAGCAACTGGAGTTGTTGAGCGTTTTGAGTTTTCGCGTAGGGTTTGTTACGACAAATAATCGAGTAACAATCATGGTACTCTTCTAGTTCGTGAGTAGGGTTATGGGGAGGGCAGCTCAAAGGCACCATAACACCTTCGGTACCGGTGTGGAGAGGGAAGGCTTACCAACCAAGTTGATAGGTGTGATTAGTTTTCTTCTTGGCTGTTAAAGTTAAAAATATTTCGATTAGAGTTAATCCTATCCCTATTTTCTTCCTATACATTTAATACCAAGACAAGACAAGCAGAAGATCCCACCCCCCGACGAGCTAAGCACTGGCTTAAACAAGCATGCCTGACTTGCTTTGTTGACCCTACAGCCCTTCCACCGAAGTCAAAATTGAGATTTCTGTGTCTCTAAATATGGAAGGAAATAGATGTGCGTTAGTCAGATTTGAATGATTTTTGTTTTGTATTCTTGAATCAGAGATGGTTTAGGGAAAAAGAAAAAACATAAAATTCTCAACAGGTGGCGCTCACTAGACACTCATTTCGTTTTTAAGTTAAATCCAATTAACTTCTAAAATATAATAATAGAATACTAATAATTTATAAACATAATTCCTTCGGTGTGAAACTCGATGACTTTATATCTCGATAACTGATGGGCCAATTTTCATGAATCTTTTTTGTTTTGTTTGTATTCATGTATTTCAGGCTTAGCAAGATAGGATTATTTTGCACCCAATAGGTAATGTTTTCGATCTCCAAAGCCACTCAGCCGATTTCCATGAAAATTTGTGGATGAGTATGGTTGGTTCCAGTTTAAAGGATAGCATACTTTTGGACCGGATATGTGGCACGTCAGTCATTGCGGTTTTATTGAAACACATCGAAATTGATATATGTACTTCAGTTATTTCTATTGGCCCTTAGCAATAAAACATTATTAGACGCGACCTTTGGCAGCAAATTAACTATTAGTCTTTACTTTAAGTGGAGAAATAGTTAGATTGCTTTCACCGGATCCCTTGCCTGAACCCTTGACAAATTATGCCATTTTCGAAAAAAATATGCCTTTTTGGTAAAAACGATAAAAATTGCGTATCTTACAAAGAACTGCAACTAACCTACAAAGGGGATTCAAGAAATTTTTAACAGAATGTTGGGCGATTGATAGCCGATTCTATCTTTTTTTATTTCTATAATCCAAGGTTTTGGTTTGGTGAGTAAGTCAAATAGACTTACTGTCGGAGGCGGTAGTCGTCTGGAGGGTCACCCATGACAGAAAGGCTACTAGAGGAGCAACTAACTAAGAACTACCCATGAGGAGTACCCCTCATTAACAAATCTCTAATCCAAGGCGAAACAGCATACCGAGGGATGCGTGGCTATAAGAGGGATTAGTCGTAAGTAGGCGAACTCAGAATACCTGGCGACCTTCGGTTTCATCAATAGCCTTCCCGTGGTGTACCAGGCTCCGGCATGGGCGATGTTTCCTTCCCGGTTTCTCGTGGGACCAATATTTCTCAAACAAATTTAAAAAAATTACAGACAGATGCTTCTGAAACTGCATCAACCTCTGACGTTGCTGTTGGGCAACCAGAGGAACAAACAAAAACATCACTTGCGCTGTAGAGCCAACCGTGACCACAGCCTCTCGGTCTGCTGTTGGGCAACCGAAACCCCTACTAATAGATGACGATGTCAATAGGGCTCCAACTGTTGGTCAGGGCAGTGCTAGAATTGAGCACAGAAAATCGTCGACTTCTGTTTCCGACACATGCACCATAGTTGACTCCTGTAGTGTAGTCTCCGAGAAATCGGGATGCTCTTCTATTGGGAAGAGTCTGGCTGGACTACAGGTCCAACAAAGTGGATATGTGAAGCTAAATGGCTTCAAAAAAGGAGCTTTAAGAGTGCCTTGCGCCGAGGCTTAGACAGGGAACATGCTATCATCTTCGCCAAATCCGCCCCCATTGACAGACCGATCTCTAAACGAGTTAGGTCTGAAAACAATACCCCGCAGGCATCGGCCGCCAAGAAGGTCAGGAGAGGTCCCTTACCTGAGGTTCCCACCTTTAGCCAGGTGGCGAACTTAGCCAGGCTAACCAAAACCACACATCGTTCGGGGTTTCTTTGCGCACAGCCTGGAGCTCTCAAACGAAAAAGTGCTTGCCACCCTGATGGCTCAAAATGCCGCACTAAAGGCTAATACCTGGAGGGTCGTCAAGAGGGTTAAGGATGGTGCATTTCTTCACCTTGTTCTGGCAATTGACGACGCTTCCATGGACTAACTTCTTGAGCTGAAGGGAAAGCCTCATACCGCTTTGGTATATTTAAATTGATTTTAAATATCCCTGTTTCACTGTGTACCATGCACTGATTCCATGTGTACACCCATAGTACACAGTGGATCTCAGCATAAATAAAGCTTCGGGTTCTTACGATTAAAATGAGGATAAAACATTGAAAAAGCTGTGGAAAAAATTAATAGCTATACTACTATAAATGCGAGCTCTACGGCGCAAGATGTAAAAAATGATCCACTGTTGACACCTTTACCCTACTACGGAAGGTTTATCCATCAATCCTAGCAAAACTATTCTAGTTCCTTTCACCAGAAGGAGAATTGCCAATTTAGGACCCCTCATCCTGAACGGAACTACTCTAAACTATTCCAAAGAAGTTAAATATCTGGGTATCATCCTAGATAAGAAACTAAACTGGAATGTACACATCAAGTCCGCCACAGAACGTGCCTCTAGAGCCATGTGGGCCAGTAGGTGTCTGTATTGCAGAACTTGGGGTCTAAATCCCAGAATGATACACTGGCTTTATACCATGATGGTAAGACCCACTATCTCGTACGCGGCTATCTTTTGGTGGCCAAAAGTACTTGAACAAACCACGGCAAACAAGCTTCAGAAGCTTCAAAGGATTGTCTGTCTCGGTATCACAGGTGCAATGCGCACTTGTCCTACAACAGCAGTTGAAGCCATTATTGGGCTCTCACCCTTGCAGTATTTCATTATGAAGACTGCTTCTAGATGCGCAATCAAACTGCCGCTAGAATATATGTTTAGATCACTTAACCACGTGGGACATCTGAAAATACTTATCATAATCCCAAACTTGAACAAGTTCTGCTCACTCCCAGACACTATGGTTAGGGAGTACAGTTTCGGGAAGCTATACGAGGTAGAAATACTTGAACCTGCCTCTGGGACCAATGGTGTTCCGACACTTAACCCAAAAAGCTCAGTATGGTACACCGACGGATCAAAAATGGATTCCGGAGTTGGAGCTGGTGTCTTTGGACCCAACACCAGGGGTTGGTTTTCAGGGGAAAATCCATGCGATAGAAATTTGCGCTGATTTAATATCCAAAAAAGGTATGAAAGGCGCAATAATCCAAATATTCTCAGACAGTCAGGCAGCCTTAAAAGCTTTGGCGCCCAATACAATGGACTCCAAAACAGTTAAATGCTGTCACGATGCTACTTCAACTACAACTTCGTCTCGAACACTGGGAACATGTCCCAGGTTTAAGACAAGCCAAACGTTTAATTAGGCCATACTCACACAAAGAAGTCCTTCGACTCAGCAAGGATAATATAAGAAAGCTTGCAGGCTTCCTCACAGGCCTCATATATCACCTCAAATGAACAAAATCAACCTATGTCCGGAAACAGAATGCAGATTCAGTCTGGAGGATGTCGAATCCTCTAAGCACATCTTCTGTGACTGCCCGGCTCTTCATTGGTTGGCGAGAGACTCGCCAGCAGACATAGCGCACTCTGCTACTAAGGGCTTATTGACCTTTATCGGGGAGGTCACTATTCTCTTAGAATAACATATCCACAATTGAAACAATAGATCTTTCAGGTCGCAGTGTCAGCCTACTGGGTGTGGGAACATAAAAAAAGAGTCAAACAGACAATTATTGGAGAATAAACATGACGCACAGTTGTAGATAACATTTTTTAATGCGACTTTGATCAAAGAATGTACCAGATTTACCAAATTCAAAATTTATTTGTGGGAATTGATTGTAAAAAACAATTCACAAAAAAATTATTCTTATTTTCTAAAAACTACTCCTCAAGTAACGGAATTAAGGCATAATAATGCTGGAGCATCCAACTCTGGGTTTTTTCACTGCGCCACCTCTCGCGAACGTCTGACAAACATCCGAGAGTACAACTGTCTTGAAAGAGCTTCTCAATTAGCCGTTTGGAATCGGCATAAAATTGTAGATCCCTTCCATTCGTTCCAAAAATGAAAAACTGACACAAAACGAATGGTTGCGAGAAGCTAGGCCTAGGGTCCCTACAGACCTGTTGCGCCAACTATTATTATTATTATTATTAATGCTGGAGCATCACTGATCATCGCTGACTTAAATATAAAGTCTCATTTGTCACATGCATTTTTACTTCTTCGAAAATCCCTTGCTTTATCTGTCAAATCATAACACGCGTCTCCACTTGCGATGAATTCAGAGTATGCGATAGAGCATGCTGTCAATATCACAAAAGTGGAGACCCGTATAGCAGCTTTATTTCCGTAGCTTGCGATAGAAAGCATGCTTTTATAGCATACCATATATCGCATACTATAAACACAAGAGCAGCTGTCATTTTGCTGTCAATTAATTAATCTGTTATTAGTTAAAATTTCTCTTATTATAAATGAAAAAATTAATATTTTGAAAATAAAACACTAAGAAGTCTTCAAACTAATAAATTAATAATTATTACAATTTTTGTCTTGCAATACTGCTCGTGCTCGTTGGCACTCTCTTCATACTAAAAAAGTATGCTTTGAAATGCCCATCAAAAGAAGTTTGACAGTTTCTCTGCTTTGTGCTATTTTTGTCTGCTGTTGCTCTTTGCTTTGAATTCATCGCGAGTGGAGACAACGTGTAACAATTTTTGTTTATTTAGTTCACATCATATTAAGTTCGCCTCAATTGAAACAACAAAATTCAGTCACAATAGCTAGCAGAAGCCCATTTTTGTTAATTTGAAGCAAAAGTGGACTGAAGGATCGAGCTTTGTTCTTTTTTATTTTTCAGTGCCATAGTAATTAATATAACTTTTGAATAAATAATTTCATTATATTAACGAATTGGGGCGGAACTAAGTTCGCCGGGCCAGCTAGTACTAAATATTTTTTCTAGTTTAAACAAAATTATCGCCTTTCAAAAGATGCATTTATGTATGTTTTGAACAGCACAAGTGATGATCTGAGGGAAAGCAACCTTTAAATTTCTTGCACAAGTTGGATACCAGCACCAAATAGGTCTAGATCGATTCACTGGTTATTTTCTAAGCGATTTCCATTCACTGGTAAAATTTTGTATTAAAAAATTCGAAATTTCCATTCCGATTGATTTCTACATATTATTTATACATAAACTAGCTGGCCCGGCGAACTTCTTTCCGCCCAAATTCGTTAATATTATGAAAATAATAACTCTGAGCATGCAAATTAAAACATACTAGTTTTATTTTCCTTAAAAAATATTTTTATTATCGAGGAGAAGCCTCTTTATTCTCTAAAAGCAAAATTACAACTGTCTTACAATTTTTGAACTTAAATTAAAGAAACCTACAATCGCTGCATCGCATCGATCATGTTACTCCATTCGAGTGTTGCTTCACCTGCTTGCATTAAGTTGAATCCAGACGCTACGTTTGCATAACGGATGCTCGTGTGTTGTTATTTGCTGAGTCGCCAGAAATTGGTGGGAATATAATTTTTGATGATTTCAATGTTGTTGTCGTTAACTCCTCCCTTCTTAAGATAATGCGTCCACGCATTTTCACATGATGTTAAAGAGACTGGGATATTTTTGAAGGGATGATGGCTGATTAGGTTCACCTTGGTTCGTTATCATTATCATGGGTGATGCTGGTGGTGTTGGCATCGAGTTAATTTGAGATACTCTTAATTTCCGGTTGCATTGCATTACTATAATGATGAAGAATACAACTGCGAAAATCACGTATGTTATTACCTGGTGCATGTCTTTTTCTGTCTTTATTTTCGTAAGATGCTGCGTATTTCTGGTATGTAATTCCTTCATTAATTCTAGGGAGAGTACTTCTTCAATTGCCAAGTCTTCTGAAGTTGGATGCAATGTTGGTGGTAATGCTTGAATGTTTATGATTTCTTGGGCGACGTACCGTTGATTATTGATAGATATTGTGTCATTGTTGAATTTGACGACATAATTTCCGTTAAGTGAATGGGTCTTGTTATTGGCTTCTATGGTTCCGTCGAACTGGTTGAGGACGATGATTCCTGGTGATATTTCTTCAGTGTGGGGAACATGTTGGCTATTTATTGATTTACACGATGCATTTTTGTTTTCTACTAAGCCTATTATACAGTTATCATTACTTAGGTCTATTAAATCCGTTCGTTAACAAAGGGAAATATTTTCAATTTGCTTACAGTTATTTAACATTCCAAATGTATTTTTTTCGTTCCTTAATATATTTCTATAAGATATTTTGTTTACTAAACCATTACTTTTTTTTATTGGGATTAAAATAAGTTTTCTATAGGATTCTTCTTTCGTTTTTGGAATACTAACAATATATAATAAGTCTTTCTGATTAGATGCAATTTTTACATCAGCGAATTTGATTACTTGTTCTAAATTCGTATAAGGCAAGATTTCTTTATCGATTTTACTTGTAATTATATTTATTTCGTTTTTCGACATAATATTAGAATTAACAATATTTTCTTTAGCAAGTTCAATTGCATATACAATATTCTTAAGTTCTTCTTTTATGAGTTTTAATTTAAATAGTAATATTACGTTGGATTGTACTATCCTTTTTTATGGTATTCATTATTACATTAGTTATGTTTGTGAGTTCATTTATTCTCTTCTTATATTCTTCGTTAATTATTATTTGTTCATTATTGTTTTCAATGACATTGTTAATATTATTTCTTAGAATATTAAAATCTTCGTGGTCGGGTGTTCCCGCTATCCACTTCCATCCCGTGCCTATAAAATCTAGTGATCGTTTAGTTCTGCTAATTTTTAAGTTTTTAATTATATCTTTAGTCTGTTCTAATTCGTGGTGAATGATGGGAAAGAAAGGATTAGTTTTCGGGACTTGTTTAAGGATAACCGAATCTGCTTCCGAAACGAAATTTTCGTATGGCGTTAACTCTATGGTGTGTATAAGTTTTAAGTTTCCTTCTGAGATTTTGGCCATACCATTATTTAGGATGATGATGGGGAATTAGAATAGTCTAGAATGTCAACATTTCCTTGGGTTGGTTTTATTAGATACCTGTGGATAAAGGAAAGGAGAGGGGTGAGTGAGGTTTTTAGGATTAGTTTCTTATTTTTGATTTGTGAACAACTCTGCCTGCTTCCGTTATAACGGTTGTTGACTTGTTTTCCTTTACTTTCTCTTTTTTGTATCTTGCCGTTAGCTTTGAACCTAATCGTTTATTTACTCTGACGTAAATGATTTCTCCAGGAGAGTAGTTTTTTAAGTCAGTTCTTTTTTTATTATGGTATGTTATATCAGCTTCCTGTTTAGAATTCAATTTATCAATATTTTTTTGGCGTGCTTCCTCGATTTGTGCTGGGCTTTCGGTGTTTCTACTAAAAAATATATCGACTGGCTTTTTTTTTTGTGACTGAATGTACAGAGAAGTTGTATGCGTTAACGGCTGCTTCTAAAAGTTCCGTGAAGGATTCATAAATTCTTTCGGATTTCAAACATCGCATAATCTCGGCGAGAGTTGAGTGAAATCTTTCTATTTGACCGTTTGACGTGCTCGTGTAGGGGGTGTAGTGAAAACTTGAATTCCAAATTCGTTTCGTAATATAAAGAGTATTGACGTTGCATTGAAAGATTTTTCATTGTCAAAGACGATTACTTTTGGAATACCACAACCAAAGATAATGTCTCTAATTGGTTGCCTTATGTCTTCTACGGCTTTTGACTCGATTCTTTTTGTCATGGCATATTTGGAAAACTTGTCTATTGCGGTGATAACCAGTTTTCCCTCTGTGGAGAAAACATCGATGTGTATAATTTCACCGGGGTACTTCGGAATAGGAGTTGATTGTATAGGGACATTATTGGGATGCCTATCGTATTTATTCCGTTTACAAATTAAACAGAGTTTAGTAATTTTGTTCAGTTTTTTGCTCAATTTTGGGAAAAAGTATTTTTCTAAAATTTGAGCTCTGTTTTCACGTTGGTTTCGGTGGGCACGGTTATGTTCTTGGATAATTATGCTTTCTTGATCTTCTTCGTTTTCCACATCTTGAACTTGTGCTTGTGTAAACCTGATCTTATAAGGGCTAAAATTATCTCTGTAAATGTTTTGAATCATACCCATAATGTGCTCGTCTGTTTTGATTCCATTGGTTACAGATGGATTGAGACATTTTTTTAGAATTTGTATTAGTTTAGTTTCATCGTAAAGGGGTTCAACGACAGTATGTCTATGGTAAGTTGGGAATATTACTTGAAATTTTTGGCTGGTTGGTGTACCTTCTTGAAGAAATATTTGATTTTTAAAGCAATTGATTGGTGATTCAACGCTGTAGATAAGACCATGAGATGATGTTTCGTCGCTATTAATTGTTGATGTTAGGGAATTGATTTGGTTGGCTTGAGGTAGCCTTGATAGTGCATCTGCCACTACGTTTGTCCTACCCGGTTTATATTTAATCTCATAGTTAAACTCTTCTAATGACGCTTTCCATCGCTTCAGCTTGGTGTTATTATTTTTAGTACTCAGCGCATACGTGAGCGGTTGGTGGTCTGTAAAAATTAGAACTTTTGCCGAACCGTATAGGTAATTTCTGAGGGAGTTTAATGCCCATATGATGGCGAACATCTCCTTCTCATTCGCGGCGTAATTTTCTTCGGATTTACTTAATGTCCTTGATATGAAAGTAATGGGTTTATTCTTTTGTGATAGGACAGCGCCTATTGCGTATTTCGAGGCATCTGTAGTAAGCTCGAAGAGACATTTGAAATCTGGGTAGTTTAATATTGTATCATCTGATGCCAAAGAATTTTTAAGCTTATTGAACGCTTCATGGGCACTTTCGTTAAGATGTATAGTTTTTTTACTGAAAAGATTTTTCGAAATACGTCCATCCTCCCCTCTTAAAAGGGATGTCAGGGGTTTCGCGAGTTTGGCGTAGTCTCGAATGAAACATCGGTAGTATCCTGACAGACCTAGGAAAGATCTTAAATCTTTCAGAGTTTTAGGAGGTGGGAAATTCTTAATAGCGTTTAACTTTTCGGGGTTTGTTTTTATGCCTTTGTTAGAGACAATGAAACCTAGAAATTCTATTTCTTGTTTAAAGAACTCGCACTTGTCGAGCTGAACTTTCATATTAGCGTTATTCAAAGTTCTCGAGATGTGTGGCCTCATCTTGGCTAAATATGATTATATCATCGATATACACATAGCATATTTTGCCAATGTGATCGCGAAGGATATCATCTAATGCCCTCTGGAAGATTGAGGGGGCATTGTTTAAGCCAAATGGTAATCTGGTAAATTCATATTTACCGTAATTTACCGAGAAAGCAGTCTTTTCCATATCTGATTCCTTTAAAGGAATTTGATGGAAGCCACTTTTTAAATCGATAACTGTGAACCAGTTATTCTTTCCCAAATTAGCTAAAACTTCATTTATCTCTGGAATGGGATATCGGTCAGCTATTGTGATTGAGTTTAGTTTGCGATAATCTACAACTAATCTGAATTTTTTATTGCCGGATGCATCAGCCTTTTTAGGTACAATCCAGACAGTGAATTGTAAGGCGATCTTGAACGTCGAATAATACCGTCTTTTAAGAGATTCTCTATTTGCGACTCGACTTCGTCTTTGAGTGCCATTTGATATGGATAAAACTTTGAGTACACAGGACAATCTTACGTTGTTCTTATCTCTCCTTTAACAACGGTGGTACATGAAAGTTTATTATTTGGGTCATCGAATAGTTTAGGGAATTTGTTCGCTAAATATTGAATATCGGATTTCTGCTTGCTCGACATGTGGTGTGTTCTAATGTTAATGGTGTTAACGGAATGTGCAGCTAATTGCTTGATTCTTACCTTAACGTGATTTCTAAGAATCATATAATTATCTTTGATGTGAATGACAGCTGAAAGATCATTTAGAGTATCGTTACCGAGGATAGCATGAAAAGATTTCAGTTCTGTCAGTAGGAAAAATTTAATTTTGATATCATTTAGGCCAAAAAGGTTCAGAAATATGTGTTGAGAGACTTTAGTGTTCCCTCCTACGGAATTGGCATAAAAAGTTTTTTTCATTTGGAAGAGGATTTGAGACGAGGCTAGGTCGAATATAATTTTTATTCGACCCTGTGTCGATTAGAAATTTCAGTAACTCTCTACTCTTCGTCTTACATTCGAAATATGGAAGAGAGGAGCAGTTTAGTCTAAAAAATTTATGTCGTTATATTCTGGAGCTTGGTCAACGCATTGTTGGGGCAGAGAGTCTATGTACTCCTGAGGAAGGGAGTCTACGTATTCTTGCAAGGTTTGATCTTGTTGCTGATCTTCGTAGTGGTCCTCAGGGTTTGCTTCAGCTATAGTATTTAAATGGAAATTCCTCTGTAACTTTGGGGGGTGTATTTGGCGCGATGGTGGGTCGATTGCTCTTTTAGGTGCGGGCGGCCAATTTCTTTGTTGTGGTCTGTTCATGTCGTTGACATTGTTTGTTCGGATCGTGGATGTTTCCATCTGCTCGGGAGGTGGTTGAGGTCTATAATTTTGAGGAGGTTGAGGGTGGTTAATTGGCACGAATTGTCGCTGGGGCCCTTGTGGTACTGGTGCTGGTCTGGGCTGAGGATTTTGAAATTGGGGAGAAATCCATCTTGTAGGATTATATACATTAGTTCCGGATAGAACTGTTGTCGATTTTGAGGTTGCGAAAAATTTTTATTTTGCCGTCTTGGTGGAACTGGAGGTGGTGTATTATGCATTTTCCTAACATTATTGTTAGTCGCCACTGCATATTGTGATCGAAAAGTTTGATTTTCGTTTAATGCTTCGCCACCGACATCCATTGAGGATATCTTATTCAAGATCAGTGAGAGGTGCGAGTATACCTCCTGATAGAACTCTTGAATTGAAGAATTACCTTGTACCAGAGATATCATCTGGTACTCTAGAGTTCCTAGGTCACGCTTGTCCGCGTAATGTAGCGTCAAACACCTAGAAATATTATCCCAATTTAGTGGGGTATTATAGGATTCTAGAATGTGGTCTGCGTGACCGACTATTTTATTTCTAATTACGTTAATAATCCCGAAGTATTTTGGAGATCCTCTAATAGGATCATAGATCCTTAGGATTCTTTCCACACTTTTACGCCATGAAATGAATTCGCCAGGTTGCCCTGAGAATTCGCGTAGGCTTCTGACAACATCTGGGATTTTGTCCAGTTCAGCTATGTTGCCTTGTTGATCTGGGTTTATAATTTGATCAATTCCTGCGAATCGATCTGCGTTTGGGTTTAAAATAGAGTTGACCATTTGTCTACCCTCTCTTTGAAGTGTTTGATTAATCATACTTGTAATTAAAGCTTGAAGAGCAACGCTTGCGACAGGTTGCTCATTCTGATTAACAGGATTTTGATTAAGGGGTTGGGGTTGGTTTAGGATTGGCGGACGAATTAGATTATTTTGGTTTGCCATTGTTATAACGGATAAATATTTACTTCTTAAGTTTTAAATAATTTTCACTTTCTATAAAAAATGTCTTAGATAGTAGAAAGATATTTACTTTTTCCTTAAATTTGCTAAAATTATTACTTCCTATTAAAATGTTTCTTAAATAAATCTTGCACTAGCTTAGTTACACTTCACTTTAATTTTCTTATGTGATAATAATATTTTTTGTATGTTTCCTTAGATTAACCTTACATTAATAAAACCAGGATAGCTGTGTCCCACGCTGGTGTGAACGTCATTGGTCCTGTTTGCTCTATGCTACTAATGGTGTCGTTCGCACACTCCTTCGTGGTCTTCAGTTTGTCTATAGACTCCTGATACGCACTGGTTGCAGGTTCGTGTTGGCTGTTGCGTTGATTGTACTAACACGCGGCGAGGTACTTGACGTCGACTAAGGCACAGTTAGTTATTTTTCTTAACACACGGCAAGGTAATTTTACGTTGACTTATGCACTGTTAAAACGCGAAGCCACACTAGTTGGGCGCCAATTAAAACATACTAGTTTTATTTTCCTTAAAAAATATTTTTATTATCGAGGAGAAGCCTCTTTATTCTCTAAAAGCAAAATTACAACTGTCTTAAAATTTTTGAACTTAAATTAAAGAAACCTACAATCGCTGCATCGCATCGATCATGTTACTCCATTCGAGTGTTGCTTCACCTGCTTGCATTAATTTGAATCCAGACGCTACGTTAGCATAACGGATGCTCGTGTGTTGTTATTTGCTGAGTCGCCAGAAATTGATGGGAATATAATTTTTGATGATTTCAATGGTGTTGTCGTTAACTTGCACAATGCACAGGAAATTCTAAAAAGTAGAGACGCTTGTGACAAATGAGACTTTTTATTTGAGTCAGCGATGCTATAGCTCCAGCATTAGTATGCCTTCTAGGCATAATTCCGATACTTGAGGTTTTTAGGAAATAGGCGTACATTTTTGTGAAATTTTTTTACAATCAATCGCACAAATTATGTACATTTTGTATTTGGTAAATCTGGTACGTTCTTTGATCAAATTGTCTATTTGACTTACTCACCAAACCAAAACCTTGGGTTATAGAGATATAAAAAAGTTAGAATCGCCTATCAATCCACCAACATTTTGTTATAAAATTCTTGAATCACCTTTCCAGTTCCTTTACAATTTTTATCTTTTTTACCAAAAATAATTTTTTAAGGGTATAGGCATAAAAACTTCAATCCTGATTAGCATCACTGGCGGTGACTCCAATCTAACTATTTTCTAACTTAAAGTCAAATTTAATGCTTTACTTCTTCTAATTTAGACTAAAAGTTATAATTTGTTGCCTTTGAATGTCGCAATGGCAAATCGTTCTGAATAAGTATAGAATCCGGGAAATGCGAATGATTGCCTTTGAATTTGCACCTCAAAATCGTCGCTTGCATGACATGTGACTTGAGATTTTTCACATTCACATCAATCGGGATCCGTTACAAAGTTTCGATTGATTGAGTTTGGGCAATTATAACTGAGCCGACTCTTAATTTCAAATTGTGTAGCGGTAAGCCCGAAACATCCAAAGAATTCAAAAATTCAAAACTTGAAAAATGTTTTGTTGTATTTGAAGTACCACTACCGTTTTTCTAGCCAGTCTTTTTTTTTAAAAGGTTTCTTCTAAATACAAACTTCTATCCCCAATCTCATCCCATTAAAGTTCGCACGGGAGAAATTATACCATACCTATGTCCTTCCTTAGGCCAATACGAATCTACCGTAAAAATCGAAAGATGAGTTCCCGAGTTATGAGCGCACATAATGGCCATCAGTCTCTTTAATATATATAGCAGGTTTTGTCAGTGACTTTCGTATTAAGTCCACTAACAATTTTAATTATACAACTTTGGCGTTTGATTTTCTCCTTTTTTTTAATGGAAGGTGCCACATCCCGTTTTCCTAATCGCGCTTATCTTTTGCAAAGTGCTTCCTACATAAGAGGTAAACAACTTTCCTATAACTGGAACCAACCATACACATCCACAAATTTTCATTGAAATCGGCTATAGGGTCCAAAAGTTTCCTATTTTTTAAAACCTGAAATATAGGAATACAAACAAAACAAAAAAGATTCATGAAAATTGGCACATCAGCTATCGAGCTATAATATCATCGAGTTTCACACCGAAGGAATTATTTATATATTATTGTTATTGTATTATTATATTTTATAGGTGATAATTGAATTTAACCGAAAAACGAAATGTGTGCCTACACCTGTTAAGAATTTTAAGATGTTTCCTTTTCCTTAAACCATCTCTGATTCAAGACGAACAAAACAAAACAAAAATCATTCAAATCGGTCGAGCCGTTCTCAAGTTTTTACCCGACTAACGCACATCTATTTCCTTCCACATGACGTATAGACATAGGACTCTCAATTTTGACTTCGATGGAAAAGCTGTAGGGTCAACAAAGCAAGGCAAGGTTTAGCTTGTCTTGCGGACTACCGTACTTTTACATGCCTGAAAATTTTGATAGGAAAGTTTGAAAATTGGGAGTATTAAAGGGATAGGAAGAAAATAGGGAAAGGTTTAACTAACTTTAAACGAAATATTTGTAACATTAACAGCCAAGAAGATAACTAACCGCAGCTTTCAAATTGGTTGGTAAGCCTTCTACCTTCTCTCTCCACACCGGTACCGAAGGTGTTATGGTGGTACCTTTGAACCCTCCCTACTCACGAATGAGCAGAGTACCATGATGTTCGTCCACGTCATCTCAATCACCCCTACATTTCAATTTACTCACACATACTATTGCTAGGATCCTGAAAATACTTGACAAACAAAAATTATGGATTCAAACACCATCAAACAAATCAAAGTATCACCTCCATTGCAAAAAGTTACTTGTAACATAGTAAAAAAAAATAAAATTTTGACTTATTAGGTATATTTAAAAAAAAATAATTTTAAAAATTGTTACCTATGTATGCTAAAAAATTAAATTTTCCTTGGTTATGTTATTTGTGCCGGAAATCGAATGGAAATGTTATTTACCTACCTATTTAAAATTGATTAAGAACTAATTTGGAGTTTTTGTCAAACAATTGTACTACAGGACTATAGCTAAATGAAATATGAATTAGGTACTGAAATGTCAAATTCAAAAAAGTATAGACAACCAACGCCAACTATATTATTACAATTACATTTAATGTTGTTGATACAAAATTGATATGCAGGGAAATCTAACTTGTCGTAAATATCTCCCAGCGCCACCTATCGGGTCCAAATTTTGGCAAAAGCTTTCATTTTCTTTAAGAGTTATACGGTGTTAATTTGAGCCAAATCGGTCCATAAATAATATTTTCAAAAAAGCGACCCCAGCGCCCCCTATAGGGTCTAAAATAAACATAAACCATCCGGAGCACCACACAAATATATGGTGTAAATGTAAGGGGGATAGCTTCTGTGGTTCAGCCGTAATTGTCAGACATACATACGTACTAACGTTTTTATATATTAAGATAATTTACAAAAATAGATTCACCCTATGCAATGCCTTTCTTTGCTGTAGGAAAAATTCACTAAATCGTAAACGAACTCCTCCAGTTGTCAAACTCAAACGCAATTGTATGGTTAATCTGAAGCAAATCTGAGAAAATATCTAGATTCGCGAAAGTGCTCTGAAATCTGAAAAATAATGCTTTTTTATACCATACGAACATAAAAATTGCTCTGAGAGAAAAAAAAACGAATAAAACTTAATTTTAATATGACGAATGAGGAAAGATATTTTGTATTAATATTTTTATTCGTGGTTTCCCTTTAAAATAAATAATAATATCATTATATTAGTATTATAATCACGTATATAATTATCTTGTCAGTGCTAAGTAATCTTATGGTTAAAATTAGAATGTAAATCAAGCGCTTGGTTGGAAAGTCATTTTTCTTTAGGTTTAACATTTTTAAATATATTTTTTAATTCATTTATACACACATATAAAAATTCATAAAAAAAAAACATCAATATTCTCATATCTCAAGTCAGTCAAAAATAAGAAATAATGTTTTTAAATATGTCATTATTGTATTTTTTATACTATATGGTATGTGTAGCTATTTCCTTTTGATTTGAATTATAACAGAATATACAACTGCTACAGAAAATGTTGTGTAATTAATTACCTTCTGCTCTCATTATTAATGGATTTTGTTCGCCACTTATTATTTTCTGTTGCTGACATTCTGAGTCCTGAGTGAAAATAACCTGACTCGAAAACGTTGTCTTTTGCCTCTGCCTATAATTGAGATCGTAATCCCATGTGGTGGTGCTGATGTACCTTTGAATGCGCTATACCAAAGTTGTTGAGCTAATAGACTTCAGCAATAACAAAAGCATTGACTTCAATAACAAGTGGACATACAAATTATCAAAGTACAATAGAGTCTTTCGTACGCCGATTCGAATCGATAACAGAAAAAAATGTCTATTGATTTTGTAGGAAACCTTTTCACATCAACCTTATTCATGTAGTAAATAGAATAAGGGTGTCAATTGCACAGCAACTATTTATGAAAACATTCGAGTCTCAATATACCTACATAAAATAAATCCAGTTGTAATTACTGTTCTACTCATAAGTTAACTTCTACTATTGTTATAACAACTTTTGTTTAACCATCACAAAAGTGGAAAGAAACATAATGGAACTACTTTTAATATTAAGAAACGTTATCGAAGGGTATTAGCTAGGTAAATAGTAGTAGTTCTGATTGCCACGGAATAGACTGTTTTCTGTGGAGCTTGGTTTCAAGAAATAAATATGTGAAAAACGAATAAAAATAATTTTAAATGAAAAAAAATATATAAATACCTACTCAGTTTACGAGTGTTTATATACTAGTCCTTACCAACAATAATAAACTTTAGTCTGGAAAATTATACAAGGACTCCACATTTGGTTGACTTTTTGATTGGTTGTCTTTCCAATAGTTTGCCGGCAACGAACTAAAAAATTAATTTTTTATATTATCGGGATCTTTCCAAGACAAGACGTCGGCTCCTACCTGTTGGTATAAAATTTAAGAACTTCTGGAGATTATACCAGGTAGTTGATGTGTGAATTCATAGAGGAGAGAAAAAATTAAGCTTTTGTCGATTTCTAAGTTTTCCGAATTAAGTAACACTAGCCGACCCGGCGAGCTTCGTTCCGCCCAAATTCGTTAAAGTAATGAAAATAATAATTCCGAGATGGAACAATGCACATGCTGCTTTATGCAATTCGGTCAATTCGAACTCTATTTTTATATTTATATTTATTTATTTAGATCTACGAAGTTACAATATCAACAGATCGACGAAAATAATAAAAAAAAAAATAAATAAACAAAATTTACAAACTTAAAAATATAATTGTCTTAAATTTAACAATACTAGTTCCTTAAATCTAGACCTTGGCAATACTAAATCAAGCTGCTCAAAAACGATATTAAATAATTTACAACAAAACGTAACTGGCTCATTGGCCCCATATAAAGTGGAGTGATGAACTTCAAATAACAAAGATCTGGACCTAAGAGCCCTTTGGGAAGCACATAAACAAATTAATGAAAGCAAATTACCACAGTCAATAGACGAACAAAGTATATCTCGGACGAACATAGAACATTGCATTTTACGGCGAACTTCGAGGGAATCTAATCCCAACAGCAAACATTTCGAACGGTAGGAATAGTGGACATTATCGCTCAAAAAGAAGCGGCGCAGTGCAAATCGCAAAAAGTTTTTTTGAACTTTTTCGACTCTATTAATATTTTTGACAGAAAACGGATTCAAAACTAGACTACAGTATTCAAGACACGGTCGAACCATGCTTGTATAAATGGCCTTAAGGGTATAGGGATCCTTGAAATCCGATGAATTTCTTTTCAGAAATCCTAATGCAGAGTTCGCTTTTGACATTATGTTATTAACATGGATATCAAAAGCGAGTTTCCCGTCAAACACCACACCAATTTCTTTAAACTCAACCGCAATTCTGATAGCTTGTTCTCCAAGGTGATACTCGGGTATAAGAATATATTCAGTCCGATTATACGACATGGTGGCACATTTATCGAGATTGAGATGTTGATCATTTAGATTTCACCATTCAAAAAAAGCATCTAAATCTCTCTGGAAAAGACCACAATCACTGAGGTTAGAAACTGTTGTGAAAAACTTTATGTCATCTGCATAAAGAAGACAACAATAATTAAGAATTCTGGGCAAGTCATTAATAAATATAAGAAAAAGGATTGGTCCAAAATGGCTACCTTCCGGGACCCCAGACACAACGTTAATTTCGTCTGAGCATAAATTCCAGATAGAAACATATTGTTTCCCACCGAAGAGGTACGATTTAAACCACGAAAGTAGTGGGCCAAAAAAAACATAAAACTCCAGTTTTCTTAGAAGGACAAGAAAGTTTATTCTACTGAAGGTTTAGAACTGAACTAGATTAGAGCAAGTCGAGCGACCCTTCCAAAAACCGTATTGAGAATCACTTATGAAGCTTTTTAAAATTAAAACCATTCGTTCCTTCACCAGAAGATCCAAAAGTTTAGCAATAATAGAGAGCTTAGAGACAGGTCTGTAATTCAAAATTTGGTGTTTTTTACCGCTCTTATAGACGGGAGTTATTAGCGAATACTTCCAAGCTTCAATTAAAGTGCCAGTAGCCAAAGACTGATTGAAGATAAACAGTAAGGGCAAACTGAGAGAATCAGCACAAGATTTTAAGACCACTGGGTAAAAACCCAAGAAATCTGGATTTTTACTGAAATTCAAGTCCTTCAGCGCCAGCATTATTTCTGATCTATTAAAAACCAGAGAGCTTGAGGCAGAAAATGCATTCAAAGAATATTTGATGATTGACCTTGAAAATTCATAGTTGAAGGAAAACCAATACTGGAACGTTTAGAATTTACGTATAGCCGAAACACCTTGGGTTGGATTTTAGATTGCTTTCCAAAATTTGGATGTATTATTGTTCTAGAGAAAACGGGAAAGAAAACAAACATTTTTTCTCAACCGTGCAAATACTACATATTCTCTTAAAATTTTTATGAGCTCTATTTTTAGCATTTTTAAGATTCAGTAACCGGCGATTGTACCATGGTGGATGAGAGTAAACTTTTTTTCGTACTCTAGGCACAGAATTATTTAATATTAAGAAAAAAATATTCGAGAAAGCATTAAAATTTTCCGTAACTGAGTCGTACCGAAGTTCATCACCCCAGTTCACTAAAGCAAACTGATCACTCATTAACTTCAAATTCGAACAATTGAACTTAAAAATAAAATTAGATGAATCATTGTACCTACATAGCTTGATTATTATAGTCGTAAGTTTTGATTAAAATAATAATAGCGTTATGCGACACACAGTTCCTTTATAATGGTAAACAATTATCTACCGAAACATTCATGTCATCAGATGCAAACACAAGATCTAACAAATTATTAAAAGAATTACGAACATTATTCAAAAGTTATATTAAATACAATAGAATATAGGAATAACTAAAGTATTGCATTGTCGATGTGTTTAAATCAAACCGCAATGATTGACGTGTCAGCCAATTTTCCACAAATTTCCACATCCATGGATGTTACAAATATCCAACGATTGTCCTTGCGACTTATTATTCTTCATAGTGAAAGATTGAAAACCAATGGCAAATCATCGTAATGCGCGGAATTATATAATGTTTGCCTTGATTTCTTAAGTCAAAATCTTCGCTTCCATGACATTTGATTTGAGATTCTTCACAATAAAATCAAACGCGATCCGTTAAAAAGTTTCGGTTGATGGGGGTCGTTCAACAAAATTACAACTGAACTGACTTTCGATTTCAAATTGTGTTGCGGTGAGCCCGAAACATCAAAAAAATTAAAAAAATGACAACTGAAATAAGTTTTGTTGTATTGGAAGTGATCATCCCGTTTTTCCATCCAGTCTATTCTTTTCAAAGTGCGGTTCCCATACTAAGTTCCCTTAAACTTTTATTTTCAAGAAAAAAAGTAGCAAAATGTACTTCCAATACGAATCCACCAAACCCAAAATCGGAAAAATCGAACCATCCTTGCCTTTCGTTTGGATCTATCGGATAAAAAACTATCCTTTCTTTAAAACTGGAACCAACCATACCCATCCACAAAATTTCGACTACAGCGCCACGTATAAGATAGACCTTCGGCGCACCTAACCAATTCCCCCGCAGATTTTGAATATAAATTTCTTTCTTATAGGTATTTTCTATCTGTGAACTGTGATCTGTGAATTCGTTAAGAGTCATAAGAGCATTATGTTTTCACTAATCCTGACTCTCTTCGGCCGTGGACTCTCTTTCGTGACGTCGTTTGTTGTTTGCACGTGCATGAAGAACGAAAGAAAAGTATTTCCTGGAATCATTGTTTGTACACAACCATAAATAAAACCTCCGGTTCAAAAGCGTAACATTGTCAGAGAAAGAGAGACAACAGAAAGAGAGGCAAAAGAAAGGCCCTCGACCTCTGTTGTCAAAAGAACCGCTACTGAAAAGCTACCATCAGGAAAGCCATCGAATAGTGGCCCTCGGACTCGGACAGCCAGAGTGCAGACCTACGCTCAGGCCGCAAAAAACGTTGAATCTTCGCCGGACCCTGTTTCTCATGTTTTATCAGTTATTCTCGAGAAACTTGAAGAACAATGCAAAATAAACAAAATTATTCTCGATCGCTTGGTTAAGCTCGAAAATAATTCACGGAAAACGCGTGCTTCAAAAATAACATGAATGAAAAACCAATGTTAAAAATATGCACTTGGAATGCAAACGGGCTTTTCCAAAACTCGGCGAATTGGAAATATTCATACGCGAGAAAGATATTGACATTTGCTTGATTTCTGAAACTCACGTGAAAAAGGGATCGAATTTAAAAATAAAAGGATATAATGATTTCCACGCTTGTCACCCATCGGGGAACGCCAGAGGTAGATCATCATTGCTTATTAAAGACTGTATTGAACAATACGAAGACCTGAAGATAGAGCTCGAAACTATGCAACTGTGCACGATTCGAGTTAAAAATAGTTAGCGTACTCTTAGAATTTCATCTATCTACTGTCCACCGAGTTCCACGCTTGGAAAAAGTGATTTTACTAACCTGCTTAAATCGCTCAAACCAAATTTCATTATTGGCGGCGATTTTAATGCGAAGCACACGTTCTGGGGCTCTAGATACATCTCGCGGAAAGGTAGAATGCTCTATGCAGGTATGGAATACAGTTGCGATTTCCTCTCGACGGGCAAACCGACCTACTGGCCAACTAATACCTCAAAACTACCTGACCTGATAGATTTTTTCGTTGTGAAAGGAATACCTAACAACCACATTGAAGTTGAAGAGAGCTTTGATCTATCATCTGACCACTCACCGGTTATATTAACATTGAGTGTAAAACTAGCCAATAACCTAGAGCCAGCGAGATTAACTGGTAAAAAAACTAACTGGGAAGGCTTTAGGAACGAAATAGAAGAGAATGTTGAACTGAGTGTTCCACTAACGACACCCTATGAACTTGAGGTTGAAGTTGATCGCTTCGTCGAGATCGTACCTCCTCCTGGAATAATACGCCTAATCCAAGGAAAACGCCGGCCAAATACGGGCTACGATATTCTCCCGAAATAAAAGAATTGGTCAACGAAAAGAGGAAGGCGCGTAAGAAATGGCAACAGAGTCGCGCTCCGCAACATAAAGCACATTTGAATTATTTGTGCAATTTGTTGAAGACAGTTATTAAAGGATTTTAAAAATCGTGCGATAGGTTCTTACCTTGAAAGTTTAACAGCGAAAAAAGATTCCAATTACTCACTTTGGAAATCCCCGCGCCGCCAATTAGAATAAATCGAAATGAATGGGCAAGGGAAGATAAGGAAAAAGCGGACGTTTTTGACGCTCATCTAGAAGAAACTTTTAAACCGTACGATGGCCAAGCGATCCACGAAATTACTAATAGGGCGGAATCACAATCTGACAATACAACACTCACTAGTGCAACGCTAAGTGAACTAAAACGTGAAATCGAATCCCTGAAACCTAAGAAAGCTCCTGGTTATGATTTGATCACCGGAGAAGTTCTCAAAGCTCTACCAAGGAAAGCATTAATTATTAAGCTTCTTCATATCATAAATGCCGCGCTCAGACTAAAATACGTGCCGAGTCAATGGAAAGCCGCGGAGGTCATAATGGTTTTAAAACCGGGAAAACCGCCAAATGAAGTAAAATCGTATAGACCGATTTCCCTTCTTCCAGTCATTTCCAAAGTCTTCTTGCTTAGGCGCCTACAACCGGTTATTGAAGACAATAATCTTATCCCTGACCACCAGTTTGGGTTCAGAACCAAGCATTCGACGATTGACCAAGTACATAGAACTACTGACGTAATCGAGAAAGCATTTGAAGAAAAAAAGATTTGCTCAAGCGTATTCCTTGACGTCTCACAAGCCTTTGATAAGGTGTGGCATGACGGCTTGAAATTTAAATTACGACAAGTTCTCCCCGCAAGCCTATATGATATTCCAGAATCATATCTCGGGAATAGACTCTTCCGTGTTAGAAATGGAAACGAATACTCGGAGCTAAAAGAAATTTCGGCCGGGGTACCGCAAGGAAGCGTTCTTGCTCCGCTTCTCTATTTGTTATATACTCGCGATATACCAAGGGAAGATGGCACTACCCTTGCTACGTTCGCCGACGACACAGCTATCCTAGCTGTATGTAATACAATCGAAGAAGCGACTACAAAACCGCAAGCCGCAGCGAATAAGGTAAATGAATGGACAATGAACTGGCGTATCGCCCTCAACGAAACTAAATCTGTTCACGTGTATTTCACCTATAAGAAAACTAATGACTTGCCATTTTTTCTAAACTTGGCCCGAATACCCTTTGCAAACGAGGCCAAATACCTGGGAATGACACTCGACGCAAAGCTGAAATGGAGTTCGCACGTGAAAATGAAACGTAAAGAACTCGATATCAAATATAGAGAAATGTACCTACTGGTTACTCGGAAAAAATTCCCAGCTCAGTACTGAGAACAAACTGCCTTTATACAAGCAAGTGCTAAAGCCGGTGTGGACCTACGGTATACAACTTTGGGGTTCTACCAAGAAAACAAATGCCAATATTCTACAAACTTTTCAAAATAAAGTGCTTAGAGAAATTGTACAAGCACCATGATATATTAGAAACGACGATATCCATAGGGATTTCGGAATTCCAACAATCGAAGCAGAAACTAGAAGCTTCGCGAGAAAGCATAGAAACCGACTAATCGGACATATCAACAATACAGTCCGACAAATCTTGGACGAGAGCAATTTATTGCGCCGACTACAAAGAACGAAACCGTTCGACTTGGCAAGATAAGATTAACCGCGTCTCATTTGCGGAACACACAGGATCTTTCACTGGAAAGTAACCTGTCAAAAGTTGTTATTTCATGATAGAAAAATTGATTGATAAGTTATATCTTAGTTGCAGTATCTAAAAATCTTTAGAAGGTTAGTGTTTTTAGTCAGTAAAAATCTGACACTACTATGAGAACGCGCTTGCTATTCTCATAGTATCTTTGGAAGATTTTCACCTACCCTCGGATAAAAAAAAAAAAAAAAAATTTTAAAGTCCATAAGACGCACACATACGCTTGCACAAAGCAACCTGACAGATGACTGACAATTCATTATGTGGTGGCATTGGGAAAAATTCAAATAATTCCAATAATTGGCAGTTATCGGGACGTGTTAAGAAAACGGTGGGTCTGGTTCGGTGAATTTAGTATTTCATTTAATCGAATTATATCAGGCCTGTTTTTTTAACTTCGATCTCACCAAAGAAAAGTAAATTAAGATTTTCAGCACAATATTACAACAACTGCGCTAGACTTGACACTTCGAGACTCGCAATAATTGTTGTAATTGCGTGCTGAAAATCCTACTTTACGTTGCTTTATTAAGATCGAAGCTAAAAAAAACACAGATATTATGACGATTTTCTTATTTTACCTAGATAAAGT
This sequence comes from Cheilosia vernalis, assembly GCA_949126925.1. Classification (NCBI taxonomy): domain Eukaryota; kingdom Metazoa; phylum Arthropoda; class Insecta; order Diptera; family Syrphidae; genus Cheilosia; species Cheilosia vernalis. The sequence goes on from OX421358.1 coordinate 44,397,980, forward strand.
ACGGGATGTTTACATTGTGGTTGTAAAGAATGGAAATATTGATCATATGCAAAATGTAAATAAAATCAGTATCTACCAGTAATTATTTGGAATTTTACTATATATTTCAGTTTCGATTCTTTGACTTACAGTTTAAAGAAAATAAATTCATAAATTGATTTTCAACTACTGTATCGTATTGACATACGAGTTTAAGAAAGAAAACAATTTGTATGTATTTGTACACGAATACAGAGAAAGAGCATCGTCGTACTACTGCGCGTACGACTATTCCTCTCTCTTTGTATACCACTTCGCTTCCAACCGTCCAGCAATAAACATGGGTTTTTTTCAGAGCATAGCTCTTTTTTCCCGAACAAAAAAGCAACGTGTTTTATTTATTCCTAATTACTTTTTACAGTCCACTAATATACATTTTGGTCCATGTCGAGCCGGATTTCTGAGGCAGCGACCTATGGATAGAGTAAAGTGGAAAAATCTAATAACTGCAAGCGTAACGGGATAGTGAAAAGTGCCAGCGTGGAAAAACCTAATAAGTGCAAGCTTGCCGGGAAAGTGAAAAGTGCCAGCAGTAAAAATAGAAAGAAATTTAAAATTCCGTGAAAAGTGCCAGTGCAATAAAACCATAAAAAAGTGCATATTCTAGAACAATGCCAGCGAAATGGAGAGAAACAAAATTCCGTTGGAATTCGCAGAAAAGTGTGAAGACGCAATAAAAAGTTGCAGCCAGCAAAAAATACCCTGAAGAAAAAACGGCACACAGGCAGATGTGTGTAGCCAGCTAAAAATAGCCTGATGGAAAAAAACGACACACAGGCAGAAATGACCCTGCAAACGCAGAAGTACTGAAATACCTACTGAAACATGTACGGACAAAAAGTACTTTCTTTCCACTAAAAAAGGATAGGCGCTCGGGCAAATACTCAGTTATATACCTACCGTATATGAGAATACGTGAAGCACCCATCCCTTTCTAACATATTGAAGGAACTACTGCCTTGAACCTCTGTTTCTACGTAAAAGGAAGTACTAAAGATGTACATCGTGCCTACGTAAAAGGGAGTACTTAATAAGTACTTTGCTTCTGTGTAAAAGGAAGTACTAAAGATGTACTTCTTTTCCTCGTCAAAAGCAGTGCAAAGGAAGTACTTTGCTTCTGATGGTGCCTTCAAACTATAATAAAAAAATATTATTAACATTTTTCTACACAAAGTTAAAGCGTTCAGCGATCTCTTACATGCTCGGCCATCTAGCACGCACTGAAAGCCAAAATGATTCGATTTCTTTCAACACATTGCATTTTGCATCTGCTTTTGCATACTTTGGAAAGTGTCTAGACATCGGTCGCAATTAGGGATTTCAATCCCGAAGCTAATTTTCAATCCCGGGATTCCGGGATTTGAAAAAATGAATCCCGGGATCCCGGGGTATCCCGGGATTGGACAGTATATTTTTTTTTTTTGGAAAACAAAAAGAAATCAAACCAAAAATCGATGCACGGGTGAAAAAGTGCTCTCAAAAATGTAGATTTACATTTAATTAAAAGTGCATTATCTTTTTAAGTAAAAAGCAGCGTAACTATTATGCTCTGCTTTTTTATTATTAAAATGAATCAAAATTTAAGAAGTTTATTTAAATTGATATAAACTTAATTGCTAAGAAACAAAGAAATATTTACACTCCATAAAAAAATTTTAAGATGATAATTTTTGATAAAGATAAATAAAAAATTACCTCAATTCAAGGGGTTTACAAAATAAAAAAAATAAATTAATTCCAAAGTAATTCCATTCGACCTTTGGAAATAAAAACGCAGGAAAATAAGGGCATCGAGAGTATCATCTCCAAGCCGGCTTCTAAATTTGTTGCCAATATAACTGGCCGCTGAAAACGCTCGTTCTGCTTCTACGCTTTGTTGGTGGAATGGACAGTAAATACTTATGAACTAAATCTAGATGGTGTCCTCGGGTACCTCCATTTTCAAAGAGATTCAACTCTTTTCTTATGCACGCTGGTAAATCCGATTCTGTTTGTGTTTCTGGTGCAATGGTTTGCATACTTTGTAGTTGCTGCTTTAGTGTAAGTTGGATGGGTGGTTTCAATAAATTTGCACTGTTTTATTCTTCTTCATCACTATTAGAAATGTTTTGGTGTTGGTTAGTAGCAGTAAGTCTCTGAATTAGTGATTTTATCTGTTTTTTCTGTACACTTTCGGAAAACGGCGAGGCAAGGGTTAATTTCGATCACAAAACATTAGTAATCTAAATTTTAAAAATCAAAAATTACTTAGGTATTTCCTTCAGAGACAGAAAGTATCAATCCCGAAAATCCCGGGATTGGTGACTGGCAATCCCGGGATCGTTAAAGAGCAAAAATCGTCCGGGATCCCGGGATTGATTTGCCTAGTCGCAATTCTTAATTGTCCAGGCATAAATCCCAATTGGATTATGAAGAATAACAACAACAAAAAACTGACAAGATTGAAAGTTTGCAGAATACATAAATCCAAATATTAATACTCCAAGAGAACGCAAACACATTCACAAAATCATGTTTATCTGTAGTTGTGTTTTTGATAAACTACTGACTTTTGGTTTGTAGGAGAATTACCGCCAGCACCCAACAGACAGCGAAGCAAGCGCACAACCACCACCACACACACATGCGTACATCGAGAGAGAAGTAAATAAAAACAGGTATGCGACCAGCGAGCTAAAGGCAGACCAGTTAGGTATGCCAGCCGACTGGTTTTTTCTTGTTTTTCCCTTCATTTTTCATAGAGTATATAGGTAGACGAAAACCCACGCCGCTCATTGCAAATTGAAATCTCCGACTGCGAAGTCATAGCAATTAGCAAGTAGAGCGAGTGATTTTTTAAAAACAAGTACAGAAATTTTAATACAAAAAAAAAAAAAAAAAAAAAATAGGAAAAATAACGAATATTCAAAATGAATAAAAATAAGAAGTAAGTAAAGTGATATGTGCAAGTGAATAAAGTGGCAAGGCGAGCAGTGGCAAAAGAGTTCTGTAGTGGTGTTTTTTGATGTTTTCCGGGGGTTCTAAAATCCTCGCTGGGATAGTGTTATTGTTCAACGATACGGAGTAGGGGGTTAGTAGTAGCAGCGTGCTTTGATATGATATAGGTCGGAAATGTGCGTTACACTTTTGGATAGATAGCGATGTAGACAGCGAGAAGAATAGCGATAGAGAAAGTGATAGTGATATATTATGAATAGCGACACGGAATAGCAACATGAATAGCGAGCAATCAAATTTTCGGTGATCTGTGTATCATTCAGAGATAAGTGACAGCTTTATTTTCTGACATGCGCATGTCAAAGTTAGGTAGCATACAGCTCAGCCAGCATGCTGAATTATCAGAGAAATGAAGTTCAAGGGCAAGCAAAGTTATGAAACACGAAAGCGTGCCTGCAGGTGGAAAGCACAGCTAGCGATGGATTGAAAGAAAATTCAGGAAAGGGATGCTCGTTTTGCCACAGATAAGCGGAAAGAAAAAGCCAGTGAATCAGACAGCTAGATAGAAAGTGTAAGGAAAGGTTTTGATTAGCTTGAACTCGTTGCCACGGATAGCGAAAGAAGGAATAGTGCAGCCAGTCTCTTGTCAGCTTCTGCTAGCGCAGCCAGCCTTTTGCCAGCCTGTGCTTGCAATTTAATTAAATCAATATATTTATGTAGGACATTATATTTCTTCTTTACAGAAACACAGCCACTGAGACTGCATTTACGGCGGCCATTAGTGCCATACAGCGCGGATCCAGCTACCTAGAGAGCGTAGGTTTTTCACTGGAGGACAGCGAGGGACTAACCGTCCGCCTCGAAAGGTTAGAAGAGGCATGGAGCCACCTGGGCAAGATCCATGCCAATTTACTGGAGGCTGCAGCCAGCGAACGGACAGCAGAAATTGAGGCCAAGCTAATAAAAGCGGAGTCACTATATTGTGACACGAAAGTAGCCCTACGGCGCCGCCTGGGGACGCTAAGGAGCCAGCGAGAAGCCGAACAGCGAGCCAGCGCGATGCCAGCGAATCCACCGACGCCAATAGCGGTCCAGCTGGAGCTACCGATGCAAATGCAGGACATCAAGAACTCGTGGGGGGAATTCAATGGTTCCTTCACGAAATGGCAAGGGTTCCGGGACAGATTTGTAGCAGCTATCCACGGAAACGAGAAGATCACGCCAGCATATAAGTTTTCGTTCCTGCGTAACTCCTTGGTGGGAAAAGCGGCCAGCACGATGGGAGAGTGGCAGCTGACGGATGAAAATTATCTTGAGGCCTGGAGCAGACTCAACCAGCTATACAATAAGAAGTACTCTATATGTCGGGAGCTCCTGCGGCGTTTTACCGACCTGCCAGCTTTGCCAGCGAACCCGAAAGCGGATGAGCTACAAAGGATGTCCAACGTCACCCTTGAGACGTTACGCCAGCTACGTGCACAGGGTATTCCCGTGGAATACTGGGACATGTTCGTAGTGCACATGTTACATGAGCGACTGGACAGCGACACAGCGAAACAATGGGAGCTCCAACGCAGCTCTGAGACGCCGACCATAAAGGAGATCTTGGAGTTTCTTGACAAGCAAGCGGCTGCGATCACCCACCAACCCCACAGCCAGCGTTCCAGACCAACCGAAGCAGCCAGCAGCTCCCGACCAGCGCGGACAGAAGTTCGCTTCAGCAAATTCCTGACGGAGCGGGCTCGGCACCGCCAGAGCTTTACGAGCCAACGACCACAAGAGCCAATGCGACCAGCTAGCTATATCGTGAAGCAGCCGACCAGAGCCAGCACCGGAGCCATTCCTCGCCGTCATCATTGCGAGGTGTGCAACGAAGAGCACCATCAATACAACTGCCAGCAATTCCTCGGATTGAATTTGAGGACTCGGAAGGAATTCATCGGGAACAGAGGTCTCTGCGAGAACTGCCTGAAGATTGGGCACGGAATCCACCAATGCTACCAGAGCGGTTGTCCACGCTGCCCTGGCGAGCCGAAGCACAACAGCTGTTTGTGTCCAGCTAAAGGTTTCCAACAGCCAGCAGCCGTGCTAAAGGTAGAAGCAACCAGCGTCAAAAGGAGGTCACACCAGGATTGACTAGCCGTACCAGGATGCAAGCGACGAAAGTTAGCCAATCATTCAGCAGACCAGCAAGCCAGCCAGAGAATCAACCGGCCAGGAAGCCAGCCAGTCAACCAGCCAGCCATTAACCATACAACTCCTGTATTAGTTAAAAATGAATTCATGAAAAATAAACTGAATACAAATTTGTTTGCCACTTATCTAAATTCTTTCTGTCAGCCCATAGCACAGCCTACAACAACATTGATGCCAACCATGGTCGTGAGGATACGATCTGAAGGTATGCTCTCCAATCCAGTACGAGCACTGTTGGACTCGGGAGCGCAACCAAATCTGATGTTGCACAGCGTTATACAAGCATGCAATATTCAGCCAGCTTCCACAGCAAAAAAGGTAATAGGGATTGATGGGAATCCTATTACATTACGAAAGCGAGCAATGGTATGCGTAGTACCTTGGTTTGATACCAACACATGCATTAATGATGAATTTTGGGTTCTGCCAAAACAAGCCAGTTGGACAGACTATAATCCGCAAGCAAACGTACAGCCAATAACGGGAACATCCAAGGTTCCATTAGCGGATCCAGCTTATTGGAAAAGAGCCTCATTTGACATACTACTAGGTGTCAGATTCTTCGCAAAATTGTTAGTCAGCTCAATACCAAGAGGCATTGGAGATGTGGTGACGATAAAAACTGCCTTTGGAACAGTGGTTTTCGGTTCTCATCCGATGAACCTAGACAGCGAGACAGGGAATGCTATGTCAGTTGCAAGGTGCAGTGACATGGACAGCTTAGACAGCCTGGTGAGGCAACTCTGGGAAATGGACCAGATTGGATCTCACCCAACCAGAACGAGGGAGGAGCAAGAAGTTGAAGACAATTTCATTCGTACGGCCAAACGTGATAAAGAGGGTCGTTTTGTGGTCACGATCCCATTAAAACCGAATGCCAGCAGAATTGGAAGTTCGAGAGAGATAGCGTTAAGAAGATTCATGTATCTGGAGCGAAAGCTGGAAAGAGATCATGTATTAAGGGAAAAATACGTAGACTTCATGCGGGAGTATGAGTCTTGCGGACACATGACGAAAGCAGATCGACAGCCGAGAAACAGCGAGCAAGCGTACTATGTTCCACATCATTGCGTTACAAAGAAATTCCGAGTGGTTTTTGACTTCAGTTGTCAAACCAGCAATGGAATCTCACTCAACGAAATACAGCAACTGGGTGAAAAATTACAGCGAGATCTGCCAGAGACAGTGATGCGTTTCAGGCGACATCGGATAGCGTTTAGCGCCGACATCAAGATGATGTTCAGGCAAGTGCGAGTGACAACCCACCAATGGGATCTGCAGAGAATATTTTGGCGTGAATCGCCAAATGAAAGGCTACAAGAATACTGGTTGACAGTCGTCACCTATGGTATGACATCGTCAGCGCACAATGCGGTACGAGCTGTCATACAGTGCGCAAGAGATGCAAGCGGATCATTCCCGGAGGCAGCGAGAGTAATCGAGAACGGCCTATACATGGATGACTGTGTATCAGGCAGCGACAGTGAACAACAAGCATTCGTGACAGCCAGCGAAATTGACAACGTTTTAAAGACCGCGGGTTTTGAATTAAGAAAATGGAAATCGAACAGCGCATGGCTAGCAAACAAGTTTAGCGCGGACAGTGAAAAAACAATGGTTTTCGAGGAAGAAGAGCGAACAAGTGTCTTGGGTCTACAGTGGTTGATCGATTCGGATCAATTCACCTTCATAGTCAAGACACCAGAAATAGCAGGAGAGATCAGCAAGCGAAAAATACTGAGTTGTGTAGCTCAGCTATACGACCCCAACGGATATGTAGCGCCAGTAACAGTGCTGGGGAAGATCCTAATTCAGGACATGTGGAGACTAAGTCTCAGTGGGGATCAAGAAGTACCGGACGAGATGAAATATAGATGGACAGTCTTTTGGAAAGGCATTCGGCACCTGGAGCGATTTCGGATAGACAGATGGCTAGGCACCAGCGGAAAGGGGAAAATCCAAGTGCATGGGTTTTCAGATGCATCCACGACAGCATATGGTGCAGTAATATATGTAAGGGTGGAGCAAGCGAATGGACAGACTACGTGAAAGTTAGTAGCAGCGAAGACACGAGTGGCACCACTCAAAACAGTGACAATACCACGTTTGGAACTGGCAGCAGCCGAACTGCTAAGCAGACTGATGATGGAGCTACGAACAGCTATGGAATGGACAGCGACTGATTATGTATTATGGACGGACTCTATGGTAACAATGCATTGGATGCGAAAGCTTCCACGTACTCTAAAAACGTACGTAGCGAATCGGGTATCAGCAATACAAACAAACACCGATGTGACCAAATGGCGGCATGTCGGCACAAGGGACAACCCAGCGGACCTATTGAGTCGCGGAGTATTGCCAGCAGAATTGTGCAACAATAAGTTGTGGTTACACGGGCCAACATGCTTGGCTAAGGATGAAACCGAGTGGCCAGCCTGCCCAGTAGAGCAGAAAGAGCCAGCAACAGCAGCGGAGGAGATGCATGTTTGTATAGTAACAAAGTTCAAGGAAAGCATCGGCATTTGGATGCCAGAACAGCAAGCGACAATTACGATAGCAGAATATGCGAGTAAGCTAGAAAAGGCGTTAAGCATTCTCGGATACGTGTTCCGATTTGTGAATACTCTGAAAGCAAAGGGAAAGGCGAAGGTACAGCGGCAAGCAAAACGACAGCGGCAATCGAAAAGACAACTAAGGGGCGAGCGTGCCTCGGTGGCACTATCAGCGCAGGAGAGGGTATCTGATATGCAGTATTTAATCCGGAAAGCGCAAGAGGAAAGTTATAAAAGAGATAACGAAAACATACTACGTGTTGGTGGGAGACTACATAGAGCAAGCGGAGGGTACGAGATGCGTCATCCCGCGATAATTCCCAATGCATCACGATTGGCGTGGTTACTTATTGAGCAAACGCATCGAATGACAAAACATGGGGGAGTGCAGTTGATGATGCAATCCATCCGCCAGCGATATTGGATTCCGAAGTTACGAAGCCAGCTAAGGACCTACCTACATAAATGTGTAATCTGTGCACGGTACAATTACCGACTTGAACAGCAACTAATGTCTGACTTGCCAGCGGACAGAGTGCAGGCGGGAAAAGCGTTTCTAAACACTGGTGTCGACTACGCGGGACTATTTACACTCAAGGTGTTGAATCGAGAAGGTCGGCAGGTCGCCCGAAGCAAATCTTGGGTGGCAATTTTTGTTTGCCTGAAAACGAGAGCGGTACACATCGATGTCGTCAGGGATCTGACGTCGATGTCCTTCCTTGCTTGCTACGAACGATTTATTAGCAGGCGTGGCAGATGCGAGAGAATGTACAGCGATAACGGCACATCCTTTGTAGGTGCTGCCAAGGAAATTAAGCGAGCGTTCGCCGAGTGGAAAGAGAACGATGTATTTAATCGTCTGATCTTAAAGGGAACTGAATGGAGATTCATGGTGCCAGCAGCGCCACATCAAGGCGGCATATACGAAGCAGCGATCAAATCAATGAAGCATCATTTGAAGCGGATAGTTGGACAACGAGTATTGGAGTACGAGCAATTTTCAACATTGCAGATCAACATAGAAGGCATATTAAATGCACGCCCTCTACATCCATTAAGTGATGATCCAGCGGACATGCAAGCGTTAACACCAGCGCATTTCTTGGTAGGCGAGCCAATTGTGCTGCCACCACCGATGGCAACAACAGAGCCAGCGAATACGAAAGCGATCAGAATGTTCAGAGAACGGCAAGCTATATTACAACATTTTTGGACTAGATGGCGAGAAGAATATCTTGTGACGTTGCAAGAGCGAAAGAAGTGGAGAAGAGAAAAGGAAGCATTGAAAGTGGGACAGCTAGTGTTGATTAAAAGCGAGAATTTTCCGCCAGCGCAATGGTCTATGTTCCGAGTATGCCAGCTAATTACAAGCAGAGATGGTTTAGTTCGGTCCGTCATGATACAAACCGAAACAGGACAGCTAGCAAGACCTGTACAGAAGATCTGTATACTGCCAGTCGACAGCGATCAAACAGTACAACCAACAGTCAACAGTGATCAGGCAGCGCGGCCAGCAGCGATTCTACAGCCTAGCCAGCCGTAAGCGAGCAGTACAGCAAGAAACCGGAAGTGGTCACCCAGAGCAGCCAGCCAACAGAAGCGAAAGATGACAGCAAGGGGCCCAGCAAAATAAACAGCTAGAAGAAGATCTAAAGGAAAACATTCTGTTTTCGGTGGCACTGTATCGTATTGACATACGAGTTTAAGAAAGAAAACAATTTGTATGTATTTGTACATGAATACAGAGAAAGAGCATCGTCGTACTACTGCGCGTACGACTATGCCTCTCTCTTTGTATACCACTTCGCTTCCAACCGTCCAGCAATAAACATGGGTTTTTTTCAGAGCATAGCTGTTTTTTTTTTTTTTTTTTTTTTTTTCCCCGGTGGTTGGGTGTTGTGTGAATAGGGATGGACATCTGATTGGCATCAACTTGGCGATGTCCAGTGTCGCAACTATCTCACACTCACCAATTGTGCTTATTTTACCTCCCCGTGGTCACCACCGGGTACTGGTCTATGTCCACCCGGACTTGACTTGCTAAACTTATAAGCGCGAGTGTTGAACACGAAGAAAATAGCAACACTATAATGCTCTGTCGGATTGACTGTCTGCTCGAGTCTCAGAAGTCTTACATGAGCCCCTCAGAAAGAGGACGTACGGCGGATGAATTCACAAAGCTGAATCAACGGTGGCGTCAACAGTCAACATGGCAGATACCTCAATGGGCTACTCTGACATATTTGGAGCTGAGGTCATTGAGGATTTTCAACACTAGTCAGGGTGTTGAAATAGAGATGGTGGCGGAAGAGCCCTTAATGGGTCAACGGCAGCTCTCACATCCCCGCAGCGGGTTACTGACTCCGGAATATCCCGGCTCCTTTTGTCCAAGGGGTCGCAAAAAGGGCCTGGTCCTCCAGGTTGGGGGTTGTACGCCGGGGTAACTGCCCGACTACGTAAAAATATAATAGTTGCGAAGCACCAGCACAGCACGCATTCACGCAAATCATTCATTGCCGAAATTGGGAGAGCATGAATTAAATCACCGCTATACACACCGAGAAAATTAGCATCGTGGAGGAGGTTGCACAGCAAGTCCATATAAAAAAAATGCGATGTTCATCATTTTAGATCCGCCCACTGAGCTGCACTCTCAGCGCCTGCTATCGGTGTGCACATATGCATGTATTAGTGCAAACAGTTTACGTGGGAACTAGGTGCAGTGCCGGAAGAAGGGGCACAGCATTGACTTTGCTAATGCAAATTGAAACAACCCGTAATTTAGCATTTACTTTTATTAAACTTTCTTTATATTCAATTTGACTTAATTCTAGGTAGCAAAATGTGGTGGTGAATATTAAATATTTAAATGCGTTGGCTCAACAACATGGGCCCAACGGTATACAATGTTTTGTTTTCTTAAATCTATTTTACATAAATTGTACCTGTTTTCTCGGATTCATACTCGTAGTATGAATCGTTGTCTGGGTTGACCTCAGGGTGTTCAAGTCCGGGTGTTACTGTCCTTTGTGATTTGGGGTGGTTGATCATCTTGGTATTATCCTCGATGGTGGGTTGTCTCGGTCAATTCGTAGAAGGGCAGATCTGCCCTGTCAGTGTCGATTGGGAATAACTCCTCGTTAAGCAGAGCCAGCACATGAAGATACCGGTGCTCTGGGATATGTGGCAGGTCCGCGATCCTTCTGACTAGTGGGTTTGGATGGCTGGAGGTATTCCTGAGAATTTTCTGGAAAAGTGTGACCATGTACTTTTCCAGTGGTAGAATTTTGGCTTCTTCGTAGAGTCTTGAGCATCTGACGTTTTTCTTCCGGGTTGGATTGTAGTGCAGTCCTGTGCAAATTCGCAAGAGTTTTCTTTCGAACACGCACAGCTTCCTCATGTATGTCTTGGAGACGGTATACCATGTGGGGAATCCGTAGCTTATAACTGGTCTTATGAGTTGTTTGTATAGCAGCAGTTTTGTTTTTCTGCTTAGTCCATTTTGCTTCTTCATCAGAGGGTAGACTCGGTGGAATGCTAATGATGCCTTCTTGAGAACAGCGCTCACGTGTGAGTTGAATTTAAATCTCTCGTTGAAGTTGACTCCAAGATACTTTATGTTGTTTGTGGTTGAGAGTGATGATCCGTCAGGCAGGTTTATTTGTATGCTGCGGCAGTTGGTGGCCGACCTTACTCTGGTTCCTCTGATTGGTCTTCTTATACAGATCAGTTCAGATTTGCCCGTGTTGATCCTTATGCCCCATCTTAAGTAGTACTGGAATAGCTTCCGTACGTGGGCTTCTACTCTTCGTGCTGCTATGACTGGGGACATCGAGTTGCTATATGTGACGGAGTCATCGGCGAATAGGCAGGTGTTAGTTGCGTTCTCGAGTTGGGGTTGGTCGGACGTGAAGATGTTGAAGAGCAATGGTCCAAGCTTCGATCCTTGGGCGACACCAGCTCTGATGCTTTTGACTTGCGATTGGCGGTCTTCTATCTGCACAAAAAAGGACCTAGAGTGAAGAAAACTAAAGATTATGTTAATGAGGGCGTTAGGAAAACTTAGCTGTTTTAATTTGTGTATAAGTCCTTGAATCCATACTGAGTCAAATGCTTTCTCCACGTCAAGGAAGCATGCGACTGTAACCTGATGGTTGTTCAGAGCCATTGTGACATCATGATGAAACTTCATTAGCGGGTGTAATGTGGAGTGCTTTTCGCGGAATCCAAATTGATTATCCGGTATTATGCTGAGTTGGCTGCATACATCTTTTATTCGCCGCAGAATCAGTTCTTCGAGAATTTTGCTCACACTGAATAGGAGCGATATTGGCCTGTATCCAGTTACGTTGCTGCGGTCGCCTTTCTTTGGTAGTGCTATTATTTTAGCGGTCTTCCATTTTGCTGGAAAGTAACAGTTATTAATACAGTTATTCATCACTATTGCTAGTAGGATCATCATGGTCTGTGGTAACTTCTTTAGGACGAAATTCGAAATGTTGTCCGGTCCAGTTGACTTCTTGGAGTGACTGCCATTAATTATTACAGCGATTTCTTCAGGCGTTGAAAAGCTGTTTTCCGTCTGGGGATCGTCTGCTGGGTTCATTTCGCTGAATGAGGTGCCTGCGGTTCTCAGTTCTTCGATACTTCTGACCGTGGCATCGACTTCTGCGAGAAATATTGGGTCGTCAGGAGGTGACGGCTTGAAGTTGCCTTCGAAGTAGTCCGCTAATGCTTCTGCCTTTTCGTCTGCTGAGGAGGCGGTTCCTGAATTTGTGCTTAGTACATCCGGCATTTTTGGGCTTTTACCAATAATTCTGTTAATCTTCTTGAAGGTGTCAGGACCAGGTCTGATGTCTTGCAGCCTCTTTTGAAGTTGGACATCATTGAAGTGCTGCACTGCGTTCCTGAACATGATGTTGGTGCAGTTGAGTTCGCTTGAAACGGCCTGATAGTCACTGTTGACCGTATTCCATTCCCGGTTGCGGATTCTTTGGAGTCGCTTTCTGAGGCGTTGCCTATGATGGTACAGGTTCTGGATATATACAGGAAGATGATTGTATCTGTCTCGCGATGTCCTGGGCTTTCTTTGATTATCGAGCGCGTTGTTGACAGCATTCCCGAAATCTTCGACTGCTGCATCAATCTCTTCATTGGTGAGATTTCTGGTTGCTGGGGGTAGAGTAGCGTTGTTTTCGACTTCTCTTTGGAATAGGTCAACATCCAATTGCTGAAAATTAATATACTTAGCTTGTGGTTGTTCATTCGTGAAGATTGGTTGATTAAGTTTGATGGTTAGTTGCACTGCTTCATGGTCAGAGTCGCTGTTGAGTGTCTTGCAGTCGTAGTTCTGAATCTCATGGAGAACATTAACCAGGCTCGAGGTTGCCAAAAAGAAATCCAAATATGATGGTGTCCTGGGAAAGGTCGGTTTTGGTTGAGATACTACCACGAGTGAGTGGACGTCGTTGTTTTCTTCCATCCAGTTGACTATTGCCGAACCTTCGGCGCTATCAACGGTATCGCCCCACATATGATGCCTGGCGTTGAAGTCCCCGCCTATTATACCATATGAGTGTTGCGTTAAGTGTCCGTTCAGGATCTGCATATCGTGCTGAATGTCCAAAGTGTTAGCATTGCACTTGTTGTATATGCTGATGACTGCCAGAGTTTCGGATGGTGACGTTACTTTTACTATTCCAGTTGCTTCGAATGATTTGAGTCCTGGAATGACGAATTGTGTAATCATGGATTTCTTGAAGCTATTTCTGACGAAAATGCCTGTTCCTCGTTAGCCTTCTACTTTGTTAGTCTTGAAGAAGTTGTAGTCCTTTAGATCCATCCTGTTGCGGCTGGTGAGCATGGTTTCACTGATGAGTGCAATATCCGGGTTGTTGGACTTCATAAATAGGTGGATAGCCGTCCTTCTGTGGAGGCTGTATAACGAGTTAACGTTATAGGCAATTACACGAAGTTTCCTTATGTACTGCATAATTGGAAAACAAAGGTGGCCAATGCCACGGACTTATTTTGTTCGCTCATGCTGGAGTAGTTGGGGGGGACAGCGTTGCGAGCTTTCTTCATTATGGTGGCTAGGTCGGCTCCGAAAACTCGATGGACTTCTTCGTTGAGGTTTAACGGATGTTTCTACTGAGCTGGGACTTGATTTTTGACCATAGGGGTTTGCGCTGGTGGTGTTGGTAGCTTTACTGGAGTTTTGGGCGGGCTCTGTTTTGGTTGGGTTTGCTTAAGACCTACTCTCGCCATTGCAGCAAAACTCATTGCCGGTTTTGTTAAGGTACAAGCTGACTTTGCTGCAAATTCTTGTTGAGCTTTCCTCTGCATGACCTGCTTCCCTATATTTGCAAGCTTCGTCTTGTACTGTGGGCATCCTCTGTAGCTCGCTGGGTGACCTGTTGCCTTACAGTTTGCACAATAGACTTCAGTATCTGATGTGTCCTTCCGCTTGCACTCTCCGGGCTGGTGGTTTATATTGCATTTTACGCAGACGTATGTCATACCTATATAAGAGAGAAAAAGCAATTAGAAAAAGATTACATCATTTAGAATAAGAATAAGAAGCTACTCGAGAAAATAATTTTAAGACACACATCGAAAAATTGATTCAATACTTATATAGTCGATATTAAATAACCATTGTCTGACCTTATTGAGAAATGAATGCAAATTGGAAGTTTGTCTTACAGCAATCGGTAGTTTATTAAAACATTTAGGACCAGTGATGGTAAAAAAACGACAAAATTTGGTTTTATGAGCAACTGGGACATTAACTAACGCTTGATTATTTACACGTAAGTTATAACAAACGGAGTTCCTATTTATAGTGTTTCCACTTTGTTTGAAGAATTCTCTAAGAACTTTAAAAATATAGAGATGCCTTAATGGAAGAATTCTCAATTCTCTAAAAGCGGCCAACAGTGTGCAAGGCGATTTCTACCACAAATGATTCTTATTAAAAAATTTTGAGCTTTGAATAAGGAATTAAAAGTATTCTCATAAGAACCTCCCCAAGCAGTTATTCCATACTGCAGCTTGGAGTTAGCAAGTGCGTAGTAAAACATAGATAGTACCTTACGAGAACAATACAGTCTGAGAAGGAACATTTTTCTTGCGACCAGTAACAGACCAGATTTAATTGTTTGTACATGAGAGATCCAATTCAAATTAAAATCAATTGTTACCCCCAAATATTTAAATTCCTTTACTGAATCAATATTAAAACATTTATTCGAGCATTGATAATTATCATCAAAGTTTTTGATTCCACAGGTATGTACAGGTAAACAAAATCTATCACAGTCGTGAGAATGAAAAATTATGTTAAAATCAATTAGATCACTTCCCTTCATTTTGAAAGCCATTAATTTAGTTTTCTCACTAATAATCAGCTTGTGAAAAGCAAACCATTGCCTTAGTTTCTGCAGATCTTCCTCGATTTTAACTTTGCAGTCTACCAAAGTTTTTTCATTATATGCAAAAGCTATATCATCCGCAAATGCTGTGGGTAGTCCATTGAAGGTTTGATCAAAGAGTGAGTTAATATAAATTAAAAACAAAAGTGGACCAAGGACAGAACCTTGTGGAACACCATTCAATATTGTCAGTGAACTGCTAAAATTTCCGTTGATTTTAACAATTTGCTTCCTACCTTTGAGATAAGAGCAGAACCATTTATGAACATCACCTCTGAAGCCAGAGTTATACAGTTTATCTAGTAGCAAATTGTGATCTACTAAATCAAATGCTTTTGACATATCTATGAAAAGCGCCATGGTAGATTTTGAGTTATTAAACCCTTCATATAATGTGGTACATAACTTAAGTATAGCATCTTCTGTAGACTTACCAGATCGAAAGCCAAACTGATTGTTGGAGAAAAAATTCTGACCATCCAAAAACGAAATCATTCGACATTTCACAAGTTTTTCAAAAAGTTTCGAAAAAGTCGGAAGTAGAGAAATAGGTCTATAGTTTTGAACATCTTTACGATTTCCTTTTTTATATAGCGGTATAACTTCTGCACATTTTAATGCCTGTGGAAAGCATCCCTTGCTTATACAATTGTTATACAAGTAACACAGAATGTCACTTATATTGAAAGCAATTTTTTTTAAAAGCATATTTGTAACTTCATCGCTAGTACACGAACTTTTATTTTTTAAGTACATTATAAGTTTAAATATTTCTTCCGAAGTGATTGTATTAAAAACAAAACTGTTCATTGACCTGCTATCTACATTGATTGGTGAAATATTGTTGCACTGGCAAGAGTAATTAGACTCAGTAGAGGGCTTGAGGCTCTCTGAAACTTCAATGAAGTATTCGTTAAATTTTTTTGCTATGCTGCCTGAATCAGATAAAATAACTTCATCTACTTCCAAAGCATCAATTGGTTTTGGCTGTCGATTTTTTCCTAAAATATTGTCAACAATTCTCCATTCTTCCTTACTATTACCTTTGGCACAATTCATCTTATTGATATAAAAACAATCGCGTGTATCAATGATTTCTTTGTTTAAGGCCTTACACATTTTTTTATAGTATTCCTTTAGTCTCAAGTTTGAAGATTGCTTAGCGCACTGAATTCCTATTTTCTTTTTCTTTTCTATTTTTTTTAATAAAACTGTTGTCATCCATGGTTTAATAGTTTTGAAATTTTTACCATTTGTATCAGGCATGGAAACAGAAGTGCAGTCATCGACGTGTTTCCTTAAAATAGATAAAAAAATGTCATATGCAACCGAAGGATCGTCTTCAGAGAAGACTGGTTCCCAAAACTCATATTTTAAACACTCATTTAACATGCTATAATTTATACGAAGTCTGTCACCTAAGGATGGGGAAATATTAGCAGGTATTACTGTGCTTTCAATGTTTAGAGTAACCATATGATGATCAGTCAGTCTATAGTCATAAACATTTCCATGAAAACAAACTTGATTATTTTTATGCATTCGCATGAAAATATGATCAATGCAGGTCGTCGTTGAACTAGTTACCCGAGTTGGTTCATTGATAATACTTTTGAGACCATATGAAGCCATTAATAACAAATAGCTCTCAGTGTCTCTATCAGACTCATTTAAAATGTCAATATTAATATCACCTAGCACAATTAAGTTTTTTGCTTTTGTTTCACACAAAATTGAATTGAGTTCTTCGATGAAGACACTTTTACAATATTCATGCAATCTGTAAATGCAAAGTAACACATAGGTTTCATTAGCATATGCAATAGACAACTTCACTATATCGGCACTGGGAATGTTGATCAATGAACAATCACACTTAAAACCAAACTTGACATAAACTGCTACACCACCGGCTGCATAAGAATCATTACATTTTCCATAAAGTATATAACCCGGAATATTATAAAAATCTAACTCATTTTGGTAAATCCAAATCTCACTTAAAACAATTATAGTAGGTAGATTCACGAAACTTTCGATGTGTGCTAACAGTGTTTGAAAATTTTTTCTTAGACTACGAATATTCTGATGTAAACAAAAGGTTTCAAAATTATTTAGAGAAGAGGAAAGAGAGGGGATGATTTGTGTTATGTTGGGACAGATGATAGAACTATTCAAGCTAGCAGAATTCATAGCTTATCAAGGTCAGCAATATTGTTTATTTTTATTGAAATATCACCTTCCTTCATTCGCATAAACACCGTACCATTCCTCGTCCACACATATTTGTATCCCTTTGTAATTTTCATCGATGCTGCAGCCTTAAACAATTGACGAGTGTGGTATGAACTGCTTTCATTTACATACATATTTTGTGGAACAGCATTCTTGTTGATCATCGTTGTCATCAGCTTGGGTTTGTGCTCGTTTTTCGCCTTTAATATCTTCTCTTTGCAAAAGCGCGAGAGAAGTCTTACTTGCAGTATGTTGATTTTTTTTGGAGAGTCATTAAACGGTTTTGTTGTTATTTTTTTCATCTGACAGTAATCAATGTCTTTCTCGCTCACATCCAAGTTCATACCTTCGCGGAACACTTTCATGGCAATTGCGGTATCGGAGATGTTGTTTGTGTTGGGAACATTGAAAATTTCGATGTTGTTAGCAAGCAGTTGCTGCTCTAAGCGATTGACTTCGGTCTCCAGTGATGCAATTTTTTGTGCAAATTCTTTGTTTTTTATTTGCAGAGCATCAATTTGTTCTTTTTGATTTTTTTTAATTGATAAAATCTCTTCATAAATCATTTCCAAAGTAATTGGTTTTTTAGATACCTTTTCGTGAATTGCCTCCATTAAAGTGCCAACTGTAGCTGTGAAGTTTGGTGGTGTTTCAAGAGTCGAAGCAGAAGAACCATCCACGGGCAAAGTATTTTTTGTTGATGAGGAAGCAGAGAAATGCGCCGTTGAGGTTCCCGAAAGAGAACCACGGCGGCTTATCGTACAGCTATGTAGAGCAGCGATATGTTTTGTTATTTTCCTTCATGAACTCCAAATCGCTAGGCCCCAATTTAGCACAGGAAGCGTGTGTATAAAAGTGACAATCAGAACATTTAACCTTTGTCTCCGATCTCTCTACTTTTTTTTTGCAAATTTTACACGACATTATAAAATTAAGGAAGTTTTAGCTCCCGATGTTTGTGTACCCCACAACAGACGAACGAAGACTGATTTGAAGAGCGAAACCTTCAGCACAGGAACCCCTTCCGCTTTAAGTTCGTCCTCAACCTCGTCTGTGGTGTAGGAGAAATGAACTCCCTTCAGCACCATTAGGGTCCTCCGATCTTCACGTGGGGTAAATGTGTGGTGTTGTATCTTCCGTAATTTCAAGAAGTTCCTGATGGCTTCAAAACCTTTATTATTGTCTTGGTGGTGTTGATATTTTTGAGCGTGAAATCAATCCTTTTTCCTTTGGCGAATCTGCTGATTTCGGCTATGTTTCCGGAAAAGCATATTATTGGCGGCATTCCTGATTTCTTCGGTGGTGCTGTCGTGGCTGTTTTTGCGGTGGTTGGCATCGAGGTTGCAGTACTAGCTGGTAATGGCTGCTGTTTTGCTGGTGGAGTTGCCACGGGGGCTATAGTTGGCTGCTGGGCTGCTTCAATCTCTGTCTTGGACTTCTTGGTCGAAGAGTTGGACGATTTCTTAGTCCAGGTATTGGTGACGATTCTCGGCTTGACTTCTCGGATTCGTCATCCTCGCTGCAGCTGGCAATTTCACCGTTGTCGTTCGTTGTGTTGTTATCATTATCCTCTTCATTGTCGGATTCGTCAGTGCTGGATGCTTGGCTACCTTACGTATCCATAAATTCTTCTTCTTCTTCTCGCTGTTCTTCTTCTTTGTTAGTTACCTCTTCGGAGAATTGTTGGAGTATTTTTCGTACCCTACTTCCATAAATCGGTGACAGGTCCTTTTTTATTTGCTTTAAAAGCGACTCAAGGGCAGCTAGTGCTGACTCTGGTGTCAGTGGTCTACCTGCCATAGCGTCTCTTTTATTGCTGTCCTTTTGTTTTTTCTTAACCCTTTCTATTTGGGGTCACTAATACACACTCACAGGTAATATTTTGAAGAAAACTTTCACTTGTGAGTACGATCAGGTATATAAATGTCAATGTTTTTAAAATAAATTTATCCGTGCACAACCGTTCGGTTCCGTGGCAGATGTCTGAATGAACAACCCGTAATCCCAATAGGTCAATGATCTGAGCAATGATCAAACGGCAAAAACAGCTGAAACAGAGGTTTCATGCGAATGCGGAAAGGGCGATGGATTTCATTCCCAGTTACGCACTCAAGTCGGCAATAAATCCCTAATTTAAGAAACTAAAAACTGAGTTTTATTTTATTTCGGTCGTCTTTTTTGCTACAAATACGCTGCACTAGGCCTCTGGTCGATCGGTCGTAACAAAAATTCTGTTTTACCGGCGGCAAAATTAAATCCTTTTTTCGGCATTTATTTTTACTTTTGCGAGTGTCCTTGCGATACATAGTGGTCCTTCGAGCCGGATTTAAGGATTAAAGGATCCTGAACATTATCAGTAAACAAAAAACATTAAGGAAAAGGTTTTAAGAAAGTTCTCACAATCGTGTTCGGTGTTCTTAAGCAATTCTGACAACCCACGGACGGACGGTGGATTGCATGACATTTCATCCAAGGAAACTGGTGCAGCAGAACAGAGGAATCCAGGGAGCAACGCTCAAACCTACAGGTGTGTGGCATTTATTATAATAATTTTATAATTAAATCGTTGATCTTCATTGATCTAAATCAAATCGTGTGTTGTGTGTTCTGAGGGTTGTTTAATTAATTTCTCGTTAACTTCATCATGAGCAAAAGCAAAATTTCCAATTTAATAGAGGTTGTTCAAATCATTGCTCAGGAAATAGGCGCTGATTATACGGCTTATGTAGGCTTAGGCTCATCAAAGAAATCCATTCATATAAATGAAGCGCGGTTAGCAAATTTGGAGGCATCTTTTGACGAAGCTAGAGTTATTCACCAAAAAATTGTTGCTGCCCCCAGCGAGGAGGCAAAGGTGAAATATATGGAAGACTTAACGTTTCATAAATTAAAAGAGCTTTTCTTCAAATATTCTTGTGAATTGAAGGAACAGCTAGCAAACATTGATAGTCATCAAAGTGCTCTCAACAGCTCAGTCGTAGGTTCAAAGACACCGGTGGTAGAATTAAAGCTTCCTCCTATGAAGATTCCTACCTTTGATGGTTCGCTCCAAATGTGGCCAGAGTTCAAGGGATTATTCGAAGGATTGATAGACAAAAATTCGTCGATATCCGATTCGCACAAGTTGCAATATTTAAAGGGCAATTTAAGCGGTGAAGCGGCGCGTATGCTGCGAAATACCGATTCGAATTTTGAATCTGCATGGGCGCTATTAGTTAAGAGATTTCAAAACGTTCGATTGCTAAAGGACAATCAATTTAAGTTGCTGTTTAATCAACCACAGCTCACACTCGAATCAACTGATGATCTGAAATTGCTATTGGACACAACCAATGAAGCTAAGCAATCACTCAAAACTCTTGGAGTGCCAGTCGAATCATGGGAAGATGTTCTCATCTTTCATACTGTGCAGAAACTTCCTTCTGCCACTCGAGGGCAATGGGAATCCCACATTTCAACGTATGTCGACTACCCTACATACACCGTATTGGAAGACTTCATATTAATGAGATCAAGAACCTTGGAGGTGATTGGCCAATGCCCATCAGGTGGCAATCACCCAAAATCCAAAAAATTTACGTCAAGTACAATTCGTGTACATAACACTACAATCACTAAGTGCTCAATGTGTCAAGGCTCACATTCCATTCGGAATTGCTTTAAATTCAAAGCACTAAACACGAAGAAACGACAGGAGATTGTCAAGAAAAGGAAACTTTGTTTCAACTGTTTGTCAAGTGCGCATTTCACGCAAAATTGCACAAGCAACTTTACTTGCTCAACGTGCCATCAACGGCATCACTCATTATTGCACATAAACGAGCCGGTTAATGTGATGCATGCTAATGATGCAAGCTCATCAGTAGAGGTTTCACTACCTGATCATTCATCTTCATCGCGTCAACCATCAGCCTCCTCTGCAACTCAACATCAACAATCGATAGGTTCAGATATGCCAACATCCTCTAACATAACTGCTTCAGCATATAACGCGCTTATAGCCGAAAACAATCAAGTGAATGTTCTTCTGGCTAC
Organism: Cheilosia vernalis; assembly: GCA_949126925.1. Lineage (NCBI taxonomy): Eukaryota > Metazoa > Arthropoda > Insecta > Diptera > Syrphidae > Cheilosia > Cheilosia vernalis. Next base: position 44,419,410 of record OX421358.1, read on the forward strand.
GGCCCTTGTTAAGGTTTCAACAACCGCTGGCCAACCGTTGCTGCTGCGAGCGCTAATAGATCCCGGATCTGAGGCGTCATTCATTACAGAATCGGCGTCTCAACTGCTAAATCTGAAAAGAGAGAGGAGCTGCGTCAATGTCCTGGGTATAGGGGAAACCAACACAAGTATATCTAAACACAGAGTTTCGCTCACAATACGGTCAAACGTGAACCAAAACTTCAGCTTAGAGCTACATGCGTTGGTTCTGCCCAAACTCACAGCGGTGCTACCCACGCACACTATTCCACATGCTAATTGGAGGCACCTGCAAAATATTGAATTGGCCGATCCCTCGTTTTCCAAGCCAAGCAAAATCGACATTTTACTTGGTAGTGATGTCTATCCATTCATTCTCCTTGAAGGCATCATAAAAGGGGAGCCAGGGACTCCTATGGCTCAAAAGACGGAATTCGGATGGGTACTTTCTGGAGGCATCTCAGCCCTCAACAAAGGTAATACCAGAACATCTCTCCACATAACGTCTGAGAGTCAAAATTTTGAGAATTTACTGCTCAAATTCTGGGAGCTAGAGGAAGTCCCAAGGAAGAAGCTATTGTCACCAGAAGAGGAGGCATGCGAAACGCATTTCTGCAGGACGCATCAGCGGCAACTGGACGGCAAATTTGTGGTTCAACTTCCATTTAAGGAAGGAACACACCCTGTATTAGGTCGGTCGGAGAGATCAGCGCTAGTAAGGTTCACGCACCTCGAAAGGAAATTTCAAATAAATCCTTCCTTTTATGAAGAGTATCGAAGAGTTTTCGATGAATACCAGGAGCTTGGACATATGTCAGCGATCGACCCCTTACAACTGCACAAACCGCACTATTTCGTTCCACACCACGCAGTAATAAAGGAATCGAGTTCAACCACAAAGCTGCGAATTGTTTTCGACGCGTCCTGCAAATCGTCTGATGGAACGTCACTTAATGATCATCTTTGCGTAGGCCCAAGGTTGCAGGATGATATTTTTGACCATATTGCCCGATTTCGAAAGCATAAAATCGCCTTTGTAGCTGACATTACGAAAATGTACAGGCAAATTTGGGTACCACCCACAGATTCAGTATACCAACTTATTTTATGGAGAGATGTGGAGGGTGGAGAAATAAAACCATATAGACTCAACACGGTTACATTCGGCACCGCCTCCGCACCATATTTAGCGGTTCGCACGCTGCAACAACTTGCGTCTGATGAGCGAGAGGATTACCCAATTGCATCGAAAATCGCACTCAGAAACTTTTATGTGGATGATGTAATTCATGGGGCAGATTCAGAAGCAGAAGCCATAGAAATGCAGCGGCAGCTCAGAACTATGCTGATGCGAGGAGGTTTTCCATTACGAAAATGGGCAAGCAACTCGGAGAGGTTTTTGGCATCTATTCCAGAGGAGGATAGAGAGGTAAGGGTACCACTATCATTCGACGAGGGAAATGCGATTAAAACGCTAGGAGTCCAGTGGCACCCTGCAAAAGACATTTTAACATTTAAAATATCACTTCAGGATTCAAAGAAGACTACAAAGCGAACAATCCTGTCTGACATTGCGCGACTGTACGACCCAATGGGTTGGATCTCGCCTTGCGTCATTCTGGGCAAGATCCTAATGCAGGAAATCTGGAAACAAAAACAAACATGGGATTCTGAACTCCCACCAACAATCGTTTCAGCGTGGCACAACTTAAAAACTGAACTGAACTCAATCAACGCTATCGAGATTCCTCGCTGGATAAACTTTACTACTGATGCACAGATCGAAATTCACGGGTTCTGCGACGCGTCAGAAAAGGCATTTGCGGCAGCAGTGTATCTTAAAGTTACCACCGGAAGCACATCAATAACTAATTTGATCATGTCAAAAACCAGGGTTGCGCCGGTGAAAAATAAATCACTGCCACGGTTGGAGCTTTGTGGGGCCAATCTCCTAGCACACGTAATTGCCCACACAGTGAAGCAAAAGTGTTTGCTTGGTGCGACTCCCAAATTGCACTAGCCTGGATAAAGACGCCGCCATATATCCGGACAACGTTTGTCGCTAACCGAGTGGCGGAAATCCAGGAACTCACTGATCCTAAGGTCTGGAATTACGTCCCCTCTAAGGACAACCCTGCAGACACCGCGTCCAGAGGACTTTATCCAAAAGATCTTCTCAACGATCAACAATGGTGGCATGGGCCTGAGTTCCTTCAGTCGTTTGACGAACGACTGCACCCGCCACACCAAATCATAACGACGGACCTTGAAACAAAATCGTCACAAAATCCAAGGACAAAAAATTATTTGATCGCATCTGGGTACCCCATTAAAAATATTTTTCAGCTCTGCGTTCACTTCACAGCCTTCGAAACCAACACACTTCTTACTCGTTTTTCCTCGCTACAAGGTTTGCTTAGAGCCACAGCTTATTGGCTTCGCTTCTTTACTAACTTGCGATTCAAGACGACTAAAGGGGATACTGCGAGTCGGTGGACGATTAGAAAACGCTGATTTGCCCTACTCACAGCAGCATCCAATCATACTACCCTCGCAGAACTTCCTTACATCTCTCATAGTTCATGATACACATCTGAAGACGCTCCATGGCGGACAACAATTAATGATGGCGACACTCCAATCTGAATATTGGATTCTACAACTCAAATCTAGCGTCAAAAAATGCATACACAAATGCTTAAAATGCTACAGGCACAAGGCAAAGGAAATGCAACAACAAATGGGTAATTTGCCAGCACTACGAATCAACCAAGCGCGACCATTTCAAACATCGGGAGTAGATTATGCCGGCCCTGTTCAATTAAAGGCATGGAAGGGTCGATGCAGCAAAATCACCAAGGCATACATTGCAATTTTTATTTGCTTCTGCACAAAAGCTGTGCACCTAGAGCTTGTAAGTGATTACACCACCTCAGCATTTTTGGCAGCGTTCAAACGCTTCATTGCGCGGCGCGGAATTTGTACAAATCTCTACAGCGACTGCGGAACCAACTTTAAAGGAGCTGCAAACATCTTGGAAACAGAAAAATCCCACTTAGCTAGGCACTGGACAGATGACATCGCGGAACAAATGCTAGCAAACGGTACTACATGGCACTTTAATCCTCCTGCTGCTCCGCATTTCGGCGGACTGTGGGAAGCAGGCGTTAAATCCATGAAATACCACCTTAAGTGGATCATTGGTCATTACACACTCACTTTCGAAGAGTATGCTACGGTCTTAGCACAAGTTGAAGCTTGTTTAAACTCACGCCCACTGTGTCCGGTAAACGAAGATCCAGAGGATCTATCGATTTTAACACCAGGACACTTCCTAATTGGAGCATCACTAATGACCTCACCCGAAAAGGACTTAACTGAAGTCAACCCTAATTACTTGGACCGATGGCAACTCCTGCAGAAAATCCAGCAAGACATATGGAAGAAATGGAGATCAGAATATTTAGTTCGTCTACAGCGGCGTCCAAAATGGCTCACACCAAATGTTGACATCAAGGTTGGAAATCTAGTAATCTTACCTGATGAGCAAACACCACCCACTCTTTGGCGTCTTGGCAGGATCACAGCGACGCATCCTGGTACAGATGGAAAGATCCGCGTGGTCACAATCAAGACTGCAACCACGTCATTAAAGCGTCCTATAACTAAGCTTTGCCTTCTTCCAATGCTCAGCGAATAAAAGGCATTTCCACACACGCCCGCACATACACACATTTTAATTATAAATCACAATCTTATCTAACTAATTAAACTAATTTACAATGAATTTAATTTATCTAATCAAATTAACCTATACCTATAAACTATTATTGCCACACGCCATTCACCACACCCTCCTTTCTCGTTTTCATGTACCTACGCACCCGCCGACGTCAAGGAGCACGATCTTCAAGGGACATCAGGCAACCAGCAGACACCCTCAGACCGCCGTTGAGTCCTTTCCCTGTGGCCCGGCAGGATGTTGCAGCGCAACATGATACAGGGAGAAAGGAAAACCACCCGCAATGCAATTGCCGTCGCATTCAAAAGCCGTCGGCAAAACACCAAAGACATTTTCACGTTTTGCTAAAATTGGGAATTCAGCAAATAGACCAGCACAGCACGCATTCACGCAAATCATTCATTGCCGAAATTGGGAGAGCATGAATTAAATCACCGCTATACACACCGAGAAAATTAGCATCGTGGAGGAGGTTGCACAGCAAGTCCATATAAAAAAAATGCGATGTTCATCATTTTAGATCCGCCCACTGAGCTGCACTCTCAGCGCCTGCTATCGGTGTGCACATATGCATGGATTAGTGCAAACAGTTTACGTGGGAACTAGGTGCAGTGCCGGAAGAAGGGGCACAGCATTGACTTTGCTAATGCAAATTGAAACAACCCGTAATCCCAATAGGTCAATGATCTGAGCAATGATCAAACGGCAAAAACAGCTGAAACAGAGGTTTCATGCGAATGCGGAAAGGGCGATGGATTTCATTCCCAGTTACGCATTCAAGTCGGCAATAAATCCCTAATTTAAGAAATTAAAAACTGAGTTTTATTTTATTTCGGTCGTCTTTTTTGCTACAAATACGCTGCACTAGGCCTCTGGTCGATCGGTCGTAACAAAAATTCTGTTTTACCGGCGGCAAAATTAAATCCTTTTTTCGGCATTTATTTTTACTTTTGCGAGTGTCCTTGCGATACACTATTATGGCGACTGCTATCGGCTACAAAAACAGCGCTTATTCGGATGTGGATTCGTCGTTGGCGCCAGACTTAGGCAAGAAGTCTTAAGTTTCAACTATGTAAACGAGCGCATCACGACAATCCGCATCAAGGCTAAATTCGGCAACATTAGCTTGATATGCGCGCACGCCCCCACGGAGGAGAAAGACGACGACACCAAAGAAAGGTTCTACGAGCTCTTGGACCACACTTACGAGCAATGCCCTGGCTATGACACTAAAATTGTCTTAGGCGATTTTAACGCCAAGTTAGGAAGAGAGGGCATCTTTGGTAGTACCGTCGGAAGGTGCAGCCTACACGACACCACCTCCGATAACGGATTTAGGCTGATCGACTTCGCGGCGGGCGAAATGTTGTCATAGCAAGTACGCGGTTCATAAAGGCACATGGAGATCTCCTGATCAATCAACCGTCAACCAGACAGACCACATTGCTATCGACGCAAGGCACTCCTCCAGTATTATGGATGTCCGAACGTTCCGAGGGGCCAACATTGACTCGGACCACTACCTTGTTGTAGCCAAGGTACGCCTTCGGATATCCCGAACGCCGCCAAAACAAGTAAATACTGGGAGGAAGTTTGACGTCGGACTGCTACAATCGCAAGAGATCACCAGATCCTTCTCCGATCGAGTCTCTCTCAATCTCTCAAGAGGTCCTATGCAGCCAGCATCAAGTATTGAAGACCAGTGGCAACATTGCCAAAAAGCCATCAGAGACGCCGCCTCTGATGTGCTGGGTTTCACACGACCGCCACAACGAAACCCCTGGTTCGACGACGAGTGCCGGCAAGCACATGCAGCGAAGCAAGAGGCATACAAAGCGGCGCTGCAAAGGAGGACCAGAGCTGCTCGTGAGCTCTATGCGCAGAAGAGAAGAGACGAACACCGGCTTCTAAGGAGAAAAAAGAAAGAGCATGAGAAGCGCGCGATCGATGAAATAGAGAGATGTTACAACAGGAATGAGGTTCGGAAGTTCTACCAAAGGGTAAAAAGAACTTCACAAGGCTACAGAACCCGAACCGAAGCCTGCAAGGACGAACAAGGGAACATCGTAGTAGAATCGCAGTCGATGCTGAGGATATGGAAGAACTACTTCTGCAGACTGTTTAACGGCGATGACGACTTAAATTCCGCTGTCAGGCAGAATGAACCGTTCAACCTGGACGATGAGGATCAACAATACCGTCCACCCGACCTGGACGAGGTGAAGATAGCTATATCTAAACTGAAGTCCAACAAAGCCGCTGGAGCAGATGGCCTAGCCGCCGAGCTGTTCAAAGCGGCAGGCGATGACTTGGTTAGGAGCATGCACCAACTCATCTGTAAAATATGGTCGGAGGAAAGTATGCCCGATGAATGGAACCTCAGCATTGTTTGCCCGATCCTCAAGAAAGGAGACCCTCTGAACTGCGCCAATTACAGAGGTATCAGTCTTCTAAACATTGCCTACAAGATCTTATCTGCCGTTTTGTGTGAACGCCTGAAGCCTTTCGTAAACAACCTGATTGGTCCATATCAGTGTGGCTTCAGGCCAGGAAAGTCCACCATAGACCAAATATTCACACTGCGGCAGATCTTGGAGAAAACCCAGGAACTTCAAATCGATACCCACCACCTTTTCATCGACTTTAAGGCCGCATATGACAGCATTTATAGGGACGAAATATACAGAGCAATGTCTAGTTTTGGCATCCCTGCCAAACTCGTCCGTTTGCGCAGGATGACGATGGAGAATGCACGCTGCTCCATCAAGGTCGGTAAAGAACTTACCGAGACCTTCGATGTCAAAAAAGGATTTAGACAAGGCGATGCGCTGTCATGTGACTTCTTCAACATCGTTCTTGAAAGAATAGTGCAAAACTCAAACGCCAACACCAGAGGCACTATCTTTCAAAAGTCCGTCCAATTACTCGCATACGCCGATGACATTGACATAATTGGCAGAACGCAGCGTGATGTTAATGGCGCGTTTGTGGGTATTGAGACTGAGGCGGCGAAGATGGGTTTGGCGGTTAATGAGGGCAAGACGAAGTATATGCTGTCAACTAAAAAGGACACCCAACACCGACGGCTCGGACAGAACGTCACAATAGACAGATATAACTTTGAGGTGGTTAAGGACTTTGTCTACCTAGGCTCCGCTATGAACTCAGACAACGACACCAGCGCTGAGGTTAAACGTAGAATTACTCTTACCAATCGCTGTTTCTTTGGGCTAAGAAGGCAATTGAGTAGCAAAGCCCTCTCTCGAACAACTAAAGTGACCCTTTATAAGACCCTTATCATCCCAGTTCTGCTATATGGCGCAGAGGCATGGACTCTATCAAAAGCGGATGAGGTAACTCTCGGTTGTTTCGAGAGAAAAATTCTTCGTGTTATTTTTGGTCCCGTCTGCATTGACGGTGAATGGAGAAGGAGATTTAACGACGAACTGTACGGGCTGTACAGCGACATCGACCTAGTCAGAAGAGTGAAGGTCCAACGACTGAGGTGGCTGGGTCATGTAGAGCGAATGGACACGAATGCTCCGGCCCGGAAGATCTTCGAATCCATACCCGAGGGCAGGCGCAGTAGAGGAAGACCGCGACTCAGGTGGCGCACGCAAGTGGAAGGGGACCTTAACCAACTTAGCGTGCGAAACTGGAGACAGCTAGCTAAAGATCGCGCTGTCTGGAGACGCTTGTTGGTTGAGGCCCAGGTCCACCCCGGACTGTAGCGCCACCTTAAGTAAGTAAGTAAGCTGTTTTTTCCCAAACAAAAAAGCAACGTGTTTTATTTTTTCCTAATTACTTTTTACAGTCCACTAATATACAACTACAATTGGTTGGTCATCAGAATTTCTAAAAATTTATTTGATGTCCTATTATTTTGATTGTTTTCATTAATTACGTTAATTTGAAATTCGTTTGTTCATTAAATTGTTGCAAACTTTGTTAATATATATCCACCCCCCCCCCCCCCCCCCCTTTTTTGTTTTCTGTTATTACACGGTTACTTCATGAAATTATTATAACTCATAAATTATACCCACTCAGAAATGTTAATATCTATCCTCAGAACCCCAACACATTTTAAGTCTTAATATTCCTTAGTTCTTCGCTTTGACTCCGTTGCCTTTTTTCTGTCGACATTCGAAGGCAAAATAACATTTCGCCAAAAACAACAAACGAAAACAAACACAATAATAATTGTAAAAATAAAAATGGTTTATTTTATTTCCACGAATGAATATTTCTACCATTCTGCAAAACACGTTTTCGTGGTGAAATAATAATAAAACAAACAATCTTAACTATGGGAACGCATCCATCAGCTGCTCGAAATCACCAAATACACTACACTCAGTCAGTGTTCTTAGCATTCTCTCTTTATTTTTCCCACGAAGCGAGGGCACTTTTCCCTTTTCGCCGTACTCAAATAGCCTCGATTTGCTTATGAAAAAATATTTATTCTAAAAGTAAAGCTGGTATTATTCGGAAAGAAATTCACATTAAATTAACCTAAGTATAAAAATCGCAGTTTGTTAACATTATCCCCTTTATATTATTTCTGTAATTTCTGTAGTGTGTTTCTCCCTTTTGCAGTTCACACGGTCCACCAATCTTAACAAAAGAAGTGTCAAAAAAAAAAAGATATTTTTAGGGTGCTTATCTTTGCATTTTTACTTTTTTAAAATATTAACAATTAAAAAAAAAATATTTTACTGCATTAAATTTCAACTACGCAGTTGTGTACAAACTATGATGCCGGGAAATACTTTTCTTTCGTTCTTCATGCACATAAACTACAAACGACGTCACGAAAGAGAGTCGACGGTAGAAGAGAGTTACAGTAAAGATTTATGTAAAACCTTCTGCCTATGCCTACGCCTGAGCGATGAAGGGCACGTCGACCTTTAAGATCTATTGTACCATAGGGCCAGAATATTGTTTAGGCGAGCAGATTCTCCACTTTTCTAACAAAGTTAATCAAGCTGCTGGCAGATGACTTCTTCATCTCTTCAGGGCTCAGAAGCTCCCTGTAGAAGATAGTTCTCCTGGACACTCACATACATATTATGTGTCCAAGCTGTTTCGTCTTCTTCAAGACATAAAGTGAGGAGTCGGTTAAATTAATTTTATTTAATTGATATCGGCGGTTGTGTTGTCCTGTGAGGAAACCAGCCAGATTTTCGATATCATGCCTTCTTAGATTTAAATTTCTGTTGGTATCTTTTTTGAACGGCTGAATAGCACGCTTGGCCTGTCTTAGACCTGGGATATTCTCCCAATATGAGCTACATTTTGTGTGATTTGGGAGTGTAGTATAAGGGTTCTACGTCCGAGTCGTTGAAACAGCTTAGTACTGATTTGGAGGCAATAATAGGCGAACTAAGGGCGTTTATAGCTACTTGACTGTCCGTGAATATATGGATGAATAATCTTTATGCCTTTGATACCTGTTTTGTATATGTGGTTAGGTCCGTGGAACCCAGCATCCATTCCTGTTTCCATTTTGGAACCATCCGTAAACCACTTTCGACCATTTTGGCAAGTAGGTGGGCTATTGTACGCCCATGCTTCTCTACTAGGATCTCCGTAGAGAACCGTTTTTGGAAATATAATGTCTTTTGAAAGCGGTCTGTTGTCTCTTTCATTACGATTAAACTTGCCGAGCTGCGAATTGCCCTTTGTTTATGTATAATGTGTAGAGGTGTTAGTCCGATTAAGGCTTCTATAGCCGCAGTAGGATAGGTACGCCTACGCATGGCTCCGGATATACCGAGACACAGATAGGAAATCTAAGAAAGAATTTTATTTTCAAACTTTTGCGTGGGAATTGGGTACGTGCGCTGACGGTCTATCCGATACGTGGCGCTGTTGTCCATCTCCGAAACCACTCAACCGATTTCAATGAAATTTTGTGGATGGGTATGGTTTGTTCCAGTTTTAAAGATAGGATAGTTTTGGAGCCTATAGTTCCACACGAAAGGCACGCACAAACCGGGCGGGTACCCCAATATATAAAAGAGACTGACGTCTGTGTGTGCACTCATAACCAGAGAATGGATCGTTAAATTTTTACAATATTGGGCTTGGGGGATTCGTATTGAAATGGCAATGGCATTTATGCTACTTTTGTCGTGAAAATAAACGTTAAAGGGGATGAGATTGGGAATGGAACTTAGTATGGGAACCGAACTTTGAAAAAAATTAGACTGGATAGTTAAACGGTTAGTGCTACTTCCAATACAACCAAACTTATTTCAAATGTTTAATTTTTAAATTCGTTGGATGTTCGGGGCTCATCGCTACACAATTTGAAACGAAAGTTCCAATGTCATGAAAGCGAAGATTTTGACCTAAAAATTCAAGCAACCATTATATAATTCTGCGGATTCCGATGATTTGCCATAATTTAACTGACTCCTCACCTTCAACTTCCCATGCGTATCGCTTTCACTATGAAAAATAATAAGTCGCAAGAACAATCGCAGGATATTTGTGACATAGATTATCTCATGTTTTTCAAATGGTCAATCGTATGTGGTGTGTTCACGTGTGAGTGAAAAAGTGGAAAGTTGGGGGACACGTCAATCATTTTGCGGTTTGATTTAAACACATCGAAAATGCAATACTTCAGTTTTTTCTATTGTATTTAATATAAACTTTTGAATAAAGAATTTGAATTGACCGAATTACATAAAGCAGCATGAGCATTGCTCATTCTCGGAATTATTATTTTCATTACATTAACGAATTTGGGCGGAAAGAAGTTCGCTGGGTCAGCTAGTAATGATTATTTCTTGGTACTAGAAATCGCTTGCTAAAAGACGAATCTCTTTTTATAGGCAATTTTGTGTGTTCCATTGTAGTTCGAATGTTTTTTCGCCAGATTCATGATACTTAAACCATTTTGATGCTGTATCTTTGTTTTGTACGAATCATTTTTCGGGCAACAAAATGTCCAGAAAAGGTAGAAATTCCACGATGTAGGATGACTGCTGAGTGTCAGTATTTCATTATACCCCCTCCATTCCCATTTTTTTTTGTTTTGTTGCTTCACTCACACGTATTCGCCGATACGAAATTTAAGAGAGAATTTTTCTTTCAACATTTGCGTAGGGAATCGGGTAGGTGCGCGGGAGCTGACGGTCTATTTAATACTTAGTTTATGCTACAACCTTTTTTTTTTTATAATAAACACGCGCTAAAGAGCTACCATCACAAATTACGTCTTGTATAAAGAGATCATCTCTCTTCAACAAATGAATCGCAATGCTTTGGAAGAAATCAGTACTCTCAAAAAAGAAAACAAAACACTTTTGGATAAGGTCAACATTCTGTTATGCCCAAAAAATGGGTCCCTATCAACTCGCGGCTTTCATTTCGCAAACTATTATCTCGCGACGCACGGCTTAAATATTTTTCAACTATTTCGCAGAAGTCATGTGGCAAACTGCCATTTCGTCTTGCGTTCATCTCGCTGTAAGATTAACTCGCATAACTTCTTTAGCATTTCTATATTTCGCTATTCCTTCAACTGGCTTTTTAAGGTTCCGTACCCAAAGGGAAAAAACGTAACCTTATTAGTTTCGCTCGGATGTCTCTCCGTCTGTCTGTCTGTCTGTCTGTCCGAACCCACTAAGCATATTTTGTTACCAGGTCTATCTCAAGAACCGATTGACATAGGAGGCTAAAATTTACACACAACATCCGGTATACGTATAACGGGTGTTTTCATAAACGTCTGCCTAACTAAGATCTTCGTAAGACGTGTTCATAAAGGCAGATTTTTGATCGAACAAACATAGATTAATTGCATAAGATATGTTCATAAACGTCATAAATGTCATCAGCGTCTGGCAGATTGTGAATCCATATTTATTTGACTGCAGAAAGCGGGGGAGGTAAATACAAAAATTTAACGTGCGAAAAATGTGAGTTTCAGTGGCAATATTTTAATATTTTTTTATTTACAACCAAATTTACCTTTTTTTTAAGGGAAGAAGAAGCTGCGGCGTGGAATTTGACAAGAACTAAGCTTTTAATTCACAAAAGAATTATAATGGAAAATGAATTCAACTCTGGAAAAAAGAAAAAGATATCTTTGTAGAGGACGGTGCTTTATGAGATAAAAAAAGTTAATCCATTTTTCTCATTTGATGTGTTGGATATCAAAAAAAAGTTTGAGAACTTAATGACGACTTACAAAAGAAGGGAAGAGACGCCACAACCTGGGAATTCTTCGAAACGTTCGATCAAGCATACGGGGGTGGGCACAGCATGTCTCCTCCGAGAAATCTTTTGGGCTCATCGTCGCTGACAGAAGAAAACAGTTCAGACGATGAAGAAACCTTTGCGATTGCGACTCCGTCGAAAAAAAAAAACGTTCTTCAAACGGAGACGAACTTCTTGCATTTCTGAAGGAGGAAGCCAATAAAGACGATATAAAGCATCAAGAGCTCGTTGCTATTGAGAAGGAGAACATGGAAATCGAGAAGCGGCGATTGGACCTTATTAAAGATCTGCAAGAATTGCTGGGCAATTCGAATTGAAAACTTAAGACTGCATGAATGCTACACTACTTACCTGAATTCACTCTTATTTTTGTTTAACAAAAGAATGGCTGTTATTGTTTTTGTTTCCTTAATATAATACAATTTTTAATTTAAAATTTGTTCTTTTATTTAAAGCACATTACGGTCAGAAAAGAATTGCGATTTGTTTTTTTTTTTTTGTTTTGATCTTTGTCTGACGTTTATGAACATTCAGTGAACTACTTAAAATTGTACTTAAGCAGGCCTGCTCACGTTCTGCAGAATAAGTTCTAACTTTCTAACGGTTGAACTACAAACGAAAAAAATTTCACTACAAACAACTACAAACGAATGCCTATCGAACTGCAAACTCAGTTTTTCATTCTAGAAAAAGTGCGGGCTAACTTCCAAAAAAAAAAATTTAGCTGCAATTTCGCTTAAATTGCATATAAATCCTAAACCGTTAGGCCGATTGATACAATTTTTGTTTTATTAGATTGGTGAGGTGGAAAACTGTTGAAATAGGAAATTTCATCACTCGGCAATGTACCGTTCCAAAGATAACGCGGTCTTATATCGCCTGCTTAAATTGCTTATAAATTCTTTTTGGTTTGGTCAATTTCGACATTTAAGGTTTTATTAGATAGAGCACACATGCTTTCTAACAACCAACTAGTTTTTGTCGTTTGTAGTTGTCCAGCATTTGAAATATCCGTCCCCTTAAATCAGTCTGCGAAGACGATTTCATCCATTTTCTTAAATTCTCAATAAATCGTTATCTATTAATAGGGTTAATTTTTTTTTGCTCCATTAGATACATCTAACAGAAAGCATTAGAAAAAAATAGATTTCACTATTTTGAGTTGCTTAATAACTGAAATATGGATATGAGTTTATATGACGAAGTAGTGTTCGCTTAAGTTTCATCTAATTTTTTTTCTTTGTTATAAAATCACAAAATTTGAATTGGATTAGATAGTCAGGAATACAGGCTTTGCAGAAATTGCATTTTTGTTGTTATAAATTGTTTCAAAGGGGTTAGGTTTTAATGTTATTCGAAGGAATAGAAAAAATTGTTGGATAAAATCGGGGTTCATTGATTGGTTGTTGTTGCTAATTGACAGGTAGTGACTCATGTCGATTGGCACAGGTGAGTGCTTTGCGAGAATGTGTTTACCGTTGTTTTGTTGTTGTTGGGAAGCCCATATATGGATGCAACTCTAAAGTGATGCGTTTTTTTTACTTTGATTGCTTTTTATTAAGTAACGCTTAAGTGAATTCAGAAATTTTAAACGCAGTTATTTAAGTTAGGATATGCTTTATGCACCAGTGGTTTTAAATTATTTCTCTTTTTTGTAAATTCGGAGTTACAGATGCAAACACAAATGTCCTTATATCTCGGAAATAAGACATTTCTGTTAATAAATAATTTCACTACATACAACTACAAACGATTTCAAATGCAACTGGCTAGATATTGTTTCAAAAAAGCCAAAAGTGCGGGCTGAAATTTTTTTCTAATGGTTCTAACTTTCTAACCTTTGAACTACAAACGAAAAAAATTTTGGCAACACTGGTTTTGACAGCTGACGTGTGTTTAGTACCTTGTGTCACTGTCAAACAGCTTCAGTTTGGTTTGCAATTTAACCATGGATCGTCTTACAAATGAACAACACTTGCAAATTATTGAATTTTACTATCAAAATTCGTGCTCGGTTCGAAATGTTCATCCGCTTTTTTATCGAAAAATTGTGTTCAGCGATGAGGCTCATTTTTGGTTGAATGGGTACGTAAATAAGCAAAATTGCCGCATTTGGAGTGAAGATCAGCCAGAAGCTTTGCAACAGCTACCAATGCATCCCGAAAAAGCCACTGTTTGGTGCGGTTTATGGGCCGGCGGCATTATTGGGCCATATTTCTTCAAAGATGATGCGAATCGCAGCGTTACTGTCAATGGTGAACGCTACCGAGCGATGATAACAAACTTTTTTTTGCCCGAAATGGAAGTTCTTGACTTGGTTGATATGTGGTTTCAACAAGACGGTGCCACATGCCACACAGCACGCGAAACAATGGCGCAATTGCGGGGCGAGTTTGGTGAACAGTTAATTTCACGTTTCGGGCCGGTCAATTGGCCGCTTGGATCGTGCGATTTGACACCATTAGATTATTTTTTGTGGGGGTATGTCAAGGCTAATGTGTATAGGGACAAGCCCGCTTCGATTGACGCACTGGAAGCCAACATCCATGCATTCATTCGTGAGATACCGGCCGATATGTGTGAAAGAGTATGCCAAAATTGGACTCAGCGGATGGGCTACCTGAGACGCAGCCGCGGTCAACATTTGCATGAAATTATCTTTAAACATTAAATTGCAAGGTTCAAACTATCGATTCAAATAAATATTTCATTCATTTTTTCGAAATTTTGTGTTTTTTTTTTTTTAAAAGTTCTAAACCTCTTAAAAAATCACCCGTTACAAACGAATGTCTATCGAACTGCAATTCACGTTTTTCATTCTAGAAAAAGTGCGGGCTAACTTCACGTAGGTGAAAGACGATTGTACTTGCGCAGATTTTCGACGTTTATGAAAACACCCAACCTCTAGTTAAACGACAAATACCAATGGAAGGAATACATCGATTGGTTTTGGATTAATTAGTAATCTGGTGAAAAAAATATTTTCATTTGCCCAAAAAACGGTTTATTTCTTGATTCACAAAAAAATACATAAATTCCTTTTTTGTAGATCATGTTCTTTTCTATATATGTGCTGAATACTGTTTTGCCGAAAAGTTAATAGTTTACAAGATATTTTCAAAACAGATAATTTTACCATGTAAAATACGTTGCTCTCATAAGTTTTAATCTCTACTACGCAGTTGTGCACAATTGACCCCATCAAAGACAGAAGAGAGTCACTGGTGGTATACCACCAGGGTTCCCGCTTGATAATTTCGTTGGGGAGTATAATACATTTTTTTGGGGAGTACAGAACAAAATAAAAGTAATATATTTTTAGTCAATAGTTTTTAATTGGGACAGGTCGCATACAGAATGGAAAATTGGCGTGGGTTAGATACTAGGTAATAATTAGAAAATGAGATTCATGTGCGAGTAATTTTTGAGAGTAAAAATATTAAGTAATTAAATTAAACTAAATTGTGATGAATTCATGGAGAGGGGAAAGATTGAATGATATGAATTTCAAATAATATCTGATGTCTTGGATTTTAGCCAAATACGGAACCTTCGGTGCGCGAGTGACACTCGCACTTGGCCGGTTTTTTTTTTTATGTTTTTGCCTTTGCTTATCTTGCATATCGTTATTTCGCGCCATGCTATTTAGCCGCTTGTTTATTTCAGCATGCATTTTTTTGTCACATGCAGTGTTCTTGTGATTTGATAAAATGTACTGGCATACAATTGATGATACCCAAAATGCAGAAAAAGGGTGCAGTGTTTTTAAATCCATAATTTATGAATTGGAAAAGGAAACAAAAAACGTCGAAGTTACTATTGATAGAATATTTAGAGGAGATTCTAAGCCAAACAAATTATAAAAGCAAAATAACATTTTGCAAAATAAAATAGTAGCAAAACCACTGTTGCTTCAAAAAGAAAAATTACCAAAGTTTTTGATACAGGTAACAATTTTATTAACATAAAATATAAAATTATACTGAAATACAAGGAAAAAAAAAAAAAAACATTTTCAACATAGCTTCATAATCTACTATATAAAAATAAGTCGGGTTTTCCTTCCTGACGCTATAACTCCAGAACGGCTCAACCGATTTGAATGATTTTTGTTTTGTTTTGTTCGTCTTAAATCAGGGATGGTTTATGAAAAAAGAAAAGTCGGAAAATTCTCAACAGTTGGCGTTGTAGGCACATATTTCGTTTTTCATGGGGAAATGCACTTTGAAAAAAATATAAACTGGATAGAAATCGAGTAGTTTCAAATACAAAAAAAAATATTTTAAATTTTAAAAGCAATTGTTGTTGTCAATTATTTTAATTATTTTCCAAGCAAATTGTTGTTGTCACAAATTTTGAATTTTTTTTTTTTTTTTAAATATATATGTAGGTACCTAATAACTTTGTTTATGTTTACTATGTTATATTAAGTAACTTTTTGAAATGGATTAGACACTTTGATTTGTTTGATGGTGTTTGAATCCATCATATTTGTTTGTCAAGTATTTTCAGGATCCTTACATTAGTTCAAACTTCTGAAAGCAGAAATACACTATGAGTCTATGATCATGATCGAAGACGTGTGTTTATTGATGGCGAATAAAGTGCGCAGTTGGGCATGATATCACCTAATCGTCCAATACACGATGCATTCAACCACGAATTGCAAAGAGAACAACAAAACAATACAATAAATGTTCTGCAATTGTGATTGTGTATGAGGTATGACTCTTTGATGGAAGCTGTGAACAAAAGAACTGGTAGCATTTACTTTCTGGGTGCTCCCGGAGGTACTGCCAAAACGTTCTTAATTTCATTGCTTTTGGCACGGATTTGATCGCAGCATGAGTTGCCCTGGCAATGGCTTCATATGGAATAACAGCAACTTTGTTAGAAGGCTACCGAACTCCACATTCAGCATTGATATTGGCACTGAAAATGCAAATCAACCAGACACCATCTTGAAAAATCGAAAAAAAATGCGAAGATTTTACAATGATGCAAATTGATCGATTGGGTCGAATGCACGATGGCCCACAAAAGGTCAATGGTCAATGGTGGCGGTGGACAGGACGTTGAAAGATCTTCGTGTCAATCAAAACATTTTTGGAATAGCCATGGTTGTATTATCCGGTGATTTTCGGGAGACTCTTCCAGTTATTCCCACGATCAATTGCAGCTGACGAACTAAATGCGTGCTTGAAAGCATCAAATTTGTGGCTACATGTCAAGACACTCCGATTGAGGAGATCAATCTGCAGATGTGTTTTCGAAGCAATTGTTGGACATTGGTAATGGAAAGATTGCAGTTTATATCTCGACCGGACTTATCACTTTGCCCACTGATTTCTGCCACATGACCGATTCTAAGGAAGAGCTCATTCGACGTGTTTTTCCGGGCATACCGCTGAATATAGAGGAGAAGATGTTTTGATTCCACGCATCCCGATGATTCCAACGGACTTACCATTCGAATTGAAACGACTGCAATTTTTTACTACAAATCTTTGCATTGAATGTTAATATCATCTATTTTACAGGAAAATAAAAGACATTTAATTAATTTGAATTACTAACAAAATTTATTTAATCACCAAACTAAGTTTAAATCACCAGATCAGCCAACACCAGATGAACCGCATCAATTTCTGCAAATATATTTCATTTCGTGGATGGTGGATCAGCTGAATGTGCGGTGCAATATACAGGGAACACAACAGTTAAAGAGACGAATTATTGAACAGTTGCAAGCATTCTTTCATTTAGAAAATCATTGTTTTTCACATGGGCAGCTATACGTTGCATGTTCACGAGTTGGGAAACCATCCGCTTTGTTTGTGTTAACGTCAGACCAAAAAACAAAAAATGTGGTTTACCAAAGAGCACTTCAATGAAACGGATAATTTGCGGACACGTAGCAGTAACTCATCGATTCAGTATTTACTTTGGATTCACTTTCATTTTTTACTTAGAGAAGTTCAACTAAATTACGCTTCATTTTTGTAATCGAAATGAATTCATTACTGTTGTGAAATGAAATAAAGTTTTTCCTTTTCAAATATAAAAAAAAAAATATTATTCTTCATCTTTTAATCCTCAAACGAAATGTTACAAAAAACGAAGCCATCTGGTGGCGAAACGGAGTGCGCCGGGTTTGCTAGTAACATAATAAATATTTCAAAATTAAAAACAAAAAGCTTTTATTTTAATTTTTTTTCATGAAAAAAACCAATTTCATGAAAAGTATTTCACAGCTTATTTCATGGTATTGATTTCATGAAAGGGCTGCAATTTCTGTGCAGTTTGACACTTGTTTTTCATTTTCACGATGGCTGAGTGGCTTCGGTGCATGAAGCGAATGAGTATACAAATTTATGTATAATGCGATACTGGATCGAGGGAACGGTCAGGGTACACTTGTGGACGACACTAAATATGTCAACTAAGCATCTTACGCAAGTGAACCCTAAACACTTGAAGTGTTGGGCCGTTTACCCTCGTCACGCTAATATGCTGATTAGGCATAACGTTGGGGTATCGATATTCGAGGTGGATATATCGATAACATTCTTTGTAGTATAAAAAGGCAAAGAATTTTAGTTAAGAAAAACACTTTGACTTCCATCATCAACAAACATACTTGGTATTTATTTGGCTTGCGAGCCGTGATTCTCAGGTTCTTTTAAGAGTTGTTTGGGATCCCCGCCTTAAGTGCAGACTACTGTCGTAAGGTTCAAGCTGAAGGCGCCATAACCAGAGCTAGTGGGTACCAACAACAAGTAAGTTGGCCATAGGACCAGCCAACATTACACAAGTATAGTCATTACAAGTATATGGTAAATGGGAATAGAGTATGGATGTAGGTAGGATGTAGTCACATGGGCATGTAAATAGTTGGTTATTATTTCCTGTTTTTTTTCCCGCGATGGCTGAGTGGCGAGTAGAAGAAGTGCTTCAATTTATAAACTATTACCTATGAAAAATTCGAGTGTTTATGGAACTATAAAAGTAAAGACTACAAAAGGTTGGACCTTAAAAGAAATGCATGGTTGCAATTGTCCAAGGAAAGTGGCAAGGACACCGAAGAGCTGAAAAAAAATGAGAAACCTTCGAACAGCCTACGTTGTGGATGTTTCTCTAAATTGTGCATTTCCCTTTTTTCCAGAAATTGATTTACCCAAAACCTACGTTTTCCTTTCTCAGCTCGTTTCCGCAATTCTTCTAATTCCTTCATGGCCTTTAATGCGAGAACGCAACGGTGTGCTCTGCTCAACGACATTTCTACGAATGAAATTTCATGATACGAAATGCCCACCACCCTACATTTCATTTCATATTGTCGTTCTTGCAACGCGATCAAATTTGACAGATAACATGAAAGAAAATTTGCACGTGGAGACACCGTGTTATGGTCACAGTGGCAGTGTTTTTGCTGCTCCCCGCTGGGACTCGAACCTACGCCGCTTCGGGCACAAGCAAACACTCAACCACCACACCATGGCCACCGCCAAAAAATTTCGCGCGAAATTCCTTACACCCCGACTCCACAGGAGATTATTTCTCTCCGACTAAATGTCTGAGATCCATATCATACAATGTACACCTCTCTCTGCTGGGCAAATCATGCCATGACATTTCATTTATAATCGCAGCAGGATAAGAGGTTGTAGATGTGGAAAATGGCATTTCCAGGCGGAAAGCAACAAAAAACCAACCATATGTCAAATTCATCTCAGACATCCATGCCAAGAAATAATCGCAGAGAGCTATCGCAGACATCCAATCATGCGATGAAAAAGAGTGACTCCAGACTCCACAAGACATTTTATCTCATGATGAACATTATGAGAGAAATTATCTCCTGTGGAATCGGGGTGTTAACATGTGATAAATGAAAGCCAAACAAATTATAAAAATAACATTTTGCAAAATAAAATAAAGCGAAATAATACAATGCGAAAATAAATAAATCAAAGTAAGTTATAGCGAAATAATAAATGCGAAATATCTTTTGGCGAAATAATTACAATGCAAAATGAAATTTTACCTAATAAAAACTGCAAAAAAACAAAATGCGAGTTGTTGATATGCAAAATAATAAAATGCGAAATGGTCGCAGCGAAATAACAAAATGCCAGAAAAAACCCGCGAGTTATACCATACCCCCAAAGAATTTAAAAATCAAACTTTTGAAATAAGTTTTGTTGTATTGGAAGTGACACAACCAGTTTTTCTATCCAGTATATTTTTTACAAAGTGCGGTTGCTATACTAAGTTCTATTCCCAATCTCATCCCCTTAAACTTTTATTTTAACGACAAAAAGTAGCATAATGTCCTTCCTAAACGAATCCTCCAAGCCCTAAATCGTAAAAATCGAACGATCTATTCTCGAGTTATGAGTGCACACACAGACGTCAGTCTCTTTTATATATAGGGGTACCCACCAGGTTTTTTCCGTGCCTTTCGTTTGGAACTATCGGGTCCAAAACTATTCTATTTTTAAAACTGGAACCATCCAGTTGGTCGGGTTGGGTACCCACAAAATTTCATTGAAATCGGTTGAGTGGTTTCGGAGATCGACAACACCTAACCAATTCCTCCGTAGATTTTGAAATTAAAATTCTTTCTTAGATTCCCTGCAAACGCAGAAGTACTGAAATACCTACTGAACCATGTACGGACAAAAAGTACTTTCTTTTCACTGAAAAAGAGAATACGTGAAGCAAAAAACTACTGCCTTGAACCTCTGTTTCTACGTAATAGGAAGTACTTAATAAGAACTTTGTTCCTACGAAAAAGGAAGTACTAAAGAAGTACATCGTGCATACGTAAAAGGAAGTACTTAATAAGTACTTTGTTCCTACGAAAAAGGGAGTACTGAAAAAGTACATCGTACCTACGTAAAAGGAAGTACATAAGATGTACTTCTTTTCCTCGTCAAAAGCAGTGCTAAGGAAGTACTTCGCTTCTGATGGTGCCTTCAAACTATAATAAAAAAATATTATTAACATTTTTCTACACGAAGTTAACGCGTTCAGCGATCTCTTACCTGCTCGGCCATCTAGCACGCACTGAAAGCCAAAATGATTCGATTTCTTTCAACACATTGCATTTTGCATTTTGCATATTTTGGAAAGTGTCTAGACATTGGTCGCAGTTCTTAATTGTCCAGGCATAAATCCCAATTGGATTATGAAGGATAACAACAACAAAAAACTGACACGATTGAAAGTTTGCAGAGTACATAAATCCAAATACTAATGCTCCAAGAGAACGCAAACACATTCACAAAATCATGTTTATCTGTAGTTGTGTTTTTGATAAACTACTGATACTGAAAACTGAACTGACAGGGTTTGCTATCTGTGAATAAGTTAAGAGTCATAAGAGCATTATATGTTTTCACTAATCTTAACTGTAACTCTCTTTGGCCGTCGATTCTCTTTCGTGACGTCGTTTGTAATTTGTACAGGCATGAAGAACGACAGAAAAGTGTATCCCGATCAGGGATGGAAAATGCCATTTTCGATTTGTACTGAAAACAGTTGTAAGATTGTACTGAAATGGAGCCAATTGTATTGAAAACAATTTTGCGTATAAGAAAGTGAATTCAAAATATTTTACTAACAAAACTGTACACACCTTAAAAAATATATAATATTTAAAATAAGTTGCATTCCTTAGGCCGCCCAAAACTCGAGAACGGATCGTCCAATTTGAGCTATCTTTTCTTTGATTAGACTGTATGCCACTTATGCATATGAATACCAAAACGCAAATGACCACATAAGCCGTCAAATGAACGAAATGTCAAAATTATCAAAGCTGTATAGATATAAGACCATATGACCAAAATTACCAATATGGTCATACTTGCCTTGATGGTTACCTATTTGATGCATTTGTTATTTATCACCCAATGTTGTAGAAGAGTAATGTTGTTAAGAAAAAGAAAGCAAAATAGGAATTATCTGGTAGTAACATTATAGGTAGGTACCTATTATTTTGTCTTATTTGTTCACGATTCTTATTTGCTCGAAATTGATTGTGGTCAGTTTTTTGTAGTGAAAAATGGATAAAGAAGTTGCGCATTGTTTTTGACTTCATTATTTCATTAATACACAAAAAAGAGAAAGAAAATGAAAATAAATCCCAATTCTACGAATTCATCAAAC
Source organism: Cheilosia vernalis (assembly GCA_949126925.1). Classification (NCBI taxonomy): domain Eukaryota; kingdom Metazoa; phylum Arthropoda; class Insecta; order Diptera; family Syrphidae; genus Cheilosia; species Cheilosia vernalis. The sequence goes on from OX421358.1 coordinate 44,441,581, forward strand.
TTTGATGACAACAAAATAATGCTTATTCCATCAAAAGACTTTATGCTGGCATTCGTGGTTTTTGTCCGATTAAACTATGCTATTTGGGCGTTTTTATCTGTCAAAATCAGCCTGGTCATATGTGGCATTCAGGTCATTAGAGCATATGAGGATATGCCCATTACATTGTATACATATTTTGACAGGATAACTGTCAGAAATTGACATTTTATGAGCACTTGGCGTTGGCATACAGTCTAATCTTACCTTAAGGAAGGTTCATACAGTGAGAAAATTGTAAAATTTTATAGGGGGATTGGAAAAATTTGTAGAAATTGATTTTCCATAAGGGGGATTTTTTTAAAGTTTTAATCGTAATATACAGTGAGATCTTGTTTGTCAAGAGTTCTGTCTGATTTTCATGATTTCGGAAATTTTCTTTACGGTAATCATTTCTTGTGCTTGCAATTGCAATTGGATTTTGGGTAGTATGCAACAACTATTAGCGGCAACTTCACATTGTTTCAATGTAATCTCGAGTTTAAGAACGCTTTTTCTCGACACTCATGGCAGCTAAGATTCTGCACTGTCAAAATAAGGGACCTTGCTGAGCAGGGCGGGAACAGTGAGTCGAATAATATATTAATTCCTGAGCTCTTCAGGCTTAATACTCTCATTTTGCAAATTCATATTCAAAATATTGTCATGAGATTGAAACTCCTAACGGGGTGAGTTTCTAAGTCGAATCGAGTCAATGCTTTGTGTAAAACTAAAAACAATAAGTTCGTTAATTGATTTGATCTTTCATTTTTGGAAAACCACAAATTGCAAGAGAATTTGAAAGATAGGTAGGTACAGATAGATAAATGATTGTATCGAAATACGGCAAATTGTACTTTTGTACTCGAGCAAACTCATTTGTATCGAATTCGATACAATTGTATCGACTTTTCCATCCCTGATCCCGATCCCGAATCAAAGTATGTACACAACTGCGTAGTTGAAATTTAGTGTAGTAAAATTCAACTTTTTCAATTGTTAGGTAATATTTAAAAAAAAAGTAAAAATGCAAAGATAAGCACCCTGAAAATATCTTTTTTTCGACAATTGATTTGTTAAGATTGGTTGAGCGTGTGAACCGCAAAAGGGAGAAACACACTAAAGAAACTACAGAAATAATATAGAGGGGATTCGCAAAATTGTATTGCTTTTATCGATTGACCAATCGTACTGGAAGTTTTTGTACCTGTGCGCTGTGCCGAATAGCTGAAATGAAGAAAAGAAGTCGCGTATGGACTCGGTTCATTTATACTGAAAATGAAAGACAACTTCATGGATTCTTCAGTAAACTTTTTTTACTGTTTGGCTTCCGTCAACAATTCCTCGATTGAGTTGCTTTTTTTTTTTGACTTCTGCGGAGGTACTATTTTGTTGCTGTCCACAAAAACATCATCCAAACCAAGGTCACCGTCTGACAAAAAAGATTCGGAAAACGATGAAGTGGATGGACGCTCACAAAACGACGAAGTGGATGGACCTTCCAAATATGGAGATGTGACATTGCTTTCGGAGAGATATGAGTTTCCTTCATATCTCGGAAAATTTCCAGAAGTGCTACAAATACAAATTATTCGAATGTACACTTGAAATTTCAAATCAAATCAACTATTAATACTTACTTGTCGTTAGCAAAATCTACTTCCTTGAGGAACATTAGATGGTCCATGGTCCATCCACTTCCATTTCTTTTTAGGAGAGGTTGCCCCACTTCCAGAAGGATATTTATATGTTTTTATTTCCCTATAAAATTTCTCCTTCAGCATTCTCCATCTGTCCTTCAGTTTCTTGGCTGAAATGAAGAAAAATATTTGCATTACCAATTACCAATTTATTGTTTACTGAATGTGTATTTACCTGGAAAACCTATTTTTGTTGAAAGTTCCCCGAATTTTTTATCCCGCAGGTAGGTATACATTTTTGTAGTGACAACTTCTTTTATTTTAAAGAAATTCATTTTCACGAACAAATTCGATCAACTTTTCTTCCATCTTTAAAGCCAAAACAAAAACAAACACGATCAGCAGTGTCAAAAGCCGATGATGCCAAATACTTGAAATTGCAATTTATTTTCTTTTGTGTTGTGGTATGTTTGAATTTTGCAGCAAATTTAGAAATAGAGACATGTTGCAGTACTGCAGTGAGTGCAGAATTTACGTGTGTCTATAATCATATCAACATGTGTATTCTAATCTTGCTGCGCAGTGAGTTCTGCACTCATGTGTTTTGGGCATTAATGTTTTGCAGCAGCAACCGTTGAATAAGTGCATTGACATCATTGGCATACCAAATGTAGATAGTGCTAATGCACTTAGCAGAACTGTCAAGGTTTTACAAGAGGGACTAAATGTACACATAGCGCATGATGACATTAATCAAAGGTATAGCAGCGGGAAGCAGTCCCATCTCCGACATCCAACCTATTAAAACCGCACGTATGAGGTCTCTTGGTATTGTTTGTGTGAAGCTGAGATCGATGGAGCTTAAGCGAAGCATTTTAACAAAGTAGAAGAAGATCAAATTAACTTCGTGCATGTTCGGCGATGGGAAAGGAAACAAACCAATTTTCATCAATGAGAGTCTTACGGACTTCAATTGAGCATTATTTAAGAAAGCTAAGGAAATTCAACGAGAAAAAAAACATTGCTTATTTATGGGTTAATAATGGGGTTATTTTGATGAGAAACGAAGAAAGTGCAAAAGTTATACAAATCCGTTCATTTGATGACTTAAATACATATTTTTACATTGTAATTTTTCATGTCCGTTCTCAACAATCTTTTTGATGATCCTCATGAAAATGACCTAATTACTCCATTATGTCGATTTGATAATGAATTTTGTGAAAGTGTTTTTCATGGCGGGTAAACAAATCAATGATTTTTTTATACTGCATCAGAATATTCGTAGTTAAAGAAAAAATTTTGATCTCTTTTTATCTCACTTGGAGTCGTTTTTAAACAAGCCTGATTTAATCTTTCTCTCCGAAATATGGATTTTCGATTATGAAAGGGATACTTATGAAATGCCTGGGTACAAGAGCTTTATGAAGTATAATAACTCATACGCTGAAGGTGGTGTTGTTGTTTATGTCAATAGTCAGTTCAGTAAATTTGTTACGGGATGTGAAAACTTGGAACTTAGATGTTCGGATATGATAAAAGTTAGTTGCACAATAGATGCACAAATCTAAGCGAGTCTCCAGCTGTTTTTAGGTATCTATCTGTTATGTGTGCAAATGAACTAGAGTTATGTATAAATGTTCCTACTAGACAGCCCTCTAACACTTGCATTGATCATATTTTCGGTAGGCTTGACTGTAATTCAACATTTTATCTTATAGGTAGCACTGCTGACTTCAGAATTTCTGACCATTCAATGATATGTTTGTTCCTGCATTCGAATAAGGTGCAGATTATTGACAAACAAAATCCTTATTATTTCTCCAAGACCGTTGATTACTCACTTTTAAAAGCTTGCTTATTACAAGAAAGCTGGTCAGACATATGGAATTGTTTTCCAATGCACTTAACAAACATGTTGCATTATGTTCGGTGAATATGCATCGAAAACGCAAAAAAAATCAACAAACTTAAACCTTGCATATCTAACTACCTGACTTAGCTAATTTTTATAGATCAACATATGGTTAATACATAAATGTATCAAGTCTGATCATTTATTTCCAAATGAATTCTTGGATTTGGAACTAGTTTCTGTTAAATTGACCTTAGCTGATTCATCGTGCATTTGTATTGTTGCTGTCTACATTCCCTCTGGGTCATCTCCGTTCGTATACGAAAGGTATTCTTGTGCTCTTGTCCATATTGCGGATCTTTTTGGTTATGGTAAAATTTTTATATTTGATGATTTTAATCTAACCTATACAAATTGGTATGTGGATACAGAATCTCCTTCTAGTTATAATCCATCAGAACTAGGACCTTTGCATGGCAAACTATTTTTAGAAAATGTATTGACTGTGGGCCTCTACCAAATCAATGGATTATATAATGAACACCAGCGCTTCCTTGATCTAATTTTTACTGACTGTCCTGATATATGTAGTGTTGTTCCCGCTGACGAATGGTTACTACCGAAAGTACCTCACCATAGTGCAATTGAAAGTATTCAAAAGCAGTTTCTTCTCTTCGCTTTACGTGATTTGCCTTGGAACCCCGAAAGCCGTCTTCCACCCTACACAAGCCGATTAAACTTGCTGAATCTTCAGACTTTGGAAAAACGAAGAGAGACATCCAATGTTATATTCCTTTTTTGCGTTCTGACTGGTAATGTCAACTCCACATATGTTCTCAACTCCATTAACATCAATACCAGACCGAGGACAACAAGAAACCCTAATTTTTTATATCAAATGACATCTCGATGTAACTATGGGAGTAATGGCCCCATCAATAACCTGACAAGGGATTTTAATGAGTACAATCATGTGATTGATTTCAATCTATCAAAATTAAATTTAAAAAAAAATATTGAAAGAAATGTAAAATAATAATAAGCTTTGAAATTAAATCTGTTTCATTATTGATTAACTGTGACATTATGTATAGTACATAGTTATAATAAATAAAACTAAAACATGTTTTATCCGACTTAATATCCCTTTAAACTGCCTGTTTTTAATAATTCGCTTTTTTCTAAGCTAACGTGGTTGAGAAGCTCCGTACATTTAACTATATCACATGATTCACAAAAAGTGAAGTTTCCAATTTGTTTCTTCCAGGTGTTTTCTTGCCTAGTAAAATAAAAGTGCGAGAGTTGAATATTGGAGTATTCTTTATTTTATAGGTAACCTAAGACCTACTTGAACTTCCACATCACCCTGCATAAATTTCTCCAACATATATTTCACTTTCTATTTCACAGCACTTTTTGGAGAGGAGTGAACATTTCATTTCACTCGAACAGAGTACCAGCCTTTAGTCATTCTTGTAAGTTAAGTAAATTATAATGAATATAGTATTAATTATCAATGGAATGAATAAATCTAATCTTATTAGTTATTACATTATGCTAAAATTAAAAAGGTAAGACAAAATATCTACTAAATTGAGACCATTTTTTTTTATAACCACATTCGAGATCTCATCACTACCACAGGAAGTAGAGTTAGGTAGAGAACTCACAGTTTTTAGCAATTCAAATCCTGTAATAGGCTCAAAATCGAAGCTGTTTCTGTTGCCATTACATATTTTTTTTTTTTGTCCGAGAGTAGTATGAGAATAGCAAGCGCGTTCTCATAGTAGTGTCAGATTTTTACTGACTAAAAACACCACCCTTCTAAAGATTGTTAGATACTGCAACTAAGATATAACTTATTAAGCAATTTTTCTATCATGAAATAACAACTTTTGACAGGTTACTTTCCAGTGAAAGATCCTGCGTGTTCCGCAAATGAGACGCGGTTAATCTTATCTCGCCAAGGCGAACGGTTTCGTTCTTTGTAGTCGGCGCAATAAATTGCTCTCGTCCAAGATTTGTCGGACTGTATTGTTGATATGTCCGATTAGTCGGTTTCTATGCTTTCTCGCGAAGCTTCTAGTTTCAGCTTCGATTGTTGGAATTCCGAGATCCCTATGGATATCGTCGTTTCTAATATATGGTATACAATTTCTCTAAGCACTTTATGTATTTTGAAAAGTTTGTAGAATATTTGCATTTGTTTTCTTGGTACAACCCCAAAGTTTCATACCGTAGGTCCACACCGGCTTTAGCACTTGCTTGTATAAAAGCAGTTTGTTCTCAGTACTGAGCTGGGAATGTTTTCCGAGTAACGAGTACATTTCTCTATATTTGATATCGAGTTCTTTACGTTTCATTTTCACGTGCGAACTCCATTTCAGCTTTGCGTCGAGTGCCATTCCCAGGTATTTGGCCTCGTTTGCAAAGGGTATTCGGGCCAAGTTTAGAAAAATTGGCAAGTCATTAGTTTTCTTATAGGTGAAGTTCACGTGAACAGATTTAGTTTCGTTGAGGGCGATCCGCCAGTTCCTTGTCCATTCATTTACCTTATTCACTGCGGCTTGCAGTTTTGTAGTCGCTTCTTCGATTGTAACTATTACCTACTGCTAGGATAGCTGTGTCGTCGGCGTTGCAATTACATATAATAACAGGTTTGGCGCAACAATTACAAGAAGCTTGTGGGCTATATGAAAAAGAGGAGTCACCAATGGAAGCGAAGTAACTACTAAATTCATTGGCTATTGCTAATGGATTTGAAATCTCAGTACCACCGTTGGTAAGTAATTGGATCAGTGTTAGTTTAAACTTTTCGACTTATAATACTAAATATTAATGGCTTGCCACTCCTTCTTAAGATTTCTCACTGTTAACTAAAATTAAGTTTAAATAACAAAACCTTTCTAAACCGTAGTTCTTGTGATTGCCCATCTGGCAACTCCTTTTTTCTAAACTTGGCAAATAAAATAAAAACTATGTACGCCCTTCCGGCCATACCAAGTGAAAGGGTTATATATATATTGTCTCTTTCTTCTCAATAAATCACTCAATCATTCTTCTTCACCAGTTTGACTTGTTTCTTAACGCTTGATAAAATCGCTACAATATTTCGCCATCGTTGGCCTTTATCATAAACGCGAACAAAATTTGGTGACCCCGACGTGATACGTTAAAATTAATAAAAGTCTTTTGAACAAGTCAAATCAATATATCATTGATTTTTACATTTTTTGCGCGGAAATAACCTCAAACCAAAATGTCAAAATCCGAGCAAACTCGCAACAGGAGAAACGTGTGCACAAAACAATTAGATCGCATCGAAGAATTTGCGATAACCAAAGCTGAAACAGCAACTGCAGCCGACCTCAACGTTCGATTAAACGCACTGGAAACGTGCTTTGATGTATTTTTAAGCCTACAATCGAAACTGGAGGACGCTGATCCTGAGGAAATTGAAAGAGACGTGCGCTCGAAATATGAAGAATTATATTATACTATTCGTCCAGCACTTCTAAACTTATTGGATAAGACAGAACCTAATAAGACTAAAGAAGACCACTCTGACGGTCAAACGACGACGGTATCGGAAAATATTAAATTACCTAAAGCTCACATTCCTACTTTTACAGGCATTATCACCGAGTGGATGTCATTCTACGACGCTTTCAATTCACTGGTTCATTCAAAGCCAAATCTAAGCAATGTGAGCAAGTTCCATTACCTAATTGGTTCTCTGGGCGGTAATGCAGCAATGATAGTTAAATCGTTGGAGGTAACAGATGCTAACTATGCTGTGGCCGTAAGAATGTTGCAGGACAGGTATGAAAATAGGAACAATAGATGCACAAATCTAAGCGAGTCTCCAGCTGTTTTTAGGTATCTATCTGTTATGTGTGCAAATGAACTAGAGTTATGTATAAATGTTCCTACTAGACAGCCCTCTAACACTTGCATTGATCATATTTTCGGTAGGCTTGACTGTAATTCAACATTTTATCTTATAGGTAGCACTGCTGACTTCAGAATTTCTGACCATTCAATGATATGTTTGTTCCTGCATTCGAATAAGGTGCAGATTATTGACAAACAAAATCCTTATTATTTCTCCAAGACCGTTGATTACTCACTTTTAAAAGCTTGCTTATTACAAGAAAGCTGGTCAGACATATGGAATTGTTTTCCAATGCACTTAACAAACATGTTGCATTATGTTCGGTGAATATGCATCGAAAACGCAAAAAAAATCAACAAACTTAAACCTTGCATATCTAACTACCTGACTTAGCTAATTTTTATAGATCAACATATGGTTAATACATAAATGTATCAAGTCTGATCATTTATTTCCAAATGAATTCTTGGATTTGGAACTAGTTTCTGTTAAATTGACCTTAGCTGATTCATCGTGCATTTGTATTGTTGCTGTCTACATTCCCTCTGGGTCATCTCCGTTCGTATACGAAAGGTATTCTTGTGCTCTTGTCCATATTGCGGATCTTTTTGGTTATGGTAAAATTTTTATATTTGATGATTTTAATCTAACCTATACAAATTGGTATGTGGATACAGAATCTCCTTCTAGTTATAATCCATCAGAACTAGGACCTTTGCATGGCAAACTATTTTTAGAAAATGTATTGACTGTGGGCCTCTACCAAATCAATGGATTATATAATGAACACCAGCGCTTCCTTGATCTAATTTTTACTGACTGTCCTGATATATGTAGTGTTGTTCCCGCTGACGAATGGTTACTACCGAAAGTACCTCACCATAGTGCAATTGAAAGTATTCAAAAGCAGTTTCTTCTCTTCGCTTTACGTGATTTGCCTTGGAACCCCGAAAGCCGTCTTCCACCCTACACAAGCCGATTAAACTTGCTGAATCTTCAGACTTTGGAAAAACGAAGAGAGACATCCAATGTTATATTCCTTTTTTGCGTTCTGACTGGTAATGTCAACTCCACATATGTTCTCAACTCCATTAACATCAATACCAGACCGAGGACAACAAGAAACCCTAATTTTTTATATCAAATGACATCTCGATGTAACTATGGGAGTAATGGCCCCATCAATAACCTGACAAGGGATTTTAATGAGTACAATCATGTGATTGATTTCAATCTATCAAAATTAAATTTAAAAAAAAATATTGAAAGAAATGTAAAATAATAATAAGCTTTGAAATTAAATCTGTTTCATTATTGATTAACTGTGACATTATGTATAGTACATAGTTATAATAAATAAAACTAAAACATGTTTTATCCGACTTAATATCCCTTTAAACTGCCTGTTTTTAATAATTCGCTTTTTTCTAAGCTAACGTGGTTGAGAAGCTCCGTACATTTAACTATATCACATGATTCACAAAAAGTGAAGTTTCCAATTTGTTTCTTCCAGGTGTTTTCTTGCCTAGTAAAATAAAAGTGCGAGAGTTGAATATTGGAGTATTCTTTATTTTATAGGTAACCTAAGACCTACTTGAACTTCCACATCACCCTGCATAAATTTCTCCAACATATATTTCACTTTCTATTTCACAGCACTTTTTGGAGAGGAGTGAACATTTCATTTCACTCGAACAGAGTACCAGCCTTTAGTCATTCTTGTAAGTTAAGTAAATTATAATGAATATAGTATTAATTATCAATGGAATGAATAAATCTAATCTTATTAGTTATTACATTATGCTAAAATTAAAAAGGTAAGACAAAATATCTACTAAATTGAGACCATTTTTTTTTATAACCACATTCGAGATCTCATCACTACCACAGGAAGTAGAGTTAGGTAGAGAACTCACAGTTTTTAGCAATTCAAATCCTGTAATAGGCTCAAAATCGAAGCTGTTTCTGTTGCCATTACATATTTTTTTTTTTTGTCCGAGAGTAGTATGAGAATAGCAAGCGCGTTCTCATAGTAGTGTCAGATTTTTACTGACTAAAAACACCACCCTTCTAAAGATTGTTAGATACTGCAACTAAGATATAACTTATTAAGCAATTTTTCTATCATGAAATAACAACTTTTGACAGGTTACTTTCCAGTGAAAGATCCTGCGTGTTCCGCAAATGAGACGCGGTTAATCTTATCTCGCCAAGGCGAACGGTTTCGTTCTTTGTAGTCGGCGCAATAAATTGCTCTCGTCCAAGATTTGTCGGACTGTATTGTTGATATGTCCGATTAGTCGGTTTCTATGCTTTCTCGCGAAGCTTCTAGTTTCAGCTTCGATTGTTGGAATTCCGAGATCCCTATGGATATCGTCGTTTCTAATATATGGTATACAATTTCTCTAAGCACTTTATGTATTTTGAAAAGTTTGTAGAATATTTGCATTTGTTTTCTTGGTACAACCCCAAAGTTTCATACCGTAGGTCCACACCGGCTTTAGCACTTGCTTGTATAAAAGCAGTTTGTTCTCAGTACTGAGCTGGGAATGTTTTCCGAGTAACGAGTACATTTCTCTATATTTGATATCGAGTTCTTTACGTTTCATTTTCACGTGCGAACTCCATTTCAGCTTTGCGTCGAGTGCCATTCCCAGGTATTTGGCCTCGTTTGCAAAGGGTATTCGGGCCAAGTTTAGAAAAATTGGCAAGTCATTAGTTTTCTTATAGGTGAAGTTCACGTGAACAGATTTAGTTTCGTTGAGGGCGATCCGCCAGTTCCTTGTCCATTCATTTACCTTATTCACTGCGGCTTGCAGTTTTGTAGTCGCTTCTTCGATTGTAACTATTACCTACTGCTAGGATAGCTGTGTCGTCGGCGTTGCAATTACATATAATAACAGGTTTGGCGCAACAATTACAAGAAGCTTGTGGGCTATATGAAAAAGAGGAGTCACCAATGGAAGCGAAGTAACTACTAAATTCATTGGCTATTGCTAATGGATTTGAAATCTCAGTACCACCGTTGGTAAGTAATTGGATCAGTGTTAGTTTAAACTTTTCGACTTATAATACTAAATATTAATGGCTTGCCACTCCTTCTTAAGATTTCTCACTGTTAACTAAAATTAAGTTTAAATAACAAAACCTTTCTAAACCGTAGTTCTTGTGATTGCCCATCTGGCAACTCCTTTTTTCTAAACTTGGCAAATAAAATAAAAACTATGTACGCCCTTCCGGCCATACCAAGTGAAAGGGTTATATATATATTGTCTCTTTCTTCTCAATAAATCACTCAATCATTCTTCTTCACCAGTTTGACTTGTTTCTTAACGCTTGATAAAATCGCTACAATATTTCGCCATCGTTGGCCTTTATCATAAACGCGAACAAAATTTGGTGACCCCGACGTGATACGTTAAAATTAATAAAAGTCTTTTGAACAAGTCAAATCAATATATCATTGATTTTTACATTTTTTGCGCGGAAATAACCTCAAACCAAAATGTCAAAATCCGAGCAAACTCGCAACAGGAGAAACGTGTGCACAAAACAATTAGATCGCATCGAAGAATTTGCGATAACCAAAGCTGAAACAGCAACTGCAGCCGACCTCAACGTTCGATTAAACGCACTGGAAACGTGCTTTGATGTATTTTTAAGCCTACAATCGAAACTGGAGGACGCTGATCCTGAGGAAATTGAAAGAGACGTGCGCTCGAAATATGAAGAATTATATTATACTATTCGTCCAGCACTTCTAAACTTATTGGATAAGACAGAACCTAATAAGACTAAAGAAGACCACTCTGACGGTCAAACGACGACGGTATCGGAAAATATTAAATTACCTAAAGCTCACATTCCTACTTTTACAGGCATTATCACCGAGTGGATGTCATTCTACGACGCTTTCAATTCACTGGTTCATTCAAAGCCAAATCTAAGCAATGTGAGCAAGTTCCATTACCTAATTGGTTCTCTGGGCGGTAATGCAGCAATGATAGTTAAATCGTTGGAGGTAACAGATGCTAACTATGCTGTGGCCGTAAGAATGTTGCAGGACAGGTATGAAAATAGGAAGGTGATCGCGCAGGAGCATCTGAAGCAGCTTTTCGAGGCACCCCCAGTGCAAAGGAACTCCGCATCATCTCTTCGAAATCTTCTCGACACCTTCAATGTGCACCTACGAGCTCTCTCCTCATTGGGACGAACAACGCAGCAGTGGGACGATTTAATCGTTTTCATCATCACATCTAAATTAGATACCTCAACATTGACTAGATGGCAAGAAGAAGCCCCCGCCGACCGATTAGCCAGTTACAAAGAGATATGCGATCATCTTAATAAGCGCAGTCAGATATTGGAAGGGATGGTAAGCCAAATGCCAGTAGCTAAGGTGAGTGCTAACAATAAGGTAGATAGTAGACCAAAAAAACATACCACGATCTCTAACCACCACCAACAACGTGCAGTGCACCTTATGCTCAAAGTCTGGCCATGTCATTTCAAGATGCTACCGCTTCCTTCGCATGAGTCCAGCTGAGCGGAAAGAACAAATTACTTCCCTAAATCTCTGCGAAAATTGCCTTAAAGGTAATCATATTGTATCGAACTGCATGAGTATTGCAACTCTGCCGTCGATGTATTAAGCAACTATGTATATAAACTTAACGAAAGACCGAGAAGGTTCTGAGATTTGTATGACGAAAGTCAGTCTTTCAGCAGGAACCAACCGAGAAGGTTGTATAAGATTAATAAACAAAAGTGGTTTTTTATAACATTTTTCCACTATAATTGTCTTGTCTTTTATTTGTCTGATGGTTTAAATTTGTTTTCCTCGGATTGTGACGGGTAATACTTCTTGTGCGTACAATTTCGCTGAGCTACTATACATTTTGGTCCGTGTCGAGCCGGATAAGGTGCCAGTGACGTGATGGTGCAGGTTTTTGTTTGAAAAAAAAAATAAGTGCATTGTGAGTGAGCAGGTCTCGTTTTATTGAAAAACTAAAATGGTGATGGTGAAATTGCGCTACGATGAAAATCACGCAGTCGCAAGATAAATGTGCGCGGGAAATTAATACATGATGCGTACAGGAAGTGGCGTATCATCAGCAGGTAGTGCGAAAAAATAGCACTGTACATCATTTTGTACCTACCAGCATGTAAGTAAGTAAATAGACATTGCGCCGTACTAATAACCAATTTTAGTCTAGACTTTAAATTTACGGAAGCTCACAATTGCGAAATATGTATGGCAAATATAGCCACCGTGAACTGTTAAAATTTAGAGTCGAAACTAAAAATGTTTATTGGTAAGGCCCATTGTTTCGTTGTTTACCCCTTTTGCAAGCAGAAGCGACCCATACAAATTCTTCATCAAGAATTAAGAGCAGGAGCAGGCAGGAGTGTTTGTGTTCTCGCGCCACGGCGAAAATACACACACACAGACACACCAGACACCACGAGCAGCGAGCGAGAATCGAGAAAAATATTTACAAAAAATATTCTGCCGCGCACTCGCAGCAGCTAGGAGAAGGAGAAATGGGAAGGTTTCGTCAAAAACGAAAAGAAAAAGGGCAACGAGCGGTCGAGTTTTGCAAGGCAGAAAAATTCAAACCGAAACAATGTTAAATTTTTTAGAGATAGATACCTAACAATAATTCTTTTATAAAATTTCTAAGATAAGCCTAAAATACAGTCCACATTGATAGCAGGACAATTAACATTTCTTAGATATTGTAAAATTTGTTGTTTGCAAGTGAAAGGTGATGGTTGCGGTACTATAAAATTTCTTAGTTTTTCAGTGAATGTGCGCTGGTGTCGACAACGAGGGTGCAGGGGCAGGGTGTCTGGTTCATTTACGTTTCAGATGCAGAAGGAAAATATTCGAATGAGTGAAGCGAGTGTGCGTATTCCTTTTTTTGTGTGCTTGTGTGAAGGGAAACAACAATAATTCCATGTTTTGTTTTGTGCTTGTGTGATAGGGGAATTACAAGAATTAGATATTCTGATTCTACTTTTGTGTGATGGGAGTAATTATTATTATTATACATAATTATATTTATCAAAAACCTAAATATCTGATTATGGTGGTTGTTGTTGCTGCTGGGTTAAGATTTTTTTTTTTCAGGTTACTTGAGTTAAGTTTTTTTTGTTGTCACCTTTTTTTTCTGGCCAAGTTATTAGTTTGTCGAGACATTGAAAGAGAAGGGGAAGGAGGGGCTTGAGCACAAATGTGCCAGTCGCCATTAATTTTACAAAGCGAGAAATATGGTCGAGACAAACAATGAGCAGCGAAGCAGGTGGAACTCAGAGCACTTGAGTGCGAGTTACCAAAAAATAAAAGAGAAAGAGTGAAGGAGGAACTTGAGTGCAAATGCACCGGTTGCTGTAGATCAAGATGTTAGTTGATTTTTATATAGGTAAATAAAAAAAAAAAGGAGACATAGCAGAAGAAGGAAAAAACTCAAAGCACGACGGTGCTAGTTTTTAAGAGAAGGAGCTTGCAAGCAGCAGGAGCAAATATTTCAGAATATGCTCAATTGAGTTCTGAAAAGCAACAAACAATTTAAAATTGTTGTGAGAAACTTGAATTATAAAACAAGCACATAAAACAACAACAACTATAAAAGCAGCAACAATTTTCCACCCCATTAATTTGATTATTTCATTTAGTTAGTTCCGCATAATGGGAAAAGCCAATTGCTTAGTACCTACTGCGGAATATTTCTTATTTATTTACTTTCGCATACTGGGAAAAGCCAATTGCTTAGTACCTACTGCGGAACATTTCTTATTTATTTACTTTCGCATACTGGGAAAAGCAAAGTGTTTAGTACCTACTGCGAAATTTTTGTTTTGTTTATTTCAGCTATCGCATACCTATTGGGAAAAAGCAAAGTGCTTAGTACCTACTGCGAAATATTTTTGTTTTTGTTTATTTCAGCTATCGCATATTGGGAAAAGGCAAAGTGCTTAGTACCTACTGCGAAATATTTTTGTTTTTGTTTATTTCAGCTATCGCATATTGGGAAAAAGCAAAGTGCTTAGTACATACTGCGAAATATTTTTGTTTTGTTTATTTCAACAATCGCATACTGGGAAATTGCAAATTGCTAAGTACCTACTGCGAACTATTATTTATTTATTTATTTTTATTCCAGGATAAAGCATTATTGAAATTCAATTTCTAATGCAATACACTTTTTAGGAAAAGAAAGGCAAGCAGGCATTTTTTATTGATAATAAAAAAGGTGCAGGCAAGCAGGTGAAAGAGATGGAAAAAGAGCATGCACGCAACGATAATTATATACGTTGCCGGAATGTTTTCGGTGAGCAGGATGCTGGCCTTTGGGGAATCTCCAACCTTTGGGATTTCCACGATGGCAACAGCACAGGTCAGCTTTGAAGCCTAGCAGGATGCTTGGTCGCAGGTGAAGGTGACTGAGAGCAGGATTGGGTTGGCCAACGATTTGTTGATCAACGTTGAGATGCAACGCAGGGTTGCTGAAGCAGAGGCAAAATATTTGCCTCCTATGCAGCATTAAAGGAGAAGGTAGCAGAAAGAACTCCAAGATCAGGAGCAGCAGGCAGAGCAGGACATCCCATTGAAGTCCAGGTTAGTCTTCCATTCGCCAACACGATGTGTAGAACACCTGACGATCGTTCAATGGTGATATTATAAAATGGCAGGGTTTTGAGATTGATTTGTGGCAGCGATCTATGACATATTTTCCGCCCGCCTACATATTTTCGTATCCAAAGGCATCGCATTGGGTGGAGCACCAAGCAGGAAAATTGAGCAGCCGTGTCGTCCATACATCAGGCGCAGTCAGCTCTAAGCAAATGCGAGAATGTGCGAGCAGGTGGCAGCAATGCCCGGAGAGAGGAAGCAGAAGCTGACAAAAAACCATTACCTAGCCACTCGTGCAAATCTTTGAGTCATCCAATATGGCGTTGCCCGGTGTTTGCGGTGTCGAACTTGCGGGCCAAGCAGGACTTCGTGAAGGAGAAGGCACTCGTCTTGAATTGTCTGATGTAAGACATGCACCGAAGGAGTGCTTCCAGGGACCGTGCGTACAGTGCGCCGGGAAGCAAATACAATAGTGTAATCTGTACTCTATGAGCGAGCTTAAGAAGGTTGAAGCAATGATCTTCCATGTGCAGGAAAAGGGAAGGAAGAGAAGGAGCTATTAGGAAGGCGGAAACAAGCAGAGAAGAGATTGACTAGTTTGTCCCTTCCGAGAAACGCCCTCATTTTGACAAAACCAGGACAAAAGCAATAGCAAGTACAGCAGGAGTGAAGGAAGCAGAGAGTGAGTCATAGGGTAAATAAAGCTATAAGTAGCATTTATTTAACATATTTTAATTATAATGAGCAAGAGCAGCGAAAATTTACTTTGATGCCTACGGCACAGGTAATAATCGAGATGGATGGCAGGAAGTATGGGCCAATAAGGGAACAACCTGACCTAGCAAGTTATCAGCTTTCCCAGAGATTGGGCTTACCAAAGGGGCAAATAGCGAAGAGAGTGATTGGTGTGAAAGGCGAACCACACTTCTTGTAGGTCCATGGTTCAATTCGCAGGTTTCAGTAGAGCAGGATTTCTGGGTACTGCCCAAAGAAAGTAAATGGCAGCCAATTGTGCCTACACACAATTTGGGATCGCCACGGATGGACATGTCTACGGGGTTGCCACTTGCGGATCCAGAATATTGGAAAGCAGGTCCCGTAGATTTATTGCCAAGGTTTATAGCAGAGACATTTATTTCTTTTTAAGGGCATCAGCCTGATGATGTTCTAGAGATGGAAGCTATTTTTAGCAGGATCATACTCGGAAAGTATGATAGCGAGAAGGATAGCATGGGCATTGAGCTTGAGCAGGTGTCACATGTTGTGTACATCGAAGACAATCAACATCATGAATCGCTTAAGCGTTTATGGCAGTTGGATGGCATTGAAATGTCATCAAGCAGGTCAAAGGAGCAGGAGCATGTGGAACAGAATTTCATCAATACGTTTTCACGTGATAATTCTTGCAGGTTTGTTTGTGACGATTCCTTTGAAGGAATCAGAGAAGGAAGCTTGGAGCTTACAATGAGACATTATTTCTTTGCTTTAGAGAGAACGCTAGCAGGAGATTCTGAACTAAAACAGAATTCATAAGAGCGTATGAAAGAGCAGAGCACATGACACCAGTAACTGGTACAGTGCATGGCAGGCTTATATACCACATGCCACATCATTGCGTCACTAAAATGTTTAGAGTCGTATTCGATGCGAGCTGCAGGACAAATAAGGGCATTTCATTAAATGAAGTGTGAAATGCTAAGTGAAAAACTACAGAAGGATTTGCACGAAATTTTAATGCGTTTCCGCAGGCATCGAGTTGCTATTAGTGCGGATATTAAAATGATGTTCAGAATGGTGAAGGTTGTGAAGGAACAGTGGGATTTGCAGCGTATATTCTGGAGATAAGCCCGCAGGACAATTTGAGAGAATATTGGCTGACGGTAGTCACCTTTGGTATGACTTCAGCAGCTTATAACACTGAAAGAGCATTAACACAGAGAAGCAGAGCAGGAGTTTCCAAAAGCTGCTAAGGCAATTATGGAAGACTTTTATATGGATGACTGTACCACGCGTGCGGATTCCAAAGAGAAGGGGATCGAATTATCGAAAGATATCGATCATGTTTTAAAAGGCGCAGGTTTTGAGCTAAGAAAATGGATATCTAATTCCAAGGCTCTAGTGAAGGACATGAACTATGAAAAGCAGAAGTCAACCTTGTTCCAAGATGATGAAAAGGCATCGATTTTGGGCCTTAAGTGGCTGCTTGAGAAGGACCAATTCACACTTGCAGTGAAAACACCAGTGACTGAGCACACAATGACGAAGAGAAAGGTAGTGAGCTGCGTTGTGCAACTTTACGATTCTAATGGGTTCATAGCTCCCGTTACGATTGTAGGGAAGATTCTTACCCAAGACATATGGCGTTTAAACGTTGACTGGGATGAGAAATCACCAAGAGAGATAGATGAGAGATGGAGAGATTTTTGGCAGGAAATAACATTCTTAGAGAATGTAAGAATTCAGAGATGGATAGGTACCTCGGAAAAGGTACGGAAGGAAATTCATGGTTTTTCGGATGCTTCCGAAAGAGCATATGGAGCAGCGAATAATGCGAGAAAGGCAAATGGCTGTATTTAAGCCATTCTTCTCACAGCAATAACACGGGTTGCGCCACTTAAAACAGTGACAACACCAACACCGCGATTTGAGCTTGCAGCAGCGGAGCTATTGGGACGACTAATTGTTAGCGTCATCAAAACAATGGAATGTGAAGGTATCAAGTAGGCATTGGACAAAAAAGTTACCATTCAATTTGGGAACATTTGTAGCGAATAAGGTCTCGTCTATACAGACAAACACTGAAGTCAAAAGGTGGAGACATGTTGGAGCGAGGATAACTCTGCTGATCTCCTAAGTAGAGGAGTAAACTCATCAGCATTGTTTGATAACAAGTTGTGGCGACATGGGCAGGAATGGTTGACAAAACCTCGGCCGAGCTGGTCATCTGAAAAGTTTGTGTCAAATGTTTCAGATGGGGGGAGGGATGAGATTAAGGTTTTTGTGATCACGAAATTCACAGAAAATTTATCTATTTATAGGTATGAGGTGCTATAGAAGGAGTAATAAATTGATCGAATACACGTCTACATTAGAGAAGGCTATAAAAATAATCAGCTATGTACTTCACTTTATCAATGCAACTAGAGCAAAGATAAAATGACGGAAGGATGATGAGAAGAGATATGGCAAGAGACGGAGACGTTCTGTACGTCATGTGAAAAGGAGAGAAAGAGCAGGAAACATAGCACGAAATAGAGCAGAGAATAAAGCAGGAGTACTTGATCAACCGTCTTCCGAAGAGAAGATGGAATCAATTGATCACTTACTAAGAAAAGAGCAGGAAAATTATTTTGCGAAGGAAATTACTTGTATAGAGAAGCACAGGTGTTTACCTGACAAGAGCAGGATAGAATCGTTGAAACCAATTCTGGATGGTGAAAAGATTCTGAGAGTTTAGGGAAGGTCAGAGAGAGCAGAGATGGAATATGAGAGAAGGCATCCAGCAATCGTGCCAAATGGTTCTCGATTAGCTTGGTTAACCATGGATAGCGCTCATTAAGCAACTAAGTACGCATAGAGCAGGGCAGGACATAATCCGAAGCTCCGAATTGAGCTGAGGGATTATATACATAAGTGCTTGATTTGTGTGCGACATAACCGTCGCTTTTGATGGCTGCTTTGCCATCGGAGAGAGTTAAAGCAGGAAAAGCTTTTCTACATACAGGGGTAGATTACGCAGGTCCGTTTGAGATCAAAATGATCGACAGAGCAGGTGGGCAAATAACAAAGCAGAAATGTTGGGTTTCCGTCTTTGTTTGTCTCAAATAAGAGCAGTGCATATTGATTTGATATAAGATCATACGTGAGTGGCGTTTATTGCTTGTTTCGAACAATTCATAGCGAGAAGGGGCAGGTGTGAAAGGTTGTATAGCGACAATGGTACAGCATTTGTCAGTGCAGCGAAGGATTTCAGAAGGCAAAAGAGCGTTGGCTAGTGAAGGATACTTTTGAACACTTAAGTTCGAAAGAGACGGGATGAAGATGTAAGGGTCCTGCAGCACCACATCAAGGTGCAGCGGTAAAGTCAATGAAATATCATTTGACGAGAATTGTTGGTGTGATGGGTTTAGCATATGAGCAGGGTTTGACACTACTACTTGGGATGGAAGCCATATTGAATTCAAGACCGCTTTATCCATTGAGCAATCCAAACGATCTATAGGCGTTTACGCAGGGACATATTTTGGTTGGTGAGGCACTCGTGTTACCGTTACCATTCGTAACGAATGAGATCCCAAATACAAAAGGTATAAAATTATGGAAGGAGCGTAAAACTGTGCTTGCGCATTTCAGGAGAGGTGAAAGGAAGAGTACCTATTTAATCTGTATGAGAGAAAGAAATGGTGAAATACGGCTTGAGAGAAGGACAATTGAGCGTAATAAAGAGCGAGAATTACCCACCATCGACATGGGCGATTGCCCGATATTGAGATTAAAACCAAGCAGAGAGGAATGTTATACTGCGAGCAGCAACCAATCAACTTACGAGTCCAGTACAAAAGATCTGTATCCTGCCAATCGAAGAGCTGAAATGATTTATCTAATTACTATAATTTATATTTATCTTTAGCAGAAATATGTTTAAATAAAAAGCGAAAGGGTAGAAAACCGTAGGTTTTCGCCGGGACTGTATCGAACTGCATGAGTATTGCAACTCCGCCGTCGATGTATTAAGCAACTATGTATATAAACTTAACGAAAGACCGAGAAGGTTCTGAGATTTGTATGACGAAAGTCAGTCTTTCAGCAGGAACCAACCGAGAAGGTTGTATAAGATTAATAAACAAAAGTGGTTTTTTATAACATTTTTCCACTATAATTGTCTTGTCTTTTATTTGTCTGATGGTTTAAATTTGTTTTCCTCGGATTGTGACGGGTAATACTTCTTGTGCGTACAATTTCGCTGAGCTACTATACACATATCAAGGCAAATTGCAAATCGTCCAATTGCCGCAGTTGTGGGAAGAAACATCATTCATTACTTCACACTGACGTTACAGTTTTTAATCCGAATGCTAATGAGTTTGCTCCTTGCACCTATTCTAACGACTTTACGACCCTACACTCTTCTGCTGGCAACATGCACACTGAGGCAACTACCATTCTGGCCACGGCAATAATCTATGCCATTGATTTTCAAGGCTCTCCTATTGCGTGTCGCGTCTTATTGGATTCGGGCTCGCAGATCAATTTTATAAATGATCAATTCGCTCAACGTCTGGGTTCAGTTCGTACAAAAACAAACCAATCTTACTCTGGCATATCGTCGTTTAAAAAGCAGGCATATCATAAAGCCTTCATTACTATTAAATCACGGATAAATGATTTTAGTACATCTATTGAAGCGCTTATACTTCCGAAAATTACCAGCCTCCTACCCTCTGAGAAAATTAACACCGCAGTCCTTGACATACCATCAAGCATCACATTAGCAGACCCAGCATTTGAAATTCCTCAAAAAATTGATTTACTCATTGGTGCCGAGCTTTTCTTTTCCCTACTCTTGGATGGCAAACTGCTATTGGGAAACAACAACACTCTTCTGCAGAACACCGTCTTTGGATGGGTCGTCACTGGTAGATATCCAACATCAATTAAACATGCCCCCAGCTGCCATACAGTCATTGAAAATGATTTCAAGCACAATCAGCTAGAGCAACGTTTAAAGCGCTTTTGGGAAATCGAAGAGCGGTCAATTACAGTAAATAACCTTTCAAAAAACGAAGCTGAGTGCGAGCGTCACTTCTTAGAAAATTATCGTCGTACAGATTCTGGTAGTTATCAGGTAAGGCTGCCATTTAGATGTGATGCTGCCAACTTGGGAGCATCATACAATGCAGCTTTACGCCGCTTCCTGCAACTGGAAAGGAAATTTAAGAGATGTAGCAATACAAAGCAGATGTACATCCACTTTATAAATGAGTATATCCAACTCAATCACATGGAGATCGTCCAATATGTAGACCGATCTAAACCCCATTTCTACCTTCCACACCACTGTATCTTTAAGCCTAGTAGTAGCACGACCAAACTAAGGGTCGTTTTTGATGGCTCTGCCAAATCTGACAGCGGAAAATCACTTAACGACGTGCTTATGGTGGGCCCTGTCGTCCAACCGGATTTATTTGCAATAGCTTTGCGCTTTCGCATGCATCGTTATGTCTTCACAGCTGATATAACAAAAATGTATCGCCAGATCATCGTCGACCCAAGAGATCGCGACTTCCAGCTGATCCTGTGGAGGGACTCTGAAGAAAAACCAATCAGCACCTATCGCCTGTGCACTGTCACTTATGGAACATCCCCAGCTTCCTATCTCGCCACTCGCTCATTGAATCAATTGGCTATTGATGGCATGCATCATTTTCCTCGTGCTTCCAAGGCCATTCTAACCGACTTCTACGTTGATGACGTGCTAACCGGGTCGGATTCCTTAAGTGATAC
Source organism: Cheilosia vernalis (assembly GCA_949126925.1). Lineage (NCBI taxonomy): Eukaryota > Metazoa > Arthropoda > Insecta > Diptera > Syrphidae > Cheilosia > Cheilosia vernalis. The sequence goes on from OX421358.1 coordinate 44,463,129, forward strand.
CAAGCAGCTTCAAAATGAATTAATTGCACTGCTTAAAACCGGTAGATTTGAGCTTAGAAAATGGTGTTCGAATTCACCCCTCTTATTAGAAGACATCCCTACTGAACAGAAAGAATTGCATTTCCAGATGCAAGCTAGCGACGTTATTAAAACGTTAGGCATTATGTGGGACCCTGCTTCTGACGCTTTTATGTATAAAAGTGAAAATCTAGAACAGCATGCCCAAAGTACAAAAAGATCAGTGCTATCCGATATCTCGCAACTGTTTGATCCTCTTGGACTAGTCAACCCAGTCATCGTGCTAGCAAAGATATTCATGAAACAGTTGTGGAGAACTAAATTATCTTGGGATGATCCACTTCCTCAAGAGTATGAAAAAAAAATGAATTGAATTTCGTCAAGAGTTTGCTACCCTACAACATCTGCGAATACCGAGATGGGCTATTTCATCTCTGAAGGCAGGAGCTCAAATACACGCCTTTGCTGATAGCTCTGAGCTGGCATATGGCACCTGTGTGTACATTCGTTGTTTTCGACAGGATGGAAGCATTCAAACCAGGCTATTAGCAGCAAAATCTAAAGTTGCTCCCACCAAGAACACCTGCCTGCCTCGACTTGAACTATGCGCAGCTGAAATGATGGCGCAATTTGTGCATCGGATTACACAAATCTTGCATATCCAATTTGAAAACATCTATTACTGGACAGACTCGTCCATCGTTTTAGCTTGGCTGTCTGCTGAATCATCGACTTGGAAGACATTCATTGCTAATCGTGTCTCATCAATACAGGAAACGACTACTCTTCAACAATGGCGACACATCGACTGCAAGCTAAATCCTGCCGACATCGTATCCCGCGGGGCCCGACCTTCATCGTTGATTAACTCCGAAATGTGGTTCCTTGGGCCAAAGTTTCTAAGACAAGACCAGGAACAATGGCCATCTGCTAAGTCACCTTCGTATATTGCTGACGACGATGTGTTAGAACGGCGAAAGATTAAAATCGTTCTGTCGACGCAAAATCATACTGATATAATCACAGAGATTAAGTATCATAACTCTTACAACCGACTTCTTCGTGTTATTTCATATATGTACAGGTTTAAATTTAACAGCCATGCCAAGAGTACGAACACTGATAGACTTCGTGGGCCAATCACTGCGACTGAACTGAAAAATGCATTGCGCGTCGTCTTAAAACAAGTTCAGGGTCTTCATTTTGATCAAGAACTAGAACATCTACACAAAGGATCAGAAATTCCCAAGCGAAGTAACATTCGATCTCTAACTCCATTCCTGGATACGGATGGACTGATTCGAGTGGGTGGCAGACTCAAAAATTCGAACCTGACGTTCAATGAGAAGCATCCAATTCTGTTGCCTACATCGCATGCCTTCACCACCTGCATCATTCAACATCTCCATCGCAAGCATGGTCATCTGGGTCCACAGAATCTTCTAGCTGTCGTTCGCCAACAATTTTGGCCAATAAGCGGACGGACATTATCGAAAAGGGTCGTGAGGAAATGCATATTGTGTGTGCGATGCAGGCCTAAGCCACTCGAACAACTGATGGGAGACTTACCAACGTCGCGTGTACTACCAGCAAGACCATTTTTGACAGTTGGTATTGATTTTTGTGGCCCTTTTTTGGTACACTACCGCGGAAGAGGCGTAGTACCTACTAAGGCTTACGTGTCGGTATTCATATGCTTTATCACTCGCGCAATACATTTGGAGCTGGTCGAGGATCTCACCGCTGCTTCCTTTATAGCAGCTCTGCGACGTTTTGTAGGTCGCCGAGGACTATGTTCCACAATCTATAGCGACAACGGACTCAATATCATTGGCGCAAGGAATGAGCTACATGAAATTTATAAACTCTTTTTAAACAGTCAAAGCAATGCCGAGATCTTAAACATGTGCGCCGAAGATGGAATTGAATGGAAGACAATACCTCCTAGGTCTCCGCATATGGGTGGGATCTGGGAAGCTGCTGTTAAAGCAGCGAAGTTTCACATGAAAAGATTAATGCATCTTATTACGCCAACTTATGTGGAATTATCCACTATCCTTGTCCAAATTGAAGCAATTCCAAACTCGAGACCCCTTACGCAAATATCCAATGATCCTAATGATTTCAATGTTTTAACTCCTGGTCATTTTCTCACAGGTGGACCTCTAACTGCAATTGTGGAGAACAGTGTTAAAGATGACCGCCTCAACCGACTTTCACGATGGCAACGTATCCAATGGGTAACTCAAACATTCTGGACGAGATGGTCCACGGAGTACCTACAAGGGCTTCAGAAACGCACCAAGTGGATGCTGACCGCCAAAAATGAAGCTATCGGTACGCTTGTGGTTCTTAAAGATGACAGTCTTCCCCCTCTTAAATAGAAAATGGCCCGAATAGTAGCACTACACCCCGGAAGTGACGAAATCGTACGAGTGGTTACCGTAAAAACTTCTTCATCCATCCTAAAAAGATCAATAGCTCAAATTTGTATCTTACCAGTTGAAGATCCCGTGCCTCTTCAAGGCGGGGAGCATGTTAACTAAAATTAAGTTTAAATAACAAAACCTTTCTAAACCGTAGTTCTTGTGATTGCCCATCTGGCAACTCCTTTTTTCTAAACTTGGCAAATAAAATAAAAACTATGTACGCCCTTCCGGCCATACCAAGTGAAAGGGTTATATATATATTGTCTCTTTCTTCTGAATAAATCACTCAATCATTCTTCTTCACCAGTTTGACTTGTTTCTTAACGCTTGATAAAATCGCTACAATATTTCGCCATCGTTGGCCTTTATCATAAACGCGAACACTCACTTTTTTGCAAAACTTTCTGAAGCGGCTTTTTAAGCTACTATTCATTTGATGTTTCCAACATTTTTGTCTCAGTTTGTGTGTAACATATTTTTTTTTTTTTTAAAGGGTTATCGATGGTATATCATATGCTGTACCTAGAAACATTTTGAGAGGCATAAACACTGTCCCAACTTTCAAAAAGAAGCTTATAGTTTAATTCTATAAAGTTTATTTTATTAAAAGAGGTTGGTGAAGAATCGTATGGCTTACTATATTTTATGTTATTAAAAAAGATTGCCTCCATACAATGGTCAGTTATATTAAGATCCATGTAGATTCCAAAAAGTTAATCCACTGCTGAATTCTCAAGACGAACAAACACATGGTCAAGGCCTGCAGTTGGCCTGGTAGGTTCTTCAAGTATGGGAACGAGTCCGTGTTCAGCCATGAGTGTTAGGTAAGAGTCAGAAACTCAGTTAGAAGCCAAAATATCTAAATTCAAGTCACCTCCAGACACGATCTAATATATTTAACCTTCGATTTTCGTATAATTTTGTCTGTAGCTTCTTACGAATACCTACAGAGATTTTGATCATATTAACTACCCAAGCTTGGAGCGAAGCGCTCGAAATGTCCAATGGGAGCGTGTATTGCGCCTGTCCAGCCCTTGTGATCAAATTGAGTTCCTAACCCTTAATATGAATACACTTTTTAATAATCATGTTCCTAGTAAAGTTCAATTAGTTTAACATGACCAATTTCCTTGGTTCTTAAATGAAATTCGTAGGCTCATGTTACAACGTAATCTAGTCTTCAACGTGTGGAAACGTTTTCGGCTAGATGTCCATCTACATACGTCTTAATCATACACTACGCAACCTGGTGGTTTCCAAAGTTCGCACTGCGAAAAAACAATTCTACAGCAATAAATTAAACCCAGCAATGAAAAGTCGACAACTTTGGGAAAATTTGCGAGATATTGGAATTGGAAAGCGTGACATAGGCCTTGACACCAATATCGATGTAAATGTTCTCAATCAGACATTTTTGTAACACTTCCTTTTCCTGTTCTGACTCAAGTACCTTAAAGCATTTCCGAACCCCAACGTGCTCCTCAGAACTTAGATGAAAGGACATTTGATTTCTCTGGTATCGATGATGCGGACGTAGTTGTAAACGTCTTATCCACTAAATCGACAGCGGTTGGTATTGATGGAATACACCCAGTTTTTGCTAAGGCCATTCTACTTATTATACTACCCTCTGCTACACACATCTTCAATACCATTTTAACAACTAGTGTTTTCCTACCCAATGGAAGATGGCGAAAGTACTACCAATCCAGAAGAGCGCTAATCATGAATATAGACCCATCTGCATTCTACCATATTTTTAGTGTTTGAACGAATCATGCAAAAGCAACTTTATGCCCACATCCACTCATGTAAACTTCTATCTACAATGCAATCCGTCTTCCGCAAATACCACAGTGGTAGGTACAACCGCAGTTATCAATGTTATTTTAGTTCTTCTCGATTTTTCAAAAGCATTCGACACTTTGGTCTGTGGATAGTACACCCCAAGTAACAATTTTACTTCGGTAAGGCGCTATCGAAGCTATTTCCCCTCCCGCAATATTAACTGCATAAGACCTATTACAACGGGTGATTTTTTAAGAGGTTTAGAACTTTAAAAAAAAAAAAAACACAAAAAATTCGAAAAACTGAATGAAATATTTATTTGAATCGATAGTTTGAATCTTGCAATTTAATGTTTAAAGATAATTTCATGCAAATGTTGACCGCGGCTGCGTCTCAGGTAGCCCATCCGCTGAGTCCAATTTTGGCATACTCTTTCACACATATCGGCCGGTATCTCACGAATGAATGCATGGATGTTGGCTTCCAGTGCGTCAATCGAAGCGGGCTTGTCCCTATACACATTAGCCTTGACATACCCCCACAAAAAATAATCTAATGGTGTCAAATCGCACGATCTAGGCGGCCAATTGACCGGCCCGAAACGTGAAATTAACTGTTCACCAAACTCGCCTCGCAATTGCGCCATTGTTTCGCGTGCTGTGTGGCATGTGGCACCGTCTTGTTGAAACCACATATCATGCAAGTCAAGAACTTCCATTTCGGGCAAAAAAAAGTTTGTTATCATCGCTCGGTAGCGTTCACCATTGACAGTAACGCTGCGATTCGCATCATCTTTGAAGAAATATGGCCCAATAATGCCGCCGGCCCATAAACCGCACCAAACAGTGACTTTTTCGGGATGCATTGGTAGCTGTTGCAATGCTTCTGGCTGATCTTCACTCGAAATGCGGCAATTTTGCTTATTTACGTACCCATTCAACCAAAAATGAGCCTCATCGCTGCCGATCATAAAATGGAAGCAGTGCGCGATGAACATTTCGAACCGAGCACGAATTTTGATAGTAAAATTCTATAATTTGCAAGCGTTGTTCATTTGTAAGACGATCCATGGTTAAATTGCAAACCAAACTGAAGCTGTTTGACAGTGACACAAGGTACTAAACACACGTCAGCTGTCAAAACCAGTGTTGCCAAAACCAAACCAGCTAAAAAACCACCCGTTATAAGAAACAAATTTGGCGCACTTTATACAGGTAGGGCATTACCGAAACCTTATAGAGGCCTTATAGAAACTTTATAGAAACCTTATAGAAACCATATAGAAGCTTTCCAAAAGCACAAAATATGAAAAGAAAAATATTTTTTTTTTATTCTTAAAATTTTTCAATTTTGTATTTTGTTTTTCGTATTAATAAACACTAGTATCGCTTGTGGTCGAAAATCGACCATACCTTTTATAAGAATGTATACTAAAAAACGTACTACTGTTATTCGTGTTATTTATTTATGTTTTTTATAAACGAAAAGAAAAGAGCGACATCTACAATGCATGGAAAAATAAAGTGCACGACTGGGTCGAACGAAACTTTCTCGTTAAGAGTGTCCATATGGACATAGAATCCCTTATTTCTGAGTATGTTTAGCAGTTCATTTACTACGATGCACCATAGCTGGGCGATAGAACACCACTCTAGCCCCCAGAGTTTTAACAGAATCATATTAAGAACGCTTATTATCTTTTAAATGTATTTTGGTCAAAATGGTTATAGCGGTTTTTGTAAAATTTGCCAGACAAAACAGTACCAAATATTGCAATGTTTTATTTGAAAAATACTTTTGCGTCACTATTTAGTTGAAAACCGATTATAAGTAATTGTTCGGGATGTAAGCATTGCTTCATTTTTTAAGTTTTATCGAAATCAAAGATGGGATTTTCGATATATGAGTTTTGAAAACATCAATTTGACTCTAAGTTTGCATTTTGTTCAAAATCGTTATCGCCGTTTTCCGGTAAACTAAAAAAAAAAACTAAATTAAAAAAAAAAAATACAGGCACTCCGGGAGTGCCGACAGAAGTTATTACTTGAACAATTACGTGTGCATTTTTCGAATCGTCAGGAAATACTTTCAAATGAAGTGTTTCTTTATTGATTATTATAAACTACTACTACAAATCTTATATTACAATTTTTACTTTTATTTAAAGCGCCATTGTAGGGTAAAGGTGTCAACAGTGAATCAGAGTACACAGTTAATCACTTGCTCTCATAACGTCTCTTTTTACTTTAAAATAAATCTGAAAAAGAGAAAAGAACACATTTTCACATCCCCTTATTGCGATGTCGAAGATGGCTATAGGTACTCGTGTATTTGTGTTTTCTGCATAGGTAGGTAAGTAATTTTTTTTTCTGTTTTATTTTTTATCTTATTCAAAAAGTGTGTATTGTAACTTCATTTGAGTATATTATGTGAACTTTTGCTTATATATCCTTACCAATTCTTTTCGATTTGATTACTTTGGTGAAATATTTTATAAATTATTAACATGTTTTTGTGAAATGAGAGCAGTGTACACAGTGAATCAGTTGGAAGTGTTACACAGTATAAATCCTTCGATGCTTCAAAATTTTTCATTCCATGTTAATTTTTCAAATACGCATGTTCGATACACGCTTACAGCGATAATTTTTAGCAACTGTTAAGTTTTTTTTATTTATTTTTATATTATATTTGAAGAGTTTTTATTTTCTTACATAAGTTATGAAAAAAACTTGTGTTTTTACTGAATAAATTTATTTTAAATATCCCTGTTTCACTGTGTACCATGCACTGATTCACTGCGTACACCCATAGTACACAGTTGGTCACATGCGAAGGGTAATTTCAAATATTTTTTTAATTATCTCGGCATACATAAAGCTTCGAGTTCTTATGATTAAAATGAAGATAAAACATTTAAAAAGTTGTGGGAAAAAATGAATAGCTATAATACTATAAATGCGAGCTCTACGGCGCAAGAAGTAAAAAATGATCCACTGTTGACACCTTTACCCTACATGAAAAATAATGCATATTATTTTACATAAATATGTGAAAATTTATTGCTTAAAACGTACATTTCCAAATACATACATGAAATATTGAATTTAATAATTAATTGGTATTCTTTGAAATGAATACCAATGAAATTTATGAATTTTCATCTACAAAAAATTATACATACATATTACAATTTCCACTTAATTTGTAAATGAGATATATCTATCTTTCCAACTGCATACAACCATGCACGCATACAAAGTTTCATTGAGATTGGTTGAGTTTTTCGAAAAATGGACAACAGCGCCACCTATCGGGTCCAAAACTATCCTATCTTTCTAGCGGCATCCAACCATGCACACATACAAAGTTTTATTGAGATCGGCTGAGTTTCTCGGAAAACGCAAAACAGCGCCACCTATCGGGTCAAAAGCTATCCTATCTTTCTAGCTGCATACAAACATGCACACATACAAAGTTTCATTGAGATCGGTTGAGTTTCTCAGAAAATGGACAACAGCGCCATCGGGTGTCGGTTTTTCGGTGATGATGACGCGGTGTCGTTTTACATAAAGGTAACGCGAATTCATTAATTTCTTCCCATCTAAGAGTGCCCAGCGAAGAAGTAATAACTAATAACTTCAAAATACTTTTATCAAGAATCCATTGTACGATAATAAAAAGAGGAGTCACCAATGGAAGCGAAGTAACTACTAAATTCATTGGCTATTGCTAATGGATTTGAAATCTCAGTACCACCGTTGGTAAGTAATTGGATCAGTGTTAGTTTAAACTTTTCGACTTATAATACTAAATATTAATGGCTCGCCACTCCTTCTTAAGATTTCTCACTTTTTTGCAAAACTTTCTGAAGCGGCTTTTTAAGCTACTATTCATTTGATGTTTCCAACATTTTTGTCTCAGTTTGTGTGTAATATATATTTTTTTTTTTAAAGGGTTATCGATGGTATATCATATGCTGTACCTAGAAACATTTTGAGAGGCATAAACACTGTCCCAACTTTCAAAAAGAAGCTTATAGTTTAATTCTATAAAGTTTATTTTATTAAAAGAGGTTGGTGAAGAATCGTATGGCTTACTATATTTTATGTTATTAAAAAAGATTGCCTCCATACAATGGTCAGTTATATTAAGATCCATGTAGATTCCAAAAAGTTAATCCACTGCTGAATTCTCAAGACGAACAAACACATGGTCAAGGCCTGCAGTTGGCCTGGTAGGTTCTTCAAGTATGGGAACGAGTCCGTGTTCAGCCATGAGTGTTAGGTAAGAGTCAGAAACTCAGTTAGAAGCCAAAATATCTAAATTCAAGTCACCTCCAGACACGATCTAATATATTTAACCTTCGATTTTCGTATAATTTTGTCTGTAGCTTCTTACGAATACCTACAGAGAGCGTGTATTGCGCCTGTCCAGCCCTTGTGATCAAATTGAGTTCCTAACCCTTAATATGAATACACTTTTTAATAATCATGTTCCTAGTAAAGTTCAATTAGTTTAACATGACCAATTTCCTTGGTTCTTAAATGAAATTCGTAGGCTCATGTTACAACGTAATCTAGTCTTCAACGTGTGGAAACGTTTTCGGCTAGATGTCCATCTACATACGTCTTAATCATACACTACGCAACCTGGTGGTTTCCAAAGTTCGCACTGCGAAAAAACAATTCTACAGCAATAAATTAAACCCAGCAATGAAAAGTCGACAACTTTGGGAAAATTTGCGAGATATTGGAATTGGAAAGCGTGACATAGGCCTTGACACCAATATCGATGTAAATGTTCTCAATCAGACATTTTTGTAACACTTCCTTTTCCTGTTCTGACTCAAGTACCTTAAAGCATTTCCGAACCCCGACGTGCTCCTCAGAACTTAGCTGAAAGGACATTTGATTTCTCTGGTATCGATGATGCGGACGTAGTTGTAAACGTCTTATCCACTAAATCGACAGCGGTTGGTATTGATGGAATACACCCAGTTTTTGCTAAGGCCATTCTACTTATTATACTACCCTCTGCTACACACATCTTCAATACCATTTTAACAACTAGTGTTTTCCTACCCAATGGAAGATGGCGAAAGTACTACCAATCCAGAAGAGCGCTAATCATGAATATAGACCCATCTGCGTTCTACCATATTTTTCTAAAGTGTTTGAACGAATCATGCAAAAGCAACTTTATGCCCACATCCACTCATGTAAACTTCTATCTACAATGCAATCCGTCTTCCGCAAATACCACAGTGGTAGGTACAACCGCAGTTATCAATGTTATTTTAGTTCTTCTCGACACTTTGGTCTGTGGATAGTACACCCCAAGTAACAATTTTACTTCGGTAAGGCGCTATCGAAGCTATTTCCCCTCCCGCAATATTAACTGCATAAGACCTATTATAACGGGTGATTTTTTAAGAGGTTTAGAACTTTTTTTAAAAAAAAAACACAAAAAATTCGAAAAACTGAATGAAATATTTATTTGAATCGATAGTTTGAATCTTGCAATTTAATGTTTAAAGATAATTTCATGCAAATGTTGACCGCGGCTGCGTCTCAGGTAGCCCATCCACTGAGTCCAATTTTGGCATACGCTTTCACACATATCGGCCGGTATCTCACGAATGAATGCATGGATGTTGGCTTCCAGTGCGTCAATCGAAGCGGGCTTGTCCCTATACACATTAGCCTTAACATTCCCCCACAAAAAATAATCTAATGGTGTCAAATCGCACGATCTAGGCGGCCAATAAATTGACCGGCCCGAAACGTGAAATTAACTGTTCACCAAACTCGCCTCGCAATTGCGCCATTGTTTCGCGTGCTGTGTGGCATGTGGCACCGTCTTGTTGAAACCACATATCGTGCAAGTCAAGAACTTCCATTTCGGGCAAAAAAAAGTTTGTTATCATCGCTCGGTAGCGTTCACCATTGACAGTAACGCTGCGATTCGCATCATCTTTGAAGAAATATGGCCCAATAATGCCGCCGGCCCATAAACCGCACCAAACAGTGACTTTTTCGGGATGCATTGGTAGCTGTTGCAATGCTTCTGGCTGATCTTCACTCCAAATGCAGCAATTTTGCATATTTACGTACCCATTCAACCAAAAATGAGCCTCATCGCTGCCGATCATAAAATGGAAGCAGCGTGCGATGAACATTTCGAGCCGAGCACGAATTTTGATAGTAAAATTCAATAATTTGCAAGCGTTGTTCATTTGTAAGACGATCCATGGTTAAATTGCAAACCAAACTGAAGCTGTTTAACAGTGACACAAGGTACTAAACACACGTCAGCTGTCAAAACCAGTGTTGCCAAAACCAAACCAGCTAAAATACCACCCGTTATAAGAAACAAATTTGGCGCACTTTATACAGGTAGGGCATTACCGAAACCTTATAGAGGCCTTATAGAAACTTTATAGAAACCTTATAGAAACCAAATAGAAGCTTTCCAAAAGCACAAAATATGAAAAGAAAAATATTTTTTTTTTATTCTTAAAATTTTTCAATTTTGTATTTTGTTTTTCGTATTAATAAACACTAGTATCGCTTGTGGTCGAAAATCGACCATACCTTTTATAAGAATGTATACTAAAAAACGTACTACTGTGAAATTTAAATTACGACAAGTTCTCCCCGCAAGCCTATATGATATTCCAGAATCATATCTCGGGAATAGACTCTTCCGTGTTAGAAATGGAAACGAATACTCGGAGCTAAAAGAAATTTCGGCCGGGGTACCGCAAGGAAGCGTTCTTGCTCCGCTTCTCTATTTGTTATATACTCGCGATATACCAAGGGAAGATGGCACTACCCTTGCTACGTTCGCCGACGACACAGCTATCCTAGCTGTATGTAATACAATCGAAGAAGCGACTACAAAACCGCAAGCCGCAGCGAATAAGGTAAATGAATGGACAATGAACTGGCGTATCGCCCTCAACGAAACTAAATCTGTTCACGTGTATTTCACCTATAAGAAAACTAATGACTTGCCATTTTTTCTAAACTTGGCCCGAATACCCTTTGCAAACGAGGCCAAATACCTGGGAATGACACTCGACGCAAAGCTGAAATGGAGTTCGCACGTGAAAATGAAACGTAAAGAACTCGATATCAAATATAGAGAAATGTACCTACTGGTTACTCGGAAAAAATTCCCAGCTCAGTACTGAGAACAAACTGCCTTTATACAAGCAAGTGCTAAAGCCGGTGTGGACCTACGGTATACAACTTTGGGGTTCTACCAAGAAAACAAATGCCAATATTCTACAAACTTTTCAAAATAAAGTGCTTAGAGAAATTGTACAAGCACCATGATATATTAGAAACGACGATATCCATAGGGATTTCGGAATTCCAACAATCGAAGCAGAAACTAGAAGCTTCGCGAGAAAGCATAGAAACCGACTAATCGGACATATCAACAATACAGTCCGACAAATCTTGGACGAGAGCAATTTATTGCGCCGACTACAAAGAACGAAACCGTTCGACTTGGCAAGATAAGATTAACCGCGTCTCATTTGCGGAACACACAGGATCTTTCACTGGAAAGTAACCTGTCAAAAGTTGTTATTTCATGATAGAAAAATTGATTGATAAGTTATATCTTAGTTGCAGTATCTAAAAATCTTTAGAAGGTTAGTGTTTTTAGTCAGTAAAAATCTGACACTACTATGAGAACGCGCTTGCTATTCTCATAGTATCTTTGGAAGATTTTCACCTACCCTCGGATAAAAAAAAAAAAAAAAAATTTTAAAGTCCATAAGACGCACACATACGCTTGCACAAAGCAACCTGACAGATGACTGACAATTCATTATGTGGTGGCATTGGGAAAAATTCAAATAATTCCAATAATTGGCAGTTATCGGGACGTGTTAAGAAAACGGTGGGTCTGGTTCGGTGAATTTAGTATTTCATTTAATCGAATTATATCAGGCCTGTTTTTTTAACTTCGATCTCACCAAAGAAAAGTAAATTAAGATTTTCAGCACAATATTACAACAACTGCGCTAGACTTGACACTTCGAGACTCGCAATAATTGTTGTAATTGCGTGCTGAAAATCCTACTTTACGTTGCTTTATTAAGATCGAAGCTAAAAAAAACACAGATATTATGACGATTTTCTTATTTTACCTAGATAAAGTACGGGATGTTTACATTGTGGTTGTAAAGAATGGAAATATTGATCATATGCAAAATGTAAATAAAATCAGTATCTACCAGTAATTATTTGGAATTTTACTATATATTTCAGTTTCGATTCTTTGACTTACAGTTTAAAGAAAATAAATTCATAAATTGATTTTCAACTACTGTATCGTATTGACATACGAGTTTAAGAAAGAAAACAATTTGTATGTATTTGTACACGAATACAGAGAAAGAGCATCGTCGTACTACTGCGCGTACGACTATTCCTCTCTCTTTGTATACCACTTCGCTTCCAACCGTCCAGCAATAAACATGGGTTTTTTTCAGAGCATAGCTCTTTTTTCCCGAACAAAAAAGCAACGTGTTTTATTTATTCCTAATTACTTTTTACAGTCCACTAATATACATTTTGGTCCATGTCGAGCCGGATTTCTGAGGCAGCGACCTATGGATAGAGTAAAGTGGAAAAATCTAATAACTGCAAGCGTAACGGGATAGTGAAAAGTGCCAGCGTGGAAAAACCTAATAAGTGCAAGCTTGCCGGGAAAGTGAAAAGTGCCAGCAGTAAAAATAGAAAGAAATTTAAAATTCCGTGAAAAGTGCCAGTGCAATAAAACCATAAAAAAGTGCATATTCTAGAACAATGCCAGCGAAATGGAGAGAAACAAAATTCCGTTGGAATTCGCAGAAAAGTGTGAAGACGCAATAAAAAGTTGCAGCCAGCAAAAAATACCCTGAAGAAAAAACGGCACACAGGCAGATGTGTGTAGCCAGCTAAAAATAGCCTGATGGAAAAAAACGACACACAGGCAGAAATGACCCTGCAAACGCAGAAGTACTGAAATACCTACTGAAACATGTACGGACAAAAAGTACTTTCTTTCCACTAAAAAAGGATAGGCGCTCGGGCAAATACTCAGTTATATACCTACCGTATATGAGAATACGTGAAGCACCCATCCCTTTCTAACATATTGAAGGAACTACTGCCTTGAACCTCTGTTTCTACGTAAAAGGAAGTACTAAAGATGTACATCGTGCCTACGTAAAAGGGAGTACTTAATAAGTACTTTGCTTCTGTGTAAAAGGAAGTACTAAAGATGTACTTCTTTTCCTCGTCAAAAGCAGTGCAAAGGAAGTACTTTGCTTCTGATGGTGCCTTCAAACTATAATAAAAAAATATTATTAACATTTTTCTACACAAAGTTAAAGCGTTCAGCGATCTCTTACATGCTCGGCCATCTAGCACGCACTGAAAGCCAAAATGATTCGATTTCTTTCAACACATTGCATTTTGCATCTGCTTTTGCATACTTTGGAAAGTGTCTAGACATCGGTCGCAATTAGGGATTTCAATCCCGAAGCTAATTTTCAATCCCGGGATTCCGGGATTTGAAAAAATGAATCCCGGGATCCCGGGGTATCCCGGGATTGGACAGTATATTTTTTTTTTTTGGAAAACAAAAAGAAATCAAACCAAAAATCGATGCACGGGTGAAAAAGTGCTCTCAAAAATGTAGATTTACATTTAATTAAAAGTGCATTATCTTTTTAAGTAAAAAGCAGCGTAACTATTATGCTCTGCTTTTTTATTATTAAAATGAATCAAAATTTAAGAAGTTTATTTAAATTGATATAAACTTAATTGCTAAGAAACAAAGAAATATTTACACTCCATAAAAAAATTTTAAGATGATAATTTTTGATAAAGATAAATAAAAAATTACCTCAATTCAAGGGGTTTACAAAATAAAAAAAATAAATTAATTCCAAAGTAATTCCATTCGACCTTTGGAAATAAAAACGCAGGAAAATAAGGGCATCGAGAGTATCATCTCCAAGCCGGCTTCTAAATTTGTTGCCAATATAACTGGCCGCTGAAAACGCTCGTTCTGCTTCTACGCTTTGTTGGTGGAATGGACAGTAAATACTTATGAACTAAATCTAGATGGTGTCCTCGGGTACCTCCATTTTCAAAGAGATTCAACTCTTTTCTTATGCACGCTGGTAAATCCGATTCTGTTTGTGTTTCTGGTGCAATGGTTTGCATACTTTGTAGTTGCTGCTTTAGTGTAAGTTGGATGGGTGGTTTCAATAAATTTGCACTGTTTTATTCTTCTTCATCACTATTAGAAATGTTTTGGTGTTGGTTAGTAGCAGTAAGTCTCTGAATTAGTGATTTTATCTGTTTTTTCTGTACACTTTCGGAAAACGGCGAGGCAAGGGTTAATTTCGATCACAAAACATTAGTAATCTAAATTTTAAAAATCAAAAATTACTTAGGTATTTCCTTCAGAGACAGAAAGTATCAATCCCGAAAATCCCGGGATTGGTGACTGGCAATCCCGGGATCGTTAAAGAGCAAAAATCGTCCGGGATCCCGGGATTGATTTGCCTAGTCGCAATTCTTAATTGTCCAGGCATAAATCCCAATTGGATTATGAAGAATAACAACAACAAAAAACTGACAAGATTGAAAGTTTGCAGAATACATAAATCCAAATATTAATACTCCAAGAGAACGCAAACACATTCACAAAATCATGTTTATCTGTAGTTGTGTTTTTGATAAACTACTGACTTTTGGTTTGTAGGAGAATTACCGCCAGCACCCAACAGACAGCGAAGCAAGCGCACAACCACCACCACACACACATGCGTACATCGAGAGAGAAGTAAATAAAAACAGGTATGCGACCAGCGAGCTAAAGGCAGACCAGTTAGGTATGCCAGCCGACTGGTTTTTTCTTGTTTTTCCCTTCATTTTTCATAGAGTATATAGGTAGACGAAAACCCACGCCGCTCATTGCAAATTGAAATCTCCGACTGCGAAGTCATAGCAATTAGCAAGTAGAGCGAGTGATTTTTTAAAAACAAGTACAGAAATTTTAATACAAAAAAAAAAAAAAAAAAAAAATAGGAAAAATAACGAATATTCAAAATGAATAAAAATAAGAAGTAAGTAAAGTGATATGTGCAAGTGAATAAAGTGGCAAGGCGAGCAGTGGCAAAAGAGTTCTGTAGTGGTGTTTTTTGATGTTTTCCGGGGGTTCTAAAATCCTCGCTGGGATAGTGTTATTGTTCAACGATACGGAGTAGGGGGTTAGTAGTAGCAGCGTGCTTTGATATGATATAGGTCGGAAATGTGCGTTACACTTTTGGATAGATAGCGATGTAGACAGCGAGAAGAATAGCGATAGAGAAAGTGATAGTGATATATTATGAATAGCGACACGGAATAGCAACATGAATAGCGAGCAATCAAATTTTCGGTGATCTGTGTATCATTCAGAGATAAGTGACAGCTTTATTTTCTGACATGCGCATGTCAAAGTTAGGTAGCATACAGCTCAGCCAGCATGCTGAATTATCAGAGAAATGAAGTTCAAGGGCAAGCAAAGTTATGAAACACGAAAGCGTGCCTGCAGGTGGAAAGCACAGCTAGCGATGGATTGAAAGAAAATTCAGGAAAGGGATGCTCGTTTTGCCACAGATAAGCGGAAAGAAAAAGCCAGTGAATCAGACAGCTAGATAGAAAGTGTAAGGAAAGGTTTTGATTAGCTTGAACTCGTTGCCACGGATAGCGAAAGAAGGAATAGTGCAGCCAGTCTCTTGTCAGCTTCTGCTAGCGCAGCCAGCCTTTTGCCAGCCTGTGCTTGCAATTTAATTAAATCAATATATTTATGTAGGACATTATATTTCTTCTTTACAGAAACACAGCCACTGAGACTGCATTTACGGCGGCCATTAGTGCCATACAGCGCGGATCCAGCTACCTAGAGAGCGTAGGTTTTTCACTGGAGGACAGCGAGGGACTAACCGTCCGCCTCGAAAGGTTAGAAGAGGCATGGAGCCACCTGGGCAAGATCCATGCCAATTTACTGGAGGCTGCAGCCAGCGAACGGACAGCAGAAATTGAGGCCAAGCTAATAAAAGCGGAGTCACTATATTGTGACACGAAAGTAGCCCTACGGCGCCGCCTGGGGACGCTAAGGAGCCAGCGAGAAGCCGAACAGCGAGCCAGCGCGATGCCAGCGAATCCACCGACGCCAATAGCGGTCCAGCTGGAGCTACCGATGCAAATGCAGGACATCAAGAACTCGTGGGGGGAATTCAATGGTTCCTTCACGAAATGGCAAGGGTTCCGGGACAGATTTGTAGCAGCTATCCACGGAAACGAGAAGATCACGCCAGCATATAAGTTTTCGTTCCTGCGTAACTCCTTGGTGGGAAAAGTGGCCAGCACGATGGGAGAGTGGCAGCTGACGGATGAAAATTATCTTGAGGCCTGGAGCAGACTCAACCAGCTATACAATAAGAAGTACTCTATATGTCGGGAGCTCCTGCGGCGTTTTACCGACCTGCCAGCTTTGCCAGCGAACCCGAAAGCGGATGAGCTACAAAGGATGTCCAACGTCACCCTTGAGACGTTACGCCAGCTACGTGCACAGGGTATTCCCGTGGAATACTGGGACATGTTCGTAGTGCACATGTTACATGAGCGACTGGACAGCGACACAGCGAAACAATGGGAGCTCCAACGCAGCTCTGAGACGCCGACCATAAAGGAGATCTTGGAGTTTCTTGACAAGCAAGCGGCTGCGATCACCCACCAACCCCACAGCCAGCGTTCCAGACCAACCGAAGCAGCCAGCAGCTCCCGACCAGCGCGGACAGAAGTTCGCTTCAGCAAATTCCTGACGGAGCGGGCTCGGCACCGCCAGAGCTTTACGAGCCAACGACCACAAGAGCCAATGCGACCAGCTAGCTATATCGTGAAGCAGCCGACCAGAGCCAGCACCGGAGCCATTCCTCGCCGTCATCATTGCGAGGTGTGCAACGAAGAGCACCATCAATACAACTGCCAGCAATTCCTCGGATTGAATTTGAGGACTCGGAAGGAATTCATCGGGAACAGAGGTCTCTGCGAGAACTGCCTGAAGATTGGGCACGGAATCCACCAATGCTACCAGAGCGGTTGTCCACGCTGCCCTGGCGAGCCGAAGCACAACAGCTGTTTGTGTCCAGCTAAAGGTTTCCAACAGCCAGCAGCCGTGCTAAAGGTAGAAGCAACCAGCGTCAAAAGGAGGTCACACCAGGATTGACTAGCCGTACCAGGATGCAAGCGACGAAAGTTAGCCAATCATTCAGCAGACCAGCAAGCCAGCCAGAGAATCAACCGGCCAGGAAGCCAGCCAGTCAACCAGCCAGCCATTAACCATACAACTCCTGTATTAGTTAAAAATGAATTCATGAAAAATAAACTGAATACAAATTTGTTTGCCACTTATCTAAATTCTTTCTGTCAGCCCATAGCACAGCCTACAACAACATTGATGCCAACCATGGTCGTGAGGATACGATCTGAAGGTATGCTCTCCAATCCAGTACGAGCACTGTTGGACTCGGGAGCGCAACCAAATCTGATGTTGCACAGCGTTATACAAGCATGCAATATTCAGCCAGCTTCCACAGCAAAAAAGGTAATAGGGATTGATGGGAATCCTATTACATTACGAAAGCGAGCAATGGTATGCGTAGTACCTTGGTTTGATACCAACACATGCATTAATGATGAATTTTGGGTTCTGCCAAAACAAGCCAGTTGGACAGACTATAATCCGCAAGCAAACGTACAGCCAATAACGGGAACATCCAAGGTTCCATTAGCGGATCCAGCTTATTGGAAAAGAGCCTCATTTGACATACTACTAGGTGTCAGATTCTTCGCAAAATTGTTAGTCAGCTCAATACCAAGAGGCATTGGAGATGTGGTGACGATAAAAACTGCCTTTGGAACAGTGGTTTTCGGTTCTCATCCGATGAACCTAGACAGCGAGACAGGGAATGCTATGTCAGTTGCAAGGTGCAGTGACATGGACAGCTTAGACAGCCTGGTGAGGCAACTCTGGGAAATGGACCAGATTGGATCTCACCCAACCAGAACGAGGGAGGAGCAAGAAGTTGAAGACAATTTCATTCGTACGGCCAAACGTGATAAAGAGGGTCGTTTTGTGGTCACGATCCCATTAAAACCGAATGCCAGCAGAATTGGAAGTTCGAGAGAGATAGCGTTAAGAAGATTCATGTATCTGGAGCGAAAGCTGGAAAGAGATCATGTATTAAGGGAAAAATACGTAGACTTCATGCGGGAGTATGAGTCTTGCGGACACATGACGAAAGCAGATCGACAGCCGAGAAACAGCGAGCAAGCGTACTATGTTCCACATCATTGCGTTACAAAGAAATTCCGAGTGGTTTTTGACTTCAGTTGTCAAACCAGCAATGGAATCTCACTCAACGAAATACAGCAACTGGGTGAAAAATTACAGCGAGATCTGCCAGAGACAGTGATGCGTTTCAGGCGACATCGGATAGCGTTTAGCGCCGACATCAAGATGATGTTCAGGCAAGTGCGAGTGACAACCCACCAATGGGATCTGCAGAGAATATTTTGGCGTGAATCGCCAAATGAAAGGCTACAAGAATACTGGTTGACAGTCGTCACCTATGGTATGACATCGTCAGCGCACAATGCGGTACGAGCTGTCATACAGTGCGCAAGAGATGCAAGCGGATCATTCCCGGAGGCAGCGAGAGTAATCGAGAACGGCCTATACATGGATGACTGTGTATCAGGCAGCGACAGTGAACAACAAGCATTCGTGACAGCCAGCGAAATTGACAACGTTTTAAAGACCGCGGGTTTTGAATTAAGAAAATGGAAATCGAACAGCGCATGGCTAGCAAACAAGTTTAGCGCGGACAGTGAAAAAACAATGGTTTTCGAGGAAGAAGAGCGAACAAGTGTCTTGGGTCTACAGTGGTTGATCGATTCGGATCAATTCACCTTCATAGTCAAGACACCAGAAATAGCAGGAGAGATCAGCAAGCGAAAAATACTGAGTTGTGTAGCTCAGCTATACGACCCCAACGGATATGTAGCGCCAGTAACAGTGCTGGGGAAGATCCTAATTCAGGACATGTGGAGACTAAGTCTCAGTGGGGATCAAGAAGTACCGGACGAGATGAAATATAGATGGACAGTCTTTTGGAAAGGCATTCGGCACCTGGAGCGATTTCGGATAGACAGATGGCTAGGCACCAGCGGAAAGGGGAAAATCCAAGTGCATGGGTTTTCAGATGCATCCACGACAGCATATGGTGCAGTAATATATGTAAGGGTGGAGCAAGCGAATGGACAGACTACGTGAAAGTTAGTAGCAGCGAAGACACGAGTGGCACCACTCAAAACAGTGACAATACCACGTTTGGAACTGGCAGCAGCCGAACTGCTAAGCAGACTGATGATGGAGCTACGAACAGCTATGGAATGGACAGCGACTGATTATGTATTATGGACGGACTCTATGGTAACAATGCATTGGATGCGAAAGCTTCCACGTACTCTAAAAACGTACGTAGCGAATCGGGTATCAGCAATACAAACAAACACCGATGTGACCAAATGGCGGCATGTCGGCACAAGGGACAACCCAGCGGACCTATTGAGTCGCGGAGTATTGCCAGCAGAATTGTGCAACAATAAGTTGTGGTTACACGGGCCAACATGCTTGGCTAAGGATGAAACCGAGTGGCCAGCCTGCCCAGTAGAGCAGAAAGAGCCAGCAACAGCAGCGGAGGAGATGCATGTTTGTATAGTAACAAAGTTCAAGGAAAGCATCGGCATTTGGATGCCAGAACAGCAAGCGACAATTACGATAGCAGAATATGCGAGTAAGCTAGAAAAGGCGTTAAGCATTCTCGGATACGTGTTCCGATTTGTGAATACTCTGAAAGCAAAGGGAAAGGCGAAGGTACAGCGGCAAGCAAAACGACAGCGGCAATCGAAAAGACAACTAAGGGGCGAGCGTGCCTCGGTGGCACTATCAGCGCAGGAGAGGGTATCTGATATGCAGTATTTAATCCGGAAAGCGCAAGAGGAAAGTTATAAAAGAGATAACGAAAACATACTACGTGTTGGTGGGAGACTACATAGAGCAAGCGGAGGGTACGAGATGCGTCATCCCGCGATAATTCCCAATGCATCACGATTGGCGTGGTTACTTATTGAGCAAACGCATCGAATGACAAAACATGGGGGAGTGCAGTTGATGATGCAATCCATCCGCCAGCGATATTGGATTCCGAAGTTACGAAGCCAGCTAAGGACCTACCTACATAAATGTGTAATCTGTGCACGGTACAATTACCGACTTGAACAGCAACTAATGTCTGACTTGCCAGCGGACAGAGTGCAGGCGGGAAAAGCGTTTCTAAACACTGGTGTCGACTACGCGGGACTATTTACACTCAAGGTGTTGAATCGAGAAGGTCGGCAGGTCGCCCGAAGCAAATCTTGGGTGGCAATTTTTGTTTGCCTGAAAACGAGAGCGGTACACATCGATGTCGTCAGGGATCTGACGTCGATGTCCTTCCTTGCTTGCTACGAACGATTTATTAGCAGGCGTGGCAGATGCGAGAGAATGTACAGCGATAACGGCACATCCTTTGTAGGTGCTGCCAAGGAAATTAAGCGAGCGTTCGCCGAGTGGAAAGAGAACGATGTATTTAATCGTCTGATCTTAAAGGGAACTGAATGGAGATTCATGGTGCCAGCAGCGCCACATCAAGGCGGCATATACGAAGCAGCGATCAAATCAATGAAGCATCATTTGAAGCGGATAGTTGGACAACGAGTATTGGAGTACGAGCAATTTTCAACATTGCAGATCAACATAGAAGGCATATTAAATGCACGCCCTCTACATCCATTAAGTGATGATCCAGCGGACATGCAAGCGTTAACACCAGCGCATTTCTTGGTAGGCGAGCCAATTGTGCTGCCACCACCGATGGCAACAACAGAGCCAGCGAATACGAAAGCGATCAGAATGTTCAGAGAACGGCAAGCTATATTACAACATTTTTGGACTAGATGGCGAGAAGAATATCTTGTGACGTTGCAAGAGCGAAAGAAGTGGAGAAGAGAAAAGGAAGCATTGAAAGTGGGACAGCTAGTGTTGATTAAAAGCGAGAATTTTCCGCCAGCGCAATGGTCTATGTTCCGAGTATGCCAGCTAATTACAAGCAGAGATGGTTTAGTTCGGTCCGTCATGATACAAACCGAAACAGGACAGCTAGCAAGACCTGTACAGAAGATCTGTATACTGCCAGTCGACAGCGATCAAACAGTACAACCAACAGTCAACAGTGATCAGGCAGCGCGGCCAGCAGCGATTCTACAGCCTAGCCAGCCGTAAGCGAGCAGTACAGCAAGAAACCGGAAGTGGTCACCCAGAGCAGCCAGCCAACAGAAGCGAAAGATGACAGCAAGGGGCCCAGCAAAATAAACAGCTAGAAGAAGATCTAAAGGAAAACATTCTGTTTTCGGTGGCACTGTATCGTATTGACATACGAGTTTAAGAAAGAAAACAATTTGTATGTATTTGTACATGAATACAGAGAAAGAGCATCGTCGTACTACTGCGCGTACGACTATGCCTCTCTCTTTGTATACCACTTCGCTTCCAACCGTCCAGCAATAAACATGGGTTTTTTTCAGAGCATAGCTGTTTTTTTTTTTTTTTTTTTTTTTTTCCCCGGTGGTTGGGTGTTGTGTGAATAGGGATGGACATCTGATTGGCATCAACTTGGCGATGTCCAGTGTCGCAACTATCTCACACTCACCAATTGTGCTTATTTTACCTCCCCGTGGTCACCACCGGGTACTGGTCTATGTCCACCCGGACTTGACTTGCTAAACTTATAAGCGCGAGTGTTGAACACGAAGAAAATAGCAACACTATAATGCTCTGTCGGATTGACTGTCTGCTCGAGTCTCAGAAGTCTTACATGAGCCCCTCAGAAAGAGGACGTACGGCGGATGAATTCACAAAGCTGAATCAACGGTGGCGTCAACAGTCAACATGGCAGATACCTCAATGGGCTACTCTGACATATTTGGAGCTGAGGTCATTGAGGATTTTCAACACTAGTCAGGGTGTTGAAATAGAGATGGTGGCGGAAGAGCCCTTAATGGGTCAACGGCAGCTCTCACATCCCCGCAGCGGGTTACTGACTCCGGAATATCCCGGCTCCTTTTGTCCAAGGGGTCGCAAAAAGGGCCTGGTCCTCCAGGTTGGGGGTTGTACGCCGGGGTAACTGCCCGACTACGTAAAAATATAATAGTTGCGAAGCACCAGCACAGCACGCATTCACGCAAATCATTCATTGCCGAAATTGGGAGAGCATGAATTAAATCACCGCTATACACACCGAGAAAATTAGCATCGTGGAGGAGGTTGCACAGCAAGTCCATATAAAAAAAATGCGATGTTCATCATTTTAGATCCGCCCACTGAGCTGCACTCTCAGCGCCTGCTATCGGTGTGCACATATGCATGTATTAGTGCAAACAGTTTACGTGGGAACTAGGTGCAGTGCCGGAAGAAGGGGCACAGCATTGACTTTGCTAATGCAAATTGAAACAACCCGTAATTTAGCATTTACTTTTATTAAACTTTCTTTATATTCAATTTGACTTAATTCTAGGTAGCAAAATGTGGTGGTGAATATTAAATATTTAAATGCGTTGGCTCAACAACATGGGCCCAACGGTATACAATGTTTTGTTTTCTTAAATCTATTTTACATAAATTGTACCTGTTTTCTCGGATTCATACTCGTAGTATGAATCGTTGTCTGGGTTGACCTCAGGGTGTTCAAGTCCGGGTGTTACTGTCCTTTGTGATTTGGGGTGGTTGATCATCTTGGTATTATCCTCGATGGTGGGTTGTCTCGGTCAATTCGTAGAAGGGCAGATCTGCCCTGTCAGTGTCGATTGGGAATAACTCCTCGTTAAGCAGAGCCAGCACATGAAGATACCGGTGCTCTGGGATATGTGGCAGGTCCGCGATCCTTCTGACTAGTGGGTTTGGATGGCTGGAGGTATTCCTGAGAATTTTCTGGAAAAGTGTGACCATGTACTTTTCCAGTGGTAGAATTTTGGCTTCTTCGTAGAGTCTTGAGCATCTGACGTTTTTCTTCCGGGTTGGATTGTAGTGCAGTCCTGTGCAAATTCGCAAGAGTTTTCTTTCGAACACGCACAGCTTCCTCATGTATGTCTTGGAGACGGTATACCATGTGGGGAATCCGTAGCTTATAACTGGTCTTATGAGTTGTTTGTATAGCAGCAGTTTTGTTTTTCTGCTTAGTCCATTTTGCTTCTTCATCAGAGGGTAGACTCGGTGGAATGCTAATGATGCCTTCTTGAGAACAGCGCTCACGTGTGAGTTGAATTTAAATCTCTCGTTGAAGTTGACTCCAAGATACTTTATGTTGTTTGTGGTTGAGAGTGATGATCCGTCAGGCAGGTTTATTTGTATGCTGCGGCAGTTGGTGGCCGACCTTACTCTGGTTCCTCTGATTGGTCTTCTTATACAGATCAGTTCAGATTTGCCCGTGTTGATCCTTATGCCCCATCTTAAGTAGTACTGGAATAGCTTCCGTACGTGGGCTTCTACTCTTCGTGCTGCTATGACTGGGGACATCGAGTTGCTATATGTGACGGAGTCATCGGCGAATAGGCAGGTGTTAGTTGCGTTCTCGAGTTGGGGTTGGTCGGACGTGAAGATGTTGAAGAGCAATGGTCCAAGCTTCGATCCTTGGGCGACACCAGCTCTGATGCTTTTGACTTGCGATTGGCGGTCTTCTATCTGCACAAAAAAGGACCTAGAGTGAAGAAAACTAAAGATTATGTTAATGAGGGCGTTAGGAAAACTTAGCTGTTTTAATTTGTGTATAAGTCCTTGAATCCATACTGAGTCAAATGCTTTCTCCACGTCAAGGAAGCATGCGACTGTAACCTGATGGTTGTTCAGAGCCATTGTGACATCATGATGAAACTTCATTAGCGGGTGTAATGTGGAGTGCTTTTCGCGGAATCCAAATTGATTATCCGGTATTATGCTGAGTTGGCTGCATACATCTTTTATTCGCCGCAGAATCAGTTCTTCGAGAATTTTGCTCACACTGAATAGGAGCGATATTGGCCTGTATCCAGTTACGTTGCTGCGGTCGCCTTTCTTTGGTAGTGCTATTATTTTAGCGGTCTTCCATTTTGCTGGAAAGTAACAGTTATTAATACAGTTATTCATCACTATTGCTAGTAGGATCATCATGGTCTGTGGTAACTTCTTTAGGACGAAATTCGAAATGTTGTCCGGTCCAGTTGACTTCTTGGAGTGACTGCCATTAATTATTACAGCGATTTCTTCAGGCGTTGAAAAGCTGTTTTCCGTCTGGGGATCGTCTGCTGGGTTCATTTCGCTGAATGAGGTGCCTGCGGTTCTCAGTTCTTCGATACTTCTGACCGTGGCATCGACTTCTGCGAGAAATATTGGGTCGTCAGGAGGTGACGGCTTGAAGTTGCCTTCGAAGTAGTCCGCTAATGCTTCTGCCTTTTCGTCTGCTGAGGAGGCGGTTCCTGAATTTGTGCTTAGTACATCCGGCATTTTTGGGCTTTTACCAATAATTCTGTTAATCTTCTTGAAGGTGTCAGGACCAGGTCTGATGTCTTGCAGCCTCTTTTGAAGTTGGACATCATTGAAGTGCTGCACTGCGTTCCTGAACATGATGTTGGTGCAGTTGAGTTCGCTTGAAACGGCCTGATAGTCACTGTTGACCGTATTCCATTCCCGGTTGCGGATTCTTTGGAGTCGCTTTCTGAGGCGTTGCCTATGATGGTACAGGTTCTGGATATATACAGGAAGATGATTGTATCTGTCTCGCGATGTCCTGGGCTTTCTTTGATTATCGAGCGCGTTGTTGACAGCATTCCCGAAATCTTCGACTGCTGCATCAATCTCTTCATTGGTGAGATTTCTGGTTGCTGGGGGTAGAGTAGCGTTGTTTTCGACTTCTCTTTGGAATAGGTCAACATCCAATTGCTGAAAATTAATATACTTAGCTTGTGGTTGTTCATTCGTGAAGATTGGTTGATTAAGTTTGATGGTTAGTTGCACTGCTTCATGGTCAGAGTCGCTGTTGAGTGTCTTGCAGTCGTAGTTCTGAATCTCATGGAGAACATTAACCAGGCTCGAGGTTGCCAAAAAGAAATCCAAATATGATGGTGTCCTGGGAAAGGTCGGTTTTGGTTGAGATACTACCACGAGTGAGTGGACGTCGTTGTTTTCTTCCATCCAGTTGACTATTGCCGAACCTTCGGTGCTATCAACGGTATCGCCCCACATATGATGCCTGGCGTTGAAGTCCCCGCCTATTATACCATATGAGTGTTGCGTTAAGTGTCCGTTCAGGATCTGCATATCGTGCTGAATGTCCAAAGTGTTAGCATTGCACTTGTTGTATATGCTGATGACTGCCAGAGTTTCGGATGGTGACGTTACTTTTACTATTCCAGTTGCTTCGAATGATTTGAGTCCTGGAATGACGAATTGTGTAATCATGGATTTCTTGAAGCTATTTCTGACGAAAATGCCTGTTCCTCGTTAGCCTTCTACTTTGTTAGTCTTGAAGAAGTTGTAGTCCTTTAGATCCATCCTGTTGCGGCTGGTGAGCATGGTTTCACTGATGAGTGCAATATCCGGGTTGTTGGACTTCATAAATAGGTGGATAGCCGTCCTTCTGTGGAGGCTGTATAACGAGTTAACGTTATAGGCAATTACACGAAGTTTCCTTATGTACTGCATAATTGGAAAACAAAGGTGGCCAATGCCACGGACTTATTTTGTTCGCTCATGCTGGAGTAGTTGGGGGGGACAGCGTTGCGAGCTTTCTTCATTATGGTGGCTAGGTCGGCTCCGAAAACTCGATGGACTTCTTCGTTGAGGTTTAACGGATGTTTCTACTGAGCTGGGACTTGATTTTTGACCATAGGGGTTTGCGCTGGTGGTGTTGGTAGCTTTACTGGAGTTTTGGGCGGGCTCTGTTTTGGTTGGGTTTGCTTAAGACCTACT
This sequence comes from Cheilosia vernalis, assembly GCA_949126925.1. Taxonomy (NCBI): domain Eukaryota; kingdom Metazoa; phylum Arthropoda; class Insecta; order Diptera; family Syrphidae; genus Cheilosia; species Cheilosia vernalis. The sequence goes on from OX421358.1 coordinate 44,489,528, forward strand.
CTCGCCATTGCAGCAAAACTCATTGCCGGTTTTGTTAAGGTACAAGCTGACTTTGCTGCAAATTCTTGTTGAGCTTTCCTCTGCATGACCTGCTTCCCTATATTTGCAAGCTTCGTCTTGTACTGTGGGCATCCTCTGTAGCTCGCTGGGTGACCTGTTGCCTTACAGTTTGCACAATAGACTTCAGTATCTGATGTGTCCTTCCGCTTGCACTCTCCGGGCTGGTGGTTTATATTGCATTTTACGCAGACGTATGTCATACCTATATAAGAGAGAAAAAGCAATTAGAAAAAGATTACATCATTTAGAATAAGAATAAGAAGCTACTCGAGAAAATAATTTTAAGACACACATCGAAAAATTGATTCAATACTTATATAGTCGATATTAAATAACCATTGTCTGACCTTATTGAGAAATGAATGCAAATTGGAAGTTTGTCTTACAGCAATCGGTAGTTTATTAAAACATTTAGGACCAGTGATGGTAAAAAAACGACAAAATTTGGTTTTATGAGCAACTGGGACATTAACTAACGCTTGATTATTTACACGTAAGTTATAACAAACGGAGTTCCTATTTATAGTGTTTCCACTTTGTTTGAAGAATTCTCTAAGAACTTTAAAAATATAGAGATGCCTTAATGGAAGAATTCTCAATTCTCTAAAAGCGGCCAACAGTGTGCAAGGCGATTTCTACCACAAATGATTCTTATTAAAAAATTTTGAGCTTTGAATAAGGAATTAAAAGTATTCTCATAAGAACCTCCCCAAGCAGTTATTCCATACTGCAGCTTGGAGTTAGCAAGTGCGTAGTAAAACATAGATAGTACCTTACGAGAACAATACAGTCTGAGAAGGAACATTTTTCTTGCGACCAGTAACAGACCAGATTTAATTGTTTGTACATGAGAGATCCAATTCAAATTAAAATCAATTGTTACCCCCAAATATTTAAATTCCTTTACTGAATCAATATTAAAACATTTATTCGAGCATTGATAATTATCATCAAAGTTTTTGATTCCACAGGTATGTACAGGTAAACAAAATCTATCACAGTCGTGAGAATGAAAAATTATGTTAAAATCAATTAGATCACTTCCCTTCATTTTGAAAGCCATTAATTTAGTTTTCTCACTAATAATCAGCTTGTGAAAAGCAAACCATTGCCTTAGTTTCTGCAGATCTTCCTCGATTTTAACTTTGCAGTCTACCAAAGTTTTTTCATTATATGCAAAAGCTATATCATCCGCAAATGCTGTGGGTAGTCCATTGAAGGTTTGATCAAAGAGTGAGTTAATATAAATTAAAAACAAAAGTGGACCAAGGACAGAACCTTGTGGAACACCATTCAATATTGTCAGTGAACTGCTAAAATTTCCGTTGATTTTAACAATTTGCTTCCTACCTTTGAGATAAGAGCAGAACCATTTATGAACATCACCTCTGAAGCCAGAGTTATACAGTTTATCTAGTAGCAAATTGTGATCTACTAAATCAAATGCTTTTGACATATCTATGAAAAGCGCCATGGTAGATTTTGAGTTATTAAACCCTTCATATAATGTGGTACATAACTTAAGTATAGCATCTTCTGTAGACTTACCAGATCGAAAGCCAAACTGATTGTTGGAGAAAAAATTCTGACCATCCAAAAACGAAATCATTCGACATTTCACAAGTTTTTCAAAAAGTTTCGAAAAAGTCGGAAGTAGAGAAATAGGTCTATAGTTTTGAACATCTTTACGATTTCCTTTTTTATATAGCGGTATAACTTCTGCACATTTTAATGCCTGTGGAAAGCATCCCTTGCTTATACAATTGTTATACAAGTAACACAGAATGTCACTTATATTGAAAGCAATTTTTTTTAAAAGCATATTTGTAACTTCATCGCTAGTACACGAACTTTTATTTTTTAAGTACATTATAAGTTTAAATATTTCTTCCGAAGTGATTGTATTAAAAACAAAACTGTTCATTGACCTGCTATCTACATTGATTGGTGAAATATTGTTGCACTGGCAAGAGTAATTAGACTCAGTAGAGGGCTTGAGGCTCTCTGAAACTTCAATGAAGTATTCGTTAAATTTTTTTGCTATGCTGCCTGAATCAGATAAAATAACTTCATCTACTTCCAAAGCATCAATTGGTTTTGGCTGTCGATTTTTTCCTAAAATATTGTCAACAATTCTCCATTCTTCCTTACTATTACCTTTGGCACAATTCATCTTATTGATATAAAAACAATCGCGTGTATCAATGATTTCTTTGTTTAAGGCCTTACACATTTTTTTATAGTATTCCTTTAGTCTCAAGTTTGAAGATTGCTTAGCGCACTGAATTCCTATTTTCTTTTTCTTTTCTATTTTTTTTAATAAAACTGTTGTCATCCATGGTTTAATAGTTTTGAAATTTTTACCATTTGTATCAGGCATGGAAACAGAAGTGCAGTCATCGACGTGTTTCCTTAAAATAGATAAAAAAATGTCATATGCAACCGAAGGATCGTCTTCAGAGAAGACTGGTTCCCAAAACTCATATTTTAAACACTCATTTAACATGCTATAATTTATACGAAGTCTGTCACCTAAGGATGGGGAAATATTAGCAGGTATTACTGTGCTTTCAATGTTTAGAGTAACCATATGATGATCAGTCAGTCTATAGTCATAAACATTTCCATGAAAACAAACTTGATTATTTTTATGCATTCGCATGAAAATATGATCAATGCAGGTCGTCGTTGAACTAGTTACCCGAGTTGGTTCATTGATAATACTTTTGAGACCATATGAAGCCATTAATAACAAATAGCTCTCAGTGTCTCTATCAGACTCATTTAAAATGTCAATATTAATATCACCTAGCACAATTAAGTTTTTTGCTTTTGTTTCACACAAAATTGAATTGAGTTCTTCGATGAAGACACTTTTACAATATTCATGCAATCTGTAAATGCAAAGTAACACATAGGTTTCATTAGCATATGCAATAGACAACTTCACTATATCGGCACTGGGAATGTTGATCAATGAACAATCACACTTAAAACCAAACTTGACATAAACTGCTACACCACCGGCTGCATAAGAATCATTACATTTTCCATAAAGTATATAACCCGGAATATTATAAAAATCTAACTCATTTTGGTAAATCCAAATCTCACTTAAAACAATTATAGTAGGTAGATTCACGAAACTTTCGATGTGTGCTAACAGTGTTTGAAAATTTTTTCTTAGACTACGAATATTCTGATGTAAACAAAAGGTTTCAAAATTATTTAGAGAAGAGGAAAGAGAGGGGATGATTTGTGTTATGTTGGGACAGATGATAGAACTATTCAAGCTAGCAGAATTCATAGCTTATCAAGGTCAGCAATATTGTTTATTTTTATTGAAATATCACCTTCCTTCATTCGCATAAACACCGTACCATTCCTCGTCCACACATATTTGTATCCCTTTGTAATTTTCATCGATGCTGCAGCCTTAAACAATTGACGAGTGTGGTATGAACTGCTTTCATTTACATACATATTTTGTGGAACAGCATTCTTGTTGATCATCGTTGTCATCAGCTTGGGTTTGTGCTCGTTTTTCGCCTTTAATATCTTCTCTTTGCAAAAGCGCGAGAGAAGTCTTACTTGCAGTATGTTGATTTTTTTTGGAGAGTCATTAAACGGTTTTGTTGTTATTTTTTTCATCTGACAGTAATCAATGTCTTTCTCGCTCACATCCAAGTTCATACCTTCGCGGAACACTTTCATGGCAATTGCGGTATCGGAGATGTTGTTTGTGTTGGGAACATTGAAAATTTCGATGTTGTTAGCAAGCAGTTGCTGCTCTAAGCGATTGACTTCGGTCTCCAGTGATGCAATTTTTTGTGCAAATTCTTTGTTTTTTATTTGCAGAGCATCAATTTGTTCTTTTTGATTTTTTTTAATTGATAAAATCTCTTCATAAATCATTTCCAAAGTAATTGGTTTTTTAGATACCTTTTCGTGAATTGCCTCCATTAAAGTGCCAACTGTAGCTGTGAAGTTTGGTGGTGTTTCAAGAGTCGAAGCAGAAGAACCATCCACGGGCAAAGTATTTTTTGTTGATGAGGAAGCAGAGAAATGCGCCGTTGAGGTTCCCGAAAGAGAACCACGGCGGCTTATCGTACAGCTATGTAGAGCAGCGATATGTTTTGTTATTTTCCTTCATGAACTCCAAATCGCTAGGCCCCAATTTAGCACAGGAAGCGTGTGTATAAAAGTGACAATCAGAACATTTAACCTTTGTCTCCGATCTCTCTACTTTTTTTTTGCAAATTTTACACGACATTATAAAATTAAGGAAGTTTTAGCTCCCGATGTTTGTGTACCCCACAACAGACGAACGAAGACTGATTTGAAGAGCGAAACCTTCAGCACAGGAACCCCTTCCGCTTTAAGTTCGTCCTCAACCTCGTCTGTGGTGTAGGAGAAATGAACTCCCTTCAGCACCATTAGGGTCCTCCGATCTTCACGTGGGGTAAATGTGTGGTGTTGTATCTTCCGTAATTTCAAGAAGTTCCTGATGGCTTCAAAACCTTTATTATTGTCTTGGTGGTGTTGATATTTTTGAGCGTGAAATCAATCCTTTTTCCTTTGGCGAATCTGCTGATTTCGGCTATGTTTCCGGAAAAGCATATTATTGGCGGCATTCCTGATTTCTTCGGTGGTGCTGTCGTGGCTGTTTTTGCGGTGGTTGGCATCGAGGTTGCAGTACTAGCTGGTAATGGCTGCTGTTTTGCTGGTGGAGTTGCCACGGGGGCTATAGTTGGCTGCTGGGCTGCTTCAATCTCTGTCTTGGACTTCTTGGTCGAAGAGTTGGACGATTTCTTAGTCCAGGTATTGGTGACGATTCTCGGCTTGACTTCTCGGATTCGTCATCCTCGCTGCAGCTGGCAATTTCACCGTTGTCGTTCGTTGTGTTGTTATCATTATCCTCTTCATTGTCGGATTCGTCAGTGCTGGATGCTTGGCTACCTTACGTATCCATAAATTCTTCTTCTTCTTCTCGCTGTTCTTCTTCTTTGTTAGTTACCTCTTCGGAGAATTGTTGGAGTATTTTTCGTACCCTACTTCCATAAATCGGTGACAGGTCCTTTTTTATTTGCTTTAAAAGCGACTCAAGGGCAGCTAGTGCTGACTCTGGTGTCAGTGGTCTACCTGCCATAGCGTCTCTTTTATTGCTGTCCTTTTGTTTTTTCTTAACCCTTTCTATTTGGGGTCACTAATACACACTCACAGGTAATATTTTGAAGAAAACTTTCACTTGTGAGTACGATCAGGTATATAAATGTCAATGTTTTTAAAATAAATTTATCCGTGCACAACCGTTCGGTTCCGTGGCAGATGTCTGAATGAACAACCCGTAATCCCAATAGGTCAATGATCTGAGCAATGATCAAACGGCAAAAACAGCTGAAACAGAGGTTTCATGCGAATGCGGAAAGGGCGATGGATTTCATTCCCAGTTACGCACTCAAGTCGGCAATAAATCCCTAATTTAAGAAACTAAAAACTGAGTTTTATTTTATTTCGGTCGTCTTTTTTGCTACAAATACGCTGCACTAGGCCTCTGGTCGATCGGTCGTAACAAAAATTCTGTTTTACCGGCGGCAAAATTAAATCCTTTTTTCGGCATTTATTTTTACTTTTGCGAGTGTCCTTGCGATACATAGTGGTCCTTCGAGCCGGATTTAAGGATTAAAGGATCCTGAACATTATCAGTAAACAAAAAACATTAAGGAAAAGGTTTTAAGAAAGTTCTCACAATCGTGTTCGGTGTTCTTAAGCAATTCTGACAACCCACGGACGGACGGTGGATTGCATGACATTTCATCCAAGGAAACTGGTGCAGCAGAACAGAGGAATCCAGGGAGCAACGCTCAAACCTACAGGTGTGTGGCATTTATTATAATAATTTTATAATTAAATCGTTGATCTTCATTGATCTAAATCAAATCGTGTGTTGTGTGTTCTGAGGGTTGTTTAATTAATTTCTCGTTAACTTCATCATGAGCAAAAGCAAAATTTCCAATTTAATAGAGGTTGTTCAAATCATTGCTCAGGAAATAGGCGCTGATTATACGGCTTATGTAGGCTTAGGCTCATCAAAGAAATCCATTCATATAAATGAAGCGCGGTTAGCAAATTTGGAGGCATCTTTTGACGAAGCTAGAGTTATTCACCAAAAAATTGTTGCTGCCCCCAGCGAGGAGGCAAAGGTGAAATATATGGAAGACTTAACGTTTCATAAATTAAAAGAGCTTTTCTTCAAATATTCTTGTGAATTGAAGGAACAGCTAGCAAACATTGATAGTCATCAAAGTGCTCTCAACAGCTCAGTCGTAGGTTCAAAGACACCGGTGGTAGAATTAAAGCTTCCTCCTATGAAGATTCCTACCTTTGATGGTTCGCTCCAAATGTGGCCAGAGTTCAAGGGATTATTCGAAGGATTGATAGACAAAAATTCGTCGATATCCGATTCGCACAAGTTGCAATATTTAAAGGGCAATTTAAGCGGTGAAGCGGCGCGTATGCTGCGAAATACCGATTCGAATTTTGAATCTGCATGGGCGCTATTAGTTAAGAGATTTCAAAACGTTCGATTGCTAAAGGACAATCAATTTAAGTTGCTGTTTAATCAACCACAGCTCACACTCGAATCAACTGATGATCTGAAATTGCTATTGGACACAACCAATGAAGCTAAGCAATCACTCAAAACTCTTGGAGTGCCAGTCGAATCATGGGAAGATGTTCTCATCTTTCATACTGTGCAGAAACTTCCTTCTGCCACTCGAGGGCAATGGGAATCCCACATTTCAACGTATGTCGACTACCCTACATACACCGTATTGGAAGACTTCATATTAATGAGATCAAGAACCTTGGAGGTGATTGGCCAATGCCCATCAGGTGGCAATCACCCAAAATCCAAAAAATTTACGTCAAGTACAATTCGTGTACATAACACTACAATCACTAAGTGCTCAATGTGTCAAGGCTCACATTCCATTCGGAATTGCTTTAAATTCAAAGCACTAAACACGAAGAAACGACAGGAGATTGTCAAGAAAAGGAAACTTTGTTTCAACTGTTTGTCAAGTGCGCATTTCACGCAAAATTGCACAAGCAACTTTACTTGCTCAACGTGCCATCAACGGCATCACTCATTATTGCACATAAACGAGCCGGTTAATGTGATGCATGCTAATGATGCAAGCTCATCAGTAGAGGTTTCACTACCTGATCATTCATCTTCATCGCGTCAACCATCAGCCTCCTCTGCAACTCAACATCAACAATCGATAGGTTCAGATATGCCAACATCCTCTAACATAACTGCTTCAGCATATAACGCGCTTATAGCCGAAAACAATCAAGTGAATGTTCTTCTGGCTACGGCCCTTGTTAAGGTTTCAACAACCGCTGGCCAACCGTTGCTGCTGCGAGCGCTAATAGATCCCGGATCTGAGGCGTCATTCATTACAGAATCGGCGTCTCAACTGCTAAATCTGAAAAGAGAGAGGAGCTGCGTCAATGTCCTGGGTATAGGGGAAACCAACACAAGTATATCTAAACACAGAGTTTCGCTCACAATACGGTCAAACGTGAACCAAAACTTCAGCTTAGAGCTACATGCGTTGGTTCTGCCCAAACTCACAGCGGTGCTACCCACGCACACTATTCCACATGCTAATTGGAGGCACCTGCAAAATATTGAATTGGCCGATCCCTCGTTTTCCAAGCCAAGCAAAATCGACATTTTACTTGGTAGTGATGTCTATCCATTCATTCTCCTTGAAGGCATCATAAAAGGGGAGCCAGGGACTCCTATGGCTCAAAAGACGGAATTCGGATGGGTACTTTCTGGAGGCATCTCAGCCCTCAACAAAGGTAATACCAGAACATCTCTCCACATAACGTCTGAGAGTCAAAATTTTGAGAATTTACTGCTCAAATTCTGGGAGCTAGAGGAAGTCCCAAGGAAGAAGCTATTGTCACCAGAAGAGGAGGCATGCGAAACGCATTTCTGCAGGACGCATCAGCGGCAACTGGACGGCAAATTTGTGGTTCAACTTCCATTTAAGGAAGGAACACACCCTGTATTAGGTCGGTCGGAGAGATCAGCGCTAGTAAGGTTCACGCACCTCGAAAGGAAATTTCAAATAAATCCTTCCTTTTATGAAGAGTATCGAAGAGTTTTCGATGAATACCAGGAGCTTGGACATATGTCAGCGATCGACCCCTTACAACTGCACAAACCGCACTATTTCGTTCCACACCACGCAGTAATAAAGGAATCGAGTTCAACCACAAAGCTGCGAATTGTTTTCGACGCGTCCTGCAAATCGTCTGATGGAACGTCACTTAATGATCATCTTTGCGTAGGCCCAAGGTTGCAGGATGATATTTTTGACCATATTGCCCGATTTCGAAAGCATAAAATCGCCTTTGTAGCTGACATTACGAAAATGTACAGGCAAATTTGGGTACCACCCACAGATTCAGTATACCAACTTATTTTATGGAGAGATGTGGAGGGTGGAGAAATAAAACCATATAGACTCAACACGGTTACATTCGGCACCGCCTCCGCACCATATTTAGCGGTTCGCACGCTGCAACAACTTGCGTCTGATGAGCGAGAGGATTACCCAATTGCATCGAAAATCGCACTCAGAAACTTTTATGTGGATGATGTAATTCATGGGGCAGATTCAGAAGCAGAAGCCATAGAAATGCAGCGGCAGCTCAGAACTATGCTGATGCGAGGAGGTTTTCCATTACGAAAATGGGCAAGCAACTCGGAGAGGTTTTTGGCATCTATTCCAGAGGAGGATAGAGAGGTAAGGGTACCACTATCATTCGACGAGGGAAATGCGATTAAAACGCTAGGAGTCCAGTGGCACCCTGCAAAAGACATTTTAACATTTAAAATATCACTTCAGGATTCAAAGAAGACTACAAAGCGAACAATCCTGTCTGACATTGCGCGACTGTACGACCCAATGGGTTGGATCTCGCCTTGCGTCATTCTGGGCAAGATCCTAATGCAGGAAATCTGGAAACAAAAACAAACATGGGATTCTGAACTCCCACCAACAATCGTTTCAGCGTGGCACAACTTAAAAACTGAACTGAACTCAATCAACGCTATCGAGATTCCTCGCTGGATAAACTTTACTACTGATGCACAGATCGAAATTCACGGGTTCTGCGACGCGTCAGAAAAGGCATTTGCGGCAGCAGTGTATCTTAAAGTTACCACCGGAAGCACATCAATAACTAATTTGATCATGTCAAAAACCAGGGTTGCGCCGGTGAAAAATAAATCACTGCCACGGTTGGAGCTTTGTGGGGCCAATCTCCTAGCACACGTAATTGCCCACACAGTGAAGCAAAAGTGTTTGCTTGGTGCGACTCCCAAATTGCACTAGCCTGGATAAAGACGCCGCCATATATCCGGACAACGTTTGTCGCTAACCGAGTGGCGGAAATCCAGGAACTCACTGATCCTAAGGTCTGGAATTACGTCCCCTCTAAGGACAACCCTGCAGACACCGCGTCCAGAGGACTTTATCCAAAAGATCTTCTCAACGATCAACAATGGTGGCATGGGCCTGAGTTCCTTCAGTCGTTTGACGAACGACTGCACCCGCCACACCAAATCATAACGACGGACCTTGAAACAAAATCGTCACAAAATCCAAGGACAAAAAATTATTTGATCGCATCTGGGTACCCCATTAAAAATATTTTTCAGCTCTGCGTTCACTTCACAGCCTTCGAAACCAACACACTTCTTACTCGTTTTTCCTCGCTACAAGGTTTGCTTAGAGCCACAGCTTATTGGCTTCGCTTCTTTACTAACTTGCGATTCAAGACGACTAAAGGGGATACTGCGAGTCGGTGGACGATTAGAAAACGCTGATTTGCCCTACTCACAGCAGCATCCAATCATACTACCCTCGCAGAACTTCCTTACATCTCTCATAGTTCATGATACACATCTGAAGACGCTCCATGGCGGACAACAATTAATGATGGCGACACTCCAATCTGAATATTGGATTCTACAACTCAAATCTAGCGTCAAAAAATGCATACACAAATGCTTAAAATGCTACAGGCACAAGGCAAAGGAAATGCAACAACAAATGGGTAATTTGCCAGCACTACGAATCAACCAAGCGCGACCATTTCAAACATCGGGAGTAGATTATGCCGGCCCTGTTCAATTAAAGGCATGGAAGGGTCGATGCAGCAAAATCACCAAGGCATACATTGCAATTTTTATTTGCTTCTGCACAAAAGCTGTGCACCTAGAGCTTGTAAGTGATTACACCACCTCAGCATTTTTGGCAGCGTTCAAACGCTTCATTGCGCGGCGCGGAATTTGTACAAATCTCTACAGCGACTGCGGAACCAACTTTAAAGGAGCTGCAAACATCTTGGAAACAGAAAAATCCCACTTAGCTAGGCACTGGACAGATGACATCGCGGAACAAATGCTAGCAAACGGTACTACATGGCACTTTAATCCTCCTGCTGCTCCGCATTTCGGCGGACTGTGGGAAGCAGGCGTTAAATCCATGAAATACCACCTTAAGTGGATCATTGGTCATTACACACTCACTTTCGAAGAGTATGCTACGGTCTTAGCACAAGTTGAAGCTTGTTTAAACTCACGCCCACTGTGTCCGGTAAACGAAGATCCAGAGGATCTATCGATTTTAACACCAGGACACTTCCTAATTGGAGCATCACTAATGACCTCACCCGAAAAGGACTTAACTGAAGTCAACCCTAATTACTTGGACCGATGGCAACTCCTGCAGAAAATCCAGCAAGACATATGGAAGAAATGGAGATCAGAATATTTAGTTCGTCTACAGCGGCGTCCAAAATGGCTCACACCAAATGTTGACATCAAGGTTGGAAATCTAGTAATCTTACCTGATGAGCAAACACCACCCACTCTTTGGCGTCTTGGCAGGATCACAGCGACGCATCCTGGTACAGATGGAAAGATCCGCGTGGTCACAATCAAGACTGCAACCACGTCATTAAAGCGTCCTATAACTAAGCTTTGCCTTCTTCCAATGCTCAGCGAATAAAAGGCATTTCCACACACGCCCGCACATACACACATTTTAATTATAAATCACAATCTTATCTAACTAATTAAACTAATTTACAATGAATTTAATTTATCTAATCAAATTAACCTATACCTATAAACTATTATTGCCACACGCCATTCACCACACCCTCCTTTCTCGTTTTCATGTACCTACGCACCCGCCGACGTCAAGGAGCACGATCTTCAAGGGACATCAGGCAACCAGCAGACACCCTCAGACCGCCGTTGAGTCCTTTCCCTGTGGCCCGGCAGGATGTTGCAGCGCAACATGATACAGGGAGAAAGGAAAACCACCCGCAATGCAATTGCCGTCGCATTCAAAAGCCGTCGGCAAAACACCAAAGACATTTTCACGTTTTGCTAAAATTGGGAATTCAGCAAATAGACCAGCACAGCACGCATTCACGCAAATCATTCATTGCCGAAATTGGGAGAGCATGAATTAAATCACCGCTATACACACCGAGAAAATTAGCATCGTGGAGGAGGTTGCACAGCAAGTCCATATAAAAAAAATGCGATGTTCATCATTTTAGATCCGCCCACTGAGCTGCACTCTCAGCGCCTGCTATCGGTGTGCACATATGCATGGATTAGTGCAAACAGTTTACGTGGGAACTAGGTGCAGTGCCGGAAGAAGGGGCACAGCATTGACTTTGCTAATGCAAATTGAAACAACCCGTAATCCCAATAGGTCAATGATCTGAGCAATGATCAAACGGCAAAAACAGCTGAAACAGAGGTTTCATGCGAATGCGGAAAGGGCGATGGATTTCATTCCCAGTTACGCATTCAAGTCGGCAATAAATCCCTAATTTAAGAAATTAAAAACTGAGTTTTATTTTATTTCGGTCGTCTTTTTTGCTACAAATACGCTGCACTAGGCCTCTGGTCGATCGGTCGTAACAAAAATTCTGTTTTACCGGCGGCAAAATTAAATCCTTTTTTCGGCATTTATTTTTACTTTTGCGAGTGTCCTTGCGATACACTATTATGGCGACTGCTATCGGCTACAAAAACAGCGCTTATTCGGATGTGGATTCGTCGTTGGCGCCAGACTTAGGCAAGAAGTCTTAAGTTTCAACTATGTAAACGAGCGCATCACGACAATCCGCATCAAGGCTAAATTCGGCAACATTAGCTTGATATGCGCGCACGCCCCCACGGAGGAGAAAGACGACGACACCAAAGAAAGGTTCTACGAGCTCTTGGACCACACTTACGAGCAATGCCCTGGCTATGACACTAAAATTGTCTTAGGCGATTTTAACGCCAAGTTAGGAAGAGAGGGCATCTTTGGTAGTACCGTCGGAAGGTGCAGCCTACACGACACCACCTCCGATAACGGATTTAGGCTGATCGACTTCGCGGCGGGCGAAATGTTGTCATAGCAAGTACGCGGTTCATAAAGGCACATGGAGATCTCCTGATCAATCAACCGTCAACCAGACAGACCACATTGCTATCGACGCAAGGCACTCCTCCAGTATTATGGATGTCCGAACGTTCCGAGGGGCCAACATTGACTCGGACCACTACCTTGTTGTAGCCAAGGTACGCCTTCGGATATCCCGAACGCCGCCAAAACAAGTAAATACTGGGAGGAAGTTTGACGTCGGACTGCTACAATCGCAAGAGATCACCAGATCCTTCTCCGATCGAGTCTCTCTCAATCTCTCAAGAGGTCCTATGCAGCCAGCATCAAGTATTGAAGACCAGTGGCAACATTGCCAAAAAGCCATCAGAGACGCCGCCTCTGATGTGCTGGGTTTCACACGACCGCCACAACGAAACCCCTGGTTCGACGACGAGTGCCGGCAAGCACATGCAGCGAAGCAAGAGGCATACAAAGCGGCGCTGCAAAGGAGGACCAGAGCTGCTCGTGAGCTCTATGCGCAGAAGAGAAGAGACGAACACCGGCTTCTAAGGAGAAAAAAGAAAGAGCATGAGAAGCGCGCGATCGATGAAATAGAGAGATGTTACAACAGGAATGAGGTTCGGAAGTTCTACCAAAGGGTAAAAAGAACTTCACAAGGCTACAGAACCCGAACCGAAGCCTGCAAGGACGAACAAGGGAACATCGTAGTAGAATCGCAGTCGATGCTGAGGATATGGAAGAACTACTTCTGCAGACTGTTTAACGGCGATGACGACTTAAATTCCGCTGTCAGGCAGAATGAACCGTTCAACCTGGACGATGAGGATCAACAATACCGTCCACCCGACCTGGACGAGGTGAAGATAGCTATATCTAAACTGAAGTCCAACAAAGCCGCTGGAGCAGATGGCCTAGCCGCCGAGCTGTTCAAAGCGGCAGGCGATGACTTGGTTAGGAGCATGCACCAACTCATCTGTAAAATATGGTCGGAGGAAAGTATGCCCGATGAATGGAACCTCAGCATTGTTTGCCCGATCCTCAAGAAAGGAGACCCTCTGAACTGCGCCAATTACAGAGGTATCAGTCTTCTAAACATTGCCTACAAGATCTTATCTGCCGTTTTGTGTGAACGCCTGAAGCCTTTCGTAAACAACCTGATTGGTCCATATCAGTGTGGCTTCAGGCCAGGAAAGTCCACCATAGACCAAATATTCACACTGCGGCAGATCTTGGAGAAAACCCAGGAACTTCAAATCGATACCCACCACCTTTTCATCGACTTTAAGGCCGCATATGACAGCATTTATAGGGACGAAATATACAGAGCAATGTCTAGTTTTGGCATCCCTGCCAAACTCGTCCGTTTGCGCAGGATGACGATGGAGAATGCACGCTGCTCCATCAAGGTCGGTAAAGAACTTACCGAGACCTTCGATGTCAAAAAAGGATTTAGACAAGGCGATGCGCTGTCATGTGACTTCTTCAACATCGTTCTTGAAAGAATAGTGCAAAACTCAAACGCCAACACCAGAGGCACTATCTTTCAAAAGTCCGTCCAATTACTCGCATACGCCGATGACATTGACATAATTGGCAGAACGCAGCGTGATGTTAATGGCGCGTTTGTGGGTATTGAGACTGAGGCGGCGAAGATGGGTTTGGCGGTTAATGAGGGCAAGACGAAGTATATGCTGTCAACTAAAAAGGACACCCAACACCGACGGCTCGGACAGAACGTCACAATAGACAGATATAACTTTGAGGTGGTTAAGGACTTTGTCTACCTAGGCTCCGCTATGAACTCAGACAACGACACCAGCGCTGAGGTTAAACGTAGAATTACTCTTACCAATCGCTGTTTCTTTGGGCTAAGAAGGCAATTGAGTAGCAAAGCCCTCTCTCGAACAACTAAAGTGACCCTTTATAAGACCCTTATCATCCCAGTTCTGCTATATGGCGCAGAGGCATGGACTCTATCAAAAGCGGATGAGGTAACTCTCGGTTGTTTCGAGAGAAAAATTCTTCGTGTTATTTTTGGTCCCGTCTGCATTGACGGTGAATGGAGAAGGAGATTTAACGACGAACTGTACGGGCTGTACAGCGACATCGACCTAGTCAGAAGAGTGAAGGTCCAACGACTGAGGTGGCTGGGTCATGTAGAGCGAATGGACACGAATGCTCCGGCCCGGAAGATCTTCGAATCCATACCCGAGGGCAGGCGCAGTAGAGGAAGACCGCGACTCAGGTGGCGCACGCAAGTGGAAGGGGACCTTAACCAACTTAGCGTGCGAAACTGGAGACAGCTAGCTAAAGATCGCGCTGTCTGGAGACGCTTGTTGGTTGAGGCCCAGGTCCACCCCGGACTGTAGCGCCACCTTAAGTAAGTAAGTAAGCTGTTTTTTCCCAAACAAAAAAGCAACGTGTTTTATTTTTTCCTAATTACTTTTTACAGTCCACTAATATACAACTACAATTGGTTGGTCATCAGAATTTCTAAAAATTTATTTGATGTCCTATTATTTTGATTGTTTTCATTAATTACGTTAATTTGAAATTCGTTTGTTCATTAAATTGTTGCAAACTTTGTTAATATATATCCACCCCCCCCCCCCCCCCCCCTTTTTTGTTTTCTGTTATTACACGGTTACTTCATGAAATTATTATAACTCATAAATTATACCCACTCAGAAATGTTAATATCTATCCTCAGAACCCCAACACATTTTAAGTCTTAATATTCCTTAGTTCTTCGCTTTGACTCCGTTGCCTTTTTTCTGTCGACATTCGAAGGCAAAATAACATTTCGCCAAAAACAACAAACGAAAACAAACACAATAATAATTGTAAAAATAAAAATGGTTTATTTTATTTCCACGAATGAATATTTCTACCATTCTGCAAAACACGTTTTCGTGGTGAAATAATAATAAAACAAACAATCTTAACTATGGGAACGCATCCATCAGCTGCTCGAAATCACCAAATACACTACACTCAGTCAGTGTTCTTAGCATTCTCTCTTTATTTTTCCCACGAAGCGAGGGCACTTTTCCCTTTTCGCCGTACTCAAATAGCCTCGATTTGCTTATGAAAAAATATTTATTCTAAAAGTAAAGCTGGTATTATTCGGAAAGAAATTCACATTAAATTAACCTAAGTATAAAAATCGCAGTTTGTTAACATTATCCCCTTTATATTATTTCTGTAATTTCTGTAGTGTGTTTCTCCCTTTTGCAGTTCACACGGTCCACCAATCTTAACAAAAGAAGTGTCAAAAAAAAAAAGATATTTTTAGGGTGCTTATCTTTGCATTTTTACTTTTTTAAAATATTAACAATTAAAAAAAAAATATTTTACTGCATTAAATTTCAACTACGCAGTTGTGTACAAACTATGATGCCGGGAAATACTTTTCTTTCGTTCTTCATGCACATAAACTACAAACGACGTCACGAAAGAGAGTCGACGGTAGAAGAGAGTTACAGTAAAGATTTATGTAAAACCTTCTGCCTATGCCTACGCCTGAGCGATGAAGGGCACGTCGACCTTTAAGATCTATTGTACCATAGGGCCAGAATATTGTTTAGGCGAGCAGATTCTCCACTTTTCTAACAAAGTTAATCAAGCTGCTGGCAGATGACTTCTTCATCTCTTCAGGGCTCAGAAGCTCCCTGTAGAAGATAGTTCTCCTGGACACTCACATACATATTATGTGTCCAAGCTGTTTCGTCTTCTTCAAGACATAAAGTGAGGAGTCGGTTAAATTAATTTTATTTAATTGATATCGGCGGTTGTGTTGTCCTGTGAGGAAACCAGCCAGATTTTCGATATCATGCCTTCTTAGATTTAAATTTCTGTTGGTATCTTTTTTGAACGGCTGAATAGCACGCTTGGCCTGTCTTAGACCTGGGATATTCTCCCAATATGAGCTACATTTTGTGTGATTTGGGAGTGTAGTATAAGGGTTCTACGTCCGAGTCGTTGAAACAGCTTAGTACTGATTTGGAGGCAATAATAGGCGAACTAAGGGCGTTTATAGCTACTTGACTGTCCGTGAATATATGGATGAATAATCTTTATGCCTTTGATACCTGTTTTGTATATGTGGTTAGGTCCGTGGAACCCAGCATCCATTCCTGTTTCCATTTTGGAACCATCCGTAAACCACTTTCGACCATTTTGGCAAGTAGGTGGGCTATTGTACGCCCATGCTTCTCTACTAGGATCTCCGTAGAGAACCGTTTTTGGAAATATAATGTCTTTTGAAAGCGGTCTGTTGTCTCTTTCATTACGATTAAACTTGCCGAGCTGCGAATTGCCCTTTGTTTATGTATAATGTGTAGAGGTGTTAGTCCGATTAAGGCTTCTATAGCCGCAGTAGGATAGGTACGCCTACGCATGGCTCCGGATATACCGAGACACAGATAGGAAATCTAAGAAAGAATTTTATTTTCAAACTTTTGCGTGGGAATTGGGTACGTGCGCTGACGGTCTATCCGATACGTGGCGCTGTTGTCCATCTCCGAAACCACTCAACCGATTTCAATGAAATTTTGTGGATGGGTATGGTTTGTTCCAGTTTTAAAGATAGGATAGTTTTGGAGCCTATAGTTCCACACGAAAGGCACGCACAAACCGGGCGGGTACCCCAATATATAAAAGAGACTGACGTCTGTGTGTGCACTCATAACCAGAGAATGGATCGTTAAATTTTTACAATATTGGGCTTGGGGGATTCGTATTGAAATGGCAATGGCATTTATGCTACTTTTGTCGTGAAAATAAACGTTAAAGGGGATGAGATTGGGAATGGAACTTAGTATGGGAACCGAACTTTGAAAAAAATTAGACTGGATAGTTAAACGGTTAGTGCTACTTCCAATACAACCAAACTTATTTCAAATGTTTAATTTTTAAATTCGTTGGATGTTCGGGGCTCATCGCTACACAATTTGAAACGAAAGTTCCAATGTCATGAAAGCGAAGATTTTGACCTAAAAATTCAAGCAACCATTATATAATTCTGCGGATTCCGATGATTTGCCATAATTTAACTGACTCCTCACCTTCAACTTCCCATGCGTATCGCTTTCACTATGAAAAATAATAAGTCGCAAGAACAATCGCAGGATATTTGTGACATAGATTATCTCATGTTTTTCAAATGGTCAATCGTATGTGGTGTGTTCACGTGTGAGTGAAAAAGTGGAAAGTTGGGGGACACGTCAATCATTTTGCGGTTTGATTTAAACACATCGAAAATGCAATACTTCAGTTTTTTCTATTGTATTTAATATAAACTTTTGAATAAAGAATTTGAATTGACCGAATTACATAAAGCAGCATGAGCATTGCTCATTCTCGGAATTATTATTTTCATTACATTAACGAATTTGGGCGGAAAGAAGTTCGCTGGGTCAGCTAGTAATGATTATTTCTTGGTACTAGAAATCGCTTGCTAAAAGACGAATCTCTTTTTATAGGCAATTTTGTGTGTTCCATTGTAGTTCGAATGTTTTTTCGCCAGATTCATGATACTTAAACCATTTTGATGCTGTATCTTTGTTTTGTACGAATCATTTTTCGGGCAACAAAATGTCCAGAAAAGGTAGAAATTCCACGATGTAGGATGACTGCTGAGTGTCAGTATTTCATTATACCCCCTCCATTCCCATTTTTTTTTGTTTTGTTGCTTCACTCACACGTATTCGCCGATACGAAATTTAAGAGAGAATTTTTCTTTCAACATTTGCGTAGGGAATCGGGTAGGTGCGCGGGAGCTGACGGTCTATTTAATACTTAGTTTATGCTACAACCTTTTTTTTTTTATAATAAACACGCGCTAAAGAGCTACCATCACAAATTACGTCTTGTATAAAGAGATCATCTCTCTTCAACAAATGAATCGCAATGCTTTGGAAGAAATCAGTACTCTCAAAAAAGAAAACAAAACACTTTTGGATAAGGTCAACATTCTGTTATGCCCAAAAAATGGGTCCCTATCAACTCGCGGCTTTCATTTCGCAAACTATTATCTCGCGACGCACGGCTTAAATATTTTTCAACTATTTCGCAGAAGTCATGTGGCAAACTGCCATTTCGTCTTGCGTTCATCTCGCTGTAAGATTAACTCGCATAACTTCTTTAGCATTTCTATATTTCGCTATTCCTTCAACTGGCTTTTTAAGGTTCCGTACCCAAAGGGAAAAAACGTAACCTTATTAGTTTCGCTCGGATGTCTCTCCGTCTGTCTGTCTGTCTGTCTGTCCGAACCCACTAAGCATATTTTGTTACCAGGTCTATCTCAAGAACCGATTGACATAGGAGGCTAAAATTTACACACAACATCCGGTATACGTATAACGGGTGTTTTCATAAACGTCTGCCTAACTAAGATCTTCGTAAGACGTGTTCATAAAGGCAGATTTTTGATCGAACAAACATAGATTAATTGCATAAGATATGTTCATAAACGTCATAAATGTCATCAGCGTCTGGCAGATTGTGAATCCATATTTATTTGACTGCAGAAAGCGGGGGAGGTAAATACAAAAATTTAACGTGCGAAAAATGTGAGTTTCAGTGGCAATATTTTAATATTTTTTTATTTACAACCAAATTTACCTTTTTTTTAAGGGAAGAAGAAGCTGCGGCGTGGAATTTGACAAGAACTAAGCTTTTAATTCACAAAAGAATTATAATGGAAAATGAATTCAACTCTGGAAAAAAGAAAAAGATATCTTTGTAGAGGACGGTGCTTTATGAGATAAAAAAAGTTAATCCATTTTTCTCATTTGATGTGTTGGATATCAAAAAAAAGTTTGAGAACTTAATGACGACTTACAAAAGAAGGGAAGAGACGCCACAACCTGGGAATTCTTCGAAACGTTCGATCAAGCATACGGGGGTGGGCACAGCATGTCTCCTCCGAGAAATCTTTTGGGCTCATCGTCGCTGACAGAAGAAAACAGTTCAGACGATGAAGAAACCTTTGCGATTGCGACTCCGTCGAAAAAAAAAAACGTTCTTCAAACGGAGACGAACTTCTTGCATTTCTGAAGGAGGAAGCCAATAAAGACGATATAAAGCATCAAGAGCTCGTTGCTATTGAGAAGGAGAACATGGAAATCGAGAAGCGGCGATTGGACCTTATTAAAGATCTGCAAGAATTGCTGGGCAATTCGAATTGAAAACTTAAGACTGCATGAATGCTACACTACTTACCTGAATTCACTCTTATTTTTGTTTAACAAAAGAATGGCTGTTATTGTTTTTGTTTCCTTAATATAATACAATTTTTAATTTAAAATTTGTTCTTTTATTTAAAGCACATTACGGTCAGAAAAGAATTGCGATTTGTTTTTTTTTTTTTGTTTTGATCTTTGTCTGACGTTTATGAACATTCAGTGAACTACTTAAAATTGTACTTAAGCAGGCCTGCTCACGTTCTGCAGAATAAGTTCTAACTTTCTAACGGTTGAACTACAAACGAAAAAAATTTCACTACAAACAACTACAAACGAATGCCTATCGAACTGCAAACTCAGTTTTTCATTCTAGAAAAAGTGCGGGCTAACTTCCAAAAAAAAAAATTTAGCTGCAATTTCGCTTAAATTGCATATAAATCCTAAACCGTTAGGCCGATTGATACAATTTTTGTTTTATTAGATTGGTGAGGTGGAAAACTGTTGAAATAGGAAATTTCATCACTCGGCAATGTACCGTTCCAAAGATAACGCGGTCTTATATCGCCTGCTTAAATTGCTTATAAATTCTTTTTGGTTTGGTCAATTTCGACATTTAAGGTTTTATTAGATAGAGCACACATGCTTTCTAACAACCAACTAGTTTTTGTCGTTTGTAGTTGTCCAGCATTTGAAATATCCGTCCCCTTAAATCAGTCTGCGAAGACGATTTCATCCATTTTCTTAAATTCTCAATAAATCGTTATCTATTAATAGGGTTAATTTTTTTTTGCTCCATTAGATACATCTAACAGAAAGCATTAGAAAAAAATAGATTTCACTATTTTGAGTTGCTTAATAACTGAAATATGGATATGAGTTTATATGACGAAGTAGTGTTCGCTTAAGTTTCATCTAATTTTTTTTCTTTGTTATAAAATCACAAAATTTGAATTGGATTAGATAGTCAGGAATACAGGCTTTGCAGAAATTGCATTTTTGTTGTTATAAATTGTTTCAAAGGGGTTAGGTTTTAATGTTATTCGAAGGAATAGAAAAAATTGTTGGATAAAATCGGGGTTCATTGATTGGTTGTTGTTGCTAATTGACAGGTAGTGACTCATGTCGATTGGCACAGGTGAGTGCTTTGCGAGAATGTGTTTACCGTTGTTTTGTTGTTGTTGGGAAGCCCATATATGGATGCAACTCTAAAGTGATGCGTTTTTTTTACTTTGATTGCTTTTTATTAAGTAACGCTTAAGTGAATTCAGAAATTTTAAACGCAGTTATTTAAGTTAGGATATGCTTTATGCACCAGTGGTTTTAAATTATTTCTCTTTTTTGTAAATTCGGAGTTACAGATGCAAACACAAATGTCCTTATATCTCGGAAATAAGACATTTCTGTTAATAAATAATTTCACTACATACAACTACAAACGATTTCAAATGCAACTGGCTAGATATTGTTTCAAAAAAGCCAAAAGTGCGGGCTGAAATTTTTTTCTAATGGTTCTAACTTTCTAACCTTTGAACTACAAACGAAAAAAATTTTGGCAACACTGGTTTTGACAGCTGACGTGTGTTTAGTACCTTGTGTCACTGTCAAACAGCTTCAGTTTGGTTTGCAATTTAACCATGGATCGTCTTACAAATGAACAACACTTGCAAATTATTGAATTTTACTATCAAAATTCGTGCTCGGTTCGAAATGTTCATCCGCTTTTTTATCGAAAAATTGTGTTCAGCGATGAGGCTCATTTTTGGTTGAATGGGTACGTAAATAAGCAAAATTGCCGCATTTGGAGTGAAGATCAGCCAGAAGCTTTGCAACAGCTACCAATGCATCCCGAAAAAGCCACTGTTTGGTGCGGTTTATGGGCCGGCGGCATTATTGGGCCATATTTCTTCAAAGATGATGCGAATCGCAGCGTTACTGTCAATGGTGAACGCTACCGAGCGATGATAACAAACTTTTTTTTGCCCGAAATGGAAGTTCTTGACTTGGTTGATATGTGGTTTCAACAAGACGGTGCCACATGCCACACAGCACGCGAAACAATGGCGCAATTGCGGGGCGAGTTTGGTGAACAGTTAATTTCACGTTTCGGGCCGGTCAATTGGCCGCTTGGATCGTGCGATTTGACACCATTAGATTATTTTTTGTGGGGGTATGTCAAGGCTAATGTGTATAGGGACAAGCCCGCTTCGATTGACGCACTGGAAGCCAACATCCATGCATTCATTCGTGAGATACCGGCCGATATGTGTGAAAGAGTATGCCAAAATTGGACTCAGCGGATGGGCTACCTGAGACGCAGCCGCGGTCAACATTTGCATGAAATTATCTTTAAACATTAAATTGCAAGGTTCAAACTATCGATTCAAATAAATATTTCATTCATTTTTTCGAAATTTTGTGTTTTTTTTTTTTTAAAAGTTCTAAACCTCTTAAAAAATCACCCGTTACAAACGAATGTCTATCGAACTGCAATTCACGTTTTTCATTCTAGAAAAAGTGCGGGCTAACTTCACGTAGGTGAAAGACGATTGTACTTGCGCAGATTTTCGACGTTTATGAAAACACCCAACCTCTAGTTAAACGACAAATACCAATGGAAGGAATACATCGATTGGTTTTGGATTAATTAGTAATCTGGTGAAAAAAATATTTTCATTTGCCCAAAAAACGGTTTATTTCTTGATTCACAAAAAAATACATAAATTCCTTTTTTGTAGATCATGTTCTTTTCTATATATGTGCTGAATACTGTTTTGCCGAAAAGTTAATAGTTTACAAGATATTTTCAAAACAGATAATTTTACCATGTAAAATACGTTGCTCTCATAAGTTTTAATCTCTACTACGCAGTTGTGCACAATTGACCCCATCAAAGACAGAAGAGAGTCACTGGTGGTATACCACCAGGGTTCCCGCTTGATAATTTCGTTGGGGAGTATAATACATTTTTTTGGGGAGTACAGAACAAAATAAAAGTAATATATTTTTAGTCAATAGTTTTTAATTGGGACAGGTCGCATACAGAATGGAAAATTGGCGTGGGTTAGATACTAGGTAATAATTAGAAAATGAGATTCATGTGCGAGTAATTTTTGAGAGTAAAAATATTAAGTAATTAAATTAAACTAAATTGTGATGAATTCATGGAGAGGGGAAAGATTGAATGATATGAATTTCAAATAATATCTGATGTCTTGGATTTTAGCCAAATACGGAACCTTCGGTGCGCGAGTGACACTCGCACTTGGCCGGTTTTTTTTTTTATGTTTTTGCCTTTGCTTATCTTGCATATCGTTATTTCGCGCCATGCTATTTAGCCGCTTGTTTATTTCAGCATGCATTTTTTTGTCACATGCAGTGTTCTTGTGATTTGATAAAATGTACTGGCATACAATTGATGATACCCAAAATGCAGAAAAAGGGTGCAGTGTTTTTAAATCCATAATTTATGAATTGGAAAAGGAAACAAAAAACGTCGAAGTTACTATTGATAGAATATTTAGAGGAGATTCTAAGCCAAACAAATTATAAAAGCAAAATAACATTTTGCAAAATAAAATAGTAGCAAAACCACTGTTGCTTCAAAAAGAAAAATTACCAAAGTTTTTGATACAGGTAACAATTTTATTAACATAAAATATAAAATTATACTGAAATACAAGGAAAAAAAAAAAAAAACATTTTCAACATAGCTTCATAATCTACTATATAAAAATAAGTCGGGTTTTCCTTCCTGACGCTATAACTCCAGAACGGCTCAACCGATTTGAATGATTTTTGTTTTGTTTTGTTCGTCTTAAATCAGGGATGGTTTATGAAAAAAGAAAAGTCGGAAAATTCTCAACAGTTGGCGTTGTAGGCACATATTTCGTTTTTCATGGGGAAATGCACTTTGAAAAAAATATAAACTGGATAGAAATCGAGTAGTTTCAAATACAAAAAAAAATATTTTAAATTTTAAAAGCAATTGTTGTTGTCAATTATTTTAATTATTTTCCAAGCAAATTGTTGTTGTCACAAATTTTGAATTTTTTTTTTTTTTTTAAATATATATGTAGGTACCTAATAACTTTGTTTATGTTTACTATGTTATATTAAGTAACTTTTTGAAATGGATTAGACACTTTGATTTGTTTGATGGTGTTTGAATCCATCATATTTGTTTGTCAAGTATTTTCAGGATCCTTACATTAGTTCAAACTTCTGAAAGCAGAAATACACTATGAGTCTATGATCATGATCGAAGACGTGTGTTTATTGATGGCGAATAAAGTGCGCAGTTGGGCATGATATCACCTAATCGTCCAATACACGATGCATTCAACCACGAATTGCAAAGAGAACAACAAAACAATACAATAAATGTTCTGCAATTGTGATTGTGTATGAGGTATGACTCTTTGATGGAAGCTGTGAACAAAAGAACTGGTAGCATTTACTTTCTGGGTGCTCCCGGAGGTACTGCCAAAACGTTCTTAATTTCATTGCTTTTGGCACGGATTTGATCGCAGCATGAGTTGCCCTGGCAATGGCTTCATATGGAATAACAGCAACTTTGTTAGAAGGCTACCGAACTCCACATTCAGCATTGATATTGGCACTGAAAATGCAAATCAACCAGACACCATCTTGAAAAATCGAAAAAAAATGCGAAGATTTTACAATGATGCAAATTGATCGATTGGGTCGAATGCACGATGGCCCACAAAAGGTCAATGGTCAATGGTGGCGGTGGACAGGACGTTGAAAGATCTTCGTGTCAATCAAAACATTTTTGGAATAGCCATGGTTGTATTATCCGGTGATTTTCGGGAGACTCTTCCAGTTATTCCCACGATCAATTGCAGCTGACGAACTAAATGCGTGCTTGAAAGCATCAAATTTGTGGCTACATGTCAAGACACTCCGATTGAGGAGATCAATCTGCAGATGTGTTTTCGAAGCAATTGTTGGACATTGGTAATGGAAAGATTGCAGTTTATATCTCGACCGGACTTATCACTTTGCCCACTGATTTCTGCCACATGACCGATTCTAAGGAAGAGCTCATTCGACGTGTTTTTCCGGGCATACCGCTGAATATAGAGGAGAAGATGTTTTGATTCCACGCATCCCGATGATTCCAACGGACTTACCATTCGAATTGAAACGACTGCAATTTTTTACTACAAATCTTTGCATTGAATGTTAATATCATCTATTTTACAGGAAAATAAAAGACATTTAATTAATTTGAATTACTAACAAAATTTATTTAATCACCAAACTAAGTTTAAATCACCAGATCAGCCAACACCAGATGAACCGCATCAATTTCTGCAAATATATTTCATTTCGTGGATGGTGGATCAGCTGAATGTGCGGTGCAATATACAGGGAACACAACAGTTAAAGAGACGAATTATTGAACAGTTGCAAGCATTCTTTCATTTAGAAAATCATTGTTTTTCACATGGGCAGCTATACGTTGCATGTTCACGAGTTGGGAAACCATCCGCTTTGTTTGTGTTAACGTCAGACCAAAAAACAAAAAATGTGGTTTACCAAAGAGCACTTCAATGAAACGGATAATTTGCGGACACGTAGCAGTAACTCATCGATTCAGTATTTACTTTGGATTCACTTTCATTTTTTACTTAGAGAAGTTCAACTAAATTACGCTTCATTTTTGTAATCGAAATGAATTCATTACTGTTGTGAAATGAAATAAAGTTTTTCCTTTTCAAATATAAAAAAAAAAATATTATTCTTCATCTTTTAATCCTCAAACGAAATGTTACAAAAAACGAAGCCATCTGGTGGCGAAACGGAGTGCGCCGGGTTTGCTAGTAACATAATAAATATTTCAAAATTAAAAACAAAAAGCTTTTATTTTAATTTTTTTTCATGAAAAAAACCAATTTCATGAAAAGTATTTCACAGCTTATTTCATGGTATTGATTTCATGAAAGGGCTGCAATTTCTGTGCAGTTTGACACTTGTTTTTCATTTTCACGATGGCTGAGTGGCTTCGGTGCATGAAGCGAATGAGTATACAAATTTATGTATAATGCGATACTGGATCGAGGGAACGGTCAGGGTACACTTGTGGACGACACTAAATATGTCAACTAAGCATCTTACGCAAGTGAACCCTAAACACTTGAAGTGTTGGGCCGTTTACCCTCGTCACGCTAATATGCTGATTAGGCATAACGTTGGGGTATCGATATTCGAGGTGGATATATCGATAACATTCTTTGTAGTATAAAAAGGCAAAGAATTTTAGTTAAGAAAAACACTTTGACTTCCATCATCAACAAACATACTTGGTATTTATTTGGCTTGCGAGCCGTGATTCTCAGGTTCTTTTAAGAGTTGTTTGGGATCCCCGCCTTAAGTGCAGACTACTGTCGTAAGGTTCAAGCTGAAGGCGCCATAACCAGAGCTAGTGGGTACCAACAACAAGTAAGTTGGCCATAGGACCAGCCAACATTACACAAGTATAGTCATTACAAGTATATGGTAAATGGGAATAGAGTATGGATGTAGGTAGGATGTAGTCACATGGGCATGTAAATAGTTGGTTATTATTTCCTGTTTTTTTTCCCGCGATGGCTGAGTGGCGAGTAGAAGAAGTGCTTCAATTTATAAACTATTACCTATGAAAAATTCGAGTGTTTATGGAACTATAAAAGTAAAGACTACAAAAGGTTGGACCTTAAAAGAAATGCATGGTTGCAATTGTCCAAGGAAAGTGGCAAGGACACCGAAGAGCTGAAAAAAAATGAGAAACCTTCGAACAGCCTACGTTGTGGATGTTTCTCTAAATTGTGCATTTCCCTTTTTTCCAGAAATTGATTTACCCAAAACCTACGTTTTCCTTTCTCAGCTCGTTTCCGCAATTCTTCTAATTCCTTCATGGCCTTTAATGCGAGAACGCAACGGTGTGCTCTGCTCAACGACATTTCTACGAATGAAATTTCATGATACGAAATGCCCACCACCCTACATTTCATTTCATATTGTCGTTCTTGCAACGCGATCAAATTTGACAGATAACATGAAAGAAAATTTGCACGTGGAGACACCGTGTTATGGTCACAGTGGCAGTGTTTTTGCTGCTCCCCGCTGGGACTCGAACCTACGCCGCTTCGGGCACAAGCAAACACTCAACCACCACACCATGGCCACCGCCAAAAAATTTCGCGCGAAATTCCTTACACCCCGACTCCACAGGAGATTATTTCTCTCCGACTAAATGTCTGAGATCCATATCATACAATGTACACCTCTCTCTGCTGGGCAAATCATGCCATGACATTTCATTTATAATCGCAGCAGGATAAGAGGTTGTAGATGTGGAAAATGGCATTTCCAGGCGGAAAGCAACAAAAAACCAACCATATGTCAAATTCATCTCAGACATCCATGCCAAGAAATAATCGCAGAGAGCTATCGCAGACATCCAATCATGCGATGAAAAAGAGTGACTCCAGACTCCACAAGACATTTTATCTCATGATGAACATTATGAGAGAAATTATCTCCTGTGGAATCGGGGTGTTAACATGTGATAAATGAAAGCCAAACAAATTATAAAAATAACATTTTGCAAAATAAAATAAAGCGAAATAATACAATGCGAAAATAAATAAATCAAAGTAAGTTATAGCGAAATAATAAATGCGAAATATCTTTTGGCGAAATAATTACAATGCAAAATGAAATTTTACCTAATAAAAACTGCAAAAAAACAAAATGCGAGTTGTTGATATGCAAAATAATAAAATGCGAAATGGTCGCAGCGAAATAACAAAATGCCAGAAAAAACCCGCGAGTTATACCATACCCCCAAAGAATTTAAAAATCAAACTTTTGAAATAAGTTTTGTTGTATTGGAAGTGACACAACCAGTTTTTCTATCCAGTATATTTTTTACAAAGTGCGGTTGCTATACTAAGTTCTATTCCCAATCTCATCCCCTTAAACTTTTATTTTAACGACAAAAAGTAGCATAATGTCCTTCCTAAACGAATCCTCCAAGCCCTAAATCGTAAAAATCGAACGATCTATTCTCGAGTTATGAGTGCACACACAGACGTCAGTCTCTTTTATATATAGGGGTACCCACCAGGTTTTTTCCGTGCCTTTCGTTTGGAACTATCGGGTCCAAAACTATTCTATTTTTAAAACTGGAACCATCCAGTTGGTCGGGTTGGGTACCCACAAAATTTCATTGAAATCGGTTGAGTGGTTTCGGAGATCGACAACACCTAACCAATTCCTCCGTAGATTTTGAAATTAAAATTCTTTCTTAGATTCCCTGCAAACGCAGAAGTACTGAAATACCTACTGAACCATGTACGGACAAAAAGTACTTTCTTTTCACTGAAAAAGAGAATACGTGAAGCAAAAAACTACTGCCTTGAACCTCTGTTTCTACGTAATAGGAAGTACTTAATAAGAACTTTGTTCCTACGAAAAAGGAAGTACTAAAGAAGTACATCGTGCATACGTAAAAGGAAGTACTTAATAAGTACTTTGTTCCTACGAAAAAGGGAGTACTGAAAAAGTACATCGTACCTACGTAAAAGGAAGTACATAAGATGTACTTCTTTTCCTCGTCAAAAGCAGTGCTAAGGAAGTACTTCGCTTCTGATGGTGCCTTCAAACTATAATAAAAAAATATTATTAACATTTTTCTACACGAAGTTAACGCGTTCAGCGATCTCTTACCTGCTCGGCCATCTAGCACGCACTGAAAGCCAAAATGATTCGATTTCTTTCAACACATTGCATTTTGCATTTTGCATATTTTGGAAAGTGTCTAGACATTGGTCGCAGTTCTTAATTGTCCAGGCATAAATCCCAATTGGATTATGAAGGATAACAACAACAAAAAACTGACACGATTGAAAGTTTGCAGAGTACATAAATCCAAATACTAATGCTCCAAGAGAACGCAAACACATTCACAAAATCATGTTTATCTGTAGTTGTGTTTTTGATAAACTACTGATACTGAAAACTGAACTGACAGGGTTTGCTATCTGTGAATAAGTTAAGAGTCATAAGAGCATTATATGTTTTCACTAATCTTAACTGTAACTCTCTTTGGCCGTCGATTCTCTTTCGTGACGTCGTTTGTAATTTGTACAGGCATGAAGAACGACAGAAAAGTGTATCCCGATCAGGGATGGAAAATGCCATTTTCGATTTGTACTGAAAACAGTTGTAAGATTGTACTGAAATGGAGCCAATTGTATTGAAAACAATTTTGCGTATAAGAAAGTGAATTCAAAATATTTTACTAACAAAACTGTACACACCTTAAAAAATATATAATATTTAAAATAAGTTGCATTCCTTAGGCCGCCCAAAACTCGAGAACGGATCGTCCAATTTGAGCTATCTTTTCTTTGATTAGACTGTATGCCACTTATGCATATGAATACCAAAACGCAAATGACCACATAAGCCGTCAAATGAACGAAATGTCAAAATTATCAAAGCTGTATAGATATAAGACCATATGACCAAAATTACCAATATGGTCATACTTGCCTTGATGGTTACCTATTTGATGCATTTGTTATTTATCACCCAATGTTGTAGAAGAGTAATGTTGTTAAGAAAAAGAAAGCAAAATAGGAATTATCTGGTAGTAACATTATAGGTAGGTACCTATTATTTTGTCTTATTTGTTCACGATTCTTATTTGCTCGAAATTGATTGTGGTCAGTTTTTTGTAGTGAAAAATGGATAAAGAAGTTGCGCATTGTTTTTGACTTCATTATTTCATTAATACACAAAAAAGAGAAAGAAAATGAAAATAAATCCCAATTCTACGAATTCATCAAACTTTGATGACAACAAAATAATGCTTATTCCATCAAAAGACTTTATGCTGGCATTCGTGGTTTTTGTCCGATTAAACTATGCTATTTGGGCGTTTTTATCTGTCAAAATCAGCCTGGTCATATGTGGCATTCAGGTCATTAGAGCATATGAGGATATGCCCATTACATTGTATACATATTTTGACAGGATAACTGTCAGAAATTGACATTTTATGAGCACTTGGCGTTGGCATACAGTCTAATCTTACCTTAAGGAAGGTTCATACAGTGAGAAAATTGTAAAATTTTATAGGGGGATTGGAAAAATTTGTAGAAATTGATTTTCCATAAGGGGGATTTTTTTAAAGTTTTAATCGTAATATACAGTGAGATCTTGTTTGTCAAGAGTTCTGTCTGATTTTCATGATTTCGGAAATTTTCTTTACGGTAATCATTTCTTGTGCTTGCAATTGCAATTGGATTTTGGGTAGTATGCAACAACTATTAGCGGCAACTTCACATTGTTTCAATGTAATCTCGAGTTTAAGAACGCTTTTTCTCGACACTCATGGCAGCTAAGATTCTGCACTGTCAAAATAAGGGACCTTGCTGAGCAGGGCGGGAACAGTGAGTCGAATAATATATTAATTCCTGAGCTCTTCAGGCTTAATACTCTCATTTTGCAAATTCATATTCAAAATATTGTCATGAGATTGAAACTCCTAACGGGGTGAGTTTCTAAGTCGAATCGAGTCAATGCTTTGTGTAAAACTAAAAACAATAAGTTCGTTAATTGATTTGATCTTTCATTTTTGGAAAACCACAAATTGCAAGAGAATTTGAAAGATAGGTAGGTACAGATAGATAAATGATTGTATCGAAATACGGCAAATTGTACTTTTGTACTCGAGCAAACTCATTTGTATCGAATTCGATACAATTGTATCGACTTTTCCATCCCTGATCCCGATCCCGAATCAAAGTATGTACACAACTGCGTAGTTGAAATTTAGTGTAGTAAAATTCAACTTTTTCAATTGTTAGGTAATATTTAAAAAAAAAGTAAAAA
This sequence comes from Cheilosia vernalis, assembly GCA_949126925.1. Classification (NCBI taxonomy): domain Eukaryota; kingdom Metazoa; phylum Arthropoda; class Insecta; order Diptera; family Syrphidae; genus Cheilosia; species Cheilosia vernalis. Next base: position 44,520,189 of record OX421358.1, read on the forward strand.
TGCAAAGATAAGCACCCTGAAAATATCTTTTTTTCGACAATTGATTTGTTAAGATTGGTTGAGCGTGTGAACCGCAAAAGGGAGAAACACACTAAAGAAACTACAGAAATAATATAGAGGGGATTTGCAAAATTGTATTGCTTTTATCGATTGACCAATCGTACTGGAAGTTTTTGTACCTGTGCGCTGTGCCGAATAGCTGAAATGAAGAAAAGAAGTCGCGTATGGACTCGGTTCATTTATACTGAAAATGAAAGACAACTTCATGGATTCTTCAGTAAACTTTTTTTACTGTTTGGCTTCCTTCAACAATTCCTCGATTGAGTTGCTTTTTTTTTTTTTGACTTCTGCGGAGGTACTATTTTGTTGCTGTCCACAAAAACATCATCCAAACCAAGGTCACCGTCTGACAAAAAAGATTCGGAAAACGATGAAGTGGATGGACGCTCACAAAACGACGAAGTGGATGGACCTTCCAAATATGGAGATGTGACATTGCTTTCGGAGAGATATGAGTTTCCTTCATATCTCGGAAAATTTCCAGAAGTGCTACAAATACAAATTATTCGAATGTACACTTGAAATTTCAAATCAAATCAACTATTAATACTTACTTGTCGTTAGCAAAATCTACTTCCTTGAGGAACATTAGATGGTCCATGGTCCATCCACTTCCATTTCTTTTTAGGAGAGGTTGCCCCACTTCCAGAAGGATATTTATATGTTTTTATTTCCCTATAAAATTTCTCCTTCAGCATTCTCCATCTGTCCTTCAGTTTCTTGGCTGAAATGAAGAAAAATATTTGCATTACCAATTACCAATTTATTGTTTACTGAATGTGTATTTACCTGGAAAACCTATTTTTGTTGAAAGTTCCCCGAATTTTTTATCCCGCAGGTAGGTATACATTTTTGTAGTGACAACTTCTTTTATTTTAAAGAAATTCATTTTCACGAACAAATTCGATCAACTTTTCTTCCATCTTTAAAGCCAAAACAAAAACAAACACGATCAGCAGTGTCAAAAGCCGATGATGCCAAATACTTGAAATTGCAATTTATTTTCTTTTGTGTTGTGGTATGTTTGAATTTTGCAGCAAATTTAGAAATAGAGACATGTTGCAGTACTGCAGTGAGTGCAGAATTTACGTGTGTCTATAATCATATCAACATGTGTATTCTAATCTTGCTGCGCAGTGAGTTCTGCACTCATGTGTTTTGGGCATTAATGTTTTGCAGCAGCAACCGTTGAATAAGTGCATTGACATCATTGGCATACCAAATGTAGATAGTGCTAATGCACTTAGCAGAACTGTCAAGGTTTTACAAGAGGGACTAAATGTACACATAGCGCATGATGACATTAATCAAAGGTATAGCAGCGGGAAGCAGTCCCATCTCCGACATCCAACCTATTAAAACCGCACGTATGAGGTCTCTTGGTATTGTTTGTGTGAAGCTGAGATCGATGGAGCTTAAGCGAAGCATTTTAACAAAGTAGAAGAAGATCAAATTAACTTCGTGCATGTTCGGCGATGGGAAAGGAAACAAACCAATTTTCATCAATGAGAGTCTTACGGACTTCAATTGAGCATTATTTAAGAAAGCTAAGGAAATTCAACGAGAAAAAAAACATTGCTTATTTATGGGTTAATAATGGGGTTATTTTGATGAGAAACGAAGAAAGTGCAAAAGTTATACAAATCCGTTCATTTGATGACTTAAATACATATTTTTACATTGTAATTTTTCATGTCCGTTCTCAACAATCTTTTTGATGATCCTCATGAAAATGACCTAATTACTCCATTATGTCGATTTGATAATGAATTTTGTGAAAGTGTTTTTCATGGCGGGTAAACAAATCAATGATTTTTTTATACTGCATCAGAATATTCGTAGTTAAAGAAAAAATTTTGATCTCTTTTTATCTCACTTGGAGTCGTTTTTAAACAAGCCTGATTTAATCTTTCTCTCCGAAATATGGATTTTCGATTATGAAAGGGATACTTATGAAATGCCTGGGTACAAGAGCTTTATGAAGTATAATAACTCATACGCTGAAGGTGGTGTTGTTGTTTATGTCAATAGTCAGTTCAGTAAATTTGTTACGGGATGTGAAAACTTGGAACTTAGATGTTCGGATATGATAAAAGTTAGTTGCACAATAGATGCACAAATCTAAGCGAGTCTCCAGCTGTTTTTAGGTATCTATCTGTTATGTGTGCAAATGAACTAGAGTTATGTATAAATGTTCCTACTAGACAGCCCTCTAACACTTGCATTGATCATATTTTCGGTAGGCTTGACTGTAATTCAACATTTTATCTTATAGGTAGCACTGCTGACTTCAGAATTTCTGACCATTCAATGATATGTTTGTTCCTGCATTCGAATAAGGTGCAGATTATTGACAAACAAAATCCTTATTATTTCTCCAAGACCGTTGATTACTCACTTTTAAAAGCTTGCTTATTACAAGAAAGCTGGTCAGACATATGGAATTGTTTTCCAATGCACTTAACAAACATGTTGCATTATGTTCGGTGAATATGCATCGAAAACGCAAAAAAAATCAACAAACTTAAACCTTGCATATCTAACTACCTGACTTAGCTAATTTTTATAGATCAACATATGGTTAATACATAAATGTATCAAGTCTGATCATTTATTTCCAAATGAATTCTTGGATTTGGAACTAGTTTCTGTTAAATTGACCTTAGCTGATTCATCGTGCATTTGTATTGTTGCTGTCTACATTCCCTCTGGGTCATCTCCGTTCGTATACGAAAGGTATTCTTGTGCTCTTGTCCATATTGCGGATCTTTTTGGTTATGGTAAAATTTTTATATTTGATGATTTTAATCTAACCTATACAAATTGGTATGTGGATACAGAATCTCCTTCTAGTTATAATCCATCAGAACTAGGACCTTTGCATGGCAAACTATTTTTAGAAAATGTATTGACTGTGGGCCTCTACCAAATCAATGGATTATATAATGAACACCAGCGCTTCCTTGATCTAATTTTTACTGACTGTCCTGATATATGTAGTGTTGTTCCCGCTGACGAATGGTTACTACCGAAAGTACCTCACCATAGTGCAATTGAAAGTATTCAAAAGCAGTTTCTTCTCTTCGCTTTACGTGATTTGCCTTGGAACCCCGAAAGCCGTCTTCCACCCTACACAAGCCGATTAAACTTGCTGAATCTTCAGACTTTGGAAAAACGAAGAGAGACATCCAATGTTATATTCCTTTTTTGCGTTCTGACTGGTAATGTCAACTCCACATATGTTCTCAACTCCATTAACATCAATACCAGACCGAGGACAACAAGAAACCCTAATTTTTTATATCAAATGACATCTCGATGTAACTATGGGAGTAATGGCCCCATCAATAACCTGACAAGGGATTTTAATGAGTACAATCATGTGATTGATTTCAATCTATCAAAATTAAATTTAAAAAAAAATATTGAAAGAAATGTAAAATAATAATAAGCTTTGAAATTAAATCTGTTTCATTATTGATTAACTGTGACATTATGTATAGTACATAGTTATAATAAATAAAACTAAAACATGTTTTATCCGACTTAATATCCCTTTAAACTGCCTGTTTTTAATAATTCGCTTTTTTCTAAGCTAACGTGGTTGAGAAGCTCCGTACATTTAACTATATCACATGATTCACAAAAAGTGAAGTTTCCAATTTGTTTCTTCCAGGTGTTTTCTTGCCTAGTAAAATAAAAGTGCGAGAGTTGAATATTGGAGTATTCTTTATTTTATAGGTAACCTAAGACCTACTTGAACTTCCACATCACCCTGCATAAATTTCTCCAACATATATTTCACTTTCTATTTCACAGCACTTTTTGGAGAGGAGTGAACATTTCATTTCACTCGAACAGAGTACCAGCCTTTAGTCATTCTTGTAAGTTAAGTAAATTATAATGAATATAGTATTAATTATCAATGGAATGAATAAATCTAATCTTATTAGTTATTACATTATGCTAAAATTAAAAAGGTAAGACAAAATATCTACTAAATTGAGACCATTTTTTTTTATAACCACATTCGAGATCTCATCACTACCACAGGAAGTAGAGTTAGGTAGAGAACTCACAGTTTTTAGCAATTCAAATCCTGTAATAGGCTCAAAATCGAAGCTGTTTCTGTTGCCATTACATATTTTTTTTTTTTGTCCGAGAGTAGTATGAGAATAGCAAGCGCGTTCTCATAGTAGTGTCAGATTTTTACTGACTAAAAACACCACCCTTCTAAAGATTGTTAGATACTGCAACTAAGATATAACTTATTAAGCAATTTTTCTATCATGAAATAACAACTTTTGACAGGTTACTTTCCAGTGAAAGATCCTGCGTGTTCCGCAAATGAGACGCGGTTAATCTTATCTCGCCAAGGCGAACGGTTTCGTTCTTTGTAGTCGGCGCAATAAATTGCTCTCGTCCAAGATTTGTCGGACTGTATTGTTGATATGTCCGATTAGTCGGTTTCTATGCTTTCTCGCGAAGCTTCTAGTTTCAGCTTCGATTGTTGGAATTCCGAGATCCCTATGGATATCGTCGTTTCTAATATATGGTATACAATTTCTCTAAGCACTTTATGTATTTTGAAAAGTTTGTAGAATATTTGCATTTGTTTTCTTGGTACAACCCCAAAGTTTCATACCGTAGGTCCACACCGGCTTTAGCACTTGCTTGTATAAAAGCAGTTTGTTCTCAGTACTGAGCTGGGAATGTTTTCCGAGTAACGAGTACATTTCTCTATATTTGATATCGAGTTCTTTACGTTTCATTTTCACGTGCGAACTCCATTTCAGCTTTGCGTCGAGTGCCATTCCCAGGTATTTGGCCTCGTTTGCAAAGGGTATTCGGGCCAAGTTTAGAAAAATTGGCAAGTCATTAGTTTTCTTATAGGTGAAGTTCACGTGAACAGATTTAGTTTCGTTGAGGGCGATCCGCCAGTTCCTTGTCCATTCATTTACCTTATTCACTGCGGCTTGCAGTTTTGTAGTCGCTTCTTCGATTGTAACTATTACCTACTGCTAGGATAGCTGTGTCGTCGGCGTTGCAATTACATATAATAACAGGTTTGGCGCAACAATTACAAGAAGCTTGTGGGCTATATGAAAAAGAGGAGTCACCAATGGAAGCGAAGTAACTACTAAATTCATTGGCTATTGCTAATGGATTTGAAATCTCAGTACCACCGTTGGTAAGTAATTGGATCAGTGTTAGTTTAAACTTTTCGACTTATAATACTAAATATTAATGGCTTGCCACTCCTTCTTAAGATTTCTCACTGTTAACTAAAATTAAGTTTAAATAACAAAACCTTTCTAAACCGTAGTTCTTGTGATTGCCCATCTGGCAACTCCTTTTTTCTAAACTTGGCAAATAAAATAAAAACTATGTACGCCCTTCCGGCCATACCAAGTGAAAGGGTTATATATATATTGTCTCTTTCTTCTCAATAAATCACTCAATCATTCTTCTTCACCAGTTTGACTTGTTTCTTAACGCTTGATAAAATCGCTACAATATTTCGCCATCGTTGGCCTTTATCATAAACGCGAACAAAATTTGGTGACCCCGACGTGATACGTTAAAATTAATAAAAGTCTTTTGAACAAGTCAAATCAATATATCATTGATTTTTACATTTTTTGCGCGGAAATAACCTCAAACCAAAATGTCAAAATCCGAGCAAACTCGCAACAGGAGAAACGTGTGCACAAAACAATTAGATCGCATCGAAGAATTTGCGATAACCAAAGCTGAAACAGCAACTGCAGCCGACCTCAACGTTCGATTAAACGCACTGGAAACGTGCTTTGATGTATTTTTAAGCCTACAATCGAAACTGGAGGACGCTGATCCTGAGGAAATTGAAAGAGACGTGCGCTCGAAATATGAAGAATTATATTATACTATTCGTCCAGCACTTCTAAACTTATTGGATAAGACAGAACCTAATAAGACTAAAGAAGACCACTCTGACGGTCAAACGACGACGGTATCGGAAAATATTAAATTACCTAAAGCTCACATTCCTACTTTTACAGGCATTATCACCGAGTGGATGTCATTCTACGACGCTTTCAATTCACTGGTTCATTCAAAGCCAAATCTAAGCAATGTGAGCAAGTTCCATTACCTAATTGGTTCTCTGGGCGGTAATGCAGCAATGATAGTTAAATCGTTGGAGGTAACAGATGCTAACTATGCTGTGGCCGTAAGAATGTTGCAGGACAGGTATGAAAATAGGAACAATAGATGCACAAATCTAAGCGAGTCTCCAGCTGTTTTTAGGTATCTATCTGTTATGTGTGCAAATGAACTAGAGTTATGTATAAATGTTCCTACTAGACAGCCCTCTAACACTTGCATTGATCATATTTTCGGTAGGCTTGACTGTAATTCAACATTTTATCTTATAGGTAGCACTGCTGACTTCAGAATTTCTGACCATTCAATGATATGTTTGTTCCTGCATTCGAATAAGGTGCAGATTATTGACAAACAAAATCCTTATTATTTCTCCAAGACCGTTGATTACTCACTTTTAAAAGCTTGCTTATTACAAGAAAGCTGGTCAGACATATGGAATTGTTTTCCAATGCACTTAACAAACATGTTGCATTATGTTCGGTGAATATGCATCGAAAACGCAAAAAAAATCAACAAACTTAAACCTTGCATATCTAACTACCTGACTTAGCTAATTTTTATAGATCAACATATGGTTAATACATAAATGTATCAAGTCTGATCATTTATTTCCAAATGAATTCTTGGATTTGGAACTAGTTTCTGTTAAATTGACCTTAGCTGATTCATCGTGCATTTGTATTGTTGCTGTCTACATTCCCTCTGGGTCATCTCCGTTCGTATACGAAAGGTATTCTTGTGCTCTTGTCCATATTGCGGATCTTTTTGGTTATGGTAAAATTTTTATATTTGATGATTTTAATCTAACCTATACAAATTGGTATGTGGATACAGAATCTCCTTCTAGTTATAATCCATCAGAACTAGGACCTTTGCATGGCAAACTATTTTTAGAAAATGTATTGACTGTGGGCCTCTACCAAATCAATGGATTATATAATGAACACCAGCGCTTCCTTGATCTAATTTTTACTGACTGTCCTGATATATGTAGTGTTGTTCCCGCTGACGAATGGTTACTACCGAAAGTACCTCACCATAGTGCAATTGAAAGTATTCAAAAGCAGTTTCTTCTCTTCGCTTTACGTGATTTGCCTTGGAACCCCGAAAGCCGTCTTCCACCCTACACAAGCCGATTAAACTTGCTGAATCTTCAGACTTTGGAAAAACGAAGAGAGACATCCAATGTTATATTCCTTTTTTGCGTTCTGACTGGTAATGTCAACTCCACATATGTTCTCAACTCCATTAACATCAATACCAGACCGAGGACAACAAGAAACCCTAATTTTTTATATCAAATGACATCTCGATGTAACTATGGGAGTAATGGCCCCATCAATAACCTGACAAGGGATTTTAATGAGTACAATCATGTGATTGATTTCAATCTATCAAAATTAAATTTAAAAAAAAATATTGAAAGAAATGTAAAATAATAATAAGCTTTGAAATTAAATCTGTTTCATTATTGATTAACTGTGACATTATGTATAGTACATAGTTATAATAAATAAAACTAAAACATGTTTTATCCGACTTAATATCCCTTTAAACTGCCTGTTTTTAATAATTCGCTTTTTTCTAAGCTAACGTGGTTGAGAAGCTCCGTACATTTAACTATATCACATGATTCACAAAAAGTGAAGTTTCCAATTTGTTTCTTCCAGGTGTTTTCTTGCCTAGTAAAATAAAAGTGCGAGAGTTGAATATTGGAGTATTCTTTATTTTATAGGTAACCTAAGACCTACTTGAACTTCCACATCACCCTGCATAAATTTCTCCAACATATATTTCACTTTCTATTTCACAGCACTTTTTGGAGAGGAGTGAACATTTCATTTCACTCGAACAGAGTACCAGCCTTTAGTCATTCTTGTAAGTTAAGTAAATTATAATGAATATAGTATTAATTATCAATGGAATGAATAAATCTAATCTTATTAGTTATTACATTATGCTAAAATTAAAAAGGTAAGACAAAATATCTACTAAATTGAGACCATTTTTTTTTATAACCACATTCGAGATCTCATCACTACCACAGGAAGTAGAGTTAGGTAGAGAACTCACAGTTTTTAGCAATTCAAATCCTGTAATAGGCTCAAAATCGAAGCTGTTTCTGTTGCCATTACATATTTTTTTTTTTTGTCCGAGAGTAGTATGAGAATAGCAAGCGCGTTCTCATAGTAGTGTCAGATTTTTACTGACTAAAAACACCACCCTTCTAAAGATTGTTAGATACTGCAACTAAGATATAACTTATTAAGCAATTTTTCTATCATGAAATAACAACTTTTGACAGGTTACTTTCCAGTGAAAGATCCTGCGTGTTCCGCAAATGAGACGCGGTTAATCTTATCTCGCCAAGGCGAACGGTTTCGTTCTTTGTAGTCGGCGCAATAAATTGCTCTCGTCCAAGATTTGTCGGACTGTATTGTTGATATGTCCGATTAGTCGGTTTCTATGCTTTCTCGCGAAGCTTCTAGTTTCAGCTTCGATTGTTGGAATTCCGAGATCCCTATGGATATCGTCGTTTCTAATATATGGTATACAATTTCTCTAAGCACTTTATGTATTTTGAAAAGTTTGTAGAATATTTGCATTTGTTTTCTTGGTACAACCCCAAAGTTTCATACCGTAGGTCCACACCGGCTTTAGCACTTGCTTGTATAAAAGCAGTTTGTTCTCAGTACTGAGCTGGGAATGTTTTCCGAGTAACGAGTACATTTCTCTATATTTGATATCGAGTTCTTTACGTTTCATTTTCACGTGCGAACTCCATTTCAGCTTTGCGTCGAGTGCCATTCCCAGGTATTTGGCCTCGTTTGCAAAGGGTATTCGGGCCAAGTTTAGAAAAATTGGCAAGTCATTAGTTTTCTTATAGGTGAAGTTCACGTGAACAGATTTAGTTTCGTTGAGGGCGATCCGCCAGTTCCTTGTCCATTCATTTACCTTATTCACTGCGGCTTGCAGTTTTGTAGTCGCTTCTTCGATTGTAACTATTACCTACTGCTAGGATAGCTGTGTCGTCGGCGTTGCAATTACATATAATAACAGGTTTGGCGCAACAATTACAAGAAGCTTGTGGGCTATATGAAAAAGAGGAGTCACCAATGGAAGCGAAGTAACTACTAAATTCATTGGCTATTGCTAATGGATTTGAAATCTCAGTACCACCGTTGGTAAGTAATTGGATCAGTGTTAGTTTAAACTTTTCGACTTATAATACTAAATATTAATGGCTTGCCACTCCTTCTTAAGATTTCTCACTGTTAACTAAAATTAAGTTTAAATAACAAAACCTTTCTAAACCGTAGTTCTTGTGATTGCCCATCTGGCAACTCCTTTTTTCTAAACTTGGCAAATAAAATAAAAACTATGTACGCCCTTCCGGCCATACCAAGTGAAAGGGTTATATATATATTGTCTCTTTCTTCTCAATAAATCACTCAATCATTCTTCTTCACCAGTTTGACTTGTTTCTTAACGCTTGATAAAATCGCTACAATATTTCGCCATCGTTGGCCTTTATCATAAACGCGAACAAAATTTGGTGACCCCGACGTGATACGTTAAAATTAATAAAAGTCTTTTGAACAAGTCAAATCAATATATCATTGATTTTTACATTTTTTGCGCGGAAATAACCTCAAACCAAAATGTCAAAATCCGAGCAAACTCGCAACAGGAGAAACGTGTGCACAAAACAATTAGATCGCATCGAAGAATTTGCGATAACCAAAGCTGAAACAGCAACTGCAGCCGACCTCAACGTTCGATTAAACGCACTGGAAACGTGCTTTGATGTATTTTTAAGCCTACAATCGAAACTGGAGGACGCTGATCCTGAGGAAATTGAAAGAGACGTGCGCTCGAAATATGAAGAATTATATTATACTATTCGTCCAGCACTTCTAAACTTATTGGATAAGACAGAACCTAATAAGACTAAAGAAGACCACTCTGACGGTCAAACGACGACGGTATCGGAAAATATTAAATTACCTAAAGCTCACATTCCTACTTTTACAGGCATTATCACCGAGTGGATGTCATTCTACGACGCTTTCAATTCACTGGTTCATTCAAAGCCAAATCTAAGCAATGTGAGCAAGTTCCATTACCTAATTGGTTCTCTGGGCGGTAATGCAGCAATGATAGTTAAATCGTTGGAGGTAACAGATGCTAACTATGCTGTGGCCGTAAGAATGTTGCAGGACAGGTATGAAAATAGGAAGGTGATCGCGCAGGAGCATCTGAAGCAGCTTTTCGAGGCACCCCCAGTGCAAAGGAACTCCGCATCATCTCTTCGAAATCTTCTCGACACCTTCAATGTGCACCTACGAGCTCTCTCCTCATTGGGACGAACAACGCAGCAGTGGGACGATTTAATCGTTTTCATCATCACATCTAAATTAGATACCTCAACATTGACTAGATGGCAAGAAGAAGCCCCCGCCGACCGATTAGCCAGTTACAAAGAGATATGCGATCATCTTAATAAGCGCAGTCAGATATTGGAAGGGATGGTAAGCCAAATGCCAGTAGCTAAGGTGAGTGCTAACAATAAGGTAGATAGTAGACCAAAAAAACATACCACGATCTCTAACCACCACCAACAACGTGCAGTGCACCTTATGCTCAAAGTCTGGCCATGTCATTTCAAGATGCTACCGCTTCCTTCGCATGAGTCCAGCTGAGCGGAAAGAACAAATTACTTCCCTAAATCTCTGCGAAAATTGCCTTAAAGGTAATCATATTGTATCGAACTGCATGAGTATTGCAACTCTGCCGTCGATGTATTAAGCAACTATGTATATAAACTTAACGAAAGACCGAGAAGGTTCTGAGATTTGTATGACGAAAGTCAGTCTTTCAGCAGGAACCAACCGAGAAGGTTGTATAAGATTAATAAACAAAAGTGGTTTTTTATAACATTTTTCCACTATAATTGTCTTGTCTTTTATTTGTCTGATGGTTTAAATTTGTTTTCCTCGGATTGTGACGGGTAATACTTCTTGTGCGTACAATTTCGCTGAGCTACTATACATTTTGGTCCGTGTCGAGCCGGATAAGGTGCCAGTGACGTGATGGTGCAGGTTTTTGTTTGAAAAAAAAAATAAGTGCATTGTGAGTGAGCAGGTCTCGTTTTATTGAAAAACTAAAATGGTGATGGTGAAATTGCGCTACGATGAAAATCACGCAGTCGCAAGATAAATGTGCGCGGGAAATTAATACATGATGCGTACAGGAAGTGGCGTATCATCAGCAGGTAGTGCGAAAAAATAGCACTGTACATCATTTTGTACCTACCAGCATGTAAGTAAGTAAATAGACATTGCGCCGTACTAATAACCAATTTTAGTCTAGACTTTAAATTTACGGAAGCTCACAATTGCGAAATATGTATGGCAAATATAGCCACCGTGAACTGTTAAAATTTAGAGTCGAAACTAAAAATGTTTATTGGTAAGGCCCATTGTTTCGTTGTTTACCCCTTTTGCAAGCAGAAGCGACCCATACAAATTCTTCATCAAGAATTAAGAGCAGGAGCAGGCAGGAGTGTTTGTGTTCTCGCGCCACGGCGAAAATACACACACACAGACACACCAGACACCACGAGCAGCGAGCGAGAATCGAGAAAAATATTTACAAAAAATATTCTGCCGCGCACTCGCAGCAGCTAGGAGAAGGAGAAATGGGAAGGTTTCGTCAAAAACGAAAAGAAAAAGGGCAACGAGCGGTCGAGTTTTGCAAGGCAGAAAAATTCAAACCGAAACAATGTTAAATTTTTTAGAGATAGATACCTAACAATAATTCTTTTATAAAATTTCTAAGATAAGCCTAAAATACAGTCCACATTGATAGCAGGACAATTAACATTTCTTAGATATTGTAAAATTTGTTGTTTGCAAGTGAAAGGTGATGGTTGCGGTACTATAAAATTTCTTAGTTTTTCAGTGAATGTGCGCTGGTGTCGACAACGAGGGTGCAGGGGCAGGGTGTCTGGTTCATTTACGTTTCAGATGCAGAAGGAAAATATTCGAATGAGTGAAGCGAGTGTGCGTATTCCTTTTTTTGTGTGCTTGTGTGAAGGGAAACAACAATAATTCCATGTTTTGTTTTGTGCTTGTGTGATAGGGGAATTACAAGAATTAGATATTCTGATTCTACTTTTGTGTGATGGGAGTAATTATTATTATTATACATAATTATATTTATCAAAAACCTAAATATCTGATTATGGTGGTTGTTGTTGCTGCTGGGTTAAGATTTTTTTTTTTCAGGTTACTTGAGTTAAGTTTTTTTTGTTGTCACCTTTTTTTTCTGGCCAAGTTATTAGTTTGTCGAGACATTGAAAGAGAAGGGGAAGGAGGGGCTTGAGCACAAATGTGCCAGTCGCCATTAATTTTACAAAGCGAGAAATATGGTCGAGACAAACAATGAGCAGCGAAGCAGGTGGAACTCAGAGCACTTGAGTGCGAGTTACCAAAAAATAAAAGAGAAAGAGTGAAGGAGGAACTTGAGTGCAAATGCACCGGTTGCTGTAGATCAAGATGTTAGTTGATTTTTATATAGGTAAATAAAAAAAAAAAGGAGACATAGCAGAAGAAGGAAAAAACTCAAAGCACGACGGTGCTAGTTTTTAAGAGAAGGAGCTTGCAAGCAGCAGGAGCAAATATTTCAGAATATGCTCAATTGAGTTCTGAAAAGCAACAAACAATTTAAAATTGTTGTGAGAAACTTGAATTATAAAACAAGCACATAAAACAACAACAACTATAAAAGCAGCAACAATTTTCCACCCCATTAATTTGATTATTTCATTTAGTTAGTTCCGCATAATGGGAAAAGCCAATTGCTTAGTACCTACTGCGGAATATTTCTTATTTATTTACTTTCGCATACTGGGAAAAGCCAATTGCTTAGTACCTACTGCGGAACATTTCTTATTTATTTACTTTCGCATACTGGGAAAAGCAAAGTGTTTAGTACCTACTGCGAAATTTTTGTTTTGTTTATTTCAGCTATCGCATACCTATTGGGAAAAAGCAAAGTGCTTAGTACCTACTGCGAAATATTTTTGTTTTTGTTTATTTCAGCTATCGCATATTGGGAAAAGGCAAAGTGCTTAGTACCTACTGCGAAATATTTTTGTTTTTGTTTATTTCAGCTATCGCATATTGGGAAAAAGCAAAGTGCTTAGTACATACTGCGAAATATTTTTGTTTTGTTTATTTCAACAATCGCATACTGGGAAATTGCAAATTGCTAAGTACCTACTGCGAACTATTATTTATTTATTTATTTTTATTCCAGGATAAAGCATTATTGAAATTCAATTTCTAATGCAATACACTTTTTAGGAAAAGAAAGGCAAGCAGGCATTTTTTATTGATAATAAAAAAGGTGCAGGCAAGCAGGTGAAAGAGATGGAAAAAGAGCATGCACGCAACGATAATTATATACGTTGCCGGAATGTTTTCGGTGAGCAGGATGCTGGCCTTTGGGGAATCTCCAACCTTTGGGATTTCCACGATGGCAACAGCACAGGTCAGCTTTGAAGCCTAGCAGGATGCTTGGTCGCAGGTGAAGGTGACTGAGAGCAGGATTGGGTTGGCCAACGATTTGTTGATCAACGTTGAGATGCAACGCAGGGTTGCTGAAGCAGAGGCAAAATATTTGCCTCCTATGCAGCATTAAAGGAGAAGGTAGCAGAAAGAACTCCAAGATCAGGAGCAGCAGGCAGAGCAGGACATCCCATTGAAGTCCAGGTTAGTCTTCCATTCGCCAACACGATGTGTAGAACACCTGACGATCGTTCAATGGTGATATTATAAAATGGCAGGGTTTTGAGATTGATTTGTGGCAGCGATCTATGACATATTTTCCGCCCGCCTACATATTTTCGTATCCAAAGGCATCGCATTGGGTGGAGCACCAAGCAGGAAAATTGAGCAGCCGTGTCGTCCATACATCAGGCGCAGTCAGCTCTAAGCAAATGCGAGAATGTGCGAGCAGGTGGCAGCAATGCCCGGAGAGAGGAAGCAGAAGCTGACAAAAAACCATTACCTAGCCACTCGTGCAAATCTTTGAGTCATCCAATATGGCGTTGCCCGGTGTTTGCGGTGTCGAACTTGCGGGCCAAGCAGGACTTCGTGAAGGAGAAGGCACTCGTCTTGAATTGTCTGATGTAAGACATGCACCGAAGGAGTGCTTCCAGGGACCGTGCGTACAGTGCGCCGGGAAGCAAATACAATAGTGTAATCTGTACTCTATGAGCGAGCTTAAGAAGGTTGAAGCAATGATCTTCCATGTGCAGGAAAAGGGAAGGAAGAGAAGGAGCTATTAGGAAGGCGGAAACAAGCAGAGAAGAGATTGACTAGTTTGTCCCTTCCGAGAAACGCCCTCATTTTGACAAAACCAGGACAAAAGCAATAGCAAGTACAGCAGGAGTGAAGGAAGCAGAGAGTGAGTCATAGGGTAAATAAAGCTATAAGTAGCATTTATTTAACATATTTTAATTATAATGAGCAAGAGCAGCGAAAATTTACTTTGATGCCTACGGCACAGGTAATAATCGAGATGGATGGCAGGAAGTATGGGCCAATAAGGGAACAACCTGACCTAGCAAGTTATCAGCTTTCCCAGAGATTGGGCTTACCAAAGGGGCAAATAGCGAAGAGAGTGATTGGTGTGAAAGGCGAACCACACTTCTTGTAGGTCCATGGTTCAATTCGCAGGTTTCAGTAGAGCAGGATTTCTGGGTACTGCCCAAAGAAAGTAAATGGCAGCCAATTGTGCCTACACACAATTTGGGATCGCCACGGATGGACATGTCTACGGGGTTGCCACTTGCGGATCCAGAATATTGGAAAGCAGGTCCCGTAGATTTATTGCCAAGGTTTATAGCAGAGACATTTATTTCTTTTTAAGGGCATCAGCCTGATGATGTTCTAGAGATGGAAGCTATTTTTAGCAGGATCATACTCGGAAAGTATGATAGCGAGAAGGATAGCATGGGCATTGAGCTTGAGCAGGTGTCACATGTTGTGTACATCGAAGACAATCAACATCATGAATCGCTTAAGCGTTTATGGCAGTTGGATGGCATTGAAATGTCATCAAGCAGGTCAAAGGAGCAGGAGCATGTGGAACAGAATTTCATCAATACGTTTTCACGTGATAATTCTTGCAGGTTTGTTTGTGACGATTCCTTTGAAGGAATCAGAGAAGGAAGCTTGGAGCTTACAATGAGACATTATTTCTTTGCTTTAGAGAGAACGCTAGCAGGAGATTCTGAACTAAAACAGAATTCATAAGAGCGTATGAAAGAGCAGAGCACATGACACCAGTAACTGGTACAGTGCATGGCAGGCTTATATACCACATGCCACATCATTGCGTCACTAAAATGTTTAGAGTCGTATTCGATGCGAGCTGCAGGACAAATAAGGGCATTTCATTAAATGAAGTGTGAAATGCTAAGTGAAAAACTACAGAAGGATTTGCACGAAATTTTAATGCGTTTCCGCAGGCATCGAGTTGCTATTAGTGCGGATATTAAAATGATGTTCAGAATGGTGAAGGTTGTGAAGGAACAGTGGGATTTGCAGCGTATATTCTGGAGATAAGCCCGCAGGACAATTTGAGAGAATATTGGCTGACGGTAGTCACCTTTGGTATGACTTCAGCAGCTTATAACACTGAAAGAGCATTAACACAGAGAAGCAGAGCAGGAGTTTCCAAAAGCTGCTAAGGCAATTATGGAAGACTTTTATATGGATGACTGTACCACGCGTGCGGATTCCAAAGAGAAGGGGATCGAATTATCGAAAGATATCGATCATGTTTTAAAAGGCGCAGGTTTTGAGCTAAGAAAATGGATATCTAATTCCAAGGCTCTAGTGAAGGACATGAACTATGAAAAGCAGAAGTCAACCTTGTTCCAAGATGATGAAAAGGCATCGATTTTGGGCCTTAAGTGGCTGCTTGAGAAGGACCAATTCACACTTGCAGTGAAAACACCAGTGACTGAGCACACAATGACGAAGAGAAAGGTAGTGAGCTGCGTTGTGCAACTTTACGATTCTAATGGGTTCATAGCTCCCGTTACGATTGTAGGGAAGATTCTTACCCAAGACATATGGCGTTTAAACGTTGACTGGGATGAGAAATCACCAAGAGAGATAGATGAGAGATGGAGAGATTTTTGGCAGGAAATAACATTCTTAGAGAATGTAAGAATTCAGAGATGGATAGGTACCTCGGAAAAGGTACGGAAGGAAATTCATGGTTTTTCGGATGCTTCCGAAAGAGCATATGGAGCAGCGAATAATGCGAGAAAGGCAAATGGCTGTATTTAAGCCATTCTTCTCACAGCAATAACACGGGTTGCGCCACTTAAAACAGTGACAACACCAACACCGCGATTTGAGCTTGCAGCAGCGGAGCTATTGGGACGACTAATTGTTAGCGTCATCAAAACAATGGAATGTGAAGGTATCAAGTAGGCATTGGACAAAAAAGTTACCATTCAATTTGGGAACATTTGTAGCGAATAAGGTCTCGTCTATACAGACAAACACTGAAGTCAAAAGGTGGAGACATGTTGGAGCGAGGATAACTCTGCTGATCTCCTAAGTAGAGGAGTAAACTCATCAGCATTGTTTGATAACAAGTTGTGGCGACATGGGCAGGAATGGTTGACAAAACCTCGGCCGAGCTGGTCATCTGAAAAGTTTGTGTCAAATGTTTCAGATGGGGGGAGGGATGAGATTAAGGTTTTTGTGATCACGAAATTCACAGAAAATTTATCTATTTATAGGTATGAGGTGCTATAGAAGGAGTAATAAATTGATCGAATACACGTCTACATTAGAGAAGGCTATAAAAATAATCAGCTATGTACTTCACTTTATCAATGCAACTAGAGCAAAGATAAAATGACGGAAGGATGATGAGAAGAGATATGGCAAGAGACGGAGACGTTCTGTACGTCATGTGAAAAGGAGAGAAAGAGCAGGAAACATAGCACGAAATAGAGCAGAGAATAAAGCAGGAGTACTTGATCAACCGTCTTCCGAAGAGAAGATGGAATCAATTGATCACTTACTAAGAAAAGAGCAGGAAAATTATTTTGCGAAGGAAATTACTTGTATAGAGAAGCACAGGTGTTTACCTGACAAGAGCAGGATAGAATCGTTGAAACCAATTCTGGATGGTGAAAAGATTCTGAGAGTTTAGGGAAGGTCAGAGAGAGCAGAGATGGAATATGAGAGAAGGCATCCAGCAATCGTGCCAAATGGTTCTCGATTAGCTTGGTTAACCATGGATAGCGCTCATTAAGCAACTAAGTACGCATAGAGCAGGGCAGGACATAATCCGAAGCTCCGAATTGAGCTGAGGGATTATATACATAAGTGCTTGATTTGTGTGCGACATAACCGTCGCTTTTGATGGCTGCTTTGCCATCGGAGAGAGTTAAAGCAGGAAAAGCTTTTCTACATACAGGGGTAGATTACGCAGGTCCGTTTGAGATCAAAATGATCGACAGAGCAGGTGGGCAAATAACAAAGCAGAAATGTTGGGTTTCCGTCTTTGTTTGTCTCAAATAAGAGCAGTGCATATTGATTTGATATAAGATCATACGTGAGTGGCGTTTATTGCTTGTTTCGAACAATTCATAGCGAGAAGGGGCAGGTGTGAAAGGTTGTATAGCGACAATGGTACAGCATTTGTCAGTGCAGCGAAGGATTTCAGAAGGCAAAAGAGCGTTGGCTAGTGAAGGATACTTTTGAACACTTAAGTTCGAAAGAGACGGGATGAAGATGTAAGGGTCCTGCAGCACCACATCAAGGTGCAGCGGTAAAGTCAATGAAATATCATTTGACGAGAATTGTTGGTGTGATGGGTTTAGCATATGAGCAGGGTTTGACACTACTACTTGGGATGGAAGCCATATTGAATTCAAGACCGCTTTATCCATTGAGCAATCCAAACGATCTATAGGCGTTTACGCAGGGACATATTTTGGTTGGTGAGGCACTCGTGTTACCGTTACCATTCGTAACGAATGAGATCCCAAATACAAAAGGTATAAAATTATGGAAGGAGCGTAAAACTGTGCTTGCGCATTTCAGGAGAGGTGAAAGGAAGAGTACCTATTTAATCTGTATGAGAGAAAGAAATGGTGAAATACGGCTTGAGAGAAGGACAATTGAGCGTAATAAAGAGCGAGAATTACCCACCATCGACATGGGCGATTGCCCGATATTGAGATTAAAACCAAGCAGAGAGGAATGTTATACTGCGAGCAGCAACCAATCAACTTACGAGTCCAGTACAAAAGATCTGTATCCTGCCAATCGAAGAGCTGAAATGATTTATCTAATTACTATAATTTATATTTATCTTTAGCAGAAATATGTTTAAATAAAAAGCGAAAGGGTAGAAAACCGTAGGTTTTCGCCGGGACTGTATCGAACTGCATGAGTATTGCAACTCCGCCGTCGATGTATTAAGCAACTATGTATATAAACTTAACGAAAGACCGAGAAGGTTCTGAGATTTGTATGACGAAAGTCAGTCTTTCAGCAGGAACCAACCGAGAAGGTTGTATAAGATTAATAAACAAAAGTGGTTTTTTATAACATTTTTCCACTATAATTGTCTTGTCTTTTATTTGTCTGATGGTTTAAATTTGTTTTCCTCGGATTGTGACGGGTAATACTTCTTGTGCGTACAATTTCGCTGAGCTACTATACACATATCAAGGCAAATTGCAAATCGTCCAATTGCCGCAGTTGTGGGAAGAAACATCATTCATTACTTCACACTGACGTTACAGTTTTTAATCCGAATGCTAATGAGTTTGCTCCTTGCACCTATTCTAACGACTTTACGACCCTACACTCTTCTGCTGGCAACATGCACACTGAGGCAACTACCATTCTGGCCACGGCAATAATCTATGCCATTGATTTTCAAGGCTCTCCTATTGCGTGTCGCGTCTTATTGGATTCGGGCTCGCAGATCAATTTTATAAATGATCAATTCGCTCAACGTCTGGGTTCAGTTCGTACAAAAACAAACCAATCTTACTCTGGCATATCGTCGTTTAAAAAGCAGGCATATCATAAAGCCTTCATTACTATTAAATCACGGATAAATGATTTTAGTACATCTATTGAAGCGCTTATACTTCCGAAAATTACCAGCCTCCTACCCTCTGAGAAAATTAACACCGCAGTCCTTGACATACCATCAAGCATCACATTAGCAGACCCAGCATTTGAAATTCCTCAAAAAATTGATTTACTCATTGGTGCCGAGCTTTTCTTTTCCCTACTCTTGGATGGCAAACTGCTATTGGGAAACAACAACACTCTTCTGCAGAACACCGTCTTTGGATGGGTCGTCACTGGTAGATATCCAACATCAATTAAACATGCCCCCAGCTGCCATACAGTCATTGAAAATGATTTCAAGCACAATCAGCTAGAGCAACGTTTAAAGCGCTTTTGGGAAATCGAAGAGCGGTCAATTACAGTAAATAACCTTTCAAAAAACGAAGCTGAGTGCGAGCGTCACTTCTTAGAAAATTATCGTCGTACAGATTCTGGTAGTTATCAGGTAAGGCTGCCATTTAGATGTGATGCTGCCAACTTGGGAGCATCATACAATGCAGCTTTACGCCGCTTCCTGCAACTGGAAAGGAAATTTAAGAGATGTAGCAATACAAAGCAGATGTACATCCACTTTATAAATGAGTATATCCAACTCAATCACATGGAGATCGTCCAATATGTAGACCGATCTAAACCCCATTTCTACCTTCCACACCACTGTATCTTTAAGCCTAGTAGTAGCACGACCAAACTAAGGGTCGTTTTTGATGGCTCTGCCAAATCTGACAGCGGAAAATCACTTAACGACGTGCTTATGGTGGGCCCTGTCGTCCAACCGGATTTATTTGCAATAGCTTTGCGCTTTCGCATGCATCGTTATGTCTTCACAGCTGATATAACAAAAATGTATCGCCAGATCATCGTCGACCCAAGAGATCGCGACTTCCAGCTGATCCTGTGGAGGGACTCTGAAGAAAAACCAATCAGCACCTATCGCCTGTGCACTGTCACTTATGGAACATCCCCAGCTTCCTATCTCGCCACTCGCTCATTGAATCAATTGGCTATTGATGGCATGCATCATTTTCCTCGTGCTTCCAAGGCCATTCTAACCGACTTCTACGTTGATGACGTGCTAACCGGGTCGGATTCCTTAAGTGATACCAAGCAGCTTCAAAATGAATTAATTGCACTGCTTAAAACCGGTAGATTTGAGCTTAGAAAATGGTGTTCGAATTCACCCCTCTTATTAGAAGACATCCCTACTGAACAGAAAGAATTGCATTTCCAGATGCAAGCTAGCGACGTTATTAAAACGTTAGGCATTATGTGGGACCCTGCTTCTGACGCTTTTATGTATAAAAGTGAAAATCTAGAACAGCATGCCCAAAGTACAAAAAGATCAGTGCTATCCGATATCTCGCAACTGTTTGATCCTCTTGGACTAGTCAACCCAGTCATCGTGCTAGCAAAGATATTCATGAAACAGTTGTGGAGAACTAAATTATCTTGGGATGATCCACTTCCTCAAGAGTATGAAAAAAAAATGAATTGAATTTCGTCAAGAGTTTGCTACCCTACAACATCTGCGAATACCGAGATGGGCTATTTCATCTCTGAAGGCAGGAGCTCAAATACACGCCTTTGCTGATAGCTCTGAGCTGGCATATGGCACCTGTGTGTACATTCGTTGTTTTCGACAGGATGGAAGCATTCAAACCAGGCTATTAGCAGCAAAATCTAAAGTTGCTCCCACCAAGAACACCTGCCTGCCTCGACTTGAACTATGCGCAGCTGAAATGATGGCGCAATTTGTGCATCGGATTACACAAATCTTGCATATCCAATTTGAAAACATCTATTACTGGACAGACTCGTCCATCGTTTTAGCTTGGCTGTCTGCTGAATCATCGACTTGGAAGACATTCATTGCTAATCGTGTCTCATCAATACAGGAAACGACTACTCTTCAACAATGGCGACACATCGACTGCAAGCTAAATCCTGCCGACATCGTATCCCGCGGGGCCCGACCTTCATCGTTGATTAACTCCGAAATGTGGTTCCTTGGGCCAAAGTTTCTAAGACAAGACCAGGAACAATGGCCATCTGCTAAGTCACCTTCGTATATTGCTGACGACGATGTGTTAGAACGGCGAAAGATTAAAATCGTTCTGTCGACGCAAAATCATACTGATATAATCACAGAGATTAAGTATCATAACTCTTACAACCGACTTCTTCGTGTTATTTCATATATGTACAGGTTTAAATTTAACAGCCATGCCAAGAGTACGAACACTGATAGACTTCGTGGGCCAATCACTGCGACTGAACTGAAAAATGCATTGCGCGTCGTCTTAAAACAAGTTCAGGGTCTTCATTTTGATCAAGAACTAGAACATCTACACAAAGGATCAGAAATTCCCAAGCGAAGTAACATTCGATCTCTAACTCCATTCCTGGATACGGATGGACTGATTCGAGTGGGTGGCAGACTCAAAAATTCGAACCTGACGTTCAATGAGAAGCATCCAATTCTGTTGCCTACATCGCATGCCTTCACCACCTGCATCATTCAACATCTCCATCGCAAGCATGGTCATCTGGGTCCACAGAATCTTCTAGCTGTCGTTCGCCAACAATTTTGGCCAATAAGCGGACGGACATTATCGAAAAGGGTCGTGAGGAAATGCATATTGTGTGTGCGATGCAGGCCTAAGCCACTCGAACAACTGATGGGAGACTTACCAACGTCGCGTGTACTACCAGCAAGACCATTTTTGACAGTTGGTATTGATTTTTGTGGCCCTTTTTTGGTACACTACCGCGGAAGAGGCGTAGTACCTACTAAGGCTTACGTGTCGGTATTCATATGCTTTATCACTCGCGCAATACATTTGGAGCTGGTCGAGGATCTCACCGCTGCTTCCTTTATAGCAGCTCTGCGACGTTTTGTAGGTCGCCGAGGACTATGTTCCACAATCTATAGCGACAACGGACTCAATATCATTGGCGCAAGGAATGAGCTACATGAAATTTATAAACTCTTTTTAAACAGTCAAAGCAATGCCGAGATCTTAAACATGTGCGCCGAAGATGGAATTGAATGGAAGACAATACCTCCTAGGTCTCCGCATATGGGTGGGATCTGGGAAGCTGCTGTTAAAGCAGCGAAGTTTCACATGAAAAGATTAATGCATCTTATTACGCCAACTTATGTGGAATTATCCACTATCCTTGTCCAAATTGAAGCAATTCCAAACTCGAGACCCCTTACGCAAATATCCAATGATCCTAATGATTTCAATGTTTTAACTCCTGGTCATTTTCTCACAGGTGGACCTCTAACTGCAATTGTGGAGAACAGTGTTAAAGATGACCGCCTCAACCGACTTTCACGATGGCAACGTATCCAATGGGTAACTCAAACATTCTGGACGAGATGGTCCACGGAGTACCTACAAGGGCTTCAGAAACGCACCAAGTGGATGCTGACCGCCAAAAATGAAGCTATCGGTACGCTTGTGGTTCTTAAAGATGACAGTCTTCCCCCTCTTAAATGGAAAATGGCCCGAATAGTAGCACTACACCCCGGAAGTGACGAAATCGTACGAGTGGTTACCGTAAAAACTTCTTCATCCATCCTAAAAAGATCAATAGCTCAAATTTGTATCTTACCAGTTGAAGATCCCGTGCCTCTTCAAGGCGGGGAGCATGTTAACTAAAATTAAGTTTAAATAACAAAACCTTTCTAAACCGTAGTTCTTGTGATTGCCCATCTGGCAACTCCTTTTTTCTAAACTTGGCAAATAAAATAAAAACTATGTACGCCCTTCCGGCCATACCAAGTGAAAGGGTTATATATATATTGTCTCTTTCTTCTGAATAAATCACTCAATCATTCTTCTTCACCAGTTTGACTTGTTTCTTAACGCTTGATAAAATCGCTACAATATTTCGCCATCGTTGGCCTTTATCATAAACGCGAACACTCACTTTTTTGCAAAACTTTCTGAAGCGGCTTTTTAAGCTACTATTCATTTGATGTTTCCAACATTTTTGTCTCAGTTTGTGTGTAACATATTTTTTTTTTTTTTAAAGGGTTATCGATGGTATATCATATGCTGTACCTAGAAACATTTTGAGAGGCATAAACACTGTCCCAACTTTCAAAAAGAAGCTTATAGTTTAATTCTATAAAGTTTATTTTATTAAAAGAGGTTGGTGAAGAATCGTATGGCTTACTATATTTTATGTTATTAAAAAAGATTGCCTCCATACAATGGTCAGTTATATTAAGATCCATGTAGATTCCAAAAAGTTAATCCACTGCTGAATTCTCAAGACGAACAAACACATGGTCAAGGCCTGCAGTTGGCCTGGTAGGTTCTTCAAGTATGGGAACGAGTCCGTGTTCAGCCATGAGTGTTAGGTAAGAGTCAGAAACTCAGTTAGAAGCCAAAATATCTAAATTCAAGTCACCTCCAGACACGATCTAATATATTTAACCTTCGATTTTCGTATAATTTTGTCTGTAGCTTCTTACGAATACCTACAGAGATTTTGATCATATTAACTACCCAAGCTTGGAGCGAAGCGCTCGAAATGTCCAATGGGAGCGTGTATTGCGCCTGTCCAGCCCTTGTGATCAAATTGAGTTCCTAACCCTTAATATGAATACACTTTTTAATAATCATGTTCCTAGTAAAGTTCAATTAGTTTAACATGACCAATTTCCTTGGTTCTTAAATGAAATTCGTAGGCTCATGTTACAACGTAATCTAGTCTTCAACGTGTGGAAACGTTTTCGGCTAGATGTCCATCTACATACGTCTTAATCATACACTACGCAACCTGGTGGTTTCCAAAGTTCGCACTGCGAAAAAACAATTCTACAGCAATAAATTAAACCCAGCAATGAAAAGTCGACAACTTTGGGAAAATTTGCGAGATATTGGAATTGGAAAGCGTGACATAGGCCTTGACACCAATATCGATGTAAATGTTCTCAATCAGACATTTTTGTAACACTTCCTTTTCCTGTTCTGACTCAAGTACCTTAAAGCATTTCCGAACCCCAACGTGCTCCTCAGAACTTAGATGAAAGGACATTTGATTTCTCTGGTATCGATGATGCGGACGTAGTTGTAAACGTCTTATCCACTAAATCGACAGCGGTTGGTATTGATGGAATACACCCAGTTTTTGCTAAGGCCATTCTACTTATTATACTACCCTCTGCTACACACATCTTCAATACCATTTTAACAACTAGTGTTTTCCTACCCAATGGAAGATGGCGAAAGTACTACCAATCCAGAAGAGCGCTAATCATGAATATAGACCCATCTGCATTCTACCATATTTTTAGTGTTTGAACGAATCATGCAAAAGCAACTTTATGCCCACATCCACTCATGTAAACTTCTATCTACAATGCAATCCGTCTTCCGCAAATACCACAGTGGTAGGTACAACCGCAGTTATCAATGTTATTTTAGTTCTTCTCGATTTTTCAAAAGCATTCGACACTTTGGTCTGTGGATAGTACACCCCAAGTAACAATTTTACTTCGGTAAGGCGCTATCGAAGCTATTTCCCCTCCCGCAATATTAACTGCATAAGACCTATTACAACGGGTGATTTTTTAAGAGGTTTAGAACTTTAAAAAAAAAAAAAACACAAAAAATTCGAAAAACTGAATGAAATATTTATTTGAATCGATAGTTTGAATCTTGCAATTTAATGTTTAAAGATAATTTCATGCAAATGTTGACCGCGGCTGCGTCTCAGGTAGCCCATCCGCTGAGTCCAATTTTGGCATACTCTTTCACACATATCGGCCGGTATCTCACGAATGAATGCATGGATGTTGGCTTCCAGTGCGTCAATCGAAGCGGGCTTGTCCCTATACACATTAGCCTTGACATACCCCCACAAAAAATAATCTAATGGTGTCAAATCGCACGATCTAGGCGGCCAATTGACCGGCCCGAAACGTGAAATTAACTGTTCACCAAACTCGCCTCGCAATTGCGCCATTGTTTCGCGTGCTGTGTGGCATGTGGCACCGTCTTGTTGAAACCACATATCATGCAAGTCAAGAACTTCCATTTCGGGCAAAAAAAAGTTTGTTATCATCGCTCGGTAGCGTTCACCATTGACAGTAACGCTGCGATTCGCATCATCTTTGAAGAAATATGGCCCAATAATGCCGCCGGCCCATAAACCGCACCAAACAGTGACTTTTTCGGGATGCATTGGTAGCTGTTGCAATGCTTCTGGCTGATCTTCACTCGAAATGCGGCAATTTTGCTTATTTACGTACCCATTCAACCAAAAATGAGCCTCATCGCTGCCGATCATAAAATGGAAGCAGTGCGCGATGAACATTTCGAACCGAGCACGAATTTTGATAGTAAAATTCTATAATTTGCAAGCGTTGTTCATTTGTAAGACGATCCATGGTTAAATTGCAAACCAAACTGAAGCTGTTTGACAGTGACACAAGGTACTAAACACACGTCAGCTGTCAAAACCAGTGTTGCCAAAACCAAACCAGCTAAAAAACCACCCGTTATAAGAAACAAATTTGGCGCACTTTATACAGGTAGGGCATTACCGAAACCTTATAGAGGCCTTATAGAAACTTTATAGAAACCTTATAGAAACCATATAGAAGCTTTCCAAAAGCACAAAATATGAAAAGAAAAATATTTTTTTTTTATTCTTAAAATTTTTCAATTTTGTATTTTGTTTTTCGTATTAATAAACACTAGTATCGCTTGTGGTCGAAAATCGACCATACCTTTTATAAGAATGTATACTAAAAAACGTACTACTGTTATTCGTGTTATTTATTTATGTTTTTTATAAACGAAAAGAAAAGAGCGACATCTACAATGCATGGAAAAATAAAGTGCACGACTGGGTCGAACGAAACTTTCTCGTTAAGAGTGTCCATATGGACATAGAATCCCTTATTTCTGAGTATGTTTAGCAGTTCATTTACTACGATGCACCATAGCTGGGCGATAGAACACCACTCTAGCCCCCAGAGTTTTAACAGAATCATATTAAGAACGCTTATTATCTTTTAAATGTATTTTGGTCAAAATGGTTATAGCGGTTTTTGTAAAATTTGCCAGACAAAACAGTACCAAATATTGCAATGTTTTATTTGAAAAATACTTTTGCGTCACTATTTAGTTGAAAACCGATTATAAGTAATTGTTCGGGATGTAAGCATTGCTTCATTTTTTAAGTTTTATCGAAATCAAAGATGGGATTTTCGATATATGAGTTTTGAAAACATCAATTTGGCTCTAAGTTTGCATTTTGTTCAAAATCGTTATCGCCGTTTTCCGGTAAACTAAAAAAAAAAACTAAATTAAAAAAAAAAAATACAGGCACTCCGGGAGTGCCGACAGAAGTTATTACTTGAACAATTACGTGTGCATTTTTCGAATCGTCAGGAAATACTTTCAAATGAAGTGTTTCTTTATTGATTATTATAAACTACTACTACAAATCTTATATTACAATTTTTACTTTTATTTAAAGCGCCATTGTAGGGTAAAGGTGTCAACAGTGAATCAGAGTACACAGTTAATCACTTGCTCTCATAACGTCTCTTTTTACTTTAAAATAAATCTGAAAAAGAGAAAAGAACACATTTTCACATCCCCTTATTGCGATGTCGAAGATGGCTATAGGTACTCGTGTATTTGTGTTTTCTGCATAGGTAGGTAAGTAATTTTTTTTTCTGTTTTATTTTTTATCTTATTCAAAAAGTGTGTATTGTAACTTCATTTGAGTATATTATGTGAACTTTTGCTTATATATCCTTACCAATTCTTTTCGATTTGATTACTTTGGTGAAATATTTTATAAATTATTAACATGTTTTTGTGAAATGAGAGCAGTGTACACAGTGAATCAGTTGGAAGTGTTACACAGTATAAATCCTTCGATGCTTCAAAATTTTTCATTCCATGTTAATTTTTCAAATACGCATGTTCGATACACGCTTACAGCGATAATTTTTAGCAACTGTTAAGTTTTTTTTATTTATTTTTATATTATATTTGAAGAGTTTTTATTTTCTTACATAAGTTATGAAAAAAACTTGTGTTTTTACTGAATAAATTTATTTTAAATATCCCTGTTTCACTGTGTACCATGCACTGATTCACTGCGTACACCCATAGTACACAGTTGGTCACATGCGAAGGGTAATTTCAAATATTTTTTTAATTATCTCGGCATACATAAAGCTTCGAGTTCTTATGATTAAAATGAAGATAAAACATTTAAAAAGTTGTGGGAAAAAATGAATAGCTATAATACTATAAATGCGAGCTCTACGGCGCAAGAAGTAAAAAATGATCCACTGTTGACACCTTTACCCTACATGAAAAATAATGCATATTATTTTACATAAATATGTGAAAATTTATTGCTTAAAACGTACATTTCCAAATACATACATGAAATATTGAATTTAATAATTAATTGGTATTCTTTGAAATGAATACCAATGAAATTTATGAATTTTCATCTACAAAAAATTATACATACATATTACAATTTCCACTTAATTTGTAAATGAGATATATCTATCTTTCCAACTGCATACAACCATGCACGCATACAAAGTTTCATTGAGATTGGTTGAGTTTTTCGAAAAATGGACAACAGCGCCACCTATCGGGTCCAAAACTATCCTATCTTTCTAGCGGCATCCAACCATGCACACATACAAAGTTTTATTGAGATCGGCTGAGTTTCTCGGAAAACGCAAAACAGCGCCACCTATCGGGTCAAAAGCTATCCTATCTTTCTAGCTGCATACAAACATGCACACATACAAAGTTTCATTGAGATCGGTTGAGTTTCTCAGAAAATGGACAACAGCGCCATCGGGTGTCGGTTTTTCGGTGATGATGACGCGGTGTCGTTTTACATAAAGGTAACGCGAATTCATTAATTTCTTCCCATCTAAGAGTGCCCAGCGAAGAAGTAATAACTAATAACTTCAAAATACTTTTATCAAGAATCCATTGTACGATAATAAAAAGAGGAGTCACCAATGGAAGCGAAGTAACTACTAAATTCATTGGCTATTGCTAATGGATTTGAAATCTCAGTACCACCGTTGGTAAGTAATTGGATCAGTGTTAGTTTAAACTTTTCGACTTATAATACTAAATATTAATGGCTCGCCACTCCTTCTTAAGATTTCTCACTTTTTTGCAAAACTTTCTGAAGCGGCTTTTTAAGCTACTATTCATTTGATGTTTCCAACATTTTTGTCTCAGTTTGTGTGTAATATATATTTTTTTTTTTAAAGGGTTATCGATGGTATATCATATGCTGTACCTAGAAACATTTTGAGAGGCATAAACACTGTCCCAACTTTCAAAAAGAAGCTTATAGTTTAATTCTATAAAGTTTATTTTATTAAAAGAGGTTGGTGAAGAATCGTATGGCTTACTATATTTTATGTTATTAAAAAAGATTGCCTCCATACAATGGTCAGTTATATTAAGATCCATGTAGATTCCAAAAAGTTAATCCACTGCTGAATTCTCAAGACGAACAAACACATGGTCAAGGCCTGCAGTTGGCCTGGTAGGTTCTTCAAGTATGGGAACGAGTCCGTGTTCAGCCATGAGTGTTAGGTAAGAGTCAGAAACTCAGTTAGAAGCCAAAATATCTAAATTCAAGTCACCTCCAGACACGATCTAATATATTTAACCTTCGATTTTCGTATAATTTTGTCTGTAGCTTCTTACGAATACCTACAGAGAGCGTGTATTGCGCCTGTCCAGCCCTTGTGATCAAATTGAGTTCCTAACCCTTAATATGAATACACTTTTTAATAATCATGTTCCTAGTAAAGTTCAATTAGTTTAACATGACCAATTTCCTTGGTTCTTAAATGAAATTCGTAGGCTCATGTTACAACGTAATCTAGTCTTCAACGTGTGGAAACGTTTTCGGCTAGATGTCCATCTACATACGTCTTAATCATACACTACGCAACCTGGTGGTTTCCAAAGTTCGCACTGCGAAAAAACAATTCTACAGCAATAAATTAAACCCAGCAATGAAAAGTCGACAACTTTGGGAAAATTTGCGAGATATTGGAATTGGAAAGCGTGACATAGGCCTTGACACCAATATCGATGTAAATGTTCTCAATCAGACATTTTTGTAACACTTCCTTTTCCTGTTCTGACTCAAGTACCTTAAAGCATTTCCGAACCCCGACGTGCTCCTCAGAACTTAGCTGAAAGGACATTTGATTTCTCTGGTATCGATGATGCGGACGTAGTTGTAAACGTCTTATCCACTAAATCGACAGCGGTTGGTATTGATGGAATACACCCAGTTTTTGCTAAGGCCATTCTACTTATTATACTACCCTCTGCTACACACATCTTCAATACCATTTTAACAACTAGTGTTTTCCTACCCAATGGAAGATGGCGAAAGTACTACCAATCCAGAAGAGCGCTAATCATGAATATAGACCCATCTGCGTTCTACCATATTTTTCTAAAGTGTTTGAACGAATCATGCAAAAGCAACTTTATGCCCACATCCACTCATGTAAACTTCTATCTACAATGCAATCCGTCTTCCGCAAATACCACAGTGGTAGGTACAACCGCAGTTATCAATGTTATTTTAGTTCTTCTCGACACTTTGGTCTGTGGATAGTACACCCCAAGTAACAATTTTACTTCGGTAAGGCGCTATCGAAGCTATTTCCCCTCCCGCAATATTAACTGCATAAGACCTATTATAACGGGTGATTTTTTAAGAGGTTTAGAACTTTTTTTAAAAAAAAAACACAAAAAATTCGAAAAACTGAATGAAATATTTATTTGAATCGATAGTTTGAATCTTGCAATTTAATGTTTAAAGATAATTTCATGCAAATGTTGACCGCGGCTGCGTCTCAGGTAGCCCATCCACTGAGTCCAATTTTGGCATACGCTTTCACACATATCGGCCGGTATCTCACGAATGAATGCATGGATGTTGGCTTCCAGTGCGTCAATCGAAGCGGGCTTGTCCCTATACACATTAGCCTTAACATTCCCCCACAAAAAATAATCTAATGGTGTCAAATCGCACGATCTAGGCGGCCAATAAATTGACCGGCCCGAAACGTGAAATTAACTGTTCACCAAACTCGCCTCGCAATTGCGCCATTGTTTCGCGTGCTGTGTGGCATGTGGCACCGTCTTGTTGAAACCACATATCGTGCAAGTCAAGAACTTCCATTTCGGGCAAAAAAAAGTTTGTTATCATCGCTCGGTAGCGTTCACCATTGACAGTAACGCTGCGATTCGCATCATCTTTGAAGAAATATGGCCCAATAATGCCGCCGGCCCATAAACCGCACCAAACAGTGACTTTTTCGGGATGCATTGGTAGCTGTTGCAATGCTTCTGGCTGATCTTCACTCCAAATGCAGCAATTTTGCATATTTACGTACCCATTCAACCAAAAATGAGCCTCATCGCTGCCGATCATAAAATGGAAGCAGCGTGCGATGAACATTTCGAGCCGAGCACGAATTTTGATAGTAAAATTCAATAATTTGCAAGCGTTGTTCATTTGTAAGACGATCCATGGTTAAATTGCAAACCAAACTGAAGCTGTTTGACAGTGACACAAGGTACTAAACACACGTCAGCTGTCAAAACCAGTGTTGCCAAAACCAAACCAGCTAAAATACCACCCGTTATAAGAAACAAATTTGGCGCACTTTATACAGGTAGGGCATTACCGAAACCTTATAGAGGCCTTATAGAAACTTTATAGAAACCTTATAGAAACCAAATAGAAGCTTTCCAAAAGCACAAAATATGAAAAGAAAAATATTTTTTTTTTATTCTTAAAATTTTTCAATTTTGTATTTTGTTTTTCGTATTAATAAACACTAGTATCGCTTGTGGTCGAAAATCGACCATACCTTTTATAAGAATGTATACTAAAAAACGTACTACTGTTATTCGTGTTATTTATTTATGTTTTTTATAAACGAAAAGAAAAGAGCGACATCTACAATGCATGGAAAAATAAAGTGCACGACTGGGTCGAACGAAACTTTCTCGTTAAGAGTGTCCATATGGACATAGAATCCCTTATTTCTGAGTATGTTTAGCAGTTCATTTACTACGATGCACCATAGCTGGGCGATAGAACACCACTCTAGCCCCCAGAGTTTTAACAGAATCATATTAAGAACGCTTATTATCTTTTAAATGTATTTTGGTCAAAATGGTTATAGCGGTTTTTGTAAAATTTGCCAGACAAAACAGTACCAAATATTGCAATGTTTTATTTGAAAAATACTTTTGCGTCACTATTTAGTTGAAAACCGATTATAAGTAATTGTTCGGGATGTAAGCATTGCTTCATTTTTTAAGTTTTATCGAAATCAAAGATGGGATTTTCGATATATGAGTTTTGAAAACATCAATTTGACTCTAAGTTTGCATTTTGGTCAAAATCGTTATCGCCGTTTTCCGGTAAACTAAACAAAAAAAAACTAAATTAAAAAAAAAATACAGGCACTCCGGGAGTGCCGACAGAAGTTATTACTTGAACAATTACGTGTGCATTTTTTGAATCGTCAGGAAATACTTTCAAATGAAGTGTTTCTTTATTGATTATTATAAACTACTACTACAAATCTTATATTACAATTTTTACTTTTATTTAAAGCGCCATTGTAGGGTAAAGGTGTCAACAGTGAATCAGAGTACACAGTTAATCACTTACTCTCATAACGTCTCTTTTTACTTTAAAATAAATCTGAAAAAGAGAAAAGAACACATTTTCACATCCCCTTATTGCGATGTCGAAGATGGCTATAGGTACTCGTGTATTTGTGTTTTCTGCATAGGTAGGTAAGTAATTTTTTTTTCTGTTTTATTTTTTATCTTATTCAAAAAGTGTGTATTGTAACTTCATTTGAGTATATTATGTGAACTTTTGCTTATATATCCTTACCAATTCTTTTCGATTTGATTACTTTGGTGAAATATTTTATAAATTACTAGCTGACCCCGCGAACTTCGTTCCGCCCAAATTTGTTAATGTAATGAAAGTAATAATTTCGACCATGCCCAATGCACATGCTATTTTATGTAGACGCTTAAATACCAATGGCAAGCCGTTCTGAATAAGCGGAATCCGCAGAGGTTTGCAAAGTGCTTTATTTGGACAATGTCCATTATAATTTTAATTATGTAACTTAAGAAATAGCGCTTGATTTTATTTTTGAATGGGAGGTGCCACAAATCGTTTTCCTATACCGCTTATGTTTTGCAAAGTACCACCTATAGTGTGGTATCCTATCCTTCAGCGCCACCTATCGGGTCCAGAACCCAAGTAAAAGTTGATGGTTATAGTGTCCTACATTTCAAACATATTTCCGTGGTACTAATAATATTTTTAACGTCCAGACTACATTTTTCCAGCTCTCAATGGAAAAATTTCCATACAAAATTGTATATTGTGACCTAGGAAATATTTAGTGTGAAGGTTAAAAATGATTATAAGTAAGTCCCAGTGTGTAATGTATTTGGGAATGACTTGTGACTGTTAAATTTATTGGTTTTCATGTGTTTGTAAGTTGGTTCGCACGAAACAGAAAATGTGAAATAAAAATACTGATACCATTTTCAAATCTTCCCATGAATCATGTTTGTAATTATGGCATCATGCAGGTCTGGTCGGTTTCGGGATCTGGAACCTCGGCACATATGATGTCATCATCTTGGTCTGGTTGCATTCTTTCGACTAACCAAATGAGAATGTAAGCATGAGGCAAGCGTCTTTTTTGCCATTCAATCGAATACATCCAACATCGAGTATAACCAAAGACACGATGCTTAACAATATAGTTCATCAGCGACCGACGAATTATTTGTAACTTTAACAGCCATGAAGAAAACTTACCGCATCTATCAACTTGGTTGGTAAATTGTAAGCATTTTCCCTTCTCTCTCTACACCGGTACCGAAGGTGTTATGTTACCTTTAAGTTGCGCTCCCCATAACCCTATTCACTAATGAGCAGAATACCACGATTGTTACTCGCTCATTTTTCGTAACAACCCCTACGTACAAACTCAAAACGCTCCACAACTCCTGTTGCCTGTCATCATTGTTCACGTCATCTCAATCACCCCTACATTTCAACTTACTCACACATAAATACTTATGCAAGGATCCTGAAAATACATGTTAAACAAAAATGATGGATTCAAAAACCACGAAATAAATCAAAGTATCTACTCCATTTCAAAAAGTTACTTAATATAACATAGTAAACATAAACAAACTTATTAGGTAGGTTATATTTAAAAAAAAAATTCAAAATTGTTGACAACAACAATTTGCTTGGAAAATAATTAAAATAACTGACAACAACAATTGCTTTGAAAATTTCAAATATTTTTTTTTTGTATTTGAAGTGTCACTACTCGATTTCTATCCAGTTTATTTTTTTTTTCAAAGTGCTTTTCCCCATGAAAAACGAAATGTGTACCGGAGGTACCACGCCCCTTTGTACAATCCCGCCCATATTTGCAGCAGCACTTAAAAAATGCACACCAAACCGACGTACCAAATTTTGTGCAAATACCGTTATCAGGAGCAGAAATAATTGATTTTTAATTTGTGGTTTGTATGGGAGGTACCACGCCCCATTGTCGAATTGGACCGAATTGTAAATCTAAACCACCCGGGGCGCAACCCAAACGCATACAAAAAAATTTATGCAAATCGGTCCAGCCGTTTAGGAGGAGTTCAGTGACAACACACGTACGCTAGAATTATATATATAAGATTAACATGTTTTTGTGAAATGAGAGCAGTGTACACAGTGAATCAGTTGGAAGTGTTACACAGTATAAATCCTTCGATGCTTCAAAATTTTTCATTCCATGTTAATTTTTCAAATACGCATGCTCGATACACGCTTACAGCGATAATTTTTAGCAACTGTTAAGTTTTTATTTATTTTTATATTATATTTGAAGTGTTTTTATTTTCTTACATAAGTTATGAAAAAAAACTTGTGTTTTTACTGAATAAATTTATTTTAAATATCCCTGTTTCACTGTGTACCATGCACTGATTCACTGCGTACACCCATAGTACACAGTTGGTCACATGCGAAGGGTAATTTCAAATATTTTTTTAATTATCTCGGCATAAATAAAGCTTCGAGTTCTTATGATTAAAATGAAGATAAAACATTTAAAAAGTTGTGGGAAAAAATGAATAGCTATAATACTATAAATGCGAGCTCTACGGCGCAAGAAGTAAAAAATGATCCACTGTTGACACCTTTACCCTACATGAAAAATAATGCATATTATTTTACATAAATATCTATGTGAAAATTTATTGCTTAAAACGTACATTTCCAATTACATACATAAAATATTGAATTTAATAATTAATTGGTATTCTTTGAAATGAATACCAATGAAATTTATGAATTTTCATCTACAAAAAATTATACATACATATTACAATTTCCACTTAATTTGTAAATGAGATATATCTATCTTTCCAACTGCATACAACCATGCACGCATACAAAGTTTCATTGAGATTGGTTGAGTTTTTCGAAAAATGGACAACAGCGCCACCTATCGGGTCCAAAACTATCCTATCTTTCTAGCGGCATCCAACCATGCACACATACAAAGTTTTATTGAGATCGGCTGAGTTTCTCGGAAAACGCAAAACAGCGCCACCTATCGGGTCAAAAGCTATCCTATCTTTCTAGCTGCATACAAACATGCACACATACAAAGTTTCATTGAGATCGGTTGAGTTTCTCAGAAAACGGACAACAGCGCCATCGGGTGTCGGTTTTTCGGTGATGATGACGCGGTGTCGTTTTACATAAAGGTAACGCGAATTCATTAATTTCTTCCCATCTAAGAGTGCCCAGCGAAGAAGTAATAACTAATAACTTCAAAATACTTTTATCAAGAATCCATTGTACGATAATAAAAAGAGGAGTCACCAATGGAAGCGAAGTAACTACTAAATTCATTGGCTATTGCTAATGGATTTGAAATCTCAGTACCACCGTTGGTAAGTAATTGGATCAGTGTTAGTTTAAACTTTTCGACTTATAATACTAAATATTAATGGCTTGCCACTCCTTCTTAACATTTCTCACTTTTTTGCAAAACTTTCTGAAGCGGCTTTTTAAGCTACTATTCATTTGATGTTTCCAACATTTTTGTCTCAGTTTGTGTGTAATATATATTTTTTTTTTTAAAGGGTTATCGATGGTATATCATATGCTGTACCTAGAAACATTTTGAGAGGCATAAACACTGTCCCAACTTTCGAAAAGAAGCTTATAGTTTAATTCTATAAAATTTATTTTATTAAAAGAGGTTGGTGAAGAATCGTATGGCTTACTATATTTTATGTTATTAAAAAAGATTGCCTCCATACAATGGTCAGTTATATTAAGATCCATGTAGATTCCAAAAAGTTAATCCACTGCTGAATTCTCAAGACGAACAAACACATGGTCAAGGCCTGCAGTTGGCCTGGTAGGTTCTTCAAGTATGGGAACGAGTCCGTGTTCAGCCATGAGTGTTAGGTAAGAGTCAGAAACTCAGTTAGAAGCCAAAATATCTAAATTCAAGTCACCTCCAGACACGATCTAATATATTTAACCTTCGATTTTCGTATAATTTTGTCTGTAGCTTCTTACGAATACCTACAGAGATTTTGATCATATTAACTACCCAAGCTTGGAGCGAAGCGCTCGAAATGTCCAATGGGAGCGTGTATTGCGCCTGTCCAGCCCTTGTGATCAAATTGAGTTCCTAACCCTTAATATGAATACACTTTTTAATAATCATGTTCCTAGTAAAGTTCAATTAGTTTAACATGACCAATTTCCTTGGTTCTTAAATGAAATTCGTAGGCTCATGTTACAACGTAATCTAGTCTTCAACGTGTGGAAACGTTTTCGGCTAGATGTCCATCTACATACGTCTTAATCATACACTACGCAACCTGGTGGTTTCCAAAGTTCGCACTGCGAAAAAACAATTCTACAGCAATAAATTAAACCCAGCAATGAAAAGTCGACAACTTTGGGAAAATTTGCGAGATATTGGAATTGGAAAGCGTGACATAGGCCTTGACACCAATATCGATGTAAATGTTCTCAATCAGACATTTTTGTAACACTTCCTTTTCCTGTTCTGACTCAAGTACCTTAAAGCATTTCCGAACCCCAACGTGCTCCTCAGAACTTAGCTGAAAGGACATTTGATTTCTCTGGTATCGATGATGCGGACGTAGTTGTAAACGTCTTATCCACTAAATCGACAGCGGTTGGTATTGATGGAATACACCCAGTTTTTGCTAAGGCCATTCTACTTATTATACTACCCTCTGCTACACACATCTTCAATACCATTTTAACAACTAGTGTTTTCCTACCCAATGGAAGATGGCGAAAGTACTACCAATCCAGAAGAGCGCTAATCATGAATATAGACCCATCTGCATTCTACCATATTTTTCTAAAGTGTTTGAACGAATCATGCAAAAGCAACTTTATGCCCACATCCACTCATGTAAACTTCTATCTACAATGCAATCCGTCTTCCGCAAATACCACAGTGGTAGGTACAACCGCAGTTATCAATGTTATTTTAGTTCTTCTCGACACTTTGGTCTGTGGATAGTACACCCCAAGTAACAATTTTACTTCGGTAAGGCGCTATCGAAGCTATTTCCCCTCCCGCAATATTAACTGCATAAGACCTATTATAACGGGTGATTTTTTAAGAGGTTTAGAACTTTTAAAAAAAAAATTTCGAAAAACTGAATGAAATATTTATTTGAATCGATAGTTTGAATCTTGCAATTTAATGTTTAAAGATAATTTCATGCAAATGTTGACCGCGGCTGCGTCTCAGGTAGCCCATCCACTGAGTCCAATTTTGGCATACGCTTTCACACATATCGGCCGGTATCTCACGAATGAATGCATGGATGTTGGCTTCCAGTGCGTCAATCGAAGCGGGCTTGTCCCTATACACATTAGCCTTGACATACCCCCACAAAAAATAATCTAATGGTGTCAAATCGCACGATCTAGGCGGCCAATTGACCGGCCCGAAACGTGAAATTAACTGTTCACCAAACTCGCCTCGCAATTGCGCCATTGTTTCGCGTGCTGTGTGGCATGTGGCACCGTCTTGTTGAAACCACATATCATGCAAGTCAAGAACTTCCATTTCGGGCAAAAAAAAGTTTGTTATCATCGCTCGGTAGCGTTCACCATTGACAGTAACGCTGCGATTCGCATCATCTTTGAAGAAATATGGCCCAATAATGCCGCCGGCCCATAAACCGCACCAAACAGTGACTTTTTCGGGATGCATTGGTAGCTGTTGCAATGCTTCTGGCTGATCTTCACTCCAAATGCGGCAATTTTGCATATTTACGTACCCATTCAACCAAAAATGAGCCTCATCGCTGCCGATCATAAAATGGAAGCAGCGTGCGATGAACATTTCGAGCCGAGCACGAATTTTGATAGTAAAATTCAATAATTTGCAAGCGTTGTTCATTTGTAAGACGATCCATGGTTAAATTGCAAACCAAACTGAAGCTGTTTGACAGTGACACAAGGTACTTAACATACGTCATCTGTCAAAACCAGTGTTGCCAAAACCAAACCAGCTAAAAAACCACCCGTTATAAGAAACAAATTTGGCGCACTTTATACAGGTAGGGCATTACCGAAACCTTATAGAGGCCTTATAGAAACTTTATAGAAACCTTATAGAAACCATATAGAAGCTTTCCAAAAGCACAAAATATGAAAAGAAAAATATTTTTTTTTTATTCTTAAAATTTTTCAATTTTGTATTTTGTTTTTCGTATTAATAAACACTAGTATCGCTTGTGGTCGAAAATCGACCATACCTTTTATAAGAATGTATACTAAAAAACGTACTACTGTTATTCGTGTTATTTATTTATGTTTTTTATAAACGAAAAGAAAAGAGCGACATATACAATGCATGGAAAAATAAAGTGCACGACTGGGTCGAACGAAACTTTCTCTTAAGAGTGTCCATATGGACATAGAATCCCTTATTTCTGAGTATGTTTAGCAGTTCATTTACTACGATGCACCATAGCTGGGCGATAGAACACCACTCTAGCCCCCAGAGTTTTAACAGAATCATATTAAGAACGCTTATTATCTTTTAAATGTATTTTGGTCAAAATGGTTATAGCGGTTTTTGTAAAATTTGCCAGACAAAACAGTACCAAATATTGCAATGTTTTATTTGAAAAATACTTTTGCGTCACTATTTAGTTGAAAACCGATTATAAGTAATTGTTCGGGATGTAAGCATTGCTTCATTTTTTAAGTTTTATCGAAATCAAAGATGGGATTTTCGATATATGAGTTTTGAAAACATCAATTTGACTCTAAGTTTGCATTTTGGTCAAAATCGTTATCGCCGTTTTCCGGTAAACTAAAAAAAAAAAAACTAAATTAAAAAAAAAAATACAGGCACTCCGGGAGTGCCGACAGAAGTTATTACTTGAACAATTACGTGTGCATTTTTCGAATCGTCAGGAAATACTTTCAAATGAAGTGTTTCTTTATTGATTATTATAAACTACTACTACAAATCTTATATTACAATTTTTACTTTTATTTAAAGCGCCATTGTAGGGTAAAGGTGTCAACAGTGAATCAGAGTACACAGTTAATCACTTGCTCTCATAACGTCTCTTTTTACTTTAAAATAAATCTGAAAAAGAGAAAAGAACACATTTTCACATCCCCTTATTGCGATGTCGAAGATGGCTATAGGTACTCGTGTATTTGTGTTTTCTGCATAGGTAGGTAAGTAATTTTTTTTTCTGTTTTATTTTTTATCTTATTCAAAAAGTGTGTATTGTAACTTCATTTGAGTATTATGTGAACTTTTGCTTATATATCCTTACCAATTCTTTTCGATTTGATTACTTTGGTGAAATATTTTATAAATTATTAACATGTTTTTGTGAAATGAGAGCAGTGTACACAGTGAATCAGTTGGAAGTGTTACACAGTATAAATCCTTCGATGCTTCAAAATTATTCATTCCATGTTAATTTTTCAAATACGCATGTTCGATACACGCTTACAGCGATAATTTTTAGCAACTGTTAAGTTTTTTTTATTTATTTTTATATTATATTTGAAGAGTTTTTATTTTCTTAC
This sequence comes from Cheilosia vernalis, assembly GCA_949126925.1. Lineage (NCBI taxonomy): Eukaryota > Metazoa > Arthropoda > Insecta > Diptera > Syrphidae > Cheilosia > Cheilosia vernalis. The sequence continues at coordinate 44,559,848 of OX421358.1, forward strand.
ATAAGTTATGAAAAAAACTTGTGTTTTTACTGAATAAATTTATTTTAAATATCCCTGTTTCACTGTGTACCATGCACTGATTCACTGCGTACACCCATAGTAAACAGTTGGTCACATGCGAAGGGTAATTTCAAATATTTTTTTAATTATCTCAGCATAAATAAAGCTTCGAGTTCTTATGATTAAAATGAAGATAAAACATTTAAAAAAACTGTGGGAAAAAATTAATAGCTATAATACTATAAATGCGAGCTCTACGGCGCAAGAAGTAAAAAATGATCCACTGTTGAAACCTTTACCCTACATGAAAAATAATGCATATTATTTTACATAAATATGTGAAAATTTATTGCTTAAAACGTACATTTCCAACTACATACATGAAATATTGAATTTAATAATTAATTGGTATTCTTTGAAATGAATACCAATGAAATTTATGAATTTTCATCTACAAAAAATTATACATACATATTACAATTTCCACTTAATTTGTAAATGAGATATCCTATCTTTCCAACTGTAAAAAATCAAAAGACTCCCAGTACAAAATACAACTTATTTATTGAGTGTCTGACGAAGACTAACTAATTCAGAAAACAGCATCGAATTTATATTGAGAACAAGTATATAAATGTATGTATTCAATATGGAAATTAAAACAATAGGGAACAGTAAGATCAGAGTACATATAAGCTTAGTGAGAGTAAGATTATAATTCATGAAAGAGAACAATTCAGTTAGGTTTAAGTAATTCAATTTAAGGGAAATGTACATAGTATAATATTTAATATTTAGGATGTGCTCTTATTTTCTTCATCCTCGGCCCCGGGAATAGATGATGAGACTTCCAATGGAAAAAGAAGCTGAATAGGACGCCTCAGGATTTGTTGATTAGACATTCTTATTTGGCAAGCTCGTATTTTTCCGTCTCGACCGGGAAAAGTAAGCTCTACGACTGCTAAGCGCCAACAAATTCTTGATTTATTGTCTTCATGAACTAAGACAACGTCGCCAGGCTTGATACTCGAGGACATGCTTACACCTTTGGTATGATGAATAGTGCGAAGTTGATGGAGATAGTCATCTCGCCAACGCCTCATATATCGCTTGACCAAAGTTTGACGCATATGCCATGTTTGCGATATGGATGATCGGTCGTCTCGAATATCCCACCAAGCTGCGCGTTCGGTGATATACTTCCAAGAAATTCCGCTTGTGCTCGCTAACGTCTTAACTTCATCTTGTTTCAGCAGGCAGCTTAATTTCCTTAGCTCAAGATCCGCTCGTTTAAAGGTTTTGGCATTATCGGACATGATAATTTGTGGAACTCCTCTTCTTGCCATAAATCGTCTTAAGGCATCTACACAGCTTTTAACACTTTGGTCTGGTACCAATTCCAAATGTACGGCTCTGATGACTGCACATGTGAATAACATTATATAGATTTTCTGCTTTTCTACTCCTTCTGTTTTTATATAAAGTGGTCCAGCGAAGTCCACGCCCGTCGATTCAAATGGCCTTGAGGTAATAACCCTTTCTCGGGGAAGGGGTGCCCAGACCTCCGAACCGGATTTACCATGGAGACGCTTACAAACAACACAACGTTGTAGTAAGGTCTTAATAAGTTGCCTACCCTGTACTATCCAAAAATTTTGTCTTAGTCTTGCTAGTACTGCATTCACACCTCCGTGAAATATGCGCTCATGAATGTAAAGCACTAATAGTTTACTTAGATGCGAACTTTTTGGCAAAATGATTGGTTGAGGACGTATACCATATGATTCATCCCACGGCAAACGACTTTGGACCCTAATAATTCCATTAATTAATATTGGTCTCAGCGACAAAATTTTAGAATCGGCAGGACAGGGCCGCGATTTAACCAAGGCTTCCAATTCTAGTGAATATTCACTCCGCTGAATGGTTTTTATCCAATATGCTTCTGCTTCCTTTAGCTCTGATGCATCTGGCACTGAATTTCGTCTTACGATCCGTCGAGCGCCATTGATGAATCGGAAGACGTACGCCGTTACTCGTAAAAGTCGCTGTAAATTACTTATTTTATTCATGGGAAAAATAGTGGGAACAGGTATGGTGGGGTTTGAATCGCATCTGGTAAGCATTGAAAGAGAATTATCGACCTGAAATTTTGTCGGCCAATATTCTGGAGAGAGCTTTAACCAGGCAGGTCCATAACTCCAGAGCTCCGAATTCGCTAACTGCTTTGCGCTGACACCCCTAGTCAGCAGATCCGCTGGATTGTCTTTGCCACTACAATGTCGCCAATCGTATATATTAGTAATTTCGTTGATTTCACGCACTCGGTGTGTAATATATGGCTTCCTTTTATTTGACTGACCTACTATCCAATTCAAGGAGATAGTTGAATCAGACCACAAGTATGTAGCATCAATGTGAAATGCGAGACTCTTGGATAGAAACAATCTAAGCCTCGCCGCTAATAACGCTGCTGTTAGTTCTAGCTTTGGCAAAGACAGTTCAGCATCCTTCCCTTTGCCCAACGGACTGACTCTATTTTTGGAACAGACAAACTGAACTCCTACGACGTCATCATTTGACGTAGTTCTAATATAAGCTACTACTCCGTAAGCCTTTGGGCTTGCATCGGCAAAAATGTGCAATTCACGCTCTTTAATTTCCCCACATGCAATATTGGACACGCACCTTGGAATACTGAAAGTCTGCAGTTCGTGTAGTTCATCTTGCCACCTTTGCCATTCTGATATGTGTGTAGCCTCCAACGTCTCGTCCCACCCTGGATTGGTTTTCCAGATCTCTTGTAAAAGCATTTTAACTCTCACCGTAAACGGTCCAATTATACCTAATGGATCGTAAATCCTGGCCATCGCCCTCATAACATTGCGTTTGGTTCCTCGCAATGATGTTAAATATTCCAAACTACTTGGAATGTCTACTTTTATATCATCGCCTATAGTGTTCCATATAATACCCATCACCTTTTGTTCGACCACCGACTCTGTATTATTAGTATAATTTAGCATTTCTTTGAACGCCACGCTGTTAGAATTCCACTTCCTGAGATTCATCTGTGCCTTCTCCATAATACTCTTTGCCTTAATAAATATATCCTGCGCCATTTCGTTACTATCTACGCTAAGAATAAGATCATCAATATAAAACGACTTACTCAGGGTGGTACATACTGGTCCAAATTCCGATAGGCAGTTGTATAAATGTTTATTTATAGTAGCAGCCAGCAAAAAGGGACTAGATGTGACGCCAAATGTCACTCTGGCCATCCTATATTCACAAATAGGCGGAAGTTTCTTACACGCATTAGGCATCGACGCATACCACAAAAACCTATGACAATCTCGATCCTTCTCATTCAACGCGATTTGTAGAAATGCCTTCTCGATATCGGCTATTATGGCAACCTTATTGGATCGAAATCGTATTAGCACAGATAGGATGTCTGGAATCATGTTTTCGCCTGCATACAAAAGTTCATTCAAGGAAACGGATCCTCTTTCACTCGACGACGCATCAAACACAATTCTTAATTTTGACGTTAGTTTATCTTCGCGATATACCGGTTTGTGCGGCATATAATAAACCCGCTCGCTTAATGCCTGACTCGTAGCTGGTTCCGCGATACCAGACTCTATTAACCACCGAATTTCGCTATCATATTCCATCATTTTATCACGATTTTTTATAATTTTGCTGGTTAAACTACTCAACCGGGCTAAAGCGAGATTTTTGTTATTCAATGATTCCGCACTACGACGCCACGGTAAACACACTTCATATCGGTTTTCTTTATTTAATTTTATATTATCGATCACGTTTCGAATTTCTGCCTGATCTTCATTTTCGATTGGTCTTGTAATTCCGATTTGCTCTAAGTTCCAAAACTTCGAAATGTCAAACTCCGATTCTGTTTCGTCACAAGCTAGAAAAACGTTCTCCCGTTCAACACGCGACTCGCCTTGGAATACACCTTGTAGCGTCCAGCCGAAAAATGTATTAACCGCGACTAAGTCTTCTGCGAGAACCTGACGCTCAAAGGAATTGAATTTCCATAGATTATCTTGCCCGATTAGTAGGTTAATACCGCCTATATAATTTTCGTCACTCATAAATGCATCCGCTAACTTTAAATGATTGTACATAGAGACACTTTCCGGCGGCAAAGTAACTACATTCTCACATATTCGCGGCACGACAATAGCTGTTATTTGAACCGTTTGCTGGCTATATCGACTTCGTACAGAGATCATCACGCAATCATATTTCACCGGAACGTTCGCACCACTCTCCCCGAAAGATATAATTCGAACTCTTTTTGTCCCCGTGAGGGGGAGATTGAGCTTATTTTTTAGCTCTTCCGACACGTATGTGCTTTGGCTTCCACTGTCCATAATCAACCGTATGCCGAATGCATTTCCCTCAGCGGCCGATGGAGAGCTAACAATTGCTTTTGCTGTTTGCAACAGTATTCTGCCTTTCCCCATCTCTTCCTTCGCGGTGAGATTGACAGATTGACTTTCGCACTCTTTTTTTTGATCTGTTGCTTCCTTTGTAGTTTTATTTTTAGACAGCCTCCTTCCCTCGCACAACGATGTCAAATGCCTTTCGCCGCACGTTTGGCACTTAACCCACTGGGACTTACAAAACTTGGAACTGTGGTTTGGCTTTGCGCACCGAAAACACCGACCAAGCCGCTTGAGTACAGCCTTCTTCTCTTCAATTTTCATGTTACTGTCACAATTAGAGATCTTGTGCTTTTCGCTGTTGCAAAAGAGACATTTTTCGTTTCGCTGAGTTTGTGTAAGCAACCCCGCTGCTGTACCAGTTAATTGATGCTGTCCCTGACGCTCTTTGTAAAGAGAGCGTGGACGATCGACTTTCTCTGATAAGTTTGACTTCTCGAGCGCGTCTACTTCTAATTTAATAAAACTTATCAGATCTGTTAGGCTCTCCCCCCCATTGACGCTACTTCCATTATTTTCATCCGATAGACTATCATGAGTTGCATTGAGAGTAATATTAGAATTGCCTGGTAAACGATGAAACCGTACTCTCAGCGACGATGGAATGGCTCTTAGTAGCAATGATTTAAGTACAATATAATATTGAGATGAAGGAACCTCAAATGCAGTGAGGGAACGCACTGTACTGGTAATTTCATTATATAAGTTGCGTAAACCCCGCGCATCGCTTGCCGACTGGACGGGTTTTATGCACATTAACTTTTGAATATATTTTTCGACAATTTTGTCCTTATTCCCGTACTCCTCTAACAATAAGATGATCGCATCGTTATAACATTTTTCTGTCGGTGTGAAGCCCGCAATTGTTGCCGCCGCTTGGCCTGTGAGAGCATTGTTAAGAAAGTTAAATTTCGTTGCGGCATTAAATTGCGGATTCTCATGAACAGCCCGTTTAAACTGCTCCCAGAATGGGAGCCAAGTTTCAAAATCGCCATTGAATTTCATTAACTCGAAGCTTTTTAATTTAATGTTTTGACTTTGTTGATTATTATCAATTCGCGACGTGTTCTGATCGATTGTTTGGTGATGGGTGTCTACATTAAATTTCGATTTTAATAAATACTCTAATTTTGCTATAGCTGAAACAGCCTTATCATCGTAATCAACTACCGATTCGCATTCCTTTACCAAATCTTCTTCTTTGACTAAAGGTTTAACCGCTAAATCCGCATTTTGTAAATTAGCACGCGCGTTCTTCAATCTTTCGAGGAATATCACCAGATCTTGCTCTACGGTTACGCGGTCAGTTATTTGTTCAAAGTTAACCGTTTTAACGTAATCCATAGCCGCTTTAGAAATCTTTGTGACTTGACCCCGACACGTACCACGATATTGCGCTTCCATGTTGGAACATCCGACTTTCTTCGCCCGTTAAATTTAAGTTAATTATAATGCAATAAATAACTGACACTCCCGGGTTTCGGCACCATGTAAAAAATCAAAAGACTCCCAGTACAAAATACAACTTATTTATTGAGTGTCTGACGAAGACTAACTAATTCAGAAAACAGCATCGAATTTATATTGAGAACAAGTATATAAATGTATGTATTCAATATGGAAATTAAAACAATAGGGAACAGTAAGATCAGAATACATATAAGCTTAGTGAGAGTAAGATTATAATTCATGAAAGAGAACAATTCAGTTAGGTTTAAGTAATTCAATTTAAGGGAAATGTACATAGTATAATATTTAATATTTAGGATGTGCTCTTATTTTCTTCACCAACTGTATACAACCATGCACACATACAAAGTTTCATTGAGATCAGCTGAGTTTCTCGGAAAATGCACAACAGCGCCACCAATCGGGTCAAAAACTATCCTATCTTTCTAGCTGCATCCAACCATGCTCACATACAAAGTTTCATTGAGATCGGCTGAGTTTCTCGGAAAATGCACAACAGCGCCACCTATCGGGTCAAAAGCTATCCTATCTTTCTAGCTGCATACAAACATGCACGCATACAAAGTTTCATTGGGATCGGTTGAGTTTCTCAAGAAAATTGACAGTCCCATACTATCCTATCTTTCTAGCTGCATACAACCATGCACACAAACAAAGTTTCATTGAGATCGGTTGAGTTTCTCGAAAAATGGACAACAGCGCCACCTATCGGGTCCAAAACTATCCTATCTTTCTAGCGGCATCCAACCATGCTCACATACAAAGTTTCATTGATATCGGCTGAGTTTCTCGGAAAACGCAAAACAGCGCCACCTATCGGGTCAAAAGCTATCCTATCTTTCTAGCTGCATACAAACATACACACATACAAAGTTTCATTGAGGTCGGCTGAGTTTCTCGGAAAATGCAAAACAGCGCCACCTATCGGGTCAAAAGCTATCATATCTTTCTAGCTGCATTCAACCATGCTCACATACAAAGTTTCATTGAGATCGGTTGAGTTTCTCAGAAAATGGACAACAGCGCCATCGGGTGTCGGTTTTTCGGTGATGATGACGCGGTGTCGTTTTACATAAAGGTAACGCGAATTCATTAATTTCTTCCCATCTAAGAGTGCCCAGCGAAGAAGTAATAACTAATAACTTCAAAATACTTTTATCAAGAATCCATTGTACGATATGTTACGGGGCCATATGAATGCACCTGCAGGGAGAACGAAAATAAGGACTCTTGTCGGTATTAAACATGTTAGGTATACTCACCTGAAATATGGTCGATAGCATCCACAGAGGCAACGAGACTCGAAGCCAAGAATAAAGTGAGAAAAAGGTGAAAATGATGAGAATAGGGTAGAAAAGGGGAAATGATACCCGAAAAAGAGAATGCATTTTTTTTACACATGATTAATTGGCTGAAAAAGAAGCAAATTATAAACAAAGGAGAGGGAATGGGGTATAGAGAATTTGCAAAATTTACCGACAAGGAGCAATGACCGAGTAACAGACCGGCCCTCACTTTTCTTGTGATTTCAGTAAGTGGTAGTTGACTGCGGCATAGCTAATTTAGCATCTTTGTCCCACACTACAGCTGAGCCAAGACAATTATTTAGCACAGTGGCGTGCGAAAATTATTTAGTTGCATATTTTTTTTTTTGGGTGAGTAAGTTATTCCTTGAAAATCTATTGATTAAAACTAAAAAGTGGAATTTGTGCAGGCAGGAAGTTCAGTGGAACCCAGATATTGAGGAAGAGGTCTGAGGACTCCGAATTAAGAGCCACAAAAGGTTTCGATATACATATATATATATATATATATCAAACATACGTAGACCTAAAAGCCAGTCAGGCTTATACGAATAAAGCCACTGGTTCGCCAGTTACACCCGCTGTTCAAATCCGTTGCACCGGGCCAACTTCAGATATACCCAGTAAAGTATCAACCGGTTGCTCAACAGTTACAGCGGCAAAGACAAGGGGTGTTAACCAAGAAACCGGTCCAAAGGCTTCTTCCCAGAAAAAAAAAACAATCAGCCCTGAAAAGCCAACACATTCGCCAGCCATAAGAAGGGAACCTGAGCGTTAAAGCGACTGTGGGTGAGGGGGTGCTCCACCACTGCCAACGTTTGATAGTGCAGCTCCAAAGTGAAGAAAAAAATAAAACAACAAAACAAAAACACTCAAATTGAATTTACAAAGTGAATTAAAGTGAACTAAAGTAGAATAAGTTAGATTTTTAAATTAGTTTTGCACCTTTTTTTTGGTGATTTAACGTAAGGTTAGGTAAATTAGATTTAGTTTTGTGTTATTCTGCCGTTAGTATTTTTTTTTTGTGCGCGGATAGTTAAGGTGGATTGCCAATACATTACATCATCCTTCATCGTGCTGGCGCCAGGACTTCGGGGGATTGACATCAGTAAAAAAATACGTGAGTAATAGTTTTAAGTTATATGAATTGAAAATAGAGTAAAGTGAAGTCATATATAGTATTAAGGGCAGAAATTAGGTTATAGATTTAGTTTTTTTTAATAAAAAACACGAATGATTCAAATGTTACATACTTTGTGTGCTGATCTCTTCGTAATGTTTGCGTAAATCCGATAGCATTTGGTGTGTGGATGACGGGCAGGCCGTCCTTCGGTGGATAACAATGACGGGATGGACAGTAACGAACGGTTGGGACAGGACTTGACTTGACCGACTTGAGTTTCTGCGACGGAAGACGTCGTGACCAGGAGGAGTTTTGGGGACCTCCACTCATAGTATCGGCCAGAGTGGTTGTCTTTCGGTAGTGTCAACAGACACGAAGGGTGGGCTGGCCAACCTCTGCCAACAACAACAGGCATGTCTCGGTATCTTGGCGAACCCTTGCCTTTAGGGAACAGTGGGGTGAGATATTGCGTTTAGGTTAAATGTAGATTAGGATAATATAAGATAGCTAGGTTTAGAGTATTTTTTTTTTCTTTTTATTGCTTTTGGGATTTCGGGTTAGATTTAGATTAGGCTAGTTAGATGTAGATTCGCGGTGACCTCCCCGCCCTTCCTTGGCGGCAGGGGCAGAAGTTCTTGGACTTTTTTTTCTTTTCTCCTTTTCTTTCTCTCTTTTTCTTTCTTTTTCTTTAAGTTTTCTTTTAATTCAGTCCATGGTCCGTCCGAGGTCGAATTTAGAGTAGCTTACTTCCCGTTCTTCTTTTTTTTCTGGCACGAGACAAAAGTGTGCTGAGCAGGTGGTGCATGGTGAGGGGGCAAGAACTAACCCCGTCCGACGAGCTGAGCCGAGCCGCGCCCTCCTCACCTGTGCCTAAGCTGCCCCTGTGGCTCAATCCTGGCTCGCAACAATGGCGCCCAACGATTTTTTTTTCGGCTAGGTGAATTGTATCTCCAAGGGGATGATTTTCCAAAGTGAAGGTCATCGCCTTGGACATACAATAGCCTTCGCGATAAGTTTTGTTTTTGATTTATCTTCATTTTAGTTTCACTTTTCTGTCTTCTTCTTAATCCAAGAACTGTCTACGCTTTTGTTCTTGACATGGAAGGAAGGCGGCTGTCCAATCCTCAGGCCAAGTGCCTATGGATCGGTGAGGTAGCCGAAGATCCATGAAGGGTACAAGAGCGGCTTCCGGTTTCGTCATAGGTTGAAGATGGCTGTCCTATCCTTAGGCATATAGTCAGGGGATCTAGTGAGGTAATCAACTGCCTGTGACGAGATCGAGAGCTAGGTCAGGGTAGACAGACCAATCCCTGGTGGCCGTCCGTTGATTAAAGGCATCAAAGTCTGACCAACGTGAGGCGCGGGTATTGGCCTAGAGACTATGACCGTGTTGGAGCTCATCTTGGAATTCCCAGCCAGCCTCGTGTATGGTCTTGCCAGATATCGAGTACCTAGTGGTAGGGAAGGATGGGATGTTCTCCAACAATCGCCAAGATTTTGAGACACTGGTTACGAGCACGCTCTTCTCAGAAACAAACTTCTACGAACTTAGAACTAACAAACTTAATTCCACTGAGGAGATAACGGAATACCTGTCAAGAATCCACACACCAACGCAAAATAAATTAAATCAACTCAAAAGTTTCAATCAGCAACGAAACATAATTTCGTAGGTCAGCCACTCTATAGCAAACAACTAAGACATTGAAGTCCTGAAACTTTACACTTTTCTTAGATTTTGTTTCTTATCTCAATTTTTATCAGTTTAATCTGGAACCCCCGCAATCTGAAGTTTTTTTGAATTTTAGTTTTCTCTGAATTTTATTTTTTTTTATTATTTTTTTATTGAATTTTACGTTTGAATTTTTGAATTTGATTCACTTACACAGATATCAAGCTCAAAATGAGCAATATTGAAAAGGAAAAAGGTATGGGTGAGGCTCCACCAAACACTTTTTTTAAAGCGGCCAAAGGAGTTCACCCTCAGTCGCTTTGGGACGAGGGATATTCTGGCAAAGGCGAAGATCCTAAGGGCAAGCAATTTCACTCGGGGATCTGCCAACTGTGGGATCCAAACAAATCTAACCAAGCAGTGGAACGTACCGAGCGAACTGAGCCGACATATACAGGGCGTACTACGTTCCAGGGAGCGTATGATACCACGGACTTGACCATGTATTCGCATGATTTCATGACTCTCCGTGTCAGCACAGAGGGATGAAAGGGCGACATTAATGACGCCTAGTACTAATAAAGGGCGAACTTTAGGGCCTATCTTACCAACTCTCCCTGATACTTGTCCTAACTATAGGGCTGACCAAAGCCAACCTCGGGAGATTGGTCATAGAACCGAGATGCCGATGCATAAGTGGGGAGTAAAATTTGATGGGACGCCGAAATCGATGTCGGTAGAAAGCTTTATTTTTAGAATCGAGACCTTAAAGAGAAAAAGCAATATATCCAATGAACAGCTGTTTGCACAATTTCACGTGTTATTGTCAGGGCCGGCAGAAAGATGGTACTGGCAGTATCTACAGGAAAATGAGAATGATGAGGGGTTAAACTATTTTGATCTTAAGGGGGAACTTTTAAGGCAATTTAAGGACAACAAACGAGACCATGAAATCCTACGCGCAATTATGGACAGGAGGCAACAACCCCAAGAAACCTTTGACGATTTTTATAGTGACGTACGTTCGATGACACTCCAGATGACCAACCGTCCTCATGAACGAGACCTGATAGATATTATAAGACAAAACCTCAAAGATAGAGTTGCGACACTTATCTTCGGATGTTCCGTTAACAGCATCCAAGCGCTCAGGGAAGAGTGTAGAAGAGCAGAACGACATCTGGCGGTCAGGGATCTTAAATTTAGGCGACACGTGACGGAAATTGACGAAGGACAAGTAGGGTACGGAAATAGAACCGAAACGCAAGAGGACGTAGAGAACGAATATGACGACTTAGAGATAGCAGCATTTAATCAACAGCCACATCGAAATAGTAAGCAAATGTATAATGTAAGGATGGACAGAACAGGTAGGGCAGATAGAAACCTTAACAATAGACCGGAGACAGCAACCAAGAGCACAGTGGCAACGCCACTGAATTGTCCCTCAAACTTCCATACACTTACGTGTTACTGCTGCGGGAAGGGGAATCTCAGTTTCAAGTGCTCCAGTTGTCAGGAAAACCTGACGGTCGGCGGTGCATCCGGGAGCAATCCGTCAGTACCGAGAACACTCCCGGAGACCCAGAAAAACCCAGACGAGTTCAAATTTTAAAAAGAGACACTACAATAGAGAATAAGACTGAAATTAAAGAACCTCCACCAAGAAAAAGCCTCCATCAAAGGCTCCTGGCATACCAGGAAGCAAGAACTCGAATCTTCGGGGAAGAAGTAACAGGGCCTGTGAAGGAAACCAGAAAATATTTAAAAATACGAAGGTTGAGGGAAAAATGTGCAATAAGTCGACGTAGGATGGGTAGAATACTAGCTTCGGTAATTAACTTAGATGACGATAACAGACCCTACGCTAAAGTCAAAATAGCAGGTGAAGAGCTCCTGGGTCTGTTAGATAGCGGAGCTTCAATCAGTTGCCTAGGGAAAGGAGGAGTAGAGTTTTTGAATAAAAACAAGATTTCAATTACGAATATGACGACAGATATAAGAACAGCGGATGGGACTCATCAACGCATTATAGGGCGATTTAAGGCGATAGTGTCTTGGGGGGGCAAATCCCAGGAATTAGAAATGTTCATAGTCCCGAATCTGCAACAAGAACTTTACTTGGGGGTAGATTTTTGGAAAGCATTTAAGGTCGCTCCGAATGTCATCAGCGAATTAGATACTCCATCGTCGGCAACAGGGATTCTACCAGTCCAGGCACTTTCACAAATCCAGTCAGAGCGGCTTGAGAGCATCAAGAGGCTATTCCCGTCGTTCGCGGTCGTGGGATTGGGTAAAACGCACCTCGAGGAGCACATCATCGAGGTGGAAGATGAAAAAACACCCATTAAGCAAAGACATTACCCAATCTCACCCGCGATCCAAAAGCTGTTGTATGACGAGCTCGACAGGATGATCTCTCTAGGAGTGATCGAAGAGAGCAACAGCCCTTGGAGCTCCCCAGTTGTGCTGGTAAGGAAGCCCGGCAAGAACAGATTGTGCCTGGACTCCAGAAAAGTCAACTCTGTGACAAAAAAAGACGCTTACCCCCTTCCCCACATTGAAGGCTTACTGAGTCGATTACAAGACACCCGGTTCATTTCCGGTATCGATTTGAAGGATGCTTTCTGGCAGATTCCTCTGGAGAGGAAGTCAAGAGAGAAGACGGCCTTCACAGTCCCTGGGCGACCATTATACCAGTTCACGGTGATGCCATTCGGACTGTGTAATGCCGCCCAGAGAATGTGTCGGTTGATGGACAGAGTCATACCCGCTCGTTTGAGAGAGTATGTCTTTGTCTATCTCGATGACCTCTTGGTTTGTTCTCCAGACTTCGAATCACATGCCAGATCGCTCGAGGAGGTAGCGAAATGTTTAAGGGAAGCGGGGCTCACGATAAACGTAGAGAAAAGCAGATTTTGTTGCAGAGAGATCAAATATTTAGGCTACATTGTCGGCGATGGATGCTTGAGAACAGACTCCGACAAAGTATCGGCGGTCGAGAATTTCCCCGTACCAAAAACTCCAAAGCAGCTCCGTCGGTTTCTAGGGATGACAGGCTGGTACAGACGCTTCATACCGAACTTTGCAGCATTAGCTGCACCAATGACCGACTGCCTTAAGAAAAACAACACATTTTCCATGACAGACGATGCGCTTAACGCGTTTACAAAGCTTAAGGCGACCTTGGTGTCCGCACCCATCTTGACAAATCCAGACTTTAAGAAACGATTTTACATACAATGCGACGCTTCGACATCGGGAGTAGGGAGTGTTCTCTTCCAGATGGATGCTGAAAACAATGAGCGGCCAATAGCATTCATGTCCCAGAAGCTTAATTCTGCTCAACGGAATTATAGTGTGACGGAGCTTGAGTGCTATGCGGCCGTTCTATCCATAAAGAAATTCAGGGCCTACATTGAGGGCCTGCCTTTCACTGTCATAACAGATCACGCGAGCTTAAAATGGCTGATGACCCAAAAGGATCTGTCTGGTCGACTGGCCAGATGGAGCCTAAAACTTCAAGCATTCGACTTCCAAATTGAACACAGGAAAGGTACCCAAAATGTGGTCCCTGATACTTTATCGCGCGTCCATATGGAGGAGATCAGTTCCGAAAGCGACACACTACAGGTTGACCTCGGCTCACCGTTTTTCTCCTCAGAGGAATACGATGAGCTGAGAAAGACCATACACGACAATCAGGACCGACTTCCAGACTTATGTGTTTCAGACGGATTTGTCTATAAACGAACCGACATACGGACTGGCGACGCAATACAAGACGACAGGGCCTGGAAACTCTGGATGCCGAGGGAGTTGCGAGAGAACCTGGTACAAGTAGCGCACAACTCACCATCATCGGGACATGGAGGGATACACAAGACCCTTGCTAAATTGAGGCAGATGTACTATTGGCCCGGAATGGCCGCTGATGTACAAAGATGGGTAAATTCATGTGACATCTGCAAATGCTCTAAGCCTGGTAACGTGATTTCTCGGCCGCCGATGGGGCAGCAGACAATAACGGAGCGACCTTTCCAACGGTTATACATCGACTTCTTAGGACCTTACCCACGGACAAAGAACGGACATACACACATATTTGTAGCATTAGACCATTTTTCCAAATTTGTATTTTTAAAACCGGTTAGGAAAGCAACGGCAGCGGAGGTAGTGAAGTACTTGGAAGAAAACATATTCCATATTTTCGGCGTACCAGAATTCATCCATTCGGACAATGGCAAACAGTTTGTCTCAGAGCTGTTTAGCTTCTTTTTACAAAAGTACGGGGTCAGACATGTTCGCACGTCGTTCTACTCTCCTCAGGCAAATGCTTCAGAACGAGTTAACAGGTCGGTCCTAGCCAAAATCAGGTCATATCTAAAAGACGACCAAAAGGACTGGGACCGACATGTTAGTGAAGCTGCGTTTTCTTTGAGGAGTGTGGTTCACGATGCGATCATGTTTGAACCCTACTACGCAGTCTTTGGTTGTCATATGATTCAACACGCAAGTTCCTATGAAGTTCTTCGAAAACTAGACCAAATCAAGAACATGAATACCGAAGTAACGACGAAAAGCGACAAACTAGAGCTTATTCGAGAAAAAATTTTCGACAGTCTAGGGCTAGCTCACCAAAAGGCAACTAAAGCCTATAACACTAGATGTAGGGATGTGCAATATAGAGTAGGACAATTAGTATATAGGAGAAACTTTAAACAAAGCAACCGAATTGACAATTACAACGCTAAGCTAGGACCAAAATTTATTAAAGGAATCATTTTAAAAACAATCGGTAACTCGCTATATGAAGTGGGCAATATAAACGGGGAAAAGGCAGGTGTTTATCACGCCAAAGACCTGCACACGTAGATGCTATCTACTTGACGCACTCGCGCCTGTCGTTGCTTTAGCTGTGATATTTAGGTACCTAGCATGATGTATTTATGTTATTTATATTTATGATCCTTAGTTGTTAGTAGTACATGGCTCTATTTATACATTTGCATATTTATTTATTTTTCTATAGAGATTTTATTTATTTATTTATTTATTTATTTATTCAACCAGTTATTAATGCTTCGAGCTGTGATATTTACTTTAAGTTACGTCCCTCTATGTTATTTAGTTTTATTTATTTTGACCATAGATATCTATGTATTTATGCATCTATCGTATTGTCTATTATTTATTTATTTATGTAGTAATTGAGTGAAAGGTTGATCTGTGATATACACATGTATACCAATTTCCTTTTTTTTTTTTTGTTAAACGTAAACAAAACCGAGCAAGCGAATTACTTCATATCCAAACCGGCATCAACTGCCCCAGCTGAAGATCTTGATGTATGTAGTTACAAACGTACTCGAAGTAGATCAAAACAAAACGCAAGAAAAATTACATCATAAAAATTATGAACACAGATAGCAAGCTACGGTAAACTCCAGGCACTTTATTTTAAATTGCACGCTCACATACACTGTCACAGAACCACACAATAATTTGCCCGACTAGTTTCAAGATATTCAGGGCGTGGGCCCTTGCCACACGGCACAATGACCAGGTTGAGCCACTAATATTCCAGAAATCATCCCTTAGCGAAGAGAGTTCCCACATGAAATCCAACACAGATTTAGGACCCCTTTTGTTACGAGGTCGTTAGCCTCACGGCCACTCGGCAAACGCCGTCGAGCCTGTTACGGGGCCATATGAATGCACCTGTAGGGAGAAAGAAAATAAGGACTCTTGTCGGTATTAAACATGTTAGGTATACTCACCTGAAATATGGTCGATAGCATCCACAATCAATTTACCTACAATAAAGAAAATTTGAAAATGAAAATCGAGCAAAAGCAGACTAATAATTGACAAATTTTTACCTATGTTGTGTTGTGTCATCCGTCCACCGCACTTTCCATTTGTTTGACAGTTCACAATCTAATGTCGTTTTCCATTGGGCAAAAAGAAGCGTCCGGGAGAGTCCGGAATCGAAAAAATCACTTCTGAAACCGTTCCATTGGCACAAAAAATACTCTTCTGGTGATTCTGAGGAGAGAATTTCGCTTCTGGATTTGAAGTCAGAATCCACTCAAGAAGCACTCACACAAGTGTAGTTTGTGTATTTTATACAAGTCAACTGACGGCTGCCGTAGATTATTTTTTGGCATTTCACCAATACGCTTGTGGATTCAATCAGAAGCAGTTTTCTTGTTCCATTGGACTACAGAATGAGTGGATCCCCGAGTGAAACCAATGGAAAACGACATATGTCATTATGTTTTCTGTTGTTTTATCAGTTCTCTTATCGCGCAGGCTGATGAGGCATGAGGTGAATCGACACCGAATAATAATTTGAATGTCGATCGTTAATATTTTTATATATCGTAGTCGTAGTCGTAGGTAGTCTAGGCTTAATCCATTGTACAATATTGATATTGATCATAAGCTTACTTAATAGATTAAATCACTTACTACTGACGACATAGACAACAAAAAAAATCCGACGATCTTAAGTATAGAGAAAATAAGAGAAAGTTAGAGCGAGAGGCAACGAGACTCGAAGCCAAGAATAAAGTGAGAAAAAGGTGAAAATGATGAGAATAGGATAGAAAAGGGGAAATGATACCCGAAAAAGAGAATGCATTTTTTTTACACATGATTAATTGGCTGAAAAAGAAGCAAATTATAAACAAAGGAGAGGGAATGGGGTATAGAGAATTTGCAAAATTTACCGACAAGGAGCAATGACCGAGTAACAGACCGGCCCTCACTTTTCTTGTGATTTCAGTAAGTGGTAGTTGACTGCGGCATAGCTAATTTAGCATCTTTGTCCCACACTACAGCTGAGCCAAGACAATTATTTAGCACAGTGGCTTGCGAAAATTATTTAGTTGCATATTTTTTTTTTTTGGGTGAGTAAGTTATTCCTTGAAAATCTATTGATTAAAACTAAAAATTGGAATTTGTGCAGGCAGGAAGTTCAGTGGAACCCAGATATTGAGGAAGAGGTCTGAGGACTCCGAATTAAGAGCCACAAAAGGTTTCGATATACATATATATATATATATCAAACATACGTAGACCTAAAACTGATAAAATTATATATATGAGGTATGTACTTGTGTGTCAGAGATTTCGGCGAACAAATTCAAATATCTCTCTATCTTGCGCAGGATATCGGGTCAGACTATAAAGCCAGTCAGGCTTATACGAATAAAGCCACTGGTTCGCCCGTTACACCCGCCGTTCAAATCCGTTGCACCGGGCCAACTTCAGATATACCCAGTAAGGTATCAACCGGTTGCTCAACAGTTACAGCGGCAAAGACAAGGGGTGTTAACCAAGAAACCGGTCCAAAGGCTTCTTCCTAGAAAAAAAAAAAACAATCAGCCCTGAAAAGCCAACACATTCGCCAGCCATAAGAAGGGAACCTGAGCGTTAAAGCGACTGTGGGTGAGGGGGTGCTCCACCACTGCCAACGTTTGATAGTGCAGCTCCAAAGTGAAGAAAAAAATAAAACAACAAAACAAAAACACTCAAATTGAATTTACAAAGTGAATTAAAGTGAACTAAAGTAGAATAAGTTAGATTTTTAAATTAGTTTTGCACCTTTTTTTTGGTGATTTAACGTAAGGTTAGGTAAATTAGATTTAGTTTTGTGTTATTCTGCCGTTAGTATTTTTTTTTTGTGCGCGGATAGTTAAGGTGGATTGCCAATACATTACATCATCCTTCATCGTGCTGGCGCCAGGACTTCGGGGGATTGACATCAGTAAAAAAATACGTGAGTAATAGTTTTAAGTTATATGAATTGAAAATAGAGTAAAGTGAAGTCATATATAGTATTAAGGGCAGAAATTAGGTTATAGATTTAGTTTTTTTTAATAAAAAACACGAATGATTCAAATGTTACATACTTAGTGTGCTGATCTCTTCGTAATGTTTGCGTAAATCCGATAGCATTTGGTGTGTGGATGACGGGCAGGCCGTCCTTCGGTGGATAACAATGACGGGATGGACAGTAACGAACGGTTGGGACAGGACTTGACTTGACCGACTTGAGTTTCTGCGACGGAAGACGTCGTGACCAGGAGGAGTTTTGGGGACCTCCACTCATAGTATCGGCCAAAGTGGTTGTCTTTCGGTAGTGTCAACAGACACGAAGGGTGGGCTGGCCAACCTCTGCCAACAACAACAGGCATGTCTCGGTATCTTGGCGAACCCTTGCCTTTAGGGAACAGTGGGGTGAGATATTGCGTTTAGGTTAAATGTAGATTAGGATAATATAAGATAGCTAGGTTTAGAGTATTTTTTTTTTTCTTTTTATTGCTTTTGGGATTTCGGGTTAGATTTAGATTAGGCTAGTTAGATGTAGATTCGCGGTGACCTCCCCGCCCTTCCTTGGCGGCAGGGGCAGAAGTTCTTGGACTTTTTTTTCTTTTCTCCTTTTCTTTCTCTCCTTTTCTTTCTTTTTCTTTAAGTTTTCTTTTAATTCAGTCCATGGTCCGTCCGAGGTCGAATTTAGAGTAGCTTCCTTCCCGTTCTTCTTTTTTTTCTGGCACGAGACAAAAGTGTGCTGAGCAGGTGGTGCATGGTGAGGGGGCAAGAACTAACCCCGTCCGACGAGCTGAGCCGAGCGTCCACGAGCGTGCCGCGCCCTCCTCACCTGTGCCTAAGCTGCCCCTGTGGCGCAATCCTGGCTCGCAACAGATAATATAGAGAATAACTGAGTTTGCTATTAAGTTATAAATGACCACATTTCCTTAGAAAATATTTTTTGTTACAATCGTATAGACAGTTTTCGAGATATGTCGAAATTTCAAAAGTACTGTTGTTCGAATTTTTAACCAAAAACTGGGTACGCAGTCATGGTAACCTCACCTACTTAAGCTTAAATATCAATTTTGGTTGAAATCGTAAGAGCCGTTTTCGATCAAATCAAACTGGTACGAAAATTGTAACTATATAGGAAGTAGAGTAAGTTAGGGTAATACGGAATACATCTTTCTTATTCTGAAATAATGTCTACACTTTTGGACCTAACTACTCTTCAAGTGACTTAAAGTGACTGATGTCTATTCAGGTACATCCAATGTGGCGTAGCTATCATAGGGGCAGGTGGTGCAGTGCACCAGGGCCCCGGAGCATAGGGGCCCACTAGACTCAGCTTTGAAAAAAAAATGAAAAATTTTAAAAATTAAAAAATTGAAAAAAAAATAAAATTTTCTTTTTTTTTATTCAATCAACATCACCAATGATAAAACTCCTTATTTGACATTTTCAAAGCATGTGCTGTTTGTTTGTCTGTTATCGTTATTTCAGTTATATGGTATTTTGGATGAGTACGTCCGTAGCACATTGGATCAGCTCACGTGCTTGACGGTCCTGAGATCAATTCGCCAATTCCGCCCATCAACTTTTTAAAGAAGCTTTCATTCGCGCTTGCCTTGCATCAGTATTTGTGGCGATGTTTTTAACTTTCTGGGGTCTGGGACGTACTACAGTAGTTGATGCTAGGTGTGTCGCTGACTGTTGTTATTCGTAATTCCCTACAACCAGCCTTATTTTATCAAGTCTCACCACTAATGCTATGATTTCTATTCCGCACATCCATCCATCTGGCACCAAATTCTGGTAAAAGTCATTTTCGCAAAAAAAAATTTCCGATGGCAAGATATGTATGATACAGGTTGCAGCACAACGCTAACCGTATAATATATGATAGCTCTCAACCTGATCGGCAATAAAAAATAACCAACGTTTTTCTAAACTCAAGTTCAAATTGACAAACGAGATACTATAGAAACTATAATATCTTCATATGAGTTAATATTGATTTTACCGCATCATTACCAAACAAGCTGTTTTATGGTTCTTTTTTGTTGAGCTTCCAGTAATCTATACTAAAAATTGACAAGCAATATAGGAAAATCCCAGTAAGTATTCCGAATTTCTAAAATTTCGATAGTTAACAATTGGAAATTATGGAAAGAAAAAAGGAACGTAGCGGTGCCGCAAAGCGGAAACAACGTCAAGAAAGAGAAGAAAGTATAAACAAAAATTGCCCAAGCTAGATAGCTTTTTTTACGAAACCGCTTTCTGATACAGTTCCTTCAACAGCCGAAATATCGGTCAAAAGTGACAAGTGTTCATTTATTGATAGCGCCGACGCAGCTGTGTTAATTATTAAAGTGACTCGAGTAGATCAGGATCCAATAAGTATCAATACTACCACCAATGCCCCTGCTGAAAATGACTACCTCGACGCTTCCGTGCAACCTACAGTAGACCTCCGAGGCTCCGACATTATTTATCGTTATGCCGAATTCACAATGTCGCGTTGAACGCGTGCGTGCGTCGTCGAGCTTTGACACGCTTTATAGAAACTTTACGATTTTAAGTGCCAAAGCGCGCGAGCAACAATTTTGTAAAACGAAATGCTGCTTTGAAGCGAATGCGCGTTGAGAGAGTAGAGTATTCGCCGAAATGGAAAAAAAATCATATATAACAGTTATAACAGCAAAACAATCAAAGAACAACCTTAAAGTGGATACACGACCAATGATTAATATTTTTTATCAAAGAAAAACGTACAAAAATCAGTAATTGCTCAAGAAAAAAATAGAATACGTCATTTACACACACTAAATTTATTAATCGGCATTGAAAAAATAGAAAAGTGTTCTTTGACTTGACATGGTCATATACCCTGACGGATCTAAGATGAACTGTGGTGTGGGGGCCGGGGTCTACTCAGAATCACCGAATATATCAGAATCATACCGTTTGCCGGATTTTGCCAGCGTTTTCCAGGCTGAATTACTGGCTATCCGAGAAGCCTGCGCGCTTTTAGGGCATGACACAACGCACAAACAAAACATTGCTATCCTTATTGATAGCCAAGCCGCCATTAAAGCCATCAATTCGGCTACCATATCCTTCAAGCTGGTGCAGGAGTGCCGGAACGAGCTTGCCCGCCTGGGCGAACGTTTCAGTGTCACACTTCTCTGGGTACCGGGTCATAGTGACAATATAGGCAACGAGCGCGCAGATGAGCTTGCCAGGCGGGGGTCAGCTCTACACGTCTCACACGCGGCAAGGGTCCATGTTCCACTAGGAGTGGTAGAGGGACAAATTCATTCACATTTTCTGCAGAAAGCCAATCTCCAATGGACGGGTTTGACCAACTGTGTCATATCAAGAAAGATATGGCCCACATACGACCAAAATAGAACAAGAAACCTGCTAAATAGAACCCGCCCAGATATTGCCAGAGTCACGGCAATAAGCACGGGGCATTGGCCAATTGGCGACCATGCCGCCAAACTTGGGATCCCACACAACCCTCATTGCCGCAGCTGCGGAAATACAAACGAGAAAGAAACTCTCTGCCATTTCCTCTGCAAATGTCCGGCACTAGCAAGAGCCAGATTGCGGACACTGAACCAACCTTTTTTTGACGACCTTAGCGACTTTTCGGGTAAAGGGATATTAGATATAATCCGTTTCCTCAACTCCACAGGTTGGATATAAGTATATATACATTACACCCCTTTATAACCATCACAAAATAGGTCACACGAGTCGTGGTAACAAAAAGGCACATCATAGTGCTACTTGGGTTCAAAGATGGACCGCCACTTCTACCTACCTACCTTCCTCTTTAAAATAAAAATTTGTGGAAAAGTAGCTCTACTCAGGCGTCGCGTTGAACTTTACGATATTTACGATCTAAAGTCGACTCAACGCCTGAAGCTGTATTTTGTGTAGCAGCATATGAACGCTTTGTTTCTACATAATCTGTCAACGCACGCGCGCGTCAACGCGACATTGTGAATTCGGCATTAAATGCAATAGAAAATTAGGCGGCATCAAACTTGGATTTGAGTGAAATTAAAGACGAATTCGCAAAAATTAAAGCGCGAGTTATGGGATGGAAAGAAACTCAATCTACTTTTTCGAATACAGGTATACTTTTTATTTTTCTTAATTATATGAGCGTCTTCAACAACCGCCAAAATTGAAGTGAGTTGTGTCCGCAGTTACATGAAGCTTCGCGTCTGCAAAAACAACAGATCATGCACAACTGCATGTGCATACTTTCTTATCTTATTTCTCATTATGCATTTCCATTAGGTATTGTTATCTGTAGCAAAAACCTGTTGCCAAAAGGTATATATCTTATCTTTTATGTACGTGTACAAGATTATTTTATGTTACAATTTTAATAAGGTAATATGTTGATGTTTGGCTTAATGTGTAGGTAATTAGAGTTTTGTGTAATGTCATGTGCGTATGCTCTGCATACGTAACTCCTCCGCCCGCAGATTGAGGTGTGGCATCAGGTAGATCAAGGTGAATGCTGATTATGGATTGCGTAAACGTCTATGTGAAGAGTATCTAAAGGATGGCTTGGGATTTCTGTTAGTTCGTACTTGACTTTTGGTGGATGCCTATCTACTTCAACAGTTGACATTTTTCGCAATTATTTATAATTTTTGTTACTTTAGTTTTCATATGAGGAAAATAGTAAGTTCGACGCAGGTGTTGAATTGTTTCGTTTATTCCTCTATGATTTGACCTAATATGATACTGAAGTATAATTTCGTCTTGATTGTCATTGCCAGGTATGTCTGTTAATTTTTCTTTACAACGAATTAACTTAAATATTCTGTTGCTAGAAAACAATTTTGAATATACTGTTTGCACTATTTTAAAAGTATCTTCGTCTGCATATACCGCGGTAAGTTTTTTTGGTGTTAGGTACTCTTTAAAAATAGATGTTATTACCTGTTCATTGTATACGTTTGGTTGTCTATAAATCCTTCGACGTTTAGTCTGAAAAAGTATCTTAAAAATCATTTGGGGGTTCATTGTGGAATTGTTTTTTTCAAGAATGAGTTGTTCGCTAAATTCTTTTAAGGGACGTTCTGAAATAGGTATTCCTTCATCGAGATTCTCCGAAGCAGAGTGAACAGTGGATAGGGTAGAATTTTCTTCTATGTCAGTTACGTTTCATTAATGTGTACTTCTATTCGGCTCAATGCGTCGGCGTTAGTATTTACTTTACCTTTCTTATAATGAATGTCATAGTCAAATTCTTCGAGCTTAAGTCGCCACCTTATTAATTTTGAATTGCCATCTTTTAGGGAAAATAACCGAGTAAGAGGCTTATGGTCAGTTACTATATGGAACTTACGTCCGTAGAGACGGAAATGCTTTGTTGCCCAAACGATTGCAAGAAGCTCCTTTTCGATGGTACTGTATTTCGTTTCGGTGTCTGATAACGTGCGTGATGCATAGGATACAGGTTTATCAGCTCCGATAGGTCCCTGACTCAAAACAGCTCCTATTGCAAAATTGCTGGCGTCTGTTGTCAAAT
This sequence comes from Cheilosia vernalis, assembly GCA_949126925.1. Taxonomy (NCBI): domain Eukaryota; kingdom Metazoa; phylum Arthropoda; class Insecta; order Diptera; family Syrphidae; genus Cheilosia; species Cheilosia vernalis. Next base: position 44,583,282 of record OX421358.1, read on the forward strand.
TAAACGCTCGTGAAAAATCTGGGTATTGTAAAAGTGGGTCATTGCCTCGGTCATTGCTTAGTATGTCTTTGCAGTGTTCAAAGCAACTCAAATATTTTTCGTCCAATTTAATTTGCCTACCCTTTTTTAGACATTCAGTTAGCGGCTTAGTTATTTTTGCGAAATCTTGGATAAACCTCCTGTAATAACCCAGCAATCCAAGAAATGATTTTATCTGTTTCGTAGTGCAGGGTACGGGAAATTTCTTAATTGAATCAATTTTGTCTGGGTTTAGTTTCACACCTTGTGATGTCACAACATGCCCAAGAAATGTTACCTCTTTACAAAAAAAATTCAGATTTGTCCAACTGGACTTTAAGGTTTGCCTCTCTTAATCTGGAGAAAACTTTAGCTAGATTTTCTGTGTGTTCTTGAATGGAAGTAGAGAACACGATTATATCATCCATATAAACAAGACATATTCTTCCCTGCAAGTCGCTCAAAATATTGTCCATTACCCTTTGGAAGGTGGACGGAGCGTTTCTCAACCCAAAGGGCATTCGAATAAACTCGTAGTGGCCGTTATCCACTGTAAATGCAGTCTTATTAAATAAAAATTTTATGTCCCTAGGATCGATTTCGATTTGGTGAAATCCAGATGCCAAATCAAGGGTGGTAAAATACATGGATCTACCTAGCTTGTCCAAAATATCGGTAATGTTAGGAAGCGGATATCGATCCCCAACGGTTTTTTCATTAAGCATCCGGTAATCCACTACTAACCGCCATTTTTGCTTGTTGGATGCATCCATCTTTTTGGGAACACTCCATATCGGACTGCTCCATGGGGAATAGCTTGGTCTAATGATTCCTTGCCTATAAGCAGTTCACTTATTTGAGATTTGATCTCTGCTTTGTGGACTTCTGGGTATCTATACGACTTACCCCCGTATTAATAAAAAAAACGCTATCCGCTCTCTAGCACGTGTTTTAGCTGGCAGACGGATAGTGACCCTATCCGTTTGTTAACTTTTCTTATTAATAAACATATTCCATCTACATATTAGCTATTCGCTCTTTATCACCTAACGCACGGCAGCACTACACGGAATTGTACTAAACATTCTAGTACATCTGTCATATTTCGTTTTTCAATCGGTTGTTGCGCTCAGAAATTCACCGATTCTCTCTCAGATTCTCTCTTGTAGAATGTTCAGATGTCAAGCGTCATTCAAATATTGATGTCTTGTCATTTGAAAATTATCCCTCACCCTCTCTGAGTTAAAAAGTTATCCGCTCTCTATACGCCGAATTCGGTGAGTTAAGTTATCCGCTCGTTTTTAAATGTCAGTGAAACCAAACACACGTTTATTAATAGGAATTTGAAGCTAACATGTGTGTTAGTGTTAGTGCTAACTCGCCGCTGCTCGTCGTTTATTAATACGGGGGTTAGTGTATATCGGCAAATCGTCATTAGTCTTTATGCGATGTTTGATTTTATTTGTAAAGGAGAGAATATAGCCTTTTTTAAAAAAGGTGTCATCAAAATGTTTGGTGATTTTGGAGAGGGCTTTTATTTCCTCTTTGTTTAAATCGTCAGTTCTAAGTGAATCCATTATTTCATTTTGTGTCATTGGTCGAATTTGATCTGAATCGTAACTTATGTTCATATTGTGTGCTTCATTACAACTCCTATATGCTTCTACCTTTAGTGGTTGTTCCAAAAAGAGCTTTTGTTCCTTATCAGATAAATTAATAACTTCTACGTGACTGTACCAATCTAAAGCTTTATAAATTCCCTCCGGTATTTTTAGAAATTTGTTTATAATAGTAGGCTTTATATAGATATCTCCATTTTCGGTATCTACTGGAAGTGTAGCTATAATTTTTGAGTTTGGCAATACGTTGAAAATTTTTGACATAAAGTTAGGTTTAAACTGAAGTGGAATTGAAGCCTTGCTTGTTTTTAAAAGTTTATTCTTAAGGTCAATTGTTGCATTTAGGTGTTTCATCGTCTCTAATCCTATTAAGCCGTCAAAATAGGAGTGAAACTTGAAAACTAAGAATTTAAACTCGTTGTCCGTATTAAATTCTTTAAATGCGGGAAGAGTAACCTGCTTGTTTAGTTGGTGTTTATTAAGTACAGTTGTTATTACAATTGGATTAATAATTTCGTGGGTATCAGGGTTAGTTAGCTCGGGGTTGATAAAGTTTGCTGAAGCCCCTGTATCGACAAGGAACTTAAGTGTTTGTCCATTAATAGACACTATATTTATATATGGTAGTACCCCTGAACTGTGCTTGTTTATATCAAGGAATCCTACTTGTTGTCCGAGGCAGTTAATTGAAAATTTGTGTCATCAATTTCATAGTTACCCTCGTTACAGAAGTTGAAGATTTCTTCTGGAATATTTTGATTTGCAGGTATGTAACGATCTAGTTCTGAAAAGTAGTACGGTTCTGGGTTGTATGGAATGTAATCCGAATGATTAATGGAAGTTGTCTGATTATGATAATAATATAATGATAATGATAATAATCAGACGGATTTGTGTGGAAGTTATGAACTTCTCTGATAGTATAATTACTATTAGGTGTTGTACTGTTGCTGACAATTGCGTTGTTGTTTTGTCTATTGTATGAAGGCGATCCTCCGAAATTTGTTTGTTGAGTTCTCATGCTGCGTGTGTTCCCACTAGAAATATCCATTGGGGTGGGTATAGGTTGAGGGGGATTTATTGGTCTGGGTATAAAACCATTTTGGTTTTGGTGAACAGTTTGGGGGAATCGATTACTATACGGATTTGTCAGGTGCTGATTTTGTGAATGCTGGTTATACGTATTAGGTCCGGGAGGAAAACTATTATTATTTGGGAGAATCGGTTGCATGTTTGCTCTGTGTGTATACACATTTGGTCTTTGATTAAAAGAACTGGTATTTTGACTGAATGTGTATGGGTGCTGGTTTGTTTGCTGTACGAAATTTGGTCTAAATTGTCTTACATTGGGACTAGGATCAGAATATCGCATATAGTACGAATTTTGCTCTTTAATGCAGAAATTGAATGCCTCTTGGAGTGTATTAGGTCTCATGGATCTGATCGTTGACCCAAGAGGTTCCCTCAATCCGATTAAAAACGAGTTGGGACACATTTCCGAATAAAGCCTACTCTTAGCCAACACAATATTAGGGTCAGGCTCGTGTATGTGTAAATGGTTGTTCAAGGTTGATAATAGTTCAACTATTTTTGAATAAAACTTCTCTGTGGTATCGGTTGCTTGTTTTATAGAATGAAGGTCTCTTATAAGAGACGTTTCATTTCGCTTGTCCGAGTAATGCAAAATGAGGTTAGTTTTTATTTGGCTCCAATTTAGCGGCGTTAAAAACATTTTTAGAACCTCGTTTGCTTGTCCTGTTACCTTATTTCGTATGGCTCTCATTATAATACGAGCATACGGTGTATTTTTCACAGATTCCATAAGCCCTAAGATCTCTTCAACATTGCTGATAAAGTCGTAAAGTAATCGACGATTGCCATCAAATGGAGGAAGATCTTTTATGGCATCCGGAATCTTAAGGGCATTAAACATTTTATTAACCTCCTCTAAATTAATATTACTTTCCCTATTATTAACGTTACAGTCTACGCCTACATTTATATTATTATTAATGTTGTTAACTAAGTTACTATTTAATGAACTACTATAATTATAAGCAAGGTTATTATTAGTACCTATCGCTCCGTTTACATCAGAACCGCTAGCTCCTAGATTGATATTCGCACAAATATTACCTAGCCCTACATCAGAAGCTCCGTTAATGCCACTTGCATTAGATGTACTACTATTTCCCTCCATTTTTAAGAACTGAGTATCCAATTCCTCTTCACTACCGCTAGGTATATAGTATGGCTTATATATAAAAGACTAGCAAACCCGGCGAACTCCGTTTCGCCACCAGATGGCTTCGTTTTTTGTAACATTTCGTTTGAATATTAAAAGATGAACAAAAATTATTATTTTTTTCTTGTATTTGAAAATGGAAAATTTTATTTCATTTCACAACAGAAATGAATTAATTTCGATTACAAAAGTGAAGTGTAATTTAGTTGAACTTCTCTAAGTAAAAAATGAAAGTTAATGCAAAGTAAATACTGAATCGAAGCGTTATACGTGTCCGCAAATTATCCGTTTCATTGAAGTGCTCTTTGGTAAATCACATTTTTTTTTTGGTCTGACGTTAACACAAACAAAGCGGATGGTTTCCCAACTCGTGAACACGCAACGTATAGCTGCCCATTTGAAAAACAATGATTTTCTAAATGAAAAAATGCTTGTAACTGTTCAATAATTGCTTCTTTTTAACTGTTGTGTTCCCTGTATATTCCACCGCACATTCAGCTGATCCACCATCGACGAAATGAAATATATTTGCAGAAATTGATGCGGTTCATCTGGTGTTGGCTGACCTGGTGATTTAAACTTAGTTTGGTGATTAAATAAATTTTGTTAGTAATTCAAATTAATTCAATGCCTTTGGAATCATCGGGATGCGTGGAATCAAAACATCTTCTCCTCTATATTCATCGGTATGTCCGGAAAAACACGTCGAATGAGCTCTTCCTTAGAATCGCTCATGTGGCAGAAATCAGTGGGCAAAGTGATAAGTCCGGTCGAGATATCAACTGCAGTCTTTTCATTACCAATGTCCAACAATTGCTTCGAAAACACATCTGCAGTTTGATCTCGTCAATCGGAGTGTCTTGACATGAAGCCACAAATTTGATGCTTTCAAGCACGCATTTAGTTCGTCAGCTGCAATTGATCGTGGGAATAACTGGAAGAGTCTCCCGAAAATCACCGGATAATACAACCATGGCTATTCAAAAAATGTTTTGATTGACACGAAGATCTTTCAACGTCCTGTCCACCGCCACCATTGACCTTTTGTGGGGCCATCGTACATTCGACCCAATCGATCAATTTGCATCATTGTAAAATCTTCGCATTTTTTCTTCAATTTTTCAAGAATGTGTCTGGTTGATTTGCATGTTCAGTGGCAATATCAATGCTGAATGTGCAGTTCGGTAGCCTTCTAACAAAGTTGCTGTTTTTCCAGATGAAGCCAATGCCAGGGCAACTCATGCTGCGATCAAATCCGTGCCAAAAGCAATGAAATTAAGAAAGTTTTCGCAGTACCTCCGGGAGCACCCAGAAAGTAAATGCTACAAGTTCTTTTGTTCACAGCTTCCATCAAAGAGTCATACGCAATCTTTTTTTGTCGATTCAATTGCAGAACATTTTTACGAACTGCTTCGGCTATTGCTGCAGTATCGTATTGTTTTGTTGTTCTCTTTGCAATTCGTGGTTGAATGCATCGTGTATTGGACGATTAGGTGATATCATGCCCAACTGCGCACTTTATTCGCCATCAATAAACACTAACTCTAAAAGAAATATTTGTAACTTTAACAGCCTAGAAGAAAACTAACCACACCTATCAACTTGGTTGGTAAGCCTTCTCCACACCGGTACCGAAGGTGTTATGGTAGCTTTGAGCTGCCCTCCCCATAACCCTACTCACGAATGAGCATAGTACCATGATTGCTGCTCATTCATTTTTCGTAACAACCCCTTCGTGAACACTCAAAACGCTCAGCAACTCCTGTTGCCTGTCATCATTGTCCTCGTCATCTCAATCACCCCTCCATTTTAACTTACCCACCTATTCAAATGCAAGGATATTGAAAATAGGTACTTCCCAAACAAAAATGATGGATACAAACAAATCAAAGTATCTACTTCATTTCAAAAAGTTACTTAATGTAACATAGTAAACATAAACAAACTTATTAGGTGGCTAGCTATATCGTATATTAAAAAATAAATTTCAAAATTTTTGACAACAACAATTTGCTTGGAAAATCATTAAAATAATTGACAACAACAATATTGCTTTTAAAATTTAAAATATTTTTTTTTTGTATTTGAAACTACTCGATTTTTATCCAGTTTATATTTTTTTCAAAGTTCATTACCCCATGAAAAACGAAATATGTACCTACAACGCCAACTGTTGAGAATTTTCCGACTTTTCTTTTTTCATAAACCATCCCTGATTTAAGACGAACAAAACAAAATAAAAATCATTCAAATCGGTTGAGCCGTTCTGGAGTTATATCGTCAGGAAGGAAAACCCGACTTATTTTTATATAGTAGATTTTCTTTTTTGCTCTCTATAATAATTATTCGACATATAAATGTACACTCATATAATTTACGGAAAAGGAAGGGAATCAGGGATTGAGCTATTGTAATATTTCACAATTTCTCGACTTACATATGTACCGCTGGAAAATTTGATGCAGGATCGAGTTGTTCGTAGTCTGATGGTAAAGCTGACGAAGCTGACGAAAGATTCTCCTGGGCCAATGAATTAAAGTTCTCCACTACTGAGGTGTGCCCTGGTCCTTGCTTTTTATGTTGATTCACGATACACCAATATTCTTTTGATGCGAGGTTCACGCACAATAATGTAACAGTTAATCGCTGAATATTTGATGTAATCTTCACTTGCTCTATCACCAATATGCCTTTGATTACAGAGATTGATTAATGTTTTAAATGAAATGCACGATCGCTATTCAACTTTTATTTTTATTATTCATTTATTATGCGCGACCTCCGAATTCACACAATTTCCGACTGCGCCAGTTATGGGATGGAAAGAAACTCAATCTACTTTTTCGAATACAGGTACAATTTTTATTTTTCTTAATTATATGAGCGTCTTCAACAACCGCCAAAATTGAATTGAGTTGTGTCCGCAGCATAAACTAACTATTAAATAGACCGTCAGCTCCGCCCACTTAAGAGAATTTGCCTACAAGCTGGAATTGTCCTTGAGTGTAGCCCAGTTTGAATTCATGTGTTTGTGCCATGTTAATCAAAGGGGCACACACATACTTGAAAAAAAACCAGCCTACACGTCTGGCTTCAACCAGATGTCAGGTAGCCTAAGGTGGATTCTCATTTTCATGTCGAGTGCGGGGCTGTGTTTTTTTAGTTCCAGGTTGTAATTTATTCGCTACATTTTTATATGAAAAGTTGTTCGATTTTCTTATTTCTTGGTATCAAGTGAAATTTGTTATGTAATTGAAGTGCAATGAATGTTTAAAATGTACGATATAAAGAACAGCAATACTTTTATGACATCGATATCAACAAATTTTTGGCATGTTCGCGATAGAATTTCAATTATGTTTCGCAACCTATTTCTCTCCTCCTAGCAAAAACCGACAAGCTAAGTATGGCTCTAGTTATAGCCATACGTAAAATGCAAAATGTCAGCAAAATTTGTTCCTACGAAAACAATTACAACAAATCAACCACCCCTGATTGAATTCCATCTGAAAAAAATTCCTGCCAGATGGAACAGTAAAGAAATGAAATATTTCAGTGGAATGATTTGGCTTTTTGTTGTAGAATTGACTGAGAAGTAGATGAATTAATGAATAAATTATTATTCTAGAAAATTTAAAGGATATTTGTTTATGTATTTTTTGTTGATAATCTAGCTTTATAATTCATAAGCAACATTTAACGACCAAGATTTAATTCAACCGTTAGGTTTAAGTCCTCAAAACAAGCAAAAGAACTGAGCCTAATACAAAAATGTAAGAACAATTATATGCGAATTTAGTTTTTTTCGGGTATATTCCATAATACAAAAAAATCCTATGTATGTAGATCGCCTTTTATTTATGTGAAGTAAGGCGTGTTTTTTTAGCTTCGAACTTAGCAAAGAAAAGTAAAGTAAGATTTTCAGCACGCAATTACAATAACTACGCTCTACTTGACACTTCGAGGACTCTCAGTAGTTGTTGTAATAAGGTTGTAATTGCGAGCTGAAAACCCTACTTTGCTGAGTTCGAAGCTCAAAAAACACGAATATAGTTAGAACAACATCACTTTTTGTATTTCAAAAACACATAAAGTGTACTTTTTCTGTTAGAGACGCTTACAAAAACATCAGTGGACATTTTAAAATACAACGTTATAAAACTAAAAAATTAACAAAACAATTTGGATTCTTACGTTCGATTGAATACGCAAAATCTGAAATCGGATCGAATAGCAGAATCCAATTAAATACCACATTATATTGTCTTTTTGTTAGGAGTTTAATCTTTAATCATAATTATATCCGAGAGTAATGTATTTTTTTAAAGATATATATAAATAAAATTATCATTTTTACTGTTCCTACGTAACAACAACACATTACAGTGTTCACTCTTATTAAACTACAGAATGCTAGAAAAAAGAAGTTGAAAAAACCCACCAAGTAATAGAAATTTATGCAATGTTCAGGAATGTTTAAAAATAAATTCTTTAGCCCTAGTGAAAACTTGGTTTTAACTTGCATGGTAATAAACCTATTTTTGGAACAACTCCCAAAGGTAGCTGCATGAATTTTGCTGTCAAAAATATTTTTCATGTAAAGAACACTAAAAAAACCTGAAATGTGAATGGATGAACATTTGTTGGCACCTAAAATGGATAGAGCACAAGTAAAGCTATCTAAAAAGACATACTCAACATGTATTCCTTTTACATTTATTGTTATAAATTCATTTACAAATTGTTTGTTATTGAAAAAGTGCCACCCGGCGGCCATTAATAACACGTATTCACAGCACAGACAGGAAAAATAAGAGAGCGCGAGAGAGGGCTCTCATTCAAAATTTGCGGGGTAAATCCGGGAGACGTAGGAAAGCTGTCAGTCTATTTAATAGTTAGTTTATGGTCCGCAGTTACATGAAGCTTCGCGTCTGCAAAAACAACAGATCATGCACAACTGCATGTGCATACTTTCTTATCTTATTTCTCATTATGCATTTCCATTAGGTATTGTTATCTGTAGCAAAAACCTGTTGCCAAAAGGTATATATCTTATCTTTTATGTACATGTACAAGATTATTTTATGTTACAATTTTAATAAGGTAATATGTTGATGTTTGGCTTAATGTGTAGGTAATTAGAGTTTTGTGTAATGTCATGTGCGTATGCTCTGCATACGTAACTCGCGCAAGAGATTGTGAATCGGACGGGGAGTTCTCTTAAAAATCGTTTTTTCTCTTAATTAATAAATATTCTATATTGTCATGTCAATATGGAATGCTATTCCATATTACCCACGTGTAGGTATTCCGTATTACCACACTTGTGCACATTTAGGGAAAAAAGTAAAAAGTTACATACCGTTTATTATTTTTTCAGAAAACCGGCAATAAATGAAAGTGCGAACCAACTGCTTTGCAAAACACACTTTAAGTTTACGATTATAATATACCTATTTTTTGATAAAAAATCCTAGCACCATGAAAAGTTTAGGTTGCAGCGGTTTTTGAATTAGATTTTTTTTTTATTTTCAGTTTGACAGCTATTCTTACTTGCATGCCTTTATGGGTAAATGATTCCCTCCATCAGGTTCTAATCTAAGATGATTAATTACGTTACTATGGAAACATGACGGCGAAGACTTGATTGTCACCAAAATCCTTTTAGCACCTGTTTTGTATGGGGAAGTCTTAACTTAATTTTACCACTCTTAATGGCGACATATATCCACGATTTTGTGTTTGTGCACATCTATGGCACAGCGCCTTTCAAATACGATAAGTTTCATTCTCCTCATTTCATATTAAGTGCCAAAAAAGCGTACGGAAAGCTTGGATGTTCACGTATTAATATAATGACTAGCTGACCCGGCAAACTTCGTTCCGCCCAAATTCGTTAATGTAATAAAAATAATAATTCCGAGAACGAAAAATGAACATGCTGCTTTTTGTAATTCGGTCAATTCAAATTCTGTATTCAAAAGTTATATTAAAAACAATACAAATAACTAAAGTATAGCATTGTTGATGCGTTTAAATCAAACCGCAATGATTGACGTGTCAGCCAACCTTAATTTTTTTCACTAAAGTGCTTTACGGTACACGACGTACAAAGCGGGAGATTTTGCTCACGTGAGCACGCCACATACGATTGAAATACATGGGAATTCAATAATTGATGTCACAAATATCCAGCGATTGTCCTTGCGACTTATTATTTTTTTTCATAATGAAAGCGATATGCATGGGAAATTGAAGGCGCTCGGAAACCAATTGCAAATCATCGGAATTCGCGGAATTATATAATTGTTGCTTGAATTTTCAAGTCAAAATCTTCGCTTTCAAGACATTTGATTTGAGATTCTTCACATTCAAATCAAACCCAATCCGTTAAAAAAGTTTCGGTTTGGGGTTGCTCAACAAAATTATAACTGAGCCGACTTTCGAATTAAAATTGTGTAGCGGTGAGCCCGGAACATCTAAAGAATTTAAAAATCAAACTTTTGAAAAAAGTTTTGCTGTATTGGAAGTGACACAACCCGTTTTCCTATCCAGTATATTTTTTTACAAAGTGCGGTTGCCATATTAAGTTCTATTCCCAATCTCACCCCCTTAAACTTTTATTTTCACGACAAAAAGTAGCATAATGTCGTTCGTAAACGAATCCTCCAAGCCCAAATTCGTAAAAATCGAACGATCCATTCTCGAGTTATGAGTTCCACACACAGACGTCAGTCTCTTTTATTTATAGGGGTACCCATACCCACCCGGTTTTTCCGTGCCTTTCATTTGGAACTATCGGGTCCAAAAATATCCTATCTTTAAAACTGAAACCAACTGGATGGGTATCCATAAAATTTCATTCAAATCGGTTGAGTGGTTTCGGAGATCGACAACACGTAACCAATTCCTCAGCAGATTTTTAAATTAAAATTCTTTCTTAGATTTCCTATCTGTGAATGTGTTAAGAGTCATAAGAGCATTATATGTTTTCACTAATCTTGACTGTAACTCTCTTCGGCCGTCGACTCTCTTTCGTGACGTCGTTTGTAATTTGTACAGGCATGCGCATGAAGAACGAAAGAAAAGTGTATCCCGAATCAAAGTAGCTATGTACACAACTGCGTAGTTGAAATTTAGTGTAGTAAAATTGAACTTTTTCAATTGTTAATATTTTAAAAAAAGTAAAAATGCAAAGATATGCACCCTGAAAATATCTTTTTTTGACACTTGATTTGTTAAGATTGGATAGCGTGTGAACCGCAAAAGGGAGAAACACACTACAGAAATAATATAGAGGGGATTATCTATCACTATAATTGACACTTTGCAATTTTCGTTCAGTGAATACTCCGCCGTATATAATTTATATTTTACTTACAACGGGTCGCACTGAGAATCGAACATGAGTCCTGCTGGGTAGTACTCCAATACACTACCCCTAAGCTAATTCGTCATAATAATGTAGCAGTGGTAAAGCTCAACTACTTGATACATTTCAGAATTTCGTTAAGAATTCCAATCGCAAGTCGTTAATTGCATGACATTTCATTGCTTCTAACGGGTGATTTTTTAAGAGGCTTAGAACTTTTTTTAAAAAAAAATCACAAAAAATTCGAAAAAATGAATGAAATATTTATTTGAATCGATAGTTTGAACCTTGCAATTTAATGTTTAGAGATAATTTCATGCAAATGTTGACCGCGGCTGCGTCTCAGGTAGCCCATCCGCTGAGTCCAATTTTGGCATACTCTTTCACACATATCGGCCGGTATCTCACGAATGAATGCATGGATGTTGGCTTCCAGTGCGTCAATCGAAGCGGGCTTGTCCCTATACACATTAGCCTTGACATACCCCCACAAAAAATAATCTAATGGTGTCAAATCGCACGATCTAGGCGGCCAATTGACCGGCCCGAAACGTGAAATTAACTGTTCACCAAACTCGCCTCGCAATTGCGCCATTGTTTCGCGTGCTGTGTGGCATGTGGCACCGTCTTGTTGAAACCACATATCATGCAAGTCAAGAACTTCCATTTCGGGCAAAAAAAAGTTTGTTATCATCGCTCGGTAGCGTTCACCATTGACAGTAACGCTGCGATTCGCATCATCTTTGAAGAAATATGGCCCAATAATGCCGCCGGCCCATAAACCGCACCAAACAGTGGCTTTTTGGGGATGCATTGGTAGCTGTTGCAATGCATCTGGCTGATCTTCACTCCAAATGCGGAAATTTTGCTTATTTACGTACCCATTCAACCAAAAATGAGCCTCATCGCTGAACACAATTTTTCGATAAAAAAGCGAAAATGAACATTTCGAACCGAGCACGAATTTTGATAGTAAAATTCAATAATTTGCAAGCGTTGTTCATTTGTAAGACGATCCATGGTTAAATTGCAAACCAAACTGAAGCTGTTTGACAGTGACACAAGGTACTAAACACACGTCAGCTGTCAAAACCAGTGTTGCCAAAACCAAACCAGCTAAAAAATCACCCGTTATAAATGAGCGAGCAACTGGAGTGTTAAAAAACAGATTTCGTTGTTGTATTAAGGCCAGACAGCTTCACTACTGCGCGGAAAAGGCTGCTCAAATTATAAATGTCTGCGCAGCTTTGCACAACATCTGCATTAATTTCAAAGTATCCGACACTGCTGACGATTACCCAAATGATGATCGTTCAGAAAATCAATTGGGTGATGTTGAAGAAGATAATGAGAATACATATATCCACGAAGCCCGAAATACTCGTGATAGAATAGCAGGATTATTTTCCTAAAATAAACTATAACATTAACAAAATGATTTATTTATTTTAAGTATTGGTAAAACAAAAATTAAAAAAATCATAGGTAAAAAAAAAATACATTTGTACATCTGTTTAGGTACTTATTTCAGTCTTACGTTTCTGATAGCTTTACAGAAATTTCTTCTATCTGAATTTCCAACAATCTTTTTTTGAGGTCCAACTTCTCGCGACTTTTCAATGGCAGTATTACGCCGCCCTGCTCCTCGTAGATTTTTTTCTGTCTATCGTCGTCCTTTTGCAAACACCTACTGATTCGGTGCAGTTCAGTATTTATACCATCCATTTTGAAAGACATGGGAGAAAAGAAACCTTCCTGGGCTTGTTTTTGTCTCGTTAGGATTTCGGCAGATGTGTCCTTTTTAGCTCTGCTTTGGACAGGTGTATACTGCTCTTCCTGAGCTTCACCTGCTACAGTGCTACTGCATCCGGATCATCACAATCCCGAGAGTCGGATGCCATGGATACATCTCTTAGGGATGGTAATGGCTCTGGTGTTGCGATCTCCGCTGCCTCGGTTCTCACCACCTGTGGAATACCATTAACGTTGGCACGTATGCCAGTGACTGACTGACTCAGGCATGCGATTCTTGACACAGCCTGCTCGAACTGCGAAAGAAAGACTAGGTTATTGTCGTTATAACCTGACTGCTGCATTTTCTTTTCATTCTCCACCAGCTTCTTCTTTGTTTTTGATTTATAATCAGCCCAAGCCTCAAAAACCAAAATTATTATTATATCTTAATCAAAAAAAATACAATTACTTTTTTCCACGTAGCTCCGTCTTTACTTGGAGGTCCGTAACTATTCAGCTTGACAGCGGCATCCTTCCAAAATCGTACTAATCTACACGGTTCGTTGGGAACCCTTTCGCAACTTCATGATTCCCCTCCATGAGCCTGATCAACATTTCTTTTTGCTCCCGGTTTTTCCAATTGGAATGCGTCTATTATGTTTTCTTACTTTAAACAGCAAATTTAAACTTACATTTGTGTAAATAAACCGCCAGAAAAATGTTGAAGGGAAGCAATCGCGTTAGGAAAATACACACGAATAAAAAATGACATTTGTTTCGAACGATTAGAATGTCAAAATACGATAAACATTCGAAAGACAAATGAACTCTCGATTGATAGGATGAACTTCTTATCTGTTCGAATGTCAAAACACAGATTCTTCGAATTCGAGACACTTTCGAACGAAATTGAATCTCAAAATAAGCGTGAGCACGTTCTCCAAACTTGGTTTCCAATAAATGGATTGTGACATTCGCTGTGTGGCTTGTGGCGCCGTCCTGTTGGAACCACATGTCCTCCAAGTCCATATCATCCAATTGGGGCCGAAAATATTCGGTTATCATTGAACGGTAGCTATTCCCATTCACAGTAACGTGCCGGTCTTGATCATCACGAAAGAAGTACGGCCCAATGACGCCGCCGGCCCATAAACCACACCAAACCGTAATTTTTTTCGGGATGCAATGATGACTCATGGAGCCGACGATTATGACGACTATAAATAATTGCACGTTTCGCTCTTAACGTTGAGGCCACTGACTCCGAATTTCGGTAGTAAATTTTAATAATTTCGACTCGTTGTTGGCTCGTATATCTTTCCATCATGAAATGGCAAACCTTACTGAAGAGAAATGTCAAAAGAACGGCAAGAAATTCGTCGTCGTTTGCTGTCCCTGTCGCTCTACTTTTGTAGCGTCCCTGTTGAAAAACCCTTATATAAGTGGTTACAGTTTCGTGCGGTGCTGTTTTTTTTTTTTATTTGAACAATGGAGTTGTTTTTTTTATAATAAAAAATTCATGAAATGTTATTTTTTTTTATTTCAATTAAGAAAACAATAAATAAATCAGTATTTTTCAAAAATATATGATTTTCAAAAATTGCACACCCATCTAAGTAATTCACGCGGCGCCACTGCATTTTACCTATAGATACAATTATTGTGTATGTGTAGGTAGTCCTAAAAGGCAGGCATAGCATACACTGTATGGTAGTAGGTTTTTTTTTCAAAATAAATGATAATATTTTCCCCGGAAATTGTCAGTTATCATTCAAATAATAACTGACAGCAAATATTCTGGGGTGGAATCGGCTAAGGTGATAGTTGATAGTTGATAATCAAAATTCATGTTTTGGCTCCACGTGAGGTGATTATCAAATTGAGTATCGCATTTTTGCCACCGCTTGCTTGTGACAGCTATTAAGGTGTCGTTTTCGTGAGCAATGTAGGTTGGCTCGGCTTTAACTCTACCAAAAATTTAAAGTTTTGTGAAAAAAGTATCTCAAAGTTATAAAAATAAAAATTGTGGAAATGTTTACTTCATATGCCGCGGCGAGAAATGAAGAAACTAACTACAAAGAAGTCCGATTTTAGTGATCGCTTTACACAGAGCAAAGAATAGTTGATAATTAAAAACTACAGTCAAAAAAGCTACAGTCAGCTATCACCTTAGCCGATACCACCCCTGTTTCAAAATGATGAAGTGATGCAAAATTTTTATAGTTATTTTGCGATCACCTTAAGTAGAAGCAGGGCTGGAATCGGCTAAGGTGATAGTTGATTGTCACTTTTTTGATTGTCGTTTTTGATTATCAACTCTACTTTGCTCTGCGTAAAACGATCACCAAAAAATTATAGATTATTGGCAGCACTTAGAGTTTAGACGTCACTTCCTTGCCGACGATGTCATTCCGAGTAGCTGATACATATTCGAAGTGTTTCTTTTTTATGGGGAAATTTGTAAGTGAATTTCCAAATAATAATATGTTCACAAACTACAACAAATTTGTTTATTTTTTTAAGGTCCCAAGCTAATAAAGAGCAATTACGGATCCTTCACACATTTATGCATTTATACTATGCCTTCCCTTCCGATTGAAGAACATATTTTCATTTTCCGTTGGCCCCATAATCATGATAATTATGAGTTCCATTAACACTTTAACCTTTAACTGAAAAATTTAAAGGACAAATTTAAAATACCAACCAACCAATAAGAAGATTTAAAGTTGCAGCCAATTGAAGGATAGGTGGACCATGCGTTGAGTTGGTAAACCAATCAGTCCCAAAACAAATACAAACGCTTTTTTTACCTTTGAAAATGGCACAAATGTATGAAAGCGACACCTAAATAGCTGTCACATGAAATTGATCGCAAAAAAGCGATTGTCAATTTGATAATCACCTTACGTGGACGTAAAGCTATGATTTTAATTGTCAACTATCATCTATCACCTTAGCCGATTCCACTCCAGAATGATGTGACTGTCGTATTTGACTATCACAAAAGCGACTATCAATATGAAGGGCTTATGTTAATAACATGATAAGCCACATTTTTTTCAAAAACTTGTTTACTTACCCGATCTATGGGGAAATAGCATAATCTCTATGCACTATGAAATTGTTCGCTATTTTTCAAATGAGGTCGCTAGTATTCACAAGAGTGACATTTTCTATTAAGAGTTTTCATTGAGTTTTTCTGTAAAAACGTTATAAGCCACATCCGCAAACTGATACAAATTTTAAAAGTGCAACAGAAAAATAAAGATTTCAGTGAAGAAACCATCGATAGTGATGAGTTTTTTGAAGATAGCGATGACAGTGTCCTCGATAAGGATTTTAGGCTAACAGATCATGATTCATCATCAGAAATGACTGAGATATGAACAATGCTTTTATTTTTGTGGCTTATCATATTATTATAAAAAAATCAAGTGAAATGTTTTGTGTGGCCTACCATGTTCATTGTGGCTTCTCATGTTATTGAAAAACAATCAAGTTGCATTTTGTTATGTTTTATGTTGCTTATAATGGTATTTGGGATTACTTTTTTGGTATCCAAACATAGTTTTTTCGCTACATTGCAGAAACTAAGAAGGGTTAGTGAGATTTAAACAATAAAGAATATTCTCCTTCAATAAAGTCATTCCAGTAAAAAAAAAAAAGATTTTTTGTTTATTTTTGAAATTATAATTTTAATGTATTTATTCTGTACAGTAACATTTTTTTTTTTTTTTTTTTTGTCGGAGGTTGTTACTATCCGATGGAGCACTCAGACACAACTACTGGTCCATTGTACTGCCAAAACGGACACCTTACATTACTGTACTTAGTTTTCCCGTCTTTCGAAGAAAGATTAGAAGGAGCTTCAGTGATGAAGAGCTTAGATGTTCGGCACTCACCACATCAGCCCCAAAGATCCGCCATCTGTTGCGAGCAAAGGCAGGACAATTACAGAGGAAGTGTTCCGCTGTATCGTCGTCCTCTCCACACGCAGGACAGATGGTGGTGTCGCTCAAGCCCAACACATTCAAATGTTTGGCAAAAGCTTGGTGGCCCGAAAGGACACCCACAAGCAGTCTGCAGTCAATTCTTCTGAGAGACAGAAGGAAAGACGCAGACCTTTTACAGATGTCCGGACGCAGTCGTTTGGCCTGTCTACACCCCGCACAGTCACGCCACCGACGCTCGTGTTCACGAGAAACCCAAGTATCAATGGATGACCTAACTGCAGATGCGGACAGACCCAACGCCGGCTCAGGTCCTGAGAGAGTTTCTTCTGATCCCAGCCTGGCAAGCTCATCAGCGATCTCATTTCCATGGATGCCAGTGTGACCTGGGACCCAAACGAGATTCACTGTGTTTAGCCTACCGACTAGGTTCAGAGATAGCTTGAGTTCAAGCACTAATTTAGACGAGGTTAGAGGGTTGAGCAGTGCTTTTAATGCAGCTTGGCTATCGCTGCAAACGCATATGCTTCTAGCCCTCCACCTGTTTGTCACAATATAGCGCATGGCCATGAGGATAGCGAAAATCTCCGCTTGGAAGACAGACGCATAGTTACCTAATGGGTAGTGTAGTCTAATGTTCTCGCTTTCCACAAAGACCCCAGAACCAGATCCTTGTTCGGTCCTGGAGCCGTCCGTGAATATACGATGGCATTCTTTTCCTGGCTCAGAGTCTGGCCGAAGCCATTCCGTCGCCTGAGGAAAGTTGACTTGGTAGTTTGGTCGCAGTAGGATTTCTGGTGTCATTGCGTCAGAGGGCATATCCATAAGACAGGAGTCAAAGGATAATTCTCGCACAAGTTCTTCAAAACTCCAATGCGCGTGGTACCAAAAACCACCTCTCTTTAATCGAGCGATGGTTTTCAGCGTACACCCAATGATAAAAATATCAAGCATCTAGAGCAGAGCCCGGAGTGCTAGGGAAGGCCCCTGTGCATCCAAGACAGACCGTTCTTTGAAGTTTGGCAAAAGAGGCAGTAACACGTTTCCGCGAAAGCCTGTTCCACCATACAACCGATGCATATGAGAGAAGTGGTCTTACAATTGCCGTATAGATCCAAAGGACCCTTTTAGGAGATAAGCCCCATGTCTTGCCAAAAGCGCCTTTGCACTGCCAGAAAGTTGACAGTGCTTTATCGGTTTTTGATTCAACATGCTTGGACCAAAGAAGCTTACTATCGAGGATTACTCCCAGATATTTGACTTCATTGGAGATCGGGATAGTGACGCCTTTTAGCACAAGCTGAGTCAGACCAGTGACATTCCTCCTTCTCGTGAAGAGAACAACCGTAGTTTTAAGAGGATTTACTGAAAGCCCATTACTTGCGCACCAATCATCGATTAAGCCCAAGGATCTCTGCGCCTGAGAGCAGACAGTCCCTAGGTCGGAACCGACAGACAGAACGGCGACATCATCCGCGTAGGCCTGTGTGTAGGTTCCAGGAAGATTGAGAGCTGTTAGCAGAGAGTCAACTACCATACACCATAAAAGGGGAGACAGAACTACACCTTGAGGGCAGCCCCTGTTTACCCCTGTCATGACACATTTGCCACAGTCCGCCTCGGCAATCAGCGTCCTGTTCATTAGCATTGCTTTAATCCACAACACCAATGTTTCATCTACACCATGATGTCTGGCTGCATTGCACATACTATCAAAAGTCGCATTGTCAAAAGCACCCTCAATATCGACGAAGATACCCAACGCGTACTCCTTCCGATCAAGAGCACTCTCGATCCTCCCAACGAGGTTCTGGAGCGCAGTTTCACAGGATTTTCCACGCTGATAAGCATGTTGCATCGCTGAAAGAGGATGCGATCGAAGAGCAACTTTTCGCACGTGCAGCTCAACCAGTCTCTCCAAGCTTTTCAGCAAGAAGGAGGACAGACTTATGGGTCTGAAGCTCTTGGCGAGAGTGTAGTCAGTCTTACCTAACTTTGGTATAAACACGACTTTAACCATACGCCAAGGAGAAGGTATGTAGGCCAGGGCCAAGTTGGCGGTGAAAATTCTTTTCAGCGTCGGCATCAGCTGGCTACAAACATGTTTCAGCATAGCCCATGTCCTAGGTCTCTCGGACAGCTCATCGTAAAGAACGTTATGCGAACTGCTCAACACACCAAGGCCACAGATGCGATATTTCCACACCCATGGTTCCTGGATGGATGTTATGCAGTTTTTTGTTCTACGGGCAGCAAGTCTCCTACTTAAAAGAGCAGTAGCAGCCTTGCAGTGCTGTAGGTTTATCTGAGTAAACAAAATTGATGTAGACTCTGGGTTACGACCACTATTTGCGCTATTTGACATTGAAATGGAAATGAATCCTACCAAGATGCAGATAGGGTCGCATGTCGTACCCAGACTTAATGGTCTCGGCAGAAGCCATGTCTATGCTCACAACCAGAGAACTACCATCTTCATCGTGACGGTTTTTGCTCGGCCTGTGAGAACGGACAATCCAGGGGTCGAATCGCCACTTCCGTGAACGAGCTATACGTTCACGGAATTATGTTGATTTTACATGTGAAACATAAACAAATTCTGTCTCGTAATGCTCGTTAACGGATGACGCGATTCGACCCCAGGCTTTTGTGTCGAGACCAGGATTCTGGGTATGCAAACGCTTTAGCACGTCCGCCGATTTCCCCAGTTTCCCAGGGATCCAGGGTGGCTTGTAGACCTCAAAAATTGTGGTCCCAAGGGGAGGGATTTTCGGCACCATACTGCTGACCCATTCAGAGGTTTGCTGTGAGGAGGTCTTCACCATGAAGGTTCCGTCCTTGAACTCACAGCCCTCAACCTGGATGCAAGCATTTGTTGCCGCAACAAGCTCCAAAAGATGGGCTTTGCAGTGCTTACACTCTGCATCGCTCATACTATTGTCATTGCCTGCTTTCCCTATACGAACTACCAAAGAGGAGACAGCAGCATCCTTATAGGACAACCTACTATCACGCACTTTAGCTGTTCTGCGTTCGAAAGAAGCGCTCTGACCGATAGAGCCATCCGCGACAACCTTGTTCTGTCCGCTGGTACTGCAACCTGAGTTGGTTTCAGCACCTGCATCATTCGTTACAAGTGCACGGGCAGCTCCAACGATTGGAGAGCCTCCGGAGCTCACGCCTGTAGGTACGAGCTTGGGTCGCTTCTTCTTGCTTTTCGGTTCGGCAGAAGAGGAGGCAGTGCCCAATCCGAGGGACTGGCTGGCTTCAGTTTGTGAGACCTCCACCGACCTGTTCCTTTTCAAAGGCACCGCCGAAGAGCTGAGAGATGTGCTTGCGCCTTCAGCCGATAAAGCATCTTTGCGCCGCAAATCCAACAGCTTCCTCCTTTTCCTCTTTCGCCGTCCCTTAGACAGGCGCAGCTCAAGGCCCGCCTCTTCAGGAGCCCGTTCAACCATGGAGGTATCCCGAGTCAGACCGTCAGTGGCAGTGCAGTGAGCAGCAGCCTGTCCCATGCTCAAATTACCGAGCGAATCGGATATAGAGCCGCAAGAGTTGCTGTTTCGTTCGAAGCCTGCGGGTGTGCTCACAGCGTCCAGTTTCCTTCCACCAGTACCGCTTCCATTGCTGGTAGCAGCACCGGCTTCATTTGGAGACCGCGCGCAAAAAGACCCACAGACTTGAGGGTTTATTCTCTTTACGAGCTTGGGTCGGTTCTTCTTGCTTTTCGGTTCGGCAGAAGAGGAGGCAGCGCCCGATCCGAGGGATTGGCTGGCTTCAGTTGGTGAGACCTCAACCGACCTATTCCTCTTCAAAGGCACCGCCGAAGAGCTGAAAGATGTGCTTGCGCCTTCAGCAAATAAAGCTTCTTTGCGCCGCAAAACCGACAACTTCCTCCTTTTCCTCTTCTGCTGTCCCTTAGACAGGCGCCGCTCAAGGTCACCCTCTTCAGGAGCCCGTTCAACCACGGAGGTATCCCGAGTCAGGCCGTCAATGGTAACGCAGTGAGCAGCAGCTTGTCCCATGCTCAATTTA
Source organism: Cheilosia vernalis (assembly GCA_949126925.1). NCBI lineage: Eukaryota > Metazoa > Arthropoda > Insecta > Diptera > Syrphidae > Cheilosia > Cheilosia vernalis. The sequence continues at coordinate 44,604,258 of OX421358.1, forward strand.
CCGAGTGAATCGGACATAGAGCCACAAGAGTCGCATGAGGGTTCGAGTATGAATGTTGGGGCCTCCAGAATCCGTGCCCCGGCCGTAGTCGAGAAGACTACGGATGGATTTTGGCTATCGCCATTACCACCTGGAGTAGACAATTCCACTTGTTTCTCCATTCATATCATGTTTTGAGTTTTAACCACTGGCTCCTGTGGGTTAGAATACACTAACAGTTTGATTTTTACTGAGGATAGGCTAGCCGTTACCTCAAACCATCCTCCTTTACCCGGGCTTGGGACCGGCATGCTACTTGCGTAACAGTAACATGATAAGCCACCAAATTTAAAATGTTTTTTTTTTTTTTTATAAACGCATTCCTTAATTGTTTCCCCACTATTTAGGCATAATATTGAAGAATAACACATAACTCATCTTCAAAAAAAAAATAGGTAAATAGCATGACCAGATTATTTGTTATATTTTTTCTAAACTTTGAATGCGATTATCTCCACTATTTGAATTTGTGGCTTATCAGGCTTTTGCAATAAGCCCTTCTATCGCCTTACGGGATAGGCCACCAGGGGTGGAATTCTGTAAGGCGACTTGTGATAGTTGATAGTCGCAATCACAATTTTTGCTCTACGTAAGGTGATTATCACGTTGACTATCGTTTTTTTGCGATCATTTTCGCGTGATACCTATTTATGTATCATTTTCAGATAAATTACACACATTTTTGTTGATTTCAATTTCACGAAAAATGAATATGTTTACTTCGTTACAATTATTTACTCATTAAAGAGATAACGAAGAAGATAAAGGAATTATTCCAATGTGCACCTCCTAACAATAAACTTACGGACCAAATCAAATATATTTCAACTTCCAAATGCAATGTGAGTTTCATTGTATTTTCGTTACGATATCAAATGAAGTTTTTCTAAATGTCGTCAGATTGCTTGACTTGCCAGATGGTTTTAACCAACGCATATAATATACCTATCGCAAATTCTGCAACTAGCTGCAACGTTAAACCATCTCGGAGGCGTCTGTTACCAAAGGCAAGTAGCCAGCTGACTGGGCTGCACCAATGGGTTAAAGTACTGTAGCTGAAATAACAGTTCGAGTTCGAGTTCATTAGCAAAAAAAAATTCCAACTAGGTCCAACTATTTTTTTTTTATTTTTTTTTTATCCGAGGGTAGGTGAAAATCTTCCAAAGACACTATGAGAATAGCCAGCGCGTTCTCATAGTAGTGTCAGATTTTTACTGACTAAAAACACCACCCTTCTAAAGATTTCAGATACTGCAACTAAGATAAGCAATTTTTCTATCTTGAAATAAAAACTTTTGACAGGTTACTTTCCAGTGAAAGATCCTGCGTGTTCCGCAAATTAGACGCGGTTAATCTTATCTTGCCAAGTCGAACGGTTTCGTTCTTTGTAGTCGGCGCAATAAATTGCTCTCGTCCAAGATTTGTCGGACTGTATTGTTGATATGTCCGATTAGTCGGTTTCTGTGCTTTCTCGCGAATCTTCTAGTTTCAGCTTCGATTGTAGTGCTATCTTCCCTTGGTATATCGCGAGTATATAACAAATAGAGAAGCGGACCAAGGACGCTTCCTTGCGGTACACCGGCCGAAATTTCTTTTAGCTCCGAGTATTCGTTTCCATTTCTAACACGGAAGAGTCTATTCCCGAGATATGATTCTAGAATATCATATAGGCTTACGGGGAGAACTTGTCGTAATTTAAATTTCAAGCCGGCGTGCCACACCTTATCAAAGGCTTGTGAGACGTCGAGGAATACGCTTTTTTTCCTCAAATGCTTTCTCGATTACGTCAGTAGTTCTATGTACTTTGTCAATCGTCGAATGCTTGGTTCTGAACCCAAACTGGTGGTCAGGGATAAGATTATTGACTTCAATAACCGGTTGTAGGCGCCTAAGCAATGTTCTCTCGAAGACTTTGGAAATGACTGGAAGAAGGGAAATCGGTCTATACGATTTTACTTCACTCATCATTCATTACTTCATTCCTGGTTTTAAAACCATTATGACCTCCGCGACTTTCCATTAACGCGGCACGTGTTTTAGTCTGATCGCAGCATTTATAATATGAAGAAGCTTAATTAATGCTTTCCTTGGTAGAGCTTTGAGAACTTCTCCGGTGATCAAATCATAACCAGGAGCTTTCTTAGGTTTTAGGGACTCGATTTCACGTTTTAGTTCACTTAGCGTTGCACTAGTGAGTGTTGAATCGTCAGATTGTAATTCCGCCCTATTAGTATTGTCGTGGATCGCTTGGCCATCGTACGGTTTAAAAGTTTCTTCTAGATGAGCGGGTCCGCTTTTTCCTTATCTTCCCTTGCCCATTCATTTCGATTTATTCTAGGTAATTGGCGGCGTGGGGATTTTGGGCCTTTTGGTGCCTTTTACAGCTTTCCAAAGTGAATAATTGGAAGCTTTTTTCGCTGTTGAAGTTTCAAGGTAAGAACTATAACTCTTAGTTAATTCAAATAATACTTTATTTATTACAAAAAAAAAACAAGTTACAAATATTTTGATATTTTTTTAGGTTGGGTGAATATTCACGTCTCCAGCACACGTCTACACCACTGACCACGATCTAATAGACTAAAAGTAATTTTTCGGGTTTTTACCACTGAACCTCTCGGAAGGGTTGCGTTCAGTTTATTATCACTAGGGAGTGCTCGGGAAGGCTGCGTTAACTTGTTTGTCTTTAGGGGGTGCTCAGAAATTATGCGTTCAGCGCAATGATATCCAATGTACATCCACTACAAGAACCTATCGCGCGATTTTTAAAATCCTTAATAACTACTGTCTTCAACAAATTGCACAAATAATTCAAATGTGCTTTATGTTGCGGAGCGCGACTATGTTGCCATTTCTTACGCGCCTTCCATTTTTCTTTGACCAATTCTTTTATTTCGGGAGGATATCGTAGCCCGTACTTGGCCCGCGTTTTCCTTGGATTAGGCGTATTATTCTAGGAGGCGAACTCTACGATCTCGACGAAGCGATCAGCTTCAACCTCAAGTTCATAGGGTGTCGTAAGTGGAACACTCAGTTCAACTTTCTCTTCTATTTCGTTCGTAAAGCCTTCCCAGTTAGTTTTTCTACCAGTTAATCTCGCTGGCTCTAGGCTATTGGCTAGTTTTACACTCAATGTTAAAATAACCGGTGAGTGGTCAGGTAATAGATCAAAGCTCTTTTCAACTTTAATGTGGTTGGTAGGTAGGTATTCCTTTCACAACGAAAAAATCTATCAGGTCAGGTAGTTTTGAAGTACCTATCAGTTTTCCAGTAGGTCGGTTTGCCCGTCGAGAGGAAATCGCAACTGCATTCCATACCTGCCCCATAGAGCATTCTACCTTTTCGTGAGATGTATCTGGAGCCCCAGAACGTGTGCTTCGCATTAAAATCGCCGCCAATAATGAAATTTGGTTTGAGCGATTTAAGCAGGTTAGTATAATCACTTTTTCAAGCGCGGAACGCGGTGGACAATAGATAGATGAAATTCTAAGAGTACGCTGACTATTTTTAACTCGAATCGTGTACAGTTGCATAGTTTCAAGCTCTATCTTCAGGTCTTCGTATTGTTCAATGCAGTCTTTAATAAGCAATGATGATCCACCTCTGGCGTTTCCCGATGCGTGACAAGCGTGGAAATCATTATAGGTAGCCTTTTATTTTTAAATTCGATTCCTTTTTCACGTGAGTTTCAGAAATCAAGCAAATGACAATATCGTTCTCGCGTATGAATATTTCCAATTCGCCGAGTTTTTGTAAAAGCCCGTTTGCATTCCAAGTGCATATTTTTAACATTGGTTTTTCATTCATGTTATTTTTGAAGCACGCGTTTTCCATGAATTATTTTCGAGCTTAACCAAGCGATCGAGAATAATTTTGTTTATTTTGCATTGTTCTTCAAGTTTCTCGAGAATAACTGAGAAAGCAGTAATGCCGCGGCCTGAGCGTAGGTCTGCATTGTGGCTATTCGAGGGCCACTATTCGATGGCTTTCCGGATGGTAGCTTTTCAGTAGCAGTTCTTTTGACAACAGAGGTCGAGGGCCTTTCTATTGTCTCTCTTTCTCTGACAATGTTACGCTTTTGAACCGGAGGTTTTATATTGCCTACAACCTCCTGGGCGGTCCTACGCTTTGTCTTGGTAAGCGGCTTTGTTTTTCTATTTTGCGTTTCGAGGAGCACATCTCTCCGTTTTTGCAACTCCTTTGCTACTTCGCAGCCTCTATAATTCGCCGGGTGCTTTCCCTTACAATTAGCACAGGTAGCGGAGGATTGTTTATTTGCTCCACAGTCTTGGGAGAAATGACTTCCGGCGCATTTTACACATCGCGGCTCTTTTTTGCAATACATTTGCGTATGATTGAATTCTTGGCAAAGTTTGCACAGTGGAATTGCTTTTAAATTTCTGCTAATGGGCTCGATTTTTACCACATATTAAGTATGGTTTTAATTCGGTAGATATCTTCGATATTATCAGACCTATCGAAGGTAAGCATAAAGAGCGGAAGTCCACGCCTTACCAGGATGTCCATATCTTCTTCCGTTTTTTGCTTCTCTTTCTTGATGATATTTATGGCATTAAGAATTATAAACCCTTTTTAACGGAGGTCGATGTGGCCTTTCTGACGTTATTTCAAAAGTATACCACTGGATCTCCTCGGTATTTAGCTTTTGGGACACTTCCTCAAAGATGTTACCTTAAATTCCGATGTTATCGTTCCTTTAAGGAGGCTGTGTAACTAATTATACTCCGTTACCCCAACGACGTTCATTGGAGGTGGTGGACGAATTTGCCCTCGGAGTTGTTTTTCTTGCGGTACTTTACGCGTCTTAGAGGCTCGACTTCAGGCGAAGAACCGGCTCTCCTTCTCTTCCTGACTAGGCAAGCGTGGTGGAGTGCATTCGTGAATATGAGTGTTATTTAGAACATTATTTTCTGCTTTTAACAGTTCTATCTCTTTCTTCAGAGTTTGATAGAGTAGATCGATTTCCTTAAGCTTGATTCCGAGTGTTTTAATTTCTTCCTCAGAACTTATGTCTTTCACTGAGTCCCGTTTTCCACGCGCTGGCGCTCCCGGCGGACTTCTTTTCCCGGGGTTGTTCGATCTTGATGGAGGCGATCGAGATACCCTTGAACTTTTAATAAAAGGGTTAATGGATTGCAATAAGCCGCTCTCCCCTGAATCCGTAGAGCCGACCTCCGAAGAAGGTGGATTATCCAGTCATTGCATTTTTTGTATACACTACACGCTCGGTATACGGAGGTTGGATTTTAGTCGCCTCTTACGACAGGCATGCCTACCTCGGGTGAATTCTAACCCCTACCCGAAGGGGGTAGGTCCAAATATGATAAAATGTGTACCTTTGAAATCAACCAAAGAATTTTTCTTCCCTGAGTACAAAATACCTGGAGGTAATATTATGAACATGTGTTTCCATGCCATTATACCTGTAGATACAATTATTGTGTAGTCCTAAAAGGCAGGCATAGCATACACTGTATGGTTGTAGGTCTTTTTTTCTAAATAAATAATAATATTTTCCCAGGAAATTGTCAGTTATCATTCAAATAATAACTGACAGCAAAAATTCTGTTTCAAAATGATAAAGTGATGCCAAATTTTTATAGTTATTTTGCGATCACCTTACGTAGAAGCAGAATGATGCGACTGTCGTATTTGACTATCACAAAAGCGAATATCAACTATCGCCTTACGGGATTCCACCCCAGGTCACTACGTGTTCTTCAGTGGTACCGGCAACGCTGGCCACTTCTGAACTGACAAACACCACTCGGCGTAGCTGGTATATTGCATCCAGAGTGGTGACGGGGATGACGCTATCAAATATGCAATTGAATCGTTTATGGGTTTGAAGTCACCGGGTCCGGATGGAATCTATCCCGTTATGCTGAAACATGGTTGTAGCCAGCTGATGGCGACGCTGAAAATATTTTCTCCGCCAGCTGGGCCCTTTGCTACATACCTTTTCCTTGGCGTTTAACCATACGCCGTTTTCGTGTTTATACCAAAGATAGGTAAGACTGACTACACACTCGTCAAGAGTTTCAGACCCATAAGTCTGTCCTCCTTCCTGCTGAAAAGCTTTGAGAGAATGGTTGAGCTGCACGTGCGAATTGTTGCTCTTCGATCGCATCCTCTTTCAGTGTTGCAACATGCCTATCAGCGTGGAAAATCCTGTGAAACTGCGCTTCAGAACCTTGTTGGTAGGATCGAAAGTGCTCTTGATAGGAAGGAGTACGCATATCTTTGTCGATATTGGGGGTGCTATTGGCAATGCGACTTTTGATAGCATGTGCAATGCAGCCAAACATCATGGTGTAGATGAACCATTGGTGTTGTGGATTAAAGCAATTCTAATGAACAAGCCGTTGGTTGCCGAGGCGGATTGTGGCAAATGCGTCATGACAGAGGTAAACAGGGGCTTCCTCGACGTGGTGTTCTCTCTCACCTTTTATGGTGTATGGTAGTAGACTCTCTGCTAACGGATCGAAATCTTCCTGGAACCTATACACAGGCCTACGCGGACGATGTCGCCGTTCTGTCTATGGGTTCAGACCTAAGGACTGTCTGCTCTCAGGCGCAGAGATCCCTGAGCTTCATCGATGATTGGTGCGCCAGAAATGGGCTTTCAGTGAATCCTCTTCACGAGAAGGAGGAATGTCACTGGCCTAAATCAGCTTGTGCTGAAAGGCGTCACTATCCCGATATCTGGCAGTGCAAAGACGCTTTTGGCAAGACATGGGGCTTATCTCCTACAAGGGTTTTTTGGATCTATACGGCAATGGTAAGGCCACTTATCTCATATGCATCGGTTGTATGGTAGAACAGTCTTTCGCCTGTTTTGCCAAACTTCAAAGAACGGTCTGTCTTGGATGCACAGATGCTATGATGAACCTCCTTAGGCAAAAGAGGAGGGCGTGGCTTAAAAGGCCATAGGAAACCCTATGAACTTTCTGTGACAATAAAGTGCTCCCCACCTTAAAAAGGTGGCTACGGGGGATACAGAATAATGTAAATGGCGAGATCCAGATGTACCCGTCACAATTTGGGTCACATAAATACCGAAACAGCAGCGTGACTTATATGCCCTAGGCGGAATAGTCGTGCCTTTTAAATAACTTTTACCGTTTATTTTATAAATCGGTACCCTTTTTTGGCATTAGGACTGAGTCCAGTAAGATCTTAGTTATGGAATACTGGAAAACGTATTGGAATGATAGCATTGAGGGCTGACGCTTGCAGTATTCTGTTACCTGAGTAAGCAGGAGTGAAATTCTGCCGAAATGGCTTTCAGGCTAATGCTGCATGCGCCCCGTCCCGTTTAAACCTCGGCAGGCCTCAGAGAACACTCGATGTGTCGTCGCCATTAAGTTGGTGGTGTAGATCAAGATGTTATATATTCCTTGTTAAATCCGATCCGGCTCTGGCGCAACACCCCATAAGGGAAAACTGGTAGATATGCTAGAAGATGGCAAAAGGCGTTCGATTCATCAGCCGATGAGGGATGCCATCGAAAGTATTAAAGCGCTGTACGAACTTTCGGCCATACAAATGAAGGACGGAAAAGCGAAAGAGAAATGTAGTTTGGAGCCTAAACGCAGGCAACCACTAGACAATGAAGCACCACATCCAAAACGTAGGCAAAAGCACCCTCCGGCACCCAAAATATATGAGATGAATGGAGCGACTGGAGCCGTAACCCTGCAACCAAGGCGAAACTAAACAGAGTCACCTCCAACAAAAATCACATCGCAGGAGAAGACAAGGCCAAGTCGAAGGTAACTGGCGAAGAGACTCCTTCGATTAGAGACAAAAACACCACTACAACAAAGAAGAGGAAACAAAAAAACAAAAGAGAGGACAGGTCGAAGGCCACAGGAAAAAGTTTCGCCAGGATGAAACAATAAGCTAAGAGAACTGAACCAGACGCCATCATTATTGAGGCAAAGGGGTCACTATCCTATGCGGATATACTACGCAACGTAAAGGCAAACCCCCATCTGGAAGAGTTCGGTAAAGCGGTATCCAGGATAAGGAGAACCCAGAAAGACGATCTTTTACTTCAGCTTAAAGACAGGCGGAAAGGTGTCCGAATACAAAAACACTATCAGTGCGGTCGCAATAGAGCAGGCGAACGTAAGAACTCTCATGCATCGCACTACTGTAGAGTTTAAACATGTAGATGAAGTTACTACAAAAAAACGATATATGTGAGGCAATTAAAACCCAATTTGGCATCGAAGACGTTTCACTGGCAGATATACTGTCAATGCGTGCAACTTACGATGGCACCCAAACGGCGACAGTAAGTCTACCAGCGCAGAGCGCGAAAAGGCTCTTAGAAGCAGGAAAAATTAGAATCGGCTGGTTGGTCTGCCGCATCCGCGAACGGACGCTGCTTACAAAATGCTTTAGTGCCTAGAGTTTGGACACGTAGCCAAACACTGCAAAAGCGGAGAAGATAGATCCAAGCTATGTAGGAGGTGTGGAACGGATGGGCACATCGCGAAGAATTGTGAGATGCAACCATCATGCACGCTCTGTAAAAAAGACCACCCAGAAGAAGCGATGCACATATTCTTTAGGAGAGCCATCACCAGCAAGAGATCATGAAGGTTATGCAGATAAATTTAAATCACTGTGAAGCAGCCCAGGACCTCCTGGCACAGTCAGTGAAAGACGAAGGAGCCGACATCATCTTGATCAGCGAGCCGTACAAAACTCTCGATAGCAACGTATGGATCAGCGACAAGACAAATCGAGCTGCGATATGGATTTGTGGAAGACACGCATTCCAAGACACAGACGACCAAGCTGAGGGCTTCGTAAGAGCTAAAATTAATGGAATACATTTTTACTGCTGTTCCTTTCGACCCAGCTGGACGTCGAAAGAATACCAGTCGATTCTAGACAACCTGGTCATTGATGCTTCCGAGAGGACTCCAGTCATTATTGCCGGTGACTTTAACGCGTGGGCAACAAATTGGGGGAGCAGACTTACCAACGCTAGAGGACGTATGCTTTTGGGAACATTTGCACCCCTTAACGTAGGCATAGCAAATAAAGGTCGGGCATTTACATATCGGAAAACAGGAAAAGGCTCTATAATATATACCTATAACCTTTGCTAGTATCTCCCTCCTGCGGAATATGAAATGGCGTGTCAGCGAGGAATATACTCAAAGCGACCACCAAGCAATAGTATTTGAAACCGCTGAAAGGATAAAGGTACGCCGTATGCTAGTGGGACCAAAATGGAAGGGCACCCTCTTCGACGAGGATATGTTTGAGGAGGTGGTGAGCACCGGCAACCATTGTAACAACGAAACCGCTGAGACCATGTCGCTCCGACTAATCCGCACCTTCACCACAGCGTGCGACGCGGCAATGCCCAGAAGAGTAGGGAGAAAAAGGTGCCCATCGAGCTACTGGTGGAATGAGAAGATAAAAACACTCAGAGCATCTAGTCTAAGAGCCAGCTTAAATTTTTTACGGTGGCTGAAATTTTGTCAATCGACTGCTTTACCCACTAAACAAGCTATGGGTACTAGCTAGGCCCGGTCGCGGTAGGTTTAGGGTCCCTTAGGTTGGACAGGTGTCAAAATTATGTCAATTTTTAAAGTATTTTACGGCTGCTGCCATTTTAGTATGTCATAATATACCTCTACCAGAACTGAAAAATAGCAATGGCTGCCAATTTCAGCGGTTGTAACATCACGGCAGCCACTTTTCAAAATTTGAAAAATGTAATAACCCGATTTATTTCCGCATATTCTTTACTCAGTTTACAGTTTGTCTTCAAAGTTCCGTTAGCTGTTGTTAACAAAACAATCTCTCATTTACCTTAACCGTTTTTTTCGAATCCATCATGTAACGGGAGAAATATTGATTTTACTTTTCAAAAATGCCTGCTTCTAATCTTATGACTTGGCAGTGTATGCACGGGCTGCAGTTAAGGTTTCGCTGTCAGCCGGATATTTGCAACCCGAAAAAATGGCAGCCATGTTTAATATAATGCTCAAAATAGTTAATTAAATAACATAATATAAATTTAAGAAATCGTAAAATACTTAAAAAAAATTTTTTGATGTGATGTTACAACCGCTGAAATTGGCAGCCATTGTTATTTTTCAGTTCTGGTAGAGGTATATTATGACATACTAAAATGGCAGCAGCCGTAAAATACTTTAAAAATTGACATAATTTTGACACCTGTCCCACCTGAGGGACCCTAAACCTACCGCGACCGGGCCTAGCTAGTACCCATAGCTTGTTTAGTGGGTAAAGCAGTCTCGCTTGACAAAATTTCAGCCACCGTAAAATATGTGTTGTCAGATTTAGGCTCGCTCTTAGACTAATCGTGTCTAAAGGCGCGACCCAAAGTCCAACGATCCAGGGGGAGACCAAACTTCCAACAACTCTTGGAGGGCTTCAGAGCCGCGAGGTACGCGCGCCATCAAAGAAAGCTAGACAAAATGCTTTAAACGCATGTGTGACGAAGCTGATATCAACCCCTGAGGAACAGCATACAGGATGGTTATGAAAAATTTGAAGGGCAATAGATCCCCCCAGATAACATATCCAATAATGTTGAAAGCAATTGTTGAGCACTTGTTCCCACAGAGACCGTCGACTGTATGTAATACAATCAAAGCAAATACAACGGAGAATATACCAATGATTACACAAGAAGAGTTCTTCCAAGCGTGTAAGATGATAGGCATTCCAAACAAAGCACTGAAATTTTCTGTCCAGAAACGGCCGGCGCTTTTTGTAAAAACGATGCAAAAGTGCCTAGAGGAAGGTATTTTCCCTGATCCATGGAAGCTGCAACACTTAGTATTGCTACCGAAAGGGAACAACCCGCCAGGAGAACCATATTCATACCGTCCAATATGTCTACTAGACACAATCGGAAAGATCCTTGAGCGTATAATATACAATAGAATACTCACTGTGGCAAAGGAAAAAGGAGCATTGTCGGACTACCAGTTCGGATTCAGGAAGCCACGATCTACCGTAAACGCCATAAAATTGGTAGTAGATATAGCTGTCAAGGCGATAGAGGGAGAGAGATGGAGATTCGGGACCAAAGAGTACTGCGCAGTAGTAACGCTGGATATCAAAAACGCTTTTAATTCAGCTAATTGGATATTCATTAGGAGATCACTAGCAAGGACGGAAACACCACACTAACTGCGAAAAATAGTGACAAACTATTTCACCAAAGTGGTTAGAATCAGCAGACCTAGAACTAGCCGTCCATAAAACCGAAGCAGTTCTTATTTCTAGCCGGAAGGCGGTAGAAGACATAACCATTCGTGTTGAACTATTTCGGATGAGGCAGCTTTCGTTATAGCCGGAATGATCCCTATTGACATCCTTGCGGACGAGATGCAACGAATCTACACCAGAAGAGTTTTAAGTCATCAAGGCGCTAGTGACATAAAACTGTCGTGGGACGGCCGAAGGAAGCGAATCATTGGACGTAAAGTATTGGCCCGTGTTACGTGGCGGCCTATTTAAAATTCATTTTAATTTTTCATAGTGCCAGTTAGTTTAGATTACTCTCTCTGTTCCTCTTTCGCTCTCTACACACATATACTTAAGAATTTTTCGACTTTTCTTTTTTCCTAAACCATCCCTGAATCAAGACGAATAACACAAAACAAAAATCATCCAAATCGGTGGAGCCGTTCTAGAGTTTTTATCTTCCAAGTGCGCCATGGAGGGGGAAGTTAACACTACGGTGACGATTTTTTTCGGTTTACTCCCCATCTTTTTGAATAATTTATATGCGTGACCCACCGACCGTCCGTAAAAAAGCTATATTCGCTTAAAAAAATCGAGCTGTCGTGGGACGGCCGAAAGAAGCAAATCATTGGACGTAAAGTATTGGCCCGTGTTACGTGGCGGCCTATTTAAAATTTATTTTAATTTTTCATAGTGCCAGTTAGTTTAGATTACTCTCTCTGTTCCTCTTTCGTTCTCTACACACATATATTTAAGAATTTTTCGACTTTTCTTTTTTCCTAAACCATCCCTGAATCAAGACGAACAACACAAAACAAAAATCATCCAAATCGGTGGAGCCGTTCAATTCATTTTAATTTTTCATAGTGCCAGTTAGTTTAGATTACTCTCTCTGTTCCTCTTTCGCTCTCTACACACATATATTTAAGAATTTTTCGACTTTTCTTTTTTCCTAAACCATCCCTGAATCAAGACGAACAACACAAAACAAAAATCATCCAAATCGGTGGAGCCGTTCAATTCATTTTAATTTTTCATAGTGCCAGTTAGTTTAGATTACTCTCTCTGTTCCTCTTTCGCTCTCTACACACATATATTTAAGAATTTTTCGACTTTTCTTTTTTCCTAAACCATCCCTGAATCAAGACGAACAACACAAAACAAAAATCATCCAAATCGGTGGAGCCGTTCTAGAGTTTTCATCTTCCAAGTGCGCCATGGAGGGGGAAGTTAACGCTACGGTGACGATTTTTTTCGGTTTACTCCCCATCTTTTTGAATAATTTATATGCGTGACCCACCGACCGTCCGTAAAAAAGCTATATTCGCTTCAAAAACAATAAGGAATGAAGAGAGGTCAGCTTCAATAGCACGCAGGCGCACTCCTGGCATCGATTATTCGGGTTTGCGAATCGTGCATGTTGGTAGCACGGGCTATCGCATCTTTAGAAGATTACGACATCCATTGGCGCATCCAAAAAATGGAAAGGCTTCGGCCAGACTCTGAGCCAGGGAAAGAATGCCATCGTGTACTCACGGTCGGCTCCAGAATCGAACAAGGATCTGGTTCTGGGCTCTTTGTGGAAAGCGATAACATTAGACTACACTACCCCTTAGGTACCTATGCGTCTGTCTCCCAAGCGGAGATTTGCGCTATAACGCGGAAGGCTAGAAGCATATGTGTTTGCAGCGATAGCCAAGCTGCATTAAGAGCACTGCTTAACCCTCTTACCTCGTCTTAGTTAGTGCTCGGACTCAAGCTATCTCTGAACTTAGCCGGTAGGCTAAACACAGTCAATCTTGTTTGGGTTCTAGGTCACACTGGCATCCAGGCAAATGAGATCACTGATGAGCTTGTCAGGCTGGGTTCAAAAGAAGCCCTGTCAGGGCCTAACCCAGCGTTGGGTCTGTCTGCATCTGCAATTAGGTCATCCATTGATACTTGGGTTTCTCGTGAACATGAGCGTCGGTGGCGTGACTGTGCTGGGACATCTGTAAAAAGTCACTTCTTTTCTTCTGTCTCTCAGGAGAATCGACTTCAGACTGCTTGTGGGTGTCCTTTCGGGAACCCAACCTTTTGCCAAACATCTGAATGTGTGGGGCTTGAGCGACACCGCCATCTGTCCTGCTTATAGACATGACGGCGATACATCTGAACACTTCCTCCATAGCTGTCCTGCCTTTGCTCGCATCAGGTTGCGGATCTTTGGGGCTGATGTGGTGAGTGCCGATCGTCTTAGTTCTTCATCACTGAAGCTCCTTCTCATCTTTCTTCGAGAGACGGGAAAACTAAGTACAGTAATGTAAGGTCTCACTTCCTACAAAAAAAAAAATAACGGTGAACCACTCTATTCGCCGTAACCGCGATCTAGAGGAGAAAGCCTTTCTTAACCACTTTATCTGCAGACCGAAATCCGAAATTGGCGATCCGAGAACAACGGCTTTACCGGGTTCAATGACGACAACCGTGCAAATGGCACAATCGCCGATACAAATACTCATCTGTTCGTAAGGAGACATGAACTTCTTAAAAACAAAAGGTCGGCGGGAGTTGACGGTGTCCCAAACGTCGTATTAAGACACCTACAGCTAAAGGCGATCGATATCTTCGCCACGCTATTTAACAATGCACTGAATAATGTATAAGTTATAAAGTTTCACTTGAAAGAAAAATAAAAAAATATTTTTCAGGCTAATAGCCTTCTTTATTTAATACCAGAATTACGACTGAAATTACAATGGAATTCTTACTACTACTTATTGGCTATCTTTGCTGACTTTTGTCAAGTCAGCAGTTTGGTTTGTTGTTTGCTATTCCCGGAATTGTGTCGTTGCTTTGCTGCTATTGTTTTCTTGGAATTTTGTCTGAATGGAAATGCTGATTATTTCGGTTTTGCTCGTGTTAAATCTTCCCCCTTTAAATGCGATGGTCTCAATCGCCTAAAAGTAGGGTAGGTCGTGAAATCTTGTTTGTGGGATAAGATATGGTTTTGATTCTGGTACAATTTTGATGCTTGGAGAGTTTTCTGTTAAGGTCTCTTCTGGATTGCGGATGATTATTTCTGTGCTTTTGTGTTTAACGAGTTTGCATACTGATAGGACTGTGAATAGTATTCCAATACAACCTATGAGTCCATATGAGGTGATTTGATGAATTTCTTTACTGGATCTGAGTGACTGGATTTCTTTAGTATTGTTTATATGGAGTTCGTTGATCATTTCTAATGATAGGAGATGATGATATTCCTTCTCTATAGGGGATGGTTGTAGGATCGCTGGTAAGATTTGGTGAGAAGATGTTGCTTCCTTGGAGATAAATAGTTGGTCGCCGATAGTAAGATTAGTGTTGTGGTATTTGACGAGAAAGGTGCCTATTAGATTCTGCTGAGCTGATTCGGTTTTCAATGTTCCGTTGAAGTCATTTAGGAGTACTATCCCAGGTGAAAGTTCTTCTATGTTGGGCAAGTGTTGACTGTTCATTAGGTTACAATTAGCTTTAAGACTTTTTAACAACTTTGGTATACATGTAGTGTTCGTAAGGTTTACAATATTTTCGGTATTACATATTGATAAATTATTTATAGTTTTGCAATTAGTTTTTATTCCATACATTTCTTCTTTATTTTTTATAATTGTTTCGAAATCTATTTCAGTTGCTATTTTACCTTTCCTTATGGGTTTTAACAGTAATTTTTCGTACGTTTTGTAATTTGTTAAAGGAATGTTAACAATATAAAGTAATGAGGAAGAGTTGGTAATTATTTTAATTTCTGCGAAGTTCAAAGCTTCTTCAATGTTTTCGTATGGTATGTTTTCTTTATTTAAGGTTTCGATAGCAACGTTTATTTCATCTTTTGATAATATTAAAGAATTGACTATGCCTAATTTCGCCCAATGGACTGCTAGGTTAACATTCTGTAATTCTTCTTTAATTAATTTAAGTTTATATTGAATTCTATAGACCATTCTACTATTGACTGTATTGTCTTTATTTATAAATCTTTCAATTTCGTTCGTTATTTTTGTCAAGTTATTTATTCGTTCGTTATGAAGACGGTTGATGACTACCTGTTTATTATTGTTTTCTAAAATGTTTGACATCTTTCTTTTGATTGTAACTAAATCTTCGTGGTCGGGATTGCCAGCAATCCACTTCCATGTTGAGCCGATAAAATTGAGAGACCGTTTCACTTTACGTGGTTTCAGGTTGTAAATTAGATTTTTGATCTGCTCGATTTCGTGGTAAAGGAGGGGAAATAGAGAATTTCGTCTTGTAGCGTTTAGGTTTATAGTTGGCGTAATATTGTCTATGAATTTGTTATATTGATCAATATCAACTTCGTGAATTAATTTAAAGTTTCCTTCTTTGATCTTGGCCTCTCCTATGTGCATGGACACGAACTGTGAATTAGTGAAGTCTAGGATTTGGATTTCTCCATTGACAGCGGCATAAAGTGAGTATCTGAAATAGGGTAGTCTGAATTAGTTTCGTATGTGGGTTTTGTGTACAGTTTTTCCTGACTCTGTTGTAACTGTGGTATTTCGGTTTTCTTTCACTATTTCTTTTTTGTAACGGACTGTTAGCTTGGAACCTATTCTTTTATTTTGTTTGATGTAAATGATATCTCCAGGGAGATAGTTCTTTATGGGTTTCCTATTTTTGTTATGGTACCTGAGGTTTTTTTCCTGCTTATTTTTAAGTTTTTCAATAGTGTCGATGCGTACCTGTTCGAATTGTTCTGGATTTACTCTTGGAATACGACCGTAATATAGTTCGACTGGCTTTTTTCCTGTTGAGGAATGGATGGTAAAATTATATTCATTGACTGCTCGGTTTAGCAAATCTTGAAAAGAACGAGGAGGTCCGTCTGCCTTAAGGCATCGCATAATCTCGGACAACGTTGAGTGAAAACGTTCTATTTGTCCGTTGACCTCGCTTTTGTAAGGGGGTGTCGTGAAGACTTTAATCTTAAGGTCATCCTCGAGCATAGAAGTTATGGAAACCGAATTAAGGGCTTTTTCGTTGTCGATCACCACGTTTTCTGGAATGCAGAAGTAGAAAAGGATGTCTTGAAGGGGTCGTTTTATGTGTTCAGTTGATCGAGAATCGATCAGTTTGGCCTGAGCGAATTTCGTAAATTTGTCGATTGCTGTTAGTACTAGAAATTTTTCTGTCGAGAATATGTCGATATGTACTGTATGACCAGGATAGTTTGGTATAGGAGTTGGTTCTATAAATTGGTTGTTGGGATGGCGTTCGTATTTGTTTTCTTTGCACACTGTGCAGCGTTTAACAAGGTTTTGGATTTTTGAATTCATCTTTGGGAAATAGTATTTTTGCAGTATTTGCAATCGGTTTTCGTAAGCGTTTCGGTGAGCTCTTTTATGTTCTATAAGTATTATTTCTTCTTGTCGGTCTTCGTTGGCTACATCTTCGACAACGGTTTGGGTGTACCTTATTTTGTAGTTTCTGAAATGGACGGGATATATCTCTTGTATTTTGCCCATAACTCCTTCGGGTGCAGAAAGTCCGTTAACTATGCTAGGGTTGAGATACCTTTTAAATATGTTAATTATATCGGTTTCGTTAAAATGTTCTTGAGTGAAAATGTGTCTTTTGGTATTAGGAAAAGAGGTTTGAATTTGATAACTGTTTTCGCTATCTAATTTAAATATGAGCTGGTTGCGAAAGACGTTAACAGGAGTTTCGATAGTTGGAATTAGGTTATCAGATGAACTATCATCACTATGTTGAGTCATAGTTAATGAATTTACGTTTGTTGAAAATGGTAGTCTGGAAAGTGAGTCTGCAACTACATTGGTTCTTCCGGGCTTATATTGGAGCTCGTAGTTGTATTCCTCCAATATGACCTTCCAACGTTTCATTTTGCTGTTGGAATTTTTGTTACTGAGAGCGTAGGTGAGAGGTTGATGGTCCGTGAATATTTTAACCTTTTTGGATCCGTAAAGGAAATTTCGTAGGCTAGTTAGTGCCCAAATTATGGCCAGCATCTCTTTCTCATTAGTTGCATAACTCTCTTCCGTTTGGTTAAGTGTTCGTGAGAGGAATGTTATTGGTTTGTTTTCTTGTGACAGCACTGCGCCAATGGCGTAGTCGGATGCATCTGTGGTAAGTTCAAAATCCTTTTCAAAGTTTGGATGAGTTAAAATGATTTCTTCGGAAATAAGGGTATTTTTTAGTTTTTGAAAAGCGTCTAAAGCAGTATTGTCGAGCTGAATGGTTTTGTTCTTTGAGAGGTTTTTGGACACACGTCCATCTTCCCCTCTTAGAAGGGATGTCAGGGGTTTTGCTAATTTCGCATAATCCCTAATAAATCGTCTGTAATACCCTGACATTCCTAAAAATGATCGAAGGTCCTTGAGATTTTGAGGTGGTGGTAGGTCAACTATGGCCTTAACTTTTTTGGGGTTTGTTTTTATTCCATTGATTCCCACAATGAATCCTAGGAATTCTGCTTCGGATTTTAAAAATTCTGATTTATCTAATTGTATTTTCATGTTAGCCTTTTCGAGTGTTTTGAATACTGTTTCCAAGTTTTTGAAATGTTCCTCTTCGTTTTCCCCGAATATGATAATATCGTCTATATAGACGTAGCATCTCTTTCCTATATGTTCCCTTAATATGTCGTCCAGTGTCCGTTGAAAAATGGAGGGTGCATTCTTGAGCCCGAAAGGAAGACGGGTAAACTCAAATTTTCCGTTATTTATTGAGAACGCAGTCTTTTCGATATCGCTTTCTCTAAGTGGAATTTGGTGAAAGCCACTTTTGAGATCGATTACTGTGAAATACCGATTTTTACCGAGGTTTGAAAGGACCTCGTTTATTTCTGGAATGGGATATTTATCGGAGATGGTGACAGAGTTCAGTTTCCTGTAGTCTATAACCATCCGATATTTTTTCTTACCGGATGCGTCTGGTTTTTTGGAGACGATCCAAACGGGGGAATTGTAGGGAGATTTTGAAGGCCTTATTATTCCTTCGTTTAGTAATTCCTTGACTTGTTTCTCCACTTCGTCCTTAAGAGCCATAGGGTATGGATAAGGTTTGGAGTAAATGGGGGACTCATTGGTAGTGCGAATTTCGCCTTTGACCCTAGTAGTGAATGTTAATTTTCTGTCGGGATCTGAGAAGAGGTTTGGACAATTTTGTATGATGGTATTGAGTTTTTTGTTCTGTTCTTCTGATAAGTGTGAAACACGAAGATTAATTTTATTCACGCTTTCCGAAATGTATTGTTTGAGTGAGATTTTAATGTTTGGGTGGATAGTCATATAACTGTCATTTGTGTGTATAATTGCTTTCAGTTCTCTTAGCGTGTCATTGCCTATAATTCCATCAAAAGATATTAGGCTTGGAAGAATGTAAAATGTAAGTTTTTTATTTTGTTTGAATAGGTCTATCAGGGCGTGATGGGTGATCCTGATATTTCCACCGACGGAATTAGCGGTGAATGATTTTGTGTTGGGTATAGGGAATTTGATACGTTTTGGTTGAATGTAATTTTTATTAGACCCGGTGTCTATTAGAAATCTAAGTGTCTCTCCACTTCGTATCTTACATTCAAAGTAAGGAAGTGAAGAGCGATTTAGCCTAAAAAATAAATGTCGTCTAACTGTTCAGTTTGGTGAAACTCGGGATTCTCGACATCGTATAGATATTCGTCTAGTGTTGGCATTCCTTCGTTCTCATTGCCATTTTGGGATTCTATTTCCTGTTCATATTGTTCGATTATAGGTTCAGTTTCATTGTTATCATTATCGTTTGTGTAGTGGACTCTCTGGAATTTATTTGGTGGATGCATTTGGTAAGATGGATTATTTTGATGGGGATTTGGTCGTTTACTTGGACCTGGTCGCATTTGCTGTCTATTTGCGTAATTTACTTGTCTTGAATGGATGCTTCTATCGACATCCATTTGTTCTGGTGGTTGGAAATGTCTAGGGAAAGCCTGTCGGGGGTATCCAGTTGGTGGCAGTGGTCCATTTTGGTACCCGTATTGTGGGCCGCGATTCGGTTGGTTAGTGTAAACAATTGGCCTTGGGGAAGATTGTGGGTTGTGGACTAGTTCCGGGTAGAAATTTCTTCTAGGAGCCGGAATGGGTTGAGGAATATAATGGGGAATTGACCGTTTCGGCGGTATGGGTGGTGGAATTTGTGATCTCCGTACGATGCTTTGGCTGTTGTTAGCGTATTGTGTTCTAAAATCTACATTTTGTAGTTTCAGACAGAGATGTAAGGCCTGCGGAAGATCCGCTGGTTCTTTTATACTAAGGAGGCGCGGGAGGTCTCCCTTGAGTCCTCTTACGAACGTGTCTAAGGCCTTTCCGCGGTAGCATTGAATCATGTTTGTGAGTGATTCATTGCTTATGTCCATACTAGAGAGCTTATTCAAAATAAGAGAAAGATGTTGATAGACCATTTGGTAAAATTCGGGGATTGAGTTGTTCCCTTGTACAAGCGTGGTCATTTGATATTCAAGAGTGCCGATATCTCTTTTATCAGCGTAGTGGAGGGTTAAGCATTTGGATATTTTTTTCCAATTTAATGGAGTGTTGTAAGACTCCAATGCCATGTCGGCTAACCCTACTATTTTGTTTCTTATGACACTAATGATACCGTAATATTTAGGCGTGCCCTGTAGATGGTCGTAGACGCTTAAGATTCGGTCGACGCTTTTGCGCCAGGAGCTGAACTCTCCTGGTTGACCAGAAAATTCTCTCAGACTCTTGACCACATCGGGAACTTTATCTAAGTCGGTAAGATTTCGGTCTGCGTTAATAATGATCGGTTGATCAATATCGTTCGCAATGTCGGCATTGGGGTTTATTATGTTATTAATAATATTCTGTCCTTCTCTTGCTAAAACTTCTTGGACAATTCTGGTAATTTGTTCTGTGAATTATTTAATTAATTTTTGTCTTCTTTCTTATAGTTCTAAAATTTATCTTAACTTACATAAAAAGATGTAGGACAATCATCTCTTGTTGAGTCTCGTTGAGTCTGGTGTGATTCACACACTTCCCGGTGTTGTGTCCTTGTGTGTGGGGACCGAGGGTGGTCTTCTAGTTGCAACTGCGGGGGCGGCTACCTTCGTGTTTTACTCCTAACAGGAAGATTCCGTTTTGTCCGAATAATGTTCGGTGACTCCGGGGCCTTTAATTTCCTCCGTCTTTGATGAACTAGTTTCGTGGGTATTTATTCCACTATTTGCCACTTTTGTGATAGTCTTTGATACTAAACTTGTCTCGTGAGTTTTAATTTCACTATTTGGCTCTTGGTGATTTTGGCACTTTCACTTTTACTTTATGAGCACTGGTTAAGTTTACACAATTACTATTTGGCTCTTGGTGATTTTGGCACTTTCACTTTTACTTTATGAGCACTGGTTAAGTTTACACAATTACTATTTCACTCTCCAACGGTCCCTGCTCGGGCGCCAGTTATAAAGTTTCACTTGAAAGAAAAATAAAAAAATATTTTTCAGGCTAATAGCCTTCTTTATTTAATACCAGAATTACGACTGAAATTACAATGGAATTCTTACTACTACTTATTGGCTATCTTTGCTGACTTTTGTCAAGTCAGCAGTTTGGTTTGTTGTTTGCTATTCCCGGAATTGTGTCGTTGCTTTGCTGCTATTGTTTTCTTGGAATTTTGTCTGAATGGAAATGTTGATTATTTCGGTTTTGCTCGTGTTAACTTATATTATCCGGCGCAGTGGAAAATAGCGGTGGTACACTGTACCCCGGAAAAGGATAAAGATAGGACAAACCCTGGTAATCTTCGGTCAATCAGTTTGCTCCCGAATGTTAGCAAGGTATTCGAGAAAGTCGTCAATAGAGATCTTTTAAGATGGGATGAAGAAAATAAGATTATTCCAGTTTGGCTTAAGAGCGGGGCAACCAATCGTCTTGTGTGAGTTTTTCAAATTTGGAACGAATGGAATGGATCTACAATTTTATGCCGATTCCAAACGGCTGATTGAGAAGCTCTTTCAAGACAGTTATACTCTCGGATGTTTGTCAGACGCTCGCGAGAGGTAGAGCAGTGAAAAGAACCTTGAGTTGGAATTTGGTTTTTTGCGGGATTCAAACCTTGGACCCCTCGCTTGGTAGTCCAACACATTAACCAATAAGCCCCTACGCCACACTATTCATACCGCGTCGAAACTGGTCTCCCACTTTCAATGGAATAAAAGTAAGAGTCAATGCACGGGTGCCTGCCTGGGCGACTTTTAGAAGGCCTTCGATACCGTATGATTGGAGGTGCTCTTCTATAAGCTGACCAGATTGGGCATTCCAAAAAATTTCCTATATATGATTTATGATATACTGATGGGAAAGAAATTCGTTGTCAAATCTCTCAATGTGACTTCTAGGATGGTTTACGAAATTAAAAAACGGCTTTGTAATTGTAATTGTAAGTAATAGGCCCTGTACACTGCGACCAGAAGAGATCTATTGTGTTGGCGTTTATTATTTAACCCAGGGAGCTGTTGATGCTCTTTATAAACATCAGTACCCATCTTGGTTCCATGTTTCCTATATCTGCAGGACTTAAAAACCCCCCTCTTGCTTGTGGAACATTCTGCTCTTTGCCACAGCAGGGCATTCGCAGAGAATGTGTTCCGTTGTCTCCTCTTCTCCGCAGAGTCGACAGGAGTCGTCGTCGGATAGTCCCAGTGACCAGTAAGATAACCCGTTAGGATCCTTAGATCTTCTTTGCTTAGCTCAAGTAACTTTTTTGTTGTACTACGAGCTGGGCTTATGAATCTTTTTGCCTGCCTCTGTCCTTTGAATTTTGTCCAGTATTCGGCAAGGTGATCATCTTCCCATTTCCTGAATTTTGAGTGTACATAACTCAAAGGTAACCCGAAATAGGGCTCAGGACCAGTGAGCAGGCGTGATGCGCCTCTTCTCGCTAGACAGTCCGATCGTTCGGTTCCTTCGAATCCCTCATGGCCTGGTATCCACGCAATGGTGTGGCTGTCTGAGAGGATGAAGATGCGGGCACCTTTAGTGTGCCTTCGTAAGCATTCTCGGACACATATTATCTCTATGGCGTGTACCTCCGCCTGATGTCTGGTGATTTTTCCAGTGCTATGGCTCGTTGGAACCTGGGCCCATAGACCTCACCACCGGTCGCGTCATCTTCCATCTTTGAGCCGTCGGTGTACCAGATTTGTGATCCCGATGGTATTACGAATTGGTTGGGTCTCCAGGTATTCCTGTCAGATATAATTATCTTGAATTTTCTGGAGAAGCGAAGGCTTTTAAGCATGGTGTCTAATACCTTGATCACAGGATCATCTTGAAGCATTTGTAGTACCTGAAGGTGTCCTGTGAGGTTTACTGCTTTAAGATTTGATATATCAGGGAGCCTTAGGGCACTAAGACCTGCTTCCTTCTTTACAGAAATATGTAGAGGCAACAGGCTGAGCATTGTCCCTATGGCTGCAGTCGGACAAGTTTTCATTGCCCCCGTTATACCAACACATTTAGTTTTTGTTGGGCCATTGTTTGTTCGGTTTTAGGCCACCATGATATCGCTGCATAGGTGATCATTGGTTTGATGATCATGTTGTATGACCAATAGATCATTTTTGGTTTTAAGCCCCAGGTTTTGCCGTAAAGACGCTGGCACATATAAATTGCCTTTGTCGCCTTCTTTGTGACTTGATCAAGGTGTGAATTCCAGGTGAGGGTCTTGCCTAGGATTACTCATAAATATTTTACCTCTCCTGATACGTCGATGACTGCGCTATTCAGCTTGATCGGTTTTAGTTCTAGTTTTCTCTTTCTTGAGAATGGTATCATGACTGTTTTTGAGGGATTTATGGTCAATCCTTTATTCTGTTACCATCTGTAGGTTAAGTTTAGGGCCCTTTGCATGATTTCCGATATTGTGGAGTCATGCTTGCCCATAACAGTGATTACTACATCATCTGCATATTGCATAACCTTGTATTGTATACCCCGATTGTGTGAGGTGATCTAGAAGTTCATCTATGACTAAGGTCCAGAGGAGAGGAGAAAGTACCACTCCTTGAGGACAGCCCCTAGTGGCTTTGAGAGACTTTTGTGAGCCTCCATACGTCAGATTAATGATTCTGCTTTCTAACATGTTCAGAACCCATTTTATGATTAGTGGGCAATGCCTTTCCTTATCATAGCTTTCTTTATGGCATCGAAGGAGGTATTGTCAAACGCTCCCTGGATGTCAATGAAGGCACAGAGAGCCGGTTCCTTTGCTGCCAGAGCCGTTTCAATCGTCGTTGTGAGGCTATGTATTTTTTTTTTTATAATTAACACGCGCTAAAGAGGTTATGACTACTCTTATGGTGTAGTTTGAAGTACACAGCGCGGGCGTTAAGGAAGTTGGGATAGAGAAGATAGGAGATTCCGATGCACATTGGTTTTAAATGTCTGCAAATTGCACTGCGGGGGAAAGACCGAGCTGGGCAAGGCATTCCACATTCGTCTTGTACGGCTTATGAAAGAATGTCTATATTTCATAGTACGACCGAAAGTAGGCTGGAGGGTAAACTGATGGGCATTCCTGGCTTGGCGAGTATTGCGGTTGAATTGTTGAAGGGGTGGAATGCAGCTGGCGATTTCGCTTGAGCACTGTTTATAGAAATAGCGATAAAACAATGAGAGACATGTTACATTTCTGCGATGTTCTAGCGAATTTATAGAATTCGCTATATTTGTGTCTCCAATAAGTTTTAAAGCACGATTCTGTATCCTATCCAGTAGCATTACTGCAATGAGGTTTTGGGCGCACCAGACCAGATATGAGAGTTATACTCAAGTTTGGGGCGACTGAACGCCTTGTATATGGCAGCCAGATCAGAAGGGGTAAAATATTTCTTGCACCGTTTGAGGAAACCTAGACATTTCGCAGCGTTCTTGGCGACTTCGTGTATGTGGTCATTCCAACGAAGTTAGTCATGGACACACATACCGAGAATGGAAAATTGTAATTGTAATTGTAAGTAATAGGCCCTGTACACTGCGACCAGAAGATATCTATTGTGTTGGCGTTTATTATTTAACCCAGGGAGCTGTTGATGCTCTTTATAAACATCAGTACCCATCTTGGTTCCATGTTTCCTATATCTGCAGGACTTAAAAACCCCCCTCTTGCTTGTGGAACATTCTGCTCTTTGCCACAGCAGGGCATTCGCAGAGAATGTGTTCCGTTGTCTCCTCTTCTCCGCAGAGTCGACAGGAGTCGTCGTCGGATAGTCCCAGTGACCAGTAAGATAACCCGTTAGGATCCTTAGATCTTCTTTGCTTAGCTCAAGTAACTTGTTTGTTGTACTACGAGCTGGGCTTATGAATCTTTTTGCCTGCCTCTGTCCTTTGAATTTTGTCCAGTATTCGGCAAGGTGATCATCTTCCCATTTCCTGAATTTTGAGTGTACATAACTCAAAGGTAACCCGAAATAGGGCTCAGGACCAGTGAGCAGGCGTGATGCGCCTCTTCCTTCGAATCCCTCATGGCCTGGTATCCACGCAATGGTGTGGCTGTCTGAGAGGATGAAGATGCGGGCACCTTTAGTGTGCCTTCGTAAGCATTCTCGGACACATATTATCTCTATGGCGTGTACCTCCGCCTGATGTCTGGTGATTTTTCCAGTGCTATGGCTCGTTGGAACCTGGGCCCATAGACCTCACCACCGGTCGCGTCATCTTCCATCTTTGAGCCGTCGGTGTACCAGATTTGTGATCCCGATGGTATTACGAATTGGTTGGGTCTCCAGGTATTCCTGTCAGATATAATTATCTTGAATTTTCTGGAGAAGCGAAGGCTTTTAAGCATGGTGTCTAATACCTTGATCACAGGATCATCTTGAAGCATTTGTAGTACCTGAAGGTGTCCTGTGAGGTTTACTGCTTTAAGATTTGATATATCAGGGAGCCTTAGGGCACTAAGACCTGCTTCCTTCTTTACAGAAATATGTAGAGGCAACAGGCTGAGCATTGTCCCTATGGCTGCAGTCGGACAAGTTTTCATTGCCCCCGTTATACCAACACATTTAGTTTTTGTTGGGCCATTGTTTGTTCGGTTTTAGGCCACCATGATATCGCTGCATAGGTGATCATTGGTTTGATGATCATGTTGTATGACCAATAGATCATTTTTGGTTTTAAGCCCCAGGTTTTGCCGTAAAGACGCTGGCACATATAAATTGCCTTTGTCGCCTTCTTTGTGACTTGATCAAGGTGTGAATTCCAGGTGAGGGTCTTGCCTAGGATTACTCATAAATATTTTACCTCTCCTGATACGTCGATGACTGCGCTATTCAGCTTGATCGGTTTTAGTTCTAGTTTTCTCTTTCTTGAGAATGGTATCATGACTGTTTTTGAGGGATTTATGGTCAATCCCTTATTCTGTTACCATCTGTAGGTTAAGTTTAGGGCCCTTTGCATGATTTCCGATATTGTGGAGTCATGCTTGCCCATAACAGTGATTACTACATCATCTGCATATTGCATAACCTTGTATTGTATACCCCGATTGTGTGAGGTGATCTAGAAGTTCATCTATGACTAAGGTCCAGAGGAGAGGAGAAAGTACCACTCCTTGAGGACAGCCCCTAGTGGCTTTGAGAGACTTTTGTGAGCCTCCATACGTCAGATTAATGATTCTGCTTTCTAACATGTTCAGAACCCATTTTATGATTAGTGGGCAATGCCTTTCCTTATCATAGCTTTCTTTATGGCATCGAAGGAGGTATTGTCAAACGCTCCCTGGATGTCAATGAAGGCACAGAGAGCCGTTTCCTTTGCTGCCAGAGCCGTTTCAATCGTCGTTGTGAGGCTATGTATTTTTTTTTTTTATTTTTTTTTTTATAATTAACACGCGCTAAAGAGGTTATGACTACTCTTATGGTGTAGTTTGAAGTACACAGCGCGGGCGTTAAGGAAGTTGGGATAGAGAAGATAGGAGATTCCGATGCACATTGGTTTTAAATGTCTGCAAATTGCACTGCGGGGGAAAGACCGAGCTGGGCAAGGCATTCCACATTCGTCTTGTACGGCTTATGAAAGAATGTCTATATTTCATAGTACGACCGAAAGTAGGCTGGAGGGTAAACTGATGGGCATTCCTGGCTTGGCGAGTATTGCGGTTGAATTGTTGAAGGGGTGGAATGCAGCTGGCGATTTCGCTTGAGCACTGTTTATAGAAATAGCGATAAAACAATGAGAGACATGTTACATTTCTGCGATGTTCTAGCGAATTTATAGAATTCGCTATATTTGTGTCTCCAATAAGTTTTAAAGCACGATTCTGTATCCTATCCAGTAGCATTACTGCAATGAGGTTTTGGGCGCACCAGACCAGATATGAGAGTTATACTCAAGTTTGGGGCGACTGAACGCCTTGTATATGGCAGCCAGATCAGAAGGGGTAAAATATTTCTTGCACCGTTTGAGGAAACCTAGACATTTCGCAGCGTTCTTGGCGACTTCGTGTATGTGGTCATTCCAACGAAGTTAGTCATGGACACACATACCGAGAATGGAAAATTGTAATTGTAATTGTAAGTAATAGGCCCTGTACACTGCGACCAGAAGAGATCTATTGTGTTGGCGTTTATTATTTAACCCAGGGAGCTGTTGATGCTCTTTATAAACATCAGTACCCATCTTGGTTCCATGTTTCCTATATCTGCAGGACTTAAAAACCCCCGTCTTGCTTGTGGAACATTCTGCTCTTTGCCACAGCAGGGCATTCGCAGAGAATGTGTTCCGTTGTCTCCTCTTCTCCGCAGAGTCGACAGGAGTCGTCGTCGGATAGTCCCAGTGACCAGTAAGATAACCCGTTAGGATCCTTAGATCTTCTTTGCTTAGCTCAAGTAACTTTTTTTTGTACTACGAGCTGGGCTTATGAATCTTTTTGCCTGCCTCTGTCCTTTGAATTTTGTCCAGTATTCGGCAAGGTGATCATCTTCCCATTTCCTGAATTTTGAGTGTACATAACTCAAAGGTAACCCGAAATAGGGCTCAGGACCAGTGAGCAGGCGTGATGCGCCTCTTCCTTCGAATCCCTCATGGCCTGGTATCCACGCAATGGTGTGGCTGTCTGAGAGGATGAAGATGCGGGCACCTTTAGTGTGCCTTCGTAAGCATTCTCGGACACATATTATCTCTATGGCGTGTACCTCCGCCTGATGTCTGGTGATTTTTCCAGTGCTATGGCTCGTTGGAACCTGGGCCCATAGACCTCACCACCGGTCGCGTCATCTTCCATCTTTGAGCCGTCGGTGTACCAGATTTGTGATCCCGATGGTATTACGAATTGGTTGGGTCTCCAGGTATTCCTGTCAGATATAATTATCTTGAATTTTCTGGAGAAGCGAAGGCTTTTAAGCATGGTGTCTAATACCTTGATCACAGGATCATCTTGAAGCATTTGTAGTACCTGAAGGTGTCCTGTGAGGTTTACTGCTTTAAGATTTGATATATCAGGGAGCCTTAGGGCACTAAG
Source organism: Cheilosia vernalis (assembly GCA_949126925.1). Lineage (NCBI taxonomy): Eukaryota > Metazoa > Arthropoda > Insecta > Diptera > Syrphidae > Cheilosia > Cheilosia vernalis. Next base: position 44,632,089 of record OX421358.1, read on the forward strand.
ACCTGCTTCCTTCTTTACAGAAATATGTAGAGGCAACAGGCTGAGCATTGTCCCTATGGCTGCAGTCGGACAAGTTTTCATTGCCCCCGTTATACCAACACATTTAGTTTTTGTTGGGCCATTGTTTGTTCGGTTTTAGGCCACCATGATATCGCTGCATAGGTGATCATTGGTTTGATGATCATGTTGTATGACCAATAGATCATTTTTGGTTTTAAGCCCCAGGTTTTGCCGTAAAGACGCTGGCACATATAAATTGCCTTTGTCGCCTTCTTTGTGACTTGATCAAGGTGTGAATTCCAGGTGAGGGTCTTGCCTAGGATTACTCATAAATATTTTACCTCTCCTGATACGTCGATGACTGCGCTATTCAGCTTGATCGGTTTTAGTTCTAGTTTTCTCTTTCTTGAGAATGGTATCATGACTGTTTTTGAGGGATTTATGGTCAATCCCTTATTCTGTTACCATCTGTAGGTTAAGTTTAGGGCCCTTTGCATGATTTCCGATATTGTGGAGTCATGCTTGCCCATAACAGTGATTACTACATCATCTGCATATTGCATAACCTTGTATTGTATACCCCGATTGTGTGAGGTGATCTAGAAGTTCATCTATGACTAAGGTCCAGAGGAGAGGAGAAAGTACCACTCCTTGAGGACAGCCCCTAGTGGCTTTGAGAGACTTTTGTGAGCCTCCATACGTCAGATTAATGATTCTGCTTTCTAACATGTTCAGAACCCATTTTATGATTAGTGGGCAATGCCTTTCCTTATCATAGCTTTCTTTATGGCATCGAAGGAGGTATTGTCAAACGCTCCCTGGATGTCAATGAAGGCACAGAGAGCCGTTTCCTTTGCTGCCAGAGCCGTTTCAATCGTCGTTGTGAGGCTATGTATTTTTTTTTTTTATTTTTTTTTTTATAATTAACACGCGCTAAAGAGGTTATGACTACTCTTATGGTGTAGTTTGAAGTACACAGCGCGGGCGTTAAGGAAGTTGGGATAGAGAAGATAGGAGATTCCGATGCACATTGGTTTTAAATGTCTGCAAATTGCACTGCGGGGGAAAGACCGAGCTGGGCAAGGCATTCCACATTCGTCTTGTACGGCTTATGAAAGAATGTCTATATTTCATAGTACGACCGAAAGTAGGCTGGAGGGTAAACTGATGGGCATTCCTGGCTTGGCGAGTATTGCGGTTGAATTGTTGAAGGGGTGGAATGCAGCTGGCGATTTCGCTTGAGCACTGTTTATAGAAATAGCGATAAAACAATGAGAGACATGTTACATTTCTGCGATGTTCTAGCGAATTTATAGAATTCGCTATATTTGTGTCTCCAATAAGTTTTAAAGCACGATTCTGTATCCTATCCAGTAGCATTACTGCAATGAGGTTTTGGGCGCACCAGACCAGATATGAGAGTTATACTCAAGTTTGGGGCGACTGAACGCCTTGTATATGGCAGCCAGATCAGAAGGGGTAAAATATTTCTTGCACCGTTTGAGGAAACCTAGACATTTCGCAGCGTTCTTGGCGACTTCGTGTATGTGGTCATTCCAACGAAGTTAGTCATGGACACACATACCGAGAATGGAAAATTGTAATTGTAATTGTAAGTAATAGGCCCTGTACACTGCGACCAGAAGAGATCTATTGTGTTGGCGTTTATTATTTAACCCAGGGAGCTGTTGATGCTCTTTATAAACATCAGTACCCATCTTGGTTCCATGTTTCCTATATCTGCAGGACTTAAAAACCCCCCTCTTGCTTGTGGAACATTCTGCTCTTTGCCACAGCAGGGCATTCGCAGAGAATGTGTTCCGTTGTCTCCTCTTCTCCGCAGAGTCGACAGGAGTCGTCGTCGGATAGTCCCAGTGACCAGTAAGATAACCCGTTAGGATCCTTAGATCTTCTTTGCTTAGCTCAAGTAACTTGTTTGTTGTACTACGAGCTGGGCTTATGAATCTTTTTGCCTGCCTCTGTCCTTTGAATTTTGTCCAGTATTCGGCAAGGTGATCATCTTCCCATTTCCTGAATTTTGAGTGTACATAACTCAAAGGTAACCCGAAATAGGGCTCAGGACCAGTGAGCAGGCGTGATGCGCCTCTTCCTTCGAATCCCTCATGGCCTGGTATCCACGCAATGGTGTGGCTGTCTGAGAGGATGAAGATGCGGGCACCTTTAGTGTGCCTTCGTAAGCATTCTCGGACACATATTATCTCTATGGCGTGTACCTCCGCCTGATGTCTGGTGATTTTTCCAGTGCTATGGCTCGTTGGAACCTGGGCCCATAGACCTCACCACCGGTCGCGTCATCTTCCATCTTTGAGCCGTCGGTGTACCAGATTTGTGATCCCGATGGTATTACGAATTGGTTGGGTCTCCAGGTATTCCTGTCAGATATAATTATCTTGAATTTTCTGGAGAAGCGAAGGCTTTTAAGCATGGTGTCTAATACCTTGATCACAGGATCATCTTGAAGCATTTGTAGTACCTGAAGGTGTCCTGTGAGGTTTACTGCTTTAAGATTTGATATATCAGGGAGCCTTAGGGCACTAAGACCTGCTTCCTTCTTTACAGAAATATGTAGAGGCAACAGGCTGAGCATTGTCCCTATGGCTGCAGTCGGACAAGTTTTCATTGCCCCCGTTATACCAACACATTTAGTTTTTGTTGGGCCATTGTTTGTTCGGTTTTAGGCCACCATGATATCGCTGCATAGGTGATCATTGGTTTGATGATCATGTTGTATGACCAATAGATCATTTTTGGTTTTAAGCCCCAGGTTTTGCCGTAAAGACGCTGGCACATATAAATTGCCTTTGTCGCCTTCTTTGTGACTTGATCAAGGTGTGAATTCCAGGTGAGGGTCTTGCCTAGGATTACTCATAAATATTTTACCTCTCCTGATACGTCGATGACTGCGCTATTCAGCTTGATCGGTTTTAGTTCTAGTTTTCTCTTTCTTGAGAATGGTATCATGACTGTTTTTGAGGGATTTATGGTCAATCCCTTATTCTGTTACCATCTGTAGGTTAAGTTTAGGGCCCTTTGCATGATTTCCGATATTGTGGAGTCATGCTTGCCCATAACAGTGATTACTACATCATCTGCATATTGCATAACCTTGTATTGTATACCCCGATTGTGTGAGGTGATCTAGAAGTTCATCTATGACTAAGGTCCAGAGGAGAGGAGAAAGTACCACTCCTTGAGGACAGCCCCTAGTGGCTTTGAGAGACTTTTGTGAGCCTCCATACGTCAGATTAATGATTCTGCTTTCTAACATGTTCAGAACCCATTTTATGATTAGTGGGCAATGCCTTTCCTTATCATAGCTTTCTTTATGGCATCGAAGGAGGTATTGTCAAACGCTCCCTGGATGTCAATGAAGGCACAGAGAGCCGTTTCCTTTGCTGCCAGAGCCGTTTCAATCGTCGTTGTGAGGCTATGTATTTTTTTTTTTTATTTTTTTTTTTATAATTAACACGCGCTAAAGAGGTTATGACTACTCTTATGGTGTAGTTTGAAGTACACAGCGCGGGCGTTAAGGAAGTTGGGATAGAGAAGATAGGAGATTCCGATGCACATTGGTTTTAAATGTCTGCAAATTGCACTGCGGGGGAAAGACCGAGCTGGGCAAGGCATTCCACATTCGTCTTGTACGGCTTATGAAAGAATGTCTATATTTCATAGTACGACCGAAAGTAGGCTGGAGGGTAAACTGATGGGCATTCCTGGCTTGGCGAGTATTGCGGTTGAATTGTTGAAGGGGTGGAATGCAGCTGGCGATTTCGCTTGAGCACTGTTTATAGAAATAGCGATAAAACAATGAGAGACATGTTACATTTCTGCGATGTTCTAGCGAATTTATAGAATTCGCTATATTTGTGTCTCCAATAAGTTTTAAAGCACGATTCTGTATCCTATCCAGTAGCATTACTGCAATGAGGTTTTGGGCGCACCAGACCAGATATGAGAGTTATACTCAAGTTTGGGGCGACTGAACGCCTTGTATATGGCAGCCAGATCAGAAGGGGTAAAATATTTCTTGCACCGTTTGAGGAAACCTAGACATTTCGCAGCGTTCTTGGCGACTTCGTGTATGTGGTCATTCCAACGAAGTTAGTCATGGACACACATACCGAGAATGGAAAATTGTAATTGTAATTGTAAGTAATAGGCCCTGTACACTGCGACCAGAAGAGATCTATTGTGTTGGCGTTTATTATTTAACCCAGGGAGCTGTTGATGCTCTTTATAAACATCAGTACCCATCTTGGTTCCATGTTTCCTATATCTGCAGGACTTAAAAACCCCCCTCTTGCTTGTGGAACATTCTGCTCTTTGCCACAGCAGGGCATTCGCAGAAAATGTGTTCCGTTGTCTCCTCTTCTCCGCAGAGTCGACAGGAGTCGTCGTCGGATAGTCCCAGTGACCAGTAAGATAACCCGTTAGGATCCTTAGATCTTCTTTGCTTAGCTCAAGTAACTTTTTTGTTGTACTACGAGCTGGGCTTATGAATCTTTTTGCCTGCCTCTGTCCTTTGAATTTTGTCCAGTATTCGGCAAGGTGATCATCTTCCCATTTCCTGAATTTTGAGTGTACATAACTCAAAGGTAACCCGAAATAGGGCTCAGGACCAGTGAGCAGGCGTGATGCGCCTCTTCCTTCGAATCCCTCATGGCCTCGTATCCACGCAATGGTGTGGCTGTCTGAGAGGATGAAGATGCGGGCACCTTTAGTGTGCCTTCGTAAGCATTCTCGGACACATATTATCTCTATGGCGTGTACCTCCGCCTGATGTCTGGTGATTTTTCCAGTGCTATGGCTCGTTGGAACCTGGGCCCATAGACCTCACCACCGGTCGCGTCATCTTCCATCTTTGAGCCGTCGGTGTACCAGATTTGTGATCCCGATGGTATTACGAATTGGTTGGGTCTCCAGGTATTCCTGTCAGATATAATTATCTTGAATTTTCTGGAGAAGCGAAGGCTTTTAAGCATGGTGTCTAATACCTTGATCACAGGATCATCTTGAAGCATTTGTAGTACCTGAAGGTGTCCTGTGAGGTTTACTGCTTTAAGATTTGATATATCAGGGAGCCTTAGGGCACTAAGACCTGCTTCCTTCTTTACAGAAATATGTAGAGGCAACAGGCTGAGCATTGTCCCTATGGCTGCAGTCGGACAAGTTTTCATTGCCCCCGTTATACCAACACATTTAGTTTTTGTTGGGCCATTGTTTGTTCGGTTTTAGGCCACCATGATATCGCTGCATAGGTGATCATTGGTTTGATGATCATGTTGTATGACCAATAGATCATTTTTGGTTTTAAGCCCCAGGTTTTGCCGTAAAGACGCTGGCACATATAAATTGCCTTTGTCGCCTTCTTTGTGACTTGATCAAGGTGTGAATTCCAGGTGAGGGTCTTGCCTAGGATTACTCATAAATATTTTACCTCTCCTGATACGTCGATGACTGCGCTATTCAGCTTGATCGGTTTTAGTTCTAGTTTTCTCTTTCTTGAGAATGGTATCATGACTGTTTTTGAGGGATTTATGGTCAATCCCTTATTCTGTTACCATCTGTAGGTTAAGTTTAGGGCCCTTTGCATGATTTCCGATATTGTGGAGTCATGCTTGCCCATAACAGTGATTACTACATCATCTGCATATTGCATAACCTTGTATTGTATACCCCGATTGTGTGAGGTGATCTAGAAGTTCATCTATGACTAAGGTCCAGAGGAGAGGAGAAAGTACCACTCCTTGAGGACAGCCCCTAGTGGCTTTGAGAGACTTTTGTGAGCCTCCATACGTCAGATTAATGATTCTGCTTTCTAACATGTTCAGAACCCATTTTATGATTAGTGGGCAATGCCTTTCCTTATCATAGCTTTCTTTATGGCATCGAAGGAGGTATTGTCAAACGCTCCCTGGATGTCAATGAAGGCACAGAGAGCCGTTTCCTTTGCTGCCAGAGCCGTTTCAATCGTCGTTGTGAGGCTATGTATTTTTTTTTTTTATTTTTTTTTTTATAATTAACACGCGCTAAAGAGGTTATGACTACTCTTATGGTGTAGTTTGAAGTACACAGCGCGGGCGTTAAGGAAGTTGGGATAGAGAAGATAGGAGATTCCGATGCACATTGGTTTTAAATGTCTGCAAATTGCACTGCGGGGGAAAGACCGAGCTGGGCAAGGCATTCCACATTCGTCTTGTACGGCTTATGAAAGAATGTCTATATTTCATAGTACGACCGAAAGTAGGCTGGAGGGTAAACTGATGGGCATTCCTGGCTTGGCGAGTATTGCGGTTGAATTGTTGAAGGGGTGGAATGCAGCTGGCGATTTCGCTTGAGCACTGTTTATAGAAATAGCGATAAAACAATGAGAGACATGTTACATTTCTGCGATGTTCTAGCGAATTTATAGAATTCGCTATATTTGTGTCTCCAATAAGTTTTAAAGCACGATTCTGTATCCTATCCAGTAGCATTACTGCAATGAGGTTTTGGGCGCACCAGACCAGATATGAGAGTTATACTCAAGTTTGGGGCGACTGAACGCCTTGTATATGGCAGCCAGATCAGAAGGGGTAAAATATTTCTTGCACCGTTTGAGGAAACCTAGACATTTCGCAGCGTTCTTGGCGACTTCGTGTATGTGGTCATTCCAACGAAGTTAGTCATGGACACACATACCGAGAATGGAAAATTGTAATTGTAATTGTAAGTAATAGGCCCTGTACACTGCGACCAGAAGAGATCTATTGTGTTGGCGTTTATTATTTAACCCAGGGAGCTGTTGATGCTCTTTATAAACATCAGTACCCATCTTGGTTCCATGTTTCCTATATCTGCAGGACTTAAAAACCCCCCTCTTGCTTGTGGAACATTCTGCTCTTTGCCACAGCAGGGCATTCGCAGAGAATGTGTTCCGTTGTCTCCTCTTCTCCGCAGAGTCGACAGGAGTCGTCGTCGGATAGTCCCAGTGACCAGTAAGATAACCCGTTAGGATCCTTAGATCTTCTTTGCTTAGCTCAAGTAACTTTTTTGTTGTACTACGAGCTGGGCTTATGAATCTTTTTGCCTGCCTCTGTCCTTTGAATTTTGTCCAGTATTCGGCAAGGTGATCATCTTCCCATTTCCTGAATTTTGAGTGTACATAACTCAAAGGTAACCCGAAATAGGGCTCAGGACCAGTGAGCAGGCGTGATGCACCTCTTCTCGCTAGACAGTCCGATCGTTCGTTTCCTTCGAATCCCTCATGGCCTGGTATCCACGCAATGGTGTGGCTGTCTGAGAGGATGAAGATGCGGGCACCTTTAGTGTGCCTTCGTAAGCATTCTCGGACACATATTATCTCTATGGCGTGTACCTCCGCCTGATGTCTGGTGATTTTTCCAGTGCTATGGCTCGTTGGAACCTGGGCCCATAGACCTCACCACCGGTCGCGTCATCTTCCATCTTTGAGCCGTCGGTGTACCAGATTTGTGATCCCGATGGTATTACGAATTGGTTGGGTCTCCAGGTATTCCTGTCAGATATAATTATCTTGAATTTTCTGGAGAAGCGAAGGCTTTTAAGCATGGTGTCTAATACCTTGATCACAGGATCATCTTGAAGCATTTGTAGTACCTGAAGGTGTCCTGTGAGGTTTACTGCTTTAAGATTTGATATATCAGGGAGCCTTAGGGCACTAAGACCTGCTTCCTTCTTTACAGAAATATGTAGAGGCAACAGGCTGAGCATTGTCCCTATGGCTGCAGTCGGACAAGTTTTCATTGCCCCCGTTATACCAACACATTTAGTTTTTGTTGGGCCATTGTTTGTTCGGTTTTAGGCCACCATGATATCGCTGCATAGGTGATCATTGGTTTGATGATCATGTTGTATGACCAATAGATCATTTTTGGTTTTAAGCCCCAGGTTTTGCCGTAAAGACGCTGGCACATATAAATTGCCTTTGTCGCCTTCTTTGTGACTTGATCAAGGTGTGAATTCCAGGTGAGGGTCTTGCCTAGGATTACTCATAAATATTTTACCTCTCCTGATACGTCGATGACTGCGCTATTCAGCTTGATCGGTTTTAGTTCTAGTTTTCTCTTTCTCGAGAATGGTATCATGACTGTTATTGAGGGATTTATGGTCAATCCTTTATTCTGTTACCGTCTGTAGGTTAAGTTTAGGGCCCTTTGCATGATTTCCGATATTGTGGAGTCATGCTTGCCCATAACAGTGATTACTACATCATCTGCATATTGCATAACCTTGTATTGTATACCCCGATTGTGTGAGGTGATCTAGAAGTTCATCTATGACTAAGGTCCAGAGGAGAGGAGAAAGTACCCCTCCTTGAGGACAGCCCCTAGTGGCTTTGAGAGACTTTTGTGAGCCTCCATACGTCAGATTAATGATTCTGCTTTCTAACATGTTCAGAACCCATTTTATGATTAGTAGGCAATGCCTTTCCTTATCATAGCTTTCTTTATGGCATCGAAGGAGGTATTGTCAAACGCTCCCTGGATGTCAATGAAGGCACAGAGAGCCGTTTCCTTTGCTGCCAGAGCCGTTTCAATCGTCGTTGTGAGGCTATGTATTTTTTTTTTATTTTTTTTTTTATAATTAACACGCGCTAAAGAGGTTATGACTACTCTTATGGTGTAGTTTGAAGTACACAGCGCGGGCGTTAAGGAAGTTGGGATAGAGAAGATAGGAGATTCCGATGCACATTGGTTTTAAATGTCTGCAAATTGCACTGCGGGGGAAAGACCGAGCTGGGCAAGGCATTCCACATTCGTCTTGTACGGCTTATGAAAGAATGTCTATATTTCATAGTACGACCGAAAGTAGGCTGGAGGGTAAACTGATGGGCATTCCTGGCTTGGCGAGTATTGCGGTTGAATTGTTGAAGGGGTGGAATGCAGCTGGCGATTTCGCTTGAGCACTGTTTATAGAAATAGCGATAAAACAATGAGAGACATGTTACATTTCTGCGATGTTCTAGCGAATTTATAGAATTCACTATATTTGTGTCTCCAATAAGTTTTAAAGCACGATTCTGTATCCTATCCAGTAGCATTACTGCAATGAGGTTTTGGGCGCACCAGACCAGATATGAGAGTTATACTCAAGTTTGGGGCGACTGAACGCCTTGTATATGGCAGCCAGATCAGAAGGGGTAAAATATTTCTTGCACCGTTTGAGGAAACCTAGACATTTCGCAGCGTTCTTGGCGACTTCGTGTATGTGGTCATTCCAACGAAGTTAGTCATGGACACACATACCGAGAATGGAAAATTGTAATTGTAATTGTAAGTAATAGGCCCTGTACACTGCGACCAGAAGAGATCTATTGTGTTGGCGTTTATTATTTAACCCAGGGAGCTGTTGATGCTCTTTATAAACATCAGTACCCATCTTGGTTCCATGTTTCCTATATCTGCAGGACTTAAAAACCCCCCTCTTGCTTGTGGAACATTCTGCTCTTTGCCACAGCAGGGCATTCGCAGAGAATGTGTTCCGTTGTCTCCTCTTCTCCGCAGAGTCGACAGGAGTCGTCGTCGGATAGTCCCAGTGACCAGTAAGATAACCCGTTAGGATCCTTAGATCTTCTTTGCTTAGCTCAAGTAACTTTTTTGTTGTACTACGAGCTGGGCTTATGAATCTTTTTGCCTGCCTCTGTCCTTTGAATTTTGTCCAGTATTCGGCAAGGTGATCATCTTCCCATTTCCTGAATTTTGAGTGTACATAACTCAAAGGTAACCCGAAATAGGGCTCAGGACCAGTGAGCAGGCGTGATGCACCTCTTCTCGCTAGACAGTCCGATCGTTCGTTTCCTTCGAATCCCTCATGGCCTGGTATCCACGCAATGGTGTGGCTGTCTGAGAGGATGAAGATGCGGGCACCTTTAGTGTGCCTTCGTAAGCATTCTCGGACACATATTATCTCTATGGCGTGTACCTCCGCCTGATGTCTGGTGATTTTTCCAGTGCTATGGCTCGTTGGAACCTGGGCCCATAGACCTCACCACCGGTCGCGTCATCTTCCATCTTTGAGCCGTCGGTGTACCAGATTTGTGATCCCGATGGTATTACGAATTGGTTGGGTCTCCAGGTATTCCTGTCAGATATAATTATCTTGAATTTTCTGGAGAAGCGAAGGCTTTTAAGCATGGTGTCTAATACCTTGATCACAGGATCATCTTGAAGCATTTGTAGTACCTGAAGGTGTCCTGTGAGGTTTACTGCTTTAAGATTTGATATATCAGGGAGCCTTAGGGCACTAAGACCTGCTTCCTTCTTTACAGAAATATGTAGAGGCAACAGGCTGAGCATTGTCCCTATGGCTGCAGTCGGACAAGTTTTCATTGCCCCCGTTATACCAACACATTTAGTTTTTGTTGGGAGATTGTTTGTTCGGTTTTAGGCCACCATGATATCGCTGCATAGGTGATCATTGGTTTGATGATCATGTTGTATGACCAATAGATCATTTTTGGTTTTAAGCCCCAGGTTTTGCCGTAAAGACGCTGGCACATATAAATTGCCTTTGTCGCCTTCTTTGTGACTTGATCAAGGTGTGAATTCCAGGTGAGGGTCTTGCCTAGGATTACTCATAAATATTTTACCTCTCCTGATACGTCGATGACTGCGCTATTCAGCTTGATCGGTTTTAGTTCTAGTTTTCTCTTTCTTGAGAATGGTATCATGACTGTTTTTGAGGGATTTATGGTCAATCCTTTATTCTGTTACCGTCTGTAGGTTAAGTTTAGGGCCCTTTGCATGATTTCCGATATTGTGGAGTCATGCTTGCCCATAACAGTGATTACTACATCATCTGCATATTGCATAACCTTGTATTGTATACCCCGATTGTGTGAGGTGATCTAGAAGTTCATCTATGACTAAGGTCCAGAGGAGAGGAGAAAGTACCCCTCCTTGAGGACAGCCCCTAGTGGCTTTGAGAGACTTTTGTGAGCCTCCATACGTCAGATTAATGATTCTGCTTTCTAACATGTTCAGAACCCATTTTATGATTAGTAGGCAATGCCTTTCCTTATCATAGCTTTCTTTATGGCATCGAAGGAGGTATTGTCAAACGCTCCCTGGATGTCAATGAAGGCACAGAGAGCCGGTTCCTTTGCTGCCAGAGCCGTTTCAATCGTCGTTGTGAGGCTATGTATTTTTTTTTTTATAATTAACACGCGCTAAAGAGGTTATGACTACTCTTATGGTGTAGTTTGAAGTACACAGCGCGGGCGTTAAGGAAGTTGGGATAGAGAAGATAGGAGATTCCGATGCACATTGGTTTTAAATGTCTGCAAATTGCACTGCGGGGGAAAGACCGAGCTGGGCAAGGCATTCCACATTCGTCTTGTACGGCTTATGAAAGAATGTCTATATTTCATAGTACGACCGAAAGTAGGCTGGAGGGTAAACTGATGGGCATTCCTGGCTTGGCGAGTATTGCGGTTGAATTGTTGAAGGGGTGGAATGCAGCTGGCGATTTCGCTTGAGCACTGTTTATAGAAATAGCGATAAAACAATGAGAGACATGTTACATTTCTGCGATGTTCTAGCGAATTTATAGAATTCACTATATTTGTGTCTCCAATAAGTTTTAAAGCACGATTCTGTATCCTATCCAGTAGCATTACTGCAATGAGGTTTTGGGCGCACCAGACCAGATATGAGAGTTATACTCAAGTTTGGGGCGACTGAACGCCTTGTATATGGCAGCCAGATCAGAAGGGGTAAAATATTTCTTGCACCGTTTGAGGAAACCTAGACATTTCGCAGCGTTCTTGGCGACTTCGTGTATGTGGTCATTCCAACGAAGTTAGTCATGGACACACATACCGAGAATGGAAAGTCTTTCGGTTTCGGCGATGCAAGTGCCATTCATGGATAATGGCTGAGGATTCTGGTTTCGCTTTAATGACATGTTGCGTTGTTTGTTGTTGGATCTAGGCTATGAACCTGGATGGAAGCAACTCATTTATTTGTTAGCTATTTAAAGGCCGTGCTTGGCATGCTGGCGGCAAGGCTCGGCTACACTCGCCGGATTTGGGTTAGGTTCTTGCCTTTACTATAGCAGATATGACAACAACGAAAATAAAAATTACTCACTTCATGCCAAGACATAAAATACCCACAAACGACTCTACCCTTACTGACCAAAACCACCTAAAGGGGCAACGACGGTGTTAAGTTGCTGAGGTACACTTCTCCCACCCTAACTTCTTGTAAAAGAACGCCGTGACAACACCAGTACCTATAATTTAGTGCGGTCCCTAAACCACGATGGGTAGTATAACTACCCTATTCCCATGAACATATTACGCTCGATACTGGACCAAGCTCAACCCCTCCTCCCATGCGTCGCTGGAGATTGTGCACAATTTCCTCGAACCCACTTCACATATGAAAATAAAAAATTTACTTTAGTTTCTTGCTTGAAATACTAATCTGTGATATCATCTACACATGTTCTAGTCATTAGTTTTAAGTAGGATAATATTCAATAGTGCAATATTACGTTAATTATTTTTACAACATTAGTAATTATTATTATAAACAATTTTTTTCTTTTCTTTTTTTTTTTTTGCTTAATTTCCACACAACACAGTTACACTTTTAGTTAGATAATAAAATGGGGATCCCTGAATGGGGATACAAAAAAATATATAGATATAAGTATGCTAATTAAAGGGTCGAACAAAATTTTTTTTTTTTCCAGTGATGGTGATGTCGTTGCTGCTGGTGATCGTAGTGGCGTTATGGTACATTACATATATATACGAGCATGCATGTGGAAGAAAAAAAATTGTTTTCCTCTGAAGTTTCTTCTGGTGGGTGCACTGCTGGGTAATGTACTGGTGCCGAACCGTGTTAATGGAAGATGAGAGTGTCTGGCGTGGCTAGCGGGAAAAATTTTTCCGAATGTGGCTGCTGTGCTGAAAGTGCCAGTGTGATGGTTGATTACGGGAGGGCGGCAGGTAGAGGAGCGGATCAAGTACTTATTCGCGCTCCTCTCGTCTGTCGAATGCAGGTGGGATGGCGTGAAGTCGGAACAAGTAATCGAAGAGTAATTTCGCGTAGATTTCCGATTTCTTCACCTCGGTTATATCTTCCCCCCCCACACACTGGGGTGAAGATTGGTGTGGTTGGCCTAAATGTAATAATTTAATTTTTAAATAAGCACCTAATTATTTTTTTTTTTTTTCTTTCATTTTATTTCTTAATGCATACCTTGCTAGTTGTAGAATTGCAGTGTTTTTGTTTTGTTTTTATATAATGCCCAAAATTGTATTGGTTTTTATATTAAGATAGGCCTTTAGACCAATTGCACTTAATTTATATTTAAATTTTTTTTTTTTCTTAGTTTTCGAACTGTAGTTAGGAAAGAACACTTCGTTTTCTCTTGAACGCCACGATGAAAAGAAAGACTCGCTTTGTCTAGCTAGCAGCAAGCTGGCCTTTCTTTGGATCTTACCTCGCTTTTTTTTTTTTTCTTTTACTTCCTTTCGTTTAAGTTCTAGTACAATTTTTATTTTGCAGAAGGGGATAGTTCGTTAGGTGTAGTTTTGGTTTATGTTGTTTTAATAGTTATATAGACATTCGTAACAAACCATTTTAGTTTTAAGTGGGAACGTAAAAACTAAATGGAAAACGAAAACCCATGGTTTGATTTTCCCCTTACAAGTGCCTATATCCTAATGTCCTTCGCATGGTAATTCCCAATAACTTTGCCCTTAAGATCTTCTAATTGGTAAATACAATTGCCTATTCTCTTTCTTACCCTACATTTCAGAAACTTCGGCGAAAACTTAGCATTCTTTTCTTTAGCAAAAGAACTTTGCTGAAAGTTTCGCCTGAAAACTTCTTGACCTATCTTGTAATTAATATGCTTAGCTCGAAGATTATAGGTATTTTTAGCCTTGCGATGTGCTTTATCCAGATTTTGTTTAATTCGCTCTCTCGCGATCTGTAGCCTATCAGATTTTGAAATGATTCCGACTTCAGGTTCATTAAGACAACGTAGTGAGTTCAGAACCTGATATTCTGATCCGTTCAGGATCATATCTTGTCCAAACATAGTAAAGTACGGCGAACAGTTTGTGGCGGAATGAAAATCACTTCGAAGAGTTGCCGCTATAATAGAGATATACTTATCCCAGTCATTATGTTTCTCTTTTATCAAGGCTCGTATTTTGGCCAGAATTTGCCGATTTGCCCGCTCTGATGCATTTGACTGAGGAGCATAAAGTCCAGTCTTAATATGTGTAATATTATACGACTTAAGGAACTTAGAAAACTCTTTCGAGACAAACTGTCTCCCGTTATCACTATGAATAAACTGTGGAACCCCGAAAACGTGGAAAACATCAGAATGCAGATACTTCATGACGTTAAGAGAAGTTGCGCTCTTTAAAGGCTTTAGAAAAATGAATTTAGAAAGGTGATCTACGGCTATAAACAATGTGGAATTACCTGATTTAGTGCGGGGGTAGGGTCCCAGGAAGTCTACATACAAGCGCTGCATCACACGTTCAGTCATAATTTGCTTGCCCATTACTGGACGAAGTGTTTTGTTGGGGGCTTTTATTTGCTTGCATGTATTGCATGCGCTTGTGTAGTTTTGGATATCCTTGGCCATACCTGGCCAGAAGTATTTTAGGCGAACACGGTAAAGCGTTTTTGCATAACCACCATGACATCCTACCATTGAATCATGCGCATTTTCTATGGCTTGTCTTGTTAGCTCTTGGGGTAACCACAATCTCCACAATTCCTCTTCTTCATTTTCGACTCCATTACGTTTTTTAACCCGTTTGTAAATAAAACCTTCAAATACACACAGGTCTGGTAAATTATCGCAATTCTTTTCTATTTCTGACTTAATGTCATTATAACTTTTCGAACCAAAATGTTCAGATTTTAGGTCAATATCTACAGGCGGTAAATTAAGATTTAGCTCATCCATGTCGATTCTGGATAGAGCGTCTGGCACGATGTTAAGGGAACCTTTCCGGTGCTCCATAGTAAAATTATACCCTTGCAGTTTGAGACTCCATCTCGCGAGCCGACCATTCAAGTCTTTTTGTGACATCAGCCACTTTAGACTTGAATGATCGGTAATGATTTTAAATGGGAGGCCTTCAATATAAGGTCGAAACTTTTTTACGCAAACAATTGCGGCCAGGCACTCTAATTCGGAAATAGTATAATTTCGTTGCGCCTTATTCAACTTCTGTGACATATAAGCCAAAGGACGTTCGTTACCATCATCGTCCTCCTGATACAGGACACCACCGACTCCAGTACTAGAAGCGTCGCATTGTATCACGAATGGTTTCGTAAAATTCGGCTGAGTCAATATAGGAGCCGAAGTTAATGCCATTTTAAGCTTATGAAATGAGTTTATAGCATCAGCCGTTAGCGTAAAGCTTTTAGATTTTCGAAGGCAGTCTGTCAATGGAGCAGCAAGGTCAGAAAAATTGGAGATAAATTGCCGATACCACCCCGTCATCCCAATGAAACGCCTTATCTGCCGAGGGGTTTTCGGTAACGGAAATTCGGTTATAGCCTCAACCTTTGATGGATCTGTTTTCAGATACCCTTGACCAACAATATAGCCGAGGTACTTGATTTCCCTTTGACAAAAGTTGCTCTTATCGACATTGATTGTTAGCTTAGCTTCAGTTAAACACTTCGCTACCTCTTCTAACAGAAAAAGATGCTCATCGTATGTTGCCGAACACACCAACAGATCGTCTAAATAGATGAATACATTCTCACGGAGGCGTGAGGGTATCACACGATCCATGAGACGACTCATCCTCTGTGGGGCGTTGCATAACCCAAAAGGCATGACTGTAAAATGATACAGAGGCCGACCGGGTACTGCAAATGCCGTCTTTTCTTTCGACGTTTCTTCAAGAGGGATTTGCCAAAATGCGTCCTTAAGGTCAATTCCCGTAATGAAGTGAGTGTCTTTCAATCTGCTAAGTAATCCGCCAATGTGTGGCAACGGATAAGCATCCTTTTTAGTTATGCTGTTTAATTTTCGGGAATCTAAGCAAAGTCGTATTTTGCCTGGCTTCCTAACAAGAACGACTGGAGATGACCATGGGCTGTTACTTTCTTCTATTACTCCGAGGGCGATCATGCGATCCAACTCTTTGTATGCTTCTTCTTGCCGAGGCGGTGATAAAGGAAAATGTTTTGATTTTACAGGTACTGCGTCGCCTGTATCTATAAAATGTTTTTCTTTGTCGGTGCGTCCCAGGCCAAGTTTAGCAAATGATGGGAACATAGCTATGACCTTTCCCAATTCATAACGTTGAATTGGCGTTAAGTCATGAAGCTTAATATCTGAAGTTGTATTTTCTGATACTGCAATCTCTGAAACGATTTGGGGAGCTACGTTGAAAGTTTTCCAAAAGTTAATTCCTAAATAAGCCTTTTGTTGCAAGGAAGGAACAATATAAAATTCAATTGTGTTCGTCTGATTATTAAAAGAAACAGGTATACGACAGAACCCATGCACCTGCTGCTTCGTACCATCTGCAGTACCTACTCAATGTTGACTTAACAGGCTTTACTTCAAGGGAGTTGCGTCTAATGAAATCGAAACAGTCTTTTCCCAGTACACACACAGATGCCCCTGAATCTAACAAGGCATAAACTGTATCAGAACCAATCTTAACATTAATAAAAGGTCTTAAATCAGTACTCTCATTAATGAACGTGGATTCCAAGACGTGTCTGTAGTTCCGCCTACTCTTGTACCTATCCCTACACTTCAAAATTTTTTCCGAAACTTTAGAGCCACTAGATGCACCGAAAATTCTTTCTCTTGCTACCCGATAATTACACTGTCTTTGGTGAAATGAACGATGATGTTTCGGAATGTCATCAACATTATTGGTAACTATCTGCAGTAGGGGTTTTTCAATAGAAATTATTTTGGTGTTCAAATCTGGAACATTAGAACATATTACTTCATTTGGTATATTTATAGCATCAGCGAAAGTATCTTTCTCAGATGAAAGGTTACGATTTATTGACTCGGGGATTGATGCATGGAACGAGAGTCCCCGGTGGCCTTCTCGCTCGCATACTGGTTTCCCAAATGCTTAGTGCATTTAAGAGTGGTCACGTTCTTTTCTCCACAGCGAAAACAGAACAATTGCCTTACTTCTGATGGGCATTCGTAAAAAGAGTGGCCGATTTGGTCACAATTCCAACACTGGAATCTGGACGTATCTATCGGCGCTTTGGGTTGCCTTCGATTAGTTTGAAATGCCGCTAATTCAGCTTCAGCGTACACACAATCGGTTTCGGAATTTTCTGCGACATTAATGTCAATTTCACTAACATTGCGTCTTGGATAAGCGCTTCTTTGAGCATATTGATGTATCAGAAATTTCTCTGCTTTGCGCGCTACATCTCTCAAATTGTCGAGGCTATTAAACTGTTGTGAAAATAAGAGCGTTCCTAGACTTTCCTTCGAATTCTTCCTTATGAGGTCGATCATTTTGTGGTCATTCATGGGTTCGGTTAAGCGTGCGTTCATGGTGACTAGGTCGGTGAAATACTCATCAAAAGATTCCTTAAATCCCTGACGTCGTCCGAGCATCCTTACTAGCTTGTCGTGATCGTTTTCGAGTCTACCGTACTCTTTTATAATGGCATATTTTAAATTGCCATATGAAGCAGATGGATTCTTTCTTAAAAAGAACCAAAACCATGATTCCGCTTTCCCCTTCAAAAGGACATGAAAATTCGCAAGGAGGTGTTCCCAAGTACAAAGAGATCTTTCTTTTAGAGTTTCTACTTTAAAGAGAAAATCATGCACGTTTTCGCTACCATCAAAGGATATTTGCCACTTTTCAATCTTACACATAGCGTTAGCTGAAGAGGTGTTGGAATTAGATTGTTGAAAAATCTGAGAAGGTCTATTGTTGGTTGAAAACGAGGCATTTAAAAAGTTTTCAAACTCTACCGGATTATTATTTGGTAACTGATTAGGAGCTGTTTCTGCTGTTGGTCTGTGTACATTGCTATTAATTTGAAGATTTTCTAGCCTATCTACCAACGTATCTCTAATTGATTTAAGTTCATTTATATAAACTCGTTGATTAGCTTCTAATATTCTTTGGAATGAACAAGCAATTGCCTGCAACCCTATAATGGTGCTATCGGATTCTTGCGTTGCTGCAACTGTAGCTCTTTGAGCTGCAGCGGCACTGCTTGTACTTGGCTGGTCAGGGTCAACATTCTGAGAAATATTAGTAGCTGCAGAATTATTATTAGCAACAGAATTATTTCGATTAACTTCCTCAAGTTGAGGTTGAATTTCAGGCTCTATTTGTTGGATGGGTTCATTATTTTGCTGTCTAACAGGAGTTCTGGCTACGCGTGGTCTTAATTGCATATGCTGAGAAGAATTCAGCTGTTGATTCCTACCAGAATATGAATTCCCACCTGACTGTCTGGAATTTTGAAATGACCTTGAGGCTTTAGGCTCTCTCCTTCGATTACTGGCAGACATATTGGATGAGTTCAAAAATTATTTCAATTTATGTTAGGTAACTATATACAATTCGTGTTATACTATCTGGGGTTGGCTTGGTCTTTATCTTTCATAATATGTAGGTATATTAGGAATTTTCTTAGGTGATTCAAGTTATAGTCAGTTAATCAAAGATAAATAACGAAGCTAAGTCGCGCGTGAGTTAATCTAAACCAAATTATACTCAGGACTTACTTAGCACGCAAAAAGGGTTTTGAAATGGTTTAAATTGACTCGTACGGAAACGATTGCAGTCGCTAAGGCAAATACTTTACCTATGCAAATATGTTCCTAAATCTGTCGCAACTGGTGGACAAACTTTATTAAAATCATCTATCAGGACTTTACTGATTTAGGAATACATATTAAAAAAAAAATTGTTTACAAACGATAAGGTGTTAATTAAGTACATAAGTATCACAACGAAGTAAGCTTAAATTTGACGTGGTGATCTATATTGATATTGTCGCAACTCGAAGCACCAAAATTGTGGTACTTAATCGGGACTTACAAAATCAAGATGGAGCTTAGATCTAAGAGTTCGTCTACTAAAAGACAAAAGGCCAATAGTTTAAGATGTGCAATATTAATGCAAACATTTCACATATATTTTCTGGCCCCACGTTTTGGGCGCCATTTATTTTATTGTTGCGTTGTTTGTTGTTGGATCTAGGCTATGAACCTGGATGGAAGCAACTCATTTATTTGTTAGCTATTTAAAGGCCGTGCTTGGCATGCTGGCGGCAAGGCTCGGCTACACTCGCCGGATTTGGGTTAGGTTCTTGCCTTTACTATAGCAGATATGACAACAACGAAAATAAAAATTACTCACTTCATGCCAAGACATAAAATACCCACAAACGACTCTACCCTTACTGACCAAAACCACCTAAAGGGGCAACGACGGTGTTAAGTTGCTGAGGTACACTTCTCCCACCCTAACTTCTTGTAAAAGAACGCCGTGACAACACCAGTACCTATAATTTAGTGCGGTCCCTAAACCACGATGGGTAGTATAACTACCCTATTCCCATGAACATATTACGCTCGATACTGGACCAAGCTCAACCCCTCCTCCCATGCGTCGCTGGAGATTGTGCACAATTTCCTCGAACCCACTTCACATATGAAAATAAAAAATTTACTTTAGTTTCTTGCTTGAAATACTAATCTGTGATATCATCTACACATGTTCTAGTCATTAGTTTTAAGTAGGATAATATTCAATAGTGCAATATTACGTTAATTATTTTTACAACATTAGTAATTATTATTATAAACAATTTTTTTCTTTTCTTTTTTTTTTTTTGCTTAATTTCCACACAACACAGTTACACTTTTAGTTAGATAATAAAATGGGGATCCCTGAATGGGGATACAAAAAAATATATAGATATAAGTATGCTAATTAAAGGGTCGAACAAAATTTTTTTTTTTTCCAGTGATGGTGATGTCGTTGCTGCTGGTGATCGTAGTGGCGTTATGGTACATTACATATATATACGAGCATGCATGTGGAAGAAAAAAAATTGTTTTCCTCTGAAGTTTCTTCTGGTGGGTGCACTGCTGGGTAATGTACTGGTGCCGAACCGTGTTAATGGAAGATGAGAGTGTCTGGCGTGGCTAGCGGGAAAAATTTTTCCGAATGTGGCTGCTGTGCTGAAAGTGCCAGTGTGATGGTTGATTACGGGAGGGCGGCAGGTAGAGGAGCGGATCAAGTACTTATTCGCGCTCCTCTCGTCTGTCGAATGCAGGTGGGATGGCGTGAAGTCGGAACAAGTAATCGAAGAGTAATTTCGCGTAGATTTCCGATTTCTTCACCTCGGTTATATCTTCCCCCCCCACACACTGGGGTGAAGATTGGTGTGGTTGGCCTAAATGTAATAATTTAATTTTTAAATAAGCACCTAATTATTTTTTTTTTTTTTCTTTCATTTTATTTCTTAATGCATACCTTGCTAGTTGTAGAATTGCAGTGTTTTTGTTTTGTTTTTATATAATGCCCAAAATTGTATTGGTTTTTATATTAAGATAGGCCTTTAGACCAATTGCACTTAATTTATATTTAAATTTTTTTTTTTTCTTAGTTTTCGAACTGTAGTTAGGAAAGAACACTTCGTTTTCTCTTGAACGCCACGATGAAAAGAAAGACTCGCTTTGTCTAGCTAGCAGCAAGCTGGCCTTTCTTTGGATCTTACCTCGCTTTTTTTTTTTTTCTTTTACTTCCTTTCGTTTAAGTTCTAGTACAATTTTTATTTTGCAGAAGGGGATAGTTCGTTAGGTGTAGTTTTGGTTTATGTTGTTTTAATAGTTATATAGACATTCGTAACAAACCATTTTAGTTTTAAGTGGGAACGTAAAAACTAAATGGAAAACGAAAACCCATGGTTTGATTTTCCCCTTACAAGTGCCTATATCCTAATGTCCTTCGCATGGTAATTCCCAATAACTTTGCCCTTAAGATCTTCTAATTGGTAAATACAATTGCCTATTCTCTTTCTTACCCTACATTTCAGAAACTTCGGCGAAAACTTAGCATTCTTTTCTTTAGCAAAAGAACTTTGCTGAAAGTTTCGCCTGAAAACTTCTTGACCTATCTTGTAATTAATATGCTTAGCTCGAAGATTATAGGTATTTTTAGCCTTGCGATGTGCTTTATCCAGATTTTGTTTAATTCGCTCTCTCGCGATCTGTAGCCTATCAGATTTTGAAATGATTCCGACTTCAGGTTCATTAAGACAACGTAGTGAGTTCAGAACCTGATATTCTGATCCGTTCAGGATCATATCTTGTCCAAACATAGTAAAGTACGGCGAACAGTTTGTGGCGGAATGAAAATCACTTCGAAGAGTTGCCGCTATAATAGAGATATACTTATCCCAGTCATTATGTTTCTCTTTTATCAAGGCTCGTATTTTGGCCAGAATTTGCCGATTTGCCCGCTCTGATGCATTTGACTGAGGAGCATAAAGTCCAGTCTTAATATGTGTAATATTATACGACTTAAGGAACTTAGAAAACTCTTTCGAGACAAACTGTCTCCCGTTATCACTATGAATAAACTGTGGAACCCCGAAAACGTGGAAAACATCAGAATGCAGATACTTCATGACGTTAAGAGAAGTTGCGCTCTTTAAAGGCTTTAGAAAAATGAATTTAGAAAGGTGATCTACGGCTATAAACAATGTGGAATTACCTGATTTAGTGCGGGGGTAGGGTCCCAGGAAGTCTACATACAAGCGCTGCATCACACGTTCAGTCATAATTTGCTTGCCCATTACTGGACGAAGTGTTTTGTTGGGGGCTTTTATTTGCTTGCATGTATTGCATGCGCTTGTGTAGTTTTGGATATCCTTGGCCATACCTGGCCAGAAGTATTTTAGGCGAACACGGTAAAGCGTTTTTGCATAACCACCATGACATCCTACCATTGAATCATGCGCATTTTCTATGGCTTGTCTTGTTAGCTCTTGGGGTAACCACAATCTCCACAATTCCTCTTCTTCATTTTCGACTCCATTACGTTTTTTAACCCGTTTGTAAATAAAACCTTCAAATACACACAGGTCTGGTAAATTATCGCAATTCTTTTCTATTTCTGACTTAATGTCATTATAACTTTTCGAACCAAAATGTTCAGATTTTAGGTCAATATCTACAGGCGGTAAATTAAGATTTAGCTCATCCATGTCGATTCTGGATAGAGCGTCTGGCACGATGTTAAGGGAACCTTTCCGGTGCTCCATAGTAAAATTATACCCTTGCAGTTTGAGACTCCATCTCGCGAGCCGACCATTCAAGTCTTTTTGTGACATCAGCCACTTTAGACTTGAATGATCGGTAATGATTTTAAATGGGAGGCCTTCAATATAAGGTCGAAACTTTTTTACGCAAACAATTGCGGCCAGGCACTCTAATTCGGAAATAGTATAATTTCGTTGCGCCTTATTCAACTTCTGTGACATATAAGCCAAAGGACGTTCGTTACCATCATCGTCCTCCTGATACAGGACACCACCGACTCCAGTACTAGAAGCGTCGCATTGTATCACGAATGGTTTCGTAAAATTCGGCTGAGTCAATATAGGAGCCGAAGTTAATGCCATTTTAAGCTTATGAAATGAGTTTATAGCATCAGCCGTTAGCGTAAAGCTTTTAGATTTTCGAAGGCAGTCTGTCAATGGAGCAGCAAGGTCAGAAAAATTGGAGATAAATTGCCGATACCACCCCGTCATCCCAATGAAACGCCTTATCTGCCGAGGGGTTTTCGGTAACGGAAATTCGGTTATAGCCTCAACCTTTGATGGATCTGTTTTCAGATACCCTTGACCAACAATATAGCCGAGGTACTTGATTTCCCTTTGACAAAAGTTGCTCTTATCGACATTGATTGTTAGCTTAGCTTCAGTTAAACACTTCGCTACCTCTTCTAACAGAAAAAGATGCTCATCGTATGTTGCCGAACACACCAACAGATCGTCTAAATAGATGAATACATTCTCACGGAGGCGTGAGGGTATCACACGATCCATGAGACGACTCATCCTCTGTGGGGCGTTGCATAACCCAAAAGGCATGACTGTAAAATGATACAGAGGCCGACCGGGTACTGCAAATGCCGTCTTTTCTTTCGACGTTTCTTCAAGAGGGATTTGCCAAAATGCGTCCTTAAGGTCAATTCCCGTAATGAAGTGAGTGTCTTTCAATCTGCTAAGTAATCCGCCAATGTGTGGCAACGGATAAGCATCCTTTTTAGTTATGCTGTTTAATTTTCGGGAATCTAAGCAAAGTCGTATTTTGCCTGGCTTCCTAACAAGAACGACTGGAGATGACCATGGGCTGTTACTTTCTTCTATTACTCCGAGGGCGATCATGCGATCCAACTCTTTGTATGCTTCTTCTTGCCGAGGCGGTGATAAAGGAAAATGTTTTGATTTTACAGGTACTGCGTCGCCTGTATCTATAAAATGTTTTTCTTTGTCGGTGCGTCCCAGGCCAAGTTTAGCAAATGATGGGAACATAGCTATGACCTTTCCCAATTCATAACGTTGAATTGGCGTTAAGTCATGAAGCTTAATATCTGAAGTTGTATTTTCTGATACTGCAATCTCTGAAACGATTTGGGGAGCTACGTTGAAAGTTTTCCAAAAGTTAATTCCTAAATAAGCCTTTTGTTGCAAGGAAGGAACAATATAAAATTCAATTGTGTTCGTCTGATTATTAAAAGAAACAGGTATACGACAGAACCCATGCACCTGCTGCTTCGTACCATCTGCAGTACCTACTCAATGTTGACTTAACAGGCTTTACTTCAAGGGAGTTGCGTCTAATGAAATCGAAACAGTCTTTTCCCAGTACACACACAGATGCCCCTGAATCTAACAAGGCATAAACTGTATCAGAACCAATCTTAACATTAATAAAAGGTCTTAAATCAGTACTCTCATTAATGAACGTGGATTCCAAGACGTGTCTGTAGTTCCGCCTACTCTTGTACCTATCCCTACACTTCAAAATTTTTTCCGAAACTTTAGAGCCACTAGATGCACCGAAAATTCTTTCTCTTGCTACCCGATAATTACACTGTCTTTGGTGAAATGAACGATGATGTTTCGGAATGTCATCAACATTATTGGTAACTATCTGCAGTAGGGGTTTTTCAATAGAAATTATTTTGGTGTTCAAATCTGGAACATTAGAACATATTACTTCATTTGGTATATTTATAGCATCAGCGAAAGTATCTTTCTCAGATGAAAGGTTACGATTTATTGACTCGGGGATTGATGCATGGAACGAGAGTCCCCGGTGGCCTTCTCGCTCGCATACTGGTTTCCCAAATGCTTAGTGCATTTAAGAGTGGTCACGTTCTTTTCTCCACAGCGAAAACAGAACAATTGCCTTACTTCTGATGGGCATTCGTAAAAAGAGTGGCCGATTTGGTCACAATTCCAACACTGGAATCTGGACGTATCTATCGGCGCTTTGGGTTGCCTTCGATTAGTTTGAAATGCCGCTAATTCAGCTTCAGCGTACACACAATCGGTTTCGGAATTTTCTGCGACATTAATGTCAATTTCACTAACATTGCGTCTTGGATAAGCGCTTCTTTGAGCATATTGATGTATCAGAAATTTCTCTGCTTTGCGCGCTACATCTCTCAAATTGTCGAGGCTATTAAACTGTTGTGAAAATAAGAGCGTTCCTAGACTTTCCTTCGAATTCTTCCTTATGAGGTCGATCATTTTGTGGTCATTCATGGGTTCGGTTAAGCGTGCGTTCATGGTGACTAGGTCGGTGAAATACTCATCAAAAGATTCCTTAAATCCCTGACGTCGTCCGAGCATCCTTACTAGCTTGTCGTGATCGTTTTCGAGTCTACCGTACTCTTTTATAATGGCATATTTTAAATTGCCATATGAAGCAGATGGATTCTTTCTTAAAAAGAACCAAAACCATGATTCCGCTTTCCCCTTCAAAAGGACATGAAAATTCGCAAGGAGGTGTTCCCAAGTACAAAGAGATCTTTCTTTTAGAGTTTCTACTTTAAAGAGAAAATCATGCACGTTTTCGCTACCATCAAAGGATATTTGCCACTTTTCAATCTTACACATAGCGTTAGCTGAAGAGGTGTTGGAATTAGATTGTTGAAAAATCTGAGAAGGTCTATTGTTGGTTGAAAACGAGGCATTTAAAAAGTTTTCAAACTCTACCGGATTATTATTTGGTAACTGATTAGGAGCTGTTTCTGCTGTTGGTCTGTGTACATTGCTATTAATTTGAAGATTTTCTAGCCTATCTACCAACGTATCTCTAATTGATTTAAGTTCATTTATATAAACTCGTTGATTAGCTTCTAATATTCTTTGGAATGAACAAGCAATTGCCTGCAACCCTATAATGGTGCTATCGGATTCTTGCGTTGCTGCAACTGTAGCTCTTTGAGCTGCAGCGGCACTGCTTGTACTTGGCTGGTCAGGGTCAACATTCTGAGAAATATTAGTAGCTGCAGAATTATTATTAGCAACAGAATTATTTCGATTAACTTCCTCAAGTTGAGGTTGAATTTCAGGCTCTATTTGTTGGATGGGTTCATTATTTTGCTGTCTAACAGGAGTTCTGGCTACGCGTGGTCTTAATTGCATATGCTGAGAAGAATTCAGCTGTTGATTCCTACCAGAATATGAATTCCCACCTGACTGTCTGGAATTTTGAAATGACCTTGAGGCTTTAGGCTCTCTCCTTCGATTACTGGCAGACATATTGGATGAGTTCAAAAATTATTTCAATTTATGTTAGGTAACTATATACAATTCGTGTTATACTATCTGGGGTTGGCTTGGTCTTTATCTTTCATAATATGTAGGTATATTAGGAATTTTCTTAGGTGATTCAAGTTATAGTCAGTTAATCAAAGATAAATAACGAAGCTAAGTCGCGCGTGAGTTAATCTAAACCAAATTATACTCAGGACTTACTTAGCACGCAAAAAGGGTTTTGAAATGGTTTAAATTGACTCGTACGGAAACGATTGCAGTCGCTAAGGCAAATACTTTACCTATGCAAATATGTTCCTAAATCTGTCGCAACTGGTGGACAAACTTTATTAAAATCATCTATCAGGACTTTACTGATTTAGGAATACATATTAAAAAAAAAATTGTTTACAAACGATAAGGTGTTAATTAAGTACATAAGTATCACAACGAAGTAAGCTTAAATTTGACGTGGTGATCTATATTGATATTGTCGCAACTCGAAGCACCAAAATTGTGGTACTTAATCGGGACTTACAAAATCAAGATGGAGCTTAGATCTAAGAGTTCGTCTACTAAAAGACAAAAGGCCAATAGTTTAAGATGTGCAATATTAATGCAAACATTTCACATATATTTTCTGGCCCCACGTTTTGGGCGCCATTTATTTTATTGTTGCGTTGTTTGTTGTTGGATCTAGGCTATGAACCTGGATGGAAGCAACTCATTTATTTGTTAGCTATTTAAAGGCCGTGCTTGGCATGCTGGCGGCAAGGCTCGGCTACACTCGCCGGATTTGGGTTAGGTTCTTGCCTTTACTATAGCAGATATGACAACAACGAAAATAAAAATTACTCACTTCATGCCAAGACATAAAATACCCACAAACGACTCTACCCTTACTGACCAAAACCACCTAAAGGGGCAACGACGGTGTTAAGTTGCTGAGGTACACTTCTCCCACCCTAACTTCTTGTAAAAGAACGCCGTGACAACACCAGTACCTATAATTTAGTGCGGTCCCTAAACCACGATGGGTAGTATAACTACCCTATTCCCATGAACATATTACGCTCGATACTGGACCAAGCTCAACCCCTCCTCCCATGCGTCGCTGGAGATTGTGCACAATTTCCTCGAACCCACTTCACATATGAAAATAAAAAATTTACTTTAGTTTCTTGCTTGAAATACTAATCTGTGATATCATCTACACATGTTCTAGTCATTAGTTTTAAGTAGGATAATATTCAATAGTGCAATATTACGTTAATTATTTTTACAACATTAGTAATTATTATTATAAACAATTTTTTTCTTTTCTTTTTTTTTTTTGCTTAATTTCCACACAACACAGTTACACTTTTAGTTAGATAATAAAATGGGGATCCCTGAATGGGGATACAAAAAAATATATAGATATAAGTATGCTAATTAAAGGGTCGAACAAATTTTTTTTTTTTCCAGTTCTCCGCGTCGTGAAAACATTCAAATTGTAAGTACGCGTGAGAGGCTTTCGGATTACTGACGAATTTGTATGTCAGGCTTTACGCACGGTGCACCTAGTTATCGATAATCAACGGTCGAGCGGAATTCCTAGATTCGCTTATCGATGACTACCGAAGACAGTTGTTTGGCGAGAGAAATGGTGATGTCGTTGCTGCTGGTGATCGTAGTGGCGTTATGGTACATTACATATATATACGAGCATGCATGTGGAAGAAAAAAAATTGTTTTCCTCTGAAGTTTCTTCTGGTGGGTGCACTGCTGGGTAATGTACTGGTGCCGAACCGTGTTAATGGAAGATGAGAGTGTCTGGCGTGGCTAGCGGGAAAAATTTTTCCGAATGTGGCTGCTGTGCTGAAAGTGCCAGTGTGATGGTTGATTACGGGAGGGCGGCAGGTAGAGGAGCGGATCAAGTACTTATTCGCGCTCCTCTCGTCTGTCGAATGCAGGTGGGATGGCGTGAAGTCGGAACAAGTAATCGAAGAGTAATTTCGCGTAGATTTCCGATTTCTTCACCTCGGTTATATCTTCCCCCCCCCACACACTGGGGTGAAGATTGGTGTGGTTGGCCTAAATGTAATAATTTAATTTTTAAATAAGCACCTAATTATTTTTTTTTTCTTTCATTTTATTTCTTAATGCATACCTTGCTAGTTGTAGAATTGCAGTGTTTTTGTTTTGTTTTTATATAATGCCCAAAATTGTATTGGTTTTTATATTAAGATAGGCCTTTAGACCAATTGCACTTAATTTATATTTAAATTTTTTTTTTTTTCTTAGTTTTCGAACTGTAGTTAGGAAAGAACACTTCGTTTTCTCTTGAACGCCACGATGAAAAGAAAGACTCGCTTTGTCTAGCTAGCAGCAAGCTGGCCTTTCTTTGGATCTTACCTCGCTTTTTTTTTTTTCTTTTACTTCCTTTCGTTTAAGTTCTAGTACAATTTTTATTTTGCAGAAGGGGATAGTTCGTTAGGTGTAGTTTTGGTTTATGTTGTTTTAATAGTTATATAGACATTCGTAACAGACAGCAGACAGCATTGTGTTTTGGAAGCATTAAATTTAACTCTATTGGCTAAACCCCATTTTATAATGCTGTCGAGATCGGAATTTAATGAGCTTAACATACGTTGCCGTTCCAGTTCTACGGCCGAAGAGCAGGGACGTGAGTCTAGGAATGAATATGAGAAGCTGAGGGTGCTGTCATCGGCGAAGGAGTGGATTGGATTAGAAGTTACAGACAGGAGATCATTTATGAAAATGAGAAAGAGAGTCGGAGACAAAACGGAGCCTTGGGGAACACCAGCATTTATATGGTGAATTTCAGACTTGAAGCCATCCAATACAACTTGAATTGAACGGCCAGAGAGGTAGTTTCTAATCCATTGAAGACAAAAGAGCTTGGTGCCAAACTCTGTCAAATGCCTTTGAAATATCAAGCGCAACAATCTTCGTTTCACCAGAGTGATGTAGAGATTGGTTCCACTTTTCGGTGAGATAAGCCATCAAATCACCAGTGGATCTGTTGCCACGAAAACCGTACTGCCGGTCATTAATGAGTTTTCGTGATTCAAGATATTTCATGAGCAGACGATTTATCAGCATTTCCATGACCTTAGAAAGAATGGATGTAAGTGCTATGGGTCGGTAGTTGGTGGGAGAAGAAGATTCGCCTTTTTTGGGGACGGGCTGGACAAATGCTGTTTTCCACCTTCTCGGGAAGAGTCCAGAAGAATAGGACAGATGAAAAAGCTTACGCAGTGGTTTTGCCAGCGTGGAAGAACACCTCTTCAGAACAATTGGGGAAATACAATCTGGACCAGCGGATTTATTTATGTTGAGATCATTAAGTACTCTTGCCACTGTACGAGTGCGAAAATGGATTTGTCCCATGGTGTATTCGACGCTCTCAAGTACAGGTAGAGGCAAAGCGCAATCTGGGAGCATTGAGCTGGCTGCAAAATGTGCAGCAAGCAGATTCGCTTTGTCAAAAAAGTTGACAGCTGAAATGCCATTGTAAATGAGCGTTGGGATCGAAGATGAGACCAAGTTCTTTATATTTTTTTACAAAAGACCAAAAGTTTTTACTACCTTTGGGACATTGTAGTATTTTTTGCCTCAACTTTTGGTCATACGAGAATTTAACACGCTTGATATTGGTATTGCAGTCATTTCTGGCTCGCTTGAACTTTATTCGGTTTTCCTCAGATGGGTTGGCCTTATATGACCGAAAACTTAACTCCTTATGTCTGATAGCCTGTTAGGAATAAAGGATTTCATACCTAAGGTGATAATACTGGACACCATATCAGCGGCGGCATCCACGTCGTTATCGAGGAAGCATAACGACCAGTTAAAACTCTTAAAGAAGTTGTTAAGTCCGCTCCAGTTGGCTTTCTCGTATTGCAATACGGTTCTTTTCGGAGATTTTTCTTTAACTGTGTGGTTGGAGTACGAGAAATTAGCTGATATGATGCAGTGATCCGACGAGCCTAAAGGCGATAATACTTCTAAAGAGTATTTATCAGGGTGGGAGGTAAGAAACAAGTACAGAGTGTTGGCATTCTGACCGTCAATATCAGGTACGCGTGTTGGCTCATTTACAAGCTGGGTTAATTGGTTTACCTCAGCGAAGATCTGAACATAAATTCCTTCGGGTGTTGTCTATCCAGTATGTCGAAGCCAGTTGGAATTGTGAATATTGAAATCGCCCGCAATGACAATTTCAGTATTAGGATACAGGGAGACAATTCTTGTAATGGAGTCAGACAGCGCATCAAACTCGTTAAAATTCGAGTTTCTATCTAGATTAGAGCTTCTGTAGATGAAACAATAATGAATGATTTGCCTACGGATGTGGAATTTCAGCCATATGAAATTAAATTCCGAATTGGAACATTGGCCATAAGAACCTGGAGTTTGGTATAGGCAATATCATCACGTACGTAGATGGCGAGACCGCGTCGAAGAAAGAATAAAGACGCTAAACGATACCCAGGTAGATCAAACTCCGATTTATCAGAATTTACACCCACCTGGGCCTCGCTCAGCGCCAAAACAGCTGGTTTATATTTAGCAACGTGGACGTACATCGAGAAGAGATTCGATCGTAGCCCACGAATGTTGCACATGTCAACCCTAAAATTCCCCATCAATACAAAAAGCAGACACCAAAAAACACAACTCCGACGCTTCTAAGCAGGGCTGTGAAGTGAAAATCCAATGTTAGATTCTCAAATCAAACTGTCATAGGTGTTATGCCCGTATGACAATTTGCTTTGGTCCACCAACAAAAACTTTCACACACAACCCGCTATCCGCCAGATGTTGCCTCACCCACTCATTGCAATTGCCTTATGTACAACAGTACAAGCACAATCGCTTGTACGTTGGCGGTCGGCGATTGCAAAGACCAGGAAAGTGCAACAGCAAACGAGTTGGAATGGGGGAGGAGGGAATCGCCTACGCTAGTGTTTTTTTTTCCTCTTGTTTTTCTTTTTCCTCTTTCTTGTTATTCACAAAACTTCACTGGCACTGCACTCAGTATTAGTTTGATTGCGCGGCAGAAGATTATTATTATAATTTAATTTAAAATTAAAGAATGTAAGCTCTTCGCTATTTGCGTGTTGATTGCGCGACTAAGGGGGAGAGCGCTACGGCTGCACACACGTGTGTTCGCGACGGGTTGCAGTTCGGAACTGGCAGTTTCGGTAGGCTTGCCAGCATGATATGCGAACTGGCTAGCATGAAGTGGGTTACCTTTAAGGAACTGATCCCTTATATATTGATCTAGGACTTTCTCCATGGTTTTTTAGGAGGAAGGAGCTAAGGCTGATGGGGCGATATGATTTCGCTAGTTGTTCAGATTTCCTACCTGCTTTTGGTATGAAGACCACCTTGACCTTAGTCCAGCTCAATGGTATGTGGCTTAGAGATAGACTGGATATGAAGACTCTAAATATTTGGGGAACCAATAGATCCATACCCTGTTGTAGTTAGCAGGGGTAGATGCCATCGGTTCCCGGTGATTTAAAAGGTTTAAAGGACGAGATCGCGCATTTAACCCTGTCTCGCTGAAATATTTTACCGGATAGACTGTAATAGATAGACTGTTTTGATACCGTCAGATCCTGGTGCCTCATCGGTACGATTGGATTGTCTATGCAGATGCATTCCGGGAAATGTGTATCCAGAAGAAGTTGACAGGTTTCTTCAGGAGTATCTGTAAATTCGCCATTGTGCTTTTTCAGAGAGCAGATACCTTTTGAGTGATCGCGAGCAAGGACTTTTTGGAGTCGTGTAGCTGCAGGGAGATTTTCAATGCTCTCACAGTGTTTCCTCCAAGTCACTCGTTTTGATTTTCTCAATTCTGTGTTGTATTCAGTAAGAGCTGTTCTGTATTGGCACCAATTGCCCTTGTTCTTAGCTCTATTGAAAAGCTTTCTTGCTGTGCTCCTAAGGGCATCAAGTCTTTTATTCCACCATGGGACATCTCTTCGTGTTTTTCTTGAGGGCACAAATACTTTCGTAGGCGAAGATTATGCCTTTTTGGAGTTGTTCGGATTCAGTTTCCAACTCCGGAACGGTCCATAGTGGAACTAAAGAACGATTTGTTTCTGATTCAAGGACTAACTTATAGGTTTCCCAGTCAGAGGATTTTGGGTTCCTGTAAACTGTGTTTCTTACGGAGTAAGCTTCCAGGTCGAATCTGATGTGATTGTGGTCCGACATCGACATGGATGCTTCTCCAGAAACATGCCAGTTTGTGATGATATTATAGATAAATGGACTTGCCAATGTGAGATCAAGAACCTCTTGCCGAATCACATTTATGAAGGTTGGTTCTACACCTCTATTTACCACCACCAAATTATTAGCACAAATATATTCAAAAAGTGACTAACCCCTTTTGTTTATGTTGGTGCTCCCCCACACCGTGTGGTGGGCATTGGCGTCACAGCTGAGGATCCACTGTAGTCTCCTTACTTCGCAATACCTTATCAAAGCCGCTACTTCTCAAGTTGGTGCTTCTGAAGTGTCTCCAGGGAGGCAGAGGCGATGACGACCTTCAAATCCCTTCCCTTTTGACCGGCTTGCAATGAGTGCCGCCACCAGATCTCCTTGAATAAATTCTGAAATGGTAAAAGTTGTTTTAATTAAGTTTTTATTTATCATTAAAGCTGCCCTTGGTCGGACATGCTGTTTCTCGTAAATTAACATACAAGTTTCCTCGTTTGGGAGCCCTTTTATGGCTCCTGATAAGGTCCATGGTTCCTGAATCATGGCTAGATCCAGGTCTAATTTAATAAACCTCCTTAGGACACTAGAAGCTGCCTTAGCATGGTGAAGATTTATTTGAAGGCACTCAAGTTGCCTTCTGGTGTTATTTGCGGATGGACGTCGCATTTTATTTTCTTTGGTGGCCCCTCTGTGCCACCTTTTTACCCCTGCTGCTGTTTAATTGAGCCGCCTTAAACGGATTAAAACAGGGAGAAGTGAATTCTCCGATCCTGTTTATTATTTACACAAGTCATCGGGTGGGTTCCTTCAGATATGCTATGGCGTACGCAGACAATTTAGTGGCGTTTAGGTCAGGACCAAAAATCGAGGTCATCAACATCCTTCTGCAGCGTGTCTTCGAACAAATTACTAGAAATTGCGATGATTGGAAGTTGAAAGTCAAAAAAAAATCGGAAATAATCCTGTTCAGGACTCCATTGGCTGGGGCCTCTAGGGATACCGGAAAAAACTAAAGAAAATTAACAATTATTGGACAACAGGGGCAGCGGTTGGCGGTGAGAAACGTGGTTCTGTATGTTGGCATCTGGCTCGACCAGTATCTGTATTTTGACAAACACTATAGATGCTCGTCTTGCTGGGCCTAAGAGGGCCTATGCTCTGACAAGGAGACTGTTTCGCAGCAGTCAACTTGACTCCAGGGTGAAGGTCATTTGCTGTCCCGTGTTGGTTAATGTCACAGGGCCTGTCTACACGGAAAGAATTGAAAATCACCAATTGCAACATTTTGAGTTGTAATTCACGAATCGCATATTTTTCGCAAATCACAACGATTTTTTCTTGAATTAATATAAAAATTTGTAATTTGTCAGTGAAAACGGCGAAAAATATCAAATTTTGTTTGTTGCATTTTGCGATTAAAAGTATTAATTCGAGCTTCTTTAATTTGTAGTGATTTGCGAGATTGTTTGGAGCAATTTACCACTTCAATAGGCAAATTTCGTAAACACCACTTTGCTATCTCAAATTGCGAAAAATATTTGGTGATTTACCACCACTGAATGATGAATCAATAAAATCTTATAATAATTTACGACACTTAAATCGAAAACGTAAATTGACGTAGAGAAGTCGTAAATTGCAAAATGTTTTTTGTAATTTCCATGGAAACTAACTACATAACGTGTGAAATTTTTGTATGCACAGATAGTCGACAGTAACGATATAGTCCATGGGTCGAAATCCTTTCTTTATACGGATCAATATACATACATAATATGTTGGTGGTGTTGCTGGACAGCTGCAATCATGGGCAGCGACAGCGACAGACAGTCGGTATTTAATCTTTGCTTAAGGCAGTCGTTTTTTAAGTATAACTCTGTGCCTAAAATGGAAAACATCTTAAGTCGACTTAAGTTGTTTTAGCTAACGTTTTTTGAATACGTTTTTTGAATACTGTTTTCTTTACTCTATTTTTTAAGCCAAACCAGGTGAAAAAATTTCAAATAGTAAGGAAGTTATAACTGTTTCAAAATAGCTTGTGTCATATACTGTAGAGCATCCTTTAGAATTTAGGATTGCTCTCCTGAAAAGTGTAC
Organism: Cheilosia vernalis; assembly: GCA_949126925.1. Classification (NCBI taxonomy): domain Eukaryota; kingdom Metazoa; phylum Arthropoda; class Insecta; order Diptera; family Syrphidae; genus Cheilosia; species Cheilosia vernalis. Next base: position 44,666,269 of record OX421358.1, read on the forward strand.
AAAATTGACATAAGATGTTTTACCTTTTCGGTACAGAACTAGTTCTCAATGATAGTGAGTGTACTAACCATTATAAAGGATTCTGGAATATATATCATGTAAGTACCTATTTAATTATGGAAAACAATTAAACTTAAGTAGGTATATAAATCTGTATTTTTATTTTTTTCAGAATGAAGGTATTTCTCGCTATTAGAAAAGAAGTAAATTGGTATGGATTTTAAAATGTGCAATCGAAAAGGTTTTTTAAGGTTCGTATCAATACAAGTTCTTCTAAACAATTTGCGTGTATTTAAAATTTCAGCATAGACAGAAAAACCACCACAGACAAGTCCTGTTGTCTCCGGACGATATGGCGTCATATGATTCTCAGGGATATCAAGAGGAAACAAAATTATAAAATACGACTATGAATTCTGATTGTAAATCACAAGATATAAGTTGCAAATTGACAATAAAGTTTTCTAATTTCACGATAAAACGTTTTCAATTTAAAACGGTGATGCTTCAAATAAGTAAAAAGAAGTTTTAATTTACAATTAAGAATTTGCAAATTGCAACTACTGAAGTAGCAAATCTACCCCTGTTAGTTCGCAAAACAGCACTAATGAGTTGCAATTCAAGACTAAATGCTTGCAATTCGGTAAGGGATGAAATCAAATATACTACAGAGAAGTGGTAAATTGCGAAATGTTTTTGCAATTCACAACCATAGTAATACCAAATTTATAACTACTTGTTTAAAACTGCGATCGGTTATGGCAATATGTATTTCTCGTTTGATCATTATTGACAATGAGAAGTGTTGATTCACGATTTTTGGGGGTCAATATCTTCACTTCTTACAATTTCTAAAATTGCGAATAAGAAGTCGTGAATCAGTAAATCCTGATCTAAGCTCTAAAACTAGACAAACTTTTCGTGATTCTGCGCTTATTTTTCTTGATTTGATCTTAAAATTTTTTCCGTGTAGGATTATTTAGTACATAAAATATTATGCCAACAGGACCCTATAACCCTGATCTCAGGGGCTTACTACCGAATTTATTGTACCATGAGAGTACGCTTCGGCTTCGGTCTGGCTTTATCCCGCCCGAGGAATTTCTTCATGTATACAGCAATTGCAGATGGGTTTTAGCACCGCAATTGCAGATCGGGACAGGGTCGATACGTTAAAGCAGTTCACCGAATTTTGGTGGCTTGAGGAATAGGTGACGTTGTATACTCTCCCCCGGGCCGGTGCTCTACTTACGTAGCATCGTCCTTAGTTATATGCTAGATATTAAATTTGTATGTTTAGGCTTAGAGAAGGGGGTCTTTGGGAGGGACTGGGCCAGCGAAAACGCAAAAGTGCACGGGTGAACCCTTATCACTATACCAATCGGTGTAGTGATTAACTTATATCTTGTTTGGGTAGTACAAATCAAGACAAAGGTAGTACGGACGATTGATATGGATAGTACAAAACTACTATTGTAGTACAAACGGCAGCATTGGTGCAGACGGTAATAATCTATTTATTAAGTAAATCTAATAAGATCGCTTCCAAATTTCTTTTCACAAAGTGTGAACTCACCGAGCCTGAAAAACGAGAGATTAGCTTTTCAACAAAATGCATCTAGGGGCTCAGATCAGGACATCTGTTATCTGACTCATGACAGATGCCTATAATGTATACAGTATACTAGTTGTGATATATTTAAAAAAGAGAAATGTTTTACAGTATACCTTAAAACTAAAAATCTACAAAAATATTTAACTTACACTTATACATATAACATTTGTTCATATTATATACGTATTACAACCTCAACATCGAGTACCTACATTTATATTGCAGAACATCCATGAATGAATACACAAAATATATATAAAATAATAATATATTAAATGTGACCCCTTCCTCCCTAATGACTTTGAGATTCTACTCCACAAGTAGATATCCATCACTAGCAATTTACTACCACACAACAAAAAAAAGTATTTTCAAGTTACACCCCCATGTCCTTTCAGTGTTACAGCTACAGCAGTATTGCACTATTGCAGGCTGGCCATGTAATTATTTTATGCAAGTTTGATATGGAAATGACTGTGACTGTATTGTAGAAAACTTTAAAGGCTGTCTTCCATGAAATCGATAAGAGTTACATCGGCACGAAGGGAAGGCAAAGACTATGTCAGGTGGCGCTGACAAAGGGCATTTTCAAAGAAATGGTAATCGATCAATTCCCAATCATCAACCAAAATAACTTATTTATGTTGTACATTGCATGTTATTGTTCTATTTTCGAAAATGTCTTGCTATACATACCTACAATGCTTATAACTATAATGGAACAGTTTTTCAATGCCATTAGATAGAAATTACTGGCACGGCACTACATTGCTCTATGTACGTGGGAATACTTGACACATTTTTTTTAGTAGCAACTAAATGGGTAGAGAATGTTTGTTAAAAATGACCATCATCGTCATCGAGTTGTCAGAATTAGAATAATGTAGTTGTGTTTTTTTTTTATACAGGTAAGGTACTAGGGGTTGGTATTTAAATGTCATAGGCATAGCCAGTATTTACGAGTTAAAAATAAAAAAATAAATGGCTAATCTCAAGTGGTGGAATCGTAGCCTACTAGATAGATAAAAAAAAATATTTTCAAAAGCTTTTAAAAAGGTTTGGTTTTCATTTTGTTAAAAATTTAATAACAATAACTTTTTAAGTTGCCTGTCAGTTTAAAATGTTAACTGTAATAAATTCATTAGCTTAGTGACGGATTTATACTTTTAGGAATATTCATAAATAATTCCAAGGAAGTGTCTTCTGAATGTCCGAAAACAAAGACACACTGAAACAAAATGATATGTATTTTCAGTACCATCAAGGTTATAGATCGTATAAAATGCCCTTGCATTGATGAGATGACGCATTGGCGTACATCTTTTAACATTTTTTTTTTATTTTGAAATTTGGTAGTACCAAACCCGTTTCCACTTTTCTGTTTTTATGCGAAGTGTATGCAACCGAGCTCAAAACGTGTTTGGTAATACCAAATTTCAAAATAAAACGACAAATGTTAAAAGATGTATGTCATTTTGTAGAGGACATCAGGATGAATTCAAGGATACCAAATACTTAGAGATAGCTCGTACGATTCACTAGAGACAGGTGCGAAAGTGTAGCTTTTTTCATTAACTTGTAACATTGTATGGAAAAAGCTACACTTTCGCGTCTGTCTCTGAAATACATGATTAGTTACCATTAAGTGTTTGCTATCTCTGAGTTTGTTTTAAAGCACCCTACAAAATAACATAGGTCATTAAAGGCCTTAGAGTTGAGTTTAAAATTTAGCAATTGAAGCGGATGGGAAAGGATAGTTTTATTCGTACGTTAGGTATGCAGTTTTAAATTAAAATCCGGAAAATCAAAGTATGTTGTCTTGTAGGAAGAGATATAATAAACTGAACTATTTTAAATAGGCAATCAATACTTTGAAGCAAATTATTATTATAATTTTTTGGGTAGGTATACCTATCAAAACACCAACCCATAGGTCAACCTTTTCGTTATTTCGAACTCTTCTTTCGGAAGAATGTCACACACGGATGACTTTGTTGGTACCCCCTTGACTTCCGCGCCACGATTTCTTTTTTAAATTCTTCGAAACCAGATTCGAGTTCATTTAAAACAAGTTCTTGTCTTTCGATGTATTTCGATAATTTAGACATATTTGAAAAATATTACTAGCACTTTTTATTACAGATTAGAAATGTATATGCGTTTATGTCTTTATATTAAAAAATGTTTAATGTAATTTAATTTATGTATTCAAACTAAATTATAAGAAGGAAAATAAGGTGAAATTCCTACCTTAAGATTCTTTGTTTGATGGTGACAATATATTCTCCACAGAACAGTTGCTTGCTGTTTCGCAATTTAGTTGCTTATCCGTACCTTGGATTCCGTTGTGTCCGTTTGCTGCTGTGGTTGCTGGTGACCGTTTGTTGTCCGCATTCACCGGTTCTTACACTGTTCGCAGTTAGGTCCGTTGTTGATGGCTGAGTTGTTGCCTAAAGCGAATGATGTCCGTTGTTGATGGATTCGTTGGGTACTGTGGCCGATAGACTGTCCGTCGGAGATCGGAAACGTATATTTGCACTGGATGAATTATCCAGCTATACTTAATCCACAGTACACTTTGTTTATTGTTACACAAAATCGTTGGGTGTTGTGGCCGATAGTCAGATATCGAAAACGTAATTTGCACTGGATGAACTATCCAGCTATACTTAGCCCACAACACACTTTTTATACAAAAAATGTTTAAAATGTTAGCGCGCACTTGAACACTTTATTAGAAAGGCAGTACTCTTTCTAAACTATTTCCTTATTTAAAAAGGACTCGAAGGACCAATGTTTTAGGCTGAGTTGTTGCCTAAAGCGAACGATGTCCGATGCTTTGTTGAAGCACAGGACAAAGAAAAACACGTTGACCGTTTAAAACGTTATAAAAATTGCTTTATTATTTGCTACTTACAAAAGATGATTGCTTATTAGGCTGGTTAGAGTAGGTTGATAGATGAGCAGCGAATCACTCCAGATTTGTTTTGCACCCTTCGAAGTAAACTCATCTCCGTTCTCATCTTGTTCCACCCAGCTGATCGCGCCGCCTGGGGTCAATGAACCATCCGAATATATACAAATCGAGACAATTGCAGTTTTCCCATTGCGACAGTTGGTTGGAGTGTAATGCACTTATGTCTTCAAAGCTTCTGATCTCGCTTGTGTAATTCGGCCATGGTTGATTACCGATTTTCGGAACCCTGAGTCAGTTGCTTGCACTTTCAATATGTTAGAGGGAGATGGCATGCTTATTCGTTCTTGCACGTTGCCCATCTGACGTTTAGTTTCTCGTGTTTTCTTCCTGTCCGGTGGTCGTTGGTTTTTTCGTGTCATGTTAGTTCTTCATTTATTCTTGTTTTCTCGTTGTTTTTTTTCTCTACTTGGTGTGCCAATTTTGAAGTGCCCATTGGGCTAGATATTGATTATGTGCAAGCTGTGATTGCAGCTAAAACAAGATCTATATCTATTCCAATGCACAACTTCGATGGCGATGGCCACCAATTGTGGATCCGTGCCGGCACTACAGGTTAGCCTTGCGGCAATCCTGGCACTACAGGTCGATCCTGCGAAAGTCCTGGCACTACGGGTTTGTCTTGTGACTATCCCGGCACTACGGATTTGTCTCGCGACTATCCCGGCACTACGAACCTTCCTTGCGGAGGATTCGGCAATTTGCGGGTAGTTACCGCAGGCTTGTTAGCGACAATTTCTAGTAACTCGCAAACTACTTGCGGAACAAATCACCGGTACGCTGGATTGGTACGATTTCACTGTGGGATGTTGCTCGATCGTTGTTGATTTTGCTGGTGGTCTCATTGCATTTGTAACAACAAGCCGGTGTGAATTATATTCATCCACAAAATTTTGCGAATTGTTGTTGTACGCATACTAACTGCGTTCATCATGTGCCAGTGGCGCTGGCCGATGCGGGGGTCTCGTGTGTATCAGTGTGGGGGGTGGTACAGTCGACTGACTCCAATGTTGTATGGCAAATTGGCAATGGATGGTAGACCGATGCGGGGGTCTCGTGTGTATCAGTGTGGGGGCGGAACAGTCGGCTGACCGTGGTGCATAGAACGAGCGTGGACTTTGTGCTCGTGGTCTGTGTCTGTATGGACTGTAGGGGGAAGGCACAAAGGGTACAGCCGTTGCCAAGCACGAGAAAATTGTGTAACGAATGCATCGTAACAAACTACGTATGTGGGTATTTAGAAAATTGACATTTATATTAATGTGGGTATTATATGTTTGTCAACAGTGTTGGTTTGTTCTTGAGTTAGTTGATCGATTAACAGTTTAATTGTTTTTCAACAGTTGGTTTAAGGTAAAAATTATACATAAAAAGCTAAAAATATTGTAAGGTAAAGAACATTCGACAGTATACAACAACTGTTTCACTATGACTTCGCTTGGAACGAAAATCGCTCAAGAAACTGCTTTCAAGCCGACTTGCAACGTAATTTTTTCTTTTATCGACATTCAATGGCACGGGATTCAGTAAATAAAGACGCACTACTATATCGGGAGGTGTACCTGCTTAATTTCGCCGGAGGATGATCAAGTCTATAGGCTATATAGAGGGCAATCAGGGAGTGACAAAAAATGTCATTGGAAAATTTCATTACGGTGTTTAAGACGACGATGGAGAAAAAAGCTCCGACGATCGCAGATTTGTCTTCAAACCTGATAGAACCGCACTTAAAAAAAATAGAATGGATTGAAAAATGGTTAGTGGCACTTCCAATTCAACAAAATTTATTTGAAATTTTTAACTTTTTAATTCTTTGGATGTTTTGGCCCTACCGCTACACAATCCAGTTATAATTTTGTTGGGCACACTCAATGCACTGAAATTTTGTAATGGATCGCGTTTTTAGGAGAAAATTCAAAGGAAAACCGCTTATTCAGAACGATTTGCCATTGCGTCTTAAACGTCTTCAATTTCACGTGAGTATCAGTTTCACTAAGCCAAGTAAAAGTTCGTAAGGACAATCGCTGGATATTTGTCTCATCAATATTAAATTCCCGTGTTTCTCACATGGTCAGTTGTAAGTAGCATGCTCACGTGTGAGTAAACCTTCGGCTTTGTAAGTGGTGTGTCGTGTGTGTACAGCACTTTAGTGAAAAAGCACATCGAAACACATCTACATTGCTATACTTCATTATATTTCTTACTATGAGTTATTATTTGCATTACAACAACGAATTTGGGTGTAACGAAGTTCGTCGTGTCAGCTACTATATATGTACATAATTCCTTCGGTGAGAAACTCGATAACTGTTGGGCCAATTTTCATGAATCTTTTTTTTTTTGTTCGTATTCCTGTATTTCAGGTTTAGAAAGACTTAAAAGATACGATATTTTTAACCCTATAGGTGGCAATGTTTTCGATCTCCAAAGCCACTCAGCCGATTTCAATGAAAATTTGTGGATGTGTATGGTCTGTTGCAGTTTGAAGGATATGATACTTTTGGACCCGATAGGTGGCACTGTTGTCGTTATCCAATGGGATGGGTACCTATTGTTGGTTCCAGTTATAGGTGGCACTTTGCAAAAGATAAACGGGATTGTATTTGAGTGAATTGAATGTAAAAAACAATTCACAAACAAATTATTCCTGTTTTCTAAAAACTATTCCTCAAGTATCGGAATAATACCTAGAAAGCATATCTGATCATCGCTGACCCAAATTTAAAGTTTCAATTGTCACAAGCGTTTTTATATTTTCGAATCTGAGAAAAAATTGAGATGTCTCAAAAGTTTTCTGAGATAAAAAAAATTTATTTTTGTGGCAAATCGAACATGAAAGGTAATTTCGATAAAAAATAATAGATTTTTTCTCAAAAAGATTGATCTGTTTGACAAATCGAAAACGACAAATTGTCTTCGCCTGCAATCCTCCTACATATGTCGTAGAGAGAATCGGGGCAGTTTATCCTCAGATAGGGGAAGCGTGACCGAAATAGTCTTCCCCTTGCCTATAATCCCCAGACAACTAATTGAAGAAAACTAGGGATAACTATTGGAAAGTATGTTCTTCTCGCTCATAATCCTTCGAAATCTCGTCAAAATGAAATAAACCTGAAAACGTCATCGGTGATTAGTAGATCCGCCCTTTTCTTGTGTACCTTAGGTTAGGTTAGGTAGGCGGGTTGGCGTGGAGTACTCCGTGCCACACTCAGGTCAATGATGACCCATTGTGATGCCCATTGGGGGAAAAGGTTGTCCCTTACCCATGTTAACCCTATCTTTACATATTTGAGATTAATTACTCACTGTGCCGTTGGATACAAACCATCCTGTGGATTTGATGAAGCTCATTATCTTGTCTACTGGTGTGCTAGATAGCTCGTCTATGTCGTGGAAGAAGTGTCTTCATAGGAATCTGTGCCTATTGTGTTGGAGGCTCGGGCAGTGGCATAGGAAGTGGGTTGTGTCCTCAATAGCTTCCTCATCACCGCAGCCTCTACAAAGTTCTTCTTCCGTCAAGCGTAGTTTCTTCATGTGATACCGCAGAGTGTTGTGCCCCGTTAGGATTCCTACGAGGGTGGAGAGGGATTTCCTGTCCTTTCGTATTAGACTCTCGGTTCTTGCTTCATTGAAGCTTGGCCATAGCATTCTTGTAGTATGGCGAGTTTCCAGTGTGGTCCATCTAGCGTTCGCCTCCCTTGTAGCTTTTCTCCCGGCTTCAAGCTTTAGTGAGCAAGGCGGGATATTCACAGAGGGGTCGGCTTGTTCTAATGCAGCTGCTGAACCCAGTCTAGCTAATTCGTCCGCTTTCTCGTTGCCTGGAATACCTTCATGTCCCGGAACCCAGCAGAGCAATACCTTATGCTGAGTGCCAATAACATTGAGTTCTTCGCGACATCATTTCACAAGCTTTGATTTTATTTCTGTTGCAGTTAATGCTTTTACGGCTGCCTGGCTGTCGATAAAGAAGGTAATACCTTCAGGTGGTATTGCCCTTATCGCAGACTCACGGGCTGCCGTTGTCACTGCCAAGACCTCTGCTTGGAAGACACTGCTGTGGTCGGGGAGGCGTATCGATTTAGAGATACCCAACGACTCGGAGAAGACGCCTGACCCCACTCCGGTTTCCATTTTAGAACCGTCTGTAAAAACGGCTATGGATTGCGCATTAGGCACAAGTCCGTCTTTCCGTTCCTCTCTGCTGGGATAGGCGCTCGAGAATGGTCTTGTGAACTCCAGATATGGTGTAATATAATCTGTGTTTGGTACATAACCAAAATATTTCTGTAGGATCAACGAATGACCCTTTTCATCCAGTTTACTGATTGGCTTATTCTCATGGCGCTAATGGCGGCTGAAAGTTGTGTAAAGATATCTAGCGCAGCAGATTGAGGATAGCCTCAAGAACTGCGGTTGGAGTTGTCCTCATCGCACTGGTGGTGCCGATGCACGCTAGTCTTTGTACTTTCGTGATAGCCTTTAGATAGGTGGCTTTGTTTGTTGCCGGCCACCATACGAGGCTGCCATAGGACATAGTATAGGTCTTACTATAGCCGTATACATCCACAGTTTAATTTTGGGGGATGGTCCCCATGTTTTTCCAAAAATTCTGCTGCAGGAGTAGAAGGCTATTGTGGTTTTTTTGATTCTTTCATAAGTGTTCAATTTCCAGTTTAGTTTTTTGTCCAATATAAGTCCCAAATATTTTTCACTATCAGATATTCTGAGGGGTGTACCGCCAACAGAAGGTGCGACAAACTGTGGTATCTTTCTTTTATTTGTAAATAAAACCTTACCTTACATGAGTTTTTGTATGGTTCAATTAGGAGGTGAGCGGTCGACAATTTGCAAGAGCTGGGCAGGTACAAAAAAATGAGGTACGGTTTCTTTTAACTTCTCATCCATGCAGCTCCTGCAAAAATCATTGTATGGTGTTCCCAATCTCCGAGCGTGCCTACCTGTCAAACAGTGTCCTGTGTCCTGTTAATGCTCCCACTATGGAGCTGATTCTGTTTCTACTTATAGAGATAAGTCTTGAGTCCTTTTAGCTTCCAGTTTTGGCCAAATTTGCTTGGACGTGACGCAGATATTTATGGTCTTCAACCTATTGTTTTTCGACCCTTATCGCCTCATTGAGCAATATTGAAGCAACTACAGCATGGTTCTGTTGAAAATCTACTTAATGTGCAATCACAAAATATGATTGTGTGATATAAAAAGCAAGTTGTAAAGTATTAGATACTCCCATGTTTATTCACGTATACGTATATATACGTATACTATAGTATGAGCTTGCTGAAACCGACTATATAATTTAAAGTAAGGGAAAATTAGTTGCATAATTTAAATGCAAAGCTTAAGGTTACCTAACTATTTTAAATTTCAAATCGCATCAATTCGCCCATACAAAATGCTGTTTGGACAAAACCTATTAAATGGCCCAAGAAATCTCAAGTACATAATGTATTCTGAAGTTTTCTCTGATAGCAAAGGAATGTTTGCATAGATAAAATTAAGTTATTATTCGGTATTTTCGTGACACTTCAAAAATGTACGCCGTGGGTATTTTGATATTTATTAATTTTATTTTATATGGATCTTAAATCTTCAAAGGAGGATACTTAACAGAAATTTATCATTATTTCGAGAACATAAAATAAATGTCCTTTCTAAATTGAAATTCCTTAGGACTAGTAATTTGATTTTGAGTTAATAGTTACGGAATATATTTTATACTAACTGACCCGGAGAACTTCTTTCCGCCCGAATTCTTTAGTGTAATGAAAAAAAAACAATAATTGTAGTACATAATTCCGGAAGATAAATGAGCCTTTTCGCATATAGATCATAACTGTATCGAATTGATTGGCTTTGAGACATTTTTATAAGGAAGGGACATACGACATACCTACGTAAGTTGAGTAGACTACTTACTTATTGTTGATTAGGTACTCTTTTTTTTTTGTTTTTACCAAGAATTTTTAAATTTTCTTCTTTCTACAGATACCTAAAGAGATTTTGTTAAGATTTATTTAAATTTTTTCCCAATTACCGAAACAAGTTAATTATATATGAAATAGCTATCCTAAATTAATTTAATTTTATAACAATTTCTATTAGATTGATGAAAATTGATATGAATGTTGAATAACCAAATTATAATGTAAGCTGGGTATGATCTCCTAAAAAGCATCAGAGTTATTCATTTGGGCCATTCACAAAAGGAATGTGTACCTACGGTTGGGAAGGCAAAACAGCGGGTCTAATAACATCTTGACCTACCGTCGAGCATATGCAGGAAAGATGCAGGTCCAATTAGTTTTTTTTATGTAGTAAGCACATATTTTTTTTGTAGTTTGGTGATGAGCGGAGCGAGCGAACAGGTTATTGTCTTAATACGCAATACCGATCACGTTGGTAGGGGCGCAAGTTTAGTTGTTTGGCTTTACTATTTGATCCCTTCTTACGATTCATTATCTCGGGTGAGGAAACGGATTTCACTTTTTTGGATAGCTGATAAGGCGTTGTAAAGTAAAATAAATAGCTAAATAGTTTCGATGATTTCCTATAGGAAACATAAACACAAAATAAAAATAGGACTTGGGAAAATGTTTGTTTCCTCAGAAAGATGTCCAAGACCTTTCAACATACATGATGGATCTGGAGCTGGGCTAAACAGTGGTAATCAATGATGTTATATGGCATGAGGATAGCTTTATGAAACAGGTTTAATTTTTCTCCTTGCTTGATATGGTAAAGAGCTGTTCTGGCATATTTGTAAAATAACACATATAGGTACGTTCAATCGAAAACAATGCTAGGTACTGTTCGTATATAAGAACACCGTCGATACATACAAGTATATATCTACATAACTGCAATCATATAGGGTGCTACTTATGAGCTATGTATTCAACCTTCCCAAGAGAAATATGTTAAAAAAAATCATGCGTGGCTATGTTAAAGTTTAGAATCAACCTGCATGGCAAATGTTCAATTGCTTATTTCTAGTCCCCGATTTCAAGAGGTTACAGGTAATTTAATTAAGGTTAAGTTACCTTTCGAGAAAAGAAATAATTAAGTCCGAAGACAAGGTCTAAAAATGCGATAATGGAAGCTCAACGCCATCTGTAGACTTGATAAAAGGAAGGACATAACTTGCCCAATTTCCTACCTACAGTTAGTTTTGGAATTCGTTTCCTGGGCACACATTTTCAACAATACTACCTTACTTTCACTAACTGGAGTGCAGAAGTTAAATGCGCCCGAAGGTGAAAAAAAAGTTCAACATTGTGTATTTATGTTTACTTAAAATACAATTCGGTTACTGCAAAATGTACGTGCCCAGAAGGTAATACTTAAGTGCTTTTAAACTTCACCATCTAAGCACTGAATTGTTAAGTACCATCTGCTGCCGCATTTTACATCATGCTTACAAGTAAAACCATTCTATAATACTGAAAATTGACTACGCTTCCGTTCACTTTTATGGAACAAGCTACTCAAATTTGCGTGAGGATACAATCCTTACCAAAACCGACGCAATATCCCCGGACACAAATGCCAGTAATGGGTAAGTATAAGAAAAGAGTGAATCCATTAAAGTTAATAAAGAACTAGAAATTCTTACGTTATAATTATAATAGTCCTTGCTGAAGAATACCTGATTAATCTGCAACCAAGAATTGATTTAATGAATGAATTTTTCCTGTGGTAAGCCTGCGCTGTAAAAAAAGCTTTTAAAGCTTCTGTGCATTCCTTTACCCCCCCAAATTTCAACTTAAATTTGTTTTTTACCATTGAAATTGGGCTTTTCGTATTTAACCTGCACTAGTCAATGGAATTTTGGTTGGAATACCTACCTAACAAGGCCAAATGCACAGGTCTTTTCAATAAAAAAATCTTCATCTCGTATCCAACTACAGTGATTGACTCCTGGTGTTCAGTTTCTTAATAGAAGTTGTTCGATGCGGTTGTGCAAGAGCGTAAATCGGTTCACTATAGACTATCGAATATTGAGTTTCTTGTTGAACGTCGGTTGAGGTAGTCCATTTCCGGGTTTATACGTGGTAAATCGTGTTTTTTTTTTCCAAGTGCAGTGCACGAGCAAAGTTATACCTTCAAACAAAAATATGTTATTGGATTGGCATGTGATACAAGTTCTTATTAAATTGTTGTATAAAGTACGCATGCTGCCAGATGAGGGATAAGGAAAACTAATTAAAAAAAATGTTAATAAATATTAAATCGAATTAGAAAAGTTATGACATCTTCAGTTGGATTAACATACAAAGTCCTAGTCGATATTAAATATATTAAGTGCATAGCATTTTAGCTTAACAAAACGGTCTTAGAAGTTTGTTTATATTTCGCTACACATAAATGTTCAGTTAAACTGTTGCTACCACGTAGTCGCATTTCATTGACAATCGATGATGTCAATAAGAGGAATGCAATCCTAATCGAGGTAAATGAAAGGAGAATATGTATAATGTTTTTGGGTGTTCCGAGTCCAGTAACCAGATATTGAATTTTTTTTTATTTTCAAAGCAGTTGGATGTAGCATTTTCATGGAAGGTTTGTATCGATTTTATGCAATGTATAGATTAATTTGTATGGCCTTGAATATAAGGGTTATCAACACAATCGTGTCAATGAACAACAAACACTTTTCTCATTTCATTTTGTTATCTCTGATGGAGATGTTTTCTTTTTTTCTGTAAAGTGTGAATTGCTATTGTCACGACGATGATCATGACAATAGCAATTCAGATTTTGCTGACATTAAATTTGATAATTATTAATTCCACTTTCTCCCATTGGAAAAGTTCATTAGTCTAATTGAATACCGTATGAAAAGAGTGCTTGCATTATTCCTTTCAAGTTTTTTTGGTATTCAGTGAGCAAATATAGTTTTTGTATTGCTAAGAAGCTTTGGATGGGTAATTGGTTGAAGTTTGATGAAAGTGGAGTAAATGGTAGGTAATAGAAAAATGATATTAATATAGGTACATCTCTATGAAACATGAATCCAATTTTTAATATCTGCGCATTGTTTGAGTTCCCTGTACGAAAATTTAATTAGTTTGTCGTTAAGATGTGTCTTGAATACCGTTATTTATTTTTATTCTGGGCTATCACAGAATCCGTCGTATTCGGAATTTTGCTACGAACCCCGAAAGAACTATCATAGAATCCGTAGTAGGGGAAATTTTTTGTTACGAATTTAGTCGTAGGGGAAATTGATGGATATGAATATCGAAATTCCAGCAAACATTTACTTTACGACGGATTCTATGATAGTTCTTTAGGGGTTCGTAGCAAAATTCCGAATACGACGGATTCTGTGATAGACGTGATTATGATGAATTCATTGTTGGCCTTACATGGTCCAGATTTTCGATCAGCATCGTTATTTATGTCCACCATTCTTCTAAATTTTATCTGAGGTGGAGTCTGCTCCGGGTTATTAATTATTCGTATAGGGAGTTGTCTTTGATTAGATTGAGTTCTTTTCTTTCGTTGAACTGGGCAAAGCCACTTTCTGATGTCGTTTTGTTGTAGGTAGAGCTGTCTTCCAAATTCCATATAGGGGCTCTTAATTTCTTGAAGTGCAAGGTTAACATGTTTTTTCTGAGATTGGGTAAGGTAAGATAAGGTTGAGTGCGGTTCTAAGATCGTCACAAACGACCAGGCATTGTAGCGGGCCCATCACCATCCCCAGAAAAACATTACGGTTATAAACCTAAAGAAATTCATCTAAACATTAAATTCCACTACAGAATTTAAGTATGGTCTTGATATTTTTGATGTGTAATAGGCCTATTATCGTTAGCGAGTCGAACAATTCGCGTAAGTCGAGTTGCTTGTCGAAACACTCGCCTTGTACGATTATGGTAGGCGAATTAATTCATTCGCCTAGAAATCAAGGGCACCAAAATAATAAAAACAAAAACGACGTCAATTCAAACATTTATGTCAACACAAAAAAAAAAAATTCAAAATAAAAAAAATTTAAGAAAACAACACGGAGGTGCAAAAAAATGGATAAACACAGAAATGACCGAAAATAAAAACAATCCATGAGCTCCTTTCCCTATTTTTCGTTAAAACTGGATTTCATGGGGTGGTTGGCTTAGTGGACGAAACACACATTGGAATGGCTATATTTGTTCCATGAGCTCAAATAGCTTCTGGATTTGGCTGCAATTGTTTTTTTCGAAACTATCAGAGGCGATTTTCATTAAATATATACATTCTAAATGAATTGAATGGGTTTTATACATTTTTCTTGAGTTTCCATTAATTTTTCTGGATTACAAATTCCATTCGCCTGTGGTTTCACCAAATAATTTTGTTCGCTAAAATTTGTCGCTAAAGGCGAATGAAATTTCACAAATTCGCCAACCGCAATAAGGCGACTTTACGTTCGTCAGCAGTTTGACAGTTCAGGCGAATGAATTTTTTTTCAATTCGCTAACCATAATACAAATAAGTCACATTCGCAGGATTTTTTTGTTCGACTCGCCAACGATAATAGGCCTATAAACATCTAAGCGCGAGTTAAGTATCCATAGCAAGACATATTGAGAAAAAAGATAACATTATTTGTATTCAATGATATCTTTAGTCTCTAGTACAGTCTTGCACACAACGCTACAATGATAACATATGTAAAAGAGATAATATCGTTTGTATACAATGTTGGAATATTATCTCTTCTTCATTATCAAGCAAGACGATTGTACGCTTGGGTCTCCTTGTAGATAGATAAGAAAAGTATATAAATACGACTGTATGATGAATTTATCAACAGTCTTATTGTAACTACATAGTAGCCTTAAGCTCCTTTTAGAATTAGTAAAAAGTATTTCAATAATAAAGGACATAGTTCCAAATAAATATTGTTTAATTTTAAAAGTAAGAAACAAGTGTTTTAATTGGCGATCCTGCCAGGAGGTTAAATATACTTTTTAACTTCAATCGAGCGGACCTCGGGAACAAGTAGTGAAATCTAGTATAAACAGAACACTCGCGTTACCGGTTACAAGAATTACCTAGCATAGCAGGTACAAATATAGCTTCTTCGTACGAAGCAGCAAAGCAATTCAGTGAAAGTGTATATGTGGAGAAAAAAAACACACAAATTCGACGACAACAGACACGAGTTCAAAATGGAACAACTCGCAGTATTAATGGCAAGATTAGAAGCTTTAGAAACCAGGAGCAACACAGTAACACAAACCCTAGAGCACACACGCACAGAGAATGCAAGGTTAGCAGCAATAATAACTAACCAAAATCAAATAAACACTAATTTAGAAACAAAACTAAATGAAGTAAAATCTGGATTAGGCATAGTACCAAACATACCTGTGCTAGAGGAAATAAGAACCACATATACAGATGGTAGTGAAATACAGTTAGACGCATTTAAAAGCCTACCTATTTTCAACGGCGATCAATCAAATTATCGGTCGTGGCGCGAAGAAGCATCCAGATTAATGGACAGCATTAAAAACTTCAAAACACACAGTAAGTACGCAGCAGCATTGACTATAGTGAAAAGTAAAATACAGGGTGCAGCCGCGAATGTGTTAACCAATTATAACACAATTTTTAATTTTGAGGCGATACGTAACAGATTAGATTATACGTACTCTAATCAAGAACCTCTATACGTGCTACAAGACATGATGAAAGCCATCACGCAAAAAAGAAGCACACTGTCTGAATACCACGACGAGATAAATAAAAATCTCAATTTAATAATATCAAAAATCACTATGTCAGGTGATCCGCCGAATATAATCGACAGACTAATTAAAAATGCTAACGACGACGCAGTTCGTATATTCATTGATGGTATGAGTGACAACTTTACAAGAGGATCATTATATTCAGCTACAATAAATGATCTAGAACACGCATTCGCAATTGCTCGCAGAATAGAACATGATAATGTGCACAGGCATTTACATCTCACTCAAGATAAGCACCACAAAAATATGCCACATGAACGCAGAAACGAAAGAAGACCAAATTATTCGAGCCAAACAACGAATTATCAACCCCAGAAGCAATACGATAATATGCAGCAACACAATCAAGGACCACAGCCGATGGAGATAAACTCGAGACAAATTGTACATGCACAGCGACAAAATTGGAATCAATACAAACCCGATGTATATAATCCACCAGCGAAACGTGAACACAGCGGGAGTTTCAACACACACAACAGACCGCAACGATCTTATCAGCAGAACTTCAAGCAGCAGAGAGTAAATAACTCCCGACAACAACGCAGAGACGATGTCAGCAGTACATATGCAGAAGCAGATGAAACGGAATGTATGGTAAATAATAACATAAGAATAGATCATTTAAACTAGTAGACGGGTTGCCCTGCTTAAATTTAACTAGTACTATTTCTAAGGAAATTTATAAAATTCTTATTGATACTGGTGCAACCCATAATTACATTAATAGAAAATGCGATTCTAGCGAAAAAATTAAAATTAAACCTATAAAAATAAAAACAATGCATGGTTATTCTATGGTAGATACAAAGAAAGTAGTTAGGATATTAAAGAAAAATATAACATTTTTTGAATTAGAGGATATTCAGTCTTTTGATATGATATTAGGATATGAAGGACTTAAAGTTCTAAACGCGGAAATAAATTTCAGTAATATGACTCTAACTACCATAAGCAGTGTCGAATCTATTCAGAAAATTAATTACATAATTGGGGAAAATAATATTTATAAAGCAGACATAGATAGACTGATGAAGATTAATAACAGCAAAGGACCGTTACCCTTTACAGATACTATAGAAGCAAGCATTAGGACGACCAATGATAATCCGGTTTATGTTAAACAATATCCATATCCCATAGCAGATAACGAATTCGTAAACAAAGAAATACAGAAACTCTTACATGACGATATAATAGAAAAAAGCCATAGTCCTTATAACAGTCCCATATGGACAGTACCTAAAAAAGGTTTGGACGAAAAAGGAAAACCAAAACGGCGCATGGTTGTTGATTTCCAAAAACTTAACGTTCACACTGTAACAGACAGATACCCCATTCCGGATGTCAACATGACAATTCAAAATTTAGGTAAAGCCAAGTACTTTACAACATTAGATTTGGAGTCAGGTTTCCACCAAATTAAAATCAAAACAGATGATAAAGAAAAAACAGCTTTTGCTATAAATGGCGCAAAATATCATTTTAAACGAATGCCTTTCGGGCTCAAAAATGCACCAAGCATATTTCAGAGATGCGTGGACGACATTTTGAGAGACTTTGTAGGTAAATTCGTACACGTTTACATTGATGACGTATTGATATATTCTTCATCTGAGGAAGAACATATACAGCACATAAGTCAAGTATTCGACGTACTCAATAAAGCCACATTAAAAATATCTGATGAGAAAAGTAAGTTTTTTCAAGAAGAAGTAGAATACTTAGGTCACATAATCAGACATGGTAGAATCACTACGAACCCTGAGAAAATAGCAGCTATAGAAAATTTTCCAGTCCCACAAACGGTAAAGGATTTGAGAGGATTTTTAGGTCTTACAGGTTACTATCGTAAGTTTATAAAAGGATACGCAAGCATAGCCAAGCCCCTGACATTATATTTACGAGGAGATAACGGTAAAGTAAACAAAAAACAAAGTAAAAATATTAAGTTAAATCTGAATGATTCAGCATTAGAAGCGATTAGAATTTTAAAAAATTATTTGAAAGAACAAGTCGAACTTTTTCAACCGGATTATAGTAAACCATTCGAGCTTACTACTGATGCATCCAACATAGCTATTGGAGCCGTACTAAGTCAGAATAAGCAACCTATACACTTCTTGTCAAGAACACTGAGTAAGACAGAAGAGAACTATAGCACAAACGAGAAAGAGCTATTAGCGATCATATGGTCCTTACAAAAACTCAGAAACTACATATATGGTATAGCAGACCTAACCATATATACCGATCACCAGAGCCTTATATATTCTGTATCAGAAAAAAATCCCAACACAAAGCTGAAACGTTGGAAGGGAATCATTGAAGACTTTGGAGCAAAATTAGTTTATAAACCAGGAAACCTAAATCTTGTAGCTGACGCATTATCACGTCAACGCATAAATACTTCTACCATAGAAACAGCACATTCAGCTGAAAGTTCTTCTAATGATATAATAAAAACTGTGAATCAGCCTTTTAATGCATACACTGCACAGTTCGAACTTATTGAAGATATAACAAATAATATCGAAACACAAATCTATTTTAGTAACAAAATAAGACTCATAATAAAGTTTAAGGACAAAGACTCTTTACTAAGGCAGATGAAAGAAGTTATACAACCCCAAAAGATTGTAGCTTTGCATACGAAATTTGAAAACATATACAAATATGGTGAAAACATAAAAAAAGAATTCCCACTAGTAAGATTTATATTCACACCAAGAAAACTTCAAGACGTGACAAATTTGGAGGAACAACTAAAACTTGTAAGGGTAACTCACGAAAGAGCACACCGAGGGTTACGTAACAATATACAAGAAATCTCAGAGAAATATTACTGGCCCGATCTAAATAAACAAGCAAAGAGTTTCAACAGAAAATGCATAGCATGTCTATTTGGAAAATATGAAAGAAAACCTATCAGAGAACCTCTGAATAATTCAGAAATACCAACACATGTGGGAACACACATTCATATGGACATATACTTCAACGACAAGTATACTTTCCTTGTAACAGTAGATAAGTATTCTAAATATACAATCCTTCGGGAAATCGAAACTCGAAACAGACTGTACGACGTTATGGAAGAGGTCTTATCTAATTATTTCCCAAAATGTGAACGACTCATGACAGATAACGAGAAGGGATTCAAAACAGAAATGGTGAACCAAATGTGTTTGAAATACAACATAACTAAAGTAGAAACTCCAGTATACAGATCGACAGCGAACGGTCAGGTAGAACGTGTAAACGGTACAATAACTGAACTGTCTAGAATATTCACAATTCAGAATAAAACAAGACTTATCGAAGAAATATTTAGAACAGTGCGTGAATTAAATAATTCTATACACTCAGTTACCGGTTTGAAACCTAGAGACATTTTCTTTAATCAAAATAAATATAGCAATAGTGAAATTATAATAAATAAACTAAACTCAGCATCCAAAAAAGTGATCGAACGTCTAAATAAAGGAACTCGACACAGAGAGTATAAAAAAGGAGATAAGATAATGGTAAGAATCACAGGTCTTAGAAAGAAATCTAACGCCAGATACATAACAAGAATAGTAGAAGAAGATAAAGGAGACACTGTAATCTCTAAAGAAGGAATAAAAATTCACAAGGATAACATAAAGAATTATCATTTTTCAGATGACGAAAATATTAATATTCCTAACATTACTAGGAATTGTACAGAGTCAAGAAGGGCAAGGAAACGTTCAAATAACTGAGTTACTAAACAAGAAGTTTATACTTACGCAAACAGATGACGTGTATTTATTCAAAGAACAAACTTATTTGTTACATGCCACCAACCTGACTTCGATATTTCAACCTTACGTAAATATCGTAACTAGTAAATATCAACCTACACAAGAAGAAAAAATTTGGTTAAGTAAAATTAAGAATTTAGCAGACCAATTACAAGAACATACTAGGCATACTAGATCAATTAACTTTTTAGGAACAGCTTTCAAATATGTGTTTGGTAATCCTGACCATTATGACTTAGTTAACATAGAAACGAGTATAAATAATCTCATAGAAAACAATAATAAACAAAAAACTATAAATTCTAGATTTGAACAAATTTTGCAACAATTCGAAGGTCAGAGCCTTAAAGAACATTTAGTAATAGAACAAGTGTACGAACAATTATTATTATTGACCAGAACAATTAATGCAGCAAAAAATAATGAATATTTATCAGAAAGCCTAGACTTAGATGACATTAAAAATATTATTCAACATGAAATAATTCAAGTACCCATAATAAATATACTTGAGTACTCTAAAATATTATTAGCTAGAACTGATGAATTCTTCATCACAATATATAAATATCCAGTTCTAATTAAATCATGTAAATTGTATAAAGTAACACCTTTAAATTCAAAACATGGAAAAATCATTACAGATAAAACAATTGCCTTATGTAACCAAACTTATTTAAGAACAAGAAATTGTCAAAATCATCTAAGTAAAAACATTTGTGAAATTAACTTTGAAGAAGAAAATTGTCTTATTCCACTTTTAAAGAATATAACTTCAAAATGCAACATTAAACAAGAATACGATTACGACTTAGAAATTGAATCCGGTGTTATGTTATTAAGCGGTAAGCATAAGTTAAATAATCAAACAATTAATGGTATAAACTTAGTTACTTATGAAAATACTATAAATCTAGACGATAAAATATACAAAAACATGCATAAGCAAATTAAAGAAGTTATATTAAGAAATCATAATTCAGAGTCTTACATCGACCAAATAATTAAAGAAGATACAATGTACAAATTCGATAACATAGATACTTTAAAAAAACTAATTATTCCTTTTGAAGAAAAACCGATATTATCAACTATATACACAATTGTAACACTGATTGTTATTCTAGCATTTACGTACGTAATGATAAAAACTATACAATGTATAACAGATCGTCAAAAACAAAAAAAGATTGACGCATATAACAAAACTTATGAAAGAGAAATGTTAAAAATAGCGTCGAAAAATCGGGACGATTTCGTTTAACAAGGGGGGGAGTTAAGTATCCATAGCAAGACATATTGAGAAAAAAGATAACATTATTTGTATTCAATGATATCTTTAGTCTCTAGTACAGTCTTGCACACAACGCTACAATGATAACATATGTAAAAGAGATAATATCGTTTGTATACAATGTTGGAATATTATCTCTTCTTCATTATCAAGCAAGACGATTGTACGCTTGGGTCTCCTTGTAGATAGATAAGAAAAGTATATAAATACGACTGTATGATGAATTTATCAACAGTCTTATTGTAACTACATAGTAGCCTTAAGCTCCTTTTAGAATTAGTAAAAAGTATTTCAATAATAAAGGACATAGTTCCAAATAAATATTGTTTAATTTTAAAAGTAAGAAACAAGTGTTTTAATTCGCGCGTTGTTGGAATCTGGTGGAGTAATTCCACACATTTAACTTGCGGGAACGGAAATGCGTCATGGTGTTTTATCATTGCATAGATTTTATCATTGCATACGTTTTTATCATTGCATACATTTATGAGTTGGGGCATATTAATTTCATCTTTTTTTTGATGTAAAATAAAGCATGTTTTTCATATATGATGGTCTCACATTTCTTCCCTGTGACGGCGTGCAATGCAAGCCGAATGAAATTCCAATGACACTTTCATTTACTGTATAACAGTTGATGTCATTTAACTTGTGGGGATGGATTGCATACATTTATGAGCTGGGGCATATTAATTGATTTTATGCAAGATAAATTTAATCTTCAAATTAACTCCAACCGGAAAATTTCAACAACACGATATGGAACAACCATCGACGCTGTCTTCCAGCGTAATCTAGATAGATTACAGTCTCGAATGTACATGTCTTACTTCAGCTACCACAATCCGATTGTATCTATTTTACCGAAACTAGAACAGAACGAATAAATTATTGTTATTTCATAATATATCAAAAATACGGTTATTACAATTCCCCCTTTTCTCAATCAGGGCTATCGGCAATTCCGAGGGAAAAAAATTCCCCCCCAAACATTTTTGTTCCATGGAAAATATTCCTCGTATCGTGAATGTCCATGGGAATTTATTTCCCCCGGAATTTTCGAAGTTATTTTTCGAAGGCGTTGACAGATATCAATTGTGATTTTGAATTGTCAATTGGGCTCATATTTGAGAATATTTTGCAAATATTTGTTAGAAAACAATTAGTTTTGATAATTTCATCAGTTATTGTAAAGTCGCGAAATCAATTTACATATTAGTATTTTTGTAAAGTGCAAAGAAAGTGTTTGATTGTTAAAAATAGAAAAAAATTCAACATGCACAGCGCAGCAGTTAGATTGCTGGCCGAGTAAGCAATTCAAAAATAAAAAAATTAAGTGAAACTAAATGGAAGAACTTTAAGAGATAAATCAAATCCCTTAGAGTTACCACAGGCGTTGTAAGTAGAAATTAAATAGCTTTTGCAATATAGATAGTTATTATTACCTACATATTTCTTCTTTATTAGATTTTACCAATACTACAGGGTCAATAAACCAATACCAAGTACCTACCTACATACAAATGGTTGCTCTCCACTCAAAACAGAAACACACATGAAATTTGATTAAATATCCGTTTATTTGCTTTCAATCTGTAATTCTGTGGCCACAAGCGAGAACCGCTTAAGTCGACTTAAGACAAAAACTAGATTTTCGCTTCATTGTAATATGCGTGCTCTGTTCTACCATACAAAAAAACCCTGGCATTTATACTTCAATTTTCGTTGAAATAAACCCAAAAGAAAAAACCGCTTAACTCATTCTCATAACTTACGGCATATTTAATAACCGCTTAAGTCATAAAAGAATTTGGAACTGCAAAAAGTCGGTACCAAAATAACGACTTATGTCGATTTAAGATACTTTTCCAAATCAAAAAACTATTCACAAATCCATCAAGCATATTCTTCTAAAAACGGCTTAAATCGACTTAAGCGTTTATTGAAAATTTAACCAAGCTCTTTCGTAATAGCCAGACTGAGATAAGTCGTTATTGCGAATTTCAGTTGGATACATCGAAGGAGACTATGTGGGGTAAGCGGTTTTTAAAAAATTCAAATTCTAGGAACTGCAGAACTATGTTGAGTTAAGGCATTGTTTCAAATGCGAGAGGGAAATATCATTTGAGTTAAGCGCTTTGGGAAGTCGAGTGCCTTAAATAATTTAATTGTTGCGAAGATATAATAATCAGTGTTAGTGTAATTAATAGTGTTTGTTAAATTTAATCAAAGTTAAGTGTTGCTTAGATATAATAATCAAAGTGTAAGTTATCGAGAAGTGGTGTTAAAAAAAGTATTAACAATATGAGTTCCCGAGCTTTGCAAATTTTAAACATGGCTAGGAAAGGAAACGGCAGAAAAGAAAGGATTCCTGCGAAAAAACAAGTGATTTGGGTATTTTTTTTTTTACATTAGGTCTATTTATGAGTGTGTATGTGAATGTTTGTCCTAGCATCTGATGGCAAGCGGTTCTTGAAACGAAATCATCTATAGATGGAGTTGACTATGACAATCTAGGTGTACTTTTCGAAGAATTTGGTGGCAACGCAGACTTCGAACTCGAACACGATTTCAGTTCAGACGATTCTGTACGCGATCCCAATTTCGAGCTGTCACATCTGGATATTTCCTCAGATTCTACCGACGATGAACTTCTGCAGATGGGAAAGCAACTAGAGCAAAATTTGGTCGATTCTTCTCAACATACTACAGTTGAAAATCAATTGGAAATTGATTCGAGTAAAGCAATTGCTTTAAAAAGAAACAGAGGAGAATCCTACATTCGAAAAACTGGATTGGTTGCGGCAAGAAAATGTAATCCTCTTAACAGCTGCCGACAAAATTGTAAGGAGAAAATCGGTTTCGAGAAACAGAAAGAAATCTTCAAATGTTATTGGGCTTTGGGGACGTTCAACCAAAGAATCCTTTTCATCGGTGGTTTGATGGAAATAGATGATAAAAAATTGGCATACGACGCTAAAAAGGAAGACAAAATTCTGGCCAAAGGAAATCGAGCGATCAAGGTATATGCATTTGACCTTCAACAGTGCCTTCCAACACCTTACCTCCGAAACTCAGTAAGTTTTTACAAACGGCAATTGTGGACATATAATTTAACCGTACACGACTTTTCCTCAAACAACCCATATTGTTTTATGGGGCACGAGGCAATGGCTAAACGAGGTGGCAATGAAATTGCATCATGTTTGCTGAAGCATATGCAGAATGTAAGCGCTGATAAGCAAATAAGAAATTTGTGATTCGTGTGGCGGTCAAAATAAGAATTCATTTGTGAGCACAATGTTTTTAACATTTTTGCAAGCCAACTCTAGCATGGAAGTCATAGATCACAAGTTCTTAGAGCCAGGTCACACTCATATGGAGTGTGACGCAGATCATGCCTTGATAGGAAGAAAAAAGAAACGAACAGAAGTACGGATTCATCATCCACATGATTCGTTTAACTTTGTCCGAAGCGTAGGTCTAAAAAACCCATTCAGTGTAATCGAAAGGGAGCGGGTCGAAATTCTGCTTTCAAAATTCTGCTTTGCAAAATTCTGCTTTTTAACACAAAAATTCTGCTTCTCAAAATTCTGATTTTCTTCTGTTCTGTCTAACAAAATTCTGCTTTTCAAAATTCTGCTTTTCAAAATTCTGCTTTTTAAAATTCTGACAGGCAATATCTTAAACAAATAAATTCTGCTAATTCTGTTTTTTTTCCAATTTACGAATTTAAAGAAAACAAATATTTTTCAACGATTACTAGAACGAATAAAATCTAGAATGGTTAAAATCTCGAAAATTTTTATCTAGTTTGAGTGCTGAAATTCTAATTTTGGGCCCAACAATTTGAAAATTCAACAAAAAATATAAGTAAAAAACCTCGCACCCACCCCGTAATCCAACAGTAAATCCAAGCAGGGGGTTGCAGGGGGGCAGCATGCCCTCCCATACACATTTCATAATTTGCGCAAATTACCATTGTCTCAAAAATTATGTTTTTATTTTAAGAATTTTCTAAAGCAGAATTTTGTAAAGCAGAATTTCGTAAAGCAGAGTTTTGTAAAGCAGAATTTTGAAAAGCTGAATTTTGAAAGCAGAATTTTGTAAAACAGAATTTTGAAAAAAGAATTTTGACCTCGCCAGAATTTCGACCCCAACCCACATCCTGACTTAGTTGATGAAGACGAAAATGAAGAATCTTAAGTCCCTTCTTATTTTTAAGTTTTTTTTACGAATTTTTAATCGAATTTTCTGTTTTTTAATAAATTTTTGTTTCTTTTTGTTATTGTGAACTGCTTTTAAAAAAAAATGTTAATCTTATGTTTCAATAAAAAAATCACTTAAATTCATAAAAGTGAAAAGAGTGACAATGAAAAACAGCTTATCTCATTTAAGAAGACGTGAAGAACATTTTTCAGTTTGCAATAAGAGCTTAAGTGACATTGGTAAGCAAGAAGGTGTTAAATTAATTTTGGAAAAACAACTTTAAAAATACTTTATGCAATAAAACTGCAAATAAACAAGTTAGAAATAAAATGAAAAATTATGATGATTACGGTTGAAACCCTCTTTCAAAATCTGTGCACTTTTCCTTTCTTAAATGCACCATTTTTTTCCAGTTCAAAAATGAAGTTTGAAAGCGCATTTCCCGATAATTTAAATATTAGACTTAAGCGGTTTTTGCTTGTGGCCACAGATTTATTCTAGGTATCTGTTATTTGAAGTTTACAAAAAAAACGCCAAAAAACCGCAAACTTCCAACTTTAAACCGTACAAACTGCTTACGTTTTGAACTTACACCTACAAATTTGCAAGGGAAATATTCCGGAGGGAATCCCATCAAATTCCGTGGGGAATTTTTGTTCGCGATACCAATTTATTCCGGGGGGAATTTTTTCCCTTTTTCGAAATTCATTGCCGATATACCTATTTTTGAAAAATGGGGAATATTCCGGGGGGAATTTTGTTCACGATAGCCCTGAATGACGTGTATCAAGCCATACATACATACCGCACGCACGGTGTTTACACATATTTCGGGACTGTTGAATACATTCGCACAAATTTTTTTTGAGGAACCAGCCTGTCGATGTGCTTTCTTGTACTGCGAACAATTGCTTGACATTCACTGACAAGATGGGAGATGTGCTCGCTCACAGTACCTGCATATATCCGTATTTGCTAAGCATAGTATTCCTACCGTTAATCTTAACTTTGTTTATTTATTAATTTTTTCTGACTTTTTGCAATGTAAAACGGACAGCGTCTTTGAGACCCTGTGCCCTTCTAGCTGTGACCATCTTGTGGCTGTTTTGTTGGAGATTTTTTAAAAACGATTTGTCTAGCCACGGAGGTTCTATACTCTCAATCGTTGTATTAAGTGGCAGCTCCCCCACTTCTTTGTCTAGAACGTCGGCTTTTTTGTTACCCCAATATCACAATGCTCAGGTACCCAGCAGAATCTAGCAAAGTTCTGCAAGCATAATGCCTTGAGCATTGTGAAATTTCTGACTAGTTCAGACTTAGTGGCTTGTGACTATCTAGTGGCTGACTATTAATGTGTATGGCGATATTCTTATTGAACATCGGTGCCATTTAAAGATTCAAGCACCAGCGCTGCTTTGAGCTCCGCACTCTCTCTGGTTTTGGAATTTTATTGTATTTGTAAGTCCAATGATATAAGATGCATAAACGCTTCCACTGCAGCCGTTGGTGTACCTAATAAGTAGACACCCCGTAACCGCAATGTAGGCTGTTCTTTTTACCTTCCCGTCAAAATATGCCGTACCTACCTCCTTCTGAGCCCCGTGTAATTAAGGGTCTTAGTACCAATGCATCATTGACGGCCTCAAGACCCAATTCTCCCCCGCTGTCCTCTTACAAGTTCAGAGAGCACTGTTTCCAATTTAGTTTCTTGTGCAATGCCGCGCCAAACCAATACATTTTGCACCCCAGCAAGTCTGGGCAGCTTGAAGGGCGTCATCTCGTATTTTATATCCATACCATTCAGCCCGTATTCTGAGCTTATTGAGGGTTTTTTTTTTTTTTTTTTTTCATAAGTTCCATAATTATTGTATTTCGAAATTTTCCTTGAAAAAGGATACTACGTCATCTGCGAAAACATTAGTGACGTTGAGTCCTGAATTATTTAGTTCTTTAAGTGGGAGGTATATACCATCTATGAGCATCCAAAAAAGGCGAGATATGGCCTTGGTTTGGGGGTGCCTCTATTAACGGTTTTTCTTATTGAACTGTTTGCGAGCGTCGAATTGATGTTTTTTCTCTTTCACATAGCCAACGAGTTTTGCTGGACATTTATCCTTTAAAAATCCCATGTGATTACTGAAGTATGGCCCGGTCTACCTGCTTTACTTACTTAATTAACGGGCTCCCGACCCGTGAAGAGTCTCTGCCTGAGACACTGCAGCCTTCCATCCTCTGCGATCCCGGGCACGCTGCTTCCAGTTTGCCAGACCAAGCGCTCTGGCATCCGCGATGGCTTGGTCTTTAAAACGGAGGTTCGGTCTTCCTTGTCGCCTCGAACCTGGGGGCTGAGATTCAAAGATCCTCTTAGCTGGAGCATTGTCGTCCATTCGCTCGATGTGGCCGAGCCAATGTAGTCGACGTGTTTTGGCTTTTTGGACTACATCCACATCTTGGTACAGCTCATAGAGTTCGCGGTTGTATCTTCTCCTCCATTCGCCCTCCTCGCACACAGGACCAAAAATCCGACGAAGAATTTTTCTTTCAAAGGAGCCCAATATCAGCTCTCCCTTCCTGCTTATCGTCCAGCACTCGGCGCCATAAAGCAGAACTGGCAGGATGAGTGTTTTGTAGAGCGTACATTTCGTCCTTCGAGTTAGGAGTTTTGAACCCAATTGTTTTGCCAAACCGAAGTAGCAGCGGTTTCCTAGGGTAATTCTTCGCCTGATCTCCACTAGGGTGTCATTCGTGGAGTTCATATTTACACCGAGGTAGATAAACTCCTTAACTACCTCGAAATTGTTGCTATCAATAGTGACGTTTTGTCCTAGGCGGTGGACAGATGCGTTTTTGTTTGTTGATAGCATATACTTGGTCTTGTCCTCGTTTACTTCAAGGCCAACAAATTTCGCCTGTTCCTCAATCGCCGTAAAAGCCTCAGTCACGGCACGCTGGGAGCGACCGATGATGTCGATATCGTCCGCATACCCCAGTAGCTGAACGGATCTGTTGAAGATAGTGCCTTCCGTGTTGACACCTGCCCTGCGCACTATCTGCTCCAGCACGAGATTGAAGAAGTCACATGATAGCGCATCTCCTTGCCGAAATCCGGTGCATGTTTGGAATAGTTCGGAGGAGCTACTTCCAAATTGCACGTAGCAGCGCGTGTTCTCCAGCGTTACGCGACACAGTTGGATCAGTTTTGCCGGGATCCCGAATTCGGCCATCGCCATATAGAGCTCCTGACGATGAATGCTATCATATGCGGCTTTGAAGTCGATAAATAGGTGGTGAGTCTCGACTTGAAATTCATTGGTCTTTTCCAGGATTTGCCTCAGTGTGAAAATTTGGTCTATGGTCGATCTGCCGGGCCGGAAGCCACACTGGTATGTGCCGATTAGTGTGTTGCAGAACGGTTTAAGACGTTCACACAGTACGTTGGATAGGATCTTGTATGCGACATTAAGCAGGGATATGCCTCGGTAATTCTTGCAAGACATAGGATCGCCTTTTTTGTAGATGGGACATATGGAGCTGATAGCCCAGTCATCGGGCATGCTTTCTTCCATCCATACCTGGTTGATGATTTGGTGCATGCGCCCTACCAAAACATCACCACCGTATTTGAAGAGCTCCGCTGGTAAACCATCAGAGCCTGCGGCCTTGTTGTTCTTAAGCTTTTTTATAGCTAAGCCAACTTCTTCTATACTGGGTGGTGGAACTGGTTCTTCATTGACTGGACGTGGGTTCTCTTCCTGCCCTATCACTCTCTCTATATGATGCCCATTTAGCAGCTGCTGGAAGTGCTGCTTAAACACATCTACTATTCCCTGCGCTTCGGTGACTAGGTCTCCTTCGCTGTTTCGAAGAGCCTGCGTTCCGGTCTTGAAGCCAGCAGCCAGTTGCTTGGCTTTCTTGTAAAATCTCCGGATGTTGTTTCGATCGCGAGACTCTTCGATCTCCTTGAGCTGGGAGGCTGCGTAAGCCCTCTTCTTTCGACGCAGTATCTTCTTCTCCTCCCTCCTCCTGGCTCGATACTCTTCCCTCGCTGCCCTTGTTTTGCGCTGCAGCATCTTCATATGTGCATCTTCTGTCACCTTTTTCCGACGTACGCATTCATCATCATACCACGGGCTTTTTCTCTGGGGTGGCTGGTACCCTATAGTAGTTTCGGCTACCTCCTTGATGATGTCGCGATACTGGGACCACTGGTTGTTGGCGTCTGTGGTAGGTGAATGCACAGTGGGGAGTTTCTCACTCAGGCGCTCTCTGTAGGCTCTGGCTACTCCAGGTGTGCTTAGGCGTCCAACGTCGAATTTCTTCTTTTGAGCGGTTCGCAGCTTCTTCTCGTTGGACAGTCGAGCTCTGAATTTAGCAGCGACAAGAAAATGGTCAGAGTCGACGTTTGCCCCTCGGAATGTGTGCACGTCGAGGATGTTGGATGCGTGCCTAGCATCGATTAGCACATGGTCGATTTGGTTGGCGGTTCGACCGTCTGGAGAGCGCCAGGTTGCTGTGTGGATCCTTAGCCTTGGAAACCTAGTGCCCACCGTATTACGAGCTGCTGCAAAGTCAATTAGTCGGTAGCCGTTGTCTGTTGTCGTTTCGTGGATTCTGTGCTTACCAACTAACCCGCCAAAGATGTTTTCCTGACCGATTTTGGCATTGAAGTCCCCGAGCACAACTTTGACGTCATACTCCGGACAGGCTCCGTAGGCTCTATCCAGGAGGTCATAGAACTCCTCCTTGGTAGGGTCTTCAGCCTCATCGGTAGGGGCGTGTGCACATATTAGGCTAATGTTTTGGAAAGTAGCTTTGATGCGGATCACAGCCAGGCGATCACTTATCGGCTTAAAGTCAATAACTTTTGACCTTAGCCGATTTCCCACGACGAATCCGCATCCTAATACATGCAATCTTTTATGGCAGCTGTAATAAATGTCGCAATTTTTCCTTTTCATCATACCTGATCCTATCCATCGTATCTCCTGGACCGCGGTAATGTCTGCCTTGTACCGCGCGAGGACAGACTCAAGTTTTTGAGTAGCACCTGGAGTATAAAGCGTCCGCACGTTCCAGGTGCATACTCTTAGGTCGTTGTCCATTGACGTTCCGGGTCTGGTTGCCGTTTGAGGGAATTCGTTATCCGAGGCTCCTCGTGTCTCTCCCATAACTAATGCTTTTTTCCATGGTCGGGAAGTTACCCCGACGGCACAACCCCCAACCTGGAGGGCCAGGTCCTTGTTTTCACCCTAGGACAGCGGGCCGGATAATCCGAGGCCAGTAACCCACTTCGGGATATGAGCGCTGCCGTTGACCCATTAAGGGTTCATCCGCCACCAACTCTTTTCCAATAACCTGGAGATCCCTATAGACCTGGGGTCCGAGTACGTCGAAGCAGCTCTTATAGGGATATCACTAAGTAATTCGGCCTAACTGGAATTGTAGACGCCACCGTTGACTCCATCTAGGGAATTCGTCCGCTGCCGTCTGGAACAGGAGGAAGTGTCTTAGTGAGGAGACACTCCACCCCCCTCTCTCGTCCGCTGCCTCCAACGACCTTCCAAAGGGGTTGGTTACCCAATCTCCAGTCGAGGTACTAGGCACCCACCGGTCACCAACGTGGAGGTGAGAGTAGGAGTTGATTGTGAGAGGCTAAGTGAGAACGCTTGTGTTCTCATAAAACGCATCACAACCCTTCAACCAGCGGTCTACCTGCTTTAGGCATATAAATACTTTACTCTGTCCATCAAAAATTGTCAGTACAGGGAAGATAGGATGTTTGTCTCTCAGTCTGGTTGCAATGACTTACATAAATCGGTCCCTCTTTAAAGCTCTCACAGGGTTGCCATGGTTTATATGATAATTCGCCATAACTCAGAGAGCAATACTATTAGGGTTACCATCTTCCAATTTAAAATAAAAGTATTGCTGAACGAAATAAATTCCGTTTTTCTTTTTATTTTTCCTTAAGGGCCTAATAGCTTTATTTTGTTTTCCAACAAAGAAAAATGTCTTAACACACAAAAACAAATCAAAACGATTGAGATAACAATAGATAGACATATATACCTAGATTACATATTTGTTAAAAAATGATTACCCGTCAGTGCGGATCTTTGCGGAAACAGTAGCAAAAAAAGGATCATAAAATCTTTTCGAGGCATTTTCTTTACTGGGGAGGAGTGACCGGATGTGGTAAAACCCAACGACCGACAATAAATGGAATAGGCTTACCTGCTTCGTCATCTCGATATTTCAGTGTGAAAATTTATTTGATGAAAAAAGAGACAAATATGCAAAAATATAACAAAAAATTCTAAAATATGCCAAAAATATGCTCTACAAGTGAAATATGCATTTATACCATTTATACATGGCTGAAAATACGTACTTACTTCTATATATTAAAATATTTAATACAATATCCCCAAAAAATGATTTTGAATGAATCCGGTTGCCCTAGTAATCACTATTGATTTATCGCAATATCACTACAATGCACTTATGACCACTTGTTGCATTAATTAAATGAATGCATTAAAACATCTCTGAATAAACCTTATTTCTAAAAGACAACATTAAAAATGTGTTTACTGAATATTATTGGATCCTTCAGAAATACATACATATTAAAACCGAATGGCAACACCCTATATAATAACTCGCTCTCAAAAGCACCACAAAACCGGAAGTTCATTGACAAAATCCATAGAAAAACCCTAATGACATGCTTGCATTGTAGATTATGGCAACACTCTTCTGATGTGCTTCAATCACACACACTGCTTAATTTGCTTGGTGATACTGATAATAATAATAGCAATTGAACACAACACACAACACACAAGCCGATCATGCTCATTCTGCCCGCGGCTGTGTGGCAGACTGGTTATGGTGGGTTGTATTAGGGATGCCAGATTAAAAAATACGAAAAGGGGGACAACGTGAGTTTTCTAGGGAGGACAAGTGCTAAAAAAGGGGGACAAATATTTGTTTTTATTATTGATCACCAGAGTACAAAAAATATGAAATAAAAATAGCTTTGAAAGTTTTCTTGCACTTCAAATGGATGTGTTCACAAAGAATCTTGTTAAAAATATTAAAAGAAAGTATTTTAAAAATTTTCAATTGAATGTTTTCTTTTATTGAATTTTGACTTATTAAGGGGGACAGTAGTTTGTGTTAGGGGGGAAAAACAGCATTTTTGTATGAAAATGGGGGACTGTCCCCCCTAAAGGGGGGCGTATGGCATCCCTAGGTTGTATGCGAATTTTAGGAAAATTACAACAACAATTCCTTAGTATGACAGTGGTTTGGTTCTTATTTCAGTGGCAATTCTTGTGTTTGAATGCCGTGAGAGTATCTACAGGCACCACTGGTAGAAAAAAAGCTCCTCCATAAGGCCTGTACTGACAATTTTTACTGGACAGAGTATGGTATAACCTACGTTAAGTTAGCCCGCACTTTTTCTAGAATGAAAAACGTGAATTGCAGTTCGATAGACATTCGTTTGTAGTTGTTTGTAGTGAATTTTTTTTCGTTTGTAGTTCAAAGGTTAGAAAGTTAGAACCATTAGAAAAAAATTTCAGCCCGCACTTTTGGCTTTTTGAAACAAAAACTAGCCAGTTGCATTTGAAATCGTTTGTTCTTTTTTAACAGAAATGTCTTGTTTCCGAGATATAAGGACACTTGTGCATATAGCATATCCTAACTTAAATAACTGCATTTAAAATTTCTGAATTCACTTAAGCGTTACTTAATAAAAAGCAATAAAAGTCAAAAAACCCGTCCCTTTAGAGTTGCATCCATATACCTATGGGCTTCCCAACAACAACAAAACAACGGTAAACACATTTTCGCAAAGCACTCATCTGTGCCCATCGACATGATTCACTACCTGTCAATTAGCAACAACTACCAATCAATAAACCCCGATTTTATCCAACAATTTTTTCTATTCCTTCGAATAACATTAAAACCTAACCCCTTTGAAATAATTTATAACAACAAAAATGCATTTTCTGCAAAGCCTGTATTCCTGACTATCTAATCCAATTCAAATTTTGTGATTTTATCACAAAGAAAAAAAATTAGATGAAACTTAAGGTAACACTACTTCGTCATATAAACTAATATCCATATTTCAGTTATTAAGCAACTCAAAATAGTGAAATCTATTTTTTTCTAATGCTTTCTGTTAGATTTATCTAATGGAGCAAAAAAAATTACCTCTTATCAATAGATAACGATTTATTGAAAATTTAAGAAAATGGTTGAAATCGTCTTCGCAGACTGATTTAAGAGGACGGATATTTCAAATGCTGGACAACTACAAACTACAAAAACTAGTTGGTTGTTAGAAAGTATGTGTGCTCTATCTAATAAAACCTTAAGTGTCGAAATTGACCAATCCAAAAAGAATTTATAAGCAATTTAAGCAGGCGATATAAGACCGCGTTATCTTCGAAACGGTACATTGCCGAGTGATGAAATTTCCTATTTCAACAGTTTTTCACCTCACCAATCTAATAAAATAAAAATTGTATCAATCGGCCTAACGGTTTAGGATTTATATGCAATTTAAACGAAATTGCAGCTTAATTTTTTTTTTGAAGTTAGCCCGCACTTTTTCTAGAATGAAAAACTGAGTTTGCAGTTCGATAGGCATTCGTTTGTAGTTGTTTGCAGTGAAATTTGTTTCGTTTGTAGTTCAACCGTTAGAACCATTAGAACCATTTGAAAAAAAAATTTTCAATCCCTTAAAACCTTTTTATCTCCGAAACCGTTGCAAGCAGAGCGATGAAATTTTCTGTGTCGAAAGTGTTTGCCATTACTAATCTAATAAAATTCAAATTATACCAATTGGCCTAACGGTTTATGATTTATTTGAAATTTAAGCAAAATTTGGGCTTCTAACTTAAGGTCCCCATAACTCATAAACTGTTGAACTAGGTACAAACGATGAAACTTTGCATTTCTATTCTCTGAACCCTTTCCTACCTATGTTAATGTGTTACATTAAGTAAGTTTTTGAAATGGAGTAGATACTTTGATTTATTTCATGGTTATTGAATCCATCATTTTCGTTTGACATGTATTTTCAGGATCCTTGCATAAGTATTTATGTGTGAGTAAGTTGAAATGTAGGGGTGATTGAGATGACGTGGACAATGATGACAGGCAACAGGAGTTGTGGAGCGTTTTGAGTTTTCACGTAGGGGTTGTTACGAAAAATGAGCGAGTAACAATCGTGGTACTCTGCTCATTCGTGAGTAGGGTTATGGGGAGGGCAACTCAAAGGTACCATAACACCTTCGGTACCGGTGTGTAGAGAGAAGGGAGAAAGCTTACCAACCAAGTTGATACGTTGGTTAGTTTTCCTCTTGGCTGTTAAAGTTACAAATATTTCGTTTAGAGTTAATCCTTTCCCTATTTTCTTCCTATCCCTTTAATACCCTCAATTTTAAAATTTTCCCATTTATTTATCACGTTCACGTGTAATTCAAAATGGCCAGAGATTACATCTTTGCTATTGGCCGGGCAAAATGCAATTCATCATTATTAAAAAAATCAAAAACATCGAAATTGACATTGTCAATCGTTGGGTGGTGCCTTATTCACCTCTACTGAGCAAGCTCATATTAATGTAGAGTTTTGTAGTTCAGTGAAAAGCATCAAATATATTTGCAAGTATGTGAATAAAGGTTTTCCAATTGATGTACGGGATACAACCGTTATTTATTCAGCCGTCCATCTTGAAAACGGTCAGTGCATACATTTCCGGCCGCTATAAATTTGTCAAAAACTACACTCACTGAATTTTTTGAATCGTGTAACCGTAAGAATGCTTTTGATGCCTTTGCATTGTTAGATTTATACGATTTTGGCTTAGTGGATTCGTAAAGACTATGCTGCTTTTTGTCCTAAAAAAATTAAGGAATTAGATTGGGAGTAATTCAAAACAAACATTTTCATTCTTCGAAAGTGAGAATTCCGCTTATTCAGAACGATTTGCCATTTGTATTTAAGCGCCTTCAATTTCCCGTGCGTCTCGCTTTCGCTATGAAAATTAATAAGTCACAAGTACATTCGCTGGAAATTTCTTGCATCAATCTTGAATTCCCATGTTACTCGCATGGTCAATTGTATGTGGCGTGCTCACGTGTGTGCAAACCTTCCGCTCTGTATGTCGTGTACCATAAATTGAAGCGAATGGTTCTGGTCCCAGCAACTTTTCAGTTGACCCCTGTTTTGCAAGGGAATCCACCTTTTCGTTGCCTTCGATCCCTATGTGTCTTCGTACCCAAGTCAGTGTTATTTCATTTTTAGATGAACACTTATTGAGCTTGAGTACACATTCCAGTGCCAATGATGTTGTAATGTCTGTTTTTTCCATGCGTGTGATCACCGCTTGATTGTCCAGTGCTATAAGGATATTTCTTTCGTCCACCTGACTCTCAAGCAAGTAGTCCAACGCATTCAGCAATGCAATCATCTCAGCCTGGTATGCGGAAGTGTGTTTCCCGAGGCTAGCGTGACGGGATAGTTCCAGTTCTTCTGAATAGATACCGTCACCGTCACCCGCTCCGCTATCCATCATGGATCCATCTGTGAAAATCACAGACTTTTTTGTGATTCCTTTCCATAATACACACCCTTGTGATCCCATCCATAGGCATGTTCAGCTCCCTAATCTCGTTTTTGGCGAGTTGCAGGATCTTCCTATGTCCATAGATGGTACCACGATTGTGCCATTTCGCATATCGATGCAAACGAAGTGCCGTTAGGGCCGCTGTTTTCTTAATAAATGAGTCTAGCGGTAAGATCCCCATCAGGATCACTTCCAATGCGCTTGTTGGTGTTGCCTAATTCCTATACATGCCAAGCGTTGAACCCTATTCAGGTGCTTCCTTACAGTTTTTTGGGAGGCTTTCGCCCACCATACAACTGAGGCATATGTGATAATGGGCCTAGTTATCATCGTATACATCCTGTATGCTGACCTAGGCGAGAGTCCCCACCTCTGTCCAGATACACGTTTGCACTGATGTAATACCCTTCTTGCCTTTCTGATTTTCTCCTCAACGTGGTAGTTCCAATTCCAAGTAAGTTTAGTATCTAGTAGTTAAACCAATCAGCAATTTGTCTTTCATATTTTAGTACTAGCTGTGGCCGCAACTTCGTACGCGGCGTGAGACTGTGCAGCTTCCAATAAAAGAGATAATAATAGTTAAGTTTCAATACATGAGATAATTATATTTTTTATGATAATTTTTTTTCAAAGCTTCTTGAAACACAATATTTGAGGTTCCTGGAGCATACACGTATGCATTTTTACTTTCACTGACTTGGGAAAGAGACACGTATAATTGACCGTGCGAGAAACAGTCGTTGGTGAGGTCTACACCCGCGGTGCACAACGTCACAGGCCTCTGAGTCATACCACCGATACCAGCAAATTCGGCATAATTAATTTCTTTTGTGTAATAAAATGGCGCAGGGACATAAGTCCACGAGACATAAGTCCATAATGGACTAACGTCTCACTTCGGTGGGACATAAGTCCGTTTTTTTATAATGGACTTATGTCTCATCGAAGCGGGACATAAGTTCCGAAATTGTTTTGTCAAAGATGGGACATTAGTCCCAAATTTTACCATAGATAATATATATAGCAAAACGTCGTGGATCTCCAATAGGCATAGAATACTTCAAATTAGGCGCACGCGAGTTGCTACCATTGTATTATGAAATGTGTATGGGGGGCCATGCTGCCCCCCTGCAACCCCCCTGCTTGGGTTTACTGTTGGATTACGGGGTGGGCGCGAGGTATTTTGCTTATATTTTTTGTTGAATTTTAAAATTTTGGGGTGGGACATAAGGCCCAACATTTTTGCTTGGGACATAAGCAAATTTGTATCCACACCAACAATAAATCAGACAACATATCGTCGTTACTTCTTTAATTCTTCAATTCTTTACTGTAGGTATCACCGTAGGTACTTTAATAACCACTAAAACTTAAACTCAATTTCTATATACACCACCATATGTACGTCCATCAGCGCACGTCATCAGCCACCTGCGCATTTCCTCAGAAACACATCGTCGCTGTTGATTACATACTTTTTCACGTCGCATACTTCTCTTTCGTTTCACTTAATTCGGAGAAAACACCACGCAGTTTTTTTTCATATGAACCTGCTTGTGCGATGTGCGCCACCCAACCACCCCAAAGCAGAACAACGATCAAGAACCTTGGCTGCTGATAATGTTCCATTTGAGAAAATAAATTAATTTTTTTCATGTTAGATTTTACGTTGTAGCTCAGCTTCTAGAGGACATAGAAAGCTGATTGATGGCTTGAAATAACTATGAAAGTGTTGGCTCTCCTAAGTATTTTATTTTGTTTGCATTGATTAAGAATTGTTTGAGTAATGGCGAGTTACCCTTAAATGCATGGTGACCCTTATCTGGCACAATCCATTCTTTCGCCTATATATTTGCATGTAAAGACAACATTTAAGTTAGCTCATCGAGTGCCATATTTGGCACATACGAAAAACACAAGGATACCATTTTTATTGGGGTACCATTAGAATATTCCAAGAAAAACACATATGAGTATAGGTTATTTCAGTTTGAGTTCGTCAGTAGAAATCGGTTGATTGCAGAACGTGTTGTGCATTTTGTGTTATTAATCGGTGAATGTAGAAATTGTTTTCAACTGAAATAATACTGCATAAATCGGTAAAAAAATAAAATGGTCCACAGCAACTTTGCAATTCGTTGTAATAAGAACTAAATTGTTTGTGCCATATATGGCACATCATGCGCAATAATGTGTACCATAATTTGATTTTAGATGTTCGGCATTTCTAATGCTACTGGTAGCAAAAAATCCGTTTCTGACGAAGAATTCTGCAAAATGTTAGCAAAAATACCTAGTAGCAGTGCAGATGGTAGGTATGGAAAGCTACGAATATGACGCAGATGATCCTTGCTCCCGAATGATGCGAAAATGAAAAATATTGCTTGGTTCGAATCCGTTGAATACGTGGCCAATTTCCAAGGTGTCGACATATCCAATTTACTTTGGAAAGACAACAAAAGCGTGAACAACCTTTGTAGGTTCTGATCCAGTTACAAAAATTAACAGGTTCGATCGAAAAAACAAAAGAAAATATCTCAATAAAGTGTCCTGCTGCTATAACCACCCCATGGAACGCGTCGATTTAATGGACATCTACATTGGACGATCGAAGATATCAATGAAATCCAAAAAATGGTACATGTGTCTTTTTCATCATATAATCAATTCTTGGCTTACCTATGTACAAAAAAAAAAAAACAAGCGTTCAGAAACATATGCACATGGATGGATTCCGAATTGAGCTGTCGAAATCTTTGTGCAATATAGGAATGAGCTCCAGCATCCCAACTACATTGGGAAGGGCTTCAGGAAGTCCATCTGTTGAATATTAACATGCCGCGAAGAAAAGACAAGTACCAGCAAATTCCATACCAAGCAAGGATGTTAGACATGATGAAATCAATCATATACCCATTTGGGACAACGTACGCCAAATATGCAAATTTTCAAGTTTATACCTAGTATTACCTATATGGATTATTTATTTAATTATATGTTTTTGTTTTCTGTCAGTCCTTTTCTTTTGAAACAAAACTAAACGACGGTAAAATGGATTTTATATGGTTTCATTATTTTGTTTGTTATATCGACTGTCAAATGTTATATGAAATAAATTGTATTTTAATCCAATTGTCCAATATTTTGTAACGTCCTTAATGCATAGTGTGCCATATATGTCACAAATGCATTTTAACAAATTACTATTACTTTAAATATATTTTTTTAAAAACTATTTATAATAGAATGTTTAATAACTCCATTTCTATCATTAAACATTTTTTATTTAAATTTTTGAAAAATCATGCATTTAAGGGTTAAAGGCAGTAAAGTCAGAAAAAAAAACGCTCCCAAAAAATAGGCATGGCAATGAAAGGAATAGCCTATGTCCTTCTCAGAATCTTAACTAACATTTCAGAAAAAGTTTCATCGAAATCTGTGAAGTAGTTTTCACGCCAACCGCGAACATATCAAAACGGCTACAGTTTTATTATATGTATAGAAGATTTATGTAGCTAGTTCAAAGGGTTTTACTCTTCTTAACCTCCTAGTCAGATTGCTAGTATTTAATAGTTCCTTCATTTCTGAGTTGACGTGATTGAGAAGCCTACTTTTTTGACTTCATCTTCAATAATTTTTTTTTCTAGATCTCTTTGCAGATCAGTGTTTCTAATGTACCACGGCGCATTTACTATATCTATTCCCTAGAACTCGTGTTTGTATTTTTTGTAGATTTGTTTTGCATGTGCATGCCCATAGCTGGAGACCGTAGGTCCACACTGGTTTTAGAATTTGCTTATATAGCAGTAGTTTATTGTATGACAAACAAGAGTATTTCCCTATAAGCCAATACATTTTCCAATAGCGCGTATTGAGCTCTTCTCTTTTTAACTTTCTCCATTACGTAGTAAGAGAAAGATATTGGTTTCGTACAAAATTTCGAACTCGAGATTTTAATCAATTCTGATATTACGATGGTAGAGTAGGGTAAACTGTCCCACAGTGGCCCACGTCCCACAGTGAACCTTTTAAATTTACTTAATTTCTACTTATAAGAGAAAAACGAAGTAAAGAGAAAATAAACCGCGTTACGATTCTATATGAATTTACCTGGGAGTTGAAGTAGTGCGCACGTCTGTGTCAGTTGTGCTCAAGAAAAAGTGATTTTACTTATAAGTAAATTAGAAATCGTCCTACTTATTTTTCTTCCATTTGAAAAAGTATTGTGCTTTATGAGATTTGTGGGATACAATTTAAAATGTTAATTATTATTATTAATTAAAATGAGTATATCAATCAAATTTGTGAAACAATTTTTTTTATAAAAATATTTTTTTCCAAACAAGGCACTTGTCCAACAGTGAACCAGCTCCTAGTGGTACACAGTGAACAATGGTAAATATGGTAGCATTTCCCAGCTTCAGAATTCCGTATTTTTATTAAGCATTTAGCAACGACCTTACAGCATTTAACATTCGTTACTATTATTTTTCTTTAGTTATAAGTTTTGGGATATTACTGAAGTCCTTGAAAGTTATTTTTGTTAATGTTTTGCTATTGTTTATTGTTGTTATTACTTTTCGTCGCTTTTATTACTTATATTTTTGTATTGTTTTGTTTTTTTTTAATGTAAAATATTAAATGAAAACTGATTTGTACCAATTACTTGTTTTTGTTCTTTATTTTTCTTATGGAAAAAAATAAACACTATAGGTTCACTGTGAACTACCCGTTGGTTCACTGTGTCCACCCTCTAGTACACAGGGAACCAGTTGAGGTGCGTTTTGAAAAACTAAAAATTTAGTATTTCCTACTATCTTTTGAAAGCTGGATGTGGTTAAAAAAGCTAATAAAGCATATAATAAGTACCTTCAAACCGTTTAAAGATTAAACAAATAATTTATAAACTAAATCTAGTCAAACGCAAATTGGTCCACTGTTGGACAGTTTACCCTACCTATAACTCAAAAAAGTGGGTCGCAAAATTCTGTCCGGTCTGTCCGTCCTTCAACAGGCCTACAGCCTAAAGGGCTTCCCGGATTACGTTCAAATCTCGGAGTTTTTTGGTTTACAGCTCGGGAGGTGTTTTTTTGTTTTTTCAAGGTAACGTCAATATTAATGGTACTTCCCATATAAAATGTTCGTACCAGTTTGATTTGATCGAAAACGGCTCTAACGATTTCAACCAAAATTGATATTTAAGCTTAAGTAGACTGCGTACCCAGTTTTTGGCTAAAAATTCGAACAACGGTACTTTTGAAATTTCGATATATTTCGAAAACGGGTGCCGGTCTATTCGACAAAATTCATTTCGCAAATTTTATTTCGCATTTATCGAATTTCGCGAATTTCCATTCCGTCTTTGAATTGTGTTGCAACGTATTTATTTCGCAAAGGTTATCTCGCGCTTTTCCATTTCGCTTATGATTAGACAGCATTTGTTGTTTTGAAAGAATTTGTTTCGCTTACTGGTAAGTTTTTATGTAACTGACAAAATGACACTTGGCACACAGTTGTTTTGCAAACGCCGCCGGCCGTGGTTAGGGGTCAACTCGAGAATTTTTTTTGCCAATTTATCATTTTTCCATAACCATATTCCACAAAAGAAAAAGAAAATATTTCGACAAAGACAGCAGAAATTTCTTTTCATGTAATAGATTGTAAAACAAAACATTTCGCGAAATAATACAATGCGAAATAGCAAAATGCGAACAAATCACAACGCAAGGTAAACATTTGCGAAATGATGTTCTTGCGATGCAATTACAAAGTGAAATGAAAAATTGACTAACAAAAATTGCGATTTGATGAAGTGCGAAATAACTAAAATTCAAGACAACAAATTGGGAAATGATTATGGCGAAATGATAAATTGCCAAAAAAAATTCGTGAGTTGACCCCTACCCTTCGAAAACGCTCTATACGATTGTAACAAAAATTAGTTTTTTTCAGTTTATCGGAAAACGGCAATAACGATTTTGACCAAAATGCAAACTTAGAGTCTAATAGATGTTTTCTAAACTATTGTGTCCTCAAATATCGATTTGCTGAAGACTCTGAAAGTCAGTCAGACTCGCACTAAACGTGCACTTTATTTTCTTTACATGTGCTTTCCAGCGCAGTTTTTCGTGCAGTGTCATGCCTAGATATTTGGCTGTGTTCGCGTAGTCTACTTCTTTATCATTTATGAATACCGGTATGTGCTGAACATTTCTGTTCGTAAAATTTGTATGGACCGACTTTAGGTCATGTAGTTTAATTTGCCAATTTTTGGTCCATTTTGATATATTGTTCACTGCCATCTGTAGTTTTTTTTTGTCGCTACATCGACAGTTTCTCCAACAGCAAGGACAGAAGTATCATCTGCAAATGTCGCCACAGTGGTTTCATTA
Organism: Cheilosia vernalis; assembly: GCA_949126925.1. Taxonomy (NCBI): domain Eukaryota; kingdom Metazoa; phylum Arthropoda; class Insecta; order Diptera; family Syrphidae; genus Cheilosia; species Cheilosia vernalis. The sequence continues at coordinate 44,708,954 of OX421358.1, forward strand.
CTATTCGGCAAGTCGCTGGTAAATAAGAAATACAATACAGGGCCTAGCACACTGCCTTGCGGTACGCCAGCTTCTATTTCTCTTACCGCGGTACTAATAATCATTTTTAGTGTCCAGACTAAATTTTTCGAGCTCACAATGGCGAAATTTTACATACAAAATTGCATATTGTGACCTAGGAAATATTTAGTGTGAAGGTTAAAAATGATTATTGGTAAGGCCCTTAATGTAGAGTAGTCATTTTCTTGCTTAATTCTAAAGAATCTTTGTAACATATAGGACTCTAACATTTCTAAAAATTGCTTTGGCAGATGCTTTCGCAATTTATGGATCAGTCCTCTGTGCCATACTTTATTGAAAGCTTGCGCTATATCCAGAAATATAGTAGAGCATATCTTTTTTTCCTCAAATGCTTTTTCGATTTTATCTGTTATTTTATACACCTGATCAATAGTGGATTGTTCAAATCACAGTACAATTTTGTACACGTATAGCCACAAAGCTCAAATTTTGTTCTGTTTCGATAGCTCTATAGAGTTTGCTTCAAAAAAAAAAACTGTTCCAAAGAGAACAAAAAAGAAGATATCGAGTTTAATATAATGAATTAAAAAAATTAATATAATAAAGAACAACCTGCCTGGCTGACGGTGAAATCTCAAGTGGCGGTTTAACAAAAAAATCGGAATGAATAGGAATGGATAAAATGACAGATTAGTGGATCTTATTTGGCTGTGGATAGTGTGAATATAAATTGGATAATTTTTCTACGATATACACAGTGATGCCAAATGTGAAATTAATTGTAAATATAAAATAAACTTAAATGAATATAAAACAGGCTCAGTTTAAGACTTGTGGTTGCGATAATAAGTTTAGTTATTATATAATTACATTTTAATCGCTACGAACAACATGTAACTACTAAACCTTCATTGGTCTACGTATCCTCGTCTGTCCATAAGTATTGTGCTTATTTTTGAGCTTCAGTTTTATAGAGAACATTTAGGCCCATTTTCCCCAAGTTGTGTTCAACTTCGAGTGAATAAAATGGGCCTAAATGAATAAAATGGATAAAATGGGCCTTACAATACTTAACTGTACTCCATATGAAAGCCAAAGTTGTTAGTACTGATAGCAAGGTTTCGGTTTCCAAATTTCTACAACCGCTCTGACACTTTTTTAAGGCAATGCAAAGAATATAATTATACGCGAAATTCCTATACCTACTGATTAACGTGACGTTTTAAGATGCAACGTAAAAAACAAACAAAACAAATTAAAGTCAAACAACTTAAACTGACATGACGTTTCTTTCAAATAATTTAAAATTCATAGATACAATTAATATTTTTGTTTGTCTTTCACTATAAATTATCTTTTTTTTTCAGATAACTCAACCACATGGATAACCAATATCATTTTGCCTTCAGAGACTTATTGCTGAATCCCACGTTCTTCACACATGGTTACAAAACTCACAGTAGGAAATGATTTCTCTTTGAAGTGCAGTATTAACCAGCCAAGGAAACCCACAAAATAAATAGACAAAGAATAAATCTACATGCGAACAAAAATATTTGTACAATGTAACAAGTTCCCTTCCAATTTCAATTGTTATACAAAAAATATTCCTCCCATCGAAAATAAAACCTGGTTACTCGATAGAAAAAAATAATATTAATAATAACAATGACAATACCAAAGAGTGAGAAAATTGTTTTGAAACATGAAAGGATACCACCTGGGTGGTGCTGCCAATAAATCAATGAGTTTATTTTTTCCAGTTAACGTGTACGTTGGCTGTGGATATTTAATTTATAATTTTTCGCATTTCCATTCCGTGTCGAATTTGTTTTAGTCAAACTTAGCTTTCGGAAGCCGTGTGTGTTAGTGGAACATGGAAGAAGATGTAATCTATGCAATTTTAAACGACACAAGAGGCATCGATGCAACTGCAAAATCAGAAGAATTTAGCGACTTCACATTTCATTGGTGGGACGTTCTTTCAAACGGTAGGAACAATAGCCATTTGCTGGTATCATATAAATTCAATTATAAAGGTGCAGACCAAAGAGATGGTAATAATTATTGGGCACTATTAGCGCTGGTGCTCGTTATTGGAACAGCAGCAGGCAACATCCTTGTGTGCTTGGCAATTGCGTGGGAGAGGCGTTTGCAAAATGTTACCAATTATTTTTTAATGTCATTGGCAATAACCGACTTGATGGTTGCCATTCTTGTAATGCCGTTGGGGATCTTGACACTGGTTAAAGGTAAGTAAATATGTTTAATAACAGACAAACAGACATATTATATAATTAACAATTAGAACGACAATGTCATTGTCTATTTATTGCGCACATACAAATATCTCCATTCATCTACATACGTGCGATACATATCAGCACCCATAAAAAGTCGTTAAATGCTTTAAGCTTTAACTATCCGTCATTGCGCCATACCTTCAGTTGATATCATCAATCACCAGAAAGCGGTATTATTAATTTCTTAATTCTGTGAGCTACGTTAGTATCCCTTCTTTACTTGGAATCTTCATTAATACGTAATAATTAATTAAAACTAATAAGCTAAACACTCTACGAAGTATTTGCGACATTTTTCTTGTGTGTGTTATCTAAAATCTAAATGTGCTTGTTTCTATGATAAGAATTTAAGGGAAAATTCGTAATTTCTGAGAACTTGATTGTGGAAATTCTAATAAACTGGATGCTCAGCTATTATTTATACTTTAATTTTAAACAATTGTACAAAAAATTCATGACAAATGTGATAAATGGTCATTATTTCTACCATGATAACAAAGTCCATTTTTCTCAAAATCATCGCATAGATAATTTTTTTTTTTTTAGATTAGTTGGAAGTAACCCTAATGATTTCGACCAAAATGCAATCATGGAGTATGTTTGATATTTGAAAAATGATTGCATCTTTCATTTTCCATTTGAATTACCGAAAATACTACTTTGAAAAATTGTTCATATATCGAGGGTTAAACGGCAGGACCTCGTACGTTGTTTTTATATGTTCTTCAGAAATCACAAAAACCATTTAAAAATAATATTCTAAAGGAAAATAATAGTTAATTAATTGATTTCAGCTACTTGATAATTAATTGATTTCAGCTACTTGATAATCAATTAATACGATGCCATAAGAATATAAGATGCATGTGAATTTAGTGCATCGTTTTAGTTTTAAACGTGACCTACGAGCACGGTTGCCACATTGGTCATTTGTGACCAAATCTGGCCATAAATTTTTCTGGTGGTCACATGGTCATTTGTTATTCCATTTGGTCATTTTTTTTTTTACGAAATGAAAAATTATTGATAATTAAAAAAATAATATGTGATCTGTGTACATGAAGAATATGTTTAAATAATTAAGATGAATTGATTGCTCCGTGTGTACAAATTTAAATTTTCCATAGTCGATTGGAAGAACTACACAATATTTACGGGACAGACACCGTTAACGTTGTGGATGGGTAGAGTGAATTTGGTTTCATCTTTTTTACACTAGCCAATATATTTTCGCAGTCAACGCGCGCATTCGTCGGGAAATATCAAAAAATAAAATAAACATTTATTTTCTATTGTTGGTGGCTATAATATTGAGATTTATTTTTTTTACAATATTAGATATTTGTAAGTAAAATGTTTGAATATGTTTCCCAGTAATCCATGTGCATTTCAATGTACAATGCGTTTTTTGAATATCCTTTAAAATAAAAAATTTAAAATTTATTTTTTCTCCACTGAATAGAGGTGTTAAATTATTTTGGTCATTTTTAGCTACAGTTGGTCATTTTTATTTCCAATTTTGGACACAAATTTTATTTTCAAGTGGCAACCGTGCCTACGAGGTATTGCATTTGTATTTACAATACTTACGAGGTCCTCCATCTTTTTTCACAATGGAGTTTTTTGAATTTAAAATCGACATTCAGGAGACTTACGAGGTACTGTTTCATTTTTGGCGCGAAATATTATAAGTTTTTGCCGTTTCTGTAAATTTTTTAGAACAACATTTTTACGCTGAGAATACCACTAGATGGCTCTGATTTTACAGATTATTTTGAGTTGATAATATTTTTTTTAGCATTTTTCTACTTACGTCCTGCCGTTTAACCCTCGATATCTCGAAATCCCATTTTATAATTTGGGGAAATTTTAAAAACCAAGTATACGCTAACATCCTTAACAATGCCTTTTATGTATACTCATGGTATTTTTCGAGTTAAACATTGTATTGCATGTTACCATTTTGTCAGAATAATTTTACAAAAACAGCTATATCGATTAAGATAAATACATATACTTACCATGTGATAGTAAAAGTATTCTAAATAAGTTCCCATACTTAGTTTTTCTTCAAAAATACAAATATACAAATATAGAGCCCTTACTGCAAAAAAAATTAGTATCCACAAATCAGTATATTTATTTGATCTGATCGCCAATTAAAAACAAATGGGTCTAAATTGCCCTTACTCTTGTATCTCCTTTTTTTAAATCTTTTGAGATCTATAGTTTAGAATACATACAAACATACCTAATGCCAAAATAATTATAAGAATATTTATTCTTCTGCAGTTCGACATTCGCTACAAATGAATATTTCTTTACTGTCGATGTATGCAATGATTTATAAAGAGAAGAAGTGACACAATGAAATCATACACCAAGATCGAAAATTTGTTTTCTTATTCTTAAGCACACTTATTCTAATTAAATTATTTTTAAAAACGAGATTATTAAATTAAACAAAAAAAAAAAAAACAACATAACGTAGCAGCAGCGTCCTGCAAAACGAAAAGGAGAACAAAATTTGTACCTGTTACGCTTTTCACACCGAGCCGAAATCCGCGTTGTCCTCGAAATTCGTCGATGCATTCACACCGACCACTAACTCGTTTTCGTTTAACATTTCAATCAGCTGTGAGACACTATTCGATGGCATTAAACTGTTTTCGATGAAGTTTTCGTTTTTACCCGGTTTTGGGCTTGGAGTGAAAAGCCTATATGATTTCGTTGTGACACTTTTGTGTAGGATTTTTCGACCCGAAACAGATGTACACTAGGCTTTAACAGGAAAAAACTGGAAGTGGACATTCTTCCTTGGACATAGTTTTCATGAATATGAATGTACAAGGTGGGCCAAAAGAGATCACCCTATTGGAAGATGCTCTAATTTTTAAAAATGGCCGCCAATGTCAGATCTGTTTTGACATTTGTGGACTAGGATGATGTAGAATACAAGTGAACAAGGCATGAAGCGATGCACTCCCCAAGAACGTTAAATAATCGTGTCTATCGATTTTTCGACCAAAATCATAATGAGCGATGAGGCTCATTTCCACCTCAGCGGGTACATGAACAAGCAAAACTATCGTTTCTGGGGCATCGAAAAGCCACGAGTAAGCCATTACACCCGCTTAAAGTTACTGCATGGTGCGCTTTTCACGCTGGAGGAGTCATCGGGCAATCTATTTTTCGAGAACGCCGCTGGCACACGCTGAAAAAGAAAACAGTGGACGATGCACGCTATAGGGCCATGTTAACAGAGTTTTTCTGCCGCAATTGAACGAATTAGGATTGGAGGACATGTGGATCCAACAAGCTGGAGCTACGGTACGGCACATACTGCGCGAGCCACAACCGATATTCTGAAGGCGGCGTTCCCGGGTCGCCTCGTTTTGGCGATTTGCACTGGCCCGCAAGATCGCCCGATTTAACCGTTCCAGACTTTTTTTTGTGGGATTTTTTGAAGTCCCGTGTTTACGTGTGTGAAGTAAACGGATACACCCTGTGTAATTCACTTGTCACAGAAATGTCACCCACAACATGTGAATGACAGGAGGGCGTCCGCCTTGCGATTTCCTCCCCGATATCACGTGGCTTCCGAGAATTCGAGACGATAGAAGAATTAAAATAAAACCTGGATACTTCCAAGCATTACAACTGGCGACGAGGATAAAAGTAAGAATGCCAACGATCGGAAATTGTCCAAACTTCGGAGAAGCAGACGACTGGGCGGTCTTCAAGAAAAAAATTGTTCAATTTTTTATCGCAAATGACATCGTCGAGGCAGAGAAGAAGCGCGCAATACTTATCAACGCACTAAGTGAAAAAGTATATAAATTACTTAGTGATCTAGTATTCCCAGATCAGCCAGAAGACGTTAGGTCCACTTTTGACGTACTGATTTCGGCGTTGGACAATCATTTTACGCCCCCCAAGTCTGGATTCGCTGAACGCTATAAATTTTATGCAGCTGAAAAGGAAAAAACCGAAACCAATCAGCAATGGGCAGCCAGAGTAAGAGCCTTAGCAGCGAAGTGTGAATTCAACACCCATTTATCAGTTGCACTGCGAGACAAGTTTATTATGGGTATGGAAAAGGGTCATGAGAAGGATAAACTATTTCTCGAGGATGTGAAGGAGTTAACCTTTGAGAAGGCTCTCACTATTGCAATGTCAATCGAATGCATTAAAAAACAATATGAGACAGCCGACGAACCACGAATTAAAACAGAAGGTGTACCAGATGAGGAACTATACCGTATAAATAATAGGAGGGAAACACGCACAATCAGCGACAACCAACAGTACCGCAGCAATGCACAGAAACAAAATCAACAACAACAACATCAACAACATCAGCAACAGGCACGGAATAGGCAATTCCGGAGCTGTGGAGTATGCGGTAATACAAATCACTCAGAAGAAGTATGCCGGTTCAGAAACTACAGATGTAATCAATGTCATCAGAAGGGTCATCTAAGGAAAATGTGTCAACATAATGTAGAAGAAAACGCTTACACATCTAAATACAATAATTGTAATTACATAGACGACTTATCACTTTTCCATTTATCCACAGATCATACATTAAATCCAATTACCACGTTGGTTGAACTGGATGGGGTTTCGATATACGCGGAAATAGATAGCGGCGCATCAGTATCTGCAATTTCGGAAGAAGATTACAAAAAACATTTTTCAAGCCGTAAACTTGATCTAACCAACTCGCCCCTGAGGAATTACGATGGGTCATATTTCGCACCACTCGGGAAACGTACATTCAAGGTAAATTACCTAAATAAGGAACGATTCGTTGAATTTTATGTCATAAGAAGGGGTGGGCCGCCGCTGTTGGGTCGCGATTGGATGTACGCTTTTAACATGTCAATACATTCCATTCACTTTTTAGATGAGGAGAGTTGTGAGGTAAACGATATTGTGAAGGAATTCTCTGCTGTGTTTGATGGCAAATTGGGAACTTTTAAGGAAGGTACGGTAACTCTTACGTTAAAAGAGAACGCAATTCCGAAATACTTCAGGCCGCGTAGTTTACCTTTTGCCATAAAAGATAAAGTAGAAAAAGAAATCGAGCATTTAGTCAAATTAGGAGTTTTAGAACCGGTCAAGTATAGTGAATGGGGTACCCCCATCGTTCCAATATTAAAGAAAAATGGCACCGTACGTATCTGTGGAGACTATAAGGTCACCCTAAATCCGCAGCTTTTGGTAGACAAGTACTGCTTGCCGAAGATAAAAGACTTGTTTGCAAGGCTTCACGGTGGCCTGCAATTTTCGAAAATTGACTTGTCAACAGCCTATCAACAGTTGTTGTTAGACGAGTCATCTCGGAATCTAACAACTATTTCGACCACTAAAGGGTTGTACCGATATACAAGGATGGTGTATGGAATAGCCTCGGCACCAGCAATATTTCAAAGATGTATGGAAAAGTTGTTTTTAGGTATCGACGGTGTGACCATATTCTTGGATGACATTTTAATAACGGCAGAAACAAAAAAAGAACACATAAAAAGGCTAAAATTAGTCTTGAGTAGATTACAAACAGCTGGGTTAAGAGTAGCAAAAGATAAATGCGAGTTTTTTGCAAACTCAATTTGTTTTCTAGGTCATATTATAGATAAACATGGATTAAGAACGGATCCAAATAAAATTGAAGCAATTTTGAAATTGCCTAGACCGCGTTCGTTAGTAGAGCTTCAATCATTCCTTGGTGTTGTTAATTTCTACCGTGATTTCGTGCCGAAACTAGCCACCATAGCGGCTCCATTGTATAAAATGCTATCGAGGGAACATAAGTGGACCGCATGGGGCCAAGAACAGGAGGCAGCTTTTGCAGAAATAAAAGAAGAATTAGCTTCTCATAGAGTTTTAGCTCATTTTGACCCAGATCGACCTCTGAAATTAATAGTAGATGCCAGTCCATGTGGGGTAGGCGCGGCCTTAGTTCATGTGTTCGAAAACGGTGTTGAAAAGCCAATATCTTTTGCTTCCCAAAGATTGTCTAAGAGTGAAATGAATTATTCTCAAATCGAGAAAGAAGCGCTGGCTATTATGTTCGGGGTTAAAAAGTATCATCAGTACCTTTTTGGCAACAAGTTTATTTTGTGTTCGGACAATAAACCCTTAGTATCCATTTTTGGGTCTAAGAAAGGAATACCGCCAATGTCAGCAAATAGATTGCAAAGATATGCTTTGTTTTTATCAGGGTATCAATTTGAAATCCAATATGTTAACACAAAAAGTAATATCGCAGACTATTTCTCACGTACGCCAATAGATGATGCCGATACAGTACATATTAAGGAAGATGTAGGAGATGTATGTATAAACCATGTTGAGCTAGGAAATTGGCCAGTGACATTCGACCAAATCAAATGCGAGTTACAAACGGATAAGCTGCTAAGAACTGTCATGAAATTTGTAAAAGTAGGTTGGCCTGGGAAGGTAAAAAACCATAAGTTGAGACCATATTACAACCGACGATTCGAATTATCTATTGAATCTGATTGCTTATTTTGGGGATATAAGATAGTAGTGCCAGAGTCATTAAAGAATTCAATTCTGAGTCAAGTACATAAAACGCATTTGGGAATAGTAAAAATGAAAAGTTTAATACGTAGTTATTGCTGGTGGCCATCATTAAATAATGACGTAGAAGAAATAGCAGGATCTTGTGAAAGCTGCAAGGCAAACCAAAGTAGTCCAAATAAATCCACACTGATTAACTGGCAGTGGCCTGAACATCCGTGGGAACGGATTCATGTGGATTTTTTCGGCCCAATATGTACAAAAATGTTTTTAATATGCGTGGATGCTCATACAAAGTGGTTGGAGTGTGTTGACATGGGCAAAAATATAACAAGTGTACATACAATCGAGAAGTTGCGATCAATGTTTGCACGATTCGGGCTACCGAAAACGCTCGTCAGTGATAATGGCAGATCATTTGTGTCTGTCGAGTTTAAAGAATTTTTAAAGCAAAATGGAATTCAACATATCACAATTCCTGTGGGACATCCTGCCACAAATGGCCAAGCCGAAAACGGGGTAAAGTTGGTTAAATCAGCGTTAAAACGGGCTTTATATTCAACCGGTTCGAATAAAGATGTAAACCAAATTTTAGAAGCATATCTGCTGGATTATCGAAACGCTATCCACAGTACCACCGGGGTATCTCCAGCATATCTGATGTTTAAACGTAAATTAAGAAATAGGTTTGATTTAATGAATCCTTTTCTAGAAATAAATCCATGCAACAATAAACCAATCAAAATTAAAGTAAAAGAAATGCAAGAAAAACAAAAAAAATATTATAAAGGCACTAGTAATAGAACGTTTAAAATTGGAGATATGGTACTAACTAAGAATTATTGTGTTCCGGGGAAGGTTTCGTGGATAAAAGGTAAAGTTATAAATAAATTAGGAAAGATAAATTATAATATTGAAATTTTTTAAAAAAATGTTATATGGAAACGTCACGTAAATCAAATGAAATTATGTAAAACTAGTATTTTTAAGTCTGAGGCAGATGTAAGCGATTATGTACCTCAAACATTGTCCGATTTGACACCAAAATTAAGCGAAAATGAGCCTCAAGTATTATCCGATCTTGTTAACGTAAACCAAAACCAAGAGGAAATTAGAACACCAAATGAAAAAATTGAAAACAGAAACATACACGGTCACAAGTATAATACTCGATCAAAAGTAAAATGTAAAAATAGTATGTAAGAATGAGGCTTGTAAGTGAATTAGGGGGGATGTTGTGAAGTAAACGGATACACCCTGTGTAATTCACTTGTCACAGAAATGTCACCCACAACATGTGAATGACAGGAGGGCATCCGCCTTGCGATTTCCTCCCCGATATCACGTGGCTTCCGAGAATTCGAGACGATAGAAGAATTAAAATAAAACCTGGATACTTCCAAGCATTACAACGTGAACAAGCCCGATACCCTAGAAGCCCCAAGGACAACATTCGACACGAGTGCGAGAATCTGTCGCCCGATGTTCTCGCCGAAGTGATGAAAAATACCATAAAACGAGCCCGTATGGCAATCAATTATGACGGCACCCATCATCTTCTCGACTTGACCAATAAAATTCTAAAGGTTCAATAAACATAATCAAAACACAGAATCGAAGCTTTTCATTTAAAAAAAAAATGAGAGCCAAACAACATCGGATGACTTCATTTGGCCCACCTTGTACATACAATAAAGGCGTTGAATGTAGACAACAACTCTCTTACGGTTACCAAAAGTAAATTTTTTTATTCATGGCACGTGGGCTTCGTGGTCATAAACTAAGTAAATTAAGAGAGTTTGTCTACAAGCTGTTTTCCGTGTTTCTATGTGCGAAAGTATGAGTGTCATGTTAAAGTCAATTAGACGCACGCATACACTTGCACATAGCAACCTGACAGATGACTGATACTTCATTCTGTGGTGACATTGGGAAAAATGGCCAGTTATCGGGACGTGTTAAGAAAAAGGTGGGTCTGGTGAGGTGAATTCAGTACCTACATATATTTCATTAAAACGAATATATCAGGCCTGTTTTTTTGAGCTTCGATCTCAGCAAAGCAAAATAATTTGGATTTTCAGCACACAATTACAACAACTGCGCTAGATTTAACACTTCGAGACTCGCAATAGTTGTTGTAATTGCGTGATGAAAATCCAACTTTTTGTTGCTTTGCCCGAATCCCAAAAAAACACGTATCTTATTAAGTGGCATATGCACACGTCAAAAACTCTTCAAGCATGCGAGAGTGTGTTAGTGAAAATGAGACACGTATACGTTGTGTGTCTGCTTGAAGCAAAATCAAAACGTTTTGATTTTTGTTCAATCAGGTGTGGTCGCAGTGGCTTAGTGGTTAGTGTGTTGGACTACTAAGCGAGGGGTCCAGGTTCGAATCCCGCAAAAACCCAAATTCCAACTCAGGGTTTTTTTCACTGCGCCACCTCTCGCGAACGTCTGACAAACATCCGAGAGTATAACTGTCATGAAAGAGCTTCTCAATCGGCCCGTTTGGAACCGGCATAAAATTTTAGATCCCTTCCATTCGTTCCAAAAAATGAAAAACTCACACAAAACGAATGGTTGCGAGAAGCTAGGCCCTGGGTCCCTACAGACCTGTTGCGCCAACTATTATTATTATTATTAGGTGTCAATGCTTGATATAGTGTGATTGTCTGCTTGATGATGTATATGCTCATTTTCGGACGGCGAGGAAGCAACATCGGTGGAATTTATTTGAATTGTTTCTTTTTTGAGTAGGATGAATGACAAATGTTTTTGTTCTGGAATTCATAGAACTTTATCGTTCTTTACCAGCGTTGTGGGACGTAAAATCTTTTTTTTATGTATAAGAATGATTGAAGCCACATGCTTGATATGTGTACATACAACTACAAATAGAATTTACTAATACACTCTCGCATGCTTGAAGAGTTTTTGACGTGTGTAGGTATATGCCGCTTTAGCATTTTCTTATTTTACCTAGATATAGTACGCCTCATAGGCAGGCATGCGACAAGGCTTGGTGTATTCTCAAACGATTTTTGCAGAAGCTGTCTTGACGAGGAGGAGGAAGAAAGAAGAAACCATACTCCATCTCCTATGTACCTGCCCGGCTCTCTCACAAAGACGAAAACTACATTTGGAAGCGTTCTACTATAATGATCTGAACGATCTAAAAAACATAGACATTCGTTATCTCCTTCGCTTCATCAGAAGCTCCAATTGGTTCAACGAGTAGGAAGAATTGAATTTTAGATTCATGTGGTATCACAAGGGACCTTATAATGGTCTAAGTGTGTCGGCTTACCGACAGCCACTTCAACCTAACCTAACCTAACCTTACATTGTGGTTATAAACAATGGAAATATTGATATCATTTGCAAAAATAAAATAAAATCAGTATCTGCCAATAATTATATGGAATTTTACTATGTATTTTATATATATTTTACTATATATTTTAGTTTCGATTCTATGACTTACAGTTTAAAGAAAATAAATTCATAAATTGATTTTCAAGTACAAATTGGTTGGTCATCAGAATTTCTAAAAATTTAATTGATGTACTATTATTTTTTGATGGCTATGAAGGTTGCGAATTATTTTGGGTGGTAACATTTCGAAAAGTAATGATTTTATATATTAGTTTTAATTATTGTGCCTTGTTAAACTTATATAAACAATTATTACACGGTAACTTCATAAAAATATTATAACTCATAAATTATTCCCACTCAGAAAAGTTCTTATCTCTCCCCAGAACCCCAACACATACATGTTTTCGTGGTGAAATAAAACAAAAAATCTTGACTATGTGGATGCGTTTCAACTGACCGAAACTCACCAAATACACTAAAATCAGTCAGTGTTCTTAGCATTTTTCCCTTTTCATCGAACTCAAATTCCCTCGATTTGTTCAAGCAAAAATATTTCTTTTAAAAGTAAAGTTGGTATAATTCGGTAAGAAATTTACATTAAATTAACCTTGAGTATAAAAATCGCAGTTTGTTGACATTATAATGATTATTTCTTGATACTAGAAATCTTTTTCAAAAAGACATCTCTTCTTTATGGGCATTTAGTGTGTTGCATTGTAGTTCGAATGTTTTTTCGTCAGATTCATGATACTTAAACAATTTTGATGCTTTATTTTTGTTTTGTACGAATCGTTTTTCGGGCAACAAAATTTCCACAAAAGGTAGAAATTCCACGATGTAAGATGACTGCTGAGTGTCAGTATTTCATTATACCCCCTCCATTCACATTTTTTTTTGTTATGTTGCTTCACACGTATTCACGGATACGAAATTTAAGAAAGAATGTTTCTTTCAAAATTTGCGGGGGGAATCGGGTAGGTGCGCGGGAGCTGACGGTTTAATACTAATTTAAAGTTCGTGGTTAGTGTGCTGAACTACTGAGCAAGATGCATTAGTTAGATCCGCGGCAAAAGTATAATTACAGCTCAATTTGTTTTCCCCCATCAATGGGCCACCTCGCCCAACCGTATAACAAACACTATAGATCTTAACTGTCGAAACTTCTCAATTCAAACGTTCAAACTCGGCATGTAATTGCTGGTCCTTCCGTTAACGAAAAGTTGTGAGGTGCTAAGAATACGATCGTATGCGGACAAGCCAGTAAAAGAAAAATGAGAGGTAAGGTGCTAGTAACGCGATTTTTCAATCATCATTTTATAATTATTACGTGAACATCAAAGATCAAGTTTCTTTACACTTTTCAAGTATTTTGTGCACAAAAAAAAAAATTGTGGCTGTTTGTCGCTATTAAGACTGCTAAAATTAAGTTATTAATTCCCCATGCAAAATGCTTATAAGCTCATTGAAAGAATTTTGGTGAAATTCAATTTGTCGCCGCCATATTACCATAGTAGGTAACGTATTCGAATATAATACCTGTGACACACATATGGTTTCGAAACCATGGTTTCAATACTATGGCATCGTCAATACTATGCTAGGTGACACACTATTCAACGTAGTATAGTTTGACAGTTATGCTTGTGACACACATGTGGTTTCGATACCATGGTATCGAGATGAACCACATGTCTGTCAGGGTATACTACGCTAAAACCAGACGAGCAATGTGGTTTGAGCCTTTTTTTTTTTTTTTTTTTTTTGTCGGAGGTTGTTACTATCCGATGGAGCACTCAGACACAACTACTGGTCCATTGTACTGCCAAAACGGACACCTTACATTGCTGTACTTAGTTTTCCCGTCTTTCGAAGAAAGATTAGAAGGAGCTTCAGTGATGGAGAGCTTAGATGTTCGGCACTCACCACATCAGCCCCAAAGATCCGCCATCTGTTGCGAGCAAAGGCAGGACAATTACAGAGGAAGTGTTCCGCTGTATCGTCGTCCTCTCCACACGCAGGACAGATGGTGGTATCGCTCAAGCCCAACACATTCAAATGTTTGGCAAAAGCTTGGTGGCCCGAAAGGACACCCACAAGCAGTCTGCAGTCAATTCTCCTGAGAGACAGAAGGAAAGACGCAGACCTTTTACAGATGTCCGGACGCAGTCGTTTGGCCTGTCTACACCCCGCACAGTCACGCCACCGACGCTCGTGTTCACGAGAAACCCAAGTATCAATGGATGACCTAACTGCAGATGCGGACAGACCCAACGCCGGCTCAGGTCCTGAGAGAGCTTCTTCTGATCCCAGCCTGGCAAGCTCATCAGCGATCTCATTTCCATGGATGCCAGTGTGACCTGGGACCCAAACAAGATTCACTGTGTTTAGCCTACCGACTAGGTTCAGAGATAGCTTGAGTTCAAGCACTAATTTAGACGAGGTAAGAGGGTTGAGCAGTGCTTTTAATGCAGCTTGGCTATCGCTGCAAACGCATATGCTTCTAGCCCTCCACCTGTTTGTCACAATATAGCGCATGGCCATGAGGATAGCGAAAATCTCCGCTTGGAAGACAGACGCATAGTTACCTAATGGGTAGTGTAGTCTAATGTTCTCGCTTTCCACAAAGACCCCAGAACCAGATCCTTGTTCGGTCCTGGAGCCGTCCGTGAATATACGATGGCATTCTTTTCCTGGCTCAGAGTCTGGCCGAAGCCATTCCGTCGCCTGAGGAAAGTTGACTTGGTAGTTTTGTCGCAGTAGGATTTCTGGTGTCATTGCGTCAGAGGGCATATCCATAAGACAGGAGTCAAAGGATAATTCTCGCACAAGTTCTTCAAAACTCCAATGCGCGTGGTACCAAAAACCACCTCTCTTTAATCGAGCGATGGTTTTCAGCGTACACCCCATGATAAAAATATCAAGAGGGGGGAGGTTCATCATAGCATCTAGAGCAGAGTCCGGAGTGCTAGGGAAGGCCACTGTGCATCCAAGACAGACCGTTCTTTGAAGTTTGGCAAAAGAGGCAGTAACACGTTTCCGCGAAAGCCTGTTCCACCATACAACCGATGCATATGAGAGAAGTGGTCTTACCATTGCCGTATAGATCCAAAGGACCCTTTTAGGAGATAAGCCCCATGTCTTGCCAAAAGCGCCTTTGCACTGCCAGAAAGTTGACAGTGCTTTATCGGTTTTTGATTCAACATGCTTGGACCAAAGAAGCTTACTATCGAGGATTACTCCCAGATATTTGACTTCATTGGAGATCGGGATAGTGACGCCTTTTAGCACAAGCTGAGTCAGACCAGTGACATTCCTCCTTCTCGTGAAGAGAACAACCGTAGTTTTAAGAGGATTCACTGAAAGCCCATTACTTGCGCACCAATCATCGATTAAGCCCAAGGATCTCTGCGCCTGAGAGCAGACAGTCCCTAGGTCAGAACCGACAGACAGAACGGCGACATCATCCGCGTAGGCCTGTGTGTAGGTTCCAGGAAGATTGAGAGCCGTTAGCAGAGAGTCAACTACCATACACCATAAAAGGGGAGACAGAACACCACCTTGAGGGCAGCCCCTGTTTACCCCTGTCATGACACATTTGCCACAGTCCGCCTCGGCAATCAGCGTCCTGTTCATTAGCATTGCTTTAATCCACAACACCAATGTTTCATCTACACCATGATGTCTGGCTGCATTGCACATACTATCAAAAGTCGCATTGTCAAAAGCACCCTCAATATCGACGAAGATACCCAACGCGTACTCCTTCCGATCAAGAGCACTCTCGATCCTCCCAACGAGGTTCTGGAGCGCAGTTTCACAGGATTTTCCACGCTGATAGGCATGTTGCATCGCTGAAAGAGGATGCGATCGAAGAGCAACTTTTCGCACGTGCAGCTCAACCAGTCTCTCCAAGCTTTTCAGCAAGAAGGAGGACAGACTTATGGGTCTGAAGCTCTTGGCGAGAGTGTAGTCAGTCTTACCTAACTTTGGTATAAACACGACTTTTACCATACGCCAAGGAGAAGGTATGTAGACCAGGGCCAAGCTGGCGGTGAAAATTCTTTTCAGCGTCGGCATCAGCTGGCTACAACCATGTTTCAGCATAGCCGGAAAAATTCCATCCGGACCCGGTGACTTGAAAGCCTCAAACGATGCAATTGCATATCTGATAGCTTCGTCCGTCACCACTCCGGACGCAATATACCAGCTACGCCGCGTGGTGTTAGTCGGTTCCGAAGCGGCCACCGTTGCCGGTACCACTGAAGAACGCGTAGTGACCTGATTTCCCGGGAAGTGAGTCTCCAGCAGGAGACTAAAAGTCTCCGCCTTTGTCTCAGTGTAGGTACCATCAGATTTTTGGAGCGATTCCAGCTTACTTGGTCTGTCCCTTTTGAGGACTTTAACAAGCCTGCTGGTTGCACTTAGTGATACGACCTCCTCACAAAATTTCCTATAAGAGTCGTTCTTCGATTTACGAATCAGTCTCTTAAATTCTTTTTGCTTCGATCGATACAGATTCCAGTCTTCTTCTAAGTTGGTCTTTAAAGACCGATTTAGGAGCTTCCTGGTTTCTTTACGGATACACTGCAGTTCGGTATTCCACCAAGGTACCGGTTTTCTACAGGAGTTTTTTGTAACTGGACACGCTAATTCAAAACAACGGGTAATGACGCCGCTCAGATCCTGAGCAGACCTCTCCACCTCCTGTATTGATCTAAGTTTGGGTGGAGCTTTGACAGAATTGCCAAGTTCCTCCTCAAACCGGGCCCAATTTGTTTTTCTCGGATTTCTCCTCTCTTGCAAAGGTGAAACTTCACAGTAGATTTGAAATTCGATGTATCTATGGTCTGACAGAGTGCTATCTGGCGATACCCTCCAATTTGTTATAGTCTTGGAATGCCTGTTGGACAGGGTAACATCGATTACCTGCTGTCTCCTGGCTGTAACAAATGTAGGTCTACAACCCACATTGTTGATGGTGATATCAGACGATAAGGTGAAGTCCAGAAGACGATCCCCTCGTATATTGCACTTGCTGCTGCCCCAAACAGTGTTTTCAGCATTAGCATCGCAACATAGGATGAGACCTATCTTTTTGGACTCGCAATACTCTACGAGCTCAACAACAGCCTTTGGTGGTGGAGGAGTTAAAGAGTCGTAGGGAAAGTAAGCCGATGCAACGACAAAGGTTTCCCAATTGCCGTTTGCATGGTAGCTAATAGTTGCAGCAACCAAATCTTGGCAACAGAACCGTTTGATTGTAACTGCCGTGAGGGATTTCGATACAACAAGACATGTCCTAGGTCTCTCGGACAGCTCATCGTAAAGAACGTTATGCGAACTGCTCAATACACCAAGGCCACAGATGCGATATTTCCACACCCATGGTTCCTAAATGGATGTTATGCAGTTTTTTGTTCTACGGGCAGCAAGCCTCCTACTTAAAAGAGCAGTAGCAGCCTTGCAGTGCTGTAGGTTTATCTGAGTAAACAAAATTGATGTAAACTCTGGGTTACGACCACTATTTGCACTATTTGGCATTGAAATGGAAATGAATCCTACCAAGATGCAGATAGGGTCGCATGTCGTACCTAGACTTAATGGTCTCGGCAGAAGCCATGTCTATGCTCACAACCAGAGAACTACCATCTTCATCGTGACGGTTTTTGCTCGGCCTGTGAGAACGGACAATCCAGGCTTTTGTGTCGAGACCAGGATTCTGGGTATGCAAACGCTTTAGCACGTCCGCCGATTTCCCCAGTTTCCCAAAGATCCAGCAGACAGCACGCGTAAGCTTGGGTGGCTTGTAGACCTCAAAAATTGTGGTCCCAAGGGGAGGGATTTTCGGCACCATACTGCTGACCCATTCAGAGGTTTGCTGTGAGGAGGTCTTCACCATGAAGGTTCCGTCCTTGAACTCACAGCCCTCAACCTGGATGCAAGCATTTGTTGCCGCAACAAGCTCCAAAAGATGGGCTTTGCAGTGTTTACACTCTGCATCGCTCATACTATTGTCATTGCCTGCTTTCCCTATACGAACTACCAAAGAGGAGACAGCAGCATCCTTATAGGACAACCTACTATCACGCACTTTAGCTGTTCTGCGTTCGAAAGAAGCGCTCTGACCGATAGAGCCATCCGCGACAACCTTGTTCTGTCCGCTGGTACTGCAACCTGAGTTGGTTTCAGCACCTGCATCATTCGTTACTAGTGCACGGGCAGCTCCAACGATTGGAGAGCCTCCGGAGCTCACGCCTGTAGGTACGAGCTTGGGTCGCTTCTTCTTGCTTTTCGGTTCGGCAGAAGAGGAGGCAGTGCCCAATCCGAGGGACTGGCTGGCTTAAGTTTGTGAGACCTCCACCGACCTGTTCCTTTTCAAAGGCACCGCCGAAGAGCTGAGAGATGTGCTTGCGCCTTCAGCCGATAAAGCATCTTTGCGCCGCAAATCCAACAGCTTCCTCCTTTTCCTCTTTCGCTGTTCCTTAGACAGGCGCAGCTCAAGGCCCGCCTCTTCAGGAGCCCGTTCAACCATGGAGGTATCCCGAGTCAGACCGTCAGTGGCAGTGCAGTGAGCAGCAGCCTGTCCCATGCTCAAATTACCGAGCGAATCGGATATAGAGCCACAAGAGTTGCTGTTTCGTTCGAATCTCAAGCCTGCGGGTGTGCTCACAGCGTCCAGTTTCCTTCCACCAGTACCGCTTCCATTGCTGGTAGCAGCACCGGCTTCATTTGGAGACCGCGCGCAAACAGACCCACAGACTTGAGGGTTTATTCTCTTTACGAGCTTGGGTCGCTTCTTCTTGCTTTTCGGTTCGGCAGAAGAGGAGGCAGCGCCCGATCCGAGGGATTGGCTGGCTTCAGTTGGTGAGACCTCAACCGACCTATTCCTCTTCAAAGGCACCGCCGAAGAGCTGAAAGATGTGCTTGCGCCTTCAGCAAATAAAGCTTCTTTGCGCCGCACAACCGACAACTTCCTCCTTTTCCTCTTCCGCTGTCCCTTAGACAGGCGCCGCTCAAGGTCACCCTCTTCAGGAGCCCGTTCAACCACGGAGGTATCCCGAGTCAGGCCGTCAGTGGTAACGCAGTGAGCAGCAGCTTGTCCCATGCTCAATTTACCGAGTGAATCGGACATAGAGCCACAAGAGTCGCATGAGGGTTCGAGTATGAATGTTGGGGCCTCCAGAATCCGTGCCCCGGCCGTAGTCGAGAAGACTACGGATGGATTTTGGCTGTCGCCATTACCACCTGGAGTAGACAATTCCACTTGTTTCTCCATTCATATCATGTTTTGAGTTTTAACCACTGGCTCCTGTGGGTTAGAATACACTAACAGTTTGATTTTTACTGAGGATAGGCAAGCCGTTACCTCAAACCATCCTCCTTTACCCGGGCTTGGGACCGGCATGCTACTTGCGTAACAAGGCGGAGCGTAGTATCGATACTAGGGTTTTTTGCGTAGTATAGCCATCTCCCTAGCGAAAACAGCGCCACTCTCATGAAGTGGAGCATAGTTTTACTTAAACTACCTGCCACCTTCATAGAAAATGCTATAGTATTCTTGCCATGGAGTCTATACTAGGTGTGTGTCACGGGTTTTATTGTCTACCCGAGCATGGTAACTATGGTAACTGTCAAACTATACTACGTTGTATAGTGTGTCACATAGCATAGTATTGACGATGCCATAGTATTGAAACCATGGTTTCGAAACCATATGTGTGTCACAGGCATTACCATCGTTACCATGCTCGGGTAGACAATAAAACCCGTGACACACACCTAGTATAGACTCCATGGCAAGAATACTATAGCATTTTCTATGAAAGTGATAGGTAGTTTAAGTAAAACTATGCTCCACTTCATGAGAGTGGCGCTGTTTTCGCTAGGGGGATGGCTATACTACGCAAAAAACCCTAGTATCGATACTACGCTCAAACCACATTGCTCGTCCGGTATTAGCGTAGTATACCCTGACAGACATGTGGTTCATCTCGATACCATGGTATCGAAACCACATGTGTGTCACAAGCATAAAACATATTATGTAGATTAGAGCCCGTTTTCGAAGAAATGCAATTTACCTACCCCTAAAAGTAAGCAACTGTATAATTTTATTTCCATGATTTTACTATGGAAAATATTTGTCGATATCATTTTGTTGCTCTAAATTTGAATAGTATGTATTAAAATGAAATTCTTTAGTAGAACTTACTCTCAAGGTGGAGTCGCTTTTTCGGTTGGATGCTACTTTTCCGGATCCAAAACCATATCGGCTATGCCACTTCCTCAAGAGAATAACAGGTAGGAGGACGAAATGGTGAAAAACAAGAAATGGGTCGAAAGGTGATAGGCGACCAACATTTTTTTTTGGAGCGGTTTTGAACACAACAAGTGTTTATTTATTTAACTACTAAACATTTAAGCCACGATTGTTAATTTTTTTTATATTTTCAATATAATTTTGTTAGGTTAAAATCAATCACATGATTAAGGAGAATTTGATCGATTGCATAGGAGCGTACGGTTTACTGTTGTTGGTTGAGTGAAGGCCGCTTCCTTGTTAGGCCCGCTTTACAGTTGCCCGTAATGTCGCTGTGACCTGGAACCCAGCGCAGGATTACTGAACATCTGCCCGCAATCTCGTTAAGAGATTCCCGGAATTGTTTTACCAACTTTGATATGATTGTTGGTGTATTCAGGGCTTATATGGACAAGGCAAGTCTGCAGGCTGAATTTCTTCCGTCATCCATCTGTATAGACTTCATGTGCATATCTATTACCTAATTACCTATCGTGATATTCTCCCATTCGGAACGGTCTGGTAGTGTTCCTTAAACATCGATAGTTTAATATTTCGATAGTATCGATAGTTTCGGAGTAAAACTATCGATAGTATCGATACTATCGATAGTTTTATACACATACGTTTTGTAAAGACGGGGTTGTAAATTTGTCCACAATTTATTAATAAAAAAACATTTAAAAACAAACATATTTTATTAAACGAAGAAGACAAACCATCTTGATCATGAGAAGTTCTAGCGAGCATTCCCGACTGATGCTTACGCTTCAAGTGGTCGGAGAGATTACTCGTGTTACCAGAGTGCTTGTACTCCTTTTGGCACAAAGTACACTTAACAAATTTATTGTCACCTTCAACATACTTAAAATATTTCCACACAGCCGATTTTTTACTTCGATTCATTTTTAACTACAAGTTTTCACTTTAAATTTCAAGAAATAACTTTACTCATTTATTGTTATTGGTCAGTAAACTTAAACTCAACCCTAAGAACATCCACCTTCAAGTGATTTGCATCTACAAAGTTAGAAAACACGCAGCACTACCTACGATTGTAAATGCTACCATAGGATATGCACATAATGCAAAAATGTTTTATTTGTTGACACAAGAAAAAACATAAAACCTATGTACAAAAAACAGAAATTCCATATCACTTTCCCAAGCCACTTGTTGTTTCGTGGAAGGGTTAAAAGAAGTACATACTCGCATATGCACATTGCGCACATAGTCGCGCAAACTCAATTTGCAGTAAAGAGGCTACCTCTCTTTTGCCAAAGTTTTGTTATTTTTGGTTCTTTTTTTATTACAGCATCATAAATAAGATGCATACCTAGATCGATGTCTAGACACTGCAAAATATTAGAATACCGAAGCAGCTGTGGTCAAGAAATGTTTTAA
The DNA here is from genome assembly GCA_949126925.1 of Cheilosia vernalis. NCBI lineage: Eukaryota > Metazoa > Arthropoda > Insecta > Diptera > Syrphidae > Cheilosia > Cheilosia vernalis. The sequence continues at coordinate 44,730,911 of OX421358.1, forward strand.
AAGGACTCGCATTTTGTAATTCATTATAGTTTACTTAAAGGCGCTTATCTTTTTTTCAGTACAAAAGAAGTACTTCTTTATACGTAGAAAAGTAGTTATCCTACTAACGAAGTACTTCTCTTACGTACATGTTTCACATGTTTTATTAGTACTTCTACTTTTGCTTCGAATATGTGCTCATATATGCATTTCGATAGTATCGATAGTTTTTTTGAACCATCGATAGTATCGATAGTAAAAAACTATCGATACTATCGATAGACTATCGATGTTTAAGGAACACTACGGTCTGGGATTATTGCTTTGTATATTAAAATCCTTGAAAGTAAATAGTAAAATCCGTTTTATCCGGGATTGAGCCAGGGAGGATACTCATATGGCCTGTCTGATAGTTGGTCCATCTCTGAGATTCCCTAAGCCTTAAGGCTGCCATAGACGCAACTAATTTCCCGTAGATGTCGACAGGAAGAAGACATTTTTTTTTTAAAGAAGAAGATATAGTATTGTGTCTAAAGCAGCAGAAGGAGTGGACCTTAGCGACCCTGTGATGCATATACTGGCTGATCTTTGTATACGTTCCATAGATCTAGAATTGCATTTTTTCGCTAGTACGGGCCACCAAACCAGGATTCCGTCAAACAGAATGGGTCTGACCACCGCATTATAGAACCAGCTTCTTACCTTAGGCTGAAGGCCCCATCTGGGACCTAGGGCCTTTCTAGAGGTATGGATAGCTACCGCGGCCTTTCTTGTGCAGTCCTGAATATTTAGCTTCTAATTAAGCTTACTATTTAATATTATACCTAGATATTGGGAATTTTGTATCTGTTTGTGAAAAAGATTAACTCTATCTTGGATGGAGTGACATCAAATCCAATAGTCTCCGCCCATTTGACTAGTTTGTACAGAGCAGATTCCATAAGGTCTCTTATAGTATTTGGAAATTTGCCAGATATCGTCGGCTGAATGCTATCTGGTTCAATGTCCATTTTTCAAAATGTTGGCAAATCGATTTTTAAAGTTCAGATTGAAAATTTTTGTTTATATCAGAAAATGTTTGATTGGTATTGATTTTTTTCTGAAAGCCTTGACAATTTTGTTTTTAAAACAAGTCACAGAATTTGTTTTTCTTTTATTTTGAATTAGTTATAAAATAAAATCAACAAGGAAGTCATTTTGGATATTGAACAAAGTTATATGGAATAACAATAAGTTGGTAAAATTGTGGGATATTGAACAGAAAAACTCAATATTGAACAACATAGAAAAAAACAAAAAGTTTTTTGAAGTTGAAGTTGATTATGTTATATAGAACAAAAAATAGTCCTATTGTTTGAAAATTTTAAAGAAACAACCAGAACACATAATGTACCTAACAATGTTTTCTTTTGGAGCGAATCAAAATCACGTGTAAGTAAAAAGACTTATTTGTTTCTTAATTCAAATCTTTATTTTATGAAAAAGTTAGAAAGATATGCATTCTTCTATGCCCATTGGTGGCTGGAGTGTGCGGGAAATACGGGAGGCTCAAAGGGAAGATCCGGATATCGAACCGATTATCGCCTGGAAGGAGCATGAGGGAAAACCAGACTTGCAGGAGATATCCAATAGGAGCCCCGAGCTGAAGGCATACTGGGCGCAGTGGGACTCCCTTCATGTGAAAGATGGCACTCTAAAAAGAAAATGGGAAAGTCCGGGTGGAAAGTCGTTCGTAATGCAGCTTGTTGTACCCAGGTCAAAAGTCATGGAAGTGCTGAGGGAATTACATGATGGAGTGTCTGGGGGCCACTTGGGAATCAATAAAACGCTCGAAAAAGTGCGAGAACGCTTTAACTGGATCCATTCAAGGGAGGATGTTGAAAATTGGTGCAGGAAATGCGTAACATGTGCGGCCAGCAAAGGCCCGAGAGTGAAAGTCCGTGGCAAAATGCATCAAACAATGTTGGAGCCCCTTTTAAAAGGATAGCAGTTGATATTGCGGGACCGTTTCCTGAAACAAACAATGGAAATCGTTACATCCTCGTTGTTATGGACTATTTCAGTAAGTGGGCTGAAGCATTTGCTATCCCAAATCAAGAAGCTAAAACCGTGGTGGAGCAAATTGTCTACAACTGGGTAAGCAGATTCGGTGTACCGATGGAACTGCATTCGGACCAAGGACGAAACTTTGAGTCGAACATTTTCCAAGGAGTGTGCCAGTTACTCGGGATTCACAAGACAAGGACAACACCACTTCATCCACAATCAGATGGGATGGTGGAGCGCTTCAACAGAACACTGAATGAACACCTCTCTAAGGTCGTTGAAGAGGACCAGAGAGACTTGGATAAGCAGATTCCCATGTTTTTATTGGCTTATCGAGGTGCAGTGCATAGCACCACAGGACGTACTCCATCTAAAATCTTATTTGGTCGAACAGTCCGCCTACCTAGCGAGTTGATGTTTGGATATCCTTGCGAAGAGCCCAAGAATGAGGAGGAATATGTTAAATAACTCAGGGATATCATCAGGGACGTGCATCGAAACACTAGGGATAAGATTTAGATAGCCAGTGACCGCATGAAAACGAGGTACGATAGTAAAACGACAACTACAGGATTCCAGGAAAGAGATCTGGTATGGCTATATAACCCTCATCGTAGAAAAGGTTTATCGCCTAAGTTGCAACAAGACTGGGAAGGGCCCTGATTGGTTGATTGATTTAGGTGGCTGTATTTCCCGACGAGGAAAAACACAAGTAGTGCATTGAGCGCCGTTTTGAAACCACAACTAGCGGAACCTGAAATGAAAGGGGGTGAAGGAAGTTAAGAGAGCTCAAAACCAGCCTGTGGAGTTGATAAATTTGATGATCTTATAAAAATGGATGCTTTGGATGGCCGAAAGGTCATCTAAAAAGGGATGACCTAGTGCACTGCGTCTGGTTTTGGCTAGGGCCGGACACTCACAAAAAAGATGGAACACTGTTTCACTCTTGTTTGTGCCAGCACAGCTACGGCAATGGGTATTGTGGGGGATACCAAGCTTGGCTGCGTGAGTTCCTATAGGCCAATGACCCGTACTGATTGCCGTTAGTCTGTCAATATCTATACGCTTGTTCTGGCATCATCGTAGGTTGGCCAGATCTTCCTTGAAATGACGCAGTTCGTCAGGTTCAACCACCTAGTCTCAGCCCATGAGGTGAAGTGCAGAAGGATTTCTCTCTTAACATATCCCAGCGGAGGGAAGACTTGCTCCGCATGAGACACGCACAGAGCTGCCTCAAATCTGGCAAGTTCATCGGCTTTCTCATTCCCTTCGATGTTCCTATGGCCGGGAACCCAGACGAGAGTGATATCAAACCGATGACAAGCCCTGGACAGTGTCTCCCTGCATTCCACAACGAGCTTGGACGTTGGCTTAGTTGAACCGACAGCCTTAATCGCGGTCTGACTGTCGACGAAGATGCCTATTTTTCTTTTGGGAGTCGCAATATTGTGGAGCAGTCTACACGCCTCCTTAATTGCAAGTATAGTTACTTCCGCTTGAAATACACTGGCTACGTTGAGTAGGCGAAGACTTTTAGGGATGTTTAATTCTGTTGAGAAAATGCCTGCTCCTACTCCACAGTCCAAATTGGAACCATCTGTGAAGATGGGTATGTCGAATTCATTAACGACCGCATTCTCCTCCCATTCTGATCTAGAGGGGAATCTAACAGAGAAGTTTTTATGGAAGTCGTGTTTGGGTACTATGTAGTCTGTAGACATACGACCTATGCCGTTAGGAAGGGCCCTACACTATCGTAAAGCGCATCAACGACGTTATCTATCGCATCCAACGAGGAAGAGGCAAGCTGAAAGTCGGAAATCAAATGCAACAACGGTGATCTCGTTTGATATTGAACAAAAGAGAATGAAAGTATACGGTTGGATATTGAACAAAAACTAAAATTAATTGGATATTGAACAAAATAGAAATGAAGGAAGTACAAACGCATATTGAACAAAACATTCAAAATAGTGGATATTGAACAAGAAAGAAATTATAAAATCTTTTTTTAAAAATGTACCAGAAATTGTTCAATATAATACAAAAAAGATGAAAAGAGGTTTATTGAACAAAAGTGACGTGGCAAATCGTTAAAAAAGTCTCCTATTGAACAAAACAGTTCTCTGTAGCTTGAAAACTAAAAGAGATAGAACAAAATGGTTTGCGCCAAACGAAAGAGCGTCCCAAAATTATGAAGACTACATACCTAACTCAATTTCGTAAAAAATGGCCTTTAGAACAAGATAGCATTCAGCCGACGATATGGCAAAAGCGATGTCATCTGCATAGGCTATAACTTTACATCCCATGTTTGTCAGGATGATAAGTGCTTCGTTAACTACTAAGATCCAAAGTAGTGGTGACAGCACTCCCCCCTATGGTGAGCCTCTGTGCACCGACCGTCTGGTTTGACAGCTCCCTATAGTTGGGATAAGATCACTCTGCTACTAAGCATGTTTTCTACCCAGACGCGTCGACAGTTGTCAACCTTCGGCCACTGTGGTTTACTTCCTTTCCTATGTCTACTGATCGGGCAAGCTCTTTCAAAGGCTTCGTTCATCGATTTGGTGACTTTGTCGGTTGATTATCTATTTGTCCAAGCTTTTGCTTTACGACAGAATTATATACCTACCTGCCAATTGGTTTTCCTCGGATTTTGGAATTTTTCGAATGGAGGACCAATAAGGTCAACATTAAATTGGATATAGCGGTAGTCCGAAAATGAGACATCTGTTAAGACTATCTAATTACTAATAATTGTTAGTTTTACAGAGTTAGTTGCTAAAGTTATGTCTAAAGTTTCCTGTCTTATCCTATTGATAAAGGTAGGTTGTGAACCTTTGTTGCATACTATGAGATTGGTTGCCATAATGTAATCAAAAAGACACTCACCCCTTTTGTTAGTGCCGCTGCTTCCCCAGAGGGTGTGATGAGCGTTGGCGATTGCGCCCACCGCAAGGGGAATGTTGTTTCTCTCAGCTGCCTCTATTGTTCCGCACACGTTTATTGCGGGAATAGGTCCTGTATCGTCATAGTGCATATAAGCGGACGATATTCTTAGCTTTTCACCCAGACAAAATCTGGACCACTGAAATTGGGTATAAGGCGAGCTTAAACTGTTCTTTTGCCAAAAATACAGGATCTGAGTTTACCTTCGTTTTTTTGTTTATAGAATAAGGTGGAGTGTTTTGCCCTTAGTCCAATTATGATATTCTTACCATCCCCAGTGGTTCTTGGATAAGGACAACGTCTTCTCCGCCCGTTAGCAGGCGAAGCATTAAATTAGCTGATGCTACTTTGGATTAATGGAGGTTAATCTGTAGCAGTCTTAGCATCACTGCTGACCGATACAGACGCCTCTATCACTGTTCTGGTTCTTTCCTCCAAATCAGAAGAAAGCTCGGTTAATTGTGGAATGAGGTTCATCGTCTATCTTGCCGCCATCCGTTACAGCTGGCTACATGACAACGACCCGGTTTCCATCCTCTTCAGAGAGATATCACGGGTTTACCACGATATCTCGAAAAAAAAATCTCGAAAGAAAAAATCTCGAATGTAGAAATCTCGAAAAAAAAAATTTCGAAAGCTTAACATCGAATAACAAAAATCTCGAATTAATATTAATTTTTGAGACAACGGTAACAATTTGCGCAAATTATGAAATATGTATGCAACCCCCCCTGCTTGGGTTTACTGTTGGATAATGGGGTGGGTGCGAGGTTTTTTACTTATATTTTTTGTTGAATTTTCAAATTGTTGGGTGGGACATAAGGCCCAAATTTTTTTTCTTAGGATCAAAAAAAAATCTCGAATTTACTTTTTATTTTCGAGATATAGCTATTCTTTCGAGATTTTGGTACATTCGAGATTTTTGCATTCGATATTAAAAAAAAAAATTTCGAGATTTTTAGCCTTCAAGATTACGTCATGATCCCAGATATCACACCCGACAAGAGTCTCTCTTCCTTTTCCTGGACTCTTATGATAAGTTCGTCAATGCCAAAGGAGAACTTGTAGCCTCTTCTGCTTAGCAGGTCTAAGGATTCCTTGTTCATAAGGAATGAAACCAGCCTGCCTCTCTCTTCCGGTTCACCGGCTTTAATGAGTTTCCAGTTACTTGTTGGAAGATCGGGGTTTTGCAGACGAATAAATCTGAGAATGTCAGCTTCTGTTGATGACCCTGGGGGCTCTGCGTTGTTCCACAGCGGATTTATTTTGGGGACTTTTGAGTTCAAAAAGTCAACCGCGTTGCTGTTTTTACATTTAACGAGTTTTACCCCGCTAGAGAACCAGCCACCATACCCAAAAAAACGGCGGCTCTGCCGTAATATTCTCGTCCAAGAATTTTATTACTTTTCCGGCTAAGATAGTTTTGAGCGCCAGCCAGTTGTCCCCGCTCAGTTTGCCCTCGTCATTTCCGTTGTCGTAAATGCCGAACCAGGAAGGATGTTCGGGTTGCCGCAAACAGTGCTGGGTGCACTTGGATAGGACAGGCCCTGCCAAGGCACCTGAAGGAGCTCGTATTCGACTGATTGAAACCTTCAGCCTTTCATTCCTGATCACGGTTTGAATAAACGCTCACACGACCATTAGAATTGGATTGACTATATTTAAGCTTCGGAAAACCCTCCACCGGAGACTTTGCAGGTCACTAAGGTTGCTGAAAAATAGATGCTGGGAGATGATACATTTTTGGGTAGTACATCCATATATACTCGCTGCTTAGAGAATAATAGAAGGTACTGTAATGTATTTAATAATATTTTGAAATGTAACGCTCTGTGACTGTCTATGAGTAAGAAAGTATTAACTTGTTCACCACATTCTAGTACAATCGTCCGCCATTGTTGTAACCTCGATTTCTGAAATGGATGAAATGTCAAGAATTTAAAATAAACGGCGTCGTATTGGATTGCGCGACTTTAATTTTGTATTGGTTAATAAATTATAAAGAAAAGACAATAATAAAGATTTTACTACAGTACCTACAAATTATATATTTGCTTTCCTATTGGCAGATTTTAAGGCTCGATACGGATGAGGGCACTTTACATCTTCTTTGAGGAAAAAGTCTGAAATTCGGGGTCGTGTCTATGGTAATTTGTCACCAGTGATTTACGTAAGGAAACTTTTACATCAGAAACGTAAACAACAGCAAACATCTAAAATCAGAATGCCATGCGGAATGCTTTTTTGACGTTAAAACAATTGTCTTTTTACTTTTGTAATCGTTCCTGAGGCATTGCGGTACAGCGCCCAGTTGCTGTCAAAAGTATTTTCACTTCAGAGATCACGGTCGTCCCAACTTTACTTTAGCATAATTTACCGCCTTTCTGAATTTTTAATGAAAGCTTTCTTGTACGATTTCGTATTCATAGAACTCTACAACAACCCTTTTCAAATCACTTTGACCAGTATTCCGCACCAACGCTAAGTATCACATAAAAAACTCATTCAGCTTTCGCTTGAAGTGTTGTAGTGGCTTCGAGCGTCCACAAATTTTATACTCTACATCTGACGCAATATAATGTTGTTGCCCTGAACGTTTTCACGAAATCAGACACCGCTATTATAATGTACATGATAATGTTTGTTTTATATATAGATGTATTTCCCCGTATGTAGATGATGACACAGGTTAACACCTGAACCTGACAGCGGTTTGTACTCTTGTGGCAGGTACCTGTAAAAGCATTCAGGGGAAATGAACTTGCTCATCTGTGCACTCTAATGCCAATTCATCACGAGAAGCGGAAAGCAAAGCAATAAAGCAGAAATGAACATTTAATGAAGTCAATGAGTTGACAGGAGTGTCCTTAAGGGGGCGTGCTTACTCTTGCTATTAAAAGGATGTGGAGTTTGGTGGACGAAGTGTCCAAGGGGAGGAAAACTCTCACTGTATTAATTGTTTATTTTGCTCTCGAAATGTTTACCCCTATATTCATTAGAGTTTTGAAGCGGATATATTGACTGTAAAAGAGTTTGGAAACTTGTTCTTTAGGCTCGTATTCGACTGATTGAAACCCTCAGCTTTTCATTCCTGGTCACGGTTTGAATAAACGCTCACACGACCATTAGAATTGGATCGACTATATTTTAGCTTCGGAAAACCCTCCACCGGAGACCTTGCAGGTCACTAAGGTTGCTGAAAAATAGATGCTGGCAGATGATATATTTTTGGGTAGTACATCCATATATATTCGCTGCTTCGAGAATATAGAAGGTACTCTAATGTATTTAATAATATTTTGAAATGTTACGCTCTGTGACTGTCTATGAGTAAGAAAGTATAGGTAAACTTGTTCACCACATTCTAGTACAATCGTCCGCCATTGTTGTAACCTCGATTTCTGAAATGGATGAAATGTCAAGAATTTAAAATAAACGGCGTCATATTGGATTGCGCGACTTTAATTTTGTATTGGTTAATAAATTATAAAGATTTTACTACAGTACCTACAGTTAACACTACATCTATATAGGTCCGTATGTATAAAATATGTTTTATAGCTTAATTCCAGTCAAAATCCGATAGGTACGCGAATTACGGGATTAGCTTTCGGGGTAGCTAAAAAAAACCAACTTTATGTTTCGAATGTTTTTAATCAACTGAATTGTTACAATTTTTTGGGCTTAAAACCTAGCTTAATTATTGCAGTGTAATTCCATGAATTTGTGGGTCATCAATTTATTGAATCAAGTTCGTGGAACTACCTGCAAGTACATTTCGGGTGTCAGCTAAATTATGTTGCGATTGCAAAAGTACAATCGAAGTGCATTACCTCTTCTGTAGTTGTTGTTGTTGTCGATGATAATGTTGCTCGTGGAATTCTGCTGATGTAGGTATGCTCGTGGTATTGTGGGATCAAGGGGAAACGGGGGAACAGGTGGCTGTCGTAACTCCTCCCCCCTTAGTGTGAAGCGATGGCCAAAGATATGGTAATGTGTGTTGGCCTGAAGCGAAGTCGCACTCTATTCTATAGGAAGATAATCTTCTGGAAGTATAAATTGCAAAAATTGTTAGAAAAATTCCAATAATTAAAACGGTGCCAAATGTGTAATTGTTTATTTGTCTAGTTTCAGTTCGTAGGGTTTCTATTGAGTTTCTATTGATGTCGTTGTATGTGTTTAACTTTTGGAGGTTTAATTTTTCTATGGTTTGATTAGGTCTGATTTCGCGTTGTATAGTGGGCAGAAGGTGAATTTCTTCCCAGAATATGTTTGGCTTATTTTTATAGGTTACGCCGTTGATGAAAATTTCGCAGTTCTCATAATGTATTAGAACTGTACCATATATGTAATTTGTGTGGGTTGTGTCCGCATGTTGAATTAATACTCGTTTCTGGTGCATTTATCAGTAGTATATAGTTGGGTTCTGGTTGCAGGATTGCTGTAGTCAGTCCGATCTCGTTTAGATTGCAATGGGCTGGTTGGTTAGTGATTTGATTAGTTTTCCTAAGCATGATGATTTGATTATTAAGATTTTTTGCATCGTCTGCGTCCATATTACCCGTGATAAATTTAACCGCTGATCCTAAACCGTTTATTAGACCTCTTCTATTTCTTGTTTTTGGAGTCAATGAATCAAGTTTGATTTTGACTTCTTCTAATTTTTGTATTGTTATTTCGATAGAGTCTTTTAAGTTGTAAAATTTGTCAATTGTTGATATTGCTTTAGAAATGTTTATGATATTGTCTTTGTATATGTCTAAGTCAATGATGTGTCATGTGTACGAGGTTGTTGATTATTTTGTTTGTTGAGTAATTGTCTTTGCGTTGCCTAGTTTAAGAGGAAGTATTGTCTGTCCGTTAGTCAGTACTTTGGTTTCCATTTTCTGCGCTGCTGCAATGGTTAAAATGCATCTGAAATGGGATATTATATTCCTTTTCTTTATACCTTTCGTTTTTTTTTCTTTATTAGCCTACATTTATGTATTTTTTGAAGTTATTACTTCTTTAGGCGCGTTGGGCACTTTTAGATGGGAAGAAATTAGTGAATTCGCGTTACCTACCTTTAAAACGACACCGCGTCATCGTCACCGAAAAAACGACACCCGATAGATGGCGCTGTTGTCCATTTTCTGAGAAACTCAACCGATCTCAATGAAACTTTGTGTGTGTGCATGGTTGTACGCAACTAGAAAGATAGGATAGTTTTGGACCCGATAGGGGGCGCTGTTGTCCGTTTTCTGAGAAACTCAACCGATCTCAATGAAACTCTGTATGTGTGCATGTTTGTATGCAGCTAGAAAGATAGGATAGTTTTGGACCCGATAGGTGGCGCTGTTGTCGATTTTTTTGGGAAAATCAACCGATCTCACTGAAACTTTGTATGTGTGTATGGTTTGCAGCTAGAAAGATAGGATAGTTTTGGACCCGATAGGTGGCGCTGTTGTCGATTTTTTTGAGAAACTCCACCGATCTCAATGAGACTTTGTATGTGTGCATGTTTGTATGCAGCTAGAAAAATAGGATAGTTTTGGACCCGATAGGTGGCGCTGTTGTCGATTTTTTTGAGAAACTCAACCGATCTCAGTGAAACTTTGTATGTGTGCATGGTTGTATGAAGCTAGAATGATAGGATAGTTTTAGACCCGATAGGTGGCGCTGTTGTCGATTTTTTTGAGAAACTCCACCGATCTCAATGAGACTTTGTATGTGTGCATGTTTGTATGCAGCTAGAAAGATAGGATAGTTTTGGACCCGATAGGTGGGGCTGTTGTCGATTTTTTTGAGAAACTCAACCGATCTCAATAAAACTTTGTTTGTGTGCAAGTTTGTATGCAGCTAGAAAGATAGGATAGTTTTGGACCCGATAGGTGGCGCTGTTGTCCGTTTTCTGAGAAACTCAACCGATCCCAATGAAACTTTGTATGTGTGCATGTTTGTATGCAGCTAGAAAGATAGGATAGTTTTGGAGCCGATAGGTGGCGCTGTTGTCGATTTTTTTGAGAAACTCAACCGATCTCAATGAAATTTTGTTTGTGTGCATGTTTGTATGCAGCTAGAATGATAGGATAGTTTTAGACCCGATAGGTGGCGCTGTTGTCCGTTTTCTGAGAATCTTAACCGATCCCAATGCAACTTTGTATGTGTGCAGCTAGAAAGATAGGATAGTTTTGGACCCTATAGGTGGCGCTGTTGTCGATTTTTTTGAGAAACTCCACCAATCTCAATGAGACTTTGTATGTGTGCATGTTTGTATGCAGCTAGAAAGATAGGATAGTTTTGGACCCGATAGGTGGCGCTGTTGTCCGTTTTCTGAGAAACTCAACCGATCCCAATGAAACTTTGTATGTGTGCAGCTAGAAAGATAGGATAGTTTTGGACCCGATAGGTGGGGCTGTTGTCGATTTTTTTGAGAAACTCAACCGATCTCAATAAAACTTTGTTTGTGTGCAAGTTTGTATGCAGCTAGAAAGATAGGATAGTTTTGGACCCGATAGGTGGCGCTGTTGTCCGTTTTCTGAGAAACTCAACCGATCCCAATGAAACTTTGTATGTGTGCATGTTTGTATGCAGCTAGAAAGATAGGATAGTTTTGGAGCCGATAGGTGGCGCTGTTGTCGATTTTTTTGGGAAACTCAACAGATCTCCCTGAAACTTTTTTTGTGTGCATGGTTTTATGCAGCTAGAAAGATAGGATAGTTTTGGACCCGATAGGTGGCGCTGTTGTCCGTTTTCTTTGTTTTTTTGATCCCAATGAAACTTTGTATGTGTGCATGTTTGTGTGCAGCTAGAAAGATAGCATAGTTTTGAGAAACTCAACCTATCTCATTGAAACTTTGTATGTGTGCATGTTTGTATGCAGCTAGAAAGATAGGATAGTTTTGGACCCGATAGGTGGCGCTGTTGTCGATTTTTTTGAGAAACTCAACCGATCTCAATGAAACTTTGTTTGTGTGCATGGTTGTATGCAGCTAAAAAGATAGGATAGTTTTGGACCCGATAGATGGCGCTGTTGTCGATTTTTTTGAGGAACTCAACCGATCTCAATGAAACTTTGTATGTGTGCATGGTTGTATGCAGCTAAAAAGATAGGATAGTCTTGGACCGATCTCAATGAAACTTTGTTTGTGTGCATGGTTGTATGCAGCTAAAAAGATAGGATAGTTTTGGACCCGATAGATGGCGCTGTTGTCGATTTTTGTGAGAAACTCAATCGATCTCAATGCAACTTTGTATGTGCGCATGGTTGGTTGCAGCTAGAAAGATAGGATAGTTTTGGACCCGATAGGTGGCGCTGTTGTCGATTTTTTTGAGAAACTCAATCGATCTCAATGAAACTTTGTATGTGTGCATGGTTGTATGCAGCTAGAAAGATAGGATAGTTTTGGACCCGATAGGTGGCGCTGTTGTCCGTTTTCTGAGAAACTCAACCGATCCCAATGAAACTTTGTATGTGTGCATGTTTGTATGCAGCTAGAAAGATAGGATAGCTTTTGGACCCGATAGGTGGCGCTGTTGTCGATTTTTTTGAGAAACTCAACCGATCCCAATGAAACTTTGTTTGTGAGCATGGTTGTATGCAGCTAGAAAGATAGGATAATTTTGGACCCGATAGGGGGCGCTGTTGTCGATTTTTGTGAGAAACTCAATCGATCTCAATGCAACTTTGTATGTGCGCATGGTTGGATGCAGCTAGAAAGATAGGATAGCTTTGGACCCGATAGGTGGCGCTGTTGCCGTTTTTTTTGAGAAACTCAACCGATCTCAATGAAACATTTTATGTGTGCATGTTTGTATGCAGCTAGAAAGATAGGATATTTCATTTACAAATTAAATGGGAATTGTAATACACATGTATGTATAATTTTTGTAGATGAAAATTCATAAATTTCATTGGTAGGTATTCCTTTCAAAGAATCCAATTAATTATTAAATTCAATATTTCATGTAGGGTATTTGTAAATGTACGTTTTAAGCAATAGATTGCAATATTTTTATGTAAAATAATATGCATTTTTTTTTCATGTACAGTAGCGCTTTAAATGAAAGTGAAAATTGTTATATAATATTTGTAGTAGTAGTTTTTAATAATCAATAAAAAAAAACACTTCATTTAAAAGTATTTCCTGACGATTCGAAAAATGCACACGTAATTGTTCAAGTAATAACTTCTGTCGGCACTGTCTTTTTTTTTTATCGTCCGCTGTTTGGACTGCTACTTTTTTTTTATTTTAACTTTATAACTACTTTGAAAATCGGGGTGTAAAGTATAGCTTGATATTCGTTAAGTTTTCTTAAATAGTCATGTTCGTTGTTAAATTGTGTTTCATTGTTAAATTTGTATGTTCTACCGTAAAAGACTTCGTAGGGAGTTAGTTTAGTTGAAGAGTGGATTGCGTTATTGTATGTTATTAAGGTTTCGTTAAGGATTTCCTCGTGTTCTAAGTCTAAGTTTTTTTCTTTTCTTTTTAACGTAATGATTCTATAGATTTCGGTCAGGGTTGAGTGAAGACGTTCTACTGGTGAGTTGCTAGAGGTTTGTTGGAAGGAAGTGATGTGCAAATCTATGTCATATTGTTTGCAAAAATCTTTGAATATATTGCTTGTGAATTCTGCACCTTGGTCGCAAATTAATTTCGTAGAAATGCCGTGTAGGCTTATATAGTGTTTTATGCATTTTAGCATTGAAATACTTGTACGTGAGTACGTATCAATGAGCGTTAATATGTTTTTGTGGTTGATAGAGTATATGTCTATATGAATTATATCAAGTGGTTTCGTAGGAGTTTCTGGTTTTTCAAATTTTAATTTTGGAGGATTTCTATCATATTTGAGCGTTTGGCATGTATGGCAATTGTTTATAGTAGGTATGCGTTATTTTTGTCTTCATGTAAGGGAAATGGTGAGTTCTCTTGAGATGAAGTAGGGTTTCATTAACGCCTCTGTGGTTATTATTTTCGTGGTACTCGTTTATTAGTCTGTCTTGTTCGTCATTTGGTATTACGTCTGTTAATATTTCCGTGCATCTTACGAGTCGGAAAAGTTTGTTATTGGAGAAATATTTTGAATAAACAGATTGTATTATCCGAAAGATCTCGTCGTCTGAAAAGTGTGCGGTTAATTTTTTTGGGGGTATTAATTTCTTAAAAATGTCAATTATTGTTCGTTAAATTCAGTATTTTGTATTTGTCGTCGTTGTTTGTTTTTGAAGGGTACTGATAAAGTCATGCCTGGTTGTCTTTCGGATTTTCGGATGATAAGTTGTAGGTTGAACTCGTTTAGTGGCCTTTCTGATATCGGAATACCATCGTCGAGGTTTTCTTCCGCGGAGTGTACTGTAGTTCAAGACGTTCCTTGTACTGTAGTTGTTGTATCATTAATGTTTATGTCTTCTTATTTTGATATGGTTGGGTTATGGATTTTTATACGGCTAAGTGCGTCGGTCTTTGTGTTTAATTTTCCTTTTTTGTAAGTTATAGTGTAATCAAATTCTTCTAATCTAAGTCGCCATCTAACGAGTTTAGAATTGGGTTCTTTTAAACCTGGTTAATGAGGTGAGGGGTCGGTGGTCGGTTAAAATCTTAACTCTGTATCTGTCAATGTTCTGCTCGCATAGCATATTGGTTTATCGCTGCCGATATGGCCTTGTGACAAAACAGCACCAATAGCAAAATTGCTAGCATCGTTGTCAATAAAAAGGGTTTTGTGAAGTCGGGGTATTGCAATATAGGATCATTTGTTAAAAGATTTTTACATGTTTGAAAAATTTGTATGTACTGTTCGTTAAGTTTAACAGATTCGCCTTTTTTTAAACATTGGGTCATGGGTTTTACGAGTTTTGCAAAGTCTTTAATGAACTTGCGATAATACCCTAGTAGTCCGAGAAAATCTCGTATATCTTTCTGAGTTTTAGGGAGGGGAAAATTTTTTATTGTGTGAATTTTATCAGGGTTGGGTTTTCCTCCCTCAGTTGAAACTATATGGCCTAAGAAGGCAATTTCTTTTCTGAGAAAATCGGATTTGTCTAATTGAATTTTTAAGTTTGAGTCCCTTAATTTGGTTAAAACTTTTGTGAGATTTTCTAAATGTTCCTGAAGGGATGTGGAGTAGATTATGATGTCATCTAAGTAGACTAGACAACATGTTCCTATAAGGTCTTTGAGGATGTTGTCCATCACTCGTTGAAACTTACTCGGAGCATTTTTAAGACCGAATGGCATGCGCAAGTATTCGTAATGACCGCCGTCAACAGAAAAAACTGTTTTTGGTATATCTCTCGGATTCATTTCAATTTGATGAAATCCGCTGGCTAAGTCAAGGGTAGAAAAGTACATACATTTTCCGAGTTTATCAAGGATTTCTGTTATATTAGGTATGGGATAACGGTCTGATACAGATTTTTCATCCAGCTTTCTATAATCTATTACCAGGCGCCATTTTTGTTTGCCGCTCGCGTCCATTTTTTTTGGGACGATCCAAACAGGTGAGCTCCAAGGTGAATAGCTTTGCCTGATTATTCCTTTTTCGAGCATTTTGTTTATCTGTTGTCGGATTTCTTCCTTGTGGCAATGGGGGTAACGATAAGATTTTGTGTAGATGGGGATGTCGTCTGTGGTTTGGATGTTATGCTTGATTTGGCTAGTGAAACTTAATTTTTGACCTTCTTTGAAGAATGTGTCTTCAAATTGTCTGCAGATTAAGGCCTTTCTTTTCCTCCTGATTAAGATGTGAGGAACGAATGAGGTTTGTTATGTCATCGTCGTCTATTGTTGTTTGGTTGTTTTCGATATTGAAATTGTTGAGTTCAATGAATTCGGGAGAAAAATTATTTACTTCTAGAAATTCAGGGGAATTGTATGGTTCGACCTTGAGGAGTTGTTCCATAAGAAATGTTTTCGTGTATACATGCCTTTGTTTATGATTTCTATTGAGCTAAACCAATCCTTTGACTTATAAATTCCTTCAGAGACATATAGGTCTGGTTCGATTATCGTTTTTCTTATGAAGATATCGTCGTCACGAATATCCGTAGAGACTTTCGCTATGTATTTGGAATATGGAGGGATTATGTTTCCCTGAGGTGAAGTTTGGCTTAAGGCAAATAGGTACACTGGTATTACTTACTATAAGTATTTGTTTTGTCAGATCTATTTTTGCTCCAATTGCCGTTAAGGCGTCAAGACCTAAGAGTATGCATGGAAACGAAATACTAAAAATTCTATGAATTTAGGAAGGATAACTTTTTTATCTATGTTGTGTTTATTTAAAATGGTAGCTATTGTAATAGGTTGTGTTTTTATAATGTCATCGGGGTGTATAAATTGTGGGTCTATAAAGGATGAAGAAGCACCTGTGTCTATTAGAATCTTGAGTGTTCTACCAAAAGGAGAAGAAATTTGAATGTAAGGAAGAGTGAGCCCGTGTTTATTAATATCTAAGTATCCGATTGCTCTGTCGGGGCAGGTATTTGAAAATTTGTCGTATCTAGTGCTTGAAATGTGTCAACTAGATTTCTGTCTAGTTCGTCGAAGTATTCATAATCTTGGTAGGGTTCGATGATTGCTCCGTTTTCGTTATAGTATTGATCGAGGTTCTGTTGATAGGTTCCGATTTGTGCATTTGTATTCAGGTTGTGTACTTCTTCAGCTACATATAATTCGGTTGTTGGTGTGTGTGGTTGATTTGATCTGTTTGTTCTAATGGTAAAGCCTGAACTACATCGAAACAAAAGTGGGAAAAAGTACAAAAAAGTGAAAAGCTCGATATTCATTGAAAACACACGCATATTTACATGACATCTATGAACAAAATCCGAACTAAGAAAGCTCAGAGATTTTTGTGTTTACATTTCAAATTTCCAGAGCAATTATAAACAAATTTAGCCGAGTGAAGTGCAAAAAGAGCTTTTGCCTTCGAAACTGACAGGAATTATATGATGGGAACGTGATCTACCGGCAAATCGATAATGAATTCCTTGAGTGTATTTGTTTGCAGAACTTTAGAAAAGTGAAAGCTGGAACATGCTCGAGCTTTCCACAAAGTGCAAATTTTAAATTGAGACAAAAGTATACAGAGTGTACTATGGGATGAAGTAGGACATCCGATTTTTTCCACTTTTTTGTACTTTTTCCCACTTTTGTTTCGATGTAGTTCAGGCTTAAGTCGAGAATTTGTGGAGTTCCAATCCATAGGTTCCATAGTATGGGGCCTATTTGGAGGTTTTGCTGGAGGTTGCCTATTCTGATTAAGGTTATTGTTTTGACTATTAAAATTATTTGGGTTTTGGGTGTAAGTATTTGGTTGTTGAGGTCTGTTTTGTGGGTTAGCATAATAGGGACGTGGAATTGGTAGAGGCTGTTGGTTTTGATACCTATTGTTATTATAGTTTTGTGGTCTTGCTTGGTAATGGGGTATTGTTTGTAAATCTTGCCTAGGTTGGTGGTATCTTGGGTTATAATGTTGAATTCTATTGCTTGTTGCCTTAGTATAAAATATGTTTTGTTCTTTTATGCAAAAGGACAATGCAGTAGCGAAACAGTCTGGTCTCATTGCTCTTATACTTGAACTGATTGGTTCATTTAATCCTGTTAGGAAGACATTTAGGCACATTTCGGCGTACAGTTTTTGTTTTTTGTTTCGCTGAAATGACGTTTGGGTTTTCCTCATGAATTAAAATATTGTTTAAAATTGTCGCTTGAATTTCAACTATTCTACTGTAGAATTCTTCTATGGTTTTATTATTTTGCCTTAGGTTATGTAGGTCTCTAATCAACGTTGTTTCCGTTCTTTTATTGGAATAGTGTAATATAAGATTATTTTTTATATCACTCCAGACTAATGGAGTTCCGTACATATTTAAGACTTCATTTGCCTTTCCTTCTATTTTGTTGCGAATTGCGCGGAGTAGAATGACTGAATATGGTGTACCGTCTGCAGTAGAAACTAAACCTAATATTTCTTCTACATTGTTGATAAATTCGTGAAGTTATCTAGGGTTACCATCGAATTTCGGTAGATCCTTTATTACGTCAGGAATTCGAAGCGAGTTAAATATATCGTTAAGGAGTATTCTCATTGGACTGGGACCTGCGTTTATATTTGCATTCGCGTTTGCAACCGCGTTTGCGTTTACATTTACATTTGGTATAATTGGATTCGACATTGTGTTAAATTCCGCGTTAATCAGTGGTGAACTTGTACTTAATATTCTTGAGAACACTAAACCTTCGCTAGATTCTTCCTCTTCTGATCTTTCTGTGATAGAACTAAGACTTAGTCCGCGGTACTAATAATCATTTTTAGTGTCTAGACTAAATTTTTCGAGCTCACAATGGCGAAATTTTTCATACAAAACTGCATATTGTGATCTAGGAAATATTTAGTGTGAAGGTTAAAAATGATTATTGGTAAGGCCCAGTGTCCGTAAGGGTTTTTTATAAGGGAAAAATGATTTTAACTTTCTATGCATATGGAGTGGGATAAAGAGCGAGAGATAGGAAAATATATCAATATACTAAATTTACCTGTATCCCAATAGGATCATACTGTGTCTTCTCGGTTTTTATTTCTTAAAGCTGTATATTATAGTTAAACAGGTGGATATTGTTGAGTTGAGTGTTGAGTAGATATCGTTGGTCCTTGATGATTTGATGGTTCTCGGTGATTTGGGGATTAAAATCCCTCTTTTCTTTTTCTTTTTATGTCACTATATACCGATATTCCTTCGATATTGACGTGCACTATTATCGATATTCCTTCGATATACGTGGGATCACAACATAAAATGTCACTTTAATTGTTCGTAACTATATCTCCGATAAACCGCCTGGTTAGAATACTTTAAATTATCGTGTTTTAAAAGTAAAGTCACCGGACTTCTCGACTGCGCCAATTACGGGATTAGCTTTCAGGGTAGCTAAAAAAAACCAACTTTATGTTTCGAATGTTTTAAATCAACTGAATTGTTAAAATTTTTAGGGCTTAAAACCTAGCTTAATTATTGCAGTGTAATTCCATGAATTTGTGGGTCATCAATTTATTGAATCAAGTTCGTGGAACTACCTGCAAGTACATTTCGGGTGTCAGCTAAATTATGTTGCGATTGCAAAAGTACAATCGAAGTGCATTGCCTCTTCTGAAGTTGTTGTTGTCGATGATAATGTTGCTCGTGGAATTCTGCTGATGTAGGTATGCTCGTGGTATTGTTGGATCAAGGGGAAACGGGGGAACAGGTGGCTGTCGTAACTCGCGCGCTGTTATATATGAATCATGAACCCTAGGGACATCTTACGATTTTCAGTAACTTTGCGACACATATCTGCATTTTAATGTAAATCGTAAAAGAAGAACTTATCACTGAAAAAGTAAACTCATTACGTAGACTATAGACTGTAGACTGTAGACATGGCCGTATTTAATTATGCCCATAGTTCAAGAATAAGTTTATTATTGTAATAGCTGATTCACACTTGCTTTACTTGGATAGTCTGCCACTTTCTAAATTCAAACCCTAACAAGCTTATAGCATTGTAAAAAAAAACTCTTTATACTAGAGAAACAAACAATATAAAACAAACGATAAAACCATTATTATACTCACAGAATTTCTTTTGCAAAATGGCGCCAAATTATAGACATCGTGTATTAGGAGAGATTATTAGATACTTACTAACAGCACTCGCATAGCGGTCGCGACGCTAAATTTTTGTCTTACAGACCCAAGAACTTACAGTTTCTGGAACTAAACACAGTTTGCGGCAGAGAAAATACTGAGACCCCCAACTCGCAATCCTCTTGCCGCTGGCCCATTTGTTTTTTTTTTTTTGTCAAATTCGCCATTTTGTTTATCTATCGGTGTTAGGTATGTCAATTTAAAATCCGTGTGGCATGCAAAGACTCACAAAAAATAAAAAATATACATCATTTTACGTTTCTGAATGCCGTTGGTTAGTTATTAATTATATATTGTTAAAAGGCGACTAATTTTGTTTGTCACTATCTACGGGAAATGTTTTACATACAAGAACCATAGTAGGGAAAACATGTTTACCTACGTATTTATGCGTTTCCGATACCACTAACATAGATTTTAAGTGCACATTTTTCTTAAATAACTGATGAAAGTTTTGTCAAAATGTTTTTATTTTCATACATAAATTCAGCATTGAAATTTTTTTTATAAATATTGAATGCAAATGTACCTATACTTATTCCTACAAAAAAAAAAACTATCCACTCGTTAAGCTAAGATTAGACTGTATGCCAATTATGCATATGAATTCCAAAAGGCAAATGAAAAGATTAGCTGTCAAATGAACAAAATGCCACAGTTATCAAATCTGTATATTAGACTATATGACCGAAACTACCAATATGGTCATATTTGCCTCGATGGTCATTTAAGGCATTTGTTATTTATTAACCAATGTTGTAGAAGAGTAATGCTGTAGAGAAAAAAAAATTAAACAATTTGAGGTTGGAAATTTATTAGTAGCACATAACAAATAGAAAGCAAACAATTTCTACACAAACAAAATTTCACAACAGGAAATAAATATATACACAATCACAATTAGGGACAACAACAAGACCACTAATTAAACTTAAAAAGATTACAAAGAAAAGACAAATAAATAATTTGCGCAAATGATAGATTCAATAATCCACAAAAAAAGATAAAGAAAACAAATCCTAATCCTACGAACTCATCAAACACCGATGACAACAAAATAATACTTGTTCCATCAAAAATGCCAGCAATGCCGTAACGAAATTTCAAGAAAGTGCATATGGGCATATAGGGCTTTATGCTGGCATTCGTGCTTATTGTCCCATTACACTATATGCTATTTGGGCATTTTTACCTGTCAAAATCAGCCTGGTCATGTGTAACATTCAGGTCATTAGAGCAGGTCATTAGAGCCCATTACACTGTATGACCATATTTTGACAGGAGAACTGTCAGAAATTGACATTTTATGACCACTTGGCATACAGTCTAATCTTACCTTTACAAATATCTTACCTAGTTTCAAATTTAACGGATAAAATTCTATGAACGCTTACAGCAACTTTGCCGACAGCGGAAATGGCATAATTCAAGGTGCGAGTGTGTTGGAGAGCCGGAATTTTTGAAGCTAGGTACGTTAAATTTGTCAATACGAACTTGTATGTAGCAATTTAAAACACTTAGCATAATTATGCTACCCCATATAAATATAGCTTGTCGGCACACATTTCGTTTTTCATGGGGAAATGCACTTTGAAAAAAAAAAAAAAAAAAAAAAAACTTGATAGAAATCGAATAGTGACACTTCAAATACCTACAAAATAAAAAAAATATTATTATTGTTGTCAATTATTTTAATTATTTTCCTACCTATTAAGTTTTTGTTTATTATGGCTGAGTTCATAAAAGTAAAAATGCGGCAGTACTGCAATTTTTGCGTTCATTAATAGCCGAGTTTTTTTGAGCTTCGATCTCAGCAAAGCAAAGTAAAGTAGGCTTTTCAGCACGCTAATTACAACAACTATTGCGAGTCCCGAAGTGTCAATTGGAATGTAGTTGTTGTAATTGCGTGCTGAAAATCCTACTTTGCTTTGCTTTGCTGAGATCGAAGCTCAAAAAAACTCGGCTAATGTAAAAAACCTGCATTATCTTTGCATGACGGCAGTTTTATTTACGTTCATATAAGTAAAATGACAGTCAAATTGCGATCAACTCTGCATTGAATTTTATTTTGTTGCCGAGCTGCAGGAATATGTCAGGAACAAAACGTAAGTAAAATAAATGAAAATTAAATAGATATATCCAAATTAAATGAAGGTTTTTATTATTAAAAAGTTAAAATATATTATTTGTGTTTTATAGGAATGAAAGTGAACAAAAATTGTGGTCGGATGCTGACACCAAACTGCTGATTTCGATCCGTTTAGGCATCGAGTCCGAATTTACCCTTTCGTACCATTTCTATTAAAATAGCTTGTTGGATCTATTTTGGGTGCTATTATAGGTATTTGAGTTCCGTCCACACATCCAAGAACGTTTGAAAAATTATATAAATAAATTACTGATTTGTCTAAAGGAGCAATTGTTAGCGAGCTTCCAAATAAGTAGCAAAAGTACCAGCCTCAGAGGTTTTGGGTCGACCAAAATAAGACTTTTTCCAAAGTGGACAAATCTCCTTTTCAATAAACTGCTAAGAAATTGATATAAAATTTAAGGTCTTAATAACAAAGCATTGTAGAAATGTACCTGAAATGTGGCCTTTTTCATACGAAAATGGTTTCTGAAAACATCATCTGGAAATTGTCTTTAAGAAAACTCTTAGTTTTTGAAATCCTGTTCGTTTTATTCGAAAGAATCTTAATAATAATGTTTGTTTGTCATGTATTTTAAGGATCCTTGCATTAGTATGTGTGAGAATGTTCAAATGTAGAGATGACGTGGACAGTGATGACAGGAAAAAGGAGTTATTGGGCGTTTTAGGTTTTCACGTAGGGGTTATTACGAAAAATGAGCGAGTAACAATCGTTGTACGCTGGTCTTTCGTGAGTAGTGTTATGGGGAGGGCAGCCCAAAGTTATCATAACACCGGTACCGGTGTGGAGAGAGAAGGGAGAAGGCTTACCAACCAAGTTGATAGGTGTGGTTAGCTTTCTACTTGGCTGTTAAAGTTACAAATTATATCTTTTAGAGTACCTTCCCATCAAAATTTCAGGGATGTAAAAGTCTCTACAGGTCGAAGGAAATATCCCAATAACCAAAATACCAATTTGTGTGTTTCCCGAAGTAGTCATTTTATGGGCTAAAACTTATTCCCCACTTTGGTCAACGTTCCATCCTGCACTGGAAACAGGCATTTTGATACATCTATATATACATATTAATAAAACTGTGGCCGTTTTCATATGTTCGCCGTCGGCGTGAAAACAACTGCACAGATTTTTTGAAATGTTAGTTAAGATTCTGAGAAGGATATAGGCTATTCCTTTCATTGTCATGTCTATTTTTTGGGAGCGTTTTTGACCAAAATGTGTTTTTTTTTTCTGACTTTACTGCCTTTAACTCGCCATTACTCAAACAATTATTAATCAATGCAAACAAAATAAAATACTTAGGAGAGCCAACACTTTCATAGTTATTTCAAGCCATCAATCAGCTTTGTATGTCCTCTAGAAGCTGAGCTAAAACCTAAAATCTAACATGAAAAAATTTAATTTATTTTCTCAAATCGAACATTATCACCAGCCGCGGTTCTTGATCGTTGTTCTGCTTTGGGGTGGTTGGGTGGCGCACAAGCACGTTCATTTATGGAAAAAAAACTGCGTATGGTATTTTCTCCGAATTAAGTGAAAGGAAAGAGAAGTATGCGACGTAAATGAGTATGTAATCAAGAGTAACGATGTGTTTCTGAGGAAATGCGCAGGTGGCTGATGACGTGCGCTGATGGACGTACATATGGTTTTGTAAGAAAAAGTTTGCTGTGTGTTTGCTATTTTTTTTTATAGGAAAACGCAAAGTATATTTGCGTGAGAAACAAAAGGAAACGCAACGCAAATCCAAAGCAGAAATATTGTTTTGCGAGATATCGAGATATTTATTTATATCAGAATAGAGAATCATTTGGCCTCGAATGTTTTTCGGGTAATAATAGTTGTTTCACAACGGTAAAGAGATTTTGGAAAGTTTTCTCTTCTACTTGCTACTATAGAAATTGTTTCAGCTGATGCAGCAATGATAAACATCTTCTTAAATTTTTGTTGTATGCAGTGTTTTAAATATTGCGATGCTTTTGAAGTTTGAATTTAAAATAACGTGTATAATTTGAATCACGTTTACCGACATTCTGTCATGAACTTATGTCTTTTGTCCCATCTATATCACATTTAAAGATTTAGCTACCATTTATCTTTGCTGTGGAGAAACGGAGTGGAGACTAGGGACGCTAACATTTAGCGCGAGCAGGATACTTAGCTTTACACTAAATATTTCCTTGGTCACAATATGCAATTTTGTATGGAAAATTTCACCATTGTGAGTTCGAAAAACCTTAGCCTGGACACTAGTACCTACGGTGATACCTACAGTAAAGAATTGAAGAATTCAAGCAGTAAAGACGATATTCGTCGCTGTTTAAGAAAACCGGCATAACTCAAAAAATACGAATTTTGAGTTAATAATGACACTCGAATGAGAAAAAGATTCTCTATTTTTCTGGAAAATCGGCATAACTGTAGCTCTTCAAAATCTCGCTAGATGGATATTGTGTAAATTTTTTTTTCACTTCTTTTCTCTCAATTTTATGTGCAATAAAGGTATAACTCAGTAGCGTGCGATGTTCAAAGTGGTTGGACCAGTGTTTTGTGCGGAAAAGTGACATATTTTGAGTTGTGCGTGTTGATTTGCGTCAAAGTTTAGAGAAAAACGGACTTTTTTTTGTTAGACTGCTATTCAAGAAAAAGTAAGTATGATTTTAAGCTTTTTTTTCTGCACTATAACGAATTGTGCCACTTTTCCTGAAATAATCTAAACTTTTGTTTTCTGCAGTGACACTTTAATGATTTATGCCATTTTTCCATAAAATAATTTTTCACAATTCTTAGAGAAATAATTTTTGATAATTTTTATTTTTGAGTTAAATCGATTTTCCATATAAAACTTTGGTAAAAACCTATTAACTCTTTTTCGGCTTTTGAATTAGACCATTTGAACACTTTTGTGCACCTACAGTTATAATCTTAGTATGTATGATTTTCTACCGTTTACTCATAACGATTCAATTATAATGTAGATACATAAGCATGTCACAGCGTACGCAGCTACTACTTAAATTGGCAAGAGAAGAGGACAAGGAAATCAAGGCAAATAAAAAAACGACTTGTTCGAAGAAAAATGGTTGAAGGTCATTTGTGCTTTGCTGCCCTATTTTGTTTTGTATATTAATGGATATTTTTTGTTCAATATACAAAGAAATTGATGCGCCGAATATTTGTGTAAATGATGCGGCCGATTCGGCAGAAGATCCTTCCCAGGGCTCCAAAATGGACACATTGCAAAAAGAGGATACGCCTGCTGCACATTGTTCTATAGCTGCAGATTTCGAGAATGAGACGTGTCGTCGAATACATCGGGAGACTTTTCAGCAGACGATTGTGAAGCCGATCCCAATAGATATATCTGCAGATGTTTTGGTTTCCAAAAAAAAAAAAAGCGAATTGCTAATCCAAGCCAATGGAGAAAAAACTACAGTCCGTTTTATGACAATTTGTAGCTTTAAGGATTTAAATCTAAAATTTTTCTTTTTATATTTAAAGTCTGAACAAGAAATGTGAATTTTTATTTTTAGGCTAAGAAACGCAATCTAATTGTTATAAACTGATAAACAGAAAGTACAAAAAAGCAAAGACTGTGAACTATTAAGCTTTACTTATAAAATAGTTTTGATTAAAACTTTGGAAGTTTTTAAAGAACAAAATCGGATAGTTTTTCAACTTTGTAATAATATATCTTTGTAATACTTTTTTTTGAGA
This sequence comes from Cheilosia vernalis, assembly GCA_949126925.1. Taxonomy (NCBI): domain Eukaryota; kingdom Metazoa; phylum Arthropoda; class Insecta; order Diptera; family Syrphidae; genus Cheilosia; species Cheilosia vernalis. Next base: position 44,756,420 of record OX421358.1, read on the forward strand.
ATAAATTATGATATTATTTCGTTTTAACTGTTTGTGTTCTTGTTTTTCTTTTTCCGATCCAAGATGAACTAAATACAATTCAATTAAAAAGCTCACTATATACAAAAGTTTTTTTCGGGAAAAGTGACCTAAGTTATAAAGGGATGCAAAAACGCTAAAATTTTAATACCTAATATAAATTATTTCAATTTTTTTTTTAGTTTCCATTAGATAAAATAATGAAGCTGGCACTATCAAATGAAGTTTTTAAAAAAAAGATTGATAGTAACTTGAAAAAATTAAAAGTGTGAAAATTTCTGCAACTCAGAAACTTTAAACAGCTCTCCTGAAAAATCAAGTTTTTTGAGTTATGCCGGTTTTCTTAAACAGCGACGATATGTTGTTTGATTTATTGTTGGTGTGGATACAAATTTCCGTTAGGGCTTTTGTTTTAGTGGTTGCTTTGATATTACCTACGTTGATACCTACAGTAAGGAAGTGGAACTTTAGTAGTTACGCTGTTGAATATAATTTTCTTAAATTGGTGTTTTAGGTAAATAGATTTGTTTGATTTATTGTTTCACATTGACAATGTTCACCGCTTTGTTTTAGCTAGACTGTTGATTTTAAACAAAACGGTCAAATCTTTCTCGAAGCTCAACAAGATCTAGAAAAATGAGACGAGTTAGATCATAGAAAACGGATGAAAAATATCAGACCCCATCGTTACACGGTGTCTCCACCTGCAATTTTCTTAGCATGAAAATTTTCATGAAATGACAGATTGCACGTGGAGACCACAAATTTCATGAAAAAACCAATTTCATGAAAAGTATTTCACAGCTCCTTTCATGGTATTGATTTCATGAAAGGGGCTGAAATTTCTGTGCAGTTTGACACTAGTTTTTCATTTTCACGATGGCTGAGTGGCGAATGGTCACTTGTAGGTTGTAGCGCTGAAACTAGGTATTTGAATAAAAACGTGACAAGTATAGTCATTACAAGGATATGGTAAATGGGAACAGAGAATGGATGAAGGTAGGATGTAGTCACATGGGCATTATAGTTTTGCATGTCGATCAAGACAGATCTTATTTGCTCTTGGAAATAGTTGGTTATTATTTCTTGTTCTTTTCCCGCGATGGCTGAGTGGCGAGTAGAAGAAGTGCTCAAATTTATAAACAATTATGAAAAATTCGAGTGTTTATGGAACTATAAAAGTAAAGACTACAAAAGGTTGGACCTTAAAAGAAATGCATGGTTGCAATTGTCCAAGGAAAGTGGCAAGGACACCGAAAAGCTAAAAAAAAAAAATTAGAAACCTTCGAACAGCCTACGTTGTGGAGAAAAAATTGCGAAACTCGTCATCTTCCCACAAATCATCTTTCAATAAATGTTCCTCGAAATTGTGCATTTCCCTTTTTTCCAGAATTGGATTTACCCAAAACCTACGTTTTCCTTTCTCAGTTCGTTTCCGCAATTCTTCTAATTCCTTCATGGCCTTTAATGCGAGAACGCATCAACGATGTGCTCTGCTCAAAGACATTTCAAGGAATGAAATTTCATGATACGAAATGCCCACCCTACATTTCATTTCATATTGTCGTTCTTTCAACGCGACCAAATTTGACAGATTTCATGAAAGAAAATTTGCAGGTAGAGACACCGTGTTACAAAGAAACACATAGGTATACTCCGTGGGTAAATTAAATCAGAAGTGGATTTTATTACACAAAAGAAATTAATTATGCCGAATTTGCTGGTATCGGGCCTGTGACGTTGTGCACCGCTGGTGTAGACCTCACCAACGACTGTTTCTCGCACGGTCAATTATACGTGTCTCTTTCCCGAGTCAGCGAAAGTAAAAATGCATACGTGTATGCTCCAGGCAACAGAACCTCAAATATTGAATTTCAAGAAGCTTTGTAAAAAAATGATAATAAAAAATATAATTATCTCATGCATTGAAACTTAACTATTATTATCTCTTTTATTGGAAATTACACAGTCTCACGCCGCGTACGAAGTTGCGGGCACAGCTAGTAATGCAATATGTTACTGTTAGGGAAACATGTCTGAAATGTAGGAACATTGCTTACACTATATAACCAATAATTTTTGCTTGGTTATGGACCCGATAGGTGGCGCTGTCGGTATAGGAAAACGGGTTTAGGCACCTTCCATTCAAACATAAAATCAAACGCTATTTCTAAAGTTGTATAATTAAAATTATTAAATAAAGCACTTTGCGAAATGCGAGCAAGACGGTCAAAGTCGGGTGGTTATAGCATACATATAAAAGAGACTGACGCACGTGTGTGCACTCATAACTCGGGAACGGGTCGTTCGATTTTTATGATGTTTGGTTTAGATCCGCATTGGCCCAAGGAAGGATATAGGTAATGCTATACTTTTTGTCGAGAAAACAAAACCTTATGGTTATTAGATTGAAAAAACAGACTAGATAGAAAAATGAATAGTGCCACTTTTAATACCTAGGTCTAACAAAAATTATTTAAGATTTTTAATTTTTGAATTCTTTGAATATTCCGGGTTACCGCTAAACAATTTGATATCGAAAGTTGTCCCAGCTATAATTTTGTTGTGAAACGTCAATGTTCTTTGTACGGAACAAAGTTCGCTAGTCTTATACCATGTTCCCACCAACGTGATATATCTCAATGATTTATAAATCACGAAAGGCGTCTACACCGAATTTTACACCAAAATACACCGAAACACGAAGAAAATTGAATTTGGGATAATATTTTTGACATTTGTGTTGTTTTTTTTTTGTTTGTTGAATAACATTGAATTGAATTGAAAGCGCTGCAGGTATGTTCGATTTTATTTTGTGTGGATTTGCGATGAGAGATACGTCATTAAAAATTAAACACGTCTAAATCACGTAATTAGTAATCACGAAAATGTATGGTAAATCACGTAGTTTATGAGATGATTTAGTTAAATCAAGTGGATTTAGCTAAATCACGTTGGTGGGAACATGGTATTAATATAATTCTACTGTACGTGTGAATGTCACTGAACTCCTCCTATACGGCTGGACCGATTTGAATGAATTTTTTTTGTATGCGTGTGGGTGACGCCCTGAATGATTTAGATTCAGAAATCAGCAAATCCCGCAAAAACCCAAATTCCAACTCAGGGTATATTCCACCGCGCCATCTCTCGCGAAGAAATGGCAACAGAGTCGCGCTCCGCAACATAAAGCACATTTGAATTATATGTGCAATTTGTTGAAGACAGTTATTAAGGATTTTAAAAATCGTGCGATAGGTTCTTACCTTGAAAGTTTAGCAGCGAAAAAAGATTCCAGTTATTCACTTTGGAAAGCTGTAAAAGGCACCAAAAGGCCCAAAATCCCCGCGCCGCCAATTAGAATAAATCGAAATGAATGGGCAAGGGAAGATAACGAAAAAGCGGACGTTTTTGCCGCTCATCTAGAAGAAACTTTTAAACCGTACGATGGCCAAGCGATCCACGACAATACTAATAGGGCGGAATCACAATCTGACGATTCAACACTCACTAGTGCAACGCTAAGTGAACTAAAACGTGAAATCGAATCCCTAAAACCTAAGAAAGCTCCTGGTTATGATTTGATCACGGGAGAAGTTCTGAAAGTTCTACCAAGGAAAGCATTAATTAAGCTTCTTCATATTATAAATGCCGCGCTCAGACTAAAACACGTGCCGAGTCAATGGAAAGTCGCGGAGACCATAATGGTTTTAAAACCAGGAAAACCGCCAAATGAAGTAAAATCGTATAGACCGATTTCCCTTCTTCCAGTCATTTCCAAAGTCTTCGAGAGAATATTGCTTAGGCACCTACAACCGGTTATTGAAGACAATAATCTTATCCCTGACCACCAGTTTGGGTTCAGAACCAAGCATTCGACGATTGACCAAGTACATAGAACTACTGACGTAATCGAGAAAGCATTTGAAGAAAAAAAGATTTGCTCAAGTGCATTCCTTGACGTCTCCCAAGCCTTTGATAAGGTGTGGCACTACGGCCTTAAATTTAAATTACGACAAGTTCTCCCCGCAAGCATATATGATATTCTAGAATCATATCTCGGGAATAGACTCTTCCATGTTAGAAACGGAAACGAATACTCGGAGCTTAAAGAAATTTCGGCCGGTGTACCGCAAGGAAGCGTCCTTGGGCCTTCTTGCGTCCTTGCTATTTACTCGCGATATACCAAGGGAAGATGGCACTACCCTTGCTACGTTCGCCGACGACACAGCTATCCTAGCAGTAGGTAACACAATCGAAGAAAGTACTATAAAACTGCAAACCGCAGTGAATAAGGTAAATGCTTTTATACAAGCAAGTGCTAAAGCAGGTGTGGACCTACGGCATACAACTTTGGGGTTGTACCAAGAAAACAAATGCCAATATTCTACAAACTTTTCAAAATAAAGTGCTTAGAGAAATTGTACAAGCACCATGGTATATTAGAAACGACGATATCCATAGGGATCTCGGAATTCCAACAATCGAAGCTGAAACTAGAAGCTTCGCGAAAAAGCATAAAAACCGACTAATCGGACATATCAACAATACAGTCCGACAAATCTTGGACGAGAGCAATTTATTGCGCCGACTACAAAGAACGAAACCGTTCGACTTGGCAAGATAAGATTAACCGCGTCTAATTTGCGGAACACGCAGGATCTTTCACTGGAAAGTAACCTGTCAAAAGTTGATATTTAATGATAGAAAAATTGATTGATAAGTTATATCTTAGTTGCAGTATCTAACAATCTTTAGAAGGGTGGTGTTTTTAGTCAGTAAAAATCTGACACTAGTATGAGAACGCGCTTGATATTCTCATAGTGTCTTTGAAAGATTTTCACCTACTCTCGTCTGACAAACATCCGAGAGTATAACTGTCTTGAAAGAGCTTCTTAATCGGCATAAAATTATAGATCCCTTCCATTCCTTCCAAAAACTAAAAACTCACACAAAACGAATGGTTGCGAGAAGCTAGGCCCAGGATCCCTACAGACCTTTTGCGCTAACTATTATTATTATTATTAACGGGTGATTTTTTAAGAGGTTTAGAACTTTTTAAAAAAAAAAACACAAAAAATTCGAAAAAATGAATGAAATATTTATTTGAATCGATAGTTTGAACCTTGCAATTTAATGTTTAAAGATAATTTCATGCAAATGTTGACCGCGGCTGCGTCTCAGGTAGCCCATCCGCTGAGTCCAATTTTGGCATACTCTTTCACACATATCGGCCGGTATCTCACGAATGAATGCATGGATGTTGGCTTCCAGTGCGTCAATCGAAGCGGGCTTGTCCCTATACACATTAGCCTTGACATACCCCCACAAAAAATAATCTAATGGTGTCAAATCGCACGATCTAGGCGGCCAATTGACCGGCCCGAAACGTGAAATTAACTTTTCACCAAACTCGCCTCGCAATTGCGCCATTGTTTCGCGTGCTGTGTGGCATGTGGCACCGTCTTGTTGAAACCACATATCATGCAAGTCAAGAACTTCCATTTCGGGCAAAAAAAAGTTTGTTATCATCGCTCGGTAGCGTTCACCATTGACAGTAACGCTGCGATTCGCATCATCTTTGAAGAAATATGGCCCAATAATGCCGCCGGCCCATAAACCGCACCAAACAGTGGCTTTTTCGGGATGCATTGGTAGCTGTTGCAATGCTTCTGGCTGATCTTCACTCCAAATGCGGCAATTTTGCTTATTTACGTACCCATTCAACCAAAAATGAGCATCATCGCTGAACACAATTTTTCGATAAAAAAGCGCGATGAACATTTCGAACCGAGCACGAATTTTGATAGTAAAATTCAATAATTTGCAAACGTTGTTCATTTGTAAGACGATCCATGGTTAAATTGCAAACCAAACTGAAGCTGTTTGACAGTGACACAAGGTACTAAACACACGTCAGCTGTCAAAACCAGTGTTGCCAAAACCAAACCAGCTAAAAAATCACCCGTTATTATACGCTGGAAAAATTCAACAATCTTACTAGTTTCAGTCGAACATTTTACTTTTTTGAATTGTAAAAAATTTATACATTGTTATTGTTCAACTTCAGGGTAGGTAACGTAAAAAGATGATTTATAGGGGAAGGTCGTGTACCTTGGTCAGAGTTCCGATTTTCAGAAAAGTACAAACCACGCCAAAACCGGTTCTTCTGTGAAATGTTACTCTTCTGTTCATTTCTCTTCTCAGTTTCTTTTTGAACTTATACAGCTGTACAATTGTGTATTGCTTAATTTTATTTCTATTTTCCGATACTTTTATCGATTTCGGTAAGTATATTGATTATCTTTCGGTAGGAACAAATTGTTGTACGCATGATTGTGCTTTAAATATGTTAGGTTTTTCCAGATAAAATAAAAAGACAGCCACGATATTTCGAAGTGCACTCAACGACGGTTTATTCAAGAATGATTGATATGAAAAATATTACAATACAAAGTAAAGAGAAAGAATTCAATGTTAAGTGTTATGTGTGAATGTTATAATGAGTATATAAATGAGAATGTGTGAGTGATTAAAGTAAAGTACAAAACAACATTTACGATGATACAATATTTAACAAAATACTACGTCAAAATTTTTATTTTTTGGTTAAAGTGGTGTTCGTGTACCTTGGACCTATCATAGCGCTTGTACCTTGGTCCGGTCAAAGTTACACGTTATTAGATTTTTTTTTAAACAAAATTGGTTTTGTATCTTTCAGGAAAATATGCCACGAAGCAAATTAGGTACCTAAATAATAGGGTAAAGTCGGGAAATATGGCACCCCTTTTTGATTTTGTTTTTAACTCAGAAAATAAACAAGATTTTTATTTTAAACATAAATAACTTTATTTTTCAATTCATTTGAAATCATTAAATATAAACGTAAAAGCAATTCAGACTCAAAAAACATTTTTTTTTTGCAACAAAAAATAAACCTAAAAAAAGGATAGACAAAAAAAAATGGAGGGTATTACCCTTACGAGGGGGTTTATGGCACCCTACTTTTTTTTTGATTAATATTGCCACACTTATTACATGTGTTAGTGTACGATGAGCAAGAGTCATGTGACCATAAATGGATGATTTTCGTTTATAAACGGTTGGCATTTCTAAAAAAAAAAAAAATAATAATAAAATACATAAGTAAGGGTGAAATGGCACCGGTGCCATATATCCTCACATTCTCGGGTGCCATTTCCCCCTATTGAAGGGAACCACTGATATTGGAAAAAACACGATGAAACACGAAAGCACACTAAGCACAGTAAACAAAAACAATTTTATATCGATTCACCTCTCTTATAATGCTTGAGCGGATAGCCGGCGCCAACAACTTACCTATCTACACTTACTTGACTAAACCACAAAAAAACTTTTTCTCTTAAATGCACTCTTTAAATTTTTTGTCACCGTGTCATAAAAAAACTGCTTGAGCTACTGCGATGTGTACTGTACCCGTCGACTGCTTCAGTATGAATGATTGATATTTTGCTGTCTCTTTTTTGGAAAAGAAGTCGTTTATGGGAGAAATTGAAATGGTGCCATATCCCCCCTGGTGCCATAATACCCGACTTTACCCTAATCAAGTCCTTTGTTAGGCATTTTTTTAGTTAACGGGAGTATTTTTTATTTAAAACTATTATTTGAAATAAAAAAAAAATTGTCAAGCACACAAATTAAGGCAATGGTTTGTTTTCTTGCTGCTTTGTTGAAATAAAATAAGAATGGTACCATTTTTACTATTTATTGAAAGAAAATAAAGTTTTCACCTTTAAACTATAGAAAAACCTTCAATAATATTTTCGGTCCAAGGTACAATACTCTGTGGACCAAGGTACAATCACGTATTGTACCTTGGACCGTTTGAGGCTAGCATATAAAAGATAAGTTTTCTTTGGAATGGTAAGCAATATCCTTTTGGTAGTTTCGCATTATCATAGATAAGACTTCAGGTAATAACTAAAAAAGCAAAAAAAAAAAAAAAACTAATGAAAAAACGTTACCTAAAATACCTATCGGCAAAAAACTGAAATCCGGGCCAAGGTCATGACCTACCCCCATATATTAAAATCATTGCACATAGGTAATAGGTAGGTATATAATAAAGGGTTTTCCAATAAGAGGTGTAATTGTAATTGACCCGCTATTTCGGTAGCTGTCACTTTTGAAGCTTTTATTCTTTGAAATTTTACAAGTAGAAACTACGCCATTACTAAAAATGGAAGCCGGCCGATCATCAACAACGTCGTGTCTTTGCTGATTGAGTCATTGAAATGCATGAAAATGATCCGGAATTCCATCGAAAAATCATTTTGGCTGATGAGGCCCATTTCCACCTTGGTGGCTACGTCAACAAGCAAAATTGTCGCATGGGGCTCGGAGAGTTACCTATTGTTGAGAAGCTTCTCCATCCTCAACGTTTGACTGTTTGGTGCGGTTTATGGTCCGGAGGGGTCATTGGACCTTACTTTTTCGAAAACAGGTTGGATCAACAGTTACGGTGAATGGATTGCGCTATCGAAAGATGATAAATAATTTTGTATGGTCGGAGTTGGATGGTATTGATCTGGACAACGTTTACTTTCAACAAGACGGCGCTACGTGGCAGTGCCACACAAGCAATGAAACCATTGATCTTTTACGGGAAAATTTTCCGGACCGTGTTTCTCTCGAAGAGGTGATCACAATTGGGCAACGAGATCTGGTGATTTAACACCTTGCGACTTCTTCCTTTAGGGCCACGTGAAAGATAAGGTCTACTCCATCAGCCCAGCGTCGATTCAAGACCTCAAAGATAAAATTCATGAGGCTATAAAGGACATAGGGCAGCCACTTTGCGATTTGGTTGTGGAAAATTTTATGAAAAGGATATGGTCCTGTGTGCGAGCTCGTGGTGGCCATTTGGCTGATTATTAACGGCATACCTTCCTCTTTATTATGAAATAAACATCCGATCATTTATTTCAAAAAATGGCATTTTTCTCTGAATACCAAAATAACACTTCTTATTGGAAAACCCTTAGGTATATTAAAAAAAAAAAAAAATTTCTTTGGATAAGCCAATCCAAAGCTATTAGCTAGAAGGCATTCGGGAATTAGAACTTTTCTTAGATATCAGCTTACATCTCCGCTTCCGGACAGCGGATACTGGTAAAACATAGCCTATAAGCTAATCTTGACAATTTGCAACTCAACTGTGAAAACCGAAATCAATTTAATATAATCCGAACAAACGACTTACAGCAAAAAAAAAAATTTAAGTTTTATTATAGTAAGGATAATGGGGAGTGTAAAGACGAAGATGATATCAAAAATATCCTCTTTGATTGGCCAGGATATTCTATTCTTTATTTCTTTCCGATAGCCACACAGAGGAATTAATAATTTGGCGAACTGTCAACTTGACAAAGCTACACCATACTCTCGTGTATTTTTCGGTTGCAATAGGGTCAGGGTATAGATAAAGTGCAAAGTGTAGTGAAAGTTGGACTTTCGCCATGATACAAGACCACTTGCATCGGATCGTAAATACCCCTATGCTGCTTTTATTATCTACATTTGATGAAAAACAGATGACGCTTCACATCGACTTTGACATTTTTGTTGATGATTCTAGAAACCGCCAGGCGGGAGTCATTCCAATTAAATTAGACGGACTTGCTATTGCGTGAAATAAATTACTAAGAGTTTTTATTTTAAAAAATAATATACTTTTATTATTAAAATATCTTAGGAGCTAAATAACGTGTGTCACATTACATTTACTTTAATTAAACCTACATCACCCTATTGGAAGATACTCTTATTTTTGCAAATGGTCGTCAATGTCAAATCTGTTTTGAATACAAGTGAACAAGCCATGGAGCGAACGCGGAATAATCGTATCTCTCGATTTTTAGACCAATATCATAATGAGCGATCAGCGGATACGTGAACAAACAAAACTATCGCTTCTGGGTTCTGGGGCAACCGAAAATCCACGAGTAATGCACGAGGAGCCATTACACCCGCTCAAAGTTACTGCATGGTGCGCTGTTCACGCTGGAGGAGTCATCGGGCCATTTTTTTTTTCGAGAACGCCGCTGGTCAAACGACAACAGTGGCTATAGGGCCATGTTAACAGATTTTTTTCTGCGCAATTGAACGAATTAGGACTGGAGTACATGTGGTTCCAACAGGACCGAGCTACGGCACACATTGCGTGAGCCACAACCGATATTCTGAAGGCCGCGTTCCCGGGTTGCATTTTGGCGATTTGCACTGGCCCGCAAGATCGCCCGATTTAACCGTTCCAGACTTTTTTTGTGGGATTTTTTGAAGTCCCGTGTTTACGTGAACAAGCCCGAAACCCTAGAAGCCCTCAAGGACAACATTCGACACGAGTGCGAGAATCTGTCGCCCGAAGTTCTCGCCGAAGTGATGAAAAATGCCATAAAACGAGCCCGTATGGCAATCAATTGTGACGCCGCCCATCATCTTCTCGACTTGACCAATAAAATTCTTAAGGTTCAAATAAACATAATCAAAAAACAGAATCGAAGTTTTTCATTTAGAAAAAAATTAGAGCCAAATAAATATTTAAATACGTTGTCTCAACAACAGGGGCCCAACAGTAGGTACATAATGTTTGTTTTCTTAAATCCATTTTACATAAATTGTGGCTGTTTTCTCGGATTCATACTCATGGTATGCATCGTTGTCTGGGTTGACCCACCCTGAGGTCAAGTCGGGTTGATAAATAACGTGTAGTGTCCGTCTACGATGTTAATTATTACTGAACCCAAAAAGCGACCAAAATCTTCTTATATACATATCGGTCGAATCCCTTTTTTTTAGATATCTACTCCTAGATAACCTAGATAACGAGTGTTATCTGCCTGAGTCATCCCCTATAGTGTCCGTTTGGTTTTTCTTAATCTTATCTTCTTAGAAGGATACTTGGGATGCTTTTCGGGTTTGTTGATAGGTTGTTTTGTGAGGGTTTTCCGTCGCCAGGTGGTTGACATGTGTGTTGGCTGTTGTTAGTTATCTTTATCTATAACATAGCTCCTCCCTCTTTTGTCTTTTGTTTCTCCCAAAACAAATATATTAAAAATATTGAAATTATTATAACTATAAATAAAGTTATTTCATGCATGCTAAATTTTATGTTTTTGTGTGAATGGAATTTTTCTTCTGTTTCATTTATATTGCATACTTAATTTTTAAATTAGAGATGCCACGAATAGTTATTTGGCAACACTTAGAAGGTTTTTTCCGCGGTTAAGAAGTCAAAACAGACCTTTACAAGTGGTGGTCAGCAAACGCAAAACCCTTGCACAATTTGCTAATTATTTGTCATCTCCGGTAGCAGTGTGTAAAGTGAGCGGCTGTTTTCAGAACCAGGTATAATCTATGAAGGAAAAACGCAATCGTCTACTATCGACAAATGCTGAAAAATTTGTTTTCATACACCATAGTTTACCACTGGTAAATTTTAAATATTAACATATTAATTTTTTGATAAAATAAACATCTTTGCGAGCAATATTTTGAGATTTTTTTTCATGATTTGCTATTTTCACTATTCGGTATTCAGCCTAATATTGAAAACTATTCGGCCTAATACCGAATGTTGAGAATCACGGCAACATTGGCGCTATTGAGAGGTAGATGGCGCAAACTTACACTTATTTAAATTATTTCGCTTTGTGAACTTATCCTTTCATGCATTGAAGTGTCAAAAAAAATTCTTTTTTTTCTATTAAAGCAGTGAAAGCGCATGGTCATAAGCCAAAACTAACCTCTTTAAAAGTAAATTTTACAATTAAACTGTAGTAATCATTGTTTAATCCAAAGATCCAAACTAAACGTAAGCATTAATTGTAATTAAAATATAAACTTGAAATTGAAATTGTACTTATTTAGGAAATTTTAGCATCGAATAAACATGCTCAAAATTCGGAAACTGATCTTTTACTTGGATTTAACACCGAATATTGAAAAAATGTGGCCGAATAGCCGAATACCGAATAGTTGCCGAATATTCGTGGCATCTCTAGTTTAAATCAATCTATTATATAAAAATCAATCGCTGTGTGTTAGTCGGGTAAAGGCTCGAGAACTGCTAAACCGATTTGAATGATTTTTGTTTCATTTTGTTCGTCTTGAATCAGGGATGGTTTAGGAAAAAAGAAAAGTCGAAAAATTCTCAACAGGTGGCGTTACAGGCACACATTTCGATTTCCATGGGGAAAAGCACTTTGAAAAAAAATAATCTGGATATAAATCGAGTAGTGAAACTTCCAAAACAAAACAAAATATTTGAAATTTTAAAAGCAATTGTTGTTGTCAATTGTTTTGATTATTTTCCAAGCAAATTGTTGTTGTCAACAATTTTGAAATTTTTTTTATTTGTTTATGTTTACTATGTTACATTCAGTGACTTTTTGAAATGGAGTAGATACGTTGATTTATTTGATGTGTGAGTAAGTTGAATGTAGGGGTGATTGAGATGACGAGGACAATGATAACAGGCAACAGGAGTTGTTGAACGTTTTGAGTGTTCACAATCATGGTACTCTGCTCATTCGTGAGTATGATTATGGGGAGGACAGCTCAAAGATACCATAACACCTTCGGTACTGGTGTGGAGAGAGAAGGGAGAAGGCTTACCAACCAAGTTGATAGGCGTGGTTAGTTTTTTTCTTGGCTATTAAAGTTACAAATATTTTGTATAGAGTTAATCCTTTCCCAATTTTCTTCCTATCCCTTTAATGCCAACAAATTTTAAAATTTTCGCATCAAAATCATCAAAAAGCAGAAGATCCCACTCCAACGACGAGCTAAGCACAGGCTTAAACAAGCATGCCTGCCTTGCTTTGTTGACCCTACAACCCTTTCACCGAAGTCAAAATTGAGATTCCTGTGTCTCTAATTGTAGAAGGAAATAGATTTGAATGATTTTTGTTTTGTTTTGTTCGTCTTGAATCGGAGATGGTTTATAAAAAATCATAAAATTCTTAACAGGTGGCGCTGTAGGCACAAGTTTCGTTTTTAACTTAAATTCAATTAACTTCTAAAATGTAATAATACAATAGGTAATAATAATAACAATAATAGTTGGCGCAACAGGTCTGTAGGGACCCAGGGCCTAGCTTCTCGCAACCATTCGTTTTGTGTGAGTTTTTAATTTTTGGAACGAATGGAAGGGATCTACAATTTTATGCCGGTTCCAAACGGGCCGATTGAGAAGCTCCTTCATGACAGTTATACTCTCGGATGTTTGTCAGACGTTCGCGAGAGGTGGCGCAGTGAAAAAAACCCTGAGTTGGATTTTTGGGTTTTTGCGGGATTCGAACCTGGACCCCTCGCTTAGTAGTCCAACACACTAACCACTAAGCCACTGCGACCACAATAATACAATAACAATAATTTATAAATATAATTCCTTCGGTGTGAAACTTGATGACTTTATATCTCGTAACTGATGGGCCAATTTTCATGAAACTTTTTGGTTTTGTTCGTATTGATGTATTTAAGGTTTAGCAAGACTTGAAAGATAACATTCTTTTAGAATCAATAGGTAATGTTTTCGATCTCCAAAGCCACTCGGGCGATTTCCATGAAAATTTTTGGATGCGTATGGTTGGTTCCAGTTTGAAGGATAGGATACTTTTGGACCCGATAGGTGGCACCGTAATCATTGCGGTTTGATTGACACACATCGATATTGATATATTTAAGTTATTTCTATTGGCCCTTAGCAATAAAACATTTTAGACGCGACTTTTGGAATCAAATTAACTTTTAGTGTAAATTAGAAGAAATAAAGCATTCAATTTGACTTTAAGTTGAGAAATAGTTAGATTGGAGTCACCGCCAGTGATGCAAAGCCGGATCTATGTTTTCATGTCTGAACCCTTAAAAAATGATGCCTTTTTCGAAAAATCATGCCGTTTTGGTAAAAAAGATAAAAATTGCATATCTTACAAAGGAACTGCAACTAACCTACAAGGTGATTCAAGAAATTGATATCAGAATGTTGGTCGATTGATAGGCAATTCTATCTTTTTTTATCTCTATAATCCAAGGTTTTGATTTGGTGAGTAAGTCAAGTAGGTTGTTGGAAAATAAGCACGATGCACAGTTGTAAATTAAAATGTTTAATACGATGTACCAGATTTATCAAATTCAAAATGTATTTGTGTGAATTGATTCTAAAAAAAGAACTCACAAAAAATTTATTGTAAAACAGTTCAAACAGTTCACAAAAAAATTATGCCTATTTTCTAAAAACTATTCCTCAAGTGTCGAAATCAACATCACTGACTAAGTCAAATATAAAGTCTCATTTGTCACAAGCGTTTTTTCGAATATCCTCTTGCTTTATCTGTTAAATCATAACATTTTTTTTTATTTAGTTCACATCATCAACAACTTGAAGTTCGCCTCAAGTGAAACAACAAAATTCAGTCACAATAGCTAACAGAAGTTGATTTTTGTAAATTTAGAGCAAAAGTGGACTTAAGGACCGAACTTTGTTATTTTTCTTTTCTTTTTAAGTATCATACCTAGAGTATTTAATATAACTTTTGAATAAAGAATTTGAATTGACCGAATTGCATAAAGAGGCATGTGCAATGTGCATGCTCGGAATTATTATTTTCATTACATTAACGAATTGGGGCGGAACTAAGTTCGCCGGGCCAGCTAGTCTATTATATAAAAATCAATCGCTGTGTGTTAGTCGGGTAAAGGCTCGAGAACTGCTAAACCGATTTGAATGATTTTTGTTTCATTTTGTTCGTCTTGAATCAGGGATGGTTTAGGAAAAAAGGAAAGTCGGAAAATTCTCAACAGGTGGCGTTGCAGGCACACATTTCGATTTTCATGGGGAAAAGCACTGTGAAAAAAAAATAAACTGGATATAAATCGAGTAGTGAAACTTCCAAAACAAAAATAAAATATTTTAAATTTTAAAAGCAATTGTTGTTGTCAATTTTTTTGATTATTTTCCAACCAAATTGTTGTTGTCAACAATTTTGAAATTAATTTTTTTTAAATTACCTAATAAGTAGTTTGTTTCTGTTTACTATGTTACATTAAGTGACTTTTTTAAATGGAGTAGATACGTTGATTTGTTTGATGGTGTTTGAATCCATCATTTTTGTTTGTCAAGCATTTTCAGGATGTGTGAGTAAGTTGAAATGTAGGAGTGATTGAGATGACGAGGAAAATGATGACAGGCAACAGGAGTTGTTGAGCGTTGTAAGTGTTCAAGTAGGGGTTGTTAGGAAAATGCTCATTCGTGAGTATGATTATGGGGAGGGCAGCTCAAAGATACCATAACACCTTCGGTACTGGTGTGGAGAGAGAAGGGAGAAGGCTTACCAACCAAGTTGATAGGTGGGGTTAGTTTTCTTCTTGGCTATTAAAGTTACAAATATTTCGTTTAGAGTTAATCCTTTCCCAATTTTCTTCCTATCCCTTTAATGCCAACAAATTTTAAAATTTTCGCATCAAAATTCAGGCATGTAAAAGTACGGTAGTCCGCAAGCCAAGCAGAAGATCCCACTCCACCGACGAGCTAAGCACAGGCTTAAACAAGCATGCCTGCCTTGCTTTGTTGACCCTACAACCCTTTCACCGAAGTCAAAATTGAGATTCCTGTGTCTCTAAATGTAGAAGGAAATAGATATGTGCGTTAGTTAGATTTGAATGATCTTTGTTTTGTTTTGTTCGTCTTGAATCAGAGATGGTTTATAAAAAATCATAAAATTCTCAACAGGTGGCGCTATAGGCACACGTTTCGTTTTTAACTTAAATTCAATTAACTTTTAAAATATAATAATACAATAACAATAATTTATAAATATAATTCCTTCGGTGTGAAACTCGATGACTTTATATCTAAATAACTGATGGGCCAATTTTCATGAAACTTTTTGGTTTTGTTCGTATTGACGTATTTAAGGTTTAGCAAGACTTAAAAGATAACATTCTTGTAGACTCAATAGGCAATTTTTTCGATCTCCAAAGCCACTCAGGCGATTTCCATGTAAATTTGTTGTTGCGTATGGTTGGTTCCAGTTTGAAGGATAGGATACTTTTGGACCTTATATAGGTGGCACGTCAATCATTGCGGTTTGATTGACACACATTGATATTGATATACTTCAGTTATTTCTATTGGCCCTTAGCAATAAAACATTTTAGACGCGACTTTTGGCAAATAGTTAGATTGGAGTCACCGCCAGTGATGCAAAGCCGGATCTAAGTTTTCATGCCTGAACCCTTAAAAAAGTATGCCTTTTTCGAAAAATCATGCCTTTTTGGCAAAAAAGATAAAAATTGCATATCTTACAAAGGAACTGCAACTAACCTACAAGGTGATTCAAGAAATTGTTATCAGAATGTTGGTCGATTGATAGGCAATTCTATCTTTTTTTATCTCTATAATCCAAGGTTTTGATTTGGTGAGTAAGTCAAGTAGGTTCTTGGAAAATAAGCACAATGCACAGTTGTAAATTAAACTTTTTAATGCGACTTTGATTAAAGAATGTACCAGATTTACCAACTTCAAAATGTATTTGTGTGAAATGATTCTAAAAAAAGAATTCACAAAAAATGTATTGTAAAACAGTTCAAACAGTTCACAAAAAAATTATGCCTATTTTCTAAAAACTATTCCTCAAGTATCGGAATCAACATCACTGACTAAGTCAAATATAAAGTCTCATTTGTCACAAGCGTTTTTTCGAGTTTCCTCTTGCTTTATCTGTTAAATCATAACATTTTTTTTTATTTAGTTCACATCATCAACAACTTGAAGTTCGCCTCAAGTGAAACAACAAAATTCAGTCACAATAGCTAGCAGAAGTTGATTTTTGTTAATTTAGAGCAAAAGTGGACTTAAGGACCGAACTTTGTTATTTTTCTTTTCTTTTTAAGTGTCATACCTAGAGTATTTAATATAACTTTTGAATAAAGAATTTGAATTGACCGAATTGCATAAAGATGCATGTGCAATTATTATTATTTTCATTACATTAACGAATTGGGGCGGAACTAAATTCGCCGGGCCAGCTAGTAAATACATAAATAAAAATTATAAATCCATATCCATAAAAGTAACAATCACGCACAAAGAAAAAAATGTGATACAAAAGTTGTCCTTTGTCATATCGACGAACATACCTGTACAAAACAACAAAAAAAAAAACTATTTCTGATGATAGCAGGAGATCATAAGTCCACTCACTGGTAGAAACCACAGTGAACAAATGTTGTAAGAAAGAGGAATAGAATATGACGAATAGTTAAAGAGAAATCATGAAAAATGAAAGAGGTGTTCGTCGATACGACAAAGGGTAACCATCCAGGGTTAAACAAACGAGGATTGTAACGAAATTTCTACTGTTGGCTCGTAAATTATAATTTTCATGAAGTCTAACATCATAATAACTGGAATTTTCAAAGAATATTTTTAAAACTTTATAGCAATAAAGATGTCTTAGAGGAAGTATCTCGAGATATTAACTTTAGACGATTGACTTTACAAATAATCCTAATTGCATGCTTTTGATTAAAAGAGGTTCTATTTTACTGAAATAAGTTCCGGCCGAACACGAAATTCCATATTACAATTTTGATTTCAATAAACCGTTATAAACAAACTTTAGAATTGGTAAATTACAGTAGAGACTGAGATGATATAGCTGCCTTACAACCATATTCAAATACTGCTTCAAGTAATGCGTATGAATAGTCCAGTTCAGTTTATGGTCCAATATGACACCTAAATACATAACATAATCAACACGCTTAACTTCAAAACAATTGTTATGGCAACTTACATTTTCGTTAAAGGTTTTAGCACTATTGGAATGGGCATCCATTAGACAAAATCGTAAGCAATCTGGTGAGTGATAAAAAAGAGGCAATTCGTCACATATCACACCCTTGATATTAAATATCATAAACTTTGTTTTATCAATCATTATTAATTTATGTTGCTTGAACCATCTCCGTAGTATGTCTAAGTCATTATTTACATCCGAGAATAAACTAAGATAACTGTTGTTCGAATAGGAAAGGACAGTATCGTCAGCAAATGCTGTAATTTTGCCCTTAAAAGGTTGAATAAACAGTGAATTAACATATATCAGAAACAGGATCGGACCCAAGACAGAACCTTGAGGAACACCTACATTTATCTGATTTTGGGAGCTAATAGCATTTTTTACTTTTACTACCTGCTTACGGTTACTTAAATAAGAAGCAAACCAGTAAGTAAAGCCTCTGAAACCCGCATTAAATAATTTATTTAGTAGTAAACTATGATTTACCATATCAGAAGCCTATGTGATGTCAATAAAGAGGGTAGAAGGAATTTGGGAAGAATTTAGACTACTGTATATTTCCCCAACCAGCTTTAATAATGCACTCTCAGTAGACAAACCACTTCTAAACCCAAACTGAAATTCACTAAAAAATACTAGTTCTATCAAGGAAAGATAATTTTATACACTTCATACCCCTTTCAAAAACCTTGGAAAAAACTGATAAAAGGGAAATAGGACGGTAATTGTTCAGTACCATAGTATCACCCTTTTTGTGAAGTGGGATAACTAGAACTACTGCTGTTTTCAGAGTTTCTGGAAAAACTCCTTCACGTACCTACACTAAAATTAAAAATAAAACATAAAACGTCTGAAATTTGAAAAGAATTTTTCAATACATGACTTGAAATATTATCCAAAGAGGAAGAATTATAAGTTTTAAGTGACATTATAATTGTATGAATTTCTATAGTGAAACTTGAGATTTGAAAATCTTCTTCGTATAAACTGCTGTCACAATGAAAACTAGAATTGAGATGATGCACACTTTTCTGACCAGGTCGATGTCGCTGTACAGGTCGTAGAGTTCGCTGTTAAACCTCCTCCTCCAAAGCCCGTCAGCGCAAATCAATCGAAGAATTTTGCGTTCATAACTACCTTTGATAGCGCCCATGCTTCTGCGCCATAGAGTAGGACTGGGATGAAGAAGGTCTTATATAGAGCCTCCTTAGGCTAGACGCGCACATGCGATTTAAACCGCACGAGGCACGACTGCTTAGTCGAAAAAAATGTAACACACACATTTCAATGCGAATGCGCGCACTCAACATCCACAAATCGCAGCGTTTATTATCCCGCGATTTGTTCCATTTTTAGAGCGACGCGAAACGATTTTTTTGCCGTAGCGATTATTTGGTCGCATATGTGTGTATTGACATTAAAAGCAGTATGTTCTATTTATTGAGACTAAATAATCGTGCGACAAAAGACTACAAGTGCGTGCATTGTAATTTTTTTTTTGCGACTATGATTTTTCTAATGGCTGATGGTTATAAACAAAATTCTTGCAAAACTTGACAGGGAACGAGTGAAAGTTGTCGCGTATGCGGATGACGTGGCGATACTAGTGTCAGGGAAGTTTCCCTCCGTGATTAGCGAAATCATGGAGGCCGCTCTAGAAGAGGTAAACACCTGGGCTGCAAGCTGCGGCCTCAGCGTCAACCCCGAACTGATGCTACCCGATTTTACCCTCCCCCGTCTAAATGGTCAACCACTCACACTATCCTCCAGCGCTAAGTATCTGGGCATCATGCTTGATACAAAACTTAACTGGAAACAAAACATCGAACACAGGGTAAGGAAGGCGTGTATTGCATTCTACGCCTGCAGTTAAACATTTGGAAAGAAGTGGGGACTTCAACCAAAGATGACCTTATGGATGTACACTGCCGTAGTGCGTCCAATTCTGACATACGGCTCACTCGTATGGTGGCCTGCGTTGAGTAAAGGCTACAACCTTACAAAGCTTAAACGACTGCAAAGAACAGCCAGTATAGGCACCACGGGTGCAATAAGGTCGGCACCAACGGATGCCCTTACTGTGCTCCTGCATCTTCTACCTCTCGAACTACACACCAAAGATACTGCACTATGCAGCGCCATAAGACTCAGGGAGTCTGCGTGCTGGAGTGCAAGGCCGTATGGCCACAGCAACATTTTAGACTCGTTGCCAAACGGTATGGCCACGTCTCCAACCGATTATATCACACCACAACTCAATTTCACAAAAGGCTTCCAGGTAAGCTTCCCTTCCAGATCGTAGTGGAAGAGGAACGAAGTAGTGCAGGGTTTTGACACGGTCATATACACTGACGGATCTAAGATGAACTGTGGTGTGGGGGCCGGGGTCTACTCAGAATCACCGAATATATCAGAATCATACCGTTTGCCGGATTTTGCCAGCGTTTTCCAGGCTGAATTACTGGCTATCCGAGAAGCCTGCGCGCTCTTAGGGAATGACACAACGCACAAACAAAACATTGCTATCCTTATTGATAGCCAAGCCGCCATCAAAGCCATCAATTCGGCTACCATATCCTCCAAGCTGGTGCAGGAGTGCCGGAACGAGCTTGCTCGCCTGGGCGAACGTTTCAGTGTCACACTTCTCTGGGTACAGGGGCATAGTGACATAATAGGCAACGAGCGCGCAGATGAGCTTGCCAGGCGGGGGTCAGCTCTACACGTCTCACACGCGGCAAGGGTCCATGTTCCACTAGGAGTGGTAAAGGGACTAATTCATTCACATTTCCTGCAGAAAGCCAATCTCCAATGGAGGGGTTTGACCAACTGCGTCATATCAAGAAAGATATGGCCCACATACGACCAAAATAGAACAAGAAACCTGCTAAATAGAACCCGCCCAGATATTGCCAGAGTCACGGCAATAATCACGGGGCATTGGCCAATTGGCGACCATGCGGCCAAACTTGGGATCCCACACAACCCTCATTGCCGCAGTTGCGGAAATACAAATGAGAAAGAAACTCTCTGTCATTTCCTCTGCAAATGTCCGGCACTAGCAAGAGCCAGATTGCGGACACTGAACCAACCTTTTTTTGACGACCTTAGCGACTTTTCGGGTAAAGGGATATTAAATATAATCCGTTTCCTCAACTCCACAGGTTGGATATAAGTATATAATGCATTACACCCCTTTAAAACCATCACAAGCTAGGTCACACGAGTCGTGGTAACAAAAAGGCACATCAAGTGCTACTTGGGTTCAAAGACGGAACGCCACTTCTACCTACCTACGATTTTTCTATCGGTGCGACAAAAAATCGCATGTGCGCTCCTAGCCTTAGTGGTTCTTGACAAGTCAGAATTTATAGCGGAGCAGAGGTAGACAAAATCCTTAACTACCTCAAAATTATAGCTGTATGTCGTGACGTTCTGACCGATTCGTCTATGTTGTGTGTCTCTTCTTGTTGACAGCATATATTTCTTTAGTTCTTTTTTAGTTCTTTATTCAAATATGTACAAAGTATGAATAATTACAAAAAACAGAGCAAAATTTTTTTAAATATAGCTAGTACATACAGAATAGTTAATGACATCTTTATTTGAGAAAAATAGAGATGATGTCACATTCGGCCTTACCAATAATCAACTTTAGTCTGGCACTTTACGACAAGACTCCACACTTTCCAAAATCCCTTTACCAATAAACAAAAAATATAGTTGCCAGACTATCGCTAACTGTAGAGTTAAATGTTAGTGTTGAGAAAGCCATGTTTATCTCGGGCATTAGCTAAATAAATCCTCCCTTATGTCATTTTGAAGACAAGTGTTGCCCAACCATCCAAAATCACGATAGTAAATTTCGTAATAGGAGAGAATTTAATACGATGTTGTTCAGCCCGAGCGTTTACAATTATTAATTAATTTTAGTAAATTGTGAATGTTTTCTAATTTTATTCATTACAATACAACAATGCAAATGGTTTTTAAGTCTAACAATCACAAATTTGTACAAATGTATGGAAACTATTGAAAAATATTGCTTTTTTGTTTTATTTCTAAACACGTGAAACATATATTTCTGTTTTTCTTTCTGTTGCTTTTTGATTGGTTTTCCTAGTTAGTTGCTTAATAAAAAAATAAATTTTATATAAGTTTGGGATAATTCCAAGACTTTCTTGACAGTCGTCGCAAACAGAATAAAATATCTTTTTACCAAAGTTTGGACGGCTTATAGGTACCTTTTTGCAACAATTCTCAGTACCTTAGGCGACACAGGTAGATATTTTGTTGCAACCAAACCCTTTTCAAACTCTTTGCAAAAGGAGTTTGTTTACCGAGAATGAGGATCTCTAATGAGACAATGGTTGGCGTGAAAAGTTTCCCTTCGCGGAAAATATAGTTATAAAAATAGAATTATCAGAACTCAGCAAAATACATGCAATATAACAAGTTTATTAACTTCTGGGGGTGCAAGTACAGCCTAAAGGCGCCAAGTGACAAACAACAGAAACTGAACCCCATACATTTGCAACAGAAACAGAATTACGAACAGAATGTTTTTTTTCCAGCAACAGAATCTAGCGACAGAAAAATGGCTGTTTGACGACAGAACGCAAACAAGTCTATATGGATTGTTTCTGTTGCTGCAGCAACAGAAACTCCAATTTATTGTGGGGTGTTGGGAATTTTTTTTTTATTTTTTTTTTTTTTCGGCATCTGTTTTGTGATGTATTTGAATAAAAAATGAAAAATAAAGTTTTTAGTAGAGGAAGAGGAAAGAATAATAGATTTCGTTTGAAATTACGAAATATCACGGCAATTACGGCAGTATTGTGTTTATGGATCTGTTTCTGTTTCAGTTTTGTGTAGCTGAGCGAACAACGTAAACAGAAACAGAATTTGCTACAGAACGAAACATTTTTCTGTTCAGTTTCAGTTTCTGTTCTTTGTCACTTGGCGCCTTAACAGGTAGTACGAGAATATGCGTTTTATATTTTTCAGTTCGAATTTCAACGTTTATCGGTTTCTAAATTTCCCGAATTCAGTAATATTTAAGCCTTACAATTTTTTATAGGTTAAATTGCATTTATTTTCAAACCCGGAAGCGATAAGTTCTTAACACGCTTCCTACGTGCGATTGTTATTCATTCTGAAATGAATGAGCCAGATATTATTTCTATTTTCAAAAATATTCTCTTGCTAACGATGCAATTGTGATGTTTAGACCACTAATAAGTTTTGATTTGCATCGTCAGCCTACGAATAAATGAAACCATTCAAATAAACTGTGCTTTGTTTATTGAATAATTTGAAAGGGATTTTACGACACAAATGCACTCATAAAGAAATCGCGAGGTAGTATTAGAAAACAATGGAAAGCGTACCATAAAAGTACTGAAAATTGTGTCCGTTCGAACGATAGGGTATTACTGATTTGCATATGATATTTGACAGATCAGCGGATATTTTGTGCGTTTCCTATTTTGTGTTTTGTTTTTTGCTTATAATAAGTCTCAAAGAGCATTGAAAAGATATGTGTTGGGCAAATTTAATTGCAATTTATGTATTCCTTCTTTTAGAATAAAATCCTCCTTGTGAAAGAGACCATTGACCTTGTTTTTCACGAAAACAAATGAAATTTGAAATTTGAATTCTGCAATGACAACAAATGCAATAGATTCTAAGAAAGTTGTAGGACTAGTAAATGTGGAGGTCTAATTGTTTATTGGTACCATTTCACAAAAGCTGTACATTTTTACTAAAGCTGACATCTAACTAGTTGTCGACATTAGTGATTGATTATTAGTAAGGCCGATTGGATATATTTAACTTTGTGGGGTGTACAAAGGTGGATAAAAAGTAAAAGGTTGAAGTTAAGATAACAGAATTATAGCAATTTAAGAAAGAAAGAAAAAGCAATCATTCACAACTAAACCCATTTGTGCCGCTTCTGACTTATACTTGCAAACGCAACAGTGACAGCTCGCTGTGTTCTGCCAATGATGCCGATGTCGTCAGCGTATGAAAGTAGTTGCACAGACTTCTGGTATATTGTGCCTCTGGTGTTGGCTTGCGAGTTTCGCACAATCTTCTCAAGAATGATGTTGAAGAAGTCACACGACAGCGCGTCACCTTGTCTAAATCCTTTTTTGACATCAAAGGTCTCGGTGAGATTATTTCCGACCTTTATGGAGCAGCGAGCATTCTCCATCGCCATTCTGCACAATCGGACGAGTTTGGCAGGGATGTCAAAACTAGACATGGCTCTATATAGCTCGTCACTATAAATGCTGTCGTATGCGGCCTTAAAATAGATGAAAAGATGGTGAGTATCGATCTGGACTTCTTGGGTTTTCTCCAGGATCTGCGGTAGTGTGAATATTTGGTCGGTTGTGGACTAAAACCGCACTGGTAGGGACCCAACCAAATCGTTGAAAAAAGGTTTCACGCGTTCACACAGTACGGCAGACAGGATCTTGTATGCGATGTTAAGAAGACTGATAACTCTATAGTTGGTAGTTGGCGCAGTTTAGAGGGTCTCCATTCTTGTGGAAACGATGCTGAGGTTCCATTCATCAGGCATACTTTCCTCCGACCAAATCTTGGAGACGAGTTGGTGTATGCCCTCTACCAAGTCATCTCCCGCTGCCTTAAAAAGCTCGGCAGTCAAGCCATCTGGTCCAGCAGCCTTGTTGGTCTTAAGCTTGGGTCGGGTGGACGGAAGTCTTGGCTTTCATCGTCGAAGTTGAATGGTTCGTTCTGCCTGACAGCGGAATTTGGGTCGTCTTCGCCGTTTATGAATTTTAAATTTTCACGTGATATAATACATTTATTAGAACCTATTGCGTGACTTTTTTAACCGTACAATTTTTGTGCTTCCGCTGTTGTAGCTGCAAAGAATAGGAAAGCTGCAAAAGTTACTATCTCATAACTTAAGTGATTATGATATAGATGAAGTTTTGCAAAGCGCTGGAGTATATAAAGAGGATCTACCTTGTATTTTAGCTTTGAAGGGAGAGTTACAAATTTGGCAACAGATGAAAGAAAATATTCCTAAGTCACCAGCAGAAGCTTATCAAAAAGCAACGACTCTGCCAAACATAAGAACCCTTTGTCAATTACTGTGCACATTTCCTCTGACAACCAGCACTGCCGAAAGATCTTTCTCCACCTTACGCCGGTTTAAGACATATCTTCGCAGCAATATGAGAGAAGTTCGCCTGAATGGACTAGCCTTAATGCATATCCATCAAGACATTGCTTTAAAGATGAACCCTGACGAAGTACTGGATATCTTCAGCAGAAAACATAAAAGAAAACTGTCATTATTAACCATATAATATATTATTATTAAACCTTTATAAAAAGAATTTTTTATTCTTTGTTTTTTTTTGTATGCCATTGGTAAAGAATGAATGAAGAAGAATGAAGAAATGCAATACTATGGGGTACACCCTTCACCTATCTGGCCTTTGTGCCCCTCCCAGAAATAAATCCTGGATCCGCCCTTGGCTCGGAAAGTTCGGACATCTAGAACACTGGAGGAGTGCATTACTTAAGACAATCTTAACGTCATACTTAGGACATTGCTCATATGTTTTGTCGAGGAGCACGTAGAAACACTCATTGGCAGCATTGCCTTTTTTCTTCTGTGGGGGCGTGAGCGCATATTAGGCTGATCTTGGCGAATTTAGCCTTGATGCGGATTGTTATAAGGCGTTCACTAACGTGCCGAAAGCTCAAGACTTCTTTCCTAAATCTGCCGCCAAATCCGCATCCAAATAGACTCTGCTTTTGTTCCCTATATAGCAATCACCGTAGTAATTGTCACAGGTTTTCATCCTTCTTTTGCCCGGCCCATCCCACCGCACTTCCTGGATGGCGGTGATATCTGCTTTGTAGCAGTCTAGGGCCTCCGCTAATTTGTTCGCCTGCGCGCGGCCGGTTCAGGGTTCGAACGTTCCACGTCCAGATACGAACGTCGTTGTCCTTTTTTCGTTTTCCAAGGTCGTCAACAGTGATTCCGTCCTTATCCGAGGCTTTTGGTTGCTTCGCAACAGTATTTTTTTCCGTGGTTGGGTAGTTAGCCCCGCGCCAAACCCCCAACTTGGAGACCAGGCCCCAGATTGACCCTAGGAGAGCGGGTCGGATATTCCGTTGTCAGTAACCCACTTCGGGGATATGAGTGCTGCCGTTGCCCCATAAAGGGTTCATCCGTTACCATCTCTATTTCAGCACCCTGACTAGTGCTGAAAATTCCTTACTGACCTTAGCTCCAAATACGTCAGAGTAGCTCACGTAAGGTATCTGCCATCTTGACTGTTGGCACCACGGTTGATCCAACCTTGTGGATCCATTCGCTGCATGTCCTCTTTCTGAGGGGCTCATGTAAGACCTCTGAGACTCGATCAGGCAGTCATTCCGACAGATCATTATAGTGTTGCTATTATCTTCGTGCTCAACACTCGCGCTTATAAGTTTAGCAAGTCAAGCCCGGGTGGACGAGACCAATATCCGATCAACGGGGAGGTAAAATAAGCACAATTGATGTGTATGAAACAGTTGCAACAGCTGGGTATCGCCAAGTTGATGGCAATCAGTGTCTACCCTATTCATACAACACCCAGCCACCATTTATTTTAACATTGCTATGTATTGAAAGTACTGCTCATTAATTCTATTAGATATAACATTTTTATTTTTATTTATTTTCTATTACAATTAGTAAATTTATTGAGACAGCTTACAAATGGTCTTAGATGTCTTATTTCTTTATTTTCTTTATAGACATAGTTACTTTCATTTTATTCTAATCAAAAATTCACTTTCAATATCTAATTCTTCATTGGCTTTAAAAGGTATTGAAGTAAGGAAAAATTTATCAAAAGTTAACATTTTATCAGGAATTTTGATTATAAAATTAATAAATTTTCATGAAATTCTCCAACGGATCTTCATCTAATATCATTCATCATACATCCGATTTCTTCGGAAATTAATGGATTTTCTACCATTAGTTGCAATCTACTATACAGAGCGAAAACGATCACATAAAATAGAGGAAAAACAATAGAGAAAATCTTATTAAAATGATGGTGAATTTTCTATAAGAAAGCCACATTCTTTTAAAAAGATATCTTATTCAATGTTGATATAACGGCACCTTGAAACAATACGAAAACTTATTGAAAAGTATGTGAAAACCTCTTAGCAGCAATAGGGAAAACTTATCGAAAGTATATGAACGATTTAAAAATATATGGAAAAAAAACTTTATTTGCGAAACTTATATGTACATCTTAAAATTACCTATATTAAAATAATAAAAATGTTGTATTTATTTAAAATTTCTTGAATTTCTGGTCTCCAAACGACAATTCTTGACCGCAGATTTTCCTTCCTTTCAAAGAATGGCAGCCTTATTCTTTCCTTGTATCCTTACTGGAAGCAAATAAGTTGAAGCATTAAATGCAGCAGAAGAAACATGATGTATACTCTTAAACCTAAGAAAATATTAAATTTTGTAATGGTTTAATGTTCCGATTTATTTTTATACAAAAGATTACCTCTTAAATCTACATCTTTCTTCACACGTTTTAGCAGTTCCTTGTTCCTTTTGTCTTTAATTTTCTCTTCGAATTACAACATCATTTGGGGAAACATTTTTCGTATTTAGTGAAAAGTAAAATGTTTGTCTCGGGGTGAAGGGTTTCGAAATCTAAGATTTAAAATTGTTATACTTTTTATAATTACTTTAAATGCATTAAATGGACTTACCACTTCATATAGATTATCTAATTAATCCGCTGGAAATGTAAATTGTTTGGTTAAATAGATCAACTAATGATTACATTTATATTACTTTCACTTCGCGACACGTGGACTCAGCACTTTTATAAAATATTTTAGTTCTAAGAGGGAATTCTTATTGATCAAAGAATATTACCGTTTAGACAAGCACTTTTAATAAGTTCGTCTTCTCAGAAACTATTATTAATAAGGTTTTCATATTAATATATCATGCAATTTAAAAATGCCACTAACAATTAATGTGACATCTCTTTCAAATTTTAAAGAGAAATCTTATAGATTTGAGAAGATTTCCTTTGTGGCGTTTTTTTAATAAGTTTGACTTCTTAAAGCCAAATAGTAATAAGGTTTTCCGATTATTAGTATTTTTTAATATGATTTTGCATGTAAAAACTATATGAAAAACTCTTAAAATAAATTAATAAGATTTTCTTCATTAAACCATTAAGAATTCTCTATGGAAATATCATATTATTTATAAGTTTTAATCCGATTTCATAGTAAAGTAGTCCAATAAGGTAATCTTATTGATTTTATATAGTCATTTTTCGCTCTGTGCCAGTATTATATGCTGGATTTTTTCAATAAGTTCTTTTAATGAATCAAATCTTCTCTGGTATTCTAGGATATTTAGTCTTTGTTCAAATTAATTAAATTTTGCTTAATTTCCTAATTCTACGTTGACGTCCGTTATTAAACTTTGTTTTAATATATGTATTTATATCTTCTTGAGACTGGTTATTGTTTTTTATCTGTTTGTTATTATTAGTTATTAGGCTATGACTTTTTTCTTCCATGTTCCAAACATACATTTAAAAACTCGACCGCGAAGGTTAAAAAGTTATGTTCTTGATTTTTTTTTCTGTTAACCTTTAATACTTTTTAATTCACTTTTAACTAGTTTTAATTCTCTTTGGATTGATGTGAACAATTGGAATTGATTATAACTAGATGTTGGCATTGCTTTCTATTATGTATTGAGTTAAACAACCGGTCAGGTTTAAATCCATTTATTAACTAACTCTATGTACAATAGCTACTTAACTTAACAAAACAGCGCAAAGCGTCACATTACCTCCTTTTTAACAAAAAAATATAAGAGAACCTAGACACATTCATTCTTTGAAGTTCTTTTTGCCGATTGTAAACGGTCTCTATAATTTTCAACTACCTTGGTAGCTATTTGTTCTACCTCATCTGTCTTCAAGGATTCGCTATCTTCGTGTGTGTCAATGGGTTCATTGCTTTTCTCATTTTCTTGTGTTGGAACCATTCCCATTCTTAAGTTGATTTCTATGTACAAGTTTTCTTCTATTATATTCAATAGTATATAACAAATTACTATTACGTTGGGTAACTATCGCTGGAATCCAATTAGCGTAGCAATTTTCCGGATTTAAACGCAAAACTTTTTCTCTTAATTCTAACTCTAAATACTGGTTCTTGTCTCTCCTAAACTCTTTATAGTCTTTTAATTTACAATCTTTATATTGAATGTTTGTTGTGTTTCCATATTAGGATTTATATAAATGTTAATAAAGTAAGAGGTTTAAAAGAAACAGTTGATGGTGTATATTTCTATATTTGAAAAGGAAATTTAATACTTTGGATTGTATAATGACAACTTATTCGATTTAGCATTATCATTCAAAAATCAATAACGCCTTTTTGGAAGTACCCACAGCTCTCTCAACTAATCCATTGCTGGAAAGATGATACACAGGACTATGTATGCATTCAATACCATTAGTATTTAAAAATTGCTTAAATTCACCACTAGAAAATTGAGGTAGGTATATTATCACTAACTAAAACTTTGCAAAATCGGAAAGTAGTAAACAGTATCTTAAGTTTCTCAATTACCGCAATCGTAGAGGTCCTGGTCAAAATATCTATCGATAACCATTTACTAAAATCGTCGGCTGCAATATAAAAATCAACCCCTGAGAATTGGAATAAAGCAACGTGTACCCTTTCCAGGAAATGGGTTTTTGGCCACGTAAAATTTGGACAGTCTTTCCTTTTACTTCGCCATTTTAAACAAGGGTTACAACTATTTACCTTACGTTCTATAAATCTATTTGCGGCCAATAAACTGCCATGCGAGCCATCATCTTCATGCGCACCATTCCTACATGTTGATCATGCAATATCTCTAAAACTCTACACTCATAAATTTCGGGTATAATTATCCTATTGCCATGAATAGTTATTTGGCCGAATATCGAATATCCAATAGTTGGTACTTTCCGCGGTTGACAAGTCAAAACAGACCCTTACAAGTGGTGGTCAGCAAACGCAAAACAGTATCCAACCCTTTCACAACTTGCTAAGATGTATTTGTCAAACTGTTTTCATACATCATAATTTACCACTGGTCAATTTTAAATATTAACATATTAATTTTTTGCTTAAATAAACCGAATTGTTGCAGAATATTCGTGGCATCTCTAGTATCAACTTCCTAAAATCTGTATTATTCTTACAAAATTTTCCAATATTTATCAACCAACCTATAATAACATGCTACTTAACCGCTACTAACGTATCATCTTTTTCCGTTGCATTTCCGATTTCTTTGATTGTTAATGGATATTATTTTACTGAAATAAAAAAAAATTTATCTCAAACTCTTCACTACCCGTTGAACGGTCTTGGGGGAGCCGTGATAACCCATCTACGTTCTGTAACTTCGAACACGGCCTATATTTTATTTGACAATCATACCCGGATAGATTAACTTTATTCTGAGTAGTATACAGATTCATCCAGTTTACTTGTAGTCGAATTTGTGTCTATTCGAATTTTTAGTTTTTTATTGTTAATGGTAGAAGTGGGAAGTGTTTCGCTTTCCCTATCAAAGTAAAACTTACGTCATGATGTTCTTCGTTTATATCATTAACATCCATGGGCTCTTGTCTATTACCCCTAAACTGTCTTGAATTTTTAGTTCTTGGATTATCATAGCCTAGGTGATTAAGGTGACCTTAATTGGTAATTATTTATTATTATTTGCGCTAATCAGATTGCTATTCACTACTAAGTAATTTCTCTTATGAAATCGTGGATTATTTTGCATCTACTGAGGTCTTTGATTATAATTATTATGATGATATTGCTTCTGGTATTGATATGGAGTGTTTGATTTGTGATTAGGAAGGGTTTCTCTCAATTCTTCACTAAGGTTTTTATAAGTAACTAGTATCGCTTGTGGTCGCAAATCGACCATACCTTTTACAAGAATTAATACTAAAAATTGTACTACTCTTATTCTTGTGAGGTGACATCTACCAGTAACCACATGTAACCTCTTCACTTCACTTCACTTTACTTATGTACACACGGCTTTACAACACTACTGTCATTACATTACCTTGGCATCTGCCAACACACACCTTTCATATACACGACTAACAGTAAACATATATTTTCTTGAATCCAATGTAAAAACAAGTATAACCTTTCTCGCATTCAATAAAATTATAAAATGAATTACATCTTATGCCAATCATAAGATTACATGGTGCCGGAACCCGCTTACTATAATTTTCAACAAAATTTCGAAAGATTCGACGTAAATAATTTCAAGGGCAAATTGTAAAAATGCAAAACGACGCAGTTTCTCACCATCAATTTATTCGCCAAAAGGATAGCGAAACCATTGATGAACTTATATCTCGATTAAGACTTCAAGCACAAAATTGTGCCTTCGAATCCCTGGTAGATGGGATGATACGCGACCAGCTGATATTAGGAATTCAGAACGACGATTTAAGAACACGCTTGCTGTCTCAAGATATCACTCTCGACCAGGCCGTAGAAAAATGCAAGGCGACTGAAATTGCACAATTGCAAACCGCACAAATTTCCAAGGAGAGTGAAAAAGGAATATCCTCCATAAAAAAGCAATCCAAGTCGAATGACATCGACTGTCGCAACTGTGGGAAGAAACACAAACTTCGCCAATGCCCGGCATACAGACATGTGTGCAAAAACTGCGGTAAGGAAAACCACTTTGATTCGTGCTGTCGTAAAGCACGGAAAAATAAACCACCGAAGAAGTACCACAACGAAGCAAAAACTGTAAGCACAGTTTTATGCAGACAAGGAAGTGATACAAATGACGACGACGATGACAGGAAGACAGCGTTTATCGGTAAAGTACGCATCGGTGCACTTTCCACCAAACAAAAATACGGTTCTACTTTGTGGATGGCAGAAATCTGCTTTAAGTTTGGCAAAAAGTGTAACGCTCAACTCGATACAGGAGCTGAGTGCAACGTCCTGCCGAAGAAGATAATTGAAAACACGAAAACTACGATGCATGAGTGTGATGTGAAATCACTTCGTTCATTCACCAATCATCGCATAAAAGTTCTTGGCGAAGCACTAATCAAATGCACTGTTGCTAATCAAAAGTGCAAAATTGCATTCAAGGTTGTTGATGACGACATAACGCCGATTCTTGGTGCAAATGCATGCGAGAAGTTAGGGCTAGTCCAACGAGTCCAGACAGTTGCAATCAACAAAGACATTTACAAAGGTCTTGGTTGTCTGAAAAACTTCGAATACGACATCGACCTGATACCTAATCCAACATTTGAAATATGCCCGGCAAGAAGAATTCCGTACAAAATTAGGGATGACGTCAAAGATGCGATTGACGAGATGGTCAAACTGGAAGTTATCGAACAAATCACCGAACCAACGCCAGCTGTATCACCAATGGTCGTTGTGAAGAAGAACAACAAAATACGCATTTGTATCGATCCAACCATAGTCAACAAGAACATCCTCCGACGTCACCACACAATGTCAACACTAGAAGACATAGCTGCAAGAATCAACGGATCGAAGTCTTTTACGCTACTGGATTGCAGAAGAGGATTCTGGCAAGTGCGAGTGAGTGAAAGAACAAAACGAATTCTGACTTTCGCAACACCATGGGGACGCTATTGTTGTAAACGTCTGCCATTTGGTATCCCATCAGCTCCAGAGGTATTCCAACGAATAATGCAAGAACTTTTCATAAATCTTCGAAATGTTGAAGTCGCAATCGACGATATACTCATCAGACGAACAACAGAAAAAGTTTTACAAATTATACAAAATGGACTGAAGCTTAACAAGGATAAGTGTCAATTCGAACAAGTGCAACTAAAATTCCTTGGACATATCATCAACCGAAAGGGCATAACCGCTGATCCGGAGAAAACAGACGCAATCCGTCGACTGAAGCCGCCAACAAACCGAAAAGAACTCCAGCGAGTCCTCGGTAAGTTCAATTATCTAAGCAAATTCATACCAAATTATTCGCAGACGATGACTCCGCTTCGAAAGTTACTTGAGAAGTCAACCCAATGGCAGTGGGACGTATATCAGCAAAACGCTTTCGACGAGCTGAAAGAAGTGATCGCTAAGCCACCAGTCTTAAGACTATATGACGTCAATGAATATGTTAAGCTGCAAGTTGATGCAAGCTCATCAGCTTTGGGTGCCGTACTTCTCCAGCGAGATCAGCCCGTAGCTTACGCATCTAAGTCGCTCACCGAATGTCAACAGCGATACTCACAGTTGGAGAAAGAAGCCCTCGCAATTAAGTTCGGATGCGAAAAATTTCACGACTACGTATGGGGCAAACAAGACGCAGAGCGAATTCGGATAACAAAATTGACAGCAGCCGACGAGTCATGCCAAAATCTTTGCAAATATATACTAAACGGTTGGCCTGTCAACATAAAGAAAGTGCCATTGTGTATTGTATTGGCATTTCCGCGAAGAACTCGCGGTATACGATGGTATCATACAGAAGTCGCATAAAACACTAATACCAAAAGCGATGCGTCATGACATCTTAAAGGACATTCACAAAGCGCACTTATGTTACGAAAAGTGCCGTTTTTTGGCCTAAACTCAATCAAGACTTAAAGGAGTATATCGAAAGATGTACAGCTTGTCAAGTCAACCAACGCAGCAACATCAAACATCCAATCGGAATTAAAGACATTCCACAATATCCATTTGAAATTGTCGCTACCGATCTTTTTCATTTCAAGGGAGAAGAATACATAGTTCTCACTGACAGCTACTCAGGATTTATTGAATTCGAAAAACTACAAGAAACAACATCTAAGCAGGTAATCATATTTTTAAACAATATATTTGCTTACCATGGAATTCCCAAAGTGTTGGAATCCGATAATGGACCGCAGTTTTCGTCAGTCGATTTCAACAACTTCGTGAAGGAGTGGTAGTTCAATCACCACACAAGCTCACCATATCACAAAAGAGGCAATGGATTAACATAGAGAGCAGTTCAGACGACAAAAAATTTACTGAAGAAATGCTACTACGACAATACCGACTACCATTTTGCAATTCTCAACTTCATGAATACACCAAGAGGTAATCTCGGCTCACCAGCTCAACGCCTCTACTCCAGAAACCTGAGATCACAGATCCCGACAACGACACAGTCTCTAAAACCCAATCAACTAAACAACATTCCAGAAGAATTGGAAAAACAGAGAAGGTATCAAAACAAATACAGTGATTGTGGCTCAAAAGCAAATCGACCGTTGGACGTTGGACAACAAATTGTAACTCGAGTCAATAAGAAGGAATGGGAGCCTGCAGTTATCGAAAGACAAATACATCCACGATCGTATGCAGTAAAGACCAACAACGGGAAGAGGGTTACGAAGAAATGCTATTAATATGAAACCAACAAAAGCAGACATTCACCCTCAGCCAAACTTCGTCCCGCATGAAGATCTTAACACACCAACTCCTGGCGTCCAGGAATCTTCACCAAATACCTACATTGCCACCAGAGATGACATCAACTCGCCAATTGGAATCTCCACACAGAGTCACTCGTTCTGGCAGAATAGTTAGACCTCCAAACCGGCTTAACTTGTAAAGAAGGGGGGTGTGAGGTGACATCTACCAGTAACCACATGTAACCTCTTCACTTCACTTCACTTTACTTATGTACACACGCCTTTACAACACTACTGTCATTACATTACCTTGGCATCTGCCAACACACACCTTTCATATACACGACTAACAGTAAACATATTATTTTTTCTTGAATCCAATGTAAAAACAAGTATAATCTTTCTCGTATTCAATAAAATTATAAAATGAATTACATCTTATGCCAATCATAAGATTACAATTCTCGCTATTTATTTATGTTTTTTTATAAACGAAAAGAAAAGAGCGACATCTATATTATATGGAAAAATAAAGTGCACGACTGGGTTGAACGAAACTTTCTCGTTAAGAGTGTCCATATGGACATAGAATCCCTTATTTCTGAGTATGTTTAGCAGTTCATTTACTACGATGCACCATAACAGGGCGACAGAACACCACTCTTTCCCCCAGAGTTTTAACAGAATCATATTAAGAATGCCTATTATCTTTTAAATGTATTTTGGTCAAAATCGTTATAGCGGTTTTTGTAAAATTTGCCAGGCAAAACAGTACCAAATATTGCAATGTTTTATTTGAAAAATACTATTGCGTAACTATTTAGTTGAAAACCGATTATAAGTTATTGTTCGGGATGTTAGCACTGCTTCGTTTTTTAATTCTTATCGAAATCAAAGATAGGATTTTCGAGATATGCGCAGTTTTTAAAATTAGCGTTTTCGGTACTTCAAATTGAAAATTGAGGACGGAATAGTTTTGAAAACATCCATTTGTATTTTCCGTTTTCGAGATATGCCAAAATTTCAAAAGTACCGTTGTACGCAGTCCTGGTAACCTCACCTACTTAAGCTTAAATATCAATTTTGGTTGAAATCTTTAGTACGAAAATTTAGTATGGGAAGTACCATTAATACTGAGGCTACCTTGAAAAAAAATCACCTCGCGAACTGTAAGCCCAAAAACTCCAAATCCGAGGTTTGAACGTAATCCGGGAAGCCGTTTAGGCTGTAGGACTGTGGAAGGACGGACAGACGGACAGACCGGACAGAATTTTGCGACCTACTTTTTTGAGTTCCTCTATCATCGTAATATCAGAATTGATTAATATCTCGAGTACGGAATGGAGAAAGTTAAAAAAACGTAAATGAGCTGCTCCATCGGAAACAGACTCTAATCTAAGATGATTTATATTGAAATAGGTACGTTACTATGGTAATATGGTGGCGACAAAAATAATAAA
Organism: Cheilosia vernalis; assembly: GCA_949126925.1. Taxonomy (NCBI): domain Eukaryota; kingdom Metazoa; phylum Arthropoda; class Insecta; order Diptera; family Syrphidae; genus Cheilosia; species Cheilosia vernalis. The sequence continues at coordinate 44,792,279 of OX421358.1, forward strand.
TAATTCCCCTAAATAAATTTCTTACAATTATTGCTTATTTTTAGGGGCAGGTAAATTGCATACCTTTATGTGTAAATGATTCTCTCCAAAAGGTTCTAATCTTAGATGATTAAATAGTAAATACGTTACTATGGAAACATGACAGCGACAAATTGATTGTCACCAAAATCCTTTTACTACCTGTTTTGTATGGGGAAATCATAACTTAAGCTTACCAGTCTTAATGGCGACATATATCCACGATTTTGTGTTTGTGCACATCTATGGCTCAGCACCTTTCGAATAACATAAGTTTCATTCTCCTCATTTCATATTAAATACCAAAAAGGCGTACGGAAAGCTCGGATGTTCACGTATTAATATAATGATTATTACTTCATCAGCTTATCTTATGTTTGTAATTTGTTGAGCAACGATAATATAGATGCTTTAGCATTTAAATTATTTATAAATTTATTCATAACTAAGCTTTCGTGAATTTTAGGGTTATATATAGGACTTACTTCTAATATACTCTTTTTGCTGAGTTTCAGGAGGATGTCTTCTGTCTGTCTATACAATTGGCGTAGGTATGTCTTAGGTTTGGATGGTATGCAAATCTTGCAGGATCTGTTCGTACGTCTCATGTTCACCAAAATCTTAAATTTGAGCTTCTTTTATTAATGGACATGTGGGATGTAATATCCTTCGAAGCGTATTTATTGCCTTTCCTTGGATTCGGTTCCGAATGATGAGGGTCGCTATTGTTCTGTTTCATAATCTATGTATTCTATGAATGCAATTACGTCTCGGCTTTTCCGAAGTATATGGGTACTTTCTCTTGTCTTCCTAGAGTAATAGTCTGGTCTGCTGTTGCTGCTGCTGCAAGTTACGCCATTTCCGTTGGCTTTCTGTTTCTCTGTTTTTGAGAACGGGTAAAATCTGTGGATTGATTGGTCGAGTTGTTTGGAAGATCTTATATTTCTTCAAAGTGTTACGATCCGGTGTGTCAATTTCCTCTATGGGTTTCGTGTATTGGGTTACTGATTAACTCCTGAACACTTAAAGACTTTCAATTATTTTAATTTGTAGGTTGCAAGTTAATTTAAAATTTAACTTGATCACTGGATACTTTCTCTCACTACAATAACGGGCATAGATCTGAGAAGTTTCCTGCCGACTGCGCCAAATAAATTACTAAGAGTTTTTATTTTAAAAAACAATATAATTTTATTATTAAAATATTTTGAAGCTAAATAACGTGTATTGTCCGTTTAAGATGTTAATTATTACTGATCCAAAAATGAGACCAAAGTGTTCTTATAAACATATTATTTGATATGAGATATCGATCCCTTTTTACACGACTGGACACAGGGAGGGATATGATTTTCGCGCGTATCCTATGTGACACTCTGTAGCCCAAACGGCTAGACCGATTTTGAAGAGTGAGGTGTTTTTTTTTTTTGCGTGTGAAAATCGTTGAAAGACATCGCTTGCGAGCTTTGCGATAGTGTGGGACTTGAAGCACCCACTAAAAACACCCAGGAAAGGCATGATGTTTACCATCCTTCCAATAATCGCACCTAGTCGTCAGACTAATTAGCAAATTTTTTTCTAATATCTACTTATGTACTTATGTTCTGTTTCAAGGAACTAACGTCGGTTTGTTACCTATTGTTTTTTTTAATTCATTAAAACTTTGTTTGTGTGATTATGTTGTGACATATATATTTCCTTTCTTTTTACCTATTTAACTAGTTCAAAAGGTTTTACTCTATGTAATCTTCTAACTAAATTGTTATTATTAAGTAGTTGGACTACTTCTAAACTAGCATGGTTGCGAATTCTAACTTCATGTCTTCTTGCGACCTTCCGGACCTCGTCCTCTAACAATATTCCGTAATACTTTGTTTTGAAAGCATTGTATATGCTTTGAAGATCGGTTTTACTTGTGCACCCCCATAACTGGAGGCCATACGTCCAGATTGGTTTTAAGATTTGCTTGTAGAGAAGCAGTTTATTGTAAACTAGCTGTGCCCGAAACTTCGTACGCGGCGTGAGACTGTGTAATTTCCAATAAAAGAGATAATAATAGTTAAGTTTCAATACATGAGATAGTTATATTTTTTATGATAACTTTTTTACAAAGCTTCTTGAAATACAATATTTGAGGTTCTGTTGCCTGGAGCATACACGTACATATGCATGTTTACTTTCGCTGGCTCGGGAAAGAGACACGCATAATTGCCCGTGCGAGAAACAGTCGTTGGTGAGGTCTACAACCGCGGTGCACAACGTCACAGGCCTAAGTCATACCAGCAAATTCGCCATAATTAATTTCTTTGGTGTAATAAAATCCACTTCTGATTTAATTTACCACAGAGTATGTGTTTCTTTGTAACGATGGGGTCCGTTTTCTGTGATCTAACTCGTCTTATTTTTCTTGTTGAGCTTCGAGAAAGATTTGACCGTTTCCTCGACGGCACATTTGTTTAACAGTATAGCTAAAACAAAGCGGTGAACATTGTCAATGTGAAAAAAAAAACATCAGGCACTCCGGGAGTGCCGACAGAAGTTATTACTTGAACAATTACGTGTGTATTTTTCGAATCGTCAGGAGATATTTTATTGCACAGGAAATACTTAAAACAGCGAATAAAAACATCGACATCAGCGCCAACTATCGGTCCAAAACTATCCTATCTTCTAGCTGCATCCAACCATGCTCACATTCAAAGTTTCATTGAGATCGGTTGAGTTTCTCAAAAAAAAATCGACATCAGCGCCACCTATCGGGTCCAAAACTATCCTATCTTTCTAGCTGCATCCAACCATGCACACATACAAAGTTTCATTGAGATCGATTGTGTTTCTCAAAAAAATCGACAACAGCGCCACCAATCGGGTCCAAAACTATCCTATCTTTCTAGCTGCATCCAACCATACTCACATTCAAAGTTTCATTGAGATCGGTTGAGTTTCTCAAAAAAATCGACAACAGCGCCACCTATCGAGTCCAAAACTATTCTATCTTTCTAGCTGCATCCAACCATGCACACATACAAAGTTTCATTGAGATTGATTGTGTTTCCCAAAAAAATCGACAACAGCGCCACCTATCGGGTCCAAAACTATCCTATCTTTCTAGCTGCATCCAACCATACTCACATTCAAAGTTTCATTGAGATCGTTTGAGTTTCTCAAAAAAATCGACACCAACGCCACCTATCGGGTGTCGGTTTCTCGGTGACGATGACGCGGTGCCGTTTTAAATGTAAAGCGAATTCATCAATTTCTTCCCATCTAAAAGTGCCCAACGCGCCTAAAGAAGTAATAACTTCAAAAATCAAACAAATCTACCTATTTACCTAAAAACCAATTTAAGAAAATTAAATTCAGCAGCGTAATGCGTAACTACTAAAGTTCCACTTCCTTACTGTAGGTATCAACGAAGGTAATATCCAAACAACCACTAAAACAAAAGCCTTAACGGAAATTTGTATCCACACCAACAATAAATCAAACAACATAATTCACCTATATCGTCTTTACTTCATTAATTCTTCAATTCTTTACTGTAGTTATCACCGTAGGTACTACGAGTATAACAACCATTAAAACAAAAACCTTAAACTCAATTTCTATATGCACCACCATATGTCCATATAATGTACGTTCATCAGCGCACGTCATCAGCCACCTGCGCATTTACTCAGAAACATAATATTGTCGCTGTTGATTACATTACATACACGTTCACATTCACGTCGCACACTTCTCTTTCGTTTCACTTAATTCGGAGAAAACACCACACAGTTTTTTTTTCATAATATGAACGTGCTTGTGCGATGTGCGCCACCCAACCACCCCAAAGCAGAACGACGAAGAACCGCGGCTGCTGATAAAGTTCGATTTGAGAAAATAAATTTATTTTTTTCGTGTTAGATTTTAGGTTGTAGCTCAGCTTCTAGAGGACATAGAAAGCTGATTGGTGGCTTGAAACAACTATGAAAGTGTTGGCTCTCCTAAGTATTTTATTTTGTTTGCATTGATTAAGAATTGTTTGAGTAATGGCGAGTTAAAGGCAGTAAAGTCAGGAAAAAAACACATTTTGGTCAAAAACGCTCCCAAAAAATAGGCTTGACAATGAAAGGAATAGCCTATGTCCTTCTCAGAATATTAACTAACATTTCAAAAAAAGTTTCATCAAAATCTGTACAGTAGTTTTCGCGCCAACCGCGAACATATGAAAACGGCTACAGTTTTATTATATTGTATAGATTGAGAGCGTGAGCCAATACATTTTATTATAACGTATATTTAGTTCGTCACGTTTTTTCTTGACATAAGCTTTCCAGCGCAACTTTGCGTCCAAAGTCAAGCCTAGGTACTTAGCTGAGTTCGAATGCAGAACTACTTTATTATTTATGTACAAAGGCACGTGTTGTACGTTTTTATTTGTAAAGTAAACATGAACCGACTTCAGTTCATTTAATTTTATTTGCCATTTTTTGGTTCAATTTGATATATCATTTACTGTCCTTCGCAGTTTCTCTGTAACTGCCTGCACTGTTTTGCCTACTGCAAGTACAGCAATATCGTCTGCAAAGGTGTCAAAGGTGTAGCTTACATACTAATCCTTTATGCCAGACTTTATCAAAAGGAATCAAGGAAGATGGCAGAGCATTATTTGTTTTTCCCTAAAGCTTTTTCTATTCTATCAGTTATTCTGTGGACCAGATCTATAGTTGAGTACTTATTTCTGAATCCAAGCTGATGGTTTGGGATCTAGCTTATTGTTTAAGCTATTAAGTCTACTTTTATCACTTGGAGCTCTTGAAAGTTGTCATCGTTTGCGAGCTCGCCTCTTTTCATTTAATTGTTGTGGATAGTTCGATGAGTTCATCTATTAAATATCTGAAATATATCCAGTCAGTTAGTTTGTTTACTAGACGTAGGTTGTGTTCCTTCATTATAATTTTATTACCAAGTGTAAGCAGCACATATGAGTGATCTGAGTCAAGATCTGGCCCTTCTTTAACTTGGGTAGTATTTGAGGAGATATTCTTAGTTAAGAAGAAGTCGACAACATCCGGGATTTTGTTCCTATCTGTGGGCAAGTAAGTAGGATTTCCCGTTGATTGGTAGGTAACATTGTTAATCATTCGTTAATCTTGGTCCCCAAGATATGTTCTTAGCGTTGAAATCTCCACCTAGCTATTATGAATTAATTCCGAATTTACGGAAGAGACTTTCAAGGTTAGTTTGTTTCAGCCTGTAGCTAGGAGAACAATATGCCGTTGCTACCGTTATCTGGCCGCTGCTTGTTTTTATGTATACGGATTTGGCTTGTATTTCACACGACTGGTACTCTTCATCATCATCGTGGCTAACACATTTCTTAATTATAAGTGCGTCCCCTCCTCTTGCTGTATTGTGAGGATGTGTGGTATGGTATGTCTTGTATCCGCGAATTTTGAATTTTGTTCCAATTTTAAAATGTGTCTCGGAAACTAGACATATGCCAATTTTGCTTATATCGAGAGCCGCTTGCCATTCGTCTTTGAGATTCTCGAGGCCATTGGCATTCCATAATAAGATTTGTATGTTTTCAGCCATTATGTTCTTTTAGGTACAGTTCTTTTAGCACTGTTTTGTTTTTCAAGGAAAGATATTCTTTCCGAAATGTTCTTATTATTCTTTTCCATATCTTCTATTCTGTTAAGAATTCTTTGCATGATTCCTTCCATAACTTTGCTGGGAGGCTTGGGTTTTTCGACTGGTTTTACAACGTTTTTCTAACCAACCTGTTCATATGTTTTCTTTGGATCGGATATGAGGCTTAATTTTTCATTTTCGCTTACGGGTAGATTTCCTTTAGCTCTATCCAATTTTTTTATTCATTTGGGCCTAGATTTCGGTCTCAAGCCTTTTTTATTTCGTTTTTCTTCGTTTTTGGTTGCATCGTTTTGAACAGGTTTGTGCATTTTCTTTTACCTGCTGTAGCTCTTTTGCTACTACACACCCTCTGTAGTTAGCTGGGTGTCTTCCGCTACAATTAGCGCATTTAGGGACTGGTTAACGCATTTCGGGTTTGAGCTGCAGTATTTGTTTTTTTTTTTTTATTCGAGGGTAGGTGAAAATCTTCCAAAGACACTATGAGAATAGCAAGTGCGTTCTCATAGTAGTGTCAGATTTTTACTGACTAAAAACACCACCCTTCAAAGATTGTTAGATACTGCAACTAAGATAATATAACTTATCAAGCAATTTTTCTATCATTAAATAACAACTTTTGACAGGTTAATTTCCAATGAAAGATCCTGCGTGTTCCGCAAATTAGACGCGGTTAATCTTATCTTGCCAAGTCGAACGGTTTCGTTCTTTGTAGTCGGCGCAATAAATTGCTCTCGTCCAAGATTTGTCGGACTGTATAGTTATGTCCGATTATTCGGTTTCTATGCTTTCTCGCGAAGCTTCTTGTTTCAGCTTCGATTGTTGGAATTCCGAGATCCCTATGTATATCGACATTTCTAATATACCATGGTGCTTGTACAATTTCTCTAAGCACTTTATTTTGAAAAGTTTGTAGAATTTTAGCATTTGTTTTCTTGGTACAACCCCAAAGTTGTATACCGTAGGTCCACACCGGCTTTAGCACTTGCTTGTATAAAAGCAGTTTGTTCTCCGTACAGAGCTGGGAATGTTTTCCGAGCAACCAGTACATTTCTCTATATTTGATATTGAGTTCTTTACGTTTCATTTTCACGTGCGAATTCCATTTCAGCTTTGCGTCGAGTGTCATTCCCAGGTATTTGGCCTCGTTTGCAAAGGGTATTCGGGGTCGGGCCAAGTTTAGAAAAATTGGCAAGTCATTAGTTTTCTTATAAGTGAAATTCACGTGAACAGATTTAGTTTCGTTGAAGGCGGTCCGCCAGTTCCTTGTCCATTCATGTACCTTATTCACTGCGGTTTGCAGTTGTATAGCAGTTTCTTCGATTGTGTTACCTACTGCTAGGATGGCTGTGTCGTCGGCGAACGTAGCAAGGGTAGTGCCATCTTCCCGGACCAAGGACGCTTCCTTGCGCTTGCGGTACACCGGCCGAAATTTCTTTTAGCTCCGAGTATTCGTTTCCATTTCTAACACGGAAGAGTCTATTCCCGAGATATGATTCTAGAATATTATATAGGCTTGCGGGGAGAACTTGTCGTAATTTAAATTATAGGCCGTCGTGCCACACCTTATTAAAGGCTTGTGAGACGTCAAGGAATACGCTTGAGCAAATCTTTTTTTCTTCAAATGCTTTCTCGATTACGTCAGTAGTTCTATGTACTTGGTCAATCGTCGAATGCTTGGTTCTGAACCCAAACTGGTGGTCAGGGATAAGATTATTGACTTCAATAACCGGTTGTAGGCGCCTAAGCAATATTCTCTCGAAGACTTTGGAAATTACTGGAAGAAGGGAAATCGGTCTATACGATCTTACTTCATTTGGCGGATTTCCTGGTTTTAAAACCATTATGACCTCCGCGACTTTTCATTGACTCGGCACGTGTTTTAGTCTGAGCGCGGCATTTATAATATGAAGAAGCTTAATTAATGCTTTCCTTGGTAGAACTTTCAGAACTTCTCCGGTGATCAAATCATAACCAGGAGCTTTCTTGGGTTTTAGGGATTCGATTTCACTTTTTAGTTCACTTAGCGTTGCACTAGTGAGTGTTGAATCGTCAGGTTGTGATTCCGCCGTATTAGTATTGTCGTGGATCGCATGGCCATCGTACGGTTTAAAAGTTTCTTCTAGATGAGCGGCAAAAACGTCCGCTTTTTCTTTATCTTCCCTTGCCCATTCATTTCGATTTATTCTAATTGGCGGCGCGGGGATTTTGGGCCTTTTGGTGCCTTTTACAGCTTTCCAAAGTGAATAATTGGAATCTTTTTTCGCTTTTTCTTTTTTTAATCTTTCAAGAACCTATCGCACGATTTTTAAAATCCTTAATAACTGTCTTCAACAAATTGAACAAATAATTCAAATGTGCTTTATGTTGCGGAGCGCGACTCTATGTTGCCATTTCTTACGCGCCTTCCTCTTTAAGTTGACCAATTCTTTTATTTCGGGAGGATATAGTAGACCGTATTTGGCCGGCGTTTTCCTTGGATTAGGCGTATTATTCCATGAGGCGAACTGTACGATCTCAACGAAGCGATCAACTTCAACCTCAAGTTCATAGGGTGTCGTAAGTGGAACACTCAGTTCATCGTTCTCTTCGATTTCGTTCCTAAAGCCTTCCCAGTTAGTTTTTCTACCAATTAGTCTCGCTGGCTCTAGGTTATTGACTAGTTTTACACTCAATGTTAAAATAACCGGTGAATGGTCAGATCATAGATCAAAGCTATCTTCAACTTTAATGTGGTTGGTATGTATTCCTTTCACGACGAAGAAATCTATCAGACAGGTAGTTTTGAAGTATCAGTTGGCCAGTAGGTCGGTTTTCCCGTCGAGTGGAAATCGCAACTGTATTCCATACCTGCCCCATAGAGCATTCTACCTTTTCGCGAGATGTATCTGGAGCCCCAGAACGTGTGCTTCGCATTAAAATCGCCGCCAATAATGAAATTTGGTTTGAGCGATTTAACCCTCTGCGACTGACGTGGTAGTATGACAGACACCACAATATGAAAAAAGTTGTATTGCGTCGTTATTTTTTTAAATGTTGACTCTCTCGCTCTTAGTACCTTTCTGTCGTATGCTCAATCCTGCATTAGTGTAACGCGATCGGTCGTGGCGTGTGCGTGCATTGTTGTGTGAAGGAGGGTGCCTATAAGTCAACCACGTCAGTGTTAAGGTATGTGTCTGAGAAACAACCACCTCAGTGAAATAATTAGTATATGTGCATAGTGTCTCCTAAGCAACATGTCAGTAAAATTGTTTTGTTAAATTAAATTTGTTGTTTGTTTCTTAGATGGCTCACTCAAGTAACAACCAAGGGTCTTCTAGGTCTAAAAGAACGTTGACTGGAACCTTTGTAAGTCATGACCAGCTAATAGAACAGTAATTGGACGAAGAAAGCGAGCACGAGTTCAGTGATATTGACGATGAAGATGTGGATCCGAATTTTGAGCCAGAAACTGAATTCTTGGAAGCCGACGAAGTTTCAGGTGAGGAAGATAAGCAAGAACCACGTGCAGAAGTGCCACAAATACCCACCACCGAAAATATGGATCAAGAAACCTCAAGAGAGCCATCTGGATATTACAAAGGTAAGAAAGGATTTATTTGGAGTAGACAAGAGTGCCCTAGAACATCACGAACTGCGGCTCACAACATAATAAGATTACCTGGCCGTTTGGACACTCCTAATTTTGAAGGCTATTTTGAACTTTGGTCCATTCAATGTTGGAATCTTTGGTGACATTTACGAATCAAAAACTCAATAAATATCGAACGCAGTTCAAACATAGTACTAATATAGAACTAAAGGAGGAGTTGACGAAGTCGACAAGAAGTGCTCAATATATTCTTGCAGGCGCAAAACTCGTCGTTGGCCTATGGCAATTTTCCAAAGAAAAATAGACATGGTAGGCATAAACAGCTTTGTATTGTATCAAATGTGTGCAGACAGTGATAATAAAATGAGAAGAGGAACTTTTATTTTGAATACGGCAAGAGTATTAGTGCTAGATCACATGAAAAGGCGCGTATACAATGAAAGATTGCCAAGAGAATTGCGGATGACGGTCTCTAGAGTTTTGGGGAAAGATCTTCCCCCTCCACCACCAAGAACTCAATCGATTCCATCAAGTGGATGAAAACTATGCTCTATTTGTCCAACAAAAATAAAAAGAGTGACAAGATATTTTTGCTGTGATTGTTTAAAGCCAATTTGGGTTCAATGCTCTAAACCACTTTGTGAAGACTGCCAAAAAAAATTCTGATTTTGAGGCTACATATCTTTTAATTGAACCAATGAATGGATCTCTTTTTTTTTAGTCTGACTACTATAAGTGTTAACTTTAAGAAATGCTTATTTAAATGAAAAAATATTTATGTTTTTTTTTAAACTTTTTTTATATGTGTAAGTTTTGAAAAGTTATTTATGTGATATCAATAAATGTTGTTTACCTTCATATGTCGTTTTTATTTTAAATATTAGTAATTTAAAATAATAGTGCACAATCATATCTTTAAACTATATAGTTAAAAATAGAAATACAAAACTAATTTTGAAAATACAACCTGTCAAAATGGTGTCTCGTATACTACCACGTCAGTAGAATTGTGAAAATTCAAGCACGTCAGCCGCAGAGGGTGAGGCAGGTTAGTATAATCACTTTTTTCAAGCGCGGAACGCGGTGGACATGCAGCAAACATGTCACGAAAAGATGGCCATGTTAAGTAGTTATACCATGAAATACTTCGGTAACACGTGGTGGGTCTTTAATGTATGGAGCAGACGATTAAGTGGGATCAACTAAAGCCGCTGGAGCAATGAGAATATTAAAAGTAGTGCTAGTAGTAGACCTTTCTTCTGCGATAATCTTAAGTTTCTTTATAATATCAAGCAATTCGGATAAAAAAACTAATATGCCTCGAAGAGTGGAATCGACATTTTCTATGCAGTATGCAGTTAGCACATGGTTGGTCCCAGAACACTTCCATGTGGAACTCCTGCTTGTAGTTCTTTACGTTGTAAATGCGCTGAACCATAGCGAACTCTAAAGAAGCTATTGAAAATATAAGATTTAACTATCTCATAGTACTGTCTAGGTAGATCTCTATGAAGTTTATACTCTAAGCCCTTATGCCAGGCTTTATCAAAAGCCTGTGCAACGTCTAAGAATAATGTAGGTAGAACAAACTTGTTTCTCTTCTAGATTTTTTCTATAATATTAGTTATACGATATACTTGATCTTTTGTCGAGTACTTATTTCTAAATCCGAGCTGGTGGGTGGGAATAAGCCTTCTTTGGTCAATGGTTCTATAATATAGCCTTTAAGATTTGAACAGTTATTAGATCATAACCCTTTTCTATTAGATAGTCTATGAGTACATGTTCTGATTTCTTTAAGCGAAACATAATCTATTCTATTAAAGAATTCAAGGCGTTCGTTTGCAACGCTGGGTGGAAAAGGTTAAAGAACATTTATCAGATGTTGCGAAAAAAGTTTTTTTTTTTTCTTTTGGGTCGCCGATCAATTTCCCGTCGGATGTTCTTAACGGGTGATCTTGCGCTTGAGGTCTCTTTAAATATTTGGCAACCTTCCAAAGGGAGTAGTCTGTGACTTTGTCAGCTGTTAAGTTACAAAGGTAGTTTCACCGATTAGTTTTATAAGTTTGTTACTTATTTTATTGAATATAGTTCTGTCCCTAATATATCGGGGATATTTTACCGATGGTTGTTTATGTTGTGGATAAGATGGTGTACTATACTCTGTTGCCTATTGTATATCGTCAATTAATTGTTCAGCATCCATGTCAATATGCCTTGTTGTGACCAGTAGATATCTAATATCTATTAAATCGTTTGGGAAATTCTTTAAATTTACACCACTTCGATTTTTTATTGGTAAGTCTTCCATTGTTTGTTTGTTCTATTGCCGTGGCGTTTTTATTGTTTTCAACTTTTAGTTCTTTTCTATTGATTCCTTTCGTTATGTAGAAGTCCAAGAGGTCTGGTATTTTCGATGAGTCGGATGGCCAATAAGTGGGCGATCCAGTCGACATAAAATTGCAATTGAAATTTCGAAATTTATAAAGCTTCCTGATTTTTGTCATTACAGTCGAACCCGCTTAATTGAAATCCGGTTAATTGAAAAACCCGCTTATATGAAACATTCAACCTGTCCCTATATACTTGTTCTAACATTTCATACAAATAACTCCGCTTAATTTAAACCCGCATAAATGAAAAACTCGGATAACTGAAAAGAAATTCTCAAACAAATGTGTAACTCTTCATTGAATATACTCCGTTTAAATGAAAAAGAAAAATGAAATGTACATATCGCAAAGTAAAGACGAAGCAGGCTTTGAATTCTCTGCTTGTTATGTATTTGTTTTGAATGTCTAACAATTTCATTCTGTTTTTGATTGTTGGCATTGTAATTAAACTTATTTCGTTTTTAAAGTCGGTTTAAGTGGAATTTTTTTCAGTTATCCGAGGTCCGGTTAAATGAAAAACCCTTTTAATTGAAATTTAAATAAGGATTTTTCCACATTTCACTTAAGCGGGTTCGACTGTACTAATCTTGACCCCCATTAGGTGTGTTTTGCCTTGAAATCACCTCCAATGATAAAGTTATTGCCTAGAGATCGAAAAAGATATTCCTTTGTAGGCGAATGCCTTGGTGGGTAGTATATAGCAGATATGTAGTTGTAGTTGGTTTTTCTATTTTTGGCATTTCATATGTTTTAAAATACTTTGTTACTAGTTCATACTACCTCCACTGGCACTGTCAGATGAATGGGGAGAGTGGTAACGTAGGTACCCAGGGATTGTAATTATTGTTTCCAGTTTAAAGTGGGCTTCAGATATCAGGCAGACATCAATGCCTTCATTGCAGAGAAATACCTGAAATTCAGAGATGTGTTGGTGTAAACCGTTTGCATTCCAGGTTGCGACTTTCAGATTTATAATCATGATTATTTTTTTTGATTTTATCCTTTCGAAACTTCTTTGCTCAGTAGCTTAATTACTTTATCTTGATTATCCAATCTTTGAATTATAGTAGAAAGCTTTTCCTTTACTGATATCTCTTCTTCTTCACGTGCATTTTTCAGAATTTCGGAATACGATTTGGTACGAGTATTTACGACTGGCGAGTTCTGTTGCAGTTTTTCAGTAGGTACCCCTCTTCTTCTTTTCTTTACATTCTTTTGCTACCAGACAGCCTCTATAATTTGCTGGTAATTTCCATGACAGTTGATGCATTTTACTTTTTCCTCCTTTTTTTGTGGACAGCTATTGGTTGTTGGATGTTTGCTTTCACATTTAACGCACTCAAAATCTCTTTTGCAATAACTTTGCCCGAAAGGTTGGCATCGTTTGGAATGCGATATAAAGTTGGTTTTTCTTTGAAATGGCTCAATCTTTGCAACAATACTCATTATTGACTTAATAGCGTATACCTTTTCAATATTTTCTTGATTGTGAGAGGATAGCATAAAAGGGGGTTGGTTCCCCATCATAAGTCATTACCTGTTGTTTTATCATCCAATTTTTTTAATTTTTTATATTACTCAAGTCTTCAATAATATCATGTTCATCACCCGAGAAGTGGAGACCTCTGGCGACTACTATAATTGGTTTAGTAGTCTTATTTTCAATTAGTGCCATTGCACCGTCATTAATCTATAAGTCCCTCTGTCATCGACATTCATTTTCCAATTCTTGTTTCTATACCTACATATGATGTGAGCTTGCTTTTTTGCTCAAATATCCTTTTTAGCTCACCAAATCTGTCTATTCCAGAGATCATTATTGGTGGTGGTAATGGTTGTCATTTCTAACCAATGGCTGTCTTATCAAACCTTTAATCATTTGTCTTAGCTTGTGAATTTATATGTTTTGCTGTAGTCAGACTGTCAATATTTCTGGCAGATGTTTCCTTTCAGGACTTTCTTCTGCCTTTTGTTTCTTCGTTAGCCTTTTGCTTTTTTTCAGATGTGTTTCTGTCTCTAGAGCCACCTCCTCTTCATCTGTAAGGTGTTCTCTTTGTTCAACTTGCTGAATTGGTTGGATTGGTTGGACAGTACGGTCTAAAAGGCTAACTTTAAATTAACAATCGATGAAAATTTTTAAACAACATTTGTATAAAAAAAAAACAATGGAATATGTATAGTGAGAATGCTGTCGCCCTACTGCAAGCCCCTGCTTGTAGCCACTATTTATAGGCTGGGTGTATTGTATATATATGTCTTTAAATCCGTAGATGGAAAAACGAATATAGAATCTTTGCACACACCCACACTCCAAACAGGTACCAGGTTCGTTCGAGCAAACACAAACAATTTTCATAAATCATGTAAATTACAGTCGTCGTTGCTTCTAAATACATTTGCAAAATATTGGTGTGTACATATAAATCGAAATTATGCAGGGTTGAAGCTTGCAAAAGAGTAGAAGTAGGATTGGCAATTTTTAAATACATAGGTAACAATCATGTTCGTATATAGGATAGTGGATATATGCCTATTGGAAATGTGTTCATCGTTTTGATTTCTTGTACTTTCAGGATATTTTCCTCTAGGCTCGGAACACTGTCTGACGTGGATTTGCTTAGACGTTCTTTTCTGCACAGCCAGCATAATGCATCTTTGTACAATATCTGTGGATCGCTACCTATCGCTAAGATACCCCATGCGATTTGGCAGAAATAAGACACGTCGTCGTGTTACTTTAAAAATCGTGTTTGTTTGGCTTTTATCCATTGCAATGAGCTTACCCCTCAGTTTGATGTACTCCAAGGTAAGTAAATTGCATAACATTTAATTTTATGTTCCAACTGACTATTTTTTTTGTAAAATATAATCCAACTATAGGATCATGCATCTGTTCTGGTGAACGGTACGTGCCAGATTCCGGATCCCGTGTACAAATTGGTTGGATCAATTGTTTGTTTCTACATACCCCTAGGAGTAATGCTGCTAACCTATTGTCTTACAGTGCGGTTGCTGGCAAGGCAAAGGCAAAATCTTGGTGGAACAAATAATCCACCCACACCAGGTTGGGCTAGTGGATGGCTGGGACAGACACCAGCCTTAGGTAAGTTTTGAAATAAAATCCCATGATAAAGTCACAATCGCATGCTTTACAATAAAAAGTTTTTGAGGCTTTTTCATAACGTATGCACAAGAAATTAAGTATAAGTAGATGTTGTTTTGCAGCAATATAGCTATGCCATTGTCAGATTTAAACACATGAAGCGAATGTTTGTTTACCTTTTCATTAACTATAGCTTTCAATTTCTAAATAACGGCTTATAATAAAAATTGCGAAATCCGTTAAAACAAGCAAATAAAAAAGAAAAAGTTGTCTTCTTCAACCTTTGTTTCGACTGGTAGATAGTTTGTAATGTAATTTTGTGAATTTTTGTGACTGAAGTGGTGGCATCCATAAATTCTATTTGTTCCTTATTATTATGATTTACAGAAAGAAGGTGTACGTGGAGACGCCTGTTAAAAACGAGTCAACAAAATGCAGTTGCGCATCCCCATTCTGCAAATTCCACAGATACAGAATTATCAACCTTAGATACTCATGAGTTGTGGTTGCCCGATTCAAGGTGAGTATGATAATGTAGCTATTATATTCTGACAACAAAATATTTCGTTATACAGTTTACCAGAATCAACGCCTTCTACAATGACAGCATTACACCAATTTGGTGCCGAGATGCTAAAATTGTCAAGAGGACTTGAATCGGTAGCATCGTCGTCAACTGGTTCTCCAACAAAATCGGAAATGTCTGGTGTACCCAGTCAAAAAATGCAGAAGTGTGATATGAACATACAAAACAGAATGATGGAGAGGTAAGACTTATTTTATCTGTATAAGTATCCGTAACTGATAAAGTTGGTTTAAGATTAAAAGTAAAAAGCTATCGCCTTAATATACTAAGAGTGGAGTTGTTCTGACAGTGAATAAATGAAATGGTTTAATCGTGAGTGCTACGTCCCTCGGATGGTCTTACTTTTGGGTAGATATATATATATTTATTATAACACTAGCTGACCTGGCGAACTTTGTTCCGCCCCAATTCGTTAATGAAATGAAAATAATAATTTCAAGCATGCACAAAGCTCACGCTACTTTATGTTATTCGTTCAATTCACATTCTTTATTCAAAACTTATAGTTATACAATAGAAATAACTGAAGTATAGTAATGTCGATGTGTTTCATCATTCGCAAACTTTCGGTGCATTGAGGTTTCACAAAAAAATTATAAATGGGCCGACATTTTTCAAATTGTCTAGCGGTAGGCCCGAAACATTTAAAGAATACAAAAATTCAAAATTTTACATAATTTTTGTTATTCCTAATGGAAGTGATACTATCCGTTTTGTTTACTCGACAAAAAGTATAGCATATGTCGTTCCTTGGGCCAATTCGAATCTAAACTAAAAATCATAAAAATCGAACGATCCGTTCCCGAGTTATGAATGCACATACGTAGACGTACGTCAGTCTCTTTTATATGTAGCTATACCCACCCGACTTTGACCGTACCTTTCGTTTTAAGTCTTGCTCGCATTTCGCAAAGTGCTTTATTTGGACAATTTCCATTAATAATTTTAATTATACAACTCTAGAAATAGCGTTTGATTTTATTTTTTAATGGATGGTGCTACAACTCCGTGCCCAATCGTTGGGCAGTTCTCGCAGAGACCTCTGTTTCCGATGAACTCCTTCCGTGTCCTCAAGTTTAATCCGAGGAACTGCTGGCAGTTGTATAGCTGGTGCTCTTCATTGCTTACATCGCAATGATGACGGCGAGGTATGGCTCCAGTCCTGGCTTTACAATATAGCTGGCTAGTCGCGTTGACTCTTGGGTTCGCTGGCTCGTCAAACTCTGTCGGTGCTCGGCCCGCTCCGTCTGGAATTTGTAGAAGCGAACTTCTGTCCGCGCTGGACGAGAGCTGCTGGCTACTTCCGCTGGCCTGGAACGCTGGCTGTGGGGCTGCTGGGTGATTGCAGTGCTTCGCTGTGTCGCTGTCCAGTCGCTCATGCAAAATGTATTCAACGGGAATGCCCTGTGCGCGTAGCTGGCGCAACGTCTCGAGGGTGACGTCCTCTGCAGGTCATCCGCTTTCGGATTCGCTGGTAAAGCTGGCACATCGGTGAAACGCCGCAGCAGCTCACGACAGATCGAGTAATTCTTGTTGTACAGTTGGTTGAGTCGGCTCCAGGCTTCGAGATAATTCTCGTCCGTCAACTGCCACTCTCCCATTGTGCTGGCAGCCTTCCCTACTAATGAGTTGCGCAGGAATGAGAATTTGTATGCTGGCGTGGATTGCTGCGACAAACCTATCCCGGAACCCTTGCCATTTCGTGAAGGAACCATCGAATTCCCCCACGAATTCTTAATATCCTGCATCTGGATAGGTAGTTCCAGCTGGACCGCTATTGGTGTCGGTGAATTCGCTGTCATTGCGCTGGCTTCGCTGGCTCGCTTTTCAGCTTCTAGCTGGCTCCTCAGCGTCCCCAAGCGGCGCCGTAGGGCGGCTTTTGTATCACAATATAGCGACTCCGCTTTGACCAACTTAGCCTCTATTTCCGCTGTCCGCTCGCTGGCTGCGCTTTCCAATAGTTTGGCATGGATCTTGCGTAGGTTAATCCATGGCTCCTCTAGCCTCTCAAGGCGGACGGTTAATCCTTCGCTGTCCTCTAGGGAAACCCCTACGCTTACAAGATAGCTGGCTGCGCATTAATGGCCGCGGTAAATGCTGTCTCGCTGGCTGTGTTTCTGTAAAGAAAAAATATAATGTCGTACATAAATATATTGAATTAATTAAATTGCAAGCACAGACTGGCAAAAAGGTTGGCTGCGCTGGCAGAAGTTGGCAAGTGACTGGATGCGCCATTCCTTTTTCGCTGTCCGTGGCAAAACGAGTTCAAACTAAATAACCCTCTCCTTACGCTTTCTGTTTAGTTAGCTTACTCGCTGGCTTTTCTTTCCGCTTATCTGTGGCAAAACGAGCATACGCTATCCTGAATTTGTCAGGCACGCTTTCGTGTTTCATAATTTTGCTTGCCCTCGAACTTAATTTTTCTGATAATTCAGCATGCTGGCTGAGCTATACGCTACCTAACCTTGACATGCGCATGTCAGAAAATAAAGCTGTCACTTATCTCTGGATGATACGAATTCACCAGAAGTGTCAGAGTATAGTGAGTGAGCGATTTAAACGAAGTTTAATTGGAATATAACAGTGTTTTCGAACTAAAGTTGTGTTATTTACATTTATAAGTTAAATCTCTTAACTTCTAGACTGTAAATTCTAAGTGATATTTAATAATTATTGTGAAAACAGGAAAATTCCTAGTGGTTTGACAGTTTTGCGCCGGTTTGGCAAAGAGCTGTATGGGCCAAATTCCTAAGTGAGTTGTAGATCAGCCATTTTTTTTGTGGTTGTTCTTAAGTGAGCGATAGATGAGTCAGCCGAACTGGCTCAACCTCGTTTGAAAACAAAACAAGGAAAATGCCTGATAACTGTTATCATTGCAAAGCAGCGATTATAGGAGAATCGGGGCTGAGATGCCAGGGAGTATGTGGAAGACAGTATCATATTTCAATAAAGTGTACACCAGTATAGTGTGGGTGTTCTTGAAGCAAAAAATATGGTAAGATTTGTCTGTGAAGATTGCATGCAGTATATACACAATGTGGACGATGTGCTAAAGGACATCCAGGAAGGCATGAATACGAATAAGGTGTACTTGAAGGAATACAAGGCGGAATTTGAAGAGTCATTAAAACAAAATGAGGATGAAATTAAGATGCTACTTGAAGCCGTAGAAGGGAGATACATGCAGAATTGCAGAGGCTACAGAATATGAAAATTGAACAGGAAAAGCAAATGAAAGCGATGTGTGAACATATTGAAAATTATAAGACTGAAAGTACTAAAATTTGTAAAGAGTTTAAGGACACTGTTCGATTGCGTTTTCACCCACACGCTGCATCCACCTTTAAGTAGAGGTGCTCGCAGCGAATATGCTATGTGCGCGCAGATGGCGCTTGTTTCGTTTGGGTGGTAAATTTTTATCTCTGGGTGCGAGAGACCATATATATATAGAGTATGTCATTCATTCATGCTTGTTCAATTTTTGGCTGATGGACACTCCATCTTTTTCCGCGAATTAATTCTAAGTTAATAAAATTCAATTGATTAGTGGCGGCACCACCGCTTATAAAAACGCATTTTTTTTCATTCGTCGTACGCAACTAAACATTTTGGTCCAAACGAACCGGATTTTTGTTCGAATTAATTTGCGCGTGCGGCTACGCCATTGCCCAAAGTGAAACACGTGAAAATCTCGGCCATTACGTTTTCGTGATTTTCTGCATTCTGCATCGACTGGCATCCAACCACGCCATCGCCCCATTTTGAATCGCAGAAAATCTCCGTCATCCCGTGCATTTTCTGCATTTTCATCGATTCCCCACATTATCGCCATCCCCCGAAGTGAATCGCAGAAAATCTCATTCAACACGTTGGCAGTCAACTGCACCATCGCCCCAATTGAATCGCAGAAACTCTCCGCTATCACAGGATTGTTCTGAGACTTCATCGATTGGCATACAGTAACGCCATCGTCCCGAGCGAACCATCGGAAGAATTCTTGTCGTCACGTGTTTCCCCTACGTCGTTGGAAGTGAGTGCTCCGCATCTAAATCGTCACGCTGTCCATCCCACTAAGGACACGGCTCTCCGTCTGCGCAAGATACTTTCTCACCGAGAAATTCTCATCGCCACGTGTTTCCACTACGTCGTTGGAAGTGAGTGCTTCGCACATTATATCGTCACGTTGTCTATCCCACTAAGGACACGGCTCTTCGTCTGCGCAAGATACTTTCCCAACGAAAAGTTCTCATCGCCACGTGTTTCCACTACGTCGTAGGAAGCGACGCATCTAGATCGTCACACTGTCCATCCCACTAAGGACACTACGCCTCGTGCTCGCAAGGCACTTCATCATCGTTATCGCTTCGTCGCTTTCATCGTTGCCCCATCAGCAAGCCGTCAGCTAAAGGGCTTGTTTCCGTAGCCGGATCGTCTTCATCGCACGGCTCATCATCGTCGTCACATCGTCACATCGCATCGTCACCATCATCATTCATCACCGTATCCTTCATGGCTGTCCGGTAGTCAGTGCCTAATTCAACGACTACGTCATCAACTACACCCAGCCGTCAGTTCCCCAACAATCACCTCGCAACATACATCTATACTATAGCCATTACATCGGCTCAACCTACTAACAAAATCATCAAACATATATACGCTGCACAAGTACAGGCACTAGTAAGTAAGCGCATCTTATATATTACGTAGATTTGTAATTAATATCGAAGTAGTAAGCCTATCTTATTTAGTAGTGTACAGATTCTTAGTATCCCAGTGGTAGTACGTGTGTAGGATAACTCGATAATTTTCGATTTTTCGCGCGATCGTGATTTCAAGTAACGATAATTGTTCAAAACTCGCGGTTGATTTTACTTTTACTTTTATACAATGGGTTACCTGGAGGATGTGATTTTGGCCAGTGATACGTTGGTTGAGTTCCATGCAGCCTTCAAAGAAAAACCGGCCACCTCATTTACACTGTCCCTCTTGGAAGCATATAGCTCCGAACTCAGTGAATTGTGGCATGAAGTAAAAGGTTATTATACCCTTTTTGTAAGTCACGCATCCGTCGACGAAGAACTCAGGGAGTCTGTGAGTGCGGTAAAATCAAAATACCAGAATTCTTCAGAAACCTATCTCACGTGCTTCAGTGAGATCCTCGATCTCAAAAAATCTCTTCAACCCTGTGTTAAAACAATCATTAGCGATCCTCCTCTCCCGGACGGAAAAGCTGAAGCAAACAATATTGTGAATAGTCTCAAGCTCCCACCGTGTGACACGGAGATTTTCCACGGAAACTATTTGGACTGGCCCGCGTTTCGGGACATGTTTACGGCAGTATACATGAACCACTCCAAAATTAGTCCTGTGCAGAAATTATTTCATTTAAGAGCCAAAACTGAGGGCGATGCATTCAACATCGTCAACAAATTTGCCTTAACGGATGAAAATTTCCCTCTGGCTTGGAATGCTCTTCGTGATCATTACGAAAATAAACGGATTTTGGTGAATAACCATTTAAAGATTTTGCTTAACCAACCTTCAAATTCAGTTGAATCGGCAAAAGCTTTGAAGGATCTTCAAAGCAACGTTAATGATGCTTTGTTAGCACTCGAGTCTCATGGTATATGCATCAAAGAATGGGATGCATTTATAACTTATTGGTGTTCCACCCGTCTTCCCGATAGAACTCTCGCCCTTTGGGAAGAATCTTTGCTCAAACCAACTGAAATTCAAACCTGGGAAAGCATGAACACTTTTCTTTCAAATCGATATCGTGTGTTAGAAAGTGTTTCAGAGATGAATCTTGGAAACCGAACCACGCGCTCTAAAGCCACTAAGGGTCAAGCCTCCATCGTGTCACGTGTACGCACTCACCATGCTAAATCTAATCCAGTTTGTAAACTTTGCAAAGGACACCATGCCATACGGCTTTGTCCTACGTTCCTCAACATGGACGTTGAGACCCGTCGTGAATCCGTGCGCACCCACAAATATTGCTATAACTGCTTATCAGTAAATCATCATGTTTCGACTTGCCATAGCAAAAACACGTGCCTCAAGTGCAAGGGCAAGCATCACACGCTCTTGCATGTCACATCACAGCCGCCGGCAGCGGAACCCTCTCAACCCTCAACAAGCTCCACCATACAGTCCACTACCCCGGAGATCGTGTCGTCATCCCACTTCACGAGTACCTGCTCACAGGCGCTATTAGCGACCGCTATTGTGAGCATCCGTCATGAAAATTGTGATTTTGAGGTGCGCGCCCTGTTAGATCCGGGCTCTGAAGTCTCATTCCTGTCGGAAGAAATTCAAACCCGTTTGAACCTGCCTACTCACCCCGTGCAGGCACAAGTCACAGGCATGAGCTCAACGCTTACTGCCACATCATCTAAGCTGTGCTCGTTTACACTTAGCTCTAAAGCAGACCTGAATTTCACTTTGCCTGTGCAAGCGCTAGTACTGAAGAAAGTAACTGGGAATATACCCTCTGTATCCCTCAGCTTTACGGACAGAACACCTACACTTAATTTTAAACTTGCGGATCCCTTCTTTCATAAGAGCTCGAGGATCGACATGCTCATCGGAGCCGACTTATACCCATTTGTTATCCGCGATGGTGTCAAAACTAGCGTTCTTAATTCTCTCATGGCACAGAATACCGTGTTTGGGTGGGTCTTACTCGGGCCGCTTTTTAAGCCTGATACCCATCATAGATCAACGTTTACCACGGTCGTCTCCCATTTTAATGAGGTGACTATGGAACAGGCATTGCAAAGATTCTGGACGCTTGAGGAACTCCCACAAGAAGTTATGCCTACAGCAGCGGAACAGTTTTGTGAATCGTTATATAAAGAATCTACCTTCCGCGATTCCACCGGACGATATGTTGTTCGCATGCCCTTCAAAGAAGAGTTTCCCCAAAAGATGTCGCTGGGTCATTCACGAGCAAATACCATGCGACAGTTTGTTCGAAATGAGTCACGCCTTCTTAATAAGCCTGAGCTCAAAAAGGAGTACGACTTCGTCTTAGAGGAATATGCTTCTTTAAACCACATGGAACCCACCCTCTCGCGAGAACTCGTGCTGGATCACCAGGTTAGTTCCTATTATTTGCCCCACCACGCGGTCATCAAACCTGACAGCCTGACTACTAGAGTCCGAGTCGTCTCTAACGCATCGCAACCGTCCTCGAACGGTACAAGTTTAAACGACGTACTTTATCCTGGCCCCACACTGCAATCTGATCTCACCTTGCTTCTTTTAAACTGGCGTTTTTACAAATACGTTTTTAATAGTGACGTGGAGAAAATGTACCGACAGATTCTCATCCATCCCGATCAGAGGCGTTTTCAGCGTATTCTTTTTCGAGCAAATCCCACAGACGTCCTTACCGATTACGAGCTTAAAACGGTAACGTTCGGTATTAATTGCGCACCGTATTTGGCTATCCGCACTCTCCGCCAATTGGCCGATGACGTACAATTCTCTCATCCTCTTGCATCGCGCATTCTCCACCACGAATTTTACGTGGATGATGTACTCTCCGGTGCTCATGATCTGTCTACCGCTCTTAAATCCCAACAGGAACTTGTAACCGTGTTGCAATCGGCGGGTTTCAATTTAAGGAAGTGGACATCCAACTCTCGTGAGTTACTGGATCATCTTCCTAAAGACTGTCTTTTCAATAAAGATTTTTTAAAGTTCGAAGATAACTGCACATTTAAAACGCTAGGAATCCGTTGGAATGCGGCTTCGGACACCTTTTCCTTTTCCGTTCAAAATGTTCCCAATTCGGAACCCATCACTAAAAGATCGGTCCTCTCGCTTATAGCGAAACTCTATGATCCTGCTGGGTGGCTTGCGCCCATCGTTGTAACAGCTAAAATGTTGATGCAGCAAATCTGGAAGGATCACACTGAATGGGATGGAAACCTGCTGGAAGCCACCGAGCGGAGGTGGAAAACCTTTGTATCCACTCTTCCTGATGTCCAATCCATCCGCATTCCTCGATGGGTGAACTATTCTCCGTGGTCCGCATACCAGATTCACGGCTTTTGTGACGCCTCTGAAAAGGCCTATGCAGCTTGCATGTACCTTAGAGTACAACATAGCGCTCACGCCTTTACTTCTCGTCTGTTGTGGGCCAAATCTAAAGTTGCTCCTGTCAATCCGATTTCTCTGCCTCGATTGGAACTGCAGGGAGCGGTACTCTTATCGAAGATGTTACGGCTTATATCAAAAGGTCTTACGTTCTTAAACAGTTCTGATGTCCACCTTTGGACTGATTCCACAATAGTGCTGGCGTGGTTGGGTAGACACCCCAGTTCCTGGAAGACCTTTGTTGCCAACCGAACCTCCGAAATCCTTCGGAATGCTCCCACAGGCCACTGGGCTCATGTGTGCTCATCGGACAATCCGGCTGATCTAGCAACCCGGGGAGTCACGCCGGCGGACTTGCAACTCAGTCAGCTATGGTGGACAGGGCCCTCTTGGCTTCAAGAATCCCAAGACCATTGGCCTTCTTCAGCACCTGGCCCTCCAGATGAAAACCTCCTGGAACGCAAGCCCCTACAAACCATGTCAAACCAAGTGGTCTCCGATTTCGAAACCATCTTGGGTAGATTCTCGTCCTGGCATAAGGCCATCTGTGTAATCGCATACATCTTCCGCTTTGCTAATGCATGTCGCAGCCGATCGCTGCGTGCAACATACGTGACCCCTATCCTGTCCCACCAAGAAATCCTGGACACCAAGGAAAAACTGATTCTCCTAACTCAAGTTAAATATTTCCCGTCGGACTACAAGTCATTGGTACAAGGGCGTATTTTGACCTCTAAAAGCTGGCTCCTTACCTTTAACGCCTTTCTGGATACCAAAGGGATCGTTAGGTCTAACGGAAGACTGTCCACATCTACTCTTTCCTTTTCGGAACGATTTCCAATCCTCCTTCCCTACAATTGCCTCTTTACTCAACTTTATGTAGGATATGTCCACCAACTCTCACTTCATGGTGAAATACAGCTGATGATTCGGCTGATCCGATCCGAGTATTGGATACCCAGACTCAAAAATTTGGTCAAAAAGCGCGTGCGTGAGTGTCAGGTCTGTACGCGTTACAAAAAGCGAATCCTCACGCAGTTGATGGGAACTCTGCAACCAGAGCGAACCACGCTAAGTCGTCCCTTTGCTAATACGGGCATTGATTTTGCGGGACCATTTCTGCTCAAGACCTACTTTGGTCGGAAATGTCGCCTTGACAAAGGCTATGTGTGCCTTTTCGTATGTTTTTCGACTCGAGCCATACACTTAGAAGCCGTCAGTGACTTGTCCGCCGAGGCCTTTCTAGCGGCATTCACCCGCTTCGTTTCACGTCGCGGTACCCCCTCACAAGTCTTTTCTGACCATGGGACGAACTTCGTCGGTTCTGCTCGTTTACTTACTCAGGACTTCCACCATGCGATACTTCATAGCTCCCGGGAAAACGCGCATAACTTTTCCCAAATCAAGTGGAACTTTATTCCCCCTGGTTCTCCCCATGTGGGAGGCCTGTGGGAAGCGGGAGTCAAGAGCTTCAAATCCCATTTCCGTAAGATAGCTGCAAATGAAAAATTCACTTTTGAGGAATTTAGCACCCTTCTCGCTCGCATTGAAGCGAATCTCAACTCTCGACCAATTTCACCGATGTCCGAAAACGCCCAAGATATGATTCCTCTCACTCCGGGTCATTTTTTGACCGGCGACTTGTTGCAAGGCCCTCCGGAGCCTTCATACTGTGACCAATCCCTGAGTATCATGAATCGATGGAGAAAGTTGAAGATACTACACCATCAATTTTCCCTTCGTTGGAAGGAGGAATACTTAAAGGAACTACACAAGCGGAACAAATGGAAAAGCCCACAGCGTGATCTTCAAATCAATGATTTAGTTGTCATTCGCAATGAAAATCTTCCTCCCAATGAGTGGAGGTTAGGTCGTGTTCTGAAGGTGTATCCCGGTTCAGATCAAAAGGTCAGAGTGGCTGATATACGAACTCAAAGGGGAATCATAACGCGATCAGTGGCCAAAATTTGCGTCCTTCTCCTCCAGTAAAAATCAAAATCACCCGTTTTAACGTATACCCCCGTGGGAGTCCAATCCCCATCCCCCAAACTAAAAGCGAGGGAAGTTATATTAACATCTAGTAATTTTGCATCTGAAAACCCTGTGGCACTGAGAATCTTTTATGTAATTTTATCGAAAACTATACATTATCTTGTATTTTCAATTAGGTAGATCCTTTTTTTTCTAAAGGACAAATCTGTATTTGTATCGCTTAAGATAAATATTGTATATCAAAAATAGAATTAAAATCTAGTCTCTGGATTCATTCCATATGTTAGACAAACAAAATCATTGAATTTCGATCACAAATTGTTACATCTCTCGTTATATAAAAAAAAAAAAAACCAATTAGCCTGTACTTGTGGCAGAATAATGTACTTTCCTATGATTTAATTTAAGTCGAATCACTCCATTTACATTTCCTTATGAAAAAATGAATATTATACATTTATTACTATATGATCACATTGTCTCCAACTAGATATCATAACTTGCACTTAGATTTAAGATTTAGTACTTATCTCAACTGCTGTTTTGAACTAGCTATAGTGTATCTCAAGTTCGTCTCTCGCACCTGGATGATTTCCTTTTGTGTTTATTATTTTTGCTGCAGTCGCTGCAAGGCGGGCGGTAATGTTCGATTGCGTTTTCACCCACACGCTGCATCCACCTTTAAGTAGAGGTGCTCGCAGCGAATATGCTATGTGCGCGCAGATGGCGCTTGTTTCGTTTGGGTGTAGCTTTGTTAGTGCGCTAAAACACATAAGGGTGAAACGTCAGTGGAACAAACAATAAATGAAATACTATAAACACAAAACTATTTATTCAGAAAATTAATGTTGAATAACTTAATTAAATTTTACAATGTAGAAAGTAGACAAAATGGTGAACACGTCTGGTCAGGAAAAAGTTGTGAAGAGAAAGTTGCACCTGGTACAATTGCTGGCGCAATTATTCAAAACGGACAAAGTTCCTTTAGTGAGCGCCGCGCCCCTTGGGGTCAGTAGTAGTAGACGTTAAACTGGTCGCCACAGGTACTCTCCCCCCAGTGACTTTCGAATTCGATGGGAACGTGACAGTCTTGGAAGTCTTGGAATATGTTGCCTGTGGTCGTTGTGGTGTGTCAGAATCATCTTTAACAAAATAAGCTGGCTTTAGTCTGTTTACTGAGACGACTTTAACATCTCCGTCAATTTTAATTTTGAAAATGTTTTCGTTGATTCGCTGTATAACTTCGTGTGGTCCGGAGTACGGTGGCTCAAGAGGTTTTCTGACAGCATCGATTCTGAGAAAAACATGGGAACAAGAATAAATGTTTTTAAGAACAAACATACGTGATTTGATGTGATGTGCTGTTGCAATTGGTCTTAGTGTTCTGATGTGCTCGCGAAATTTTTCCAGAAAAATTTGAGGATCAGCTGGCATGTCCTCAGAGATGAAGAATTCACCGGGTACGCGTAAACCTGTACCAAACACAAGTTCAGCAGGCGAGGCATTCAAATCCTCCTTGAAACAAGTGCGTAGTCCAAGTAATACCGTAGGCAGTGCTTGTGGCCAAGGAATTTGGGAATTACACATAAGAGCTGCTTTTAGTGTGCGGTGCCATCGTTCAATAATCCCATTAGCCTGTGGGTGGTATGCTGTTGTTCGGATGCGATTTGCGCCAATCATTCGTGCTAAAGCCTTGAAGAGTGCACTCTCAAATTGAGCTCCTTGGTCTGTAGTTATGGTGAGCGGTGTGCCAAACTGAGCTATCCAATTAGCGTAGAAGGCATCGCAAACTGTATCAGCTGTCATGTCCGATAAGGGAACTGCTACTGGCCACCTGGAGAACCTGTCAATTATTGTTAGACAGTACCTTAGGTTCTTCACAGTGGGTAGTTCGATGAGGTCCATATGTATGTGATTAAACCGATTGTTGGGCACATCAATTTTATTTGGAGTGAGTTGGTTATGCCGTTGGATTTTGCAACGTTGACAGGCTATGCAATTGCGAGACCATTCGAGTGCGTCCCTTTTGATTCCAGGCCAAATATACTTCTGCCTTAGTTGACGGCATGTACTTCGACCACTTGGGTGGGATAGCCCATGGATTGTGTCGAATGCTTGTCGTCGAAGTGTGGCAGGGATGTATGGACGGACGAGTCCAGAAGAAATGTCGCAATGTATTATGTTGCGCCCATCTATGGATAAGCGCTGTAGCTTAAGAGAATTGTTGTTGTTGGTAAGTAGTTGTTTCAGCTCATCATCTTGTTGTTGTTGCTCCTGGATGTTCTCAGCAGTCAGCAGTGTTGGCATGTTGATTGCGCAAATGCGGGATAATGCATCAGCAACGATGTTATCTGCTCCCCTGGTATATATGATTTCTGTTGAGAATTGCGAAATGAAATCAAGTTGTCTTAGCTGTCTTGGTGAAGCCTTTTCAGCTTTTTGTGCGAACGCATATGAAATGGGCTTGTGGTCTGTTTTAATGACGAACTGCCGACCATCGAGGATATGACGGAAAAACTTGACTGCGGCGAAGATTGCCAAAAGCTCTCTGTCATAAGTGCTGTAGTTGGTCTCAGTGGGGCTGAGTTTCCTTGAGAAAAATCCAACTGGCCTCCAGGTGTCACCATCCAGCTGTTCCAGTGTCGCGCCAATTGCAGAAGCGGAAGCATCCGTCGAGAGTGTTAGTGGCAATGTTGGTGAAAGGAAAGCTGTCTGAGCTGCTGCAGCAACACTATGCTTGCAGTCTGATAAGGCTTTTTCGCTTTCAGGTGTCCAATTGACTTTACGCTTGTCATTCTTTTTGGCGTCCTTAAGGTACATGTTGAGTGGAGCCTGCAACTGGGCAGCGTTCGGAATGCACTTGCGGTAATAGTTTATGATCCCCAAGAAACGTCGTAGATCTGTAATGGTCTCAGGCTTAGGGTAGGAGAGAATTGTCTCAATCCTTTCAGTTGGTGGTTGGTATCCGTCCTTATTGATGCTGTAGCCCAGATAGTTCAGTTGCTCCTTACCGAATTCACATTTACTCACATTGATGGCCAGTTTATGTTTGCGAAGAATGACGAAAACTTGTCGTAAATGCGAAATGTGTTCATCAAAAGTGTCAGACGAAATGATGAGGTCATCAATGAATATTCCAACGAAGTCTAGGCCTCTGAAGATGGTGTCCATGTGGCGCTGAAATGTTTGCGTAGCGTTGCGTAGACCTGGCGGCATGCCCAAAAACTCGAAGAGCCCAAATGGTGTTGTGATGGCAGTTTTTGATATATCCTCTTCTGCCATGGGAATCTGATGGTATGCACGCACCAAGTCTATGGTTGAGAAGACTTTTTTCCCATATAGCCGCTGGAATAAGTCTTCGATGAATGGTACTGGATATCGGTCTGGTACAGTTTGGGCATTTAAGCGTCTGTAATCACCAGTTGTTCGCCAGCCACCAAGCTTTTTAGGTACCATATGGATCGGACTGGAATATTGGCTGCTGGATGGTCGGATGACATTGTGTTGCAGTAGGAAGTCGATGTCATCTTTGGCAATTTTAAGTTTTTCGCCTGCTATTCGGCGCACGCGGTCGACAACGGGTGGTCCAGTGGTCACAATGTGATGGGAAACAGCGGTGCTATTGTCAGCTGTTGGTGTTGACGGGGGCATGCTGATGTCAATAAAATCTTGTAGTAGCTTTGCCATTTGTGGGTGTAAGTTGGCCAGTGATTGCTGATCAACAGTGGATATATTATATTCCACAGTTGCAGCAACGCTTCCGTTGGTGGAGAGAGAAGTGAGTGGGTCAACCAGGCGATGTTTCCTTAGGTCAATAAGTAGCCCGAAATGAACAATGAAGTCGGCTCCTATTATTGCGGATTTAACATCAGCAATTATGAATGACCATTTAAACGCACGTCGAAGGCCAAAGTTGACAGTAAGCACTTGCTGTCCGTACGTGAGGATTGTTGACGAGTTCGCCGCATACAGCTTGAAGGTAGTTGGTGTTTGCGCCCGCTTGACTGATGCTCGTGGTATCACAGAGACAATGGAGCCGGAGTCGATGAGAAACTTAAGATGAGTATCCTTATCGTATAGGTGCAGGCGGAATTCTTTATTTGAATTAATGCTGTTGAGATGAGTGCTGCCGCCAACCGCCTCTACAGGCGACAGCCCGAATAGTTTTCCGATTTCTTGGAGTCTGTCTTGTAGTTGCAAGGGTGCAAACAATGCTGAGCTTTGTCTCCGAAACGTTGATGGTAATGACAAACTGGATTGGAGTCTTGCGTTCGAGATCGTGAACGAGGTTGGCTTCGCTTGTTGTCACGTAGTTTGTTTGACAGCTCTCGAACTTGAATCGAAAGTTCAGCGATGGATTTTTCGACGCTTGTCAATCGTTGTTCGAGGGAATTAAGGTCGGTGCATTCGAGAGGCTTATGTCTATCATTGGAAGCTGTTGATGTAGACATAACGTACGAACTGCTGGTATTGTTTTCCATGAGACTGTCTGCGACATCAGCGAGTTGGTCGAGCGTGGCTCCTCGGACAGCCTTGAGGATTTTGCACACCGTTTCAGGTAGAAGTCCAAACCATTTTGTGCGAAGAAGATCTTCGGTAGCCCTATTACCACCAAGTGTCTTCATCGTTCTTAGGAGTTGAGAAGGTTTTTTGTCTCCTAGTTCCAATTCGGTAAGTAGCTTGTGCAGCTGGCGTTCAACAGAATCAGAAAATCGTTTAATGAGATTTTCTTTCAATGTCGTGAATTTGTCCTTGTCGGGTGGTGCTCGAATGATGTCAGAAACCTCTTGAAGAACGTTTGCATCAAGGGCTGCAACTACTGCGTAGTACTTACTGCCATCTGACCTGATGTTTCGAGTCCTGAATTGCGCGTCAATTTGAATGAACCAGAGTTCTGGATCTGTTTTCCAAAAGGGAGGCAGTTTGAAGTTGGTGAGTGCCACAATGTCGTCCTCGTTGTTAGCGCTTGCTAGTGGCATTGGAACTATTGCTGGTTGTTCACCAAAAATTCTTGGTGGAGGCGAATTTAGAAGAGACATGTTTCAGATATTTGCACTTACGTTGCTCCAGACGAATCACGTCGGGGTCACCAATTGTAGCTTTGTTAGTGCGCTAAAACACATAAGGGTGAAACGTCAGTGGAACAAACAATAAATGAAATACTATAAACACAAAACTATTTATTCAGAAAATTAATGTTGAATAACTTAATTAAATTTTACAATGTAGAAAGTAGACAAAATGGTGAACACGTCTGGTCAGGAAAAAGTTGTGAAGAGAAAGTTGCACCTGGTACAATTGCTGGCGCAATTATTCAAAACGGACAAAGTTCCTTTAGTGAGCGCCGCGCCCCTTGGGGTCAGTAGTAGTAGACGTTAAACTGGTCGCCACATGGGTGGTAAATTTTTATCTCTGGGTGCGAGAGACCATATATATATAGAGTATGTCATTCATTCATGCTTGTTCAATTTTTGGCTGATGGACACTCCATCTTTTTCCGCGAATTAATTCTAAGTTAATAAAATTCAATTGATTAGTGGCGGCACCACCGCTTATAAAAACGCATTTTTTTTCATTCGTCGTACGCAACTAAACAGACACTTTTAGTAAAATTGAAAAGAAATGGGAGAATATTGAAAGTAATAGATCGGAGGAGTTGGATGGGATAACAATGAAAAATGAGATGGAAAAACAAAATAAAATTATTGGGAAAATGTTGGTGTATGTAGAAAAATTAGATAAAGAAAAAAAGAAGTAATTAGTGAAATTAAGAAAGGTAATGCTTGGAATAATAAGGTGTCATATGCAGAATTAGTGAAAAATGAGCCCCCAGTGATCATAAAGCCAAAAGAAGTTCAAGATAATAAAAAAACTAAGGAAGACATTAAAAATAAAATAAACCCTGCATCTCTTGCAGTTAAAGTGAATGGAGTGATTAATAGGAAGGACGGAGTGGTCGTTATAAACTGTGAGGATAACGAATCAAGACAAGTTATGGAGAGGGAAGCTTAACAAAAACTTGGAGATGGGTATGTGGTATCTGTACCGGAGCTGAGAAAACCATGTGTGTCAGTGTGTGGAATAAGGGAAAAATGGGAAAAAGATGACTTTGAAGCAGCAATTAAAAAGCAAAACAATATAGACAGCACAGTGAAATGTGTGAAGTGGTTAAGTGTTAACAAAAATGGCAGAACAAATTACAAAGCAATATTATAAGTGGAAAAAGAAGATTATAAACGAATTATGGAAAGAGGAAAATTGAATATTGGATGGGACAGATGTTTGGTGTTTGACTATGTGTCGATCAATAGGTGTTTTAATTGTTGGGGATATAACCATAAGGCTGCAAATTGTAAAAGTGTTATTGTATGTGCTAAATGTAGTGAGAACCACGATGCTAGAAACTGTAATAAATTAGATCTGAAGTGCAATAATTGTGTGATAGCAAATAAAAAAGTAGGGTTAAATCTTGATGTTGGCCATGACTGTCGAAGTAATAAATGTGAAGTGTTTGTTAACAAACTAAGAAATTCAAAGAAAGCGTATATCGTATTAGCAATCATCGAACTTAAATATAATTTTCTTAAATGTTGAAGGCCTGTTAAATAACTTTGAAGAGGTTCAAACCCTTATAATAGAAAAACAATGCGACATAGCGGTACTATCAGAAACTCATGTCATGAATGATATTAGGGACGAGGAAATATCAGTGCCAAATTATAAAGTGGAAAGGTGCAATACCATATCAAAGCGGACAGGTGGTATTGTTATCTATACAAAAAATGGAATATACCCAGAGAACTTAAAGAATTACTCAAAATGGACACATGGACATTTGGTGGCTGGTTAATTATATAAATGTCAGTACTTTCATGTTTATTGTAGTCGGTGTTTACAAATCACCGAGTTCTTCAAAAAAAACATTCTGTGAAGAGTTTGAGGTCCTCATGGACGAATTGTGTGACTTCAAGAAGGACTTCGTGATCCTGGGGGATTTCAATATAGACTGGTGTAAATAAAGAGAAACGTATAGAAGGAAAATGTATAGAATAGTCAAGGATAGTGGATGCAAACAGATAATAAGCTCGCCTACAAGGATAACGGAGGACTCTCGAACCTTAATTGACTACGTTACGAATGTGGTAAACATTGAAGCGGGAGTGGATAGTATTTTAACGATTAGTGACCACCAAACGATTATTGTTAAAATGGATACAAAAACCAAAAGAGAAAGAGAAATAAAGGGTAAATGGGTAGACAAAGTATACACCCAGGGTAACGCATTCCAAAGTGCTCTGGAAGGAAGTAAAATAGGAAACATTTCCAATAACATGGATGTCAGTGTATTGGGAGAACTTTTTCGTGATGGTGTAAGGGAAACGATCGAGAAGTTTAAGTGCAGAAGATACAAGAAATATGAAATGAATGCATGGTTTGATAGACACCTTGATGAACATAAAAGACGGAAGATAACATGTTACAAGAAAGCAGTATTGACTAATACAGAGTACGATTGGTGGGCGTACAGGACCAGCAGAAATAGGTATAGGACAGAAATTAAGCAGAGCAAAAGCCGATTTATAAAGCAAAAGGTGGAAAGGGCAAGAAACCAAAAGGATATGTGGAGGAACTTGAAGCAATATGTACTAAAAAAAGGAAATGGTGGTGACATAACAGATATAGTGTTCAATAGTGTGAAGATCAAAGAAAGCAAGGAAATTGCGAACCGATTTAATGACTATTTTGTTGACAGTATCGTGCAAATTAATAACTATTAAATATGTCAAATTTGTAAGTTGTGTTAATGAGCTCAATGTAATTTTTAAATTTGAAAACGTAGCGTTACAGTGTATACATAATGTTCTAAAACAAATGAAAAACAAAAAGGACTTTGATCACGTGTGCCCAAAAACATACTTGGAGAATTTTAATTGCGTTGGACCTGCCTTACTAACGATAATAAATAAATCATTGGAAACAGGTGTTTTTCCAAAAACCTGGAAGCAAGCTATGGTGACACCAATTGCAAAAGTGTTAAATACAAAAAAATGTGAAGAGTTTCGTCCTGTCAATTCGTTACCGCTGTGTGAAAAAGTCTTAGAAAAAATTGTGTTTCGTCAACTAAATGACTATTTCGAAAGGAACAATTTAATAACTGTGATTCAATCGGGGTTCAGAAGAGATCATTCCTGTGAAAGTGCAATTAATTTAGTGGTTACGGGGTGGAAAGAACAAATCGCCCAAAAGAAGCGAGTTTATTGTGTTTTTTGGACCTAAAAAGGGCATTTGAAACTATTGACAAAGCAATTCTCCTACAAAAGCTAGAAAAATATGGCATTAAAGGTGTTGAATTGCAGTGGTTGCGCTCCTATTTAGAGAATAGATCGCAGGTAGTGAAAGTGAACGGTGAAATGTCTGAAGAAACAGAAGTGCCATTTGGTGTTCCCCAAGGATCAGTGTTAGGAACATTATTGTTCATAATTTATATTAACGATATTCAAAGTGCGGTAAAGAATGGAAAAATTGCGCTATTTGCCGACGATGCAGTGATTTATGAAACAGAGAAAGACTTTGCAGAGTGTCACAATGGAATGGTAGAAGACTTAAAAAGAGTTGATTTATGGTTGAAACAGACTTAAACTGAACGTAAAAAAGACACTGAAAATGATAATGAATGAGAGAAAAGGAGAGGATATAAGACTGGAAATTGATGGTGAAGAAATTGGAAAAGTTCACGAGATTAAATATTTAGGAATTGTTATTGACAATAAATTAAATTTTATAAAACATATTGAATATACATGCAAAGAAGTATCTAAAAAAGTGGGTTTCTTAAAAAGAATACGAAACGATTTATCAACATTAAGTGCAATAAATATTTATAATGTAATTGTCAAACCACATTTTGAGTATTGTTCAACTGTTTTGTTTTTATGTAGTGATAATGTAATACAAAGGCTTCAAATTTTACAAAATAAGGCAATGCGTTGTATTTTAAAGTGCAATATATATGTATCGATCAATATTATGTTAAATTCGTTAAAGTGGTTGTCCGTAAAACAGAGAGTTATAATGAATGTCCTTTTATTTATGTTTAAAATTAAAAACAATTCAATGCCAGAATACCTTATTAACTATGTGCAATATATAAGAGATGTTCAACCATACTCATTAAGAAATAGGAATGATTTTAGGTTACCTAACATGTTAAGTACTAGTGCACAAAACTCCTTAATTTATAAAGGTTTCAAATTATTTAATGAACTACCAAATAACACAACAAATTAAACAAACATATTACTTTTTAAAAAAACAGTGTATAGAATTCGCTAGACTTAAGTATGAAATATTGTTAAAATCTGTAATTTAAATTTCAATAGCTTCCATGAAGCTAGTAAATAAAGAATCAATCAATACACAGATCACAGAGAATTTGCTTGCTCGCTATCCATACTGCTGTCCATATTGCTATCCCACCTCCATAAACTTGGCAGAGCACATTAATGTCAAAAATCAATTTTGAATATCCCTGAATTATGTGCTATTTATGTGCTAATTTTGTGTTAAGTCTTTGATTTTTGTGCTCCAATGGTTTAGGAGAAAATCGACCTAAAAAAAGTGCTCTGCCAGCTTAACGTTAAGCCAGCAGAGCACATAGTCAAATCGGCCGAAAATTAAAAAAATTAATACTCCATACTGATGCTTGATTTATGTGCTTTTTTTGTGCTAAGTCTCTAGCCTCGTAGCTCAAGCCATTTAGCTAGAAATCGCAATACAAATCTCAATTCTAATAACTTCATAGAATTCTGTTAACGCAAATCCTAAAAACGGATCAAAATCGAAAAAATAAAAACCACACACATATCCCTGATTTATGTGCTTTCGATTTGCTTAGTCATTGATTTTTGTGCTGTCCTAATTTAGCCTCTAATCCAAGTTTTAAGTTTTGTCTGTTAGTAAAAGGCCTTTTACAGCTCTACTAAAATATGTCAGCTGCAAGAAAACAAAATCACAATGCAGAATGTCGACATTGTGTCGCCATAACAAAAACAGCTAATAAATGACGACATTTTAAGGCAAATACAATCCATATTACCAGGCCAACAGCAATTATAGTAGGCATGGGTAAAATAATCCTTGCAAAATAAATAAATCTTCATTGCGCACTGGTACCTGCAAACCAAAAGTCAGTAGTTTATCAAAAACACAACTACAGATAAACATGATTTTGTGAATGTGTTTGCGTTCTCTTGGAGTATTAGTATTTGGATTTATGTACTCTGCAAACTTTCAATCTTGTCAGTTTTTTGTGTTTGTTATCCTTCATAATCCAATTGGGATTTCTGCCTGGACAATTAAGAATTGCGACCGATGTCTAGACACTTTCCAAAATATGCAAAAGCAGATGCAAAATGCAATGTGTTGAAAGAAATCGAATCATTTTGCCTTTCAGTGCGTGCAAGATGGCCGAGCAGGTAAGAGATCGCTGAACGCGTTAACTTTGTGTAGAAAAATGTTAATAATATTTTTTTATTATAGTTTGAAGGCACCATCAGAAGCAAAGTACTTCCTTTGCACTGCTTTTGACGAGGAAAAGAAGTACATCTTTAGTACTTCCTTTTACACAGGAGCAAAGTACTTATTAAGTACTCCCTTTTACGTAGGCACGATGTACATCTTTAGTACTTCCTTTTACGTAGGAGCAAAGTACTTATTAAGTACTCCCTTTTACGTAGGCACGATGTACATCTTTAGTACTTCCTTTTACGTAGGAGCAAAGTACTTATTAAGTACTCCCTTTTACGTAGGCACGATGTACATCTTTAGTACTTCCTTTTACGTAGGAACAAAGTACTTATTAAGTACTCCCTTTTACGTAGAAACAGAGGTTCAAGGCAGTAGTTTTTACAATATGTTAGAAAGGGATGGGTGCTTCACGTATTCTCATATACGGTAGGTATATAACTGAGTATTTGCCCGAGCGCCTATCCTTTTTCAGTGGAAAGAAAGTACTTTTTGTCCGTACATGTTTCAGTAGGTATTTCAGTACTTCTGCGTTTGCAGGGGTGTTTAGGCTTATTAGTATGCGTGAATCAATACATGAACCCATCCAAATATCTCGGTGGGTAGTCATGCATGGAGGAAAAGCAAAAAAAAGTTGTGTGAATCTGTGAGGGTGAGAATGTTCCCTGAAAATTAAGTTACTGTAGGCTGTAAGTATTATGTTTGCCTGGTGTAATCAGTGCTGCCACAAGAGAAAAAATTTGCGGAGCAAAAACCCAAAATAATTTTTTTCGAAAACAAAAAAATATTCAGTCAAATTCAAACACTAAATATTGCGAAAAGAAATATGTACTTGTTGGGTAGGTATGGTAGAATAGAATATAAGTTAGTAGGTAAAGATTGAATATACTTTCGTTCATTTTTTTTTCATTAAAATATTGACATTTCGTGCTTTAAAAAAAGTAGCAAAA
The DNA here is from genome assembly GCA_949126925.1 of Cheilosia vernalis. Classification (NCBI taxonomy): domain Eukaryota; kingdom Metazoa; phylum Arthropoda; class Insecta; order Diptera; family Syrphidae; genus Cheilosia; species Cheilosia vernalis. The sequence continues at coordinate 44,829,186 of OX421358.1, forward strand.
TAGACGTTTTTAGGGAGAGTGCGTAGCAGCGTAGCAAATTGGAAATCGCATAGCAGTTTTGCTACGATCGTAGCGAAGTGGCAGCGCTGGGTGTAATAAGATTGACACCATCTGAATGAGGATCGACTTTGTGGCGCCCTAAAAAAATATTCTCCTCAAAACGTGGTTCGTACACAGGAAGGGATAGGAAAGGAAAGGAATCCAAAAAAAAAAAGCATAACTAATTTCTGGTGGACGTGCGCCTGTGTTCGTAAATTAAAGATTGGAATGTATGTGTAAAAAAGTAGCTGGATTGGCGGCAACTGAATTTTTAACATTTAATTCTTAACAGATGCCAATGCCATGTTAAGTGTCTTAAGCAAAATCCATATTAAAATTATTTATGGACTCCAAGAATTTAAGCACGTGCCAACATGGTTTTTGTTTTGATTTTGTTTTTGCAAGAAGAATGAAAATGTATGTGTATATATATTTTCGATCCTAGGTACCAGGCGAACAGCTTAAAGACACCTATATAGAATTAGCTGCTGAAGCACCGTCTCGGGGTAGATATTTGGGGGTGTGCGTAAGTAAATTGGACATCGTTCTCTAACAGAATACTTCATTGACGGACATTTTTTTTAATCCTTTGAAAGGAGAGAGAATAAGACGGGACATTTAGGAAGCATTAAGAAAAAACGATAGGCCCGTGGTTAAAAAATGGTGGCTGCATCCTGCATGTGTAGTGTAAGTAGATCGTATGTTCTTCTGATCGTTGCTGCTATTCGTTAAGCACAAAAATCGAAGATGGCAAATGGGTGGAGTGTATGGGCAATATAATGTATGTGATTCGCATGGCTAGGTATTAAAATATTCGCAAAAAATAGATACCAAACTAGGTAGGTATATTAACTTTATGAATTTGAAACTGGTACACTTGATACCAGGTACGTTCTTACTCAAGTAGGTACCTTTTCGAAAGCAAAACCTACCTATAAACATTTTTTTACGATTTTTCCCAATCGAAATTATACCTATAGGTTTTTTTGGGCAAAGGATAATTAAATCCATATAGGTACATATATCTATATAATATTATGTATAACGTATAATGTTTTCCAATGATAAGTGTAGGTACCTATATTGTACAACCAATACCAATGTATAATTGGGTACCTAGGTATTATCCCCATATCTGCATGTAGGTGCGCTATCTAAAGGTAGTTATATAGGTACCTACCTATCTATTGTTTTTTGCGAAAATTTCAACCGAATCAAGAGATAATTACCAAGCAAAGAAGCAAATTTTAATAAAAAATCCAAAAAAAAAACAAATACAAATTATTTTAAAAGTTTTACATTATTATTAACTATTTAATGAAGAAAAGAATAACAAGCACGGAGTTACATTTGTTGTTGATTTCCATAATATCGTTTTTTTTTTTTTTTTTTTCATATTTGAACCAGTGGTTGTTCCTATAACAATAAGCAGAAAAATGGCCAATAACTTCAGAGTCCATTGAAGATTGTGGAGGAGGATCGAAATGTATTATACCTCTTAAGTGAAATGTTTCCGACAATACGGACAGTCTAAACTGTTCTGAAATTTGATTAAGGGGTACTTTGTCTTTTTCATCATAAGTTGAATAAACTTCAATGAAAATAAATTTTCCCGGTACAACTAATCTTACGTTAGCGTCACCAAAGCAACCAGGAGTTGGACACTGTCTTGGAATATTCAGTTGGAGAAAATTTTCAATATCTTGATAGTCTGATTCCATGATAAGATGGAGTGGAGGGCTAAGGAGAGCATGCTGAGCTATTTTAATTTTTAAGCAATTAGTCAGACATGTAGTAGTTTCAATAAAACTGGGAACAGAATGAAACAAAAGTTTGCACATATCCGCTATTGTTGCTCTGCAATCCAAAATGTCACAGTTAATGTTCGAATACCCAGTTTGTCTTTTTTCAAAATATTTAGACAGAATTTGATACCTTTTCCTATACGATGAAACTTGAATATTTTTGCGGCATGTTTCGTCTATCAAAGCGATGAAGTCATTAATTTCACAATTTGCTTTGATACAATAGTTGAAGAAGACTGGCAAATCTATTGCAGGTGCTAATACCAACTGAAATATGGCATCAAAAGCACATGTATTAATGACATCTATACGATTTTTACCGTCTATAATGGCCCGGAGCTCTTTATTTTGCCCGCTGCCTAGGCACTGAATTTTCCTAAGCTTTTTTCGCAGACCGAATTGATTTGGAGGATAGACTGTCTGAAGATACCGTCCTTGGCTAGCTTGTTTCCTTTTTTCATATATTTCCGTTTTGTTTCTCCAATTTTCCTTGGACTGTGATTCCATGAGTTTCGGTGCTTCTGGATCTATAGTACACCGAATGCAAATTCGTTTCTGCCCATGACCTTCGTTATCATCAAAAAGTGGCTTCGAACACGTTGATAAAGCATGAACATTACGTTTGCATATCTGAAATACAAAGAATAATATTTTGTGATATAGGTGTCTAAAAATGATACTTGTATATGATCATCTAGGAAGGTATATAGGTTTTTTTTTTTCTTACCGAGCATTTGTGTACACTTGGTAAATCTCCATTTGCACAAGCGGGACACTTATGAGTTGTTGCATCTTCCATTTGTGTAATATTCGTAAGTGCATCTAATGTATGTTGTGGGTCATCAATTAGTTCTTCGTCATTCTCTGTGCTACCGTCATCATTTTGGTCCTGCATCTGAGCATCGAATATCTTCAGCTTTCCGTCAATGTAGTCCTTATGAATGCTGACGAAAACGTCAGGACGTATTGGAAGTCGAACATTTTTCAGGAGTAAGGTTTTAATTATATTGAACTGTGTCTCAGCTGGTGCGCTTGAAGGAGGGCACCGTCCATATCCAAAAAGCTTCTGATATACACAGCTCCATAATGGCAGCAGCTTTAAGTCCTGCAGCAATTTGTCAGCAAATTTTGGCATCCAGTATGCATTTATTTTTGTTCCCGAAGAAACTGCTATATCACGCTGGGCTAATTCGTCTACTCGTTGGGCCCACACAAACCACTAGCTGCGTTGGGTATAACTGCCATCATCTGCGGAAGGGGTCAAATTTCCAATGTCGTCGTCCATTTCAAAGTCTTCAAAGATGTTTGTCATAAGAATTTCTTCCATGGCTTGTTTTTGGCGATCACAGGCTGATGGTGTGTCTGCTGCAGTTGGTCCCTCATGTGAGCTTCGAGAAATTACCAACAATGAATAAATAAGTGTTGTGGCGTCCTTCAAATTGCTGCACATAATTAGCTTTCCGATGGATGCTTTGTAAAAAGCCGCCACCTCTGATCGTACATCCTTTAGAAAAACAGTCCATATTTTTATAAAGTGTGCCACATCAATCCGTACGTAACAAGAGGGTGCTTCTTTGCCGTGCAAAAATGAATCTGCATATTCGTTGATTGTCCTGAAATTGGTGAAGGCACGAATACACGCAGCAAGAAGAGCACGGGAAAAGTCTGTCACTATTTCCTTAGGAGATGGCAATCTTGAACCTTCCACCCAGTCTATCAGCCAAAAGAGTATTGATCGAGTGGTATGCGCCTCTGTTATCTGTTATCATTTGCCCCAAAGAGATCTGTCCAGTTGACGTTTGCGCAATTGCATGGTAAAAAAATATCGGTCCACTCGACTCTCCATTGACACGTCTTATTGGTCGGATAATTGAACCAGTTGCAACGATTGCCAGGCAAAGAACCTCCTTATTTGCAATTGCTCTGTAGATTGTTTTTTGGTGCTTAGTGGAATAGTGGCAAAAGAATGGTTCAGAACTGACCATCGATATTTCTTGATGCATTTTACCTCCGAGTTGGTTCAGCATTTGCAGAGCTTTAATAGGGTCTGCGTGGAGTAGAGCTCTCTTCAGCTTTTGGTGCTTGATTACCCTCAGCACTGGTGAGGAGGGAAGGTGTGCCGGTTCGGGATCTCCCTGATCCATAAGTTCTCGGGCGAGATCAGTCCTTAGGACATGAGATGAAGTCAGCTCCAGTTGTTTACCAATTTTCTCACGAACAACACCTTTTACTGGTCGCTTGCCACATTGAAATTGATTTGCGCTGCTTAGAACTTCACACTCAATAGAGACTATTTTGTTCTCGTTTGACATCTTGCACTCAATTTTGGATCCACATTTACAGCGTCCGACAAAGTGCCCAGATGACACATCCTGATTTATGTAGTGATATTTGAACAAAAATCCGCACTTAATTTTTGTATTATCCCAGATTTTAGCGATTATGAAACGCTCCCACTCATCTGAAAAAAAAAAAAAAAAAAATACTTAAGGTAGTAGTATAGGTTAAATGCAATAGGGACAATTAAAGAAATAACCAGGCTTCAACTTATTCCCTAAGCCGAGGACAATATTGGAGACTTTACCTATATAAATTACGAATAACGAGTAATAAGATGTTTACAGTTCGAAATATTGGATAAAAAGAATGTACCAATGGTTTTTCAGAGTAATGTTTGACAGCCTACAAATAGATAATGGGATGTAACATTGTTTTTAACGAAAACTAAGTTCTAGTAATTTGGACAAATAATAACGAAATAAGAAAATACTGAATGAAGTACAAGTATGCGGATACAATTTAGATTCACTAAATAAAATAATAAAACCTGCGTTTAGCGTGCGTCTGTTTAAAATCAATTGAAATCGATTTTGCTTTCTGTTGTATCGTTAAAATTCTCTGACTCGGTCCAAATATTAAACATTAAGAAAAGTAGATAAACTCTGAGTGTTTAAAAATAACGTCAGAGATATAATGGCTTGCAAATTTAAAAGATATTATTTATGAGAACTTATTCATTGTTACCCTACTCCATACAAATTTTCTAGATGTTACAATATTGAAAACTAATAGGATAGGATGCATTCCATTAAATAGCTAATTATTATATCATTATAGGTTTTCGGATATAAATATCTACAACTTATCTGAATCGTATCTCAATTTAGTTTGTATGCAAGTGAAGTTTTAAATAAATGTTTCATAATGTTTTTTTGTTCATCTCCTAACGCAAATTCAAAATATTACTTGGAAAACATTATAACGCTTATTTCAAAACAATAAAATTATATGAAGAATGGAAATATATAGTTACCTTTTTTAAATCGCATAACATTGCGAACAGTTGCTTTCCTATTGCCGCTTTTCCTTAGCATAACCGAACGTTCTTCCACCAACGTCTTAATGAAATCCACGGATGGGACTCTTATCACAAATGTAAATAAATTATCACTATGTTCTATTGAACCATCCAGGGTTGAAATGTTTTGTAGGCTATCGGCTGAGGTGTCCGGATTTTCTGACTTAAAATTAGGACATAACTGGGTTCTTATACCATCGTGATTGCAGGCTACATATGTATATAGCGCGTCAACAGTTTTAACACAATTCAATTCTTTCACTATCATAGTCCACACACATTTTCACATTTGGAAACGATGGAGAAGCCATCCTCAAGCACAATCTTATCTTTAAATCGGATCAACACATCCAACATTTTTGTTTGGTCAACTTTGCGTGGACGTCCACGTTTATGCAGAGAAGAAGCATCCATTTGCTACAGTTCTTATTTAGTTAAGTTAGGAATGTGATTTAACAAATTAAAGTTTTTGAGATTTATGTAATATAATTAACACTTTGCAGTTGCTCTCAGAAAGGCCGTTTAAGAACTGATAATTTTCCATAAGTAACCTAAGGGTATATAATAAGTATCCACTTATGAAAAATGTGTTTTCAACAAATTGAAAAGAAACAAAAAACTCCTATACATTAACAGTTTGAAAGTGCATTTATAAAAAATATATCCACCGATGGCTTTCATATACCCGAACACTCAAAATTATGAAGCTAGTAGGTATATAAGCACTTGCGCAAATGCGCTTTTGAATCCTTAAACTCGAAAACGTAGAAACAGCCCACTTTATTATATTTATTTTCTTGGTAAAAAACTAAGTTGATCCCAAAACATTACCGTTTCTCGGAAATGATCATTCGGAAGCGTAACCATATAATAAGGAAAAACCTTGATGGCTTGACATTCCGATCAATCGGAATTGTAAACCCATTCATAAAAACTGAAAAATAGACACTTTATGAGTTTATTACCTCTATGAACGAATTTTTCTTATTTTCTATGTTTTTGCCTGACCCACAAACATTCGGTTTTTTTCCTTATTTGGTTAAGCATTGGAAGTCGGAGTGGCAAAAAGTGATTTTTCATATGAAAAAAAAAAATAATTTAAAGGGCCCTGACGGGTATATATTATTAGTTTCATGGCCTTTGAAAAGATGAACATTATTTTATTTTTTTTCATTTGAAAAAATCACTTTTTGCCACTCACACTCCACGACATGTATTTTTTTTTACGAAATTGGAGACGAATTTCTTGTCTCGATTCATTTATTGGTGTTTTTTTTTTTTAATTTTTTTCTTCTCAAATTTTTAGCAGTTTTAATCACCCGTATGAGAATTGGATGCTGCTCTGATGATTGCACGTCTATCGGCATTTGATGTGGCGCTATAACTTCCACCTTTCATTTTTTTCCCGTACTGTTCAACATTCCGCAAATAAGCACTTACTACATTTTGACTTCTGTTATTTTTTTTCGCAATGCATCGTTGGTTTAGGCCAAATTCTCGAAATGCCTTTATTTTGCCCTTTTCTTACTCGCTTAAAGATTTTCCGCGACCCATTTTCGTCGTTAACAGATGAACACAATAAGGTTTATTAGCCGAAAAAAAATTAGTACAATTCACCGACGCAACTACACGAAAACTTAATTTTTTGCTTTTGAACCTATTCAAATGAACCAAAAAATGTGTTTGTTTTTATGTATGCATTTAGTCAAGCCACCGTGTGAGAATAACGGTAAGCTTTAAGACAACATTTTTTCTCTGAAACTAAGCGCATAATGATGCTCTTTCATTACATGTATAAAAAATATGTGTCATTGCAATATATATGAAGAGAGGCTAACAGTTAGGTGAACAAAAAGTTGAACCTATTCAAATGAGCGGCAGTGTACATACGTTAAATTTGTTTTTTTTTTTTAAATTGACACTGTGCAAAAGTAGACAAAAAGGCGGCGTGCAACGGCAGCGTTAAAAAAGCACTAAAATATTTCTTTATGCCAAAAACACATGTGCAGAACTCACTGCGCAGCAAGATTAGAATACACAAACACATGTTGATATGATTATAGACACACGTAAATTCTGCACTCACTGCAGTACTGCAACATGTCTCTATTTCTAAATTTGCTGCAAAATTCAAACATACCACAACACAAAAGAAAATAAATTGCAATTTCAAGTATTTGGCATCACCGTCTTTTGACACTGCTGTTTGTATTTGTTTTTGTTTTGGTTCTAAACACATCAGCTGCTTAGTCGGCGAATGGCAGTTGCCGTATTAGCCGATGCAATGGATGTCAAACAATTTTCTGCACATCTGTTTTACTTGCAGCACTGCACTCTGCGCTGCGTACAGAATTTCTGCACATGTGTTTTGGGCATTAAGCACTGAAAAAACGCCCAAGCGCTAAAGGACCATTCACATGAGAGCGAATTGCGAACCACGAACTGGCGAATATTCGTAGATTCTGACACTTCATTTACATGAAAACTTTTTTTAGTCGCAGGTACCCGCGAATCATTATTGTATTGTTGAAGGTTAAGTTCGGGCGAATTTTTCATTCGCAGGTTTCTGGATCGCGACTGTTTTATGTGGATTGTGAATAAAGTGTGACAGTTCGCGGCAAGAATTTTCAATTCGCGGGAGAATTGCTGTAATTGTAAATTTCGTTATTTTAATCAATCAAGTCTCGTTTTTTAAGGTTCCGTACCCAAAGGGAAAAAACGTAACCTTATTAGTTTCGCTCGGATGTCTCTCCGTCTGTCTGTCTGTCTGTCCGAACCCACTAAGCCAATTTTGTTACCAGGTCTATCTCAAGAACCGATTGACATAGGAGGCTAAAATTTACACACAACATCCGGTATAACCTCTAGTTAAACGACAAATACCTACCAATGGAAGGAATACATCGATTGGTTTTGGATTAATTAGTAATCTGGTGAAAAAAAAATGTTCATTCGCCCAAAAAACGGTTTATTTCTTGATTCACAAAAAAATACATAAATTCCTTTTTTGTAGATCTTGTTCTTATCTATATATGTGCTGAATACTGTTTTGCCGAAAAGTTAACAGTTTACAAGATATTTTCAAAAAAGATAATTTTACCATGTAAAATACGTTGCTCTCATAAGTTTTAATCTCTACTACGCAGTTGTGCACAATTTACTCCATCAAAGACAGAAGAGAGTCACTGCCTGCGGGTATACCACAAGGGTTCCCGCTTGCTAATTTCGTTGGGGAGTATAATACATTTTTTTGGGAAGTTTTTATGACAGAACAAAATAAAAGTAATATATTTTTAGTCATTAGTTTTTAATTGGGACAGGTCGCATACAGAATGGAAAATTGGCGTGGGTTGGGTACTAGGTAATAATTAGAAAATGAGATTCATGTGCGAGTAATTTTTGATAGTAAAAATATTAAGTAATTAAATTTAACTAAATTGTGATGAATTCATGAAGAGGGGAAAGATTGAATGATATAGATTTCAAATAAGATCTGATGTGTTAGACTTTAGCCAAATACGGAACCTTCGGTGCGCGAGTGACACTCGCACTTGACCGGTTTATTTTTAGATTAGGTGCTATATTAATTGAATATAAAGCTTTTGTGGTAAAACAAATAGCAATTTTCAATTCATAAATACAGTATATTGATTTGTTCGCAGTTCGCCTATTCGCAGTTCGCGCTCATGTGAATGGTCCTTATGTCTAATTTTTCGGCACTGAAAAGAAATTTTGGGCACTAGATTTAACGCTGAAAGCACTGACTTGGCAACGCTGGACGTGCGCTGATGAACGTACATTTATGGTGGTGTATATAGAAATTGAGTTTAAGGTTTTTGTTTTAAGGTTTGTTTGACGTGGGCACTAGTGCGCACTGGGTTAACCCTAATGTGTTCGATATAGCACTGAACTCGCCCTGGTACTGAAAACCTGTGTTTGACATGACTTCTAGGGCGCCCTAGTTGTGCACTGAACTGACCCCAGTTATTTTGTCGGGGCAAGAACTCAGTGCTGAGTTGCGCTGTCATTTCGCTTGCTGTTATTCGTTTATTTGAATATCGTAATAAAGATAAATACAATAAATTTGATATTCAAAAGGGAATTGTTTGAAAACAACAACGTTTATGGATTAAAACCTTATTTTATAGATAAATGGAATGAAAAAAATCTGGAATCAAAGCTGATTAAATTTTTTAGTGCATCGCATAGGTATATTGCAAACAGTTTTATCAACTTGTTTGCATTATGGCAAGCACAAGATCAGAATTGAGTTCACTCATTTTTAACAATAAACAGAACAAAGTGTTATCATCTTCATACTTCGTTCGCCAAAACATAAGTATTTTTCAAATTCAAAAACTGCCAGACTTCAGGGCAGCATATTTTGCGTTCGATATGATAGCAGAATTTTCAGGGTTGTGCAAGTTTTTGGGTAGGCGGAAAAATCAGCTGACACTTCTCAGTGCGCACTAGTGGGCACTAGTGCTAGCCACGTCAAACAAACCTTTAAGTTGTTATAGTACCTACGGTGATACCTACAGTAAAGATTAATAATTCAAGAATTAAGACGATATAGGTGAATTATGTTGTTTGATTTATTGTTGGAGTGGATACAAATTTCCGTTAAGGCTTTTGTTTTAGTGGTTGTTTTGATATTACCTTCGTTAATACCTATAGTAAGGAAGTGGAACTTTAGTAGTTACGCATTACGCTGTTGAAAATTAATTTTCTTAAATTGGTGTTCAAGGTAAATAGATTTGTTTGATTTTTGAAGTTATAACTTCTTTAGGCGCGTTAGGCACTTTTAGATGGGAAGAAATTGAAGAATTCGCTTTACCTTTAAAACGACACCGCGTCATCGTCACCGAGAAACCGACACCCGATAGGTGGCGCTGTTGTCGATTTTTTTGAGAAACTCAACTGATCTCAATGAAACTTTGAATGTGAGTATAGTTGGATGCAGCTAGAAAGATAGGATAGTTTTGGACCCGATAGGTGGCGCTGTTGTCGATTTTTTTTAGAAACTCAACCGATCTCAATGAAACTTTGAATGTGAGTATGGTTGGATGCAGCTAGAAAGATAGGATAGTTTTGGACCCGATAGGTGGCGCTGTTGTTGATTTTTTTGAGAAACTCAACCGATCTCAATGAAACTTTGTTTGTGCAAGGTTGGATGCTGCTACAAAGATAGGATAGTTTTGGACCCGATAGGTTGCGCTGTTGTGCATTTTTTTGAGAAGCTCAACCGATCTCAATGAAACTTTGAATGTGAGTATGGCTGGATGCAGCTAGAAAGATAGGATAGTTTTGGACCCGATATGTGGCGCTGTTGTCGATTTTTTTGAGAAACTCAACCGATCTCAATGAAACTTTGAATGTGAGTATGGTTGGATGCAGCTAGAAAGATAGGATAGTTTTGGACCCGATAGGTGGCGCTGTTGTCGATTTTTTTGAGAAACTCAACCGATCTCAATGAAACTTTGAATGCGAGCATGGTTGGATGCAGCTGGAAGATAGGATAGTTTTGGACCGATAGGTGGTGCTGTTGTCGATGTTTTTGTTCGCTGTTTTTACTCCCAAAACAGTTTTAAGTATTTCCTGTGCAATAAAATATCTCCTGACGATTCGAAAAATACACACGTAATTGTTCAAGTAATAACTTCTGTCGGCACTCCCGGAGTGCCTGATGTTTTTTTTCACATTGACAATGTTCACCGCTTTGTTTTAGCTAGGCTGTTAATTTTAAACAAATATGCCGTCGAGGAAACGGTCAAATCTTTCTCGAAGCTCAACAAGATCTAGAAAAATGAGACGAGTTAGATCTTAGAAAACGGATGAAAAATATCAGACCCCATCGTTACAAAGAAACACATACTCCGTTGTAAATTATATCAGAAGTGGATTTTATTACACCAAAGAAATTAATTATGGCGAATTTGCTGGTATGACTTAGGCCTGTGACGTTGAGCACCGCGGGTATAGACCTCACCAACGACTGTTTCTCGCACGGTCAATTATACGTGTCTCTTTCCCGAGTCAGCGAAAGTAAACATGCATACGTGTATGCTCCAGGCAACCGAACCTCAAATATTGTATTTCAAGAAGCTTTGTAAAAAAGTTATCATAAAAGATATAACTATCTCATGTATTGAAACTTAACTATTATTATCTCTTTTATTGGAAATTACACAGTCTCACGCCGCGTACGAAGTTGCGGGCACAGCTAGTTATATCTATGTAGATCTACATATGTGGATTACTTGCCCACCAAATCGCATTTACTTTAATAAAATCATTCCATCTTCACCACGAAAGGAATTGTTTCATCTTCACTCTACGGAAGGAATCGTTTCGTCTTTACCATGAAAGGAATCGTTGAGGGTTCCGACATAGGACACTCTGTATTTTAGTAGACATTCTGCTTCATATCAGCAGAAAATCCGACCGAAGATATGCCTAATCTATAGCTATTACCTACCAAGTTTCGGTGAACAGCCTGAAGTTCAATAACTCAGTTTTTTTTTTTAAATAAAGTAATCTAGTCGCCTTTTACTATTCAAATTTATTTTCGAACATAAAAGAGACACAAAGAAAATAAAGATGTCGTATCAACTTCAAAATTCATGCGAGTTAATATTTTTGAATTCATTTCATTAATCAAGTAGGCTTTGAGCAAGGTTCAAAACCATAATAAAAAAAAGATTCAGTTGGTGTCATAATTTCATACTGCAATTAAAAGTGTAAAAACATAGTCGAGGTTGAATTAGAAATAATAAATTTGTTTTTGTTGGATATGTTTAGTTCTCGTTATCGGATATCGCGATATCTTGTTGTTCTTCTTCCGGTAGTTCTTCCCAATCGGAAGTCGTGAAGTTTTCCCCACGGTTTCATATGATCGGCGGAATGGATGGATTCGTACCGTCTCGAATTTACGTTAGTTGAATTTGTTTAACCTCGTACGGCCCTTTAAGTCTTGGCAGGAGCTTTCCTGACTGTCCAGTAGAATGATGTTCTCTTTTGATAAGGACTAATTCCCCTACTGAATAGGTACGTTTGTGGACTTCGATGGACAGCATTAAACTTTTGTGCTTGCTTGCTTGCTTGCTTTTTATTCGTACAAAAAAACGATGACCATTTCAAGTTTTTCTATAAATACGTCCGGATTTAATTATGATTGTTTTCGATGTCTTTTTTCCTGAGATTTTTTGTATTTGATTTAGAAAGGGTATTAGAAATATCGGCGAGGCGAGGTGACTGTCCTGTAACTGCATCGTTGAAACCCAATCCTTTTCTTGCATTCCGATTATATTTACATTAAAGCCAACTTGTTCGACTTCCACAGAATCGCCTGTAGAATTTCGACTGAGAGCATCAGCGTGTAACATTTGAGATGCTGGTCTATCAGCTAGGTTCCAGAAATCGAGTGAAATGAAATCGGAATCGAAATTGTAGATCGAGTGAATTCATTTTCCGTGTTCTGCATTTCGACCGATTTGGCTACTCCTAATTTTTTTCGAAATCACTTTTCGTGAAGGCAAAATGACGGAATACGATGTTGGAAGGCTTCAAGCCAATCGGAATCTCGGTTATTATTGTGAATATTATTGTGAAAATTGTTTTGGAACTCCGGGAAAAATTCTAATACTCTACGAAGTTATGCTTGATTCTCAGAAATCTAAATACGAAAATATATAATTGAGACACTAAATGTGAACGCAAAATTATTAACGGATCAAATTACCGAAATGGCAAAGTCAATTCAAAATTCGTTACTTAAACAAAACGAACAAAAGGAGAAAGATGATGTGCGGTTAAGTGAGGAAGTACAGTAGAAAGAGCAAAATCTAAGTGAAAGAGTACAGTATATATCGAAATCAGTTAGTGAAATAAAAAACGAAATGAAGAAAAACAAGAAAAAAAGTCCACCAATTGTAGAAAAGAGACAAAATGAGATGTTATTTTCTGACGTTGTTAAAACTATACTCTGTCCAGTAAAAATTGTCAGTACAGGGAAGATAGGATCTTTGTCTCTCAGTCTGGTTGCAATGACTTACATAAATCGGTCCCTCTTTAAAGCTCTCACAGGGTTGCCATGGTTTATATGATAATTCGCCATAACTCAGAGAGCAATAGTATTAGGGTTACCATCTTCCAATTTAAAATAAAAATATTACTGATTTTGTTTTTCCTTAAGGGCCTAATCGCTTTATTTTGTTTTACAACAAAAAAAATGTCTTAACACACAAAAACAAATCAAAACGATTGAGATAACAATAGATAGACATTTATACCTAGATTACATATTTGTTAAAAAATGATTACCCGTCAGTGCGGATCTTTGCGGAAACAATAGCAAAAAAAGGATCATAAAATCTTTTCGAGGCATTTTCTTTACTGGGGAGGAGTGACCGGATGTGGTAAAACCCAACGACCGACAATAAATGGAATAGGCTTACCTGTTTCGTCATTTCGATATTTCAGTGTGAAAATTTATTTGATGAAAAAAGAGACAAATATGCAAAAATATAACAAAAATTCTAAAATATGCCAAAAATATGCTCTACAAAGTGAAATATGCATTTATACCATTTATACATGGCTGAAAATATGTAGGTACTTACTTCTGTATATTAAAATATTTAATACAATATCCCCAAAAAATGATTTTGAATGAATCCGGTTGCCCTAGTAGGTAATCACTATTGATTTATCGCAATATCACTACAACGCACTTATGACCACTTGTTGCATTAATGAAATGAATGCATTAAAACATCTCAGAATAAACCTTATATCTAAAAGACAACATTAAAAATGTGTTTACTGAATATTATTGGATCCTTCAGAAATACATACATTTTAAAACCGAATGGCAACACTCTATATAATAACTCGCTCTCAAAAGCACCAAAACCGGAAGTTCATTGACAAAATCCATAGAAAAACCCTAATGACATGCTTGCATTGTAGATTATGGCAACACTCTTCTGATGTGCTTCAGTCACACACACTGCTTATTTTGCTTGGTGATAATAGCAAGTGAACACAAGCCGATCATGCTCATTCTGCGGCAGAACTCACTGCGCAGCAAGATTAGAATACACACGTTGATATGGTTATAGACACACGTAAATTCTGCACTCACTGCAGTACTGCAACATGTCTCTATTTCTAAATTTGCTGCAAAATTCAAACATACCACAACACAAAAGAAAATAAATTGCAAAATCAAGTATTTGGCATCATCGGCTTTTGACACTGCTGGTTGTGTTTGTTTTTGTTTTGGTTGTAAACACATCAGCTGCTTAGTCGGCGAAAGACAATTGCCATATTAGCCGATGCAATGGATGTCGAACAATTTTCTGCACATCTGTTTTACTTGCAGCACTGCACTCTGCGCTGCGTACAGAATTTCTGCACATGTGTTTTGGGCATAAAACTACATATTTATACCTCTTTGAAGAAAGCGATCCATTTCTCTGCAAATGCAAATTAAATATTTTTAGAAATATTATCTGTCAGACGTCACAAATAAACGCGCGAATTTAATTTTTTGGTGATATGCACAAACTATCGATAGCACTGTCACGCACTATCGATAGTGTCAGGCTGCTATCGAGGGTAGGTCGATAGCGCCCACCATCGATAGTGCCGATAGTGCTATCGATAGTTCTCCACCTCTAATTCTGCCCGCGGCTGTGTGGCAGACTGGTTATGGTGGGCTGTATGCGAATTTTAGGAAAATTACAACAACAATTCCTTAGTATGACAGTGGTTTGGTTCAGAGTATATCCATTATAAATTATAATGAGTAGGGAAACTCTCGACTTTTTCGTTATCAGTTCTTACGTTTGTGTCACACAGACACTAGAAGTAGATGGATATAAAAAGGACTGTGTAAGAGAGGGATAAAGGATGGTGAGCGTTTTTTTGGAAACAGGAACAGGGTGCTCCGTTTAAAAAACGCAAACATTAACTTGTCATAACATTTTTATTCAAAATTAAATAAGAATTACCTACTGCTTTTTGTTGCCTTTTTTATACCACCCAAATTCGTTAAAGTAATGAAAATAATAATTCCGAGCGTGCACATGCTTCTTTCTGCAATTCGGTCAATTCGAACTCTTTATTCAAAAGTTATATTAAATACTATGGCAAAAAGAAAAGAAAAAGGACAAAGTTCGATCCTTAAGTCAACTTTTGCTCTAAATTAACAAAAATCAACTTCTGCTAGCTATTGTGACCGAATTTTGTTGTTTCACCTGATGTGAACTTCAAGTTGTCGAAGATATGAACTAAATAAACAAAAATTGTTATGATTTGACAGATAAAGCAAGGGGAAATTCGAAAAAGTAAAAACCCTTGTGACAAATGAGACTTTGATCAGTGATAATAGCTCAAACATTATTATTATTTGAAAGATATGCAATTTTTATCTTTTTTACCAAAAGGGCATAATTTTTTACAGGTTTAGTCATAAAATTTCGATCCGGATTAGCATCACGAGGACTACTAAGCGAGGGGTCCAGGTTCGAAACCCGCAAAAACCCAAATTCCAACTCATGGTTTTTTTTCACTGCGCCACCCACTCGAGAACGTCTGACAAACATCCGAGAGTATAACTGTCATGAAAGAGCTTCTCAATCGGCCCGTTTGTAACCGGCATAAAATTGTAGATCCCTTCCATTCGTTCCAAAAATTAAAAACTCACACAAAACGAATGGTTACGAGAAGCTGGGCCCTGGGTCCCTATAGACCTGTTGCGCTAACTATTATTATTATTTTTTATTAGCATCACTAATATATATAGATATTATACATTTCCGTTTCAAAATTATTGCCAAAGTACAAATTGGGAAAACGAGAAATAAATATTTGCTTTTTGCCGAAAATGTTAAGCGGAATTTTGACTTGGAGTACCTAAATATGTGAAATGTCTTTCGCAGACTCTCCAATCCATCGAATTTTTGTTTTCTATTAAATGTGATTTGTTGATAGAACTCAACCACTTTACTCTTCTGAAAATAAAATTATTTTTTTCTATTTTAATACGTGTTTTTTTTTACGATTATTACTTCTTTAAAAAGCACCGATGAAAGCGAAAAGAAAAACTAATTGAATTCGGTTAGAAAAAATAATGATTTCAAGCAAGTTTTTCTTATCTCCGTAAATTGCATTCCACTAATTCAATTTTGCTTACCTTTCACTATTTTTCGGTAAAGAAAAATATTTGACTACTAAATTTAGTTTTTTCTCTCGACCGCAGGCCAAACACTTTAATGTATGTTTTCCCATTTCTTCTTGCAATATTTTTAAATTCAAAAACAGTTGAAATTTTATTTTTGCACTGAGAACTAACACGCGTCACCCCGTATTGTTTTTTCTTGACTTGCTTCGCAGCAATGATAAGAATGCAAGTCAGTACGCCTTTGGAAATACATTATGAAAAAACATAAGCACCGCCTACCCCACCTAATTGCAAAACCAGTGTGACCAATTACCATAGAAATGGGTCAAATAAGTTTTATTATTACTGGGCGGAACACAGGATTGCATTATTTTCAGGGAAGTCAAAGCAAAGGTAAAACTTATATGCTCATATTTTTTACTGAAAGCCAATTAAAGAGGTTCCTAATTAGGCGTAATTAGTGCAAAAAAAATCACGATAAAACAAGCCATAAAACCATTTAAAAAAGCAAAGCTGGTAGCACTGCATAAAGTGAAATGATACACACAACGATGATTAAGTCAATGCGCCTTTAAAAAACCATTATGAAAAAACCGACAAGTTCGTCTTACGAAGCGCAACGCATGTAGTGGTACAAGCAAAATATATTGTCTATCCTTTTTTTCACAGGGGTCGTTGTATAAGGGTTAAAACATATCCTTTCGCCCTTCTAGCACTTATTCCGCGATACCAATAATCATTTTTAGTGTCCAGACTAAGTTTTTCGAACTCACAATGGCGAAATTTTCCATACAAAATTGCATATTGTGACCTAGGAAATATTTAGTGTGAAGGTTAAAAATGATTATTGGTAAGGCCCATTGTATTTTATGCATTTTTCTATGCGGTAGAATTAAATGCATATGTATAGAGAGTGTCCCTACTCATTAATGGATATACTCTGGTTTGGTTCTTATTTCAGTGGCAATTCTTGTGTTTGAATGCCGTGAGAGTATCTTCAGGCACCACTGGTAGAAAAAAAGCTCCTCCATAAAGCCTGTAGGGGAAAGTGGTCACCCTTCGTACATGGGGCACATTCATACAGTAAGTATAAAAGAAAAACTAAGCTTCGCTAAAACACGTGTTTGCTCGTGTGCATAGACATACCAGGTAGCATTTCGCTCAACGAACTTCGGGACAGTCGGGCAAAAGGTATGATAGCTGACAAGCGTAACGTGTTTTCGAGCGCTGTGAGTAATTTTTTTACCGAAGTTCGCGATCGCATTGCGAGTAAGTTTTTTACGTTTCTTGCAAAATAGGGATGACGAATTTATGTTTACAATGTTTATTTTGTGTTTCAATTACTAATATTTCCCTACTAAATTTTAATTTATTAAAAAGTTGTAATTTTTATCTTGTGCATAGCCTGGGGTACATTCGGACAGTAATACAGGGGGCACATTCGTACGCGTACGAATGCTCCCCTTCAAATTTTATTTACGAAAATTACAAGCAAAAGATCAATAATATCGATTTTAATGAAACAAAATTATATAGACGTCTTTAAAACTTGTTTTACGCATTCTATAAGGTTTATTAGAAATGGCAATGTCTTTATCTGTTGTAGCCTTTACAGTTATCTAGGCAATATAAAAAATATAAAAATAAAATTCGAAATGAATGAATAGGTACCTATCGTTTTTTTCTAAAATGCATAAAAAGATTTAGACCAGTTTAAAAAAAATTAAAACTCTTACCTGGTCAAATTAATAACACGTCTCTACAGCACGACTTCTTCGGCACTAATAGCAGTAGAAACGAAGAAAGAGGATTCGTTAGTCCATCACAGAGCTGTCATAGCTTCATATCAGTTGTTATACCTAGAAACGACTCAGTTCTCACTTACTCTACAAGCCAGAACAACCTTACCCTAAGCAGAACTGCACAGCAAAGAGCTGTCATACGACTAGGTAACGTAGTAGATAAAAGGCTCTTGTAAACAAGCATATTTAACGGGTAACAGCTAACAGGACATTGATCAACGATGTTCACACCCTACCCAAATTAGGTTTGTTAACAATCGCGCCTTAAAGAGCTATGGTATGGTAACTATGGACATCCAAGATATGGTTAAGTTTGCCAAGTTAGGGGTATAGGCAGTGTTGCCATAAAAATATTTGGATAAATCTGCAGTTATGACAAAAAATAAATCTGAAATGCAGACTTTTTTTTTATTTAAATAACAACACAAAAAAAAAGAGTTGAATAGGAAAATGACAGCATACAGCGAAAGCAAGTGTACAAAAAATATTGACATGTTTTTTTAAGGACCAAAGTATATTATTTTAAATGCAGACAAAATCAGAAGTGCAGATTTATGGAGAAATCTGATTGTAAAAAGTCTGCAGCTCGGTTGGAAATCTGCAAAACGCAGACAAATCTGCACTTATAGCAACATTGGGTATAGGAAACAAATTTTCGGGTTTGGTACCCATATAGTATTCTCAGTGAATACGCAAAAGCATTGAATTTAAAGTATCCAGCGAAATGGGAATAAGATTTTAAGTGAACTTTAAGTCAATTTGAATATTATTTAGTTATTTTGATATTTAATAAGTTTTTTTTTGCTGTTTATAAAAATTAGCAAGTTAAATAAACTTTTTAAATACCCTGTATGAGTCTTATCATGTCGTACGAAAGTACCCCATCTGCTGTACGAAAGTACCCCACAGGTGGGGTGCATTCGTACAAAAATCTAATCCTAGAATATTTTCTATAACTCTGTAAATCTTTGACATAATGGTTTCATACTTTTTTGTTATAAGCTACGATATATATAGAACATATAACTGCATTAACTACATACAAGGGTGAGTTAATTTTTGACTAAATAATAAAAATTCAAAAAGTGTACGAAGGGTGACCACTTTCCCCTACTGACAATTTTTGCTGGACAGAGTATAGTGAGCAGTCTGTCTTTGTTTATCCTAAAAAGAAACAGGCGTCGAATGAAACAAGAAAGGAGTTAAAGCAAAAAATAAACCCAACTAATATAAACATAAACAATGTGGTAAACAAGAATAATGGCGGTGTTGCAATAAAATGTGCCGATAAAGTTTCAAGTGAAAAATTAAAAGACGCAATTAAAGAAAAATTAAATGATGATTATTCGATTGAGATGCCTAATCTAAACAAGCCTAAAGTCTGTATAATGAATTTAGAAAACGATGAAGAGGAAGATCAACTTTTGAGTAAAATAATAAACCAGAACCCTGATCTTAAAAATAGTGAAATGAAAATAGTAAAAGTTTTTAGAAATAAAAATCGATGGAGGAACTTAAATATCGTTGTCGAGTTGGACAGTGAAAGTTTTCATAAAATTTTAAACATCGGTAAAATTAACATTGGATGGTTAAAGTGCCTAGTAAGAGAATTTTACAACTTAACAAGATGTTTTAAGTGTCAAGGTTTTAACCATAAAGCAAGTGTCTGTACAAATAAAATTGCCTGTATCAAGTGCGGTGAGGATCATAATACAAAAGATTGCACGAATGTTATCGTAAAATGTATAAACTGTTCAAAGATCAATGAAAATCTTGGTATAAGCTATAACTATGATCACGAAGCAAATGATAAATTTTGTCAAGTATTAATAAAAAAAATTAAAGTATTACAAGAAAAAATTCAGTACTAGCAATTAAAATGCTGGTAACCAAATTGAAGCTATACTAAAAGAGCACAGTTTTGAAATTATTGCGGTATCGGAAACACACCTAGTTGATGAAATTAAAGATATCGAAATTCACTTACAGGGTTATAAACCAATTAGATGTGATAGTACTAGCAGTTTAACTGGTGGGGTGGTACTATTTCTCAAAAGCAACCTTAAGTATAAAATAATAATTAAAACTCATATTCCAATGAAAATGTGGTGCATATGTATAAAAATTACTTCAAATGATCTAAATGAAATAGTGGCTTTATGGTATAGATCACCCAGCTGTTCGGAAGCAGATTTTGTAAATCATTATCAGATTGGCTTGAACCGATTTTATTAAAAAATCAAAATATTGTAATTGTTGGTGATTTTAATATTAACCTGTTAATCCAAAGTACATATTCAAATAAAATAAATGAAATTTTAACCAATAACAACTGCGTTCAAATAATAAAAAAACCGACTAGAATAACTAAATCGTCGGAAACTCTTATCGATTTTGTTATAACAACAGACGATAGGAATATTTGGGCAGATACCATTCCTGAACTCAATATTGGTGATCATGAATCAATTATTGTAAAGATTCCAGTTAAAATGACTAACATTAATAAAAGTAAACGATATAAAAATATATTCAGATATAACAAAAGCATATTTAAAACCATAATGCAAAGAAAATTAAACAATTTGATTATTCTGGATGACTCTAACGAGCTGTCAAAATGTCTTCAAATTTCCTTAGTTGAAAGTATCAATGAATTAACTATACAAATATGTTTTAACAAATGCAATAACCAATGGTTTACAAGTGAGCTAAAAGATCTAAAAAAAATAGAGGTGCAATATTACTCGAAAGCGTGTTTATCTAACCTGGCAGGAGACTGGTTTGAACATAAATGAGCAAGTAATGTTTATATAAATAGAATTCAATTAGCTAGCACTTTTAGAGACTGTGATTTAATAGAATTAGAAACAAACTTTCAATTTAAAACTATAACATTAAGTGACCTTTGGCTTGAGTGCAAATCAATAAACAAGAAAAAGGACTTTTCAAATATAAGTGTTCAAATAATTAAAGACTGCTTTGATTTAATTGGCCCCTTGATACTGAAAATTATAAATAATTCATTTCATACAGGAGTGTTTCCAAAAAATCCAAAAGAATCAATAGTTATCCCAATACCAAAAGAAAGTAATACAATACAGTGTGATCAATTTAGACCCATAAATATGGTTCCAACTGTTGAAAAGATTATTGAAAAAGTTGCGTACGATCAACTTTTTAAGTATATTTTACAAAATAAAATCCTAGTGGAAAATCAATTTGGGTTTCGGCCGGGACACTCCTGTGAAACGCCACTTAACTATTTAATTGTGTCACTAAAAGAAGAAAGGCATGCAAACAATAAAATTATTGCTGTGTTTCTGGATTTTCAAAGAGCTTTTGAGACCATAGATCGAGAAATACTTATAAAAAAAATGCAAAAGTACGGTAGGTATACGAAATTTGGAACTAAGCTGGCTTAAATCCTATTTAAATGAAAGAACTCAAATAACCAATATAAATAATGTGATATCAGAAGTCGGAAAAACAGTTTTTGCCGTACCGCAGAGTACGATACTCGGCCCGTTGTTATTTTTATTATAACTATATTAACGATATAAAAAATGTGCTAAAGCACAGTAAAATATCACTATTTGATGATGCATTTTTATTTGTATGTGGTAAAGACGTGAGTCTAATCCATGAACATAGAAAAAGTGATTTAGGTGAACTCTGTAAATGGTTAAATATAAATAAGTTAAAAATTAACGTGAACAAATCGAAATGTATGGTGATTAATAGTGGATTTATTCCATATACTAAAATCAATAATGAAAGAATTGAACAAGTTGAATCGATAAAATATTATATCGGCATAATGTTGGACAAAACACTTAATTTTAACGAACATTTGACAAATGTTGCAAAAAAGATTTCGAAAAAAATCTTAAGAGAATTCGTAAAAATATTAATACGATGTGTGCGATCAACATTAATGAATTACCAATCAACATAAAAAATGAATCAGTTTTTCGTACATTTAAAACGCTTCTTATAAATCACATACGAACTAGTAGTTAAGCATTTGTAACGTAAGCCTGAGATTGTAAATTTACTTTGTTTTCAATAGTATACTGTACTAAATAAACATATACATACATACATACAAATTGAAAACAGCTCTCATTTGGGATAAATTGTTTAGATGAAATTGTCTGTGTGGTAAACAATTTTGTTGTTCAAGGGTTTTAAAAGATTTATTTTATTATAACAGATAGAGGAATCGTTATAATGAGTGCTGTGTTAATTGCTGCGGTATTGCAACAGAAAGGTATAAATAATATGCACAAAAAAAAAAAAAAAGCCGAAGGTTGAGAGTTTTATCAAATCCCTTGGAAGTTGCAGATAATAGGTATGTTATTAAAGCGAAATAGGACAGTTATATTTTTGTTAATTTTGTGCAAATGGTTCTGCGAATTGCCTCCTGAGCAGTATTTTTATGTTAAGCCCGTTTAAAATCTATTTTTAGTGAAATAAATCATTATTGATGTTGACTCTTGAACCTCTCAACTCACAATGCCCCACAATTGTCCGATTCCCATATTCTTCGTCGTCGCATATCGTCTTGTAAGTGCAGATGTCCTGTAGGTAATCATATGCATGTTTATGATTTCTTCGTGTCTGCCAAACCTACATGCAGATGTCCTCGCTTGCACGACCGTTCGTGAGTCCTGTCTCGATATCAGGATTGGGTGTCTGCATGAATTTGCTTACAAAAGTTGATTTTTTACTTACATTTTGGATTGCGGCTTTTGGTTTTCACTATTTCACATCGAATGAACAGGTCGATTTGAAATCACTTGGAAATCGGCAAAATCAAATTGTGGAACACAACAATTTCACTTCGTTCGATTCCGAAAAATTTTAAATCGAAATCGATTACAGTGAAATGTAGAACGCAAAAATCTATTTTCGATCGATTTCAATTCGAGTGAAAGTAAAATGTTTAACCTAGCTTTATATTCCAATGTGAAATCGAAGTCCTGTATCTTCAACCACCACCTAGCTATTCGAGGAACAAGGTCTCTTTTATTTTGTGTAAGCTTAAGTGAATTGCAATCGGTGTAGGGGTGAATTTCTTACCAAGCAAGTAATATCGAAATCGTTGGAGGCTTTCGACAACGGCCAGCGCTTCCAGCTCGTAGCTGAGGTACTTTTTCTCCAATTCGGTTGTCGCTCGACTGAAAAAGGAAACTGTTTTTCTTTCGCTTAAG
This sequence comes from Cheilosia vernalis, assembly GCA_949126925.1. Classification (NCBI taxonomy): domain Eukaryota; kingdom Metazoa; phylum Arthropoda; class Insecta; order Diptera; family Syrphidae; genus Cheilosia; species Cheilosia vernalis. The sequence continues at coordinate 44,852,594 of OX421358.1, forward strand.
AGTAATTGTCATTGCGGCTTTATTTGTTTGTCCTAGTTCCCTGAGGTTGAGGGATACGTTGCCTATTTGAATGTCATTTAAGCTAATTATTGAAAGATTTGCAGGATTTTGTTTATTTGAAGGCAACTCAACTCTTTCTAGTCAAAGGTTTGAATTAGAAGTAGGTATCTTCATCAGCGTTCTTTATTAGGAGACTACCATATGTTTTAATTAGGCATACTTTAGGAGAATCAAGGAAACTGCGGCCAATGATCATAGGGATATCTTGCGCTGAATTATCGACGACTGATATTTCTATTGGCATTGTGACTTCACCCGCACAAACACTTTTTGTCATTTTCCCTAGCGCTTGCGCCGAGCCCTGTCCGAATCAATTCAACTTGGTTTTGCATGGCTGCATTTCCCAGTCATTTTTAGTTACCTCTGCCATAGTAATAGTTGTACAGTCACTTCCTAGATCTAGGAATGATTTAACCGGCTTGCTATCTACCACTACGACTTTCACAAGTCCACTGTCATCCCCGGACTGAAGTACGCGACGGATTTTTCTAGCGAGTTCATCTGGAGAATTGTAAGTTCTGGTGGAAGCTTGTCGGCGCTCAACCTTACAGTCATATGCAATGTGTCCTAATTTGTTGCAGTTATAACACTTCGTGTTGGACAAATCATAGTTTTGCCTACGGAAATTGTTGGCTCTAACGACACTCGAAGAATGAGTTTGTCTTGTGGGGTAGGGAGAAATTTGTTTTAAAACTGGTCGGTGGGAATTATAATATCTGTGTTCGAATTTATCGCGGATCTCATGTTGAGTTTTTACCATTTTATTTGCTTTGATTTTTATCAGAAGTTCTGTGATATTGGCACTACTACTCGCAGTTAAATGATTTCGAATCTCTCTATCTCGCTCTGAGATTGCGTACTTTTTAACAGTGTCTTTACCGAAGTTAGCTTTATTGGCAATATTTGCAGTATCGTGGATATAGTTCTCATAGCTTTCGTTTGGTTCTTTCCGTCTAAGCATTAATTGGAAAATAATTTCGCACTCGTCAATAGAAGCGGGGAAATCCGACACTAACTTTGTCTTAAATTCCTCCCAGCTATTTAATTGATTTTGATTGATAGTGATAGTGAACCACTTACGTGCTCCTTTTTCAAGGCGAAGGGATGCGTACAGAAATGTTGATCGATCGTCCCAATTATAGAGATGGCGCGCGTTGTTGATTGACTCTACCCATTGCGATGAGATTAAGCCAAGTATCGATGATGGATTAAATGGCGGAACGATGTTTTTAATTTCTTCTGGTGAGAGTCGAATCGATGGTTGTGTTGAATTCCTTGATGTTACTGACTCTTCGATGGTGTTGCTTCCTGAACGTCTGTTAATGGTGACTTCTCTGCACACATTTTCATTTTGCTCCTTTAGAGCAGCTATTTCGCGTCTTAAATGCCCGATTTCTTTTGCAGTTGTTTCTGCGTCTGAACTTTTCTTTGAACTTCGCTTCTCCATTTTTAGTTTTCGCGAACTTTTATTACTAATTTTTCTTAATAATTCTTTAAGGATCGAATGCAAACTCTCAATGTTAATATTAAAAATGGAGGCTTCGAAAACGATTTCTATATACGCGAGCACATTTCAACGTGCCATTGAGAAAAAAGAGGACAACAACGATGGTTTTACTTGAACGGATTTCTTTTTTCTAAGAGCCGGTGTTACTCGACCTATGGGCATCGCGCCTATGGTGAAAGGCTCCGCGGCGGACAAAACGCAGATCGCAGACACAGTGATGGAAAATGTAGAGCTCAGCCAACTTAACGCTGCTGCATGCAGTACCTCAACGCTTTCGCCCACACCCGAAGTCGCACACTTGGTAATGGAATTTTCAAAGCTGCTAGCAGAGCAACGCCAACAACGACCATCACGACCACGCACTCGCACACCATCACGACCCGCTCAGCCCCGTATCTCGAGCCAGCGCAGACGAGAGCAATCCATCGAACAATTCGACGACTGCTAGTTTCATCGCAATTTCGGCAACGGGGCAACCAACTGCCGTCAACCATGCCGCTTCCGCCAAAAGATACCAGCTGATTTGCGCACCAAGTGGCTTTCGAAATCACTTTCCGTGATAACTAGCAACCAATCGTCCCCGCAGCTCATCGATCGAAATGCACCCTTCGCTGACATCATAATAGCCTTTCCGAACATTACACGCCTCGCACCAGCGGGGGCATCTACAAACTCAGAAGCGCTACATTACATCGAAACAAACGGCCCACCATGTTCAGCACGAGCACGCCGCCTACCGCCAGAAAAGCTGATCGCCGCCAAGAAGGAATTCGAGTTGCTGATGCGAGCTGGGATATGCCGACCATCGAAATCAAATTGGACGAGCCCGCTCCATATGGTGGGTAAAGCTGATGGATCGTGGAGACCCTGCGGAGACTATAGAAGCCTCAACGCCATCACGTTGCCCGATCGATATCCCCTCCCGTACCTACACGACTTCGCGAATATACTTCGAGGTAGGTCCATTTTTTCAAAAATACACTTACAAAAAGCTTTTTACCAGGTTCCGATCAACCCGGACGATGTTCCTAAGACCGCCATCATCACGCCTTTCGGTCTATATGAATTCACCCACATGACATTCGGGCTTCGGAACGCCGCGCAAACCCTTCAGCGGCTGATCCACGAGGTACTACGGGGGGTGGAATTCGCGTTTCCGTACATGGACGACATCTGCATCGCCTCTTCGAACGTTGAAGAACATTGTCAACATTTGACCATCCAATGCATCAAACGACCAGAGACAGTAAAACAATTGAAAGGTTTCCTCGCGACGATAAACTTTTACCACAAATTCATCCCCCACGCTGCCGCCATACAAATTCCCTTGTTGGCACTGGTGCCATGTAATCGGAAAAACGACAAATCTGTGCTGAACTGGACACAACCTACAAAAAAAGCCTTCAATGACTGTCGCCAACTTCTATCCCAGGCCGTGCGGCTGTCACACCCCGTGGCAGAAGCAGAGTTGAGCCTGGTCACGGACGCATCGAACCCAGCAGCAGACGCCGCTCTGCATCAACTATTCAACAACGTAGCAGAGCCGCTTGGATCTCTAAGAAATTCTCCCCGACACAACAACGCTACTCCATGTACGACAGGGAACTAACAGCAATGTATCTAGCCTTACGCCACTTTCGAGATTTGTTAGAAGGGCGTAGTTTCCACATCTTAACAGACCACAAGACGCTAATCTTCGCCTTCAGACAACGACCGGAAAAATCGTCACCGCGACAAACAAATTACTTGTCTTTCATCAGCGAATTCTCTACCGATATTCGGTACCTACATTAAGGGGGAGGATAACCACGCAGCAGACTTGTTGTCACGTATTGGTGCGGTCAGCGCCAAGGAGGACCTTTATTCGAAACTGGCAGAATCGCAATATGAAGACGTCGAGCTTCGGCAGCTCCTCGAAGGTAATCCTATACACTCAATGCAACTAACATTGTTTTCCTTTCCTCACCTAGACAAACCGATCTATTGCGATGTGTCACACAACCGAGTTCGGCCGTTCATAGCAAAGGATCTTCGAAAGACATTCTTCGATGCGACACACAGCCTGTCACACCCAGGCCGCCGCGCTTCAGCACGCCTTACGACCGAACGATTCATTTGGCCTAATATCCGCCAGGACTGCTCAAATTTCGCCAAAAGATGCATACCGTGTCAGCAGACGAAGGTACACCGCCATTCGAGAACGGAACTCCAACGCTACGCTCCACCCGACGAACGCTTTGCCAGCATCAATATCGACATCCTAGGACCATTCTCGCCCTCCGACGGGTATCGCTATCTTCTGACAGTCATCGATCGTTACACTAGGTGGGAAGACAATTTACCTCATCGATCTTCACCGAACTATGTAAGTGTATGGGGACGAACCACACGATGACAACTTCATAACACACTCAGTCTAATGGAATCGTCGAACGATTCCACCGAACCCTCAAAGCCGCTATCAACTGCAACGATTCCACAAGATGGGCCTCCCGCTCATACTACTCGGCCTCCGATCAACTCTGAAGGAAGACATCAAAGCCACGCCAGCAGAGTTAGTATACGGCACAGCCCTCAGACTTCCCGCCGACCTGCTAGCACCGACGATCGACAATCGCTCACAAAGCGAATTCATCAAAGATCTCCGATACATGATGCAGCAAACAAGGCCCCAGCAGACGGCTTGGCATACTCGACAGCGCCCATTCGTTCACCAAGATCTACAGACGTCGAGTCACGCATTCATCCGCAACGACTCGGTCAAAGCATCGATAGTCACTCCCTACGAGGGACCCTATAAAATCACCGAACCGCTCAGGACGAAGACACAGCACCGCCTACACCCTCGCCGGGTAACCCGCAACTGCCACAACATACAACTCATCCTTGCCGCACCCGCACAGGTCACCGCGTCCAGATCCCTACACGCTACCTCTAGAGAGCGGAAGTCTTCTGGGGGCCTCTGTGGCGGGGGTTTTTGGCCAGCGAAACAACTACGCCTGGCAACGCCTGTCAGGCAAACTGACGGATCGGCGGATGATAGAAGCCGCCTGCATCTACCAATCAGAGCTCTCCACGTCGACACTGGCCGTCAACAACACGAGGTAGTGTCTACCAATATTCTTGTCATTCATTTTCCGGCAGCTAGGCTGATACGTTTGACGACAGACGAGTTTACGAATAAAAGACAATTAGGATAATTTTAAAACCCGCGTTTTATTTTCGGCGACTAAATATATATATATTTCTCTCTTGTCAACTTATAACTATGCGAATATTACTTTACCATATCACTTTATATAAAATTAAAACACCACTATGAAACTTGGGCGATCCCACTTCTGATATTATTAACTTGGATGAACAATTTATGTGAGAATTCGTTTCTTAACAGGTGAACTCAGGCATCTGTCTTTCGTTGTTGCATGCCTATAGCCGATATTGAATTGAACAATCTCTAACTCACAACTCATATGCCCGAGCTACCACTTAACTCTTTCAGTTACTACTAAAGTACGCTCGTGTTGATATTCTCGTCAGTTATTGTGAATTAAATATTTCTGGGTTTACAATATTCTGCATGAATGCTACATGTTGCTAATTGTTATTATTATTTCTTCTCTTTGTGTATTGTCATTAGACGGTTCTTTTATGTTGCGTTATCGTTGTCGTCAATGTTGCAGATGTTGTTGTTTATGGATATGAGTAATGAGTTGTTCTTTTTGTGTGAAGTGCTGATTTACCATAACTCGCTGTGTATTTCACTATAAGAGTAGTCCCTCTTTAGACGTGCTTATTATACGAAAACAAATATTATTCGAAAGGTACTGTGACATAGATGTGCACAAACAAAAGCGTTAAGAGGCCTCTGCAAATTAGTGCAAAAAATGTCATTTTGTTTCTCTGACTTATAAATTATTACTGGAGGGATTGAATTGAAACTGAATGCAAAAGAACAGAATTTCCTGTTCAAAAACGTGGGAGTAGCTTATTAAAAAAACATCTCAGTTATATTTTATTTGAAGAATTCCCAGAGGTGTTTGGGAAAATGTTCATAAAATGATTTACTCTTGGTCAAACCATGATAAGACGGAGTACGATACATTTGAGATCGCTCTATATCTTAATGTCGCTTTTTTGAAAAAAAAAAACACCATAATTATCGAAAACTGTAGTATACGGGTTTTGGTATTACATATATAAAAACTAGGGTCGGTTTTGGACCACAAGCCAAACTAGTTTTTATAGATTCATAGCCGCAGACATATTCTATGATACTTAGCATAACTACATGCACAAATTTAATATAAAAACTTTCCATTTCAGATCCCTCTCCCCGCCGACACTGTCCAAGCGACTGCTCTCTTATACAAAGCGCAGACGGGCTTCAACGTCAACCCATGTCAATCCATCACATTACCAACCTGATACCCCCCCACCTCAAAAAAGAAATCGTTTCAACAGCCTGCCAAAAAACGCTCTACAATACCTATCGAAAACGGAACAGTCTAAAGCATTTCCCGAAACAAATAAAGGTCCCCATAATGAACAAGAAGAGCAAAACAAGCCTCAATGCTATAGTGAAAGAAGACATCCCGTAGATGATAGCGATTATCTTAAATTGCCACCTCCGTGTACTTGTCCCTACTTTGGTGATAGTCCTCTGCAAAATTCTATTAAATCAGCGGAGGTGAAAATTATTTCCACAACATTTCGCACGGCAGTGTCTTCACCTAGTGAAATTGATTTATTGGTTCACACAACTCAACTAACCGGTATAGCATCACAAGGCAAAAACAACGTGACGACACCAACGTCAAGTTACCTATCTCTACCCCCAGCAACACCAGTGCCCCGACGTAAAATAAGTATTTCTAAGACAACTTCTATAGTCACTTGGGACTCTACAAGGAACAAAAGACGTGGTTCAAGTTTCGGAGGAGCGCGCACATCTCTGTTACTGGCACCAACTGTTGCAGCTGCTTCGCCACTACGCCGGTCTGCTACCCTCCGTAGTCACAACAATACAAACTACAACATTTCAACTGATGGTGGTTCCGGTGGGGGGAATGGAGGAAGCCTTAAGTCAAGAAAATCACTTACCTCTTCTCCATGTCTACTGCAACGTAACCAAACCGTGCGTTCACATCACTCTCGTAACTCCAGTGTCATATCACGTAACTCATCCCGTCATGGCCGTATCATTAGATTGGAGCAGAAGGCAACTAAAGTGCTGGGTGTTGTTTTCTTTACATTTGTAATTCTCTGGTCACCCTTCTTCGTTCTTAATCTCTTGCCGACAGTATGCGGCCAATGTGAGGATAATATCGGTCATTGGGTATTCGATGTGGTGACATGGCTGGGTTATGCCAGTTCTATGGTTAATCCTATATTTTATACAATTTTTAATAAGGTATTTAGGCAAGCATTTAAGAAAGTCCTCCTATGTAGATACAATACGGCTTCAAATTGGAGACCTAACAGATAGCACATCCCATTAGTAAAAGATAATCCATCTCTTTGTTTGCTAACGGATGATAGAAGCTGTAGTAGGCGAAAGGTTTCATGAATAAATTCGTTGGTATTTCGATGAACACATATCTACGGAAAATGACTCTAACCGTACCTATAGTCTGTCTACAGATATAAATATGTATGTAATGTACCATATCTTTGAATGGTATGAGTAAAAAAATAGTGCACATAATTTGTGTACAAATGGATACGCTGTGTAATAAATAATAATAGAATAATGTGATTATAGAATAATGCCGAATAAAAATATCGTACCTATATAAATGTAACTTAAGGTTTTTGTAATAAAATATGGATACAGCTTTTGTTATTAAGTGATAACGGCTGGAATGGTGGTCTGCAAAAGATTATAAAAATCAGGGATAGTCCCACAGGTCAGAATCATTAAATTAAATTTGTAAAGGATTATTTATAGATAATATTACAAGCAGATTATTTTGAACAGCGCAATTAATTCAATAGAGGTAGGAATTGTTCCATACAATGTTCACCGAAAATAAGTTTCCAACCAAACTTTGATGTTTGCCCAAATGTGACAAAGCGGGCTATGCATTTAAAGCCATACATGCACGTATTATAATATAATGTATAAATAACAGAAACGAATTGAATCGGAATAAAATATCCCTGCCAGTTTTAAAAAATACTATTCGTAAGATTTAGGTACGGGTTTTGGAGAAGACGATTCTCACAAGTAGAAAACCAATAACTTAGCTAAGAAGTAAGCTAACTTAAGAGGTTTGATATTCGGCGTATTGGTTCAACCGTTCATCCTAAAATACTAATGCATAATGCTGCATTTACATGGTCACACATTCCTATCACGCAAAATTAAAGGGATGCTAAATACTAAATAGCCGTGTGACCGAAAGGGACAGCATTACCTAACACGCAAAAAAACGTGACACGTATTTAGGTCGGCCATCTTGTTTGCGTGATAGGAATTATAGGAAAGCTCTGCATGTTGATATTTTTATAGCGATGACTAAAGAAATTCCGCATTCCTATAAAACAATATGGCTTCCGGAAATGATGAACGGACAATTATTTATTTTTTTCGTGTAACTGATTGATGAATTATTGGTGTATTTTACTGAAACTTATAACCAATCTCATTTCACATGTTCCAAATCAGAAATATTAATGTTTTCAAGCAATTGCAGAAATGTTGGTGAGGGGAACCTGTGTCTATTTCCGTTTTACGTATCTATAATTATGGGTAGAGCATCCATGACACCGTAGGCGTCTGATTTGTGATCTCATTCTTACGCCTTTAATAGTATTGACTGCGGATAAACGGATCTCTCTTTTCGGTTTTGTTGCAAAATTGCGCGTGCGTGGTGGTGTAAATGCGGTTTAAGGGTAAGCCAGTCAAAAATATTTGTGTGCAATAGATTCGACAGCGAAGCGACAAAGATGAGATGGCTGGATCAGGTTCGAAATTTCCCTTTAACGGTAGATATGGGAATTGCCTTTAATGCCTTTAGCGTCTGTCTAGGAATCACAGGGTTTACTAAAACATCCTGAAAGTATTTGTCCCTCTTTTGGTGGGTGTAGATTGCTTACATAGGTAACCAATTTTTTCAATTTTCAATTTAATTGCGATTCTATTTTTGAATTCTAGTAAAAACTGAGAAATTAATAAATAGGTTCATGGTTTGTTTACATGATTAACAGCTTAACATGTCAAAGTTTTTGTTATTAATTATATTCATTTAAATTCATTCAAAATATTTAATTTAAAACGGAACGAAATAAAATTATATGATAAATTGTACGCGCATTTTTCGTCAATTATTTTTTTTGAAACCGTTCGACAAGTTCTATCAGCATTTTTTAAAGAACGTTATCTCCTTGGAATAGATAAATCTAGTTGACGTACACTTGAGAGGTATCCGAATGTCCGCATTGAAAGGTCTTAGATGCCAACTTAAATTGATTACATAAAGGAAATAATTGAAAATATTTCTTACAAACCCTAATAAAGAAAACAATTAAAAAATATTTCTTACAAAAAACTGCGATTTGATTTTCTGTTACATATGTTAGAGACGTTGTTCTTATCTTTCCTAAATGAAATAGTTCACTATTAAGTTATCAACCTAATTTCGTTATTTGTATTATCTGACTTCACAGATACCTGTGCTAGTTTTTACAATTTAATTTCGTATTACAAATTGTACTTTACATCGAACAAGTTGCAGTTACATTTTTTTTGCATTGGCTTTAGATTTTGATTTGAAATTATGTTTTTTATAAAGCATCACTTATCTATTTCAGCAAAAACAAGAACTTGCCCTAACAGATCAGGAACTTCTAATACGCTTGTCTTGTACTCAAAAATCTTGCAAGGTATATGAGCCTTTAAAATGGTTCATTTGGTTCTTAAATTGTGTGCGTTTTTCCCCAAAATGTCGCTATGGAACACTCCGAATTGGATTTGAATGAGTGAGTAGCCTCGCGCAGTGACCAGCGTCCAGCGTGACCGTTGTGTGACAATTTGGCCAATTTTCGACGAAGCTGATGCAATTTGCTCCCTTTATTTGAAATGGAAAAGACTTTTAGCATAATTTTCAAAAGCAGTTATTTCTAAATAAATACCTTTAAAATGTAACGCGTTTGCCTATCTCAACACTATTATAGTGTTAAGCGAAACAATACTTTTGTTAAATATCGAGAGGAAATTCAAAATTTTCAGAGCAGCTTTAGAAATTTCACTTATTTTCACCCTCTTTTTTCTGCTTCTTTTAAGAATTCTGCAGCAATCTTCCTGAGTGTTAGAAAAAGGTTAGGAACTTTATTTTACGCTCGTAATAAAATATAGCTTGACAGTAAATAAAATGCGTAAGGGAAAGCTCGCTTGGACTTTACAGAGACAAGGCTACATAAGAACAGGAAATAATGGAAGCTGTCAGTTTTTGATTTACTTTTATAGAATCCGCCTATATGTGAACCCTTCCGCAACCGATATTCACGGTTGCAACTTGAAAATAAAGTTTGTGTCCAAAATTGGAAATAAAAATGACCAACTGTAGCTTATAATTATTACAAAAATTAGTTTTCAAGTCATCTGTCAATAAATTGTCAAATGAAGGAAGTGAATGCAGTAATATAAGGATCGTGCTTGTGTAATCAGTGCGTTCAATTAAGCAAATTTATGATAAGAAAAGCGCTTTAGGTTGCATAAAAATTAAAATCAAGTTTCTTTTTTCATTTCGTTAAAAATAAAAATTACCAAATGGTATAAAATAATGTGCACGACTGGTCCGAACGACAATTTCTCGATTCTAGGTACAGAAAACAAAATCCACTTTTGGATATTTATCTCATAATGGCAGTTATATCAAATAGCATTATAAGTTCTTAAAAGTTAAAGCTCTCAGTAAAAGGCAATTGTCGCAAGTTCTGGCTAGAGATTTATAAGCGCCTATTGTACTACGAGTATTTTATAAGGACATAAGCTGGTATCAGACGTTATGTTGAATGAATATACGTATGCTGACAATCATATGCTAACAAATCACAGCAAACATGCATATGTTCGTCTGGCGTACGATGCCCTATTACACGATACCTATGTTGAATTTGTCCCAAAGTAGCAAATTGTTTGTTGAAAGCATATACGTTGATTCAACATATCGTCTAAAATTAGCTTTACACCTCACAAGATTTTTGAGTATACCTACATTATAAACGTAGGTAGGTACCTAGTAGGAGTTTCTGTTTTTGACCTACTAGGATATGTTTTTAATTCTTACTGGAATATGATTAAAGTTTTAAATGATTGGAATTATTGCCCGTGATAGACCGATAGACATAGATATACTTGTAATGTAAGAATTCAGGCATTTGTGAATTATTAGCATTAGGAGTTATAAATTGTATAACCGATGCTCGTGTGTGGCAAATGAAGTTTGATTTTCTGATTGTGTAAGCCCCAAATGGTTGGCATTATTTTAAAATGCATATTCAATATTGTTGAAAAAAGAAGAAGTGGGTTGTATTTGCTAAAAATAAGTTTTGCTTAGCTATGGGCATTAACCTTATTTACAGGTATATACCGTAGATATGTGAAAATACATAGATCGTGATTTCTGTAGTATTTCTTGAGAAATGATTAAAAAACTGACGTCTTAGAATTTTTTGATAAAAGCAATACTTTGTTTTTAACGTTTTATCGAAACTGAATATGGGCTTTTTGATATATAAGCAGTTTTTAAAATTAGCGTCTTAAGTGTTTAAGGACAACTTTGAAAACATCAATTTGACTATAAGGTTGCATTTGGATCAAAAACGTTATTGCCGTTTTCAGGTAAACTAAACAAAAATAAGTTTTTAAAAAATTATTATTTTCAAAATCTTAAATTGTGGGTTTTCTGGTTGTTTCCCACAAAGATTAAAACTGTATCTATAACATAGAAATAAATTAAGCCATTAAATAATAATGTTTCAGTAGAAAGATACTGTTCATATCTCTGTATTGTAAATTGTGCGGCAACAAGCTTATGTAATTTATAAACCACATAAATATCTATCTATCATTGAGAAAAACTGAATTTTCTATTAAGTAATAATTGACCACATTACGGTAGAAATAAATTTTTCTTACAATCGTATGAACCGTTTTCGAGATATTTGTAATTTAATTATATATGTCGAAATTTCAAAAGTAGGTACCATTATTCGATTTTTTTCCGAAGAAATGGGTGGGTTTGCAGTCAGGGTAACTTACCTACTTAAGCTTAAATGTCAATTTTGGTTGAAATCGTTAGAGCCGTTTCGATCAAATCAAACTGGTACTAAAATGTTGTATGGGAAGTACCATTAATATTGAGGTTACGTATGACCCCGAACTTTAAGCCGACAAATTCGAAGTTTGAACGAAATTCGGGCAGCCGCTTAAGCTGTTTCACTGTGGAAAGGCAGACATCCAGAATTTTACGACCCACTTTTTTTTTAGTTCCTCTATCATCGTAATGTTACATTCAGGATGGGATTCGTAAAGATAAAACACTATTCCGTTTAACTTCTCTAATAAAATTTACTTTTATTACACTTTTATCGACTATTCTAATATTTCACTTATAAAGTACCAGAACACTATTACTTAAACAATTCTTCAACGTTTCAAACCAATCACTTAATTTACTCTATTACTTTTCACTTATTTATCTTCACAAACTATTACTATCTCGAACTTTAACCAATCACTGTTATAAATCAACTGTCTCGCCCTCTTCTAAAAGCTGTCCTTTTATACCCGCTCCGCCATCTGACGAGAACTTTCTAGCTAATTCTAAGTGGTTCTAGAACAAGGTTCAGTGGTGAAATACATTTACTTGACAGGTTCCAGTCTCCAATTGGAAGTGACACTTGGGTGGAACTTGTTTGGTGACTAAGGGGTTGTTTTCACTTCACCATTTTAGGTTACACGATACATTCCACACCACAATGCCCCCCTCTTAAACTTGTTCGTCCCGAACAAACTCGTTAACATTTTCACCATTATAACGATGAAGACGATCCACATGAACGACTTTCAGCTTGCCTCTTCCTCGTTGGATGCGATAGACAACGTCGTTGATGCGCTTAACGATTGTATAGGGCCCTTCCCAGTCTTGTTGCAACTTAGGCGATAAGCCTTTCCTTCGATGAGGGTTATATAGCCATACCAGATCTCCTTCCTGGAATCCTGTAGTCGTCGTTTTAGTATCGTACCTCGTTTTCATGCAGTCACTGGCTATCTTAATCTTATCCCTAGTGTCTCGATGCACGTCCCTGATGATATCCCTGAGGTCTGTAACGTAGTCCTCTTCATTCTTGGGCTCTCCGTATGGATATCCAAACATCAACTCGCTAGGTAGGCGGACTGTTCGACCAAATAAGATTTCAGATGGAGTATGTCCTGTGGTGTTATGCACTGCTCCTCGATAAGCCAATAAAAACATGGGAATCTGCTTATCCCAGTCTCTCTGGTCTTCGCCAACGACCTTAGAGAGATGTTCATTCAGTGTCCTGTTGAAGCGCTCTACCATCCCATCTGATTGTGGATGAAGCGGGGTTGTCCTTGTCTTGTGAATCCCGAGTAACTGGCACACTCCTTGGAAAATCTTCGACTCGAAGTTCCGTCCTTGGTCTGAATGCAGTTCCATTGGTACACCGAATCTGCTTACCCAGTTATTGACGATTTGCTCCACTACGGTTTTAGCTTCTTGATTTGGTATAGCAAATCCTTCAGGCCACTTACTGAAATAGTCCATAACAACGAGGATGTAACGATTTCCATTGTTTGTTTCAGGAAACGGTCCCGCAATATCAGCTGGTATCCTTTCGAAAGGGGCTCCAACATTGTATTGATGCATTTTGCCACGGACTTTCAATCTCGGACCTTTGCTGGCGGCACATGTAACGCATTTCCTGCACCAAGTTTCAACGTCCTCCCTTGAATGAATCCAGTAAAAGCGTTCCCGCACTTTTTCGAGCGTTTTATTGATTCCCAAGTGGCCTCCAGACACTCCATCATGCAATTCCCTGAGCACTTCCATAACCTTTGACCTGGGTACAACAAGCTGCATTACGAACGACTTTCCATCCGGGCTTTCCCATCTTCGTTTTAGAATGCCGTCTTGTACGTGAACGGAGTCCCACTGCGCCCAGTATGCCTTCAGCTCGGGGCTCCTATTGGATATCTCCTGCCAGTCTGGTTTTCCCTCATGCTCCTTCCAGGCGATAATCGGTTCGATATCCGGATCTTCTCTTTGAGCCTCCCGTATTTCCCGCGCACTCCAGCCACCAATGGGCATAGCTCTCACCCTTTGAACGGACGCGACATCTTTTTCCTCGTGTCGTAAGCAATGTTTGCAATTTGCTTTGCACGGTCGACGGGAGAGAGCGTCTGCATTAGAGTGAAGACTTCCCTTTCGATGTTGTATTTCGTAGTCGTACATCTGCAGCCGTTCGATCCACCTTGCGACTTGGCCTTCAGGATTCTTAAAGTGCAGCAGCCACTTTAAAGATGCATGGTCTGTGCGGAGGATGAATTTCCGCCCATAAAGGTACTTATGGAAATGTTTTGTTGCCAATACCAAAGCAAGGAGTTCGCGCCTGGTAACACAGTAGTTCCTTTCTGGCTTTGAGAGAACTTTGCTGAAGTAGGAAACTACTTTCTCCTGGCCATCGTGCACCTGGGAAAGGACGGCTCCAATTCCCACATTACTAGCGTCTGCATCCACAATAAATGTTTTCCCAGGGGTAGGGTACGTTAGTATGGGGGCGTTGCACAACTGTTGTTTAAGTTCCTTGAAGCTCTTTTCGCACTCACCTTACCATTTGAATTGTTTGCCTTTTTCTGTCAGTTGATGCAAGCTCTTTGCGATCCTGGCAAAGTCCTTTACAAATCGTCTGTAATAGGTCGCAAGTCCCAGGAAGCTTCTCAGTTGATGTTTGTCTTTGGGTACCGGCCAGTTTCTCACTGCATCGACCTTCTCCGGATCAGTCTTGACTCCTTTGGAAGAGATGATGTGCCCGAGGTACTTCACTTCTGGTCTAAATAAGGAACACTTCTTCGGGTTAAGTTTTAGTTGCGAACTTCGTAGTCTTTGGAACACCTCCTTAAGGTTATCTCGATGTTCGTTAAATGTTTTTCCTACTACGATGACATCGTCCAGGTAGACCAAGCAGGTTTTCCACGTTAGTCCCAGCAGAACGCGCTCCATTAGACGTTCAAAGGTAGCTGGAGCATTGCACAGTCCAAATGGCATTACTGTAAACTGCCAAAGGCCGTTTCCTGCTGTGAATGCTGTTTTCTCGCGGTCTTCTGGATGGATCTGCACTTGCCAGTAGCCACTCTTCAGATCGAGAGTCGAAAACCATTTGGCTCCAGATAGTGTGTCCAGGGTGTCGTCAATTCTTGGAAGGGGGTAGCTATCCTTCTTGGTGACGTTGTTGAGTTGGCGATAGTCCACGCAGAATCTCGTACTTCCGTCTTTCTTCTTGACCAGGACGACCGGCGATGCCCACGGACTTTTTGAACTTTCAATCAGTCCTTCCTTTTCCATCGTCGACACCATGTCTGCAACCTCCGTCTGCTTAGCCAATGGTAGTCGTCGGGGAGGCTGACGAATCGGTCTCGCATCTCCGGTGTCGATTCGGTGTTGTACGAGATGTGTTCGGCCATACTCGCCGTTCTGTGAAGCAAATATATCAGCAAACTCATTGATTAGACTCCCTGCCATGGATCGCTGCTCCTGATCCAGCTCGCACTCTCCGAGTATATTCTTTTTCATTTCCGATATCTCCGTAGGTCTAACCGCTTTCACATCACTTGCATTGGACAACTTTGTGACCGCAGTAATCGGTACGCACTTTCCAATCACTTCTCCTTGCTTTAGTTTCACGCTTTTGTGTTCCACATTGAGGACACGAACGGGAACCATGTTGTTTTTGGGTTCAACCAGCATCTTTCCGACAATATAGCTCTGATAGTAATTTTCTGGATCTGACTCGACTAGGTAGAATCGGTGGCTCCCAGGATCACCTTCCAGCTTTGTCCAAATAACTGTCTCTGACGAAGGTGGTAATATTTCGTCCTCACTTACAACTGTCCTTAGAGCTGCGACGTTCTCGTTCCCGTAAACCATCGGAATCTCGACGTTCTTGTACTTTATAACTTGCGAACCGATGTCGAGCACTATATCATGCGTCTTCATAAAGTCGATTCCGATGATGCATTCGTCACATATATCAGCCACTAAGAATGCATGGGAGAAGACTATTCCTGCAAGGTTTATCGTCAAGAGTACCTCACCATACACCTTTGCTGTTGCTCCAGTTGCTGTTTTCAGACAGTAGCTGCTGGTGTTGTGCAGCCATGATTGGCGAACGATGTCCCTTCTGATTATGGAAGCGGTGGCACCTGTATCGATTGTAGCCACATACTTTTTCTGGCCCATATGGGCTTCCACTGTCAGGCTCCTATTACATCGTTTGGTCTGGGAAACCTGAATTGTGGTCCTGGGGGCGTCGATTCCAGAAACCAGCTTCTGCCCCGCGAAGTTGGTTCTTACTCGTTTCCCGACTGATGGCTTTGTGATGTTCCATCCGCCGAACGCTCAAACGCCTCCTCGTTCCTAGCTCTGCAATGTGGACAACTGCCCTGTCTACGTTCGGCTCTGTACTGTCGTTGTAGATGTCCAATTTTGTTGCAGTTCCAGCAACGGATCGGTCCTCTTCGAGAACTGTTACGGTCGACTACTTCTGTTCTCTGGCACGAGCATTCAACGGATGTCATTTCTCTCACGTGGTGAAATCCTTGAGATGCTTGGTCAGCAGCTCTCATGGTTAAAGCAAATGCCAGTGCCTCAGGAAGAGTTCTCTTTCCAGCCATTCGTAGAGCCATCTGCAGTTGTCTGTCCTCTATGGCTTGTGTAAATGCCTCAATAGCCATTTCATTGATGACATCCTCGCCGGCATTGGGATAAGACAAGTGCGCTAGCCGTTCGATATCAGCTTGCAGTTGCTGGAGTGTTTCTCCCCTCGTCTGGATTCGACTGCGAAGTTGCACTCTATATACTTGCTGCATATGGTCGTCACCGAATCGCATCTCAATAGCCTTCACCAATGCATCGTAGTCGCGTTGTTTTTCTGCCGAGACAGTTTGAAGCAATTCTGCAGCTGTACCTCGTAATGCGAGTGTTAATGCAATCGACTTTTCCTCGTCGTCCCATCCATTGGTCGTTGCAGCTGCTTCGAACTGTCTCTTATAAATTGGCCATGATGTTTGACCATCAAAAACGGGTGGTTGCATCTCCTTCCTTCTTGGGCAGTCAGCAGAATATTCCCGAGCCTTCTGCTTCTTGACTTTTTCCAGTTCTTTAGCTATGTTCTCGATGTTCGCGCCAAGCTCTTTAGCTATGTTCTCGTGTTTATGAAATGTTTTATTAATTTCCTCAAGCTTTGTTTCATGCTCGTTTAATTTTTCATCAATCGCATCGATTTTTACATCTAGAACATTCTTAAATTCTTCTACGGCGTCTTTTTGTGCGGCGACAATGGTATTTTTCTGTTCTTCAAGAGAATTCTTCTGCTCTTCTAAGGAATTCTTTTGTTCTTCTAGAGAATTCTTCTGTTCTGCGAATTTAGATTCCATAGAATTTTTCTGTTCTGCGAACTTCAATTCCATGGAATTTTTCTGTTCTTCTAGAGAATTTTTCTGTTCTTCTAGCGAATTTTTCTGTTCTGCGAACTTAGATTCCATAGAATATTTCTGTTCTTCCATCTTCGCAAGAAGTAATTCCATCATAGAGCTAATGTCAACGCCTGTACTTACTTGTTCTTCTGACACGTCGAATAGCATGGTTTTTGGATCTTCTCCGTCGTTTTGGACAGCTTCCTGTAGACGAAGGATGAGGTCACTTTTTCCTCCAGCTGTGGATAGATTCCGTTTTTCTAGTTCACTTTTTAATTGGGGTATGCTTAGTTGCAGCAATATACGACCCATTTTGTTTGTCTCTTGTAATTTAGAAATTCACACAAATTCACTTTTTTTTTTTATTTTTTTTTTTAAACTACACTTAGACACTTAGCACAGAATAAGTTTTATCCCACTTCTGACACCAATGTTACATTCAGGCTGGGATTCGTAAAGATAAAACACTATTCCGTTTAACTTCTCTAATAAAATTTACTTTTATTACACTTTTATCGACTATTCTAATATTTCACTTATAAAGTACCAGAACACTATTACTTAAACAATTCTTCAACGTTTCAAACCAATCACTTAATTTACTCTATTACTTTTCACTTATTTATCTTCACAAACTATTACTATCTCGAACTTTAACCAATCACTGTTATAAATCAACTGTCTCGCCCTCTTCTAAAAGCTGTCCTTTTATACCCGCTCCGCCATCTGACGAGAACTTTCTAGCTAATTCTAAGTGGTTCTAGAACAAGGTTCAGTGGTGAAATACATTTACTTGACAGGTTCCAGTCTCCAATTGGAAGTGACACTTGGGTGGAACTTGTTTGGTGACTAAGGGGTTGTTTTCACTTCACCATTTTAGGTTACACGATACATTCCACACCACAGTAATGTCAGATTTGATTAACATCTCGAGTTCGAAATTTTGTACGAAAACAGTAGATACCTATCTTTTACTGCGTAATGGAGAAAGTTAAAAATAATGACCAAATTTGTTTACAAAAAAACCGCACATAGATAATCAAGGCACAGAAATTGCGAAAAATGCATTTTACTGAGAGCTTAGGTAGGCCTCACATTGTTATTTGAATTGTACTGCTATCATATGCATATACCTAATAAAATGAAAAGCTACCAAGCAACTGGTATCTTTTTTAGCATCTAGATTCTAGATTATCTATAGGTTAATTTCAAAGTTAACGTACCCTTTTTATCGCCAACAACTTCTAATTCCATTACTTTTCCGCTGGAAATTGTATCGAGAGACTAGAAACTTTTCTTTAGTTAGCCCGAGGGTGGGAATTCAAAATCAAAGATTTATATATATAGGTATTTTTACTTCTTATACTGAGTGAACATACATCAATATATATACAATACACACATTTAAAAGATATTTATATTGAAACAAGCAATAACGAGCTAAGATAATACCTAGAGGCAAAGATTTTTTTGTTGTTTCAAAGGCTTTTATATACAAGTAGGTTACTTAATGGAGCAGAAATTGAAAGAATGTTTTGAGAGTAAAGTTACAGCCAAACTTACACCAGGAAAGCTTTCATTGAATAAGAAAAAAACGCTTTGTTTTCAATTAATTTAAAATTTGTAATGATGTAGATAGTAGTAGCCAGCCAGTGGTGATCGCTTAAAAATATTAATAACTCTCTCATTTAAATTTTACCAAACACCAGTTGACATTGGAAGATGGCACATCAACATGTACAGGCTGTTCTGATATTTTGAGTTATACTGTAGTTATAAGTAGAACACATTGTGTAGAGTTACTAAAATGAAAAACCGACTGTTTAACAAAATAATGTAGATACTATGTATATTAGAAGGAATATTACATATAAGAGACATACTTATAAAAATTGTAAAAGCTGGCTTATTGAATAATTTACAATGGCTAATCATAGAATAGCAATTGTGTACATAGGTATATTTTATAGTGTAAGTAAGTACGTAAGGCCAACATACACTAAGAAACTAATTTTGGTAATAAACAGTGAATTATTTTTAGTAATAAACAGTGAATTATTTTTAGAAGAAATATGTGTAGTTTTATTTCCACGAAGTTATAAAATTCCGTTTTCTAAAAAGAAGGAAGCAAGTTGTAAGTGTGTATTCAAAAGTTAACAGTAAGTAAATAAAATCACAAAATTCAGACGGTTCTTGACCACAGACGGAACATAATATTGAGTAAAAAGTAATATAATTATATAATATATCACTTTTACTAGGTGACCAATTGTCCATATACAGATAATATGGCCAATAGTTAGCTTAATATCTAGTCTAATGTAACAACACGTATCTGCCCCTCAATCTACATAATAATGTATGATTATATTATTGTTACATTCAGGCTGGGATTCGTAAAGATAAAACACTATTCCGTTTAACTTCTTTAATAAAATTCACTTTTATTACACTTTTATCGACTATTCTAATATTTCACTTATTAAGTACCAGAACACTATTACTTAAACAATTCTTCAACGTTTCAAACCAATCACTTAATTTACTCTATTACTTTTCACTTATTTATCTTCACAAACTATTACTATCTCGAACTTTAACCAATCACTTTTATAAATCAACTGTGTCGCCCTCTTCTAAAAGCTGTCCTTTTATACCCGCTCCGCCATCTGACGAGAACTTTCTAGCTAATTCTAAGTGGTTCTAGAACAAGGTTCAGTGGTGAAATACATTTACTTGACAGGTTCCAGTCTCCAATTGGAAGTGACACTTGGGTGGAACTTGTTTGGTGACTAAGGGGTTGTTTTCACTTCACCATTTTAGGTTACACGATACATTCCACACCACAATGTCCCCCTCTTAAACTTGTTCGTCCCGAACAAACTCGTTAACATTTTCACCATTATAACGATGAAGACGATCCACATGAACGACTTTCAGCTTGCCTCTTCCTCGTTGGATGCGATAGACAACGTCGTTGATTCGCTTTACGATTGTATAGGGCCCTTCCCAGTCTTGTTGCAACTTAGGCGATAAGCCTTTCCTTCGATGAGGGTTATATAGCCATACCAGATCTCCTTCCTGGAATCCTTTAGTTGTCGTTTTAGTATCGTACCTCGTTTTCATGCGGTCACTGGCTATCTTAATCTTATCCCTAGTGTCTCGATGCACGTCCCTGATGATGTCCCTGAGGTCTGTAACGTAGTCCTCCTCATCCTTGGGCTCTTCGCATGGATATCCAAACATCAACTCGCTAGGTAGGCGGACTGTTCGACCAAATAAGATTTCAGATGGAGTATGTCCTGTGGTGTTATGCACTGCTCCTCGATAAGCCAATAAAAACATGGGAATCTACTTATCCCAGTCTCTCTGGTCTTCGCCAACGACCTTAGAGAGGTGTTCATTCAGTGTCCTGTTGAAGCGCTCCACCATCCCATCTGATTGTGGATGAAGCGGGGTTGTCCTTGTCTTGTGAATCCCGAGTAACTGGCACACTCCTTGGAAAATCTTCGACTCGAAGTTCCGTCCTTGGTCTGAATGCAGTTCCATTGGTACACCGAATCTGCTTACCCAGTTATTGACGATTTGCTCCACCACGGTTTTAGCTTCTTGATTTGGGATAGCAAATGCTTCAGGCCACTTACTGAAATAGTCCATAACAACGAGGATGTACCGATTTCCATTGTTTGTTTCAGGAAACGGTCCCGCAATATCAACTGCTATCCTTTCGAAAGGGGCTCCAACATTGTATTGATGCATTTTGCCACGGACTTTCAGTCTCGGACCTTTGCTGGCCGCACATGTAACGCATTTCCTGCACCAAGTTTCAACGTCCTCCCTTGAATGAATCCAGTAAAACCGTTCCTGCACTTTTTCGAGCGTTTTATTGATTCCCAAGTGGCCTCCAGACACTCCATCATGCAATTCCCTGAGCACTTCCATAACCTTTGACCTGGGTACAACAAGCTGCATTACGAACGACTTTCCATCCGGGCTTTCCCATCTTCTTTTTAGAATGCCGTCTTGTACGTGAAGGGAGTCCCACTGCGCCCAGTATGCCTTCAGCTCGGGGCTCCTATTGGATATCTCCTGCCAGTCTGGTTTTCCCTCATGCTCCTTCCAGGCGATAATCGGTTCGATATCCGGATCTTCTCTTTGAGCCTCCCGTATTTCCCGCGCACTCCAGCCACCAATGGGCATAGCTCTCACCCTTTGAACGGACGCGACATCTTTTTCCTCGTGTCGTAAGCAATGTTTGCAATTTGCTTTGCACGGTCGACGGGAGAGAGCGTCTGCATTAGAGTGAAGACTTCCCTTTCGATGTTGTATTTCGTAGTCGTACATCTGCAGCCGTTCGATCCACCTTGCGACTTGGCCTTCAGGATTCTTAAAGTGCAGCAGCCACTTTAAAGATGCATGGTCTGTGCGGAGGATGAATTTCCGCCCATAAAGGTACTTATGGAAATGTTTTGTTGCCAATACCAAAGCAAGGAGTTCGCGCCTGGTAACACAGTAGTTCCTTTCTGGCTTTGAGAGAACTTTGCTGAAGTAGGAAACTACTTTCTCCTGGCCATCGTGCACCTGGGAAAGGACGGCTCCAATTCCCACATTACTAGCGTCTGCATCCACAATAAATGTTTTCCCAGGGGTAGGGTACGCTAGTATGGGGGCGTTGCACAACTGTTGTTTAAGTTCCTTGAAGCTCTTTTCGCACCCACCTTACCATTTGAATTGTTTGCCTTTTTCTGTCAGTTGATGCAAGCTCTTTGCGATCCTGGCAAAGTCCTTTACAAATCGTCTGTAATAGGTCGCAAGTCCCAGGAAGCTTCTCAGTTGATGTTTGTCTTTGGGTACCGGCCAGTTCTTCACTGCATCGACCTTCTCCGGATCGGTCTTGACTCCTTTGGAAGAGATGATGTGGCCGAGGTACTTCACTTCTGGTCTAAATAAGGAACACTTCTTCGGGTTAAGTTTTAGTTGCGCACTTCGTAGCCCTTGGAACACCTCCTTAAGGTTATCTCTATGTTCGTTAAATGTTTTTCCTACTACGATGACATCGTCCAGGTAGACCAAGCAGGTTTTCCACGTAAGTCCCAGCAGAACGCGCTCCATTAGACGTTCAAAGGTAGCTGGAGCATTGCACAGTTCAAATGGCATTACTGTAAACTGCCAAAGCCCGTTTCCTGCTGTGAATGCTGTTTTCCCGCGGTCTTCTGGATGGATCTGCACTTGCCAGTAGCCACTCTTCAGATCGAGTGTCGAAAACCATTTGGCTCCGGATATTGTGTCCAGGGTATCGTCAATTCTTGGCAGGGGGTAGCTATCCTTCTTGGTGACGTTGTTGAGTTGGCGATAGTCCACGCAGAATCTCGTACTTCCGTCTTTCTTCTTGACCAGGACGACCGGCGATGCCCACGGACTTTTTGAGCTTTCAATCAGTCCCTCCTTTTCCATCGTCGACACCATTTCTGCAACCTCCGTCTGCTTAGCCAATGGTAGTCGTCGGGGAGGCTGACGAATCGGTCTCGCATCTCCGGTGTCGATTCGGTGTTGTACGAGATGTGTTCGGCCATACTCGCTGTTCTGCGAAGCAAATATATCAGCGAACTCGTTGATTAAACTACCTGCCATGGACCGCTGTTCCTGATCCAGCTCGCACTCTCCGAGTATATTCTTTTTCATCTCCGATATCTCCGCAGGTCTAACCGGTTTCACAGGACTTGCATTGGACAACTTTGTGACCGCAGTAATCGGTACGCACTTTCCAATCACTTCCCCTTGCTTAAGTTTCACGCTTTTGTTTTCCACATTGAGGACACGAACGGGAATCAAGTTGTTTTTAGGTTCAACCAGCATCTTTCCGACAATATACCTCTGATAATAATTTTCTGCATCTGGCTCGACTATAGGTAGAATCGGTGGCTCCCAGGGTCGCCTTCCAGCTTTGTCCAAATAACTGTTTCTGACGAAGGTGGTAATATTTCGTCCTCACTTACAACTGTCCGCAGAGCTGCGACGTTCTCGTTCCCGTAAACCATCGGAATCTCGACGTTCTTGTACTTTATAACTTGCGAACCGATGTCGAGCACTATATCATGCGTCTTCATAAAGTCGATTCCGATGATGCATTCGTCACATATATCAGCCACTAAGAATGCATGGGAGAAGACTATTCCTGCAAGGTTTATCTTCAAGAGTACCTCACCATACAACTTTGCTGTTGCTCCAGTTGCTGTTTTCAGACAGTAGCTGCTGGTGTTGTGTAGCCATGATTGGCGAACGATGTCCCTTCTGATTATGGAAGCGGTGGCACCTGTATCGATTGTAGCCACATACTTTTTCTGGCCGATATGGGCTTCCACTGTCAGGCTCCTATTACATCGTTTGGTCTGGGAAACCTGAATTGTGGTCCTGGGGGCGTCGATTCCAGAAACCAGCTTCTGCCCCGCGAAGTTGGTTCTTACTCGTTTCCCGACTGATGGCTTTGTGATGTTCCATCCGCCGAACGCTCAAACGCCTCCTCGTTCCTAGCTCTGCAATGTGGACAACTGCCCTGTCTACGTTCGGCTCTGCACTGTCGTTGTAGATGTCCAATTTTGTTGCAGTTCCAGCAACGGATCGGTCCCCTTCGAGAACTGTTACGGTCGACTACTTCTGTTCTCTGGCACGAGCATTCAACGGATGTCATTTCTCTCACGCGGTGAAATCCTTGAGATGCTTGGTCAGCAGCTCTCATGGTTAAAGCAAATGCCAGTGCCTCAGGAAGAGTTCTCTTTCCAGCCATTCGTAGAGCCATCTGCAGTTGTCTATCCTCTATGGCTTGTGTAAATGCCTCAATAGCCATTTCATTGATGACATCCTCGCCGGCATTGGGATAAGACAAGTGCGCTAGCCGTTCGATATCAGCTTGCAGTTGCTGGAGTGTTTCTCCCCTCTTCTGGATTCGACTGCGAAGTTGCACTCTATATACTTGCTGCATATGGTCGTCACCGAATCGCATCTCAATAGCCCTCACCAATGCATCGTAGTCGCGTTGTTTTTCTGCCGAGACAGTTTGAAGCAATTCTGCAGCTGTACCTCGTAATGCGAGTGTTAATGCAATCGACTTTTCCTCGTCGTCCCATCCATTGGTCGTTGCAGCTGCTTCGAACTGTCTCTTATAAATAGGCCATGATGTTTGACCATCAAAAACGGGTGGTTGCATCTCCTTCCTTCTTGGACAGTCAGCTGAATATTCCCGAGCCTTCTGTTTCTTGACTATTTCGAGCTCTTTAGTTATATTCTTGATGTTTGTTCCGAGCTCTTTAGCTATGTTCTCGATGTTTGTCTCGTGCTTTTGAAACGTTTTGTTAATTTCCTCAAACTTTGTTTCATGCTCGTTTAATTTTTCATCAATCGCGTCGATTTTTACATCTAGAACAGTCTTAAATTCTTCCACTGCATCTTTTTGTGTCACTTTTCCCTCCAGCTGTGGAGAGATTCCGCTTTTCTAGTTCACTTTTCAATTGGGGTATGCTTAGATGTAGCAATACACGACCCATTTTGTTTGTCTCTTGTAATTTAGAAAATCACAAATTCACTTTTTTTTTTTTTACTTCACTTAGACACTTAGCACAGAATAAGTTTTATCCCACTTCTGACACCAATGTTACATTCAGGCTGGGATTCGTAAAGATAAAACACTATTCCGTTTAACTTCTTTAATAAAATTCACTTTTATTACACTTTTATCGACTATTCTAATATTTCACTTATTAAGTACCAGAACACTATTACTTAAACAATTCTTCAACGTTTCAAACCAATCACTTAATTTACTCTATTACTTTTCACTTATTTATCTTCACAAACTATTACTATCTCGAACTTTAACCAATCACTTTTATAAATCAACTGTGTCGCCCTCTTCTAAAAGCTGTCCTTTTATACCCGCTCCGCCATCTGACTAGAACTTTCTAGCTAATTCTAAGTGGTTCTAGAACAAGGTTCAGTGGTGAAATACATTTACTTGACAGGTTCCAGTCTCCAATTGGAAGTGACACTTGGGTGGAACTTGTTTGGTGACTAAGGGGTTGTTTTCACTTCACCATTTTAGGTTACACGATACATTCCACACCACATTATTTATCTGAATAGATCTTAATCAACCACATTCGAATTCCGCTGAACTAATCTATGTACAAAGTTGACAATATTATTGTGGTGTTTTTGATTTCGTCGGTCTACGGGAAATCTTTGATTTTATGGATAATCCAGCTTTCTAACAAAAAATATCCATACTGATTTACTTGCACTGGTAAAAAAATTAACGTATTATAGGTCAGCTGTTCTGTTCACCCAAAATTAACATTTGAAATATCACTCCAAACTACAACTTTTTTGCTTTGTGAGGCAAATTTCGCTACATTTTTTCTACTTTTATTATTGAAAAACGGGCGTCTATTCATCGGGTATTAATCTACTAATAAAATACATCGCCTCTCTACTCTTGGCGGTTTAAACAGTGAAATATTTAATGTAGGAAATTGTCATAACTACATTTTTTCCCTACCACTTTATTAATCGATTCACGAAATGTTTCGCCCATTACATCAGCATCCATATGGTCACAAATGCATTTTAGCTTGATATTCATAAGAGCACTCCGTAACAAACTGCTTGTTGTATTGACAACCGTACACTTTTTTTTTATTATTTTACTAGCTGGCCCGGCGAACTTAGTTCCGCCCCAATTCGGTAATGTAATGAAAATAATAATTCCGAGCATGCACATTGCACATGCCTCTTTATGCAATTCGGTCAATTCAAATTCTTTATTCAAAAGTTATATTAAATACTCTATGACACTTAAAAAGAAAAGAAAAGAAAAAGAACAAAGTTAGATCCTTAAGTCCACTTTTGCTCTAAATTAACAAAAATCAACTTCTGCTAGCTATTGTGACTGAATTTTGTTGTTTCACTTGAGGCGAACTTCAAGTTGTTGATGATGTGAACTAAATAAAAAAAAATGTTATGATTTAACAGATAAAGCAAGAGGAAATTCAAAAAAAAAACGCTCGTGACAAATGAGACTTTATATTTGACTTAGTCAGTGATGTTGATTCCGATACTTGAGGAATAGTTTTTAGAAAATAGGCATCATTTTTTTGTGAACTGTTTGAACTGTTTTACAATCAATTTTTTGTGAATTCTTTTTTTAGAACCAATTCACACAATTACATTTTGAAGTTGGTAAATCTGGTACATTCTTTAATCAAAGTCGCATTAACAATTTCAATTTACAACTGTGCGTCGTGCTTATTTTCCAATAACCTACTTGACTTACTCACCAAATCAAAACCTTGGATTATAGAGATAAAAAAAAGATAGAATTGCCTTTGCCTATCAATCGACCAAAATTCTGATAACAATTTCTTGAATCACCTTGTAGGTTAGTTGCAGTTCCTTTGTAAGATATGCAATTTTTATCTTTTTTACCAAAAAGACATGATTTTTCGAAAAAGGCATAATTTTTTAAGGGTTCAGACAGGAAAACTTAGATCCGGCTTTGCATCACTGGCGGTGACTCCAATCTAACTATTTCTCAACTTAAAGTCAAATTTAGTGCTTTATTTCTTCTAATTTAGACTAAAAGTTAATTTGTTGCCAAAAGTCGCGTCTAAAATGTTTTATTTCTAAGGGCCAATAGAAATAACTGAAGTATATCAATATCGATGTGTGTCAATCAAACCGCAATGATTGACGTGCCATCTATCGGGTCCAAAAGTATCCTATCCTTCAAACTGGAACCAACCATACGCAACAACAAATTTACATGGAAATCGCCTAAGTGGCTTTGGAGATCGAAAACATTACCTATTGAGTCTAAAAGAATGTTATCTTTTAAGTCTTGCTAAACTTTAAATACGTCAATACGAACAAAACCAAACAGTTTCATTATCGCATCAGTTATTGCGATATAAAGTCATCGAATTTCACACCGAAGGAATTATATTTATAAATTATTGTTATTGTATTAATATATTTTAGAAGTTAATTGAATTTAAGTTAAAAACGAAACGTGTGCCTACAGCGCCACCTGTTGAGAATTTTATGATTTTTTAGAAACCATCTCTGATTGAAGACGAACAAAACAAAACAAAAATCATTCAAATCTAACTAACGCATATATCTATTTCCTTCTACATTAAGAGACACAGGAATCTCGGTGAAAGGGTTGTAGGGTCAACAAAGCAAGGCAGGCATGCTTGTTTAAGCCTGTGCTTAGCTCGTCGTTGGAGTGGGATCTTCTGCTTGGCTTGCGGATGCGAAAATTTTAAAATTTGTTGGCATTAGATAGATAGAGAAAATTGGAAAAGGATAAACTCTAAACGAAATATTTGTAACTTTAATAGCCAAGAAGAAAACTAACCACGCCTATCAACTTGGTTGGTAAACCTTCTCCATTCTTTCTCCACACCAGTACCGAAGGTGTTATGGTATCTTTGAGCTGCCCTCCCCATAATCATACTCACGAATGAGCAGAGTACCATGATTGTGAACACTCAAAACGCTCAACAACTCCTGTTGCCTGTTATCATTGTCCTCGTCATCTCAATCACCCCTACATTTCAACTTACTCACACATCAAACAAATCAACGTATCTACTCCATTTCAAAAAGTCACTAAATGTAACATAGTAAACATAAACAAATAAAAAAAAAATTTCAAGATTTTTGACAACAACAATTTGCTTGGAAAATAACTAAAATAATTGGCAACAACAATAATTGCTTTTAAAATTTCAAATATTTTTTTTTGTTTTGGAAGTTTCACTACTCGATTTTTATCCAGTTTATTTTTTTCAAAGTGCTTTTCGCCATGAAAATCGAAATGGGTGCCTGCAAAGCCACCTGTTGAGAATTTTCCGACTTTTCTTTTTTCCTAAACCATCCCTGATTCAAGACGAACAAAATGAAACAAAAATCATTCAAATCGGTTTGGCAGTTTTCGAACCTTTACCCGACTAACGCACAGCGATTGATTTTTATAACGGGTGATTTTTTAGCTGGTTTGGTTTTGGCAACACTGGTTTTGACAGCTGACGTGTGTTTAGTACCTTGTGTCACTGTCAAACAGCTGCAGTTTGGTTTGCAATTTAACCATGGATCGTCTTACAAATGAACAACGCTTGCAAATTATTGAATTTTACTATCAAAATTCGTGCTCGGTTCGAAATGTTCATCGCGCGCTGCTTTTATCGAAAAATTGTGTTCAGCGATGAGGCTCATTTTTGGTTGAATAGGTACGTAAATAAGCATAATTGGCGCATTTGGAGTGAAGATCAGGCAGAAGCATTGCAACAGCTACCAATGCATCCCGAAAAAGCCACTGTTTGGTGCGGTTTATGGGCCGGCGGCATTATTGGGCCATATTTCTTCAAAGATGATGCGAATCGCAGCGTTACTGTCAATGGTGAACGCTACCGAGCGATGATAACAAACTTTTTTTTGCCCGAAATGGAAGTTCTTGACTTGCATGATATGTGGTTTCAACAAGACGGTGCCACATGCCACACAGCACGCGAAACAATGGCGCAATTGCGAGGCGAGTTTGGTGAACAGTTAATTTCACGTTTCGGGCCGGTCAATTGGCCGCCTAGATCGTGCGATTCGACACCGTTAGATTATTTTTTGTGGGGGTATGTCAAGGCTAATGTGTATAGGGATTAGGGACAAGCCCGCTTCGATTGACGCACTGGAAGCCAACATCCATGCATTCATTCGTGAGATACCGGCCGATATGTGTGAAAGAGTATGCCAAAATTGGACTCAGCGGATGGGCTACCTGAGACGCAGCCGCGGTCAACATTTGCATGAAATTATCTTTAAACATGAAATTGCAAGGTTCAAGCTATCGATTCAAATAAATATTTCATTAATTTTTTCGAATTTTTTGTGTTTTTTTTTTTAAAAAGTTCTAAACCTCTTAAAAAATCACCCGTTATAATAGATTATTTATTTTTATAATTATTATAATTTCACCTTTACATTTTATTTTCTGCAAAGCTCTTTTGGCTTGTCTGAGAATATTGTTTTTTTATTTATATAGGTTGATTAGATACATATAAGTACTTAATAATTCATCATTGTTACAGAAATTCCATATAGAGAGATATGAATTCATATCGTCGGCTAAGGATGCAAACCTCGTACAAAATCCGCTTTTTACCAAAAAATAGCTTTTTGAAAATACTATATCAAGTAGGTATTGAAATCTATGTTTGGATTCAAAAAAGGGCATTTTATTGTTGTATTAAATGGCAAAGAAAGACAAAAAACGAAACATCTTAATTCCAAGTATGCTATTCTAAAACGGAAAAACCACGTAAATCCACAGCTTTAGTATAAAAAGCGGTTTCTGCAGGAACTGTGAAATTAAAAAGCCTTATTTATCGGTAAAAAAAAAAACCGTTTTTATTGTAACTGTGGTGTTTTATTCAAAGAAGGTAAGTGAAAATAAGTAAAATCTTTTAAATGTCTCAAAGTAAAGATAATATTCTTAGAGTACAAGAGCTTTATAAGCAAGTGGATATAACTGGTTTTCTTTCTTCAGCGATTTATATCAAAAATGGATTTACGAGCTTTTCTAATTTTCTCTAATATAGATATTATTTTGATTTGTTATGATTTTTTTAATGGTTTCAGTCCGGTGTTATTACCCTATAACGATAAACAATGGAATATGAGAAGAAAATATTATTTCGTTACTTTTCACATTGGTTATCCTCAACTCAGATAGTGACAGGCTTGACTAGAGGAACCGGAAACGAGTTTATATAAAGATATTTAAAATCTTTGAGGATGTTACTTTATATCATTACTATGTTTGTTTGTTTTAAGAATATAAATAATAAATTCATTCATTGCTTTTAGATACCTACCTATACAGATAGTATGATATTTCGTTCTTTTTTTAAAAGTCCCTACTGACTTGGCAACACATGAAGGTTTTTGTTTTTTATGGCACGAAGCTGATAGCTGAAGGTTGAGTAAGCGCTAATGAGTTTTCATCTATTTTGTGCAATTATACCAACTCAATTGGTGACATTATCTTTTACAGTGATGGATGTGTTTCTCAAAACAGAAACACCGTGAATTATTTGAATATTTTAAAAAGTACTCTTCACTTAAAATTGTACCATAAATAAGACCAGGAAAGAAAATTGGTGTTCCTATGGTGAATCAAATCCATGCTTTGAGTTACAACGAAGAAGGCTTCATTGAATGTAAATTAAATTTTTCTGCAACGAATTAAACGTTTTAGTCCGATTCAACTTGACGACATTCCGAAATTATTTGAAACTCAACCTAAAATATCCGAAGATAAATTCAAACATCTTCGAGAGCTTAAGAAATCTCTCAAGCAAGATTTCTATTCTTTTTATGACTCTCTACCACATTAAAGGTTTATAATTTTATATTTTCTTACTTAACAGGAAAAAATAAGTGCTTGGTTAAAGTTTCTTGACATGGATATACATATTTGTGGAATTTGGAAAGATGTAATATGGGGGAAGAAGATAGGTAAAAAATGTATGTAATGCTAGGTAGGGTATAAGGGTGGAAAATATTTTGTGTGTGTTGTACCTGGAATGGAGTTATACGATTCCAAGACGGTAAATATTATTAATTAATTTCTATCAACATAAAACAAAAATTTGTTGAGAAAAGAAATTGACTTTTAGCCTTAGAGAATTTGAGAAAATAAAAGTAAACAATTCGCGCGAATTTTAAAAGTCAATTTCTGTTGTCAAAAAAATTATTATTTTAACTTAAGAGAATCTGAGAAAATAAACGACAAATATTGGCAAAAATATTCATCCATACATGTCGGTATGTCAGTATTCATAAGTGAATATAATCTGGGCTCTCATCGCGTAATTTTTGACACGACAGTCGTCGAAACGATTGAACACAACGATATCGTTTTTAGTTTGCTTCATATGTAAATGTTCATCGTTTTCATTTTGAACAGTTTGAACATGACTGCAAACCAACTCTGACAGTTAAAAAATAAAAAAATTTATGGAGTTTTTTTTTTTTTTTTCTGTTATTTTGCTTTGTTTGTTTTTTTTAATTGACATGGATTTGGGCATTTAATGCAGATATGGATAAGTAGTAAGGAATAAGGCCTCTATGTTAAGTGAAAGTGTACGCATATACGCAGATACCTAACAGTGTGTATGAACCAACCATATCCCAATGGACTTTGGACTGAAATTACAAACCATATATTGGATGACGAAGTGTCAACGAACGGGAATATGCGCGCAGGTGTGGTAGAGCAGAAGATTTGGTGTTTTTCGAAATATAGATAACTTCTTAACACAATTAAAACGCCAATAAATTTCTTGAATTTCTTGGAACCGATGACAATTTTAATTGCAAGAAAAAAAAACGCGATGCATTCTTTTACAACTCGGATTAGAGCGAGTCGCCTCCAAAGAGAACATGAGTGTGTGTCTTCCTTTAGATATGTTTTTAAGTATATTTCAATTTCAAATACTGACAGACTTCAGAGCAGCATATTTAGCGTTCGATATGATAGACGAATTTTCAAGGTTGTACAGGGTTTTTGTCAGGCGTGAAAATTAGCTGGCACTTCTCAGTGCGCACTAGTAGGCACTAGTGCTAGCTATAGCCACGTCAAACAAAACAAAAGATATAGGTATCTGACTACCTTCTGGTATGTATACTACTCATTATGCTACTTTGAAATACGAAGGAAAACCTTTGCGTAAGGTTAGATTCACAATAATTATTCCCAAAACATTTTCCAATGCTACCTTTAGACATATTAGATATTTACATCCTACTTCATCGCCTTAATAATTGTGTTAGCCAGAATGACAAGTAAAAAGTTCCTTGAATTACACAACCACTCATACCTATAGCTACACGGTATTCACACGATTTACCTGAATGCCCAATTTCCACCCCATCACCATTACAGAACATAATTATTCTCTTCGCCTTTTACTCATATAGAACGAAAAAGAAACGATTGGCAGGATAATTGGATGAATTCAATATTAGTGTTGAGTGATTTTTGCTCAATCATATACATAATATTTGACGAAGAAGGAAGCCCACGATTACTTTTGAAAGCTGATTTTTGTTTGTCACCGGTTTTGAAATTAGGTATTTATAACTTCATGGGACTCCAATGAACCTCGTTATTGCTAAAGTATGTAGACAGACTCTTTAATCATGTCTGGGAAAAATATATTTAGGCCAAAAAGTAACTTGAAGCAATAATAATAATAATAATAATAGTTGGCGCAACAGGTCTGTAGGGACCCAGGGCCTAGCTTCTCGCAACCATTCGTTTTGTCATCCAGAACCTCCAACCGTTCGGACGTGTTTTACTTTTGCTCCCGCTTCGCGAGTTTAAATAAATTCCAATTCCAATTTATTTATTTGCATACTTGCAATCTTTCGCAATTCTTTTTTTTCCCTGTTGGCTTTTGATCGCGAAACATTAATTGACCCAATTAATAACTATGTCAAAGCAGTGCGGTAATACTGAATGTGTGTTAACATCGCAAGACTTTAGTGCTGATTGGGTAAATTGTAATGGGCTATGCGGAAAATCATTTCATGCTCTCTGCATAGGGTTAAGTAAACGTTCCATTACCTACCTGAATGACTTTCGCAACAATTTCCTTTTCTTTTGCGACGAATGCAAGGGCATATCTCTTTCGCACGTTATGCTCGCGATTAAATGCATTAGTGACTCCCTTAACATAAACTCCTCTGAATGCAAAATGTTCCACAAACAGACAATGACACAATTTGAAAAGTATGATGCATT
The DNA here is from genome assembly GCA_949126925.1 of Cheilosia vernalis. Taxonomy (NCBI): domain Eukaryota; kingdom Metazoa; phylum Arthropoda; class Insecta; order Diptera; family Syrphidae; genus Cheilosia; species Cheilosia vernalis. The sequence continues at coordinate 44,885,738 of OX421358.1, forward strand.
GTTTAGAAGTGTGGAAGAAATTTCCAACTGTATTGATGTCTCCACCAACTTTTGCAAATCAAAATTCAAAAACTTAGACAAGCAGCTGGCAAGTCTCAGTGACATAACTAAAAAGTTACCGGCTGAGATTAGGTCGAAGTTTTTGAGCTTAAAAAGTGATGTGAAATCGGACATTAACTCAACTCTGGACCCACATATATCCACTATTAATGGCCATTTTAACTCCTTTCGCACCTACCTGGATACCTATCTACAAAGTACTTCAAAACCAAGTGCCCCATCCCATCAACTCGTCGATCCACTTCTGCTCGACATTATTGACAAAATCAATGAGCTCAGCAAGGATATAGCAGCTTTCCAATTGGTCATGGGCGATATCGATGAAAATCTTAGACTGGCATCAAGCAAAATTGATTTCATACCAGAGCTCATTCAGCCACAATCGAGCACAGTCTACAATACGTCAATACTTGCCGAATTCCTGGAATCAGCAGAATATCCGATCCCATTCCATCCTCATCCAGCATCAACGACGCCTTCAACAGCACCAACAACTACTACATCTACAATGCCCGCACCCACCCCGACAACTACATCATCGACGACTACAACCACAACAACAACCACGACATATTCAGCAATGCCCACGAACACCGTTACCTCAACGTCAACTGAATCAAGCACGATGCCTATGAGTGCTTCGATGCCCTTTAACAGATACGGTACCCTTTGGACACACGCCGACTGGAATAAAAGGCTTGAAAAATTACACAGAATTGCCTGCGAGCATAATTGCTTTTTAATTAACAACGCTCCTCAGCATGCAGACGTCTCTTGGATGAATAACTTTTTTCCTGCAGAAATATGGCATCTCCATCCGCAACTGTCAGATAATCTCTCCAAATAATACCAAAAATAACAGGTTTAAACTCGAATTACCTTCCAAATACTCCTGGCTTTTTTCGAACCCCTCAACCGATGTCTTCAGCTTGGGACAGATGACTATCAGCAAGTTGAACAATGCAGGAGATGTTGAACTTAGTAACAATAAGCCTAGTGTTAAACCTAATAAAAGAAAACGTAAGTCTAAGAAATATAGCTCTAAGTCTAGTCCTAACCCTGACCCAAACTGGAGCCTTAAAGTCGGTACATTTCCTCTATTCTCCCCACACTCTTTACAGTCACTTACCTCCATTACACCCTCTATCGCAAACTCTTCTCAACCACCTTACCACCTAATGAAAATACCCCTCATCAGTCCACGGTAACTTCAAACTTACCTGCTCTTCACGTTTCAAACGCTTCTCACCCAACCATGTTTCCTCATACGAATCTTAACTTAGCACCTCCTCAAGGTACCCCTCATCACTCCACGGTAATTTCAAAGCTACCTAAACCTCAACGTAATCGCGTATCATTTAACTTAAATCCTGATCCGAGTCGCCCCTCTGATTATCCGCTAGACCCTGTTAACTCTCCATCGACTTCCAAGTACCCGAACTTCATACACTCGCATGTTCTCAATCCTGCCCCGTCTGCCTCTGCTACTCCCAATCCAGCTTTTCCCACAATTTCTCTCCGTAATGAAACACCTACTCCCATCTCTATGGCTTCCGCAATTTTTGATCCTCTACTCCCCCCGGCAGTTAAACTTATTTCCAAGTTTTCAAACCACATGTCCTCCCCCAACGACCTCGACGGCCGATATACTATGTCACGGCTGAGAGACCACAAGCTTTTTGAAAATGTTAGACTTTATCTTGCCTACTTATTTGATAAGCCTGAATCCATCTGCATTGACGGTAAAACCAAAACAAACGTTCAGATATATATACAAAAAGAAGGCCTCCCTATTGAGCCGTCTGCTCTGCGAGAAATCTACAACCGTTTTCACGATGGTTTTAATATTTCGTCGGCCACCGTGGACAAAGACCTATCTGCCCTTGCTTCTCATATCAGCACTAAACGTATCTCTCACCTTCAAAGGATCCGTGCTGACCACAACAAGTTTTTTCGTCCCTAATTCAACGAACGGTAGAGGCCCGAGTTCAAAAAAACTAACCGATCTGCGCCAATCTCAAACTCTTCCACTGCCAGTACCACCGTCGCTTCATCCACCTCCGCTAAACAATATTCCTCTTACCTTTTACTATCAAAATGTAAGAGGTCTGCGCTAGAAAACCAGTGCTGTTCTACGCCAATCGCATACTCTCCCATTCGATATATATGCCCTTACTGAAACCAACCTAATCCCCGACATAAAGAGTCAAGAGTTATTTCCTCCTTCATTTAATGTCTTTCGGGACGACGAAATTGCCCGCCCTACAAACTATTCTCCTTGTCGAGGCGTTCTACTGGCCATCCACAATAGCCTTGACTCATCCCCTCTTGCTACTTCCTCATCTTCAAAACTTGACTTTGTCTCAATAAAAATAACACTTCCCCAGAGGTCCCTGTACGTTATGTGCTTCTATATTCTACCAGCCCAACCTATAGAATCGTACCAACTTGCCATCGACGCGATTGACAAATTTGACAATATTATCATTTTCGGCGATTTTAATCTGCCTCAGCTGCACTGGTCGCCATCAGATGATGAATCCTTCTTCATTGCTTCAAATGCCAAATCAACTAAGGAATGTCTCTTCTTAGATAGCCTGACAGACTCTAGTCTATGCCAAGTTAGCGGGGTCTCAAACTACATGGGTAGGCAATTAGACCTAATATTCACAACTGATCCCATTAACTCCTCAGTCGCACCTTGTACCCTTTCTCTATCTACTATTGATAACCTTCATCCCCCTCTTCTTCTTTCATTTTTCCACAACTCTCCAATCCAGCCCAGTTCTTCCGCAGTCATCTCCTCTTACGACTTTCACAAAGCCAACTTCCAAAAGATTAATGCCTATCTCAGTAGATGCTCTTTCGACTTTGCCAATCTATCATTAAATGATGCTCTTTCCATGTTTTACAGAGAGCTATTTACCTCTATTTCTCTCTATGTTCCCTTTTCTCGACATAGAACTTCATTAAATTCCCCCCCGTGGTATAATCGAAGACTTCGTTCCTTACGTAACAAAATAAATAAGCTATGGACAGTATATCTCCGCACTGGTTCTTCTTCCGACTATTCCAAATATCTCGGTATTTATCTTAATTTTTCCCAGCTTTATAACTCCCTCTACCAACGCTATCTAAATGATGCACATACCAATCTAATAAACGATCCTAAGTCCTTTTTCCAATTCGTAAACTATAAAAAAAAAAAGACAAGCACTCCGGGAGTGCCGACAGAAGTTATTACTTGAACAATTACATGTGCATCTATCGAATCGTCAGGAAATACTTTTAAATGAAGTGTTTCTTTATTGATTATTATAAACTACTACTACAAATATTATATTATAATTTTCACTTTCATTTAAAGCGCTATTGTAGGTACATGAAAAATAATGCATAATATTTTACAACAGCGCCACCTATCGGGTCCAAAACTATCCTATCTTTCTAGCTGCATACAAACATGCACACATACAAAATTTCATTGGGATCGGTAAAGTTTCTCAGAAAACGGACAACAGCGCCCCCTATCAGGTCCAAAACTATCCTATCTTTCTAGCTGCATACAACCATGCACACAAACAAAGTTTCATTGAGATCGGTTGAGTTTCCCAAAAAAAATCGACAACAGCGCCACCTATCGGGTCCAAAACTATCCTATCTTTCTAGCTGCATACAAACATGCACACATACAAAGTTTCATTGGGATCGGTTGAGTTTCTCAGAAAACGGACAACAGCGCCACCTATCGGGTCCAAAACTATCCTATCTTTCTAGCTGCATAAAACCATGCACACAAACAAAGTTTCAGTGAGATCGGTTGAGTTTCCCAAAAAAATCGACAACAGCACCACCTATCGGGTCCAACACTATTCTATCTTTTTAGCTGCATACAACCATGCACACATACAAAGTTTCATTGAGATTGGTTGAGTTTCTCAAAAAAATCGACAACAGCGCCACCTATCGGGTCCAAAACTATCCTATCTTTCTAGCTGCGTACAACCATGCACACACACAAAGTTTCATTGAGATCGGCTGAGTTTCTCGGAAAATGGACAACAGTGCCACCTATCGGGTCCAAAACTATCCTAACTTTCTAGCTGCATAAAACGATGCACACAAACAAAGTTTCATTGAGATCGGTTGAGTTTCTCAAAAAAATCGACAACAGCGCCACCTATCGGGTCCAAAACTCTCCTATCTTTCCAGCTGCATACAACCATGCACACAAACAAAGTTTCATTGAGATCGGTTGAGTTTCTCAAAAAAATCGACAACAGCGCCACCTATCGGGTCCAAAACTATCCTATCATTCTAGCTGCATCCAACCATGCACACAAACAAAGTTTAATTGAGATCGGTTGAGTTTCTCAAAAAATCGACAACAGCGCAACCTATCGGGTCCAAAACTATCCTATCTTTCTAGCTGCATACAACCATGCACACAAACAAAGTTTCATTGAGATCGGTTGAGTTTCTCAAAAAAATCGACAACAGCGCCACCTATCGGGTCCAAAACTATCCTATCTTTCTAGCTGCATACAACCATGCACACAAACAAAGTTTCATTGAGATCGGTTGAGTTTCTCAAAAAAATCGACAACAGCGCCACCTATCGGGTCCAAAACTATCCTATCTTTCTAGCTGCATACAACCATGCACACAAACAAAGTTTCATTGAGATCGGTTGAGTTTCTCAAAAAAATCGACAACAGCGCCACCTATCGGGTCCAAAACTATCCTATCTATCTAGCTGCATACAACCATGCACACAAACAAAGTTTCATTGAGATCGGTTGAGTTTCTCAAAAAAATCGACAACAGCGCCACCTATTGGGTCCAAAACTATCCTATCTTTCAAGCTGCATACAACCATGCACACAAACAAAGTTTCATTGAGATCGGTTGAGTTTCTCAAAAAAATCGACAACAGCGCCACCTATCGGGTCCAAAACTATCCTATCTTTCTAGTTGCATACAACCATGCACACAAACAAAGTTTCATTGAGATCGGTTGAGTTTCTCAAAAAAATCGACAACAGCGCCACCTATTGGGTCCAAAACTATCCTATCTTTCTAGCTGCATACAACCATGCACACAAACAAAGTTTCATTGAGATCGGTTGAGTTTCTCAAAAAAATCGACAACAGCGCCACCTATCGGGTCCAAAACTATCCTATCTTTCTAGCTGCATACAACCATGCACACAAACAAAGTTTCATTGAGATCGGTTGAGTTTCTCAAAAAAATCGACAACAGCGCCACCTATCGGGTCCAAAACTATCCTATCTATCTAGCTGCATACAACCATGCACACAAACAAAGTTTCATTGAGATCGGTTGAGTTTCTCAAAAAAATCGACAACAGCGCCACCTATCGGGTCCAAAACTATCCTATCTTTCTAGCTGCATACAACCATGCACACAAACAAAGTTTCATTGAGATCGGTTGAGTTTCTCAAAAAAATCGACAACAGCGCCACCTATCGGGTCCAAAACTATCCTATCTTTCTAGCTGCATACAACCATGCACACAAACAAAGTTTCATTGAGATCGGTTGAGTTTTTAAAAAAAATCGACAACAGCGCCACCTATCGGGTCCAAAACTATCCTATCTATCTAGCTGCATACAACCATGCACACAAACAAAGTTTCATTGAGATCGGTTGAGTTTCTCAAAAAAATCGACAACAGCGCCACCTATCGGGTCCAAAACTATCCTATCTTTCTAGCTGCATACAACCATGCACACAAACAAAGTTTCATTGAGATCGGTTGAGTTTCTCAAAAAAATCGACAACAGCGCCACCTATTGGGTCCAAAACTATCCTATCTTTCTAGCTGCATACAACCATGCACACAAACAAAGTTTCATTGAGATCGGTTGAGTTTCTCAAAAAAATCGACAACAGCGCCACCTATCGGGTCCAAAACTATCCTATCTTTCTAGTTGCATACAACAATGCACACAAACAAAGTTTCATTGAGATCGGTTGAGTTTCTCAAAAAAATCGACAACAGCGCCACCTATCGGGTCCAAAACTATCCTATCTTTCTAGTTGCATACAACAATGCACACAAACAAAGTTTCATTGAGATCGGTTGAGTTTCTCAAAAAAATCGACAACAGCGCCACCTATCGGGTCCAAAACTATCCTATCTTTCTAGCTGCATACAACCATGCACACAAACAAAGTTTCATTGAGATCGGTTGAGTTTCTCAAAAAAATCGACAACAGCGCCACCTATCGGGTCCAAAACTATCCTATCTTTCTAGCTGCATACAACCATGCACACAAACAAAGTTTCATTGAGATCGGTTGAGTTTCTCAAAAAAATCGACAACAGCGCCACCTATCGGGTCCAAAACTAACCTATCTTTCTAGCTGCATACAACCATGCACACAAACAAAGTTTCATTGAGATCGGTTGAGTTTCTCAAAAAAATCGACAACAGCGCCACCTATCGGGTCCAAAACTATCCTATCTTTCTAGCTGCATACAAACATGCACACATACAAAGTTTCATTGGGATCGGTTGAGTTTCTCAGAAAACGGACAACAGCGCCACCTATCGGGTCCAAAACTATCCTATCTTTCTAGCTGCATAAAACCATGCACACAAACAAAGTTTCAGTGAGATCGGTTGAGTTTCCCAAAAAAATCGACAACAGCACCACCTATCGGGTCCAACACTATTCTATCTTTTTAGCTGCATACAACCATGCACACATACAAAGTTTCATTGAGATTGGTTGAGTTTCTCAAAAAAATCGACAACAGCGCCACCTATCGGGTCCAAAACTATCCTATCTTTCTAGCTGCGTACAACCATGCACACACACAAAGTTTCATTGAGATCGGCTGAGTTTCTCGGAAAATGGACAACAGTGCCACCTATCGGGTCCAAAACTATCCTAACTTTCTAGCTGCATAAAACGATGCACACAAACAAAGTTTCATTGAGATCGGTTGAGTTTCTCAAAAAAATCGACAACAGCGCCACCTATCGGGTCCAAAACTCTCCTATCTTTCCAGCTGCATACAACCATGCACACAAACAAAGTTTCATTGAGATCGGTTGAGTTTCTCAAAAAAATCGACAACAGCGCCACCTATCGGGTCCAAAACTATCCTATCATTCTAGCTGCATCCAACCATGCACACAAACAAAGTTTAATTGAGATCGGTTGAGTTTCTCAAAAAATCGACAACAGCGCAACCTATCGGGTCCAAAACTATCCTATCTTTCTAGCTGCATACAACCATGCACACAAACAAAGTTTCATTGAGATCGGTTGAGTTTCTCAAAAAAATCGACAACAGCGCCACCTATCGGGTCCAAAACTATCCTATCTTTCTAGCTGCATACAACCATGCACACAAACAAAGTTTCATTGAGATCGGTTGAGTTTCTCAAAAAAATCGACAACAGCGCCACCTATCGGGTCCAAAACTATCCTATCTTTCTAGCTGCATACAACCATGCACACAAACAAAGTTTCATTGAGATCGGTTGAGTTTCTCAAAAAAATCGACAACAGCGCCACCTATCGGGTCCAAAACTATCCTATCTATCTAGCTGCATACAACCATGCACACAAACAAAGTTTCATTGAGATCGGTTGAGTTTCTCAAAAAAATCGACAACAGCGCCACCTATTGGGTCCAAAACTATCCTATCTTTCAAGCTGCATACAACCATGCACACAAACAAAGTTTCATTGAGATCGGTTGAGTTTCTCAAAAAAATCGACAACAGCGCCACCTATCGGGTCCAAAACTATCCTATCTTTCTAGTTGCATACAACCATGCACACAAACAAAGTTTCATTGAGATCGGTTGAGTTTCTCAAAAAAATCGACAACAGCGCCACCTATTGGGTCCAAAACTATCCTATCTTTCTAGCTGCATACAACCATGCACACAAACAAAGTTTCATTGAGATCGGTTGAGTTTCTCAAAAAAATCGACAACAGCGCCACCTATCGGGTCCAAAACTATCCTATCTTTCTAGCTGCATACAACCATGCACACAAACAAAGTTTCATTGAGATCGGTTGAGTTTCTCAAAAAAATCGACAACAGCGCCACCTATCGGGTCCAAAACTATCCTATCTATCTAGCTGCATACAACCATGCACACAAACAAAGTTTCATTGAGATCGGTTGAGTTTCTCAAAAAAATCGACAACAGCGCCACCTATCGGGTCCAAAACTATCCTATCTTTCTAGCTGCATACAACCATGCACACAAACAAAGTTTCATTGAGATCGGTTGAGTTTCTCAAAAAAATCGACAACAGCGCCACCTATCGGGTCCAAAACTATCCTATCTTTCTAGCTGCATACAACCATGCACACAAACAAAGTTTCATTGAGATCGGTTGAGTTTTTAAAAAAAATCGACAACAGCGCCACCTATCGGGTCCAAAACTATCCTATCTATCTAGCTGCATACAACCATGCACACAAACAAAGTTTCATTGAGATCGGTTGAGTTTCTCAAAAAAATCGACAACAGCGCCACCTATCGGGTCCAAAACTATCCTATCTTTCTAGCTGCATACAACCATGCACACAAACAAAGTTTCATTGAGATCGGTTGAGTTTCTCAAAAAAATCGACAACAGCGCCACCTATTGGGTCCAAAACTATCCTATCTTTCTAGCTGCATACAACCATGCACACAAACAAAGTTTCATTGAGATCGGTTGAGTTTCTCAAAAAAATCGACAACAGCGCCACCTATCGGGTCCAAAACTATCCTATCTTTCTAGTTGCATACAACAATGCACACAAACAAAGTTTCATTGAGATCGGTTGAGTTTCTCAAAAAAATCGACAACAGCGCCACCTATCGGGTCCAAAACTATCCTATCTTTCTAGTTGCATACAACAATGCACACAAACAAAGTTTCATTGAGATCGGTTGAGTTTCTCAAAAAAATCGACAACAGCGCCACCTATCGGGTCCAAAACTATCCTATCTTTCTAGCTGCATACAACCATGCACACAAACAAAGTTTCATTGAGATCGGTTGAGTTTCTCAAAAAAATCGACAACAGCGCCACCTATCGGGTCCAAAACTATCCTATCTTTCTAGCTGCATACAACCATGCACACAAACAAAGTTTCATTGAGATCGGTTGAGTTTCTCAAAAAAATCGACAACAGCGCCACCTATCGGGTCCAAAACTAACCTATCTTTCTAGCTGCATACAACCATGCACACAAACAAAGTTTCATTGAGATCGGTTGAGTTTCTCAAAAAAATCGACAACAGCGCCACCTATCGGGTCCAAAACTATCCTATCTTTCTAGCTGCATACAACCATGCACACAAACAAAGTTTCATTTGGATCGGTTGAGTTTCTCAAAAAAATGGACAACAGCGCCATCTATCGGGTGTCGGTTTCTCGGTGACGATGACGCGGTGTCGTTTTTTCGGTGACGATGACGCGGTGTCGTTTTTTCGGTGACGATGACGCGGTGTCGTTTTTTTGGTGACGATGACGCGGTGTCGTTTTTAAGGTGACGCGAATTCACTAATTTCTTTCCATCTAAAAGTGCCCAACGCGCCTAAAGAAGTAATAACTTCAAAAATCGGACGGCTACCCTCCTTCTCTCTCTTACGAAAATGTATCTTCCACCGACCCACATACCATTGCCAACTTTTTTGCCACATTTTTTAAGTTATCTTTTGCCGATGACTCCTTCTCACCGGTTACCTCTTACTTCCACTACCTGCCTAACTTCTCTATCGGTCCCTTTCTCTCTCATACTGTTGACCCTTCCCTTATTGAAAATAAGTTACAATTGCTTAATGACGAGTTCTTACCCGGCCCAGATGGTCTTCCAGCCATTTTCCTTAAGAAGTGGTCTTCCAATCGCTCCCACTTTCTTATCTCTTTCATCATTCTCTCTCAAACGGAGAATTTCCCCAGATTTGGAAAACCTCGTTCATTACACCGATACATAAAAAACCGGCCAAGTGCGAGTGTCACTCGCGCACCGAAGGTTCCGTATTTGGCTAAAGTCCAACACATCAGATATTATTTGAAATCTATATCATTCAATCTTTCCCCTCTTCATGAATTCATCACAATTTAGTTTAATTTAATTACTTAATTTTTTTACTCTCAAAAATTACTCGCACATGAATCTCATTTTCTAATTATTACCTAGTACCCAACCCACGCCAATTTTCCATTCTGTATGCGACCTGTCCCAATTAAAAACTATTGACTAAAAATATATTATTTTTATTTTGTTCTGTACTCCCCAAAAAAATGTATTATACTCTCCAACGAAATTAGCAAGCGGGAATGCGTAGTAGAGATTAAAACTTATGAGAGCAACGTATTTTACATGGTAAAATTATCTTTTTTGAAAATATCTTGTAAACTATTAACTTTTCGGCAAAACAGTATTCAGCACATATATAGACAAGAACATGATCTACAAAAAAGGAATTTATGTATTTTTTTGTGAATCAAGAAATAAACGTTTTTTGGGCGAATGAAAATATTTTTTTCACCAGATTACTAATTAATCTAAAACCAATCGATGTATTCCTTCCACTGGTATTTGTCGTTTAACTAGAGGTTATACCGGATGTTGTGTGTAAATTTTAGCCTCCTATGTCAATCGGTTCTTGAGATAGACCTGGTAACAAAATTGGCTTAGTGGGTTCGGACAGACAGACAGACAGACAGACGGAGAGACATCCGAGCGAAACTAATAAGGTTACGTTTTTTCCCTTTGGGTACGGAACCTTAAAAAGGATCAAAAAGTGAAATTACTAATTGCCGCCCAATAGCCAAACTATCGCATATACCCAAACTTTTTGAAAGTATTGTATATGAAGTCTTAAGCTTTCGGACCAAGTCCCTTATTTCACCCTACCAACACGGTTTCCTGAAAGGTAGATCGACTACTACAAATCTCGTCGAATTTGTTTCCTTTGCCCTCTCATCCCTAGAGAATGGCAATGAAGTCGACGTCATCGCAACTGATTTCAGCAAGGCGTTCGATAAGATATCACATCAATTAATCCTCTTCAAATTGTCTGCCCTTGGCTTTGAACCTATATTGATAAAATGGATATCTTCCTACCTTGAAAACCGGTATTACAGCATTCGCTTTAGGTCCGTACTGTCGTCCTCCTTTTTAGCAACATCTGGCGTCCCACAAGGCAGCCATTTAGGTCCCTTTCTCTTCATCCTAACGGTAAATGATCTTGAGAAGGTCATCAAACACTCATCTCTCTCTCTCTCTCTACGCAAATGATGCTAAAATCTTCAAAACCATCTCTTCACCTCAAGACTCATGCCTCCTTCAAGAAGACCTTGACAGTTTTTCGACCTGGTGTCTTAAAAACTGCTTAGAACTCAACATCAACAAATGCCAATCCATTACCCTATCACGCAAGCGCAACAAGTCCCCTCGCCGACGTTACCTTCTCCATGGTCAACCAATTTCTCTCGTTCATTCTCTTCGCGACCTTGGCATATTGTATGACAGGGAGCTAAATTTCCGTTCGCATATTGACGAAATAATTTGTAAGGCCAACTCCACACTTGGCTTTGTTAAACGATGGTCTAAAGAATTTTCCGACCCTTATGTGACTAGATCTCTCTATATCTCCTTAGTTCGCCCCCTCCTCGAATACGCTAGTCAAGTGTGGTCTCCCTTTCATCGAGTTCATGCACACAGAATTGAGAACGTCCAACGTCGCTTTCTTAGATTTGCGCTTCGAGGACTGCCTTGGGACGATCCTTTTATCTTGCCACCCTACATAGACCGGCTCAATCTCATTAACCTGAATTCCCTTGAGGAACGCAGAGACGCTGCAGACATTCTTTTTATTTATCGTCTTCTCTCCGGCACCGTCGACTGCGCGTCCCTTTACAACTCTATTTTCTTTAACACAAACCCCCGTAGTCTACGTTGCCCTCTTCTCTTTTACCCACCAAACCATCGTACCTCATATGGCTCCAATGAACCGATCTCCCGTATGCTGCGAAAGGTTAATTCCAACCTTTCAGTTTTCGATTTCAACCGCAGCACTGCCCACCTCAAACTCGATCTCCTTCACCACACCCCTTATCCTTAAGTCTTAGTTTTAAGGCTTTTCATGTCTTAGTTTTTAAGGCCCGTTTGCTGATACTACTCATAGCGATTTAAGTTCTACTTAAATAACTTATGGGCTACTTTTTCCTCGTCATAAACTGTCACATAAGATTTTAAGTGGAACTTAAATCGCTATGAGTAGTATCAGAAAACGGGTCTAAGTGTCTTAGTTTTAAGTTGTTACTTTAAGAATAAATGTTAGTTTTAGCTTGTACTAAGCGAAATATATGGGGGTATTGCCCCAACCAAAATGTGTGAGTTTTTAATTTTTGGAACGAATGGAAGGGATCTACAATTTTATGCCGGTTCCAAACGGGCCGATTGAGAAGCTCTTTCATGACAGTTATACTCTCGGATGTTTGTCAGACGTTCGCGAGAGGTGACGCAGTGAAAAAAAACCTGAGTTAGAATTTTTTTTTTTTTTTTTTGCGGGATTCGAACCTGGACCCCTCGCTTAGTAGTCCAAAACACTACTTTACTTTTAAATTCATTTTTATTTGTATTTTAATTAAACTTACATACTAGACAAAAACGATTAAATCTAATTTAAAACTAACATTGATCTTAATTCTAGCTTACTGGCTCTTGGCGAGCGCTCTAAACTTAACAATATCCTTAAAATTATTGCCTTTCGGTCTTAAATCTATCTATATTTAATTTTTATTGTTTTTAATTTTTAAGAAACTTTTTTAAAAACTTGAATTCTTTATTATTTGGTTTTATTTAAAACTACTTAAAACTACCTATACTACTTAGCCTAAATTAATTATAATCAGGGTGGTGAGCAATCTTAAGGATTGGTCACCATCCTGATTGCATCCATGGGCGCCTGACAGCCGCCGACAAGGGTTCACCCGTGCCGCCGAGACTCGAGCGAGGCCATAAGCGTCGGTCGAGTCTGGGTAGCACATACATGTCGGCTAGCCCAAAAACCTAACCTAAACCTAAAAACTTAATATCTATCTTAAAACTACGGAGGATGCTACGTCAGTAGCGCACCGGCCCGGGAGAGCGTATCAACCCTCACCTCTTCCTTAAGCCACCAAAATTCGGTGAACTGCTTTTCAGTATCGACCCTGTCCCGATCCGCAATTGCGGTGCTAAAACGGAGGAGCTCCTGAGCATTGGCGGCGTACCCGTCGTGGATGAGCCGCTTATCCCCTCGTGCCGCGGTGGCTGTGGTACAATACCGGCACACCATCTTTTTTCTGGACTAACCCTTTCATGTCTGCATAAAGAAATGCCTCAGGCGGGATAAAGCCAGACCGAAGCGTACTCTCATGGTACATTAAATTGGGGTAGTAAGCCCCTGAGATCAGGTTATTATCACTGGCCATCGCCCTTGCAACGTGCATCCTGTCCAACACACTAACCACTAAGCCACTGCATCACATAACTACGATACAGAAGATGTAACACGTAACAGCGTCACTTTTCAAATTTGCTCTGGAAGTGTTCATACTGTTTAAGTTGATAGTTGAACGGGATTCGTTAATAATTCCAATCGTCGGAATACGTTGTGTTGTGTTGATAGAGATTAGTTCGTCTTGTGTAAAGGCTCAATAAATAAATACACCGTGGACTGTGATTAGAACTATATACTGATATTGACACCTTTATACTTCAAATAAACTCTACAAACATGAATACCTAAACTAGTCAAGTTTTGGTAAATATTGCTCTAGTTGGCTGATATTAAAAAACAATACAAAATGTATTCTCTACAATGAAAATTAATAAAAAGCATCTCAAAGCATCTACTCTAACTTGGTGAGGGACGGAGGAAAGCTGCATCCAGAGATTCACCAAGCGTAAAAACAACAAACGTCCAGGACGTAAATCAGAAACATTCATTACGCACATAACGAGGTGTTTCGTACGGTGTGATTATTATTTTCATAATCCTAGCTAGGTATCCTAATCCCAAATATATGAAGGCGAAAATATCTACTAAAAATCTTTGTAAGGGGTAATCTTAGCATATACTGAACAGATTAACGGAAAATACTTTTTTTAGTATTATCCCCATTCATAGTCGTACAATCGAGTAGGAATATTTTCCTTCGTTTATAATTAAATTATTCTGTGTTGCGTAGCTATAGCGTTGGTATAAGTAAGTGATCTCCTTCTATGTAAAACAAATCGCTATATTCCCGACAGATGTCGAGGACAGACCCTTTTTCATCGGTATTGCAATGCTGGAATTCTAAGAGTAATTCTAATTTCCTTAATCGGTTTTTTACCAGGTCGCATTTATATCGCATTTAGAAAAACCGGCATAGATATTCAAAGTTTCATTTGTAGTTCTACAGTTTTTGCGGGGACCGGAAGTTAGAAGCCTAAAGTTTGCTTAAACTTCCTGCAAATCATAAAACATTAGGCCGATTGATACAATTTTTTTTTATTACATTGGTGAGATGGAAAACTGTTGAAAATAGAAAATTTCTACCCTCGGCCCTATATCGCCTGCTTCAATTGCATATAAATTCTTTTTGGGTTTTGGTCAATTTCGACATTTGAGGTTTTATTAGATAGAGTATACCTATACATTAGGGTGGGTCAAACATTTTTTTTTTAAATTATGGGTTCTAATATCGGTAATAAAGTTTCGCAATAAGTGAGTTTTATGTATTTACTAGCTGACCCGGCGAACTTTGTTCCGCCCAATTTCTTTAATGTACCTAATAAAAATAATAATTTCGAGCGTGCACAATGCTAATGCTACTTTATGTAATTCGGTCAATTCAAATTCTTTTTTCAAAACTTATAGTTATGCAATAGAAATGACTGAAGTATAGCAATGTCGATGTCTTTCATTCGCAAACTTGCGGTGCATTGATGTTTCACAACAAAATTATAACTGGGCCGACTTATACAATTTCAAATTGTGTAGCGGTATATCTAAGGAATTCAGAAATTTAAAATTTTACATATTTTTTGTTGCACCTATTGGAAGTGGCACTATCCAGTAATTTTTTTTCAAAATGCGATTCTCCATACTAAATTCTATCCCCATAAGGTATTGAGTTTTCTCGACAAAAAGTAGCATAACATGTTCTTTTTTAAACCAAAAATAATAAAAATCTAACGATTTATTCCCGAGTTATGAGTGCACATACGGACGTCAGTCTTTTTTATATATAGCTGTACCCACCCGGCTTTGACCGTATATTTCGTTTTAAGTCTTGCTCAGATTTCTCAAAGTTCTTTATTTGGACCATGTCCATTTATGATTTTACCTAATTATACAACTTTCTAGAAATAGCGTTTGATTTGATTTTTGAATGAAAGGTGCCACAACCCGTTTTGCGCTTATGGTTTGCAAGGTATCACCTTTAGGATGGTGTCCTATCTTTCAACCGGGAACCAGCCATAAACATGCACAATATTTCATTGAAAAGAGTTGTGTGGTTTCGGAGATCGACGACAGCACCAGCTATCGGGTCCATAGCCCAAGTGGAAATTGTTGGTTATAGTGTAAGCGACGTTCCTACATTTGTGACATGCTTCCGTAACAGTAGATAACAGTGTGCATAGTGTATCAGAGTGCTTACTAAAGGGTTTTTCAATAAGAGCGCTACAAAAGTTTTTTTTTAAATAAATAAAACAAAAATGAAATTCTTTATTCCTGTGAAAGTACGTTCGATGCCATTATGTATGGAACTCGATTTCTTTTGCATGGCCACCACGGGCACGCTTGCAGAAGTCCAGACGCTGAACCCAATTTACGACGGTTTTCAAGCATAAATCGGCCGATACTGCTGCAATTTCACGTTCGATATTCCTACGAAGTTCATCAATCATCGCTGGCTTGTTGGCATAGACCATAGACTTGACGTAGCCCCACAGGAAATAGTCTAACAGCGTCAAATCGTCCCTGTTAAAAAACCCTTTATTTCCAGTGCAGAATGGAACGTTGGCCAAAGTGAGGAAAAAGTTTTAGCTTATAAAATAACTATTTCGGGAACACATATTTTGGGTATGACTTGTTACCGGAATGTTCCCGAATTTAAGTGAGCTGTCAAATTAGTTTTCATGTGTTTGTAAGTTGGTTCGCACGAAAAAGAAAATGTGATATAGAAATACTGGTACCTTCCCTCTTTAATGGGGATAATAAAGTAC
The DNA here is from genome assembly GCA_949126925.1 of Cheilosia vernalis. Taxonomy (NCBI): domain Eukaryota; kingdom Metazoa; phylum Arthropoda; class Insecta; order Diptera; family Syrphidae; genus Cheilosia; species Cheilosia vernalis. The sequence continues at coordinate 44,902,062 of OX421358.1, forward strand.
CTAAACGAACAAAGTGTCATGAAAATGGTAATGGAGGTAATATAATGCGAATTTAATAATTGCATATCTTCGTACCCGAGTGCAAAATTTTTTAACGAAAATCTGTTTTACTACATATACCACGCGCTAAAGAAATATTCAGGATTCAGATACAGCTGGGCCGGCGAAATACAATTGCAATAACCGTAGCGATTTACTTGTCGGCCAACCTACCGCTTTTTTACTGAAGTGCTTTATGGTACATAGCATTTTTCGTTCCATTTACGGGTGCGTACACGTACAAAGCGAGAGGTTTGCCGACACGTGAGCACGCCACATACAATTGACCACGTGAGAAACATGGAACGCTATGCTGATGATGATTGTGTTGTTGTCTATCTCGGTCTCCAGTATGGACGACTGCATGGTATTCTTTCCTGAAGTTCCGAAATATTCTATCGATTGTTAATATTCCGATCTGACTGTTCGTCCTGATTTTCTGCGACGTGAAACGTTTGACCTTCGCACTGGCGGCATGATCAAATTTGTCTTGGAAACGACGAATCCCACACAAACTTTCATCCCCTATATCATTCTGTCAAAGTTTTGTTTTCGAGACATAAAGTAGCCTATGGCCTTCCTTGGGCCCAATCGAAACCATCAAGCTCAAAATCTTTAAAAACTAACCATCCTCTTTCGAGTTATGTGCGTAAAAACTCAAAACGCTCAACAACTCCTGTGTTGCCTATCATCATCATCATCTCAAACATTTCAACTTACTCACTCTCATACTAATGCAAGGATCCTGAAAATATTTGGCAAACAAAAATGATGCATTCAAACACCATCAAACAAATCGAAGTATCTACTCCATTTCAAAAAGCTACTTAATGTGACATAGTAAACATAAGCAATCTTATTAGGTGTATTTAAAAAAAAGAAATTTCAAAATTGTTTGCAACAACAATTTGCTTGCAAAATAATTAAAATAATTGACAACAACAATTGGCATTAAAATTAATTTTTTTTTTGTATATGAAGTATCACTACTCGATTTCCATCCCGTTTATTTTTTTTCAAAGTGCATTTCCCCATACAAACTATCATAACCTTTTTCATCCCCTCAAAGTTCTGTTTTCGCGACAAAAAGTAGCCTATAATATAACCTTCCTTGGTCCAAAACGAAACCGTCAAGCCCAAAATCGTTGAAATCCAACAATCCTTTATCGAGTTATGCGCGCACACACGGACTTCATTGCCTTTTATATATATAGATTATATAAATGTAGAAAATTCCTTAAACAATATTTTGTTTTGCTAATAAGACCAGTAATTTGTAATAGGATCAGTTATTATCATCGTATCCTTCCATTTTTATTTCTCAAATAAATTTTCCGCTGCATTTAGAGTTACAAATCAGCCAGAAGTACATTCCTTTTAATTCCAAAAAGGTTTGGAAAAACAAATTACATTTTTTTTCTACGGCATACTACGGTTAACATATATTTTTTGAAAAAGTCTTTACTTCAAATTGCAATAAGATTCCTTTAGTCGTTAAGTTCTGGTGTATTAAATTATTACTACAAAGGTGTGTTACTGTGATTTTGAAATGTCCTATATTTGGCGATACAAGTGACTTGAAAGATAATGTACTCCAACGGCTTAAAATTAAAATGAATAAAAATACGAAAAAAGAACTAAATTTTCAAGAAGTTTCTGATGTTGTCGCCGTGAAAATAGAAAATATATTTGGAAAAAAGCTTCACTTCCGACATCATCACACGTAAGAGTGCAACAAATAATGCTTCTTAAAGCTTATCATCTCAAATTTAAAAATAGTTTGAAATCTCATCCTAAAATACATAAAAAGCGATTAGGACTTCTTGGCTGCCAAAAAGATTTTGTTTGATATATCTTCATGTACGTGCTTAGATTTTGCGAAGTGTGTTTGTCATAAAGAAAAGAAAATCCCATTGAACGAGCAAAGTTTTCTTACCGACCAAAGAACTGCAATAAAAATGGTTATTGGAAACATAGACGTGGTAACAACAAATCAAAACGGTCTAGAAAGGAAACTCAAACGGGATACTATCGATAGTTTTATGTACTTACGATTTTCTAAAGACGGGGTTGTAAATTTGTCCATTATTTATGAATAGAAAACATCCTCAGGGTCAGACAAACCTGACCTGAGAAGTTCTAGCGAGCACTCCCGTCCCGACTGATGCTTAAGCTTTAAGTGGTCGGAGAGATTTCTCGTGTTACCGGAGTCTTGTACTCCTTTTGGCACAAAGTATACTTAACAAGTTTATTGTCACCTTCAACATATTTAAAAAATTTCCACACAACCGATTTTTTACTTCAATTAATTTTTCACTATATTTTTTCACTTTAAATTTGAAGAAATAATTTTTCTATTTTGTTGTATTTAGTGAAGAAACTTAAACTTAACCGTAAGAAAAACAAGCTTCAAGTGAAATACATCTACAAAGTTAGAAAAGACGCAGCGCTATCTGCGATTGTAAATGCTACCAGGATAATGCAACGATAGTTTCTTTTTTGACACAAGAAAAAACAAAATATGTAAAAAAACAAAAAAATCTAAATCACTTTCACCAGCGCCACTGGCCCCTTGTTATTTCGTGGAAGGGTTGAAAGGAGTACGTACTCAAATATCTACATAGTCGCGCAAAAGCAATTTGCAGTAAAGAGGTTATCTTATTTTGAAAATAATCAGTTTTGTTATTGTTTGTTCTTTTTTATTACAGCATCATATCTAGACAAAATCGATGCCTAGACACTGCACAATATTAGAGTACCGAAGCAGCTGTGGTCAAGAAATGTTTACATTTGCATTTGTATTTTATTCAGGTTTAATTAAAGGCGCCTATTTTTTTTCATTACAAAAGAGGTATCTACTTCTTTTGTACTGCTTTATACAAAGATAAATAGTACTTCTACTAAAGAAGTACTTCTTTCACGTACATATTTCGCATGTTTAATCAGTACTTCTTCTACGTTAGCTTTGAATTGGGCTTCGATAGTATCGATAGTTTTTTTGAACCATCGATAGTATCGATAGTGTAAAAAACTATGTTTAAGGAACACTACCAGGCTGTTCGATTCAAATACAATTACTGTAGTGTAGTGATATCGGATATCAAATGCTTTTTTTGTGAACCATAAAACAAGATATATGTACCTACTTCAGTAAAGAAATTAAATATTTCAGTGGATTGATTTAATTTTTTGTTGTGGAGTTGACTGAGAAGTAGATCGCAAAAAGCTTTTCGTTGGTACAATTATCCACTCTTTTTTCGCACACGTATATTGTCCGGGACATTATTTGCTTGCGAAAATTTGACATTTGTACTGCAGTGTTGCCAGCTTTTATAAGAGGTATGGGTGAACAACCGCGCCCATGGGATGTATGTTACGTGTCTTTTAGCGGCGAACTCTAGATACCTGGGGACCTCTAGTTTCAATTCAATTCCCCTTTTCTGTATACATTGGGTGAGTACAGAACGACCTCCCTTTCCCCCTTACTCGTGGGAACAAAATAGATAAACTACAAAAAACAAACAAAGGGACTGGTGTAGACGAATCGGGCACCAAGAACTTCATAAAATACGATTCTCAGAGGAACATGACGGAGGAGGAAGAAAACCTCTTACTTCAAGAGCCGTCAACAAATAAGGACACTTCGGTTGGGGGAAGCGAGTGCAAGTTAATAAAATTTGCGCAGAAATTGTTAAAAAAATATTTTTCAGGGCAGATTACCCTGTCCTTTATTGTTGGAAGAATCGATTAAGACTAAACTAAAGAATAAAGAAGACACTTACAAATTGAATTATCAAAGCTTGCATTTTCATTTATTACAATATTGATTAACCTAGCTTGCATTTTATTCCCAATAAGAATTTCCCAGGAAATTCGCCCCAGACGCTAGGTCAGCATTTCCGCTGCGCGTGCGAGTGGTTGACGAAGTTAACTCTTCCCCCTTTAAATGCGATGGTCCTCAATCGCCTAAAAGTAAGGAAGGTTGTTGAACTGTGTTTGTTGGATTCTTCCTTTTGGTAAACTTTCGGTGTGTGGTGGAGCTTCGATGTTCTTAATTTCTTGCTGCTGGACTATGACTCTGGTTTCATTACTTGAATGCCTTGTTATGATTCTATAGATGGTGATAATTACTAGGATAATCCCGATGAGACTTATTGTTCCGCAGCTGATGAATGCGTAAGTTTCGTTTTCACTTTTGAGCAACTCGATGCTTTTGGTATTGTTGATGTGGAGTTCGCCCATCATTTCGAGCGACAATAGTCGATGGAATCTGTTCTCTATGGGTGTTGGCTGCAGTATGGCTGGAAGAACGGTGTGTGTAGAAGCTTCGTATGCCGCAAATACTCTATTGTTTATCGTTATGTTGGTTTTCTCGTACCAGTAAGGTTCCGAGGTGTGGATTCGACTTGGAGAATTCCGTTAAAGTCGTTAAGCAGGATCATTCCACTTGTTATTTCCTCGATCGACGGGATATGCTGACTATTCACTTTATTACATGTTGCTATTTTACTATTTAATAGGTTGGGAATGCATGCTGAGTTAACAATATTTATAAGATCTCTTTTATTACAAATTGAAACACTATTTATTATTTTACAATCATTAGTTACGCCAAATATTTCGTTTTTGTTTCTTACAACTTCTTTATAGTCTATTTCTATGGCTACTCCATTTCTCTTCACAGGTTTTAATAATATTCGTTCATATGTGGAAGGATCGGTAGTAGGGATATTAACAATATAAAGTATGGAAACTGTGTTTGTTATTATCTTTATTTCAGCAAAACTAAGAGTTTCTTCTATAGAAGTGAAAGGGACATTCTCTTGATTTAGTGTTTTTACAGCTAGGCTTATTTCTTCTTTTGATAAAATCATTGAATTAACAATTCCTAGTTTCGCCCAATGTATGGCCAAATTAATGTTAACTAATTCTTCTTTTAAAATTTTAAACTTGTATTGAATATTTAATATTACAATCTCATTCGTAATCTTGGTTATGTTATTAATTCTTTCATTATGCAATTTATTTATTACAACTTGACGTCAGAGTTAATAAGTAGGTTATTCATCTTTCTTTTGATAGTAATGAAGTCGTTGTGGTCGGGATTACCAGCAATCCACTTCCACGTCGAACCTATAAAATCTAGATATCTTTCTTGGTTTTAGGTTAGATATCAAATTTTTTATTTGCTCGTGCTCATGGGAAAGGTATAGGAAAAGGGAATCGTTCATGGTTTCGTTAAGTTTAAGCATTGGAGAAATTTTGGTCAAGAGTTGTTCGTATTGGTCGAGGTCAATGTCATGGATTAATTTGAAATTTCCGTTCTGTATCTTTGTTTGTCTAGTGTGTATTGAAACGAATTGAGAATTAGAGAAATCCAAAATTTGGATTTCCGCTTCCGCGATGCATAATGCATGTCTGAAAAGAGAGATGTGAAATTTGTTGTTCAGTTCCTAATATTGCTTTTGTGGATCGTTCTGCCGGATTCAGTCACGACAGTTGTATTTTTGTTTTCCTTAACTACTTCTTTTTTATATCGGACGGTGAGCTTAGAACCAATTCTTTTGTTATGCTTTATATAAATGACGTCTCCAGGATGGTACATCTTACATGGTTTCCTGGTTTGGTTATGATAACTTAAATCTTGTTCTTGTTTTTGGATAATTTTATCTATATTATTCTGCCTGGTTTTATCAAGTTCTTCGGGGGTTATTTGTGGAGATGGACCAAAGAAGAGTTCGACCGGTTTTTTTCCTGTTGTGGAGTGAATTGTAAAATTATATTCGTTAGTGGCTCTTTCGAGCAGTTTCTCGAAGGATCGGGATACCTTTTCAGCTTTGAGGCATCTCATGATCTCTGAGAGAGTTGAGTGGAACCGCTCAATCTGCCCGTTTACTTCGGATTTGTAGGGTGGTGTTCTGTGAATGCGAATGCCCAACTCGTCTTCCATCATGGATAATATGGATACCGAATTAAGGGCTTTTTCGTTGTCTATGACAACGCTCTCGGGAATGCAGAAAGAGAATACGATTTCTCGAAGAGGTTGCCTGAGGTCGGTTATTGCTCTTGACTTGATAATTTTAGTCTTGGCGAACTTGGTGAGCTTGCATATGGCGGTTAATACCAGTTTTTTTCCGTTGAATAAATATCTAAATGCAGAGTGTGGCCAGGATAATTAGGGATTGGAGTTGGTTCAAGGATAGGTTTATTTGGGTGTCGTTCATATTTGTTTTCTTTGCAAATTCTACATACTTTTACTAGTCTTTTGATTTTTGATGCCATTTTCGGAAAATAAAAATGTTGAAGAAGTTGTATGCGGTTTTCTTCTGGATTACGGTGTGCCCTGCGATGGATACTTAATATTTTTTCTTCCTGCTCCGTTTCGTTGGCCAGATCTTCAACCATTGTTTGAGTGTATCTAACTTTGTATTTGGAAAAATGTTCGGGATAAATGTTTTGTATTTGGCCCATTATTTCTTCTTTTGTTTGCAAGCCATTTATTACACTGGGATTTAAATATTTTTTAAAAATTGAAATGATATCTGAGTTGCTATAACTGGGTTGTACAAAAACGTGTCTGTGGTACGTGGGAAATGGAATTAAGAATTGATGGCTAGTTGTGTCCCCGATTTCTAAAATCAGCTGATTTCGGAAAACGTTAATGGGTACTTCAACTGCTGGTATCAGGTTATGTGAAGAACTCTCATCACTATGTTGCGTCATGGTCATTGAATTTATTTGTGTTTTTTGTGGCAGTCGAGATAAAGCATCGGCAACTACGTTTTCCTTTCCTGGTTTGTACTTGAGTTCGTAGTTGTACTCCTCCAGGATTGCTTTCCATCGCTTCATCTTGTGGTTTGTGTTTCTATTACTCAGCGCATATGTTAATGGCTGGTGGTCCGTATAAATATTTACTTTTTTTGATCCATAAAGGAAATTCCTAAGCGAGTTTAGAGACCAGATGATGGCGAGCATCTCTTTCTCGTTAGTGGTGTAGCTTTCTTCTGTCTTTGTCAGTGTCCTTGAGAGAAATGTTATGGGTTTTCTGTCCTGAGATAGGACAGCACCAATTGCATAGTCGGATGCGTCCGTCGTGAGTTCGAAGTCTTTGTTAAAGTTCGGATGAGTGAGAGTTACTTATTTTGAGGTTAAGGAGTCTTTAATTTGGTTAAATGAGTAAATGCAGTTTTCGTCAAGATCTATCGTTTTATTCTTAGAGATATGTCTGGACACTCGTCCGTTTTCCGCTCTTAAAAGGGATGTCAGGGGTTTCGCTATTTTCGCATAATCTTTGATAAATCAGCGATAATACCCTGACATACCTAGAAAAGATCACAGGTCTTTGAGCGTTTTTGGGGGTGGTAGCTCTGTAATGGCATGAACCTTTTTAGGGTTAGTCTTAATGCCATCAGTGCTGATTACGAATCCTAAGAATTCGATTTCGGATTTAAAATATTCACATTTATCCAACTGGATTTTCATGTTGGCTCGTTCTAGAGTATCAAAGACGGCTTCGAGGTTTTTAAAATGTTCAGCTTTGTCTTTTCCAAAGATGACGATGTCATCAATGTAGACATAACATCGTTTTCCGATGTGCTCTCTAAGGATGTCGTCTAGAGCTCTTTGGAAAATCGCCGGAGCATTTTTTAACCCAAAGGGAAGACGAGTGAACTCGAATTTCCCGTTATTGATGGAGAACGCCGTTTTCTCAATATCGGATTCTCTGAGCTTGATTTGGTGAAATCTGCTCTTCAAATCTATGACAGAAAACCATCTATTGTCGCCGAGGTTAGCTAGGACCTCATTGATTTCCGGAATGGGGTATCTGTTCGGTAATCGATCACCATTCGATATTTTTTTTCGCCTGAAGCGTCCATTTTTTTGTTGACGATCCAGACTGGCGAATTATATGGAGATTTCGATGGCCTGATAATATTATCATTTAGAAGTTGGTTGATTTGCTTTTCAACTTCTTCTTTAAGTCGTCTTGGATAGGGATAGGATTTGGAGTAGACTGGTTCGTTACATATTGTACGAATTTCTCCTTTCACGGTTGTCGCATAAGTGAGTTTTTTTGTCAGGATCGGAGAAGAGTTTCGGGAAAAAACCAATAACTTTTTTGAGATAGTTAGAGTCTTCGTAATTCAGATGGGATGTTCGGATATTTACGCTATTTACGGTTTCGGTTAGATGCTGTTTAAGTTGGATAATAGTGTTCTGGTTAACTTTCATATAGTTATCTTTTATGTGAATAACCGCGTTCAGGCTTTTAAGGGTATCGTTCCCTATAATGCCGTCAAATGATATAAGGGTAGGAAGTATAAAAAATTGTAAAGGGCCTATTTCAGTACCAAGAAGATGAATAAGACTATGGTGGGTTATTCTAATGTTTCCCCCTACGGAATTAGCATAACAAATCTTTTGGTTGGGGAGAGGATTGCGTATATGTCGTGGTTGAATATAATTTTTGTTCGAGCCTGTGTCAATTAGAAATTTATACACCTGTCCACTCTTTGCAACGTGCTCGAAATAAGGAAGCGCAGAGTGTTGTAATCTTAAAAATATATGTCATCAACTTGTTGCGGTGGATCAAAATATTGTTCATCTGTTTGGTAGTCACTGTATTCCGTAAGTGTTTGCTCGTGGTTTTGATCTTCTCGGTTCATCGTGTCTTCGTATTGTTATATTTCTTGTTCTTCGGCGACGGATTCTCCAGTATGGTAGACTCGTTGCATTTTATAGCGTTGATGAACTTGTTGTGAGTGCTCTCGCTTCTGTGCAGTAGGTTGGTTTCTTGGTCTATTTAAGTAATCTACCCTCTGAGTTCTAATAGAATGATCTATATCCATAGGCTTGGGAGGAGGTTCACGTTGGTTTGGTGGAAACCGTTGCGGTTGGGCTTGTTGGAAAGACCTTGAATGATATTGTGGTTCCCTGTGGAATTGGGGTTGCTGAGGTTGACGAGGTTGAAGCAATTGTGGAAAGAACTCTCGCCTTGTCGCTGGAACAGGAACTGGGTGTGGAGGATTGAATCTTCTAGGAGGAACCGGTGGAGGTGTTTGCTGGAAGGTTTTTCCAGCTGTTGATTGGAAATTATTGGCGTGTTGAGTTCTGAAGTCAACATTTTGGAGTTTAAGACAAAGATGCAGAGCCTGCGGCAAATCTGCGGGTTCCCTTATACTGAGTAATCTGGGAAGGTCACCCTTCAACCCTCTAACGAAAGTATCAAGTGCCTTATCTCTATAACATTGAGTCATGTTGTTTAACGATTCATGGCTCATATCAATACAACCGAGTTTGTTAAGAATCAGGGATAAATGGTGATAAACTGCTTGATAGAATTCGGGTATTGTATTGTTACCCTGTACCAGAGTCGTCATCTGATACTCGAGGGTTCCTAGGTCTCTCTTATCTGCATAATGCAGAGTCAAACATTTAGAAATCTTTTCCCAATTTAAAGGGGTGTTGTAAGATTCGAGCGCTATATCGGCGTGGCCTGTTATATTATTTCTAATAACGGACAAAATGCCATAATATTTTTGAGTACCCTTAAGGTGCTCGTAGATCTTAAGTATTCTTTCAACACTTTTTTTCCACGAGTTGAACTCCTGAGCTTCACCTGAAAATTCGCGCAAACTCTTAACCACATCTGGAACTTTGTCCATGTCCGAAAGATTCTGATCAGTGGTGTTAATCGGTTGATCAATATCATTATTAATATCTGAGGCTGGATTCATAATTGAATTAAATATCTGTCGTCCCTGAATGTGTAGTGTTTCGGTTACGAGTCTGGTTATGAGATGTACTAAGTTATCGTCTACTTGGTTTGTAAAGGAGGGGGCAGGAGGAGCAGGAGGAGCAGCATTTTCTCCTGGTATTTCTAAGCGGGCTGGTCTGATTAAATTACTTGGGTTCGACATTTTGAAGTTTTTGTGATTGAAATTAAGTAGATGAATGTGGGAACCGAGATTCGCAATTGAAATTGAATCAAAATTAATTGAAATAGGTCTTAATCTAGACGAGTCTTAGGTTGTTACACAGATAATTACTAATTACAAAAGCAAAAAATATTCTTACAGAAATTAAAAATTGGATCTTATTCTAGATGAGTCTTAGGTTGTTACAAAATCGATTAAAAATTACAAAGGAAAAATATTCTTACAGAAATATAACGGCTTCAATTCTCATAACGTAGATGGGTTCTGGACCGTGGCTGTTGGTTGGGGCGGCTGTTCGCTATTCCGGAACTCCTTTTTATCCCTGTTTTACAGGATTACTCGGGGGCCTCTTTTCCCCTACACAATTACTAATCAGTCTCGTGGCCTGGTGTCCACGTTACGAAACTTGTGGCTTGGTGTCCACCTTGTTTTTTTACACGCACTATCAATAATTTCGTGGCTTGGTGTCCACTTTACACAACTTGCGGCTTGGTGTCCACTGTTTTGTTTCACGCACTAGCGAAGATTTCGCGGCTTGGTGTCCACTATATTTTTCTCACTAGCACTATTTCCACGATTAGTTTAGTTTATAAGTGCGTTTATTATTCGTACGCGTATTGACTGTTTAGTAAAACCGCACGGTCCCTGCTCGGGCGCCAGTTAATAAAATTTACGCCGAAATTGTTAAAAAAATATTTTTCAGGGCAGATTACCCTATCCTTTATTGTTGGAAGAATCGATTAAGACTAAACTAAAGAATAAAGAAGACTCTTACAAATTGAATTATCAAAGCTTGCATTTTCATTCATTACAATATTGATTTCCCTAGCTTGCATTTTATTCCCAATAAGAATTTCCCTGGAAATTCGCCCCAGACGCTAGGTCAGCATTTCCGCTGCGCGTGCGAGTGGTTGACGAAGTTAACTTGTACGGCTGACCTCAGACTCGAGAAACTTTTTCTTGAAGATGAGGACAATCGTTCAATCGCCAGCTCATCCAAATTGTCAACATCGTCTTCTATGTCGATTAGGAAAAAGGTCGTTAACTGCAAAATGACGATTCCCTTTCGGTATTGTGAATTGTGATGCCATATGGCAACAGGAATATTCATAAATAACGTCCATTCTCTCTCTCTGAGTATATTTTTTCGATTTTCTTTTCTGATTAACTTCTTGAAGTATCTGTTCAATCAGTAGAGGCAAACAAACTGGTTGATGGTTGATGTCATTGTGCTTTTAGCTCTCATGTAAGGAAGGTCTGCAGTAGAGCTCGATTTTTTTTCGTTGGAAGACTAAGACTATTTTTATGTTTTTTTTTTTACATTGATAATTGACAAATACATTATCAATTTCGATTATATTTTAATAATAAATAGCAGGCATACAATAAAAAAAATAAAATAGACATCTCGTCGGCTGAATGCTATCTGGTTCAATGTCCATTTTTCAAAATGTTGGCAAATCGATTTTTAAAGTTCAGATTGAAAATTTTTGTTTATATCAGAAAATTTTTGATTGGTATTGATATTTTTCTGAAAGCCTTGACAATTTTGTTTTTAAAACAAGTCGCAGAATTTGTTTTTCTTTTGTTTTGAATTAGTTATAAAATAAAATCAACAAGCAAGTCATTTTGAATATTGAACAAAGTTATATGGAATAACAATAAGTTGGTAAAATTGTCGGATATTGAACAGAAAAACTCAATATTGAACAACATAGAAAAAAAACACAAAAAGAGAGGAAACATGAAGTTGATTATCTTATATAGAACAAAAAATAGTCTTAGTGTTGAAAATTTGAAAGAAACAAGAAAAACACATAATGTACATAGCAATGTCACGTGTAAGTAAAAAGTTAGAAAAAGTACATTCTTCTATGCCCGTTGGTGGCTGGAGTACGCGGGAAATACGACAGGCTCAAAGGGTAGATCCGTGCCTTGATTTTGTGCGGTTTTTGAGGCGATGTCGCTAGGGAACGTTCCGAATCGGATTTGAGTGTGTGAGTGAGCCGCGCGCTGTGACCAACGAGACCGTAGTGCAATAATTTGGCACTTTTTCGAGGACCCTCATACTATTTGTTGCTACTTTTTCCCTTTTTTTAGTATGAAAATTCACTTTGGAAATTTTAGAAACGCAGTGATTTCCAAATGAATTTCTATAAAATATAACGCTGCTGTGTATCAGAACACGATTATAGCGTTAGGAGAGCCAACAATTGTTAAATATTGTGCGAAAATTCTTAAATTGCAGAATAGCTTTAGAAATGACACTTTTTTTCTTTTTTTTATTTGTTACTTTTCAGAATTTCGCAACAATCTCCCGGACTGTTAGAGAAAGGTTATAAATTTTAGTTTTAGTTTCACAATACAATATAGACTGTAAAAAGATCACTCTCTCACAACGTTTCTTTTATAAATAAACCCAAAACAACCAAATAACATTAGAATTAGATGTCTTTAAGGTTGTTCTGCGGGTAAGCTAGAGCTAGACAGTACTTTAGATGCAATTCGTTTTCAAATGACAAATTTTAAAATAAAAAACCTTTTAGCTTTGATTTTTATTTATAAATATATAAAAAAATAATTGAATTTTGTTTATAAATTATATCAATATCTACTTTTGAAATCTCCTTCAATTTAGTTTTAAAAAGTCCATATAAAAGGGGCGATGAAAGAAAAGTGTGCCTTTTTCTGACGCTGTTACATAAATTTAGTATTTTGTAGTATTTACACTATTTACGCGTTATTTTGTTAACATATTCATTTTGAAATCACAGTTTTTGAAAACTTTTTTAAGTACTATTCACATGAGCGCGAATTGCGAACAAATTAATTTTGAAGTAATTTTCATTAAACAATGATTGAAGTAATTGAAGTGTAAAAAAATTCGCTTGTTCGCAGTTCGTTCGCCATTGGCTCTCATGCGAATAGTCCAAAAATGTGTATTTTACAAATAATAAAAAGGAACAAGGAACAAAAAATTGTATTAGTGTCCTCGAAAAAGGTACCAAATTGTCGCACAACGGTCACGCTGTTGTCATTTCTTCTCATCCGACATCCTTCTCGCTACCTAAAAAGGTCGCGTGTGGGAAAGCTCGCCTGGAATTTGCAGGAACAAAGCGATATAAGAACAGGGAAATATTGGAAGTTGTCAGTTCGCGACATCACTCACACATTTATAGAATCCGCCTATACGTGAACCCTTTCCGACACCGCCATTGCGGAAAAAACCGCACAAAATCAAGGCACCGGATATCGAACCGATTATCGCCTGGAAGGAGCATGAGGGAAAACCAGACTGGCAGGAGATATCCAATAGGAGCCCCGAGGCTCTGGGCACAGTGGGACTCCCTTCATGTACAAGACGGTATTCTAAAAATAAGATGGGAAAGCCCGGATGGAAAGTCTTTCGTAATGCAGCTTGTTGTATCCATGTCAAAAGTTATGGAAGTGCTGAGGGAATTACATGATGGAGTGTCTGGGGGCCACTTGGGAATCAATAAAACGCTCGAAAAAGTGCGGGAACGCTTTTACTGGATCCATTCAAGGGAGGATGTTGAAAATTGGTGCAGGAAATGCGTAACATGTGCGGCCAGCAAAGGCCCGAGAGTGAAAGTCCGAGGCAAGATGCATCAATACAATGTTGGAGCCCCATTCGAAAGAATAGCAGTTGATATTGCGGGACCGTTTCCTGAAACGAACAATGGAAATCGTTACATCCTCGTTGTTATGGACTATTTCAGTAAGTGGCCTGAAGCATTTGCTATCCCAAATCAAGAAGCTAAAACCGTGGTGTAGCAAATCGTCTTCAACTGGGTAAGCAGATTCGGTGTACCGATGGAACTGCATTCGGACCAAGGACGAAACTTTGAGTCGAAGATTTTCCAAGGAGTGTGCCAGTTACTCAGGATTCACAAGACAAGGACAACACCGCTTCACCCACAATCAGATGGGATGGTGGAGCGCTTCAACAGAACACTGAATCAACACCTCTCTAAGGTCGTTGGCGAGGACCAGAGAGACTTGGATAAGCAGATTCCCATGTTTTTATTGGCTTATCGAGGTGCAGTGCATAACACCACAGGACATACTCCATCTGAAATCTTATTTGGCCGAACAGTCCGCCTACCTAGCGAGTTGATGTTTGGATATCCTTGCGAAGAGTCCAAAAATGAGGAGGAATATGTTACAGACCTCAGGGAAATCATCAGGGACGTGCATCGAGACACTAGGAATAAGGTTAAGATAGCCAGTGACCGCATGAAAACGAGGTACGATACTAAGACGACAACTACAGGATTCCAGGAAGGAGATCTGGTATGGCTGTATAACCATCATCGTAGGAAGGGTTTATCGCCTAAGTTGCAACAAGACTGGGAAGGGCCCTACACAATCGTACAGCGCATCAACGACATTGTATATCGCATCCAACGAGGAAGAGGCAAGCTGAAAGTCGTTCATGTGGATCGTCTTCATCGTTATAATGGTGAAAATGTTAACGATTTTGTTCGGGACGAACAAGTTTAAGAGAGGGATATTGTGGCGTGGAAGGTATCGTGTAACCTTAATGGTGTATGGTGAAACAAGTCCACTCAAGTGTCACTTCTAATTGGAGACTGGAATCTGTCAAATAAATGTACATCACCACTGTAGCTAGTTCTAGAACCATTTAGGACTAGCTAGAAATTTCTCGTTCAGATGGCGGAGCGGGTATAAAAGGACAGCTTTTAGAAGAGGGACACACAGTTGATTTATAACAGTGATTGGTTAAAGTTCGAGATAGTAAACGGTTGTAGCGATAAAATAAGTGAAAAGTAATAGAGTGAATTAAGTGATTGGTTTGAAACGTTGAAGAATTGTTTAAGTAATATTGTTCTGGTACTTAATAAGTGAAATATTTTAATAGTCGATAAAAGTGTAATAGAAGTGAATTTTATTAGAAAAGTTTAACAGAATAGTGTTTTATCTTTTCGAATCCCAGCCTGAATGTAACAATAGTAATTAAAAACTTACATGTCTTTAGATTCGATCTTTATCACAATGCACAGCGGTACCTATGGAACTTACGTTCTTACCCACCTAAAGATCAGGACTGAATGAGAACTATACGGACATCAAATGCAACAACGGTGATCTCGTTTGATATTGAACAAAAGAGAATGAAAGTATACGGTTGGATATTGAACAATAACTAAAATTGATTGGATATTGAACAAAATAGAAATGAAGGAAGTACATACGCATATTGAACAAAACATCCAAAATAGTGGATATCGAACAAGAAAGAAATTATAAAATCTTTTTTTAAAAATGTACCAGAAATTGTTCAATAGGGGAAAGTGGTCACCCTTCGTACATGGGGCACATTCATACAGTAAGTATAAAAGAAAAACTAAGCTTCGCTAAAACACGTGTTTGCTCGTGTGCATAGACATACCAGGTAGCATTTCGCTCAACGAACTTCGGGACAGTCGGGCAAAAGGTATGATAGCTGACAAGCGTAACGTGTTTTCGAGCGCTGTGAGTAATTTTTTTACCGAAGTTCGCGATCGCATTGCGAGTAAGTTTTTTACGTTTCTTGCAAAATAGGAATGACGAATTTTTGTTTACAATGTTTATTTTGCTTTTAAATTACTAATATTTCCCTACTAAATTTTA
The DNA here is from genome assembly GCA_949126925.1 of Cheilosia vernalis. NCBI lineage: Eukaryota > Metazoa > Arthropoda > Insecta > Diptera > Syrphidae > Cheilosia > Cheilosia vernalis. The sequence continues at coordinate 44,917,694 of OX421358.1, forward strand.
ATTTATTAAAAAGTTGTAATTTTTATTTTGTGCATAGCCTGGGGTACATTCGGACAGTAATACAGGGGGCACATTCGTACGCGTACGAATGCTCCCCTTCAAATTTTATTTACGAAAATAGCAAAAGATCGATAATATCGATTTTAATGAAACAAAATTATATAGACCTCTTTAAAACTTGTTTTACGCATTCTTTGAGGTTTATTAGAAATGGCAATGTCTTTATCTGTTGTAGCCTTTACAGTTATCTAGGCAATATAAAAAATATAAAAATAAAATTCGAAATGAATGAATAGGTACCTATCGTTTTTTTCTAAAATGCATAAAAAGATTTAGACCAGTTTAAAAAAAATTAAAACTCTTACCTGGTCAAATTAATAACACGTCTCTACAGCACGACTTCTTCGGCACTAATAGCAGTAGAAACGAAGAAAGAGGATTCGTTAGTCCATCACAGAGCTGTCATAGCTTCATATCAGTTGTTATACCTAGAAACGACTCAGTTCTCACTTACTCTACAAGCCAGAACAACCTTACCCTAAGCAGAACTGTACAGCAAAGAGCTGTCATACGACTAGGTAACGTAGTAGATAAAAGGCTCTTGTAAACAAGCATATTTAACGGGTAACAGCTAACAGGACATTGATCAACGATGTTCACACCCTACCCAAATTAGGTTTGTTAACAATCGCGCCTTAAAGAGCTATGGTATGGTAACTATGGACATCCAAGATATGGTTAAGTTTGCCAAGTTAGGGGTATAGGCAGTGTTGCCATAAAAATATTTGGATAAATCTGCAGTTATGACAAAAAATAAATCTGAAATGCAGACTTTTTTTTATTTAAATAACAATAAATAACAACACAAAAAAAAAAGAGTTGAATAGGAAAATGACAGCATACAGCGAAAGCAAGTGTACAAAAAATATTGACATGTTTTTTTAAGGACCAAAGTATATTATTTTAAATGCAGACAAAATCAGAAGTGCAGATTTATGGAGAAATCTGATTGTAAAAAGTCTGCAACTCGGTTGGAAATCTGCAAAACGCAGACAAATCTGCACTTATAGCAACATTGGGTATAGGAAACAAATTTTCGGGTTTGGTACCCATATAGTATTCTCAGTGAATACGCAAAAGCATTGAATTTAAAGTATCCAGCGAAATGGGAATAAGATTTTAAGTGAACTTTAAGTCAATTTGAATATTATTTAGTTATTTTGATATTTAATAAGTTTTTTTTTTGCTGTTTATAAAAATTAGCAAGTTAAATAAACTTTTTAAATACCCTGTATGAGTCTTCCCCATGTCGTACGAAAGTACCCCATCTGCTGTACGAAAGTACCCCACAGGTGGGGTGCATTCGTACAAAAATCTAATCCTAGAATATTTTCTATAACTCTGTAAATCTTTGACATAATGGTTTCATACTTTTTTGTTATAAGCTACGATATATATAGAACATATAAATGCATTAACTACATACAAAGGTGAGTTAATTTTTGACTAAATAATAAAAATTCAAAAAGTGTACGAAGGGTGACCACTTTCCCCTATAATACAAAAAAAATGAAAAGAAGTTTATTGAACAACAATGACGTGGCAAATCGTTAAAAAAGTCTCCTATTGAACAAAACAGTTCTCTGTAGCTTGAAAACTGAAAGAGATAGAACAAAATGGTTTGCGCCAAACGAAAGAGCGTCCCAAAATTATGAAGACTGCATACCTAACTCAATTTCGTAAAAAATGGCCTTTAGAACAAGATAGCATTCAGATTCAGATAGCATTCAGCCGACGACTGAGTTCTGTTTTTTGGATTTGACACATTTTTCCCTTTTCTATGTTGCCATTCTGCATCAAATTGCTTGGAGGTGCTTTTTGAGGCATCATTTCCTAGAATAAGATTGATGCCGTTCGGCATCATTCTTGATTTTACTTCAGTTTTTTTTTGTCTTTTTACCTATATTTAGCTCTTAAAATTTCCAAAAAACTGACCAAATCTGAAATTCAAAATATTTTGGATAATTTCGAAGAATCGGATATAGCTGATCTCGAAGATGCAGATGAGCCAGATATTCATGATGCCCTACTATAAAACTTCAACGAAGTTTTTCTATTGGAAGATGGTAATAAAAATGAGCATAATTTGATCGAAGAAGCTAAAGCGGATAACGAAGATGTTGGAAACCCAGATGTTGACGAGGTTCCAGTGGAGGAAGACGAAAATGTGGCCAGTTGTTCACATACGGGTTTTAAAAAATGTGGAAATTTTAAATGGGTTATAAGACTGTGGACCATTCCACAATCTGATTTCAAGAAAAGCTACCCAAAAGATGATTTAAAAACACCTTTTCAATATTTCTTAAGTTACTTTACTGATGAATTACCGTCGGTAAGTTCATCTACCTTTATCCGAAGATTGGGCACCTTGTCGTGGTGGGGCGGCTTAAGTAGAGGAACAGGATGCTAGATCAGGGTAGTGGCCCAACTCCTCTGGTAGAGCTGAATGTGAATTGAAAAACCAAGATCCAATCCGATCGATCGATCAACCCTTTACTCCAAGATGGCTAGTCTGCAACGTCGAGGGGGCTGTGATAAGGTAGGTAAAACTACTGGTTCACAGGGTTCAGGGGTAATTGAACCGCTAATGGAGACTCCTCAGGGGCAGCTCAATCCTCTGTTGTATTGTAGTTGAGTAGGATAGGTATTGGGGATCTCTGCCTATCCGGTCTGTGTAATTCTCCCCTACTCGTGGGTGCACATATGGACCAAATAATTAAAAATAAAAATAAATATAAAAATAACGTGCCTTCGGAAAACGAGGTGGAAGGCTTAGAAGGGTTCGAGAAGGTGCTGGAAGGCGCTGGAATGAACCCGAATAAGCTCGATGGGTCTGTGGACTCTAATGGGAAACTAGAAGAGTTAGCGGACCAATCGTCAGTGGAGGTGGACTATGCGGTGCAGAAATGCGCCAAGAGGTCAGCCGAAACTGCGGAAACCGAGCGGAGGTTGAACAAACAACTGAAGCAAAGGACGAAAAGAGTCAGAAGGAAACAAAGATTGGCCTTTTCTAAATCTGTCTCGGCGGAAGGCATAAACAAGACGGTCGATGAGTCGACTGTAATGGTTGCCAATATGACGTCAACCGAAACCTCTCCAGAAGACGATGGATCTAGGAAACGGTTCAAATGTTCCGGGACCATGAATCCACCCGAAACTGCGATGAAGGGGACGGAAAGGAGGACGGTCTGTTCAACATGGGGTCAGTCTACAGGCACCACACTGCAGTGGTTATGTGGATGGACAACATGTAAAACGGACTATTAGTCAGCCAGCAAAGCAGAAATCATGCAATGCCGAGCAACCTGGACCAAGCAAGGTAATGCGAAAGCTGAACCGAGCTATGGAAAGGAAAGCGAAGCAAGCAGATAATGCAAAGCCATACACTAGGGATGAGCGAACCAAAGTTGACAAGGGCATAAAAACCTTTGCCCAAACAGCGGCGAACGATCTCCGAATGGGTGTTGCCGACATGAGTCGAAAGGGGGGAATAGATGCAACACAGTTGAGCATTTTTAAAAATGCTCTTCTGGGGGCTCTAGACTTACTTCCGACGAATGCTGGTATAAGTACGTCTAATGGGCAAATATTTGTGTTTGGTCTCTAGATGCACTAATAGTAAATTTGTGAATGCATCCATTAGCATTTCGAAGCAGATTTTATATCAGTAACGCGGTGTTACGGACAAAGATCATGGAATACTGAGATATATAACTTTCCAGTGGAAGGGCGGCTGCCTACAAGCTGTTTTGCATAAAAATTCATGAAGTCACACACGCCTGCTCATTTCTATTATAGTATATGTGAGTTCATGAATTGGACTTTAATGCAAGAATTCGGTATTCTCTAATGTGTATTTCACTATCTATTTCAGTTTAAACAACACCTCCACAAAAACTAAACAAATTTAAAACGATACACAAAACAATTAAACCCCCGATGCTCATAAAAGCAAGATGATTCGCAGTCGGCCATTAGTAACTTGCTTTTTTGTTGGTCACACGTATTCACAGACGGGGTTGAAATTACAAAAACAACAATGTAAACAAATTGGTTTTGGGGGGATAGACGTACGAAAGATAACCATCTCTTTTATTTATTCATCTCTGGTTACGGTCGTCTGCGGTCTGCTGCGGCAACAAGAAATAGTAAATTGCCAAGAAAAACGTTGGCTATAACCCGGAGTCTCCACCTGCAATTTTTCATATCATGCAATATATCATACTAAGTAAATTGCTCGTCGAGACCACAAAATTCATGAAAATATTGCATGCAATATATTGATTGCACAGCTCATTGCATGCTATCGATGGTATGAAATGAGCTGCAATTTCTGTTCAGTTTTACACTTGATTTTCATTTCCAAGATGGCTCAGTGGCGAATGGTCGCTTGTAGCGTTGTAGCACTAAAACTACGTAGATATTTGAATAAAAACGGGTCATTATTAGCCCTGTTTTTTTTAGCTTCGTTCTCAGCAAAGCAAAGTAAAGTAGGATTTTCAGCACGCAATTACAACAACTACGCTCCACTTGACACTTCGACGACTCACACGTCACACTAGGTATTCATTCCCAGCAAGATTCACTTGGGAGTAAATGTATACTTCTGAACACCAGGGGGAGAACATTTTTGTTGCCCTCCTTGTATAATATGAATCTGTTCACAAAGTTTCTCTATTTACAGTACATACTATTCGTTGGTTGTGATTGGTGGAAATTCATAAAGAAATGCATAAGTGAACTAATTTTCAAAATAACAAATAAATATAAGGGCTTTTATTAAAATATGCAATAAATTATTTTTTATGTAAGCTGCAAATATTGTTTTCGACAAATATACCTTATTAAACTTGTAATCGTAAGATATTAGTGTATTAATCTTTGAGATATATATTTTTATATTTTTTAAACCCCAAAATATGAGGAAGGATCAATATCCATTGGAAAATTTTATGCAAAAAAATTGTATTTCTTTGACTGAAAAAAGTTACTTCTTGTGATGTGCCCAATCATGTTGTATCATGCTACCTACTGAACAGGCCCACACTGCCACCTTTTTTGATAAAACCTACTGTTCAGAAAGCTGCTGGGAATCGTTTAAGTGCACATTTTCCTACTTTACTTTGCTTTGCTGAGATTGAAGCTCAAAAAAACAAGCCTATTGTAGATGTGAAAAGAGAAAGGATTTCATGGCCTACGACGAATGAAATTGTATGGTATGAAATGCCAACTCCACATTTTATTGTATACTATCATTCTTTCATACTCTCAAATTTGACAGATTGCAAGATATGAATCAAGTTTATCCATTGTTCAAGTGGGTACTGAATACAGCCATTGGGACGTCATTGTCAAAGTGGTAAAGTAAGTGCTCATCTCAAATAAATAATTGTAGGAAAATCTTCTGTTCTAAACCAATTTTTTTAGTTTTATGAAATATCGCAATATCTTTAAAAGAATGACGGGAAATACAACCATCTCCTGTAAGTTATAACTTAACAAAAATATTTGCTTCATGCCGTCTATATTTGCAGCTTTACGTATGAAATATATGGAGAAGAAAGAAGTATTTCTTGAGGAGAGTATCGCCATAAAGGAGCCTATATCCTTATTCAACCAGTGGCTTAATATTGCAATAAACACAGAGGAAATTCTGGAACCCAATGCAGCATGCCTTGCAACAGTTAATAAGTAAGTTTAACTTCGCCTTAAAGCAATAAATTTCCAAATTTTAGAAACTAAAACATAGGACCAAAACTGTGTACCTTAAGTCTGGCCCGAATGAAAAAAGTCGAAGTATTACTTGTAAAATATATACACAGAATTGATTGATTGTTGCAAGCTGTTGTGAAACAACATTTTTCGGTGGTCTCCAAATATACAGCGATACGTCTGCGAAAAAGCAGCGGAAAATAATTTGTTTAAAGTTCCATCAGGTGCTACACAATGTTCTTCTAAAGACTCGCAACAGCACACTGATTTTTATGAAGTCGGTAGTCCGCTTCCAAATGGGCTCACCAATTTTGTTCTTTACTTGTGAATTGTGATGTGAAATCGAATTTTCTTTTTTCTTTTTCTCTCCCTCTTTTCGCTTCTGGTGCACTGATGCTAATGGTAGTTGGTCATCTGCATTATTATTCTAGCTTAAATTTTTCGGAATATGAAAATTCAATAATGTCTACTTCGTGGTATTCCATTTTTACAAAAGCAACCCCAAATAAAAGTACGTAATGTATTCGATTGGGCGCTCTCAGAGCACTTTTTTGCTATCAGATCAATTTTTATGTTTGTTTGGTACAAAAAAAGCTATCTTTTTCAGATTTCAGAGCACCCAAGTGCGCTTGAGTTTGATAAACTGGTGGAGTTTGTCTAGCTTTTTATGTTTTTTTTTCTACAGCTAGGAAAGTCATAGCATCGGGTGAATCTGTTTTTGTAAATTATTTATGTATAAATATTTAGAAATCAATTGGGACCAATATACCTATCTAATGTTTTAATATAAAATATAACCAGTGAATGGAAATCGCTTAGAAAAGTGTCGAAGACTACACATATTCAAATCGCACGAATATCAACACAAGAAAGAGCAATAGTGACGTTTTTATGCTCACTTTATGCTAAAAATGGAATTCCTGATAGAATTTCGTCGCAATGCCAAATGCTCTGATACCATAATTAAACTAATCGTTTTTTTTTTTTTTTTTTTTTCAATATCAAGCAGAAATACATCTCATGATATTAATCAGAGAAAAATCTACTTAAACGGTTTTTGCACATTTATTAAAAGAGATTTTGTAACTTCAAGCTTTTAATGTAGGTATATTTAAAGAAAAAATAAACTTGTTTTTCGTCGATTTTAATGCTTTTCATTTCGAAGCCATATTCAAACAAAATAGGTGGATATGTTAACACAGTTTGGGGAAATGTTTTGTTTTGTGTTGTAGGAAAAGGTGTTTTAGTTTTAGCATAATTTTAAACCTGTAAATGGTACGTAAAATGTATATTTGCACAAAAACGTATGCAAGTAGGTATGCTTTTGTTAAATTCGATATGTTTTTTTTTAATACATCTGTTATGTGTTGAATTTTAAAATACTGGAAAAAAACGTTGTTATTTCAGTAAATTAAGACGACCCTTTTTTTTAAAACGTTACAAACGTTATTGAGGTTGGTGTTAAAACAATTATGAACAATTAGTTGACTTTACTTCTTTTTATATAGCAACAAACTTGACATGACGTTTGACATTTGTGACTTTAGACATATGTCGTTTTCCATTGGGCAAAAAGATGCTTCCGGGAGAGTCCGGAATCGAAAAAATCACTTCTGAAACCGTTCCATTGGCACAAAAAATACTCTTCTGGTGATTCTGAGGAGAGAATTTCGCTTCTGGATTTGAAGTCAGAATCCACTCAAGAAGCACACAAGTGTAGTTTGTGTATTTTATACAAGTCGACTGACAGCTGCCGCAGATTATTTTTTGGCATTTCACCAATACTCTTGTGGATTCAATCAGAAGCAGTTTTCTTGTTCCATTGTACTACAGAATGAGTGGATCCCCGAGTGAAACCAATGGAAAACGACATTAAAAAGCGTTTACATACAACGTTGAACAAATGTAGGTACTCATATTGATTATTGTAATTGAGTGAGTTTCAAAATATATATATTGTTTCTATAAAAAAAAAACACAATAATAATCTCTAAATACTATCTGATGCTCTCAAATTAAACAATGTGCGCATTTAGCGTTTTCTTTTAAATTCCACATTTCAAAATACAATTTTATAAAATTTGCAAAAGAATATATCTATAGAAAACGAAATAGAACATGCGAACACTAAAAATTAACAAAACAGTTTGGATTTTTACGTTCGATTGAATATGCAAAATCTAAAATCATCATCACATTACGTTGTCTTTTTGTTAGGAGTTTAATCATTATGTACTCCTTTTTACGAATTTACTTTCCGAGAATAATATTTTTTTTTTTAAATATGAATAAAATTTGCATTTTTACTTTTCCTAAGTAACATCAACACTGTTCACTCTTAACATCAAAGAATTCACAATCATATTTCGGTTATGTACAAATATGGTGCTAAAAAATGGAAGTTGAAAACATCCACCAAGTACAGTGAAGTCTCACTTATATGAACTCTCAGTTATATGAATTATTCTAATATATGAACCACAGAATTTTTGTACTGGAATTCAGTTATTTGAACTGATACTCTTATAAATGTACTGCAGTGTCATATAAGTGAATTTGTGTTAAAATTTTTCTGAAGTAAAAACAGTTATTTTGTCTAGACAGATTTTTTTACGTTTGATTTTACTTATGTTATGTACATATTTGTATTTGGACGTGCAAGTCAGTTCGTGCTCATTTTCGAAGAAGCAACATCGGTTCGGTGGTGATTTGTTTTTTTTTTGTGTAAAAAATACTAACATTATAGTTTAGCTCAACAAAATTAAAACGAATTATTTTCTGTATTGTAATATGTAATTTAATTTCATTGCATTAACCGTTTCAATAAAATATATTTTTTGCTACATAGTTCCAATATATGAACTTTTCGGTTATAAGAACTAGCCCAACAATCATTAGTTCATATAAGTGAGACTTCACTGTAATAGTAATTTATGTAATGTTCGGGAATATTAAAAAAAAAATATAACAACTCCCAAAGGTAGCTGCATGAATTCTGCTGTAAAAAATATTTTTCTTGTAAAGAAAATTAAAAAAAAAATCTGAAATGTGAATGGATGAACATTTATTGGCGTCTAAGATGGATAGAGAACAACTAAAGATATTTAAAAAAATATACACAACAATTATTCCTTTTACAATTATTGTTATAAATTCATTTACAAATAGTTTGTTATTGAAAAAGTGACACCCGGCGGCCAATAATAACACGTATTCACAGACAGAAGAGGGCTGCCATTACAAATTAGCGGGGAAAATCGGTTTATATATTTGCATGTTTAAAGAAAGATGATAACTAAAAAAACTATTAACAATTTGTATCTTGAAAGCAGCATTTATTAATTACTATTTTATTACTCACACTATCTGATTAGTTAACATGGTAACTACATAATTATTGTTCTTTGTTTCTTAGGGATGGTTTTCCGTCAAATCGTTTTGTATTACTTAAGGAAGTAACTTCAGATGGATTTATATTTTTCACAAATTACGGAAGTCGGAAAGCACAAGACATTCGAAACAATCCGAACGTCGCTTTGACTATATATTGGTGTCCATTGCGCAGATCAATTCGAATCGAGGGGGAAGCTGAAAAGATATCTCGTGATGATTCGTTAGCATATTTTCGTCAGAGACCACGCGCTAGTCAAATTGGTGCTCTTGCCAGTGCTCAGAGCTCCACAATTAAGAGTCGAAAGGAATTGGATGAACATGAATTTAAAATTAAGACTGAACTTGGAACAAAAGAAGTTCCATTACCTAATTGGGGTGGTTATCTTATAAGACCACGATTGGTTGAATTTTGGCAGGGTCAAACAGACCGACTTCATGACAGAATACGATTCCGTAGAGGATCAAAAATAGAAGAAGTATGAACGAATAACACAAATACTCATACCCTCCACTCAATCTAAGATTAACTTTTCCCATCTCTCTTTACAGGATGTGGATGAAACTTTAGTACATAGCGGAGAGAATGGCTGGGTGTATGAGCGTTTAGCGCCATAAACTGTTATTGTTGTCTTTATGTGTTGGGCTTCTTTGTTATGTCTGTTATTTTTATTTATAGATATTTGCATCCACCTACTTTTATATGCTTGCATTAAATGTTATTACTGGGTTATTGATTTAAACAGCTACCTACACAAATTAAAAGTTTTTGCTGTTGAAGTATCTAATAATTTACAAATTATATAGATTTATGAATACATATTTGGGTTATATTTTAAATGAGAAATAATTTAAAAATAAAAAATTCTTTCTCACTACGTGGCGTGCGTTATTTATCATCGTCATTATATTTATACGTAGGTAAACATCCACATTCACCAGTTTTTTTTTTCAGTTTTGTTTATGAAATGTAAATTAATATCACCCTTATTCCGCGTGTCGTTTATATTAAACGACAGCTGGCGTTTTGTGTGTCGAGTCGCTTTAGTGTCGTTTTAGTATCGGTATTCTATTCCTTGAACGCCTCCACTTTCATTCAATTTACATTCCACATGAGTTCCACACAAACTAATGACAGTTAAGGGAGTGTTTATGTTTTAAAATTAAAATCGAAAGTATTTCTAGTTGTAGTATACCAAGAAAAAATGAATAGCATTGCAATGTTCATACCATTGGAAAGCGAAAGCTACGAAGAAGATGAATCTGCAAAAAGAGACCTGAAAAATATTAGAAGAAGTATCAGGTCAAAATCCAATCCTTTGGATTTACCAGATTCAAAGTAAGTAATACATATAAATACAAAATAGTTTGAGGTAGAAAATAATGCCAATAATTTCCAGATTCAAAATGTACTTTAGACTTAGCAAAGAAGCATTTGTCTATTTGTTAAATGAAGTGAAGGATAAACTTCCTGCCGCGGGAAGTTCTTTGTCAGTGCCAGTCAGCTGCTGTTAAACTTGATGTGGATGGAGTTGTCGGTGAATAGGTTGATGTGGAGGGAATTGCTGATTATGAAGCTTGATGTCGACGGATCTGTCGGTTGATAGCATGATGTGGATGGCCCTGAAAGTACCCATTTTTCACAACATCGCTCTGTGGAACACCTCTTTTAAAATTTGTTGCCAACGATATATCTTGCTCCAGCATTTCCACCAAACGTTTCATTTGATCGCGGTTTGTTACTTTCACCCTTAATCATAAGAGAATTATGAAATCAATGCATAAAATATAAACAATTACCAAAACTCACATGTTTTTATTTAAATTTGCCTCCTAGTCGTTCAAGAATTTGTAGACGACAATAACAGACGTTTTTTGAGTCGTTTTGCGCAACAAAAACGACTTTCAGAATGCGAAAAACTGTTTTGACGTTTGTAGAACTTGTGTTCCACACTACTTAAACGCCACAAGTCGTTAAACGACATAAAACGCCTAGAAACACGCCACATGTAATACCGATTTCAAAAAACGCCAATTGTCGTTTAATATAAACGACACGCGGAATAAGGGTGATATCATTAATTTGAAAGGTACTGTGCCATAGATGTGCACAAACAAAATATCTTGGGTACTATGTCGCCATTACGGCTGGTAAAATTAAACTAAGAATCCACCATACAAAAAGCATATCAGTTAATTGAAAGCAATTTGGTGACATTAATTATTCGTCGCCGTCGAATAAGCATTGTAACGTACATATTCAAATGTAAATCAGCTTAGATTAGAATCCGTTTTTGATGGAGCGCCTTATTTGCAAATGCAATTTAGGAATGCAATCTATGCCTAATTTGATTTCAGGGGCATCGAAAAGAGTCTTTATCTGCCAGTTGTTACCAACCATTTTCGTTTTAATGATGTTACTATATGAAAATTGTGGATACCCTGCAAAAGACAATATGGTGGATCGAAACAAATTATTCAAGAACTAATTACACAAGCGGCAAACATTGAATATGTTGATTCATTGCAGAACTTAATCACATCTTATGGTTATCGAAAAGAGCGCGAGAGACGCTAGTATTCAAGATTTTGCAAAGTGGAGTGAACAAATATCGCTTATGGCCTCTGATATTGCGTTCTACTCAAACATCAAGAAATGGATTCATGAAGCGATGACAAATCACCAACCTCATCAACCAGCAGAAAATTTACACAAGTGCCAAGTACTTCTTAATGCTGAATTCAAAAAACGATGGGATCTAGCCAAACACCTCATTCGAGAAGGGGTTGATTTTTTGTTTCAATGCATGCGACTTTTAGTTGAATTATGACCGCACGCCGAAAAGCATGTGTGCAACGTGATGGGGTATGGAGCAGGTAGACTTACTTCCTCACTAATCAATTTGTCGAATCGGAGACTACCGTTTATAAAATAAAGATGTAATTTTTAAAGATAGAAGATATATTTTGGGGCCCGGCCACAAATCCTTCGTCTTTAGTCCTTCACGTGAACGCCCGCCTGACAATGGTTAACTGGTCAAATGGTTAGTGATCCATTAGTTTGAGGTAGGAGTTAACCTTTAAAATCGTAAATCGGCTCTGCCGGGATCGACTTTTCTTTCCGGACTTACTCGTTTGAACAAAATTATGAACAAAAACTTAAACAGAAAATTTAAAAATTTAAAATCAGAAAAGGAAGAATCCCTCTTAGGGACCTCTTCCGAGGAGGACCTACTAGCCTCCAACCAGGAGACCCTCAAGCCGAAGGAGCACCAGCCATAGTACTCCTTATGGCAGGGTCGGGTGCAACTCATACCCAGACGATTCATCCCCTGCCTAATTTGCCACCTAGCGCCATCTACATCGCAATTTTACAACTAACAACCAGTAATCGCATCACTCACCTTTAGAATATGGTGCTACCATATCAATCGAGAATTATGTTGAGTGCTTGGTTAAAGTTTCTTTAATAATTATGTTTGTGGAATTTGGAAAGATATAATATGGGGGAAGCCAGGTAGGTAAAAAGTATTATGTTATGCTAAGTAGAAGGTAAAAGGGTGGGAAATATTTTATGTCTGTTGTACCTGGAATGGAGTTATACGATTCCAAGACGGTAAATATTATAAAAAATATTTTAAAAAATTTTTTTCTCAAATTCTCTGAAGCTAAAAGTCAATTTCTTTTCTCAAAAACTTATTATTTTAACTTTAGAAAAAATGAGAAAATAAACGACAAATACCTATCCGCAAAAATATTCATCCATACAAGTGTGTCCGTATTCATAAGTGAATATAACCTGCCTACTCTATTTCACAAAATGGTTCACAAGCCACCACCAACCTTCGAACACAAATTTATTTGTAATATGGTAACACTTATTTTTGACACTAAATGCCATAAACTACAACTTGAACGATAAGGGTGAGTAGTAAGAAGGTACGTGTCCAATTGTAAAGTTGCGATTTAGATGTCGCTAGGTGCGGGGTATGAGTAGTCGGGGTTTGAGTTGCGATGACACCCTTATGGCAGTCAACCAAGCACACCATCAAAAGTTACGACAACAGTAGGGGCCGAGGATACCAGCCATAGTATCCAAAAGCCTAACACTGATAAAACCACAACAGGGAGCACCAGCCACAGTGCACCCAAACCTCAGAAGTCCTCCGGCTCTCTCTTGAAGTCAAGGTACAACAGGGCTTAAATATCAAAAGGTGGTCGACGAGTACGTCAACTACCATTACAATCCGAAACAACCGCAACAGAGAAAGAGGTGGTGCGGTGGATCACCTGCAAGTTGGCATCATAGACGAGATGTCTAAGAACGGCAAAACGGTGATGGACCGCTGGTGCAACATTGAATCCAAACTGTCTGAGATGGTTGTGGAGCATGTGCTATGTGAAGTTGACAGCCGACTACGCAGTTTCGACTGCGCGGATGTTATGTGAGGATATCGGGTGATTAAATGCGTGGACCAGTTCTCTAAGGATTTCCTTGATTCATGCATCGACAAGATCGCCGAAGCTTGGGATGACTTAAAGCTTATTCCTGCCAAAGATATCCCCACGAGACCTAGGGCCCGTATTTATTTACCCGTGATGAAGATATACTCTGAAAGTCTCCTCAAGTGTCTAAAACTGCAAAACCCGACCACTCCCATGGACGACTGGGCTGTCATAAAGGCAGCTAGCTAAACTCAAGATCTTCCGATCGACAGTACCGGACGACACGGACGATGTCGTAGCCGCCAACAAGTTGTCGGAGGAAATGGCGATCGCTTCCAATACTGAACAATAACATGCTGAAAGTCATCCAGTCGAAGCTCCAGCACTCGACATTCAGAAAGGAAGAGCCTTGGGGCAGGAAGACGACCATTCTAGGCCTCAGACAACAACTACAACCGTTTTTACAAAAAAGGCGTCGGTAAGCCAAGAACATGCATTTTAGCTAAAACATACATTACGCTTTCTAATGTCCCAACCTTAGCGCGGGTGATTTAACCGTCCTTAAATTAGAACAAACCTTGGGTCAAACTACATACATTTCATCCGCTTACGACAAACCATCCCCGCCAGAAGAAGTGCAGCAACTCACAGCAGAGACACAAGCGAGGCAAGGGAATCTGCTTATAGGCTGTGACGCTAACGCGCGACATCATCGTTGCGGCAGCAAGGAAATAAATGAACGAGGTGAATCTTTATTTGATTTTCTTTTAACTGCCGATATTATGTGTATGCAATGTGGGTAACACACCTACCTTCATATTTCCAAGTATGTATACGGAAAATTATAATGCCTGGGAAGGGGTGTTAGACATTACACTCAAAACAAACAATGACATCGTCAGGGTTGAGAATTGGAAAGTCTCCAACTTAAAGTTTTTCTCAGACCACTAGTGGATTCTCTTCAATCTAAGTATCAAGGTGGATACTCTTGTCCCATATAGAAATCAAAAAAGAATTGACTGGAAGAAATTTGGTCAAGTATTGAACTCTAAACTTCCTAATATACCTCACCTGGAAATTGAATCAGGTGTAGAACTGGACACAATTACGATTGCACTAGAAAAGGCAGTGAATACAGCTTTTAAGGCATCGTGTCCCGTCAAATATAGCAAAAAAAACCTTACCGCCGTGTTGGAATGAAGACCTTTAGGGTGGTTGCACACACACCGATTTTGAACGGCCGGTATAAAATCGGCCGACATTTTACCGGTAGCAGGGTGCTAGCACACTCACCGGGTTTTTACCGGTCTAACAATCAGTTGCTTTGTTGTCGTCATCTTGACACGAGGTTATGTGATGGTAGAAAGTTTTTCAACTTCTTCAGAATGTCTATTGCATCCTTTGATGAACTCCACGAGTAATTGAAAAATGAAATCCGACATCAGAATACTAAAGTGAGAATGAAATGGTCAGCAAAAAATCGGTACGTGTGCAAGCGTGTATTTTGCCGACACCGATCAGCGGTCGGCGTGTGTGCCAGGTCCCGTTCCCACATGTGGTTCACTATTGGAATTTGGACGACCGGTACAAAACCCCCTACTAGTTGAAATTTACAGAAGCAGAAGCATACCGAAAGTCGGTAAAAGCGTTCATGAGTCCGCGAAGGACTTCCGATCTATTAGCTTAATCTTCTTCATACTCAAAACTTTAGAACGTGTACTTCACCTTCACATAAGAACAAGTCTCCCTTATGTAATTCACAACGCCCATACTCAAGGGCAGGTCGACGGAGTCCGCTCTTCATGAAGTAGTGCGTACAGTTGAAAGGTCATTCTCCCATCACCAATATACCTCAGCTTCTTAGATATAGAATGCGTTTTTTACAACTTCCACACTGAATCGATCCAGGAATCTCTCTTAGAACTAGATGTAGAGTATTTCGTCACTTCGTGGGTCGTCAGCAGAGGAACACCTCAAGGTGGGGTGATTTCACCTCTTTTACTGGTTATGGTACTTAACAAAATCCTGTCAAGTCTCGACAGTGAAGGTATCAAAGTCGTTGCGTAAGCGGATGACGTGGTTTTTCTAGTGTGATGAATGTTTCTGAACGTGATAAGTGAAATCATGGAAACAGCTCTGGGCAAGTTAAACGGTTGGGCTACAAGTTGTGGTCTTAGCGTTAACATAAGCAAAACTGAGCAAAGCTATTCACCACCGAAACCAAAATACCAAACTTCTCACTTCCCCACTTAAATAACCAAAAACTTCCTATATCCACAAGCGCAAAGTAGCTTGGAGGCATGCTTGACCCTAACATCAACTGGAAGTCCAACATCGAACACCGAAGGCAAGCATAGCTTTCTACGCCTGTAGTAAAACTTTCGGCAAGAAGTGGGGGCTTCGACCAAACGTGGTTCGTTGGATGTACCCAGCCAGCGGTGGTACTTAAGCCTATAACATCATTAAATTAAATAAAGTCCAAGGTAAGGTTAGGTTAGGTTGAAGTGGCTGTGGGCAAGCCGACACACTTAGACCATTATAAGGTCCCTTGTGATACCACATGAATCTAAAATTCAATTCTTCCTACTCGTTGAACCAATTGGAGCTTCTGATGAAGTAAAGGAGATTACGAATGTCTTTGTTTTTTAGATCGTTCAGATCATTATAGTAGAACTCTCCCAAATTGAGTCGTCTTTGTGCAAGAGCCGGACAGGTACAGAGGAGATGGAGTATGGTTTCTTCCTCCTCCTCGTCAAGACTGCTTCTGCAAAAACCGTTTGGGAATACGCCAAGCCTTGTTGTGTGCCTGCCTATGAGGCAGTGTCCTGTGATAACACCTATCGTAGCACTGATGTGCTTCCTATCCAAGAAGATCAAGTATCTAGAACGTTTTAGATCCAGCTTTGGCCAGATCCGCTTTGTCGCTAGACATGTCGAGCCGGTTGTCCACCTAAGATTTGTTCTATTGATAGCATCCAGCTTTATTATGAGTTTACAAGTAGCGATCGGAATACCTATCGAATCCGTAAAAGGAAGCATAGGTAGTGTAGTTCCGTGTTTAGCGAGTTCATCAGCCTTACAATTACCTGGGATGTCCCTGTGCCCCGGCACCCAGCAGAGGTGAATATTGAACTGTTCTGCCATGTCTTTGAGAGACGAGCGACAGTTTTGGGCTGTTATGGAATTTGTAGAGACTGATTCCAGGCACTTGATAGCAGCTTGACTATCCGACTGTCGGTTTTTTGTTACAAAAGTAGGTTCGTTTCCTACATTGCTTATGATAAGGTTTGTTTTCAAAATGTAATCAAAAAGTAACTCACCTCTATCATTTATATCCGTACTTCCCCATACCGAGTGGTGAGCATTAGTATCACAACTGATTATGAGGTTGGTTTTAGTCCTCTCTCCTTCCGCGATCACTCTCTCTAGTTTATCCCCAGGGAGAGGGCCCGTGTAGTCATAGGCCAGATATGCCGATGCTATCCAGTAGGTGCTTTTAGCAGTCACTAGTCTAGCTACAGTTAAATCTGGATCGCTGAAATTAGGGAGTAAAAGTAATTTAAGGCTACGCTTCGCTAGTATACACGATCTGGGTCTACCTTTGTCAGTCACATACAGCTTTTCGTATCCAGGAGCCTCGAGTCCGCGAACCACGCTCTTGTCAAACCATGGTTCCTGAATCAAGACGATGTCTTCTCCACCCTTTGAGAGGCGAAGGATGAGGGCGGCCGAAGCCTCTATGGAGTGGTGAAGATTAATTTGCACTAACTGCAGCACTCTTGCTACAATCAGGCGGATGAACCTCCACCACGGTGTTGTTAAGTTCTTCCGCTTCTGAAGATGAACCAAAAAGTTCGTCCTCGCTCGGAAGAATCTTATTGAAGTCATCCATGTCCATGTCCGAAAGAGCATGATCCATGGTGTTTGTGCTGGAGGCATCGTCATCCAGTGATGGAAAAAAAAAAAAAAAAAAAAAAAAAAAGTCCAAAGGACAGCTGGAATTGGAATCCCACTAGGTATTCAATCAAGTCCGACCGAGGCGCTCAATATGATCCTCAATTTTCTGCCAGTGGATCTGCATACTCTATAGATCAGAATGGTGGGAGAATGCGGTCGTAAATGAATACGACATAGACCTATCTTCACAGATGGTTCCAAGGTGAACTGTGGAGAAGGTAGGAGCATTCGTGTTTTCTCAACAAAATTAAACAAGGCTAAATCTCTTCCCAACGCAGCCAGCATCTTTCAAACAGAAGTACTTGCAATTAGACTCCTCCTTAACATAGTGACACCCAGAAAAAGAAAAAATCTTCGTCGACAGTCAGACCGCGATTAAGGCTATCGGTTCAACTAAGTTAACGGCCAACGTTGTTGTGGAATGCGGAATGCAGGGGGACACTGACCAGGGGTTGTCATCGGTTCGAAATCACTCTCGTCTGAGTTCCCGGCCATGCTAACATTGCGGGGAATGAGAAAGCCGATGAACTTGCCAGATGTGCGTGTCTCATGCGAAGGAAGTCTTCCCTCCGCTGGGATATGCAAAGAAAGAAATCCTCCTGCACTGAGTGAAACAGTGTTCCATCTTTTTTGTGAGTGTCCGGCCCTAGCCAAAACCAGATGCAGTGCACTAGGTCATCCCTTTTATGATGACCTTTCGGCCATCCAAAGCATGAATTTTAACAAGATTATCAAATTTCTCAACTCCACAGGCAGGTTTTGAGCTCCCCTAACATCCTTCATCCCCCTTTATTTCACGTTCCGTTAATTTTTCCCTCGTCGGTAACGGGAATACAGCCACTTAAACCAACCAATCAACCAACCACAATATAGCAAGCCAATGGCCATGCAAACTTTAAAGTGCTTGAAAAAAGGTTCCTAAAAAAATTTTCTATTTTCATAAGTCCGTCAAGCTATAGGAAACGAAACATGTTTTTTTTTGTTCCACTTTGTGTTTCCATATGCGGTGTGGTCTGCCCTTATAAGCAAATTTAATATAATTAAAAGAAAACAATTGAAAAATAAAAAATAAAATAAAAAAACGAAACAAAAAAGAAAATCCAAACAAAACACTCGATAGGACAATAGGTATGAACAAAATGATTAAAAGAAAGTAGCCATTTTGTAACACCAAACAAGAACACAGTTTTCGATCTCACATGAAGGAGGCTCCCTGCTGAATTTTGTATATAGATAAGATAAGATAATTTAGATAAGATAATTTATTATTTCTTGGAAAATAATTATTACATTAATTTAGTTACAATATATGCGTTCAAATGCAGCTTCCCCATTTTTCAAAAATAGTGTTACATTCAGGCTGGGATTCGTAAAGATAGACACTCCATCATGTAATTCCCTTAGCACTTCCATAACTTTTGACCTGGGTACAACAAGCCGCATTACGAACGAGTTTCCATCCGGGCTTCCCATCGTCTTTTTAGAATGCCGTCTTGTACATAAAGGGAGTCCCATTGCGCCCAGTATGCCTTCAGCTCGGGGCTCCTATTGGATATCTCCTGCCAGTCTGGTTTTCCCTCATGCTCCTTCCAGGCGAGAAAGGGTTCGATATCCGGATCTTCCATTTGAGCCTCCCGTATTTCCCGCGCACTCCAGCCACCAATGGGTATAGCTCTCACCCTTTGAACGGACCTGTCATCTTTTTCCTCGTGTCGTAAGCAATGTTTGCAATTTGCTTTGCACGGTCGACGGGAGGGAGCGTCTGCATTAGAGTGCAGACTTCCCTTTCGATGTTGTATTTCGTAGTCGTACATCTGCAGCCGTTCGATCCACCTTGGGACTTGGCCTTTAGGATTCTTAAAGTGTAGTAGCCACTTTAAAGACGCATGGTCTGTGCGGAGGATGCATTTTCGCCCATAAAGGTACTTATGGAAATGTTTTGTTGCCAGTACCAAAACAAGGAGCTCGCGCCTGGTAACACACTAGTTTTTTTCTGGCTTTGAGAGAACTTTGCTAAAGTAGGAAACTACTTTCTCTTGGCCATCGTGCACCTGGGAAAGGACGGCTCCAATTCCCACATTACTAGCGTCTGCATCCACAATAAATGTTTTCCCAGGTGTTGTTTGCCTTTTTCTGTCAGTTGATGCAAGCTCTTTGCGATCCTGGCAAAGTCCTTTACAAATCGTCTGTAATAGGTCGCAAGTCCCAGGAAGCTTCTCAGTTGATGTTTGTCTTTGGGAACCGGCCAGTTTTTCACTGCATCGACCTTCTCCGGATCAGTCTTGACTCCTTTGGAAGAGATGATGTGCCCGAGGTACTTCACTTCTGGTCTAACCTCTTCAGACCGTGGGTACACATATGTGTACCTTGCTTAAAACATTTCTTTGTCACACTACATCCATCTGTTGGCGATTAGCTGCAGTGTAGTAGCAAGTGGATATAATTCTATTGCCGAATGATTTTTTAGATGGCGCTACGGGATAAGTAACTTTCATTATTTGAATTTTTTAGTTGACCAATTTCTTTGGTTTTCAGGTTTCCGCAGAGTGAAAAAGTAATTATTCAGGTAAATATGTTAAAATGTTGTTTCAAAGTATTATTTCTTTGTAGTGATGTGCTACTGAGTTGAATTTTAGTTTGCAATCTTGAAAGTATATCTTTTCAAGTTTTTTCTCACAAATCTCAACGAAATACTTTGGAGTTACACATATGTGTAATTCAGGACTATATAATAGTTCGATTTATTTTACCATAAATTTTCTTGGAAATGCAGGTTTCCTGGCTGCAAATTTCGCTGCCGTACCATCTGCACAAAGTGCCAGCTTTATTTGTGCATTTGAAAAAACACCTTTTTTGAGCTGTATCAAGTTTTATTAAAGCTAACTTAGGGTGCTTTATGCCATGATAGACCTGAGGTGCACATATGTGCACCACGAATTTGTCCATGAAGTTAGTAAAAATAATTTTTTTTTTAAATGCAAATCTCTTATTCGATCCCATTAAAAATTAGAAATCCACTAAAATCTATCATTTCGCTTGTTTTAGTCGTCTGGGTCTGAAGAGGCTAAATAGGGAAAACTTCTTCGGGTTAAGTTTTAGTTGCGCACTTCGTAGCCTTTGGAACACCTCCTTAAGGTTATCTCGATGTTCGTTAAATGTTTTTCCTACTACGATGACATCGTCCAGGTAGACCAAGCAGGTTTTCCACGTTAGTCCCAACAAAGCGCGCTCCATTAGACGTTCAAAGGCAGCTGGAGCATTACACAGTCCAAATGGCATTACTGTTAACTGCCAAAGCCCGTTTCCTGCTGTGAATGCTGTTTTCACGGTCTTCTGGATAGATCTGCACTTGCCAGTAGCCACTCTTCAGATCAAGAGTCGAAAACCATTTGGCTCCGGATAGTGTGTCCAGGGTGTCGTCAATTCTTGGCAGGGGGTAGCTATCCTTCTTGGTGACGTTGTTGAGTTGGCGATAGTCCACGCAGAATCTCGTACTTCCGTCTTTCTTCTTGACCAGGACGACTGGCGATGCCCACGGACTTTTTCAGCTTTCAATCAGTCCTTCCTTTTCCATCGTCGACACCATTTCTGCAACCTCCGACTGCTTAGCCAATGGTAGTCGTCGGGGAGGCTGACGAATCGGTCTCGCATTTCCGGTGTCGATTCGGTGTTGTACGAGATGTGTTCGGCCATACTCGCCGTTCTGTGAAGCAAATATATCAGCAAACTCATTGATTAGACTCCCTGCCATGGACCGCTGCTCCTGATCCAGCTCGCACTCTCCGAGTATATTCCTTTTCATCTCCGATATCTCCATAGGTCTAACCGGTTTCACAGGACTTGCATTGGACAACTTTGTGACCGCAGTAATCGGTACGCACTTTCCAATCACTTCCCCTTGCTTAAGTTTCACGCTTTTGTGTTCCACATTGAGGACACGAACGGGAACCAAGTTGTTTTTAGGTTCAACCAGCATCTTTCCGACGATATACCTCTGATAATAATTTTCTGCATCTGGCTCGACTAGGTAGAATCGGTGGCTCCCAGGGTCACCTTCTTGCTTTGTCCAAATAATTGTCTCCGACGAAGGTGGTAATATTTCGTCCTCACTTACAACTGTCCGTAGAGCTGCGACGTTCTCGTTCCCGTAAACCATCGGAATCTCGACGTTCTTGTACTTTATAACTTGCAAACCGATGTCGAGTACTATATCGTGCGTCTTCATAAAGTCGATTCCTATGATGCATTCGTCACATATATCAGCCACTAAGAATGCATGGGAGAAGACTATTCCTGCAAGGTTTATCATCAAGAGTACCTCACCATACACCTTTGCTGTTGCTCCAGTTGCTGTGTTCAGACAGTAGCTGCTGGTGTTGTGCAGCCATGCTTGGCAAACGATGTCCCTTCTGACTACGGAAGCGGTGGCACCTGTATCGATTGTGGCCACATACTTTTTCTGGCCGATATGGGCTTCCACTCTCAAGCTTCTATTACATCGTTTGGTCTGGGAAACCTGAATTGTGGCCCTGGGGGCGTCGATTCCAGAAACCAGCTTCTGCCCCGCGAAGTTGGTTCTTACTCGTTTCCCGACTGATGGTTTTGTGATATTCCATCCGCCGAGTGCTCAAACGCCTCCTCGTTCCTAGTTCTGCAATGTGGGCAACTGCCCCGTCGACGTTCGGCTCTGCACTGTCGTTGTAGATGTCCAATTTTGTTGCAGTTCCAACGGATCGGTCCCCTTCGAGAACTGTTACGGTCTACTACTTCTGTTCTCTGGCACGAGCATTCAACGGATGTCATTTCTCTCACGCGGTGAAATCCTTGAGATGCTTGGTCAGCGGCTTTCATCGTTAAAGCAAATGCCAGTGCCTCAGGGTTCTCTTTCCAGCCATTCGAAGAGCCATTTGCAGTTGTCTGTCCTCTATGGCTTGTGTAAATGCCTCAATAGCCATTTCATTGATGACATCCTCGCCGGCATTGGGATAAGACAAGTCCGCTAGCCTTTCGATATCCGCTTGCAACTGCTGGAGTGTTTCCCCCCTCTTCAGGATTCGACTGCGAAGTTGCACTCTATATACATACTTGCTGCATATGGTCATCACCAAATCGCATCTCTATAGCATTCACCAAAGTGTCGTAATCGCGCTGATTTTCTTCGGAGATAGTTTGAAGCAATTCTGCAGCTGTACCTCGTAATGCGAGCGTTAATGCAATCGACTTTTCCTCGTCGTCCCATCCATTGGTATTGGTCGCTGCAGCTGCTTCGAACTGTCTCTTATAAATTGGCCATGATGTTTGGCCATCAAAAACGGGTGGTTGCATCTCCTTCCTTCTTGGGCAGTCAGCAGAATATTCCCGAGCCTTCTGCTTCTTAACTTTTTCGAGCTCTTTAGTTATGTTCTCGATGTTTGTGCCGAACTCTTTAGCTATATTCTTGATGTTTGTTCCGAGTTCTTTGGCTACGTTCTCGATGTTTGTCTCGTGTCTATGAAACGTTTCACTAATTTCCTCGAACTTGGTTTCATGCTGGCTTAACTTCGCATCAATAGCGTCGATTTTTACATCTAGAACATTCTTTAATTCTTCCACGGCGTCTTTTTGTGCGGCGACAATGGAATTTTTCTGTTCCTCTAGAGAATTCTTCTGTTCTTCTAGAGAATTTTTCTGTTCTTCAAGAGAATTCTTCTGTTCTGCGAACTTAGATTCCATAGAATTCTTCTGTTCTGCGAACTAAGATTCCATAGAATTTTTCTGTTCTTCGAGCGAATTCTTCTGTTGTTCTAGATAACTCTTTTGTTCTGCGAACTTCAATTCCATGGAATTTTTCTGTTCTTCCATCTTGACAAGAAGCAGTTCCATCATAGCGCTAATATCAACGCTTGTACTTACTTGTTCTTCTGCCACGTCGAATAGCATGGTTTTTGGATCTTCTCCCTCGTTTTGGACAGCTTCCTGCAGACGAAGTATGAGGTCACTTTTCCCTCCAGCTGTGGAGAGATTCCGCTTTTCTAGTTCATTTTTCAATTGGGGTATGCTTAGTTGTAGCAATATACGTTTGTCTCTTGTAATTTAGAAAATCACAAATTCCCTTTTTTTTTTTTTGTAAGGACACTTAGCACAGAATAAGTTTTATCCTACTTCTGTCACCAATGTTACATTCAGGCTGGGATTCGTAAAGATAAAACACTATTCCGTTAAACTTTTCTAACCAAATTCACTTTTATTACACTTTTATCGACTATTCTAATATTTCACTTCTTAAGTACCAGAACAATATTACTTAAACAATTCTTCAACGATTCAAGCCAATCACTTAGTTAACTCTAATACTTTTCACTTATTTATCTTCACAAACTATTACTATCTCGAACTTTTACCAATCACTGTTATAAATCAACTGTAGGGTAAGGTAGGGAGGAGTTGACAGGCAGGAGGAGTTGACATCAGCACTTTTCGGAAAAACTAAGACCTTGGCAGCTTTTTCATTGATGAGAAAACGAAGCTAGTAACGATTCTTTCGAGTGATAAATAAACAATCACTGCGGTCTAGGAGATAAGCGAAGTAGAAATGTTTTTTACTTTTGTGCCCATTTCATCTTACTTTTATGGTAAGCAATCCAACTGCAATGTTTAAATTATGTAGCTTTTGACATTGAAAGTGCAATGTAGTGCACATTCATTCGTTTTAAAATCACTAATAAATAATCGTTTATCCTGAGCACCAGCACAAACGTGTTTGTTTGTATTAGTTCCAAAAGTTATCAAAAAGGAGGATTTGACATATGTGCTGAAGGAGGAATTGACAGATTGTCAAATCCTAATTTATGAGTCAAAATATAAATTTGTGGTAAAACAACTTCTTACTATTTTTTAGAATGCAAAAATGCCAAATAGTTACAAGAACAAAAATCCCCACCGCAACATCGATGAAACAAGTGTTGAGAATGCCATTTAAGACATTCAAAACAAAACAGAGTCGATAAGCAATGCTGCCCCAAAAATTGTTTATTAAACGTACCACTTAAATATTCAAACTAAAAAAAAACAGGAAGTTTAATAAATTAATGCTCAATTCAGTTCAAAATATACCTCTTTAGGCAGATGGCAAATCCTCCTTCATGGTAGGAGGAATTGACACTTTGTAAAGTTCTGGAAAAAACCTCACAACTCTGTTAAAAAGTATTTATATCGATTAATCAATAAAGCTTTTATATTGCTAAAAGTATGTTGTAACTTATGTAAATTTTGAAAATTTTAAATTGTATTTGGATTTTAAGATATCTCCAAATGTTGCTTAACGTGTCAAAACCTCCCGACCTTATACCCTATCGCCTTCTTCTAAAAGCTGTCCTTTTATACCTGCTCCGCCATCTGACGAGAACTTTCTAGCTAATTCTAATTGGTTCTAGAATAAGCTTCAGTGGTGACAGATTCCAGTCTCCAATTGGAAGTGACACTTGAGTGAAACTTGTTTTGTGACTAAGGCCTGGTTTCACCAAACACCATTTACGATACTATGACTAAGGGCTTGTTTCACCATACACCATTTAGGTTACACGATACCTTCCACGCCACAATAGGTATCGGCATGAAGTTCGAAAAAGGGAAAAAATTCCACCCGGAATAAATTGGTATCGTAGACAAAATTCCCCCCGGAATTTCGAGGAATTCCCCCCGGAATATTTCCTTCGAAAATATGCTGGTAGAAATTTAAAATCTAAGCAGTTTGTATGTGGATAAGTAGTCGGTTGGTTTTAAGTTTGTATTTAAAATCAAAGAAGTGAAATAAAAGTTGCATAGGGGATCACACCCTCAAAGAAGAATTTAGGAAACTAGAGAAAGAAAACAGGGCAAGAACCTGGCATTACACTCAGGGCATGAGGCAGGCCAAGAAACTTCTGGGACAATACAACCGGAAAAGATTCCAAGCTTTCATCGGCATGAGCAAAAATAACCTTCGTATCCTAACGGGGCACTGTAGACTCAAGGAACACCTCAGGAAACTGGGTATATCTGAAGAAGGTCTCTGCAGATTCTGCGATGAGTCCAGTGAAATCCCAGAACACTTGCTGGGATCATGTGGGGCACTGACCCACAAAAGACTGAAATACTTGGGCAAGTACCAACTATCTGATGAGGAAATTCAGTCACTAGAGCCAGCTCTCATCCTTAGATTCTTAAAGGAAACTGGACTGGAGAGAGTGCTATAGGACTGATTTCTTCCGCCAAGGAGAAAGAAGAGTACTAAAACCTCTAGAATGATTTCGAAAGGAATTATACTATGAGGGGAACTCTTTTGAGGGAATAAACCACTCTGAGGCGTAAGCAGGGGGTACAATAGATCAAAAGGTCGCAGTACAATAACCCCTCTCAAATAATAATAATGCATAGGTTTGTTGTGGTTCAAATAAAAATAAACTGGAGCTTATTTATTATGCAAGTATTTTTCGTTCAAGTTTTATTTCGATAATTTTATATAAAAATAAACATATATAGGTCTAACTCAACTAATCAAAGACAATTGGAGATGATGGTAAACTTATGTGATGGAAGTCGCGACATTGCCAATGGTTTCACTACGAATAGGAGCAAAGACGATGTGAAGAAATTTTGGAAGCTCCTAGAGAAGGAACTAAACAGCGTAGGACCTCCAATGAAATCGATATTTGAGTGGAAAAAGGTATCTTTTTTATAGCTTTAAAATTAAAGTCATTTCTGAATATAGTTAATTTAGGTATGGGGAGACAAAAAAAAAATATATAAAAAAGAAACTGTCCGAAAATATAAAACACCAAAATGGTACTGGTGGCGGCCCTTTCAAAGAGTATCGATTCACCTCTTTGGAAGAAGCCATTATAAAAATATGCTCGATGAATGAATCGGTTGAAGGACTATCGAACACGTCGAGATTTGGCTTACCGTCCTGTGAAAAGAAGAGGAAGTTAGCTGCAGATGAAAATGCTAAAGAACAGGAAAATACACAAAAAACCGAAGATGCTTTGAAAAATTCTGAAATAGAAGAAGAAATGTTGGAAATGGTTTGTGACGATCCAGATAACTCCAGTCCGCCAAGAGGACTGGGATTATTTGTGGCTAATACTCCCGAAAATGGTATTCCAAGACAATCAGCAAAAGGAAAGTCGTCGCAGCAAATCTTAGAACAAGAAATACAAAAAAAAAAAAAAAAACTTACCACGTGGATGCACAAACAAATATTAAAAAAATACATCGATCCATTGACCAACAAAAAATGGTCTTGCAGGAGACAAAACGCCATAACATGGAGATGGAAAAACTAAGAAGAAGGGAAATTGAGGCAAAAATAGAATTTAAACAGCGTCTTATACAAATTGAAGAGGAGAAACTTCAAATAATGAAGTGATCATTTTGTGTATAAAATAAAAAAATGCATTTCTATACCTACCTTTTTATTAATGATTTTAATTAATTTATTTAAATACTCATAAATACTCCTAAATTACATAGTTTAAAGACTACTAGCTATATCTCGTCTGATTTTTTGTTCTTCAGCCATCAATACCGTATCGCTTATGATTTCCATCTCGTTTTCAGTGATAGTATTACTGAAGTTATCGTCAAGACACTGCATTGTTGACGGAATATCACTTTTGAAGTGTATGCAAATATTATGCAAAGCACAGCACACATTAACAATTTGCACTGCTTTATGCGGACCATAAACTAAGTATTAAATAGAACGTCAGATCCGCCAACTTAAGAGCGTTTGCCTACAAGCAGTTTTCCGTGTTTCTATGTGCAAAAGTATGTGTGCCATGTTAAAGTGCATAAGACGCACGCATACGCTTGCACTTAGCAACCTGACAGATGACTGACACTTCATTCTGTGGTGGCATTGGGAATAGTTAACTAGGTAACTAGGTAATCAAATTAACCGTGAGTTGTTATCTATTTAAAAATTTGAATTGGAATGAACACTTTGTGGTTAGAGGAACCAGTGGCAAGTGTTAAAGAAACTGAGAAATGTAAAGCCGCACAAAAAGGAAAGAGACGCATTTAAGAGAAGAGTGAAGTGGTTTGGAAAAGTTGTTAGATGAGGAAGTGATGAATGAAAGGAAGTTATTACGTTACTACATGCGTTAAAAAACCAATGTCTGATGTAAGGAGTAACCAATTACGTAGAGATCCAAAGAATCTCGACTTTGATCCTATTTGACACCGTAAATCGTATGGCAATCTGTTGTAGATAAAGGGAGCTATATAAGAGGCAAATCGACGACAATGTTCCGTTCTAAATCTAGGAACTCTCACAGCGTTAGAAGAACGAAGTGAATGAAGGTCATATGTAATTGTGTTGGTATAACCACCTCGAAGATAGAACAACCTCAACACCTTGTAGATATATAGGTGTTGCAGTGGCAGTATCTTGGTTGATTGAAATAAAGGTCGCGAAGGCTCCCAACTAGGTTTGAACAGCATCAACCTCAGTATCTTCTTTTGAGCTACAATTACCGGTTTCAAGTTAGTAATAAAAGCACTGCCCCAGCAAGAAATACCGTACTCCAAACGTGAATTGACCAATGCATAATATACTGTTAATAACAGATTAGGTGGTACAAGCTTGCGGAGATGGTATAAATTATTTAGGCCTAAGTAAATATTTTTCTTTAAAATGTCAATATGTGGTTTCCAGTTAAGTCTACTATCTAGGGTAACACCTAGGTATTTAAATACAGAGACTGACTCAATAAGTGTACAATTATCCACGCAATTAGTATGGTCACATCTAATGCTATGAAGTGCAATCCCATTAATTGGATACTGATGTGTAAGACTAAAAGACATTACCTTTGACTTATTGCTAAGGACCATTTGATGATACCTAAACCAGTCATCCAATATATAGAGGTCGTTATTGATTTGCCCCACTAAATCATTGACACTGAGAGCAGAGTAAGATAGGGCTAAGTCATCAGCAAAGGCTACCAATTTACCATTTAAAGGCAGCTTAAAGATGGAATTAATGTATATAACAAAAAGCAGTGGGCCAAGAACAGATCCTTGGGGTACACCTACTGCAGTGCATTTAAGTGAATCGCTCAGATTTGAATTAACTCGAACATGTTGCTTTCTGTCACTGAGATAGGATCCAAACCAGCTATGAATATTATCTCTGAAGCCAAAACTATACAGAACCTTCAAAAGAATGCTATGATTAACTAAATCGAAAGCTTTGGTTAAGTCAAGAAACATACCAGCTGTTTTTTTATTCTTGTCGACTGAATCATAAACATTTTCTAAGAAGGATACAATTGCATCCTCAGTTGACTTGCCTTTACGAAAACCAAATTGAAGAGAACTAAGAAGTTCGTATTTATCAATATGCTTAATCATTCGATTGGTAACTATTTTTTCGAAAATTTTAGAAAAAACTGGGAGGATTGAAATTGGTCTATAGTTGTTGGGATCACATTTATCACCTTTTTTATAAAGAGGTACGATAATAGAAGTTTTAAGACACTCAGGAAAAATTCCAGTTGAAAAACTAAAATTAATTAAATACGTTAGTGGACTTATTATTGCACAGCATATTCTCTTGACAACCAAGTTACTAATACCATCATATCCACAAGACTGCTTGGGTATAAGTCGAGAGATCACATTAGCTACTTCAGCTTCATCAACAGCACCGAAGAAGAAAGAAGATAATAGTTGGGTATCTGGAAGAAAATCATGTATGGTACTCGTAGTTTGAACTGGATGGATTTTACGAGATACATCTTTAAAAAAAGAATTAAGACCATTGCTCATCTCCCTTTCATTAGAAGTACTAACATTATCCGATAAATTGAGAGATTTTATTCTATTATCACGCAAACCTTTACCTAATAAATCATTAACTATTTTCCATTGTCGTTTGGCATTAAATTTATTCTCTTGAAATTGTCGCTGATAATAAGATTCTTTCTGTTTATTTATTTGCTGAATAATATTGTTTCTCAAAATAAGATATTGTTTTCTGACAGAGGGTATGTTTAAACGACTTTTATTTTTTCGATAAAAGAGATTTTTTTGCTTAATCATTTCGAGAAGATAGTCCGTCATCCACGGCTTTATTTTTTCCAAATTAGATTTTCGTTTTGTATATTTAAACTTGGTTAAACAGTCAACAATAATATTTAAAAATATACGGAAAGCCACCGACGGACAATTACAACTATAAACATCAATCCAATTAAAGGCAGACAGATAATTATTAAGATTAATAAAATCAATTTTAAAATATGTTTGTTCCTTTATATGAGGAGTTAAGATGGAATTATTTCTTCTATAATGGTTTAGGAAGTCAGGGAAAGAAATGCCAGTAGCATAGTGATCTGTTATATCCCACTCTAATAAGAAAGAACGAAATTTTGAAAAACTCCTATTTCTGAGAAAAATGTGGTCAATACATGATTGAGTGCCTTCGGTAACTCTCGTTGCAAGGCTCATTAATGACTCAAAGCCAAACGAAGACAGGAGGACAATATAGCTGTCACTACTCGAAGGGAGTCCCAAAATGTCAATATTAATATCACCTATAAGACAGGCGTTAGGGTTGTTAACACGAGATAGTATACCTTCCAAATCGACCATAAAAATATCCCTGTGAACAGCTTGCAACCGATAAACGCATATAATATCCAAAATAAATTTATCAAATACTAGTTTTAATGTAATTGAATCAGAACTCCGTACATCAGGCACATGAACATCAGCGACTTCAATTGAATTGTTCACATATACGATAACTCCACCTGAAGAGTATTCTTCATTACAATTTGGATAAGGAGTATAACCTGGTAAAGAATAAAGACACAATTCACGGTTAAAAATCCAGACCTCTGTAAGAACTATTATTTGAGGTAAAAATGTGAAGCAATGTTGCAAATGAAAACAAAGATTATCGAAATTTTTTCTCATACTTCTTATGTTTAGGTGAAAAATAGTGAAATCATTTATATCAGAGTTAAACATAGAGCCTGTTATAGTTTCATTACATTCACCACTAGTATAAAGATCAAAAAATTCATTACAATTGAACATTAAATATAAATTAGTGATACAAATTGTAAGGTATCTGACTTAATCCAAATGATTAAGATCAGCAATGCTCTTAATAAAATGGATCTTCATACCAGTGGCACGCCTCATCATAATATTTCCATATCGCACCCAGAGAAATTGATAATTGCATTTCTTTTTAGCCTTCTTCGCCTCGTTCAAAAGATGTTTCGTCTCCGTAGTCAGCCAGTCGTTGATGTAGATGTTGCCTTTAGTTGAAGAGAAGATTTCGTTAGAGTTGATGGGTTTTTTCTTCGCATATGTCGCAGCTAAGATCCGCTCTTTGATTCGCCTGTTGCGTAGCTGAACAACGATTGAGTCAGTCGATTTTCCTCTTCTCTTCTTTCTGTAGCAGAAATCCACATCATTAACAGTTAAAGCAGCATCAGTGCTGTGGTTGATGATGTTCACCACTGTGCTTTGCAAATTTTCGTTGTCGATTTGCGGAACTTCACACAACCAATACCGTCTTTACCATAAGGGCACACGGGGCCCGTGCCCAGGGCCTCCATTCTCAGGGGGCCCCGAAGTACCGACAATTTCTCTCGTACATTTATTCTCAAAACATTTTTGTTTGGGGGAATCCCCGAATGATGTATAAAACTTTCAGCACAGAGAATAAAAATATACAGACGTCTTCTTCTTGTACAAAAATTTGGTTCCTATTTTTTCCTTTCCAGACAGGGAGCTTTCAGAATAAGCGTTGAGAATAAGGCTCTTGTTTTTTCTTGCAGAAATATAGAGATATCGCTATATGCGATTCTCATACTGTAGCAGCAGCAGGCATAATCGAATCACTTGATGCCATAAGAAATCTGTTTTTTTCATGTAATTTGGTGATATGGAACGCCTATATGAAATGGGAGCAAAAGATAAAAATTCGGTGCCTAATTTTGCCTATAGTTGGCGCAACAGGTCTGTAGGGACCCTGGGGCTAGCTTCTAGCAACCATTCGTGTGAGCTTATAATTTTTGGAAGGAATGGAAGAGATGTACAATTTTATGCCGATTCCAGTTATACTCTCGGATGTTTGTCAGACGTTCGCGAGAGGTGGCGCAGTGAAAAAACCCTCAGTTGGAATTTGTTTTTTTTTTGCGGGATTCGAACATGGGGCCCCTCGCTTAGTAGTCCAACACACTAACCAATAAGCCACTGCGCCTATACAAAAAAAAGTATAAAGTGAATAATAAATATAATTTTTGGCGCAACAGGTCCGTAGGGACCTGATTTTTCCACTAAGACCTTCGCATGGGTACGCGTACGATACGATCCGTGCTGAAACACGATGTCATTTTAGCAGCTCAAGAGAATAAAAAAATGAATTGCGAACAACAATGTTACAAGAACTTCAAAAAATTGACTTTAAAGATATAATAGAAGATTTTGCTCAACAGAAATCCCGAAAGAAGCCGTTATCGTAATCATAACCAAAAAACCAGCAGCATTCTAATATCATTAATGACATATTATATTATACTGTATTTGATTAATGATTACCTATAATAATTGGTCACACTTATTAACAAAATGTTATGATAATTCACTTTTTGTACTTTCCAAAAGGGCCCCAAATTCTTGTGTGCCCAAGGGCCCCAGCCTAGGTTAAGACGGCCCTGCACACAACTCAATGTAGTTTGCATGAATCAGCTTTTCGGTTTTGTTAAGTCTCTCCTTTGTCAAATTTAACTGAGACTTCAGCTCTTCATTTTCTTTTTTAAGCTCATTCAGCATTTGTGTCGAATTCTCTAAGACCGAGAGTTGCTCTTGAATTATTTGGATGGACTGAGCGGTAGAAGCAAAGGTTTGTTGTAGTTGTACTACCTGGTTGTGAATTCCCTCAAGAGTGATTTTGTTTGGCTCACTTACACTAGGCGATGAAGACGAAAGCCTTCGTGAGCTATTTAATTTCTTCTGAAGAAAGATATGACAACTCCAAGGTTTTTTGTTTATAGAGAAAAACTCCACATCCTTAGGTTTGAGTTTAGCACAATCCGAATGTAAAAGGGAATTACACTCACTACAGCTTATTTTGCAAGAGTCTCTAGCGATTTTGAGTTTACAAACTTTACAACAAGTCATTATGCGTCCGTACTCTCTGGCGACCAATTACACACTCCAATTACACTTGTTGTAATTGCGTGCTGAAAATCCTACTTTACGTTGCTTTGCTGAGATCGAAGCTAAAACAAAAACGAAAACAAACCCAATAATAATTGTAAAAACAAAAATGTTTTATTTTATTTCCACGAATGAATATATCTACCATTTTGCAAAATACGTTTTCGTGGTGAAATAAAACAAACAATCTTAACTGTGGGAACGCATCCATCAGCTGATCGAAATCACCAAATACACTAAACTCAGTCAGTGTTCTTAGCATTCTTTATTTTTCCTACGAAGCGAAGGCATTTTTCCCTTTTCGCCGTACCCAAATACCCTCGATTTGCTTATGAAAAAATATTTCTTCTAAAAGTAAAGCATTAAATTAACCTTGAGTATAAAAATCGCAGTTTGTTAACATTATAATGATTATGTCTTGGTACTAGAAATATTTTGCTAAAAGACGAATCTCTTTTTATAGGCATTAAGTGTGTTCCATTGTAGTTCGAATGTTTTTTCGTCAGATTGATGATACTTAAACCATTTTGATGCTTTATTTTTGTTTTGTACGAATCGTTATTCGGGCAACAAAATGTCCACAAAGGGTAGAAATTCCACGATGTAGGATGACTGCTGAGTGTCAGTATTTCATTATACCCCCTCCATTCCCATTTTTTTTTGTTTTGTTGCTTCACACATCACACGTATTCACCGATACGAAATTTAAGAGAGAATTTTTCTTTCAAAATTTGCGGGGGGAATCGGGTAGGTGCGCGGGAGCTGACGGTCTATTTAATACTTAGTTTATGGCCATGGCTCCAATGGATATCCAACGTCACCTGTTTGAAACATGTATTAAAACGAATCCCATATAAATAAACTAACTTTTCATGTACCTAATAGCCACGAATTTTTTTCACCGTTTCGGTGTTGTTTTTCCATCTACCACCTGAGTTCACTCGCTTTCCAAACGAGTGAATCGTGGCATGCTCCAGGGTGTGTAGCGTCAACAAAACGAATCCTTAATTCATCGTCACAAACCTGGGAAGAAAAATTATCAATATGAAGTTTGAATGAAACAAAAAAAGTTACCAGTAACACATTCAAACTATAAAATCCTTTTCGATTGTAATATAGATGCTTCAAAATATGTCCAACAAATATCTGAACATCTCCTTGTTGACCCTGTAGTACTGATGAAATCGGCTGAGGTTTCCAATATGCGCACTAAGCAAATTCATTTTTTTTATTTTTTTTTATTTAAATTGAGTTATTCTAAGATGTACTGTAGAAGAATTTTTCTGCGGAAACTTTTTTTTTCTATTTTTTTTTATTTTTTAAGTTTTCAATTTTCACTGAAAAGTGCATGTAAACAAACTGCACAAATGGACACGTTCACTTTGCATGACGTTTGTGTTGCCGTGGAGGGGGATGTGCGGGGTGGTGAATGTTGGAAAATATTATAGGTAGGTATTGCCATATGTCAAAAAGTTAAAACAATTTTGTCTTTTTTGATTTTTTTTTACTGAATATACTAGCAAACCCGGCGCACTCCGTTTCGCCACCAGATGGCTTCGTTTGAGGATTAAAAGACGAAGAATAATAATTTTTTTTTTATATTTGAAAAGGAAAAACGAATTCATTTCGATTACAAAAATGAAGTGTAATTTAGTTGAACTTCTCTAAGTAAAAAATGAAAGTGAATCCAAAGTAAATACTGAATCGATGAGTTATAGGTACGTGTCCGCAAATTATCCGTTTCATTGAAGTGCTCTTTGGTAAACCACATTTTTTGTTTTTTGGTCTGACGTTAACACAAACAAAGCGGATGGTTTCCCAACTCGTGAACACGCAACGTATAGCTGCCCATGTCAAAAACAATGATTTTCTAAATGAAAAAATGCAACTGTTCAATAATTCGTCTCTTTAACTGTTGTGTTCCCTGTATATTGCACCGCACATTCAGCTGATCCACCATCGACGAAATGAAATATATTTGCAGAAATTGATGCGGTTCATCTGGTGTTGGCTGACCTGGTGATTTAAACTTAGTTTGGTGATTAAATAAATTTTGTTAGTAATTCAAATTAATTCAATGCCTTTTATTTTCCTGTAAAATAGATAATATTAACATTCAATGCAAAGATTTGTAGTAAAAAATTGCAGTCGTTTGAATTCGAATGGTAAGTCCGTTGGAATCATCGGGATGCGTGGAATCAAAACATCTTCACCTCTATATTCAGCGGTATGCCCGGAAAAAAACGTCGAATGAGCTCTTCCTTAGAATCGGTCATGTGGCAGAAATCAGTGGGCAAAGTGATAAGTCCGGTCGAGATAAAACTGCAATCTTTCCATTACCAATGTCCAACTATTGCTTCGAAAACACATCTGCAGATTGATCTCGTCAATTGGAGTGTCTTGACATGTAGCCACAAATTTGATGCTTTCAAGCACGCATTTAGTTCGTCAGCTGCAATTGATCGTGGGAATAACTGGAAGAGTCTCCCGAAAATCACCGGATAATACAACCATGGCTATTCCAAAAATGTTTTGATTGACACGAAGATCTTGTAACGTCCTGTCCACCGCCACCATTGACCATTGACCTTTTGTGGGCCATCGTGCATTCGACCCAATCGATCAATTTGCATCATTGCAAAATCTTCGCATTTTTTTTTCGATTTTTCAAGATGGTGTCTGGTTGATTTGCATTTTCAGTGGCAATATCAATGCTGAATGTGCAGTTCGGTAGCCTTCTAACAAAGTTGCTGTTATTCCATATGAAGCCATTGCCAGGGCAACTCATGCTGCTATCAAATCCGTGCCAAAAGCAATGAAATTAAGAACGTTTTGGCAGCACCTCCGGGAGCACCCAGAAAGTAAATGCTACCAGTTCTTTTGTTCACAGCTTCTATCAAAGAGTCATACGCAATCATTTGTTGTCGATTCAATTGCAGAACATTTTTACGAACTGCTTCGGCTGATGCTTCAGTATCGTATTGTTTTGTTGTTCTCTTTGCAATTCGTGGTTGAATGCATCGTGTATTGGACGATTAGGTGATGCCATGCCCAACTGCGCACTTTATTCGCCATCAATAAACACACGTCTTCGATCATGATCATAGACTCATAGTGTATTTCTGCTTTCAGAAGTTTGAACTACATAATGTAAAGATCCTGAAAATACTTGACAAACAAATATGATGGATTCAAACACAATCAAACAAATCAAAGTGTTTACTCCATTTCAAAAAGTTACTTAATGTAACATAGTAAACATAAACAAAGTTATTATTAGGTAGCTATATAAAAAAAAAAGAAATTTCAAAATTTTTGACAACAACAATTTGCTTGGAAAATAATTAAAATAATTGACAACAACAATTGCTTTTAAAATTTAAAATATATCTTTTTTTTGTATTTGAAACTACTCGATTTCTATCCAGTTTATATTTTTTTCAAAGTGCATTTCCCCATGAAAAAATAAATATGTGCCTACAACGCCAACTGTTGAGAATTTTTCGACTTTTCTTTTTTCATAAACCATCCCTGATTTAAGACGAACAAAACGAAACAAAAATCATTGAAATCGGTTGAGCCGTTCTGGAGTTATAGCGTCAGGAAGGAAAACCCGACTTATTTTTATATACATAGTAGAATATACTGCTAAATATATACATAAACTTTAGCTCCAGGCGCCTGCCTGACAGTTGTTGGCATACCCTTAGCGGAACGACGAAGTCGCGTGAGCGTCTAAACCCTGCGAAAAAAAGGGTTAAAATCCTGTTAGCGAGCGAAGCGAGCCACGCACGGCACCTCATACTTTAAATACACCAGACTTTCTTAAAGGCGCCTGCCTGATAGTTGTTGACATACCCTTAGCGGAGCAGTTGTGCATGTGTATTGAGATTTCGGAAAAAAGGTTTCAAATCTTAGTGCATAAATCACATAAACATGGTTTCATTAAAAAAAAAATTATTAAAATTTAATATAAAAAAAAATAAAAAATTAATAAAAAAATTAAAAAAAAAAAATTCATTTCCTCAAAAAAAAAATATTATATTTATGTTTTTAGCCCATTTTAAGCTAGAAAAAAAATAAAAAAAATGTTTGCTTAGTGCGCATATTGGAAACCCGCCCCGGGATTGGAGTTATCTCTTATGTGGTATTCGATTGGGCGCTCTCAGAGCATTTTTTTTGCACTCAGAGCAATTTTTATGTTCGTTTGGTACAGGAAAAAGCAATCTTTTTCAGATTTCAGAGCACTTTTGCGAATCTAGATATTTTCTCAGATTTACCAATACAAGTGCGTTTGAGTTTGACAACTGATGGAGTTTGTTTACATTTTCAGTGATTTTTTTCTCTAAGGCATCGGGCGAATCTTTTTTTGTAAATTATCTACTATATAAAAATAAGTCGGGTTTTCCTTCCTGACGATATAACTCCAGAACGGCTCAACCGATTTCAATGATTTTTGTTTTGTTTTGTTCGTCTGAAATCAGGGATGGTTTATGGAAAAAGAAAAGTCGGAAAATTCTCAACAGTTGGCGTTGTAGGCACATATTTCGTTTTTCATGGGGAAATGCACTTTGAAAAAAATATAAACTGGATAGAAATCGAGTAGTTTCAAATACAAAAAAAAATATTTTAAATTTTAAAAGCAATTTTTGTTGTCAATTATTTTAATTATTTTCCAAGCAAATTGTTGTTGTCAAAAATTTTGAAATTTCTTTTTTTTTTAAATATAGGTACCTAATAATAACTTTGTTTATGTTTACTATGTTACATTAAGTAACTTTTTGAAATGAAGTAGATACTTTGATTTGTTTGTGTCTATCATTTTTGTTTGGGAAGTACCTATTTTCAATATCCTTGCATTTGAATATGTGGGTAAGTTCAAATGGAGGGGTGATTGAGATGACGATGATGACAATGATGACAGGCAACAGGAGTTGCTGAGCGTTTTGAGTATTCACGAAGGGTTTGTTACGAAAAATGAATGAGTAACAATCATGAGTAGGGTTATGGGGAGGGCAGCTCAAAGCTACCATAACACCTTCGGTACCGGTGTGGAGAGTAAACGAAGAAGGCTTACCAACCAAGTTGATAGGTGTGGTTAGTTTTCTTCTAGGCTGTTAAAGTTACAAATATTTCTTTTAGAGTTAGTGTTTATTGATAGCGAATAAAGTGCGCAGTTGGGCATGATATCACCTAATCGTCCAATACACGATGCATTCAACCACGAATTGCAAAGAGAACAACAAAACAACACGATACTGAAGCATTAGCCGAAGCAGTTCGTAAAAATGTTCTGCAATTGAATCGACAACAAATGATTGCGTATGACTCTTTGATGGAAGCTGTGAACAAAAGAACTTTATTTATTTATTTACTTTCTGGGTGCTCCCGGAGGTACTGCCAAAACGTTCTTAATTTCATTGCTTTTGGCACGGATTTGATCGCAGCATGAGTTGCCCTGGCATTGGCTTCATCTGGAATAACAGCAACTTTGTTAGAATGCTACCGAACTGCAAATTCAGCATTGATATTGCCACTGAACATGCAAATCAACCAGACACATTCTTGAAAAATCGAAGAAAAAATGCGAAGATTTTACAATGATGCAAATTGATCGATTGGGTCGAATGTACGATAGCCCCACAAAAGGTCAATGGTGGCGGTGGACAGGACGTTGAAAGATCTTCGTGTCAATCAAAACATTTTTTGTATTAGCCGGTGATTTTCGGGAGACTCTTCCAGTTATTCCCACGATCAATTGCAGCTGACGAACTAAATGCGTGCTTGAAAGCATCAAATTTGTGGCTTCATGTCAAGACACTCCGATTGACGAGATCAAACTGCAGATGTGTTTTCGAAGCAATTGTTGGACATTGGTAATGAAAAGATTGCAGTTGATATCTCGACCGGACTTATCACTTTGCCCACTGATTTCTGCCACATGACCGATTCTAAGGAAGAGCTCATTCGAAGTGTTTTTCCGGGCATACCGCAGAATATAGAGGAGAAGATGTGTTCAAACGACTGCAATTTTTTACTACAAATCCTTGCATTGAATGTTAATATCATCTATTTTACAGGAAAATAAAAGGCATTGAATTAATTTGAATTACTAACAAAATTTATTTAATCACCAAACTAAGTTTAAATCGAAAAAAAAGCTTCAAATAGATAAAAATTAGGTGGTACGAAGTTAACCAGGTCAGCCAACACCAGATGAACCGCATCAATTTCTGCAAATATATTTCATTTCGTCGATGGTGGATCAGCTGAATGTGCGGTGCAATATACAGGGAACACAACAGTTAAAGAGACGAATTATTGAACAGTTGCAAGTAATTTTTCATTTAGAAAATCATTGTTTTTCACATGGGCAGCTATACGTTGCGTATTCACGAGTTGGGAAACCATCCGCTTTATTTGTGTTAACGTCAGACCAAAAAACAAAAAATGTGGTTTACCAAAGAGCACTTCAATGAAACGGATAATTTGCGGACACGTATAACGCTTCGACTCAGTATTTACTTTGGATTCACTTTCATTTTTTACTTAGAGAAGTTCAACTAAATTACACTTCAATTTTGTAATCGAAATTAATTCATTACTGTTGTGAAATGAAATAAAATTTTCCATTTTCAAATACAAGAAAAAAATAATAATTTTTCTTCATCTTTTAATCCTCAAACGAAATGTTACAAAAAACGAAGCCATCTGGTGGCGAAACGGAGTTCGCCGGGTTTGCTAGTTTATGTATAAATATTTAGAAATCAATCGGGACAGATATTTCTAATGTTTTAATACAAAATTTAACCAGTGAATGAAAATCGCTTAGAAAAGTGTCGAAGACTACACCTATTCAAATCACACAAATATCAACACAAAAAAGAGCAAGTTACGTTTTTATGTTCGATTAGGCACACGAAATCTGAAATCTGGGGGCAAATCTGAAGAAGCCCAAACGAATACCACATTAAATTCCTTCGGATAATTCATTGTTCATTTTTTTTCTTGATTGGTTTGTTCTTCGGCTAGCAATCTAAATGCTAAAGCCCGTATGACACTACATTTTTTTCTACATTTTTCAGACTTTAAAAATGAAACTAGAGCAGGACGAAAGATTACTATGCAAATTCCCGATGGGAGTGAGTGCGTACACACCAGCCTAATTAATGTGGATATGTCAAAAAAAATGCATTGAAAATGTATTCAATTTACATTTTTTTAAGCTGCTGGCAGTTTTTTTTGACATTTCCACATTAAATTGTATTTGCCTCCAGCAGTGATCCCAGATTGGGGGGACAGTCGGTAATTTTGTTGATTTTTTCTAGCAAAAGGGGATTTTTTTGGGGAAAACAATATAATATACAGTAGAAATCGGTTATAACGATATCGAAGGGACCTCGGAATTTCATCGTTATAACCGATTCATCGTTATATCCGGTACAATGAAAATAATGAAAAAAGGAAACTTTATTAAAGAAAATGGCTTCAAATGCTCAAGAAAATTGTTGAGGAAAGAAATCAGTAATTTGTGTTTGTTTTGCACATTTAGTTGAGTAAAAAAGAAAAATTAATAGGGGTATTCACGATTCGATGCAACAGACCTAGTAAAATTGCGAAATTTTATTTTTTTTTATCAGATCGTGAACACACTTTTTCTCATGTCTAGCAAAATTGAAGCAAATGACAGTTCCAGTTGGACAATTGACATTTGTTTTGAAAAAAACTTTTACAATTTTTTGAAAGGGGAAAATTTGCTTTTAATTGCTTACTACGTTTTCCATTCTCTTTATTTTTTTCTGATAGCTACACACAGGAATCAAAAATTGAAATGAACTGTCAGCTTCATAAGGCTACTCTGTTGTATTTTTAGGTTGCAATAGGGTCAGGGTATAGATAAAGTGCAAAAGTGTTGCGAAATTTTATTCTGTATATTTTGTTGTTGTAGTGCGAAAAAAAGTTACACTTTCGCATTTTCGCAATGATACAAGACCAGTTGCATCGAATCGTGAATACCCCTAATATGTACTGAACTCTTCGGAGATATGGAAATCGAACAGGGCATGCCATGAAATTACATGTACCTACAGACCAGTCACTGCAGTGGCTACAGGAAATTTAAAAATTAGTTTATACCTATGTATGTATATATCAGTGGCGTCTCGTCAGGGTGTGCAAGGTGTGCATTGCACACCCTGATCTAACCAAAAAAATCACTCATCGAACACTCAAATAATAATAACACACATAAATATGATGTGCTCAATTACACTTTACACATCCCATAAAACCTCCATCACACAGCCTACTATAATAATACTCATATTCATCCGTCCTAATTTTTCTTTCAAAATTCCTTCATCGTTGAGACGAGAGAAACAAAGAGAAAAACAATAAACTCGCACGAAATCTGGCTGTGCACGTATTCATCAAATAAGTTCATCCAACTCCAAACTATATACCTTCCTTCAGCTACAAGAATTCATCCCCATCGTCATTCGTCACCCGCACGCCGGCCACCGGCCTTACCTGAACTGTTATACAAAAAGATCGTGTTTCTTTTTTAGCTCAGACACTTCAGAGCTCGAATTTGTGTTTCTTTTTTCGCTCAGAGCATGATCAGAGCGCGCTCTATGAGCTCAGAATAAATTGACTGTGCATCCTGAGTAAAAAGCTGAGTACACATGTACATGCACACTTCCAGTCACATTTAAAGGACAAAAAACACAGGAAAAACAAAACATCCTCTGAACGCTCTGAGCACGCATGGTTCAGAGCGCGCTCATAATGCTCGAACTCTGTTCAGTGCTCAGCTCTGAACTAAAAAAGAAAAACGCCTAATGTCGCTTTACTTTGATGAACTTGTAGTGAACTCGTGCACTCGCTTTCTGTGCACACGGAATATTCATTATTTTCTTTTGTTTTGTTCTGTTTCCGTAAAGCGTCATAAGTCAAATAGAC
The DNA here is from genome assembly GCA_949126925.1 of Cheilosia vernalis. NCBI lineage: Eukaryota > Metazoa > Arthropoda > Insecta > Diptera > Syrphidae > Cheilosia > Cheilosia vernalis. Next base: position 44,959,424 of record OX421358.1, read on the forward strand.
ATGCAATACATCGACGCTCGTGCAAAAAAAAGCAGTGCACGACAGTCGATCTCGATGAATGAATGAACGAATTTCGCTTTTCGTTTAGGTAGTAGGTATAAGTGGCTGCAGTTTCGTGCGGTGCTTTTGTTTTTTTTTTTCTATTATTAACTTGAGCAATGGAGTTTTTTTATTGTTTTTTTTTTATTTTAATTAATAAAACAATAAATAAATCCGTATTTTTATAAAATACCTATATAACTTTAAAGAATTGCACACCCATCTAAGTAATTCACGCGACGCCGCTGGTATATATGTATAGTATGTGCATACAAAATATCGATATGTACTTATTTAGAAGCAGAATGAAAACAACAGGCAGTAGGCATATAAGAACACGTTTTTTACCATCGCTATAAACAGTTTTTAGACAAAAATACGATAAATTTTCATCGCTATAACCGATTTCATCGTTATATCCGGAATCGTTATAACCGATAGCAAATTACCTTGAGTTAAACGGAGTTTTGCCGGGACTTTGAAAATATATTGTTATATCCGGTTCATCGCTATATCAGGTATTGTTATAACCGATTTCTACTGTATATGGTATGTTTTTTTTTCTTTAATCTGGGATCCCTGGCCTCCCCTCACTTTGAAGTTTGTGGCTATAAATTCGTTTGAAAATTTGTGGTTGCTTTGGAAAACAATTGTTACCCCTTTCATAATACACATTTTGTCTCTTTCACACGAAGCTGACATTTCAACATGATTTAATGCTATAAAAATGAGGAAAAAATGAGAGAAAAATGTAGTGTCATACGGGCTTAAGCTGTGCGTGTGCATATTACTGAATTTTTTTATATCACTTCACTAAATAAAACGCGAGTATAACAAAATTTGGATAAATTTATTAATAGCATTCACACAATTTTCTATTAAAAGAAATACATTACCAAAATCTCCTCAAATGTGAGCCTAAATTATAATTGAATTAATTGCGATTGACAGCTGTCAACGCCTTCGAAAAATAAGTTCGAAAATTTTGGGGGAAATAAATACCCATGGAGATTCACGATACGAGGAATATTTTCCATGGAAAAAAAATTGTAGGGGGGAATTTTTTTCCCTCGGAATTGCCGATAGCCCTGAATGCCACTTAGGCCAAAAAATAAGTGCCTACTTAAATGAAAAAAAAAGAACGGGTGGGGTGACCCTATAAGAAAAAGATAACTAAACATTTCTGAATTGGTAAATCTGAAACAAATCTGAGAAAAGATCCAGATTCGCAAAAGTGCTCTGAAATCTGAAAAAGATTGTTTTTTTTTTTTTTGTATCAAACGAATATAAAAATTTATCTGAAAGCAATAAAAGTGCTCCGAGACCGCCCAATCAAATACCACATGAGAATGGAGACGTTCAAGTATCTAGTTTGGTATCTATTAATTGTGGAATTAAATTCAAAGTTTTGTGAGGTACTCTGATCGGTCGTTGCTGTTTTCTTTTAAAACTATAATTTAAAGCATAAAAAACAAATCAAGACAGTGATATAACTTTATTAAAACAAAAAGAAGAAGTTTATACATCTGTGTTAGTATTTTCCGGTATTTTGTTTTTTTACAGTAAGTATACAATGCCCTTGTCACTGTAAGGATGATTTGCCTGCTGGGGACTTCGTAACCTGTCCTAAATGCTCAAGAAAACTTCACTTTGTTTGCACCACGGTGACCGAGCGATCATGGCGATCAATGAGAGCTAAAAGAGATGCTTGGAATTGCCAATTTTGTAGAAACTCGAATGAAAATGTTCGCATCGCTACAAACGATCCCTCATCCTCATCACGTCCGCTTACACCAACAATGAACACAGAATCGGAGGCTCAAACAGTTAAACGGACTCGATCGGAATTGTCTAGTCCACAAAATAATGAAAAAAAAAAAAACACTTATACCAATGGACAATGTTAATAACCTAAACACAATCACAATCATGGCAGAGTTAAAGAACATGAAAACTGAAATCAAAGGCATATCTGATTTCTGTAACTTTGTCTCTCCTAAATTTTATGAATTTAATAAAAACATGGAAAAAAAACAATAATCTCTTATGAGCGAAATACAAAAACTTAAAGATTCGCATAAAGAAAAAGATGAACAAAATACAAATATTCAACTTGCAAACACAAATTAATAAACTAGAACAACAACAACTGCGAAATTGCATCGAAATATAAAAAATTTCCACCAAAACAAAATGAAAATCTTATTGAAGTAATCAAATCGATTGGAAAAACAATTAAACAAGAAGTCACAAACATGGATATATCAGATATCTACAGCACAAGAAATAGAAACCCGGAAAAATCGTCAATTATCGCTACTTTCCATACTAATCTAACAAAATATTCATTTATGCAAAGTGCTCGCGCAACGCGTCCATTAACTATTTCAAGAATAAATCAAAACATGGAAGAGAATGCAAAACTAAACCAGGCTTATAACAACAACAATAGGCGTTTTTCTTTTTTAGTTCAGAGCTGAGCACTGAACAGAGTTCGATGCTGAGCACTGAACAGAGTTCGATGCTGAGCACTGAACAGAGTTCGAAAATTATGAGCGCGCTCTGAACCATTCGTGCTCAGAGCGTTCAGAGGATGTTTTGTTTTTCCTGTTTTTTTTGTCCATTAAATGTGACTGGAAGTGTGCATGACATGTGTGCTCAGCTTTTTACTCAGGATGCTCAGTCAATTTATTCTGAGCTCATAGAGCGCGCTCTGATCATGCTCTGAGCGAAAAAAGAAACACAAATTCGAGCTCTGAAGTGTCTGAGCTAAAAAAGAAACACGAACTTTTTGTATAACAGTTCAGGTTGTGCTCTGAACTAAAAAAGAAAAACGCCTAATGTGTACGTTAATAAATTGCTCACAAACGTTAACAAACAACTGTTAATGTTATGGCATGGCAAGCAAAGAAAAAAGCGAAAGAAGAAGGCTGGAGTCTGGAGATTTGTTTGGGAAAGCTCTGGAAAAGTATTCGCTAGAAAGGAAGAGAGAGTGGAAGCTTTTTGTATTAAAGTTCTTGGCGATATTGATAAAATAAAACGCAACAAATGTACCTACCATGTACAGTAAAAGAACGAAATATTTTCTGCAATAATGGATAGTAATAATTGTGAGCAAATTTTAATTGACTTAAATGTTATGGAGTATGGAGATTTTTTCGAAGCACAAAATGATTTAAGAAAAATATGAATTTTCGCTGTTTATGTTTTAATGTGAGATCTTTAAGAATAAATTGGGATATTTTTTGCGTTCGTATATATACCTACCCAATTTCGAATTATATTGATATTATTGTTCTGGTAGAAATTAACATTGAAGAAAAAGAAAATAATTTGTACAATTTGACTGGTTTTCATTCAGAATTCTCAAACAGGATAAATAGAAAAGGTGGTGGTATAGCGATGTATATAAATATTGTGGTGTGGAATGTATCGTGTAACCTAAAATGGTGAAGTGAAAACAACCCCTTAGTCACCAAACAAGTTCCATCCAAGTGTCACTTCCAATTGGAGACTGGAACCTTTCAAGTGAATGTATTTCACCACTGAACCTTGTTCTAGAACCACTTAGAATTAGCTAGAAAGTTCTCGTCAGATGGCGGAGCAGGTATAAAAGGACAGCTTTTAGAAGAGGGCGAGACAGTTGATTTATAACAGTGATTGGTTAAAGTTCGAGATAGTAATAGTTTGTGAAGATAAATAAGTGAAAAGTAATAGAGTAAATTAAGTGATTGGTTTGAAACGTTGAAGAATTGTTGGTACTTAATTGGTACTTAATAAGTGAAATATTAGAATAATCGATAAAAGTGTAATAAAAGTGAATTTTATTAGAGAAGTTAAACGGAATAGTGTTTTATCTTTACGAATCCCAGCCTGAATGTAACATTGGTGTCAGAAGTGGGATAAAAATAAAACTTATTCTGTGCTAAGTGTCTAAGTGAAGTAAAAAAAAAAAAGTAAAAAAGAGTGAATTTGTGATTTTCTAAATTACAAGAGACAAACAAAATGGGTCGTGTATTGCTACATCTAAGCATACCCCAATTGAAAAGTGAACTAGAAAAGCGGAATCTCTCCACAGCTGGAGGGAAAAGTGACCTCATACTTCGTCTGCAGGAAGCTGTCCAAAACGAGGGAGAAGATCCAAAAACCATGCTATTCGACGTGTCAGAAGAACAAGTAAGTACAGGCGTTGACATTAGCTCTATGATGGAATTATTTCTTGCGAAGATGGAAGAACAGAAGAATTCTCTAGAAGAACAGAAAAATTCTATGGAATCTAAGTTCGCAGAACAGAAGAATTCTCTAGAAGAACAGAAAAATTCTATGGAATTGAAGTTCGCAGAACAGAAGAATTCCCTAGAAGAGCAGAAGAATTCCCTAGAAGAGCAGAAGAATTCCATGGAATTGAAGTTCGCAGAACAGAAGAATTCTCTAGAAGAACAGAAAAATTCTCTTGAAGAACAGACAAATTCCATTGTCGCCGCACAAAAAGATGCAGTGGAAGAATTTAAGAATGTTCTAGATGTAAAAATCGACGCGATTGATGAAAAATTAAACGAGCATGAAACAAAGTTTGAGGAAATTACCAAAACGTTTCAAAAGCACGAGACAAACATCGAGAACATAGCTAAAGAGCTCGGAACAAACATCAAGAATATAACTAAAGAGCTCGAAATAGTCAAGAAACAGAAGGCTCGGGAATATTCTGCTGACTGCCCAAGAAAGAAGGAGATGCAGCCACCCGTTTTTGATGGTCAAACATCATGGCCGATTTATAAGAGACAGTTCGAAGCAGCTGCGACGACCAATGGATGGGACGACGAGGATAAGTCGATTGCATTAACGCTCGCATTACGAGGTACAGCTGCAGAATTGCTTCAAACTATCTCCGAAGAAAAACAACGCGACTACGTGGCTTTGGTGAAGGCTATTGAGATGCGATTTGGTGACGACCACATGCAGCAAGTGTATAGAGTACAACTGCGCAGTAGAATCCAGAAGAGGGGAGAAACACTTCAGCAGTTGCAAGCTGATATTGAACGGCTTGCGCACTTGTCTTATCCCAATGCCGGCGAGGATGTCATCAATGAAATGGCTATTGAGGCATTTACACAAGCCATAGAGGACAGACAACTGCAGATGGCTCTACGAATGGCTGGAAAGAGAACTCTTCCTGAGGCACTGGCATTTGCCTTAACCATGAGAGCTGCTGACCAAGCATCTCAAGGATTTCACCGCGTGAGAGAAATGACATCCGTTGAATGCTCGTGCCAGAGAACAGAAGTAGTCGACCGTAACAGTTCTCGAAGGGGACCGATCCGTTGCTGGAACTGCAACAAAATTGGACATCTACAACGACAGTGCAGAGCCGAACGTAGACAGGGCAGTTGTCCACATTGCAGAGCTAGGAACGAGGAGGCGTTTGAGCATTCGACGGATGGAACATCACAAAGCCATCAGTCGGGAAACGAGTAAGAACCAACTTCGCGGGGCAGAAGCTGGTTTCTGGAATCGACGCCCCCAGGACCACAATTCAGGTTTCCCAGACCAAACGATGTAATAGGAGCCTGACAGTGGAAGCCCATATCGGCCAGAAAAAGTATGTGGCTACAATCGATACAGGTGCCACCGCTTCCATAATCAGAAGGGACATCGATCGCCAATCATGGCTGCACAACACCAGCAGCTACTGTCTGAAGACAGCAACTGGAGCAACAGCAAAGGTGTATGGTGAGGTACTCTTGACGATAAACCTTGCAGGAATAGTCTTCTCCCATGCATTCTTAGTGGCTGATATATGTGACGAATGCATCATCGGAATCGACTTTATGAAGACGCACGATATAGTACTCGACATCGGTTTGCAAGTTATAAAGTACAAGAACGTCGAGATTCCGATGGTTTACGGGAACGAGAACGTCGCAGCTCTACGGACAGTTGTAAGTGAGGACGAAATACTACCACCTTCGTCAGAAACAGTTATTTGGACAAAGCTGGAAGGCGACCCTGGGAGCCACCGATTCTACCTAGTCGAGCCAGATGCAGAAAATTATTATCAGAGGTATATCGTCGGAAAGATGCTGGTTCAACCTAAAAACAACTTGGTTCCCGTTCGTGTCCTCAATGTGGAAAACAAAAGCGTGAAACTAAAGCAAGGGGAAGTGATTGGAAAGTGCGTACCGATTACTGCGGTCACAAAGCTGTCCAATGCAAGTCCTGTGAAACCGGTTAGACCTACGGAGATATCGGAAATGAAAAAGAATATACTCGGAGAGTGCGAGCTGGATCAGGAGCAGCGATCCATGGCAGGGAGTCTAATCAATGAGTTTGCTGATATATTTGCTTCACAGAACGGCGAGTATGGCCGAACACATCTCGTACAACACCGAATCGACACCAGAGATGCGAGACCGATTCGTCAGCCTCCCCGACGACTACCATTGGCTAAGCAGACGGAGGTTGCAGAAATGGTGTCGACGATGGAAAAGGAAGGACTGATTGAAAGCTCAAAAAGTCCGTGGGCATCGCCGGTTGTCCTGGTCAAGAAGAAAGACCGAAGTACGAGATTCTGCGTGGACTATCGCCAACTCAACAACGTCACCAAGAAGGATAGCTGCCCCCTGCTAAGAATTGACGACACCCTGGACACACTATCCGGAGCCAAATGGTTTTCGACTCTTGATCTGAAGAGTGGCTACTGGCAAGTGCAGATCCATCCAGAAGACCGCGAGAAAACAGCATTCACAGCAGGAAACGGGCTTTGGCAGTTTACAGTAATGCCATTTGGACTGTGCAATGCTCCAGAAACCTTTGAGCGTCTAATGGAGCGCGTTTTGCTGGGACTAACGTGGAAAACCTGTTTGGTCTACCTGGACGATGTCATCGTAGTAGGAAAAACATTTAACGAACATCGAGATAACCTTAAGGAGGTGTTCCAAAGGCTACGAAGTGCGCAACTAAAACTTAACCCGAAGAAGTGTTCGCTATTTAGACCAGAAGTGAAGTACCTCGGGCACATCATCTCTTCCAAAGGAGTCAAGACTGATCCGGAGAAGGTCGATGCAGTGAAAAACTGGCCGGTTCCCAAAGACAAACATCAACTGAGAAGCTTCCTGGGACTTGCGACCTATTACAGACGATTTGTAAAGGACTTTGCCAGGATCGCGAAGAGCTTGCATCAACTGACAGAAAAAGGCAAACAATTCAAATGGTCAGGTGAGTGCGAAAACAGCTTCAAGGAACTTAAGCAACAGTTGTGCAACGCCCCCATACTAGCGTACCCCACCCCTGGGAAAACATTTATTGTGGATGCAGACGCTAGTAATGTGGGAGTTGGAGCCGTCCTTTCCCAGGTGCATGATGGCCAAGAGAAAGTAATTTCCTACTTTAGCAAAGTTCTCTCAAAGCCTGAAAGGAACTACTGTGTTACCAGGCGCGAACTCCTTGCTTTGGTATTGGCGACAAAACATTTCCATAAGTACCTTTATGGGCGGAAATTCATCCTCCGCACAGATCATGCATCTTTAAAGTGGCTGCTGCACTTTAAGAATCCTGAAGGCCAAGTCGCAAGGTGGATCGAACGGCTGCAGATGTACGACTACGAAATACAACATCGAAAGGGAAGTCTTCACTCTAGTGCAGACGCTCTCTCCCGTCGACCGTGCAAAGCAAATTGCAAACATTGCTTACGACACGAGGAAAAAGATGTCGCGTCCGTTCAAAGGGTGAGAGCTATGCCAATTGGTGGCTGGAGTGCGCGGGAAATACGGGAGGCTCAAAGGGAAGATCCGGATATCGAACCGATTATCGCCTGGAAGGAGCATGAGGGAAAACCAGACTGGCAGGAGATATCCAATAGGAGCCCCGAGCTGAAGGCATACTGGGCGCAGTGGGACTCCCTTCACGTACAAGACGGCATTCTAAAAAGAAGATGGGAAAGCCCGGATGGAAAGTCGTTCGTAATGCAGCTTGTTGTACCCAGGTCAAAGGTTATGGAAGTGCTCAGGGAATTGCATGATGGAGTGTCTGGAGGCCACTTGGGAATCAATAAAACGCTCGAAAAAGTGCGGGAACGCTTTTACTGGATTCATTCAAGAGAGGACGTTGAAACTTGGTGCAGGAAATGCGTTACATGTGCGGCCAGCAAAGGTCCGAGACTGAAAGTCCGTGACAAAATGCATCAATACAATGTTGGAGCCCCTTTCGAAAGGATAGCAGTTGATATTGCGGGACCGTTTCCTGAAACAAACAATGGAAATCGTTATATCCTCGTCGTTATGGACTATTTCAGTAAGTGGCCCGAAGCATTTGCTATCCCAAATCAAGAAGCTAAAACCGTGGTGGAGCAAATCGTCTATAACTGGGTAAGCAGATTCGGTGTACCAATGGAACTGCATTCAGACCAAGGACGGAACTTCGAGTCGAAGATTTTCCAAGGAGTGTGCCAGTTACTCGGGATTCACAAGACAAGGACGACCCCGCTTCATCCACAATCAGATGGGATGGTGGAGCGCTTCAACAGGACACTGAATGAACACCTCTCTAAGGTCGTTGGCGAAGACCAGAGAGACTGGGATAAGCAGATTCCCATGTTTTTATTGGCTTATCGAGGTGCAGTGCATAACACCACAGGACATACTCCATCTGAAATCTTATTTGGTCGAACAGTCCGCCTACCTAGCGAGTTGATGTTTGGATATCCATGCGAAGAGCCCAAGAATGAGGAGGATATCATCAGGGACGTGCATCGAGACACTAGGGATACGATTAAGATAGCCAGTGACCGCATGAAAACGAGGTACGATACTAAAACGACAACTAAAGGATTCCAGGAAGGAGATCTGGTATGGCTATATAACCCTCATCGAAGGAAAGGGTTATCGCCTAAGTTGCAACAAGACTGGGAAGGGCCCTATACAATCGTAAAGCGCATCAACGACGTTGTCTATCGCATCCAACGAGGAAGAGGCAAGCTGAAAGCCGTTCATGTGGATCGTCTTCATCGTTATAATGGTGAAAATGTTAACGAGTTTGTTCGGGACGAACAAGTTTAAGAGGGGGACATTGTGGTGTGGAATGTATCGTGTAACCTAAAATGGTGAAGTGAAAACAACCCCTTAGTCACCAAACAAGTTCCACCCAAGTGTCACTTCCAATTGGAGACTGGAACCTGTCAAGTGAATGTATTTCACCACTGAACCTTGTTCTAGAACCACTTAGAATTAGCTAGAAAGTTCTCGTCAGATGGCGGAGCAGGTATAAAAGGACAGCTTTTAGAATAGGGCGAGACAGTTGATTTATAACAGTGATTGGTTAAAGTTCGAGATAGTAATAGTTTGTGAAGATAAATAAGTGAAAAGTAATAGAGTAAATTAAGTGATTGGTTTGAAACGTTGAAGAATTGTTTAAGTAATAGTGTTCTGGTACTTAATAAGTGAAATATTAGAATAATCGATAAAAGTGTAATAAAAGTGAATTTTATTAGAGAAGTTAAACGGAATAGTGTTTTATCTTTACGAATCCCAGCCTGAATGTAACAATATGAATTTTAAATACGATCCAGTCGAATTAGTAACTAATTCCTATGAAAACTTAACCATCAAAATCACATCTCTACTAAAAGAAGTAATAATCTCTGGAATATACAGACCACCAAATTTAAGACAGATTGAATTTATTAATGAATTATCTCAGATAGCAGACATGAGAAATGCACAAAATAACTTAGCAATTCTTATAGACATGAATATTAGCTTAAGAGATAAAGAAAATAACAATGTACTCAGATATAAAGAAATGATCGCATCGAAAGGATTGTTTAATTTTTTTTTTTTTTTTTATAATAAACACGCGCTAAAGAGGTTATGACTACTCTTATGGTGTAGTTTGAAGTACACAGCGCGGGCGTTAAGGAAATTGGGATAAAGAAAATAGGAGATTCTGATGCATATTGGTTTTAAATGTCTGCAAATTGCACTGAGGGGGAAAGACCGAGCTGGGCAAGGCATTCCACATTCGTGTTGTACGGCTTATGAAAGAATCTCTATATTTCATAGTACGACCGAAAGTAGGCTGAAGGGTAAACTGATGGGCATTCCTGGCTTGTCGAGTATTGCGGTTGAATTGTTGAAGGGGTGGAATGCAGCTGGCGATTTCGCTTGAGCACTGTTTATAGAAATAGCGATAAAACAATGAGAGACATGTTACATTTCTGCGATGTTCGAGCGAATTTATAGAATTCGCTATATTTGTGTCTCCAATAAGTTTTAAATCACGATTCTGTATCCTATCCAGCAGGTGCAATGAGGTTTTGGGCGCACCAGACCAGATATGAGAGTAATACTCAAGTTTGGGGCGAATGAGCGCCTTGTATATGGCAGCCAGATCAGAAGGGGTAAAATATTTCTTGCACCGTTTGAGGAAACCTAGACATTTCGCAGCGTTCTTGGCGACTTCGTGTATGTGGTCATTCCAACGGAGTTTGTCATGGACACACATACCGAGAATGGAAAGTCTTTCGGTTTCGGCGATGCAAGTGCCATTCATGGATAATGGCTGAGGATTCTGGTTTCGCTTTAATGACAGCAGACAGCATTGTGTTTTGGAAGCATTAAATTCCACTCTATTGGCTGAACCCCATTTTATAATGCTGTCGAGATCGGAATTTAATGAGCTTAACATACGTTGCCGTTCCAGTTCTACGGCCGAAGAGCAGGGACGTGAGTCTTGGAATGAATATGAGAAGCTGAGGGTGCTGTCATCGGCGAAGGAGTGGATTGGATTAGAAGTTACAGACAGGAGATCATTTATGAAAATGAGAAAGAGAGTCGGAGACAAAACGGAGCCTTGGGGAACACCAGCATTTATATGGTGAATTTCAGACTTGAAGCCATCCAATACAACTTGAATTGAACGGCCAGAGAGGTATTTTCTAATCCATTGAAGAAGAGACGCATCGATCCCATATGCACGCATTTTCGATAAAAGAGCTTGGTGCCAAACTCTGTCAAATGCCTTTGAAATATCAAGCGCAACAATCTTCGTTTCACCAGAGTGATGTAGAGATTGGTTCCACATTTCGGTGAGATAAGCCATCAAATCACCAGTGGATCTGTTGCCACGGAAACCATACTGCCGGTCATTAATGAGTTTTAGTGATTCAAGATATTTCATGAGCTGACGATTTATCAGCGTTTCCATGACCTTAGAAAGAATGGATGTAAGTGCTATATGGGTCGGTAGTTGGTGGGAGAAGAAGATTCTCCTTTTTTGGGGACGGGCTGGACAAATGCTGTTTTCCACCTTCTCGGGAAGAGTCCAGAAGAATAGGACAGATGGAAAAGCTTACGCAGTGGTTTAACCAGCGTGGAAGAACACCTCTTCAGAACAATTGGGGAAATACAATCTGGACCAGCGGTTTTATTTATGTTGAGATCATTAAGTACTCTTGCCACTGTACGAGTGCGAAAATGGATTTGTCCCATGGTGTATTCGACGCTCTCAAGTACAGGTAGAGGCAAAGCGCAATCTGGGAGCATTGAGCTGGCTGCAATATGTGCAGCAAGCAGATTCGCTTTGTCTAAAGAGTTGACAGCTGGAATGTCATTGTAAATGAGCGTTGGGATCGAAGATGAGACGGAATTCTTTATATTTTTTACAAAAGATGTAATAAAAGGCAACGCCAGAGTTGACTCGAACCTGGGAAGTTGCACGCTTATTGATCATATATTGACCAACTGGCAAGAATCCCCTATGTTTTCAGCTGTAGTAGAAACGGATATTTCTGACCATTATAGTACCGTATACGGAATCTACGATAAACTCTTAAGTCATGAATACTGAATACACTGATTTTCAACCAACCCTATGCACACACAAGGTAAATAAGGAATGTAGATTGGAAGAAAGTAGGTACAGCTTGAAACGGATCCAGAAGCAATGTACAACTCTTTAGCAGAAAAGATGAAACATATATATGCAGACTCAAAAGTTGCACAAACTCACAAAAAACAAAGGAAGAGGGCTGCATGGATTACAAGAGACTTAATGGAAAGATGTAAAGAAATAGATATACTATACCGTAGATGGAAAAATAATCGATGTAATTTAAAATATAAAACCGAGTACAAAAAGCTAAGAAATTTGGTAAATAAACAAATAGGCACTGCAAAAAATCAATATTACAAGGAAAAATTTGAGATAACAAGAAGCGATGTTAAGAAAACGTGGATGTTAATACATTAAATTTTAGGAGGAAGAAGAAGAAGAAATTGTTCTCTAGATAACATTGTTGCTAAAAGTTTCTCATCTTTCACGAGCATGGAATTATCCAACAGTTTTGCAGATCTTTTTACGCAGCAGGTAGCATCTATTTTACACACTTGTAGCACAACAACTACCAATCACCGAAACACAATTAATAGAGATTCTATATATATTGGAGATGTAGACTGTATTGAAGTAGAAAATTTATTGTTACACTTAAATACCAAAAGATCTCCGGGAGATGGTATAAGAGCGATTGCCCTTAAATCAAATGCTGATATTTTTGTACCCTTAATAACAACATTAATCAGCACGAGCTTTTTCTCTGCAACGGTTCCAAAAAAACTTAAAGAGGCTATAGTTCGACCAATTTATAAAGCAGCTAATAAAAAAATACAAGAAAATTATCGTCCTATCACAATTCTGCCATCTATTGAGAAAATTATTGAACAAGTTGTAGCAGAGCGTTTACAGAGCTTCATTAAAAAACATAAGTTGATTAGCGAGAATCAGTATGGATTCCAGAAAGGGAAAAGTACTAATCAACTCTTAGGGAAATTTGCTGATTTAATAAGCACCAGCTTGAGTAAACGTCAACATGTCCTTGTGGTCTTTGTGGACCAAAGCTTTTGATACACTTGACCATAATAGACTTATTGACGCCGTAGAAAGAGTTGGCATTAGAGGAAGATTGGCTAGCTGGCTGAGGGACTACCTATCCCTTAGGACCTTCAGAGTTAAAATTAAGGAAAGCCATATGTCAACACAGTATAAAATACGGAGTTCCTCAGGGATCTAAATTGGGTCCTCTTCTTTTTATCTTATACACCAATGAGATGCTGAAGTGTCTAAAAAATAGCACTCCATTTGCATATGCTGACGAAACTGCCATTGTTGTAACTCACCAATCACTCGAAGAGACATCGAGAAAAATGCAAGCCGAATTTGATGAAGCATGCAAATGGTGTCACGATAATGGGCTAGTAATAAACAATTTAAAAACAAAAGCTATGCATATCCGCAGTCCAAGGTTTGCAAAGACTCCGTTTGTGTTGAAGACATTTCGTTGTACTAGCACATGCAATGAAGAAAGTATTGACTACATATGTAAACACTTACAAATATCTATGTATTACAATTGATTGCCACTTTCTAATTATATGGGAGTCTCACATCAACATACTATGAAACGAATTAAAGGGAGCCCTGTTTGCGCTCGCCTGTCTTCAATACAAATATTCGATTTGCGTTCGAAGAGCAGTATACCACGCTCTCATAGAGTCGAGACTTCAACATGGAATATTGGCATGGGGAGGTGCAGCGCAAACACACATTGACAAGATACAAAATATTCAAGACAGGGCTAGGAAACTTATATGAAGCAGCAATTTCACTTCAAGTGGTGTTCAAATACTGAAGGTGAAACAAATCTATAAGATGAGCTGGCGTTGGAGTATTTCGATGACACGAATTTTCGAGTTCATATTGATCACCAGCATCACACCAGAAGGAGAGTGGAGGGTATGTTTCAACTTCCGCCTATCGTCAATGAATATGGAAGAAGACGAATGATGTACACCGTGCCGAACTTGCTCAACGATCTACCGCAGAACTTAAGAAATATTAGAGTAGCCAGTGAAAGAAAATTAAAACAATATTATCTAGAATGTGTAACGTAATTAGAAATACAGTGATAAAAGTAGTTTCACTAAAACTAAATTGTAAAAAATACGTAGCTATTCACTTCAAGTAAATTTAAATTAAATTTTCCAAACACCACCTGCAGATAAGCATTTTGATTTGCGGGTTAAAAATTTGAATGTATAGGTACCTACCTACTAAAATTGTTCATAATAAAATTGTAAAAATATAAAAAATATGTAAAAATTCACATAGGTATGAGTATTTTAATCTAACGGAGAAACAAAATTATAAAACAAAATATTTCACCAAAATATCAACGAAGAACAAGAAAGATTCAATCTTTTTAAGATCAAAGCAAAAGAGCCAATTTTTTACTTGTTTAACAAATGCATGATGATGTGTAAGTACTTTTACAAAAAATGGAAGTTGGTTAAATAAACGGCACGAAGCAACAGAATAAGAATTACAAAACGCTGTTGTACGAAAAGCGGGTACAGATACTTGGTTTGATGCATTAACACGTAAACTATAATTATTGATGAGCCTGTAATTCAGATTACCTGATCTTAAATAGAACAATTTAAGCACTTTAAAGCAGTATAAATGACGAATTGGAAGTACCTTTAAATCTCTGAACAATGGAAAACTAGGGTGTAAGCGTGGTTTTCGGCAAATTTTCTTAAAGTAGCTATGTTTTTGCATTGATAAAAGAGGCTGTATTTTATTTACAAAAGCACCTCCCCAGCAGGTAATACCATACTGCAATCTAGAATGAAAGATTCCATAATAGATTTTTAGCAAAAGTCGAGTAGGTACCGCAAATCCTTTGCAGAGAGTTAAAATGCCTGAGGACGCCACGAAAATAGTTTCTCAAATTTTGAATGTGGATATTGAAGCTCATCCTTGAGTCAATTGTAAGTCCTATGTATCTAAATTCAGTAACATTTTCAATCTTAAAACATTTATTACTGCAGCTAAGCCTACTGTCAAAAGAACAAGAAGACAGACTTGGATTGCAAGGCAAGTGCAATAAGAAAGTTGAAATCTTAGGCAATCAGCTGCATGAAAGTAGACATCAGCGTCAAAAATATTTTGCGCTGCCAAACTAAAAAACATAATTTTGGTTTTTGAGCTGATAATCAATTTATGCTTCGAAAACCAGATTCTTAAGAGATGAAGGTCAAAATTGATATCTGAGATAAGATTCAAACCACTATCAGAGCCATAAGCGAAACCCACATCATCCGCAAATGCTGTCAGCAATCCCTTAAATGGCAAGTTAAACAAGGAATAATTAATATAAATTAAGAACAGTACTGGTCCCAAAACAGAACCCTGAGGAACTCCAATATTTACAAACTTTACATCACTCCTGGTTTCATCAATCTTCACTCTCTGAGACCTAAATCTAGGTATGACTTAAACCACTCACAAATAAAACCACGAAATCCAGCATTTTCAATTTTACAAATCAATATGTCATGGTTAACCATATCAAATGCTTTTGTAATATCCACAATTAATCCAGCTGTATATTTCTTTTTATCCAGATTATCAAGAATCTGCGAGCAAAAACGAAGAAGAGCATCTTCTGTAGATCTTCATTTCTGAAAACCGAATTGAAATGAACTGAAGAAATTTGTTTTATCCAAAAAATTCACCACCCTGTTTTTTTTATAACCTTTTCAAAAATTTTACTAATAACAGGTAGAAGTGAGATAGGCCTGTAATTAGACAATTCATCATCAGCTCCCTTCTTAAACAAAGGTTGAATGTCAGCACATTTAAGTGCATCAGGAAATACTCCAGAAAATATGCTTTTATTAAAAATACACGCCAACACATCGACTAAAAAGCATGAAATGTTTTTGACTAAAAGATTAGATAAACCATCAAACCCTTTAGAATTTAAATTTTTCAACGAACCAATAGTTTTTAGAAGTTCAAGTCCAGTTATCGGCTCAAATAAAAAACTTGCACTCTGCAAGAGTTCAGGACAATTTCTTGAGGGACTACAAACTGCACAAGATGGATTTATAGGAGTCTGTTCAGTATTCTCTGAAATTAAAGTAAAGTAGTTATTGAAAGCGTTTGCAATACCCAGTTTATCAGAAAGTAGTGCATTATTAACTAGTACTCCAGATGGCCTTTTCGCATATATCTTTTTATTAAGAATGCTATTTACTAACTGCCATTCCTTTCTTACATTACCCTTAACTGAATTAAATCTGTGTTCACGACAAATTCGAATTTCGCCTTTTACTTCCAAGCACAGTAGTTTATAATTTTGGTTTAAGGAGTAATTGGTTGGGTTTTTCCTGCACTTTATTCTGAGTTTGTTTTTTTTTTTCTAGATTTTATTCAACAAAGAAGATGTTATCCAAGGCTTGAGCCTTTTTTTCGATTTTCTTGGGTGAATTAAGGCGGTGCAATTTGCTATAATATGGTTATTAAGCAAGGCAATAAAAATATCGTATGCCTTCGAAGCATCATCCCCAGTAAAAACTTGACTCCAGAACTCAAAAGATAAATTAGCCTTTAGCTTCAAAAAATCTATTTTAGTTATGAGAGGAGGGGAAATCGAGTCATTTGAGGAATTTTAATTTACATCAATCAACAAGCCCGTCATGCAATGATCCGTGATTTTCAGATCGAAAACACACTTCCCACGAGGAATCAAAGATGAATACGAAAAACGACCATATATAGGATCGATGCAAGTTCCCGACTCAGTTCTTGTAACTTCACTTATAAAAGAGACCAAGCCATGTGAAGCTAATAAATCCATATACATGGAGACAACTTCATTATTCTCCAGAACATTAATATTAAAATCTCCTATGATTATTAGATTCCTATAACTCACATTATCCAAAACAGATGAAAATTCATCCACAAAAAAAGAAACATTGATCATATGAAATGAAACCTATATACACATAACATGACATAGACTTCATCCTTTATTTTAAAGGACAATTTTAAAATATCCGCACTCGAACACTCTAATTCTGAAACATCAATCACATTATAATCCATATTAATTTAGCAACCAACACCTCCTGCAGCGTAGTTCTCATTCGTATTCGCGTAAAAGTGAATCCAGGTAACACAATCATTTTTTTCAAAATCGTAAATCCAAATTTCAGAGACTACAACAGTCTCAAACATGCAAAAGAATTTAGATGCGATATTAAAGACGTATAATTCATCCTTAAGCTTCGGATATTTTGGTGAATGAAATGATTCTGTTTAAGCAGTACGATTCATTAGTAAATACATCTTCACAATTAGAATTCAAAAGATCAAAGGTGGAAAAATCATCAATAAAATTATTGGAAAACATTAATAAAAGAGAAAACAAATTAAATGAAAATGAAAGAAGTACTAGATCAGTGCAAGATCATTAAAAGATCTTATTGCGATGATTTTTCCACCTTCTACCTTTGTCATTAGTATTCTATTTTCTTTGTACCATAAATACTTAAACCCCTTATGATTCTTCACTTCATTCCTTCATAAATAATACCATGTTCCCACCAACGTGATTTAGCTCATGTGATTTATAAATTACGAAAGGCGTCTCCACCGAACTTTACGTGTTTTAATTTGACATCCAGGAGAAAGATTTCATCCCCTTCGGACCAGTTAGTTTTTTTTTGTGTTGTTTTTGTTTTGTTCCCATACCTGCCAAAAATAAAACAATTTATGATTGTATACGTACTTGATTAAAATACAAAAACTCACCGAAACACGAAGAATATTGGATTTAAAATAATTTTTTTGACATTTATTTTGTTTTTTTTTTTTTTGTTTGTTACCAAGCACACTCGAGTTCAGCAAATTCTTTTTCTTTGACTTTTCTCTCATTATCCGTTGCTTGAGAGAGGAATCCGAAAAACTTAAGCAGATGATCGAAGATTCATTTGAAAAACTGTGGCCGAGATTATCTTTTTTTTCTCTGTACCTTCCATTCTAAGAGTAAACTCTTCACCTTCCTCCTCATGTGCGGCCGAGTTGTTTAAGGCCGGTGAGTTCAGCTGTTTTGTTGTCTGCATGATATTGTTGTTAAGGCAGACTTGTTTTGTTTCGGGCATTTTAAGGCCCATTTTTATATGGAAAACTCACCAAGTTGTGTTCAACTTCGAGTGAATAAAATGGGCCTAAGTGACCTTCGTCTAAGCACTGAACATTTATCACATCGAGAAGAAGAAGACGAGAGATTGATTCCAGCAGTAACCTCCAAGGAAATATCCACTGAAATTAAACATAAGATTAACTCGAAAAAAGCTCCAGAATTTGATTTAATCACAGGTAAAATTGTAAAAAAACTGCCTAAAAAAGGTATGGAAAAAATAACACAGATAATAATAAATGCAGCGTTTAGACTAAGGTATGTCGCGGAAGTTATTATGGTACCGGCCGGCCAAATTGCCCAGTGAAGTTACCTCATATCGTCCGATCTCATTGCTGCCAATTCTATCAAAGCTCTTAGCAATCCGATTATAGAAGAAAAGACACTGATACCAAACCATCAATTTGGATTTAGAAATAGGTACTCAATTCTAGATCAGGTTCACAGAATAACTGATAAAATAGAAAAGGCCTTAGAAGAAAAACAAATATGTTCTACCATCTTCCTTGATGTTACACAGGCTTTTGATAAAGTATGGCATGAATGATTAGTCCATAAGCTACAAAAACATCTTCCCAGACAATACTCAGAAATACTAGAGTCATATATAACCCAACCATTATTTAGAATTAAGCAAGAAGATGAGTACTCTGCTTTAAAGTATATAAAAGCGGGAGTACCGCAAGGTAGTGTGTTAGGACTTAGGACCTGTACTTTTTCTTATATACACGAACGATCTACCACAAAATGACGAAACTACTGTTGCCACATTTGCAGATGATACGGCTGTACTTGCTGTCGGAAAAACCGTGCAGGAAGTTACAGACAAACTGCATATCTGATTGGACCAAAAAATGGCAAATAAAATTAAATGAACTTAAGTCAATCAATGTTCACTTCACCAATAAAAACGTACAACACATACCTGTGTACATTACTAACAAAGAAGTTCTTCATTCGAACTCAGCTAAGTATTTAGGCATGACTCTAGACGCGAAGTTGCACTGGAAAACTCATGTAAAAAAAAAACATGACGAACTAAATATCGGATACAATAAAATGTATTGGCTCATAGGGAGGCATTCATGCCTCTCAATATATAATAAACTGCTTCTATATAAGCAAGTCCTAAAACCAATATGGACATATGGTCTCCAGCTTTGGGGGTGCACAAGTAAGACAAACCTTCAAAGCATTCAATGCTTCCAAAACAAAGTACTACGCAATATTGTTAATGCGCCATGGTAACGCTGATCTACTTAGAGATCTTAAAATCGAAACGGTAGAGGACGAGGTTAGAAATGTCGCAAGAAGACATGAAGGTAGGCTTCGCAATCATGCAAATTCAGAAGTAGTCGAACTACTTAATAACAACAATTTAGTAGAAGATTACGAAGAGTAAAACCATTCGAACTAGTTAACTAAGAATAAAGAAAATAAATATAAAATTTAAGCACAATCACACTAACAAAAGTGATAACGAATTAAAAAAAAAGGTATTAGACCAACGCTAGTACCTTACAGAATAGAATCATAGGTATTAAAAACAAATTGCTGATTAGTTTAACGACTAGGTGCGATTATTGGAAGGATGGTAACACCATGGTGGTTGGGTGTTGTGTGAATAGGGATGGACATCTGATTGGCATCAACTTGGCGATGTCCAGTGTCGCAACTATCTCACACTCACCAATTGTGCTTATTTTACCTCCCCGTGGTCACCACCGGGTACTGGTCTATGTCCACCCGGACTTGACTTGCTAAACTTATAAGCGCGAGTGTTGAACACGAAGAAAATAGCAACACTATAATGCTCTGTCGGATTGACTGTCTGCTCGAGTCTCAGAAGTCTTACATGAGCCCCTCAGAAAGAGGACGTACAGCGGATGAATTCACAAAGCTGAATCAACGGTGGCGTCAACAGTCAACATGGCAGATACCTCACTGGGCTACTCTGACGTATTTGGAGCTGAGGTCATTGAGGATTTTCAACACTAGTCAGGGTGTTGAAATAGAGATGGTGGCGGAAGAGCCCTTAATGGGTCAACGGCAGCTCTCACATCCCCGCAGCGGGTTACTGACTCCGGAATATCCCGGCTCCTTTTGTCCAAGGGGTCGCAAAAAGGGCCTGGTCCTCCAGGTTGGGGGTTGTACGCCGGGGTAACTGCCCGACTACGTAAAAATATAATAGTTGCGAAGCACCAACAAGCCTCGGATACGGATGATCTAACTGTTGACGAACCTGGCAAACGATTAAAGGACAATGAATTTCGGATCTGTACGTGGAATGTTAGGTCCCTTAACAGACCGCGTGCAGCCGAACAATTAGCGGAAGCCCTGAACCACTATAAAGCAGATTTAACCGCCATCCAAGAAGTGCGATGGGATGGCCCGGGCAAGAAGAAGATGAAAAACTGCGATATCTATTATGGCGACTGCTATCGGCAACAAAAACAGCACTTATTCGGATGTGGATTCGTCGTTGGCGCCAGACTTAGGCAAGAAGTCTTAAGTTTCAACTATGTAAACGAGCGCATCACGACAATCCGCATCAAGGCTAAATTCGGCAACATTAGCTTAATATGCGCGCACGCCCCCACGGAGGAGAAAGACGACGACACCAAAGAAAGGTTCTACGAGCTCTTGGACCACACTTACGAGCAATGCCCTGGCTATGACGCTAAAATTGTCTTAGGCGATTTTAACGCCAAGTTAGGAAGAGAGGGCATCTTTGGTAGTACCGTCGGAAGGTGCAGCCTACACGAGACCACCTCCGACAACGCATTTAGGCTGATCGATTTCGCGGCGGGGCGAAATGTTGTCATAGCTAGCACACGGTTCCCGCATCTCGATATTCATAAAGGCACATGGAGATCTCCTGATCAATCAACCGTCAACCAGATTGACCACATTGCGATCGACGCAAGGCACTCCTCCAGTATTATGGATGTCCGAACGTTCCGAGGGGCCAACATTGACTCGGACCACTACCTTGTTGTAGCCAAGGTACGCCTTCGGATATCCCGAACGCCGCCAAAACAAGTAAATACAGGGAGGAAGTTTGACGTCGGACGGCTACAATCGCAAGAGATCACCAGATCCTTTTCCGATCGAGTCTCTCTCAATCTCTCAAGAGGTCCTATGCAGCCAGCATCAAGAATTGAAGACCAGTGGCAACATTGCCAAAAAGCCATCAGAGACGCCGCCTCTGATGTGCTGGGTTTCACCCGACCGCCACAACGAAACCCCTGGTTCGATGACGAGTGCCGGCAAGCACATGCAGCGAAGCAAGAGGCATACAAAGCGGCGCTGCAAAGGAGGACCAGAGCTGCTCGTGAGCTCTACGCGCAGAAGAGAAGAGACGAACACCGGCTTCTAAGGAGAAAAAAGAAAGAGCATGAGAAGCGCGCGATCGATGAAATAGAGAGATGTTACAACAGGAATGAGGTTCGGAAGTTCTACCAAAGGGTAAAAAGAACTTCACAAGGCTACAGAACCCGAACCGAAGCCTGCAAGGACGAACAAGGGAACATCGTAGTAGAATCGCAGTCGATGCTGAGGATATGGAAGAACTACTTCTGCAGACTGTTTAACGGCGATGACGACTTAAATTCCGCTGTCAGGCAGAATGAACCGTTCAACCTGGACGATGAGGATCAACAATACCGTCCACCCGACCTGGACGAGGTGAAGATAGCTATATCTAAACTGAAGTCCAACAAAGCCGCTGGAGCAGATGGCCTAGCCGCCGAGCTGTTCAAAGCATGCACCAACTCATCTGTAAAATATGGTCGGAGGAAAGTATGCCCGATGAATGGAACCTCAGCATTGTTTGCCCGATCCTCAAGAAAGGGGACCCTCTGAACTGCGCCAATTACAGAGGTATCAGTCTTCTAAACATTGCCTACAAGATCTTATCTGCCGTTTTGTGTGAACGCCTGAAGCCTTTCGTAAATAACCTGATTGGTCCATATCAGTGTGGCTTCAGGCCAGGAAAGTCCACCATAGACCAAATATTCACACTGCGGCAGATCTTGGAGAAAACCCAGGAACTTCAAATCGATACCCACCACCTTTTCATCGACTTTAAGGCCGCATATGACAGCATTTATAGGGACGAACTATACAGAGCAATGTCTAGTTTTGGCATCCCTGCCAAACTCGTCCGTTTGTGCAGGATGACGATGGAGAATGCACGCTGCTCCATCAAGGTCGGTAAAGAACTTACCGAGACCTTCGATGTCAAAAAAGGATTTAGACAAGGCGATGCGCTGTCATGTGACTTCTTCAATATCGTTCTTGAAAGAATAGTGCAAAACTCAAACGCCAACACCAGAGGCACTATCTTTCAAAAGTCCGTCCAATTACTCGCATACGCCGATGACATTGACATAATTGGCAGAACGCAGCGTGATGTTAATGGCGCGTTTGTGAGTATTGAGACTGAGGCAGCGAAGATGGGTTTGGCGGTTAATGAGGGCAAGACGAAGTATATGCTGTCAACTAAAAAGGACACCCAACACCGACGGCTCGGACAGAACGTCACAATAGACAGATATAACTTTGAGGTGGTTAAGGACTTTGTCTACCTAGGCTCCGCTATGAACTCAGACAACGACACCAGCGCTGAGGTTAAACGTAGAATTACTCTTGCCAATCGCTGTTTCTTTGGGCTAAGAAGGCAATTGAGTAGCAAAGCCCTCTCTCGAACAACTAAAGTGACCCTTTATAAGACACTTATCATTCTGCTATATGGCGCAGAGGCATGGACTCTATCAAAAGCGGATGAGGTAACTCTCGGTTGTTTCGAGAGAAAAATTCTTCGTGTTATTTTTGGTCCCGTCTGCATTGACGGTGAATGGAAAAGGAGATTTAACGACGAACTGTACGGGCTGTACAGCGACATCGACCTAGTCAGAAAAGTGAAGGTCCAACGACTGAGGTGGCTGGGTCATGTAGAGCGAATGGACACGAATGCTCCGGCCCGGAAGATCTTCGAATCCATACCCGAGGGAAGGCGCAGTAGAGGAAGACCGCGACTCAGGTGGCGCACGCAAGTGGAAGGGGACCTTAACCAACTTAGCGTGCGAAACTGGAGACAGCTAGCTAAAGATCGCGCTGGCTGGAGACGCTTGTTGGTTGAGGCCCAGGTCCACCCCGGACTGTAGCGCCACCTTAAGTAAGTAAGGTAACACCATGCTTCCCTCGGGTGTTTTTAGCATAGACAAACCATACTGAGACCCCCAACTGGCAATCCTCTTGCCGCTGGCCCCCTCGATTTTTTTTCAAATTCGCCATTTTGTTTTCCTATCGGTGTTATTTGAATTTAGAATCCGTGTGAGCAACAACAAAAAAGCGAACCAAAAAAATGTGGTGAGTTTTCTTTTGACAGAAGTCGATTGACAAATGTCAAAATATGTTTATACAATTTTATTTTTCCTGCAACAAATTGAAAAAATGTAAGTTTTCGCGTATTTGAAGTGTGAATATTAAGAATTAAATACATTTATATTACAGCTAAGGAAGAAACCGACGTTGAGGCGTTCGCTAACCTTACCAAATATATTGGATCGCACTGGAGACAATTATTTATACCTGATGGCTAGGAAGAATACCAAACGGAGTCGATATAAGTAAGCCATACTATTCAATAAATATGTTTCTCAATACATTTAATTACTATTCTATCTTCAATGTTTGTTAAATCCAAAGTCTTAATTACCTGCTGAATGCCGTGGAAACAATTGAAGTCAAAAACTGGAATTATTCTCGCCGCAACAACTCTCACCAAATTGATACAGTAAATTTAGAGCAAACGATCGATATAAGGTTTGATATCTTACGCAACCCCCTAAGGACTAATACTTAATTTAGCTTGATTATATGATATTTGCAGGAGTTACATATTGAACTATCTTGAAACCCGCCCTAATTTACAAAACTTCGTTGTAACGGGTGATTTTTTAAGAGGTTTAGAACTTAAAAAAAAAAAAAAAACACAAAAAATTCGAAAAAATGAATGAAATATTTATTTGAATCGATAGTTTGAACCTTGCAATTTAACGTTTAAAGATAATTTCATGCAAATGTTGACCGCGGCTGCGTCTCAGGTAGCCCATCCGCTGAGTCCAATTTTGGCATACTCTTTCACACATATCGGCCGGTATCTCACGAATGAATGCATGGATGTTGGCTTCCAGTGCGTCAATCGAAGCGGGCTTGTCCCTATACACATTAGCCTTGACATACCCCCACAAAAAATAATCTAATGGTGTCAAATCGCACGATCTAGGCGGCCAATTGACCGGCCCGAAACGTGAAATTAACTGTTCACCAAACTCGCCTCGCAATTGCGCCATTGTTTCGCGTGCTGTGTGGCATGTGGCACCGTCTTGTTGAAACCACATATCATGCAAGTCAAGAACTTCCACTTCGGGCAAAAAAAAGTTTGTTATCATCGCTCGGTAGCGTTCACCATTGACAGTAACGCTGCGATTCGCATCATCTTTGAAGAAATATGGCCCAATAATGCCGCCGGGCCATAAACCGCACCAAACAGTGGCTTTTTCGGGATGCATTGGTAGCTGTTGCAATGCTTCTGGCTGATCTTCACTCCAAATGCGGCAATTTTGCTTATTTACGTACCCATTCAACCAAAAATGAGCCTCATCGCTGAACACAATTTTTCGATAAAAAAGCGGATCCTCCATTTCGAACCGAGCACGAATTTTGATAGTAAAATTCAATAATTTGCAAGCGTTGTTCATTTGTAAGACGATCCATGGTTAAATTGCAAACCAAACTGAAGCTGTTTGACAGTGACACAAGGTACTAAACACACGTCAGCTGTCAAAACCAGTGTTGCCAAAACCAAACCAGCTAAAAAATCACCCGTTACAAGCACTTTTCACACTCTTGGCAAAAGAAACAAAATACAGATGGTTCGACACGAACAAGAACGAGTATAAATTATAATATTGTCGAAGATGTAAAGAAGTTTCTTCAGGTTTGTTTATCGAATTTCAAATTGGCTTTTCATTCGAATGTTTTATTTTATGCTTTCAGCCAGGCTCGGCTGAGCAACGTACCTACTGTGGAAATTCTATTTATTGTAGAGGCAGATGTGAATTTGTCTTTCTCGAAGAATCGCCACATCCTTTCGGACGAACAGTCGTACGACAATTTTCTATTGTCTTATTCGCTGCTAGTAACAGCAAGAGACAATAACAAGAGTCTTAATTTGATGGATGAATCACAACAAGCGTATGTTGATTTTAAATGTTAATTATAAGCAGTTTGAGTATTGAAATTCTTGTTGTTTATTTCAGTCTAACATATATTATCACAACGAAAAGGAGATGTAGCAGAAGATGCTGGGTCAAGCCAACAAATTGGAACAAAAAAGTGAGCAGCCATAACAAAGACACACCCCAGAGTTGTTTTAAATTATTTCAAAACTAACATATGTATCAAAAGAAATGGTGCCTATTTGTTTGGGTGGCAGGCAAATACTGTCTTGTGTAGCTACTAACAATCAATAAATCCTGCAGCAAATTTGCGAAGCGACTGTATGTGTGTTTTCTTCGATTTGTAATTTTTTATAAACCGTTCCTTATTGCAGAACTTAGAAGTAGAAGACAATTGTTTTGACTGCATATTCAAAACCAAAGATGCATAACACTTACTTGATTGAGTACGAGTTTTCCGTTGATGGGTCAATGGTCATTACCTTCTCCACTTTGTAGGGCAAGCAAAACTCTGTGTCTCAGTTTTTCACCTATTGCTGGAACTGTATGAGGAAGGAACTCTAGGAAGGCAAACATTGCCGCATCGAACTTCGATCAAAACCACTTCCGTTAGGATCGATATCTAAATTGCGGCATTTTATTGTGAAATATCATTTAGCTAAAACCCATTCAATGTACTTACGCGTTATTCTGCCATTTCGTGCTCATTAATACTGCCCAAACTCCCATCTAGTATGAGTGGCTTTTGGCATCTTTGGCAGGCAAAGCTGACCGACACTCTACCATCAGTCATAGTCTTTCGGTGATGGTGATAACCTAGCGAATGTGTAATATCAGCTTGAGGCAACCTTTTCAGTTTAAGAAGTTGCAACTTGCATTGCTCCAAGTTGTTCTCTGTGTGGTTCACAGCAAAAGAATCTTGTGCAGCACATCATCCGAGACTTGTTGTAACATTTTTACATAAAATTCTCTATGGCACGTAGTGCAGCAGTAAGTTCGGCGACTGTTCCACAGGTCAACACTTTGATTCTGAAATGTGAGCGTTCTTTTGTTTTAATGAGGAATTGTGTTTTATATACGAAACTTACATGCAACTAAACCGCTTGGCAGCTTCTTCATAATTGTTGTCTTCTTTTTCCAGTTTATACGCTTCAAACTAGATAATTTGAAAGTAATTTGTAGAATAGGATTCATTCTCTCTCCGTAGAGACGTAGTACCTGGACATCAAAGTTGTTGGGAAGTTGAGTTTTTGCGGTTATAATCCGTGCATTTGCTGCACGAGGATCGGTGGAACGTGCTTTTTGGACTTGAGCTATGATGTAGTTTTCTCCAGTACTTAAATCCATTGCACAAACTTTTGATAAATTCATGAAAACGAAAACTAAATGAAAACAAATATACAAGTGTCAAGTCAAATGGAAATGAGCTTGACAAGAGTGGTGAATCTGTTGTGTCAGTGTCAGTTTCAACCGTGGTGGGCTGTGACAATCGTGACTGTGTTCAGAAGTACAGCTTTTTTTTAAAAGAATTGCAACTCAAATTTGGTGAATAAGTATGTTCTTATCTCAGTACATTTTCATAAATTTTCATATTAGTTGTTTCATAACATTCTGTAGGTATTTCTGTTCAACCAAAGTACTCATTCACGTTTATTGTTTCATTATAATATCAAAAGATACGACCTATAAATATATTAATGTATTCTTTGAAATACGAGACATGTAAAAATATGCTCTATTTTAAATAATTTAAACTAACGGAGAAACTCATAATAATTTATACTTAATAACAGCAACGACATAAATCTTTGTATTTATAAATTATAACTAAACTTCAGAAGTATTAAGCGACATTATGATGTGATAAGCATATTCAACTCGATTTATGTTAACTGCCTCACGAATGATCGCTAAAAATGTTTTTATTTGTTTATTATTCTTCAGAACTGTTCATCTTTCTTTTATGTCAGATAAATATACAATTATTTTTGAAAATTGATCACTGTCCACTCAAAATTTTGTTGTAATAATTATTTTCAAATTTAACGGATAAAGTTCTGTGAACGCAGCCAGCAGATTTGCCCACACCGGAAGCCAGATTTTAAGCAGCGGAAGTTGTTACGTTTTTTTGAGGGTGTGTTGGTGAGCCGGATTTTTTGAAGTTTCGTGACATTAGTCAATACGAATTTCTATGTATCAATACTAGCGCAAAAATTTGTGACAAGCCCATGGTAATATAACGGGTGATTTTTTAAGAGGTTTAGAACTTTAAAAAAAAAAAAAAACACAAAAAATTCGAAAAAATGAATGAAATATTTATTTGAATCGATAGTTTGAACCTTAATGTTTAAAGATAACTTCATGCAAATGTTGACCGCGGCTGCGTCTCAGGTAGCCCATCCGTTGAGTCCAATTTTGGCATACTCTTTCACACATATCGGCCGGTATCTCACGAATGAATGCATGGATGTTGGCTTCCAGTGCGTCAATCGAAGCGGGCTTGTCCCTATACACATTAGTCTTGACATACCCCCACAAAAAATAATCTAATGGTGTCAAATCGCACGATCTAGGCGGCCAATTGACCGGCCCGACTGTTCACCAAACTCGCCTCGCAATTGCGCCATTGTTTCGCGTGCTGTGTTGCATGTGGCACCGTCTTGTTGAAACCACATATCATGCAAGTCAAGAACTTCCATTTCGGGCAAAAAAAAGTTTGTTATCATCGCTCGGTAGCGTTCACCATTGACAGTAACGCTGCGATTCGCATCATCTTTGAAGAAATATGGCCCAATAATGCCGCCGGCCCATAAACCGCACCAAACAGTGGCTTTTTCGGGATGCATTGGTAGCTGTTGCAATGCTTCTGGCTGATCTTCACTCCAAATGCGGCAATTTTGCTTATTTTTGTACCCATTCAACCAAAAATGAGCCTCATCGCTGAACACAATTTTTCGATAGAAAAGCGCGCGATGAACATTTCGAACCGAGCACGAATTTTGATAGTAAAATTCAATAATTTGCAAGCGTTGTTCATTTGTAAGACGATCCATGGTTAAATTGCAAACCAAACTGAAGCTGTTTGACAGTGACACAAGGTACTAAACACACGTCAGCTGTCAAAACCAGTGTTGCCAAAACCAAACCAGCTAAAAAATCACCCGTTATAATAGAAATGAGTAGGTGTAAATGTGTGACTTCATGAATTTTTCTGGAAAACAGCTTGTATGCAACAGCCCTTCCACTGGAAAGTTATATATCTCTGTATTCCATTATCTTTGCACGGAACCTTCGGTGCGAGAGTGACACTCGCACTTGGCCTGTTTTTTTTTTATTATTAGCAAAGATTGAAATTGATTTTCGAAGCGATTGAGACTTTTAGGGCGGTATTCATCGACCAATATTAAACTAAGAGCTTCGTAAACCTATTCACCAACGGTTATTAGTGCATATTTACGAGCGCTCATAAGACTTGAGAGTGGTCCCGACTACTCTTAAGTTGAGAGCAGTAATAACTTCGAAATTCGAAATCAGCTGTCGTTTGTTTTCAAAATGGAAGGGAAGGGAAGGAAGCCAAATCTTTCCGATAAGGAAAAAGAACAAATAATTAGTATTGTGCTTAAATACGCCAGCATAATAAATTGCAAAAAAAAAAACTGACTGCATCAGTACCGTGGAAAATAAAGTGCTGGTAGCAATTAACGGATGAGTTTAATGCTTCCAGCACTTCGTTAAAAAGAAGTTCAAAGCAATTAAAAGCATACTTCCAATGCTGGACGAAGTGTCAGGAAGATCGCTCATATTTGCACAATAAATTGAATAAAAGAATACAATATGTTAGTCTAATTTAAATTAAACGAATTGATTTTGACAATTATCATTTTCGAATAACAGTTCAGAAACTCATTTTAGAACGCGTTTGGACATTCGAATTTTATTTTTTCGCATATTCGAAATAGCATAGGTACAAACCTAAGAGTGCTTGGTGAATACATCGAAAAAACTTGCTGTTATGAGCCTCATAAACTAATAATCGAATTAAGAGCGCTCGATAAATACCGCCCTTAATAATTTGGAGAAACAAAATTTTATATTTCCTGACAGGAACTAATTTTAACAAAGTTGAAAAACTGTTACGCAGGGACAGATTATAGGACAATTCGAAAAGCTTGTGTTAAATTGATAATGATTAAATTCGCTCTTCTAAATAAAACTACCGATCAGGAGAACGACGTCTTAAATCCCTTTTATTTTGAGTTTTGAAAGTACCGTCTTCGAAATGAAGCGCCTAGTTTGCTGCACCATTTACCACTGTGTCATTTCGGATATGAACAACATGAGCTTGACATGTTATTGTATAATCAACTAGCGGACTACAAAGTACAAAGTTTTGCTTCGTTGAGTCGAGGATCTTCGATAAATGTTTATAGACGAAATTTTCTAATGAAATTCACAATGAATTTGGCACCCTTACATCAAGTGATGCGATAAAATGCAAAATTTCACACAAAATTTTCAACATTTTCCATAAAAAAAATAAATTTTTCGCTTTTTTCAATTTCCCGAGTTCTCTGGAGGGTTTGCCCAAAATGTCCTTTCGTAAAAACCTTCTCCTGATAATTACGAACAACTGAAAAAAAATTGAGCGAAATCAGTCTAGCCGTTCTCAATTGATGAATTACTGCATTTTTCATACCACTTTTATATACGAGGGGAGTTCAATATATTCGCGGTATGGGGGGGGGGGGGGGGGATACTCCAAAGATGTGAAAAAATTATTTTGTGATTTTAGTAGCCCCGTTATTCAAGTGTTTTACTGTAAAATTTCATTCAATTTCAATTTCAATTTATTAACATCTTTAGTTTTGAGCTGTACAATAAGACATAGTCTTTTATAGTACAAATGGTAAATGCATTAATTTAAATTGAGTAAATATTAATAAATATGGCAAAAGTAACAAATTTAATAAAGAAAGATTATCCTAAAAATACAAAAATTCAAGGTGAAAGGGTAATAAGGAGAAAATTAAAATTGACTTGAAAAAATCTTTATTACTATTATTATCATCATTGCTGCGCTGAAAGGTATTTAAAAATTTTATATTTGAAGTTCTTGAAATTGCGAATAAGTTTAATATGTATAGGCAAAGAGTTCCAAAGCCTCGCGGAGTGGACGAAAAACATACGGGAGGAATTTAAATATTTAAAGGATGGAATATTGATATTAAGAGTTCTCTGAGATCGTGAAAAAGCTAATCTATTGTAGAGGTATCTCGGAGTTTTACTATGAAGGAGTTTGTGTAAAAATATGGGATTACGAGCATTTAAAAATTGGTATAATGTACAATCTAAGACATTTCTAGATAGAAGAGAGATTCGATCATATCTCTTCAGTCCATAGATGTATCTAACGAAATCATTAAAGGCAACTCGTAGTTTATACTGAGATAGAGAGTCCAAGTCACTATATAATACCTCGGCATATGTGATGATAGGTAAAATCAAAGCAATTACAAGTTTACGGCGAGTTTCTTCAGGAGTAAAACTAGCAGACAGCCAAAGTTTTCTAAGACAACCATAAATGCGGCCAACAACAAAATTAACGTGATCATAGGAGGATAAGGTACGGTTCAGTTTGAAACCTAAGCAAGTAACTGTATTAGCATAACTTATTATTTGGTTTGAAAGATATAAATTCGGCAAGATGTTTGGATCTATTGGCTTATTTGAAATTGCAATAATCTGAGATTTTTTCGGATTTAAAATAAGTCCGTTAATAACGGACCATCTAAAAATCGCTGACAAGTCGTCATTATATTTACTTGCAAGATCAATGACATCACAAAGAGGACGAGACAGGCACAGTTGAACATCATCAGCATAGAGGTAAGTAGTAACGTAATTACAGACAGTTGGAAGATCATTAATAAATATACAAAACAAAATAGGGCCGAGAATTGATCCTTGAGGAACGCCCTTGGTGATAGACTTGAACGAGGAAGACTTACCTCCAACTATTACTTTTTGTTGCCTGTTACTTAGAAAGCTCTCAATTAGCTTAATAGCACTAGGGCTAAAGTTGAAAAGCTGTCGCAACTTCAAGCATAAGAGTTTGTGATTAACCGAATCAAATGCCTTGGAAAAATCAAGCAGACAAAGAAAAGTAACATGGCGCTTATCAATATTTAACCTGATATCATCCATGATATTCACCATTGCTGTAGAACAGCTATGGCCTTCTCTAAAACCAGACTGAAGTTGATGAAGTAAGGAGTTACTATGAAGGTGATGAGAAATTTGGCTCGCGATTACTTTTTCAAGTAACTTTGATAGGCAGGTTAGTATGCTAATAGGCCTAAAATCCTCAACCGATTTGGCATTTCGCTTTTTAGCAACAGGTATAACCCTAGCAGATTTCCAAACTTCAGGAAAAGTCCCTGTCATTAAACAGAAATTTATTAATTGTGTGAGATGACTAACTATATGTGGTAAAATCAATTTGACGAATTTAAGCGGTATCCCGTCTTCACCAATAGCATTAGACTTAATCGTCGCCATAATGCCAATAACATCCGACTCAGATACAGAAACGAACTGCAGCTCTGGCGATGGGTTTACTGAACTGATATGAGGGGTGTTTATATCACACACTTGGTCATCACCAAAGAGAAAATAATCATTCAACACATCGGGTTCAATCTCACAAACAGCACAGTTGTCATTATTAATTCCAAGATCACGTAGATTTTTCCAAAGAATCTTAGATGGAAGTGAAGCATTAAGCTTAGCGCTAAAGTAGCTGCGTTTAGAAGCTCGCGTAACACTTGTTGCATGATTACGGGCAGTTTTATACAAATTCCAAGTATAAGTGTTCGGAAGTCTCTTCCATCTGCTATAGGACCTATTTCTGCATTTAATCGCATTAACAACAACAGTTGTGAACCAGGGACAGTTCTTGTTACTAATTTTAATAGTTTTCGTAGGCACAATGTTATCATACAGGTGTGCCACTATGGACTGGAAACAGTTAATTTTATCATTAGGATCAACAGCAAGTCTACAATATTCCCACGGTGCTAGGGATATTTCTCTTACGAGGGCAGCGGTATCAATGGAGTTGAAGTCTTTGTAAGAAAACTCAACAGGAATAACAGTATGCTTAAAACTGATATCGTAGGTGACAAAAAGCAAATCATGATCCGAGATGCCATCAAGTGATAGTTGATCTAAGAGTAGAATTGCAGAGTTGTCAGAAACAATGACTAGATCCAAAAGACTAGGAATGGAAATTGGAGAGAAATGCGTTGCATAGGAATTAACAATCGACAGACCAAACGAAGAACATATGTCACAGATTTGATAGGCACGAGAATCGCTCCGAAGCAGATCAGCATTAAAGTCACCACAGATAATAATATGCTCATATAATGCAGAAAAATTAGACAGCATTGAAAAGAAAGGTTCAGGAGAAGTACTCCGATTAGGGCAATACACGCAGGAAACTAAGCATTTAGTATATTTATCATTTGGCTGTGATTATAACTTTGCTTTGTATTTTGCGTTGAACGAATGTGAAATGGCTGGTGTCGCGATGATCACTAAAATTGAGAACCGCGCTGTGATAAAATTTCTTACTAAACAAGGAAAAAGTAAAAAAAAAATATTCACGAAGAGATGGTGGCTGTTTTTCGAGATTCTGCACCTTCGTTGTCAACTGTTCAAAAGTGGTCAAGTTTATTTCAAAGGGGCAGGGAGAGCATTGAAGACGACCCTCGCTCAGGCTGCCCACTAACTGGCTGCACCGGAGAAAACATTACACAAGTAGAGAAACTTGTACTTGAGGATGTCCGAGTAAAGGTTAAAACGATACCTATGAAGATTAACCTTTCTATTGGTACCATACACACCATTCTTCATGACTGTATAAATCTTTCCAAAGTCAGTGCAAGATGGGTGCCTCGAATGCTCACATCGCTCACAATGCTCCGGTGCACACGGCATGGATTTCTAAGGCTGTTGTACGGGATTGTGGTTTCGAAAAAATTCAACATCCAGCCTATGGTCCGGACCTTGCCCCTAGTGATTAATTTTTGTTCCCAGATTTAAAAAAAACCTTCGTGGTAAGCGATTTACCGATGATGAGGAGCTCAAAACTGCAATAAATGAACATTTTGGAGAGAAAGATGAAAACTATTTTTTTGAGGGTATAAAAAAGTTAATCTCAAGATGTAATAAATGCATTAATGTAAGAGAAGATTATATTGAAAAATAAAAATATTTTTAATTTAATTCGTGTTTTCCTTCATGTCGATACCGCGAATATATTGAACTCCCCTCGTATATTATAGATCAACCAAAACATTTATGGAACTATTATTACGCCATTCCAAAAAACGTCGATACGCTGAATATCATACGGAGCTGATGAAGTTATTAGAAGTTTGTCATTAATTTGCTGCGTGTCTTATTTTTGGTGTTGAATAACCTGCACACTGCAACTCGGCAGTCGGCAAGTGTGTTCTTAAGGCTACCAGCCATGGTAGGTATTCTCGTCAACGAAATTGTCTTAGTAAGCCGTCCTTTGTCAAGCATCCTTCGCAGAGCGCTGATTTTTTTCCGTGTTTTTTTCTTTATTTTTCTTGTACAGTATAAATATTTTTCTGTCAGAATATTTTTGCGTGATTTGGTGGGATACTCAAACATCCTTATCATGAATCCGCAAGTGTAAAAGTGAGTAGAAGTGTAAAAGTGAGTAGACCTCAGTTGCCTCAATAAACAAACCAGTCTTTCACTTTGGTAGGAGGAGAGATGATGTATGTACTATTAGCTATTAGTTGGCACTTTTGCTTTAGCTATTGCGTTTTCTGTTTTTTTTGCTATATATTCTTAAAAATCCACCACTGAGATGGTATTGTATCTTAAGTTTGAAAGGATCCAACAATCTTAAGGCTACCTTGTAGATATATGATGCGCAATGAATTCTAAAATAAGTTGCAGCACGGGCTGTACCAAACAACAGAAACAGCTGCATCTCTCCTTACAACTTCCACTTTTTTTAACTCGCTCGTATAGATACGTAGTAAGTGGAAGATTTTGCATACGTACAAAACTTTAGATTTTAATCTATACTG
Source organism: Cheilosia vernalis (assembly GCA_949126925.1). Classification (NCBI taxonomy): domain Eukaryota; kingdom Metazoa; phylum Arthropoda; class Insecta; order Diptera; family Syrphidae; genus Cheilosia; species Cheilosia vernalis. Next base: position 44,993,884 of record OX421358.1, read on the forward strand.
AAATTACGATGATAGATGCACTTAAAAAAATTGGTCTCATAATTCTGTCTGTAGGTAGTGCGTCAATCCGTATGCTCCTTCGATGTGCAGCATATCAAATACCTATGAAATACCTACAGCATAAGCGACTGAACAGATCTGTTTTAAATTTCCGGTTTGGGCTTACAGTTCGGTGCCACTTTTTTTTGCAAGTTAGTCCTATCATTAACGGTACTTCCCATATAACGCTTTTAAACAAGTTTGATTTTCTCGAAAACGTCTCCAACGAAACTAAAATTTGAGCATGTTTTGGTGGGGTTAACGTCGCTACATACCCTGTTTGTAATAAAAAGCAGAATTTTTATGTAAAATACTCGTAGGCTTATCATGACCCCTACTTCCAACCGTATAGGTACGAAAACCTGAATCACCTATGTCGCCGCTTCGGAGCCTTCGCCCAAAGAATTCAAAGATTTAATCTCCAGAATTGTATTTAAACAGGGTAGATTGTAGATTGTAGATTATTATTCTCTGAAATACGTTTAGTTATTAACAATGTATTGTGTAAAATACAACTTACTTTTTAGTTTTCTGGGCTGGTGACCTAGGCTCCTCTGCGGCAAACAAGAAAGTAAAATGATTTAAGTAAAATGACAGATGTAATGGCGCGTTTGATTTGACGTTCCTCAATGATAATTGCGACGAACGCGTTCAGAGATTTAGGTTTGTTCACATGAGAGGCCCAGGTCGTCCCCGTACAATATTTTATAACAACCTATCTATTCCAATCAAATTTAAGAGCTTGTCCTTGCACATCAGAAACCCCTGCTACGCTCGTACTTCTTCTCAAGAATCCTATATTCTTGTAACTTTTTGATCAGAACTTGCGAACAATGCTTCTTAATGAGAGCGTGAGCCGGACAATTTTATTTGATATGTACTGCCATCTGATATGAGTTCTCTTTATTTAAGAATGTTCCTATGTTTGCTGTACCGGTTTAATTTATTAAGTATGGCTTCTGAGTTTTTTTACCAACATACCTAATAAATAAAATAAGAAACAACCAACCAAAATCCACTTGATTTAGCTAAATCATCTCATAAATTACGTGATTTACCATACATTTTCGTGATTACTAACTACATGATTTATACGTGTTTAAATTTTGATTACGTATCCGTCATCGCAAATCCACACAAAATAAAATCGAACATAACTGTTATTTTTTTCAATCCAATTCAAATCAATTCAATTTTATTCAACAAAAAAAAAAAAAAAAAAAAAAAACAAAACAAATGTCAAAAAAATTATTTTAAATCCAATATTCTTCGTGTTTCGGTCTGTTTTTTGTATTTTTATTAAGTACGTGTGCCATCATAAATTGTTTTATTTGTGGCAGGTATGGGAACAAAAAAAAACAACCTGGTCCGAAGGGGATAAACTCTTTCTCCTGGATGTCAAACTAAAACACGGAAAGTTCGGTGGAGACGCCTTTCGTGATTTATAAATCACATGAGCTAAATCACGTTGGTGGGAACATGGTATTACCTTCTTACTACTCACCCTTATCGTTTGAGTTGTAGTCTATGGCATTTAGTATCAAAAATAAGTATTACCATATTACAAATCAATTTGTGTTCGAAGTTTGGTGGTGGCTTGTGAACCAATTTGTGAAATGGAGTAGGCAGGTAATATTCACTTATGAATACGGAATTTTTTACTTTCATTTTCTCAAATTCCCTGAAGCTAAAAGTCAATTTCTTTTATTTTTTTTTTAGGTTGATAGAAATTAATTAATAATATTTCCCATCTACAACACACATAAAATATTTCCCACACTTTTACCTTCTTCTTAGCATAACATACATTTTTTACCTACCTTCTTCCCCCATATTATATCTTTCCAAATTCCACAAACAAAGAAACTTTAATCAAGCACTCAACATACTTCTCGTTTCTCGATTGATATGGTAACACCATATGCTAAAGGTAAGTGATGCGATTTACGTTTAACATTGTATTTGAAGTGTCACTACTCGATTTCTATCCCCTTTATTTTTTTTCAAAGTGAATTTCCCCATACAAACATTAATAACCTCTTTCATCCCCTCAAAGTTTTCGCGACAAAAAGTAGCCTATGTCCATCCTTGGCCCAAAGCGAAACCGTCAAGCCCAAAATTGTTAAAATCCAACAATCTGTTATCGAGTTATACGCGCACACACGGACTTCATTGCCTTTTATATATATACTAGCTGTGCCCGCAACTTCGTACGCGGCGTGAGACTGTGTAATTTCCAATAAAAGAGATAATAATAGTTAAGTTTCAATACATGAGATAGTTATATTTTTTATGATAATTTTTTTACAAAGCTTCTTGAAATACAATATTTGAGGTTCTGTTGCCTGGAGCATACACGTATGCATGTTTATTTTCGCTGACTCGGGAAGAAGACACGTATAATCGACCGTATGAGAAACAGTCATTGGTGAGGTCAACACCCGCGGTGCACAACGTCAGAGGCCTAAGTCATACCAGAAAATTCGCCATAATTAATATCTATCCTATCTTTCTAGCTGCATACAACCATGCACACAAACAAAGTTTCATTGAGATCGGTTGAGTTTCTCAAAAAAATCGACAACAGCGCCACCTATCGGGTCAAAACTATCCTGTCTTTCTAGCTGCATACAACCATGCACACAAACAAAGTTTCATTGACATCGGTTGAGTTTCTCAAAAAATCGACAACAGCGCCACCTATCGGGTCAAAACTATCCTATCTTTCTAGCTGCATACAACCATGCACACAAACAAAGTTTCATTGAGATCGGTTGAGTTTCTCAGAAAATGGACAACAGCGCCACCTATCGGGTCAAAAGTATCCTATCTTTCTAGCTGCATACAACCATGCACACAAACAAAGTTTCATTGAGATCGGTTGAGTTTCTCAAAAAAATCGACAACAGCGCCACCTATCGGGTCAAAAGTATCCTATCTTTCTAGCTGCAGACAAACAAAGTTTCATTGAGATCGGTTGAGTTTCTCAGAAAATGGACAACAGCGCCACCTATCGGGTCAAAAGTATCCTATCTTTCTAGCTGCATACAACCATGCACACAAACAAAGTTTCATTGAGATCGGTTGAGTTTCTCAAAAAAATCGACAACAGCGCCACCTATCGGGTCAAAAGTATCCTATCTTTCTAGCTGCATACAACCATGCACACAAACAAAGTTTCATTGAGATCGGTTGAGTTTCTCAAAAAAATCGACAACAGCGCCACCTATCGGGTCAAAAGTATCCTATCTTTCTAGCTGCATACAACCATGCACACAAACAAAGTTTCATTGAGATCGTTTGAGTTTCTCAAAAAAATCGACAACAGCGCCACCTATCGGGTACAAAACTATCCTATCTTTCTAGCTGCATACAACCATGCACACAAACAAAGTTTCATTGAGATCGGTTGAGTTTCTCAGAAAATGGACAACAGCGCCACCTATCGGGTCCTAAACTATCCTATCTTTCTAGCTGCATCCAACCATACTCACATTCAAAGTTTCATTGAGATCGGTTGAGTTTCTCAAAAAAATCGACAACAGCGCCACCTATCGGGTGTCGGTTTCTCGGTGACGATGACGCGGTGTCGTTTTAAAGGTAAAGGGAATTCATCAATTTCTTCCCATCCAAAAGTGCCCAACGCGCCTAAAGAAGTAATAACTTCAAAAATCAAACAACTCTATTTACCTAAAACACCAATTTAAGAAAATTAAATTTAACAGCGTAATGCGTAACTACTAAAGTTCCACTTCCTTAAGCTAAGATTACACTGTATGCCAATTAAGCATATGAATGCCAAAAGGCAAATGACCATATTAGCTGTCAAATGAACAAAATGCCACAGTTATCAAAACTGTATATTAGACTATATGACCGAAATTACCAATATGGTCATATTTGCCTCGATGGTCATTTAAGGCATTTGCTATTTATTACCCAATGTTGTAGAAGGGTAATGCTGTAGAGAAAAACAAATCAAAAAAGTTGAAGTTGGAAATGTATTAGTAGCACAAAGCAAACAGAAAGCAAACAATTTTTACACAAACAAAGTTTCACAACAGGAAAAAAGTATATAGGAACACAACCACAATTAGGGACAAGAACAAGACCACTAATTAAACTTAAAAGAATTACAAACAAAAAGACAATTAAATAGCTTACGCAAATGATAGATTCAATAATCCACAAAAAAAGATAAAGAAAACAAATCCCAATCCTACGAACTCATCAAACACCGATGACAACAAAATAATACCATCAAAAATAAAAAATTCCAGCAATGCCATAACGAAATTTCAAGTAAGTCCATATGGGCATAAGGGCTTTATGCTGGCATTCGTGCTTATTGTCCCATTACACTATATGCTAATTCGGCATTTTTATCTGTCAAAATCAGCCTGGTCATTTGTGGCATTCAGGTCATTAGAGCATATGAGATATGCCCATTACACTGTATGACCATATTTTGACAGGAGAACTGTCAGAAATTGGCATTTTATGACCACTTGGCATACAGTCTAATCTTACCTTTACTGTAGGTATCAACGAAGGTAATATCAAAACAACCACTAAAACAAAAGCCTTAACGGAAATTTGTATCCACCCACACCAACAATAAATCAAACAACATAATTCACCTATACCTTCTTAATTCTTGAATTCTTCAATTCTTTACTGTAGGTATCACCGTAGGTACTATACTTACTTTACTTTTGGTGGCGCTTACAGTCCGGGGTGGACCACGGCCTCAACTAACAAGCCCCTCCAGCCAGCTCGGTCCCTCGCTAGCTGCCTCCAGTTACGCGCACACCAAGTTGGTTGAGGTCGTACTCCAATTGTGCGCGCCACCTAAGGTGGGGTCTTCCTCTGCCGCGTTGTCCCTCAGGGGTTGATTCGAAGACTCGTCGGGCTGGTGCGTTGTGCCCCAGCCATTTCAGCCGTTGTTTTTTCAGATTTTTGACTAGGTCAGCGTCGCTGTATAGCCCGTATAGTTCGTCGTTGAATCTTCTTCTCCACACTCCATCGTCACAAACTGGACCGAATATCACTCGAAGAATCTTTCTCTCAAAGCAACGCAGAAGGTTTTCATCCGCTTTTGACAAGGTCCATGCTTCTGCACCATACAGCAGGACCGGGATGATTAAGGTCTTATATAGTACCTCCTTGGTTCTATGAGAGAGGGCTTTACTTCTTAGATGCCTTCTTAGCCCGAAGAAACAGCGATTGGCAAGAGTGATTCTTCGCTTGATCTCTGCGCCGATATCATTTTGCGAAGTGATAGTGGAGCATAGGTATACAAAGTCTTTAACTACTTCGAAGTTGTATCTGTCCATCGTGACGTTTTGTCCGAGTCGCCGGTGTTGAGAGTCCTTTCTCGTTGATAGCATATACTTCGTTTTGTCCTCATTAACAGCCAGACCCATCTTCGCCGCCTCCGTTTCGATACTTGCAAAAGCGCCACTGACAGCTCGCCGCGTTCTCCCAATAATGTCAATGTCATCAGCATAGGCAAGTAGTTGAACGGACTTTTGAAAAATTGTACCTCTGGTGTTGGCTTGTGAGTTTCGTACAATTACTTCAAGAACGATGTTAAAGAAAGTACATGATAGCGCGTCGCCTTGTCTCAGACCTTTTTCGACATCAAATGAATCGGTGGTGTTCTTGCCGACTTTGACGGAGCAGCGAGATTTCTCCATCGTCATCCTGCACAAACGGACGAGTTTGGCGGGGATACCAAAACTTGACATGGCTTTGTATAGTTCGTCCCTATATACGCTATCATAGGCGACTTTAAAGTCGATAAATAGATGGTGTGTATCGATCTGAAATTCCTGGGTTTTTTCTAAGATCTGTCGGAGTGTGAAAATTTGGTCGATGGTTGACTTTCCTGGCCTAAAACCACACTGATATGGGCCGATCAGGTTGTTGGCAAAAGGCTTTAGGCGTTCACACAGTACAGCCGACAGGATCTTATACGCGACATTCAGGAGACTTATTCCTCTGTATTTGGCGCAGTTCAGAGTATCTCCTTTCTTGTGGATGAGGCACACGATGCTGAGGTTCCATTCATCGGGCATGCTTTCATCCGACCATATTTTACAGATGAGTTGGTGCATGCTCCTTACCAAGCCATCTCCCACTGCTTTGAAAAGCTCGGCCGGAAGACCATCCGCTCCCGCAGCTTTGTTGGACTTAAGTTTGGATATCGCTATCCTCACTTCGTGTAGATCGGGTGGACGGAAGTTTTGGCTATCATCGTCCAAGCTGAACAGATCATTCTGCCTGAAAGCGGGTTGTTGGCTGTCTCCGCCGTTTAACAGTCTGCAGAAGTGTTCTTTCCAAATCCTCAGCACCGACTGTGAATCTACTACTGTATTCCCATGCTCATCTCTGCAGGCTTCTGTTCGGGCCTTGTATCCTTGGGTGGATCGTTTTACCCTTTGGTAGAACTTTCGAACATTGCCTCTGCAGTATCGTCCCTCAATTGATTCGACCGCTCGCTTCTCGTGCTCTTTCTTTTTCCTTCTGAGAAGACGGTGTTCCTCCCTTCTTTTTTGCCCGTAGAGCTCGCGGGCAGCTCTCTCAGCCGCTCTGGTTCTTGTCTGCAGCATTAGTTGGTAGGCCTCGTTCTTGGCTGCATGTGCCTGGCGGCATTCCTCATCGAACCAAGGGTTTCGTTGTGGTCGCCTAGTGAAACCCAGCACTTCGGTGGCGGCAGTCCTGATAGCACGCTTGCAGTGCTGCCACTGGTCCTCTGTGCTTGATTCTGGTGAAGCTGAGGGTGAACTTGCTTAGAGGTTTAGGGATACGCGGTCGGCAAAGGTTTTGGAGGTCTCTTGGAATAGTAGCCTTGCAACGTCAAATCTTCTCACAGTATCCTCTCGGTGTTGTGGAGTATTGGATATCCGCATCCGTACTTTGGCTACTACCAAGTAATGGTCCGAGTCTATGTTGGCCGCTCGGAACGTTCGGACATCCAAGATACTGGAGCCATGTCTGGCGTCGATCGCAACATGATCAATTTGGTTGACGGTTTGTTGATCTGGAGACCGCCAAGTCCCCTTGTGTATGTTGAGGTGTGGGAATCGTGTGCTGGCAATGATGATATTTCGCCCCGCCGCAAAGGCGATTAGCCTGAGTCCGTTTCCGGAGGTGTTGTCGTGCAGGCTGCGTTTTCCGACTGTAGAGCCAAGGATGCTCTCCTTTCCGATTTTGGCGTTAAAGTCGCCAAGAACTATCTTGACGTCGTACTTCGGGCACTTATCATACGTCTTCTCAAGAAGATCGTAGAATGCTTCTTTGGCCGTATCGTCTTTCTCCTCCGTCGGGGCGTGAGCACAGATCAGCGTAATATTTTTTTTTTAAAATTGACCCTGATGCGGATTGTAACTAGGCGGTCGCTAATATTGCGAAATCCCAAGACTTCTTGCCTAAGTCTTCCTCTAATCACAAATCCACATCCAAATAGCCGCTGACTCTGCTCTCTGCGGCACTCGCCGTAGTAGATGTCACAGTTTTTCATCCTTCTTGTGCCTTCTCCATCCCATCGCACTTCCTGGATGGCTGTGATTTCGGCTTTGTACCTATCCAGGGTCTCCACTAGTTATTCGGCTGCACGCGGTCTGTTTAAGGTCCGGACATTCCACGTGCAGATCCGAAGTTCGTTGTCCTTAATTCGTTTGCAGGGGTCGTCAACATTTGGATCATCCATATCCGAGGCTTGTAGTCGTTTCGGAACTACATTTTTTTCCGTGGTAGGGAAGTTACCCCGACGCACAACCCCCAACCTGGAGGGCCAGGCCCTTTGTTTAACCCCTTGGACAAAAAGGGCCGGATATTCCGGAGTCAGTAACCCACTTCGGGGATATGAGTGCTGCCGTTGGCCCACAAAGGGTTCATCCGCCACCATCTCTATTTCAACACCCTGACTAGTGCTGAAAATTCCTTACTGACCTTAGCTCCAAATACGTCAGAGTAGCTCACGTAAGGTATCTGTCATCTTGACTGTTGGCACCACCGTTGATCCAACCTTGTGGATTCATCCGCTGTATGTCCTCTTTCTAAGGAGCTCATGTAAGACCTCTGAGACTCGATCAGGCAGTCATTCCGACAGAGCATTATAGTGTTGCTATTTTCTTCGTGCTCAACACTCGCGCTTATAAGTTTAGCAAGTCAAGTCCGGGTGGACGAGACCAGTATCCGGTGGCTACCACGGGGAGGTAAAATAAGCACAATTGATGTGTATGAAACAGTTGCAACAGCTGGGTATCGCCAAGTTGATGCCAATCAGTGTCTACCCTATTCATACAACACCCAACCACCACCGTAGGTACTATAACAACCATTAAAACAAACACCTTAAACTCAACACCATATGTACGTTCATCAGCGCACGTCATCAGCCACCTGCGCATTTCCTCAGAAACCATATTGTCGCTGTTGTGTATGTAACACGTTCACATTCACGTCGCATACTTCTCTTTCGTTTCACTTAATTCGGAGAAAACACCATACAGTTTTTTCTCATATGAACGTGCTTGTGCGCGCCACCCAACCACCCCAAAGCAGAACGACGATCAAGAACCGCGGCTGCTGATAAAGTTCGATTTGAGAAAATGAATTTATTTTTTTCGTGTTAGATTTTAGGTTGTAGCTCAGCTTCCAGAAGACGTAGAAAGCTGATTGATGGCTTGAAATAACTATGAAAGTGTTGGCTGTCCTAAGTATTTTATTTTGTTTGCATTTATTAAGAATTGTTTGAGTAATGGCGAGTTAAAGGCAGTAAAGTCAGAAAAAAAAACACATTTTGGTCAAAAACGCTCCCAAAAAATAGGCTTGACAATGAAAGGAATAGCCTATGTCCTTCTCAAAATCTTAACTAACATTTCAAAAAAAGTTTCATCAAAATCTGTGCAGTAGTTTTCACGCCAACCGCGAACATTTATGAAAACGGCTACAGTTTTATTATATGTATTATTATTATTATTATTATTATTATTATATGCGTATATAGAAGACTAGTTGGCCCGGCGAACTTCGTTCCGCAAAAATTCGTTAATGTAGTTAGTGAAATTAATAATTCCGAGCTTTCGCTTCCGGTCAATTTAAATTCTTTATTCAAAAATTATACTAAAATAAATACAACCGCAGCGATTTACATGTCGGCCAACCTACCGCTCTTTCACTGAAGTGCTTTATGGTATATAGCATTTCTCGTTCCATTTACGGGTGCGTACACGTACAAAGCGAGAGGTTTGCCGACACGTGAGAAAGCCACATACAATTGACCATGTGAGACACATGGAACGCTATGCTGATGACGATTGTGTTTTTGTCTATCTCGGTCTCCAGTATGGACGACTGCATGATATTCTTTCCCGAAGTTCTGACATATTCTCTCGATTGTTAATATTCCAATCTGACTGTTCGTCCGTATTTGTTGCGACGTGAAACGTTTGACCTTCTCACTGGCGGCATGATCAAATTTGTCTTGGAATCGCCGAATCCCATGCAAACTTTCATCCCCTATATCATCCTGTCAAAGTTTTCTTTTCGAGACATAAAGTAGCCTATGGCCTTCCTTGGGCCCAATCGAAACCATCAAGCTCAAAATCTTTAAAAACTAACCTTCCTGTCTCGAGTTATGCGGGTTAAAATTCAAAACGCTCAACAACTCCTGTTGATTGTCATCATCGTCATCTAAAACATTTCAACTTACTCACTCATACTAATACAAAAATCCAGCAAATACTTGGCAAACAAAAATGATGCATTCAAACACCATCAAACAAATCGAAGTATCTACTCCATTTCAAAAAGCTACTTAATGTAACATAGTAAACATAAGCAAACTTATTAGGTGTATTTAAAAAAAAACGAAATTTCAAAATTGTTGACAACAACAATTTGCTTGGACAATAGTTAAAATAATTGACAACAATTGCTTGTAAATTTAAAAATATTTTATTTTTGTATTTGAAGTATCACTACTCGATTTCATACATACAAACTTTCATAACCTCTTTCATCCCCTCAAAGTTTTGTTTTCGCGACAAAAAGTAGCCTATGTCCTTCCTTGGTCCAAAACGAAACCGTCAAGCTCAAACCCGTTGAAATCCAACAATCCGTTATCGAGTTATGCGCGCACACACGGACTTCATTGCCTTTTATATATATAGACTAGCTGACCCCGCGAACTTCGTTCCGCCCAAATTTGTTAATGTAATGAAAGTAATAATTTCGAGCATGCCCAATGCACATGCTATTTTATGTAGACGCTTAAATACCAATGGCAAGCCGTTCTGAATAAGCGGAATCCGCAGAGGTTTGCAAAGTGCTTTATTTGGACAATGTCCATTATAATTTTAATAATTATGTAACTTAAGAAATAGCACTTGATTTTATTTTTGAATGGGAGGTGCCACAAATCGTTTTCCTATACCGCTTATGTTTTGAAAAGTACCACCTATAGTGTGGTATCCTATCCTTCAGCGCCACCTATCGGGTCCAGAACCCAAGTAAAAGTTGATGGTTATAGTGTCCTACATTTCAGACGTATTTCCGTAACAGTATAACAGTCCGTGGTACTAATAATATTTTTAACGTCCAGACTACATTTTTCCAGCTCGTGTGAAGGTTAAAAATGATTATTAGTAAGTCCCAGTGTGTAATGTATTTGGGAATTACTTTTGACTGTTAAATTGGTTTTCATGTGTTTGTAAGTTGGTTCGAACGAAACAGAAAATGTGAAATAGAAATACTGATACCATTTTCAAATATTCCCATGAATCATGTTTGTAATTATGACATCATGCAGGTATACATCGGTTTCGGGATCTGGAACCTCGGCGTATATGATGTCATCATCTTGGTCTTGTTGCATTCTTTCGACTAACCAAATGAGAATGTAAGCATGAGGCAAGCCTCTTTTTTGCCATTCAATCGAATACATCCAACATCGAGTATAACCAAAGACACGATGCTTAACAATATAGTTCATCAGCGACCGACGAAATATTTGTAACTTTAACAGAAATGAAGAAAACTAACCGCACCTATCAACTTGGTTGGTAAATTGTAAGCCTTTTCCCTTCTCTCTCTACACCGGTACGGAAGGTGTTATGGTACCTTTGAGTTGCGTTCCCCATAACCCTATTCACTAATCAGCAGAATACCACAATTGTTACACGCTCATTTTTCGTAACAACCCCTAAGTGCAAACTCAAAACTATCCACAACTCCTGTTGCCTGTCATCATTGTCCACGTCATCTTAATCACCCCTACATTTCAACTTACTCACACATACTTATGCAAGGATCCTGAAAATACATGTCAAACAAAAATGATGGATTCAAAAACCATGAAATAAAAAAGTATCTACTCCATTTCAAAAAGTTACTTAATGTAACATAGTAAACATAAACAAACTTATATTGGTTATATTTAAAAAAAAATGTCAAAATTGTTGACAACAACAATTTGCTTGGAAAATAATTAAAATAATTGACAACAACAATTGCTTTGAAAATATAAAATATTTTTTTTTTTGTATTTGAAGTGTCACTACTCGATTTCTATCCAGTTTATTTTTTTTTAAGAGTGCTTTTCCCCATGAAAAACTAAATGTGTGCCGGAGGTACCACGCCCCCTTGTACAATCCCGCCCATATTTGCAGCAGCACTTAAAAAATGCACACCAAACCGACGTACCAAATTTTGTGCAAATACCGTTATCAGGAGCAGAAATAATTGATTTTTAATTTGTGGTTTGTATGGGAGGTACCACGCCCCATTGTCCAATTGGACCGAATTGTAAATCTAAACCACCCGGGGCGCAACCCAAACGCATACAAAAAAATTTATGCAAATCGGTCCAGCCGTTTAGGAGGAGTTCAGTGACAACACACGTACGCTAGAATTAGGTTTTACTCTTCGTAATGTTCTAACTAAATTGTTGTTATTAAGTAGTTCGAATACTTCTGAATTTGCATGATTGCGAAGCCTACCTTCATGTCTTCTTGCGACATTTCTGACCTCGTCCTCTACCGTTTCGATTTTAAGATCTCTATGTACATAGATCAGCGTTACGTATGTACCATGGCGCATTAACAATATTGCGTAGTAGGTACTTTGTTTTTGAAGCATTTAATGCTTTGAAGGTTTGTCTTACTTGTGCACCCCCAAAGCTGGAGACCATATGTCCATATTGGTTTTAGGACTTGCTTATATAGAAGCAGTTTATTATATATTGAGAGGCATGAATGCCTCCCTCCTATGAGCCAATACATTTTATTGTATCGGATATTTAGTTCGTCATGTTTTTTCTTTACATGAGTTTCCCAGTGCAACTTCGCGTCTAGAGTCATGCCTAAATACTTAGCTGAGTTCGAATGAAGAACTTCTTTGTTAGTAATGTAGACAGGTATGTGTTGTACGTTTTTATTGTTGAAGTGAACATTGATTGACTTAAGTTCATTTAATTTTATTTGCCATTTTTTGGTCCAATCAGATATATCACCTACTGTCCTTTGCAGTTTGTCTGTAACTTCCTGCACGGTTTTTCCGACAGCAAGTACAGCCGTATCATCTGCAAATGTGGCAACAGTAGTTTCGTCATTTTGTGGTAGATCGTTCGTGTATATAAGAAAAAGTACAGGTCCTAACACACTACCTTGCGGTACTCCCGCTTTTATATACTTTAAAGCAGAGTACTCATCTTCTTGCTTAATTCTAAATAATGGTTGGGTTATATATGACTTTAGTATTTCTGAGTATTGTCTGGGAAGATGTTTTTGTAGCTTATGGACTAATCATTCATGTCATACTTTATCAAAAGCCTGTGCTACATCAAGGAAGATGGTAGAACATATTTGTTTTTCTTCTAAGGCCTTTTCTATTTTATCAGTTATTCTGTGAACCTGATCTAGAGTTGAGTACCTATTTTTAAATCCAAATTGATGGTTTGGTATCAGTGTCTTTTCTTCTATAATCGGATTGAGCCGTTTCAGAAGAATTTTTTCGAAGAGCTTTGATAGAATTGGCAGCAATGAGATCGGATGATATGAGGTAACTTCACTGGGCAATTTGCCGGCTTCGGTACCATAATAACTTCCGCGACTTTCCACATGCGTGGAACATACCTTAGTCTAAACACTTCATTTATTATTTTTTATTATTATTATTATTTTTTTTTCATACCTTTTTTATGCAGTTTTTTTAGAATTTCACCTGTAATTAAATCAAATCCCGGAGTTTTTTTCGAGTTAATCTTATCTTAAATTTCAGTGGATATTTCCTTGGAGGTTACTGCTGGAATCAATCTCTCGTCTTCGCACATTTCTTCCGTTTAATGGGGATAACTAATGTCTTCATATGGCTGGAAAACGTTTTCAAGATATTCCGCAAATAGGTCCGCCTTCTGTTTATTTGTTTTCGCCCAGTTTCCTCCACTGCTATTTTTAACGGGAGGAATGTATGCTGTTGGTCTTTTCATTTTTTTTTGTAGCCTTCCACAGTGAGTATTCTGTACTGGCATCATTCGTCAGGTTTGTAAGGTATCTTTCTACAGTGAAATTTTTCATTTCTTTAATAGTTTTTCTTAGTTTATTGTTTAGACTGTTAAGTCTTGTTTTATCACTTGGCGCTCTCGATTGTTGCCAGCGTTTACGAGCTCTCCTCTTTTCTGAAATAATGTTGCATATTTCTTTGGGATATACCTTTCTTTTTATTTTACTAGTTGATTCAGGCGTTGCAGCCCAAGCAGCCTTTTGAATATCTAGAGTGAAAGTATGTACTTAATTTTCTAGTTGCTCTATTGTATCGATTGTTGCGGATAGTTCGATCCGTTCCTCCAGCAAATATCTGAAATATGTCCAGTCAGTTTGCTTGTTCACTAGTCGTGGGTTACGTTCTTTCATTATTATTTTACTACCAAGTGTAAGCAGCACAGATAAATGATCTGAGTCAAGGTCTGGCCCTTCCTGCACTCGGGTAGTATTTGAGGAAATATTCTTAGTTATAAAGAAGTCGACAACGTCCGGGATTTTGTTCATATCTGTGGGCCAGTATGTAGGATTTCCCGTTGAATGGTAATTAGCATTGCCTTCTTTCATAGCTTCGAGGAGCTCTCTTCCTCTTGTATTTGTTAATCTTGATCCCCAAATTTTGTTCTTTGCGTTAAAATAAATCTCCGCCTATTATGACTTTATTTCCAAATTTGCAGAAGAGACTTTTAAAATCGTTTTGTTTCAGCCTGTAGCTAGGAGAACAATATGCTGCAGCTACCGTTAGCTGACCGCTACTTGTTTTTATAATTACAGATTTGGCTTGTATTTCACACGACTGGTATTCTTCGCCATCGTCATGGCTAACATTTTCCTTGATTATAACTGCGGCCCCCCCTCTTGCTGTATTGTGAGGATGTGGGGTATGATATGTCTTGTACCCGCGCAGTTTAAATTTTGTTCCAATTTTGAAACGAGTGTCTCGGCGACTAGACATAAGTCAATTTTATATTTAGATCGAGAGTCACTTGCAATTCGTCTTTGCGATTCTCGAGACCATTGGCATTCCATAATAAGAGTTGTATGTGTTTAGCCATTAGAATCTTTTAAGTACAGTTCTTTTATTACTGTTTTGTTTTTCAAGGAAAGATATTCTTTCCACAATTTTCTTGTTACTATTTTCCATGTCTTCGGTTGAGGATTCTAAGCATAATATCCTCCATGTCCATGGCATTGCTAAAAGGCTTGCGGTCTCCGACTGGCTTGGGAACGTTGCTCGAAGTAGCCTGTGCATATGTTTTCTTTGGGCCTGTTATGTGACTTAAGTTCCCATTTTTGCTTGAGGGTATCTTTTCTTCAGCTCTATCCATTTTTTTATTCTTTTTGGCCCTTAATTTCGGTTCTAAGTCTTCTTTGCTTAGATTTTCTCTGCCTGTAGGCGCGTCTTTTTGGACAGGCTTTTGCTTTTTCTTTAGCATGTTATCTTGTACCTGTTGCAGCTCTTTTGTTACTATGCAGTCCCTATAGTTGGCTGGGTGTCTTTCGCTACAGTTGGCGCATTTTGGGGTTGTCTTTTTTTCCAACGCAGTCCTTTGTATGGTGGTCTCCTGCACATCTAACGAATTTCGAGTTTGAGTTGCAGTATTTGTGAGTGTGGCCATACTTTCGACAGTTCTTGCATTGAAGTACTAACTTAGACTTACGCAGAGGATGAATTTGTACTTTCATTCCCAGGATATCTTTAATTTCATAAATCTTTTTGATGTCTTCATCATGCTCAAAAGTAAGCATGAACATCGGCAGTGGTGCTTTGCTCTTATATTTAAGCATATTGACAGCTTCTAGTATTTTGAGGTTTTTCTTCTTTAGGTCATTCGCAATGCGTTCAGCTGTGCATGAGAAATGTAGTTTCTTTGCAACAACCTTTATCGGTCTTGTTTGTTTATTTTCATTTTACCATTGCACTTTTTTCTGATTTAGTAATTTCGTCAAGTTTCTGTAGGATTCTTCGTCTACTACATTAATTTTGACATCATTACTATTAAGGAGAACTGTACTAGCCCTTATTTTGTTTTCCTCTAAAATATTAAACAAGCCTTCGTACTTCGAAATACAAAGTACTATAATTGGAGGATGCTTTATTGACTTGAGAGTCTTTGTTTCTTTGTTTTTTATCTTTTCTGGGCTTTTTTCTTTTGCTTTTGGTGGTGATAGCTCCGGGGACATACTCATTTTTCGTTTTTTATTCATTTTTCTCCTACTAAATGATGGATCTGTCTCTTTGTGTAATTCTTCTTCATCCGTGGAATACACGACAGTTTTTGGTATCTCCTCAGTTTTATTGCTATTATTTACTTGTTCCTTAAGCAGCTGCAACTCCAGCTTTAGCCTAGAATCCATGAAACCGACCTCCGAAGAGGGTGGAGTCACCAGTTTACCTGGCGTACCACGTGGGGTAGTTATATTAGGAATTTGTTTTGTTCATTGCATATTTTCTTTTTTTTTTAACTTTTTTTCAAAAAGTTTAAAAGTTTGGACTTTAGTCGCTTCTTACGACAGGCATGCCTACCTCGGGTAAATTCTTTCCCCTAACCCGAAGGGGTCAAAGTTCTAAGATATTTAAACAAAACTTAAATAAGGGTTTTTGTTTTTGGGGAAAAAAATAGTTTTGAAAAAGGGGAAAAAATATCGTTTTCGTGTTAAAAAACTGGGATGTTTTTTTTCTTTAATCTGGGATCCCTATCCTCCCGTCACTTTAAAGTTTGTGGTTACAAATTCGTTTGAAAATTTGTGGTTGCTTTGCAAAACAATTGTTACCCCTTTCAAAATACACATTTTGTCTCTTTTACACGAAGCTGACATTTCGACATGATTTAATGCTATAAAAATGAGAGAATAATGTAGTGTAATACGGGCTTAACAGAAAAAGAAAGAAATACCTACGTCCCCAAGATAATTGAATTTAGATGGATGTAAATTCATTTCCCAAAAAGTGACAGCTTTGGTTGGTTGTTTTATCTTTGATTATGATTATGTTTATGACTCTTTGTCAAATAATGAACCTTCGTCATCAACTAGCTATTGCTATAGTAAATAACTGTCGACATGGACCACGTTGATTATTTGATAAACTGAGTCTGGTTTTTCCCCATATGTATTAGTAAATATAACAAACGGACACGAGCACACACAATAGCAAAGCAATTGATTGGAGGCGCGGTGGAATATTCTCAGGAGAGTTGTCCTGTCATACACTGCCGGAAAATGCCTTCAAAAAAGAGAATCCACAAAAACATTTGGCTTTATGTCTCATTATTCCCGTTTCAATCTTCCTTTTACAATTCTACATCCATAGATACCTACTTTCTGACACTAAAGCTTTTTTCTCCCATTTACCTACCACATTGAGCTTTTAATAGTTCCTACTCATTCTTCGTTCATAGAAAGTATCTACACTTCTACAATCTACAGTCTACACGTGAGTAAATGCAGTTCTTGCATTCTCTTGTGGCTTTTTCGCATTTTCTTTCAATTCCTCTAATAGGACAACCACACCCGGGCCCGGCATCATTTTTGAGGAGTTTTCTTTTGTATCGTGTTTCAAGGATTTTTGTATATACTGGTGGAGCCGGAAAAGGAATGAACTGTCAGTGACCGAATATTTAAGCACACAATGGATTGATATAGTAATTGTAATCATACCTTTTCCGTTCCCGATTTACATTTTGGTGTCAGGGTGCGTAGGTATTCCCAGCAAAGAATCTAGGACTTAGCATAACTTGAGGAATACATTCGAATTTGCAAAAAAAAAAAAAAAACGTTCTGCCCAAATGCAATGTAAACTGTTTACATTTACGGTGAACTTGTGTCGTTTCCCTGTCATCCATGTTTCCATAATTTAATCGTGTTGTTTGCTCCTATCATTCTTCCTTTCGTCTTTTTCGCGTAACTTCTCCGCGGTATTCGATTTTTTTGGTAGTGTTTTTTGAAACATAAATTCAATAACCAATATTATGGTTTGTTTTCTTTCTTGTGATAAAATGTCGTGTAATATGGGTAGTGAGATGTAACAACCACATTCTCGCTATTAAGTATTAAGTTTTTATAAATGCTCAGAAAATAACTGTGTTGTGATTTTAATAAATGTTTACACTTAGTGTTGCTTTAAGCACTCAAAAACGTTTTTATAACAAGAAAACACACAAAGTATCGGGATTATTAATCTATTGATTGTATTATACCTACAAACGAAAAGTAGAATCACATGAGGTACCTATCCTCCTTTTTTATTATCTGATGTAGGTAAAGGAAATACAAATTTTAAATTCTGGAATCGTTATAAATGTACTCGCACTCGCATGTGAACCAATGTTTAAATACAAATTGTGCGTGAAAAAATAATTATCAAACTCTTCAATTCAACACTGTGCCTCCCTAGCAGTTGGGATTTTGCAAATACTTCTAATTATTAAATATAGGACTTTAAATTGATATGACTAACGAAGAACCTATTATCGTGATAGTCGAAGAATCATCAGAATCAGAAATTGAAACTGAACCGGCAAAAATATTCCACAGAAGACTCTCAACTAAAAGCAATCTGAAAAGCACGGTAAATATTCTGTTTGATATAATATAATTTGTGCATTCATACACGATTCAATTCATACCTATATATACACAACACCATTGCATATAAACATTATAGTAGGTTGGTACTATCATTGTATATATAGACGAACATTTTGTTGGTCACCACCGCCGCTAGGGCGGCGTTGACTGACGTTTGTTTTGGAACCAACATAGAGAGGAAATATGGGAGAAAATATGATAGGAGGATATAGAATATGAATAGGATAGTAATATAGGATAACGATAAGAGCAAAGAGCACATCGCACTCTACGTCATGTCTATAGCTATAGCATAGTGCATAGTGATGATGTGGTGGGTTTGGGATGGGACGGGGTTGGGTATGGCTATGGTATGGATAGTCAACAAATAGAGGGACAAAAACATCATTTGGTTTCTTTTCTGCGTTACTCAAACAATAAGGTTTTATCCTTTAATGTAAGAGTAATTTCTGTGATAACTTGTGAAATTTGTGATCCCATGAAAAGAAAATCTAGATATTTGAATATTTTGTTCGTGTAATGAAAATAATAATTTCGAGCATGCACAATGCACATGCTTCTTTATGTAATTCGGTCAATTCAAATTCTTTATTCAAAAGTTATATTAAATACGATGGCACTTTTTTAGAAAAGAAAAACAACAAAGTTCGATCCTTAAGTCCGCTTTTGCTATAAATCAACCAAAATAAACTTCTGCTACCTAGCTATTTTGACTGAATTTTGTTGTATCACCTGAGGCAAACTTCAAGCTGTCGATGATGTGAACTAAATAAACAAAAACTATTATGTATGATTTGACAAATAAAGCAAGGGGAAATTCGAAATGAGACTTTATATTTGGGTCAGCGATGATCAGAGATGCTAGCTCCAGCATTATTATGCTTTCTAGGCATAATTCCGATACTTGAGGAATATTTTTTTGAAAACAGGAATATTTTTTTGTGATTCTTTGATCAAAGCCACATTACAAATTTTTATTTACAACTGTGCTTCATACTTATTTTCTATTCCAAAAAATAGAATTTCCTATCAATCGACCAACATTCTGTTAAAGATTTCTTGAATCACCTTGTAGGTTAGTTGCGGTTCCTTTGTAAGACATGCAATTTTTATCTTTTTTACCAAGAACGCATAAATTTTTCTGAAAAGGCACACTTTTTTTACGACCCGGGCTAGCATCACTGGCGGTGACTCCAATCTTACTATTTCCTAACTTAAAGTCAAAATGAATGCTTAATTTCTTCTAACAGTTAATTTGTTGCCAAAGGTCGTGTCGGAAATGTTTTATTGCTAAGGGACAATAGAAATAACTGAAGACTAGCTGACCCAGCGAACTTCGTTCGGCCCAAATTCGTTAATGTAATGAAAATAATAATTCCGAGAATGAGCAATGCTCATGCTGCTCTATGTAATTCAGTCAATTCAAATTCTTTATTCAAAAGTTTATATTAAATACTAGCAAACCCGGCGAACTCCGTTTCGCCACCAGATGGCTTCGTTTTTTGTAACATTTCGTTTGAGGATTAAAAGATGAAGAAAAATTATTATTTTTTTCTTGTATTTGAAAATGGAAAATTTTATTTCACTTCACAACAGTAATGAATTCATTTCGATTACAAAAATGAAGTGTAATTTAGTTGAACTTCTCTAAGTAAAAAATGAAAGTGAATCCAAAGTAAATACTGAATCGAAGCGTTATACGTGTCCGCAAATTATCCGTTTCATTGAAGTGCTCTTTGGTAAACCACATTTTTTGTTTTTTGGTCTGACGTTAACACAAATAAAGCGGATGGTTTCCCAACTCGTGAATACGCAACGTATAGCTGCCCATGTGAAAAACAATGATTTTCTAAATGAAAAATTGCTTGCAACTGTTCAATAATTCGTCTCTTTAACTGTTGTGTTCCCTGTATATTGCACCGCACATTCAGCTGATCCACCATCGACGAAATGAAATATATTTGCAGAAATTGATGCGGTTCATCTGGTGTCGGCTGACCTGGTGAACTTTGTACCACCTAATTTTTATCTATTTGAAGCTTTTTTTCGATTTAAACTTAGTTTGGTGATTAAATAAATTTTGTTAGTAATTCAAATTAATTCAATGCCTTTTATTTTCCTGTAAAATAGATGATATTAACATTCAATGCAAAGATTTGTAGTAAAAAATTGCAGTCGTTTGAATTCGAATGGTATGTCCGTTGGAATCATCGGGATGCGTGGAATCAACACATCTTCTCCTCTATATTCTGCGGTATTCCCGGAAAAACACTTCGAATGAGCTCTTCCTTAGAATCGGTCATGTGGCAGAAATCAGTGGGCAAAGTGATAAGTCCGGTCGAGATATCAACTACAATCTTTTCATTACCAATGTCAAACAATTGCTTCGACAACACATCTGCAGTTTGATCTCGTCAATCGGAGTGTCTTGACATGAAGCCACAAATTTGATGCTTTCAAGCATGCATTTAGTTCGTCAGCTGCAATTGATCGTGGGAATAACTGGAAGAGTCTCCCGAAAATCACCGGATAATACAACCATGGCTATTCAAAAAATGTTTTGATTGACACGAAGATCTTTCAACGTCCTGTCCACCGCCACCATTGACCTTTTGTGGGGCCATCGTACATTCGACCCAATCGATCAATTTGCATCATTGTAAAATCTTCGCATTTTTTCTTCGATTTTTCAAGAATGTGTCTGGTTGATTTGCATGTTCAGTAGCAATATCAATGCATGAATGTGCAGTTCGGTAGCCTTCTAACAAAGTTGCTGTTATTCCAGATGAAGCCAATGCCAGGGCAACTCATGCTGCGATCAAATCCGTGCCAAAAGCAATGAAATTAAGAACGTTTTGGCAGTACCTCCGGGAGCACCCAGAAAGTAAATGCTACCAGTTCTTTTGTTCACAGCTTCCATCAAAGAGTCATACGCAATCATTTGTTGTCGATTCAATTGCAGAACATTTTTACGAACTGCTTCGGCTATTGCTGCAGTATCGTATTGTTTTGTTGTTCTCTTTGCAATTCGTGGTTGAATGCATCGTGTATTGGACGATTAGGTGATATCATGCCCATAACTGCGCACTTTATTCGCCATCAATAAACACTAACTCTAAAAGAAATACATATTTGTAACTTTAACAGCCTAGAAGATAACTAACCACACCTATCAACTTGGTTGGTAAGCCTTCTCCCTTCACTTTCCACACCGGTACCGAAGGTGTTATGGTAGCTTTGAGCTGCCCTCCCCATAACCCTACTCACGAATGAGCATAGTACCATGATTGTTACTCATTCATTTTTCGTAACAACCCCCAAACAAAAATGATGGATACAAACAAATCAAAGTATCTACTTCATTTCAAAAAGTTACTTAATGTAACATAGTAAACATAAACAAACTTATTAGGTAGCTAGCTATATCGTATATTAAAAAATAAATTTCAAAATTTTTGACAACAAAAATTTGCTTGGAAAATCATTAAAATAATTGACAACAACAATATTGCTTTTAAAATTTAAAATATTTTTTTTTTTTGTATCTATTTGAAACTACTCGATTTCTATCCAGTTTATATTTTTTTCAAAGTGCATTTCCCCATGAAAAACGAAATATGTGCCTACAACGCCACCGGTTGAAAATTTTCCGACTTTTCTTTTTTCATAAACCATCCCTGATTTAAGACGAACAAAACAAAATAAAAATCATTCAAATCGGTTAAGCCGTTCTGGAGTTATATCGTCAGGAAGGAAAACCCGACTTATTTTTATATAGTAGACAATATAAATAACTGAAGTATTGCATTGTCGAGGTGTTTAAATCAAACCGCAATGATTGACGTGTCTCCCAACTTTCCACTTTTTCACTCACACGTGAGCACGCCACATACGATTGACCATTTGAAGAACATGGGATAATTTAGGTCACAAATATCCTGCGATTGTCCTTGCGACTTATTATTTTTCATAGTGAAAGCGATACGCATGGGAAGTTGAAGGCGCTTGAAAACCAATGGCAAATCATCGGAATCCGCAGAATTATATAATGGTTGCTTGAATTTTTAGGTCAAAATCTTCGCTTCCATGACATTGGATTTGAGATTCTTCAGATTCACATCAAACTTTCGTTTCAAATTGTGTAGCGATGAGCCCTGAACATCCAACGAATTGAAAAATTAAACATTTGAAATAAGTTTGGTTGTATTGGAAGTAGCACTAACCGTTTATCTATCCAGTCTAATTTTTTTCAAAGTTCGGTTCCTATACTAAGTTCCGTTCCCAATCTCATCCCCTTTAACTTTTATTTTCACGATAAAAAGTAGCATAAATGCCATTTCAATCCAAGCCCAAAATTGTAAAAATTTAACGATCCATTCTCTAGTTATGAGTGCACACACAGACGTCAGTCTCTTTTATATATTGGGGTACCCGCCCGGTTTGTGCGTGCCTTTCGTGTGGAACTATCGGATCCAAAACTATCCTATCTTTAAAACTGGAACCAACCATACCCATCCACAAAATTTCATTGAAATCGGTTGAGTGGTTTCGGAGATGGACAACAGCGCCACGTATAGGATAGACCGTCAGCGCACCTACCCAATTCCCACGCAAAATTTTGAAAATAAAATTCTTTCTTAGATATCCTATATGTGTTAAGATCTACACAATGATGATCAGGCCCATCATAACATACGCTTCTTTAGTATGGCGGACTAAAACAAAACAATAGAACGCCATTGCTAGGCTTCAAAGGGTAAAGCGACTTGCATGTCTATATCCGGAGCCATGCGTAGGCGTACCTATCCTACTGCGACTATAGAAGCCTTAATAGGACTAACACATCTACACATATACATAAACAAAGGGCAATTCGCAGCCCACCTACTTGCCAAAATGGTCGAAAGTAGTTTACGGATGGTTGCAAAATGGAAACAGGAGTGGATGCTGGGTTCCACGGACCTAACCACATATACAACACAGATACTAAAGGCATATACATATTCACGGACAGTCAAGCAGCTATAAACGCCCTTAGCTCGCCTATTATTGCCTCCAAATCAGTACTAAGCTGTTTCAACGGCCTTCAAACGCTCGGACGTTGAACCCTTCTACTACACTCCCAAATCACAAAAAATGTAGCTCACATAGGGAGAACATCCCAGGTCTAAGACAGGCCAAGCGTGCTATTCAGCCGTTCAAAAAAGATGCCAACAGAAATTTAAATCTAAGAAGGCATGATATCGAAAATGTGGCTGGTTTCCTCACAGGACATCACAACCTACGATATCAAATAAATAAAATTAATTTAACTGACTCCTCACTTTGTCGGTTGTGTCTTGAAGAAGACAAAACAGCTTTGCACATAATATGTGAGTGTACAGCCCTATGTGGAATCAGGAGAACTATCTTCTACAGGGAGCTTCTGAGCCCTGAAGAGATGAAGAAGTCATCTGCCAGCAGCTTGATTAACTTAGTTAGAAACGTGGAGAATCTGCTCGCCTAAACATTATTCTGGCCCTATGCTTTGATTTTGTTGTCTTGTCACTACTTTTGTTTGTATAAATGATCTCGCGATTCCCACAATTTCACTTTGAAACACATTACCGATCGTATTTGTCTCGTCATCATCTCTTATCTCTAATATTGCACTATTTCTCAATTTGTTTAGGAATTCGGATTAATTGTATTTAAAATATTTTATTATTTTCTCATCACTAGTCTCGCTTAAGTACTTTTTTTATTAAACATTAAGCTCGATTGTTTCATGGTCACTAATTCTCAGATCCAAGTTAATTTTTGCTGAATCAGACTCCGAGTTCGTTATAACATAATCGATTAATGTTGAAGATGTGTTTGTTACACGAGTTGGTTCATTTACGATCTGTCTACACATATTTTCAATTTCTATTGTTCTTTTGATATCGTTTCGATATGTACTTCTATGGTCCAGTGAATCAACGTTCACGTCACCAACAACAATAAACCTATTATTTAAGTCAACTAAATCCTCTAGCCATATTCACTAAGTTTTTCACAAAATATACGTTTCGTTTCTCGAACAAGATTACGCTTTTCTTTCACGGAACAAAGAGGACTGTTTTTGGTGTAACTAAATTGTGGTATGACGTTCCAAAAACTCGTCGAAACGGTTGTAAGACAATTACAGAATCTTATTGAGGCTAAGTTATGTTTTTTTATAAACCAATTTTATTACTTTAATTTCAAAATATGTACATATTTTTTGAAGCGAATATAGCTTTTTTACGGACGGTCGGTGGGTCACGCATATAAATTATTCAAAAAGATGGGGAGTAAACCGAAAAAAATCGTCACCGTAGCGTTAACTTCCCCCTCCATGGCGCACTTGGAAGATGAAAACTCTAGAACGGCTCCACCGATTTGGATGATTTTTGTTTTGTGTTGTTCGTCTTGATTCAGGGATGGTTTAGGAAAAAAGAAAAGTCGAAAAATTCTTAAATATATGTGTGTAGAGAGCGAAAGAGGAACAGAGAGAGTAATCTAAACTAACTGGCACTATGAAAAATTAAAATGAATTTTAAATAGGCCGCCACGTAACACGGGCCAATACTTTACGTCCAATGATTCGCTTCTTTCGGCCGTCCCACGACAGCTCGATTTTTTTTTTTTTTGTCGGAGGTTGTTACTATCCGATGGAGCACTCAGACACAACTACTGGTCCATTGTACTGCCAAAACGGACACCTTACATTACTGTTCTTAGTTTTCCCGTCTTTCGAAGAAAGATTAGAAGGAGCTTCAGTGATGAAGAGCTCAGATGTTCGGCACTCACCACATCAGCCCCAAAGATCCGCCACCTGTTGCGAGCAAAGGCAGGACAATTACAGAGGAAGTGTTCCGCTGTATCGTCGTCCTCTCCACAAGCAGGACAGATGGTGGTGTCGCTCAAGCCCAACACATTCAAATGTTTGGCAAAAGCTTGGTGGCCCGAAAGGATACCCACAAGCAGTCTGCAGTCAATTCTCCTGAGAGACAGAAGGAAAGACGCGGATCTTTTACAGATGTCCGGACGCAGTCGTTTGGTCTGTCTACAACCAGCACAGTCACGCCACCGAGAAACCCAAGTGTCAATGGATGATGATACGAACAGCTCTTACAATCGTTCACTGGAATTAGAGAACGAACGCACCTACGGCTACAAGTGACATTTGTCATCTTCAACAGCGAGCCACGTTTTTTCACTGAAATCGTACCGCCATCGCAACCAGACGTTTTTTCCCTTTTTCTTGTAATTTTCATATACTCACTTTTATCTTGTACTTATACCTAAAATGTATCCTTAAAGTAAATACTATATTAAATGAATTATAACCTTTAAGAATTCATTCGTGTTTGCCTTTTTGTAAATTTCCCAACACACACAACAATTGGCGACGAGGAAAATTTTAAAGTATATCAATTAACCTCCCTTGTCCCGTCGGTCCCGTCAGAAGAATAAATATTTGTTCAATTTTTTCTTTTAGTGATATTATCAGTATAACAAACATATCTTTAATTTCTATAATTTGGCTGCACTGTTTTTGCATTTTTTTTTTCATCTGAAGTACCTACCTATGTACATATTCTTCAACACTCGAATACTAAACGAAAGAAAGTATCGAAATGGCCGCGTTCAATACGTTTTTGCCTAGCTAGTCTTATTCTATGATAAACTGTCACCTAAGTATTTAGAGGTGCCTGAGCACATTGAACGTGGCCGTTTTCATTTGCATTTCATTATTTCTTCGGGTCTGAATATTTATAAACATATAACAAAACTATAAAATATCGAATTTTTAGAGAGTAGCTATCAATGTAAATAAAATGAGTTCCACGGATTCGGAATGTGATACTTCAGGTTCAGTCTGATGTTAAAAGATAAAACAGTGTTTGTTTTTCCTCTCGAGCATTTTTCAAAGGGAAGTTTTTGTTTCCAATTTGAATTGTCCCGCAGAGGAATTTGTAAAATCTGGCATCCCTACCCACAAGCAAGAAAACTGAAGTGGAAGAAATAATATCACAAACGCACAATGTTTTATATATTTTCATTTATTTAATATAATTTCAATGTTATAATTGCATATGCAAACGAAATTGCTTTGGCAGATTTGCACAGCATTCGAAATGAATGAATAAACAAAAATGAATTTCACTTTTTGGTTTTGTTTACAATTCAACGACGACCAAATGACATTTGATGCAAAAACACATTTACATAAGCTCTACGCAGGCTCTAATCGCAAATTTTCGCATTTAACTTACGCAGCCTTAAAGCAACCTTGCTTTAGTTCGAAAAATCTTTATAAATCACATTTTCCTGCGTAAGGGCATTTTAGAGGGTGCGTAGAGATAAGCAGGGTGGTTGGGTGTTGTGTGAATATGGATGGGCATCTGATTGGCATCAACTTGGCGATGTCCAGTGTCGCAACTATCTCACACTCACCAATTGTGCTTATTTTACCTCCCCGTGGTCACCACCGGGTACTGGTCCACGCGGACTTGACTTGCTAAACTTATAAGCGCGAGTGTTGAACACGAAGAAAATAACAACACTATAATGCTCTGTCGGATTGACTGTCTGCTCGAGTCTCAGAAGTCTAACATGAGCCCCTCAGAAAGAGGACGTACGGCGGATGAATTCACATAGCTGAATCAACGGTGGCGTCAACAGTCAACATGGCAGATACCTCAATGGGCTACTCTGACGTATTTGCAGCTGAGGTCATTGAGGATTTCCAACACTAGTCAGGGTGTTGAAATAGAGATGGTGGCGGAAGAGCCCTTAATGGGTCAACAGCAGCTCTCACATCCCCGCAGCGGGTTACTGACTCCGGAATATTCCGGCTCCTTTTGTCCAAGGGGTCGCAAAAAGGGCCTGCCCGACTACGTAAAAATGTCATAGTTGCGAATCACCAACAAGCCTCGGATACGGATAATCTTACTGTTGACGAACCTGGCAAACGATTAAAGGACAGCGAATTTCGGATCTCTACGTCCCTTAACAGACCGCGTGCAGCCGAACAATTAGCGGAAACCCTGAACCACTATAAAGCAGATTTAACCGCCATCCAAGAAGTGCGATGCGATGGCCCGGGCAAAAAGAGGATGAAAAACTGCGATATTTATTACGGCGACTGTTATCGGCAACAAAAACAGCGCTTATTCGGATGTGGATTCGTCGTTGGCACCAGACTTAGGCAAGAAGTCTTAAGTTTCAACTATGTAAACCAGCGCATCACGACAATCCGCATCAAGGCTAAATTCGGCAACATTAGCTTAATATGCGCGCACGCCCCCACGAATCATAGAAGAAATACTTCTTAAGTCAGTGACCAAATAAAAACCAACTTTTTCCTTGTTTCGTCTTTATTGCTTGAAATCTACCAACTTAATGCATCAATCCTACACTTAACTTAACATGTAAACTTACATTGAGTACAAACAAAAACAATAGACAAAGTACAATAACTGGTTCTTATTTAGTTGTGCATGGTAACAATATTATCTTCGGCGTCATGTGTCCATCGTTGCTGGAAGCTGTGACTGAGTATACATAATTTATGTGATGTGGGATATCAGCGTCATGAGTATCTCTCATTTATAT
Source organism: Cheilosia vernalis (assembly GCA_949126925.1). Lineage (NCBI taxonomy): Eukaryota > Metazoa > Arthropoda > Insecta > Diptera > Syrphidae > Cheilosia > Cheilosia vernalis. Next base: position 45,021,684 of record OX421358.1, read on the forward strand.
TATACGGTACCTACATGTATATTCATTCTGTATACTGTATACATAGCGCAGGTTGTTTGGCGATAAAAATGGGATGATTGTACCATTGTTGTATACGAGTAGGTACAGGTTGTATTGAAAGTTGTTGCTAAGCTGAGCATGTGACTCCTCCCGCCCTTGTATGGACTCAACGTTGTCAGAGAGCCGTTTATGTCCATAAAGTTTGAATAAACACATGTTTATGAAAATTCATTGCTTGTTGATGCAATAATGAACTCTGGCGTATGTGGGTTATTTCTTCGGAAGCTGGAAAATTGCAACAATTATGTTACCTATGCACAAATATGAATAGTTTTACATTATATTTTGCTTTTTTTAAAGCCATCAGACTTTATATGTATATTACATAGATACTCAATAAATTAATTTTTTTTTCCTTATTATTACCTAGTTTTAATAACATTTGTTTCATAAATTCGAATAATAATAACAATAATTTCAAATATGTATAAATATATAAAAAAAAAAACATTCAGTAAGTTACTAGCTGGCCCGGCGAACTTCGTTCCGCAAAAATTCGTTAATGTAGTTAATGAAATTAATAATTCCGAGCTTTCGCTTCCGGTCAAAAATTCGTTAATGTAGTTAATGAAATTAATAATTCCGAGCTTTCGCTTCCGGTCAATTTAAATTCTTTATTCAAAAATTATAAACGTTCGAATCCCGCAAAAACCCAAATTACAACTCAGGGTTTTTTCACTGCGCCACCTCTCGCGAACGTCTGACAAACACCCGAGAGTATAACTGTCTTGAAAGAGCTTCTCAATCAGCCGTTTGGAATCGGCATAAAATTGTAGATCCCTTCCATTCGTTCCAAAAATTAAAACTCACACAAAACGAATGGTTGCGAGAAGCTAGGCCCAGGGTCTCTACAGACCTGTTGCGCCAACTATTATTATTATTATTATTATTCAAAAATTGTACATAGTTTTTTTTTTTTCAACCGAGGGTAGGTGAAAATCTTCCAAAGACACTATGAGAATAGCAAGCGCGTTCTCATAGTAGTGTCAGATTTTTACTGACTAAAAACACCACCCTTCTAAAGATTGTTATACTGCAACTAAGATATAACTTATCAACCAATATTTATATCATTAAATAACAACTTTTGACAGGTTACTTTCCTGAAAGTTCCTGCGTGCTCCGCAAATTAGATGCGGATCTTATCTTATCTTATTGCCAAGTCGAACGGTTTCGTTCTTTGTAGTCGGCGCAATAAATTGCTCTCGTCCAAGATTTGTCGGACTGTATTGTTGATAGGTATGTCCGATTAATCGGTTTCTATGCTTTCTCGCGAAGCATCTAGTTTCAGCTTCGATTGTTGGAATTCCGAGATCCCTATGGATATCGTCGTTACTAATATACCATAGTGCTTGTACAATTTCTCTAAGAACTTTATTTTGAATATATAGAATATTGACATTTGTTTTGTACAATCCCAAAGTTGTATACCGTAGGTCCACACCGGCTTTAGCACTTGCTTGTATAAAAGCAGTTTGTTCTCAGTACTGAGCTGTGAATGTTTTCTGAGTAACCAGTACATTTCTCTATATTTGATATCGAGTTCTTTACGTTTTATTTTCACGTGCGAATTCCATTTCAGCTTTGCGTCGAGTGTCATTCCCAGGTATTTGGTCTCGTTTGCAAAGGGTATTCGGACCAAATTTAGAAAAACTGGCAAGTCATTTGTTTTCTTATAAGCGAAATTCACGTGAAAAGATTTAGTTTCGTTGGGGGCGATCCGCCAGTTCCTTGTCCATGTCCATTCATTTACCTTATTCACTGCGGCTTGCAGTTTTGTAGTCGCTTCTTCGATTGTATTACCTACTGCTAGGATAGCATTTCTTTTAGCTCCGAGTATTCGTTTCCATTTCTAACTCGGAAGAGTCTATTCCCGAGATATGATTATATTAAAAAATAAATTGTGCGACTGTATCCAACAGTCCCGAAATATATGTGTAAAACGGTGCGTGCGGTATGTGTGTGGCTTGATACACGTCATTGAGAAAAGCGGGAGTTGTAATAACCGTATTCTTGATATATTATGAAATAACAATAATTTATTCGTTCTGTGCTAGTTTCGGTAGAGTAGATACAATCGAATTGTGGTAGCTGAAGTAAGATATGTACATTCGATACTGTAATCTATCTAGATTACGCTGGAAGACAGCATCGATGGTTGTTCCATATCGTGTTGTTGAAATTTTCCGGTTGGAGTTCATTTGAAGATTAAATTTACCTATCTTATTTCATTCGGCTTGCATTGCATATTGTAGAGGTGGTGGTCTACGACATTTTTGTAAGTTGTAGTCCAGCTGTGATTTCTGCGTGCCTGGTAATTCACGAAAGATTTGACACTCGCGAGAGGTTTGCCGACACGTGAGCACGCCACATACAACCGACCATGTGAGAAACATGGAACGCTATGCTGATGACGATTGTGTTGTTGTCTATCTCGGTCTCCAGTATGGACGACTGCATAATATTCTTTCCCGGAGTTCCGACATATTCTCTCGATTGTTAATATTCCGATCTGACTGTTCGTCCTGATTTTCTGCGGCGTGAAACGTTTGCCCTTCTCACTGGCGGCATGATCAAATTTGTCTTGGAATCGTCGAATCCCACACAAACTTTCATCCCCTATATCATCCTGTCAAAGTTTTGTATTCGAGACACGAAGTAGCCTATGGCTTTCCTTGGGCCCAATCGAAACCATCAAGCTCAAAATCTTTAAAAACTAACCATCCTGTCTCGAGTTATGCGCGTAAAAATTCAAAACGCTCAACAACTCTTGTCATCTCAAACATTTCAACTTAAATATTTGGCAAACAAAAATGATTCAAACATCATCAAACAAATCGAAGTATCTACTCCATTTCAAAAAGCTACTTAATGTGACATAGTAAACATAAGCAAACTTATTAGGTGTATTTAAAAAAAAGAAATTTCAAAATTGTTGGCAACAACAATTTGCTTACAAAATAATTAAAATAATTGACAACAACAATTGCCATTAAAATTAAAAATATTTTTTTTTTATATTTGAAGAATCACTACTCGATCTCCTTCCCGTTTATTTTTTTTTTCAAAGTGCATTTCCCCATACAAACTTTCATAACCTTTTCCATCCCCTCAAAGTTTTGTTTTCGTGACAATAAGTATCCTATGTCCTTCCTTGGTCCAAAACAAACCCGTCAAGCCCAAAATCGTTGAAATCCAACAATCCGTTATCGAGTTATGCGCGCACACACGGACTTCATTGCCTTTTATATATATAGATACATTCTTATTGGTAATCACATGATAAATGCGTTTATAACGGGTGATTTTTTAGCTGGTTTGGTTTTGGCAACACTGGTTTTGACAGCTGACGTGTGTTTAGTACCTTGTGTCACTGTCAAACAGCTTCAGTTTGGTTTGCAATTTAACCATGGATCGTCTTACAAATGAACAACGCTTGCAAATTATTGAATTTTACTATCAAAATTCGTGCTCGGTTCGAAATGTTCATCGCGCTTTTTTATCGAAAAATTGTGTTCAGCGATGAGGCTCATTTTTGGTTGAATGGGTACGTAAATAAGCAAAATTGCCGCATTTGGAGTGAAGATCAGCCAGAAGCATTGCAACAGCTACCAATGCATCCCGAAAAAGCCACTGTTTGGTGCGGTTTATGGGCCGGCGGCATTATTGGGCCATATTTCTTCAAAGATGATGCAAATCGCAGCGTTACTGTCAATGGTGAACGCTACCGAGCGATGATAACAAACTTTTTTTTGCCCGAAATGGAAGTTCTTGACTTGCATGATATGTGGTTTCAACAAGACGGTGCCACATGCCACACAGCACGCGAAACAATGGCGCAATTGCGAGGCGAGTTTGGTGAACAGTTAATTTCACGTTTCGGGCCGGTCAATTGGCCGCCTAGATCGTGCGATTTGACACCATTAGATTATTTTTTGTGGGGGTATGTCAAGGCTAATGTGTATAGGGACAAGCCCGCTTCGATTGACGCACTGGAAGCCAACATCCATGCATTCATTCGTGAGATACCGGCCGATATGTGTGAAAGAGTATGCCAAAATTGGACTCAGCGGATGGGCTACCTGAGACGCAGCCGCGGTCAACATTTGCATGAAATTATCTTTAAACATTAAATTACAAGGTTCAAACTATCGATTCAAATAAATATTTCATTAATTTTTTCGAATTTTTTGTGTTTTTTTTTAAAAAAAGTTCTAAACCTCTTAAAAAATCACCCGTTATTATTGCTAAGTGTTATTAGGTTTCTTGGTGATTTTATTTTTCTTACTGTAGTCTCGGCCAGTATATTTTCTATCAAATTGTACATTTTGTATAGGATTTTGGTACTTGTAACTTTTTTTAACTATGTGCCTATCGCGTTTTAGTCCATAGTTATCACTGAAAAATGTTTTGCCTTTTTCTTGAACGCCTTTTATTATATATCTTAGGTCGTACACGATTTTTATTAATTTTACTCATTTGCTTTTTTTTATTTTCATGAATCCGTTTTTTGAGATTTTCCCATTCCGGTTGGGATAAAGTCGAGTGAAGAAGGTCATTTGGCCTATATTACTATTCCTATATTCAATATCTAACGAGTTATTATTAGTAAAATTTCTTAAGCCGGAATTGTTACCTGAAATGTTTTGGTAATTGTTTTGATTATAGCTTTTTTTTAATTCAGTATAAAAGTTGTATGTATCAATTAATATGGATTTAGCTTCCATAAGTGTGGAAGGGTTCCTAGCACTAAGTATTAGTTTAGGATTGCTTGGCAATTTATTTATAAACAATTTGAGGACCATTTTTTCATTTTGACTACTATCATACCTGACAGGTGTATCAGTACTAAGGCTTGTTTTTAAGGTTCCGTACCCAAAGGGAAAAAACGTAACCTTATTAGTTTCGCTCGGATGTCTCTCCGTCTGTCTGTCTGTCTGTCCGAACCCACTAAGCCAATTTTGTTACCAGGTCTATCTCAAGAACCGATTGACATAGGGGGCTAAAATTTACACACAACATCCGGTATAACCTCTAGTTAAACGACAAATACCAATGGAAGCAATACATCGATTGTTTTTCGATTAATTAGTAATCTGGTGAAAAAAATATTTTCATTCGCCCAAAAAACGGTTTATTTCTTGATTCACAAAAAAATACATAAATTCCTTTTTTGTAGATCACGTTCTTATCTATATGTGCTGAATACTGTTTTGCCGAAAAGTTAATAGTTTACAAGATATTTTCAAAAAAGATAATTTTACCATGTAAAATACGTTGCTCTCATAAGTTTTAATCTCTACTACGCAGTTGTGCACAATTGACCCCATCAAAGACAGAAGAGAGTCACTGGTGGTATACCACCAGGGTTCCCGCTTGCTAATTTCGTTGGGGAGTATAATACATTTTTTGGGGAGTACAGAACAAAATAAAAGTAGGTAATATATTTTTAGTCAATAGTTTTTAATTGGGACAGGTCGCATACAGAATGGAAAATTGGCGTGGGTTGGGTACTAGGTAATAATTAGAAAATGAGATTCATGTACGAGTAATTTTTGAGAGTAAAAATAAGTAATTAAATTAAACTAAATTGTGATGAATTCATGAAGAGGGGAAAGATATTATATCTGATGTGTAGGACTTTAGCCAAATACGGAACCTTCGGTGCGCGAGTGACACTCGCACTTGGCCGGTTTTTTATATTTAGTTTTGTCAAATGGCTCATAACGTTTTCATATAATTGCTCAACAGATTTATTAAAACTCAACATTTTTATGACTCACGGAGGAGAAAGACGAAGGAGGAGAAAGACGACGACACTAAAGAAAGGTTCTACGAGCTCTTGGACCACACTTACGAGCAATGCCCTAGCTATTACATTAAAATTGTCTTAGGCGATTTTAACGCCAAGCTAGGAAGAGAGGGCATCGTTGGTAGTACTGTCGGAAAGTACAGCCTACACGAGACCACCTCCGACAACGCATTTAGGCTGATCGATTTCGCGGCGGGGCGAAATGTTGTCATAGCTAGCACACGGTTCCCGCATCTCGATATTCACAAAGGCACATGGAGATCTCCTGATCAATCAACCGTCAACCAGATTGACGACGTTGCGATCGACGCAAGGCACTCCTCCAGTATTATGGATGTCCGAACGTTCCGAGCGACCAACATTGACTCGGACCACTACCTTGTTGTAGCCAAGGTACGACTCCGGATATCCCGAACGCCACCAAGACAATTAAATACGTCGGACGGCTACAATCGCAAGAGATCACCATATCCTTTTCCGATCGAGTCTCTCTCAATCTCTCAAGAGGTCCTATGCAGCCAGCATCAAGTATTGAAGACCAGTGGCAACATTGACAAAAAGCCATCAGAGACGCCGCCTCTGATGTGCTGGGTTTCACCCGACCACCACAATGAAACCCCTGCCCCTGGTCATAAACTAACTATTGAATAGACTGACAGCTTTCCTACGTCTCTTGGATTTACCCCGCAAATTTTGAATGAGAGCCCTCTCTCGCGCTCTCTTATTTTTCCTGTCTGTGAATACGTGTTATTAATGGCCGCCGGGTGGCACTTTTTCAATTAACAAACAATTTGTACATGAATTTATAACAATAAATGTAAAAGGAATACATGTTGAGTATGGTTTTTTAGATAGCTTTACTTGTTCTCTATCCATCTTAGGTGCCAACAAATGTTCATCCATTCAAATTTCAGGTTTTTTTCATTTTCTTTACATGAAAAATATTTTTGACAGGGAAATTCATGCAATTACTTTTGGGATTTGTTCAAAAAATAGGTTAATACCATATGAGTTAAGCCCAAGTTTTCACTAGGCAAAAGTGATTTCTTTTATAAATATTCCTGAACTTTGCATAAATTTACATTAATTGGTGGGTGTTTTCAACTTCTTTTTTTTTATGCACCATATTTGTACAAAATCAATATACGATTTGGAATTCTGTAGTTTAATAAGAGTGAACACTGAAATGTGTTGTTATTACTTAGGAACAGTAAAAATATATAATAAAAAAAAATATATTATTCTCGGATATAATTATGATTAAAGATTAAACTCCTAACAAAAAGACAATATAATGTTGCATTTAATTGGATTCTGCGATTCGATCCGATTTCAGATTTTGCGTATTCAATCGAACGTAAGAATCCAAGTTGTTTTGTTAATTTTTAGTTTTATAACGTTGTATTTTAAAATGTCCACTGATGTTTTTGTAAGCGTCTCTAATTTATTAATTAACAAAAAAAGTACACTTTATGTGTTTTTGAAATACAAAAAGTGATGTTGTTCTAAGTATATTCGTGTTTTTTTGAGCTTCGAACTCAGCAAAGTAGGTTTTTCAGCTCGAAATTACAACCTTATTAGAACAAATACTGCGAGTCCTCGAAGTGTCAAGTAGACCGTAGTTATTGTAATTGCGTGCTGAAAATCTTACTTTACTTTTCTTTGCTAAGTTCGAAGCTAAAAAAACACGCCTTACTTCACATAAATAAAAGGCGATCTACATACATAGGATTTTTTTTTATTATGGAATATACCCGAAAAAAACTAAATTCGCATATAATTGTTCTTACATTTTTGTATTAGGCTCAGTTCTTTTGCTTGTTTTGAAGACTTAAACCTAACGGTTGAATTAAATCTTGGTCGTTAAATGTTGCTTATGAATTATAAAGCTAGATTATCAACAAAAAAAATATAAACAAATATCCTTTAAATTTTCTAGAATAATAATTTATTCATTCATTCATCTACTTCTCAGTCAATTCTACAACAAAAAGCCAAATCATTCCACTGAAATATTTCATTTCTTTACTGTTCCATCTGGCAGGAATTTTTTTCAGATGGAATTCAATCAGGGGTGGTTGATTTGTTGTAATTCTTTTCGTAGGAACAAATTTTGCTGACATTTTGCATTTTACGTATGGCTATAACTAGAGCCTTACTTAGCTTGCCGGTTTTTGCTAGGAGAAAAGAAATAGGTTGCGAAACATAATTGAGATTCTATCGCGAACATGCCAAAAATTTGTTGATATCGATGTCATAAAAGTATTGCTGTTCTTTATATCGTACATTTTAAACATTCATTGCACTTCAATTACATAACTAATTTCACTTGATACCAAGAAATAAGAAAATCGAACAACTTTTCATATAAAAATGTAGCGAATAAATTACAACCTGGAACTAAGAAAACCCATTATTTACAAACACAGCCCCGCACTCGACATGAAAATGAGAATCCACCTTAGGCTACCTGACATCTGGTTGAAGCCAGACGTGTAGGCTGGTTTTTTTTCAAGTATGTGTGTGCCCCCTTTGATTAAAATGGCACAAACAATTCATTCAAACTGGGCTACACTCAAGGACAAATCCAGCTTGTAGGAAATCCCTCTTTTTTGGCTGAAGCTGTCAGTCTATTTAATAGTTAGTTTATGCCCCTGGTTCGACGACGAGTGCCGGCAAGCACATGCAGCGAAGCAAGAGGCATACAAAGCGGCGCTGCAAAGGAGGACAAGAGCTGCTCGTGAGCTCTACGCGCAGAAGAGAAGAGACGAACACCGGCTTCTAAGGAGAAAAAAGAAAGAGCATGAGAAGAGCGCGATCGAGGAAATAGAGAGATATTACAACAGGAATTGTATGTAGTAGTAGGAACTATTCTCATATTGATATGGGCTCTCTCTCTCTTGCTATGTATGTATTAAGATTACGTGTGAGCAGATGGCACTGATCGGCATAGCGACCAGTTGCAGCTCAACCATCATACGTTAACAATAAAGGCACTGTTAAAGTAACACAACATGGCGCAGCCGGTACATAAGAATTTCACAAAAACTAATTGGAATAGTGAAAAAATTTAAGCCCATAAAGTTTAAATAGATAGCAATTTAAAAACAAAAAGGTCAATTGTGAAGAAAAGACATAGAAAATACAATCGTGTGTGGTCAATTGTGAAGAAAAGACATAGAAAATACATAGTGCTGCACGTGGTGTCACAATTAATTAAATATGGATTTCCCCAAGCCAGAACAATTAAACTTAGATGGAAACCTACAAGAAAACTGGAAGCGATTTAAGAGCCACTTTGATATCTACTCAACGGCAACGAAGACAAACAAGGAAGAAGAAGCTATTCAAGTAGCTAGGTTTCTAAGTTGTGCGGGTACTGAGGCTATAGAATAGTTCCATACATTCGAACTAACGGAAGTAGAACAAAAGAAGATCGGTGTGGTGAAGGAGCGTTTCGAAGAGTACTGCAATCCGCGTACAAATGTTGTGTACGAACGATATCGTTTTTACATGCGAAATCAAAAAGAGGGTGAACCATTCGACCATTTTTTGAAAGAAATTTCGACACTAGTTGATAACTGCAGCTTTGGGGCAGAAAGAAAAAACATGCTCAGGGACAGTATTGTCATTGGAATAGCGGACCGCAACACGCAAACGCAATTGTTAAAGAGTGACGTCACACTGGAAAAAGCCAGAGAGACATGCCGAATAGCTGAGATGACAGGCGTACAAAGTAGAATCATGCAGGGTGAAACAGCAGACACAGCGAAGCAAGCAACAGCAGTTCACGCATTAAAGAAGAGCGCGGGAAGTATGGCAGCAAACTTTAGAAAATTTAATAAAAAAATTGTAAATTCTAATTATAGAATATGTAAGGAGAATGCACATCAATATGAGAAAACAGACGAGAATAAGGGTAGAGACAATAAAAAGAAATGCGCATATTGTAATTATTCGCATGGGAAAGGGCAATGTCCAGCAGAAGGAAAACCCGACTTATTTTTATATAGTAGATAGTTTTAAGTTTTTTCGTTGAGTTAGAAAAGGGGAGATGTAGTAGTAGAAACTATTCTCATATTGATATGGACTCTCTCTCTTGCTATGTATGTATTAAGATTACGTGTGAGCAGATGGCACTGATCGGCATAGCGACCAGTTGCAGCTCAACCATCATACGATAACAATAAAGACACTGTTAAAGTAACACAACAGGAATGAGGTTCGGAAGTTCTAAAAAGAACTTCACAAGGCTACAGAACCCGAACCGAAGCCTGCAAGGACGAACAAGGGAACATCGTGGTAGAATCGCAGTCGATGCTGAGGATATGGAAGAACTATTTCTGCAGACTGTTTAACGGCGATGACGACTTAAATTTCGTTGTCAGGCAGAATTAACCGTTCAACCTGGACGATGAGGATCAACAATACCGTCCACCCGACCTGGACGAGGTGAAGATAGCTATATCTAAACTGAAGTCCAACAAAGCCGCTGGAGCAGATGGCCTAGCCGCCGGCCGAGCTGTTCAAAGCGGCAGGCGATGACTTGGTTAGGAGCATGCACCAACTCATTTGTAAAATATGGTCGGAGGAAAGTATGCCCGATTAATGGAACCTCAGCATTGTTTGCCCGATCCTCAAGAAAGGAGACCCTCTGAACTGCGCCAATTACAGAGGTATCAGTCTTCTAAACATTGCCTACAAGATCTTATCTGCCGTTTTGTGTGAACGCCTGAAGCCTTTCGTAAACAACCTGATTGGTCCATATCAGTGTGGCTTCAGGCCAGGAAAGTCCACCATAGACCAAATATTCACACTGCGGCAGATCTTGGAGAAAACCCAGGAACTTCAAATCGATACCCACCACCTTTTCATCGACTTTAAGGCCGCCTATGACAGCATTTATAGGGACGAACTATACAGAGCAATGTCTAGTTTTGGCATCCCTGCCAAACTCGTCCGTTTGTGCAGGATGACGATGGTCGGTAAAGAACTTACCAAGACCTTCGATGTCAAAAAAGGATTTAGACAAGGCGATGCGCTGTCATGTGACTTCTTCAACATCGTTCTTGAAAGAATAGTGCAAAACTCGAACGCCAACACCAGAGGCACTATCTTTCAAAAGTCCGTCCAGTTACTCGCATAAGCCGATGACATTGACATATAATTGGCAGAACGCAGCGTGAAGTTAATGGCGCGTTTGTGAGTATTGAGACTGAGGCGGCGAAGATGGGTTTGGAGGTTAATGAGGGCAAGACGAAGTATATGCTGTCAACTAAAAAGGACACCCAACACCGACGGCTCGGACAGAACGTCACAATAGACAGATATAACTTTGAGGTGGTTAAGGACTTTGTCTACCTAGGCTCCGTTATGAACTCAGACAACGACACCAGCGCTGAGGTTAAACGTAGAATTACTCTTGCCAATCGCTGTTTCTTTGGGCTAAGAAGGCAATTGAGTAGCAAAGCCCTCTCTTGAACAACTAAAGTGACCCTTTATAAGACCCTTATCATCCCAGTTCTGCTATATGGCGCAGAGGCATGGATTCTATCAAAAGCGGATGAGATAACTCTCGGTTGTTTCGAGAGAAAAATTCTTCGTGTTATTTTTGGTCCCGTCTGCATTGACGGTGAATGGAGAAGGAGATTTAACGACGAACTGTACAGCGACATCGACCTAGTCAGAAGAGTGAAGGTCCAACGACTGAGTTGGCTGGGTCATGTAGAGCGAATGGACACGAATGCTCCGGCCCGGAAGATCTTCGAATCCATACCCGAGGGAAGGCGCAGTAGAGGAAGACCGCGACTCAGGTGGCGCACGCAAGTGGAAGGGGACCTTAACCAACTTAGCGTGCGAAACTGGAGACAGCTAGCTAAAGATCGCGCTGGCTGGAGACGCTTGTTGGTTGAGGCCCAGGTCCACCACGGACTGAGGCGCCACCTTAAGTAAGTAAGTAAGTAAGTAGAGATAAGCAGACTCTACGGTGAGTTTATAAATAAGGCTGATAAAGATTTAACTGCAAAACTCTCCGAACACTTTAAGGAAAAGGTGCACATTTCGATGGCTCGTTATGAGTTTTGGAAGTGTCGTAAGCAAATCGGTCAAACTTACTCCGAATGGGTTGCGGATTTGAGGGGACTATCACGTTCATGTTCATTTGCTTGTCAGAAAACAGATTGCGCGCAAGAACTCGTTGATGAGATGATTAGAGATGTAATCATTTTACAGCAGCACTTCAGAAAACTAACCCTACATTGGCAGACGTTTTTTCTATTGCGGAGGCATATGAAGCAACTCAAAAATCTCTTAAGGTCATTAAGGCTGATAGTGTTGAGCCGCTGGAAGTAAATCAGGTAAAGACAGGAAGTTGGAAAGATTCCAGTGGCAGAAGTGGTACTAGGCGGCAGGGCAAAGAACAGTATCGTGTTGGTAGTAGGCAAAAGGTGAAATCATGTCCCGGTTGTTGGAGCAAACACAGTAGGAACGCGAGTAAGTTTTCTAAAGCACAATGTCGCAAGTGTGGTCGCATCGGGCACATTGCATCAGTATGCCTCAGCGGCAAGGGCCAACAATTGCACAAAGAAAATGGATCAGAGTATGTTCAACAGATAGAATGCGTATTTACAGTTGGTGATATATGTCGAGATCTATGCCAATATCAATGGTTGCAGATCACAGTTTTTGCTCGATACTGGAGCTAGTTGCTAGTTGCAATTTAAAAACAAAAAGGTCAATTGTGAAGAAAAGACATAGAAAATACAATCGTGTGTGGTCAATTGTGAAGAAAAGACATAGAAAATACATAGTGCTGCACGTGGTGTCACAATTAATTAAATATGGATTTCCCCAAGCCAGAACAATTAAACTTAGATGGAAACCTACAAGAAAACTGGAAGCGATTTAAGAGCCACTTTGATATCTACTCAACGGCAACGAAGACAAACAAGGAAGAAGAAGCTATTCAAGTAGCTAGGTTTCTAAGTTGTGCGGGTACTGAGGCTATAGAATAGTTCCATACATTCGAACTAACGGAAGTAGAACAAAAGAAGATCGGTGTGGTGAAGGAGCGTTTCGAAGAGTACTGCAATCCGCGTACAAATGTTGTGTACGAACGATATCGTTTTTACATGCGAAATCAAAAAGAGGGTGAACCATTCGACCATTTTTTGAAAGAAATTTCGACACTAGTTGATAACTGCAGCTTTGGGGCAGAAAGAAAAAACATGCTCAGGGACAGTATTGTCATTGGAATAGCGGACCGCAACACGCAAACGCAATTGTTAAAGAGTGACGTCACACTGGAAAAAGCCAGAGAGACATGCCGAATAGCTGAGATGACAGGCGTACAAAGTAGAATCATGCAGGGTGAAACAGCAGACACAGCGAAGCAAGCAACAGCAGTTCACGCATTAAAGAAGAGCGCGGGAAGTATGGCAGCAAACTTTAGAAAATTTAATAAAAAAATTGTAAATTCTAATTATAGAATATGTAAGGAGAATGCACATCAATATGAGAAAACAGACGAGAATAAGGGTAGAGACAATAAAAAGAAATGCGCATATTGTAATTATTCGCATGGGAAAGGGCAATGTCCAGCAGAAGGAAAACCCGACTTATTTTTATATAGTAGATAGTTTTAAGTTTTTTCGTTGAGTTAGAAAAGGGGAGATGTAGTAGTAGAAACTATTCTCATATTGATATGGACTCTCTCTCTTGCTATGTATGTATTAAGATTACGTGTGAGCAGATGGCACTGATCGGCATAGCGACCAGTTGCAGCTCAACCATCATACGATAACAATAAAGACACTGTTAAAGTAACACAACAGGAATGAGGTTCGGAAGTTCTAAAAAGAACTTCACAAGGCTACAGAACCCGAACCGAAGCCTGCAAGGACGAACAAGGGAACATCGTGGTAGAATCGCAGTCGATGCTGAGGATATGGAAGAACTATTTCTGCAGACTGTTTAACGGCGATGACGACTTAAATTTCGTTGTCAGGCAGAATGAACCGTTCAACCTGGACGATGAGGATCAACAATACCGTCCACCCGACCTGGACGAGGTGAAGATAGCTATATCTAAACTGAAGTCCAACAAAGCCGCTGGAGCAGATGGCCCAGCCGCCGGCCGAGCTGTTCAAAGCGGCAGGCGATGACTTGGTTAGGAGCATGTACCAACTCATTTGTAAAATATGGTCGGAGGAAAGTATGCCCGATTAATGGAACCTCAGCATTGTTTGCCCGATCCTCAAGAAAGGAGACCCTCTGAACTGCGCCAATTACAGAGGTATCAGTCTTCTAAACATTGCCTACAAGATCTTATCTGCCGTTTTGTGTGAACGCCTGAAGCCTTTCGTAAACAACCTGATTGGTCCATATCAGTGTGGCTTCAGGCCAGGAAAGTCCACCATAGACCAAATATTCACACTGCGGCAGATCTTGGAGAAAACCCAGGAACTTCAAATCGATACCCACCACCTTTTCATCGACTTTAAGGCCGCCTATGACAGCATTTATAGGGACGAACTATACAGAGCAATGTCTAGTTTTGGCATCCCTGCCAAACTCGTCCGTTTGTGCAGGATGACGATGGTCGGTAAAGAACTTACCAAGACCTTCGATGTCAAAAAAGGATTTAGACAAGGCGATGCGCTGTCATGTGACTTCTTCAACATCGTTCTTGAAAGAATAGTGCAAAACTCAAACGCCAACACCAGAGGCACTATCATCACTTCTTCAACATCGTTCTTGAAAGAATAGTGCAAAACTCAAACGCCAACACCAGAGGCACTATCTTTCAAAAGTCCGTCCAGTTACTCGCATAAGCCGATGACATTGACATATAATTGGCAGAACGCAGCGTGAAGTTAATGGCGCGTTTGTGAGTATTGAGACTGAGGCGGCGAAGATGGGTTTGGAGGTTAATGAGGGCAAGACGAAGTATATGCTGTCAACTAAAAAGGACACCCAACACCGACGGCTCGGACAGAACGTCACAATAGACAGATATAACTTTGAGGTGGTTAAGGACTTTGTCTACCTAGGCTCCGTTATGAACTCAGACAACGACACCAGCGCTGAGGTTAAACGTAGAATTACTCTTGCCAATCGCTGTTTCTTTGGGCTAAGAAGGCAATTGAGTAGCAAAGCCCTCTCTGGAACAACTAAAGTGACCCTTTATAAGACCCTTATCATCCCAGTTCTGCTATATGGCGCAGAGGCATGGACTCTATCAAAAGCGGATGAGATAACTCTCGGTTGTTTCGAGACAAAAATTCTTCGTGTTATTTTTGGTCCCGTCTGCATTGACGGTGAATGGAGAAGGAGATTTAACGACGAACTGTACAGCGACATCGACCTAGTCAGAAGAGTGAAGGTCCAACGACTGAGTTGGCTGGGTCATGTAGAGCGAATGGACATGAATGCTCCGGCCCGGAAGATCTTCGAATCCATACCCGAGGGAAGGCGCAGTAGAGGAAGACCGCGACTCAGGTGGCGCACGCAAGTGGAAGGGGACCTTAACCAACTTAGCGTGCGAAACTGGAGACAGCTAGCTAAAGATCGCGCTGGCTGGAGACGCTTGTTGGTTGAGGCCCAGGTCCACCACGGACTGAGGCGCCACCTTAAGTAAGTAAGTAAGTAAGTAGAGATAAGCAGACTCTACGGTGAGTTTATAAATAAGGCTGATAAAGATTTAACTGCAAAACTCTCCGAACACTTTAAGGAAAAGGTGCACATTTCGATGGCTCGTTATGAGTTTTGGAAGTGTCGTAAGCAAATCGGTCAAACTTACTCCGAATGGGTTGCGGATTTGAGGGGACTATCACGTTCATGTTCATTTGCTTGTCAGAAAACAGATTGCGCGCAAGAATTCGTTGATGAGATGATTAGAGATGTAATCATTTTACAGCAGCACTTCAGAAAACTAACCCTACATTGGCAGACGTTTTTTCTATTGCGGAGGCATATGAAGCAACTCAAAAATCTCTTAAGGTCATTAAGGCTGATAGTGTTGAGCCGCTGGAAGTAAATCAGGTAAAGACAGGAAGTTGGAAAGATTCCAGTGGCAGAAGTGGTACTAGGCGGCAGGGCAAAGAACAGTATCGTGTTGGTAGTAGGCAAAAGGTGAAATCATGTCCCGGTTGTTGGAGCAAACACAGTAGGAACGCGAGTAAGTTTTCTAAAGCACAATGTCGCAAGTGTGGTCGCATCGGGCACATTGCATCAGTATGCCTCAGCGGCAAGGGCCAACAATTGCACAAAGAAAATGGATCAGAGTATGTTCAACAGATAGAATGCGTATTTACAGTTGGTGATATATGTCGAGTTGGTAGCAAGTGGCAGATCTATGCCAATATCAATGGTTGCAGATCACAGTTTTTGCTCGATACTGGAGCTAGTTGCTCGCTGATTGGTCTCTCTGGATATGAGCAAATAGGTGCACCCGCACTTAGCAAAACTAGTCGCAAACTTCTCTCGTATAGAAATACGGGCGTTCCCGTTCTTGGCGATTTAGATGTAAGTGTCGAATTTGGGAATCAGTGCAAACAATTACAGCTCTTAGTAGTCGATGAAGCAGAAGGGCACAATATCTTTGGTATAGATTGGTTCACGGCGTTTGGTCTCGAAATTAGGTCGCCCACACAGGATATTGTTTTGAATTTGACTTCAAACACAGTTCAGATGATTAATGATCTCTTTCTTAAATATCCCGATGTAGCTTCAAAAACTTTGGGAATGTGTGGTTCCATGAAAGCACATCTCTATATAAAACAAAACACGAAGCCAAAGTTTCATAAAGCGAGGCCTATTCCGTTTGCTTTATTGGATGCATTCAAACAGGAAGCCAAGCATTTAGAGGATGCTGGAATCTGGAAGCCGGCTAGGTTCAGCGAATGGGCTGCGCCCATTGTGGTCGTTTCAAAGCGTAATAAGTCACTTCGCATATGCGGTGACTTTAAGGTCACTATTAACCCACATTTAGAAATAGACCAATATCCTATTCCAAGACCAGAGGAATTATTTCAAAAATTATCAGGTGGTAAACGATTTTCGAAAATCGATCTTGCTGATGCTTATCTGCAAATAGAACTCGATGATGAGTCAAAGTTTTGTTGTTGTAAATACGCCTCTCGGGCTTTATGAGTATCAGAGACTACCTTTCGGAGTTGCTAGTGCTCCCGCCATCTACCAAAAGACCCTTGAACAAGTATTGTCAGGACTAAATTGCGCGATATATATGGATGATATATTGGTCTCTGGGAAAGAACCGTAAGAAGTGTGCATTCTTTCAAACTGAGGTCGAATACTTAGGGCACATTGTGGACCAACGGGGCATTCGCCCATCTCAATCAGGAGTTGTGGCAATTAAGAATATGCGGCCTCCCCTTGATTTAAAAGAGTTGCAAACATTTCTAGGAAAAGTTAACTATTATGGAAAGTTCATAATAAACTTTTCTCAAGTAGCCGCGCCTTTGAACCTTCTACGCAAACAGAATATACCCTTCAAATGGGGCCCATCTCAAGAGAGAGCATTCGAGAATCTTAAGCAGCAACTGGCGGAGTCCACCTGTCTTGTACATTATAAACCGGAGTTGCCTATAGTCCTAGCCACCGATGCGTCTTCTTACGGAATAGGGGCAGTGATTGCTCACCTCGATGAACAGGTAAACGAACTGCCTATAGCTTACGCATCGAAAACACTCGACGTACATCAGCAAAAGTACAGCCAGATCGAAAAGGAGGCGCTGCCTATAGTGTACGGACGTACATTTACGCTAATCACTGACCACAAACCCTTAGTAACTCTATTCCACCCAGATAAAAGACTACCAGTTATGACAGCCAACCGCTTACAACACTGGGCGATAACTCTAATGGCGTATAACTATCGAATTCTTTACCGGCCCACGGGTAAGCATGCCAACGCAGATGCTCTATCTCGGTTTCCCGTAGGACCAGATCTGCAGTTTGATAGGAAGCAAGAGGAGTTGTGCATGGATAAGGTAGACGCCTTTCCTATTTTGAAATCTGACATTTTAAGCGCCACAGAAAAAGACACAGTTTTTAAAAAAAAAGAGTTCGTCATTTTATACTCACTGGTTGGCCGGAGAAGTTGTCTGAAAAAGATCGTGACTTAGTACCATTTTTCAGTAGAAGATTATCCTTTGCAGAGTACGAAGGGTTAATTTTGCTTCAAACACATCACTTGCGCGTAGTAGTACCGCAGCAGTTGCAAAGGCGGGTAACGGACATGTTGAATGAAGGGCACTGGGGTATAGTGCGAATGAAGCAACTAGCGAGGAGATATTGTTGGTGGCCAAGCGTCGATCATGCAATAGAAACGAAGGCTGCCAATTGCAGAGTATGCCAAACATCTGCATCAGATCCCCGGAAGGAATTTAGTTCTTGGCCAACACCAGAACGCCCCTGGCAACGAGTGCATATTGATTATGCTGGTCCATTTATTGGAAGAATGTGGCTTATTTGTATCGATGCTTATTCGAAGTTCCCTTTTGTTGTGCCTATGAAAAATACTACCACCACTACAGCGACAATCAAAGCCTTAAGAGGGATATTCACACTGGAAGGACTACCCGAAACCTTAGTATCGGATAACGGTCCGCAATTTACAGCCTCAGCCTTTGAAGATTTTTGTAAACAGAACGGAATCAATCACCTACGTACTGCACCTTTCCATCCTGCCTCAAATGGAGAAGCCGAACGCTTTGTCCGCACATTCAAGACGCATTTCAAGAAGATCCTAGAGAAGAATCCAGACAATGAATCAGCGTTACAAAAATGCTTGTCCACGTATCGTACCACTCCAAACCCCAACAGTGGAAAATCACCAGCTGAATTGCTCCACGGCAGACAACACCGTAGTTTAATATCGCAATTAGTTCCGGAACGCAGACCGAGAAATGCAGAAACCAAGAAGTTACTTACAAAATATCACCAGAACCAGCCTGTTTACGCCAGAAACTTCTCGAAGGGTCCTCGCTGGATCGATGGAACAATCGTGAAGTCAATTAGAACCAAGATGTTTCTAGTCAGAACCCATAGAGGCCAATGGAAGCGTCATCAAAACCAACTGAGTGTCCGGAGTGAATCAGGCAGTGCAGCTTACCACTTTCTTGAAGCAAGAAGATCAGCTGATCTCACATCAAATCATTCAAATCAGGCAAGTAATTCTCCACACGTCACTAATCCTTTAAGCCATTCCAGCTCCAGCCCTTTAACGAAGCCTATCCTAAAGATGTCCCATACAGTCGCTCAAACCCCGCGCTGTTCTAGCCGGCTCCGGCGACCGGTAGTCCGGTTCCAGCCATAACGAGGAGGGAAGTCAAATTGGTGTGGAGGAATGATACGAACAGCTCTTACAATCGTTCACTGGAATTAGAGAACGAACGCACCTACGGCTACAAGTGACATTTGTCATCTTCAACAGCGAGCCACGTTTTTTCACTGAAATCGTACCGCCATCGCAACCAGACGTTTTTTTCCTTTTTTCTTGTAATTTTCGTATACTCACTTTTATCTTGTACTTACCTAAAATGTATCCTTAAAGTAAATACTATATTAAATGAATTATAACGTTTAAGAATTCATTCGTGTTTGCCTTTTTGTAAATTTCCCATCACACACAAAAGATGACCTAACTGCAGATGCGGACAGACCCAACGCCGGTTCAGGTCCTAAGAGAGCTTCTTCTGATCCCAGCGTGACCTTGGACCCAAACAAGGTTCACTGTGTTTAGCCTACCGGCTAAGTTCAGAGATAGCTGGAGTTCAAGCACTAATTTAGACGAGGTAAGAGGGTTAAGCAGTGCTTTTAATGCAGCTTGGCTATCGCTGCAAACGCATATGCTTCTAGCCCTCCACCTGTTTGTCACAATATAGCGCATAGCCATAAGGATAGCGAAAATCTCCGCTTGGAAGACAGACGCATAGTTACCTAATGGGTACTGTAGTCTAATGTTCTCGCTTTCCACAAAGAGCCCAGATCCAGATCCTTGTTCGGTCCTGGAGCCGTCCGTGAATACACGATGGCATTCTTTTCCTGGCTCAGAGTCTGGCCGAAGCCATTCCGTCGCCTGAGGAAAGTTGACTCGGTAGTTTTGTCGCAGTAGGATTTCTGTTGTCATTGCGTCAGAGGGCATATCGATAAGACAGGGGTCAAAGGATAACTCTCGCACAAGTTCTTCAAAATTCCAATGCACGTGGTACCAAAAACCACCTCTCTTTAATCGAGAGATGGTTTTCAGCGTACACCCCATGATAAAAATATTAAGAGGGGGGAGGTTCATCATAGCATCTAGAGCAGAGCCCGGAGTGATAGGGAAGGCCCCTGTGCATCCAAGACAGACCGTTCTTTGAAGTTTGGCAAAAGAGGCAGTAACACGTTTCCGCGAAAGCCTGTTCCACCATACAACCGATGCATATGAGAGAAGTGGTCTTACCATTGCCGTATAGATCCAAAGGACCCTTTTAGGAGATAAGCCCCATGTCTCGCCAAAAGCGCCTTTGCACTGCCAGAAAGTTGACAGTGCTTTATCGGTTTTTGATTCAACATGCTTGGACCAAAGAAGCTTTCTATCTTTCTGACAAGCTAAGTCAGACCAGTGATATTCCTCCTTCTCGTGAAGAGAACAACCGTCCTTAGGTCTGAACCGACAGACAAAACGGCGACATCGTCCGCGTAGGCCTGTGTGTAGGTACCAGGAAGATTGAGAGCCGTTAGCAGAGAGTCAACTACCATACACCATAAAAGGGGAGACAGAACACCACCTTGAGGGCAGCCCCTGTTTACCCCTGTCATGACGCATTTGCCACAGTCCGCCTCGGCAATCAGCGTCCTGTTCATTAGCATTGCTTTAATCCACAACACCATGATGTCTGACTGCATTGCACATACTATCAAAAGTCGCATTGTCAAAAGCACCCTCAATATCGACGAAGATACCCAACGCGTACTCCTTCCGATCAAGAGCACTCTCGATCCTACCAACGAGATTCTGAAGCGCAGTTTCACAGGATTTTCCACGCTGATAGGCATGTTGCATCGCTGAAAGAGGATGCGATCGAAGAGCAACATTTCGCACGTGCAGCTCAACCAGTCTCCCCAAGCTTTTCAGCAAGAAGGAGGACAGACTTATGGGTCTGAAGCTCTTGGCGAGAGTGTAGTCAGTCTTACCTATCTTTGGTATAAACACGACTCTAACCATACGCCAAGGAGAAGGTATGTAGGCCAGGGCCTTGCTGTGAAAATTCTTTTCAGCGTCGGCATCAGCTGGCTACAACCATGTTTCAGCACAGCCGGAAAAATTCCATCCGAACCCGGTGACTTGAAACCCTCAAACGATGCAATTGCATATTTGATAGCTTCATCCGTCACCACTCTGGATGCAATATACCAGCTACGCCGCGTGATGTTAGTCAGTTCAGAAGTGGCCACCGTTGCCGGTACCAGTGAAGAATGCGTAGTTACCTGATTTCCCGGGAAGTGAGTCTCCAGCAGGAGACTAAAAGTCTCCGCCTTTGTCTCAGTGTAAGTACCTACCATCAGATCAGACTGTATGCCAATTAAACATATGAATGCCAAATGGCAAATGACCAGATTAGCTGTCAAATAAACAAAATGCCACAGTTATCAAAACTGTATATTAGACTATATGACCGAAATTACCAATATGGTCATATTTGCCTCGATGGTCATTTAAGGCATTTGTTATTTATTACCCAATGTTGTAGAAGGGTAATGATGTAGAGAAAAACAAATCAAAAAAGTTGAAGTTGGAAATTTATTTAGCACAAAACAAACAGAAAGCAGACAATTTTTACACAAACAAAATTTCACAACAGGAAAAAAGTACCTATATACACAACCACAACGAGGGACAAGAACAAGACCACTAATTAAACTTAAAAAAATTATAATGAAAAGACAGTTAAATAATATACGCAAATGATATTGATCCAATAATCCACAAAAAAAGATAAAGAAAACAAATCCCAATCCTACGAACACATCAAACACCGATGACAACAAAATAATACTTGTTCCATCAAAAATAAAAAATGCCAGCAATGCCATAACGAAATTTCAAGAAAGTGCATATGGGCATATAGGGCTTTATGCTGGCATCCGTGCTTATTGTCCCATTACACTATATGCTATATCTGCATTTTTATCTGTCAAAATCAGCCTCGTCGTTTGTGGCATTCAGGTCATTAGAGCATACCTATGAGATATGCCCATTACACTGTATGACCATATTTTGACAGGAGACCTGTCAGAAATTGGCATTTTATGACCACTTGGCATACAGTCTATTCTTACCTTCACACGAAGCAATACAATCGTCGAAACGACGAGTCGTCAGACGCTCGTCGTCTTACGCGATGAGAGCCCTGATTTTAACACAGCGTTAATGTGTGATAAGTAATAACAAGAGGATCAACAACAAACAACTGAAGAAACTAAAAGCTATCAAGCCCAAAATCGTGAAAATCTAACGATCCGTTCTTGAGTTGTACCTGCGCACGTCCGTGTCCGTGACTAGTCTCTTTTATTTGTGTAAATAGATAGCTAATAGATATCAATAAAGTTTTACTTATTTCGTAATAGATATTATTTAAGTTTGTGGTTGTGGCTCGTCAATGTTTAAAATAAATAAAATTAGACTCAAATGGAATTTATGAATTATTTATTTTCAGCCAACAATAAAGGAGGGATTTCTTATGAAACAGACCTGGTCTTTCCAAAGATGGAGACGCCGCTATTTTAGATTAATCCAAAGAAAGATGTATTACTCTAAGGATCAAGAGGTAATTTATTTTAATAAATTGTTTTCCAAAAGGGGATGTTTGACTATAGCAGACGAATCAACTGAATGCAACCAATTTTGGGGTAACTGATTATTTATGCAATAGACTCCTCGATCTTCTTCGCCCTTTTATCTAAAGAATTTTAAATGAAATCTTCAGCTGCATTCCTTCTTAGTTAAACTCAGAAGAAATACTTATCATATCATGAATGTCCACCATTTTATCCTTTAGCCTATTAAGGCATAGTTAAATCTAGACTTTTTTTTCCACAAGCTTCACATCGGCGATAGTCGCCTGTAATATGTGTATCACAACACACTTAATAGTCTTCAGCGATACAATTTGTGGATCTCTGGTTTCAAAATGACAAAACGTGCATCGATTGAAAAAAAAATCTAGTTTTTGAAAAACACTCAGAACACATAATTTTAGTACAAAATTAAATAGTCATTATATTAGCATAATCTCTTTGTTTATTGAATTCTGGTTTACTTAATGTTTTCGTTATTGTCTTAAAAGTTTAAATTAAATACTGAATAAATAATCAACAGCTTCTGAAATAGAGAACGTACAGCCCAGTCCAGATACATGTTTCGGCAGCCGCAACTTATAGTCAATGGATTTATATAGTTACATTCACGATGGGATTCGAAAAGATAAAACACAATTCTGTTTAACTTTTCTAATAAAATCACTTTTATTACACTTTAATTGATTAATCTAACAATTCACTTAATAATTACCAAAACAATATCACTTAAAACGAGTCTTAAACGATGCAAACCAATCACTTAATTCACTGTATTACTTTACACTTATTTATCTTCACAACCGATTACTATTTCGAACTTTACCACTAATTAAGAGGAATCTATCCAGAAATCTAGCAAAAGTCCAAAAAATGGCATTTTGTTTCTCGTACTGATAAATTACTGGAGCGATTGAATTGCAACTTAATGCATTTGAAAGAACAGAATTTCCTTTTCAAAAACGTCCGAATAGTTTTTCAAAAAAAAAAAAACATTTCAGTTACATTTTATTTAAAGAAAATTTACTTAAAGTCGATTTACCTACTATTGGCCAAACCATGATAAGACAGAGTACGATACATATGAGATCACTAGCTCAGCTTAAAGGTAATATCCAAAACACCCATAGCGTCCAGAAAGGTCTTGAAATTTTACACTGGTTTGGAAAATACAGGTGTTTAAAAACAAACAATATTTTGAGATATTAAAATACGTTGTGAATATTGATGCACGTACATGTTTCAATTTTTACTCAGAACAACGAAGTATCATATTAGCTAACCGATCCAATAGAAATATATATTTTTTTACGTTTATTTTGTCACAAAATACCGAGTTTAAATTACATATTTTTTCCAAAATATTATTCTGTACGTACATGTTTCAATTTTTACTCAGAACAACAAAGTATCATATTAGCTAACCGATCCAATAGAAATATATATTTTTTTACGTTTATTTTGTCACAAATACCGAGTTTAAATTACATATTTTTTCCAAAATATTATTCTGTACGTCACTTAGTTTATGCACTTCTGATGCAGAAAAAAATTCAGGGTTTCTCTTTGAAGGTGGAGAAATGATAAATTGCTAAAAAAAAAATTCGCGAGTTGACCCCTACCCGTTAATTCTCCTCTAGATCAGAATGGGAGGAGAATGCGGTCGTAAATGAATTCCACATTCCTATCTTCACAGATGGTTCCAAGATAAACTGTGGAGTAGGAGCAGGTATTTTCTCAACAGAATTAAACATCGCTAAAAATCGTCCTCTTCCCAATGCAGCCAGCGTCTTTCAAGCAGAAGTACTTGCAATTAGACTGCTCCTTAACATAGTAACACACAGAAAAAAAATTGGCATCTTCGTCGACAGTCAGACCGCGACTAAGGCTATCGGTTCAACTAAATCAACGTCGAAGCTTGTGGTGGAAGGGAGACACTGACCAGGGCTTGTCATCGTTTCGAAATCACTCTCATCTGGGCTTCCGGCCATAGGAACATTGAGGGGAATGAGAAAGCCGATGAACTTGCCAGACGTGGCTCTGCTCTGTGCGTGTCTCGAAGTCTTCCCTCCACTGGGATAAGTAAAGAGAGAAATCCTCCTGCTCTTCACCTCAAGGGACCTCAAGGGCTGAGACTAGATGGATGAACCTGACGAACTGTGACATTTCAAGGAAGATCTGGCCAACATACGATGATGCCGGAACAAACAACCTCTTAGCCAGAATCCGTGTAGATGTAACCAGACTAACGGCAATTAGTACGAGCCATTAGCGTTTTGGAACACACGCAGCCAAGCTTGGCATCCCCCACAACAGCCACTGCCGTAACTGCGCTGCCACAAAACAAGAGTGAAACAGTGTTCCATCTTCTTTGCGAGTGTCTGTCCATAGTCCAAACCAGACTCAGTGCCCTAGGTATATACTTTTTTTCACAACCATTCTGCTTTGTTTATTTTTTATAAATATCTAAGAAAATGTATGTACCTACACGTATTTTCAAAAATAGTTCTCTCCATATGTAACGAATAATTCAGGTACGAGTATAATAACTTGGGCGCAGAACAACACTCATTCCATTAACATCCCTATTACTTTAAGTTTACAAACCATCAAAAAATTTGTTTTCTCACTAAGGTTATATATTTATGAGACTACATCAGAAAACTTAATTCAATTCTAACCAGTAAAGTGAGCACTTGCTTCGTGAATTTGACATTTAATATAAATCGATTATGGAAGCACAAAAGAGAACAAATAATTAAATGAACTTTGACTTCATTTCTAATATATATATATAGATAGCCTTAATATTGCCTTACAGTAAAAGAGATTGACGTCTAGTAGAGTCGTAAGTGATATGAAGTGGAAAAACATTCGACATCCTTTTGAAAGGTTAAATTTAACCATTTTGTGATGGCTAGCTAGGCAGTGCATTTGGTAGAATTGTTTTTACGAGAATAAGTTTAAGGATAAATGCTTATGAATAGAATAGGTGAATTTATTCAACGGATTCTTTTACAATTTCATTGAGGTGAGATTGATGCTTTATAGAGCGGTGTTTAAAACTTAGCACTCTGCACTAATCGCACTTTTGGTTTTGCGCACAAATTGCTATGAATCGATTGTAAAAGACGGTTATTTAAAAGCATTGTAAGAACTTCTTTAAACCACGAAATAAGAAAATCTGCACCCTAATCCGTTGGATTATTTTGGAAATATTATAGCTTCTTTTGAATGACTACTAGGTATTTTATAACATATCATTAAAAAAAAAACCTTATTATAGAAATAATTTAACCAACTAAGTCTTTCCAGTTGATGAGTTGAGACAAACATTCTCTATCAAACCATTTCTTTCTTTTTAACAAACGCTTTTTTATAACATAAGAAGGAAACGATATTTGTATGATGCTCTCAAGATCAACGATAAATAGCTCTTAAAATTGGTCCAGTTTCGCTTAAAACGGTCTCGTATACCGTATGATTATGCTTAGTTTAAAGATTATAATGTAGGTACTTATTAGAATTCGATATATTAAGCAACATTGCATACTTCTGATTGAACCCGGTAAATGTATTTTCTTATTTTATGCACAATTGCACATTCAAATTATTTTTTAGCAAGCTTTGCTTATAATGATCTTGTCTCTTATAGAAAATTATTATATTAATCAAAACGATTCGCTAACTGTAGTTGACCATTCTCCAGGTTTTTTTTTTAGGAAGTTTCCTATTACTGTGTCCATGTTCTGCAACTCATGCGATAAATTTTCGCATCGAAAACATAGTAACATGTTTTGCAATTTATATCGTTTTAGTGATAAATATATCGATGTGATAATTACAGAACATGGGCCCGGTCGTTCCTCCACAAGCCTCGATTTTCTGGTTTTGCGTTTTCCTTTATTTATCGCGTAAATGGATACTTGTTTTTTTTTTTTTTTTAATGTTTTGGTTGAATAAACAAAGTAAATAATAAAGTCTGTTTCATAACAAACATGACATAAACCATGAGTGTTGTCTCTCAAGCCTAATAACCTCTTCTAAAACTATTTGCTGTTATAATGTTTTTCATAAATACATAAATACCAAATTTAATCGGTAAAAATTATTGAAAGTTATTATTTAATTAATAGCCCAACCAAAGCAACGCAAAAGAGTTGATACAAATGAAGGTGCCTATAAAATACAACTTTCCAGACTTTCAATTAAATTTTCAGAGAAACTATATTTTTTGAACTATAAAGGTGTTTTTTTTTAAAGCGATATACACAGATAACGATAAGGAGACCCGATACAGACGCCTCTATCACCGTTCTGTTGCATTCCTCCGAATCAGAAGAAAGCTCGTCCCTGAGGTTTATTGTGGAAGGTGGTTAATCGTCTATCTTGCCGCCATCCGTAACAGCTGGCTGCAAGACCACGACCCGGTTACCTTCCTCTTCAGGTACAGGAGAGGGACCGTCCAACCCGGCATCCAGTCCTAGGTTGTTCAGCGAGGATACCACGCCTAAAAAAAGTCTCTCTATTCCTTCTCCTGGACTCTTATGACAAGTTCGTCCATGCCATATGAGAACTTGTAGCGTCTTCTGCTTAGCAGGTATAGGGATTCCTTGTTTATAAGGAATGAAACCAGCATGGCTCTCTCTTCCGGTTCACCGGCTTTAATGATCTTCCAGTTACTAGCTGGAAGATCAGGGTTTTGCAGACGAATAAGTCTGAGAATGTCAGCTTCTGTTGATGGTCCTGGGGGTAACCAGACACGTCCTTTAGGGCTAACTATTATATCACTCCTGTGCATCACTTGAAGTTCTGCGTTGTTCCACAGGATTTATTTTGGAGACTTTTGACTTCAAAAAGTCAACCGAGCTCCTGTTTCTACATTTAACGAGTCTTACATCACCAACGGACTGCGGTTCTGCCGTAGTATTCTTGTTCAAAGAATTTTACGACTTCTCCGGCTAAGATAGCTTTGACCGCAAGCCAGTTCTACCCCCTCATTTTGTCCTCGTCATTTCCGTTGTCGTAAATGACGTATAGCATACTATCTTTCACGACTTCATTAAAGGGTCTGGCGCCGTATCAGCATTCTTCGCGGAAGTTTCTTCAACAGATCTGGGTCGTTTGGTCGTTGAGACCTTTTTGGCAGGAACTACCGAGGGTCTTCCCGAAGCAGGAAAACTTTTCGGGTTGCCGCAAACAGTGCTGGGTGCTCCTGAAACAGGAGTTGATGTTTTTGTAAGTCCTTCCCTGCCAAGAGGTGGTCTCTTGTTAGGGTTGGAATTATTTGGGCCGTTTGGAGGTAAGGATGGTTGGGTGGCGCTGCTAGTGGAGGGATGCTGTCTACCCGCAATAGGTTGAATTGCCTCCTCCTTCAGCACCTCGCCATCCCAACGAATCGTGTCCCTGTCCTTTTGATCCCAGGAACTGTCTGGTTTCGACAGGACTACGGCAAGTTTGTGTTTAGCAGCGCGTATCTGCTTCTATTTGACTGTGCTCGGAGAGGTGTTCTTTCCACGCCAGCCATACGTCGATGCAAGTTTTCATTGCCTTGAATCCGCGTCCGAATCAGACGCGTCAACGGATCTTGAATCCGATTCAGACGGAATTGTAGAATCATCGTCATTGTCGGAAGTAAGTTACCTGTAGTTTGTAGTAGTAGTAGTAGTTGTAGTAGTTGTCGGTTCTTGTTCTTTGCTTGAAGGTCATTTTTAGTTTCGTTTTGTCAAAAAAATAAACATAAGTTTTTAAACACTTGAAAATTGTGTTTAATATTTCTTTGGTTTTATATTTTGAAGATCTCTTGAAGAAACAAATTTTCTATTGCAGAAAATATTTTTTCATCTGGGAACACTGCAGTCGTATTCACAGATAGGAAATCAAAGAGATAATCTTACTTTCAAAATTTGCGGTGGAACTGGGTATTTGGGTAGGTGCGCAGGAGCTGTCTATTTAATACTTAGCTTATATAATATTAATAACAACAAATTTGGGATCCACTTAACTTCATTTTGTGTGTGTAGGCTGTAGGTAACCCATCAGCCCAGCAAGCTAATCTGCAGACTGCAATCATATATCTATATTTGTCTTCCTATATACATATTCCTATTTCTATTCTACCAACCACCGCCGAATCCAATGTCAGGCCATTTGAAGACATATTCACACACATCCTAAGACATTCCCCACAAGCAACAAAACTGAAGTATATTTTATATATTTTCTTTTATTAAATATAATTTCAATCTTATAATTGTAGGCTATGACTCGAGCTACGACGTGTTTTTTTTTCTCCTCGGCTGGCAATTTTATTATTTTCATTTTAAATTAACGCAATTCGGTCCATTTTGATCTGCACAGATCTTGGTTTTGCAAATTCAAAAGTGGAGGTGGTTACTTGCAGTTAAAATGACATAAATAGAACATTATTCGTTTTTTTTTTTTTTTTTTCCATATTGTGTTGTGCATTTCCACAATTTTCTTTGTCTACGTTTCATACCTAACACCAATCATACTCATACCTAATTATGTCCAACAACATACGGTGCAGGTCGAGCCCAAAACCTGGTATGCAAAGCATAAATTCACCTCGTGCCTCTCTTGACTCACCGCAACAAAACCCCAAAAAAATGGCAGTGGACGACAAGAAACTTTAACTTTTAAATTCATTTTTATTGCGATTTTAATTGAACTTACATACTAGACAAAAACGATTAAATCTAATTTAAAACTAACATTTATCTTATTCTAGCTTACTGGCTCTGAGCGAGCACTCTAAACTTATCAATATGCTTAAAGTTATTGCCTTTCGGCCTTAAATCTATCAAGAAACTTTAGAAAACTTGAAATCTTTATTATTGGTTTTTCTTACAACTACCTAAGCTACTTAGCCTAAATAAATTATAATCAGGGTGGTGAGCAATCTTATGGATTGGTCACCATTCTGATTGCATCTATGGGTGCCTGACAGCGGCCAACAAGGGTTCAACCGTGCTGCCGAGACTCGAGCGAGGCCATAAGCGCCGGTCGAGCCTCGGTAGCACATACATGTCGGCTAGCCCAGTCCCTCCCAAGGACCACCTAGTCTAACCTAAACCTACAAGCTTAATATCTAGCTTAAAACTAAGGAGGATGCTACGTAAGTAGCGCACCGGCCCGGGAGAGCGTATCCACCCTCACCTCTTCCTCAAGCCACCAAAATTCGGTGAACTGCTTTACCGTATCGACCCTGTCCCGTTCCGCAATTGCGGTACTAAAACGGAGGAGCTCCTGAGCATTGGCGGCGTACCCGTCGTGGATGAGCCGCTTATCCCTCGCGCCGCGGTGGCTGTGGTACAATACCGGCACACCATCTTTTGTCTGGACTAACCCTTTTATGTCTGAATGAAGAAATGCCTCAGGCGGGATAAAGCCAGACCGAAGCGTACTCTCGCGGTACATTAAATTGGGGTAGTAAGCCCCTGACATCAGGTTATTATCACTGGCCATCGCCCTTGCAACGTGCCTCCGAATCACCTTAATAAGGAAATTGTCAATCCTGTTCAGTCGAGCCCCATTGTATAGGGTCCTGTTGGGATAGTATTTTATGTACTCAGATTCAGGAGTTCTAAACAACGCTAGACAGGCCCTGAGACATTGTCTCTCAAACACCCGAATCTTTTCCATATAGGACGGCGCTATATTGAACCACATGGGACAGCCATAAGCGATGATGGGCCTTATAAGGGCCACGTAGCAGATGACCTTCACCCTGGAATCAAGTTGACTGCTACGAAACTCCTTGTCCGAGCATAGGCCCCCTTAGCCCCAGCAAGACAAGCATCTATATGTTTGTTAAAATACAGATACTGGTCGAGCCAGATGCCAAGATACCTGACCACGGTTTTCACCGCCAAAGGCCGCCCCTGTTGTCCAATAATTGTTAATTTTCTCCAGTTTTTTCTGGCATCCCTAGAGGCCCCAGCCAATGGAGTTTTGAACAGGATTGTTTCCGATTTTTGGAAGTTGATTTTCAGCTTCCAATCATCGCAATACCTCTTAATTTGTTCGAAGTCACGCTGCATAAGGATGTTGATGACCTCGATTTTTGGTCCTGACCTGTACGCCACTAAATCATCTGCGTACGCTATAGCATGTCTGAGGGAACCCACCAGATCACTTGTGTAAATATTAAACAGGACCGGAGAATTCACTGCTCCCTGTTGTAAGCCGTTTTTAATTTCGAAAACCCTGCTCGAAGTCACGTTGCCAGCTTTGACAACGAACTTCTTTCCCATAAGCATGTCATAAATCATATATGTACAGCAAATGTTTTTGAATACCCAATCTGGTCAGCTTATAGAAAAGATGCACCGAAGTTCATCTCTGCTCACTAACAGATGAGTATTTGCATCGGCGATTGTGCCATTTGCACGGTTGTCGTCATTGAACCCGGTGAAGCCGTTGTTCTCGGATCGCCAATTTTGAATTTCGGTCCGCAGATAAAAGTAGTTAAGAAAGGTCCTCTCCTCGAGGTCGCGGTTACGGCGAACAGGGTTGTTCACCGTATACACAGTCTCAAAGAAAGCTCCCATCAAATCCACCCTCTCCTGCGGGTCTTCGACCACGAAAAAACCGTCGTTCGAGTCAGCACTTTCCGGACTTATGCCAGCAGTCAGTAGTGTCTGTCTGTTCTCGTTCGTCCGAGGTATTCGAACACATGAAATGTCGTTATGATCTTTACGCCTGAACAATTTATTTATTTGTGGGAACATATTCGGACTACTCGTTTTTATAGCCCGAATTTTATTGCCCCAATACAAACTTACAGATTTTCTGTAATTCTCTGTGATCAACTGTTTCAGGTTTTTGATCATCGACCTCAGTGTCCTTAACTCGGGATCGTTCCTGTCAGTAAACTGTCTGTGTAGCCGTTTAAGCCTCGAAAGCAGTCTACTTTTGTGTCTGTACAGAGCATCGACTGTCGAGTTTCGATACTTTCTAGTTTGTTCTTCGTCTGTGGAACGTCCTACCCGAGTAGTCCGCTCCATTGTCTGTTTGATGACGACATTCATTTGCCGTAAATGACTGTCGATCTCATCGTTCTGTTTGTCGGTGGGTCGATCTCGCATAAGCGTATGTCGCGCTTTAAAACTCTGGAGAAGCGCGACCACTGCGCACAAGAAAATGTGGGAAACAATGGACGAAAAACTAAAAGCTCAAAGTGAATTTATAATTTCCCTCATCTCTGCTAAAATGGAACAAAATAATGTTACACTTACGACTAAAATCGATGCGAAGCTCTCCGAATTAAATAAGTCAATCGCAGATATAAATTCACGGGTGACACAACTTGAAATCGCGAATAATACATCGAACAGTGAAATAAACACAATAAAACCCGAAATTAAGCAAATAACGACATCGTTATCAGATGTAAATAAAGTGCTGTCAGATACCAAAGCCGCTCTTGAAAATAGCTCTGCTGAAATATCTGACCTTAAATTACAACTCGCCGAGATTAAATGCACACAACAGAATTTTGAAAACAAATGCATCTCACGCGTCGCGGTTCTTTTCAGTATTCCTCACACTCCCGACGAAAATCTTAAAGCGTACTTTAACCATATCTGTTAACCACCAGTGATAAAAGACATTTTTCGTATGCGTCCGCGGCCAAACACAAACGCTTCCAGCGTAATTATTAAATTCCGATCTGCATACGACAGAAACTTCGTGCTCACTTCGGTTTCCAAATACCGGAAGATAAATAAAAAACAGCTGAGCTTAAGTGATGTTGGATTAAATTCGCAATCGACGGTCTACTTGCGCGAGTGTCTCTCACGCCCAATAAATAAATTGCTCCATGACGCACTTCAATTAAAAAAACTAAAACAACTCTCTTCGGTTTTCACGATGCGTGGTCGGCTTTTTGTCAAACGCTTCCCAGATGAAGAAGCTGTCAATATTGAAAACATCGCAAATCTAAATGACGTTGCCAGCCCTCAAGGATAAATTGGAAAAAAAATATAAAAAATTCTCAACAATTCCCAAACTGTCTTTCTTTGTTATTATTTTTTTTTCTTATATATTTCCTTTTCATTTATTAATTTCTTTTATTTGCATCTAAATTAAACTTTTGTAATTTTTTACATATCTCCAAATTGCTTTTTGTTTATAATGGTCATTCCTGAATTTCTTTACTGGTCGCTGTTGATGGAGGGTGGAACTTTTTTCTTGAAACCTATCGTGCTGCCTTTCTTTCACCACATGCCTTTTCCGTTATTTCTGCTAATCTATAAAAGCAATGCAGTCTAATATTGTTCGTGGGTGTTCCATGGGCGGAAGTAACAACAAGATTCTTCGTTCAATGATAAATGTTCTTGGTGATCAAAAGAATGGTCTTCGGGTGTGCCACATTAATGCACAAAGCTTGACTCCTAAACTTGATGAGTTTAGGGATCTGTTTGAAGGTTCTCGAGTTGATGTTGTTTGCGTCACAGAGTCGTGGTTTATCGATGGGATTGTAGATGAAGCATATAAGGTAAACGGTTTTAGAATTTTTCGAGGCGATAGGATAGGAAGAGTGGGTGGTGGTTCTGCAATATACGTGAAGAGAGGTTTGAGATGTTGTCTGAAATATAAATCTACAGCTGGATGTGCAATTGACTATGTGTTTGTGGAACTCAAGTCTAACGATGGTGATCTTCTTATTGGCTCTGTCTATAGACCTAGTAAGTACATTGACTTTAACCCAGTTTTTAATCTATTGGAAACAATATCAGTATATTATCCAAAGATTTTGGTTGGGGGTGACTTGACTAGCAACCTTCTGGTTGAGAGAAATATAATTGAAGGTATGACGGCACTTAATTTGTTACCGGTCAACACAAGTATTCCTACTTATTTTTCTGCCGAATCTAGTACTCTCCTAGATGTCTTTTTTGTTATAGCGATCGTAATGATATTCTTGTGTATGACCAGCTATCCGCACCAGCTTTCTCTAGTCATGACCTCATATTTTTAACCTTTGACTTTCTAGTAAGCTGCTCTGTCCCGAACTATGAATATAGCGATTTCAATTGCATTGACTATCGTCGGCTGGAGATTGATGCACGTAACATTGAATGGAATCGTGTCTTTACCATGTCCTCTCCATGTGATCAAGTCGAGTTCCTCAACTATAATATCCGTGCCCTTTTTAACAATAATGTGCCAATAAAAATAAAGCGCGTAAATAATGGTCAATGTGCCTGGTTTACTACCGAAATTCGGCGACTCATCGAGCAGCGCAATCAGGCTTACAATGAGTGCAAGCGGTACAGGGTAAGCACGCAGTTAGGACTCTATCGCTCCTTGCGCAATCAAGTGGTCGGAAAAATAAGAACTGCTAAAAGGAAATTTTATGAAAGCAAACTAAATCCATTATTGAAGAAACGACAGCTTTGGAAAAATTTACGAGAAATCGGAAGTGGAAAAAGCAAAAACTACCAAAATGTTGATGAAACCATAGATATAAATTCTCTAAATAAGAGTTTTTGTAGGCGCAGTGGCTTAGTGGTTAGTGTGTTGGACTACTAAGCGAGGGGTTCAGGTTCGAATCCCGCAAAAACCCAATTTCCAACTCAGGGTTTTTTCACTGCGCCACCTCTCGCGAACGTCTGACAAACATCCGAGAGTATAACTGTCACGAAAGAGCTTCTCAATTAGCCGTTTGGAATCGGCATAAAATTAAATTGTAGATCCTTCCATTCGTTCCAAAAATGAAAACTCACACAAAACGAATGGTTGCGAGCAGCTAGGCCTAGGGTCCCTACGGACCTGTTGCGCCAAAATTATATTATATATTATATATATATCTATATATATAAAAGGCAATGAAGTCCGTGTGTGCGCGCATAACTCGATAACGGATTGTTGGATTTCAACGATTTTGGGCTTGACGGTTTCGTTTTGGACCAAGGAAGGTTATAGGCTACTTTTTGTCGCGAAAACAGAACTTTGATGGGATGAAAAAGGTTATGAAAGTTTGTATGGGGAAATGCACTTTGAAAAAAAATAAACCGGGTGGAAATCGAGTAGTGATACTTCAAATATAAAAAAAAGATTTTTTTAATTTTAATGGCAATTGTTGTTGTCAATTATTTTAATTATTTTGCAAGCAAATTGTTGTTGCCAACAATTTTGAAATTACTTTTTTTTTAAATACACCTAATAAGTTTGCTTATGTTTACTATGTTACACAAGTATTAAGTAGCTTTTTAAAATAGAGTAGATACTTCGATGTGTTTGATGTACCTAGTTTGAATTGAATGCATCATTTTTGTTTGCCAAGTATTTTCAGGATCCTTGCATTTGTATGAGTGAGTAAGTTAAAATGTTTGAGATGACGATGATGATAGACAATACAAGAGTTGTTGAGCGTTTTGAGTTTTTACGCGCATAACTCGATACAGGATGGTTTCGATTGGGCCCAAGGAAGGCCATAGGCTACTTCATGTTTCGAAAACAAAACTTTGACAGGATGATATAGGGGACGAAAGTTTGTGTGGGATTCGGCGATTCCAAGACAAATTTGATCATGCCGCCAGTTAGAAGGGCAAACGTTTCACGACGCAGAAAATCAGGACGAACAGGCAGATCGGAATATTAACAATCGAGAGAATATGTCGGAACTCCGGGAAAGAATATCATGCAGTCGTCCATACTGGAGACCGAGATAGACAACAACACAACCGTAATCAGCATAGCGTTCCATGTTTCTCACATGGTCGGTTGTATGTGGCGTGCTCACGTGTCGGCAAACCTCTCGCGAGTGCCAAATCTTTCGTGAATTACCAGGCACGCAGAAATCACAGCTGGACAACAACTACTAACAAAAATGTCGTAGACCAGCACCCCTACAATATGCAATGCAAGCCGAATGAAGTAAGATAGTTAAATTTAATCTTCAAATGAACTCCAACCGGAAAATTTCAACAACACGATGTGGAACAACCATCGATGCTGTCTTCCAGCGTAATCTAGATAGATTACAGTCTCGAATGTACATCTTACTTCAGCTACCACAATCCGATTGTATCTATTCGACCGAAACTAGCACAGAACGAATAAATTATTGGTATTTCATAATATGTCAAGAATACGGTTATTACAACTCCCTCTTTGCTCAATGACGTGGATCAAGCCACACACATACTGCACGCACGGTTTTACACATATATTTCGGGACTGTTGGATACAGTCGCACAATTTTTTTTTAATATATTCATATCTCGGGAATAGACTCTTCCGTGTTAGAAATGGAGACGAATACTCGGAGCTAAAAGAAATTTCGGCCGGTGTACCGCAAGGAATCGTCCTTGGTCCGCTTCTCTATTTGTTATATACTCGCGATATACCAAGGGAAGATCGCCATCGCACTACCCTTGGTACGTTCGCCGACGACACAGCTATCCTAGCAAACCGCAGTGAATAAGGTAAATGAATGGACAAGGAATTGGCGGATCGCCCTCAACGAAAATAAATCTGTTCACGTGAATTTCACCTATAAGAAAACTAATGACTTGCCAATTTTTCTAAACTTGGCCCGAATACCCTTTGCGAACGAGGCCAAATACCTGGGAATGACACTCGACGCAAAGCTGAAATGGAATTCGCACGTGAAAATGAAACGTAAAGAACTCGATATCAAATATAGAGAAATGTACCTACTGGTTACTCGGAAAACATTCCCAGCTCAGTACTGAGAACAAACTGCTTTTATACAAGCAAGTGCTAAATCCGGTGTGGACCTACGGTATACAACTTTGGGGTTGTACCAAGAAAACAAATGCAAATATTCTACAAACTTTTCAAAATAAAGTGCTTAGAGAAATTGTTCAAACACCATGGTATATTAGAAACGACGATATCCATAGGGATCTCGGAATTCCAACAATCGAAGCTGAAACTAGAAGCTTCGCGAGAAAGCATAGAAACCGACTAATCGGACATATCAACAATACAGTCCGACAAATCTTGGACGAGAGCAATTTATTGCGCCGACTACAAAGAACGAAACCGTTCGACTTGGTAAGATAAGATTAACCGCGTCTAATTTGCGGAACACGCAGGATCTTTCATTGGAAAGTAACCTGTAAAAAGTTGTTATTTAATGATAGAAAAATTGCTTCATAAGTTATATCTTAGTTGCAGTATCTAACAATCTTTAGAAGGGTGGTGTTTTTAGTCAGTAAAAATCTGACACTACTATGAGAACGCGCTTGCTATTCTCATAGGGCCTTACCAATAATCATTTTTAACCTTCACACTAAATATTTCCTAGGTCACAATATGCAATTTTGTATGGAAATTTTCGCCATTGTGAGTTCGAAAAACTTAGCCTGGACACTAAAAATGATTATTGGTATCGCGGATAGTGTCTTTGGAAGATTTTAAATAATTTTTGAATAAAGAATTTAAATTGACCGGAAGCGAAAGCTCGGAATTATTAATTTCATTAACTACATTAACGAATTTTTGCGGAACGAAGTTCGCCGGGCCAGCTACTATTATATAAATAAGAGTTTTGTTACACTTCCTTTTCCCGCTCTTAATGTCGCTTCTTCAAATCAGTCTGTCTCCCGTGACCTCAGTTCGTTAGTTAGTGTTTTTGAGTTTGCTTGTGTTGATAATACTGAAAAATTGTCGCTTGTTTGTTATCCGTTAAATCGAATGCTGTTGGTTTTGACGAAATACATCCTAAGTTTGTCAAAATAATTCTCCCTGTCATTCTTCCCTCTCTAGTGTATGTCTTTAATTTTATCATTACCACTGCGGTGTTTATCCCGAACAATGGAAATCGGCTAAAATAATACCCATTCAAAAAGGCCCTAACTGTCTATCGGCCGATAGAAATCTTATCTAATTTCTCGAAGATCCTTTCAACTTATACATCCGCGATTCTCTTGTCTTACGTCCGAACGACAGTTTTTTGTTAACTCCATCCGCTTATGGAATTCCTTGCCACGGCATGTTAGAAGGTTAGGTGGCACAAAACGGTTCCGAACCGATCTAAGGTATTTTTTCCTCAACGAGCCCGACTATGTTTAGTTTAGGTTTAGCTATGTGCAATTTTTAACTTTCTCCATTACGTAGTAAGAGAAAGATATTGGTTTCGTACAAAATTTCGAAGTCGAGATTTTAATCAATTCTGATATTACGATGATAGAGGAACTCAAAAAAGTGGGTCACAAAATTCTGTCCGGTCTGTCCGTCCTTCCACAGGCTTACAGCCTAAACGGCTTCCCGGATTACGTTCATACCTCGGATTTGGAGTTTTTAGGCTTACAGTTCGGGAGGTGTTTTTTTTTTTCAAGGTAACCTCAGTATTAATGGTACTTCCCATATAATATTTTCGTACCAGTTTGATTTGATCGAAAACGGCTGTAACGATTTCAACCAAAATTGATATTTAAGCTTATGTAGGTGAGATTACCAGGACTGCGTACCCAGTTTTTGGCTAAAAATTCGAACAACGGTACTTTTGAAATTTCGACATATCTCGAAAACGCTCTATACGATTGTAACAACAAATAATTTCTAAGGTAATGTGGTCATTTATAACTTAATAGCAAACTCAGTTTTTCTCTATATTATCGTACAATGGATTTATGAAAAAAGGAATTTTTTAAAATTTAGTTTTTTTAGTGTACCGGAAAACAGCTCTAACGATTTCAACCAAAATTGATATTTGAGCTTAAGTAGGTGAGTTTACCAGGACTGCGTACCCAGTTTTTGGCTAAAAATTCGAACAACGGTAGGTACTTTTGAAATTTCGAAATATCTCAAAAACGGTCTACCTATACGATTGTAACAAAAATTTATTTTTAAGGTAATGTGGTCCATTATAACAACAGCAAACTCAGTTTTTCTCATTATTATAGTACAAAGGATTTTTGAAAATTGTATTTTTTTAAAAATTTTGTTTTGTTTAGTTTACCTGAAAACGGCAACAACGATTCTGACCAAAATGCAGACTTAAAGTCAAATGGATGTTTTCAAAACTATTGTGTCCTTAATTTTCAATTCGAAGCACCGAAAACGCTAATTTTAAAAACTGCTCATATCTCGAAAACCCCATCGTTGATTTCGATAAAACTACGAAGCAATGCTTACATACCGAACAATAACTTATAATCGGTTTTCACCTAAATATTTACGCAATAGTATTTTTCAAATTAAACATTGCAATATTTGGTACTGTTTTGTCTGGCAAATTTTACAAAAACCGCTCTAACGATTTTGACCAATATACATATAAAAGATAATATAAGTATTATTAATAAGATCCCGTACTTTCTTTTTGTCAAAAAATTCGAAGATGTGAGTTTTTTAAATTATTTATCAAAAAATACTACAGAAATCACGATCTATGTATTTTCACATACATATATCTACGGTATATTTTTGTAATAGCCATAATGCCCCATATCTTGTGAGTTGTAAGACCTTATAAAATAGTACAGTAGCCAGAACTTGCGACAATTGCCTGTTACTGAGAGCTTAAGCTTTTAAAAACTTATATTGTTATTTTATATGGGTTTACCACGATATCTCGAAAAAAAAAAAAAATCTCGAAAGCAAAAATCTCGAATGTAAAAATCTCTAAAAAATAATCTCGAATTAAAAAAATATCGAAAAAAAAATTCGAAAGCTTTATCTCGAACAACTAAAATCTCGAAAAAAAAACTCTCGAATTAATATTAATTTTTGAGACAATGGTAACAATTTGCGCTAATTATGAAATGCGTATTCTGCAACCCCCCTGCTTGGGTTTACTGTTGGATTACGGGGTGGGTGCGAGGTTTTTTACTTATATTTTTTGTTGAATTTTCAAATTGTTGGGTGGGACATAAGGCCCAACATTTTTTCTTGTGATAAAAAAAACCTCGAATTTAGTTTTTATTTTCGAGGTTTTTTCGAGATATAGTCTTTCGAGATTTTTATACATTCGAGATTTTTGTACATTCGAGATTTTTGCATTCGAGATTAAAAAAAAAATTTCGAGATTTTTGTCATTCGAGATTACGTTTTATATAACTGCCATTTGAGATAGATATCCAATTTTTTGTTTTCTTTAATCTAGTATCGAGAAAGTTTCGTTCGACCCAGTCGTGCACTTTATTTTTAATTCTATTTAATTTTAGAGAGGAGATATATAACTAAGTACATATATTGTAAACTTTTCCTTAACTTTTTTTTTTCTTTTCTTTTTGTAAATTTTTTTTTTCTTTTATTAATTCTTCTCTTTTTCATTTTTATTTCTTACCTATCAGAATTACGTTTGTTATGTAGCTTGGAATTTAAAGAATTGTAATCTTCACTATTTTATAAGACTATACCTATTGTCTTAAAGTGTAAGTTTCAAAGAAAATAAATAATATAAACTAAACTAAACTAAACTAGCTATGCAAACGAAATTCCTTTGGCAGAAATTTGCACAGCATTCGAAATAAATGTACAAACAAAAATTAATTTCACTTTTTGGTTTTGTTTACAATTCGACAACGACCAAATGACATTTGATGCAAAAACACATTTACGTAAGCTCTACGCAACAAAGGCTCTAAACGCAAATTCATACGTTTAACTTACGCAGCCCTAAAGCAACGTTGCTTAAGTTCGAAAAATCTTTATAAATCACATTTTCCTGCGTTAGAGCAGCTGACTCTACGGTAAGTTTATAAATAAGGCTGTAAGTCTCTTCGGTTCTTTAAATATTGCGTAAGGATATGAATGGGGCATGTGTTTGGTTTTTTGGACATGTACACCCACACCGTACTCACTGATAGTATTTAAAAAAATTTGTTTGTATGAAGAAAGTGATGGGTTCCGGTTTCCACATGTGAGAGTTCTCGCACGGGTACGATATTAGATCTGATATCTGATATCCTCTCTATATTATTTCTGTTACCAACCACCAGTCAACCAACAACCAGTCTTAACAAATGATAAGTGTAAAAAAAAAATCTTTACGATTTTGAACTTGGTGGATTCGTATTGGCCAAAGGAATGACATAATGTTACTTATCGTCGTGAAAATAAATGTATAAGGAAATGAGAATGGAGATAGAACTTTGTATGGCTAACCGCACTTTGAAAAAATTTGACTGGATAGTGTCACTTCCAAAAAAAAATTCAAGGCAAATATTATAATTCCATGGATTCCGCTTATTCAGAATGTCTTGCCATTGGTTTTTAAGCGTGTGTGCAAACCTTGCGCTTTGTAAGTCGCGTATATCATAAGGTACTTTAGTGAAAAAGCGTAGGGTTTGCCGACACGTCAATCATTGTGGTTTGATTGAACACACATCGTCATTGCTATATATACTTCAGTTATTTCTATTGCATAAGTATAAGTTTTGAATAAAGAATTTGAACTCACAGAATTACATAAAGCAGCATGTGAATTGCCCTTGATCGGAATTATTATTTTCATTTCAATAACGAATTTCGGCGGAATGAAGGTCGCCGGGGCAGCTAGTCTATATGTATATCTATCTTTTTCCTCTGCCCATTCCGGTAATGAAGTTGAGGTCTTATATTTAATGGACAAACAACTCAAACAACACCCCGCCGCACACCTACGTGAAGTTAGCCCGCACTTTTTCTAGAATGAAAAACGTGAATTGCAGTTCGATAGACATTAATTCGTGGTAAAACTGATTGTCGTTGGAATATTTTCCTTTCGGATACGAAGAAATTCAATTATTAAAATCACATAATATTGCCTCCATTACCATTTCCATGACATTATGTTCGTTTAGGTATTTTACCATTCTCATTAAAGAAGGAAGGTTATGTGTTTACGTTTTATTTGGTATAAGTATTTCTATTTCACATTTTCTTTTTCGTGTGCACCAACTTACAAACACATAAAAACAAAAGTGATAACACAAAAAGTGCGCATCATAATGATGAACAAAATTGTCAATATTATGGACACATTCACCACATTGATGAAATTGGACGGCAATTTCGGTTCGTCACATTGATGAATTTCATAACATTGATGAACAAAGTTGATGAATGATGAACACATTTTATAATTTTCAAATTTCTTCATATTGATGAAATCGGTTTCATCATAGCAACGAAAAATTTCACTGGACTAAAATTGATGATTTTTTCATTATATTGATGAATTTTTTCATTGCTATGATGAACCTTTTTTTTTCAGTGTTCGTTTGTAGTTGTTTGTAGTGAAATTGTTTTCGTTTGTAGTTCAAAGGTTAGAAAGTTAGAAGCATTAGAAAAAAATTTCAGCCCGCATTTTTGGCTTTTTGAAACAAAAACTAGCCAGTTGCATTTGAAATCGTTTGTAGTTGGTTGTAGTGAAATTCTTTTTGAACAGAAATATCTTATTTCCGAGAAATAAGGACATTTGCGTTTGCACCTGTAACTCCGAATTTACAAAAGAGAGAAATAATTTAAAACCACTGGTGCATAAAGCATATCCTAACTTAAATAACTGCATTTAAAATTTCTGAATTCACTTAAGCGTTACTTAATAAAAAGCAATCAAAATCAAAAAACGCATCCCTTTAGAGTTGCATCCATATATGGGCTTCCCAACAACAACAAAACAACGGTAAACACATTTTCGCAAAGCACTCATCTGTGCCCATCGACATGAGTCACTACCTGTCAATTAGCATCTACACCATGATGTCTGGCTGCATTGCACATACTATCAAAAGTCGCATTGTCAAAAGCACCCTCAATATCGACGAAGATACCCAACGCGTACTCCTTCCGATCAAGAGCACTCTCGATCCTCCCAACGAGGTTCTGGAGCGCAGTTTCACAGGATTTTCCACGCTGATAGGCATGTTGCATCGCTGAAAGAGGATGCGATCGAAGAGCAACTTTTCGCACGTGCAGCTCAACCAGTCTCTCCAAGCTTTTCAGCAAGAAGGAGGACAGACTTATGGGTCTGAAGCTCTTGGCGAGAGTGTAGTCAGTCTTACCTAACTTTGGTATAAACACGACTTTTACCATACGCCAAGGAGAAGGTATGTAGGCCAGGGCCAAGCTGGCGGTGAAAATTCTTTTCAGCGTCGGCATCAGCTGGCTACAACCATGTTTCAGCATAGCCGGAAAAATTCCATCCGGACCCGGTGACTTGAAAGCCTCAAACGATGCAATTGCATATCTGATAGCTTCGTCCGTCACCACTCCGGACGCAATATACCAGCTACGCCGCGTGGTGTTAGTCGGTTCCGAAGCGGCCACCGTTGCCGGTACCACTG
The DNA here is from genome assembly GCA_949126925.1 of Cheilosia vernalis. Classification (NCBI taxonomy): domain Eukaryota; kingdom Metazoa; phylum Arthropoda; class Insecta; order Diptera; family Syrphidae; genus Cheilosia; species Cheilosia vernalis. The sequence goes on from OX421358.1 coordinate 45,064,692, forward strand.
AAGAACGCGTAGTGACCTGATTTCCCGGGAAGTGAGTCTCCAGCAGGAGACTAAAAGTTTCCGCCTTTGTCTCAGTGTAGGTACCATCAGTTTTTTGGAGCGATTCCAGCTTACTTGGTCTGTCCCTTTTGAGGACTTTAACAAGCCTGCTGGTTGCACTTAGTGATACGACCTCCTCACAAAATTTCCTATAAGAGTCGTTCTTCGATTTACGAATCAGTCTCTTAAATTCTTTTTGCTTCGATCGATACAGATTCCAGTCTTCTTCTAAGTTGGTCTTTAAAGACCGATTTAGGAGCTTCCTGGTTTCTTTACGGATACACTGCAGTTCGGTATTCCACCAAGGTACCGGTTTTCTACAGGAGTTTTTTGTAACTGGACACGCTAATTCAAAACAACGGGTAATGACGCCGCTCAGATCCTGAGCAGACCTCTCCACCTCCTGTATTGATCTAAGTTTGGGTGGAGCTTTGACAGAATTGCCAAGTTCCTCCTCAAACCGGGCCCAATTTGTTTTTCTCGGATTTCTCCTCTCTTGCAAAGGTGAAACTTCACAGTAGATTTGAAATTCGATGTATCTATGGTCTGACAGAGTGCTATCTGGCGATACCCTCCAATTTGTGATAGTCTTGGAATGCCTGTTGGACAGGGTAACATCGATTACCTGCTGTCTCCTGGCTGTAACAAATGTAGGTCTACAACCCACATTGTTGATGGTGATATCAGACGATAAGGTGAAGTCCAGAAGACGATCCCCTCGTATATTGCACTTGCTGCTGCCCCAAACAGTGTTTTGAGCATTAGCATCGCAACATAGGATGAGACCTATCTTTTTGGACTCGCAATACTCTACGAGCTCAACAACAGCCTTTGGTGGTGGAGGAGTTAAAGAGTCGTAGGGAAAGTAAGCCGATGCAACGACAAAGGTTTCCCAATTGCCGTTTGCGTGGTAGCTAATAGTTGCAGCAACCAAATCTTGGCAACAGAACCGTTTGATTGTAACTGTCGTGAGGGATTTCGATACAACAAGACATGTCCTAGGTCTCTCGGACAGCTCATCGTAAAGAACGTTATGCGAACTGCTCAACACACCAAGGCCACAGATGCGATATTTCCACACCCATGGTTCCTGGATGTATGTTATGCAGTTTTTTGTTCTACGGGCAGCAAGCCTCCTACTTAAAAGAGCAGTAGCAGCCTTGCAGTGCGGTAGGTTTATCTGAGTAAACAAAATTGATGTAAACTCTGGGTTACGACCACTATTTGCACTATTTGGCATTGAAATGGAAATGAATCCTACCAAGATGCAGATAGGGTCGCATGTCGTACCTAGACTTAATGGTCTCGGCAGAAGCCATGTATATGCTCACAACCAGAGAACTACCATCTTCATCGTGACGGTTTTTGCTCGGCCTGTGAGAACGGACAATCCAGGCTTTTGTGTCGAGACCAGGATTCTGGGTATGCAAACGCTTTAGCACGTCCGCCGATTTCCCCAGTTTCCCAGGGATCCAGCAGACAGCACGCGTAAGCTTGGGTGGCTTGTAGACCTCAAAAATTGTGGTCCCAAGGGGAGGGATTTTCGGCACCATACTGCTGACCCATTCAGAGGTTTGCTGTGAGGAGGTCTTCACCATGAAGGTTCCGTCCTTGAACTCACAGCCCTCAACCTGGATGCAAGCATTTGTTGCCGCAACAAGCTCCAAAAGATGGGCTTTGCAGTGTTTACACTCTGCATCGCTCATACTATTGTCATTGCCTGCTTTCCCTATACGAACTACTAAAGAGGAGACAGCAGCATCCTTATAGGACAACCTACTATCACGCACTTTAGCTGTTCTGCGTTCGAAAGAAGCGCTCTGACCGATAGAGCCATCCGCGACAACCTTGTTCTGTCCGCTGGTACTGCAACCTGAGTTGGTTTCAGCACCTGCATCATTCGTTACAAGTGCACGGGCAGCTCCAACGATTGGAGAGCCTCCGGAGCTCACGCCTGTAGGTACGAGCTTGAGTCGCTTCTTCTTGCTTTTCGGTTCGGCAGAAGAGGAGGCAGTTCCCAATCCGAGGGACTGGCTGGCTTCAGTTTGTGAGACCTCCACCGACCTGTTCCTTTTCAAAGGCACCGCCGAAGAGCTGAGAGATGTGCTTGCGCCTTCAGCCGATAAAGCATCTTTGCGCCGCAAATCCAACAGCTTCCTCCTTTTCCTCTTTCGCTGTCCCTTAGACAGGCGCAGCTCAAGGCCCGCCTCTTCAGGAGCCCGTTCAACCATGGAGGTATCCCGAGTCAGACCGTCAGTGGCAGTGCAGTGAGCACATAACTCGAAAGAGGATGGTTAGTTTTTAAAGATTTTGAGCTTGATGGTTTCGATTGGGCCCAAGGAAGGCCATAGGCTACTTCATGTCTCGAAAACAAAACTTTGACAGGATGATATGGGATGAAAGTTTGTGTGGGATTCGGCGATTCCAAGACAAATTTGATCATGCCGCCAGTGAGAAGGGCAAACGTTTCACGCCGCAGAAAATCAGGACGAACAGTCAGATCGTAATATTAACAATCGAGAGAATACGTCGGAACTCCGGGAAAGAATATCATGCAGTCGTCCATACTGTAGACCGAGTTAGACAACAACACTATCGTCATCAGCATAGCGTTCCATGTTTCTCACGTGGTCAGTTGTATGTGGCGTGCTCACGTGTCGACAAACCTCTCGCGAGTGCCAAATCTTTCGTGAATTACCAGGAACGCAGAAATCACAGCTGGACAACAACTAACAAAAATGTCGTAGACCAGCACCTCTACAATATGCAATGCAAGCCGAATGAAATAAGATAGGTAAATTTAATCTTCAAATCAACTCCAACCGGAAAATTTCAACAACACGATATGGAACAACCATCGATGCTGTCTTCCAGCGTAATCTGGATAGATTACAGTCTCGAATGTACATCTTACTTCGGCTACCACAATCCGATTGTATCTATTCTACCGAAACTAGCACAGAACGAATAAATTATTGTTATTTCATAATATAACAAGAATACGGTTATTACAACTCCCTCTTTTCTCAATGACGTGTATCAAGCCACACACATACCGCACGCACGGTTTTACACATATATTTTGGGACTGTTGGATACAGTCGCACAATTTTTTTTTAATATATTCATATCTCGGGAATAGACTCTTCCGTGTTAGAAATGGAGACGAATACTCGGAGCTAAAAGAAATTTCGGCCGGTGTACCGCAAGGAATCGTCCTTGGTCCGCTTCTCTATTTGTTATATACTCGCGATATACCAAGGGAAGATCGCCATCGCACTACCCTTGGTACGTTCGCCGACGACACAGCTATCCTAGCAAACCGCAGTGAATAAGGTAAATGAATGGACAAGGAATTGGCGGATCGCCCTCAACGAAAATAAATCTGTTCACGTGAATTTCACCTATAAGAAAACTAATGACTTGCCAATTTTTCTAAACTTGGCCCGAATACCCTTTGCGAACGAGGCCAAATACCTGGGAATGACACTCGACGCAAAGCTGAAATGGAATTCGCACGTGAAAATGAAACGTAAAGAACTCGATATCAAATATAGAGAAATGTACCTACTGGTTACTCGGAAAACATTCCCAGCTCAGTACTGAGAACAAACTGCTTTTATACAAGCAAGTGCTAAATCCGGTGTGGACCTACGGTATACAACTTTGGGGTTGTACCAAGAAAACAAATGCAAATATTCTACAAACTTTTCAAAATAAAGTGCTTAGAGAAATTGTTCAAACACCATGGTATATTAGAAACGACGATATCCATAGGGATCTCGGAATTCCAACAATCGAAGCTGAAACTAGAAGCTTCGCGAGAAAGCATAGAAACCGACTAATCGGACATATCAACAATACAGTCCGACAAATCTTGGACGAGAGCAATTTATTGCGCCGACTACAAAGAACGAAACCGTTCGACTTGGTAAGATAAGATTAACCGCGTCTAATTTGCGGAACACGCAGGATCTTTCATTGGAAAGTAACCTGTAAAAAGTTGTTATTTAATGATAGAAAAATTGCTTCATAAGTTATATCTTAGTTGCAGTATCTAACAATCTTTAGAAGGGTGGTGTTTTTAGTCAGTAAAAATCTGACACTACTATGAGAACGCGCTTGCTATTCTCATAGGGCCTTACCAATAATCATTTTTAACCTTCACACTAAATATTTCCTAGGTCACAATATGCAATTTTGTATGGAAATTTTCGCCATTGTGAGTTTGAAAAACTTAGCCTGGACACTAAAAATGATTATTGGTATCGCGGATAGTGTCTTTGGAAGATTTTAAATAATTTTTGAATAAAGAATTTAAATTGACCGGAAGCGAAAGCTCGGAATTATTAATTTCATTAACTACATTAACGAATTTTTGCGGAACGAAGTTCGCCGGGCCAGCTACTATTATATAAATAAGAGTTTTGTTACACTTCCTTTTCCCGCTCTTAATGTCGCTTCTTCAAATCAGTCTGTCTCCCGTGACCTCAGTTCGTTAGTTAGTGTTTTTGAGTTTGCTTGTGTTGATAATACTGAAAAATTGTCGCTTGTTTGTTATCCGTTAAATCGAATGCTGTTGGTTTTGACGAAATACATCCTAAGTTTGTCAAAATAATTCTTCCTGTCATTCTTCCCTCTCTAGTGTATGTCTTTAATTTTATCATTACCACTGCGGTGTTTATCCCGAACAATGGAAATCGGCTAAAATAATACCCATTCAAAAAGGCCCTAACTGTCTATCGGCCGATAGAAATCTTATCTAATTTCTCGAAGATCCTTTCAACTTATACATCCGCGATTCTCTTGTCTTACGTCCGAACGACAGTTTTTTGTTAACTCCATCCGCTTATGGAATTCCTTGCCACGGCATGTTAGAAGGTTAGGTGGCACAAAACGGTTCCGAACCGATCTAAGGTATTTTTTCCTCAACGAGCCCGACTAGAAGTTTAGGTTTAGCTATGTGCAATTTTTAACTTTCTCCATTACGTAGTAAGAGAAAGATATTGGTTTCGTACAAAATTTCGAAGTCGAGATTTTAATCAATTCTGATATTACGATGATAGAGGAACTCAAAAAAGTGGGTCACAAAATTCTGTCCGGTCTGTCCGTCCTTCCACAGGCTTACAGCCTAAACGGCTTCCCGGATTACGTTCATACCTCGGATTTGGAGTTTTTAGGCTTACAGTTCGGGAGGTGTTTTTTTTTTTCAAGGTAACCTCAGTATTAATGGTAGGTACTTCCCATATTAATTTTCGTACCAGTTTGATTTGATCGAAAACGGCTGTAACGATTTCAACCAAAATTGATATTTAAGCTTATGTAGGTGAGATTACCAGGACTGCGTACCCAGTTTTTGGCTAAAAATTCGAACAACGGTACTTTTGAAATTTCGACATATCTCGAAAACGCTCTATACGATTGTAACAACAAATAATTTCTAAGGTAATGTGGTCATTTATAACTTAATAGCAAACTCAGTTTTTCTCTATATTATCGTACAATGGATTTATGAAAAAAGGAATTTTTTAAAATTTAGTTTTTTTTAGTGTACCGGAAAACAGCTCTAACGATTTCAACCAAAATTGATATTTGAGCTTAAGTAGGTGAGTTTACCAGGACTGCGTACCCAGTTTTTGGCTAAAAATTCGAACAACGGTAGGTACTTTTGAAATTTCGAAATATCTCAAAAACGGTCTACCTATACGATTGTAACAAAAATTTATTTTTAAGGTAATGTGGTCCATTATAACAACAGCAAACTCAGTTTTTCTCATTATTATAGTACAAAGGATTTTTGAAAATTGTATTTTTTTAAAAATTTTGTTTTGTTTAGTTTACCTGAAAACGGCAACAACGATTCTGACCAAAATGCAGACTTAAAGTCAAATGGATGTTTTCAAAACTATTGTGTCCTTAATTTTCAATTCGAAGCACCGAAAACGCTAATTTTAAAAACTGCTCATATCTCGAAAATCCCATCGTTGATTTCGATAAAACTACGAAGCAATGCTTACATACCGAACAATAACTTATAATCGGTTTTCACCTAAATATTTACGCAATAGTATTTTTCAAATTAAACATTGCAATATTTGGTACTGTTTTGTCTGGCAAATTTTACAAAAACCGCTCTAACGATTTTGACCAATATACATATAAAAGATAATATAAGTATTATTAATAAGATCCCGTACTTTCTTTTTCTCAAAAAATTCGAAGATGTGAGTTTTTTAAATTATTTATCAAAAAATACTACAGAAATCACGATCTATGTATTTTCACATACATATATCTACGGTATATTTTTGTAATAGCCATAATGCCCCATATCTTGTGAGTTGTAAGACCTTATAAAATAGTACAGTAGCCAGAACTTGCGACAATTGCCTGTTACTGAGAGCTTAAGCTTTTAAAAACTTATATTGTTATTTTATATGGGTTTACCACGATATCTCGAAAAAAAAAAAAAATCTCGAAAGCAAAAATCTCGAATGTAAAAATCTCTAAAAAATAATCTCGAATTAAAAAAATATCGAAAAAAAAAAATTCGAAAGCTTTATCTCGAACAACTAAAATCTCGAAAAAAAAACTCTCGAATTAATATTAATTTTTGAGACAATGGTAACAATTTGCGCTAATTATGAAATGCGTATTCTGCAACCCCCCTGCTTGGGTTTACTGTTGGATTACGGGGTGGGTGCGAGGTTTTTTACTTATATTTTTTGTTGAATTTTCAAATTGTTGGGTGGGACATAAGGCCCAACATTTTTTCTTGTGATAAAAAAAACCTCGAATTTAGTTTTTATTTTCGAGGTTTTTTCGAGATATAGTCTTTCGAGATTTTTATACATTCGAGATTTTTGTACATTCGAGATTTTTGCATTCGAGATTAAAAAAAAAATTTCGAGATTTTTGTCATTCGAGATTACGTTTTATATAACTGCCATTTGAGATAGATATCCAATTTTTTGTTTTCTTTAATCTAGTATCGAGAAAGTTTCGTTCGACCCAGTCGTGCACTTTATTTTTAATTCTATTTAATTTTAGAGAGGAGATATATAACTAAGTACATATATTGTAAACTTTTCCTTAACTTTTTTTTTTCTTTTCTTTTTGTAAATTTTTTTTTTCTTTTATTAATTCTTCTCTTTTTCATTTTTATTTCTTACCTATCAGAATTAGGTTTGTTATGTAGCTTGGAATTTAAAGAATTGTAATCTTCACTATTTTATAAGACTATACCTATTGTCTTAAAGTGTAAGTTTCAAAGAAAATAAATAATATAAACTAAACTAAACTAAACTAGCTATGCAAACGAAATTCCTTTGGCAGAAATTTGCACAGCATTCGAAATAAATGTACAAACAAAAATTAATTTCACTTTTTGGTTTTGTTTACAATTCGACAACGACCAAATGACATTTGATGCAAAAACACATTTACGTAAGCTCTACGCAACAAAGGCTCTAAACGCAAATTCATACGTTTAACTTACGCAGCCCTAAAGCAACGTTGCTTAAGTTCGAAAAATCTTTATAAATCACATTTTCCTGCGTTAGAGCAGCTGACTCTACGGTAAGTTTATAAATAAGGCTGTAAGTCTCTTCGGTTCTTTAAATATTGCGTAAGGATATGAATGGGGCATGTGTTTGGTTTTTTGGACATGTACACCCACACCGTACTCACTGATAGTATTTAAAAAAATTTGTTTGTATGAAGAAAGTGATGGGTTCCGGTTTCCACATGTGAGAGTTCTCGCACGGGTACGATATTAGATCTGATATCTGATATCCTCTCTATATTATTTCTGTTACCAACCACCAGTCAACCAACAACCAGTCTTAACAAATGATAAGTGTAAAAAAAAAAATCTTTACGATTTTGAACTTGGTGGATTCGTATTGGCCAAAGGAATGACATAATGTTACTTATCGTCGTGAAAATAAATGTATAAGGAAATGAGAATGGAGATAGAACTTTGTATGGCTAACCGCACTTTGAAAAAATTTGACTGGATAGTGTCACTTCCAAAAAAAAATTCAAGGCAAATATTATAATTCCATGGATTCCGCTTATTCAGAATGTCTTGCCATTGGTTTTTAAGCGTGTGTGCAAACCTTGCGCTTTGTAAGTCGCGTATATCATAAGGTACTTTAGTGAAAAAGCGTAGGGTTTGCCGACACGTCAATCATTGTGGTTTGATTGAACACACATCGTCATTGCTATATATACTTCAGTTATTTCTATTGCATAAGTATAAGTTTCGAATAAAGAATTTGAACTCACAGAATTACATAAAGCAGCATGTGAATTGCCCTTGATCGGAATTATTATTTTCATTTCAATAACGAATTTCGGCGGAATTAAGGTCGCCGGGGCAGCTAGTCTATATGTATATCTATCTTTTTCCTCTGCCCATTCCGGTAATGAAGTTGAGGTCTTATATTTAATGGACAAACAACTCAAACAACACCCCGCCGCACACCTACGTGAAGTTAGCCCGCACTTTTTCTAGAATGAAAAACGTGAATTGCAGTTCGATAGACATTAATTCGTGGTAAAACTGATTGTCGTTGGAATATTTTCCTTTCGGATACGAAGAAATTCAATTATTAAAATCACATAATATTGCCTCCATTACCATTTCCATGACATTATGTTCGTTTAGGTATTTTACCATTCTCATTAAAGAAGGAAGGTTATGTGTTTACGTTTTATTTGGTATAAGTATTTCTATTTCACATTTTCTTTTTCGTGTGCACCAACTTACAAACACATAAAAACAAAAGTGATAACACAAAAAGTGCGCATCATAATGATGAACAAAATTGTCAATATTATGGACACATTCACCACATTGATGAAATTGGACGGCAATTTCGGTTCGTCACATTGATGAATTTCATAACATTGATTAACAAAGTTGATGAATGATGAACACATTTTATAATTTTCAAATTTCTTCATATTGATGAAATCGGTTTCATCATAGCAACGAAAAATTTCACTGGACTAAAATTGATGATTTTTTCATTATATTGATGAATTTTTTCATTGCTATGATGAACCTTTTTTTTCAGTGTTCGTTTGTAGTTGTTTGTAGTGAAATTGTTTTCGTTTGTAGTTCAAAGGTTAGAAAGTTAGAAGCATTAGAAAAAAATTTCAGCCCGCATTTTTGGCTTTTTGAAACAAAAACTAGCCAGTTGCATTTGAAATCGTTTGTAGTTGGTTGTAGTGAAATTCTTTTTGAACAGAAATATCTTATTTCCGAGAAATAAGGACATTTGCGTTTACACCTGTAACTCCGAATTTACAAAAGAGAGAAATAATTTAAAACCACTGGTGCATAAAGCATATCCTAACTTAAATAACTGCATTTAAAATTTCTGAATTCACTTAAGCGTTACTTAATAAAAAGCAATCAAAATCAAAAAACGCATCCCTTTAGAGTTGCATCCATATATGGGCTTCCCAACAACAACAAAACAACGGTAAACACATTTTCGCAAAGCACTCATCTGTGCCCATCGACATGAGTCACTACCTGTCAATTAGCAACAACTACCAATCAATAAACCCCGATTTTATCCAACAATTTTTTTCTATTTTTTCGAATAACATTAAAACCTAACCCCTTTGAAACAATTTATAACAACAAAAATGCATTTTCTGCAAAGCCTGTATTCCTGACTATCTAATCCAATTCAAATTTTGTGATTTTATTACAAAGAAAAAAAATTAGATGAAACTTAAGGTAACACTACTTCGTCATATAAACTAATATCCATATTTCAGTTATTAAGCAACTCAAAACAGTGAAATCTATTTTTTTTTAATGCTTTCTGTTAGATTTATCTAATGGAGCAAAAAAAAAAAATACCTCTTATCAATAGATAACGATTTATTGAAAATTTAAGAAAATGGTTGAAATCGTCTTCGCAGACTGATTTAAGAGGACGGATATTTCAAATGCTGGACAACTACAAACTACAAAAACTAGTTGGTTGTTAGAAAGTATGTGTGCTCTATCTAATAAAACCTTAAGTGTCGAAATTGACCAATCCAAAAAGAATTTATAAGCAATTTAAGCAGGCGATATAAGACCGCGTTATCTTCGAAACGGTACATTGCCGAGTGATGAAATTTCATATTTCAACAGTTTTTCACCTCACCAATCTAATAAAATAAAAATTGTATCAATCGGCCTAACGGTTTAGGATTTATATGCAATTTAAGCGAAATTGCAGCTTAATTTTTTTTTGGAATTTAGCCCGCACTTTTTCTAGAAAGGAAAACTGAGTTTGCAGTTCGATAGGAATTCGTTTGTAGTAGTTTGTAGTGATTTTTTTTTTTTCAATTTCAATCCCTTAAAACCTTGTTATCTCCGAAACCGTGGCAAGCAGAGCGATGAAATTTTCTGTGTCAAAAGTGTTTGCCATTACTAATCTAATAGAATTCAAATTATACCAATCGGCCTAACAGTTTATGATTTATTTAAAATTTAAGCAAAATTTGGGCTTCTAACTTAAGGTCCCCATAACTCAAAAACTGTTGAACTACAAACGATGAAACTTTGCATTTCTATTCTCTGAACCCTTTTTTACCTATGATATCAAATAGAAGACAGCCCGCATTACTCGACACTTTTTATTCGCAATTTAAGGAGAGCCTATAATAGTCTAAATTGACCCATTTTTAAGGGATCCGATATTTCCATTGCAGTTCAGTGGAAAACGATTTTTTGCTCCATTAGATACATCTAACAGAAAGCATTAGAAAAAAATAGATTTCACTATTTTGAGTTGCTTAATAACTGAAATATGGATATGAGTTTATATGACGAAGTAGCGTTCGCTTAAGTTTCATCTAATTTGTTTTCTTTGTGATAAAATCACAAAATTTGAATTGGATTAGATAGTCAGGAATACAGGCTGTGCAGAAATTGCATTTTTGTTGTTATAAATTGTTTCAAAGGGGTTAGGTTTTAATGCTATTCGAAGGAATAGAAAAAAATGTTGGATAAAATCGGGGTTCATTGATTGGTTTGGTTGTTGTTGCTAATTGGCAGGTAGTGACTCATGTCGATGGGCACAGATGAGTGCTTTGCGAAAATGTGTTTACCGTTGTTTTGTTGTTGTTGGGAAGCCCATATATGGATGCAACTTTAAAGGGATGCGTTTTTTGACTTTGATTGCTTTTTATTAAGTAACGCTTAAGTGAATTCAGAAATTTTAAATGCAGTTATTTAAGTAGTGATTTTAAATTATTTCTCTTTTTTGTAAATTCGGAGTTACAGGTGCAAACACAAATGTCCTTATATCTCGGAAATAAGACATTTCTGTTAAAAAAGAATTTCACTACAACCAACTACAAACGATTTCAAATGCAACTGGCTAGTTTTTGTTTCAAAAAGCCAAAAGTGCGTGCTGAAATTTTTTTCTAATGGTTCTAAATTTCTAACCTTTGAACTACAAACGAAAAAAAATTTCACTACAAACAACTACAAACGAATGTCTATCGAACTGCAATTCACGTTTTTCATTCTAGAAAAAGTGCGGGCTAACTTCACGTAGGTATTTTTGCTATGAACGCCTTAACGAAATAAAATCATTTTCATACTATCAGTTGTTCGGAGGAACATACAGAACATACATACACATTACCAAAACTACGATGCTTTCAAACCAAAAAAATCGTTTTAGTCGCTTCCTGTTCCTAGAGACGTTTAAGAGTTTATACCCAGTATTAAAATTGATATGCAACTTAACAGAAAAGTAAATAAAATAAAACGAAACGAGTCCGAACCGGACGGCGGACACCTCAACCAAACGGTGACTAAAATATTTCAGATAATCTCTCACCTCAGAAGGAAACGTTTCTTCGGCGCAGCGCAATGCTCCATAAACATTTTATTATTTAGCTTTAAATACATTCTTTTTTAAAGAGAAAAATCTCTTAAAAGCTTTTTATCCATTTATTGTTGCGTCTGCACTATGCGTATTTGTGTATAGGTAAGTGTATATTATACCACGCAAGGACACTGAAGTTTATATGGATTCGTCGATAACAAAAACTTTCGCTCTGACAGTGGTACAGCTGTAAGCTGACAGATGCTCATATAAAGCTCCACTTGCTATGGTGGTGAATACAAATCTAGGGCCGCAATGTCTACGGTGAGTTAAGTATATAAATGCTGAACATCCTTAAGGATTTTCTTAGTTCACCTAGAACCAACGGTGACGTCGCGTACATTGACAACGAAGCAATTCGACAATCGACTAAAATTCAAATGCAGAATTTTGTGGACTTCCTTTTAAACAATACAAAAGTATCTATACCATGTTCAGCCTTAAGTTAATTAATAAGATTTAATGTGCCAATAAAATACAAGAAAGCAATAAATATTTATACGTACCTTAAAGTGAAAACAAGGGTCGAAAAAATAATCATTTGTTATGAAAATAATAATAAAAGAAAAAAATAATATACTAACATTGCAAAGTTTGTTTTGTGTATCCAAAGAAAGTGAATAGCATTTACATTGAAAGTGTTGTAGTTTTCTCGAAAATTTCTGTACATTCCGCTGTTGATGTGTTGGTACATAAGCGCATTTATTATATTTCATACGTATACGAATACATATATATATAAAGCATGCGAGATAAAGTCTGCGAGTCATGAGGAAACCAATCTTAACAGGTAAGAAAGGTCATGGGGTAGCTGCCTGCAAATGCTAAAGCAATGCAACTTTCGTATTTGAAGGTCAATTAATGATGGTAATGATTTTACATAAGCTTAAAAGGTTATACAAGTACGAGTACATTATTGACTTTTCCTATTTAGGTTAATGGGATAGTGCTCGAATAAATCCAATTTCTGATTCTTCATTTCATGCGTTTCTTCCGATACCTACTGACACGTAGAGGCATAAGCGGCATTCTTTTCTGGATTAATTTTCCTTTTAATTATGAGTACCTACTCATTACATGAATACAAAAAAGTGTGAAGTTTATATTTTTGTTTTTTTTTTATAAACCAGAATAAATATTTTCAACTTTGATGAACCTTTATATGTAGGTGTGCCTATTACATTCAAATGGTATCCTTTTGCAAGATGATATTGAAATTTGTTCAACTAATGTAAACGTTGTTGAAAACATGATATTTTTTATATAGGTAACAGTTTCCACCATACTTGGCAGTGAACTTCAAATTTAGTGGCTTGTTTGAATGCATGAGTTATACTATTCCTATTTTTTATTTCTTGGTTTTTAAAGAATTCTTAAAATAAACCTTGAATATTAATGTCTTATACGCTTTGAAATCTATATACATATACAAAAATTAACTCGGCTGAAGATCATTTGATTTGCATGGGATTTTTTGTTTGGATTCTTATTGACACACTCAAGGGAGCCGAAAGTTAGAAATATCGACAGGAAAAGTTGGAAAAACTTGAAGTATGTACCCTGAATTGAAAATTTTCGGGTGGACAGTGGCAATATCTAAAAATTTCATTAGTATGAGAAGGAGAAAAGATAGATTCGAAGGTATGACAAACACTATGGAAATGACATTCGCCTAATTTTGTACCTCACTTAAATAGGGTGTCCAAGAGGTGACGTTAGATGCGCTCCCAGACTTATGTTTTGCAGCTGAATAGTATATTCAACATTTCCACATACGTACATCACAATGAACAAGTCTGTTTAATAATAATAGTAGTTGGCACAACAGGTCTGTAGGGACCCTTGGCCTAGCTTCTCGCAACCATTCGTTTTGTGTGAGTTTTAAATTTTTGGAACGAATGGAAGGGATCTACAATTTTATGCCGATTCCAAACGGCCGATTGAGAAGCTCTTTCAAGACAGTTATACTCTCGGATGTTTGTCAGACGTTCGCGAGAGGTGGCGCAGTGAAAAAACCCTCAGTTGGAATTTGGGTTTTGCGGGATTCGAACCTGGGACCCCTTGCTTAGTAGTCCAACACACTAACCACTAAGCCACTGTGCCTACAAGTCTGTTTACAAATAGCTAATATGAGTAGATTAGAGCGTTCTTGCAAGAAGAAAGAGCCAATCATATGGAATCGATCACCCGCCATACAACAGATGATTAAAATCAACGTAACCGTAAGAAAATTTTTAATTTTAATACAGTTGCACTTCGCTTTGATTCCACACTCGCATCAAATGATCTTCAGCGCGTTTTTATAAGATAAGCCATTGAATGTCGCCTGTCAGCATTCGAATGCATTGAAGTTCTCAAAGGAAACGTCTGGGTTATGCAGTGCAGGACGTAAAGTCAAATTACTCTACCCATTGTGATTGCTTCTGTACGAAGATACACCGAAATCACAACACAAACGGCTGCGTTAGAATGACGTTATAATGAGCCACTGATTGAACGCAGTTGCAATCCCCCCTTTAAGATTCCCATATCTCCTTTGTGGATCAATTGCCCCATTGCCTTTCCACTTTTCAGATCCAAGAACAACTCCACCATTAGTGCCGCAGTGGAAGATTATAAATTCCTTAAGATTTGGCCGGTTTACAATTATTACAAACTCATATATTGCAGACTTCAAGCGGCACTACTATACGATCAACTTCATCACTAGGCACAATGGTTTTGTACAAATGCGTTGGTCATAAAATCTTACCGGACCAAGTCGGTTCGATCATTAGCGCCAAAACACCCGATCAAGAAGCCGACCCGGAAGTCTATGAAAGAAGTCGTAATTATGCACTGAATTTTATTTATTTCTAAAAGAGATTCATTCTTTCAATAGAGGCTCGCCTTTTGAAATGGACATTGATTATTTAATTAATTTTAATCGGAACGAAGTCTACCCGACCAACAAGTTTAGACAAAAACACACTTCCGAATGTCTTACAAATTTTAAATTACAATTTTACTAAGATTTAAAATTAAAGATAGTTTCTTATAAACGCACCGAACATTACCAAGTTGAAAGATTTTTATCGGTGCTTATAGAGATTTTACATCTTAGACGCTGGTTATTGAAAAAGAAATGCTTCTTTCGTACCTATGCTGTTTGTTGTGGTATGGAATTCAGAATTATCGCTGAAAAGATTAAAGTTATTCAGAGTTCATATTGTCCAAAAATGTAAGGGTGTGTTGTGAGCCAGGGTCGAGCCACAGGGGCAACTTCGATATGGGCAAGGAGGGCGCGCCATGCTTGTGATTGCTCGGCTAAAGCTCGTCGGACGGGGGTGTTCTTGCCCCCTTGCCACATATCACCTGCTCAACAAACTTTTATCCATGATAAAAAAATTAAAAAAAGGAAAGAGAAAGAAAGCTACTCTACATAGACTTCGGACGGACTTCAAAAAAGATATAGGACAGCAGAGAAAAGTAAAGAAGAGAAGCAAAAATGCTCCAAGGACCTATGCCAACACCCCTTAGGGAGGACGGGAAAGAACCTAATCTAACATAACACTAAAGCTAGGCCCTATACTACTACTACACAAACTTAAAACTAGGCTAATCTAACCCTAAACCCAACTTTCCTTCCCATGAACCCGAGACTTGCCAGATGTTGATGGCGCGGAATGGCCAGCCCACCCTTTATGTTCAGCGACATAATCCAATCGCCAACACTCCGGCCGATGTTGTGAGTGATAGCCCCTCTATGTGTGGAAGCCCAAGTAGAAATTTGTGACTATTATCTTGAATTATAGTCGCCAAACGGGATATTGGACTCAGTTTTGTGTCGATAAGCTCCATTCCAACAAGATGGTAACTATTTGACATTTGTGTTACCATTAATGGCCTCAAAGCTACAAATGTCCTTTAAAGTTACATTTCAACACACACAAAACCTGCGAGGTTGCTGTTTTATGTTTCCACTTAACAACTAGGCGAACTGACAGCGCAAAGTCTAATTTGTGTCCACCGAGAGTTACCATAGTATTTTGGCGCTTTTATTTGCAAACAATCTTCACGCATACAACAAACTAATGTCTGCTGTCGGTGTACACAGACGAAGTAGGTAGAGCATTTATACTCAAACACGTAACATGCTCCTTTGAATGTAGGCGAGCGGTGTGCAAGGAGAATATAATATGACATTGAGCACCAATCGTAAAAGGGAATATAGGGTGGCATAAAAAAAATATCGTGAATAGTCAAATGATGAACAATGAATTTATCTAAAAAGAATCGAAATACATATTGTAATATAGAGACTTCATTATTTAAGTATACTAATATCTTTTAATGAGTTTCCCTTTTAAAGAATTAATTTTCATTTTAAACAGTGTACTGAAAATTGTTTGCCGTTGTAGCACGACGTCGAATAAAATTTTAAATTTACTTTTACTATGTGCACCACGCTGCTTTTCGACGTTTCAGTATTTTAGTAGGACAAAAATGAGAATGTTTTTTGATTTTGCTACATAAAACTGCAGCAGATTAAATTGTAAAAAAAAAATTTATTACACAAATTTTCTTTGGCAAAAAAAGTCCCAAATTAACTACAAACGTTATATTTATTAAAGTTATATCTCAGTAACATACCTACATGTAAAAATGTTCACTCTATTATATAGATTTTAGCAAACCAAAATCGCATTACCAAAAGTTAGAGGCGGAAACGTCATAACATTTGCAAATCCCTTTCTTATTATTTTCACCAACATTTTTTTTTACATGTTCTCATTCATTAAAAGATAGAATTTAAAAGAATGAATTATTTAAATATTACGACGGAATAATAATAAACGCACACAAAACAACATTTCCTGAATGAATTTACATTGTGCATGCACCCTGTATTTCTTCCTAAAGAAATCCATATGGCAGGCAAATGGCCGTCTTCTGATTCTAATTGGGATCCATTATCAGAAAAAAAGAAAAAAAAAATAGTCCCTGGGGAAATAAAAGAAGCCTGAAAATAAAATCGAATATTATAAATACTCAATATTTGTTGAGCGCGTGAGTTTTTGCCACTACAACTTATTGATATTTGCGGTAAAACTGATTTTTGTTTGAATATTTTGCATTCGGGTACGAAGATATGCAATTATTAAATTCGCATAATATTATACCTGCTTTACCATTTTTATGACATTTTGTTCGTTTAGGTACTTGCATCCCCATTAAAGAGGGAGGGTTATGTGTTTACGTTTTATATTGGTATCAGTATTTCTATTTCACATTTTCTGTTTCGTGCGAACCAACTTACAAACATATGAAAACAAATTTGACAGCTCACTAAAATTCGGACACATTTCGGTTACAAGTCATAGCCAAAATCCCATTATGTGTGTTTCCCGAAATAGTAATTTTATGAGGTAAAACTTATTCCCCACTTTGGTCAACGTTCCATCCTGCAATGCAAACATTACGCACTTTGATACATTATACACACATTACTGTTACGGTAACATGTCTGAAATGTGGGAACAGCGTGCACACTACACCCAACAATTTCTACTTGGGAGGGGGTACGCGTCTTTCTTTGCCACCGCGTTAACTTTTCTGGAGTCCAGGCACAATCTATTTTTGCCTGGTTTTCTCACCAGTACAACCGGAGAGCTCCATGTGCTGTTGCTCTCTTCGATGACCCCCAAGAAGATCATTCGATCCAACTCGTCATACAAGAGCTTTTGGATCGCCGGCCGGTGAGATCGGGTAGTGTCTTTGTTTTATCCCCATAAATCTTGTCATCTTCCACCTCGATAATATGCTGTTCGAGTCCGGTCTTACCTAACCCCAACCGTGCGAATCAGGGGAACAGCTGCTTGATTCTCTCCAGTTGATGATGTTGTTCTGGTAAGAGTGCCTGGACTGGTGTTCGATCCTCCGTCAGCTATGGAACGTCGAGTTCGTCGACTTTGGAGCGACCTTAAATGTCCTCCAAAAATCAACCCCCAAATAAAGTGCCTGCTGAAGACTTGGGACTACAAATACCTCTAGTTCGTGTGACTTGCCACCCCATGAGACTGTTGTTGTGAATCGTCCATGAATGTGTTGGTGGTTTCCGTCTGCTGTCCTAATGTCTGTTTTCATTTTTGTCACCTGTATATTGTGTCTTTCTATGAACTCAAGAGCTCCTTTTCCAAGGCAGCTAATTGATGCTCCGCTATCCAATAGGAGCTCCTCTCCTACAATCCTGACTTTCGCGTAGG
This sequence comes from Cheilosia vernalis, assembly GCA_949126925.1. Classification (NCBI taxonomy): domain Eukaryota; kingdom Metazoa; phylum Arthropoda; class Insecta; order Diptera; family Syrphidae; genus Cheilosia; species Cheilosia vernalis. The sequence continues at coordinate 45,082,888 of OX421358.1, forward strand.
GCCTATTGTCGTCAGTAATGGTTATCACAGATGCAATGTTTCTCTTTAGTCGTCTGTTTATTGCACATAATTCCCTAAGCCTACTATTTTTTTTATAATTTCGTGTTTTCTTGACCGACGATGACACTTCCTCGCCTGGTGAGTGGTGACTCCCGGTTGCACTGCCGATTTTTAAGTTTTCCTGGCACTTGGCACAGTGAAAACTTATGTTTCCCTGACCGCAATTAAAGCAAGTCAGGGAGTGAAAATTGGAAGGGCTTGTTGGTTGCGTCCCTTCTGTTTTTGTCGCTAAGCTTGCCTTGCCTAAGCTCGTCTGTTCGACCCTACGATCTGCCTTAACTTGACCTGCGTGTCTATTCGACCGATGGTGTTGCAGCGCGGCAAGGTTCAGGTTATCCTGTTCGTCGTCAAAAGTTATTAGCAGCTCATTGCGGTCCCTATACTCTTCATGATCGTAAATTTCTGTTATATGTCGTGTAAATTAGTGTTCTCTTGCCGATAAATATTTTTCGGCTCGTCTACACTCTTCGCGGAGGTCCTGGATGCTCCTAATGGAACACCCGAAAATTAGAGTGGCGCCCAACGATTTTTTTCGGCTAGGCCGATTACGACTTCAAGGGGATGATTTTCCTTCGTGAAGGTCATCGCCTTGGACTTGCAAAGTATCCTTTTTGTTTTTTTATCTTTTTTTTATGATTTGATTTGAATTACTTTAAAATATTAGTAGTATCTAGGTTAATTAAGATCAGAACTTCGCAATTTCCTTTTATTTTTTTTTATTTCTTCATTTTTCAATAATTTTTTTTTTAATTTATGGTTTTGAATTAGATTTCAGTTGTAGCTTTTGTTTCAATAAAGGTGGCACTTTTATTATATACCTTAAACGACGAGTGGGTTGATAATGAGTGTTTATTTCCCTCTCGCTATTGGTGTGTGGAGATAAGGGAAGGCCGTCCTTCTATGGATAGACAATGACAGGACAGGACGTTTACTAACTGTGACGACAGGATGTGACATCGCTGACTCCACGATGGATTAGGGTTTAGTTTGTGACTGGGAGGAGTTAGTTCATGACGAACCGTTACCTTGGGGAGACACTGGGAAGGAACAGTCGCGTAATAGGGTTAGCGTAGGGTAGTTTTAATTTTAGTAGGGACTATCTTTACTATGTAGATTTAGTATAAGATAGATTAGGATAGTTAGTTAGGTTAGTTCGTGAAATCTTCCTGGTCTTTCTCAAAGGTATCGGCATAGGCGATGATCAGTTTTCTTTTCCGCTGTCTTCCTTTTTTTCTTCTTTCTCTCTCCTTTTTTTGTCCGTCCGAGGTCCGAATAAAGTAGCTTTCTTTCTTCTTTTGTTTTCTGATATATACAATGGCATGGATAAATGTTTGTAGAGCAGGTGGTATGAGGTGAGGGGGCAAGAACACCCCCGTCCGACGAGCTGAGCCGAGCGACCACGAGCATGCCGTGCCCTCCTCACCTGTACCGAAGCTGCCCCTGTGGCTCGACCCTGGCTCACAACAGGTGTTTATCTCAGTTTTTTTCACTTTCATTTACAGCACTTACATCGAAGACCCTAAAACACAAATCAGGCTATTATACTTGTATATGTCTAGATTTCGAGAGATATTCGAATCAGACATTCATCCGTTTCAATCTTTCTCGACTCATGCTTATAACAATGCACTGCTTTCATTGTCGTTTAGACATCGTCGTTTGAACGATTCAACTAATGCATCGTAATTAGTTATGTGCACTATCGAATGAATGCGACTATCAATAGTTACATTACATAGTAACTGAATGATTTCATTCACTCAGTATCAGTAATTCAGTTCATTATTTGAGACCTTTTTTTTTCTTTGTCATAAGTTAGTCGATTGGTAATTCGTAAGAGCCATATTAACCAGAGACAATACTGAGACCCTAACTCGTAATCCTCTTGCCGCTGTCCCCCTCAATTTTTTTTCAAACTTTCCATTTTGTTTTCCTATCTTTGTTATGGCAATTTAAAATCCGTGTGGCATGCAAAAATATACAAAAAAAATAAATAAAATAAATGCTGCCAACCGTAGGGTTTTTTACCTTACTGAATTATATTGGCTAGTTATTAAATATTTTTAAAATGCGAATAGTAAAATGTGTTTGGTTAATAAAACTACCTAAATGAGATGCTTTATATACTAGAGTAGAAACATATTAGTATAAACATCGTTGTGTGTTTTCCGTTTTTGATTACTATTAACTTCGATTTCATAAGTACAATTTTCTTAAATAACTGAAGAAAGATTGTCCAAAATGTTTTCATTTTATCTCAATCAATCTACATGTTGATATTTCATAAATATTTTAAGCAAAAGTACACTATTCCTAAAAATAAAAAAAGTTAATTTAAAAAACCAAAAAACACGACTGACTGTAAAAAAAATTTAAAAAGATGAAAGCAAGAAATTTAAATTTTAAATTTAAAAACCAGAAATTTATTCAAATATTGCATTTTTTAAAAGGGTGATCGTATTAACATTTTTTTATTATCTTGGTAAATTGAACTATGTAGGTGTAGTATGTATAGTAAAAACGTGTTCAACTATTTTCTATTCCCCTTGCATACCGACATACTTTTTATAGTTTACTGTTGGAGAGTATCATGGTCATAAGACCTAAAAAAGTCCATCTTAAAGAAGGTCAGGGGTCTATTCACAAATAACTTCTAATTGCACGTCTACAAAATATTTAATTTTTGTTGAAAGTTTCTTGAATCTACCATTATTGGTTTTGTTTGGTTTGGCTACAAAACACAAAACTGTACATTACTAAGGCCACCAATTATTCGTTCGAACATTTGATAGTTCGAAAAAGAATCGTTCAAACTCAGACTTTACTAACAAAAATAGTAGTTGATCTAGTGAAATCAAAACCTTTGTTAAAAAGCGGAAAGTTGTCACTTTAATTATTACGGTTTGATTGAAACACATCGAAATTGCTATACTTCAGTTATTTCTATTAGCCCTTAGGAATAAAATAATTATTATAAGACTTTTGGCAAAATAATAACTCTTAGTCTAAATTGGAAGAAATAAAGCATAAAATCTGACTTTAAAGCTTAGTATCCTGCTCGCGCTAAATTTTATTGTCCCTAGCCTCCACTTCCTTTCTCCACAGCGAAGATAAATGGTCGCTAAATTTTTAAATATGACAGATGTCGGTAATTATACATCTAATTCGAAATTTAAACTTCATATTTTTAAAAGATGTTATCGTTGCTGCAGCAGCCGAAATCATTTCTATAGTAGCAAGTAGAAGACGAAGCCTTCCTTCGTGATACCTACGTTAATCCATACTTGCAAAAAAAAAAAAAGAAAGACCGATTTCCAAAAGACTTGATTATTTAAAGCTTAAAAAAAAAAAACAAATTTTCGATTAACGTTATGCTGCAAGTATGACAGATGTGCAGAAAATTGTTTGATATGCATTGCATCGGCTTATAGGGCTGCTGTCATTCGTAGACTAAGGCACCAGTTACGTAAAACGAAACCATAACATTTTTTTTTGCTATTTTTGACCACTTAAACTTTATGGTTGAACTCTATCTTATTCTACTTATTCTAAAAGCATTGCTTTTGAAATATAAAGTCTATACCTATATGTATATTATTAAAAACACGCATCCGCAAGACCGCCCATAACCCGAGAACGGATCGTCTGATTTGAGCCCAAGGAGGGTTACTACATACCGCGAGAAAATTGGAAAAATTTAAAGGGAAATTGGAAAATTCGTAAATACTTTTCATGCTTGTACGGTGCATTTTTTTAAATTTTGATCACAATATGCACTGAGATAGTATTTGTCAAATAATAATTATTTAGCAGATTTTCTTTCCGGGAACAATTTGTTATAATTTGCAATTGAATTTTTCGGTAATTTGCGAAACATTGAACAAGGTTAATTGTCGGCACAGTGGCTTAGTGGTTAGTGTTCCCAAATTTCAACTCAGGGTTTTTTGACTGCGCTATCTCTCGCGAACGTCTGACAATCATCTGAGAGTATAACTGTCTTGAAAGAGCTTCTCAATAGGCCGTTTGGAATCGGCATAAAATTGTAGATCGCTTCCATTCGTTCCAAAAATTAAAAACTCACACAAAACGAATGGTTGTGAGAAGTCAGGCCCAGGGTCCCTACAGACCTGTTGCGCCAACTATTATTATTATTAGGTACTAGCCCGGCGAACTTAGTTCCGCCCCAATTCGTTAATGTAATGAAAATAATAATTCCGAGCATGCACATTGCACATGCACATGCCTCTTTATGCAATTCGGTCAATTCAAATTCTTTATTCAAAAGTTATATTAAATACTCTAGGTATGACACTTAAAAAGAAAAGAAAAATAACAAAGTTCGGTCCTTAAGTCCACTTTTGCTCTAAATTAACAAAAATCAACTTCTGCTAGCTATTGTGACTGAATGTTGTTGTTTCACTTGAGGCGAACTTCAAGTTGTTGATGATGTGAACTAAATAAAAAAAAAATGTTATGATTTAACAGATAAAGCAAGAGGAAACTCGAAAAAACGCTTGTGACAAATGAGACTTTATATTTGACTTAGTCAGTGATGTTGATTCCGATACTTGAGGAATAGTTTTTTGAAAATAGGCATAATTTTTTTGTGAACTGTTTGAACTGTTTTACAATCAATTTTTTGTAAATTCTTTTTTTAGAATCATTTCACACAAATACATTTTGAAGTTGGTAAATCTGGTACATTCTTTAATCAAAGTCGCATTAAAAAGTTTAATTTACAACTGTGCGTCGTGCTTATTTTCCAAGAACCTACTTGACTTACTCACCAAATCAAAACCTTGGATTATAGAGATAAAAAAGATAGAATTGCCTATCAATCGACCAACATTCTGATAACAATTTCTTGAATCACCTTGTAGGTCAGTTGCAGTTCCTTTGTAAGATATACAATTTTTATCTTTTTTACCAAAAAGGCATGATTTTTCGAAAAAGGCATACTTTTCTAAGGGTTCAGGTATGAAAACTTAGATCCGGCTTTGCATCACTGGCGGTGACTCCAATCTAACTATTTCTCAACTTAAAGTCAAATTGAATGCTTTATTTCTTCTAATTTAGACTAAAAGTTAATTTGTTGCCAAAAGTCGCGTCTAAAATGTTTTATTTCTAAGGGCCAATAGAAACCGCAATGATTGACGTGCCACCTATCGGATCCAAAAGTATCCTATCCTTCAAACTGGAACCAACCATACGCATCCACAAATTTTCGTGGAAATCGCCTGAGTGGCTTGGGATATCGAAAACATTACCTATTGAGTTTAAAAGAATGTTATCTTTTAAGTCTTGCTAAACCTTAAATACATCAATACGAACAAAACCAAAAAGTTTCATGAAAATTGGCCCATCAGTTATCGAGATATAAAGTCATCGAGTTTCACACCGAAGGAATTATATTTATAAATTATTGTTATTGTATTCTTATATTTTAGAAGTTAATTGAATTTAAGTTAAAAACGAAGCGTGTGCCTACAGCGCCACCTGTTGAGAATTTTATGATTTTTTATAAACCATCTCTGATTCAAGACGAACAAAACAAAACAAAAATCAATCAAATCTAACTAACGCACATATCTATTTCCTTCTACATTTAGAGACACAGGAATCTCAATTTTGACTTCGGTGAAAGGGTTGTAGGGTCAACAAAGCAAGGCAGGCATGCTTGTTTAAGCCTGTGCTTAACTCGTCGGCGGAGTGGGATCTTCTGCTTGGCTTGCGGACTACCGTACTTTTACATGCCTGAATTTTGATGCGAAAATTTTAAAATTTGTTGGCATTAAAGGGATAGGAAGAAAATTGGGAAAGGATTAACTCTAAACGAAATATTTGTAACTTTAATAGCCAAGGAGAAAACTAACCACACCTATCAACTTGGTTGGTAAGCCTTCTCCCTTCTCTCTCCACACCAGTACCGAAGTTGTTATGGTATCTTTGAGCTGCCCTCCCCATAATCATACTCACGAATGAGCAGAGTACCATGATTGTGAACACTCAAAACGCTTAACAACTCCTGATGCCTGCTATCATTGTCCTCGCCATCTCAATCACCCCTACATTTCAACTTACTTACACATCAAACAAATCAACGTATCTACTCCATTTCAAAAAGTCACTGAATGTAACATAGTAAACATAAACAAATAAAAAAAATTTCAAAATCGTTGACAACAACAATTTGCTCGGAAAATAACTAAAATAATTGACAACAACAATTGCTTTTAAAATTTTAAATAATTTTTTTTTGTTTTGGAAGTTTCACTACTCGATTTATATCCAGTTTATTTTTTTTCAAAGTGCTTTTCCCCATGAAAATCGAAATGTGTGCCTGCAACGCCACCTGTTGAGAATTTTCCGACTTTTCTTTTTTCCTAAACCATCCCTGATTCAAGACGAACAAAATGAAACAAAAATCATTCAAATCGGTTTAGCAGTTCTCGAGCCTTTACCCGACTAACGCACAACGATAGATTTTTATATAATAGATTTTATTATTATTAATTATTGTTAATTGTACAATTTATTTTTGTGTTTTTCAGTGTTCCCCATTGTTTTGTGATTTTGACAGTGATTGAAGAGCAAAACATGTGCAGAATTCACTGCGCAGCAAGATTAGAATACCCATGTTTATGTGTTTTGGGCATTAGATCAACTATTGTCCGACGTAGTCGTATTGCACGGAGGTTGGCGATTCGCCGTGTAAATCAAACATAATGAGGAACGCGTCCAAGCAAATGAACGCTTCGACGCGTGACAGAAGACAGTCCACCACAAAACATAAAATTAACCTGACATAATTGAAATTAGTAGTATTAGTAGGCGCAGTGGCTTAGTGGTTAGTGTGTTGGACTACTAAGCGAGAGTCCCAGGTTCGAATCCCGCAAAAACCCAAATTCCAGCTCAGGGTTTTTTCACTGCGCCACCTCTCGCGAAAGTCTGACAAACAGCCGAGAGTATAACTGTCTTGAAAGAGCTTCTCAGTCGGCCGTTTGGAATCGGCGTAAGACTGTAATTCCTTCCATTCGTTCCAAAAATTAAAAACTCACACAAAACAATTATTACAATAATAATAATAATTTTATAATAATAATAATAATTTTATTGTGGCTTATTAAAACATAACAATAGTTGAGCTTCATAAGTTCTCCACGCAACTTAAACACTGTCGATATATGCGATGTGCTATACTCATCACGGAAGTAATTATTGTTCTGCAGATCATAACTTAAACAACTATAAATCATACGGTGCAGTGATCCCCAAGCTTGTCCTGTATGCATGAGCTGATAAAGTTAAGGTTTCGAATCTTGGCTATAATCCAGCTAAATTCACTCCACAGCCCTCAGCAATTTCCAGCCATACTCTCTATACCAACCTGCCCTTGATTCCATTGCTTGTTGAATGGCTTTCTTCGGCAGTCTGGAGTCCGGCATATTCAAAACCTTGACGACGTAGTCGACATGTAGTATAAACGTTTTAACGAACAGTGGGGATAAATATGTTTCCAACAGTATCATGTAATTTGGAGTGCTAGGTGAGATGTTGAATGTTCTCTTTATGTAGTACCGTAATAGTTTCTCAACAGTCTCATATTTTCTTACTCCCCACACTTGCACCGCATAGAACATGATGGACTCTGACACCGCTGCAAAGATTTTATATTTGGTACTGTGGGAGATAAATTCGCTACTTAGACATTTATTCCAGACAACATTGATGGCAGTTTTTGACTTCGCTAGCTTATCCTTAAGATGTCTCTCCATATCTAAATTTTTCGTAAAGTATACTCCAATGTACGACTTCTATGCTTTCGCCGTTGTAGTTCCATTTTTCGTTTCTGCAGTCCTTGTCACCTCCTTTCTTGAATATCATAACCTTTGATTTGATTAGATTCACGACCAAGGTCCATAGCCTACAGTAGTTATACAGCCTATTTATCAATAGTTGCAGGGATTCGGGTGAATACGCCAGTAGCACAATATCATCTGCGAACAGCAGTGTTTTGATAAGCAGTCCTGTGTACTCCACGCCTCCAGGCAGAATATCTACGATATCCTCGATGTATAGAGCAAATAAGCTTGGACTTAGCGAGCATCCCTGTCTTACTCCGGAAAGCTACTGAAACCATTCCCATAACTCCTCGCCATACCATAAAGTTTATAAAATTAAGCTTTTCGATCTACGGTATCAAAAGCGGATTTAAAGTCCACGAAGAACGCGTACGATTTCTTAACCCTTCCAATGTAGGACTCCACAATAATCCTCAAAACAAATACACGGTCGATAGTAGAATATCTTGGCCTAAAACCAGCTTGATGTTCCTTTAGAAGATTATTCTCCTTTATCCAAGTAAATAGCCGGCCCTGCAAGATTACTGTGAATATGTAGCATTTAGGAATGAAATGCCTTTATAATTTGCTGGATCCGATGTATTTCCTTTTTTAGTATGGGGAAAATTAAGGTTTTGGGATTACTCCACTACTTAGTATGTTTTCAAAAATCGTGACAAGTTTGCTATGTAACTCATTATTTCCATATTTATAGAACTCGAATGGTAACCCATCCGACCCTGCAGCTTTACCATCTTTTAATATGTTTAGTGCTGCGATAAATTCCTCATAACTAATCGATCTGTCCAAGGTATGATTCTGAAATCCAGGAACAGCATAGCTGAATATGAATTCACTAGGGGTGGGATTCAGTAGTGCCTTAAAATGTGCTAAGAGAACAAAACAATTATTATTTGAATTGAAATTAGTGTGGCGTCATCAGTTGTCGATCGCGAATATATGGTAAACACAATTAATTTTGGGTAGAGTTGTGAGTTCTAGAAATAATTTCAATCAAAAATCAATTTGAGCAGAACGAAGTTCGCGGGTCCGCTAGTCAAAATATAATTATGCATCTATGTAAGACGATCGCGACGAATAAAGTAGAATAAAATCGCTTACCGAAGTGAACAGTTGTATTTTGATAACTGTGTTGTGGGCTCCAAACATCTGCATAAGAAGATAATAGAGCTTAAATAAAAACTCGTAAGATATAATACAAGAAACATGACGGACATCAAAACGGCCAACGCATTTTTCGTGAACTATTGTGTGCTCCAAACATCATTATAACAAGATCAACGATTTATCTAATTTTCCAAACTAATACAGCATAAACAAATGAATAACTATGGCTTCATCATCTGTACACAACTATAGTGTTCTTACAACTGCCATATAAGTCGCAGTAGAATCCACTTGTGAAAATTTTCTCATGCTAATTGTGTAAACCTCCGGAATACCAAATAAATACAAATACTAATAGTTAGTTGTCATTGGCTTTTATTTATTAAGATCGTTGTATACTACACGACTGCTTTCTTACAACCAACTCTCGTTCTTCTCTTGTGGCATAGGTCTCCACATCCCTCCGATATTTTTCAGCTTCAAGATCAAACTGGGATCGCTGCCTTCGACATCTCTCGGTGCGTCTAGATCCTTTGTTTCTGATTGACTGGTAGACGTGGCCGGCGAATTCTCCTCCTCTTCTATTGATATGGTGGAACCTGTAAGATAGTTATTAGTAAATGTCAAGGGACGAATTTGCCCCTAAGCTATACTTAACTAGTCGGGATTTTCTTAACATGGCTTATGTTACGTCTGAACACCTTGTTACCAGCTTTTACTGTGACCTCGCTGTTCCTCCTGTCAACCACTTCAAACTCAGTTGGGTTGAAATTGGGAGTAAGTTTGTTTGGAAACGACACATTTTTTATCAATACCTTATCCCCAATCCCAATATCTGAAAACCTTGCTCCTCGCTTTCTATCTTCCCTTTCTTTTCCCTTTTGTTTATTAATGGAATCACAATCCTTGGCTTCCAAGTCCAGCCTTGGTTCTTCAATATCCTCTATTGAAGGAATTTTGTCCCTAATTGTCCGATTGTATAGTAACTCCGATGGAGTTTTCCCTGTAGTGCCGTGTGGGGTAACATTATACATAAGGACAAACTTCTGCATTTCTTCTTTGTAGTCACTTCCATTCGAATAGGCAATCCTTAATCGTTTTAAGATCGACCGGTTCATGTTCTCCACCTCGCCGTTTGCTTGTGGCCAATAGCATAAACTAAGCATTAAATAGACGGTCAGCTCCCGCGCACCTACCCGATTCCCCCCGCAAATTTTGAAAGAAAAATTCTCTCTTAAATTTCGTATCTGTGAATACGTGTGAGGCAACAAAACAAAAAAAAAGCGAATGGAGGGGGTATAATGAAATACTGACACTCAGCAGTCATCCTACATCGTGGAATTTCTACCTTTTGTGGACATTTTGTTGCCCGAAAAAACGATTCGTACAAAACAAAAATAAAGCATCAAAATGGTTTAAATATCATGAATCTGACGAAAAAACATTCGAACTACAATGGAACACACTTAATGCGTATAAAAAGAGATTCGTCTTTTAGCAAAAGATTTCTAGTACCAAGTATTAACCATTATAATGTTCACAAACTGCGATTTTTATACCCAAGGTTAATTTAATGTGAATTTCTTTCCGAATAATACCAGCTTTACTTTTAGAAGAAATATTTTTTCATACGCAAATCGAGGGTATTTGAGTAGGGCGAAAAGGGAAAAATGCCCTCGCTTCGTGGGAAAAATAAAGAGAGAATGCTAAGAACACTGACTGAGTTTAGTGTATTTCGATCAGCTGATGGATGCGTTCCCACAGTTAAGATTATTTGTTTTATTTCACCACGAAAACGTGTTTTGCAGAATGGTAGAAATATTCATTCGTGGAAATAAAATAAAACATTTTTGTTTTCACAATTATAATTATTCGGCCTTACCAACAACCAAATTTAGACTCGACTTTAGGGCAAAAGTCGAAATTAAAATAAATTGCGTACCAATAATCAAGTTATCTTTGACTTTACGATAATCGAGACTGTAATTTTCGATCCGAGAAAAGTCGAGTCTAACCTCTTATTTAAGTTTAAACGTAAGTGAAGAAAGTCAATTGGCCGCTTTGAGTTAAGGTAAATTGAATAAGGTAAGTTAAATTGGTCAGTTATTTAAAAATATTAGAAATATAAATCTTTTTGGTTTGTCTGCATCAAATTTTTTTTTTTCGAACGAGTCTATTTTTCTTTTTTTCGAGAAAACGCAGCCTCGTGAACTATTTGAATATCAGCAAATATATCCTCATCGCTGCTCAAACAAAAAAAAATTAAAAGATAGCTACTCAAAATACAAGCATCTGCTAATTTCAGCAAATTATTTGAAAGCTCAGAACAAAATTATAACACATTCGAGTTATACTCTGTCATAATTTTCCGATAAAGTCAGATGTAATTAAACTTCCGATTAATTCGATTGTTGGTACCTACAAATTAAAAGTCGAAACTATAGTTAGTTTCGAAATTAGGTAAACTCGAGTTTACTGTTTGGTTGTTGGTAAGGCCCATTGTGTTTGTTTTCGTTTGTTGTTTTTGGCGAAATGTTATTTTGCCCGCGAATGTCGACAGAAAAAAGGCAACGGATTCAAAGCGAAGAACTAAGGAATATTAAGACATAAAATGTGTTGGGGTTCTGAGGAGAGATATGAACATTTCTGATTGGGTATAATTTATGAGTTATAATATTTTCATGAAGTAACCGTGTAATAACCGAAAACAAAAAGGGGGGAAAAAATTATATTTTTAACAAAGTTTGCAACAATTTAATAAACAAACGAATTTCAAATTAACGTAATTAATGAAAACAATCAAAATAATAAGGTTGCAACGTTAACAGCCCTCAACAAAATAATAGGACATCAAATAATTTTTTTTTAATTCTGATGACCAACCAATATGTAGATGAAAATCAATTACATATTTATGAATTAATTTTCTTTAAACTGTAAGTCAAAATCGAAACTACAATATATAGTAAAATATATATAAAATATTTAGTAAAATTCCAAATAATTATTTGTAGATACTGATTTTATTACATTTTTGCAAATGGTAAATATTTCCATTGTTTGCAACCACAGTGTAAACATCCCGTAATTTATCTAGGTAAAATAAGAATATCGTAATAATATCCGTGTTTTTTTTAGCTTCGATCTCAACAAAGCAACGTAAAGTAGGATTTTCAGCACGCAATTACAACAACTGTTACGAGTCTCGAAGTGTCAAGTCTAACGCAGTTGTTGTAATTGTGTGCTGAAAAAGAAAATCCTAATTTACTTTGCTTTGCTGAGCGAAGCTCAAAAAAACAGGCCTGATATATTCGTTTTAATGAAATGTATGTAGGTACTAAATTCACCACACCAGACCCTCCGTTTTGTTAACACGTCCCGATAACTGCCAATTATTTGAATTATTTGAATTTTTCCCAATGTCACCACAGAATGAAGTGTCAGTCATCTGTCAGGTTGCTATGTGCCAGCGTATGCGTGCGTCTTATGGACTTTAACATGGCACACATACTTTCGCACATAGTAACACGGAAAACAGCTTGTAGGCAAATTCTCTTAAGTGGGCGGAGCTGACGGTCTATTTAATACTTAGTTTATGGCCAATAGGGCGGCGAAGTGATTAGCTCAATGTTGTTGATTTCGCAATAGCTCTTAAATTCCGCACTGACAAACTGACGCCCATTATCCGCCGTTATAACCCTAGGAAACCCTAGTCTACAAAATATTTCTTTCAAGAAATTAATTATGGCACTAGATGTTATATTTTTCAGGAACTTAAATTCCTGATATCTGGAGTGATAGTCAATTACAACGAGGATATAATCGTGATTGGGTAACGGTCCCAACAAATCCATTGCGAGACTGGACCATGGCCTATCTGGGAAGACATGCCTGTTCATGGGCACTGGTTGAATTGGTCTTGACACGAGCAGACAATCTCGGCAGTTTTTTACAAATTGCTCGATATCTCTGTCTACCAATGGCCACCACACTTTTGACCTAACTCTCCGCTTCATCACTGTTTCACCAGGGTGACCTTCGTGGGCCAGCTCCAAAACACGAGAACGTAATGCCACTGGGATAACAATCCTAGTTCCTCTTAACAAGATATTGCCAATAGTGGTGAGCTCTAGTCTGAATGGAAAATATGAGCTTGGGGTCCTTGTGTTCCACGTTTCATTTTTAACATTGTTGACAGCCTCCATGAGGTCTAAGTCGGTGGGATTATTAGAACTAATCTCTGTTAAGGTCACTGCTTTAGGAACAGAGTTTTCGATTATTTTACAAATACTTTGTTCTCCTTGTTCGTCAAAAGTGTCTGCAGTTTGGATTTTACAAAGACGTGAAACTGAATCGGCAATATTTAGTTTACCGGGCTGGTATACCACCTTGAATTTAAATGCTTGCAATCTAAGCACCCATCTTTCAATTCGGGCTGGTGGCTTTGACGTGGGCTTAAATATAGCCTCCAGTGGTTTGTGGTCTGTTTCCAACTCGAATTCAGTTCCAAGTAGGTAGTAGGAAAACCTTTCTACCGCCCACACCAAAGCGAGGCCCTCTTTCTCTGTTTGCGAATACCGTCTCTCCACCTCCGACAAACTTTTGCTAGCAAACGATATAACCCTTGGAATCTCGTTCTCGAATTGAATGAGGACTGCCCCTAGCGCTACTGGGCTGGCGTCTGCTATAAGTCGAATGCGGTTTTTCAAATTAAAGTACGAGAGAGTGGACCAATTTGCCAATAACTCTTTCAACCGTTGGAATGACTTTTGTTGGGCCTCTGTCCATTCGAACTTGACATCTTTTTTTACTAAGTATCTGAGTGGTTCAGTGAGATCAGCTAAATCAGGTACAAATTTCCCAAGGTATGTCACCAATCCTAGAAAACTCCTGGTTTCTTCCTTACTTTCCGGAGATCGAAATTCAAGTACTGTTTTTATCTTTTCCGGGTCTGGACTTATCCCTTCTGTAGAGATGATGTGTCCCAAAAATTTTAGTTTCTGAACTTTTAGCAAACATTTCTCGTCATTTAGTGCCACATCAAAATCTTTAAAGATCTTTAAAACCGTTTTCAACCCCTCATCATGTTCTTTTTCAGTGCGACCAGATATTATAATATCATCCAGGTAATTGAACGCATTTTCACAAGGAGATAAAAGACTCTCCATTACTTTTTGGAATATTTCTGGAGCCGAATTAACCCCAAAAAGAAGTCTTTTATATCTAAACATCCCCTTGTGGGTTATGAATGTAGTGATGTGTCTACTGTCTTCTTCAAGTTCTAGTTGGTGGTATGCATTTTTTAAATCCAGCCTTGAAAAGTACATTGCCCCTTTTAACTTTGCCATTACTATTTCGAATGTGGGAAGTGGAAAATTTTCCCTTTTTATGGCAGCATTTGCGCGTCGCATATCAATGCAAAGGCGAATATCGCCATCATTTTTAAATGCTATCACAAGAGGTGAGATCCACGAACTTGGTCCTGAAAAAGGTTCGATGATGTCTTGCTCTATCGCCTCTTTTAGCTTCGCCTCGACTTTATCTTCTAAGGCGGCTGGAACGCGACGTAGTGGCTGCTGAACGGGTTTGATCGTTTTGTCGATGGACAAAGTAATTTTAATTCCTTTTATTTTTGGGAATGGGTTTAAATTTCCGAGATAGTTAACATCAAGTCCCAGTCTCAAAACGCCTAGTTTAATTGCCGTATCTCGTCCCAGTAGTGATTGTCTTCCACTCTCAACTACGTAGAATGAAGTAATCATCTCGGGACGCTTTTTAACGCAGATAGGAGCCTCGAACACGGCCGTTATTTTTAACAGTTGTTCACCTGCATAAGCTCTAAATTGGTTTGTTGTTTCCTTCCTGACGTCCCACATCACTTATGACCTCGCAATACCTGCCAATCGGATTCGCCCAAAAGATTAAACCGTGACCCTGAGTCAATTACCATGGGTATTTGATGGCCACCGATTTGACAGTCTATCATTTCGTTCATATTAGCATCGTTTCCCTCAACAATTCTAAAACAATCATGTTCTGTCAATTGTGTGTCATCCTCGCCCTTAACTGTACCTTTCCCTTCCTTAATAAAACGTACCGTTGACGCACCCGCCCTCGGACGTTTTGAGGCCCTTTCTCTGTCGATATACATTTTACGTTTTGCAAACTTTGTTTTACATTTTAATGCGAAATGTCCAATCAGACCACATTTGTTGCATTTCATGTTTATCGCCGGACAGACTGAAAATTTTCCAAAATGCCTTTGCCGACCACATCTATTACACTCATCGTCCTCTTTTTTGCCTCCGTCGCGAGAATAAATCTTATTTACGAATGTACTGGAAGTAGATGGGAGCATTACTTCGGATTGATTGTTAATTTGATCGTGAATGTGACACATTTCAATGATTTCTGTTAATGAATAGGTACTCTTTTTCTAGCAATCTCTTCTTTAGGTCATTTGGTGCCCACGAATCTATAATTTTATCTTTTAAGCTAATTTCCATAATTTCCTCTTTGGTTTGCCCAAAGGAACATTTTGTCGCCTGGTTTCTCAGCCTAATCATAAATTTGTTTATATTTTCGCCTTCTTCCGGCTTCAAAGACCGAAACAGGTGGCGTTCGAAAGTCGAATTTCTCTGTGGAGAGAAATATTCTCCGAGTTTATTGACCAACACTTGAAAGATGTCCACATTTGTACTTTTTTCTGGTTCAACAATTGCACCTGGTATATTATACGCTACCTCTTGAAGCTGTGGACCCCCTAAGTGCAAGAGTTTGTTCCTTTTCTTAACCTTGTCTGTGATTTCTTCTGCCGCCAAATAAAGACAGAACGACCGATACCATCTTTCCCATTCCGATCTTAATACTGACTTGTCTATGACCTCGCATAAAAATGGTTTAACCTCGGTCATTGTTTTTCTTTTCTTATCGGTGTTATTTTTCCCTTTTAATCTCGATTAGATTATGCACGTTTTAATGCGTTTTTTTTTTTTTTTTGTTTCGCACAATTTAATGTGCAGCCTTATTCTGCACAATTTAATGTACGACCTCCAATTTCTACACAATTTAATGTGCGACCATAACTTGCACAATTTAATGTACGACGTCCTATTTCTACACAATTTAATGTGCGATCATAACTTGCACAATTTAATGTACGCCCACTTTGCACAATTCAATGTGCATTCAGCTTTTCTGTAAACAAGCATTTGATACGAATATCTTAATTTACATAGGTACTTAACTTCTATATAGGCGAATATTTCTTACCATCATCTAACGTTCCAAACGAAAATTTCGCAATATAACGAATGTAAACAACAATTCAACGATCTGCCAACCTTCTCGCACAAACTAACAAGAAAACGAAAAGAGAGAGAGAGAAAAAAAAAATAAAAAGAAATCAATAGACCGTACGCCATTTTTTTTTTCCTTCCACAGCACGTGATTTGATATCACATTTATTTTCGCACAACACTCAAAGTCGCGGTTATAACAACACCAAAAACGAAATTAATAAAAAACAATATTTCACCTCGTCGCCAATGTGTAAACCTCCGGAATACCAAATAAATACAAATACTAATAGTTAGTTGTCATTGGCTTTTATTTATTAAGATCGTTGTATACTACACGACTGCTTTCTTACAACCAACTCTCGTTCTTCTCTTGTGGCATAGGTCTCCACACTAATGATTCAAACACCTACAGGGAATTTTCTAAAACAAGATACCTAATTTATTAACACAGCTAAATGCGCCGACTGATAGATCGAAGAAACTACAACTTAGAACAAGTGAAACAATTTAGAGTTACAAACCCATTTCTGTTACATCCAATGCCGATCGGTTCGGTCACAACAGATAATTAGACAAATCACTAGCAGAATTTGCAGGTAAACAAGTGCATTATCTTCGTTTCGGCAACCAATTGAATTATTTAAGCGATATGTGGGTACTGACAAATACTACCAAGCAGTTACACTAATTAGAAACAAGATAACCGGACCTGCGGATTTGATAATTTCTTCTTGTAATACTGTACTAAACCTTGACGCTATTATAGCTACATAGGTTCGATGACACATATTGCGAGAAAATACCTACATACGTGTGCAGATGTGCTAGAAAACCGAATGAACATTTTATGACAGGGACGAACGGTGATTTCTGTTTATTATGATCAAATTGAAAAGAGTTGAACATTAAATGTAAGCATAGTATGTATTAAATGTAATAGAATAGGTACTCAGGAAATGATCGGATTATTACTTATTTAGCAGCAAACTATCTAATAGTTCATTACGTATTTTCATTCTGGCTTTAACAAACCAATAAACCAATATGCATTATTCTTTTCTCAGTTGTCTGTGAAGACTTATCCTCTGCATAAGCCAAAGCTCAAGCACTTGAAGAAAATCAACATAGATATGAATTTGCATCGGTTCTCAATAATCAATATACCTACCAATATCCGACGTTTACCTTCGAAGCGCTCCGCATTATAATTGAGTTGTTCACAAGACTCCTCTCCAATCGAAAAATAACTTTCAACAAGAAGATGATTATATGAGTGTAGATCTTTCGTCTTTCAAATTCCAATTTAATTCAGCAAGTAAGTACAAAATCAATCCCCACTCAATCCTCTTAAAGCACCCAGAATTAGGTAAGAATTTCAACAATTCCAATCAAATAATTCAAATTGAACTCGGGTAGGGCCAACATTCCGAAAACTCAGAGTATAAATTGTATGCAACAAGAAAAGATATAGTTACAATAATTCCCAAAGACAGTTTGCCTTACCAATAATCAACTTTAGTCTGTCACTTTACGAAAAGACTCCACACTTTCCAAAATCCCTTTACCAATAATCAAATATAGTTGCCAGACTATCGCTAACTGTAGGGTTAAATGTTAGTGTTGAGAAAGCCATGCTTATCTCGGGCATTAGCTAAATAGATCCTCCCTTACGTCATTTTAAAGACAAGTGTTGCCCAACCATCTAAAATCACGGTATTAAATTTCGTAATAGGAGAGAATTTAATACGATGTTGTTCAGCCTTAGCGTTTACAATTATTAATTAATTTTAGTAAATTGTGAATGTTTTCTAATTTTATTCATTGCAATACAACAATGCAATCAAGATATTTAATTGCAATTAAATTTGCCCAACACTAACACATATCTTTCCAATGATCTTTGAGACTTATTTATTGTTTTCTTATACTACCTCGTGATTTCTTTATGAGTCATTTGTGTCGTAATAAAAATTCTTTCAAATTATTCATTAAACGAAGCACAGTTTATTTGAATGGTTTCATTTATTCGTAGGCTGACGATGCAAATCAAAATTTATTAGTATTACAATTGCGTCGTAAGCAAGTGAATATTTTGAAAATAGAAATAATAGCTGGCTCATTCATTTCAGAATAAATTACAATAGCACGTAGGAAGCGTGTTAAGAACTTATCGCTTAACAAAGTTAATCAAGCTGCTGGCAGATGACTTCTTCATCTCTTCAGGGCTCAGAAGCTCCCTGTAGAAGATAGTTCTCCTGATTCCACATAGGGCTGTACAGTGTACACTCACATATTATGTGCCCAATCTGTTTCGTCTTTTTCAAGACACAACCGACAAAGTGAGGAGTCGGTTAAATTAATTTTATTTATTTGATATCGTAGGTTGTGATGTCCTGTGAGGAAACCAGCCATATTTACGATATCATGCCTTCTTAGATTTAAATTTCTGTTGGCATCTTTTTTGAACGGCTGAATAGCACGCTTGGCCTGTCTTAGACCTGGGATACTCTCCCAATGTGAGCTACATTTTGTGTGATTTGGGAGTGTAGTAGAAGGGTTCTTCCTCTACGTCCGAGCGTTTGACTCCTGTTTCCATTTTGCAACCATCCGTAAACTACTTTCGACCATTTTGGCAAGTAGGTGGGCTATTGTACGCCCATGCTTCTCTACTAGGGATCTCCGTAGAGAACCGTTTTTTGAAACATGAAGTCTTTGGAAAGCGGTCTGTTACCGAGCAGATTACCAAGTACTGTAATTTCAGAGAAAAAAATCCTTTAACTCAGGATGGTCGTTGAGAATTGTCTCTTTCATTTCGATTAAACTTGCCAAGCTGCGAATTGTCCTTTGTTTAGTTATATGTGTAGAGGTGTTAGTCCTATTAAGGCTTCTATAGTCGCAGTAGGATAGGTACGCCTACGCATGGCTCCAGATATACCGAGACATGCAAGTCGCTTTACCCTTTGAAGCCTAGCAATGGCGTTCTATTGTTTTGTTTTAGTCCGCCATACTAAAGAAGCGTATGTTATGATGGGCTTGATCATCATTGTGTAGATCTTAACAAATATAGGAAATCTAAGAAAGAATTTTATTTTCAAAATTTTGCGTGGGAATTGGGTAGGTGCGCTGACGGTCTATCCGATACGTGGCGCTTTTTTCCATCTCCGAAACCACTCAACCGATTTCAATGAAATTTTTTGGATGGGTATGGTTGGTTCCAGTTTTAAAGATAGGATAGTTTTGGATCCGATAGTTCCACACGAAAGGCACTCACAAACCGGGCGGGTACCCCAATATATAGAAGAGACTGACGTCTGTGTGTGCACTCATAACTAGAGAATGGATCGTTAAATTTTTACAATTTTGGGCTTGGATTGAAATGGCATTTATGCTACTTTTTGTCGTGAAAATAAAAGTTAGAGGGGATGAGATTAGGAATGGAACTTAGTATGGGAACCGAACTTTGAAAAAAATTAGACTGGATAGATAAACGGTTAGTGCTACTTCCAATACAACCAAACTTATTTCAAATGTTTAATTTTTCAATTCGTTGGATGTTCAGGGCTCATCGCTACACAATTTGAAACGAAAGTTTGATGTGAATCTGAAGAATCTCAAATCCAATGTCATGGAAGCGAAGATTTTGACCTAAAAATTCAAGCAACCATTATATAATTCTGCGGATTCCGATGATTTGCCATTGGTTTTCAAGCGCCTTCAACTTCCCATGCGTATCGCTTTCACTATGAAAAATAATAAGTCGCAAGGACAATCGCAGGATATTTGTGACCTAAATTATCCCATGTTCTTCAAATGGTCAATCGTATGTGGCGTGCTCACGTGTGAGTGAAAAAGTGGAAAGTTGGGAGACACGTCAATCATTGCGGTTTGATTTAAACACCTCGACAATGCAATACTTCAGTTATTTATATTGTATTTAATATAAACTTTTGAATAAAGAATTTGAATTGACCGAATTACATAGAGCAGCATGAGCATTGCTCATTCTCGGAATTATTACTTTCATTACATTAACGAATTTGGGCGGAACGAAGTTCGCTGGGTCAGTACCTTTTGCAAATAGTTTGAAAATTGTTTGGTTGCAATTAAATATCTACCTGAGTCGCCTAAAGTACTGAGAATTGTTGCAAAAAGGTATGAACCGTCCAAACTTAAGTAAGAAGATATTTTATTCTGTTTGCGACGACTGTCAAGAAAGTCTTGAAAATATCCCAAACTTATATACAATTTAGTTTTTACTAAGCAGCTATTTAAAAGGGAAAACCAATCAAAAAGCTAGAACTAGTGGTAAAACAAGATAAAACGAAAAAAAAAAAACACAGAAATATATGCTTCACGTGTTTAGAAATAAAACAAAAATGCAATTTTTTCAATATTTTGCATACATTTGTACAAATTTGTGTTTGTTAGACTTAAAAACCATTTTCATTATTCTATTGCAACAAATAAAATTAGAACACATTCACAATTTACTAAAGTTAATTAATAATTGTAAACGCTCAGGCTCGTATTAAATTCTCGCCTATTACGAAATTTAATACCGTGATTTTGGATGGTTGGGCAACACTTGTCTTCAAAATGACATAAGGGAGCATTTATTTAGCTAATGCCCGAGATAAACATCTCTTTCTCAACACTAACATTTAACGTTACAGTTAGCGATAGTCTGGCAACTATATTTGTTTATTGGTAAAGGGATTTTCGAAAGTGTGGAGTCTTTTCGCAAAGTGCCAGACTAAAGTTGATTATTGGTTATTATTACACCACCCAATTATTGGCACGTTAGTAAAACTTTCGTCTTTATGTAAGTGTAGGTAAATATAAAATAAAAAAGACGGGCACTCCGGGAGTGCCGACAGAAGTTATTACTTGAACAATTACGTGTGAATTTTTCGAATCGTCAGAAAATACTACTACATATATTATATTACAATTTTCACTTTCATTTAAAGCGCTATTGTACATGAAAAATAATGCATATTATTTTACATAAAAATATTGCAATCTATTGCTTAAACCGTACATTTACAAATACATACATGAAATATTGAATTTAATAATTAATTGGTATTCTTTGAAATGAATACCTACCAATGAAATTTATGAATTTTCATCTACAAAAATTTTGCAAAGGTACATATTAAAATTTCCATTTAATTTGTAAATGAAATATCCTATCTTTCTAGCTGCATACAACCATGCACACAAACAAAGTTTCATTGAGATCAGTTGAGATTCTCAGAAAACGGACAACAGCGCCAACTATCGCGTCCAAAACTATCCTATATATCTAGCTGCATACAACCATGCACACATACAAAGTTTCATTGAGATCGGTTGAGTTTCTCAGAAAATGGACAACAGCGCCACCTATCGGGTGTCGGTTTCTCGGTGTCGATGACGCGGTGTCGTTTTAGAAGTAACCCGAATTCATTGATTTCTTCCCATCTGAAAGTGCCCAACGCGCCTAAGGAAGTAATGACTTAAAAAAAAACCTTGAACTCAATTTCTATATACACCACCATATGTACGATTGTACGACCATCAGCGCACGTCATCAGCCACCTGCGCATTTCCTCAGAAACACATTGTCGTTGTTGATTACATTTTACATACCCATTCACGTCGCATACTTCTCTTAATTCGGGGAAAACACCACGCATTCCCCAAAGCAGAACAACGATCAAGAACCGCGGTTGCTTATAAAGTTCGATTTGAGAAAATAAATTTATTTTTTTCGTGTTAGATTTTAGGTTCTAGCTCAGCTTCTAGAGTACATAGAAAGCTGATTGATGGCTTGAAATAACTGTGAAAGTGTTGGCTCTCCTAAGGATTGTATTTTGTTTGCATTGATTAAGAATTGTTTGACTAATGGCGATTTAAAGCAGTAAAGTCAGGAAAAAAAAACACATTTTGGTCAAAAACGCTCCCAAAAAATAGGCTTGACAATGAAAGGAATAGCCTATGTCCTTCTCAGAATCTTAACTAACATTTCAAAAAAGTTTCATCAAAATCTGTACAGTAGTTTTCACGCCAACGGCGAACATATGAAAACGGCTACAGTTTTGTTATATTTATTAATATAGAAGATAAGCTCTTTCTTATTCACTGCCTTAGTTTCTTGTTTATGGAAAATAAGATCGAGTTGTTTTATTATTCTGAATTTGTTTGTATTTTGTGAATTTAAATTATTTCCACAATTTTTTTTTAACTAATAATTTATTTCTAGCAAAAACAAAATATTTATACAGATACAAATATTTTTTTTTTTGATTTGCTTGGATTAATTTTCGTTCAGTAATGCAGGCGCAGTGGCTTAGTGGTTAGTGTGTTGCCACATGCAGTTCAGGTGCGTGAAGTGCAACAAGGACCACAAACATGGGGAATGTTCATTAGGCACAGATAGAGTAGAGGATCGGGGCCAGCTCTCATGTGTACTCTGCAACACCTCAGGACATCCTGCAAATTTCAAGGGATGTCCCAGGTATCAGCAGGTTAAACAGAATGTGCAGGCTCGAAAACAGAAGTCTGAAGAAGAGAAAGGTCGAAAGAGTCGCTCGTTCTCTAATTTTGTTGCACCCAATGTGTCCTTTGCCCAAATGGTAACTGGACCGGGTAGCACAATAACAAAAAGCGCGCCGAAGGTTCCTACGCCTGAAGCGGATCTGGATTTGAAATCGATCCTTCTGTCATTGCACGGAAAGATCGACAATTTCCAGAAACAGTTAAATGAGCAAGCGGCTCGAATAGACGTGATCTATTCGACACTGTTTGCCGAGTCTGCCGCGCCATGAATATGATGGGTACGCTGGACGAGGTAAACTTGAAGATCCTTGCGGTGAATGTTAATTCACTTATTCGGATCGAGAGAAGGATCAATCTTTCCAATCTGTTGGAAGCCGAAAAGCCTGATGTACTTCTGGTTAGCGAAACTAAGCTAACTCCGAAACACAAACTAGGCTATAAGAATTACATTGTAGTTAGAAGAGACCGACCCAACTCCACACAAGCAGGTGGCGTCGCTATCTTAATTCGTAAAGGCTTGCGCCATAGGGTCATATACAGCGGGGACGTGCGAAGGTTCCAGGTGTTGGAAGCATGCATCGTATGCATTCCCCTCAATAGCCAGAGGCGGGTGTATGTGGTGTCGCTTTACGCACCTGAATCTCCTCTACGCATTGAATTTTTGAATGAGATCGAGACGCTTTTTCGTTGCTTACAGCTTCAATCGGAAGATAACTATTACTTTTTGGGCGGAGACCTTAATGCTAAACACGCGGCATGGGGAAATGATATTCCGAACCCTAGAGGCAACCAGTTTCACGACTGGTGGCGTCATAATATGATTGAGTACAAACTCGAATTGTACGCGACGGATATCCCGTCTTTCCCTAGGGACGGTTCTTTCCTGGACTTGGCGCTAGTTGACGAAAGACTCGAACTAACAAACATTGATCTAAGCACGCGGAACTGTTTACGAGCGGTTAAGTACGATAGTGATCACTACGGACTTGCCGCCGTATTACGGATCCCGAACGAGCAGACGCAGCTGGAGCAGTACGACCAAGTGCGTTCTTTCGATTACCGAAAAGCGCAGTGGTCGCGCTTCTCCAGAGTTTTAAAACGCGACATACGCTCATGCGAGATCGACCCACCGACAAACAGGAACTTGACGAACGATGAGATCGACACTCATTTACGGCAAATGAATGTCGTCATCAAACGGACAATGGAGCGGACTATCCCTCGGGTAGGACGTTCCACCGACGAAGAACAAACTGAAAAGTATCGAAACGCGACAATCGGCAATCGCGACAACGGCTACACAGACAGTTTACTGACAGGAACGATCCCGAGTTAAGGACACTGAAGTCGATGATCAAAAACCTGAAACAGTTGATCACCGAAAATTACAGGAAATCTGTAAGTTTGTATTGGGGCAACAAAATTCGGGCTATAAAAACCAGTAGTCCGAATATGTTCCCACAAATAAATAAACTGTTCAGGCGGAAAGATCATAACGACATTTCATGTGTCCGAATACCTCGGACGAACGAGAACAGACAGACACTACTGACTGCTGGCATAAGTCCGGAGAGTGCTGACTCGAACGATGGTTTTTTCGTGGTCGAAGACCCGCAGGAGAGGGTGGATTTGATGGGGGCTTTCTTTGAGAGTGTGTATACGGTGAACAACCCTGTTTGCCGTAACCGCGATCTCGAGGAGAGGGCCTTTCTTAACCACTTTTATCTGCGGACCGAAATTCAAGATTGGCGATCCGAGAACAACGGTTTCACCGGGTTCAATGACGACAACCGTGCAAATGGCACAATCGCCGATGCAAATACTCATCTGTTCGTGAGTAGAGATGAACTTCGGTTTATCTTTGAATCACTGAAAAACAAAAAATCGGCGGGAGTTGACGGTGTCCCAAACGTCGTATTAAGACACCTGCCGCTAGAGGCGATAGATATCTTTGCCACGTTATTTAACAATGCGCTGAATAATGCATATTATCCGGAGCAGTGGAAAATAGCGGTGGTACACCCTATCCCTAAAAAGGATAAAGATAGGACAAACCCTGCTAATCTTCGGTCAATTAGTTTGCTCCCGAATGTTAGCAAGGTATTCGAGAAAGTCGTCAATAGATCTCTTTTGAGATGGGTTGAGGAAAACAAGATAATTCCGGAAAATCAGTTTGGCTTTAGAGCGGGGCATGACACTATTCATGCCGCGTCGAAACTGATCTCCGACATTCAGTGGAATAAAAGTAAGAATCAATGCACGGGTGCCTGCCTGGTCGACTTTGAGAAGGCCTTCGATACCGTATGGTTGGAGGGACTCTTTTATAAGCTGACCAGATTGGGCATTCAAAAACCTTTGCTGTATATGATATATGACATGCTTATGGGAAAGAAGTTCGTTGTCAAATCTGGCAATGTGACTTCGAGCAGTGTTTTCGAAATTAAAAACGGCTTACAACAGGGAGCAGTGAATTCTCCGATCCTGTTTAATATTTACACAAGTGATCTGGTGGGTTCCCTCAGACATGCTATAGCGTACGCAGACGATTTAGTGGCGTACAGATCAGGACCAAAAATCGAGGTCATCAGAATCCTTCTGCAGCGTGACTTCGAGCAAATTAAGAGGTATTGCGATGATTGGAAGTTGAAAATCAATTTCCAAAAATCGGAAACAATCTTGTTCAGAACTCCATTGGCTGGGGCCCCTAGGGATACCAGAAAAAACTGGAGAAAATTAACAATTATTGGACAGCAGGGACGGCCATTGGTGGTGAAAAACGTGGTCCGGTATCTTGGCATCTGGCTTGACCAGTATCTATATTTTGACAAACATATAGATGCTTGTCTGGCTGGGGCTAAGCGGGCCTATTGCGTCGCTCGAGTCTCGGCGGCACGGGTGAACCCTTGTCGGCGGCTGTCAGGCGCCCATGGATGCAATCAGGATGGTGACCAATCCTTAAGATTGCTCACCACCCTGATTATAATTAATTTAGGCTAAGTAGCTTAGGTAGTTTTAAGTAGTTTTTAAATAAATACCAATAATAAAGAATCCAAGTTTTATGAAAGTTTCTTGGAAAATAAAAAACAAATCAAAGTAAATATAGATAGATTTAAGGCCGAAAGGCAATAATTTTAAGGATATAGTTAAGTTTAGAGCGCTCGCTAAGAGCCAGTAAGCTAGAATTAAGATTGTTAGTTTTAAATTAGATTTAATCATTTTTGTCTAGTATGTAAGTTTAATTAATAATATTAATAAAAATGAATTTAAAAGTAAAAGGTTCGAATCCCGCAAAAAAACCCAAATTCCAACTCAGGGTTTTTTCACTGCGCCACCTCTCGCGAACGTCTGACAAACATCCGAGAGTATAACTGTCATGAAAGAGCTTCTCAATTAGCCGTTTGGAATCGGCATAAAATTGTAGATCCCTTCCATTCGTTCCAAAAATGAAAACTCACACAAAACGAATGGTTGTGAGAAGCTAGGCCTAGGGTCCCTATGGACCTGTTGCGCCAAAAATTATTATTATTATATTACTTAAACTGAAAAAGGTAAATTTTTTTTATTGATTACTTAAAAAAAAGAAGTGGGACCACAGGTCTGGGGTGTCAATTAAGCAGTCATTTAGCCCCTAAAGGGAAACACTGAGTTTTACTCTCATCGCAGGTCTCAGATATTTATATTTTGTAAAACGTGCGATAGAGTCAGGGGTAATTGAACATAAAATTAAATTTAAATTCAAACATAATGGTGTGATGATCTCTCTCGGTAGTACATAACATATACCTATAAAAAAACAATGATCAAACTGCTCTTAACTTTCCGAATGTATTATTATTGTTATATTATGTATAAAAATATTATATTGTTTTATTTACAGAGTGACGTTTTCGATGAAATCGATCTCTCCGACTTATGTTTTGCTGAATGTAGTATCAAAAATATAAACCATAGTTTCCAGGTAAGAAATTTTATTATCCTTTTTTGTCATCCCAATCGGGCTTAACATAAGACTGCTTACTACAACGAAATCTGAACTAGAATTTGTAAGCCGGGGTAATTATCGGGCCTTATGCCTTAGGCTCGATAAGGATTATTACTTGAATGTTATCGGAAAGTTTCATCTTTGTTAGGTGTGTTTTATTGAACATCTGTCTCAGCAAGCAAAATAAAGTAGAATCTTCAGTACACAATTGCAACAACTAAATTGTACTTGGCATTTTCGAACTTCACACTAGGTAAGTTAATTATCCTAAGTGGAAGTGCTTTGACAGCAGGGGCTTATCTTAAACGCTTTTTGAGTTCAATGTAAGAGAGAAAACTCATTTTCAGCGATGAATCAAACGATTGAACAAAGCAACATTATATTTAAAAGATTCTTATAACATCATCGCCGCATAGTTAATCGTTTTCATTTTGAACAGTTTAAACATAACTGTTAACAAACTGTGACAACAACGAAATAAAAAAAATTATGGAAATTGCTTTTCTTTTAGTTTTTATTTGATGTTATAAAAAAATGCAATCAATATTTTTTGGGAGGTCTCTCTAAAGAGAACGTAGGTGTAAATTTATTTTTACTAGCTGTCCTACGAATTTCGTTCAGACCAAATTCGTTAATATACTTAATGAAAATATTAATTCCGAGCATACACAATGCACATGCTACTCAAAAGTTATATTGAATGGAATAGAAATAACTGAACTATAGCAATGTCAATGTGTTTCAATCAAACCGCAATGATTAACGTGGCGGCCAACCTTTCACTTTTTCACGAAAGTGCTTTACGATTACGATACAAGACGTTAATACAAAGCGGAAGATTTTGCTCACACGTGAGCACGTCACATACGATTGACCATTTGAAAAACATGGGAATTCAAGAATTGATGTCACAATTCACAAATATCCAGCGATTGTCCTTGCGACTTATTATTTTTTATAGTGAAAGCTAGGCGCTTGAAAGCTAGGCCTTTGAAATAAGTTATGTTGTATTAAAAGTAGGTGGCACTACCCCTTTTTCTACCCATATACCCAATCTCAACTCCTTAAACTTTTATTTTCACGACAAAAAAGAGCATATGTCCTTCCAATACAAATCCACCAAGCCCAAAATCGTAAATACCGAACTATCTATCCTCGAGTTATAATTGCACACATAGACGTCAGTCTATTTCATATATAGGGGTACCCACCCGGTTTGTCCGTGCCTTTCGTTTGGAACTATCGGTTAGTTTATGGTTTCGGAGATCGACAACAGCGCACGTATCGGATAGACCGTCAGCGCACCTACACAATTTCCCCGCAAATCTGGGAAATAAAATTCTTAGATTTCCTATCTGTGAATGTGTTAACTGTTAAGAGTCGTAAGAGCATTATGTCGTCACTAATCTTGACTATAACTCTCTTCGGCCGTTGACTCTCTTTCGCGACGTCGCTTTTAGTTTGTACGGGCATGAAGGATGAAAGAAATGTATTTCCCGGAATCATAGAATTTAATTTTCTAAAGAAAAAACCACGAAATTGATGAAAAATTAAACGAGCATGAAACAAAGTTTGAGGAAATTAATGAAATGGCCATTGAAGCATTTATACAAGCCATAGAAGACAGACAACTGCAGATGGCTCTACGAATGGCTGGAAAGAGAACTCTTCCTGAGGCACTGGCATTTGCCTTAATGATGAAAGCATGCTGACCAAGCATCTCAAGGATTTCACCACGTGAGAGAAATGACATCCGTTGAATGCTCATGCCAGAGAACAGAAGTAGTAGACCGGAACAGTGCTCGAAGGGGACAGATCCGTTGCTGGAACTGCAACAAAATTGGACATCTATAATGACAGTGCAGAGCCGAAAGTGGACAGGGCAGTTGTCCACATTGCAGAACTAGGAACTGGAACGAGGAGTCGTTTGAACATTCGGCGGATGGAACATCACAAAGCCATCAGTCGGGAAACGAGTAAGAACCAACTTCGCGGGCAGAAGCTGTTTTCCGGAATCGACGATCCCAGGACCATAATTCAGATTTCCCAGACCAAACGATTAAATAGGAGCTTAACAGTGGAAGCCCATATATCGGCCAAAAAAAGTATGTGGCTACAATCGATATAGGTGCCACCGCTTCCATAATCAGAAGGGACATCGTTCGCCAATCATGGCTGCAAACAGCTGCTGATATATGTGGCGAATGCATCATGACCTTCGTAAGAGGCACGTATTTGGACAAAACAGGAAGGTGATCCTTCGAGCCACCAGATCCAGAAAAGTATTATCAGGCCTATATCGTCGGAAAAATGCTTGTTGAACCTAAAAAAAACTTTGTTCCCGTTCGTGTCCTAAATGTGGAACACAGAAGCGTGGAACTGAAGCAAGGGGGAGTGGTCGGAAAGTGCGTACCGATTACTGCGGTCACAAAGTTGTCCAATGAAAGTCCTGCGAAACCGGATAGACCATCGGAGATATCGGAAATGAAAAAGAAGTCTATTGGTAGTCTATTCAATGAGTTCGCTGATATATTTGCTTCGCAGAGTAGCGAATATGGCCGAACACATGTCGCACAACATCGAATCGACACCGGGGATGCGAGACCAGTTCGTCAGCCTCATAGACGACTACCATTGGCCAAGCAGACGGAGGTAGCAGAAATTGTGTCTAAGATGGAAAAGGAGGGAGATTGAAATCTCAAAAAGTCCGTTGGCATCGCGGGTCGTCCTGGTCAAGAAGGAAGACGGAATTACGAGATTCTGAGTGGACTATCGGCAACTAAACAACGTCACCCCTGCCAAGAATTGACGATACCCTGGACACACTATACGGAGCCAAATGGTTTTTGACTCTTGATCTTAAGAGAGGCTACTGGCAAGTGCAGATCCATCCAGAAGACCTCAAAAAAACACCATTCATTGCAGGAAAAGTGCTTTGGCAGTTTATAGTGATCAAATTTGGACTGTGCAATGCTCTCGCAACTTTTGAACCTGTTTGGTCTGCCTGGGCGATGTCATGATGTTTTTATTGGCTTATCGAGGTGCAGTGCATAACACCACAGGACATACTCCATCTGAAGTTCTATTCTATCTCCATGCGAAGAACCCAAGAATGAGGAGGACTATGTTACAGACCGCATGAAAAGGAGGTTCGATACTAAAACGACAACTACAGGATTCCAGAAAGGAGATCTGGTTTGGCTTTATAACCCTCATCGAAGAAAAGGTTTATCACCAAAGTTACAACAAGACTGGGAAGGGCCCTATACAATTATTGTAAAACGCATCAACGACGTTGTCAACGCATCCAACAAGGAAGAGGCAAGCCGAAGGCAGTTTATTTTATCCCTTAAGCCTGAACTACATCGAAACAAAAGTGGGAAAAAGTAAAATGTTTGCATCGGGCCCGCTCTAAAGTTGGTACTAGTTGAATGCAGTTTACAAAGTGTTAATGAACTAAAAAGTTAAGCACCGGCTTTGCAGTTAGCGTGCTGTTAGTTAGTATTTACTAATCTCTCGTTATACACGATGTCTATAATTTTGCGCCATTGAAATAAACTGACATTTGAAAAACTAAACCAAAGACAGTTGGACTAATTTCGAACACATACTATCTAAATAAATAAATAAATAGTTGGCGCAACAGGTCTGGTCTGTAGGGACCCTGGGCCTAGCTTCTCACAACCATTCGTTTTGTGTGAGTTTTTCTTTTTTGGAACGAATGGGAGGGATCTACAATTTTGTGCCGATTCCAGACGGCCGATTGAGAAGCTCTTTCAATACAAAGTTATACTCCGGATGTTTGTCAGACGTTCTCGAGAGGTGGCGCAGTGAAAAAACCCTCAGTTGGAATTTGGGTTTTTGCTGGATTCGAACCTGGGACCCCCGCTTAGTAGTCCAGCACACTAGCCACTTAGCCACTGCGCCTACTAGCAAAACAAAAAAAAAAAAGAGTGTAAATACCAGCAAAAGCAGATTGCGTTACAAAACGTCAGATTTCTTACCTTACATTATTAACAGCGCTCGCTTCACCTTACCAAGTTCATAAAAAAGCTACGAACATTTTTATTTCGTTACATCCCCGGACAGATTTCACGAAATGAGAAAAAAAAAACGGTATAGTTGATGAGGAAGCAGCCCTGGGTAGTTTCCTTCACAGTTCGCACACCAGTACCTATTTTTTACTTTTACAATTTCTTTGTAACGTATTGACCTTGAATTTTCTCCTCACTTTAATGTACTATGTATCATTAATATTTCATGATTCCATTTCGAAAATATAAAACGAGAGAATAAAAAGGCTCTGAAAAAAGAAACTTGCACAACCATAACGATAGCAACAGCAACATGCATCGTTTCAAGGAAAACGTACCATAGGTCGGTACTCCTATGTTGAATTAATAGATACACACATTATTTGTGTAGATGTATAATTTTTATATCCGTATAAGATGTGCTAACAAATTTGTATGGATTATCTTGGCAACAATCCTTTTCCGCAAGGACGTCGTTACTATGTTTTCAGGGCACCCATTCCGCATGCCGATTATCGCCAGACGATAGCGTTTCCACCATAGCTTTGCTTCGTGTAACTTCAATAAGCGAGTATCGTCGAGATGATATTATGATATCATCTTGGCGATTGAACATTTGCTTCTCGTAACTCAATAATCGTCGAAACGCTATCGCCCAGCATATGCAATTTGAGCGATACGTAAGAGGTATCGTTTTGGATTGACTTGTATGTTTTGCTTTGTTATTGAATTTGAAGAAGTACAACTAACTGTAGATATTTTTTTTAAATGTTACCGAATATATTAGTTACTTATAACCGTTATTGTATAAAATGTTAATTGATAATTTTATACAACACCCTACTAATAAGCACCCAACGTAATACGAATATTTCACAAACACATTGTAGGCCAGTTGCGTTGTGTCACTTTTAGAAATTAAATTTAAGTTAACAAAATGTTTCATTCAGTTAACAAAAGGGATATGATACGAAGAAGGAGACAATGAAGAGATCAATCAAATCACGTATCTCTTCCAACACAAACGTAAGTACATAAAAAATGTATTTCAAAAATGTTAAGGACTATTTTATTATTGTCCTATTATTTGAAATCATTGTAATTTTGTTCAACGATTTCATCTTTCAAAAAAAAATCGTTTATATTAGTGTTAGAAACAATGAATTGCTGCTGCCGCAACATAACATATTCCTCCAGTATTAAAATTGGCAGTCACGCTGGAAATTCTGAGTGGAGGAGGCTATCAGTGGTTGACTGGGAATGGTTATAGAGTAGCTATCCCGCAAAGCACCCTTTTAAAGGTTGTGGCTAAAGTGGTAGGAGTTTTAGAAACAAAGATTTGTTCTCTATGGATTAAATAAAGAATTCCCAGCGATTCAGAGAAGGCTGAAGTAAAACAATTTTTTTCCACTGCGCCACCTCTGTCGAACGTCTGACAAACATCCGAATAAGCATCGCAATTAGCCGCTCTTGCGTGTTACGAAAAGAGACCCGACAATGTTGGTTTGTGTCGAATATCTCTCTAAATCTATAAATATATAGTATACCGAGTTGCAAACCCGGTTGGCAACTTAGTCAGAGAACGAACAAATGAACAATTGAATCAGGTTACTGCAACTGGATCTGGTTAGGGTTAACTCGGTTTGTATTAAAACAATAATACAATCTAACTCGAATTTATGAACGGGTACGGTTCATTCAAACCGTTTTACCTATAGACTCACTCAATTGACAAAAACCACCCTCTCATAACTATTCATGATAGAAAACAGGTGTAAAGGGCAGGGCACAACTTTCCAATTGCAATATCTATGTGCATTCGTGTGTTTGTACAGTGTGCTTAGGAAATTATATCACACGTACCTAACCAACCGAAACCGAGTCGTGTGTTGAATTCGGTTTAATGCAGTGGCATTTTATTATGCTGTTTTCGGTCGGTTCGTTTCGTGTATCGGTTTTCGTCAACTGGGGTCGGGTTCGGGTACCTATGGTACAAATGACGAGTTATAGTCTTCACTTTAGTGTTCAGTCGTCACAGTTCATACGTATTCACAAATCTAAGACAGAATTTTATTTTCAAAATTTGCGGTGGAATTGGGTAGGTGCGCGGAAAATGACGGTCTCTTTAATACTTAATTTACCAACAACCAGTTTTGAAAAAAAAAATTTCTCTCTTATTTGCGTATCAATAAATACATACGTGTGAAGCAGCAAAAAAAAAAAAAGAATTCTAAATGGAGGGCGTACCTATAATGAAATACTGGCACTTTGCAGTCATCCTAAATCGTGGTATTTCTACAATTTTGTAGAAATTTTGAAACCATCAAAATTTATGAAATATCAGGAATCGGATGAAAAAAAACCTTCGAACTACATTGCTAGGTACACACTAAATGTCCATAAAAAAGGGATTTACCTTTTAGTAAAAAGTTTCCAGTACCGAGAATAATCATTATGATGTTAAAGACTTTGTATTGGAGGTTGATTAAATGAGAATCTCTTTCCTAACAAATCGAGGGAATTTGAGTTCGGTAAAAAGGTAAAAATGCCCGCACTCCGTAGGAAAAATAAAGAAAGTAGGCTATTTGGTGTGTTCCTGTCAGCTGATGGATGCATTCCAACAGTTTAAATTTGTTGTTTTATTTCACCGCGAAAACATCTATTTTGCAAAATGATGAGAGGAATTAACTTAGAAATATGCATTAATAAATAAATAAATAAATATTTGGCGCAACAGGTCTGTAGGGACCCTGGGCCTAGCTTCTCGCAACCATTCGTTTTGTGTGAGTTTTTAATTTTTGGAACGAATGGGAGGGATCTACAATTTTATGCCGATTCCAAACGTCCGATTGAGAAGAAGCTCTTTCAAGACAATTATACTCTCGGGTGTTTGTCAGACGTTCGCGAGAGGTGGCGCAGTGAAAAAAACCCACAGTTGGAATTTGGGTTTTTGCGGGATTCGAACCTGGGACCCCCGCTTAGCAGTCCAACACACTAACCACTAAGCCACTGCGCCTACAGAAATATGCATTAATAGTTATAAAAAAAATTGTAGGCGCAGTGGCTTAGTGGTTAGTGTGTTGGACTACTAAGCGGGGGGTTCAGGTTCGAATCCCGCAAAAAACCCAATTTCCAACTCAGGGTTTTTTTCACTGCGCCACATCTCGCGAACGTCTGACAAACATCTGAGAGTATAACTGTCATGAAAGAGCTTCTCAATTAGCCGTTCGGAATCGGCATAAAATTGTAGATCGCTTCCATTCGTTCCAAAAAGGAAAACTCACACAAAACGAATGGTTGCGAGAAGCAAGGCCTAGGGTCCCTACGGACCTGTTGCGCCAAAAATTATTATTATATTATAGTTATAAATTAAGACATCTTTGTTCCTACAAAAAATATTCGGCCTTACCAATAATCAACTTTAGTCTGGCAGTTTACGAAAAGACTCCACACTTTCCAAAATTCCTTTTTAAATAGTTTGCAAGCAACTCGATGCTTACTAAAAAACGTATTTTATATAAGTTTGGGATATTTACATGACTTTCTTGACAGTCGTTACAAACAGAATAAAATATCTTCTTACTTTTGGACGGCTCATACATTTTTTTAACAATTCTCAGTGGGTACCTTAGGCGACTCAGGTAGATATTTGACTGCAACCAAACATTAATCAAACTCTTTGCTAAAGGAGTTTGTTTACCAAGAATGAGTATTTTTAATGAAACAATGGTTGGTGTGAAAAGGTTCACTTCGCGGAAAATATAGATACCTATAAGAATAGCAAAATACACGCGAAATAACAGGTTTATTAACTTCTGGAGGAGTAACTGGAAGTACGAGAATATGTGTGAAAGAAGAGGAAACATAACAGCTTCGTGCATAAAAATTTGCGCTTTAAATTTTTCAGTTCGAATTTCAACTTTTGTCGGTTTCTAAGTTTCCTGAATGAAGTAATTTATATAAGTCATATAATTTTTTATAGGTCAAATTGTATTTTTTTTTTAAAGCCGGAAGGATAAGTTCTTAACACACTTCCTACGAGCCAGCTATTATTATTTCTATTTTCAAAAATATTCACTTGCTAACGATGCAATTGTGATGTTTATACCACCAATAAGTTTTGATTTGAATCGTCAGCCTACGAATAAATTAACGAATTCAAATAAACCGTGTTCCGTTTATTGATTAATCTGAAAGGGATTTTATTACGACACAAATGAACTCATAAAACAATCGTGAAGTAGTAATAAAAAACAATTGAAGCGTATAATAAAATGTTCTGAACATTGTGTCCGAGAGAGTGATAGGACATTACTGATTTGCATTATGATATATTTGACAGATCAGCGGATATTTTGTGCATTTATTAGTTTGTGTTTTGTTGTTTGCTTATAATAAGCAAAGAGTATTTGAAAGATATCTGTTGGGCAAATTTAATTGCAATTTATGTCTTAGGAAAAGTCAAACTGTCTCACTGTTTGCCAGCGGTGCGATCAGTGAGACAGTGTAAGGCGAATGGTTAATTAGTAGGTAATAAGTATTTTATTAAATAAATTAAGTAACGTAAAATATATTTCTTCAGAAAAAAACGTAACAATAAATTAAAAGTAAAAAAAAATCAGTTTAAATTCAGATATGGTTCGTCGTCGGTTTACAATGAAAGTGCAAACAGTGAGACATGTTTTACTATTTGATTTCTGGAAATGTCTCACTGTTCGCTTTTTGTCATTTCATAGAAAAGAAATAATATTACAAAAATGACAAAGAATTCTAAGATTTTTTTGTTTTATTATAACAGAACACATATAAATGTTATATGTAAAAAAAATTCTGTATATTTTCCTGATTATTTCCCGTTACTATGCTAAATTTAAATACACTCCGAAAAATACTTTGAGCGATTTTTTTTTGTGTTTACCAGGTGGAGGTTAACGCGCAACCGAAACTTGGGTTCAAAAGAATCAAAACACGTGGAGAGGGAAATAAACGTTTATACCAATACCGGCATGTCTGTGCATGCTTTAACGAAATAGAAAAATGAGTTGTCTCACTGTTTGCACTGTCTCACTGTTCGCACCTTTCCCCTACATTTTTACTAAAGCTGACACCCAACTAGTTGTCGACATTATTGATTGATTATTAGTAAGGCCGATTGTGTCTGTTTTTAATTGTTGTTCTTCGCGAAAATTCAAAGGGAAGAATTGATAAGGAACATATAAATTTAGAGTATGTTGTGGTTCAGGGGAGATATAAGATTATTTCTGAGTGGCTAACATTTTTGAGTTATAATCTTGTAATGAATTTTTCGTTTAATTTAAGATTTCATGTATTTTTCAAGTACAGTATTAAATGAAAATGGAAATTGTAATATAATTTTTGTAGTAAAAGCACGGGCACAAATCCTCATTCTTTAGTCCTTCACGTGGGCGGCCGCCTGAAAATGGCTAACCGTCAAATGGTTATTGTCAGCCAAGGATTTACGCTAACGTCTCAATCGTTTGTCGTGATCCATTAGTCTGAGGTATGAGTAGGTAAACGTTTAAATCCAACCTAATTCCAGTGGTGGTGTGAGGCTGTGAGCAGATAGCAAACCGTACCCAAGGATGAAAGGCTGGGTGTAAAACCAGTCGCAAACGAGCTCCCTCCGACGCGCAGGCAAGGTCAGTTGTAAGAATGTGCCCCTTCTCGGTAAGTCGGCTCTGCCGGGATTGGACTTCCTTTCCGGACATACTCGTGGTACCACAATTTAAAAAAAAATGAACAAAAATGCAAACAAAAAAGAAAAAGAAAATAAAAAAACTAAAAAAGGAAGAATCCCTCTTAGGGACCTCTTCCGAGGAGGATCTACTAGCCTCCAGCCAGGAGACAGTATTTCACCCCTCAAGCCGTAGGAGCAACAGCCATAGTACTCCTTCCGGCAGTCAACCATCTACATCTTCCAATTCTACGACAACAGTAGGGGCCGAGGATACCAGCTATAGTATCCAAAAGCCACACAACATAACCGGTAAAGCCACCGGGAGCACCAGCCATAGTGCACCCAAACCCAAGAAGTCCTCCGGCTGTCTCTTGAAGTCAAGGTATAACAGGGCTGTCTTCAGTCTTGCAAAGATTGCAAAGAACGAGGAGACTGGTATGACTCATGAGAGCGACAAGCAAGACAAGGCAAAATACCAAAAGGTGGTCGACGAGTACGTAAACCACCAAAACAAACCGAAGCAACCGCAACAGAAGAAAGAGATCGTGAAAAGAATCAGGTCTCAAGACGAGACCTCTCACTCCTTCAAAAAGTCGAAGATTGCTCCGAGACTCACCGACCTTCAGAGCCCATCCACTTCCCAGGCAACTAGAACCTTCACTGAGGTAGTGAGGGATCATCTTCAGGTTGCTGTTATAGACGAGCTGTCTAAAAGTGGTAATTCCATCATGGCACACTGTAGTAGAATTGAAGCCAAACTATCTGAGATGGTTTTGGAACATGTTCTTTCTGGTGTTGATAGCAGACAACCTGGGTTTGACTGCGCGGAAATTGTTCAGGGGTACCGGGTGATTAAATTAGTAGACCAGTACTCCAAGGATTTCCTTGGGTCATGCATCGCCAAGATTAGCGAAGCTTGGGATGGCTTAAAGCTTAAGCTCATCCCAGCCAAGGAGATCCCCACGAGACCCAGGGCACGTATTTGGTTACCCGTTATGAAGATAGACTCTGGGAGTCTTCTGAAGTGCCTCAAGATGCAAAACCCTGGGCTGACGACTGGGCTGTCATTAAGGCAGAAGTTCCCCAGAAAAACAGCTTGTCCTACCTGCTGCTCATCAACGAAGAGTGCCTAGGGGCACTTGAAGCGGCTGATTTTAAGCTAAGGTTTGGCATAAGGCTCGCCAAACTTAAGATTTTCCATTCGACAGGACCTGAAGACAACACGGACGACGGCAGACAACAACTACAACCTGTTTTACAAAAGAGACGTCGGTAAGCCTAGAATATGCATTTTAGCAAAAAAAAATACATTAACGCTTTCCTCTGTCCCAATTTTAGTTCGGGTGACTTAACCGTTGTTAAGGTAGAACACACCCAAGGTCCCACTACCTTCCTATCATCCGCCTATATGGCACACGACAGGCCATCCCCGCCGGAAGAAGTGCAGCAGCTCACTGCAGCGATACAGGCGAGGCAAGGTAACCTGCTCATCGGCTGTGATGCTAACGCTAGGCATCATCTCTGGGGCAGCAAGGAAATCAATGAACGAGGTGAGTCTTTATTTGATTTTCTTTTAACTGGCGATCTATGTGTATGTAATGTAGGTAACACTCCTACCTTTGTTTTTCCAAGTACGGAAAACTTTTATGGGTGGGAAGAAGTGTGGACATTACGCTCAAAACAAACAGCGATAACTTTAGGGTTGAGAATTGGAGAGTCTCCAACTTAAAGTCCTTCTCGGACCACGAGTGGATACTCTTCAGTCTTTGTATCAAGGTAGATATTCCAGTCCTATATAGAAACCCAAAGAGAATTGATTGGAAGAAATTTGGTCAGGACTTAAAATCTAAACTCCCCAGTATCCCACACCTAGAAATTGACTCAGGTGAGGAACTGGACACAATTTCGCTCGCTCTAGAAAGGGCGATGAATACAGCCTTTAAGGTATCGTGTCCCATTAAATACAGCAAAAAAAAACCTTACCGCCGTGGTGGAATGAAGACCTATCCATTCTGAGAAGGATTACTAGGGACATTTTCAATATCTGCTACAGGCATAAGTTCTGGCAACCTTATAAAGACTGCCTAAAGTTCTACAAAAAGTCCATTAAATCAGCTAAGACACAAGCAAGGAATACTGCCAATCTATCGATACTCTAAAGGAATCTGCTAGACTCAGTAAGATTCTATCCAAAGAATGCTCTATTCCATCTTTCATTAAGAAAACGGACGGAACCTGGACAGAATCAACCGATGAATCCTTAGAGCTTCTACTCAACACCCACTTTCCTGGTTGTAAAGACCTCTGCGTAATCTCGTCCTATTCGCCGGGTAATATTCCCTCACACCGGGAAGAAATAAAGCGCATTATAACCAAGGAAAAAATCTCATGGGCCATTCAAAGTTTTGCTCCTTATAAATCACCGGGGCAGGACGGTATTCTCCCCATCATGCTGCAAAAGCATGAGGGGATAGTGCTGCCCCTTCTCGTGAAAATATACAGAAGCAGTATCCTACTAAATCATGTACCTCAGTCTTGGAGACATATTCGAGTAGTTTTCATACCGAAAGTCGGCAAAAGAGGTCACGAATCCGCGAAGAACTTCCGACCTATTAGCCTAACCTCCTTCATACTCAAAACTCTAGAACGTACTTGGCCTCCACATAAGAACAGGCCTTGAAAGGTATCCCTTATGTAACTCACAACACGCATACCTCAAGGGCAGGTCGACTGAGACAGCTCTTCATGAAGTAGTACGTACAGTTGAGTGGTGACTCTCCCATCACCAATATACCTTAGCTACCTTCTTAGATATAGAGGTCGCCTTTAACAACGTCCACACTGAATCGATCCAGGAATCTCTCTTAGAATTAGATGTAGAGGATTTCGTCACTTCATGGATCATTTGGATGCTCAAAACAAGGATCATTCAAGCAAAACTTGGTAACACCCTTCAAAACAAATCAGTAAGCAGAGGAACACCTCAAGGTGGGGTGATGTCGCATCTCCTATGGATTATGGTACTTAATAAAATCCTTTCAAACCTCGACAGGGAAGGTATCAAAGTCGTTGCGTATGCGGATGACGTGGTCGTTCTAGTATCAGGAATGTTCCCGAACGTGATTAGTGAAATCATGGAAAGGGCACTGGGCAAGATTAGCGGTTGGGCTACAAGCTGTGGTCTTAGCGTTAACCCAAGTAAAACTGAACTGATGCTTTTCACCACCAAAACCAAAATACCAACCTTCTCACTTCTCCGCTTAAACAACCAAAATCTTCCTCTACCCACCAGCGCTAAATACCTTGGAGTCATGCTTGACCCCAAACTCAACTGGAAGTACAATATCGAACACCGAGTGCGGAAGGCAAGCATAGCTTTCTACACTTGTTGTAA
The DNA here is from genome assembly GCA_949126925.1 of Cheilosia vernalis. NCBI lineage: Eukaryota > Metazoa > Arthropoda > Insecta > Diptera > Syrphidae > Cheilosia > Cheilosia vernalis. Next base: position 45,122,869 of record OX421358.1, read on the forward strand.
AACTTTCGGCAAGAAGTGGGGGCTTCAACCAAAGATGGTTCGCTGGATGTACACAGCGGTGGTACGTCCCATCCACCTATGGATCACTGGTATGGTGGCCCGCCTTAAGAAAAACCTATAACGTCCTTAAATTAAGTAGAGTCCAAAGAACAGCTGGAATTGGAATCACAGGAGCCCTGCGATCAAGTCCGACCGCTGCCCTCAATGTCATTCTCAATTTCCTGCCAGTGGATCTGCATATAAAAAACATTGCAGCATGTAGCGCTGTCAGATTAAAGGAATCTAAGTGTTGGTCCGAAAGGCCTTACGGCCATACCAGCATCCTTCTTTCCCTTCCTGACGGCATAGCCTATCCTGCTCCCCCCTCAATTTCAGGTTCCGCTGGTTGTGGTATCAAAACGGCCGGCGCTCAATGCGCTATTTGTGTTTTTCCCTCACGGGAATACAGCCACTTAAACCAACCAACCAACCAGTAAAAAGTAGTTTACAAAAATGAAGAAAAAACTTTATCTAGAAGTATTTCCTGCACAATAAAAAATTTCCTGACGATACGAAAAATACGAATGTAATTTTTCAAGTTTTCACTTCTGTCGGCACTAACGAAATGCCACTGTTTTTTTTTTTTTTTAATCATGGGTTCTGATAGCGAGAATATGTTGCCGATTGCAAATAATATTACATGTAATAAAAATTAATGCTATCGGTATTTTTTTTAAGCCTTCTGCCTGCGCCTGAGCGATGAAGGGCACGTCGAGGTCGACCTATAAGATCTATTGTGCCATAGGGCCTGAATAATGTTTAGGCTAGCAGATTCTCCACTTTTCTTATAAAGTTAATCAAGCTGCTGGCAGATAACTTCTTCATCTCTTCAGGGCTCATAAGCTCCCTGTAGAAGATAGTAATCCTGATTTCGGCGGTGGCCATGGTGTGGTGGTTGAGTGTTTGCTTGTGCCCCGAAGCGGCGTAGGTTCGAGCCCCAGCCGGGAACAGCAAAAACACTGCCACTGTGACCATAAAGAGAAACGATTAACATCTGAGTTTCTCTACCACTACACCAAAAAAGGGGTTTCTGCTTGGTAGTACAATGGACCGGTATCGAGTCTGAGTGCTTTCGGGATTTGGAATCCCCTTTTAATTAAAAAAAAAATATCCTGATTGCACATAGGGCTGGACACTCACATATTATGAGCTCAGCTGTTTCGTCTTCTTCAAGACATATCCGACAAAGTGAGGAGTCGGTTCAATTTATTTTATTTTAGTAGTGTTGAGCCGCGTACATGTCCACTGAAATATTTCATTTCTTTACTGTTCCATCTCTCAAGCATTTTTTTCTGATGGAATCCAATCAGTGGCGGCTGATTTGATGTAGGGGAGGCACGCCAATAGTGAGACATTTTTTTTTTAATTTCTGTAACTTAAAAAGTTTTCAAAATATTTTGAAATTCTAATATGTATCTATTTGCGTCGTGTTTCACCTTAACTTTTGCATATCAAATTTAATATTTGTGTTTATCGAATAGAATTGGTGATAAAAAAAAAGTCTGCAAAACTCTTTTGTCTCACTGATGGGACACGTGTACATACAGTGAGACAGCTGATACCCAACAGTGAGACAGGTAACATAAATAAATATATTGTCTTTCTTTGCTGAAATTAAGAATAAATAAATATTTTGCTAGACATTAATTTTTTTTTTATTAAGTTTTTAATGTTAAAAAACAGTCTTCAGTGACTAAACATAGGTAAAAACATAATTAAAAATAAATCTCAGACTCCAGAAAACGGAAAAAAAAACTAGCGAACGTCAATTTGGTCAAAATGTATTCCAAACCTATGCTGCCTTGTTGCCTACTCGTATGGCCAGATGCAATAGCATCGGGTAGTACAATTTTTATGTCGTCTAGGCCTCTAGGGTAACAAATGATATATCGGCCACATTTGAGACTGTCTCACTGTTTGTCGATGTACACTGTCTCACTGTTAGCGAATCCTTCCAAATTAAAAAAATAAAAACAAAAATGCAAATACCTCCAAAGCTACACTTTGAAACATCTTAAATGCACTATCAATATTGACTACACATACCAAACTAAATAATAGAAATACACGTTGTTGTGAATTACCTAGAAATATGTAATTTTTGACTTTCGCCGAAAATTGAAAAAAACAAATTTCTTGTGTTTTGTGAGCTTCATAGCCGGTCTACACTACACCCGAACTTGATGAGAAGTGAGCCAAATAATAAAACACAGTCAAACTTCTTATATATGCAGGGGGCAACGTGTTCGAACTTCGAACAAGTCATTTCGGACTTCGGAGTAATATTGAGTGTCTCACTGTAGGAGTTGTCTCACTGTTGGCGTGCCTCCCCTACAGTTTTTCGTAGGGAACAATTTTTAGCTAGGACCGCCCCAACCCAAAAAACAATTTTTTTACTGTTCCGACTTTTTCAGTGCACGGAAAGAATTGAAAATCACCAATTGCAACAATTTGAGTTGCAACTCACGAATTATAATTTTTTCGCAAATCACAACAATTTTTTCTTGAGTTTATATAAAAATTGTAATTTGACAATGAGAACGGGCTATAGAAATTATAGTGTAGTTAGAAGAGACCGGCCCAACTCCACACAGGGAGGCGGTGTCGCTATCTTAGTACGTAAAGGCTTGCGCCATAAGGTCAGATATAGCGGGGACGTGCGCAGGTTTCAGGTGTTGGAAGCATGTATCGTATGTATGATACTCCAAACCTTAGAGGCAACCAGTTTCACGACTGGTGGCGTCATAATATGATTGAGTACAAACTCGAATTGTACGCGACGGATATCCCGTCTTTCCCTAGAGATGGTTCTTTCTTGGACTTGGCGCTAGTTGATGAAAGACTAGAACTTACAAACACAGATCTAAGCACGCGGAACTGCTTACGAGCGGTTGAGTACGATAGTGTTCACTACGGACTTTCCACCGTAATACGTATCCCCAACGAGCAGACGCAGCTGGAGCAGTACGACCAAGTGCGTTCTTTCGATTACCGAAAAGCGCAGTGGTCGCGCTTCTCCAGAGTTTTAAAGCGCGACATACGCTCATGCGAGATCGACCCGCCGACAAACAGGAACTTTACGAACGATGAGATCGACAGTCATTTACGGCAAATGAATGTCGTCATCAAACAGACAATGGAGTGGACTATCCCTCGGGTAGGACGCTCCACAGACGAAGAACAAACTAAAAAGTATCGAAACTCGACAATCGATGCTCTGTACAGACATAAAAGTAGACTGCTCTCGAGGCTTAAACGGCTACACAGACAGTTTACTGACAGGAACGATCCCGAGTTGAGGACACTGAGGTCGATGATCAGAAACCTGAAACAGTTGATCACAGAGAATTACAGAAAATCTGTAAGTTTGTATTGGGGCAATAAAATTCGGGCTATAGAAACCAGTAGTCCGAATATGTTCCCACAAATAAATAAACTGTTCAGGCAGAAAGATCATAACGACATTTCATGTGTTCGAATACCTCGGACGAACGAGAACAGACAGACACTACTGACTGCTGGCATAAGCCCGGAAAGTGCTGACTCAAACGACGGTTTTTTCGTAGTCGAAGACCCGCAGGAAAGGTCGGATTTGATGGGAGCTTTCTTTGATACTGTGTATAAGGTGAACAACCCTGTTCGCCGTAACCGCAACCTTGAAGAGAGGGCCTTTCTTAACCACTTTTATCTGCGGACCGAAATTCAAAATTGGCGATCCGAGAACAACGGTTTCACCGGGTTCAATGACGACAACCGTGCAAATGGCACAATCGCCGATACAAATACTCATCTGTTAGTGAGTAGAGATGAACTTCGGTGCATCTTTGAGTCACTTAAAAACAAAAAGTCGGCGGGAGTGGATGGTATCCCAAACGTCGTATTAAGACACCTGCCGCTAGAGGCGATAGATATCTTCACCACGCTATTTAACAATGCGCTGAATAATGCATATTATCCGGAGCAGTGGAAAATAGCGGTGGTACACCCTATCCCTAAAAAGGATAAAGATAGGACAAACCCTGCTAATCTTCGGTCAATTAGTTTGCTTCCGAATGTTGGACGTGAAGGTACCGTGTCGAGGCATGGTCAGTAAGTGGTTAAACCAACTCGGCCGCAAACGGTCCCCTCCGATGCCCGGTTGTATCAGTGCTGTGTCCTCGTAAGACGGCTCTGCCAGGATGGAATACCCCTTCTGGTCTCAATCGTGGGAATCAAATCAATAAAACATACGGACAAATTCATTCACATTTCCTGCAGAAAGCCAATCTCCAATGGGAGGGGTTGACCAACTGCGTTGTATCGTAGCTCAGCGAAATTATATGCACAATCCGAGGTAAAAATATAAAACCATCAGAAAATAAAACACAAGACAATTATAGTGGAAAAATGTTATAAAAAACCACTTTTGTTTATTAATCTCATACAACCTTCTCGGTTGGTTCCTGCTGAAAGACTGCCTTTCGTCATACAAATCTCAGAACCTTCTCGGTCTTTCGTTAAGTTTATATACATAGAACATAGTTGCTTAATACATCGACTGCAGAGTTGCAATACTCATGCAGTTCGATACAGTCCCGGCGAAAACCTATGGTTTTCTACCCTTTCGCTTTTTATTTAAACATATTTCTGCTAAAGATAAATATAAATTATAGTAATTAGATAAATCATTTCAGCTCTTCGATTGGCAGGATACAGATCTTTTGTACTGGACTCGTAAGTTGATTGGTTGCTGCTCGCAGTATAACACTCCTCTCTGCTTGGTTTTAATCTCAATATCCGCCCAATCGCCCATGTCGATGGTGGGTAATTCTCGCTCTTTATTACGCTCAATTGTCCTTCCCTCAAGCCGTATTTCGCCATTTCTTTCTCTCATACACAGTAGATAGATACTCTTCCTTTCACCTGCTCCAGAAATGCGCAACCATAGTTTTACGCTCCTTCCATAATTTTAAACCGTACCTATTTGGCATCTCATTCGTTACGAATGGTAACGGTAACACGAGTGCCTCACCAACCAAAAAATGTCCCGGCGTTAACGCCTATAGATCATTTGGATCATTGCTCAATGGATAAAGCGGTCTTGAATTCAAGATGGCTTCCATTCCAAGTAGTAGTGTCAAACGCTGCTCATGTGCTAAACCCTTCACATCAACAATTCTCGTCAAATGATATTTCATTGACTTTACCGCTGCACCTTGATGTGGTGCTGCAGGAGCCATACATCTCCATCCCGTCCCTTTCGAACTTAAGTGTTCAAAAGTATCCTTCACTAGCCAACGCTTTTTTGCCTTCTGAAATCCTTCGCTGCACCGACAAATGCTGTACCATTGTCGCTATACAGCCTTTCACACCTGCCCCTTCTCGCTATGAATTGTTCGAAACAAGCAATAAGCGCCACTGACGTATGATCTTATATCAAGTCAATATGCACTGCTCTTATTTGAGACAAACAAAGACAGAAACCCAACATTTCTGCTTCATTATTTGCTCACCTGCTCTGTCGATCATTTTGATTTCAAACGGACCTGCTTTTCCTGCTTTAACTCTCTCGGATGGCAAAACAGCCATCAATTGCATCTCAAAGCGACGGTTATGTCGCACACAAATCAAGCACTTATGTAGATAATCCCTCAGCTCAATTCGGAGCTTTGGATTATGTCCTGCCCTGCTCCATGCGTAGTTGCTTAATGAGCGCTATCCATGATTAACCAAGCTAATCGAGAACCATTTGGCATGATTGCTGGATGCCTTCTCTCATTCCATCTCTGCTCTCTCTGACCTTCCCTAAACTCTCAGAATCTTTTTACCATCCAGAATTGCTTTCAAGGATTCTATCCTGCTCTTGTCAGGTAAACACCTGCGCTTCTCTATACAAGTAATTTCCTTCGCAAAATAATTTTCCTGCTCTTTTCTTAGTAAGTGATCAAGTGATTCCATCTTCTCTTCGGAAGACGGTTGTTCAAGTACTCCTGCTATATTCTCTGCTCTATTTCGTGCTATGTTTCCTGCTCTTTCTCTCCTTTTCACACGACGTACAGAACGTCTCCGTCTCTTGCCTCATCACCCTTCCGTCATCTTATCTTTGCTCTAGTTGCATTGATAAAGTGAAGTACATAGCTGATTATTTTTATAGCCTTCTCTAATGTAGACGTGTATTCGATGAATGGAATACTCCTTCTCCAGCACCTCATATAAATAGATAAATTGGCTGTGAATTTCGTGATCACCAAAAACCTTATTCTCATCCCTCCCCCCATCTGAAACATTTGGCACAAACTTTTCAGATGACCAGCTCGACCGAGGTTTTTTCAACCATTCCATTATCAACCAATGCTGATGAGTTTACTCCTCTACTTAGGAGATGAGCAGGATTATCCTTCGCTCCAACATGTCTCCACCTTTTGACTTCAGTGTTTGTCTGTATAGACGAGACTCTATTCGCTAAAATTGTCTTCAAATTGAATGGTAATTTTTTATATCCAATGCCTACTCGATACCTTCACATTCCATTGTTTTGATGTCGCTAACAATTAGTCGTCCCAATAGCTCCGCTGCTGCAAGCTCAAATCGCGGTGTTGGTTTTGTCACTGTTTTAATTTGCGCAACCCGTGTTATTGCTGTGAGAAGAATGGCTTAAATACAGCCATTTGGCTTTCTCACATTATTCGCTGCTCCATATACTCTTTCGGAAGCATCCGAAAAACCATGAATTTCCTTCCGTACCTTTTCCGAGGTACCTATCCATCTCTGAATTCTTACATTCTCTAAGAATGTTATTTCCTGCCAAAAACCTCTCCATCTCTCATCTATCTCTCTTGATAATTTCTCATCCCAGTCAACGTTTAAGCGCCATATGTCTTGGGTAAGAATCTTCCCTACAATCGTAACGGGAGCTATGAACCCATTAGAATCGTAAAGTTGCACAACGCAGCTCACTACCTTTCTCTTCGTCATTGTGTGCTCAGTCACTGGTGTTTTCACTGCAAGTGTGAATTGGTCCTTCTCAAGCAGCCACTTAAGGCCCAAAATCGATGCCTTTTCATCATCTTGGAACAAGGTTGACTTCTGCTTTTCATAGTTCATGTCCTTCACTAGAGCCTTGGAATTAGATATCCATTTTCTAAGCTCAAAACCTGCGCCTTTTAAAACATGATCGATATCTTTCGATAATTCGATCCCCTTCTCTTTGGAATCCGCACGCGTGGTACAGTCATCCATATAAAAGTCTTCCATAATTGCCTTAGCAGCTTTTGGAAACTCCTGCTCTGCTTCTCTGTGTTAATGCTCTTACAGTGTTATAAGCTGCTGAAGTCATACCAAAGGTGACTACCGTCAGCCAATATTCTCTCAAATTGTCCTGCGGGCTTATCTCCAGAATATACGCTGCAAATCCCACTGTTCCTTCACAACCTTCACCGTTCTGAACATCATTTTAATATCCGCACTAATAGCAACTCGATGCCTGCGGAAACGCATTAAAATTTCGTGCAAATCCTTCTGTAGTTTTTCACTAAGCATTTCACACTTCATTTAATGAAATGCCCTTATTTGTCCTGCAGCTCGCATCGAATACGACTCTAAACATTTTAGTGACGCAATGATGTGGCATGTGGTATATAAGCCTGCCATGCACTGTACCAGCTACTGGTGTCATGTGCTCTGCTCTTTCATACGCTCTTATGAATTCTGTTTAAGTTCAGAATCTCCTGCTAGCGTTCTCTCTAAAGCAAAGAAATAATGTTTCACTGTAAGCTCCAAGCTTCCTTCTCTGATTCCTTCAAAGGAATCGTCACAAACAAACCTGCAAGAATTGTCACGTGAAAACGTATTGATGAAATTCTGTTCCACATGCTCCTGCTCCTTTGACCTGCTTGATGATATTTCATTCAATGCCATCCAACTGCCATAAACGCTTAAGCGATTCATGATGTTGATTGTCTTCGATGTACACAACATGTGACACCTGCTCAAGCTCAATGCCCATGCTATCCTTCTCGCTATCATACTTTCCGAGTATGATCCTGCTAAAAATAGCTTCCATCTCTAGAACATCATCAGGCTGATGCCCTTAAAAAGAAATAAATGTCTCTGCTATAAACCTTGGCAATAAATCTACGGGACCTGCTTTCCAAAATTCTGGATCCGCAAGTGGCAACCCCGTAAACATGTCCATCCGTGGCGATCCCAAATTGTGTGTAGGCACAATTGGCTCCCATTTACTTTCTTTGGGCAGTACCCAGAAATCCTGCTCTACTGAAACCTGCGAATTGAACCATGGACCTACAGGAAGTGTGGTTCGCCTTTCACACCAATCACTCTCTTCGCTATTTGCCCCTTTGGTAAGCCCAATCTCTGGGAAAGCTGATAACTTGCTAGGTCAGGTTGTTCCCTTATTGGCCCATACTTCCTGCCATCCATCTCGATTATTACCTGTGCCGTAGGCATCAAAGTAAATTTTCGCTGCTCTTGCTCATTATAATTAAAATATGTTAAATAAATGCTACTTATAGCTTTATTTACCCTATGACTCACTCTCTGCTTTCTTCACTCCTGCTGTACTTGCTATTGCTTTGGTCCTGGTTTTGTCCAAATGAGGGCGTCTCTCGGAAGGGACAACTAGTCAATCTCTCTTCTGCTTGTTTCCGCCTTCCTGCTAGCTCCTTCTCTTCCCTCCCTTTTCCTGCACATGGAAGATCATTGCTTCAACCTTCTTAAGCTCTCTCATAGAGTACAGAGTACACTATTGTACTTGCTTCCCGGCGCACTGTATGCACGGTCCCTGGAAGCACTCCTTCGGTACATGTCTTACATCAGACAATTCAAGCAGAGTGTTTTCTCCTTCACGAAGTCCTGCTTGGCCCGCAAGTTCGACACCGCAAACTCCGGGCAACGCCATATTGGATGACTCAAAGATTTGCACGAGTGGCTAGGTAATGGTTTTTTGTCAGCTTCTGCTTCCTCTCTCCGGGCATTGCTGCCACCTGCTCGCACATTCTCGCATTTGCTTAGAGCTGACCGCGCCTGATGTATGGACGACACGGCTGCTCAATGTTCCTGCTTGCTGCTCCACCCAATGCGATGCCTTTAGATATGAAAATATGTAGGCGGGCGCTATTATATCATTGTCATAGATCGCTGCCACAAATCAATCTCAAAACCCTGCCATTTTATAATATCACCATTGAACGATCGTCAGGTGTTCTACACATCGTGTTGGCGAATGGAAGACTAACCTGGACTTCAATGGGATGTCCTGCTCTGCCTGCTGCTCCTGATCTTGGAGTTCTTTCTGCTACCTTCTCCTTTAATGCTGCATAGGAGGCAAATATTTTGCCTCTGCTTCAGCAACCCTGCGTTGCATCTCAATGTTGATCAACAAATCGTTGGCCAACCCAATCCTGCTCTCAGTCACCTTCACCTGCGACCAAGCATCCTGCTAGGCTTCAAAGCTGACCTGTGCTGTTGCCATCGTGGAAATCCCAAAGGTTGGAGATTCCCCAAAGGCCAGCATCCTGCTCACCGAAAACATTCCGGCAACGTATATAATTATCGTTGCGTGCATGCTCTTTTTCCATCTCTTTCACCTGCTTGCCTGCACCTTTTTTATTATCAATAAAAAATGCCTGCTTGCCTTTCTTTTCCTAAAAAGTGTATTGCATTAGAAATTGAATTTCAATAATGCTTTATCCTGGAATAAAAATAAATAAATAAATAATAGTTCGCAGTAGGTACTTAGCAATTTGCAATTTCCCAGTATGCGATTGTTGAAATAAACAAAACAAAAATATTTCGCAGTAGGTACTAAGCACTTTGCTTTTTCCCAATATGCGATAGTTGAAATAAACAAAAACAAAAATATTTCGCAGTAGGTACTAAGCACTTTGCTTTTTCCCAATATGCGATAGCTGAAATAAACAAAAACAAAAATATTTCGCAGTAGGTACTAAGCACTTTGCTTTTTCCCAATATGCGATAGCTGAAATAAACAAAAACAAAACTATTTCGCAGTAGGTACTAAGCAATTTGCTTTTTCCCAATATGCGAAAATAAATAAATGTTGGAATAAATAAATAAAAAATATTTCGCAGTAGGTACTAAGGAATTGCCATTTCCCAGTATGCGAAAATAAATAGATAGAAAATATTTCGCAGTAGGTACTAAGCAATTGCCTTCCCAGTATGCGAAAATAAATAAATGTTGGAAGAAATAAATAAAAAATATTTCGCAGTAGGTACTAAGGAATTGCCATTTCCCAGTATGCGAAAATAAATAAATGAAAAATAGTGAGCAGTAGGTACTAGGCAATTGGCTTTTCCCAGTATGCGGAAATAAATAAATAAATAAAAAATTAATGGGGTGGCAAATTGTTGCTGCTTTTATAGCTGTTTTTGTTTTAAATTCTTGTTTCATAATCAAAATCTCTCACAACAATTTCATATTGTTTGTTGCTTTTCAGAACTCAATTGAGCATATTCTGAAATATTTGTTCCAGCTGCTTGCAAGCTCCTTCTCTTAAAAACTAGCACCGTCGTGCTTTGAGTTTTTTCCTTCTCCTGCTATGTCTCCTTTTTTTTTTTTTTACCTATATAAAAATCAACTAACATCTTGATCTACGGCAACTGGAAACTGGTGCATTTGCACTCAAGTTCCTCCTTCACTCCTTCTCTTTTATTTTTGGTAACTCGCACTCAAGTGCTCTGAGTTCCACCTGCTTCGCTGCTCATTCACATTGTTTGTCTCGACCATATTTCTCGCTTTGTAAAATTAATGGCGACTGGCACATTTGTGCTCAAGCCCCTCCTTCCCCTTCTCTTTCAATGTCTCGACAAACTAATAACTTGGCCAGAAAAAAAGGTGACATCAAAAAAAACTTAACTCAAGTAACCTGAAAAAAATAAATCTTAACCCAGCAGCAACAACAACCACCATAATCAGATATTTAGGTTTTTGATAAATATAATTATGTATAATAATAATAATTACTCCCATCACACAAAAGTAGAATCAGAATATCTAATTCTTGTAATTCCCCTATCACACAAGCACAAAACAAAACATGGAATTATTGTTGTTTCCCTTCACACAAGCACACAAAAAAAAGGAATACGCACACTCGCTTCACTCATTCGAATATTTTCCTTCTGCATCTGAAACGTAAATGAACCAGACACCCTGCCCCTGCACCCTCGTTGTCGACACCAGCGCACATTCACTGAAAAACTAAGAAATTTTATAGTACCGCAACCATCACCATTCATTCACTTGCAAACAACAAATTTTACAATATCTAAGAAATGTTAATTGTCCTGCTATCAATGTGGACTGTATTTTAGGCTTATCTAACAAATTTTATAAAAGAATTATTGTTAGGTATCTATCTCTAAAAAAATTAACATTGTTTCGGTTTGAATTTTTCTGCCTTGCAAACCTCGACCGCTCGTTGCCCTTTTTTTCTCTTTTCGTTTTTGACGCTGCGAGTGCGCGGCAGAATATTTTTTGTAAATATTTTTCTCGATTCTCGCTCGCTTCTCGTGGTGTGTGTGTGTATTTTCGCTGTGGCGCGAGAACACAAACACTCCTACCTGCTTCTGCTCTTCATTCTTGATGAAGAATTTGTATGGGTCGCTTCTGCTTGCAAAAGGGGTAAACAACGAAACAATGTCTATTCACTTACTTACATGCTGGTAGGTACAAAATGATGTACAGTGCTATTTTTTCGCCTTGCCTGCTGATGATATGTCACTTCCTGTACGTATCATGTATTAATTTCCTGCGCACATTTTTCTTTATTTTGCGACTGCGTGATTTTCACCGTAGCGCAATTTCACCATCACCATTTCAGTTTCTCATTAAAACGAGACCTGCTCACTCACAATGCACTTATTTTTTTTTTTTCAAATAAAAACCTGCACCATCACGTCACTGGCACCTTATCCGGCTCGACACGGACCAAAATGTATCGTAGCTCAGCGAAATTATATGCACAATCCGAGGTAAAAATATAAAACCATCAGAAAATAAAACACAAGACAATTATAGTGGAAAAATGTTATAAAAAACCACTTTTGTTTATTAATCTCATACAACCTTCTCGGTTGGTTCCTGCTGAAAGACTGCCTTTCGTCATACAAATCTCAGAACCTTCTCGGTCTTTCGTTAAGTTTATATACATAGAACATAGTTGCTTAATACATCGACTGCAGAGTTGCAATACTCATGCAGTTCGATACATGCGTCATATCAAGGAAGATATGGCCCATATACGATCAAAACAGAACAAGGAACCTTATAAATAGAACCCGCCCAGATATCGCCAGACTTACGGCAATAATCACGGGGCATTGGCCAATTGGGGACCATGCGGCCAAGCTCGGGATCCCATCCCACACAATACTCACTGCCGCAGTTGCGGGAATATACATGAGAAATAAACTCTCTTCCATTTTCTCTGCAAATGTCCGGCACTAGCAAGAGCCAGACTGCGCACACTGAACCAACCTTTTTTCGACAACCTTAGCGACATTTCAGGTAAAGGGATATCAGACATAATACGTTTCCTCAACTCCATAGGTTGGATATAGGCACCGAATGCTTCACACCCTTAACAAACATCACAAACTAGGTAACACGAGTGGTGGTAACAAAAAGGCACATCACAGTGCTACTTGGGTTCTAAGCTGGACCGCCAATTCTACCTACCTACCTAACGTTAAGCCAGCAGAGCACACAATTGGCCGACAACTAAACAAATTAATACTCCATAGGTACTGATGCCTGATTTATGTGCTTTTTTTGGTGCTAAGTCTCCAAGCGATTTAGCTAGAAATTACATTATAAATCTCTATTCTAATAAGCTCATAGAAACCTGTTAACGCAAATCCTAAATAAGAATTTTGATTTGCTTAGTCATTGATTTTTGTGCTGTCCTAATTTAGCCTTTAATCCAAGTTTCACTCTGTTAGTAAAAGGTCTTTTACAGCTCTGGTAAAATATGTCAGCTGTAAGAAAACAAAATCACAATGCAGAACGTCGATATTGTGGCGCCATACCAAAAACATCATAAATTGACGACATTTTAAGGCAAATTCAATCCATATAACCAGGCCCACAGTAGTAATTATACTAGGTATCTATGGGTAAAATAATCCCTGCAAAATAAATATAAATATCCATTGCGCACTGGTGTTTAGGCTTTTTAGTATGCGTGAATCAATACATGAACCTATCCAAATTTTGTTACGGCTATTTCGGTGGGTAGCCATGCATGGAGGAAAAGCGAAAAGGAAAAAATATTGTGTGGATCTGCGAGGGAGAGAATGTTCCTTGAAAATTAAGTTACTGTAGGCTGTAAGTATTATGTTTGCCTGGTGTTATACGATTGATACCATCTGAATGAGGATTGAATTTGTAGCGCCCTTAAAAAAATTTGGTCACATATAATAAATGGATGTGCGCCTGTGTTCGTAAATCAAAAATCAGAATGCATTAGTGTAAACGAAAAGTAGCTAGACTGGCGGCAACTGACCTTTTAACATTTATAATTCTTAACAGATATGCCAATACCATACTAAGCCTTTTAAAACCCTAAATCCGTGTTTGGTGCACTGAGTGCCCAAGCTTATTTTCAAATTAAAATTTAACGGATTTGTAGTTCGCAGACACCTTCCACATCCGGTTTTTTTTTAAGGTAAGCGCCATGTTGGTATACAAATAAAAGAATCAAACTTGTGCTTGTGTTCATTGACCTACGGCTACAGTAGTTTATAAACAAAAAGTTGATTTCGTGTTATGGTGCACTCAGTGCCCCAAAATACTTTGTATGAAAATCTCTTACATTTCATTCATTTTTTTGGATATTTTCTGTGCTTCAATGAAAACGCTTTTCGAATGTGTAGGTATTATCAATTTTTTATAGTGCATAGTAGGCGATTTTGAATTTTCAAACTACAGAAATGTTTTACAAAGCTATGTCTTTGGAAAGATTCGAACAAATAACAAGGTTCCTTAGATTTTATGACTCACGCACTAGACCGAGCGGGCAGCAAGAAGATAAGTTGGCTGCATTTCGTTACTTATGGGGTTTGTTTCAACATATACTTATTCATGCTTATTTTAAGATTCGAACGAATAGCCAATTCTAACGAATGTCTCTATTCGTTCGAATGAACTTTGTGTATTTTGAGATTCGAACGAATGAAATTCACTATCGAGTATGTCATCAAATGAATTCAAGTGAATTTTACATTCGAAATCGGCTGTCTGATGTCATTTGACATGTCTATTTGTACACAAAACTCATATTTTGTCTGCGAAATTCGTTGAAAGTGAAAATAAATCATGGCAATTGTTCCAAGTACGTCTAATTTTCTTAATATTTTCATTTGTTTAAAGATTTGTAAGGAATTTTCGCCTTAACAAAAATCCATTTAAATATGTTCTGGATGAGTTACTTTCTTCCACGTAGCTCCGTCTTTACTTGGAGGTCCGTAACTATTCAGCTTGTCGGCGGCATCCTTCAAAAATCGTCCTATATCTACACAGTTCGTTAAGAACCCTTTTGCAACGTCATGATTCTCCTCCATGAGCCGATCAACATTACTTTTTGCTCCAGGTTTGTCCAATTGAAATGCGTCCTATATAAAGGAAGTATGTTTTCTTACTTTAAACAGCAAATTTAAACTTACATTTTTGTAAATAAACCGTCAGAAAAATGTTGAAGGGAAGCAATCGCTGTTCAGCGTTAGGAAAATACACACGAATAAAAAACGGCATTTGTTTCGAACGATTAGAATGTCAAAACATTCGAAAGACAAATGAACTTTCGATTGATAGGATGAACTTCTTATCTGTTCGAATGTCAAAATACAGATTCTTCAAATTCGAGACACTTTCGAACGAAATCGAATCTCAAAATAAGCGTGATAATCTTACTCTATTCTTCCGACCATCCAAACGAGAAACATTCCCACTGCTTGGCTGGACAACTTATCGGTTATCACTTGATGATCGCGACCACATATCTGTGGCATTGTTTTATCTCTTTTATTGGACTTTGAGCATTATTTGTTGACTGTTTCCTCCACTTATGCTACGTTTCCACCGGACACTAATCGCGAGATTTAGGTCAAAAGATTACAAATAAATCCTGAGGTGTTTCCACCAAAAAAAACAAGATTAACTTGACGTTTCACCAGATGTTGTCAACTTCTTCCAAATCGAACAACCCAAAATTGTGATAATAGGAAAAAAATAAAAAGTTTAAATAATTGATAAAACATGAGTTCCGGAAAGCTTTAAATATTATTAGCTAAAATTTGATTCTACAAAATATACTGAAAAGTTTGATTGTTGCATTTTTAGAAGAAATCGCAAAATTACAGAAAAAAAAATTCGGATATGTTTTTTTTTATGACACAATGTCAAATAAAGCTCTGTTTGCTTGGTATTTCTGACATTCCGAGCTGTAGAGAGTGTGTTCACAAACCGGACTCTACATGTAAATCTGGTGAGTTTAGGAGATTAAATCCAAATCTCCTTTTTATGAGATTAACTTTTGTATGATAAATCCCGAGATTTATGCGGGATTTACGGAAATTTTGCTAAATCTCGCAGATAATCTCCGGTGGAAACATAGCATTAGGGTTACACAAGTGAGTTTTTTGCTTCGTCTCGTGGTTCTGCTTTTTAGGATAGCGACTCGTGGCATGGCTCGATGATATAGAATGAAAGGCATGCTGTTGCATGTTTCTGGACGCTTTTTAGGAGGCTCTAATGTTCATCATTGAGAAGGCACTGCTGGATTTTCTTGTTGCATAGACCGATGATAAACCGATCGGTTAAAACATCATTCAAATTGCACGATTTGTACGTTCCACGGTCACTGATTACTTTAGTGTTAGTTGTTGTGTTTTTTTCGTCTCGTTCTTTGTCCAAAAAATCTCCAAAAGGGTACGACTGCACCAGTGACTTCAAACGGACTATATATTCCCCGATTGGTTGCCCTTCTATGTTTTGTAGAATTTGTATCTTTCCGCTCTTTTGCTTTCATTTCATGCCCATCCTCGGAGGATTGAAAATTACCTACTGGTAAAAATGGGTCAACATTCCTGACTAATGGGGGCCATTTTATATGTTTAAAAAGAACGTGCACTTAACCAACTAACCTTACATTTGTTAACCTTAGTTTAATTAAATATTTCGGAATTTTTTTTTTACCCACGGACTATTTAAAGTTTTCCTCGTCGCCAACTATTCTATATTTAAATAAAACCAAGCAGTATAAATTATTTAATTCATTACCGCACAAGTTCTTTGGTCGGTGGTTAATCAAAAAGAAAGCGCGAACCCAGATGTTATACAAATATGAAACCAATGTACAATGAAGAAGGTGCTTACACAATACCGTAGTTTTCATAATATCTATATATATTGCCTCACCAGTCGTAGTGAAGCAAAGGAAATTAAATTCCGTTGGCAATAAGTTCTATAAATTGTTTGCCATTATTAAGGAAGATTGCAAAAGTTTCGCTATTGCACAGCAATCCTTCGTGTATCTCTTTTTACAGAGAACACCCTATTGTATAACTTGTAATCGTTTCTCTGAAGGTTGTGGACTATTTTAATTAAATTTAATGTATAGTGTTCATCTTTCTCGAATAACTTTTTTTTGAATAAAATCGTGCATATATCTACAACTGTATACTTGTCATAAATGGGATTTTACACAGTAGTGTTTTGAATACTGCTCGAGGAATTTTCGTTTGGTACAATAGGGATTCATGCATTTGATATAAAGTTGTGGAACTCGTTGTGCAAGTATGTTAATGCTCTTCATCTTTCATACCACATATTGTATCCACTCAAACAAGCAGGATACGGTTTCAAAAGCGCACAAATTTAATTAAAACTTATTGGAGTAGCTCGTGTTGTCGAAAGCAATGAGATGTAAAATCGGTTTAATTTACCCTTATTTAAGTACACAAAATTGTCCAGGTACTCACTTCAATAATTAATGTTTCTGTAACTTTAAAATACAATAGCTAGTTAGGATAATGGGAATATTTTTTAAATAATATTATAGTTCGCCCAGTGGTAGGTTATAGTGATCCAGCTTATACACAACGTATTGAAAAACAAATTATACATAGCATATAACCTGTGCACAATCTTTCCAGCAAAAAACACATCAAGCAAATATGTTGTGTTGAAGAATTGTAAGAGGTTGTTAACTTTTTGCCTTCGCTTATTTATATATATAAGATAAATAAATTAGCGAAATTATAGTGCAATGCTAACTTTTTCAACGACTTCTGTTTGCATAAATTTATTTGTTAAATAAATGTTTCTATTGCAGGTAATCACACCTACTCGTTCGTTAATTTTATGTGCGGAAACACGTCCCGAAATGGAAGACTGGTTATCGTCACTGAAATCCGCATCTAGTCGGGAATTTTTTGAGCCAGGGCTTGACCAACACGACATACTCTGTAATTACCATCACTGGTATTCGACGTCGCATGCCAGACCAACATATTGCAACGTGTGCCGTGATGCTTTATCTGGAGTAACATCGCACGGCCTTTCTTGCGAAGTGTGCAAGTGTAAAGTTCATAAACGATGTGCAGCCAAAGCAATAGCGAATTGCAAATGGACGACTCTCGCGACTGTTGGAAAGGATATCATCGAGGAGAAAGATGGAAGCATTGTTATGCCACATCAGTGGATGGAGGGTAATTTACCGGTGTCGTCCACATGCTCCGTGTGCAAAAAGACATGTGGATCTGTACTACGATTGCAGGATTGGAGGTGTTTGTGGTGTCGTGCTACGGTTCATACTGCCTGCAGGCCACAAATGTCAGAGTCGTGTCCAATTGGGGCAGCAAAGGTCTCAGTAGTTCCGCCTACAATTGTGCATTCAATTGGTATTGATGAAGCGTGGGATATAGTCAGCCCAAAAGGGAATTTCTCACCTCTATTGGTATTCGTCAATTCGAAGTCTGGTGATAACCAAGGCGTGAAATTCCTGCGACGATTCAAACAACTTTTAAACCCTGCACAAGTATTCGATCTAATATCCACCGGCCCGAGCTTAGGACTGAGATTATTTCGTCATTTCGACATGTTTCGTATTTTAGTATGTTCTGGTGATGGCAGTGTTGGCTGGGTTCTAAGCGAGATCGATAGGTTTAGTATGCATGTAAACAAAGTTAATATACTTACATTTTTATCCACTAAATAAAGATTTGTTTTCAGAAACAATGCCAAGTAGCTGTTCTTCCGCTTGGAACAGGGAATGACTTAGCCCGAGTTTTAGGATGGGGCTCATCCTGTGATGATGATGCACACTTGCCGCAGATTTTAGAGCGTTACGAATCTGCCAGCACAAAAATGCTAGATCGATGGAGCATCATGGTTTTTGAGAAATCAATATCAGTAAAAGCGCCAAAGATGTCATTGTCTAGTGCACAAGAAGCTTTATTAACTGGAATGGTAACGTCAGCGAACGAACTCCTTAGGTCGATTGTAGAAACTGATGATATACAGATATTGGTGTCTTCGACGAAAATTCTGTGCGAAACTATTGACGAGCTCTTGAGTAAGATCTGTGAAAACCGTAAGGACGATGAACAATTAACTATGAAATGCGATATGTTGCGACAAAAGTTAAATATGCTTTTGGATGCCTTGAAGGAAGAAGAAACTGGTGAACACATGGGTGATGATTTGCTGACAATGATCAGAAACATCATCTCTCGAAGTTCTTCGGAATACACGTGAGTAGAATTTGTTTCGTAAATAATTCATAAACATAATGACAATAAGCCGCTACCCACCTGGGTGTTGTATCTATTTATAACGAAAAAAACAGGAGTTCCAGCATATCAATGGAGAAGACCGAAAAGGATCATCTTAATACCAAGGAACGAAGAAATAGCCGGTGTCTACGATCCACCGAGAAGGAAGCTCTTCAGTGCAGAGCGAATAGTGTAAAACGTGCAATATACAATGTCGTGGAACACTCAGAGCCAGGGCGGCCGAAACGCTACCAGAGAAAACTATCGATAACTCCATTTGAAGCCTTAAAATTGCCAACTACCTCAACAGATACCTCACCCTGTTCCTCGCCGCTTCCTATTCCGCCAATAAATATAATTTCACCATCAGTTTCAACTACCCGACTAACGTGCATATCTCCATTGCCAGATAACCGACGTGATTCGGTTGATGAGAATTTCTTTAATACTATTAGTTTACCTGTTCCAAGGCAATTTGCAGATAGTCGCCGTAGTTCAGGTATACCGGAAAGCATTCAAGAGATTGAAGAAAATGGTAACGGGCAATCGATCGGGAAACCAGAAACTAAACAAACAACAAACATGAGAGATGAAGGCCGATGCATATCATACCCGAATGAACCGGAAATTCGAAAATCTGATTTCTTGAGCGTTCCCATGATTGCCGGTGAACAAATTATTGATCCACTATCTGAATACCGCCCCATCGAGGTGTTTGAGAGAAACTTGTATATGACTCGAGAGTTACTCGCTAATAAATTGATTATTAGCGGAGCCTTTGATGGAAACAGGCCCAGTTATAATATTACTGAACGCGATCATAAGGACGACGGTGAGGATAAGGACGGCCACAGTATCGATAGCTGTAAAAGCGGCACAACTCTTCAGGTACCACAAGTAGTTGCCCCTAGAAAAGATTCCAATACATACATAGGTGAAATCATGACAATCATAGATACTGATGTCCAAGTAGGTTCTAGGCTAATGCGATATGTTCAAATGTGGGTCATTACATATGATGAAAACTATTTCTTTTCTTAATTTTTAACTTTAGGAGCAATCATCATCTGAAGATCTACCAGCAGAACCTAGTGACATATTGTCAGCAATTAGTAATGAGGAGTGTAGCGTGGGCTCCGAAATTTTGGACAAACACGCTGATTCATATCAACCCTTCCAATTGGGTGATATTTTACAGGTATTACTTCAACAAAAAAAGTCGTTAACACCACTAAACTATGTTTTTTTAATGAGAAATGAAAGAATGTCCGTTAAACCTTGTAATCGAATCTGAAAGATTATATTTTCAATTCGCATTTACAAACTTCACTCAGACATTGTGCAAAGCACCGGGCTCAGCTTTAGCGAGGATTACATCAAAGATACATGGTACAATGTATTCACACTCAGCATAAAACACTCCCAAGCTAAATATAAGAATTATCCGGTATTCCGAATTCATTTTACATAATATGTATTAATCAATTGCACCATGGCCGAAAAATCTATAAAACATAGCATATTCCTTGATTGAATGAAGGGCGGTCTCGGTGGATTTGGCCTTTCGAAAGGCGTGTTGAGAGCTAGATATTATCGCTTGGTCAAATGGTCAACAGTGCTTTTGATGTAAATTATGTTCACTTTATTATGTCACTTTTAACAAACCAGATTAGTAGTACCAATAGTTAGAGGCGTAAACATCTTAAAATTTGGAAATACATTTCTATTAGTTTCACCAATCTTTTTCTTACATGTTCTCATACATTAAAAGTTTAAATTAAACAAAATGATCATATAAATATTACGACACAATAGTAATAAACCCACACAAAACAACATTTCATCAATGTATGTACATTGTGCATGCACCCTGTGCTTCTTTCTAGAGCAATCCATATGGCAGTCAAGTGGCCGTTTTCTGATTCTAGTTGGGATTTATTATCATAAAAAGAAAAAAGTAGTCCCTGAGAAAATAAAAGAAGCTTGGAAAGAAAATTTAATATTATCACTTAACAAAGTAAATATTACCATAAAAATATTATACCCATTTATAAATAGGAAATCATCACATTCAAATGAAAAAAAAAAAAAAATATTAATTCATAAAACAATTTTTCAATCCATCTTATTTTAGGCGTTAGGTCTTATCGCCCAAAATCATAACGCCCAAATTGAAAGATGTCATAACGCCCAAAACATCACTAGGCAATTTTGGCGTTAGGTCTTATCGCCCAAAACCATAACGCCCAAATTGAAAGATGTCATAACGCCCAAAACATCACTAGGCAATTTGTTGGTGGAAAATTCATGTAAATTTGGGTGATATGACATTGATTGTGGGCGTAATAACATTATTTTTGCTTAAAGTAGCGTTGGGTCTTATCGCCCAAGGTTAAAGAACTCAAGTAAATAAACGTCACAATGCCCAAAATCCGTCACATCGGCCAAAATATTGAGAAAGAAAACGTCAAAAATCCCAAAGGTATGGACAAATCGCCCAAAAAAATTGCAGAAAATTATCGACTTTTAATCCCAAATTCTGACTGCTATAATGTAAAAAACAGAATAACATATTAGAAAATATTCTTGCGCGCAGCGAGGAGGCGCGGCGCAGTCCGACGCTAGGGCGGCCGGCCGCCGCCGCTCGCGCGTGCCGCTTCCGATCCGCCCCTCCTCTTCCGGGCGCGGTAGGTGATAGTATTACTTCGCACAAACATTTTCTAACATTTTTCTGATGCCACTTGAAGAATTTGTATCACTTTAAAGCACTGCAGGGCTAGAACATTGTTTTTTTTTAATTTGTTGTACTACTTTAAGTTCATTGTACATATTTTCTTGGTCACCATGCTTATGCTCCAATTTTTAACTTTCTCCATTACGTAGTAAGAGAAAGATATTGGTTTCGTACAAAATTTCGAACTCGAGATTTTAATCAATTCTGATATTACGATGATAGAGGAACTCAAAAAAGTGAGTCGCAAAATTCTGTCCGGTCTGTCCGTCTGTCCGTCCTTCCACGGGCCTACAGTCTAAACGGCTTCCCGGATTACGTTCAAACCTCGGATTTGGAGTTTTTGGGCTTACAGTTCGGGAGGTGTTTTTTTTTTTCAATGTAACCTCAATATTAATGGTACTTCCCATACAACATTTTCGTACCAGTTTGATTTGATCGAAAACGGCTCTAACGATTTCAACCAAAATCGATATTTAAGCTTAAGTAGGTGAGGTTACCAGGACTGCGTACCCAGTTTTTGGCTAAAAATTCGAACAACGGAACTTTTGAAATTTCGACATATCTCGAAAACGGTCTATACGATTGTAGCAAAAATTAATTTCTAAGGTTATGTGGTCATTTATAACTTAATAGCAACCTCAGTTTTTCTTTATATTATGAAAAGAGTAATTTTTTAAAAATATAGTTTTGTCTAGTTAACTTAAAACGGCAATAACGATTTTGACCAAAATGCAAACTTAGAGTCAAATTGATGTTTTCAAAACTATTGTGTCGTTAATTTTCAATTCGAAACACCGAAAACGCTAATTTTAGAAAATGCTCATATCTCGAAAACCCCATCTTCGATTTCGATAAAGTGTCAAAAACGAAGTATTTCTATAATCCGGAACAATATCATACAGTCAGTTGTATTTTTCCAAATAAACATTGCAATATTTGCAACTGGATAGTTTTACAAAAACAAAAACTTCATTTGCACCGCACACACGAGCATCGGGATATACAATTTATAGCTACTAATGCAAATTCACAAACGCCTGAATTATTACATAATCTTTCTAAAGATATCGGTCTATCACGAGCAATACTTCCAATAATTGAAAACTTAAATCATATTCCAATCAAAATTAAAGACATATCCTTAGGTCAAAAACAGAAACTGCTACTAGGTACGCTTGTCCTGTACTCAAAAATCAAGTGAGGAGTAAGACCTTATAAAAAAGTACAGTAGACGCTTGCGACATTGCCAGTTACTGAGAGTTTTAACCTTTAAAAACTTATATTGTTATTTTATATAACTGCCATATGAGATGAATATCCAATAGAGGATTTTGTTTTCTTTTGTCTAGTATCGAGAAAGTTTCGTTCGACCCAGTCGTGCACTTTATTTTAATTTCGTGCAGCTACCATCCGAAGTTCCTTTTATTCTTGCATTGCAATTGTTGTAATGACAAACGTAAAATGTATTGCCCTCATCCACCGATTTTTGTTTGTATAACAGCTCTTCGTTTTTTTAAATAAACTATTTTGGAAATAACCCTATTACCACTTGTATATTCAAAATTTTCGCACTCCCTTTCTTTTCGATGCACTTCACAGGCTAATGACTTTTACAACTGTAGCTGTAAAAAAGCAGGAATAAAATAACGGTTTGTGTAGAAAATGACAAAAATAAGAACGCCCAAACTAAATTTTTGCATCTTGGTTGATATTAAACAGAAGTAAGTTTTCTGGTTTTAAAAATGTCATAACGCCCAAAAACTATGTCATAACGCCCAACAGCTATGTCGTAACACCCAAACTTAATAACAAGAAATATTTTGGGCTTTATGACATTTCTAGATTTGGGCGTTATGACATTAGATAATTACTTTGGGCGATATGTCATTCTATTTGGGCTTTGTGACGCTTTATTCCTTTAAATTTTGGGCGATGTGGTGGCTTTTGGGCGTTATGACATTTTTCAATTTGGGCGTTATGGTTTTGGGCGATAAGACCTAACGCCGGCAATTTTTTGGTGGAAAATTGATGTAAATTTGGGTGATATGACATTGATTTTGGGCGTAGTAACTTTATTTTTCCATAAAGTAGCGTTGGGTCTTATCGCCAAGGTAAAAGAACCCAATAAATGTCACAATACCTACCCAAAATCCGTCACATCGCCCAAAATATTGAGAAAGGAAACGTCAAAAAGCCCAAATTTATTGAAAAATCGCCTTTAAAAATTGCAGAAAAATATCGAAAACTTTAATCCCAAATTCTGACTGCTAATGTAAAAAAAAACATAGGTATTAGAAAAATATTCTTGTGCGCAGCGAGGAGCGCAGCGCGACGCTAAGGCGGCCGGCCGCCGCCGCTTGCGCGAGACGCTTCTACGCCGCCCCCCACCCCTTCCGGGCGCGGTAGGTGATAGTATTACTTTGTACAAACATTTTCAAACACTTTTCTAATGCCACTTGAAGAATTTGAATCACTTAAAAGCACTGCAGGACTAGACAATTGTTTTTTTTTTAATTTTGTGTACTAGGTACTTTAAGTTCATTGTACATATTTTCTTGGTCACCATGTTTATGCACAAAATTTTTGAATTTCGTGCAGCTACCATCCGATGTTACTTTTATTCTTGCATTGCAATTGTTGTAATAACAAACGTAAAATGTATTACCCTCATAGAACGATTTTTGTTTGTATAATTGCTCTTCGTTTTTTAAATAAAATAATTTGGAATTAACCCTGTTACCACTTATATCTATATTCAAAATTTTCGCATTCCATTTCTTTTCGATGCACTTACGACCGCACTTCAATACACTTCACAGGCAAATAACTTTTGCAACTGTACCTATACCTTGTAAAAAAGCAGGAATAAAATAACGGTTTTTGTAGAAAATGACAAAAATAAGAAAATGTCAACGCCCAAACTATATTTTTGCATTTTGTTTGATATTAAACAGAAGTGTGTTTTCTGGTTTTAAAAATGTCATAACGCCCAAAAACTATGTCATTACGCCCAACAGCTGTGTCGTAGCACGTAAACTTAGTTACAAGAAATATTTTGGGCGCTATGACATTTCTAGATTTGGGCGTTGCGACATTAGATAATTACTTTAGGCGATATGTCATTCTATTTGGGCTTTGTGACGCTTTATTCCTTTAAATTTTGAGCAATGTCGTGGCTTTTGGGTGTTATGACATTTTTCAATTTGGGCATTATGGTTTTGGGCGATAAGACCTAACGCCCTTATTTTATGGCTGCCCAGTCTGGCGACACTGTGCCAAATATCACATTAAAAAGTTACACATAGCACAGAACAAGTTATTAAAAATTATGCTTAATCTCCCATGGCATCACTCTACGCTATATCTACATGCAAGAGCAAATGTTATAATGATCACCTTTAGAATACGCAAACTAATCGACAAATTTAAGATCAGATGTGATATTACAGACAAACCTCTCATCAATCAATTAAATACTGAATTTCACATACTTCACTGATTTAGGCTAACGCAATACTCAACATTTTGTTAATTCATTTGTATATGTAATCTATTTATCTTCTTATTACATTATTATAAATGTTTGTCAATTTAATATTATTTATTTATTTCCTCAAATATTTCTCCATTGTCAATTAATTTATGTTTATTTGTTTATTCACTTGTTTATTTATTCGTTCACATATTTATTTACTTAATTACTTTTTTATTTATTTATTTATGTGTTTATTTATTTACCTCTTAATTAATTTCTTTATTTATTTTATTTATTTATTTGTTTATTTGTTATATTATTTATTGGTTTATACATTTGTTATTTAGATACCTACCTATTAATGTTTTATTTTATTTAATTTTTTTTCCTGAAATTGAGGTTTTTTTTTTGTCACTTGTAAACTTTTTTCAGTAGAAAGACATAAGTTTGTCATATCTCTGTATTTAAATTATGTAAATTATTGTGCTATAAAAAATTGTAAATTCTAAACGAATATAAATTGATATTGAAATTGTTTATTCTTTTGAATATTTTGCCCTCGGGTACGAAGAAATGCATTGATTAATTTACATAATATTACCTGCATTACCATTTTCATGGCATTTTGTTCGTTTAGGTAGTACTTTAGTATCCCCATTAAAGAAAGAAGGTTATGTGTTAACGTTTTATATTGGTACCAGTATTTCTATTTCACATTTACTACGACCCTTATAGAGAAACTTAAAACTTTCGATTTATTCATTTGCTTGCACCACAAGACCTACCGTTGTTGTGCAAAATAACAAGATTCTACGACGCGCTGTCCAGTAACACATGTTTTGCTTATGGACAAAGCCGTTTAACCATAAAATCGCTTCATTAAAGTTGCGACCAACGACTCGGAATTTAGGTAGTAAATTTTGATTATTTGTAAACGTTGTTCCTTCGTGTGTACTTCACCGTGATGACATTGTTGATATTAATGAATATCTTGACATTGGCGCTAATGAAAAATCCCTTATAAGCTTAAATTATAGTGAATGATGGCCACAAGTATATATTCAACTGCTACAACTCACATGAATATTTTGTTCTTTTTCATACACCTCAGAATTTAGATGCAGATAATTTTACACATATCGATTCGCCTGAAACAAGTGATGACACCGAAGCAATGCCTGGTGAAAGTATAATGGATGATATAAGTTCAGTATTGGGAAACGATATCATGGGTGCACTTCAAGATAGTACGATAACTGAAGATACAACGACATTATGCTCAGAAGTACCAAAGGCATCTAATCGAAACAAGATTTTTTCCCGAAGAGCATCATCACCACCGAAGATCGCACGCATAGACAGCTTAGAGGACAACCCACAGCAATTTGGTTTCGAAAATATTGTTTTTGAAATTGATAACCGTTGTGATGATCAAAAAATACGCGAACCTCCAAGATATTGCAGTCTGGCGCAGTTTGTTGAAGGAAATGATATTGCTCGAAAGAGCTTTAAGGTTTGTCTTACATGGATTGTGTTCGTTTCAAATGACATATTTGTATTCACTGCGTATTTTTTTAGCGTCGGAAGTCTCAACCGAATAGCCAAATGCATACGCCTAGTATAATAGGACCTTCTGACGATGAGCTCTCGCCCTGTTCGATAAAAATTGAAATTCAAGGATCACATTCCGATCTGTCGGACACGGGAACGATTAAACAAACATCTCCAAAGAAACAATTGAAAACATCCGGTGGCATCAATCAAGATGTAAAACGAATAACATTTGATGAGTCGTGTAAAAAAGAATCGTTTGATGATGATAATCCCAACTATCCACAGATAAGTGTGGTAGTCCGACCACCAACCCCTTTGCGAGGAGACAGCGTTAAGTTATCAGCAAAACTGCCTTTTGATTTACGCCGACATTCAAGTCATTCACCGAGTTTAACGGTTCGGGAATTCGAAAAAGAAAAAGATCGTAGGCACTCTGGATATAATCCCAATCTTTTGAGTCTGGATCCAGAACACATGAAGTTTTTAAATAGCTCACCAGCAGCAAGTAGGCGCATAAGCTGTGGAAGTCTTTTTAAGGTTTGTATTTTACAGCGAATATGGACAAAAGGTTTCTCTATTTACTAGGTGTCTACTGTTATGTTTTTGTGCGATAAAAGAATCAAAAAGTACAGTAACGAAGTATGAAAATGTAGAGCGTGAAGTTTTAATGGCATCAAAATAAACACAAAAAAAACTTTGCAAGAAACAGATTGGTACTGTATTCGAGCTATGCCACAGCAAACTTTTTGAGACCAAAGGTTTTTTTCAGATTTAATGATAAATATATAATCATAGAAACACTAATCGAACATTTGGTATAGGTATGATTTCCACTTCTACATAATCTACAAACTATTTAATAGTACTAGTATCGCTTATGGTCAAAATCAAATCCCTGAAGCGACGTCAAAGATATCAAAAATTAACACACCACCGAAAATAAGTTTTACTTATGGATTTGTATAATAAGTAGAAGTAGTAGGAAACTTATATGAACACTCCATCGACAAAAAGTTCTAATCCAATCATCTCAGATATCATCTCGGAAAGAAAATTGCGGAGAGCTCCATTAGATGCTTTACAACTAGCAGTGCTACCAGCACCGGTTATTTATCTTCGACTTTGGATACTAGAACTATTCACTGGCTCTTTAAAATTGTCATTTGAGAGTTATATTAAATTATAATACTATTTATTTACTTTAAAGATTTTTGAATAGACTATCATCTCAGCAGTCAAATCATCTCACAAAATAAGCATGAAGCTTAGAACGCCGTTCGATCTAAATTTACGCTCCCGTAATGTTGTTTGTATTGCGGAGAATAGTAAGTAAGGAAGCAAGAATGAGTTTTTTTTTAATAAATACCTCGACGAGGAGTAAATAGTATAGGAAATGGTTCAAATTAGAGAGAGTTGAATTTTTGAAGTACGTTATTTTGAAAGAACAGCTATTTTTTGTGACATTTATCCACAGCGCTCTCTATGTCAATTTAGCTAAGACTTTAGCTGATGTTTGGGGAGAAAATTTGGAGACCAGATTAAATTTAGCTTAGCTCGAGCAGCGTACTGAGCTCGAATATGAAAATACACTGTCCAAGTATACACTGCATGTATGTATGTCCCCTTCCAGCAAAATGTTTTTTTTTGTTAACATTGGAAAATGATTAGGTACTAGAAAAGTCTCTCAATTACGAGCTTGTGTTTTTTTATTTAATATTGTGGTCTTTTGAAACAATTTAATCTGAATAAGTGTGCTTAGAAAAATATTCGAATTTTCGATACCATACCTCTTATAAAAGCTGGCAACACCACAGTACAACAGAGAATTGTACCAAGCTATCTACTACACACATTTTTTCGCAATCATTTGGCAGCAGTGTACCTACTGCAAAACGAAAAAGAGATCAGCGGAGTAATAGGCTATTAATTTATTATATTTATGTTTTTCAATGGATCAGATCTCTCGGCAAGTAACAAGTTATGCTACTCTTTTCTTACACCATGGACCATCCTGTATTTCTTACGGCTAATGGTTTGTGTCGGCTTAAACAGCTTATATAAATAATCTATGTACATATAATTATTGTTTTTTAATTAATTCTTTACACATCATTATTATGTTACAAGAGCGAAATAAAGAAATGGACTATAAATTTTAATTATTATAGGTATTATAACAAATTAGTAATAAGTGACAAAATTAAGTAGATTCCAATTGGAGAAAACTGTCATCGCTGAACCCGTCCCTATGCTTTTGCATTTTTACTTTGCCGTCTCTCTTACAACATTTTCTTTACTTGAAGAAACATGTTTTAACTATACTATATGGGCATAATCTATTGTTTTTTACAGCCAAATGAAGGTATATCAATGCCAGCACTGAAAGGATCGAAGTCAAGCTTATTCATGGGCTCGTCGTTGTTTAACTTTGATCATGGTGAAGGCAAAGAGAAAGATGATCGAAATGGCAAGGAAAAGGAACAATTCGATGAGTCAAATAAAAAGCTCCCGATAATCAATCCCCTAGTTCGACTTCCTACTTGGCCAAGTAATGAACGCTAAATAAAATCTAAATATTTATCACATTAAATTATTTCCATTTAAAGACATCACAAATGGTACCGGTTTTATATCAAAATGCCTTCTAGCCAATGCAGACACTCTGTGTGCTGCTGTCAGTCCTTTGATGGATCCTGATGAGACTCTTCTTGAAGGTTACCACGAAAAATGCGTCATGAACAATTACTTTGGCATAGGAATTGATGCGAAAATTTCTCTGGATTTTCACAACAAACGAGAAGAACATCCTGAAAAATGTAGATCAAGAGCCAAAAACTACATGTGGTATGGTGTCTTGGGCTCTAAACAGTTGTTACAGAAAACCTACAAGAATCTTGAACAACGCGTACAGTTAGAATGTGATGGCCAGCGAATTCCATTGCCATCACTTCAGGGGATTGTTATCCTTAATATTCCAAGGTAAGTACGATAAACTCTGATATTTACAATTTGTAAAATTGTAACAATCTTTTAGTTTTATGGGTGGCACAAACTTCTGGGGCGGTACAAAGAAAGATGATCTCTTTCTCGCTCCTAGTTTCGATGATCGTATCCTTGAAGTAGTTGCCGTTTTCGGTTCAGTTCAAATGGCAGCATCTAGGCTTATAAATTTGCAACATCATCGTATAGCTCAATGTCAGAGTGTACAAATAAACATTTTGGGTGACGAGGAAGTGCCGATACAAGTCGATGGTGAGGCTTGGCTACAGCCTCCTGGCATGATAAGAATTATTCACAAGAACAGGGTACAAATGCTTTGTAGAAACCGACATTTAGAGGTCTCCTTGAGGCAATGGCAAGAGAAACAGCGCCAACATAGCATATCTATTCAAAGGGATCAGCCACTAACCGAGGACCCATCACATGGATCTGATGACATTCTTTCGGACCGCGAATGTTACGTGTTGTTGAATTTTATTGAAGCCGTCAGCTCGTTAGTCAAATGGGTAAAGTTTCTCATAATATCACATCCATCTTTGCAGCAGAATTTGTATGCTGTCGCATGCAGAACTGCAGATGCTTTGGAGTCAATTCACCCAAATGGAAAACTCCTTGAGGGTCCAAATTTAAGAACAAGACTAGTTGAGGTAATAGACTCGTCACGGCAGTTGTACGACGATGCCTGCAGTCTTCTTCGAGATCGCGGTCATAGTTTAATATTAAGAGAAGATTTGGAATCAAAACTAAGTGCAGCATTAGCTAATATGGAAATGGAATTGAAAAAGTGTTCTGTACAGAAATGTATTGATGGCAAAATACGAGCCTATTTTAATCCTGTTTCTAC
This sequence comes from Cheilosia vernalis, assembly GCA_949126925.1. Classification (NCBI taxonomy): domain Eukaryota; kingdom Metazoa; phylum Arthropoda; class Insecta; order Diptera; family Syrphidae; genus Cheilosia; species Cheilosia vernalis. Next base: position 45,153,309 of record OX421358.1, read on the forward strand.
CAATGACGATGTAAGAATGAACAAATAATATATTTTGTGCATACTTAATGAAATCCTTTCACTTAAATTTTTAGCCGGATGCTCGAAAGAAATCAAAGCCGTTTTGGGTAAGACTTAGAAGTGGTTCAACAGCAGGTACTCAAATATTCAAACCAACCACTAATACGAGAGATGCTGTAAGTAATTGGAGTGTGAACGAAGTTGTGACATGGTTGGAAACTATGCAGTTGTCGGAGTACGTGGACACATTCCTTAAAAACGATATTCGCGGTAAAGAACTTCTTACATTGGGGCGCCGTGATCTTAAGGATTTGGGTGTAGTAAAAGTTGGCCACGTTAAACGAATTCTACAAGCTATCAAAGATCTCTGCGAAAACTAAATAAAATGCTGTACAACTGTCCTGTGAAGGCGTAGAATTTTTTTAGTTTTTTGCAGTAAAAACGAACTGCGAAAGAGTTATATAAAAGAGAACAATGAAGATATTACAAGGAAATCAAATTATAATAGATTTAATCGAAAACTGTAACAATCATATTTCAAGAATGAATGAATGAATTTACAAGCTAAAAGGTCTCCTTTTTAAAAAAATAGACTTCCGCTATTAATTAAATTAACAATTAGTGAAAGTCAGAAACAAAAGAATAAGGTTCAGTAAATTCTAAAATGAAAAGCAATTTAATTGGTATTAAGACAAAATTAAATAACTGAAACAAGGGTTAGAAATTAATTGTAATTTTTAGGGGAAACTGATTTATTTAATAAACAAAATTAAAAAAAATAAGTCTTTAGAACATCTTATTGCCTCCTTTAGGATGTTATCCTAATATTAAGAATCTATCAAAGGTTAAAAACGGAAATAAAAATGGAATCGAAATTATTAATGTCAATATGTACAATACATTTAGGTATAATTTACATTTCAAAAACTTTATGTCTTAGGTAAAGGTAGAAGGTATTTTAAGTTGAATTGATTTGATCCAGCGATTGTCGTATCTAGTAAATATATCTGACTTTCAAAGCTGGCAAAATATTCAAATTTAAAATGCACAAAACCAAAATAAAAAAGTCTTGAGGTTAAATCTTAAGATAAGCAACAAATAGGTTATAAAATTCTTCAGCAGTGATGCAAACAAAAGTTAGGTAGTTAGTAAATGTAAAAGACAGTTTGTACTTAAGGCATTTATTTACTTTTATTATATTTATATTCTAAGTTTATGCTTTATTTAAGTTGAAAAGGAATACAAAATATAATCCAAACTTTTAAGTATTCAAAGTTTTGTATTCAGTTTTTTTTTTAAGCTGGTGAAACCGGCTTTTTCTTATACCAAAAGGCTTTGCAGAATGGAAACAAAAACTTTATAGCTACAATTTTAAAATTGAATCGTTTTATATTAAAAAATATAAAGCAATCCCGAGGTCAGCACAAATTGTTCACGAGCAGTCAAGTAAGCTTTACTTCTGAGGTTTTTAAGTCAAGTATATCCAAAGTTCGTATTATTTTAGTTGAGAATGATCAAACGATATCCTGAGCAGTCTGGAGCTGAGTAACAATATGAATGCTATTTATTTTCAAAACTGACATAATTATAATGATTGATTAACAGAAAATGTTAATAAATGAAAATTCACAGAGCGCCGTACTAATAACCCATTTTAGTCTAGACTTTAAATTAACGGAAGCTCACAATTTAATAATTGTAGGAAGTCACTGTGAACTACTTAAAACTAAAAATGTTTATTGGTAAGGAAGATTAAATAAAGTGCACGACTGGGTCACCTGAAACATTCTCGTTCATATGAACAGTTTGGTCGGTCGCATTTCATTTTATACTTAAAAAACTCAGAAGTAATACTAGATTAAATAAACCATACAAATTTTAGGCGATAAATGTAGGTAGGTACTGTTTATAGGTTCTTACACCTTATAAGTTTCTTAGAACAAGGACAAGCATTGCATGAGTTTCAGATCTATTATGGCAAGTTCTTGTTTTTGACTGGAATAGATAGGTGATGCTAGTTTTCGTGACTATCTTTGCACCGATATACGTAAATAATCTGGACTTTTTTTTTATTATTATTATTTTATTATCTCTCATAGATAAATCTTTCATAGATAATATTCGTTATCAGGACGATAAAACTGTATGAGAGTACAAATGAACTGTTTTTAACCGTCTAAGATCTACGGTGTTGGTGGTTATTTTATGGCGTATGTTAAAAAAACGCTATTAACGCTTTATTTGCATAGCGTTTTTAAATATCTTATTTCCAATTTTTTGCTACCTATCGTTATTGTGTATTTCGATCGAAATCGTTAAAGGAACTAACTGAAAGCATTACTTGTATATTAAAGTTTACCCAAAATAGTAAATAGTGTTTTCGAGATGTAAATATTTTTTAAAAGTACCATTTTTCGTAGATTCAAATGGAAAATGAAGAACGCAATAATTTTCAAAATACCAATTTAGGTAGGTATACTCTAAAAACTAATTTCTTCAAAAAAAAAATGTATACACTAATTATTAAGAGACAATGTTAGTTTGCTAGGAAGTTACAAAAGATTATATAGGAATGTGTTTTTGTTAAAACCCTATGGAACGTTTTTGAGATAAGTGCAATTTTCAAAAGTACCTACCATTATTCAACACATTGGGTGTGCAGCCGCGTTATCCTCATATCATAAGTTCAAATATCAATTTTGGTTGAAATCGTGGAGCAGTTTTCAAAAAAAATCAATCTTTCTTAAACTCGTTATATGGGAAGTATCGTTAATAATAGAGCTATTAATGCGCAAAAACAGTCGTTGTGTCATGTGTGCCTACGTATACGAGGCGGTTTTATGACACATGAAAAATAAATAAAACGAGAAGTTCAATTTCGTTTTAATTGTAATTAATTAAAATTTATGTTATTATTTATGATCCAAGAATATGAAATTACGTGTAAACTATGGTAGGACGGCGAGCGCTTGAAAGCAATTATTCTACACTAAATATATGTATATAAGGGATACACACATTTATGTGTTATATTTACTTTTTTTTTTAATAAAAGTTTGCCCCATTCTTGTACATTATTCATGTCTTTTGAATATGTACATCTTAGATAAGATTATTATAATTTTACATTTTTATTATAAAGTATAGTAGGTATGCAACAAAAATATTACTTGCGATATTGAAGAACAATCATAAAATTTAGATATTTTAAACATTTGAACAATGCAATTTTAATTATTTTAAGAGTAACAGAAAGAAGTTTTATGTACATATAAGCAAAATGTTTACTGTATTCAATGAAGTAAATATGTATGTGAAATTTTTAAAATGTTTTGGGGAGTCATCGAATTTAATTGTAGGTATCTTCGAAATAAATAAGGATAAATCATAAATCTTTGCACTAGCAATATAATTATATCTACAATATAACAAATTAATTTTAGGAACGGTTTTGATAAATAAGTTAAAAATCGTATAAATAATGTCGTGTCGTACGAATTTTTGTGGTTTTCCGTACAAGTTTAAGTCAATATCGACACAATTTTGTAATACTAGAATTAAGAAATTCTTGTAGTTTAATACATTTTTGTTAAGTCAGCTTATTCCATTAGGTATTGTAGTTATACGCCTATTTCGTTTTCCTACTGTCAAAAAATAATAAAAAAGCATTTCGCACAAAAGCACTCCAAGAACTTGTCGGCTTTCACCACAAAGAAACAATCATAATACACTAATTTTGTCCTTTTTATTAAAAAATGCACTAAGTCTCAGTAAAACAAATAACAGTATACATACGATCGTAAAGACTATAAAACCATAAGTGTGACCAATAAATTTGAAAGGACTTATTCCATCAGTTTATATCCCAAAGGCAAAGGTTCTTAGTTTTATATTTCTTTTAAACATAGCTTCGTTTGGTGCTTAAATTTATAAAGGGTCATTCATTATTCGGTTTCGAAAGTAAAGCTGAATAAAGGATACACAGCGAAACATTTTTGATGAAAATTGTATTTCATTATAAAGTTTGGACTTTGCTATTAAGTGTGAAAAACAATATCATTCAAATAGAAGCTTTGGGAAGATTCGCATCATGCGATTCTTTTGAGGTAATCTTTAACCAATTTTTCGCATATTTCGAGCGGTAACAAACTAATCTTAAATCGAAAAAAAAAATTTCACAACACAAACGTAATATGCATATGCATAGTGACAAAATCAAACGTTAATTTTTTTTAACGCGTTGCTCGATTGTTTAGCGATCCATTTCCGTAAATGGCAAACATTCAACTAATATTGTAGCACTTAAAATGCCTGCGCTACCAACTTGAAACCACGAAATGAATGAGACTGTATTAATACGTGAACATCGGAAGTTTCTGTACACTTTTTTAGTATTTAATATGAAATGAGTAGAATGAAACTTATATCATTCGAAAGGTACTGCACCTACCATAGATGTGCAAAAACAAAACTGTGGCAGTATGACTTATGACATAGTAGGTAGCTTATGTGAACAAAAAAAATGTTTCTGATATAATCGCTTTTTTATCTAAAATGGTTATTTATGATTATTGTTAAGAAAATGTAAGCCACAATTGCAAAATAAATGGGTAGGCACTTATTATTTTATGTTAGTTTATGGAAAAGTCATTGTTAATGTCCTAAGTGACATTGAACATTCAATATTTATTTACCACCTGTTTATACCATTTTAATAGAACGCAAGAAATCAAAACAAATTCAATCGAATGTTAAATATGACAAGAAATTTCAAATCAGCTGTTAATTGTTTGGTGACTGACAGCCCTTCAAATTTCTTACACCAAGAAATTTGTTGAGCAAAAATTCGTAAGATTCTCAGTGGAGGGATAATATCTTGCTCTCTCGACGACGCTCTTTTACGAATTTTTCGAGTTAAGGAACGGCATTGAGTAAAAATTCGTAAGAATTCGTAAAAATTCGTAAGATTTAAAAGTAAAGAACAGACCTTATATGATGAAGTGAAAAATTTAAAAATTAACGACTTAATGCAATTTGTTTGTTCGTTTGATTTATACAGACCTTATATGATGAAGTGAAAAATTTAAAAATTAACGACTTAATGCAATTTGTTTGTTCGTTTGATTTATATAAAGAGTACTCGTATAAAATTAATTTTATGCAAAATATTGAAATTACAGTCATACAAGTATACAAAAAATGATATAGTAGGCCATTAATATTTTATACTGGATCATCTAGGTCGCCTTCCGTCAAGTCTATATGAATTATGTACTTACATTTTTCGAGAATTCAGGTGTGATATAGAGATATTCTTTTTTCTTTTAGTTAATTTGAAGAGGTGCGGAGTAACATTCCGGAATCAAGTCCTCTGCACCGTATGTTAAGATTCCTGAATTCATCTCCGTTCAGAGAAGTTTTTATGTATATTGTACCAAACTTTTTCGTAAATTTTCTCCATTTAACATTTTACCAAATAAATTTCTCCACGTTTTCATTTACTCCACATATATTTATAACTAGACAACGCGGAGAAATCGGAAACATAATTTATTTCCTTTATCACAAATTTCTGTTTTAAACCCACTGCTCGGACAAATTGATATTGGATAATAATCTATTAGAAAATTTGGTAAGAGAAATGGTGGAACCATACCTACTTTTCGCAAAAGAGTCGATATAATATCTATGGCAATTGTCAAGTCGCTGGACAAGTCTTGTATAGTGAAATTCTAATTTTTTCTTCACAGTTTTTTTTTTTTAATTATTCGGATTCACAAAGAGTAAACCTATCGCATTTTGGGCATACTGGTATATTTCGCATTTATGTCGTAAGAATTTGTGCTTTTCTTACAGTTTTGGTATCTTCTATCGTTATCAGTCCAGAAGCAAATGCCTGCCGAAGTTCATAAGAACCAAACTTCCAATAATGTTCAAAACTTAACTTCTGTTTATCAGTTAATTTAACGCATTTTACTTACTTACTTACTTACTTAAGGTGGCGCTACAGTCCGGGGTGGACCTGGCCTCAACCAACAAGCGTCTCCAGCCAGCGCGATCTTTAGCTAGCTGTCTCCAGTTTCGCACGCTAAGTTGGTTAAGGTCCCCTTCCACTTGCGTGCGCCACCTGAGTCGCGGTCTTCCTCTACTGCGCCTTCCCTCGGGTATGGATTCGAAGATCTTCCGGGCCGGAGCATTCGTGTCCATTCGCTCTACATGACCCAGCCACCTCAGTCGTTGGACCTTCACTCTTCTGACTAGGTCGATGTCGCTGTACAGCCCGTACAGTTCGTCGTTAAATCTCCTTCTCCATTCACCGTCAATGCAGACGGGACCAAAAATAACACGAAGAATTTTTCTCTCGAAACAACCGAGAGTTACCTCATCCGCTTTTGATAGAGTTCATGCCTCTGCGCCATATAGCAGAACTGGGATGATAAGGGTCTTATAAAGGGTCACTTTCGTTGTTCGAGAGAGGGCTTTGCTACTCAATTGCCTTCTTAGCCCAAAGAAACAGCGATTGGCAAGAGTAATTCTACGTTTAACCTCAGCGCTGGTGTCGTTGTCTGAGTTCATAGCGGAGCCTAGGTAGACAAAGTCCTTAACCACCTCAAAGTTATATCTGTCTATTGTGACGTTCTGTCCGAGCCGTCGGTGTTGGGTGTCCTTTTTAGTTGACAGCATATACTTCGTCTTGCCCTCATTAACCGCCAAACCCATCTTCGCCGCCTCAGTATCAATACTCACAAACGCGCCATTAACATCACGCTGCGTTCTGCCAATTATGTCAATGTCATCGGCGTATGCGAGTAATTGGACGAACTTTTGAAAGATAGTGCCTCTGGTGTTGGCGTTTGAGTTTTGCACTATTCTTTCAAGAACGATGTTGAAGAAGTCACATGACAGCGCATCGCCTTGTCTAAATCCTTTTTTGACATCGAAGGTCTTGGTAAGTTCTTTACCGACCTTGATGGAGCAGCGTGCATTCTCCATCGTCATCCTGCACAAACGGACGAGTTTGGCAGGGATGCCAAAACTAGACATTGCTCTGTATAGTTCGTCCCTATAAATGCTGTCATATGCGGCCTTAAAGTCGATGAAAAGGTGGTGGGTATCGATTTGAAGTTCCTGGGTTTTCTCCAAGATCTGCCGCAGTGTGAATATTTGGTCTATGGTGGACTTTCCTGGCCTGAAGCCACACTGATATGGACCAATCAGGTTGTTTACGAAAGGCTTCAGGCGTTCACACAAAACGGCAGATAAGATCTTGTAGGCAATGTTTAGAAGACTGACACCTCTGTAATTGGCGCAGTTCAGAGGGTCTCCTTTCTTGAGGATCGGGCAAACAATGCTGAGGTTCCATTCATCGGGCATACTTTCCTCCGACCATATTTTACAGATGAGTTGGTGCATGCTCCTAACCAAGTCATCGCCTGCCGCTTTGAACAGCTCGGCGGCTAGGCCATCTGCTCCAGCGGCTTTGTTGGACTTCAGTTTAGATATAGCTATCTTTACCTCGTCCAGGTCGGGTGGACGGTATTGTTGATCCCCATCGTCCAGGTTGAACGGTTCATTCTGCCTGACAGCGGAATTTAAGTCGTCATCGCCGTTAAACAGTCTGCAGAAGTAGTTCTTCCATATCCTCAGCATCGACTGCGATTCTACTACGATGTTCCCTTGTTCGTCCTTGCAGGCTTCGGTTCGGGTTCTGTAGCCTTGTGAAGTTCTTTTTACCCTTTGGTAGAACTTCCGAACCTCATTCTCTCTATTTCATCGATCGCGCGCTTCTCATGCTCTTTCTTTTTTCTCCTTAGAAGCCGGTGTTCGTCTCTTCTCTTCTGCGCGTAGAGCTCACGAGCAGCTCTGGTCCTCCTTTGCAGCGCCGCTTTGTATGCCTCTTGCTTCGCTGCATGTGCTTGCCGGCACTCGTCGTCGAACCAGGGGTTTCGTTGTGGCGGTCGGGTGAAACCCAGCACATCAGAGGCGGCGTCTCTGATGGCTTTTTGGCAATGTTGTCACTGGTCTTCAATACTTGATGCTGGCTGCATAGGACCTCTTGAGAGATTGAGAGCGACTCGATCGGAAAAGGATCTGGTGATCTCTTGCGATTGTAGCCGTCCGACGTCAAACTTCCTCCCAGTATTTACTTGTTTTGGCGGCGTTCGGGATATCCGAAGGCGTACCTTGGCTACAACAAGGTAGTGGTCCGAGTCAATGTTGGCCCCTCGGAACGTTCGGACATCCATAATACTGGAGGAGTGCCTTGCGTCGATCGCAATGTGGTCAATCTGGTTGACGGTTGATTGATCAGGAGATCTCCATGTGCCTTTATGAATATCGAGATGCGGGAACCGCGTACTTGCTATGACAACATTTCGCCCCGCCGCGAAGTCGATCAGCCTAAATCCGTTATCGGAGGTGGTGTCGTGTAGGCTGCACCTTCCGATGGTACTACCAAAGATGCCCTCTCTTCCTAACTTGGCGTTAAAATCGCCTAAGACAATTTTAGTGTCATAGCCAGGGCATTGCTCGTAGGTGTGGTCCAAGAGCTCGTAGAACCTTTCTTTGGTGTCGTCGTCTTTCTCCTCCGTGGGGGCGTGCGCGCATATTAAGCTAATGTTGCCGAATTTAGCCTTAATGCGGATTGTCGTGATGCGCTCGTTTACATAGTTGAAACTTAAGACTTCTTGCCTAAGTCTGGCGCCAACGACGAATCCACATCCGAATAAGCGCTGTTTTTGTTGCCGATAGCAGTCGCCATAATAGATATCGCAGTTTTTCATCTTCTTCTTGCCCGGGCCATCCCATCGCACTTCTTGGATGGCGGTTAAATCTGCTTTATAGTGGTTCAGGGCTTCCGCTAGTTGTTCGGCTGCACGCGGTCTGTTAAGGGACCTAACATTCCACGTACAGATCCGAAATTCGTTGTCCTTTGATCGTTTGCCAGGTTCGTCAACAGTTAGATCATCCGTATCCGAGGCTTGTTGGTGCTTCGCAACTATTATATTTTTACGTAGTCGGGCAGTTACCCCGGCGTACAACCCCCAACCTGGAGGACCAGGCCCTTTTTGCGACCCCTTGGACAAAAGGAGCCGGGATATTCCGGAGTCAGTAACCCGCTGCGGGGATGTGAGAGCTGCCGTTGACCCATTAAGGGCTCTTCCGCCACCATCTCTATTTCAACACCCTGACTAGTGTTGAAAATCCTCAATGACGTCAGCTCCAAATACGTCAGAGTAGCCCATTGAGGTATCTGCCATGTTGACTGTTGACGCCACCGTTGATTCAGCTTTGTGAATTCATCCGCCGTACGTCCTCTTTCTGAGGGGCTCATGTAAGACTTCTGAGACTCGAGCAGACAGTCAATCCGACAGAGCATTATAGTGTTGCTATTTTCTTCGTGTTCAACACTCGCGCTTATAAGTTTAGCAAGTCAAGTCCGGGTGGACATAGACCAGTACCCGGTGGTGACCACGGGGAGGTAAAATAAGCACAATTGGTGAGTGTGAGATAGTTGCGACACTGGACATCGCCAAGTTGATGCCAATCAGATGTCCATCCCTATTCACACAACACCCAACCACCGCATTTTGGTGACATTAAATTTGCCGCAGCAATATTGCCATAGGTAACGTATTCACATTAACATCTTAGATTGTTACCTATTTTGGAAGAAAAGCAATTCACCTACCCCTAAAAGTAAGCAATTGTGTACCTAATTTTAAACCTGTAATACCCTAATTTTTTGATTTATGTAAATCAGTATAGACTAATACTTACAAGAGAAGAGTCCAACATTTTATTTGGTGTAGCTTACACCCTGTACATGCAAAATTATGCACACCGCCTAGAGGCTTGTTTGGGTCAGAGCAATAAAAATCGGACAGGGTGGTATACAAAATTATACCATAGTTTATATATAGAAAATATTTAAAAAAAAATATATTAGAAATACAAATAAATCAAAACCCTGAACCTTATTTTTTGTAATGTAGTAAATACTAACCTACTCACCGATATTTTTTTCAACTCTCTCTGATGAAAATATTAGGTAGGTATATATTTTTTATTAGTGAAAATCGTTTAAAAAAAATATGAATTTGAGTACATGTGGCCAACTTCGCATTCGAACTTCTATTATTGGTATACGGAACACAATAAATAAACGAGAGATATACAAAATCCTTAAACAGCATCGTATAATCTGCAGAGACCTTCTTCAGCTATACCTACCCACTTTCCTGAGCGGTTCCTTGAGTCTACAATGTTCTTTCAGGAAGCCCATTAGGATACGTAATTTATTTTTGCTAATGTCAATGCAAGCTTGAAATCTTTTCCGGTTGTATTGCCTTAGAAGTTTCTTGGCCTCCCTCAACCCTCATGCCCTGATTAGTATGCTCCAGTGCTTCTTGTTGCTGAGCTTAGTATCAAAGTTATTTTTTATATCAAATGTTTGATAATATCGTCTCTACGATAGGCCAATAATGGCTGTTTTTTTTCCGATGTGCATCAAACTGTCTCAATGTGATGAACCTTCCTCTTCTTATTCCTCCTTAAGAAGCCGACTAATTGCATCATGTGGTGTGTTATCGAATGCGAACTCGATGACCAAAAAGGCACACAATACTATATCTTTGGCTTCAAGAGCGTTTTAAAAAAATATTAGTTAGATGGTACAAAGAAGCTTCAAGCAGATATACTTAGTTCATCTTCTCTTAAGTAGTTGACACTGGTTTGGCATGTAGCTAGGGTTCCCAACCGTTCTATAATATATAGTATTGTACTATATTTTGGCTTTGCGTTCTATATACTGTTGAGGAAACATATAGTACGCAAAAGTACTATATTTCAATCCGTTGAATCGAAGGCAAACAGATTCCATTTTGATCGCACTTTCAGGTTTCACTTCATCCATGTATGAACCGAACTCACCTAAGTCTTGCTTTCAATGTCAAACTTGACAGCCATGATATATTGGGGACGTTCATCTATAGTTTAGTAAGTCTGACAGCTGTCTGACTAGATGTATCTCGGTTATGATTGGCTGAAATCGGTCACGTGAGTAGCTGTTTCTGTTGACGTTTATGGAGGGGTAGCCGACGAATCTAGTCAAGAAATTCGTGACTGATTACTAAGTTGACAGTTCAGATATGTGGATGACGTAGGATAAGTGACGTTCCCTACCAATCTAGTTTTTGCGTACAGGTTACATCTTATCCAGACCAATCTAGTCGACTTAAGATGGCTATACTCTTCGCTGTGCCCATTTTTATCGTTTGAAGTTAAAACTGATTCGTGCTCGTGTAACATTTAAACTTTGTTTAGTTTTTTTAATTTTCAATCGGGATTTTATTGACAAAATTGTTAAAGTAACTTTAAAGTTTTAAATGCTAATGGAAAAGTGACGTGACAACGAAAATGGGTCAGGTAGCGAAAAATTAAAAAAAAGACTACTATACGTACTATATTTTTTGGTATTGTACTATATTTTTTTACAGGTTACTTAGGAAATACTATAATCAGTTAGAAAAATGTTGGGAACCCTACATGTAGCCCAGTGCCAGATTGCTTTTTAGAATTAAAGGTCTTTCTTGCTTTCCTTATTTCTTAGTCGTACGAAGTCAGTGCTATTCTGTAGTTCGCTATATTTAACAGTTTACGCGCTTTTGACTGAAGTCTTGATAGATTGTTGCTTAATTATGGAATCTTATGACACTCTCTGTATTTTTGTTTTTTGGGCTCTTGCTTCACATTTTTTTCAAGAGACGATGCAAAGAGAACCCAGTTTGTCTTCCTTGGGTATTGCGACTTTGACTATTGAGTATTATCTTAATTCTAAATCAAAGGGAATGATCCTGTGATCAGATATAGATGGTTTAAGTGTGGATACAGCAGAGCGAGTCCTGCCGCACCCTACTTAGGTAAATGTGGACCCATTGTTGCATATTTGTTGGGGGGTTAGCCGATGTTGTTGGCGATGATGCTTGTTCCCTCTCGGTTACTCGACCTTGTCGTCCAGCCATCCTGATGTGCTTATGGATCTGATTAGATAAAGAGACATCGGAAAGTTTATGTATGTCATGGACGTAGTATCTTCCAAGTGTTCTGTTCCTCAAGTGACAGAGACTTGGGTATTGACAGAGGAAGTGCCAGTTCATCAGCAATCTCATTGTCGGTTTTGTCCCTGTGTCAAGGGACCCAGCAGAGACTCGTATCTTCTCTATCCCAATTTCCTTAACGCCCGCGCTGTGTACTTCGAACTACACCATAAGAGTAGTCACAACCTCTTTAGTGCGTGTTTATTATAAAAAAAAAAAAAAAAAAAAAAAAAATGCGAAAGAAATTTGGCTTCAAAACTGATTTTCAACGTAAGCCCATTAAAATTGTCGGCGTCTTGATAAGGCGAATTTTTATACGAGTACGACATCACATATCATCGATTTTCCGTTGCAGAACTCCTCCGATACTAATCAAGACATCGCAGACGTCCTCATGCTATAGAAACATTGGCGGATCCAGTTTTCACGAAGGAAAAAATACCTAAAGATGTGTATGAGCAGTCAAGAAACTAGACCAGACTTCGACTTTGACTTCCGTCGGCAAGGTTCCACCAAGACTTCGCTGGACCTTCTCAACGCCAGCTCTTTTTCCTGGTATACGATTCCTACTCTAAATGGTTGGAAGCTCATCACATGAAGTCAACGTCGTCTAAATGTAATGCTTTTTGACTGCTTTTGAAACGCATGGGCTTTCTTCCGTTCGGTAATCTTAAAAGAGGAGACCTAAAGCCCATAGTTGAAGTCGCAAGTGATTATTGTAAGGCGATGTGAATGAATAAGGAAGCAGTAGGAGGAGGTCGCAGTGGCTTAGTGGTTAGTGTGTTGGACTACTAAGCGAGGGGTCCAGGTTCGAATCCCGCAAAAACCCAAATTCCAACTCAGGGTTTTTTTCACTGCGCCACCTCTCGCGAACATCTGACAAACATCCGAGAGTATAACTGTCATGAAAGAGCTTCTCAATCGGCCCGTTTGGAACCGGCATAAAATTGTATATCCCTTCCATTCGTTCCAAAAAAAATGAAAAAACTCACACAAAACGAATGGTTGCGAGAAGCTGGGCCCTGGGTACCCTACAGACCTGTTGCGCCAACAATTATTTTATTTTTAGGAGGAAACCTAACTGAGCTTAAGGGGGTGTCATGTACTTTCGTATAGGTATAAATATTACACATTCTTATATAAATTATTGTATGTTGCCGTTCTCTTTTCTTCCTCCATTCGGCAGGCAACAGTATGACATTGCTGCTGAGTTTTTAAGGTTCCGCACCCCAAGGGAAAAAACGGAACATTATTAGTTTCACTATGATGTCTGTCCGTTTGTCTGTCCGAACCCACTAGACCAATTTTGTTCCTGGGTCTGTCTCTAATTGACGTAGAAGGCTGAAATTTGCACACAAAATCCGGTATAACCTCTAGTTAAACGGCAAATAGCAATGGTATCTCTACATCGACTGGTTTTTAGAGTAACTAGTAATTTGGTGAAACAAATATTTTCACGAAAACTGTGTACCTATTTCTTGATTTAAAAAAAAATTGGATACAAACTTTTGTTGTAGATTATGCCGAAGACTGTTTTACTGTTTTTACTATTTAAAAAAGAAAAACTGTTTATCACTAGGTATATAAAGTACGCTCATTTTAACCATTTTTCATTCGTTATTGGTGTGTTCTCTTAATCGATAACAATTGAAACTTACCACGCATATTCAACCCTATTCGTATTCACACTCACACACCTACACAACACTCCATCCAGATTCCAGACCCCACGCTAGTGTTTGAGCTCTCGGTCATCTCCCTTTTCGAATTCTCCATACTCTACTCATTAAACAGTGTAGGTAGTACTATAAATACAACATTTTGATAAGATCCTTTTAAGATGTAGGAAGTTTCGCAAATAAATTCTTAATAAGTTTCCGACGTATTTTACAAGAGTTTTTCATATATTTTGGTTAAGTTTTCCCAACTGCTACTTCTCCTCAAGATTTTAATAAGATTTTCTCTACTGTTTTGATACAACTTTGTTCTTGAATAAAAACCTTAGAAAAATTTCATAGACAACCACAATATATTTTCAAAGTATTTATTTGCGAAGTGTTTTTTCGAACTACAAAAAGAACCAGAATATAATATACCAAAACTTTAGTTTCACAATGACCACGCTGGTTCCCTACCGCAATTGCGGGAAATCCCGCACAAAATTAAGGCATTGGATTACATTTATACATGCTTTGGTTTGTAAGAGCCAGAGTATGAATAATATTGGCAGTCAAACGGAACATCCGCTTTATTCTGAGAGTAACTTTTTGCAACCATAAGCAAAGGTAGACCTTCATCGCCCCGACGATAACTGCTTTATTAAAAAAAAAAAATGGTATTAAATTCATATTCTACTACCTTCATATCTAAGATTTTAATGTATTGAGTTTGTAACCATCAATAATATCTATTTAATACAAACAAATGCGAGAAAATTAATGTTAGTAAGGTTTTAATATTTGACTTAAGTGTAGATTTAATACTTTCTCTTAAAATTGAAATATGTTGCAAACTGTGCGTTAGTTAATGGCTATGCCGTATGGTTCTGGCGTGTGTTGAATTTTTATTATTTTTTTTTTCTTGTGTACCCAAATATGAATTCGTTTCTTTGAGGTTTATTCTTTTTTCTAGATATATAACTAAACGATATTTTAAACTATAATATAATAATTACATAAATATAAGTAACATAAGACTCCTCAAAATATTTAATATTTGTTTGAAAAAAAAGGCACAACCGTATACCATGAAAAACCAAACTTAAAAAAAAAAAAATATTTACCAGTCAAATGATTAACTTGTATTTCGAAAGACCAAATAATATATAATACGCTTAACCTTATCATCGGTAAAAAATCGAAAAAAAAATTTCAATTATCTTATAAAAATATTGAACACAGGAAACGTTTTGTCTTAATTATTCCAATTAGTAAATATATTCGGAAAAATACAAAAATGTTGAGTTTTATTTGTAGCCCTGTTTAATGAAGAAAAATCTTAAAGACTGCTAAATTGCAAAATCTGTGATATTTTTGCAGTCACTACTCAAATCTAAAAATTAAAAAAAAAAAAAAAACCTGAATTAATCACATACCTAGATATGTAATTTTGATTGAAGTCATTTAAATGATAATCTAGTATTTACAACCAAATTAAAGTATCAAATTTTAATTATTCGGCTATTTTCTTAAAAGTACAGATCGATACGTTTTGTTCCATTTGACATTTGATTTTTTGTTATGATTAAAATTAATTATTATTCTTAGTCCTTTTCCGTATATACTTAGCACTCCGTAAGCCAAAACTAATTAGACAAAAATATATTTAGTTGCACTTTGATAATAATGTACCCTATCAGAATTACAATATTTTGTGTGAACATACATTTTTTAAATTTGTAAAATGTAATTTAACTAACGTGACAATTTAATAGACAAAATAAGATAAACTTGTTTTCATTAGTGTTACAAATTTAAGTGTAAAACTGTTTGAAAAATAAACCGAATATATTAAATATTTCCACTTACAAAAGTGTTTTTAGTGTTTTGTTTTGATCACGAAAAAAGGGCGACAAAATTTGGATCTAAACGTCGAATGTTCGGTCCCTTGATTTCTTCAATACAGACATATCTGCCATTCAGCAAGTATTTACAAGTGGATGGACTGCCCAAAAAGCGAATAGAAATCTATGATTTATTGCGGTGATTGCTACATTTAATAGGGACGGCGAAATCAGTCTGCTTATTTGATATCAGTTAGTTTATTTCTACAATCTCCTCGACGAAATATTTGACTGATTTCAAAGCTGACATGTTTAGTGGTACAATCGTTAGTCATGGAATACCTACATTATACACCATGTCTGAAAACAGGGTAAGGCTTATTGCCTTTTGCTGAAGTAAGGCTCCTATAACTATAGAGCATGAATTTGGTCACCTCTGTATGTATACAAAAAAATGTTAACATCAAAGACTATTCGAAATAGACGGTCGAAGAGCAGAAACATTACATTAATTGTTTTGATATTTTGGCTCTTTTTGTAGTTCGAAAAGACGCTTCGCAAATAAATGCGTTTAAAATGTTACGCGATTGCCTATCACCAAATCAACCAACCTATCTATAATAGTATTAAGGGACCCAATGCTTATTAAATAAATATTGTTCAAAAATTAAAAATTTGGTAAGTAGCTTCAGAAAGCCCATATAGAATTTGAACAAAGCTCTATCGTTTTTAGTTGACTGCATATTGCTGCATTTACACGGTCACACATTCCTATCACGAAAGATTAAAGGGATGCTAAATTCTAAATAGCCGTATGACCGAAAGGGCCAGCATTACCTAACACGCAAAAAAACGTGACTAGTTTACGTGATAGGAATTATAGGAAAGCTTCGCATGTTGATATTTTTGTAGCGATGACTAGAGAAATTCCGCATTCCTATCATTCCTTCCGGAAATGATAAACGGACAATTATTTTTTTTTCTTGTAACTGAAATGTATTCAAGCAACTGCAGAAATTTTCGTGAGCGGAACCTGTTTCTATTTCCGTTTTACGTATCTATAATTATGGGTAGAGCACCCATGACACTTCAGGCGTCTGATTTGTGATCTCATTCTTACGCCTTTAATAGCATTGACTGCGGATAAACGGATCTCTCTGTAACGTTTTATGCAAAATTACGTGTTCGTGATCGTTCAATCGGTTCTATTTTCAACAGTTTGAATGGATTGTAAACAAACTGTGACAGGTGAAAAATAAAAAAAAAAATATGACAAAACAGTTATTTTTGTTTACCAAAAGTATCAAAGTATGTACATAATTTATTTGTTATTTTTAGTTATTTATTAATTAATATCAACATCATTTACAATAGACTAATATAATCTTTAAGTTATAAATGAAGATGCAATTCGGAAAATTATAGTTAAAATAATACAAGAGTACACAATGAATACACAAATTTGGGGAACACAATTAAAATACAGTTACATATGTATTTATTTCCATTTAAATTTATCTTATCTAGTAAAATATCTATAGTTAAATATAGTTAAGTATCTGCCATTGCCATATGCCTAAAGAGAGTGTTTTGGAAGGAATTCGCATAACAAGATCTTCTAATGTCGAATGGCATGAACGAAAAATTGATGCTCTGTACATGTGTAATTATACCGGGGGAGAACTAACGTTAAAGACCGACTGGATTGCGTAAAAATAATTTTATTATACAAATAAGGTGGTTGTTTAGAGGTTATAATCCTGTGAAGGCATTTAATAGTGCAAAATTTTAGGTATTGTTCTAATGAACATCCAAGAATTTTTTTGGAGTGAGCAGAAACATGGTCATACCGTTTAAGGCCATAGACATAGCGAGTTATATTGTTGAACGCAACATTTAGTCTTCTCTTAACATTAGCTTTGACGGAGCAGCAGATTTCGCAACCATAGGCTATAATGGGTATGAGACAGCGGCGTCGCGTGAATTACTTAGATGGGTGTGCAATTCTTTAAAATTATATATTTTATAAAAATACGGATTTATTTATTGTTTTCTTAATTAAATTAAAAAAAAAATAACAATAAAAAAAAACTCCATTGTACAAGTTAATAATAGAAAAAAAAAAAAAGCAAAAGCACCGCACGAAGCTGCAGCCACTTCTACCTACTATACTACCTAAACGAAAAGCGAAATTCGTTCATTCATTCATCGAGATCGACTGTCGTGCACTGCTTTTTTTTGCACGAGCGTCGATGTATTGCATGCCTATTTGACTTATGACGCTATACGGAAACAGAACAAAACAAAAGAAAATAATGAATATTCCGTGTGCACAGAAAGCGAGTGCACGAGTTCACTACAAGTTCATCAAAGTAAAGCGACACTAGCAGGTACGGCAACGGCGTGCGGGTGACGAATGACGATGGGGATGAATTCTTGTAGCTGAAGGAAGGGAAGGTATATAGTTTGGAGTTGGATGAACTTATTTGATGAATACGTGCACAGCCAGATTTCGTGCGAGTTTATTGTTTTCTCTTTGTTTCTCTCAACGATGAAGGAATTTTGAAAGAAAAATTAGGAAGGATGAATATGAGTATTATTATAGTAGTCTGTGTCTGTGTGATGGAGGTTTTATGGGATGTGTAAAGTGTAATTGAGCACATCATATTTATGTGTGTTATTATTATTTGAGTGTTCGATGAGTGATTTTTTTGGTTAGATCAGGGTGTGCAATGCACACCTTGCACACCCTGACGAGACGCCACTGGCTATGAGAAGAGATTTTGCTAACATTAGTCTAGTTTTAAATGGTGTGTAGCTTTGGGATACCGATAAATTCCTGAGAGAACCATACATTTTACCAATTATGGTAGTTACATGATCATCCCAACTTAGCTTAGAATTAAACCATATGCCGAGGTTCTTAGCCTTGCCAACATACTCGATTGGATTATCTCCTAGGCATATAGTCGGTAAACGACTTACATCTAATTCAATTCTGCCGATGACCATGCATTTCGATTTAATAGGATTAAGTTTTAAAAAGTTTTGGTTCAAACATTAAATTGATTTGTAAATTTTGTAAATTATGAGCACTTTCTAACAGCAACTATCAAACAATTTAGCATGTTGTGTTGGTGCATTTTATGAAAGATCATCAATATACAGCTAAGGACTATATAACCCGTACGACCCATTAAAGGGCAGAAATAGCCAAGTTGAAGAGTGATCTCTCTACCTAGAGAGAAATATACAAAATATTATTTTAAAGTGCTGGTATTCGGACAAAAAAAAACTACTTTTATTTCATATGTAAATATATACTACTAATGAATATTATCTGCTCTCTGAGTTCGACTCGCATCGGCCTTCAAAATGGAATATGAATTTTCGTGTTCGTCCCTTAAGTTAAAATGTTGGTACTAAAAACCAGCTGCTATTGTACCTATTGCAAAGATAACAATGAATTCAGATGCAATTTGTACCACCAAATTTAGAACAAAAAAGATTTGCATGAAACGCAATAAACCTGTTTAGGTTGAAGTGAGACCTACTCAGAGATACCAAATACTTATTGGTGGCACATTTTGTTTTCTTGAGTAGTCTCGAGATGGTAATTTTTTAAAATTAATTATGGTAAGTTGATGAAACAGTCTACACTTTGGATCTGTCTCTAGAGAACCATAAAAGCTTTGGTTACCCGTTTTCATTTACGTATTCTTGTGCAAAGAGTAAACAACCAATGCGAAATGCGAAACAATGTATACCATTTTGCAGAGCACCTAGGTTGGTCACCCACCATTTATAAGTGGTATCTCTCAGTTCAATCGTAAACAAAACCAAAGAGTGAACCTAATTTTTGTATGTGCATTAATTTTGCATGCTGAGTAAATTTGCGAAAAACAAATTATGTTTGCAAATGCATTTATAAAATATAAATTATATTTAACAAATAATTTCGCGTTTGCGATATTATTATTTCTTCAGTTTTGTTACTTGTAGGGAATGTTTAGGATGCGTGTGACAATGTCTTCTTATGGTCAAATATCTAATTGAACTAGGAATATCGATATAGGAACAGGAAGACGCTTGATTTCAGCAGTCTATCCGAACAGATTTCGGAACTGTTCGAGATAATTTGATTTTTTATTGTGTAAATCTGCCTAAAAGTAATATAGGTTTGGACGAAATACTGGAAAAAGAGGGGTGGTATCAGTGTTTAATGACGCCGATAACGTCATTACGTCGAGACTAACCCTCCCTCTGTACATGGATGGGACCAGATACACCGTGGCTATTCCGTTGTCGCGGTCTTAAATGCAAACGCCCTTAAGGCTCTTCTCCGATTAATGTTCATTCAATTCACTCGCACTTGATTTGTTTTATTTTTAGATATACTTTGAAATAATAATAAACACGTATTTTCAGGGATAATCACCAAAAACTCATTTTATTTACGAAGTTCATAAATGATAACTCTAACCCAATGCCTTGAAAGTTAGTATATTAGCTCTAGTAGCTATTGTGTTTTTTTCTTTATATTCACAGTGTAGGTCATTATTAAGGTAGGTAGTTTATACACTAGTCGGCATAAGTATTTTGACAAAATAAAAATAGTGAATTTTTACGTTTAACTTTTGAACGGCTTTGTAAAGAATTTCTCCTAATTTTTTCCTTTTTATATACATATATCTAATTAAACCTTAAAAATAAAAAAAAAACAAGATTTTTTCATAGAAACGTAAAAAGATATAAATTAATTTGTAATTTCATGTGTTGGCATAAGTATTTTGACAAGAATATAAAACTAAAAAAAACATTGTTTAAACTTAACAAAAGTAAAGAAATGAAGACTAAGTTAGTAAAATGTATATCCTCCTTTGGCTTCAATAAATTTTTGAATGCGCCTTGGTACCGAGTCCACTAAATTTTGGAGAATCTCTGGAGATATCTCTTCCCAAAGAGAAGTGATCTCAGTAATTGTCTCCTCCCTTGTTTTATCTAACGAAACTGTTCTTTTGCGTCTCAAAAGAGACCAGACGTTTTCTATAATATTTAAAGCCGGACTTTGAGGTGGCCAGTCCAAAGTGTTAACCCCAACATCTTTCAAAAATGTAGAAATCTTTCGCGCTTTGTGGCACGGGGCGTTATCCTGTTGCAGGATAAATGTATCCCCAATAAGCCTTTCTCCAGAAGTAGAGGCGTTATCATTTAGGATCATTAAATATTGGTTTTGGTTCATCGAGCCGGTGATAGGAACCAAGTCAACCAGTCCATTATACGCCACACATCCCCAGAACATGACAGAGCCTCCGCCATGGCTCACTTTTTGACAAACGGGTCGTTTCTTTTGCCCAACTACCTTTGGCAATCTTAGAAAAAATTTGTTTTTTGAAGAGTTACACTTTAAGGAGCTTTCATCTGTCCATAGAACGCTTCTCCAAAACTCTTTTGGCTTGTGCAGATGTTCCTTTGCGTAGGCCAGTCTTTTAAGCTTGTTTGCCTTCGATATATATGGCACTTTTTAGCTTTATTTGTCTTAAAATCCCCTTTCTTCAAACGTCGTCATCAAATTCCATTGATCTGCAGCAGATTGAGGCTTCAGAAAAATGTTTTTATCAAATTCCCGTAGAAGGACTCGGTCTTGAGCGGGCGTTGTTTTGCGCTTAGCTCCTGATCTCATTAAGTTACCTATGTCGTCATGTTTTTTAAACTTATTAATTTGATAGTGCACAGTTTGACGCGACACATTAAACTCGTTTGCAATGTCTTTTACTGCCGTTCCAGCGTTAAACTTTGCTACCTTCGAAGATCTGGTAACGAAACTCAACTCTGCCTTTTTACCTATGGTTTATAACACCTTTTAATCAATATATGTTTTTTATGAGCGTTTATGATCAATTAAAGTTAAATACAAAAGTTGATTGGCTTTAACGTGCTCAAAAGTGCGAACATATTTACTAAAAGGTTCCGTCAAAATACTTATGCCGCGCAAAAATTTGATGTCTCCATGAATTCTTGTCAGCAGAAAGAGAATGGAAAAGGTAAATTTGGCATGCATAGAGCTAAAAATAGTGTTATATTCAGGCTGGGATTCGGAAAGATAAAACACTATTCCGTTAAACTTTTCTAACAAAATTCACTTTTATTACACTTTTATCGACTATTCTAATATTTCACTTCTTAAGTACCAGAACAATATTACTTAAACAATTCTTCAACGATTCAAGCCAGTCACTTAATTTACTCTATTACTTTTCACTTATTTATCTTCACAAACTATTACTATCTCGAACTTTAACCAATCACTGTTATAAATCAACTGTCTCGCCCTCTTCTAAAAGCTGTCCTTTTATACCTGCTCCGCCAACTGACGAGAACTTTCTAGCTAATTCTAATTGGTTCTAGAATAAGCTTCAGTGGTGACAGATTCCAGTCTCCAATTGGAAGTGACACTTGTGTGGAACTTGTTTTGTGACTAAAGCCTGGTTTCACCAAACACCATTTAGGTTACACGATACTGCGACTAAGGGCTTGTTTCACCATACACCATTTAGGTTACACGATACCTTCCACGCCACAATAGATTCTTTCTTTTGCGCACTGTTGCCACTTTAGCGATTTTGTCGCTATTTATAGCGTATTTTTCAAGCTCTCGGCGATTTTTAATAAAATATTGTCGCTAAAAAAAAATTTGGCGATTTCTAGCTACTTTTCATTACTACTCCACTCCACCAAGTACACGAGTCCCGTACAAGTGGCATCTCTGACCCATTCGAATATAATTTTTCACATCGCAACCTACGCGTGCTTGGTTGGTGGTTGCACATGCAAAAGGCAGGGCTAGGTGATGTGGAATCGGACATTTAATGCAAAAATTGAATGCAAGTAACAACTCTATCGAAGAAGCTAAACACAGATAGAATTGTGAAAGTCGGGTGGAAAGAATTAGAACAATATGTCAAAGTGTACCATGAGGAAATTGTGGTTATTAAAATATATATTTAGAACTAGTCTGGGCAATAAAGATCTTGGATTTCGTTGGACATCAAACATCATAAAGATTAGAATTGGTATTTCTAATAATTTTCGAGTTATAAAAAAAGAGTTCAATGAATGCTATTTTATGATTACATTACTGTATTTCATATTATAACACAAATACCTAAATGAAAATCATTTGAAATTCTAAAAGAAATGCAATAATTTTTTTTATTGCAAAGAATACATTTTTTTTTCTCTGATAAGACTGAGTCCCAACCAAATAGAACATAAGTGTATGTCTTCCTTTATTTTTTGTCTAATACTTCTCTCAGACCTAATTATAACTGAAGAAATACACCAAAAACGATGAAACGATAGCAAAATAGCAATCGTTCAATCGCAATCGCTCAATCGTCTGAATTTGAGTTATACGAAGCATTAGTGAATCGTTCAAAACGACGTCGTCCAAACCAGAGACAATACTGAGACCACCAACTTCGGCCGTTTTTCCGTTACTTGCCTACAAGCTACATTACCATGGGGTGGCAAAGTTTAGGTGCGTTAGTATTGTTACATAGAAAATCGTATTGACAAATGTCACGAAACTTCAAAAATTTCAGCTCACCAACACACTGGCACCTAAACTTGACCACTTCCGCTGTGGGCAAAGTGGCTTCCCAGTCACTTCCGCTGTGGGCAAAGCTGCTGGCCGCGTTCACAGAATTTTATCCGTTAAATTTGAAAATAATTATTACAACTAAATTTCGTGTGGAAAGTGATAAATTTTCATAAAATAATTGTATATTTATTTGACATAAAAGAAAGATGAACAGTTCTGAAGAATAATAAACAAATAAAAATATTTTTAGCGAACATTCGTGAGGCAGTTAACATAAATTGAGTAGAATATGTTTATCACATAATAGGTCTGTTTTTTTGAGCTTCGATCTCAGCAAAGCAAAGTAAAGTAGGATTTTCAGCACGCTAATTACAACAACTACGCTATACTTGACACTTCGAGACTTGCAATGGTTGTTCTAATTGTGTGCTGAAAATCATTGAAAATCCTACTTTACCTTGCTTTGCTGAGATCGAATCTAAAAAAAAACACGGCTAATGTCGCTTAGTATACTTCTGAAGTCTAGTTATAATTTATAAATACCAAGATTAATATCGTTGCTGTTATTAGGTATAAATTATGAGTTTCTCCGTTATTCTTAATATAATTAAACAATAAAAAATAAGTGAGTGTATTTGCCATTATTATGTGGCTTGTATTTCAAAGCCTACGTTTATAATATTTATAAGTCGTGTGTTTTGGTATTATAATGGAACAATAATGGTGAATGAATAGAAATACATACAGAATGTAATGAAACAACTAACATGAAAATTGATGAAAATGTGCTGAGATAATAATTATTCACCAAATTTGATTTGAACCTCTTTTAAAAAAAAGCAATACTTCTGAACACTGCCACGATTGTCACAGCTGACCACGGTTGAAACTGATACTGACACAACAGATTCACCACTCTTGTCAAGCTCATTTCCATTTGACTTGACATTTTAATTATTTGTTTTCATAGTTTTCGATTTCATGGATTTAATAAAAGTTTGTGGAATATATTTAAGTGCTGAAGAAAACTACATTATAGCTCAAGTCCAGAAAGCACGTTCCACCGATCCTTGTGCAGCAAAGGAACGAATTATAACCGCAAAAACTATTTCCCAACAACTTTGATGTCCAGGTACAAAGCTCCGTAAAGAATGAATACTATTCTACAAATTACTTTCAAATTATCTAGTTTGGAGGGTATAAACTGGAAAAAGAAGCCATCAATTATGAAGAAGCTGTCAAGTGTTTTAGTTACAATGTAAGCTTGGTATATAGAACATAATTCCTCATTAAAAGAACGCTTACATTTCAGAATCAAAGTGTTTACCTGTGGAACGAGGTCGCCGAACCTACTGCTGCCCTACGTGCCCTAGGT
Organism: Cheilosia vernalis; assembly: GCA_949126925.1. Classification (NCBI taxonomy): domain Eukaryota; kingdom Metazoa; phylum Arthropoda; class Insecta; order Diptera; family Syrphidae; genus Cheilosia; species Cheilosia vernalis. The sequence continues at coordinate 45,177,887 of OX421358.1, forward strand.
AAAAATGTTACAACACGTCTCGAAGCACAAGATTCTTTTGCTGTGAACCACACAGAGAACAACTTGGAGCAATGCACGTTGCAACTTCTGATACTGAAAAGGTTGCCTCAAGCTGATATTACACATTCGGTAGGTTATCATCACCATCAACGAAAGACTATGACTGATGATAGAGTGTCGGGCAGCTTTGCCTGCCGAAGGCCACTCATACTGGATGGGAGTTTGGGCAGTATTAATGAGCACGTAATGGCAGAATAACATTGAATGAGTTTTAGTTTTAGCTAAATGATATTTCATAATAAAATGCCGCAATTTAGTGCCAATTTATTCAACTAATATGGATGAAATCGATCCTTACGAAAGTGGTTTTGATCAAAGTTCGATGCGGCAATGGTTGCCTTCCTAGAGTGCCTCATACAGTTCCAGCAAGAGGTGGAAAACCGAGGCAAATGGAGAAGGGAAAGATCATTGACCATTCAACGGGAATCTCGTACTCAATCAAGTAAGTGTTATGCACCTGTGATTTTGAATATGCAGTAAATAAAAAATGTCTATTTCCAGAATACAATTTAACTCGGAGGAGCTTATACTCACTAAATTAAATTTCGCCTGGCATGGGTCTCATCTCAATTTACGCCACAATGGGCCTTAGCAATAACAATTTTTAGTTTCGACTCTAAATTTAAGTAGTTTACAGTGGCTATATTTTCCATACAAATTTCGCAATTGTGAGTTTCCGTAAATTTAAAGTCGAGACTAAAAATGCTTATTGCTAAGGCCCAATGATTACCAGATTTGGACATTGGATCATTTTATTCGGTTTAACTAACCTAACTTGTGTATTATACGTTTATTTATAGTAAATAAAGATTTGTTAATTCTATATAGATGAAATGGATGGTCTTTCCTTTTTGGATGTCGATGGCTCTTCATTGGGTTCATCCAGTTTGCCGTATGTGTAAGCCTTAAGTCATTTCTTTCCGTTAATATCGTTATCTCTTGCCACTGAGGTCACGACAAGCTTCATGGTTTGTAGTCTTTCGATTTGGTCACCGATTGCACGAAGCATGGATTTAAATCCTCCTTTGTCACCGAGCATTTGGAGGTGTATATGAACGGCTGCTTTGTTGTGGATTGTTGTTCGGGGCTGTTTTTCCATTTGGTAGCAAGAAGAACTCTCTACTTCTAAGTTTTGCAGCAAGGAACGCTTTAGAAAAAATTAAAAAGTCGAAGAAAACACACATACAGTCGCTTCGCAAATTTGCTGCAGGATTTATTGATTGTTAGTAGTATACAAGACAGTATTTGCCTGCAACCCAAATAAATAGGCACCATTTCTTTTAAGATAAGTCAATTTTGAAATCATTTACAATAACTCTGGAGTCTCTTTGCTATGACCGCTTACTCTTTCATTCCAATTTTTTTAGATTCTGGTTTTCTGGTACAACTGCGATCAAAGCAAGATAACATTCATACCAGTGTCTTGGCGAATTAAGTCTCAAGATATAAACAAAAAATTTATGTTTTGTTAAATAATAATATTAACACGTTTATGAGAAGTCTACATCTGCGTCTATATACTGCTCCATAGGCACAGCCCTGTATGCGGTTTCACTTTCCATTACTTCTCACTTCTCTCGTCTCACTTGGTGTCATTTTGGGCTGCGAATGTTTTATTGATGCTGATGATGAAAGTGATGCAATTTTCTTCTGTCTTTAGACGAATCTGTTTTAGGTTGATGTCATGATTCTCCCAGTCTACCTTGGCTTTGGTTCTCATCTCGTGCTCTAGTAGTTCGATGGTTTGCCGGCGCATTGGCTCCTGGCGTGCGAAACTTTCCTCTTGCCTAGTGTTAAAGGTTCCGGAATAAATTTACACAACTTTTACTATATATGTACATACTTACTTTTTGAGATTGTCCTCCTGGACACGTTGCTGCTGCGACAATTGATCTTCATAGCGGCCGGCGCCTTGCCAATTCGACACGATGCTGCTGTTGCTTGGTATCTTCCTAGAAGTGGATACAAAATGGTTATCAATTCGTTGTCAGGTTCATGTAAATTAAAATCAACTTACAGTCTTCCTACGCTTTTTGTTATCGATACGCTTTTGTTCAACGTTCGCCTGTTCACTTTGTGCTTCGTATTCCATGAATTTGGCCATAAACTCTTATTGGCGTGTATTCTCCTGCAGCTTGGACAAATCTGTAAGACATATAATGTATTTATTTATTAATTTAAACACTAAAAATACGCGAAAACTTACATTTTTTCAATTTGTTGCAGGAAAAATAAAATTGTGTAAACATATTTTGACATTTGTCAATCGACTTCTGTCAAAAGAAAACTCACCACATTTTTTTTGGTTCGCTTTTTTTTTTGTTGCTCACACGGATTCTAAATTCAAATAACACCGATAGGAAAACAAAATGGCGAATTTGAAAAAAAATCGAGGGGGCCAGCGGCAAGAGGATTGCCAGTTGGGGGTCTCAGTATGGTTTGTCTATGGTCCAAACGATTCAACCATTTTAGTGTTACACGAAGCAATACAATCGTCGAAACGACATCGTCAGACGATCGTCGTCTTACGCGATGTAGCCCCAGATGTTGAGTAAGTGACGAGACAGAGTTTTTTGTTGGGGATGGGGATTTTTATTTTTGTACCGTAACGGTATTCGTTGCAAAAGAAATGTAAATGGGATTGAAGTGTGTACGATATAGTTTAATTTCATATGCAGTTTGTAGATTGTAGTTAGTGCCGTAAGTTGTTACTGTCGTTGTTTTTTGTGTGTAATTTGTTGGTATTAATTATATTCGTTAAAATTAATCTACCCCCAATGAAAAAAATATACGTTCAAAAATATAGAAATGAATGGGAAAATCACGCAGAGTTTAAAGAGTGGGTAAGGCCAGTTGTAAATGACGTTAATAAAGCTTTTTGTTCGTTTTGCCATTGTGAAATGTTGCCGAAATTAAATGAAAAAACATAAAACCAAGTGCGTTCTAATATCCAAAAATAAACCAATTGACTTTTCGCCTGCAACCAAAGAATTCATTAAAAGTCGAAAAGCTGATGGTATGCTTGCTTCGTAGCTGAACACAGTTCAATATCTCATATTGACCATTTAAGTGACATTTGTAAGAAATGTTTTAATGATTCAAAGTCTGCCATTGACTTGAAAATGCATAGAACCAAATGTACTGAGGTTATAAACCAAGTTTTAGCACCACATTTTAAGGAAACACTTTTGAATGATATTGGAACTAAGAAATTTAGTGTTATTATTGACGAATCAACAGATATAAGTGTTACCAAATTTATCGGCATTGTGATTAGATATTTTAGTTTGACGTATGACAGAGTTGTATCCTCGTTTTTGGCGTTAGAGCCCGTAGAAAGTGCTACTGGAAATGGAATTGTTAGTTCGTTGCTCAAGTGCTTACAGTCTCACGGGCTGAACATTAAAAATATGATTGGGATTGGCACTGACAACGCCTCGGTGATGACTGGTCGTAACAACAGCGTACATCAAATATTAAAAACCCAATTCAATTTACCTAATCTGATACTGATAAGATGTGTCTGTCACTCACTTCAGTTAGCTGTAAGTCACGCTTCCAAAGATACCCTTCCCCAAAATATTGAATTTCTTATAAGAGAAACATATAAATGGTTTTCCAATTCTCCAAAGCGCCTTAACGAGTACAAACAAATTTACGAACTAATAAATTGCGGTGAAGCGCCCTTAAAAATTTTAAAATCTTGTGAGACTCGTTGGTTATCGATTAAACCTGCTGTTGTGAGAATTTTGTCACAATGGGATGAATTGAAGCTACATTTCAATTTAAATAAAGAAAAATGTTACACAGCGGACCTACTTCATGCAATGTACAGTGATCATTGTAATCGGATTTATATGTGCTTTTTAAAAAGCATTTTGAGTGAAGTGCAAGTTGGACTGAAAATTTTTGAAGGCGAGGATTCTGATCCTGTAAAATTGTTAAACTCGTTGATGTCACTGCTTCATTCTATTTGTAACAGAATTTTGCTACCATCAGCTGTAAAATCTGGCAAAGATTATTTAACGATCAAAATTGAAGAACATCTTATTCCAAATCCTTATTTGGGATATCTTTTTGAATCTCAAGTTGAAAAAAGTCAATTAGCCCCTGATGTGATAACCGCTCTAAGAAACAGATGTGTTAATTTTACTGTTAAGTTGGCAACAGAAATTCAACAAAGACTACCCAGCAATTATTCAGTCCTGGAGAAAATGACAATTTTAAGTGAAGAGAATACTCTCAAACAGGGCAAAGACAATAATTCTATCATTGAACTGGCCAAAGAACTTGGAATTGATGATGACCAAATTGATAAAATCGTACAGCAATGGCATAACATAAACTTTTTAAACTGGAATACCACAGGAAGTACTACGAAGTTTTGGACCCAGGTTGTCAAGTACAAAAATGCTGCAATGTAAATAATTTGCAAGAACTGGCTGATTTGGCAATCACTGTGCTATCTCTTCCCCACTCAAATGCTGAAGTTGAACGAGTTTTTAGTGCAATGAACATTTTAAAAAATAAACTCCGGAATCAACTTTCAACCCTGACGTTGAATTCCATAATAATGATTAGAAATCAATTAAAAGTGATGAACAGAAGCTGTTGTAACTACGACCTGCCCGACGAGGTTATAAAAAAAATAGGAAAAACAAAAAAATTGAAAACAAATGAAAATATAGCCGAAGCCTCTACTTCAAACTTGGAAAGGGACAGCCAAGATTTAGACGATTCCATTTTTGATCTGGATTTTGATTTCTAAATTTCAATTTATTTATTTTTTTAAGTGTTTTTTTTTGACTTGACTTGTTATTTTGAATTTATTGGTTGTTTTTTTTAATTCTGTATTTAATTTGATTAATAATTACATAACTAACAATTTATTTTAAACATAAATACATATTTTTATGAACTTACATTCAAATTGATATTTTAGCGATTTCTAGCGGATTTTGGAAATTCAGAAACTATCATTTCTAGCGGATTTTAGGTTATGGTCTAGCGACAATTTTTTTTCCTCAGCGGCAACACTGCTTTTGCGCATCATTTTCGCCCCGTTATTTAACGATACTAAGCTAAGCTTCATTCAATAGCCAGAAAATGGTTTCGTCAAAATACTTATGCTATGTTAACACGATTGCCACATCTGCCAATATTGTCAGGTCTACAAATGAAAATAAAGTGCACGACTGGGTCGAACGAAAATTTCTCGATACTAGACAAAAGAAAACAAAATCCTCTTTTGGATATTCATCTCATATGGCAGTTATATAAAATAACAATATAAGTTTTTAAAGGTTAAAGCTCTCAGTAACTGGCAATGTCGCAGCTTCTGTTTTTGACCTAAGGATATGTTTTTAATTTTGATTGGAATATGATTTAAGTTTTCAAATATTGGAAGTATTGCTCGTGATAGACCGATATCTTTAGATAGATTATGTAACAATTCAGGCATTTGTGAATTTACATTAGTAGTTCTAAATTGAATATCCCAATGCTCGTGTGTGCGGTGCAAGTGAAGTTTTTGTTTTTGTAAAATTATCCATACATAACAGTTGCAAATATTGCAATTTTTAGTTGGAAAAATACTATTGCGTAACTATTAAGCTGTAAACTGACTGTATGATATTGTTCCGGATAAAAGAAATACTTAGTTTTTGACATTTTATCGAAATCGAAGATGGGGTTTTCGAGATATGAGCAGTTTTTAAAATTAACGTTTTCGGTGCTTCGAATTGAAAATTAAGGACACAATAGTTATTGCCGTTTTAAGTTAACTAGACAAAATTATATTTTAAAAAAATTACTATTTTCATAAATCCATTGTGCGATAATATAGAGAAAAACTGAGCTAGCTATTAAGTTATAAATGAACACATTACCTTAGAAATTAATTTTTGCTACAATATTATAGACCGTTTTCGAGATATGTCGAAATTTTAAAAGTTCCGTTGTTCGAATTTTTAGCCAAAAACTGGGTACGCAGTCATGGTAACCTCACCTACTTAAGCTTAAATATCGATTTTGGTTGAAATCGTTAGAGCCGTTTTCGATCAAATCAAACTGGTACGAAAATATTGTATGGGAAGTACCATTAATATTGAGGTTACATTGAAAAAAAAAAAACACCTCCCGAACTGTAAGCCCAAAAACTCCAAATCCGAGGTTTGAACGTAATCCGGGAAGCCGTTTAGACTGTAGGCCCGTGGAAGGACGGACAGACCGGACAGAATTTTGCGACCCACTTTTTTGAGTACCTCTATCATCGTAATATCAGAATTGATTAAAATCTCGAGTTCGAAATTTTGTACGAAACCAATATCTTTCTCTTACTACGTAATGGAGAAAGTTAAAAATGTCCCAAATGTCTGCCAACCGTGTGAACTGCCAATTTTGTCTACCAATATTTGCAGAAAAGTCATTGTTTGATAATTGCGAGACCACCATCTGACAATGAAATTGTCAGGTATCTGCCAATCGTCTGAACACCCAGTTTTATCACTGTCAGACCATTGTCAGACGCTTAGGACATTTGCATACTGATTTGCTATTTGCAGATGTGCTGTGGTTACGACATCTGAAAAAATTTCATTTGGGGACAAATATTTTTCATAATTGACCGAACAAAACGCAGTTTCTGTGCTATTTTCTTTTCATTTTTGTGTAGATTGGTGCTAAATGTGTGAATTTCAAATATGTACGTGGACGAAGAATTCGATATGCGAACGGAAAGGATCTAGGAAGAACCCTTTCCTTTTTTAATGATTCTTCTAAAAATATCTAGAAATATTTATGTTCCGTTCTAATAACTTTTTGTTTTAGGTATAATTGTGTTTTACGTTTTATGATGCTTGTAAAAGTATCTGGAAATGTTTGTGATCCTTTCTAATCATTTAAGAGTTATAAATATGTTGCCAGAATTGAGGGGTGCGATCATTGCCACATGCTTTCCATCCAACTGCTCCAATGCAGATGCCACAGCCCACAGTTCGTTAAATTCGGTAGCAACAGAATCCCAGGCCTCTATGGTGTTCTCGGCGTCTAGAATTGAACCTTTTTCTGTGCATCGTGCGATTGCGTTCGATGTCCACGAGCACGAGCATCCAAAACATCTGGAATTATGGACGAGATCGTTGACACAGGATTGCATATTTGTTTCTTTCTGTTGGATATGCGGAGTCACCAAAGCTAGAAGAATTGTTTTAAAACCATACTCAAAAAATTGCGATACAATTCTGGCTCCTCAGCTCTCAGTTCCACAAGCAATTTTGCGTAGAGTCCTCCTGCTGTCGGCGTGCCACCAAATCCTTCATCTAAACACGCCGATTGCAATTCATCCTCCTCGCTGCTCTCAAATACGTATACGGCCAAAACAATGGGATTGCATCTTTTTGTTCCATTAATTTTTTTCTTGCGTCCTTCTCAATCAAGACTTCACCACTGAACGAAAAAGTGCCTGCAAATGTTTTGTAAACAAACATCTGCCAGCCATGTGAACTGGCAATTTTCTACCTATCAACGTTGCCAGAAAAATTATTTGTGGGCAAGCCATCTGCAAATGAAATTATCAGAGTTTGGGACAAAACCTGGCAACCGTGTGAACTGGCAATTTTGTATTGTAAGGTAGTTCGCTATTATCAGATCATTTGCAGCTCATTTCCAGATCATTTGTAGACCTGACAATATTGGCAGATGTGGCAATCGTGTGAACATAGCTTTAGGAATTCCTATGCAGGACAGCAGCCAAACAGCAGCTTGTAGGCAAATGTACCGTTTTTTTTCAGCTGCAAAAATTGCATTGCTACCTTGCAACTAAATATTTGTGTTGCCAATTTTACAGAAAGCTTCTGAAATGCATTTGGTCGCAGGTGTTCCTTTGTAAGCTTGTACAACTACAGTTTTACAGTGTCTGAATCAGAATTAAATAATTTTTCGATTATTTTCCAAGAAACTCGATCCGGAGTCAGAATGTCAGCAACTAAAAGTCTGTTTCTTACGCTCTTAACAAGGTGTGGTACATCATGGAGTAAGAAAATTTGATTCCCATTCAGATTAAAATATGGCTGTTCAACTGTCCCTCCTAAGATTCTGTACGCAATTCGATTGTTGCTTCCTTGGTCGGTGCTCACTGCATTAACTTCAAAACCTAAAGATGTTACCTTAGCTATGCAGACCTTAAAAATATTGCTTAAGAGCACTCCATTAACGTTTCCTATAAAAATGCCTATATTTTGTTTCCAATTGCAATTTAACCCTCTCACCATAACAAGAAGTGCATGTGTAGCAATGACATTTTTCCGACCAAAACTGCCATGATCAATAAAGCCATATATGATATCTTCTGACGAATTACATTCCAATTCAGGCTTTATAGCCATTTCATCTAGCAACAATACACAATTTTTGTCTATTGTTGAGAGGGAAGTGCTTTTTATTTTTGACAAATCAAGAATGCCTTGAGATATTCCTGGAGAACATTTTATATTTGCATGCCACCTTCGAATTATTGAAATAGAGGGTAACAAAAATCCAACCTCAATTACATAATTGTACATTACCGGAGATTCATAAAAAAATGTTAAACATAAATCTTTTTCTTCATTTTTCCACTGACATTTTTTTTTTATGTACCTACTAATTGAGATAAAATAAATATTCTCACAGGATCGGTTTTGGTACTGAACATTTCATTTATTTTGTTTTCTATTTTTTCATCATCACTTTCGACGATTTTCTTTGGAGACCTGAAAAGAAATCGTGGAATGCTAGATTACTTGGCGATTTTTGGTACATCTTCGCTTTTTTTCTGTGAAGACCTGTTTCTGAGTCACAAGAATAGTGTTCTAGATTTCTATTACAGTAAACTCTTAAACTAGGACCAGGTCAGTGGCGATTCCTGGTCTTAAGCATTGGGTTAGCTACGCTAAAAAACCTCTTTTTTTTAATTTTAATTATAGTTAGTATAGGGAAAACTGATTTTCGTTAAAGTTCTAGTATACTCTCTATTGCGGCCCTTGTGCGTTGAGCTTAAGCCTGATAGTTTTGGGCACCGGGTCGCGTCTCGTTCAATCTCGTTCCAAATCGTTTCTCTTATAGATCTTCATTTAAGGATTTTGTTTGGGCAGTTATTGTTGCAGATATCATTTATTTCCCACCAAAATAAAAATCCTGTTATTTATCCTGTCCCTACTCAAATAACCTGAATCAAGCAAATAAAAACTTAGCATTTGTTTAGAAGTATGAAAAAGCAGCCTTATTTATCGACGAAAAGTGTTTATACGTAACGAAACAAAACGAATTGCTATCTTACAATAACAACTGTAGGAAACTTTCCATACAAAGATTCAGCAATGTGAGGATGAAAGAGTTCATTTAACAATTAAAAAAATAGATCCACGTTAGACGATGCTACCGACACGGGTTTTTTGCACAAAATAAAATTATGAACATTTCACTATGATCTTTTCAACATTGTTTTTAGCCCTGCATTACTTCCATCTCACTCTCACTTCTCGCAAAAAAAAAGAAAACAAAACAAGAGCACACTCTCATATACCAAAGCACCACCCACCACGTCCACAACCCGTAATCCACAAAAATATTATTTACTCACATTTATAATCCACGAAAATATAAAACAATAAATTAAGAAATTTCACAATGACTTTTGGTATTCAATAACACTTAATCAAATAATAACGAAACAATTAAGCCTGAGCACACGAATTCTCTTACTGCAATTTCACTAGTAGGTAAGAGAAACATACGAAAGTACAAAAATAAGAGAACGCACATTGAACCCCATTTTTAAATTTTAGCGCATTTGTTTGCGCTAACATTGCTGTTCATTTAACAGGGCTTTGCTTTCGAGTTACGTACGACACTCTTATATAGATTGTATGAAATTTGGTAGCGCAATATTTTACGCTAAATGCAGGATGAGGCCGGGATACTTTTTTATGAGAGTTTTGGATTTCGTGTGTGCACTGTGCAGGCAAGGAATTTTGTATCGCAAATTTTAACGCTGAAGAAAATTTCATATGAAACTTTTTGTATTGGATGATTGTGTTGTGTGTTTGTGTAACAAAGTATGATTTGTAAATAGGTAGGTACCTAAATTTTGTTATTTCGTTGATAATTGCAATTATTAACCTCGTCATTTGGATTTCAAATAATTTTTCTTGGTTTAGCGCCGCTAAACTAGCTAACTGAGAGGAATCGCCCCTGGACCAGGTGGTGATCGATTTCCATCTAAGGATAAGAAATTATCTTCATCTAAGGATAAAGGTTTATGTTTTTCACAAAACCTTATATTTTTCTTTCCATATTTTGCCAAATTGCTTAATTTTGCATTTCCTGAATGCTTAACCCAAAGTACTTGCCTGTAATCATTGGGCAAACTGAAAAAAGATAAGCCCCCACTTCTATAAGCATTGTAACAATTCTTGTATGCACACACAGCCGGCATCTCTGAAATTGAAAATAAAATTACGTGTTCTCAAGCCAAGACCGAAATTGGTAATGAAATGACAACCAAATAAGAACCCGCAAAGATCGACAAGTAAACACATATACAAATACAATTCCCTTTTTTAAGGGCCCAGCCCATAGAATCCGTTGCGTCCGTCGCGTCGACGAATTCAGACGAATTGCCGTATTTGACGGAACGAACTGTCCCATAGAATCCGTCGCATACGGTGACAGGCAGAGTGTTTAAGTACTCTATACTTATTTGTCCCAAGAAACGTGGTAATTTATCACTTTCCAACGTACTCAAATTTCCTTTTAAATAATTATTTTGATAGGCATTTTTTTTTTGTGAAAAAATTAACTTTTAAAAGTAAAATTTATGTTGTACGGAAAAATAATCACATTAAATAACCTTTCGTATAAAAATTGCATTTTGTTAATGTTATAATGATTACTTGTTGGTACTAGAAAATTGTGATATTTAAAAATCTTGCTGAAAATTGATTTAAAAAAGTTATTTTTTTATGTACATTCATATGTGTTAATTATCGTGGTGAAATGTAGACACTTATTTTGATTAAATTTAGAAAAAAAAATTCTTTTTCCCACGGAAGGATTTCGGACATCGAAATTCCCAAAAAAGGAAGAAATCCCACAATATAAGAGCACTGGTGATAGCCGATGACAGCGTCTCTCACGCGCTCAATATTTCCACCAATAAAAAGGAATCCTCTCACGCTGTTCCAACTGTCAAGGTCAACGGAGGCGACGGAGAGAAAAGTAGAAAGTAAGTAAACCTACTTTATCCGTCGCGTCCGGCACGTGCGCTGCTTATGGGTTATGGGTCACCTTCACCTTCCATAAGAGAGCGTGTATTCTATCAGCCTGTCCTGTCAGTCGAAAACTTTGCCGCAACGGACGCGACGGATTCTATGGGTTGGGCCCTTTACTTCGAGAAAACCATTAACCCTCACACGCCACATGGATACTTCCATGAATACACAATCATAATTTGCACAACAATCTCTTTAAAGTTCTCACTTTATAGTTCTTTTTGAGAGAACATTTTCTTGTTATCTCTTTTTTTCTTCCCTGAGTACTTTGTCTGAGTCTGACACCTCTCTGTTCAACACCCATTGTAGAAAATAGCCCGCTTTTCTTCGAGTTATAACTTATTAGCTCTCACAAATTTCATTTTGACTGCCGAATCTGAGTGAACATTTGTTTGTATCTCTTTTTTTCTTCCCAGAGCTGAGCTGAGTAGTGAGTACTGGTACTGGCCATGGCCATAAACTAAGCATTAAATAGACGGTCAGCTCCCGCGCACCTACCCGATTCCCCCCGCAAATTTTGAAAGAAAAATTCTCTCTTAAATTTCGTATCGGTGTCGGTGAATACGTGTGAGGCAACAAAACAAAAAAAAGCGAATGGAGGGGGTATAATGAAATACTGACACTCAGCAGTCATCCTACATCGTGGAATTTCTACCTTTTGTGGACATTTTGTTGCCCGAAAAACGATTCGTACAAAACAAAAATAAAGCATCAAAATGGTTTAATTATCATGATTCTGACGAAAAAACATTCGAACTACAATGGAACACACTAAATGCCTATAAAAAGAGATTCGTCTTTTAGCAAAAGATTTCTAGTACCAAGAAATAATCATTATAATGTTAACAAAATGCGATTTTTATACTCAAGGTTAATTTAATGTGAATTTCTTTCCGAATAATACCAACTTTACTTTTTGAAGAAATATTTTTTTCATGAGCAAATCGAGGGTATTTGAGTACGGCGAAAAGGGAAAAATGCCCTCGCTTCGTGGGAAAAATAAAGAGAGAATGCTAAGAACACTGACTGAGTTTAGTGTATTTCGATCAGCTGATGGATGCGTTCCCACAGTTAAGATTGTTTGTTTTATTTCACCACGAAAACGTGTTTTGCAGAATGGTAGAAATATTCATTCGTGGAAATAAAATAAAACATTTTTGTTTTCACAATTATAATTGTGTTTGTTTTCGTTTGTTGTTTTTGGCGAAATGTTATTTTGCCCGCGAATGTCGACAGAAAAAAGGCAACGGATTCAAAGCGAAGAACTAAGGAATATTAAGACATAAAATGTGTTGGGGTTCTGAGGAGAGATATGAACATTTCTGATTGGGTATAATTTATGAGTTATAATATTTTCATGAAGTAACCGTGTAATAACCGAAAACAAAAAGGGGGGAAAAAATTATATTTTTAACAAAGTTTGCAACAATTTAATAAACAAACGAATTTCAAATTAACGTAATTAATGAAAACAATCAAAATAATAGGACATCAAATAATTTTTTTTTTAATTCTGATGACCAACCAATATGTAGATGAAAATCAATTATTTATGAATTAATTTTCTTTAAACTGTAAGTCAAAATCGAAACTACAATATATAGTAAAATATATATAAAATATTTAGTAAAATTCCAATTAATTATTTGTAGATACTGATTCTATTACATTTTTGCAAATGGTAAATATTTCCATTGTTTGCAACCACAATGTAAACATCCCGTAATTTATCTAGGTAAAATAAGAAAATCGTAATAATATCCGTGTTTTTTTTAGCTTCGATCTTGACAAAGCAACGTAAAGTAGGATTTTCAGCACGCAATTACAACAACTGTTACGAGTCTCGAAGTGTCAAGTCTAACGCAGTTGTTGTAATTGTGTGCTGAAAAAGAAAATCCTAATTTACTTTGCTTTGCTGAGATCGAAGCTCAAAAAAACAGGCCTGATATATTCGTTTTAATGAAATGTATGTAGGTACTAAATTCACCACACCAGACCCTCCGTTTTGTTAACACGTCCCGATAACTGCCAATTATTTGAATTATTTGAATTTTTCCCAATGTCACCACAGAATGAAGTGTCAGTCATCTGTCAGGTTGCTATGTGCCAGCGTATGCGTGCGTCTTATGGACTTTAACATGGCACACATACTTTCGCACATAGTAACACGGAAAACAGCTTGTAGGCAAATTCTCTTAAGTGGGCGGAGCTGACGGTCTATTTAATGCTTAGTTTATGGCCATGGCATGGCCACTGGCCACTGGGTTGTGTTTTGGGTATATCGTATGTGTTTGTTTAGCTATGATATGAATGAAATAACGCGCTTTTCTCCGAGTTATTCGAATTTCTTTTACTTCTTCTTTTCTTATTGTCTCTTGTGTGAATAATTGCAGGTAGTATGTTGAGGTAGGTAAGGGTGTGTTTTGGTTTACAAATTCAGTTGGCAGATTGCATTGCATGACTTAAGTGAATTTAGTATAGGTACTCTGAAAACGATTTTGCAAATGTGCAATGTATGATTTTGTTTCAAGTTGCACAGGGTCACTGGGTCTAAGGTTTTTTAGATTTATAGGTATATGATAAATTTTTGCTTCGACTTCCCATTTTATAATGTTCACGCCACGCCACTGGTACGTAGTGAAATCTACTGAGGTTGTTCTAAGCTGAGTATAAACATTAATGAGTAGGGACACTCTCTCTACATATGCATTTGCTACTACCACAAAGAAAAATGCAGAAAAAATCGTACAAAAAGTGGAAACACGTCAAAAGAATACTTTTTACCTGAATACAACGACTGCTTGAGAAGAAAAGGGTACACAACACATTTTACATGAACCACTACATGGGGCTTGCTGTGTACGACGAACGATTGTGGATTTTTTCATAAAGCATTTTTAAAGGCGGGCCGGAGTTGGATTGTTATCAGTCGTTTTCGTTCATTAACATCAATTGACGAAAGAAAGGGTGTTCCGTGTCAGTGCATGTAGCAAACAATTAAAAGTAGTGAAATAGTGAATTTGAAGTGCAAGTTTGCATAGTTTAAAAACTCCAAATAAAATAATGGGAAAACATTATTTTAAATGTTTGGCATGTGGGCGAGAGGAGAAAGAAAATGTTGGAGCTAAATATTTCAAAATACCGGATAATAGTGAGAGGTAAACAATATAAGTTATAGATCGGGCAAGAACGAATATAAATCTGTGTTGTATTTCTTAATTTTTTTTTTAGAAAAGCGAAGTGGTTGAACTGCATAAACAAATAACACTTAATACATGAAACATTGTCGAGGGATTCTAGGATCTGCGAAAGACATTTCTCGAAAGACATGTATGCCAAGTCAACGATGCGCTTAAAACGGTCGACAACACCTAATTTGAAAATTTTGAAAAATATTGATAATGCATTCTACTATTTCGCAGGTTATATTTTAAAATAATACCGCATAAACCACAAGTGTGTTAAAATTGAGTTCGCAACTTAACGTTTCCTCCCTTTTTATAGATTTTAAAGAATATGAAAGATGCGAAATTGACACGGCCCAATCAAGAATTTTTAGACTCGTTAGAGAATCTTGAACAAAAATTTATTTCTTGTTATCCAAATATGTACTACCTAAATATTTTGAGGGGAATACCTATTTATAACTTTTTGAAAAATGAATTTCATTACAATTGTTGCAAAAATCAAAATAAGGAATTTCTTATCAAATTTTATGTCTGAGTAGGTACCTACGAGTTTACTTTATTCTAAAACAGTTCAATGAAAATAACAAAAAATGTACCAACAAACAAAAATATTTAAGTGTAGCACACATGTGAATATATTATATTAGATATAAAATGTTTAATAAGAAATATTACAAATTGATTTTGCTTTTTTTTACGTCACACCCAGTACCACATTTTGAAATAATTCAACTACTCTTCCATCCCTCTTTTACTAGAGCACTTTCATTGCCGTCTATTTCTCGTGTATGTGTACTTCAAAATGTAAACTGATAAGAAACACGTGGAGAGTGTCCCTACTCATTAATGGATATACTCTGGTTCTAAGCTCTCGTGGTTCCTCTATGTATATAAACTCAATGGTAGTAGGTAGAGTAAGTGTCCCAAATATGGCCCACCCTTAAAATTCACTTCATTTATTTTTCATAGAAATTATTTCGATCTCCATACACAAAGAACATAAGAAACAGCAGAAACAGAAAAATTAATAAATGAAAAACTAAAGAAAGTCATTTTAACACTTTTAAATAAAGTGCTGCTAATATGGACCACCTTGTGCTAAATATGGACCATGGTGGTCCAAAAGCAAAATTCACAGAAGAAATATTTTTCTTCGTTGCTTGAACAATCTTTATCTGCCCACATGGTACAGACAACACATTGAACCCATTTTTCCCCTGCTTTGTCTTCAGAAAACAGACTATTGTGATGCATAATAGTGTGTTAAATATTCCCCACTGTACCATTATAGGAACACCTATGGTGGGCCATATTACCAACATCGAGCTTTTTTACTATTTTTTTGATGTGTAAACATTTATGCGCGCGGTATTGGATTCTGGTAGAGTAATTCCAAACATAGGACTTGATGCAACGGATATTGTGTAACGGATATACTTATACATCCGTATTGCGCGCTGTTGGAATCTGTTGGAGTAATTCCAAACATTTAACTTTCTGTAACGGAAATGCGCCATTGCATATATTTTATCATTGCATATGTTTTTTGCATATGTTTTTATCATTGCATACGTTTTTATAATTGCATACATTTATGAGCTGAAATAAAGCATGTTTTTGAAGTTATTACTACTTTAGGCGCGGCGGTTGGGCACTTTGGATGGAAAGAAACCAATAAACTCGCGTCACTGTTACCATCACCGTCACTGTTACCGTTACCGTCACCGTCACCGATCCCAATGAAACGTTGTATGTGTGCATAGTTGTATGCAGCTAGAAAGATAGGATAGTTTTGGATCCGATAGATGGCGCTGTTGTCCGTTTTCTGAGAAACTCAGCCGATCTCAATGAAACTTTGTATGTGTGCATTGTTGTATGCAGCTAGAAAGATAGGATAGTTTTGGACCCGATAGGTGGCGCTGTTGTCGATTTTTCTGAGAAACTCAACCGATCTCAATGAAACTTTGTATGTGTGCATGGTTGTATGCAGCTAGAAAGACAGGGTAGTTTTGGACCCGATAGGTGGCGCTGTTGTCCGTTTTCTGAGAAACTCAACCGATCTCATTGAAACTTTGTATGTGTGCATGGTTGGATGCAGCTAGAAATATAGGATAGTTTTGGACCCGATAGGTGGCGCTGTTGTCGATTTTTCTGAGAAACTCAACCGATCTCAATGAAACTTTGTATGTGTGCATGGTTGTACGCAGCTAGAAAGATAGGATAGTTTTGGATCCGATAGATGACGCTGTTGTCCGTTTTCTGAGAAACTCAGCCGATCTCAATGAAACTTTGTATGTGTGCATGGTTGTATGCAGCTAGAAAGATAGGATAGTTTTCGACCCGATAGGTGGCGCTGTTGTCGATTTTTTTGAGAAACTCAACCGATCTCAATGAAACTTTGTATGTGTGCATGGTTGTATGCAGCTAGAAAGATAGGATAGTTTTGGACCCGATAGGTGGCAGTGTTGTCGATTTTTTTGAGAAACTCAACCGATCTCAATGAAACTTTGTATGTGTGCATGGTTGGATGCAGCTAGAAATATAGGATAGTTTTCGACCCGATAGGTGGCGCTGTTGTCGATTTTTCTGAGAAACTCACTCGATCTCAATGAAACTTTGTATGTGTGCATGGTTGGATGCAGCTAGAAAGATAGGATAGTTTTGGATCCGATAGATGGCGCTGTTGTCGATTTTTTTGAGAAACTCAACCGATCTCAATGAAACTTTGTATGTGTGCATGTTTGGATGCAGCTAGAAATATAGGATATTTTTGGACCCGATAGGTGGCGCTGTTGTCGATTTTTTTGAGAAACTCAACCGATCTCAATGAAACTTTGTATGTGTGCATGGTTGTATGCAGCTAGAAAGATAGGATAGTTTTGGACCCGATAGGTGGCGCTGTTGTCAATTTTTCTGAGAAACTCAACCGATCTCAATGAAACTTTGTATGTGTGCATGGTTGTATGCAGCTAGAAAGACAGGATAGTTTTGGACCCGATAGGTGGCGCTGTTGTCCGTTTTCTGAGAAACTCAACCGATCTCAATGAAACTCTGTATGTGTGCATGGTTGTATGCAGCTAGAAAGATAGGATAGTTTTGGACCCGATAGGTGGCGCTGTTGTCGATTTTTTGTTGTTTCATAATATATTAAGAATACGGTTATTACAATTCCCTCTTTTCTCAATGACGTGTATCAAGCCACACACATACCGCACGCACGATGTTTACACATACATATTTCGGGACTGTTGGATACAGTCGCACAGTTTTTTTAATTATCACACACTTTATTAAGTATTAATTAATTTTAATTTCATATAATGATATTTTAATTTGAGCACTTCAGAATGCTATAAAAATATAAAACTATTTTCACAAAATTTTATAGAAAAACACTTAGCAAAACTTAGCCAAAAATTAGAATACAACAATTAAAAATCTACCACGTGCCTTATATGTACGGTGACCATTTTAGCAGATGCAAAAAAGAGGACAATATTTAATTACCGTAAACAAGTTTTAAAACAAACGATTATATTTATTCAAAATATTTGTACTTTAGAATACATCAGCCAGTTCAGTTTTCAGGTTCAGGTTTCTAAGTAAAAAAAAGGGCATTAAGAGGACAATTTAGTAAAAATAGGACATATTACTGTCCTCTTTAAGAAGAAAAAAAAAAAGGACACGATACCGAAAAAGAGGACTGTCCTCTCAAAAAGAGGACGGATGGTCAAAGAGGACGGATGGTCACCGTACTTATATGTCGTTTTCGATTTGACAAAAAATCAATTTTTTTATGATCGAGATTGCTTTTCATGTTCGATTTGCCAAAAAATCAATCTTTTTTTTGATCTCAGATCACTTTTGAGAAATCTCAATTTTTCCTCAGATTTTACACATACTTTCACTAACACCAATGTTTATGACACACAGCGTCGGTTACGAATTGTTTATCGTTGGAAGGATTGCTTTTTTAACTGAATTATTTATTTAACGCGCATGGGATCGAGTTTTTATATTAAATGATTTCGAAATGCAGTATAGGTACTATAAATGTGTGAAAATCAATTGAAATGGATTTCGAGTGCAAGTGCAAAAATGTTTTTTTTTGCCGCCAACTCAATACACACGCATACCAATATAATTCAGATTTCATGTTCGATTTGGCAGCAGAAATCTGAAATCTCAGATCAAAATCTGAAAAGCCAAATCGAAAACGACATTACCTATTGCACACATCTGTTGAGCCACACTGAACACGTTTCAATGAACACCAACCGGCATGAAAATGAATGAAATGAATGTACCTATACCTATACCGGTAGGTGTATGCGTTTCCAGTTGTGAAATATTGTGGTGGGCCATATTGCAAACATGGGCGATATTTGCAGCACTTACTGTTACTATACTTATGGTTTTACTGATGCGTCGCTCCGAAGTTTGTGCACAAAATTCGTCGAATCTGAATGCTCCTTTTTAAATGTCTCGCTCCACCACTTCGCTTAATGTTCGCTTAATTTTGACAGTGTGAGTTCCGTAAAAAAAAAATTGTGTTAGCACAGCTGATTGACTTGCTCTTTTTAGTCACTTGGTACATGTTTTCCTTTAAAATATAAAAAAAAACCATAAATAGAAAACGGTTAGAAGAACCCGTTGTAATAAGTGCAGCTTTGCAAGTTATAGCAAGAACAACAAACCGAAGAAAGAAATGCCTTCTGTACGTGTGAATCCATATTTACAACAGAGAAAAACAAAATGACGTTTTTCCAAAGACGTAAGCCAATACGAATATTGTTCAAAACTTATTCCCGTCACAAACTTATTTGATATTTGCAGTTTTTGGACATGGTGTCAAATGTGAATGCGTTCAAGGAAAATTTTCACATGGAACCAAATGCATTTCAAAATCTGTATGAACTATTGGAACCGCTATTAAAACCAAAGAGAAATACAAGGCTAAAGGATAACATTATTCCATTGGAAAAATTAGCCGTTGTTATAGAGTATGCTTAATAAGGTACTCCTGCAGCTTTTATGTAACTTACTAATTTATCTTTTTTAGATATCTGGCCAGTGGAACTATTCAACGACAATAGCTTCGGTATATCGAATCAGCAAACAATATTTCGGAGAAATATTAAATGAAGTTTGTTCTGCCATATGCGAGGCGTTAAGCGATGAAGTCCCCACTCTGAACGAAACCGAATTCATTAAAATTGCAAATGAATTCAACGCCGTATGGAATTTGCCTAACTGTTTGGGGGCTACGATTTCCAGAAGACATGCCAATTGGATCAGAGATGATCCCGTACTTTTTTGTGGCAGATGATGCTTTTCCACTTAATAAGAGGATTATAAAGCCATATGCCCCAAGAAAGCCAAAGAAATTTAGTGATGATGAGCGCATTGCAAACTACTGGATAAGTAGGGCGAGACGGTGTGTAGAATATGCGTTCGGAATTCTATGTACAAAATGGGTTTGCTTAGGTAGAACAATTTTTTGCGCCTTGTCTGGAGAGCCTGCTGTTATCTCCACAACTATCTAATAAGATCCAATAGAGCTTCATATTGTCCATCCAAATACGTAGACTATTATGATGAAGAAGGTTGTCTTGTTAAGGGTGACTGGAGGAAACAAATTTCCGAAAATGCTGTAAGCAACATTTCAGTCAAAGTTTGGTAGACAAAGTGACTGTGGCAAATTCGTAAGGGAAAAGTTAGAGGATTTCGTGAATTCCCCATCTGGTTATATTCCATTGCAAAACAAAGCCATTCCTAGAATAAATAATAGATAAAGGTATATAAAATAAAATAAAATTGCTTGTTGTTGTGCACCTATAATAAAAAAGGAATTTTCTAATAAAGAATAAAACATTCACACACTTTAATGTATTATTAAATATATTGTTATTGCATCAGGATTTCAAGTTCTGCTAGCGCCTGTTGTGGAAAACTAACCCCTAACTTTTCGACAACATGCTTCGGAAGCTGTTTACGAATCCTGTCAAGATTGACAAGAAGCGAGTAATTTTCCAAACTTGGTTGAACGGATATTGGTTCTTCGCATTTTCTCATTTCGACAAGCTCCTTAATTGTCTGAGTGAGACTTGTGACGATTTAAAACATTGGATCTTTCTTCTGCGGCTTTGTATGCTAAAATCAGATTAATAGGCCTATTATCGTTAGCGAGTCGAACAATTCGCGTAAGTCGAGTTGCTTGTCGAAACACTCGCCTTGTACGATTATGGTAGGCGAATTAATTCATTCGCCTAGAAATCAAGGGCTACCAAAATAATAAAAACGAAAATGACGTCAATTCAAACATTTATGTCAACACAAAAAAAAAAAATGAAATCGAAGAAAACAACACGGAGGTGGAAAAAAATGGGTAAACATAGAAATGACCGAAAATAAAAACAATCCATGAGCTCCTTTCCTCATTTTTCGTTAAAACTGGATTTCCTGGGGTGGTTGGCTTAGTGGACGAAACACACATTGGAAATTGGAATGGATATATTTGTTCCATGAGCTCAAATAGCTTCTGGATTTGGCTGGAGTTGTTTTTTTTTCGAAACTATCAGAGGCGATTTTCATTAAATATATACATTCTAAATGAATTGAATGGGTTTTATACATTTTTCTTGAATTTCCATTAATTTTTCTGGATTATAAATTCCATTCGCATGTGGTTTCACCAAATAATTTTGTTCGCTAAAATTTGTCGTTTAAGGCGAATGAAATTTCACAAATTCGCCAACCGCAATAAGGCGACTTTACGTTCGCCAGCGGTTTGACAGTTTAGGCGAATGAATTTTGTTCAATTCGCTAAACATAATACAAATAAGTCACATTCGCAGGATTTTTTGTTCGACTCGCCAACGATAATAGGCCTATAAGTTATAGGTACCTACTACAGTTTGGTCAACAAAGTGTTATTTACATACACACATAGCTATAAGAACTCGAAGGTGGATTAACTTTTGCATTTATCCTTGTCTCTGTTGGTTCGTCAGTTGAAGAGCTGGTGAATGTTCTAAATTATTGGAAAAATAATGAAATGTTTACGAGTAGCATATATGCACAAGCACATTTCTAAATGCTCTCACCGTCTTTTGTTTGAAACCGGTGTGAGGAATGCTAAACAACTGGCGTACTCCCAGAAGTCTGCATTTTGCAATAATTTCTTCAATTATGACGTGATCACTAACGTCTACAGGCTCGTCATTGAGATTTTTATTTGATAGTAGGTATAGTTATTACTTATTAAAAATATGACAATACCTGTTTTGTTCAAAAGTTCTGATATGCATTATGCATATCCTTGCGGCATTAATTGCATCAAGCTTGTAATGCAGTTTATCGCCAAGGTTCCAAATACAAGGACGTTCTTTTACTAGTTCCGCCAACTAGGGCTAGGGTCAGAGTAGCAATATGGTGCTTTAAGCGAATCACTATACACGTGCTCTATTGGTGGCTTATACTCGTGGTGAGAAAAATGTTTTAAACATGACGAGAGTCCTTTATGGGACATCCTGTTTAACTACAGTATGAAAAGGGTCGTTAGAGCGTATGATGTAAATCACTATTGATAAATTTACCTTCTAACACTGTCGTTCAACGCGTGCATTGATGGCGCAATCCGTGATTACTTTGTCTGCAATGCTGCATCCACAATTTGCTTCGGCTCAACTCAATATGTTAGCCTATTTGCTAACTCTAAGAATAAATATTTCCCACGCTAATCAAAAACACAGACAATTTATAAATATTTATAAAAGAGAAGATTCAGGATAATTTGAACTATAGTATTTACAGGAGAACAGTCCGCCACGACCTATTCGTTTGGGAGTCAGCAAGCAAAAGAGCGATTTGGACAATGGACTACCGCTTGCAAGTTGGAACTTAAAGTGCTTGGCAATTCACCATATGGGAATATGGTTATGGTCGATGTGGCAGATCTTACTGGAAGTTGTGGTGAACTCACACTACTGATTCCGGTTTTTTGGCGGTTATTTTCGAAACTAATCGAAACTTAGAAAAATTAAATTAGTTTGTAGAAGATACGACACAAGCTTCATAATTTATGCCATCCACATGGAGGTACGTCAAGGGCCTGGAATTAATCACATTCTCTACCTCAATTAGCATACTTTTTAAGAGCTCACCAGAGGGATTGCGCTTTGGCATGATTGCATATAGAGTTGTCTTCCCAGAGCGGACAAGACGTTCCTAACTTCCACCCATGTGAGGAGAAGCTGGAGGATTAAACTTTCACTTAGTTGTGGTTGACTTGAGCTCACTGGCCAAATCGGTTGACTTCACTGCGGTAAGAGCCCTTCGCAGTTCATTTTCCACTCCATGGAAATTGGTTCCATTATCACAACATATTTCATTTGGAATCCCTCTCCGTGCAATAAAGTTGCGTAAAAAGAGTAGACATGAGTCCGTTGAAAAGGTGCGTGGGCTACACAAGTGATCCCATGTAATTTTGGCCACAGGATCGGTCGTTTTGTCGCGAATGGAATATTAGGTGCTGCATTAATTCTACCTCGTGAACAAGTAACGTTTTCTTCACAGAAATTTTTCAAGTAAGAGCTGCCATCTCTTCCGCATATTCTTCCATTTGGGCCTGTCGGTAGATAACATTTTCAGCCGCCAGGTACTCTTCGCTTGTGAATGGCCCTCTGATCAATACATTCGGCCTTGACAAAATGTTAGTACCAGCACGCATCACATAAACATTGGTTCTCAATAATTTTCTCCATGCTGTGTAGCATGTGGGCTCGTATTTCCTCATCTGTAATCGATATCATGAGCAGTGGATTTCGTGGCCATTCATCTTCAGACCCACGAAGAAATTTCGGACCAGTATACCACCTACCATCTGCACTTAAGTCCGGTGACCTTTGCCATTTTGTCGCGTCGTCTGCTACGTTGACCTTTGTAGGTATTCCAACTTAGGCTTTTTTCACTGCGCCACCTCTCGCGAACATCTGACAAACATCCGAGAGTATAACTGTCTTGAAAGAGCTTCTCAAATAGCCGTTTGGAATCGGCATAAAATTGTAGATCCCTTCCATTTGTTCAAAAAATTAAATCTCGCACAAAACGAATAGTTGTGAGAAGCTAAGCATAGGGTCCCTACGGACCTGTTGGGCTAACTATATATATATATATAATGCCATTCGTTTGCTCTGATAAGTCCAACAGCTCACCAATACGGAAGGCAACGAACTGCTTATATTTTCTGTGGCCTCAATTAATCCATGCAATAACCGTTCTAGAGTCACTCCAAAAATGTTACTTTGTGCTTCCTCTCAGTGTTTTCGTCGTGTTTTTTTTGCTTTCCTCTACAATGTCAAGTAAAAAATGCTTTAAATGTCAAAATTCTATTTTACAAGAAGGAAAAGCTATAAAGTGTAGTTGGGTTAGGTTAGGTTGAAGTGGCTGTCGGCAAGCCGACGCACTTAGACCATTATAAGGTCCCTTGTGATACCACATGAATCCAAAATTCAATTCTTCCTACTCGTTGAACCAATTGGAGCTTCTGATGAAGCGAAGGAGATTACGAATGTCTATGTTTTTTAGATCGTTCAGATCATTATAGTAGAACTCTCCCAAATTGAGTTTTCGTCTTTGTGAGAGAGCCGGACAGGTACAGAGGAGATGGAGTATGGTGTCTTCCTCCTCCTCGTCAAGACAGCTTCTGCAAAAATCGTTTGAAAACACGCCAAACCTTGTTGCATGCCTGCCTATGAGACAGTGTTCTATGATGACACCTATTGTAGCACTGATATGCTTCCTATCAAAGGAGATCAAGTATCTAGAACGTTTTAGATCCAGCTTAGGCCAGATCTGTTTTGTCGCTAGACATGTCGAGCCGGTTGTCCACCTAAGATTTGTTCTATTGATAGCATCCAGCTTTATGATGAGTTTACAGGTAGCGATCGGAATACCTATAGAACAGGGGTTCCCAAACTTTTTTATACCGCGACTCCCTTTGCAGGTTGCATTTTTTTTCCGACGCCCTTCTTCTTGCTGCATTTACATGGTCACACATTCCTATCACGCAAAGTTAAAGGGATGCTAAATACTAAATAGCCGTGTGACCGAAAGGGACAGCATTACCTAACAAGCAAAAAAATACGTATTTAGGTCGGCCATCTTGTTTGCGTGATAGGAATTATAGGAAAGCTCTGCATGTTGATATTTTTATAGCGATGACTAAAGAAATTCCGCATTCCTAAAAAAAAAATTTGGCTTCCGGAAATGATGAACGGACAATTATTTATTTTTTTTCGTGTAACTGATTGATGAATTGTTGGTTTATTTTACTGAAACTAATAACAAATCTCATTTCACATGTTCCAAATCAGAAATATTAATGTTTTCAAGCAATTGCAGAAATGTTGGTGAGCGGAACCTGTGTCTATTTCCTTTTTACGTATCTATAATTATGGGTAGAGCATCCATGACACCGTAGGCGTCTGATTTGTGATCTCATTCTTACGCCTTTAATAGTATTGACTGCGGATAAACGGATCTCTCTTTTCGGTTTTGTTGCAAAATTGAGCGTGCGTGATGATGTAAATGCGGTTTCTAAGAGAGGCTACCTGCGTGCAGCCCTTAACTAAATAAAAC
Organism: Cheilosia vernalis; assembly: GCA_949126925.1. Taxonomy (NCBI): domain Eukaryota; kingdom Metazoa; phylum Arthropoda; class Insecta; order Diptera; family Syrphidae; genus Cheilosia; species Cheilosia vernalis. Next base: position 45,203,085 of record OX421358.1, read on the forward strand.
GCCAAAGTTAGAGAATGTTTATTATTATTTATTAGAAAATTAGATTAGTTAGATTAGATATAACTAATGTCGTTTTCGATTTGACAAAAAATCATTTTTTTTTTGATCGAGATTGCTTTTCATGTTCGATTTGCCACAAAAATCAATCTTTTTTTTGATCTCAGATCACTTTTGAGAAATCTCAATTTTTCCTCAGATTTTACACATACTTTCACTAACACCAATGTTTATGACACACAGCGTCGGTTACGAATTGTTTATCGTTGGAAGGATTGCTTTTTTAACTGAATTATTTATTTAACGCGTATGGGATCGAGTTTTTATATTAATTTCGAGTGCAAGTGCAAAAATGTTTTTTTTGCCGCCAACGCAATACACACACATTCCAATATAATTCAGATTTCATGTTCGATTTGGCAGCAGAAATCTGAAATCTCATATCAAAATCTGAAAAGCCAAATCGAAAACGACATAAGACAGAATTATCACAAGTGAACTTGAAAGCTATGCTCGCAATTATGAAAATTAGACAAAATTTAAAAGTGGTTATTTGTTATAAAGGAATAAAACAAAGTTAATTAAGTTTTTAAATCGGGGCGGGAGTTTGGAAACCGCAACTCTCATTTCTTTTTAGAGATCACTCTCTCGCTCTCTTTTTTTCTTGTTTGGGAATACGTGGAACTTTTTCAATAAAAAAACAATTTATAAATGCATTTATAACAATGAATGTAAAAGGAATAAATGTTGAGTATGGCTTTTTGGATAGTTTTACTTGTTCTCTATCCATCTTTTTATAAATACTAGTATCGCTTGTGGTCGAAAATCGACCATACCTTTTATAAGAATGTATACTAAAAAACGTACTTCTGTTATTCTCGTTATTCTCGTTATTTATTTATGTTTTTTATAAACGAAAAGAAAAGAGCGACATCTATAATACATGGATAAATAAAGTGCACGACTGGGTCGAACGAAACTTTCTTATGGACATAGAATCCCTTATTTCTGAGTATGTTTAGCAGTTCATTTACTACGATACACCATAGCAGGGCGATAGAACACCGCTCTTGCCCCCAGAGTTTTAACAGAATCATATTAAGAATGCTAATTATCTTTTAAATGTATTTTGGTCAAAATAGTTATAGCGGTTTTTTGTAAAATTTGCCAGACAAAACAGTACCAAATATTGCAATGTTTTATTTGAAAAATACTATTGCGTCACTATTTAGTTGTGAAAACCGATTATAAGTAATTGTTCGGGATGTAAGCATTGCTTCGTTTTTTAAGTTTTATCGAAATCAAGATGGGATTTTCGATATATGAGTTTTGAAAACATCCATTTAACTCAAAGTTTGCATTTTGGTCAAAATCGTTATCGCCGTTTTACGGTAAACATAAAAAAAACTAAATTAAAAAAAAAGACAGGCACTCCGGGAGTGCCGACAGAAGTTATTACTTGAACAATTACGTGTGCATTTTTCAAATCGGCAGGAAATACTTTCAAATGAAGTGTTTCTTTATTGATTATTATAAACTACTACTACAAATCTTATATTACAATTTTCACTTTTATTTAATGCGCCATTGTACATAAAAAATAATGCATATTATTTTACAAAAAATATTGCAATCTATTGCTTAAAACGTACATTTACAAATACATACATGAAATATTGAATTTAATAATTAATTGGTATTCTTTGAAATGAATACCAATGAAATTTATGAATTTTCATCTACAAAAATTATACATACCTACATTTTACAATTTCAATTGTAAATGAGATATCCTGTCTTTCTAGCTGCATACAACCGTGCTCACATACAAAGTTTCATTGAGATCGGCAGAGTTTCTCGGAAAATGCACAACAGCGCCACCTATCGGGTCAAAAATTATCCTATCTTTCTAGCTGCATACATACAAACATGCGCACATACAAAGTTTCATTGAGATCGGTTGAGTTTCTCAAAAAAAAAAATCGACAACAGCGCCACCTATCGGGTTCCATACTATCCTATCTTTCTAGCTGCATACAACCATGCACACAAACAAAGTTTCATTGAGATCGGTTGAGTTTCTCAAAAAAATCGAGAACAGCGCCACCAATCGGGTCCAAAACTATCCTATCTTTCTAGCTGCATCCAACCATGCTCACATACAAAGTTTCATTTAGATCGGCTGAGTTTCTCAGAAAATGGACAACAGCGCCACCTATCGGGTCCAAAACTATTGTATCTTTCTAGCTGAATCCAACAATGCACACATACAAAGTTTCATTGAGATCGGTTGAGTTTCTCAAAAAAATCGACAACAGCGCCACCTATCGGGTCCAAAACTATCCTATATTTCTAGCTGCATACAACCATGCACACAAACTAAGTTTCATTGAGATCGGTTGAGTTTCTCAAAAAATCGACAACAGCGCCACCTATCAGGTCCAAAACTATCCTATCTTTCTAGCTGCATACAACCATGCACACGAACAAAGTTTCATTGAGATCGATTGAGTTTCTCAGAAAATGGACAACAGCGCCACCTATCGGGTCCAAAACTATTGTATCTTTCTAGCTGAATCCAACCATGCACACAAACAAAGTTTCATTGAGATCGGCTGAGTTTCTCAGAAAATGGACAACAGCGACACCTATCGGGTCCAAAACTATTGTATCTTTCTAGCTGAATCCAACCATGCACACAAGCAAAGTTTCATTGAGATTGGCTGAGTTTCTCAGAAAATGGACAACAGCGCCACCTATCGGGTCCAAAACTATTGTATCTTTCTAGCTGAATCCAACCATGCTCACATACAAAGTTTCAATGAGATCGGTTGAGTTTCTCAGAAAATGGACAACAGCGCCATTGGGTGTCGGTTTTTCGGTGACGATGAGGCGGTGTCGTTTTACATAAAGGTAACGCGAATTAATTTCTTCCCATCTAAAAGTGCCCAACGCGCCTAAAGAATACTGTTTTCAAAAATCCATTGTACGATAATAAGAGAAAAACTGAGTTTGCTATTAAGTTATAAATGACCACATTACCTTAGAAATTATTTTTTGTTACAATCGTATGGAGCGTTTTCGAGATACGTCGAAATTTCAATAGTACCGTTGTTCGAATGTTTAGCCAAAAACTGGGTACGCAGTCATGATGACCTCACCTACTTAAGCTTAAATATCAATTTTGGTTGAAATCGTTAGAGCCGTTTTCGATCAAATCAAACTGGTACGAAAATTGCATATAGGAAGTACCATTAATATTGAGTTTACCTTGCAAAAAAAAAAAACACCTCCCGAACTGTAAGCCCAAAAACTCCAAATCCGAGGTTTGAACGTAATCCGGGAAGCCGTTTAGGCTGTAAGCCTGTGGAAGGACGGACAGACCTCTATCATCGTTATATCAGAATTGATTAATATCTCGAGTCCGAAATTTTGCACAAAAATAATGTCTTTCTCTTACTATCTACGTCTACGTAATGGAGAAAATTAAAAAATACGTAAATGAGCTGCTCCATCGGAAACAGATTCTAATCTAAAATGATTTATGTTTTTAATAGGTTCGTTACTATGGTAATAATATTATAGTGGCGACAAAAAAAAATAATAAATAATTCCCCTTAATAAATTTCTTACAACTATTGCTTATTTTTAGGGGCAAGTAAATTGCATACCTTTATGGGTAAATGATTCTCTTCAACAGGTTCTAATCTTAGATGATTAAATACGTTACTATGGAAACATGACAGCGAAAACTTGATTGTCACCAAAATCCTTTTAGTACCTGTTTTGTATGGGGAAGTCTTAACTTAATTTTACCAGTCTTAATGGCGACATATACCCACGATTTTGTGTTTGTGCACATCTATGGCACAGCACCTTTCAAATAAGAAAAGTTTCATTCTCCTCATTTCATATTAAATGCCAAAAAAGCGTACGGAAAGCTTGGATGTTCACGTATTAATATAATGAATAAATGTATAAAATTATAAACTATAAAAACTTTCAAACTGAACTGCGATGTGAACGCCGCGTAAAAATGGGCACCAAAAGTGCGAAACACAGTCGACCCACTTAGGTCCCACGCCAAGAAGTGACGTTCCCGACCAATCTATATAGTTAGTTTTTGCTTTCAGGTTTCGTCTTGTCCAGACCAATCTAGTCGACTTAACTTTTGTTCTGACAGTGTGAAAAAATAAAAATAAAGTGATGAAATGTCGACCTGTGCGTACCGTCTTGTGACGCCGTTAGGATAGCGCCGTTAGGTAACTCCTGCTATAGAATCCATAAATGGAAGCATAGGCAGTGTAGTTCCGTGTTTGGCGAGTTCATCAGCATTACAATTACCTGGGATGTCCCTGTGCCCCGCACCCAGCAGAGGTGAATATTGAACTGTTCTGCCATCTCTCTGAGAGACGAGCGACAGTTTTACGCTGTTATGGAATTTGTAGGGACTGATTCCAGGCACATGATAGCAGCTTGACTATCCGAGAAGATACGGATATCTTTAGCAGATATCACGTTTTCTTTCAGCCAAGATAATACTTATTTTATCGCCATTAATTCCGCCTGAAAAACGCTACAGTTATCAGGAAAACGGAAGGAGAGACTAAGATTTAGTCTGTCGGAGAAGACACCACCACCAGAAATTTCCCTGAAAGGGATATTTCACAAAAAGTGCTAGACGTCCAGCGCATATGGAGAAATGCCAGTGAAAGTGGAACGCGGCCAATGCTGCGGGTGCGGTTCCTGACCACACAGTTGCGTAGTTGGTAACAATAATAAAGAGGTGTCTGCTGAGATGCCGATAGAACATAGAAATGATGCTGTTGCTGCTCCTGGTGTTGTTGTTGGATCTGCTATCATTGTGTATAGAACCTCTATATAGTTACAATGCACCGAAGAATGGAGAAAAAAAAACAAATTGAAGTTGGTGAAAAAGGGGGGCATATCTCAACAATTTGGATTATTTTATTACATTTAAAATTGGTTTCCTTACTCATTTGTTTGATCTTGCTTGGGTTCCATTAAATTAGCCCAAAAATTAGTGCCTTGAGCCTGCAACAGCCAAGTCAGTCCACCGCAACGAAACATTTTACATACTTCTTTACACATTTATTACAATTTATTACAGTAAGTCCCAATTTTATTGCACTTGCCGATCTCGAGATATCGCCTGCTGGTGTTGGTTTTATTTGAACCTAAACCACCACTCTATAACTTTTGATGCAATTGAGATATTTATGGTTCATTCTTAAACCAGAATTTATTACAAATTTATTACAGCTGCACCAATTCAATTTACAGTTCAAAAATCGGCAATTCACAAAACTACAAGCTCTAGAAGATACCTACCCATGTAAAATTAAAAAAACATCGAATTTTCCATTAACATCGAATATTTTATTACACCACACCGCCTGATGTTATATAATCTTTTTTGACTAAAATACCTTCAGAATGTTCCAATAGACAAACATTCACCATACGGATGTGTACTTTTATCCCTGCATTGAAATACAGACATTATAAAATTGCCACTGTCATTTACCTAGTATACTTATTTATACTCCAGTATAAGACCACACCTCATTAAGATAAATATGTTATTAAAACGCTTTTATAAGGTAGCAATAGGCATTCCTTCACTGTGGAAATTGCATTTTTACTACTGCGTTGAACTAAAACCATTAGAAAATATCACTAAGAAGCTTGGTGTAATACAAGCTATTTTGAGTAAGATGCCTTCAGAAGGTTCCAATAGACTTGCCTTCAACAGGGGGATGTGCACTTTTACCTCCGCCTTGAGCTACAAGCCGTAGAAAATTTAACTAAAAATTAAAAAAAAAAAAATACTCAAACCGATTTATCACCAAAGCCCTAGACAGCAAAGTGATAATATTTTCTGTTTCGAAAGTGTTCGCCTTTGCTTTATTTTAAATTTAAGCAAAATTTTGGCTTCTAACTTCCGGTCAACATAACTTCAATATCTGTTGAACTACAAACGATTTGCATTTATATTTTCTGTACCCTTTTCTACCTATGATATAAATAGGAGCCTAAAATAGTATAAATTTGCCCATTTTTAAGCGAGCCGATATTTCCATTGCCAAAACGCTATGAATGGTGGAAAATTTGGCATACATTTGTATCGAATATAACGAAACCTCTAAAAATAATGTGAATGCATACCTACCTACCCAATCAAGAACATTAAAATTGTATCCCAAAATTGAAATACATTTTTCATATCGCAAAGAGAATTTTTTTTCAGCAAAACGAATCCAAAACCAAATTGGCCTTTTCCCAACAAAAACCATAATGCTTTATATAACCGAAGATCTCCTCCTTATTTTATTGCTGCAACAGCTGCATCCTGTTCTTGACCCCATGCGGTCCACTTATGTTCACTCGATAGCATTTTGTGCAATGGAGCTGCTATGGTAGCTAATTTTTTTCACGAAATCGCGAAATTGATAACACCGAGGAATGATTGAAGCTCTAAATGATTGCCTAGACCGTAATTTCTAAATTGTCTCTATTTTTCTATTTCTGCATACACCACAGCTGCATGAAGTTTATAGCGTGCAGCGAATACGGACGTAGTGCGTTGATAAGTATTGCGTGTTTCTTGGTTGGCTTCTTGAAGACAGCCCAGTCGTCTGCTTCTCCGAAATTTGGACAATTTCCAATCGTTGGCATTCTTAATTTTATCCTCATCGTCAGTTGTAATGCTTAAAAGTGTTCAGGTTTTACTCCAATTTTATTACTTCTCAGGATTTGGGGAAGCCGCGTGATATCAGGGAGGAGAATCGATCAAGACAGATGGCCCTAATGTCATTCGCATGTGGTGGGTGAAAATTGTTGTGACAAGTGAATTACACAGGGTGTATTCGTCGAATTCATTAGACTGAATCAACGGTGTCGTCAGCAGTCAGGATGACAGTTACCTTATTTGAGCTACTTCGACACATTTGGAGCTGAGGTGAGGATTTTTTTCAGGACTAGTCAGGGTCCTGAAACCGAGATGGGGCGGGTGAACTTTTTATGGGGCAACGGCAGCTCACACATCCCCGAAGTGAGTTACTGACACCGGAGGAATTCGGCCCCCCTCGTCCAACGGGTCCGGCCTTCCAGGTTAAGGACAACAAATTTTGGATCAAGTGGAATGTTAAGTCCCTTAACAGACCGCATGCAGCCGAACAGAGGTTCTATGCAACCAGCATCAAGCATCGAAGACCAGTGGCAACATTACTAAATAGACATCAGAGACGCCGGCCGCCTCTTTTGTGCTTGGTTTCACTCAACCACCACAACGAAGCCCCTGGTTCGACGACGAGTGCCGGCAAGCACATGAACCGAAACAAGTTTTATACTTAAAACGAAGAGCGCGAGAAGCACCCGATCGAGGAAATAGTAAGATGCTATAGCTTTGGTGAGGTTCGGAAGTTTTACCAAAGCGTAAAAAGACCCTACTAAGGCTATAGAGCCCGAACCGAAGCCTGCAAGGACGAACAACGGAACATCATAGCAGAATCGCAGTCGATGCTGAGGATATGGAAGGACTACTTCTGCAGACTGTTTAATGGCGACGACGAACTAAATCCCGCTGTCAAGTAGAACGAATCATGCAACCTGGACGATAAAGACATAACAATTCCGTCCACCGACCTGGACGAAGTGCTGATAGCTATATCTAGGCTTATGTCCAACAAAGCCGCTGGAGCAGATGGCCTAACCGCCGAGCTGTTCAAAGTGGCAGGCGATGACTTCGTTAGGAGCATGCACAAACTCATCTGTAAAATATGGTCGATGGGTGGAGCCTCAGCATTATTTTGCCCGATCCTATTAACAACGCGTATAAGATCTTATCTGTTATTCGTTCGATCTTATTCCTTACCAACCTGATTGGTCTCTATCTGGCTTCAGGCCAGAAAAGTCTGCCGTCGACCAAATATTCACACTGCGGCAGATCTTGGAGAGAATCCGGGAAGTCCAAATCGATACTCACTGTAATGTGGGGGTGTTTCTTGTATAGAGAACCTAACTTCGTTTCCCGCTCAACTCTATATAGCACTTGTGCTCACAGAGTGGGACTTCCAGATAAGAGAAGAGGATGTTCGAGCAAGTTACGTTTCCAAACTAAACGCTTTGACTTTCGTGTGAGTTTTTTATTAAAACTTCATGGCTTATATACAGTTTTTTGGTTCTTAAAATCTGTACCTACTTCGATTCTTGAACCCTTAAACCATTAACCATATTTATTGCATATTATGCATAATTCACTGACGACGGAGGCACTTGAATTGTACTTACTTGAAATGTTGTGCCTAATCATCATATTGTTGTGACAGGCAAACCACCCTCGTCATTGTCGTTGCCTGCGCCCGGTAATATGAGCGTTTTACACGTCGACTGCCTTGCACATAGTATTTCTAAATAGTTAGTTAAGTGGTCGCTGGTGCGATCCCGTCACACCACCACCTTTTCATCGAGTTTAAGACCGCTTACGACAGCATTTACAGAGACGAGCTATACAGAGCAATGTCTAGTTTTGGTATCTCTGCCAAACTCGTCCGTTTGTACAGGATGACAATGTAGAATGCACGCTGCTCCATCAAGGTCGGTAAAGAAATCACCGAGACCTTCGATGTCAAAAAAGGATTTTGACAAGGCGATGCGCTGTCATGTGACTTCTTCACCGCATCGTTCTTGAAAGAATAGTGGAAAACTCAAACGCTTACACCAGAGTCCATATCTTCCAAAAGTCCGTACAGAATATCTCTATAGACAGATATAACTTTGAGGTGGTCCCGGACTTTGTCTACCTATGCTCCGCTATGAACTCAGACAATGACACCAGCGCTGAGATTAAATGAAGAATAACTCTTGCCAATGGCTGTTTCTTTGGGCTAAGAAAGCAATTGAGTAGCAAAGCCCTCTCTCAAACAACTAAAGTGACCCTCTATAAGACCTTAATCGTGCCAGTCCTACTTTATGGTGCAGAGGCATAGACTATATCCAAATCGGATGAGGTTACCCTTGGTTGCTTCGAGAGGAAAATTCTTCGAGTAATTTTCGGTCCCGTCTGCATAGACGGTGAATGGAGGAGAAGATACAACGACGAACTGTACAGGCTGTAAAGCGACATCGACCTAGCCAGAAGAGTGAAGGTCCAACGACTGCAGTGGCTGGGTCATGTAGAGCGAATGGACATGAATGCTCCGGCCCGGAAGATCTTCGAATCCACACCCAAGGGATGGCGCAGTAGAGGAAGACTTCGCGGTGGCGCACGGAAGTGGAAGGGGACCTTAACCAACTTAGCGTGCGAAACTGGACACGCTGGTTGGTTGAGGCCCAGGTCCACCCCGGACTGTAGCGCCACCTTAAGTAAGTAAGTAAGTATCCGTCGACAACAAGTCAAGTCAATATAATCTAGATAATTAAAACTTCCCGTATTATTTTATATGCGTTTATTTACTGTCTCTTTATAATATTGAAAACGTGGGCATTTTCTTGTTTTAATATTTTTTTTTTAATTTTTATTTGCGTGGCAATGCTTTTAAAACAAATTTATCGGATTATTTTAGAAACGTATGATTCTTGGAATATTTCTTTCGTTTTAAATTAATACGTTAATTACCGGATATTAATTAAAGTTAAATTTTCAGTTTGTTTTGGTTTTTCCATTTAATTAAGCTAGAACTTACATTAATAACAAATACATATTACTAAAATGTTTATTCGTATTTCATGTAGTCTAAACGCTTTTATTAGTTGTTCGTTATTCCGTTTATGTTTGTCCAGTTGCTATTATAATTTATTTTTCTGTTAATTAAACTGCCGTGTTTTATGTAAGTATTCGATTTTGTATATTAATTATTTCATGTTTATATAAATGTAATAATAATACTTTTATATGGCTTATGTGCTTGTGGTTTGAACTTGTTTTAATCTAACTAATTTACAGTGAAATTAAGTTAATGTATTAGAAGAGGCTTTTGCCCTTTTATTCCTTAAATAACTGCATTCGTTTCAATAGTAAGGAGCATAATCATAGCAAGTTTACTTTTTATTTTTTATATCATTTTCAACAAATATATGAGCACATACAATAATAAAATATATATTTTTTTATGTGTGTTGTTTAATTTGAAATTTAATAAAGACACAATAATAACACTTAATACATAAGTAATGATTACAAGCACTTACTGCTTTAAAGCAAAGGGGTTTTATTTTCATAGACTGCTATAGATGGTGCAGAATCGTTTAGCATGTTTTTAGATACCTCCATATTGTTAAAGAACTTTACAACTCACTGTCAAAAAACATTATAGTTAAATATTTTAAAATTAGTATACAATGTATGATAAAATAGCAAAACATATGCTTGAGACTGCTTAGAGAAATTATTTACCTTGCTGTGAAATTAAACAATATTATTAAGAAAATAACTTTAAATGGTTTTTCTAAATAAGAACGGATTGCCTTTATACTGCACAACTATGTCATGGTCTTGTTGTCAGGTCAGTCAGATTTCAGAGAGTAAATTTTATGCAAAGAGATGAACACATGTCACAAAGCATTTGCATGTTTGCTCGATTATGTAAATGAGTGCACAAAAAAAATTCGTTTGCATCTATAGTTGTATATTAAAGGGAAATCATTTCGAAAATAAACTAAGTATAATTTAACTCAATTTAATTGAAAACTACTTATTTCAATACATAAGATGCCATCTTCTTTACGCACAGTTTTTTTTTTTTAATTAAGGCAAGTATATCCATCGGCATTTATTCGTTAATAAAAAAATACAGCTTTGGCCAAGCAAGCGATTTCAAAAATAAATCATTTCACAAGAACAATACAAAATTGTCAACAAACATTGAAAGTGTCTATACAAATTGTAATGTACCTTTATTTGGAAATACCTATAAATGGTTTTTGAAACTAAAACAGTTGGCAGCCCAACATACCGAAAAGGATTCGACAAGCCTTTTCTACTAATTTTAAATTCAACTGAAAAATTTTTCAATATCAATACTTTAATTTATTTTATCAAGTGTAGGTACTGTTAGTCAAATCTCCAACAATGTGGGAAGTATATTTATTTTATACAAAGAATTTAACGATTTATTTCCATTACTCGACTTGGACGGGTTTTTATGTCTATTGTTGGTGATGATGAAAAATTACTAAAAAATTTTGTTGAAAAAAAAATTTTGTTCTTTTCATACGGTGAAGTAAAGTCAATGCTGCAATTCCTTTAAAAAGAGGAATATTAATTATGAGTCGTTATGATTGGCTGCTTATATTTTAAATATCTTTAATTCTTGCTAAATCTTTCATTTCTTCAATATTCAAGAATATAAGTATTGTATGTCGACAATCATTTCAGCGAATTATTACCTTAGTATTAATTCGAATCTAAATAATTGCTGGTTGTTATTTAAAAATATACTACCCTGTAGTAGGAGTAATCAATGTACTCTTAGATAAAATTCACTAAAATCTGTAGTATAAAAAGTCAATTAGCTTAAACATTATCTTCCTTGTTACCACCCCAGAAGCGATCAAAACGATCACGAGCCTTCTCCAAGACTTCTGTTGCAGTGCTGCGTGCTGTTGCTGTTGTAGTATCAGCATCAAATGTTGGGTCGTCTAAACAACGAAGAGTTGAACCTGGTACAGGCTTGTCGTAGCGAAGACTAGCACCAGTCGATCCACTTGCTATATTGGTTTTCGGTCCAACAGTAGTTGGGCTGCCTGATGACTTTGTATCATTGAAATCGGATCCTTTCCAAGCTAAACTCAAAAAACAAATCAAAAACCGAGCACATTATCTACTAAAATATAATTATGTATCTATAATAATTCTAACCATCCATTTTTGCTTGTTCTGTTAACTCTGGCGGTGCGGATTGTGGTGCAGGTGGAGGTTTCTCAACAGGTGTTGATGCTTTAATTTCGCTCTGAGGTCGACTATAGTTTTCTCCTACAAATTTAAAAAAGAAAGATAACCTAATGATAATTTATAATATCATCTTAGTAATTAATAATAATAAATATAAGATGTTCACAGTCCTGTCTATGAGTTAGTTGTACCTAATTATTAAGGCGAACTTGTGTGTACCAAGGTCAATTGCAAACTAAACAAACTTGTGGAGGACGGTCGTTAATGGCCAAATTTATGGTCGGTTAAAAACGTCACAATGGGCAAACATAACAATGAAGTGGTGAAAGAGTTTGTCTAACTAGGATCTTTATTAACGTACCCCAACTTGTGCCTGAGATGTGTTTAATTTACATTTTGTTAAATTGTTTATCAAATAAAATAAAAAAAATAATAATTAGTATTTTGTTAAAGTTTGTTTCTTTTTCTATTGTCCATTATTCGCCATTCTATGAAAGAATATATTTGGTATATTGCAGTGGCGTCTCGTCAGGGTGTGCAAGGTGTGCATTGCACACCCTTTTCTATCCAAAAAAAATCACTCATCGAACACTGTGTAATAATAATAACACACATAAATATGATGTGCTCAATTACAATTTCATATTCATCCTTCCTAATTTTGCTTTCAAAATTCCTTCATCGTTGAGAAACAAAAAGAAAAATAATAAACTCGCACGTAATCTCGCTTTGCACCTATTCTGTTGATTTCATCGAATAAATTCATCCAACTCAAAACTATATACCTTCACGCTACAAGAATTCATCCCCATCGTCATTCGTCACCCGCACGCCGTTCCTGCTAATGTCGCTTTACTTTGATGAACTTGCAGTGAACACACGGAATATTCATATTTTCTTTTGTTTTGTCTAACCGATTTTTAACCGGAACGAAGACAATTTCTAACCGGAAAACCCTTTTTTGACAGGAAAAATAATATTGTTCTTTGATGAAACCTAAAGACATATTTCTATAATTTGAATGAAACATGGCCATACTTAAGGAACACGCTCACAATTCCGTACAGAAAACAGTATTTTGTGAATAAAATAAAAAATATGGATTAGAGACATTGCTATGTTTTTCTGCAATTCAGCCTTATTAATGACAACATTATGACAAACGAGGTATACCTATATAAAAATTATAATTCAAGCGATTCCGATAGCTGAAGATAGTGAATTTTTTAATAATTTGCAAAAAATGTAAAATTTTTTCTATTAATATGTAGGTACTTAACAATATTTTGGGGACTGAATTAGATTGAACTTCCTTTTTCTGTTGTGATGCAAACCATTTCAACGACCTGTTATTTTTTATTTAGGTTTCAGATTAGTTTGGAAAAATAAATAAACTACATACCTACATAATATTAGCTATTTTTTTTTTTTCTATTTTTAGTAAAAATATTACTATATCCTTTTTTTGACCGAACTTCTGGTCAAAAATTCTTATTTTAACTTATGACCGGATTTGAAAAAATATAAATCGGTCATTCGGTCAGACCGTATTCACTTTTTTTTAGTGGCAACACTGGTCATAAGTCAAATATACATGCAATACATCGACGCTCGTGCAAAAAAAAAAAAACAGTGCACGACAGTCGATGAATGAATGAACGAATTTTGATTTTCGTTTAGGTAGTATCGTCTCGTGCGGTGCTTTTGTTTTTTTTTTTTTTCTATTTTTAAATTGAACAATGGAGTTTTTTTATAGTAAAAAAAATTATGAAATTTTTTGTCTATTTTTTATTTTAATTAAGAAAACAATAAATTAATCTGTATTTTTAAAAAAATATTTAAATTTCAAGAATTGCACAACCATCTAAGTAATTCACGCGAAGCCACTGGTATATTGTATATAGCGCATAGTCATGGATCCTGTCGAAATCGGATCGCAACGAACGCAGGTGATTTTAACGAATCGCAGTTAGAGGAGGAAGTAGGTTAAATGAAGAACTTTACACACTAGGCAAACCTATTCTGTAATAATGTTTGTGTACATCTAATCTTCGGCCTGGATATTCTTCAACACATAAGGTACCAACCACCCGGCATTTGGAAACAGCTTTAGGTACCTAATGAGCGGTCTAGGGAGCAATTTTAGTTGAAGTCCAGGTCCACTCCTTTTGAATTTGTTCCAATTTTCTTATTTTATACGATTTACAATTTCTTCTTCCTCTTTAATAGTTACAGTATAAATATAATTCATATTTATTATACAAAAAAAAATTAATGTCATTTCTTATACATTTAAATTTAAAAAAAAAACTACGTCGCATTAATGGTCACCCTTTTCTGGTACCCACATTTTCGTTCATCCTTACAAGAAAGATTTATGTCACCATATAACAAACGAATTTGGAAAACAAAAAATGTATATAGATAATCCTTTATGTTTTAAGTCAATTTGGATGAATTGGGCGTGCTTAATTCTTACCTTCCTTGACGTTTTGAGTAACAGTAAATGTTTTCCCAGTATCTAGTGGTACAGTCCAATTAACAGGATCTGGAGATCGCATAATAATTTGTTCTGGTGACTTGACCCTAGTTGGTTCGGGTGGTGATTTAACAATAGGTTCGTCAGGAATTTCTGGAGCTGGTTGGGGGCTGCAGCTAGAAATCGAAATTCCAGTATCCTTTTCGATAATTTCACCATCATCTAAATACAAAATTGAAGAACTGGATTGTGAGGTTTGTGCCGCTTCACAAATTAAATATTAAAATACAAAACACATATATAAATAAATATGACCTTATTTATATATATAAATAGGTATATGTTATTATATTAGTAAGTGTATAAAAGAAATTATTTACTAAGCGAAACTAAGGAAAATTGAAACAATAGTTTTTATAAAACTTAAAAAAAAATATATAAAATAAACATGCTTCGGCACTAGGTAAGGTGTACGGTTGGTGTATTCAATGACTTCGTTTTTAGATTCAAACTATAAGCAATTAGTTCATTCCATTTTTGTATGTAGTTGTTAACAGCACAGAGTTGTTTTGATGTGTTAGATAAATATATTTTTATGTAGTAGGTTAAAGTAAATACCTTTCTGTAGTATTTTTATGTAGAAAGGTTAGAAAAAGATTATATTATGCAATGGTTAACAGAGGCAACGCACAAAGAGATACTGAATACACATATTTACAAGGGGTATACTATAGGACACAAGTTGAAACGTTTAATTACTTAACTACATAGAAGGAAAGTAGGATATTCAATTCAAATAAAGTTTTCCTATACATAACACAAAAATGCTTAGGTACTTTACATCAAACAAAATGAACATACACAAACCAGCAACGTTACATTACAAGTTAGTTACAAAATACACAAGTATACACATGTTTGAAGCATCGTGTTTTATTGTTAGTAAAGTCGAATATAGTTTAGAATTAGTTAAGGTGAATTTCGTTTTCTTTGACACTCATATGGGTTACTCACGTTCTGCCAATGCCAATTTTTTGTCCAGAATTTTTGGTATCAAATAATCGATATCTGGTTTTATTTCACCATCGTCTTTATTTACATTTGTATTTGGAGCAGAAGACCTGCTGTTGGTGGTGTTAAGCGATACTGTCGCAGCGGTTGTTGACTTAGGCCTGATTTGTTTCGAGGTTTTACTACTAATATCTTTCCTACGCAATATCGGTTGTGGTGACTTATTGGTATCGGTATGTGATATTTCAATGTGATGATTACCAGGAACTGAATGAGCTCTACCACTAGGAGGTAAGGAACTACTTTTCGTGCGGGATGGGGTTGATGTGGAAAGGGTTGCTAAAAATATTTATAATTGATTTTAATAAACGTTCTTAAAGTTCCACTTTAAAATATATTGAAAAATTAGAACAATAAAAAAAGAGTTTAATCTGAAATTTACTTTATTTGAATAACTTAAAAAATAAGTTACATAAACTTACGTAACATTATTATGTAGTTTATTATTATTATTGATTAATAAATCTACTCAAACGTAAATTGAAAGTTCCGAGCATTTGTAAAACACTTTTAAATATTATTTTTTAAGCCATATGCCTATGCCTTTTCTATAACGTATTAAAATAAAGTGCAGGACTGGGTAGAACGAAACTTGATCAGAGTTTGGTTGATTATTTTCTTATTTTTTTAGATAAGCAGGTAAAGATCTGAGGAGCAATTCTAAATAAAAGGAATAGTGTTCAAAAAAATCCACTTTTGGGTATTCATCTGATATCAAAAAACAATGTGAGTTTAAAAGTTAAAGTTCTCATTAACAAGGTAAAGAGAAATAGGAGTTTCTGTTTTCTGATCTCTTAGGACATGTTTTTTTTTTACTGGTGACGAGGGTTTAAGGTTTCTATGATAACTTTACATAGATATGTATGTAAGAATTCAGGATTTGTTTTTAAATTTGCAGGAGCAGTTATAAACTGAATATCGCGATGGAAGTGTGTGGGGGTGCAAATGATGTGGGAGTTGCTGATGGTGTAACCTCCAAGTGGTTAGAATTATTTGAAGGTGTATATTCAATATGGTTGAAAAAACCAAGAAGTGGGAAATCTTTTTTAAAAATATGTTTTTCGTAGATCTTTTATTATAAGTGGGCCATTAAGATTGTTAAAATATTTATGCCGTATGTGAACATAGATCGGGACTAGGTAGTAATTTTTGGGAAATAGGTAAATAAATAGACTGATTTATTCGAGTTTTTTTTAAGAAAACAAAGTATACGATATCTTATTAAAAATACTTATATTCTCCTTAATAATCATTTTATGCAAAAGCTGTTTTTGTAAAATCATGCAGACAAAATTATAACAAATTCCGCAAAGTTTAGTTTGACAATTTCTATTGCTTAACTATTTAGCAGAAAATTGAATACAAATCTAAGCATTTCTTGGCTTTTAAAATGTTATCCAAATCATAGGTCGATTTTTGGAGGTATGGGTTGTTTCTAAAATTAATGCTTTTCGTAATTCGAATTGAGAATTAACAACGCAATCATTTTGAAAACATGAATTTTGCTCCAAGTATTCAATTTATTCAAAATCGATAGTGGCTGAGTTTGCTATTAAGTTAGAAATGACCTTAAAAATGAAAAATTTTTGTTACAATCGTATGGATCGTTTTCTAGAATTCCCAAATTTCAAAAGTATCGTTATTCGTTTTATTGCTGAAAAACTGGGTATGCGATAATACTCGTATTAGCCTCACCTACTTAAGCTTAAATATAAATGTTGGTTGAAATCGTTAGAGCCGTTTTGGGACTAATCAAACTGGTATGAGGTTGCCGTGCAAGAAAAATAAAGTGCACGACTGGGTCGAACGAAACTTTCTCGATACCTACTAGATAAAAAAAAAAACAAAATCTTTTGGATATTTATCTCATATGGCAACAATATAAATTTGTATAAGTTAAAGTTCGCAGTAATAGGCAATTGTCGCCAGTTCTGGCTAGAGAGCTATAAGCGGCTACTGTACTATTTTATATGGTCTTACACCTCACAAGATTTTTGAGTACAGTACAAGCGTACCTAGTAGGAGTTTATGCTATAGAGCTACTAGATTAAGTTTTTAATTTTTACTGGAATATGATTAAAGTTTTCAATGATTGGAAGTATTGCCCGTGATAGACCGATATCTTTAAATAGATATAACTATACGTATGAATTCAGGCGTTGCGAATTTGCATTAGGAGTTATAAACTGAATATCACGATGCTCGTATGTGGGGTGCAAATGAAGTTTGATTTTCTGATTGTGTAAGCCCCAAATGGTTAGCATATTATTGAAAAAAGAAGAAGTAGGTTGTATTTGCTGAAAATTAGTTTTGCGTAGCTATGCGGCATCAAGCCTATTAGAAAAATATACCGTAGAAATGTGAAAATACATAGATCGTGATTTCTGTAATGTCTTAAAACGGCCAGCAAAATATCAAACATCGACAGATTTACCCTATTTGTATTCTATTATGTATAACACAGAAAAAACTGTTATTACTTCTTTTTTTTTCATCTATTCGTATGTCGATTATCACGTTACATTTTGCTCGCTCTCTTGTAACTAGGCATTGCCGCTTCACGGCATTCGTGATCAACCCACCGACCAGTACGGTTCAGTTTTTAGTTGCATTGAACAACACTTAACATTGTAACAAACATTTATCATACACAGTTGAAACATTCTAACAAATACACATTTATACACAATTAAAACACTTAATGAATTCCACACAATCCATTTTATACACATTTATATCAAGGTTCATTTTGAACAAATCACACTTTAAAGTTAAAACCAAACAAACACTGCACAGACCACATACAACACACAATCATTTCGGGAATTCGCCGTCGCTGCTGCTGCTGGTCAAAGGGCTACGAGCACATATATGTATGCTCATCCATCTGGTTTGGCTTGTATCAAAGTAAATAGCCATTTTTATAATCATTTAATCAAATGCATGAATAAATCTTCGATTATTTCCAAAACATTTGGTTATTCGGGAGCCGAATTCATGAAAGTGAAGTGTTTAAAAATATAGT
This sequence comes from Cheilosia vernalis, assembly GCA_949126925.1. Classification (NCBI taxonomy): domain Eukaryota; kingdom Metazoa; phylum Arthropoda; class Insecta; order Diptera; family Syrphidae; genus Cheilosia; species Cheilosia vernalis. Next base: position 45,221,571 of record OX421358.1, read on the forward strand.
TTTACATAATATATTAACACAAGCCTTGGTGCCTTGTTACACATGCTAACATTTCTTGAACTTAGTAGTGACGCATGTTACATTATATACAAAGCATAACAGTGTCGTGTAAACCGGTGTTTAAACAATCATACGACTGATATCAAGATCGCGGAGTATACATAGTTACCAAACTGAACAAAAAAAAAAAAAAATAGCGGTTTGATCTGGCGTTTGGCATAAAACGGGACATACTCTTTTTGTTCACGATCATTCGTCAAATTCAATTTAATTTTGATTAAAAGTAATTCAAATTCGGTCATACGTCTATCAATAAAAATGAATAAAGTTGTAGCTAAATGGGGTCGCGTTAAGGGTTGTATCACGTCGTTAGCAACCTTTGCTAGTTCGATTGATAAAAATACATCCCTATCAACCCTTGAAGTCCGCTTTAAAAGACTCGAAGAAGCATTCGAGGAATTCGTTGCTCTGCAAAATTAACCCTTAAATTTTTTCGAAAATCCAGACTACGTCGATCGTGAACCTGAATTTTCGGAGTATGAAGAAAAATATTTTCTTGCTCATTCGCTCTTTACTGATACGATTAATAGGCTTAAGGCCGTACAGCCATGCGAAAATCATGAAGATCCACAAAGTGTTTTATCACAAAAGGATGCTCCATATGTTGATCCACCAAAAACAGTCCATTTACCTAAATTAACGGTTCCTAATTTTTCCGGAGACTACATAGATTGGCCAGCCTTTCGCGACCTTTTCATCGCAACGGTAGATGGTAACACAACTATTACGTGCACCCAAAAAATGCACTATCTCTAATCGTTCCTTCGAGGTGATGCTGCAAGCTTGATCAAACATATATATCATGTTCTGAACCAAATTATAGGGTAAGTTCGGGCATTATGGCGCACCTCGCAAATATCATACTTCCCAAACTCTAATTAAAATTAAAATAATACAGAAACTTCAATCTTTGCCGAACACGTGCGCAGTAAACATAGACAGTCGGTACGACGAGTTTCGCTGAACAAAAAAATAAAAACAAAAAAAAATTTGTTTGATTTTGGTTTTTTATAATTTCGCTTTGTGTTTGGATTCGTTTTTCTCGTAAAGTATACAACGCAGGTTTTCGGTGTGAAGAGTGGAATGCAGAATACAATTTCAGTTTTGTTGTGTAACGGCAAAAATTTGAAATGAAAAGAAAACTACGTTTTTTTTTTTAATGTGTTGTGAATAAGTGATTTTTGTGTAATATGGCGCAGGTGCTGTAAGGGCATTATGGCGCACCCGCGCCTTATGAAGTTTTCATGTAAATTATAGTTTCATACCGATGTCCTTCGTCTCTTCCTGTTTTTTTTTTTGTGTTCTGTTTTGCAAAGTTATATTTTGTTATGCATACTATATAATTCTCTAGAAAATCTTGAGATCCAGCTAGCCAACGAGTCGGGTGTGGTCGAAGATTTTGGGGAGAACATTTGCGCTGTATGTGGTGAAGATTACACCACTAAAACTAAAAGGGACGAGGGGATGCAGCGTGTCCTTTGTGGACAGTGGTCCCACGACTCCTGCGCTGTTTTCAGAAACCCCTGCGATGGATGTGGGCGTTTAAATAAAAAATTAAAAGCTAGTCGCCATATTGCCCGCATATAGGGCAATATGGTTTTTTTATAAACTATTTTTAAATTAATTTATTTTTAGTTAATGAATTTGTTTTATTATTTTTATTTAATATATTTATGTTGCTGTTTTGTCTAGTTTATTAAAAAAAATAAAAATTATTAAAAAATATTGTTCGTCGAAAAGTTATTTCAGATTGAAATTTTGTGCGCCATAATGCCCGAAGTTACCCTATTGAGGCCTGGGAACGATTAGAAAAACGATACGATCAAAAATTTCTAATTGTTCAGTCTTTCATCCAGTCATTTCTCTTGCTTCCATCGTGCACAACTCCAAATATTCACATGCTCCGAAAAATCTCTGATGGAGCAGATGAAGCAATACGTGGGCTTAATGCACTAGAGTCCAATGATCGTGATCCGTGGCTCATTTATTTATTAGTACAAAAGCTAGACCAAGAGAAGAAACAAGCTTGGGCAAAAGAAGTTGGCTCCAGAGCTGACTGTGAAGTTACTGAACTTATAGCTTAAAAATCAATTCGAGGTGTAGTCCTGATTACGTCGAAGCCGACTGCTATGTGCTAGTGCTACATAAAATATCCCCCTCTCTTCCCCCATTGGCCTTCGATTTCACCTCTATCGACGAGCTCCCATCCGACCTCGCAGACCCTCAATTCTATTCATCTGGTCCCATAGATCTTTTACTAGGAGCCGATAAATTCTTCATTATAATTAAGGGGCCAGTAAGAACACAATCTGACAGAGGTTTAGCATCAATACCGACAATTTTTGGTTGTATTGTAGCTGGGAGTTGCTCTCAAATCTCACTACTCGATTCTGAAATAAATACTCATTGTATTTGGTGGTGAGGTTTTTCCGCAGAGAAAGCAGGGGCTGTTCCGGAAGGAGCTGCTCAAGACCGTTATACGTGGTGAACGAGGTGCCATTGCTTTCGACTAAATATAACGGATCTCGAAGGGAATAACTCTATAAAACCCGTACTCCCGGGTTAACTACCGGGCCCATGGGATGTATGACACATTCACGCTAATTCTGAGATTCGATCGAATCGAGTATTCCTCGAATTTAAAACTTTCACTCGAATGAACTCACATTCTAAGATTCGAGGGAAAGGAATTCATTATCGAATGATTTTACTGATGAATTTGATTTTCGAAATCAGCTGTTTAAGGTTTTAGCTGTCAGATTGTACATTTTTTGGTTTGCTTTTGTTAAATAAAAATAACTTCATATGTATTTTTGGAGGAAGAATCGGTCAAATTGAATCCAAAAATACTCCGAGACAAATCGGATCCATTTAATATGCCGGTTAATACAAATAAATTATTATTTTTCCATAAAACGAACAAATGTTGCTTAGTTCATATATTTTTAAATACAGCTTTCGATCAGAAATTTCCGATCGAATAAAATTTGATATTTAACTCAAATCAATCGAAACTGAGAATGCCGGGAGAAATGAACAAAAAATGATTCTCTGTCAAAATCGAAAGTAGGAATGCCAGTTTGAGGAAATCGAATAGTTTTCTATTCGATTCGGATCTCAGAATAGAGGTGAATGTTATGTGTGTCTGCTAGCGGCGAACTCTAGATACCCGGGAACCTCCAGTAGTACAGAATGATTTTTCCTTCCCCCTTTCCCCCTGTCCAATGTAGACAAATTACAAACAAACAATCAAAACAAAAAGACTGGTGTAAATAAAGAACTTCGGCAGTATATACAAATATGACGGAGGAGGAAGAGAATATCTTAATCCAAAAACCTCAACTAGTAGGGCCGCTTCGGTTGAGGGAAGCGTAAGAACGGTTGACTTCGGACTTGAGAATCTATTTCTTAAGGATGATGACAACCGATCAATCGCCAGCTCATCCGATATCTTCAATCAAGGATATTGGTGAGCGTTGTGCTAGCAACCCACCTTAGGCTGACCCTATGAAAATCTCGAGCGAAGGAGCTCTTATGCAACCACCTATGCCTGTGATATGCCTTAGAACATAATGAACGACAACCAGAACAGTACACCAGGCGTATCTGAGAAAAAAAGCGCGTCGCATGGTAAATAGCCTTAAAAGCCCTGACCCCAGTTCATTCACAGAAAGGGAAACAGCGCTGCTAGATAGGGACCGGGAGACTATCAAGTCAACCGAAGACGCATGGCGCACAAGTCGAAAGAGAGGAGGCAGCACCCGATTGACAAAGGGATGCTGTCTGGACTAAGGAACGAATGCCTATTGCCTTCCGCCTTGGAAAGTTCAAACCCCGGGAAACTAGGTGCCGGCCCGGCTAAATACTCGTCTAAGGCTCTGCTCAGCCTGGTTGCTCTAATAAGGTTCAGCTGGGTAGAAAGTTAGGTAGGACTTTGGGAGGAGCTGACATGAGATTGGCCGTAGCGGGGGCGAAATGCCGATTGCCGTTCACCTCGACTGCGACTGATTCAAGGTGTCAAGGGGTTGTCTCGGGCAAGTATTCGTCCAAGCCTTGTAACGCTCCTGTAGTCTCCAAAAGAGGTCACAACGACGTTGAAAATCGTAGACTTCTGCAACCCAGACCGGAAGCTCTATCCAACCAATGGAAGCTGATAGAACAACGAATCCTTGATGGTGTCAACGATGCTATCGTGAGGGCAGATGGCAAGCCTACATTATTTGGCCAACTATATACCTTCAGAGGATTCAAGACCATGCAATGTGACAACCAAGAGACCTTGGATAAGTTAAAGGGTTTTATCACCAACATAAACGCACCTTGGTCAAATGCTGACCGGATGATTCGGATGATGTTCTTTATTTCATTTAAAATTAATTTATAGTAACAATAAAAACAAGAAATAATTTTAATTAAAAATATATTGAAAAGTGCTAAAAATGAAAGATTTTAAATGAAATAGTTAGGGACATTCTGTTATTCTAGAGAATAACAGGAGAATTGTGGGGATTTATTATTAAAGTAAAATATTTAAGCTATTCAGTGAAAGCTTTGAAACATTAAAAATCTAAGTTCAAAATACAAGAAATTATATTAAGTATACCAAAATTAATTAACAAAATCAAATCAAGGGATTTAAGATACGATCTATCTCTGAATGATTGAAAGTGAATAACCACTGTTTAATTTTTCTTAAAAATGATTATTCGATTCTCTCGCTTCTGGAATCTTCGGGTAATTTATTACAAAGACGGGGCGCAGCTATAGTGTAAAAGTAGCAAAAGTGTGATTTAAAAATTCTCTGTATACTCACTAAATAACGGGCGTTTGCTCTCAAAGTTTATATGACCAGTGTTTTTAAAAAACAATTTCAAAATATTAAAGCGATACATATGTCTTACAGGATAATACCTAAATTACAAAACAATGGAAAACTGGGTGAACGGCGTGTTTGCCTTTGAACGGCGTGTTCGCCTTTGAAATAATGCGAATGAAGTGTTTCTGTTTAATGAGCAGCTGTTTAATTTTGTAGGAGTGAGTACCACCCCAGCAGCAAATTCCTTACTGAAGCTTAGACTGTAGTAGGCCGCCGTACGTTAGCTTAAGTAGGGGAGAGTGGGTATGTATGGGCACTTTTCAGTCAAACGTGAACTGCTGGCAACTTATAAATCATATCTGCACAAAACATTTTTCTTAATATAAGATAACATTTTGGCAAACTATCCAAAATATGAAAGTATCCAAAAGTATACCAGAATAAAATTTATAAGTCATTTCATGCACCAGAAAACTTTGTCCCATTCCTCCTGGAAGCAGGATCATGATTCGTATCGGCAAATGTCTCAAAATAGTTTTCATTGGAGTAGCAAAAGGCAGTATCATCAGCAAATGCAGTTATTTTACCTTAAATTGGTTGCAAGAATAAAGAATTGACAAAGACCAAAAAAATAATAGGCTCTAAAACTGAGCCTTGAGGAATACCCATAATTTAGTTTGCAAATCGTACTTAAAGTATTTTTCACTCTTGTCCTTTGAATACGATTGGAGAGATAGGAGCGAAACCAGTCATAAACAAAGCCCCTAAAACCTGCTTTAAAAAGCTTATCAAGCAACAGCTCGTGGTTAACCATATCGAAGGCTTTTGTTATATCGATAAACAACGCCGCTGGAGCTTGAGATTCATTAATAGAGTTATAAATTTCACTACATAATTTTAATAACGCATCCTCTGTTGATTTAGCACTCCTAAACCCAGTCTCCATTCTTTTTAACTTTTTCCATTACGTAGTAAGAGAAAGATATTGGTTTCGTACAAAATTTCGAACTCGAGATTTTAATCAATTCTGATATTACGATGATAGAGGAACTCAAAAAAAGTGGGTCGCAAAATTCTGTCCGGTCTGTCCGTCTGTCCGTCCTTCCACTGGCCTACAGCCTAAACGGCTACCCGGACTACGTTCAAACCTCGGCTTTGGAGTTTTTGGGCTTACAGTTCGGGAGGTGTTTTTTTTTTTGCTATGTAACCTCAATAATAATGGTACTTCCCATACAACATTTTCGTATCAGTTTGATTTGCTCGAAAACGGCTCTAACGATTTCAACCAAAATTGATATTTAAGCTTTAAGTAGGTGAGGTTACCATGACTGCGTACCCAGGTTTGGCTAAAAATTCGAACAACGGTACTTTTGAAATTTCGACATATCTCGAAAACGGTCTATAATATTGTAGCAAAAATTAATTTCTAAGGTAATGTGTTCATTTATAACTTAATAGCTAGCTCAGTTTTTCTCTATATTATCGCACAATGGATTTATGAAAATAGTAATTTTTTAAAAATATAGTTTTGTCTAGTTAACTTAAAACGGCAATAACGATTTTGACCAAAATGCAAACTTAGAGTCAAATGGATGTTTTCAAAACTATTGTGTCCTTAATTTTCAATTCGAAGCACCGAAAACGTTAATTTTAAAAACTGCTCATATCTCGAAAACGCCATCTTCGATTTCGATAAAATGTCAAAAACTAAGTATTTCTTTTATCCGGAACAATATCATACAGTCAGTTTACAGCTTAATAGTTACGCAATAGTATTTTTCCAACTAAAAATTGCAATATTTGCAACTGTTATGTATGGATAATTTTACAAAAACAAAAACTTCACTTGCACCGCACACACGAGCATTGGGATATTCAATTTAGAACTACTAAAAATGTAAATTCACAAATGCCTGAATTGTTACATAATCTATCTAAAGATATCGGTCTATCACGAGCAATACTTCCAATAATTGAAAACTTAAATCATATTCCAATCAAAATTAAAAACATATCCTTAGGTCAGAAACAGAAACTGCTACTAGGTACGCTTGTCCTGTATACTCAAAATTCAAATGAAATCATGTGATATAAAAACTTATATTGTTATTTTATATAACTGCCATATGAGATGAATATCCAAAAGAGGATTTTGTTTTCTTTTGTCTAGTATCGAGAAAGTTTCGTTCGACTCAGTCGTGCACTTTATTTAATATTGCCTACGTTTGCTAGCCTACTATTATAGTAATCATCTCTACACTTGGGTATAAAAGTTTTAAGCTCGCGGCATAATTGATGATAGTAGTTCCTAAGCCGTAGGTTATTAGGGTGTTTACTAACCATTGCCCAAAGAAAGTTTTTCTTTTTTATTTTATTTAGGAGTGGCGATAATATCCACGGTTTAAGACGTTTTAATTTATTATCAGTTCTATTAACAGTTTGACTGCAGTTGGAAATATGAAACTGCAACATTTTAAGGAATAAATCAAACGCGATTAATGGATGGCTAGAGCCATAGACTTGATTCCAAAATTCAAAAGTCAGGGCAGACCTAAGTGCAGTATAATTAATGTTATTAAAATGATTAGAGACGACCGAATCCTGTCTGGAGACTTGGTGATCAAACTGAATGCAAAGTTAGGAATGATCAGTTATTTTCAAAACAAAAACTGCGGTTTAAAATTCGACTGTAATATTTTTATGCAAACGAAGATGTATATGATCTAAACATGAACTAGTTGTTTCTGTTACACGTGTAGGTTCAGATATCAAATACCTAAAACCAAAAGATGACAAAGCAGACAGGGAAATCGTCAGCTTCAGATGAATCAGATATAATGTCAAAATTAAAATCGCCAATAAGACACATATTTTTACACCTATTGTTTCTTAAAAAATCGGAAAACTCATGCAAAAATACAGAGGCCCTACATTTATGAAGCCGATAAACAGCAACAAAACAGTAATGGGAACCAAGGATTTCAAAATCAACACTGTAAGTCAGCGCTATTGAGGTTGGTACGACTAATTTTGCAACTCTTCGGTGAAAAACTGCAACTCCACCGGCGGTGTAAGAGTTATTGCACGTTGCATCAAAAGTATAATTAGGAATTTTAAAATTTACAACTTCAGAGTCGTAAATCCATATCTCGGATACAAATATAATATCCGGAAGATGATCAAGTGAAGTCAGATGAGAGAGAAACGAATCGAAATTTTTTCTTAAACTACGTATACATTTTGGTGTGTCACAGAAAAGCCATGGTTATTAAATTGAGAATGATCTATACAGAGGCAGTCACGGTCAAATATATCTGAGTTGGAAGGAGAAAAAACACCATCAAACATGCTGTGATTATTATTCGAATTGTTAAATTCCATTATAGGTAAATTATATAGTTAATAGATCATCACAGCTTCTAATTGATAGTATCTTATCTCCATCCTTAACTCTTACAAGCACTGTTGAGTTGCGTACCCAAACATATTTACACCTACTGCTATTTTTTAAATTATTGGCCTTGTTCAATAATAAACGAGTGTAGGCTGTAAGACTATCGTTGACGAAGATTCTGTCCTTGATGTTGTTAGTGCTTATCATGTTGTTACCTTTGTTGATCGAATGAGTACCAAAAATCTTCTCAGCTGAGCTGTTTCGTTAGTATACATTTTGCTCATAAGTTTTTGTTTTGTTGCAAGCGATTTAACACAAGCAATAATAACTACCTGCATTGTTTTTTCTTTCATCTGCTTTGTTCTTGATGTCGCACGATTCGATGTCATTTTCGCTTATGTTTTCACCAATACCTTCAGCAAACAGTTTGATGACGTTCTCTTTTATGTTTACATAATTTGATGTATTCGGAATGCCTAAGATGTCAACGGAGCATTGAAGTTGTTTTTGCTCTAAGACATTAACCTTTTGCTCTAGGCGCTAGGCCGTCGATTCTTTTTGCAAGAGTAACATTTCTCCCTTCTAGGTGTTCAAATTTACTGAGAGCGTTACTATTCCGCTGTTGTAACTGAGTATTTCGTTGTAAAGCATAGCCAGCGTAATTGATGAAGACAATTTATTCCCAACGCGTGCAACAGTGGAAGAGTGATGACGCAGAGTTATTAAGAGACGGGATGTGAGACGTCGCAGCGCCTTCTGAACAGAGAGCAAGTGAAACAGTGCTGCTGCTCTTGGAGCTGTTCATATGTGAACTCCCAGGCATAGCGGTGGTTGGTACCGAACACTGATCTCTCGAAACGATTGATTTTCTCCGCACATTAGTGCAACTAACACATTTATATTTTTGGTTCATTTTGTAAAAGAAGTCAATGTCAACTTTATCCAAATTTGCGCACTTGGCATGAAAATACAGTGAACAAATTGGGCATTGAATTTTTAGAATGTGTCTATCGATTTTCAAAGTACACAGCTCGCCATTCATATTTATTTAAAAAAAAAATTGATTCAGTGAAATGGAATTATTTAAAACTTTAATTAGAAAAGGGGATAGCATTTAACTTTCATGACGGCTTTGTATTGCAACTCGAGGAAAATTTTTTTTTATGAAATTCTGATTTATTTAAGTTGAAATAAGGAAATAAAAGAAAAAAAAAAAAATCAAAAAGGACGATGGGATTGCGGGATAAGGAATGTCATTTCTATACTACACTGGTCATGTATGGTAGTAAACATTTGGATAATTTGTTGATTTCTTTAATTCAAACTGTCGCGATCAATTTCAAGAAAATATTATTTAAAAACATTTAGGTGTTTTATATTATAAACAAAAAGGTAAATTTCACACGCTTGCGGCTTTTTTTCTTTAGATACATTAATCACAAAATGAACTAAACAAAAAGTAAGATTTCAAAAGTTTAAAGATTTCTCTTAGTACATTTTTTTATTAATTAAACCGCATTTACATCATCACGCACGCGCAATTTTGCAGCAAAACCGAAAAGAGAGATCCGTTTATCCGCAGTCAATACTATTAAAGGCGTAAGAATGAGATCACAAATCAGACGCCTATGGTGTCATGGATGCTCTACCCATAATTATAGATACGTAAAACGGAAATAGACACAGGTTCCGCTCACCAACATTTCTGCAATTGCTTGAAAACATTAATATTTCTGATTTGGAACATGTGAAATGAGATTGGTTATTAGTTTCAGTAAAATAAACCAACAATTAATCAATCAGTTACACGAAAAAAATAAATAATTGTCCGTTCATCATTTCCGGAAGCCATATTGTTTTATAGGAATGCGGAATTTCTTTAGTCATCGCTATAAAAATATCAACATGCAGAGCTTTCCTATAATTCCTATCACGCAAACAAGATGGCCGACCTAAATACGTGTCACGTTTTTTTGCGTGTTAGGTAATGCTGTCCCTTTCGGTCACACGGCTATTTAGTATTTAGCATCCCTTTAATTTTGCGTGATAGGAATGTGTGACCATGTAAATGCAGCATTATGATAGTACATGGAACACTTTTTCTTCTTAGTGAAGCAGAGTGTAACCAGGGCCGGCCCAACCATATGTGCAAGATGTGCAAATGCACAGGGCGCCAAGTTCTGGGGGCGCATTGCTAGGAAAGAAAAATTAATTTGATCTTGCGCAAACAAATACTACCATTTACATTTTAAACAAAAAGCTTGCTCAAATAAGCCCCAAAAAACAACATCCATCACACCAGTGCTGAATTATTTTTTGCACGTTGTACATTAACTCACATCACTTCAATGTTGCAACTTCAAAGAGAATCTTACTCAAAACATCGCAAAATAAAAAATCCCACTAGACAACATATTCAAAATTCAAGTTCATTTCTCACCTACCTATACCTAATCTCAAATTATTCACACTGTTCGTGCAGGTATATTTCTTGCACATCTACTTACATTTTAAAAGAGAACTTAGTTCAAAAAACAACAAAGTTTCACCTCGTATGTGCAGGTTTTATTTCTTGCACGTCCCCTCGCAAAATTTGCATAGGAATATGTCAAACAAAAAAAATTCGTTGTTTTGGAATCGCTTGTGTTAACGTGCAGGTTTTTGATTCTGCACATAACGTATGGGATATTGGGATATGGGAAATGGGAAATGGGAATGGGAAATTGGGAATGGGATTTCTCATCTACCAAAAAGAGAACAATTAGCTTTGTACCTTGTTGTTGTTGTACGTACATGAAAATATAGTATTCTCTTCCACTGCAGTGCTTTTGGAATCGAAAGCTTATTTTGAAAAAGGAAAGCTCCTAGGGATGAACGCATAGTAATTAGTAAATCGTTTTTGCGCAGGCGGTTTTGCATGGTTCAGCATAACGAATTTCTTTGGCTATGACATGACGAAAATTTTGTTTTGTTTTTTATTTGAAAATTAATTACTGACTACTACTATTGGAAAAGAATTTCTCTACCTATACCCTATACTCACTGTCATTATTGGATATACTCTGGTGTAGATTAGGTACATGCACTTCAAATATTTAAAAAGTTTCTCAGGACAACTATGACTCAGGAGAGATTTGTAGGCTTATCTATAATGCCTATAGAAAAGGAATTATTAAAAACAGTCTAAGTGATGATCTTTTTGCTGAATTTGCCAAAGCTTAAGGCCAGGAAAATAAGTTTCCAAGTTTAAACGTTTAACGTCTGCATAATTCTTCGCTGCGCTTTAGTTTATGTTTTTTTTTCCTTTAAACAAATTAACTAAATATCCTTAAATGAATTCTTTTATATTTTATTTATTTTTGAAAGATATTTTCATTTTATTTAAATGTAAATACATTTTTAAATTTATTACAATTACACAATGCAACCATATAAATGTACTTATACGTATTTGTTTGTTACTGAGGATTAGGCCTACCGGGGATAACTCAATAAAAAAGCGCATTTAAAATCTACCTCCTGGGTGATTTGGAAAATACTCATGCATGTGTGCAAATATGAAAAAAGGGGAGCTTTTTCTAAATCTTGAACAAGGCGCTAGTTTGGCTGGAGCCGGCACTGAGTGTAACATTGCATTTTATGCACTGTACCGTTGACTGCCCATCTTTGCAGTATCTACTATCTACCAGTATCTACAACGGTTCTGCTTATCATTGTACTGCGGCCAATGTCTGACTGACATGTCAAAAAATTAAAAAAACTTCCATAGGTGTCTGGTGTCATTTTTAAATGACATGAATATTTATTACTAAAAACAAGTAGCTTGGTCACAGCAAACAGTTTGATGACGTTCTCTTTTATGTTTACATTATTTGATGTATTCGGAATGCCTAAGATGTCAACGGAGCATTGAAGTTGTTTTTGCTCTAAGACATTAACCTTTTGCTCTAGGCGCTAGGCCGTCGATTCATTTTGCAAGAGTAACATTTCTCCCTTCTAGGTGTTCAAATTTACTGAGAGCGTTACTATTCCGCTGTTGTAACTGAGTATTTCGTTGTAAAGCATAGCCAGCGTAATTGATGAAGACAATTTATTCCCAACGCGTGCAACAGTGGAAGAGTGATGACGCAGAGTTATTAAGAGACGGGATGTGAGACGTCGCAGCGCCTTCTGAACAGAGAGCAAGTGAAACAGTGCTGCTGCTCTTGGAGCTGTTCATATGTGAACTCCCAGGCATAGCGGTGGTTGGTACCGAACACTGATCTCTCGAAACGATTGATTTTCTCCGCACATTAGTGCAACTAACACATTTATATTTTTGGTTCATTTTGTAAAAGAAGTCAATGTCAACTTTATCCAAATTTGCGCACTTGGCATGAAAATACAGTGAACAAATTGGGCATTGAATTTTTAGAATGTGTCTATCGATTTTCAAAGTACACAGCTCGCCATTCATATTTATTTAAAAAAAAAATTGATTCAGTGAAATGGAATTATTTTAAACTTTAATTAGAAAAGGGGATAGCATTTAACTTTCATGACGGCTTTGTATTGCAACTCGAGGAAAATTTTTTTTTATGAAATTCTGATTTATTTAAGTTGAAATAAGGAAATAAAAGAAAAAAAAAATCAAAAAGGACGATGGGATTGCGGGATAAGGAATGTCATTTCTATACTACACTGGTCATGTATGGTAGTAAACATTTGGATAATTTGTTGATTTCTTTAATTCAAACTGTCGCGATCAATTTCAAGAAAATATTATTTAAAAAACATTTAGGTGTTTTATATTATAAACAAAAAGGTAAATTTCACACGCTTGCGGCTTTTTTTCTTTAGATACATTAATCACAAAATGAACTAAACAAAAAGTAAGATTTCAAAAGTTTAAAGATTTCTCTTATTACATTTTTTTATTAATTAAACCGCATTTACATCATCACGCACGCGCAATTTTGCAGCAAAACCGAAAAGAGAGATCCGTTTATCCGCAGTCAATACTATTAAAGGCGTAAGAATGAGATCACAAATCAGACGCCTATGGTGTCATGGATGCTCTACCCATAATTATAGATACGTAAAACGGAAATAGACACAGGTTCCGCTCACCAACATTTCTGCAATTGCTTGAAAACATTAATATTTCTGATTTGGAACATGTGAAATGAGATTGGTTATTAGTTTCAGTAAAATAAGCCAACAATTAATCAATCAGTTACACGAAAAAAATAAATAATTGTCCGTTCATCATTTCCGGAAGCCATATTGTTTTATAGGAATGCGGAATTTCTTTAGTCATCGCTATAAAAATATCAACATGCAGAGCTTTCCTATAATTCCTATCACGCAAACAAGATGGCCGACCTAAATACGTGTCACGTTTTTTTGCGTGTTAGGTAATGCTGTCCCTTTCGGTCACACGGCTATTTAGTATTTAGCATCCCTTTAATTTTGCGTGATAGGAATGTGTGACCATGTAAATGCAGCATTATGATAGTACATGGAACACTTTTTCTTCTTAGTGAAGCAGAGTGTAACCAGGGCCGGCCCAACCATATGTGCAAGATGTGCAAATGCACAGGGCGCCAAGTTCTGGGGGCGCATTGCTAGGAAAGAAAAATTAATTTGATCTTGCGCAAACAAATACTACCATTTACATTTTAAACAAAAAGCTTGCTCAAATAAGCCCCAAAAAACAACATCCATCACACCAGTGCTGAATTATTTTTTGCACGTTGTACATTAACTCACATCACTTCAATGTTGCAACTTCAAAGAGAATCTTACTCAAAACATCGCAAAATAAAAAATCCCACTAGACAACATATTCAAAATTCAAGTTCATTTCTCACCTACCTATACCTAATCTCAAATTATTCACACTGTTCGTGCAGGTATATTTCTTGCACATCTACTTACATTTTAAAAGAGAACTTAGTTCAAAAAACAACAAAGTTTCACCTCGTATGTGCAGGTTTTATTTCTTGCACGTCCCCTCGCAAAATTTGCATAGGAATATGTCAAACAAAAAAAATTCGTTGTTTTGGAATCGCTTGTGTTAACGTGCAGGTTTTTGATTCTGCACATAACGTATGGGATATTGGGATATGGGAAATGGGAAATGGGAATGGGAAATTGGGAATGGGATTTCTCATCTACCAAAAAGAGAACAATTAGCTTTGTACCTTGTTGTTGTTGTACGTACATGAAAATATAGTATTCTCTTCCACTGCAGTGCTTTTGGAATCGAAAGCTTATTTTGAAAAAGGAAAGCTCCTAGGGATGAACGCATAGTAATTAGTAAATCGTTTTTGCGCAGGCGGTTTTGCATGGTTCAGCATAACGAATTTCTTTGGCTATGACATGACGAAAATTTTGTTTTGTTTTTTATTTGAAAATTAATTACTGACTACTACTATTGGAAAAGAATTTCTCTACCTATACCCTATACTCACTGTCATTATTGGATATACTCTGGTGTAGATTAGGTACATGCACTTCAAATATTTAAAAAGTTTCTCAGGACAACTATGACTCAGGAGAGATTTGTAGGCTTATCTATAATGCCTATAGAAAAGGAATTATTAAAAACAGTCTAAGTGATGATCTTTTTGCTGAATTTGCCAAAGCTTAAGGCCAGGAAAATAAGTTTCCAAGTTTAAACGTTTAACGTCTGCATAATTCTTCGCTGCGCTTTAGTTTATGTTTTTTTTTCCTTTAAACAAATTAACTAAATATCCTTAAATGAATTCTTTTATATTTTATTTATTTTTGAAAGATATTTTCATTTTATTTAAATGTAAATACATTTTTAAATTTATTACAATTACACAATGCAACCATATAAATGTACTTATACGTATTTGTTTGTTACTGAGGATTAGGCCTACCGGGGATAACTCAATAAAAAAGCGCATTTAAAATCTACCTCCTGGGTGATTTGGAAAATACTCATGCATGTGTGCAAATATGAAAAAAGGGGAGCTTTTTCTAAATCTTGAACAAGGCGCTAGTTTGGCTGGAGCCGGCACTGAGTGTAACATTGCATTTTATGCACTGTACCGTTGACTGCCCATCTTTGCAGTATCTACTATCTACCAGTATCTACAACGGTTCTGCTTATCATTGTACTGCGGCCAATGTCTGACTGACATGTCAAAAAATTAAAAAAACTTCCATAGGTGTCTGGTGTCATTTTTAAATGACATGAATATTTATTACTAAAAACAAGTAGCTTGGTCACACATTTTTATATATAATTCAAAATATTATGAATATCTAATAATTCACTAAGCCCGTGGAAGTGATTTCCATATTTTTAAGGCTTTTTTTCCCCAATTTTAGAGACTTACCAATTTTATACTTCTCTTGGATAGATCAAATCTTTGAAAGCTGTGTGGTAGACAAACAAAATGAACCTCTCTATCGCCTTTAGCGACATCTGTTGATTTTTTTTTATTGAAAGGAAGGGTTCTAGCAATAGCTGAAGTCAATATTTGAAAGCCTAGCGTGATTTTTTATAAACTAATAAATATACAAAGTTCATGTAGTACACATACTACACTGGGCATGAAAGGGTTAACCAAACAATAATGAGATTGTCGCAGCGAAAAAATACTATACGTGTGTTCACCACCACAAACCCACGATAGACACTTCGCGTGGTTGACAGGAAAGAAATTATAAATATTGTTACATTCAGGCTGGGATTCGTAAAGATAAAACACTATTCCGTTTAACTTCTCTAATAAAATTCACTTTTATTACACTTTCATCGACTATTCTAATATTTCACTTATTAAGTACCAGAACACTATTACTTAAACAATTCTTCAACGTTTCAAACCAATCACTTAATTTACTCTATTACTTTTCACTTATTTATCTTTACAAACTATTACTATCTCGAACTTTAACCAATCACTGTTATAAATCAAATGTCTCGCCCTCTTCTAAAAGCTGTCCTTTTATACCCGCTCCGCCATGTGACGAGAACTTTCTAGCTAATTCTAAGTGGTTCTAGAACAAGGTTCAGTGGTGAAATACATTTACTTGACAGGTTCCAGTCTCCAATTGGAAGTGACACTTGGGTGGAACTTGTTTGGTGACTAAGGGGTTGTTTTCACTTCACCATTTTAGGTTACAGGATACATTCCACACCACAATGTCCCCCTCTTAAACTTGTTCGTCCCGAACAAACTCGTTAACATTTTCACCATTATAACGATGAAGACGATCCACATGAACGACTTTCAGCTTGCCTCTTCCTCGTTGGATGCGATAGACAACGTCGTTGATGCGCTTTACGATTGTATAGGGCCCTTCCCAGTCTTGTTGCAACTTAGGCGATAAACCTTTCCTTCGATGAGGGTTATATAGCCATACCAGATCTCCTTCCTGGAATCCTATAGTTGTCGTTTTAGTATCGTACCTCGTTTTCATGCGGTCACTGGCTATCTTAATCTTATCCCTAGTGTCTCGATGCACGTCCCTGATGATATCCCTGAGGTCTGTAACGTAGTCCTCCTCATTCTTGGGCTCTTCACATGGATATCCAAACATCAACTCGCTAGGTAGGCGGACTGTTCGACCAAATAAGATTTCAGATGGAGTATGTCCTGTGGTGTTATGCACTGCTCCTCGATAAGCCAATAAAAACATGGGAATCTGCTTATCCCAGTCTCTCTGGTCTTCGCCAACGACCTTAGAGAGGTGTTCATTCAGTGTCCTGTTGAAGCGCTCCACCATCCCATCTGATTGTGGATGAAGCGGGGTTGTCCTTGTCTTGTGAATCCCGAGTAACTGGCACACTCCTTGGAAAATCTTCGACTCGAAGTTCCGTCCTTGGTCTGAATGCAGTTCCATTGGTACGCCGAATCTGCTTACCCAGTTATAGACGATTTGCCCCACCACGGTTTTAGCTTCTTGATTTGGGATAGCAAATGCTTCAGGCCACTTACTGAAATAGTCCATAACAACGAGGATGTAACGATTTCCATTGTTTGTTTCAGGAAACGGTCCCGCAATATCAACTGCTATCCTTTCGAAAGGGGCTCCAACATTGTATTGATGCATTTTGCCACGGACTTCCAGTCTCGGACCTTTGCTGGCCGCACATGTAACGCATTTCCTGCACCAAGTTTCAACGTCCTCCCTTGAATGAACCCAGTAAAAGCGTTCCCGCACTTTTTCGAGCGTTTTATTGATTCCCAAGTGGCCTCCAGACACTCCATCATGCAATTCCCTGAGCACTTCCATAACCTTTGACCTGGGTACAACAAGCTGCATTACGAACGACTTTCCATCCGGGCTTTCCCATCTTCTTTTTAGAATGCCGTCTTGTACGTGAAGGGAGTCCCACTGCGCCCAGTATGCCTTCAGCTCGGGGCTCCTATTGGATATCTCCTGCCAGTCTGGTTTTCCCTCATGCTCCTTCCAGGCGATAATCGGTTCGATATCCGGATCTTCCCTTTGAGCCTCCCGTATTTCCCGCGCACTCCAGCCACCAATGGGCATAGCTCTCACCCTTTGAACGGACGCGACATCTTTTTCCTCGTGTCGTAAGCAATGTTTGCAATTTGCTTTGCACGGTCGACGGGAGAGAGCGTCTGCATTAGAGTGAAGACTTCCCTTTCGATGTTGTATTTCGTAGTCGTACATCTGCAGCCGTTCGATCCACCTTGTGACTTGGCCTTCAGGATTCTTAAAGTGCAGCAGCCACTTTAAAGATGCATGATCTGTGCGGAGGATGAATTTCCGCCCATAAAGGTACTTATGGAAATGTTTTGTCGCCAATACCAAAGCAAGGAGTTCGCGCCTGGTAACACAGTAGTTCCTTTCTGGCTTTGAGAGAACTTTGCTGAAGTAGGAAACTACTTTCTCTTGGCCATCGTGCACCTGGGAAAGGACGGCTCCAATTCCCACATTACTAGCGTCTGCATCCACAATAAATGTTTTCCCAGGGGTGGGGTACGCTAGTATGGGGGCGTTGCACAACTGTTGTTTAAGTTCCTTGAAGCTCTTTTCGCACTCACCTGACCATTTGAATTGTTTGCCTTTTTCTGTCAGTTGATGCAAGCTCTTTGCGATCCTGGCAAAGTCCTTTACAAATCGTCTGTAATAGGTCGCAAGTCCCAGGAAGCTTCTCAGTTGATGTTTGTCTTTGGGTACCGGCCAGTTTCTCACTGCATCGACCTTCTCCGGATCAGTCTTGACTCCTTTGGAAGAGATGATGTGCCCGAGGTACTTCACTTCTGGTCTAAATAAGGAACACTTCTTCGGGTTAAGTTTTAGTTGCGCACTTCGTAGTCTTTGGAACACCTCCTTAAGGTTATCTCGATGTTCGTTAAATGTTTTTCCTACTACGATGACATCGTCCAGGTAGACCAAGCAGGTTTTCCACGTTAGTCCCAGCAGAACGCTCTCCATTAGACGTTCAAAGGTAGCTGGAGCATTGCACAGTCCAAATGGCATTACTGTAAACTGCCAAAGGCCGTTTCCTGCTGTGAATGCTGTTTTCTCGCGGTCTTCTGGATGGATCTGCACTTGCCAGTAGCCACTCTTCAGATCGAGAGTCGAAAACCATTTGGCTCCAGATAGTGTGTCCAGGGTGTCGTCAATTCTTGGAAGGGGGTAGCTATCCTTCTTGGTGACGTTGTTGAGTTGGCGATAGTCCACGCAGAATCTCGTACTTCCGTCTTTCTTCTTGACCAGGACGACCGGCGATGCCCACGGACTTTTTGAACTTTCAATCAGTCCTTCCTTTTCCATCGTCGACACCATTTCTGCAACCTCCGTCTGCTTAGCCAATGGTAGTCGTCGGGGAGGCTGACGAATCGGTCTCGCATCTCCGGTGTCGATTCGGTGTTGTACGAGATGTGTTTGGCCATACTCGCCGTTCTGTGAAGCAAATATATCAGCAAACTCATTGATTAGACTCCCTGCCATGGATCGCTGCTCTTGATCCAGCTCGGACTCTCCGAGTATATTCTTTTTCATTTCCGATATCTCCGTAGGTCTAACCGCTTTCACATCACTTGCATTGGACAACTTTGTGACCGCAGTAATCGGTACGCACTTTCCAATCACTTCTCCTTGCTTTAGTTTCACGCTTTTGTGTTCCACATTGAGGACACGAACGGGAACCATGTTGTTTTTGGGTTCAACCAGCATCTTTCCGACAATATAGCTCTGATAATAATTTTCTGGATCTGACTCGACTAGGTAGAATCGGTGGCTCCCAGGATCACCTTCCAGCTTTGTCCAAATAACTGTCTCTGACGAAGGTGGTAATATTTCGTCCTCACTTACAACTGTCCTTAGAGCTGCGACGATCTCGTTCCCGTAAACCATCGGAACCTCGACGTTCTTGTACTTTATAACTTGCGAACCGATGTCGAGCACCATATCATGCGTCTTCATAAAGTCGATTCCGATGATGCATTCGTCACATATATCAGCCACTAAGAATGCATGGGAGAAGACTATTCCTGCAAGGTTTATCGTCAAAAGTACCTCACCATACACCTTTGCTGTTGCTCCAGTTGCTTTTTTCAGACAGTAGCTGCTGGTGTTGTGCAGCCATGATTGGCGAACGATGTCCCTTCTGATTATGGAAGCGGTGGCACCTGTATCGATTGTAGCCACATACTTTTTCTGGCCGATATGGGCTTCCACTGTCAGGCTCCTATTACATCGTTTGGTCTGGGAAACCTGAATTGTGGTCCTGGGGGCGTCGATTCCAGAAACCAGCTTCTGCCCCGCGAAGTTGGTTCTTACTCGTTTCCCGACTGATGGCTTTGTGATGTTCCATCCGTCGAACGCTCAAACGCCTCCTCGTTCCTAGCTCTGCAATGTGGACAACTGCCCTGTTTACGATCGGCTCTGCACTGTCGTTGTAGATGTCCAATTTTGTTGCAGTTCCAGGAACGGATCGGTCCCCTTCGAGAACTGTTACGGTCTACTACTTCTGTTCTCTGGCACGAACATTCAACAGATGTCATTTCTCTCACGCGGTGAAATCCTTGAGATGCTTGGTCAGCAGCTTTCATGGTTAAGGCAAAGGCCAGTGCCTCAGGAAGAGTTCTCTTTCCAGCCATTCGTAGAGCCATCTGCAGTTGTCTGTCCTCTATGGCTTGTGTAAATGCCTCAATAGCCATTTCATTGATGACATCCTCGCCGGCATTGGGATAAGACAAGTGCGCTAGTCGTTCGATATCAGCTTGCAGTTGCTGGAGTGTTTCTCCCCTCTTCTGGATTCTACTGCGCAGTTGCACCCTATACACTTGCTGCATGTGGTCGTCACCAAATCGCATCTCAATAGCCTTCACCAAAGTCTCGTAGTCGCGTTGTTTTTCTTCGGAGATAGTTTGAAGCAATTCTGCAGCTGTACCTCGTAATGCGAGCGTTAATGCAATCGACTTATCCTCATCGTCCCATCCATTGGTCGTTGCAGCTGCTTCGAACTGTCTCCGATAAATCGGCCATGATGTTTGACCATCAAAAACGGGTGGCTGCATCTCCTTCTTTCTTGGGCAGTCAGCAGAATATTCCCGAGCCTTCTGTTTCTTGACTATTTCGAGCTCTTTAGTTATATTCTTGATGTTTGTTCCGAGCTCTTTAGCTATGTTCTCGATGTTTGTCTCGTGTTTTTGAAACGTTTTGTTAATTTCCTCAAACTTTGTTTCATGCTCATTTAATTTTTCATCAATCGCGTCGATTTTTACATCTAGAACATTCTTAAATTCTTCCACTTCATCTTTTTGTGCGGCGACAATGGAATTTGTCTGTTCTTCAAGAGAATTTTTCTGTTCTTCTAGAGAATTCTTCTGTTCTGCGAACTTCAATTCCATGGAATTCTTCTGCTCTTCTAGGGAATTCTTCTGTTCTGCGAACTTCAATTCCATAGAATTTTTCTGTTGTTCTAGAGAATTCTTTTGTTCTGCGAACTTAGATTCCATAGAATTTTTCTGTTCTGTTCTGTTCTTCCTTCTTCGCAAGAAGTAATTCCATCATAGAGCTAATGTCAACGCCTGTACTTACTTGTTCTTCTGACACGTCGAATAGCATGGTTTTTGGATCTTCTCCCTCGTTTTGGACAGCTTCCTGCAGACGAAGTATGAGGTCACTTTTCCCTCCAGCTGTGGAGAGATTCCGCTTTTCTAGTTCACTTTTCAATTGGGGTATGCTTAGATGTAGCAATACACGACCCATTTTGTTTGTCTCTTGTAATTTCAAAAAAAATCACAAATTCCCTTTTTTTTTTTTTTTTTTTTTTTTTAACTACACTTAGACACTTAGCACAGAATAAGTTTTATCCCACTTCTGACACCAATGTTACCATTCAGGCTGGGATTCGTAAAGATAAAACACTATTCCGTTAAACTTCTCTAATAAAATTCACTTTTATTACACTTTTATCGACTATTCTTATATTTCACTTATTAAGTACCAGAACACTATTACTTAAACAATTCTTCAACGTTTCAAACCAATCACTTAATTTACTCTATTACTTTTCACTTATTTATCTTTACAAACTATTACTATCTCGAACTTTAACCAATCACTGTTATAAATCAAATGTCTCGCCCTCTTCTAAAGCTGTCCTTTTATACCCGCTCCGCCATCTGACGAGAACTTTCTAGCTAATTCTAAGTGGTTCTAGAACAAGGTTCAGTGGTGAAATACATTTACTTGACAGGTTCCAGTCTCCAATTGGAAGTGACACTTGGGTGGAACTTGTTTGGTGACTAAGGGGTTGTTTTCACTTCACCATTTTAGGTTACAGGATACATTCCACACCACAATATGACAAGCCCAAAGGTTCTCATCTTGAGGGGGCCTTATCTACTCGTGGAAAGGATAGAACGGAACCTACAATTCCTTAACCCGGAACTACAAAGCAGGGAATGGAAAGTCCTTGAAACGGGTGAATATACCCAGAATGGCATGGACGTGAATATACTGCTGAATCACAAGTCGTTGCCGCTGCTCCGGTTCGCGTAGGCATAACGTGATGCAAACTCCGGCTGTTAGCGGCGTAAGACAAGGTAGAGCAACCGACCACTCTTGATGAAGATAGCGCAAATAAATCTTCATCACAGTAAGGCGGCCAGCGCCAATCTCGGTCTCCTTATGGAAACGAAACATATATATTATATGTCGCCCTGGTTCAAGAACCCTGGATTCTCCGGGAAAAGATAAGTGGGCAGAGCTTCAGAGATTCGACTATTTACCACATTCTACATTCCATTCGAGTCGGTCAATCCACCCTAAGAGATATCTTGTTCACTAGCTAGAACATTAGAAAGGGAAAGATGGGACCCGATTGTTGGCTGTGATTCCAACTCACATCATACGCTTTGGGGCAGAACGGACATCAATGTACGAGGTGAGTCCCTCTTAAAATTCATAATCAAAAAATATCTCCTGATAGCAAATATTGTCAAAGAGCCAACCTTCGTTACTAGGAATAGATTAGGGTTAGTTTCCGATGGGTCGGGTGCAACTGATACCCAGGCGATTCATCTCCTGCCAAATATCCCACCTAGCGCCAACTAACAACCAATAATCGCATCATGGCGTTACCATATCAATCGAGAATTATGTTGAGTGCTAGGTTAAAGTTTCTTCAATAGATATACATAATTGTGGAATTTGGAAAGATGTAATATGGGGGAAGAAGATAGGTAAAAAATGTATGTAATGCTAGGTAGGGTATAAGGGTGGAAAATATGTTATGTGTGTTGTACCTGAAATAGAGTTCTACGATTCCAATATTATTAATTAATTTCTATCAACCTAAAACAAAATTTTTTTAAGAAAAGAAATTGACTTTTAGCTTTAGAGAATTTGAGAAAATAAAAGTAAAAAAATCGCGCGAATTTTAAAAGTCAATTTCTTTTGTCAACAAAATTATTGTTTTAACTTAAGAAAATCTGAGAAAATAAACGACAAATATTGGCAAAAATATTCATCCATACATGTAGATATGTCCGTATTCATAAATGAATATAATCTGGGCTCTCCTCGCGTAATTTTTGACACGATAGTCGTCGAAACGATTGAACACAACGATATCGTTTTTAGTTTGTATTTATTTATTTATTTATTTATTCATCAATTGATTTCAAGATCTGCTGATTACAAAATTTCAAAAACATATAAAAATTAATAAACAAGTTTAAGACAAATTAATTACATAGATTAAGTATTATTTTCTTAAAAAAATCTCTCTTCATGCAAAGGTCGATATCATTGCATACCACGTTAAACAATTTCAAAGAACGTGTAAGCGGTTCATTTAAACCATAGTTAGTCCTATGAGTAGCTGTATGGAATAATTCACTTCTGTTTCGAAGCATTCGTGTAGGAGCATAAAAAGGAATCAAGGAAAGCAATTCCATAGAAGATATTCGATTATCTAAAATATCTTTTACGAATAGTATACATTGCACTTGCCTACGACATTTAAGCGTTTTCAAATCTATGAGAGAGCACCTTGACTTATAGTCTGGTAGGGACCCATTCCAATTAAATTTCCTCAGGGCATAGTTAGTAAATCTTTTTTGAATCCTTTCCAATCTCATAATACTGTTTTCATAAAATGGTGACCAAACTACACAACAATACTCTAAAACTGGTAAAACTAAAGACATAAACAAGGTCTTAAGCGTATACGCATCCTTAAAATCATTTGAATTTCGTTTTAAAAATCCTAACAAAGAATTACCTCTTGACACCACATAATCAATGTGTATGCTAAAGTCCAGCTTTGAATCAAAATGGACTCCCAGGTCTTTTATAGTACTGACTCTTAAAAGGCTAAAATTGTGGAGTTTGTATTCAAACTTTATAAGAGATGGAGATCTTGTAAGACTAAATATTTTACATTTTGAATAGTTTAGCTCCAGGCGATTGTAACTACACCAATTTAAAAAATTTGTTATGTCTAACTGCAGAAATAGACAATCTGTAAGTGAAGACGTTGAAATAAAAATTTTTACATCATCTGCGTACATCAAAATGTTACAATATCGTAATACATCAGGTAGGTCATTGGTGAAAATAATGAATAGCAGAGGGCCCAAATGGCTTCCTTGTGGAAGACCCGATAAAACTTCCATAGTGTTTGAGGTGCAATCATCTATCTTTACAATCTGCTTTCTATTGGATAGATATGATTTTAACCATTTGGTGAAATCTTTATTAAACCCCAACCTTGTTAACTTTTGTACTAGAAGACCATGATGAACCCGGTCAAATGCTTTAACAAAGTCGGTATAGATGACATCAACTTGCTTACCATTTTCTATTTGATTGCTACAGAAATTTGTAAAAAGGCTTAAATTTGTGCAAGTCGATCTTCCTTTCAAGAATCCATGTTGGGACGAGGATAATGATTCCTTAACAGAAAAATAGAGCCTTTGAGTAATCATTTTTTCAAACAGCTTGGGTACCGTAGATAGTTTAGAAATAGGTCTATAATTTTTGACTAGATGTTTAAGACCACTTTTGTATATAGGATCAATGAAAGAAATTTTCCATTCGTCCAGGAAAACGCCAGTATAAAGAGATGTATTAAAAATACGAGATAGAACATAACATAAAGAAATAGAACATTTTGATAGTAAAATAGGAGGAATCAAATCAAAACCCGCTTTTTTTGTCGTATCAATATCAATTAAGCTTTCCAAAACATCCTGTTCGGAAAAGCTTACTAATGAGAAATCAATTAAAGGATTTATATTTGGATATAGCTCACTAGTATCCGCAATCTGGTCACCATTATATGAAGTTTGAAAGAATTTTGCAAAGAGATTACATGAAGATTGAATATTATCTGATTTATGACTTTCATATTCCATATTTTCGGGAAACGTTGAAACTTTTCTCTTGGAGTTAAAAAACACCCAGAACGATTTGGAATTTGTTTTTATATTTGATTCGGTATTATTTATATATTGCCTATGCAGAAACTTGTTTAAAAAATCAAATTCTTTCCTTAACTGAAAAAATCTAACACGGTCTTCGAAAATATTTGTAGATTTATAACGCTTAAATGCCTTATTCTTGGCATTTTCCAAATTTTTAATCCTTGCGTTAAACCAAGGGAGATTAAATGTTCTTTTCTTGACTGAGGTAGGAACAAAACGTTCTATTCCTTCAAACACAATACTTTTAAAAAGAGAATACATATCTTCTAAGGATTTACTCTCCAAAGAATCCTTCCAATTAACAGCATTGAAGAAGCTATTGAGCGCAATAAAATCTGCCTTTGCATATTTGTAAATTTTAAGTTCATTTTTAGGTAAAACAGAAGGATAGTCATAATATTCGAATGTCAAACAGACAGCTTTATGATGAATTGAATTGTTTAGAAGAGGGAAATTCGAAGTTTCTAAGTAGTATTTGAGGTTATTGTTTATAAACACTAGATCTAAAATTCTTCCTAAACAATTTTTTACATAATTAATTTGAAAAAGCCCCATAGCAGAAAACGAATCAACGATTAACATCTCTATATCACTTTTCGCATTAAAGGGTATCAATATTTGATCATCTTCCATGTAGCACCAGTCGATGCCACCAACGTTAAAATCGCCAAGTATACATGGAGATTGGTTTATCGTTAATTCGTTCACTATGGCTTGAGCATTAGAAATGTGATTTGAATATAAATCTATTTCTAAACGGGAAATATGTAGAAACCGTAGACGAGGCACAGATTGCAATGTGATTTCACCCTCTACAGCATCGGCAGTCCCAAACATTAACTTGTTGGAGCGATGAGCTTTGGAATTTTCTATTAGTTCAGCGCCCTTTCTTAATGTAGAACCAGCAGCAACATTGGCAACACCATGAATGCGAAGAGTTTTTTTCTCAGCTGCACCGTCATCAGCATCATTACAAGCAACATTTTCACCATCAACAACAACAACTTCGTTACCAGCTGTATCATTTGAGTTTATCAAATCAGTTGTTAAGAGTGCTAAGCTATCTGAACTGATGATTTCTGTCAGCATCAGCGGATAGGGAAGATGAGCCAGTGGCAGTTTTTGTAATTCCCGTAGATGTCGAGGCTTTTACATTGTAAGCAGCTGTAGCTAGATCGTCACTCTGTGTTAAAGAGTTTGGCCTGCTTGTTAATTTTTCGTTTTGCTTCGACAATGGAACCGGTTTTTTATTATTCATTGCAAGTTTCTTATCATTACTCTTAAGCACAGGAGATGAAGATGGTGCATTTTTATTCAAAGGCGAGTGAAGAAAGCGAGGAGCAACGGAATTGTTTTTTTCTTTAAGTAGCTGTAATTGTTTATTATTTTTGGCTTTTTCAACAGCCGCCGGTGCCTTAGTTTGAGAGCGTGTTAGGCGCGGCGGGTTTACAAGTTTATCGAACTCCGATTTATTATCAACAAAGAAACGATAAAGATCTTTGATTTTGGGTATACTTCGCAAGAGAGAAATGTCATTGCATGAACTACACTTCCAAAAAATATTATCATTTGATTGTAGCACAGCACGCATATTTTCATTTATTTTTGTGCATTTAAAATGAAAACCAGATTGACAAACTCCGCACAAAAACAAGTCATCCTTGGATGTTAATAAATTACAGTCAGAACATTGAGTATCCATATTGAAAAATTTAAACTGAATAAAAACTATCAGCACGCGTTCACGCGTTTATCAGAAATTATTATAATATGTATGTATGAAATAGTAAGAGAATTTCCAGCGACTATCCAGCTCTGCGGATTTTGCTTCATATATGTATAACGCTCGTATCTATCCTCTTTTTAAAGGGATTATCCCTTTTTTCAAAGTCAAAGAAACTATCCCCTGAAAATTTCCAAAATCCCTTTTTTATCCTATAAACTCCTCTTTTTACCATAGCAGATTTTTAACGATATATCGTCATATACTGTAAGCTAACCGACCTACCACGCCATTGTGAATTTAACTTTTGCAGGCTGTCTTTTCTGGTGGTTTTATTTTACTTGTGAATTTGTAAAAAAAAAACAACATAAAATGCCGAAAACAACAAAAGGCAAATGCATACTAAACGCCAAACTTTCTGGAAGATATTCTACAAATTTCTGAAAACAAAGCCAGAATTGCTTCGTTCAATCGCTGTATTAGACAAATATAAGAAGAAAACCAAAAGTGGAGAAATTATTGCTATCGAAAACTATTCAGATGCGAATGACGACGATGGCGATGACGGCACATTGGTTGTTTGAACAGATATGTAGTTAAAAAATAATAATAGTTTATTAAACACAATTTACATTCATTTTTTGTGTTGATATTATGGTTAAATCTCATAATTTTCAGTGAGAAAACAAGTTAAAAACATATCCCCTATATATCCTCTTTTTTGATATGCGATATCCCTTGAAATCTCAAAATTTCGGGCATTTATCCCCTTTTCTATCCGCAAAAAGATACGAGCGTTATATATGTAACATCATCGTTGGATCGTTCAATCGAATCGTTCATCGTTTTCATTTTTAACAGTTTGAACATGACAGCAAACCAACTCTGACAGTTAAAGAATAAAAAAATGTATTGAGTTTGTTTTTTTTTTTTCTTGAATTTGTATATTTTGCTTTGTTTGTTTTTATTAATTGACATGGATTTGGGCATTTAATGCAGATATGGATAAGTAGTAAGGAATAAGGCCTCTATGTTAAGTGAACGTGTACGCATATACGCAGATACCCAACAGTGTGTAGGTATGAACCAACCATAGCATAATGGACTTTGGACTGAAATTCCAAACCATATATTGGATGACGAACTGTCAACGAACGGGTGGGAATTTGCGCGCAGGTGTGGTAGAGCAGAAGATTTGGTGTTTTTCGAAATGTAGATATGTATTTCTTAACACAATTAAAACGCCAATAAATTTCTTGAATTTCTTGGAACCGATGAGAATTTTTATTGCAAGAAAAAAAAAGCGATGCATTCTTTTACAACTCGGACTAGAGCGAGTCGCCTCCAAAGAGAACATAAGTGTTTTTCTTCTTTTAAATATGTTTTTATACTTCCCCCAGACCTAATTTAAACTGAACAAATGGGCCAAAAACGATGAAACGATTGCAAAATAGCCATCGGCCAATCGCATCGTTTCGACGAGGGTATTTGATGTTTGAATTAGTAGCGTGAATCGACAAAAAGCGATGATCGTCCAATTGTTTTGACGATTATCGTTGTTTGGTTTTTAGACGAAGTAGAAGTATTGTTGAGACGATAACGTTCGATCGTTTTGTGCTAACGTGATTAGAGCCCTGCCTACTCCATTTCACAAAATGGAGTTGGGATGTAGATGTCGTTAGGTGCGAGGTATGAGTTGTCGGGGTATGAGTTGCGATGACACCGTTTCCTATGGAGCAGCTCATTTACGCATGTTTTTCGATATATAGATGTCGCTCTTTTCGTTTCGTTTATAAAAAACATAAATAAATAACGAAAATAATTATCGTAGTACGTTTTTTAGTATACATACTTATAAAAGGTATGGTCGATTTTCGACCACAAGCGATACTAGTGTTTATTAATACGAAAAACAAAAGAGGAAATTGAAAAAGTTGAAGAATAAAAAAAAAAATGTTTCTTATAGGTCTTATGCAGTTAATATTGCGGGAGGGGAAATAGCTTGGATAGCGCCTTACCGAAGTAAAATTGTTACTTGTGCTGCTATCGAAATAAATTCGAAGCTAGTTCACCGCTGCGCTGCCGTGAAAAGTTTAAGGTGGTCTGCTCACAAAACACCACGTGTCTCTGCTGGACACAGGGACAAAACCGGCAATGAGGTAGCGGATGAATTGGATCTGCTATGGATCAAGATCGGGCGATTAACTCAATCAAATCACCACTCTGTAATTTCAGAGAGATGGTGGAAAATAAGACGCGTTTGAAAGCCAACAACAGGTGGAAAGAATTAACTTCCTGCGAAATGCCACGGAAGCTATGGCCGGAATACAATCACAGTCTAGCAAGCTTATGCCATGCGGTTTGATAGAACGTCGATGTATGAACCGGTAGGGGCCCTAACGGGTCACAACTTCCTAGGATGCCATACAATGAAACTGAAACTGAAATGTTGAGGAGGTACACGAGAAGACACCTCACTTCCTCTGTGAATGCCCAAGTCTCTGTCACTTGAGCAATAGAACACTTGGAAGATATTACTTCCATGACATACATGAACTTTCAGATATCTCTCTATCTAATATTTACAGGTTCATAAATACATCAGGATGGCTGGACAAGATCGAGTAACCAAGAGGAAATGACACTATCGCCAACAACATCGGCTAATCCCTAATAAGGGCATCACAATGGGTCCACAATCCACATGGACTTAAGTGGTGTGCGGCAGGACTCGTTCTGACGTACCCACCCATAAACCAAACCTAACCTATGCTAAGAATTTTAATTTTAGCTGAAAAAACTTAACGCTTTCTTATGTCCTAACCTTAGCTCGGGTCCTATATAGAAATCCAAAAAAAAAGTATTGAACTCTAAACTTCCTAATATACCACACCTGTAAATTGAATCAGGTGTAGAACTGAATGAATACAGCTTTTAAGGCATTGTGTCCCGTTAAATATAGCAAAAAAAAAACGGTGGAATGAAGACCTAACCATCCTGGGAAGGTTGACTAGGTACATTTTCAATATCTGCTACAGGCATAAGTACTGGAAACCCTACAAGAAATGCCTAAAGTTCTACAAAAAAATCTATCAGATCAGCTAAGACACAAGCATGGTCTGAATACTGTCAATCTATCGATACACTTAAGGAATCTGCTAGACTCAGTAAGATT
The DNA here is from genome assembly GCA_949126925.1 of Cheilosia vernalis. Lineage (NCBI taxonomy): Eukaryota > Metazoa > Arthropoda > Insecta > Diptera > Syrphidae > Cheilosia > Cheilosia vernalis. The sequence goes on from OX421358.1 coordinate 45,251,676, forward strand.
CTATCGAAGGGACACTCCAGTCCATCTTTTATCAAGAAAACGGACGGAATATGAACGGAATCCTTAGAGCTTCTACTTAACATACACTTTCCTGGTTGTACAGACTACTGAGCAATCCTGACAAACTTGCGGGGGAATCTTCCCTCACACCGGGAAGAAATAGAGTACATTATAACCAAGGAAAAGATCTTCTGGGCCATGCACAATTTTGCTCCATATAAATCACCAGGGTATAGGACTCCATTCTTCCCATCATGCTTCAAAAACATGACAGGATAGTTGTGCCCCTACTAGTTGAAATTTACAGAAGCTGCATCCAGTCTTGGAAATGTCCGAGTAGTTTTCATACCGAAAGTCGGTAAAAGAGGCCAGGAGCCCGCGAAGGACTTTGCGATCTATTAGCTTAACCTCCTTCATACTCAAAACTTTAGAACGTGTATTTGATCTTCGCATAAGAACAGACATTGAAAGGTCTCCTACGGATCACTGGTATGACCGCCCGCCTTAAGCAAAGCCCATAACATTATTAAATTATGTAGAGTCCAAGGGACAGCAGGAATTGAGATCACAGGAGCCCTTCAATCAAGTCCGACCGAGGCGCTCAATGTGATTTTCAATTTTCTGCCATATAAAAAACATTGCAGCATGTACTGCTGTTAGATTGAAGGAATCTAAATGTTGGTTCGAAAGGCCTTATGGCCATACCAGCATCCTACTTTCCCTTCCTGACGGCATAGGTCGTATATCTACGGACTCAAACTCAATTTCCATAAAAACCTCTCTGTTAGATTTCCCTCTAGGTCAGGGGTCGAATCGTGTCCTTCGTGAACGTGAACGGATTGGCAATCGTACGAACAGTAATTACGTGATTCATCATACGAACGAACGTATTGTGATTGTGTAACACGAATTTTAACCGAGAGTAATTTTTAATTTTGGCGTAGCTTGTAATATATTAAAATTATAATGGTAATAGTTAAAACGTCAAATAAATTCACTCAGAATAAAAATTCCGCAAAATAAAAGTGTATATTTCAAAGAGATAATTTTAGGGCCATATTTAATAAATGGAATGCATTTATGAATGAAATTTACTGGTAAGCTATTATAGGAGATGGAAATTAAGCTTAATGACGCAAAAACTCAAGCGATTGTTTTTACAAGAAAAAGAAAAGCTTGTTTTCTTCCTAGCACTCACTTCCAGATAAATGGGACGAACATAAATTGGGAGCCTTCGACTAGGTACTTGGGTGTGCACCTAGACACTAAACTTATAATTAAGGATCACATCAACAAAACGATCAAAAAAACTGGCACGGCAATCAAGATGTTGTACCCACTTATTAATCAAAATATAATAAAATTATTATCTACAAATTGATTTTTCAGATTATCCTGTTGTACGGTTGCCAAGTATGGGGCGACTCTGCTGCCTGCCATATTAAAAAGTTGCAAGTTACACGAAACAAAATATTGAAAACGATGCTTAATTTAACATGGAGGTCTTCAACTTTGGAGAGCCGTGAAAAGGCCAATGTTGAGTTGATTGCTCATAGAATCGAAAACCTTAAATGCACATTTCTTAGAAGATGTAGTTTTGCCGACAATCCCCTCCTTAACCAATAAAATACTTAATCCATTTTTTCATACTACATCTGGCATAGTAACGACCAATCATGGGAACCATCGAACAACATCGAGCGAACGTTTCCAGAGCAGGCTACTATAAAGGGGACATCGACACTAACCAGGGTACGCAGTCATAAGCGGACAATTATATAGTGCGGACACATTTTTATGTCGCAAGCAATTTGTAAATTATATAATATTAAGAATAAATGTGTGTTTAATTTAAACACCAACAAGTTTTTTTAATTTATATATATAATTTATTATTTGCTTAATGTTTCAGTTACCTATTTTCTTATTTATTTATTTATTTCTTATATGCACATTATATACACATAGGTACCTACATACTTATAAAATAACTAGCTGGCCCGGCGAACTTCGTTCCGCAAAAATTCGTTAATGTAGTAATGAAATTAATAATTCCGAGCTTTCGCTTCCGGTCAATTTAAATTCTTTATTCAAAAATTATATTTTTTTATCCGAGGGTAGGTGAAAATCTTCCAAAGACACTATGAGAATAGCAAGCGCGTTCTCATAGTAGTGCCAGATTTTTACTGACTAAAAACACCACCCTTCTAAAGATTGTTAGATACTGCAACTAAGATATAACTTATCAAGCAATTTTTCTATCATGAAATAACAACTTTTGACAGGTTACTTTCCAATGAAAGATCCTGCGTGCTCCGCAAATCAAACGCGGTTAATCTTATCTTGCCAAGTCGAACGGTTTCGTTCTTTGTAGTCGGCACAATAAATTACTCTCGTCCAAGATTTGTCGGACTGTATTGTTGATATGTCCGATTAGTCGGTTTCTATGCTTTCTCGCGAAGCTTCGATTGTTGGAATTCCGAGATCCCTATGGATATCGTCGTTTCTAATATACCATGGTGCTTGTACAATTTCTCTAAGAACTTTATTTTGAAAATTTGTAGAATATTGACATTTGTTTTCTTGGTACAACCCCAAAGTTGTATACCGTAGGTCCACACCGGCTTTAGCACTTGCTTGTATAAAAGCAGTTTGTTCTCAGTACTGAGCTGGGAACGTTTTCCGAGTAACCAGTACATTTCTCCATATTTGATATCGAGTTCTTTACGTTTCATTTTCACGTGCGAATTCCATTTCAGCTTTGTGTCGAGTGTCATTCCCAGGTATTTGGCCTCGTTTGCAAAGGGTATTCAGGCCAAGTTTAGAAAAATTGGCAAGTCATTAGTTTTCTTATAAGTGAAATTCACGTGAACAGATTTAGTTTCGTTGAGGGCGATCCGCCAGTTCCTTGTCCATTCATTTACCTCATTCACTGCGGCTTGCAGTTTTGTAGTCGCTTCTTCGATTGTATAACCTACTGCTAGGATAGCTGTGTCGTCGGCGAACGTAGCAAGGGTAGTGCCATCTTCCCTTGGTATATCGCGAGTTTATAACAAATAGAGAAGCGGCCCCAGGACGCTTCCTTACGGTACACCGGCCGAAATTTCTTTTAGCTCCGAGTATTCGTTTCAATTTCTAACACGGAAGAGTCTATTCCCGAGATATGATTATATTAAAAAAAAATTGTGCGACTGTATCCAACAGTCCCGAAATATACGTGTAAAACAGTGCGTGCGGTATGTGTGTGGCTTGATACACGTCATTGAGAAAAGAGGGAGTTGTAACTTGTAATAACCGTATTCTTGATATATTATGAAATAACAATAATTTATTCGTTCTGTGCTAGTTTCGGTAGAATAGATACAATCGGATTGTGGTAGCTGAAGTAAGATGTACATTCGAGACTGTAATCTATCTAGATTACGCTGGAAGACTGCATCGATGGTTGTTCCATATCGTGTTGTTGAAATTTTCTGGTTGGAGTTGATTTGAAGATTAAATTTACCTATCTTATTTCATTCGGCTTGCATTGCATATTGTAGAGGTGCTGGTCTACGACATTTTTGTTAGTTGTTGTCCAGCTGTGATTTCTGCGTTCCTGGTAATTCACGAAAGATTTGGCACTCGCGAGAGGTTTGTCGACACGTGAGCACGCCACATACAACTGACCATGTGAGAAACATGGAACGCTTTGCTGATGACGATAGTGTTGTTGTCTAACTCGGTCTACAGTATGGACGACTGCATGATATTCTTTCCCGGAGTTCCGACGTATTCTCTCGATTGTTAATATTCCGATCTGACTGTTCGTCCTGATTTTCTGCGGCGTGAAACGTTTGCCCTTCTCACTGGCGGCATGATCAAATTTGTCTTGGAATCGCCGAATCCCACACAAACTTTCATCCCATATCATCCTGTCAAAGTTTTGTTTTCGAGACATGAAGTAGCCTATGGCCTTCCTTGGGCCCAATCGAAGCCATGAAGCTTAAAATCTTTAAAAACTAACCATCCTGTCTCGAGTTATGCGCGTAAAAACTCAAAACAATCAACAACTCTTGTGTTGCCTATCATCATCGTTATCTCAAACATTTCAACTTACTCACTCATACAAATGCAAGGATCCTGAAAATATTTGGCAAACAAAAATGATTCAAACACCATCAAACAATTCGAAGTATCTACTCCATTTCAAAAAGCTACTTAATGTGACATAGTAAACATAAGCAAACTTATTAGGTGTATTTAAAAAAAAGAAATTTCAAAATTGTTGGCCACAACAATTTGCTTGCAAAATAATTAAAATAATTGACAACAACAATTGCCATTAAAATTAAAAATATTTTTAACTTTCTCCATTACGTAGTAAGAGAAAGATATTGGTTTCGTACAAAATTTCGATCTCGAGATTTTAATCAATTCTGATATTACGATGATAGAGGAACTAAAAAAAGTGGGTCGCAAAATTCTGTCCGTCCTTCCACGGGCCTACAGCCTAAACGGCTTCTTGGATTACGTTCAAACCTCGGAATTGGAGTTTTTGGGCTTACAGTTCGGGAGGTGTTTTTTTTTGCAAGGAAACCTCAATATTAATGGTACTTCCCATACAACATTTTCGTACAAGTTTGATTTGATCGAAAACGGCTCTAACGATTTCAACCAAAATTGATATTTAAGCTTAAGTAGGTGAGGTTACCATGACTGCGTACCCAGTTTTTGGCCAAAATTCGAACAACGGTACTTTTGAAATTTTGACATATATCGAAAACGGTCTATACGATTGTAGCAAAAATTAATTTCTAAGGTTATGTGGTCATTTATAACTAATTTTTTCTCTATATTATCGTACAATGGATTTATGAAAAGAGTAATTTTTTTAAAAATATAGTTTTGTCTAGTTAACTTAAAACGGCAATAACGATTTTGACCAAAATGCAAACTTAGAGTCAAATTAATGTTTTCAAAACTATTGTGTCCTTAATTTTCAATTTGAAGCACCGAAAACACTCATTTTAAAAACTGCTCATATCTCGAAAACCCCATCTTCGATTTCTATAAAATGTCAAAAACGAAGTATTTATTTTATCCGGAACAATATCATACAGTCAGTTTTCAGCTTAATAGTTACGCAATAGTATTTTTCCAACTAAACATTGCAATATTTGCAACTGTTATGTCTGCATAATTTTACAAAAACAAAAACTTCATTTGCACCGCACACACGAGCATCGGGATATTCAATTTGTAACTACTAATGTAAATTCACAAATGCCTGAATTGTTACATAATCTATCTTAAGATATCGGTCTATCACGAGCAATGCTTCCAATAATTGAAAACTTAAATCATATTCCAATCAAAATTAAAAACATATCCTTAGGTCAAAAACAGAAACTGCTACTAGGTACACTTGTCCTGTACTCAAAAATCGAGTGAGGAGTAAGACCTTATAAAATAGTACAGTAGCAGCTTGCGACATTGCCAGTTACTGAGAGCTTTAACCCAGAGTATATCCATTAATGAGTAGGGACACTCTCTCTACATATGCATTTGCTACTACCACAAAGCAAAATGCAGAAAAAATCGTTCAATAAGTGGACTGCTTGAGAAGAAAAGGGTACGCAACACATTTTACATGAACCACTACATGGGGCTTGCTGTGTACTACGAACGATTGTGGATTTTTTCATAAAGCATTTTTAAAGGCGGGCCGGGATGACTGTCAGTATATTAGTATCCTCTCGGTACGAATTAATATGATCAGGTAACCAGCTTTGCTTAGTAGAAATGGTAATATTTGTATTTTTTGCCATTGGTTATTGATTAAATGGTCTTTGTTATGGACATGAAAAAGAAATGATTCATTCTATATCACGAAATTCAACCCTTTTGCTTTGTAACGACTTCGTTAATAACCTTTTTTTACGATTTGAAGTTTTATTGCTGCACTTTTTAGGTAATATATTTCATAGCAGATGGTCACACTAATTACTTAGGTTGGCTGTAGAGGGGATTGTTTACATTTTTTCGCACGTATTTTTAAAGGCGGGCCGGGATGGGATTGTTATCAGTCATTCATTAACATCAATTGACGAAAGAAAGGGTGTTCCGTGTCAGTGCGTGTGTATTCACGATTCGATGCAACTGGTCTTGTATCATTGCGAAAATGCGAAAGTGCAACTTTTTTTCGCACCACAACAACAAAATATACAGAATAAAATTTCGCAACACTTTTGCACTTTATCTATACCCTGACCCTATTGCAACCAAAAAATACAACAGAGTAGCCTTGTGAAGTTGACAGTTCATTTAAATTCTTGATTCCTGTGTGTAGCTATCCGAAACAAATAAAGAGAATGGAAAACATAGTAAAGAATTAAAAGCAAATTTTCCCCTTTCAACAAATTTTAAAAGTTTTTTTTCAAAACAAATGTCAATTGTCTAACTGGAACTGTCATTTGTTTCAGTTTTACTGGACATGAAAAAAAGTGTGTTCACGATCTGATAAAATAAAATAAAATTTCGCAATTTTACTAGGCCTGTTACATCGAATCGTGAATACCCCTATTATTTTAAATGTTTGGCATTAGGGCGAGAGGAGAAAGAAAATGTTGTAGTTAAATATTTCAAAATACCGGATAATAGTGAGAGGTAAGCAATACCTATAAGTTATAGATCGGGCAAGAACGAATATAAATCCTTGTTGTATATTTCTTAATTTTTTTTTTTAGAAAAGCGAAGTGGTTGAACTGCATAAACAAACAATACTTAATACATGAAAAATTGTCGAGGGATTCTAGGATCTGCGAAAGACATTTCTCGAAAGACATGTATGGCAAGTCTACGATGCGCTTAAAATGTTCGGCAGAACCTTATTTGGAAATTTTGAAAAATATTTCCCATATAACGAACACTGAGTGTAAAATAACCTAAAATTGATGGAATATATTATCTTAGGTAATTAAACTGTGAACTTTGGTATTGATAATGCATTCTACTATTTCGCAGGTTATATTTTAAAAAAATACCGCCAAAACCACAAGTGTGAGTTAAAATTGAGTCCGCAACTTAACGTTTTCTCCCTTTTTACAGATTTTAAAAAATATGAAGATGCGAAATTAACACGGCCTAATCAAGAATTTTTAAATTCGTTAGAGAATCTTGAACAAAAATTTATTTCTTGTTTTCCAAATATGTAGGTACCTACTATCTACCTAAATAATTTTGAGGGGAATATTTTTAACTTTTTAAAAAATGAATTTCATTACAACTGTTGCAAAATTCAAAATAAGGAATTTCGTATCAAATTTTACATCCGAGTTCGGGTTTACTTTATTCTAAAACAGTTCAATAAAAATAACAAAAAATGTACCAACAAACAAAAATATTTAAGTGTAGCACACATGTGAATATATATTAGATATAAAATGTTCAGTAAGAAATATTACAAATTGATTTTTTGTTTTTTTTTTCGTCACACCCACACACATTTTGAAATTATTCAACTACTCTTCCATCCCTCTTTTACTAGAGCACTTTTATTGCCGTATATTTCTCGTGTATGTGTACTGCAAATTGTAAACTGATAAGAAACACGTGGAGAGTGTCCCTACTCATTAATGGATTTACTCTGCTTTAACCTTCAAAAACTTATATTGTTATTTTATATCACTCTGCCATATGAGATGAATATACAAAAGAGTATTTTGTTTTCTTTTATCTAGTATCGAGAAAGTTTCGTTCGACCCAGTCGTGCACTTTATTTTTTTATGTTTGAAGTATCACTACTCGATCTCCACCCCGTTTATTTTTTTTTTTTTCAAAGTGCATTTCCCCATACAAACTTGCATAACCTTTTTCATCCCCTCAAAGTTTTATTTTCGACAATAAGTAGCCTATGTCCTTCATTGGTCCAAAACGAAACCGTCAAGCCCAAAATCGTTGAAATCCAACAATCCGTTATCGAGTTATGCGTGCACGCACACACGGACTTCATTGGCTTTTATATATATAGATTTAATTTTTGAGCTCGCCTAGTCAACCACCTTTTTCTTTTCTTTTTTTTTTTTCTTTGGAATTTGAGGTTTTTCTCCTCAAGAGTAGATTTGTGTTTAGGTAAAATGTCATTATAAATAACACCATATCTCAATAGAAAGACAATTCCCATTATCAAATTATTGTATTATAAAATGTGCCGTTACAAACACCTACTGTAAATTGTATAAACGAAATAAAATATCTATCTATTTTAGGGCCTTCAATGGGCCCGACGTTGTTATTTTACTTAAGTTCTTCAGATGAAAGTAGTGACAACTAAGGAAAATTTGATAACAGCAATCCGCTTTCCTTACAAAGCAAATCGTGAATTCAATTGCTCTCAGAAGGACACCAGATCAGGGAACGCACTTTGAATCCAAGCTTTTCAACGACCTCTCAAGAGTTCTAGGTTCTCACAGGATTCATATATCCACAATCGAATGGGATGGTAGAACGTTTCCACAGGCAATAATTGAAAGCTTCATTGAAAGCAAGAGGTAACACATCTGATTGGAGTTCCGAGGTGCCGATAGTTTCACTCGGTATACGGTCCGCAATCAAAGAGGATCTGAAATATTCCCCAGCAGAACTGGTTTACGGTCAGAGCCTAAAGCTCCCAGGAGGCATTTTTGTAAGAGAATCTAATAAGAACATGCCTGACGAAACTTTTATTGACAAATTACGTAGGTACCTCTATGAGATACTCAGTTCCAACAGATACACGGAAACCTGGTAGGGACATCTTCATTCCATCCACCTTGCAGGAGTACGACTCAGTTTTCGTCAGAGAAGATAGGTTTAAGATTGGTCGTTTCTGTTTCAACTGACAGATTAAAGTCTGCTTATCTTATAGAGAATTTTGGCTTCCGGAAGTTGTGAACGGACATTTGCCTATTGATTTCTTACAGATGATTGATGAATTATTGGCTTAATTTACTGACGCTAATTACCACTCTCAATTCACGTGTTTTGAATCAGAAACAGAAACGACTTCATGTGATTGCAGAAGTGTTCGTCGACGGAACTTGTTTTATTTCCGTTTTACGTATCTATAATTATATGGGTAGAACATTCATGACACTTTAGGCGTCTCTTTTGTAATGCCCTTATTAGCATTGACTGCGGAGAAACGGATCTCAGTTGCGTCTCGTGTGCATGATTTAGTTATATTTAAAAATAATATTTACCGTTGATCTTAACATTGATAGTTTAAATGATTGTTAGATTCAATTATTTGTAGTACCTACTCGTGCGTTAAGCTATGTTCACACGATTGCCACATCTGCCAATATTGTCAGGTCTACAAAGGAAAAAAATGTCCCAAATGTCTGCCAACCGTGTGAACTGCCAATTTATCTACCAATATTTGCAGAAAAGTCATTGTTAGATTATTGCGAGACCGCCATCTGACAATGAAATTGTCAGGTATCTGCCAATCGTCTGAACACCCAATTTTATCACTGTCAGACCATTGCCAGACGCTTAGGACCTTTGCATACTCATTTGCTATTTGCAGATGTGCTGTGGTTACGACATCTGCAAATATTTCATTTGGGGACAAATATTTTTCATAATTGACCGAACAAAACGAAGTTTTTGTGCTATTTTCTTTGCATTTTTGTGAAGATTGGTGCTAAGTGTGTGAATTTTAAATATGTACGTGGACGAAGAAGTCGATATGGGAACGGAAAGGATCTAGGAAAAACCCTTTGCTTTTTTAATGATTCTTCTAAAAGGATCTAGAAATATTTATGATCCTTTCCAATAACTTTTTGTCTTAGGTATATTTTGTGTTTTCCGTTTTATGATTCTGGTAAAAGTATCTGGAAATGTTTATAAAAAACATCCTTTTATGACCCCTGCAAAAGGTTCTAGAAATATTTATGATCCTCTCAAATCACTTTGAAATTTGTCCACGAGCACTTTGTTGATTGCATCCAAAACATGTGGAATGATAGACGAGATCGTTGACACAGGAATACGGGGCAGACATTGCAGGGACCGAAAATTTTCCCCAGCAGCTAGGTATCGAACAGTTATCACGGAGTCACCGAATTGTTTTGAATCCATGCGCAAACAATTGTGATACAATTCTATTCATCTCTCAATTCCATAAGCAATTTTGCGTAAAGTCCTCCTGCTGTAGGTGCGCCATCCAATCCTTCGTCCAAACACGCCCACATTTGTGTGGTAATTCATCCTCTCTGCTTTCAAATACGTATACGCGGCCAAAACAATCACAATTGCAAATTTTTTTGTTCCATTAAAATTATTTTTTCTTACGTGCTTCTCAATCAATACTTCACCACTGTATGAAAAAAATATTTTTGATTTGTTTGACAGTGCCTGCAAAGGGAACTGGCAATTTTCTACCTGACAACGTTGCCGGAAAAACTATTTGTGGGCAAACCATCTGCAAATGAAATTGCCAGAGTTTGGGACAAAACCTGGCAACCGTGTGAACTGGCAATTTGGTATTGTAAGGTAGTTCGCTATCGTCAGATCATTTGCAGCTCATTGCTAGATCATTTGTAGACCTGACAATATTGGCAGATGTGGCAATCGTGTGAACATAGCTTTAGTAAAATGGTGTACGAAATAAAACAACAAGGCATTCAAATTTACGAATTTCCGGTTGTATTATAAGATGACTATTTTAATTTATGTGGCATCGAAAATATTATTTCATGACTCTTATTGTTAGGTACTTAATAAACGAGTCCAAGTTCCAAGTGGCTTGTATCTCTAATTACTTTATTCTTATATTATAATAATACTGTAAAGTTAAATCAAATATGGACAAAATATGTGTGTTGAAAAAGTCAGTTTTAGGATGCAACGAATAGCATTATACATGAGCATCACACAATGCATCTACGTCATCGATGTTTTTTTTTAGTTTTTTGTTTTAAATTCAGTCAAAAAAAAACTGCTATTTTAGAGCCTCTTTGTGACTTTAAAAAACTTGAATAAAGAAAAAGTAAATTTAAACAAGAAGATAAAGTATACCAAGTATTTCTGTCGGGACTAATAAAGTTTTCATGCGGTTTAAAATATGCCAAGCCTTCAACCGGTGGTTGATTGTTAGAGAATGTTCAAACTTAGCATCAAACACCTCGACCCTTATGATGGATAGGCCACAAAAAGCAAATTCTAAAATTCGTTGTTTATGTTATAAGCTAGGTTCCGGGTTTAGCGAATGAAAATCTATTAGATATTTTGTTTTGCAGAAACCCTGTGTAGGATATTTTATATGCTGCTTTTTTCGAAAGGAAGCTTTAAGGAAGTATTTGATTTATAAAAATACGTATGTTATGAAACAACGAAACTTTCTAAACGTCAATACTAAACGGTGTTATCTACCATATTGAATAACAGATTATAAGAAATTAATGTGCATGCTCATTTCTTAAGATATCCGATCATATCATTATCAGTACATCACATAACACGAGTTAAATAACTTTAAATAAGGAGAAAACTGTCTAACATAGATACAAATCACTTTAACTAGGAATAAGGTTGGTTCACTTAAAAAATATATTTATTTTTTTTATCTAGAGATGAAAATATTTTTTCTAAGAAGGAAAACTAAAGAAGGAATTTATGTGAAAAAAAATATAGTATAGTAATTAATAAAAACAGTACAAACATTATACTTACATGGCCTAGGTTTTCTTTCAGTCGCTGTTGCCGAGGTCGGGGTCGAAACAGGGGTTTTCTTGCCTGTTGTTTTATTGGCCGGTACTGTGCTAGAAGACCGAATTTGCCGTTTTGGCGATTCATTTTCAATAACACCTGGACCAACAGATTGAGAACGGGCTAAAACGTTGAAAATATTTTAGTTCTCTTTTTGCTCTTTTCGTTTTGTTTTTGTTTAAAAAAGTGTACTATGTACAAACGCTACACAAGGATAACATTATACTTCGTGCTGAAGAATACTCAAGAGAACCAGATAACTTCAACATTCAAACAATAATAGATATCGTTATTTAAATTGCAGTGTTTTTTTTTTTGTAATAATTCGGCTTTGAAAGCAACATACATATACACATGTATCGATTTGAATGCCGGAGAGTTGAAGTCATACTTACAATAGAAAAATGCGTCCTTTGTTTTGGCAATAAAGTTGTATTTAATTTTATAACAACGACTTTCAAGCGCAATTGCTTATGTATTAAATAAAAAAAGCAGAAAAGCATGAGCAGTTTTAAAAATTCTAAACTGGTAAACGTGTTTGTTTTTTTGTTGCGAAACTGTTGAGAGTATAACTGAGCCAACACAAAAATAAAATAACAAATAAATAATTGTTTATAAAGATTAGATTGTCTGGATCAAAGAACTTGCAAAATAGGTACCAAAAGTATGTGTTCGATGTTAAGATTCTTTTATCAATCATGACCATTCAGAACACAAAATTTCAACATAGGGAAAAGAAATTTCGTTTAGTTTATTTAAACTATAATATGTAGCGTTCAATTATTTTTTGAATCTGAATATTTGTAGATAGGAACAACTTCAGGCATTATGGCTGATTACCAGACATAATTTAGGTTATTTACTTATTTTAATCAGCTAAAAATAAAATGAATATGGGCGTTACAGGGATATAACGTTTTAACGCTTTACTTTTCCTTGTACCATTGATTTAATAACCCTGTATTTGGCACTCCATACTAAATTCGCTAATTGTATTTTTTTTTTGCTACAAACACTACATACCTTATACGCGTGTGGCAGTGGTGCTATTTTCACCTTAAATAAAAATCCCTATAAAACCTTAATAAAAAAACATTCAAAGTCGACCCTACTTATTAGGAAGTCAACCGTAAAAAATAGGCCTAGGTAACAAGCTTATAAATCTGTTAGCATCGCAATACATACAACACCTTGGGAGCACTTTTATTGACCAAAACTTGTTCCTAAATGACTAAAATGTCCAAAAGAGTTTTGGAAAATATGCCAAAACTCCCGGTGTCAAAATATTTGGGCGATACTTAGTAGGAAAATATGCCACAATTTCGTTTAGAGGTTTTATTTTTTCCATTTCGATTTTTGGGATAATTTCAGGGAGTCAGCAGACAAACGGACGGAAAGTCATTGAGAAAATAGCTTATTTGTTTTCTTCAAATTAACGAGTGAAGAAATTTAAACAAAAATGTCGAGCAACACTTCCACTTTGCAATGAGCACATCCAAATTTAACTTTCTTTGTTTCTGACTTTAGATTTTTGGTGGTGCAACATAAAACGAGATAGAGGCAGTTTTGTAATTGCTAACTCTTTCAAAAACACACCTCAACTATAGTTTTTCGCTTGAAAGACGTAAAGCAGCTGGCCCAATTAAATATGTATATGTTAGCCTCGAAGTAAATCCTTATATTGATCTAGTGAAAAGTTAAAATTATTGTTCCAAAAGATATTGGATTTTGAAAACACTATATACTTTGAAAATGATACTAGGTACCTAAAATACTTACCCTTTTATTCGAGTACAAAACCGGTGCAAATTAAAACATATGGGAATATAGGTATTTAACTCTAGAAACCTAATTACTGTCATATGCAAAGTCTAATGGATTAGTGTCGGAAGGTACGTAAGTTAGACAGCAAGTTGGGTTTACTTTATGGAATAAATTTAAAAAAAAAAGTTGTATACCATGAAGACAGTAAAATGAAATATGGGGAACTTTAATGATAAGCTAAATATCTATAAAATATCTAGCAAACACACTAGTAATCTGTGATCTGGGAAACCGATTTTGATATATAACCAATTTGAACAAATAAGGTAATGCCGTTTACAGTACTCCATAAGCAGACCTCTTAATAGCAAAAACCCTTTTAATAGCAACAAATTAATCAGTGTTGGGATTCAAAAACGCCATCCTATATTCCTATACATTACAAAGGTCCCTGCTGAATAGGAATTGAAATAAATTATTTGATCTACCTATTCTTAATTTTGTTTATCCTTTGGAAGTGGGAGATTTTGTGGCGGACCTAGCTTACCACCAACTTTTCTATTTCCTTGTGGAACACTTCAAATAATGAATTAACCAGTTCAAGTTTTTCTGCTTCAAGCATTACAAAATAATCATTCATTTAAACTTCAGCTCTGCAATGGTATGTACCTACAATTTTTCTGGAAATGCCTTTGAACTCTTTGAGATATGAACTTTGTACCTTTTAACACATAGCGACAAATTATTTTTATTGAATGTGTTGACAGGTAATCAATAAACGCTTCTCTTGTGCTATATCCTATAAAGTATAGTTTCGAAGGTGATAATGATAATACTCAAATTTTCCAATTTTTTGTTCGTATCTTTGCCTTTTTTGGCAAAATTTTTAAAAGAAGGAATAATTATGTTATTCTTTGGGTTTATAGTAAACTGTGCACTCATAAAGAATGAATTTCTTATTGTACAGCAAATTCATATTAAATAAATACAAACTAGATGGTCAACTGAGAGCAGAAATTGTACATCATTGTTTTTTGCCAATATATTAGGTACAGAAATCCATCTCATGACATTAATCGGAGAAAAATTAACTTAAAGGGCTTTTTGCACTTTTCTTAAAAGAGATTTTATTATATATTTTAAAGAAAATGTTTTTTGTCGATTTAAATGCTTTTAAATTCCTTTTCCTTTTAAAAACCTTTTCTATTGCTATTGCGTGCTGAGAATCCTACTTTACTTTGCTTTGCTGAGATCGAGCTCTAAAAATAGGCATATTGAAATAAAATAATTATTGGAAAAGGTTTTTTTTATGTTTTAGCATAATTTTGAATCTCTAAATTGTATCTACTTAAATTGCATACTTGCAAAATAATGTATTCAAAAAATGAATTCGAAGTGTTTGCTCTCAAATTTAACTACAGTCGAAACTCGATTAACCGGGATTCTTTTAACCGAGATATTCTATTAACCGGCATGTTTTATACAAATTTATTTTCGGTTAATTTCCAATTAGTAACTCTACTAACCGGCATATTATACTCTATTATCCGCAATAGGAACAAAACATTTCGCGTATATAACTGTTTGTGGTTTATCTTAAATTTTTAGATTTTTTTTTTACTAGTTCTTCTCGTAACGTTGTAGTTTCTTTCATCGTTAAATTTATTTATTTTAAATGAATTGTTGTGATATATTGATGAATTTAATGTTTGTTTTTGTTTTATAAGATAAAGAAATAAAGTGTCATCAAACTAAGAGCTATTTTTATAAATTTAGAGAAAAATCTATTATCCGGGATTTTTTATTATCCGTAATGGGCTCGGTCCCAGACATACCGGTTAATCGTTAATCGAGTTTCGACTGTATGTATGCAAATGGAAAAAAATTTAAACTCCGCAAATAAAAAACTCTTATGTAGATTGCCCTTTATTTATGTGAAATACTCGGAACAGTATAAGTTTTTTTCTATTTCAAAAACACAAGGGCTCTTAGCTATAAAATGTTTTTAATACTACTTTTGGCGAAAAGTGAACATTAAATTTGACTTTAAGCTAGGAAAAAGTTACCTTGCAGCCACCGCTGACCATTTTTTTTTTTTTTCATTTTCATTTCATTTAATTTATTCTCCAATTCAATAAATATACAAACATAGGAAACATGAATCCTTAATATTTACAGAGCTAAAAACTGAAATAAGCTAGATTGCACAAGTATATTCGTATAAAAATATTGTTTATAAATGTTTCAGTTAACAAAAAGATCAATAATTTCTGATTATATAAATATTAAGTGTTTTTCATTAAGTGTTTTTATTATTATTTATTGAAGAATATATAGATACCCTCTTTAGCTCAAAGAACTAGTGTCGAGTGTATCTTATCAAAAAAAACGTATTATTACATGTACTATAAAATGGTGGTAGTGGGGTGATTATGGTTATTGAAAAAACAAAATCTATATATTTATCAGCATTTTAATGCAAGTTTAACATCACAAAATTCAATTCTTAGCGTAAAACGTTGAGTAAGTGATTTATTTCAATTAAATTAAAATTAAAAAGCCATTTTTTAATCTCTCGACTGAAAAAAAGAAAATTACTGGTGGTTCGTAATGCAATTGGTAATTTATTGTAAAGTCTTGGAGCTACAGAAGTAAAAAAATTCAAGAAGTGCGTTGTGTTATGCGGTGGAATAACAGCCAAATAACGTTCGTAGCTACGAAGTCCATGGACGGTAGGATTACGATGAGGCGAGTAGCCACTTCTTAAAAAAAATATTCTCAGAACTTTATAGAAGTAAAGGTGTTTGAGCGGAAGTATCTTTGAGTTAAAAAAGAGTAAGAAGCTATTCTCCATACGTCCCTTTCTCCAAATAATTCGAATTATATGTTTCTGGACAACAATCAGAGGTTGAATTTTATTACCGTGAGTACCACCCCAGCAAACCAAACCATATTGTAACTTAGATTGTACCAAGCCATAATAAACTGTTTCTAATAGTTTACGTGAACAAAAAAGTCTTAGATGATACATTATGCAAGAAGTTTTTATCAAGTATTTTCTAAGTAAGGCGGTATGCCCGCCCCAATTCAGTCCGCTATCAAAGACAAGTCCTAAATACTTAAAAACCGTAGTACTTTCGATAATAAAACATTTGGGGGAGCAGCTTACATTAGAGTTGTACGTATTAGAACAACTTCTCTTGCAGCAAGTGTCAGCACTAAGTAACATGTGTTGGCAATTATTGCTATGGTAGGTTACGTTAGGAAATTCAACCACGTTATTCGAAAGATTAAAAAACATAATTTTAGTCTTATCACTTATGACTAGTTTATGCATACTGAACCAATGTCTGAGCTGTTCTAGGTCGTAGCAGATATTAGCAATTAGGTCTAGAACGGAATAGTTAGAATACGAACAAGCAATGTCGTCCGCAAACCCTGTCTGAATTCCTTTTAAGTTTAGACTGAAGATAGAATTAATGTATACCAAGAAAAGAATGGGGCCAAGTACTGAACCTTGTGGTACTCCAATACGGATATCTAAGCTTTCACTGAATTTATCTACAAGTTTAATCACTTGTTTGCGGTTGTTGAGATATGAGAAGAACCAGCGAAGCATGAAACCTCTGAAGCCAGCTTTTTCTAATTTCATTAGTAACAAGTCATGGTCCACAGTATCAAACGCTTTAGTTATATCAATATAAAGCGCAGCGGTATATTTTCTTTTATTTAGACTGTCGTAATTAAAGTTACAAAACTGTAAAAGGGCATCCTCAGTCGATTTACCTGCTCTAAAACCATACTGGTTTGAACTAAAAAAGTATTGTTTTTCTAAGAAAGCTACAACCCTGGTTTTAACTACTTTCTCAAAAATTTTTGAGAACACAGAAAGAAGGGATATAGGCCTGTAGTTGTTCAAATTTTTGCTATCACCTTTCTTCAAAACAGGAATAACCTCAGCAATCTTTAAAGAATCGGGAAATATACCGCAATAAATACTTTTATTAAAAATATGAGCTAAAACATCAGCAATATTATATGAAACTTTTTTAATAAAATTGTTAGACCAACTATCTCTTGTCGCCGAGTTAGAACTGCTCAGCAGCATTATTGTTTTAAACAATTCAAAAGAAGAGATTGGTTCAAAGAAGAAACTACGTACTTCACTACTTTCTCTGCTGAAACAATCCTCCTCACAAGGATTGGAAGTGTTGTCGTAACCCGCTTCTGAAAGTGTTTTGGCGGCAACATTAGTAAAATACTCGTTAAAAGCATTTGCCATCTCTCCAGAACTTCGTATAACTCTATCTTTATAAATTATAGTAGATGGTAGACTTAGAGGAACTCGTTTATTAAGAAGTTCATTCACAATTGCCCATTCTTTTTTTAAGTTGTCTTTGGCTAGTTGAAATTTATTGATGTAAAAATTTTCCTTAAAGACCGGTACATCAGCAGCAACTTCTTTACAAATTTTAATATACAAATTACGAAGGTGAACGTTATTAGGATGTTTTTTACATTTTATTCGAAGTTTATTCTTTTTTTGTATTTTCATAAGCAAGGTTTTTGACATCCATGGTTTAAGTCTCTTTAGTTTACTACTTTTTTTTGTTACAGTAATACATGCAGTGACATGATCTTTCAAAATTTTTGAAAAAAATATTAAACGCAGTAGAGGGGTTATTTTCAATGTAAACGTCGGCCCAGTTTTCTTGCAATAAAGTGGCGTTAAGAGATTCAAAATTAATGGATTCAACTCTTTGAAAAGGTGTATAATTATTTGTTTGTTTGGTCTTATCACAAAAGAAGAATAAACCTATCATGCAATGATCGGAGATCTTATAGTCAGATATGGAACTAATAAGGGATAGTTTAGAACTGCGATCAAGTCTTCCAAAAATATGATCAATGCAGGTACGCGTAAACTGAGTTAGCCTAGTAGGTTCAAGGAAACAAGTTTCCAGCCCATTTGCCGACAATACGGAGATATAGTTAGACACAACAGAGGAATCACTTAAAATATCTAAATTCATATCGCCTAGGATGAATAGATTCTTCGTCTTTTCGCAGCTCAAAAGTGAGCTCAACTCCTCAACAAAAACTGTCTTACTCTTTTCATGCAGTCGATAAAAACACATAAAAATGAATTTCTGTGAATCAATAGTGCATGATATCTTAACCATATCAGCAGTTTCCATATTATGGTTACTGACCTCATAGTTTAATTTTTCATTTACGTAAACAGCTACTCCACCTGACGCATATGATTCATTACATTTAGCATGAAAATTAAATCCGGGTATACTATAAAGATCTATTTCATGATTAAAAATCCAAATTTCAGAGAGAAATATAAAATCTGGCTTGTTAACAAATGACTCTAAATGGGTTAGGAATATATCAAAGTTTTTGCGAATGCTTCGAATGTTTTGGTGAATGATAGAGAATTTTTTTTTGTTCAAATTGACAGAATGAAAAACACTTTTAAATAATTCTTCATCAAACTTACAAAAAGGAGTAGCAAGATCAAAATTATTTTGCTGATCATGAATTAAATTAAACATAACAATTACTAGTTGATAAGGATATTAAGATATATTCTCTAAATCAGCAAAAGAACAAATTTTTAATGATTTATCACCCTCTCTTCTTTTCAATAAAATAACTCCCTTGCTAATCCACAAATAAGAAAATTGTTTCTCTATTTTAATTTGTTTTGCTCTATTATAAACAGCTCTGTTATAGTTAGTAAGACTTTCATTAATATAAATTGGTTTAATTGCAAGCTGTTGACCATAAAGACCCGTAGTTAATTTTGTTTTCTTTTTTTTGTTTAAGACACTCTGCTTTAAGTCCAACGTTCTGAATTTAATGCGTAACACGCTTAATGATTTGGCTGATGTAGATGTTGCGTTAGGCTGCGGCTTTGTTGACATGGTCTTGACATAACAAGACTTAATGTCATCTGGATTTATGCTTTGACCTAATCCTTCTGACATAAGTTTGACAGCTGAGTCCAAAGCGTTGTTGTTGTCAACATTAGGAACTCCAATAACATCGATACACTTTTCTAAAGATTTTTGCTGCAGGAAATTCAATGTATGTTGAAGATTGTTTACCTTTGCAGATAATAATTTGTTTTCTTCTTGAAGTTGACTAATTTGCAACAATGCATTTGAATTTACGTTCTTCAGTGCGATGATTTCATTGTAAAGTACTTCGAGTGTGATGGCAGCTGGATGGTCGATGTTTATATCAGCAGATTGAGTTGATAAAGTGTTAGACGACATAAGAGGCACCTCATGCTCAACGTCAGCTGATTTTGCCTCTTCCTGCACTTGTTTCTCTTTATGAAGAGAGGACGGTGGTGAGCGCAATGATTTGCGTCTGTCTTGATCACAAGATACACAACGATAAGGAATGCTGTTCTTTTTCATATATACACTATCACTTTGTTGCAAATTTACACAATGTAAGTGGTAGTACACTTTGCACACAGCACACTGAATTTTTGCGCCAATTCTATCAACTTTTAGGCCACATTTGCAAGGCATAGTTAGCAATATTAACAAAATCACCCACTAAATTTAAGTTTTTGGCTTTTTCTTCCTTTCCAGTAAAGAGAATGATAAAACAAAAGATCTGTATATGCTTCCCTTTATTTGTTTCTATCCCAAAACACAAGAGATAAACAAAATGTAGAAGAAGGTTAAAAAGCGTGTACACCCCACTACACTACATAACTGATTCCGAAGTCAAATCTAAAGTGTCATTTGTCAAATAGGACAAATCAACAGGCGATTTTACTTTTTCGAATTTCCCCTTGCTTTATCTGTCAAGTCATAACAATTTTTGATTATTTGGGTAACACCAACACCTACGTGAAGTTAGCCCGCACTTTTTCTAGAATGAAAAACGTGAAATGCAGTTCGATAGACATTCGTTTGTAGTTGTTTGTAGTGAAATTT
Organism: Cheilosia vernalis; assembly: GCA_949126925.1. Classification (NCBI taxonomy): domain Eukaryota; kingdom Metazoa; phylum Arthropoda; class Insecta; order Diptera; family Syrphidae; genus Cheilosia; species Cheilosia vernalis. The sequence continues at coordinate 45,272,141 of OX421358.1, forward strand.
TTTTCGTTTGTAGTTCAACCGTTAGAAAGTTAGAAGCATTAGAAAAAAATTTCAGCCCGCACTTTTGGCTTTTTGAAATAAAAACTAGCCAGTTGCATTCGAAATCGTTTGTAGTTGTTTGTAGTGAAATTCATTTTTAACAGAAATGTCTTATTTCCGAGATATAAGGACATTTGTGTTTGCACCTGTAACTCCGAATTTACAAAAGAGAGAAATAATTTAAAACCACTGATGCATAAAGCATATCTTAACTTAAATAACTGCATTTAAAATGTCCGAATTCACTTAAGCGTTACTTAATAAAAAGCAATCAAAGTCAAAAAACGCATCCCTTTAGAGTTGCATCCCTATATGGGCTTCCCAACAACAACAAAACAACGGTAAACACATTTTCGCAAAGCACTCATCTGTGCCCATCGACATGAGTCACTACCTGTCAATTAGCAACAACAACCAATCAATGAACCCCGATTTTATCCAACAATTTTTTCTATTCCTTCGAATAACATTAAAACCTAACACCTTTGAAACAATTTATAACAACAAAAATGCAATTTCTGCAAAGCCTGTATTCCTGACTATCTAATCCAATTCAAATTTTGTGATTCTATCACAAAGAAAAAAAATTAGATGAAACTTAAGCGAACACTACTTCGTCATATAAACTCATATCCATATTTCAGTTATTAAGCAAATCAAAATAGTGAAATCTATTTTTTTCTAATGCTTTCTATTAGATGTATCTAATTGAGCAAAAAAAAATTACCTCTTATCAATAGATAACGATTTATTGAACATTTAAGAAAATGGTTGAAATCGTCGTTGCAGACTGATTTAAGGGGACGGATATTTCAAATGCTGGACAACTACAAACGACAAAAACTAGTTGGTTGTTAGAAAGCATGTGTGCTCTATCTAATAAAACCTTAAATGTCGAAATTGACCAAACCAAAAAGAATTTATAAGCAATTTAAGCAGGCGATATAAGACCGCGTTATCTTCGAAACGGTACATTGCCGAGTGATGAAATTTCCTATTTCAACAGTTTTCCACCTCACCAATCTAATAAAAAAAAAATTGTATCAATCGGCCTAACGGTTTGGGATTTATATGGAATTTAAGCGAAATTGCAGCTTAATTTTTTTTGTGAAGTTAGCCCGCACTTTTTCTAGAATGGAAAACTGAGTTTGCAGTTCGATAGGCATTCGTTTGTAGTTGTTTGTAGTGAAATTTTTTTCGTTTGTAGTTTAACCGTTAGAAAGTTAGAACCATTTGAAAAAAAAATTTTCAATCCCTTAAAACCTTGTTATCTCCGAAACCGTGGCAAGCAGAGCGATGAAATTTTCTGTGTCGGAAGTGTTTGCCATTACTAATCTAATAGAATTCAAATTATACCAATCGGCCTAACGGTTTATGATTTATTTGAAATTTAAGCAAAATTTGGGTTTCTAACTTAAGGTCCCCATAACTCAAAAACTGTTGAACTACAAACGATGAAACTTTGCATTTCTATTCTCTGAACCCTTTTCTAACTATGAAATCAAATAGAAGACAGCCCGCATTACTGGGCACTTTTTATTCGCAATTTAAGGGTAGCCTATAATGGTCTAAATCGACCCATTTTTAAGCGATCCGATATTTCCACTCCTAACGAGTTATGAAGGGTGAAATATGTTTTTTTCTAATGCAACAACATACCCTCTTCTATGAAAGTGATCCAAAATCGTTTTCCACTGAAATGCAATGGAAATATCGGATCGCTTAAAAATGGGTCGATTTAGACCATTATAGGCTCCCATTAAATTGCGAATAAAAAGTGTCGAGTAATGCGGGCTGTCTTCTATTTGATTTCATAGTTAGAAAAGGGTTCAGAGAATAGAAATGCAAAGTTTCATCGTTTGTAGTTCAACAGTTTTTGAGTTATGGGGACCTTAAGTTAGAAACCCAAATTTTGCTTAAATTTCAAATAAATCATAAACCGTTAGGCCGATTGGTATAATTTGAATTCTATTAGATTAGTAATGGCAAACACTTCCGACACAGAAAATTTCATCGCTCTGCTTGCCACGGTTTCGGAGATAACAAGGTTTTAAGGGATTGAAAATTTTTTTTTCAAATGGTTCTAACTTTCTAACGGTTAAACTACAAACGAAAAAAATTTCACTACAAACAACTACAAACGAATGCCTATCGAACTGCAAACTCAGTTTTCCATTCTAGAAAAAGTGCGGGCTAACTTCACAAAAAAAATTAAGCTGCAATTTCGCTTAAATTCCATATAAATCCCAAACCGTTAGGCCGATTGATACAATTTTTTTTTTATTAGATTGGTGAGGTGGAAAACTGTTGAAATAGGAAATTTCATCACTCGGCAATGTACCGTTTCGAAGATAACGCGGTCTTATATCGCCTGCTTAAATTGCTTATAAATTCTTTTTGGTTTGGTCAATTTCGACATTTAAGGTTTTATTAGATAGAGCACACATGCTTTCTAACAACCAACTAGTTTTTGTCGTTTGTAGTTGTCCAGCATTTGAAATATCCGTCCCCTTAAATCAGTCTGCAACGACGATTTCAACCATTTTCTTAAATGTTCAATAAATCGTTATCTATTGATAAGAGGTAATTTTTTTTTGCTCAATTAGATACATCTAATAGAAAGCATTAGAAAAAAATAGATTTCACTATTTTGATTTGCTTAATAACTGAAATATGGATATGAGTTTATATGACGAAGTAGTGTTCGCTTAAGTTTCATCTAATTTTTTTTCTTTGTGATAGAATCACAAAATTTGAATTGGATTAGATAGTCAGGAATACAGGCTTTGCAGAAATTGCATTTTTGTTGTTATAAATTGTTTCAAAGGTGTTAGGTTTTAATGTTATTCGAAGGAATAGAAAAAATTGTTGGATAAAATCGGGGTTCATTGATTGGTTGTTGTTGCTAATTGACAGGTAGTGACTCATGTCGATGGGCACAGATGAGTGCTTTGCGAAAATGTGTTTACCGTTGTTTTGTTGTTGTTGGGAAGCCCATATAGGGATGCAACTCTAAAGGGATGCGTTTTTTGACTTTGATTGCTTTTTATTAAGTAACGCTTAAGTGAATTCGGACATTTTAAATGCAGTTATTTAAGTTAAGATATTCTTTATGCATCAGTGGTTTTAAATTATTTCTCTCTTTTGTAAATTCGGAGTTACAGGTGCAAACACAAATGTCCTTATATCTCGGAAATAAGACATTTCTGTTAAAAATGAATTTCACTACAAACAACTACAAACGATTTCGAATGCAACTGGCTAGTTTTTATTTCAAAAAGCCAAAAGTGCGGGCTGAAATTTTTTTCTAATGCTTCTAACTTTCTAACGGTTGAACTACAAACGAAAAAAATTTCACTACAAACAACTACAAACGAATGTCTATCGAACTGCATTTCACGTTTTTCATTCTAGAAAAAGTGCGGGCTAACTTCACGTAGGTGGCTTGTTAAAGTCCTCAAAAGGGACAGACCAAGTAAGCTGGAATCGCTCCAAAAATCTAATGGTACCTACACTGAGACAAAGGCAGAGACTTTTAGTCTCCTGCTGGAGACTCACTTCCCGGGAAATCACGTCACTACGCGTTCTTCAGTGGTACCGGCAACGGTGGCCGCTTCGGAACTGACTAACACCACGCGGCGTAGCTGGTATATTGCATCCGGAGAGGTGACGGACGAAGCTATCAGATATGCAATTGCATCGTTTGAGGCTTTCAAGTCACCGGGTCCGGATGGAATTTTTCCGGCTATGCTGAAACATGGTTGTAGCCAGCTGATGCCGACGCTGAAAAGAATTTTCACCGCCAGCTGGGCCCTGGCCTACATACCTTCTCCTTGGCGTATGGTTAAAGTCGTGTTTATACCAAAGTTAGGTAAGACTGACTACAATCTCGCCAAGAGCTTCAGACCCATAAGTCTGTCCTCCTTCTTGCTGAAAAGCTTGGAGAGACTGGTTGAGCTGCACGTGCGAAAAGTTGCTCTTCGATCGCATCCTCTTTCAGCGATGCAACATGCCTATCAGGGTGGAAAATCCTGTGAAACTGCGCTCCAGAACCTCGTTGGGAGGATCGAGAGTGCTCTTGATCGGAAGGAGTACGCGTTGGGTATCTTCGTCGATATTGAGGGTGCTTTTGACAATGCGACTTTTGATAGTATGTGCAATGCAGCCAGACATCATGGTGTAGATGAAACATTGGTGTTGTGGATTAAAGCAATGCTAATGAACAGGACGCTGATTGCCGAGGCGGACTGTGGCAAATGTGTCATGACAGGGGTAAACAGGGGCTGCCCTCAAGGTGGTGTTCTGTCTCCCCTTTTATGGTGTATGGTAGTTGACTCTCTGCTAACGGCTCTCAATCTTCCTGGAACCTACACACAGGCCTACCCGGATGATGTCGCCGTTCTGTCTGTCGGTTCCGACCTAGGGACTGTCTGCTCTCAGGCGCAGAGATCCTTGGGCTTAATCGATGATTGGTGCGCAAGTAATGGGCTTTCAGTAAATCCTCTTAAAACTACGGTTGTTCTCTTCACGAGAAGGAGGAATGTCACTGGTCTGACTCAGCTTGTGCTAAAAGGCGTCACTATCCCGATCTCCAATGAAGTCAAATATCTGGGAGTAATCCTCGATAGTAAGCTTCTTTGGTCCAAGCATGTTGAATCAAAAACCGATAAAGCACTGTCAACTTTCTGGCAGTGCAAAGGCGCTTTTGGCAAGACATGGGGCTTATCTCCTAAAAGGGTCCTTTGGATCTATACGGCAATGGTAAGACCACTTCTCTCATATGCATCGGTTGTATGGTGGAACAGGCTTTCACGGAAACGTGTTACTGCCTCTTTTGCCAAACTTCAAAGAACGGTCTGTCTTGGATGCACAGGGGCCTTCCCTAGCACTCCGGGCTCTGCTCTAGATGCTATGATGAACCTCCCCCCTCTTGATATTTTTATCATGGGGTGTACGCTGAAAACCATCGCTCGATTAAAGAGAGGTGGTTTTTGGTACCACGCGCATTGGAGTTTTGAAGAACTTGTGCGAGAATTATCCTTTGACTCCTGTCTTATGGATATGCCCTCTGACGCAATGACACCAGAAATCCTACTGCGACAAAACTACCAAGTCAACTTTCCTCAGGCGACGGAATGGCTTCGGCCAGACTCTGAGCCAGGAAAAGAATGCCATCGTATATTCACGGACGGCTCCAGGACCGAACAAGGATCTGGTTCTGGGGTCTTTGTGGAAAGCGAGAACATAAGACTACACTACCCATTAGGTAACTATGCGTCTGTCTTCCAAGCGGAGATTTTCGCTATCCTCATGGCCATGCGCTATATTGTGACAAACAGGTGGAGGGCTAGAAGCATATGCGTTTGCAGCGATAGCCAAGCTGCATTAAAAGCACTGCTCAACCCTCTTACCTCGTCTAAATTAGTGCTTGAACTCAAGCTATCTCTGAACCTAGTCGGTAGGCTAATCACAGTGAATCTTGTTTGGGTCCCAGGTCACACTGGCATCCATGGAAATGAGATCGCTGATGAGCTTGCCAGGCTGGGATCAGAAGAAGCTCTCTCAGGACCTGAGCCGGCGTTGGGTCTGTCCGCATCTGCAGTTAGGTCATCCATTGATACTTGGGTTTCTCGTGAACACGAGCGTCGGTGGCGTGACTGTGCGGGGTGTAGACAGGCCAAACGACTGCGTCCGGACATCTGTAAAAGGTCTGCGTCTTTCCTTCTGTCTCTCAGGAGAATTGACTGCAGACTGCTTGTGGGTGTCCTTTCGGGCCACCAAGCTTTTGCCAAACATTTGAATGTGTTGGGCTTGAGCGATACCACCATCTGTCCTGCGTGTGGAGAGGACGACGATACAGCGGAACACTTCCTCTGTAATTGTCCTGCCTTTGCTCGCAACAGATGGCGGATCTTTGGGGCTGATGTGGTGAGTGCCGAACATCTAAGCTCTTCATCACTGAAGCTCCTTCTAATCTTTCTTCGAAAGACGGGAAAACTAAGTACAGTAATGTAAGGTGTCCGTTTTGGCAGTACAATGGACCAGTAGTTGTGTCTGAGTGCTCCATCGGATAGTAACAACCTCCGACAAAAAAAAAAAAAAAAACCTACTTTTGGAGCAAACCCAAAGGTCGCTGCTGTCAAAAATATTATTTATATACAAAAATTAAAAAAAAACTTGAACTTTTGGCGCTGAAGATGGCTAGAGAAAAAATCTCAAAAACATACTCAACATTTGTTCTTTTTACATTTATTGGTACAAATTCATTTACAAAATGTTTGTTATTATAAAATTGCCAACCGGCGGACGTGACGGAAGCTGATCTTCTAGTTTGGAACTACGCTTAGTAATTCGAGCAAACTACACGCCTGATTTGTTTCATTTGTTTCATTTACTGCCTACATTTGTTACATGTTTTATGTAGATTGTAGGTAGGTACTTAGAAAAAGTAAAATTTCAAAAAAAGCGAAACAGATTTGTAATTTTTCAGTTTGACGTTTTATCTGACAATGCTAACTAGATTTGGAAAGTTAGCGCTACGTTTACTACATTTTTGGACAAGTGTAGTAATTCAAAATAAATGTCATTTCTCTATGGCATCCCAAACAAAGATGTACTAGTGTCGTATTCCATTGGTTTCACTCGGGGATCCACTCATTCTGTAGTCCAATGGAACAAGAAAACTGCTTCTGAATGAATCCACAAGAGTATTGGTGAAATGCCAAAAAATAATCTACGGCAGCTGGCAGCTGACTTGTATAAAATACACAAACTAAACTTGTGTGAGTGCTTCTTGAATGGATTCTGACCAGTGTTAATATATCGTGGGATTTATCCCTTTTTGTGGGATTTTCGATTCCTTAAAAGCATTCCGTGGGTTAAGGGAAAACAGCACGAAATAGTGGGGTTTTTAGGAATCTAACAAAAAACATTCAAACTACATATAAGTTTTAGCAGCAATTTCATTATACATTTTACCACAAAAAAGTGTCCATAATAAATTGCTTATGTAAATTGTCTTTCATGAAAATTTTCTAGTAATATACAAATAACGTAATGTTAGCAATTTGTGATTTTAATACTAAAGGTTAATTTAATATTATTCTTTTCTGTGTAATACAAACTCTAGTTTAAAAACTATAATTTTTCGCAAAAAAGTTGTTGATAATTCCAATGTGATACTACATTCATTTTTGCATATGTGTATGTATACATACAGCTGTCATTTTCTCCTCTTGTCCTATGTCTTGTTTTCACGAATAAACTTCTTTAGTTCTTTCTTTGCTTTCTTTCTTGTGGTCTCGGAAAGGTAAGGTTCTCATCAGGTTATGGGCCCAGGACGAGACTCACAAGAGTGTTAAAGTAGTATATTTGATAAATTAGATTTCGCGAGTTACGCGATTATTTCGGATTGTGCGCGGTCATCATGACTTCAATGTATCAGATCGAGAAGTTAGATGAAGGAAACTATGACACCTGGAGCATTCAGATGCGCAGCGTGTTGGTGCACGCAGAGGTGTGGAAGGTGGTAGAAGGAGTGCGGCCGGTGACAGAAACGACGCAGTGGGATTTACTTGATGAAAAGGCGTTGGCAATTATAACTTTGAGCGTGAAGCCATCACAGCTATGTTACCTCAAGCAAAGTAAGACTGCAGCGAGTGCTTGGAAAAAGCTCAAGGATGTCTATCAACCGAGTGGACCGGTAAGAAAAGTATCGCTATACAAAAGGTTGCTTGGTTTGCAGATGGCAGATGGAGAAGCTATGTCCAGCTACATTAATACATTTTGTTCGACGATTGACAAACTGGCCGAAGTAGAGATTAAGCTAAGCGACGAACTAGTGGTAATAATACTGCTATCAAGTTTGCCAAAGCAATACGAGAATTTCGTTATGGCTATGGAAACGCGCGACAATTTGCCTTCCCTGGAAATACTAAAGATTAAATTGCTGGAAGTGGGGGAGCGAAGGGAAAACGAAGAAAAACCAACACATAGCAACGAGCAGAAGGCATTTCATGTGAATACGAAAACGGTACGTAAAAAAGAAAAAAGAGAAATTACATGTTTCAAATGTGGACAGCGTGGACACTACAAAAATCAGTGCAAAAACAAAGGCAAAGAAGAAAGAGAACCGCCGAAAACTCAACAACAACGATCGTTTACTCTTCTTGCAGCTGCAGACAAGTATGATATGGAAAGTTCAAGCTGGTGCCTGGATAGCGGGGCGACTATGCATATGTGTTGTGTGCGCAGTCTTTTTATGAATTACGTTTCACAGACAGAGGATGTAATGTTAGCTGACAACAAAGTAATACGAGCAGAAGGCAGAGGAGACGTCATACTTCAAACCGATTTGTGCGAATTAAAGTTGGAAAACGTTTTGTATGTTCCTGCAATGAGGGGCAACTTTGTGTCGGTCAGTCGAGCCGTTGAACGGGGTTGCACAGTGTTTTTCGACAGCAAAAATGCGATTGTAAGTCAAGAAGGTTCGCAGATATTGAGAGCGCAGAAAAGAAATAAACTTTTTGTGTTCGATGGCAAACGCAACTTATGTTTTGGTGCGACACTGCCTAGCGCAAAAGTGTGGCATAACAGATATGGCCATTTAAATAATGCCAGTTTAATGAGTCTGGTGAAAAACAGGATGGTGCTTGGTATAGAAAACGTGGATTTCGCAGACAGCCTACAGTGTAGGACATGTATGAAGAGTAAGATACACACACAACCATTTCCATCTACATCAGAAAATCGAGCAAAGCGACAATTAGAGCTCATACATACAGATGTATGTGGGCCGTTTGAAAAACGATCTCTTGGTGGGTCGTCGTATTTTCTGACTTTCATCGATGACATGTCTCGGCGCATATTTACATATTTCCTTAAATCAAAGGATGAGGTATATGAAAAGTTTATTTTGTTTAAGAATATGGCAGAGCGGCAGACCGGGTTAAAAATTAAGGCAATACGCAGCGACAACGGGCGTGAGTACATTAACAAGCGTTTTGATGATTTTTTGCAGCAGAATGGCATAGTACGTCAACTTACTGTCCCGTACAGTCCACAACAGAATGGCGTGGCGGAAAGGGCAAATCGTACTATTGTTGAGATGGCTAGGTGTATGCTAGTGCACTCTAATATGCCGGAGTACTTATGGGCAGAGGCAGTACAAACAGCGTGCTATATACGTAATAGATCACCAACTGCAGCCTTAGTTGGTATGACTCCTTTTGAGGCTTGGAGTGGCAGGAAGCCCAATGTGCAAAATATGCGTATTTTTGGTTCAGTAGCCGTTGGCTTAGATAAAACTCATCACAGTAAATTTCAAGCAAAGGGCAAGGAGTATCGTCTGGTGGGATACTCATTAGTATCGAAAGCCTATAGACTGTACGACAAAGAAAAACATCAAGTTGTTGAAAAACGCGATGTTTTATTTGACGAGTATTTTGATGAAGGACAAATGTGCGACCAGATAATATTTGACATACCAGAAAATTCACCAACGGGTATGGCGCAACTTCATTTGAAATGTGATGACGACATGCAGGAGGAAGGAAAATCCATTACCGACAGCGAATCCGTGAGCGAAGACTACGCCAGCGCAGAAGAGCCGAATCAGTCAGAGGAAGTGCCTATAAAAATCGGTCCAGGTAGGCCAAAGTTGGTTCGAACAGGCCAGCCAGGGCGTCCGAAAAAGGTATACAATGTTTTGAACGCGATGCATGTAGAGGAGATTCCGTTGCCGCAGTCTTTCGATGAAGCACACAACTGTAAACACGCTGCATATTGGAAGGCATCTATGAACAGAGAATATGAGGCGTTGGTGGCAAATTGCACATGGACATTGGCAGATCTACCCAAGGGCCAACAGGCGATTGGTTGCAAGTGGGTGTACACCAAATGGACGTTTGCACGGCGTATCTTAATAGCGACTTAAACGATGAGGTTTACATGAAGCAGCCAGAGGGGTATGCAGACAACTCGTGTGGACAGAAGGTGTTGAAACTTAACAAAGCGATATACGGATTAAAACAAGCCGGAAGAGAATGGAACGCTAAGTTGAGCTCAACCTTATGCGATATTGGGTTTACTCCATGCCAGAACGAACCTTGTCTTTATAAGCAAAGATATAAAAGGTAATCTTTGTCTGATACTAATTTATGTAGATGATTTACTTCTAGCATGCCAGAACGAGACAGACCTTGTAAAAATCAAGTCAATGATTTCAATGAAATTCGAATGTGTCGATGCAAATTGAGCGTGATGGCGACGTAGGCGATATTTCAGTGAATCAGATGTTGTATATAAAGGATATGTTACAGCGTCACAGCATGCAACAGTGCAGGTCTGCAGCGACGCCATTAAATGCAGCTTTCCAAGTGGCATGTGATAGCGAAAGTTGCGAGAGTGAAGATCCGCAAGCGTATCAACCAGCTATTGGTGAGTTGATGTGGTTAGCATTGACGTCAAGGCCCGATATATACCATTCAGTTGTCAAATTGGCGCAAAGAAACAACAACCCGCATAGAGAACATGTCACAGCTGTGAAGCATGTAATGCGTTATCTAGCATCGACGATAGACATGAAGCTAAACTATCGTGCTTGTGGTCAGGCGCTTGAAGGTTACGTTGACGCGGACTGGGGTGGTGATGTGAGCAATCGCAGATCATACACAGGCTATGTGTTTTTCTTAGCAGGCGGCGCCATTTCGTGGAAATCAGAAAAACAGGATTGTGTGGCCTTGAGCAGTACAGAGGCCGAGTATATGGCTTTGTCTTCAGCTACAAAAGAGGCACTGCATCTAAGACGTTTCATCATTGAGATCGGCTGTGGTGATTCCCGTTCACCGACAGTCTTATATGGTGACAATCTCAGCGCACAAAATCTGGCTAAAAATCCTGTTTACCATGCTAGGTCAAAGCATATTGACATCAGGCACCATTTCGTTCGAGAGGTAATTCAAAGTGGCGACGTCGAGCTGAAATACGTTCCAACAAATGATATGATAGCCGATGTACTCACTAAAAATCTTTCGAAGCAGAAGCATTGTCATTTTGTAAAATTAATGAGTTTAAATTAATCAATGTTAATGTAATAAAATATTTATAGAGGTTCACATTGAGGAAGGGTGTTGATAATTCCAATGTGATACTACATTCATTTTTGCATATGTGTATGTATACATACAGCTGTCATTTTCTCCTCTTGTCCTATGTCTTGTTTTCACGAATAAACTTCTTTAGTTCTTTCTGTAACTCCGCACGAAGCGCACATGAAATAAAATATAATTTAATTTTGAACGTATATGTTTTTGCTTTCTTTCTTGTGGTCTCGGAAAGGTAAGGTTCTCATCAAAAGTATCAGGAGATTTTTAAGGGAATTTAATTAGGTACTGTGAATTGGGGAAAAAATTGGAAAAATTACTACGCATCGTGGGATAAATGAAGAGAGAGTCATAACAACACTAATTCTGACTTCAAATCGAGAAGCGAAATTCTCTCCTCAGAATCACCAGAAGACTATTTTTTGTGCCAATGGAACGGTTTCAGAAGTAATTTTTTCGATTCCGGATTCTACCGAACGCTTTTTTTGCCCAGTGGAAAACGACATAGGATTCATCAAAATTTCCAGTATCATGAGTGAGTCTCAACTGAAGGGAATCACAAAAGGCTAACTTGGGGCTGCATTGATATGGTAACTTGAGACCACATGCTTAGCTTCCCGTATTTTAAATATAAGCAACATATTATCGAAGACTGGATTTTAGAGAAATCAGGTTGCGGAAAGAATAGTGATAAAATCTTGTTCCAAAACTAGTAAAAAGTTATATTTTATATCAATTCTTCATTAATTAGGTTTTTTCATATTACGTAGCTTACTTTGTTGATATCAATTGCGTTGGAAAAAAAGTCACTTAAAACAAATTGGAAAAAATACTTTACAGTCTTTTCTAAACCACTTAAGCTACTATTATTAGTTATTCCCACTATTATGAGTCTTTGTACATATTATTTCGAATTATTAATTTTTGGCAAAAGCTCACCAAAGTCTCATTTAATTTACTATACGTGTACAGGTACACGGCCCGATGACTGACTCATCTTTACAGAATGGTACATAATTAAAGTGTTTTAAATGGGCATGATTGAAAAGGAATTATAATTTTTTTAACACGATTTTTCACTCACATTTGAGGATTTTCTTTGGGCTTCCTTTTTGTGGGCTACCTTTCTGCGGACTACCATGTCTAGAGGCAGCGCTCTTTTTTGGGCTTCCTCGTTGCGATTCAGACTCCCTGGACTTTGGAATGGCTGGCATTAACTTCTCCCGGGTTGGAGAAGGTAACAAGGCGCCTTCTTCTATATCTTCGACGGTAAATTGATTGAAGCATAAATATTTTCGATTAATTAGGACTGCGTTCACTCACCTGGACCAGTTGTCCTTTCTAAATGATGGCGAATACTACTGTAACGAGCTGGCAGTGAAGATTCATCTTTGTTATCAATCATATGTGCCTGTCCAGGAACTCTAGGTTTGTTAATTGATTTCAAAGGAATAAACTTTTTATTGTTCTCCTGTTCCTTTTCCTCTTTGGTTATAGGCCTATTTAGAGAGGAAAAAAATTAATAAAAGAAAAATGATAAAAGCAAAACCTCTCCTATATATGTAATTCAAAAACATATACGTTGAATAGAGATGAATATTTTGTAATACGATATGTACCTACTCGTTCATATAAAATAAACACATATTTTCAGAAAAGAGATTAAATTAGGTAGTTATCGATTTTTAAACTGTTTGATATGGTTCACAAAAAAAGTGTCCTCAACACCGTTTTGTGGAACACGAAGAGAATTTTGATGTTTGTATAGAATATTGGGTTTGGTATTACTGCTTGCTTGGCTATAACATTTATGAAATCTTGTTAAAAAGTTTAGCACGCAAAAAAAAAGCAAATAATAATACATAAATAAAATAAATAAATAAATAAATAAATAAACCTTGGACTTCCCTTCCTTTTTTATTTTTTAAAGAAAGAAATAGCCAAAATAAAGAATTTTAATAATGAAATGTAACCATTTTTTAACTCGTCTCTCAGAGAGATGGCAGAACAGTTCAATATTCACCTCTGCTGGGTGCCGGGCACAGGGACATCCCAGGTAGTTGTAAGCCTGATTGAATTGCCAAACACGGAACTACACTATACCTATTCTTTCATTTACGGATTCTATAGGTATTCCGATCGCTTCTTGTAAACTTATTATAAAGCTGGATGGTATTAATAGAACAAATCGTAGGTGGACAACCGGCTCGACATGTCTTCTGACAAAACAGATCTGGCTTTTAGCTGGATCTAAAACGTTCTAGATACTTGATCTCCTTTTACAGGAAGCATATCAGTGCTACAATAGGTGTCATCACAGGACACTGACTCATAGGCAGGCATGCAACAAGGCTTGGCATTTTCAAACGATTTTTGCAGAAGCTGTCTTGACGAGGAGGAGGAAGAAACCATACTCCATCTCCTCTGTACCTGTCCGTTTCTCTCAGGAAGACTCCATTTGGGAGCATTCTACTATAATGATCTGAACGATCTAAAAATAGACATTCATAATCTCCTTCGCTTCATCAGAAGCTCCAATTCGTTCAACGAGTAGGAAGAATTGAATTTTAGATTCATGTGATATCACAAGGGACTTTATAATGGTCTAAGTGTGAAGCCACTTCAACTTAACCTAACTTAACCTAACCATTTTAAAAATGCAAACTAAGTTACAAGTATTATAAGACTAGATGTTTATCGTTTTTCCCTGCAAATGATCGCCTGAACTACAGTTCTCAGCAGTACCTTACCTCAGGCTTATACTGCGATTATTGCTGTCTTCCAAAAAACCTGTCTATTGCCAAAATCTGATCCTCTTTTTTTAAGAACTATTCCGGTAAAATTAGAAACTATGATTTCAATAATTGTATGTATGCGTAACGGGTCTTACGAGAAAGTTTTCAATATATTTAATTACTTATGGAAGAAGAATGAATACGATTTGACTTAATAAATTATTTCGGTTAATCTTTGACAAAAAATGTCTTAGTATTAAATTGGTTTTAAATACGCATGAAGTCACTTAATTTGTAAAGGCAATCAAAAATTATATCCGGCAATAATCATCTTAAAGTATTCATTTTATAATTCAAAACCTATTGTGAAAAAAAATTGTGGAGCTTTGAAATGTACAGATGAGTCCCGAAAAATTAGCATAATGTCCAGAAATGTTTTCATCTATACTGCCAACCCTATTTAATATTTATATAACACTTACCTATGAATGGAAGATGCTAACGATAAGGCTGATAAAGAACTCCGTTTGGAGACCTGATCCCAAAGTTCTTTCTGCTTTTTGTATAGATTTGGATCAATTTCTATTCCCCAGCCACGGCACTGAAAATATAAAAAAAAATAATAATGATAATTGGTAGTTTATTTCCTTTTTAAACAAAATAATATTATGTTCAACCTTGTATTCTCCAGCCTTTTTCCTAAGCTCCACAACTTCCTTATACCATTCATCGACATTCGTTGATGTCACAGTCCCGTTTAGCAACGCATGCTTATTATCAGTTTCATCAATAACAGTTTTTTCTTTTTTCTGTTCAAATCCAAAGTTTTCCTTCCTGGTTATAAAATGACTATTTCGCTCTTGATCGAAAGTTTGCGAAAATGGACGAATTGATTTCTTCTTTTCCATAATAGTAACATGCCTTTAATTTGAGCGTTGGTAAAATGTAATAAGAAAAGTATTTAATCAAATTTAGTAAAATCATATTAAAATTAAATTGTAATCATGTTTCATTTTCGAACCCATACTTTTCAGTAGGCTTTCGTTCATCGACGTCGGTGACCAGCGGCTCCAATTCATGTAATGTAGCTGAAAACATATAAATAAGTTTCTGTTGATTTGGTAAGCTTTACTTTTCTGTGTGTTTTTAAGCAACTTATACGGAAAATAGTTGTAAAAGAAATAAGTGTTTCAATTTGATTGGATTGATTGTGAATTGCTAGGTTTATGCCAAACGAATTTATTAGAGGTTGCCATTTAGGTACTTATTAGTTGTTTGTGTTTTAATAATGTGAAGTTGGATTGAATTATTCTGTATTGAATTTTAAATCCTGTGTTCATGAAACAAAATCAGTTTAGGGTTTACTGTATATAAACGCTGTACATAAACGGATAAAACAATAATTAAGCTTACTGGAAGAACTGTAAGACGCTGATGTAAGACGTTATCCGTCATTACAGAAGAGTTAATGTTTAGTAGGGCGGAATCCAATTGTTATGGATAGAGATGGAAGAGAAATTGATGCCAGAACAAAGTAATCAAATTTTTTACGAACATAATTTCATTAGCAATAGCAGTGTTACTTATTGTGGAAATTCATGCTCTTTTCTCAGAAGACGAGTTCAACTTGAAATTTTGTTTCGCATCATAATGTTAAAGATCGCACATGCAATCACTTTAAGTATAAAACAATTTGTCTTAAATTTTGTTACATAAAATAGAGTTAACTTCAAAGTTAGAAACACTATAATTAAGACCCAACGAATTTAGGGAAGAGTTATTTTATATGATGATGTACGTGAAATTTTGATGTAGGTAGGTACATTGATCTAAGAAAAAGGGAAAAAAACTGAAATCAATTAAAGCTTAGAGTAGGAAATATATGGTTGCAATGTAGATGTTATTGGTTAGTTCGTATTCCATCGTTAATAGCGACTCGATATTCGTTTTACTTTTGGGAGACCCAAGAGAACAAATTTTAAAATATTTATCTTCTAAGTTGGTTTACATAGACTTCAAAATTTAAGTCGCCATAAGGCGCTTGACCAAAATATCACGAGAGGTTATAACTTCTATTGTCTTAATACTGGTGTATTTAATATTCGCTAAACATTCCGTTATAAATAATCTTTAATTATCGCCTTAAATCGAAAATGTTTGCATTAAATTAATATTATTAAAAGACATGTTCGCAAATAGCTTTAACCGGTAAAATTAGTAATAAAAATGTATTTGGGACTACAAAAGTTTGTTTGCCACAACTGAATATCATAATATTAAGGTTTACTCTCTTAAATGTCCTCTATAAATTCGTTTTGCATAACAAAGGTTTTAAAAAGCAAATTTTTTATTGCTTGCATTAAAATAAGAAATAAAATTGTTAGTATTATTTATTGTCTACGCACTAATTTAACAAGTAGGTATCATAAAAAACTTTGTTAATCAAGATTTCTTTTTCGATCTCCTGTTTTTTTCCTCACAACATTGATTTGTATTTATATTTTGCTAATTGGTAGTTAAGAGATTGCATTTTGTTTCTTAAAAAAAAATAAAATTGGAAACTTCTACGAAGTAAATAAATTTCGAATCAAACTCTATTTACTATGAATGCAAAGAATGGACAAGGAGTTAATGAAATATAGTAATTTTCTTAATTTGCATAAACAGATTTTTGTTAGTATGTATTTTGATTAGTAAATTTTGTTTTTAAAAAATTCATTATTAATTTCGAATTAAATTTTAATTTATGAATTTATAGCGACAATTTATTGTCGCACCTTCTTTTTGATTAGTTGTTCGTTTTTTATGAACCGTTGGCATTGCATTCGTTTGTGATGATTTGATTGCACCCATTGATTGGGACTTTTTTGGTACTTCCACAGGATCGTTTGCCTGCCCTTTAATAGCTTTTCGGGCATTTGGCCAAACGAATTGCAGACGATATTCTGTACTCAATTTTGAGATTGTCTTTTTGAACAGTCCACTAGACTCACCCGGCTGAAATGATAAAAAAAAGGTATTTGAAAATAAAAATAATCTTATATAAAAACCAGTAGTATAAACCTTATTAAGAAAAACAAGGATTGAGTGAAAGTGAGTTTGTGTGTTTATTTAAAAGAAGGGAAAAACATCAACAGTATTGTCGAACTTTGTTCGCATTTCCTATAAAAAAAAAAAACGTGCTTAACTTTAAATCAAGTTTTAAACCGTTTGACGTTGTTCAATTGAGCCATTTTCAAATAGTGTCATTACTTCTTCATTTGCTTTTAGTTACTTAGATAAATCTTTACTACTGTTTTTGATAAACAAAAAAATGTTGGTGACCCAAGCATTTATTGAATTATCTCTTTACCAACAACTAGATAGGATACTGTAGTTTGTATCATTAAACTTAGATTTTTCAACCACACAGAACACTTATTTACATGAAAAACTAACTTAAACATCAAAGTACGAATTAATGGAGAATTTACAGGTAAACCATTATAACTAATTAAATTCTGAGTTGCTCACATTGGGATAGCCTCAACATCCCTTATTTTAAGAGCCCGTGGTATAACAATGTGTGGTGGCATTGAATTCACTTGTATTTAAATACCTTTGCAAAAAAAAAAACAATACGCAATAGATTTTAAATATTTCAGACACGAAATACTCTCACATTATCTTATTATGATTAAGATATTGAACGAAAATAAACAACAAAAACTATTAAGATGAGGTTTTTTAAGACAAATGATTTTAACAGAAGGTATTATGATACAACTTTTTTAAAGATTCCAAGACAAGATATTTCGATGCAAAAATTTTGAAAGAGGGAATTTAATACAAAAGGGATTTCAATTTAATTGATTTCAATACCAACATATCACATTTGAAGGGACAATGAATTATTAACAATTCTTTAGCTCAGAATAGTTGAGGTTAAACAATTGAACAAAATGGCAGATTACGGTGTTATGCTCGCATGCTACCAGTAATACACATATGAAATATTAAGCGTTGAAATGAGCTCAATTCACGTAAACTACATACATGTTATGTTATATACATATTCTAGTATCTAGTAAACAAAACAGAATATAAACAACAAAATCACTATAACAATTTCTTGTATGTATCATAATTATTATAAGTACCTATCATTATTTAACGATATACATTATATTTAGTTTTCTTAAAAGTCTTTCGTTTGAAATCGATGCAACTTTATAATGTAAGCACACAAAAGTCGAAAATGCATATACCTGTACAGTAGAATCCCCAAAGCCCGTTCCATCGACCTCGGACGTAATTGGATAAGCCCTGCCATTCGGTACAGCTGGAGGACCTTCAGATTTACTCCTTCGTGAGGGAGTTCCTCTTTCTTCAGACTGAAATTAAAATGAATACATATTTTCTGCAAAATTATTTTAACATGTAAATTTTTATATGAGATGATTTCGTTCATTTTTTTTTTTTTTTTATCTTTTGAGAAATATCGATTATAGAGGAAAGCCACAATAAAAATTATCTTGCTTCCGTTACGCAAGCGTACGTACACAATTTGGAAAAAAATTGTCTCTTGTTATTTTTTGTTCGACTGACTAATTTTAATGTGCAGATGCATGCAAGACGTATTCATTTTAATTTGTATTTGTTGCGCTTGGTGTTTTATAAGCGGCAATTTGCTTACACCCCCTTACAACTAGAAAGCGTTGTTATATAAATCTTGGAGCCGATTTTTCAATTGTGAGATAGAAAAAAAACATTGTTATTTTTCGAATAATTTAGAATATGGCTTACTATAGGAAACTCGTGTAATTTATGTATCTAAAAGAAATTAAATATTGGACTGTTTATCAAACTAATGAAAAATCGCACCGGATAAAATGGATAATTTGTGTTTATTAGACCAAAATGTATAATTGCTTTAGGATAAGTCTTTGTGCATTCGTTTTGGTTTGCTGTACATTTTCAGAATATGAATAAACTTTATTTGCATCTACATTTCATAGGTGTATAAACAAACAAAATAATATTGTGTATTAATATAATATGCAACTATAAGTAAATACGTTTATAATAAATTATTAAAAAAGAACTATAACATATTCTCTACCAACTACATTTTCGTTGATGTTTGTGGAAAAATTATACAATAAATGAGAATATTTCCTTAGCTTATCGCAATAGCATGTATATTATGTCTATATTTAAATATGATAGGCAGTGGATCTGTGACTTGGTAATCTCTGATCGAGCGAGTGGTTCTAGGTTCAGTCATCGAACAATTGAAGGTCCTAACGTAACGGGTGATTTTTTAGCTGGTTTGGTTTTGGCAACACTGGTTTTGACAGCTGACGTGTGTTTAGTACCTTGTGTCACTGTCAAACAGCTTCAGTTTGGTTTGCAATTTAACCATGGTCTTACAAATGAACAACGCTTGCAAATTATTGAGTTTTACTATCAAAATTCGTGCTCGGTTCGAAATGTTCATCGCGCTTTTTTATCGAAAAATTGTGTTCAGCGATGAGGCTCATTTTTGGTTGAATGGGTACGTAAATAAGCAAAATTGCCGCATTTGGAGTGAAGATCAGCCAGAAGCATTGCATCAGCTACCAATGCATCCCGAAAAAGCCACTGTTTGGTGCGGTTTATGGGCCGGCGGCATTATTGGGCCATATTTCTTCAAAGATGATGCGAATCGCAGCGTTACTGTCAATGGTGAACGCTACCGAGCGATGATAACAAACTTTTTTTTGCCCGAAATGGAAGTTCTTGACTTGCATGATATGTGGTTTCAACAAGATGGTGCCACATGCCACACAGCACGCGAAACAATGGCGCAATTGCGAGGCGAGTTTGGTGAACAGTTAATTTCACGTTTCGGGCCGGTCAATTGGCCGCCTAGATCGTGCGATTTGACACCATTAGATTATTTTTTGTGGGGGTATGTCAAGGCTAATGTGTATAGGGACAAGCCCGCTTCGATTGATGCACTGGAAGCCAACATCCATGCATTCATTCGTGAGATACCGGCCGATATGTGTGAAAGAGTATGCCAAAATTGGACTCAGCGGATGGGCTACCTGAGACGCAGCCGCGGTCAACATTTGCATGAAATTATCTTTAAACATTAAATTGCAAGGTTCAAACTATCGATTCAAATAAATATTTCATTCATTTTTTCGAATTTTTTGTGTTTTTTTTTTTTAAAAGTTCTAAGCCTCTTAAAAAATCACCCGTTATTTTGAAATAAAAAACCAACGAAGCCTGTAGTTTTGATCAAAAACCAGAATATCTCCTATATAATTGGCAAAATGTTTTATGTGTTATTGACTCCCTAAAACAATACTTATTACACCTGACAGCTCTTCAATACTAATTAGCACCAGACAGACACCCTTATTAAATGTCCAATAACAAAATTACAACTGTAAACAAAACATGTAGCGAAGAGAGAACCTAAACGTATGAACTACGATAAAAGCTACTCGGAATGTAATGTACGTCACGATTTTATCTTCGAGAGTTTAATTCTATCGAGATTTAACATTTTCGCAATGTTAATATATTTTAACTAGTTTTATCATTCAATAGCTTATCTAAAAAATAGCCCCAAGAAATTTATTTTTGTTTAGGAAGTCAGAAACTCTTCTTTTTGGTAAAAACAACAAATTCTGCAAGACTCGTAGTTTATAAAAAAAAAAAGACAGGCACACCGGGAGTGCCGACAGAAGTTATGACTTGAATAATTACATGTGCATTTTTCGAATCGCCAGGAAATATGTACTACTACAAATATTATATTACAATTTTCACTTTCATTTAAAGCGCTATTGTACATGAAAAATAATGCATATTATTTTACATAAAAATATTGCAATCTATTGCTTAAAACGTACATTTTCAAATACATACATGAAATATTGAATTTAATAATTATTAATTGGTATTCTTTGAAATGAATACCAATGAAATTTAAGAATTTTCATCTACAAAAATTGTACATACATATTACAATTTCCATTTAATTTGTAAATGAAATATCCTATCTTTATCATGCACACAAACAAAGTTTCATTGAGATCGGTTGATTTTATCAAAAAAATCGACAACAATGCCACCAATCGGGTCCAAAACTATCCTATCTTTCTAGCTGCATACAACCATGCACACAAACAAAGTTTCATTGAGATCGGTTAAGTTTCCCAAAAAATTCGACAACAGCGCCACCTATCGGGTCCAAAACTATCCTATCTTTCTAGCTGCATCCAACCATGCTCACTTACAAAGTTTCATTGAGATCGGCTGAGTTTCTCGGAAAATGGACAACAGCGCCACCTATCGGGTCCAAAACTATCCTATCTTTCTAGCTGCATACAACCATGCACACATACAAGATTTCATTGAGATCGGTTGAGTTTCTAAAAAAAATGACAACAGCGCCCTCTATCGGGTGTCGGTTTCTCTGTGTCAATGACGCGGTGTCGTTTTAAAAAAAAAAAGTAAACCGAATTCATTAATTTCTTCCCATCTAAAAGTGCCCAATGCGCCTAAAGAGGTAATAACTTAAAAAAAAAAAAAACAAGCCAAATTGTGATTTTTGGTATTTCTATCCAGTACATAATAAATCGATTAATATTTTTATCATTAGATATAATATTCTTTTCTATAAAATTAAAAATTAGTTAATTTATTCTCTTTTTTTAATATTTATGAAAAATGTTCTATCTTTAGTCGCATTTTGCATTGAGGGTGTGAAAACCGGACTCAATTTCTCGCAGTAGTCTTTGAATCTATTCGATTAAAACATACGGAAAAAAAAGAACCACTGAGGAGGAAACTTCGGGTTGCCAGATTCAAAAATACCAAAAGGGGGACAAGTATTCAAAAAGGAGGGCAATTTTTTGTTTATTGTTGAACCCCAGAGTCAAAATAATGTGAAATAAAAATAGGTAAGTCTACATATTAGGATAAAGCACCAATATTATTTATGTACAGACTTTATTTAAGAGAAACAAAAGTAAATATGTACATAAATATTCAACTTAGTAAAGTAAATTTTGGTTTCAAAACAAAAACTGAAAGAGAGACAGATGACAGTACAAGACAAAAACGTACAGGAGAACAACAAGCAAGTGAACGTGAAGAGAGATGTAGTTCGTGAGTGGATGCATTGAGCTTTGAAAGTTTTCTTGCACTTCAAATGGATGTGTTAAAAATAACAGAAGAAAGTATTTTAAAAATTTTCAATTGAAGTGGTTTGTATTAGGGGGACAAACAGCATTTTTGTATGAATAAGGGGGACGTCTGGCAACCATAAGGATACTCGATAAAGTGCAAAGTCTGACATGCCTATAAATTACAGGTGCCATGAAAACTTGCCCAACTGCAACTATGGAGGTGCTTTTGAAACTGACTCCTTTACCAAGGACCGAGGGTGCCGTACTTCGCTAGAGTTGGCAATTGAGAAGATTTTGTGAAGATGTGGTAAACTTCATGACATGAATTTAAGCGTAAAGCTAAGATTACACGTGCTATTTTTCGTATCAAATTTCGACATGACGACGTCATTATGACGTAAGCACTTGTCCTAAATGTGTCACTTCGTGTCACCGCTTGTCAAGCGCACGAGAGACACACAAGTCACAATAGAAAGACCTAATTTTTGTGACGTCAGCATACAATTGTAATTTTAGCTGAAGAGTAGATAACAGGCCCAATGAATGAAATGACCGAGAACATGTTTGTGCACAACAATGTACATGAGAATGAGTATCCATTGCAAAAGTTCCAATTGCAAGCGATTAAGAGAGCACAGTTTAATGAATGGAAAATTCAAGAATGGGGACAGCGTTGCCAGACGTTCAAAATATTTCCCGCCAGATAAATTTCAAAATCCAATAGATTTGGCTACTTTTTTCAACAAACGCCCAACTTATTTTCACAATTTTATTAACATGTTTTTGTACGACTTAAGAAGGTATTTCGAATTTGAAACGCATGTACACGTAAGTTTGGTTTTCCGAAAGCAAAAGTGTGCGCCAAATAAATACAACGTAATATGTCAATGTTTCAAGGAAACTTGGAGTAAGTTTATTTAATTATGTTATAACCAAACGCAGCGAAAGTGACGGTTCGCATATTTTTTAGCACGACCAAATTGGGAAAGAACTTTGATTAACTTTTGGACAAATTCATGGTTGCCACTATTTTTACAAATTATTTTTCCTGACTTTCTCGACCAGCTTTGCAGTTTTCCCTCACAAAACGAATAATAATAATAATTTTATTGTGGCTTATTAAAACATAACATAACATAAACTAGCCAATACAATTTATGAACATGGCTTGGCCGTATGCCCGATTGACAACACTTAAATTAATGTAAAAAGATAAATATATTTAGAAATTTTCCGCCATTATTTCGCGATAACTTAACGCTATTTTGCAGTATCGTGTTAGCTTTAAGAAATTAACTTCATTAAGAAGCATAAAAACTTGATCCTCCGCCAGGATATTGCTTCCGAAGATATGTCTCCTAGTTTCCATCAGAACTGGACACTTCCCAACAAAATGTATGACATCTTCTCATTCTGCCAAGTTACATAAGCTACACTGCACTAGTAGGTCTTCCCTGTGTGGGATATAGTTAAGCATCAGTAGTTCTCCACGCAACTTAAACATGTGCTATGCTCATCACGGAAGTAATTATAGTTCTGCAGATACTAACTTAAACGGCTATAGATCATACGGTGCAGTGATCCCGAAGCTTGTTCTATATGCATTACCCGAGCCTTCTCATCCATGCTTTTGATGAGCTGATAAAGTTGAGGTTTCCAATCTTGGCTATTATCCAGCCTCAAATTCACTCCACAGCCCTCAGCAATTTCCGACCACTCATTCTGTCCTTGATTCCATTGCTTGTTGAACGGCTTTTTTCGGCAGTCTGGAGTCCGGCATATTCAAAACCTTAAAAACGTAGTCGATATGCAGCTTAAACGTTTTAAGTAAGAAAATATAATACTGTAGAAAAACTACTATAGCAACGAAAAACAACGCATTTAAACACTAGTCCTTGAAATCAATAAGTTACCTACTTAAATTTTTTTTTTTTTTTTTCGAAACAAATCACAATCCATAAATGTATAGGTACTAGGTATAAAAGTCATTGTACGATGCTGGCTTAAAGCTTGCGTAAACGTGTGGTTAGACTTTAGAGTTCGATATAAATAATTTTTTTTTAAATATTTGAAAACTGTTTATTTTTTTTTAGTTTGAAATAGTTTTTTTAAAAAGATCCAAATTTGTTCTTTACAAAACAAATATTAATTATTATCATTATATTAATACGTGAACATCCAAGCTTTCCGTACGCTTTCTTGGCATTTAATATGAAATGAGGAGAATGAAACTTATCTTATTTGAAAGGTGCTGTGCCATAGATGTGCACAAACACAAAATCGTGGGTATATGTCGCCATTAAGACTGGTAAAATTAAATTAAGACTTCCCCATTCAAAACAGGTACTAAAAGGATTTTGGTGACAATCAAGTTTTCGCTGTCATGTTTCCATAGTAACGTATTTAATCATCTAAGATTAGAACCTGTTGAAGAGAATCATTTACCCATAAAGGTATGCAATTTACTTGCCCCTAAAAATAAGCAATAGTTGTAAGAAATTTATTAAGGGGAATTATTTATTATTTTTTTTTGTCGCCACTATAATATTATTACCATAGTAACGTACCTATTAAAAACATAAATCATTTTAGATTAGAATCTGTTTCCGATGGAGCAGCTCATTTACGTATTTTTTAATTTTCTCCATTACGTAGACGTAGATAGTAAGAGAAAGATATTATTTTTGTGCAAAATTTCGGACTCGAGATATTAATCAATTCTGATATAACGATGATAGAGGTCTGTATCTCGAAAACGCTCCATACGATTGTAACAAAAAATAATTTCTAAGGTAATGTGGTCATTTATAACTTAATAGCAAACTCAGTTTTTCTCTTATTATCGTACAATGGATTTTTGAAAACAGTATTCTCTAGGCGCGTTGGGCACTTTTAGATGGGAAGAAATTAATTCGCGTTACCTTTATGTAAAATGACACCGCGTCATCGTCACCGAAAAACCGACACCCAATGGCGCTGTTGTCCATTTTCTGAGAAACTCAACCGATCTCATTGAAGCTTTGTATGTGAGCATGGTTGGATTCAGCTAGAAAGATACAATAGTTTTGGACCCGATAGGTGGCGCTGTTGTTCATTTTCTGAGAAACTCAGCCGATCTAAATGAAACTTTGTATGTGAGCATGGTTGGATGCAGCTAGAAAGATAGGATAGTTTTGGACCCGATTGGTGGCGCTGTTCTCGATTTTTTTGAGAAACTCAACCGATCTCAATGAAACTTTGTTTGTGTGCATGGTTGTATGCAGCTAGAAAGATAGGATAGTATGGAACCCGATAGGTGGCGCTGTTGTCGATTTTTTTTGAGAAACTCAACCGATCTCAATGAAACTTTGTATGTGCGCATGTTTGTATGCAGCTAGAAAGATAGGATAATTTTTGACCCGATAGGTGGCGCTGTTGTGCATTTTCCGAGAAACTCTGCCGATCTCAATGAAACTTTGTATGTGAGCACGGTTGTATGCAGCTAGAAAGACAGGATATCTCATTTACAATTGAAATTGTAAAATTTAGGTATGTATAATTTTTGTAGATGAAAATTCATAAATTTCATTGGTATTCATTTCAAAGAATACCAATTAATTATTAAATTCAATATTTCATGTATGTATTTGTAAATGTACGTTTTAAGCAATAGATTGCAATATTTTTTGTAAAATAATATGCATTATTTTTTATGTACAATGGAGCATTAAATAAAAGTGAAAATTGTAATATAAGATTTGTAGTAGTAGTTTATAATAATCAATAAAGAAACACTTCATTTGAAAGTATTTCCTGCCGATTTGAAAAATGCACACGTAATTGTTCAAGTAATAACTTCTGTCGGCACTCCCGGAGTGCTTGTCTTTTTTTTTAATTTAGTTTTTTTTATGTTTACCGTAAAACGGCGATAACGATTTTGACCAAAATACAAACTTTGAGTTAAATGGATGTTTTCAAAACTCATATATCGAAAATCCCATCTTGATTTCGATAAAACTTAAAAAACGAAGCAATGCTTACAACCCGAACAATTACTTATAATCGGTTTTCACAACTAAATTCAAATAAAACATTGCAATATTTGGTACTGTTTTGTCTGGCAAATTTTACAAAAAACCGCTATAACTATTTTGACCAAAATACATTTAAAAGATAATTAGCATTCTTAATATGATTCTGTTAAAACTCTGGGGGCAAGAGCGGTGTTCTATCGCCCTGCTATGGTGTATCGTAGTAAATGAACTGCTAAACATACTCAGAAATAAGGGATTCTATGTCCATAAGAAAGTTTCGTTCGACCCAGTCGTGCACTTTATTTTTCCATGTATTATAGATGTCGCTCTTTTCTTTTCGTTTATAAAAAACATAAATAAATAACGAGAATAACGAGAATAACAGAAGTACGTTTTTTAGTATACATTCTTATAAAAGGTATGGTCGATTTTCGACCACAAGCGATACTAGTTTATATTAATTGCACTATCGATTGAGTATCGAAAACTCCAACAATCGATGTTAAATTAACACTACCCTGAGCCGTGAATTTTCCCTGACTGATTTCGAAATTCCCTGACCAACCATGAAATTACAATTGGTTGCCCATAAGTAAATCCAACGCATGTTGCATTTTGAAACATCTGTAATCGATCGCTTATTCAACTGCATTTTAAATAGCACACTTAATTTTAGGGTTATCAAAAGTATGTTATACCGAAATAAAAATAAAATATGTAGGATTAAAAAAAAAAAAACTTCAGATTTCCCCCGTCGAACAGAAAAACCCCTAAATCTGTGGGGAAAACGCCCCACTGGCAACACTGAATGAAGATGACCGGGATCATAAACAGAACGGAATGCTGATAGCAAGCTTACCAACGAGAAGAACTACAGAATCTGCAATCAATAAGAAATGATGAGGGAACTAGAGCAGAAGTATTGGCGCCTTAAGAACCAAATATTCTAAACCAATAGGTGAAAGCTTTCACGATTTTTCACACTAAATTATATGACAAAGATAAATGTTCCAATTCAATATCGACAAAAACTGTAATATTATATAGGTGGGGTTATCAAATGCGCCGACCAATGCTCCAGGGCGCTCATCGCATAATTTATCAAACGATAGTCGTCGAAACGATTGAACAGAACGATTCAGTTTGCTTCATATAACGTCATCGTTGGATCGTTCAATCGAATCGTTCATCGTTTTCATTTTGAACAGTTTGAACATGACTGTAAGCAAACTCTGACAGCAAACAATGAAAAAACGTACGGAAATTGTTTTTTTTTTTTTCATGAATTTCTGTATTTTTCTTCATTGTCATTGCAAAAAATGGGTAGACTAAGGAATCTATAAGTATAGATGCAAGTAAACACATCGCCCAAATAGAGTGAAATGTGAAAGTGTAGATACAGTGAAATTTCGAAACCTTTATCAAAGATAATATAATTACCTAGATGACGCAGTCCAATAGGAAATGTTGTCATATGAAACCAAAATGCGAAACATTAAGAGCTTTTCCAAAAAGCTTTTACAGAGAGAAAGCGTGGGTAACCAAAGCAAAAGGAAACAAAAGGAGAACACACATCTATATAAATAACACAGATCACTTATTCGGTCTCCCTTTCATTATTCCTCATTTTTATCCTTCCGCGAAGTCGGACCTTCTAGATCTACATGCATATTGAACTCATACGAATGCAAGCGTATCATTTGGATGGGTATCGTTCGTTCATGACTGATTTTCTTTCTTTTGTTATATCCTATGCTTCTTCTTCTCAATATGAATCGAATGTCCTCCTGCTCTTCAGAAAAAAAAATATTGTGCTTGATGGAATAAAAATCGAGAGATTCTCATTCATTTGTCATTATCTGCCTGAAGTGTCTGCTCTCATTTCATGCTGTGTATTTTTTTAGGACAAATTAAAGGCAAATTTATATAGGTTATTCCTTGACAAAAAATCAAATATAAGCAAAATTAATAATGTAAAATAGGTAGGTACCAATGGCTTGGAGAGTGAAATGCATAATAACTTGCTGCAACGCAAGTGCCTCAAAGTACCCAGAAATAAAATTATTCAAATTTCCTGATAAAGGAACTACAAAATATAATGACTGGCTGAAACTGGTAGGGGAATCTCGCTATAACGTAGAAAAACATAAACGTCCACTCATTTGTAGCAAACATTTCGATGCAAAATATTTTGGGAAAAAGAAATTGAAAGCAAATGCCATTCCTACTCGCTTCTTAGAAAAAAACAAAACCAGTACCATTGCAACAAATGATGACTTTGATGATGAGCTTGATTTTGATCCGTCTAATGCCCTAAAATCATACTCCAATAACAAAGATAAAGAAAAAGAAGATGTAATGGACCTTAGCATTGAGGAACTTAACAAAGTTTCCTCAATTATGGTGTGCAATGAAAATGAGTGTTCCGATTTCGTTTGCAAGAACTGTGAAGGTAACGTAAAAAAACATTTTTTTTATATAAAGGAAATAAACAAATTAAAAAAATTTAATTTATTGCTGAAAATGAAGATTAAAAAAAATTCGAAACTAAAATCAAATATGATACGTAATATATATCGATTGAAAGCAAACAAAACAAAGCTGCAAACGAATGAAAAACAGAGTATCGAGGAACAAATCGATGGATTAGTTGGCATTAATAAAAGAACCAAAATATTTTCCAAGCTTATCCTCTCGCAGGGAATGCGAAAATATACAGAAGATGAAAAGTGGATTTCACAATGTATTTTTTTCCGTTCGTCCTCCGGATACAATTTTTTGCGTGAACAATTAACACTACATTTACCACATCCAGCTTCATTACATAGGTGGATAAAAATAAAAAGTTTATCACCTGGAATGAATAGAAATATTTTACATGAAATAAAAAAAATAACCACAACTATGGAATCTAGGGAGAAAGAAGTAATTATAATATTTGATGAGATGAGTATCCAGTCAAATCTAACCTATAATAAATACAAGGATCTTATTGAAGGTTTTGTTGACTATGGGCGAAATGAGAGATTCGATACGCTAGCTAAGTCGGTATGTGTTTTCATGATCCGCAGCTTATGTGGACAATTTAAAAAAGTGCTGTATCATGTTGTTAGCCCTTCAAATATACCAGTAGACAGACTCAAAATTGAACTGATGAATTGCATCGATATATGCATTGAATTGAATTTAAACGTAAGAGCCATTTGTTGTGATCAGGGCCCTACGAATCGGGGTCTATTCAATAGATTAAACATTGGCATAAGTGGCCAAAAATCAAAAGAAAAGAACATTTATTTTAATTATAGAGACAAACTTATATACGGCTTATATGATATACCTCACCTTGTGAAAAGCATTCGATATAATTTACTTCGACATGATTTGGGCACTCCTGATGGAGAAGTTAGTTGGAAGGTCATTGAGTACTTGTTTAGTGCAGAAAGGAACAATACAACTAAAGTATGCCCTAAATTATCATTCGCTCATATTGACCCTACAGAGTTTCAGAAAATGAGTGTAAAATTAGCTGTACAAGTGCTAAGTAGGTCTGTGGCTTGCGGAATTAAAGCTTTAATTGCAATAGATAAATTTCCGGACTCCATAAAACAATTTGCGAAACCTACTTCAGAATTTGTAAGAAAAATAGATCGACTTTTTGACATATTAAATGGAAAGCCAGCTTTGATTAGAAATGATGCTAACATAGACTTTTTAAAGGAAATGAGAGATTACATAATACAAATAAAAAGAATAAATTCAAAAACGGAACCACATTGTTTTGAAGGCTTGATTCTTAGTATTGAAAGTGTTCTTTGTATCAGGGAAGCATTATTCGCAGATTATAGTGATGTTTTCTACATTTATGTTAACAAATTCAACCAAGATCCCCTTGAGAATCTGTTTGGTAAAATTAGAGCACGCAATGTCAATAAAAGTAATCCAACCGATTCTGAATTCGGGTCTTTACTAGCGAAAGTGATAGCTCTGAAATTTTTATTCAAATCGAAGTTTTCAAACTGTGAAGAAGACGAATCGGAATATCTCCAGCTAGATTGGAATGCAGTGTTGGAAAGTAACAAAGAAAACCAGAACGAACAACAGAAAGTCCCTGATTTAAATAATATCATAAATGATGAGGACTATGGAACGGACAATAGTGAAGATGCAGATGACAAAAACACAGTTGATACTAGTGTGCCTATGATCAGTGACCTTGCTACGAGGTATTTTGCAGGATACTGCTTTTTTAAAACTTTAAAAAAATTAGGCACAGCGTGTGAAAATTGTGTTGCGGAAATGTCTAAGGATAAGCTTAATATTGACATCACTGAAGTTCTAATAAAAATAAAAGAGTACGACAACTCTAACGAAACAACTGTGCTTTTATGGCCATCTGAAAAATATTTCCAAATTTGTCGTTTGCATGTGGATATATTTTGCACATACTTCAAAAAACGACCGTTTGAATTGTACATAAGAAAAAACATTGTCGAATAGTGTTTACAAAAAACAAACGTAGATTTCCCATACTGGT
Source organism: Cheilosia vernalis (assembly GCA_949126925.1). Classification (NCBI taxonomy): domain Eukaryota; kingdom Metazoa; phylum Arthropoda; class Insecta; order Diptera; family Syrphidae; genus Cheilosia; species Cheilosia vernalis. Next base: position 45,302,732 of record OX421358.1, read on the forward strand.
TTGACACATCGAATAAGTGCTATGCACACAGATTAGACACCATTAACTTCCTTGTAAATGTTCTGCTATGGAAAAATTGCAAATGGGTTCTCGATAAGAGCATCCGAAGAACTAAACTTCCGAAGAAGAAAAACAGGAAGTTGCAAATTCTTATGAATGCTTGAAAAATTTAAATCTTAATATGAAATTTTGAGTATGAAGTACGGCAAATAAACATAAAATACAAAAAAAAAAGTATCTTTATTTAGATATATAGATACACATGAAATACATGCAAAAAATAAAAAAATATATAAAATAAACATAGAATAAAAAAAAACATGGTTATTTTTTGTTTGTTTGGTAGGTAGGTACTACACATAATTATGAAGAAAAAAAATTTAAGAACACGAAAACTAAAAAAAAAATTAAAAAAATAAAACACAAAAAAAAAAATTTTAGTTAGATACACACATGAAATATAGGCAAAAAACAAGAAAAAAATAATAAAATAAAATAAAAAACATTAAAAAAACACAAAATATAAAAAAAAATAAAAACATAAAATACAAAAAAAAATTTTTTAGTTAGATACACACATGAAATATAGGCAAAAAAAAAATATATAAAATAAACATAAAATTTAAAAGAAACCTGATTTTCTTTTATTTTTTGGGTAGGTACATATAATTATGAAGTATGTAGGTATAACGCAAAAAAAAAATACAAAATCAAAAACCGCATCATCACTGAGCCGTTGCGCCGAAGAGTTCTGATTGTTTTCCAATGGAGAAATCATTTGCAATCCAAATCAAATTCATAAACGCTTTTTTTAATTAGTTTTATAAAAATTGCGTGCTCTTATTTTTCCCAGTAGATTCCTGACTCTGCATTATTTAGTTCAAGAAATCTAAACAAATTTTGTCAACTAGTATAATTAGAATTACACACTTTACTCCAAGAAATACCCCTATATTGTACTCTATATTTAGTCTTCCCATATTTATCCTTATTATTTTTGTATTACGTCTTAAACTATTAAAACTAAACGATATGCTACCTTTCAAAATCAATTTAAATCTAAATTGAGTGTAACCCTATATATATACCTACGTACCTATCAGAAAAATGTGTTTGTCCTTTTTTCTTTCTAAGCGAGTGTAAAGTGAGATAATAATTCAACAGTTGTCGGTTTTTTGTTCTACCAACTGCGATTTTTATTTATCACAAGAAAAATTAAAATTTTTGCTTGTGGGGAATGGGAACGAGAAGCACAGGATAAAACGAAAGCAAGAAATTTCGTCACGCACAATCCATTTGTGCACACACGCAAACGATTACGATATGCTCAATTGGCACTCAGGAAAAAGCTTTTATTTTGTTGGATAATCGTTGTTGGACGAAGAGAAGAGCTTTTTGTTGGACAATCGTTGTTGGACGATCGCAAGAAATGTGGACATCAGCCAACATGGGACTGCGACATCTGTATATTATATTATCTGTGCCTTTATCTTGGATGAGAAGCTGTCGACGAACGACTCTGCAAGTGTATGCAGATGTATACCTAGGAGAAGAGAAGATTTGGTGGTTTTCGAAATATACTATACATGTATTTCTTAAAGCAATTAATATACCAATAAATTTCTTAGATTTCATGGAACAAATAAACATTTTTATTTGCTTAATGGAAAAGAAAAAATAAAACAAATGAAACTCAAGTGCAATAAGGAATAACCATTTCTTTTTTGCAATAATACATTCTTTTACAACTGATTTGAGTATATTCCAAAGAGTGTCTCTTCCTTTAAATAACTGAAAAAATGCACCAAAAACGATGAAACGACTGCAAAATAGCAATCGTTCAATCGAATCGTTGCGGCGAAGGTAGGTATTATTTGACGCTTGAATTGGAAGCGTGAAGCAACAAAAACGATGATCGTCCAATCGTTTCGACGATTATCGTTTTTTGGTTGTTTCACGAAGTAGAAGTATCGTCGAGACGATGTCGTTCGATCGTTTTGTGCTTACGCGATTAGGGATTTCCTTAGCAATTGCGTTGTTAAGGTAAGCGACGCCTGGGACGGTTTGAAGCTCAAACTCATCCCAGCCAACGACATCTCGAGGAGACCTAGGGCCCGCATTGGGTTGCCAAATATGGAGATAGAGGGGGAAAGGCTTCTCCAAAGTCTCAAACTCCACAACCCGACGACTGGATAGTTATCAAGGCGGAGGAACCGCACAAAAATACTATGTCCTTCCTGTTGCTTATAAATAACAAGTGCCTGGCTGCTCTTGAGAAAGCAGACTTTAAACTTAAGTTTGGCATATAAGGCATGCTAAACTTAAGGATTTTATTTCCTCGGGTCCTGAGGATGATGCGGACATCGTCGAAACCGACAAGTTGTTGGAGAACCTCTTAATAACAGACAAAACCAAGAATAATGCCGAAAATCGTTCAGATTAACTTGAGGCACTCAAGGTGTGCCTCCGACAATCTGAAGATTTTTCTAAGGAAGGAAAACGTGGACATCGGCATTATCCAGGAGCCCTGGATGAGAGATTCGTCCATAAAGGGGCTTCAAGATAGACAATACAACATTTTGTACAAACATCAGGCCACAGGTAAGCCAGACCATACTCGGTAAGAAACATCTTAACGGGTGTTTTATGTTCCGATCTTAGCTCAAATGCTCAAATGATTTAACAGTGGAATAACAGATAAGGACAACCTACTAATGTGTTGCTTTGTCTTCCAGAGTACGGGAACTTGTCGGGAGTGGGAAGAGGTCCTAGATATCACACTAAAAACAAACAATGATAGCTTTTTTTTATAATTAACACGCACTAAAGAGGTTATGACTACTCTTATGGTGTAGTTTGAAGTACACAGCGCGGGCGTTAAGGAAATTGGGATAGAGAAGATAGGAGATTCCGATGCACATTGGTTTTAAATGTCTGCAAATTGCACTGAGGGGGAAAGACCGAGCTGGGCAAGGCATTCCACATTCGTGTTGTACGGCTTATGAAAGAATCTCTATATTTCATAGTACGACCGAAATTAGGCTGAAGGGTAAACTGATGAGCATTCCTGGCTTGGCGAGTATTGCGGTTGAATTGTTGAAGGGGTGGAATGCAGCTGGCGATTTTGCTTGAGCACTGTTTATAGAAATAGCGATAAAACAATGAGAGACATGTTACATTTCTGCGATGTTCAAACGAATTTATAGAATTCGCTATATTTGTGTCTCCAATAAGTCTTAAAGCACGATTCTATATCCTATCCAGCAGGTGCAATGAGGTTTTGGGCGCACCAGACCAGATATGAGAGTTATACTCAAGTTTGGGGCGAATGAACGCCTTGTATATGGCAGCCAGATCAGAAGGGGTAAAATATTTCTTGCACTGTTTGAGGAAACCTAGACATTTCGCAGCGTTCTTGGCGACTTCGTGTATGTGGTCATTCCAACGGAGTTTGTCATGGACACACATACCGAGAATGGAAAGTCTTTCGGTTTCGGCGACGCAAGTACCATTCATGGATAATGGCTGAGGATTCTGGTTTCGCTTTAATGACAGCAGACAGCATTGTGTTTTGGAAGCATTAAATTCCACTCTATTGGCTGAACCCCATTTTATAATGCTGTCGAGATCGGAATTTAATGAGCTTAACATACGTTGCCGTTCCAGTTCTACGGCCGAAGAGCAGGGACGTGAGTCTTCGAATGAATATGAGAAGCTGAGGGTGCTGTCATCGGCGAAGGAGTGGATTGGATTAGAAGTTACAGACAGGAGATCATTTATGAAAATGAGAAAGAGAGTGGGAGACAAAACGGAGCCTTGGGGAACACCAGCATTTATATGGTGAATTTCAGACTTGAAGCCATCCAATACAACTTGAATTGAACGGCCAGAGAGGTAGTTTCTAATCCATTGAAGAAGAGACGCATCGATCCCATATGCACGCATTTTCGACAAAAGAGCTTGGTGCCAAACTCTGTCAAATGCCTTTGAAATATCAAGCGCAACAATCTTCGTTTCACCAGAGTGATGTAGAGATTGGTTCCACTTTTCGGTGAGATAGGCCATCAAATCCAGTGGATCTGTTGCCACGAAAACCGTACTGCCGGTCATTAATGAGTTTTCGTAATTCAAGATATTTCATGAGCTGACGATTTATCGGCGTTTCCATGACCTTAGAAAGAATGGATGTAAGTGCTATGGGTCGGTATTTGGTGGGAGAAGAAGATTCGCCTTTTTTGGGGACGGCCTGGACAAATGCTGTTTTCCACCTTCTCGGGAAGAGTCCAGAAGAATAGGACAGATGGAAATCTTACGCAGTGGTTTTGCCAGCGTGGAAGAACACCTCTTCAGAACAATTGGGGAAATACAATCTGGACCAGCGGATTTATTTATGTTGAGATCATTAAGTACTCTTGCCACTGTACGAGTGCGAAAATGGATTTGTCCCATGGTGTATTCGACGCTCTCAAGTACAGGTAGACGCAAAGCGCAATCTGGGAGCATTGAGCTGGCTGCAAAATGTGCGGCAAGCAGATTCGCTTTGTCTAAAGAGTTGACAGCTGGAATGTCATTGTAAATGAGCGTTGGGATCGAAGATGTGGCCGAATTCTTTATATTTTTTACAAAATACCAAAAGTTTTTACTACCCTTGGGACATTGTAGTATTTTTTGCCTCAACTTTTGGTCATACGAGAATTTAACACGCTTGATAGTGGTATTGCAGTCATTTCTGGCTCGCTTGAACTTTTTTCGGTTTTCCTCAGATGGGTTGGCCTTATATGACCGAAAACTTAACTCCTTTTGTCTGATAGCCTCTTTACAGCTCGAGTCGTACCACGCATTTTCTTTCGGTATGATACTCTTTATCCTGTTAGGAATAAAGGATTTCATACCTAAGGTGATAATACTGGACACCATATCAGCGGCGGCATCCACGTCGTTATCGAGGAAGCATAACGACCAGTTAGCTTTAGGGTCGAAAACTGGAGAGTGTCCAATCTGGAGTTACTCTCAGACGACAGATGGATCCTCTATGACTTAGGTCTCGAGGCCAAGCCAAGTAAACCATTTAGAAACCCCAAAAGAGTTAATTGGACAAAGTTTGGTCAAGTTCTTCGGACGAAACTCAAAAACACACTTTAAGACTCACTTTAGCTATTGAAGAACTGGATGCAAAGGTTAAGACTTTCGAGAACTCAATGGGTGTGGCATACAAAGTACATACATGGGTGTACCCATTTAAAAGTAGAACAAAAAAAAAAACACTTCCCCCATGGTGGAACGAAGATCTCTCCAATCTCAGACAGATAACCAGAGCGATTTTCAATACCTGACACAAATACAAATTCTGGCAGCCAGCAAGGCATCCAAAACAATCAATCGATCTGACGATTCAACACTCACTAGTGCAACGCTAAGTGAACTGAAACGTGAAATCGAATCCCTAAAACCTAAGAAAGCTCCTGGTTATGATTTGATCACCGGAGAAGTTCTGAAAGTTCTACCAAGGAAAGCATTAATTAAGCTTCTTCATATTATAAATGCTCCGCTCAGACTAAAACACGTGCCGAGTCAATGGAAAGTCGCGGAGGTCATAATGGTTTTAAAACCAGGAAAACCGCCAAATGAAGTAAAATCATATAGACCGATTTCCCTTCTTCCAGTCATTTCCAAAGTCTTCGAGAGAATATTGCTTAGGCGCCTACAACCGGTTATTGAAGACAATAATCTTATCCCTGACCACCAGTTTGGGTTCAGAACCAAGCATTTGACGATTGACCAAGTACATAGAAATACTGACGTAATCGAGAAAGCATTTGAAGAAAAAAAAATTTGCTGTAGCATATTCCTTGACGTCTCACAAGCCTTTGATAGGGTGTGGCACGACGCCTTGAAATTTCAATTACGACAAGTTCTCCCCGCAAGCCTATATGATATTCTAGAATCATATCTCGGGAATAGACTCTTCCGTGTTAGAAATGGAAACCAATACTCGGAGCTAAAAGAAATTTCGGCCGGTGTACCGCAAGGAAGCGTCGCCGACGACACAGCTATCCTAGCAGTAGGTAATACAATCGAAGAAGCGACTACAAAACTGCAAGCCGCAGTGAATAAGGTAAATTAATGGACAAGGTACCGGCGGATCGCCCTCAACGAAACTAAATATGTTCACGTGAATTTCACTTATAAGAAAACTAATGACTTGCCAATTTTTCTAAACTTGGCCCGAATACCCTTTGCAAACGAGGCCAAATACCTGGGAATGACACTCGACACAAAGCTGAAATGGAATTCGCACGTGAAAATGAAACGTAAAGAACTCGATATCAAATATGGAGAAATGTACTGGTTACTCGGAAAACGTTCCCAGCTCAGTACTGAGAACAAACTGCTTTTATACAAGCAAGTGCTAAAGCCGGTGTGGACCTACGGTATACAACTTTGGGGTTGTACCAAGAAAACAAATGCCAATATTCTACAAACTTTTCAAAATAAAGTGCTAGAGAAATTGTACAAGCACCATGGTATATCAGAAACGACGATATCCATAGGGATCTTGGAATTCCAACAATCGAAGCTGAAACTAGAAGCTTCGGGAGAAAGCATAGAAACCGACTAATCAGACATATCAACAATACAGTCCGACAAATCTTGGACGAGAGCAATTTATTGTGCCGACTACAAAGAACGAAACCGTTCGACTTGGCAAGATAAGATTAGCCGCGTCTAATTTGCGGAACACGCAGGATCTTTCATTGGAAAGTAACCTGTCAAAAGTTGTTATTTAATGATAGAAAAATTGCTTGATAAGCTATATGTTACAGTTGCAGTATCTAACAATCTTTAGAAGGGTGGTGTTTTAGTCAGTAAAAATCTGACACTACTATGAGAACGCGCTTGCTTTTCTTATAGTGTCTTTGGAAGATTTTCACCTACCCACGGATAAAAAAAGAAGAAAAAAAGGCATCCAAAAAGGAGGCTGGGATGGATTGCTGCCATTCAATAGAAACAATTAAGGACTCTGGCAACACGAGCATGAACCCGCAAAGGACTTCAGACCAATTACTCTAACCTGCTTTGTTCTTAAAACTTTAGAACGTGCAATTGACATCCACATGCGAAGGTTCCTAGTAGAATCATCGCTATCTGTTTCATCAACTGGGCCTCAACCCAATGATGTCCCAAGATCTTCATTCTTCTGCCAGCCAATCCCAGTGCCAATGATGTTTTAATGTTTTTGCTTCATGTGTCTGATAACCGCCTAATTGTCCAGTGCAAGGATATTTCTTCCCTTCACCTGATCCTCAAATAAATTTCCTCACAGGAATTGCGTGCAATGTGAACTTGTATTAGATATTGTTTTGTCATGGATCGTTTGTTTTTGATATGTCTTTTGTTATGTTTTATTTATTTGAAGATTGTTGATTTTGTTAAATAAATTTGCCTAATTTTTTTGTTGCTGCAATAAAATTTTAAGTTTTACTTTAGGGATTTTGGTTTTTCGGGATCTGTGGCTTTTCGGGTTTTTAGTTTTTCAGCATTTTGGGCTTTCGGGATTCTGTCCGACTCCCTTTCTATCCAATACGTCCGGGCTACCATACGACAGTTTGTGTTACGCACGAATCGGAAATTTTTTTGTTGTGTTGAATATGCCCAGCTCGCAAGTGCTTACCGAAGAGCCTGATGTATATATCGGATGGCGGAGATTACACCAATATGTATTAGATGATCTCAGTTTGCAAGACTTATACTCTTCCTTGGTCATTGGATAAAGATGATCCCCATGTAGTTTACTAATAAATAGTCCGTGGATGGGACTATAAATGCATAGTTTTGGTCGTGCAACGTGGGAACTGGTAGCACTTTGAACGCCTTAAGACTCTTCGTTGTATAATAATGGAAGGGTAAGTTCAATTATGATATTGTTGCCCGTGACTCTGCCCTTCGGATGGAGTTCCTTATAAAGTTTTAAGAGCGACTCATGATGTCGTTCTCCAGATATCATCAAATTCCGAGCAATATTGTCATGAATCCTCGTCAATCAGGGATGGAAAAGTCGATACAATTTATTGAGCAAAGATTCAAACGTTTTCTCTATTGTATCTCCAATATTTCTGGTTGAAATACTGTTTTGAGTTTAAGGTTCAAGACAATATTTTAAATTTGAATGTGTAAAATGAGAGTATTAAGCCTATCTCGTAGATGAACATATAAACTATTTTTTGTTGTAGATATGTGTAGTTTTGTTATGAAGCTATTAATGTTTATTTATTTTAATGTTTTATTAATTAAATTTTGTTTATGTTTTTGAAAATAAAGTGTCAGTTGTTTTTGAGTTTCTTTGAAGATGTTCAGAGCCGAATCTATTATGGTTGTTTGGTTTTTGACCAATTGCATCAAGTGCTTTTCGTTGCCTTGTATGCTTTCAATAGTTTCTTCATATTTTTGTGCAAAGCGTTGATCTAATATTCCAAACAATTTATTTGTCAGAGTTCCTCCTTCATGCTAACGAAGATGCCGTTCTTAGAGTTAGACGTTCTCCTTTCGACATCAATAGGCGTTTTTCTTTTTTTAGTTCAGAGCACAACCTGAACTGTTATACAAAAAGTTCGTGATTCTTTTTTAGCTCAGATAATTCAGAGCTCGAATTTGTATTTCTTGTTTTCGCTCAGAGCATGATCAGAGCGCGCTCTATGAGCTCAGAATAAATTGACTGGGCATCCTGATTCCTGTGTAAAAAGCTGAGTACACATGTACATACATACTTCCAGTCACATTTGAAGGACAAAAAAAAACAGGAAAAACAAAACATCCTCTGAACGCTCTGAGCACGCATGGTTCAGAGCGCGCTCCTAATACTCGAACTCTGCTCAGTGCTCAGCTCTTAACTAAAAAAGAAAAACACCTAATGATGTCGAAAGGAGAACGTCTAACTCTAAGAACGGCATCTTCGTTAGCATGAAGGAGTACTTCGTTGTTTAACTCAATTTGCTTTAGTTGGCGTTGAAATTGACGAATTTTCGCGGTATCGTAAAGCTGCGATTACATGGCCATTTTTTCGAGTCATTTAAATGGCGCTCTGACGTAAAAATCTCGTCACAAAGCCGTCATTTAAATGTCGTTCCGTGTGATCGCCATTTTTGGGACAACATTTTCGGCGTCATTTAAATGACTAGGAAAATGGCAGAGCAAATGACATGAATTTTGTACCATTTAAATGACGGAAAAAAATGGCCGTGTGATCGCTCTTCAATGACGCCTAGGACAAATGACTAAACTTTTCAGCTGTTGCGTCATTTAAATGGCAGCCTCAAAAAAATTACTAGGCACGAAATTCATGCTATGCCATTTTCTACGCAAATGACAAATGAAGCACCATTTAATATGATATAATGTACTTTCATTTGGCTTTTTTTGTAGAGAAAGGATGAGTCGCATCTGTGGTGTTGTTGCTATTTTGGTAAAAATTAATACACGCAGAAAAATTACTTAAAATCAACCAACTGAAAAACTACAAAGTGATAACTGTTAATATAGCTCATACAAAGTTAAGTGGATTACAAATAGCCGAGTCAGTTTAAGGAAACTGCAAAATTGGGAAAATTGACTATCTGAAGTTTCTCAGTTCTTCCTGAATTTTTTGTGCACGTCAGATAGTCAACCAATAATTTATAGGAAAAATATCAGATAGGCAGTTTTGGCAGAATTTTCTACTTGCTCTTCTATATATACTTGCCATTAATACAAAATAGAATTTTAGGCAGTTGGTCAGTTTTGCTTGTAAGCCGACGAAATGACGCTTGCTTTCATTTGAAATTTGAATTTTGTCTCGTGGCGAAAGGACGTGAAATTAATAAACCGGTTTAAATTTTATTTTTTGTGGTTGTGTTGTTCGGTACCTACCTTCTACCTATTGAGCGTAATGGAAAACGAACCGTCGCCCTCAAGTGCCGACAATATGGACTGTTCAGTGAACTATGTTATGAATTCCAAGACCAAAAAAGCAGTAGGGAAGCGGAACAGAAAAATTAGCCATTCGTGGAGTGACGAGGAGAATTCGCGTTTGATTGTGGCGGTGCAAAAACAACGGGCACTTTGGGATAGCGCAGTTCCCCAATACAAACTGCAGAATATCAAAACGGGAGTGTTTCTCTCAGGCAGTGCTTTTGATATGCTGGCAGGTGCAGCTGTTTGCTATCCAATGCTTAACCGAATGTAAAGCGATTAAAGACACCACCACACCATCCGAGAACCGTCCGTTGCGATCTACATCGACATACAACAATTTGTAGTCAGCATCAGCTACTCCCATCTCCGCAATTTCCACCATCATCGCCAAAGTTCTTTTTGACATTTTTTATTTATTATCATATTTTTTTTTTGTTTTCTATGCAATTTAAATTGATTAAAAAGGTGGCACGCATGTGTCTGCCGAAAGAAAAACACTAAATGACAGTAGCTATATTTTTCTCATTGGTCATTGGTGTCATTTGTCATTTAAATGAGGCAAATCATTGCCATGTGATCGCCATTTTTTCGCTCATCATTTAAATGTCATCCCAATGGAGAATTCTAAATGACTCGCACTGTCTGTCATTTGATTTTGGGACAAAAATGACGGTAATAGTCATTTCGTGTGATCGCCATTTTTTCGCAAATGACCAATGACGAATCGTAGCTTGAATGGCACTCTAATACGACATTTTTTGCGGACGTCAGAGCTTCATTTAAATGACTCGAAAAAATGGCCGTGTAATCGCAGCTTAAGTAAGGTTGGTTATCGTGAAGATCTCGTTCATCAGTTTTAAGCACTCCTTGTAGGTATAAAATTCGGCCCAGAAGTTTGTTAGGTTGAATTATACTACAGTCTGCCATGAACTCGCAATCATGTTCACTTTTCCAATATCTTCAAAGAATATCCCAGACTCACTGGTGAACTGTGTAATTTCCACTTCTTCTAATTGCTTATGTGTTGCAGGAATTATGCATGCAGTATGCAGATAATATGCAGATCCATGGGTTAAATTTTGTTGTTTTTCGGAGACCTCTTCTACTCGGTTTTTTATTGATCGTCTTCGGCTCTAGTGAACTTGTCGTTCCTAAGTTCACTTCTTGTATTGATGGGTTCTTTAGTTCTGCTGGAGATTCACTAGTGTGTGATTCAAGCGGAAGTGGACACAATTTTATAATTAATCTCTTGAGATATTTTTTGTTACAAAATACGGTAGCAGAACGCACATTGTTAGCTATTCCTGGATGGATTTCGGTAACGCGTCCCATCATCTAGTTAGTTGGTGGTAATCTTGAGTTAATTTTTTGTGTTAGTTTCTAGCGGGAACGACAGCTGCGTGGTTCCTAGATGATTGTGTCAGGTGCGGCATTCAGCGCTGATCCAATGAGAAATGACCAGGCTTGAGTACTGGAGTATCATCTAAGACTGTTAGAGGACGTGAATGCAGACATGCTTCTATCTGCGTCAGTAATGTCGTCATTTCCTCAAATGTTAGCTTCTTATCACCGATTATTCTTTTCAGATGGTGGTTATTTAATTGATTTAACACCCGCCTCCCATAACCCTCCAAAGTGCGGAGCAGCAGAACTCTTCGGAACTCCGAAAAATAGATTTTAATTTTTTTTTCAATTTGTTCTAACTCTTTTGTGTTTGGGTTTAGAAATAAATTCTTTGATGACTTTTTTGTTGCGTTTCTCAAGCACTATCCACAACTCTAATCAGAACTCTTCGGAACACCGAAAATGAGATTTTAATTTTTTTCAATTTGTTCAATTTTCAAAGTTCTATAACTTTTTTTGTTTATATTCCAAACAAATTTTCATACTTAGAGAACTCCAGAACTCTTGGCGTAGTGCATTTAATGATTTTCTTTGAAAATGGGGTGCTGTCATATTATATAATCGAAAAATACTTTCTTTTGCGCAATTTGGCAAAATATGAGGAACTCTAGAACTAGGTATTTTGTTTCTATTTCAATGACGACAACCGTGCAAATGGCACAATCGCCGATACAAATACTCATCTGTTCATCTTCGAATCACTTAACAACAAAAAGTCGGCGGGAGTGGACGGTATCCCAAACGTCGTATTAAGACCCCTGCCGCTAGAGGCGATAGATATCTTCGCCACGCTATTTAAAAATGCGCTGAATAATGCATATTATCCGGCGCAGTGGAAAATAGCGGTGGTACATCCTATCCCGAAAAAGGATAAAGATAGGACAAACCCTGGTAATCTGCGGTTAATTAGTTTGCTCCCGTATGTTAGCAAGGTATTCGAGAAAGTCGTCAATAGAGCTCTTTTAAGATGGGTTGAAGAAAATAAGATTATTCCGGAAAATCAGTTTGGCTTTAAAGCGGGGCATGACACTATTCATGCCGCGTCGAAACTGGTCTCCACATTCAGTGGAATAAAAGTAAGAAGCAATGCACGGGTGCCTGCCTGGTCGACTTTGAAAAGGCCTTCGATACCGTATGGTTGGGAAAGAAGTTCGTTGTCAAAGCTGGCAACGTAATTTCGAGCAGGGTTTTCGAAATTAAAAACGGCTTACAACAGGGAGCAGTGAATTCTCCGGTCCTGTTTAATATTTACACAAGTGATCTGGTGGGTTCCCTCAGACATGCTATATAGCGTACGCAGACGATTTAGTGGTCATCAACATCCTTCTGCAACGTGATTTCGAACAAATTAAGAGGTATTGCGATGATTGGAATTTAAAAATCAATTTCCAAAAATCGGAAACAATCCTGTTCAGAACTCCATTGGTACACTTTAATGTATATTATATAATCATCATCACATTCGAATGAAATGCGAATTAATATGTCAATTGTGCTACAATTTAAGCAATTTTCAACCCTGGTCATATTTACACAATATTATACAAGTAAACGTCGACATACAGGCTTTTGTCATTTAAAGTGGTATTTTAAAAAACGATTCCTGCACAATTAATCAATAAATGTAGCTATTGTGCAAAATGTGTTAGTACAATTCTAAGGCAAAGAGAATATAAGGTATATATAAGCCACTTCTAAACTTACCCTTGCACGATTGGCAATAACATTGTTGCGTGAGTCTGATGTTTGCTCAGATCCTATAATGAATTCGTGCGACTTATAAGCTAACTCAGGACACTTCTTTCTTCTGGGCAGTGGGGGCTCATTCGAAGGGCCTATGGGCAAACAAGAATCTTCTTTGATTGTTAATGTGCGTATACATAAACATTAATAGTGTTTTTCGTTGTAGTAATGCAAATACGTACCAAATTGATTTGGAACTGGCGCCCTGCGCACGACCTCTGGTCTAGAGTTTCCGGTAAATTCATGCCAACGATAAGTGCTCCTATACTCCGAGTGGAGCTGCTGAAATAATAACGAAATGAAGCTATTAATACACCTTCAAATTGTATTGTATAATTTTATTTGTCAAATACAAAACTTTGAATATAATTAATAAGAAATAAAAAAAAAGGCCGGCAAAAATCCTCATCCAAACCCTCCACGTGGGTGCCGGCTGGTAATAACTATCACAGTTGTCTTGTGCGATGTCAAGACGGAGTTAGCTGAGGTCAGGGAGCATTGCATAGAATTTTTAAATTCTCAATAGTTTAATTCTTTTCACATGCTCTTTGACCATAGGATAGGGGTACCTGATTTCAGTGGTGGTGCGAGCGCTTTTACGCACAAATCCGTGCCGAAGAATGCAAGGCTGGGGGTCAAACCAGTCACTTACGAGCTCCTTCCTTCCACTCTGTCAGCGCTCCCAAAACCATCCACATCCTCTTCATCCACCGCGCAGGACACTAGCACCAGTGCCCAAAGACGCGAAACTAGCCACAAATCAGCCGGTAACCGTCGGAAAAGCGCGTACAAGAGAGCCATTTTCATTCTGGGTAAGATTACCAAGAACGAGGAGGCCGGTACGGTTTCTTCGCGGGACCTGGCTGATAAAGAGAAATGTCAACGGATTGTTGATGAGTACGTCAACTTCTGCAAAGACACACAGCCACAACCACAAGCGCGTAAAACGGAGGCCACAAAGCGGAACCGCTCTCTTGAGGTGGTCAAGACTGACTCTCAGCGACCCAATCGGCACGAACTGTCAGTGAGGTTGTTAGAGACGACCTGCAAATCGCACTGGTAGGTTCTCGAAGGAATTTCTAGTTGGCTGCGTTAACGAGATACGTGACGCTTGGGACGGCTTGAGACTCAAGGTGATCCTAGCCAGGGAGATTCCGAGAAGACCTAGAATACGCATCTGGCTCCATTGACAGTGATAAGTGATAAGCTTATCAACTGTCTTAAGCTCCACAACCCGACGGTTCCCATGGACGACTGGAAAGTCATCAAGGCAGAGGAACCACACAACAACACCCTCTCGTTTCTGATGCTGATTACTGAGGACAGCGCGGACCTGATCGAGAAGATCGGCTGCAAACTTCGCTTCGGCATCAGACACGCTAAAGTCAAAATCTTCCGATCCTCAGGCCAGACCGACGACTTCGACGAAGTCGACGGCGCCAGCAAGTTGCTGAAGGACATGTTGATCGTGACCACTCAACCCACAGCCCAAACCAACCCAACCACCGTAAACACCAATGCTGAAAGTCGTGCAGATTAATCTGAAGCACTCTAAATGTGCTACAGATAACCTGATGATTCTCCTTAAGGAGGAAGACATCGACATCAGCATAGTTCAAGAACCATGGGTAAACGGCCCCACTATAAAGGGCCTAAACTACAGGCCGTATAATCTTTTTTACAACCGAAATAACAACAGCCATGGTAAGCCAAGAACCTGCATTTTAGCTTCAAAAAACATATTAAAGCTTTTATATGTCCAAATTTTAGCTCGTCTGATTTAACAGTAGTTAAACAGGAGAGTGCGGGAGGCAAGGACCTGCAAATTGCTTCCGTCTACATGGCACATGACCGAAGAACTCCACCAGAAGAAGTACATGAGCTCGAAAGCGAAGTCTAACCTGCTGATGGGCTGTGATGCCAATGCAAGACACGTGCTATGGGGAAGCTCCGAAACAAACGAACGCGGTGAGTCCTCTTTGATTATATTATCGAAAATAATCTGTCCATTTTCAATAGAGGTAGCACTCCAACTTTTATCTTTCCGAGTACGGATAGTTTTAATGGTTGGGAGGATGTTATAGATATCACAATAGGCAAAAACAACAGCATTATGAAAGTTCAAAATTGGAGAGTATCCAATCTGAAATCTTTTTCAGACCACAACTGGATACTCTTTGATATAGATCTCGATATCGAGAAACCAAAACCTTTCCGAAATCCCCGAAAAATTTATTGGCCAAAGTTTAATGAAGTCATTAAATCTAAACTCCATAAATTTGCAAACCCAAAAATCACCTCGAACACAGAACTCGAAACAAAAGCAAAGGCCTTCGAAAAAGCCTTTAGTACTGCTTTTAGAGTCTCGTGCCCGGTCAATCACGTTTAAAAAACCCTACCTCCGTGGTGGAACAAGGAACTCTCACATCTCAGACAATTGACTAGGGAGACTTTCAATATCTGTCACAGGTGTAAATATTGGCAGCCTTACCGATTTCATGGCTCATACCGATTTTTAGGAGCTCTTTACTCAACAACCATGTTCCCCATTCTTGGAGAAAAGTGAGAGTCATTTTTATCCCAAAGGCGGGTAGACGCGGTCATGAAATCGCGAAATATTTCAGGCCAATCAGTCTGACCTCCTTTGTTCTGAAGACCCTCGAGCGACTTCTAGATAACCACCTGCGTGGTACAATAGAAATATCAATATCCAAGGCACAGCACGCCTACCTTAAAGGAAGATCAACGGAAACGGCTCTTCATGAGGTAGTGCGAACAATCGAAAAGTCAATACACTATAAAGAATACACTTTAGCAACTTTTCTAGATATAGAAGGGGCTTTCAACAATGTACACACTGAAGCAATTCTGGAATCCCTTACAGAGCTAGGGATAGAGAATCATCTAAGTCTATGGATTGTCTCTATGTTTGGTACTTGGTACACACCCCAAGGAGGTGTTATCTCACCACTGCTGTGGCTCATAGTGATGAACAAAATACTGGTAACTTTAGACAGAGAAAGAAATAAAGTGGTCGGATATGCGGACGATATGGTGATACTGGTGTCAGGGAAGTTACCTTCCGTAATTAGTGAAATTATGGAAAATATTCTCGGGAAGGTTAGCACATGGGCCAGGAGGTGTGGTCTAGGTGTAAACCCGAGCAAAACCGAACTGATGCTTTTCACCACTAAAACGAAAATACCCGACTTCACACTTCCTCGCCTAAACGGCCAACAGCTATCCTTATCCACCAGCGCTAGGTATCTAGGAGTAATCCTGGATCCCAAGCTCAACTGGAAACTTAACATCGAACAGCGGGTAAAGAAAGCATGCATTGCTTTCTACGCCTGCAATAGAACATTTGGTAAAAGATGGGGCCTGCAACCAAAACTGACCCTTTGGATGTACACAGCCGTCGTATGACCAATCCTTACCTACGGGTCAATAGTTTGGTGGCCGGCTCTAAGTAAATCTTGCAACATAATCATACTAAACAAAGTACAAAGAACGGCAAGCATAGGCACCACAGCCACAGGCGCTCTAAGGACAACACCTTCAGACGCCCTTACAGTCCTTCTGCATCTGTTACCTTTAGACCTTCACATTACAAGCATCATAGCATATAGCGCGATCAGACTCAGAGAGTCGGGGTGCTGGTCTGCGAAACCCTACGGCCATAGCAACATTCTGTTTCTCTATCAAGAGAACTTATACCACCCTCAACGGACTATATCACTCCCAAAATGTTATTCAATAAACATTTTAAAGTAAAATTCCCTTCAAGATTAGATTGGCAGGATGGCCGGTTGAACAGGGACACGAACTTAACAATCTACACAGACGGTTCAAAAATGGACTGTGGAGTAGGTGCAGGTGTTTTTTCTGAGTCTCTTAACATCGCAAAATCCTTTAGGCTACCGGATACGGCCAGTGTGTTTCAGGCGGAATTACTGGCCATCCGCGAGGCCTGTCGTCAAATCAAACTACAGACAAACATAGTTCCGAGGCAAAAGATAGACATTTTTATTGATAGTCAAGCTGCCATCAAGGCTATCGCCTCAGTCAATATAACCTCAAAATTAGTATTAGAATGCCGTAAGGAGCTGGCCTCGCTTGACCAGTTCAAGGTCACCCTGATCTGGGTTCCAGGTCATAGCAACGTTTACGGAAACGAACATGCTGACGAGCTGGCCAGGCAAGGCTCTGCCCTTCACTGTTCACTTGCGGAATCGGTGCACATACCGCTCGGAGCAGTCAAAGCAAAGATCTCCTCAGAATTCCTATCGAAGGCAAACGTCAGATGGAGGAGGCTGACGAACTGTATCGTATCCATAGAAGGATGTGGCCAAACTACAGCACGGAAAAAACTACCTACCTCCTAAGCAAATCACGTAAGGTATTGCCAGAATAACAGCGATAATCACAGGCCATTGGCCAATAGGGGAACATGCATTAAGACTAGGCATCCCACATAATACACACTGCCGTAGCTGTAATGACGCAGCCGAAAAGGAAACACTCACTCACTACCTCTGCGTTTGTCCGGCACTAGCTAGGGCCAGACAAAGATCTCTTGGTAGACCCTTCTTCGACTCCCTTGAACAGGTTTCGAATAGTGGTATTAGGGAATTGATAACCTTCTTGAATTCCACAGGCTGGATCTAAAACCTCCTATTGATAATCTTAAACAACCAGGTCAAATGAGTTGTGGTAACAAAACGGCACATGGTGCTACTTGGGTTTTTAGTTAAGCCGCCACTCCTACCTACCTAAGAAATAAAAAATCCTGTCGTTATTCCAGAAATCCCCCCATATAGCGAGGTACTCAACTGAAAAACAAGACGACACTGTATACATTTTTCATTGCTATAAGCACAGCTTTTCCATAATATATTGGATTCAATTTAAAGAATTGAACTCAGTGATGCGAGAAGTGCATGTACTGTAATTTGATTTCCTTTGTTCTTTTGTTAGGTCCTATTCAAGAAAATATTTGATTCGTAACCTTTTAACACAGACAATAAAAATACAGATGTCTTATGCCTGTACAAAATGTTGGTCCCTATTTTTTCCTTACCAGACAACATTTTTCATGGCCTTAACGTTACCAGCCAAGGAGCTTTTAAAATAAGCTTTGAGGATAAAGCTCTTTATTTTTAATAGCACCTTTCTCTTCGCTCCATTCATTCGTGTAGGCAAAGAGCTTCCCTATCCCTTACGCCTTATGGTATGGACATGGTTATGGTTGTGCATGTGAGTTTATGACACAGCAAGAGCAAATCAAAATTATATAATTGCCAAATAATGAAAGACAAAAAAAAAAAAAACAATACAAGAAGGAGTGGGAAGGATTATAATGATATCGGTATAAATGCGATTCTCATACTGTAGCAGCAGGCATAATCCGTCTCGAATCACTTGATGCCAGACTCCATAAGAAATCTGTTTTTTCATGTAATTTGATTTCATGGGATGTGGAACGGCCTTATGTGCATTTTCAATAATCATTCCTTTTGAAAATGTATGTTTGTAATGCGAAGGCGACAACGAAATGGTAGGTAAACTTTATCACTTCACTGCAATCTGTGATTGAAATTAAAAATGGATACCTGCCTACGTGTTATTTGAGGGCAAAAAATATAAAAGTGCGGGATTTACTGTGTTTGTGCGTTTCTATTTAACCAAAAGGGGCAATATTTGATATTATACCAACATAGTATACTACTCGTGATGGATCGATATCCTTACATATATTATATGTATATGTACGAATTAAGATTGTTTCTAAATTTGTATTAGCAGTTATAAACTGATAGACTGTTGGGGTGCAAATTATGCGGGATTTTCTGATTGCGTAAACTCAAAGTGATCGCAATTATTTTAGTTCTTAAAATTAACGATTTCAGGACACAATAGTTTTGGAAACAACAATTTTACTTCAAGTATGTATTTTGGCTTAAATCATTAGTGCCGTTTTCAGGTAAACTAAAGAAAATTTTCTAAAAATTACTTTTTTTCACAATTTTATTGCACTACAATATAGAGAAGAACAGGGTCGGCATTCTGTAAGGCGAAACGTTAAAACGTTTTCGTTTGCACGAAGGAATTTGCATGTGTAACATAGGGCAAATCATCCGTGCGCATGAAAACGTTTGATCGTTTCGCCTTACAGAATCTGGCCCCAGAGCTCGCTATAAAGTTTGGAACGAACATATTACCGTTTTGTTTCAATCGTATGGACCGTTTTCGAAATATGTACACACAGGTATATGTCCAAATTTTGAAAGTACCGTGATTCGATTTCTTAGCGAAAAATTGCTAACCTCACTTACTTAAGCTCAAATATCAATTTTGGTGGAAATTGTTGGAGTCGTTTTTGAACAAATCAATCTTTATATGGCTTAAAACGGCCCCAAATTGTAGGCCCACGAACTCTAAAACCGAAGTTTGAACTAAATCCGGACAGCCGTTCAGGCTGTAGACCTCGGGAGCATACGGTCACCCATTCCTATACAAAGTGCACATTAAAAGTTATGCTTTTATAAATGTCTCCTGATACTTGACGTAAAGTTAGCTCTTTTTGTTGTTGGTTGTTTTTACATTCGTTTTCAGTTTTGTCCAAAAAGGAAGTAGGTACATATGAACAAAAGAAAAAAAAAATTGAATATAGGCCTATTGGACCGTATATTCCCATTAGCCGAAATGAAACTGTGACAGTAAGGAAAAAGAGAATAAGTCGACTTATTTCAAAATTGAGTTAATGTTACTATCGGATGCACCGTACCCTATATGGCATATTTTTTTCATTCAAATATCTCTTAGGATTGCTGTGTTATGGATCAAACCATTAACCTGCGCTCCTGAAAAGTGGCTGTATATGTAAATGACGTATATTCTGTTTTTCCTTGTTGCCACAAATTAAAAACTTATACTTTTATAATTGCGTGTATTATCCTTTTATAAGTTATGTTCCTCTCAAAGTTGTTGGCTGGGACCTGCGGAACCCTAAATTTAATAAAATGCACATCAATCTGTGCCAATATTGTATTGATTTGAGTACCCGCTGTATATAGGTAAATACTTACTGCACCAGTTACTATTACATATTTCTAAATTTATATAACTTCCATCTTCGCTTCTGAACTTGTTTTAAAACTATTATTTAATAACTATTGACACATACGGGATTTTTCGATAAAAATAGTTTCTCAATCCAACATCGACTTCTTTTCTATTTCCAGGAGTTATATGAACGTGGCATAGTAATAATGCGGTTTTAAAAGTTAATTTACTTGTGTGCGTAAGTATTGATTTTTTACATGAACAATCAGGTTCGTGAGATTGGTATTTGGAGTAAACGTACTATGTAATTGTTCCCAAGTGAAAGGCCACAATGACACAATTTCGTTTAAATGTGTTCAGTATAAAACTCCTGCATATGCATGCAAAATCGTCCTTGCTGCAGCTGTGATAATTGTTTATTGACATGTAAGTTTATTACATACTACATAAGTTAGAAAATGTGAAATGTGTATGTTACTTACAACACGTTATTCTCCTGCGTAGTGAATATTAGATTGATATGGCTTGGCTATGCCTATGTTACTTGGCTATGCCTATGTTATTATGTTGCAGGTTACTGAGTCTAGACTGTTCGGATGTAATGAACAACTATCACGCATAACTTCGTTGGTTGATTGCCGATATGTTTAAGATAACGAAATCTGGAACCCATAGAGTAGGTATAGTATTGGGCAAAATGCTATATATTAGATATATTAAGGTTTATTACCAGACAAAAAAACTTTAAGAATATGGCGTAATATCTAGTACGAATGGACAAACATTCTTCCTTTTGTGTTTTGTACAAAAATGACGGGTATTTTAAATGTTCCAACCTTCCAACTAATAACAATCACAATAGTAAAATCATGAACTTGCTTCATAAATCTTAAATTTAAACATCACTAAGTACCGGTCTACGTGCCAAAAAAAATGAATTTATACCAGCTAGCTTTCCTCTAGCCTAATAGACATCATGCTCTAGGTAATTGTCCAGCATTTGGAAAAAGATGTCAGGCTTGTGGAAGATTTAACCATTTTGCAGTTGTTTGCAAATCAAAAGGATTTAACTGTATTAACGAAGCTACGAATGAGAGTGATGATGATGAGGATGACTGTGGTAAATCAGTTGCGTATATTGGCGCTATTGGTGCGGTAAGTCAGATTCGGCATGATTTTGGTAGTTGGTGCGAAAATATAACCGTTGAAAACTGTTTAGTAGAATTTAAGCTTGATAGTGGAGCAGATGTTAACATTATTACTTTTAAAACGCTAAAACGAATTAAATGCGAAGCGAAATTGTGTCCAGCAAAACACAGATTAGAAGCGTATGGAGGCTCTCGTATTGCAGCATTGGGTTCGGTTCATCTTCGTACACAGTATAAGGATTTAGTAGATGACGTTGAATATATTGTAGTTGATGGAAGTTCAAAGCCGTTAATTGGTTTGAAAACCTGTATTCAATTTGATTTAATCCGCAGAGTGAATGCAATTAGTGAAGTGAAATGTTTTATGGTCAAAAATAGTGACGTTTTTTTAGGAGACGGTAGATTTCCCGATAAACATAGGTTAGAGCTCAAACCTAATGCTATACCTGTCTGTAAACCTCCGCGTAGAATTCCGCTGGGAATAGGGGATGAAGTTAAAAAAGCTCTCGAAAACATGGAGCGACGGTGTATTATTCGTAGGCGAGATGAACCTTCAGAATGGTCTCATCAATTAGTGGTAGTAGAAAAATCCAATGGCAGTTTGAGGTATATAGTTACAAAGGTTGGAAGGGGACACGACTCACAGCTTGCAGTGGGAAGGACATACCACGCACCCATACCGTAACCATTTTCCTCCCACGTAGCGCTAATCAGGAGCCCAAAACATCCTTGGCACTACTGGAAGCACAAAACGAGGGGCTAAATGTTAGGGCATGGAAGGTACTCCATTGTCGAAACGAGGGAACCGGGCAGGTACTGGCCCTGAGTATCGATCAGGAATCTTTGAACGCAATCAAAAAACAAAAAGCGTCATTGAGTTACCGGTTTGGCAGGGTGACAGTGTGCGGGCTCAAGAAGTCTGATGAAATCACTGGGCTAGCCCAGATTGAGTCCAATCAGACCCCGCAGAGCACGCAACCCCAGGAGGAGCAGTCTGATCCACCAAAGGTTGTATCACCAATCAACACTATCGTGCCGATGGTCCAGGATACCAAGGAAGCTGAATCGTTACCCATCTTAGAGAGCACGCTCTCAGGTGGGGACGTTGACAACACGATTCAGGACTCTGGTGAGGCCGAGGAATCAATGTCCATCTCAGGGAGCACGCTCTCAGGTGGAGATCTGGATGACACGGCAATCGACCTTTTTCGGGACATCACCATTACTCCGGATGAGAAAGAACAGCTGCTGACTGAGGGCGAGGGCAAAGCCCCGCGTGAGCAATAGCTCTATGACCCCAGGCAGACAAATTAAAATAGCACAAGTAAACATTCATCATGCTATAGGAGCCTCTGCTGCTATAGCCAGAATGTTTACCACCAGAGGCCTAGAACTGGCCTTAATTCAGGAGCCATGGATCCTGAAAGGGCAAGTCAAAGGATTAGCAAACAAGGATGCAAAGGTAATTTGGGACTCTCGGGCTGAAAAACCGAGGGCATGCATTCTTATAGATAAAAAATATAAAGATAACCTTACTTTACTTTCAGAATACGCAACGCGTGACATAGTGCCAATACAGGTATCCCTAAATATAGAGGGAGCTCAATGCACTATCATCATCGCATCAGTGTACTGTCCAGGAGATGAGCCAGTGATATCATCAGAGCTGCAACGGCTAGTGGAGCATTCCAACAAGATCCGCATGCCGCTGCTACTAGGATGCGATGCAAATGCCCATAACATAATCTGGGGAAGCACCGATACGAATACTAGAGGTGAGTACTTACTAGAATTTATCTTAAGTTCGTCCCTAGATATTTACAATGTAGGAAATGATTAATTTATTTCTTATTATTATTATTTTTCTTTTTACCTATAGTGGACTTGTAGAAAAGGAGAAAACAGTTTATCACTTTTTAAATTATTAAGACGTCTTTATTGGGTCAGAGTAGACAAAAGAATGCACAACATACACCTCGTGTGAGAGGACTGTAGGATAGCCAACCCGTGGTCGGTCGCACAGATACAGATAAGTCTGCACACCGTCTCCTTCATCCTCTGCTTTCTTGCTGTTGGACGCACGCAGGTAGTTCAAACTCAATATTCATAGGAATATTGAACATCCTGCCCACTTTGAAGCTGCAGGCTTAAAAACGCTGATAATGTGTTGAACTTCTGCCCCTGCCATCGTGATTGTTACTTATAATGGGGCTTTCCCCTGAATAGCATTCGCTCTACGTGATTGGGAAAACCATGGACGCCCCTGAACCTGTCCATGGAAAACCAAATCAATTCAGGTACATATTATGAGGTAGTCAGCTGCTCGTTGATAGGAGCTGCCTCGTTAGTTGATAGTGTACAGCCTTGAGCGCACTTGCCATTAGCACACATTTCGTTATGCGATTGCAAACCGGTTTCTATTGGTATCCGACACAACTTGCTGATGGGATGGTCGTCCTTCAAAAAGACCAAGCCGTCTAATTGCTTATTCCTATGCGGTTGCTTCCATTTTGTACGCAATTGTAGTTCGCTCAGATAATCCTGTGGCCGCGAATTTAAGCATGCCTCGATGCGAACGAATGCGGTGTACGTACAACTACGAGTGCCGATTTCTCTCTTGAGGTGATACTTTGCTCTTTTCACGCTCGCCTCCCAGAGCCCTCCGTGATGTGGAGCCAAGGGCGTGTTAAAGTGCCACGTGAATTGGCAACCTCATCGAGGAGTTCGGTCTTGACCCATTGCTCGGAAATTCGCTGCAGCTCCGTATTTTCTCCGACAAAATTCGTTCCGTTGTCACTGTATACATGCTCCACCATGCCTCTCCTAGCTATGATACGATCCAAGGCAGCGAAGAATGCCTTCGCGCTAAGGTCGCTGACAGATTCCAGGAATTCCAGGAACCCATCGGCCAGTATATGCCCGAATACTATACGGCCCAGCAAAATCGACGCCGCAATGTTTGAAAGGTCGCGATACCTCCACAATCTGATGGATATTCCGTTCTTTGGGTGCGCCTAATCCAGAATTGGCACCGCGCTGATCAGCTTCTTTAGCCGCTTTGCCCTTCGGTTAAGACGGACTCTGCAACTTTCAACTGAACCTGCTTACTGCTTCCTTTTCCCGCCTTCTCTTACGTGCAAAAATAACATTAGCCGAAGCAATGATTTATTAATATTGGAGTGGTAGGCGAGCAGTTCTTGCATAACTGCATGACCCTGCCCACTTTGACTTGTTAGAGTCAAAACTATGATTAGGGCACTGAACACCTTAACTTTACGTAACTCATCTTCCGCTGTAGAATGTTGCTCTTTTCGAAAGCTTCCGATTATCCCATCGTGGCCATTTTTCCTCCGACTCAGCCAGATATTCAGGCCCGTGCCACCACAAGTTCGATTGAATTAAATCGGTCGATCGCATGCCCCGTGATATTGAATCCGCAGGATTTTTTTTTTGATGGCACATGCTTCCACCTGGTTCTGGAGCACGTGCCGTCTCTGCACGTATCACACCAGCACTGTTTGACATCAGCGATGCATTTAGTTCTACCGATTTTCTGTCCAAAGCCGATTTTAGTTTGCCAGATGATGCGAAATACGCCTGTGAAACTTGTTCAGAGTAGTCCATCGCTGCTGTTTTTGATTCCTTATAATCTCGGGTTAACTGCCGAAGTCGTGACGCCAGCGCCGGCTTCTGGATCCTGAACCTTGTGATTACGAGGTCGCATCGCCCATGCACTCGATTCTCGATCCCTAATGGCGTTGGCTGCCATTGCCTTGTTGGCCGATGCTCAGTACACTCGTAAAGAAACATAAAGAAAGAAAAGGTATTAGCGATAGCTTTCTTACTCAATCTATAGTAATGCGTTTAAGAACGGGGTATGATCAGAGATACATGTGTATCGAACAACACCCTGCTCTTGGTGAATATAATTTTAGATTTCACTCGGTGAAATATTGCCCGATCCCTCAAGGACAATGTTTGTGATACCTGAGTACAGACATCGCTGTCTGGAACCTAATCAACCACATTGATCCGCGTTATTTGTTTTTGTAAAAATTTCGCTCGGCTGTAAAAGGAATTTGTAAGATCCCTATCCATGTACCCTTGGGTTGTGCTGCCCGACTGGCCGGCATGCGTGCCTATGAAGCCAAGAGCTCTATTTTGCTTTTGTGCTGCTCGACTGGCCGGCATGCGTGCCTATGAAGCCAGGAGCTCTATTTTGCTTTTGTGCTGCTCGACTGGCCGGCATGCGTGCCTATGAAGCCAGGAGCTCTATTTTGCTTTTGTGCTGCTCGACTGGCCGGCATGCGTGCCTATGAAGCCAGGAGCTCTGTTTTTTTTTTTTTTTTTGAACGTGCTCTAGCTTGAACCTTGAACACGCCCTGGATATGACGGAGTTGCGTCGAGAAAGCTGCACTTTTTAAATATGCATTATGTAGGTAGAAGTAATACCTATGTGCTTGATAACTTTAAAATTTCTAATATACCTACATATCCTTGGTACCGTACAATAAATATAATAATAAATAAAGAGCGCAAAACACATCCAATGAACGCTTAACGCGCGTACCACGGCAGCTCTGCCTCTAGCATTACCTAAGTTATCAGCGATAAATTAAAAATAAAAAACTGTATTTGGTATACCTATCTCCTCCCACACCGGCTTTCTCTGTCCTCCGCCATCCCATTGCTTGATGGCCAACCGTAACGAAATCCCTACGATACTATGCAACCTCTCCGCGCTAATAGGATCAAAACGATTGAAATAAAGAAAAGAAACTTGCATCGCTGCCTGCTAAAGTATCTAATATAGCTCAACACCACATCTGTGTGATAGAACCTAGCTGCGCTTCTCTCATAATGTGTGTGTTTCATATTGGGAAACACTACCCGTTGGGCCGTTGCGAGAAACTACCTAGGTATATTCCAAACCATGCGAACGCATCGATACGACACCAACATCCCTTTCGCCTTTTTCCTCTTCTTTTGCTTAGGCCAATTCTATACGCATTAGCGACCGAAAATAATTGGTGCGTGCCCAAACAACTCATACATGAAAGGATATGGAATCCGTTTGAAACTATTTCTGTCTGCACAATTGTATATACTTATTATCTACTACATGGGTATAAAAACATGCGGCGCCGCTGCGCTGTGCTGAACCATAACAAACAACCATTACCCATAAGAGCTATCTGCCCAAAACAAACATCCATCCAAGGATACAGATATATTTGCTACCTACGCAGGTCCATAATACTACATTGCATTGCAAAGCACAAGCTACCGATCGTATGCAACCATCGGTAGGTACACAAGAACCCGTTAGTTTCTTTCGCCACCAAAACTCAATAGTGCGAGAATATTAAGATTGCAATTTTGCCTGCCTGCACAGTGCACACACAAAAAGCAACAAAAAAAAAAAGGGATGAGATGGAATGACGTGGAATACCACGGGAAATAAAACCTGACTCACCCGCTTATGATTCTATACTGACTACTAATATCTACGCTTTTGCTGTGATTCGCTTAAAGAATATGTCAATTATATGCACTGTACTTACATTCTATTTGATGCTCTTGCACTGATCCTCCACAAGCTGTGAGGATTGTACTGCCAAACTACCGCCAAGCTCCAGTCAATGCACAGTTTAGATTAAAAAATAAAAATACACTTTCACTTTCACAAAATGCGAGAAGCATAGGGCTAGCTCAATGTTCGGCTCGTAGGACCTTGTTTAATTTATTTCTTATTATTATTATTTTTCTTTTTACCTATAGTGGACTTGTAGAAAAGGAGAAAACAGTTTATCACTTTTTAAATTATTAAGACGTCTTTATTGGGTCAGAGTAGACAAAAGAATGCACAACATACACCTCGTGTGAGAGGACTGTAGGATAGCCAACCCGTGGTCGGTCGCACAGATACAGATAAGTCTGCACACCGTCTCCTTCATCCTCTGCTTTCTTGCTGTTGGACGCACGCAGGTAGTTCAAACTCAATATTCATAGGAATATTGAACAGGAAATACCCCCACTTTTGTAACTAGAGTAAGGCAAGAGGTACTCGACCTTACGCTCGGTAGCAGGAGCGTAACTAGACTAATTAGGAACTGGAGAGTATCTAGTGAGCCATCACTGTCCGACCACAGAATTATAGAATTCGAGTTGGACAACACAAGCCTCACTAGAAATCCGGTAAGAAATCCAAGAAGAACACATTGGGAAAACTACCAATGTGCTCTAGAAAACAATCTGGAGCGACTCGAAATGAAGAAAGCTTCAGCACACCCTCTAGAATTGGAAAGCGCAGTCGAAGATATTACAGACGCCATCACGAATGCGCTCGAAGAAAACTGCCCCTTGGGAAAAGAAAGGAGCAAGAAAGATATGCCATGGTGGAGCAAAAATCTGTCAAAACTTAGATCCGACACACGCAAGCTGTTTAACACTGCCAAGCGAAACGGAGATTGGCAAAGATACCAAACGGCTCTCACTGCTTACAATAAGGAAATAAGAAAAGCTAAAAGAAATAGTTTCAGGAGATTCTGTGAGACAATATCAAACACTCCCACAGCGGCAAGGCTGCATAAAGCCTTGGCAAAGACGGGGGGAATACCGACGTCTCTAAAGAAACCAGATGGTAGCTATACAGAAAATGAGGACCAGCGGGCGCTACTGCTTCTAGAAACTCATTTTCCAGACAGCTCCCTTAGCAGCGATAATGGGAACGTGACCATTTTAGACAGGCCCCAAAAAGAGGACTGGGAAACAGCATCAGCCATCTGCTCCAGGGGGAGACTGAAATGGGCCATTAGTTCCTTTCAACCCTTCAAGGCACCAGGGGTGGACGGTATCATACCCGCTCAACTACAGAAAGGGTGGGATGTAATCCAACCACACCTGATCAAAATAACAAAAAGTAGCATTGCTTTGGGTTACATACCAACGCAGTGGAGACGGGCGAGGGTTGTGTTTATACCTAAAGTGGGGAAAAAAGACCCATCTCACCCAAAGTCATACAGACCCATTAGCCTAACGTCGTTCCTTTTAAAGACTACAGAAAAGGCAGTGGACAACTATCTAAGGGAGGAAGTACTAACGACATCCCCCCTTCACTATCGGCAGCATGCATATAGAGCGGGCAGATCAACAGAGACCGCCTTATATCAGCTAACGGAAGTGATTGAAAGTGCTCTAAACTCAAAAGAGACGGTATTGTGCGCCTTTCTCGACATTGAAGGGGCGTTTGATAATACCTCCCATGAGGCCATCAGACGATCCCTGGATAGAAAAGGAGTAAACAATACAATATCCAGGTGGATGTGTGAACTACTGAGCACCAGATCAGCAGAGACTCAAACATCAACCGGAACTATCAAAGTAAGCACAACTAGAGGATGTCCACAAGGAGGGGTACTATCACCCTTAATGTGGAGTCTAGTTATGGACGAACTATTGGAGAAACTAACCAGCATTGGCATTAACTGTCAGGCATATGCCGATGACATAGTATTGATTGCCAGGGGAAAGTTTGAGGGAACTCTCTGTGACATCATACAGATGGGACTAAGAGCAACCCAAGAATGGTGCCATACAGCAGGACTAAACATTAATCCGGCAAAAACAACCATAGTGCCATTCACAAGGAAAAGAAAACTTCAGGGACTGAAAACAATTCGATTATCAGGCACAACACTGATACCAGTCAACGAAGTAAAATACCTAGGAGTATACCTAGATAGTAAACTCATCTGGCGTAAGCATACTGAAGAGATTTCTAAGAAGGCAACACGCGCTCTTATGATATGCAAGAGCTTAGCAGGAAAGTCATGGGGATGTAACCCAAGAATCCTGCGATGGATGTACATTGCAATTGTGAGGCCTATGATCACATACGGAGCTGTAGCATGTGCAAAACGAACCAGTCTAGTCACAACAAGAGACACTCTTAGTAAAGTGCAAAGATTAGCGTGCCTATGCATTACCGGAGCAATGCGTACATGCCCAACTTCAGCCATGGAGGTACTCCTAGAGCTAACTCCTCTACATCTCATGGTTGAGGATACGGCATATAAAACAATTCTACGGATGGCAAAAGAAGGAATCGGAAGGGAGAAGTGCATTAGTTCAAAAGAATACAATGTATGGCTCGAAAAACTTCCACTTCTAGCTATACCCAGAGATGATAGCATCAGGAAATTCAGTTTTGAGAAGAATTTCATAACGAAGCTCAGCAATAAGAAAAAATGGAGCAATGAATCCACGATTTACGGACTGAGCCAGCACACTGTAAAATGGTATACAGATGGATCAAGAACGGATGAAGGAACTGGTGCAGGAGTGTTTGGGCCAGGAACTAAACACTACGAATCCATGGGCAAATGTACCAGCATCTTCCAAGCTGAAATATGCGCCATAGATAGGTGCGTTCGAATCATCATCAAGAAAAATTACAAAAACTGTAATATAGCAGTGATGTCAGACAGTCAAGCTGCCATCAAGGCACTTGACGCCTATATCATAAAGTCAAAGCTTGTATGGGAATGCTTGCAAAAGCTTAACAAAATAGGTAGAAACAACAGAGTAACCATTTGCTGGATACCGGGTCACATCGGCATCGAGGGCAACGAGGCTGCAGATGCTCTGGCAAGACAGGGCGCGGCGGAGCCCTTCATAGGACCTGAACCATTCTGCGGCATAGGGGAACACACCCTACGAGAAGAGTTCAGCAAAATGGAAAAGGAAAAAAGAACCGCAGCTTTCAAAAATACCCAAGGCCTGAGGCAGGCTAAGAAACTTATAGGGAATTACAACCTAAAAAAATTCAAAGCATGTATCGGTCTAGGCAAAAACAACCTAAGAATCCTTACAGGTCTCCTAACGGGACACTGTAGGCTTAAAGAACACATGAGGAAACTGGGCCTATCGGAAGAGGGTCTCTGCAGATTCTGCGATGAGAGCGCTGAAACCCCAGACCACATTCTGGAATCCTGTGGGGCACTAACCCACAAGAGGATTAAACATCTGGGCAAGTACCAGCTAACAGATAAGGATATACAAACCATAGACCCACTACTCATTCTCAGATTCATAAGAGAAACTGGTCTGGATGAAGTGCTCTAAAGTTTATATTCTTGCCAAGGCAAAGACAGAGCAAACCCTCAAACACGGTTCTTAATGGAATTGTGATGCGATGGCGCTCTGGAAAAGGGCACGAACCTTTCCAAGGTATAAGCAGGGGGCACAATAGACCACAAGGTCGCAGTGCACTAGACCCTCTCTACTATTATTATTATTATTATTACAAAGGTTTTATTTAAATATCTTAGAACTAAGCAAATAAAACAATAATAGAAATAATACGAATAGGAATTATATCGTTTTCCCCAAAAAAAAAAAATCTTTTGTTAGAAAAAAACGGCAAAATTGCCGACTTTCCCTCCAATCTGGGATCACTGCTGGAGACAAATGTGGAAATGTCAAAAAAAAAATCTGCCAGCAGCTTAGAAATATGTAAATTGAATGCATTTTGAATGCATTTTTTTTTTGACATATCCACATTAATTAGGCTGGTGTGTACGCACTCACTCCTATCGGGAATTTGTGTAGTAATTTTTCGTCCTGCTCTAGTCTCATTTTTAATGTCTGAAAAATGCAGAAAAAATTGTAGTGTCATACGGGCTTAACTTTCATTAATCAATACCGTAGGGTAAACTGTCCATCAGTGGACCAATTTGCGTTTGACAAGATTTAGTTTATAAATTATTTGCTTAATCTTTAAACGGCTTGAAGGTACTTATTATATGCTTTGTTAGCTTTGTATTTAACCACATCCAGCTTTAGAAAGATCGTAGAAAATACTAAATTTTGAGTTTTTTAAAACACACCTTAACTGGTTCCCTGTGTAGGTACTAGAGGGTGGACACAGTGAACCACCGGATAGTTCACAGTGAATATACCGCGGTACTAATAATCATTTTTAGTGTCCAGGCTAAATTTCTCGAGCTCACAATGGGGACATTTTCCATACAAAATTGAATATTGTGACCTAGGAAATATTTAGTGTGAAGGTTTTTATTCCGTAAGAAAAATAAAGAACAAAAACAAGTAATTGGTACAAATCAGTTTTTATTTAATATTTACATTAAAAAAACAAAACAATACAAAAACATAAGTAATAAAAGCGACGAAAAGTAATAACAACAATAAATAATAGGAAAACATTAACAAAAATAACTTTCAAGGACTTCAGTAATATCACAAAACTTATAACTAACGAAAAATAATAGTAACGAATGTTAAATGCTGTAAGGTCGTTGCTAAATGCTTAATAAAAATGTGGAATTCTGAAGCTGGGAAGTGCTACCGTATTTACCATTGTTCACTGTGTACCACTAGGAGCTGGTTCACTGTTGGACAAGTGCCTTTTTTGGAGAAAAATATTTTTGTAAAAAAAAACCGTTTCACAAATTTGATTGACACACTAATTTTAATTAATAATAATAATTAACATTTTAAATTGTACAAAAAAAATAGCATTATTTATTGTAGAAAGTAGAGTGCGTTTGATGGCTAACTCAATCCATAAAAAAAAAAAACAAATAATGTTCGGTTCTTATGTTCAATCGAACCTAAAATAAAATTTGGAATACCCAAATCGAAAACCACAAAATTTAAACTTATTTAAAAATAAACATTAATTTTTCTTTGAGTATAGGAAATGAAATTATAAAATTTCCTTTCAAATAACAACTTGCAGACCTTGCTGGATCTAGTCCTAATCCAATAAATCTTTTCAGTTACAAACAAAAATATAGTTGATTTTGAGTTTTGGGTAGTACACTGCGAAAGTACGAAGGCCTTGACTCTTGTACTTTTCGCAGTGAATTAAAATTTCTACAAATCGATGGGAAAAAATTATCGAAATGTTTTAGTAATAATTCATAGAACTCTAAACTAACTATAATAAAATACCTATTTAAACAACAACGAACATATTATTAATATTTCCTTTACGTTAAAGTTTAACTGATTTGGTTTAAAACCCCTTCACACTTCTATCATATTATATGTACTAGTATACTAGTAGATACTTAAAAAAAGAAAAGGGAAAGAAGTACCCACATGCATCACTAAAAAAACATTATCTTTTTTTTTTATTTGTGAAAAGAAAACAATGTGCCGTACCAATAAGAAATTTTAGTCTCACAATTTGTAGGGAAAATATAGCTATACCTTTTTTTGAATTAGGTACTAACATTTAAAGTCAAAACCAGAAACGTTTATTGGTATTGTAAAGGGTCAACGCTCAATGTCTTAGATTTGTAAATGGTCATAATAACAAAAATCTCAAAATTAAGTAAGATTTGTGTTTGAAAGATAAAATTAACTAAAAAAAATCATGTTTTTGATAATATCTAAACACATTTACAAAAGTTTTTGCTCCACTTTTCCTTACAGACTGCAGTGAGAAAACTAATATCGATTTTCAATTCATGTTATACGGTCGTTGTATCGATTTTCTGAAACATTGCAGCGTATAAGAAGTTAGCATATAGTAAATAATATAAATGCTGTAAGAACTTTTCGTAAAGCAGATTTCTGTTCATTTTATTTTTTTCAATTAATTAATTCAAAGAATGTTTTCATTATAACATCAAAACAATTAGGAAGTTGTTCTTACTTCCTTAAAAATTATATACTTATATTTATGGAGACACTGATTCCAGTATGTCCATGGATATGTATGTCCTTTTCATTTGAAAAACTAACGACATTTTGTACATAACACCATCTTCACCGACCGTGCACAAACAACTACACGACACATATACTTATAAATATAATGCCGGGGTGCTATAAAAAGGGGGTGCACCCATATGGTATCGATTTTTGTACACTTCCCTGAAAGAATATTGCGAAGTGAAAAGGACGACTAAAATGAAGTGGAAGAAAAAGAGTGTGAAGTATGAGCAAAAAAGTAATGCCGCAGTGTGAAATCATATTATGACTTTTTGCCATTGGAGTTGACCCCATAGCCTGCAGCGAATATACCACTGTATTGATTTGATAATTCGATTGGCAAAAAATATAACTTTTCTTTTAGGATATAAGAAACTTACCTTGTCTACAGGCATTGATGGACACGCTCTACACAAATTCCAAAATGATCCAATCATAAGGAATTTATTTGATTTGTATCTCGATTATCACTCAAAATTTCAATAAACCGATGGAAAATAAATCCTTTTTCGCTACTTTAGTTGAGCTTTGTATTTTTTTTTTCTGTAGTATTCCGATTCAAATCGCTATTCGTATATATACGTATATATATATATGTATTTCAAATAACAGAAGAATTAAGGGTGTTAACTTTTTTCTGTGGTCTTATGAAACTTTTATTCGGGGTATATATACGTGCGATAGGAAGAAAAGGATTAAACAATTTAATAGAGGAAATGAAATGTTTGCCTGAACGCAGAGAATTAAATTGAGTTCGTCTGAGCTTGGAAAATGAAACCACTCAAATGATTTAACGATTATTTCAGCTTTGAATTTAAATTAAGCAATATACTTTTAGGTATTCGTCTTCGAAATTGGATACATTTTAATTTAAGTTTTTCTGTGTTCTTCGTAGCACTTCAACTATGAAAGATTGAATTTTTCACTTGGAAAATTTCTAACTTGGTAAGAATTGTTGAGCACTGAGCTACTCGCACACCGAACTTTTTCACTATGACGAAGGCAAATGCGACGAGACTGACCACTGTCGAGAGGGGAAATCAATACGTTGCTATTCCGAAGTGAAATACGAACGGTGGTTTCAATTGGAATTGGAAAGAACTTCCTTCAATGACTTGTGAGGTAGTGGTTGTGTTTCTTATTTTGAAATGCTTCCTTATTCTACTGGAAAGAAAAAGGTAGGCATTGGAATGAATTTCGAGACTCGATATAAATAATGGTGCGATAGGGGAAATTCATTGACATCATTCTGTTGGGCCGGCTTCGTCGCACATGGTATATTTGTTTGTATTCGTTCAAAGTTAGTGCGGTGGTTTGTCGGAAGCCAACGTTACCGATGGGTTTCATAAGTCGCCTTTGGCCACTTTTTAGACCGCAGGCGACTTTTGGGTCACATTTTCCCTAAAAACAATCAAAACTGTTTAGCAACTCCCATTGACCAAACAAAGTATTTAAGTACATATTCTCTGTGTCCATAAGTATGGTTGTGCTTTGTTCCAATGCGGAATATTACGTTCGTTCTTACATTACCGGCCCGTTTTAAAGCTCTATTTTGTTACTTTTTTTGGTCATTGGTAACGCTGGTTGGTACTTTTATGGCATCTGGAAATTTTCTGGTTGCAATGCGATTGCTTTGAAAATTTATGCATGGATGAACTGAAAGCTTTAAAATCAAATCGAGATGTCATCTAACTTTTATAAAAACATAGGTAGGTATGTTGTCGCCATCTATTAAGTATACAGATAGTGTACGTATCTACAGAAAACGGAATGAACAAAAATTAGTTTCAATAACGTCTGATTGAAACCATCTTGACAAACTTTTCTAGTCTAAAGCTCTGTCGCTGTCAGGTCTACAAATAAAAAAATTGTTCCAAATGTCTGCCAATCGTGTGAACTGGCAATTTTGTCCACCAATAAAAGCCATTGACAAAACGTTAACTCGCTATACAGCATCCACAAACGGACGGCTTTCCATCTATTCTTGTATTCCAAGAGAAGGACAAAGTAGAAGGAACAGGCATCACAATATTAAGAAATCCATGATTAGATAACTCGGCATTTCGAATACACTTTGGACATTGAACACGATATGCAGATACTGAACGGACACTTAAGCCAACACTCATTTGCAATAATAGGTGGGGTTTAACGCATCAGATGTGGGGGGATATCGTTGATAGCGCCGAAGGCTCCGCAATAGTCAACTAGATGGAAGACAATAATATCGACGTTCACTCCTTCGTGATAATAGGCGCAGGGTCATAAGTCCACAGGCCAAAAGTCCACAATGGACTTTTGACCCATCTATGTGGGTTATAAGTCCACAAATCAACTGTGGACTTATAACCCACCCAGATGAGCCAAAAGTTCACAATAATTTGGGCCATAGGTTCACAATTTTAAAATGGAATTAGGCCATAAGTCCACAATTATCCATACGACAAAAAGAGTTGTTTTAATAACTCAAAAAGTATGGGAATGTTTGATAGATGCCGTAAAATAAAACTAACTTCTAAAAATGTACCTTATTTCGCTCTTAAATAGTGTAATAAGGATAACTTCCAACAGTTGGTCTTATTTCACTCCCACAAAGTGCAATAACGCCAACAAAATTTGAGTAATAATAAGAACCTTGCACCCACCCCGTAATCCATCAGTAAACCTAAGCAGGGGGGTTGCAGGGGGGGCAGCATGCCCCCCCATACAGAATTCATAGTTTGAAAGCGCAATCTTAAAATGATTGCAATGCTGGAGAAGTGTGTCTTGTGGGTTTTGGAGGTCATTACTAAAATTTTTAGCTTCGCTTTCAAGCTCGTTGTCCTCTTCTTCACCTTCTTCATCCGTGAGCCATAAGTCCACAATCAGTGAGTCAAAAATTCACAAGAATTTTGTGTGAACTTTTGACTCACCTGGGTGGGTTATAAGTCCACAATTGATTTGTGGATTTATAACCCACCTAAGTGGGTCAAAAGTCCATTGTGGACTTTTGGCCTGTGGACTTATGACCCTGCGCCGTGATAATATTCCAACCAAAACAGGCTTTCCCCAGGTAACCATAATTTTTGTATGTTTTTTGGCAACATCGAGCCTTACTATTAATGTTCTCCATGAGATCCGCAACTACGACTGCACGACTCTCACCAGCGACTCTGACCATGAAGCAGTGCAGTTAACCATCAAACCCAATTAACCAATCTTCACTAATGAACAACCAGAATCTGACTTTATTAATTTTCAGTAATTGGATGTTGACCTATTCCAAAGAGAAGTCGAAAAACAACATTACTCTGCCCCAAGTGACCAGAAATCTCATCAATTATGAGATAGATGCATAAGCAAATGAAACCCAGGACATCACGTGACATAGCCATCTACCAGTATATATCCAGAACCTGTAAAATTATAGACAACGCCTCAGGAAGGGACTGCAAAAAATACGCAATCGAGAATGGAATACGAACAACAGCGATTATCAGGCCGTTTCGAGCGAACTAAACAGCTAAACAGCACTTATCAACGATTTTCAACTTCAAAAACCGCTGCAAGACATCAGACCTGGTCCGGACACCTTCGAAAAGATCAACAGAATTATTGGTAGAGGTCCAAAAATGACAAACGTTCCCAACACGAATTCAGGAACCGCCACCTCAGTAGATGAAAAGGCAGAAGCTGAAACGGACTACTTCGAAAGCAACCGTCACCTCCCGATGACCTAATATTTCTCACAGAGGTCGATGCCACGGTGAGAGGTATCGAAGAACTGAGAACCGCATGCTCCTCATTCAGCGAAAGCAGCTTTTTAACGCCTTAAGATATCCATGAAATAATTCATGACACTCACTCCAAGAAATCAACCGGACCGGTTATTAGATGTTTTATTAACATAGATACCAAAAGCAAGATTGTCAAATACAAAACGAAGATCTTTAAACTCAAATTCAAGGCGATACTTAGGGATAAGAATATCTTGAGTCTGATTTTACGACATGGTGACACATTTTTTTTTACACTGGCCTATCGTTTTTTCTTAATGCTTCCTAAATGTCCCGTCTTATTCTCTCTCCTTTCAAAGGATGAAAAAAATGTCGGTCAATGAAGTATTCTGTTCGAGAAAGATGGAAAATTTACTTACTCACACCCCCAAATTTCTACACCGAGACGGTGCTTGAGCAGCTAATTTTATGTAGGTTAAAAGGACACCTGTTGCCTGGTACCTAGGAAAGGATCGACAATAGGTACGCATCCACATACATTCTCATTCTTCCTGCAAAAACAATAATCCACCATATTGGCATACAATCTTGGAGCCCATAAATAATTTTAATATGGATTTCTCTTAAAACACTTAACATGACATTGGCATACCTGTTAAGAATTAACAGTGTTAAATAGTGCATTCCGATTTTTGATTTACGAACACATGCGCACATCCACCAGAAATTCGTCAAGCTATTTTTTTTTGTGGATCCTTGCCTTTTCTACCCCTTACTGTACGCAATCGGCGTTCTTATTAATATATGTGCACAATATTTTTGTAAGGCGCCACAATGTCGATCATTCAGATGGTATCAATCTTATCTTATAATACTTAGGTACAGCCTACAGTAACTTAACTTGTTTCAACGAACATTCTCACCCTCACAGTTTCACATGTTTTCCTTTTCCTCCATGCTACCCACCGAGATATCCGCAACAAATTTTGGATGGGTTCATGTATTGATTCACCCATAGTAAAAAGACTAAACAACTGTGCGCAATGGTTATTTATTTATTTTGCATGGATTATTTTACCCATACTTACTATAATTGCTGTGGGCCTGGTTATATGGATTGAATTTGCCTTAAAATGTCGTCAATTTATTTTTATTTTTTTTATGCGCAACAATGTCGACGTTCTGCATTGTGATTTTGTTTTCTTGCAGCTGGCAAGGCAGAGCTGTAAAAGGCCTTTTACTAACAGAGCAAAACTTAAAACTTGGATTGGAAGCTAAATTAGGACAGCACAAAAATCAATGACTAAGCAAATCAAAAGCACATAAATCAGAGATATGTAGGTATGTGGTTTTTATTTTTTTGATTTTTAATCGTTTTTATGATTTGCCGTAACAGGTTTCTATAAACTTATTAGAATAGAGATTTGTAATGCGATTTAGCTAAATGGCTTGAGCTACGAGGCTGGAGACTTAGCTCAAAAAAAGCGCATAAATCAGGCATCAGTTTGAAGTATTATTTTTTTTTTAATTTTCGCCCGATTTGACTATGTGCTCTGCTGGCTTAACGGTAACTTGGCAGAGCACTTTTCAAGGTCGATTTTCTCGGAAACCGTTGGAGCACAAAAATCAAAGACTTAACACAAAATTAGCACATAATTCAGGGCTATTCAAAATTGATTTTTTATGGCTTATTGAAATCAAAACTACGGTATGGAATATCCTACTGGCACTGTGCAATGAAATAAAGCCTCTACTAACTAACAAAAACATGTAATTCAAATAATGTGTAGAATAAATCGTAGAACTCAGGCGCGTTGTTTATATACTGTTGGCAGGGCAAGAAAATGTCGTTTAAGCAGTTTGATATGAAATAAAATATTACTATTATTATTATAATGGAAATCTGCTTAAGGGGCAGACCACACCGCATATGGAAACACAAAGCGGAACAAAAAACATGTTTCGTTTCGATAGCTTGATGGACCCTTATAAAAATTAGACACTTTTTTCCGGTAACTGAAAGTTCAAGACATTTAACTGCTTTTGTAACACCTCAAGCCTCAAGGTCAGTACCAATATAAAAGAGTCCCCTTTGGATTAACCAATGCACCAGCTGTGTTCATGAATATGATAATGATAATGCATAAATTACCTAGCGGTTACATATCTATTTATATGGACGACATTGTTATAATTGCCAAACCCACAAAAACTGTCTTCACAATTTTTAAAAATCTGCTGGAAGTATTAAGAAAAGCTTACCTTACCCTCAAACTAAAGAAA
This sequence comes from Cheilosia vernalis, assembly GCA_949126925.1. Taxonomy (NCBI): domain Eukaryota; kingdom Metazoa; phylum Arthropoda; class Insecta; order Diptera; family Syrphidae; genus Cheilosia; species Cheilosia vernalis. The sequence continues at coordinate 45,341,784 of OX421358.1, forward strand.
TGTAGTTTTTTTCTCCGGTTCCCAGCGAAACAAAGCAACTAAGGCAGTTCCATGGGTTGTCGGGTTATTTCCGAAAATTTGTTCAGAATTATGCCACTATCGCTGCACCCTTTAGGCCCAAGTTGTGTTCAACTTCGAGTGAATAAAATGGGCCTTAATGTGCTTCTTTGGACACCAATGGAGCAAGAAGTTGAGGTTAAACAGAAATTATCTACATCGCCGATTCTAACAATATATAATCCCTTAAGAAACCATCAGATTCACACCGATGCCTGTTCTTCCGGTCTCGCTAGCGTCGAAAGCCTCCAACGATTTGGATATTATTGCTTGGTAAGAAATTCACCATATACACCGATTGCAATTCATTTAAACTTACACAAAATAAAAGATACCTTGTTCCTGTGATAGCTAGGTGGTGGTTGAAAATACAGGACTTCGATTTCACATTGGAATATAGACCAGCATCTCAAATGTTACACGTTAATGCTCTAAGGCCCATTAAAATGGGCCTAAGTCGACATCCTACAGGCGAATCTGTGAAAGTCGAAGAAGTTGGTTTAAATGTAAATTAATCGGAATGCAAGAAAAGAATTGTGACTCAACAATGCAGTTACAGGAGTCACCTCGCCGAGATTTCTAATACTCTTTCTAGCTCAAATACAAAAAATCCCAAGAGAAAAGACATCGAAAACAATTAAATCCGGACGTATTTATAAAAAAAAAACATCAAATGGCCAACGTTTTTTTTTTTTTTGTACCGCAAGCAGTTCGTTGGTGAATAATCAAGACCTCACAAGATGACATTGGCCACCGTGGCCTGGATAGAACTTTGGAAGAGATAGGTACGCAAAAGATACTAATTTCCCAGAATGCGCCACACAGTTATACAATAAAAAATCTAAAGATGAAACACGTTTTAAGACACATCCTATTAGCAAACACCCGACTCCATTTCACACACTACGCATATACCTACCATTTATAGGACCACTACCCAAGAGCACAAAAGGAAATATTTTTATATTCTAGGGGTCATCGATGCATTCACTAAGTTTATAGTACTGCGCGCTGTAAGAAACAAAACCGCTAATGCTGCTGTGCGGAGATTGGAGGAAATAGCACAGTTTTTCGGAACTCCTACACAGATAAAAAGCGATAGAGGTTGAGGTACTGCATTCAGGTTAGGTTAGGTTTATGGGTGGGTGCGATTGAGCGATTGTCATCGTCCTCAAGAAATAGATTCTCGAGTCCGAAGTCAACCGTTCTAACGCTTCCCTCAACCGAAGCGGCCCTACTAGTTGACGGTTCTTGGAGTAAGATATTTTCTTCCTCCTCCGTCATGTTCGTACGAGAATCGGTGTTGCCGAAGTTCTTGGTGCCCGATTCACTTAAACCAGTCCCTTTGTTTTGTTTTTTTGTTTTTAAATTGTCTATTTTGGACCCACGAGTAAGGGGGAAGAGGAGGTCATTCTGTACTCACCCCCTGTATACAGAAAGGGGGAATTTGGATTTAAACTAGAGGCCCCCAGGTATCTAGAGTTCACCGCTAAAAGACACATAACATTGTGCCATACATCCCATGGGCACGGTAGTTAACCCGGGATTACGGGTTTTATAGAGTTATTCCCCTCTAGATCCGTTATATTTCGTCTAAAGCAGTGGCACCTCGTGCAGGGTGTGGTTCTTCACCACGTATAACGGTCTTGGGCAGTCCCCTTGGGAACAACCCCTGGTTTCTTACCGAAAACCTCACCACCCCAGGTACTGCATTCACTTCCAAAATGTTTGAAACCTTCCGCAAAGATAATGAAATTCGCAATATTTTTAATGCAATGCGAACGTCAAGAGCAAACGGGCAGATTGAGAGGTGTTTCCGAGCGGTGGATACCGCTATCTCCAGCATGATGAAAAGGAAGACGGACGGGATTGGCAAGAACACTTGCCAGCAGTGCAATGGGGTCTAAATAGCTTCAATCATAGAATCACTAATCGTAGCGTTCGAGAACTAATATTCGATTTTAAGCCAAGAGACTGTAGCGAATCACCTCAATATCGTTCTGCAGGAAAATGACTCGGATGATAATGAGAAAATATATTCGATTTAATGAAAATAGGTAAGTAGGTACTAAATTCACCACACACCCACCGTCTTCTTAGCCCGTCCCGATAACGGCCAATTATTTGAATTTTTTGCAATGTTACCACAGAATGAAGTGCCAGTCATCTGTCAGGTTGCTATGTGCAAGTGTATGCGTTCGTCTAATGCACTTTAACATGGCACACATACTTTCGCACATAGAAACACGAAAAAAGCTTGTAGGCAAACTCTCTTAAGTGGGCGGTCTATTTAATACTTGGGCCGTGTGTCAATTGGGCTAAATAATTATCCTCCGATAATATTCTGACACTATCGTGGTCGAAAACGAATTTTTCAACTGTCAAAAAATTATCCTATTCCGGGAGCAAGATAATAGATTATCTTCATAGGATACATTTTTTACGTTCGAGTTTTTTATTTCAAATGGCAGCAAATCAACGAAAGAGAAAAACGTAATAAGAAACCGTACAACATTAGAGTAACTTCGGGTATTGTGATATGGTCGGGAAATGTGATATAGTAGCTTATTTTTCAAAAGTAATCAATTCTCGACAAGAATTTTCTTGTCCACATGTCGGCAATGGAGAAGAACACTAGCTGCAGCTTTTGGTGCGCTCGCGCTCATTGTGTTGTATGTCAGTGCATCACAATTTTCTTAGGTGTACATTCGACATTTTTTTTGTGTGAGCTTTGTGTGATATTTCAGCAAAAATTTTAGCAGAATTGAAAACTGAAGCAATAAATTTTGTTTGTGTGTGAAGAGAGCAGACAGTATATTGGGTGAGTTTTTAATTCGATGAAGTGTATTTTAAAAAAAATCTCTCGATTGTTTCAAAAGCCAAATGCGGCTAATGTGATATAGTTAAAACTGAGTGAATTGATATACTATATCACATTACCCACCAAATTAATAATTAGTAAATACTAGCTGGCCCGGCGAACTTCGTTCCGCAAAAATTCGTTAATGTAGTTAATGAAATTAATAATTCCGAGCTTTCGCTTCCGGTCAATTTAAATTATTTATTCAAAAATTACATTAAAATTAAATACAATTGCAATAACCGCAGCGATTTACTTGTCTGCCAACCTACCACTTTTTCACTGAAGTGCTTTATGGTACATAGCATTTTTCGTTCCATTTACGGGTGCGTATACACGTACAAAGCGAGAGTTTTGCCGACACGTGAGCACGCCACATACAATTGACCATGTGAGAAACATGGAACGCTATTCTTTCTCTCGATTGTTAATACATATTCCGATCTGACTGTTCGTCCTGATTTTCGGCGACGTGAAATGTTTGACCTTCATGATCAAATTTGTCTTGGAATCACCGAATCCCACACAAACTTTCATCATCTATATCATCCTTTCAAAGTTTTGTTTTCGAGACATATAGTAGCCTCTATGGCCTTCCTTGGGCCCACCATGCTGTCTCGAGTTATGCGCCAAAAAGCTACTTAATGTAACATGGTAAACATAAGCAAACTGATTATTAAAAAAAAAGAAATTTCAAAATTGTTGACAACAACAATTTGCTTGGAAAATAATTAAAATATGTAATTGACAACAACAATTGCTTTTAAAATTAAAAATTTTGTATTTGAAGTACACTACTCGATTTCTATCCCGTTTATTTTTTTTCAAAGTGCATTTCCCCATACAAACTTTCATTACCTCTTTCATCCCCTCAAAGCTTTGCTTTCGCGACAAAAAGTAACCTATATCCTTCCTTGGTCCAAAACGAAACCGTCAAGCCCAAAATCGTTGAAATCCAACTATCCGTTATCAAGTTATGCGCGCACACACGGACTTCATTGCCTTTTTTATTATATAGATGGTTATAATTCATTTAAGATCATGCCAAAAAAGGGGAGATTCGCAAATGGGATGCGGAAGAAATGAGAAAGGCTATTCCAGCAGTCCGAGGAGGAGAAATGGGTAAACTTTTGGCATGATATGGTATATCACATTATCCGAAGGTAGTGTATCACATTACCCGCCAATTTTTTTAGGGGCAGTTACAGAGATTTTTTACTTTTTTGTAAATAGCTGCAGATTGGCTTACGCGGCAGAGTTCTCAAGACGAAATATAATGCGTAATATATCAAAGAGCTATACCTAATGAATAGTGCGGCAAAGGCTATGACATACAAATTTCGAATAATTGTTAGAAAACAAATACCTATATCACATTACCCGAAGTTACTCTATGTAAGTAAATAATGAAGGAAAATTAATAAAGTTTTAGAATTTGCTTAATTTATAGGGACGCATGATGACAAAAAAATGTAGTTCGGTTACGGAGTTTGACTTCATACTGATTGAATTACACTTCTCTTGTTCGTCTTCTGTGTGGAGGCAAGTAATCGTAGCTTATAAAAGGCTTTGATACTGCAGCAATATCATAGACATCAGGGGGAATTAATACACCGAACAGCTATATGATCCATATAATCAGTTGTTGTTATTGAATTAATTGTATTTTTGTTCTTTGATATTATTGCTTTTAGTACAACTTTGTATTGTGTTGTGCTATCGTCAAAAGTCTACTGAGAAATGTCAAAAATTTATCCCAATCGACACAACCAGATTTCACAAAAGCTAAATTTTTATTCAACACACACAGAAATGTCAAAAAATTATCAGAGGATAATTATTTAGCCCAATTGACACACGGCCTTAGTAAATTTCACAAAAAGAAAAATCATTCAACTGAAATATTTAATTCCTTTACTGATCTATCTGTCGTTATATTTGCCATGACCGTCGTCTTGAAAAAACAATTTCATTAATAACAATTAAATGTGAATTTTTTATCTTCATATTTGAGTTTAAGTATTTTTGGCGCCAAAATTTTCCAACTTGGCTCCAAATGTCAAATTTTCGTAAGCAAATAATATACCGGACAATAAACGCGTGGGAAACGAGAGTGGAGAACGCCAAACTTGACGAGTTGTAGTGGCTAAGTAGGGCAAAGATTCTCGAGTACTTCTCTAGATGAGCCACGAAACCAAAGGGCGTTCTCCCTTCCCTCTTCTTCTCCCATCCCCACCCACATAGTCCTACCCACCCTCTCTCTTATCCCATCCATTTCCCTGGGCCGGACTAAGGAGTCATACGACCCGTGCCGAGAGTCAGCCTGGCTGAGGGCCCAGTTTTTAAAAATAGCTCAGCCGCATACGGAGTATCCGGATACCTGGTGACCTCCGGAAAAACCAGCCCTGTCTGCATACAGGGGGTGAGTGCAGACCGACCTCCTCTTCCCCCATACTCGTGGGAACAAAATATGAACAACAACAACAACAATACAACAAAAACAAACAAATCAAAACACAACCAAGTGCAAGGATCGAGCACTACAGACGTCTCTCTTAGCGATCCTCAGACGACACATCTAACTGAGGAAGAAGAAAACCTGCTTCTCAACCCATTCGCCAATCTTGGAGTATGGGATGGGCAAAGCGTAGCAGCGGACTCTGACGCTGAGAATATGATTCTGGACGTCAGTGACAACTGCTCTATCGCTAGCTCAAACCTGTCCAGATTGTCTAACTCGTCCAGACGGAGTAAAATCTCCAACAGCAGGAAGACAATAAAACGACTAGGTACCAAAAGATGGGACGAACTCAACGACGCAGAACGAAGACGTCTACATAACGCACGTGCCTATCTGCAGGAGCAGCAACTAATGGAGAATAAGCCACTTGCTTGTACACCGACAGGAACTGCTCTTGCGGGTAACTCATACACCACCATATTGATGGGGCCACCTAATCCCCAGATAGGGAAGGACCATCCAGAGAAAAGGCCGACCTTATCAACGACTACGACAAAGGGTGACACCATGGCCGTCTCCTTCCCATGTCGAACACTGCATCGGGCCACTAGCCTGTACGGGTCCGGCGGGGAGGGGGACGACGTCGGGTCATGAGAGGACGCCGTTGAAGGGGGATACGAATGTCCAAGGACAATCGGGTAAACCAGAAACGGCGACTTCGCATCCGACGACAATTAGTTCACCAACCAAGGAGCTATCACACTCCCCAACCAAGTGCTGCATCGGGCCATTTGCCTGTACGGACCTGGGGCAGGAGGGGATGGCCCTGGGAAGTAAAGTGGAGGGAGGCAGGACTTCGGAAAACATTCGGGGCCACAGCCCCGAGTGCGATCAGGAGGCCTGCACCCCTCTTCTACCGGATGACTCTAACCAGAACGTTACGAACTCTACGGACAAAAGCGACGTAACGGCTATAAAGGCCCTGCGAGTCACATGTAGCCGCAAATCCAAGGTACCTTTAGGGCAAACAGAAATCTTACGGCGACAAAGACGCAATGCAGTAAGGTTTATCCGACGTCTTGGTAAGCGCAATTCGGAGACCTTAACGGACAAAGAAAAGAAAGCACTCCGAAAAATCTGACCGAGAAGGGGAAGAAGGGCCATTTGCCTTTCATCCCGATCGCGGACAGAATCAGGAGAATCGCAACTGGCTCGGGTGAAAACCCACAACCCAATCCCGAACCAGTTGCGAGCACGTCAAAGAGAGTCAGACACAACGACACCCTCTCGCCACCAACAACAAACGCCTCAAAAAAACGAAAAGTCTCTATGGTGACTATAGCAGGCAAACAATACGCTATAGTTGACTACGGCAATCCTGAACGGAAACTGACGGGGGACCAATGGCGATTGTTAGAGCTTAGGATCCTTGATGGTGTAAATGAGGCCATCACCAAAAAAGAAGAACGCCTCCCACTTTTCGGAAACATCAGCACAGTACAAGGGTTCAAACTCATGACATTTGAAGACGGCTACACTCTCACTTGGCTCAGAGACTTCGTTGGTAGGACTAAAGCTCCCTGGCCGAACGCCGATCTTCGTCTAATCGACAGGAAAGAAATCGTCCGTTTAACGAGACCTAAGGTCAGACTCTTCCTAGGCGGACCCCACATTCCCAGATTTCGCATCGATAGCGCGAAGTGGTTGTCCTGCTCAACCACAAATCAATTCCGCTACTGAGGAAGATAAACTTCAAAGTTCGCGTCGGCATCAACCGATGCAAACTTAGACTAATTGCTAACTCGGCACCAAAATCAACCAAGGAAGGGGTGGCTGCTAAATACCGTAATGAAGATAATACAAATAAACCTTCGTCACAGTAAAGCGGCTAGCGCCAACCTAGTCTACCTCATGAAAGATAGACAAATAGACATGGCTCAGACAATTGAAGAACCCTGGATAGCAGGAGGCAAAATTAGAGGATTGAGCTCTAAAGGACTTGTACTGTACCAAACAGCACACATAGACACAAACAGTAAGAAAAGAACATGTATAGTAGCTAGGGAACAGATAAAACTCTTTCTTCTATCTAGTTTCAGTGATCTAGACCATACTACAATCAAGTATGAGCGAAGAGGGCTGCCACCTCTCATTTTAACATCGTGCTACATGCCATACGATGTGTAGTATCCACAAAATCTGTACTGTATTATTATAAAAATGTGTATGATCACTATGTCGAATACGAATAATATGTTTGACAGATTGCGAGAATAAACAGACTGGACTGTGAGCAAGCAACAATAAAGACGTGTCCTATCATGAACTCTACATTGGCGACGAGGAGAAAATAAAAGAAAATAAATAGCAGAAGGACGAATATAAATCCCAACATTTCAAATGGTAAGAAAAAGTGTTTTCGTATAATGTATAAATGTGATTTCGATTTCGTGGTGTATAAAAAAAAAATTAATAATAAAATTACTTGTACGGGGCAAGCTGATTTTGTTCGAGAAATCGACAAATGGTTATCGGTATTTGCTTCAATGCGAATAAAACGTAAATGACTTGCTCGGCAAGCTGATTTTGTTCGAGAAATCGACAAATGGTTATCGTTATTTGCTTCAATGCGAATAAAACGTACATAAATGACTTGCTCGGCAAGCTGATATTGTTCGAGAAATCGACAAATGGTTATCGGTATTTGCTTCAATGTGAATTAAACATAAATGACTTACTCGGCAAGTTGATTTTGTTCGAGAAATCGACAAATGGTTATCGGTATTTGCTTCAATGTGAATTAAACATAAATGACTTGCTCGGCAAGCTGATTTTGTTCGAGAAATCGACAAATGGTTATCGGTATTTGCTTCAATGCGAATAAAACGTAAACGACTTGCTCGGCAAGCTGATTTTGTTCGAGAAATCGACAAATGGTTATCGGTATTTGCTTCAATGCGAATAAAACGTAAATGACTTGCTCGGCAAGCTGATTTTGTTCGAAAAATCGACAAATGGTTATCGGTATTTGCTTCAATGCGAATAAAACGTAAATGACTTGCTTGGCAAGCTGATTTTGTTCGAGAAATCGACAAATGGTAATCGGTATTTGCTTCAATGTGATTTAAACATAAATGTCTTGCTCGGCAAGCTGATTTTGTTCGAGAAATCGACAAATGGTTATCGGTATTTGCTTCAATGCGAATTAAACATAGATGACTTGCTCGGCAAGCTGATTTTGTTCGAGAAATCGACAAATGGTGGTTATCAGTATTTGCTTCAATGCAAAAGACCAGCCAAAGCCAAAGAGTCAGTTATGACGGTGTGCATAACTTATAGCTAAATGCTTACGAAAGAAGTTTTATTTCATTCTTAAAAGAGAAAGAGAAGAAAGTGATGTAGTATCCACAAAATCTGTACTGTATTATTATAAAAATGTGTATGATCACTATGTCGAATACGAATAATATGTTTGACAGATTTCGAGAATAAACAGACTGGACTGTGAGCAAGCAACAATAAAGACGTGTCCTATCATGAACTCTACACGATGCAACAGAAGGTCCACCGTCAGAGCTAACAGAACTACTCGTCAAACGGGCTAAAAGGGAAAAATAGGACCTACTAATAGGGTGTGACGCTAACTCCCATCATATACAATGGGGTAGCACAAACATCAACTCAAGAGGTGAGTCGCTTTTTACATTCCTTATAGAAAACAATATTTTAGTTGCAAATAGAGGCTCAGAGCCGACAGGAAAACTAACTGGGATTTATACAATCAGGAGGTAGAAGCCAGAATAAAAACACTGCATTCAGGTGTAATACATGGTACTGACAGTTTGGACAAAGCAACTGAGGATCTGGCTACACTTCTCAGCAAATGTTTTGAAAAGGCTTGTCCATTGAAAACAAGAAAACAATGCAAAAAACGTCCTCCATGGTGGATAAAGGAACTGGCAAGCCTAAGAAAAGAAACAAGAAAACTTTTTAACGTTGCAAAGCGCACAAAATCAGACAGCGACTGGGAAATATACAAATCCAGTCAAAGAGCATTCAAGGCGGAGACACAACGGTCAAAACGATGTGCTTGGAGAACCTTCTGCAACGAAGTGGAAACTACCGCAGAATCAGCTAGGCTCCGAAAAATCCTTGCTAAAGAACCAACCGCTATGGGGTCCATTAAAGACTCTAATGGACTTGGACAGAATCGTGCAATGAGACACTCGAACTTCTACTCCATACGCACTTTCCGGGCTGTACGCCTAATGTAAACAGCGATTTAGTAGTAGATAACTTCGTTGGACAACTAAGCAAGGGGTCCAGGTTCGAATCCCGCAAAAACCCAAATTCCAACTCAGGGTTTTTTCACTGCGCCGAAGATGCTACAAAAATGCGAAAAACTAATAGCTTCACATCTAGTAAACCTATTTGTTAACAGCTTAAGACTAGGGTATGTTCCAAAATCATGGCGTGAGGTGAAGGTAGTATTCATACCCAAGGCAGCTAGGTAAACCCAGTCACACAACCGCCAAAGACTTTAGACCCATCAGCCTTACCTCATTTGTTCTAAAAACATTTGAAAGACTTATTGATATCCACATCCGAAATCATTTAAGACCGGATGCTATATCTCAGGCTCAACACGCCTATATAAAAGGCAAAAGCGTTGGGACAGCACTCCATAATGTGGTCAGCATAGTGGAGAGATCACTAAAAGTAAAAGAATACACTCTCGCAGCTTTTCTGGACATTGAAGGAGCTTTTAATAATGTCAGATCCGACGCTATTCAAAGAGTACTAACGAATCTTAAAGTGAATAACACTATTATCAATTGGATAATGTGCATGCTGAAAAATAGACTAATTAGTTCGGAACTAGGAGATGCAAAAATTCAAGCCTCAGCATCTAGAGGCACTCCTCAAGGTGGAGTTCTTTCCCCTCTTCTATGGGTTCTCGTGGTAAACGAGATCCTGATTAAGCTAGAATTTAGTGGAGTCAAAGCAGTTGCTTACGCAGACGACGTAGCCCTGCTTGCAACATGCAAATTCCTCTCCACTATCAGTGACCAATTAACAGGATCTTTATTTACACTTAACAGATGGACAAAGAAGTGCGGACTAGTAGTAAACCCACAAAAGACAGAATTAGTTCTTTTTACTAACAAGAGAACAATTCCTGAATTTCGCCTTCCCACAATCGAAGGGATTTCACTAACAATTTCTGAACACGCCAAGTATCTTGGTGTAATCCTAGATCGTAAATTGAATTGGAACCTTAACACAAAGGAACGGGCAAAAAAGGCTATGATAGCTTTTTATGCCTGCAACAGAATATTTGGTCGCACCTGGGGCCCTAGTCCTAAAATTATAATGTGGCTCTACACGGCGATAGTAAGAACGGTATTAACTTATGGTAACCTTGTTTGGTGGCAGGCGCTATCTTAAGCCACCAACCTGAAAACTATGACGAAGATCCAAAGATTGGCTTGTATTGGTACTACGGGGGTAATAAGCGCAAACAGCGCCCTACGACTAAGCGAGACTAAGAGCTGGAAATACAGCCAAACGGGTCATGCACAGATCCTCAACAAGTATGCGTGTAACAATATATGCACAGACTATACAGCTACCCGCCTAGACTTCGAACGACTATTTGTCACTCACTTCCCCAGTAGAGAGGAATGGCATAACTTACAACCGCTCTCAAACGAACCAACTATACACATCTACACAGATGGTTGCAAGATGGATGTCGGAGTTGGAGCAGGTTTCTACTCCGAAAAACTTGGTCTATCCAGTTCAATCAGACTTCCTGACTACAGCAGCGTGTTCCAGGCTGAGGTTCTGGCAGTGACAACAGCCGCAAAGCAAGTTGCAATGATGGCGATACCTCATGCAGATATCACTTTCTTCATTGACAGCCAAGCGGCAATAAAAGCTATCTCTGCCGTGGAAATAAAATCAAAGCTTGTAAGTCGCTGTCGCGAAGAGCTAAAGGTTCTTGGCGCTCAGCACAATGTAAGAATCTGCTGGGTCCCCGGGCACAAAGGAGTGCCCGGTAATGAAAAAGCTGATGAGCTGGCAAGAAAAGGTTCACTACTTGATCGCAACCAAGCCGATACCACGGTATTAACTCCTCCCTGCAACCTAAAACAGGAAATCGAGAACAGAATACTGGCAGCGACGAATGATAGATGGAGTAAACTCGAATCCTGTGTCATAACCAGGAAAATGTGGCCAATCTACAACAAACAAAAGACAGAAAAAATCCTACAAATGGGGAAACAATCGTTATCCTCTCTTGTAGGCATTATTACAAGACACAACATGCTGAAATATCACAGCAAGAAAATGGGAATCAACACTGATGACCTGTGCAGAGGATGCGGTGTTGAGGATGTGCATGAGGACACACCACACTTTCTTTGCCACTGCCCGGCACTCTGTCACATCAGATACAGTATTCTTGGACAACACTTTTTCAAAGACCTGGAAGACCTCTCTGAGAAGTCTATAAAAGACATACACAGATTTATATCATCCTCGAGATGGCTCGACTACCCGGTTTCATAGGTTTCCACAGTATGAGGGTCATTAGAACCCCAAGGGCATCACAACGGATCTACATTGATCTAAGTGTGGCGGCCTCAGGTTCCCCCTGTCTCGCCTACCCGCAAACCTAACCTAACCTAATCTACTATAAAGCGTAGTATGCAGATGATCCGAAACGAAATTTTCCGGTGATCTCCAAAAGGACAACGAAACGTCTGCGAAATGGCAGCGGAAAATAATTTGTGGAGGGTTCCATCAGCTGCTACACAAGTAGCAGTGTTACCATCACTGTCAATTCATCTTCGATTTGGATACTCGAACTTTTCGCTGGCTCCTTAAATTTTTCATTTGGTAACTGTCCTAATTTAGAATATTTACTTTAAAGTTTCGTGACTTTTGGGCGAAAAAAAAATATATAGGTACTTCAATAACAAACGTATTCTTTTCGCATGACGAAACCGTAAACATTTTCTTTTGCTTTTTTTGACCACTTAAACTTGATGGCTGAACTCCTTCTTGGTCTTCAAATGGCTTATGAATTATAAAGTAAGTTTATCAAAAAAAATTGGCAAATTACCTTTAAATTTTCTAAAAAAAAATTTTAGAAATTTTTCCGTATGAACAACTTTGTTCGATCAATTTCTTAGTTAATTCCACAAAAAAAATAAACAATTCATTCCACGGAAATATTTAATTTCTTTACTGTTCCATCTGTCTGAATTTGTGCTATGACCGCCTATTTTTCATTTATCGTCGTCCTTAAACAATTTAATAGGTCTGCCAATGGGGACATTATTTGCTTGCGAAAATTTGACATTTGTACTCCAGTGTTGCCAGATTTTATAAGAGGTATGGAGGCAAGTTGGAAAATGTTGGCGCCAAAAATACCTAAACTCATTGGCAGACTTATTAAATTGTTTAAGGACGACGATAAATGAAAAATAGGCGGTCATAGCACAAATTCAGACAGATGGAACAGTAAAGAAATTAAATATTTCCGTGGAATGATTTGTTTATTTTTTTTTTGTGGAATTAACTAAGAAGTTGATCGAACAAAATTGTTCATACGGAAAAATTTCTAAAATCTTTTTTTTTTTAGAAAATTTAAAGGTAAGACCAAGAATGAGTTCAGCCATCAAGTTTAAGTGGTCAAAAAAAAGCAAAAGAAAATGTTTACGGTTTCGTCATGCGAAAAGAATTGTAATAGGCCTATAGGTGGAATGTAGAGGGCGTTGGGAGCGAATAGAAGGTAGGAAGCAGGGATGTGGATGGGACTTAAGGATGGGAACAGAACAGAAAGGGAATGAAGGTCGCGAGCGAGGAGCGCGGCATGCTGGCGAAGCACGGCTAAGCTCGCCGAATGGGGTGGTTCTTGTCCCCGCTACACGACGAAGCCTACAACAAAACATAAAACATGCCGAGTAAAACAATTTTTCAAACTACAACGGACGGACTGGTCTTACCACACTGAGGGCGCTGCAGTGTTGTTCAGCGATGGCCTTCTCCCTCCCCACCATGGAAATCCGGCAGCCATTTTGGATTTCCCCAAAGACGACTACATCAACTCCACCTGATCAAGCCATTGTAACCGAAAGTAACAACACTCCCTTTCACACCCCCTGAAATTTCAAATTAATAACCCATCAAGCGTCTGAGCGCTTGAATAAAAGTAATGGCTTTCATTTTGGGCGTGGATAAGCACATTTATTTAATTTTATATTAATTTTAAGCATTAAATTTATCACTAAAATTATTATGATTGGCAAGAACAATAAAACAAATCAAAAATTACACAATAAAATCAATTTGCAATTAATAAAAAATAATCTCTTTAATCAAATTCCCGCAGGCCATGGTCAAACAAACTACCTATTTCCCTAGTTTGTTTTTTTATCCCATGGTTGGGGATAAAAAAAAATACGAAAACAAAAAAAAAACAAGAAACGCGAAGACAAAACGGACCACGGAAATCGAATTGCTTGCCGAAACTTAAAAATGTTCAGTAAAATACTAAATTGAAACAATTAAAACAATTAAAATCTAAATTATCTATACATCTATATATATAAAAATGAAACCCGTTTTCCGTTGTCACGACATAACATGAAAACGGCTTGACCGATTTGGCTCAATTTTTTTTTCAGCGGTTCGTAATTATAAGGAGAAGGTCTTTACGAAACAAAATTTTGGAAAAACCATCCGGAAAATTGGAAAAAAATTTAATTTTTCATGGGGAAATGCACTCAAAAATAAATAAAACTGAATAGAAATCGAGTAGTGACACTTCAAATACAATTTTATTTTAAAGGCAATTGTTGTTGTCAATTTATTATTTCAATTATTTTCCAAGCAAATATTTGTTGTCAACAATTTAAAAATTTTTTTTTTAAATATACGATAGATATACCTAAGTTTGTTTATGTTTACTATGTTACATTAAGTAACTTTTTGAAATGGAGTATATACTTTGATTTATTTGATGGTGTTTGAACCAATAATTTTTGTTTGACATGAATTTTCAGGATCCTTGCATTAGTATGTCAGAGAAAGTTGAAATGTAGTGCTGTTTGAGATGACGTGGACAATGATAACAGGCAACAGGAGTAGTTGAGCGTCTTAAGGTGTCACGTAGGGAGTGAGTAACAATCATGGTGCTCTGCTCATTCGTGAGTAGGGTTATGGGGAGGGCAGCTCAAAGGTACTATAACGCCTTGATATCAGTGTGGAGAGAGAAGGCTTACCAACCAAGATGATAATTGTGGTTAGTTTTCTTCTTGGCTGTTAAAGCTACAAATATTTCATTTAGAGTTAATCCTTTCCTTATTTTCTTGCAATTTTAAAACCTTTCCATCAAAATTTCACGCATGTAAAAGTATCCGACAGCCCTTCCATCAAAGTCGAAATTTAGATTCCTGTGTCTGTCTCTCTATACAGGTCGAAAGAAATATCACTGTGCGTTAGTCGGGTGAAAACTCGAGAACGGCTCCACCCGATTTGGATGATTTTTGTTTTGTATTGTTCGTCTTGATTCAGAGATGGTTTAAGAAAAAAGAAAAGTCGGAAAATTCTCAACAGCTGGCGTTGTAGGTACCTACACATTTCGTTTTTCAGTTAAATTCAATTATCTTCTATAACATAGTAATACAATAACAATGAACTCCATGATGATATAAATAGTAATACAATAACAATGAACTCCATGATGATATAACCCGATAATCACCGGGCCAATTCTTATAATTCTTCTTTTGTTATGTTCGTATTGCTGTATATAAGGTTTAGGGTGTCTTAAAATATACTACTTTTGGGAACGATAGGTCTCCGAAACAGCTCAACCGCCTTTGAATATGTATTATAAATCTGTAGGTATATATAAAAATGAAACCCGTTTTCCGTTGTCACGACATAACATGAAGACGGTTTTCAGCGGTTCGTAATTATAAGGAGAAGGTCTTTACGAAACAAAATTTTGGAAAAACCATCCGGAAAATTGGAAAAAGGCCCAAATTTCGTTTTTCATGGGGAATTGCACTCAAAAATAAATAAAACCGAATAGAAATCAAGTATAGTGACACTTCAAATACAAAAAAAAAATATTTTAAATTTTCAAAGCAATTGTTGTTGTCAATTATTTGAATTATTTTCCAAGCAAATTGTTGTTGTCAAAAATTTAGAATTTTTTTTTTTAAATATACCTACCTACCTAATAAGTTTTCTTATGCTTACTATGTTACATTAAGTAACTTTTTGAAATGTAGTAGACACGTTTTTTATTTCATGGTTTTTGAATCCATCGTTTTTGTTTGACATGTATTTTCAGGATTCTTGCATAAGTATGTGTGAGTAAGTTGAAATATAGGGGTGATTATGATGACATTGTCCACGTCATCCGGCAACATGAGTTGTGGAGCGTTTTGAGTTTGCACGTAGGGGTTGTTACGAAAAATGAGCGTGTAACAATTGTGGTATTCTGCTCATTAGTGAATAGGGTTATGAGGAGGGCAACTCAAAGGTATCATAAGACCTTCGGTACCGGTGTAGAGAGAGAAGGGAAAAGGCTTACCAACCAAGTTGATAGGTGCGGTTAGTTTTCTTCTTGGCTGTTAAAGTTACAAATATTTCGTCGGTCGCTGATGGACTATATTGTTAAGCATCGTGTCTTTGGTTATACTTGATGTTGGATGTATTCGATGGAATGGCAAAAAAGAGGCTTTCCTCATGCGCACATTTTCATTTGATTAGTCGAAAGAATGCAACCAGACCAAGTTGATGACATCATATGTGCCGAGGTTCCAGATCCCGAAACCGATCCAGACCAGCATGATGTCATAATTACAAACATGATTCATGGGAAGGTTTGAAAATGGTATCAGTATTTTTATTTAACATTTTCTGTTTCGTGCGAACTAACTTACAAACACATGAAAACCAATTTAACAGCTCACTAAAATTCGATCACATTTCGGTTACAAGTCATTCCCAAATACATTATACACACTGTTACTGCTACGGAAATAGGTCTGAAATGTAGGAACAGCGCTTATACTATAACCATCAATTTCTACTTGAGTTCTGGACCCGATAGGTGGTGCTGAAAGATAGGATACCACACTATAGGTGGTACTTTGCAAAACATAAGCGGTATAGGAAAACGATTTGTGGCACCTCCCATTCAAAAATAAAATCAAGCGCTATTTCTAAAGTTGCATAATTAAAATTATAATGAACATTGTCCAAATAATGCACTTTGCCTACCTCAGCGGATTCCGTTTATTACTTTCATTACATTAACGAATTAGGGCGGAACGAAGTTCGCGGGGTCAGCTAGTAGTATAATAAAATCACAATAAAAACTTAAAACCTAACTCACGCCACTTAAAAACTAAAACAATACCAAACAAAAAGGAAACGATGAAAATGATGATCCTATCCAGGTACGGTATTTTTTTGTTCACACTGTTTGTGATTTTCGTAGTTTGAATTAATTTTTGTTTTCTTCCTAGCTTGTTACGCGAGACGTTATTTGTCGTGGTGGGGTATAGGGCGTGGATTTAATTTTTTTTTTTTTGGAGTCCACTAAACCCCGCTGTTAGCCACTTTTTGGCACAAAACGAACAAAAAAACTAAGTCTACCAAACCTGGTGACGTCATAGGTGTTATGTCTTTGAAACGCTGATTTTGGCTGGTGTTGCGGAGAAAAGTGTGTTCCGGACACCTCAGGCAATTTCCACATTTACCACTCGGATTACGTCGGTTGGCACTTCTCGCTATTTTCAAAACCACATCAAATCAATAGGCTGGTACAGGACGAGTCATTCAACCCTTTTTATTTGGCGGTCATGACTTTGTAAGTGTCGACGTTTGAATAAAGTCAATGACCGCCACTTGACCTCTACACGGAGCGAATGAGATCTATCTAAATTTTATACAAATTACTAAAAATCCTCAGTCTCTATAAATTCACTATACACTTACCACAATAAACAGTATAATCTTTCTTTAAAAAAAAATGTGTATCAAACACTGGTATATCTTTTTCAATTATTTGAATAAAAAATATATATATAATATATGTTGCGAAGAAAAAGAAACTTAATCGGCACTATGGCCATTTATGGGTACTTCTTCTCTCAACTTCGTTCGCAAGACAAAATGGTTCCAGCTAGGGAACAGCTCTTCGGCTTCTACAGCCAACAATGCCCCATACATAACGTTGCCACAAATACTTGGCCAACTTGAGCTGAGGTGAAATGTGATACATATAAGGTAAGTGAAATGCATTTGTTTTTGTGATCTTCTTTCTCTTGTTTTGTTTTGCATTTCCATCACAGAAACTACCCGCGGGACAGCACAAGTGACAGAGACAGGGTGGGTTTGTTCAAATTACTTCTGTGTAATATTGAATTCATTTTATAAATTTTACATCCGCAGGTGAATGCAACAAATCTCTGGGCTTGGCGGAGTAACATGCTCAACAGGAACAGAAAAGAAGATACCTGCACAAGTGAGCAAACGTGGGGAAGAATCCCACTTTATGAAAGCCGGGCAAAAACATTGAACATAGGTATGTACATTATGTGTGAGCTTTCCATCGAATCAGCTGGTCAGTATATACAGCGTGTTTGTGCAATGCAAATTACTTAACTTATCTCAAAAAAAAAAAAAGGTGGACATAATATTAGAATAGGTTAATCTCACTTAACATAAAGTAAAATACTTAAATTATCCTAAAAGTGTAAACAATAAGCAACCATCACGGTACCAGTGAATATATATATATATATGTTAAGTGTCTCAGCGAATACTTAAAAATATTAATAAATTAACACCAAAATACATAAATGGACAGTAATCAAATAAATAAATAAAGGTGTGAACAACATACTAGCAACTTTGCACGAAGGAAACATTCATATCACAGTGCTGATGAACATGAATATCACAGTGCGGTTTTGGTTAGTTTGTTACACCAAAAGAAGATAATAACTTAAACTAATAATAAATTAACATGCAAATTAATGGACAGAGTACGTAGAATAATAAATAAAATAAATAAATAAATCTTAGAACTAATAAAATAAATAAATAAATAACATGTATATCACAGTGCCAGGGGACGTTTACATAAGTGAATACTTAATCCTAGGTGTAATAACATAAAGAAATAAACAAAGATTGAATAAATAAACTACAAAATCAGGTTGATTGTGGAACATGTATAAATAAACTAGATAAAAGAATGCATTAAAATAAAAGTAACAAAGCTGAATAATCAACATAGAGATACATAAAGTAATACGGCACAAGTAATTATAATAATACGTAGGATACATAGACAAATAATAAGATAAGACCTTATGGCTGCTAAAAGAGTTCTGTTGAATCTCTCCGACGCATTCGATTGAGGTGAATAATTTGCAGTTTTTAAGTGTCGCACTCCGAAAATTTACAGAAGGTTCTGGAAGTCTTTTGACAGAAACTGTTTCCCATTATCGGAGTGTATAATTTTAGGGACACCAAACATATTAAATACATCATCTTTCAGAAATCGGACAACACTTGAAGAATTGGCGCTTCTAAGAGGTTTCAGCAAAACATACATGGACATATGGTCGAGCACTACAAAAACATAAGAGCTACCCGACTTGGATCTCCGGTACGGACCCAAGAAGTCAATGTACAATTTTTGGAATGGACGATCTGTACAAAACGAGGAAGATTTTGGAGGACGCTGCACGAGGTTTGACGGCTTGCACTGTTTACAAATATCACAATCGGACACGTATCGACGAATTTGAACAGTCATGTCTGGCCAGTAGAAATATTGGCGAACCCTGTGCAAAGTTTTTGCGATACCACCATGGGAAGCTCTTGGAGGGTTGTGTGCCCAAGAAATCAGTTCCTCGGGGAGACCCGGCGGAATCCATAACCTCCAGGTATGTTCAACCGCGGACTCGTCTCCCGTAGGTGGCAGCGATCTCTTGTATACGAAGTTTTCTTCTACTTTCAGATCTGGCAGTTCTTCTTGATGATCTTTGATGGCCGTGATCAAATCAAGATACTCATCTGACTCAAACTCCTTGGAATTGAGGTCAATGAGTGGAGCAATGTCCTCAATGTCCAAGCTATCGATGTAAGCCCGCAATAAGGTGTGCGGTACTACGTTTAATGAGCCCTTCCTATGCTCTATCTCAAAGTTGAAGGCCTGGAGCTTAAGGCTCCACCTCGCCAATCTACCGCTCAAATCTTTGAGCGCCATCAGCCATTTAAGACTTGAATGGTCTGTAATTATGGTGAATGCCATGCCTTCAACGTAGGGACGGAATTTTTGGACAGCCATTACAGCGGCCAGGCATTCTTTTTCCGTAACGCTGTAGTTCTTCTGACAGCTATTTAGCTTTTGGGAGAAGTAAGCTATAGGGGATTCTTCTTTGGCGTCATTTATCTGAAATAGGACTGCACCTATTCCCAGATCTGAGGCATCACATTGGATAAAAAATCGTCTTGTAAAATCTGGATGGGTGAGTACTGGAGCTGTCGTTAATGCGCTCTTTAATCGTTCAAATGCTTCCAGAGCCTCTTCAGTCATTTTAAACTTTTCATTTCTCTTTTTCAGAGTGTCGGTTAACGGAGCAGTCAGGCTGGAAAAGTCCCGGATGAACCGTCGGTACCATTCAGCAAGGCCAAATAACCTGCGTACCTGTTTTGGGTTCTTCGGAACCGGGAAGTCGACGATAGCTTCAACCTTAGCGGGATCGGTTTTGAGCCTCCCACCACCAACTATAAAACCCAAGTATTTGAGCTCTTTGAAGCAGAACTTCGACTTGCTCAAGTTGATGGTGAGGTTAGCCTTTCGCAGGCACTGAGCGACCTCGTCAGCAACGCGAGATGGGTCTCGAAATCGGGAGCAATGATAAGCAAGTCATCGAGGTACACGAAGACACGATCTTTCAACCGCGAGGGAATAACCTTATCCATAAGTCGGCACATATATGATATAAGGGTCTTCCAGTAACCGTAAAAGCAGTCTTTTCCCTACCCCGTCTCTCCAGCGGTATTTGCCAAAATGCATCTTTTAAATCAACACTGCTAATGAAATAAGTGTCTTGAAGTCGGCTGAGAAGTCCGTCGATATGAGGGAGCGGGTAAGCGTCCTTCTTAGTCAGCTCGTTTACCTTACAAGAATCCAGACAAGGTCGATTTTGGCCTGGCTTCCGTATAAGGACAACTGGTGAACACCAAGGACTCTCACTCTCCTCAATAACGCCGAGACTTATCATCCTGTCGATTTCATTGTACAAAAGTGACTGTATCGCTGGAGAAACGGGGTAGTGACGCTGCTTTACAGGTTCCGACTCTCCGGTATCAATCACGTGCTCCTCTAAAGATGTTTTTCCGAGCCCATGCTGGGTGTAACAGAGGAACTTCGACCTGACTGCTTCCAACTTAGACTGCTGTTCAGAAGACAATTGGTGAGTAGCTGTTTCATTTGAAATATTTGAAATTGATATTGAACTAGTTATATTAGGTGCTATCTGGAACGACTTCCAAAAGTCCACACCTAAGTAAAGTTCTTGGTCCAAACTAGGGACCAAGTAAAATGTTATGACTTGACTGTGACCTTTGTACACCACTGGAGCCAGAATTTTACCTTCAATGGATTGGTTTTTACCATCTGCAGTCTTCACCTCGGATCTAAAATAATAAATTGGTAAGTCGATTGTTTTAACAAATTCTATACAGCCCTTACCTAGTATGCTTATTCTGGCTCCACTATCTAGTAGGCCAAAAATTTCTTTTCCTGCAATGTTAATCTTGGCATATGGTCTTGGGTCTGTTGAAGCATCTATTACCGTTGACGATATCCTCTTTCTTACTTCCTTTCTCAATCGGTATCTCTTTCTCGTATTTAAGATTCTTTGGGACACTCTTTTGATATTAACGTTAAAAATTCTTTCTCTAATCCTATTATATTCTTGAAGTCTAACGTGAAGGGGTCTAATAACAAATCTTTTCTTATTAGTATCTTCTGATTCCGCTTTTTCGTCTCTTACCAATAACTTAATTTGACTTAGCGGTGTTTCATCATCCGGAATTTCTTCTTCTGTTTGGGTGCCTATTTCTCGGGGAACTGGGTCGAATGCGACTCCCCCGATGACATCGCGTTCTTCACCCTGTTTTCCGAATTACATTTCCTACAGTTAGGAGTTATTATCCCCTCTTTTCCACACCTATAGCAGAAAATGCTACGCGTTGGTGATGGACAATCCATGAACGTATGTCCCTCAGCCCTGCAGTTCCAACAAGTTAGCACTCTTGGTTCTGCGAATTTGGCATAAACTTTAGGATGGGCACCAGCATACTGTATTGCCGCAACTTGCTCATCCCCATCATAAGCAGCTTCTTCGACATACTCTATTTCATGCGTCACATACTTAGCTGGATGCTTATGATGTTTGGGTATATCCCTTACTGGAAAAGCGTTTTCAGCCTCCTTTCAAGCATGTCTCAGTTGATCCATGGAGAATATCGACATGGGAAATATCAACTTGCCTATTTTATCATTGAGGTTTCTTTTTGCTATTCTGATCAACTCAAACTCCGGTACTTGTACCCGTAATTGTGATCTGAGTTTTGAGATTGCAGCGAAGAGATCGTCGCACGACTCCCAGATACCTTGCCTACGATCCATTATATCGCGCATAATTTCAAAGTCCGATTTTGTATTACGGAACTGACGGATCAATGACTCCCGAAGTATTGGCCAATCCGCGCGACAGTTTGTTCTCTGAAATTGCCAATACCATTCGTAGGCGGTCCCTGAGAGTAGCAGATGAAAATCTCGCAAAATCTCAGACCACGAACACTCATATTGGCGTTGGAGAGTTTCCAGCCGAAAAATGAAATCTTCCACTGTTAGCACCTCTTGGTTCCCGTCGAAGCATATACCCCATTTATCAATTTTGATCGGACGTCGGGCGTTTAATTGTGGATTTGCATTAGGCGCGTACAGCGGAGGACTTGGGTACAAACCCTGAGTGAAATTTTGGGAGTTCATCTGATGCTGTTGGTTAACCTGTCGATGAATGCTTCCCCTAGAATGGTTATTTCTCCTAGGGTTTTGAGAAATAGCTGGAACCTCGGCAGGAACGAATGGTCGGGATTCCGCATTAAGCTGCTATGTTAAGTGTGCATGTTGTGGTTGTGGTTGCTGAACCTGGGTTTGAATATTGTCTGGCATTGTTACCGGCCCTTCTGCCTCTGCATGTGGTGGGGTTGTACAATTAAATTTACCTAAATCTTTTCTTAAATTTGATATACTGTTTTTCATTTCTTTTTTCAGATTAGCCGATATCTCATTTCTGAGAGAAGTATGGCATGCGGCGAACGCGTTAGCCACTGCTTGATTTATAGCGGATGTCAAAGCAGGTGACATTTAAGTTCCTTTATCATTATTTTGGTAATCGTTTATATGATTAACACTCAAATTGTTTTCTGATTCTCTCAGATCGACTATAGTTTCGAGGCTGTGGTCCTGAGCTCCAATGCTAGCTGCACCCATTTGACTCAGGCTACTAAAAGACGGAGCAGGTAGAGATTCTGAAGAGGTACTTTGATCAGACGGTACGAGAGTTGGAAGAGGGAAAGCGAACTGCCGAACTGACGCTGGTTGTGCAGTGGAATCAGCAGGAGGACTGTGCTGAACTTTCGGCTTCGTACCGGAATTGGTTTGATTTTGTTGTGCAGTAGCGGAACGAGTGAGTATTCTGTTTTCATCAAAACTACTACTTCTTCTTTTCTTTTGGTTGTCTTTTTCCTATCTTATCTCTTTCTGATGAACTCATTTCAAAACTAGCAAAACAAAAAGACAACAAAAAGGATGACCAAAACGATTAAAAAAAAAACACAAAAAAAAAAGGTTTGCCAAGTCGGTAGGTGTAGTTAGGTTTAATCTAGCTTTTAAATAATCTTAATAAAGAGTTTGAAACATATAGCTGTAGTTAAGATTATTATGAAAATTTGCTTTAAATAGAATGATCTTAATAGGATAAGAAATAGTCTACTATAATAAACTATGAATAAAATATTTAAGTATTGGTTTATCGAAATAAACGAGATAATAAACAAAAATATGGTTGTATTTCGATTTCGATGGTGTGTGAGTACATGTCATGTTGGGGGTGCTTCGGGTTGTGAACTTCGGCGGTATTGATTGGCTTTCTTCCATAAGCGATGACAATAGCTGATATAAAAGACTGCGGACGGACGGTGTTGTTGTTGATCCCTCAGTGTGATAAAAGTTCAAACATATATAGACTAGGACGCACAAACTGCATATCTTCGCATCCCCGCAATTCCAAACATGCCAAAGAGCATTTGTTGGAAGACATGGGATGGTCCAATTTACAAACATAAAATAGGGAGAGGTAAACTAATGAAAGACGAGACAGTGCTACATGTTATAATTAAAACGACATCAAACAAGGCCACTATACTCGAGAAAATACGACGATGCAAATATGAAGAGAAATTTGAAATTTAGGACAGGAAAGTAAAATTCACATTTAGAAGTAAAAGTAGAAAGACAAGACAAAAACATAAAAAGAAACAGATGCCAATTGTTGTTGGTGGTCAAAGGATAGACATGTGCATTCAAGAGGATACAAGCATCCACAGGTTTTCTTCTAAACCAACCTCTGTCTATCAACTCCTACTCTCACCTCCCCGTGGTGAACACCGGGTGCCTAGTACCTCAACTGGAGATTGGGTCCCAACCCCTTTGGAAGGTTGTTGGGGGTAGCAGACGAGAGAGGGGGGGAGGAGTGTTTCCACTAAGGCACTTCTCCTTGCATCGGAGCGGCATCGGAGGAATTCCCGAGATGGAATCAACGGTGGCGTCCACAGTTCCAGTCAGGTCGAGCTACTTAGTGAACACCTTATACGGGCTACTACGAAGTATTCGGAGCTCAGGTCTATAAGGAGCGGTATGTCCGACTCTCCATCCTTAGAGTCACAATAAGAATCTGGTCCTCCAGGTTGGGGGTTGTGCCGTCGGGGTAACTTCCCGGCCACGTAAAAAAATACTGTTACGAAGCAACAACAAGCCTCGGATACGGACGGAATTACTGATGACGAACCATGCAAACGAAACAAGGACAACGAGCTTCGGATCTGCACATGGAATGTTAGGTCCCTTAATAGACCACGTGCAGCCGAACAATTAGCGGAGGCCCTAAACCGCTGCAAGGCAGACATTACTGCCATCCAAGAAACGCGGTGGGATGGGCCGGGCAAAAGGAGAATGAAAAACTGCGATATCTACTACGGAGACTGCTACCGACAACAAAAGCAGCGCCTATTTGGATGTGGGTTCGTCGTTGGAGGCAGACTTAGGCAAGAAGTCTTGAGTTTCAAATGTGTGAACGAGCGCCTCACGACGATTCGCATTAAGGCTAAATTCGCCAACATTAGCCTCATATGCGCGCATGCCCCCACAGAGGAGAAAGATGACGACACCAAAGATAAGTTCTACGAGCTCCTGGACAAAACTTATGAGCAGTGCCCTAGCTACGACATTAAGATTGTCGTAGGCGATTTTAATGCCAAGCTTGGAAGAGAGGGCATCTTTGGTGGCACAGTCGGAAAACACAGCCTGCACGACACCACCTCCGATAACGGATTCAGGCTGATCGACTTTGCTGCGGGGCGAAACGTTGTGGTAGCTAGTACACAGTTCCCACATCTCAACATCCACAAAGGGACATGGAGATCTCCCGATCAATCAACCGTCAATCAGATTGATCATATTGCGATCGACGCAAGACACTCATCCGGTATTATGGACGTCCGAACTTTCCGAGGGGCCAACATTGACTCGGATCACTACCTCGTTGTAGCCAAGGTACGGCTGCGGATATCCCGATCAACGCCAAGAGATGGAAATACTGTGAGGAAGTTTGACGTCGGACGGCTACAATCGCAAGAGATCACCATGTCCTTTTCCAATCGAGTCTCCCAAAACCTCTTACGAAGTCCCTTGCCGCCAGCATCAAGTATCGAAAACCAGTGGCAACATTGCCAAAATGCCATTCGAGATGCCGCCTCTGATGTGCTGGGTTTCACACGGCCACCACAACGAAACCCCTGGTTTGATGACGAATGCCGGCAAGCGCATGCAGCTAAACAGGAAGCATACAAAGCGGCCCTGCACAGAAGGACTAGAGCTGCTCGCGAGCTCTACGAGCAGAAGAGGAGAGAGGAACACCGGCTTCTCAGAAGGAAAAAGAGAGAGCACCAGAAGCGCGCGATTGAAGAGATAGAGAGATGCTACAGCAGGAATGAGGTTCGAAAGTTTTACCAAAGGGTCAAAAGAACCTGCCAAGGGTACAAAGTTCGAGCCGAAGCCTGTAAAGACGACCAAGGGAACATCGTAGTAGAATCGCAGTCAATGCTGAGGATTTGGAAAAATCATTTCTGCAGACTGTATAACGGCGACGACGAAACAAATCCCGCTGTCAGGCAGAATGAACCATTCGATTTGGGCGAAGATGACCAACGATTCCGCCCACCCGACCTAGCTGAAGTGAAGGTAGCTGTGTCTAAGCTTAAGTGTAACAAAGCTGCCGGAGCGGACGGCTTAACTGCCGAACTTTTCAAAGCGGCTGGCGATGATTTGGTCAGGAGCATGCACCAACTCATTTGCAGGATATGGTCGGATGAAAGCAGACCTGTAAACTTTCAAGTACCAGTACCAGTCAAGTACCCAGTACCTTGTACTTGTACTTGTACTTGCAAAAAAAAAAGTACAATGTACTTGGTACTTGAAAATCACCAAGTAAACGTACTTCTTCAAGTACTTTCTTTTAAGTACATTTACTGGGTACTGTTATACTGGCCAGTACATTTCCAAGTACTTTTTAAGTACAATTAGTATAGTGCTCTATGTTGTTATATGGCAACACCAAGTTGCATACATAGTGTATGTCTCTTAAGCTTAGTAGGTACAGCCGTACAGCTAGCTTAACAACACCAAATATTATCAAAGCATTGTTGTTGTTTTATATTGTGTCGAGATCATCTTTGTAGCCGTCTGCAGCATATAACTAAAAAAAAGGCAAATATCCTATATTTAAGAAACTTTCCATAAAGCTCAACACTCATTTGACGTGGAACTGCTGCTTTCTTTTGCGCGTCTCGTTAACACCCCAAGGCGTAGCGCTCTTTCCGACCTACATTTCAAGCAACTAGTTCTATTAAAGGCTAATTCCTCTTTTAAAAAACTTTTTTTCGAAAATCCATTGTACGACAATGTAGAGAAAAACCGAATTTGCTATTAAGTTATAAATGACCACAATGACCTAGAAATTAATTTTTGTTACAATCGTGTAGACCGTTTTCGAGATATGTCGGAATTTCAAAAGTACCGTTGCTCGATTTTTTAGCCAAAAACTGGGTACGCAGTCATGGTCGTTAGAGCCGTTTTCGATCAATTCAAACTGGTACGACCATTTTATATGGGAAGTACCATTAATATTGAGGTTATACCTTGCAAAAAAAAACACCTCCCGAACTGTAAGCCCAAAAACTCCAAATCCTAGGTTTGAACGTAATCAGGGAAGCCGTTTAGGCTGTAGGCCTGTGGAAGGACGGACAGACAGGACAGAATTTTGCGACCCACTTTTTTGAGTTCCCTTATCATCGTAATATCAGAATTAATTAATATCTCGAGTTCGAAATTTTGCATGAAAACATCTCTCTCTTACTACGCAATGGAGAAAGTTAAAAACAAGTTTTTCTATAGTAAGGTAATTAAGTATAAAAAGGCTACTAGGTTTATCATCGCATTAGAAATTGTCATCTAAGTAAAACTTTCATTGATAAAATGGACTTGTAATTAAGAAGTACTTGAAAATGTACTTATTGATTTTTAAGTACCAATACCATTGTACTTTTTTTTTGAAGTACCAGTACAAGTACAGGGTACTGGGTACTTATACAGTACTGCAGTACAAATGTACTTCAGTACCTTACAACTCTGGATGAAAGTATGCCCGATGAATGGAACCTCAGCATTGTTTGCCCGATCCTCAAGAAAGGAGACCCTCTGATCTGCGCCAACTACAGAGGCATCAGTCTCCTTAACATCGCATACAAGATCCTTTCTGCTGTACTGTGTGAGCGCCTAAAGCCGTTTGTCAACAACCTGATAGGTCCATATCAGTGTGGCTTTAGGCCAGGAAAGTCCACCATCGATCAAATATTCACACTGCGGCAGATCTTGGAAAAGACTCAGGAATTCCAAATCGATACCCACCACCTTTTCATCGATTTCAAGGCAGCGTATGACAGCATCTACAGAGACGAGCTGTATAGGGCAATGTCTAGTTTTGGTATCCCTGCCAAACTCGTCCGTTTGTGCAGGATGACGATGGAAAACTCACGCTGTTCCATCAAGGTCGGTAAAGACCTCACCGACCCCTTTGATGTCAAAAAAAGGATTTAGACAAGGCGACGCGCTGTCATGCGACTTCTTTAACATCATTCTTGAAAGAATCGTGCAGAACTCCCACGCCAACACCAGAGGCACGATCTTTCAAAAGTCCGTACAATTACTCGCATACGCAGACGATATTGACATAATCGGGAGAACACAGCGTGATGTCAGTGAAGCCTTCGTGAGTATTGAGACGGAAGCGGCGAAAATGGGTTTAGCAGTCAATGAGGGCAAAACCAAGTATATGCTGTCATCAAGAAAAGACACTCAACACCGACGTCTTGGACAAAACATCACCATAGACAGCTATAACTTTGAGGTAGTTAAGGACTTTGTCTACCTAGGCTCCGCTATAAATTCAGACAACGACACCAGCGCTGAGATCAAACGAAGAATAACTCTTGCCAATCGCTGTTTCTTTGGGCTAAGAAGGCAATTGAGTAGCAAAGCCCTCTCTCGAGCAACTAAAGTGTCCATTTATAAGGCCCTCATCATCCCAGTCCTGCTTTACGGTGCAGAAGCATGGACCTTGTCAAAGGCGGATGAGGACGCTTTAGGCCGCTTCGAGAGGAAAATCCTTCGGGTGATTTTTGGTCCCGTCTGCATAAATGGAGAGTGGAGGAGGAGGTATAACATCGAACTGTACGGGCTGTACACCGACACCGATCTAGCCAGAAGAGTCAGAATACAACGACTGCGATGGCTGGGTCATCTAGAGCGGATGGACACCAATGCTCCGGCCCGGAAAATCTCTGAATCCACCCCGCAGGGACGGCGCAGTAGAGGAGCACCGAGACTCAGGTGGCGCACGCAAGTGGAAGGGGACCTCAGCCAACTTCGCGTGCAAAACTGGAGACGGCTAGCTACGGACAGAGCTGGCTGGCGAAGCTTGTTGGTTGAGGCCCAGGTCCACCCCGGACTGTAGCGCCACCTAAAGTAAGTAAGTAATTGTTGTTGTTGTCATCATCAATGCAACCCGTCGCAATTCAATATGGCATGTTGAAGAACTATCCAATTAAAGACTTACGGATAGTGGACACAAACACTAGGACGAACATTGGACAAACAAAAACGTTGGGCGCCATTTGTAATAGGCCTATAGGTGGAATGTAGAGGGCGTTGGGAGCGAATAGAAGGTAGGAAGCAGGGATGTGGATGGGCCTTAAGGATGGGAACAGAACAGAAAGGGAATGAAGGTCGCGAGCGAGGAGCGCGGCATGCTGGCGAAGCACGGCTAAGCTCGCCGAATGAGGTGGTTCTTGTCCCCGCTACACGAGGGCGCTGCGGTGTTGTTCAGCGATGGTCTTCCCCAAAGACGACTACATCAACTCCACCTGATCAAGCCATTGTAACCGAAAGTAACAACACCCCCTTTACACCCCCTGAAATTTCAAATTAATAACCCATCAAGCGTCTGAGCGCTTGAATGAAGGTAATGGCTCTCATTTTGGGCGTGGATAAGCACATTTATTTAATTTTATATTAATTTTAAGCATTAAAATTATCATTAAAATTATTATGATTGGCAAGAGAGACCAAAAGATAAAACAAAACAAAAATTACACAATAAAATCAATTTGCAATTAATAAAAAATAATCTCTTTAATCAAATTCCCGCAGGTCATGGTCAAACAAACTACCTATTTCTCTACTAATCGACTACCCAGAGTGAGCTCAGTTTGGGAGGGTTGGGGATAAAAAAAAATACGAAAACAAAAAAAAAAAAACAAGAAACGCGAAGACAAAACGGACCACGGAAATCGAATTGCTTGCCAAAACTTAAAAATTTTCAGTAAAATACTAAATTGAAACAATTAAAACGATTAAAATCTAAATTATAGTATAATAAAATCACAATAAAAACTTAAAACCTAACTCACGCCACTTAAAAACTAAAACAATTACAAACAAAAAGAAAACGATGAAAATGATGATCCTATCCAGGTACGGTATTTTTTGCTCACACTGTTTGTGATTTTCGTAGTTTGAATTAATTTTTGTTTTCTTCCTAGCTTGTTTCGCGAGACTTTATTTATCGTGGTGGGGTATATGGCGTGGATTTATTTTTTTTTTTTTTTTGGAGTCCACAAACCCCGCTGTTAACCACTTTTTGGCACAAAACGAACAAAAAAACTAAAGGACCATTCACATGAGCGCGAACTGCGAATAGACGAACTGCGAACAAATCAATTCATCTGTATTTATAAATTGAAAATTGATATTTGTTTTACCACAAAAGCATTATATTCAATTCATTCAACACCTAATCTAAAAAAAACCGAGACTTGATTGATTAAAATAACGAAATTTACAATTACAGCAATTCTCCCGCGAATTGAAAATTCTTGCCGCGAACTGTCACACTTTATTCACAATCCACATAAAACAGTCGCGATCCACAAACATGCGAATGAAAAATTCGCTCGAACTTAACCTTCAACTATACAAATGATTCGCGGGTACCTGCGACTAAAAAAAGTTTTCATGTGAATGAAGTGTTAGAATCTACGAATATTCGCCAATTCGTGGTTCGCAATTCGCTCTCATGTGAATGGTCCTTGAGTCTACCAAACCTGGTGACGTCATAGGTGTTATGTCCTTGGAACGCTGATTTTGGCTGGTTTTGCGGAGAAAAGTGTGTTCCGGACACCTCAGGCAATTTCCACATTTACCACTCGGATTACGTCGGTTGGCACTTCTCGCTATTTTCAAAACCATATCAAATCAATAGGCTGGTACAGGACGAGTCATTCAACCCTTTTTATTTGGCGGTCATGACTTTGTAAGTGTCGACGTTTGAATTAAGTCAATGACCGCCACTTGACCTCTACACGGAGCGAATGAGATCTATCTAAATTTTATACAAATTACTAAAAATCCTCTGTCTCTATAAATTCACTATACACTTACCACAATAAACAGTATAATCTTTCTTTAAAAAAAATTTGTATCAAACACTGGTATATCTTTTTCAATTATTTGAATAAAAAATATATAAATATAATATATGTTGCGAAGAAAAAGAAACTTAATCGGCACTATGGCCATTTATGGGTACCTACTTCTTCTCTCAACTTCGTTCGCAAGACAAAATGGTTCCAGATAGGGAACAGCTCTTCGGCTTCTACAGCCAACAATGCCCCATACATAACGTTGCCACAATTACTTGGCCAACCTTCCACTTCAGGAATTTTCAAATCCACTCAATCAACATTGCATCTGAACTTTGCCAACATGTATCTAAAAGTTAAATCAACATTGCATCCCTGAACTCTACCGGTTCACATACTTATTTTGACATTTGAGAGATCAGAGTGTCAACAACAGAAAATTTGCAACGAGGAACAGGCATGGAAAAGTACATGGTAAGTAATATTATTCATTATTTATATATAAATGTATTTGGCTAGGGATTAAATTATTTTCATTTTATTTTAGGTAACAAACAAGGAAGAAATCAAAGAGCTGAGGTGAAATGTGATACCTACATATAAGGTAAGTGAAATGCATTTGTTTTTGTGATCTTCTTTCTCTTGTTTTGTTTTGCATTTCCATCACAGAAACTACCCGCGGGACAGCACAAGTGATAGAGACAGGGTGGGTTTGTTCAAATTACTTATGTGTAATATTGAATTAATTTTATAAATTTTACATCCGCAGGTGAATGCAACAGAATACGTTTTTTATTGAAGTACCTATGTATTTTTTTTTTTTCGCCAAAAAATCACGAAACTTTAAAGTAAATATTCTAAATTAGTACAATTACCAAATGAAAATTTTAAGGAGCCAGCGAAAAGTTCGAGTAGGTACCTATCCAAATCGAAGATAAATTGACAGTGATGGTAACACTGCTGCTTGTGTAGCAGCTGATGGAACCCTCCACAAATTATTTTCCGACGTTTCGCTGTCCTTTTGGAGACCACCGGAAAATTTCGTTTCGGATCATCTGCATAAGCTCAGTACGCAGATGACCCGAAACGGAAAATCCCATACAAAAGTGACACAACGAAATCATGAACGAACAATTTCGCTCCCCTTTTCGTTTTGCAGTACGCAGCTGGTACGCAGATGCTGCGAAATGATGGCGGAAAAGTGGTTAGATGTAGTAGATTGCTTGGTACAATTCACAACTCTCTCATGTGAATGGTCCTTAAGAGCGCCCAATCGAATACCTACCTACCACATAAAATTCACAATGAAACCACCTTACCGATTAAAATTGGTTTCCCAAAACCCTACATTATCACCATTTGACTTTCTTCTCAAACTAAAAGTTTGAGATATATAGGTTCGAAATTTGTATAAACGTCAGTTTGCTCGCATTCACTCAGAAGCAAATAATCCAAATCCAAGGCCCTTTGGCGAGGGGAGGCTTGCTTTAAAGAATTGATCGGTTTGTCAAAATTGCGATGGATGGTGTAGTTCGTTCATGAATTTTAAATTATTTAGAGTGTTGTGTTGTTGTGCGGAATATAAATAAGTGAAATATATAATTACTTTAAAGTAAATATCGATAGTAATATGAACTCAAGTATCGACAGTTATCAGTGCCTCCTCTACCTGTTCCATTAATTGCATTTATTAGTCCTTTTTATTATCCTTAATTGTTTTTTTTTATTTCTTAACGTTACTCGAGAACAAAGCATCTGCTGTGAAAGGAGCAGTAACATTAACATCCAAATCTCACATAATTGTTGCTCAGAATAAAAAAAGTTCACCTCAAGAGGAAAGTTTTTATATGTTTATACTTACAAATGTGGTAATATGTGAAGGTTATTTGTATTTACTATAATAACTATAAAAAAAATAGTTTCTGTAAAAATTATGAAATAGAGGAACTATCTGGAGTGTTTTTGGTTCGGTAAGTCTCTTCCATCTTTTTTCGTATTGTCCAGTCCAGTGTCCCTTTTCTCAAATGATTGTTGGCTGGCACCCCCAGTGTGTCAATTTTTGTGTGTTATAACAATTTTATAATTGAGTTATTTATTAATATCAATTAGTTTTTTGTACAATCATAATGATGTTCTATTAGAGTCTTCCTTAGGAAAAGGCATTTCAGAATAAGTACCTAACATTAATTGTCGACATGATTTTAATCAATTAAGATTACATTTTTGCATCGTGCACTACTATGTCTTCTTTTACAATCTGGTGAACTTAACTACCTTTAGCATTATGCTGTTTGTCAGTGCAGCACTATCACGAGTACCTGATTTCTTCTTCTTTTTTAGCTTCATTGTCAAGTAGATACGACCATACGACTTGTAAAATCAATAAAATACGACCTTTTGGGTTTGTTCTTTCATTGTATTTAGATATTAAAGCAATTAAACAAAATTGACCGAATACGGAACAGGCATGTGTTATTATACTTCTGTTATAATAATTGTAAGTGTTAAAATATTTGTAGACATCTGAGTGAGTGTACAATAAAGAGAGGCCAGAAAGTAATGAGGTATAAAAGTAGACAAGTGCCGTTGTGATCTTTCTAAATCTTTCATAAGAACATATAGGTGGGCATACCAAACATCAATCGATTTAATACGATGTTCCTCTTCATATTTAACACTTACTCGTATGAATATAGTGCACACACTACAAACAATTTTTCATGTTTTTCCGCTTATTACAATAAAAAATTGAGTGTAAATTTAACTTTTGCCTGTATTATATATATAGTACGTTGGTACTTGCGTAGGTACAAGGTACACACCATAACGTAGATTAATACATAACTTTTGTTAGGTTTACCCACGTAATTAACATAGATTAATGATTATTTTTATAATGAAATAAAAGTCACCATCATCATTATTTTAGTCTTCAAATGAATGCATTCAGCTTGTTACGATTCCATAATCCATACAAGAGTTCATTTAAGACTCATTTATATTTCTGACACATTGCAATCGTCCGCTTACCCCTACTATTAAATTGTTTGTATTCTTTGCAGTAAGGAAATTGCAAACCATACTTAAACTAATTTTTAATCACATAACTATTGCAATGTAAGTTAAAGTAAGTTAAAATACGTATATAATATTTAGTGAGTCACAACGGATAATTTTATTTTGACAATTGCTCCGTTATGAGCCTGGACCACTATGATTATTAGTACATATCGCGAAATTACATCTTTCGATCAAAAATCATTTTATTGATAACAAAGAAAAAAATTTCGCACCGAATCGTGAATACCCCTAATTTGTTAAAATAAATAAGATGAATTGATTGGTCTGTGGTTACAAATATTTCGGACTTAATTTATTTTACTCATTTTTAGCTACATTTGGTATTTTTTATTTCCAGTTTTGGACACAAACTTTATTTTCAAGTGACAACCTACTTCTATAAAAATATATGTATATATTTCTTAAAGCATATAGGTACTTGTTTTATACAACTTGTTGCATACAATGTTTTGTATTTTGTGTTGCTGCCATTTAATGTAAGTTTATTTAGCATTCTTCTTTCACATTTATCCAAGTTTTTAAATAAAAGGGCAGACTAATTGCTCATGAAGAGCACTCCTTAGTCCTAACTATTGTTCTCCCAACTATTCTACAAATCAATCACATTCGTTACCTCTAATACCTTATCTATATACAATACATAGGCTATCCTGCGCCGGTTCCCAATCCTGTTTCTGGTTCAATAAGTAAAATGTTGGCAAGCTTTTTGTACAAAACCATCTTGTGTCCGAGACTTCACGTCCGATTTTGTTCTCCAAACTTCCATCAATAACAAAAGAACTTGTTTTTTTTGTCGGGAAAGGTAATTAGGCCCGATCCGGCAAAATCTTTTATCCATTTAATCTTGTTGAAAATTAAATAAAAGATTAAAAATTATATAGCACGCAGCACGCGGCTTTTAAGAAAGTTTTTTTTCCTTTATTACAAACAAATGGCCAAACTTCTTGAAGACGTACCTTCAATTTTAACAAATAATGTTAAAAAAAAACCTAGAGGATCGAAAATGGACAAGAACAACTCATGTTTTGTTGGCATTCTCGTTCTCAAAAGAATGTCTTCCTGCAGTCTCACAAACCTTAGCGGGAATGTAAAAATGTCCGATCCGGTCTTCCTCCACCTAACACCTTGGTCATCTGTAAATGCTAGGACTTTTCCTTCCTCCGATGACAACTGTCCTAACTCCTCTAGCACTCTTCTTGAATTGGACAGCCAATTACGTATAGCGAAGCCTCCGTATGCATGGATTTCTCGTACCTCTTGCGTCAACTGAACTGCCTCGATCGTGTCAACACTACATCAGGTCGTCGACATAATGATGTTCCTCAATAGCCATCACCGCCCTCGGGTACCTGTTGTTAAACTGCCTAGCGTTAACATTCAAAACAAATTGTGCCACACTCGGTGAACAAGATGCTCCGAACGTCAAGACTTCCATTTCGTATACATCAGGAGCGAGTTTTGAGTTTCCATTTCGCCATAAATCTTTGCACATGACGATCCTACTCCCGTATTCGCACTTGGTGAAACATCTCCGCTATATCGCCACATATAGCAATTCTTCGGGAACGAAACGCAACCAGCCAACCCAATCTCGTTTTTAATGCGACGGGTTGCACCTGCCCTCACGAATGTTCAAAGCGACTGCTAGATGTTCTTTCTTCGGTCCTATCAGCAGTCTGGGCTGCACTTCTTGATACGATGGCAACGGCAATCCTCGAAGATGTTTTTACTTTCTCTAAGCGTTGTTGGCGTTAAATTTCTGCCTCGGAAGACCTAGATATTCAACGGTGGGCACATCTACCAACCATCCGGTACAGTTTATTGGTTTCGTTGACTGCCGAAATCTCTAGGGAAATTACACAAGAGTTGTGTACCCATCGTGCCACATCCGCTTTCCACTTAATACAGAGTGGATTTCTACCTCCTTCCATTTCTAAAGAATTAGCCAACGATTGTTCTACTAGTGTTACCGAGAACCCGCTATCTACGAAGGCATACGTATTTACAGATCTGACCCTACCATACAATTTAACCGGGACTATTTTAAACAAAACATCTCCAGAATCATTTTCCTGACAGGCGTTATAAACCCCTTAAGTTGAAGTCAAAGCGTTATTGAAATCATTATGAAGCAATGCATTGTGATTCTGACTATAACCATTTACCCCACATGTCAAATTAGATGTGCACCTTGAACGCTTAAAATGCTTCAGTCATCTCTCACAAATATTGTTCTTCCTCACTATATTCCATCTACGAGAAATGGTAAAGTCTTTAAATGTGTTGCAGTCCACAATACTATGGTCTTGGCGACATGCAAAACAATTAGTTGCCCTAGATCTGCTTTGCGCCGGTCGATGATCTGAATGCGCGTTCAAAAGTTCCATCCTTCTGTCAGGCCGTGAATCTGCTCCTGGTGTCACGAGCGTATTAGCTGCTTCATTGAAGCTACCCAAACACTAAACTCTCGCAAACTTCTTTTCGCAAGTGAAGCGCTATGCATTGCCCAATTCAGCCACAACGTCGGAGGAAGTTTGTTAACTAACTCTTGCAATAGAGTAGGATTGTTGATGAGATCCTCTAATTCCGCTGCAATCATTGTCGAATAGAGTTGTTTAATAGAAAGTGCAAATCAACATTTTCATTACCTCAGGAACAGATGAAGGAAGCAACATGCTTCCTACGGATTTCAGTGCATCACCTTTGAGTACTCGTTGTAATCTTATCAAATTCTCTGAATCGCAATATCTGCAGAGTTATGTACTATGAAATACATGAAAACTACTATAAAATATGGCCCATTCCATAGGTCTACCACTAAATGTCGGCAGCTCCTTCGACAACGCTTGCCGACAAGCAATGTTGTCAGAAGTCAATGACCGGCCCGTTATTACATTCTTAGAGTCTAATTGCGATTGTGAATTCATGCCTACATTGACCCGATCAAAAAATTAATTTTCGCTTACCTCTTCTTATATTATACCAACTTTGGGCGATATATTTTCAAATCATTGGAACTATCTGCGTCCTCTAATGCTAAAAGAGCATACTTCTGTTCAAGGAATTTCATCTCCATCTTGCGTTGTTCTTCCAGCATTTCCAATTTAATTTTAAAGAAATGTTTGTCAATCGAGTTATACACGCCTTCGCTGCCTTTTTCGTCACCAAACTCCCTTCAGCCCTTCGGTTGTCGCCGTTGTTCTTGTTGTGAAAATATCTGTATTATTCATCGCCAACAAACCGTTTGCTACCGTCGTTGTTGTTGAAGATGAACTACTGCTCCTCTACCTTTTGTGCACTTCCTGTACTCCCAATGTAGATCGGTCACACTCATATCTACTCCGCCGCATGAGAAATGAACCCAGACTTCACATTAGTCACACTCGACCATGTCTTCTGCTGAATCTGGTCGAGTGCAGCTTCCACATGCTTCTTTTATCGGGATGGCTACAAAAAATAAATATTCCAAATTTGATCAAATTAACTTGAAAAATTTCTTAAAAGATTTAGTTGAAAACTAAATAAGAGAATGAAAATTTAATAGCACGCAGCACGCGGATTTAAAGAAAGTTTTTTCCTTTATTACAAAAAAATGGCGACTGTGCGCAAAGAAAGCAAATCTTTACAAGCAAGCTGGTAAATTCAAATTCATAGCAACCGGCAACCACTACATTTGTGTCTCTATCTATCTCTTTTTAACCCCGGATGATGGGTGAGTACAGCTCGTCCTAACCAGGTTAGGATAAGTTTACAGTGCAAACGATTTTAACAATTCTGTTATTCTGTTATAAATTTCCATACAAAAATTCGAACAAAAAAACTTTTACGGGCTCTAGAATTGGTATTCTGTGTGGAAAAATCTTTCATGAATTCTGTTCAACATAACAGAATAAAAGATAGAATTTTGTGACTTGTATTATAAAAGATTTTTATTAAATAGGAAGTTTTGGAATGAAATGGATCTCTATATTATTCTTCGTCAACGAAATGCTTGCATATAGAGACAAATGTAATAAATATGTATAAAAAAAAGTGTTATAATTGAAAGTAATTTCTAACTTCATATTTTTTTTTAGCCGAAAACACTGATAGATTACTTTTCCTGGAACTAAGATTTAATAATAGCCCATTTGATCTTCCTGATGTGCATAATAATTCAAAACTTACTTTTTTCAGCTGGAATTTTAATGTTTTTTGGAAAAGTCTTATCTTTATCTATCACTTACTATTTACAAAAAAATCGTAACAGATGTCAATTTTCGAAGTTCCATAACAGAGCTCCATAAAAAGTTCGAAGCACAGAATACGATTTATAAAAGATCTTTTATGGTCGAGACCTTTAATAATTCAAAACAGAAAAAAGATTTCGCAGAATAGGCCCAATTTTATTGCCGTATTAAATTTTCGATTTGGCAGCAGAAGACTGAAATCTCAGATCAAAATCTGAAATGCCAAATCGAAAACGACATTAATGTGAACATAAAAACGACACTTGCCCTTTTTTGTATTGATATTCGTGCGATTTGAATATATGTAGCATTTGATTCTTTCTACGCGTTTTCCATCCACTAGTTAAATTTGATATTAAGACTTTCGAAATTTGCGTCCCGATCAGCGCTGCCGAATGTACTACAATTGGAGTATTGTACTTCTTTTTCGTCAGCCGTACTCCGGTACTCCCCAACGATAAATTGTACTCCTACTTTTAATATCGGATTCAATTATTTTTATTTTGCCTTGACATTTCTTTACCTAGTAAATTGCAAAATTTTTTCTGAATATTGCATTAACATATTTTTCTTGCGGATCCTGGAAATTCATTTTTCTTCTGCCAATATTCAAAGATTTGAAATGGAATGAACAAATCTGTGAGTAATGTGTTTAGGAAACATTTTCTTAATTTAAATGGGAAATTCATGTCTTAATGTATGAAATATAGCATCGTTAAAATGTCCCGGCTTCTCGCCAGGATAGCAAGGTTCCGAGCGATGCTAAAACCAAAACGACATGGCCGCCACAGGCTTTTAACATCGGGATAGTCTCAATTAAAAATAAAATTCTTATTTTTCGTTCTGTACTCCCCGGTACTACCCAATAAAGTTATGTTATACTCTAAATATTTAAAAACATACATAATTTACAAAAACAGATTCACCATATGCAATGCCTTTCTTTACGGTAGAAAAACTTCACGAAAACGTAAACAAACTGCACTCGCTGTCAAACTCAAACGATATTGGTAAATCTGAAATAAATTTGAGAAAAAAACTCAGATTCGCAAAAGTACCTACTCTGAAATCGGCAAAATATTGTTTTTAATGGCTAAATGCATTTTCCAAATCCGAGCTCTACAAACAGCTCAAAAGACACCTATAATATTCTCTGGTATAGGAGGGTGCGATAACTAGGGCCATTTTACCAACTTTCGTTCAACTTGCCGATAACTCCGAGGCTAGCCAACTTTGAAAGAGAGAGTTGAGCGGCAAGTTGAAAATTGCATTATTCAGTACTTTAATTCTCAACTTCTCAGTTGAAATTCAAAAGTTGGCGTACTTGCTGTTTCAGAAATATCCCTGGGATATTTGTGACAGATGACACCAAATATGTCAGTCCAACATTGGATTTGAATTTCGGCAGTCATATTTATAAAATTTAAAATTTATTGGAGAGAATTTCGCTCTTGCGAAAAAGTCACTTCTCACTAGCTGTTAGCAGAAGTTCCCGGAAGGTTGTCAATTGCTTTGGAAATTCGTTTCAACAAACAATTTACGCAAATTGAATTGACCCAAGTCCATAGCAGCGTAGCAACGATGAATAACTGGGTTATTGGTCGGAATTCACTTGATCTTTGTTATTAGTCGTAATTCACGCGATCTTATGAAGAAGAAAACAACGAAACTCAAAAAATATATGCAATAAATTCCAACTCATTCACTGTACACAATATATTTTCCAGACGCACGGCAACGAATTCATTATAAGATGAAGCACCATCATTGTCTTCCGATATATGAAGTCGCGGTCGTCCCACTTTTCGAGTCCACGTGATAGCATCTTATATTGCCGTCTTTAACAGACCAAATGGCGCACGTCTTCTTCGCTGTCCGAATAAGACGATAGCCTTCTTCCCAGAAATAATTTCAACGATACATCGTTTAAGTTTTAAAAATTAATATTTGATTATTTTCTCCACTTGATTTGTATTTCGCACAATCAAAAACAGAAATGAGAAAACAATTTTTACATCTGTCGTAAAAATTCAAAGTTTACTATTCAACTTCTACTTTCGGGGAGTTGAGAAAACCCAAAGTTGATTAACGTTGAGCGAGTCACTTTGAGTGAATAAAATTAAATACTCAAGTTGAAAATGAAAATAAACTGACTTTTAGCGTCAGCGAATTTGAGAAAATATAAGTTAGAAATTCGAGGGACAAAAAGTATCTATTATTTTCTCAAATTTAGAATCTTGAAGTCTTATAAGGCCCATTTTATTCACTCGAAGTTGAACACAACTTGGGGATTTTTATATGGGAAACTTCCCAAGTTGTGTTCAACTTCGAGTGAATAAAATGGGCCTAAATCCATTCATGTACAACAAACAACATCTTCTGCCTAGCATTACATACAATTGGTACCTACCTCCTTCCTTCCCCCATAAATTATTATTGAGCCACTCTGTCTTCTTCAGTGGGGTACAGTAATTGTGGTAGTATTAAAAAAAAAAAAAACTGAATATACTAATACTCCGCTAGTAATTGATAAATTTTCGCTGCCGAAGATAGATACGAACAGCTTGACATTTATTAAAGATCGATCTACACGTATGCTTAAAAGCAGTATAGTAGATAGAGTTCTTGACCAATTTAGTGTTTATGTGTAATTCGTGGAAATGGTTATTCCGTCGGCTTTTTTGGTCATAGGCGTTTGAATGAAACTATCAATTAGTTCATTGTTTTCCCGACGTTTCGGCAGGGATTGCTGCCTTCTTCAGGGTATCTTTATTGTGAAACATTTATAATTATTGAAAAATACAAGAGAGGAGATAGTGTGGAACTTACAATATTTAAAAAAAGTTATAACTGCTAAAAACAAAGAACAATAATATTAGCTTTGGCACAACGATTAAAACAAAAAAAAAAAAATGGAAAAAAACAAATTTATAAACAATAAAATTGACACACTTAGGGTGTAACACTTCAGTTGAAGTTTAGTCTAGTATTAGGTTTTTCCGTCGACTAGAGAGCTATATATAGCAGATATATTTTGGATGTCCTGTTTTCTGTTCATGTTATTCCTGTTGTTAATTATGTGTAGCGTTTCAAGAGTATACCGTTTCGAGGTATGTCTCTCCGTCTGAAGCACAGTTGCGTTGTCAAAGTCTGGGTTGTGGTTAGCCTGAATGGAATGGTTGGCTAGTGCCGTTTTTCCACCGTTTCTTGACTTAATGTCCGACCGGTGGTTGGACATTCTTTGGGACAGGAACTGTTTTGTTGTACCGATGTAGCAGAGGTTACAACTTTCATTGTCATTACCAAGGCAGTTGATTTTATACACTACGTCAGTGCTTTTTTGCTTCTCAATTTTGGGTTTAAGTTTAGAGAACGAGGATGCTAAAGTCTGATTCGACTTAAAAGCTATCTGAATCTCCTTGGAACTGTTGCTGATCATCTGTTTAAAGTTCTCGGCGAGTCTGGGGACATAGACGACACTTCTGTAAACCGGCAATGTGTCCTCTGGTCCTTTATCCCGTGGAACTTTGCGTTTATGGTTCAATATTATGTTTCGTATGAAACCATCTGGGTAATTATTGTCCTTAAGAATTTTTGTGACTTTCCGTTCATTTGTAAGATGGAACTTCTCGTCACTCAACGTAAAAACCTTGTGAACAAGATTTGAAGCAGTGTTTCTTATGATGTGCTTTGCTTGGTTGGACTTAAAGTTAATGAGTCTTCCAGATGCCGTATCTTTCTGATGCCAGTTAAATGAAAGATGATGTTGGTCGCGATGGATTAGAACATCCAAAAACGCTATGGAACTGTTTTTCTCCATCTCAACAGTGAATTGGATTTTAGCATGCAGTCCATTGAGGCAACTCAGCATGTTGTCAATGTGCTGTTTGTCAATGACAACGAATATATCGTCGACATATTTTGCGATGAATTTGGGCTTTGAAGTCATTTTGAAGCATTCATCTAATAAGTGATCCATTACCAGATCAGCAATTGTGGGCGAGAGTGGGTTGCCCATCGGCATACCAAAGATTTGTTTATACAAGCTCTCCTTATACTGTAAAAAGTTGTTTTCCTTAATACAAAAATCAAGGATTTCGAGAAACTTGGATTGGCTCAAGCTGGTATTTTCACTTATTGAATCCCATTTCTTTTTGACGACCGCAATTGCGAGTTGGACGGGGATGTTAGTGAAGAGTGAAACAACGTCATATGAAACTAAAACGTCTGTTTCTTCTAATTGAACAAATCTCGCTTTTTCAACAAATTCATATGAATTTTTAACAGTGTATGTCGAATTCATCGTCGCACACTGTAAAATTCTGCCTACGTATTTGGCGAGTTGGTAGCATGGGACTCTTGTCGATGACGTAATTGGACGAAGCGGTGTGTCGGGCTTGTGAATTTTTGGTAAACCATAAATCGAAGGTATCTGTGCTGTGTATGTTGTCATTTTTGCCTTCTCCCTCTCTGTTATTTTGTTGTTACGGTGCAGCCATTTGACAATGTTGTTGTTTTTGGTTTGCAATGCTGCTGTTGGGTTATTTCTCACTAGTCTATATACGGATCTGTCTCCCAATAGTTCTGTCATCTTCTCTTCATAT
Organism: Cheilosia vernalis; assembly: GCA_949126925.1. NCBI lineage: Eukaryota > Metazoa > Arthropoda > Insecta > Diptera > Syrphidae > Cheilosia > Cheilosia vernalis. The sequence continues at coordinate 45,384,516 of OX421358.1, forward strand.
TCCGTTTTGTTCACTGCGACGGTGACGTTTCCTTTGTCAGCTGGTATTATGAGAATGTTTTTGTTTTTCTTCATGAAATTGATAGTTTCTTTTTGTACCTTGAGTACATATATAGAAAACTTATCATTTTGGTGATGACGTTGAAAAGAGTGAAGCATATTGCAATATTTGGCTCTCATGATTTCTTGCTCTCTTTCGTCTTTAACCGTTCTTATTACTTCTTCCCCATCCGCAATTAGTTGGAACAGTGGAAAAGTTTGTTTGTCAACCGGCAAGGCGAATTTTTTGCCCATTGAGAGCAGCCATCTGATCTCGAGCGGAAATTCTACATCACTTTTGTTAACAAACCATTTTTCGTGCATTCTGATGTTGTATGTTCGCCATAGAGCTTGTCTAAGACGATCTTGTTTGTGTGCATTGCTTTGTTGTTTTTTGGTGTAAATGTCTTTGAAAACTTGGTTTTGTTTGGTGATAAATTGTTTATATTCGTCAGATGTTAAGCAATTTTTTATGCATTGGTTGTTTATTCTTCGTACATTGATCGTTTGTTGTACCTTGTGAAAAGTCTCCGAGATTTCCAGGTTAAGAATTTTCTGGTGGAATTTATTCTCTATTTTCTCATAGAGACCGATTGATTCTTTACTAGAGAAAAGGAGTTTAGTGTTGTTGGTGGAATGTTGAATATGATTGGGTGTAAAGCCATATTCTCTACATGCTAAAAGAAATCTTAAATTTGTTTTTCGTTGTGCTAACTTCCTTTGAGCGTTACTATATTGTTTCAAGTTATTGCAGACATCTTCTCCATACTTATATTTGATGTGTTGGTAGTAGTTTCTCATGATTGTTGATTCGGCAAGCCGTCCGAAGTGAATATTGTAGATAGAGTTCTTGACCAATTTAGTGTTTATGTGTAATTCGTGGAAATGGTTATTCCGTCGGCTTTTTTGGTCATAGGCGTTTGAATGAAACTATCAATTAGTTCATTGTTTTCCCGACGTTTCGGCAGGGATTGCTGCCTTCTTCAGGGTATCTTTATTGTGAAACATTTATAATTATTGAAAAATACAAGAGAGGAGATAGTGTGGAACTTACAATATTTAAAAAAAGTTATAACTGCTAAAAACAAAGAACAATAATATTAGCTTTGGCACAACGATTAAAACAAAAAAAAAAATGGAAAAAAACAAATTTATAAACAATAAAATTGACACACTTAGGGTGTAACACTTCAGTTGAAGTTTAGTCTAGTATTAGGTTTTTCCGTCGACTAGAGAGCTATATATAGCAGATATATTTTGGATGTCCTGTTTTCTGTTCATGTTATTCCTGTTGTTAATTATGTGTAGCGTTTCAAGAGTATACCGTTTCGAGGTATGTCTCTCCGTCTGAAGCACAGTTGCGTTGTCAAAGTCTGGGTTGTGGTTAGCCTGAATGGAATGGTTGGCTAGTGCCGTTTTTCCACCGTTTCTTGACTTAATGTCCGACCGGTGGTTGGACATTCTTTGGGACAGGAACTGTTTTGTTGTACCGATGTAGCAGAGGTTACAACTTTCATTGTCATTACCAAGGCAGTTGATTTTATACACTACGTCAGTGCTTTTTTGCTTCTCAATTTTGGGTTTAAGTTTAGAGAACGAGGATGCTAAAGTCTGATTCGACTTAAAAGCTATCTGAATCTCCTTGGAACTGTTGCTGATCATCTGTTTAAAGTTCTCGGCGAGTCTGGGGACATAGACGACACTTCTGTAAACCGGCAATGTGTCCTCTGGTCCTTTATCCCGTGGAACTTTGCGTTTATGGTTCAATATTATGTTTCGTATGAAACCATCTGGGTAATTATTGTCCTTAAGAATTTTTGTGACTTTCCGTTCATTTGTAAGATGGAACTTCTCGTCACTCAACGTAAAAACCTTGTGAACAAGATTTGAAGCAGTGTTTCTTATGATGTGCTTTGCTTGGTTGGACTTAAAGTTAATGAGTCTTCCAGATGCCGTATCTTTCTGATGCCAGTTAAATGAAAGATGATGTTGGTCGCGATGGATTAGAACATCCAAAAACGCTATGGAACTGTTTTTCTCCATCTCAACAGTGAATTGGATTTTAGCATGCAGTCCATTGAGGCAACTCAGCGTCTATGTCCCCAGACTCGCCGAGAACTTTAAACAGATGATCAGCAACAGTTCCAAGGAGATTCAGATAGCTTTTAAGTCGAATCAGACTTTAGCATCCTCGTTCTCTAAACTTAAACCCAAAATTGAGAAGCAAAAAAGCACTGACGTAGTGTATAAAATCAACTGCCTTGGTAATGACAATGAAAGTTGTAACCTCTGCTACATCGGTACAACAAAACAGTTCCTGTCCCAAAGAATGTCCAACCACCGGTCGGACATTAAGTCAAGAAACGGTGGAAAAACGGCACTAGCCAACCATTCCATTCAGGCTAACCACAACCCAGACTTTGACAACGCAACTGTGCTTCAGACGGAGAGACATACCTCGAAACGGTATACTCTTGAAACGCTACACATAATTAACAACAGGAATAACATGAACAGAAAACAGGACATCCAAAATATATCTGCTATATATAGCTCTCTAGTCGACGGAAAAACCTAATACTAGACTAAACTTCAACTGAAGTGTTACACCCTAAGTGTGTCAATTTTATTGTTTATAAATTTGTTTTTTTCCATTTTTTTTTTTGTTTTAATCGTTGTGCCAAAGCTAATATTATTGTTCTTTGTTTTTAGCAGTTATAACTTTTTTTAAATATTGTAAGTTCCACACTATCTCCTCTCTTGTATTTTTCAATAATTATAAATGTTTCACAATAAAGATACCCTGAAGAAGGCAGCAATCCCTGCCGAAACGTCGGGAAAACAATGAACTAATTGATAGTTTCATTCAAACGCCTATGACCAAAAAAGCCGACGGAATAACCATTTCCACGAATTACACTTAAAAGCAGTATAAACAAACAAATGCTACCCTGTAATGTCAATCGGCCTTACCAATAATCAACTTTAGTCTGGCACTTTACGAAAAGACTCCACACTTTCCAAAATCCCTTTACCAATAAACAAATATAGTTGCCAGACTATCGCTAACTGTAGGGTTAAATGTTAGTGTTGAGAAAGCCATGTTTATCTCGGGCATTAGCTAAATAAATCCTCCCTTATGTCATTTTGAAGACAAGTGTTGCCCAACCATCCAAAATCACGATAGTAAATTTCGTAATAGGAGAGAATTTAATACGATGTTGTTCATCCCGAGCGTTTACAATTATTAATTAATTTTAGTAAATTGTGAATGTTTTCTAATTTTATTCATTGCAATACAACTATGCAAATGGTTTTTAAGTCTAACAATCACAAATTTGTACAAATGTATGCAAAATATTGAAAAATATTGCTCTTTTGTTTTATTTCTAAACACGTGAAGCATATATTTTTCTCTGTTTTATCTTATTTAACCGCTAGTTCCTGCTTTTTAATTGGTTTTCCTTTGTAAATAGTTTGCGAGCAACGAAATTAATTTAATATAAGTTTGGGATATTTCCAAGACTTTCTTGACAGTCGTCGCAAACAGAAAAAAATATATTCTTACCTAAGTTTGGACGGCTCATAAAATTTTTCAACAATTCTCAGTACCTCAGGCGAATCAGGTAGATATTTTGTTGCATGCAAACCCTAAACTCTTTGCAAAGTGAGTTTGTTTACCGAGAATGAGGATCTCTAATGAGACAATGGTTGGTGTGAAAAGGTTCACTTCGCAGAAAATATAGTAATAAAAATAGAATTATCAGCATTCAGCAAAATACATGCAAAATAACTAGTTTATTAACTTCTGGAGAAGTAACATCCTAACAGGTAGTACGAAAATATGTGTGCATAAAAGTTGCGTTTTATATTTTTCAGCTCGAATTTCAACTTTTGTCGGTTTCTGAGTTTCCCGAATTAAGTAATATATAAGCCATACAATTTTTTGTAGGTTAAATTGTATTTGTTTTCAAACCCGGAAGCGATAAAATTCTTACACGCTTCCTACGTGCGATTGTTATTTATTCTGAAATGAATGAGCCAGCTATTATTTCTATTTTCAAAGATATTCACTTGCTAACGACGCAATTGTGATGTTTAGACCTCTATGAAGTTTTGATTTGCATCGTCAGCCTACGAATAAATGAAACCATTCAAATAAACCGTGGTCCGTTTATTGAATAATTTGAAAGAGATGTTATAACGACACAAATGCACTCATAAAGAAATCGCGAGGTAGTATTAGAAAACAATGGAAAGCGTACCATAAAAGTACTGAAAACTGTGTCCGATCGAACGATAGGGCATTACTGATTTGCATATGATATTTGACAGATCAGCGGATATTTTGTGCATTTCCTATTTTGCGTTTTGTTTTTTGCATATAATAAGTATCAAAGAGCATTGGAAAGATATGCGTTGGGCAAATTTAATTGCAATTTATGTATTCCTTCTTTTAGAATAAAATCCTCCATGTGAAAGAGACCATTGACCTTGTTTTTCACGAAAACAAATTATGAAATTTGAATTCTGCAATGACAACAAATGTAATAGATTCTAAGAAAGTTGTAGGACTAGTAAATGTGGAGGTCTAATTGTTTATTGGTACCATTTCACAAAAGCTGTACATTTTTACTAAAGCTGACATCTTACTAGTTCTCGACATTAGTGATTGATTATTAGTAAGGCCGAATGTCACCATTTTTTGTTTCTTTTACTTATTTATTTGTTTCAGCCCTAGTTATGTAGCTCAAAAAAAATTTCTGCATAAAATTGTTTTGTTTTTAGAGTAAAATAATAATAAAAAGCATATTTCATTTTTAAAAATACAATTGGTCTAATATGCACCTGCTGGTACGGGTTCAATATACTGTCTTGTTTTGTACACACGCATTAATATAATATGTCCAATGTGTTGTTCAGCATGTATTTTTTTATTTTAATAATCTTACAAGCGATAGTTTTGCTTTCTTCACTTGGGACTATATTTATTTATACATTTCCTAATACAAAGTCAAGTAGAGATCATTGTCTTTGAGCATTTTAAACGGTTTGATGGCTACACTTAAAGTCGAAATGATTGTCGCACTAGCAATTGCAGACTGACAGTACCCATTGTTTTTTTTGTAAATGATTACCATATGAACTGAAATGCTTAGTAAAAAATTACGAGAATAAAGGATGATGAACGGTTAAACCGTTAAACAATTTAAAGAAGTTCTGTCTCGTCAGGTCGCTTTATTAAAATTAATATATATCATCCAATGCATACGATTATCCATAACTCTCGATCTTTGGTCACTGACTCCACCATACAGGTAGAGTAGTGGTGTCTGGTGTGGACCTTCTTATCTTGGACATCCACAGAGGAAACTAATGACACGGATTTCATGGCAGAGCTTTGGAGAAATGTTGGTAAAGATGTTAGTGCTTTATAGTGGATGTAGACTATTTCAGATTTCATTTGATGTTAGGATAATATACGTCTTTCTCTCAAGTTGATATCAATGCTCCTGTAATGACTATGCACCATGCTATCTGTATTGCAAGAAACTGAAACACATGGAGGGTGCAAATTATCTGGCGGCGGCTACTTCATAACCACCTCTTAGATAGTGCGACACTTCTAAAACAGACTCAAAGACTTCATTCTATATGTCATTCTATTTGGGCTTTGTGACGCTTTATTCCTTTAAATTTTGGGCGATGTCGTGGCTTTTGGGCGCTATGACATTTTTCAATTTGGGCGTTATGGTTTTGGGCGATGAGACCTAACAGCTCTGGACTTACAGTTCGGAGCAACTTTTTGTTATTGCACGTTAAGCCCAGTATTAAGGGTACTTCCCATATAACGGTTTTAACCAAGTACGATTTCCTCGAAAAAGGCAGCAACGATTTCAACCAAAATTAATATTTGAGCTTAGGAGGTTGACATCGAATAAGGGTACATGAAAATGTCTCTAACGCCTAAATGGCACCAAGTTTTTCGCTAAAATATCGAATAAGGGTACTTTTTCGATTCGAATCACCGAAAATTTACCATACCTCGAAAACCTCATTAGGTGTATCTATATGTTCAAAAAACTTTACAAACCAAGTACCTAATGCTTAGACATTAAACAAAGGGCCTTACTAATAATCTCTATTGATTTCGATCAAAATACATATTTGGGATAGTTAAAGAATTATAAAAAAAAAAACCCAAATCGCAATATGTTCGAATACGATTTTTTTTTTCGCTTGTCCTTCTCACTTTCGCTTGTCTTTTCTAGGTACGTACTCGAATATCGTGTTAGAATCTTACTTACCTACTAAACTCTTCCTTTGATTTTCCTTAACAGTCCCTTAAAAGCACTACTCGTATTACTGCCAAGTGTTTTGTCGACTTTTTTTTTCTCATTTGACACTCAGGTGTCAGGTTGTCGAGAAATACCCTATAGTCCCCTTAATTTTCATCGCAATCATTAGAATTCGTGGGATGTAAAACAAAAATGCTGTTAGCTTGCTGTCGTCGAATGTAATAGAATTTAGAAATACCACCTTTTAACGAAGCTTGTTGTTTATTTATTTATTTATTTATTTATTATAAATACATTAGCGAATAATTAAATTGTTAAAATAGCTATATATATATATCTGGAAAATTAAATTTGTAGCAATCTTTTAGGTTCCTAGTCGAGTGCTGGTTTTATAAAAAACAAACTGAAACCACAAACGAATGTGGAGCAAAATGTTAGATAAAATGAAAATATTCTACACCACTAACTAATTTTTCTTATCTCTCCGCACCCTCTAAAATGCCCTTATGCAGAAAAATGTGATTTATATAGATTTTCGAACTTAAGCAACGGTGCTTTAGGACTGCCCTGTGTAGAACTTACGTAAATATGTTTTTTCATCAAATGTCATTTGGTCGTGGCCGGATTGTAAACAAAACCAAAAAGTGAAAGTTTATTGAAATTCTTACCTTTTTAGACAGAAACCTCGTTTAGTAAAGTTACCGAGACAAAATGTTTATAAATAACAATCTTAGGAGAGCCAAGTAAAGGCTGCGTAAATCATTAAGCGACGTTTAACTAAACAACATCGTTGAGGCGTCATAAGGAAATCTAATAAATACGGCTGCTAGTGTCCGGTAGATATCACTACTCTTATTTAGGGTTTAATTCCATTGGTCATATGGAGTTTACAAATGGTTAACGGGTCAAATAATTGTAATTTCATGAACAATAAAGGAAATGTGCAATTTGTCGTTACAAATTTCTACATAAAAACAAGGATTTAAAGTTAACTCTGTTCTTAGAATCATCTATCACTGTTTGTAAGCTCACCGGAATTTAAGAACAAAAGTGAATGAGTTACAGATGTATATTATATGCTATTCAACTAGTTTTCGTTTGACGTTTCAATGAGCTGTGAGACACTAGTCGTTAAACTTCGGTGCAAACTTTTGTGGTTACAAATTTCGATCGCATTAACTAACAAACAAAATGAATTTACTGCATTTTAAAATAACATTAGCCCATCAATTAATTGTGGAAAATGATTTTAAGTTGTGAGTTTTAACATTGGTTCGGCCAGCCATTTTGCTGAATAGGTATTGTAAAAGGTGTGTTTGTTCCAACAACCCAACGATTGGATGTCGTTTTCGTGGTGTTTTCGTGGAAAACGAGTGCAAACGACTCGTTTTGAAAACTGAAATATGTATGGGAAAACTTCTGTTTGCGAAAACCCGGTTTTGGGCTCGGTGTGAAAAGCATATTACATAATGATAGGCAAGCAAACGTAAGTGCAAAAAAATAATAAATCTATTCCTAATTCGTTAGAACCAAAATTTAAACCAGAGTGTCTGAGAGTAGAGATTCTATATTAACAAAGTTAAAATTGAAAAGCCAGCGTTTTACATGGCTTAAAGGCATTCCAGGTGTTAATATCATCCTTATTGACTGAGGAAGTTTATTATATAAACGGTATGAGGAGACAGAATAAATTATTACGATATGCAGTAGTACGGAAACTTGGAACAGATAACATATTTAAAAAGTTTCCACGTAAATTGTAGTTTGAAATTAACCGATGATTACGATTCCCGGACTTCATAAAAAAAAATTTCACAACCTTAAAACAGTACAAATGACGAACTGGAAGAATTTTCTGTTCACCGAACAAAGGAAAATTAGGATGTCTCTTAGGTTTGCGGCATATTTTTCGTAACATTCATTTCTGAAGAATTAATAGTGGCTGAATTTTATTTAGATAAACACCTCCCCAACATGCAATTCCATACTGCAGTTTAGAATGAAAAATACCATTGTTTTTAGGAGCATGGTGGAACAAATTTGTTGCAAGAAGTAGAAATGTCTAAGTGTGCAGCGAAAATAGGGCAAATGCGCATGCATCAAATAATATAAACAAACATAGAATAAGAAATAATAACAAGAATATAAATATAGGTAACTATAATAATACGAGCATAATATCCAGAACACTAACTAAGGGCAATATGATGTATACGCAATTCTTATCGGATTTTGAATATATTCAGCTCAAACATTTTATTTTATAAAAACACCTGTTGGCATTAAATGCCAACTGCGAGAACATATTTGCGATTGAACACTTTAAGTGGGGTGGAATAAAAGGGTTAAAGTCCATCTAAAAGGCATTTTTTGATTTCATCATAATTTTGGTTTTCACATTTTGAGAAGTCGGATGTCATAGTTTTCTCTTTTATTTAATATTTCTCTTGTATCTTTATTTTCACATCGATAAGCTACTTCTTTTGACACTGCACTCACATGCCCCTAAAGCAGTTTTCATCGTTTTCAGTCTCTCCATGTACCGTGTCTCGATAGCGGCTAATCAAGTTTTAATTATCTTATTAATTTTTTTTTTAAAGATTCCTAAAATTCATGTTTGTATTCTTTGAGATACAAACCGAACCATTGTGTTAGTTTGAAGCACACCAACACAGAAAGAATCAATTCCGCTGTAATTTACACTTGGTTGAAAGAATTTACCGCAAACCCCTCTCTACTTTGTGCCTGAATCACCGGGTTTTTTGCATTTAAAGCACTCAGTCATTTCAAAACGTATTTATTTTATTTCTAAAATATATCAATTTCAAATAACCTTATACTATGCACAAAAAGTTCCCCAATAGATTGAATGATTTTCATTTCTTTTTGCAGTAGTAATCAAAAACACATCTCACTTCAAGGAAAACTTTTTGCTTACAATCGAATTTACCGTTTATGATATAAGTCCAATTCTCAAAAGTATTTATATTCTATTTTATGTTAATCTTGCCTGCATAACTCAAAAATATCAATTTTGGTTGAAGTCGCTAGAGCCATTTTAAAAAAAAACATCTGTTTTGGTTTAAATTGTGTTCGAAAAAATCAAACTTGTTTAAAGCCGTTATTTATGGAAAGTACCTGTACCAACCTGTAATTTTGAATGAAATTCTTCCAGACGTTTAGGCTGTTGACGTCAGGAGCAGACGAACAGAATTTCGCTTTTTGTGTTCCTGTCTCATTGTAATGTCAGAATTGGTTAAAATCTCGAGTTCGAAATATAGATACTATGTAAAAGAGAAAGCGAAGAACAATATTCTTCTAAAGAGAACTGTCTAAAATTGTATAATTCAACTCAGTGATGCCAATCCAGATCGAAGTTTTTATGCCTTAACCCGAAAAAGTAAGACCTTTTGGTAAAAAAAAAGAGTAAAAAACAAAGAAACTGCATTAAAATTTGTTAACTGAAAATTCGTTGATCAATAGGTAATTCCATCTTTTTTCATATCTATAATCCAAGGTTTTGGTTTGGTGAGTAAGTCAAGTAGAGAACTGGAAAATAAGCATAACGCACAATTGTAATTTTTTTCTAAAAATTATTCCTCAATGCTTCAGTTGGCATCACTGATTGAACCTAACAATCATTTAAAATGGTCTGACAGTGATGAGATGTTCATTTACAGAGAAGGCAAAAAACAACTATAATCTTTCAACAACAATCAAATCACCCCTAACTGTCAATGGCTGCTCCCAATCAAGCAAGATACTCAGTTAAAATAAATATACGATTGAAACTCCTCGTGAAGAACCCTAATCGAAAATAGCTGGACACAAATTCATTTTGTTGTTTTCCATTTTTTAACTTTCTCGTTTACGAATGGTGTTTTCACGTGATCCGTCCAATGATTTTAATTGTTGACCTTTGTTCATTGCTATCATTGCTAGCTGGCATATTTGAGTGTAGGTAGATAATCTGACTGTGGGTGATCTATATAAAAGATCCCATAAAACAAAACTAAACAGTGTCTACTGTTTACTGTGGTCATATTTAATGGAAATATTTCCTAGTTTAAATGAATCAAATTAACGTAGGTATATAGATATAATGTATTTCGTAATCGTATCACCGTTCATTTCTGAATGCGATTAGAAGAGATTTATTATAGATGCATCAACATCATAAATGGCTGTACTTATTCTGCATTGTAGAAAAAAAAAAAAAATAATCAGTAATAAATTATGTTATGCTATGTATTATAATATATTATAAACAAATAAATTTCGGTGTTTGTCAAATAATTTGCTGATTTGCTTATTGCTATTTAAGTAACTTAGAATAAGTAAACACAAAAATGCCTGCATTATAACCTCGTTCTGCTCAAGAGCGCGTTTATTTGCTGCTCCTTATGATTAGAGTCGGTATTAAAGCTGCACCATATTTATATTTAAAAATATCGAACATAATTATATAGTCACTCCAGAGTGATAATAAAACACAGATAGTTAAAATTTCAATGTGATTTGTTTATATGACAAACAAAGTTTTTCGATTTGTTTTCCGACACAAAAACAAAATACGGTTTGCCAACACGCGAACAGGCAACGTACCAGACCGTGCGGAAAACAGGGAAGTTAAAGATAAATCCCACAAACTTCCAAAGATTAGCCGATTTATTGATTGTCATCGCAAAAGCCAATCAAACAGGGAACTGGATCCGCTTGAATTAGAATGGAAGATCAAATGGAATAATCGGACTTCGTGGGATAAAAACTTAATCTCCTTTGAATTTGCACTTGATGATCGTCGCTTGAATCACATTGTTCATCAGTTTCTTGACGGACAACAACGTACCGTTTGAGAGTTAAAAAATTCCGTCGGATAGTTGGCCTCTTCATCCTCCTCGGTCACGCTGTCATCAGAAATGTACGAATGCAGTTCGCCAGCGATTCTTTGAATATGAAATACATACAATCGACGCACATTCTTATTCTTCGCTGCTTATTGCCCGTTCACTAATCAAATCAAGATTCTTATAATTTTGTGCAGTGCCCGTTAACACTTTGGTGATGAGTTCCTCCGTCGATGATGTGAACTCGCAAAAATGTTGCAGGGAACGATATCAATCCAGTCGAAACATCAACAGGAATTTGGCCATTGCCAAGCTCCAGCTGAGAATTCAGCAGCCGATGGGTCGTTTTGCAATGCGACTTTCATGTTCGTGGTCAATTTTTACTTCTTGACATGCCGCTGCAAAGACGACGATTTCAGGCATGCATTAAGTTCATTGGCAGCAGTAGATTTTGGGTTTTGGGATGACGGAAAGCTATTGACGAAACTCTCCGGAGAGCAGTGTCATAGACCCACCAAATTGTCTTTTATTAACTCGTAGGTCTTTCAACATTCGGGTAACTGCCTCCAAAGCTCGTTTACGTCGTCATGCATTCATCCCAAATGATGATTTTGTATTCCCGCATCAATTTCGCTGTCGCCGTGAGAAGATTCATCGGCAGCTTCAAAGCGGAAAGTCCTGTTCGACACAGTTGAGATCTTGACCGAATTCTTCCCAAGAATAAACGAAATGACGAATGTCTTGCCTGTCCGAAAGGGAGCATCGAGAAAGTAAACGCCTCCCGGTCCATCGTCAACAACCTCCATCAGCAAATCGTTTTTTCTGCTTGGCATTCAACAGCGGCATTATTTTTCTCGTTAACTTCTACACCTAAAATGCACGCAAAACGTCTTTTATTGCAATAAATTTCACAATTATCCGAAATTTTCCAAGCTTCACACGAATTTTCCACCTTTACATCGTCCAAAATCATCAAATCATGCGATAAAATGCAAAATTAGTTTTTTTAATTTCTCGCGTTTTCCGGAATTTTCCGATTTTTCCACTTAGAATTTTCTATTTTTCCACTCGAAAAGCCATTCCGGAACAATTGCACACAAAAATTCATACAAAAGATCAATTTTTGATATTTCCAATTTCCAGACTTTTCCGTAGAGTTTTCCCAAAATGTTCCTTTGTAAAAAGCTTCTCCTGGCCATTGTTCGTAACTGAAAAAAATGAGCCAAATCTGCCCAGCCGTTCTCAATTATTGATGAATTACTATACATTTTTCACACCATTTTTATATACCGGATAGACATACTGAATTAGGTACCAGTTTTTGAAAATTAAAAAATGTATCTTACCATTCATTCCCTGAATAATTTACTTATTGTTCGAAGCAGTTTATTTTTAAAATCTTGCTTTCCGCGATTAGACTATACATAGAGCGGAAATTATTTTTTACATAGCCCATCTTGTAAGTTAATTAAATTATATCGAATATTGTATTAACTACCAATGGGATGAATTAATCTTATATATAAAACATTTATGATGTTATCATTGAAAGCTATGTGGTATTCCATACCGCGTAAGATATATCTTTATATATAAAAAGAAAAATGGTTAAACACCACTTTCACTGTCTTAACCACAACAAAATCTAGTTATGTTAAAATAAATGTTCTGTCGAATATAATACCTCTAATGGCTCAAAAATTTGGTTTGGAAATATAACATTGAAAGGTTAACATGGAGTAAAAATAAAACGAACGACCCAGTTGCACGAAACTTTCTCGTTCATCAAACGTTTGGTTGTTTATTGTCTTAATATTCATCTGATATGGAAGTACATATCGAACAATGCGAATTTTTAGGTGAAGTGAAATTAAACGAAATGAGACGACATTCCTAAAATAAATATAAACCACTCTGCATGCTCCTAACCATTTATTTCGAAATTTGAAATAAAAGATCCGGCGATTGTCGAATCTCGGAACTTTTTTGTTAGAAAATATAATCTAATTCCCTTGCCTTGTCCATTTTTTACATGTCAGCCTTACTCTTGATTATATTTTCTGTTTTTAATATTTCGGTAATTGGTTTTGGAAGATGTGAATTTTTTGTAAATTTGGCATGTGCATTTGTGCATGCCCACAACTAGACCCCAGTTATGAATAACTCGCAACAAGCCAATTTTCAACGCTGCTTAGCGTATTTTTTCTTGCCAAGACATTTGCCTATATTTGAGTATTCCACTTAGAGATGCTACGAATAGTTATTTGGCCTGCCGAATAGTTTGAAAGAGCAATAACACCAATTTGACGTTTGCACATTGTCGGAGTGAAATAAGACCAACTATTGAAATTTGGCCTATTTCGCAAAAAATGATGGCCTTATGACGCTTTAGCAAAGCGACAAAAGGCCATATTCTCGAATATGACCTTATGTCGCTTTGTAAAAGTGTCATAACGCCATATTTCGAAAAATGGCCTTATGTCACGGCACCGAAAATATATGTCAAAGTCACCAATCCAAACCCGAAATTAGCAAAATTTGAGTTAATATTGGTAAGATCCAATAGTTATAAAATTAAATAGAAAAAATCACATCTCAATCAGTTCCAACGGGTTAACAAATACACTTATCTGCGACCCAGCTCTAACATTAATCGCTATTATTAGATGAGTAATAAATAAGTGTCTTACTTATTTACTTGCTATCGAAAAAAACATGTCAATGTAAGAAAATGTTTGCTGCAGTTCACCGTTTCCTTATTGTGGTTGTATTTTGGCAACTATAAAAAAGACTGTGGCAATATAAGAAAAATTTTGTTGTTGCCAATTGGACTATGTTTTATTTACATTTTACTGATAAGAACTCCTCTGATAGCTATAAACGATTTTAAATTAAATTTTTCAGTTGCTTACTAGTTTAGTTACTATATGGTGCTTTCCGTATATTTACTGCTGGCTTTTTTTAGAGGCTAGCTTCTAACTTAATTACGTGTATACAAAAACATATTTGCACCATTTTGTCTTGCAAATTGTCTAAGATCAATGACTCTTAACATGCAAAGTTTTTGATATGCACTTCAAAAGTTGATCAGAAGGTAGTTCTTTATCCTCAACCTAGTGATCAATTATTTCTTCACATGATAACCAGAATAGTTCATATAAAAGCAACAATGTCTAGGCTTTCCGTCTAAATAAAGTATAAAGCCAAAGACACAAGACAATATACATAGGTGATGTAGCAAAACTCATTCAGCCGCCACAAAATTCTATTTAGAATTGTTTTTAGGAGCCATGCATTTTTTCTGTATCGAATTTATAAAAAAAACTTGGTATCTTCTAGATAATAACGGGTGATTTTTTAAGAGGTTTAGAACTTTAAAAAAAAAAACACAAAAAATTCGAAAAAATGAATGAAATATTTATTTGAATCGATAGTTTGAACCTTGCAATTTAATGTTTAAAGATAATTTCATGCAAATGTTGACCACGGCTGCGTCTCAGGTAGCCCATCCGCTGAGTCCAATTTTGGCATACTCTTTCACACATATCGGCCGGTATCTCACGAATGAATGCATGGATGTTGGCTTCCAGTGCGTCAATCGAAGCGAACTTGTCCCTATACACATTAGCCTTAACATACCCCCACAAAAAATAATCTAATGGTGTCAAATCGCACGATCTAGGCGGCCAATTGACCGGCCCGAAACGTGAAATTAACTGTTCACCAAACTCGCCTCGCAATTGCGCCATTGTTTCGCGTGCTGTGTGGCATGTGGCACCGTCTTGTTGAAACCACATATCATGCAAGTCAAGAACTTCCATTTCGGGCAAAAAAAAGTTTGTTATCATCGCTCGGTAGCGTTCACCATTGACAGTAACGCTGCGATTCGCATCATCTTTGAAGAAATATGGCCCAATAATGCCGCCGGCCCATAAACCGCACCAAACAGTGGCTTTTTCGGGATGCATTGGTAGCTGTTGCAATGCTTCTGGCTGATCTTCACTCCAAATGCGGCAATTTTGCTTATTTACGTACCCATTCAACCAAAAATGAGCCTCATCGCTGAACACAATTTTTCGATAAAAAAGCGGATCCTCCATTTCGAACCGAGCACGAATTTTGATAGTAAAATTCAATAATTTGCAAGCGTTGTTCATTTCCATGGTTAAATTGCAAACCAAACTGAAGCTGCTTGACAGTGACACAAGGTACTAAACACACGTCAGCTGTCAAAACCAGTGTTGCCAAAACCAAACCAGCTAAAAAATCACCCGTTAGATACTTCTGTAAGTGTGCTTCCACACCGGATGAAACAGACAAACAAAACTGTTTTTCTCGTTTTGTTTTGCCCTATTCAGTGTGGGCGCGCGTATTAAAATGTGGGTATTTAAACTCCAAAAAACACACAGAAAACAGATTTGTTTGGCTAAGGCGTTTTGTTCCATCCGGTGTGGAAGCTCCCTAAATCGGCTTTGAAAACAAAATGATTATATATAAATATAACTATTTTTTTTAAATAAGCTTTTATTAGTTTTTAATAAATGGGAATCAATAATTTAATACTGGTTTTATTCCGATTGGAAATAAATTAAACGCGATAATGTTGTTCCTATGTCAAAATCGTCTCTTATTTTAATTAAATATTTTCTCACCTTAAAACTTCATACCATCTCAATTTTTCAAATACCTATAACATATATAATATATTAAAAGTCAAGACTGCGATTAGTACATAAGGGTGTCACCTTGTGGCTACATCATCAGACCCTTAATATATATCATCTGGGACCGTAGTCCTTTTTAAAACGATAGACAAAATGTCGTGTTTGTGCTGTTGACCTCTGAGGAGGTCAAGGGGGTTGAAAAGAAAATGAACCTGCCTTTTTGCACACGCGGCCTTTTCGGAACCACGTCACTCATGTTATCGTTTAAAGTTTTGTAAATGAAAGCTCGTAAGCGAATATCTCAAATGCGTTTCGTTTTTGATTATAACAAAACACCGTTAAAAAGCTTTCTTGACAATTTTTTGTTTTCTAAGAATTTGATTTACATTTATGTAAAATATACAGCCGAATTTCATTTTTCTCAAAATGTATTTAGCTTTCAAGATACATACATACATAGATATGTCCCTTAAACTGTGTATAGTGATGTATCACTTTTTTAAACCAATTGTTATTTTTACCGTAATCTATATCTATGAAATTCTATCGAAACACTATTGTACCTACTGCAAAAATATAATATTTTGGTGTGCGAATGTTTTTGCTGCCAACAGTTTGTTCCCAGCATTCGGCTGGCCAGCAAAGTTTTTCCTTTATGTTACACTAATGATTGAATTTTACAATATTTGTTTACAAATTAAGGTTTGATAAATCAACACTGCGTATCTTATAAGTTATAACTAAACAAAATACTGGTTCCTGGTACTACGGTTGACTGACTGGATAAGGTGATTAGTACACTTAGAAATGGTAATAAAACATAGATTCGAATTAATAAGCTTACCTGATGTTCACCACGCAGTCTTTTTACCGTTCCAAGGAACTGCGTGAAATATTTTTCCATTTTCATAAACATTTTTTATTCCAACCTACTCATGTTTAAAGCGATCTCTCAGAATTTGTCTCCCATCTAAAAGCGCGTATGGCACATCCAAAGAACGCGCTTAAATTTTAAAGATAAAGAAACTATTATAGTCGTAAACAAAGCTCTAAATACCACTCTTTTCTCAACAAATCAATATACCTACTCGTATAACCATTACAGCAAAAACTTAAGAAGTAAAATCTCAACATTTTTCATATTGAATCGATTGCTTATCTAGTGTAGCATTGCTAACATTATGAACAAAAAAACTAGACCTATCTTTTGCAGCCAATGTAAAAAAAAAAAACTGTGCCAATTCCAGAAGTAATCACCTTCTATTCGCAGTCAACCGCTTTTATCTACCGGAAATCCTACCGCTATAGTGACCAAACAACATATTGTAATACAAATTGCACACAGCATTGAGTCTCTGCACAATTGTCCTAGCAACCAAAAAAAAAAACAATATCTTGTTTTTAAGCTAGTGTAAGTGGTTCCTAACTTTTTCCCTTCGCCTATTTATATCTAAGATTATCCCTCACGGTGGCGCGGATTCCGACGAATTTGAACGATTGCATTGGTTACGTTGGTTTATGGACTTCGGTCGATTGTGACTTATTAGTATAAACCCACGACTTCAGGAAACCTCAAAGTAAAAGACAGCGGATCTATGTGGCCAATTCAAGTCACTTCTGCGAGAGATAACCATAACCTCAAATCGCTTATATAAAATGTCAGTCTTGGCGTCTGCTGTATTGCACGTAGCCCTGTCCTGGAACCTACCTCCATATCTTTCAATTTAGGCCAAAATAAGTCGGTTAGCATTGTTCTATTCTATATTCTCGTCGTTTCCAAACCGAAACTTTATGAATGCATTCTCACCTGGCAAACTTCGGGTAGGTTGACATCGTCCCATAGACGGCAATTTTGTTTGATTCCATGTTATGGAATGAACAAAGAGGATCTATAACTAGAGAGCCAACTTCACTTGCTCCTAACCTCTCTCGCGCGCTATTATTTTTCCTGTCTGTGAAGTGAATACGTGTTATTAATGGCCGCCTGGTGGCACTTTTTCAATAACAAACAATTTGTAAATGAATTTATAACAATAAATGTAAAAGGAATACATGTTGAGTATGGTTTTTTTGATGGCTTTACTTGTTCTCTATCCATCTTAAGTTTTTTTTTTTTTTTTTTTTTTTGTTATTGAAGGTGAAAATCTCGAAAGACACAATGGGGCTAGAAACCCAGAGTAGTGTGGGACTCTAACCGCACTAAAAACACCTCCTTAATCATGACCAATCAAAGAAAGATCGACAAATGATTTTACTTTCAACGTGCAGTTGCGTTTGAGAAGGTATTATAATTTAAATACGGGTTCTCATATTTTTTAGATTATAAGTTCGTGAGGCTTAGTTCTTCTTAATCTACGAATATTATATCGTACATTTAAGACGTCTATTATTTCAGGATTAATATGCATCTGCAGACGGTCATTGTGACGAATTGCGTACTTTTTAATTACTTCCGTTACAAGATCAATCTGCAAATCACGATGCAAGTCATTATTTCTAATATACCACGGGGCATTTACTATTCCCCGAAGGACTTTGTTTTGGAATGTTTGTATTATTTGTACATTTGTTTTCTTTGTGCAACCCCATAATTGGATACCATACGTCCAAACAGGTTTTAGTATTTGATTATATATTAAAATTTTATTCTCAGAGTTATGTCCTAGCAACCAATACAGTTTTCTGTACCTAATATTTAACTCTTCTACTTTCTTTTTCACATGTTCCTTCCATTTCAGTTTAGCATCTAGATTCATGCCCAGATACTTAGCTGTGTTAGAGTAAGGAACTACTTGGTTATTAATAACCACAGGAGCGTTCGTTATTTTTTTATTTGTAAAATTGACATGAGTGGACTTTGACTCATTAAGTCTAATTCGCCATCGTTGAGCCCAATCACATATCTCGTTAACAGAATTCTGTAGCTTTTCTGTGGATTTAGTCACGCATCCATCAGTTGATAGAAGAGCAGTGTCATCTGCGAATGTAGCTATCATCACATCTTAAGTGCCAAAAAATATTCATCCATTCACATTTCTAGTTTTTTTTAGTTTTCTTTACATGACAAATATTTTTGACAGCAAAAGTCATGCAACTACCTTTGGGAGTTGTTCCAAAAATAGGTTAATACCATGCAAGTTAAACCCAAGTTTTCACTAGGGCTAAAGTGTTTTATTTTTAAATATTCCTGAATATTGCATAAATTTCTATTACTTGGTGGGTGTTTTCAACTTGGTTTTTTTAGCACCATTTTTGTAATAAATCAAAATATGATTGGGAATTCTGTGGTTTAATATGAGTGAGCACTGAAATGTGTTGATATTAATTAAGAACAGTAAAAACGCTAATTTTATTCATAAAATTCGTAAAAACAAATACATATAATTTTTATTAAACTCCTCACAAAAAGGCAATATTATGTGGTATTTAATTGTATTATGCGATTTGATCCGATTTCAGATTTTGCGCATTCAATCGAACTCAAGAAATCCAAATTGTTTTGTTAATTTTTAGTTCTCGAGTGTTCCATTCGTTTTTGTAGATATTGCATTCATTTGAAAATTTTATAACGTTGTATTTTAAATGTCACCGACTAGCTTTTGTGCTGTACGCATCATTGTCGATCGGCTTCTCTCTTCCGTGCGCAAGTACTCTAATCACCCTCATAAAAACAAAAAAACAAAAAAAGCTTTGCTTTCCCCTTTTTCTCAAACAACTGGTAATTGTAACTTTTACTTTTTTACTTTTAAATTCATTTTTATTAATATTGTTCATTAAACTTATATACTAGACAAAAATGATTAAATCTAATTTAAGACTAACAATCTTAATTCTAGCTTACTGGCTCTTAGCGAGCGCTCTAAACTTAACTATTATTCTTAAAATTATTGCCTTTCGGCCTTAAATCTATTAATACTTAGTTTGTTTTGTTTTTTTATTTTCCAAGAAACGTTATAAAAACTTGAATTCTTTATTATTCTTATTTTATTTACAAACTACTTAAAACTACCTAAGCTACTTAACCTAAATTAATTATAATCAGGGTGGTGAGCAATCTATCTTAAAACAAAGGAGGATGCTACGTCAGTAGCGCACCGGCCCGGGAGAGCGTATCAACCCTGACCTCTTCCTCAAGCCACCAAAATTCAGTAAACTGCTTTACAGTATCGACCCTGTCCCGATCCGCAATTGCGGTGCTAAAACCATTGGCGGCGTACCCGTCGTGGATGAGCCGCATATCACTCGCGCCGCGGTGGCTGTGGTACAATACCGGCACACCATCTTTTCTCTGGACTAGCCCTTTCATGTCTACATGAGGGAATGCCTCAGGCGGGATACAGCCAGACCGAAGCGTACTCTCATGGTACATTAAATTGGGGTAGTAAGCCCTGAGACCAGGTTATTATCACTGGCCATCGGCCTTGCAACGTGCCTCCGAATCACCTTAATAAGGAGATTGTCAACCCTATTCAGTCGAGCCCCATTGTATAGGGTCCGGTTGGGATAGTATTTTGTGTACTCAGACTCTGGAGTTCTAAACAACATCCGAATCGTTTCCATATATAACGGCGCTATATTGAACCACAAAGGACAGCCATAAGCGATGATGGGCCTTATGAGGGCCACGTAGCAAATGACCTTCACCCTGGAGTCAAGTTGACTGCTGCGAAACAGTCTCCTTGTCAGAGCGTAGGCCTTCTTAGCCCCAGCAAGACAAGCATCTATATGTTTGTCAAAATTAAGATACAGGTCGAGCCAGATGCCAAGATACAGGACCACGTTTCTCACCGCCAACGGCCGCCCCTGCTGTCCAATAATTGTTAATTTTCTCCAATAATTGTAACCTTGAGTGTAGTGTTTTCTCGCTTTACAGTATGGCCCCAGGGCCTAAAATGAAACCGGGAAATCGGTTTAGCGGTCTTTCCGAAGTTTCGCTTTCTGAAACCCGAGCCAAAGAGAATAAAATAACGCTTAACCTCCTTGATAAATTCCCCGAATTCCCTACAACAACGTCTGATAAAAATCCAAGATTTGTCTTAATCGCGCCCGCCCCAAAGCGAGAATAAGCCCCTTACATCTGTCAGTATATTTGTCATAAGAAAAGCTCCGGTAATTGTAACCTTGAGTGTAGTGTTTTCCTGCTTTACAGTATGGCCTCAGGGCCTAAAATGAAACCGTAAAATCGGTTTAGCGGTCTTTCCGAAGTTTCGCTTTCTGAACCCAGAGCCAAAAAGAATAAAATAACGCTTAACCTCCTTGATGAATTCCCCGAACTCCCTACAACAACGTCCGATAAAAATCCAAGATTTGTCTTAATCGCGCCCGCCCCAAAGTGAGAATAAGCCCCTTTACATATGTCGGTATATTTGCCTTAAGAAAAGCTATTGACGCAATTAGCACAGAATATGAACAAATATCCCAACTTAGAGATAGATAAATTCTAATTCTAACTAAAAACCAAACTATCGCCAATAGATTTATTGCTACCAAAAACCTGTCTAATTTATGTCCGGTCAACATTACTTTGCATAACCAACTCAACTCTTCAAAAGGCATAGTTTACGCACCATGTCTTATAAATGTTCCTGAGGAAGAAATTGTTTCTGAAATGAAAACTCAAAAGGTAACCGAAGTCTTTACATTTGACTCCTTTTCGACCCCTACTACAGTTGAATGGCTGGTATAATGCCAAAGTTACAGAATATATTCCGAATCCCATGTGTAGCCGGAATTTTCAACTTTTAGGACATACCACAAAAAGATGTAACAATACACCTGTCTGCCATATATGCAACCTACCACCACACACGAACGCTGATTGTTCAAGAACCATGTGCGCAAACTGTTACGCCCCCCGCTACATCGAAAGATTGCCCGAAATTTATCCAAATGAAAAAAATTCTAAAAATTAAAACAACAAAAAAGTGCAGCATTGCTGATGCTAAACGGTTATATAGAGATCTACACCCCTCCCAAGTAAATCAAAACTCCGAGTCGTTTTCTGATAAAGCAAAGCAAGCAAACAATACTCCCTCTAACCCAACCTCCCGCAATAGTCAACAACCTCCACTTAATCAACCAACAACAGAAAATTCTGTAACGGAACCACTCAAACAAAATTTGACAGAAACCATTTAACCAACCATTTTCAACCAACAAGTCTAACATAAAAATTCCTTCGACTTCCTCTCCCGTTTCATCGATTCAGGAATCAAAAACAAAATATGTAAAAGAAAACTCAATCGAAACCTCATCATCGCCATCAACTCTCCTTCTCACAACTACTTCTAATTCCAATTCCAACCAAAAAATTTTAAAATAAATCAACAAGAAAAGCTTAGCTCTCTCCAATCTAGTGTATCCAACTCGAACTTGTCTGTTGGCGGGCACTGTGCAACAAAAACAAATCACCGCAACGCAGCCTCAAGTAACCACTAAAACCGACATAATCGCAACACCGACTCTCTCCCCTCTCTCTAACACTACGCAATCGCTAATCCTAAACAATCAATATTACATTACCCCTTCTGATCAAGAAGATGAAGAACTCATGTATAAACACTATAATTCAGCCCAAAAGCACGACTCCGCTGCCCAAGGGTTGAATCGTCCAAGCTCCTTAGGGGGCTTGATGGATTCAACGCTTGGTCAGCGGAGTCGAATCTTGACATCCCCAACCTCGACAAACCCCGATTTTTCGCAGTATAACCCTAAATATACCGTACAAAAGTCACTAATTAAGGTTCTTCAATGAAACCTTAATGGGTTTTCAAATAACCTTCACGAACTGCAACTCCTTATTAATGAACTCACGCCAACTGTCATCTCTCTACAAGAAACGCATATCGAACATAATCCAAATTTAACTTTTTTTTTTTTTATTTAATTCATTTTTTCTTATCTTCAAGAGGATGATGCCTTACAATTCAAACAATAGAAGAAACAATAAAGAAAAGAAAAGGTTCATTCTTTAATCTATTACAGATTAGTGGCGAATGACCCGCATATAAACAAAAAAAAACAATTGATGATGTAGCTAAGCAATACTCTCCTTATTTCCATATTTTAAATACAAACACATCTGCAAAACAAGGTGTAGGTATTCTTGTTCACAAATCAATCCCGCACATACCCGTTACAATTAACTCAAACATAGCAGCAGTAGGGGCAGAAATTGACTTAGGAGTAACAAAACTTACAGTTATTTCGCTATATATCCAGCCTGACCAAAATTTCTCCTCCTCAGACATCGAAAACATAGTTAATCAATTTAGTACGTCAATCATTTTAACTGGGGATTTTAATTCCTGGAGCCCTCTATGGGGATCGCCATCCAGCAACCCCCCCTATTCAAACCTAATAGTGTTAAATAATGGGAAACCCACCCATTTTTCAACCCATAGAACTTTCACTCATGTAGACCTCACCCTCATCCCCCAACAATTCTGGCCAAACGCATCATGGACTGTTCTACCTGATCTACGCGGTAGCGACCACTTTCCTATTGTGACCACAATAACATTCGGATCTAGCCAAAAAAGCATCAAGAACACACCTTAATACCAAACGGATAGGGCTAACTGGCACCTCTTTCAGAATAAAATTAATGAATATCTGTCAGATGGAGAAGTATCCCCAACCACTAACAAAGAAGCATAATACAAAAGTCAATCCGATATGCAGCTAACGTTGATATCCCTCAAACATGCCACAATTCCACAAATCGCAAAGTTCCCTGCTGGAATAAAGAGAGCTTCGACAGTGTAAACACCGAAAATCCAACGCTCTATTCCATAAAACCGTGAAAGCCGCCAAAAAAATTAGTTTCCAAAATTTCACGTCAAACATAAAACCAAATGCAACATCAAGGAAACTGTGGGCTGATGTTAAAGCACTAACTGGTAACTATGTACCACACTCAAAAAAATTGATTAATTGCAATACAGTTTCTTTATCATGCCCGTTTGAAATCGCAGAACAGCTTGCTAAAACTTGGTCCAACTACTCAAGTGACGCAAATTTCTTCGATAAGTTTCTACGTATGAAAAATACTGCGCTTACGAGGGACGCTCCAAAATATAAAACAGACTCATCTGCAAAGACGATTGAGACCCCTATCAGTCTAATTGAATTAGAGAGCTCTATAAACATAGCCAAAGGGAAACAACCTGGCTTTGACCGTATAAAATACACTATGCTCAAAAATGCTCCTCCAATTTTAAAGCAAAGGCTTTTATTACTGTATAATAATATATTTTCCCGCGGCATTATACCACAAATGTGGAAAACAGCGAGCGTTATACCAATACCAAAACCGAACAAGAATCCTTCCGACATTAGTGGATACCGTCCCTCCTTCCTTGCAACGGAAAAATTCTTGCAAAAAATTATCTCAAAAAGACTTTTTTGGTTTTTAGAAAAAAATAACCAGGTTGCATTTAAACATGGCACTATGGGTGCACTGTTACATGTAGACCAGTACATCGCCTCTGCATTTTCAAATAAAAATCACGTCTCGGTGTTATCAATCGACTTTGAAAGAGCATTCGATAGAATTTGTATACATGTTATTTTAAATAAACTACAGTGGAAAATTGGCCCAAAATGTATAGGTACATTAAAGCCTTTTTAACTAATAGACAATTTCGCACAAAACTAAATTGCTTTTATTCATCGGTTAAACATCTTTGCAATGGAATACCGCAAGGTTCACCACTCTCAGTAATCCTATTTTTAATAGCGTTTAATGAGTTAAGTGCAATAGTACAAAGATATAAAACAATTGGTCACTCCTTATACGCGGATGACCTTAAAATATTTACAAAATGTTGTAATCTAAACCTTTTGATTGACCTCACTAAGTTAGGTTAGGTAAGATGGCTGTCTAGAAAGACACACTTAGACCAAATTGATTTAGGTCCTTTGTGATACCATATGAGTTAAAGGGGAAGGGGGGGGGGGGGGGGGGGGCGGCCGGAGTGTTATCTTGGCCGGACTTGCTAGTGGGCATTATTGCTGTTTTGTGCATGTGGCTTTTGTCTGTGACTCCTCTATCCCGTAGAGAGAATGGGGGGAAGTTTATCCTCAGATGAGGGGAGGGTGGCCGAAGCAGCCATCCCTTCGCCTGTAATCAGCGATGCCAGATGTGGGGATTTTTCCCCATTTTGGGGAATTTTTGACTCAATGGGGAAAATGGGGAAAAGTGCTCTTAAAATGGGGAAAAACGGAAATCCATGCATATTTATTAATTTTGCATAATTTAAAAATAAAACTCGTGTAGTTGACTTTCAAATATCTCCCGAACATAAAAACATCACCGCGTTTATAGAATCTAAGCGACTTAGCTCGAAGCTGAAACACTTTACGGAATTTTACAGACGAAATTATGCTGCAAAAATGATCAAAAAGTTGCTTTGATCTTTGCATCGATAAAAATGCTTGGTTTTGCACAGTAAAAATATGTACCAGTCTAATGACGATTAGTGTACCTATCGTTATATAATAACTTGTATTAATATAATTTATATTTTTTATTTATAATTTTTTGTATTTATGTACCTTTCAAAATTATAATTTACTTTCAACCTGCCTCGTTATTTGTGAATTTTTTTTTTGCTTTTAATTTTACTTATTTTGTATTAGTTTAAACTGCACGACTTTGAATATTATTTGTTTTTTTTTTTTTTTGTTTTTTTTTTTTTTTGTAACACATTTTTTAAAAATGGCTAAAAAAAAGAAAAACAAATTTTTATTATATTAAAAATGCGTCTTTACTTCAATGAATTGAAATGGGGAAAAAAGTGTGGAAAAAACGGATATGAAATGGGGAAAATTTTCCCAAAATTCCCCAAAAATGGGGAATTGAAGCAAAAAAAATCTGGCATCACTGCCTGTAATCCTCAGACAACTCCTTGAAGAAGTGAGATTGGGGGTAACCATAAAACGATATGTCTTCGGATGTGCGACGGGTGACCGAAACAGTGAGCCCCTCGCTTTTAATCCTCCGACATCTCGTCGAAATGACGTGAACCGATGTATAATACCGGTGATGGTTGTATATCGGCCATTACGTTATGTACCTTGCTAAGGTCCTAATATGGTTGGTCAAGGATGACCGGTGGACATTATGCCTTCGGATATGCGGGTGGTGACCGTAACGGTTAAACCATTGCTTTGTCCTCTGGCAACCTGTCAAGAAAAAGCGGATGTTGCAAAAAGTATGATATGATAGTATTGGTGATTGTAACAATCGACCTGTTTACTACGCATGATTGCAGAGTGTTTCGACTTGGTCAAGAAAGGTGAGTTTGACCGAGTGACGGTTTGTTTTGGATATAGTGAAGGGTGACCGAAACAGTCTACCCATCGATTATAATTTTCAAAAAAACAGCCCGTCTAAGAAATGGTGGTGCGGCCAGTGGTTAGCTGACGCTGAGTATTTATTGAAGATCGTTCAAACCATTTGGTCTTTGTTATGTATTTGCTGATGCAGCGTATGTCTGTACGCGACAAGTCACTGAGGTCTTCGAAGAAGAATTCTCCTAAGTTGCTTTTTCGTAACTTTGCAAGAGCTGGGCATGTGCAAAGTAGATGAAGAACGGTTTATTCTTCCTCCTCGTCCATGCAGCTCCTGCAAAAATCATTGTAGGGTGCTCCCATTCTGCGAGCATGCCTGCCAATCAAACAGTGTCCTGTTAATGTACCCACTACGGAGCTGAGTCTGTTTCTATTTATAGAGAGAAGTCTCTTAGTCCTTTTAGCCTCTAATTTCGGCCAGATTTTTTTGGATGTGACGCAGGTATCTATGCTGTTCCATCTATTATTTGCGACCTTTATTGCCCTTTTGAATAGGGAGAATTTGATCGATTGCATAGGAGCGTACGGTTCACTGTTATTGGTTGAGTGAAGGCCGCTTCCTTGTCTGGCTAGTTCGTCCGCTTTACAGTTGCCCGGAATGTCGCTGTGACCTGGAACCCAGCACAGGGTTACTGAACATCTGTCCGCAATCTCGTTAAGAGATTCCCGGCATTGTTTTACCAACTTTGATCTGGTTTTTTTTTTTTTTTTTTTATAATAAACACGCGCTAAAGAGGTTATGACTACTCTTATGGTGTAGTTTGAAGTACACAGCGCGGGTTGTTGGTGTATTCAGGGCTTTTATGGCTGCCTGACTGTCTATGTAAATGGCGATAGCTTTCCTGTCTATCGCAAACAAGGCAAGTCTGCAGGCTGCCTCTCTTATAGCCATTATTTCAGCCTGAAAGACGCTGCAGTGGTCTGGGAGGCGTAGGGCAATGTTCATTTCGGGTGATTGAGAATATACTCCCGCTCCCGTGCCCTCCGCCATTTTAGAACCATCTGTGTAGATTTCATGTGCACATCTACTATCTACTGTGCCGTTCTCCCATTCGGAACGTTCTGGGATTATTGCTTTGTATTTTATATTGAAATCCTCGAAGGGAATAGTGTAATCCGTTTTTTCCGGGATTGAGACAGGGAGGATACTCGTATGGCCTATCTGATAGTTGGTCCATTTCTGAGATTCCCTAAGCCTTAAGGCTGCCATAGATGCAACTAATTTCCCATATATGTCGACGGGGAGAAGATGAAGCATTGTGTCTAAGGCAGCCGAAGGGGTGGACCTGAGCGCCCCTGTGATGCATATACTGGCTGATCTTTGTATACGTTCAATAGATCTAGAATTGCATTTTTTCTCTAGTGCGGGCCACCAAACTAGGATTCCGTAAAACCGAATAGGTCTGACCACCGCGGTGTAGAGCCAGTTTGTTACCTTAGGCTGAAGGCCCCATCTGGGACCTAGGGCCTTCCTGCAGATATGAATAGCTACCGCGGCCTTTCTTGTGCGGTCCTGAATGTTTAGCTTCCAATTAAGTTTACTGTCTAGTATTACACCTAGATATTTGGCATGATTACTAAATTTTAGATCCTTGTTCTTGAGTTTTGGAGGAGCTATATCGGGAATTTTGTATCTGTTTGTAAACAAGATTAACTCTGTCTTGGATGGATTGACATCAAGTCCAACCGTCTCCGTCCATTTGACTAGTTTGTACAGAGAAGATTCCATAAGGTCTCTTATTATGTTTGGAAATTTGCCAGATATGGCAATAGCGATATCGTCTGCATAGGCTATAACTTTACATCCCATGTTTCTCAGGATGATGAGTGCTTCGTTAACTACTAAGATCCAGAGTAGTGGTGACAGCACTTCCCCCTGTGGTGTGCCCCTGTGCACAAACTCCAAAACTCGAATGGTTTGACATCTCCCTAGTTCGGATAAGATCACTCTACTACTAAGCATGTTTTCTATCCAGACTCGTAGACAGTTGTCAACCTTCAGCTTGCGGAGTGCACTAGAGATGCCTTCTGCTTTGACATTATTGAAGGCGCCTTCAATGTCTAGAAAGGATACCATCACATACTCTTTGATTGAGAGCGATTTTTCTATGGTACCTACTAGTGAGTGTAGAGCTGTCTCCACCGAAAAACCCTTACGATAGGCGTGTTGGGAATCGGACAGGGAGTTAGCTATTAAGTTCTTTCGAATATATGTATCAATGAGTCTTTCCAATGTCTTTAGGAGCAAAGAGGAAAGACTGATTGGCCTAAGATCCTTGGGGGAAACATGTGAGGTCTTGCCACACTTTGGTATGAAGACTACCTTAACCCTTTTCCATGATGCAGGAGTGTATCCGAATTTTAAACATGTGCGGAATATCACTTCGAGTTCGAGCCAGGGGGTTAATATATCTATAGCTTTCTGTATCTCTACTGGTATTATATTATCTGGGCCAGGAGATTTATACGGAAGGAAACTGTTAACGGCCCAATCGATATTGCGGCCGTTGACAATCCCGACCGGTAATTCCCGGGCCATGTAATGAGGTAATGTTGATGGTATGGCATCTATTGTATTACCCGGAAAATGGGTGTTTATGAGGAGATCCAGAGTCTCTTCGTTTGACGAGGTCCATTCTCCATCGGGTTTTTGATTGAGGTTAATCTGTAGCAGCCTTAGCATCATTGCTGACCGATACCGACGCCTCTATCACCGTTCTGTTGCTTTCCTCCGAATCAGAAGAAAGCTCATCACTGAGGTTGATTGTGGAAGGAGGTTCATCGTCTATCTTGCCGCCATCCGTAACAGCTGGCTGCAAGACGACGACCCGGTTACCTTCCTCTTCAGGGACAGGAGAGGGACCGTCTAACCCGGCATCCAGGCCTAATTTGTTCAGCGTGGATACCACACCCGACAAAAGTCTCTCTTCTTTCTCCTGGACTCTTCTGACAAGTTCGTCCATGCCATAGGAGAACTTGTAGCCTCTTCTGCTTAGCACGTCTATTGATTCCTTGTTCATAAGGAACGAAACTAGCCTGCCTCTCTCTTCCGGTTCACCGGCTTTTATGATCTTCCAGTTGCTAGTTGGAAGATCGGGGTTTTGCAGACGAACAAGTCTGAGGATGTCCGTTTCGGTTGATGGTCCTGGGGGTAGCCATACACGTCCCTTGGGGCGAACTGGTATGTCACTCCAGTGCATCACCTGAAGCTCTGCATTATTCCACAGCGGATATATATTGGGAACCTTTGACTTAAGAAAGTCAACCGCGCTGTTGTTCTTGCATCTAACGAGTTTTACCCCGCTAGAGAACCAGCCACCATCCACAAAGCACGGCGGTTAAGCTGTAGAATTTTCGTCCAGGAATTTGAGGACTTCTCCGGCTAAGATGGCTTTGAGAGCTAGCCAGTTCTCCCCGCTCATTTTGCCTTCGTCATTCCCATTGTCGTAAATGCCGTATAGCATGTTGTCTTTCACGACTTCATTGAAGGGTCTGTGTGCCGTATCTGCATTCTTCGCCTTCTTTGATGTCGTGGAAGTTTCAGTGACCTAACTACCTGGTGCAATACCTCCGGGTCAAGGATTTCAATTGAAAAAAGTAAAATTCTGCACTTATGTAGGAAAACTAGCTGCCCAAAAAATCTATCTCTACATAGTAACTTTGCAAATATAAAAAATGTAAATTCATTAAAAATTCTGGGTATTACTTTTGATGTTAGATTTAATTTTAAGGAACATTGTTTAAACCTCAAGAAAAGCCTAGCTACTAGAGTTAATATGATTAAGTATCTCGTCATTAAACAACTAAGAAAAGCCAAGCGAGTATCTTGGAGACTCTTCTGTGGTAAGATAGAGGAATCCTCCGAGGCATCAAGGCTAAGAAAGATACTCTCGACAAACCCAACAATGCCAAGTTGTCTGAAAAAGACAGATGGCTCTTTGACAACTTCTAGCGAGGAATCGCTTAATCTGCTGCTTGACACCCACTTCCCAGGCAGCTCAAATAGTATTGCCCACAAAGATCCAAACAGATCAAACCTGCAATCTACCAACCTACATGGTCTGATTACTAGAGACAGAGTGCTTTGGGCGCTACATAGCTTCAAACCATACAAATCCTCGGGACCAGACGGCACAATACCAGCCGAGCTGCAAAACACCTCGGATATCATCTTGCCAGTGCTAATGATATTCCTAAGAGGCTGTTTGGAGCTGGCGTACATCCCATTGCTATGGAGAGAAGTGAAAGTGGTTTTCATACCCAAAGCAGGCAAGTGCTCTCATGTAAGTCCAAAAGATCTCAGACCTATTAGTCTTTCATCATTTCTTCTAAAAACTTTAGAACGACTGATTGAAATCTATCTACGCAAAAGCATTGACAAAAAACTTCTGTCAACGGCGCAACATGCCTATTCTAAGGGAAAATCAGTAGAAACGGCTCTACACACGCTAACGCGCTCTATAGAGGAGTCCTTCCGCCATAAGGTTGCATTCCTAGACATAGAAGGCGCTTTCAACAACGTCGACTCATCTGCGATCGCCGGTGCTCTGGCAGCTCTGAACGTGGATGCCTCACTTGGCGAGCTGATCAATTTGATTCTCAATATAGCCTAATTATGAACTCAAGTCTGGGTGAGATTTCTACAAGAAGATCTGTCAGCAGAGGAACCCCGCAAGGTGGTGTCCTATCTCCCCTTCTCTGGAATTTAGTGGTGAATGAACTACTGTTATGCCTTGAAGCGGGAGGTCACAATGTGATTGCCTATGCGGACGACGTTGCTATTGCTGTGTCAGGAAGGTATACCTAAATACTCTAAAAAAACTCCTACAACACGCTCTCAATAAGCTAATAAAATGGGCGAACAAATGTGGGTTGGGTGTAAACCCTCACAAAACGGAACTTGTCCTTTTTTCCAGGAAATACAAGATTCCACACATTGACCCTCCATCTGTAAATGGCACTAGGTTAACATTCTCAAATGAAGTTAAATACTTGGGCCTCATTTTTGATAGAAAGTTAACTTGGAAGAAGACATCCAAGAAAGAGTTAAAAAAGCCACTGTGGCACTTTTCTCTTGCAAAAAAGCCATAAGAAACAAATAGGGTTTACAGCCTCGTATCACTCACTGGCTATACGTCTCCGTCATAAGACCGATACTCACGTACGGTGAGGTTGTCTGGTGGACTGCTTTGGACAAAGCGATCAATCGCGATAAGCTAACCAAAGTCCAAAGAACGGCTTGTTTGTGCATTGGCGGGGCTCTTCGTACTACCCCCTCTGCTGCACTTGATATCCTGTTTCATCTGGCACCCATTGACATTTTCAGCAGGCAAACGGCAGCTTCTGCAGCCGTACGCCTCAAAGCTACCTCACAATGGTCCAGTAGAACAACTGGCCATGCCGCTATCCTGAACGACTTTAAGAACCTCCCAGGAAATATCGACTACACCACACCAGAACTACAGTTCGATAAGAATTTCCAGGTCTCCATTCCCACTACATCATTCTGGGAAGAGGGAGCATTCCTGGATGATGAATCGATCCATTTCTTCACAGATGGTTCGAAGACTGTGGACGGTGTTGGTGGTGGTGTTTTCTCCGACAGAATAAATCTTAGTCTCTCCTTCCGTCTTCCTGATCACTGTAGCGTTTTTCAGGCGGAAATAATGGCGATAAAAGAAGTCTTATCTTGGCTGAAAGAAAACGTGATATCTGCTAAAGATATCTGTATCTTCTCGGATAGTCAAGCTGGTATCAAGTGCCTGGAATCAGTCTCTACAAATTCCATAACAGCTCAAAACTGTCGCTCGTCTCTCAGAGAGATGGCAGAACAGTTCAATATTCACCTCTGCTGGGTGCCGGGGCACAGGGACATCCCAGGTAACTGTAAGGCTGATGAACTCGACAAACACGGAACTACACTACCTATGCTTCCATTTACGGATTCCTTAGGTATTCCGATCGCTACTTGTAAACTCATAATAAAGCTGGATACTATCAATAGAACAAATCTTAGGTGGACAACCGGCTCGACATGTCTAGCGACAAATCAGATCTGGCCAAAGCTAGATCAAAAACGTTCTAGACACTTGATCTCCTTTGATAGGAAGCACATCAGTACTACAATAGGTGTCATCACAGGGCACTGTCTCATAGGCAGGCATGCAACAAGGCTTGGCGTATTGTCTAACGATTTTTGCAGAAGCTGTCTTGACGAGGAGGAGGAAGAAACAATACTCCATCTCCTCTGCACCTGTCCGGCTCTCTCACAAAGACGAAAACTCCATTTGGGAGCATATCCATATTGAGCAAAACATACAAGCCCCTTTGCATCCGTCATGGTTGCTTAAAAAGGAATCATTTATCACTGACCTTAATATGCTGCCAAAAGTGTCCACACACCATGAGACTTACAAACAAATGTTCCTCAAGACTCTCGCAAGTTACCGACAAAAAAACTGATCCTTCGTTTTTACCGACGGCTCAAAAACTAAGCATGGTACATCCTTCGCAGTCGTCGACCAAGATGGCAAAACATTATCTAAAGGCCTCCTCTTACAACTCTCATCGGTACTGGCAGCAGAAGCAATGGCAATTCTAAAAGCCACCGAGCTAGTAAAACCATCAGCCTGTCAGTAATCAAATCGATTCAAAACGTTAATAATAAAACGGAGATGATTGCAACCATCCGGGACAAACTAATAGCAAATCGATATCACATAAAACTAATGTGGATTCCAGGACACGTAGGCATAAACGGAAACGAAAAAGCCGACCCGACTGCAAAGACAGCAGTAGCTGAACCTATAATCACTTTTTATTGTCAAAATAACAAAGATACTAAAAAGAAAATATTTAGATTCTGGGAAGATAAAAGACTCGAGGATTGCAAATCCTACTTACATCACTACAGAACGATTAACCCTCAGGCCGAAAAAGCGGTTTACCCAACACACTAACATCACCCATAGCCACCTCATGACAAAAACTGAACCCGCAAAAGAAAACTGCTTCTGATTGAATCCACAAGAGTATTGGTGAAATGCCAAAAAATAATCTACGGCAGCTGTCAGTTGACTTGTATAAAATACACAAACTACACTGGTGTGAGTGGTTCTTGAGTGAATTCTGACTTCAAATCCAGAAGCGAAATTCTCTCCTCAGAATCACCAGAAGAGTATTTTTTGTGCCAATGGAACGGTTTCAGAAGTGATTTTTTCGATTCCGGACGCTTCTTTTTGCCCAATGGAAAACGACACTATTAAATATCTCATATTTGAATGTCATACAGTAAAAACAGCCACAAAACAGCTCTCACCCACAAATAACCTATCGGATCTACTTAAAAACCCTACGGAAGTAAATGTAAATTTAGTTTATCAACTCGTTAAAAACCTAGAATTAGAGAATAGTATATCAGCCGTATACTGGTATTCACGTGAATCATAGATTCGATTCACCCATTCGATACCCTTTCACTCTGCATTTCCATTCTGCTATCCATCGGGTGAACTACACTATCCAAACCAATTTGACATTAAAATCATAAGAAGTTTGTTTTTTTCAAATTGAAATAAGTGTATTTAATTTGATATTGAAAATCTAAATTAATCTCTGTTTGTTGTTCTACCCCTAAACATTAATAGTCTTTGTTTACAAACAAATTATCAAGCAATAAATTAGTTTTTACTTACATTTTATCAACCACCAACCACACAGACGATCCATTTAATTTTAAATCCGCAACATTTGACATGCGGATCTGATTTGTATAGAGTGTATGCATTCACGTGAATAAGAGAATACCGCACAGTATTACCGACATTAGCGAGGTGAATCGACATTCGATTCGAATGTATAGTAGAATAGCGTTCAGTGAAAATTGAAGAAAAATTTCCCCCGATGAATAGCAGAACAGTAACTTTATTTTTAATAAATTACTCTCATGTTATGTATAAAAATAAAATAAATACCTAAATAAAAACTATTTAATTTATAGCCAGGTGAAAGTCCTGGTAGCTAGTGCTGCAAATTTATTATATTGATAATGTAATATATTACTTATTAATAAAGTGTATAATAATAATAATATAATAATAATATAATAATAATAATAATATTATTATTATAATTTGTAAACATACAATATTAAATATATATATGCTACCATATTTGGTGAGAACTAGCTGCGAGGGCTTTCGGCTCTATGGTGATTTAAATCTATAAATTCCTAAACTTTTGATACGGTTATACATTTGCGTTATGTTATTATGATTGGGGTTACTAAGGATTTCGTGGGCTGATGTGTTAGCAGGTACCAGGTAGTAGACGGTTTGCAGTTGTAAATGATGGGCATTCGCCTATGCCTAATACATGGTTGATGTCGATGTTGGAGTTGCATAATTGGCACAGGGTAGGTCCTTTACCCTTTAAGAGATGCTGGTGTGTAATGGCCGTATGTCCCAGTCGTAATCTAACGAAAACGGTGATCATACGTTTCGACGCAGTAAGTGGGTATTTTGGTTTTGATTTGGTTGGGTTTATGGATGAGTATTGAGTAGTGGTGATGGTAGTTGCTCCAGTCGAAAAGTTATTTTGCTTTGAGCTTGCGATTAGACATTCTGAGAAGGTCCAATTTAGTGTAGTTGTCGAATTTGTAAATAGGAGAATAATGCGCACGATTAGCAGCGGTGTCACCGTGTTCATTGCCTTGTATCCCTACGTGACTTGGTACCCACATAAGCCTCAGTTTTCCGGATCTTTTTATAAGGCAGTCCCTTATCCTGTTTATATTACTGGTGTTGTGGTTAGGATTCATAACTGCCCTTAAAACTGCTAGGCTGTCGCTGCATAATATGAATTTGCTGCGTAATTTAGCTGTTTGAGTTATGGCTTTTTGTAAAGCCACGGCTTCAGCAGTAAAAATGGATGCGCCAGTTGGTAATATGCCTATCCTTATTATAGAACCGTTTTCATGAGTAGCAGCAAAAGATGTGCTGAAGTTGTTTTTAGATCCGTCTGTGAAAACAAAGTTCCACTTGCTTTTGGATGCGCTGCTCATAAATAAACGACGGAACATGTCAGGAGCCGTGTTCTTTTTTTTTTTTGTGCGATATGTCCGTAATCACCGATGAATGTTTTATGAACCATGGCGGATATGAGCATTTGTAGGGTGTAATGCGTTTTGTGGGTAGCTCCAATTGATTCGCAGTATCGATAGCGAGAGAGATAGCTGACGGTGTGCGCCTTATGGTTCTTGCATTTATGGCGGACAGATAGTACTTGTCAACTTTGCTCTGGTTGCCATAATACGATCTTCGAGAGATGGGAGTCCAGCTTCGGCCAATATATTTTTTATAGGACTTGTGGGGTATGCATTAATACTTCTACGTGCTGCTTGATGATAGGGTGCCTTTATAGTGTTGATTGTAGACTTTGGGCAGTTTCCGTAGATTAGTAACACGTAATCAATTTTGCTTAAAACTAAAAATCTAGCAACTCTACAAAGAGTGTTAATATTAGAATTACATTTTTTACTAGCTAAATAATTAACTATGCCGGCTCTCGCAGTAAGACTCTTTCTAAGATCTAAACAGTGTGGTTTCCAACTATATTTTTTGTTAAATAATAATCCTAGTATTCTTAAATTATCATCATTTTCTATATTAATATCATTAAAACTAAGGGGCAAACCACAACATGAAGTTTTGCGGCAAATATGCAATGATTCGCATTTCTCTAGTGAAAGCTTAGCACCGGATCGGATCGACCATTTATTTATATCTTTCACAACCCTGGATAGCATATTTTTTTTGTCTTACCAAGATCACTGTTTTTACACAAGATGTAAATATCATCTGCATAAATGCAGTGATCCAGAAGGTTGTGTTGGGTGATTATTTTGCTCAGGTCATCAAAAGCTATTATAAAAAGGATTACTGATAATGGTGAGCCTTGGGGAATGTCATTAAAAAGTGAGAAGGAAGGTGAAAATTTGTTTTAACACTGATTTTTCTGTTGGTAAGAAATGACTTGACATAGTTATATATTTTGGGGCCGATGCCCCCAGATGACAGTGCGTTGGATATGTAGTGATCCAGGTGAAGTAAAGCATCCGCACAGCTTTTGCCTGGTTTAAAAGCGACTTGATTAGGACTGATTAGTTTATTGGTTTCAATGAACCACAGTAGTCTTTTAGCCACTATCTTCTCTAGTAATTTGGACATGCAGGGGATAAGCGATATAGGGCGATAGCCGTTTACATTGTTTATGATTTTATTCGGTTTGGGTATGGGTATTATTATTGTTAGCTTCCTGCTTTGTGGTATTATTCCTTCATCGAGAATATTATTATATAGTTCCCTTAGTCTATGACTTACTGTACATGGGAGATTTTTTAACATGGGATAAGATACCGTCTCTGCTAGGTGTTTTACCTTTGAGACTCTTTAAGCAACATTCCAATTCAAGACTTGTTATGGCTTTTTCTATATGTCTGGATGACTCTGGGATCGACGCAAATTCAAGAGCAGAGTTTAAAAATGAAGCTTTATCCTTTCTGAACCTGCCTGAGAAGTGTTTGTCTTTCGATAATTTCATGAAATCGATTTCTGCTAGATATTGGAAAAATTTGACGAAATTATATTTATCAGGAATTCCATTTTCCAACAATTTCATAAACTATAAAAACCAGATAAAAACTTTTAAACTGAACTGCGATGTGAACGGTATTCGATTGGGCGCTCTCAGAGCACTTTTTTTGCTCTCAGAGCAATTTTTATGTTCGTTTGGTATAAGAAAAAGCAATCGTTTTCAGATTTCAGAGCACTTTTGCGAATCTAGATATTTTCTCAGATTTACCAATACTGGTGCGTTTGAGTTTGACAACTAATGGAGTTTGTTAACCTTTTAGTGAATTTTTTGTCCAGGAAAGAAGGGCATTGCATCGGGTGAATGTATTTTTGTAAATTATTTATGTATAAATATTTATAAATCAATCGGGACGGATATATCTAATGTTTTAATACAAAATTTAACCAGTGAATGGAAATCACTTAGAAAAGTGTCGAAGACTACACATATTCAAATCGCACGAATATCAACACAAAACAGAGCAAGTGATATTTTTATGTTCGATTAGCCACACGAAATCTGGAATCTGAGAGCAAATCTGAAGAAGCCCAATCGCACTTGTGTTGGTAAATCTGAGAAAATATCTAGGTTCGCAAAAGTGCTCTGAAATCTGAAAAGGATTGCTTTTTCCTGTACCAAACGAACATAAAAATTGCTCTGAGAGTAAAAAAAAGTGCTCTGAGAACGCCCAATCGAATACCACATTATAGATTCTCTTTAGGTTTGTTTGACGTGGCTAGCACTAGTGCCCACTAGTGCGCACTGAGAAGTGTCAGCTTATTTTCCCGCCTGCCCAAAACCCTGCACAACCCTGAAAACTCGGCTATCATATCGAACGCAAAATATGCTGCCCTGAAGTCTGTCAGTTTTTGAAATTGAAAAATACTTATCTTTTGGAGAACGAATTATGAAGATGGTAACACTTTTTTCTGTATATTGTTAAAAATGAGTGAACTCAATTCTGATGCAAAAAATTTTTATAGGCGATGCATTTAAAAATGTATGCAGCATCGATTCCAATTTTTTTTTCATTCCATTTACCTATAATATAAAGTTTTAGTTCATAAACGTTGTTGTTTTCAAACAATTCCGTTTTGAATATAAAATTTATTGTATTTGTCTTCTTATATAAACGAATAACAGCAAGCGAAATGACAGTGCAACTCAGCACTGAGTTCTTGGCTCGACAAAATAACTGGGGTCAGTTCAGGGCGCCCTAGAAGTCATGTCAAACACAGGTTTTCAGTACCAGGGCGAGTTCAGTGCTATATCGAACACATTTGGGTTAATCCAGTGCGTACTAGTGCTTTGAGCTCCTGGGTCAGTTGGATCTGGTTACGGGTGTAGGAGGCCCAAGTCCAGAAGCAAAATTCGCCAAGTTGAAACGTCTGCAGTAAAACACTCATTTCGATTGTAATGTTTTATTATTTGGTCGTGCTGCTCAATCATGTAAATTGCCTTGATTTTGTGATCTGGCATCAGTGGCTGAATAATAAACGCCAGATTATACCATGTTCCCACCAACGTGACTTAGCTCATGTGATTTATAAATCACGAAAGGCGTCTCCACCGAACTTTACGTGTTGTAATTTGACATCCAGGAGAAAGAGTTCATTTCTTCGGACCAATTAGTTTTTTTTTTTTTGTATTGTTTTGGTTTTCTTCCCATACCTGCCACAAATAAAACAATTTATGATTGCATTTACTTAATAAAAATACCAAAACTCACCGAAATACGAAGAATATTGAATTTGAAATATTTTTTTTTTTTTTTTTTGTTGAAAAAAATTGATTTCAATTGAACTGAATTGAAACAAAACAGGTATGTTCGATTTTATTTTTTGTGGATTTGCGATGACAGATACGTAATTAAAAATTAAACACGTATAAATCATGTAATTAGTAATCACGAAAATGTATGGTAAATCACGTAATTTATGAGATGATTTAGCTAAATCAAGTGGATTTAGCTAAATCACGGTGGTGAGAACAAGGTATTAGACAGACGCCATCAAAACAAAATAGCCGACACAGGCTGCCAACATCTAACCGAGTATTTAAAATATGAAATTGTGCATCCAGTCCATAAATCCAATTATATTGCGATTCATGATAGGTAAATGAATTTGTTAAATTCCCTGATTGCAAATTATAGTTCAAGGCGGAATTTCCATTTTGTTTACCTTACAGCAACAAATCCATCGCATGTCTCGAATATTCGATTATACGTGCTGCGCACAGGTATTATTAGCTCTTCAGTTTTTTTTTTAATAAATAACATGAATCGTGTACTTTCAGTCACATTGTTTTATCATTAATCGTACTTTTATTGCATTTTATGCTATAACTTTTAGTTGATCCATCTATTAACTATGTAAATAGACGAAACTATCTCGATTTGTCGTGCTATTTAGCAAAAATGTACTATCACAAACAGTAAAACTGGTTTTGTTTTACACATCATTTACAATTACAAATAACTCTTTACGTAGGTATATACTTTTCTCTAGTCGTTAACAAGTAGTAGGTCAGAAGATGTTTGAACTTATTAAAGCGTACCTATTCAACTTTTGTCCTGCTTTCTTCTACACTAATTTAAAAAACAGCGGTAATTAGCAGATGTTGCTGACAACAATGAACATGTTATGGAAGGTTCCCATAATGCATTACTATGTACAAACAAAACGCACGACTGGGTCGCATAAGGCTTGTTCATGGTCATTCCTTGCAAGTTCATCTGAATTATACATATCTTCATACATTTTATTTTTTAGCTTACAAATCTAAAATGGAATTTTCGAAATTCGAACAGTTTTATTATTTACAATTCAAGCGAAAAACAGAATCGTTACTTATCAATTTTGTACACATCAGTTTTATCGAAATCCTAAAAGTAGTTTTTAAGAAAATATCATTGTTTAAACCAATCTATAAAAAGTTCTGTTAATTGTGGACCCTATTCAGTTCTTTCAAAGACTAAATAATCCGTTTGCATCGGTTAACGCATACTGACATTGTTGTACCTGGAACAGGCATTCATACAGTCCATCAGAACATTCTGGATTGAGAACGTAGAGAGAAAATTAAAAAAAGAATGCAAAGTTTTAAAACACTTTTAGTTGCCTGGCTTGTTTTTTTTTTTCTTGGTTGCGCCAATGGATGTGGTAATCTTCTAAAGATGCGGTAGCCCGTGCTACCAACATGCACGATTCGCAACACCCGAATGTTCGATGCCAGGAGTGCGCCTACGTACTAATCCACACCACTACGTCCTTCACTTGCTCTATTCTCCGAATCCGCCTCATGAGCTCTTCTTAGGGCATCTGCTTCTGTAAAGCGTCCGCAGTAGAACACTGCATGCAACGCATCCTCTTCCTCATTTGGACATTCTGGACACAGCGAACTATCGTGTCCAAACCTATGGAGGTATTTCCGGTAGCCGCCGTGCCCGGACAGGAAGTGTGTGATGTGGTAGTTACAGTTCCCCTATGATCTCTTTGGCCATGTTTCAATTATGGGATTGAGCTTGTGGGTTCACTGCCTGGCTTGTGAAAAACCTGCTTTTTTTTAGTTGTCATATATTTGTTACATGTACTTTATGGTAATTTCGCATATCGGTAAGAGCATTCTCCAATAATAACATTCGACCAATGTTTGCCAAGCAGGACCTAATTATATTGTTATGTAGGGTATTTTTATTATTGTTTCAAATATCATATTATTGTGTTATTATTTATAAATATTTTAACTTAATTTCTTCCAGTTAACTGAGCCACAAAACGTTCGGTAGCCCATGAAGTCTGCTAAAGCAAGACCAGAACATATATTTATCAGCTTTTTCAAAGTTATTATTTAGCATAAGGAATAAATAAAAAGTCCAGACCGACAAAAGAACTCACCTGAGCCATTTTACCATGACATTTAAGATATTTCGGCGTGGATCAGCGAGATGTATTGGTCTTTTATCAGCTTTTGTGACCATTTTGTTGTGCCTGTACTATATATCGATAGGACAACCATCAGCGGTACAACAGAAAGATGTTCGCTCATCTGGACAGCTCCAGCTAAATCAAAGCAATGGAAAACTACGTCACGATATAAAACAACGAATTCTTGTAGCAAATTCATTTGACGAACGAGGGCCTTCTGTCAGACTAAACTCTAAAAATACACCAGTGTCCTGGGATGGTCAATGTTATACCCTGAATGAACGGGAAACTAATATCACAACCCTTAAGGAATACTCTCAATTTGACTTTCAAGTGGGTTACGTCGTAAAGTAGTTTGTTGCGATACATTTCAACTAATATATAACCTTGATTTTTAGCCTGAATGGATACGAACGAAGGAGTATTGGGACAAATCATTTGAAGAACGATACGAACAGCAAAAGAAAGATTCCATTCGCCCACCTTTAAAGGTAGGTTTTGAACCAGTTTATATTAAATTTTATGTATCTGAGCTATAAGCTTTTATTTCTGCAGATAATTATTGTACCACACTCTCATAATGATCCTGGTTGGCTTAAAACGTTTGTTAATTACTTTCAAACTGATTCGAGACAGATTTTGAACTTAATTGTT
Source organism: Cheilosia vernalis (assembly GCA_949126925.1). NCBI lineage: Eukaryota > Metazoa > Arthropoda > Insecta > Diptera > Syrphidae > Cheilosia > Cheilosia vernalis. The sequence goes on from OX421358.1 coordinate 45,425,935, forward strand.
ACTAAAATGCAAGAATACACCGACATGACGTTTATATGGTCGGAAATCAGTTTTCTACAACTTTGGTGGGACCAGGCGCATCCAACAAAACAACGAGTAATATAACTACCTACAAATATTTTCCGTTTTGTTGTTCAAAAATATACAACACTGAATCTTTCAGGCTTTAAAAAGATTAATACAGTCTGGGCGCTTTGAAATAACAACTGGTGGATGGGTGATGACGGATGAAGCAAATGTTCACATATATCCAATGTTGGATCAATTAATTGAAGGTTAGTTTAAATTCCCCGCGTTCCTTAGTTTTTGTTACACAATTATTATTTATTTCCCGTATAAATGCGCTAGAAATACAGAGTCATCACATGCAAACATTATCACTTTTTGTATGAGTTTTGATGACTAATTTTGAGTGCTGTGACCATAAACTAATGTCGTTTTCAATTTGGTTCTTCAGATTTTGATCTGAGATTTCAGAGTTCTAATGCCAAATCGAACATGAAATCCGAATTTTATGGGTTCTTGTGTGTATGAAATTTGTTTTGCTTGCTTGGAGTCCATTTTAATTGATTTTCACACATTTATAATAACTCATTTCGAAATTATTTAATATAAACGCGTAAAATGAATAATTCAGTAAAAAAAAAAAAAAACAACTTTACCACCGATAAACAATTCGTAACCGCCAGCTGTGTCATAAACATAGGTATTAGTGAAAATCAAAACAAAAATTGTTTGATAAAAAAAAATAATTCTGAGGAGAGAATTTCGCTTCTCGATTTGAGGTCCGAATGCACTCAAGAAGCACTCGCACAAGTGTAGTTTGTGTATTTTATACAAGTCGTAGATTATTTTTTTGGCATTTCACCAATCCTCTTGTGGATTCAATCAGAAGCAGTTTTCTTGTTGCAATGGACTACAGAATGAGTGGACCCCGAATGAAACCAATAGAAAACGAGATAAATCTGATCTTGAATGTAGCCCAGTTCGAATTTATGTATTTGTGCTCAAGTTAATCAATTAATCAAAAACAGCCTACACTTCCGATTTTAACCGGGATTCAGGTAGCCCAATGTGGATTCTAATTTCGAGTGTGTGGATGTGTTGTAAATAATAGTGTTTCTTTTTTCTTATGGCTTGGTATAAAGCATAAACTAACTATTATAAACTAACTATTAAACTATTAAACTAACTATTTAATAGTTAGTTTATGGTATCAAGTGACACCACGCAATAAAAATCAGCAGTAATTAAAAAAGTATTTCATAGAAACTACTTAAAACAATCATACAAAATAATTCAAGTGCAATGAATGTTCGAATTGTACGATATAAATTTATGGAATATTTTTTTGAAGTCATTTCATAATATGTTTTGGATACATAGATAACATTTTTATATCGCATTTTCGCCATAGAATTTCCTTTAAGTTTTGCAACCTATTTTTCTTTCCACAATTCCATTTTTTGTCGCTATTCGCCGGTGGTGTCCCTTTCCACTGTTTTTTTTTTTAATGATCGATTTGCTTAACTGCACTGTCGCTTACAAAATTGTAAGAATGTTTACAAAAAAATCGGTTATGTCCGGTCATCATTTTGCAACAAAACTTGGGATGTTTTTTCTCTGTAGTATCGGTGGTATCGTTATTTGACTTTTCACATGTACTTGATTGTCTGTAAATATGCATACATACCTACCTACATATATAATTATTTTTATTCATAAAAATAAAATTTCTGATTAGGTACTAATGATGTAAATTCGTATGAAATAAAACAATTTTTTTTGTTATTTTCCGTTTATTTTTAACGGAATCTTCGTGAAAAGATTTTAATTCAAAAATCATATTTCATGTTCGTGGACATAGCCCTTTCAGGGAAATTTCTCAATCTTGCGCAAAACTACCCGCTGGATTGAGAGAAAAAAAAAGAACGACTTTTCAAAGGAAATCGTTCAAACGATTACAAAAAATACTTGCATACTTGTTTCCTGTCTTGTTTGACGATGAAAGTTTCTAATATTACATATACCTAAATTTACTACAGTGAACGTCCATTATAACGAATAACCGAAATAGTAAATTTTGCGATATAACTAACGCTTTTCAGATGCATTAATCATGTCGATTACAGAATCCGCAAAAATTTATTCCCGGGGAGTTGACTCGATCCACACTCCATTCACATCCGCGATAAATATAATTATCAAATCCGCCGGAAGAACAACATTGCCGATTCGCAACACTTCCTTATCATTTTCGAACTTTCTTATCGATGCTGTCAGTTTTTGACTGAGAATCAGGTATGTGGACGCTAAATATCCTGGTTCGAGTCACGACTCACTTGTTTGGGGAAATAGTGTTTCAAATCATTACCTATGCGATAATGGCGACAGAAATTCCTGCAATAAATCTGGCGATTTTTTCGTAAAATTTTTCGTAATATCCGACTCTCTTTTCATTGCCCCCACCATCTTCTCAAATTGTGCACGAGTTGTTGTTCTTTTCCTGCTTAAAAATGAAAAATATATTCAAAAACTTAAATGTGTATGAATTAATTACCAATTTCCATTTTTGTTTACGTTGGCGTCCGCAATGACTTTGGTGCGGATTTAAAACGTTAAAAGTTATATGGAGTTCGGATGGGCTGCGTATTTCATAATCCCAAAAAAATCAAACAGCGTTACCGACATTCATGCACTTTTTTACGGCGGATTCTATAATAGCAAAAAGTGAAAAAAAATTGGCGGAAGCCATCCGCATACCATTCATCGGATTACGTCCACTGTATTTTGATGTCATATTCTACACAGACATCTTTTTCTGTAAAACAGAGGTTCATTTTACGAGAATAAGCGAAGGTCGGGAGCAAATATATTTAAATAGATAGGTATGGCTAAGGTTGGCCTGGTGATGTGACTATTACTTCTGTTTAATTTCTGGTACTGGCTTGTGTTTCTACAGTCAACTGCCAATAACGTCTCGATTTAAAATGTCGAATTTTTAAAATGGCTTGGTGTAGAATAATAGTTAGTAGCTTCCAACTGTCAATAACGTTTCGATTTAAAATGTCGAATTTTAAATTATTTTTAAAATGGCTTGATGTAGAATAATAGTTAGTAGCTTCCTTTGTTCATAAAATGTATTATTTATTTAAATGTTTAGTAAATATTATTAACAATAAGCTAAATGTACTTATTTATTTGTAGGTCATCAATGGCTTCTCACAAATCTCAATGTAACACCTGAAGTCGGATGGTCAATTGATCCATTTGGGCATGGCAGCACCGTACCATACCTTCTTTCTGGAAGTGAGTTCGAGGGAACAATAATACAAAGAATTCACTACGCTTGGAAACAATGGTTTGCTAAACATCAAAGTGGTGATTTTTTATGGGCCCCATTTTGGAAATTAAGAAAAGAATTCAATGCAGATAATAGTTTGTCGAAAAATAATTTACTAACGCATAATATGCCATTTGACATTTACTCCATTAAACATTCCTGTGGGCCACATCCATTTATATGTCTGAATTTTGACTTTCGTAAAATACCTGGTGAATACACTGAGTACTCTATCAAAGCTCAATTTATCACCGACGAAAATGTTGAAGAAAAGGCACAGTTGCTATTAGAGCAATACTCACGTACCGCATCATTATTTCCTCACAATGTGGCACTAATACCCGTTGGTGATGATTTTCGCTACAACAAAGAACGCGAAGTTGATCAGCAGTATACGAATTACAAAAAACTCATCGACCACATCAATGCGAATAAGAAAATTTATAATGTTGACATTGCTTTTGGAACACCACGCGATTATTTTCGTGAAATAAAAAAACGATTGGGGAAATTCCCCATGCTCAAGGGTGACTTTTTTGTTTATTCGGATATATTTTCTGAAGGTCGACCAGCATATTGGTCTGGATACTTTACTACACGACCATTTTATAAGATTTTAAGTGCTGATTTGGAACACAATTTACGTTGTGGGGAAATTCTATTCACAATTGCCTACAACACAGCTCGTCAATTTAAGCATGAAAATGCTATCAAAGTTTTTGAAAAGAACTATGAGAAAATGATTCTCGCTCGTCGAAATCTTGGTTTATTTCAACATCACGATGCGATAACGGGAACATCAAAGTCCGCCGTGATGCGAGATTATGGCCTACGGATGTTTGAGAGCATACAGGATGTTGTAAAAATGCAAGAATCTACAATTGAACTTCTATTACAAAATTCTACGTCAAATCACAATTTTCTTCTAAGCGAATTAGAACGAGACAACTACAATAAATTGGCGCGAAAAACTCCTATTTCTTTGGGCGAAAACAACGAAGCTTCTTTTGTTGTTTTTAATGCATTAACTCAAAAGCGAGTCGAAGTGTTAAACGTACGTACTACAAATCCAAATGTGAAAATTCTTAATGACGAAAATGTTGCCGTCCTTATGCAAGTGAATCCTGTTTGGAATATCACAGACAATTATGAGAATCCAAACTCCATGCACTCTGAACGAATTCGAATATCGACGAAGCAGTTTGAAATTCAGTTCTTAGTCACACTAGAACCACTTTCATTAAAAACATTCAAAATAGTCCCTGACGAGAATTACAAGAAACAAATGGCTGCAATATATTGTGACGAATGCAACGACAGTACCGTAAATATCGAATTTGACGTAAAAGCTAAGCCTGCCGGTGATATACAGTTGGAGAATAATAAAATGCGCCTTCTCTTTGATGAGAAGTCGGGGTTTATGAAGACAGTCACACGTAAAAACTCTGGACGAGCTATGCAATGTGCTATTAAGTTTGCTGCCTATAGAAGTGCTCAGTTTCACTCTGGAGCGTACCTTTTTAAGACCGACCCAGAGCAAAATGAAGCTGAAAAAGATGTTCTTGAGCAGTATGAAGACATTCGCATTATCATAACATCAGGACCAATTACCAGCGATGTGACTGTTATATATGGCCCATTTTTAGCTCATACGACGAGAATTTTTAATACGCACACACATATAGATAGTGCTATATATATAGAAAACGATATTGATTTTGAGCCACCGCCAAAGAACCGAGAAACAGAATTATTTATGAGATTTTTGACTGATATAGAGAATGGGGGTGAAACTCCAGAGTTTTATTCGGATCAGAATGGATTCCAGTTCCATAAGAGGGTGAAGATACCTGCGATTGGCATCGAAGGTAACTACTTCCCAATAACATCGGCCGCTTTTATTCAAGACACAAAAGTTCGTTTAACTTTACTTACCACTCATGCCCAAGGAGCTGCAAGCTATGAACCAGGTCAACTAGAAGTAATGCTAGACCGACGTACTCTTTATGATGATTATCGTGGAATGGGTGAGGGTATAGTTGATAGCAGGCTTACCCGTCATAAGTTTTGGTTACTCATAGAAGAAATGCCGTCTCAGATACAAAACACCTATCATGTGCTAAGTTTACCATCTAATTATTTCGCAAACGGTTTGCGTTACCCACCGAATATTTATTTTATAGAGAATCTCGAAGTACGAGCTCCAGCGAATTTACGAAATAAAGTATCCCTATTGCCACATCCATTACCATGCGATTTGCATTTACTAAACTTGCGTACTTTATCCGATGAACAATTGTCACTATTTCCCTCAAGATCAACGCTCATGATATTACATAGACAAGGATTTGATTGCAGTGTGGGTAATTTAGAAAACGCTGTTCCTTGTGATGCATCTGGAGCAACAGACGCTTTGTGGAAAATGACATTGAATAATCTTAATATTGAATCAATAGAAAGCACCTCATTAACCGGCGTGCGAAGTAAACATAAGTTGCGGTCTTTTGCCGATATTAGTTTAGATCCTATGGATATCAAAACATTTATTTTAACATTTAAGGGTTGAGAATAGTTTTCATTTACATATTTTTTATTGCAATGGAGTTAGACAAATATAATATTCAAATGCACAATCACAAATTTCGAGAATTTGTTAGAGTAAGTATACAAATATATAACGAGCTGAATCCAGTGGCGATAAATACCTATAAACGTTCAACCAGCTTTATTAGTTTTATAATTGAGTTGAAAAATTCTACTTTTAAGTTTTGATATTAGAAAGTGACTTTATCACATTACATTGACCTATATGCATCTAACCTACAAGGAAACGGAAACAGGAACGTCTTGTTAGAACGCGAACAATAGCGAAACAACAATTATCTTTTACAATAAAGAAACTATTTACATATAAAAAAGATAATCTATCACCCTTAACTAGTTATTTTTTGTGTAAACGATTTTTTACAAGTTAGCTGCTAATTTTACGCTGGTTGGAAACATTTTTCTTTATGACAATCTTAACGAGTTGTACTAGTGCTGTAGCACTTCAGATATAAAACGTATCGTATCAATCTAGTTCATAACAGGCACCTCGTTGATCAATAAAGAAATAACAATAAACCATTTTATGAATTTAACAAGCCTTACACGATTTCAATTATTTTAAGTTTTCGATAGTTATTTACTTTTTATAACTTGACTAGGTTCGCCGGTGCTAAATAATAAAAACAATACTAATAATATATTTTATTTATATTGGCGCAAAATTATAGTCGGATAAAGCACACTTTATTTTTATTTTAGTACGTGACAATGTCCGCATTAGTATTTTTAACTTTCTCCATTACGTAGTAAGAGAAAGATATTGGTTTCGTACAAAATTTCGAACTCGAGATTTTAATCAATTCTGATATTACGATGATAGAGGAACTCAAAAAAGTGGGTCGCCAAATTCTGTCCGATCTGTCCGTCTGTCCGTCCTTCCACGGGCCTACAGCCTAAACGGCTTCCCGGATTACGTTCAAACCTCGGACTTGGAGTTTTTGGGCTAACAGTTCGGGAGGTGTTTTTTTTTTTTTTGCAAGGTAACCTCAATATTAATAGTATTTCCCATATAAAATGTTCGTACCAGTTTGATTTGATCGAAAACGACTCTAACGATTTCAACCAAAATTAATATTTAAGCTTAAGTAGGTGAGGTTACCATGACTGCTTACCCAGTTTTTGGCTAAAATTTCGAACAACGGTACTTTTGAAATTTCGACATATCTCGAAAACGGTCTATATGATTGCAGCAAAAATTAATTTCTAAGGTTATGTGGTCATTTATAACTTAATAGCAAGTTCAGTTTTTCTCTATATTATCGTACAATGGATATATTTTTTTTGTCTAGTTAACTTAAAACAGCAATAACGATTTTGACCAAAGGGCAAGCTTAGAGTCAAATGGATGTTTTCAAAACTATTGTGTCCTTAATTTTCAATTCAAAGAACCGAAAACGCTAATTTTAAAAACTGCTCATATCTCGAAAACCCAATTTACGATTTCGATAAAATGTCAAAAAACGAAGTATTTCTTTTATCCGGAACAATATCATACAGTCAGTTTACAGCTTAATAGTTACGCAATAGTATTTTTCCAACTAAAAATTGCAATATTTGCAACTGTTATGTATGGATAATTTTACAAAAACAAAAACTTCACTTGCAACGCACACACGAGCATTGGGATATTCAATTTAGAACTACTAATGCAAATTCACAAATGCCTGAATTATTACATAATCTATCTAAAGATATCGGTCTATCACGAGCAATACTTCCAATAATTGAAAACTTAAATCATATTCCAATCAAAATTAAAAAGATCCTTAGGTCAAAAACAGAAACTGCTACTAGGTACGCTTGTCCTGTACTCAAAAATCAAGTGAGGAGTAAGACCTTATAAAATAGTACAGTAGACGCTTGCGACATTGCCAGTTACTGAGAGCTTTAACCTTTAAAAACTTATATTGTTATTTTATATAACTGCCATATGAGATGAATATCCAAAAGAGGATTCTGTTTTCTTTTGTTTAGTATCGAGAAAGTTTCGTTCGACCCAGTCGTGCACTTTATTCTAATTACAGTCGAAAAAATACCCACTTCATAGTTATAACCTGGTTATAAATTTAAAACCACCAAAAGTACATTTTATCCCTTAGTATGGACTATGGACTCTCAATCCTCCCATCTGTCATTTCTATTGAAAAAATGTAATTTCAATTTTTTCTTTTTTGAACATTTTTAAAGAAATGTTCCCCGGATATTTATATTTTTTTAAGATCTGGAAATGTTTAAATGTTTGGGCTTCTAAGAAAAACAAAAAAAAAAAACCCGAGCAAATCCTTTTTAAGATTTTGATTATGGAGATTGCCTAATCTCTATAGATTCAATAAAAAAAACTGTTCATTTCATTCCTGCAATTTAATTTTTTTTTTTGTATTTTTTTTCTCTTTCTCTTTCATTAAAATTTGCAGAATTGCCCAAACTGTGTTTAGTTTCTCAAACACTTTTGGGTCTGTTTGACGAAAATTTGCGTCGCGGCCGCTCTAAGGTTGGTACTAGTTGTAGGCAGGTTAAAAAGCGTTTATAATTCACTTAAAAGTTAGGCATGGGATTTGGAGTTAGAGTGGCGATACTAATCGCTCCTAATACACGATGCCTATAATTTTATTCAAGGGCTTTTTTATATACCTACAATATTCTTCGTTTTGCCATCGGTTAAAACTATTAAGAAATATGGTTTGCCTGCACGTGATCATGCTACATACAGTTGCCCAATTGGTACCTCTAAATTTATAGCACATATTCCTAAAGATTGGTATTTTACCTTATATATCATAATGGCACAAGCAAGACGTATCAGAAACTGAAGACGTTTGAAATCGAACGATAAATCTGGTGGAATCATTGGAATTCTCTGAATTAAAACATCTTCACCTTTGTATTTCCCTTTTAAAATTGTAACTTAGATCACATTGTTTAACAACAACTTTTACTGCAAGTTTTAATACCATTGCAAAGCTGAGGTTGATTAATATTGAGTACTATTATTATCGGCACGCCAACTGTCGATGGTAGATAATGTGGTGGCAAACCAGTTAAATCAAGATAATTAAATTCTTGTTATACCGTAGATATATGTGAAAATACATAGATCGTGATTTCTGTAGTATTTTTTGATAAATAATTTAAAAAACTCACATCTTCGAATTTTTTGAGAAAAAGAAAGTACGGGATCTTATTAATAAAATAACACTTATATTATCTTTTGTATGTATATTGGTCAAAATAGTTAAAGCGGTTTTTGCAAAATTTGCCAGACAAAACAGTACCAAATATTGCAATGTTTAATTTGAAAAATACTATTGTGTAAATATTTAGGTGAAAACCGATTATAAGTTATTGTTCGGTATGTAAGCATTGCTTCGTTGTTTTATCGAAATCAACGATGGGGTTTTCGAGATATGCGCAGTTTTTAAAATTCGCGTTTTGGGTGCTTCGAATTGAAAATTAAGGACACAATAGTTTTGAAAACATCCATTTGACGTTAAGTCTGCATTTTAGTCAGAATCGTTGTTGCCGTTTTCAGGTAAAATAAAACAAATTTTTTTAAAAAATACAATTTTCAAAAATCCTTTGTACGATAATAATGAGAAAAACTGAATTTGCTGTTGTTATAATGGACCACATTACCATAAAAATTAATTTTTGTTACTATCGTATAGGTAGACCGTTTTCGAGATATTCCAAAATTTCAAAAGTACCGTTGTTCGAATTTTTAGCCAAAAACTGGGTACGCAGTCCTGGTAACCTCACCTACTTAAGCTTAAATATCAATTTTGGTTGAAATCGTTAGAGCCGTTTTCCGGTAAACTGAAAAAAACTAAATTTTAAAAAATTCCTTTTTTCAAAAATCCATTGTACGATAATATAGAGAAAAACTGAGTTTGCTATTAAGTTATAAATGACCACATTATCTTAGAAATTATTTTTTTTTTACAATCGCGTAGAGCGTTTTCGAGATATTGCGAAATTTCAAAAGTACCGTTGTTCGAATTCTTAGCCAAAAACTGGGTACGCAGTCCTGGTAACCTCACCTACTTTAGCTTAAATATCAATTTTGGTTGAAATCGTTAGAGCCATTTTCGATCAAATCAAACTGGTACGAACATTTTATATGGGAAGTACTATTAATACTGAGTTTACCTTGAAAAAAAAAAACACCTCCCGAACTGTAAGCCCAAAAACTCCAAATCCGAGGTTTGAACGTAATCCGGGAAGCCGTATAGGCTGTATGCCTGTGGAAGGACGGGCAGACCGGACAGAATTCTGTGACCCACTTTTTAGTTAGTCTATCATCGCAATATCAGAATTGATTAAAATCTCGACTCTCGAGTTCGAAATTTTGTACGAAACCAATATCTTTCTCTTACTAGGTAATGGAGAAAGTTAAAAAATCAGGTCGTCCGTCACATAGAACATTTATGATCTTGCGAATATTCGTGCATATGTCGCGGACTTCCAGTGTACGACGATGGTAAAATTAACATTTCACCAATATTATTGGCGCTATCTTTGCTATTTATGGAATCAGGCAAATTAATGTATTCCTCACAACGTAATTTTGAATGATTAAAATCGAATAAAATTTAAGCGCTCTCTTTTGATATTTATACATGTCAACTATGTATTGATGGAAAAGTCGACGGCATTTTAACATTTTCAAGATTGTTTTTTTTTTTTTTTTTCATTTTTCGATAACTATAAAAGTTCATTCCGCTGACATTTTCGGTACACTCAGTAATTCACGCGACGCCGCTGAATTACATGCATATTAGCATTTCACACAATCATAACATTTATTTATGACAAAAAATGTTACATATCCGTACTTGGATTAATAATTTTTATATAAAAATAAAGATAGGATAATGAAATGCATCGTAGCAAAGATTCGTCTCACTAATTCATTGTGCTAATGGCACATATTTTGTAACTCGCCAATAATATTTCTTATATTTCTTGCTGCATCTTTGATCAATTTGCTCATCATTGTTGCCGATAAAATATATTGTAAGGAATTTAATACTTTGATGGGTAGAAGTGATCCAGTTAAAATGATAAATTTGTCTTTGAATCTGTATCTGTATTGATCATCAGTTTTACGAAAATTTAATACAATACGATAAATTTACCTTAGGGGTATAAAATATTTTTTTATAATTTTATAATTTTATCAGCACCAAAAGCCAAACAAAATGTTTCCGAATCAGTGCAATTAAAAAACGGTCCTTTGTGAAACTCTTTGAATTACTGCTAAAACCTTAATATATATAGTGTAGCGAATAAAAACGCCAAAACATGTAAAAGCTCAAATCGTATTTACCAACTATCGCCAACTAAAAGATCACTTTAAAAAAAACCGCCGATATAATATAGTATTAATTATAACATTTCTCGAATTTATTAATTATGCTCTGTAATAGTTCCAGTTCCAAAACGGCACTCTCCATTGCAATCTAAACCGAACTCTGATATGTAACAATAAGGTATTTAAACTCCAATAGATATTTATCCGACATTCCATTTTGAATGCTCTTAGGTTTCTCTTTATTTTCCGAACAAAATATAAGAGTACAGGGCTCTATTCGTATCCTCAAATTGTAATAATTGTACTCTTAAATTCCTCAGGCAGCAAATACATTTTCTTCTTATGATTAAAACAGACATTTAGGAAAAACATAGGAAATATTAATTAAGTAATATTTTATTAAGATTGAATATAAATAGAAAATGTATTCATAAAATACTTTTTTATAAGGATATTAACGTTTGTTTAATGAATTTATTACTTTCGACTGATGTGACACATTTTCAATTGCAATTGCGTGTTTTATTTATTAGCTTAGTTACAATTGATATTAGTAAACTCACTGTAAAATAGTATTGAATATTTAAGTTAAGATAAATTGGAGGCAAATATTTATTATAAAATGTTTAGATTAAAGTTAATTTAGTAACAAATATATATTTTATCGAATATTAGATCTAAAATCATTATTGTCTACAACAAAAAAAAAATGTGTTAAGAAAATTATTGGTCTGATATGTTTATTAAAAGATGTTTGTACGGTATTTTTGTTGTCTTTGTTTAATGAAAGAGTGTTTGAATATGAAATCATACATTTCTAACAAATATTTCAGTATTTTTTTTTTTTTGTTATTGCTGATTTAAATTGTTGGTTTTAATTGTTTAATTTCACATTTTTATACGAGTATAATTCACATTCGTATTCATTTAAGTTAATAGTATGCAAATCAGTTAAACCCAAAGGTGGTGTACTTTAGCATATCTAAATACACTGTAAATATTGAAATTGGTATATTATAATTATATTAGCCTCATTTAGTACGAAAGCGAAAAAAGTAACATATATAGACAAATTTTATTTCAATATTTTGTTAAATTATTATCTAGAAGTTCCCTAAAAATTTAACTAATTATTATAGGAGCAAAACAAAAATTTTAAATACACCCGAAAGCTTTAAAAACTATCTTAAACAGATGAACCAGCTATCTTGCCCCGTAGTCGGCAATATTGTTTAATGCAGTGCTGGCTGTGAATTTTTTTGCGAATCTTTCCTATATAAAGATTGGCAACTTGTATTTTATTATGTATGTATTTCATTAGAAATTAAAGCTTTTTAAAAAAAAAATTGCACCTTATTTTCTAAAAATATTTAACAAAAGGCAATCCATCAGGTAAGTTTGATAGACGTAGGTAAGATTTGACAGTACACTAAGTGGTCATACAATGTAATGGGCATATCTCTGACCTGGGCTGGAATCGGTTGATGGAGTAGTTAATTGTAGTTTTTGGTTATCAACTTTTCTTTGCTCTGAGTAAAGCGATCACAAAAAAATATTGCTTGCAAACCATCGAGGCAAATATGACCATATTTTGGTCATATACAGCTTTGATAATTTGACATTTTGTTCAGTTAACAGCTTATCTGGTCATTTGCCTTTTGGCATTCATATGTATAATTGGCATACAGTCTTAGCTTAAGAAAATGATTGAGAATGACAGAGAATTCATTGTCTTTCATTGAGCGGACAGCAGTTTTATATTTCATGTTAAAGAAGAATATCATAATGTACACTGTCACATTTTTCTAACTGATTATAGTATTTTCTAAGTAACCTGTATTTTATGAAAAGAGTAAAGCTAAGATTAGACTGTATGCCAATTAAGCATATGAATGCCAAACGGCAAATGACCAGATTAGCTGTCAAATGAACAAAATGCCACAGTTATCTAAACTGTATATTAGACTATATTACCGAAACTATTAATATGGTCATATTTGCCTCGATGGTCATTTAAGACATTTGTTATTTATTACCCAATGTTGTAGAAGGGTAATGCTGTAGAGAAAAACAAATCCAAAAAGTTGAAGTTGGAAATTTATAAGTAACACAAAGCAAACAGAAAGCAAACAATTTTTACACAAACAAAGTTTCACAACAGGAAAAAAGTATATACACAACCACAATTAGGGACAAGAACAAGACCACTAATTAAACTTAAAAAAATGGCGAAGAAAAAGACAATTAAATAATTTACGCAAATGATAGATTCAATAATCCACAAAAAAAGATAAGGAAAACAAATCCCAATCCTACGAACTCATCAAACACCGACGACAACAAAATAATACTACTTGTTCCATCAAAAATAAAAAATGCCAGCAATGCCATAACGAAATTTCAAGAAAGTGCATATGGGCATATAGGGCTTTATGCTGGCATTCGTGCTTATTGTCCCATTACACAATATGCTATTTGGGCATTTTTATCTGTCAAAATCAGCCTGGTCATGTGTGCCATTCAGGTTATTAGAGCATATAAGACATGCCCATTACAATGTATGACCATTTTTTGACAGGAGAACTGTCAGAAATTGGCATTTTATGACCACTTGGCATACAGTCTAATCTTACCTTAAGAAAAGACCAAATTTATTTTTGCTGCATATTTTTTATAAATCTGTATTTTTTTAACTTCTTGCATCATTTAACAATTTTTTGTTAACAATAGAAGTTTCATAGTTATGTTTGCATTAAATACATTTTGGGAATCTTTTGTTATAAAACCATAGAATAAAATTCCGATTGAAAACCAAAAAAAAATAACAACGTTTAAGAATTACACGTTGTAATCTTAAATGATAAAAATAGATCTGTTGACTTACTTTCTGGTCAAATTTTGGCAATATGTCACATTTCTCTCATTGCAAGAGAATTCGCTCACCGAAATGAAATATAATCAAAAAGAGAAGGAACGCGTCGAGCCACTAATTTGAAAAATATGAACTTATTCTTGGCGGCAATATTCAAATAACAGTATAACAAGGCACAAATTTATTCTTAAGACCAAAATTTGTATGGCTTTTATTGCAGAAATTAAAAAGTTCAAATCATTTGCTTCTTATGCTTGTGACACACATGTGGTTTCGATACCATGGTATCGAGATGAACCACATGTCTGTCAGGGTATACTACGCTAATACCATACGAGCAATGTGGTTTGAGCGTAGTATCGATACTAGGGTTTTTTGCGTAGTATAGCCATCCCCCTAGCGAAAACAGCGCCACTCTCATGAAGTGGAGCATAGTTTTACTTAAACTACCTATCACTTTCATAGAAAATGCTATAGTATTCTTGCCATGGAGTCTATACTAGGTGTGTGTCACGGGTTTTATTGTCTACCCGAGCATGGTAACTATATGGTAACTGTCAAACTATACTACGTTGAATAGTGTGTCACCTAGCATAGTATTGACGATGCCATAGTATTGAAACCATGGTTTCGAAACCATATGTGTGTCACAGGCATTACATCTATTTAAATTCTATACAAGCAAAAAACATACATGAAAACAAATAAAAAGTCAGTTACAAATAAGCATTTGAACGATTTGACAACCATCTGTCAGCAATAACCAACTAGCCCAAAGAAATTTCTTGGGCTAATATTTGCAGGTTTTTTTATGGAGGGGAAATGTTTTGTTCTCTCTTTTTGGCTCCCTTCTGCCCAACTTTTGCGTAAAACGGTGTCTCTACGTGCAATCTTAATTTCAAAAAAAATTTCATGCAATGGAAATTGCACGTGGAGACCACAAATTTCACGAAGAAACCAATTTTATGAAATGTATAACTGCATTTACACCATCACGCACGCATTTTTGCATGAAACGGGACAGAGAGATCCGTTTATCCGCAGTCAATGCTATTAAGGATCATTCACATGAGCGCGAACTGCGAATAGGCGAACTGCGAACAAATTAATTTATCAGTGTTTGTGAATTGAAAATTGCTGTTTGTTTTACCGCAAAAGCATTATATTCAATTAATATAACACCCAATCTAAAAAAAACCGAGAATTGATTGATTAAAATACCGAAATTTACAATTACAGCAATTCTCCCGCGAATTGAAAATTCTTGCCGCGAACTGTCACACTTTATTCACAATCCACATAAAACAGTCGCGATCCACAAACCTGCGAATGAAAAATTCGCTCGAACTTAACTTTTAACTATACAAATGATTCGCGGGTAGCTGCGACCAAAAAATGTTTCATGTGAATAAAATGTCAGAACCTACGAATATTCGCCTGTTCGCGGTTCGCAGTTCGCGCTCATGTGAATGGTCCTTTAAAGGCGTAAAGAATGCGATCACAAATCAGACGCCTAAAGTGTCATGGATGTTCTACCTATATCCTATAACTATAGACTAGCAAACCCGGCGCACTCCGTTTCGCCACCAGATGGCTTCGTTTTTTGTAACATTAAAAGATGAAGAATAATAATTTTTTTTTTATATTTGAAAAGGAAAAACTTTATTTCATTTCACAACAGTAATGAATTCATTTCGATTACAAAAATGAAGTGTAATTTAGTTGAACTTCTCTAAGTAAAAAATGAAAGTGAATCCAAAGTAAATACTGAATCGATGAGTTATAGGTACGTGTGAGCAAATTATCCGTTTCATTGAAGTGCTCTTTGGTAAACCACATTTTTTGTTTTTTTGGTCTGACGTTAACACAAACAAAGCGGATGGCTTCCCAACTCGTGAACACGCAACGTATAGCTGCCCATGTCAAAAAGAATGATTTTCTAAATGAAAAAATGCTTGCAACTGTTCAATAATTCGTCTCTTTAACTGTTGTGTTCCCTGTATATTGCACCACACATTCAGCTGAACCACCATCGACGAAATTAAATATATTTGCAGAAATTGATGCGGTTCATCTGGTGTTGGCTGACCTGGTGATTTAAACTTAGTTTGGTGATTAAATAAATTTTGTTAGTAATTCAAATTAATTCAATGCCTTTTATTTTCCTGTAAAATAGATGATATTAACATTCAATGCAAAGATTTGTAGTAAAAAATTGCAGTCGTTTGAATTCGAATGGTAAGTCCGTTGGAATCATCGGGATGCGTGGAATCAAAACATCTTCTCCTCTATATTCAGCGGTATGCCCGGAAAAACACGTCGAATGAGCTCTTCCTTAGAATTGGTCATGTGGCAGAAATCAGTGGGCAAAGTGATAAGTCCGGTCGAGATATAAACTGCAATCTTTCCATTACCAATGTCCAACTATTGCTTCGAAAACACATCTGCAGATTGATCTCGTCAATCGGAGTGTCTTGACATGTAGCCACAAATTTGATGCTTTCAAGCACGCTTTTAGTTCGTCAGCTGCAATTGATCGTGGGAATAACTGGAAGAGTCTCCCGAAAATCACCGGATAATACAACCATGGCTATTCCAAAAATGTTTTGATTGACACGAAGATCTTGTAACGTCCTGTCCACCGCCACCATTGACCATTGACCTTTTGTGGGCCATCGTGCATTCGACCCAATCGATCAATTTGCATCATTGCAAAATCTTTGCATTTTTTTTTTTTTTTCGATTTTTCAAGATGGTGTATGGTTGATTTGCATTTTCAGTGGCAATATCAATGCTGAATGTGCAGTTCGGTAGCCTTCTAACAAAGTTGCTGTTATTCCATATGAAGCCATTGCCAGGGCAACTCATGCTGCTATCAAATCCGTGCCAAAAGCAATGAAATTAAGAACGTTTTGGCAGCACCCCCGGGAGCACCCAGAAAGTAAATGCTACCAGTTCTTTTGTTCACAGCTTCCATCAAAGTCATACGCAATCATTTGTTGTCGATTCAATTGCAGAACATTTTTACGAACTGCTTCGGCTAATGCTTCAGTATCGTATTGTTTTGTTGTTCTCTTTGCAATTCGTGGTTGAATGCATCGTGTATTGGACGATTAGGTGATATCATGCCCAACTGCGCACTTTATTCGCCATCAATAAACACACGTCTTCGATCATGTTCATGATCATAGACTCATAGTGTATTTCTGCTTTCAGAAGTTTGAACTACATAATGTAAGGATCCTGAAAATACTTGACAAACAAATATGATGGATTCAAACACCATCAAACAAATCAAAGTGTCTACTCCATTTCAAAAAGTTACTTAATGTAACATAGTAAACATAAACAAAGTTATTATTAGGTACCTATATTTAAAAAAAAAAGAAATTTAAAAATTTTTGACAACAATTTGCTTGGAAAATAATTAAAATAATTGACAACAACAATTGCTTTTAAATCTTAAAATATTTTTTTTTGTATTTGAAACTACTCGATTTCTATCCAGTTTATATTTTTTTCAAAGTGCATTTCCCCATGAAAAACGAAATATGTGCCTACAACGCCAACTGTTGAGAATTTTCCGACTTTTCTTTTTTCATAAACCATCCCTGATTTAAGACGAACAAAACAAAACAAAAATCATTCAAATCGGTTGAGCCGTTCTGGAGTTATAGCGTCAGGAAGGAAAACCCGACTTATTTTTATATAGTAGATATATGTAAAACGGATATAGACACAGGATCCGCCCACCAACATTTCTGCAATTGCTTCAAAACATTTCTGTTTCTGATTTGAAACACATGAAATGAGAGTGGCAATTAGTTTCAGTGAAAACACGAAAAAAATAAAGAATTGTCCGTTCATCATTTCCGAAAGTCATATTAGGTCCGTTCGTGTACTTTAAACCGCATTTACATCACCACGCACGCGCAATTTTGCAACAAAACCGAAAAGAGAGATCCGTTTATCCGCAGTCAATACTATTAAAGGCGTAAGAATGAGATCACAAATCAGACGCCTACGGTGTCATGGATGCTCTACCCATAATTATAGATACGTAAAACGGAAATAGACGCAGGTTCCCTTCACCAATGTTTCTGCAATTGCTTGAAAACATTAATATTTCTGATTTGGAACATGTGAAATGAGATTGGTTATTAGTTTCAGTAAAATAAACCAACAATTCATCAATCAGTTACACGAAAAAAATAAATAATTGTCCGTTCATCATTTCCGGAAGCCATATCGTTTTATAGGAATGCGGAATTTCTTTAGTCATCGCTATAAAAATATCAACATGCAGAGCTTTCCTATAATTCCTATCACGCAAACAAGATGGCCGACCTAAATACGTGTCACGTTTTTTTGCGTGTTAGGTAATGCTGTCCCTTTCGGTCACACGGCTATTTAGTATTTAGCATCCCTTTAATTTTGCGTGATAGGAATGTGTGACCATGTAAATGCAGCATTAAGCATAGAAAAATGAAAAATGTCAAATCTCTAAAATCGAGAGAGAATTCTCTCAATTTCAAGAGAAGTACCTGATCGGTTTTCTTACAAAAAGGTTAAGAAATGTCATGTTTGCAATAATTGTAAAATGCAGCATCTACAAAATAAGTTGGAATTGAATTTTTTTCAAACTAAATACCTATTAAACTTTCCATTTGAATGCGCTGATATATTCTAGGAGAACATTCAGTTATAACTTGTTCCTCTGACGTCGTTGAAAACGAAAATAAATAGTTTTACTTGTCAAACTTTTGAGCTGTCACTTAGTTGGCAGTTTTCATTTTTCAGTAAGTCGAAATTCGGCGAGTAGAAAATTACGAAAAAATGAAAAGAGGGGAAATGGATTTCTCTCTCATTTTTTAAAATTTTCTCAGTACGTGGTCGCATGTGCACAGTTTCTTAGCAAATTTTAAATAATTTTACGTTTGCAAAAAAGTACCCGAACGAACCTATTGTTTCATAGGAATGCGGAATTTCTTTAGCCAACATATTGTGAGCTTTCCTATAATTCCTATCACGTAAACAAGATGGCCGACCTAAATACGTGTCACGTTTTTTTGCGTGTTAGGTGATGCTGTCCCTTTCGGTCACACGGCTATTTGATATTTAGCATTCTTTTTAATTTTCCGTGTTAGGAATGTGTGTCCGTGTAAATGCAGCATTGGACAAACAATTTTTCATAATTTGAACGAAGTTCAAAATTTCAGTGTTATTTTCTATTTTCATTAAGATATTTAATTTAAGAAAGCTCAGAATTTTGAAATGAAACAAATAGCTTTTTGTTGTGAAATGTTTTTTTTGCTTTTCTTAAATTTTTTTTCGGGCTATCAATTGATCACAGTTATTACCGACATTAAAAAAAAAATAAACTAAATTGGTTGAAGATTACGGGCAACATAGGGAAACATACGCTTTTTGCCACTTTGTTTTATATTTAGAGATGACTTAATTGTGTTCTTACTTCATATAAATTTGGGCCTTTTTTAAGTAAGTAGCCCTGTGTATTAACCAATTCTATGAGATTTGTAACACCACATTTAATACCGGCATGTGAAGCCATGTCCTTGAGCTCTTCAAATTCAAATATTTTTCTTCCCAGCGCATTAGATCGAACATGAAGCATTTGAATAAACTTTTTAACGTGACTTTTTTGACTCGTTCCAGCGATACTGCTATTCAGCGTTGTATTTAATTTATTGAAGGCAGATGTATCTGTACTATGACGCATTATTTCTATAACATCGCGAGCATGTATTAATGTTGCCTCTGAGCATAAATCAATTTTAGCTCTAGCCTGTGTCAGTCTAATCAGTGCGTCCAAATGTCTGCAAACGAAAAACTATATTACTAATTTCTGATTTGAAATGTAAAAATATACATTTACCTAGTAGTTATTGAATGGCATTCGTTGTCACATTGTTCACTCCGTAATCCCAAGTAAAATTCTTTAATTTCTTCTACAGCTACTTTTGTTAATAACGGCTTGATGTTTTGGCGGGCATAAGCTAAAATATATAGATGTATTTGAAAATAATTGATCACATTTGAGATCAGCATACCAATGAATCTTTTCAGCAAAACTGTTGGTAGCAAATCTAATTTTTCATCACAATCTAATCTTAATCTTTCGTGTAACTCAATGTTGTTTTTTAACACTCCATTATTTCGTTGCTGATCCTTACTATAGTTTTGTGGTATCGATAAAACCTTTTTCATACCCGAATGTAACACATGTTTTACCATAGTATTATCTCGATCTTTATCAGCCTTATCAAAAAGAACAAAAACCAAGTGAAAAAGGGATAATAACGATGGGTTTAATCGGATATTTTCACGCAGGTGCCTTGATGAATCATAATGGCCACCAGTCGGATTTATGGCGGAAAGCACAGATGTTCTTGCTGCAACATTAAACGCAGTATTTGTACTTCGGACAATAACTGACTTTGTCTGCAATATGTGTATGAGATTTGCTTGATTTGATGAAACCTTATCCATGTCATCAATGCAGCAGTGTCCAGTTTGTGATATTAGTATGCATCCCGTATCGATGAAGTTATTATTATTTGAGCCTGCTGACTCCTGTACTGTTGCTATAAAATGCGTGGGTGTTTTCCCTGATGCTAATTTTCCTGTATAAAATACATATAGTAATTCCATATTTCTTTTAAGGAATGATTTTTCTGTAGTTAGGAAGCACAACGCATGCGAATTTCCTAGAAATTACTTCCGAAATAGCTATCGCAATGTTTATGATTAAAATGCCCAATGTCCCAAATACTAAGGTATTTTTACTTTTATTAATCGAATCTGATGTATTATGATTTTAATTACAAACTGCAAATTAAAATTATACATTCATATTTTGCCCAGTTAATTCAACCATGTAGTTTCAGATAACCGATATAATATCAGGAACACAATTCTTAAATTGTGTGCGGCATAACAACTGAAAATATTTTTTAAGGAAAAAGACAACGGAGTAAAAGAAGAAACTATCACCCCTATCGTGGAATACACCAAGGGGAACGTTTCACTCAAATTCAATACTTTGCATCGTAGAATACATTCGAAGTGAAAGATTCATATCAGAAAACGATCGAAGTGAAACTCCCTATAGAAACTTTGACATTTCAAATACGCAGGTAGTTCATTGCGTATCCTATCGTTTGTTGGGCGGTTTCGTTGCGATTTTCCAAAAAATTTGTATGTTAGGAACATCAAAAACATGAAAATGTTGGTGTAATAAAACGAAAACACTTAGCAACCCTGAGAGATAAATAAACTTAATAAACAATTAAATAACGATTGTATTTCAGAAAACTCACGTCGAATCCGAAAGTTCCATAAAACGAAATCCAATATTCTGCCGGAAATATCATTCTGATGCCCCAGTAAAATTTTATTGTCAGGACGTGTTTTAGGAACTGTGCCCATGTTCTGTACTTATCGCATCGAAATATTTATCACAAAAACGATATGAATCGAAACAAAATTTCATAATATCACATTCTGCGTTCTGTAACTGTGTGAATCGAAAACTATATCACACGAAACATTTGTGATATGTGGTTTTTGAGCCTTAAGATTTGAATCCTTAATATGAGAAACTCATTCTAGGATTTAATATTGCTTGGTTAGAAATGCGTCCAATTCTGAATTGACAAAACATTTTTAATATTTTAAATTTGTAAGAAATTCACACAACAAATCGAAACCCAATAAAATTATCAAATGCTCAAAGCTCTCAGTAATTGAATTCTCGATTTGGTATGAGTAGCGACACCTATTAGGATACTGGGACTACTGGATTGGCGCTACTATAGGAATGGATAACAAAGGATATATTCAAGTTCTGTAACAATGAGAGCGATAAAATATTCACTTCAACTTTCGAATTTTATCACGAAACATAAAGCTTGCGGTAGGTAATAAAGTATTAGAAACAAAAATTCAAATGGCTGAAAATCAAAAAGTAAGAAATAATATATAAAAAAAAAATTTAAATACCTAACAAGAATTTTATTTTGTAGAGGGGTTCAAAAATGTCAAGATTCAAAAGGAAAGGCTTGTAGAATTTATGGCAGCTAATTTGGAATTTGCCAGAGGCCAACATTTAGGCGTCAATCCCTGTAAATAATTTTAAATAAATGTTTATTGTTTCTTTTACAGTATTTTGACAGCTTTGGGAAATCTTTCCAACATTCCCCCGAAATAAAAACTTGCTACAGAATAGTTTTCGCATAGAGTTAGAGAACACCAAATGCATAACAGAACATGGGCACTGTTATTAAAATTAAACTAAATTAGATTTGAAATTCTTCTAATACGTATACATATTAGAATTCTAGTATTAAATTTATTTAATCTAGAAATAAAGAACCGAATAAAACTCACATCAAAAGAAACTGGTGCTTTGGGTAACCAAAATATAAATTTATTTATTTCTACCTACTTATTTGTTTTTAGTATACATTCATTTTTGTACTTTTAAAATAAACATTTTTTGATGAAGAATATCTTTTAATTTTTTTTTTTTTTTGGTTTAAGGAATCATAAATGATTTCTCCATACCCAAAATAGTTTTTCATAGTTATGTAACACTTGACTGGAGCACACAGAATTTCTCGAAGACTCTGTATAAACAATTCATTCTTCATATTAAGTATGCTGCAAATCAAAATGCGTTTAGTGAACGAGATTTCGAAAACGAAATATCCGGTATATCGTTCGTATCCACATTTGTTTTATTATTTCCAAATACCTAGATAAATCGGCGCAGGGTCATAAGTCCACAGGCCAAAAGTCCACAATGGACTTTTGACCCACTTAGGTGGGCTATAAGTCCACAAATCAATTGTGGACTTATAACCCACCCAGGTGAGCCAAAAGTTCACACAAAATTCTTGTGAATTTTTGACTCACTGATTGTGGTCTTATGGCTCACGGATGAAGAAGGTGAAGAAGAGGACAACGAGCTTGAAAGCGAAGCTAAAAATTCTAGTAATGACCTCATTTGCGGTGTTTGCCTTCAAAACCCACAAGACACACTTCTTCAGCTTTCAAACTATGAATTCTGTATGGGGGGGCATGCTGCCCCCCTGCAACCCCCCTGCTTAGGTTTACTGTTGGATTACGGGGTGGGTGCAAGGTTCTTCTTATTACTCAAATTTTGTTGGCGTTATTGCACTTTGTGGGAGTGAAATAAGACCAACTGTTGGAAATTATCCTTATTACACTATTTAAGAGCGAAATAAGGTACATTTTTAGAAGTTGGTCTTATTTCACGGCATCTATCAAACATTCCCATACTTTTTGAGTTGTTAAAACAACTCTTTTTGTCATATGGATAATTGTGGACTTATGGCCTACTTCCATTTTAAAATTGTGAACCTATGGCCCAAATTATTGTGAACTTTTGGCTCATCTGGGTGGGTTATAAGTCCACAATTGATTTGTGGACTTATAACCCACATAGATGGGTCAAAAGTCCATTGTGGACTTTTGGCCTGTGGACTTATGACCCTGCGCCGATAAATCAAATTGATTATATTATAAATGCTACCTCATAAAATAACAAAAGAATAGTGAATTATTGGATACCAGTAAGTTTATAAGTATAGCGCGAAACGACAACTATTGCCCCTATAACCAGCAACCCAGGTATGGACTAACTAAATTTACAACTGAGAATGAAAGAGTGGCTATATTTTCGGAGCATAAAAAAATGTTATTTATAAAACTGTAATAACTTGCGTGGTTATTATTTATTTGTTTCTGTCATGATAATAATATAATAATAATAAATAGAATATATTAAATGTCTCCTGTTTACCTGTTTCTGCAATACCAGCAACATTTTGAAGCAATTTTGATTTCCCCACCCCTGGATCACCTACCAGCAACACATTAAGTTCACCTTCATCGTGCAATTGCGAGCTAGATCCACCAAATAGAGACAACAAAACTGCAGCTTTTGCCATTTCATGTCCGCACATCTCTGGTACAAGCGATTGAACAAGTAATCGTAAGCAGTTTGGCTCTCTATTAATCATTTGCACAGTTTCGAAATCTTTCTGCGTTATTGGAAAATGAGGTATATTTTTGTCATTTTCATGTGCAAGTATAGTCACAGCTTGCATGTAAGCGTCCTGTTTCAGACCTTTTGAAAATTCTGTATTAATGGATTTCTCTAATGATTTTATTCTTAATACTCCTGTTACTGTTATCAGACTACCGGGACAAACGAAATTAACTAAATCTTTTTGAAGTTCGACATCAATACGAAGAGGCGAACCTAATTCACTAAGTTCTGACTCATGTAACTGAACCATCTGTCTACTATCAATCTTCGTATAAGGAGAAGACCGCAGCTCAGTAAAATTCCTTTTTGAGTTGCATTGAATGTGGCATCGCAAAGGTTTTGTAGGATAGAAATCTACTTGCCGAATGGCTTGCTCATGTCCACAGCGCTTACATTTATAGGCAACCCATGTGCACTTAGTTTCAACCGCACTTATGCAGTGAACACGTCCCCGTACAGCGAATAGTTTTTCGTAGCTCTCTGGAGTAATGTCAGCAATACTAGAAACAGTACAAAAATCTACAGGCCTAGCAATGATTTTACGGACGCAAGTTTTTCTGGAATAGTACTGATCTGATCGAAAGTTATTGTCCTGGCTGACTACACTTTCAATAGTCATGACAGTAACCAGGCGATGCATTGCCACTCCTAGACATGATAACACCAAGTTCGGAGATTCCTGAATTTGTTGTCTGAAATGAATCCACGAAGACACAAATTCACAATCTTTCAAAAGTAATTCCGCACTTATATGAAACCACCTCCGTTCACGTATTGTTTGTAAGCCGTAAATGTTGGGATTTTTTGTTATATGTATTTCAAAGGCCTTAATTTGCGCATTTAATACGGAAGATTCTTTAAAAACTTCGGTAGGAAAGTATAATCGCCAACCTGGATACTGTACAGGATTCGCAATAGGTATAACTTGCAACTGTTCATCGCCACTGGATACAGGTGCAGTAAAGAATTCACGTCTTTGAAAGGAAGTTGTGGATGATGCAGAAATGGAGTTACCTGACGTCGCACTTTCCAAGAATATGCTTGGAGTGTTCTTTCTCAAACTCTTTTTTGGGTATCGCTTAAAGTTAAAATAGGGTCGTTTAGTATTTGCAGATCCCCTTAATCGTTCAGGATTGAATCGACTAGTCGTTTTAGTCCTCGATTGATGTCTAGATGTTCCTCTCGTACTCATTTGCTTAGTTGTGTTGTGACAAAACAATCGTAGAAACAAATCTTCCTTCACTCAATGTAACGAATATTTCTAAAACCTGTCTCCGAAAATTAACTTGCTCATCTATGGCAGGGATGGATGATTAAAGGAGATGAATATAGTGATGCGCGATATACATCGAATCACTCGATTCATCGATATTTTAAAAAAAATATCGATATTTTCACTCGATAATTTATTTTCGATATTATCGATTATTTACCACCGATTTTTTTGCACTCAAACAATACCACAATCAGAGATGAATGAATAAAAGAGATGGTTATCTTTCGTACGTCTATCCCCCCAAAACCCATTTGTTTAAATTGTTGTTTTTGTAATTTCAACCCCCGTCTGTGAATACGTGTGACGAACAAAAAAGCATGTTGCTAATGGCCGACCGCGAATCATCTTGCTTTTATGAGTATCGCGGTGCTTAATTTTTTTGTGTTTCGTATTGAATTTGTTTGGTTTTTGTGAAGGTTTTAATTAAACTAAGAAAAAAAGTGAAATGTACAGTAGAGAATACTGAATTCTTGTTCTAAAGTCCAATTCATGAACTCACAAAGATAATGGAATACAGAGATATATATCTTTCCAGTGGAAGGGCGGCTGCCTACAAGCTGTTTTCCAGAAAAATTCATGAAGTCACAAACACCTGCTCATTTCTATTATAGGATATGTGAGTTCATGAATTGGACTTTGATGCAAGAATTAGGTATTCTCTATTGTGTATTTCACTATTTTTTTCATTTTAATCCACACTTCCACAAAAACCAAACAAATTCAAAACAAAACACAAAATAATTAAACACCGCGATACTCATAAAAGCATGATGATTCGCGGTCGTCCATTAGCAGCATGCTTTTTTGTTGGTCACACGTATTCACAGACGGGGGTTGAAATTACAAAAACAACAATTTAAACAAATGGGTTTTGGGGGGATAGACGTACGAAAGATAACCATCTCTTTTATTCATTCATCTCTGACTGTGACAAAGCAAAAACCAAAGATAATGGAATACAGAGATATATAACTTTCCAGTGGAAGGGCGGCTGCCTACAAGCTGTATTCCAGAAAAATTCATGAAGTCACACATACCTTCTCATTTCTATTATAGTATATGTGAGTTCATGAATTGGACTTTAATGCAAGAATTCGGTATTCTCTAATGTGTATTTCACTATTTTTTTCAGTTTAATCAGCACCTCCACAAAAACCAAACAAATTCAAAACGAAACACAAAACAATTAAACACCGGGATGCATCTCTTTTATTCATTCATCTCTGGCAAAAACATTTTCACACTCCACCAATTCCTTATCTACGTCGCATCTGCCCGCCGTTGCCTGATGGATTTGGAGGTGTGTCGTGTGTGCTACATTTTCATAGAGTCCTGTATGTTATGCACTGAAGAGCACATGCAAAACAAGTTCAACGAAAACCATTTTTTTTTAATTAAGGGCCTAATAAATACCAGAGGGGGAAAAAGGGGGAAGGAATTTTTGCGAAGAACAATCTAAAAATGAAAAAAAAAAAAAAACATTTAAAATTTTATTTAAATAAAGTCCTCGAAAGACTAGGTACACCATTTTTAAATTATACAAAAATACGAAACAAATTGTCTACTTCTACTTTGGCTGGATTTTGTACACAAACAATTTATTAAAAAAAATTATTACGACTTTGTGGTAGAAAAAAAGCTGATTAATGCTGCATTTACACGGTCACACATTCCTATCACGCAAAATTAAAGGAATGCTAAATACTAAATAGCCGGGTGACCTTTTTTTTATTTTTTTTTATAGTTGGCGCAACAGGTCTGTAGGGACCCAGGGCCTAGCTTCTCGCAACCATTTGTTTTGTGTGAGTTTTTAATTTTTGGAACGAATGGAAGGGATCTACAATTTTATGCCGGTTCCAAACGGGCCGATTGAAAAGCTCTTTCACGACAGTTATACTCTCGGATGTTTGTCAGACGTTCGCGAGAGGTGGCGCAGTGAAAAAACCCTGAGTTGGAATTTGGGTTTTTGCGGGACTCGAACCTGGACCCCTCGCTTAGTAGTCCAACACACTAACCACTAAGCCACTGCGACCACAAATTTTGCAACAAAACCGAAAAGAGAGATCCGTTTATCCGCATAGTCAATACTATAAAAGGCGTTAGAATAAGATCGCAAAACAGACGCCTACGGTGTCATGGATGCTCTACCCATAATTATAGATACGTAAAACGGAAATAGACACAGGTTCCGCTCACCAACATTTCTGCAATTGCTTGAAAGCATTAATATTTCTGATTTGGAACATGTGAAATGAGATTGGTTATTAGTTTCATTAAAATAAACCAACAATTCATTAAACAGTTACACGAAAAAAATAAATAATTGTCCGTTCATCATTTCCGGAAGCCATATTGTTTTATAGAAATGCGGAATTTCTTTAGTCATCGCTATAAAAATATCAACATGAAGAGCTTTCCTATAATTCCTATCACACAAACAAGATGGCCGACCTAAATACGTGTCACGTTTTTTTGCGTGTTAGGTAATGCTGTCCCTTTCGGTCACACGGCTATTTAATATTTAGCATCCCTTTAATTTTTCGTGATAGGAATGTGTGACCGTGTAAATGCAGCATTATCAGTTTACATTTTGCAGTACACATACACGAGAAATAGACGGCACTAAAAGGGCTCTAGTAAAAGAGGAATGGAAGAGTAGTTAAACTATTTCAAAATGTGGTACAGGGTGTGACGTAAAAAAAAAGCAAAATCAATTTGTAATATTTCTTATTGAACATTTTATATTTAATATTATATTCACATGTGTGCTGCACTGCCGTGTCAATTTCGCATCTTCATATTCTTTAAAATCTATAAAAAGGGAGGAAACGTTAAGTTGCGGACTCAATTTTAACACACTTGCGGTTTAGGCGGTATTTTTTTTAAATATAACCTGCGAAATAGTAGAATGCATTATCAATATTTTTCAAAATTTCCAAATTAGGTGTTGTCGACCGTTTTAAGCGCATCGTTGACTTGGCATACATGTCTTTCGAAAAATGTCTTTCGCAGATCCAAGAATCCCTAGACAATTTTTCATGTATTAAGTGTTGTTTGTTTATTCAGTTCAACCACTTCGCTTTTCTAAACATAAAATTAAGAAATACAACACAGATTTATATTCGTTCTTGCTCTATAACTTATATTGCTTACCTCTCACTATTATGCGGTATTTTGAAATATTTAACTCCAACATTTTCTTTCTCCTCTCGCCCACATGCTAATCATTTAAAATAATGTTTTCCCATTATTTTATTTGGAGTGCAAACCTGCACTTTAAATTCACTATTTCACTACTTTTAATTGTTTGCTACACGCACTGACACGGAACACCCTTTCTTTCGTCAATTGATGTTAATGAACGACTGATAACAAACCCACTCCGGCCCGCCTTTAAAAATACGTGCGAAAAAATTGTAAACAATCCCCTAAACAGCCAACTTTAGTAATTAGTGTGACCATCTGCTATGAAATATATTACCTAAAAAGTGCCTAATTACCTGAATCGTAAAAAATGGTTACTAACGAAGTCGTAGCAAAGCAAATGGGTTGAATTTCGTGATATAGAATCAAACATTTCTTTTTCATGTCCATAACAAGGACCATTTAATTAATAACCAATGGCGATCATATTAATTCATACAGCGAGAATACTAATACACTGACAGTCATTCCGGCCCGCCTTTAAAAATGCTTTATGAGAAAACCCACGATCGTTCGTCGTACGCAGCAAGCCCCATGTAGTGGTTCAGGTAAAATGTGTTATGTACCATTTTCTTCTTAAGCAGTCGTTGTATTCAGGTAAAAAGTATTCTTTCGACCTGCTTCCACTTATTGTCCGATTTTTTCTGCATTTTGCTTTGTGGTAGTAGCAAATGTATATGGAGAGAGAGTGTCCCTACTCATTAATTGATATACTCTGGCAGAGATGAATGAATAAAAGAGATGGTTATCTTTCGTACGTCTATCCCCCCAAAACCCATTTGATTACATTGTTGTTTTTGTAATTTCAACCCCCGTCTGTGAATACTTGTGACCAACAAAAAAGCATGTTGCTAATGGCCGATCGCGAATTATCTTGCTTTTATGAGCATCCCGGTGTTTAATTGTATTGTGTTTCGTATTAATTTTGTTTGGCTTTTGTGGAGATTTTGATTCAATTAAGAAAAATAGTGAAATACACAGTAGAGAACAGGGCTGCCGTTTTATAATTTCGTTGGGGAGTATAGTAGAATATTTTTGGGGAGTACCGGGGAGTACGGAACAAAATCAAAGAAATATATTTTTACCCGACTGTACACAGGGAGGGTTAAAAATTTTCCGACTAGCCAATCTCGCCACCGCACGTATATATATATATATTTCGAGAGATATTCGAATCAGACCACCATTGACGGGTCTCTTTTCGTCTCTCTACCACTGTAAATCTTACCCAGCTAGACTCTCTGGATT
The DNA here is from genome assembly GCA_949126925.1 of Cheilosia vernalis. Taxonomy (NCBI): domain Eukaryota; kingdom Metazoa; phylum Arthropoda; class Insecta; order Diptera; family Syrphidae; genus Cheilosia; species Cheilosia vernalis. Next base: position 45,455,892 of record OX421358.1, read on the forward strand.
TCTCCAGAGTTCTTTCCTGGGTACGATTCCTAGTGTTACCGCTAAGCATCTGTGAGAATTCTGTTTCATCGACTGGGTTTCCACCCAGTGAATGTCCCAAGATTTTCATTCTTCTGCCAGCCAATCCCAGTGCCAATGATGTTGTAATGTTTTTCATGCGTCTGATCACCGCCTGATTGTCCAGTGTCTCCACCTGACCCTCAAAGCAAGTAGTCCGACGCATGCGGCACAATGCAATCATCTTCAGCCTAGTGTTACCGCTAGCATCAGTTGAAAAATCTGTTTCATCGACTGGGTCTCCTCCACCCAATGATGTCCCAAGATCTTTCATTCTTCTGCCAGCCAATCCCAGCGCCAATGATGTTGTAATGTTTTGCTTGCGTCTGATCACCGCCTGATTGTCCAGTGTCTCCACCTGACCCTCAAAGCAAGTAGTCCAATGCATGCGGCACAATGCAATCATCTTCAGCCTGGTGTAACGCCAACGACCCGCGGTGTTCTCAAAGTGGTCCCCCATCTAAGTACTAACCGCACCCAACTCTGTTTGATTTCGGTGATCTGACGAGAACCGATTTTTTTTTTTTTTTTTTTTTTTTTTTTAAATTCATTTTTATTATATTCATTCTTTAAACTTATACACTAGACAAAAACGATTAAATCTAATTTAAAACTAACATTTATCTTAATTCTAGCTTACTGGCTCTTAGCGAGCGCTGTAAACTTAACTATATCCTTAAAATTACTGCCTTTCGGCCTTAAATCTATCTATATTTAATTTTATTGTTTTTCATTTTTCAAGAAACGTTATAAAAACTTGAATTCTTTATTATTCTTATTTTACCTACATACTACTTAAAACTACCTAAGCTACTTAGCCTAAATTAATTATAATCAGGGTGGTGAGCAATCTTAAGGATTGGTCACCATCCTGATTGCATCCATGGGTGCCTGACAGCCGCCGACAAGGGTTCACCCGTGCCGCCGAGACTCGAGCGACGCAATAGCGTCGGTCGAGTCTCGGTAGCACATACATGTCGGCTAGCCCAGTCCCTCCCAAGGACCCCCTAATCTATCCTAAACCTACAAACCTAATATCTATCTTAAAACTAAGGAGGATGCTACGTCAGTAGCGCACCGGCCCGGGAGAGCGTATCAACCCTCACCTCTTCTTTAAGCCACCAATATTCGGTGTACTGCTTTAACGTATCGACCTTGTCCCGATCCGCAATTGCGGTGCTAAAACGGAGGAGCTCCTGAGCATTGGCGGCGGACCCGTCGTGGATGAGCCGCTTATCCCTCGCGCCGCGGTGGCTGTGGTACAATACCGGCACACCATCTTTATTCTGGACTAACCCTTTCATGTCTACATGAAGGAATGCCTCAGGCGGGATAAAGCCAGACCGAAGCGTACTCTCATGGTACATTAAATTGGGGTAGTAAGCCCCTGAGATCAGGCTATTATCACTGGCCATCGCCCTTGCAACGTGCCTCCGGATCACCTTAATAAGGAAATTGTCAACCCTATTCAGTCGAGCCCCATTGTATAGGGTCCTGTTGGGATAGTATTTTGTGTACTCAGATTCGGGAGTTCTAAACAACCCTAGACAGGCCCTGAGACATTGTCTCTCAAACACCCGAATCTTTTCCATATAGAACGGCGCTATATTGAACCACAAAGGACAGCCATAAGCGATGATGGGCCTTATGAGGGCCACGTAGCAAATGACCTTCACCCTGGAGTCAAGTTGACTGCTGCGAAACAGTCTCCTTGTCAGAGCGTAGGCCCGCTTAGCCCCAGCAAGACAAGCATCTATATGTTTGTCAAAATATAGATACTGGTCAAGCCAGATGCCAAGATACCGAACCACGTTTTTCACCACCAATGGCCGTCCCTGCTGTCCAATAATTGTTAATTTTCTCCAGTTTTTTCTGGTATCCCTAGGGGCCCCAGCCAATGGAGTTCTGAACAGGATTGTTTCCGACTTTTGGAAATTGATTTTCAACTTCCAATCATCGCAATACCTCTTAATTTGCTCGAAGTCACGCTGGATTCTGATGACCTCGATTTTTGGTCCTGACCTGTACGCCACTAAATCGTCTGCGTACGCTATAGCATGTCTGAGGGAACCCACCAGATCACTTGTGTAAATATTAAACAGGATCGGAGAATTCACTGCTCCCTGTTGTAAGCCGTTTTTAATTTCGAAAATCCTGCTCGAAGTCACATTGCCAGATTTGACAACGAACTTCTTTCCCATAAGCATGTCATAAATCATATACAGCAAAGGTTTTTGAATGCCCAATCTGGTCAGCTTATAAAAGAGTCCCTCCAACCATACGGTATCGAAGGCCTTCTCAAAGTCGACCAGGCAGGCACCCGTGCATTGATTCTTACTTTTATTCCACTGAATGTCGGAGATCAGTTTCGACGCGGCATGAATAGTGTCATGCCCCGCTCTAAAGCCAAACTGATTTTCCGGAATTATCTTGTTTTCCTCAACCCATCTCAAAAGAGATCTATTGACGACTTTCTCGAATACCTTGCTAACATTCGGGAGCAAACTAATTGACCGAAGATTAGCAGGGTTTGTCCTATCTTTATCCTTTTTAGGGATAGGGTGGACCACCGCTATTTTCCAGAGAACCGAGAACCGATTTTCCAGCGTGGTATGGTCGTTGGTGCCACCGCACGTAACAACGAATTTTAACAATTAAGATCGGTCGGGCCAATCTCTTACTTCAGTTACTTCATGACAGGTTAGATTCAAAGTGGTCATTCGGTTCGCTTTCGCTTTCCAACTTCATTATAGTTTTGCCATTTAGTCGCCTTCATCAAAGTATGATGCAAATATATTTGCTGAAGAGTTTTGCAAAAGAAAAAGCAAGAAATAATGTGAAATATTGGGCCTGAACTCGCGATGAACATATACACTTAAGGTCTGACCTCCTAGTTCACTTTATTATTTGTTAAAGAAGTCACTTATTTAATACGAACACATAAAATTCGTTAGACCTTATTGTGCCGTACTATCAACATTGCAGTTCATACATAAAAGGTCGAAAGACTACAGCAAACATCTGCAAACTTATGAGCTTGTAGTGAATATAACCGGCTTTGTGAGACTACCTACACAATCTGACAAAAATATGCGCAGCCTCCGACTGCCAATTAGTTATACTTGAAAGTGTCTTGTTTTAATCTTTTTAAATCTTTTTACAGTCAGTCGGGTTTTTTTTGGTTTTTAAATTAACTTTTTTTATAAATTGGGACGGGTCGCTATTGCCAGCCTGTGACGGCTATGTTATTTTTGTGGCGTTATATTGTTATATTGTACATGGCTCCTTCATATAAAGATAACAATCAGTTGGTTTAACGCCGTTTCAACATTAACCCGTCCTTATTGAAAAAAACTTAAATAGTGGCAGAAGAAAAGGAATTTCAAGGAATCGCAAGTGTTTGTTCGACACGAATGTATAACAACATCAAAAATGAAAAAAAAATCTTAAAAAAACATCCAGAAAGTAAAATTTGTTTTGCAATTTACTGGGTAGAGAAATGACGAGGCATGTGAAAATAGTTAAATCCGAAATTAAAAATAGGAGTAGGTAGGTAGGTAGGTAGAAGTGGCGGTCCATCCTTCAACCCAAGTAGCACTATGATGTGCCTTTTTGTTACCACGACTCGTGTGACCTAGTTTGTGATGGTTATAAAGGGGTGTAATGCATTATATACTTATATCCAACCTGTGGAGTTGAGGAAACGGATTATATCTAATATCCCTTTACCCGAAAAAATCGCTCGTCAAAAAAAGGTTGGTTCAGTGTCCGCAGTCTGGCTCTTGCCAGTGCCGGACATTTGCAGAGGCAATGGCAGAGAGTTTCTTTCTCGTTTGTATTTCCGCAGCTGCGGCAATGAGGGTTGTGTGGGATCCCAAGTTTGGCCGCATGGTCGCCAATTGGCCAATGCCCCGTGATTATTGCCGTGACTCTGGCAATATCTGGGCGGGTTCTATTTAGCAGGTTTCTTGTTCTATTTTGGTCGTATGTGGGCCATATCTTTCTTGATATGACACAGTTGGTCAAACCCCTCCATTGGAGATTGGCTTTCTGTAGAAAATGTGAATGAATTTGTCCCTTTACCACTCCTAGTGGAACATGGACCCTTGCCGCGTGTGAGACGTGTAGAGCTGACCCCCGCCTGGCAAGCTCATCTGCGCGCTCGTTGCCTATTATGTCACTATGCCCCGGTACTCAGAGAAGTGTGACATTGAAACGTTCGCCCAGGCGGGCAAGCTCGTTCCGGCACTCCTGCACCAGCTTGGAGGATATGGTAGCCGAATTTATGGCTTTGATGGCGGCTTGGCTATCAATAAAGATAGCAATGTTTTGTTTGTGCATTGTGTCATGCCCTAAAAGCGCGCAGGCTTCTCGAATAGCCAGTAATTCAGCCTGGAAAACGCTGGCAAAATCCGGCAAACGGTATGTTTCTGATATATTCGGTGATTCTGAGTAGACCCCGGCCCCCACACCACAGTTCATCTTAGATCCGTCAGTGTATATGACCGTGTCAAAGCCCTGCACTACTTCGTTCCTCTTCCACTGAGCTCTGGAAGGGAAACTTACCTGGAAGCCTTTTTTGAAATTGAGTTGTGGTGTGATATAGTCGGTTGGAGACGTGGCCATACCGTTTGGTAACGAGTCCAGAATGTTGCTGTGGCCATACGGCCTTGCACTCCAGCACCCAGACTCCCTGAGTCTTATGGCGCTGCATAGTGCGGTATCTTTGGTGTGTAGCTCGAGAGGTAGAAGATGCAGGAGCACAGTAAGGGCATCCGTTGGTGCCGACCTCATTGCACCCGTTGTGCATATAATGGCTGTTCTTTGCAGTCTTTTAAGCTTTGTAAGGTTGTAGCCTTTACTCAGCGCAGGCCACCATACGAGTGAGCCGTATGTCAGAATTGGACGCACAACGGCAGTGTACATCCATAAAGTCATCTTTGGTTGAAGTCCCCACTTCTTTCCAAATGTTTTACTGCAGGCGTAGAAGGCAATCCGCGCTTTCTTTACCCTGTGTTCGATGTTTTGTTTCCAGTTAAGTTTTGTATCAAGCATGATGCCCAGATACTTAGCGCTGGAGGATAGTGTGAGTGGTTGACCATTTAGACGGGGGAGGGTAAAATCGGGTATTTTGGTTTTGGTGGTGAACAGCATCAGTTCCGTTTTGCCCGGGTTGACGCCGAGGACGCAGCTTGCAGCCCAGGTGTTTACCTTTTCTAGAGCGGCCTCCATGATTTCGCTAATCACGGAGGGAAACTTCCCTGACACTAGTATCGCCACGTCATCCGCATACGCGACAACTTTCACTCGTTCCCTATCAAGTTTTGCAAGAATTTTGTTTATAACCATTAGCCAGAGTAGAGGCGAAATGACACCGCCCTGTGGCGTACCTCTGTGGGCAAATCTGGTTAAGTGGCTGTTGCCTAGTGTGGCCTGAAAAGTTCTTGTTCTGAGCATAGAGACTATCCATTGACTAATAAATTCCTCTATGCCCATCTCAATCAGAGATTCTTGAATTGCTTCAGTGTGTACGTTGTTAAAAGCTCCCTCTATGTCTAGAAAGGAGGCTAGGGTATTGTAACGATATTTGCTCCCATCTGAAGTCTCAATAAAATTCTGCCTGTCAAACTGACAGAAAAAAAGAAAACCACGGCTGTCAGAGGGAGAGCAAAAAAAAACACGTGGAGGGAAGAACCCTAAATTGTAAAAGAAAAGAATTAAATTGGAAATAAAATAATAATTAATAGCGTTTGCGCAGAAAAAAGTTGAATTTTTATTCGAACCCGTAACAATTGGTGTCAGATGTGGGGTAATTTTCGATCGATATCCTAACCGAATCTCTACCACACTCCGATCATGTCGGAATCGGACGATCTAGCGGACAAATTGCAGCAAATATTGCTGCTATTGGACAACCAAGCAAAATTGATAAATGATCAATCAACGTTAGTGGCTGGTCTCCAGTGCTCATTGGAAAACATAAGTACCCGGGTGCAACAAGTCGAATCAACTCAACAGGAATCGCTTAGTACTCCAGTTGAAACCCATACTAATATTTCTACTCCCATAGGTAATGCTGGGCATACACACACGCAGTCTGTCGGTAATAGAGATACGGCGCGAGATTCCACCATCCGAGGGGCACCTTCTGCCAGCTCTACTCACGTACGAGAGCACACGCAATCATCGAACGAGCAACCGTTTTGTTTGGCGAGCACTAGCTGCGACCGGCAAAATTCACTACGTATTCCAATAGGATGTACGCAAACAAGCACGTTTGGAGCACCGCAACACATTAAAGTACATCCCCGTGAGTTCGATGGCAAAACGTCATGGCGGTCATACCGTCTACATTTTGATACGGTGGCGAGAGTGAACTGTTGGAATACGGAGCTGAAAGCCCTATACCTCGCCCCTTATTTGCGAGGTACTGCGTTGGCTTTCTTTGAAACGCTCCCACCAGAATTTCGAGATGATTTTAGCCACTTAGATATGAGCATGGGTCAGCGATTTGGGAACGAGCATGAACAATCGACAGCCCATTCTGAGCTACGTGGACGAGTCCAGAGACCTAGAGAAACTTTAAACGAATTAGCCACTGATGTTCAGCGTCTGGTTTATCTAGCATTCCCGGACTGCCCTGAACAAGCAAAGAACCGTATTGCACTAGCACAATTTATAGATGGAATTTTTGACGCTGAATTACAGCAGAGGGTGCGAGACTCTGCTCCCGAAACGCTGGAAAGAGCCTTATCTTCAGCTGTACGTGTGGAAGCCAGCCGTGCGGCTACCCGACTAAGCCGCAGGCAAATTCGAGTGGCAGAGGTTACAGTTTCCGACACTGATGATGTCTTACCTACCTCGCCATCGGGAAACGAACATCGCGCAGCTTAAGGGAGCGGAAGCTGACGCGAGTAAGACAAAACACTCCCAAAACAGCACGACAACCAATCACTCCATGTAATACGAGCGAGACAGCGCGAGAGGCAGGAGTCAAAGGGAAAATAAAATTCGTTCATCGGACTGGGTATGGATTCGTTCGGCGCGATGATAACAACGAGGTGGTATACATACCACGCAGCGAATTACGCCGAAACGCCAAATTCCGTCAAGAGGGTCAAGTCGTATATTTTGATGTGGAAGCAGCACTAATCGGTCCTCGTGCAATCAATCTTAAGGTCCCCGAACACCCGACTCCATCCACTTTGATAAGTGCCCGACTCCAAGACAGCTTGGACGGTGATTTCCACCATTCGGGAAATGTCGACCCACTACTTCTACAGAGGCAGAATTAGTGGGGAAAACCAGCGCCTCTACACCCCCCGTAGCGTCTATTCGTTATACTAATAGCCCAAGTAATCTCGTTGCCCGGATCAAAATAAATGGATTCCCCTGCCTGGCCATAGTGGACACAGGCGCCACCCAAACAATCCTACACCCCCGAGTTGTTGAGAAGATGGTCACCCGCCCGGTGGTGGAAACATCGCATGCGACCATTCAAACAGTCACTGGGGGTACTGCACCAGTGGAAGGGATAGTCGATGTCCAAATACAGATAGGATCATTCTCCAGCCAACATTCCATGTACCTTGCCTCGATCGTGAATGATTGCATTATAGGCATGGATTTCCTGAGACGGCATTCGTGTGAAATTAATTTAAAGCACAACACTTTGCAAGTTGGTGAAGGGATGATTTACCTAAACCAAGCAAATACTCAACACGTTCTTGCTACTAACACCTGCGACGTTAGTATTCCCGCTCTATCAGACTGTTGGATTCGCCTGGTGACTTCTGCACCCGATGAGGACACCGTCCTAGCCACACCAGTGCCCACCCTGCAGAAGATAAATATTCCCCATACTGTGTGCCACGTGCGGCAAGGAGTGATATGTGTCTGCGTCACTAACATGTCCGAGGATGACATTTGGGTTCCGAGAAACACCGCCTTGGTCCAGATCGAAACACAGCCTGATATGTTTAACTGCCGCCGAATAACTGATGATAACACCACAACTGATCTGTCACCAGCCATACAAGAAATGATGAAAAGGAGTGCTATCACCCTCACCGCAGAAGAACAAGGAAGGTTAGAAGTTTTAGTTTCCCGTAACCGTTCTGTATTTGCAGGTTCACCGCTAAGTAAAGGATGTACGTCCCGTATTCAGCACCGAATCGATACAGGTGACACGATTCCAATCAAGCAGCCGCCTAGGAAGCTGCCGATTGCCCGCAGAACAGAAGCTGAGTTAATATTGGAGGAAATGAAGGCTCAGGAAGTAGTACAGCAATCAACTAGTCCATGGTGTTCACCCGTAGTCCTCGTGCGTAAGAAGGACGGGTCGTTGCGATTTTGCGTGGACTATCGCAAGCTCAACAATGCCACTAAAAAAGACTCCTACCCATTGCCGCGGATTGACTTGACGCTGGATGCTCTCGGAGGATCGTCATGGTTTGCTACTCTGGATCTCCAATCGGGGTACTGGCAAGTCGAGATGGCAGCTAGCGACAAAGAAAAAACAGCATTTTCCATTGGAACGGGTCTTTATGAATTCAATGTCATGCCGTTCGGCCTTACTAATGCGCCAGCCACGTTCCAGCGTCTTATGGACGTTGTGCTTCAAGGACTTCCACACACTGTCTGTCTAGTTTATCTGGACGACATCATCGTTCACGGTAAGACTTTTGACGAACTGTTACAAAACCTAGAGTCCGTGTTCCAGAGGCTTCGACAAGCAGGCCTCCAACTATCACCAAAAAAGTGCTGCCTCGGAAAAAAAGAAGTCCACTTCCTGGGGCATATTGTGTCTGGTTCTGGAATCTCGGCTGACCCTGGCAAAATATCGGCTATTCGAAGATGGCCGACTCCGAGAAGTAAGACGGACGTTCAATCGTTTTTGGGAATTTGTGCTTACTATCGTCGTTTCATTCGTAATTTTTCGTCCATTGCTAAGCCCTTGACAGCATTAACCGAGAAAGGTAATCAATTCGCCTGGACCACTTACTGTGAGGATGCTTTCGATCAACTCAAGAATAAGCTTACTACTGCACCCATCCTCGCCCAACCGAATGAAAACGACACGTTCATTCTTGATACCGACGCTAGCCAACATGCATGTGGATCTGTCCTGTCTCAACTTCAGGGAGGAGAGGAAAGGGTAATCGAATATCACAGTAAGACTTTTAGCCGACCAGAAAGGAATTATTGCGTTACTCGGAAAGAACTTCTGGCCATTGTGAAAGCTGTCACTCACTTCCAGCACTACCTGTTAGGAAGACATTTCCAGTTGCGAACAGATCACAGCTCCTTACGTTGGCTAATCAATTTCCGTGATCCGGAGGGGCAGATGGCGCGCTGGCTCGAGCGCCTGCAACAATTTGACTTTTCGATCGAACACCGTCCAGGAAAGAGTCACCAAAATGCTGATGCGCTGTCTCGACGCCCTTGCGAGGATGCAGATTGTCGATATTGTGCCCGCTTGGAAGAAAAGCAACGCACTCTTGTTTTGACGACGATGGTTGCAATGGATATAGTCGAGCGACAGAAACGTGATGATGATTTATCAGTAGTTCGGCAATGGGTGGAAGCTCAACGACGACCAACAACTGACGAAGTCCGGGCTTTGAATCCAAAAGTAAAAGCCTACTGGGGCATGTACGATGCCCTCCAAAACCAACGTGGAGTATTGTGCAGAAAGGTAAATAGCCCTAATGGGGATTATTATCAAGTTTTGGTTCCGCTTTCTTTACAGGCTGAAATCCTGAAGGCGATGCATGACAGTCCGACTGGAGGACATTTCGGGGTTCAGAAGACATTGGAGAAGACTAAAAAGCGATATTATTGGGTTGGATGCTCTCGGGATGTCCAGGAACACTGCAGAACTTGCGTACCATGCCAGCAAAGGAAGGGACCAGCAACAAGAAATCGAGCACGACTGCAACCAGTTCATGTAGGCGCCCCATTTGAACGCGTCGCAATCGACATTTTGGGACCCCTACCCGTCACCACTCAAGGTAACAAATACATTTTAGTTTTTTGTGATTATTTTACGAAGTGGCCAGAGGCTATTCCAATACCGGATCAGACTGCGGAGACGGTAGCCGAAGCACTTTCTGTTCAAGTGTTTTCGCGATTCGGAGTTCCCCTACAACTACACTCGGATCAGGGAAGAAATTTTGAATCCGCAGTTTTCAAGCACACTCTGGAACTTCTCGGTATCGATAAAACACGTACAACCGCCCTGCATCCACAATCAGATGGCATGGTTGAGCGATTTAATCGCACGCTTCTGAACTATCTCGCCAAATATATTTCCGAAAATCAAAGGGACTGGGATGCTCACCTCCCATTTCTGCTCTTGGCTTATCGGACGGCTGTCCATGAGGCCACGAAGCAAACCCCTGCATTTTTAACCTTTGGACGTGAGCTCCGCTTGCCCACAGAATTATTTACCGGTCCTCCTCCCAATCGAGCCACTACCTCTACGAAGTATGCGGAGGACTTGGCCGCGCGGTTGGAGACTGCCTATGCTTTTAATCGTAAACAGCTTTTGGAGTATAGTCGGAGAATGAAGGACCGATATGATCTCAATGCAAAGGCCCCACCATTTAATATTGCGGACAAAGTGTGGTTATACGCTCCGAAGAAGAAAAAAGGTCGCTGCCCGAAACTACAAAGTGACTGGCAAGGCCCCTACAATGTGCTGGCAAAATTGGGTGATGTTCTCTACCGAATCATCAAGCAGGGAGCCAACAAACCATTGGTGGTTCATCGAGATCGGTTGGCGCTGTGTAAACTTGCTGGATAATTTTTGATTGTCGCGTTATAATTTAGTTATACTTATTTTTCTTTTTTTGTTTTGTTGTTTTTTTTTTCGAGCAGGCGAGCAGGTGGCGCCTTAATCAAATAACCACCGTGGAATCGGGTGCAATAAGAGCTGGTCGTCTCGAAGTTGATATCGTCGCGTCGCGGGGTTAAATCCTAACGGCTTTGCACCCGAAACAGCAGGAGGCCTAACCAACTCAAACAACGACTGAGGACAGTCAATCTTTAAACAGGGGAGCTGTGTAACGATATTTGCTCCCATCTGAAGTCTCAATAAAATTCTGCCTGTCAAACTGACAGAAAAAAAGAAAACCACGGCTGTCAGAGGGAGAGCAAAAAAAAACACGTGGAGGGAAGAACCCTAAATTGTAAAAGAAAAGAATTAAATTGGAAATAAAATAATAATTAATAGCGTTTGCGCAGAAAAAAGTTGAATTTTTATTCGAACCCGTAACAGTATATTCTTTATAGTATAAGGATCTTTCGATTGTCCGCACTACCTCGTGTAGAGCCGTTTCCGTAGATCTCCCCTTGAGATAGGCGTGCTGTGATTTAGATAGCGATGATTCTACTAGAAAGCTTCGCATGTGGATGTCTAGGACACGTTCTAGAGTTTTGAGAACAAAGGAGGTTAGACTAATTGGCCTGAAGTCCTTTGCGGCTTCATGCCCGCGTTTGCCAACCTTCGGTATAAACACCACTCTAGCGTGTCTCCAGGATTAGGGAACGTGGTTTAGTATTATACAGCTTCTAAAGATTGACGCCAGCCAAGGTATTGTTAAGTCTTGCGTTCTCTGTAGCATGACAGGTAGAATGCCGTCAGGGCCCGGAGACTTAAACGGAGAGAAGCTCTTGATAGCCCAGGAGATCTTTTCCTCGGAAATTAATGAAGTGATGCGATTATGGAGTGCAGGTTGTACTGGCCGAGACCTCTCGGGTTCTGTACTAATATCGCTGCAACCGGGAAAGTGTGTGTTAATTAAAAGTTCCAGGGTCTCCGCACAGGATTCAGTCCAACCTCCATCTGACTTTCTTAAAAAGGAAGGGTTGGAGTGTTCCAAGTTCCGAGTATGCAAGTTCTAGGCTTACCTGTGGCCAGATGTTTGTAAAAAATGTTGTATTATCTGTCTTGAAGCCCCTTTATGGACGAATCTCTCACCCATGGCTCCTGGATAATGCCGATGTCCACGTTTTCCTCCCTTAGAAAAACCTTCAGATTGTCGGAGGCACACCTTGAGTGCCTCAAGTTAATCTGAACGACTTTCAGCATTATTAGTGTTTTTTTCTGTTAGTAAGAGGTCCTCCAACAACTTGTCGGTTTCGACGATGTCCGCATCATCATCAGGACCAGAGGAGATAAAAACTTTGAGCTTAGCATGCCGTATGCCAAACCTAAGTTTGTGATCTGCTTTCTCGAGAGCGGCCAGGCACTCGTTATTAATGAGTAGCAGGAAGGACATAGTGTTTTTGTGGGGTTCCTCCGCCTTTATGACTGACCAGTCATCCATTGGAACCGCCGGGTTGTGGAGTTTGAGACATTGGAGAAGCCTTTCCCCTTCTATCTTCATATTGGGCAACCAAATGCGGGCCCTGGGTCTCCTCGGGATGTCGTTAGCTGGGATGAGTTTGAGCTTCAAACCGTCCCAGGCGTCGCTAACCTTAGCAACGCACTCGCTAAGGAAATCCCTGGAAAATTGGTCGGCGCACTTGATCACCCGATACCCCCTCACCACCTCGGCGGAGTCAAAGTCTGGAAGAGGTCCCCCTTGGTTTTTCAAAAGGTGGTCCAGTACCATGTCGGAAAGCTTGGCCTCAATGCTTCCCCACGCCTTTGCTGTTGATTTCCCATTTGTGGATAGTTCGTCTACCAATGCGACCTGAAGGTGATCCCTTACCACCTCGGTGAAGGGTCTCCTCTGGACCGCACTGGCTGCCGATGAACTTGGCTTGTTGATGGCTGCCGTACCTACGGTTGCCTTGGTTTTTTTTTGAGGCCGGGCGATGGGAGGTCTCATCTTGAGATCTGATTCTCTTCGTTGCCTGCCTTGGGTTGTTTTTCAGGCGCTCGTTGTATTCGTCAACAATCGCCTGATATTTGACCTTGTCCTCCTTGTCCTTGTCATGGGGCTTTCCGTCGGCCTCATTTTTGGCTATCTTGCCTAAGATGAAAAGGGCCATCTGGTACTTGCTCTTAATAGCTTTCCCAGGGGACTTGTGTTTGTTTTGTTTTGTTTTGGTTTCTTTTTGGTTTGCAGTTGAGGTGCTAGCCTTAGCACTCTCACTGCTTGGTGGACGAACGACTGTCTCCTGACTGGAGGCCAGCAGTTCTTCTTCTGATGAGGTGCCAACCTCTGGCATCCTCAGCTGGTACTTTACCTTTTTTTTTTTAACGTCTTCTTCTTTTCTTTCCATTTTAGTGTTTATATTTTGTTCCCACGAGTAAGATCGGAAATGGTAGTCGACCCCGGCAGAGCCGTCTTACCAGGGTAAGGCACTTATACAACCGACCTTGCCTGGGCATCGGAGGGGACCGTTTGCGGCCGAGTTGGTTTAACCACATACTGACCATGCAGCCATCGACACGGTGCCTTGACGTCTTGACTTAAAGTGGGATTTTAACTAGGGTTTACTCCCGGTAGGGTCGCTCTTAGTTTATAGGAGTACAATTTGTCTTTGAGGAGTACGGGAGTACGGTGGACTAAAAAGGAGTACAATACTCCTATTGTAGTACGTTCGGCAGCGCTGGTAGAGAATACCGAATTTTTACATTAAAGTCCAATTCATGAACTCACATATTCTAGAATAGAAATGAGCAAATGTGTGTGACTTCATGAATTTTTTCGGAAAACAGCTTGTAGGCAGCCGCCCTTCCACTGGAAAGTTATATATCTCTGTTATCTTTGATGGCTGGCTCGTTAATGCTGCATTTACACGGTCACGCATTCCTTTCACGGAAAATTAAAGGGACGCTAAATACTAAATAGCAGTGTGACTGAGAGGGACAGCATCACCTAACACGCAAAAAAAACGTGACACGTATTTAGGTCGGCCATCTTGTTTACGTGATAGGAATTATAGGAAAGCTCCGCATGTTGATATTTTTATAGCGATGGTTAAAGAAATTCCGCGATCTTATAAAACAATATGGCTTCCGGAAATTATGAACGGACAATTATTTATTTTTTTCGTGTAACTGATTGATAACCTGTTGGCTTAATTTACTGAAACTATTTCAAATCAGAAATAGAAATGTTTTCAAGCAATTGCAGAAATATTGGTGGGCGGAACCTGTGTCTATTTCCGTTTTATGTAAATATAATTATGGATAGAACATCCATGACACTTTAGGCGTCTGATTTGTGATCTCATTCTTACGCCTTCAAAAGCATTGACTGCGGAAACGGATCTATCTTTTCGGTTTTGTTGCAAAAATGCGCGTGCGGGATGGTGTAAATGCGGTTTAAATAGGGGTCGATTTGTCATCGATGCTTCAGCACGGATCATATCGTACCCATGCGAAAATGTTAGTGGAGTGTTGCCGCTGAGGATAAAAATTTGTCGCAGACCATAGCCTAAAGTCCGCTGGAAATGTTAGTTTCAGAATTGCGAAAATCCGCTATAAATAGCTAAAAAATCATTTTGAATTTGTCGCTAGACCATAGCCCCTAAAGTCCGCTAGAAATGTTAGTTTCAGAATTGCGAAAATCCGCTATAAATCGCTAAAAAATCAATTTGAATGTAAGTTCATAAAATAATGTATTTATTTTTAAAATAAATTGTTCATTATTAAATTATTAATCAAATTAAATACTGAATTAAAAAAAACAACCAATAAAATCAAGATATCAAAAAAAATAATGTGAAGTAAAAAAAAAACGTTTTAAATTTTTTTTTTTTTCGAAAACAAACAATCAATAAAAAACGCCGAGAGCTTTAAAAATACGCTAGAAATAGAGAAAAAAATTTAGGTTTAGGTAGGCTATTTTAGCTCGGATTGTCAACATCCTGTCAAATACGAATTATTACCGTTCCAACAGGGACTATGCAGCCCCCTGCTTGGGCTTTCTGTTTGATTACTGTGTGTGTGCGAGTTTGTGTACCTATATGCAAAGGCTCTTTAATCTAAATGAGTTTATCCAATATCAACAATATTAAATTGAGATCTAATAAAAGTAGTAGATAGATATATCTATCTGGCTTTCAGTGTTCGATTAAGAATTGACCCTACGGCAGTAAATACTAGAAACAAATTCAGTCTGTGTTTACAATTTTGAAAAAAATCAGCAATCAACATGATGCTAGCATTATTTCGTTTTTAAAGTTTTATCGAAATCGAAGATTTGGTTTTCGAGATATGAGCACTTCGAATTTAATATTAAGGACACGATAATTTTGAAAACATCAATCTGACTCTAAGTTTAAAAAAATACTATTCAAACAATCCATTGATAATATAGAGAAAAACTGAGTTTGCCATTAAGTTATAAATGACCACATTACCTTAAGGTAAGATTAGACTGTATGCCAAGTGGTCATAAAATGCCAATTTCTGACAGTTCTCCTGTCAAAATGTGGTCATACAGTGTAATGGGCATATCTCATATGCTCTAATGACCTGAATGCCACACATGACCAGGGTGATTTTGACAGATAAAAATGCCCAAATAGCATATAGTGTAATGGGACAATAAGCACGAATGCCAGCATAAACCATTATATGCCCATATGCACTTTCTTGAAATTTCGCTGTGGCATTGCTGGCATTTTTGATGGAACAAGTAGGTACCTATTATTTTGTTGTTATCGGTGTTTGATGAGTTCGTAGGATTGGGATTTGTTTTCATCTATCATTTGCGGAAATTATTTAATTGTCTTTTCTTTGTAATTTTTTTAAGTTTAATTGGTGGTCTTGTTCTTGTCCCTAATTGTGGTTGTGTAAATACTTTTCTCCTATTGTGAAATTTTGTTTGTGTAAAAATTGTTTGCTTTCTGTTTGTTTTGTGGTATGTACTAATAAATTTCCAACTTCAACTTTTTTGATTTGTTCTTCTCTACAGCATTACCCTCCTACAATATTGGGTAATAAATAACAAATGCCTTAAATGACCATCGAGGCAAATAAGACCATATTGGTAATTTTTGTCATATAGTCTAATATAGAGTTTTGATAATTGTGGTATTTTGTTAATTTGGCATTCATATGGTGATTTGGCATACAGTCTAATCTTAGTTTTAGAAATTAAATTTTGGTAGGTACAATCGTATGGACTGTTTGCGAGCTATACATTATATACATAGGTATGTCGAAATTTCAAAAGTGGCGTGATTCGAATTTTTAGTCAAAAATTGGGCGCATGGTAACCGTACCTACCTATACGTAAGGTTAAATAACAATTTTGGTTGAAGTCGTTACAGCCGTTTTCGACCAAATCAAACTGGTACGAACATTTTATATCCGAAGTACCTACCTACCTACCATTAATATTGAGGTTACCTCGCAAAAAAAACGCCCACAAACTCGAATTATTTATTATATTTTTTGTCCTTCATTATTTGGCAATTACTATATAATTTTGATTTGCTCATGCAGTGTCATAAACTCACATGCATATACATAGGGCGTAAGGGAACAGGGAAGCTCTTTGCCAACAGGAATGAATGGAGCGAAGAGAAAGGTACAAGGAAAAAGAAATAGCTTTATTCTCAACGCTTATTTTGAAAGCTCCTTGTCTGGTAAGGCGATAAAAAATGTTGTTTGATAAGGAAAAAAGTGGGACCAAAATTTTGTACAGGCATAAGACAGCTGTATATTTATTATAAGTGATTATAGTATATATTTGAGTGTGACTTTAATACAAAAATTCGGTATTCTCTAATGTGCATTTCACTACTTTTTTCAGTTTAATCAACACCTCCACAAAAACAAAACAAATTCAAAACGAAACACAAAACAATTAAACATCGTGATGCTCAGAAAAGCAAGATGATTCGCGGTCGGCCATTAGCAACATGCTTTTTGGTGGTCACACCTATTCACAGACGGGGTTTGAAATTACAAAGACAACAATGTAAACAAATGGGTTTTGGGGGGAGAGTACCTACGTATGTACGAAAGATAACCATCTCTTTTATTCATTCATCTCTGCTAAAAAGGTTGCATGTGGGAAAGCTCGTCTGCAATTTCCAGGAACAAAGCGATATTAAAACAGGATTGGAAGTTGTCAGTTCGCGATATCACTCACACATTTATAGAATCCGCCTATACGTGAACCCTTTCCGACACCGCCATTGCGGAAAAAAACGTACAAAATCAAGGCACTGTATTCCATTAGATATCTTTGATCTACGGCCAAAGACCAAAGATCACTGTTGCCACTTTAGCGATTTTTTCGCTATTTCTAGCGTTTTTTTAAAGCTCTCTGCGATTTTTAATAAAATGTGGTCGCTAAAAAAATTGGCGATTTCTAGCTAGTTTTCATTACTACACCACCACGAACACAAATCCCGTTCCCGTACAAGTGGCATCCGATCCGACCCATTCGACTATAATTTTTCACATCGTGACCTACGCGTGGTTGGTTGGTGGTTGCACATGCAAAAGGCAAAAGATGTTTAGTAGGTGACGAGACAGAGTTTGGGGATTTTTATTTTCGTACGTTTCAAATCAAAAGAAATGTAAATTTTTTAATTCAGTATTTAATTTGATTAATAATTTAATAATGAATAATTGATACTTGATTCTATCAATTCATCGATATTTTGGTATTATGAGTATCAATTGATAGTTTTTACCCCATTGTGAATGCTAATCAAAATATCATTGAGAATGGGTTGTTTTTTGAAGTTTGACGTTTCTAATTTGTATGACATACAAAAACCAAACCAAACTACTTCATCATAATCATTTCGGTGTAAAGTCGTTTTTTTAATAATAAAAACAAGAAACTAAATTTTATTATTTGATTTTAACAGCCCTGTTTACTTCCCAGGCGGTCAGTACCCGCACACATAGTCATAAGATTCCGATTGTTTACCTTTTCCTGACCTACATAATATTTCACATTTATCAGCACACACCCAATAATATAATTTAAATTCACTCCACCTTATGTTTTTGCTGACAACGCATTTTTGCTCACCAATTTCATTCACCCTTTTTACTAATTGTTTCCTCATGCGATGTCAGCACTATTTCCCAATCATATTTTAATTGTTCATTCTGTTTAGGTAATCAATTATTTAATTGTTCATTCTGTTTAGGTAATCAATTATGTTAGTATATAAGAAATTGACTCAATAAAGAGATTGTTATTACCATTCCAACAGTTCCAGCATTTAATTGTATTCAAGCCAAGACTGCCCCCCACCAGTGGTAAGGAGTCTAAGCATACGATACACATACAAGACGCAAACAAGAAAGACACGACGATCACCACATCAAATTGGGTATTCTTGTTCAAGTACCGGAACTACCCACTTGTCGTCAAGGTTCATGCACCTTGGTCGACACAGCGATTTGATCGCACATTTTGGTGACCCCGACGTGATCTGGTGATCACAGTTCTTGTGTTTTCTCTTGTTGTTTCTTGTACTTATCTATCATCGACATCAAGTTTTCAATACACGAATCCTGCACCATGGATCAATAGGCAAAATTACAGCAAGAAACTGGATCCGAAATTGAGCGAATCATCGCCAATTTCAAGAAGGATCCAGTCAGCAGAAAGACGCTCGAGTACTATCAAGAGCGCCTACGAAGATTGGAGGAGCAGTGGGAACATTTCGACGCCACTGACAGTGAAATCAGAGAAACACACTCTGATCAACTCGATCACATTATTTTGCAAAGGGATACTATTAATTTAAATTAAGCAAAGGCACGATAAGAGCAACAGAAATAAAAGGCACGCACTCGCCGTCTCAACCAAACGAACTAACTGACAGTGTTGAATGCATGCACAGGCAAAACACAAGTAGATAGCAAGCAGCTGCAGTACTAGTATGTGAAGAACGAAAATAACAGTCCCGTTAATTTTCGTGTTCTCTTTCTCGTGGTGTATCCCAATGTAACTTTTGCCTATACATACATTTTCAACAGATACTATGATGCCGTGAGGACGATATATAAACGGCACAAGTTCCTCTTCGAGGATGAAATCGAACACTTGCAACAGCAGGTACAGCCCGTCGCATCGAAGACGGACGACAAACCTTTCCCGTCAGTACCTCTCCCTGCAAGGGATACCGACAATGATCAAACAAGCGACAACATTAGCATAGCTCAAGTAAAGCGGCGTCAGCAATACTTGAGAGAGACGCTGCAACGCACCCTGGACAACGTTGAAACAACACCAGTGGGTTCCAAACACTTTTGGGAACTCAGCTGCAACACAATCAACAAGTATTGGGCACAAATTGAGGCGACCCAAATGAATTTGGTGGAGCTTAGCGACTCGTCGACAACAAGCGAGGACAACTCCACACACATCCAAATGGAGGACACAGTCCGCAGAATGCTGGAAAGGTGCGCGGCGGAAATCCAAGATTGTACCGGTCCGCAACAATCCCCACGTCACAGTAGCTCAGATAGCAACCACAATTACGACACTCAATTCAGTCTACCCAAAATCGTACTCCCGAAGTTTGATGGCGACTACTTAAGTTGGAGACAATTTTTCGACCTATTTACACAGATGGTCGACAATCAGCAAATGCCCAAGTGCCAAAAGATGTGGTATCTAAAAACCAATCTGACTGGAGACGCTGAAAAACTCATTCGCCATCTACCGCTCACCGAAGACAACTATACTTTAGCATGGCAGATGCTGCAAGATCGATACAACAACACCAGACTATTGACAACCGCATTCTTCAATCGTTTGCTTCAGCAACCGGGCAGTTCAACAGAATCCGCCAACAGCATTAAGGCACTACACGACACAACCAAGGAGTGCCTCCAAGGTCTCAAGAACCTTGGATTAGATACCAGCAGCTGGGATCCGCTTATAGTTCACCTCTTAATGAAGAAGCTGGATCGCTCGACTCACGTGCTCTATGAGCAGTCTTTAAAACACCCAAGAGCGTTGCCATCGCTCAACGAATTCCTTAACTTTTTAGAAATCAGGTTTCAATCCTTAGAGACACTAGGGAATAAAGGTCGTAATGCGGAAGAACAGACACGAAAACCAACAGCACGATCTTTCACGTCAGTAGTCGCAAGCAAACCAACCAACCTTAACTGCCCCTACTGTAACAACAGTGAACATAAGCTATATGCATGCCAAAGGTTCTTGCGACTTACACCAGATGGGCGCCTACCAGTGGTAAAAAGGCTCAAATTATGCATCAACTGCCTCAACTCGGGACACGCAGCCTCCAATTGTTCAGCTCGAAATTGCACAAAATGCTCAGGAAGGCACAATACTCTACTACATATGGAGAGATCATCAAGAAACACTATGGACAGAGAAAATCGCCAACAAGACCGGACCACCACCCAGAACTTGGAAATTGGGAGGCCATCAAGCACAGCAGCAGCTTTGACCCCGACTACTTCAGCATCAGCAGTAGCCCCCATCATTTCAGCTTCAGCAGTCGCTCCAAAAAGTAAGGGCTATGTTTTTCTTAGTACAGTGATCATCAAGCTAGAGGACAGCGCAGGCAACCCGGTAATTTGTCGAGCATTGCTAGACTCCGGGTCACAGCTAAACTTCATCACCGAGAAGCTGTCGAGAAGATTGAAGGTCCCAGAATTCGCCGAAACAATGAGGATTCTGGGAATAGGAGAGGGCACAAGGCAAGCAACGAAGAGAGTGAACCTTGCATTAAGATCGAGAACTTCAGAATTTAACATCAATCTAGAGGCCTTCGTCCTACGACAAATCACTCCTAATCAGCCAACTCAGAGGATTAATACCGCTGATTGGAACATCCCAACCGATTTAAGATTGGCAGACCCCCACTTTGGCGAACCTGGACAAATCGACTTATTGATTGGAGCGGAACTATATCATCAGCTCTTGAAAGTCGGACAGCTTAATATCGGAGAAGACCTACCAATACTACAAAATACGCATCTTGGATGGATAATTGCGGGCAAGGCAGGTGGCACATCCCCACAGTCGGTAATTTGCGGTATCTCCATTGAAGATCAGCTTACTCAGGATATGGAGAAATTCTGTCGCACACACTTGAAGAAAGAAAATGTGAAAATCACTTCGCCGAAACAGCCATCAGAAATCCAGAAGGACGCTTTGTAGTTCGACTTCCCTTCAAGGCCGCGACCAATGAATTGGGAAAATCTAAGGAAATTGCCCTTCAAAGATTCACATCACTGGAAAGAAGACTAGCAAAGAATAGTGATCTCAAGGCACAATATACTCAATTCATGACGGAGTATAAACGACTTGGTCACATGGAGCCCATCAACTTAAGTGAGATCCAAGGACCGCACTACTTCCTTCCTCATCATTGCGTACTTAAGCCAGATAGTACAACCACAAAATTGCGAATAGTTTTCGATGCCTCCGCAAAGACGACTGTTGGGGAATTCGTCCCCGTCTCAACACACCTCACACATACGTTTAAAAAAAAAAAAAAAATTAATTAATTACCTAAATAAATATCTACTTACCATGTATCAATGTATCTATCATAATAATGTATTTGAAACATGAATTATAACTACATAATTATACCAATTGTAAAATTCAAATCTGGCGCCACAAAATAAAGGTCGGCCATCTTTTGCATAAATTTTCTGTACTAAAAATGACTCTTTTGTACTAAACCAATGTAACAAGAAAATCAAATCAAGAAAATTAAATTATTATCGTTGTCAACTCCAATCGGAGAAGAGCTTTTTACTTCGTCTCTCGTTGCTCAAGCGTTATTTTTCATTTCGTCGTCTCGTCGGTTAAGCTAGCATAGAACTTCGCTTACAACATTCAATCCGCAGAATTTTTCTATTTGCCAGTGAATCCCGTATCTTTCCAAGGCAGTAGTTTTTTCTACGGTACAGTCGGAAAAGGCTCCGATTGAACATTTTGGCGACCGTGACAGGACTAGTCCTGATAAAAACATTTCGAGAACATTTCGTGAACATTTCGGGAACATTTCGTGAACATTTCGTGAATATTTCGTTGGTGCATTTGCTTAATAGAGTGTGCTACAAGACAATTAAAAACTCAAAAGTAGTTGTACAAGTGAATTCAAAGTACATATTAGAATTGTCCAACGGTAACGGTAACGGTGACGGTACGGTAACGGTGTCGGTGTCGGTTATTCTCGCGTGATTGCAAGTGCCAAGGGGAAATCTAGTTCACCAAGAAAATATCCAGTTGAATAGGAGGAAGATCCAGTTCGGAAGAAGGATTCACCAAATACCAAGAAGAAAAAATTGATGGAAAGGAAGCTAAGTATACTTCTTCCTGCAAGGTATGTGGTCATTATTATCTTATTCGAACGTGCGTTGCAAAACCGTCAAATTATCATCTAGTTAATACACAAATAAATAACTATTCCAATAAAAATAACGTTCAATTAGCAAACGCACATTCGCGATAAGGAAAATTGCATGCATAAATTATATCTACCTAAATTATATACACATAATACATACAATACCAAATTTGTGAAACAACATGCCGCTATAAATATTACATAGAAATCGTAGATATTACTCCGTTAGAAGAGAAAAGAGAATCATATACATATTCCTCTATATATTGACATACCAACCATAGAATTATCACAATAACAACAAATTACATCGTCCTCTTTACATCCATATTCGCTCAAGTTCGAAGCTTTTGTTCACACTCCTCACTAGTAGCAGCAGCCGGCACTTGCATTTTCGGTTGCACGCATTTAATCGCTCGTTTTCGCATTCACCGTCGTTGTCGTTGTTCACCTGTTGTGCTTTTGCGGCAGGTTCAAACAAACTTTCCGTCGTCACTTGATTGCTGTCGCAGTTGCTGATACATCTTCCCGTTCCCATTCATAATAAGAACTGTTGTTGCTGTTTGCTTAGGGCTTGGATTTCTTTTGTTGGCGATAATTATCGTATACAAGTACTCTGCTTCTGCTGCTTGAGCGTGGTGGATTAACATTCTATTGTTCAACCATTATTCCTTACACATACGAAAGGTGCGCTTGAGCTTTTATAAGTGAACAATTCATTCGATTACAGTCGGGTCAAAAACACATTTGAGCTGATTTGAATTGTACACTCCACGTTGCCAAGGAACAATTTCCAAACAAACCAATCTCTAAAATATAATTCGTTTGAGTCATTTTCTTCGCAAATTTCCACAACCCTATTCATATTCCAAAATGACAACTCTAGACAGTTTGAAAACATCTCGCGCATCAACGAAGGGAAGCATTACTCGTATTAAAACATTGATTGAAACAAAAACACTTTCGATAACGGAATTGGAATGCCGACTGGGAATTATAGAATCCTACTTTAAGCAGGGACTAGCATTTCAAACGCAAATAGAGGAAATGGTGCCCATAGACACTGGTCGCACCGAGTTGGAAGAAATATACGTGTCCACAAAATCCAAAATTTTGTCGCTCATGGGAAACGATAGAAGGCCTAGTTCGTTTGAAACCACGCTATCAATTCCTCAGCCTGTCAATCATTTGCCTTACGTTAAATTACCGCGGTTTAACGGAAAGTACTCAGAGTACAAAAATTTTATAAACACATTCACTAAACGTGTCGACAATGATTCTACGCTTTCAAAAATTGAAAAATTCAATCATCTTCTCAGCTGTTTAACGGACCAGGCCCTTGGTACGGTAAAAACATTCCAAATTACAGAGGAAAATTATGAGAAAGCCCTTGAAAGGTTAAAAGAGCGATATGACAATGATTGCCTCATTTTTCTTGAACATATATCCCAACTTTTCGAACTTCCAAGGGTGCAAAAATCGTCTGCGACACAATTGCGAGATCTAGTCGATAACATTACGGCACTGTTTAACTCCTTACAGTCGTTGGGAAGTGCACAAGAAATAAGTGAAGCAATAATTATTCACATAGCAATGTCAAAGGTTGATCAAGAGTCACAAGCAAAATGGGATGAGCAGTTGCAGTACAACAATCTTCCTACGTGGAAACAGTGCTCAGAGGTATTAAGCAGGCGTTGCCAATATTTAGAGGCACGTGAAAGTAAATCGATACGATATGACACAAATAAGAAATCAGCCACCAAATTTAAACCATCGCACGAGCATTACACACATACGGCACTTGCTGTCCCTGTCACACAGCATGCATGTACTTTCTGCAAGGATAATTCTCACAGTATAAGTGGGTGTTCCTCCTTTACCCAACTATCAGTTGCTGATCGGTTTGCCAGCGTAAAGAAGCTGGGGTTATGCATCAACTGTATGCGAAAGGGGCATAACGTTTCCAGATGTACGTCGTCATATAAATGCAAGACTTGCAAGCAGTCACATCATACGTTGCTTCATCGCCCAAGCCAAACAGTTGCTATAGCCTCAACATCACATGAAACTTCTTTGTCTTCAACAGCTGTCGCGAACTCAGCAGTCGAAAGGAACTCAGTGGCTTCCAAGGCTCAAGTCATACTAGCGACAGCCTTGGTACTTGTTAAGGATTCTGTAGGAGGATTTCAGTTGGGAAGGGTGTTACTTGATTCAGGATCACAGGTCAATTTCATCAAGGATCAATTTGCTAGAACTTTAAAGCTTCGCACTCAGCGAAAGAATGTGGACATTCTAGGCATCGGTACAACGGAAACAAAGGTTAATTCTTTCACTCAAACTACTGTTAGGTCAAGATATTCAAATTTTGAACTTTCTTTGGAATTTTTGGTGGCACCTTGCATCACTGGGTATCAACCAGACTCGTCGGTCAACGTCAGTACGTGGAAATTGCCACGAAATATAGAACTAGCAGATGAACAATTTAATCGATCTGCTCCTATTGACATGCTCTTAGGAGCAGAAGCCTTTTTCGATCTTCTTCTTGTTGGGCAAATTAAACTTGGACCAGAGTTGCCATCGCTACAAAATACTCGCCTGGGATGGATTGTGTCCGGGAAGTATAAGTCTCGTACGCATAACAACCATGAAACCTGCTGCACCGGCTACACAGAAGCCAACCTCGATGAGTTCGTCGAAAGATTCTGGGAACTTGAATCAGTCTCTGGAAGAAAAATGGAATGGACGAAGGAACAAACTGAATGTGAGGATCATTTTATAAGTTCAGTGGAGGTCCTACCAAGCGGAAGGATGATGTTGAGACTGCCCTTTAAAGAAGACCCAACAATTCTTGGTTGCTCTTATGATATAGCCCTTCGTCGATTTCTTGCATTAGAGCGTCGATTAAGAAAAGATTTGAATATCAAATCGTCTTACATAAGTTTTCTGCAAGAGTATGAAGATCTAGGTCATATGTCTTTAGTAAAACATGTAGATCTCAGTCTCCCTCATTATTACATTCCGCACCAGTGTGTTCTACGACCAAATAGTACATCTACGAAGTTAAGAGTGGTGTTTGATGCCTCTTGTCGAACGTCTTCAAATATCTCACTAAACAGTATTCTGATGGCAGGCCCCACAATTCAGGATGATTTATTTCTAATCCTCCTTCGCTTTAGACTACATCGGTTTGTATTAACAGCCGATATTGTTAAAATGTACAGGCAAGTGTTAGTCCATCCCGAACACCGTAGATATCAGTACATTCTATGGCGGGACGATGAGGAGAAAGTCATCAAAACCTACGCACTTAACACAATCACCTATGGCACTACGTCTGCACCATTTATGGCTATCCGATGTCTAAAATATCTGGGAGACAAATGGGAGTCTAAGTACAAACTTGGGGCCCAGATCCTTCGGTCAGATTTCTATGTCGATGACATGATTACTGGAGCCGATGACCTCAATACTCTTGGGCAAATACAACATGAAGTTGTGGCCATTCTACAATCGGCAGGGTTTGAGTTGGCAAAATGGCATAGTAACCACTCATCAGTTTCACAACACGAAAATACAAAGGACTTAAATATGAATGAGTCAAACGTCACAAGTACCCTAGGAATTACTTGGGATTGTCATAATGACAAATTTTGTTTCTCATATAAACCTACTCGTACATACAAAACATTCTCAAAAAGGAAAATATTATCGGTTGCATCATCACTCTTTGACCCACTAGGTCTATTATGTCCAATCATTGTAAAGGCCAAAATAATTTTACAGCAATTGTGGATAGAAAAAATTGATTGGGATGCCGCAATCCCACAATCATTGGACACGGAGTGGCAACAATTCATGATTGATCTTCAATCAATTCAAAACTTATCTGTGCCTCGATTCGCTTTTGCTCCCAATAAGGAAAGCTTTCAAATACACGGATTCTGCGACGCATCCATAGATGCCTATGGATGCTGCATCTACCTTCGAACTGTCACTTCTGATGGTCTAATTACAGTTAACTTGCTGGCAGGAAAGTCAAGAGTAGCGCCGTCCAAAAAAAAGCAGATTCCTCGCCTTGAGCTATGCGCCGCTCATCTTCTTGCAAAATTATGGTCTAGAATCAAACCGGTATTTAGAGATTCATACTCAGAGATACATTTTTGGACAGATTCTTCCATTGTATTGCACTGGCTTTCTGCTCACTCATCACAATTAAGCACATTTGTTGGAAATCGTGTCGCGGAAATTCAGGAGAGAACAGAAGGCATTACGTGGAGACATGTACCCACAGATTTCAACCCGGCCGACATAGTATCACGCGGATGCACAGTCACTGAGCTCACAGAATCTATATGGCTCACTGGACCAAAGTTTCTGATAAAGTCGGCTGACAAATGGCCGTTAAATCCAGCGATTTTTCTTTCATCTGAAGAGCTTACCCTAGAGAAGCGAAAAACAACACTAGTTTGCAATCAGATCGTTAATAACGACCTACTCAACAAAATCAACAATTGTAGTTCATACTTAAAAATCGTTCATATATTTGCTTACATTTTGCGGTTTACGTCGAGAGTAGGAACGAGAAATGTTGGCAAAGCCTTGATTATTAGCACCGAAGAACAGGAGTCTGCATACTTTACAATAGTGCGGTTCGAACAGGCGCATTTTTACTCCGAGGAAATAAAGCAACTTCAAGAGGGAAAGGAACTAAAGGGATCGCTAAAGTATTTGGCCCCATTTTTAGACACAACCACAGGATATCCGATACTTAAGGTTGGAGGACGATTACAGAATGCTTTAATGCCAACTGAGCAGAAGCATCCTGTTTTATTACCAAAAAATTCGCAATTTGCAACTTGCTTTGCGCACTACCTACATAAGAAACATTTCCACGCTGGACCGAAATCCCTCGTCTCATTAATACGGCAAAGGATGTGGATTGTTAATGCTAGGGATCTTGCGCGCAAAATTGTCCGTAATTGTATACACTGCGTGCGTTATAAGCCCAAATTACTGCAACAGGTAATGGGAAATTTGCCCGCCGAGAGAATCAATGCTTGTCGTCCCTTCTTACGATGTGGTGTCGATTTTTGCGGACCCATCTACACTTACCACAGGATCCGTGGTAAAGTGCCCTACAAATCGTACATTGCCGTGTTTGTGTGTTTTACGTCCAAGGCGGTTCATCTAGAACCGGTTCCCGACCTCACGGCAAATGCGTTTATTGCCGCACTCAAGCGCATGATAAGTCGACGAGGACTTCCGCAAACCATATTTTGTGATAATGCCACGAATTTTGTTGGAGCCAGTTCGAAGCTCTCTGAGTTACATAGCATGTTGTTTCGCAAACCTATTCAAGATTCTATTCTAAGCTTTTGTACTAATGAAAGTATTAAATTTACCTTTATTCCTCCTAGGGCTCCTCATTTTGGCGGTATTTGGGAGGCCGCCGTAAAGGTGGCAAAAGGGCACCTCTACCGTACGCTAAACAATTCGAAACTGTCGTTTGAGGAACTCGCTACAGCCCTATGCGAAATAGAATCCGTGATGAACTCAAGACCGATCACACCACTCACTAATGACCCGAACGATTACGAAGCTTTAACTCCTGGTCACCTCCTAATCGGCTCGTCACTTAAGGCAATTCCGGAACCTGCAGACGATGCGCCAATCACGAGCAACCTGGAATATTGGCGTCGAATCAACAACGTTAAAACGCATTTCTGGAAGCGTTGGACCGACGAGTACCTTCAAGAACTTCAACAGCGTACAAAGTGGGTGTCCAAAACGCCAAATCTCTTGGCTGATTCCATGGTCATCGTTCATGACGACAACACACCTCCGCAAAGATGGTTGCTGGGAAGAATTCAACAAACATTTCCTGGCAAGGATGGACTCGTTAGAGTAGCTGAAATTCGAACACCCAAGGGCATTATCAAGAGACCGATCCATAAACTGGCCTTACTTCCGTGTTGAAATCAGGTGATTTCAAAGGAGGCGGAATGTTGGGGAATTCGTCCCCGTCTCAACACACCTCACACATACGTTTAAAAAAAAAAAAAAATAAATTAATTACCTAAATAAATATCTACTTACCATGTATCAATGTATCTATCATAATAATGTATTTGAAACATGAATTATAACTACATAATTATACCAATTGTAAAATTCAAATCTGGCGCCACAAAATAAAGGTCGGCCATCTTTTGCATAAATTTTCTGTACTAAAAATGACTCTTTTGTACTAAACCAATGTAACAAGAAAATCAAATCAAGAAAATTAAATTATTATCGTTGTCAACTCCAATCGGAGAAGAGCTTTTTACTTCGTCTCTCGTTGCTCAAGCGTTATTTTTCATTTCGTCGTCTCGTCGGTTAAGCTAGCATAGAACTTCGCTTACAACATTCAATCCGCAGAATTTTTCTATTTGCCAGTGAATCCCGTATCTTTCCAAGGCAGTAGTTTTTTCTACGGTACAGTCGGAAAAGGCTCCGATTGAACAACGACAAAGAATGTGTCTCTTAACGATATTTTATCAACCGGACCTACCATTCAAGAGGAACTACTGACCACGCTTCTCCGATTTCGCCTACACAGATATGTATTTACAGCAGACATCGAAAAAATGTATAGACAGATACTGGTCGATCAAGATGATCGACAATTTCAACTAATTTTGTGGAGAGATGACCCAGACGAACTCCAAGCATACCAACTCAACACAGTCACATACGGCACAACATCAGCGCCGTATTTAGCCACCAAATGCCTACAAAGGTTGGCTCTCGAAGGTGCAAGACGATTTCCGCAAGGTGCAGAAGTGTTGAGAAAACATTTTTACGTGGATGATGTCATGACGGGATCGGACAATTTAGCTACGGCTATCAACATGCAAGGGCAGCTAAATGAATTACTACAGACGGCCGGATTCACCCTAAGGAATTGGTGTGCAAACGACAAAAACCTGCTGAAAAACATACCGGCTAGTGATGTTGCACTCCAACTCGATCTCGACATCAACAACACGACCCACATTAAGACACTTGGTCAAGGATGGCTGCCAAACACGGATAAGTTTGCGGTCAACCTAAAACTCACTAGTCATCAGAGGATCAGCAAACGAACGGCTCTTTCTGACATAGCCCAACTATTCGATCCGCTTGGGTTTCTAGGACCAGTCATAATCACGGCTAAAGTGTTTATGCAAAAACTCTGGACCAATGGCTTCGACTGGGACACTCCACTTCCCGAAGAACTTCAATCAGAGTGGAGAAGCTTCCGAGAAAATTTGAAGCACTTACAGGATGTCAAGGTTGACCGACATATCTTCTCACACAGAGTTCCTCAATCCATACAACTTCATGCATTTGCAGACGCTTCCGAAAGGGCATATGGGGCTGCAATATATTTACGAGCGGTCAATAAGGACAAAACCTTTACTGTTCGGCTGCTCTGCGCTAAATCTAGAGTAGCTCCATTAAAAACACTCTCAATACCACGACTAGAGCTGTGTGCCGCAATGTTAGCAGCAGAATTGGCACACCGAGTTAACAGAGATCTGCAGTTAGAAGACTGCGAGAAGTACATGTGGACAGATTCAGAGATTGTGCTAGGATGGATCAACGCAACTTCGTCATCATTCCACACATTCGTGGCCAACAGAATCTCGACCATCCAGAGACTGACCGATATCAAACACTGGCGGCACGTTCGCTCTAGTGACAATCCGGCTGACCTATTATCTCGTGGAATACCTGCAGAAAGATTAGCAACATGCAATCTATGGTTCTATGGACCTCTCTTCCTACATGGAAAGGAATCCGTCTGGCCCCCACCTTATACAAGGGGGGGAGAATGCGAACCAGAAAGAAAAAATACCGCCCAAGTCTTGTCCGCTGTCAACCAAACAACAAATTTTATCTACGACATTGAACACCATAACAACTTCAGACGACTACAGCGAGTTGTTGCATATGTACAACGCTTCATTCATAACTTGAAGGCGGCAACAAAAAGGGAACTCATCAGGAAATATGGCGCCCTCAAACCCACCGAACTACACAAGGCGCTCTTAGTCAAAAACATGCAAATTGAAGAATTCAAAAGGGACATCGAACACCTTCAACGTTTTGCTGAAACACCGAAAGACAGCCCGATTTCCAGTCTAACGCCATTCATCGACGAAGAAGGAACGATCAGGGTCGGAGGGCGCCTTGAAGCGTCAACCATACCATACGAAGCCAAACATCCCTTACTGCTGCCTTACACGTATCCACACACAAAAATGCTGATGACGTCAATCCATAGAGAAAATCTTCATTGCGGGCCCCAAGCGCTACTAGCAACCACAAAGCAGAAATTTAGGCCCATCAAGGGAAAAACAATCGCGAGATCGGTAGTCCAGCAGTGCGTGCGATGTGTGAGAGCCAAACCCAGGCTAATCACTCAAATCATGGGTAATCTCCCAGCTCACAGAGTACAACCCGCACGCCCGTTCATCAATGCTGGGGTTGATTTCTGCGGACCCATCAAAACACATTACAAGGTCAGAGGAAAGCATCCTCAAAAGACCTACATAGCCGTATTCTGCTGCTTCTCCACAAAGGCGGTACACTTAGAGCTCGTGACAGACTTATCGACCAACGGTTTCATCGCTGCAATACAACGTTTCGTGGGAAGGCGAGGCAACTGCCAACACTTATATTGCGACAACGCGACTAATTTCGTTGGTGCTAGCAACCAACTAAAAATTCACATACATACAGAAGCAGCGCAGGAACAAATTCAAACCACAGTGGCGGCAAGGGGCATCGAATTTCATTTCATAACGCCAAGAGCACCACACTTTGGAGGACTTTGGGAGGCAGCAGTGAAATCAGCAAAATACCTGTTACAACGGTGCATAGGCTCAGCTTCACTGACGTACGAAGAACTTGAAACCGTCATCATCGAAATCGAAGCAGTTCTGAACTCCAGGCCTCTCACTCCAATGTCGAGCAATCCAAACGACTTAATGGCACTTACACCAGGACATTTCCTCATAGGCGAGCCACTGACCAACTCTACCGACCCGACAACCGAAGTCCTAAGGGCAAACCTTCCGGCCAAACTTCAGATCATCACGAACATCAAGCAAGACTTCTGGAAAAGATGGCAGAAGGAATACCTCAGCGAATTACAGCAGAGGCACAAATGGCAGCAAAAACGTGAAAACCTGCTACCAGGAACCATGGTCATCATCAAAGAAGACAATTGCCCGGTCATGAAATGGCCACTCAAACAGCCACCAGCATATTACGCAGACCACACAGACTGGCACCCCTGCCAATTGAGCCAGAAGAGCAGGAAGTCAACAGCGATATGCCGATTGCATCCCGTCAGCCAACGCAGGATGGTCTTGAAGATGGCGGAATTAACTCAGAGGACGATGCGAGTCCCCCTCCCAGAAAAAGGAAGTACAATCCCATCAAGGTCGCTACCTCGACAATACTAATACTCCTACTATTACTACCCTTGGCCATGAGTGCCAAGGTTAACACATCATCATTCAAATCAAACCCAGGGATACATTTTGAAAACTTAGGAACGGCACACATCATCTCCGACCAATGGGACATAGTAGTGTACTATGAGTTACGGCACTACTGGAAGGAATTGAAATGGGCCAACGTAACCAACAACAAGCTAAAGCAGGTGTGTCAAGAAATGCCACCAAACGACCCCTGCTTCTCCTATATGCAGCACTTTCAACAGCTGTTACAAGAACTTTACGACAGTGATGAGCTACTACGACAGGCTCCCGCCCGTTCAAAACGCGGCGCTATTAACATAGTCGGAAACCTGGCCAACTCGTTGTTCGGAGTCTTGGATTCCGAGTACGCCCAGCACATGTCGCAAATTATATCGACGATTGATGCCAATGAAGATCATCTAAGGCACTTTATAAAAAATCAAACAATTCTCATAGACTCGACGGCAAAAATAATTCCTGCCAGCGAAGGACGATTTGAAAAACAGTTTCAGGCCCTAGAAACGGAGATTACCACCATCATCGAGGAACTCAACAACACAAACAGCCAGAATCATCAGCTGCGACTCTCCCAATTGATGCTACTCCAGTACTTCCAATTGTCTCTCAGTACTGCAAACCTTCAAAAAACGCAATCCCTACTGTTGGACCTGATCACAGACGTTCATCACGGGAAAATGAGTGCCAATTTGATCCACCCTATGCAATTACGAAGAGAGATGGCAACGATAAAGGCCCACTTACCACCAGCACTACGTATTCCAGAAACAAACGATAACATAGCATTGTTATATAAACTGATGACAGCAGAAGGACGCATTATTGACTCAACCATACTCTTTAAACTCACCCTGCCGCTTGTTACAACCGAGAATTACGAGTTATACAAAATAACACCAGTGCCTGTATTGATTAATAACTCTTTTATTGCAATACGACCATCTTCCGAGTATATATGATGATAAATCTGCACAGAACGCAGTATTACCCCCTGAGCGAAGAAGCGCTTAGCTCATGCTTATCGGTCTTGAAAGGAGACTTTATGTGCCACCAAAGGCACCCTCTGTACCAAAAGGGATCGAATGTCAGTCTCTGCGAGTTTAATCTGATGAACCAAGTCACGGACCAGTCCTCCTGTCAACTCGAGATCTTCACAGGGGAGCAATTTTGGGCACCATTACATCAATCAAATCAATGGATATACTCGCTTCGAGGACAAGTATGGATCAACATTGTTTGTGAAGGAAATCTCACGCAAATCCACCTACATAGCTCGGGCATCTTAACGGTCCCAGCCGGGTGCACCTTGAAACAAGACATATTCACCATTCAAGGACATAAAATATTCACTAGCAAGGCACGAGCATCATTCATCCCAGCAAGTAATTTATCAGAGGTCATTAATCGCGTCCCGAACTCAGCGCAACTAATTCACCATTCAACAACATTTCGAAGAAATTTAAATTACTTGGACTCACTACAGAAGGATATAAAGCAGCAGCAACTGGAAGAAACACTGGAGCACACTGGAACACGGTTTCTTCATATCCACAAGAATATATTTCCGCAGACGTCGACCAAAGGGGACTCCAACACCAGCTCCTCGGACTCAACACCAAGATGCCTTCACCGTCCACATTTGAACAGTAGTTCAAGGCGGGGAGAATGTTTACTTCCCAGGCGGTCAGTACCCGCACACATAGTCATAAGATTCCGATTGTTTACCTTTCACATTTATCAGCACACACCCAATAATATAATTTAAATTCACTCCACCTTATGCTTTTGCTGACAACGCATTTTTGCTCACCAATTTCATTCACCCTTTTTACTAATTGTTTCCTCATGCGATGTCAGCACTATTTCCCAATCATATTTTAATTGTTCATTCTGTTTAGGTAATCAATTATTTAATTGTTCATTCTTTTTAGGTAATCAATTATGTTAGTATATAAGAAATTGACTCAATAAAGAGATTGTTATTACCATTCCAACAGTTCCAGCATTTAATTGTATTCAAGCCAAGACTGCCCCCCACCAGTGGTAAGGAGTCTAAGCATACGATACACATACAAGACGCAAACAAGAAAGACACGACGATCACCACATCAAATTGGGTATTCTTGTTCAAGTAGGTACCGGAACTACCCACTTGTCGTCAAGGTTCATGCACCTTGGTCGACACAGCGATTTGATCGCACAAGCCCTATTATGGCTATAAAATATCAACACGATATTTTATAGTAATTGATACGTATCAACAAAATGAATGAATCGGTATTATGGTTTTGATGAATTGTGAATTGTGTTAGATTTAAGATCTATTGTGAATAGTTTTATCGATAAACTTGGTATTACGGTTGTCAAAAAAGTTGATATTCATCAAATTTTCTATCAACCACAAATTTCTTGTTGATACGTATCAAATATTCAGACGGTTAAAAATGTATTCCATTATAATTGCTTTAAAGTTCGACAAAAGAAAAATAATTTGGGCTGCTTCAGATGACGAAGAAAACTATGAAGCTAATAGTTCCTCCTAAATTATATCTATGACTATTAATGTATTTCGTTATTTTGGTTTTCACGAAACTTCGCCCATTTGTCTTGAAAGCAAACTTTTTCATAAAAGTCAAAATGCGGCAGTATTGCAATTTATGCGTTCAATAATGTAAAAAACCTTCATTATCTTTGCATGACGACAGTTTCATTTGCGTTCATTAAGTAAAATGACAGTCAAATTGCGATCAACTCTGCATTGAATTTTATTTTGTTGCCGAGTTGCAGGAAGATGGCAGGAACAAATATGTAAGTAAAATAAATGAAAATTAAATAGATATATCCTAAATAAATGAAGTTTTTTTTGTACTAAAAAATTAAAATATATTATTTGTGTTTTATTGGAATGAAAGTGAACAAAAATTGTGGTCGGATGCTGACACCAAACTGCTGATTTCGATCCGTTTAGGCATCGAGTCCGAATTTATAGCAGGCCAAAAAATCTGTTCTTTTTCATACGAAAATGGTTTCTGAAAACATCATCTGGAAATAAGATTATTTTACGCGGCGGTAAAATTATTTGATTGCGACGTTCCAACCGCCGCGTTAGAGGACGTCAAACAGAATTCTAGCTGCCGTAGCTGTCATCACTTTCTGCAAAATGTGAAGCAGCTCGGAATATTTTTTTTTTTACGGAAAAGAAAAAGAATTTGGGTGCATGAAATTAACAAAAACAAAAATGAAGTTGGAGAATACAACCTTTTGAAGAAGAAATGAATCGTGAAAATCCAGTATTTTGCGTTACCTCTATACATATTTAAATAGGTACATAGTATCTGCAAATACAAAAAACAAAAATTTGTATGCTCACCGTCCTCATTCATTTCTATTGAAATTGTATTCCATATTTTTCGTTCTTCGACAACCTTTTTGTACATTTCAACACCCATATTGTATAGCCATAGGTAATTTCGCACACATTCAATTCATTTTCCATTATGACGCGCCGCGTCAGTAAAAATAATCTGTAATTTTTCACAACACCGCGTTTTTGACGCGACGTTAAAAACGCGCTCTGTGTGACAGGGGATATGTATTGCAGTATATTACATCACAACTGTCAAACGCGGCGGTGAAACGCGACGTTAAAACGCGCTCTGTTTGACGGAGCCTTAAGTGATTAATGTCGTTTTCCATTGGTTTCACTCGGGAATCCACTCATTCTGTAGTCCAATGGAACAAGAAAACTGCTTCTGATTGAATCCACAAGAGTATTGGTGAAATGCCAAAAAATAATCTACGGCAGCCGTCAGTTGACTTGTATAAAATACACAAACTACACTTGTGTGAGGCTTCTTGAGTGGATTCTGACTTCAAATCCAGAAGCGAAATTCTCTCCTCAGAATCACCAGAAGAGTATTTTTTGTGCCAATGGAACGGTTTCAGAAGTGATTTTTTCGATTCCGCACTCTCCCGGACGCTTCTTTTTGCCCAATGGAAAACGACATAAGAATCAGCGCTGAAATGATTCTTCTTTTTGACATTATTAAAGTTTTTATAAATAACAACCATCTGTCACTGCAATTGTGAACTCGGCCTATATTATTATTGTGACAGTGTATTTAGATCTAAAAAAATATCGAGATCTGTGCCTTGATTTTGTGCGGTTTTTGAGGCGATGCCGCTAGGGAACGGCCCGAATCGGATTTGAATGTGTGAGTGAGCCGCGCGCTGTGACCAACGTGACCTTTGTGCAATAATTTGGCACTTTTTTCGAGGATCCTGATATAATTTGTGTCAAGATATAAAAGTACTACAGTATATAATAATGGCAACACTAATTTATTTTTGCCTTTTGCTTCTTCTTTGCATAGTTTCTCCTCTCACACACACACATACAGCATGTATATTTCCTTCCTTCAGTTCTTCTTCTTTTTATTCGATTAATAAACTTTGTTCCACACGGATGTGCTTGGCGTATCATTCCTTTTTGGTCCTAAAGATAATTTTCCGTTTAACAGGTTATGGGCCCAGGCAAACACTAATAAATTATTAAAAATGAGTTCTACCGGATTGTACGCGATAGAAAAGTTGAAACTAATTACGCGGCGTGGTCGGTATTAATGAAAAGTGTTCTAATTCATTCGGATTTGTGGTCTGTGGTTAGTGGAAGAGTGGTGAAAGATGAGTCTGCAGAAATCGGTGTAAAAATGCCGGAAGAAGTGATATCTATTATTATACTTTCCAGTTTACCCGTTAGTTTCGAAAATTTTGTTACGGGGCCAGAGCGCGAAATAGACATCATTGCTGGAAACATACCTGCGAAAAGAAATATGAGTTAAGAGATAATGAGAAAGGAAACAAAAACAAACCAACCCCATCGTAAGGTCATTGACCTCGTCCGCTTTGCAACCTAAAAGAAGGAAAAATTAAAAGATGAAACAAGAAAATAACACAATAAAAATAGAATAGTTGTTAAGCTACCTGTACAGATAAGCGAAATCCACGAACGTACCAGTTAACCTGGAAGAAGACTAGGCCACATAATACAAAAAAAAAAAGAAAGAAAAAATAAAGCACATTTTTACTCACCTGGGGAAAGATTGAAATAATTACAGCCGATCGTACTGCGCCGCAGCAACCACAATAAGGGTGGAATTTTGTGTCCCAAACAAAAGAAGAAACATTAGTTAGCTAGAAATATAATAAGGATAAGAAAAATGATTTAAGGAAATATAATATTATAATAAATGACTCTTACCTCGGACTAGCTAAACTTGATGCTACGTAGTAATGATATAAACACAAAAAAAAACAAACGAATGACAGTGTAATGCAATGGTGCAAATACCAGTTGTTGCACAAATCAGGATAAGGGTTGGCCTGTTCGCACACGCGAAGTGCTGCCAAGTGTGGAGACTTAGGTGGGGAAAGTGCAATTATGGTAAGGTAGAGTCAGTTAGGTGGGTATTTATTTGAATTTAATTTTAAAGATACAAAAATAAGAGAACTGTGATAAGGTCTTAGATCGAGGGCAGTGCAATTTAGGATAAGGTCAGGATTAAGTATTTATTATAGAGTTATAACTAGGAATAAGAACAAGACATGCCAGGGAAGAAGTGGCCAACATGTTGCAAGAGATGGACATCGCAGTTAGGAGTCTACACCCGCAGCAAGTAGAGACAAATGATGTTGCTGTATAGTTCTTTGTGAACAAAGATAGAAAGGGCAAAAGGAGGTCATTACCGAATTATACAGGAAGCAAATAGACTGTAGAAATCGATTCAGTGTACGTTACCGCAGAACAATTTTTATGTCGAAAAGACAGAAAAAAAAAATAAACTGTGAATATTTTGTGGGAAAGATCTTTTAAACGGTGAGTTAGGAAAGAAAAATCCTGAGAAAGAAAAGGCGTATATGTCAATATAAACTTTCAGGTACTTTGTCCATAGTATGAAAGGAAAAAAGGCAGCGAAACAGCTGGAACGAAGTGGGAATACCGAATTAGCAGAGGTGAGAAAGTGCATAGAAAAGATTTGTTTGAGCCTTCGTTGACAAACATGTTCCCACTAGGTACTGGGTTGGGGCGATCAGTCGAAAGAACGGCCCACACCTCTGCGAGTTTTCACCCGTGTCGTGGAAGCCAACCAAATCGCAGTTGCTATAGTACAACCGTTGGCTCGACGGTATAATTGCATCTTACGGCTCAAGACCGGTATAGGTGTTAATTTCAGCCACGGGTACTATCCTAAGCACAGCGTTCTGAGCATCGGAATCCACGGCCACCTGAGTCATTCCAGCTACCCCAAGAATTCTCGGCCCGACCAAAAACCCACTGCACAAAAGACAAGGGATAGTCAAGTGAATTCTCATTCTACCCCTAGGTGATCACTCCGCCTATGAAACCCCAAGTGAAGTGACAAAGAAACAAAAAAAAAAGGAGAAAAGAAATAAGAAGAATTAGACATTGAAGACATAGTTGAATTTTGTGAATGAATTAAGAGTAGATTTAAGTGATTTTTCTTTTGTTTTTTTTTTGCTTTGAATTTGCAATAGTTGTAAAGATATAGTGCACTGTGTCAAGTGAATTCGCGAAAAAAGGCATAAAGGGCCAAATTTGAATTTTCCAGGAATCATCTTTCCGAGTGCTGCCGGCAGGACGACGAGGGACGACGTAAAAGAAAGCCGTAAGTTTTTTTCATTTTTTTTAGTCATTTTCTTGGCGGGAATAGATTCGCCCATAACGTGACCTTAACGTCCGATTAGGAGTCACTTGTTACCCAGAGAGCCGGTATCTTGTATTATTAACGTAGCTTTAAATATTTGGTTTTCATGAAATATATATTATACATAGAGTATTTCTGAAGTGAGTTTTTGGATTTGATGATGGAGTAGATTCCAAAGTGGTCTGGTGTGTGGATAGGTTGATCGGCCGGTCGTCTGCAGGTGCGGTCACAACATGGACGATTCATAGTCGACCAACGAACAGTTTACGATGACTTGACGACATACATATTTTCCACTACAAGGACGATGGACTGACGCGTGGCTGAAGCAAAACTTATAGGGGCTACTTCTCGAATTTTAGGCCAGAGAAGTAGCCATGGATGTGTCCATTGAGACATAGGGTGGGTAGGCCAAGCCAGTGCCAACACTATCAGGCACGTCTCTGGGACTGGACGAACCCCACCTTGGAGCGACCTCGGAAAGCAGTGGATGCAAAAGGGCTAGAGTAGGTTAGATGTAAGTTAGAGTAGGATTAGCTGTTAGGGTTTAGCTTACTTACGGATAGTTTAGCATAGTCGTAATTTAGGTTGTGTAGGTTAAGTGATGGTAACTGCATCTGACTTTCCGGACTCTCTCCTTGGTGAGGCAAAAGCTATTGAGTTTTTCATTTTCATCTTTCCTTTCAATCTCTTTTCTTCTCTATCCTATCGTTGAATTGTCCGTCCGAGGTCTAGTAATTTTAGTTCTCCTCCTATCCTCCTCCAGTTTTTTCTTGGCACGATGTTTTCTTGTTGTTGAGCAGGTGGTTTAGTGCGAGGGGTGACAAGAACTACCCTGTCCGACGAGCGATAGCCGTGCGACCGCGAGCGTGCCACCGTCTCCCTCCGCTATTCCGAGGATGCCCCTGTGGCCAGCCTGGACTCATAACAATGGCGCCCAACGATATTATCTAGTTCAGAAAGTCGAGTTGTGCTTCCAAGGGGACGATCTTTACTTACAAAGGTCGTCGCCTTGGACTCGTAACAGATTTTTTTTTTTATTTTAATTTTTTTAGTTTACCTTCTTCTTTCACTTTTTTTTTACTTTCCTGTCTTTCTCTTCCACCCAATAAGCGTTTATGCTCTGAGTTCTAAATATTGATGGAAGACGGCTATCCAATCTGAAGGCCCCAGCCGAAAGATCGAGTGAGGTAGTCGGAAATCAATATTGGAGCAAGGAGCGGACCGGGGTGAAAAGGCCAATATTCTTATTACTGTCCAAGGAACAAGTGCCAAGAGCACAGTGCTGTGTGAGGTAAGAATCTTGGTCTGGAAACCTCGGTCGTGTCGAGAGTACCCTTGGAGTTCCTAGCCAGCCTTCTATCAGGTTATACATCCGATAGTAAGTAGTGGTAGGGAAAAGAAGGGCATGCTTGAGACACTCGTCAAGTTTCAGAGACCCAGCCACGACGAGACAATACAAGGACAAACGTACGTAACAGGACGGACGGAATAGACATAGACGACGACAAACAAGACAAAGGCACCAATAAAACTGACTGGAAAACCGATCGAAAAATCCACACACCAACACAATTATCTATACAAACAAAAGAAAATAAGAAATACTTTAGCTTAGTAAATTTTATTGAATTCCTTTTTAAATCTTTCAGTATAATAAGATCTATATATACTACAATTCCATTAATTCAGTTTCCTTTTTGGGATTTCTATATTTATAACCTTTTTTTGAATCTGGTTATTAGCTTGTTTTATTATCAAGCTTATTAAGTTTCATTGGCTGGACCCATTTTATCCATCTAACGATGCAAGCAAAAGGAGCGGTTGCTAAGGCACCTCAGGCTCAGCAAGCAGAGCCGCCAACAGGGCGGGTAACACGAAAAATGACACAAGAGTTGGGAATATCACCAGGTCCTGGGTTACCGATGCGCGAGACGCCCCCCGTAAGATCCACTGCGATACCTACTGAGGCGCAGAGTGAGGGTTCAGCGGATCTAAACCGCACAGCTAGGGAACTCGCAGAGTGGGGTCGCGAGTTACAAGAAGATGAGGAAAACTTGTTTGCAGAGAGCTCAACCAAAGAAAAGAAAGGAGGGGGTTCAGGTAAAACTAAGGGCGGGGAGGAACGTGATATAAGTGGCCAGTACGGAGATGACCACGAAGGGGCTCTAGGCCCACTCCCATACGACGAGGAGGAAGGAAAAGTGAACTCTCGCTCATTTGAAGACAGAATTGCATTACAGATTCAAAGAGAGGTCTCGTTAGCCATAAGGGAGAACAAAGTAGAATTGTTAGCAATATTTGCAGGGGGCTTAAGGGGAGTAAAGAACACCTTCCATGAAGATATGAAAGCTCTTCAAGATAGCATAGGGCAACTTGCAATATCCCAACAGATCTCTAGGCCAACTATTCCTCAAGTTGACGGCAACACCGGGGGCAACCAACAACAACCAGCCCCGCACTCACAGCCGATTCCGTCACAACAACAGCCAATATTGCAGCAACCTCAACCTGCTGGCTTACATCAATCTATCAGTGGAGGGGAGTTATACAGACAGGAGCCACGTCAGGAAGTAGGTAGGAGGACAGACATCCATAAATGGGGGATAAAATTCGACGGAACTAACAAAAGCATGTCTGTCGAAAGCTTCATATTTAGGATAGAGACCCTTCAACGCCAAAGCGGTCTGTCTAACGAGCAGGTTTTCGCGAACTTTCACCATCTGGTCACGGGACCGGCGGAGTGTTGGTATTGGCAATATATGGAGGAGAATTCCGGGGACACTCTCCTCAACTACTATGATCTGAAAGCTGAATTGCTGCACCAGTTTAAAAACAATAAGGGGGATCATGAGATATTGCGACAAATTATGGATAGGAGACAATTACCCCACGAAACGTTCGACGAATACACTACAGATGAGGCAAAGACAACATGACAAGGATCTACTAGCCATCCTCCGACAAAACTTAAAAGACAGAGTAGCTAACCTAATTTTTGGTTGTAACATAGCAACAATCCGTGAATTACGCGAAGAATGCAGAAGAGCAGAGAGTCATATTGCAGCCAGAGATATCAGGACACGAAAGAATGTCAGTGAATTTAAAGATGTAGGGCTCGAAGAAGATAAAAACGCAGAGACACAGGCACAAGCCGACGATGTACTAGAAGTAGCGGCACTTCAACACAGACGGACAAACAGACCGACGACTTATAGCAACGTGGACAGAACAGCTCAACCGACTAGAGATAACAGGCAGGAGAGTAGAAGCAGGGATTTACCACAAAACCCCGATGCATGTTCCTCAAACTTCCACACTTTGACGTGCTTCAGTTGTGGACAGGGAGCTCTGGCATTCAACTGCGCAAAATGTCAGGAAAACCTGAGAATCGGCGGTGCATCCGGGAACAGGCCGTCGATGCCAAGCTCGATCCCGGGCGTACAGAGGGACGCGGACCAGTCCGGATTTTAAAGAGGGACCCCCTCTCTGACCATAGCCAGAAAAATCCAATCCCACCCAAAAAGAGCCTGCACAGACGATTGCAAGAATATGAACTAGCTAGGAAAAGAATATTTGGAGAAGAACTGACGCGACCTAAGAAAAATAGAAACTTTAAGAAGATTGCATTGCTAAGGACAAAGTGTGCTATGTTTAGACGACGAAAGAATAGAATAGAGTCGACTATATTAAACACTACAGACGATAACAGGCCTTATGCAAAAGTAATAATCGAAGGAGAGGAAATATTAGGCCTGTTAGATAGTGGGGCTTCCATTAGCTGCTTGGGAAGAGGAGCCCAAGACTTTTTAGAAAGACACAATTTAACCATGACAAATATGACGACAGACATAAGAACAGCGGACGGTAATCACCAACGCATACAGGGACGATTAAAGACACAAGTTTCGTGGGGTGACCAATCCCGAGAGGTAGAACTCTTTGTTGTTCCAAATCTTAAACAACAATTATATCTGGGTGTAGACTTCTGGAGTGCGTTCAGGGTCGCTCCAAATGTTATCAACGAGATCGGGGCTCCATCACCGACATCTGAAAATGCTCAAGTCCAGGCACTCTCACCAGCACAAGCACAGCGGCTTGAGCAAATCAAGAAGCTCTTCCCATCTTTTGCGGCGCGGGGACTGGGTAAGACAAGTCTCGAACAACATGTGATTGAGGTGGATGACGAAAATATTCCCATCAAACAGAGGCATTACCCAGTCTCGCCCGCTATACAGAAATTGCTGTTTGAAGAACTCGATAGAATGTTGTCGTTAGGGGTTATAGAAGAGAGTAATAGCGCTTGGAGCTCGCCGGTAGTGCTG
Organism: Cheilosia vernalis; assembly: GCA_949126925.1. Lineage (NCBI taxonomy): Eukaryota > Metazoa > Arthropoda > Insecta > Diptera > Syrphidae > Cheilosia > Cheilosia vernalis. Next base: position 45,498,816 of record OX421358.1, read on the forward strand.
GTGAGGAAACCAGGGAAAAATAGATTATGCCTGGACTCGAGAAAGGTAAATGCAGTCACAAAAAAAGATGCATATCCGCTTACCCACATTGAGGGTCTATTGAGCCGTTTGCAGGATACCAGGTTCATTTCTGGGATAGACTTAAAGGACGCATTCTGGCAGATTCCTCTGGAGAGGGAATCAAGAGAGAAGACGGCCTTCACAGTCCCTGGGCGGCCGTTGTATCAATTCACGGTTATGCCGTTCGGGTTGTGCAACGCTGCCCAGAGAATGTGTAGGTTAATGGACAAGGTCATTCCATCCAAATTGAGGAAAATGTCTTCGTATATCTGGATGACCTCTTGGTTTGCTCTCCAGATTTCGAGTCACACGCCAGATTGCTAGAAGAGGTGGCTAAATGCTTGCGGGAAGCGGGGCTCACCATCAATGTGGAAAAGAGCAAATTCTGCTATAAAGAAATACGGTATCTGGGTTACATAGTCGGTGATGGGTGCCTACGTCCCGATAAAGACAAGGTGTCGGCGGTCGAAGACTTTCCGGTGCCAAAGACCCCTAAGCAGCTCCGTCGATTCCTAGGGATGACGGGATGGTATAGACGTTTTATACCGAACTTTGCCCCCCTGTCAAGCCCCATGACCGACTGCTTAAAAAAGGGACAAACATTCAACATGACCGACGAGGCGATAAGAGCTTTCAACCAGCTTAAAATGTCACTGGTAACCGCGCCGATACTAACGAACCCCGACTTTACTAAACATTTTTATATACAGTGCGACGCTTCGACAACTGGTGTGGGAAGTGTGCTCTTTCAGGTGGACGCGGAGAAAAACGAGCGGCCGATAGCATTCATGTCCCAGAAGCTTAACTCCGCACAGCGGAATTATAGCGTTACGGAGCTTGAGTGCTATGCGGCTGTTCTATCCGTGAAAAAGTTCCGAGCCTACGTGGAAGGATTGCCTTTCACTATTATCACAGATCACGCAAGTCTGAAGTGGCTGATGACACAGAAAGACCTTTCCGGCCGCTTGGCTAGATGGAGCCTTAAGCTCCAAGCGTTCGATTTCGTGATAGAACATAGGAAGGGCATCCAAAACGTGGTCCCGGACACACTCTCACGCGTTCACATGGAGGAGCTCAACCCCGACACTGTTCTCTTGGAAGTTGACCTCAGCTCGCTATGCTTTTCCTCAGAAGAGTATGAGGAGCTGAGGAAGACAGTCGAGAAGAACCAAGAGAGACTACCTGACCTATGCGTATCAGACGGCTACGTGTACAAACAACCCGACGTACGGACTGGAGACGAACTACAGGAAGACAGGGCCTGGAAACTCTGGGTTCCGAGGGAGCTGCGGAGGAGTCTCCTGGTCACCGTGCATGACTCACCGTCAGCAGGCCATGGAGGGGTAAACAAATCTCTGGCGAAACTAAAACAAAAATACTATTGGCCAGGAATGGCCACAGATGTTCAAGCATATGGAAAGTCATGTGAAGTGTGCAAATGCAACAAACCACTGAACGTGGTATCTCGGCCGCCGATGGGGGAGCAAACTATCACGGAGCGGCCCTTTCAACGACTATATATAGACCTTTTAGGACCCTACCCGCGAACTAGAACAGGACATACACACATCTTCATCGTGTTGGACCACTTCAGTAAGTATGTGTTACTGCGGCCTATCCGCAGGGCAACGGCAGCTGAGGTAGTAAGATATTTAGAAGATAGTGTCTTTCATGTGTTCGGTGTACCTGAGTTTGTCCACTCTGACAACGGAAAGCAGTTCGTTTCAGAACTGTTCTCCAGCTTTCTGAAGAAATATGGAGTTAGGCATATACGTACAGCTTTTTATTCCCCTCAAGCGAATGCGTCCGAGAGGGTGAACCGGTCGCTGTTGACCAAAATTCGGTTGTATATAGACGGAGACCAGAGCAATTGGGACTTACATGTTAGCAATGCGGCATTTGCTCTTAGAAGTGTAGTCCACGACGCAACTGGACTAGAACCGTATTATGCTGTATTCGGCATACCCATGATCCAACATGCAAGCGCGTATGAAATACTACGAAGACTAGACATGATAAAGGACACTGGAACACGAATCACAAACAAGACTGATAGGTTAGAACAAATTAGGAATAAGATATTTGACAACTTGAAGCTAGCGCACCACAAGGCTACAAAAATATATAATACTAGAAGTAGGGATGTAAAATATTCAGTGGGACAAGTCGTTTACCGACGCAATTTTAAACAAAGTAGCCAACCAGATGGCTATAATGCTAAATTAGGTCCAAAATTTCTCAAAGCAATAGTACTAAGAGCAATAGGTAACTCCCTGTACGAGGTGGGGAACCAACGAGGCGACAAGGTAGGAGTATTCCACGCGAAGGACCTCCATACATAATAATGCCAAAGAAAGTAAATGACGCACTCAGGCTGCCGTTGTAAAGTTAAGTTTCGATGTTAAGTGTTAATTTATTTAGTTCTGTGCAGAGATATTCTATTTATTTATTTATTTATTTAGTTAACTACGACAATATAGACGCAGACCGACGTATTTATTTACTCGTTCTATGTCATACGACGGGCGCAGATTATCTTACTAGTAATAAGTTAGCAAAAGGCTAGGTAGTGAACGAAGAAGTGGTAATCCCAAACTCACCCAACTTGCCCGGCTGGAAGAGACATCTCAAGGGGCGGGCCCTTGCCACACGTTCGAAAGAATAACAGCACGCTCGCCTAACATTAAACTCTACGCGCCTAAGACACCCTTTTATTACGAGGTCGGTAGGTTCGCGACCACTCCCCAACCGCCGTCGATCCGGTTACGGGGCCAGAGCGCGAAATAGACATCATTGCTGGAAACATACCTGCGAAAAGAAATATGAGTTAAGAGATAATGAGAAAGGAAACAAAAACAAACCAACCCCATCGTAAGGTCATTGACCTCGTCCGCTTTGCAACCTAAAAGAAGGAAAAATTAAAAGATGAAACAAGAAAATAACACAATAAAAATAGAATAGTTGTTAAGCTACCTGTACAGATAAGCGAAATCCACGAACGTACCAGTTAACCTGGAAGAAGACTAGGCCACATAATAAAAAAAAAAAAAGAAAGAAAAAATAAAGCACATTTTTACTCACCTGGGGAAAGATTGAAATAATTACAGCCGATCGTACTGCGCCGCAGCAACCACAATAAGGGTGGAATTTTGTGTCCCAAACAAAAGAAGAAACATTAGTTAGCTAGAAATATAATAAGGATAAGAAAAATGATTTAAGGAAATATAATATTATAATAAATGACTCTTACCTCGGACTAGCTAAACTTGATGCTACGTAGTAATGATATAAACACAAAAAAAAAACAAACGAATGACAGTGTAATGCAATGGTGCAAATACCAGTTGTTGCACAAATCAGGATAAGGGTTGGCCTGTTCGCACACGCGAAGTGCTGCCAAGTGTGGAGACTTAGGTGGGGAAAGTGCAATTATGGTAAGGTAGAGTCAGTTAGGTGGGTATTTATTTGAATTTAATTTTAAAGATACAAAAATAAGAGAACTGTGATAAGGTCTTAGATCGAGGGCAGTGCAATTTAGGATAAGGTCAGGATTAAGTATTTATTATAGAGTTATAACTAGGAATAAGAACAAGACATGTCAGGGAAGAAGAGTGGCCAACATGTTGCAAGAGATGGACATCGCAGTTAGGAGTCTACACCCGCAGCAAGTAGAGACAAATGATGTTGCTGTATAGTTCTTTGTGAACAAAGATAGAAAGGGCAAAAGGAGGTCATTACCGAATTATACAGGAAGCAAATAGACTGTAGAAATCGATTCAGTGTACGTTACCGCAGAACAATTTTTATGTCGAAAAGACAGAAAAAAAAATAAACTGTGAATATTTTGTGGAAAAGATCTTTTAAACGGTGAGTTAGGAAAGAAAAATCCTGAGAAAGAAAAGGCGTATATGTCAATATAAACTTTCAGGTACTTTGTCCATAGTGTGAAAGGAAAAAAGGCAGCGAAACAGCTAGAACGAAGTGGGAATACCGAATTAGCAGAGGTGAGAAAGTGCATAGAAAAGATTTGTTTGAGCCTTCGTTGACAAACATGTTCCCACTAGGTACTGGGTTGGGGCGATCAGTCGAAAGAACGGCCCACACCTCTGCGAGTTTTCACCCGTGTCGTGGAAGCCAACCAAATCGCAGTTGCTATAGTACAACCGTTGGCTCGACGGTATAATTGCATCTTACGGCTCAAGACCGGTATAGGTGTTAATTTCAGCCACGGGTACTATCCTAAGCACAGCGTTCTGAGCATCGGAATCCACGGCCACCTGAGTCATTCCAGCTACCCCAAGAATTCTCGGCCCGACCAAAAACCCACTGCACAAAAGAAAGGGGATAGTCAAGTGAATTCTCATTCTACCCCTAGGTGATCACTCCGCCTATGAAACCCCAAGTGAAGTGACAAAGAAACAAAAAAAAAAGGAGAAAAGAAATAAGAAGAATTAGACATTGAAGACATAGTTGAATTTTGTGAATGAATTAAGAGTAGATTTAAGTGATTTTTCTTTTGTTTTTTTTTGCTTTGAATTTGCAATAGTTGTAAAGATATAGTGCTCTGTGTCAAGTGAATTCGCGAAAAAAGGCATAAAGGGCCAAATTTGAATTTTCCAGGAATCATCTTTCCGAGTGCTGCCGGCAGGACGACGAGGGACGACGTAAAAGAAAGCCGTAAGTTTTTTTCATTTTTTTTAGTCATTTTCTTGGCGGGAATAGATTCGCCCATAACGTGACCTTAACGTCCGATTAGGAGTCACTTGTTACCCAGAGAGCCGGTATCTTGTATTATTAACGTAGCTTTAAATATTTGGTTTTCATGAAATATATATTATACATAGAGTATTTCTGAAGTGAGTTTTTGGATTTGATGATGGAGTAGATTCCAAAGTGGTCTGGTGTGTGGATAGGTTGATCGGCCGGTCGTCTGCAGGTGCGGTCACAACATGGACGATTCATAGTCGACCAACGAACAGTTTACGATGACTTGACGACATACATATTTTCCACTACAAGGACGATGGACTGACGCGTGGCTGAAGCAAAACTTATAGGGGCTACTTCTCGAATTTTAGGCCAGAGAAGTAGCCATGGATGTGTCCATTGAGACATAGGGTGGGTAGGCCAAGCCAGTGCCAACACTATCAGGCACGTCTCTGGGACTGGACGAACCCCACCTTGGAGCGACCTCGGAAAGCAGTGGATGCAAAAGGGCTAGAGTAGGTTAGATGTAAGTTAGAGTAGGATTAGCTGCTAGGGTTTAGCTTACTTACGGATAGTTTAGCATAGTCGTAATTTAGGTTGTGTAGGTTAAGTGATGGTAACTGCATCTGACTTTCCGGACTCTCTCCTTGGTGAGGCAAAAGCTATTGAGTTTTTCATTTTCATCTTTCCTTTCAATCTCTTTTCTTCTCTATCCTATCGTTGAATTGTCCGTCCGAGGTCTAGTAATTTTAGTTCTCCTCCTATCCTCCTCCAGTTTTTTCTTGGCACGATGTTTTCTTGTTGTTGAGCAGGTGGTTTAGTGCGAGGGGTGACAAGAACTACCCTGTCCGACGAGCGATAGCCGTGCGACCGCGAGCGTGCCACCGTCTCCCTCCGCTATTCCGAGGATGCCCCTGTGGCCAGCCTGGACTCATAACAATTTCGTGGTTGCAATCGAGACCCGTGATGAATTACCATCCCTTAGTATTCTGAAAGTGAAATTGCTTGAAGAGGGAGTGAGACGGCAAGAGAGAGATGGTGAAGTCGACAATCACCAAGCATTCATTGCACAGGGCAACACAAAAAGAGGATCAACAATCCACAGCAGCTGCAGTGGACAGAACAGCGTCAGTAGGGGTAGTGGTATCTGTGTTGGTGGAAAAAAACTCAAAAAGAACAACGGAAAATGTTTTAACTGTGGTCGTAAAGGACACTTCGCCGCAAAATGTAGGGAAAAGAAAAAAGACATGCAGAATGAATCGTCATTTTTTTTATCCATGGTAGCGGCAACAAAGGTACTCAAGAGAAATACGTGGTGTGTCGATAGTGGGGCGACAGCGCATTATGTGTTGTGAACGGGATATGTTTACTCGACTGACAGAGCATAATGAAGAAATTCAAGTAGCTGGCGGGAAAACGGTTACAGCATGTGCTCGGGGTGAAGTAAAAATAAATACGAATGACTGTGTAATAAAACTTCGTGATGTACTTTATGTACCAACCTTGCAAGGCAATTTTGTATCAGTTAGCAAGGCGGTGGACAATAACCATATTGTGTCTTTCGACAGTTGTTCTGCAACCATAAAATCTAAGAACGGCCAAGTGGTTCTGAAAGCTAAGAAGGTAAGCACAAGGAACCAGATCGGTTTCCGTGGTTTGGCATAACAGATATGGCCATTTGAGTTATGGGAGCCTAAATGAAATGATGCAAAAGAGTATGGTTCGGGGAATGGTGTTAAGCGATTTTTCTGGCATGAGAAATGATAGGTGTATTACGTGTTTGAAAGGCAAAATTTGTGCAAAACCTTTCCCTAAAGCTACTGAACAAAGATCGAAAAATGTTCCTGATCTTATCCATACGGATGTATGCGGACCCATGAATGTATGCTCAAACGGCGGCTCAAGGTATTTCGTCACATTTATCGACGACTGTTCTAGGTATGTTCATGTGTATTTTCTGAAAAGGAAGGAAGAAGTTTTAGAAACTTTTAAAAGATTCAGAGCAGAAGTAGAGCGCCAAACGGGCAATAAAATTAAAATGTTACGCAGTGATAACGGCACGGAATATGTGAATAACGCATTAAACAACTACTTGGCAGAAAACGGTATTAAAAGGCAACTTACTGTACCGTACACCCCGCAACAGAACGGTGTAGCCGAAAGAGCTAACCGAACGCTAGTAGAAATGGCCAGAAGTATGCTTTTACACGCTAACCTGAAAGAGCAGTTTTGGGCGGAAGGCGTAAATCTGCTGCTTATTAAAGAAACCGGTCGCCGACAAACGTACTAGTTGACAAAACTCCTTTTCAGGTCTGGCGAGGTTTTCATAGGAGATAATAACATTGACGACCCGAAGAGAGAATTAACATCCTTTTTGATTCCTGATGCAGAATATGCTGAAAATGTTAGTAACGAGAACAATGTAGATGGCAGCGCTATAGAAGGAGTTAGCGAGAATTTTTCAGAAGCAGATGGAGAAAATTTTGAAGAAGCTGAAGAGTCCAATACCGAGACGGATATTACCGTATATAATAAGGAATTGGTGCCGAAAAGGGGACCAGGTAGACCAAAACTTATACGGACGGGTAACCCTGGGCGTCCGAAAAAACAATACAATGTTGTGAGTTTGATAGAAAGCGAAGAGGTTATTGAAACTCCACGAAGCACCCAAGAGGCCGTCAATTGCAAACAGCGTGATATGTGGATCGAAGCTATGAAAAGTGAATACAATTTTCTTATTGCAAACGAGACTTGGACCAACCAGAAAATAAAAGCGTCATAAATTGTAAATGGGTTTTCAGTTTGAAGCACGATAAAGAGGGTCACATCGATCGGTATAAAGCAAGACTTGTGGCGAAAGGTTGCAGCCAAAAATATGGCATTAACTACAGCGAAACCTTTTCACCCGTCGTTAGGTATGCGACTATCAGAATGATCCTTGCATTATCAGTCATGTTCATCAGCTTGACGTTTCAACAGCATATTTAAATAGCGACCTGCATGATAAAGTTTACATGCGCCAACCCGAAATGTTCACTGACTCAAAAAATCAAGATAAAGTGTTGAAGTTAAAGAAGGCTATTTATGGACTGAAACAGTCTGGACGCGAGTGGAATACTCGACTTGATGAAGTTTTAAAGAACATTGGCTTTAAGCAATGCGAGAGCGAATATTGTGTATATACAATGAATACGAAAGATGTATTCAACATAATAGCAGTATATGTCGATGATATGCTTGTGGCTAGCTCTGATAAGGATAGTTTGAATATCATCAAATCCAGGATAGCTAATGAATTCGAGATCGTGGATAAAGGTGCTGCACAACATTTTTTGGGCATGGAAATACATCGGGACGGTGAAACTGGATCAATTACATTAAGTCAAAAGCAGTTCATAATTAATCTTCTGAGACAATATAATATGGATGTTTGTCGACAAGTTTCTATGCCTCTGGATCCAGGATACCAAACTCAGTGCTCCTCTGAGGACTGCAAGCCAGTAGACCTACGTACATACCAGAGTCTTATCGGCTCGTTGATGTATCTCGCGATATCGACTCGGCCTGATATATTACACTCTGTTTCTAAGTTATCTCAACGAAATAAAGATCCGCATGCAGAGCACATGGTTGGAGCCAATCATATTTTACGTTATCTCAGCAAAACAAAGGACTTTAAGCTGCACTATCACAAAACCGGGAAGCCAGTTGAATGCTTTGTCGATGCTGACTGGGGTTCGGATGCAGGTGATAGAAAATCTTATTCTGGTTTTATTTTCTATTTCGCAGGTTGTGTTTTTTCTTGGGAATCGAAGAAGCAAAATTGTGTGGCATTGAGTAGTACCGAGGCCGAATATATAGCTTTGTGTACAGCTACGAAGGAAGCGGTCTACATAATCAAGTTAATGCAGGAAATCGGTATTCACATTGAAACAGCTCCGATGGTCATCAATGGCGATAACCAAAGCGCCCAACAACTTGTAAAAAATCCAGTGTACCATTCGAGAAGCAAGCACGTAGATATTAAGTATCACTACGTTCGTGAAATCTATCACCAAAATAAGATCCGCCTAGAGTATGTCAGCACCAAGGATATGATAGCGGACATATTGACTAAAAATCTTCCTAAATTAAAGCACAACAATTTTACTAAGTCAATGGGCTTATATTAATTTTTTTTTTGTAATATTATGTTTATAAAATATATTGTGTTGAGAAGGAGTGTCAAGATATAAAAGTACTACAGTATATAATAATGGCAACACTAATTTATTTTTGCCTTTTGCTTCTTCTTTGCATAGTTTCTCCTCTCACACACACATACAGCATGTATATTTCCTTCCTTCAGTTCTTCTTCTTTTTATTCGAAAAATAAACTTTGTTCCACACGGATGTGCTTGGCGTATCATTCTTTTTTGGTCCTAAAGATAATTTTCCGTTTAACAATTTGTTACTACTGTATCCCTTTTTTTAGTTTGAAAAGGAACTTTGCAATTTTTAGAAACACTGTCATTTTCAAATGAATTTTAGTAAAATATAACGCTGCTGTTTATCAGAACACGATTATAGTGTTACAATTGTTAAATATTGTTCGAAAATTCTTAAATTTCAGAGAATCTTTACAAATGAAACTTTTTTCTTACACCGCTCTTATTTTTTTTGCTACTTTTCAGAATTTTGCAACAATCTCCCGGATTGTTAGAGAAAGGTTATAAATTTTAGTTTTAGTTTTACAATACAATATGGACTGTAAATACTCGTAGATCATTCCCACACAACTTTTCTTTTATATATTGAACCAAATCACTTTACAATTAGATGTCGTTTAGATTGTTCCGCTTGTGAGCTAGACATTAGACACTACTTCTATGAAACAGTAGATTCACGTTTTCAAATAAATTTTGAAATGAAAACCTTTTAGCTTTGATTTTTATTTATAAATATAAAAAAATTAATTGAATATTGTTCATAAATTATACCTATCAACTCATTTGTATATCTACTTTTAAGATCGCGTTCAATTTAGTTTTAAAAAGTCCCTAAAAAGGAGCTATGAAAGAAAAATGTGCCTTTTTCTGATGCTACTACGTAAATTCAGTATTTTCTCCCAATATTTAGCAAGTATTAGCCGGCTTTATGCTATGATGGGGAACCGCGTTATATTTTAAACATATTCATTTTGAAATCACAGTTTTTGAAAAAAATTTTAAGTACTATTCACATGAGCGCTAGTTGCGAACAAATGAATTTAATTGTATTTATGAATTGAAAATTGATTTTTATACTAGCTCAATTTACAATTATTACAGCAATTGAAAATTCTTGCAGCGAACTGTCCCACTTTATTCACAATCCACATAAAACATTCGCGGATCCACAAACCCACGAATGAAAAAATTCTATCGAAGTTAACATTGAACAATGATTGAAGTGATTGAAGTGTCAAAAATATTCGCTTGTTCGCTGTTCGTTCGCAATTGGCTCTCATGTGAATAGTCCTAAAATGTGAATTTTCCAACTAATAAAAAGGAACAAAGGAATAACAAATTGTATTAGTGTCCTCGAAAAAGGTACCAAATTGTCGCACAACGGTCACGCTGTTCTCATCCGACATCCTTCTCGCTACCTAAAAAGGTTGCGCCTGGGAAAGATCGCCTGGAATTTCCCGGAACAAAGCAATATAAGAACAGGAAATATGGGAAGTTGTCAGTTCGCGATATCACTCACACATTTATAGAATCCGCCTATACGTGAACCCTTTCCGACACCGCCATTGCGGCAAAAACCGCACAATATCAAGGCACTGGGCTCTAATCGTGTAAGCACAAAACGATCGAACGACATCGTCTCGACGATACTTCTACTTCGTGTAACAACCAAAAAACGATAATCGTCGAAACGATTGGACGATCATCGTTTTCGTTGCTTCACGTTTCCAATTCAAACGTTAATACCCTCGACGAAACGATTCGATTGAACGATTGCTATTTTGCAGTCGTTTCATCGTTTTTGGTGCATTTTTTCAGTTATTTAAATGAAGAGACACTCTTTGGAAGATACTCAATCTTATCCGAGTTGTAAAAGAATGCATTATTTGAAAAAAAAAAAATGAAATGGTTATTCCTTATTGCACTTGAGTTTCATTTGCACTACCACGATAATTAAATGAAAAAACGACAGTTCGTGCTCGGTCCAATCTTGGGACAATTACTTGTTTTATTTAAACAAAAAATCCAAACTTGGGACAACAAAAGTTTTCTATTAGAAAGTCCAATCGCGGGACATTGACGACCTTCTTGGTCTCTGGTTCGTTTTACTCTGCTGCTGCATAACTTACTTGGATTTACTTTGAAGCACCGCAGAAAATTATGATGAAATGGAGGATGTCGTAGCACGTGCAAAAATTGTTCCACCACTATCACGTCGGGGTCAATTTGTTTTATTTTTTTCTTTACAATTAAGCAAATAAAAATGTTTACCTATTCCACGAAATCTAAGATCTTTATTGACATTTTAATTGCTTTAAGAAAAACATGAATATTTCGAAAACCACCAAATCTTCTCTTCTCCTACATCTGCATACACTTTAGCATATTGTTTCAATTCTTGCTAGACGTTCGTCGACAGCTTCTCCTCCAAGATAAAGGTTTTGAAATTTCACTGTACTACTGTAGGTACACTTTCACATTTCACTCTGTTTGGGCGATGTGTTTACTTGCATCTTGATATTTACTTATAGATTCCTTATTCCTTACTAGGTACCTACCCATTTTTGCAATGACAACGAAGAAAAATACACGAATTCATGAAAAAAAAAAAAAAAAAAACAATTTCCATACGTTTTTTGATTGTTTGGCTGTCAGAGTTTGTTTACAGTCATGTTCAAACTGTTTAAAATGAAAACGATGAACGATTCGATTGAACGATCTAACGATGATGTTACCTATATGAATACCTACCTCCGTGGCCTTGAATACCTACGTGTGCAGCAGCAAAGAAAAAAAATTCTAAATGAAATACTGACACTGACACTCAGCATCAGCAGTCATCCTGCATCGTGGAATTTCTACCTTTGTATAAATTTCGTTGCCCAAAAACCTTACGTACAAAACAGGAATAAAGCATCAAAATTCGAACTATAATAATTGTTTTATCAAACAATTTCTATTACCAAGAAATAATCATTATAATGTTAACAAACTTATACAAACAATACAAATTTTAATTTTAAAATAAATATTTTTTTTCATAAACAAATGGAGGTAATTTGAGTTAGGTGAAAAGGGAAAAATGGCAACGCATTTTCGTGACGTTTACTATTCACACACAAGGATAAATATTTTAGGTATGTATCTGCCAAGCAACTGAATCAGGAATATTTCTCTTTGCAATTAATTTCGTTTTCGATTTGGCAAAAAATCCATTTTTTTGATGGATTTTGCTTTTCGTGTTCGATTTGCCAGAAAAATCAATATTTTTTTTATCTCAAATCGCTTTTGAGAAATCTCAATTTTTCTCAGATCTACACAAACTCTCACTAATACCAATGTTTATGAAACACAGCTGGGGGTTAAGCTAAGATTAGACTGTATGTTTGCCCGATCCTCAAGAAAGGATACCCTCAGAACTGCGCCAACTACAGAGGTATTAGTCTTCTTAATATCGCCTCCAAGATCTTAACGGCCGTGTTGTTTGAACGCCTGAAACCTTTCTTCAACAACCTGATTGGTTCCTATCAGTGTGGATTCAGGCCAGGAAAGTCTACCGTCGACCAAATATTCACACTACGACAGATCTTGGAGAAAATCCAGGAAGTCCAAATCGATACCCACCACCTTTTCATCGATTTTAAGGCCGCCTATGACAGCATTTATAGAGACGAGCTATACAGAGCAATGTCTAGTTTTGGCATCCCTGCCAAACTCATCCGTTTGTGCAGGATGACAATGGAGAATGCACGCTGCTCCATCAAGGTTGGTAAAGAACTCACCGAAACCTTCGATGTCAAAAAAAGATTTAGACAAGGCGATGCGCTGTCATGTGACTTCTTCAACATCATTCTTGAAAGAATAGTGCAAAACTCAAACGCTAACACCAGATGCACTATCTTCCAAAAGTTCGTCCACCTACTCGCCTACGCCGACGACATCGACATAATCGGCAGAACACAGCGTGATGTCAATGGCGCGTTCGTGAGTATTGAGACGGAAGCGGCGAAAACGGGTTTGGCGGTCAATGAGGGCAAGACAAAGTATATGCTGTCATCAAGAAAGGACACCCAACACTGACGTCTTGGTCAGAATATCTCTATAGACAGATATAACTTTTAGACGGTAAAGGACTTTGTCTACCTAGGCTCCGCTATGAACTCAGACAATGACACCAGCGCTGAGATTAAACGAAGAATAATTCTTGTCAATCGCTGTTTCTTTGGGCTAAGAAAGCAATTGAGTAGCAAAGCCCTCTCTCGAACAACTAAAGCGACCCTCTATAAGACCTTAATCATCCTAATCCTACTTTATGGTGCAGAGGCATGGACATCGACCTAGCCAGAAGAGTGAAGGTCCAACGACTGCGGTGGCTCGGTCATGTAGAGCGAATGGGCGTGAATGGTCCGGCCCGGATGATCTTCGAATCCCCACCCGAGGGACGGCGCAGTAGAGGAAGAACGCGACTCAGGTGGCGCACGCAAGTGGAAGGGGACCTTAACCAAGTTAGCGTGCGAAACTGGAGACAGCTGGCCAAAGATCGTGCTGGAAAGAGACGCTTGCTGGCCCAGGTCCATCCCGGACATCAATGCCAAACGGCAAATGACCAGATTAGCTGTCAAATTAACAAAATGCCGCAATTATCAAAACTCTATATTACTAGACTATATGACCAAAATTACCAATATGGTCATTTAAGGCATTTGTTATTTATTAAGGGTAATGCTGAAGAGAACAACAATTCAAAAAAGTTGAAGTTGGAAATTTATTAGTAGAACAAAACAAACAAGCTGGCCAAAGATCGTGCTGGATAGAGACGCTTGCTGGCCCAGGTCCATCCCGGACATCAATGCCAAACGGCAAATGACCAGATTAGCTGTCAAATTAACAAAATGCCGCAATTATCAAAACTCTATATTACTAGACTATATGACCAAAATTATCAATATGGTCATTTAAGGCATTTGTTATTTATTAAGGGTAATGCTGAAGAGAACAACAAATCAAAAAAGTTGAAGTTGGAAATTTATTAGTAGAACAAAACAAACAGAAAGCAAACAATTTCTACACAAACAAAATTTCACAACAGGAAAAAAGTATATACACAACCACAATTAGGGACAAGAACAAGACCACTAATTAAACTTAAACAAATTACAAAGAAAAGACAATTAAAAAATTTAGATACGCAAACGATAGATCCAATAATCCACAAAAAAAGAAAAAGAAAATGAAAACAAATCCCAATCCTACGAAGTCATTAAACACCGCTAACAACAAAATAATAGGTACCTAATTGTTCCATCAAATATGCCATCTATGCCATAACAAAATTTCAAGAAAGTGCATATGGGCATATAATGGTTTATGCTGGCATTCGTGCTTACTGTCCCATTACTCTATATGCTATTTGGGCATTTTTATCTGTCAAAATCAGCCTGGTCATTTGTGGCATTCAGGTCATTAGAGAATATGAGATATGCCCATTACACTGTATGTCCATATTTTGACAGGAGAACTGTCAGAAATTGGCATTTTATGACCACTTGGCTTACAGTCTAATCTTACCTTTACAAATTGTTTATCGTTGGAAGGATTCCTATTTTTAGCTGAATTACTCATTTTACGCGTATGGGATCGAGTTTTTATATCAAACTATTCCGAAATCCATCATTATATTAATACGTGAACATCCAAGCTTTCCGTACGCTTTTTTGGCATTAATATGAAATGAGGAGAATGAAACTTATTTGAAAGGTGCTGTGCCATAGATGTGCACAAACACAAAATCGTGGGTATATGTCGCCATTAAGACTGGTAAAATTAAGTTAAGACTTCCCCATACAAAACAGGTACTAAAAGGATTTTGATGACAATCAAGTTTTCGCTGTCATGTTTCCATAGTAATGTGGTGTGGAATGTATCGTGTAACCTAAAATGGTGAAGTGAAAACAACCCCTTAGTCACCAAACAAGTTCCACCCAAGTGTCACTTCCAATTGGAGACTGGAACCTGTCAAGTAAATGTATTTCACCACTGAACCTTGTTCTAGAACCACTTAAGGCTTCGTCAAACAGAGCGCGTATTTAACGCCGCGGTGAGATTATTTTACGCGGCGGTAAAATTATTTGACTGCGACATTCCAACCGCCGCGTTAGAGGACGTCAAACAGCTACGTAATGCACGGAAAAGAAAAAGAATTTTGAAGAAGAAATGAATCGTGAAAATCCAGTATTTTGCGTTACCTCTATACATATTTAAATAGGTAGTATCTGCAAATACAAAAACAAAAATTTGTATGCTTACCGTCCTCATTCATTTCTATTGAAATTGTACCCCATATTTCTCGTTCTTCGACAACCTTTTTGTACATTTCATCACCCATATTGTATAGACATAGGTAATTTTGCACACAATCAATTCATTTTCCATTATGACGCGCCGCGTCAGTAAAAATAATCTGTAATTTTTCACAACACCGCGTTTCACCGCCGCGTTTCAACGCCGCGGTGAATTTGACGCGACGTTAAAAACGCGCTCTGTGTGACAGGGGATATGTATTGCAGTATATTACATCACAACTGTCAAACGCGGCGGTGAAACGCGACGTTAAAACGCGCTCTGTTTGACGGAGCCTTTAGAATTAGCTAGAAAGTTCTCGTCAGATGGCGGAGTGGGTATAAAAGGACAGCTTTTAGAAGAGGGCGAGACAGTTGATTTATAACAGTGATTGGTTAAAGTTCGAGATAGTAATAGTTTGTGAAGATAAATAAGTGAAAAGTAATAGAGTAAATTAAGTGATTGGTTTGAAACGTTAAAGAATTGTTTAAGTAATAGTGTTCTGGTACTTTATAAGTGAAATATTAGAATAGTCGATAAAAGTGTAATAAAAGTGAGTTTTATTAGAGAAGTTAAACGGAATAGTGTTTTATCTTTACGAATCCCAGCCTGAATGTAACATTGGTGTCAGAAGAACAAGTAAGTACAGGCGTTGACATTAGCTCTATGATGGAATTACTTCTTGCCAAGATGGAAGAACAGAAGAATTCTCTTGAAGAACAGAAAAATTCTATGGAATCTAAGTTCGCAGAACAGAAGAATTCTATGGAATTGAAATTCGCAGAACAGAAGAATTCTCTAGAAGAACAGAAAAATTCTCTAGAAGAACAAAAGAATTCTTTAGAAGAACAAAAAAATTCCATTGTCGCCGCACAAAAAGACGCCGTGGAAGAATTTAAGAATGTTCTAGATATAAAAATCGACGCTATTGATGAGAAATTAAACCAGCATGAAACCAAGTTCGAGCAAATTAATGAAACGTTTCATAGACACGAGACAAACATCGAGAACGTAGCCAAAGAACTCGGAACAAACATCAAGAACATAGCTAGAGAGTTCGGCACAAACATCGAGAACATAACTAAAGAGCTCGAAAAAGTCAAGAAGCAGAAGGCTCGGGAATATTCTGCTGACTGCCCAAGAAGGAAGGAGATGCAACCACCCGTTTTTGATGGTCAAACATCATGGCCAATTTATAAGAGACAGTTCGAAGCAGCTGCAACGACCAATGGATGGGACGACGAGGATAAGTCGATTGCATTAACGCTCGCATTGCGAGGTACAGCTGCAGAATTGCTTCAAACTATCTCCGAAGAAAAACAACGCGACTACGAGACTTTGGTGAAGGCTATTGAGATGCGATTTGGTGACGACCACATGCAGCAAGTGTATAGGGTGCAACTGCGCAGTAGAATCCAGAAGAGGGGAGAAACACTCCAGCAACTGCAAGCTGATATCGAACGGCTAGCGCACTTGTCTTATCCCAATGCCGGCGAGGATGTCATCAACGAAATGGCTATTGAGGCATTTACACAAGCCATAGAGGACAGACAATTGCAGATGGCTCTACGAATGGCTGGAAAGAGAACTCTTCCTGAGGCACTGGCTTTTGCCTTAACGATGAAAGCTGCTGACCAAGCATCTCAAGGATTTCACCGCGTGAGAGAAATAACATCCGTTGAATGCTCGTGCCAGAGAACAGAAACAGTAGACCGAAACAGTTCTCGAAGGGGACCGATCCGTTGCTGGAACTGCAACAAAATTGGACATTTACAACGACAATGCAGAGCCGAACGTAGACAGGGCAGTTGTCCACATTGCAGAACTAGGAACGAGGAGGCGTTTGAGCATTCGGCGGATGGGAAACGAGTAAGAATCAACTTCGAGGGGCAGAAGCTGGTTTCTGGAACCGACGCCCCCAGGACCGCAATTCAGGTTTCCCAGACCAAACGGTGTAATAGAAGCTTGACAGTGGAAGCCCATATCGACCAGAAAAAGTATGTCGCCACAATCGATACAGGTGCCACCGCTTCCATAGTCAGGAGGGACATCGTTCGCCAATCATGGCTGCACAACACCAGCAGCTACTGTCTGAAAACAGCAACTGGAGCAACAGCAAAGGTGTATGGTGAGGTACTCTTGACGATAAACCTTGCAGGAATAGTCTTCTCCCATGCATTCTTAGTGGCTGATATATGTGACGAATGCATCATCGGAATCGACTTTATGAAGACGCATAATATAGTGCTCGACATCGGTTCGCAAGTTTTAAAGTACAAGAACGTCGAGATTCCGATGGTTTACGGGAACGAGAACGTCGCAGCTCTAAGGACAGTTGTAAGTGAGGACGAAATATTACCACCTTCGTCAGAGACAGTTATTTGGACAAAGCTGGAAGGTGATCCTGGGAGCCACCGATTCTACCTAGTTGAGCCAGATCCAGAAAATTATTATCAGAGCTATATTGTCGGAAAGATGCTGGTTGAACCCAAAAACAACATGGTTCCCGTTCGTGTCCTCAATGTGGAACACAAAAGCGTGAAACTAAAGCAAGGAGAAGTGATTGGAAAGTGCGTACCGATTACTGCGGTCACAAAGTTGTCCAATGCAAGTGATGTGAAACCGGTTAGACCAACGGAGATATCGGAAATGAAAAAGAATATACTCGGAGAGTGCGAGCTGGATCAGGAGCAGCGGTCCAAGGCAGGTAGTTTAATCAACGAGTTCGCTGATATATTTGCTTCGCAGAACAGCGAGTATGGCCGAACACATCTCGTACAACACCGAATCGACACCGGAGATGTGAGACCGATTCGTCAGCCTCCCCGACGACTACCATTGGCTAAGCAGACGGAGGTTGCAGAAATGGTGTCGACGATGGAAAAGGAGGGACTGATTGAAAGCTCAAAAAGTCCGTGGGCATCGCCGGTCGTCCTGGTCAAGAAGAAAGACGGAAGTACGAGATTCTGCGTGGACTATCGCCAACTCAACAACGTCACCAAAAAGGATAGCTACCCCCTTCCAAGAATTGACGACACCCTAGACACACTATCCGGAGCCAAATGGTTTTCGACTCTCGATCTGAAGAGTGGCTACTGGCAAGTGCAGATCCATCCAGAAGACCGCGAGAAAACAGCATTCACAGCAGGAAACGGGCTTTGGCAGTTTACAGTAATGCCATTTGGACTGTGCAATGCTCCAGCTACCTTTGAACGTCTAATGGAGCGCGTTCTGCTGGGACTAACGTGGAAAACCTGCTTGGTCTATCTGGACGATGTCATCGTAGTAGGAAAAACATTTAACGAACATCGAGATAACCTTAAGGAGGTGTTTCAAAGGCTACGAAGTGCGCAACTAAAACTTAACCCGAAGAAGTGTTCCTTATTTAGACCAGAAGTGAAGTACCTCGGGCACATCATCTCTTCCAAAGGAGTCAAGACCGATCCGGAGAAGGTCGATGCAGTGAAAAACTGGCCGGTACCCAAAGACAAACATCAACTGAGAAGCTTCCTGGGACTTGCGACCTATTACAGACGATTTGTAAAGGACTTTGCCAGGATCGCAAAAAGCTTGCATCAACTGACAGAAAAAGGCAAACAATTCAAATGGTCAGGTGAGTGCGAAAAGAGCTTCAAGGAACTTAAACAACAGTTGTGCAACGCCCCCATACTAGCGTACCCCACCCCTGGGAAAACATTTATTGTGGATGCAGACGCTAGTAATGTGGGAATTGGAGCCGTCCTTTCCCAGGTGCACGATGGCCAGGAGAAAGTAGTTTCCTACTTCAGCAAAGTTCTCTCAAAGCCAGAAAGGAACTACTGTGTTACCAGACGCGAACTCCTTGCTTTGGTATTGGCGACAAAACATTTCCATAAGTACCTTTATGGGCGGAAATTCATCCTCCGCACAGACCATGCATCTTTAAAGTGGCTGCTGCTCTTTAAGAATCCTGAAGGCCAAGTCGCAAGGTGGATCGAACGGCTGCAGATGTACGACTACGAAATACAACATCGAAAGGGAAGTCTTCATTCTAATGCAGACGCTCTCTCCCGTCGACCGTGCAAAGCAAATTGCAAACATTGCTTACGACACGAGGAAAAAGATGTCGCGTCCGTTCAAAGGGTGAGAGCTATGCCCATTGGTGGCTGGAGTGCGCGGGAAATACGGGAGGCTCAAAGGGAAGATCCGGATATCGAACCGATTATCGCCTGGAAGGAGCATGAGGGAAAACCAGACTGGCAGGAGATATCAAATAGGAGCCCCGAGCTGAAGGCATACTGGGCGCAGTGGGACTCCCTTCACGTACAAGACGGCATTCTAAAAAGAAGATGGGAAAGCCCGGATGGAAAGTCGTTCGTAATGCAGCTTGTTGTACCCAGGTCAAAGGTTATGGAAGTGCTCAGGGAATTGCATGATGGAGTGTCTGGAGGCCACTTGGGAATCAATAAAACGCTCGAAAAAGTGCGGGAACGCTTTTACTGGATTCATTCAAGGGAGGACGTTGAAACTTGGTGCAGGAAATGCGTTACATGTGCGGCCAGCAAAGGTCCGAGACTGAAAGTCCGTGGCAAAATGCATCAATACAATGTTGGAGCCCCTTTCGAAAGGATAGCAGTTGATATTGCGGGACCGTTTCCTGAAACAAACAATGGAAATCGTTACATCCTCGTTGTTATGGACTATTTCAGTAAGTGGTCTGAAGCATTTGCTATCCCAAATCAAGAAGCTAAAACCGTGGTGGAGCAAATCGTCAATAACTGGGTAAGCAGATTCGGTGCACCAATGGAACTGCATTCAGACCAAGGACGGAACTTCGAGTCGAAGATTTTCCAAGGAGTGTGCCAGTTACTCGGGATTCACAAGACAAGGACAACCCCGCTTCATCCACAATCAGATGGAATGGTGGAGCGCTTCAACAGGACACTGAATGAACACCTCTCTAAGGTCGTTGGCGAAGACCAGAGAGACTGGGATAAGCAGATTCCCATGTTTTTATTGGCTTATCGAGGAGCAGTGCATAACACCACAGGACATACTCCATCTGAAATCTTATTTGGTCGAACAGTCCGCCTACCTAGCGAGTTGATGTTTGGATATCCATGCGAAGAGCTCAAGAATGAGGAGGACTACGTTACAGACCTCAGGGATATGATCAGGGACGTGCATCGAGACACTAGGGATAAGATTAAGATAGCCAGTGACCGCATGAAAACGAGGTACGATACCAAAACGACAACTAAAGGATTCCAGGAAGGAGATCTGGTATGGCTATATAACCCTCATCGAAGAAAAGGGTTATCGCCTAAGTTGCAACAAGACTGGGAAGGGCCCTATACAATCGTAAAGCGCATCAACGACGTTGTCTATCGCATCCAACGAGGAAGAGGCAAGCTGAAAGTCGTTCATGTGGATCGTCTTCATCGTTATAATGGTGAAAATGTTAACGAGTTTGTTCGGGACGAACAAGTTTAAGAGGGGGACATTGTGGTGTGGAATGTATCGTGTAACCTAAAATGGTGAAGTGAAAACAACCCCTTAGTCACCAAACAAGTTCCACCCAAGTGTCACTTCCAATTGGAGACTGGAACCTGTCAAGTAAATGTATTTCACCACTGAACCTTGTTCTAGAACCACTTAGAATTAGCTAGAAAGTTCTCGTCAGATGGCGGAGTGGGTATAAAAGGACAGCTTTTAGAAGAGGGCGAGACAGTTGATTTATAACAGTGATTGGTTAAAGTTCGAGATAGTAATAGTTTGTGAAGATAAATAAGTGAAAAGTAATAGAGTAAATTAAGTGATTGGTTTGAAACGTTAAAGAATTGTTTAAGTAATAGTGTTCTGGTACTTTATAAGTGAAATATTAGAATAGTCGATAAAAGTGTAATAAAAGTGAGTTTTATTAGAGAAGTTAAACGGAATAGTGTTTTATCTTTACGAATCCCAGCCTGAATGTAACAGTAACGTATTTAATCATCTAAGATTAGAACCTGTTGAAGAGAATCATTTACCCACATAAAGGTATGCAATTTACCTGCCCCTAAAAATAAGCAATAATTGTAAGAAATTTATTAAGGGGAATTATTTATTATTTGTCGCCACTATATTACCATAGTAACGTACCTATTAAAAACATAAATCATTTTAGATTAGAATCTGTTTCCGATGGAGCAGCTCATTTACGTATTTTTTAACTTTCTCCATTACGTAGATAGTAAGAGAAAGATATCTATTATTTTTGTGCAAAATTTCGGACTCGAGAAATTAATCAATTCTGATATAACGATGATAGAGGAAATCAAAAAAGTGGATTGCAAAATTCTGTCCGGTCTGTCCGTCCTTCCACAGGCCTACAGCCTATACGGCTTCCCGGATTACGTTCAAGGTGTTTTTTTTTTTTGCAATAATAGTACTTCCCATATAAAATTTTCGTACCAGTTTGATTTGATCGAAAACGGCTCTAACGATTTCAACCAAAATTGATATTTAGGCTAAAGTAGGTGAGGTTACCAGGACTGCGTACCCAGTTTTTGGCTAAAAATTCGAACAACGGTACTTTTGAAATTTCGACATATCTCGAAAACGCTCCATACGATTTAACAAAAAATAATTTCTAAGGTAATGTGGTCATTTATAACTTAATAGCAAACTCAGTTTTTCTCTATATTATCGTACAATGGATTTTTGAAAATAGTATTCTTTAGGCGCGTTGGGCACTTTAAGATGGGAAGAAATTAATGAATTCGCGTTACCTTTGTAAAACGACACCGCGTCATCGTCACCGAAAAACCGACACCGCGTCATCGTCACCGAGAAACCGACACCCGATGGCGCTGTTGTCCATTTTCTGAGAAACTCAACCAATCTAAATGAAACTTTTTATGTGAGCATGGTTGGATGCAGCTAGAAAGATAGGATAGTTTTGGACCCGATAGGTGGCGCTGTTGTCCATTTTTTTGAGAAACTCAACCGATCTCAATGAAACTTTGTTTGTGCGCATGGTTGTATGCAGCTAGAAAGATAGGATAGTTTTTGACCCGATAGGTGGCGCTGTTGTGCATTTTCCGAGAAACTCAGCCGATCTCAATGAAACTTTGTATGCAGCTAGAAAGATAGGATAGTTTTTGACCCGATAGGTGGCGCTGTTGTGCATTTTCCGAGAAACTCAGCCGATCTCAATGAAACTTTGTATGTGAGCATGGTTGTACGCAGCTAGAAAGATAGGATAGTTTTGGACCCGATAGGTGGCGCTGCTGTCGATTTTTTTGAGAATGAAATGAAACTTTGTTTATGTGCATGGTTGTATGCAGCTACAAAGATAGGATAGTTTTGGACCCGATAGGTGGCGCTGTTGTCGATTTTTTTGAGAAACTCAACCTATCCCAATGAAAATTTGTATGTGTGCATGGTTGTATGCAGCTAGAAAGATAGGATATCTCATTTACAAATTAAATGGAAATTGTAATATGTATGTATAATTTTTCTAGATGAAAATTCATAAATTTCATTGGTATTCATTTCAAAGAATACCAATTAATTATTAAATTCAATATTTCATGTATGTATTAGTAAATGTACGTTTTAAGCAATAGATTGCTATATTTTTTGTAAAATAATATGCATTATTTTTGAAAATTGTAATATAAGATTTGTAGTAGTAGTTTATAATAATCAATAAAGAAGCACTTCATTTGAAAGTATTTCCTGACGATTCGAAAAATGCACACGTAATTGTTCAAGTAATAACTTCTGTCGGCACTCCCGGAGTGCCTGTCTTTTATTTAATTTAGTTTTTTTTTATTTTTACCGTAAAACGGCAATAACGATTTTGACCAAAATGCAAACTTAGAGTCAAATGGATGTTTTCAAAACTCATATATCGAAAATCCCATCTTGATTTCGATAAAACTTAAAAAACGAAGCAATGCTTACATCCCGAACAATAGTGACGCAATAGTATTTTTCAAATAAAACATTGCAATATTTGGTACTGTTTTGTCTGGCAAATTTTACAAAAAACCGCTATAACCATTTTGACCAAAATACATTTAAAAGATAATAATCATTCTTAATATGATTTTGTTAAAACTCTGGGGGGCAAGAGTGGTGTTCTATCGCCCTGCTATGGTGCATCGTAGTAAATGAACTGCTAAACATACTCAGAAATAAGGGATTCTATGTCCATATGGACACTCTTAACGAGAAAGTTTCGTTCGACCCAGTCGTGCACTTTATTTTTCCATGTATTATAGATGTCGCTCTTTTCTTTTCATTTATAAAAAACATAAATAAATAACGAGAATAACAGAAGTACGTTTTTTAGTATACATTCTTATAAAAGGTATGGTCGATTTTCGACCACAAGCGATACTAGTTGTTATAAATGTGTGAAAATGGAAGTGAAAATGTTTTTTTTTTTTGCTGCCGACTAATAAACAAAAGAAACAATAAAATTCAGATTTCATGTTGGACTTGACAGCAGAAATCTGAAATCACAGATCAAAATCTGGAAAGCCAAGTCGAAAACGGCATAGCATTATAGTAGTCGGACTTTTAGTGAAAATATTTTTTTCCAAGGATATTTAGTATAAATAAAAGAAAAACGTAAATATATACATTTTAAAAACAAACTTTGTTTAAATCCGTTCAACATAAAAATATAACAAAAACCAAAAACATTCCATTTTAAATAAAAATAAATAAAAAACAAAAAAATTACACTTATGTCCAGTGCTCACATTAGAAAGCCCCAATATTTTCAATCTTATTTAGAGCTAAATATTGCAGTGAAAACATAAAAAAGGGAAGGCTTTGGACTTCCTCGTACATCCTTCCCTCAAAATCGGTGCATTTAAGGTGGAACCATAATGTGCATTCGTCGCATCCAATGTTTTCAAGGTCGTTGTCTTCGGTGCCGCTTATAAGATCTTCATCAAATTCGGCGCATTTAATTTTCTCAAGACGGTCTTTTGTTACCTTTCTCCTTTTAGTGATTCTATGATTTTCCTTGTACATCTTTCTTTTACGAGCCTCTTCTTCTTTCTTTTCTTTGGCCTCAATTCGACTTTTATCGTTAAAATGGCGGTCTTCTTTTTTTCTTTTTCTTCTTTCTTTGCCTCTTCGAATTGTCTCAATTCTTTGGAAGATATTGCTGCGATTCTGTTTAAACATTTAGGCTTTTCAGATTTTTTGTCGGTGATGGAATCTTTAAATGCTTTCTTACAACAGGGGAGGAGACAAGCTTAATGGCTTTTCAAATGTGCAGGAAGATGAGCTACACTCGGTGATGCTATACTTGAATTATTTGCCTCTTTTCTTGTTTTTCCAATACTTTCTTTGTTTTTGGAAGCAGTAGTTTAGTTATCGTGCTCTATCTCAACATTGTCGTTAATAGGAACCAAAATACCTTCCGTCGAAACTTCGAAAGTCCCACATAGTATGGCGAGAAACGTCCCTTCGTCTTTACAGTAGTTATTCCACAATACCTCATCATCAAAATCTGGCAGACGGACGTTATTTTCTTCATACAAAAGATGGAGTGACATTTGGCGTATTAACCAGAGATTGATCTTGTGCTGCTACTAAAGGATTTTGTGGACTTCCGAAGCTTTTAGTTCCTTTCCCCATTTGAATGATATACTGAAATCTTCACTTAAAGTATTTATGACCTTTGTGGCGGCGTCGAAATCCTTTTTGGTCAATGACTTTGATGGCGTATTAAATTAATTTTCTCGGCTCTTATTCTTTAGGCTTTCATTATTATTTTGTACGCACTTTGTGTAATCCACAGCATCCGGATTGAATGGATACAACTCACATTTTCGAAAACCGTTTACGATGATTTCTGCCAAATTTTCTTTTTCCAAAATTTTCTCTAAAAGAGGACAGAATGTCGACTTACTTAAAACGCTGCTCATGTTTTCACGTTGCATTGCCCAGTCATAAAGAGTATTCTTCCATTCTGACTTAAGGGGTTTGAAAATACTAACATCGGCAGGTTGCATAATATGAGTGGTGTTCGGTGGAAGAGCGTATAATATAAATAAACTGCCTATCATGACAAAATTGGCTTTAATTCATTGTCAAATGACTTCGGTGTTCGTCAACGAGGACAAGGACTGTTTTTTTAATATTTTGTTCTGTTATCCACTTGTATAATCCTTTAGTAGTATAGTCCAAGAATATATCTGACTTCATGCAGCCGGTGTCAGATTTTCCTAAAAAATATGCTATTAACCACATCTTTTGGAGGTCTAACGTAAGGAAAAACTACACACGGGGGCAAAGTTTTTCCACTTGCGGAAAAAAAAAAGAAGAGAAGGACCGTTATAGCCTCTTTTTCTTTTCCTTGTGCGATCTTATATACGTTCTTATACCCTGGAGGTGCTATAACCTTCCCACTTTTTGGACAAAGACTAAAACTAGTCTCATCTCCATTAAATATTCAAGTATATCACCAGCATCTATAGAGTCCAAGTAGTTCTTTAGATTATCGAACCATCTGTTTATGCTTTCCATTGCTATTACGGCTCGTCCTTTTGATATATCCTCAGGAGCTCTGTGACACAGGCCGGGGTTTCTTTTTAAAAATGATTTTTACCATTTATTACCTGGTCTATCGTTCTTAAAAGGATTAGGTCTTTTTTCTTCCAAAATAATGTTTTGAACAGTATTTAAAAGGCCATCTGACTTCAAGGGGAATCCGCATTTGCTGAGGTTGATGCACCAGTTGGCAATTGCTGTTTCCTCTTCCTTGAACAGGACGGCAGCTGGTCCCATCTTCCGCGGACCTTCAGATATCCTTGGTTAAAATGCTACAAATACTTCTTTAATGACTGTAATATAATTCAGAATTATCGAATTGACACGCATAACTAATTTTAGCTGTGAAAATCACGAATAATCCAGTAGTCGGCCGCTTGGAGGTGAGTACTTGACTAGCCAGCTAGTTACTTATCCCAGTAGTCAGCCCCCTTGTTTTTTGCCGTATTGTTAATAAAATTTATATTTTTTTTTATAATATATTGAAGAATAAGAAGAAGAATACAATGTTTGTATGTTTGTCCTCTATAGACTCTCAAACTATCCAACCGATTTGGCCCAAACCGGTTAGGTTTTCGGCTATAAATATTTCAAGTGGGCATGGCCCCTCCCACATAAATTGAATAACATCATATATCTTGATTAATGTGATAGCAAGAGTTTTGAAACATTGCAGTATCCCATATGTTACTGATTTGAATAATCAGGAAAAAAATGGGCGAGATCGGACCAGTGGGAGTGGCAGCTCCAGTACAAAGTAAATATTTAATATCTATAGTACTATAATAGCCATATTCTTAGAAATTTGTGCACGTTGATTATTTGTTTATGTGAATAGTCATGGGAAAATGGGGCGGGATCATATAAGTGGGCGTGGCAGCTCCCATACAAACTGAATATTTAGCTCACATACAAAATTAATATTAAATATCTAGGGTTCTATATTAGCTATATAGCCTTCAAATTTTGTACGAGTCCATCAACTACAAATATTAGTAGTCGAACTGAAAATGGGCGGAATGGGATAAATGGGCGTGGTACCAAATAAAGCAAAAAACAAATAAGCGTTAAAATAAATTATCACATTCAAGACTTTTTGCAAGGTTATTTAATAATATTGTTCAAAAATTGTTTTAGCGTTCCTCATAGTCCTAGAATAAATAAAAAAGGTAAAGAAGTAAACAATAAATTTTATGATATGGTTTTAAGTAACAATTCATGTTTAACAGGTACACTGAACATAAAAATATATTTTATTGCTATGGTAATCACATGCTGTTGACAAGTGAAGTAGTTCAGGTATATATGTACAAGTCATCATAGAATTAACAAGTGAAATGGATCAGGTATATTTCATTCAACTTCATAAAATTTATTGGGATTTCCCCCCTTAAGCGTGAATAACGCGTTTTCAATAACACAGGTATTCATTGAACATTTTTCAATAATTTTATTGCTGCATCAGGCAAATTTAAAAAAAAAAAATGAATGTATATTTCTGTTTTTTAATATTTGTTTGCCACTGTCATTTTTTAAGTGATAGTGAAAAGCAGTGAATTACTTCAATGGGTGTGCAATTCTTTAAAATTATATATTTTATAAAAATACGGATCTATTTATTGTTTTCTTAATTAAAATACAAAAAAAAACAATAAAAAAACTCCATTGTTCAATTTAATAATAGAAAAAAAAAAGCAAAAGCACCGCTACTACCTAAACGAAAAGCAAAATTCATTTGTTCATTCATTCGTTCATTCATTCATCGAGATCGACTGTCTGCACTGCTTTTTTTCTTTTGCACGAGTGTCGATGTATTGCATGTCTATTTGAATTATGACGCTTTAAGGAAACAGAACAAAACAAAAGAAAATAATGAATATTCCGTGTGCACAGAAAACGAGTGCACGAGTTCACTACAAGTTCATCAAAGTAAAGCGTCATTGGCAGGTATGTACCAGGTACGGCGTGCGGGTGACGAATGACGATGGGGATGAATTCTTGTAGCTGAAGGAAGGTATGTATATAGCATGATCAGTGTTATTATATCGTGAGATTTATCCCTTTTTGTGGGATTTTCGGTGTCTAAAAAGCCTTCCGTGGGATAAAGGGAAACACCACGAAATCGTGGGATTTTTAGGAATCTAATAAAAAACATTCAAACTATAAGTTTTAGCAGAAATTTCATCAACACATCTACATTTTACGACAAAAAAGGTTCCATAAAAATATCCTCATGTAAATTTTCTTTCATGAAAATTTTCTAGTACCACCAAAGTCATGGTAATGTTAACAATCTACGATTTTAATACTTAAGGTGAATTTAATATAATTTTTTTTCCGTGTACCTAATACAAATTCATTTTTTTTTGCAAAAAAGTATCGAGGGATTTTGGGGATTTAAGTACTGTGAAATATGCAAAATATGGGAAAAATGATTACGCTGCGTGGGATGAATGAAGAGAGAGTCTTAACAACACTGAGCATGATACAACAAGACAAGATAACGCAGAGAAGTTTTCATTTTTGATTTGTTCTGCGCATCTACGTCACAAGAGCCCGATGAACATTTTGACATTTGGAATTTACATGTGTTTTACATGGAACGGTTTGTGTTGTTCCTTTAAATGCTTAAATAAATATTAAATTATAAATAATATAGTTTCGGAATTGTGTTAAATATGTTTGGATAAACATTTACGTCAGTATAATTATGTGTTTTTTTTGCTGTTGCTATCGATTATAGTGCTGTAAATTTATTGTATTTAGCTTTGCTTGACGCGGCGAAGAAGAAATTTAAAAGTAAAGTTGTATTGTATAAAAAAAAATGCTAAATATGAAGTGAAGAAAATAAAATGTTTTAAAAACAAGTGGTTTAGTTAATAATTTTTTTATATTTTCGTTTTCTGGAGTTTTTTTCATCAACTATTTGTCGATTTAGAAGGCGAATGCGAAAGTACATTCGCGAGCGGAAGAAGAGTTTTTTTTACACGGATGTTGCAATTAATTTTTGCTTTTTTTGATAAATCAATTAAGTGGGTCAAATAATTAGTCCGAATATTTAGCCCATCACCGTTGACAACATTGAAAACGTTTTCCAGAGCCTTCATATCGACCATCATAGCTTCCGATGGCTTCGAAAGACCACCTTCGCTGAGTTGGTTGACCCAAGATAAAGAATTATCTTCAGTTTGTCCAAGCTCAGGCAGGTTTTCTTTCAGCCGGTGACATATGTAACCTGCTAGGTTCTCCAGGCCATCGTATGCCATCGGAATTTCAAGTTCTGGATCCGAACATTTTGCTTCCTTCATTAGGGACAATATGATCAGCATAATTCAAATGTTCCATAATGCTCTCAACCACTTCTTTGTTCTGTCGGATAGCCATTCTATTTGAACGCCTACATTGAGGAGCATTTGGAACACAAACATCACCTTCAGATAAGTGTACTTTGGGAACAGCACCAGGTTTCAATGCACGTCGACCAATAAATCCTACGAGGGAAAGCATACCAATTAGCATTAAGATTACTATATTAATACAACAATTTACCCATTTCATATTCAGTATTGTGTAGAAAGTCGTCTTTGACAAAATGCAGACTACAAAGTCTTGCAGTCTTTACATTTATTGGATCTTTCCGTCTACAAAAAGATAACCATTGCCTTAAGATATTTTTTTCTTTAGGGAAGCTATGGAAGCTGGTGTCTAATGTTTTCTTCTTCCGGGTATTATTGTTGCACTCAAACACTGAACAAACGCCCATTTTAAATAGTCACTTTTTATTTATTTAATTAAAAAACAATCACAATGCCACTAAACTGAAACAAAATTTGAACTTTTGCGCTAATAATCTTGTTGTATCATGCGCACAACCTACGTCATAATTTGTTGACAGATGAATTCCGATGAACAGCATGTGCAATGCGCTATCTTGTCTTGTTGTATCATGGGAATTGCCCGTGTAGACCACAAATAGTATGATTAAAAAAATTTCATGCAATATATTGCTCATCTCATTGCTTGCTATCGATAGCAGAGACAATACTCAGACCCCCAACTCCGGCCGATTTTCCATTACTTGCCTACAAGATAATATTACTATGGGCTTGTGAAGTTTTTTTGCGCTATTATTGAGACATAGAAATTCGTATTGATTAATGTCACGAAACTTAAAAAAATCCGGCTCACCAACACACCCCCAAAAAAACGTCACAGCTTCCGCTGCTTAAAATCTTTCTTCCGGTGTGAGCAAATTTGCTGTCAGCGTTCATAGAATTTTATCCGTTAAATTTGAAATTATTCGTTTTGTGTAAATATATATATTTTTGTAGGAATTAGTGTACATTTTTCTTAAAATATTTATGAAAAACTATCAATGCAGAATGGTTGTATGAGAAAAAAAAGATGTTGACAAAACGTTTATCAGTTATTTAAGAAAAGTGTTCACTTGAAATCTATGTTAATGATATAGAAAAGGCATAAATACGTCAACATGTGCAAATATTCCGCTTTGTACGTCGTGTACCATAGAGCACTTTAGTAAAAAGGCGGAAGGTTGGCCGACACGTTAATCATTGCGGTTTGATTGAAACCCATCGACATTGCTATACATACTTCAGTTATTTCTATTGTATGAGTATAAGTTTTGAATAAAGAATTTGAATTCACCGAATTATATAAAGCAGCATGTGCATCGGAACTACTATTTTTATTACATTAAAGGCCAGCTAGTTGAAGATAAATTAAGAAAAAAGAAATTCGCATTATTAATTTTGTTTTATTCAAAGGTATACAACAGTCAAGGATAATACATACCTACAAGTTTTTTTTTAAAATAAATTACTACTACCTACACTACATGTATGTAGGTAGAAATTTTTGTTAGAGGAAACGGAAAATTAAAAATTATATTGTGCTTATTTATATCACTAAGATTTCGAACGCATTTTGAAATAAAAATAAACGGGCACACAAATGTTTCATATTTATATGATAAAACATCGATTGTTTATGTTTTACGAATGTTTACATTCGTTGAAATAAAATGAAATTACTTACATTTATTTTGCATTTTAAGTTCTTAATGATGTTTTTTTTTATGTTACAACCACTATTACAAATAAACACATTTCATCTGACTAAGTTATTCAACATTTACCAAAAACAAATCATATATTGGAGATAATTGAAATTATAATTATTTACACCAAGCAGTTAATTTAACTTTGGAGTAGATATAACAATATTAATACTACAAATTCAGAACAAAATGAAATATAAAGCATTTTCAAAATTAGTTTGAAAATATTTTGCTTACGTAATTAAGTAGATAATTGCAAATTATTTTGCAGCTACAATTTTTAATTCTAAATGTTTTATACATGCCCTTCCATTTTAATGGTTTTACTAATAGGGACTTCAACGGAAGACAAACATTTTTATTCGTGTGAATTATTATAAGAACAAAATCGAGATTAACGGAAGGGGAAACTTACAAATATACATATTAATATTTACAAATTACTAAAACATACTAGGTAAAAACATTTTCCTTTTTAGAACAGCTACAGGTCTGAAAATAATAATAATAGATAAATAGTATACGGTTACAGGTGCCTATATAATAATAATAATGCATACTCATAGTTTCCTGTTGGATTTCAACTTTGTATGATGGATTGTCATATGCTGCATCACTCTTTCGTGGAGGTGTAATAGATGCGGTCTGATGCACCCTCCTTCGTGTAAGTATTAGTAGCAGGGCTAGTGTTGACATAATAGCTAGGGCCGCCACTACAGAAACAACTACAAGGGGTCCGTAATAGTCACCGACTGGCTGCTCACCGATACCAGCAGTAAGAAGTTTTCCTATAGGCAACAAATATAAAATTAATAGATAATAATCATGGAATCAGGTAGTTTAATATTTATTTCAATTGTCTTTTTAAGGTCGTAGGTTTGTATGTTTTACACATAGTCACTGACATAGTAAATAGGTAGAAATCTTAATTCTGTAATTATCTGAAAAACTTACCCGTTTTTGCTGGAGTAGCAGGACCTCCTGGTTTCGTTACAAAATTCACAACATTACTCTTTTTAATATTTCCGTTCGTTAGATACATTTCCAACCATAGGCGATATTTAGTGCCAGGTTTAAGGTCCATAATCAATGCCCCAGTATTAGAATCTCGTTTTGCTATCTTAAATACACTAGAGTCCTCCTTACCAGAGTCACTCTGATATATCGCTCTATAAATATTAACATATTTATCTTCTGGATAAGGTACACCATTCCAAGAAACCTCCACAAGAGTTGGCTTCACTTTAGTTACATTGACATTGACATTAAAAGCGAAGACATCAATCTTTGGTGCCGTGCGAACTTTAATCATATTACCAGCTCTAAGCTCAGCTCCATGCCCTGGGAATGGAATATAGTATAAACCTATCTCATAGCCAGTATCTGGCTGTAGATTTTCAATTGTGTACGATGTTAGTGTTCTATGTATTAGTGGAGAAGCGGCATAAATCATTCCAGTGAGTTCTTTGTATCTTAATTGAATGCCATCGACATACTCTAACTCATCATCTAAAAGTTTCTTCCAGCTTACTTGCAACCAAGTCGAATTCGTATTACTGACATTTAACTCAGGGTCTTCAACATTTTTTAAAACATCTTGGAAGTCTGGTCTATAATCCGAAACCGATGGAGGGGGTGTAATCGTACGTTCAGCTGGAGTCTTAACAGTATATACTTGGCTAGACGGTTGAGAGTTCAGATCTCTAAGTATGAGTGTTATTTTTACTTTGTATAATGAATTTGGTTCTAGATTTGGTAGTTCGAATTCGAGTTGTGAAGTAGCAATCAGATCTTCTGGTGGTGCAAATATTTGCGTTTCCCAGTTCGAAGTGTCATTATTAGGACCATTCGTATAGCGAAGCTCCACTCTTCCATGCAAGTTAACATAGGCTTGTGGGACAGTGAAAATGATGCGAACTGATCGGGCATCAATGGCTTCCAGCGTAATTACTTGTAAGTCGGATTGAAGGTTATTCATGGCTAATCCTAAGAAAAAATAAAAATAAAAAAAAATTATTTAAAAAAATATATTTTAAAGCAATTATTCTTCGTAATTGTTGCAATATCTACGCCAAATAAAAGAAATTGTTAGTGCTTATAATTTTAACAAACATATTAATGCCTTTTCATAAAGGTAAGGGTTTAGTTAAATCAGAGGTTAGTACGTTGGGCTCAGCAAGAAGTTCATCTAAGAATGATAGTGGGTAACAAATGCTTTTTTCCTTCCTTTAACTCATGCCAAATTTAGTAACCATCTTCTTCTGCGACATTCTTTGTTGCCGAAATATTTTGTACGACATGAAGAGAAAGAGGCGATTTATAATAACACAAATATTTTTAGAGTTAACTTTTGTTATATCTAAATAAAAACACCTATCTCTATCGATCCTCATTTATAATTTTTAAATTTTCTTTGAGTTTGGCCGTGTGAAAAAATTCAAATACTTGCTTTCATAGCGGATTTCTCGAAACTACCCTATTCTCCATACACACAAGCTGATTATTATTACAGGGGACAATCCGGCAGTGCTAGTAAAAACTAACCGAAATTTTAAACTCATTTATATACTGAACTGCATACTGGCACTCAAATTTCATAACGATAGCAATCAAACTATGTAGGTATATGAAGATAGCAATAACATTTACACAAGCTTTATATACTACCAAGCTTGAAAATAAATACCTTTTGAAAACAAAAAATGTGCTGAGCATCAAAGTATATCGTTGCTCAACTAGACATCAATATTTGCACTTAAATTAGAACAATTAAATATATTGAAAATTACACTTAGATTTTTTTGTAGTTGCTTGTCCTAGAGGATTGACCGACGCGACGCTATTTTCTATTTGGTTCTTGGTTGGCTCCACGTAAAGCGTAGTATGCAGATGATCCGAAACGAAATTTTCCGGTGGTCTCCAAAAGGACAACGAAACGTCTGCGAAATGGCAGTGGAAAATAATTTGTGGAGGGTTCCATCAGCTGCTACACAAGTAGCAGTGTTACCATCACTGTCAATTTATCTTCGATTTGGATACTCGAACTTTTCGCTGGCTCCTTAAAATTTAGAATATTTACTTTAAAGTTTCGTGATTTTTTGGCGAAAAAAAATACATAGGTAGGTACTTCAATAACAAATGTATTCTTTTCGCATGACGAAACCGTCAACATTTTCTTTTGCTTTTTTTGACCACTTAAACTTGATGGCTGAACTCATTCTTGGTCTTCAAATGGCTTATGAATTATAAAGTAAGTTTATCAAAAAAAATTGGCAAATTACCTTTTAATTTTCTAAAAAAAAGATTTCGATCAACTGGAGTACAAATGTCAAATTTTCGCAAGCAAATAATGTCCCGGACAATAAACGTGTGCGAAAAGAGAGTGGTGAATTGTACCAAGCAATCTACTAGAACTAACCACTTTTCCGCCATCATTTCGCAGCATCTGCGTACCAGCTGCGTACTGCAAAACGAAAAGGAGAGCGCAATTTTTCGTTCATGATTTCGTTGTGTCACTTTTGTATAGGATTTTCCGTTTCGTGTCATCTGCGTACTGAGCTTAACACGGTGTCTCCACGTACAAATTTTCTTTCATGAAATCTGTCAAATTTGATCGCGTTGCATAAACGACAATATGAAATGAAATATCATGAAATTTCATTCGTTGAAATGTCGTTGAGCAGAGCACATCGTTGCGTTGCATTAAAGGTCATGAAGGAATTAGAAGAATTGCGGAAACGAGCTGAGAAAAGAAAATGTAGGTTTTGGGTAAATCCATTTCTGGAAAAAAGGGTAATGCACAATTTAGAGGAACATTTATTGAAAGATGTTTTGTGGGCTGGGAAGATGACGAGTTTCGAAATTTTTTTTCCACAACGTTGGCTGTTCGAAGGTTTCTCATTTTAGCTCTTCGGTGTCCTTGCCACTTTCCTTGGACAATTGCAACCATGCATTTCTTTTAAGGTCCAACCTTTTGTAGTCTTTACTTTTATAGTTCCATAAACACTCGAATTTTTCATAATTGTATATAAATTGAAACACTTCTTCTACTCGCCACTCAGCCATCGCGGGAAAAAAAACAAGAAATAATAACCAACTATTTCCACTATTATTTAAACTTCAATCTATTCATTGTTAGAAAATAAGATCTGTCTTGATCGTTATGCAAAACTATAATACCCCATGTGACTACATCCTACCTTCATCCATTCTCTATTCCCATTTACCATATCCTTGTAATGACTATAGGTACTTCTCTCGTTTTTATTCAAATATGTACCTAGTTTCAGCGCTACAAGCGACCATTCGCCACTCAGCCATCGTGAAAATGAAAAACAAGTGTCAAACTGCACAGAAATTGCAGCCCATTTCATGAAATCAATAAAATTGATAAAATTTCATGCAAAGGAAATTGCAGGTGGAGACACCGTGTAAAGTGATTATCATATCGAATATCGCAATTTTGTCACCGTTTGCTTGTAACAGCTTTTAGGTGTCGTTTTTAATTCACAGAACCATAACAAATAAAAGTTATATAGAAACAAAAAAAAAAAAAACAAATTTCAGCGCAATGTTTACTTTAATGGATTTATTCTATGCCGCTGCGAGAAATGAAGAAAATAATTTACAGCTGAAGGTGGGATCGATCACCATCGTGCTGCGAAATCTGAATCATCCGAAATTGTGCAACGGTACGCGGTACAATGTTATTCAAGCGACGATCGACAAGGGCAAATTCAAATGCGAGGAAGTCCTTATCGCACGATTTTGTGGAAAATTCGTTTTGAAGGTTGAAGCTTGGAGAATTTCGGATAATTCTAAAATGTGCATATGTGCGGCAGTCTGCTGTCGAAATGCCAGCGCCAAGTCGTTCGATGCACGATGCATTCAATCGCGAATCGAAACGGCCGCTGTTGAGTGCCGAGCAGAAGAACATGTACGATTCGCTGATGGAGATTGTTGACCATGCAACGGGAGGCATTTACATTCTTCATTTCAAATTGTTCCTCTCCACTGCCCAAATTTATAAAAATCTCGATTGTGTGAACGTGCAATACTATGAGCGAAGAATAAGGGCGTTGATAGTTTGACTTTCATTATTCAAAGATGAAAATTAAGCGACCAACTATCCGATGGAATTTTCGAACTTGCTTGATGTGTCAGGAGCTCCGCCGCATAATTTACAGCTGAAGGTGGGATCGATCACCATCGTGCTGCGAAATCTGAATCATCCGAAATTGTGCAACGGTACGCGGTACAATGTGATTCAAGCGACGATCACCAAGGACAAATTCAAAGGAGAGGAAGTCCTTATCGCACGAATTCCGATTATTCCATTTGATATTCCATTCCAATTCAAGCAGTTCTCCATTCGATTGGCTTTTGCGATGACAATCAATAAAGTTCCCTGTTTTTCGCACGGTCCAGCTGTACTTTGCCTGTTTGTTCGCGTGTTGGCATACCGTTGTTTGTTTTTGCGATGGAAAACAAATCGAAATCATATCGCTCTCTACTGATTTCAATTCCCTTCAAATTAATCACATTGAAATTTGAACTATCTGTGTTTTATTATCACTCTGGAGCTTATCTGAAGGCGTTCAATTGGGGCAAGACAAAGTTCGCCGGGTCCGCTAGTTTAATATTAAAACTCGATCCCATACGCGTAAAATAAATACCTACTTCAGTTAAAAAAGCAATCCTTCTAAATAAACAAATCGTAACCGACGCTGAGTGTCATAAACATTGGTGTTAATGAAAGTATGTGTAAAATCTGAGAAGATGTTTTCTCAAAAGATATCTGAGATCAAAACAAAGATTGATTTTTGTGGCAAATCGAACAAGAAAGGCAATTTCATTTGGTAATTTTTTCTTTTGTTGCGTGTGACCCTTGAGAAAACATTAATTTAAATATTTGTATAAATATTTCATTACTTCTCCATTAGCTTACAGGAAAAACAAACGAAACCAACCTACAGCTGACCGAAGTAGCGTTTCTTTTTTTTTTAGAATTGTAAGTGCTGCCCCAGAACCTATACATTTTTAGTGATCGCTTTACAAAGACAAAAAAAAAAAATAGTTGCTAATCAAAAAATTCAGTCAAAATAGCGACAGTCGGCTAGCACCTTAGCCGATTCCACCCCAGTATTAGGGGGAATGGTCTGCATAAAAAGCCTTGCTGAAGTCTGGAATGCTTCGAAAGCAACAATATTGTCCATACCAGTAAAAACAATACGAGTTGTAGATTTAATTCCTTATTGAACGAAAAAGAATGCAAATATATGAAAAGAAAAATTAATGCCCGTTTTGCTATATTAGTATTTGTATGGAGGCCCCTTTTTTGTTTTGGTCCGTTATTCCTTTTGAAATTGTTCAGTGGCAAATCTGGTAGGCGCAGCGGCTTAGAGGTTAGTGTGTATTTTAAGGTCTTGTTTCCACTGCGCCACCTCTCGCGAACTTCTGACAAACATCCGAGAGCGTAACTGTCAAGAAAAAGCTTTGTTTGTTTAAAGGCCTAAGTAAAGGCAAATGTGACTACTGTATAAAGAAAAATGCAATTTAAATGTAAAATGTAAAACAAGGAATGGACTGATTAGGAAGATACGTTGTTTGATGATCACGAGAATCTGAAGAAGATATTAGTAACAGCGTTAGTTGCATACGAAAATATTCAATCCAACGAATATTTTCTTATTTTAGTTAATATGAACTATAAAATGTTTATGAAATGAATGCACTATTTTTTTATTTTTGCATTGATAGATATATTTTTCATAAAACTCAATTCCTGACTAAATAGTAAACCAACACCATCTAAAGCATACATTTTAAAAATAGAGCAGGAAATTTTTTTACATAAGGATATGAATTCTTAATGTCTCAACCTGTTTGACTTCTATGTCCTTGTTGAGTAGCTGCAACTGGTGAGGATATAACACCGGGGTAGCCCGAAAAACCAATATTTTCTCCACCAAAAACTGTAACAGGAGGTCCTCCACCTATTATTTGTTCGTTACCACCTATTGAAGATGTCGCACCTGGATATTGGTCGTAATTTATATGATTGGGATCATTAGGTTGAAAATGTTGCAGGATCTGCTCGATGCGAACTTGAGGTGGTACTGTATGTTTCTGACTGTCCTTTGCGCCGATTATATTGTATATATCTGTTACACCGTTTGGTTTACTTTGCGGTATATCATTTGGATCCTGTTCATATTGTTCGTATGGATTAAAGTACCCTAAGCCTGCGTGTTGTGCGCCAAGGTTTTGGTTATACGCAATGTCATAAGGGCTCAAAATCGGGATGAAGGTCTCACCGTTTTCATTCACATATTTAATATCATTATTTTGTGGCAGTGCCTTGTTTAGTTTCTTAACTATTTTTTCGAGATTTTCTTTAGTTTTTTCAATGCTTACTCCATTTGGCAATTTTCCATCTATGGTTGGGTAAAATGCATTTGATGAACTTGCATTTGTCGCATTTTGAATATCATCCTTTGTACTATTTGTCACATTGTTTAATAGTTCTGAATTATGAATTATGATGACATTAAGTGTGGTAAAATAGATAAAAAGAGGAAATGTGAAGACAATAAAGAGAAAAAAATTAATGAGTCTTATATAGCAATGTATACTAAGTTAAATGATGTGGTTTTACTGCATGAAATGTTTGATGATTTTGTTATGTCGTACAGTTCAGCTTAAATTAATTGGTTATCAATAGGTACCTACCCCAAAAGGTGAGATGTTTCTACCGTTTCTATGGTCTTTTTATTTAATATGATACTATAAATTTGTTTAAAAAGCCGAACGCATATAAGTATAGAAATGTTAATTGCAAAAGTGAATGAGCCAACTTTTTAAACGAAGTTAACTGTGTTAACGATTTAATAAAACTTAGTTTTTATCAACTAATAAAGATCTCAAAAGCAATTATCTAGAATAGAAATTTTACTAGTGTTGTGGTCTTTGAAGCACATTTTTTCCAAACAGATAAAACTGATGGTGAGAGAAACAAGTATTCCAAAGTCCCATAGACTTTAATTTATTAATGCATTCAAATATTTATTTTTTGTACCTATAGGTTATGTATTTTTTATTTACAGCCCCACGACCCAGTAAACTGTTTACAAATATAAATCAATTGTTCTTATTCTCCTAATTACAAGATTGAAACAAATACGTCAATCCCTTTTATAAACAGACGGAAAAACAGGCGGTCAGGGGCCCTACTCTGTATTTCGTTCCGAAAGTCATTTCTATTCGAAAGTGCTTTTCGTTCCGCTTTTGATTTTGTACTCTGTTAAACATTCGGAACGGAAAAAAACACTTTTCCCTTTTACGGATTGGTTGTTTCGAGTCTCGAATTAGTTCTCATGAAATCTGCCAAATCAAGAATTCAAAACAAATAACAAACAAGGCGGATAAGGCAAAATTGCGATTTTGAAAGAAAAATAAAACAAAAAAATTGATTCGGTTGCACTTTGGATGGATGCAGAAAATAATAAAGAACTAATTGAACGAAAAATTATACGGGACAAATCAAATATAATGAAAATGTGTGATAAAATGTAAAATTTTAGGTATTGGTGGCAAAGATTCATTTCACTATTTAACTATTGTTTATTATTTTAGTTTTGTTCAGAACTTTCTCCTTTCGAAGAACGCTTTTTTGTATGTTTTAAGATGAACTCTGATCCTTTAAGATCAACTGCAGTTCCAACTATCTTGAAACTAGCACAACAAACAACATCAAGTGCTGTTGCAAATGTCTGCAGTGCGATAGTAAAAGTATTGTATCCAAAACATATAAATTTTAAAATGAGTGAAATAAAAAGTAAGAAAAAACATAATCTTCATGATTTCTTAAAACAATGAAAGTGCCTTTACAATTTATAGATATGTGACCATGAAATTGTTCATACGGGCAGTAAATGCAAAGCACGGTGGTGCAGCACATGATTCACATGTATGAAGTCTCTCGTATGAACGTGAATATTTAATTCAAAAATTCTGTTTTGTGTCCATTTTTCTGCTCGAAGATTCACTATAATTAAATTTATTTGCTTGAATTATTATTAAAACTAAGTTTTTCTATAAAAAACATACATTTAAAGACATTCGTCGTCATTTCCGTCATCACATTGGTTGTAACTAGAAACAAATTTTCCGTTTTCGAATGCTTTCGACATTCATAAACGAGTTACCAGGTACGAAAATTCCACTTTCGGAATTGTCATTCCAAAAGTAGTAAATTTCTTTCCACTTTAGAAATAGAGAGTACGAAATATTCGTTTTCGAAAATTTTCACTTTCGGAACGAAATACAGAGTAGGGCCCCAGATCGGAATTGCAAGTTTTTAAAGTTTCCTATTATCGGAAAATATTGAAACCTCTAGTAAAACATTTTGGAAGAAAACGATATCTTTTCGATTCTATTAATGTTGATATTCATTTTCTGGTGCATATAATGCGCGATACTAATAATCATATTTAGTTTCCACGATAGATTTTACGAACTCACAATAGCGAAATTTTCCATATAAAATTAAAGATTGTGAACTACAAAATATTTAGTGTGAGTGTTAAAAATTATTGGCGCAAAATTATAGTCGGATAAAGCCCACTTTATGATTATTTTAGTACGTGACAATGTCCGTATTAGTATTTTTCTAATTATAGTCGACAAAATACCCACTTTATAGTTATAACCTGGTAATAAGTTTAAAACCAACAAAAGTACATATTATCCCTTAGTATAGACTCTCAATCCTCTCCCATCTGTCATTTCTATTGAAAAATTGTAATTTGAATTTTTTATTTTGGAAAATATTGAAAGAAATGTTCCCAGGATATTTATAGTTTTTAAGATCCCGAAAGTTTAAATATTTTGTGTTTCTAAGAAAAGCTAAATAAAACCTGAGCAAATCCTTTTTAAGATTTTGATTAGGAAGATTGCCTTCTAGCTACAGATTCAATACAATTTTTTTCATTCCATTCCTGCATTTTTAATTTTTTTGTGTTTTTTTCTCTTTTGCTGTCATTTATTACAAAATTGCTTAAGGAGTATTCCCCAAACTGTGTTTAGTTTCTCAAACTGTACATTTTTCGGTCTGTTTGACAAAAATTTGCGTCGCGCCCGCTCTAAAGTTGGAACTAGTTGTAGGCAGGTTACAAAGCGTTTATAATTTTCTAGAAAGTTAGGCATGGGCTTTAAAGTTAGAGTGGTGCTAGTTAGTATCTACTAAGCTCTCCTAATACACGATGTCTATAATTTTGCGCCATTATTATTAGTAGATATGTACCTAAGTTCGAAATTTACATATCAAATTTGGGAGCACTTAAACTGGACATCAAAGTATTTAAGCTTTTCCTTACAAATGTAACACCGCGGTCGTTGGCATTTCACCAGGCTGAGATGATTGCATTGTGCTGCATGCGTCGGACTACTTGCTTTGAGGATCAGGTGGAGGGAAAAAATATCCTTGCACTGGACAATCAGGCGGTGATCAGACGTATGAAGCAAACATTACAACATCATTGGCACTGGGATTGGCTGGCAGAAGAATGAAGATCTTGGGACATCATTGTGTGGAGACCCAGTCGATAAAACAGATTTTCACATAAAAAAAAAAAAAACAGATGATAGCGGTAACACTAGGAATCGAATCCAGGGAAGAACTATGAAGAAATTCAGAGAGTCTATCTGGGTAAAGATTTATGGTGGAAGAGAGACGAAAAGAGACCCGTCAATGGTGTTCTGATTCGAATATCTCTCGAATATATATGTATATATATACATATCCAAATGTAGTTTTTTAATCATTTATACCATCACGCACGCGCATTTTTGCATGAAACGGCAGAGATATCCGTTTATCCGCAGTCAAAGCTATGAAAGGCGTCAGAATCTTTAATCTTCCGTGATAAGAATGTGTGGCCGTGTAAATGCATCATTAAGCTACGCTTATAGGTGCTATTTTTCGTGGCAGAATTTTGACATGCTGACATCACAAAAATTAACTCTTCTTTTGTCATTTTTTAGAAGTTTAGATTTGTCAACGAAAATTAGCAGATCGGCTCAAAGTTAAATAAGTATATTTTAAAACAAACGATATTGGTTTAATTTAATTCGCGCGTTTTGTCCCCAAATCAACTGATAAAATAGAACCGAAATAGAGGAATACAGACTAAACGGCTGCTCTAATTTGGTTACCCCCTTCGCGTAGGGGTAGAATTTACCCGAGGAAGGCATGCATGTCGTAAGAGGCGACTAAAATTCAACCTCCGTATACCGAGCGTGTATAATATAATATAATTTTTTGTGCAACACGTCCGTAGGGACCCTAGGCCTAGCTTCTCACAACCATTCGTTTTGTGTGAGATTTCATTTTTGGAACGAATGGAAGGGATCTACAATTTTATGCCGATTCCAAACGGCTTATTGAGAAGCTCTTTCAAGACAGTTATACTCTCGGATGTTTGTCAGACGTTCGCGAGAGGGGGCGCAGTGAAAAAACCCTGAGTTGGAATTTGGGTTTTTGCGGGATTCGAACCTGGACCCCTTGCTTAGTAGTCCAACACACTAACCACTAAGCCACTGCGCCTGTGTAGTGTATACAAAAAATGCAATGAACAAAACGAAAAGATTTATTACCCCAGGTGGCAGTCCAGCTTTACTGGAAAATCCACCCTCTTCGGAGGTCGGCTCTACGGATTCTGGGGAGAGCCGCTTATTGCAATCCATTGACCCTTTTGTTAAAAGTTCAAGGGTATCTCGATCGCCTCCATCAAGATCGAACAACCCCGGGAAAAGAAGTCCGCCGGGAGCGCCAGCGCATGAAAAACGGTTCTCAGTGAAAGATATAAGCTCTGAGGAAGAAATTAAAACACTCCGAATCAAGCTTAAGGAAATGGATCTACTCTATCAAACTCTGAAGAAAAAGATAGAACTGTTAAAAGAAGAAAATAATGTTCTAAGGAACACTCATATTCAGAAAGAACGCGAATGCACTCCACCATACTTGCCTAGTCAGGAATACCACACTGACGAAGAAGAGCTAGCACGCGAAACGAATCGGGTCCCTAAGAAAAGACCTAGTAAGAAAAGGAGAGCCGGTTCTTCGCCTGAAGTCGAGCCTCTAAGAGAACAAACGCGTAAAGTACCGCAAGAAAAACAACTCCGAGGGCAAATTCGTCCACCGCCTCCAATAAACGTCGTTGGGGTGACGGAGTATAATAAGTTACACAGCCTCCTTAAAGGAACGATAACATCGGAATTTAAGGTAACATCTTTGAGGAATAATGCGTGGAAAATTAACGTCGTTAACCACGAAGACTACCGGGCAGTGTCCCAAAAGCTGAATACCGAGAAGATCCAGTGGTATACTTTTGAAATAAAGTCAGAAAGGCCACATCGTGTTGTAGCCAGGGGACTCCACCCCTCATGCACCAAAGAAGAGGTTATAAACGACCTCCGTTCCAAAGGGTTTAAAATTCTTGATGCCGTTAACATCATCAACAAGAAGAAGCAAAAAACCGAAAAAGATAAGGACATCCTGGTAAGGCGTGGACTTCCAATTCACGGAAAACGCGTGCTTCAAAAATAACATGAATGAAAAACCAATGTTAATAATATGCACTTACAAAAACTCGGCGAATTGGAAATATTCATACGCGAGAAAGATATTGACATTTGCTTGATTTTTGAAACTCTCGTGAAAAAGGGATCGAATTTAAAAATAAAAGTCTATAATGATTTCCACGCTTGTCACCCATCGGGAAACGCCATTGAAACTATGCAACTGTGCACGATTCGAGTTAAAAATAGTCAGCGTACTCTTAGAATTTCATCTATCTATTGTCCACCGCGTTCCGCGCTTGAAAAAAGTGATTATACTAACCTGCTTAAATCGCTCAAACCAAATTTCATTATTGGCGGCGATTTTAATGCGAAGCACACGTTCTGGGGCTCCAGATACATTTCGCGAAAAGGTAGAATGCTCTATGGGGCAGGTATGGAATGCAGTTGCGATTTTCCCTCGACGGGCAAACCAACCTACTGGCCAACTGATACTTCAAAACTACCTGACCTGATAGATTTTTTCGTTGTGAAAGGAATACCTACCAACCACATTAAAGTTGAAGAGAGCTTTGATCTATCATCTGACCACTCACCGGTTATATTAACATTGAGTGTAAAACTAGTCAATAACCTAGAGCCAGCGAGATTAACTGGTAGAAAAACTAACTGAGAAGGCTTTAGGAACGAAATAGAAGAGAATGTTGAACTGAGTGTTCCACTTACGACACCCTATGAACTTGAGGTTGAAGTTGATCGCTTCGTCGAGATCGTACAGCTCGCCTCCTGGAATAATACGCCTAATCCAAGGAAAACGCTGGCCAAATACGGGCAACGACATCCTCCCGAAATAAAAGAATTGGTCAACGAAAAAAGGAAGGCGCGTAAGAAATGGCAACAGAGTCGCGCTCCGCAACATAAAGCACATTTGAATTATTTGTGCAATTTGTTGAAGACAGTTATTAAGGATTTTAAAAATCATGCGATAGGTTCTTACCTTGAAAGTTTAACAGCGAAAAAAGATTCCAATTATTCACTCTGGAAAGCTGTAAAAGGCACCAAAAGGCCCGCGCCGCCAATTAGAATAAATTGAAATGAATGGGCAAGGGAAGATAAGGAAAAAGCGGACGTTTTTGCCGCTCATCTAGAAAAAACTTTTAAACCGTACGATGGCCAAGCGTCCACGACAATACTAATAGGGCGGAATTACAATCTGACGATTCAACACTCACTAGTGCAACGCTAAGTGAACTAAAACGTGAAATCGAATCCCTAAAACCTAAGAAAGCTCCTGGTTATGATTTGATCACCGGAGAAGCTCTACCAATGAAAGCATTAATTAAGCTTCTTCGTATTATAAATGCCGCGCTCAGACTAAAACACGTGCCGAGTCAATGGAAAGTCGCGGAGGTCATAATGGTTTTAAAACCAGGAAAACCGCCAAATGAAGTAAAATCGTATAGACCGATTT
Organism: Cheilosia vernalis; assembly: GCA_949126925.1. Classification (NCBI taxonomy): domain Eukaryota; kingdom Metazoa; phylum Arthropoda; class Insecta; order Diptera; family Syrphidae; genus Cheilosia; species Cheilosia vernalis. Next base: position 45,543,799 of record OX421358.1, read on the forward strand.
CCCTTCTTCCAGTCATTTCCAAAGTTTTCGAGAGAATATTGCTTAGGCGCCTACAACCGGTTATTGAAGACAATAATCTTATCCCTGACCACCAGTTTGGGTTCAGAACCAAGCAATCGACGATTGACCAAGTACATAGAATTACTGACGTAATCGAGAAAGCATTTAAAGAAAAAAAGATTTGCTCAAGCGTATTCCTTGACGTCTCACAAGCCTTTGATAAGGTGTGGCACGACGGCTTGAAATTTAAATTACGACAAGTTCTCCCCGCAAGCCTATATGATATTCTAGAATCATATCTTGGGAATAGACTCTTCCGTGTGGAATTCTCGAATACTCACAGCTAAAAGAAATTTCGGCCGGGGTACCGCAAGGAAGCGTCTTTGGTCCGCTTCTCTATTTGTTATAAACTCGCGATATTCCAAGGGAAGATGGCACTACCCTTGCTAGGTTCGCCGACGACACAGCTTTCCTAGCAGTAGGTAATACAATTGAAGAAGCGACTACAAAACTGCAAGCCGCAGTGAATAAGGTAAATGAATGGACAAGGAACTGGCGGATCGCCCTCAACGAAACTAAATCTGTTCACGTGAATTTCACCTATAAGATAACTAATGACTTGTCAATTTTTCGAAACTTGGCCCGAATACCCTTTGCAAACGAGGCCAAATACCTGGGAATGACACTCGACGCAAAGCTGAAATGGAATTCGCACGTGAAAATGAAACGTAGAGAACTCGATATCAAATATAGAGAAATGTACTGGTTACTCGGAAAACATTCCCAGCTCAGTACTGAGAACAAACTGCTTTTATACAAGCAAGTGCTAAAGCCGGTGTGGACCTACGGTATACAACTTTGGGGTTGTACCAAGAAAACAAATGCAACTATTCTACAAACTTTTCAAAATAAAGTGCTTAGAGAAATTCTTCAAGCACCATGGTATGTATATTAGAAACGACGATATCCACAGAGATCTCGGAATTCCAACAATCGAAGCTGAAAGTAGAAGCTTCGCAAGAAAGCATAGAAACCGACTAATCGGACATATCAACAATACAGTCCGACAAATCTTGCACGAGAGCAATTTATTGCGCAGACTACAAAGAACGAGACCGTTCGACTTGGCAAGATAAGATTAACCGCGTTTAATTTGCGGAACACGCAGGATCTTTCATTGGAAAGTAACCTGTCAAAAGTTGTTATTTAATGATAGAAAAATTACTTGATAAGTTATATCTTAGTTGCAGTATCTAACAATCTTTAGAAGGGTGGTGTTTTTAGTCAGTAAAAATCTGACACTACAACACTTTGGAAGACCTACCCTCGGATAAAAAAAAAAAAAAATTTGGTTCAATCTTCGGATTTGGAATTTGTGGATCTACAGTTCGGGGCGCGATTTTTCTATTTGCGTAGTCACCTCAATGTTAATGTTACTCCCCTTAGAAAATATAATATATACGTATGAAAAAACAGTTTTGTTAATTTTAAGACTATTGCTTTTGAAATCATGATAGGTATAGGTACTTAACTATATTTAATTCAAACCAATTTACCTTTGGAATCAGATATGGGAATTATAGCTGGAATCATTGCTGGAGCACATGCCCAGTGCTTACAACATTCGTCTTCAGGTATTGGGAGCAATCTGGCCAATGACTGATGGCAGGGTAAATCACTTGGTGGCAATGCCAGAACTGGTGGGCATGCTGGGCGACATTCTACCTTACTATTCTCGCAATAGCAGTGCTGCTCACACCCTACAACATAAATGAATTAAGACTTTCATCATAAGAGATTCTCAAAAATTACATACCCGTTAGATTCGATGGAATCGGTGACCAATTATCAAACTCCTGGCCCTTATACTCACAGGTACCATTATCAACACAACGCATTTGTTCTGGGCAACATTTTGGAGCAATAGCACGGAATGTAGCTGGTTCCGGCTCCCAACGCAAGCAATGGGGATCTAGTACATCTAAGCCGAAAGTTGACGGGCACTCAAGTTTGGCACAGTGTACACCTTCCTTTGTACATACACAGAGAGCGTCACAACCATCGTGAAATTGCTGCCCTATCTTATACGTGGCGCCTTTATGCGCACAAATAGAATCTGGTAGATTCGCATCATCTGCCGTTATCACAGAGTTATCATTGGAAATCTGAGATGTTGGTGGTGATGGGGTCTGCTCATGGTCATCTAAAGTCACATCACATAGTTCTAATTGACAACAAATATCTTTCGGATCTTTGACAAGCACACATTTCTCCAATCGCGTATGATTGCGTTCTGCACATCTTGGGCGACAGTTCATTTTACCACCTTCGTCACAGTGACATATTTGATCGCACCCAATCTCCAGTCGCTCACGGAATTTATATATGCCTCCATTAAAGTGGCATTCAACTGGTGTTGCCACTATCACAGGTTTCGTTGAATCTGAGAAAAAAAATAAGCAATATTTATCTCTTTGTCTCTATTTAGTAAGTTAAAATATTTTATGGCGATTGTGATATATCAATATAAACCATATGAAATGCATAGGATTTCTAATAGTTTCTTACCATTTAACGATGTTGGTAGAGTTGTAATTATTTCTGTACACTCCATTGTTGCACAACACTCATCATCCTCAGATGGGATTTCATGGCAATTGGTGTCTTCAAAAGTTCGTCCACGTTTGAACGACATTCCAGTGCATCGTCGCTCACAGATCCATTCACCGCGATTGCACGTGCATCTCTCATTACATTCGCGATCCATTGTTTCTCCGTTCTTTAAAAAAAAAAAAATTAGTGATAATTTTTTTTTCGGTTAGGTACTCAAAGGTTTGGCAACTAATTTTTTTGTTATACGTTATGATCTTGTGAAGTGGTTCTGTTCTGTGATTTTACACTCGGCCAAGTGATTTAATTTGAGTTTTAATTAAAGTTTTTTTTCAAATGGCAGTTCGATCTTTTTTGTTCTTCAAGACACAGAAAAAATATAATTGGCTGCTGCTGTTAATATTGCCAAAAAATAAACTAAGATAGGTAAAAAGTTTTTAAGTTCTTCATAAGAACCAAAAAGAGTTTGTGTGCGAACCAGATTTCCGACGTAACAATTATTGTTAATCTTTATACTTTTTTTTTGTTGTCTAAAAAAAGGTAGTTCTTTGAAAGCAGAATGCATAAGCTAACTATTAACAGGCATAAATTCGATTAATCGATATATCCGTATTTAATCCATTATATACTTTCAAAGATTTTGAGAACTGCACTGATTTGATAGGTTGACTTCTTACGGCACTTGTTTTTTTTTCGACCACATCTGACACGTCCTCTTCAGACTCCGCTATAGAAAAGAAACATAACTAAAATACCACCATTACCCATGACGTGACGGCCAGTATTGTAACCGGAACTATACACATCAACCATCAACCAGTGCAGTCCAGACTTAGCCCATAAGCACAATTATTATTATAAACGCATCGCTCCCAGAATAAATAAAAGTCAAATGAACGAAATCATATTAATTTGTAGTATGAAAGGATGGATACCTGCATACTTTCAAGTTGGGTAAGAACTGTGCAAACGAAGGTGAACAGAACAAAATAAAAGTTTTGAAAATGCCCTTGCCTAGCATTGGTTCACACAAAGCTTTTTTGAAGCAATGGTGTTTCTATTATAATACTGTATCGATACTACTACAACATGCATTTATGTAATATATAAAAATTGCAAATGCTTAGGTACTGAATCATTTGAGTTCTCCTATTAAGATATCGAATTTAAGATTATTCAAAAGTACATGGCATGGATTTTCTTATTTATCATTTAAATTTCACTTTTGCCTGTTAAAAGAAAAAACCAGTCTGCAAAACTAAAATTAATTGACTAAGCTCGCTACTGCACCAAGCCGACGCACACGTTATGTAGTGCATTATAAGCTGAAGCCAGCGATGCCAGATTACAAGATATATCTTTTTTCCAAGATTTTTGAGCTCCAAAATATGTACAAGACTTTTTACCTCAAATTTATCAAATTTCAAGATTTTTCAAATCGATAATTTTCTAAATCTAACAAATTAAAACATTTTTTTCTATTGAAGAAAATGTTTTCTAACGTTTCCATTAACTCTAAGACCCGTTTGCTGATACTACTCAAAGCGATTTAAGTTCCACTTAAAATCTTATGGAACAGTTTATGACAGAGAAAGAGGAGCCCATAAGTTATGTAAGAACTCTAAGAGAGACTGTAGAACTTAAATCGCTATGAGTAGTATCAACAAACAGGCCTAAGTAAGTAAGGAAATTATTTGTCGTATGTAAAGGCACCAATTACTAAGTAGTGACAAAGAATAGAAACTGAAACAGAAACAGATAGATTTATAAAAACATGGCTGCCGCTTATTCTATCAAAATGTTTAAAGCGGATCTATATATAAAGCTAATTGTCGAATTGCGGCTTGCTGGCAGCAACAGAAACAATCATTATAGACTTGTTTACGTTCTGTCGCTACATTCTGTTGCTGAAAAAAAAATGTTCTGTTCCTAAATCTGTTTCTGTTGCAAATGTATGGGATTCTGTTTCTGTTTCAGTTTCTGTTCTTTTTCACTTGGTGCCTTAAGTGATTAATTGACATTTACGAACGATACTCGATTGACAAAATTGAAACCTGATGTATAGTATGTTTTTGGAAAAATGTTCTAGGAGTACGAATGGAACGGATGGAACGTTCGCACATCCAATCTTAAAATTGTTTATTTTCAATATTTTATCGCTTCCACATTCGTCTGCAAATGTTGGGGGAATTTTTCCGGCTGTAAATTTAAATAAAACTAAAACTTGCAATCGTTTGAATACTGAAACAGTTGAAATTTTAATATTTACAAAGGATTTTTTGCGCTTTAATGGAGTGAATTGTTATGATCTTGATGTCAGCAATGAAGCTCTGTCTTTTCAAATAATATGTATAAATACATTCCAACATTTTAAAAAGCAGTAATGATAATTTATGAGCAATAATTTGTTTATAGATATTTATGTGATACCTACTAGGTACAATCTTTTCGAAAAAAATAAATATTTTTATTTAGTAAAAATATTTATTTAGCATTTCCAACTCTTTTTGTATTTTGGAAAAAATCTTGAAAAAAAGATATTTGATCTCGGAAAAACAAGATTTTCAGATTTTTCATCTGGCAACACTGGCTGAAGCTGGTTCAATCGTTTTCCGGTATTGGTGAGAGGCGCAAAAAGTACCGGTTACAATCCCTAAGACTTGATATGGAAAACCCAAGGTGATTGTTTTATGCAATTTGCACAAAATGCTTTCGAGATTACGAATACGTTTGGTTAAATATACATTATACAATGCATTGTATCTATTTTGTGGTGTATATCAATTTATATGACGTTATTTGGTAAATGTGTGCTGGGTTGGGTCACTAGAGTGGAGTGGAGACACTAATGATTTGTGACCGATGTGGCCATTTCTTTTAAATACGATTATGTATATGACACGGTGTCTCCACCTGCAATTTTCTTAGCATGAAAATTTTCATGAGAGGACAGATTGCACGTGGAGACCACAAATTTCATGAAAAAACCAGTCTCATGAAAAGTATTTCACAGCTCCTTTCATGGTATTGATTTCATGAGAGGGACTGAAATTTCTGTGCAGTTTGACACTTGTTTTTCATTTTCACGATGGCTGAGTGGCGAATGGTCGCTTGTAGGTTGTAGCGCTGAAACTAGGTATTTGAATAAAAACGAGACAAGTATAGTCATTACAAGGATATGGTAAATGGGAACAGAGAATGGATGTAGGTAGGATCTAGGATGTAGTCACATGGGCATTATAGTTTTGCATGTCGATCAAGACAGATTTAGCTCTTGGAAATAGCTGGTTATTATTACTTGTTTTTTTTCCAGCGATGGCTGAGTGGGAATGAGTTCGTGTTGTATGAGTTTATTTTTGGGTCATCGAACCTTTTACCAATTTTTTTAAAGCTATGTTTACACGATTGCCAGATGTGCGAAAATTTAAACAAGGAAAAAAACATTTCCAGGTAGTTTTACAAGCATCATAAAACAGAAAATGGAAAATATGCATAGCTACAACGAAAAGGGATAAGAAAGGATCATAAACATTTATAGATCCTTTTAGAAGAACACAAATGACGAAACAAAGAGTAATTAAGATGGATCGTAAACATTCACAGTTCCTTGTAGAAGAAACTTGTCAATATGCATTCTGCAAAAATTCCGAAACTCGTCATCTTCCCACAGAACATCTTTCAACAAATGTTCCTCTAAATTGTGCATTTCCCTTTTTTCCAGAAATGGATTTACCCAAAACCTTCGTTTTCTTTTCTCAGCTCGTTTCCGCAATTCTTCTAATTCCTTCATGGCCTTTAATGCGAGAACGCAACGATGTGCTCTGCTCAACGACATTTCAACGAATGAAATTTCATGATACGAAATGCCCACCCTTCATTTCATTTCATATTGTCGTTCTTTCAACGCGACCAAATGTGAGAGATTTCATGAAAGAAAATTTGCAGGTGGAGACACCGTGTAATATAAGGCATGTCTAGCCTATATAGAGTGGTACAAAAGTATATGGACATTTTTCTTCACCAGTTTAAATAAATAACAATACATATTTGTAATATGTGGCTCAAAATATGTATATATTCATATTTAAATGCTATATATTACCGGAGAAAGCTATACCTGTAGTTGAATAATAGGTTTCCGTTAATAGCAAAGCAAATATGAACAAATATACATGCATTGGGTAATATTGTGGGTTATAAGGAACGTTATTTGATTTGTCCAAGACTACCTGCTGCTCTCAATTACGCTTTTTTTTGCTTTCAACATGATAACCATATCCAAATCATTTCCGTATGTCAGTTCCGTTTTTTTTGACTTTGAATCAACGCTTTTATAAATTTAGCGGTGTAGATAGAAAAAATGTTCCTTCGAAAAGTCTATTGGATTCATCACTAAATAAAAAACAAAAACATGGGAAAAGTATTCATCCATACATAGAATCATAGACTGACACTACTCATTAAAACATAAAGTGCACGACTTTTTGTAGTTCATATCAACAGTGTGGTTGGTTGCTTTTTATTTTAATATGTATGTAGGTCAAAAACTCAGAAGCGATACTTTATAAAAATGTATTGATTTCATACATGACTTAGCTGGTTAAATCTGTGGTTAGGTTACCATATAAACAGGCCTGCACCGTGTTTTATACACTTCTCATCTCAGTGAAAAACGTCTACGAATCCGACCGGTCCGATTTTATTGGTTACTTCATCTTGCGTTATAATAATAGAGTTTACTGTATTATTTGTATTTTTTTCCCACAATATTGTACAGAAAGTTGTATAACAGATACGTCAAAATTAATACCTATGTAGTCGTTAAAAAAATTAAATTAAAAAAATAATTATTAAGGGCGCAAGATCGGCTGGTTATCGTTTTTCGGGTTAACTAACTAACTGATTCTCTGACTAATATTTTGCTGAAAATGGTTAAAATGGTTATAATAATAATAATAGTATTTTCTTTTTAAGTGGTGACCAGGTATTTAATAAATTGAAGCAGTTGTATTAGAGCTTACTGGTCTATGTTTTCCGAATCAAAATAGAAATAAAACTATTTTATTCATTTCCCGACGTTTCGTTGATGTTTTTTCAACTTCTTCTGGGGACTTTTTATTGGGTTTTACATTGGTCGAGTGGTTTTGACCATTTTTTTTAATAAATAAACACAAATAGTACATGTATAACATAAACACTATACAAGTAAATAAATAAACAAAATTACTAGACAAGAATCTTATAAACTAGTATCACAGAGATTCTTGTCTAGTAATTTTGTTTATTTATTTACTTGTATAGTGTTTATGTTATACATGTACTATTTGTGTTTATTTATTAAAAAAATGGTCAAAACCACTCGACCAATGTAAAACCCAATAAAAAGTCCCCAGAAGAAGTTGAAAAAACATCAACGAAACGTCGGGAAATGAATAAAATAGTTTTATTTCTATTTTGATTCGGAAAACATAGACCAGTAAGCTCTAATACAACTACTTCAATAATAATAGTAATTTTTGGCGCAACAGGTCTGTAGGGACCCTAGCTCCTCACAACCATTCGTTTTGTGTGAGATTTAATTTTTTGGAACGAATGGAAGGGATCGAAAATTTTATGCCGATTCCAAGCGGCTAATTGAGAAGCGCTTTCGTGACAGTAATGCTCTCGGATGTTTGTCAGACGTTCGCGAGAGGTGGCGCAGTGAAAAAACCCTGAGTTGGAATTTGGGTTTTTGCGGGATTCGAACCTGGACCCCTCGCTTAGTAGTCCAAGCCCTTGCGCCTCATGGTTACCAGCTGGAATATTCGATGATTAAATATAACCAAGATTGAAGAAACCGGGCCTTAAGCTCTTAATAAGAAATAGTTTTCACAAGTTTTGACTAAAAAGTTTTGCACCAAATATTATTTTCTATTACTTTTTGACTCCAAGGTGTATGGGGGTTCTAGTTTCTGACTGGAATAGATTATGGTTATTTTTTGGTGTATATGTCTAGAAAAAGAGCAGAAGTGGATGAAATTTGCTAGAATAATGTTTTACGTAGCTGATATTGTATTTTTATTGGAGATGAACGCTAATATACCGGGCGTGAACACAGATCGAAACTTGAGTAATCATTTTTAAGACATTTTTATAATGAGGCTTTATTTGCATTTAAAAAAGCACAAATATGGGATCTTGTTTATTATATAGGTATATTATGATCTCAAATAATATGTACCTATTATGATAAAAATCGTTGGAGCGGTTTTTGTGAAATTATTCTGACAAAATAGTAACAAATACTGCATTTTGTACTTAGAAAAATACCATTGCCTAACTTCTAAGCTGAAAACTGAGTATACAAGGTATTGTTCGGATGTAGGCATTACTTGGTTTTAAAGTTACTTCAAAAAATAAAAAAATAGGTTTTCGATAGGTAGATATACGAATATTTTTCAAAAGTATTGGTTTTGGCGATTCTAACGGATAATGAAGGAAGCAATGATATATGTCAGTTGTGCTCCAAGTTTTCATTTTGGTTAAAATCGTAATGCGCGTTTTAAAGTAAACTATAAAATTTTCAATAATTTTTTTCTGGACGATAATTAAGAGAAAACTGAGTTTAATAAGCTAAAAATAATTTCCTTACAATAAATGCAATAACTATTTGGTACGCTTTAGTATACTATTTCCTTTCAGTTTTAAGTACAATTGAGAAAAGTCGAAAAGACCAGTGATGCACTGGTTCCTGGCCAAACTTAGGTAAACTTGTATAAAATTTTGGTATTTTTTAGTAAGCAAACATACCTTGCTTGCAAACTGTTGGAAAAGAAAAATCATTCAATAATCAATTTAATTAAGAGCCCAAGAGCTTAACTGCTTCTGTTGCATAAATTAAAAAGATCGCTTGTTTTCCTACCTACGTTTATTTCAATGCTATACCTACAAGCGCAAAATATAAATGAAATCAAATAGGAGTCAGCCTTTCAACGATTTGGTAACCATCTGCCAGAACTTTCTTGGAACAGACACAAAATAACTCAATTGGACTCCAGCAGAAAAAAACCCGAAATGTCGTTCAAGTCATTTCTCCAAGTCCATAGGAAAGAAAAACTATTTCATAACCGGATTTGAAGTCTTCAACGTATAATGTTTGTTTCGTATAGCTATATCTTTTGAATAAAAATAAAATACCTATTTGGACATGTGTAAAAACTGCATGTAAGATCTTTTTGTTTCTGTCTATCAATAAAGCTATTCAACTGAAACGACACGTGTGTCATATCCATTTACGAGAATAAAAGTGAAAGTTATTTGATCATGTTATCCATTTGTGTATGTAAACGATATGTATCTGCAGTGGATAGTAGATGCTGCGGAGAATGGGCAAGGCTTGCAATAAGGCACCTACTACATACGAAAATAAGAGCAAGGCTAAAATGTTTTAATTGAAATAATTTCTCTGTGCATTGCAAGCCGTATTTAGTCAAAAATTAGCTTTCAATCAAGCCCATCTCTGTACCGTACAAATATAGATACATAGGTATGTGATAATTGATAAATGTGAATTATTTAAAGGGAGATATCTTGTGGTCTTTAATCCAAAAAATCGTTTAACACCGAAATGATGGCTGGGCTCATAAATATAAGACCTCAACCAAAGAGGATCCATAAAAAGAGGGCCAACTGAGAGCAGAAACGGTACATTTGCCTACAAGCAGCGTTGCCACAAAGATACAATTGTATCAAAAAGATACATTTTTGCTTCCTTGCAAAGAATTTGATACTCAGATATTCAATTAGATACATTTTTCAATTGTGGTCGCAGTGGCTTAGTGGTTAGTGTGTTGAACTACTAAGCGAGGGGTCCAGGTTCGAATCCCACAAAAACCCAAATTCCAACTCAGGGTTTTTTTCACTGCGCCACCTCTCGCGAACGTCTGACAAACATCCGAGAGTATAACTGTCATGAAAGAGCTTCTCAATCGGCCCGTTTGGAACCGGCATAAAATTGTAGATCCCTTCCATTCGTTCCAAAAATGAAAAACTCACACAAATCGAATGGTTGCGAGAAGCTAGGCCCTGGGTCCCTACAGACCTGTTGCGCCAACTATTATAATATTATTATTTAATAATTACATTTAATATTACATTTTTCAATTTTCAAATAAAAGTCTGCAAAATCTCCCTTTTTCATATGTTTTAATTTTTTTTTCAGACTTGTTTTGAATCTAGCAATATCAATATCAATATATATCAAAATATTGATTTTTGGTCCCAATGGAACATGAAAAGTGATTTAGAAAACGATATTCTCTTGTGATACATTTAATACATTTTTGATTCTCGAATTTTAATACTTTTGATACACTTTTTTAAAAAAATAGATACATTTTTCAAAAAGTCAACGGCAACGCTGCCTACAAGCTGCTGTTTGCCTGCTGTCCTGCATGGGAATTCCTAAGTATTAGTGCCTCTGCCTGTACAAATCAAAGTAGCGCCATCGCCATTGCTGCCGCACGCATACTTAGGAAATCCTATGCAGGGACTTTATGTCAATCGGGCAGCCATTATTATGGTGTGGGCGACTGTTCCGCATTTTTGGTGCCCATTAGTTACACGGGGTTTACATCTCAGTTCAGTTTAATGTGGTATTCGATTAGGCTTCTTCAGATTTGCTCTCAGATTCCAGATTTCGTGTGGCTAATCGAACATAAAAAAGTCACTTGCTCTTTTTTGTGTTGATATCGTGCGATTTGAATATGTGTAGTCTTCAACACTTTTCTGAGCTATTTCCATTCACTGGTTAAATTTTGTATTGGAACATTAGAAATATCCGTCAGGATTGATTTCTAAATATTTATACATAAAATAATTTACAAAAATAGATTCAGCCGATGCAATGCCTTTCTTTGCTGGAGGAAAAAATCGCTAAAATTTAAACAAACGTACTAAATTGGTAAATCTGAGAAAATATATAGATTCGCAAAAGTGCTCTGAAATCTGAAAAAGATTGCTTTTTCTTGTACCAAACGAACATAAAAATTGCTCTGAGAGCGCGCAATCGAATACCACATAAAAGTTTTTAAGTTTTATGAAATTGTTTTTACCAATTAGGTACATATAAAATTTAGTTATAAAATTTGCAAAAGAATATCTATAAAAACGAATGGAACACGCGAGAACTAAAAAATAACACAACAATTTGGATTCATGCGTTCGATTGAATGCGCAAAATCTGAAATCGGATCAAATCGCATAATCCAATTAAATACCACATAATATTGTATTTTTGTGAGGAGTTAAATAAAAAATATATGTATTTGTTTTTACGATTTTTATGAATAAAATTAGCATTTTTACTGTCCCTAATTAACATCAACACATTTCAGTGCTCACTCTTATTAAAGCCCGTATGACACTACATTTTTTTCTGCATTTTTCAGACTTTAAAAATGAAACTAGAGCAGGACGAAAAAATACTACGCAAATTCCCGATAGGAGTGAGTGCGTACACACCAGCCTAAATAATGTGGAAAGTAGGCAATTTTTAACAAAAAGTTGAAAGAATGGGGAAGGTATTTTTTTAGGGGAAAATAATAGTAACAATAGAAACTATTGTTATTATTTCTATTATTTTTTTGTTTGCTTAGTTCTAAGATTGTTCATATGTAATCGGGGTAATGATCCCACTTTTATTACGGTCAATAGAAAGGAAGTTTTAGACGTAACCTTTGCATCCCATAACAATTCTGTCCAAATTGCAAATTGGAGAGTGTCCAGCAAGGCATCACTATCGGATCACTGCTGGATACTCTATGACTTGCAAATGGTTTCGCAGGGTAGAAAACAGTTCAGAAATCCTAAAAGGAAGAACTGGGAGGTATTTGGCGAGACGGTGCAGAGTTACAGGAATCTCTGCCCGGTAAAAGATTTCACATCTGTTAAGGAAGTAGACGATGCAGTCGAGTCTTTAACGGATGTGCTCTCCCGATCATTTGAAAAATCCTGTCCGAAAAGTGGAGCGAGTGGGAAGAAGCGTCCACCCTGGTGGAGTCCCAAGATCGCGGAACTCATACGAAGCTCAAGGTCTAGGTGGAACCTCGCCAAAGAGGGACGTATTGAGTGGTCAACGTATAAGGAAAGCGTTAGAATCCTTAAAAAGGAGATCAGATTCGCAAAGAAAACATCATGGAGAACTTTCTGCGAATCCATTGAATCTACAACGGAAGCATCTAGGTTGAGGAAAGTCCTTTCAAAGGCACCGATGCCGATAACTTCGTTAAGAAGGGGCGACGGTAGCTGGACCGAATCACACAAAGAGACGCTGGAAACACTGACGGAAACTCACTTCCCAGGATGCACAGATGTGTTGGAGAGTTACGTTACAGTAACACCAGGCACGAGGGAGGGAATGGAGCAGGAAACAATCGCCGAAATTATAGACGAGAAGAAAATAGCCTGGGCTATCAACACATTTGCCCCGTTCAAGGCACCCGGAATAGATAATATTCGACCAATTATGCTACAGAAGTCAGAGGAAGCTATTATTCCATGGCTAAAACGCATTTTCACGGGTTGTCTAAGGCTATGCCATGTTCCTAGGGCATGGCGTGAGGTAAGAGTGATTTTCATTCCGAAGGCAGGGAAAGCTAGTCACATCACAGCCAAGGACTACAGACCAATCAGTCTGTCGTCATTCATGCTGAAAACAATGGAACGACTAATTGATCTGTACGTACGGCAAGCCATCGGCGATAACTATCTATCAAAATCGCAACATGCGTACATGAAAAGCAGATCTGTTGACTCAGCGCTACATAGAGTAGTATCGGTAGTGGAGGAATCTCTACACCATAATGAATATACACTGAGTGCGTTCCTAGACATTGAGGGGGCCTTCAACAACATCGAGGCGGACGCAATCCTAAACAGTTTGCGTAGAGCCCACCTAAATAGCAGCCTATGTGACTGGATTGGACTCATGCTAGGCACACGCAGTATCAAGTCATAGCTAGGGGACTTGAGCATTGAACGGAAGGTCAGTAGGGGAACACCTCAAGGTGGAGTCCTCTCACCGCTCATATGGCTGCTCGTAGTTGATGAACTGCTAAAAATACTGGAAGCGGAAGGCTTCATTATGAGCGCATACGCAGACGATGTCGTTATTCTGGTTCCATCAGGTAAATTCACTCCAGTTCTTAGCGAAAGACTTAGTTACGCACTTCTACTAGTCAATAACTGGGTCACGGGCCGCGGACTCGGAGTGAACCCATCGAAGACGGAGATCCTCCTGTTTACGAGGAAAAGGGCGATCCCCGCCTTCAATCCCCCAAGGATGGGCGGGGTAGACCTTTGAAATTTCTAAAACAGCAAGATATCTGGGAGTAATCTCAGATTCCAAGCTCAGCTGGAAGGTAAACATAGAGGATCGCGTCAAAAAGGCATACGTGGCACTATATGCCTGCAGAAGAGCATTCGGCAACACATGGGGATTCAGGCCTAACGTGGTGCACTGGCTATACACAGCTATAGTGCGGCCCATCCTAACATACGGTACAGCAGTGTGGTGGAAGGCTATTGAGAAGAAATACAATCTTTCAAGCCTAACCAAAATACAAAGGGCAGCATGCATTGGGATAACGGGTTCCTTACGAACCACCCCCACCGCAGCTATGGAGGTGATGCTAAACCTCATCCCTCTGGATATTTACTGCAGCAACAAGGCGGTGAAAACCGCAATCAGACTAAGAGAGTCTGGACTATGGTCATCTAAACCCTACGGGCACGCATCCATCGAATCCCAATGGAGCGCGGCGAAAGAGAAGGTGTCCACAGACTATCTACCCCCCACTCTCGTTTTTGACAGGAGATTCAATACTAGAATTCCAAACAGAAGCGAATGGGTGAACAAAGAGGTAACAGTAGAAGATGAGGTAGCCCTATACACCGACGGTTCTAAGATGGATATCGGTACAGGCGCGGGCATCTTCAGCGAAGCACTGGGCCTACGAGAATCATTCAGAATTAGCGATGATTGCAGTGTCTTTCAAGCGGAGGTAGCCGCTATCTCCCAAGCGGCAAGAGACCTTAAAAGAAGACACATTGTCGGTAAACAAATCACCATCTACTCTGACAGCCAAGCGGCAATAAAAGCCATGGAGTCAGTAGTGGTGAAGTCAAGAGCAGTATGTCACTGCAAGAAAAATCTGGACGTAATATAACAAGCCAACGCGGTGACCTTATGCTGGGTGCCGGGGCATATGGATATTCCAGGTAACGAACAGGCGGACGAGCTTGCAAGAAACGGGTCGGAAATGCATGCATCTCTGGCCCTAAAATCAGTAAGAACTCCGCTCAGCACGCTTGCAAGGAAGATTGACATTGAATCCTGGAGCAGAACTAACCTACGCTGGACCAATCTCATTACCTGCAGGCACACAAAACAACTGTGGCCAGAGTTGAGTGAAAAGAGATCTAAATGCATGATCGGACTAAGCCGCAAAGATATTCGCATACTCACGGGGGTCATTACTGGACACTGTGCGATAGGTGTACATGCGGAACGGCTGGGGATACTGCATAATGACTTTTGCAGAAGCTGCAGGGACGTTGAAGAAATAGAATCTGTTCGTCACCTACTCTGCGAATGCCCAGCCCTTAAAAACAGCAGACGGAGGATCCTCAACAGTTACTTCTTCGATGACCTAGAGGATTTGAAGAATGTTGATCTCAATGCACTCCTGAGATTCATACTCAAATCTGGGTGGTTCTAGTAGACAAACAGACTTCATAATTATCAATGGTTACTCGTAGGACATACTTTAGGATCATGATACAACAGAGCTTTAGAAACCCATGAGATTCATACTAATCTATGTGGCTTCAATATAAAAAGCGGTTCAGTTTTCTCTTTCAACAGGTCACACTGGATGGTTCCCGTAACTGGACACAATGGACCCAACTGTTGGTCTAAGTGAAGCTGTGGCAAACTGCCACAAGAGCACCCTTTTACCTAACCTAACCTAACCTAAGATTTTTAAATAAAACATAAAATGTTAAAATGAAACTTATGTCGTTTTGGATTTGGCTTTTCAGATTTTGATCGAACATGAAATCTGAATTTTGTTGGTTTTTGTGTGTATTGAGTTGGCGGCAAAAAAAAACATTTTTGCACTTGCACTCGAAATCCATTTCAATTGATTTTCACACATTTCTAGTACAGCATTTCGAAATAATCTACTATATAAAAATAAGTCGGGTTTTCCTTCCTGACGATATAACTCCAGAACGGCTCAACCGATTTGAATGATTTTTATTTTGTTTTGTTCGTCTTAAATCAGGGATGGTTTATGAAAAAAGAAAAGTCGGAAAATTCTCAACAGTTGGCGTTGTAGGCACATATTTCGTTTTTCATGGGGAAATGCACTTTGAAAAAAATATAAACTGGATAAAAATCGAGTAGTTTCAAATACAAAAAAAAAAAATATTTTAAATTTTAAAAGCAATATTGTTGTTGTCAATTATTTTAATGATTTTCCAAGCAAATTGTTGTTGTCAAAAATTTTGAAATTTATTTTTTAATATATACGATATAGCTAGCCACCTAATAAGTTTGTTTATGTTTACTATGTTACATTAAGTAACTTTTTGAAATGAAGTAGATACTTTGATTTGTTTGTATCCATCATTTTTGTTTGGGAAGTACCTATTTTCAATATCCATGCATTTGAATAGGTGGGTAAGTTAAAATGGAGGGGTGATTGAGATGACGAGGACAATGATGACAGGCAACAGGAGTTGCTGAGCGTTTTGAGTGTTCACGAAGGGGTTGTTACGAAAAATGAATGAGTAACAATCATGGTACTATGCTCATTCGTGAGTAGGGTTATGGGGAGGGCAGCTCAAAGCTACCATAACACCTTCGGTACCGGTGTGGAGAGTGAAGGGAGAAGGCTTACCAACCAAGTTGATAGGTGTGGTTAGTTTTCTTCTAGGCTGTTAAAGTTACAAATATTTCTTTTAGAGTTAGTGTTTATTGATGGCGAATAAAGTGCGCAGTTGGGCATGATATCACCTAATCGTCCAATACACGATGCATTCAACCACGAATTGCAAAGAGAACAACAAAACAATACGATACTGCAGCAATAGCCGAAGCAGTTCGTAAAAATGTTCTGCAATTGAATCGACAACAAATGATTGCGTATGACTCTTTGATGGAAGCTGTGAACAAAAGAACTGGTAGCATTGACTTTCTGGGTGCTCCCGGAGGTGCTGCCAAAATGTTCTTAATTTCATTGCTTTTGGCACGGATTTGATAGCAGCATGAGTTGCCCTGGCAATGGCTTCATATGGAATAACAGCAACTTTGTTAGAAGGCTACCGAACTGCACATTCAGCATTGATATTGCCACTGAAAATGCAAATCAACCAGACACCATCTTGAAAAATCGAAAAAATGCGAAGATTTTGCAATGATGCAAATTGATCGATTGGGTCGAATGCACGATGGCCCACAAAAGCTCAATGGTCAATGGTGGCGGTGGACAGGACGTTACAAGATCTTCGTGTCAATCAAAACATTTTTGGAATAGCCATGGTTGTATTATCCGGTGATTTTCGGGAGACTCTTCCAGTTATTCCCACGATCAATTGCAGCTGACGAACTAAATGCGTGCTTGAAAGCATCAAATTTGTGGCTACATGTCAAGACACTCCAATTGACGAGATCAATCTGCAGATGTGTTTTCGAAGCAATAGTTGGACATTGGTAATGAAAAGATTGCAATATACAGGAATATACAGGGAACACAACAGTTAAAAAGAAGCAATTATTGAACAGTTACAAGCATTTTTTCATTTAGAAAATCATTGTTTTTCAAATGGGCAGCTATACGTTGCGTGTTCACGAGTTGGGAAACCATCCGCTTTGTTTGTGTTAACGTCAGACCAAAAAAAAAATGTGGTTTACCAAAGAGCACTTCAATGAAACGGATAATTTGCGGACACGTATAACGCTTCGATTCAGTATTTACTTTGGATTAACTTTCATTTTCTTAGAGAAGTTCAACTAAATTACACTTCATTTTTGTAATCGAAATTAATTCATTTCTGTTGTGAAATGAAATAAAATTTTCCATTTTCAAATACAAGAAAAAAATAATAATTTTTGTTCATCTTTTAATCCTCAAATGAAATGTTACAAAAAACGAAGCCATCTGGTGGCGAAACGGAGTTCGCCGGGTTTGCTAGTTTAATATAAAAACTCGATCCCATACGCGTAAAATAAATAATTCAGTTAAAAAAGCAATCCTTCCAACGATAAACAATTCGTAACCGACGCTGTGTGTCATAAACATTGGTGTTAGAGAAAGTTTAAGTAAAATCAGAGGAAAAATTGTGATTTCTCAAAAGTGATCTGAGATCAAGAAAAAATGTATTTTTGTGGCAAATCGAAAACGACATTATAAATAAGGGTTTTTGTTTTTGGGGGAAAAAAATTATTTTTATTTTTGAAAAAGTGGAACAAATATCGTTTTGTTCTGTGGTATCGTATCGAAATCTGTGGTTGCTTTGCAAAATAATTGTTACCCCTTTCATAATACACATTTTGTCTCTTTTACACGAAGCTGACATTTCAACATGATTTAATGCTATAAAAATGAGGAAAAAATGAGAGAAAAATGTAGTGTCATACGGGCTTAAACCACAGAATTCCCAATCATATTTTGATTTTAATGCAATGTTCGGGAATATTAAAAAATAAATCAATGTAGCCCTAGTGAAAACTTGGGTTTCACTTGCATGGTATTAACCTATTTTTGGAACAACTCCCAAAGGTAGTTGCATGAATTTTGCTGTCAAAAATATTTTTATATATGAATGAACATTTGTTGGCGCCTAAAATGGATAGAGAACAAGTAAAGCTATATAAAAACCCATACTCAACATGTATTACTTTTACATTTATTGTTATAAATTCATTTACAAATTATTTGTTACTGAAAAAGTGCCACCCGGCGGCCATTAATAACACGTATTCACAGACAGGAAAAATAATAGCGCGCGTGAGAGGGCTGTCATTCAAAATTTGGGGGGAAAATCGGCTAGGGGCAATTAGTGTTGGTCGTCTAGTTGTAGATCCTCTTTGACCTCAACACTTATTTTAGACACACGACATCTTCGCTGTTTCCCAAAACTAATGATTTTCCTCACAAGGTGACTGTGAGTCGTAAACCTTGTTGATGTAATTTCTCGATCGAAATCTAGTCCATTCTGTTTCCTTTTTTATCAGATGGTGGCAGATATATTTTTTGAGAATTTATCTTCAAAAAATTGGCTAAAAATCACAAATGGATATCGACTTGAAAAATTTTTCCCTTATTGCACATAGAAATTGAGTATTTTTATTGATTCATAGTCTTCAGATGACGAGGAAAATTATGAAGATAATAGTTCCTCCTAAATTATATCCATGGTTATTAATGTATTTCGTTATTTTGGTTTCCACTTCTTAAAATGACGTAAAACTAATGTGCGAAGTATATTGTGTCAGTGTGTGTGTAGATCTGAAAAAATATCGAGATCTGTAAAAAGTGATCCGAATCGAAAAAAAGATTCATTTTTTTCCCAATGGATCAAAAGTGATTTAGATCAAAAAAGATTGATTTTTGGTCCCAATGGAAAACGACATTAGTATGCTATTAAAATCCTTACTATAATAAAACTGTAACTTTTTTCCGGCTGTAAATAGTTTGTGTGCAACGGGCTCAAAAAGTACTGCACGAAATTGATTTCGGTTTTCACAATTGCATTGGAAATTGTCGATATTAGAACTTAGGATATGTTTAATCATTATCCGCTGTCCGGAAGCGGAGATTTAAGCTGATATCTAACAAAAGTTGTAATTCTCGAATGCCTTCTAGCTCCTAGCTTTGGAATGACTCAACCGAATGAAATAGGATTTTTTTTATTATAAAGTTCAATTATGTACAAAGATTTTAAGATATAAATCATCTTTGTACGTAGTCCTGAAGCTGAACAATAAGCATTAAACTATAAATTTTATACAATTCAAAAGAGTAAAATTTTCGATTGAAGCTAGTTCGTTGGATTTGCCCGGCATTCAGTGAAGGAAATTTTGTGTGTGTGTGCGGCAAAACCTGTTTCTCTCTCTGTACCTTTTCTGCTGTATGCTTTTTGTTTCTTTTTCTTTATACACCTTTTGTGCTTTGTGTTTTTTTTTTATCTATTGAAATTGAATTGAATTGAATTTGTGAGGTGATAGTGGAGAGAGTGGAGTTGTGGGTGGAGTAATGTGGTGCATGGGTGGGAGGGAGATAGGTCAGGTCAGGTATGTAATGTAATTGAGATTGGGAGGGAGTCACACTCAATTGTGATTTAAAATGCGCTATATTGATTGTGATCTGATTAGTGATTCATGTGCATGCATGCCACGAACGAATCCCTTTTGTGCTCGGTATTGTTTTTTTCATCTATTTTTTAAAATCATCTTCGTACGTTATCCTGAAGGTAAATATATGTATATACATTTTTTTCGTATGCATGCATATGCAACTGCACCTTTTCTGCTTTACGTTTTTTTTAAGTTATTACTTCTTTAGGCGCGTTGGGCACTTTTAGATGGGAAGAAATTAATGAATTCGCGTTACCTTTAAAATGACACCGCGTCATCGTCAAGGAGAAACCGACCCCCGATAGGTGGCGCTATTGTCCATTTTCTGAGAAACTCAAGCGATCCCAATGAAACTTTGTTTGTGTGCGTGGTTGCATGCAGCTAGAAAGATAGGTTAGTTTTGGACCCGATAGGTGGCGCTGGTGTCGATTTTTTTGAGAAACTCAACCGATCTCAATGAAACTTTGTACGTGTGCATGTTTGTATGCAGCTAGAAAGATAGGATAGTTTTGGACCCGATAGGTGGCGCTGTTGTCGATTTTTTTGGGAAACTCAACCGATCTCAATGAAACTTTGTTTGTGTGCATGGTTGTATGCAGCTAGAAAAATAGGATAGTTTTGGACCCGATAGGTGGCGCTGGTGTCGATTTTTTTTAGAAACTCAACCGATCTCAATGAAACTTTGTATGTGTGCATGTTTGTATGCAGCTAGAAAGACAGGATAGTTTTGGACCCGATAGGTGGCGCTGTTGTCCGTTTTCTGAGAAACTCAACCGATCCCAATGAAACTTTGTTTGTGTGCGTAGTTGTATGCAGCTAGAAAGATAGGTTAGTTTTGGACCCGATATGTGGCGCTGTTGTCCGTTTTCTGAGAAACTCAACCGATCTCAATGAAACTTTGTTTGTGTGCATGATTGTATGCAGCTAGAAAGATAGGTTAGTTTTGGCCCTATAGGTGGCGCTGGTGTCGATTTTTTTGAGAAACTCAACCGATCTCAATGAAACTTTGTATGTGTGCATGTTTGTATGCAGCTAGAAAGATAGGATAGTTTTGGACACGATAGGTGGCGCTGTTGTCGATTTTTTTGAGAAACTCAACCGATCTCAATGAAACTTTGTTTGTGTGCATGGTTGAATGCAGCTAGAAAAATAGGATAGTTTTGGACCCGATAGGTGGCGCGGTTGTCGTTGTCCGTTTTCTTTTCTTTTTTGGGTAAGAGTGGCTGGATTCCACTGAAGTCTATGTTATATTTAAAAAAAAACTACATAATTCAAAAGTCCCTACTATTATAAAACTAAGTCATTGTTTCCTTTGTTTCTTGCAACACGTCACTTAGCACCGGAGCGGGTTTGTATAGCTCTTATTATTTTGTTTTAAATTTGAGAAGTGGAACTCTGGCGAAGCAAGGCGAGCACGGGTCAGCTACTTTAAAATAAAATAAAAGACAAAAAGGTAAAAAAACTTAAAATATTATGTCTGCTAAAACTCAAAAGTTTTGTTATATGCATAATGGGGATCGGCATACTTTGAAGATTATTGCATCAAATTATAAATTCTTTCCATCAAAATTTTAATTTTTGAAAGCTTAACATACATATTATACGAGAGCTGAACAAAACATTTTTGGAACTTGTTTTGTTAAACTACAATTTTTTAAGCGTTTCGCAATCCTCATTTGAAGTGTAGGTAATTATGTCGTCCTTTTTCAACATTTTATCTTACAATAATAATATTAAATGACACTTGCTTAGGGTTGGGAAATGTGAAAATTAACAATTTTGAATACTCACTTTGAACTTTTTCGAACCTTCTGAGCATTCTCTATTCGCAGATATAGCTGTTGAATCAACTTCCGAACTATTCGCACTGGCAATTTGGTAATTTGCTTGTTTTTTATTATCGTCAACTTTTTCAGTAGTTGCGTTGGTCTCATCGACCTTATTTTGCTCATTAAAATTATAATGTCGCTCATGTGCGAAATGATCAGATTCTTCTTCGGCATTTTCATTATGACCTCTGTGACCATTGAAGTTATCCTCATCATCGTTGTCCATGCTTACATCGCTTAGATCCATAAATCCATTTGAGTTCATGTTCTCGTAGTTTCTGCCTTCTTCATATCGTTCAGTTGTTACAAAGTTAAAGTGCATATTTCTATTATTTTCGAATGCATCGAAGACGTTATCGCTGTTTGATCTACCCTCCCATTGGGACTCATTATGAGTTTTGTTCACATCGTCTGCAATACTTTCAATATTATCTAAATTCGAACGTTCTTGTATACCATAGAGAGTTTCATTCCGTGCCTCCGACGATAGATTCATCGATCTTCCCTTTAAAACATCGGCAGCAGGATATATTGTAGAGTGCTCGACACTAGAGTTATCAATTGAATTATTGTATTTTATTTCGCTGTACAACAGTTTTGGCGTCGATACAGCTGAGCTATTATCTACGTTTTTGGCTGTGGTCACTTCTGCTTTAACATCGATAGAATTTGGTGTTGGTGTCCCGGAATTTGTATTAATATCCTCTGAAATTGTTGTTAGTTCTTCTTTATTTGTTAATGAATCAACAGATTCGGTACTCATGAGCATCTGGTAGTCAAGATTATCATTTGATTTTCGCTGCGTGTGCAAAATATTTATTTGATTAATATGATCAAGATATTCTAGCGATGTAGTTTGTTCTTCTTCTTGCTTTGAATCAGTAGTAGTCGTTAGATCATCCTTGTCGTCTTGTATCAGGTTAATTTCAGTGGGCTTATTCTGTTCTTCTTTGATAGATTCAGTAGTTTCTATACCTTTCATTGTAGTCCTGTTTTTAGTTGTTTCTTGGTTGTATTCCTTAGTGGCTGTAATTGCTGTGTCTGTAGATTCTGTGTTGTCTTCGTCCAACACTTTGTCAGCTGTCGTGACTTCGGTATCATTATCCTGGTGATCGAAAATAACTGTCAGCATGTTTTCAGTGACTGCTCTTTCATTCTCTTTAACGGACTCCGTAAAAGAGGACATCATTGCATTGATTTCGTTTTGGGAAGCACCTTTTTTCGACGCATTTAGTGGAATGACGGAGAGTGAAGGCAAAATTGCAGTTGATTCAGGTACTGACGGTGTACTATGAGATGTCAGCACAGCTTCTGTCGTTGTTGAATTGTTAAGAACTGCAGCCAAGGAAGGACCTTCTGTTACAGTTGTAGACGAGTCCGCAATAAGAGTTGTTACACCTGAAAGTGAAAAATAAACAACTAATTAAATTTTAAAATGGAATCGAACGCGGGACACTCGCTTAGTAGTCTAACACAATAACCACAAGGATTATTATTTGCAGAACACTTAATATTTTATTCGGCGCTACTGGTATATTGCCCCCAAACTTAGGGTCGTCTTAGACATGCAAGAATTTGGACCCCATTGGATTTTCCAAGAAGAGAATGAAAAAAAAAATGTTTTCGCTATAATCTTAGTAGGTATAGAATAGCCAACAAAAGATTTCTAAGATCTCTGAGAAGCAACGGAAGCACGGGTCAGCTAATAACTTTAATAAATAGAATGAAAATAATCTAATCATAAATAATAACTAATATTAATGAAACTGAAGTTTAAGATTAATATTATTTAATTAAAAACTATGATAGCAATAATACGAATAAGTATGTTATGAAAATCCAATTTTGACAAAAGGTTCAGCGGCTAAAATATATTTTTTCAATAGAATTAGTGGCGAAAGTTTGAACCTGAAAATTTTAAAATGTTATTTTAAATAAGTGAACACAAATTTTTCAAAATATTTGAAATAAAAGAAGATTTTTTAGATTTATTAAGAATCAGAGTTTATTGGTCTTAAAATAGTTTTAAAATTTCGACTCAGGTGATTTGTTGCATAAGTTCATTGAAGCTTAAAGCTGCCCGCCGGCGCCGACAAAAAAGTTTAAAGGCGAAATGTTTTCGACCTCGCAATTCTACATTTTCGGTGACAATGAAGTCGTGCAATTCTTCTTTAATTTATACAGAATGTGTTAGCTTATCAAGATAGGGAGAGTTGTGAAGATATCTTCGCAGTGTAGTTTAATTAAATTTAGCTAAAGTTCTCAACTATTTGGTAACAAAATGAATTGAAATATGTATAGTTTTTTGTTTAAAGAACTCCTCGTAAGAATTGGAAGCAAGCCGCCCCGGAAACAAAATCCGACGACGGCGCTGACGTCATATCACACAAACTTACCTATCCGGATTAGTTTATCTGATTCCTTTTCGCTAACAAACTGTGTTCATTTTCAGAATTAATTTAAATGAGTAAGAAGAGTTTATATAGAGCTTATTGAGCATTAATTGATTTTCGCATCATCTTCTATTTCTAGGGATTGAAAATGGGGTCGTGAACGATTTAAAATGTTATAGTCACAAGTTAAAAAGTACAGATAAATATTAGATCTGATTGGAGCATAACTGCTTGCGAAAGGCTATTAAACTTTTATATTTTTTTTAATGGTTTCTGTTTGGTTGGTGGAAATAAGTACAAAACCATTCTTATGAGGCAATAGAAACATCCTAGTCTCCATATTTTGTCGCAATGACAGTAAGATGGTATGAAAATAAATAATAAAGATAGAATTGACACTCAAATTAAAAGACAGGGTGCTGATTTTACACGAAATGTTTGATTAATTATTCAAATTGTACTAGCTAAAAAAAGTATGCAAATGGGTGAAATACAATGCTGATGTAAATCGTAACGTTTGGAAAATTTCTGTTGAAAATATTATAAAGTTTGCTCAACAAGCAAGTTCACATATATAGTAAATGTGGAAATTGATTAACAGATCAGTAGAAAAAAAAAATAGTTTCTTCGGGAAAGTGCCAACAAGAACAATTGTGTTTTATATTATATACATTATAGCTCAATAAATATAGGTACCTACATTAAAATAACTGCAAATGGAAATGGAAAGTAATTCAGATTTTAGATGACCAAAACAGTAACTCGTACTAATACTATCCCAAGTTTAAATTTGAGCCATTGCACGGCACGTGCTTTTACTTCCAATCCGCATATTTTGATATTTGAAGCATTTCAACCAAATTAAAAAAAAAATACTTACAGAATAAACATGATATAAATAATGGCTAACCACCATTGACCCAGAAAGTAATGTGTTAACAGAAAACCAATCTGGGTCAAAAAACAAGAAGGGAATATTAAAAATTAATTAGATTATGTTTTGAGTTTAATCAGATTTTTATGTTCATCGAATTTTCTATTCCTAAAACACCCAAAATTCCAAATTAGGGTTTGTTTATTTGATTTACCGAATGAAAATATTAGAAATTTTCTTTATGGGAAACATGTACTTTCCAAGCCAGAATGTCACAAGCCAATATACAAATGATAAATAAAGAAAATAACATAGATATGAACCTTTGATACAAACGACGAGCATAGAAATTCGTGCGTCGTTTCTGCGATTTTAAATATTTAGGGAGACCCAATATGTAGTTATGTGGTGGATTTATGGATGCTTAACCTCAAATTAAAAGTCAGGGTGCTGAACAAATACAGATGAATTTGTCTAGACATTTAAGTATTGTTCATAAATAATACTTATAGTTATAAATCAGATTGCTCTGATTACGCTGGGTTGGAAATGTTCAATTAGTGCTCTACTCTAAAAGAAAAACTCTAAACAAACTCGTTTTAAGAAAAAATGTTGCAGTAAAATGTAAAATAATGTTTGGTTACAAAAAACCAACAATTTTACCTGAACGATGTACGAGTGTACGCCAGGTATTGAAAAGGGTTGCGGGTTTGGTGGTGCTTCAAAATTATACTACAAATAATATAAAAAAACCGTCAGCACTTTTTTTTTTTAATTTTTAAAATGATTATAAATTTAAAACACCCTACAGAAAAAATAGAGGGGACTAAATTGTTAGGAAATTCTGTTACTAAATAAATTTAATGAGACATCTTAAAATTAAATTCAACCACAATGATATCTATGATTTGTGTACAGGCAGCTGATTCAGGCGCATAAAAATAATTTATATTTTATTTTTGCGAAAACATTTCTGAAAAGGTAATTATTATGAACAATGTATTTTAAACATTTCGATGAATTAAAGCTACTTAAGGCCCTAGTTATAGCTTTCATTGAAATGCTTCATTGAAAATTTTGATTTACGATTTTAAGAGCATTAATCAAACTATATTGGCTTAAGTTGGTATCAAATTAAAGCTAATCAATTGTGGAATCTTTTTACGAAAAAAATAACTTAATTCTGATTAAAACTTTTCTTTAAATCCACTTTTATTATTTCACTGATCATTGAAATTTAAATGAACCGTTCTTTTCTCTAAATTCACTTTTATTATTTCGCTGATCATTGAAATCATAAAAGTGGATTTAAAGAAAAGTTTTAATCAGAATTAAGTTATTTTTTTCGTAAAAGTGTTTTTGTTTTTAGTTTCAACAGCAACACGAAGCAACATTAAGAAGGCATTAAATAAGAACTAAATAAGTGAAACAATTTTTATAAATCCGTTTGCGCGTGATTAAAATCTCTGTTAAAGAAAATCTAATTTTTTTTAAGAATTAAGATAATGAATCTAGTCTTTCTTTATATTGGAATTTGATTCCAATGCATAATTATTTGTACAATAAATTTTTTTCTGAGCTATTAGGATAACCCTTCATAACTCAACGAATTCTGATAAAATAAAAGAGTAACACTATGTAAGAAAATGATTAACTACACTTCGCTTTTTCCAATGTCTGTGCATATGATATAAAGGGTGTTTTTTTTTTTAGAGGTATACAACTTTAAGTTGGCAACACTATTTGAACTGGCGGTTAATCTTTCAGCTGTGAACTGATTTATTTTTAGTTTGGTTCGGCATTTCAAACAAATTTAATCAACTATTAAACACAAACGCATATCTATATACTTCGGACTATCTTCTAAAATGTGATTCCTTTTTATTTATAGACACGGTTCTTCCTTTTTATTGTTTTTTTTAAATCAAAGTTACTTACATTTGTTGAAATAAACCTAAAGAAACCGAACCTTGGGGCTTAATACAATTTGCTTAAGGAGAAATACTTGGATATCATAGAAACGCTTAGGGAAGAAGTAGAATCATTTTCAAGTAAACCAATCTAAAACTAAAGTTTTTCTTAATAAAATAACTATCACAATTTTTCTACAAACAGGTTTGTTCATAATGAAATAAATTTGTCGTTCCTTAGAGTTCGTAAAAATGTGGACACATACCTACTGTAGTCATTTCAATCCCAGATGAAGTTATTTTTGAAACACCACCTCATAAAGCTTAATTTGCTTCTATTAACACAATGCTCGTATGCCCATAATGTAGGTATAATAAACTTAGCACTACACTAAAAGGCGACACATTTCGTAAAATGTCAAGCATGTCGTTGGAATTATCTGAAACATGTAGTACGATATTTAGTATCAATTAGCATTTTGTATATCTGTATACCGTTAGACATTTTTTTTGACACACATCTACTAAATAAAATTGAACATTTTACACATGATAATCATATAAAAAGGTGCACATTTAGCAATCACCTTGCAAGAGCTTTTCATAGTTCCAAAGCTCTCAAATTGTTTTGAAACGAAGATATACAGCAACTTTATGTAGCTAACTATAACATTAAGACGCGACGCTTTTGATTAACGGTGACGGTTATATCCTGACCTTATTACAAATATGTATTGTGAAATTATATTTTGAAATGATATTTTTTATTGTAATTGAAATTGCATAACTGTTCTTCCAGGTATCGAGCCCACGCCGCTGGGTAACAAGCAATCACTCTTGCCACTACACCACGTCTAGTGTACTGATTTGGTTGCTTAAAAGAAAACTCAAGGAAAGGTAAACCATAAACGTTTTTCATGAACTCCTAACAAGATGTAGCACCTCCTGCTAAAACCACCTATCCATATTTCCAATTATCTTCAATCGATTGTCGTTGCAACGTTAGCAACCAAAGGCTCAAATGTTTATAATTTGCGCCTAGAGGGAAGTCCTTTATTGCAAGTGTATTTTAGTTATAGTCCTTTATTGTGGGTGTTTAAAATTATTTTTTTTTTTGTTAAATAACCCCTCGGGGCGAGATAGACCCCCATCCAAAGTAAAAAAAAAAAATGCTTGTAGGTAACCCCTCTACAAAAAACCGTTATTATTTTCCGCCGCCTAAGTTATCGTACTTTTGCCCCACCCTACATACGCTATCGTATGCGACTTTTAAGAAGGTGGTTTCATCGATCTAGATTTCAAAGTCAATGGTTTATTTTGCTGTCCTATTAGCAAAAGTGGAGAATTCAATGGTGAAACAGGTTCTTCATTGACTGGACGTGGGTTATCTTCTTGCCCTACCACTCTCTGAACACACGTCATGTTGGCAGATGAAAATGTTGACTTTTTGCTTAGGTTGAACGGATCCTACCAGAGACAATACTGAGAACCCCAACTCGCAATCCTCTTGCCGTTTAATGAGATGTTTTTATACTAGAAACATATAAAGTTGTGTATTTTCCGCCTTTAAATATCATTAACTTCGATTTCATGAGTAAATTTTTCTTAAATAACTGAAGAAAGTGGCATATGCAACATGCAAGGTGCGATTGTATTGGTGAGCCGGAATTTTGGAAGTTACGTGACATTTTTGTCAATACAAATTTCTTTGTAACAATAGGTCTGTTCCCTTACTTTCTGGTTCAATTATGGCAATATGTCACATTTCTTTCAATGGGAGAGAATTCGTTCACCCAAATTAAATATAGCCAAAAAGAAAAGGAACGCGTTGATCACAATTTTGAAAAATGTGAATATATTTTAGGCGGAAATATTCAAATAATAGTAGAACAAAGTACAAATTTATATTTAAGACCAAGATTTGTAATGGCTTTTATTGCAGGAATAAAAACCTTAATTTCTTTTGCTTCTTACATCTGTTTTCTATTTTAATGCTGTTCAAGCACAAACTATAAAAGAAAACAAATAAAAAGTTATATGCTTTTCACACCAAACCCAAAACCGGGTTTTCCTCGAAAACTCGTCGATGCATTCACACCGACCACCAACTCGTTTTCGTTTGACATTTCAATCAGCTGTGATACACTAGTCGTTAAACTTCGGTGCAAACTTTTGTGGTTAGAAATTTCGATCGCATTAATTAACACACAAAATTAATTTAGTGCATTTAAAAACAATATTAGCCCATCAATTAATTGTGGAAATGATTTTAAGATGTGAATTGTGACATTTGTTCGGTCAGCCATTTTTCTGAACATTGCAAAAGGTGTGTTTGTTCCTACAACCCAACGATTGGAAGTCGTTTTTGTGGTGTTTTCGCGGAAAACGAGTGCAAACGACTCGTTTTGAAAACTGAAATATGTATGGAAAAACTTCTGTTTTCGATGAAGTTTTCGTGTGTTTTGGCGAAAACCCGGTTTTGGGCTTGGTGTGAAAAGCTTATTAGTTACAAATAAGCATTTGAACGAATTGACAACCATCTGTCAGCAATAACCAACTAGCCCAAAGAAATTTCTTGGGCTAATATTTTCAGTTTTTTTATGGAGGGGAAATGTTTTGTTCTCTCTTTTTGGCTCTCTTCTGTCCAACTTTTGCGTAAGGTTTGACTAAATTTGGCTATAATGTGTTCGAATGCATTATCGTAAGGGAACAAACCTAATACTAACGCACTTAGCATTTTCCACCCCATAAAAATATAGCTTGTACCTAGGCTAGTAACGGAAAATCGCCTGAAGTTGGGGGTCTCAGTATTGTCTCTGGATCATACTGCCTAAAAAGAAAATTTTGGAAGTTGTTTCACCTACCTACTCGTCTTACAGTACATACATATCACATTGACATTTTCAGAACAAGTTTATTGTTGGTTCTGCTGCAAACGAGTCCAATCAACAAATCCGCCTCTTATAAGTCACACCTACGCATATCACTTACTGCTATTAACTAAATTAAGTAGACATGCATGTTTCATCCTGTTGTCTTGTAATACACATCAAATGAGGATTTCAGTGATTGATTGCTTTGAGTGTAATTTAATAGAGTACCTGCTACAACTACAGACATTCAAATCAAAATAATGATTTCGAAACATTATTGTCAGTTTGTAGTTTTATTTTCAATTTGCTATAAATGTTGGATAAAGAAAAATAGGTAAGTGTTTAATGTGCCAAAGTATGTGTTGAATGCCACGATTTTTTCTTTTTTCTTTGATATCTACATAATAATTATCTTCAGAGGCTATAATACATCATTTCTGTGAAAGAAACTATAACGTCTTATAAAAAAAACTAGCATTTAAAGTAGGTAGCTGGTAATATCCTTACACAAATATACCTATCAGTTTATCTACGGCTATATGTGGTGGTTCATAATAAATTGGGAGAACAATTTGAATAGAAGAAACTTTTTTTTCTTTATTGAACGATAAATGTTTTCATATCTATACGTAATTAATTAAAATTCAATGTCATCCAACTTTTGAAGTGCGTACACATTCAAAAATGTTCATATTGAAAAATAAAACTGTGTGTTTGGAGATCAGAAACCAGTTTCTAGTTCCAATACAGGAATGACTAATGAGTGTGCCAGCCAAATAACCTTGTTAGCGAGTCTTAATAATTATAAGAAAAGAAAAAAAGAAGAAAAAGAAGAGAACGCAGAGTGTTTTAATATTATCAAGAAATGAGAGAAATCAATGGACGCCAATGTCTATAATATTGGAGGGGTGGGGGGGGCAGGCCCCGCGCGGCACTTTGCTAGGGGCGGCAATTTGGAGCTATTCCTGTTCAACGAATTTATTTACAAGGTTTAACAGCATTAACATTGCTTCACCGTAAGTATATAGTAAATGAGACATTCCCTGTGTTCCTTAGTAACAAAATTTAATGAACGCTGCTCCCTAGTAAGTCACTATATTTTATTACATTGCAGATATACTTCTCTGTTGAGTTCGTGTAATTTTGTTTTATTTTGGTCAAACGAAGTTAAGTTTGTAAACATATATAGACATTCTAGTTGGCAAAAAAAGTTGCAGCCTTGTATTGTTGCCGTGCTCTTTATTATTGAAAATTAATTACCCTGGACCCTGTATATTGAAAATCTTCAGCGTTTTCTCACATAATAGTTCTGTTCCTTTACTTTTAAAACTTACGAATTTTTAATACCATCCACCGAGATTCTTACGAATTTTTACTCAACAAATGTAAGTGTAAGAATTGGAAAGAGTGTCCGTCACCTTACAATTACAAATTCTTCATCGCTGTAGCGAGGAGTAATCTCCACCATGTAATTCTTAACGCAGTGTCGCATCCTTTAAGGATGTAGGTGAATGAAATGTTGCTTTCTTTAATCACAAAATTTACATACCTAAAACACAAATAATTACCAAGGAAAACCAATCAGAAGAGACATAGCTAATAGCGAAAAAGGGGAGTGTCCTCACAATGAAAAAGTTAATTTACTGGTCAATAATTGTAATAAACCGACAATCGGAGGCTACGTACATAACCTAAAATATGTGTAGCCACCGGGTGCAAATTAGTTATGTTTTGTCAGTTTATTACAAATATTGATAAGCTATAATCTTGTTTGCATCTTTTTAATTATGCTTTTCAGTTCGTTAGTGGCGCTGAGACTCGTTAAGCGTAAAAGTTGTTTAGGCATACTTATTTTTAAATTTACTTTTGTTATTTTCTTTTGCTGGTTAATCGATTGGTTGTCGGAGAGTAAGTACCAAATATGTAAGTTTATAACGTTGTAACTCAGGTCTTGGCGCTGATACTTCATAACGACCCCACTATATGAGTTTTATTTTGACGTCGTATTAGTTGTGATACTCTGGGGAAGCATACGAATCTAATGATACCTCACTTTTCAAAATCGGTCAAACCGTTTAGGTGAAAGATATTTTATATCCTTCCGGTTCCGGCTTCATTGAAGGTTTGCCATAGCATTCTTGTTGTATGACAAGTTTCTAGTGCAGCCCATCTAGCGTTCGCCTCTCTTATGGCCTTTCTCTCTGCTACAAGCTTGAGTGTTCTGATACTGCTGCCGAACCTTTTCTAGCTAATTCGCCCGCTTTCTAATTGCCTGGAACGCCTTCACGTCCCGAAACCCAGCGAAGTAATATCTTGTGCTGAGTACCAATAAGCTTCACAAGCAGTTAAGGCTTTTAATGCTGGCTGGATGTCGATAAATAAGGTAATACCTTCAGGTGATATTGCCGTTACCGCAGACTCACTGGCTGCTGTTGTCACTGCCAGGACGTCTGCTAGGAAGACCCTTCTATGGTCGGGGGCGTGAGGATTTTAATATACCCAACGATTCAGAGAAGACCCCTGACAATGTCCCGGTTTCCATTTTAGATCCCTTCATTAAAACCCAACGTGTATCCTGCTGGGAAAGTCGCTTGAGAAAGGTCTTTTAAAGTATGAAGTAATGCAGTTCGTGATCTGTATACATAACTAAACTAATCGACGAATGACCCATTTCGTTCAGTTTTCAGTTTACTGATTGCCTATCTAATTCCTATGTCTATCAGTCTTTTTAATGAATGAATGAATGAACTGAGACATCAAGCTGGATGCAAAATAGTTGGAGATATAATTGTGCTTGTTATAAATATACTCTAAATAGTTTCTTAATTAGTTGGAAAGTGAAAATTGTAAAGAAAAAATACGTCTTCACACTACCTCCCTACTTAGCAAATTTGGCACAAAATAGAATTGCGTACAAGATTTTTCAGTTATTTAGTTCAATAAAAAAAGTTCATATAAAAATTCTAACAAATTTGGCCACATTGAAAAGAAAAACAAAACAAACAAACCTAGAAACGAAGTTTGCACACCCCTATTTGCTGTGTATTGTATTAGTAATAGTATGTAGAAACTTTCCAAACAATTTCATCATGAGTAGATCCTAGATGTGATAGGCTTATGCATCTGATTTTCAAGCCTAGGTTTATTAAAATCTTTAAAGGTCATGCATTTTGTTTAAAAGTATAGTATTAAAAAAATAGAGTACTTTCTACTATAGGACAACACGTTACCAGCTATACCAGAAACCTTATAGGATTTATAACATTCGTATTTCGTAATATTTACCTATCCCAAGTTTTTAATTTTATTATCAAGTGTGTTGAGAAAGTAGTGCTTTAGCATAAGTTCATTTGCAACGTTTTTTAGTATTTTTCGATTCAATTTAATCGATTCTTTATCACATAATTTAATAATTTCTTTCGCATTTGAATATGTCCACTTAAAAGTTGATATGTTATAAATACCCATATCAACAACTTTATAAAGAGTGTTCCAAATTAACGCATGATTTGAATTTGCCGGCAACATTTTTACAGCTGGCAGCTTGGGGATACTAAGAATGGAGCACAATACAAGATGCCAAAGTGTTTTGATTGTTATTTCGTAGAAAATAGGTGGATGTCATTTTCATCTTGATGGCTTCCTTAGGCTAAGGCGCGCTGAGGGGCAAGCGGCAATTCTTGAGCGACTAGTTGTGAAAATGTCGTTGTCGAGTAGTCGAGTGCTGCTAGCCGCAGTCTTTTACAAGAAAGTCATTTCAAAATTTATAGAATTATTTTAAGTTTAAGAAAAGGAAGATTTGGTGTTCCTCCTATAAACCGAAAAAAAAATCAGGTTATGGCGAATACCAACATTTGTATAACCATCTTTTGACAACATAAAAACCGATTCAGGCGTAGATATTGTATGGCAATACAATCATTTGATTTGCTGCTAGAAATATAAAAGTTCGTGCCAAAATTACAAAACGAAAGAAAACAATTTCTGCAGAGCAGAGGTAAATTAAAAAAAAAAGTTAATAATTTTTGAATATTTATTGCTCATTTGCTTTTAGTTCGTTTAAATCATTTTCTGAAACTCTGGAATAGTTTTCATGACGATTTCTTGACGCTCAGCACTACACTAAAATAATAGAACAGGCAACAGAATTGAAAGCTGAGCGACGCGACGCCGCTATGCCGTTCAGCGACCGCTTGGCAACAACCCACAACCATCCAGTTTTATATGTTTAAATTTTTGTTTGCCGCACAGATTTGTGCCGCTCAGCGCGTGGCCTTAGCCTTAATCGACCATATTGCCACATTTGAGGTTCCGAGAACCTATAAAATTATCTGATTATCGAAAGCAAATGCATCCACAATATCTCACTGTGATGTGGATTTTGGTCTTTTTGCGTCATTGGCCCATTTTTTTTTTTTTTTTTTTTTTTTGAAAATAAGACTGTCTTGACCGTTTTTGGTGTAAGATATCACGGCTATTATCGGGTACTTTCTGCCTAAATTGAATAATATTGATGTGAACGACAAGCCCACATCCACCCGTGCATTGCAATAGGACGTTCAATTCTGCATCAACAAAATTCAGCCACATTTATATACAAAATGTTCATGGAAAAGTTCGACAAAATAGTGCGTCATTGTCATTGTCAAAAATGATAGAAACATATTACTGTTGTGTTTAGATTGACGATATAATATACCTATCTTTAGCTCTCACTGACGAAAACATTGAAGCCAACGACATTATGCAGACAGTTCATTAAGGCAACAGCTAACCCATTGTGCAATAATAATTAATACTTATATCTATTTAATTTTCTCTCAAAAACTCGATTTACTTTTTAATTTTACATCGAAGCTTTAATTGTTATTCATTATGACAGAAACAATAATAATTGAGAATGAAAGTTGTCACGTCTTTTACGTGTGGTGTGCATAGTAAATTTTTAGTATCGTCTTTGATGTTTAAACAAATCAATGACTTTTGACTCTCCTATAAAGCTATAAGAAAGGGAACCAGTCAACTCTCGATTATCCGTAATTATGTTAACCGGTAAATTTATTTTCAAAAATTCATTTATTTAGAAATCGATTATCCGGGATTCACGCTATTATCCGTGATTTTTTATAACTTCCTTTAATTTTGCAAACAAAAACACACAAAACCTTACTTGCAAGGCTATAAATTTTATTTTTACGTTTTTGTGTTTGTTCACAAGTTCAAAGTTATTTTATTAAATAGAAAAACATTGTATAAAGTGGGTTTATTCTTTGACAATATAATTTTCTATTATAGGGGTGCTCGGGACCGAGCTCATACCGGAAAATCGAGAGTTGACTGTATTTAGAATAGAGTTTTAGAATGAACTATGAATAATTAACATAACCGTCCTTTGAACAATGCAGACTTTTCAATATTATTCTCAAAAACTGCGTAATTAAATGAAGAAGTATTTCATGTGTCTTAGGAAAAGTTTACAACTGAAATACAAATTAATAATTTAAGTTATTACTTACTTAAATAATTTGCCTTTATTGGTATAATAGATATAATATATGAATGACAAGTCTATAGTGGACAATAGTTTTGTTGGAATAGATTTTATATTAAGTTCTTAAACTAGATTTGTGAACTCCTATTCCGAATGCATTAACTGAATATCGTATGCTATATGCAACATACCTACACGTGACTAATCCAGAGTGTACGTTACGTAAATACTTCACACATAAAAATCCAAAATGACACATCCGATATAGATAAATATAAAATTTTACGTTAAGGCGTTGTGTATTTTGTGGTCTTTCAAGTTAATGACTTTCTTTGGCTTACGTTCTCCTAAAAACATGGTTGCTCACACTCTTCATCTACTCGCTAATTAAACTGGGCATAATTGAGTGACCCACTTTCCGAATTTCTTGATAAAGTAAGTAAATGTAAAAATGGAATCGAAACTTCGACGCAAAATATTTTGCGGTACCTGTATCTCTATAATATACAAATTCATACATATTTTCCGCAAAACTATGAAAATTTTAAAAGATATGCGATATTAAACTCCTTCAATACCTATTCGTTTTGAATTTATTACATTTATTGAAACAGTATTACTGCTACTTAAATAGCATAAAGGGAAAATGATAAGAACTAAACAATTAAGCAATGGGGTTGGCATCTTGTTTTTTGTTATGGCTCAGCCTACCTACGATATTGCAAAAGTGATAAATAATGTCTGTGTATGAAAGCAATAAACCGGCTTTAACTTTTTGCAGAGAAAGCGGAGATCAAACGGAAGGAAAACAGTGACAAATTTAGAGATTAGGGTTGGCTATTTGTGACCATAACATTTATTGTATATAAGTTCTCTTGAATATAAATTGGTCATAAAACTATGATATTCTAGGCCCAGAATCTTTACAGCCATTGTTTTTTGAAGTTATTACTTCTTTAGGCGCGTTGGGCACTTTTAGATGGGAAGAAATTGATGAATTCGCGTTACCTTTAAAACGACACCGCGTCAACGTCACCGAGAAACCGACACCCGATAGGTGGAGCTGTTGTCCATTTTCTAAGAAACTCAACCGATCTCAATGAAACATTGAATGTGAGTAATGAGTATGGTTGGATGCAGCTAGAAAGATAGATCAGTTTTGGACTCAATAGGTGGCGCTGTTGTCGATTTTTTTGAGAAACTCAACCAATCTCTATGAAACTTTGTTTGTATGCATGATTGTATGCAGCTAGAAATATAGGACAGTTTTGCACCCGATAGGTGGCGCTGTTGTCGATTTTTTTTGAGAAACTCAACCGATCCCAATGAAACTTTGTATGTATGCATGGTTGGATGCAGCTAGAAAGATAGGATAGTTTTGGACCCGATAGGTGGCGCTGTTGTCCATTTTCTGAGAAACTCAACCGGTCTCAATGAAACTTTGTATGTGAGCATGGTTGGACGCAGCTAGAAGATAGGATAGTTTTGGACCCGATAGGTGGCGCTGTTATCGATTTTCTGAGAAACTCAACCGATCTCAATGAAACTTTGTATGTGTGCATGGTTCTATGCAGCTAGAAAGATAGGATAGTTATGGACCCGATAGGTGGCGCTGTTGTCGATTTTTTTGTGAGCCGTTTTTACTCCCAAAACAGTTTTAAGTATTTCCTGCGCAATAAAATATCTCCTGACGATTCGAAAAATACACACGAAATTGTTCAAGTAATAACTTCTGTCGGCACTCCCGGAGTGCCTGATGGTTTTTTTAGTTTTAAAGCGAATACTCAAAGTGTGGATTGATAGGTAGTTATTCCAAATTTTGTGTCAATTTTGAAAGAACTACGGTTAGGTATGTCATAATACCTTTTTTTAAACAAAGGTTATCACTTTATCAAACTACTTTTAATAGCCGACTATTGCGCTAGCGACCACAATTAAAAATCTAAATACAGGAAGAAATCGATCAACTATTAGAAAACAAATCTACGAAATATATTTAAGTTTGCTCAATTCAACTCAATTACCACGCCAGCTAATAGGTAGATAGATATTTTTATATCCTATACAGAGATTTGATAAGTATCGATCTTTTTACTCAAATATCATTTTTATTTATAGAATATGCAAAAGAGGAAGAGAGAACGTCAGCTTATAAGCCCCTTGCTTCGATTATGTGACTCAAAGAATCAGACAAAGTCATTGAAAATCGTTTAATAAAACTAACAGAAAACGATGCTGATTGAAAATAGGGAGCGTCAATTTGCAATAACACTAAAATCGTAATGTCAAGTCTGGTAGGTATTTTCTTTCCTGGTTCTATGAGGACTATCGGCTATCACAAACAGCCAACATCGAGGACTATTAATTATTCAAATCAATGAGAGATACACCGCTCTATGGGTAAAAAAAGAAGGGACGAAAGGCACGAGAAGTTACCGGTCAAAAATTACCTATTGACGATTGCTGTTGCAGAGGCAGTATTTAAACATTCTAGGAGCGGCTAAGACGATCTTCCGAAGAATACAAGCTCCGAACAGAAGCTCACAGAACTGAGAATGGGAATACGCTACTATTTTAAGACTACATACTGTTTTACAACAATCTCTCAAAATTACAATTTATTTCTGATGTCTGAACTGTATACAGACTATAAGTATAAAGAAAAAGATGAGGAATCCTTTACATCGAAAACAATGAGCTGGTCATTATTATATAGGTAGTTAACAAACATACATTAACAGAATTGATAACGATGATCTTTGCAAAGATTTAACCACAAAGCAGCTAAATAAAATATAAAATAGAGACACTTTCCTTGAGCTATTTCGTACACAGTGAAATACAATTATGGACATTCGCTTGTCCTTCAGCACAAATGTTTACATAGGAAAATACCTGAAACAAGTTAGGTAGGTACATATATATACCAAAAGAAACAAATTACAAGTGAATCATGATTCATGAAACACGGCACTGTAGCCTGAAGCAGGGTTGTCAGATGTGGCGACACGAAAATCTGTTTGGCGACATACCCAAAAACGTGCGATTTTTGGCGATTTTTCATTTTCGATTTAAAGTCTTTAAATATTTCTATTTCCCACTATTTCAAAACAAAACAGCCGAAAAGGTATCGGCTTCACAAAAAATGATTGATTTCAAATTTTCAAATTGGTAATTGAATTAATCGAAGTAAATTGCACATCCCTAAAATTAATGTCAAACTGTGTCAAACTGAAAGATTCTGCCGGCCGCAATAAATTTCCAACAAAACAGCGGATTTTTAAATACCAAAGAGAGTGGGAACAATTTCAAGACAGAAGAATTATTTATCTATTGCTTTCAGCGATTTTGCCCTTAATAAAAGAAATGAATAATCTGAACGCATAATTTCAAGCAACAAATATAAACTTTTTAAAGGCAAACAAAGAAATAGAAATTGTTGCCGACTTTACCACCCCTTAATAATGACTGTGATGAAATACTCGATTTAGTTAAAAACCCAAGCAATTTGAAAGCTACCACAGACATCGATTTAGGGTTTTACTAAAAGAAATGCGGAAAAGGTTGTTTTAGTGCAATAAACTTTTTGTTTCTATTGGATATTTATCACCGGAAGTTTGTTTGA
The DNA here is from genome assembly GCA_949126925.1 of Cheilosia vernalis. Lineage (NCBI taxonomy): Eukaryota > Metazoa > Arthropoda > Insecta > Diptera > Syrphidae > Cheilosia > Cheilosia vernalis. The sequence continues at coordinate 45,582,805 of OX421358.1, forward strand.
GCCAACTGCGACCCCATTTTGAAAGTCTGCCCATACATTATTGAGACCACAAAAAAACTTACAACTTGCTGAGTCTCAGTGGAAAAAATTGATTTCAGTAAACTGTTTTGAACATTTTTATCCAGAAAATATTCCCAAAGACGACGCTGTTAAGTTTTGGAATAAGGTTCAGAAGACGACAAATGCTTTGGGACAACCAGAGTTCCTGTAGCTGGGGGAATTTGCCCTCAGTACACTATCACTGCCTACTAGCAATGCAGTGGCTGAGCGAGCATTTTCCTATATAAATGCGATAAAAGCAAAAAGTAGGTCGAGTATGCAAATCGATTCTTTAAATGCAATAATGTGAGTACCTACGTATTCATTAGAAAGTTAAAGAAATTTTTTTGCAATAATTTTGACCCTTCCGTTAAAATGCTTTTGGTATTTAATGCCAAGATTTATGAAGATGGTTGTCACGATGAACTAGATGAGAACAAGACTAATCTTTTGGTTTTTACGTTGTTTTTGTTTTATTAACAATATTAGCAGAAGTTTGTGTCAAATGAATTGTTTTCGTGCTATTTTTTTTAATACATTTGGCTTGGTTTCATTATATTTTACAATACTTTTAATTCGGCGATTTATGGCGACGGAGATATATTGATTTTCAATTTAAGATTGGCGATTTTGATTTTAATAACCTGACAACCCTGGCCTGAAGTGGAATATAGCAGTAGCCAGTAGGTAGGAAATGGGGATACCTGCTTATACAAGGAATGGAATGGAAGAATAAAAAGCATTCGTTTTCGCGTGTGCTGTTGATGTTGGGTGTTGAAAGGTAACACAAGTAATTGCCCCGACCAACGACTTACGTTGTGCCACCCACAGTAATTATTCGTGGGTATACACGAGCACATTATAATGTAATTGTATTAGATTTCATTTATGCTTGAAAATGTATATTTTTTACGTTTCCAACACTACAAGAGATAAATGTTGAAAATTTAATAGTTTTAAAAGTTCTATCAAAGGTGCATACATCTACTCGTATCACCGCAAATGGTATACTTTAGGTTCAAATACGTATTTATTCAAACAGCAGGTACGCACAATAATGACGTAGATACAATGCCAACAAATGTGTAGGTACCTACTGTGATGATAACAAAAAATCAATAAACAATCAACGGATAACTTCGATCATAAAAAGATCCACCCGTATCTCTTATCGCAAGTACCAGAACGACCGTAAAATCAGGTCACAGAACTGAAAATGTAATTCAGTGTAATCCGTTGACCAATGCAGTAGTAATGGGGGTGTAGCCATAGAGATATCCACACATGAAATGCAAAATAACCTACGCCTAGTTGAACGTATTGAAAAGAAGAATCGGTGCGGCAGCATACAATGGCTCAGGTGTTGTACATATTTTATGAGCCACAACGAAGGTACAGAAAAAGCGAAAGAGAGGCTACACGATAAATGCACATGTAAACAGCAACACCAAATAAAAAAATTAAGACAAAAAAAATATATTATTCCTTCTTAAAATTTAAGAAATGGATTTATTATTTTTAATAAATTATACGTACCATTTTCTAAATCAGTTGTAACGGTGTTTTCCAATAAATTAGTTGTGGTTAAAATCGTCGGAGTCGTTGAGTCACTCTCAACAACTTCACCATCGGCAGTCGCATATCCAAGTAAAAGTAATCCACAAATTATGGCAATAAAATCGGATTTTCTCCTTTTGTTGACGTACATATCTGTTTTTTTTTTTCTACTTCAGCTGATTAAAACCGTATCCTAATGTATGCTACTTTTTCAGTATAATAGTAGATAAATTTTAGATTTTCACTTTGTATTCTGGCACATAACTTATTATTCCTCTTACGACCGGATATGACACTGCATAGTGGCCACTAGTTTCGAATTTTCTTATTTGGTTTTACACCTATGTATTCACAAATATTAGATTAAATAATAATTAATTGTAATAAACCTGGAATAAATTAGGTACTTAAATTGTTTTAAAACGTTACAGCATTATTATAAAATGGTAACTTTGAACCGGTTTGACCTAAGATAACCTGTAGAAAGTCACTACGAATGAATTAAACACAAACAACATAAATTTATGGAAATTAGCTCTAAAGGTAAAAGGTAGGCATAACTGATCGTTATTAACACTTTTTCATGTATTTCTTGAAATAAATTATTATTTAAACACGATAAAGTATAAAAGAAGTACGAAAATATAGTTTTACTTCAAGAAGCAAATATTGATATAATTTATTACACCGCAACGTTAGTAAACACACCGTACGGTTGCTCCTCGATCGTCTTCATTGAACAGGGTACGAATTCCAACTGAAGACAATTGGTATGGTATGGAGTTCGTTGGCGGATAGGTTAGGTAGATTATTGCAAGACATTTCTTTTAGATTACTTTTTATTTTGTGATTCGAAAACCGGCCACGTAGAAATAGAAGAAACAAAATGTTAAAGAAAGAAAAACTGAAAACCCAACTTGTCTGAAATCTGAGTTTCTCTTAAAAACTAAACATCAATGGAGTGTTAAGAGAAATTATGGTAGTGCGATCATAACGTGAATCAAGTCTTAGATACATATTGTGTTTATGAAAACGCTTGCGATATCTTCTATAGGGTGTTAGATTTGTATAAAATATTTCTTTCGAATGGCATACGGGTTATTCGGAGGCAAATTTTGATCATTGTCGTATAAAATGTAGGTAGGTACTGACAAGCATAAATTAACAATAGGAAAGCTTAACAGAGGCCTTGTTATGATTTTATTTGCTTTTCGTGGTATAGTGTCTTGTGCATACTATTTTTTTTTTTTTTCTTTACAGTCAGTGGGGTTTTTTTGCTTTTTATAATTACCTTTATCTTCTTTTACGTTTTTTTAGCCTGCGCAGAATAGGAATCTAATGAAACCACACTCTTCAAAATTGGGAAAAGACGTTTGGCCTACAGGTCGTCACGTAGGAACATACATAGGATACGCGCGAAACACAAAACCCTCCCTGTGTCCAGTCGAGTATTTAAGGCGTTCCTATAAATAAAATAGTAGATTTATGCAGAGGAAGGTCAGGTAGCCAAGCCAAGCACAAAGGACAAACAGTGTATCTGGTAGTAAGACAGAGAAGACAGGGAACATACATAATGATATCATACAAGGACATGTGACTGTACTGCAGAAGTACGGAATGGGTTCCACTAGATGCAATCATTGGCGTGAGGTGATAGTAAAAACCTCTAGATGAATCCTGATTCAACCAAAGAGCTGACTTATTTATCTGGCTATAATCTGACCCACCTCAGATTACGAGAGTAAACGACTTTCCAAAACAATTCTGTAGAGGAACAAATATTCAAATAGAAGTCTTACCTTCGTATTAGGTTAGGTTAGGTAAACGGGAGGTAGGGCAGAGAGGTCCTCGTGGCCCTCCTCGTCTCCGCAGCCTCTACATATATCGTCATCTTTGATATTTAGTTTCATTGCGTGGGTTCTAAGGAAGTTATGGCCAGTTGGAGCCCCTACTAACTTAGATAGCGATGACTTGTCAAACTTTAATAGTTTATTGGTCCATTTTCTGTTATATTCTGGCCAAAGCTTAAGTGATATTTTACAGGTGGTGAGTTCTTTCCTTTTTCTTTTTTTGTTCTCCTCTCGCTCTCTAAGACCGCAAAGTGGTGGATCGATCGATTGAAGTGCTCGATCAAGATCTATTAGGGATCCCTCTCTCGCCAGTGTCCAGGGACCCAGCAGAGATTCGTGGTGTGCTGCGAGCAAAGAACCTTGAGCTCTTCGCGGCAGCGGTGGACTAATTTGGATTTTATTTCATTGGCAGAAACTGCTTTTATTGCAGCTTGACTGTCAATGAAGATGGCAATATCACTACTCGCCCTATGGGCAATTTCCAGAACCTCAGCTTGGAAGACACTACTAGCATCATGTAGTCTGATTGAGCAATGTATATGAGCAATTAATTCCTCCGAAAAATGCAGGCACCTGTTCCACAGGCTATCTTTGATCCATCTGTTTAGATGGATATTGATTTCATTGTCGTGGGTTCATTTGTGTTCCATTCTTCCCTCAATCAATTCAAATATTATAAGTTGCTTTGTATACTAATATCTTTCCAAATGTTTTGAGAACATTTTCAAATGAAGATTTCAAAAGGGAACAGTAAAAATATGTATATACTGTAGATTCTCTGATGATTTACATTGGATAAATATTGTATTGAATACCTTACCGTTGGAACCTTGTATACTGTATATTGAAAGCAGGGTGATCTGCGAACATTTCTATATAATAGTATTTTCTTTACTGGCAAAGGGAAAGAATATATTCACAATCACTTTTTTCGAAATGGCGATCCCATGCCGCTTAAACTGTGCCTCAAATTAACAATTTTTATTTTTGAGAGTTTTTTAACTAATTTAAAATGTTATGTTATGTTCAAATATGCAACAAATAAACAATATTTCGGTTTTTCTTGGCATAATAAGGTGTAGGTATCAAGGCAAACGAAATATTTGTTTAAATATTTATGAAATGTTCTCGATTTGCTTCAAAAATATTTCATAAATATTAAAGAGCCCGTGGTAAATAAAACAAGTCCAAGTCAAATTCAAGGTTTTATTACAAAAAAAGGTTAGAGAATAATGTTAATCGCTTGAAAGGAAAATCGCAACTCAAATCACAAAGGAAATGGTGATTCTTTATAATTATAGTATTCAATGTATATATAATAAAGAATAATAATAAGATAGAAGTATTTGTAGTGTGAATATTGTAACCAATTTATTTTCAACAATACAAATTTGTCAAACATTTCTGTTTTTACCGGTGTAGACGCCGATTAAGTATTTATTAAAGGCTTATGAAATTCACAGCCAGAGTCACGAAAACAACAACACCGCTTCCGCAATATGGTGCTTTTTATTTTTAAAAGGAAATCGGTTTACAATCAATTCGAAATATAATGAAAATCTTTCCGTAGTTTGCACATCTGGTCCGCTTAGATTGGAATTCTTAGACATCTGCACACACACAAAATACGTTTGATTATTCAAATAAAATCGTCACTTCACATAAACTTCAAGCTATTTGTTAAAAAAAAAATCGGCGAAAACAGTTGCAATTGCATTTTCTGTAATATTTTGTGATAAAAAAGAAATGTGTTTCCCAATAATTAATTTTGAGAATAACTGAAATTTATGCAGACTGCTCGTTACCATTTTTCAAAGATATTCTAAGATTTTCTGGACATTTGTGCTTTATGTAAAAACAAAAAACAACTCTCACCTTTCTGCCGGTAAACTTGTGAAACAAAAAAAAAATAAACATTTCATAAAAATTTGTTCTTAAATGAATGTTGATGAAACATTTTTTTGTTAAATAAATGTTTATTAAACATTTTTTTGCTAAACATTTACTTAAAAAAATAGTGAATATTTCGCTGGTCTTGTCTGAATTAAAAAGCAAAATCTCGAAGGACGGGAAATTTATTGGATGTCAAAAAATGCTTATTGATTTTTTGTGCTATGAATTTTTTAGTCCGGCAACGTGACTTTGTAGCTTGGCTATTGTTTACAGGCACACCAACATTCAAGAATGAAACAAACAACGCCAAACAGCGCTGCGAGCAATAGTAGAAATAATTTTCAGATCATGGTCCATTCACTATTCACAATCACCCTGTACATAGGAGTACGCATACGAAGGCATGCACTCCATTAAAAACAAAAGCAAAACGCAAAAGAAACCTCCCGCAAATATTGTCTCTCACCAAATCCCAAGTCAATTTCTCTCAAAACAAGTTTGCTGTTCAACTCTTTCATTTATATCGATTCGCCTTCTTCTGTCTCGTAACTCGTAAGCACTAAGCACACACAACGTCGCCATTGCCACCGCCGCGCCACTTTCAATTTATTTGATTGTTGGAAAATACATATTTTGTGTTGGTGGGTAGGTAGACAACATTTAATACATCTATAATGTATATCTAATATACACTCCTGCCACTTGTTCGCGGAGTGAATGACGGTTATGAAAGAAAAAACTGAACAGACTTCGTTTGAAAAGAAAAAAAAAACATGTTGATTTCAACGAACCCAACAGAAATTGCAGCGTTTTTTCGCATATTTTAACTATCTACCTACCTACCATTCCTTTCCAAAATATTTGACTCTTTTTTTTGCTTTGCTTTCATTCTTCATTGTGCATTGGTATTTCTTATGAGTCGACGATGTGTCGTAATCAAGTATAAATGAGAGTGGTATACCTGAATCAAGCCCGAGCAATGGTCCAAAAGTTTAGTAAAATTTGATTCAGACATGATCTGTCGAATACAAATAGACATAATGAGTTTGTTCATGTATTTGGTTTTTGGAAACGGTATGTGATTCTGCCGAATTTTTGTAGTCATCATCTTCTGACTTAAGACTTATGAACAATTAGTTCAGGAATTATAATTAGCCTCAAGTACTTAGATACGTGGGACAGTATGGTCACCATGAAAGCGCAAGATGATAGAAATCTTAATAGTCAAACAAATTATTTATGTTACAAAATATTAAACTCTAGCTATATGATTTTATAAATTCGAATATAATAAATGAGGTAGGTACTTGCAAAATTTAAGATTTTGTGGGCTTTGTGGAGCAATACAATGCAAATATAAATAGTTATACATAAATATGTACACATACCTACATGCATAGTCATTAATAGTCAGATATCGTTCAACGGTTATTCATCATCACCTTCATCGGAATTCCGCAAAGGGGTAAACATAATATACTATTCGTATATTAGTCAACGCCGAGCCGTTGTCGATTTAATATGTCAGAAATGTAGGCATATAGATATTTTTCGTTTTCGTAGCTACATAACAGCTACGTATATCCATCAGCAGCTATTCAACCTTCAACTGATTTTAAGCGATTAAACATGGAAATGCAGGAACTGCGGCCCCTGTATAAAGGTAGCTATTTAAATTCTATTTTAAATGTAGGCGACAGAGCTACTACCTATACATGTATTTTCTGTAGATGTTATAATATCAATCAACTTTGAGCATGGTGGGGTGCTTTTAAAATCCTCCTCAGCTAAATCATCATTCTTTTTTTTTAAGATTTTATTGAACAACAAACGAGTCATTATGAGTAAAGATACGAGGGCAGTTTGAAAAGTCAATGACTTTTTGAATGTTTTGCTCAGTAACTGTAAATTTTTATTTTACTATCGTCAACTCTCTTGAGTGAGTGCTATTTAAAGCAATAAACCTCTAGCAATTGTAATGAAAATGGAAAAAAGTGAATTTCTTGTCCTGATTAAGCATTATTTTTTACGTAAAAAAACCATTGCCGAAACCAAGGAAAGGCTATACCTAGATAAATACTATTGAGTATCTGCACCATCAAATTCAATGGTTGAAAAGTGGTTTACTGAGTCCCATTGTGGTCGTACCAGCACAAATGACGCCGAACGTTCAGGACGCCCCAAAGTATCCAGAAATCGTCGATAAAATCCATGGAATGATATTGAGAAAGCTAGCCTAGCGATGGGCGCCGCGATTGCTCACAATCGACCATAAACGCAACCGAGTGACCATTTCAAATGATTTTTTAACGATGTTTAGACGTAATCCCCAGGAGTTTTTGTGCCGTTTCGTAACCGTTGACGAAACAGGGATCCACCACAACACACCAGAGCCAAAGGAAAAATCAAACAGTGGGTTTATACAGGCGATCGTACACCAGAGAAGGCTAATGTGGGTCTTTCTGCGAACAAGGTCATGGCCACAGTATTTTGGAATGCACGCGGTATCATTCACATCGATTACCTTGAAAAGGGTAAAACGATCATCGTCGTCTATTATTCAGAGCTTTTAGATAGGTTTGATACTGAATTGAAGCAAAAACGCCCTCATTTGGCAAAGAAAAAGTGCTGTTTCATCAAGACAATGCCAGCGTGCACACGTGTGCAGTCATCATTGCAAAATTCCACAAATTAGGCTATGAAATGCTTCCCCATCCAGCATATTCTCCAGATGGCCCCTTGCGACTATTTCCTGTTTCCAAACCTAAACAAATGGTTGGGCGGTAAGAGATTTGAAGAGGTCATCATTGAAGCAAATGCCTATTTTTAGAGTTTTGAGAAAACCTTTGATTCGGAGGGAATAAAAAAATTGATAAAACGCTGGGCTAAGTGTATCGAGCTTAAAGGACATGATATTGAGAAATAAAAAACTTTTTGGACAATTTATCCAAAATTTCTAAAATTATCCAAAAAGTCACTGAATTATCAAACAACTCGTACCATGATATTAGTTAGATTTTCATTTATGGCAGTTAGATAATTATTTGCAGATTAAAGGTCAAGTAGCATTTACAACTGCATAAAAAAACTGTGAAGAATGCAGACTGGTGAAACGAGTTGTGCACTAAATCAATATTGTAGATACACACAAACTTTTCTGAAACTAATTGAAAGAGATAAATATACAAACTGACTTGCTAATTATGTTAATTGTAACTAAATTGATATTTTATGGTTGCTAACGCATTTCATGCGCAACGTCAAGGGTCAATGTTGGTGAAAGTCCATTGAAAATATATTACACTAGCTGACCCGGCGAATTCTAATGAAAATAATAATTTCTGTCGGCAAAGTTGCTGGCAGTGTTCATAGATTTTTATCCGTTAAATTTGAAATTATTCGTTTTGTGTGGATAGTATTTTTTTTTTAGGAATAGCTAAGAGTAAGTGTACTTTTGCTTAAAATATTAATGAAATATCAACAATGTACATTGTTTGAGGGAAAATAAAAACATTTTTAGAAATCTTTCTTCAGCTGTTTAAGAAAAATGTAGGTAGGTATGTACACATAAAATCGAAATTAATAATATTCAAAAGCGGAAGATACACAACCATGTTTGTCCTAATATGTGTCCAGTATATAAAACATCTCATTTAGGTACGTAGTTTTAATAACCAAACACATTTTATAATTCGCCTTTTAAAAATATTCAATAACTAACCAATAGCATTCAGTAAGGTAAAAATGTGGTATTCCCGAACTCTATCACATACCCTCCACGGTTGCCAGCATTCATTTTTTGTATGTTTTTGCATGTCACACGGATTTGAAATTGCCATAACATTACACCAATATAAAAAGAAAAGGACAACTTTAAAAAAAAAAATTGAGGGGGCCAGCGGGAAGAAGATTGGGAGTTGTGGGTCTCAGTATTGTTTCTGGTTTCAGAAACAGACAGCAGATAGAAATATCTTTCAAATTCATTTTATTAAAAAAATAGGTAAAGCACTGGTTAAAAAAAATTAAAAAAAAAATAAATTAGGTATGTAATTGTTTCCTTGATAGACACTCAGTTTCCACAATACTCGCCTGTTCCGTGCTTTTTTTTTGAAACTAAAAGGGCGGTCATCCACATGATCAACATCACGAGTGGAAAGCGTGTAGCTATTTCAGAAGATTTTGGATTTAGCCTAATCCCCTGGTTTTGGTTTTGTGTTGCTTGAAAATTACTAAGCCTCTAACTATAAAGGGCTGCACAATTTACCCTCTGTTTAATGGTTTTTCCCATAACTCTGAAATAACCATAGGTTGTATTGATTTGCAAATTCTACCCTTAAAAAATAAAAATGATTTGACAGGACTATTTTGACACTTTTATAAGCAATGTCCTTACCTCATTCTTCAGTCTCTTCAACTATCTAGTTTTTAGAAATATGTCACAGCAGCATTAGGTGGTAGCTTAAAGTAGCTACCCTAGTATACGATAAGCGAAGATGGTAATTTAATTTTTTTATTGGGGCAAATGTTGCATTGAGTATAATTTTGTGTAAATATTCACTTTCAGCGGATTTGACAGTCCTTACATTATTCCGAATTCGAACGGCTGATTTGAGAACCTGTGGCATGCCAGTGTGAAAATATTTTAGGTACCTACCTACTCGTTTCTAACCATCGAAACCCATCGAAATTAGAATTTATGTAATAAGAATAAGTCCCCAATATAATTGCTATCACAACTGTTGCTTGCATTGCAACAACTTATCTAATCAGCTAAACGCAATAACAATAATATTAGCTAGGTAACTAAACATTAATGTGATCAAATTACTTGTCTAGCGGAGAGGCTACCGCCTAGTTCAATTAACCCGTTAGGTTTAATGACATGTTCGAAGGCGCAAACTGTAACTGAGACAGCCGAGAAAGGGAAAGTATAAAATCTAGCTCATTATACGCATCATACAACGTAAGAGTATTCTGTTTCCGTTTTCCCTTCTAAACAGCTAAGGGAATATGTTTCGATTTTAATTATTAAACACAATTTATTGTTCATTTTTGGGAAAACTATTGAACAAAACTTGATTAGGCATTTTACCTTGTAAGTGGAAAGTAGCAATGGCAAGCCCTAAAAACAAGGACTATATTTATAAGCGAACCAGGTCACCACTCTGCATCTAATATTTATTTATTGGATACGAAAGGCGGTCTGCGTGAGCAAATGATGTTTTTATATTTATTACCTCTAGCTACCATAAGATAAGTAATTTAAGTGAATATTATTATTAGTATACCTATTTAAAAAGTTATTACGCTACTTAAGTCCATCATGTCTTGTATAAATTAAAGAAGACTTGCCTGATGCTATTGATGTGATTCCATGATCAATACTGTACATGAATATATCATTGGCAATTTGGCATCATTAATCACGATCGACGACAAACTTTCAATGAAATACACTCAAAACTATACATATGTAGTTTCAATACCATATGTTGTGAAAATGATCGAAGTATTCTTCTACAACCCTGTAATCACTTCAAACTCTGTTTGAACTGCTATACTATTGTCAGAAAAATATTTAAAGGTTAGGTAATAACCCAACTCTTTGTCCAATTTGCAATCTTTATTCTGAATCTTTATTTGAATGTCTTTATAAATTAAAAGCGAAATAAGACCGACTCGGCTTTGCTTTGCATTGACAAGAGTAGTTCTACGCGACCTTTACAATATTATTTGTTTGTGGTTTCACATCGCGACCGAAATTATGTCCTTTTACAGTTTTTATAAGTGATAAACAAATCCATCGATCACTTATTTTTTATATTTATTGGATTTAACTGAACTTATGTTAGACTGCATTGTATACCTACCTACTGTTCCAGAGCTGCACGTAAACTGGCTGAATCAAAATGTAATGTTGATTGAAGTTAGTAGATATTACAAGGTAGAGAATATTGTAAATAAATGTGAACTGTTAGCCATAAATAGTTAAAAATCAAAAAAAACTTCAATAAACATGTTGGCCAGTCGATATTTTTCCCAATCGACTTTTTTATTGTCTTCATTATATCAATCGACTATAGTAATATCTACCAATTGGACCTAACCCCTATATCATTAATCCGGTTATGTTATTGCAAGTTTATACATATGGCACCTTACCATAATGTGAGCGGTTAGAGTTGCAATATTGGGATCAGGAAGTTTAATAACCACAAAGAAGGATAACGTGCTGGCTTATCATCTAAAAAAGGCTTCACACTCAGGGAAAGCAAGAAGCGTGAAGAACTGGAAACCATATGGAAATATTCACTGCTCGGGATAGACGAACACCGCACGGTGATAATCACTGAAAATATCACACTTGTGAAAGTGCGATAAATCGAATGAAAAAAAAAAAAAAAAAAAAAAACAAATTGACTAAAAAAAATGTGCACTGTGTGTATTCCTTGACGTAAAAAGGGCATTTAAGACTAAAGAAAGAAAAAAATATGGTGTTAAAAACTGAGAACTGTCGTGGTCGTGATCGATATAAAGATCGCAGAAAGTTTAAGTGAATCGTGAGCTTTCCGAAACATAGGAGGTACCTTTAGGTGTTCCCCATGCATCCGTTTTATGAACATTTGTATTCATTATATAAAAGGCTTTTATTAGCGACTTGACAACTTCAAACATTTAGTTTGAAGGCACCCTTAAACCGATTACAGTACTCTCCATGTCAAAATATTCAGTAAAATCAACCTTTTCATCCAAGTTTACTACCGAAATTCCGAGTCGGTGGTGGCAATTTTTTTTTATATAATCTTTTTTTAGATATCTCAGGTAGTTAGCATTTTATTTGGAAAAAACAGTCCTTAATGAAGGACCATTTATTAAAAACCATGTAGGTTTCTTAAAATGGAATCCAAAATGATATTTCAACTTAAGGTGCAATAAATATAAATATTATGGTAAAATCATATATTGGGGACTGCTCAACATCTTTGTTGGTTTCTATGTACATACATAGTGGTATTTCCAGTTCTCCCAACAAAGGCTTTTCATGCCTTTTATGCATTATTTCATTAGTTTTTTTTTTTTAAAGCCATGTTGTTTTATTCAAAATATTTGTCTAATTTTTTTTTAATCAACAAATTACCTTTTTATTTTTTTAAACATTCTTACAAAATCTTGCCCAAAAATTATTTTAAACTCTTCGTTACTTTGCTGATTTTTCTTGTTTTCAAGAAAGAGTTTGTTACTAAATAAAGAAAGTACGTAAATTATATACTGTTTTTATTATTTTGTCTTGAAATTTAGATCTCTGTTCAACATAACTATTATATTATTACCATCGAAGATGTTAATATTCATGAAATTGGTTTCTATTAAGAATTTCTTCTGTTAATTATATAAATAACTTTATCTATCAATTTTGAAACCATGTCTCGTAAAAGACGGTTATTGTCAACTAAATATATAGATAGAAAGAACAATTGTTGATGAAAGTGATTTTAGTGATTAATTCAAAAGAAGTTCTGAAAAAAAAAACAAATGTATAGAAGCAAAGGCAAAACAACTTCTATTAATTGTGGATTACAAAACATGTTATGAATTGCAATCACGAGGAAGCCAGATTTGAAAGTGATTCTGAAAAAGAAATGACAAAAAATGACAAATTACGCCAGAATGATGATCCGTAAATGAATGAAACCATGCAAGAAGAAGAACGACGTCAGGAGAACGTGGAAGGAGTTACACAGCAGATCATTAAGGAAATCAACAAAAGGGCAATCAATCAATGAAAAAGACGATAAAAAAATACAAACTACTTCTGAAGCTCTTTCTCGCAGACGAAAAACATATTCATATAACTTTGAAAGCTATCGAAAAATATACCTTTAAAACAGGGGATGAAAGCACAAAAGAAAGATTGCTAGAAAAATATGTAGTTGAGAAAAAACAAGTTCGAGAGATACTCGTATAACAAAATTGAAGAAGAAGCTTAAATTGACAAAACTAAGTCCAGTTTAGTTTTCGTTCTGTAGCAATTAATGTACCTGTCAAAGACAAATTGTTTGAAAATCATTTCATTTACTTATTTATAAATTATTATTTTTAATAGAATTGTTGTTTTTGCTGAAGTCTGTCCGGTAAATTGGCGGACTGTATTCTGTCATCCAGTATCTACCAACTTGACAATAATATAGACAGCTGTCAATTACAATACGTTGATGAATAAACCTTCTTCTGAAAGAAAACGTGATCGGGTGAGGTTATCCCTCCAAATTATTTCATTTCTACAAAATTCCAATAAATATTTCAGATAATATCCTACATTTCTGGTCCATCGAGCCCAATTTTGGAATATATCTATCACCTATCATGTCAAATTCAAAGCCGAGACAAATCGAACATTTATTAGAGAACCAAAGCGAGCTTTACGAGTTGGTTTCGAACTCAGTCGAAAAATTAAAAGCCACCTCGAATATTACCAGTCAGCGAATACAATCCCGCATCAAAGAACTTACTAAAAATTGGAATACCTACCAGAATAATCACCATTCCTTGGGAAAACTACGAGCATCATCTAAGAGTGAACAGAAAGCAGAGTATGACGAGTATCCATATTTCAAAGGGAAAGTTTTCATGGAATGTGAAGAGAATTATCTCGATGCTATGGAGGAAATGACGATTATGCTAGAAGAAACTTTGCCAAAAACTTCCAACGATGGCAAAACGTTATCTGATTTATCCATAGTTCAAGCATCGTCTTCTGCACATGTTCGCTTACCAGTTATGGATCTTCCAATGTTTAGTGGGGAGTTTTCTGATTGGGCCCTTTTAAAGATGCCTTTACATCGCAAATCGGTGCTTATACTTCATTGACAAGCGTCGAGAAATTGCAATATCTGAAAGCATGTCTCGCTGGCGGTAAAGCAGCTTCCCGTTTACACACAATGCCACTAACAGCAGCTAATTTTAAGGTAGCATGGGATAATCTTCTGGAGCACTACGACAACAAGCGGTTGCTGGCTGACTCAGCATTAGATGTACTCTTTTCTGCTAAATCAGTCACTCAAGAATCCTCAGACGATCTTGATGCTTTGCTCAACACCATTAATCAAGCAGTAGGTTCTTTAGAGGGTCTTGGTAGCAAAGTAGATCAATGGGATGAGATTCTAGTATGTTTATTTTCTCGTAAACTAGATTCTACATCGATAAAAGAATGGGAAAAACATCTAGGTTTCAAAACGGAAACTTCCACTTGGAAAGAATTTAAAGAATTTATACAAACGCGCATTCGTTCACTACAGGCGTTCGAGCGAGTAAATCCTAAACAGCTGGGAATCAAAAAGCCATTACCATTACCCAAAAACCATGCACCCAAAGCCAAATCTCATCATGTTACTGTACGGCCATCTTCAAAATGGTGTGCTCTCTGCAACGGGAATCATTTTATCTCATCTTGCCAAATGTTTTTATCGAAAAGTTTTGAAGAGCGACATCAGTTTGTAGAAAAAAAAAAATTATGGTATAACTGCCTCGGGCATCATTCAATCAGCGGATGCTATTCGAAGAAAAGGTGTAACATCTGCAACGGTCGTTATCACACCTCTATTCACCCTGGAGGAAATGCATTAAATCATCAAACTTTATCTACAAATCTCCAAGATATGGTACGCTCTTGGCAACAGCATTAGTCAAAATCTCTTCATACAATGGAGAACGACACGTGGTTAGAGCTTTTCTCGACCAAGGATCTGAAATAAATTTAATATCAGAGAAGCTTTGCCAAATTCTTCGATTGCCACGTGCTCACTCATCATTAGCTATTGCTGGTATAGGAGCTGACACATGATTCATAGGATGCAAAAACGTTTTCTTCAAAATCAATCGTTTTATGAAGATTACTCAAAGTTTATTAGGGAGTATCAAGACTTAGGGCACATGCGCCGAACGTCTGAACTTCCTAAATCATCTGATAAGGTTTTTTATTTACCACATCATGGAGTTGTGCGCGAGAGTAGTGCCACAACTAAACTCCGAGTTGTTTTTAACGGTTCCTTTAAGACAAAACTTGGACTGTCACTTAATCAATTTCTGCACGAAGGCCCAAAGCTTCACGTAGATCTTCCAGACGTTTTAACTCGATGGCGGATGAATCAATTTGCTTTTTCATCTGACGTCACCAAAATGTTTAGGCAATTAAGGTTCATCCCGACGATTGGGACTATCAGAGAATTTTGTGGCTTGAAAATTCAAATCTTGTGGAGTTTCAATTGACAACAGTAACGTACGGGACCAGTCCGGCTCCTTACCTGGCAAACAGAGTTCTGCTTCAGCTTGCATCAGAAGAAGGTCATCTTTATCCAGACGCCAAAGAAGTTATTGAACAGAACACTTATGTCGACGATGTTTACAGTGGAGCTTCATCTATCTTAAAGGGTAAGCAAAAAATCCGCCAAATAATCAATCTTTTCAAGGCAGGAGGTTTTCCACTTCAAAAATGGGCCGCCAGCCACGAAAGTCTCTTAGTTTTTTTTTTTTTTTTTTTTTTTTTTACGAGGGTAGGTGAAAATCTTCCAAAGACACTATGAGAATAGCACGCGCGTTCTCATAGTAGTGTCAGATTTTTACTGACTAAAAACACCACCCTTCTAAAAATTGTTAGATACTGCAACTAAGATATAACTTATCAAGTGTAATTAGTGGAAATGGTTATTCCGTCGGCTTTTTTGGTCATAGGCGTGTGAATGAAACTATCAATTAGTTCATTGTTTTCCCGACGTTTCGGCAGGGATTGCTGCCTTCTTCAGGGTATCTTTATTGTGAAACATTTATAATTATTAAAAAGTACAAGAGAGGAGATAGCGTGGAACTTACAATATTTAAAAAAAGTTATAACTGTTAAAACAAAGAACAATGATATTAACTTTAGCACAACGATTAAAACAAAAAAAAGAAAAAACAAATTTATAAACAACAAAATTGACACACTTAGGGTGTAGCACTTCAGTTGAAGTTTAGTCTAGAATTAGGTTTTTCCGTCGACTAGAGAGCTATATATAGCAGATATATTTTGGATGTCCTGTTTTCTGTTCATGTTATTCCTGTTGTTAATTATGTGTAGCGTCTCAAGAGTATACCGTTTCGAGGTATGTCTCTCCGTCTGCAGCACAGTTGCGTTGTCAAAGTCTGGGTTGTGGTTAGCCTGAATGGAATGGTTGGCTAGTGCCGTTTTTCCACCGTTTCTTGACTTAATGTCCGACCGGTGGTTAGACATTCTTTGGGACAGGAACTGTTTTGTTGTACCGATGTAGCAGAGGTTACAACTTTCATTGTCATTACCAAGGCAGTTGATTTTATACACTACGTCAGTACTTTTTTGCTTCTCAATTTTGGGTTTAAGTTTAGAGAACGAGGATGCTAGAGTCTGATTCGACTTGAAAGCTATATGAAGCTCTTTAGAACTGTTGCTGATCATCTGTTTAAAGTTCTCGGCGAGTCTGGGAACATAGACAACACTTCTGTAAACCGGCAATGTGTCCTCTGTTCCTTTGTCCCGTGGAACTTTTCGTTTATGGTTCAATATAATGTTCCGTATGAAACCATCTGGGTAATTATTGTCCTTAAGAATTTTTGTGACTTTCCGTTCATTTGTAAGATGGAACTTCTCGTCACTCAACGTAAAAACCTTGTGAACAAGATTTGAAGCAGTGTTTCTTATGATGTGCTTTGCTTGGTTGGACTTAAAGTTGATGAGTCTTCCAGATGCCGTATCTTTCTGATGCCAGTTAAATGAAAGACGATGTTGGTCGCGACTGATTAGAACATCCAAAAACGCTATGGAACTGTTTTTCTCCATCTCAACAGTGAATTGGATTTTAGCATGCAGTCCATTGAGGCAACTTAGCATGTTGTCAATGTGCTGTTGGTCAATGACAACTCGCCAAATACGTAGGCAGAATTTTACAGTGTGCGACGATGAATTCGACATACACTGTTAAAAATTCATATGAATTTGTTGAAAAAGCGAGAGTTGTTCAATTAGAAGAAACAGACGTTTTAGTTTCATATGACGTTGTTTCACTCTTCACTAATATCCCCGTCCAACTCGCAATTGCGGTCGTCAAAAAGAAATGGGATTCAATAAGTGAAAATACCAGCTTGAGCCAATCCAAGTTTCTCGAAATCCTTGATTTTTGTATTAAGGAAAACAACTTTTTACAGTACAAGGAGAGCTTGTATAAACAAATCTTTGGTATGCCGATGGGCAACCCACTCTCGCCCACAATTGCTGATCTGGTAATGGATCACTTATTAGATGAATGCTTCAAAATGACTTCAAAGCCCAAATTCATCGCAAAATATGTCGACGATATATTCGTTGTCATTGACCAACAGCACATTGACAACATGCTAAGTTGCCTCAATGGACTGCATGCTAAAATCCAATTCACTGTTGAGATGGAGAAAAACAGTTCCATAGCGTTTTTGGATGTTCTAATCAGTCGCGACCAACATCGTCTTTCATTTAACTGGCATCAGAAAGATACGGCATCTGGAAGACTCATCAACTTTAAGTCCAACCAAGCAAAGCACATCATAAGAAACACTGCTTCAAATCTTGTTCACAAGGTTTTTACGTTGAGTGACGAGAAGTTCCATCTTACAAATGAACGGAAAGTCACAAAAATTCTTAAGGACAATAATTACCCAGATGGTTTCATACTGTTACATTCAGGCTGGGATTCGTAAAGATAAAACACTATTCCGTTTAACTTCTCTAATAAAATTCACTTTTATTACACTTTTATCGACTATTCTAATATTTCACTTATTAAGTACCAGAACACTATTACTTAAACAATTCTTCAACGTTTCAAACCAATCACTTAATTTACTCTATTACTTTTCACTTATTTATCTTCACAAACTATTACTATCTCGAACTTTAACCAATCACTTTTATAAATCAACTGTGTCGCCCTCTTCTAAAAGCTGTCCTTTTATACCCGCTCCGCCATCTGACGAGAACTTTCTAGCTAATTCTAAGTGGTTCTAGAACAAGGTTCAGTGGTGAAATACATTTACTTGACAGGTTCCAGTCTCCAATTGGAAGTGACACTTGGGTGGAACTTGTTTGGTGACTAAGGGGTTGTTTTCACTTCACCATTTTAGGTTACACGATACATTCCACACCACAATGTCCCCCTCTTAAACTTGTTCGTCCCGAACAAACTCGTTAACATTTTCACCATTATAACGATGAAGACGATCCACATGAACGACTTTCAGCTTGCCTCTTCCTCGTTGGATGCGATAGACAACGTCGTTGATGCGCTTTACGATTGCATAGGGCCCTTCCCAGTCTTGTTGCAACTTAGGCGATAACCCTTTCCTTCGATGAGGGTTATATAGCCATACCAGATCTCCTTCCTGGAATCCTTTAGTTGTCGTTTTGGTATCGTACCTCGTTTTCATGCGGTCACTGGCTATCTTAATCTTATCCCTAGTGTCTCGATGCACGTCCCTGATGATATCCCTGAGGTCTGTAACGTATTCCTCCTCATTCTTGGGCTCTTCGCATGGATATCCAAACATCAACTCGCTAGGTAGGCGGACTGTTCGACCAAATAAGATTTCAGATGGAGTATGTCCTGTGGTGTTATGCACTGCTCCTCGATAAGCCAATAAAAACATGGGAATCTGCTTATCCCAGTCTCTCTGGTCTTCGCCAACGACCTTAGAGAGGTGTTCATTCAGTGTCCTGTTGAAGCGCTCCACCATCCCATCTGATTGTGGATGAAGCGGGGTTGTCCTTGTCTTGTGAATCCCGAGTAACTGGCACACTCCTTGGAAAATCTTCGACTCGAAGTTCCGTCCTTGGTCTGAATGCAGTTCCATTGGTACACCGAATCTGCTTACCCAGTTATTGACGATTTGCTCCACCACGGTTTTAGCTTCTTGATTTGGGATAGCAAATGCTTCAGGCCACTTACTGAAATAGTCCATAACAACGAGGATGTAACGATTGCCATTGTTTGTTTCAGGAAACGGTCCCGCAATATCAACTGCTATTCTTTCGAAAGGGGCTCCAACATTGTATTGTAGGAAACTACTTTCTCTTGGCCATCGTGCACCTGGGAAAGGACGGCTCCAATTCCCACATTACTAGCGTCTGCATCCACAATAAATGTTTTCCCAGGGGTGGGGTACGCTAGTATGGGGGCGTTGCACAACTGTTGTTTAAGTTCCTTGAAGCTCTTTTCGCACTCACCTGACCATCTGAATTGTTTGCCTTTTTCTGTCAGTTGATGCAAGCTCTTTGCGATCCTGGCAAAGTCCTTTACAAATCGTCTGTAATAGGTCGCAAGTCCCAGGAAGCTTCTCAGTTGGTGTTTGTCTTTAGGTACCGGCCAGTTTCTCACTGCATCGACCTTCTCCGGATCAGTCTTGACTCCTTTGGAAGAGATGATGTGCCCGAGGTACTTCACTTCTGGTCTAAATAAGGAACACTTCTTCGGGTTAAGTTTTAGTTGCGCACTTCGTAGCCTTTGGAACACCTCCTTAAGGTTATCTCGATGTTCGTTAAATGTTTTTCCTACTACGATGACATCGTCCAGGTATACCAAGCAGGTTTTCCACGTTAGTCCCAGCAGAACGCGCTCCATTAGACGTTCAAAGGTAGCTGGAGCATTGCACAGTCCAAATGGCATTACTGTAAACTGCCAAAGGCCGTTTCCTGCTGTGAATGCTGTTTTCTCGCGGTCTTCTGGATGGATCTGCACTTGCCAGTAGCCACTCTTCAGATCGAGAGTCGAAAACCATTT
Organism: Cheilosia vernalis; assembly: GCA_949126925.1. Classification (NCBI taxonomy): domain Eukaryota; kingdom Metazoa; phylum Arthropoda; class Insecta; order Diptera; family Syrphidae; genus Cheilosia; species Cheilosia vernalis. The sequence goes on from OX421358.1 coordinate 45,602,960, forward strand.
GGCTCCAGATAGTGTGTCCAGGGTGTCGTCAATTCTTGGAAGGGGGTAGCTATCCTTCTTGGTGACGTTGTTGAGTTGGCGATAGTCCACGCAGAATCTCGTACTTCCGTCTTTCTTCTTGACCAGGACGACCGGCGATGCCCACGGACTTTTTGAGCTTTCAATCAGTCCTTCCTTTTCCATCGTCGAAACCATTTCTGCAACCTCCGTCTGCTTAGCCAATGGTAGTCGTCGGGGAGGCTGACGAATCGGTCTCGCATCTCCGGTGTCGATTCGGTGTTGTACGAGATGTGTTCGGCCATACTCGCTGTTCTGCGAAGCAAATATATCAGCGAACTCGTTGATTAAACTACCTGCCATGGACCGCTGCTCCTGATCCAGCTCGCACTCTTCGAGTATATTCTTTTTCATTTCCGATATCTCCGTTGGTCTAACCGGTTTCACATCACTTGCATTGGACAACTTTGTGACCGCAGTAATTGGTACGCACTTTCCAATCACTTCTCCTTGCTTTAGTTTCACGCTTTTGTGTTCCACATTGAGGACACGAACGGGAACCATGTTGTTTTTGGGTTCAACCAGCATCTTTCCGACAATATAGCTCTGATAATAATTTTCTGGATGTGACTCGACTAGGTAGAATCGGTGGCTCCCAGGATCACCTTCCAGCTTCGTCCAAATAACTGTCTCTGACGAAGGTGGTAATATTTCGTCCTCACTTACAACTGTCCGTAGAGTTGCGACGTTCTCGTTCCCGTAAACCATCGGAATCTCGACGTTCTTGTACTTTATAACTTGCGAACCGATGTCGATTACTATATCATGCGTCTTCATGAAGTCGATTCCGATGATGCATTCGTCACATATATCAGCCACTAAGAATGCATGGGAGAAGACTATTCCTGCAAGGTTTATCGTCAAGAGTACCTCACCATACACCTTTGCTGTTGCTCCAGTTGCTGTTTTCAGACAGTAGCTGCTGGTGTTGTGCAGCCAAGATTGGCGAACGATGTCCCTTCTGACTATGGAAGCGGTGGCACCTGTATCGATTGTAGCCACATACTTTTTCTGGCCGATATGGGCTTCCACTGTCAGGCTCCTATTACATCGTTTGATCTGGGAAACCTGAATTGTGGTCCTGGGGGCGTCGATTCCAGAAACCAGCTTCTGCCCCGCGAAGTTGGTTCTTACTCGTTTCCCGACTGATGGCTTTGTGATGTTCCATCCGTCGAACGCTCAAACGCCTCCTCGTTCCTAGCTCTGCAATGTGGACAACTGCCCTGTTTACGTTCGGCTCTGCACTGTCGTTGTAGATGTCCAATTTTGTTGCAGTTCCAGCAACGGATCGGTCCCCTTCGAGAACTATTAGGGTCTACTACTTCTGTTCTCTGGCACGAGCACTCGACGGATGTCAATTCTCTCACGCGGTGAAATCCTTGAGATGCTTGGTCAGCGGCTTTCATCGTTAAGGCAAATGCCAGTGCCTCAGGAAGAGTTCTCTTTCCAGCCATTCGTAGAGCCATCTGCAGTTGTCTGTCCTCTATGGCTTGTGTAAATGCCTCAATAGCCATTTCATTGATGACATCCTCGCCGGCATTGGGATAAGACAAGTGCGCTAGCCGTTCGATATCAGCTTGCAGTTGCTGGAGTGTTTCTCCCCTCTTCTGGATTCTACTGCGCAGTTGTACCCTATACACTTGCTGCATGTGGTCGTCACCAAATCGCATCTCAATAGCCTTCACCAAAGTCTCGTAGTCGCGTTGTTTTTCTTCGGAGATAGTTTGAAGCAATTCTGCAGCTGTACCTCGTAATGCGAGCGTTAATGCAATCGACTTATCCTCGTCGTCCCATCCATTGGTCGTTGCAGCTGCTTCGAACTGTCTCCGATAAATCGGCCACGATGTTTGACCATCAAAAACGGGTGGCTGCATCTCCTTCTTTCTTGGGCAGTCAGCAGAATATTCCCGAGCCTTCTGTTTCTTGACTATTTCGAGCTCTTTAGTTATATTCTTGATGTTTGTTCCGAGCTCTTTAGCTATGTTCTCGATGTTTGTCTCGTGTTTTTGAAACGTTTTGTTAATTTCCTCAAACTTCGTTTCATGCTCGTTTAATTTTTCATCAATCGCGTCGATTTTTACATCTAGAACATTCTTAAATTCTTCCACTGCATCTTTTTGTGCGGCGACAATGGAATTTGTCTGATCTTCAAGAGAATTTTTCTGTTCTTCTAGAGAATTCTTCTGTTCTGCGAACTTCAATTCCATGGAATTCTTCTGCTCTTCGAACTTCAATTCCATAGAATTTTTCTGTTGTTCTAGAGAATTCTTTTGTTCTGCGAACTTAGATTCCATAGAATTTTTCTGTTCTGCGAACTTAGATTCCATAGAATTTTTCTGTTCTGCGAACTTAGATTCCATAGAATATTTCTGTTCTTCCATCTTCGCGAGAAGTAATTCCATCATAGAGCTAATGTCAACGCCTGTACTTACTTGTTCTTCTGACACGTCGAATAGCATGGTTTTTGGATCTTCTCCCTCGTTTTGGACAGCTTCCTGCAGACGAAGTATGAGGTCACTTTTCCCTCCAGCTGTGGAGAGATTCCGCTTTTCTAGCTCACTTTTCAATTGGGGTATGCTTAGATGTAGCAATACACGACCCATTTTGTTTGTCTATTGTAATTTCAAAAAAAATCACAAATTCACTTTTTTTTTTTCTTTTTTTTTTAACTACACTTAGACACTTAGCACAGAATAAGTTTTATCCCACTTCTGACACCAATGTTACATTCAGGCTGGGATTCGTAAAGATAAAACACTATTCCGTTTAACTTCTCTAATAAAATTCACTTTTATTACACTTTTATCGACTATTCTAATATTTCACTTATTAAGTACCAGAACACTATTACTTAAACAATTCTTCAACGTTTCAAACCAATCACTTAATTTACTCTATTACTTTTCACTTATTTATCTTCACAAACTATTACTATCTCGAACTTTAACCAATCACTTTTATAAATCAACTGTGTCGCCCTCTTCTAAAAGCTGTCCTTTTATACCCGCTCCGCCATCTGACGAGAACTTTCTAGCTAATTCTAAGTGGTTCTAGAACAAGGTTCAGTGGTGAAATACATTTACTTGACAGGTTCCAGTCTCCAATTGGAAGTGACACTTGGGTGGAACTTGTTTGGTGACTAAGGGGTTGTTTTCACTTCACCATTTTAGGTTACACGATACATTCCACACCACAATACGGAACATTATATTGAACCATAAACGAAAAGTTCCACGGGACAAAGGAACAGAGGACACATTGCCGGTTTACAGAAGTGTTGTCTATGTTCCCAGACTCGCCGAGAACTTTAAACAGATGATCAGCAACAGTTCTAAAGAGCTTCATATAGCTTTCAAGTCGAATCAGACTCTAGCATCCTCGTTCTCTAAACTTAAACCCAAAATTGAGAAGCAAAAAAGTACTGACGTAGTGTATAAAATCAACTGCCTTGGTAATGACAATGAAAGTTGTAACCTCTGCTACATCGGTACAACAAAACAGTTCCTGTCCCAAAGAATGTCTAACCACCGGTCGGACATTAAGTCAAGAAACGGTGGAAAAACGGCACTAGCCAACCATTCCATTCAGGCTAACCACAACCCAGACTTTGACAACGCAACTGTGCTGCAGACGGAGAGACATACCTCGAAACGGTATACTCTTGAGACGCTACACATAATTAACAACAGGAATAACATGAACAGAAAACAGGACATCCAAAATATATCTGCTATATATAGCTCTCTAGTCGACGGAAAAACCTAATTCTAGACTAAACTTCAACTGAAGTGCTACACCCTAAGTGTGTCAATTTTGTTGTTTATAAATTTGTTTTTTCTTTTTTTTGTTTTAATCGTTGTGCTAAAGTTAATATCATTGTTCTTTGTTTTAACAGTTATAACTTTTTTTAAATATTGTAAGTTCCACGCTATCTCCTCTCTTGTACTTTTTAATAATTATAAATGTTTCACAATAAAGATACCCTGAAGAAGGCAGCAATCCCTGCCGAAACGTCGGGAAAACAATGAACTAATTGATAGTTTCATTCACACGCCTATGACCAAAAAAGCCGACGGAATAACCATTTCCACTAATTACACATAAACACTAAATTGGTCAAGAACTCTATCTGCTATAACTTATCAAGCAATTTTTCTATCATTAAATAAAAACTTTTGACAGGTTACTTTCCAATGAAAGATCCTGCGTGTTCCGCAAATTAAACGCGGTTAATCTTATCTTGCCAAGTCGAACGGTTTCGTTCTTTGTAGTCGGCGCAATAAATTGCTCTCGTCCAAGATTTGTCGGATTGTATTGTTGATATGTCCGATTAGTCGGTTTCTATGCTTTCTCGCGAAGCTTCTAGTTTCAGCTTCGATTGTTGGAATTCCGAGATCCCTATGGATATCGTCGTTTCTAATATACCATGGTGCTTGTACAATTTCTCTAAGAACTTTATTTTGAAAAGTTTGTAGAATATTGGCATTTGTTTTCTTGGTACAACCCCAAAGTTGTATACCGTAGGTCCACACCGGCTTTAGCACTTGCTTGTATAAAAGCAGTTTGTTCTCAGTACTGAGCTGGGAATGTTTTCCGAGTAACCAGTACATTTCTCTATATTTGATATCGAGTTCTTTACGTTTCATTTTCACGTGCGAACTCCATTTCAGCTTTGCGTCGAGTGTCATTCCCAGATATTTGGCCTCGTTTGCAAAGGGTATTCGGGCCATATTTAGGAAAATTGGCAAGTCATTGGTTTTCTTATACGTGAAATTCACATGTACAGATTTAGTTTCATTTAAGGCGATTCGCCAGTTCCTTGTCCATTCATTTATCTTATTCACTGCGGTTTGCAGTTTTGTAGTCGTTTCTTCGATTGTATTACCTACTGCTAGGATAGCTGTGTCGTCGGCGAACGTAGCAAGGGTAGTGCCATCTTCCCTTGGAATATCGCGAGTATATAACAAATAGAGAAGCGGACCAAGGACGCTTCCTTGCGGTACCCCGGCCGAAATTTCTTTTAGCTCCGAGTATTCGTTTCCATTTCTAACACGGAAGAGTCTATTCCCGAGATATGATTCTAGAATATCATATAGGCTTGCGGGGAGAACTTGTCGTAATTTAAATTTCAAGCCGTCGTGCCACACCTTATCAAAGGCTTGTGAGACGTCAAGGAATACGCTTGAGCAAATCTTTTTTTCTTCAAATGCTTTCTCGATTACGTCAGTAGTTCTATGTACTTGGTCAATCGTCGAATGCTTGGTTCTGAACCCAAACTGGTGGTCAGGGATTAGATTATTGTCTTCAATAACCGGTTGTAGGCGCCTAAGCAATATCCTCTCGAAGACTTTGGATATGACTGGAAGAAGGGAAATCGGTCTATACGATTTTACTTCATTTGGCGGTTTTCCTGGTTTTAAAACCATTATGACCTCCGCGACTTTCCATTGACTCGGCACGTGTTTTAGTCTGAGCGCGGCATTTATAATATGAAGAAGCTTAATTAATGCTTTTCTCGGTAGAACTTTCAGAACTTATCCGGTGATCAAATCATAACCAGGAGCTTTCTTAGGTTTTAGGGATTCGATTTCACGTTTTAGTTCACTTAGCGTTGCACTAGTGAGTGTTGAATCGTCAGATTGTAATTCCGCCCTATTAGTATTGTCGTGGATCGCTTGGCCATCGTACGGTTTAAAAGTTTCTTCTAGATGAGCGGCAAAAACGTCCGCTTTTTCCTTATCTTCCCTTGCCCATTCATTTTGATTAATTCTAATTGGCGGCGCGGGGATTTTGGGCCTTTTGGTGCCTTTTACAGCTTTCCAAAGTGAATAACTGGAATCTTTTTTCGCTGTTAAACTTTCAAGGTAAGAACCTATCGCACGATTTTTAAAATTCTTAATAACTGTCTTCAACAAATTGCACAAATAATTCAAATGTGCTTTATGTTGCGAAGCGCGGCTCTGTTGCCATTTCTTACGCGCCTTCCTTTTTTCGTTGACCAATTCTTTTATTTCGGGAGGATATCGTAGCCCGTATTTAGCCGGCGTTTTCCTTGGATTAGGCGTATTATTCCAGGAGGCGATCTGTACGATCTCGACGAAGCGATCAACCTCAACCTCAAGTTCATAGGGTGTCGTAAGTGGAACACTCAGTTCAACATTCTCTTCTATTTCGTTCCTAAAGCCTTCCCAGTTAGTTTTTCTACCAGTTAATCTCGCTGGCTCTAGGTTATTGACTAGTTTTACACTCAATGTTAATATAACCGGTGAGTGGTCAGATGATAGATCAAAGCTCTCTTCAACTTTAATGTGGTTGGTAGGTATTCCTTTCACAACGAAAAAATCTATCAGGTCAGGTAGTTTTGAGGTATCAGTTGGCCAGTAGGTCGGTTTGCCCGTCGAGAGGAAATCGCAACTGTATTCCATACCTGCCCCATAGAGCATTCTACCTTTTCGCGAGATGTATCTGGAGCCCCAGAACGTGTGCTTCGCATTAAAATCGCCGCCAATAATGAAGTTTGGTTTGAGCGATTTAAGCAGGTTAGTGAAATCACTTTTTTCAAGCGCGGAACGCGGGGGACAGTAGATAGATGAGATTCTAAGAGTACGCTGACTATTTTTAACTCGAATCGTGCACAGTTGCATGGTTTCAAGCTCTATCTTCAGGTCTTCGTATTGTTCAATGCAGTCTTTAATAAGCAATGATGATCCACCTCTGGCGTTCCCCGATGGGTGACAAGCGTGGAAATCATTATATCCTTTTATTTTTAAATTCGATCCCTTTTTCACGTGAGTTTCAGAAATCAAGCAAATGTCAATATCTTTCTCTCGTATGAATATTTCCAATTCGCCGAGTTTTTGTATAAGTCCGTTTGCATTCCAAGTGCATATTTTTAACATTGGTTTATCATTCATGTTATTTTTGAAGCACGCGTTTTCCGTGAATTATTTTCGAGCTTAACCAAGCGATCGAGAATAATTTTGTTTATTTTGCATTGTTCTTCAAGTTTCTCGAGAATAACTGAGAAAACATGAGAAACAGGGTCCGGCGAAGTTTCAAAGTTTTTCGCTACTTCGAATGCCGCGGCCTGAGCGTAGGTCTGCACTCTGGCTGTCCGAGGGCCACTATTCGATGGCTTTCCTGATGGTAACTTTTCAGTAGCGTTTCTTTTGACAACAGAGGTCGAGGGCCTTTCTATTGTCTCTCTTTCTCTGACAATGCTACGCTTTTGAACCGGAGGTTTTATATTGCCTACTACCTCCTGGGCGGTCCTACGCTTTACCTTGGTAAGCGGCTTTGTTTTTTTATTTTGGCTTTTGAGTAGCGCATCTCTCCGTTTTTGCAACTCCTTAGCTACTTCACAGCCTCTATAATTTGCCGGGTGCTTTCCCTTACAGTTAGCACAGGTAGCGGAGGATTGTTTGTTTGCTCCACAGTCTTGGGAGAAATGACTTCCGGCGCATTTTACACATCGCGGCTCTTTTTTGCAATACATTTGCGTATGATTGAATTCTTGGCAACGTTTGCACTGTGGAATTGTTTTCAAATTTCTGCGCATGGGCTCGATTTTTACCACAATATTAAGTATGGTTTTAATTCGGTAGATATCTTCGATATTATCAGACCTATCGAAGGTAAGCATAAAGAGCGGAAGTCCACGCCTTACCAGGATGTCCTTATCTTCTTCCGTTTTTTGCTTCTCTTTCTTGATGATATTTACGGCATCAAGAATTTTAAACCCTTTGGAACGGAGGTCGTTTATAACCTCTTCTTTGGTGCATGAGGGGTGGAGTCCCCTCGCTACAACACGATGTGGCCTTTCTGACTTTATTTCAAAAGTATACCACTGGATCTTCTCGGTGTTTAGCTTTTGGGACACTGCCCGGTAGTCTTCGTGGTTAACGACGTTAATTTTCCACGCATTATTCCTCAAAGATGTTACCTTAAATTCGGACCCGATTCGTTTCGTGTGCTAGCTCTTCTTCGTCAGTGTGGTATTCCTGACTAGGCAAGCGTGGTGGAGTACATTCGCGTTCTTTCTGAGAATTGGTGTTCCTTAGAACATTATTTTCTTCTTTTAACAGTTCTATCTCTTTCTTCAGAGTTTGATAGAGTAGATCCATTTCCTTAAGCTTGATTCGGAGTGTTTTAATTTCTTCCTCAGAGCTTATATCTTTCACTGAGTCCCGTTTTTCACGCGCTGGCGCTCCCGGCGGACTTCTTTTCCCGGGGTTGTTCGATCTTGATGGAGGCGATCGAGATACCCTTGAACTTTTAATAAAAGGGTTAATGGACTGCAATAAGCGGCTCTCCCCAGAATCCGTAGAGCCGACCTCCGAAGAGGGTGGATTTTCCAGTAAAGCTGGACTGCCACCTGGGGTAATTAATCTTTTCGTTTTGTTCATTGCATTTTTTGTATACACTACACGCTCGGTATACGGAGGTTGGATTTTAGTCGCCTCTTACGACAGGCATGCCTACCTCGGGTAAATTCTAACCCCTACCCGAAGGGGTGGTCTCTTAGATGATGTGCCAATATAAGAACGTGCTTCCTGTTCATCCTCACTTTTTATCAAGGATGGCCCCATACATCATACATTGGGACTTAACTGGCAACCGGTGCATGATCGGTTCATTTTCATTTCTGAACAAACCATCGATCCCGAGGTCTACACGAAGAGAAATGTTTTGTCTCGCATTGCGAAACTTTTTGATCCGTTGGGATGGCTATCACCAGTTGTGGTTCGAGTCAAGATCTTCATACAGGAGCTTTGGGAAGCTAACCTTAGTTAGGATGAAGCTATTCCTCATACCCTCACGCTGCGTTGGAAGACTTACAATCACGAACTCCAAGATCTCTATCTAATCAGCGTACCTAGATGGCTTGGATTGACTTCGTCACACTTATCTGTTGAGATCGAGGGGGAAGTAATCAGGTGTATTCAAGGTACTTTTCTGTGCGTATTCATGGTGAATCACAGTGTATCACAGTGTATTCAAACGAATTCACATGCAATCACAAGTGCAAAATCTGTATTCAAGGACCACTCAAAAATATTGATTACTTCCCCCTCGGTTGAGATCCATGGTTTTGCCGATGCTTCTCATTCCGCTCTGGGCGCAGTAGTTTATCTTCGAGTAACAAGAGATATAGACAACGTTCAAATTACGATTTTATCATCGAAGACAAAAGTTGCACCAATTCGAAGAATGAGCAAGTCCAGAATTCGACCGAGAAGTGTTCGTTTCACAACTCCGCGCTTGGAACTCTCAGCAGCTTTGCTTCTCACACGCCAAGTCAATTATAGGCGTAAAGTTTTGAATATCGAAGTGTCAGCTATCCATCTCTGGAATGATTCCAGTACCGCCTTTTTTTGGATTCAAGGCCAACCAAGTAGGTGGAAAGATTTCGTACGCAACCGTGTCTCTCAAATACAAGAAATACTCCCTGAAGCACACTGGCATCATCTACCAGGTGAGGACAACCCGGCCGATCATGCATCAAGGGGTTTGTCCCCACGAAAGCTATCTGAGAGTTCGCTTTGGTGGTTTGGGCCTAGTTGGCTGCAGCTCGACTCGAATCATTGGCCATCGCTGTGCCATAATTTGGATGCTGACGCAGATCTGGAGGAACGTCAGCCAACAGTAGCTTTTGCTACAAAACAAAAGTTCGATACTAATTGGGACCTTTTAACCAAGTATTCATCGCTAATGCGTTCAATATCGTTCTACAAAAATCTCAAACAAAGAAAAAACGAATCCATCAAAAAACTCAGTCGATGGCTGAAGCCTGAGGAACTAGAAGAATCTAAGATGTTTTGGATCAAACGCGTTCAAGCCGAGAGTTATTCCTCAGAAATCAATAATTTATCTAATCTACAGTCCATTCATCGTAGCAGTTCAATTTATCGCCTCACTCCGTTCATCGATTCTCATGGAATTCTTCGAATTGGCGGGCGGATCCGCAACGCCGACCTCGATCCAGACACTAAGCATCCAATTATTCTACCAAGAGAGTCAAACCTAACCAAGCTGATTCTAGACTATACTCATCAGTCCACTCTACATAGCGGAGTTCAATTGATGTTGGCCACACTAAGGCGGAACTATTGGATAATTGGAGGTCGCCACACAGTTCGTAGTTTTATCAATCGACGTGTAGTTTGCACACGCTACCGAGCTACCACACCGAAGCAACTTATGGGTCAGCTTACTACCAATCGAACTATTCCATCACGGCCATTTTTGCACTCAGGCGTGGACTATGCTGGCCCATTCACACTTAAAACCTGGCGAGGATGAGGAGGTAAGAAGTATAAAGGATACCTAGTGGTGTTCGTGTGCTTCTCCACATCTGCAGTTCATCTTGAACTTGCCACGGACTACTCCACGGAAGGATTTATTGCGGCTTTCAAGCGCTTTACTGGCCGACGGGGTATTTTCTCGACATTGAAAAGTGATTGTGGTACCAATCTTGTTGGCGCTGACGCTGAATTTCATAAGTTGTTTAATTCTGCCGCTAATAATATCAAATCTTTAGTAGATCTACTTGTCAATGATGGTACGAAATGGTCATTCAACCCCCCTTCATCGCCTCACTTTGGGGGCAAATGGGAGGCAGCGGTTAAATCAGCCAAATTTCACATCAAGAGAGTAATAGGAGATGCTGTTCTCACGTACGAGACATTTTCGACATTTCGGTTAAATCAGCCAAATTTCACATCAAGAGAGTAATAGGAGAAAAACATCAAGGAAGGAGCCTTAGTACTTGTGGTGGACGAACGCTACCCTCCCAGCAAATGGCCTTTAGCACAAGTTATTTCAACACATCCTGGAGCTGACGGACTTGTTAGAGTCGTCACAGTGAAGACACAATCGATAAAACTTAAGCGGCCCATAGTGAAACTTTGCTCACTGCCAGTCTCCGTCGATGACACTGAAGAAAAATCATCGGCTTCAACAGCAGTTTCTTTTCAACGCTCCAAGTATGTGTTACGAATATAATTTTGTCATAGTAAGTGTTGAAAATAATAATAGCTCGTTTTCATTTTTTTTTGAATGTGCTTTGCGATGTTTTGAGCGCACTATATTACCAAGTACTAAAATTGAATAAGACAATACCTACCTTGCCTACACAAATAAACCGAATTCGATTGAAAAAGAAATGTCAAAACAAGAAAAGGAAATAAAGAAAGCTAGTGAAAAGCGTGGTTGCCAGCCAAAATCTCGCGGTGCCAACTTTCTTTCATTTTGTGACGATCGCAGAGGATAGTTCGAAAACTCCCAATAAATCGACGAAGTAGTCTGGTGAAGTAGATATCAGACGATATTCATTTTGCTATCTATTCATAAAATATCGAAAATTATAATTAGTAAAAAGTTCAGAAAATAAAAAGATAAAAATTAGAATATCTAAAATAAAATATTCGACAGTTTCTGTCGACCAAAAATATTCACGTATGATCATCAAGATCATACTGGTAAGTGCCTTCACAATTTGTTTTGTTCGATCAACCTAACAGTGTAACTCCTTAGCTGACTCTTCTAATCAATCGCATGGAGTCTCGATCAGTTGAAAATATCATTTAGCTTGTCAGCCGCCACATCTCTTATTGGGAACTTGTCGTCGAGAAAGTAGAAGTCTGGCTCACGGTCGAAGAGCGGAGCATTCAATTAATCGGCAAAGATCACGGTGTGTATTTGATAAAGCGAGTTCCATTATCAACAAGAGCATTTGCTACGAAAGAGCGCAATTAGCGGGCACCGGCCAATTACCAAAATCCGCTAGATTGTCTCTTTACATTGCTCAAGTCAGTAGCAGCAAATAAAAAAAAAGGGGAACACCAAATCAGCACACACGGATCTTAGCAACCAGAAAGTCTCCACGCCAAGCCTCCTTTCTATACTAGATCCACCAGCAACATCTATCGTACCGTAAATCCACCTGCCGCCGCCTACCATACGATTCAGCGAGCAAGGGTACATGTTGCACGAGACCAACCGAGCCGCAGCAACTTTGTTACGTGGTTGGTACATGCACCGGTGCTTGTTGCTGGTAAATCAATCAACGAGCAACGAGAGCAGAAGCCAGCTGGTCATCGCAGAGGATAGACTCATCAGCTGGGGACTTTAGAAGCACAGACTGGTATTGTGCGTTTGTAAGAAAAAAAAAAAAGAAGTAATAAGGGGGAGTAAAATGTTGTTGATGACATTGTAGGTACCATAGTATGTTAATTTCAATTAAGGTAGTTTTAAGTGCGTTTATATATATGTATATACGAATTCCTAGTTTTTTTATTGAATTAATTCATGAAAACTCCAAATGAGTTATTAGCCATTCTATTCTAAAAAAAAAGGAAGGAACCGAAAGATAAGAAATATTAATGATAGGAAACAACAAAAAAAAAGACTTAAATTAAACACAAAACTAAAACCTATTCATTTCCATTCACACAGCTACCAAAGGAGGATTGTGCGCACAATGCTCATCGATGGAATACAAACATACTACACAAACACGAATAACATACATTGCTAACCTAAATACTACATTAAATACTAGATTTTGACATCCATTAAAGGATCCCAAAACGTAAGTCTTTTTTTATTACCTATCTATTAGATCGCAAAGGAAATACACATAAATTTAGATGCATATTCGTGAATAAAAATTTAAACAAAATAACTAAATTAAATCTATACACATAAAGGTAAATTTTAACTAAATTTGAAAGAATTCATGCAAATTGGCTAATAATTTATTACACTGAGGTCCTAGATAATTATAAATTGTTTTCCTTATATCAATAATTTCCTAATTCGACTAGTTCGCTAGTGGCTCATCATAATTAACGTAGAGACGTTCCAACATTGTTAAATATATACCTACACGTTTTAATAATGATAATTAACCTATGAATTGCTATACCTACAAATATTTACATAATCTATAATGAGTAGCTTTATTTGTTTGAATAAATCTGTTCCATGAATTGAAACTAAAATGAATTCTTAAATTTTATCTGAATGGGGGCTGGAACCGAGTTGATGTCCTATACCTTTTGTTAGTGAAGTTCTCAAGTTGAACAAGGGGCAACTGTCTTAAACTAAGGGTACTTTGGTTGCCAAAGGTGACTCACATCCAGTGATTAGGGAGGGCAAAGTGTACCCGGTATGGCCTAACACCTGCCGTACCACTAATAGCGAGTATGTTGTCTGATTGCATGAGTCGTCCGTCCGAATTTTCGTTTTGCTAGGAGTCCCTAGTCTGCAAAAATCTTGGCATGAAAAGTTTCTTGGAGTTGCGGGTGATGTTGACAACATTCTTGAACCCACCCACACCCGGCGAGTTAGTCTGTGCCTCGTCGCAAGCATGCCAAGTGGAATGCTCTGTTGACATATATGCGAAAATATCTGGAACCTTTACATCTACCCAGATACGCAACAAGAAGAATGGCGCCCAACGTGGGGCTCGTTGCTTTCAGCAATAGGCTCGAAATAATACTTTGATTGAGAGAGGATAATAAAGCATGATAGTCCCGGTTTTGTGTGTATAAGTTGCAGCCCGAGTTGCGCTTGTTTTTTTATCTAATCGTAATCAGAATTTAGTAAAGTAGCATTCGTCCATTAAATCTAATTAAAATCTGACTTAATGTTGCATGCTACAAACACCATCTTACATTTCAAACAACAAAAAAATTTCAATCTAGTAAGTCTCAAGCTTGATCAGAATCAGATCGATCTTGCAGTTGCTACATAAGATCAATTAACTGAAGTAGTCCTTTCATCTATATGAAATGTTGCACTTCATAGCGTGATTCATGCAATCAGTCAATGTTGTCGTGAGTAGTCCGTCCGTTTATATATAATCTAACTTAAGGATAGATTCAGCCTAGTTCACACCAGCCCCCAGACATATTATATGAAGACAGATCAAAGAAGTCCCAAGCTATAAACCTTTTTTTTTTAAAAAAATATTATTTTGGACAGTTTTATAGAGTATGGATAGATCTCTTAGAAGTAGACGCGGAATACCAAAAAGTTTAAGACCTATTGAAACAACGACATTTGAAAGATCAAGTTCGTTATCTCAATTAAACAATTCGTTGGGAGGAGATACTCCACTTCCACTAGCGGCCAGACCGCTAATTCAAAGAACGCCGGATAAACCCGGTCGATCACTGAGCGATACAAGGCCCAAACAAGTTCAGACACAGCAGCTAAACAATAGGAATAACATTTCAGAAACGCAAGTGAAAAATTCACACAGAGCAAATATGGAGCAAAGCCATCCTAGTCCTGTTCCTGAAGCTGGACCTTCTGCCGTGGCTATTCATATTCCACCAGCTCAAGTCTCTTCCCCCATTCCTGGTCCTAGTCACAGTAATAACAATGAAAATAGAGAAGAAAATTCAGCTGCGCCCCAAACCAATACTCTTAGTGCAGAAGCGATTGCCGCAGCTTTTCAGCGAATTCAAGAGGCCAATCAGAGAGTGTACATTAATGAACTAAAATCCATAAGAGACACTCTAGTTGAAAAACTAGATAATTTAAGTCTTAATAATAGAGCACCTAGACCCGGCGAAGAACGTGTGCTAAACCAAGCCCCGCTAACAGAATTTGAGCAATTCTTGAATGCGTCAGTATCCACTAACAATAGACATCCTGACAACCCACCTGCTTGTAGTGGCCATTCGAATAACAATTCGTCATCTTCTAGCCAAATGGTTAAAGTCGATAAATGGCAGATATCATTTGATGGGAGTGATAATGTTAGCGATTTTCTATTTAAGGTGGAAACCCTGAAAGAAAAATCCCAATGTTCATGGAATGATGTTTTGGCAAACTTTCATGTGCTTTTGAAAGGAAAGGCCGAAACGTGGTTTTGGTTCTTTCTTAAGAAGAACCCCACTGCTTCCTATCAATCAGTTAAGTACGCCTTGGTAAAAGAATTTGGTAAGACCGAAAATGACCACGACACCATAATAAAAATGTTAGGCCGGCGTCAGTCCTATAAGGAATCATTCGATGATTACTACACGGCATTAGTAACATTAAATTCGAGGCTAAACGAACCGATGAATGATTTCAAAATGATAGACTTGATTAAGAAAAATGCCAAGGAAAGTCTAGGTCCTTTGCTTTTTCCCTATCAAATCAACAGTTTGGAACATTTGCGTGATGTTGCACGTAAAGCTGAAAAGTTCTTACAGTATCAAGCATCACAAAGATACCAACTGCCTAAGCGATCAATTTCGGAGATTGAAGATCCAAATTTGTTTGATAGAAATTGTAATGAAAATTGTGATGAACAAGATATCTCAGCACTGACTCAAGCTCGCAGAACATTTACTCATAGACACCCGTTAGATACATCGAGATTCAGATGCTGGAATTGCGACCAAACTGGACATTCATTTTATGAGTGCCCATCTGACAAAAGAAATTTGTTTTGCTTTCGCTGTGGCGAAAAGGACGTGGCAACTCCAAACTGCAGAAAGCATTTGGAAAACATGGATGTGAGCGAGATGGCCACGGGGGAATCTCGTTCAATTGTCCAAACCCCGAATCAACAAACCCAATTCAATCATTAGAAAGGCATAGCCGATCTAATGATTCAAATATCCCTGACAGATCTCAAAATAAGAATCTTCATCTATCACAAGTAACTCTTGCTCAACGTATTCCTCATATAACAAACACCCCTACGCAAACAGATTCTCCAAGACCATCATTACATCAGAGAATTTTGAATTACCAAAAGGTCAGAGCAAACATTTTTGCAACTAAGACTAAGCCAGATGTTTCCAGCAAGATTTTAAAATGCAGAAGTAGGTTCAAGTGTCGGCAAAAACATAGAAAAATTTTGGAGAGTACATTTATTAACGATGATCAAGATCTTAGGCCATTTGTTAATATTAAACTAGGTTCGGAAATGGTCTATGCACTTCTTGATTCAGGCGCTTCAGTAAGTGCACTTGGAAGAGACTGTTTAGAATTCATAAGACGAAATGCAATTCCTGTTAAACCTGTGACATCTCACTTAAAAACTGCCGATGGTACAAAGCAAAATATCTTTGGGTTTTGTAAAATTCCAGTTTCCTTTAACCAGATTACAAAATTAATCGATTTTTATATGGTACCTAGCCTTCAGCAAAAAGCCTACCTGGGGATCAATTTTTGGAAGGAATTCAATGTCGCTCCACAAATTGTATCCGAACTCAGTGTAATTGATAACTCCCTCAAGTTACCAGATAACCAGCATAATCTGACCCCAATTCAGAGATACGAACTGGAAAAAGTTGTGTCTCTATTTCCATCATTCGCAAAGCTAGGTCTAGGCAAGACAGATAAGGAGACCCATGTTATCGATACTGGGGATGAGGTGCCCATTAAAGCAAAGCATTTTCCCATGTCACCTCCGCGACAAGCAGAGGCTTGTGCTGAATTAGACAGGATGCTTTCACTCGGCGTAATTGAGGAAAGCAACAGTCCGTGGTGCTCACCAATAGTCCTCGTGAGAAAGCCAGGAAAAGTACGACTGTGCTTAGACTCCCGCAAACTTAACAGCGTTACGAAGAAGGATGCTTATCCGTTGCCACACATAGGTGGTTTATTAAGTAGATTAAAAGATACGCATTTCATAACCGGGATTGACCTAAAAGATGCATTTTGGCAAATCCCGCTTGAAATGGCATCTAAAGAAAAAACGGCATTTGCTGTACCTGGAAGGCCACTGTACCACTTTACAGTAATGCCTTTCGGGCTATGCAACGCCGCACAAAGAATGAGCCGTCTCATGGATCGTGTGATTCCTTCACGCATCCGTGAGAACGTTTTCATATACTTGGATGATCTGCTTGTGTGTTCGGCTAACTATGATGAGCATCTCGATTTGTTAAAGGTAGTTGCTAAATGTCTTAGTGATGCAAATTTGACGATTAATGTGGCTAAAAGCAAATTTTGTCAGAAAGAAATTAGGTACCTTGGCTATATTGTTGGTCAAGGATGCTTAAAGACTGACCCCGCCAAAGTTGAAGCGATTACTCAGTTTCCGTTGCCTAAAACAGCTAGACAAATAAGACGATTTATCGGAATGACTGGCTGGTATCGTCAGTTCATTCCTAACTTCTCAGACCTAGCCACCCCATTGACAGATTGCCTGCGAAAGTCGAAAACTTTCAGTCTTACGAGCGACGCAACTGTTACTTTTCAAAAGCTCAAGGAAGCGTTAACCTCTGCTCCTGTACTGGCCCAGCCGGATTTCTCAAAAGAATTTACCATTCAATGCGATGCGTCAACAACAGGTGTTGGTGGCGTACTCTACCAAATCGACATGGATGGACATGAGAGACCGATAGCTTATGTCTCACAGAAGCTAAACAAAGCTCAACGAAACTATACTGTTTCAGAGCTGGAATGCTTGGCAGCAATAGTTTGCGTGCGTAAATTTCGACCTTACGTTGAAGGATTGCCCTTTAAAATCGTAACAGACCATTCAAGCTTAAAATGGCTTATGTCCCAAAAGGACCTAACAGGTAGACTTGCAAGATGGAGCCTTAAACTGCAGGGGTACGATTTTAAAATGGAACATAGAAAGGGATCCCTTAATATTGTTCCGGATGCCTTATCCCGCGTCAATATGGACGAATTAGAAGTAGCAAAAGTGCCATACGAAATTGATTTAAACTCAATTCACTTCTCATCGGCAAGTTATGAAAAACTGAAGCAAGGTGTTATTGCAAATCAAAACAATCTTCCAGATGACTGCGTTTCAGATAACTTTGTGTATAAGCGAGTGAAATTTCGACAAGGTTCGGAGGATGTAGAAACTGATTTATGGAGATTATGGCTACCTGACGGGCTAACTAATGAAGTGATTGAAAATGCACATAACGACGAAGGGTGCCACGGAGGTTTCGCTAAGACATTGTTCCGTATAAAACAAAAATATTTCTGGCCAGGTATGGCGAAACAAATCAAGGAGTACATTGACACATGCGATGTGTGCAAATGTATAAAGCCACCTAACTTCACACTTCGTCCTAAAATGGGTACTCAGTTCGTGACAGAAAGACCTATGCAGCGTTTGTACATAGATTTTCTTGGTCCATATCCTCGGACCAAACAAGGAAACTCTATGATCTTTATTGCAGTTGACCATCTAACCAAATTTGTTTTTCTGAAACCTATGAGAAAAGCCACTTCACTTAGTGTAGTTAGTTATTTAGAAGCAGATGTTTTTCACTTATTTGGGACACCTCAGTTCATACACAGTGATAACGGAAAGCAATTCATTTCAAAAGAATTCGCTAAGCTGCTCAGTATGTATGGCATTAAACACATAAGAACCGGACGGTATAGCCCCCAGGCTAATGCTTCCGAGAGGGCAAATAGGGAGATTTTAGCCAAGTTAAGGGCTCTGATCAAAAACGATCATACACAATGGGACAGGCACGTATCTCTAATTGCATCCATATTGCGAAGTGACTATCACTCCGCAATTAAATGCTCCCCTTACTTCGCCTTGTTCGGTGAGAACATGATTCGAAACGCCTCAGAGTACAAAATACTTGATATGTTAAACTGTCTTGCTGAATCTGATATAAAAACTATACCAAAACCCGATAAAATGGACTTAATTAAAGCCCGAATAAAGCAAAGTCTGGATAGCGCTCATGCGAAGGGTGAAAGGGTTTACAATCTTCGAGCAAAGGATGTTAAATTTTCAGAAGGCCAGGAAGTCTTTAGACGAAATTTCGAGCATAGCTCATTTGCCAAAAATAAAAACTCTAAGTTCATGCACAAGTTCAATAAATGCAGAGTGAGGAAGAAAGTTGGAAAATGTCTGTACCAACTTGAAGACCTGCAGGGTAAAATAATAGGAATATACCACGCGAAAGATATTCGACAATAACATAACAACATTTCGTATTCCTTTTTGTTTGCTTCTTTTGCAATCGTAAACAAAGAAGGTTTGTTACGAATATAATTTTGTCATAGTAAGTGTTGAAAATAATAATAGCTCGTTTTCATTTTTTTTTGAATGTGCTTTGCGATGTTTTGAGCGCACTATATTACCAAGTACTAAAATTGAATAAGACAATACCTACCTTGCCTACACAAATAAACCGAATTCGATTGAAAAAGAAATGTCAAAACAAGAAAAGGAAATAAAGAAAGCTAGTGAAAAGCGTGGTTGCCAGCCAAAATCTCGCGGTGCCAACTTTCTTTCATTTTGTGACGATCGCAGAGGATAGTTCGAAAACTCCCAATAAATCGACGAAGTAGTCTGGTGAAGTAGATATCAGACGATATTCATTTTGCTATCTATTCATAAAATATCGAAAATTATAATTAGTAAAAAGTTCAGAAAATAAAAAGATAAAAATTAGAATATCTAAAATAAAATATTCGACAGTTTCTGTCGACCAAAAATATTCACGTATGATCATCAAGATCATACTGGTAAGTGCCTTCACAATTTGTTTTGTTCGATCAACCTAACAGTGTAACTCCTTAGCTGACTCTTCTAATCAATCGCATGGAGTCTCGATCAGTTGAAAATATCATTTAGCTTGTCAGCCGCCACATCTCTTATTGGGAACTTGTCGTCGAGAAAGTAGAAGTCTGGCTCACGGTCGAAGAGCGGAGCATTCAATTAATCGGCAAAGATCACGGTGTGTATTTGATAAAGCGAGTTCCATTATCAACAAGAGCATTTGCTACGAAAGAGCGCAATTAGCGGGCACCGGCCAATTACCAAAATCCGCTAGATTGTCTCTTTACATTGCTCAAGTCAGTAGCAGCAAATAAAAAAAAAGGGGAACACCAAATCAGCACACACGGATCTTAGCAACCAGAAAGTCTCCACGCCAAGCCTCCTTTCTATACTAGATCCACCAGCAACATCTATCGTACCGTAAATCCACCTGCCGCCGCCTACCATACGATTCAGCGAGCAAGGGTACATGTTGCACGAGACCAACCGAGCCGCAGCAACTTTGTTACGTGGTTGGTACATGCACCGGTGCTTGTTGCTGGTAAATCAATCAACGAGCAACGAGAGCAGAAGCCAGCTGGTCATCGCAGAGGATAGACTCATCAGCTGGGGACTTTAGAAGCACAGACTGGTATTGTGCGTTTGTAAGAAAAAAAAAAAAGAAGTAATAAGGGGGAGTAAAATGTTGTTGATGACATTGTAGGTACCATAGTATGTTAATTTCAATTAAGGTAGTTTTAAGTGCGTTTATATATATGTATATACGAATTCCTAGTTTTTTTATTGAATTAATTCATGAAAACTCCAAATGAGTTATTAGCCATTCTATTCTAAAAAAAAAGGAAGGAACCGAAAGATAAGAAATATTAATGATAGGAAACAACAAAAAAAAAGACTTAAATTAAACACAAAACTAAAACCTATTCATTTCCATTCACACAGCTACCAAAGGAGGATTGTGCGCACAATGCTCATCGATGGAATACAAACATACTACACAAACACGAATAACATACATTGCTAACCTAAATACTACATTAAATACTAGATTTTGACATCCATTAAAGGATCCCAAAACGTAAGTCTTTTTTATTACCTATCTATTAGATCGCAAAGGAAATACACATAAATTTAGATGCATATTCGTGAATAAAAATTTAAACAAAATAACTAAATTAAATCTATACACATAAAGGTAAATTTTAACTAAATTTGAAAGAATTCATGCAAATTGGCTAATAATTTATTACACTGAGGTCCTAGATAATTATAAATTGTTTTCCTTATATCAATAATTTCCTAATTCGACTAGTTCGCTAGTGGCTCATCATAATTAACGTAGAGACGTTCCAACATTGTTAAATATATACCTACACGTTTTAATAATGATAATTAACCTATGAATTGCTATACCTACAAATATTTACATAATCTATAATGAGTAGCTTTATTTGTTTGAATAAATCTGTTCCATGAATTGAAACTAAAATGAATTCTTAAATTTTATCTGAATGGGGGCTGGAACCGAGTTGATGTCCTATACCTTTTGTTAGTGAAGTTCTCAAGTTGAACAAGGGGCAACTGTCTTAAACTAAGGGTACTTTGGTTGCCAAAGGTGACTCACATCCAGTGATTAGGGAGGGCAAAGTGTACCCGGTATGGCCTAACACCTGCCGTACCACTAATAGCGAGTATGTTGTCTGATTGCATGAGTCGTCCGTCCGAATTTTCGTTTTGCTAGGAGTCCCTAGTCTGCAAAAATCTTGGCATGAAAAGTTTCTTGGAGTTGCGGGTGATGTTGACAACATTCTTGAACCCACCCACACCCGGCGAGTTAGTCTGTGCCTCGTCGCAAGCATGCCAAGTGGAATGCTCTGTTGACATATATGCGAAAATATCTGGAACCTTTACATCTACCCAGATACGCAACATATGGGACGTTGAAGCGGGCGGAATGTTTGAAAATCATTTCATTTACTTATTTATAAATTATTATTTTTAATACAATTGTTGTTTTTGTTGAAGTCTGTCCGGTAAATTGGCGGACTGTATTCTGTCATCCAGTATCTACCAACTTGACAATAATTACAATATGTTGATGAATAAACCTTCTTCTGAAAGAAAACGTGATCGGGTGAGGTTATCCCTCCAAATTATTTCATTTCTACAAAATTCCAATAAATATTTCAGATAATATCCTACACAAATGAAAATGCAGTTTTTTTTATAAAAGACAGTTGTCAGTGTTTAACTTTACAGTCTGGTCTGACCTGGCAACTGGAGAGTGCTATTGTTTTACATGGAACGAAATGTTCATTTGTGACCAATTTTAGTCATTATTTTTTTTACGAAATGATAACGAAACTCGACTTTAATTTTTATGCAACCTAAACCGTTTTTCTTTTCGTCTGATTGTTCTGTGTTTACAAATAATTCGGACTTAAATTATTTTGGTAATTTTTAGCTACAGTTGGTTTTATTTTTATTTCCAATTTTAGACACAAACTAACTTTATTTTCAAGTGGCAACCGTGGGTGCTAGTGATATAGCGCCATGTTTATGCACGGTAATTAAAAACTATGATGGTCAAGGATTCAAGAAGGTAAATCTATTCTGTGATGGAAGCCCAGGGTAAAATAAAAATACCATTGTTGCATCTATACCATTATTGTATAATGTAAATAACACAACACTCTGCATTTTTTTTTTAGCTAGGTGGATTCGGCTCACAGCGCAATCGGGGAAGCCATCTCCCAAGCTGGAGATTTGTGTATGCCCTCGCAGCTAAACCAAATTATAGCATTAGAAAGAAAGAATAAACCATACAAGTTCACCGGGTGGAAATAGACGACTGTTTTGATTTCAATACCTTTCTTAGGAACTCCGGATCCTGACAATAAGGAAGGACAACAGAACTGATGCATCAATCGTTGCCAGGAATGGTCCAGTGGGAAATTGGAATTCACTGAGAACAATCCTGAGGTTATATTTTTAATAACAAGACATTTTGACTGCAATTTTAGATCTCTATCGTTCAAGAGGAATAGGAGAAGTACTCACGGTCTAAAAAATCACTTTTACACATTCATCAACAAAAAATTTCCCTCGATAAATATCCAATTTCGCTTAGCCATATCATTTTATCTTGGAATAGAATTTAGGTACTCAAAAAAGGTAAATGTTTATTACGAAACAATTTTAACCAATTATAATAACCACTTCCTCGGAATAATGGTTAGCTTTGTTTGACATACGCCCCACTTCGTATTTGCAACGACGATATGTGATCAGTTTTATGTCAAATTCGTTAAAGTGGTTGTCGGTCAAATAAAAAGTGTTGATGAACGTATTAGTATTTTTATATAAAGCTTAGAATAATTTAAATCCAAAATATCTACAGAAGTATGTTAAATAATTAATAGATGTCCATGTCCAGGTCCACCCTTATGCATTAAGAAATAGTAATGATTGTAGATTGCCTAATATGTATATGTATGTATGTGTGTATGTTCATAAAATGTATTATAAAGGTTTCAAATTATTTAACGAACTTCCGAAACCCACAAAAAACCAAACAAGCTTGTTAACTTTCTAAACTTAACTACTAAATGAACTTTGTAGACTTTTAATGTTTGAATTTCAATAGCTCAGAAGGAGCTAGCAATAAAAACGTAATACTACTTCAGTACTTCTACTCAACCGACTCCACTGAAAATCGTGCAGTTTGTTTCTATAAATGCCGGCAGTGAGAGAGTGAATTTATTGAATAGAAGTAAATCCGGTAGGTATCGCTGTTGTTTCCATAATGTTACTGGCTCAGTGATAGTTGTATGGTATTTATAATTTAATTTCAATGCATTAATTATTTACCTATATATAGTTATTAAAGCTTTAATAAAGTCAAATTTATTAATTATAATAATTTTATTTTACGCTGCATGTTTAGTCAACAAATGAGAAATCTCATGTGTAAATTTTTCTTAAATAACTGATAACTGATAAAAGTTTGATCAAAATGTTTGCATATTCATACAATCATTCTGCACTGGCTGTTTTTTATAAATATTCTAGGCGAATGTATATGTATTCCTCAAAACTAACACTAAAAAAAAAATTCGTTTAACGGATAGAATTCTATGAACACTGCCAACAACTTTGACGACAGCGGAAGTGGCTCAAATTTTTTTAGAGTGGGATGGTAAGCCCAATTTAATTTCAGTTACGTTAAAATACAGCTTGTAGGCAATTAACGGAAAATCGGCCGAAGTTGGTGGTCTCAGTATGGTTTGTCTATGATTTAAAGTAACAACTACTATCGTGTCAGTTTTACTACACATAAAAACTAAAAATTTGAAGATCGGATATGTTCAATGAAATAGAATGACTAACGCACGGTACTAATTTTTTGGAGTTTCCATTCAACGTAATTCATGACCTCCAGTTGCAGTGACTACATTGTATATATGAGTTTATTTCATAACTCATTGACATTGCAGGTAAGTATTTTGCTTGTATTTCGGTTTACTGTTTCATCGATAAAGTACGTGTAACCTTCCAACCAAAATAATAATTTGCATTCTTTACTTACTCCACAAGTTGGGTGAACCTTATGTGCTGTTTAGTGTAGGAAACACTTTCTGAATAATAAATATCGTAGAGTCCGGTGAGTAATTAAAAGTCTAGCCTCATCTTTTGCAATTTATTTATGTACTTTGCATTCAATAACCGCCAAGGGAGCCAACTGCACCAGCCCGTGTGGCAGTATCCACCTATTTTGCTACACGGTTGTAGTGTAGGTACACTGAAAATGTTTTTAATACAAGTCTAGAGCACTTATCACCATCAAGTGAAATCTTAGCAAAACAGGGCCGCGCATTCAAGTATTACAGAAATAGAAATACCTAAAAAAAATATCGGAGATAATAGAAAGAAAAATTATCCACATACCTCGCCGACGAAAATCTTGACATAAATTTCACGGATGGCGAAGATATCTACATAAATCCGAGGCCTTACTAGATTCTTGCTGATTCAAATGAAAGAAATGCCCACAGTCAAGCATCAATGGCTAAGTAAAGTACGAGCAAGGGGGGTTATAGTTAACAGACTAAATAAATTATTGAAATTTCCAAACTGATGTAATCAATGTAACCTTCCTATTCCTATACTAATAACATGTCATAAGAGTTATTATAATTAACAGACTCGATGTCTTAATAAATGGAACTTTATGGGACACACATATATGTATTGAAATTCAAAACAAATGCATTTAAGAGTGCATCTATTTGACTTGATTATTTTATATTCGACTTTTCTAAGTTCCACTCAAATTCTGAAGTTTTGTGTAAATTGTTTATTTTTCATATATTACTTTGTAGTTTGATGCGATCCCTCTTGATTTGTCATGGAAGTAGTAACTCCCAAGTGTTCTATTTCTCAAGTGACAGAGACATTGGGCATTGGTAGAGGAAGTGAGGTATGTCTTCGTGTATCTTCTCATCTCAGCATAAATATCGTCATCTTTAAGATTCAATTTCATTGCATGGTTTCTTAGAAAGTTATGACGCATTAGAGCGCTCACCAGTTTATATAACGACGTTCTATAAGACCGCAAAAGGTTGATAGTCTGACTCATATTATATGAAGAATTTCAAGAGAAAAATAGCAGATGGGCACTATCATGGTATCATCTATAATAAGTGTTATTTTCAATATAAATTAATGTTCACCAACAGTAAGAAGTTCATATATAAAAACACCTCTTACTTTATCTGCCAAGAAAGCATGTGTAAAGCCAGTATGACACTACATTTTTCTCTCATTTCTTCCTCATTTTTATAGCATTAAATCATGTTGAAATGTCAGCTTTGTGTAAAAGAGACAAAATGTGTATTATGAAAGGGGTAACAATTGTTTGCAAACCAACCACAAATTTTTAAACGAATTTATAACCACAAACTTCAAAATGACGGGAGGCCAGGGATCCCAGATTAAAGAAAACAAAAATGTCCCGTTTTTAACACGAAAACAATATTTTTTTCCCTTTTTCAAAAATAAAAATTATTTTTTTTTCCCCAAAAACAAAAACCCTTATTTAAGTTTTATTTTAACATTTTATGTTTTATTTAAATATCTTAGAACTAACAAAACTAAAAAATAATAGGAAACAGTCAGCTTAAAAAAATGTAGGTTAGGACACACTTAGACCATTATAAATAAGGTCACTTGTGATACCACATGAATCTAAAATTCAATTCTTCCTACTCGTTGAACCAATTGGAACTTCTGATGAAGCGAAGGAGATTACGAATGTCCGTGTTTTTTAGATCTTTCAGATCATTATAGTAGAACGCTCCCAAATGGAGTTTTCGTCTTTGTGCGAGAGCCGGACAGGTACAGAGGAGATGGAGTATGGTTTCTTCCTCCTCCTTCCAGCTTCTGCAAAAATCGTTTGAGAATACGCCAAGCCTTGTTGCGTGCCTGCCTATGAGACAGTGTCCTGTGATGACACCTATCGTAGCACTGATGTGCTTCCTATCCAAGGAGATCAAGTATCTAGAACGTTTTAGATCCAGCTTTGGCAAGTAGCGATCGGAATACCTATGAAATCCGTAAATGGAAGCATAGGTAGTGTAGTTCCGTGTTTGGCGAGTTCATCAGCCTTACAACTACCTGGGATGTCCCTGTGCCCCGGCACCCAGCAGAAGTTAATATTGAACTGTTCTGCCATTTCTTTGAGAGACGAGCGACAGTTTTGGGCTGTTATGAAATTTGCATAGACTGAATCCAGGCACTTGATAGCAGCCCAACTATCCGAGAAGATACGGATATCTTTAGCAGATATCACGTTTTCTTTCAGCCAAGATAAGACTTCTTATATCGCCATTATTTCCGCCTGAAAAACGCTACAGTGATCAGGAAGACGGAAGGAGAGACTAAGATTTAGTCGGAGAAAACACCACCACCAACACCGTCCAAAGTCTTCGAACCATCTGTGAAGAAGTGGATCGATTCATCATCCAGGAATGCTCCCTCCTCCCAGAATGATCTAGTGGGAATGGAGACCTGGAAATTCTTATCGAACTGTAGTTCTGGTGTGGTGTAGTCGATATTTCCTGGAAGGATCTTAAAATCGTTCAGGATAGCGGCATGGCCAGTTGTTCTGGTCCATTGTGAGGTAGCTTTGAGGCGTACGGCTGCAGTCAATGGGTGCCAGGTGAAACAGGATGTCAAGTGCAGCAGAGGGGGTACTACGAAGAGCACCGCCAATGCACAAGCAAGTCGTTCTTTAGACTTTGCTTAGCTTATCGCGATTGTTCGCTTTGTCCATAGCAGTCCACCAGACAACCACACCGTACGTGAGTATCGATCTTATGACGGAGACGTATAGCCAGTGAGTGATACGAGGCTGTAAACCCCATTTGTTTCCTATGGCTTTTTTGCAAGAGAAAAGTGCCACAGTGGCTTTTTTAACTCTTTCTTGGATGTTAGGCTTCCAAGTTAACTTTCTGTCAAAAATGAGGCCCAAGTATTTAGCTTCATTTGAGAATGTTAACCTAGTGCCATTTATAGATGGAGGGTCAACGTGTGGAATCTTGTATTTCCTAGAAAAAAAGACCAGTTCCGTTTTGTGAGGGTTTACACTCAACCCCATTTGTTCGCCCATTTTATTTGCTTATTGAAAGCGTGTTGTAGGAGTTCTTTTAGAGTATTTAGGTACTGTCCTGACACAGCAATAGCAACGTCGTCCGCATAGGCAATCACATTGTGACCTCCCTCTTCCAGGCATATCAGCAGTTCATTCACCACTAAATTCCAGAGAAGGGGAGATAGGACACCACCTTGCGGGGTTCCACCGCTGACAGATCTTCTGGTAGATATCTCACCCAGACTTGAGTTGATAATTCGGCTATTGAGCATCAAATTGATCAGCTCGCCAAGTGAGGCATCCACGTTCAGAGCTGCCAGTGCACCAGCGATCGAAGATGAGTCGACGTTGTGGAGCCGTTTCTACTTATTTCCCCTTATAATAGGCATGTTGCGCCGTTGACAGAAGTCTTTTGTCAATGCTTTTGCGTAGATGGATTTCAATCGGTCGTTCTAAAATTTTTAGAAGAAATGATGAAAGACTAATAGGTCTCAGATCATTCGGAATTACGTGAGAGCACTTGCCTGCTTTGGGTATGAAAACCACTTTCACTTCTCTCCATAGCAATGGGATGTACACCAGTTCCAAACAGCCTCTTAGAATTATCATTAGCACTGACAAGATGATATCCGAGGTGTTTTGTAGCTCGGCTGGTATTATGCCGTCTGGTCCTGAGGATTTGTATGGTTTGAAGCTATGTAGCGCCCAAAGCACTCTGTCTCTAGTAATCAGACCATGTAGGTTGGTAGATTGCAGGTTTTATCTGTTTGGATCTTTGTGGGCAATACTATTTGAGCTACCTGGGAAGTGGGTGTCAAGCAGCAGATTAATCGATTCCTCGTTAGAAGTTGTCCAAGAGCCATCTGTCTTTTTCAGACAACTTGGCATTGTTGGGTTTGTCGAGAGTATCTTTCTTAGCCTTGATGCGTCGGAGGATTCCTCTATCCTACCACAGAAGAGTCTCCAAGATACTCGCTTGGCTTTCCTAAGTTGTTTCTTATATGTCTTAAGGGCTTCCTTGTAGGAATCCCAGTCGGCCACTTTCCGTGTGTTTTTGGCACGATTGAAAAGTTTTCTGCAGTTTGACTTGCTCAGACCTAAATCTGAAGTCCACCAATGCGGCTTTTTCTTTCCCCTTGGCAAAATAAGAGGACATGAGGAGGACATCGCATTGTTTAGAGCCAACGTAAGATTCTTGACCTTAAGATCAAGCTTATTGGCATTACAGGGGGAATTAAAAGCTCTAGGGTAATAGATTGTTCCAGAGTATCCCTATATTATATATTTGTTTTCCTAGGATTTCTGAAAGGAAGTTGGCAAGGAGGTTCATCGGTTAAATTAAATTGAATATACCGATGATCTGAAAAGGAGTGCTCAGCTAAAACTTTCCACTTGGTGATCAACTAGCTAACGGTGTCAGAGACAAGAGTGATGTCTAAGACTTCCTGTCGGTTTTTTGTTACAAAAGTAGGTTCGTTTCCTACATTGCTTATGATAAGGTTTGTTTTCAAAATGTAATCAAAAAGTAACTCACCTCTATCATTTATGTCCGTACTTCCCCATACCGAGTGGTGAGCATTAGCATCACAACCGATTATGAGGTTGGTTTTAGTACTCTCTCCTTCCGCGATCACTCTCTCTAGTTTATCCCCAGGGAGAGGGCCCGTGTAGTCATATGCCATATATGCCGATGCTATCCAGTAGGTACTTTTAGCAGTCACTAGTCTAGCTACAGTTAAATCTGGATCGCTGAAATTAGGGAGTAAATGTATACTTCGCTTCGCTAGTATACACGATCTGGGTCTACCTTTGTCAGTCACATATAGCTTTCGGCATCCAGGAGCCTCGAGTCCACGAACCACGCTGTTGTCAAACCATGGTTCCTGAATCAAGACGATGTCTTCTCCACCCTTTGAGAGGTGAAGGATGAGGCGGCCGAAGCCTCTATGGAGTGGTGAAGATTAATCTGCACTAACTGCAGCATTCTTGCTACAATCAGGCGGATGAACCTCCACCCCGTTGTTGTTAAGTTCTTCCGCTTCTGAAGATGAACCAAGAAGTTCGTCCTCGCTCAGAAGAATCTTATTGAAGTCATCCATGTCCATGTCCGAAAGAGCATGATCCATGGTGTTTGTACTGGAGGCATCGTCATCCAGTGATGGGAATGAAATCGATGCTCCAGTCTGAGGCCTCATGTTCTTTACCCGCGGGATAGGGAGGCAATTTGCCTGAATCAAGCTCATCTTTTTTATAAACTTTTAGGGTGATACATTCGAAACCGAATCTAATCATACCTTTAGTGAGCGTTAATGGAGCAAGCGACTCTTTGTTGACGACAATAAGAGCGCACCTATAGAGACCTCTTTGCTCTTCCAGCTTTACAACCTTCCAGTTGTGAGTTGGGAGTGACGGATTGCTAAGTTTAATTACGTCGAGGATCTCTTCACTTGAGGAGGGTTCGGCTGGGATCCAGGTACGGGTTCGAGGTCTGCTTGGGATATCCTCCCTCGCAACGACATCGAGTTTCGCGCATGGCCAAACTTCTCCCAGTCTGTTTACAGCAAATTTGTAGAGATTGCAGGATCTCTGATCGTCGCAGGCGATAAGCTTCACATGGCCCTGATGCCATCCACCAACGCAAATGTAAATTGAATAAATTTTCAATGCATTTTTTTTTTTTACGTCTCTATCGGGAATTTTCGTAGTAATTTTTCGTACTGCTCTAGTTTCATTTTTAAAGTCTGAAAAATGCAAAAAAAAAGTAGTGTCATTTGTCATATGGGCTTTAATGAGAAAAATACTG
This sequence comes from Cheilosia vernalis, assembly GCA_949126925.1. Lineage (NCBI taxonomy): Eukaryota > Metazoa > Arthropoda > Insecta > Diptera > Syrphidae > Cheilosia > Cheilosia vernalis. The sequence goes on from OX421358.1 coordinate 45,632,972, forward strand.
AAAATGCATGCTTTGCATAGGCTGTAGTATCTGCTTTGTTTCCTGCAAACAAAGGCGTGGATACGGATAGGTCAACAAGTTATCCACAGTATAAAGATGTATTTAATTTAGATAGTGTAACTTTTCCAATGTCTTTAAATTTAGTTCCATTATTTAAAAAAAAAAAAAATACAATATTTTGTAGTAGATTATCTTAAGTGTGTCCACGGCTTAACCAAAGGCACAATCGCAACTACCTTCAAGTAACTTTCATTTTTGCCTTTTTGACATTTTGGATCCTCTCTCTCACATCCGGGCTATTGCTATTGCACTTTTTGATATAAAACTTAAGAAAGAAGAACACGTTTAAATTGTGAAATCCAATTCAATCAATAGAGACGAATAAAATACAATTAAAGATTACTAAAACATCAGATGTGGGGTAATACATAATCAAAACAAATTGTGTAGAAAACCGAATTGTAAAACCCACTGATGCATAAGATACCTACAGATTCGGAGTGTCAGGCAACAAGAAAATTCACCAAAGCTCAATTGCTTGAAGCCTTGCATTCAGCTGGAATCGATATACCCAGTACAGCCACTCTAGTGCAAATCAGATCGCTGTACAACTCAGTAATGGAAAATACGCCAAGTGAAGCTTCAGTGGCCAACGACGATGCTGTCGCCAGTGCACCATCAAATAACTCTTTAGAACATAACATCGCCATTGTTGGTGCAACGTCTGTCACTACAAACGTTTGTGATGAAACCTGCACTACTCTCGCCGTAGAAACTTCCGCTAAATCTGCTGGGACTTCTGGAAACCCCATCGAAACTTCTGTCACAACTGCCGCTACAAATTTCGGAGAGTCTTCCGCCTACATGGCTTCATATAAATCCGTTGGGGCTTCTGGTAACCCCATTGAGACTTCCGCAAACCGCAGAGGAACTTCTGCCACAACCGCTGCCAAAAATTGCACGCTGCTGCCGGAACCTCTGTCCCCATCGCCGTTAAAAACTGTGTCATCAGCTCTTCAGAAATTGCCGATAGCCTTCCGATAAATTTCGATGGTAATACTTCTGCCCCTCTACTTGCAGGTACTTCCATCACTGCAGGCGCCTTAAACCGAGACGACATTTTAGAGGATCTAACCTCCCACCTTGACGCTGAAGAGGAGAAAGAACTCCAACGATTGGAAAGACGTAAGAGAATCGCCCAACTGAAGAAGGAATTGTCTGAGATGGAAACCGTATGTCAACCAGAGAGACGTGTCGACTTCTCTGATATTGAGAACGCCATTCCTTCTTTCTCTGGTGATAATTCTTATAGCGTCCGTTAATTGATTACGGACTTCGAAGATGTTGTGCTTTCATTGGGATGTAATGAGCGTGTGAAGTACCTGTCTGCACGTCGGCTCATGCAAGGTACTGCCAAAGTTCTCTTACGAACAGTTCGAGTGGATTGCTGGGCGGCGTTGCGGAAACTCCTTCTGGAAGAATTCGATCCACGAGTCAGCAAGCACGAAATATATCGCCAGCTAAGTCAGAGGTCACGTCGTCGTGATGAACCGTTATTGCATTACGTCCTCTAAATGCACGACTTAGCTCCATATGGGGATGTTGACGATGCGGACCTAATTGAATTTATCATAGATGGACTCGGTGACACACAATCAAATGTATCTATACATTACTCTGCTAAGTCACTGTCAGAGTTAAAGCACCTTCTGCCGCGTTATGAGAAGAGGAGAGTGACGAAGCCATCAACTGTAATAAAAAGTACAGCAGCAACAACAACAACAGGCCAGAGTGCAACATCTACGACGTCAGTCGGCACAACAAAGTGCTTCAATTGTTCCACTTACGGGCACATTGCTGCAAATTGTATAAAAGAGAAGCGACCCATTGGCTCCTGCTTCCGCTGTGCTGAGACTGGACACACTTACAAGAATTGCCCGAAGGCGCCAAGACGAGGACGAGTTGGAGCTGTGGACGAAGATACTTGCACCGATGATATTTCATACAAACTTAATGCCGTACAAATGGTAAGCGTTGCCTTTGCTTTAAGTGAAAATAAGTACACAAACTTTAATAATTTTATGTCTCTTCTGGACACCGGTAGTCCGATTAGTTTTATACAGAAATCCGTGTTGCCTGAAGACATCCAAATAGGAAACTTAGTATATTCAAACTATAAGGGCCTAGGAGATTTTAAGTTTTACACATACGGTAGGATACTATGTTATCTTGAACTTGCCTCTCAAGTAAAACCAGTTTTCTTTTTGATCATTCCATATGGAATAACACTGATGCCTTTACTAATTGGTCGTGATGTTCTTTAAGATTTTAGCATTAGCTTACAAATGAATTACAAAGTTAAACATAGAAGTGGTGTCAATATGGGTCACGCTGACGCCCTAAGCCGATGTCATATGATATCTGTAATTAACTCTGAGGATATCGATTACGTCCCTTCCGATATGGAGACAAACCTCATTAGACACGTTCACGAGAAAGTTGGTCACTTGGGATTAACTAAATGCTGTGAACAGATGCGTATGCACTTTTGGTTTCCAGAAATACAGTCCAAGATAGAAAAGTTCTTAAAGAACTTCATTCGATGTATAATGCACTCTTCTTCGGCTCACTCTCGTGAGCGTAACTTATTTAACATTCCTAAAGAACCACTTCCATTCCACACAATCCATCTTGATCATTTCGGCCCGTTGCCAGCTATCCAATCGAAAAGGAAACATATTCTCCTGGTCGTTGACGCTTTCACAAAATACGTAAAATTATATCCAGTAGTATCTACGAGTACAAACGAGGTATGTGCATCTCTTAAGAAATACTTCGAGTACTACAGTAGACCTTCCAGAGTGATTTCCGATAGAGGTACGTGTTTTACGTCGTTGGAGTTCAGTTCCTTTCTTCTAGACTTGAACATTTCTCATGTGAAAGTTGCTGTCCATTCACCTCAGGCCAACGGGCAGGTGGAACGAGTTAATAGAATCTTAACCCCCATGTTATGAAAGCTAAGTGAGCCTATGCAACATGCGAATTGGGTACAAACACTTGCACAAGTCGAATACGCCTTAAACAACACAGTAAATAGATCAATAGGTACCACTCCTAGCAAGCTTCTGTTCGGCGTTGACCAACGAGGTGTCATAGTTGATAAACTTACTGAGTTCCTTGAAGAGAAAGGATTAAACAATGCAGAGAGAGATCTTGTTAAACTAAGAGAATCTGCGGCGGAAGCAATACTGAAGGTTCAGAAATATAATCAAAAACAGTTCGAGGAACATTACCACCCAGCGCGAACTTATAAAGAGGGTGACTACGTTGTGATAAAGAACGTTGATACAATTATTGGAACCAATAAGAAACTTGTTCCAAAATTCAGAGGACCATATGTCATCCACAAGACTCTGCCACACGACCGTTACGTAATCAGGGATATAGAAGATTGTCAAATCACTCAATTACCTTATGACGGTGTAGTTGAGTCCAAGAACATTCGCTCTTGGAGAAGTTCATAAAGTAACAGCTGTCTTGGGGCAACGTTTGTCATTGTATGATGAAGTATACTATATATGTAAAAAACTTAAAAATTCATGTTCATAAATTAGTACTAGGTGATCAGAGTCGATCATAATGTCAGATTGGTCGAGATGTAGTAGATTATATTAAGTGTGTCCACGACTTAACCAAAGGCACAATCGCAACTAGCTTCAAGTAACTTTCATTTTTGCCTTTTTGACATTTTGGATCCTCTCTCTTACATCCGGGCTATTGCTATTGCACTTTTTGATATAAAACTTAAGAAAGAAGAACACGTTTAAATTGTGAAATCCAATTCAATCAATAGAAACGAATAAAATACAATTAAAGATTACTAAAACTTCTATGAATATTTTTAAATTACATGGCGAAAAAAAATATAAGAAAGCTGAAATATACCCACTTCAATTATCTCAATTAGCATGTAAAGAAGAACATGAAAATAATGATTATACAGTTTTGAAACAGAATTTCATATGGATTTTTTAATCCTTTCTGCACTAAAAATAAAAATAACATACATCTCTATAACAGATTTCTTCACTATTTTTACTCCCCAGAAAAATTAGATAATCATATAAGTGAAATAAATAAAAAAAGACATGCACTCCGGGAGTGCCGACAGAAGTTATTACTTGAAAAATTACGTTTGCATTTTTCGAATCGTAAGCAAAGACTTTTAAATGAAGTGTTTCTTTATTGATTATTATAAACTACTACTACAAATATTAACTGGTTGAAGGGTTGTGATGCGTTTTATGCGAACACAAGCGTTCTCACTTAGCCTCTCACAATCAACTCCTACTCTCACCTCCACGATGGTGACCGGTGGGTGCCTAGTACCTCGACTGGAGATTGGGTAACCAACCCCTTTGGAAGGTCGTTGGAGGCAGCGGACGAGAGAGGGGGGTGGAGTGTCTCCTCACTAAGACACTTCCTCCTGTTCCAGACGGCAGCGGACGAATTCCCTAGATGGAGTCAACGGTGGCGTCTACAATTCCAGTTAGGCCGAATTACTTAGTGATATCCCTATAAGAGCTGCTTCGACGTACTCGGACCCCAGGTCTATAGGGATCTCCAATAACACGCCAGGTTATTGGAAAAGAGTTGGTGGCGGATGAACCCTTAATGGGTCAACGGCAGCGCTCATATCCCGAAGTGGGTTACTGGCCTCGGATTATCCGGCCCGATGTCCTAGGGTGAAAACAAGGACCTGGCCCTCCAGGTTGGGGATTGTGCCGTCGGGGTAACTTCCCGACCATGGAAAAAAGCATTAGTTATGGGAGAGACACGAGGAGCCTCGGATAACGAATTCCCTCAAACGGCAACCAGACCCGGAACGTCAACGGACAATGACCTAAGAGTATGCACCTGGAATGTGCGGACGCTTTACACTCCAGGTGCTACTCAAAAACTTGAGTCTGTCCTCGCGCGGTACAAGGCAGACATTACCGCGGTCCAGGAGATACGATGGATAGGATCAGGTATGATGAAAAGGAAAAATTGCGACATTTATTACAGCTGCCATAAAAGATTGCATGTATTAGGATGCGGATTCGTCGTGGGAAATCGGCTTAGGTCAAAAGTTACTGACTTTAAGCCGATAAGTGATCGCCTGGCTGTGATCCGCATCAAAGCTACTTTCCAAAACATTAGCCTAATATGTGCACACGCCCCTACCGACGAGGCTGAAGACCCTACCAAGGAGGAGTTCTATGACCTCCTGGATAGAGCCTACGGAGCCTGTCCGGAGTATGACGTCAAAGTTGTGCTCGGGACTTCAATGCCAAAATCGGTCAGGAAAACATCTTTGGCGGGTTAGTTGGTAAGCACAGAATCCACGAAACGACAACAGACAACGGCTACCGACTAATTGACTTTGCAGCAGCTCGTAATACGGTGATAAGTAGCACTAGGTTTCCAAGGCTAAGGATCCACACAGCAACCTGGCGCTCTCCAGACGGTCGAACCACCAACCAAATCGACCATGTGCTAATCGTTGCTAGGCACGCATCCAACATCCTCGACGTGCACACATTCCGAGGGGCAAACTTCGACTCTGACCATTTTCTTGTCGCTGCTAAATTCAGAGCTCGACTGTCCAACGAGAAGAAGCTGCGAACCGCTCAAAAGAAGAAATTCGACGTTGGACGCCTCAGCACACCTGGAGTAGCCAGTGTCTACAGAGAGCGCCTGAGTGAGAAACTCCCCACTGTGCATTCACCTACCACAGACGCCAACAACCAGTGGTCCCAGTATCGCGACATCATCAAGGAGGTAGCCGAAACTACTATAGGGTACCAGCCGCCCCAGAGAAAAAGCCCGTGGTATGATGATGAATGCGTACGTCGGAAAAAGATGACAGAAGATGCACATATGAAGATGCTGCAGCGCAAAACAAGGGCAGCGAGGGAAGTGTATCGAGCCAGGAGGAGGGAGGAGAAGAAGATATTGCGTCGAAAGAAGAGGGTTTACGCAGCCTCCCAGCTCAAGGAGATCGAAGAGTCTCGCGATCGAAACAACATCCGGAGATTTTACAAGAAAGCCAAGCAACTGGCTGCTGGCTTCAAGACCGGAACGCAGGCTCTTCGAAACAGCGAAGGAAACCTAGTCACCGAAGCGCAGGAAATAGTAGATGTGTTTAAGCAGCACTTCCAGCAGCTGCTAAATGGGCATCATGTAGAGAGAGTGATAGGGCAGGAAGAGAACCCACGTCCAGTCAGTGAAGAACCAGTTCCACCACCCAGTATAGAAGAAGTTGGCTTAGCTATAAAAAAGCTTAAGAACAACAAGGCCGCAGGCTCTGATGGTTTACCAGCGGAGCTCTTCAAATACGGTGGTGATGTTTTGGTAGGGCGCATGCACCAAATCATCAACCAGGTATGGATGGAAGAAAGCATGCCCGATGACTGGGCTATCAGCTCCATATGTCCCATCTACAAAAAAGGCGATCCTATGTCTTGCAAGAATTACCGAGGCATATCCCTGCTTAATGTCGCATACAAGATCCTATCCAACGTACTGTGTGAACGTCTTAAACCGTTCTGCAACACACTAATCGGCACTTACCAGTGTGGCTTCCGGCCCGGCAGATCGCTGGATAACGCTGGAGAACACGCGCTGCTACGTGCAATTTGGAAGTAGCTCCTCCGAACTATTCCAAACATGCACCGGATTTCGGCAAGGAGATGCGCTATCATGTGACTTCTTCAATCTCGTGCTTGAGCAGATAGTGCGCAGGGCAGGTGTCAACACGGAAGGCACTATCTTCAACAGATCCGTTCAGCTACTGGGGTATGCGGACGATATCGACATCATCGGTCGCTCCCAGCGTGCCGTGACTGAGGCTTTTACGGCGATTGAGAAACAGGCGAAGTTTGTTGGCCTTGAAGTAAACGAGGACAAGACCAAGTATATGCTATCAACAAACAAAAACGCATCTGTCCACCGCCTAGGACAAAACGTCACTATTGATAGCAACAATTTCGAGGTAGTTAAGGAGTTTATCTACCTCGGTGTAAATATGAACTCCACGAATGACACCCTCGTGAAGATCAGGCGAAGAATTACCCTAGGAAACCGCTGCTACTTCGGTTTGGCAAAACAATTGGGTTCAAAACTCCTAACTCGAAGGACGAAATGTACGCTCTACAAAACACTCATCCTGCCAGTTCTGCTTTATGGCGCCGAGTGCTGGACGATAAGCAGGAAGGGAGAGCTGATATTGGGCTCCTTTGAAAGAAAAATTCTTCGTCGGATTTTTGGTCCTGTGTGCGAGGAGGGCGAATGGAGGAGAAGATACAACCGTGAACTCTATGAGCTGTACTAAGATGTGGATGTAGTCCAAAAAGCCAAAACACGTCGACTACATTGGCTCGGCCACATCGAGCGAATGGACGACAATGCTCCAGCTAAGAGGATCTTTGAATCCCAGCCCCCAGGTTCGAGGCGACAAGGAAGACCGAACCTCCGTTTTAAAGACCAAGCCATTGCGGATTCCAGAGCGCTTGGTCTGGACAACTGGAAGCAGCGTGCCCGGGATCGTAGAGGAAGGAAGGCTGCAGTGTCTCAGGCAGAGACTCTTCACGGGTCGGGAGCCCGTTAAGAAACTACAAATATTATATCACAATTTTCACATTCATTTAAAGCGCTATTGTACATGAAAAAAAATGCATATTATTTTACATAAAAATATTGCAATCTATTGCTTAAAACGTATATTTCCAAATACATACATGAATTTTTGAATTTAATAATTAATTGGTATTCTTTGAAATGAATACCAATGAAATTTATGAATTTTCATCTACAAAAATTATACATACATATTACAATTTTCATTTAATTTGTAAATTAAATATCCTATCTTTCTAGCTGCATACAACCATGCAAACATACAAAGTTTCATTGGGATTGGTTGAGTTTCTCAAAAAACGGACAACAGCGCCACCTATTGGCTCAAAAACTATCCTATCTTTCTAGCTGCACCCAACCAAGCTCACATACAAAGTTTCATTGAGATCGGTTGAGTTTCTCAGAAAATGGACAACAGCGCCACCTTTCGGGTGTCGGTTTCTCGGTAACGATGACGCGGTGTCGTTTTTTTCACTAATTTCGTCCGATATTAAAGTGCCCAACGCGCCTTAAGAAGTAATGACTTCAAAAATTGAGTTACCTACGCCAGAAAATCATTATATTAATACGTGAACATCCGAGCTTACCGTACGCTTTTTTGGTATTTAATATGAAATGAGGAGAATGAAACTTATGTTATTTTAAAGGTGCTGTGCCATAGATGTGCACAAACACAAAATCGTGGGTATAAGTCGGCATTAAGACTGGTAAAATTAAGTTAAGACTTCCCCATACAAAACAGGTACTAAAAGGATTTTGGTGACAATCAAGTTTTCGCCGTCATGTTTCCATAGTAATGTATTTAATCATCTTAGATTAGAACCTGTTGGAGAGAATCATTTACCCATAGAGGTATGCAATTTTCCTGCCCCTAAAAATACGCAATAATTGTAAGAAATTTATTTAGGGGAATTATTTATTATTTGTTGCCACCATATTACCATAGTAACGTACCTATTTAAATTTAAATCATATTAGATTAGAGTGTGTTTCCGATGGAGCAGCTCATTTAAGTATTTTTTAACTTTCTCCATTACGTAGTAAGAGAAAGATATTACATATTTTCGAACTCGAGATATTAATCGATTCTTATAATATTACGATGATAGAGGAACTCAAAAAAGTGGGTCGCAAAATTCTGTCCGTCCTTCCACGTAAATGCCTAATTTTGGCGTTTACGTCAAAATAATACGTAAATGATTGATGATTTTGGTGGATAGGTATACGTCAAAACAATTGTGTATATCTTTTCAATTGCTAGAGATAGAGCAAAACGGATAAAAGATTTGAAAAGAGCTGCGGCGAAAAATAAGACTGCATACTAAACTCAAAAAATGAATTTTTGGCGTTTACGGCAACCCAATGTTGGGGCGACGATATTTCGACGACAAAATTTTCGTACCAAAATTGATATTTAACCAAACCAAACCATTCAACCAAAATTGATATTTAAGTTTAAGTAGGTGAGGTTACCCAGTTTTTGGCTACAAATTCGAACAACGGTACTTTTGAAATTTCGACTTATCTTGAAAACGGTCTATACGATTGACACAAAAATTAATTTCTAAGGTATGTGGTCATTCATAACTTAAAAAGAAACTCAGTTTTTCTCTATATTATCGTACAATGGATTTTTGAAAAAAAGTCATTGTTTAAAAATTTAGTTTTTTCAGTTTACCGCAAAACGGCGATAACGATTTTGACCAAAATGCAAACTTTGAGTTAAATGGATGTTCTTAAAACTATTGTGTCCTTGAGATTCACTTCGAAGCACCGAAAACGCTAATTTTAAAAACTGCTCATATCTCGAAAACCCCATCTTCGATTTCGATAAAACATTAAAAACGAAGTACCTAATGCTTACATCCCGAACAATAACAACTTATAATCGGTTTTCAACTAAATAGTTACGCAATAGTATTTTTCAAACTAAACATTTCAATATTTGGTACTACCTACTGTTTTGTCTGGCAAATTTTACAAAAACTGCTCTAACGATTTTGACCAAAATACATATAAAACATAATATAAGTGTTCTCAATAAGATCCCGAACTTAGTTTTTCTCAAAAAATTATAATAGTGGCGTGTTATAAATATTTCACAAAAAAAATGATTGCACAAACTAATATGCCTATTAATCAGGAAAATCGGCAATGCTCTTTAGGAATTCACCAACAGAATCGAGAAATCCCTCAAATTCTTGACATCGCAGGAGCTTTTGTTAGCACCAAACATGTACAGATGCATCCCTACTATGGTTCATTAGTAAATGAACTGCTGAACATACTCGGAAATGAGAGCGTCTATGTCCATATGGATACCCTAAACGAGAAAGTTTCGTGCGACCAAGTCGTGCACTTTATTTCGATATAATATTGTAGATGTCGCTCTTTTCGTTTCGTTTATAAAAAACATAAATAAATAGCGAGAATAACTGTAGTACGTTTTTAAGTAAGCATACTTATAAAAGGTATGGTCGATTTTCGACCACAAGCGATACTAGTAAAATATTATTATTTAAGAACATTAGAAAAAATCATGACTCCATTATATTCTATGCATATAATATAACTGTAGCCGTTTTCATATGTTCGCGGTTGGCGTGAAAGCTACTGCACAGATTTCGATGAAAGTTTTTTTTAAATGTTAGTTTTTAGACTCTGAGAAAGACATAGGTTATTCCTTTCATTGTCATGCCTGTTTTTGGGAGCGTTTTTGACCAAAATGTGTTTTTTTTTCTAACTTTACTGCCTTTAACTCGCCATTACTCAAACAATTCTTAATCAATGCAAACAAAATAAAATCCTTAGGAGAGCCAACACTTTCACAGTTATTTCAAGCCATCAATCAGCTTTCTATGTTCTCTAGAAGCTGAGCTACAACCTAAAATCTAACATGAAAAAAATTAATTTATTTTCTCAAATCGAACATTATTATCAGCAGCCGCGGTTCTTGATCGTTGTTCTGCTTTGGGGTGGTTGGGTGGCGCACATCGCACAAGCACGTTCATATGAAAAAAAACTGCTTGGTGTTTTCTCCGAATTAAGTGAAACGAAAGAGAAGCATACGACGTGAATGTGTATGTAAAATGTAATCAACAGCGGCAATGTGTTTCTGAGGAAATGCGCAGGTGGCTGATGAATTGCACTGAAGGACGTACAGTCCAGAGTATATCCATTAATTAATTAATTAATTAATGGATATACTCTGGTACATCGTGGTGTATATAAAAATTGAGTTCAAGGTTTTTGTTTTAACAGTTGTTGTAGTACCTACGGTGATACCTACATACAGTAAAGAATTGAAGAATTCGAGAAGTAAAGACGATATAGGTGAATTATGTTGTTTGATTTATTGTTGCTGTTGGTGTGGATACAAATTTCCGTTAAGCCTTTTGTTTTAGTGGTTGTTTTAATATTACCTACGTTGATACCTACAGAGTACAGTAAGGAAGTGGAACTTTACTAGGTAGTTACGCTGTTGAATTTAATTTTCTTAAATTGGTGTTTTAGGTAAATAGATTTGTTTGATTTATTGTTTCACATTGACAATAGGCCTGTTTTTTGAGCTTCGATCACAGCAAAGCAAAGTAAAGTGGGATTTTCAGCACGCAATTACAACAACTAGGTATTGCGAGTCTCGAAGTATCAAGTATGGCGAAGAAGCTCAAAAAAACACGGCTAATGTTCACCGCCTTGTTTTAGCTAGAGTGTTGATTTTAAACAAATAGGTATGCCGTCGAGAAAACGGTCAAATATTTCTCGAAGCTAAACAAGATCTAGAAATATGAGACGAGTTAGATCACAGAAAACGGATGAAAAATATCAGATCACATAGTTGCAAAGAAACACATAGGTATGCTTCGTGGGTAAATTAAATGAGAAGTGGATTTTATTACACAAAAGAAATTAATTATGCCTAATTTGCTGGTATCGGTGGTATGACTCAGGCCTTTGACGTTGTGCACCGCGGGTGTGGAGGTGGACCTCACCAACGACTGTTTCTCGCACGGTCAATTATACGTGTTTTTTTTTTTTCGAGTCTGCGAAAGTAAAAATGCATACGTGTATGCTCCAGGCAACAGAACCTCAAATATTGTATTTCAAGAAGCTTTGTAAAAAAATTATCATAAAAAATATAATTACCTCATGTATTGAAACTTAACTACTATTGTCTCACGCCGTGTACGAAGTTGCGGGCACAGCTAGTTTGTAATAATATGCAGACTTAGAATGTACCAAAAGAAATTGATGATGGTAATAGGTATCAGGAACACATACCCTGTTTTATAGGGTTTTATGTTAAGAGTTCATTCAAATCTAGTTATACAACCTACGCAGCATTTCGAGGAGAAAATTGTATAGATTAGTTTATGAATAAACTAAAACTTTCGTCCTGCTTCTGGATTCTGACGTAAATAGTACCAATTGAGGATCTTTCCATTGAACAGCAGGAGGGTTTTAACACTGCAACCACATGTTATATATTTAACCAACCGTTTGCTCCAAAGATGTCAAGGTCCGTGATCATTGTTATTTTACCGGAGTTTATCGCTCACAGTAACTGTAATTTAAATTATAAAGATAATCTAACTGTGCCATTTTATAATTAAAGAAATGCATAAAATTGGAAATGATGAGGTGAATGCGCTACCATTTAATAAAGAAAAATATATTTCATTCACTATGTTGCTTTCTAAAAGAAAAAATAATTCCAGATTCATTGACTCCTTTAGGTTTTGAATAGTAGGGTAGGGCGGGGCTAGTTGGACCACTTTTTTTTTTGACGCTTCATAACTTCCAATCTGTTCATAATTAAGCTATGAAACTAAAGTAAATAGATACATTGAAACTTCGACTTTTTAATGTTATTAACAAAAAAACAATTTATCTTACAGTTAAATAATTATTTTGACTCAAATACACCAAGTCCAAGTGGTCCAACTTACCTCACCAGCGGGGCAAGTTGGACCAGTGAGTGGGGTAAGTTGGTCCGAAACCTAAAAAACTGAAAAGTAATTTTTACAAAATACGAAAACGCTATAATTTCTTTCTAAAATGTATTTAAAATGAAAACTTAATGAAAAAACACAACATAAACTTCAAAAAACGAAAATAAAAAACCGCTTTATGACGTTCTATAAAATACATTTAGATAAGAATAAAAATATTATTTTATAGAAAATGAATCGTATAATCGTTACTGCAATTTATGCAAATAAAGATGCTTCCTTGACATATTTTGGAACATTTTGAATGGGCCCACTTTCGGCAAGTGTGACACTGCACCCACTCCTCCCCAGGTAAACTTTTTGAATATGCTTCCATACACATAAGACAAAACCAATCAAGATGTTTTTCTTCCTCACCACTGGCGGTCCAACTTACCCCGCACTGACTTTGTTGAACATTTTGTTTCACAAAGAAACAACTACACCAAACACTTCAACTCCACACTCGAAAAAATAAAATACAATAACGGAACACATGAAAAATGTTTACCTTATTCTGATATTTGCACCGCTTCACAATAAAAGAAAGAAAAGAAATAATTTTTTTTTTTTTAGTTTTTACACTTAAAAATACAAATTTTAAACGACGCGCCCCTTTGAAAGTAAAAATGCAATTTCAACTAGTTTGGCTTGTGGCCGTAAGTCACACACTTCGATTGTGTGTCATCGTTGTCATGTAGGACTTTTAGTTTCTGAGTTATTCGAGTGGGCCTACTTGCCCCGTGGCCCAACTAGCCCCGCCCTACCCTACCTAGTTTAGATTCATTACCATCTTTATTAAATGAATTCCCAATATGTATACTTGAATCTTAATTTAGCTATTTAACATAAGATCAGAGGGATCTATCGAAGCGTAAAAGCGTTTATCCCTATGATTATTTAAATAGATTTGAAAAATTGTCTGAAGAGTATTTACCTGAAAAACGTTTGTTTTACAATAAATTATATTCTTTCATATTAGTTCTGTTAAAACACATAAATTAGATCCAGCTCATTATTATTCTCTCCCAGATTATACTTGGGGTGCAATGCTTTTCTGTACACGTGTAAAACTGGAACTTCTTGATGATATAGGCCCCAGTTATAGCTTTCATTGAAATGCATCATTGAATATTTTGATTTACGATTTTAAGACGATTTATCAAACAATATTGGCTTTAGTTGGTATCAAGTCAAAGCTAATCAATTGTGGAATCTCTTTACAAAAAAAAAAAATTAATTCTGAGTAAAAGAAGTTTTTTTTTGTAAGGAGATTCCACAATTGATTAGCTTTGACTTGATACCAACTAAAGCCAATATTGTTTGACTAATCGTCCTAAGATCGTAAATCAAAATTTGCAATGATGCATTTCAATGAAAGCTATAACTGGGCCCATAGACATGGTTATGTTTATTGAAAGAGGTATTCGTGGAGGACTGAGTCAATGCTCAAAAAAATATTCAGGAGCGAACAATTAGTACTTAGATAGTTTTGATATTAGTAAACCAAACATTTTTTTTAATGTATATTTGGATATAAATACCAATATGGTTATTCAATGAGTCAGTTATTACCAAAAGGATTTCAATTGGGTTATCAACATTCATGAATTCACAGTAGATATAATGTATTCTCTCTTGGATAGTTCTCCCAAGGGCTACATTTTTGAAGTTGACTTAAGTTATCCAATAGAATTGCATGATTTGTATTGCGATATACCATTTTGTCCAGAACTTATGTGTCCTCCTAAATCTAAACAAACGAAATTATTAGCAACCTTAACAGATAAAAGCCGATATGTGATTTATTCCAGAAATTTACGTCAAGCCTTATTGCATGGTCTCAAATTAAATAAAATACCTATATAATCTGCATGGCATATAAACCATAAATTGATATGAATACGCAATTAAAAACTCAAGCAACAAAAAAACTTGACATTGAACGTTATAAGTTATGATAAATGATAGAAAATTTAGCAACGTTAAATTAGTTTCCAAATGGGAAGGGAGGCATGGGGCCAAAGCATTGATTTGCATCGCCTTTTTAAAAAACGGAACTATTTTTAATAAAAATCTGGTTGCAATTAACTCCAATTATGCAGGAATTATGTATTCTAGATATTGCGAAAACTTTAACATTTGAGTATATGAAATAAAATTTTGCGATAAAATTAGGTAAACTGACACAGATAGCTTAATTTATGGAATTTCTTGCTGCTATATATATGATATGATTAAAAGTGATTGCAATATTCGTTTTGATACCAGTGACTATCAACAAAGTAATATTTGGGAAATACCTCAAGTAAATAAAAAATTAATGGCCATATAATATCTTTTTTTGTAGGTTTAAGTTCAAAAATGTGTTCAATAATGGTGTAATGTACCGAGTAAAACGCACGCTTTGGTTTTAACAGTTTATTATTATAATAAGGCTTAGAACTAATGACATGATCGGTTGGCGGTTGGTGAACGACTAACTACATAGAGAATGAGCAGTTGAATTCAGTGTGCGGTATGTATTGTATATTATGTAATAGAGCGACAGTGTCCCTAGCTTAGTATACTACAAATACCCCCCTTTAGTTTGTCGTTCAGCAACTTAATAATGTTTTTTTTTTTTAAATTGAGGGCAGCCAAAACTATGTGTATATAATTCAAAAATACTATCATCTGAAAGTGAAAAAAAAAAAAAATATTCCAGTACAACATTTCAATTATTAATCTTTATGTTACAACTGAATATTTCTACTTCTTAAATTATATCCAAGGTGACATTTTACTTTTTCAACTTCTTGAACATTATCTTCATTTTTGTTATCAAGTTTCTCTGTTTGGAAATTTGTATCAACTGTAACTGGCTGAGTATAATCTAATAAAGTAGTAGGGATATAACATTCAGAACTACCTGTGCTATTACATAAAATCATTTGATTTGCATGTCTTTTCCATGATTTGTTAATATCTAACGTTTTTACTAAATATGTTTTTTTACCAAGTTTTTTAATAATAGCACATTTGCTCCATGAGACTTTTCCTGGGATACAATAATTTCTTACTTACTTACTTAACGGGCTCCCGACCCGTGGAGAGTCTCTGCCTGAGACACTGCAGCCTTCCATCCTCTACGATCCCGGGCACGCTGCTTCCAGTTGTCCAGACCAAGCGCTCTGGCATCCGCGATGGCTTGGTCTTTGAACCGGAGGTTCGGTCTTCCTTGTCTTCTCGAACCTGGGGGCTGGGATTCGAAGATCCTCTTAGCTGGAGCATTATTGTCCATTCGCTCGATGTGGCCGAGCCAATGTAGTCGACGTATTTTGGCTTTTTGGACTACATCCACATCTTGATACAGCTCATAGAGTTCGTGGTTATATCTTCTCCTCCATTCGCCCTCCTCGCACACAGGACCAAAAATCCGCCGAAGAATTTTTCTTTCGAAGGAACCCAGTATTAGCTCTCCCTTCCTGCTTATCGTCCAGCACTCTCGGCGCCGTAGAGCAGAACTGGCAGTATAAGGGTTTTGTAAAGCATACATTTCGTCCCTCGAGTTAGGAGTTTTGAACCCAATTGTTTTGCCAAACCGAAGTAGCAGCGGTTTCCTAGGGTAATTCTCCGCCGGATCTCCACTAGGATGTCATTCGTGGAGTTCATGTTTACTCCGAGGTAGATGAACTCCTTAACTACCTCGAAATTGTTGCTATCAATAGTGACGTTTTGTCCTAGGTGGTGGACAGATGTTTGTTTGTTTGTTGATAGCATGTACTTAGTCTTGTCCTCGTTTACTTCAAGACCAACAGATTTCGCCTGTTCTTCAATCGCCGTGAAAGCTTCTATCACGGAGCGCTGTGACCGACCGATGATGTCAATATCGTCCGCATACCCCAGCAGCTGGACGGATCTGTTGAAGATAGTGGCTTCCGTGTTGACACCTGCCCTACGCACTATCTGCCCCAGTACGAGATTGAAGAAGTCGCATGATAGCGCGTCCTCTTGCCGAAATCCGGTGCATGTTTGGAATAGTTCGGAGTTTCCAAATTGCACGTTGCATCGCGTGTTCTCAAGCGTTACGCAACACAGCTGGATCAGTTTTGCCGGGATCCCGAATTCAGCCATCGCCATATAGAGCTCCTGACGATGAATGCTATCATATGCGGCTTTGAAGTCGATAAATAGGTGGTGAGTCTCGACTTGAAATTCATTGGTCTTTTCCAGGATTTGCCTCAGTGTGAAAATTTGGTCTATAGTCGATCTGCCGGGCCGGAAGCCACACTGGTACGTGCCGATTAGTGTGGTGCAGAACGGTTTAAGACGTTCACACAGTACGTTGGATAGGATCTTATACGCGACATTTAGCAGGGATATGCCTCGATAGTTCTTGCAAGACATAGGATCGCCTTTTTTGTAGATAGGGCATATGGAGCTGATAGTCCAGTCATCGGGCATGTTTTCTTCCATCCATACTTGGTTGATGATTTGGTGCATGCGCCCTACCAAAACATCACATCAACATCGAGCCTGCGGCTTTGTTGTTCTTAAGCTTTTTTATAGCTAAGCCAACCTCTTCTATACTGGGTGGTGGAACAGGTTCTTCATTGGCTGGACGCGGGTTATCTTCTTGCCCTACCACTCTCTCAACATGATGCCCATTAAGCAACTGCTGGAAATGCTGCTTAAATACATCTACTATTCCCTGCGCTTCGGTGACTAGGTTTCCTTCGCTGTCTCGAAGAGCCTGTGTTCCGGTTTTGAAGCCAGCAGCCAGTTGCTTGGCTTTCTTATAGAACCTCCGGATGTTGTTGCGATCACGAGACTCTTCGATCTCCTTGAGCTGGGATACTGCGTAGGCTCTCTTCTTTCTACGCAGGATCTTTTTCTCCTCCCTTCTCCTGGCTCGATACTCTTCCCTAACTGCCCTTGTTTTGCGCTGCAGCATTTTCTTGTGTGCATCTTCTGTCACCTTTTTCCTGTACACGCATTCATCATCATACCACGGGCTCTTTCTCTGGGATGGCTGATACCCTACAGTGGTTTCGGCTACCTCCTTGATGATGTCGCGAGACTGGCACCACTGATTGTTGGCGTCTGTGGAAGGCGACTGGCTACTCCAGGTGTGCTAAGGCGTCCAACGTCAAATTTCTTCTTCTGGGCGGCTTCTTCTCGTTGGACAGTCGAGCTCTGAATCTAGCTGCAACAAGGAAATGGTCAGAGTCGACGTTTGCCCCTCGGAATGTGTGCACGTCGAGGATGTTGGATGCGTGCCTCGCATCGATTAGCACATGGTCGATTTGGTTGGCGGTTCGACCGTCTGGAGAGCGCCAGGTTGCTGTGTGGATCCTTAGCCTTGGAAACCTAGTGCTACTTATCACCGTATTACGAGCTGCTGCAAAGTCAATTAGTCGGTAGCCGTTGTCTGTTGTCGTTTCGTGGATTCTGTGCTTACCGACTAACCCGCCAAAGATGTTTTCCTGACCGATTTTGGCATTGAAGTCCCCGAGCACAACTTTAACGTCATACTCCGGACAGGCTCCGTAGGCTCCATCCAGGAGGTCATAAAACTCCTCTTTTATGGGGTCTTCAGCCTCGTCGGTAGGGGCGTGTGCACATACTAGGCTTATGTTTTGGAAGGTAGCTTTGATGCGGATCACAGCTAGGCGATCACTTATCGGCCTAAAGTCAATAACTTTTGTCCTTAGCCGATCTCCCACGACGAATCCGCATCCTAATACATTTTTTTTTTTTTAGAATAAACACGCGCTAAAGAGGTTATGACTACTCTTATGGTGTAGTTTGAAGTAGGTACACAGCGCGGGCGTTAGGGAAATTGGGATAGAGAAGATAGGAGATTCCGATGCACATTGGTTTTAAATGTCTGCAAATTGAACCGAGGGGGAAAGACAGAGCCGGGCAAGGCGTTCCACATTCGCGTGGTACGGCTTATGAAGGAATCTCTATATTTCATAGTACGACCGAAAATAGGCTGAAGGGTAAGCTGATGGGCATTCCTGGCTTGGCGAGTATTGCGGTTGAATTGTTGAAGGGGTGGAATGCAGCTGGCGATTTCACTTGAGCACTGTTTGTAGAAATAGCGATAAAACAATGAAAGACATGTTACATTTCTGCGATGTTCGAGCGAATTTATAGAATTCGCTATATTTGTGTCTCCAATGAGTTTTAAAGCACGATTCTGTATCCTATCCAGCAGGTGCAGTGAGGTTTTGGGCGCACCAGACCAGATATGAGAGTTATACTCAAGTTTGGGGCGAATGAACGCCTTGTATATGGCAGCCAGATCAGAAGGGGTAAAATATTTCTTGCACCGTTTGAGGAAACCTAGACATTTCGCAGCGTTCTTGGCGACTTCGTGTATGTGGTCATTCCAACGAAGTTTGTCATGGACACACATACCGAGAATGGAAAGTTTTTCGGTTTCGGCGATGCAAGTGCCATTCATGGATAATGGCTGAGGATTCTGGTTTCGCTTTAATGACAGCAGACAGCATTGTGTTTTAGAAGCATTAAATTCCACTCTATTGGTTGAACCCCATTTTATAATGCTGTCGAGATCGGAATTTAATGAGCTTAACATACGTTGCCGTTCCAGTTCTACGGCCGAAGAGCAGGGACGTGAGTCTTGGAATGAATATGAGAAGCTGAGGGTGCTGTCATCGGCGAAGGAGTGGATTGGATTAGAAGTTACAGACAGGAGATCATTTATGAAAATGAGAAAGAGAGTCGGAGACAAAACGGAGCCTTGGGGAACACCAGCATTTATATGGTGAATTTCAGACTTGAAGCCATCCAATACAACTTGAATTGAACGGCCAGAGAGGTAGTTTCTAATCCATTGAAGAAGAGACGCATCGATCCCATATGCACGCATTTTCGACAAAAGAGCTTGGTGCCAAACTCTGTCAAATGCCTTTGAAATATCAAGCGCAACAATCTTCGTTTCACCAGAGTGATGTAGAGATTGGTTCCACTTTTCGGTGAAAAATGCAATCTCTTATGGCAGCTGTAATAAATGTCGCAATTTTTTCTTTTCATCATGCCTGATCCTATCCATCGTATCTCCTGGATCGCGGTAATATCTGCCTTGTACCGCGTGAGGACAGACTCAAGTTTTTGAGTAGCACCTGGGGTGTAGAGCGTTCGTACATTCCAGGTACATACTCTCATATCGTAGTCCATTGACGTTCCGGGTCTTGTTGCCATTTGAGGAGTATCATTATCCGAGGCTGGTTGTGTCTCTCTCATAACTAGTGGTTTTTTCCGTGGTCGGGAAGTTACCCCGACGGCACAACCCCCAACCTGGAGGGCCAGGCCCTTGTTTTAACCCTAGGACAGCGGGCCGGACAATCCGATGTCAGTAGCCCATTCTGGGATATGAGCGCTGCCGTTGACCCATAAAGGGCTCATCCGCCACCAACTCTTTCCAACACCCTGGCTCAGTATTGGAAGTCCCTATAGACCTGGTATCCATGTACGTTGAAGCAGCTCATATAGGGATAACACTTAGTAGTTCGGCCTAACTGGAACTGTAGACGCCACCGTTGATTCCGTCTAGGGAATTCATCCGCTGCCGCCTGATACAGGAGGGAGTGCCTAAGTGAGAAGACACTCTCCTTCCCCCTCTCTCGTCTGCTGCCACCAACGACCTTCCACAGGGGTTGGGTACCCTATCTCCAGTCGAGGTGCTAGGCACCCGGTAGTCACCAACGCGGAGGTGAGAGTAGGAGTTGGTAGTGAGAGGCTAGAGTGAGAGCGCTTGTGTTCTCATGTAATCGCATCACTACCATTCAACCACCACAATAATTTCTTACCATAACTAAATCGTTAATTTTAAAGACATTCTTGTTAGAACCATGAAAGTATTTCTGTTGATTCCTTTGTTGCATTTTAATATGTTCAATTACAACATGGTCTTCTTTTGATTCTACTTTTCTTTTTGGATTAAGCAAGTCTAATCGAGTTCGCAACTGTCTCTTAAACATAAGTTGTGCTGGGGAGACCCTAGTACTATAATGTTATGCATTTCGATAGTCTAACAAAAATCTATTGAGTACATTTTGAAATTGCGCTATCTCTGTGTAATACAAGTTCCTTTTTAAAACTGTTTTAATGGTCTTAACTACGTTTTCAGCTTGGCCATTGGTCGCTGGATGACCCACAGGACTTGTGATTTGCTCAATTCCATTTGCTTCCAAAAACCGTTTAAACTCTTGAGAAACAAACGCGGTCCCATTGTCTTAAACAATGGTTTTGGGCTGCCCGAAACGCGGGAAAAACTCTTTCAATACGTCTGCCATCGACTTATCCTGTTTCTTCTGGAACACTTCAGTTCTACAACGAACATTTTGGTCCTTCCAAGCCAAGAAGTTAAATCGGCAAAGAATTTTCAACTTTTTTTCAACTTTTCAACGATACAACAGCAACATCATCCCAAAATTGCAAGGAGTAGCTGTGTGTGTGTGTGTACAACGAAGCAACCAGTTCCGGAGGTCAAACACAAAGTCAACTGGACACAAAGAAACACCAAGTAAGTGAAAATTTCTTACTTTTTTCTTACTTTCATTGTGTAATTATATCTAAATGAAATGTACAGTAGAGAATACTGTATTCTTATACTAAAGTGCAATTCATGAACTCACAAATCCTAAAATAGAAATGAGCAAGTGTGTGTGACTTCATGAATTTTTCTGGAAAACAGCTTGTAGGCAGCCGCATTTCCACTGGAAAGTTATATATCTTTGTATTCCATTATCTTTGGTTTGAGTTGAGCGCATTCTATTTTGGCTTCTTTTATATTATTTATGCTTTGTTTTCCAAGCAAGTCTCTGACCGACAAATATCGGCACGTATAAATGGCCAAAAGGGAAATGAGAAGTGTCGTACGACAAGACATGAATCGTATAAATCCTTACCTTAGCATCTTGCATAAACTTTAGGTTTGTTTGACGTGGGCCCTAGTGCGCACTGGGTTAAACCTAAGCGGCATATACATAGGTCAAAAACTCTTCAAGCATGCGAGAGTGTATTATGTGGTATTCGTTTGGTCTTCTTCAGATTTGCCCTCAGATTTCAGATTTCGTGTGCCTAATCAAACATAATGTTACATTCGGGCTGGGATTCGTAAAGATAAAACACTATTCCGTTTAACTTCTCTAATAAAATTCACTTTTATTACACTTTTATCGACTATTCTAATATTTCACTTATTAAGTACCAGAACACTATTACAACGTTTCAAACCAATCACTTAATTTACTCTATTACTTTTCACTTATTTATCTTCACAAACTATTACTATCTCGAACTTTAACCAATCACTGTTATAAATTAACTGTCCCGCCCTCCTCTAAAAGCTGTCCTTTTATACCCGCTCCGCCATCTGACGAGAACTTTCTAGCTAATTCTAAGGGGTTCTAGAATAAGGTTCAGTGGTGACAGATTCCAGTCTCCAATTGGAAGTGACACTTGAGTGGAACTTGTTTTGTGACTATAAGGCCTGTGCCTTGATTTTGTGCGGTTTTTGAGGCGATGTCGCTAGGGAACGGCCCGATTCGGATTTGAATGTGTGAGTGAGCCGCGCGCTGTGACCAACGTGACCGTTGTGCAATAATTTGGCACTTTTTTCGAGGATCCTGATACAATTTGTTACTACTGTATCCCTTTCTTTAGTTTGAAAAGGAACTTTGCAATTTTTAGAAACACAGTGATTTTCAAATGAATTTTAGTAAAATATAACGCTGCTGTTTATCAGAACACGATTATAGTGTTACAATTGTTCAATATTGTGCGAAAATTCTTAAATTTCAGAGAATCTTTAAAAATGAAACTTTTTTCTTACACCGCTCTTATTTATTTTTTTTTGCTACTTTTCAGAATTTTGCAACAATCTCCCGGATTGTTAGAGAAAGGTTATAAATTTTAGTTTTAGTTTTACAATACAATATAGACTGTAAATACTCGTAGATCATACCCACACAACTTTTCTTTTATAAATTGAACCAAATCACTTTACAATTAGATGTCGTTTAGATTGTTCCGCTTGTGAGCTAGACACTAGACACTACTTCTATGAAACAGTAGATGCACGTTTTCAAATAAATTTTGAAATGAAAACCTTTTAGCTTTGATTTTTTTTATAAATATAATATATATTATAAAAATATTATATTATAAAAATTAATTGAATATTGTTCATAAATTACACCTATCAACTCATTTTTATATCTACTTTTTAGATCGCGTTCAATTTAGTTTTAAAAAGTCCCTAAAAAGGGGCGATGAAAGAAAAATGTGCCTTTTTCTGATGCTACTACGTAAATTTAGTATTTTCTCCCAATATTTAGCAAGTATTAGCCGGCTTTACGCTATGATGGGGAACCGCGTTATATTTTAAACATATTCATTTTGAAATCACAGTTTTTGAAAAAAAATTTAAGTATCTACTATTCACATGAGCGCTAGTTGCGAACAAATAAATTTAATTGTGTTTATGAATTGAAAATTGATTTTTATACTAGCTCAATTTACAATTATTACAGCAATTGAAAATTCTTGCAGCTAACTGTCCCACTTTATTCGCAATCCACATAAAACATTCGCGGATCCACAAACCCACGAATGAAAAAATTCTATCGAAGTTAACATTGAACAATGATTGAAGTGATTGAAGTGTCCAAAATATTCGCTTGTTCGCTGTTCGTTCGCAATTGGCTCTCATGTGAATAGTCCTAAAATGTCAATTTTCCAACTAATAAAAAGGAACAAAGGAATAACAAATTGTATTAGTGTCCTCGAAAAAGGTACCAAATTGTCGCACAACGGTCACGCTGTTCTCATCCGACATCCTTCTCGCTACCTAAAAAGGTTGCGTCTGGGAAAGATCGCCTGGAATTTCCCGGAACAAAGCAATATAAGAACAGGAAATATGGGAAGTTGTCAGTTCGCGATATCACTCACACATTTATAGAATCCGCCTATACGTGAACCCTTTCCGACACCGCCATTGCGGCAAAAACCGCACAAAATCAAGGCACTGGTTTCACCAAACTTTGACTAAGGCCCGGTTTCACCAACCAAACTGTGACTAAGGGCTTGTTTCACCATTTAGGTTACACGACACCTTCCACGCCACAATATCCCCCTCTTAAACTTGTTCGTCCCGAACAAAATCGTTAACATTTTCACCATTATAACGATGAAGACGATCCACATGAACGACTTTCAGCTTGCCTCTTCCTTGTTGGATGCGATAGACAACGTCGTTGATGCGCTTTACCATTGTATAGGGCCCTTCCCAGTCTTGTTGCAACTTAGGCGATAAACCTTTCCTTCGATGAGGGTTATATAGCCATACCAGATCTCCTTCCTGGAATCCTGTAGATGTCGTTTTAGTATCGTACCTCGTTTTCATGCGGTCACTGGCTATCTTAATCTTATCCCTAGTGTCTCGATGCACGTCCCTGATGATATCCCTGAGGTCTGTAACGTAGTCCTCCTCATTCTTGGGCTCTTCGCATGGATATCCAAACATCAACTCGCTAGGGAGGCGGACTGTTCGACCAAATAAGATTTCGGATGGAGTATGTCCTGTGGTGTTATGCACTGCACCTCGATAAGCCAATAAAAACATGGGAATCTGCTTATCCCAGTCTCTCTGGTCTTCGCCAACGACCTTATGGAGGTGTTCATTCAGTGTCCTGTTGAAGCGCTCCACCATCTGATTGTGGATGAAGCGGGGTTGTCCTTGTCTTGTGAATCCCGAGTAACTGGCACACTCCTTGGAAAATCTTCGACTCGAAGTTCCGTCCTTGGTCTGAATGCAGTTCCATTGGTACACCGAATCTGCTTACCCAGTTATTGACGATTTGCTCCACCACGGTTTTAGCTTCTTGATTTGGGATAGCAAATACTTCAGGCCACTTACTGAAATAGTCCATAACAACGAGGATGTAACGATTTCCATTGTTTGTTTCAGGAAACGGTCCCGCAATATCAACTGCTATCCTTTCGAAAGGGGCTCCAACATTGTATTGATGCATTTTGCCACGGACTTTCAGTCTCGGACCTTTGCTGGCCGCACATATAACGCATTTCCTGCACCAAGTTTCAACGTCCTCCCTTGAATGAATCCAGTAAAAGCGTTCCCGCACCTTTTCGAGCGTTTTATTGATTCCCAAGTGGCCTCCAGACGCTCCATCATGCAATTCCCTGAGCACTTCCATAACCTTTGACCTGGGTACAACAAGCTGCATTACGAACGACTTTCCATCCGGGCTTTCCCATCTTCGTTTTAGAATGCCGTCTTGTACGTGAAGGGAGTCCCACTGCGCCCAGTATGCCTTCAGCTCAGGGCTCCTATTGGATATCTCCTGCCAGTCTGGTTTTCCGTCATGCTCCTTCCAGGCGATAATCGGTTCGATATCCGGATCTTCCCTTTGAGCCTCCCGTATTTCCCGCGCACTCCAGCCACCAATGGGCATAGCTCTCACCCTTTGGACGGAGATGACCTCTTTTTCCTCGTGTCGTAAGCAATGTTTGCAATCTGCTTTGCACGGTCGACGGGAGAGAGCGTCTGCATTAGAGTGAAGACTTCCCTTTCGATGTTGTATTTCGTAGTCGTACATCTGCAGCCGTTCGATCCACCTTGCGACTTGGCCTTCAGGATTCTTAAAGTGCAGCAGCCACTTTAAAGATGCATGGTCTGTGCGGAGGATGAATTTCCGCCCATAAAGGTACTTATGGAAATGTTTTGTTGCCAATACCAAAGCAAGGAGTTCGCGCCTTGTAACACAGTAGTTCCTTTCTGGCTTTGAGAGAACTTTGCTGAAGTAGGAAACTACTTTCTCCTGGCCATGGTGCACCTGGGAAAGGACGGCTCCAATTCCCACATTACTAGCGTCTGCATCCACAATAAATGTTTTCCCAGGGGTGGGGTACGCTAGTATGGGGGCGTTGCACAACTGTTGTTTAAGTTCCTTGAAGCTCTTTTCGCACTCACCTGACCATTTGAATTGTTTGCCTTTTTCTGTCAGTTGATGCAAGCTCTTTGCGATCCTGGCAAAGTCCTTTACAAATCGTCTGTAATAGGTCGCAAGTCCCAGGAAGCTTCTCAGTTGATGTTTGTCTTTGGGTACCGGCCAGTTTTTCACTGCATCGACCTTCTCCGGATCGGTCTTGACTCCTTTGGAAGAGATGATGTGCCCGAGGTACTTCACTTCTGGTCTAAATAAGGAACACGTCTTCGGGTTAAGTTTTAGTTGCTCACTTCGTAGCCTTTGAAACACCTCCTTAAGGTTATCTCGATGTTCGTTAAATGCAGGTCTAACCGGTTTCACAGGACTTGCATTGGATAACTTTGTGACCGCAGTAATCGGTACGCACTTTCCAATCACTTCTCCTTGCTTTAGTTTCACGCTTTTGTGTTCCACATTGAGGACACAAACGGGAACCAAGTTGTTTTTAGGTTCAACCAGCATCTTTCCGACAATATAGCTCTGATAATAATTTTCTGGATCTGGCTCGACTAGGTAGAATCGGTGGCTCCCAGGGTCACCTTCCAGCTTTGTCCAAATAACTGTCTCTGACGAAGGTGGTAATATTTCGTCCTCACTTACAACTGTCCGTAGAGCTGCGACGTTCTCGTTCCCGTAAACCATCGGCATCTCGACGTGCTTGTACTTTATAACTTGCAAACCGATGTCGAGTACTATATCATGTGTCTTCATAAAGTCGATTCCGATGATGCATTCTTCACATATATCAGCCACTAAGAATGCATGGGAGAAGACTATTCCTGCAAGGTTTATCGTCAAGAGTACCTCACCATACACCTTTGCTGTTTCTCCAGTTGCTGTTTTCAGACAGTAGCTGCTGGTGTTGTGCAGCCATGATTGGCGAACGATGTCCCTTCTGATTATGGAAGCGGTGGCAACTGTATCGATTGTAGCCACATACTTTTTCTGGCCGATATGGGCTTCCACTGTCAGGCTCCTATTACATCGTTTGGTCTTGGAAACCTGAATTGTGGTCCTGGGGGCGTCGATTCCAGAAACCAGCTTCTGCCCCGCGAAGTTGGTTCTTACTCGTTTCCCGACTGATGGCTTTGTGACGTTCCATCCATTGGTCGTTGCAGCTGCTTCGAACTGTCTCTTATAAATTGGCCATGATGTTTGACCATCGAAAACGGGTGGTTGCATCTCCTTCCTTCTTGGGCAGTCAGCGGAGTATTCCCGAGCCTTCTGCTTCTTGACTTTTTCGAGTTCTTTAGCTATGTTCTCGATGTTTGTTCCTTGTTTATGAAACATTTCATTAATTTTCTCAAACTTTGTTTCATGCTCGTTTAATTTTTCATCGATTTCGTCGATTTTTACTTCTAGAACATTCTTAAATTCTTCCACGGCGTCTTTTTGTGCGGCGACAATGGAATTTTTCTGTTCTTCTAAAGAATTCTTCTGTTCTTCTAGAGAATTCTTCTGTTCTGCGAGCTTCAATTCCATAGAATTTTTCTGTTCTTCTAGAGAATTCTTCTGATCTGCGAACTTAGATTCCATAGAATTTTTCTGTTCTGCGAACTTCAATTCCATAGAATTTTTCTGTTCTTCTAGAGAATTCTTCTGTTCTTCCATCTTGGCAAGAAGTAATTCCATCATAGCGCTAATATCCACACTTGTACTTACTTGTTCTTCTGCCACGTCGAATAGCATAGTTTTCGGATCTTCTCCGTCGTTTTGGACAGCTTCCTGCAGACGAAGGATGAGGTCACTTTTTCCTCCAGCTGTGGATAGATTCCGTTTTTCTAGTTCACTTTTTAATTGGGGTTTGCTTAGTTGCAGCAATATACGACCCATTTTGTTTGTCCCTTGTAATTTAGAAATTCACACAAATTCCCTTTTTTTTTTTTAGACACTTAGCACAGAATAAGTTTTATCCCACTTCTGACACCAATGTTACATTCGGGCTGGGATTCGTAAAGATAAAACACTATTCCGTTTAACTTCTCTAATAAAATTCACTTTTATTACACTTTTATCGACTATTCTAATATTTCACTTATTAAGTACCAGAACACTATTACAACGTTTCAAACCAATCACTTAATTTACTCTATTACTTTTCACTTATTTATCTTCACAAACTATTACTATCTCGAACTTTAACCAATCACTGTTATAAATCAACTGTCTCGCCCTCTTCTAAAAGCTGTCCTTTTATACCCGCTCCGCCATCTGACGAGAACTTTCTAGCTAATTCTAAGGGGTTCTAGAATAAGGTTCAGTGGTGACAGATTCCAGTCTCCAATTGGAAGTGACACTTGAGTGGAACTTGATTTGTGACTATAAGGCAAAGATAATGGAATACAGAGATATATAACTTTCCAGTGGAAGGGCGGCTGCCTACAAGCTGTTTTCGATAACACACACCTGCTCATTTATATTATAGTATATGTGAGTTCATGAATTGGACTTTAATGCAAGAATTCGGTATTCTCTAATGTGTATTTCACTATTTTTTTTAGTTTAATCAACACCTCCACAAAAACCAAACAAATTCAAACCGAAACACAAAACAATTAAACACCGCGATGCTCATAAAAACAAGATGATTCGCGGTCGGCCATTAGCAACATGCTTTTTTGTTGGTCACACGTATTCACAGACGGGGGTTGAAATTACAAAAACAACAATGTAAACAAATGGGTTTTGGGGGGATAGACGTACGAAAGATAACCATCTCTTTTATTCATTCATCTCTGCTATAAGGCCTGGTTTCACCAAACTGTGACTAAGGCCCGGTTTCACTAAACTGTGACTAAGGGCTTGTTTCACCATTTAGGTTACACGATACCTTCCACGCCACAATAAAAACGTCACTTGCTCTCTTTTGTGTTGGTATTTTTGTGATTTGAATATGTTTACTCTTCGACACTTTTCTAAGCGATTTCCATACACTGGTTAAATTTTGTATTAAAACATTAGAAATATCTGTCCCGATCGATTTCTGAATATTTATGCATAAATAATTTACAAAAATAGATTCACCCGATACAATGCCTTTCTTTGCTAGAGAAAAAATTCACTGAAAATGTAAACAAACTCCATCAGTTGTCAAACTCAAACGCACTTGTATTGGTAAATCTGAGAAAATATCTACATTCGCAAAAGTGCTCTGAAATCTGAAAAAGATTGCTTTTTCCTGTACCAAACGAACATAAAAATTGCTCTGAGAGCAAAAAAAGTGCTCTGAGAGCGCCCAATCAAATACCACATTAGTGAAAATGAGACATGTATACGCTAACGCTGTGTGTCTGCTTGAAGCAAAATCAAAACGTTTTGATTTTTGTTCAATTAGGTGTCAATGCTTGATATAGTGTATATTGGTGAATGGTGATTGACTGCTTGATGATGTATATGCTCATTTTCGAGTGGACGGCGAGGAACATCGGTGGAATTTATTTCAATTGTTTCTTTTTTGAGTAGGATGGATGACAAATGTTTTGTTCTGGAATTCATAGAACTTTATCGTTCTTTACCAGCGTTGTGGGACGTAAAATCTTTTTTTTATGTATACTTACCGACTTCAAAAACAAGCGCGCGCACCGTTTCACCTCAAAATCTAATTAAAAATGAATGATTGAAGCCACATGCTTAATATGTGTATATGCAACGTCAAATAGAATTTACTAATACACTCCCGCATGCTTGAAAAGTTTTTGTATACGCCGCTTATGTTCGATATAGCACTGAGCTCGCCCTGGTACTGAAAACCTGTGTTTGACATGACTTCTAGGGCGCCCTAGTTGTGCCCTGAATTAAACCCAGTTAATTTTTCGGGCATGAACTTAGGCCTGAATTTTCCTGCCATTTTGCTTTTTCATTTTTTAAATGCATCGCCTATATTTCAAACAGTTTTATCAACTTGTTTGCATTATGGCAAGCACAAGATCAGAATTGATTTCACTCATTTTTAACAATAAACAGAAATAAGTTTTATCGTCTTCATAATTCGTTCACAAAAAGATAAGTATTTTCATTTTCAAAAACTGCCAGACTTCAGAGCGTCATATTTTGCGTTCGACGTGATAGTCGAATTTTCAGGGTTTTGCAGGGATTTTGACGGGAGTGAAAATTAGCTGACACTCCTCATTGCGCAATAGTGGGCACTAGTGCTAGCCACATCAAACAAACCTTTTATTTGATATCTCGGAAGTCGGAATCCGAACGAGCAGATTAGCTGTAGTCTGGCACCACTATTCCCCGTGTGAAAAGGACAGTTCTCAAACCTGAAGAGTTAAACGCGAAAGTTGGGATTTGACCGATTTGACAATCGACTACGCGAACGTTATTGATTTAATATCATTCTTTAATTATTATTTATTATTTTGCAATTTAAATTACATCTCAAGGAATTAATTGTTAGTAAAATGTCGCTTTTTCGAAAACCAAAGAAAACGATTCAACGGCGTGTGTTTTCAACATATGACGACGAAGATGGTGATCATGTAGGCAGCGGCAATTGCAGCAATGGAAAAATTGAGAAAATGGATGTTGACGATAAATCAAACACGTTTGGTTATAAAAAATATGAGAAAAAGGATAAATTAAATGATAAAAAAGTCAAAAACGAGTTGGACTCGAAACAACCAAAAACAAAATCATTGCTAAGTTTTGCTGATGATGGTAAGCGTGGATGATGCACTTTGTAAATTCATCAAGCATTTGAATTTATGCAAATGTACTTTGGAATATTTGTTTGATGTGACACACAAACATTTTTTTTTTTGGCAGAATATGGCTGTTACACCTATTATAAATCACCCCAATATAATGTTCATTCCATTTCTTACCGTAGGCTGATGCAAACGACCGACGAACAGTAACAGCCCGAACTTTAAGATAAATCTGCCTTAGTTTTTTTTACGATATTGTATATTATTATCTAAATATATAAAAAGAGACTAAAGTCCGTGTGTGTACGAATAGCTCGAGAACGGATCATTCAATTTGGACTTGATAGATTCATATTGGCCAGAAGAAGGACATAGGCGCGAAAACGAAAATTAAAAAAAAATGTATTATCGAACGAATTTGGGCAGGGCGAAGTTTGTAAGAATAGAAATATCCACATTTCGTATCTTTCGTGTATGCATTTGCTGTATAAAGTTCATCGGTCAATCTTATCCAAGAGATTACTTTAACTTTTGTTGCCAAAATTAAAGTTTTTAAGGATGTGTATTTCCTGAGTTATATTTGGGAAATTTATGAGGTTTTTAGTATCTATTTCTTAAATTATAAGAGATCAGGTTTGTCTTTTGCTTCAATAAGGCCCGTTTTCTGATACTACTCATAGCGATTTAAGTTCCACTTAAAATCGTAAAAACGGGCCTTAGTGACTATATTAAGGTATAAACATATTCCAAATTAGTATACATCGCATTCCTCTGATTTTTAGTATCTGAAGCCTTATTTGAAATTGAGTGCTACCGAGAAAAATAATTGCAGAGCAAGGGAAATGTGGTTTTACCATAATAATTATAGATTTTAATTGCAGTACAACGACCATACCACGCTGGAAAATCGGTTCTCGTCAGATCACCGAAATCAAACAGAGTTGGGTGCGGTTAGTAATTAGATAGAGGCGTTACACCAGGCTGAGATGATTGCATTGTGCTGCATGCGTTGGACTGCTTGCTTTTGAGGGTCAGGTGGAGGAAGAAATATCCTTGCACTGGACAATCAGGTGGTGATCAGACGCATGAAAACATTACAACATCATTGGCACTGGGATTGGCTGGCAGAAGAATGAAGATCTTGGGACATTCACTGGGTGGAGACCCAGTCGATGAAACAGAATTTCACAGATGCTAGCGGTAACACTAGGAATCGAACCCAGGGAAGAACTCTGGAGAAAATCCAGAGAGTCTAGCTGGGTAAGATTTACAGTGGTAGAGAGACGAAAAGAGACCCTTCAATGGTGGTCTGATTCGAATATCTCTCGAAAAAATATATATACTACCTATATATAATTGCAGTACTGCTAATTCTTACGAAAAAAATAAGTGATAGATAAGTTCATCGTCTGCCAACATCTAAATCATAATAATTTGTAAACCAGGACAGCACAACTTCCTACATTCTTTTAGCTTTTGGTTTTTGTATTATGATTTGCCTTGATTTTGTCTCAAATGCTGAAGGTATAGAAAAGCACCAACTATGACTTTTGTCGTGTACCCCGGTCTTACATTGCGTAATTACCAAGCTTTGTTTACATTTGAATACCTAATGATAGTATAATATTAATTCATTTACATCCAAGTACCTACCATGTTAACTGGGCGAAATTCCGCTGGCTTATCAGTGGTTTTTATCTTCTCAGTAGATAATATCTATACTATTCCTATTTCTTTAACATCACACTACAGCACTATATTAAATAACGTAAATTAACATTTACCAGTATTCATTCATTCATTCGATAATTTGGCTTGTTGAATGGAAAGGTACACATCACAATTTATTCTCGTTCGGTGACAAACACCACACCGCTTAACTATCATTAAGATTTATCAACAAAGTAAACAAAGATATATGTATTTCAAATCCTGGAGTTAGAATTAAATAACGGTGTCAAGTCTGCCGATTTCCGTTCATTTCTGTGCATGCAAAACATTGGATAGTTTTTTTTTATTTACCTGCAACTAATCTGTATACCTTTACACATTCTTTGGTTGTTCTTTTGACTCTATTTATAATTGTTTGGAATATCGATTAGCTAGTTCCTTCAATGCGTTCTAGTTTTACTGAAGTGAAAAGTTTTGTTTATTCTTATTATTTATACCATATAATATACAGTATATTATTATATTTAATCCAAAAAATCTTGTCCCAATTAATGATCCACGAACGCATCAGATAGAATAAAATATATAAATTGACCTTTAGTTCGCACACCGAAACTCTTTCGAATAAGAGAGCAAAGGTCTCTAAGACTTCTCTCATTGTAGCTATATATTATTTCTCCATAAATACTTAAATAATTTTTTTTTACAGATGAAGAGGATGAGATATTTCAAGTTCGCAAATCATCTCACAGTAAAAAGGTTATGCGTATGATGGATAAAGAACGACGTAAAAAAAGGGCAAAAGAGGGCAAAGACTACGATCATTATACAATAAATCATCTACCCTATCTTGAGAATGGTTTGAGTAGTACAGTTCAATCCGAAACTGCACCGAGAAGCAGTAGCACTATGTCTAACAATAGAAGTGAAGAAAACCATTCTGTGACCATGTCGTCTTCAGAACAGAGTAAAAGTAAAAAGTCAGATAAGATTCAAACAGAAATACGCACAGACGACTTTGTGGTAAGGTTATTATTATCAGTTTTTACCTTAAAAGAAAACTATTCTTCTTTTTTGATGGACCAATTCGTAAATAAAATAAATGTTCGCAGTTTAAAACTTGTATTTACGGACTAGTTCCATCATATAATAAGAATTTGCAACAATACTATGTATATTTAAATGGTCGCTATAAAGGAGCTTTTATTCATCACAATCTCTCGGTTTATTTTTTTTTATATATTTGTGTTGTATTTTATTCTGAAGTATAATTTTAAAAGTTTAACATCTAACACTGTAAAATTGTCCACAGCTTGTTGTTAAAATGTCGGAGCCCGAGCTTATTCTAAATGGAAGGGCCGCTTTGTGTGCCGGCAAAGATGATATGTCAGACGAAGATATTCCAAGAAAGAGTGATGATGAAAGTGAAAGCACACATATGTTTTCAAAGCCGGAACATTTAAAACAAATGCTTGAAAGTGGTTCCATACCCGATGCTGCTATGATTCACGCAGCTAGAAAACGCAGACAAAAAGCGCGTGAGCAAGGTATAAACCGACTTCGTTGTTTACAAATGTTTTTTTTATATGTATTTCAACTTTTTCTTCTATTTAGGCGACATTATACCAGTCGAAGAACCAAAAGATCCTCCAACGAAAGGAAAACGACTTACTCGTGAAGATGTTGAAGTTCAAAACTCGGATGAAGAGGAACGCGTCGATATGAATGCTATTACTGGAAAAAAAGAACTAGAAGAACGACGTGAACAATTTTATTCTGTTGAGAATGATTGTATGTATCGATGTATGGGATAATGGACGTTGTCACATGCCAATCGGGCCTCGTTTATATTCTTGAACTCTTATTTTATATAAGAAAAAAAAAAATATAAAAAAATTAAAAAAAGAGATATTCGCTATACGAACTTTTTCCGTAGATTCCGATGACGATTCGGATCGTGAGACGAACGAATGGGAAAACCAGCAAATTAGAAAAGGTGTAACAGGAGCACAGGTAAATGATTCTTATTTATTACTAGCTGACCCATGCTCGCCTTGCTTCGCCAGAGTTCCACTTTTCAAATTTAAAACAAAATAATAAGAGCTATACAAACCCACTTCGGTGCTGTAAGTGACGTGTAGCAAGAAACAAAGGAAATAATGACTTAGTTTTATAATAGTAGGGATTTTTTAATTATGTAGTTGTCGCACATAAAAACGTCACCTGCTCTTTTTTGTGTTGATACCTATTCGTGCGATTTGAATATGTACAGTCTTCGACACTTTTCTAAGCGATTTCCATTCACTGGTTAAATTTTGTATTAAAACATTAGAAATATCCGTCCCGATTGATTATTAAATATTTATACATAAATAATTTACAAAAATTGATTCACTCGATGCAATGCCTTCCTTTGCTGGAGAAAAAAATCACTAAAATGTAAACAAACTCTACCAGTTGTCAAATTGAAACGCACTTGTTATTGGTAAATCTGAAAAAATATCTTGGCTCGCAAAAGTGCTCTGAAATTTGAAAAAGATTGCTTTATTTGTACCAAGCGAACATATAAATTGCTCTGAGATAAAAAAAAGTGCTCTCAGAGCGCCCAATCGAATACCACATTACATTCAAATTATTAAATTTCCCTAGCGAACAAAAAAATCGACAACAGCGCCACCTATCGGGTCCAAAACTATCCTATCTTTCTAGCTGCATACAACCATGCACACATACAAAGTTTCATTGAGATCGGTTGAGTTTCTCAGAAAACGGACAACAGCGCCACCTATCGGGTCCAAAACTATCCGGCCTTTTAGCTGCATACAACCATGCACACATACTAAGTTTCATTGAGATCGGTTGAGTTTCTCAGAAAAATCGACAACAGCGCCACCTATCGGGTCCAAAACTATCCTGTCTTTCTAGCTGCATACAACCATGCACACATACAAAGTTTCATTGAGATCGGTTGAGTTTCTCAAAAAAATCGACAACAGCGCCACCTATCGGGTCCAAAACTATCCTATCTTTCTAGCGGCACACAACCACAAACACAAACAAAGTTTCATTGAGATCGGTTGAGTTTCTCAAAAAAATCGACAACAGCGCCACCTATCGGGTCCAAAACTATCCTATCTTTCTAGCGGCACACAACCACGCACACAAACAAAGTTTCATTGAGATCGGTTGAGTTTCTCAAAAAAAATCGACAACAGCGCCACCTATCGGGTCCAAAACTATCCTATTTTTCTAGCTGCATCCAACCATGCACACAAACAAAGTTTCATTGAGATCGGTTGAGTTTCTCAAAAAAATCGACAACAGCGCCACCTATCGGGTCCAAAACTATCCTATTTTTCTAGCTGCATCCAACCATGCACACAAACAAAATTTCATTGAGATCGGTTGAGTTTCTCAAAAATAGCGACAACAGCGCCACCTATCGGGTCCAAAACTATCCTATCTTTCTAGCTGCATACAAAGATGCACACGAACAAAGTTTCATTGAGATCGGTTGAGCTTCTCAAAAAAAAAACGACAAAAGCGCCACATATCGGGTGTCGGTCGCTCGGTGTCGATGACGCGGTTTCGTTTTCAAAGTAACCCAAATTCATTAATTTCTTCTTATCTAAAAGTGCCCAACGCGCCTAAAGAAATAATAACCTCAAAAAAACATAAGGCAGAAAAGGTGCAGTTGCATATGCATGCATACGAAAAAAAACAATACCGAGCACAAACGGGATTCGTTCGTGGCATGCATCATCAGATCACAATCAATATAGCGCATTTTAAATCACAATTGAGTGTGACTCCCTCCCAATCTCAATTACATTACATACGACATACCTGACCTGACCTATCTCCCTCCCACCCATGCACCACATTAATACTCCACCCATAAGGCCACAACTCCACTCTCTCCACTATCACCAGTTCAATTTCAATTTAAAAGAAGTGAGAAAAAAAAAAAACAACACAAAGCACAAAAGGTGTATGAAAAAAAAGAGAAACAAAAAGCATACAGCATTCAGCAGAGAGAGAAACAGGTTTTGCCGCACACACACACAAAATTTCCTCCACTGAATGCCGGGCAAATCCAACGATCTAGCTTCAATCGAACATTTTACTTTTTTGAGCTGTATAAAATTTATAGTTTAATGCTTATTGTACAGCTTCAGGACTACGTACAAAGATGATTTATATCTTAAAATCTTTGTACATAATTGAACTTTATATTAAAAAAAAACCTATTTTATTCGGTTGAGTCATTCCAAAGCTAGGAGCTAGAAGGCATTCGAGAATTACAACTTTTGTTAGATATCAGCTTAAATCTCCGCTTCCGGACAGCGGATAATGATTAAACATTATCCTAAATTCTAATATCGACAATTTCCAATGCAATTGTGAAAACCGAAATCAATTTCGTGCAGTACTTCTTGTGCCTTTAGCACACAAACTATTTAAAGCCTGAAAAAAGTTACAGTTTTATTATTAGTAAGGATTATTGTCTTATGCTTTACATTTTTGGTTACAGCTCGTGACTGCACAGCAGGAATCAGTTCTATCACGTTTCATGATAAAATCAGCAACCAATCAATCAGATTATACAGCACCGCAATCGACTTCAACACTTTTAAACGAAGCCTACGCAAAAAATTCATTTGAAAAACCGCGCCAGCTGGTAGGTTTGAAGACTAAGAAAGAGAGTAAGGTGTCAGCCTTAAGAACGCCTCAAGAAATATCAGAATCTATTAAGACCAGGTAAATGTAAATAAAGTTAAATTAAATACAAACATTAACGCATATAATGATTCTTTTAGATTGGTAAAATTGAAAGAACTTAATGAAAAACATAAAGCAGATATAGAACGAATAACGGGAGAAGTAAAAGTTCTAAAACTTGAAGAGATGGATTGCGCCCAGAAAGCACCAACAGCAGCTGCAAAATATCGTTTCTATCAGGAAATAAATGGATACGTTAGCAACCTTGTTGAGTGTCTAAATGAAAAGGTTTGTATAGCGTTTCAAAGTACTAGTAGAAAGTCTGCCATAGAAATAATATGGATTTGGCTTATACACAATGGGCCTTACCAATAATGATTTTTAACTTTCACACTAAATATTTCCTAGATCACAATATGCAATTTTGTATGGAAATTTTTGCCATTGTTGGCTCGAGAAATTTAGCCTGGACACTAAAAATGATTATTAGAACCGCGGAATACATTCTAAAACACACAGCATTGCATCTCTGCACAATCTTACCAACAACAAAAAAGTTGTTTTTAACTATTTGCCTTCACATATTTAAATTTCATTCGTAAAAATGTACGTTTATTCAATTGTCCATATTTTTTTTTTTTTTTTTTTTTTTTTTATAATAAACACGCGCTAAAGAGGTTGTGACTACTCTTATGGTGTAGTTCGAAGTACACAGCGCGGGCGTTAAGGAAATTGGGATAGAGAAGATAGGAGATTCCGATGCACATTGGTTTTAAATGTCTGTAAATTGTACTGAGGGGGAAAGACCGAGCTGGGCAATGCATTCCACATTCGTGTTGTACGGCTTATGAAAGAATCTCTATATTTCATAGTACGACCGAAAGTAGGCTGGAGGGTAAACTGATGGGCATTCCTGGCTTGGCGAGTATTGCGGTTGAATTGTTGAAGGGGTGGAATGCAGCTGGCAATTTCATTTGAGCACTGTTTGTAAAAATAGCGATAAAACAATGAGAGACTTGTTACATTTCTGCGATGTTCGAGCGAATTTATAGAATTCGCTATATTTATGTCTCCAATGAGTTTTAAGGCACGATTTTGTATCCTATCCAGGAGGTGCAGTGAGGTTTTAGGGGCACCAGACCAGATATGAGAGTTGTACTCAAGTTTGGGGCGAATGAACGCCTTGTATATGGTAGCCAGATCAGAAGGGGTAAAATATTTCTTGCACCTTTTAAGGAAACCTAGACATTTCGCAGCGTTCTTGGCGACTTCGTGTATGTGGTCATTCCAACGAAGTTTGTCATGGACACACATACCGAGAATGGAAAGTCTTTCGGTTTCGGCGATGCAAGTGCCATTCATGGATAATGGCTGAGGATTCTGGTTTCGCTTTAATGACAGCAGACAGCATTGTGTTTTGGAAGCATTAAATTCCACTCTATTGGCTGAACCCCATTTTAAAATGCTGTCGAGGTCGGAATTTAATGAGCTTAACATACGTTGCCGTTCCAATTCTACGGCCGAAGAGCAGGGACGTGAGTCTTGGAATGAATATGAGAAGCTGAGGGTGCTGTCATCGGCGAAGGAGTGGATTGGATTAGAAGTTACAGACAGGAGATCATTTATGAAAATGAGAAAGAGAGTCGGAGACAAAACGGAGCCTTGGGGAACACCAGCATTTATATGGTGAATTTCAGACTTGAAGCCATCCAATACAACTTGAATTGAACGGCCAGAGAGGTAGTTTCTAATCCATTGAAGAAGAGACGCATCGATCCCATATGCACGCATTTTCGATAAAAGAGCTTGGTGCCAAACTCTATCAAATGCCTTTGAAATATCAAGCGCAACAATCTTCGTTTCACCAGAGTGATGTAGCGATTGGTTCCACTTTTCGGTGAGATAAGCCATCAAATCACCAGTGGATCTGTTGCCACGAAAACCGTACTGCCGGTCATTAATGAGTTTTCGTGATTCAAGATATTTCATGAGCTGACGATTTATCAGCGTTTCCATGACCTTAGAAAGAATGGATGTAAGTGCTATGGGTCGGTAGTTGGTGGGAGAAGAAGATTCGCCTTTTTTGGGGACGGGCTGGACAAATGCAGTTTTCCACCTTCTCGGGAAGAGTCCAGAAGAATAGGACAGATGGAAAAGCTTACGCAGTGGTTTTGCCAGCGTGGAAGAACACCTCTTCAGAACAATTGGGGAAATACAATCTGGACCAGCGGATTTATTTATGTTGAGATCATTAAGTACTCTTGCCACTGTACGAGTGCGAAAATGGATTTGTCCCATGGTGTATTCGACGCTCTCAAGTACAGGTAGAGGCAAAGCGCAATCTGGGAGCATTGAGCTGGCTGCAAAATGTGCAGCAAGCAGATTCGCTTTGTCTAAAGAGTTGACAGCTGGAATGTCATTGTAAAT
Source organism: Cheilosia vernalis (assembly GCA_949126925.1). NCBI lineage: Eukaryota > Metazoa > Arthropoda > Insecta > Diptera > Syrphidae > Cheilosia > Cheilosia vernalis. The sequence continues at coordinate 45,672,140 of OX421358.1, forward strand.
GAGCGTTGGGATCGAAGATGTGGCCGAATTCTTTATATTTTTTACAAAAGACCAAAAGTTTTTACTACCCTTGGGACATTGTAGTATTTTTTGCCTCAACTTTTGGTCATACGAGAATTTAACACGCTTGATAGTGGTATTGCAGTCATTTCTGGCTCGCTTGAACTTTTTTCGGTTTTCCTCAGATGGGTTGGCCTTATATGACCGAAAACTTAACTCCTTTTGTCTGATAGCCTCTTTACAGCTCGAGTCGTACCACGCATTTTCTTTCGGTATGATACTCTTTATCCTGTTAGGAATAAAGGATTTCATACCTAAGGTGATAATACTGGACACCATATCAGCGGCGGCATCCACGTCGTTATCGAGGAAGCATAACGACCAGTTAAAACTCTTAAAGAAGTTGTTAAGTCCGCTCCAGTTGGCTTTCTCGTATTGCCATACGGTTCTTTTCGGAGATTTTTCTTTAACTGTGTGGTTGGAGTACGAGAAATTAGCTGATATGATGCAGTGGTCCGACGAGCCTAAAGGCGATAATACTTCTAAAGAGTATTTATCAGGGTGGGAGGTAAGAAACAAGTCCAGAGTGTTGGCATTTTGACCGTCAATATCTGGTACGCGTGTTGGCTCATTTACAAGCTGGGTTAATTGATTTACCTCAGCGAAGATCTGAACATAAATTCCTTCGGGTGTTGTCTGTCCAGTATGTCGAAGCCAGTTAGAATTGTGAATATTGAAATCGCCCGCAATGACAATTTCAGTATTAGGATACAGGGAGACAATTCTTGTAATGGAGTCAGACAGCGCATCAAACTCGTTAAAAGTCGAGTTGCTATCTAGATTAGGGCTTCTGTAAATGAAACAATAATGAATGATTTGCCTACGGATGTGGAATTTCAGCCATATGAAATTAAATTCCGAATTGGAACATTGGCCATAAGAACCTGGAGTTTGGTAGGCAATATCATCACGTACGTAGATGGCGAGACCACGGTGGAGAAAGAATAAAGGCACTAAACGATACCCAGGTAAATCAAACTCCGATTTATCAGAATTTACACCCACCTGGGTCTCGCTCAGTGCCAAAACAGCTGGTTTATATTTAGCAACGTGGACGTACACCGAGAAGAGATTCGATCGTAGCCCACGAATGTTACACATGTCAACCCTAAAATTCCCCATCAATACAAAAAACAGACACCAAAAAACACAACTCCGACGCTTCTAAGCAGGGCTGTGAAGTGAAAATTCAATGTTAGATTCTCAAATCAAACTGTCATAGGTGTTATGCCCGTATGACAATTTGCTTTGGTCCACCAACAAAAACTTTCACACACAACCCGCTATCCGCCAGATGTTGCTCTCACCCACTCATTGCAATCGCATTATGTACAACAGTACAAGCACAATCGCTTGTATGTTGGCGGGCGGCGATTGCAAAGACCAAGAAAGTGCAACAGCAAACGAGTTGGAATGGGAGATGAGGGATTCTCCCACGCTATGGATTGTTCTCCTGCTGTTTGAGATGTTTTGAACTGCCAGCACTATCAAAACTGCACATTACCATTTTATGATTAATACTAGAGATGTAACGGATAGTGATTTTGCAAAATACCGGATACCGGATATTCGGCATACACTTTGGCCGGATAGCCGAATATCCGGCGGCCGAATATATAATATATACTGTCGAGAGCAAAATACCTTCATAGCGATGCATTCTAGTTCAAAAAAATGATACTGCGACTGATCTTGAACTTTTTTTAAAAAAAAGTTCGGACTGACCGGAATATCGACCCTTACATGGCGGTCAGCTAATCATCAACAGTTCCCAATTTTAGCAAAATTTGTGAAGGTCTATCTTTCATCAGCAAGTAGCTTAGTATATCAAAATAAACGCAACCGTCTTTTACCGGTTAATGCAGAAAAAATAATTTTTATTCATCATAATCTGCCTTCAATTATAAGTACTAATTTTGTTACTTGTTTAAGTGCTGTTAATAAAAAAAAATACTTTTTCAATCGACTTCTTGTTTTTATGTTCTATTTTACCTATCCGGTATTCGCCGAATACTTACTCTCTATCCGGCAATCCGGCCGGATAGAAAAAAAGTGGCCGGATAGCCGGATAACGGATACTAACCGGATATCCGTTACATCTCTAATTAATACCCTACGCACACCGGACCGAAAACCGTGTTTTCAACGAAAACTCGTTGGTGCAACTAGGTGGTTTTCGTTTGTATCAGCTGTGAGACACTAGTCGTTAAACTTCGGTGCAAACTATTTTGCTTACAAATTTCGACTGTGCAAAATGATTTTGAGTTGTGAGTTGGGGCATTTCTTCGGTAAGCTATGCTGAATGCTGAAAAGGTATGTTTATTTCAAGAACTCAACGATTGGAAGTCCTTTTCGTAAAAACCCGGTTTTGGCTGGTTGTGAATAGGGTATAACCTTAAAGTTCTTCACTTACCGTGTTGCTCGACCTCAAAACAACTATATAGCTTGTAAGACCTTACAACTTTTTTTAATATTATTATAACAGGCACCGAAAATAGCTGAATTAGAAAAACGTGCTTTATCGGCTTTATCACGACACCCTGTCTACTTGATTGAAAGACGGCGGCAGGACGTACGAGATCAAGTTAAGGAAATGACCGAGTCTACTAGTAAGTACAGTTATTGTTAGTAAGATATACTTCTATGTATGCTGATGGATCTATTTAAAAATGTTCGTAGAATGTCTAGGATCAGCACAACGCAGGGGACCAGAGTATGAAGATTTAATAAAAAGAACAGCTGAGCGAGAATGCAGAAGAACCCGAAGACGTTGCGAGAGAGAAAAAAATGACACAAGCAGCACGCATTTAGATGGAATGTCGAGTGATGATGAAGTTTCAGATCGCTTCATGGAACAGAAAAAAACGAGCATAGGTAAGGTAGACAATTGATTCGGGGTATCATTTAAGCTTATCGCAAACATTCCAATTTTCAGACCAGCTAGAAGTTGAAGTAGATGACTTGTTTGTAGATGCCTGTAATGAGTTCTGCAAACCAGAACTCATACTGTCAAAATTTAATGTTTGGCGAAAGACAGATATGGAGTCCTATAAAGATGCATTTGTCAGCCTGTGCCTGCCTAAGGTTTGTAATTTCAAAAACCAGCAGTTATTTTTTAAAATATGTAATATAATTAACTTAGATAATGGGTCCATTAATAAGAACAGAAACCCTTGTGTGGAATCCATTAAACGAAGAAAGTGGTGATATAGAAAATATGAATTGGTATTCCGCTTGCATGCTGTACGGATGGTCACAAAACGAAACAGAAGATACCCTGACAGTCGATCCAGATCTCAAACTAGTGCCAACAATTATTGAGAAAATATTTCTTCCAAAAATAACAGGTTTGTACTGACGTCTAAAGTTGGCTTATTTATTAAAGGACATTTTTTAAAGAAATTATTAATAACTGCTGGGATCCGATGTCAACTACACAAAACCTTCGATTAATTGGACTGATAAACCGCATTGGACGAGATTATCCAATTCGGGAGTACTCATCACCTTTGCGACAACTTTTTACCGCCATTCTTGATAAAATGAAGTCATCACTTGATAACGATGTCTTTATACCCATCTTTCCAAAGCAGTAATAATCGATATAGATATACTATAAAGAATTATATTAACATTTGTTTATTTTTCTCATTTAGGGTTCAGGAAGCTAGAACATCTTTTTTTCAGAGACAGTTTTGCAGTGCCCTGAAACTGTTTCGTAATTTTCTTAGTTGGCAGGGAATATTAGCGGATAAACCTCTTCGAGATCTAGCTATTTCTTCTCTTCTGAACCGTTACTTATTATTAGCTTTGCGGGTGAGTAAATGTTCTGTAGTCTAATGTATTAGTTCTTAAGAGGGCTCTACCCATAATTTTTTTTCTCAAAAATCGTTATCGACATCTATTACTTCTATATAAATGTTAAAAGCACTACCATCCCAAATTGCAAATATGTATTTTTCTCGCTTACATAGGTATATACAATTGGCCTGAAATTGGTAGTTAGTTAGTTAAATATTTTAGTTAGCATAATTAAAGCTAATTGAACAATTGTTGTTTTTCACATTACATTTTTAAGTTTAGCCGCTTTGTATTACAGAGCATTCATTAATAATTCCTTTTAATATACATTGTTAATTTTCTTTTAAATTGTAAAAAGTTTCTCATTAGCATTCGGTAGATTATTATATATTATTACTAGCTGTACCCCCCGGCTTCGCCCGTGACGTGCAAAATGTGGTTTCAGCACATTTGATGGAAAAAAGGTCTAAGAAATTTGTTTTCTTGTCGCAAAGAATATCTATTTCTCATAACGATTGAGTTGGCTTACCACTGTATAAAATAATTCGTCTTCCTTCTTATTACCGTTATATTAGCAGGTATTCGTTTCGAATGTTAAATCACTCTCAGTCCCGTATCTCTTTTAATCCCACGACCCACACGCCACATTTCATCGAAATTTGAAATGCGATTAAGGAATGAATAAAATTAAATTAAATATAAATTGGCAAGAGCAAGACAAAGACAGTGTAAAAGTGTCTTAAGCGGCCCATAGACCTCTCATACCTTTACCCGCTGGCTGTAGTGGGATTGAAAAGCGGATACAATTGTATCAGTTGATACATGTTCAGTGAACTGAAACGAAGAATTTGTTAAGAAAAGACGCAGTCATAATTTTAAAATTGAAAGTTTTCTTTTACGAAAGAACTCACAAATAATAGTGACATTGATCAAGCCGCACTAATAAGCACAAATCCCGAGGTGGAACTCATCTAATATTATTATTTTATCCTTTGAAAGTCAAAAACAATGTGATGTATTTTTTATTATGTTCACATGTTATGTCACCAATAATGTTTTCAGTATACCTACATATAGACTTTTTTTATTTAAAGGCCAAAATACAAAATACTGCCCTTGTCTGTCTCCCTCTCCCTCGCAATAGTAAAATAATGTTAAAAAAAAAGTCATTATATTGCGTGGTTAGTATGTTTGATTTGAGAATGAAGTGCATATCGACTCACCCAAGTAAAAATCGTAGAAATGTTTTAAGCTTTGCCTATTTATTTAAAAACCATTTAAGTTATCGAGTTATTGGGTATCCTATGTTGTACCTGAATATGTCGTCTATAAGGTGGTATTTACTATATTTAAGTGCTCCCAGTATTTTCGAACGCAAAGCGGGACAAAGACAAAGTCGAAACAAAATGACATAAATAGATTACTCTTATCCATTTTTTCCGGAATTTATAGAAATATAGAGTTGAAACAAAGTGGAGATTGTAGGCCTATATATCCCCTATAGGCCTGTGAAAAATGCACCAAAATTTTTGCATTTAAAGACAGGCAATCAAATTCATTCTAAGTCGAACAGAACTACACCAATTTTATTTATAAGATTATTATATTTTAATTCACAAAAACTCAAAATCGCAATGAAGAAATCCGAATATGTAATGCGCAATGGCCGGCAAACGTTATTCGATCGAACAAAACACGCATCCGCTGAAAATGAAGAAACTGCGCAACTGAATCAATTGGCACAGTCAACGTGGACAGCGCCACCGCACATGAAACAAAATTGGCTTCTCGATTGATCGATAATAGATGGCGTTACGTTTCGTGTCTATCTGACAGTTCAATTGTGATACGAAATGTTAGATTCAAATTTGATTCTTTTTCTGGTTATTGCCAAAATAAATAAATACAAAATGAAAAAAAAAAATTGAAAAAAATCGAAAAAAAAGCCTGTCGTAGATAACACGTTGAGTGGTCAAAATAAGACATTTTGAAATTTTTATTTTTTTTAAAACCCGTGCTGAGAAAATACCTTTTCAACAAAGTATAAATCATCAAAATCGGTTCGGCCAGTCTCGAGTTATGGGATAACATCGCTTTAGACACTTTCTTTTATATATATTTATATAGACTAGCTGGCCCGGCGAACTTAGTTCCGCCCCAATTCGTTAATGTAATGAAAATAATAATTCCGAGCATGCACATTGCACATGCCTCTTTATGCAATTCGGTCAATTCAAAAGTTATATTAAATACTCTACGTATGACACTTAAAAAGAAAAGAAAAATAACAAAGTTCGGTCCTTAAGTCCACTTTTGCTTTAAATTAACAAAAATCAACTTCTGCTAGCTATTGTGACCGAATTTTGTTGTTTCACTTGATGCGAACTAATGATGTGAACTAAATAAAAAAAAATGTTATGATTTAACAGATAAAGCAAGAGGAAACTCGAAAAAACGCTTGTGACAAATGAGACTTTATATTTGACTTAGTCAGTGATGTTGATTCCGATACTTGAGGAATAGTTTTTAGAAAACAGGCATAATTTTTTTGTGAACTGTTTGAACTGTTTTACAATAAATTTTTTGTGAATTCTTTTTTTAGAATCAATTCACACAAATACATTTTTAAGTTGGTAAATCTGGTACATTCTTTAATCAAAGTCGCATTAAAAAGTTTAATTTACAACTGTGCGTCGTGCTTATTTTCCAAGAACCTACTTGACTTACTCACCAAATTAAAACCTTGGATTATAGAGATAAAAAAAGATAGAATTGCCTATCAATCGACCAACATTCTGATAACAATTTCTTGAATCACCTTGTAGGTTAGTTGCAGTTCCTTTGTAAGATATGCAATTTTTATCTTTTTTACCAAAAAGGCATGATTTTTCGAAAAAGGCATCATTTTTTAAGGGTTCAGACATGAAAACATAGATCCGGCTTTGCATCACTGGCGGTGATTCCAATCTAACTATTTCTCAAATTAAAGTCAAATTGAATGCTTTATTTCTTCTAATTTACACTAAAAGTTAATTTGATTCCAAAAGTCGCGTCTAAAATGTTTTATTGCTAAGGGCCAATAGAAATAACTTAAATATATCAATATCGATGTGTGTAAATCAAACCGCAATGATTAACGTGCCACCTATCGGGTCCAAAAGTATCCTATCCTTCAAACTGGAACCAACCATACGCATCCACAAATTTTCATGGAAATCGCCTGAGTGGCTTTGGAGATCGAAAACATTACCTAATGATTCTAAAAGAATGTTATCTTTTAAGTCTTGCTAAACCTTAAATATGTCAATGCGAACAAAACCAAAAAGTTTCATGAAAATTGGCCCATCAGTTATCGAGATATAAAGTCATCGAGTTTCACACCGAAGGAATTATATTTATAAATTATTGTTATTGTATTATTGTGGTCGCAGTGGCTTAGTGGCTAGTGTGTTGGACTACTAAGCGAGGGGTCCAGGTTCGAATCCCGCAAAAACCCAAAAATCCAACTCAGGGTTTTTTTCACTGCGCCACCTCTCGCGAACGTCTGACAAACATCCGAGAGTATAACTGTCATGAAGGAGCTTCTCAATCGGCCCGTTTGGAACCGGCATAAAATTGTAGATCCCTTCCATTCGTTCCAAAAATTAAAAACTCACACAAAACGAATGGTTGCGAGAAGCTAGGCCCTGGGTCCCTACAGACCTGTTGCGCCAACTATTATTATTATTATTATTATTGTATTATTACATTTTAGAAGTTAATTGAATTTAAGTTAAAAACGAAACGTGTGCCTACAGCGCCACCTGTTAAGAATTTTATGATTTTTTATAAACCATCTCCGATTCAAGACGAACAAAACAAAACAAAAATCATTCAAATCTATTTCCTTCTACATTTAGAGACACAGGAATCTCAATTTTGACTTCGGTGAAAGGGTTGTAGGGTCAACAAAGCAAGGCAGGCATGCTTGTTTAAGCCTGTGCTTAGCTCGTCGTTGGAGTGGGATCTTCTGCTTGGCTTGCGGACTACCGTACTTTTACATGCCTGAATTTTGATGCGAAAATTTTAAAATTTGTTGGCATTAAAGGGATAGGAAGAAAATTGGGAAAGGATTAACTCTATACAAAATATTTGTAACTTTAATAGCCAAGAAAAAAACTAACCACACCTATCAACTTGGTTGGTAAGCCTTCTCCCTTCTCTCTCCACACCAGTACCGAAGGTGTTATGGTATCTTTGAGCTGTCCTCCCCATAATCATACTCACGAATGAGCAGAGTACCATGATTGTGAACACTCAAAACGTTCAACAACTCCTTCTCCTGTTGCCTGTTATCATTGTCCTCGTCATCTCAATCACCCCTACATTAATTTCAACTTACTCACTCATCAAATAAATCAACAAATTGACAACAACAATTGCTTTTAAAATTTCAAATATTATTTTTTTGTTTTGGAAGTTTCACTACTCGATTTATATCCAGATTATTTTTTTTCAAAGTGCTTTTCCCCATGGAAATCGAAATGTGTGCCTGTAACGCCACCTGTTGAGAATTTTCCGACTTTTCTTTGTTCCTAAACCATCCCTGATTCAAGACGAACAAAATGAAACGAAAATCATTCAAATCGGTTTAGCAGTTCTCGAGCCTTTACCCGACTAACACACAACGATTGATTTTTATATAATAGAGAATATTATTATAATTTATTAACAGGTAATTAAAATTACATGATAATATTAAAATTAACGAGCCTAGCTGCAGAGACTATTGGCTCTATGATTTTCTTAGATTAGATGGAAATATTTGCTTTTGTTATGAAATTGGTTATTTTTTTCGATATTAGAGGTACTGGGGTTTTTTAGTATTTCGTATATAGAGTTATTTTGAAAGAGGTTATTAAATATAGCTTTGGAAACAGCGCAATTTTCTAAAATGTGTTTTATGTCCAGGGTGGTGTTGCAGGTGGTACAAATTGGAGGGTTACTTTTGGTAAGAAGATACTGATGAGAAGCAGCTGTATATCCAAGTCTTAGCCGTATAAAGTTGGATAGTTTATGTTTAGGAATGGCAGTGGGGTATACTGGGTTGATTTTCTCTGGGTTTACTTTTTTTATAGTGATGGTGTTATAGGTTCCAGTCGTTTTTTATATGTGTTTTTGTGGTTACTTGAATTAATTTTATCAAGTCAAGTTTGGTGTAGACGTTGAAGCTGTATACCGGAGCGTTTTTGGCAGAATTAGCTGCAGTATCCGCATTTTCATTTCCTAGGATCCCGACATGTCCAGGAGTCCACATCAGCTTGATGTGATTTGGCGATTTTATAAGCTGATATCTGATTTTTGATATGAGTTCCGTGTTGTTGTTAGGATTATTTATTGATTATTATTCATATGATGTATTTACCTCGTTGATTCATTGCTGTTTTTGTAGCCTGAAAGATGGCGAAAGCTTCTGCTGTAAATATTGAGGCGAAATCAGGTAGGTTACCAATGCAAAGAATGGATCCATTTTCGGAAGTCACAGCAAAAGCAGTGTTATTTGTGGTTTTTGAGTCATCCGTGAAGATTAGATTCCATCCGTCTGATTTTAGTTTTGATACGATGCTGGTGAAAAGTTGATGGTAAACTGTATTGCTGGTGTTTGTTTTTTTATAGTTGGCTAGAGTCAGGATAATGGATTCCGAGTTGATTAACCATGGGGGGTAGCGTGGGGCAGTAGTATTTTTTTGCTTGACTGGAAGGTTTAGCTGAGTTGCTTTTTCGAGGGAGGTAGCGATGGCAGATGGTATCCGTTTTCTAGTTTTCTGATTTATAACTCTCTTTACCAACATTCTGATAACAATTTCTTGAATCACCTTGTAGGTTAGTTAAGATATGCAATTTTTATCTTTTTTACCAAAAAGGCATGATTTTTCGAAAAAGGCATCATTTTTTAAGGGTTCAGACATGAAAACATAGATCCGGCTTTGCATCACTGGCGGTGATTCCAATCTAACTATTTCTCAAATTAAAGTCAAATTGAATGCTTTATTTCTTCTAATTTACACTAAAAGTTAATTTGATTCCAAAAGTCGCGTCTAAAATGTTTTATTGCTAAGGGCCAATAGAAATAACTTAAATATATCAATATCGATGTGTGTAAATCAAACCGCAATGATTAACGTGCCACCTATCGGATCCAAAAGTATCCTATCCTTCAAACTGGAACCAACCATACGCATCCACAAATTTTCATGGAAATCGCCTGAGTGGCTTTGGAGATCGAAAACATTACCTAATGATTCTAAAAGAATGTTATCTTTTAAGTCTTGCTAAACCTTAAATATGTCAATGCGAACAAAACCAAAAAGTTTCATGAAAATTGGCCCATCAGTTATCGAGATATAAAGTCATCGAGTTTCACACCGAAGGAATTATATTTATAAATTATTGTTATTGTATTATTGTGGTCGCAGTGGCTTAGTGGCTAGTGTGTTGGACTACTAAGCGAGGGGTCCAGGTTCGAATCCCGCAAAAACCCAAAAATCCAACTCAGGGTTTTTTTCACTGCGCCACCTCTCGCGAACGTCTGACAAACATCCGAGAGTATAACTGTCATGAAGGAGCTTCTCAATCGGCCCGTTTGGAACCGGCATAAAATTGTAGATCCCTTCCATTCGTTCCAAAAATTAAAAACTCACACAAAACGAATGGTTGCGAGAAGCTAGGCCCTGGGTCCCTACAGACCTGTTGCGCCAACTATTATTATTATTATTATTATTGTATTATTACATTTTAGAAGTTAATTGAATTTAAGTTAAAAACGAAACGTGTGCCTACAGCGCCACCTGTTAAGAATTTTATGATTTTTTATAAACCATCTCCGATTCAAGACGAACAAAACAAAACAAAAATCATTCAAATCTATTTCCTTCTACATTTAGAGACACAGGAATCTCAATTTTGACTTCGGTGAAAGGGTTGTAGGGTCAACAAAGCAAGGCAGGCATGCTTGTTTAAGCCTGTGCTTAGCTCGTCGTTGGAGTGGGATCTTCTGCTTGGCTTGCGGACTACCGTACTTTTACATGCCTGAATTTTGATGCGAAAATTTTAAAATTTGTTGGCATTAAAGGGATAGGAAGAAAATTGGGAAAGGATTAACTCTATACAAAATATTTGTAACTTTAATAGCCAAGAAAAAAACTAACCACACCTATCAACTTGGTTGGTAAGCCTTCTCCCTTCTCTCTCCACACCAGTACCGAAGGTGTTATGGTATCTTTGAGCTGTCCTCCCCATAATCATAAGGCTGGTACGCAGTTCAAGTGAAATCCAATTTTTCATACAAATTTTTCACTGCGAAATGTCAAACTGAATTTTCCAAATGAAAATTTCACTAGGCGGTACGCAGTTCGAGTGGAAAATATCGCTTCCAAAACTGAGTCGTAGGTGGCGATACTAAAATCTCTCCGCAGCTATTTCACTTGGTTTTTATTGTCCGTCGCATTAATTTTTTGACATTTCAGCGTGAAAAATGATTTGTAGGATGCGGTTTAGAAATTTATTGGAATCTCAGATGTTTCCTTAAGAGAATAATAAGTGTTTCGCACGTATAAAATTGCTTTTTCATTGAATATAGTGCAATTATGTTAGGTGTACAAATATTTGGTGGCATGGATGACCTTTTCCATAAGCAGGGTGCCTCAAGAATATTTTTCTACCCAGTTTTGTTCAAGCAATAGGTACCAACAGATGATCTTTGAAAATATGTGTAATTTCCATGCACTGTTAATTATTTAAATTTGACGACTGTCCTTTTTATTTTACAAATCAGACATTATTTGCCAAATTGAAAACTGTTAAAATTGTCATGAACAAAATACGAAACATTTTTTTTTGTGTGTTTGGAGGTTCGCTGGAAGGAAAAATCATCGAAAGTCATTCGAGAGCTAGAAGGTACGCGAGACCGTGAGATGCTTCGATAATAGGGAGGACCTTTCAGCCGACCTAAAACACCTACCGAGGGCACTGACTTTTGACAACCGACAGTGATTGCGCCTAGCCGTTCGACTAATCAAAAGATCAATCGTTTGTAGAATATCTGAACTTGTTTGTTAGAAAATATATTGACTTAGCTAATTTTTATAGATCAACATGTTTTATCCACCTTAATCTCCTGATTACACTGCCTGTATTTAATAATTCGGTCGTTCCTAAGCTAACGTGGCTATGAGAAGCTCCTGTGCACTTAAGCAACTTGTTTGACTTCTTTCTCCACTGTTTCAATATCTAGATCCGTATGTAGATCAGCGTTGTGCTTGTACCAAAGTGTTGACTATGACTATGTTTCTTTCTAATATTTTTGAAATACCTTAATTTTTTAGAAATACGTTTGGTGCTGTCATACCCACAACTGGTGCCCGTAGGTCCATTGGTTGCAGAATTTGGTTTTATAGCTTAACTTATTGTTATTATTGTTGAACACGGATGAATATCTTCCAATAAGTCAATACATGTTACTGTATCACATGAATCACAAAAAGTGAAGTTTCCAATTTGTTTCTTCCAGCTGTTTTCTTGTCTAGTAAAATAAAAGTGCGATAGTTGAATATTGGAGTAACTGCCACAAAAAAAAACTTTTGAGCTCAGGCACCCTGCATAAATTTCTCCAACTAAAATCTCCAACAAAATATTTCACTCTCTATTTCACAGCACTTTTTGGAGAGGAGTGAAAATTTCACTTCACTCGATCAGCGTACCAGCCTATACTCACGAATGAGCAGAGTACCATGATTGTGAACACTCAAAACGTTCAACAACTCCTTCTCCTGTTGCCTGTTATCATTGTCCTCGTCATCTCAATCACCCCTACATTAATTTCAACTTACTCACTCATCAAATAAATTAACAAATTGACAACAACAATTGCTTTTAAAATTTCAAATATTTTTTTTTTGTTTTGGAAGTTTCACTACTCGATTTATATCCAGATTATTTTTTTTCAAAGTGCTTTTCCCCATGGAAATCGAAATGTGTGCCTGTAACGCCACCTGTTGAGAATTTTCCGACTTTTCTTTTTTCCTAAACCATCCCTGATTCAAGACGAACAAAATGAAACGAAAATCATTCAAATCGGTTTAGCAGTTCTCGAGCCTTTACCCGACTAACACACAACGATTGATTTTTATATAATAGAGAATATTATTATAATTTATTAACAGGTAATTAAAATTACATGATAATATTAAAATTAACGAGCCTAGCTGCAGAGACTATTGGCTCTATGATTTTCTTAGATTAGATGGAAATATTTGCTTTTGTTATGAAATTGGTTATTTTTTTCGATATTAGAGGTACTGGGGTTTTTTAGTATTTCGTATATAGAGTTATTTTTAAAGAGGTTATTAAATATAGCTTTGGAAACAGCGCAATTTTCTGAAATGTGTTTTATGTCCAGGGTGGGGTTACTTTTGGTAAGAAGATACTGATGAGAAGCAGCTGTATATCCAAGTCTTAGCCGTATAAAGTTGGATAGTTTATGTTTAGGAATGGCAGTGGGGTATACTGGGTTGATTTTCTCTGGGTTTACTTTTTTATAGTGATGGTGGTATAGGTTCCAGTCGTTTTTTATATGTGTTTTTGTGGTTACTTGAATTAATTTTATCAAGTCAAGTTTGGTGTAGACGTTGAAGCTGTATACCGGAGCGTTTTTGGCAGAATTAGCTGCAGTATCCGCATTTTCATTTCCTAGGATCCCGACATGTCCAGGAGTCCACATCAGCTTGATGTGATTTGGCGATTTTATAAGCTGATATCTAATTTTTGATATGAGTTCCGTGTTGTTAGGATTATTTATTGCGTTAAGGACAGATATGCTGTCGGAGCATATGATGTATTTACCTCGTTGGTTCATTGCTGTTTTTGTAGCCTGAAAGATGGCGAAAGCTTCTGCTGTAAATATTGAGGCGAAATCAGGTAGGTTACCAATGCAAAGAATGGATCCATTTTCGGAAGTCACAGCAAAAGCAGTGTTATTTGTGGTTTTTGAGTCATCCGTGAAGATTAGATTCCATCCGTCTGATTTTAGTTTTGATACGATGCTGGTGAAAAGTTGATGGTAAACTGTATTGCTGGTGTTTGTTTTTTTATATGTAGTTGGCTAGAGTCAGGATAAGGGATTCCGAGTTGATTAACCATGGGGGGTAGCGTGGGGCAGTAGTATTTTTTTGCTTGACTGGAAGGTTTAGCTGAGTTGCTTTTTCGAGGGAGGTAGCGATGGCAGATGGTATCCGTTTTCTAGTTTTCTGATTTATAACTCTCTTTACGTCTTGATCGATTATTGAGTTTTTGGAGAAAACAAGTTTCACAGATAGTTTTAATGTTGTGACATCGGTTCGTTCCTCGATGGTCGGTAGTCCGGCTTCTGCTAGGATGTTTTTTAGGGGGGGTTCGGGGTTGTAGGAAAAGCGTTAATACTTCTTCTAGCTGCTTGGTGTTTTGGGCAGTGCCCGTATATATATAGACCATAGTCGATTTTGCTTAAAGCTAACATTTTGGTGATGGTGGGTAAGTATGTTTACATGGACATAATTTTTTTTACAGGCTAAATATGGTGCAATATTAGTTCTTGCAGCTAGGGATTTCTTAAGATCTAGGCAGTGTTGTTTCCATGAGTACTTATTATTAAAGATTAATCCTAGAATTCTTAAATTACTGACATTTTCTATTAGTATGTTATTTACATTGATGTTGTGAAGTGGTGGGCAATTTTGTTTTCGACAAATATGAAGCAGTTTGCATTTTTGGAACGATAATTTGGTATCTGATTTTTTTGACCATTTTACACAGTTTGTGCTTTGATAATATAGTGTTTACGTTATCAAAACCGATTATAAATTTAGTACTACCGAGAGAGGTGAGCCTTGAGGGATTCCATTGTGTAATGGGTAATTCCGAGAGTAAACGTTCTTCGATTTGATGCAGAATTTTCTGTTTGTGAGGTATGATTTTACGTAGTTATATATTTTTTTTCCAACACCTCATTTTATTAATTTACTGAGGACTACATGGAGGCTTTTTCGAAGTCCACGGTAAGGATCTAGACGTGGTTTTTAGCTGATAGTGCTTTCGAGGTAAAAAAAATCAATGTGCAGAAGGGCATCGGCGCATCCTCTGCTGGTTTTAAATGCTACTTGATTAGGGCTAATAAGCTTGTTTGTTTCAGCGTACCATAGTAAGTGCTTAGCGATGATCTTTTCCAAGATTTTTGATAAACATGGAATCAGGGATATTAGGCGATATCCTTCGATTGAAGTCTTGTCTTTGTTAGGTTTTGGGATAGGAAGTATTGTGTTGTGGCTGTTTTCCACGTTTGAGGAATAATCGCGGTATCAAGAATATTGTTGTACAAATGTACAGGCGGATAATTCGTTTCTTTGTTTCTAGGGAGAGTTTTTTTTAGCATCGGGTAGGATATTCTATCTCTACTTGGTGTCTTGCCCTTTACTGAATTTAATGAACATTCAAATTTAAGTAGAGATATTGGTTGTTCGATGCGTCGAGCGTTTGGGTTAGTTGCATTTTGAGGTGTGCTGATTAGTATTTTTGTTTTTTCGTCAATGAATTTATTTGAGAAGTTTGTATTTTCCGAAATAGTCGACCAAGTTTAAGCTATGAAATCGCATATTTCTGATGGGTCTGTGATCATACCATTAGTGGATTTCATGCTATTGATGGTAAGTGCGGAGTAATCTCCAGTCAGGCGGCGAATGTTATGCCATATTCTGGCGGGAGGAGAATTGGGGCATATGTTTGAGGTAAGTTCATAGAAACTATTTGCTTTGCAGTCTTTAAGCAATCTTCGAAATTTCGCGTTTGATTTTTTATAGTTTATTAGGTTTTGTGTGGTAGGATACTTTTGGAATTTTTTTAGCGCTGTCATTTTTTCTTTTCTTAGTGATGATAGTTCAGAGTTCCACCATGGCACTACTTGCTTGCGTTTTATTGGGACAGTCTGGGGAATGGACAGATTTGCAGCAGTTCTAATGGCTTTTTGAAGCAAGGCAGCTTCCTTATTATTGGACGACGATATGTTTTTATCGGACAGGTACTCATCAGCTTTATCGTTAAACATTCTCCAATTAGCGAGGTCTGTTTTGAATTTTGGGTTGAGTGTTTTTGATTTGGAACTACGACCGATATTTACTGTTGTGAGTATCGGGAAGTGATCGCTATTATGCAGATCATCCCAAGTTATCCAATTGATTTTTGGTAACAATTCAGGGGAGCAACATGTTATGTCAATATGGGTGAGTGAATTATGCGTTGATAAGTGGGTAGGCGATTCGTTGTTTAAGATGGCAAGATTGGCGTTCGAAAAGAAGTTTTCAAATATGTAACCCTTTTTGTTGGTGCTTGGGGAGCCCCATAGTGTATTCCAAGCATTGATGTCGCCACCAAATATAATAGGAGGGTTGACTTGGTTGATGATATTGATCAAGTCGCTCTTATTAACTGTATTGTTTGGGGGAAGATATAAGTTTATATATGTGAACTTTGTTTTGAGTTGTAGTTCAACAGCTAGCACTTGTAGGTTAGATTGAAGGGGTACTTTTATATGAGGAGTACTTTTCCTAACTAGTAGCGCTATACCTTGCTTGTGCGTATTATTACATGGTAAGTTGTGGAAATAGCTTTCGAAGGCTCTTGGGTAAATTGGGGTGAAATTAATGGGACAGTGTGTTTCTTGCAAAGATATAATGTTTGGGATGAGTTGCTTGATTATGATACTAAGTTCGTCACGATTATTCGAAAATCCATTCATATTCCATTGCAGAATAATAAGAGTTGCGTCAGGATTACATTGGTTCCACAATCTTGTTTTACCTGAAGCAAAAGAAGTGTTGGATACTTTGCATTGATTTTGTTTTAGGATTGTGCTGTTTGTTTTGTTACTGTTATGGTTGGGTAGTGGGGATTTTGGGTTTGTTATGTTTCGGTGATTAGCTTGTTGACTCTGCAGCTCAGATTTTGAGCCACCCAGGCTCTGTATTGAGTCTGAGTGGTTCAATTCCTGAGGTGCAGAGTTTGTATTTGTGAAAGAGTTATTTTTAGGATGTGTCATCATCATCAGTGTCTTTTGACATTAGGAAATATTCTTTTTCGATGAGAGTTTGAGTGACTTTGGAGATAGGAGGGATTGATTGAGAATTTGTGGTTAGCAGTGTTGGTTTGTGGTTGGTGTTTGAGATTTTGGAAGTGTGTGGCTGTTGTTGCTTCCGGTGTTTGAGATTTTGGAAGTGTGTGGCTGTTGTTTATTTGTGTCTATGGATGAGATTGAGTCGTTTGAATTAGTTTGAGTGTTGGAGAAGTATGAGTTGTTTGAGGTTGATTGGGAGCTGGTAATTGTTTTAGGTGTAATTGTTGTTTTACGGTTTTGTTCATTGTGTGTGAGCGTGCTTTTGTTTCTTTGTTCTACAAATGCATTACTTGCGGTGTGACCTTGGAGATTTTTTTGCGTGCTCGATGGTGTGGTTGGGTTGAGAGGGGGGGCAGTCGAGTTTGTGTTGTACGTGTCGTTAGGAGTACCGTTTATAATTGGGATGTTTGTGTCTGGGAGGGATTCCGGATGAGCTGCATTTTTGGCAACTTGGGAGTATGCTGTTGGCAAGATTGGGTTCGGGTTTTGGTCTCTATATATTTGTTTAGCTTCGTATAGGCTGCATTTTTTGATGGTTTTAATTTTAAGAATTTTTTTTTCTTGCAAGTATCGTTTGCAATGCTTGGAAGATGAATGCGCTTCTGCGCAGTTTGCACACGAGACGCGTTCGCAGTCGGTTGGGGAAAGTGGTGGAAGGTTGCAGGTGTTGCAAGAAGCGTTACCTTTACAGCGTTTGGCGGTGTGTCCCAGTAACTGGCAGTTGCTGCATCGCATGGGGTTGGGGAAGTATTCTTCCACTTTGAGGTTATACCAACCTATGTTGACGGTATTTGGGGGGCGGAAGAGGTCGAAAGTGAGTAGAACTAGTCCAGTGTTGTGTTGGTTCCCATCTACGAATTTTTTAAATTTGTAGACGTCAGTCACACCTTAGGATTTCATTTCGTTAATGATTTCTTGTTCCGGAACATTAATAAGGCAGGGGGCATAAACTGTACCTTTGGAGGAGTTGAGATTTGTGTGTAGTTGGACCGAAATTGGGCACAGGTTTGAAAGTTTGTTCTTGGAGAGGAAGAGTTGCGCGATTTTTTGTGATTTTACCAGTATTAACAGGTTGCCGTCGCGTAGTTGGGTAATGTATTCATAACTGGTGCTTATTCAATCAATCGCTTTTTTGAGGAGGAAGATGCTGAAGGCAGAAAATGGTTTTGTGCTGTCAGATGGTGAGATAAGTATAAATTTGGGGTTGGAGGACTCAGAGTATATTGGGAGGGGGCTGTTTAGATCTACTGTCGAGTATGTTGTTTTTTTTTTTCTTTTTTTTTGTTTTGGGCTCGGTGGTTGGGTCTGATTCAAGACCGCGAAACCGGTTGCCCGAAGATTTATACGGCCCGGAGGCCATGAAGGTGAGTTGTATTGCACTGCACTTGAAACTAATTTTTTATTCACAATAACGGGTTACGAGAGGAGTGATTTTTTTTTGTTTTGAGCTGCTAGCGAAGTAGCGGGATAACACCGACGGTGAAGCAAAAGCGACAGAACACTATTAAGGAACGATCTTATCGGCTCGGGGGATAGTCGGTGACTGAAATTATTATATAAGTTTAACCTTTTATAAAGAAATATGTTTCGAGTTTTTGTTATTCTTAAACAGTTTAAGATTCAAATTCAAATTATTCCTTAAATAAACGGCTGGGCATCTCTTCTAATTGACAATTTTTCGTTTAGGTAGTCAGGCATTAAATTATTTTGTATTCTGTATATAAATAAAAAACAGTTCATGATAATACTCTGTTTAACATTAAGTCAATTTAGCGTCTGCAACATATAAATAATAGGAGTATATATATTACATTTAAGTACACACCGCATAGCTCTATTTTGCAATTTTTGCAATTTTTCATGAATACCAACAAATCCAAGTAACAGTATTGTTGGGCAATACTCTAAATGGGGTTTAATTATGGTATTATATATTTTTGTAGCCATTGAAATACAAATTTTCTTTCTTATTCTTCGAAAGAAACCGATTTTACTAGCTACTTTTTTAATTAGGAAATTAAAATGGTTCTCAAACTTTAGCTTGCTATCTACAATAATTCCTAAGTATTTTATTTCATCAACGCATTCAAATTCTTCAAATGTAAAACCTGCATTATTTTCGTTAATAAACATTACTTTGGTTTTTTTCCGCATTTAATTTTTGCTTATTCATGTTAAGATATATTTTGACATTTTTTAAGTCTTCGATTCATTTTCTTTTACAATTACATAAATTATCATCACTAACATACAAAAGACCATCATCAGCAAATAAGACAATTTCACAATATTTTAGAGCATTTTTCAAATCATTTATATACAGCAAAAATAAAATTGGTCCAAGAATAGATCCCTGAGGTACTCCCAAGTCTATTTGTAGTGGTTCAGATATTTCGTTATTAAATCTAACTACCTGTTGTCTGTTGTGTAGATATGATTCAAACCATTGATTTTCAACTGCTCTCACGCCATAACTCTCCAGTTTTTATTCTTCGATCGACTGTTTCAAATGCCCTTTTAAGGTCCAAAAAAACAGCACCAACCTTTTGTTTGTTGCGTATCTTTTCTTTCCACTCTGACACAACATAGTTAAGCGCAGATTCACATGAATGTTTTTTTTCTAAATCCCGATTGATGTTCTATAAGTATATTGTTCTTGTATATGTGTTCTTGAAGTTGTATTTGTAAGGGTAACATATTCACTGGCCTAAAGTCTTTGCATTTATTAGAGTTCTTAACTTTTTAAACTGGGACAATCATAGATGTTTTCCAACTGCACGGGAAAACTCCCGACACTAATGGCTGATTAATAATTTTAAACAACACCGGACCAATAAAATTAAAGCTGTCTTTAATCATATTCTTGTTCATAAAAAAAAAAATAAAAAAATAAATAAATAGTTAGCGCAACAGGTCTGTAGGGACCCTGGGCCTAGCTTCTCACAACCATTCGTTTTGTGTGAGTTTTTAATTTTTGGAACGAATGGAAGGGATCTACAGTTTTATGCCGATTCCAAACGGCTAATTGAGAAGCTCATTCATGACAGTTATACTCTCGGATGTTTGTCAGACGTTCGCGAGAGGTGGCGCAGTGAAAAAAACCCTGTGTTGGAATTTGGGTTTTTGCGGGATTTGAACCTGGACCCCTCGCTTAGAAGTCCAACACACTAACCACTAAGCCAATGCGGCCACATAAAGTTAAAGTCATTTTTATACGGCATTAGTTCAACTATTTTAAAAAGATCATCCAACGAATTCAATAATTTAAAATTAAAGGGACTATCACAGTTCTGGTAGTAGTTTATCCATACTGAACACGGTATATCTTTATTTATCTCTTGTACACTTCTAACAAAATATTGGTTGAACTTGTTTGATATTAATTTATTGCACTCTATTTTTGTTTCGTCAAATTCAATACATCTATTATCTGATTTCACTTCTCCCAATACTAAAGTTTTGATGGATTTCCACATTGTTTTTTGATCACTTGCATTATTAATTTTATTTTTAATATAGGTCCGCTCAGCTCTGTTCAAACTCTTTTTATACGAATTCCGTTCCTTTTTATAATTTAACTAATCTTCACTTCGTCAAGTTAGCATAAATTTCATATAGCTTTGCGTTTTTCTGTTTTTTTTTTGTTGTATATTTAAATCAGCATTGTACCATTCGTTTTGAGGTTTATATTGCACTTGTTTCTCACTTACAAAACTATTAATAATTCTAAGTATTTAAATTTGAAAAATATCACAGATAGATTGATTATATTGCACCATTATACTAAGACTATTTATTGCACTCTTTCTCACAGCTTGTGTAAAATGAAACTTGCTGTATTTCAAAGTCCTAATTATTTTTGTTTCTGGAAGTTTCTCTTTGTGTTTGGAAAAGCAAAATTCTATAGTCTCATGGTCACTTATTTTAAAATCATAACGAACTTTAACACAACACATGTTTTCGTTTGTTACAACTTAATCAATAAGGGTCGCACTATTTACATCTATCCTTGTGGGAACTTCAACCATCTGCTTACATAACTGTCCACTAAACATGTTCTCAAGTTCTTTTTTATAATTGTTGTTTACTAGCCAGTCAAAAAAAAATAAAACAGAAAATGAATTAAACAAAAAGTTATTGAAACAACAACAGCAATAAGAATAAAGAAACTGAATTATAACGAAAGAGAGGAAGGCAACGGGAAACCACCTCTCGAGTTAATATATTGATCACATATATAAACATATCTCCCTAGTAATAATCATCATGAATACACAAACAAATACAACGGCCCTCAGTCCCCGGCAGGCCTTAAATGGCCAGAGGGTGCTAAGAATCCCCGGTGGGTATTTAAATATTGGAACATGGAATGTTCGAAGTTTATATCAAGAAGGAAAACTAGATAACGTGATAAAAGAAGCGAGTAGACTCAAAATAGATATTTTGGGAATAGCAGATGTACAATGGTTTGGAAACGGAATTGTATCTAAAAGTGGTTATACATTATACTATACATGCTCCGAAGCAAACCAACACAGATACGGAGTAGCAATTCTTATAACTGAAAAACTTAAAAAATCAATAACAGGAGTGGTATACTTGTCAAACCGAGTAATACTAATGCAACTTAAGGCTAAGAATACTTTGATCAACATAATCCAGGTGTATGCCCCAACAACAGACTGTGAAGAACCAGTTATAGATGAATTCTACGAACAAATAGAGCCAGCAATTAAATTAACAAAAAAGGAAGAGATCACGATAATAATAGGAGACTTTAATGCAAAAGTGGGTAGAGGAAGAATTGGAGATGTGGTTGGCGACCATGGCCTAGGCAATAAAAACGAAAGGGGACAAAAACTGGTTGAATTTTGTCAAATCAACGAATTAGCTGTCATGAACACATGGTTCAAGTTACCCCCGAGGAGACTTTATACATGGACCTCACCGAGACATACAGCGGATTCGGTAATTAGAAATCAAATAGAATACATCATCATTAACAAAAGGTTTAGGAATATGATTAAATCAACAAAGACTTATCCAGGTGCTGATGTAAGATCAGATCACAACCCTGTTATTGCAAAAATCAAAATTCAGTTGAAAAAAGTCCAAAAAAAGACACATCAAGTAAAAACAGAATTAAGACTCCTTGAAAATCAGGATATACAAAACCAAGTTAGGAGAGAGTTAAATGAAAGGCTTACACAAATAAATACAAACCAAATCACCGAAGAGAACATTAACTCCAGATGGACAGACTTTAAGAATATACTACTGGAGACGGGTAAAAGACACTTAACCAACAGAAATCAACAGCCAAGAAATGAGTGGATGACAGATGAAATACTCATCCTCATGGAAGAAAGAAGGAAAAATAAGTCAAATGAAAGTAGATACAAGGCAATAAACAGATCAGTAAGAAGTAAGATTAGAGAGGCCAAGAATATATATCTGCAACAGCAATGCGAGGAACTAGAGAGACATGATAGAAACCATGACAACTTCAACCTACACAAACAGATTAAGAAAATATCTGGCACGAGAAGGAAAAAACAATTTGGGGTGCTAAAAGACAAAGAAGAGAATATTTTGTTGAGTACGAAAGACAAACTAGCCAGATGGAAAGAATACATCGAAGACCTCTTTTATGATGAAAGAGACCAACTGCAACTTCGGCAAGGATCAGATGGACCAGAGATCTTGAAAGAGGAAGTCATGAAAGTATTAAAGGAGTCAAAAAATAGAAAAGCTACAGGACCAGACGGAGTACCAAATGAACTATTGAAACTCGTAGAAGAAGAAAATGTACCAATTCTAGTCAACCTATTTAATGCAATATATAGATATGGCAAGATCCCGAATGATTGGTTACAAACTGTCTTCATAACACTACCGAAGAAAAATAATGCAACACATTGTGCTGATTATAGAACAATAAGCTTAATGAGCCACACGCTAAAGATCTTCCTTAAAATCATCCACAAAAGAATATATAATAAACTCGAAGAAGGCATTGACTCCTCACAGTTTGGTTTTAAAAGCGGTTTTGGTACACGAGAGGCATTATTCGCACTCAATATGCTAGTTCAACGTAGCTTAGAAATGAGTAAAGATGTTTTTGCATGCTTCGTAGACTATGAAAAGGCTTTTGATACAGTTCAACACAAAAAAATGATTGAAATACTTGACAACAAACATATGGACATGAACGATATAAGAGTAATTGAAAATCTATATTGGGGTCAGAAAGCCAAAATCACAATAGAGGGAGAAGAGTCAGACCAAGCAGAGATTCGAAGAGGAGTAAGACAAGGATGCATTTTATCGCCTTCCCTTTTCAACATGTACTCGGAAGAAATATTCAAAGAAGCAATCTCAGAATGCGACGGAGGGATAAGAGTAAATGGAGTCAACATAAACAATATAAGATACGCGGACGATGCCGTCATAATAGCAAGTGACATGAACGAACTGAGTAACATGATGAACAAGCTAAATGATGTAAGCAACAACTACGGATTACGAATAAACTCAGCAAAAACAAAATTTATGGTTCTAAGTAGGAAACAACAAACGCAGAACTTCGAACTAAAAATTAACAATAAAAACATAGAAAAAGTTGACTCCATTAAATACTTAGGAACGATGATCAACAAGAACGCAAACCCTGGTAAAGAAATACAGTGCAGGATAGAACAAGCAAGGACAGTATTCTGCAAAATGAAAAAAGGATTATGCAGCAGAGAAATCAATCTACATATCAAGATAAGATTAGTAAAATGCTATATCTAGTCGGTACTCTTATATGGAGCTGAAACGTGGACATTACACAGAGATACGATTAAAAGAATAGAGGCCTTTGAAATGTGGATATATAGAAGAATACTACGCATCTCCTGGGTTGACAGAATAACAAATGAAGAAGTTCTACGACGAATAGGGATGAAAAGGGAACTAATGTACCTAATTAAGAAAAGAAAACTTGAATACCTCGGTCACATTTTGAGAAATGAGAAATACAAACTTCTGCAAATAATACTTCAGGGAAAGATAGAAGGAAGACGAGCAATCGGGAGACAAAGGCTGACATGGCTGTCAAACATGCGAGAATGGCTAAATCTCTCATCCTCAGAAATAATGAGAGGAGTAACAAACAAACACACAATAAAAATGATGATTTCCAACCTCCGGAGCGGAGAGGAACCTTAAGAAGAAGAAGCCAGTCAATATTGAAATCGCCTGCAATGATTATGTCATTAGCAAGGATTTCATCCATCCATTGTGCAAATTCGTCGAGGAATTCTCGAACGGAATGACTTGGAGATCTATATAATGTCAGGAACACTGTTTGGTTATTTTCAATTGTCACTTCCACTAGTAATATCTATAAACTTAAATCTATTTGTACTTTCTTTAATAATTTATACGTATAACTATAATTTAAATACATTATTATACCGCCCGTTCTTTTTGAAGTTGTTGGACATCTAATTGTCTTGTATGATGTTATATTTATTTCTCCATCCTTTATCTCATTTATGGATCCTAGATGCGTTTCTGTTAATATTATCATATCCAATCTATTTTCATATATTAAATTACTTAATTCCTTAAAGTTGTTTATTAGTCCTTGAATATTCAGATATAAACATTCAAACTTTGGTTGCTAATAATTAACCTTTGTCTTTTCATCTCTATTTTTCTCTGATACACAGGGCAGTCTTTATTTCTAGTATATGTTCAAAATCTAGAAGTTTTTGTTTTGCCTTGAGACAATTTGTATAATTGGGTTTTTCATTTTTGCAATCCCCTTCTTTATGTTCTTCGCTACATTTAGGACATTGAACTTTATTTTTTTACAAATATTCGCATTATGGTTGAATTCCCAACAGATATAACATCTTTTAACATACAACTTATCAAATACAAAACATTTATTCCATCCAATATTAAGGTAACAGTATTTTCTCTCTATTATGAGTTTAAATATGTCTTTGTCTACTTCCATCACTATATTGTATTTCTTCGGATTTTTAATGTTTTTGTAGCTCTTGATTATTTTCATTTCACCACATATATGTTGTGTGTTATATTTTTATTAAAGTTGTGTGTAATTCAGAGAGTGACGGTTGCGACTGAGCTGATTTTTGCTAGCCGCCAGATAACGAAAAGAATTAACTGCATATTACGGTTGGTACATTCGTGAAAATTTGATTAACTGGATGTCGATGATCTTCTTTTGACATCAGGGTAAAAGAACATATTCTTCGTGGCGCGGTGACGTTCATTGGACTTCAGGGGGAATTAATCTGCAGTCGTCGCCCGCCCAACATATATCATTTTGTTTTTTTATTATTTCAATTAACTTACTCTCTTGTTCACTCACATCAATTCCAATTACAACAATTTTTGGATTATTCAATTTAGGGACAGTTATATTACAATAATTATTACCACATTTTTCTTTAATTTCTTTTTCAATTTTATTTAAAAACTTCATTCCCACATCTAGTTTCTACTCAACCATTTTTCCTATTTGACACACTATCAATTTTCACCGATAATGTAGCCAGATCTATGGTCCCCTTGATAAACTCTTTCGTTACGCCACTGTCTTGTAAACTTTTTGGCTCAATTATTACCGGCGGAATATTCTTAACCGCAATTTCAGCATATGTCTTTTTCTTTTTCTTTTCCATTGTCACCAGCCCAACTTCACTCACATTTTTCGTTTCAATCCCGCTCATTTCTTTAATACATTTCATGAGTGATCTGATTTCTTCTTCTTGTTTGTTTAACGCAAGTTTATTTTCACTCACGTCTTTTAATATGCTCTCCATTTTAACCGTCAAACTATTTACGTATTTTACACAATCATCGCACATATACAAAAGATTTTTATGTTGATTTATGAATTTAATATCATATTCACTAATATCGGCACATTTCTTATGTATCATTTTAGAGCAAAAACCATTGCAACGAAATCCATTTTCATTTCGAATTGGCTTTTCGCACTTTATACAATCATCACCCATTCTCACTCAAATAATATGGGCTCTGTCCATTAACGCAGCTATGCTGCAATTTTGTATGTTTTATTAAAAGATAAACTGTAACTTCACCTTAACATCTTTAATTGATTTCAACTTTATGCATATCAGCAAACAGTTTTTTGATCGCACCCGTAGGATCGCATCCAGCTATACTTGATGGAGATTCTATTTCTACCAAGGAATCGTCGTCGATGAGTCCATCTGGAGAAGCACCCTCATCGATGAAAATTCCTGAGTTCGATATACTTCTGCTCAATTGCTGTTCCAGTTGCAGCCTAGCAGCGTCTTCGTTAATTTTTCCATACACGACGGAAGGTGTTATTAAGGTCGTGGAATGTCTTTTAACATAGCCTTCGAATTTATGTTACTTTTGCAAAAAAAAAAATTTCTAATATGTTGCCAAAATAGCAGCTGTTAATATCTATTTCAACATTACATCTTAAAAAGATCGAACTTGCAAAACCCACTCGGACTTCTGTAGCAATTTTCATATTTTTAAAACAAAAACATACAATATAAAATAATTTTTCAAAAAAGTAGATTTATCCCATAAAGTCCGGACAGTTGATGTTAGTCTACTCAAAAGTAGATGAACTTACTTATTTTGCTATACACGTCTCCTGTTGGCTGCTAGTGTTCTTTTTTCCCTTTGGCTTGTAGCATAACTTTCTTTTTCTCATTTTTTTTTTTTTCACTAAAGGTTGTTATTTTTAAGTTCCTTTTCCTTTATTTTATGTCTATTTCTTTCTTCACTGTAAATATGTATATCTTATAGGTCTACACTTCTCACTTATCAATGGGTAAATACTGAATGAATAATTTGTTCTTCAAACTATTTTATAAGCGTTATTTCCTTGTCTCTATAGTATCTCTTCATTAAACGTTTTATACCTACACTAGGATTTCCTTGGATTGAAATCATTTCACTCACATATATTGCACTCACCCAAAGAATTAAACATCGAGCTCCCGCAGTCCCAGGTCAAAAATCCTCAACCTATGTAATTCTGCAGACCTACCTATTATGCTAGAAAAAATATCAGGTTTTCTATCCTCATGCATATTTTTAGTTCTAGTCGATATTAGATCAAGTCGATACGCATTTAAAAATGCATTGTGAAAAAACCGACACCGCAGTGCTACATTAGGCCTGTTTTTTGAGCTTCGATCTCAACAAAGCAAAGTAAAGTAGGATTTTCAGCATGCTAATTCCAACAACTACGCTATACTTGACTTCGAGACTCGAAATAGTTTTTGTAATAGTGTGCTGAGAATCCTACTTTACTTTGCTTTGCTGAGATCGAAGCTCAAAGAAACACGGCTATTATTCCCTTTATAATCTTTTCACACCGAGCCGAAAACTTCTACGAAAAAGAAGTTTTCCCATACATATTTCAGTTTTTTAAACGAGTTTAAACTCTTTTTCCACGAAAAAACCTCGAAAAAGAATTCCAATCGTTGAGTTGTTGAAACAAACACACCTTTTGTAATTAATGGGCTAATATTGTTTTAAATTTGTAACCACAAAAGTTTGCACCGAAGCTTAACGACTAGTATCTCACAGCTGATTGAAACGTCAAATTAAAACTAGTTTGTGGTCGGTGTGAATGCGTCGACGAGTTTTCGAGGAAAACACGGTTTTGGGCTTGGTGTGAAAAGCTTATTAGCCTAAACCACCATTCACCAATCTTTCAATCCACCCAGACTAAATAATATTCACGGTGTGAAGGGTACCTTTCTATGCACTTTTCAATAATCAACTTTTCTGCAACGATTTAGCAATGAAACTAGGGTTTATGAAAATCCTGAATAATATCATGATTTTATTTTTGTAGTATAGTTTATTAGTTTAAATAGTTTTCTGTAAACAAATTTTAAACTTAAATTATTAACTAGATCCAAATCTTGAAAAGTGTCTTTGTCAATCCCTCACTCATTCTTACTTTCAGCAAAACAAAAATGCAAAATCAAAACAAGTGTACAATTTCAAGATCTGTCTGGACGCTATTGGTTTTTTTGGGTATTACCTTTTAGCTGAGCTTGTGATCTCAGATTTATCGTACTCTGTCTTATCATGGTTTGCCCAATAGTAAATCGATTTTATACAAATTCTCCCAAACACCTCTGGGATGTTTTTTTTTAAAAAACTATTCCGACGTTCTTTCAAATGCATTAAGTATTAATTCAATAGCTCCAGTAATAATTTATCAATTCAAGAACAAAATGTAATTAGGGGAAATTGTTTGCTACGTATTTCGAAATTCGTAGCAAACATTTCACATTTCCTCTACGACGAATTCTATGATAGTTCTTTCGGGGTTCGTAGCAAATTTCGGAGAATTTCTCCGAAAGTTATATCGGAACGGATATCTCGAATGTAATTTCTCCTATTTCGTACTGCTTGTTGTTTCGATTATTAATGCTCATCAATTGAATTTCATTAATAGGTTTGCTCTACAAGTGATGCGCTAAGCAAAGTCTATATCGTGGTGAATACGCTCCCGACCGTTTGGCTGCAACCAGAATCTGAAACGCTCGAAAGTCTTAAGCCCCTAATAGCATTTATTAAAACTGTATTTGAGACTTTTGATTCCAAAAACCCGCTGCATATGTAAGTTTAAAATAAAGATGAGTAAATACCACAAACTAACTTTTCTTTTTTGCAGGCAATCGTGTGATAAAGCAAAACAGATTCTTCAACGGTTGCATAGTTGGTAAAACAAATTGTGCGCATGTTAATAATGTACGTGCCCTTAACATTCTTAGATTAAAAAAAATATTTTTTTTTCTTATAACTTAAGTTTATCTTTTTTATTGTAAACATTTAAATTGTAATTCAAAATTGCAACCCGAAAATAAAAATAAAAATTTAATGATCTAATCAGCTTTTGAGACTCCAGGTTTCTCGTAACATACAGCCAACTCCTTTATTGCTGGCTGCAGTGAATTCAACTGCTCGACTACAGTGTTAAATTCATCGGAATCAGCGTCAATTTGAAGCAACTTCAGTACAAGATCTTTATATATTTATAAATGCAAAAAAATTCAGTAAGGCTAAATATGGATTCAATCATGTATGTACTTTTCCTTACCATGGAATTGCATAAGTAAGTTATTTTGGTCTGTGCTCATGTTTGGACGAATAAAAGCCAGTATCTGCGAAACAAAACGTCCTGATGCATGTAATATGCATCCGGTCACTGTTATAAATAGAATCAACGCAGTTAAATGAAAAACTAAAGCATGGTCGTTAGTCTCAGACAACTGCTGGCAGAGTTTTTCCTTGTGCTGGATAATCAAAGACCGGTCTTTTTTCTTGTCAATTTTTTTTACTATCATACCGCATGCTTTCAAAGCGCCTTCAGTGGCAACTACAAACTCGTCAATAGTCTTGTTAAGAGCTTTGTTGAGATCAATTAACGCTGTTTTATATTCTGGATCTGTATATGAAAAAGAAAAAAAATATATGTATAACATATTCAACATCAAAAATTAAAGAAAATTTGTCAATCCTTACCACATTCTTGAGCTATTTTATTCCTTTGATCAACATTAAGGCTGTTTGGCGATTTTATGTTAATGTTACATTCGTTTGCCAAATAAATTGTCAATTCATTGCAAATGTCATTTCCCATTGATTTGATAACATATTTTATCAATTGTGATTGCACGTCAAGAGGAAAAAGCTAAAAAAAAGAATCGAATGCCTATAAAGGTACTTGATTTGAAAATGATTGCACTGATCTACCTTTAAACCCTTCTCATACAAGCGAATGTCAGCAATGAGTGTATTAAGTTTTTCCTGTAAGGAAGCATGAGTTTGTCTTCGATTAGTTTGTGGAGTTGCTTCGAACAGTTCTTGAGCTGCTTGGATAGCTGCCTGATTTATTTCTCTAAATAAAGTGTACATTCTTTAATGGTTTGCTCTTTTTCCGAAAGTATTTTTTTACTTATGATATATTCCAGCGATTATGTTGCTCAAATGTTCGATTCCTTCTTCTCCGAGTATTTTACTAATAATTTGTTCAATGTCTTCAATTTTTACCAATTCTAAAGTCTGAAAAAAAAAAATATATAGTTCAAATTAAAAGGCCAGCGAAAGAACACATTATGTGTTATCCTTATAAATACAGAAGTTTTATTGAGCGAAAAAAACAAATAATATGTAGTAATTAAACAAAAAAATGCCTGAAAACTTGATAACAGAAACGCATAGTGAATAAAAACTAAAATCATCGATAAGTCGCTTTAATGGAAGCAGTTGCTTGCATGCTTCATAGAGCGAAATGTACTCTGCTTCAGTTGATGACTAAGAAACTGAGTCTTGTTTCCGACAGCACCAATATATGGCTGATCCGCTGTTTGATTTACAATCTGACCTATCTCCAGCCCAATCTGCGTTTACATATGTCTCACAAACAAAGTCATTTGGCCTAGATCCCAACTCTAATTGCAGATTTATAGTACTCTTGAGTTTTTTAATACTCGTTTTGCCTCTGTCCAATCACGCTTACAAAGCCCCAATAAGGCTGCGGTATAAATCATTTGATGGAAGTTTTGGAGTAGTATCTTCTTCGTTTAAGTAACTCGGGTCCAATGGAATTTTCGATGGTTTTGCTTCACACATATTAAAAATCCTGTGACAAACCGAAACCACCATCTTTAATTCGTGCTATTTTTATTCCAAGGAAGCTTCTAACTAGACCCAAAGATGTAATAGCGAAATACTTGTCGAATTCACTTTCGATCTGTAGGGCCTGCTCACCAATAACATATCATCTACGTAAGTCAGTAAATAAATATCTCCTTGATCGCTAAGTGGACTTCGGCTTAAAATATTTATGAAATATCAACAATGTAGATTGTTTGAGGAAAAATAAAAACATTTAAAGAAATTTTTCTTCAGTTATTTAAGAAAAATGTTCCTACTCCTGAAATCGAAGTTAATAATATTCAAAAGCGGAAAATATACAACCATGTGTGTCCTAATATGTTTCTAGTATACAAAACATACAGGGTAGTTTTATTAATAACCAAACACTTTTTATTATTCGCCAATAACTAACCAATAGCATTCAGTAATGTAAAAATGTGGTATTACCGAACTCTATCACATTCCCCCACGGTTGGCAGCATTTATTTTATATTTTTTGTATGTCAAACGGATTCGAAATTGCCATAATATTAGCCGTAGGTATTTTATTAGCCGTATTTTATTATCAGCGTGATCTGATCCGAATCAGATCACGAAAATAAAACAATACGGATCATAGAAGAGTTGTGGCAACAGTTGCTTTCAAAAGACGACCATGCCACCAGCCATATCAAATTAATAATTTTTAATTTTTGAAGGTGAGAGTTTTTCAAGAACTATGTAATTTAAAATTTTATGTTCAAATATGCAACAAATAAACAATATTTTGCTGCTCGTATTTCGGTTTTTCTTGGCATAATAACGTGTATATAGACAAATGAAATATTTGGTTAAATATTTATGAAATTTGTTCTCGATTTGCTTCAGAAACATTTCATAAACATTTACCAAACATTTCTGTCCGCGTCTCGAAAATAACAACACCGCTTGCGCGTTTTATCATTCGAGGAAGTAGGAGGGATTAAACTTGGTGGTGTGCGGATACCAGCGTTAAAGTTTGCGGTCGATATAGTGTTTTTGTCGGAGACAGTAAATGGGATGTGGCTAGTTACCAATCGTCTTGAAAGCTACTGCAATCAATGGAATTTGACTGTAAACCTATCGAAATCAAAGATGATGATTTTTAGGAATGGTGGTGGAAGATATTCTCGCAACGAAAAATGGTCCTATCAGGGTGTACGCGTTGAAGTAGTGAAAGAGTGTAAATACTTGGGTGTGTTAATTACATCTAACCTAAGTATGAAAAAGCACCTCGAGGCTAATCTAGCAACAGCTAATAGAGCCGTTTCATCAGTTTGGGGGCGATGCATCGACAACAAGTATATCGAGCTACGACTTCCTGTAAGGCGCATCCAGGCCAACATTTCAGGTATGAGCTCTGTCGTTACCACAACTTCATCAAAACTATGCTATTTAGTCTTGAGTTCGAAGAACATAGAGTCGTTTAACGCCGTCGTTAATGCTATTGTTTTAAGACGTCTTACAGGTAATCTACCATCTTTCGATATTAGTTTCGATGATTTAGCAGGTAATGTCGATCTCCAATTAGACGATCCCTTCTCTTACCAAAGTAGTAATATCGATTTTATTATTGGAGCCCATTTGTACCCATAACGGTATACATATAAACATATAAGTCTCAAGTTTGACTTCGATGGAAGGGCTGTCCGGTCAACAAAGCAAGGCAGGCAAAACATAAAATATGAGTAGCGTCTGCATCTTGCAATTGAATATCCACCTACATGTTTATGTTTTATGCACCTACATCCTACACAATAGACTCTCCCGCTTCATAATCTACTTATGGCAGCTGAAAATACTGCATTGCTATGTTGACGAATCTAGACATTTGGTAATAAATCTTAGATAGTAATCGGGGAGGAAAAATGAAATATGGCAAACAGTCCAAAATACTTTGACAAAATCTATAATAAACTAGCGGTCCCGGCGAACTTCGTCTCGTCCCAAAGTAACGCCTTCAGATAAACTGCAGAGTTATAATAAATTTTCAAATTTCAATGTGATTTATTTGAATGGAATCGAAATCAGAAATCAGAGAGCGATATGGTAAACAATGTTTTTCGGCGCAAAAACAAACAACGAAGACGGTTTGCCAACACGCGAACAGGCAACGTACAGCTGTCCGTACGAAAAACAGGGAAATTCGAGGCGGAATAATCGGAGTTCGTGGGAATAAGGACTTCATCTTCTTTGTATTTGCCCTTGATGATCGTCACTTGAATCACATTGTTCATCATCATCAGTTTCTCGACGGACAACCGCGTACCGTTGCACAGTTTCGGATGTTTCAGATTCTGCAACACATTCAGCTGTAAATTATGCGGCGGGGTCCCTTTCAAGCGAATAATGAAATTCAAGCTATTCACGTTCTTATTCCTCGCTGCTAGTATTGCACGTTTACTTATCCAATAGAGATTTATATAATTTTGTACAGTGCCCGTGTTAACACTTTGGTGATAACTGATGAGTTCTTCCTTCGACGATGTGAGCTCCCAAAAATTTGCAGGGAACATACGAAATATCAACAGGAATTTGGCCATTGGTACGCCAACAGTTGTCTAGAGACTAGAGGATTCAGCAGCCAATCATGTTCATGATCAATTTCAACATCTTGACATGCCGCCACAAAGATGACGATTTCAGGCATTCATTAAGTTCATTGGCAGCAGTAGATTTCGGGATGACGGGAAGCGTTTGACTAAAATCTCCGGAGAGCAGTATCATAGCCGCACCAAATTGTCTGGAATAACTTCGTAAATCCTTCATCGTTCGGTCAACTGCCTCCAAAGCTCGCTTATGCGCCATCGTGCATTCATCCCAAATGTTGATTTTGCATTCTCGCATCAATTTCGGCGACAGCGAATTCTTGGTCATTGTGCACGTTGGCTTGTCAACCGTGAGAAGATTTATCGACAGCTTCGAAAGTGGAATGTGCAGTTCGACCGCCTTCCAACGTGTGGCAGCAATGCCAGAGCAATTTGAGTTCTTGACCGAATTGTTGCCAAAATCAACGAAATGACGAATGTCTTACCTGTCCCACTGGGAGCATCGAGAAAGTAGATGCCTTCCGTTGCATGGTCAACAGCCTTCATCAGCGAATTGTATACGTTCTTCTGCTCGGCAGCTCATCTCGATCATAGTCTATGTATAGATAGATTGATAGATAGATATATTTATTTTGTTTATAAGCTTTACTTTTGAAAATTGATTGACAATGGTTTTTTTTATAATTTCACTAAACAATACCTTCAATCTACTCTGCGTAACTTCTATCGTACGTAGTACGTGATGATATTGCCTACCAAACTCCAGGTTCTTATGGCCAATGTTCCAATTCGGAATTTAATTTCATATGGCTGAAATTCCACATCCGTAGGCAAATCATTCACTATTGTTTTATCTACAGAAGCCCTAATCTAGATAGCAACTCGACTTTTAACGAGTTTGATGCGCTGTCTGACTCCATTACAAGAATTGTCTCCCTGTATCCTAATACTGAAATTGTCATTGCGGGCGATTTCAATATTCACAATTCTAACTGGCTTCGACATACTGGACAGACAACACCCGAAGGAATTTATGTTCAGATCTTCGCTGAGGTAAATCAATTAACCCAGCTTGTAAATGAGCCAACACGCGTACCAGATATTGACGGTCAGAATGCCAACACTCTGGACTTGTTTCTTACCTCCCACCCTGATAAATACTCTCTAGAAGTATTATCGCCTTTAGGCTCGTCGGACCACTGCATCATATCAGCTAATTTCTCGTACTCCAACCACACAGTTAAAGAAAAATCTCCGAAAAGAACCGTATGGCAATACGAGAAAGCCAACTGGAGCGGACTTAACAGCTTCTTTAAGAGTTTTAACTGGTCGTTATGCTTCCTCGATAACGACGTGGATGCCGCCGCTGATATGGTGTCCAGTATTATCACCTTAGGTATGAAATCCTTTATTCCTAACAGGATAAAGAGTATCATACCGAAAGGAAATGCGTGGTACGACTCGAGCTGTAAAGAGGCTATCAGACAAAAGGAGTTAAGTTTTCGGTCATATAAGGCCAACCCATCTGAGGAAAACCGAAAAAAGTTCAAGCGAGCCAGAAATGACTGCAATACAATTATCAAGCGTGTTAAATTCTCGTATGACCAAAAGTTGAGGCAAAAAATACTACAATGTCCCAAGGGTAGTAAAAACTTTTGGTCTTTTGTAAAAAATATAAAGAATTCGGTCTCATCTTCGATCCCAACGCTCATTTACAATGACATTCCAGCTGTCAACTCTTTAGACAAAGCGAATCTGCTTGCTGCACATTTTGCAGCCAGCTCAATGCTCCCAGATTGCGCTTTGCCTCTACCTGTAATTGAGAGCGTCGAATGCACCATGGGACAAATCCATTTTCGCACTCGTACAGTGGCAAGAGTACTTAATGATCTCAACATAAATAAATCCGCTGGTCCAGATTGTATTTCCCCAATTGTTCTGAAGAGGTGTTCTTCCACGCTGGCAAAACCACTGCGTAAGCTTTTCCATCTGTCCTATTCTTCTGGACTCTTCCCGAGAAGGTGGAAAACAGCATTTGTCCAGCCCGTCCCCAAAAAAGGCGAATCTTCTTCTCCCACCAACTACCGACCCATAGCACTTACATCCATTCTTTCTAAGGTCATGGAAACGCTGATAAATCATCAGCTCATGAAATATCTTGAATCACGAAAACTCATTAATGACCGGCAGTACGGTTTTCGTGGCAACAGATCCACTGGTGATTTGATGGCTTATCTCACCGAAAAGTGGAACCAATCTCTACATCACTCTGGTGAAACGAAGATTATTGCGCTTGATATTTCAAAGGCATTTGACAGAGTTTGGCACCAAGCTCTTTTGTCGAAAATGCGTGCATATGGGATCGATGCGTCTCTTCTTCAATGGATTAGAAACTACCTCTGTGGCCGTTCAATTCAAGTTGTATTGGATGGCTTCAAGTCTGAAATTCACCATATAAATGCTGGTGTTCCCCAAGGCTCCGTTTTGTCTCCGACTCTCTTTCTCATTTTCATAAATGATCTCCTGTCTGTAACTTCTAATCCAATCCACTCCTTCGCCGATGACAGCACCATCAGCTTCTCATATTCATTCCAAGACTCACGTCCCTGCTCTTCGGCCGTAGAACTGGAACGGCAACGTATGTTAAGCTCATTAAATTCCGATCTCGACAGCATTATAAAATGGGGTTTAGCCAATAGAGTGGAATTTAATGCTTCCAAAACACAATGCTGTCTGCTGTCATTAAAGCGAAACCAGAATCCTCAGCCATTATCCATGAATGGCACTTGCATCGCCGAAACCGAAAGACTTTCCATTCTCGGTATGTGTGTCCATGACAAACTTCGTTGGAATGACCACATACACGAAGTCGCCAAGAACGCTGCGAAATGTCTAGGTTTCCTCAAACGGTGCAAGAAATATTTTACCCCTTCTGATCTGGCTGCCATATACAAGGCGTTCCTTCGCCCCAAACTTGAGTATAACTCTAAAATCTGGTCTGGTGCGCCCAAAACCTCATTGCACCTACTGGATAGGATACAGAATCGTGCTTTAAAACTTATTGGAGACACAAATATAGCGAATTCTATAAATTCGCTCGAACATCGCAGAAATGTAACATGTCTCTCATTGTTTTATCGCTATTTCTATAAACAGTGCTCAAGCGAAATCGCCAGCTGCATTCCACCCCTTCAACAATTCAACCGCAATACTCGCCAAGCCAGGAATGCCCATCAGTTTACCCTTCAGCCTATTTTCGGTCGTACTATGAAATATAGAGATTCCTTCATAAGCCGTACCACGCGAATGTGGAACGCCTTGCCCGGCTCTGTCTTTCCCCCTCGGTTCAATTTGCAGACATTTAAAACCAATGTGCATCGGAATCTCCTATCTTCTCTATCCCAATTTCCTTAACGCCCGCGCTGTGTACTTCAAACTACACCATAAGAGTAGTCATAACCTCTTTAGCGCGTGTTTATTATAAAAAAAAAAAAAAAAATCTATACATAGAAATCAATAGGTACTCAAATTTCGAATATTTTAATATAAAAGGGAGTTTGTTCGCCGAGAATTTTCAATTAAACAATGTTTGGGTTGAAAGGTTGACTTCACGGAAAATATAGATATAGAATAACATTGTCAGCATTGAGCAAAATACACGCAAAATAAAAAATTTAGGAAGTTCCGGAGGAATGATGTGCGAGTTTCTGACAAAGAGAACTCAAAGAACAAAATTTAACACTTATATATCATTTCATTGAAGTGAAACAAAGAGTACCAAAGGATCAATATTACGTGCGGCGTCAGTATTTTTCGTAGTCTTCGACTGGAGGTCGCAAACAAACTAATGAAGTTATCAACATTAAATTTTATATGAATACCCTCAGATAATGTTTTTAGCTATTGATATATTTTAATAATGTCAATAATGTCAAATCACCCCGATACCGAGAATACATTGAACGCCCCTCGTAGGTGCACTTTTATTTATAATTTATATAAACGATATGCCAGCAGTAATAAGGTTTTGCAAAATTCTACTATTATGCCAATGATACATTGATCTACGCCGAGGGATGGAACGCTGAAGAATACAAATCATTATATTAATACGTGAACATACGAGCTTTCCGTGCGCTTTTTTGGTATTTAATATGAAATTAGGAGAGTGAAACTTATGTTATTTGAAAGGTGCTGTGCCATAGATGTGCACAAACACAAAATCGTGGGTATATGTCGATGTCGCCATTAAGACTGGTAAAATTAAGCTATGAATTCCCCATACAAAACAGGTAATGAAAGGATTTTGGTGGCAATCAATTTGTCGCCGTCATGCCTCCATAGTAACTTATTTAATCATCTTAGATTAGAACCTGTTGGAGAGAATCATTTACCCATAAAGTATGCAATTTACCTGCACCTAAAATAAAGCAATAACTAGCTGACCCAGCGAACTTCGTTGCGCCCAAATTCGTTAATGTAATGAAAATAATAATCCCGAGAATGAGCAATGCTCATTGCTCATGCTGCTCTATGTAATTCGGTCAATTCAAATTCTTTATTCAAAAGTTTATATTAAATACAATATAATTAACTCAAGTATTGCATTGTCGATGTGTTTAAATCAAACCGCAATGATTGACGTGTCTCCCAACTTTCCACTTTTTCACGCACACGTGAGCACGCCACATACGATTGACCATTTTAAAAACATGGGATAATTTATGTCACAAATATCCTGCGATTGTCCTTGCGACTTATTATTTTTCATAGTGAAAGCGATACGCATGGGAAGTTGAAGGCGCTTGAAAACCAATGGCAAATCATCGGAATCAGCAGAATTATATAATGGTTGCTTGAATTTTTAGGTCAAAATCTTCGCTTCCATGACATTGGATTTGAGATTCTTCACATTCAAATCAAACTTTCGTTTCAAATTGTGTAGCGATAAGCCCCGAACATCCAACGAATTTAAAATTAAACATTTGAAATAAGTTTGGTTGTATTGGAAGTAGCACTAACCGTTTATCTATCCAGTCTAATTTTTTTCAAAGTTCGGTACCCATACTAAGTTCCATTCCCAATCTCATCCCCTTTAACTTTTATTTGCACGACAAAAAGTAGCATAAATGCCATTTCAATACGAATCCCCCAAGCCCAAAATTGTAAAAATTTAACGATCCATTCTCTAGTTATGAGTGCACACACAGACGTCAGTCTCTTTTATATATTGGGGTACCCGTGCCTTTCGTGTGGAACTATCGGATCCAAAACTATCCTATCTTTAAAACTGGAACCAACCATACCCATCCACAAAATTTTATTGAAATCGGTTGAGTGGTTTTGGAGATGGACAACAGCGCCACGTATCGTCAGCGCACCTACCCAATTCCCACGCAAAATTTTGAAAATAAAATTCTTTCTTAGATTTCCAATCTGTGTTAAGATCTACACAATGTTGATCAGGCCCATCATAACATACGCTTCTTTAGTATGGCGGACTAAAACAAAAAAAAAAAAGAACGCCATTGCTAAGCTTCAAAGGGTAAAGCGACTTGCATGTCTCGGTATATCCGGAGCCATGCGTAGGCGTACCTATCCTACTGCGACTATAGAAACCTTAATAGGACTAACACCTCTACACATATAACGGGTGATTTTTTAAGAGGTTTAGAACTTTTTAAAAAAAAAAAACACAAAAAATTCGAAAAAATGAATGAAATATTTATTTGAATCGATAGTTTGAACCTTGCAATTTAATGTTTAAAGATAATTTCATGCAAATGTTGACCGCGGCTGCGTCTCAGGTAGCCCATCCGCTGAGTCCAATTTTGGCATACTCTTTCACACATATCGGCCGGTATCTCACGAATGAATGCATGGATGTTGGCTTCCAGTGCGTCAATCGAAGCGGGATTGTCCCTATACACATTAGCCTTGACATACCCCCACAAAAAATAATCTAATGGTGTCAAATCGCACGATCTAGGCGGCCAATTGACCGGCCCGAAACGTGAAATTAACTGTTCACCAAACTCGCCTCGCAATTGCGCCATTGTTTCGCGTGCTGTGTGGCATGTGGCACCGTCTTGTTGAAACCACATATCATGCAAGTCAAGAACTTCCATTTCGGGCAAAAAAAAGTTTGTTATCATCGCTCGGTAGCGTTCACCTTTGACAGTAACGCTGCGATTCGCATCATCTTTGAAGAAATATGGCCCAATAATGCCGCCGGCCCATAAACCGCACCAAACAGTGGCTTTTTCGGGATGCATTGGTAGCTGTTGCAATGCTTCTGGCTGATCTTCACTCCAAATGCGGCAATTTTGCTTATTTACGTACCCATTCAACCAAAAATGAGCCTCATCGCTGAACACAATTT
Organism: Cheilosia vernalis; assembly: GCA_949126925.1. Classification (NCBI taxonomy): domain Eukaryota; kingdom Metazoa; phylum Arthropoda; class Insecta; order Diptera; family Syrphidae; genus Cheilosia; species Cheilosia vernalis. The sequence continues at coordinate 45,711,840 of OX421358.1, forward strand.
TTCGATAAAAAAGCGCGCGATGAACATTTCGAACCGAGCACGAATTTTGATAGTAAAATTCAATAATTTGCAAGCGTTGTTCATTTGTAAGACGATCCATGGTTATATTGCAAACCAAACTGAAGCTGTTTGACAGTGACACAAGGTACTAAACACACGTCAGCTGTCAAAACCAGTGTTGCCAAAACCAAACCAGCTAAAAAATCACCCGTTACAATACATAAACAAAGGGCAATTCGCAGCTCGGCAAGTTTAGTCGAAATTAAAGAGACAATTCTCAGCGACCATCCTGAGTTAAAGGATTTTTTCTCTGAAATTTCAGTACTTGGCATAATCTGCGCGGTAACAGACCGCTTTCCAAAGACTTTATGTTTCAAAAAACGGTTCTCTACGGAGATCCCTAGTAGAGAAGCATGGGCGTACAATAGCCCACCTACTTGCCAAAATGGTCGAAAGTGGTTTACGGATGGTTCCAAAATGGAAACAGGAGTGGATGCTGGGTTCCACGGACCTAACCACATATACAACACAGGTACTAAAGGCATATACAATATACATCCATATATTCACGGACAATCAAGTAGCTATAAACGCCCTTAGCTCGCCTATTATCGCCTCCAAATCAGTAGTAAGCTGTTTCAACGGCCTTCAAACGCTCGGACGTAGAACCCTTCTACTACACTCCCAAAACACACCAAATGTAGCTCATATTGGGAGAATATCCCAGGTCTAAGACAGGCCAAGCGTGCTATTCAGCCGTTCAAAAAAGATACCAACAAAGATACTCCACTGAAATATTTCAGGAACTTTTTTTCTGATGGAATCCAATAGGTGGTAGATTGATTTGTTCTAATAATTTTCGTAGATAACAATTTTTCTGCCAGAATTTTTGCTATGACCGCCTATTATTAATTTATCGTCGTCTTTAAAATCAAAAAGTGTGCCAAAAATGTGCGTTTTTGATCTTCATATTTGAGTTTAGGTATTTTTGGGGCCAACAATTTTCCAATTTGGCTCCATACCTCTTAAAATTTTCGCAAGCAAATAATGTCCCGGACAAAGCTCGTTAGCAGCCCGAGACACGCTAAGGATTTATTTTATTTAACTTACTACCATTTACTACTTTTAAAAAAAAAATTATAGAATTTATAAAAATAAATAATTAAATGAACATTTTTTGGCTCATCAGATAAGGTTCAAGGGCAATGACTACAAACAGTTTGTGATCTTTAGCGATAATGTATAAAGTAGCTTTCGCTGTTTTTTGCAAAATGGATTGTGGGAAGCAATTGCACGACTTTGGAAAAAGTCAAATAAAGGGGTATTTGGATTCTGGCCAATAACAGCTCGAAATTGCTAAAAAAAAAAAAGACGAGGAGGACACACCTCACTTTCTCTGTCAATGGCCAGGTTCTCCCAGGAGAAACAGAACACTTGGAAGATACTACTTCCATGACATACAGGAACTTTCGGATGTCTCTTTATCTAATCTTTACAGGTTCATAAATACATCTGGATGGCTGGACAAGGTCGAGTAACCAAGAGGGAATTAATACCATCGTCAACAACATCGGCACAATGGGTCCATATGGACCTAAGTGGGGTACTGCAGGGCTCGCTCTGCCCTATTCACCCATAAACCTAACCTAATGAGCTCAGTTATGAAAATAATATGAAAGGAGGAAAGGAGGACAACAACACCAGATATAAGACTTATCATCAAAACTGCTTCAAATTCTCGACGTTCTGCTGCCAAAATCAGGGAAGAATGTGTAATTAATGGGGTATTTGGCAACTGTTAAACGGATTATTTGGAGTAACAAACATTTAATGAGGCTAAAAGTTAAAGAACACCTCTCGATGATGTGCGTAAAGCTGCACGAATTCGGTTTGCTCGAGAGCATATGACGTGAAAAAGGAGAGGTAGACTGTCTTGTTTCCCGTTCAACATAGATGGACCCGACGACTACAAATTCTATTTACTTTTACGATCTGCGAAAAGAGCAACGTGTGTTAAGTCGTCGCTACAACTGTGCAGGTGGCGTAATGGTGTGGGGCAATGTCGTACTATGGGGCTTGTGAGCTGCAGTTTGTATATTAAAAAATAACGCAAACGTATACAACTGTTTTACAAAAGGCTTTTCCACATTTCTCATATATTTTCGGACGGATGCCATGGACATACCAGCATGACAATGCTACCATTCATACATCTAGGGTAAGCAATGGATACAACACCAAAATGTGAAATTGTTTGACTGGCCGTTGAAGATTCTGCTAACCCGATTAAAACCATTAAAAAAGCCTGGTCTACGATTTCGCTTGAGGATATTGTTAAAGTCGCTTTTTAGGTTTTTGAAAAAAGGAAATAATATATATACATAGGTGTGTTAGACACCGCATACTTTAGTGTTTCATTAATAATTAATTGGAAAATTGGTTGAAGAGATAAATGTCATATTACGTTTTAGAAATGTTGAACCCATTCAATTGAGCGGGAGTGTATGTATTAGCAAAAATATATACAAATATATTACCTTATTTGATTTTTTATTGATGCGAATATTCTCCTCGTCGTCACTTTCGCTGCCACGCTGATGTTTTTTTGTTGACTTAGTTTTTGTTTCTCTTCCTTGCGTGCCCCCACCGCCTTTACCTGACGATGCCTTTTTACGACGTTCATCACGTTTATCAAGCTAAAAAAATAATAAAAGGTAATATTTTCAAAAATGTTACGTATTTTTAAAACAATAAACCTTTGATTCATCATGACCATCTTGTCCCTCATTTTTATTTGAGATCAATTGCTTCTCGGCCAAAAATTGTTGGTACAACCCACTTGCAATAGCTGTTTTTGCATTCGCGTTCGCTAAATCGTTGCAGGGTTGCAATATATTTGCCAAAAAATGGTTGGAAAACACTAAAAAGAAATGCAGAACTTTTTTTTTATCGAAATCGTTGCATTGATCAGAAGGGTACCAACCTACAGTTTCTAAATAAACAAAATTATTGGGAATACTACGAGAAGTGAGTATAGATTGAAACAATTCCTCAATGTCTTCGTTTGACATATTTGATGGTAAAATAGTTGCTAGATCAACATAGCTCTTAGTTGCATTGCATTCATTTAAAGCTGACAAAAGCGTAAGATCGATAATTTTTGTGCCAACAGCACATCGCTTTAGGAACAGCATATCCTCATTTGGAAAATTTTTCTTAATGAATTGTTTAGCATCGGAAATACCAAGTTTAGAAATTGCATCGTACTCCAAAAATCCATTTTGTTTGAAGAAAGAAACAACCCAGTTGATCTGCATTTTAGCGTATATGTGTGGCACGTAGTGAGCATTTAAAAGTTTTGTAGTGACATTACCAGGAGGTACAATCTCATCTAATAGGGAATGGAACATTTTTTCTTGTACTCCTATTTGTTGTAGTATAGAAGCAATAGTCGTTGGCCTTGTGATGGCAGATAAGGCGCCTTTTATTTTAGCCTTACAACGCTGAATGTACGCCTGCGTAAAAAATATCCTGGGGTTTGAAGAATCCTGCCTTCCGCGAATAATCCTTCCCAGATATTTTTCCATAACATTTTGTTGTAAAAAGTCGGACGGTAGATCAAATTGAACTGTTAAATCAGAGACTGATATTTCACCCTTCTGTGCTAATTTCTCATTGATCTCTTGTGCTATACGCATAACGTAATCCTCCTCAATAAGTTGTCCCAACATGAATTGAATTTGTTTGTTTTCGTCCGCGATTTTCGATGCAATAATTTCGACCTACTGACAAGTTTAGAAGCAGAACGATTATGAAAGAATAACCCTTACCTTCGAAAAGTCAACATTTAATGATTTTGATATCTCTGTCAAGTTGACACGACCTCCATTAATAAACAGCTCATCTAGAACTTCCTTCTCCAAATGTTCAGGAGTAATATATTCCTTACCATCATTAGTAAAAACTACATCAACAAATTCTTTTTGAAGCAGCAAGGAAACTATCTCCACACAATTCCTTTCGGAGAGCCTATATATTACATGGGTTAATAAATATATGTTAGGATAATCTTAAACATATAATAATTTAGTATGAGAGACGGAATTACTTTTGCAAAGTCGATGTCAGTTGTGCCTTCTGAAAATCTGCAGCCAAACGTTTTATCTCATCCCAATCCGAACCCATTTTACAATACGCAAAATTGTGTTTCAATAATATTATACTATTAGAATAAGATATCTTTTTAGGTTTTTCAGTAATTTGTTCAACAAATCAAGTCAGTGAGTCTACCACAGAACAAAAAAAAATAATGTGAGGCAATAGGTATTAATTGAAAAAAGTGAAACGTCAACAAAATCTGGAGGTTACAAAACAGAGATTTTTTTAACCAAAGAGGATGTGTAACTAGAGAGCCAACTTCACTTGCCCCTAACCGATTATCCCCTCAAATTTTGAATGACAGCTCTCTCTCGCGCGCTCTTATTTTTCCTGTCTGGGACTGGAACTCTGGGCAGAGATGAATGAATAAAAGAGATGGTTATCTTTCGTACGTCTATGCTCCCAAAACCCATTTGTTTACATTGTTGTTTTTGTAATTTCACCCCCGTCTATGAATACGTGTGACGAACAAAAAAGCATGCTGCTAATGGCCGACCGCTAATCATCTTGCTTTTATGAGTATCGCGGTGCTTAATTGTTTTGTGTTTCGTATTGAATTTGTTTGGTTTTTGTGAAGGTTTTAATTAAACTAAGAAAAAAAGTGAAATGTACAGTAGAGAATACTGAATTCTCGTACTAAAGTCCAATTCATGAACTCACATATACTATAATAGAAACAAGCAGGTGTGTGTGACTTCATGAATTTTTCTGGAAAACAGCTTGTAGGCAGCCGCATTTCCACTGGAAAGATATATATCTCTGTATTCCATTATCTATGACACTGGGTCTGTGAATACGTGTTAAACCGCATTAAGCCTGAACTACATCGAAACAAAAGTGGGAAAAAGTACAAAAAAGTGAACAGCTCGATATTCATTGAAAACACACGCATATTTATATGACATCTATGAACAAAACCTGAACTAAGGAGGCTTAGAGCTTTTTGTTTTTACATTTCAAATTTCCAGAGCAATTATCAACAAATTTAGCTGAGAGAAGTGCAAAAATAGCTTTTCCTTTCGAAACTGACAGGAATAATTATGATTGGCACGTGATCTACCGGCAAATCGATAATGAATTCCTTGAGTGTATTTGTTTATAGAACTTTAGAAAAGTGAAAGCTGGAACATGTTAGAGCATTCCACAAAGTGCAAATTTTAAATTGAGACAAAAGTATACAGAGTGCACTTTGGGATGAAGCAGGACATCCGATTTTTTCCACTTTTTTGTACTTTTTCCCACTTTTGTTTCGATGTAGTTCAGGCTTTAACACCAACACGCACGCGCATTTTTGCAACAAAACCGAAAAGAGAGATCCGTTTATCCGCAGTCAATGCTTTTAAAGGCATAAGAATGAGATCACAAATCAGACGCCTAAAGTGTCATGGATGTTCTACCCATAATTATAGATACGTAAAACGGAAATAGATACAGGTTCCGCCCACCAATATTTCTGCAATTGCTTGAAATCATTTCTATTTCTGATTTGAAATACTTGAAATGAGAGTGGTAATTAGTTTCAGTCCGTTCATCATTTCCGGAAGCCATATTGTTTTATAGGAACGCGGAATTTCTTTAACCATCGCTATAAAAATATAAACATGCGGAGCTTTCCTATAATTCCTATCACGTAAGCAAGATGGGCGACCTAAATACGTGTCACGTTTTTTTGCGTGTTAGGTAATGCTGTCCCTTTCGGTTTCACGGCTATTTAGTACTTAGCATCCCTTTAATTTTGCGTGATAGGAAAGTGTGACCGTGTAAATGCAGCATTATTCAAAAAAATTGTGTGAATATCTACCTATCTGTAGAATATAATCTATCTACGGCTTAATTTCTTGATTCTAGCTCAGTGACAATTACCTAGCGCTTAGTTGTATTAAACGGGTGGTGCGACTTTTGTATTGTACACAAACAAATAGAAATATCTATTGTGTTCTGATGCAGCAAATTTATTTGTTAATTAATTTGATTAAAGATAAATTAAATAAAAGTTAAATAATAATGTCATTAAACAAAATTTGTAGTAAAATATTTGGAGACCAAATTTTTATTGAAAATTTAAATTCTGAGGTTGATAAAAACGCTTCACAAAAGGGACTTGATGCTTCACTTCCTGAGTGAGTATAAATGGCCGATAGGAATAAATGTAAACAAAAATCAATCAATCATACAGGCAAATAGAAAAATTGAAAGTATGGCTAACACACAAATTAAATACATTAGAACAAAATTGTTCTGAGGAGATTTCGCATCAGAAGTCCTTAACTCAGTCAAGGCTTGGACCTGACAAAGTAATGTTCGACATTGACATCAATTCTACAATTAGGATATCCTGCGATAGACTTACCATTCGTTCACAGGGAAGTTTTAATACGATCAAGGCGAACGTTTGTGTATTTGGAGGCAAATGGATGTATGAGGTGAGTTATAACTTGAATATTCTGGATAAAAAAAATTATTCATTTGAGAAAATTGCCTTCTTTTAAGTAGGTATACGCCTTTAAGTATGAACACTGTAAAGTGCACCATTCGAAGTGCATAACTGCTCGATCGTGCCCGAAGGGTCCGATTAGGGTTGAGTTCGACATTTTTTCAGTTCAAACATAGATATGGTATTCAAAAATGCACAGATATACTTTCAAAAACAATTTTAAAGTAGGTACCGGGATTTTTCAGTGGATACTGCCGGATGCAGATAAAAAAGCTTACAATTCCAGATATCTATAAGAATTCTTCTTTTCGTTTGTATATAATACAACGATCGGGTAGATGGGGAGTGGTCATACTATTAAAGACTTAATTAACTAAACCAGTGGTTCCCAATCTTTTTCAGCCCGCGGCGCACCTACTAGTTTAGTATTTTGTCACGACGACCTACCCTAGCTATTTGAAAAAGAAACAGTCGAATTACATAAAAGATAGATAGGCACAAAAATTAAAACATGAGTTTTATATTTATAAGAATTCAGAATTGGAACAGAAAACAACAAGAGAGACTTAAGAAAAACAAAATAATAATACAATAGCTACTCAGTCAAATTAATGTGATGGGTGAGCCTGGTGATCTCCACACAGTTTTTCAAAGCGGGGAATAAGGCTTGACACTGCTACTCTCATTTCTTGCTCCACATTGATCCTTGAGCGATATTTGCTCTTGATTACAGCTACAGCTGAAAATCCAGCTTCACACAAATATGATGTTGCAAACGGAATACAAATTCTTAAAGCTTTTGAAGTTAAATCTGGATATTCATTTTGAATCGATAACCAAAACTCCACCAAACCGGAACTGGTGAACCTAGTTTTAAGACTGCTGTCGCAAGAGAGTTCAATGAGACTCTCTTCCTATTGTGATGTGAATTCTGGTGGAGCTTGTGCATGAAATGGATCTTGGATCCACGCAAACTTTTCGACATTATCATCTGCAAAGTACCTTGAAAACCAAGTGAGGTATTTTTCAAAATTCAGTTTAGAGCGCGAAGCTTAAATAAATTTTTATTTTTGTTAATAACTCCTCACGGCGCGGCGCCCCTCATTACTTTCTACGGCGCACACTTTGGGAACCCCTGAACTAAACAAATTAATTTATTTATAACTCGTGGGCGGTAAAAACTTGTTAGAGTAATTACTAAGGCGGCCGGGTTAAAAATGAAGTGAATATGATCGCCGTGAAGGCAAATATAACCCTCTTATGTTGTAGCTATATGATTTACCAATCATCATTTTTAACCTTCACACAAAATATTTTGTAGATCACAATGGGTAATTTTATACCTATGGACAATTTCTTCATTGTAAAAAAAATTTTAAATTTTAAATTTTACCTAGACACTTAAAGTGATTATTAGTATCGCGGAATATGTAAAAAATGTATTTAAATTCGCAATTTTTTAATAGGTTCAATTGCACAGTAAAGGAGTTATGCAAATAGGTTGGTGTTCTAATGAATGCACATTTAACGAAAATAGTGGAGTTGGTGACACAGTATATAGCTACGGATTTGACGGAAGCAAACAACAGAAATGGCATATGTTTACAAGCAAGTGAGTATTGACTTGTAGTAAATATCATTTGATAACACAATACTTTATTATAACAATAATATTTAGTAATATACCGATAATTATATTTTATTGATGTAGACCGGGATAGTTTGTTGCTCCGTCATCATTTCTCAATCGATTTGATTTGTCCACATTCTTTGCAGCTAAAGTCGCGAGTTCACTTAGCCAGTCGTAGTTCAAATAACTGCGACCGTGTTCGGGACACTTTGTTGATAAGTTTTTCTTTCGATGATGTAAATTCACAAAAAATCCGCGGGAACATACGCCAGTTGCTGTATCAACCGGAATTCGGTAATTTCCAATCGACAACAGTTGTTTTCAGAAATCATCGATCGGATGATGGATTCTTCTGAAACGCAATTCGTATTTTCTTCGTCAACTCTAGCTTATATAAGTATCGCCAGAAATACGATACGTTCAGGCAAGCGTTTATCCCGTCGTGACCGCTAATATTTAACGTAAATCGCCAGCCACCGATATAATTGCACTTCCAAAGACTTCCAAAGCGTCTTGAATTGTTCCTCAAATCTGTTATTGTTCGATCAAGCGCCTACAATGCTCGATTATGTTACATTATGCGTTTTTTTATATTTTTTATTTTACACACAGAATCTATATAGACCATTGATTGACATTCCATGTGTATGTGAAGAGAGGATTCGTCACTCTCAAGACAGAGTCTGCCAGAAGGTTCCGGTGAGACGCCAATGAGGTGGACATGTTTTTTTTTCATGAGACCGTGGTCGCTGATTGTTCCTGTTAGGATTCTCATATTTTTGCCAGATTAGTCAGGAAGAGTGATTTTCGTAGGGAGAATTTGGTGAAAAATTGTCTGGTGCAGTTCTGCCCAGTTGTTTTGGGCCGGATCTTATTGTATTTGATGCGAGACAGGTTCTTAATATAGTTTCTGAAATGTTTTTGTTTTGCTGACTACACAGAAGGGTTCAGTGATTCAGCCGATTCTTTGCCCTCAAATCCCATGTGGGTTGGAATCAAGTGGATGATGACTAGGTTTTTCTCATAGAAGTTTTTATGGAAGCCATATTACTATAGGATGTCATGTAGATGCATGCCGAATGGGCTTGAAGGATCCATTGCGTCGAGCTAACAGCCCTATTATGGCTTTCAAATATCAACACGAAGGGAGGCCCAATCTGAGAGCATGTCTCCCTATGACGCAGTGTCCCGTGATGACACCTACTAGAGTGCTTATTATGGGTCTTTTCAGTGTAATGAGACTTTTTGAGCGCTTGGAATCCAGCTGAGGCCAGATCTGTTTCGAAGTGTGGCACGTTAAGCATCTAGACCACCTGCGATTAGTAGCGCTTAATGCGTTTTGTTTAATTAGGAGTTTGCAGGTAGCAAGAGGCATATAGAGACTCTTCTTTTCTGGTAGAGTCGACATAGTAGTGCCTTTTCTGGCGAGCTCATCGGCGATGCAATTGCCTGGAATGTCTCTATGGCCCGGCACCCAAATAAGGTGAATTTTGAATTGTTTCGCCATCTCGTTCAGAGATAGTCGGCAATTGAGGGCAGTTGTTGAATTGAAGACGACAGAATCCAGGGATTTAATCGCGGCTTGACTGTCGGTAAAGATGGTAATATCCCTTACAGATATTACATTATACCGAAGCCACGACGGGACCTCTTTGATCGCCATGACCTCCGCCTGAAATACACTACAGTGATTAGGAAGGCTGAATGAGATTTTATAATTTAGATCAAAAGAGAAAACACCCCCCCTACTCCAGTTTCAGTTTTGGACCCATCTGTATAGAAACAGACTGACTCCTTACGGGGTACTATTTCGTTCTCCCATTCACTCCTGGAGGGTATGTAAGTTTCGAAGTTCTTTTCGAATTGAAACTGAGGGAGGGTGTAATCAGTATCTTTTGGAATGCATTCCAATGTATTTAGAATAGATGAGTGACCAGTTTGGCGACTGGTCCACAACTGAATTGCTTTCATCCGAGTGGCTGCATTTGCTGCCACTTGTTTGCAATAAATATCTAGCGGTAGCAAGTGGAACATTACGTCCATGGCCGCTGTTGGAGTGGTTCTGAGGGCTCCACTTATGCATATGCATGCCGTTCTTTGGACGCGGCTAAGGTGATTATGATGGATGGCCTTTTCAAGGGCAGTCCACCATACAATGACGCCATAAGTGAGTATAGGTCTGATAACGGACACATATAGCCAATATGTAATTCGAGGCTGGAGTCCCCATCTGCTTCCAATGGCTTTTTTACAGCAGTACAGAGCCGTGGTGGCTTTCTGAACTCTCCGTATTATATTGGGTTTCCAGCTCAATTTGCTGTCTAAAACTAGGCCTAAATAGCTAGCCGTATTGCTTAGCACCAGGAGTGTGCCGTTTAGTTTTGGGGGTACAAAATTGGGAATTTTGTATTTTCTTGTGAAGAGGACCAATTCAGTTTTCTGGGCATTGACCGCCAGACCGCATTTTTTGGTCCATTTAGAGAGCTTAGAGGGGGCATTCTGCATGAGATCTCTAAGCGTGTTGAGGTGTTTTCCTGAGACAGCGATGGCAACGTCATCTGCATAGGCAATTACTTTGCACCCTTCCCCTTCCAGTATTAGTAGTAGTTCATTCACTACTAGGTTCCAAAGAAGAGGTGAGATAACGCCACCTTGAGGCGTACGCCTACTAACGAACCTCCGGACCGATGCATCGCCCAGCTTTGAGTTGATAAACCTGTTGGTGAGCAACTGGTTGACCAATTCGCCAATCGATTTCTCAATTCCAAGGCCCGTCAGTGCGCCGAGAATTGCCTCTGCTTCGACGTTGTTAAACGCTCCCTCAATATCCAGGAAAGCAACCAATGTGAATTCTTTACAATCAAGAGATTTCTCGATGGTAGATACAAGTGAGTGAAGGGCCGTTTCAACCGATTTCCCTTTGCTATACGCGTGCTTGAGACGTTGACAAGAGATTTGAGTTGACACTGCAACGTATGTGGATGTCTATCAGTTTCTTTAATGTTTTTAGCAGAAATGTTGACAAAGTAATTGGTCTGAGATCTTTGGGGTTGACGTGTGAGCTTTTACCAGCCTTAGGTATAAACACCACGTTAACTTCTGTCCACAGCTTAGGAATATGATCAAAATCCAGGCAACTTTTTAATATTACAGTACCCAAGGGAGGATTAGGTCAGCGTTCCTCTGAAGCTCGGCCGGTATTATACCATCCGGTCCAGGAGATTTAAATGTCTTAAATCCTTTAATGGCCCAAAGAATTTTGGTCTTGGTAATAAGACTTGAAGAGCTGCACTCTATTGGTCTTTCAGAGGACCTAGCTGGTATCGAAGCAGCATTGCAGCTATTAGGGAAGTGAGAATCCATTAGTAGATCCAGAGATTCTGCACTTGAGGTGGTCCACGATCCATCAGCTCTCTTAAGGTGGCTCGCTACCTTAGGAGTGGATGCGAGAACCTTTCTGAGCCTGGAGGCCTCAGAGATTTCTTCCATCTTTTCACAGAAGAGTCTCCAGGAGTTCCGTTGGGCTTTCCTAACTACGGTTTTATAGGATTTGAGGGCTTTTTTATATAAGTCCCAGTCAGCGGCTTCGCGGGATCGCTTGGCCTGATTGAAGAGCTGCCTACATTTTTGACGCAGAGATAAAATCTCCTGATTCCACCACGGTGGTCTAGGCTTGCCCTGAGGTTTACTTATTGGACAGGAGAAAGACATAGCCCGGTTGAGAGTCTTAGTGAGTTCCTCAACCATACTATCTAACTCATTTGTATTAGTAGGGGGAACAGGAGTTCTGTTAATTATGGAAGATTCCACACTGTTCCTATATTTGCTCCAATCCGTTCTTCTATAATTCCTAAAAACGGGTTGGGCTTGAGGGAGGCAGTTTATGCCGAATTGAATGTATCTATGGTCTGAGAAGGAGTGTTCTTTAGAAACTTTCCAGTCTCTGATATCATGGTAAATGGTATCAGAGACCAGCGTGATGTCTAACACCTCTTGTCTGTTATCAAGTGTGAGTTAGTTGTGATTAGACGTGTTTAATAGTGGTGAAGACAAATATCGAAAATAAAACAATCAAAGCGAATTTAAAAGGATCGTGTGTGTTCGGGGTGCACCGGGTTGATTTGTGAGGTGTCCCCGTGGCAGAAATAATTTAAAAACACGTTTAAATATTATTTACAATGAATAATTGCTCCAAATGCAAAAAGATTATTAGTGGAGAGTCGGGAATAAGATGCATGGGTGTTTGTGGAAAAAACTTCCATCTCACTTTACCATGTAGCGGACTCGACAGGTTCTCTAGCAATGTATTTGTAACATGCTCCATGGCTAGGTATATGTGCGACGACTGTATGCTTTACATATCTAATGTTGACATGGTGATAAAAGAAATGCAAGAAGTGGTTAACAAAAACGGAAAGTATTTGGAAGAATATAAACAAGAGTTCGCGGAAGCACTAAAAAATAAAGTGCACGACTGGGTCGCACGAAACTTTCTCGTTTAGTGCGAGTCTGACTGACTTTCAGAGTCTTCAGCAAATCGTTTGCTATAAGTTACAAAAGACCACATTACCTTAGAAATCAATTTTTTTTACAATCGTATGGAGCATTTTCGAGATATTTCGAAATATCAAAAGTACCGTTCTTCGAATTTTTAGCCAAAAACTGAGTACGCAGTCCTGGTAACCTCACCTACTTAAGCTTAAATATCAATTTTGGTTGAAATCGTTAGAGCCGTTTTCGATCAAATCAAACTGGTAGGCAAATTTTATATGGGAAGTACCATTAATATTGAGGTTACCTTGAAAAAAAAAAAACACCTCCCGAGCTGTAAGCCCAAAAACTCCAAATCCGAGGTTTGAACGTAATCCGGGAACCCGTTTAGGCTGTAGGCCTGTGGAAGGACGGACAGACGGACAGACCGGACAGAATTTTGTGACCCACTTTTTTGAGTTCCTCTATCATCGTAATATCAGAATTGATTAAAATCTCGAGTTCGAAATTTTGTACGAAACCAATATCTTTCTCTTACTACGTAATGGAGAAAGTTAAAAATGAAGAAGAAATTAAAGCTTTACTCATGGCTATTGAGTCAACATATATGGATAGGCTTAACACAATGAAAAATGTACAAGTGCAATGTGAGAAGAGCGTAGAAGAAATTGAGAAAATGAGTGCTTTTAGTGAGTGTTTTAAAGAACAAAGCGAGAAGTTGTGTAACGATGTCGGGAAAATAAATAAAGACAATCGAGTAGTATTAGAGAGTGTAAGAGAAATTAAAAATGACATAGTAAGAGAAATTAAAAACAATGAAAAAAAATCTGAGTCGTATGCATCGATAATAAAGAAACCACCGATAAGTGTAAAATGTTGTGAACCATCTGTTGTTGTTTATCCAAAAAACAAACAGGAATCAAATGAAACCAGAAAGGAACTAAAAAATAACATTGATCCAACCAATTTGAACATCAATAGAGTGATAAACAAAAGCAATGGGAGTATTGTAATCAAGTGTGCCGATAAAGATTCGTCTGAAAAATTAAAAAAGGAAATTGAAAATAAATTAAAGGATGGATATAAAGTTGAAGTGCCAATTATGATCAAACCAAAAATTTGTGTAATGAACTTAGAAAATGATGAAATCGTAGATGATATTGTAGACAAAATTAAGAAACAAAATCCGGAGCTATGCAGCTCTGAACTAAAAATAGTGAAATCATTTAAAAATAACAAGAGATTCAGAAACCTAAATATAGTGATGGAAGTGGACAAGGAGACTTTTAATAAAATAATTGAATTGAACTCAATAAAAGTAGGATGGGTAAAATGCTATGTTAGGGAGTATTTTAATTTACGAAGGTGTTTCAATTGTCAAGCTTTCAACCACAAAGCAAGTGTATGCAGAAATAAAGTGGCATGCATAAAATGTGGGGGTGAACATGTCGTAAAAGACTGCCAAAGTAATGAAATCAATTGCGTAAACTGTAACAAACTTCACAACTCATTGGGAATAGACACTGACTCTAACCATAGTGCAAATGATAAAGACTGTCCAGTTTTTAAACGACAAATCAAAGTGTTAAAGAATAAAATTGAGTACTAGCAATTAAAAAGCATTTCTTGTCTCTATTTAAATACACAAGGTATTTCAACAAACTTTAATGAAATTGAATCCATAGTCCTCAATAACAACTTTGATGTAATTGCTTTATCTGAAACTCATTTAACTGATGATATCAAGGACGAAGAAATAAGTATCGAAAATTACTGGTCTCCGATTAGATGCGACAGTACTAGTAGGCATACGTGTGGTGTTGTGTTATTCATAAAAAAATGTCTTCAATACAGAAATAAAGAGGTTTCCAGTGTTACGATGAAAACGTGGTTACTTAGCGTAGAAGTTTATTCGGGCGATTTTGCTGAAACAGTTACAGTAGTATATAGATCACCGAACAGTTCGCAACGCGAGTTTTGTGATTTTTTCTCAGATTGGTTGGACCAAAAGTTACTAAATTGTAACCGATTAACAATTATGGGTGACTTTAATATCAATTTGTTAGACAATACAACATACTCCAGGACTATGAAAGAAGTGTTTGTGATAAACAACATTAAACAATTAATCAATAAATGCACAAGAATTGCTGCTACAACATCTTCACTAGTCGATTATGTTTTAGTACCTGTAGAAAAAAATGTAATAGCAGAAATCGTGCCAGATCTCAAAGTTTGTGACCATGAATCGATTGTTGTGAAGATTCCCGTCGAAAAAAGAACGCGAAATAAAGATAATAAAATGGTTCAATTGTTTAAGTATCAAAAAATTCAATTTCGATCAATGATAAATGAAAAATGTGCGGGAATTAATTCAAGTGATTTTCAAATGATCGCGGAAAGCTTACAGGTCGCCCTTTTAGAATGTGTGCAAGAACAAACTGTGATAAAACGCATAAATCAGTGCAATAATAATTGGTTCACGCCAGACTTGAATGAAATCAAATTGCAAAAAATTCAAGCATATCAACGAGCAAGCATTCTGAACACAGTAGAAGATTGGTATGAATATCAAAGATTAAGAAACTTATATAGACGTAAAATAAACTTAGCGAAACGGAATTACATATGTAACAAAATTGAAAATAGTGCCGGGCAAAAAGAAATGTGGTCAACCATAAAAAAATTAGTATTAAAAGAAAAGAGAAATGAAATAGGTGAAATACAGTTTTTTAACAGCAAGGAAAGTGATAAGTCGGTAATTGCAAATAAATTTAACTTGTACTTTATCGAAAGCATAAACAACATAAGTAATTCTATACCGGCACGCAATATGGTGTATAATGACTTAGTACAAATTGAATCAAATTTTAAATTCAAGCAAATCACCCAGCTTGAGCTGCTTAGCATATGTAAAAATATCAAAAATAAAAAGGACGCGTCAAAATTAAGCATACGTATTATTTTGGACAGCTTCAGCATCATTGGTCCAGTTTTAGTTAAAATTATAAACGGCTCATTTGGTGAGGGCGAATTTCCTCGAAATCTTAAGGAAACGACTATTATTCCAATTCCCAAAGAAAGTAAAACAATAAAGTGTGATCAATTTAGACCTATAAATATAATGCCCGTCGTGGAAAAAATTATTGAAAAAACAGCTTACAATCAATTTTTTAAATTTGTGGTAAATAATAACATATTAATGGAAAATCAGTCAGGTTTTAGACCAGGTCATTCATGTGAAACTTCACTAAACTGGCTTATTATGAACTTTAAAGAACTAAGCCATAAAGGCGAAATTATAATAGCAATATTTCTAGATTTTCAAAGAGCTTTTGAGACTATTGATCGTAAAATCTTAGTGCAAAAGTTATGTAAATATGGTGTTAAAGATAAGGAACTGAAGTGGTTTAAATCTTACTTGAGCGATAGAACACAACGTACTAAAATAGGTAGTGAACTCTCATCAATAGCACTTACGACGTTTGGTGTACCTCAGGGCACTATTTTTGGCCCTTTGTTGTTTTTGTTGTACATAAACGAAATAGATAGAAAACTTAAATATTGTAAGATATCGCTATTTGCAGACGACGCCTTATTATTTGTGAGTGGAAAAGATATAAGTGTGCTGCTAAACAACCTTGAGTACGACTTAAATAATTTACGTAAATGGTTAGAGATGAACAAACTTAAACTTAATGTAAACAAAACTAAATGCATGTTGTTTAATAATGAGATTAACTTAAATTTAAATATAAATGGAGAAGTTATCGAACAGGTGCGTGAAATAAAGTATCTCGGTATAATTTTGGACAATAAATTAAAATTTAAAAATCACATAGACTACATAACGAAAAAAATTTCCAAAAAACTGGGTTTTATAAGACGGATTCGAAATAACATAACAACAATGTGTGCGATTAACATATACAACACCATCGTAAAACCTCATTTTGAGTTCTGCTCTACAATCCTATTCATGGGGAATGTTGAAAGCTTAAGAAGACTTCAAATATTGCAAAATAAAGCTATGCGAATCGTTCTTAAATGCAATCGGTATACGCCAATCCAATGGATGTTATCGTGTCTGCGATGGATGAATATTAACCAACGGATTCACTTCAACGCCCTTATCTTTGTATATAAGATGAAGCACGGCCTATTGCCAAATTATCTTTCATCAAATTTGCAGTATGTCCAGGATGTACATTGTACAGCCTTATAATTTGAGGTCAAATTCAGATTTTCATTTGCAATTTTATAGAGACGTCAGAACTACAAATATGATTATGCACAAAGGACTTAAACTATTTAATGAACTACCAAATGAAATTAAAAATGAAAATGTATTAAGAGTATTCAAAAAATTGTTGTCAAACCACATTTTAACCAATATTTTGTAATTTGGATATGAACTCTTATAAATTGTAAATTGAACTTAATAGTTATATATACTAAATAAATACATACATACATACATACATACATACTAGTGACAAATGTGGGTTCGGATCCCATATTGCATAAGATTAGTTTAGTACTAATTAAGTAATCAAAAAGTAGCTCATCTCTTTTATTGATATCGGAGCTGCCCCATATAGTATGATGCGCATTGGCATCACATCCCAGGATCATCGCAGCTTTGGACTTCTCCACATCAGCAATCGCTCTCCCCAGTAGTTCCGCAGGGAGGGGAAGGTCGGACGCCAGATACGCCGAAGTCAACCAGATTTTCCGCAGTCCGACTTCAACGTTTACTGTCGTGTTGTCTCGATAGCTGTAATTAGGAAGAAGGAAAATGTTTAGTGTGGTCTTCGCGAGGATGCAGGCTCTTGGTATACCTTCATTCCTCACGTAGAAGAGATTGTAGCCTGGAGTCCTGAGTCCAAGCACCCGATCATTACTGACCCAGGGTTCCTGAATCAGGACAATGTCTTCCGCGCTTTTATAGATCCGCAGAAGAAGAGAGGCCGAAGCCGTTTTTGAGTGATGTAGGTTAATCTGAAGTAACCGCAGCATCATTGCTACAATTACCTCCAGACACCTCCACCACAGTGATGTTAGCCTCATCCGTATCCGATTCGAGTGACACATCAGTTACGGATGGGCTGCCGAGTCCACTGGATAGATCCAGGTCCGACAGTCCAATGCTATCCATGTCCAGATCTATCCGCAGGACAGAGTTGCACTTAGAGAGATGCGGGGCCCTCCCAGTAGGGCAGTCATCCGTCCCTACCTTAGCTGCGGTGGTCGGTTTATTACTGACCGATGCGGTTTCGGCAGAGGCGGGGAACAGCACCTCTTTAGCGGGATTGCAGCCCCCCACCTCCACTTCCGCTGCCGGACAAGTCAGTTTATTACTAACCTTTTCAACAGTGTCAGCAGAGGAGGGGGGTCGCACTCCCTCCCTGGTAGGGTCCTCCTCATCCTTCTTGTAAACCCTAAGATTTATAGCTCCGAAGCCATAGCTAATTTGTCCTTCTGTAGCAGCCAGAGGAGCCAGAAACTCTATGTTGATCATGATGATCGCAGATCTTTTGTCTCCTTTCGGTTCCTCTAGCTTAGCAACCTTCCAGTTGCCTGTAGGAAGATGAGGGTTGCTTGCCCGAATGATTTTCATAATGGTTGCGGGGTCAGAGGGTTCGGCAGGGATCCAGGAGCGAGTTCTAGGTCTGCTAGGAATTTCTTCCCTGCTTACGACCTCGAGCTGCGCCTCTTTCCACACCTCACCCAGTGACGAGATTGCTATTTTGTATAGGTCCGCAGACCTTTGATCAGCACAAGCGATCAGCTTCAAATGGCCGTGATGCCATCCGCCATCGCGACAGGAGGGAGGAGGCCCTGGATGATCCTCCATGACCTGTAGAAATTTCGTTGCCAGCTTCATTTCTACTTTTCTCCATCTCTCAGGGGAAATGCTGCCATCTATGTCACTCCTGTCTATTACAGCGAGGACAAGGTGTGCCTTGAGGACATCACTGAATGGCCTGTGCTTTGTAGAGAGTGAGGAACTGCTGCAGTTTACCTTCACCCTTTTTGGGTCGACAGTGGACTCCTCAATCGATCTTTGTCTTTTGGACGTGGAGTCCTTTCTTGAGGAGTCGGGAGGAATCTCCTTGACAACTTTCGTTGCCCAGGAGATCGATTCTTTATTCCTAACAGAGAGCTGATCTAGCGGGACGTCCTTGTAGCGCTCCAGAATTCTAGAGGCGGTACGTCGCTCCCTGTATGGCCTAGTAGAGGTGCTTTCGTGTCGCGAGCTCGAGGCAGTACGACGTGCAGCACCGGGTTTTTGTGTTGATCGTTCTTTGCATCTTTCGGCAAGACTAAGATCAGGTTTGGTGACCAAGTTCTTAGCTGCCGTCGTTGCGGGAACGCTGGTACTGGAAGCGGGCTCAGAGGCAGTACTTCCAGCCGGTAGTTTAAGAGCACCGGACTCTGAAATTGTTTGTTTTTGTTTTTGTTTTTGTTTGTTTAAGTTATACATGGACCCACGAGTAGCGGAGAAGAGAAGGTCCAGCTGTGCAGAGATCCGCATTACACAGATAAGGCTAATCCGGAGGGCACCAGGTATCCGGATACTCCGTTTGCGACTCGGGCTATTTTTGAAACTGGGCTCCCAGCCAGGTTGATACTCGGCACGGGTCGTATGACGCCTTTATCCAGCCCAGGCGGAAATAGGATGGGATAAGATAGAATAAGGAGGAAAATTATGGAAGGAGTGGGACAAGAAAGGAAGGACGGGAAGGAGAGCACCCTTTGGTTTCACGGTTCCTCTGGAGAGATTCTCGAGAGTCTTTACCATTACTCAGCCCCCACAACTCGTCAAGTTCGGTGCTACAGTGGGGGATTGATACGTATCAACACAATGAATTTTTTTTTTTTTTCCGAGGGTAGGTGAAAATCTTCCAAAGACACTATGAGAATAGCAAGCTTGTTCTCATAGTAGTGTCAGATTTTTACTGACTAAAAACACCACCCTTCTAAATTGTTAGATACTGCAACTAAGATATAACTTATCAAGCAATTTTTCTATCATTAAATAACAACTTTTGACAGGTTACTTTCCAATGAAAGATCCTGCGTGTTCCGCAAATTAGACGCGGTTAATCTTATCTTGCCAAGTCGAACGGTTTCGTTCTTTGTAGTCGGCGCAATAAATTGCTCTCGTCCTAGATTTGTCGGACCGTATTGTTGATATGTCCGATTAGTCGGTTTTAGTCTCGCGAAGCTTCTAGTTTCAGCTTCGATTGTTGGAATTCCGAGATCGATATCGTCGTTTCTAATATACCATGGTGCTTGTACAATTTCTCTAAGCACTTTATTTTGAAAAGTTTGTAGAATATTGGCATTTGTTTTCTTGGTACAACCCCAAAGTTGTATACTGTAGGTCCACACCGGCTTTAGCACTTGCTTGTATAAAAGCAGTTTGTTCTCAGTACTGAGCTGGGAATGTTTTCCGAGTAACCAGTACATTTCTCTATATTTGATATCGAGTTCTTTACGTTTCATTTTCACTTGCGAACTCCATTTCAACTTTGCGTCGAGTGTCATTCCCAGATATTTGGCCTCGTTTGCAAAGGGTATTCGGGCCATATTTAGGAAAATAGGCAAGTCATTGGTTTTCTTATACGTGAAATTCACATGTACAGATTTAGTTTCATTTAAGGCGATCCGCCAGTTCCTTGTCCATTCATTTATCTTATTCACTGCGGTTTGCAGTTTTGTAGTCGTTTCTTCGATTGTATTACCTACTGCTAGGATAGCTGTGTCGTCGGCGAACGTAGCAAGGGTAGTGCCATCTTCACTTGGAATATCGCGAGTATATAACAAATAGAGAAGCGGACCAAGGACGCTTCCTTGCGGTACACCGGCCGAAATTTCTTTTAGCTTCGAGTATTCGTTTCCATTTCTAACACGGAAGAGTCTATTCCCGAGATATGATTCTAGAATATCATATAGGCTTGCGGGGAGAACTTGTCGTAATTTAAATTTCAATCCGTCGTGCCACACCTTATCAAAGGCTTGTGAGAAGTCAAGGAATACGCTTGAGCAAATCTTTTTTTCTTCAAATGCTTTCTCGATTACGTCAGTAGTTCTATGTACTTGGTCAATCGTCGAATGCTTGGTTCTGAACCCAAACTGGTGGTCTGGGATAAGATTATTGGCTTCAATAACCGGTTGTAGGCGCCTAAGCAATATTCTCTCGAAGACTTTGGAAATGACTGGAAGAAGGGAAATCGGTCTATACAATTTTACTTCATTTGGCGGTTATCCTGGTTTTAAAACCATTATGACTTCCGCGACTTTCCATTGACTCGGCACGTGTTTTAGTCTGAGCGCGCCATTTAAAATATGAAGAAGCTTAATTAATGCTTTCCTTGGTAGAGCTTTGAGAACTTCTCCGGTGATCAAATCATAACCAACACAATGAATGAATCGGTATTATGGTTATCAACCTATCAATATTTTTGATGAATTGTGAATTGTTTTAGATTTAAGATCTATTGTGAATGGTTTTATCGATAAACTTGGTTTTACGGTTGTCAAAAAAGTTGATATTCATCAAATTTTCTATCAACCACAAATTTCTTGTTGATACGTATTAAATATTCAGGCGGTTGAAAATTTAATAATAGTAGTAATAAAATTTAGTTCCTTGTTTTTATTGTTAAAAAAACGACTTTAGACCGAAATGTAATCGGTAGTTTTTGCTTTTAAATGTATTATGATGAAGTATAGTTTGGTTTTGTTTTTGTATGTCATACAAATTAGAAACGTCAAACTTCAAAACAGAACCCATTCTCAATGATATTTTTGATTAGTATTCACAATGGGGTAAAAACTATCAATTGATACTCATAATACCAAAATATCGACGAATTGATAGATACAATAATTTTTGGCGCAACAGATCCGTAGGGACCCTAGGCCTAGCTTCTCACAACCATTCGTTTTGTGTGAGATTTCATTTTTGGAACGAATGGAAGGGATCTACAATTTTATGCCGATTCCAAACGGCTAATTGAGAAGCTCTTTCAAGACAGTTATACTCTCGGATGTTTGTCAGACGTTCGCGAGAGGTGGCGCAGTGAAAAAAAACCCTGAGTTGGAATTTGGGTTTTTGCGGGATTCGAACCTGGACCCCTCGCTTAGTAGTCCAACACACTAACCACTAAGCCACTGCGTAATTGGAATTGATAGATACATTATCAAATAATTGATATTTGATAGCCATAATAGGGCTGTAAGGCAGATGACCTCCCTGATAGGAATAGGGGGGTCAATGTTATTCGAATGGAACAGACGCTGAATACTTAGTCTAGCCTCCATTTGAATATTTGTTTGAGGTGGTGTTATACCTAGGATGACTTTGAGTGCCATAGTCGGAGTGGAGTGTAAACATCCCGTCATACAGTTCCCGGCTATACGTAGGCGTTGTTTACGATACGTTATGTCTAGTTTGCTATCAATTATGATTCCCAGGTATTTGGCTTTCCGAGAGCATTCAATGGCTTCGCCAAACATGGTAGGTGAAAGTGACTATTATTGTCTATTTTGGATTCGTAGAAATACCTTCTTTATTATACACCATATTATCTGAACAACAGATAGAGCAGTATTTTTGAGACCGCACTTTTGAACTAGCTACTGACAACGATTGCTACATCGTCGGCATATCCAATGGCATAAATCCCTTGATTTGCCAAGGACTGAAGTAAATCGTCAATGGCAAGGGCAAGGACACCCTCTAGTTGTGAGTGCCGATATTACGACATCATCGATGCGGGTCTGAATTATTCTACCATTCAGCATTGAAACATTATACATCTTCCAATAATAGATGATAAATTCATATTGTTGAGAGATCGTTGGAAGACTCAAAAGATGTGTAGTTAAAAGCTCCTTCAATCTCAAGGAAAGCTGTTGTATCGTCACAGATGGCCGTGCTTTCCTGCCTCCAGGAGAAGAGCGAACTCACGGAGAGAAAATAAAATAGATTTGTTCTTTTTAATTTATTACAGAGCCCGCTGTCTTAAGCTGGGCTGCGACTCTGTAGTAGTATTTTATTGGTTGTATTGGTATTTATATAATTTTACTAGCAGTTTCCCGCGACTTCGTACGCGTGGGACCCTGTAAAATTGTTACATAAAATGTTTTTTTTTTAAGAGAATTTCTTTATATACAATGTTTGTTGGTTTTTTATTCGGCGGCAGTAATATTACCAGAATTGAGGGTGAACCGTAACCGTGACCGTGCGTAAAGCAATCTTCCCTTAAATCTATACCAGCGTATTTCAATGATTAGCCCTGTACTTGCAATAATACTTTTTTCCCCTGAGCAACCCCGGTCAATCAATAGCTTCGATTAAATTTGTATGCATATTTTTGGTCAGTTTGAGGATTTCTGTTGAGGGCCACAAAACAGATCTTTTCAGACAGGCTTTAATTTCATCAGCTCTCGGGGTACAACAGGTAATATTTGGCGAAAGTCTCCTGCCAACAGCACAGTCACACCACCCGTCAGGTTCTTGTAACTTAATAAACCGAAAAAAACTACAAAAATGTTAAGAACAATTAAACGATGCAAACGTTTTGACCATGAGGTTGCTTCGCTAGGGCAAATGATACCTACACCTACTTAGGCTTCATATCATAAATTAAGTATTATATTTAATAGTTAGCTTATGCTTCATATCCATTCCATACCATACGCCGTCGCGTCGGCGTCGCCATGAGTTAAACGATAAAGATAAACACGTCTCACTCAGACTTCACTACTACAGCCAACACCAAACCAGCCTGCTATGGACGTCGAGTGGAGTAGACTGCGATTAAAAAAAATCATTTCAGTCATACTCACTCGCATGCCCGCCGCACACAACCCATACCCAATGCCAAAAATCCAAAACCGATACGAAATGGAATATGAAACACACTGTGGCTGTGGGTATGTATGTGTATCGATATACTCAACCCACTCACCCCCAAGCACAGCCGGCAATCGAGAATTAAATCAGAATTTCTTGTTGATTAAATAAGATCTGGCTTTAATTTCTTCTCACTCAGCCTCTGAAAGGAGCAGAAAGATAAGTATGGCTTAGAATATCGGGGAAGTATTGGCTAAAGAGCGTTTTAAGGCTTTTTTGGATTGAATACGTTTTATGAATGTAATAGCAGGTTGAGTGAAGTAAGTTCAAAATAAAAAAGTTTGCAACCTATTTTTCAACCTTTATAAGACGTAGTTTTGAAAAAAGGCGAATTAGGTATTCGATGATTTTATTTTTTCTATAAACCTACAAAATTTCAGGTTTATACGATTAACGGTTCATGAGTAACAGAAAACCCTCTATAAAAAGGGCAGGGAGGGAGGGTCGTATCGAAAAATGCCTTCTTAGTGTGCGTCTACACCGCTAGTGGAACATATCATTCATTAGCCTACGATTAGCGGTTTGGCCTGTACGATGTCTGTCAGCTCAATCACGCTACTCTTTTATGTATGTATATAGATAATCAAGAATAGACCCGCTGTCTTAAGCTTGGCTGCAGTCTATCTTATTCGATATTACTATTAACTCTCTCTTCTGAAATCGCTCGCCTAACATAGTAAAGTACTTCTTTAAAATCCATCCCCTCCACATATACTGCAGTCTAAGGCATTTCTTATCCTAGAAACCTATTTCCATCATCGTGTCCAGCAACACCAAAAGATATGCCTTACTATCAATATGTCGCAACATTCCATTGGCACCTCACCCATTCTGAGTTGTGCCCAAAACAAGTGAAGTGCCCTATCAGCATTACCCATGTTATTAGCACTTGCGCTCTTTTCCGTGTTTCCTAGTGCTCATCCCACGTCACCATTCATTGACACACGATACTCATAGTATACTCGTACTCGTAGTATGTTGTTGATACCCGATACTTGATGTATTTCGTATGAGTCGTGTGCCTGGTGCACATTGTACTCTGTTTGGGCATAAATATGCATGGGTTGCATATGCATTGGCGTGATAGTGACGTAGTGTCGACATATTTGTAGGTCATTTATTTGGGTATTTTATGGGAGCGCATGAATGATATGTGGAAAGACAGCCAAAGGGACTGCGAATCGGAAATGTGTGGGAATGCGAAATACATGACGGGCGGTATAGGTATGTAGTGTAGTTACTACAAAGCGACAAAACCGATTTCCTTACGATTGATGGAGGACTCAATTTCGTGTTACAAAACAAAGCAGTTAACACTTCCCACATCTACAAGCGACATCGATCAAATTTGCGTATGTTTGGATTATCATCAAGGTCGTGCTAGTAATGGTTTTATTTCAAATGCATTTCATATTTATTTCTTTTTGTCATACATTCCACCTAAGTCTGATATTGAAATTTATGAAACTCATATATCGAATGTTAAAAGCTTAGTTGATAATTTAGATAACAACTCTTTTATAATTACGTTGGGTGATTTCAATTTACCTTATTTAAATTGGATTTTCTTTGAACCAGATAAGTGTATAATGCCATTTAATGTAACTAGCAATGTAGAATTCCAAGTCGTTGATGCTATGGCATCAATTAATTTACAGCAAAGAAATCTTGTTCCTAACTCACTCGGTAGAATATTAGATTTAGTTTTTCTTGATAATGATATTGGTGCTTCTGTTGTTGAATCTGCATTCCCATTGTTAGATAATAATACACACCATACGGCTTTAGATATTTCTCTAAGTTTAAATGTTGCATATTCTTGGAATTCAGATGCCAAAAATAATGAATATAAATTTGATTTTATTAATGCTGATTATGAATTAATGTGTAATTTTTTTAATGAATTTGATTGGCAATTATGTTTAAATTCTGACAACTTAAATTCTATTTTTGTGTTATTTAGGAGCATATTAGATAATGCGGTCTCTAGGTATGTACCACTAAAAAAATTAAAGCCTCAAAATAGTAAGCCCATTTGGTTTAACAAAAGTTTATTAAGGCTGAAAAATGCCATGCTTAAAATGCACAAAATAAGCAAGACAATTCCATCTTTACACGGCAAATTTCGTCAACTAAGGTCTGAATATGAATTTTTGAAAAAATTTATCTTTAGACAATATGTTTGGACAATCGAATCAAAAATTAAACAAAATTCTAAGTCTTTCTGGTCTTATATTAATGAGAAACGTAAATCTTTTGGTATTCCGGCGTATATGGTTCACAATGGTGTTACTGCCAATGATATGCAGCAGATATGTAATATGTTTGCTTCTTATTTTCAGTCAAACTATGAGGACAAATCTCTTGTTTATAAATCTACATTGACTCTTGCGTCAAGTGTTGATTTAGGTTGTCTTAGCATTACTGAAGAAGAAGTTCTTTCAATGTTGTCAACCTTAGATCAAAGTGTTAAATTAGCTCCAGATAATCTGCCACCAATTCTTCTCAAATCCTGCAGAACTAGTTTAGCTAAACCTCTTAGCATAATTTTCAATAAATCATTGGCCAATGGCGAATTTTTAGATTGTTGGAAAACCTCTTTAATAACTCCAATACACAAGGCTGGTTGCAAAGACCAGATAAATAATTACAGACCTATAGCTAAATTGCAACTAATACCCAAGGTATTCGAAGCTATAGTTAAAAATAAAATTTATGAAATCGTCCGGAATTATATATCTGAATTTCAACACGGCTTTGTTTCTGGGAGGTCAACAGCTACAAATCTCGCCATTTTTGCAAACTATTGCCTTAAAACAATGGAAACACGTCAACAAGTTGACACAATCTTTACTGATTTTGCTAAAGCTTTCGATCGGGTTCAACACTCAGTTCTAGTTAGCAAGCTAGAACGCTTCGGTTTTCATTCAAATATTTTGAAATGGATTCGCAGCTATTTAGAAAATCGTATACAATACGTAAAGATTGGTTCTTCTATATCTACTGCTGTCTATAACTACTCTGGTGTTCCTCAAGGCAGCCATCTTGGTCCTCTATTATTCTTACTCTTCATCAATGATCTACCTTCCTTTATTAAACACTCAAATTTTCTTTTGTTCGCAGACGATCTTAAATTATTTAAATGCATTGCTTCTGTATCAGATGCTTATGACCTACAAGATGATATTAATAATATCACACATTGGTGTAATCTTAATGGTCTGCAAATGAATATAAGCAAATGCTCAGTTCTTACATTTTACAGAATTCTCTCGACGGTTAATTTTCAGTATTCGATCCAAAATGAAATTCTAACAAGAGTGGAAAGTCATAAGGATCTTGGTGTAGTCTTTGACCACAAGCTGAATTTTTCAATGCACTATGATTACATCATATCACGTGCAAATTCATTATTTGGTTTCATGCGTCGCAATACCAAAGAATTTCAAGATCCATGCACATTGAAGACCTTGTTTAATTCTTTGATAAGATCAAGGCTTGAATATTGCAGTATTATATGGAATCCATATTACCAAAATAACATTTCACGTATTGAAAAGATTCAGAAACGGTTTACAAAATTTGCTCTACGAAAGATGAATTGGTACGGTGATTTGCCAGTCTATGAAGCTAGATGCACCTTATTAGGTATTAAGCCCCTATATAAAAGGCGAATTTATTATGCGGTCTTATTTGCGCAGGATGTTCTAACTGGACACACTGATTGTCCACACCTGCTTTCTTTGTTTTATGTTTATGCTCCGTCTCGTACTTTGCGTCCAAGAGACCAAGATTTCTTTTATGTTCCTAGACATTATACAAACTATGGATTAAGCGAACCTATATCTTCTGCATGTATTTTTTATAACCGTTATGATAATTTTATTGATTTTAACATGAACAGATTATATTACAAAAGCTTTATAATGTTTTTGATGTGAGCAATTATGTACATATATTATATTAATAATTTATGCATAATGTTATTGCATATTATTTTACTTCTGTAAATTAAGTCTATGAAAGATAATGTTCTTGTTAGACGTAAATAAATAAATAAAAAAAAAAAAAAAAAAAAAAATTTTGGTTACTAAGCCATTAAATGCTGACTCGGTGTGCACAAAAGTGTTGTACACTCTTTTCTCCCCCGCCCGAGGCAGTTGCACCTAATATCAATAGTAACCGCAACTCAACATCAACATTATCGTTAATATAACGAGGATCTGCAGCACCATCATCAGATAGTGAATATTTTTTTTGTGAAGTGCCACAGTATCGTTAATGAATTTAATGAATTTTTTTTAAGTTTTATTTTTTCTTGTTTTTTCTGTTAGCGTAGTTTTCTTTTCCTTTTTTTTTTGATCATTTAACGTAGTTTTAGTTATTTTTTTGCATTTTATTGTGAACCTGCTTTTTACACAATATTTTTGAGTTTCAGATTTTAGTTTTCATAGTATTAAGAGCAGAGGAATTTTTTTTGTAGTTTTAATTGGAATAAGTTGTATTCTTAAGATACATTCTTCTTTTAATTTTATTTTTTTTTTTAAATTTTTCTTATCTTCATTAAGTTTATTTTCCTTTTTTTTTAATAAAAGTGGCACTATATCTATGTATCCCTACCAAATGCTTTTCTCGTGTTAAGTTACATTTTAAATATGAGTGGCTATGTCCATTAGGCCTTGGTGTGTGGATACTTGGAAAGGCCGTCCTTTTGCTAGATCGACGATGACGAGACGCAACGAATACGAACTGACGACATGACATGAGTTATCTTTAAGCCTTTTCGGCTTGACTAGAGTTGTGACTGAAGGGTTATTTATAAGTTATTTTATAAGGGCTATCTTTCACAACTTCGGCCAGGGATAGCTATTGGATATGTCTATGGACATGAAGGGTGGGTTGGGTCATGATGAACCTCTGCCTCCAAGAGAATATGGAAGAAAAAAAAAAAAAAAAAAAAAATGTAAAAAATGCATAAAAAAAAGATAATTTTTTTCCTTTTAATTGTTTATTTAAATAATATCTTATGTTATTTATTTATTGATGGCGCGGTCTCTTCTGGTCGTAACGCAAAGGCTCGACATCAACAACTGAAAACAAAAACAAAAGACAAAACACGCACCCCCATCTCCTTTCGGGAGAGCGGACTTTGTTATGATGCCAACACAGCACACGAAGCAGCAATACACACATCTTCTTATGTGGGCGCTATTGTCAGGCAAGCATAAACACACACAGCGAGCTCAAACAAAAACTAGTAGTGCGCACCGTTCAAATTACCGGCACCGAACAGGGAGAAAAACACAACCCACATGGTCATACTCATAGTGATGGGGGACCTGAATGCCAAGGTAGGAAGCGACTTCACGGACTAGGCAACCGCAATTATAACGGCGAAAGATTCGTTGACTCTTGCAACGCAAATCACGTTGTCATAGATGGCACAATGTTTGAGCACAAAGCCTGCCATAAAATCAGTTGGGTGTCAACCAGGTCCAACCAAATTGACCATTTTGCCATCATTCGCCGTTTTAGAAGTTGTATTCGAAGCGTCCGAAACAGACGAGAAGGGGTTGGTACGTGATCATATAACATAGAAATAGCCTATCAAAGATCTATGAATATGCCCCAATATTTATAACTTTTGATGTTCACTCACAAAAAGTTTTTTTTAGAACGCTCATTTCTGTTTTGTTTAATTAAGAACTGAATAGTGCGTAATAAAATATAAGTTTTCTAAATTATATTCTAAAAATAAAATAATAAACTCCATTTTCTTATAAATTAAGTCTGAGTCTATTTGGTTGATCGGCAGTGTATATATTGTTGTGGTTTCGTTACGTACCTACACCCTACTCGCGGACAAACAGAAAAATGAGGTAGATATAAGCTTAATGAACCACGCTAAAGATCTTCCTTAAAATCATCCACAAAAGAATATACAATAAACTCGAAGAGGGCATTGACTCCTCACAGTTTGGTTTTAAAAGCGTTTTTGGTACACGAGAGGCATTATTCGCACTCAATATGTTAGTTCAACGTAGTGTTTTGTATGTAACTTGTAATTAAATAACGTAAGAAATTCCAATTCACTTTATAATTTTATTCAGGTATCTTGCGTCTAGCTTATTCGAAGGTCGAGAGACAAGAGACCGGAACTCACATTCCTCCATATCATATTCTTATATCTAGCCTCTATAGTCCTACCAACATTTCAATATAAAAAATAGATAGATATAATTCACGCAATTCACAATAGTCAACATAAAACCATAAACATAACATAGTTATTACGAAAATGATTTAAAAACAATATTCTATCTCCAATTTTATAATTCGTTTTTATAATATCCTTCTTATTATCGTAAGAACTTTCTTTTGTATGGACTACTCTCTGTTCTAAACTAAAATTCTTTGCAATTTTATTATTGATTAACAGCCCGATTCTGGCAAACCTCACTGATACCTCACAAGTCACAAAACCCTCACAAGGTGAGGTGGAATTGATTTTGTGAGGTTTTCGTATTCTGTCAGCACACTCACAACTTGTGAGGCTCACAAAAACAATCGAATTTGTGATCTCCTATGGAGCAGGTCACAAAACTCAAAACCAGTCATAACGGCTCGCAAGTGAATCATTATTGCATTTGATGGTCCTGGTTCCCTATTTCCACACACTTTATGACCTGAATATGACATTTTGTGCTACATTTATAACTATTTCGGGAAAAATACATATTTGTATAAAAAAAACTAAGGAAGGTGGGGAATTTAATTTGTGACAAATGTCGTTAATAATTTTTATCCTTTAGTTCTAAAACATTTCTGTGTTGATATTTCACATATTTCGCCCAAAAAAATATTATTTCATTAAAAATATATACCATATAATATAACTTCGTGAACGAGTTCGGTCTTTTGTGGAAAATTTTGTGCCAATTTGAAAGTAACCATGCTGAGGTGAATTTATTGTGAGTTTTGTTGTGAGGGTTATCGTAGAATTCGGAAAAAGTTATCGAATCACAACAAACCTCACAACAAAACAACCTCACAAGAGCTTGTGACTTGTGAGGGCTCACAACGGCAGAATCGGGCTGTGTCTAAATTAGTCCTTGCCTTAAAAGAAAAAATCAATTCTGCGGGTGTTTTGTGTGTAGGCAAGGTAGGAATATTTCTTTGGTTGAAAAGAAACTTGGAAACAGTGTGCAAAATATCCATATTTTTGTTTTCCAAATAGTATTTTTTTAAAGCTTGTTTTACCGTTTGTACATTTCTTTCCGCCATACCATTACTTTGGGGGTGGTATGGTGGTGATTTTGTAACTCTTATATTATATTTCCTACAAAACTCAATAAACTGGGATGACCCGAACGGAGGCCCGTTGTCGGACACTATTTCCGACGGTAACCCAAAAACCGAAAATAAATTAAACATCACATGAATAACGGATGCTGCATTTGTATTTTTCATAAGCACTACGTCAATATACTTAGAATATGCGTCGACTATAATTAAAAATGTAAACTTCAGAAAATGAAAAAAATCCAAATGTATTCGTTCGAATGGGAAACGGGCTTTCGGCCAAGCCACAAGTGCTGAATCTTTCGGCACATTAGTAGTAACTTGACATTCAGGACACTGAGAGACGAAGTCTTCAATGTCCTTATCAATATTGTTCCACCATACGTAACAACGAGCCAAACATTTCATTTTTACTATCCCTGCGTGATTCATACTATGCACCTGGCCCAAAACGATATCCCGAAGGATTGCGGGGATCACAATACGGTTGCCATAAAATATACAATTTTCCTCCGTAGACAAATTAACTCTTTTGCGAAAATATGGCAACAGTTCCTCCTCACTGATTACTTTAGGCCAAGTGTTCTCCAAAACAAATTTGAAAATTTGTTTTAAGAACGTGTCTGACTGGGTAGCTGCTGCCACCTCCTCCAGTGTGACTTTGCATTCTTTTGATAAATCTAAAGCATTTTGCAACATTTTTATGCTCTTGACACTCGTCTCATCCCCCAGTGGCAGCCTAGAGAACGCATCAGCATTTGCCATTAATTTACCCTTACGATATTCGACTTTGTAATCATACATCGATAGTATGATTGCCCACCGTTGAAGACGCGCAACTGCGACTCCAGAAGTTCCTTTTCTGGGACTAAAGATCTCTTTTAGAGCTTGGTGATCGGTGTAAATAATAAACGGTTTTCCAAATAAATATTTATGAAATTTTCGCACTGCGAATACAATCGCGAGAGCTTCTTTGTGGAGTTGTGAATAATTTTTCTCTGCACTGGAGAGAGTACTAGAGACGAACATCACGGATTTTTCTACCCCTCCACATAAATGCGACAAATCGGGCAAAAACTTGCTGTAATAATTTAACAGCCCCAAATAGGATTGCAATTCTTGTAAGTTCCGAGGTGCTGGGGCCTCAACAATGGCACGTATTTTTTCGCTATTTGGACGTAATTGACCATGCGAGAGAGTATGACCTAAATACTGAACTGATATGACCTAAGTATGAACGAAGAACTGACACTTATTTTTGTTAATTAGGACATTGTGTTCACTTAGCCGACTTAACACACGCATCAAATTACTTTTACAGTCCTCATAGTCACAGCCCCCTATTAATATGTCATCCAAAAAACAGAACACATTCGTAAGGTTTTTCAATATTTGATCCATGACTGATTGGAAGGCAGACGGGGCATTTTTCAACCCAAAAGGCAACCGTTGGAATTGAAATTAACCCTTAAAGGTGTTTATTGTAATCAATGGTCGACACGATTCCGACACTATTAATTGCTGATACGCACCAGATAAATCAATGACACAACAAATTTTGCAATTTGCAAGCGAAGCAAATATTTCTTCAATTAATGGCAGCGGATAGTGTTCCGTGACAATCACCTTATTTAAAGTGACACTAAAATCTACGCAAATCCTTATCTCTCCCGTTGACTTCGGAACGCACACAATTGGACTGGCCCACCAACTATATTTGACAGGCTTTATAATACCCGTTTTTACTAACCGATCTAACTCATTGCTTACTTTTTCTTTGATTCTAAGAGGGACACTGTAGGGCTTATGAAAAATTGGAGTAACGTTTTCATTTAACACAATATCTACCTCAAAACCGGTAATCGCTTGTTCTTTCATTGGCTCTATGATGTTCAAGTTTGCACTTATATACGGTAAAATACTACTTGAATCCAATTTGATTTGCTTTACCTCACTGCTTCCAAATATCTTTTGACTTCATCACTCGATCCCCTTCCTCTGGCTGTACTTGATGAACTGATTGGACGGCTAACCTCTGACTATTATTGTTCGCAATATGCTTGCATACCACCGACGTGTGACCAACCCGGTTACATCGGAAACACTTCCAATTTACAGCTGGACATTTGCTTGAATCGTGCTCTCTGCCGTACCTAAAACAGCTCCCCTTTCGACTTGTGGTTTTTGATTTATTTTGCCATTTCTTACGCTCTCCCGAAAACTGTTGTACATGCTTCTGCACTCGATGACATGCTTCCAACGCTGAACCATTTGGACGAATAGCAAGAGATTCCTTGTGAGACATTTCCATTGTTAGGGCTACATTGCAGCACTTCTCAAAATCGTAGTCGGCTTCATTCAATAATGCACTCTGAATCTCCGCTGATCGAATTCCAGCAATAAATCGATCTGTTAATGCGTCGTCAAGTGCTTGCGACTTTAACTGTAGAGGAGACACTACTTCAGGGGCTTTGTAATCTTTGCAACATTGTGCTTGGGGAACTTTTAGCTCCGCCGCGAGGTATGACCCAAATCCACATGTACTTGCGAGAGCTTTTAATCGAATAATAAATTCTGTGATACTCTCACCTTCATTTTGAAATGACTTATTAAATTTATAGCGCTCCGCACGAATATTGACTCTTGGAACGAAATGTGATTTCAAAGCCGCTAATAACTCTTCAAATGCCAAATCTTTCGGATTTCTTGGCTGCACAAGATCTTTAAGTATTTTGTAGCAACTTTTTCCAATTAAAGTAAGTAATATAAGTGGTTTGTTCTCCGCTTTTACCTCGTTTATTTTGAAGAATATTCGCAACCTGTCTTCATAGGATTCAAAATCCTCACCAGGCTCAAACTCTTCGACTTTTCCCACGAAATGATTAGATGACATTTTCCGCGTGTTTTTCAACTGTCAATTTGACTGATGCTGACTTTTCAAAGACTTGTTCGACTTTTATTTATTTTAGCTTTTTATCCTCGTCGCCAATGTTTTGTATGTAACTTGTAATTAAATAACGTAAGAAATTGCAATTCACTTTATTTATCTTATAAATAAAATTGGTGTAGTTCTGTTCGACTTAGAATGAATTTGACTGCCTGTCTTTAAATGCAAAAATCTTAGAAACTACTGAATATATTTTGGTGCACTTTTCACAGGTATATAAAGCATACCTAGGCCTACAATCTCCACTTTGTTCCGGAAAAAATTGGACAAGAGTAATTTATTTTTTCGTTTCGTTTCGCTTTTTTCTTTGCAACGCTTTGCGTTCGAAACAACTGGGAGCATTTAAATATAGTAAATACCACCTTATAGAGGACATCTGCAGGTTCCAGTTAGGATATCCATTTACTCGATAACTTAAAAGGTTTTTGAATAAATAGGCAAAATTTAAATAATTTCTTCGATTTTCACCTGGGTGAGTTGATATGCACTTCATTCTCAAATCAATCATACACGCAATATAATGACATCTCTTTTGACATTAGTTTACTCTTGCGACGAAGAGGGAGACAGACATAGGCAGTATTTTGTTTGGTTTGCTAGAAAAAAAGATATGTCAAATCAGTGATCACAGACTTTAGAAGCAGGTTATCCCACGGTTATACCAACAAAAATTACTTCTATCCATCGCCAAAATTTGAAAATATCCCACATTTTAATCCCACATATTTAAAAAAAAAGGTATTTCATTAAATTTACTCTTATTTTATTACTAACAAATAAAATAGGCGTATTTTTATGAGCTTCGATTTCAGCAAAGCAAAGTAAAGTAGGATTTTCAGCACGCAATTACAACAACTATTGCGAGTCCCGAAGTGTCAAGTATAGCGTAGTTGTTGTTATTGAATTCTGAAAAACCTACTTTACTTTGCTTTGTTGAGATCGAAAAATGGCTGGTATGCAAACAACTTTATTTCGAAATGTTTGAACCGCAAACTGTCTTGCGATCTCGGTTTTGCCGCAGAAGAAAATGAATGCATTCATATATTTTGAATGACTTTTTTCTAATCAAGAAAATATTTAATTTGATCGTAGGTTGACTAATTTTTTTATTCTTAAAGCATTTTAAGAACAAAAATTTAACAAAAAGTACAATCCATTTTTTTGTACTATGAGGTTTGAAAAATCCCTTTGACCTTTTAACTTATTGCCGATCTGGTATCACTGTCAAATAAGACTAATGCGACGGAGAGAGAGACAGACAGAGGCAGTATTTTGTTTGGTTCACCAAGAAAAAAAAAAGCCATCAAAGAAATGTCAAATATGTAGGAAAGGTTTGTTTATCTCTGTTTTGCTTTTCAAAAAAAAAGTATCTTCGTCTTGCTCTCTTGGTCAGTTCCTATGTCTCTCATTCATTCATAAAT
Source organism: Cheilosia vernalis (assembly GCA_949126925.1). Classification (NCBI taxonomy): domain Eukaryota; kingdom Metazoa; phylum Arthropoda; class Insecta; order Diptera; family Syrphidae; genus Cheilosia; species Cheilosia vernalis. The sequence continues at coordinate 45,747,153 of OX421358.1, forward strand.
CCTGTACACACCTGGTACCGTAACGGTAATAAGAAGGGAAACGATTTATTCTATGTAGGGGTAAGAACTATATACTTGCATGTGCAATGCAATCATAAACTATGCATGCACAATTAGTGATGTAAAATGATGAAATTGTAACTTTTAGGACTGAAGTGTAACTGCCGTTATGGAAATTCGTAGTTATATGAAGTTAAGTTAAGTATGCCCACATTCTTTTTACTACATATTTACTAAGCTCTTGATTTGAAAAACAAATATATTTCCTCCTTGGCCTTTAATTAAAAGAAGTTAATATTTCGAAAACATTATTGGTGACATAACATATGACCATAATTAAAAATACATCACATTGTTTTTGAAAACATAGAAATTCAGACTTTCAAAGGATAAAACAGTAATAAGAGTTAGTCCCACCTCAGGATTTATGCTTATTACTGCGCCGTGATCAATATCACTATTATGTGTGAGTTCTTTCCTAAAAGAAAACTTTCAATTTTAAAATTATGACATTCGTCATTTGTTAACAAATTCTGGGTTTCAATTCACTGAACATTTGTAATATTTGTATCAACTATCAACTGATACAATTGTATCCGCTTTTCAATCGCACTACAGCGGGTAAAGGTATGAAAGGTGTAGACACTTTCGCACCGTCATTGTCCTGCTCTTTTGGCCAATTTATATTTCATTTCATTTTATTCATCCATAAATCGCATTTTAAATTTAGATGGAATGTGGTGTGGGGGGCTTGAGATTGGAAGAGATAGGGTGTGAAATGTATACGGGACTGAATGAGAGTGATTTACAATTTGAAACGAATACCTGTAACGGTAATAAGAAGGAAGACAAATTATTTTATACAGTGGTAGGAAATATCCCTTATTCGCTAACTCAGGCGTTATGAGAAAAATATTTTTTTTCGAAAAAGATGCCCCCTACAAGATAGCAAATTTCTTAGATGTTATTTTTCTATCAACTATTCTGAAACAGGCGAAGGCAAGGCACGGGCGAAGCCGGGGGTTTCAGCTAGTATAATATATAATTTTATTCAGGTATCTTACGTCTAGCTTATTCGAAGGTCGAGAGACCAGAGACCGGAACTCACATTCCTCCATATCATATTCTTATATCTAGCCTCTATAGTCCTACCAACATTTCAATATAAAAAATAGATAGATATAATTCACGCAATTCACAATAGTCAACATAAAACCATAAACATACTACCAAAGACATTTTTATTATAGTAACCTATATAACACGTAGCTTGGAAATGAGTAAAGATGTTTTTGCATGCTTCGTGGACCATGAAAAGGCTTTTGATACAGTTCAACAAATAAAAATTATTGAAATACTTGGCAACAAACATATGGACATGAACGATATAAGAGTGGTTTAAAATCTATATGGGGTCAGAAAGCAAAAAAAAAACAATAGAGGGAGAAGAGTCAGACCAAGCAAAGATTCGAAGAGGAGTAAGACAATGATGCATTTTACCGTCTTCCCTTTGAACATGTACTCGGAAGAAATATTCAAAGAAGCAATCTCAGAAAGCGACGGTGGGATAAGAGTAAATGGAGTCAAAGTAAACAATATATGATACGCGGATGATGCCGTCATAATAGCAAGTGACATGAACGAACTGAGTAACATGATGAGCAAGCTAAATGATGTAAGCAACAACTACGGATTACGAATAAACTCAGCAAAAACAAAATTAATGGTCCTAAGTAGGAAACAACAAACGCAGAACTTCGAACTAAAAATTAACACTAAAAACATAGAAAGAGTTGACACCATTAAATACTTAGGAACGATGATCAACAAGAACGCAAATCCTGGTAAAGAAATACAGTGCAGGATAGAACAAGCAAGTACAGTAATCTGCAAAATGAAAAAAAAAAAAAATAAAAATATTATGCAGCAGAGAAATCAATCTACATATCAAGATAAGATTAGTAAAATGCTATATCTGGTCGGTACTCTTATATGGAGCTGAAACGTGGACGTTACACAGAGATACGATTAAAAGAATAGAGGCCTTTGAAATGTGGATATATACAAGAATACTACGCATCTCCTGGGTTGACAGAATAACAAATGAAGAAGTTCTACGACGAATAGGGATGAAAAGGGAGCTAATCTACCTAATTAAAAAAAGAAGAAAGAACTTGAATACCTCGGACACATTTTGAGAAATGAGAAATACAAACTTCTGCAAATAATACTTCAGGGAAAGATAGAAGGAAGACGAGCAATAGGGAGACAAAGGTTGACGTGGTTGTCAAACATGCGGGAAATAATGAGAGGAGTAACAAATAAACATACAATAAAAATTATGATTTCCAACCTCCGGAGCGGAGAGGGACCTTAAGAAGAAGAAGATTGGATTACTTAATTGAAAATCTAGTGAAGCGAAGATTTATTCTTTTATTTGTATTTTATTTATTTTATTTATTATTTTGCTACTGGGACATATAGGGATCAACGGAAACGAAAATGAGGACTCCCTTGCATAATAGGAGCCAACTACAAACCTGCAAACCAAATGGCGCACCGCAGAAAGCCTGAGAAGGTTTTCAACCGTACCTGGAAGCTATGCCTGGAGGAAGCTGAGACAGTGGCACCACTGGGTTGAGATATGGATAATGGAATAGATCTCCTATAAACAAATGCTTGCGTTGAGACTTGAAACTAAAAATAGGGAAGAACTCTGGAGAAGTCCAGAGAGTCTCTCTTTGTGATGGATAGTAGTAGAGAAATGAAGGTGGTCTGATTTGAATATCTCTCGAATCTCTATATTATACTAGCGGACCCAGCGAACTTCGTCTCGCTCCAATTTAACGCCAACAAATTTCAATGTGATTTATTTGAACCAACATGTGGCAGCAATGGCCGGCTCATCTTGGTCATAGTCTTACTCCCGTTGAATGCATCGTGCAACGTACGATTTGGCGATGGCATTCCCAATCTCGACAGCAAACTGCCGCACATGCCACAATTTTCCGAGATTTTCCAAGCTTTACACCGAATTTTCCACCTTTACATCGTTCAAAATCCAAATGATATAATAAAATGCAAAATTTCGTCGAAAAAAAATTTAAATTTTTCGCGTTTCCGTAACAATTGTACACAAAACTCCATACAAAAAATCTATTTTCTTTTTTTTTTCCAATTTCCCGACTTATCCGTGTGGTTTTTCCATCCGTAATGACCTTCTCCTTATAATTACGAACTGCTGAAAAAAATTTGAGCCAGATCGGCACAGCCGTTCTCAATTGATGAACTATCATACATTTTTTACACCATTTTTATATAGATTATATTATTACACACTATTATGTAGGAAGTAGTTCTTAATATATATTTAAGGGATGTGCTCATTTTTCTTTCTCGATTTTATCAAATAGTTAACACCGAATGATTCTATATTTTTATACCACTGCACTGTACAATTTTGATATAATATTTGTTTCTTTTCAGATACGGTGAAAATTGGCAGACGGGAGATATAATAGGCGTTTGTTTAAATGTTGATAGTAGTTTTATCGAATATTATCGCAATGGGATATCACTAGGCATTGCATTTAAAAACGTAGACAAAGGTCCTGGGATAGCATTTTTTCCAGCAGTTTCGCTCGGCTACAGTGAGGGCTTAAAAGCTAACTTCGGCAATACACCATTACGTTTTCCTGTAGCTGGTTACAGCTCATTACAGTCGAAACCAATTCAAAACATGGAAAAAACAGATGTTTTACTTCGCTACATTATTAATTTAGCTGTCATACTTTCTCGTCCAAAATATCGACAAAAAGATGGCCGATTTTCTACCAAAAAAACCATATACGTTCTCCTCAGTGCAATCTTAATTGAAAAATTGGCGGAATTTTTTCTTGACCCGTATGTGATTGAAGAGATATTCGTTCCCTACATAATGAAGCTATGTGTGGTCCGGTAAATTGCTTCTCTTTATACCAATTATAAAAATCATGGATACACAATAATATTATGTTTTAGGACCGAGACGGATCAAAACTTAGTAGTTTTACCTGGAAGTTTAGAAAGTACTTTAGGTACTTTGTTATCAATGCTATGGAACTATCTTGAACCGGAAGAAATGAAATTTGTTATGAAGAAACTTTTGAATACCTTCTTGGGAAAATATAGTCAGACTGAAAAAGGATTGGAAACCGATTTAAAACGCAAAGTGATTGGTATTCTGGACTGTATTTGCACGCACCCCATAACGAGAAAATTCTATTTGGAAAACAAGCTATTTAAGAAGCACTGGTAAAGAAAAATAATCATGTTAACAATACCGTGTCTGTATTTTAAATTGATTTCAGTTTATCTCTTTTAATGTACCTGAGACCACCGGAATATGCAGATATGATAAAAATGTTTCCAGATGACATAGTTTGGACTGAAGGTACCTCTATATAGTGTAAATGTCTGTATCGAATTAAGGTAACATTTATTTAAAGGCATTGGGGGATCGAGAAAAGAATACTTATTAACATCTGAAAACTTGGCAAAATCTGTTACAACTCTGTACGCGTTACAAACAAACTTACTTCGAACTTTGCTGACAAACACAGATGGTGATTCGTGTTTTCCTTCAAGTAGGAAAATATTTACAAACAAATTAAGAAAATATGTTATGGACGCTAGCATGGAGCAAAGGGTAATAGCCAAATATTTTTATTCTTTTTTTGTTGAATCTAAATTCTTTAATATAAAGTGGTAAGGTGTGAAATTATAGGAAACAAAATATCACTTCCTAACTGCACACTTTTGCATATAGTTCAGCTAGCTTGGTATTTTTCACAATCAGGCTTTTTGCAATGGTCAGGTCAACTCAAGATTAAAATAACCAACCCATACTATCTTCTGGCTTCATTGCCAATAAGTTTGATTACTTTCCTAAACGAGTATAATATTTATTATTATTATTACAAGCGCCCAAAAGCGTTAATGTAATGAAAATAATAATTCTAAGCATGCAAAACTCATACTCATACAATAGAAATAACTGAAGTATAGCGATGTTGATGTGTTACAATCACCAACCAACCTTCCGCCTTTTCACTTAAGCGCTTTATGGTACACGACGTACAAAGTAGAAGGTTTGCTAGCACATGACCACTGTATACAACTGTCCATGTCTCAAACACGGGAATTCAAGATTGTTGATCGTTCTGAATAAGCGGAATCAGCTGAATGAGAATGTTTGTCCTGAATTTTCCAGTCAAAATCGTCGCTTCCATGACATTTGATTTCAGACTCTTCTCAATCAAATCAAACTCGATCCGTTAAAAAGTTTTGGTGGATTAGGGTTGTTCAACCAAATTATAACTGAGCCGACTTTCGATTTCAAATTGCGTAGCGATAAGCCCGGAACATCAAAAGAATTTAAAAATTAGACAATTGAAATAGTTTTGTTGTATTAGAAGTGACTCACCCGTTTTTTTGGTGCAGGGAAATAAGTCCACGGGAACTAAGTCCACTGAGGGACTTAGTACCCACCAAGGGGGAAATAAAACCATTTTCGTGAAGTGGACTTAGTTCCCATATAAGGTGGGAAATAAATTCCGAAAACTCAGAGTGGTTTTATTTCCCTTTTAACGTCAAGTTGGTGTTATTGCGCTCTCAAACTATGAAATCTGTATGGGGGGCAGCATGCAACCCCCCTGCTTGGATTTACTGTTGGATTACGGGGTGGGTGCAAGGTTGGTCTTATTACTCAAATTTTGTTGGCGTTATTACGCTTTGTCGGAGTTACTCCAATAAAAGATCGTGAGTTTGTTGTCCAATTTAATTTGGACGTAAGTTCCCCCTTTTTATTTTTGAGTGTGTACTAAGTTCCCATCAGAAAGTGGACATAGTTCCCACCCTACATGGGAACTTAGTCCACTTCACGAAAGTGGTTTTATTTCCCATTAGGTGGGAACCTAGTCCCTCGGTGGACTTAGTTCCCGTGGACTTATTTCCATGCACCGTTTTTTTATCCAGTCAAAATTTTTGTAGGCGCAGTAGCTTAGTGGTTAGTGTGTTGGACTACTAAGCGAGGGGTCCCAGGTTCGAATCCCGCAAAAACCCAAATTCCAACTCAGGGTTTTTTTCACTGCGCCACCTCTCGTGAACGTCTGACAAACTTCCGAGAGTATAACTGTCTTGAAAGAGCTTCTCAATGGGCCGTTTGGAATCGGTGTAAAATTGTAGAACCCTTCCATGCGTTCCAAAAATTAAAAACTCACACAAAACCAATGGTTGCGGGAAGCTAGGCCCAGGGTCCCTACAGACCTGTTGCGCAAACTATTATTATTATTATTCATTTTTTCATAGAGCGGTTCCCCATACAAAGCTCTATCCCCAATCTCATTCCCTTAAACTTTTATTTTCACGGCAAAAAGTAGCATAGTCCTTCCTGGGGCAATACGAATCCACCAAACCCAAAATCCTAAAAATCGAACGATCCATTCTCCAGTTGTGCATGAGAATGTTCACTGGACGTCAATCTCTTTTATATATAGCTGTATTCACCCGGTGTTGCCCGTGCCTTTCGTTTGGACCTAACAGAGCTAAAACTTACTTATCTTTAAGACAAAATTTCATTGAAATCGGTTGACTGGTTTCGGAGATCGACATTAGCGCCAACTTTCGGATAGACCGTCAGCTCCCGCGCACTTATCCACTTCCCCCCTCAAATTTTGAAAATAAATAGATTTAGTATCTGTGAAGTGTTAATGTCAATACGTGTAAAGAGAAGAGTCATATATTCACTACTCTCTTCGGCCGTCGACTCCCTTTAGTGGTGTCGTTTGTACGGCCATGACACGGTGTCTCCACGTGCAATTTTTCTTTCAGCAATCTGTCAAATTTGATAGCATTGAAAGAACAATAAAATGTAGGGTTGGCATGTCATATCATGCAATTTCATTCGTTGAAATCATAAACTAACTAGGTATATATAACAGTTAGTTTATGGTGGAAATGTCGCTGAGCACAGCACATCGTTACACGGTGTCTCCACCTGCAATTTTCTTAGCATGAAAATTTTCATGAGAGGACAGATTGCACGTGGAGACCACAAATTTCATGAAAAAAACCAGTTTCATGAAAAGTATTTCACAGCTCCTTTCATGGTATTGATTTCATGAGAGGGACTGAAATTTATGTGCAGTTTGACATTTGTTTTTCATTTTCACGATGGCTGAGTGGCGAATGGTCGCTTGTAGGTTGTAGCGCTGAAACTAGGTATTTGAATAAAAACGAGACAAGTATAGTCATTACAAGGATATGGTAAATGGGAATAGAGAATGGATGTAGGTAGGATGTAGTCACATGGGCATTATAGTTTTGCATGTCGATCAAGACAGATCTTATTTGCTCTTGGAAATAGCTGGTTATTATTTCTTGTTTTTTTCCAGCGATGGCTGAGTGGGAATGAGTTCGTGTTGTATGAGTTTATTTTTGGGTCATCGAACCTTTTACCAATTTTTTTAAAGCTATGTTTACACGATTGCCAGATGTGCGAAAATTTAAACAAGGAAAAAAACATTTCCAGATAGTTTTACAAGCATCATAAAACAGAAAATGGAAAATATGCATAGCTACAACGAAAAGGGATAAGAAAGGATCATAAACATTTATAGATCCTTTTAGAAGAACACAAATGACGAAACAAAGAGTAATTAAGATGGATCGTAAACATTCACAGTTCCTTGTAGAAGAAACTTGTCAATATGCATTCTGCAAAAATTCCGAAACTCGTCATCTTCCCACAGAACATCTTTCAACAAATGTTCCTCTAAATTGTGCATTTCCCTTTTTTCCAGAAATGGATTTACCCAAAACCTTCGTTTTCTTTTCTCAGCTCGTTTCCGCAATTCTTCTAATTCCTTCATGGCCTTTAATGCGAGAACGCAACGATGTGCTCTGCTCAACGACATTTCAACGAATGAAATTTCATGATATGAAATGCCCACCCTTCATTTCATTCCATATTGTCGTTCTTTCAACGCGACCAAATGTGAGAGATTTCATGAAAGAAAATTTGCAGGTGGAGACACCGTGTTACGTTCTCGCCATAAACTAACTATTTAATAGACTGACAGCTTCAGCCAAAAAAGAGGGATTGCCTACAAGCTGGATTTGTCCTTGAGTGTAGCCCAGTTTGAATTCATTTGTTTGTGCCATGTTAATCAAAGGGGGCACACACATTTTGAAAAAAAAACCAGCCTACACTTCTGGTTTAAACCAGATGTCAGGTAGCCTGAGGTGGATTCTCATTTCAATGTCGAGTGCAGGGCTGTGTTTGTAAATAAAGGGTTTTCTTAGTTCCAGGTTGTAAATTATTCGCTACATTTTTATATGAAAAGTTGTTCGATTTTCTTTTTTCTTGGTATCAAGTGAAATTTGTTATGTAATTGAAGTGCAATTAATGTTTAAATTTTACGAAATAGTTCGCGATAGAATTTCCCTTGCCTTTCGCAACCTATTTCTCTCTTTTTACATTCCCATTTTCTTCGATTCAGAACTTAACAAAACCGACAAGCTAAGTAAGGCCCTAGTTATAGCCATACGTAAAATGCAACCGAAAAAGTTGGAACAGTATAAAAAATATTTTTTTTTTTTCGTCTTTGCGGTCATAGCGAAAATTCTGTCAGAAAAATTTGTTCCTACAAAAACAATTACAACAAATCAACTACCCCTGATTGAAATCTATCAGAAAAAAAATCCTGTCAGATGGAACAGATTAGGTTTTTTGTTGTGGAATTGACTGAGAAGTAGATCGGAAAAAGTTGATCGTACCGAAAAATGAATAAATTATTATTCTAGAAAATTTAACGGATATTTGTTTATTATTTTTTGTTGATAATCTAGCTTTATAGCTAGCTATAGAAGTCGTTTTCGTGGCGTTTTCGCGGAAAACGAGTGCAAACGACTCGTTTTGAAAACTGAAATATGTATGGGAAAACTTCTGTTTTCGATGAAGTTTTCGTGTGTTTTGGCGAAAGCCCGGTTTTGTAAAAAGCATTATAATACAAAAATGTAAGAAAAAATACAGAAATAAAATCGGTTTTCTAGAATAAATTGTGGGAAGACACAATAATAAATGTGCAGTCATCATTTTGCAACAAAGCTTTGGATGCTTATTTTCTACACTGACGGTACTTTTCACATAAATAATGCTCTGTAAACATTCATAAAATAACATTATTTTCAATCATAAAATGTCTACTAAAAACTTTTCACTAGTAGCAATTGATGGTACTCTCGACAAATACTTTTCGCAAATGTCAACAATCGCGGTTAATATACATGAAAACATCGCAGCAGCCGCCTGCTAAAAGCAACCATAATGAAAGTAATACTTATAATAGCACTACAAAAAAAGAAAACAAAAACAAACGATTTGCGTCGTAGAAAAAAGAGCAAAAGGTTTTGTTAAAATTATACCAATTGCTTATTTTTATGTGCCTACAAATGTTTTTATAAACTTATTTCCAGACTAAGCTTACAATAGATGTGTACAGGAAGTACCTTAACAATCAAAAACAGCTGTATCGTCTGGGTAAATCTCCAACGGGCATCGCAAAATTAAGGATCGATTATATGTAAGAGTACATATATACTTAATATGTACTGTGAAAAATAAGAACAATGGCGCAAAATTATAGTCGGATAAAGCCAACTTTATGATTATTTTAGTACGTGACAATGTCCGTATTAGTATTTTTCTAATTATAGTCGACTAAATACCCACTTTATAGTTATAACCTGGTAATAAGTTTAAAACCAACAAAAGTACATATTATCCCTTAGTATAGACTCTCAATCCTCTCCCATCTGTCATTTCTATTGAAAAATTAAAAATTGTAATTTGAAATTTTTTTTTTTTGCAAAATTTTGAAAGAAATGTTCCCAGGATATTTATACTTTTTAAGATCTCGAAATGTTTAAATATTTCGTGTTTCTAAAAAAAGCAAAATAAAACCCGAGCAAATCCTTTTTAAGATTTTGATTAGGAAGATTGCCTTCTAGCTACAGATTCAATACAAATCTTTTCATTCCATTTCTGCATTTTTAATTTTGTTGTTTTTTTTCTCTTTTGCTGTCATTTCATTAAAAATTGCTTAAGGAGAATTCCCCAAACTGTGTTTAGTTTCTCAAACTGTACATTTTTCGGTCTGTTTGACAAAAATTTGCGTCGCGCCCGCTCTAAAGTTGGAACTAGTTGTAGGCAGGTTACAAAGCGTTTATAATATTCTAGAAAGTTAGGCATGGGCTTTGAAGTTAGAGTGGTGCTAGTTAGTATCTACTAATCTCTACTAATACACGATGTCTATATTTTTGCGCCAATGTAATAAATAGAGTTCATAAGTGATGATAACACAATCGAAAACAAAAATCTATATATATAAAAGAAAGTGTCCGAAGCGATGTTATCCCATAACTCTAGATTGGCCTAACAGATTTTGATGATTTGTACTTTGTTGGAAAGGTATTTTCTCAGCGCGGGTTTTAAAAGAAAAATTTAAAAATTTCAAAATGTCTTATTTTGACCACGACACGACCACGACAGGTTTTTTTCGATTTTTTTTTTCATTTTGTATTTATTTATTTTGGCAACAACCAGAAAAAGAATCAAATTTGAATGTAACATATCGTATCACAATTGAACTGTCAGATAGACACGCAACGTAACGCCATCTATTATCGATCAATTGAGAAGCCAATTTTGTTTCATGTGTGCTGTCCACGTTGACTGTGCCATTTGATTCAGTTGCGCAGTTTCTTCATTCGTTGCTGTTTCAGCGTCCATATTGCACTTTGCGAATTAGTACTTTGTTCGATCGAATAAAGTTTGCCGGCCATTGCGCATTACAAATTCGGATATCCTCATTGCGATTTTGTGAGCTTTTATAAATTAAATTTGATAATCTTAAAAAGAAATTGGTGTAGTTCTGTTCGACTTAGAATGAATTTGACTGCCTGTCTTTAAATGCAAAAATCTTAGGAACTTCTTAATATATTTTGGTGCATTTTTCACAGGCCTATAAAGGATACCTCGGCCCACAATCTCCGATTTGTTTCAACACATATAACTAAATAAATTCCGGAAAAAATGGACAAGAGTAATTTATTTTTTCGTTTCGTTTCGCTTTTTTCTTTGTCACGCTTTGCGTTCGAAAATAAATATAGTAAATGCCACCTTATAGAGGACATCTGCATAGGATATCCAATAACTCGATCACTTAAATGGTACGCGAAATTTGAGACATTTCTACGATTTTCACCTGGGAGAGTTTACTACATATTTACAAAGCTCATGATTTAAAAAAACAAATAATATGTTCCCTCCTTGGCCTTTAAATAAAATAAGACGATATTTTGAAAACATTATTGGTGACATAATATTATGACCATAATAAAAAACACATTGTTTTTGAAAACAAATGAATTCAGACTTTCAAAGGATAAAATAATAATAATAGTTGAGTCTTACCTCAGGATTTAGGCTTTTTAGTCCGCCTTATCACTATTATTTGTGAGTTCTTTTGTAAAAGAAAGCTTTCAATTTTAAAATTATGATATGCGTTTCTTAACAAATTCTTAGTTTCAATATTTCATTGAACATGTATTAACTGATACAATTGTATCCGCTTTTGGCGTGTAAGAATGTGGGGCGTGGGATTGAAAGAGATAGGGTGCGAAATGTATACGGGACTGAAAGAAAATGATTTAACATTTGAAACGAATACCTGTTAAAATTACGGAAGGAAGACAAATTATTTTATGCAGTGGGAAGAAATATCCTGTTATTGACCAACTCAAGCTTTATGAGAATATATATTTTTTGCGAAAAAAAAAATGGCCCCCTGCAATATAGCAAATTTCTTAGATCTTTTTTCCAACAACTGTTCTGAAACCACATTTTGCACGGGCGAAGCCGGAGGGTACAGCTAGTAATGTATAAAAATTGTTGTCGAGTTCGAAATCGCGAAAATATTGACCTATGGGTTAGTGTTTGGATGTACCCAAACAATTATAATAATAATTTGCTTCAAAGTATTGATTACCTATTTAAAATAGTTCACTATGTCTCTTCCTACAAGACAACATACTTTGATTTTTCGGATTCTTATTTTAAACTGCATACCTAACTTACGAATAAAAGAATCCTTTCCCATCCACTTCAATTGCTAAATTTTAAACTTAACTCTAAAGCCTTTAATGACCTATGTTATTTTGTAGGGTGCTTTAAAACAAACTCAGAGATACCAAAAACTTAATGGTAACTAATCATTAATTTCAGAAACAGACGCGAAAGTGTAGCTTTTTCCATACAATGTTACAAGTTATTGAAAAACGCTACACTTTAGCACCTGTCTCAAGTGAATCGTACGAGCTATCTCTAAGTATTTGGTATCCTTGAATACGTATTCACAGACAGTAAAATTGAGAGAGGAGGAGTTATTATTGAAAAAATCTGCGGGTGAAATCGGGGAGACGTAGGAAAGCTGTCAGTCTCTTTATTAGTTAGTTTATGCCAAGAAGGTAGCACCACGTTTGGGTTATTGTGTAAATATATTAATTAAATAAATAATTGTGTTTAAACATTTTGAGTGCAGTGTTCAATTAGAATTGGATATACCACGGGTTATTACATGTATAATCATATGTTCGTCTTAGGAGAAGTTCCGGAAAGTTTTCGAAATAGCATAATATTTCCGTTATTTAAAAAAGGAGGTGTCACTGACCCAACGAATTTCTTTTATGAATTCTGTAATATATTTACTGGAGCTATTCTAGACCGTTTAACGAATTGGGTGCGAGAAAATGACCTACTAAGGAAATAAAGCTGCTATTATACGCAGACGATATCGTCATTTTGTCAGAAACTCCAGTGATGTTGCAGATGATGATTAATAGACTCCAAAACTACTGCAATTCATGGAGCCTGAAAGTGAACACCGTTAAGTCCAAAGTAATGATATTTAGAAATTGGTATGGACGATACTCAAGGCAAGAAAGTTGGACTTGGGAGAACCAGGAACGTGAAGTGGTTAAGGAGTATAAATACCTCGGAGTTTTACTGACATCCCAAGTATCCTCCAAGCCCCACTTGAGAGAAAAATTAAAGGAGGCGAAAATGGCAGTAAATAGCAGTTGGCATGGAATTCTTTGTAGAAAAAATATCCCGTCGAGCTGCAAATTTAAGATTTTCGAGGATTTACGCCGACATACATGTTGCACTTGGAATCCTCTCTACATCTTTACATTAAGACTGCACTTTCTCTACATACTTAAAGTGATGGAACTTTCAAGATATCGCCTTCCACACATCGTCGTAAAATGTTTGAAACAACGGAATCTCCAGTTCTTCAACGAATGGTTAAGGCTAAGCAGGGAACACAATATCCAGTTAACGGATTATAATGCATAATCTTGGCGGCGTTCTTTGAACGAGCTATTATCCGCTATTGAAGAGTCTACCCGAGCAGAGTTTAGAATGAAAGCACAACAGAGTGAGACCAGGCGTATTTACCCCTTACTTAACCATGACCTAGCTGCGAAAAAGTATTTTCACGATCGGTTCAATGTAGACGTAATTTCTAATATCTTCAAGGCCAGAGGCGAACTACTTCGATTGCACTTCAGACCACATATAAGCGACGGGAACGAGGAATGCAGCTTATGCAACCTTCGACAAAAAGAAGACGTTTTTCATTTTATTGGAACTTGTCCTATACTGAAGGAGATCAGACTCGCTCATTGAAATAAAGATTCGTTGACATTGGCGGAATTCACCAGAAGTCTAAATGGTGAGGACTGGAGCGTACTGGCTAGCTTCTTAAAAACTGCAATAAAATACCGGCAGCAAATAATGAATGAAACTTTTTAAATTACAAAAAATAAAACTAGTATAATTCTCTCTTTTCTTCGGGTGACGGCAATAGCTAAAGTTTATTGTGAATTATTGTAAAAATTAATGAATTTATGTTTATGAATAAAATTACTGCTACTACTACTTGTCTCTTTTATACCAATACGTTGTTTCAGCGCTACAAGCGACCATTCGCCACTCAGCCATCGTGGAAATGAAAAACAAGTCAAACTGCACAGAAATTGCAGCCCATCTCATGACACGGTGTCTCCACTTGCAATTTTTCTTTCAGCAATCTGTCAAATTTGATAGCATTGCAAGAACGACCAGTATGCAAAGTAAATGGAGGGTGGGCATTTCATATCATGAAATTTCATTCGTTGAAATGTCGCTGAGCAGAGCACATCGTGGCGTTCTCGCATTAGGCCATGAATTCCTTTCTCTTTTCCCATCTACCATATTCTTGTCTGACTATACTTGTTTCTTTAATTCCAATACGTAGTTTCAGCGCTACAAGCGACCATTCGCCACTCAGCCATCGTGGAAATGAAAAACAAGTGTCAAACTGCACAGAAATTGCAGCCCATTTCATGAAATCGATATCATGAAATAAGCAATGCCCATCAATGTGAGTGACTTTTTAATTATAAAATATGCCGCCATCATTGGGTAGTGCAATCATTACCACGTGCTTTCCATCCACTGCTCCATTGCAGTTTGAAATTGCCACAGTCCGTTAAATTTTGTAGCAACAGAATCCCAGGCCTCTGGTGTTCTCGGCGTCTTGAATTAAAACCCGTTTTCTGTGCATTGGTTACATTGAATTAGGTAAGGAAATGAACTTACCTGAAGATATTTGTCCACGAGCACTTTGTAGATTGCATCCAAAACATATAGAGGGATGGACGAGATCGTTGACACAGGAATGCGGAACAGATATTACAGGGACTGAAAACTTTTCCCATTAGCTAGGTATCTTAGAGTTATCCCAAGCCGCTCAGACGCTGAAAAGCTATCACGCAAATTTGTTTCATGCTTTTGGATATGCGGAGTCACCAAAGCTAGAAGATCATCGAATTGTTTTAAATCCATACGCAAGAAATTACGATACAATTCTGGCTCCTCAGCTCTCAATTTTACGAGCAATTTTGCGTAATTTTGTGAACAAACTTCTACCAGCCGTGAGAACTGGCAATTTTCTACCTGACAACGTTGCCAGAAAAATTATTTGTGGGCAAGCCATTCGCAAATAAAATTCTCTGAGTTTGGACAAAACCTGGCAACCGTGTGAACTGGCAATTTCATATTGTAAGTCAGTTCCTGTTGTCAGATCATTTGCAGCCCATTGCTAGATCATTTGTAGACATGACAATATTAGCAGATGTGGCAATCGTGTGAACATAGCTTTAGCTGAAGGATACCTACCTGATTTTGTTTCTACAACAAAAAAATAAATACCAAGAACAAAATGACATTGATATCCACATATCCCGTTTGTCATCCCATACATAACTAAAGGTACGCCCACCTCCAAAGTCCTTTTGCAAGTGGAATCAAAGAGAGATGGCGCTTCACGTTCCAATTTATGTAGAACATTATGGGTAGAGGCCCCTTAATACTTAGTTCAAGGTTCTGTTTTCTCTAATAAGTCATGAGGGTGGTTTTCCTCAGTTGAGTCAGTCTATAGGTAAATCGGTTTGAATGAACCGTACCTGTTCATAAAGTCGAGTTAGATTGCATAATTGTTTTAATACAAACCAAATTGAGTTACAGCAACCTGTTTCAATTCATTATCATTCGTTCGTTTTCTTACTAAGTTTCAAACTGGTTTTGGAAAAAAAACGCGATGAATGAGCAAAACGTAAAAAAAAAATTCGAAAGCGATTCCAGTTTTTGTTAGCCAAAACTTGTATCCCAAAGAGTTAACATATTTTTCACAACCTTTGGCGTCATGGATGCCCTCTAAATAGAAGACTATTTTATTGCTTATACATTTTTTATAGTAGTATTAGTGATACATAGTATTATTAGTAAAAGTTAAATATAACATATTTATAATATTACATAAATATTGCAGTCATTATACCTAATGCAGAGCAGTATACATCATCCAATCGAATCACCAGTTGCTTTGTCATTTCTTTGTGCACTCATTGATGTAGTCAAACAGTGCTTGGGAGACGTTCCAGGCGAACAAGTAGCCATTAACCCCAAACTATTCTTCGATGGAACTTTTCAGTATCAACATTTCGATCGTGTAGGAGGAGTATTATCACATTTATATAAAGTACACCGAAGTGATATAGCTCAAGAATTGGGAAGCGATAGAGTTACATTCCTAAACATTCAAGGACAGAACTCTCTTCGTAATGGAGAAATTGGTAGGAATTATTTCTAATTCTGTAAAAGTTTGCAACAATCACGGTGTTTGTTTTAGATGCTTCAATTCTATTTTCACCTAATTTGAACAATATTTCAATACTTGGAAGAACTCAGGGGTAAACTAAAAAGCCTTTAATTCGTTGCTGATAAAAAAGTTCTTTGTTTTTTATAATCGATGAAATAGGAGTACTTCTTCTTCGGTGTCCCATGTACAGTTTTACCGACAGCAAATTGAGGATCCAGCACCAGGAAATGCCAGCACCATGCTGTCCTTATATGAATTATTAGATATTGCAGCGCTTTACTACTACTCTGTTGGACATAAGTATATTGTCAAGGTAAGTTTAAAGAATGTAGGTATGATATTATTATCATTCATGACTTTTTATAAAAAAAAGGCTTATGGTTCACATTTTATTTTTGATAGTGATTCTAAAAGTCTAAGTAATCATCTAGTAAACATTTATTTGAATCATGCTATTTTTACTTATTTATTTATTTATTAATTTACATATAAGAAACAAGGAACCACTTAAGTATTATACGATCCATTTTTAAACGAAGCCAGCTAGCAAAGCAAAGTAAAATCCCTTAGAAATTGCTTTGAATCGGTATGAATAAAAATCTACTTTGCTGAGTTTGAAAATTCCAATCAAACTGATCAGTAAATTAAAATTGTTGAATTTTTCTTAAGATTTTAACGACTTTTGTGGAAATTGAAATTAAAAAAATAAAATTCAGAATTACCGAGAGGTTTTAGAGCTGTGGATCTGAAAGCCTGGATCTCCGTTGTATACCTACCTTACAAATGATTCTGTCTTAATATTTCTATCTGAAAGAAATAATAGCCAAATGGTCCCGTCCATACAATTGCTGGTTTTTCCGTAGGTATTTTGTTGGTTTTCCTGTACAAACAGAATTCACAATTCTTATAATGTTTTATGTTTAAAATGTGCGTACAAAATATTTAGCAAAAGGTCTGAGTCAGCTAAATAGCAGACCTAAGGGCCCAACCCATAGAATCCGTGGCGTCCGTTGCCGCGACCTTTTCGACTGACAAGTTGATAGAATACACACTCTCTTATGGAAGGTGACCCATAAGCACCGCATGTGCCGGACGCCACCGGACGCGACGGATAAAGTAAGTTTACTTTCTACTTTTCTGTCCGTCGCCTCCGTTGACAGTTGGAACAGCGTGAGAGGATTCCTTTTTATTGGTGGAAATATTGAGCGCGAGAGAGACTCTGTATTCGGCTGTCACCAGTGCTCTTATAATGTGCGATTTCTTCCTTTTTTTTGGGAATTTCGATGTCCGAAAAGCCTTCCGTGGGAAAAAGAAAAATCTAAAAATTGAACATTGAAAAAAAATTTTCTTTTCTAATTTCATCAAAATAAGTATCTAGATTTCACCACGATAATCACCACATGGACGTACATAAAAAAGAGCTTTTTCAAATCACCTTTTAGCAAGATTTTTGAATATCAAAATTTTCTAGTACCAAAAAGTAATCATTATAACATTAACAAAATGCGATTTTTATACGAAAGGTTATTTAATGTGATTATTTTTCCGCACAACATAAATTTTACTTTAAAAAGTTAATTTTTTCACAAAAAATGCCTATCAAAATAATTATTTAAAAGGGAATTTGCGTACGTTAGAAAGGGATAAATTACCACGTTTCTTGGGACAAATAAGTATAGAGTAACCAAACACTCTGCCCGCCACCGTATGTGACGGACTCTATGGGACAGTTCGTTCCGTCAAATACGGCAATTCGTCTGAATTCGTCGACGCGACGGACGCAACGGATTCTATGGGCTGGGCCCTTTAGAATTTGTATAGCATTTGCTTTGTCTGATAAGTTTTATTCATAGCAATCCGCTTTTCGAACGTGTCAAAGGATTCCTTTTTACTGGTGGAAATATTGAGCGCGAGAGAGACTCTGTCATCGGCTGTCACCAGTGCTCTTATATTGTGTAATTTCTTCCTTTTTTTGGGAATTTCGATGGCCGAAAAGCCTTCCGTGGGAAAAAGAAAAATCTAAAAAAAAAACATTGAAAAAAAATGTTCTTTTCTAATTTCATCAAAATAAGTATCTAGATTTCACCATGATAATCACCACATGAATGTACATAAAAAGAGAGCTTTTTTAAATCACATTTTAACAAGATTTTTGATTATAAAAATATTCTAGTACCAAAAAGTAATTATTATAATATTAACAAACTGCGATTTTTATACGAAAGGTTATTAATGTGATTATTTTTCCGTAAAACATAAATTTTACTTCTAAAAGTTAATTTTTTTCACAAAAAAATACCTATCAAGGGAATTATTTAACAGGGAATTTGGGTACGTTGGAAAGGGAAAAACTACCACGTTCTTGGGACAGATAAGTATAGAGTACTTAAACACTCTGCCTGTCACCGTATGCGACGGATTCTATGGGACAGTTCCTTCCGTCAAATACGGCAATTCGTCGACGCGACGTACGCAACGGATTCTATAGGCTGGGCCCTTAATGTCGTTTTCCATTGGGACAGAAAAAGAGCAGTTTTTCTGCTCTCGAAATCAGCTGGCTGTCAGATTTCATGTTCCATTGGCCGCAAAAAAAGCACTTTTTTCAGAGTCAGAGCAATTTTGCTAATCTCGATATCTAGCGAGATCCACACCTACTTACACTAACACCAAAACATTTGTCTTTTGTCAAACTTTAAAGTGTGTTATTAATTACGTATTTAGAAGACAAGTCTGTGAAAAATAGAGAAAAAATTACATTTTGCTGCCGCAATTGATATCAACATAAATTGAGTGGATTTTCATAAGCATAAATTACAATTTAAGAACAGCTGATTTTTCAAACACGCACTACCACAAATGCGAAGGAAGAAAAATCTCGTTTTATGTTCCATGGGCACGAAAAATCTGAAATCTGAGAGCAAAATCCGAAAATCCCAATGGAAAACGACATAAATGCGAAGGAAGAAATATTTCTAGTCAAATTGGTTATTGGTTTTTATTCATACGAAACGTAGCAAATGCTTCGATTTTGACATTTCTCTTGACTAAAAGTAATTGCTACATTTTATTCATACGACCCACAGGGTTTTTCAATTAATTGGACTTAGTGATCTGTACTTGCCAAATTGATTGTCTAATATCTTCCCAACATGAATATATACTTTTTCGTTGCCATGAACTAAGGCCATATGAACTAACGCCGTAATGGAGCTAATTCATTTTCAAATGCGAATTAACGCAATAATTCGCTTATGGCTTTATTTCTCAATTGAATGTGAATTAAAATCACTCGCAGCATTCTTAATAATTTAAATTATATAGCTTCGATAACTAATAATGCATGTTTCTTAATACATACGTATATCGACATAGATGCATACATAGGTATGTAAATTAAGATTACATGCTGCCCCTCTGCAACGCTGTGCTTGGAGTCACTGGGTCGTATAAATAAAACGTAGCAATTGATTTTACTCAAGATAAATGTCAAAAGCGAAGCATTTGCTACGTTTCGTATGAATAAAAACCAATTTGAGTTAGTTCCCACTTTTGACATGTTCGAAAAGCGGCGGCACTGACCTTTTACTCAGATCGATATGAATAAAACTTGTCAGACAAAGCAAATGCTATGCAAATTCTGAGTCTGCTATTTAGTTGACTCAGACCTTTTGCTAAATATTTTGTACGCAACTTTTTAACATAAGACAAATCTAAGCGTTGTGAATTTTTGATGTTTTGTTTATAAATTAAGTTTTGTTCGTGCAGGAAAACCAGACCAAACATGGATGCGATAAGTTTTCACATTATTCCTGTTTTACATCTTGTTGTTAACGTTCGTGCTAATAAAAAACAGTATAAACAAAGAAGAATTGGTGACGACAATAACTTTAACCAATTGTTCCGTTTCACGAGTGAAAATGTGGACATTTTGGCTAATACTTTCTTAAATGATAGATTTGAGACGCGTGGTGGTGCTCTTTCAAATATCCAGAAAATTGAATCTTTCCTAAGGTTCCTATTTAGGAGATCCGGGGTTTCAGGTAAACATTTCAAAATTCATGGCTTTATAACAAGTGAAAAATGTATGTATTTAGGTTGGTGTTGGAGAAGATCTTGGTGTTCTTGTTTTTCTTTTAAGTTTTGTTCACTTTTGACAATTTTCCCACAAAAATTTGAAAATAAATTCAAAATAAACAAACCACCAGACAGTTGTCACTTGTCAAGTTTGACAGAAATTGCAAGGCAAGTACACGTACAGCGAAGTAAATGCTATGTTCGAATTTTCGAACTTACTTTAGCAAACTAGGTTTTTATTCATACCGATTCAAAGCATTTGCTAAGGGCTTTTACTTTGCTACAACCTTTTGCTCAAAGCAAATGCTAGTTTTTATTCATACGACCCACTGTCGGATTAGGAGTAGGTTGGAATTTGGGTTGACGCAAATTTTCTTTTCGATTTAAAAAGTCGTCATCATTTAAAAAAAATGACCACATACCCAAACTCGCACCCACTCCAAAACGAACAGTGACCCCAATCAGGTTGGTGGCAGGGGGCAGCATGCCCCCCATATGTACCTACATATATGTATTTGCATGTAAAAAATAAAAACAGGAAATTATAATGAAAATTAAAAGTGAAATGCTTCCAGAGCTCAAAAACATTTTATGGCATTATTTCACATTCGAATGTGAATTAACACCATATGTCGTTTCACATTTAAGTGAAATAACGCCAGTATGACATTAGTTCATGTGGCCTTAGTTCACGGTACTTACTTTTTCGATGATAAACTAATTTATGATCATGGGTTTAGTGAATTAATTATTACCTATACCTATATATAACTTATAAATTTTAATATTTATGTTTTTTGTTTATATAGATAGCTTCAGTACGTGATGAATTAGCCGCACTTAGTGACGTTCTTATCGATACTAAAAAAAATCGCGAAGAGGTTGGGATGCAGTTACGTGAAATGGCCAACATTTCCGAAAAAAACGTTACTGCAATGAGCAGTGAGATGTTGACCGAACTAGACGAACAATTTGGCCAGAGGCAAAATGTGTTTGCAGTAAGTAGCATTGAACTCAGAGATGAATTTAAAATATAATCTGCAATTTAAAGAAGCGTTCTATCGAACTTGCTCGTAAGCAAGCTTGGTATAGATCAGTTGCTCTTGGCGTGAAACGGAGAAAACTTTTGATATGGCTGTTAAATGCTATATTAAATACATTAAGAGTAAGCCATTTGAAATAAATGTTACATTGCGCGCTTATCAAAATATGCGTTTTCATTTCTCCATTTAGAAATCTTCAGAGATGGGTGCATTATTTGCATTTGTGCCGGAGGTTTATATAAATATATTGCCCATACTTTTGGATACGATTTTGGATTTTAGTTTTCATGATCTATGTTTGCAGTTCGATATGAGCGGTAATAAAACAGTTCTATAACGTTAAAATATTTTTATATTAACATATAAAATCATCATCAATTCCAGATGCTTCACAGGAGATATCAGTTGCCGCGGCATTTCTTGGTGAGCATTCAGCAGATCCTAGAATAATATTGGCATCTTGCAAAGATTCCTTATTGCAAGCATTGGGTACTCTGAGTTGCCATGAAGCAGGAATTTGTGCATTAGAGTCTTCGCCGAAAAAAAGGTAATACGATTTACATCCCATTCCAATAATTAACTCAAGGTCTTGTTCAGATTAGTTTAGAATCTTAACCCTAGAAAGCTAATATTTCTTTGATTTTATGACGTAGCAAATATAGCAATGCTGTCTCTTTCTAACACGTGTACATGTAATGGTTTTTGCGTTCACCTATAATTTTTTTAACTTTTTTATTGACTAATAAGTCTTTTTATTTAAAAATACTTATTATTTATTTGTTATTAGGCTACTACCTTCTTAATGTTTCAGAAGCAGTTAATTTGTATCTATTAATAGCAGCGAAAATTTAAATTTAGTACAGCTCGTCGATTGGACAAATTATTAAGGGTAGTACAACTTGCTTTCTAGGGTTAAAGGCGTTGGCAAACGTCGACGAAAGTGAATAAGACCAAAATTGTGATTTGGAATTCAATTTAAAACAAATGTAATTCATTTTTAATTTATAGCAAGGATGCGCTGATTCAAGCTCTACTTCGACCATATGAAAACAGAGCATGGGGTCAGAGCAATTGGCTTTTGCTTAGATGTTGGTTAGGAGAAGGATTTGCATACAAAGAATCGCGTCAGCCCAGTATTTGGCAAGGTGGAAATGATACCTTGACTTTGGGTCTTTGCAGAAGTCGAGCTAAAAGTGAAACACACACTGGTCTGCTTCACCATGTTGCTCCTGCGTATCCCTCCAAATATTTTCAACAACTAATCGGGATGCATTTAATCGAGTTTGAACCATATGCAACCGCTTTCTTAAATTCTGTATTGACTCAGTTAAATTGGGCTTTTTCCGAATTTATATTATTATTACAAGAGGTAAGTCAACAATGGGATCTAAAGTAGATATAACTATATCATTTATATATATATAATTTGATCTCTTATTATACGCTACCTGTGCACAGCTTTGTCCGCGGAGTGATGTTTAGGTTATCCATATATAGATTCTTGTATAACTAACCCTAAGAACTGAATTTAGTAATCTCCCTTTAAAGTACTTCTAACTTATTTTATACACAGCAGCCGTATATTAATGTACAAATAATGTTTTTTGAATGCAATTAGAAGCAGGTTTCATTGTTTTCTTGTTTGGGTGGGTGGGTGCTCAATGAAGAGTAATATACTATAGTGTTTGTACACAGTGAACAATTTATTTATTTATTTGTGAATGCTTAAAAACAGTAAGATACAATATCTTATAAATTTGTCTTAAGGTAATCTTACAAAAGAGAGCTGAAAAAAAAAAGTGCAACAAGGTATCATTTTATGAATGAAAATATAGGTACAATAGCTTTATTTTTAAATATATCTAAAAATTATTACTCTAGCTATACAGTATACATATTTATCTATTTTCTGAAAAATAATCCTTTAGCAGTTTTTTAATTCTTGTTGTACTCTGTGTTTCATTAATGTAACGCGGTACAGAATTCCACAGACGCGCAGCGTTGACAAAAAAGATGTTAATGTTCCGATGTTAAACATGAAAAGCGACGATGAATCAACTTGCAAGACCTTTGTGAGGAGGCTATCCTGATTCTTTTAAAACAGTATTGTGGTTTCTGTGTTAGCAAAATATTTGATAACAATGTCACAGTGCGAAGTTAAAGATAATTTTCAAAAGGCATACCAAGCAGGCGATTAGCAAAACCAGACTCTATCATATCTACGTAACCCAAAGACATACCGCACAGTACTCACATCCGTAAATTAATATAGGTATAATCAAAGTCTTAGCAAGTAATAAACGTGTTTTAACAGGTGTAAACGGCTGAGTTACCGCAAGTTGCGCAGTACTCCATATACTTTTCTGACGAGTTTGTTAATATAGTTGTCCCAAGTTAGATGCCGGTTAAAAGACATCCCAAGATTTTTTGAACTTTCAACAAATTCTATTGGTGAGTTGCTTAACATTGAAGGAAAATAAGAAAGATCCAATTTGTTTCTTGATATGACTAGACATTTTGACTTTATGGGGTTTAAATTAAGACCATTCAATTGCGACCAGTGTGCTAATTTCTCCAAGTCTTCGTTGACGCAAGAAGTGCCATGCTCAATAAGCCCGAGAGGACAGCTTAGATATAGTTGCACATCATCTGCATACATATGAGATGAGCAATTCTTGATAATAGATGGAAGTTCATTAACATACATAGAAAACAAAAGAGGACCAAGTATGGAACCTTGAGGGACGCCGGTTATATTTTGGAGAAAATCTGACAAGTTGTCACCAACTTGAACTGCTTGCCTTCTGTTGATATTTAGTTTTTCGACCAATTTTTTGTTATCCTTTGTTTTTGGCAATTCGGCTTTCTGTTAGTTAGGTAGGAATAAAGTAGTTTGGCAGCACAAGCCGAAAAGTGATAGTGCTGCATAAGCTTTTTACATAAGTATGATTGACTGTGTCGAAAGCTTTCGAGAAGTCAAGCAATACCAAAAGGGACATCGTCAGTAACTTTTAGCAAGGACGCGATGCAACATGTTTTTTACGAAAGCCAGGTTGATTAGGAGTAAGCAAGTTATTCGATGCAAGGTGAGCGCTAATTTGTTTTTGCAAAACCCTTTCAAATACTTTTGACAAAAACGGCAAGATAGAAATAGGCCTAAGTTCATCACCTTCGGCATTCTTAGGGAGCGCAATAATCTTAGCCATCTTCCATTGACTCGGGTACTCACTGGGGCCCTACTATGAAACTCGATTCTAAAGTGAAACTGTTCGAATTCGCAAAATCGCTACTCTGTAATTCTATAAGTACGTTATGGAAACGAAAATCGAACGTCTCTAGTACTGCCAACTATTTTTTGGTTTTCTTGGTACAAAATTGGTACTACCTTTTCCGAAAGTCCATGTCAAATTCGTTCGAATTCGCAAACAATCATTCTACATCAAATTTGTTTGCGAGAAGATCGATTTAAGAAGTTTTTTTCTCAGAATGTAAGTAAATAAAAGTTGTAAAGTAATAACTCATGAATATTTCATAAACATAGTAACATGTATGTAATATAATGTTTGTTTTTTTGTACCAGGGAGTCATTTCATGGTTTTCTAGAATATCATATAGGCTTGCGGGGAGAACTTGTCGTAATTTAAATTTCAAGCCGTCGTGCCACACCTTATCAAAGGCTTGTGAGACGTCAAGGAATACGCTTGAGCAAATTTTTTTTTCTTCAAATGCTTTCTCGATTACGTCAGTAGTTCTATGTACTTGGTCAATCGTCGAATGCTTGGTTCTGAACCCAAACTGGTGGTCAGGGATAAGATTATTGACTTCAATAACCGGTTGTAGGCGCCTAAGCAATATTCTCTCGAAGACTTTGGAAATGATTGGAAGAAGGGAAATCGGTCTATACGATTTTACTTCATTTGGCGGTTTTCCTGGTTTTAAAACCATTATGACCTCCGCGACTTTCCATTGACTCGGCACGTGTTTTAGTCTGAGCGCAGCGTTTATAATATGAAGAAGCTTAATTAATGCTTTCCTTGGTAGAGCTTTGAGAACTTCTGCGGTGATCAAATCATAACCAGGAGGTTTCTTAGGTTTTAGGGATTCGATTTCACGTTTTAGTTCACTTAGCGTTGCACTAGTGAGTGTTGAAACGTCAGATTGTAATTCCGCCCTATTAGTATTGTCGTGGATCGCTTGGCCATCGTATGGTTTAAAAGTTTCTTCTAGATGAGCGGCAAAAACGTCCGCGTTTTCCTTATCTTCCCTAGCCCATTCATTTCGATTTATTCTAATTGGCGGCGCGGGGATTTTGGGCCTTTTGGTGCCTTTTACAGCTTTCCAAAGTGAATAATTCTTTTTTCGCTGTTAAACTTTCAAGGTAAGAACCTATCACACGATTTACAAATAATTCAAATGTGCTTTATGTTGCGTAGCTCGACTCTGTTGCCATTTCTTACGCGCCTTCCTTCATAGGGTATCGTAAGTGGAACACTCAGTTCAACATTCTCTTCTATTTCGTTCCTAAAGCCTCCCCAGTTAGTGTTTCTACCAGTTAATCTCGCTGGCTCTAGGTTATTGGCTAGTTTTACACTCAATGTTAAAATAACCGGTGAGTGGTCAGATGATAGATCAAAGCTCTCTTCAACTTTAATGTGGTTGGTAGGTATTCCTTTCACGACGAAGAAATCTATCAGATCAGTTAGTTTTGAAGTATCAGTTGGCCAGTAGGTCGGTTTGCCCGTCGAGTGGAAATCGCAACTGTATTCCATACCTGCCCCATGGAGCATTCTACCTTTTCGCGAGATGTTACTGGAGCCCCAGAACGTGTGCTTCGCGTTAAAATCGCCACCAATAATGAAATTTGGTTTGAGCGATTTAAGCAGGTTAGTATAATCACTTTTTTCAAGCGCGGAACGCGGTGGACAGTAGATAGATGAAATTCTAAGAGTACGCTGACTATTTTTTAACTCGAATCGTGCACAGTTGTATAGTTTCAAGCTCTATCTTCAGGTCTTCGTATTGTTCAATGCAGTCTTTAATAAGCCATGATGATCCACCTCTGGCGTTTCCCAATTCACAATTGACACAACTTTCAGCTTGTTAAAATTTAAGAAAAGGTCCCCTAATATTAGCGGTAAGAAATATTGTGCAAAATCTACGTAATTCAGAGAAAACATACGCTCTCGGTTTCAGTCTATTCAGACAGAGTTTGCAGCATAATACAGCTAGCCTATCGCCCTAGGCAGCAAGCTTGTCCTTTTTGTTATTTTTGTTTTTATTTGTTTTGATGTAGTCACAATTGCGATCGTGTGCGGCTATTTGAAATTCTGTGCACTAATACATGTAGACATGTTTACATGAGCTCGGAGTTCATACTCATAGCTGAGGGACATCCACTCTTAAACTTGAAATTAAGCTCTCCGCGTTTTTTTTTTTTTTTTTCATTCGCTTAACATCAACCATTTAGTATAACTATCCATTACAATCAAATAAGTACTTCCTTCTAAATCGAAAAAATAGAGATGAATTTAAAAAAAAAAACTTTTTGGTTTATCGGTTTATTGTCAGTACACAGGGCCTGCACCTCAAAACATTCTCCTCAACATCACTGTCCATCCCTTGCCACCATAAATATTTTCTAGTTATAATTTTCCTTCTAACAACCCCAATGTGAGAGTCGCGCAAAAGATCTAATATTTGACTTTGCAAATTTTTCGGGACAACTAACAACCATTTCGACCATATTTGCAAGGGTTTTCAGAGTTCAATCTTTTTGGGTTTCTGAAGAAATAGTCGAATTTCAGATTCAGATAGGCATCTGATCTTATGGCTTGTGTGGAACCCGGCAGTGAAGGTGCGACAGCCCGCCTGCATTTGTTATTTGAGTACCCTTTTGTTAAATAAAAGGCGATGAAATAAAACACGTCCGATTAAGTTGAAGGTTAACAAGTGAAGAAGAAATTTATTAGGCTAAGCATGGAGTACAAGAACAAAATTGCAAGAAAGGAAGTGAAAGAGAAAGATGATAACTTGCTTATAGTTTGACATAAAAATTAATTAGTTAACAGATGTCGCTAGATAACAATAGTATAATACAGGGTGTTAACTAATTAAAATAGAGTACGTTTGATTATTGCTTTAACACTCCCCTTCAATATTAAAACGATAGAATTTACATTTGAAAATTAATACCAAATTGTTTAAAACAAAAATAATGTTTCGCCTTAGGAACAGCTTTAGTTAGACCGTCAGCAACCATTTTATTCGTTGGGAGATATTTGAGAACCACAGCCTTTTGTTCTATTGCCTCCCGTATGAAGTGATATTTGTAGTTTATATGTTTGGTACGTGAGTATTTTCCGCCATAAACAGCTATATGTTGAGCACTTTGATTATCACAAAGCAAAGTTGTAGCATCAGAACATCCAAAATTTAATTCGTGTAACAAGTTGCGAAGCGCATATGCTTCCTTTGCTCCCTCAGTTAGTGCGATGTACTCCGCTTCAGCACTTGAAGTAGCTACAGTGCGTTGTTTCCTCGATTCCCAGCTTATGGCAGCACCTGCAAGTACAAAACAATAACCACTTTGAGATTTGCAATCATTTCGATCCTCAGCCCAACTAGCGTCAACATAACCAACGAGGGGTAATACAGTTTTTCGATATACTAATTTTGAGTTTTTTGTAGCATTAAGATAGCGCAGTAAGTTAATTGCAGTTCTCCAATGCTGTTTTTTTGGGTTTTGGCTAAATTGAGATAAATTGCTAATGCTGAAAGCAATATCTGGACGACTGTAAACAGCTAGATGCATAATTGATCCTATAAGCTCCTGGTATTGTAAAATATTTACTGACTCATTCTCTCCTTTTCGAGTTTTAGTCTAACCTGCATAGGTAAAGAATATGGTTTTGAATTTTGCATGTTGTATTTTAAAATAAGATTATTAATAAAACGAGTTTGACATATTGATAACATATCCTGATCCCTTGAAATTTCTAGCCCAATACATAATGATGGGTGTCCAAGGTCTCGAATTTCGAAACATTGTGAGAGGCTAATTTTTATTTTATCCAAAAAATTAATGTCGTTAGTAGCAACGACAATGTCATCAACATAAATACCCAAAATGGTTTTGTGAATATTTCCGGTTTTATAATAAACACAATTATCATAGTTTGATTGTGTCAATTCTAATATTTTAAGTTTTTCATCCAAAGTACTGTGCCACTGTCTGCTCAACGCCATACTTTTGTGTATATCCTTGCGCGACAAGTCTTGCTTTCCGTCGATCTACTTTACCGCTTGGTAAATACTTGGTGTTATAAACCCATCTACAACCAATTACATTTCTTCCAGCAGGCAATTCACATAGCGTCCAAGTTTTATGCTTCATCAAGCAACTAAATTCTTCTTTCATTGCGGAATACCATTCTTCCGCATGCGGTGAGTTTTTGGAGTCTTGATAGCTTACTGGATCATCTTATTGACTTATATTAAAAGCTTTTTCGTTAGCAGCTTTTGAATGGTTTCTAGGTCTCAATCGGTTTTTTATATTATCTCTTTCAAATTCATTTTCATTTTGTGTAACACTATTTTCGTTTTTATTTTCCGATAGTTCATTTTGTAGTTCATCGAAAGCTTCCACAAATTCATCATCATCATCATTGTTTCGATTGTTATCTTCTAAATTTATTTCGGTTTTTTCTATTATTTCTTCTTTTTCATCGGGTTTTATATTGCCTTTGTCTTTTACCGGTTCATTTCCATCATTTGGTAAAAGTTCAATGTAGTGATTATTGCTATTGCTACAAACAGTTTCTATAAAACGCACGTCACGGCTCTTAATAATTGCTCAAGATCCTCTTTTCCATAAGCGATATGATTTCGATTCCTCTGAATATCCCAACAAAACGTATTCTTCGCTCTTAGGATCCAACTTCGATCTGTTCGGGGATTTATTTAAAACAAAAGCCCTACAACCAATTTGACGCAAATGGGTAATAATAGGGATTCTTCCAGTCCATATTTGTTCCGGAGTTTGATTGAAATTAAGATTTGTTGGGCAGCGGTTACGAATATATGCAGCCGTATGAATAAGCTCTGCCCACAGAAATTTCGGTAAAGAGGCCTCCACCAAAAAACACCGAGTCATTTCAACGAGAGTTCGGTTCATGCGTTCCACGACTCCGTTTTGTTGAGGCGTATATTCTGCACTCAACTGACGTTTTATTCCATGCTCTATTAAAAATGTTGAAAATTCCTTACTAACTATCTCACGTGCATTATATTATCACTTCTCAAAATCTTAATTCTTTTATTAGTTTCGTTTTCCACCTGGCTTTTAAATTCTTTGAATGCATGCAAATAATCACCTTTTTGTTTCAAAAAATAAACAAAAGTCTTTCTAGACCAATCATCAATAAATGTGATGAAGTAAATACACTTGCTAATTGATTCGGTTTTAAACGGTCCACACAAATCAGTATGAACTATTCCTAGTAATCCGCTTGAAGACTTTTCACTTTTAACAGAAAACGGTAGTCTAGTTTGTTTTCCTCTCAAGCATGTTGAGCAATCAAATAATGAAGATTGAAAATTTGGCAGACCTTGTGCCATCTGCTTGTCTTTCAATTTGCGAAGAGATGGTATGTTTAGGTGGCCATATCGCTTGTGCCAAAGCTCTAACGAATTATGCGTTGCTTTCACTGCTACATTAGAAACTTCATTGCCCTTCCGTAAATTGACTAAACACAATTTCTTGTGTTCTACAGCCTCAAGAATGATTTTATCTTTTTTCATGATCCGTCCCTGTTTTCCTTCCAAAACTACTTTACAGCCGTTATCTGCAGCCTTGCTTGCAAAGATAAGATTGCTCCTAAGCTCAGGAATAAAAAGCGTTTGATAGAGGTTTATGACTTTCGATTTACCTTGTACTACAATATCTAGTTTAACTGTTCCTACACCTTCAATTTTGGCAAATTCATTGTTTGCAACTTGGACCTCACCAGTATAATTTTTGTCCATGCTAACAAAAGCTTCTTTTAGACAGCACATATGCGACGTTGCGCCACTGTCTATATACCAATTGTAACGCTCAGGAGTTTGTTCCTTTACTTTTTGGGATACTTCATTGATGGGCATAGTGTGCCCGCTAGTCACTTCAAATGCTATAAACCCTTCTTCAGATGAATCACCCTTCTGTGCAAGATTTGTTCTATCTCTATTCAATACTACCCGACAATCTCTTTTCATATGTCCCATATGACCGCATCGGTGACAATTGTATTGAAAATGTGACATACCTGTACGCCGCTGATTGTTCTCCACCTTCTTTTGATGAAATCTTACTTTGAAGGCATCCTCTTTCAGTTCACCATCCTCCTTTTTCTTGTCGCTGACTTCCAATAGACGAGCTCGCAGAACTTCCAGTGTAGGAAAATCATTACATGCATCAAAAGCAGCTTGCAAATATTTGTATGACTCCGGCAGACTATCCAGCAACAGCACAGCTAACAGGTCATCATCTAATTTGGCATTCATCTCGTGCAATCGTGTGATAATCAAATTAAAGTTTATTAGGTGTTGTTCCATATTTTGGTGTTCATGCATTTTGTAATTGATCAACTCTAAAAAATCCCAAACTCCTTTTGACGTCGCTATTCCGTGTACCTACGAGTGACACTTGTTCCGGCTCCATCGACACGATTATCTCACTTCTTCCGTCCAGGTCCTTATCATTCCATTCCTGCAGTTTCACAGTATCAGTTGGTTTTTCCACGGTGCCTTTCACATATTTTAGAAGACGATTCTTATGGAGAACTGCCTCCATTTGATGTTTCCATGTGAAAAAATTGTTGCCATTAAATAATGGTATTTTTCCTAGCAGCGATGACATTTTAATTAAAAAAAAAAATCGAGCTGTCGTGGGACGGCCGAAAGAAGCGAATCATTGGACGTAAAGTATTGGCCCGTGTTACGTGGCGGCCTATTTAAAATTCATTTTAATTTTTCATAGTGCCAGTTAGTTTAGATTACTCTCTCTGTTCCTCTTTCGCTCTCTACACACATATATTTAAGAATTTTTCGACTTTTCTTTTTTCCTAAACCATCCCTGAATCAAGACGAACAACACAAAACAAAAATCATCCAAATCGGTGGAGCCGTTCTAGAGTTTTCATCTTCCAAGTGCGCCATGGAGGGGGAAGTTAACGCTACGGTGACGATTTTTTTCGGTTTACTCCCCATCTTTTTGAATAATTTATATGCGTGACCCACCGACCGTCCGTAAAAAAGCTATATTCGCTTCAATAATACTCAATTATTAAACTACTTTAAGACTTAAATGGGACCTGGGCCCATAACCTGTTAAATAAAAGGCGATGAGGAAGAAATTTATTAGGCTAAGCATGGAGTACAAGAACAAAATTGCAAGAAAGGAAGTGAAAGAGAAAGATGATAACTTGCTTATAGTTTGACATAAAAATTAATTAGTTAACAGATGTCGCTAGATAACAATAGTATAATACAGGGTGTTAACTAATTAAAATAGAGTACGTTTGATTATTGCTTTAACACCTTTTTATATTGAATTTCATATTTTTACATGCTGACTAGAACAGCCCAACGATGAATTCTTGCAGTAGCCACGGCCGGCGTAGACTTGTTTGGGTTGAAATTTTAACGTAATGGCTGATGATCTGAAAAGATCGTGAAAGGCTTGCCATAGATATAATGGTTAAAGCCTCTTTATGCAACTGTGAATACTTTTGATCGACTGGGCTTAAGGTGCTTGATGCAAACAACACCACTTTTACACTTTCGCAGAAATTCTGTTCTTTTAAATTCTGATTGGCATCAAATTGGCGATGCCCAGTTGTTGCAACTGTATCATACACATCAATTGTGCTTATTTTACCTCCGCGTGGTAACCACCGGGTCTTGTCCGTCCGGGCATGACTTGCTAAACTTATAAGTGCGAGTGTTGAACACGAAGAAAATAGCAACACTATAATGCTCTGTCGGAAAGACTGCCTGATCGAGACTCAGAGGTCTTACATGAGCTCCTCAGATAGAGGACATACAGCGAATGAATCCACGAGATTGGATCAACGGTGGTGTCAACAGTCAAGATGGCAGATACCTTGCATGAGCTACTCTGACATATTTGGAGCTAAGGTCAGTAAGGATTTTCAGCACTAGTCAGGGTGCTGAAATAGAGATGGTGGCGGATGAACCCTTTATGGGCCAACGGCAGCACTCATATCCCCGAAGTGGGTTACTGACAACGGAATTTCCGACCCGATGTCCTAGGGTGAATTTAGGGCCTGGTCCTCCAGGTTGGGGGTTGTGCGTGGGTTAATTACCCAACCACGGAAAAAAGCAAATGGTTACGAAGCAACCAAGAGCCTCGGATAAGGATGGAATCACTGTTGACGACCGTGCAAAACGGAAAAAGGACAATGACTTTCGGATTTGCACGTGGAATGTTCGAACCCTGAACAGACCACGTGCAGCCGAACAATTAGCGGAGGCCCTAGACTGCTATAATGCAGTCATCACCGCCATCCAGGAAGTGCGGTGGGATGGGCCGGGCAAAAGAAGGATGAAAAACTGTGACATCTACTACGGTGATTGCTACAGGGAACAGAAACAGCGTCTATTTTTATTTTAGTTATATATTCTGAAATAAGGTGCTTACTACTTTCTACTGCTATGGAGTTCAAATAATTGGAAAAAAAAAACAAGAAGCCGAAGGTGATAAAAAGTAAAACACATTCCTTTGGCTTTCAGAAATGTATTGTTCTTCTTTTATTAATTCGAAATGAATTAACTAAAATAATGTGATTAAATCATTCTCAAAACGTATACAAAACGTATACAAAATGAAAAGTATGGTATTATTGTTGAACTGTGTTTACTTTTTATTGAGTAAAAGATTATTTTTTTCTGTGCCAGACCGGATGTTTTTTTTAGGTGGTAGAGCCATTTGTGAAATCAAAAATGACCTCCATCATCTAGAGGCTTTACAATTATGATTATGAAAGGTGTAGAAAAACGTGTTATGTAAGTGTTTGAAAATAAATGGTGAATATTTTGAGCTACAAACAAACTCACAGCTATTTTTACCAAATTTAAGGGAAAGTTTATATTGCCAGTAGATAATAGTCTCTTTTTTTGTTGCTTTTGACAGCATTTTGTGTTGACAGAATTTATGCTATTATGTATTTGCACATTTGAAGCTCTATTACGCGATATGTTGAATTCGGTATGCAGACAAATTTAAAGACCTGTTTTAATGCTGAAAAATTTACAGATCGCGAATATAACATACGTGCGTGTTGTATTATATAATATTAATTCTATCATTACAATTCTCTTTCCATTGAATACAAATTTGTTTCTCTTATATTTTTACAATATTAAAATGACCACGACGACAGGGGGAACGAAAAAGAAACTAATGAATTTTTTTATTATTCATTTTTATTGAAGAAAATGATGTGTCATATAAGCGGATGAATTTTAGGTTTAGTCAGACAAACCATCAATTCCAAGCAGTTCTACTTCGCCAATTTCATTTGTGTAGGTAATACAATAGCAATTCACATGCAATGTAACCGCAAAAGGTGTCGTCTACGTCGTTCTGTGTACCAATAATAATCTATACTTTTGCCACCATTTCTTTGAAATTTGATTCCGTTAGTGATGACAAGGAACGACGACGACAGCTTGTTGCGAAGCAGTTTTCATCCAGACGTATATGACCAGTGGCGTAGCTAGGGGGACAAGGGCCCTGGTGCAGGGGCCTCCTCGGGCCCTCCTCCCCTCTTTCCGCGTAGTTTGAACTTATATTGGCCTTCAAAATTATTGATAGGGAATAAGAATAGGAAACAGTGAGTTGAATCATCCCTAGTAGGCTAAATCCATACGTCGTCTCTATCTTCATGTGTTCAATGGAAGAAAAAGCGAGTAAATAAACAACGACGCACATGACAATATAGAATATTTATTAATTAAGACACCGTATTGTGTCGTAGAAACGTAATAGGTTTCTGAAAAGCTCCTGTTGTCTTGGTGGGGGTCCTTCGGAAAAGGTCCCGGAGGTTTCAAAGGTCCCTTGTCAAGAATCAGGCGTTTTTCGTTATCACTCAGTTTCTTGTTCATGTACTTTCCCAAGTCATTTGAAATTTCAAGAACTTTTGAA
Source organism: Cheilosia vernalis (assembly GCA_949126925.1). NCBI lineage: Eukaryota > Metazoa > Arthropoda > Insecta > Diptera > Syrphidae > Cheilosia > Cheilosia vernalis. The sequence goes on from OX421358.1 coordinate 45,781,778, forward strand.
GATGTAGAAACGTATGATTCCTCTACTGTAGGTAGCACGTCAGCGCGTCGAGGTAGTCATTTTCAGCAGGGGCATTGATGGTAGTATTGGTATTTATTGGATCCTGATCTACTCGAGTCACTTTATTAATTAACACAGCTGCGTCGGCGCTATCAATAAATAAGCACTTGTCACTTTTGACAGATATTTCGGCTGTTGAAGCGGTTTCGTAAAAAAGCTATCTAGCTTGGGCAATTTTTTTTTACTTTCTTCTCTTTCTTGACGTTGTTTCCGCTTTGCGGCACCGCTACGTTCCTTTTTTCTTTTCATAATTTTCAATTGTTAACTATCGAAATTTTAGAAATTCGGAGTACCTACTTACTGAGATTTTCCTATATTGCTTGTCAATGTTTAGTATAGATTACAGGAAGCTCAACAAAAAAGAACCATAAAACAGCTTGTTTGGTAATGATGCGGTAAAATCAATATTAACTCATAAGAAGATATTATAGTTTCTATAGTAGCTCGTTTGTCAATTTGAACTTGAGTTTAGAACAAATATAGTAAATAAGAACTGATGCAAGGCAAGAGCGAATGAAAACTTCTTTAAAAAGTTGATGGGTGGAATTGGCGAATTGATCTCACGACCGTCAAGCACGTGAGCTGATCCAATGTGCTACGGGCGTACTCATCCAAACTACCATATAACTGAAATAACGATAACAGACAAACAAACAATTCGAGGACGCTTGGCGCATGTGTTGAAAATGTCAAATAAGGAGTTTTATCATTGGTGAAATTGAAAAAAAAAAAAAAAAATCTTGTGAGCAGGCTCGAGGTTTGAGGCTCAATTTTTTAATTTTTTAAACTTCTTTTTTTTTTTCTTCAAAGCTGAGGCTAGAGGGCCCCCTGAGCTCCGGGGCCCTGGTGCACTGCACCACCTGCCCCTATGATAGCTACGCCACTGTATATGACTGCTGCATTACCGGTACACCCGAGTCATTCAAAACCGACTTGCCAGTAACGGCGGATTGCTAAAGAATGCACAACAAAACCAATTAAACGAGAACCTATGTGGACGAGAGAACAATTTTCCAAAACCATTGTCGAAGTTGTATGATGCTTACCTATCATTGACTTTTAAAAACAACATTTGTTTGAAATATTTCCAAACAAGCTCAGTCGATTCTGTGGTAGCTTGGCTGGATTGGGCGGACTGGGGCGATGCTAAGCCAAATTCGTTTTAAAGGAGACCCGCAGATTGGTCCACTTTGCCTTTAGGTTGGGCTAGGTTTATAGGAGGATACGACAAAGCTAGTCCTGCTGCACCCCACACAGGACCTATTGTGACGCCCTTTTCTGGGGGTAAGCTGATGTTGTTTGCGATGATTTTAATCCCTATCGGTTACTCGACCTTGTCCAGCCATCCTCGTGTGCCTATGAACCTGTAAAGATTAGATAAAGAGACATCTGAAAGTTCATTTAGGTATTTCACGGAAGTAATATCTTCCAAAAGTGTTCTATTCCTCAAGTGACAGAGACTTGGGCATTGACAGAGGAAGTGAGGTGTGTTCTCGTGTGACTACCTCCTCGTCTCCGCAACCCCTGCATATATTGTCATTTTTGAGTTTCAATTCCATTGTGTGGCTTCAAAGTAAGTTATGACCTGTTCGGCATAAGCTTTCTAGTCCGACTGTGGCGAAAATGTGGCGTATGCTGAATACGCCGAAAATTTTTCCGAATGTTTGCATACGATCCCAAAAATGTTATTACACGATACCTATGTTTATGTCAACAACATACATATGCTGACTAGCCAACAAAAAATTTACCAACAAACACCTTTTAGGTAAAACATAAATATAGTTCGTTGTTGATATGGTACATTGAGTTTTCTTTGTGTTTTTCTTCCCACACTTGTTGCAAGTAGGTATTAAAAAAACATGTACACGAATCGTGCGACATATTAGAAATTAATAGTAGTCCATTCTTCTGTTTTTTACGATTTCAGAAAATTTTACCTCAATTTAGAACTGATAGCGGGAGAAATGGCACCGGTGCCTTATCTCATATCCCAAACTTCATAGCTGGCATATGGCATAACTCCCAAATGATGTTGTATTTTTTTCCACGAAAAATAAACTTTTCCGTGCAGTAATAGCTGTAAATGGAAACAAGCACACACGATATGCTTTTAATTTGTTTGTAACAATAACAACGAACACCGGGCACCGAATACTTTTCAATCTACACTTCTTTCGCTCATACACAAAAAAATGTTTGTTCGAAATTACTCTTTTTAAGGTTCCGTACCCAAAGGGAAAAAACGTAACCTTATTAGTTTCGCTCGGATGTCTCTCCGTCTGTCTGTCTGTCTGTCTGTCCGAACCCACTAGGCCAATTTTGTTACCAGGTCTATCTCAAGAACCGATTGACATAGGAGGCTAAAATTTACACACAACATCCGGTATAACCTCTAGTTAAACGACAAATACCAATGTAAGGAATACATACAAGGAATAGTAATCTGGTGAAAAAAATATTTTCCTTCTCCCAAAAAACGGTTTATTTCTTGATTCACAAAAAAATAGATAAATTCCTTTTTTGTAGATCATATTCTTAGCTATATATGTGCTGAACACTATTTTGCCGAAAAGTTAATAGTTTACCAGATATTTTCAAAAAAAAAAGATAAAAAGATAAAATACGTTGCTCTCATAAATGTTCTAATCTCTACTACGCAGTTGTGCACAATTGACCCCATCAAAGACAGAAGAGAGTCACTGCGTCACTGGTGGTATACACCAAGGCTGCCGCTTCATAATTTCGTTGGGGAGTACAGAACAAAATAAAAGTAATATATTTTTAGTCAATAGTCTTTCAATTGGGACAGGTCGCTTTAGACAGTTTATGGCGGCTATGTTGTTTTGGTAGCGTCTGTCTAATCTGATTCCGAAACACCACGCCATAAGACTTTATTATCAAAATGGGTGTCAGTGCAATCAACAATCAGTTTGTGTAACACCGTTTCAACATCTACCTATCCTTAATGAATTTACAGGATCCGCATTTGTTTGTAACGACACGAATGTAATAAAATCAACAATGGTGAAAAAAAAAATCTTAATAAAACATCCAGAAAGTAAAATTAGTCTTGCAATTTACTGGATAGAGAAATGTCAAGGCATATGAAAATAGTTAAATCCGAAATTAAAAATAGGAGTACAATTTGTCTTTGAGGAGTACCTACAGCAGACGAAAAGGAGTACAATACTCCTATTGTAATACTTGCGGTAGCACTGGTATACACTATATTATATAATACTATAATTTCGCCGAATTTTCGAGACTCGCATTAAGAAGGAGAGGAAAGAGAGAGTTAGGTACCGAATTAAGGGACACAGATACTGAATGGGAAATTGGTGAGGATTGTGTAGGTGTAGCGTGTAGGTAGCAATTAAAGAATCAAAATCTGCATTTGGGTTTCCTTTCTGCGGTAATCACACAATGAGATTCACGTGCGAGTAATGTTTGAGAGTAAAAATATTAAGTAAGTAAATTAAACTAAATTGTGATGAATTCATGAACAGGCGAAAGATTGAATGATATAATAGATTTGAAATAATATTTGATGTGTTGGACTTTAGCCAAATACGGAACCTTCGGTGCGCGAGTGACACTCGCACTTGGCCGGTTTTTTATTTTTTTTTTGTTCGTTTGTAACTAAAAATTTTCAACTTTAAATCAGGTCGCGACTGCACCCTTTAGGAACTTATGTAAATCTAAAATATATTTTGATGTCTTTGTTGCAAAATAAAATCGTTAAGCAGGAAATATTGAGAGGATGCCATATTACCCGACGTTACCCTATGCTTCATTTTCAAAAGTAGGTACCTATCTATTATTATTCGATTTTTTTTTGCCAAAAACTGAATATGCATTCATGTTAAACTCACCTAAAAATAAATGTAATACCGTTTTAAAATTAATAAAAACGGCAACTTTAATTATTCTCAGGAGCATGTTAATAGCGCAAACTACCCATGTGTATTACGAAAAAAAAAACTCGTTAATGTTATGTACCTAGTTCTGATTCTGATTTAAAAGTTTGATAATAAGGGTATTCACTTAAACGCGTAAGCGGCAGACGTCTTACAACTATCCGCATCAAGGCTAAATTCGCTAACATCAGCCTAATATGCGCTCACGCCCCCACAGAAGATAAAGACGATGCTACCAAAGAATGTTTCTACGAGCTCCTCGATAAAACATACGAGCAATGTCCTAAGTATGACGTTACCTTAGGTGATTTTAATGGCAAAATAGGAAAGGAAGACATCTATGCTAGCACAATTGGAAAGCACAGCCTACACGACACCACGTCTGGGAACGGACTTAGGCTAATTGACTTTCCTGCTGGGCATAATGTTTCTATAGCTAGCACACGGTTTCCACACCTCAACATTCACAAAGGAACATGGCGGTCACCGGATCATCAAACCGTCAATCAAATTGACCATGTTGTGATCGACGCAAGGCACTCCTTCAGTATTCTAGATGTCCGAACTTTCCGAGCGGCCAACATAGACTCGGACCACTACATTGTTGTAGCCAAGGTACGAATGCGGATATCCCAGACGCCACAACAACGGGGAAATGCTGTGAGGAGATTCAACGTTGAACGGCTACAAACGCAACAAACCGCCAGAACCTTTGCCGATCGTGTATCCCTCAACCTCTCGAGAAGTCCTGTGCTGAAGACCAGTGGCATCGCTGCCAAGAAGCCATCAGGAACGCCGCAACTGATGTGCTTGGTTTCACCAAACCGCCCCCACGAAACCCCTGGTTCGATGAAGAATGCCGGCAAGCACATGCAGCAAAACAACATGCCTACGAAGCGGCGCTGCACAGAAGGTCGAGAGCGGCTCGTCAGCTCTACGAGCAAAAGAGGAGGGAAGAACACCGGCTTCTCCGGAAGAAAAAGAAAGAGCATGAGAAGCGCGCGGTCGAGGAAATAGAGAGGTGTTACTCCAGGAACAATGTTCGGAAGTTTTACCAAAGGGTAAAAACGACGTGTCATGGCAACAAAACCCGAGCAGAAACCTGTCGAGACGAACAAGGAAACCTTGTAGTGGAATCACAGTCGGTGCTGAGGACATGGAAAAACCATTTCTGCAGACTGTTAAACGGCGAAGACGACATAAATTCCGCTGTCAGGCAGATTGAACCATTCAACCTGGATGATGAAAGCCAAGACTTCCGTCCACCTGACCTAAATGAAGTGAGGATAGCAATATCCAAGCTGAAATCCAACAAATCTGCCGGACCAGACGGCTTACCTGCCGAGCTTTTCAAGGCAGCGGGAGATGATTTGGTAGAGTGCATACACCAACTCGTCTCCAAGATTTGGTTAGAGGAAAGAATGCCTGATGAATGAAACCTCAGCATTGTCTGCCCGATCCACAAGAAAGGAGACCCTCTAAACTGCGCCAACTATAGAGGCATCAGTCTCCTTAACATCGCGTATAAGATCCTTTCTGCCGTACTGTGTGATCGCCTGAAACCATATGTCAGCGAACTGATTGGACCCTATCAGTGCGGCTTTAGGCCCGGTAAGCCCACAACAGACCAAATATTCACACTACGGCAGATCCTGCAGAAAAGCCAAGAAGTCCAAGTCGATACACACGACCTGTTTATCGATTTTAAGGCCGCATATGACAGCATTTTTAGAGACGAGCTATACAGAGCCATGTCTAGTTTTGACATCCCTGCTAAACTTGTCAGATTGTGCAGAATGACGATGGAGAACGCTCGCTGCTCCATAAAGGTCGGAATCAATCTCACCGAGACCTTTGGTGTCAAAAAAGGATTTAGACAAGGTGACGCGCTGTCATGTGACTTTTTTAATAAAATTCTTGAGAAGATTGTGCGAAACTCACAAGCCAACACCAGAGACACAATTTTCCAGAAGTCTGTGCAACTACTTGCATACGCTGACGACATCGACATCATTGGCAGAACACAGCGAGCTGTCACTGGTGCGTTTGCAAGTATCAGTACAGAAGCGGCTAAAATGGGTTTAGTGGTGAATGAGGGAAAACAAAATATATGCTGTCCACAAGAAGGGACACACAACACCGACGAATCGGACAGAACGTCACGATAGACAGCTATAACTTTGAGGTAGTTCGGGACTTTGTCTACCTCGGCTCCGCTATTAACTCTGAAAATGATATCACCTCAGAAATCAAGCGAAGAATCACACTTGCCAACCGCTGTTACTTTGGTCTAAGAAGGCAATTGATTAGTAAGGCCTTGTCGAGAAATACTAAGGAGACTCTATATAAGACCCTCATCATCCCAGTCCTACTTTATGCTGCAGAAGCATGGACGCTATCAAAGGCGGATGAAGATCTCCTTGGTCGTTTCGAACGCAAAATTCTTCGAGTGATCTTTGGTCCCGTTTGCGTTGACGGGCTCTGGAGGAGAAGATTTAACAACGAACTCTACGAGCTGTACAGCGACATCGATCTAGTCAGAAAAGTGCGCATCAGTCGTCTAAGATGGCTGGGACATGTAGAGCGGATGGACAGCAGCGCTCCGGCCCGAAGAGTCTTCGATTCCAACCCGGAGGGACAACGCAGTAGAGGAAGACCTCGCCTTAGGTGGCGCGCGCAAGTGGAAGGGGACCTCAACCAATTTGGAGTGCGCAACTGGAGGCAGTTAGCCAAAGATCGCGCTAACTGGAGAGGCGTATTGGTTGAGGCCCAGATCCACCCCGGACTGTAGCGCCACCTAAGTAAGTAAGTAAGTTTCAATTCAATCGCTCCAGTAACAATTTATCAGTCAGAGAAACAAAATGTAATTTCTTGCACTTTTGCTCGATTTCTGGGTAGAGGCATCTTTATAATATGGGAAAGAATTCCCGCCACCCTATAAGGGCTAGCGTCACAGTGAAAAACTATTTCCTTATTATTATCATAATGAGCTAAAATGTTGCTTTGCAAAATTAGTGCTTCACTTCTTTCAAAGGTCTGTTTGCTTACTTCTGGCCACGTAAATGGGATAACTTTTTTTTTTGTTAAATGATAAAGATCAGTAGAGAGATTTGGTATAAATCTCGAATAATAATTCAAAAGTCCCAGACAAGAATTCAATTGGGCTTAGTTTTTTGGTAGGTGCCTTTTGAATCGCTTCCAGGTTTTTTGCACTGGGCTTAATATCTTTGCCACTAATTTACTGTCCCAAGTACCTAATCTATATCTTCTTCTTGAAAAAAATCAACACTTCGTACTTAACTCGAAGCCTAAACGCATTTAACCTCTACAATACATTCATTAGGTTCGCCTAACACTCTTTCAAATCCTTACCTCCAATAACTATATCGTCTAAATAGCATTGTACTGTAAGAAAAAATCTTCGTTATCCATAATCGATTGGAACGTTGCTGGCCCAATTTTTGCACCAAAAACTAGCCGCCTGGACCTGTATAACCCCCGATGGGTATTGACTGTTAACAATTCTTGCTAATCCTCATCCACTTCTACCTGCTGACACGCTCCCTCCAAGTCTAGTACGCAAAAAAATCGCGAAAATGTCTTCGCATCGTGGCAAGGGGTAGAGATCCATACGCCCATACGGGTTGATATGGTGACCTTGCAGTCGATACATAATCGAATATGCCTTTTTTTTTACAGTTACTATGGGCGATGCATATTCGCTATACCGAAATGTCTAAAAAATACCCTCTGCTAACAACCTGTCATACTCCCTACTTTCTCCTTTATATTGAAAGGAACTGCATACGCTTTACCGAACTATTTTCCTTTAGCAAAATACTTAATAGAATCTTTTTTTTTACCTTGGAACACCATTGAATAATTTCCCTTTAGTTTATCGACATAATTTGGCTTGCACTCCAACTTGGCACATAGATGTTCCACCGCTAATATCTGATTTCTCAAATTCGGATTTATTTTGTCCAACCATGACCTTCCCAATAACGGAACAAACGTTTTAGGACCACCGATTATGCCCAATTCTAATTGATAAATTTCTTTGTCTGCTGATAACGTATATATATATTATTTAAATAATCTAAGTCCACATTTTCTTCTACATCCGATTCATTGTTAACGCAACTAATTTTATTTGACTCTTAACAGAAAATATGCCTATTCCGTTGGTCGCTGTTGTTGCTGTCGAATTTGGTTGTTGCTGCCCTTGTATTGTAACGAAACGACCCCTTTCCTCCTTCGTAGGGCCACTTAGTTTATCGTAGCTTAGTCATTATCGAAACATTGTTAAGATGTATAGTTTGTATTGTATATGGTGTATATGAAAACATTGTAATGTAATTAAGTAAAGTAATGCAAATAAAGAGTACCCCAAATTATTTTGCCACTATACACAATAACCAGAGATTTTGGTTTTTTTTTGGGTAAACCTTGGATCCGGTGAGCAAAACCCCGGCCTGAGAAAAAGCACATCCAGTGTATCCTCTGCTTTTGCCGTTGTGCTTTGTTCCCAGGATATGTACCTTTTCTGCTGATAATAGTTTGCCTCTCATGTTAGGCATGTTAATTTCTTCCACCTCGATATTTAATGCCGTCTCACATGGCTTTTCCCAGGTCAACTCGCCAAAGTCAATCAGTTTTGATTAAATTCTTTTATATTTAAGGCCCATTAACAAATGATCCTTTAGGGCTTCATTGAGAAATGTATCGTTGTTACAGCTTTCGACTTATTGTTTAATAGCGAAAATAATATCTGCTAAGGCGATTGCCAGAACCCCAGAACCTAAGCCACATTATGCTAAATGATATAATTCGGCCTGGTGTCTCTTTCAAAAGCGTCATTATGCTTCATCAACTGATGTATGAAGCAAACGGCTTCCCGCCTTCGTCGTAAAAGGTCTTATTTCCTTTGGCCCGCGTTTGTTGTTGTCTTTTCTAGTGAACGCAGCGAACGGGCAGGAAGGAAGACTTCCTCAGTATGAGTCACGCACAGAGGAGAACCACTTTTGGCAAGTTCATCGGCTTTCTCGTTCTCCTCAATGTTCCTATGACGGGGAACCCAGACGAGATTAAATTCAAACGGATGACAAGTAGTCATTGTCTCACTGCATTCCTCAACAAGTTTGGACGTTGACTTAGTTGAGCCGACAGCCTTAATCTTGGCCTGACTGTCCACGAACATGCCTATTCTTTTTCTGGGTGTCACTTTGTTAAGGAGCAATCTACAAGCCTCCTTAATTCTAAGTATTTCTGTTTGAAAGGCGCTGGCGGCGTTGGGAATTCGGGTGTTTTAGAGATGTACAATTCTGTTAAGAAAATTCCTGCTCCTACTCCACAGTTCATTTGGCACCATCTGTAAAGATAGGTATGTCGAACTCGTTTACGACAGCATGCTCCTGCCATTCTGATCAAGAGGGGAATCTAAGAGAAGTTTTTATGCAAGTTGAATTTTGGTACAATGTGGCCATATTATACCAAATATCGAGATTTGCTTTTCATAGGATCGTATTTCCAAATCACAAATATCTTATTGTTTATTTTTACAGAAACTAATCATTCATGAAAGAATGAAATCTTAATGTGTAAGGAACGCGATAAGAAATCCAAATGATGTTTTTTTTCCTTTATTTCACTCATTGATGCCAACCCGGATCGAAGTTTTTATGCCTAAAAACGAAAAAAAAATTGGGAATTTTTGGTGAAAAAGATATAAATTGAGTTATTTGTTAACAAAATGTTCGTCGATCGATATGTTAATCCTTTTTGCTCCCTGTATCCAAGAAGTTGAACGATTTTGTTACCACTTTTTTGTATATAATTTTGTTCGACTTCGAGACCCTCCTGTGACCTTCTAGTTGTGATCATCTATGGGAAGTTGTTTTTCGCAAACAACCATTTTTGCCACGGCCATAGGTGGTCTTATACCCTCAATCATTGTATTAAGTGGGAGCTCCGCTCCATCCTTGGCCAGAGCGTCGGCCTTTTCATTACCTTCAATATTACAATGCCCAGGTACGCAACATAATCTGACACGGTTCTGCGAACATAATGCCTTGAGCATTGTGCGGCAATTCCTGACTAGTTCACGTCATCAGCGTAAGCGATGACTCTGAAACCTGCATTGTTTTATTCTTTAAGTATATCATCTATGACCAGCTCCCAAAGGAAGGGAGAGATGACCCCTCCATGGGGGTGCCTCTAGTAACAGGTTTTCTTATAGAACTGTTTCCGAGAGTGGAATTGATATTTGGTAATGCGTTGCTCGTCATGTATAATAGGTCTGAAGTATTTCGCTGAAGTATGACTTGGTTTACCCGCTTTACATAGGTTAAATACCACTCGTACTTCTCTCCTTGCCCTAGGTACATAGCCTAATCCCAGGTGGTGTGTAAAAAGATTTCCGATCATATTTCTCTCATATGCGGTAAAAATATTGCAGGGACCTATAATGTTCCTCGGTAGCTAGGTATTGTAGTCAACACAAGCCGCCATATAACATTTTTTTTTCTTATTATTTCTTGTTTTTCAATCAAGACTTTACCACATAAATGAAGAAAAAACAAAAAAACAATTTTTTATTTGTCTATAATGCCTACCAACGGATCTGCAAATATATTGTAAACAAATATCTGCCTGCAATACACTACACATACACATGCCATTTTTCATGTCAAATTTTGACATGCCGACGTCATTATGACGTAACATTTGTTCTAAATTTGTCACTTGTAATTGCCTGGTCACGTGGGCTGTCGCTGCGCACTCTTACGGAAGACACATGAGTCAGCCTAATATTTGTGATGTCAGCATATCAAAATTTGGCACGAAATATGACACGTTAAATCGTAGCTTAATAGTCGCGAAAAGCTTGGTCGACATTTATTTAGTTTTATCATTAGATATTCTTTTGTAAGGCACACAAAGGAATGATTGGGAGAATTTGGTTTTACATAAATTACTTGCACCATATGTTTTTATTTAAGATGGGAAATTTACTTTTAATTATTGCTTCTTTAGATACAAAATACAGCCAATCGACAAGAGAGTGCAATATTTGACCCGAAGCAATTAAAGATTTGTTCCATGTGCTTTGAACTAACAGTTTCGCTGATGCGATGCCTCGAAATGGCGATTTCTATTGCTCCAGACATAGTACAGGACTCGTCACGACCAAATAGTGATCTGATACTAAACAGAGTATGCCAATTGATAAGCCAAGTGTTGTCGCGAGTTACAGTCCCACCTGGATGTTTTCAATATATCATCGATTTGTGTTCAACAGATCTTAACTCTGTAACACACTTCTCTATAATAACAGCAGCTATTGGAATCTTATTGGCTTTGATGAAAAATGAAATGGACTCCGATAAAAAACCAGCGAAGGTTGATTCATATTTTAATAGTTAAAACATTTTGCAGTATTTCCATTTCAACAGATTACTCGAATAACTCGTTCACTTCTCACTGACCCGAGTTTTCAAATAGCTAATTTGGAATTTGCCCTGGGAGAAATAAAGACACCTTTATTAGAGCAAACAGAAACGCCCCGGGGAAATTTTAATCCACAAACTAGAGCACATATTGATCCTCTTACTAATGATGTCCGAGTACCTCTTCCATCAACATCGGTTAAACGCATTAGATCAGATCCACCGGTAATACGATTTTCTTTGTACGATTGTAAGTACATTCATAATTTGTTTTAATTGAAAAATATATTAACTTTTATTATCTGTACATCCTACCCACGTCTCCGAAGAAGAAATTAATTTGGTACACCAATTGATAGGAGTGCTTCGAATGAAGCAATCTCTGCTTTCAGATATAACTTTGCCATCCGAAGACTCGTTATGTCCGATTTGCTGTGCCAAGCCAATTGCTGCTACATTCAATCCATGTAAACACCAATCTTGCAGGTACGTACAAATATTGTAGTCTGCGAATACTAGTGGGCCCAGTTCTGCCCTTGGACTGTATACTGATAGAGGGAATGTAATTAGCCCATCAATTAATTGTGGAAACATTTGTTCGGTCAGCCAATTTGCTGAATATTGCAAAAGTTGTGTTTGTTCCAACAACCCAACGATTGGAAGTCGTTTTTGTGATGTTTAGTACAATGATGTATAGTACAAAAAAGTGTAAACGACTCGTTTTGAAAACTGAAATATTATGTATGGGAAAACTTCTGTTTTCGATTAAGTTTTCGTGTGTTTTGGCGAAAACTCGGTTTTGGGCTTGGTGTGTGTAGTATGGGTATTACATAGTATACAATTACATAAATACATATTAGTACAGGTCCATGAGTTCTGTTAAGCTCTCTCTACGATCGACTACTAATTAAGCAGGCGTCAGTTGCGATCTGGTTTGTAACCAAGAAACATCGCCTCTACTCGTAACGATCATTCTTATGTAATAAATATTGAAGTCAACGAAAGTGCGTTTTATTTCAATTCTATAGCCATCGACATTACTAATTGCGTGCTGAAAATTGTACTTTATTTTACTTTGCTGAGAACGAAGCTCAAAAAAACATGGCTATTATTAGAATTTTATTATTTTACCTAGATATAGTACGGGATGCTTACATTGTGGTTGTAAACAATGGAAATATTTACCATTTGCAAAAATGAAATAACGTCAGTATCTGCAAATAATTATTTGGAATTTTACTAAATATTATATATATACTAGCTGACCCCGCGAACTTCGTTTCGCCCAAATTCGTTAATGTAATTAAAGTAATAATTTCGAGCATGCATAATGCACATGCTATTTTATGTAGACGCTTAAATACCAATAGCAAGCCATTCTGAATAAGCGGAATCCGCTGAGGTTTGCAAAGTACTTTATTTGGACAGTGTCCATTATAATTTTAATTATGTAACTTTAGAAATAGCGCTTGATTTTATTTTTGAATGGGAGGTGCCACAAATCGTTTTCCGATACCGCTTATGTTTTGGAAAGTACCACCTATAGTGCGGTTTCCAATCTTTCAGCACCACCTGATGGTTATAGTGTAAGCGCTGTTCTTACATTTCAGACATATTTTCGTAACAGTAACAGTGTGTATAATGCATTTGGGAATGACTTGTAACCGAAATGTGATCGAATTTTAGTGAGCTGTTAAATTGGTTTTCATGTGTTTGTAAGTTGGTTCGCACGAAACAGAAAATGTGAAATAAAAATACTGATACTATTTTCAAACATTCCCATGAATCATGTTTGTAATTATGACATCATTCAGGTCTGTATCGGTTTCGGGATCTGGAACCTCGGCACATATGATGTCATCAACTTGGTCTGGTTGCATTCTTTCGACTAACCAAATGAGAATGTGCGCATGAGGCAAGCCTCTTTTTTGCCATTCAATCGAATACCTACATCCAACATCGAGTATAACCAAAGACACGATGATTAGCAATATAGTCCATCAGCGACCGACGAAATATTTGTAACTTTAACAGCCATGAAGAAAATTAACCGCACCTATCAACTTGGTTGGTAAATGGTAAGCCTTTTCCCTTCTCTCTCTACAACGGTACCGAAGGTGTTATGGTACCTATGAGTTGCGCTCCTCATAACCCTATTCACTAATGAGCAGAATACCACAATTGTTACACGCTCATTTTTCGTAACAACCCCTACGTGCAAACTCAAAACGATCCACAACTCCTGTTGCCTGTCATCATTATCCAAGTTTTCTTAATCACCCCTAAATTTCAACTTACTCACACATACTTATGCAAGGATCCTGAAAATACATGTCAAACAAAAATGATTGATTCAAAAACAATGAAATAAAAAAATTATCTACTCCATTTCAAAAAGTTACTTAATGTAACATAGTAAACATAAACAAACTTATTGGTTATATTTAAAAAAAAAAAGTCATAAGTCTGACAGCTGTCTGACTAGATCTATCTCGATTTTTATTGGCCCAGAATGGTCGCGTGCTTAGTTTTGGCAGTTGACGTTTATGGAGGGGTAGCCGACGAATCTAGTCAAGAAATTCCCGTAATTGTAATTGTAATTTCTTTATTAAGTCTTCATAATTGCTTTTGCTTATAAGTAGAATACAATTTTTGATCTGTTTCTTGGTGTAAATACGAGAGGCTGTAAAAGTATGGCCGTCTCACTAGGTTACATTATATGTGTAGTATATGTTTAAATGCCCAAATGGCTTAGGTTTTTCTTTAAGTTAAAGAGAAAATTGCTCTTGCTTACGGAGCGTTGTACATTTGCATTGACGGATGTCTATCACAAAAAAGTTGACTTAAAATTAACTTAAAACTAATGTTGGATCAGGGGATATTAGGGAAGAGGAGGGGTAGGACAAGAAATTCCCGACTGAGTACTAAGTTGACGTTTATTTTGTTGTCACCGTGAGCAAAGAGTAAGCTCTCTCTCGCTCTTTTTTTTTTCTTGTCTGTGAATACATGGAACTTTTTCAATGAAAAACAATTTGTAAATGACTTTATAGCAATAAATGTAAAAGGAATAAATGTTGAATATGGTTTTCTAGATAGCTTGATTTTTTCTCTATCCATTTTAGCCGCCAAAAAATAATCATCCATTCACATTTCAGTTTTTTCTTGGTTTTCTTTACATGAAAAATATTTGTGACAGAAAAATTCATGCAATTACTTTTGAGAGTTGTTCAAAAAATAGGTTAATACCATGTGAGTTAAGCCCAAGTTTTCACTAGGCAAAAGTGTGTTTTTTTTTTATAAATATTCCCGAACTTTGCATAAATTTCCAGTAATTGGTGGGTGTTTTCAACTTGGTTTTTTAGCACCATATCTGTACAAAATCAAAATATGATTGGGAATTCTGTTTTTTAATAAGAGTGAACAGTTTTCTATAGATACATTCTTTAGCAAATTTAATAACATTGTATTTTGAAATGTCCACTGATTTTTTATAAGACTCTCTAAATTGTTAATTAACAAAAATAAGTGAAATTTGTTAAGATCATTGTCCAAAAAACAGGCCTTATTTTCCTAAATAAAGGGCGATCTACATAGATTTTTTTTGTTATAGGATTTACCAGAAAATGGAAAAAATATAGAATTTAACAAATTCTTACTTGCATTTGCGGCATTGTTCAAGTATCATTCACAGATTAAAAATAATGCTAAAACAAAAATGATTTCCCCAAACTGTGTCTGAACATTTATTTTGTTTCAAAATGACTTCGAAAAAGCTTGATGTTACAAAATTTCTTAAGTGCAAAAACCGTTTAAGTTAATTTTACCATGAGATGGATTTCTATTAGATAAACAATGATTTTATTAAGGTATTTGACATTGTGACGAAATTATATCAGCAAATCCATTTTAAAATAATTGCATAAACAATAAAAACTTTCAAACTGAACTGCGATGTGAACGCCGTGTAACTAATGGGCACCAAAATTGCCGAACACAGTCGCCCCTCTTAAATCCCACGTCAAAAAGTGACGATCCCGACCAATCTAGTTAGTTTTGCCGTTCAGGTTATTTCTTATCCAGACCAATCTAGTCGACTTAAGTCAACTAGATACTTGAATGCGGCCACTCTCCCATAAGCAGCGCACGTGCCGGACGCGACGGTTAAGGGCCCAGCCCATAGAATCCGTTGCGTCCGTCGCGTCGACGAATTCAGACGAATTGCCGTATTTGACGGAACGAACTGTCCCATAGAGTCCGTCGTATACGGTGGCAGGCAGAGTGTTTAAGTACTCTATACTTATTTGTCCCAAGAAACGTGGTAATTTATCCCTTTCTAACGTACGCAAATTCCCTTTTAAATAATTATTTTGATAGGAATTTTTTGTAAAAAAATTAACTTTTTAAAGTAAAATTTATGTTGTGCGGAAAAATAATCACATTAAATAACCTTTCGTATAAAAATCGCATTTTGTTAATGCTGTTATAATGATTAATTTTTGGTACTAGAAAATTTTGATATTCAAAAATCTTGCTAAAAGGTGATTTGAAAAAGCTCTTTTTTATGTACGTCCATGTGGTGATTATCATGGTGAAATCTAGATACTTATTTTGATGAAAATAGAAAAGAAATTTTTTTTTCAATGTTTAGTTTTTAGATTTTTCTTTTTCCAGCGGAAGGCTTTTCGGACATCGAAATTCCCAAAAAAAGGAAGAAATCGCACAATATAAGAGCACTGGTGACAGCCGATGACAGAGTCTCTCTCGCGCTCAATATTTCCACCAATAAAAAGGAATCCTCTCACGCTGTTCCAACTGTCAACGGAGGCGACGGACAGAAAAGTAGAAAGTAAACTTACTTTATCCGTCGCGTCCGGTGGCGTCCGGCACATGCGGTGCTTATGGGTCACCTTCCATAAGAGAGTGTGTATTCTATCAACTTGTCAGTCGAAAACGTTGCGGCAACGGACGCGACGGATTCTATGGGTTGGGCCCTTTACTTTCTACTTTTCTGTCCGTCGCCTCCGTTGACAGTTGGAACAGCGTGAGAGGATTCCTTTTTATTGGTGGAAATATTGAGCGCGAGAGAGACTCTGTCATCGGCTGTCACCAGTGCTCTTATATTGTGCGATTTCTTCCTTTTTTTGGGAATTTCAATGTCCGAAAAGCCTTCCGTGGGAAAAAGAAAAATCTTAAAATAAAACATTGAAAAAATGTTTTCTTTTCTAATTTCATCAAAATAAGTAGATATGTATCTAGATTTCACCATGATAATCATCACATGAACGTACATAAAAAAGAGCTTTTTCAAATCACCTTTAGCAAGATTTTTGTATATCAAAATTTTCTAGTACCAAAAAGTAATCATTATAACATTAACAAAATGCGATTTTTATATACGAAAGGTTATTTAATGTGATTATTTTTCCGCACAACATAAATTTTACTTTAAAAAGTTAATTTTTTCACAAAAAAATGCCTATCAAAATAATTATTTAAAAGGGAATTTGAGTACGTTGGAAAGGGATAAATTACCACGTTTCTTGGGACAAATAAGTATAGAGTACCTACTACCTACTTAAACACTCTGCCTGCCGACGTATCACGGTGTCTCCACCTGCAAATTTTCTTTCATGAAATCTGTCAAATTTGGTCGCGTTGAAAGAACGACAATATGAAATGAAATGTAGGGTGGGCATTTCGTATCATGAAATTTCATTCGTTGAAATGTCTTTGAGCAGAGCACATCGTTGCGTTCTCGCATTAAAGGACCATTCACATGAGCGCGAACTGCGAATAGTCGAACTGCGAACAAATCTGTTTATGAATAGTAAACTGCTATTTGTTTTACCACAAAACCATTTTATTCAATTAATATAACACCTAATCTAAAAAAAAAACGAGACTTGATTGATTAAAATAACGAAATTTAAAATTACAGCAATTCTCCCGCGAATTGAAAATTCTTGCCGCGAACTGTCACACTTTATTCACAATCCACATCAAACAGTCGCGATCCACAAACCTGCGAATGAAAAATTCGCTCGAACTTAACCTTCAACAATACAAATGATTCGCGGGTACCTGCGACTAAAAAAAGTTCTCATGTAAATGAAATGTCAGAATCTACGAATATTCGCCAGTTCGTGGTTCGCAATTCGCTCTCATGTGAATGGTCCTTAACACGGTGTCTCCACCTGCAAATTTTCTTTCATGAAATCTCTCACATTTGGTCGCGTTGAAAGAACGACAATATGAAATGAAATGAAGGGTGGGCATTTCATATCATGAAATTTCATTCGTTGAAATGTCGTTGAGCAGAGCACATCGTTGCGTTCTCGCATTAAAGGCCATGAAGGAATTAGAAGAATTGCGGAAACGAGCTGAGAAAAGAAAACGAAGGTTTTGGGTAAATCCATTTCTGGAAAAAAGGGAAATGCACAATTTAGAGGAACATTTGTTGAAAGATGTTCTGTGGGAAGATGACGAGTTTCGGAATTTTTGCAGAATGCATATTGACATGTTTCTTCTACAAGGAACTGTGAATGTTTACGATCCATCTTAATTACTCTTTGTTTCGTCATTTGTGTTCTTCTAAAAGGATCTATAAATGTTTATGATCCTTTCTTATCCCTTTTCGTTGTAGCTATGCATATTTTCCATTTTCTGTTTTATGATGCTTGTAAAACTATCTGGAAATGTTTTTTTCCTTGTTTAAATTTTCGCACATCTGGCAATCGTGTAAACATAGCTTTAAAAAAATTGGTAAAAGGTTCGATGACCCAAAAATAAACTCATACAACACGAACTCATTCCCACTCAGCCATCGCTGGAAAAAAACAAGTAATAATAACCAGCTATTTCCAAGAGCAAAATCTGTCTTGATCGACATGCAAAACTATAATGCCCATGTGACTACATCCTAGATCCTACCTACATCCATTCTCTGTTCCCATTTACCATATCCTTGTAATGACTATACTTGTCTCGTTTTTATTCAAATACCTAGTTTCAGCGCTACAACCTACAAGCGACCATTCGCCACTCAGCCATCGTGAAAATGAAAAACAAGTGTCAAACTGCACAGAAATTTCAGTCCCTCTCATGAAATCAATACCATGAAACGAGCTGTGAAATACTTTTCATGAAACTGGTTTTTTCATGAAATTTGTGGTCTCCACGTGCAATCTGTCCTCTCATGAAAATTTTCATGCTAAGAAAATTGCAGGTGGAGACACCGTGTAATGGCCATGAAGGAATTAGAAGAATTGCGGAAACGAACTGAGAAAGGAAAACGTAGGTTTTGGGTAAATCCAATTCTGGAAAAAAGGGAAATGCACAATTTAGAGGAACATTTATTGAAACATGTTTTGTGGGAAGATGACGAGTTTCGCAATTTTTTCTCCACAGCGTAGGCTGTTCGAAGGTTTATAATTTTTTTTTTTTTAGCTTTTCGGTGTCCTTGCCACTTTCCTTGGACAATTGCAACAATGCATTTCTTTTAAGGTCCAACCTTTTGTAGTCTCTACTTTTATAGTTCCTTAATTACTCGAATTTTTCATAATTGTTTATAAATTTGAGCACTTCTTCTACTCGCCACTCAGCCATCGCTGGAAAAAACAAGAAATAATAACCAACTATTTCCAAGAGCAAATAAGATCTGTCTTGATCGACATGCAAAACTATAATGCCCATGTGACTACATCCTACCTACATCCATTCTCTGTTCCCATTTACCATATCCTTGTAATGACTATACTTGTCTCGTTTTTATTCAAATACCTAGTTTCAGCGCTACAACCTACAAGCGACCATTCGCCACTCAGCCCTCGTGAAAATGAAAAACAAGTGTCAAACTGCACAGAAATTTCAGCCCCTTTCATGAAATCAATACCATGAAAGGAGCTGTGAAATACTTTTCATGAAATTGTTTTTTTCATGAAATTTGTGGTCTCCACGTGCAATCTGTCATTTCATGAAAATTTTCATGCTAAGAAAATTGCAGGTGGAGAGTGGAGACACCGTGTATGCGACGGATTCTATGGGACAGTTCGTTCCGTCAAATACGGCAATTCGTCGACGCGACGGACGCAACGGATTCTATGGGCTGGGCCCTTTAGTTCTTCGCTTGAATCCGTTGCCTTTTTTCTGATGACGTTCGCCGGCCAAATAACACTTTGCCAAAAATAACAAACGAAAACAGACACAATTATTTATTGCAGGAACAAAAATGTCTTATTTAATTTCCGAAAATGAATATTTCTCAGTTTTTTTTCATTTTTTATAATATGTTGGTTACATTAGTTACCTACTAACCATTTACCAAAATACATGTTTTCGTGGTGAAATAAAACAAAAAAAAATTAACTGTGGGAACGCATCCATGAGCTGATCGAAATTCACCAAATACACTAATCTCAGTCAGTGTTCTTAAGCTATGTTCACACGATTGCCACATCTGCCAATATTGTCAGGTCTACAAATGATCTGATAATAGCGAACTCCATTACAATACCAAATTGCGTGTTTACACGGTTGCCAGGTTCTGTCCCAAACTCGAACAATTTGATTTGCAGATGGCTTGGCCACAAATAATTTTTCTGGCAACGTTGTCAGGTAGAAAATTGCCAGTTCACACGGTTGGCAGATATTTGTTTACAAAATATTTGCAGATCCGTTTGCATTCATTGTCACATATTAAAAATTTTTATTTTTCTTTCGGTGGTGAAGTCTTGATTGAGAAGCACGTAAAAAAAATTGTAATGCAATTGGGATTGTTTTGGCCGCGTACGTATTTGAGAGCAGCGAGGAGGATGAATTGCCACAAAAAAAACTTCGGCGCGTGTTTGGACGAAGGATTGGGTGCCACGCCGACAGCAGGAGGGACTTTACGGAAAATTGCTCGTGGAATTGAGAGCTGAAGAGCCAGAATTGCACCGAAATTTTATCCGTATGGCTTCAAAACAATTCGATGATCGTCTAGCTTTGGTGACTCCGCATATCCAAAAACAAGAAAAAAATATGCGTGCTAGCATTTCAATGGCTGAGCGGCTTGTAATAACTCTACGATACCTAGATACTGGGCAAAATTTTTGGTACCTGCAATATCTGTTCTCCATTTCTGTGTCAACGATCTCGTCCATCATTCCAGTTGTTTTGGATGCAATCTACAAAGTGCTCGTGGACAAATTTCAAAGCGATTTGAGAGGATCATAAATATTTCTAGAACGTTTTGCAGGGGTCATAAAATGATGACAACAATTTAGTTTTTTATAAACATTTCCAAATACTTTGGAGACAAGAATCATAAAACGGAAAACACAAAATATACCTACATACTCGTAAAACAAAAAGTTATTGGAAAGGTTCATAAATATTTATAGATCCTTTTAGAAGAATCATTAAAAAAGGAAAGGGTTTTTCCTAGATCCTTCCCGTTCCCATATCGACTTCTTCGTCCACGTACATATTTAAAATTCACACATTTAGTCCCAATCTACACAAAAATGCAAAGAAAATAGCACAGAAACTTCGTTTTGTTCGGTCGATTATGAAAAATATTTGTCCCCCAAATATTTGCAGATGTCGTAACCACAGCACATCTGCAAATAGCAAATGAGTTTGCAAATGTCCTAAGCGTCTGGCAATGGTATGACAGTGATAAAATTGGGTGTTTAGACGATTGGCAGATACCTGACAATTTCATTGTCAGATGGCGGTCTCGCAACATCTAACAATGACTTTTCTGCAAATATTGGTAGACAAAATTGGCAGTTCACACGGCTGGCAGACACTTGGGACATTTATTTCATTTGTAGACCTGACAATATTGGCAGATGTGGCAATCGTGTGAACATAGCATTCTCTCTTTATTTTTCGCACGAAGTGAGGGTATTTATCCTTTGTCACCGAACTCTAAATCCTCGATTTGTTTATGAAAAAATATTTCTTCTAAAAGTAAAGTTGGTATTATTCGGAAAGAAATTCACATTAAATTAACCTTGAGTAGGTACACAAATCGCAGTTTGTATTGTAATGATTATTTCTTGGTACCGACTAGAAATCTTTTGCAAAAAGACAAATCTCTTTTTTATGGGCACTTAGTGTGTTGCATTGTAGTTCGAATATTTTTTCGTCAGATTCATGACACAATTTTGATGCTATATTTTTGTTTTGTACGAATCGTTTTTCGAGCATAAAAATGCCCACAAAAGGTAGAAATTCCACGATGTATGATGACTGCTGAACCTACGTGAAGTTAGCCCGCACTTTTTCTAGAATGAAAAACGTGAATTGCAGTTCGATAGGCATTCGTTTGTAGTTGTTTGTTTGAGTAGTGAAATCTATTTTTTTCTAATGCTTTCTGTTAGATGTATCTAATGGAGAAAAAAAAAAATTACCTCACTTTTTATTCGCAATTTAAGGGGAGCCTATAATGGTCTAAATTGACCCATTTTTAAGCGATCCTATATTTACATTGCTAATGAGCTATGAATGGTCAAATATGATTTTTTGATGTGTAAACATCTAAGCGCGCGTTGTTGGAATCTGATGGAGTAGTTCCAAACATAGGACTTGATGCAACGGATATGCGTCACGGATATACATTGCGCGCTGTTGGAATCTGGTGGAGTAATTCCAAACATTTAACTTGCCGTCACGGAAATGCATCATTGTGTTTTATCATTGCGCGTTGTTGGAATCTGGTGGAGTAATTCCAAACATTTAACTTGCCGTCACGGAAATGCATCATTGTGTTTTATCATTGCATACGTTTTTATCATTGCATACATTTATGAGCTGAAATAAAGCATGTTTTTGAAGTTATTACTTCTTTAGGCGCGGCGCGTTGGGCACTTTGGATGGGAAGAAACCAATAAACTCGCGTCACTGTTACCATCACCGTCACTGTTACCGTTACCGTCACCGTCACCGATCCCACCCTGCAAACCAAAAGTCAGTAGTTTATCAAAAACACAACTACAGATAAACATGATTTTGCGAATGTGTTTGCGTATTGGATTTATGTACTCTGCAAACTTTCAATCTTGTCAGTTTTTTGTTGTTGTTATCCTTCATAATCCAATTGGGGTTTATGCCTGGACAATTAAGAATTGCGACCAATGTCTAGACACTTTCCAAAATATGCAAAAGCAGATGCAAAATGCAATCGGCCTTACCAATAATCAACTTTAGTCTGGCACTTTGCGAAAAGACTCCACACTTTCCAAAATCCCTTTACCAATAAACAAATATAGTTGCCAGACTATCGCTAATTGTAGGGTTAAATGTTAGTGTTGAGAAAGCTATGTTTATCTCGGGCATTAGCTAAATAAATCCTCCCTTATGTCATTTTGAAGACAAGTGTTGCCCAACCATCCAAAATCACGCTAGTAAATTTCGTAATAGGAGAGAATTTAATACGATGTTGTTCAGCCTGAGCATTTACAATTATTAATTAACTTTAGTAAATTGTGAATGTTTTCTAATTTTATTCATTGCAATACAACAATGCAAATGGTTTTTAAGTCTAACATCACAAATTTGTACAAATGTATGCAAAATATTGAAAAATATTGCTTTTTTGTTTTATTTCTAAACACGTGAAGCATATATTTTTCTCTGTTTTATCTTGTTTAACCGCTAGCTCTTGCTTTTTGATTGGTTTCCCTCTGTAAATAGTTTGCGAGCAACGAAATTAATTTAATATAAGTTTGGGATATTTCCAAGACTTTCTTGACAGTCGTCGCAAACAGAAAAAAATATCATCTTACCTAAGGCTCATACAATTTTTCAACAATTCTCAGTACCTCATGCGAATCAGGTAGATATTTTGTTATATATTGATATTTTTGAATGAGGATCTCTAATGAGACAATGGTTGGTGTGAAAAGGTTCACTTCGCGGAAAATATAGTTATAAAAATAGAATTATCAGCATTCAGCAAAAAAACATGCAAAATTACAAGTTTATTAACTTTTGGAGGAGTAACATCCTAACAGGTAGTACGAAAATATTGCGTTTTATATTTTTCAGTTCGAATTTCAACTTTTGTCGGTTTCTGAGTATCCCGAATTAAGGAATATATAAGCCATACAATTTTTTGTAGGTTAAATTGTTTTTGTTTTCAAACCCGGAAGCGATAAAATTCTTACACGTTTCCTACGTGCGATTGTAATTTATTCTGAAATGAATGAGCCAGTTATTATTTCTATTTTCAAAAATATTCACTTGCTAACGACGCAATTGTGGTGTTTAGACCTCTAATAAGTTTTGATTTGCATCGTCAGCCTACGAATAAATGAAACCATTTAAATAAACTGTGCTCCGTTTATTGAATAATTTGAAAGAGATTTTATTACGACACAAATGCTCTCATAAAGAAATCGCGAGGTAGTATTAGAAAACAATGGAAAGCGTACCATAAAAGTACTGAAAATTGTGTCCGATCGAACGATATGGCATTACTGATTTGCATATGATATTTGACAGATCAGCGGATATTTTGTGCATTTCCTATTTTGCGTTTTGTTTTTTGCTTATAATAAGTATCAAAGAGCATTGGGAAGATATGTGTTGGGCAAATTTAATTGCAATTTATGTATTCCTTCATTTAGAATTAAATCCTCCTTGTGAAAGAGACCTCGTTTTTCACGAAAACAAATTATGAAATTTGAATTCTGCAATGACAACAAATGTAATAGATTCTAAGAAAGTTGTAAGAGAAAGATATTGGTTTCGTACAAAATTTCGAAGTCGAGATTTTAATCAATTCTGATATTACGATGATAGAGGAACTCAAAAAAGTGGGTCACAAAATTCTGTCCGGTCTGTCCGTCTGTCCGTCCTTCCACAGGCCTACAGCCTAAACGGCTTCCCGGATTACGTTCAAACCTCGGATTTGGAGTTTTTAGGCTTACAGTTCGGGAGGTGTTTTTTTTTTTCAAGGTAACCTCAGTATTAATGGTACTTCCCATATAATATTTTCGTACCAGTTTGATTTGATCGAAAACGGCTCCAACGATTTCAACCAAAATTGATATTTAAGCTTATGTAGGTGAGGTTACCAGGACTGCGTACCCAGTTTTTGGCTAAAAATTCGAACAACGGTACTTTTGAAATTTCGACATATCTCGAAAACGCTCTATACGATTGTAACAGCAAATAATTTCTAAGGTAATGTGGTCATTTATAACTTAATAGCAAACTCAGTTTTTCTCTATATTATCGTACAATGGATTTTTGAAAAAAGGAATTTTTTAAAATTTAGTTTTTTTTAGTTTACCGGAAAACAGCTCTAACGATTTCAACCAAAATTGATATATGAGCTTAAGTAGGTGTGGTTACCAGGACTGCGTAGGTACCCAGTTTTTAGCTAAAAATTCGAACAACGGTACTTTTGAAATTTCGAAATTTCTCAAAAACGGTCTGCCTATACGATTGTAACAAAAATTCATTTTTAAGGTAATGTGGTCCATTATAACAACAGCAAACTCAGTTTCTCTCATTATTATAGTACAAAGGATTTTTGAAAATTGTATTTTTTTAAAAATTTTGTTTTGTTTAGTTTACCTGAAAACGGCAACAACGATTCTGACCAAAATGCAGACTTAAAGTCAAATGGATGTTTTCAAAACTATTGTGTCCTTAATTTTCAATTCGAAGCACCGAAAACGCTAATTTTAAAAACTGCTCATATCTCGAAAACCCCATCGTTGATTTCGATAAAACTACGAAGCAATGCTTACATACCGAACAATAACTTATAATCGGTTTTCACCTAAATATTTACGCAATATTATTTTTCAAATTAAACATTGCAATATTTGGTACTGTTTTGTCTGGCAAATTTTACAAAAACCGCTCTAACGATTTTGACCAATATACATATAAAAGATAATATAAGTATTATTAATAAGATCCCGTACTTTCTTTTTCTCAAAGAAATTCGAAGATGTGAGTTTTTTAAATTATTTATCAAAAAATACTACAGAAATCACGATCTATGTATTTTCACATACATATATCTACGGTATATTTTTGTAATAGGCATAATGCCCCATATCTTGTGAGTTGTAAGACCTTATAAAATAGTACAGTAGCCAGAACTTGCGACACTTGCCTGTTACTGAGACCTTAAGCTTTTAAAAACTTATATTGTTATTTTATATGGGTTTACCACGATATCTCGAAAAAAAATCTCGAAAGCAAAAATCTCGAATGTAAAAATCTCTAAAAAATAATCTCGAATTAAAAAAATATCGAAAAAAAAAATTTTGAAAGCTTTATCTCGAAAAAAAAAAACTCGAATTAATATTAATTTTTGAGACAATGGTAACAATTTGCGCAAATTATGAAATGTGTATTCTGCAACCCCCCTGCTTGGGTTTACTGTTGGATTACGGGGTGGGTGCGAGGTTTTTTACTTATATTTTTTGTTGAATTTTCAAATTGTTGGGTGGGACATAAGGCCCAACATTTTTTCTTTTGATAAAAAAAAACATCGAATTTAGTTTTTATTTTCGAGATTTTTTCGAGATATTTATACATTCGAGATTTTTGTACATTCTAGATTTTTGCATTCGAGATTAAAAAAAAAATTTCGAGATTTTTAGCCTTCGAGATTTTTGTCATTCGAGATTACGTTTTATATAACTGCCATTTGAGATAGATATCCAATTTTTTGTTTTCTTTAATCTAGTGTCGAGAAAGTTTCGTTCGACCCAGTCGTGCACTTTATTTATTATAGTTTGAAGGCACCATCAGAAGCAAAGTACTTCCTTAGCACTGCTTTTGACGAGGAAAAGAAGTACATCTTATGTACTTCCTTTTACGTAGACACGATGTACTTCTTTAGTACTTCCTTTTTCGTTGGAACAAAGTACTTATTAAGTACTTCCTTTTACGTAGGCACGATGTACTTCTTTAGTACTTCCTTTTTCGTAGGAACAAAGTACTTATTAAGTACTTCCTATTACGTAGAAACAGAGGTTCAAGGCAGTAGTTTTTTCAAGATGTTAGAAAGGGATGGGTGCTTTACGTATTCTCATATACGGAAGGTATATAACTGAGTATTTGCCCGAGCGCCTATCCTTTTTCAGTGGAAAGAAAGTACTTTTTGTACGTACATATTTCAGTAGGTATTTCAGTACTTCTGCGTTTGCAGGGCAATGAAACTTTGTATGTGTGCATGGTTGTATGGAGCTAGAAAGGTAAGATAGTTTTGGATCCGATAGGTGGCGCTGTTTGTGGTCGCAGTGGCTTAGTGGTTAGTGTGTTGGACTACTAAGCGTTTGTAGTTATCCAGCATTTGAAATATCCGTCCCCTTAAATCAGTCTGCGAAGACGATTTCAACCATTTTCTTAAATTTTCAATAAATCGTTATCTATTGATAAGAGGTAATTTTTTTTTCTCCATTAGTTACATCTAACAGAAAGCATTAGAAAAAAATAGATTTCACTACTCAAACTCAAACTCAAAAAGTTGATTAATAACTGAAATATGGATATGAGTTTATATGACGAAGTAGTGTTCGCTTAAGTTGCATTTAATTTTTTTTCTTTGTAATAAAATCACAAAATTTAAATTGGATTAGATAGTCAGGAATACAGGCTTTGCAGAAATTGCATTTTTGTTGTTATAAATTGTTTCAAAGGGGTTAGGTTTTAATGTTATTCGAAGGAATAGAAAGAATTGTTGGATAAAATCGGGGTTTATTGGTTGTTGTTGCTAATTGACAAATAGTGACTCATGTGGATGGGCACTGATGAGTGCTTTGCGAAAATGTGTTTACCGTTGTTTTGTTGTTGTTGGGAAGCCCATATATGGATGCAACTCTAAAGGGATGCGTTTTTTGACTTTGAGTGCTTTTTATTAAGCAACGCTTAAGTGAATTCAGAAATTTGAAATGCAGTTATTTAAGTTAGGATATGCCTTATGCACCAGTGGTTTTAAATTATCTCTCTCTTTTGTAAATTCGGTTCTGTGAGGCAATCACAGATACTAGCGAGGCTTCCAGACTTCGCAAAATGTTGGCTAAGGACGCAGCCGTCCCTAGCTTTATTAAGAAATCGGACGGCTCGTGGGCCGAAAGCAGCGAGGAAGTTCTGGAATCACTAGTGGAAGCACACTTTCCAGGAAGTAGCGTGCCAATAACTCCATTACCTAATGGATATGGCATTGAATCAGGAATAGACGTAAGGGTTGTTGACAATGTCATCACTGGGAAGAAACTGCGATGGGCCATTAAGTCCTTCGCTCCGTTCAAAGCTCCTGGCCCCGATGGCATTTTGCCGGCTATGCTTCAAAGGGCGCCAGACATAGTTACGAATATGATCGGTAATCTTTTTACACACTGCCTGCGATTAGGCTATGTACCCAGGGCGTGGAGAGAAGTACGAGTGGTATTTATACCCAAAGCGGGTAAACCAAGTCATACTTCAGCGAAAGACTTCAGACCTATTAGTCTGTCGTCATTCCTCCTCAAAACACTTGAAAGGCTTATAGACATCTATATAAGAAGCAAGTGTTGCAACGGCACTCTATGTAGTGCTCAGCACGCATACTTGAAAGGTAAATCGGTAGAAACGGCTCTACACGAGGTAATAGGCAAAATAGAAGGCAGCCTACACCAGAAAGAATTTGCATTAGCTGCCTTTTTGGATATTGAGGGTGCCTTTAATAACGTCAGGAAAGATGCAATCAAAAGCGCCTTGGAAAAGATAAATGTCGAGCAACGCATCACCAACTGGCTATGCGAAATGCTCTCGACGAGAAACATTAATTCCACTCTCGGAAACAGTTCGATAAGGAAATCTGTTACTAGAGGCACCCCGCAAGGAGGGGTTATCTCTCCCCTCCTCTGGGTGCTGGTCATAGACGACATTCTTAAAGAATTAAACAATGCAGGTTTCAAAGTCATCGCATATGCTGACGACGTAGTCATCATTGTTCAAGGAAAATTCCTGAACACGATGAGTGAACTCATGGAAACAGCCCTCAATAGGCTTAGATTATGGGCCGAAGGGTGTGGACTACGAGTCAACCCGGAGAAAACCGAACTCGTACTATTTAGTACAAAATACAAGATACCACCCTTCAACCTGCCCAGACTTGATGGAGTGGAGCTCTCTCTCTCGGAGAGCGCAAAATATCTTGGCACGGTATTAGACAGGAAATTAAATTGGAAACTTAACGTACAGGAAAGAGTCCGCAAGGCTTATAATGCTCTCTTCATATGCAAGAGAACAGCAGGAAAGAAATGGGGCATGAAGCCATCAATCTTATATTGGCTATACAAAATGGTAGTAAGACCCATAATTACATATGGGGCTCTTGTCTGGTGGAAAGCCACAAACAAGAAATATGTACGGGATATGTTGACCAGGGTACAAAGAACAGCCTGCATTGCCGTTACAGGTGCTTTACGTACCACACCAACGGCTGCACTGGAGGCGTTTATGAATCTTTTGCCACTGGACTTACAAATAAAATCAATTGCAGGAAATAGTGCGCTACGGCTCACTAACATTGGGCTCTTTAAGAACAGTAGGATAGGACATAGCAGTATTTTGAAGGAATCATTCTCCGAAATACCGGAAAAGGCGGATGAAGGTCTTGGTACACTAGATTTTGACACACCGTATGATGTGTTGTACCCTGACAGAGAGGATTAGTATAGGAACTTGGTGTCGAGGGTAAATGAGACCTCGATATATACTGACGGCTCCAAAACCAGTGAGGGCACAGGGTCTGGTGTATTCTCCAATGAACTGGACTTACATCTGGCCCTGAGACTTCCGGACACATGCAGTGTGTTCCAGGCGGAGATTCTGGCAGTACTCAAAGCTGCGGAGGTACTTGAGATGAGATCGATATCCAACAAGAATATCGCCATCTACATTGATAGTCAGGCTGCGCTTAAAGCGCTAGAGTCACATACCACTAAATCTGAACTAGTAAGGAATTGCCGCACAATGCTCAAGGCATTATGTTCGCAGAACCGTGTCAGATTATGTTGGGTACCTGGGCATTGTAACATTGAAGGTAATGAAAAGGCCGACGCTCTGGCCAAGGAAGGAGCTGAGCTATCACCAATCAGCATGATTGAGGGTACAAGACCACCAATGGCCGTGGCTAGAAGGGTTGTTTCTGAAAAAACTTCCCAGTTAGCAGCCACAAGATGGTCACAACTAGATGGTCACAGGGTCTCAAAGGCACTGTGGCCCATTTTAAACCGGAGAAAGTCTGAAGAATTAATCAACTTCAGTAGAACCAAACTAAGGTTAACGGTAGGAATACTCTCTGGACATTGCCTTCTAAGGAAGCATGCCATGAGACTAGGACTAGCTAGCTCGGACATATGCAGGTATTGTGAGGACCTACAAGTCACGGAAGACATCTTCCACATTTTATGTGAGTGTCAAGCAATCGCTCGGAGTAGAAGGAAGCACCTTGGCAGGTACTTCTTTAATCACTTAGAGGAGGTTGGTTCCTCAAGCAATATTGGGACCATTATTAAATTCTGCAGGGAAATTAATTGTTTGGGCGATTTGGTTTAGGTCTTTAACCATAACGGTTCCCTGGGGATGGCGATGGGCCCACTATGGTGCCTGGTCTTTTTGTGATGAACTCACAACCCCACTCAACCTAACCTAACCTAACCTTTGTAAATTCGGAGTTACAGGTGCAAACACAAATGTCCTTATATCTCGGAAATAAGACATTTCTGTTAAAAAAAAATTTCACTGCAAACAACTACAAACAATTTCGAATGCAGCTGGCTAGTTTTTATTTCAAAAAGCCAAAAGTGCGGGCTGACATTTTTTTCTAATGCTTCTAACTTTCTAACGGTTGAACTACAAACGAACAAAATTTCACTACAAACAACTACAAACGAATGTCTATCGAACTGCAATTCACGTTTTTCATTCTAGAAAAAGTGCGGGCTAACTTCACGTAGGTGACTGCTGAGTGTCAGTAGGTTTTTTTGTTTTGTTGCTTCACACGTATTCACGGATATGAAATTTAAGAGAGAATTTTTCATTCAAAATTTGCGGGGGAAATCGGGTAGGTTCGCGGGAGCTGACGGTCTATTCAATACTTAGTTAGTGCTAGTGTGGCTTCGGACTGTGGACATGGACATGGAGTGTGGGCTGTGAGCTGTGACTCTGGTCTGTGGTGTCGGTATGTGTGAATAAGTATGAGTAGAGTTCAGTATGCATTGAAAATTCCAATTGTAATCGATTAAGAGAACACACCAAAATAATTAATGAAAAATGGTTAAAAGGTTAAAACGTTAACTTTTCCACACGAGCATGATCTACAAAATAGTTATATATCCATTTTTTTGTACATCAACAAATAAACAGCTTTCTGTGTGAATGAAAATTTTTTCCACCAAATTACTAATTACCTACTCTAAAACCAGTAGATATTGGTAGGTACCTATTTGTTGTTTAACTAGAGGTTATGCCGGATGCTCCATGCAAATTTAAGCGCAACTTTTTATCTCTGAGAGGGAATTTATTAGCACTACTGCCATTTTGCTAGTCTTGTACATTCTCATAGTGAAAGTTTTGCTTAAATAAATGCTTGTGTTGCCACCCTTTACCGCAAATATACTAGCAAACTTTTAACAATTAACATAGTTGTCAGTTCTGCGATTTTATAATTCGCTAATTCAAATAAACGCATGCTGCGGTTACAAGCATCGTCTAGAAATAATACCATCCGGGCTTGCAGTTTTGAAGGGTGAGAATGTTGCTATGTTGACCTCTGACGATCGGTTCTGTTTCCGTCCTATCCATTCTGTTCGCTCCTCCTTTCCTTGGAGCCCAGGGCTGAACTTATAGCTGATAGTATACCTCCAATAGGACCTTATTTGTGTGATCTAGTGTTTCCGCTATCTCCCCGCTCTGTTACAAATGAGTCCGATCTTGGAACTGGATCTCTGGAGACAATCTTTTGTAGTCTATTTACCTTAGATGTACTCCTCATACGAACAAAAGTCCCTCAGAGTAACATTGAGCTCTTTGTTCTTCGCCTTTCGGTAACCATCTTCAAAAACTGATTGCAGATGCTTCAGCTGTGATTCTACATGCCAAGTATTTTTTGGTATAGGTATACAGTTTTTCCTCCAAAACTTAATGGTATTTTGTCCTATCCGTGTTCGTCGGAATGCTAATGCATTTCTGTTTTTTTTTTTTATTAAATCCATAACGAACATCAAATGAGATGGCTCTGATGCGAAGACTAAAATGGATGTACCTACATATATCAGATAGTTACACCAATAATACTAGTAAGGAATGCGATCGCCAAAAAAAGAGGTACTGGTACTCTGTTCATTGTTAGAGATTAATTTACGAGTTTTATCAAAACTTAAGTCTTTACTGGATGCTACAAAAAGCGGCGCAGTGCATACGTCTCATTTTCATTGTCTATCAGTGTCATATCATCCTTTTAACTACATATATTGGCGCAAAATTATATCCGTCGTGTATTAGGAGAGATTAGTAGATATTAACTAACAGCACTCTAATTTTAAAGCCGGGGCCTTACTTTGTAATCGATTATAAACGTTTTATAACCTACCTACGACTAGTACGAACCTTAGAGCGGGCTCGACGCAAATTTTTGTGAAACAGACCCAAGAATTGACAGTTAAAGAAACTAAACACAGTTTGGGTAATTCTCTTTAAACAAATTTTAATAGAATGAAAGCAAAAACAAACAAAATAAAGTGCACGACTGGGTCGCACGAAACTTTCTCGTTTAGTGCGAGTCTGACTGACACAATAGTTTTGAAAACATCCATTTGACTCTAAGTTTGCATTTTGGTCAAAGTCGTTATTGCCGTTTTCCGGTAAACTGAAAAAAAAAAATAAATTAAAAAAAAAAATCCTTTTTTCAAAACATCAACCTGGTAACCTCACCTACTTAAGCTTAAATATCAATTTTGGTTTAAAGCGTTAGAGCCGTTTTCGATCAAATCAAACTGCTACGAAATTTTGATATGGGAAGTACCATTAATATTGAGGTTCCCTTGAAAAAAAAAAAACACCTCCCGAGCTGTAAGCCCAAAAACTCCAAATCCTAGGCTTGAACGTAATCCGAGAAGCCGTTTAGGCTGTAGGCCTGGTGGAAGGACGGACAGACCGGACAGAATTTTGCGACCCACTTTTTTGAGTTCCTCTATCATCGTAATATCAGAATTGATTAAAATCTCGAGTTCAAAATTTTGTACGAAACCAATATCTTTCTCTTACTACGTAATGGAGAAAGTTAAAAATACGTACAACAATTAAAATGAAGGAAAAGAATGAACAGTTTTTTTTATTGAATCTATAACGAGTAAGGCTAGGAGCGCACAAGCTATTTAAATCGCACGACTGCTTAGTCGCAACAAGTGTAACACACACGTTTTAAAGTGAATGCCCGAACTCAACATCTACAAATCGCAGCGTTTATTATCCCGCGATTTGTTCCATTTTTAGAGCGACGCGATGTCGCCAAAATAAATAACCCATATCAACTTCAAGCAATATACACACACTTGCGATTTAAATCTTTGCGATTAAAAAATAATTGTCAAGGTATATTTTTAGAAACGAATTTTTTGCCGTGGCGCTCCTAGCCTAAAACTCTTCGTAATCAAAATCTTAAAAAGGATTTGCTGATTTTGTTTTTTTAAAAAGCCCAAAATATTTACACATTTCGAGATCTTTAAAAATATTTATATCTTGGGAATATTTCTTTAACAATTAAAAAAAAAAATCAGAAATTACAGATGGGAGATGTTTGCGAGTCTATGTTAAGGGATAAAACGTACCAGATTATAACGATGAAGTGGGTTCTATGTCGACTATAATTAGAAAAATACTAATAAAGACATTTTCACGTACTAAAATAATCTTTAAGTGGCCTTTATCCGACTATAACATTGCGCTATTGTTTTTATTTTTTATAACTAAACTTATGTTCAACTAGTATTAAAATCTTCTTCTTATA
The DNA here is from genome assembly GCA_949126925.1 of Cheilosia vernalis. Classification (NCBI taxonomy): domain Eukaryota; kingdom Metazoa; phylum Arthropoda; class Insecta; order Diptera; family Syrphidae; genus Cheilosia; species Cheilosia vernalis. Next base: position 45,815,215 of record OX421358.1, read on the forward strand.
TACGAAATCTAAAATGATCTATTTTGTTTCCATAGTAATTGCATTCTCCAACATCTTATGAACAGTAAACTGTGCTTTTACTGTAAGACGCTAATCAACGATATTGAAAGTTCTGATGGAAAAATTATATATGGCCCGAATCCCCCCATGCCTTCCGAATAATGCCTCAATATTAGTACGCGCAAAGCCAATGACTTAAGTTATCCTACTATAAATTGTGATATGTAAAAAAAAATTGTTTAGTCTTTGCGGTTCTAATTTTTAATTACAAATTTGAATTAGTTTTAATTTTGAACCGCTCTTTTATAACATTGTTAATTTTTGATCAGATATATCATATAGTACAAAAAATTTGTAATTTATTTATTATTGGTAAAATATTAAAACAAATAAATTAAATGTAATATGAAAATGTATTCAATAACTAACTTTATAACTATGTTATGCTTTAGATAAAATTAAATACGATTTCTTTATAGCTAGAGAAGCAGGCCCGATTACTGATTACCTTGTAGCAATGTAGAAATGATAATTGAGCTCCACCTATAAGGCGCCCAATCTAAATCGGGCTGTATTCATCTCTACTAAGGAAACATATCCTATCTGCTTTTGAATTAAATAACTGAAAGGCTCCCGTTAGTGCTGTTCCTGATTACGGAAAGAAAAAAAGTTTGCATGAGGCATGGCGATTAAAGACCTCAAAATGGGTGAAAGTTAAAACGGAATGGAAGTATTCATCTTTCCTCTTTCCTTAAGCCTGAACTACATCGAAACAAAAGTGGGAAAAAGTACAAAAAAGTGAAAAGCTCGATATTCATTGAAAACACACGCATATTTATATGACATCTATAAAGAAAACCTGAACTAAGGAAGCTCAGAGCTTTTTGTTTTAACATTTCAAATTTCCAGAGCAATTATAGACAAATTTAGCTGAGTGAAGTGCAAAAAGAGCTTTTCCTTTCGAAACTGACAGGAATTATATGATTGGAACGTGATCTACCGGCAAATCGATAATGAATTCCTTGAGTGTATTTGTTTATAGCACTTTAGAAAAGTTGAAGCGGGAACATGCTCGAGCTTTCCACAAAGTGCAAATTTTAAATTGAGACAAAAGTATACAGAGTGCACTTTGGGATGAAGCAGGACATCCGATTTTCCACTTTTTTGTACTTTTTCCCACTTTTGTTTCGATGTAGTTGGTAGTTCAGGCTTTATCCTTTGTTTCGCAAAGTTAAAAACTAAAGCTATACCAGAAATTACGAGCTTTTAACTCATATTGCCCCAACTCACAGCACTCGTCATCGTCTAGTGATAATATACGGACCAAATGCTTATTGAAATCAGTCCGCATTATTGCCTGAGCCACGGAATTCAAATGTTGTTCTGAGTTACAATGCCAAATCGTTATACGTAGTAATGTATATCGAATGTCTCTGTATGTAAAAACGTGTTTCACTTTTGTGTGTGACCTTTTATCTTAAATCCGGGTGGGTAGACTTACATATTTTTTTTTAAATGAAAGAGGACCATATTTAGGGGAGAGTGGGTATGTATGGGACACAGGAGGAATGGGACACAAGCATTATCCTCAACGTCGTATTCTTTTTCTCGTTCCTGTTGATCACAAATTTGCTCTTAAGTCTGTATCCACCGGTAAACGAAGCAGGCCTTGTGCACAGTTGAAATTACGCAGTGGAAAACAAAAAAAGGTAATTTGTGCATAAAAAGTAAAATCTTTGGGTAAAATTTGATTGAAAAAAAAAATAGCTAATGAGTCAGCTTATTGTTCAAAAAGTGAATTAAATAGATATTATCATATACCTATTAAGAAGTGAATTATATCTAATTTTATTTAGTCTGTGCCGTATTTTAAGTGATATTATGTTTTATCTCCTTGAAGTGCCCTACAGGATGATTGGGACACTTCTATGCAGGAGGAATGGGACACTGTCCGTGAACCGAACAGGGGTCTGGTTCTGGAGTCTTTGGGGAAAGCGAGAACATTATACTACACTACACCTTAGGTAACCTAAGTACAGTAGTGTAAGGCGTCTGTTTGGCAGTACAATGGACCAGTTGTGTCTGAGTGCTCCATCGGATAGTAACACCCCCCGACAAAAAAAAAAAGCGTTTCCATATCAAAGTCTAAGCAAAGAACACTTAAAAATGTTCGTACGCAAAGTACATTAGAAACAAAGGTTTTAAGATAAAAAACACACTTGTAATGTAAGGTGTCCCATTCCACCACATAGCTGTCCCATACCTCCTGCTTCCTGGAGGAATGGGACAAAGTTTTCTGGTGCATGAAATGACTTATAAATTTTATTCTGTGCCTTGATTTTGTGCGGCGATGTCGCTAGGGAACGGTCCGAATCAGATTTGAATGTGTGAGTGAGCCGCGCGAATTACATGAACTCCGCGACACACTATTAAAAAAAACAACTTTTAATTTTCGGGCAGAGCTTCTGCCTCTGATTTTATTTGAACACGAATGAATATGACAAATATTTTCTTTGGGTTTTTATACAATATTAATGTTGACGCTGCGAATGACGCTGCGATTATTCGCAGCGTGAGAACGGAAGGGCAGGTTAATGTACATTATGATTCTTATGTATCTAATGTTACAGAAAAATGTGAAATATATTTGATTACAATGGAAGAAAAAAAATATGAAATGGGTATATTCAATTACAGTAAAGGAATTTTAATCAGATATGGATCGTGGTTTAGCAAGATGTGCTTATGGTGCATCTAAGGGTGTCTCTGTGCACGTAACTCCTCCCCCCTTGGAATAGAGCGATGACCAGAGAAGACGGGGCTCAGGTCTTGGTTCTTCTATGGGCTGAGCGTTCTGGGATGCTGTTGGAGCTGTTTCGAGATTGCCGGTATCTTGGGTTGATGGTATTTTCTTCTTGTTTTTAATGGTGATGATGATGATGATGCTGATGATGATGATGGATGATAGGACTATGTTGGAGTTGGTGAACATGTTTGTTGTTTTTGAGTTTCCCTCCATTAGGTTTATTTTGGCCAAATTTTGAAGTCCAAAGTTTTGAAGTTTTGCTAACGTTAATGTTTCTGTTGTTTTGGCAGCTGTTATTTTGTTAAATAGGGCTGGATGTATCTGTATCTCATCGAAATGGTTGATTGCGGTATTGTCGTATGTGTAGTTGTTAACGTTAACTATACAGTCCTTGAAGTGTATTAAAGCCGTACCTTTAACTGTAAGATTGCTTGAGGTGCAAGTTGATGTCAGCGTAGTTTCGGGAGTGTTGATGATTAGTATGAACTGATGTTCTGGTTGTTGGATGTCCGATAAGTTATCTGTTTCTATTAAATCACATTCTGCGTCCTGGTGGTGTAATAATTTTCCGATACATTTTGAATCTGATAGGTTTTCTTTGAATCTGGTCTCTGGACAGTAATATATGTTTTCTACGTTCTTGCATTTTTCTTCGTAATACAGAATTTTAGTGTTGGATAGGGATAATTATGTAGGGTTTTGTTTGTATGGATGTTTTTTGGATGGGAATAGGAATGAGATGGAAGTAATCATTTATATCATTCGTAAAGAGTGGAATTTTGACGTTAAATATAACATTAGTGTCATTGTAGTAGGCCTGCAAACCAAGCAATTCATAGATATGCTCTGTGGATATTATTTTGATATTTTGTTCTTTTAAAATAGTTTCAATGTGATTTAGTTCTTCTAGACTAAGGATTGTTTTAGAAATTATGTTCATTCTAGCTAAGGATATGGCTTCGATGATATCGTTTAAATGGTTTCTCAGAATTTCTAATTTATAGTTTATTGTATGGAAATGTTGTAGTATTTGTATGGTGATAGTCTGGGATGTTAATTCTTTCCCCATATTGTTTTGTGATTTTTGTACAAAATTGCTTATCAGAGTCTGTTGTTGGTTAATATGTTTTGTTATGTTTTCGAAGCGTTCGATCATTTGTTCGTTCAGTTTGCTTTGGTTGTTTAACGTAGTTTTAGTATTGTCTTCGTTCGTTAATAGTTTTTCTATTTGGTTATTAATGTGTAGTGCATCTTCTGAGTCCATATTACCAGTGATTGTTTTGATTATGGTTCCAAGTCCATTTATCAGTCCTCTACGAGGTCTAGTTCTAGGGGTTACTAATTGAAATTTTGCAGTTAAATCTTTTAATTTTAGTTTCAGGATACTAAGAGGTTCTTTGGCTTCTTTGGTTTCGCTAAGTATTTCTATGGAGTTTGATATTTTCTCAATGTTGTTTCTATAATTTTCCAATTTTATTATGTGGAAGAAATTTTTGTGGGAGTTTATTGTCCTGGATTTGCCTAATTTTAGAGGGAGTACGCCGTTGCTATTGGTTAGGTCCTGAATTTCTAGTACTTGGGCCAGGATCGGAGTCAACAGTCTGAAATTTTCTTTTATTAATTAGTTTACTTTTATGAAGCTTTTGGTTCCTAACTGTTAGTACTGTATATCTATTATTCTTCTTTATTCTATATTTGCTAAATCTGGGGGTGATTTTGTTTCTCCTGTTTTCCCTACGCTAAATTATTGAACCTGATTTACGAGACATGGGTTTTCCTCTATTTCTATTGAGTTTTTCTATGTTAAGTTGTTTTTGTTTCTCCATAATGTTTTTTATTTCGGGATATAATCTATTTTGGAATTCGTTAAGTTTATCTAAATATTCGTGGATGTTATTATATTGGATATTTTTAAATTTATGTGTACGACCATAGAATAATTCGAATGGGGTGAGCTTGGTTGAAGAATGAATGGCATTGTTATAAGTTATCAATGTTTCATTCAGGATGTCATCGTGATTTTTAGTTGTTCGCTTTGCGTGAATTATTCTATATATTTCTGTGAAGGTAGAGTGCATTCTTTCAACAGGGGAGTTACTACTACTCTGTTGGAGAGACGTTATGTGGTGATTTATATTATATTGTTTGCAGAAATCTGCAAATATGGTGGCTGTGAATTCACTACCTTGGTCTGTGACTAATTTCTTAGGGATGCCATGAAGGCTCATAAAATGTTTAAAGGATGTGATAACTGTGAGACTGTTCCTATTAATTAAGGTATAAGCTGCCGCAAATTTAGAAAATTTGTCAACTATTGTTAATATTTGCCTGTGGTTTATGCAATAGATATCTGCATGAACTATGTCTAATGGTTTTTCTGGAGTTTCTGTAATTCTAAACTCAATTTTAGGAGGGGTACGATTATATTTTAACGTCTGACAGGTGTCGCAGTTGTTTATTACTTTGATAATTTTGTTTTTCATAAATGGAAAATAAAGGGTTCTCTTTAAGTGCATGAGTGTTTCATTGATACCCCTGTGATTATTATTTAGGTGGTAATCCCGAATAGTTTTATCTTGGTCATCTTCATTGGTAACGTCTAAGACTTTTTCGGTACATCTTATTACCTTGAATCGGGAAAAGTATTTAGCATATACAGACTGGATTTTCTTGAAGGTATCGTCGTCCATAAAGATAGCGTTAAGTTTGTTTGGGGAAGCAAATTTTTTTAGTATATCTATTATGTCTTGTTCTGTGAATTCTTGAGATCTTATAGTTCTCCTTTGTTTATTCCTAAAAATCATTTCGAACAAATTTTTGGGTCGATTGTTATTTCTTTCTAATATTAGTTGGAGTGAGAATTCGTTTAAAGGACGTTCTGAAATGTAAATGTGATCGTTAAGATTTTCTTGAGCGGAATGTACTGTGGAACAACCGGTTCCTTGTTCATTAGAGTTTATCTCTGCGGTATTCTGTATTTGTGGATTTGATTCGATTCTATTTTCTTCATTATTGATGATGACCCTACTGAGGGCATCAGCATTCAGATTTAATTTACCTTTTTTGTAAATGACCTCATAGTCGAATTCTTCGAGCTTCAACCGCCATCTTACTAATTTTGAATTAGGGTCTCTTAGGTTCATTAGCCATGTGAGCGGCTTATGATCCGTTACGATCTTGAATTTATTTCCATATAAATATGGACGAAAATATCTTGTTGCCCATACTATGGCCAAAAGTTCCTTCTCTACTGTTGAGTAATTGATTTCCGTATCTGTTAACGTCCTGCTGGCATAACATATAGGCAGGTCGTTTCCAATGGTACCCTGGGATAATATAGCTCCCAATGCAAAGTTACTTGCATCGGTGGTTAAAATGAAGGGTTTTTCAAAGTCTGGGTATTGTAATATCGGATTGTTTGAAAGGATGTCTCGACAATGATCAAATGTTTTAATAAATTCATCTGTGTGAACGACTTTATTGTTCTTTTTTAAGCATTCTGTTAAAGGTTTTGTTAACCGCGCAAAATCTTTAATGAATTTACGGTAATACCCGACTAAGCCAAGAAAACTCCTGACTTCCTTTTGGGTATTGGGTATTGGAAAATCCCTAATTGCTTTTATACGGTCTGGATTTGGTTTAACTCCTTCTGTAGTTACCAAATGACCTAGAAATGCAATTTCTTTGTGCAAAAATTCGCACTTGTCTAATTGCATCTTTAAGTTAGCTTCTCGTAATCTGGTAAATATTTTTTTTAAGTTTTCTTTATGTTCTTGTAGTGAGGTTGAAAAGACTATAGTATCATCAAGGTAAACCAGGCATATTTTGCCCAATAGTTCACCTAGTACATTGTCCATGACCCTTTGAACGTCGAAGGGGCATTTTTAAGCCCGAAAGGCATTCGTACGTACTCAAAGTGGCCACCATCAACCGTGAAGGCTGTTTTTTGTATGTCGGCGGGATCCATCTCTATTTGATGGAAGCCGCTGGCTAGATCAAGTGTAGAGAAGTACATTGATCTGCCAAGTTTGTCTAGTATATCGTTGATGTTGGGCAGAGGATATCTGTCACTAATAGTTTTCTCGTTTACCTTTCGGTAATCAATGACAAGTCGCCATTTTCTTTTGCCACTGGTGTCGAGTTTTTTGGGTACTATCTAGATCGGCGAACTCCACGGCGAATAACTTGGTCGGATAATGCCATTGTTCAGCATCTCATTGACCTGTTTTTTTACTTCTTCTTTATGTATATAGGGGTACCTATATGACTTTGTATATATAGGCAAGTCATCGCTAGTCTTAATCTTATGCTTAATTCTATTTGTAAATGTTAGTTTTGTTCCCTCTTGAAAAAATATATCTTCAAATTCATGGCAAATTTTAAGGATTGTTTTCTTTTCCTCAGTGTTGAGGTGGGAGGTTCTTATAGAGTTTGAAATATCATCCTTTGTGTATATAGTTTCTTGCTCAAAGGTGGTGTTTATATTAAGGTTATTTAGTTCTATATAATTGCAATTTTCGTATTTTGTTGTTTTAAGTGGTTGATCTAAAAGAATGGTTTGGTCTTGAGGAGAGTAATTTAGAATTTCTATAAAACTGAACCAGTTTTCTGCATGATAGATTCCTTCGGGTAGGTATGTAAAGTTTGGGTTTAAGTTCTATTGGTTCAATTAGTATATCTCCGTCTGAAATGTCTACTGGTAATTTTGCTGTAATTTTTGAATATGCTGGTATGACATATTCGTGTGAGATTAAATTCGGTTTGAAGGACAGGGGAATATTTGAGTTATTTGTTACTAATTGTTGGTTTTTAATATCGATTTGGGCTCCTATTTTTGTTAGGATATCCAGTCCTATGAGACCGTCGAGGTATTTATGAAACTTGAATAGTAAAAATTGTATGTAACCTTCTTGGTTAAATTCTAAAAACATACGAAGTGTGACTAATTTGTTAACATGGTGTTTATTCAAAACAGTAGAAATAACTGTAGGTGTAGTATACTGTATGTCTTTCGATTGGATGTACTCGGGGTTGATGAAAGAAGAGGAAGCCCCCGTGTCTATTAGGAACTTCAAATTACCAAAAGGTGAAGAAATGTTTATATAAGGTAGAGTGTTGCCATGTATATTTATGTCTATAAAGTTTGTTGGGGGTCCGAGGCTATTGGAAGAAAATTTTGGTTTATTCCTTCGACTGTCTGAAATTGATCTAAGTTTGGATAGTAGCCTGGTGATGTATCGCTAGGTTCAATGACATGATGGGTCACGTTATTAAGTTCCCTGTTAATGTTTTGCAAATTTTGCCTAAAATTGTTATTGTTCTGCCTGTTCCTGCTATTTCCTGAATATGTATCCATTGGTTCTCCCTGGTTAGGTGGTCCATTCCGGATACGACTATTACCTGATGAAACTTCCATTGGTTCTGTTCTAGCCTATTTTGAGTGTAGTATCTACCTATTAAAATTGTTATGTTGTTGTGGTGTATTGTACCTTGGTGTATTGTTTTGTGCTCTATGCTGTTGAGGAGTATGATTGTAATTAGGATTATTTTGGTTAATGGGTCTTGGTCGGTATTGTTGTTGGTAGTTGTTCTGATATTGTCTTTGAAGTTGGGGTCTGGGTTGTTGTCTGTCTTGATCATATGAGTAGAAAATATTCTGTTCTGTGATACAGAATGAAAATGCTTTACTTAACGTGTCGGGTCTCATGGCTCTTACTGTTGAGCCTAAAGGTTCTTTTAAGCCTGAAAGAAATGAGTTCAGGCACATTTCGTTATATAATGCTGTTTTGGCAGTAATAACGTTTTGGTTCAATTCATGAATTTGGATGTGATTACACATTGCTGCTAGTATTTCAATTATATTACTGTAATATTTTTCGACTGATTTTGTACCTTGGGTTAGACCGTGAAGGTCTCTGATCAAGGACGTCTCGTTTCGCTTGTCTGCATAGTGCAGAATGAGATTGTTCTTGATATCATTCCATATCATGGGTGTCCCATACATATTTAATACTTCGTTGGCATTTCCTTCTATTTTATTTCTTATAGCACGAAGCAATATCCTGCTTTGCGGTGTACCATCAATGGGTCTCATTATAACAAGAATTTCTTCAACATTTTTTATAAATTCGAAAAGCAACCTTGGATTCCCGTCAAATTTCGGGAGGTCCTTAATTGCGTCTGGAATTTTTAGTGAATTAAACAGTTCAGTGGGATTAGCAACAGCTTGACCACCATTTGGTAAATTTATTTGAATGGGAGCGTTTCTTGCCTCCATATTTAAATCTCGAGCTATATCATTTGCTTGGTTAACAGCCATTTCTACCTCTAAATCTGAATCTTCAGAGCTTTCTATATCTATATTAATTTCTCTATTTATATCAAATTTATGCGTTCTCTTTACGAAATTCATAAAAAATTATTTAAGGAAAGGGACTTACAGGAAGATCAGCAGCATCCTTATCTGTATACGGGTCCTTGTAGTTACGATGATCCTTCGTAATGTTGGAACGTTTATTTGGTTCACGATATTTATACGTGGTGAGATTCTGTTTTTGCACTCAAGATCGGTAGTAGATAATACAATAATACGATAATCCGTCGTATAGTCTTATCAATCACTTTCTATCTTCACTTTAAAATATTTATTCTTACATTAAGTTTTTCACACGATAGCACATTAACACGATAATCCGTCGTATTTGTAGCTTATCAAAATCAAATATGAGTTTTTACATGAAGCTATGTTCTTCTTTTTCGACTGCGCCAATTACATGAACTCCGCGACACACTATTAAAAAAAAAAACTTTTAATTTTCGGGCAGAGCTTCTGCCTCTGATTTTATTTGAACACGAATGAATATGACAAATATTTTCTTTGGGTTTTTATACAATATTAATGTTGACGCTGCGATTATTCGCAGCGTGAGAACGGAAGGACAGGTTAATGTACATTATGATTCTTATGTATCTAATGTTACAGAAAAATGTGAAATATATTTGATTACAATGGAAGAAAAAAAATATGAAATGGGTATATTCAATTACAGTAAAGGAATTTTAATCAGATATGGATCGTGGTTTAGCAAGATGTGCTTATGGTGCATCTAAGGGTGTCTCTGTGCACGTAACTCGCGCTGTGACCAACGTGACCGTTGTGCAATAATTTGGCACTTTTTTCGAGGATCCTGATACAATTTGTTGCTACTGTATCCCTTTTTTTAGTTTGAAAAGGAACTTTGCAATTTTTAGAAACACTGTGATTTTCAAATGAATTTCAGTAAAATGTAACGCTGCTGTTTATCAGAACACGATTATAGTGTTACGAGAGCCAACAATTGTTAAATATTGTGCGAAAATTCTTAAATTTCAGGGAATCTTTACAAATGACATTTTTTCCTTACACCGCTCTTTTTTTTTGCTACAATCTCCCGGATTGTTAGAGAAAGGTTATAAATTTTAGTTTTAGTTTTACAATACAATATAGACTAAATACTCGTAGATCATTCCCACACAACTTTTCTTTTATAAATTGAACCAAATCACTTTACAATTAGATGTCGTTTAGATTGTTTCGCTTGTGAGCTAGATACTAGACACTACTTCTATGAAACAGTAGATGCACGTTTTCAAATAAATTTTGAAATGAAAACCTTTTAGCTTTGATTTTTATTTATAAATATATAGACATGAGAAAAAGTGTGTTCACGATCTGATAAAAAAAAAATAATATTTCGAAATTTTACTAGGCTTGTTACATCGAATCGTGAATACCCCTATTGTTCATAAATTATACCTATCAACTCATTTTTATATCTACTTTTAAGATCGCGTTCAATTTAGTTTTAAAAAGCTCTTAAAAAAGGGGCGATGAAAGAAAAATGTGCCTTTTTCTGATGTTACTACTACGTAAATTTAGTATTTTCTCCCAATATTTAACAAGTATTAGCCGGCTTTACACTATGATGGGGAACCGCGTTATATTTTAAACATATTCATTTTGAAATCACAGTTTTTGAACAAAATTTTAAGTACTATTCACATGAGCGCGAGTTGCGAACAAATGAATTTAATTGTATTTATGAATTGAAAATTGATTTTTATACTAGCTCAATTTACAATTATTACAGCAATTGAAAATTCTTGCAGCGAACTGTCCCACTTTATTCACAATACACATAAAACATTCGCGGATCCACAAACCCAAGAATGAAAAAATTCTATCGAAGTTAACATTGAACAATGATTGAAGTGATTGAAGTGTCAAAAATATTTGCTTGTTCGCTGTTCGTTCGCAATTGGCTCTCATGTGAATAGTCCTAAAATGTGAATTTTCCAACTAATAAAAAGGAACAAAGGAATAACAAATTGTATTAGTGTCCTCGAAAAAGGTACCAAATTGTCGCACAACGGTCACAGTGTTCTCATCCGACATCCTTCTCACTACCTAAAAAGGTTGCGCCTGGGAAAGCTCGCCTGGAATTCCCAGGAACAAAGCAATATAAGAACAGGAAAAATTGGAAGTTGTCAGTTCGCGATATCACTCACACATTTATAGAATCCGCCTATACGTGAACCCTTTCCGACACCGCCATTGCGGAAAAAACCGCACAAAATCAAGGCACTGGTATACTTTTGGATACTTTCATATTTTGGATAGCTTGCCAAAATGTTATCTTATATTAAGAAAAATGTTTTGTGCAGATATGATTTATAAGTTGCCAGCAGTTCACGTTTGACTGGAAAGTGTCCCATCAACAGGAGGAATGGGACACAAGTCTGTATCCACCGGTAAACGAAGCAGGTCTTGTGCACAGTTGAAATTACGCAGTGGAAAGCAAAAAAGGTAATTTGTGCATAAAAAGTAAAATCTTTGGGTAAAATTTGAGTGAAAAAAAAAAAATAGCTAATGAGTCAACTTATTGTTCAAAAAGTGAATTAAATAGATATTACCATATATTAAGAAGTGAATTATATCTAATTTTGTTTAGCCTGTGCCGTATTTTAAGTGATATTATGTTTTATCTCCTTGAAGTGCCCTACAGGATGATTGGGACACTTCTATGCAGGGGTTCACTGTCCGTGAACCGAACAGGGGTCTGGTTCTGGAGTCTTTGGGGAAATCGAGAACATTATACTACACTACCCCTTAGGTAACCTAAGTACAGTAGTGTAAGGCGCCTGTTTGGCAGTACAATGGACCAGTTGTGTCTGAGTGCTCCATCGGATAGTACCACCCCCCGACAAAAAAAAGGGTTTCCATATCAAAGTCTAAGCAAAGAACACTTAAAAATGTTCGTACGCAAAGTACATTAGAAACAAAGGTTTTAAGATAAAAAACACACTTGTAATGTAAGGTGTCCCATTCCGCCACATAGCTGTCCCATACCTCCTGCTTCCAGGAGGAATACATACCCACTCTACCCTACCTACCCAAAAAAATAAAAGAAAATCATGTTTTTTTTTGGTTTTTGTATTTTTTTATTTTATGTTTGTTTTATATATTTTTTTTTGTTTTTTTCCTATATTTCATGTGGGTACCTACCTATTTTACTTTATTAATTTTGTTTCCTATTTAATATTTTGTCAAGGAATTACCTATAAATTTGCCTTTAATTTGTCCTAACACTTCTATCAGGCAGATAATGAAAAATGAATGAGAATCCCTCGATTTTTATTCCATCAAGCACAATATGTATTTTTTTTTCCGAAGAGCAGGAGGATATAACAAAAGAAAGAAAATCAGTCATGCACGAACGATGCCCATCCAAATGATACGCTTGCATTCGTATGAGTTCAATATGCATGTAACACGTCCGACTTCGCGGAAGGACAAAAATGAGGAATAATGAAAGGGAGACCGAATAAGTGATCTGTGTAATTTATATAGATGTGTGTTTTCCTTTTGCTTTGGTTACCTACGCTTTCTCTCTGTAAAAGCTTTTTGGAAAAGCTCTTAATGTTTCGCATTTTGGTTTCATATGACAACATTTTGTATTGGACTGCGTCATCTAGGTTATTATATTATCTTTGATATAGGTTTAAGATTTGTTAATATTCTCCTCTTTTTTTTATGGGTTTGGTAATACGTTTCCTTTCGCCATCCATGTACATCTGCTTTGGTCGCGCTAAAAAAAAAATATCCCTCCTACAGAGGGAACATTGATAAAGTTATTTTCGCTTCAGTACATAACCATACCGTCCATACCATATAATAATTGTGTACACAGTCAAGGGCGGTGAGATTTAACCTAGTTTTAATTAATTAATTATTTTCGTTAATTTATTTTTTTGCATTAGTTTTGTTTAATATTTCTATCGTTCCTTTTTTTGTTGTTGCTATTACTTGGTAGTTTTTTTTGCTTCCTTTTTCTGATTTATACTTATGAGTTGAATAAAAATTGAATTCACGCCATATGTTGAAAACTTGGTGTTTTGGAATTGTATTTACTATGGGGATCGTTAGGATCATCATGAATTGCTAAAGGAGTATTTCAGTATTTCAGGGGTGCAGTAAGGTGGATTCCAGTCCAAGGCGTTGATATGAAGTTGAAGCGGATTACTATATCGGGGGAATCAACAAATATGCCACCGGATTTCCAGGTGGGGTGGAAAATGGCCTCGATGCAATAACATCCGGAGCGCCTATCAGAGTGGACGTCCGTCCGTTTCCGGTACCAAAGCCAACGCATGCCATGCTCCTCGCCTCTACACTCCGACCCTCTCTTTCGCACATCCCATCCTAAGGTCCAGTCCATATCATTGTTTCCTGTCATCAATCTGAACTCGTAACTCCTTCTATTCAACCATAAGGCCCATTTTAGGATTGTTACAAATTTCATTGCCAGATTATTACTCAGCCTTTACCAAAGAACAATTCAAGAGCTAATGGATGAGAAAATTCGGCACCTTAACGACATTGAACTTCAATTATATTTCAGAGTCATTGAAAATATGGACCATCGGATAGAGGTATGCCACCGAAGCCGTGCCGAGCATAATAAAAAATATTGAGATAATTCTCTGAAAACTTTTTGTTTTATCCTTACTATAATAAAACCGTAAATTTTTTCCGGCTGTAAATAGTTTGCGTGCAATGGGCTCAAAAAGTACTGCACGAAATTGATTTCGGTTTTCACAATTGCATTGGAAATTGTCGATAAATATTAGATTTTAGGATATGTGTAATCATTATCCGCTGTCCGGAAGCGGAGATTTACAAAAGTTGTAATTCTCGAATGCCTTCTAGCTCCTAGCTGTTCGATTGAAGCTAGATCGTTGGATTTGACCGGCATTCAGTGGAGGAAATTTTGTGTGTGTATGCGGCAAAACCTGTTTCTCTCTCTGTACCTTTTCTGCTGTAGGTACGCTTTTTGTTTCTATTTTTTTTGCTATACACCTTTTGTGCTATGTGTTTGAACTGGTGAATGGTGATAGTGGAGAGAGTGGAGTTGTGGGTGGAGTATTAATGTGGTGCATGGGTTGGAGGGAGATAGGTCAGGTCAAGTATGTAATGTAATTGAGATTGGGAGGGAGTCACACTCAATTGTGATTTGAAATGCGCTATATTGATTGTGATATGATTAGTGATTCATGTGCATGCAAGTTAAGATACCCGAATATACAATCCAATAGATACAAATATACTAAGCGTCAGCAACTTTGCACGCAGCACATATCTCTCATATGGATATGGTGCCTAAAGATAACAAACAGTTGCTTCCCTCTGAGGCACTGCATTTAAGCATATCAAATATCTTTAATAAATTTTGTCTGCTTCCATCTGAGGCGTTGCATAAAGATAAGAACGTTTTGCCAACCTCGGCACTTTTTCCACTATAAATAGTAGGAAATCATTCGATGTAAATTCAGTTTAGTTTTATAACCCAGAACGTTCGGACAGTTGACTTCCCCCCACCAGTGGTAAAGGGTTAACTCGAAGAACGATAATAAAGTTTTTTAAAATTTAAAACTCAAACCAAAAAGTTTAATTGGCGCCCAACGTGGGGCATGCTAAAAATTTGTAACAAAAAAAATCCTGAAAAATAATCAAGTAAGGATATCTATGCAAATTAAAAAGTGTGCGTAAAACCCCAAAAACTAACAAGTATTCTTACAAAAAGAAGAAAAGAAAAAAAAAAACCCAAAACTAACAAGTATTCTTACAAAAAGAAGAAAAGAAAAAAAAAAAACCCCCAAAACTAACAAGTATTCTTACAAAAAGAAGAAAAGAAAAAAAAAAAAAAAACCCCAAAAACTAACAAGTATTCTTACAAGAAGAAGAAAAAACCAACATAAAACAAAAATATATCCTTAAAAAAAAAAAAAAAGTGTAAAAACCAAACATTTTTAAAAGTGTACTGAGAAAAACATTGAAAACCATATTTGAAAAAGTGCTATGCTACCAGAAGAAGAAGAGGAAGTAACAGAACCAGAAGTAATTGGAAACTTCACACCCGGCGAAGAAGACAGCTCTAAAGCCTTAAGTGACGAAGAAGCGACCGCAGATTTTCAAAGACATTTCCTGCTGCTGAGATCCAAGGCAAGGCGCCTTAAGGAAAATAACAAAAAATTGTAAGCAAATTATATAAAAATACATATATATATTTTTGTCATAGTTACATTAAGCTTAACTATAATAATCGTAATTTTATTAAATAAATATTGTATAATTATCTCCATTCTGGAACAATTAATAATTCAATTTAAAAATATGACGACAGTAAATAGAACTGAGGACCTAATAACTAGGTTGATAGTGACAAATACCGCCTCTTTAAAGGTGGAAATAGAATCATTAAAGAATCAACTCGCAAGGGTTACTGGAGTACACTCCGTAACTGAATATACACAACAAACGATAGACGACTCCATTCAATGTAATGACACATTGGATGTAATAAAATCACTACCGGATTTCTCAGGGAATATAAATATGTATATGTTAGTTGGCGCGAAGCCGCTAACAATTCAATCAGCTTATATACAAAAGGCAGTAAGAAATATTTCGCCGCGCTAACAATATTGCGCAATAAAATCACTGAAAATGCAAATGACGTTTTAACGAACCACGGTACGGTTCTAAATTTTGACGCTATTATAAGTAGATTAGACTTTGCTTATGCTGACAAGCGTCCTGCTCACACAATAGAACAAGAACTTAGTGTTCTGAGACAGGGAGCCATGTCACTTATAGACTATTATAATGTTGTTAATAAGAAACTTACATTACTAATAAACAAAACAATTATGACACATGGAACAAAGAGCCAGTTGACTCAAGAATTAAACAATGCAAACCGTCGAAATGCACTAAGGCCCATTTTATTCACTCGAAGTTGAACACAACTTCGGGATTTTAATATGGAAAACTCCCCGAGTTGTGTTCAACTTCGAGTGAATAAAATGGGCCTAAGAATTTTTATAACAGGGCTTAACGCTCCACTCTCAAATATAATCTTCTCTTTATCACCAGAAGACTTACCGAATGCCTTGGCAAAAGCTCAAGAGCTAGAATCAAATAATACTAGAGCAAGTTTCGCTTTACAACATGCAAGAAACAACAATGTTCAACCACATCACAACCAAAATAATTTAAGATTTCCTCAGAGAAAATTTGACAATAATAAATTCCCAAAACCAGAACCAATGGAACTCGGAAGTTCCAATACAAAACAAAATTTTAATGGCTACCACCCGGGTAACCAAATGAAAGCAAATAATAATAATAGATATTATAATATGCCAAATAACTTAAAACAAAACTATCAGCCAAATTACTGGCAGAATAATAACCAAAATGCAAATCGACAGATGAATGGTTATCAACAGTTTCCCCAAGGGCCAAGACAGAATTATGTTGAAAAAAGAGCACACGAAAGTGTTCAACACACAGAACAACCTCCAGTAAAAAACATTAGAATAAATAATATAAATGAAAGTGCTTTTTTAGAGAACAGGACAGACTTCCCCATATATACAGAAGAAATGGCGGAACAGGGAGATTATTAAAAATTTTAATCGATACTGGTGCTACAAGCTGTTATTGTAGACCAAATACCTTGTCTAATAGACAAGAATTAGTTATTAAGAAGAGGGTAAGAACCATAAATGGTTATACCATCATTACACATTATTACGATGTTGAAATGTTTTATAGGAGAGTAAGATTTTATGAGATAATAAATCTAGAAAGTGATTTACTGATAGGATATGTCCTATTGAGAGATGCAAATGTTACTTTAGATTTAGGGAGGGGAATTTTAATCCATAATGGAATGCATTATTTAGAACAGACGTGAAAGCAGAAATACGTACAATTGTTGAAACTCCTATATGGAGTAAACAATATCCTTATCCTTTATCTGTAAATTCATTTGTCAATAAAGAAATTGAAACAATGTTGAATAATGGAATAATTCAACCAAGCAAGAGTCCATATAATTCACCTATATGGGTGGTACCTAAGAAAGGTATTAACGAAGATGGGACACCGAAACTTCGGATGGTCATAGATTTTAAGAAACTCAATGAAAAAAACTATATCTGATAAATACCCTATACCCGATATAAATGTTATACTTTCAAATTTGGGAAAGTCTAAATATTTTTCAACAATAGATTTAGAATCTGGTTTTCATCAGATACAAATGAATGATTTAGATATTGAAAAGACATCATTCGCTGTGAATAACGGCAAGTATGAATTTTTATGAATGCCATTTGGCTTAAGAAATGCCCCCGGTATCTTCCAAAGAGCGATGGATGATATATTGCGAGAATTTGTTGGAAAATTCTGCCACGTATATATGGACGATATAATTGTCTATTCGGATAATCTTAGTAACCATACTAAACACTTAGAAATAATTATAAAAACTCTTAAAGACTCTAATATGAAAATATCGTTAGAAAAGTCAAAATTTTATGAGCCTGAAGTTGAGTTTTTAGGCTACATTGTGGCTCACAATATTATAAAAACAGATCCCAACAAAATAGAAACTATATGTAATTTTCCGATACCAACTACACTAAGGCAACTCAGAAGTTTCCTCGGTATGACAGGATATTACCGAAAATTTATCCAAGGTTATGCTTCTATAACAAAACCATTAACAAAACATTTATCCGGAGAAAACGGTAAGATTTCTCAATATCTATCTAAGAAAACTACGATAAATTTGGATCAAGAAGGAATATTAGCTTGTACAAAACTAAAAAATTTATTAATTAACCAAATCGAACTGGTTCAACCAAATTTTAACAAAAAATTTATTTTAACGACAGATGCTTCTAATAACGCTATTGGCGGTGTCTTAACTCAAGAAAGTAAACCAATTATTTTTATATCAAAAACATTAAATTCTACTGAACAGAATTACGCCACAAATGAAAAAGAGCTTTATGCTATTGTATGGGCTTTGAAAAATTTGAGAAACTACCTTTACGGAGTTTCAGACTTAGAAATCCACACGGATCACCAGCCATTAACTTTCGCCGTCTCGAGCCGAAATCCAAACGCAAAAATGAAAAGATGGCATGCTTTCATTGAAGAGTTTGCCCCCAAGATAATTTACAAACCAGGCACTACAAACGTAGTCGCTGACGCCCTTTCTAGACAATATTTAAATAACCTATCGGATGACTCATCCATCACAGGAACACAACATTCCGCAGAAAGTAGTGAGAACTTATATATTCAAGAAACTACAAAGCCACTTAACCAATTTAAACAACAAATTCTTTTAAGTAAGGGACGATTTACTATTCACGAACAAATTAAAAATTTTAATAAAACAAGACATATTATAGAATATGACACTCCAGAAAATTTAGTTGCAATTCTTAAAGAATTCTTGCAACCAGGAATTGTTGCAATTCATTGCACCCCAGAAGATTTATATGCAGTAAAACAAAAACTAAAAGAAACTTTTAGTAACCGTTTTTTATATACAAAGAACTTCCCAATAGATATAACTAATAGAGAGGACCAAAGCATAATTACAGAACAAACACATACTAGAGCACATAGGAGCTATAAAGAAAACCTCAAACAAATTTATTCCTCTTATTACTGGCCTGAAATGAACAAACAATTTAAAGAATACGTCCGAAATTGTGAAATTTGTAATAAAAATAAATACGATCGACATCCTAACAGAATACCAATTGGAGAGGCTCCAATTCCTAAGAAAGAGGGGGAGCAGTTACACTTAGACTTATTTTTTGCTCAAAAATTAAAATTTTTATCTTGTATAGATTCTTATTCTAAATTCTTAGTGATCAAATTAATTGATGATAAAACAAAACTAGACGAAAAAGTTCTAGAGTTACTACAAAGTTTTCCAGACGTGAAAACCATAACAATCGATAACGAACCTGGTTTTACTACAGGACAGTTCAAGACCTTAATGCAAAGATTAAATAAAAAATTTATTTCTGTGATCCCAGGCACAGTACCACCAACGGTCAAGTGGAAAGAGTACATTCCACACTAATCGAAATTTCAAGATGCCTTCAGCAAGAGTTTTATTTGATAAGTGACCTAGAATCAATTTTTAGGGCAGCCCAACAATATAACAAAACGATTCACTCCGTTATAAATAAAAGACCCCATGAAGTACTTTTTAATAAAATATCACACGAGGATATACAAACAAAACTTTTATCAGCTCAAGAAAAAATGTTAGAAAGAAATAATAAAAAGAGGAACATGAAAATATATGCTCCAAATGAAATAATATATGAAAAGGTTTTTGGAAATAGGAATAAGCTTCAGCCTAAATATAAAAAACAGAAAGTTAAAGAAGACCTAAGAAACAAAGTCAGAATTTATAAAAATGACAGGATAATACATAAAGATAATATTAAGACTTAGTTTTTTCCTTTTAGGAAAATGTTGATGATCCTTCTTCAACTAATTGGCATAGCGTCCGCCGAAATTATTGATTACACAAGAGATAATTACGTACTAATAGAAAACGGAGATACAATAATCTTCGAAGACTATGGAAATTTATTCCATATAACTAATTTGACATACTACAGACTTTTGATACAAGAACAAGAACAATTTCTCAGCAACAAAAATGCATATACAAATGTTAACATAAATACTCACACCAATATGAATAATGACATAGAAATAGAACTTATACAATCACTCTTACAACAATTAGAAATAAATAATTATAGAAACAGAAGAGGAATTAATGAATTAGGAACCATATGGAAATGGTTAGCAGGATCACCGGATCATGACGACTTACCTAGTTCTAATAACAAATAAATTGAATGAACTATCTGAGAATAATAACAAACAATTTACAACTAATTCAGAGATTTTTAAAGCAATAGAATCCCTACAAAAATCAGTAAATAGCCTAGAAGAGAGTACATATACTAAAGTAACATTTAATATAAATAAACTAATTATTACGGAACTACAGAATATTCTGCAAACAATAACATTGTCTAAAGTAGGAATTTTAAACCCATCAATTCTAAATTTGCAAGAAATTAAAACAATTACTGAACATGAACACGAAAGACTGACTATATCTGACTTAATGGACGTTTCAAAATTTAAAATAATCCAGGATAAAGATACTATCGTAATATACATTAAATATTCAATTACAAAAAATAATTGTAAACTATATGAAACAAGGGCCATCAGCCAGAAAGATGGAAAATTTTTAATAGAAAAAGAAGTTGTAAAATGTAAAACAAAATATTTTAATATTGAAAATTGTAAATTAGAATTAACAAATACGTTTTGTAAACTATCTCTAAAGGAAACATGTTTATCCAAAATTTTGAATAACGAAGAAGGACATTGTGTTAAAATTAAAGAAAACAACAAAAATATAGAAATCATCAAAGATGGTGTAATTTTAGCTTCCGGAAATCATACAATAGATGGCCATAATGTTGAAGGCGTATATTTAATAACATTTGAAAACAGCACAACTATCGATAACACTATTTATGAAAACCCAACAGCTGTTATTTCAAACTATTTAAAAACAAATCATTTAAATACATATAAAGTCATTAAGTACAAAGAATCTGATAACATTGAATTAAAATTTGAAAATATAAACATAATAAATTCAATGAAAATAGAAATTCAAAAACGTCCAATTTTTTGGACAATTATAATTTTAATTGTAAGTTTTATTATAACAGTTGCATTGTATAAAATTATGTTACGTTGGCATGCGTATAAACAAGAATCCAATGAAATAATTTTTATAGAAATGAATGACAATATTAAACGTTTAACGAAAGAATTTGAAGAAACGGGACGTTTCTCTTAAGAAAGAGGGGAGTTAAGATACCCGAATATACAATCCAATAGATACAAATATACTAAGCGTCAGCAACTTTGCACGCAGCACATATCTCTCATATGGATATGGTGCCTAAAGATAACAAACAGTTGCTTCCCTCTGAGGCACTGCATTTAAGCATATCAAATATCTTTAATAAATTTTGTCTGCTTCCATCTGAGGCGTTGCATAAAGATAAGAACGTTTTGCCAACCTCTGCACTTTTTCCACTATAAATAGTAGGAAATCATTCGATGTAAATTCAGTTTAGTTTTATAACCCAGAACGTTCGGACAGTTGACTTCCCCCCACCAGTGGTAAGGGGTTAACTCGAAGAACGATAATAAAGTTTTTTAAAATTTAAAACTCAAACCAAAAAGTTTAATTTGCATGCCACGAACGAATCCCGTTTGAGCTCGGTATTCATTTTTTTATCTATTTTTTAAAATCATCTTCCTACGTTATCCTGAAGGTAAATATATATACATTTTTTTCGTATGCATGCATATGAAACTGCACCTCTTCTGCTTTATGTTTTTTTGAAGTTATTACTTCTTTAGGCGCGTTGGGCACTTTTAGATGGGAAGAAATTAACGAATTCGCGTTACCTTTAAAACGACACCGCGTCATCGTCACCGATTGTGCGCTGTTGTCAATTTTTTTGATAAACTCAACCGATCGCAATGAAACTTTGTTTGTGTGCGTGGTTGTATGCAGCTAGAAAAATAGGATCGTTTTGGACCCGATAGGTTGCGCTGTTGTCCGTTTTCTGATAAACTCAACCGATTGCAATGAAACTTTGTATGTGTGCATGGTTGGATGCAGCTAGAAAGATAGGATAGTTTTGGACCCGGTAGGTGGCGCTCTTGTCGATTTTTTTATTCACTAGGGAAATGTAGTAATTGGAATGTAATGTGGTATTCGTTTGGGCGCTCTGAGAGCACTTTTTTTTTCTCGCAGAGCAATTTATATGTTCGTTTGGTACAAATAAAGCAATCCTTTTCAGATTTCAGAGCACTTTTGCGAATCAAGATATTTTCTCAGATTTACCAATACAAGTGCGTTTGAATTTGACAACTGGTAGAGTTTATTTACATTTTAGTGATTTTTTTCTCCAGCAAAGAAAGGCATTACATCGAGTGAAACAATTTTTGTAAATTATTTCTGTATAAATATTTAATAATCAATCGGGACGGATATTTCTAATGTTTTAATACAAAATTTAGCCAGTGAATGGAAATCGCTTAAAAAAGTGCCGAAGACTGTACATATTCAAATCGCACGAATAGGTATCAACACAAAAAAGAGCAGGTGCCGTTTTTATGTTCGACTAGGCACACGAAATCGGAATTCTGAGAGCAAATCTGAAGAAGCCGAATCGAATACTACACAAATGAGATTGTGAGGGAATAATAGAAGAGGCTAACTATTTGTTTGGGTTGTTTTACTGACAGTTTTTCTTCTCTTTTTTGGAAGAGTGGCTGGATTCCACTGAAGTCTATGTTATATTTACAAAAGCTACATACAGTACAACTTCGACAATCCGGTCACATATAGCTTTGGGCACGTTCGGATTATCGAGTTGTCCGGACTATAGTAGTGAAAATTATTAAAATAATCTAAGTGAATGAAATACATATAAATGTACGTATGTACTATGATTTATTAAAAAAACATTAAATTATAACATCAATTTGTTATAATAAATACATACATATTATGGTTTATTAAAAAAATAAGTTATTTTGCGCTGACTAACTTTGTTGAGGTGAATGATTTGTGCTTTTTGCTCTATCCTCTTCAACAATAGAATATCCTGCATATCTATATTATTCTCCTCAGCCCACTGAATACAAACTGAAAATGAAATTAATTTTTTCTTCCATAAAAAAAATTGTCCGGATTGTAGAGGTAAAAATTGTAAGTTGTCCGAAATGTGGAAGCGTCCGAATTATTGGAGTGTCCGGACTGGCGCATGTCCGGACTGTCGAAGTTGTACTGTAATACAAAAATCGCTACTATTATAAAACTAAGTCATTGTTTCCTTTGTTTCTTGCTACACGTCACTTACAGCACCGGAGTGGGTTTGTATAGCTCTTATTATTTTGTTTTAAATTTGAGAAGTGGAACTCTGGCGAAGCAAGGCGAGCACGGGTCAGCTAGTTTACAATAATTAACATCGTGTGTTTTTGTTGGACCACCCTTTATAAGGTCAATATCAATGTTATTTGGTTCACCAGGCTCGGAAAAAGGTGTATATTTTTTTTTTTGGCAGAGCGGACATTTCTAACATTTTACCACAGTTCACAGAGTCTGGTAGAGCAGGTGACAAGGGATATGATAAACATATTTCCATATTAATTTTTTTCTAGAGATATTGCTAGTAACATCCCAATTATATCACGCTCCATTTTAATTAGCGCTTGCTTTCTGTCCTTAGGTTAGGTTTATGGGTGGGTGCGTTAGAACGAGTCCTGCCGCACCCCACTTAGGTCCATGTGGACCCATTGTGATGCCCTTATTGGGGGGTTAGCATACGTTGTTGGTTATAGTGTTACCTCTTGGTTACTCGACCTTGTCCAGCCATCCTGATGCGTTTATGAACCTGTAAAGATTAGATAAAGCTATATCTGAAAGTTCATGTATATCATGGAAGTAGTATCTTCCAAGTATTCTATTCCTCAAGTGACAGAGACTTGGGCATTGACAGAGGAAGTGAGGCGTGTCCTCGCGTACCTCCTCGTCGTCGCAACCCCTGCATATATCGTCATTCTTGAGTTTTAGTTTCATTGTGTGGTATCTTAGGAAGTTGTGACCCGTTAGGGCTCCTACCAGTTTATACATCGACGTTCTATCAAATCGCAAAAGCTTGATAGTCCGACTTGGATTGTATTCCGGCCATAGCTTCCGTGGTATTTCGCAGGTAGTTAGTTCTTTCCACCTGTTGTTGGCTTTCATTCGGGTCTTATTTTCCACCCTCTCTCTGAGATTACAGAGTGGTGGTTTGATTGAATTAATCGCCCGATCTTGATCCATAGCAGAACCATTTCTTGCCAATTCATCAGCCATCTCATTGCCGGTTTTGTCACTGTGTCCAGGGACCCAGCAGAGACGCGGGGTGTGCTGCAATCATAGAACCTTAAGCTCTTCACGGCAGCGGTGGACTAGCTTTGATTTTATTTCGATAGCAGATACTGCTTTTATAGCCGCCTGGCTGTCAATAAATATGGTAATATCATTATTTGGTATTGATAACATTGACACCTTATGGGCAGCTTCAGCGATTGCCAGAACCTCCGCCTGAAAGACGCTACTGTAACCAGGTAATCTGATTGAGTGGTGTATATTTAACTCTTCAGAGAAGATTCCAGCACCTGTTCCACGGTCTATCTTAGAGCCATTTATAGGTCTAAAGGTAGCAAGTTGAGGATTGCCTCCATTCCAGCAGTAGGTGTTGTCGTTATTGCGCCGGTTGTACCTGTACATGCTAGTCTTTGTATTTTGGTCATTAATTTGAGATTCGAAGCTTTGTTTGTGGCTTGCCACCAGACTAAGCTACCGTATGTGAGTATTGGACGCACAACAGCCGTATACATCCACAGAATTATTTTGGGGTTTGGTCCCCACCTTTTGCCGAAGATTCGGTTGCATGCGTAAAAAGCATTTGCAGCTTTTTTTACTCTTTCATTGACGTTTAGCTTCCAATTAAGCTTTCTATCCAAGATTATACCCAGATATTTGGCACTCTCAGCAACGCCAAGGGGTATACCCTCAATAGTTGGAGGATCGAAGTTTGGAATCACCCTTTTATAACTGAACAATACTAGTTCAGTCTTCTGTAGATTGATTCCAAGACCGCATTGGTTTGGCCACATACTAAGTGTTCGTAATGCGTTTTCTAGTAGTTCGCTTATGGTCGGTAGGAATTTGCCTGTAGCAAGTATTACATCGTCTGCATAAACAGTTACTTTGCCTCTGTTTTCGAACTTTAGTAATATTTCATTTATGACAAGGACCCAGAGTAGGGGGGAAATGACTCCTCCTTGTGGTGTACCTCTTGAGGCTGTCACTCTTAGTTCAATGCCACCTAGTTCTGCATTAATATTTCTTTCATTGAGCAGACTTTCAATCACATTGGTAAGCGTTTGGTCTACGTTGTTATTGAGTAGTGCTCTCTTCATTGCACACGTCTTAACATTGTTGAATGCTCCTTCAATGTTGAGGAACGCGGCTAGTATGTATTCTTTGTCATTTAGGGATTTCTCTATGATGCAAGTGACCTCGTGCAACGCAGTCTCAACTCCTTTACCTTTGATGTAGGCATGCTGAGCCGTTGAGATCACATTATTGTCAAGTCGACTGCGGATAAAAACGTTCAAAAGCTTTTCCAAGGTTTTCAGGATGAATGAAGTTAAACTTATAGGCCTGAAATCCTTAGCAGTCGTATGGCTGGACTTGCCTGCCTTCGGAATGAAGACAACCTTTACTTCACGCCATGCCCTGGGAATGTGACCACATTCGAGGCAGCGCGTGAAGAGTCTCCTCAGAGCTGGTATAACAATTGACCTGGCTTTCTGAAGCATGATTGGAAAAATCCCGTCCAGCCCAGGAGATTTAAAAGGGGAGAAAGTTTCAATCGCCCAGTTAAGTTTTTCCTCGGTTATTATACCAGCTGGAACTGTTGCTACTGTAGTTACAGTGCTTGGTGCAGACTGGACGGTTGTTTTGATACAACCCGGAAAGTGCGTTTTTAGAAACAGACTTAATGTCTCTTCTGAAGACTGTGTCCAGTTGCCCATATTGCCAATATTTGCTAACAGGAGATTATTTTTGATTATAAATTCTAAAAGGGACTCACCTCGTACATTGATGTCCGTACTGCCCCAGAGCGTATGATGGGAGTTGGCATCACAGCCAGATTCCATCTTTCCTTTTCTACTGTTCTGGCTAATGAACAGGATAGCTCTGAGGGTGGATTGTCCGACTCGAATGGCATGTATATCGTCGCCAGTATCAGCGCGCCTTTTCCTGCCCTGTCCCATTTGACAGCCGTTTGGTCCGAATCACTGAGACTAGGTAGAAGAAAAAGTTTAAGCTGTTTTCTAGCGACAATACATGTTCGGGACTTACCATTTACTGGAGTATTGTGGTAAGTGGTAATGTCTCTGGAGTTCAGCCCACTTATCTTTCCCCGGAATCCAGGGTTCTTGAACCAGGGCGACATCTATACGTTTCGTTTCCATAAGGAGAACGAGACTGGCGCTGGCCGCCTTACTGTGATGAAGATTTATTTGCGCTATCTTCATCACGAGTAGTCGGTTGCTCTCCCTTGTCTTTCGCCGCTAACACTCGGAGTTTGCATCGCGTTATGCCTACGCGAACACCTGTTTCCGGAGTAGCGGCAACGATTTGTGACTTAGCAGTATAGTCACGTCCATGCCATTCTGGGTATATTAAATTCACCCGTTTCAAGGACTTTCCATTCCCTGCTTTGTAGTTCCGGGTTAAGGAACTGCAGGTTCCGTTCTATCCTTTCCACGGGTAGATAAGGCCCCCTCAAGCGGATAAGACCCTTTGGCCTGGTCATATTTAGGATTTCTTTCCTGTCAACCACGCGCAGGTCAGCATTTGACCAAGGTGCGTTCATGTTGGCGACGAAACCCTTTAACCATTCCAAAGTCTCTTGGTTGTCACACTCCATAGTCTTGAATCCTTTAAAGGTAGATAGCTGGCCAAACAATGGAGGCTTGCCATCTGCCCTCACGATAGCATCGTTGACACTATCAAGGATTCGCTGTTCTATGAGCTCCCATTGGTTGGATGAGAGCTTCCGGTCGGGGTTGTCGTAGTCGACGATTGCGACGCGCAGACTTTCCTTCACCTCATCGGCGAATTTCAGCCTTTTTGCTTGCCTACCTACCACCGGGGAGATCGTGTCGTCATTGCGACCTCTTTTGGAAACTACCGGAGCGTTCCCTGGTTTGGACGAATCCTTGCCCGAGACAACCCCTTGACACCTTGAATCTGTCGCAGTCGAGGTGAAAGGCAATCGGCATTTCGCCCCCGCTACGGCCGATCTCATGTAGGCTCCTCCGGAAGTCCTACCTAGCTTCGTACCTGACAGAACCTTATTTGAGCAACCAGGTGTTTGCTCAGCCTTAGACGAGTCTTTAGCCGGGCCTGCACCTGGTTTCCCGTGTTTTGACCTTTCCAAGGCGGAAGGCAAAAGGCATTCCTTCCTTAGTCCATACAGCATCCCTTTGTCAATCGGGTTCTGCCTCCTCTCTTTCAGGCTGCTGCGCCATGCGTCTTCGGTTGACTTGATAGTCTTCCGGGCCCTAGCTAGCTGCGCGGCTTCCCTTTCCGTGAAGGAGCTGGGGTCACGGCTTTTAAGCCTATTGACAGTGCGACGCGCGTTTTTTCACGTTTGAAGGGATCCGCCTGTTGTACTGTTCTGAACAGCTTGTTGTCGTTTGTCATGCTAGCCGCAGGTGTAGATGAGGCTTCGGTTGTTACCAAACTTACATCGTCCTTTGGCTTTGACTTTTCAACAACAGTCACTGCGCTGTTCAGGGTCGAGTCCGCCTCTCCCGGTGAAACTGCGTCCTATAAGGCATATCACAGGCATAGGTGGTTGCATAAGAGCTCCCTCGCTCGAGATTTTCATAGGGTCAGCCCCAGGTGGATTGCTAGCACAACGCTCGCCAATATCCCTGGACTGCCTTTCTAGAAAATCAAGGGCGTTTTGAAGTCTTTGTTTGTCCTTGTCCTCTAGTTGGTGCTTCTTCTTTAGTTTCTTAATCGTCATCTTACAGTTCAGCACTCTTTTCCTAATTGAAGCTGTAGACGATATCGAGAATTTGGATGAGCTGGCGATTGAGGGATTGTCATCATCCTCAAGAAATAGATTCTCAAGTCCGAAGTCAACCGTTCTAACGCTTCCCTCAACCGAAGCGGCCCTACTAGTTGACGGTTCTTGGAGTAAGATAGCTTCTTCCTCCTCCATCATGTTCGTATGAAAATCGGTGTTGCCGAAGTTCTTGGTGCCCGATTCGTTTACACCAGTCCCTTTGTTTTGTTTGTTTGTTTTTAATTTGTCTATTTTGGACACACGAGTAAGGGGGAAGGAGAAATCATTCTGTACTCACCCCCTGTCCTTACTTTTATGTATTTTTTTAATATTTTCTGAAGCAAAGTTCTTTATGACATTGCGTCTAATTGGCTTTCAGAAACGGGAACAATCAATAGAACATTATTCTAAAAACTTAAATTCTAGTGCTTTGCTAAAGTTTTTAATATTTAAAAAAAGTTTGTTGTTTGTTCCGAAGCTGCTCTGCCAGTTGTAACATTGTATAGGTGGGTTTTTTCAAGTTTCTTGTCGAATGGATTTGTGTACTGATTAAAAGCACAAATTAAATTGCTCAGCGCCTTTATATTTTTTTCTATTCCGCTCAGTTCTAATTCGAGACATATTTAACTCTTGCAGAAGTTTTAAAATTATTCTCGTCCGAATACTATGACTTAAAGGAAAGCCCACCGTTATCGGGCTGATACATAGTTGGTAAATTGACTACCGCCTGTTAACGAGTTAGCTGCCTCTGCGCTAATAGTTTGTTTGAGCTTTTTGTAAACCCAAAATATAGTTGCTTTTTTTTACTGGAGACAATTTTTTTAGCAGCTGGCAATCGGGAATACGTCAACAATTTTATAGACAAAAATGAAAACGCACTTCGTTATTTAAGATAAGAAAAAGTGGTCAAAGTGTTCATGTTTAGGAATCAAATTTTATTCTGTTACATATTTGCGGCAAGGTAAGCATAGGACCTGCTAATGTTGCATCAACATTTTTTAGCTACTCGATGACGCAAGTACTCGGTCGGAAAACGGCTTCTTATGGTTGGTCTGCCAGTGGCTTGCGGCAGAGTGAGGCAAGGCAGACCAAGTTTTTCTGAAAGTACTCATTGACTTGTACCTAAAAGATTCTTTCATTTATGGGTGTCTGATGACGTATGTACGTACTCGTCCAAAAATTAGTCCGGAAGTGACGTTATAAAGCCGTTTTGCGGCAGGATATAAAGTTAGGCAGATCGAGCGATTTGATATCTTCTCACAAAACACTCTACATACAATATGCTACTGTTTTGGTACCCGATGAAGTAAGTGATTCGACGATCGCCGCTTGGACTATGAGAAGTGATCTGATTGAAGAAAAGGGCCTTCTTCCACATTTATTTGCTTTGAAGATGCACCCATTCGTGGTTCGCCGTCGCTAGCTATTGCTTCGAGTGCACCAAAAAAAAAATTGCTGCGACACAGCTGTCTCTAAATGACACATTCACCCCGCAACAAACTTGAACTATCGAAAACAAGTGGCGAGCATTCGGACCATAAACTAAGTATTAAATAGACCGTCAGCTCCGCATGTCAGGAACATGTCAGGCCTGTTTTTTTGAAGCTCAAAAAAACACGGATATTATTAGGATTTTCTTATTTTACCTATACAAAGTAAACGGGATGTTTACATTGTGGTTGTAAACAATGGAAATGGATGATTTCCAAAAATTAAATAGAATCAGTATCTACCAATAATTATTGGGAATTTTTGTAGTTTCGATTCTTTGACTTACAGTTTAAAGAAAATTAATTCATAAATTCATTTTCAACTACAAATTGGTTGGTCATCAGAATTTCGAAAAATTTATTTGATGTCCTATTATTTGTTGAGGGCTATGAAGGTTGCAAATTATTTTGGATAGTAACATTTCGAAAAGAAATGATATTATTTACTAGTTTTAATTATTGTGCAATGCTAAACTTATATTTTTCAAGCTGTATTTAAAATATTACTAATGAAGCCTATAAAAAGTGCAGTTTAAGTAGGTATAGTCTGCACAAAAATGTTATTTTCTAAATAAACATTATACATATTTTCGACTGAATATTTTTTTTTCATTAATTACGTTAATTTTAAATTCGTTTGTTCATTAAATTGTTGCAAATTTTATTAAAAATATATTTTTCCCCTTTTTGTTTTCTGTTATTACACGGTAACTTCATAAAAATATTGTAACTCATAAAGTAAACCCACTCCGAAAAGTTCATATCTCTCCCCAGAACCCCAACACATTTTAACTCTTAATATTCCTTAGTTCTTCGTTTGGAAACCGTTGCCTTTTTTCTGTTGACGTTCGCCGGCCAAATAACAAATAACGAAAACAGATGCAATAATAATTGTAGGAACAAAAATGTCTTATTTAATTTCCACGAATGAATATTTCTCAGTTTATTCCTTTATTTACAATCATGTTGATTACATTAGTTACTAACCATTTTACAAAATACATGTTTGCGTGGTGAAATACAACAAAAAATCTTAACTGTGGGAACGCATCCATCAGCTGATCGAAATCACCAAATACACTAAAATCAGTCAGTGACTCAGTGTTCTTAGCATTCTCTCTTTATTTTTTCCACGAAGCGAAGGCATTTTTCCCTTTTCACCGAACTCAAATTCCCTCGATTTGTTTATGAAAAAATATTTCTTCTAAAAGTAAAGTTGGTATTATTCGGAAAGAAATTCACATTAAATTAACCTTGAGTTCACAAATCGCAGTTTGTTAACATTGTAATGATTATTTCTTGGTACTAGAAATGTTTTGCAAAAAGACAAATCTCTTTTTTATGGGCATTTAGGCCTATTTTATTCACTCGAAGTTGAACACAACTTGGGGATTTTTATATGGGAAACTTCCCAAGTTGTGTTCAACTTCGAGTGAATAAAATGGGCCTTAGTGTGTTGCATTGTAGTTCAAATGTGTTTTCGTCAGATTCATGATACTTCCAATTTTGATGCTTTATTTTTATTTTGTACGAATCGTTTTTCGGGCCACAAAATTTCCACAAAAGGTAGAAATTCCACGATGTAGGATGACTGCTGAGTGTCAGTATTTCATTACACCCTCTCCATTCACATTTTTTTTTGTTTTGTTGCTTCACACGTATTCACCGATACGAAATTTAAGAGAGAATTTTTCTTTCAAAATTTGCGGGGGAATCGGGTAGGTGCGCGGGAGCTGACGGTCTATTTAATACTTAGTTGGTTAGTTTGTGATTCGGGCGATGCGATCGCCGCTGTTGTTGTTGCTGCCACCACTGCTTTGCTAAATCAAAATAGTGTGGTGACGGCAGAGTACCCTGCAAACGCAGAAGTACTGAAATACCTACTGAAATATGTACGGACAAAAAGTACTTTCTTTCCACTGAAAAAGGATAGGAGCTCGGGCAAACACTCAGTTATATACCTACTGTATATGAGAATACGTGAAGCACCCATCCCTTTCTAACATATTGAAAAAACTACTGCCTTGAACCTCTGTTTCTTCGTAAAAGGGAGTACTTAATAAGTACTTTGCTCCTACGTAAAAGGAAGTACTAAAGATGTACATCGTGCCTACGTAAAAGGGAGTACTTAATAAGTACTTTGCTCCTACGTAAAAGGAAGTACTAAAGATGTACATCGTGCCTACGTATAATATATCCATTAATGAGTAGGGACACTCTCTCTACATATGCATTTGCTACTATATACCCCGAAGCAAAATGCAGAAAAAATCGTACCCTAAGTTGAAGCAGGTAGTATTATCTCGGTATGAATTAATATGATCAGGTAACCAGCTTTGCTTTAGTAGAATTGGTAATATTTGTATTTTTTGCCATTGGTTATTGATTAAATGGTCTTTGTTATGGACATGAAAAAGAAATGTTTAATTCTATATCACGAAATTCAACCCTTTTGTTTTGCTACGACATCGTTAATAACCGTTTTTTACGATTTGAAGTTTTATTGTCATTTTTACAGATTTTAAAGAATATTAAGATGCGAAATTGACACGGCCTAATCAAGAATTTTTAGAACTCGGAACAAACATCAAGAACATAGGTAGAGAGTTCGGCACAAACATCGAGAACATAACTAAAGAGCTCGAAAAAGTCAAAAAGCAGAAGGCTCGGGAATATTCTGCTGACTGCCCAAGAAGGAAGGAGATGCAACCACCCGTTTTTGATAGTCAAACATCATGGCCAATTTATAAGAGACAGTTCGAAGCAGCTGCAACGACCAATGGATGGGACGACGAGGAAAAGTCGATTGCATTAACGCTCTCACTACGAGGTACAGCTGCAGAGTTGCTTCAAACTGTCTCAGCAGAAAAACAACGCGACTACGATGCTTTGGTGAAGGCTATTGAGATGCGATTTGGTGATGCAGCAAGTGTATAGAGTGCAGCTGCGCAGTAGAATCCAGAAGAGGGGAGAAACACTCCAGCAGTTACAAGCAGATATCGAACAGCTAGCGCACTTGTCTTATCCCAATGCCGGCGAGGATCTCATCAATGAAATGGCTATTGAGGCATTTACACAAGCCCTAGAGGACAGACAACTGCAAATGGCTCTACGAATGGCTGGAAAGAGGACTCTTTCTGAGGCACTGGCATTTGCCTTAACGATGAAAGCTGCTGACCAAGCATCTCAAGGATTTCACCGCGTGAGAGAAATAACATCCGTTGAATGCTCATGCCAGAGAACAGAAGTAGTAGACCGTTCTCGGGACCGATCCATTGCTGGAACTGCAACAAAATTGGTCATCTACAACGACAGTGTAGAGCCGAACGTAGACAGGGAAGTTGTCCACATTGCAGAACTAGGAACCGGAGCGAGGAGGCATTTGAAAATTCGGCGGATGGATCAACACAAAGCCATCAGTCGGGAAACGGGTAAGAACCAACTTCGCGGGGCAGGAGCTGGTTTCTGGAATCAACGCCCCCAGGACCACAATTCAGGTTTCCCAGACCAAACGATGTAATAGGAGTCTGACAGTGGAAGCCCATATCGACCAGAAAAAATATGTGGCCACAATCGATACAGGTGCAACCGCTTCCATAGTCAGAAGGGACATCGTTCGCCAAGCATGGCTGCACAACACCAGCAGCTACTGTCTGAAAACAGCAACTGGAGCAACAGCAAAGGTGTATGGTGAGGCACTCTTGACGATAAACCTTGCAGGATTAGTCTTCTCCCATGCATTCTTAGTGGCTGATACATGTGACGAATGCATCATCGGAATCGACTTTATGAAGACGCATGATATAGAACTAGACATCGGTTTGCAAGTTATAAAGTACAAGAACGTCGAGATTCCGATGGTTTACGGGAACGAGAACGTCGCAGCTCTACGGACAGTTGTAAGTGAGGACGAAATATTACCACCTTCGTCAGAGACAGTTATTTGGACAAAGCTGGAAGGTGACCCTGGGAGCCACTGATTCTACCTAGTCGAGCCAGATCCAGAGAATCATTATCAGAGCTATATTGTCGGAAAGATGCTGGGTGAACCTAAAAACAACTTGGCTCCCGTTCGTGTCCTCAATGTGGAACACAAAAGCGTGAAACTAAAGCAAGGATAAGTGATTGGAAAGTGCCTACCGATTACTGCGGTCACAAAGTTGTCCAATGCAAATGAAAAAGAATATACTCGGAGAGTGCGAGCTGGATCAGGAGCAGCGGTCCATGGCAGGGAGTCTAATCAATGAGTTTGCTGATATATTTGCTTCACCGAGCGGCGGGTATGGCCGAACACATCTCCTACAACACCGAATCGACACCGGAGATGCGAGACCGATGGTGACGTGAAATAAAGCCAAACGAAATAAGGCCGAATTCACAAAATTTGGCTTTATTTCGTTTTCCAAAGCGAAATTAAACCAAATTTGTAGTTTGGCTTTATTTCGTTACTGAAAACGAAACAACACCAATTTGGCATTATTTCGTTTGGCGCAGGGACAAGTCCACGAGACGTTGGCGCACGCGAGTTGCTACCATTGTACTATGAAATATGTTTTTTGGTATTATTTCGTTTTGCATGACGAAATAAAGCTTTCTTCAAGAAGAAAGACGGAAGTACGAGATTCTGCGTGGACTATCGCAAACTCAACAACGTCAACAAGAAGGATAGCTACCCCCTGCCAAGAATTGACGACACCCTGGACACACTATCCGGACCCAAATGGTTTTCGACTCTGGATCTGAAGAGTGGCTACTGGCAAGTGCAGATCCATCCAGAAGATCGCGAGAAAGCAGCATTCACAGCAGGAAACGGGCTTTGGCAGTTTACAGTAATGCCGTTTGGACTGTGCAATGCTCCAGCTACCTTCGAACATCTAATGGAGCGCGTTTTGCTGGGACTAACGTGGAAAACCTGCTTGGTCTACCTGGACGATGTCATCGTAGTAGGAAAAACATTTAACGAACATCCAAATAACCTTGAGGAGGTGTTCCAAAGGCTACGAAGTGCGCAACTAAAACTTAACCCGAAGAAGTGTTCCCTATTTAGACCAGAAGTGAAGTACCTCGCGTTCTCATAGTAGTGTCAGATTTTTACTGACTAAAAACACCACCCTTCTAAAGATTGTTAGATACTGCAACTAAGATATAACTTATCAAGCAATTTTTCTATCATTAAATATCAACTTTTGACAGGTTACTTTCCAGTGAAAGATCCTGCGTGTTCCGCAAATTAGACGCGGTTAATCTTATCTTGCCAAGTCGAACGGTTTCGTTCTTTGTAGTCGGCGCAATAAATTGCTCTCGTCCAAGATTTGTCGGACTGTATTGTTGATATGTCCGATTAGTCGGTTTCTATGCTTTCTCGCGAAGCTTCTAGTTTCAGTTTCGATTGTTGGAATTCCGAGATCCCTATGGATATCGTCGTTTCTAATATACCATGGTGCTTGTACAATTGACGAACTGTTGACGAACCAGGCAAACGAACAAAGGACAACGAATTTCGGATCTGCACGTGGAATGTTAGGTCCCTTAACAGACCGCGTGCAGCCCAACAGGTAGCGGAGGTCCTGAACTGCTATAAAGCAGACCTAACCGCCATCCAAGAAGTGCGATGGGATGGACCGGGCAAGAAGAAGATGAAAAACTGCGATATCTATTATGGCGACTGCTATCGGCAACAAAAACAGCGCTTATTAGGATGTGGATTCGTCGTTGGCGGCAGACTTAGGCAAGAAGTCTTAAGTTTCAGCTGTGTAAACAAGCGCCTCGCGACAATCCGCATCAAGGCTAAATTCGCCAACATTAGCCTTATATGCGCCCATGCCCCCACGGAGGAGGAAGACGACGACACCAAAGATGGGTTCTACTAGCTCTTAGACAAGACATACGAACAGTGCCCTAACTATGACATTAAAATTGTCCTAGGTGATTTTAATGCAAAGATAGGAAGAGAATGCATCTTTGGTAGTACCGTCGGAAGGTACAGCCTGCACGACACCACCTCCGATAACGGATTTAGGCTGATCGACTTCGCGGCAGGGCGAAATGGTGTCATAGCAAGTACGCGATTCCCGCATCTCGATATTCATAAGGGCACATGGAGATCTCCTGATCAATCAACCGTCAACCAGATTGACCACATTGCGATCGACGCAAGGCACTCCTCCAGTATTATGGATGTTTTAACGTTCCGAGGGGCCAACATTGACTCGGACCACTACCTTGTTGCAGCCAAGGTACGCCTTCGGATATCTCGAACACCGCCAAGACAAGTAAATACTGTGAGGAAGTTTGACGTCGGACGTCTTAAATCGCAAGAGGTCGCCAGATCCTTCTCCGATCGAGTCTCTCTCAATCTCTCAAGAGGTTCTACGCAGCCAGCATCAAGCATTGAAGACCAGTGGCAACATTGCCAAAAAGCCATCAGAGACGCCGCCTCTGATGTGCTTGGTTTCACTCGACCACCACAACGAAACCCCTGTTTCGACGACGAGTGCCGGCAAGCACATGCAGCGAAACAAGAGGCATACAAGGCGGCGCTGCAAAGAAGGACCAGATCTGCTCGTGAGCTCTACGCGCAGAAAAGAAGAGACGAACACCGGCTTCTCAGGAGAAAAAAGAAAGAGCACGAGAGCACGAGAAGCGCGCGATCGAGGAAATAGAGGGATGCTATAGCAGGAATGAGGTTCGGAAATTTCACCAGAGGGTAAAAAGAGCCTGCCAAGGCTACAGAGCCCGAACCGAAGCCTGCAAGGACGAACAAGGGAACATCATAACAGAATCGCAGTCGATGCAGAGGATATGGAAGAACTACTTCTGCAGACTGTTTAATGGCGATGACGAACCAAATACCGCTGTCAGGCAGAATGTGTAACGACCCGTTACAAAACAGCCCACGTCCCTTCTACTACCTAAAGCACCCACCACCAGCGCCAACACACGACTCAGCATCACCAACCAAAGCAACAACAACACGAGTGACAATTTTACACAGGCTTAGAAGTCACACTGACTTAGCACGTAAAATTACATGAGTACCCGAGGCAAAAACTGATTCGAGAGGACAGTACACTCAATTTCAAAGTGCAATACACTTGGCGTTGACCCTGTTCTCTGGGGACTTGCACCATTTCCCTAAATTTTTGGCGGCTGAATTCTGCTAGCAGAATTGGCCATCCGTATACCGTAGTATTGCATTGTGAGTTATCCGATCAACAGTAGTTCCTTTTTCCCCGTAAGGTTGTATTGTGAGTTATCCGATCAACCGTAGTTCCTTCCCCCCGTAAGGTTGTATTGTGAGTTATCCGATCAACCGTAGTTCCTTTTCCCCCGTAAGGTTGTATTATGAGTTATCCGATCAACCATAGTTCCTTTTCCCCCGTAAGGTTGTATTGTGAGTTATCCGATCAACCATAGTTCCATTTCCCCCGTAAGGTTGTATTGTGAGCTATCCGATCAACCGTAGTTCCTTTTCCCCCGTAAGGTTGTATTGTGAGATATCCGATCAACGGTAGCTTCCTTAAATAAAGAATTAAGTATCGACGAATTGTCAAGATAGATTAAGAAGAATTTAAGATTGTATTTACGAATATACAATAAAAGGTAAATTTGTATAACGCCCCAAAGTTAGTGTTTCTTTGGGGGCAACCCTGGATCCGACGAGCATACCCCAGCCGCAGACAAAAAGCACATCACAATTGGCGCCCGAGCAGGGACTTCAAACGAAGTACAACTACCGACCTGTTACCATCACTCCAGTCAAACGAAGTCCACCGACCGTCACCGCACAGACCGTACCTGCAGCCACCGACCTGAAACCCCGACACCTCAACCTACCAACACGCCGAAAGCCTTTCACGTATCCACGCACCATGGAGGCCGGCAACGATGGGCCAAGTGCCCCACCCAAGGGAGATGACCTCTTTTCCAGTTTAACCTGGATATATCAGCTTGACAAAGCCGACCTCATCAAAGCATTGACAGGTAAGGGCCTACCCACCATTGGAACTTTGGACCAACTCCGGAAGGTCATGAGTACCTATGTCAAGGATAACCGAGCGTATCACTCGGCCCAACAATTATGGGAGGAGTCACCGGAAACCGAGAACGCTGAGGCCACCCAGGAACCCAAACCCCCGACGATCCCGTCGGAAGCCACCACCGAAGCCACCGGGACCACTTTACAAGGGCCACCACCACAGAGACCACTCCATGGTTGCCACTAAACTGGAAAGTCAGGGAACGGACATTTGGTCAGGGAATGTCAGGGAAAGTCAGGGAATTTTGAGAACAGTCAGGGAAAATTCACTCTGTAATTTTTATTTTTTTTTATATTATTAAAAAAAAAATGTATGTCGAGCTCTGAAGTCTGCCCACACGCTTACGCAAAAATAGAAAAATCAATGCGCGTGAACACTACCATCGAAATGTTCGCAGTCACAGAAAATTTTATTTGTGAAAAAGAGACAACTTTATATCGAAAATTTTTCTGCAAGATAGAGAAGTTAGAAATTTAAATGTGTCATTTCGCCGACAACAACAGACGCGCAGAAATTTCAAAATATTGTGAAATCATCCGGCTGTGATTTTTACTCGAATCGGGATAATCAAAGTGAAATCTAAACAAGTGGTGAGTTGTTCCAGATTTGCTGAAAATGTAAAAAAAAAACATTGTTTATTGAGCTATGGCTCTCGAATGAAAATTTTAAAAGCTGGCTGTGCCGAGTTGAAGGTAAATTCATTTAAATATTTTTTTCTTGCATTGTATACTAACTTAATAATTTGACTTGCAATTTACATATAAGTATTGTGCCACAAAAATGTTTAATAAAATTAATTTTCTCCGTAGTATTTTTAACATAAGTTAAATGTGTAAAAGCACGGAAGTGCAAGTGAATAGTTTTAATATAATCGTGTGTAGTTATCTGCATTACAGGATTATAGGTAACTTAAAGTTTTTTTCTTTTCAATGGCGGGCTTGTTCTGTGCAATATTTTTGAATTGAGTTTTTGTGGTTTTCCATTGGGAGCAAAAATATTACTTTTCATGATGTTTTATTGGTGAAAAAAATTCATCTTTTTTCTTATTTTGGGATTTGGGAAACCCACATCTTCCTGCTTACCTACAAACTTATATGTAGGTATAGGTTATTATATATTGCTAAGGAAGATTTTAAATAGAATAGTTTTTATTTTAAGGCAATAACGGCAAGGCAAGTTGCAGATTATGCAAAAAAGAATTTGAGCTAAGCAACATGGACCAAAGGGCTTTGGTGTCGCATCAAAATGGACTAGCTCATCAGTCAAATTCTAAAGCTATGACGTCACAAAAAAATTGATACTTTCTTCACTGCTTCAAATTCATTCGTCGCCTCTAGTAGTCAAAAAACATCTCGAAATACATCACAAAATATTAACGCTCAAAATACACAAACAACATTTTTTACTTTCGACAAGACAGATTCCATTGTCGCAGAGATAAGGTGGTGTCTCTATATTATTTCCACCAGAGCGTCCTTGAACTCGTCTGTGGAAATTAGTGATCTCTTCCGATTGATGTTCCCAGACAGCAAAATTGCTGAAAATCTTAAGTTAGGAAGAACCAAGTGTTCCTACGTTATTAACCACGGTATCTCCCCATATTTCCATAACAATCTTTTGGATAGAGTTAAAAAATGTGACGACTTTGTTATATGTTTTGACGAAGCACTGAACAAAATAGCTCAGAAAGGACAAATGGATTTAGTTGTCCGTTTTTTGATGATTCAAAAGGAATTGTTTGCAATAGGTACTTAGAAAGCGAGTTTATGGGATCTTCAAAGTCAGATGACATTTTAAAACATTTTGACAATGGAATCCGATTTTTGAAAGAAGAGAAACTTCTTCAAGTATCTATGGATGGCCCAAACGTAAATTTATCTTTTTTAAAAAAATTAAAACAACAGCGAAATGAAATTAATCCTGATGGTACACAGCTACTAGAATGTGGTGTGTGTGGTCTACATGTAATACATGGAGCCATGAAAACCGGACATACAAATGTTTCATGGGACCTGCATATTTTTTTAAGGCATCTTTATTACGTATTTAAAGACAGTCCTGCAAGAAGAAGCTTATTTACCTCCAAAAGTAATTGTACTCAATTTCCTCTAAAATATTGCGGTGTAAGTTGGCTCGAAAACAAAATCTGTTTAGGGAGATGCCTGAACATTTTTGATGAGTTAAAGCACTTTTTTTTCGATGACAAATTCAGATTTACCAAAAACAAGGCCAATTGAAAACGTAAAAACATACTTCCAAGACAAATTGTTAGACTGCAAACTTGCATTTTTCCATACAATTACATCTGATTGTGAACCATTTTTATCAAAATTTCAAGGCGAGAAACCATTGATATTTTATCTTTATGAAGATCTCCTCATAATGGTTTAAAACTTATTACATCGCATTGTCAAAAAAAAGTATATCAGCGAATGCTCCATAGGATCTCAACTTTTGTCAATCGATCTTTCATGCGAGTCCAATTTTCTGGAAATAAAAAACGTTGACATTGGATTCAAAGCAACGAAAATCATCAATGCAATAAAACAAAAAGACAATTTTTCGGAAAAGGATATTTTAAAATTTAAACTCGATTGCCGCAAAATTATTATAAGTATAATATCACAAATTGAAGAACGAAGCCCATTAAAATACGATTTGATTGTAAACGTTAGTAGTCTTAATCCTAGAAATATTTTGCAAAACAACAGTCTCTACAATAAAAGATTCAAAAATTTGCTTCAAATTTTATATGATGCCAACCGATTGCTTGATACATGCTCGGAAAGGGCAAAATTGCAGTACGTAAATGCATGTACAGATGCAAAGACAGTCCTAGAAGAGGAGTACAAAACTTTTGTAATCAACGAATCTACTCGTAGAGAAGATGAGTTCTACTTTCAGCTTTTTGGAAAAAATGATAATTATAAAGATCTATGGAAAGTTATAAAAATGTGTTGCATTTTATCACACGGAAACGCCTCGGTTGAGAGTGGTTTCTCAATTAACAAGATTCTTTTGGTCGAAAACCTCTTTGAGGAGTCACTAGTCGCTCAGAGAAGAGTCTTAGATGGCGTGAAAGAGGCTGGAGGAGTATCGAAAGTGGAAATAAATTCAAAATTAATATTTAATGTTCGATCCTCTCATTCCCGATACACACAGCAGTTAGAAGAAAAACTTAAATTAAAAAAAAAGAAGATGGAGCAAATATATTAAAAAGAAAAAGGGATGAAGAAATAAAAAAACTTCATAAGGAGAAAGCAGAAATTCGTATTCAAACCCAGGTTGAAGAAGAGAAAATAAATTATCAACTCTCCCTTTTAAAAAAATAAGGTATGTCCTGTTCTCAACTGTTTGTTTCATTGATATTTTTGAAATAGAATGTTTAAAAGAATAGCATTTTGTTGGTCTTTAAATAACTATTTGGTTACATTCCATAGATGAAATGATTAACTCTCAAATGCTAGAATAAACAAATGTTTAGGCTACTTTAAATGGCGCGTGTGAGTGTCACTTACGATAGTATAAAGTAAGATATTCGTTTGCTAAGCGTTAGTACTAAATATAATTCGTTTTTCATTGTATGCACTTCGCTGAGAAAAAGAATTTAAACTAAAAACTCTTTACTTATTTTTGACATGTGATATCCTTTGAACCAAAACTTAGCTTAATACAAACCATGAAAAAGAAAATAATGTACAGCATTATGAAATGTTTCAAAGGATTTTACCAGTGGAAAATTAATGTCATTTCGGTATTTCTCTGTTTAACTCTATAATTGTTTTGTTCTCTTCTTTTAGATAATTATCAAACCAACAAGAATGGAAAATTGCAGTGCTATATGAAAGCTCTCAGGAATTTACGAGACTGACAATTTATTACTTTTATACCTTTATTTTATTGATTGTGATTTGTTTCAAACAAAAAAATAAACCATGTTACTTATTGATGTCAAGGACTAGTGTTTAAATGCGTTATTTTGTTGGTATATTTGCAAAATTTGGTCAGGGAAAACTTCAAAACTGGTCAGGGAAAGTCAGGGAAAGTCAGGGATTTTTTTTTTAATAATAGTGACAACCATGCACTCCCACGCATAACACCGCCCGAAATCCGACAAAGCCAGAATATGCCCTCCACATCCCAGCCAACACCCAGCTACGACGCCGGTGCTATGGATACCGTGCGTAAATGGGGACTGCGATTTGACGGCACCGGGAATATCCTCGAGTTCCTAGAACGCATTGAGGAACTCGCGCAATGCTACGACCTGCCCTCCGACCACCTGCTCCGCCCACTCCCTCGAGGAGGAAATTATGCGGCGGAAACAAGGACCCCGGGAAAAGGCAAAGGATTTAATCCGGTCCATGAAGTACCTCATAAGACAGCATCCGCAGAGGCGACTAGAGCCCCATCTAGACCGGATCTATGACGGCCTGAGACCAGAATACCGGTTATACATCCGGAGCAAGGATTTTGAAACCGCCGAGGATCTGATGGAATGCGCTGAAGAATACGAATATATCAGAGCGGAAGAACGTTCCCACCGACCAGCCACTCCCCATACGCCGCCACCAGTACGGTTCACGACCACCCCAACCCGCAGATCGCCCTTGCCGAACGCCCTGGAAGCACCCAGCACCACCTACGACCGAAACACGCATTGCTGGCACTGCAAACAACGCGGACACCATCAGCAAGAATGCCGCCGACCATTCCGACTATTCTGCTCGTTCTGCGGGGAGGACGGGAGACTGAGCCGGGACTGCCCATGCCGACAGGACCCGATCGCTATGCTGTCCACCGCTGCTTGGGCTGATCCTCGGTACTTCATCAGCATCCGCATTGGGAACCGGGATTTTCAAGCTCTAATCGACACCGGGGCGACCCGATCATTTTTGAATCTTGCGGTAAGACAGGAAGTTCGACGACTACGACTCCCAGTCCGATACCAAAGACAACCCATTCGGCTAGCCGACGGAACGTCAGTTAACACCCACGAACACTACACCATAAAGTTACGCCTGGGTACCAAAAAGACCACCCAGGAGATCACCTATTTGGAAAACCTCCACGAAGATGCGATCT
This sequence comes from Cheilosia vernalis, assembly GCA_949126925.1. NCBI lineage: Eukaryota > Metazoa > Arthropoda > Insecta > Diptera > Syrphidae > Cheilosia > Cheilosia vernalis. Next base: position 45,857,817 of record OX421358.1, read on the forward strand.
TGGGGATCGACTTCCTGGACCAAGTCAACTTTGGAATGACGATAGACGGACAGAGGCTAACTTACCAACCCCGGCCCCGCACCGAAACCATACCAACACTCCAACCCCTGTCGAATGATACCGGTCTTACACGACACCAACAACAACAGCTAGACGCTCTCCTGAAACGGGAAGTACCAGTGCCGTCGGATGAATTAGGCACCACCACCATCGCCCAACATCGGATCAAGCTAACGACAACCGACCTCTTCAAACAACGATATTACCCCCGTAACCCCGCCATGCAGAAGGTCATCAACGAGGAAATCGACAATTTGTTACGGCTAGGTAAAATCGAAGCATCCGAAAGCCCATACAGCTCACCTATTGTCCTGGTAAAGAAAAAGGGAGGGGCATGGCGACTCTGCGTAGACTTCCGGCAACTCAATGCGGTTTCAATCAAAGACGCATACCCCCTGCCACAGATCAACCCGATTCTGGACAAACTACGTGGAGCCGTTTTCATCTCCACCATCGATCTACGACACGGGTACTGGCAGATTCCTCTGGAACCCACCTCCCGTCCTTACACCGCCTTCACCGTCCCGGGCCGAGGATTATACCAATGGAAGGTGATGCCCTTCGGCCTACACTCGGCCCCAGCCACGTTCCAACGGGCGTTGGACCAAATTATTGGCCCAGAAATGGAACCATACGCCTTCGCCTACCTCGACGACATCATCGTCATCGGCAAAACTTTTGAGGAATACCTCCTCCACTTGACAGACGTACTCCGACGTCTCCGACAGGCCAACCTGAAAATTAATCTTGAAAAAAGTGTTTTCTGCCGTCGAGAACTGAAATACCTCGGACACGTAATCAGCAATCAAGGAATTCACACCGACCCCGACAAGATAACCGCCGTCCAAGAGCTAAAGCCACCCACTAATATCCGCGAATTACGCCGGATCCTGGAATTAACCGCCTGGTATCGCCGGTTCATCCAGGACTTCTCCCGTGTCGTGGCCCCCTTAACGGCGCTGCTCAAAAAGAACAGCCCCTGGACCTGGGGACCCGACCAACAATCGGCGTTCGAAATTCTGAAGCGGAAACTCACAGAATCACCGATCCTTACCTGCCCCGACTTTACGCTACCGTTCATCCTACAGACCGACGCCAGTCAAAATGGATTAGGAGCTGTATTGCTACAAAAACCCAACGACCAGGAGCGAGTAATCGCATACGCTAGCCGTACATTGACCGAGCAAGAACAGAAATACTCCGCGACCGAGAGGGAGTGCCTGGCCATTCTCTGGGGCATTAGAAAAATGCGGCCCTACCTAGAGGGCTACCATTTCACAGTCGTCACCGATCACCATTCGCTGAAATGGCTACACTCCCTGGAAAACCCATCGGGACGTTTGGCACGCTGGGCTATGGAATTGCAGCAATATGACTTCGACATCTGCTACCGCAAAGGAGCATTGAATGTAGTCGCGGACACCCTATCCAGAGATCCGCTACCCCAGACCGATCCAGGAACCAGCCTCCTTCGTGCCTGCAACCACACCGTTCAATGCTGGGTGCAGGAGAAGATACAAGCCCTGCAGAAGACGCCCAAACCAGACCCAGATTTCCGGATCCAGGAGGGGAAACTCTACCGCCGATTCCCGAGCCACGACCCCCTCCGAGACCCAGACAACCAAACTTGGAAATGGTGTGTACCCAAAACGGATCAAAATCAGGTGCTCTGGGACCATCATGACGACCCTACCGCCGGCCACCTAGGCATCAGCAAAACCCTCGACCGAATCCGAAGGGCGCATTTCTGGCCTTAACTCTCCCGAGACGTCAAGAGGTACGTCCAGCAATGCGACACCTGCAATCGGTACAAAACGTCTCAGCAGAAACCCAGCGGATTGATGTACATCACTCAAGTCACGGCGCCATGGGACACCATTTGTGTGGATTTCGTAGGGCCCCTACCACGGTCAACCAAGGGAAACACTATGTTACTAGTATTTGTGGACAAGTTCACTAAATATGTGGAAGCTACCCCCCTCCGTGCCGCCACCACCGCCGGACTGATCAAAGCACTCCGCGAAAGGATCATCATGCGGTTCGGATGCCCCAGGATACTCCTCTCCGAAAACGGTGCCCAGCGGCATCGGAGTCGAGCAACGCCTCACCGCCCCCTATACTCCCCAAGAAAACCCCACCGAACGAGTAAACTGCGTCCTAAATACAATGGTCGCGCAGTACGTACAGGACAACCACCGGACATGGGACGAACACCTACCCGAATTCACGATGGCCATAAACACCAGCAAGCACGACTCCACTGGATACTCACCGGCATTCCTCAACTTTGGGCGAGAACCCCGGAGACCCATCCGTACCGCCAGCCAATTACCAGGAGCACAAACAACCCCTACCCCCATCTACGTCTTCGAGGAACGTATCAAAGCGCTATACGAACTGGTACGGAGGAATTTACAAAAGGCCAGCACCACCCAGGCTAGACACTATAATCTCCGAAGGCGATCATGGCGACCAAGCATCGGCGATTGGGTCTACCGCAGAGCACGTGTTCTTTCCTCCAGCATCAATTACTTCGCCGAAAAACTCGCGCCAAAATATGACGGTCCGTTCGAGGTCATCCGTTACGATTCTCCCGTAATAGCCGTTATCCGCCGACCAAACAGCCAGAATAAACAAGGTAATATTACACATCGAGCACACATACGGGATTTAAAAGAGTATAAAAGGAGTGTCACCAACCATAATAAAACCAGTTCAAGTCCAACCGTGATAGACGACGCATCACAAGACAATATGGAAGAACCAACCATCCGCCGACCAACCCGACCCCGCCGAGTAACCACCGCGCCACGGAAGGAAGTACCCCATATACAGCACCAACGGGTCCCCAGCAGGCCGATTACCGCAGCCATCAGGGAGGCAGAGCCGACTTCCGCGGTACGAGCCCGGAGAGAACGCCGACGAACTCTGGAGTAAGAGACGACCGGGGAAAGCAATGCCAAGGACCCAGAGGAACGTCCGGATTAAAACACCGAGCACCACTCCGACCCACCGCCCCCTGTCACTGGGCCCCGTCGAAATAATACTGGTGGACAGTGAGGACGAGGACGCCAGCACCGCCAGACGACCAGACCGGCCCTCAACCCCAGGGAAAACCTTGTCGCAGTTTCCCCGGATCCTCCATCAGGAGATATTGCATACCCGATATCCAGTCCCGACCATGACACAACGACCAGCCTAACCCAACGCCCACACCCGCCGTCGAGCCTGGCCGACAACGCGCCCGGTTGCGACCCCGGGACTTCACCCAGCTCAACCGCCGACGCTACCTAAAGGCTCAGGCCAGGAAGATGACAGTTGCTAATTTAAGTTCTAGATTAAGTTATATTTAATTAAGCAGGAAGAGCCACTGAAGGCGAAAAGAAAAATATATGTGTATATAAAAAAAAAAAAAAAAAAAAAATGCCACTGGAGGCAAGTTTAATTTAAAGAATAAAATTTTAATTTGCCCATTTTCCCCTACTCACTTGTGAACGTTTTCTTTCTTTCCCTTAGGAACTTCTGCCAAACCGAGGTTCATCTCAACGAGAGGGTTCTCGTCTTCCGAAGAAAGGGGGGAGTGTAACGACCCGTTACAAAACAGCCCACGTCCCTTCTACTACCTGAAGCACCCACCACCAGCGCCAACACACGACTCAGCATCACCAACCAAAGCAACAACAACACGAGTGACAATTTTACACAGGCTTAGAAGTCACACTGACTTAGCAAGTAAAAAGGCAAAAACTGATTCGAGAGGACAGTACACTCAATTTCAAAGTGCAATACACTTGGCGTTGACCCTGTTCTCTGGGGACTTGCACCATTCCCTAAATTTTTGGTGGCTGAATTCTGCTAGCAGAATTGGCCATCCGTATACCGTAGTGTTGCATTGTGAGTTATCCGATCAACAGTAGTTCCTTTTTCCCCGTAAGGTTGTATTGTGAGTTATCCGATCAACCGTAGTTCCTTACCCCCGTAAGGTTGTATTGTGAGTTATCCGATCAACCGTAGTTCCTTTTCCCCCGTAAGGTTGTATTGTGAGTTATCCGATCAACCGTAGTTCCTTCCCCCCCGTAAAGTTGTATTGTGAGTTATCCAATCAACCGTAGTTCCTTTTCCCCCGTAAGGTTGTATTGTGAGTTATCCGATCAACCGTAGTTCCTTCCCCCCCGTAAAGTTGTATTGTGAGTTATCCGATCAACCGTAGTTCCTTTTCCCCCGTAAGGTTGTATTGTGAGTTATCCGATCAACCGTAGTTCCTTCCCCCCCAGGCGTGATTCCTCTCAGTTAGCTAGTTTAGCGGCGCTAAACCAAGAAAAATTCTTTGAAAAAATGACGAGGTTAATAATTGCAATAATCAATGATTTACTAAATAACAAAATTACCTATTTACAAATCATGCACGAACACACAACACAATCATCCCATAGAAAAAGTTTCCCCTGAAATATTCTTTAGCGTTAAAATTGGCGATATCAAATTCATTGCCTGCACAGTGCACACACGCAATCCAAAACTCTCATAAAAAAAGTCTCCCTCGTCCCGCATTTAGCGTAAAATATTGCGCTACCAAATTTCATACAATCTATACCTTAAGAGTGTCGTACGTAACTCGTGTCGTAAGCAAAGCCCTGTTAAATGAACAGCAATGTTAGCGCAAACAAATGCGCTAAAACTTAAAAATGGGGTTGAATGTTGAATCTTGAATGTGCGTTCTCTTATTTTTGTACTTTCGTATGTTTCTCTTACCTACTAGTGAAATTATTGCAGTAAGAAAATTCGTGTGCTTAGGCTTACTTGTTTCGTTATTTGATTATGTGTTATTTAATACCAAAAGTCATTGTAAAATTTGTTAATTTATTGTTTTATATTTTCGTGGATTATAAATGTGAGTAAATAATATTTTTGTGGATTATGGGTTGTGGACGTGGTGGGTGGTGCTTTAGTAGGTATATGAGAGTGCGCTCTTGTTTTGTTTTCTTTTTTTTTTTGCGAGAAGTGAGATGGAAGTAATGCAGGGCTAAAAACAATGTTGAATAGATCATAGTGAAATTTTCATAACTTTATTTTGTGCAAAAACCCGTGTCGGTAGCATCGTCTAACGTGGATCTATTTTTTTAATTGTTAAATGAACTCTCTGAGTCTTTCATCCTCAGATTGCTGGAATCTTTGTGTGGAAAGCTTCCTACAGTTATTGTAAAATAGGAATTCGTTTTGTTTCGTTACATAAACACTTTTCGTCGATAAATAAGGCTGCTTTTTCATACTTCTAAACAAATGCTAAGTTTTTATTTGCTTGATTCATGTTATTTGAGTAGGGACATGATAAATAACAGGATTTTTATTTTGGTAGGAAATAAATGATATCTGCAACAATAACTGCCCGAACAAAATCCTTAAATTTTTTTTTAAGCGTAGCTAACCCAATGCTTAAGACCAGGAATCGCCACTGTTCCCCCCGTAAGGTTGTGTTGTGAGTTATCCGATCAACCGTAGTTCCTTTTCCCCCGTAAGGTTGTATTGTGAGTTATCCGATCAACCGTAGTTCCTTTTCCCCCGTAACGTTGTATTGTGAGTTATCCGATCAACCGTAGTTCCTTCCCCCCCGTAAGGTTGTATTGTGAGTTATCCGATCAACCATAGTTCCTTTTCCCCCGTAAGGTTGTATTGTGAGCTATCCGATCAACCGTAGTTCCTTTTGCCCCGTAAGATTGTATTGTGAGTTATCCGATCAACCGTAGCTACTTGCCCCCATAACGTTGTATTGTGAGATATCCGATCAACGGTAGCTTCCTTAAATAAAGAATTAAGTATCGACGAATTGTCAATATAGATTAAGAAGAATTTAAGATTGTATTTACGAATAATCAATAAAAGGTAAACTTGTATAACGCCCCAAAGTTAGTGTTTCTTTGGGGGCAACCCTGGATCCGACGAGCATACCCCAGCCGCAGACAAAAAGCACATCACAAATGAACCATTCAACCTGGACGATGAAGACCAACAATTCCGTCCACCCGACCTGGACGAAGTGAAGATAGCCATATCTAAGCTTAAGTCCAACAAAGCCGCTGGAGCAGATAGCCTAACGGCCGAGCTATTCAAAGCGGCAGGCGATGACCTGGTTAGGAGCATGCACCAACTCATCTGTAAAATTTGGTCGGAGGAAAGTATCCCCGATGAGTGGAACCTCAGCATTGTTTGCCCGATCCTCAAGAAAGGAGACCCTCTGAATTGCGCCAACTACAGAGGTATTAGTCTTCTTAATATCGCCTACAAGATCTTATCTGCCGTGTTGTGTGAACGCCTGAAACCTTTCGTCAACAACCTGATTGGTCCTTATCAGTGTGGCTTCAGGCCAGGAAAGTCTACCTGTTGTCGCAAGGACAACTAGCAAACAAAAAAAGCGAACTGACTTCAAAAAACTTGCGAAACCGAAATTATCAAATGCCGTCGGCACTACGTGATAACGATGAACGAACTTTTCGATTGACCGAAGAAAAGAATAGAAACAACAACTGAATGTGACAAAATTTATTTCTTCTTCTTCTGTCGCGTAATTGATAATGCCAATATTGTTTAATATTTTTTTAAAAGAAACCTCGCATTCAGCTCACATTGCAGCATTTTCCGTTTAGAGGGTTCGTTGACCTGAGGGTTGCTATGTGGTCAGCTGGTCGGCGAGATCGACTTTCACGCATACATCCATGCGTATGCACAATTCGGCGAGTTGCTCAGTGGGAGGAGCCAACTAGACAAAACTAATGCATTTTTTTTGCATGGGTTTCTCTATGGTCTTCTTGATGATTGCTTTGTTGCTGTTGTTTTTCTGTTTTTCTGTATGCCCAGATTTGACTTTGTGGATTTATTGATTGGAAGCTGTGCGCCCAATCTTCGTTTTGCCGACGGCAATTAACATCTGCGAAATTATCGATGTGATGTATTTTGGTGGTCGATTTCAAGGGTTTGGTTGCGTTGCAACACTACCGTCGACCAAATATTCACACTGCGGCAGATCTTGGAGAAAACCCAGGAAGTCCAAATCGATACCCACCACCTTTTCGTCGATTTTAAGGCCGCCTATGACAGCATTTATAGAGACGAGCTATACAGAGCAATGTCTAGTTTTGGCATCCCTGCCAAACTCGTCCGTTTGTGCAGGATGACAATGGAGAATGCACGCTGCTCCATCAAGGTTGGTAAAGAACTCACCGAAAACTTCGATGTCAAAAAAGGATTTAGACAAGGCGATGCGCTGTCATGTGACTTCTTCAACATCATTCTTGAAAGAATAGTGCAAAACTCAAACGCTAACACCAGAGGCACTATCTTCCAAAAGTCCGTCCACCTACTCACCTATGCCGACGACATCGACATAATCGGCAGAACGCAGCGTGATGTCACCGGCGCGTTCGTGAGTATTGAGCCGGAAGCGGCGAAAATGGGTTTGGCGGTCAATGAGGGCAAGACAAAGTATATGCTGTCATCAAGAAAGGACACCCAACACCGACGTCTTGGTCAGAATATCTCAATAGACATATTGAGATTAAACGAAGAATAACTCTTACCAATCGCTGTTTCTTTGGGCTAAGAAAGCAATTGAGTAGCAAAGACCTCTCTCGAACAACTAAAGTGACCCTCTATAAGACCTTAATCATCCCAGTCCTGCTTTATGGTGCAGAGGCATGGACTCTATCAAAAGCGGATGAGGTTACTCTTGGTTGCTTCGAGAGGAAAATTCTTCGAGTAATTTTCAGTCCCGTCTGCATTGACGGTGAATGGAGGAGGAGATACAACGACGAACTGTACGGGCTGTACAGCGATATCGACCTAGCCAGAAGAGTGAAGGTCCAACGACTGCGGTGGCTGGGTCATGTAGAGCGAATGGACGTGAATGCACCAGCCCAGAAGATCTTCGAATACACACCCGAGGGACGGCGCCGTAGAGGAAGACCGCGACTCAGGTGGCGCACGCAAGTGGAAAGGGACCTTAACCAACTTAGCGTGCGAAACTAAGACGTGCTGGCTGGAGACGCTTGTTGGTTGAGGCCCAGGTCCACCCCGGACTGTAGCGCCACCTTAAGTAAGTAAGTAAGCTTGTACAATTTCCCTTAGCACTTTATTTTGAAAAGTTTGTAGAATATTGGCATTTGTTTTCTTGGTACAATCCCAAAGTTATATACCGTAGGTCCACACCGGCTTTAGCACTTGCTTGTATAAAAGCAGTTTGTTCTCAGTACTGAGCTGGGAATGTTTTCCGAGTAACCAGTACATTTCTCTATATTTGATATCGAGTTCTTTACGTTTCATTTTCACGTGCGCATTCCATTTCAGCTTTGCGTCGAGTGTCATTCCCAGGTATTTGGCCTTGTTTGCAAAGGGTATTCAGGCCAAGTTTAGAAAAATTGGCAAGTCATTAGTTTTCTTATAAGTAAAATTCACGTGAACAGATTTAGTTTCGTTGAGGGCGATCCGCCAGTTCCTTGTCCATTCATTTACCTTATTCACTGCGGCTTGCAGTTTTGTAGTCGCTTCTTCGATTGTATTACCTACTGCTAGGATAGTTGTGTCGTCGGCGAACGTAGCAAGGGTAGTGCCATCTTCCCTTGGTATATCGCGAGTATATAACAAATAGAGAAGCGGACCAAGGACGCTTCCTTGCGGTACACCGGGCGAAATTTCTTTTAGCTCCGAGTATTCGTTTCCGTTTCTAACACGGAAGAGTCTATTCCCTAGATATGATTCTAGAATATCATATAGGCTTGCGGGGAGAACTTGTCGTAATTTCAATTTCAAGCCGTCGTGCCACACCTTATCAAAGGCTTGTGAGACGTCAAGGAATACGCTTGAGCAAATTTTTTTTTCTTCAAATGCTTTCTCGATTACGTCAGTAGTTCTATGTACTTGGTCAATCGTCGAATGCTTGGTTCTGAACCCAAACTGGTGGTCAGGGATAAGATTATTGACTTCAATAACTGGTTGTAGGCGCCTTAGCAATATTCTCTCGAAGACTTTGGAAATTACTGGAAGAAGGGAAATCGGTCTATACGATTTTACTTCATTTGACGGTTTTCCTGGTTTTAAAACCATTATGACCTCCGCGACTTTCCATTGACTCGGCACGTGTTTTAGTCTGAGCGCGGCATTTATAATATGAAGAAGCTTAATTAATGCTTTCCTTGGTAGAACTTTCAGAACTTCTCCGGTGATCAAATCATTACCAGGAGCTTTCTTGGGTTTTAGGGATTCGATTTCACGTTTTAGTTCAATTACAGTTGCACTAGTGAGTGTTGAATCGTCAGATTGTGATTCCGCCCTATTAGTATTTTCGTGGATCGCTTGGCCATCATACGGTTTAAAAGTTTCTTCTAGATGAGCGGCAAAAACGTCCGCTTTTTCTTTATCTTCCCTTGCCCATTCATTTCGATTTATTCTAATTGGCGGCGCGTGGATTTTGGGCCTTTTGGTGCCTTATACAGCTTTCCAAAGTGAATAATTGGAATCTTTTTTCGCTGTTAAACTTTCAAGGTAAGAACCTACCGCACGATTTTTAAAATCCTTAATAACTTCTTCAACAAATTGCACAAATAATTTAAATGTGCTTTATGTTGCGGAGCGCGACTCTGTTGCCATTTCTTACGCGCCTTCCTTTATTCGTTGACCAATTCTTTTATTTCGGGAGCTACGATATGCTCCGTATTTGGCCGGCGTTTTGCTTGGATAAAGCGTATTATTCCAGGAGGCGAGCTGTACGATCTCGACGAAGCGATCAACTTCAACCTCAAGTTCATAGGGTGTCGTAAGTGGAACACTCAGTTCAACATTCTCTTCTATTTCGTTCCTAAAGCCTTCCCAGTTAGTTTTTCTACATGTTAATCTCGCTGGCTCTAGGTTATTGGCTAGTTTTACACCAATGCTAAAATAACCGGTGAGTGGTCAGATGATAGATCAAAGCTCTCTTCAACTTTAATGTGGTTGGTAGGTATTCCTTTCACAACGGAAAAATCTATCAGGTCAGGAAGTTTTGAAGTATCAGTTGGCCAGTAGGTCGGTTTGCCCGTCGAGAGGAAATCGCATCTGCATTCCATACCTGCCCCATAGAGCATTTTACCTTTTCGCGAGATGTATCTGGAGCCCCAGAACGTGTGCTTCGCATTAAAATCGCCGCCAATAATGAAATTTTGTATGAGCGGAACGCGGTGGACAGTAGATAGATGAAATTCTAAGAGTACGCTGACTATTTTTAACTCGAATCGTGCACAGTTGCATTGTTTAAAGCTCTATCTTCAGGTCTTCGTATTGTTCAATGCAGTCTTTAATATGCAATGATGATCCACCTCTGGCGTTTCCCGATGGGTGACAAGCGTGGAAATCATTATAGCCTTTTATTTTTAAATTCGATCCCTTTTTCAAGTGAGTTTCAGAAATCAAGCAAATGTCAATATCTTTCTCGCGTATGAATATTTCCAATTCGCCGAGTTTTTGTAAAAGCCCGTTTGCATTCCAAGTGCATATTTTTAACATTGGTTTTTCATTCATGTTATTTTTGAAGCACGCGTTTTCCGTGAATTATATTCAAGCTTAAACAAGCGATCGAGAATAATTTTGTTTATTTCGCATTGTTCTTCAAGTTTCTCGAGAATAACTAAGAAAACATGAGAAACAGGGTCCGGCGAAGTTTCAACGTTTTTTGCTCCTTCGAATGCCGAGGCCTGAGCGTAGGTCTGCACTCTGGCTGTCCGAGGGCCACTATTCGATAACTTTCCTGATGGTAACTTTTCAGTAGCATTTCTTTTGAGAACACAGGTCGAGGGCCTTTCTATTGTCTCTCTTTCTCTGACAATGCAACGCTTTTGAACCGGAGGTTTTATATTGCCTACAACCTCCTGGGCGGTCCTACGCTTTGTCTTGGTAAGCGGCTTTGTTTTTCTATTTTGGGTTTTGAGGAGCACATCTCTCCGTTTTTGCAACTCCTTAGCTACTTCACAACCTCTATAATTTGCCGGGTGCTTTCCCTTACAATTAGCACAGGTAGCGGAGGATTGTTTATTTGCTCCACACTCTTGGGAGAAATGACTTCCGGCGCATTTTACACATCGCGGCTCTTTTTTGCAATACATTTGCGTATGATTGAATTCTTGGCAACGTTTGCACTGTGGAATTGTTTTCAAATTTCTGCACATGGGCTCGATTTTTACCACAATATTAACTATAGTTTTAATTCGGTAGATATCTTCGATATTATCAGACCTATCGAAGGTAAGCATAAAGAGCGGAAGTCCACGCCTTACCAGGATGTCCTTATCTTCTACCGTTTTTTGCTTCTCTTTCTTGATGATATTTACGGCATCAAGAATTTTAAACCCTTTGGAACGGAGGTCGTTTATAACCTCTTCTTTGGTGCATGAGGGGTGGAGTCCCCTCGCTACAACACGATGTGGCCTTTCTGACTTTATTTCAAAAGTATACCACTGGATCTTCTCGGTATTTAGCTTTTGGGATACTGCCCGGTAGTCTTCGTGGTTAACGACGTTAATTTTCCACGCATTGTTCCTCAAAGATGTTACCTTAAATTCCGATGTTATCGTTCCTTTAAGGAGGCTGTGTAAATTATTATACTCCGTTACCCCAACGACGTTCATTGGAGGCGGTGAACGAATTTGCCCTCGGAGTTGTTTTTCTTGCGGTACTTTACGCGTTTGTTCTCTTAGAGGCTCGACTTCAAGCGAAGAACCGGCTCTCCTTTTCTCACTAGGTCTTTTCTTAGGGACCCGATTCGTTTCGCGTGCTAGCTCTTCTTCGTCAGTGTGGTATTCCTGACTAGGCAAGCGTGGTGGAGTGCATTCGCGTTCTTTCTGAATATGAGTGTTCCTTAGAACATTATTTTCTTCTTTTAACAGTTCTATCTCTTTCTTCAAAGTTTGATAGAGTAGATCCATTTCCTTAAGCTTGCTTCGGAGTGTTTTAATTTCTTCCTCAGAACTTATATCTTTCACTGAGTCCCGTTTTTCACGCGCTGGCGCTCCCGGCGGACTTCTTTTCCCGGGGTTGTTCGATCTTGATGGAGGCGATCGAGATACCCTTGAACTTTTAATAAAAGGGTCAATGGATTGCAAGAAGCAATGGAAATCGTTACATCCTCGTTGTTATGGACTATTTCAGTAAGTGGCCTGAAGCATTTGCTATCCCAAATCAAGAAGCTAAAACCGTGGTGGAGCAAATCGTCTATAACTGGGTAAGCAGATTCGGTGTACCAATGGAACTGCATTCAGACCAAGGACGGAACTTCGAGTCGAAGATTTTCCAAGGAGTGTGCCAGTTACTCGGGATTCACAAGACAAGGACAACCCCGCTTCATCCACAATCAGATGGGATGGTGGAGCGCTTCAACAGGACACTGAATGAACACCTCTCTAAGGTCGTTGGCGAAGACCAGAGAGACTGGGATAAGCAGATTCCCTTGTTTTTATTGGCTTATTGAGGTGCAGTGCATAACACCACAGGACATACTCCATCCGAAATCTTATTTGGTCGAACAGTCCGCCTACCTAGCGAGTTGATGTTTGGATATCCATGCGAAGAGCCCAAGAATGAGGAGGACTACGTTACAGACCTCAGGGATATCATCAGGGACGTGCATAGAGACACTAGGGATAAGATTAAGATAGCCAGTGACCGCATGAAGGTACGATACTAAAACGACAACTACAGGTTTCCAGGAAGGAGATCTGGTATGGCTATATAACCCTCATCGAAGGAAAGGTTTATCGCCTAAGTTGCAACAAGACAGGGAACGGCCCTATTCAATCGTAAAGCGCATCAACGACGTTGTCTATCGCATCCAACGAGGAAGAGGCAAGCTGAAAGTGGTTCATGTGGATCGTCTTCATCCTTATAATGGTGAAAATGTTAACGAGTTTGTTCGGGACGAACAAGTTTAAAGCTCAGTACGCAGATGACCCGAAACGGAAAATCCCATACAAAAGTGACACAACGAAATCATGAACGAAAAATTTCGCTCTCCTTTTCGTTTTGCAGTACGCAGCTGGTACGCAGATGCTGCGAAATGATGGCGGAAAAGTGGTTAGTTGTAGTAGATTGCTTGGTACAATTCACCACTCTCTTTTCGCACACGTTTATTGTCCGGGACATTATTTGCTTGCGAAAATTTGACATTTGTACTCCAGTGTTGCCAGATTTATAAGAGGTATGGAGGCAAGTTGGAAAATTTTGGCGCCAAAAATATCTAAACTCATTGGCAGACTTATTAAATTGTTTAAGGACGACGATAAATGAAAAATAGGCGGTCATAGCACAAATTCAGACAGATGAAACAGTAAAGAAATTAAATATTTCAGTGGAATGCTTTGTTTATGTTTTTTGTGGAATTAACTAAGAAGTTGATCGGAAAAAATTGTTCATACGGAAAAATTTCTAAAATCTTTTTCTAGAAAATTTAAAGGTAATTTGCCGATATTTTCTTGATAAAATTACTTTATAATTCATAAGCCATTTGAAGACCAAGAATGAGTTCAGCCATCAAGTTTAAGTGGTCAAAAAAAGCAAAAGAAAATGTTGACGGTTTCGTCATGCGAAAAGAATACATTTGCTATTGAAGTACCTACCTATGTATGTTTTTTTCGCCAAAAAATCACGAAACTTTAAAGTAAATATTCTAAATTAGGACAATTACCAAATGAAAATTTTAAGGAGCCAGCGAAAAGTTCAAGTATCCAAATCGAAGATAAATTGACAGTGATGGTAACACTGCTACTTGTGTAGCAGCTGATGGAACCCTCCACAAATTATTTTCCGCTGCCATTTCGCAGACGTTTCGTTGTCCTTTTCGAGACTACCGGAAAATTTCGTTTCGGATCATCTGCATACTACGCTTAAGAGGGGGATATCGTGGCGTGGAAGGTATCATGTAACCTAAATGGTGTATGGTGAAACAAGCCCTTAGTCACAGTATCGTGTAACCTAAATGGTGTTTGGTGAATCCAGGCCTTAGTCACAAAACAAGTTCCACTCAAGTGTCACTTTCAATTGGAGACTGGAATCTGTCACCACTGAAGCTTATTCTAGAACCAAATAGAATTAGCTGGAAAGTTCTCGTCAGATGGCGGAGCAGGTATAAAAGGACAGCTTTTAGAAGAGGGCGAGACAGTTGATTTATAGAATGATTGGTTAAAGTTCGGGATAGTAATATTTTGTGAAGATAAATAAGTGAAAAGTAGTAGAGTAAATTAAGTGATTGGTTTGAAACGTTGAAGAATTGTTTAAGTAATATTGTTCTGGTACTTAATAAGTGAAATATTAGAATAGTCGATAAAAGTGAATTTTATTAGAGAAGTTTAACGGAATAGTGTTTTATCTTTACGAATCCCAGCCAGAATGTAACAGTATTTTAGGCGATTTCAATGTCGGAGACATTGTTTGGTCTTGGTCCGATGACGATAAAATGCTTGTATACCATGTAACTTAAAGAAAGATATTGAATTTATTTTAATTGATTTCCTAATTTCTCATAATTTGTGTCAAATAAGCTCAATTTTAAATTCACAAAATAGAATACTCGTTCTTGTTTTTATCTGCTGAGCTGAAATTAGGGCAAATACTTTTGAAGCCCCATACTCTTTGTTAAACAATTCTATTTACCATAATGAGATATTAGAATAGTCGATAAAAGTGAATTTTATTAGAGAAGTTTAACGGAATAGTGTTTTATCTTTACGAATCCCAGCCAGAATGTAACAGTATTTTAGGCGATTTCAATGTCGGAGACATTGTTTGGTCTTGGTCCGATGACGATAAAATGCTTGTATACCATGTAACTTAAAGAAAGATATTGAATTTATTTTAATTGATTTCCTAATTTCTCATAATTTGTGTCAAATAAGCTCAATTTTAAATTCACAAAATAGAATACTCGTTCTTGTTTTTATCTGCTGTGATGAGATTAGGGCAAATACTTTTGAAGCCCCATACTCTTTGTTAAACAATTCTATTTACCATAATGAGACTTCGATTAAAATTGAGGTGTACGATTTTCTAGAAACTGCCAGCTCTCTGGTTAAAACGTTTAATATTTTAAAAACTGATTTAAATGGTTTGAATGGATACCTTCGTAGCATAGATTGGAACAGTAATCTGAGACATTTGTCCCTTCAGGAATCATATAATTATTTATGTATGTATATGTATTATTTAACGGATTTAACACTTTTGTCCCATGTAGGTCGCAGAAGAATTTATCTTAGCCTCCATGGTACAATAGAAGTCTCTCTCACCTTAAGAACCTTAAAAACAAGGCTCACAAAAATTTCAAAATTTCCAACAGCCCTGTGGATTATGTTCATTTTGACAAACTGCGTAAGGATTTTCTTGCCTTAAGCAAATTTCTACAGGCAAATTACGTAATTCAAATTGAAAATCAAATAAGAACTGACTCTAAGCGCTTCTGGACCTTCATAAATAGCAAAAGAAAATCGACTGGTCTGCCGAAATCCATGCTTTATAAAAACATTGAATCTAGAGATGTTAATAGGTACACCACTAGATTTTTTTGCTAAATTCTTTCAATCTGTGTATACAAAGCCTGACACACCTAGTTTTGTACCAGCTACCGAATGCAGAATTGATATCGGCCTCATCCAACTTAGTTCTCAGGATATTATATTGGCTCTTGATAATCTTAAACCCAATTCAATTCCAGACCCCGATGGTATTCCTGCAATTATTTTTAAACGTGTTCCCGAGCTATTTCCAGTCCCCTCCATCAACATGTCTCTGTGCTCCGGTATTTTTCTTGATGAAAGTCGTCTTTTCTTATTCCAATTTTTAAATCTGGATCCAAGAACGATATTGAAAATTACAGAGGTATTTGCAAATTGTCCGCTTTGCCTAAGCTTTTCGAAAGTATAGTTAAATCAAAAATTGAATTTTCAGTTAAGGAATTTTTTGTGATACACAGCATGGCTTCGTCACTAGCAGGTCCACTACCACTAATTTAGCTTGCTTGTCTCATTATACCATCAATGCTATCGAAGATGGTTATCAAGTCGACTGTGTCTACACTGACTTCAGTAAAGCATTTGACTCCGTCAGTCATCAAATTTTGCTAAGAAAACTTGAAAGTTTTGGATTTCACTCAGCAATGCTTGATTGGATAAGATCTTATCTGATTGGTTCCGCCTTGTTACGCAAGTAGCATTACGGTCCCAAGCCCGGGTAAAGGAGGATGGTTTGAGGTAACGGCTAGCCTATCCTCAGTAAAAATCAAACTGTTAGTGTATTCTAACTCACAGGAGCCAGTGGTTAAAACTCAAAATATGATATGAATGGAGACACAAGTGGAATTGTCTACTCCAGGTGGTAATGGCGATAGCCAAAATCTATCCGTAGTCTTCTCGACTACGGCCGGGGCACGGATTCTGGAGGCCCCAACATTCATACTCGAACCCTTATGCGACTCTTGTGGCTCTATGTCCGATTCACTCGGTAAATTGAACATGGGACAAGCTGCTGCTCACTGAGTTACCATTAACAGCCTGACTCGGGATACCTCCGTGGTTGAACGGGCTCCTGAAGAGGGTGACCTTGAGCGGCGCCTGTCTAACGGACAGCAGAAGAGGAAAAGGAGGAAGTTGTCGGTTTTGCGGCGCAAAGAAGCTTTATTTGCTGAAGTCGCAAGCACATCTTTCAGCTCTTCGGCAGTGCCTTTGAAGAGGAATAGTTCGGTTGAGGTCTCACCAACTGAAGCCAGCCAATCCCTCGGATCGGGCGCTGCCTCCTCTTCTACCGAACCGAAAAGCAAGAAGAAGCGACCCAAGCTCGTGGGTCTGTTTGCGCGCGGTCTCCAAATGAAGCCGTTGCTGTTACCAGCAATGGAAACGGTATTGGTGGAAGGAAACTGGACGCTGTGAGCACACCCGCAGGCTTGAGTTTCGAACGAAATAGCAACTCTTGCGGCTCTATATCCGATTCCCTCGGTAATTTGAGCATGGGACAGGCTGCTGCTCACTGCACTGCCACTGACGGTCTGACTCGGGATACATCCATGGTTGAACGGGCTCCTGAAGAGGCGGGCCTTGAGCTGCGCCTGTCCAAGGGACAGCGAAAGTGGAAAAGGAGGAAGCTGTTGGATTTGCGGCGCAAAGATGCTTTATTTGCTGAAGGCGCAAGCACATCTTTCAGCTCTTCGGCGGTGCCTTTGAAAAGGAACAGGTCGGTGGAGGTCTCACAAACTGAAGCCAGCCAGCCCCTCGGATTGGGCACTGCCTCCTCTTCTGCCGAACCGAAAAGCAAGAAGAAGCGACCCAAGCTCGTACCTACAGGCGTGAGCTCCGGAGGCTCTCCAATCGTTGGAGCTGCCCGTGCACTTGTAACGAATGATGCAGGTGCTGAAACCAACTCAGGTTGCAGTACCAGTGGACAGAACATGGTTGTCGCGGATGGCTCTATCGGTCAGAGCGTTTCTTTCGAACGCAGAACAGCTAAAGTGCGTGATATTAGGTTGTCCTATAAGGATGCTGCTGTCTCCTCTTTAGTAGTTCGTATAGGGAAAGCAGGCAATGAAAATAGTATGAGCGATGCAGAGTGTAAACACTGCAAAGCCCATCTTTTGGAGCTTGTTGCGGCAACAAATGCTTGCATCCAGGTTGAGGGCTGTGAGTTCAAGGACGGAACCTTCATGGTGAAGACCTCCTCATAGCAAACCTCTGAATGGGTCAGCAGTATGGTGCCGAAAATCCCTCCCCTTGGGACCACAATTTTTGAGGTCTACAAACCACCCAAGCTTACGCGTGCTGTCTGCTGGATCCCTGGGAAACTGGGGAAATCGGCGGACGTGCTAAAGCGTTTGCATACCCAGAATCCTGGTCTCGACACAAAAGCCTGGATTGTCCGTTCTCACAGGCCGAGCAAAAACCGTCACGATGAAGATGGTAGTTCTCTGGTTGTGAGCATAGACATGGCTTCTGCTGAGACCATTAAGTCTAGGTACGACTTGCGACCCTATCTGCATTTTGGTAGGATTCATTTCCATTTCAATGCCAAATAGTGCAAATAGTGGTCGTAACCCAGAGTTTACATCAATTTTGTTTACTCAGATAAACCTACAGCACTGCAAGGCTGCTACTGTTCTTTTAAGTAGCAGGCTTGCTGCCCGTAGAACAAAAAACTGCATTACATCGCTCCAGGAACCATGGGTGTCGCATCTGTGGCCTTGGTGTGTTGAGCAGTTCGCATAACGTTCTTTACGATGAGCTGTCCGAGAGACCTAGGACATGTCTTGTTGTATCGAAATCCCTTACGGCAGTTACAATAAAACGGTTCTGTTGCCAAGATTTGGTTGCTGCAACTATTAGCTACCACGCAAACGGCAATTGGGAAACCTTTGTCGTTGCATCGGCTTACTTTCCCTACGACTCTTTAACTCCTCCACCACCAAAGGCTGTTGTTGAGGTCGTAGAGTACTGCGAGTCCAAAAAGATAGGTCTCATCCTATGTTGCGATGCTAATGCTCAAAACACTGTTTGGGGCAGCAGCAAGTGCAATATACGAAGAGATCGTCTTCTGGACTTCACCTTATCGTCTGATATCACCATCAACAATGTGGGTTGTAGACCTACATTTGTTACAGCCAGGAGACAGCAGGTAATCGATGTTACCCTGGCATTCCAAGACTATCACAAATTGGAGGGTATCGCCAGATAGCACTCTGTCAGACCACAGATACATCGAATTTCAAATCTACTGTGAAGTTTCACCTTCGCAAGAGAGGAGAAATCCGAGAAAAACAAATTGGGCCCGGTTTGAGGAGGAACTTGGCAATTCTGTCAAAGCACCACCCAAACTTAGATCAATACAGGAGGTGGGGAGGTCTGCTCAGGATCTGAGCGGCGGCATTACCCGTTGTTTTGAATTAGCGTGCCCAGTTACAAAAAACTCCTGTAGAAAACCGGTACCTTGGTGGAATACCGAACTGCAGTGTATCCGCAAAGAAACCAGGAAGCTCCTAAATCCGTCTTTAAAGACCATCTTAGAAGAAGACTGGAATTTGTATCGATCGAAGCAAAAAGAATTTAAGAGACTGATTCGTAAATCGAAGAACGACTCTTGTAGGAAATTTTATGAGGAGGTCGTATCACTAAGTGCAACCAGCAGGCTTGTTAAAGTCCTCAAAAGGGACAGACCAAGTAAGCTGGAATCGCTCCAAAAATCTGATGGTACCTACGCTGAGACAAAGGCGGAGACTTTTAGTCTCCTGCTGGAGACTCACTTCCCGGGAAATCAGGTCACTACGCGTTCTTCAGTGGTACCGGCAACGGTGGCCACTTCGGAACTGACTAACACCACGCGGCGTAGCTGGTATATTGCATCCAGAGTGGTGACGGATGAAGCTATCAAATATGCAATTGCATCGTTTGAGGCTTTCAAGTCACCGGGTCCAGATGGAATTTTTTCGGCTATGCTGAAACATGGTTGTAGCCAGCTGATGCCGACGCTGAAAAGAATTTTCACCGCCAGCTTGGCCCTGGCCTACATACCTTCTCCTTGGCGTATGGTTAAAGTCGTGTTTATACCAAAGTTAGGTAAGACTGACTACACTCTCTCCAAGAGCTTCAGACCCATAAGTCTGTCCTCCTTCTTGCTGAAAAGCTTGGAGAGACTGATTGAGCTGCACGTGCGAAATGTTGCTCTTCGATCGCATCCTCTTTCAGCGTTGCAACATGCCTATCAGCGTGGAAAATCCTGTGAAACTGCGCTCCAGAACCTCGTTGGTAGGATCGAGAGTGCTCTTGATCGGAAGGAGTACGCGTTGGGTATCTTCGTCGATATTGAGGGTGCTTTTGACAATGCGACTTTTGATAGTATGTGCAATGCAGCCAGACATCATGGTGTAGATGAAACATTGGTGTTGTGGATTAAAGCAATGCTAATGAACAGGACGCTGATTGCCGAGACGGACTGTGGCAAATGTGTCATGACAGGGGTAAACAGGGGCTGCCCTCAAGGTGGTGTTCTGTCTCCCCTTTTATGGTGTATGGTAGTTGACTCTCTGCTAACGGCTCTCAATCTTCCTGGCACCTACACACAGGCCTATACGGATGATGTCGCCGTTCTGTCTGTCGGTTCAGACCTAGGGACTGTCTGCTCTCAGGCGCAGAGATCCTTGGGCTTAATCGATGATTGGTGCGCAAGTAATGGGCTTTCAGTGAATCCTCTTAAAACTACGGTTGTTCTCTTCACGAGAAGGAGGAATGTCACTGGTCTGACTCTGCTTGTGCTAAAAGGCGTCACTATCCCGATCTCCAATGAAGTCAAATATCTGGGAGTAATCCTCGATAGAAAGCTTCTTTGGTCCAAGCATGTTGAATCAAAAATCGATAAAGCACTGTCAACTTTCTGGAAGTGCAAAGGCGCTTTTGGCAAGACATGGGGCTTATCTCCTAAAAGGGTCCTTTGGATCTATACGGCAATGGTAAGACCACTTCTCTCATATGCATCGGTTGTATGGTGGAACAGGCTTTCGCGGAAACGTGTTAATGCCTCTTTTGCCAAATTTCAAAGAACGGTCTGTCTTGGATGCACAGGGGCCTTCCCTAGAACTCCGGGCTCTGCTCTAGATGCTATGATGAGCCTCCCCCCTCTTGATATTTTTATCATGCGGTGTACGCTGAAAACCATCTCTCAATTAAAGAGAGGTGGTTTTTGGTACCACGCGCATTGGAATTTTGAAGAACTTGTGCGAGAATTATCCTTTGACCCCTGTCTTATGGATATGCCATCGTGTATTCACGGACGGCTCCAGGACCGAACAAGGATCTGGTTCTGGGGTCTTTGTGGAAAGCGAGAACATTAGACTACACTACCCATTAGGTAACTATGCGTCTGTCTTCCAAGCGGAGATTTTCGCTATCCTTATGGCCATGCGCTATATTGTGACAAACAGGTGGAGGGCTAGAAGCATATGCGTTTGCAGCGATAGCCAAGCTGCATTAAAAGCACTGCTCAACCCTCTTACCTCGTCTAAATAAGTGCTTGAACTCAAGCTATCTCTGAACCTAGTCGGTAGGATAAACACAGTGAATCTTGTTTGGGTCCCAGGTCACACTCTGGCATCCATGGAAATGAGATCGCTGATGAGCTTGCCAGGCTGGGATCAGAAGAAGCTCTCTCAGGAACTGAACCGGCGTTGTGTCTTTCCGCATCTGCAGTTAGGTCATCCATTGATACTTGGGTTTCTCGTGAACACGAGCGTCGGTGGCGTGACTGTGCGGGGTGTAGACAGACCAAACGACTGCGTCCGGACATCTGTAAAAGGTCTGCGTCTTTCCTTCTGTCTCTCAGGAGAATTGACTGCAGACTGCTTGTGGGTGTCCTTTCGGGCCAACAAGCTTTTTCCAAACATTTGAATGTGTTGGGCTTGAGCGACACCACCATCTGTCCTGCGTGTGGAGAGGACGACGATACAGCGGAACACTTCCTCTGTAATTGTCCTGCCTTTGCTCGCAACAGGTGGCGGATCTTTGGGGCTGATGTGGTGAGTGCCGAACATCTAAGCTCTTCATCGCTGAAGCTCCTTCTAATCTCTCTTCGAAAGACGGGAAAACTAAGTACAGTAATGTAAGGTGTCCGTTTTGGCAGTACAATGGACCAGTAGTTGTGTCTGAGTGCTCCATCGGATAGTAACAACCTCCGACAAAAAAAAAAAATCTGATTGGCAGGATTCAAAAAGTCAAAATTGATAATTACTTTTCACGATCGTTTGGGTGCAGCTCGGGAGTACCACAAGGTAGTCATTTGGGTCCGCTCCTGTTTATCATTTTTATCAATGACATATCACGTGCATTAAAATATTGCCATTGCTTGATGTATGCAGATGACTTAAAGCTGTTTCTCAAAATCAAAACTTCACTTGACTGCGAGTCTTTACAATATGATCTAAGAAACTTATCTGTATGGTGCGTCAAAAATTGTCTACACTTGAATATTAAAAAATGCTGTATAATATCCTTCTACAGAAGTTCTTATCATTTCAGTACGAAATCGACGGTATTGCTATTAATAGAGTCGATGAGGTGAAAGATCTTGGCATTATAATTGATTCGAGGTTCACCTTTGCATCTCATATTGACCACGTTATTGCCAAAGCTAATAAGCTTTGTGGTTTTATAAATCGAAAACCCTTATTTCGCTTTTTATTGCGTTGGTTAGATCTCTGCCGGAATATGCTGATGTTATATGGACCCCATTCTATAAAATTCACTCAGATCGCCTTGAAAAAATCCAGAGGCATTTCACTGAATACATTTTCCGGAAAATGAGCTGGGATTTTGAAATTTCTTACCGGACTCGATGTCAATTGTTGAGCATATCAACTTTATGTTCTAGAAGAAAAGCCCATGACATCATGCTAATAAGGGATTTATTATGCTATTACATTAAATGTCCATCTCTTTTAGCCTTAGTGCCAATCTATGCCCCAACCAGACCTTTAAGGGAAAGAAACCTTCTTCTTCGACCTGTTCATAGAACTAATTACGGCCATAATGAGCCCATGTCCAGAGCTATAAGTCCTCTCGGTTAAAGACACGTTTTCTTAACAAATGAAGAGCCGGGCAGTCACAGAAGATGTGCTCAGAGGATTCGACATCCTCCAGACAGAATCTGCATTCTGTTTCCGTACATAGGTTCATTTTGTTGAGGTGATATCTGAGGCCACAATGACCTGTGAGGAAGCCCGCAAGCTTTCTTATATTATCCTTGCTGAGTCCAAGGATTTCTTTGTGTGAGTAAGGCCTTTTTTTTTTTTATAATTGACACGCGCTAAAGAGGTTATGACTACTCTTATGATGTAGTTTGAAGTACCTACACAGCGCGGGCGTTAAGGAAGTTGGGATAGAGAAGATAGGAGATTCCGATGCACATTGGTTTTAAATGTCTGCAAATTGCACTGAGGGGGAAAGACCGAGCTGGGCAAGGCATTCCACATTCGTGTTGTACGGCTTATGAAAGAATCTCTATATTTCATAGTACGACCGAAAGTAGGCTGGAGGGTAAACTGATGGGCATTCCTGGCTTGGCGAGTATTGCGGTTGAATTGTTGAAGGGGTGGAATGCAGCTGGCGATTTCGCTTGAGCACTGTTTATAGAAATAGCGATAAAACAATGAGAGACATGTTACATTTCTGCGATGTTCGAGAAAATTTATAGAATTCGCTATATTTGTGTCTCCAATAAGTTTTAAAGCACGATTCTGTATCCTATCCAGTAGGTGCAATGAGGTTTTGGGCGCACCAGACCAGATATGAGAGTTATACTCAAGTTTGGGGCGAATGAACGCCTTGTATATGGCAGCCAGATCAGAAGGGGTAAAATATTTCTTGCACCGTTTGGATTGTCTTAGACCTGGGACATGTTCCAACTGTTCAAGACGAAGTTGTTTTTCCCAATCGTTAATTTGTCTTAGCGCAGTAGTCCAATTGACTGTGCAGTAGGGTACTGGTCCACAGAGGAGAGATTCGGAACCAGCTCTAGCTAGTTTGTCTGCCTGTTCGTTGCCTGCAATACCCCGATGACCCGGCACCCAACCAAGCCTTACCTTGTTGTGTTTGGCTAGGGCTTGCAGAGCATCGTGGCAGCATTTAACTGTTTTGGAGTCCATTGTATTGGACGCGGAGAAGATTTGAATGATTGCATGGATTTCCGCCTGAAAAACCGTGGGACACATTCCCATGGGTATCGAGATTTTGGAGTTGGGTCCAAAGACACCAGCTCTACTCTACTTTCCATTTTACGGCTTTCTGTGCTGGTATTTGTACTATTTTTGATGCTGAATGAGATATGTGAGTCCTTTTGAGCCTTTTGTACTTCTTTATTGAAGCTTTCATGCGGTTTCTTTTGTGTTTTATCTTTAGCAAGTTGCATTTATTTTACAAAATTTTGCGTTTTCCACCATTTTTTCGTGCTTCTCGGGCGGTATAGCGATAATTCGAATTCGACTACATTTTGCTTTTTAAATAACCCCACAAAAAGGTTTCTAAATCAGCATTGTTGTCATTCAGAGTTAGCAAAACTCAACGACTTTTTTCAATGTGCATCGTCACTATTTCCGCGTATTGATTCGGTGTGAAGTAATCCTGATTGAAATTGTACTGAGACGTTTCAAAAACATGCCTATTCAAGTCAATCGGTTGATAAATGTTAAACTTATTCAACGTTCACGTACCGAAATGGAAGACGGTGCACCATGTATTAATATTTATTAATTAAACTTTAGCACAAGCTTAAGGCCAAAAGTAAAAAAAAAAAACAAATTCATTTAATGTATCTAATGTATTTTCTTAGAATTCGCAAAAACACTGCAATAATTAAAGAATAGGGCCTCTATAGAATCTACGGACACATACCATATACCCTTTTGTATTTTTGTATAGCACCTACAATCTACATAACATATTGCTTTGCGAATACTAGCTATCTATTTATCTACATATATCTGGATGGTTAAACTTTATGTTATTTATTAACAATAATTACGCCTAACTAAGCACATTAAAATGATATCTTCCTGTATGTCTAAAACATATATTTAGAATTTATAGATTACAAATTATTAATTCATTTAATCGTATAGCACTGCTGTATTAGCAAAATAGTACGTATTGTCATTTAAGGAGGTATAATGCACTGGCGACGATATGTCACTGAGTATCCTTGATCCTCTTATGTTCGCGATCCATTCCTTCGTTTTCGGTAATTTAATGTATCAAATATTGAAGATTAAAGAATTTCACAGGCGTTTGAATGAACTCGGTTATGACGACTACTTCCGTGTTGCCCGAATCCTGTACAGCATTGATGTTCACGAGAATGGGTAAAACTTTGACTAGAAGACATTTTTTTTTCATGGTGGCATTGATGCATTGAGTGCCCATGCGTGTGCCTTCTAAAAAGATAGGTATGTTTTTTAAATGAATACATGGAAGTCAAGATCTATGCTACTTACCCATGACTGCAAACACCTGATTCGGAAAGAGAGTTTGGCAAAGGCGGCAGGCTGAATGGACAAAATTGTGGCAAATCTGTCTCCATAACTTCCTCCACCATCTTGTCGAGTTTTTCTATTGCTTTAGATTGCTTAGCGGCTAGCATAGCTTTGCGATTTGCTTTCGAATTTGGTAGACTTGGGCAGGATGGTTGTTGTTCTTTACTTTTGCTACCGTTGTTATTGAATGATATGTCTTTCGGATCCTTCTTCCTAAAATTAAGTACGTGTTCATGTACATAATACATTATATAATTTTTAATATGCATATGCAGTTCTCTGCACATAATAAATTAGGTGTGTCTAATGATCATCTGTCTTAGCGAAGTAAATTTATTTTAAAAGACGGTTGCGCAAAAAAAAAAGTTACCGTTACATTTGTTTTGAAGGGTATAATCTGGCATAAAATGTTGTGTGTCTCGAAATTTAGTTTAAAGCTTACTAGTAACTTTCACACACATCACCACAAAGGTTCCAACTTCCAAAATAAATTACTGCTCTCAAGTCACTTCCAATTGGGATAAATAGTACGTAGTGCGAATCTCAAAAACTGTCAAATAGAATTTAATTTTTGTAATTGTGTTCTGAATACTACTTTACTTTGCTTTGCTGAAAAGGATATTCCAAAAAAATACGCCTATTATTGGAAAATAGTGAATATGCATGGGCATTACAAACATACTCGTATATGAAATTGGTCAGATTAACCATTTATAGAAATTTGATAAATACATTAATTATCAATGCAAAGAATTCTACCTACATATGTGAAGACAATTATTGATAATATAAATATAGAAAATAAGCCATCGTCAGTATTGATTTAAATAACGAATTTAAACCAACAAAATCAGAAACAATATTAAAATTAATAAAGGCTCACACACGAACTAATTGATTGACCAGGAATGATTATTCTAAGTATTTAGTGGATTTTATGACTAGAATGCTCTGCAATGGGTTGTCTCTTTAGGGCTTTATGTCGTTTTCGTTTGGCAAACAGATCAATTTTTTGGAGAAAAAATTATTGTCTTTTATCGAGATTGCTTTTCATGCCACATGAATTTATCTTTTTTGTTAAAGAAATCTGAAAAAAACTGACTATTTCATTTGCAAATAATAATTTTTTTTTTTTCATTCAGTGGTGAAGTCAAAGTCTTGATAAAAAACACGAAATAATAAAAAAAAAAAAAAATAATGGAACAAAAAGATGTAATTGCTATGGTTTTTGGGGCGTACGTATATGAGAGCAGCGAGGAGGATGAATTGCCACACTTAGAACTTTTTTTCTGTACGATTTAGATTTATATCGGTGACTGCGAAAGTGGTGGAATTTCAATCGGCCGCAATGTCAGCATTATTAACGTATTCGAAATCATTTAGTTCATTAATTTTGAACAAATCTACTGAAAATGCACAGAAAATAGCATTGAAACTTATGCTGCATTTACACGGCCACACATTCCTATCACGCAAAATTAAAGGGATGCTAAATACTAAATAAACGTGTGACCGAAAGGGAAAGCATTACCTAACACGCAAAAAAACGTGACACGCATTTAGGTCGGCCATCTTGTTTGCGTGATAGGAATTATAGGAAAGCTCTGCATGTTGATATTTTTATAGCGATGACTAAAGAAATTCCGCATTCCTATAAAACAATATGGCTTCCGGAAATGATGAACGGACAATTATTTTTTTTTTTTCGTGTAACTGATTGAATGTTTTCAAGCAATTGCAGAAATATTGGTGGGCGGAACCTGTGTCTATTTCCGTTTTACGTATCTATAATTATGGGTAGAACATCCATGACACTTTAGGCGTCTGATTTGTGATCTCATTCTTACGCCTTCAAAAGCATTGACTACGGATAAACGGATCTCTCTTTTCGGTTTTGTTGCAAAAATGCGCGTGCGTGATGGTGTAAATGCGGTTTTAGTTTTGTTCGTTCAAATATGAAAAATATTTGTCTGGAAATGAAAAACTCTCAGATGTCGTAAGCACAGCAGATCTGACAATAGCAAATTAGTCTGCAAATGTCCTAAACGTCTGGCGATGGTCTGACAATTATAAAATTGTGTGCTCAGACGATTGGCAGATAGCTGACAGTTTCATTGTCAGATAGCGGCCTCACAGTTATCTAAAAATGACTTTTCTGCAAAATATTGGTAGACAAAATTGTAAATTCATACGGTTGTCAGACACTCGGCACATTTCGTTCTGAAAATATTGTCTGATCTGGCAATTGTCTGAACATAGCTTTAGTCCAAACCTCTGTGACTGGTATTATTCTACATATCATAGCTATGTACTTATCATTACTGATAAATGCTAATCTTGCATAAAGGTATTAGGTATCTGTTATACATATTCATTACGTCTCTTCGCCCCTGTTCGTTTATGTAAATTGAATCAAACATCAGAAAGAAAGTATCTCTTGAAGACAATTGATTTAAATTGGTGCATTGGACTGTGCTTTGTTATTTAGTTAATAAGGCGATTATTTAGTGATTAACAAACCTATTAAAGTCAAATCGTCACACTTCGCATTTTATGTAGGTAACACCATGAAAATAACCACACCGGTCAGATGCCAGAGATGCCACAGTGTTATATACGGAACTGTTATATACGGCCTTAAGCCAACCCTGTTGCAATGAATATAAAAATGACTTGTTTCTTCCCACTTCCGTCAACTGACGTGGCTTGTCAAAGTTGAAAAGGAGTTCTTCTTCTTCGATCAGCCAACACGAGCACACGCCTTCTCCGATTATCTCAGTACATTAAGTGAATTACCTTGCAATTCTTTTCCTTAAGAGTGGGTGTCCCTCAGCTATGAACTCCGAGCTCATGTAAACATGCTTACATGTATTAGTGCACAGAATTTCAAATAGCCGAGCACACCCTCCCCCATTAAGATCACATTTGTGACTACAGAGTCTGCAAAATGAGAACTCGCTCAACGTTCACTACATAAAAATAACAAAAAATTCGCTGCACAAAAAATTAAAATAAATCAAAACAAAAAACAACAAAAAGGACAAGCTGGCTGCCTAGGGCGATAGGCTAGCTGTATTGAGCTGCAAACTCTGTCTGAATAGACTGAAAATGTTAGTGTGTGTGATATCCAGTTTTCTACGAATTACGTACAAATCCAATCGCAAATTTTCTACTTTTCAAGATATGTATCCAAGATTCAATAATTTATATTTTTTGGTTTTGGCTTGTTTGTAGCTTTTGCTTTGTTTGCGGGTCTGGGATGGGTTTCTTGTATATAGTTAAACTTAGAATCTATGCGAAACGCCCACCGAACCTAGCCTAGGATAATACACTATTCATTTATGTACTTATTATTGTCCTTTCACGGAATTCTATACCAAGGGGTTGCACAATCTTTCTTACCGCTAATATTATTAGAACTTTTCTTAAATTTTAGCAAGCTGAAAGTTGTATCAATTTGTAACTGTACGTTTCGGCCTTTGTGAGAAAATCGAAGTACCTAGGTATATGGCTGTTAGTATTCTGTACTATCTGATTTGTGGGTAATCTACACATTTTTGGGAACTAAAAACGATATGTTCGATATGTTATTACGTGTTTTATTATATCAACTGTGAACTTGCAGTCTAATTTAAGTCACGCTAATGCTTAGCAAGTTAAGCACTTTTATTATCTGCCAATTAGAAAAGCAGAGCTTCTCTTAGTCATTTTATACTCGTATTTAAAAACTTCAATTCACCAAAATATTCTAGCCTAATATAATGTACGTATTATGTGGTCAGTTCCATATCACTCTTACCGATTATTACATTATACCGGTTTTTCTTTAGGAGTCTAGTGTCGAGCGGAAAGAAACAGGATGGGAAGTGTTAAGTGTTAGTACTACTTTTAAGCTTATATGCTTTTTAACCAGACAGCTTACAGGAATAAGGTGATATTTTTTTACATCTGAAAGTCATAATGAGCGTCTCTACCAGCACAACGTAAAAGGAGATTCAAAAAACAAGAACAATCAAACAGGGCATTTAATCTAAGCAGAAATTTACTTATGGACTTTGTTTTTTGTTAGGTGTTCGATACTTGTATATGCCCTAGATTTTCTCGGATTGTGCATTTAGATTTCTCAGAATGCATCTTCTTTAAATTTAAGCAAATACACAAAATCATAGGGCCCAAACACTGGAAAGCTAAATTATCTCTTGGTAATATGAACTTGCTCTTAAAATGATTGTTGTTGTATTTATTTCTTAGTTGTGAGTTTCTTTTAGCTCCAAATAGATATTCATAATTTATTTTCAAACAATTAATTCCTTTTTCTACACCTTCCATAATTATTAAGTCTCTAGAGCTAGACTCTAGCTGATGAAGGGCAATAAAAAGTCCACACCGTTCAACAATAATACCATTTTCACTTTGTATTAGTGTTGACAATGCACTATACAGGAATGTTTTAATTACATTACCTATTTTGATTATTTTATTTTGAATTTATAAAGCAAAAATAATTAATATTTTAAAGCCAAATGAATGTGTTTTTATTTTTAACACTTTCAACATCTTGCTATTGTTTTCAATTATCTGAACTCGTAACAGTAGAAAATAGTAAGCAAATTATTTCGAAATATATAAATAAAAATACAAATATTGAACGTTTGCCTTTTCCAAGGAAATATGTATAAAACAATAATATTTGAAACTTCTCCAAGCAAAACAAAAAATTCAAACACATCTACAACAACAAAATCATCACCCAGTCCCCACCCACTCTCATATAATTTTTTCTCGGGTTATCAAAACTTATCTCATTGTTGCTTCCTTCACTTTATCAAACAGCAAGAATATTAGTATGTATCTATCAGAAACCCAAACAAAGCGAAATAAACAAATTTTTGTCATTTGCTGTTCAAACAGCTCCAGCGAGCAAAAATCTGCAAACTGTAGATTCTCAATAGAGAGTAAATTTAGAGAAAAATCGAATAACGCCATGTCGGATATTTTGTGAACTACATTGCATATGTGTGCGTGAAATCTAAAACAAAATTCAGAATGCAGTAAAATAGTAAACTTTTCAAAATTCGAATTTAACTATTTTATGAACTAAACATCAAATTTTTATTCATTGAGTAGACATACAAATATGCAAAGCCCATTCTCTTTTTTACAGATTAAAAAAATAGTTCCTTGTTCCTCCACAAAGATTGTTTGCTTTTAGTAATATTAACCTGCAGTTTTAAGATGGTAAGCACAAAAAATCAAAATTGTGCTTCAATAGCTACCTCGAGCAGTTTATTGGTAACAAAAGTAAATCATAAAAAAAATAAAAATATTTGATCTAGGGATTGCCCCACCGGGGCGCAGAAAAAAACACCCAAAAAAGGGGGTTTTTGGTACTTTATGCAATATCAAGGTCGAAAAATAAAATTGTGCTTCAATAGCTACCTGCGCCTATTTACTGGCTATTGAAAACCGTTTACTCCGGTCAATTATCTCTTAAGAACTGCGAGAAACTACGGGGCGCAGAAACGTCTACCCCTGCCACCCAGCCTTAAGTATTAATTACGAATAAATTTGTTTTGTCCCAACAAAGAACCGGACACACAGAATCTTTTTTAAGTACAAGGTGGGCCAAAAGAAGTCATCCGATGTTATTTGGCTCTCATTTTTTTTCTAAATGAAAAACTTCGATTCTGTTTTTTGAATATGTTTATTTGGACCTTTGGAATTTTATTGGTCAAGTGTAGAAGTTGATGGGCGCCGTCACAATTGATTGCCATACGGGCTCGTTTTATGGCATTTTTCATCACTTCGGCGAGAACTTCGGGCGACAGATTCTCGCACTCGTGTCGAATCCTTGAGGCTTCTAGGCTCTCGGGCTTGTTCATGTAAACACGGGACTTCAAAAAACCCCACAAAAAAAAAAGTCTGGAGACTTTGCGGGCCAGTGCAAATCGCCAAAACGAGACCCGGGAACGCCGCCTTCAGAATATCGGTTGTGGCTGGCGCAGTGTGTACCGTAGCTCTGTCCTGTTGCAATCACGTGTCCTCTAGTGTCTAGTCCTAATTCGTCCAATTGCGGCAGAAAAAAATCGGTTAACATCCGTCCACCAGCGGCGTTCTCGAAAAAAATGGAACGATGACTCCTCCAGCGTGAACAGCGAACCATGCAGTAACTTTGAGCGGGTGTAATGGCTCCTCATGCATTGCTCGTGGATTTTTGGTGCCCCAGAAGCGATGGTTTTGTTTGTTCACGTACCCGCTGAGGTGGAAATGAGCCTCATCGCTCATTATGATTTGGGTCGCAAAATCGACAGACACGATTATTCCACGTTCTTGGGGAGTGTATCGCTCCATGGCTTGTTCACTTGTATTCTACATCTGTCTAGTCCATAAATGTCAAAACAGATTTGACATTGGCGGCCATTTCCAAAAATAAGTGCATAGGATGATCTCTTTTGGCCCACCTTGTATAACGAACTGGCGTAGCGAGCAAGCATTGGATATTATAATACATTAATATTTACAATTATAGCCCTATTTTAATATCAGCGTGATCTGATCCGAATCAGATCACGATAATAAAACAATACGGATCATAGACAAATTTTATTTTCGAGTTGTGGCAACAGTTGCTTTCAAAAGACGACCATGTCCAGCCATATTGCAAGCGTTCTGTACAACGTGACGTCGCATGATGTGACAATTTTATTTTTGAAGGTGAGGGTTTTTTTAAGAACAAATTTAAAATTTTATGTTCAAATATGCAACAGATAAACAATATTTGCTGCTAGTATTTCGTTTTTTCTTGGCATAATAAGGTGTATAGGTATCTAGGCAAACGAAATATTTGTTTAAATATTTATGAAATGTTCTCGATTTGCTTCAGAAATATTTCATAAACATTTGTCAAACATTTCTGTTTTTATCGGTGTAGACGCCGATTAAGTATATATGTTTATAAATTCACAGCCGGAGTCTCGAAAACAACCACACCGCTTCCGTAATATGGTGCGTTTTATTTTTAAAAGGAAATCGGTAATCGGTTTATAATGAAAACCGCAGTTTGCACATAGGATCAGGTATGATGAAAAGGAAAAATTGCGACATTTATTACAGCTGCCATAAAAGATTGCATGTATTAGGATGCGGATTCGTCGTGGGAAATCGGCTTAGGTCAAAAGTTATTGACTTTAAGC
This sequence comes from Cheilosia vernalis, assembly GCA_949126925.1. Taxonomy (NCBI): domain Eukaryota; kingdom Metazoa; phylum Arthropoda; class Insecta; order Diptera; family Syrphidae; genus Cheilosia; species Cheilosia vernalis. The sequence goes on from OX421358.1 coordinate 45,890,127, forward strand.
CGATAAGGGATTGCCTGGCTGTGATCCGCATCAAAGCCACTTTCCAAAACATAAGCCTAATATGTGCACACGCCCCTACCGACGAGGCTGAAGACCCTATCAAGGAGGAGTTCTATGACCTCCTGGATGGAGCCTACGGAGCCTGTCCGGAGTATGACGTCAAAGTTGTGCTCGGGGACTTCAATGCCAAAATCGGTCAGGAAAACATCTTTGGCGGGTTAGTTGGTAAGCACAGAATCCACGAAACGACAACAGACAACGGCTACCGACTAATTGATTTTGCAGCAGCTCGTAATACGGTGATAAGTAGCACTAGGTTTCCAAAGCTCAAAAACCCACACAGAAACCTGGCGCTCTCCAGACGGTCGAAAAGCCAACCAAATCGACCATGTGCTAATCGATGCTAGGCACGCATCCAACATCCTCGACGTGCACACATTCCGAGGGGCAAACGTCGACTCTGACCATTTTCTTGTCGCTGCTAAATTCAGAGCTCGACTGCTTAACGAGAAGAAGCTGCGAACCGCTCAAAAGAAGAAATTCGACGTTGGACGCCTAAGCACACCTGGAGTAGCCAGTGTCTACAGAGAGCGCCTGAGTGAGAAACTCCCCACTGTGCATTCACCTACCACCGACGCCAACAACCAGTGGTCCCAGTATCGCGACATCATCAAGGAGGTAGCCGAAACTACTATAGGGTACCAGCCACGGAGATTTTACAAGAAAGCCAAGCAACTGGCTGCTGGCTTCAAGACCGGAACGCAGGCTCTTCGAAACAGCGAAGGAAATCTAGTCACCGAAGCGCAGGGAATAGTAGATGATTTTAAGCAGCACTTCCAGCAGCTGCTAAATGGGCATCATGTAGAGAGAGTCATAGGGCAAGAAGAGAACCCACGTCCAGTCAATGAAGAACCAGTTCCACCACCCAGTATAGAAGAAGTTGGCTTAGCTATAAAAAAGCTTAAGAACAACAAGGCCGCAGGCTCTGATGGTTTACCAGCGGAGCTCTTCAAATACGGTGGTGATGTTTTGGTAGGGCGCATGCACCATGGAAGAAAGCATGCCCGATGACTGGGCTATCAGCTCCATATGTCCCATCTACAAAAAGGGCGATCCTCATCCTATGTCTTGCAAGAATTACCGAGGCATATCCCTGCTTAATGTCGCATACAAGATCCTATCCAACGTACTGTGTGAACGTCTTAAACCGTTCTGCAACACACTAATCGGCACATTCCAGTGTGGCTTCCGGCCCGGCAGATCTACCATATACCAAATTTTCACACTGAGGCAAATCCTGGAAAAGACCAATGAATTTCAAGTCGAGACTCACCACCTATTTATCGACTTCAAAGCCGCATATGATAGTATTCATCGTCAGGAGCTCTATATGGCGGTGGCCGAATTCGGGATCCCGGCAAAACTGATCCAGCTTTGTCGCGTGACGCAGGAGAACACGCGCTGCTACCTGCAATTTGGAAGTAGCTCCTCCGAACTATTCCAAACATGCACCGGATTTCAGCAAGGAGATGCGCTATCATGTGACTTCTTCAATCTCGTGCTGGAGCAGATAGTGCGCAGGGCAGGTGTCAACACGGAAGGCACTATCTTCAACAGATCCGTTCAGCTACTGGGGTATACGGACGATATCGACATCATCGGTCGCTCCCAGCGTGCCGTGACTGAGGCTTTTACGGCGATTGAGGAACCGGCGAAATTTGTTGGCCTTGATGTAAACGAGGACAAGACCAAGTATATGCTATCAGCAAACAAAAACGCATCTGTCCACCGCCTAGGACAAAACGTCACTATTGATGGCAACAATTTCGAGGTAGTTAAGGAGTTCATCTACCTCGGTGTAAATATGTACTCCACTAATGACACTCTAGTGGAGATCAGGCGAAAAATTACCCTAGGAAACCGCTGCTACTTCGGTTTGGCAAAACAATTGGTTTCAAAACTCCTAACTCGGATGCCGAAATGTACGCTCTACAAAACACTCATCCTGCCAGTTCTGCTTTATGGCGCCGATTGCTGGACGATAAGTAGGAAGGGAGAGCTGATATTGGGCTCCTTCGAAAGAAAAATTCTTCGTCGGATCTTTGGTCCTGTGTGCGAGGAGGACGAATGGAGGAGAAGATACAACCGCGAACTCTATGAGCTGTACCAAGATGTGGATGTAGTCCAAAAAGCCAAAACACGTCGACTACATTGGCTCGGCCACATCGAGCGAATGGACAACAATGCTCCAGCTAAGAGGATCTTTGAATCCCAGCCCCCAGGTTCGAGGCGACAAGGAAGACCGAACCTCCGTTTTAAAGACCAAGCCATCGCGGATGCCAGAGCGCTTGGTCTGGCAAACTGGAAGCAGCGTGCCCGGGATCGCAGAGGATGGAAGGCTGCAATGTCTCAGGAAGAGACTTTTCACAGGTCGGGAGCCCGTTAAGTAAGTAAGTAAGCAGTTTGCACATCTGGTCCACTTAGATTGGAATTCTTAGACAAAGCATTATACTTTTTATAATATTGGTCATGTTGTGCATACACACAAAATACGTTTGATTGTTAAAATAAAATCGTCACTTCATATAAATTTAAAGCTATTTGTCCAAAAAACTCGGCAAAACAGTTGCAGTTAAATTTTTCTGTAAACTTGTGAAATAATAATTATTTAAGAACTGTGAAACATTTCATAAACATTTTTTTGTTAAATAAACATTTCATAAACATTATGGAAAAAAATAAAATTATGAAATATTTCGCTGGGCTTGTCATACCTTTACAGAATTAAAAAGCAAAATCTCCAGGGGCGGGAAATTTATTGGATGTAAAAAAATGCTTATTGATTTTTTGTGCTATGAAGAGTATTGATTTTTTTAGTCGGGCAACGTGACTGTGTGGCTATCTTTTACAGGCACACCAACATTCAAGAATGAAACAAAAAACCGCCAAACAGCGCTGCGAGCAACAGTAGAAATAATTTTCAGATCATGGTTCATGATCTCGATAAGAAGCAGGATCATATGCTGTTGTTGTAGGTGCATGTAAATCGATGATCTATAACTACATAGATCATGGCTGATAATAAAAAAGGGATACTAAGTATAAATTTGTCTTGCCTTTAATGAAGCAAATTTATGAATGGTTCACATTAAAGTCGATCATTTAAAATGTTTTCCTTTCCACTCTTAAAAATACTGCGTGACGTATCGACTCATCAGTATATTTTCCAAATTTGACATTTCGATTCAACTCTACGCTTCGTTGTATTTTATCGCGTCTCCACCTTATTGGGTAAATCTAACCGAAATGCCAAATTCAAATAAGTGACCATCTTGACACAAAAAATCCCTTGTAACAAAAACTGCATGAGAAATAAGTGCTGGCAAGTACTGTAGCCACTAACAAAAACCGCTTAAGTCTACTAAGACAAAAATGTAATAACGCTTTTTGCAATAACTAAAAATAAAAAAAAATAAAATAAAGGTAAAGAATTCACTATTTTATAAACTGAATATAATTAGTAAATTTCACTGCAGGTATCGAAAAAGTTTCTATATAGATCTGGAAGCATTGCATATAGTTTAAATCTTTGCACATGCTTCTTGACCATAGGAAAGGAGTAGAGGAATCACGCTTAAGATCAGAGTATATCCATTAATGAGTAGGGACATTCTTTCTACATATGCATTTGCTAGTACCACAAAGCAAAATGCAGAAAAAATCATACAATAAGTGAAAGGTCGAAAGAATACTTTTTACCTGAATACAACGACTGCTTGAGAAGAAAAGGGTACACAACACATTTTACCTGAACCACTACATGGGGCTTGCTGCGTACGACGAACGATTGTGGGTTTTTTCATAAAGCATTTTTAAAGGCGGGCCGGAATTAGATTGTTATCAGTCCTTCATTAGCATCAATTGACGAAAGAAAGGGTGTTCCGTGTCAGTGCTTGGCAAGCCATTAAAAGTAGTGAAATAGTGAAGTTGAAGTGCAAGTTTGCATAGTTTAAAAACTCTAAATAAAATAATGGGAAAACATTATTTTAAATTTTTGGCATGTGGGCGAGAGGTGAAAGAAAATGTTGGAGTTAAATATTTCAAAATACCGGATAATAGTGAGAGGTAAGAAATATAAGTTATAGATCGGGCAAGAACGAATATAAATCTGTGTTGTATTTCTTAATTTTTGTTTTAGAAAAGCGAAGTGGTTGAACTGCATAAACAGACAACACTTAATACATGAAAAATTATCGAGGGATTCTAGGATCTGCGAAAGACATTTCTCGAAAGACATGTATGCCAAGTCAACGATGCGCTTAAAACGGTCGGCAACACCTAATTTGAAAATTTTGAAAAATATTTCCAATATAACAGAAGGTAATAACGATAAATACCGCTGAAATTATTGACAAAAAGAATAAGTTATTTAATATTTTCTATTCATCTTCATTTCGAGAATCAAAAAAATTCAGAAGGCCAAACCCGGAACAAATTACTTTTTTGCATGAAATGGATTTTTTGAAAATATGAATTTTCGTGAAAATTCTAGAAATGTAGATAACTAAAAAATGCGTTTTATAAAAGGATGGCAACAGAATATAAATGCCTTAATTGACATTTTTACAGAAATAAAAGAAGACGATATTAAGTTTCTTTTAACAAGAAATCTTAATCAAGATTGCTTGGAAAACACCTTTGCTGTTTTACTTAACCGAGGGGAAAATAACAAGTTGCTGACTCCATTTCAATTCATTTGTTCATTTAAAAAATCTTTTTTCGGCAAAGTATATGGAAGATATTACCCATGGAAACTGTGAGCCAACTGCTAACATGGAACTTCCAGACATTGAAGTGCAGATGAAACCACAAAAACAAAATAAGGACAATTTGGTTTACGCTTTCAAAACTGAACCTGATTATAAAACTGGTGAACTTTGGTATTGATAACCCATTCTACTATTTCGCAGGTTATATTTACAAAAAAAATACCGCCTAAACCACAAGTGTGAGTTAAAATTGAGTCCGCAACTTAACGCTTCCTCCCTTTTTACAGATTTTAAAGAATATGAAGATGCAAAATTGACACGGCCTAATCAAGAATTTTTGGACTCGTTAGAGAATCTTGAACAAAAATTTATTTCTTGTTTTCCAAATATGTACCTACTACCTAAATAATTTTGAGGGGAATATTTTTAACTTTTTGAAAAATGAATTTCATTACAATTGTTGCAAAAATCAAAATAAGGAATTTCTTATCAAATTTTACGTCCGAATACGGGCTTACTTTATTCTAAAACAGTTCAATAACAATAACAAAAAATGTACCAACAAACAAAAATATTTAAGTGTAGCACACATGTGAACATATATTAGATATAAAATGTTCAATAAGAAATATTACAAATTGATTACGGTTTTTTTTTACGTCACATACTCACACCCTGTACCACATTTTGAAAAAGTTCAAATACGAAGAGTATTCCTTTTTTACTAGAGCACTTTTAGTGTCGTCTATTTTTCGTATATGTGTACTGCAAATTGTAAACTGATAAGAAACACATGGAGAGTGTCCCTACTCATTAATGGATATACTCTGCTTAAGATGACATACCCGATAAGATGACATACTTGCAATTACTCTAACCATAAGCGCCACAGTTCTGCCAAACACGTCTAGACTCTAGTCTAGACATGTAGTTTATCGATGCTCCATAGTTATGCAATTGAAAGTTTACAACGTGCTTTCATTGAGATCGGAAACATTTTTTTTTTGTTTTAGTGTTGCTCCAGATTTTCTGAAAAGGTGAGTATTGTGTTGTGTCTGAAGTGTTTTGTGGCTACAGTTATTTGTATATTTAGTGATTTTTGTGTGATATTTTTGTCTGATCAGAAAATGTTGGTGCTAACAATCTTCTAAATATTTTCGATCCTATCGGGAAATATGACATGATACCCGACCGTCCAATATGACACGGTGTGTCATCTTGCTCAAGCGGTAGTATTTAATCTTAATTTATATATCTTTTCATTTCAGTATGCCAAATAATTTCAATAGAACGTCAAACATTCTTGGTCGAAAGAGGATGTGGCTAATGCTATTGAAGACGTCAGAGAAAATAAATAAACTTTACTGGCATCTAAGAATGGCATGTCATCTTATACCTAACTATGTCATTTTGAACTCTCTTTTCAGCGTAATTATTTTAATTATACTACCTATTTATTGTTTTACTGAAATCTTTCAAATTACGTTTTGTTTGATAATAAATAAATTAACTGAATTCACTTTGTTTTCATACCTATGATTACTAGATATTTTTATTTATCACTTTTAAGAACAACACTACCGGATTTCAGTGGTGGTGAGAGCGCTTTTACGCACAAATACGTGCCGACGAATGCAAGGCTGAGGGTTAAACCAGTCACTTACGAGCTCCTTAAGACCCACAGGCGAGGTCTGTCGTAATCAAGCCTTATCCCGGTATAGCTGCTCTGTCGGGAAGGACCCAGTTTAGATTTGGCTCATGGGACAGAAAAAAAAATGTATTATGTTATCCGAATATTAATATTACTAGCTAAAAACTAGCCTCCAGATAGGAGAGAACGTCGGTATGGTTTCTTCGCGGTGAGTACATTCATTTCCGCAAAAATCCACTACCACAACCACAAGCGCCTGAAACGGAGGCCACTAAACGCAACTGCTCTTTAGAGCTATTGAAGTGAAGTAGTCTCAAGGGAGTAAAGTAGCCAGGCTGTCCACCAGCCGCCAACGCTCGGAAAACATCAGCGCCCCACCTGACACGAACTATCAGTGAGTTTGTCAGAGACGACCTGCAAATCGCATTGGTAGATGAGTTATCCACCAGACAATAATTGACCTACGTGAAGTTAGCCCGCACTTTTTCTACAATGAAAAACATGAATTGCAGTTCGATAGACTGTTTGTAGTTGTTTGTAGTGATTTTTTTTTTCGTTTGTAGTTTAACCGTTAGAAAGTTAGAACCATTAGATAAAAAATTTCAGCCCGTACTTTTGGCGTTTTTTTTATAGAAAGTAGCCAGTTCCATTTGAAATGGTTTGTAGTTGTTTGTGAAATTATTTTTTTTCTCAAAAATATAATATTATTTCGGAGATATAAGGATATTTGTGTTTGCACCTAAAACTCCGAATTTTCAATAGGGATAAATTATTTGATATCACTGGTGCATAAAGCAAATCCTAACTAAAATAACTGCATTTAACTGAATTCACTCAAACGTTACTTAATGAAACACAATTAAAGTCCAAAAACACATCCTTTAGAGTTAAATCCATATATGTGCTTCCTAACAACAACAAAACAACGGTAATCATTCACCTGTGCCGATCGATATGAGTCACTATTTGTCAATTATGTCAACAACATAACAATAATAATAATTTTTGGCGCAACAGGTCCGTAGGGACCCTAGGCCTAGCTTCTCGCAACCATTCGTTTTGTGTGAGTTTTAATTTTTGGAACGAATGGAAGAGATCTACAATTTTATGCCGATTCCAAACGGCTAATTGAGAAGCTCTTTCATGACAGTTATACTCTCGGATATTTGTCAGACGTTCGCGAGAGGTGGCGCAGTGAAAAAACCCTGAGTTGGAAATTGGGTTTTTGCGGGATTCGAACCTGAACCCCTCACTTAGTAGTCCAACACACTAACCACTAAGCCACTGCGCCTACAATCAACAACAACCAATCAATAAACCTCGATTTCATTAAAACTGACAACTTTTAAACAATTTATAACAAACACTACTTAGTCATATAAACTCATATCAATATTTCTGTTATTAAAAAATTCAAAATAGTGAAATCTTTTTTTTTTCTAATGCTTTCTATTAGATGTATATAATGGAACAAACAAAATTTACCTCTTATCAATAGATAATGATTAATTGAAAATTTAAAAAGATGGTTGAAATCGTCGCCGCACTGATTTAAGGGGAAGGATATTTCAAGAGCTGCACAACTACAAACGACCAAAACTAGTTGGTTGTTAGAAAGCATATAATGCTCTATTTAATACAACTTAAAAAAATGTCGAAATTGACCAAATAAAATAAAATTTATATGCAATTTAAGAAATTTCGGATCGCTTAAAAATGGGCAAAATTTATACCTACCATTTTAGGCTCCCCTCAAATTGCGAATAAAAACTGTGCAGTAATGGGAGCTGTCTTTATCATAGGTAGAAAAGGGTGCAGAAAAAAGAAATGCTAACGAAAAAATGTTACTACAAACAACTCTCCGTAAGTTGAATTAAGGCAGAAAGATATTATGGAACTGTGCAGCTAGATTCCCAAAGTTCCAAAAAGACACTTACAAATAGATACTGGAAAGACGTTTTCCACAGTTTTCGTGGATATTTGGTTGTCAGCGATCGACTTCCCAACAATGCACCGACACATACCGCATGGACAACCAAAACATCAGAACCAAAATGTAAACCTATTTCCATATTCACCCCATCTGAACACCATGGAAAACGTGTGGGATTGTCTTTCAAGAAAAGTTTACGAAGGAGGAAGGCAATATGATGAAACGGAAGAGATGGCTTTGAATGAAACCAACACTTATTTATACAAACAAATTTTGACGAGACATATTTTTTAACCTTTTAGAACTTTTTGAAGGAATTAATGGCTTACCTCATCCTGCTTTTATCAATCACCGATGCCATTGTGAAATTACTCGATTCTTTCATGGATGGAGCAGTTGTAGGCGGATTTTCCTGTTCCATAGCTGCTAGTTCTTCCTCTGTAAACTGATCGGGATTATTGGGTCGAGGCTTGCACGGTGCCGTACCAATTCTAAACGGGGGAATTGGACTGAAACATGCTGAAGAACCCGGCGAAGATGAATTGCAAACGTTGTTTGCTAACGAATTACGATGTGAAGACGATTTGCAAATATCTTCTAGGAATTCTTCTGTATCACTTATTAAAGAACCAAAAACGTCACTTGGTGACCGCATAAAAACATGTCCAGTCGAGTTCGATCGAGATTCTCTTCCGCGTTCCGTACTAATTAGACTTCTGACTGGGGAGTTGGCAATACTACGCCTCGCGACATCCTTGAAAGTAACTGGTGAATATATTCGACTTCTTTCATCTGCAGCTATTCCTACATTTATTGGACTTGATGCCTCAGCTGAACAACTTTTTGGAACAACACTAACTCGTCGGTCAGCAGAAGTTGTGGCTGTATTCAACTGATTGGCAGCAAAATTTGTCATTGGATTAAGAACAGCTGGTCCCAACTGAAGTGTCTTTCGATTTTCCCTCTCATCTAGCCAATAAGTTTTCATGGTTCCCTTTCCTTTTACTTCGATTTCGCCGCGTTCGCTTACTCTGTAGCCTCCGCTTAACAATTCCTTAGTTGATTCTGATATGTGAATTTTCATCGCGCTACTTGTGGACTCCATTCTAGATGCGGTATTAACCGAATCGCCAAAAAGACAATATCTTGGCATTTTTAAGCCAACTATACCAGCTACAACGGCTCCTGAATGAACTCCGACACGAATTCTTAAATGCTGTCCAGTTGATGGATCCTTGAGATCAGTAATGGCATCAACCATATCCAATGCCATATCACATACTTTTTCCGCATGATTTGCGTCTTTTACTGGAGCTCCCGCAACAACCATATATGCGTCACCAATTGTCTCAACTTTGTAGACGTTATTTCGTTCGGTGAGCGTATCAAATATAGAGTACATTGCATTCAGCATTGATACAACTTCCATGGGAGTTATTCTGCTGCAAATTTCAGTAAATGTTACAACGTCCGAAAAGAGTACCGAAACGCTATCGAACATCTAAAAAATTTAAGAAAAATATAAAAAATAAACTTTAAAGTTAGCAAATGATTGCGTAGTATACTTCGCAAGTATCTATTGGATTTTCGCCCCTTCTTAGCCGGTCGGCAACCTGTTTGGGTATCATTTGATAAAGGAGTTCATCAGTTCTTCGCATTTCTTCATCCAATTTTCTCATAGATTCCTCGAGTTTTTTTGATTTTTGTTGTTCTTGATCTAAGGCTAATTTCAGTTCTACTGATTGTTGTGTTCCGGCTAACATAAGATCTCTATAATTAACACAGAATGGAAAATTTAATCAATTGTTTGCTTGCCGAATAACATGTAAAGATTTTGTACGTACCTACTGAAATCGTGCATTGACAAGTCATTAATGTACAATCCGGTCGTTATTAATGAAGTTAAGTCAGGCATTACTGGTGTCCCCAAAAACATAATCATCCTCCAATTGTCCATGTACACCATTTGACCTATTAGTAAAATAACAACTCAGTATTATATATTTATGTTTTTATATTGTACAAACAATTATAATAAATAGCAATCCCTCCCTCTAACTCAAAATTTCCCAAAATCCTGTGAAAATTCGACTGCATTTTGTGTGTTTACTTTTTCCAATAACAAGGGCACTCATTCCGTATGTCGATTATCGCCAGACGATAGCGTTTCGACGATAGCTTTGCTTCACGTAACTTCAATAATCGTCTATCGTCCAGACGATATCGTTTTGACGATTGAACATTTGCTTCACGTAAATCAATAATCGTCGAAACGCTATCGCCCAGACGATACAATTTGAGCGATACCTAATGAGGTATCGTTTTGCATTGATTTGTATGTTTTCCAAACAACTGAAGAGTTTTTATTGAATTTCAAGATTAATACTTGACTTTAGATATTTTTCAAATGCTACCAAATATATAAATAACGACTTATGTACATTTTAGACTTATGAACCTCATGCAAAAGTAAGAAATATTGTGGAAGGGTGTATTGCTGTTTGCAAAGGTAAAAAATTTAAACATTAAATTACATATTTTCATAATACTCATGTTGATTTAGAATTATAATTGGAAAACGGAAAAGCAGTTTTTGTAAATGTTTGTGCTGCCCTCCATAACATTTGTATTGATAGTGATAGTACAGCAATCGAAGTACCTATACGAAATGGAACCTTTGGACTTATTTGGACAAGTTGGAATGCTCGTCCATGAAGCTGACCTATCAATAATACATATTTTCGATGTTATTTGTTATTTGTAATGAACTAAGGAACAAATTTAAATTAATTCCACTTTGCATTTCTCAAGTTTGCCGGCATCAAATACAAAATTGTTTGCCAAAAAACTCATTTATGACATTTTAAACGACGTCTGATCGAAATTTTCATGTAGTTTGAGGGTCTCTGAAAGACGCTCAATGCTCTCAACGCTCTCACGATTTGTATAAAATAAACTATAGACGAGACGATAGTGATAGAGTTACGGAAAGCAAATTGGTGACGAGATCGTTGACTACTATCGCTGAAACGATTATCGTTCTCAGAGTTACGGAATGAGTGCCCAGGGCACTCGATTATCGCCAGACGATAGCGTTTGAACTATAGCTTTGCTTCACGTAACTTCAATAATTGTATATCGTCCAGACGATATCGTTTTGACGATTGAACATTTGCTTCACGTAAATCAATAATCGTCGAAACGCTATCGCCCTGACGATACAATTTGACCGATACCTAATGAGGTATCGTTTTGCATTGATTTGTATGTTTTGCAAATACCTGAAGATTTTTTATTCAGGGTTATCGTGAACAAAATTCCCCCCGAAATATTCCCCATTTTTCAAAAATAGGTATCGGCATGAAGTTCGAAAAAGGGAAAAAAATTCCCCCCGGAATAAATTGGTATCGTAGACAAAATTCCCCCCGGAATTTCGAGGAATTCCCCCCGGAATATTTCCTTCGAAAATATGCTGGTGGAAATTTAAAATCTTAGCAGTTTGTATGTGGATAAGTAGTCTGTTGCTTTTAAGTTTGTATTTAAAATCAAAAAAGTGAAATAAAAGTTGCATTGTGGTCAAATAAAAATATACTGGAACTTATTTATTATGCAAGTATTTTTCGTTCAAGTTTATTTCGATAATTTTATATAAAAATAAACATATAGGTCTAACTCAACAAATCAAAGACAATTGGAGATGATGGTAAACTTATGTGATGGAAGCCGCGACATTGCCAATGGTTTCACTACCAATAGGAGCAAAGACGATGTGAAAAAATTTTGGAAGCTCCTAGAGAACTAAACAGCGTAGGACCTCCAATGAAATCGATATTTGAGTGGAAAAAGGTATCTTTTTTATAGCTTTAAAATTAAAGTCATTTCTGAATCTAGTTCATTTAGGTATGGGGAGACAAAAAAAAATATATCAAAAAGAAACTGTCCGAAAATAAAAAACACCAAAATGGTACTGGTGGCGGCCCTTTCAAAGAGTATAGATTCACCTCTTTGGAAGAAGCCATTATAAAAATATGCTCAATGAATGAATCGGTTGAAGGACTATCGAACACGTCGAGATTTGGCTTACCGTCCTGTGAAAAGAAGAGGAAGTTAAATGCAGATGAAAATACTAAAGATCAGGCAAATACACAAAAAACCGAAGATGCTTTGAAAATTTCTGAAATAGAAGAAGAAATGTTGGAAATGGTTTGTGACGATCCAGATAACTCCAGTCCGCCAAGAGGACTGGGATTATTTGCAGCTAATACTCCCGAAAATGGTATTCCAATTCCAAGACAATCAGCAAAAGGAAAGTCGTCGCTTCAAATCTTAGAACAAGAAATACAAATCCAAAGAGACATTTCTGATAACATTAGTCAAGCTCGTCACGATATGAAAACTTACCACGAGGATGCGCAAACAAATATTAAAAAAATATATCGATCCATTGACAGACTTTATGACCAACAAAAAATGGTCTTGCAGGAGACAAAACGCCATAACATGGAGATGGAAAATCTAAGAAAAAGGGAAATTGAGGCAAAAATAGAATTTAAACAGCGTCTTATACAAATTGAAGAGGAGAAACTTCAAATAATGAAGTGATCGTTTTGTGTATAAACTAAATAAATGCATTTCTATACCTTTTTATTAATGATTTTAATTTATTTATTTAAATACTCATAAATTGATTGCAAAATTTAAAGACTACTACCTATATCTCGTCTGATTCTTTGTGCTTCAGCCATCAATACCGTATCGCTTATGATTTCCATCTCGTTTTCAGTGATAGTATTACTGAAGTTATCGTCAAGACACTGCATTGTTGCAGGAATATCACTTTTGAAGTGTATGCAAATATTATGCAAAGCACAGCACACATTAACAATTTGCACTGCTTTGTGCGGACGATAGTGCAGTTCTCTTGCACCAAGCAAACATCTCCATCTAGCTTTAAGTACACCGTTGGTTCTTTCAATTATATTACGACATCGCGTATGTGCTTGGTTAAATTTAAGTTCATTTGTATTTTCTTCAGCTATCCTGTGAGGAGTCAAAAGCCATGGCTCCAATGGATATCCAGCGTCACCTGTTTGAAACATGTATTAAAACGAATCCCATATAAATAAACTAACTTTTCATGTACCTAAAAGCCACGAATTTCTTTCACCGTTTCGGTGTTGTTGTTCCATCCACCACCTGAGTTCACAAACTTTCCAAACAAGTGAATCGTGGCATGCTCCAGGGTGTGTAGCGTCAACAAAACGAATCCTTAATTCATCGTCACAAACCTGGGAAGAAAAATTATTGATATGAAGTTTGAATGAAACAAAAAAAAGTTACCAGTAACACATTCAAACTATGAAATCCTTTTCGATTGTAATATAGATGCTTAGTTGCTGGTGGGGCAATAATTCGAACATGTGTCCCGTCGATGCACCCGATTACTCCTGGAATTCCATGTTTTTGGTAGAAGTTTAAACTTATTTTACTCCTTTCCATCGCTGACATCGGCATGCTGATCCAAAGTGGACACAATTTTTTCTCAAAAATTGTAAGGACATTGGAAAGAACTTCTGAGAATGAAGATTGTGCTAGTCCAATTTCATGATCCTTTCCAACTCCTTTCTGGTAGCCACCTTCTGCAAAAAACCGCAGGCATGCACTCAACTTAACGATGGGAGGAGTGGCGAATGGTTTTTTTGTTTGTAAAAGACTGTCCGAAAGAATGTCCAGCAAATATCTGAACATCTCCTTGTTGACCCTGTAGTACTGGTGAAATCTAATAAATAAGAAATATTTATACTAAAATTACAATTACAATTTAACTTCTACTTACAGCGTCTGTGGCAACTCTAAGGGATTGGAGTTATCTCTTAAATTCCTTCGGATAATTCGTTGTTCATTTTTTTCTTGCCTGGATTGTTCTTCGGCTAGCAATCTAAATGCCAAGCTGTGCATATTACTGATTTTTTTTATATCACTTCACTAAATAAAACGCGAGTATAATAAATATGGATAAATTTATTAATAACATTCACACAATTTTCTATTAAAAGTAATATATTACCAAAATCTCCTCAAATATGAGCCTAAATTATAATTGAATTAATTGCGATTGACAACTGTCAACGCCTTCGAAAAATAACTTCGAAAATTCCGGGGGAAATAAATTCCCATGGAGATTCACGATACGAGGAATATTTTCCATGGAACAAAAAATTTTCGGGGGGAATTTTTTTCCCTCGGAATTGCCGATAGCCCTGATTGAGTTTCAAGAAGAATTCTTGACTTTAGATATTTTTCAAATGCTACCAAATATATAAGTAATTACTTATGTAGATTTTAGACTTATTTTGTATGAGCCTCATGCAAAAGCAAGAAATATTGTGGAAATGCATATTGGTGTTTACAAAGGTACAAAACTTATCAATAATTCACTATAACATTAAATTACATGTTGTCATAATCCTCATGTTGATTTGGAATTATAATTGGAAAACGGAAAAATAGTTTTTGCAACTGTTTGTGCTGCCCTCCATAATATTTTTATTAATAGTGATGGTACAGCAATCGAAGAATACGAAGTGGAACCTTTCGACAAGTAGGTATCCCGACTTCCATGAAGCTGACGTATCAATAATACATATTTTCGATGTTATTTGTTATTATTAATAAACTAAAGAACAAATTTGAAATAATTCCACTTTGCAATTTTCAAGTTTGCCGGCATCAAATACAAAATTGTTTGCCAAAAAACTCATTTATGACATTTTAAACGACGCACGTCTGATTGGTATTTTCATGTAGTTTGAGGGTCTCTGAAAGGACACTCAATGCTCTCAATGCTCTCACGATTTGTATAAAATAAACGATAGACGAGACGATAGTGATAGAGTTACGGAAAGCAAATTGGTGACGAGATCGTTGACTACTATCGCTGAAACGATTATCGTTCAATAATCGCCTGACGATATCGTTTCGACGATAGCTTTGCATCATGTAACATTGAAAATCACTATCGTCTGGACGACATCGTTTCGACGATACAAAAATTGCTTCACGTAACTCAATAATCGACAGACTACTATCGTCAAGACGATAGCGTTTGCGCGATAGCTAAAGAGGCATCGGCATTGTGTATTTTCACACAATAAAAATCTTTTTCAATAATTTTATTGTGAAAAATTGACTTAGTCATTTTTTAAATGATTCCCAATTCATATTATATAAATATGTGACAATCCACATTTTAATCATAATTGCTTCAAAATGAAAATGAAAAAAAATTGCAAATTATACGAAGACGGAGACAATTAAGAGACGCATCCGACCCATTATCTATTCCAACGGAAATGTAAATACATTCATTACAAACTTAATTTTATTCTTATTTACTTCGTAGTTTTGTTCAACGCTATCGTTTATCAAAAGAAGCATTTTTGATGGTATTGAACAATAAACCTGCCAGGCGGTTGCCGTCTAACCTATACATTCCCCCAATTTGAGAACCAATTAATTCCCCGGCACCTAACACAAGAACCGAAATCCTTTAACAAATAAATGTCACTTATGAAAATTCCAACCAGATTCCAACTACAGTTTGAGAGCTTCTGGGAGATACTGAAAGCTCGCAAGCTTTGTGTAAAATAACGTTGGACGACACGATAGTAGAAGAGTTACGTGAAGCAAATTAACGACGAGATCGTTGACTACTATCGCTGAAACGATTATCGTTCTCAGAGCTACGGAATGAGTGCCCAGGTATGAAATTATTGACAATAATATAAATAAATGTTTAATCGGGAATTTTCGGAGAGATCTAGGCCCATTTTATTCACTCAAAGTTGAACACAACTTGGCGATTTTTATATGGGAAACTTCCCAAGTTGTGTTCAACTTCGAGTGAATAAAATGGGCCCTAGTGTGCTAGATGTTCTTGGTTCTCCTCATGTACTCTTGACTTAACCGTAGGTATGCAATATGCATGTAGAATTCTTGACAGGCAGGTGTATCTTCTCCGATTTCATGCTTATCATAATTTATGAAGTTAGATTATCAAAAAAAAAAAAAAAATATATACATAAGCAAGTTATCTTGAAATTTTCTAGAAATAGAATTTATTCATTTATCCGTGATCGGAAAAAGTTTTTCGTATTGAAAAACTTGTAAATTGTTTTTTAAAAAAATGTTAAGATAATTTGGCAATTTTTTTTAAAACCAACTTTATAATTTATAAGCAACGTTGTAAGACCAAGATTGAGTTCAACCATCAAGTTTAAGTTGTCAAAAAAGCAAAAGAAAATGGGCACCTGGGTCCTAAGGTTAATGAAGTCAAGATGTTTTGAACTGAAATCTAAAAAAAAATATTATTCTAGGAGGCAGCATTTTGTGAACATACGTATTGGTGAATTATGAAGAAAAATAAATATCAACGCTCAAAGCAACTGGCCAAAAACGATTTAATTTAAGACTCGAGTTCTAGTACATGATAATATTGGTCCTAAAAATGAATTAGAATCTCACGTAGGAAGCGTGGTAAGAACTAATCTTTTCCGGTTTTTAAAATAAATACAATTTGATCTATTCAAAATTATATGCATTACATGTTACTTACAGCCCTATTATGGCTATCAAATATCAATTGTTTGATACTTGATAACATCTATCAATTCGTCGATATTTTGGTATTATGAGTATCAATTGATAGTTTTTACCCCATTGTGAATGCTAATCAAAAATATCATTGAGAATGGGTTCTGTTTTGAAGTTTGACGTTTCTAATTTGTATGACATACAAAAACCAAACCAAACTACTCCATCATAATCCATTTAAAAGCAAAAACTACCGATTACATTTCGGTCTAAAGTCGTTTTTTTAACAATAAAAACAAGGAACTAAATTTTATTATTTGGTTTAAAAGAAATTTTTAACCGCCGGAATATTTGATACGTGTCAACAAGTAATTTGTGGTTGATAGAATATTTGATGAATATCAATTTTTTGACAACCGTAATACCAAGTTTATCGATAAAACTATTCACAATAGATCTTAAATCCAACAATATTCACAATTCATCAAAAATGTTGATAGGTTGATAACCATAATACCGATTCATTCATTTTGTTGATACGTATCAATTATTATCAATTATCGTTTTGATATTTGATAGTCATAATAGAGCTGTTAATTAGGGAAACTTAGAAACCGAAAAAAAATTTTAATTTGAACTGAAAAATATATAGAGCACACATTTTTATGTTTTATTTTTAATTCTCTTACTACCTGTTACCCCTCCAGAAGTTAATAAACTTGTTATTTTGCTGATTGCTGATAATTCAATTTTTATAACTATATTTTCAGCGGAGTCAACCCTTTCACACCAACTATTGTTTTATTGATTAGAGATCCTCATTCTCAGTAAACAAACTCCTTTTGGAAAGAGTTTGAAAAGGGTTTAGTTGCAACAAAATACCTACCTGAGTCGCCTAAGATACCGAGAATTGTTGAAAAAGGTATGAGCCGTCCAAACTTGGTAACAAGATATTTTAGGCCCATTCTGTTTGCGACGACTGTCAAGAAAGTCTTGTTAAGTTAAACTGAATACTGGGCTTCCTTGAAGGATAGTATTATATCTGTGGCCACAAGCAATCATCGCTCAAGTCGACTTAAGACAAAAATCAGTTTTGTGTTCCATCAACATCTGCATGTTCTGTTCTGTTATAGAAAAAAATCCTGGATTTTTAACTTTTTATTTTATAGTACCTAAGCATTCATTCGTTGCCTGCAATAGGAATACCAATCGAAAAGCAAAACCTAGCGGTAAACAAGATAAAGCAGAAATATATGCTTAAAGTGTTTAGAAATAAAACAAAAATGCTATATTTTAATTTTTTTTTGCATACATATTTGTACAAATTTATGTTTTTTTTTTGTATCTAGCCAATACAATTTTGAGTGTAGTGGCTTATCTTCCTTTAAATGGATCTCTTGTTTTTTTGTCGAGGTGTGTGTTAACTGATCACCATCCCGGTATTGGATTTCTGTGAAATCATCTTCATCTAGTAGGGATTCCAATACTGATTGTTCTTCGCGATTGAGGCGGCCGAAGTCAGAACGGTATTATTTTTTAGAATTATCTTCCCTTGTTCGATATTAATCATTTTTACAATTTCTTTAAGTACATCCATGCCTAGGAGTATGGTATACATAATTCTTATTTTGTTAACTTTGGGCATACGCTTTCCTAAATATGTTATTATTATTATATATTATTTTTGGATTGGATTGGATTATATTTGTATTCTGGTTTATGGAAATATTGATAGTTCTAATCTTAATTTCTCGGGCCTCTAAGATTGTGTAGGGTGTCATGTCAAGTTTATTCGTGTTCACTGTGTCCACTAAAATATAGTGTCGATGGTTTCGGATGTTAGTAGCTAAGGTCATTAGTTTTCCGAGGCTCCATTCAGAAAAACCGGTGGCTCTACTGAATCAATCTCTTGTACAGTTGGCCCTTGGTCGGTCTGCACATTTCATTAAATTTCCGCCTAATCCCGGGTCGTTCTGATATTATTCCTAACATTCCCCGAAAGTCTACCACTTTGACCATTATTATTCTCTACTAGGGTTATTATTGTAACTATTACTAGCAACTGGTCTGCTTTCTAGATCATTGGAAAAACTATACCTAGGTTGCTTACGTTGGTTATTTTGATTAGCTGTATGTCTATTTGTTTCACTTTTGTTTTTGTTTAATTTCCACTTTCATAGCCTGTATAAGAAAATAGAATGTTCTTTATTTCGTGTATGTCGTACAAATTCCTTATTTCTCTAGCTAAGTTCCCTATTGTTTGCTCTCGTATACTTTGTTAATTATGATATTATAGTACAATAATTTCTCTTGTTCTTGGTTTTCACAAAATACTATATACCTAGTAAGTACATACTACTCTAACTTATTCGTCAGATAAATTAAAATAAAAAACAAGAATTTTTGGTAACTTTCTTCATTATTACTTATTGAAGTTATTACTTCTTTAGGCGCGTTGGGCACTTTAGATGGAAAGAAATTAATGAATTCGCGTTACCTTTAAAATGACACCGCGTCATCGTCACCGAAAAAACGGCACCGCGTCATCGTCACCGAAAAACCGACACCGCGTCATCGTCATCGAGAAACCGACACCCGATAGGTGGCGCTGTTGTCCATTTTCTGAGAAACTCAACCGATCTCAATGAAAATTTGTTTGTGTGCATGGTTGGATGCAGCTAGAAAAATAGGATAGTTTTGGACCCGATAGGTGGCGCTGTTGTCGATTTTTTTGAGAAAATCAACCGATCTCAATGAAACTTTGTGTTCATGGTTGTATGCAGCTAGAAAGATAGGATTGTTTTGGAGCCGATAGGTGGCGCTGTTGTCGATTTTTTTAGAAACTTAACCGATCTCAATGAAACTTTGTTTGTTTGCGTGGTTGGATGCAGCTAGAAAAATAGGATAGTTTTGGACCCGATAGGTGGCGCTGTTGTCGATTTTTTTGAGAAACTTAACCGATCTCAATGAAACTTTGTTTGTGTGCATGGTGGCGCTGTTGTTGTCGATTTTTTTGAGAAACTCAACCGATCTCAATGAAACTTTGTTTGTTTGCGTGGTTGGATGCAGCTAGAAAAATAGGATATTTTGGACCCGATAGGTGGCGCTGTTGTCGATTTTTTTGAGAAACTTAACCGATCTCAATGAAACTTTGTTTGTGTGCATGGTTATATGCAGCTAGAAAGATAGGATTGTTTTGGACCCGATAGGTGGCGCTGTTGTCGATTTTTTTGAGAAACTCAACCGATCTCAATGAAAATTTGTTTGTGTGCATGGTTGGATGCAGCTAGAAAAATAGGATAGTTTTGGACCCGATAGGTGGCGCTGTTGTCGATTTTTTTGAGAAAATCAACCGATCTCAATGAAACTTTGTGTTCATGGTTGTATGCAGCTAGAAAGATAGGATTGTTTTGGAGCCGATAGGTGGCGCTGTTGTCGATTTTTTTGAGAAAATCAACCGATCTCAATGAAACTTTGAAAGACAGGATATTTCATTTACAAATTAAATGGAAATTGTAATATGTATGTATAATTTTTGTAGATGAAAATTCATAAATTTCATTGGTATACATTACAAAGAATACCAATTAATTATTAAATTCAATATTTCATGTATGTATTTGTAAATGTACGTTTTAAGCAATAGATTGCAATATTTTTATGTACCTAAAACTATGTATATGCATTATTTTTCTTGTATAATAGCGCTTTAATTGAAAGTGCAAATTGTAATATAATATTTGTAGTAGTAGTTTATAATAATCAATAAAAAAACACTTCCTTTAAAAGTATTCCCTGACGATTCGAAAAATGCACACGTAATTGTTTAAGTAGTAAATTCTGTCGGCACTCCCGGAGTGCCTGTCTTTTTATTTCTCGTTTACGCTTACGGTCGCTTTCGTAACAGGGCTGCACCGTTCGTTTTGGATTTTATCACTAAACTAAACTTTTCCCATACAAGAATGTCAGAAGAAGGTTGTTCATTTTGCAGCATTTCCCATCGACTTACTTGCATTCACATTATTTATTCTCCGAGGTCATTCGAATGCTTATTTATTTCCACTATTTCTCAATAGGTTAACACAGTGCATTGGCTTATTAGGTAATTTACGGTATGACGATAATAACTTCCGTATTACGCCAATATAGGTGAATGAAAGCAAGCATGGTTAATGACGAGTATGGTCAGATAGTTCCGTATTTGTATGACCATTACTTAACTTGCACGACTTTTCCTCAAACACTCCCTATTGTTTTATGTGGCACGAGGCAATGGCTAAGCGAGGTGGTAAAGAAATTGCATCATGTTTACAAGCATTATGCAAAATATAAGCGCTGAAACAAAGAAAAAAACATTTAATTTTCTACAGTGATTCATGTGGCGGTCAAAATAACAATTCATTTGTGGGCACGATGTTCTTAACATTTTTGGAAGCCAACTCCAGACTTGAGGTTACAGATCATACATTTTTAGAGCCAGGAGTGGAGTTACAGAGGTACGGATTCATTATCCTCACGATTGGTATAATTTTGTCCGAACAGTGGGTTTAAAAAACCCATTCCGTGTAATTGAAATGAACAGCCATCATTTCTTCGACTTTGGTTCTATTTCAAAAACAATTTTGGATAGATTGAATACAAAAGTGCACTGGATAAAAATCAGCCTTTTTTTTTAGTAAAAATTTTCTTTTCTTTCCTCTGCTTGATTATACGTCGCAATTTGAGAATTTGCTTCATGTAAATCTTCTTTACTTTTTCCTTCCATTTTTTCTGTTGTCAAAAGAACTGCTACTGAAAAGCTACCATCCGGAAAGCCATCGAATAGTGGCCCTCGAATAGCCAGAGTGCAGGCGAAAAACGTTGAAACTTCGCCGGACCCTGTTTCTCATGTTTTCTCAGTTATTCTCGAGAAACTTGAAGAACAATGCAAAATAAGCAAGGTTAAGCTCGAAAATAATTCACGGAAAACGCGTGCTTCAAAAATAACATGAACGAAAAACCAATGTTAAAAATATGCACTTGGAAAGCAAACGCGCTTATTCATACGCGAGAAAGCTATTGACATTTGCTTGATTTCTGAAACTCACGTGAAAAAGGGATCGAATTTAAAAATTAAAGGCTATAATGATTTCCACGCTTGTCATCCATCAGGAAACGCCAGAGGTGGATCATCATTGCTTATTAAAGACTGCATTGAACAATACGAAGACCTGAAGATAGAGCTCGAAACTATGCAACTGTGCACGATTGGAGTTAAAAATAGTCAGCGTACTTTTAGAATTCCGTCTATCTACTGTCCACCTCGTTCCGCGCTTGAAAAAAGTGATTATACTAACCTGCTTAAATCGCTCAAACCAAATTTCATTATTGGCGGCGATTTTAACGCGAAGCACACGTTCTGGGGCTCCAGATACATCTCGCGAAAAGGTAGAATGGCACTATGGGGCAGGTATGGAATACAGTTGCCATTTCCACTCGACGGGCAAACCGACCTACTGGCCAACTGATACTTCAAAACTACCTGATCTGATAGATCAGTTGAAGAGAGCTTTGATCTATCATCTGACTACTCACCGGCTATTTTAACATTGAGTGTAAAACTAGCCAATAACCTAGAGCCAGCGAGATTAACTGGTAGAAAAACTAACTGGGAAGGCTTTAGGAACGAAATAGAAGAGAATGTTGAACTGAGTGTTCCACTTACGACACCCTATGAACTTGAGGTTGAAGTTGATCGCTTCGTCGAGATCGTACAGTTCGCCTCCTGGAATAATACGCCTAATCCAAGTAAAACGCCGGCCAAATACGGGCTACGATATCCTCCCGAAATAAAAGAATTGGTCAACGAAAAAAGGAAGGCTCGTAAGAAATGGCAACAGAGTCGAGCTCCGCAACATAAAGCCACATTTGAATTATTTTTGCAATTTGTTGAAGACAGTTATTAAGGATTTTAAGATTCGTGCGATAGGTTCTTACCTTGAAAGCTTAACAGCGAAAAAAGATTCTAACTATTCACTTTGGAAAGCTGTAAAGGGCACCAAAAGGCCCAAAATCCCCGCGCCGCCAATTAGAATAAATCGAAATGAATGGGCAAGTGAAGATAAGGAAAAAGCGGACGTTTTTGCCGCTCATCTAGAAGAAACTTTTAAACCGTACGATGGCCATGCGATCCACGACAATACTAATAGGGCGGAATCACAATCTGACGATTCAACACTCACTAGTGCAACGCTAAGTGAACTAAAACGTGAAATAGAATCGCTAAAACCTAAGAAAGCTCCTGGTTATGATTTGATCACCGGAGAAGTTCTGAAAGTTCTACCAAGGAAAGCATTAATTAAGCTTCTTCATATTATAAATGCCGCGCTCAGACTAAAACACGTGCCGAGTCAATGGAAAGTCGCGGAGGTCATAATGGTTTTAAAACCAGGAAAACCGCCAAATGAATTAAAATCGTATAGACTGATTTCCCTTCTTCCAGTAATTTCCAAAGTCTTCGAGAGAATATTGATTAGGCGCCTACAACCAGTTATTGAAGTCAATAATCTTATCCCTGACCACCAGTTTGGGTTCAGGACCAAGCATTCGACGATTGACCAAGTACATAGAACTACTGACGTAATCGAGAAAGCATTTGAAGACAAAAAATTTGCTCAAGCGTATTCCTTGACGTCTCACAAGCCTTTGATAAGGTGTGGCACGACGGCTTGAAATTTAAATTACGACAAGTTCTCCCCGCAAGCCTATATGATATTCTAGAATCATATCTAGGGAATAGACTTTTCCGTGTTAGAAATGGAAACGAATACTCGGAGCTAAAAGAAATTTCGGCCGGTGTACCGCAAGGAAGCGTCCTTGGTCCGCTTCTCTATTTGTTATATACTCGCGATATACCAAGGGAAGATGGCACTACCCTTGCTACGTTCGCCGACGACACAACTATCCTAGCAGTAGGTAATACAATCGAAGAAGCGACTACGAAACTGCAAGCCGCAGTGAATAAGGTAAATGAATGGACAAGGAACTGGCGGATCGCCCTCAACGAAACTAAATCTGTTCACGTGAATTTCACTTATAAGAAAACTAATGACTTGCCAATTTTTCTAAACTTGGCCTGAATACCCTTTGCAAACAAGGCCAAATACCTGGGAATGACACTCGACGCAAAGCTGAAATGGAATGCGCACGTGAAAATGAAACGTAAAGAACTCGATATCAAATATAGAGAAATGTACTGATTACTCGGAAAACATTCCCAGCTCAGTACTGAGAACAAACTGCTTTTATACAAGCAAGTGCTAAAGCCGGTGTGGAACTACGGTATACAACTTTGGGGTTGTGCCAAGAAAACAAATGCCAATATTCTACAAACTTTTCAAAATAAAGTGCTTAGAGAATACAAGCACCATGGTATATTAGAAACGACGATATCCATAGGGATCTCGGAATTTCAACAATCGAAGCTGAAACTAGAAGCTTCGCGAGAAAGCATAGAAACCGACTAATCGGACATATCAATAATACAGTCCGACAAATCATGGACGAAAGCAATTTATTGCGCCGACTACAAAGAACGAAACCGTTCGACTTGGCAAGATAAGATTAACCGCGTCTTATTTGCGGAACACGCAGGATCTTTCACTGGAAAGTAACCTGTCAAAAGTTGTTATTTCATGATTGCTTGATAAGTTATATCTTAGTTGCAGTATCTAACAATTTAGAAGGGTGGTGTTTTTAGTCATTAAAAATCTGACACTGCTATGAGAACGCGCTTGCTAGTGTCTTTGGAAGATTTTCACCTACCTCGGATAAAAAAAAAAAAAAAAAAAATTGAAGTCAAAGCTAAAATGTAATCAAACGAAACACAGAACCAGAATTTACTACAGAACGAAGAAGTTTTCTGTTCCTGTTTCTGTTCTTTGTCACTTGGTGCCTTTAGTCTCCTATCTATCTATGTAAAATATAAACCCGATGACGTTAGAACAATAATATGGTTGGTTCAATTTTGAAAGGTTGTATAGGTACTTTTGTACATGATAATATGTGGACCAATCAATGGTGGTTTGACCGCAAAGTGTAAGGCAAAGCATTTGAGTATTAAGTTTTAAATAATTGTGTCTAGGACCTATCGAAACATGAAAAAGAAACAGAGATGTAAAAAAACAACAGACTGTTGTCAATCTCCGAAACACCTCAACCGATTTAAATAGGGATAGGAAAACGGGTTGTGGCACCTCCCATTAAAAAAAATTAATATAAACGCTGTTTATAAAGTTGTAGGATAATACAAATTATTAAAGGTCATTGGCCAATTAAAGCACTTTGCGAAACGTGGGCGGGGCTTAATACGAAAGACACGTTAAAAGCTGGATGGGTACAGCTATACATATATAAAACAGACTGACGTCCGTATGTGCACTTATTTGTATGATTTGGGGCTTGGTGGATTCGTATTGGCTTAAGGAAGGTCCCATTTTTTTCGCGAAAAGTAAGCTTTAATGGGATTAGGCTGGGAAAAGAAGTTTGTGAGCCACTTTGAAAAAAAATACACAGGAAAGAAAAACAACAAAAAATATTGAAAATGTTTGAATTCATTTAATGCACAATAATATTGTTGTTCCACCTTAAGGAACCGAAAGTTTGAAGCGGAAGGCTTGATTTGATTTGAAGAATCTCAAATCGTCGTGTACCATAAAGCTCTTTAGTGTAACAGCGGAAAGTTGACCGACACAACAAATAATTTGAATTGGCCGAATAACATGAAGCAACATAATGCTCGGGACTGTTATTTTTATTTCATTAACGAATTTGCGCGGAAACAAGTTCCCCGGGTCAGCTAGTTTATTAATAATAACAAAAAATATCGAATAAATGTACAAGTATCATGGCTAGGTTAGCACACCAAAGAAATGACAATTTTAATTGTTTTCATGAATGTCCATACGGACTTGATTGTAAGGGCTATAAGCCAAATAACAAGTGTGTGAACTGGAAAATTTGGTATTATAAGTCAGTTCGCTATTGTCAGATCATTTCCTTGTCATATCATTGGCAGACCTAACAGTATTGTCAGATCTGGCAATCGTCTGAACATAACTTAGTAATTTGTGACCTCTTTATAGGTATTACTCTAACAAAATGCTAATTACCCTTGATACTAGTATGATGGCCTTAAAGACAGTGTAATTTTTGTGTACCTACCTACTTGATTTTTAGTTTTTTATTACATTATGACAAGTGCAACAATTTACGCAAATATTCCTTCCCACTTTAAAGTTATCGACAACAAATATTTTTTTAAGAAAAAAACGTTCTTACCTTTTAATCGGAGAGTTTTTTCTACATCATTTCCATCATCGTTAAATAATAGTTCCTTTTTCTTCTGTGCATCTATTCGTTCTGGCACTGGCTCCACTGTTACTAACTCGAAAATATTATTTGTCCTATTCAAAATCTGTTGATAAAAACATATAATTTTACTAGTGCTTTGAGAGCTTATACAGGAGTTTACTTACAGTTTGAAATTTGAAGGCAATTAACGGTCGAACTAAGTCAAACCAATTTGTAATCTTATTTCCTATTAACTCTGGTAAAATAACCATTAACGAATTTCCTATACTTCTGACAACCATATCTGATCTGCAAGTAGATAAGAAGAGTAATTTATCACACTATACAAATGGATGTAGTTATTATTATTTTTTTTAATGAGTAACCTTACCCAAATACAATACAAAACGGAAAAATTTCAAACAATACGTGAGCACTAATTGGAAGATGCTTTTCCTCCCTTGTCATTGCCAACGATGCAAGCGTAAAGGCTCTATTGTCGAAGGTGAGTTGAAAAGTCACATGCACGGTGTCGAATAAAATCTCTTCTCGCACTAGTTCAATATGCATTTCCTTGTGATAAAAGTGTCGAGCCACCTGCATATTAAAATAAAATAATTAAAACTTTTCTGGAATAAATTCGCAAGCGTACCTCTCTAATTTGACCCATTGTGTAGTACACAAACCCCCGTCTTTTTGATCTGTAATGAAGTGTTAGTCCTTGTTTGGTTTCGTTCTCACAAATAAATGACGGTGCTCGCATTCTAGGATATGAGAATTTCAAATATTCGTGAAGATTATCTAGTCCATTTAGGAAATCTCTCATATGCCGACCAAGTACAGATAATACCCGATCATATCCGTACTGTCCAACGAAACCAACGAAATATACGCCCATTTGATCCATAAATTCACGTTCAGTCACTCCCAAGACCTGTTGTGCTTTTTTCGCCAATTTATTTAGGAGGTTCTCTGGGTAAACTTGATGTACACTAAAAGATGGCGAATCAATTCCAGCTTGCCGGCGAATATCTTCCCATTTCTCTTCTCCATAAACGGACTTGATGTACTCCGAAAGATTTTCTAAGAGTAGTCCATACATTGTGACGATTTTCTATGGCTAAGGTGACAATATAAAATACAAAAAAAAAAAAGAATCTATTTATTTAGAAATTTGTATGGAACGAGAGTTTTATTTATTTATTTATGGTATCAATTAGAGCTCATGTGATTCCAACAATACGTTGACAATTCGTTCTATGGTGGAATTTTACGAGACACTTTTCTCGGCCAAATAATGGTGTTATCAACTAGACAATTACAATTGCTACAATTGCTCTGTCAAGTCTTGTCAACAGTGTGTCACTAAGTCATATGTGTGTCACACTCACAATCTGCCTTCTGTTTTATATACAATACAAGTATATACAAATCAATTGATGTGCGTTAATCGGGTAAAAACTCGAAAACGGCTGGACCGATTTGAATAATTTTTGTTTTGTTTTGTTCGTCTTTAATTAGGGATAGTTTAGGAAATTCTCAAAAGGTGGCGCTATAGGCACACATTTCGTTATCGAGTTTATCTTCTTCAATATAATAATACAATAATATAATCGATATATACATAGGTAGTTAACTCGGTGTGAAACTCGGCGACATTATAACTCGATAATCGCAGGGCCAATTTTCATGATTCTTTTTTATTTGTTTTGCTGTATTTCAGGTTCATGTAGTCTTAAAAGATAGGATACTTTTGGACCCCATAGGTGGCGCTGGTGTTGATCTCCGAAACCACTTAGCCGATTGTGTATGGTTGGTTCCAGCTTGAAAGATAGGATACTTTTCGACCAGATAGGTGGCACTGTTGTCGATCTCAAAATTTTTGGTTCTAGTCTTAAGATAAGCCGGATGGAAAAACGGTAGTGTCACTTATAATACAATAAAAATTATTTAATTTTTTAAATTCTTTGGATATTTCCAGCTTACCGCGACATAATTTCAAATTGAAAGTCGACTCAGTTATAAATTTGTTGCGCAACCTCAATGCAGCGAAACTTTGTTACGGATTGAGTTTGATTTGATTGTGAAGAATCTCAAATCAAATGTCATACAAGCGACGATTTCGAAGAGAAAATTCTTTGAATGCTGTATTCAAAGGTTATGGGAGATTTATTTCGATTAAAAGTCATAACCGAGCATTTATTAATATTAAAATGTAACCCATTCATAGTGCACCAGTAATTAACTTGCTTAAGATCAGTTTGCAGTTGGACTGCATCAGAAAGAGAATTTACAGATCTAAATATTTTTAAATCATCTGCATATAAAAGAGACTTAGATGAAGATATAAAAGATGGTAGGTCGTTAATAAAAAGAAGGAAGAGGAGCGGACTAATATGGATTCCCTGGGGGACACCTGAGTAATTTAAAATTTCGCCAGACAGAACGGGTTCTATCTTAACAAACTGTTTGCGATTGTGCAAATAACTTCCGATCCAATTTAAAATATTAGAATGGAAACCAAAAATTTCAAGTTTCTTTAACAAAACATTGTGTTGCACCCTGTCAAAGGCCTTCGAAAAATTAGTGTAGACACAATCAACCTGAAGACGATTTTTGTTTGCATACAGCAGAATATATCCTCTTCTTTACAACAGCCTCAAATATTTTTGGAATTATTTGCAACTTAGCTATAGGTCTGTCATTTTTAATAAGTCTTATAAGTCAATAAGCAATCAAGGAATTCACCTATCTTAAGAGACTTGTTAAATATAATCATAAGCGGGCGAACTAAACTACTTTTGCATGCTTTAAAAAACAAAGGGGAGGATTGTCCGGTGCAATGCTAAAGCAAAATCGCAAAAAAATATTGCGCGCAGTTAAGTTTAGTTTACTTGACTTATTAGCTATACAGCATTCTTTAATCTAGATAAACTTTTATTGAACCAAATAGGTTTATTAGAACGTATTAGTCGTTTTATTGGTACAAATGTAGAAATCGTATTACCTATCAATAATTTTCCTGAATTCTGTAAATGCAAAGTTTAAATTAACGGAGTCTAGAGTGATTTGCCAATCCATAGAGCTTAAACAATTGTTTATAGCATTATAATCAGCTCTAGCAAAATCCAACATATCACCATTAACTCCCGCACATAATAAATTTAATATTAACAAATTGAATGAAACTTCTCGCACATCGTGGAAATACTATTATTTAATAATGGAAAATCAGCCCGGCTGACAGACGCTTCAAGCTCTTCACTAATAAAGATTAAATCTAACACATTACCCATAGCGTTCCGAAATTCATTCAGTTGACGGAAATTCGTAGCAAGCATAGTATCAATAACTTGAATTTCATTCTCTCTTAAAACATTTAATGGAAAAACACATTTGTCATCTTGAGAAAAAACCCAAGTAATATCAATTAAGTTAAAATCACCTAATACTACAGCATATTATGAGTTATCATAACAATTGACAATATTGATAATATTATAAATATGAGCTTCGTAACTTCCATTATCTGCATTATCTGGAATTTCTCTACTTTGTTGGAATATATGATAGAAAAAAATATATGTATATGAATTAAATCTGCATTTTCAGATAAATAAAAGTTTACACACACACAAATTTGCTCAATCAAACCAGACGAATCAGATAGTTGAATTTCTCTACTTTTGTACTGTTTACAAACAGCCAATAATTCACCACCTCGTCTATCCGGTTTGGATAGGACACCTATCCCTTCGGTACACCTCAAAGTCGTTGTCATCGTTGTTGTCGGTAAACATTTCGAAAGGCCACACATATTGTTTGATTAATCGTCTTAAAATCGTAAATCAAAATTTTCAATGAAAGCTATAACTGGGGCTATAGATTCAATTTTCGAATGCAACCATGTCTCAGTCAAGTCGATAATACCGTACCTATGAACATTCAGCAGCAGCAAAAAAGAATTCAGCGATTTTGGTTCTCATTCCTCCAACATTTTGATAGTACAAAGAGAGAGAACAAAAATCATAGGGCAATGGATTATTGATAGCAGCAAGGGCATCAGCATGCATTATCTGAGTACGTTTATGTACGGCGTGCGCATTTCGTTTTATGGAAGAAATTTAAATAGTCGCACTCGAATGCCATCAAGCCACATATTAGAGTCAAGAAAAATGCCAATCAAATTTTCTGGTACGCCTAGTTTAAAGTTGATGTGATTGATTTAGTTTGGACATGTCTAGACTGACATGTTGTAGGTTTGAATGAGGATAGATGCAACCATTTGAATTGAGTAATGATCTTGGCAAATTGCAGAGTTGTTAGTTCCCATGATTGCTCTGTCTCGTTTATTTGAACCTTTAGATTTATTAATATGCCAAACATTTGGATTAATCTCTAATCAATTAGAAGATAAAGGTATATATTTGGCAGCAGCAGAAGCACCAGTACATGCATTATCAAATATCACAGGACCATCAGCAGCAGCAGCAGTAGAGGCAACATTCATTTTAACAGCATTAGAGACAAATATCATTAGTACCTAGCAGTAGCACAGCAGTCGTAGCATCAGCACGATTAAGGTCGTCGATGAAATAGAGACAGCATTGGCAGCAGATGATGAGTTCTTATTATTGATTAACTTCGAACTATACTTTGTCCAGCAAAAATTGTCAGTACAGGCCTTATGGAGGAGCTTTTTTTCTACCAGTGGTGCCAGTAGATACTCTCACGGCATTCAAACACAAGAATTGCCACTGAAATAAGAACCAAACCACTGTAATACCAAGGAATTGTTGTTGTAATTTTCCTAAAACTCGCATACAGCACACCACCACCACAACCAGTCTGCCACACAGCAAAGAGGATCTACAACTAGAGAGCCAACTTCACTTGCCCCTATCCCTCCCTACCCAACCGATTAGGTATCCCCTCAATTTTTCAATGACAGCTCTCTCTCGCGCGCTCTTATTTTTCCTGTCTGTGAATACGTGTTATAAATGGCCGCCGGGTGGCACTTTTTCAATAACAAACAATTTGTAAATCTATATATATAAAAGGCAATGAAGTCCGTGTGTGCGCGCATAACTCGATAACGGATTGTTGGATTTCAACGATTTTGGGCTTGACGGTTTCGTTTTGGACCAAGGAAGGACATAGGCTACTTTTTGTCGCGAAAACAAAAATTTGAGGGGATGAAAGAGGTTATGAAAGTTTGTATGGGGAAATGAAATCAATTTTAAAAGCAATTGTTGTTGTCAATTATTTTAATTATTTTCCAAGCAAATTATTGTTGTCAACAATTTTGAAATTTATTTTTTTTAAATACACCTAATAAGTTTGCTTATGTTTTCTATGTCACATTAAGTAGCTTTTTGAAATGGAGTAGATACTTCGATTTGTTTGATGGTGTTTGAATCATTTTTGTTTGCCAAATATTTTCAGGATCCTTGCGTTTGTATGAGTGAGTAAGTTGAAATGTTTGAGATGACGATGATGATAGGTAACACAAGAGTTGTTGAGCGTTTTGAGTTTTTACGCGCATAACAGGAGACAGGGTGGTTAGTTTTTAAAGAGTTTGAGCTTGATGGTTTCGATTGGGCCCAAGGAAGGTCATAGGCTACTTCATGTCTCGAAAACAAAACTTTGACAGGATGATATAGGCGATGAAAGTTTGTGTGGGATTCGACGATTCCAAGACAAATTTGATCACGCCGCCAGTGAGAAGGGCAAACGTTTCACGCCGCAGAAAATCAGGACGAACAGTCTGATCGGAATATTAACAATCGGAAGAATATGTCGGAACTTTGGGAAAGAATATCATGCAGTCGTCCATACTGGAGACCGAGATAGACAACTACACAATCGTCATCAGCATAGCGTTCCATGTTTCTCACATGGCCAGTTGTATGTGGCGTGCTCACGTGTCGGCAAAACCTTTCGCGAGTGTCAAATCTTTCGTGAATTACCAGGCACGCAGAAATCACAGCTAGACAACAACTAACAAAAATGTCGTAGACCAAGGCACTGGCGGATCGCCCTCAACGAAACTAAATCTGTTCACGTGAATTTCACTTATAAGAAAACTAATGACTTGCCAATTTTTCTAAACTTGGCCCGAATACCCTTTGCAAAAGAGGCCAAATACCTGGGAATGACACTCGACGCAAAGTTGAAATGGAATTCGCACGTGAAAATGAAACGTAAAGAACTCGGAAAACATTCCCAGCTCAGTACTGAGAACAAACTGCTTTTATAGTTACAAGCAAGTGCTAAAGCCGGTGTGGACCTACGGTATACAACTTTGGGGTTGTAGCAAGAAAACAAATGCAAATATTCTAGAAAATTTTAAAAATAAAGTGCTTAGAGAAATTGTTCAAGCACCATGGTATATTAGAAACGACGATATCCACAGAGATCTCGGAATTCCAACAATCGAAGCTGAAACTAGAAGCTTCGCGAGAAAGCATAGAAACCGACTAATCGGACATATCAACAATACAGTCCGACAAATCTTGGACGAGAGCAATTTATTGTGCCGACTACATAGAACGAAACCGTTCGACTTGGCAAGATAAGATTAACCGCGTCTAATTTGCGGAACACGCAGGATCTTTCATTGGAAAGTAACCTGTCAAAAGTTGTTATTTAATGATAGAAAAATTGCGTGATAAGTTATATCTTAGTTGCAGTATCTAACAATCTTTAGAAGGGTGGTGTTTTTAGTCAGTAGAAATCTGACACTACTATGAGAACGCGCTTGCTATTCTCATAGTGTCTTTGGAAGATTTTCACCTACCCTCGGATGAAAAAAAAATATATAACTTTTGAATAAAGAATATAAATTGACCGGAAGCGAAAGCTCGGAATTATTAATTTCATTAACTACATTAACAAATTTTTGCGGAACGAAGTTCGCCGGGCCAGCTAGTTAATATATAACAATAAATGTAATAGTAGCAGCCGTGACAATTCGGGGAGTGCGCGGACTGTTGTTAAGTGACGAATGGTTAGCAGATGTAGGATGTTGCAAGTTGGACACTTTGGAGCGAGAGGGTGCGCATTGACCCTACCGGTTGTTTGCGAACGAGTTACCACTTGACACTTTGTTCTATTTTTTGTTAAAGAACGTAAAACAAATTCTTTCAGATCACTTATTTCTTTATGCAATTGATCGATTTTAGCAAATAATAAGTCATTGTCAACAAGATTATGGCGACACTTAGGACACTGTAATGTAACCATTAGAGGAGTACAATAGAGCAATAGAACACTTGTAATGAAATGGCAAAAACGGAGTGATTAACCCAATAGCTCAGAGAACACATCCAATCACTGTGACGGCTGGACTGAATTTGAAATTGAAGGTTTGCCGACACGTCAGTCATTGCGGTTTAATTGAAACACATCGACATTGCTATACCTAATTCAGCTATTTCTAATATGCCTTTTTTGTCAAAAAGGTAAAAATCGCATATCTTAGAAGGCAACTCCAACTAACCTACAAGGTGAGCAAAATTTGTTAACAGAATGTAATTCTATATTTTTGATCTCTATAAACCAAGGTTTTATTTTATGAGTAAGTCAAGTAGAACATTGGAAAATAAGCATGACGCACAGTTCTAATAAAAATTTGTTCTTGCAAGACCTTTTATTGTTCTGAAGCAGAGTTTACCGATCACAATATCTACTTATGATAATTTCTTTGTTTGATGTTGACAACGGTAATAGTCGTACTCCGCACTTCAGTTTTTATTCAATGATAATAGGAAACATAAAACGTTTTTTTGCCTGAGTGTTTGAACAGAATAGGGTCACGAACCGATCTCGATGGTTTCTTGAACAGAGTAGTATCTTTACATAGAGGACTCACTCATTTTATATCGTTAATTATAAGTAATGGGTACTTAGGTACTTTAATGTAATGTTCATGAATGGCATAATAATATTAAAATATTTTCCACTGTACCTAAACTGACATAAGAACGAAAGTCCTCGTACTTGCCTCCACCGTTGCCGCCGAAAAAGCTAACCTCGTAAGCAAGGGCAACCTACACCTACCATGAAATAAGAATATGAAAAATAAAAAGGAGCCCAATCTAAAAAGGGGCCTCCACATAAAACAGTCCATAGCAAAAAAAAAAACACCAAAAACATTTTTTTATTATTTACGAAAAACTAGTTTCATATTTTTGCATTTTATATTTAAAAAGGGGCCATTTGGATGATATTTTCAAAAGTGGCTTCGAGGAAAAATATATCTTTTGGTCGACAACCGCAACGCGCGCCGCATGCCTCTATGTCACTATATTCAATTAATTCAAGTGCAGTAACCATGAGACGACTTACCCACTACAATATTAACACTTCTATGCACTGATGAGAAATTCTGGAAGTTCAAAGTCAATTACCTTGTTAATTACTTTACGTTCATAATTTCGACATATAATTGTGCTCAATAAAAACTATATTCGAACACTAATGTGATTCCTTGATTTTAAGGCTGACAATTGAAGTTGGATTTATTAATTTCGTTTACTTCGTTTCGTTTTCTCGTTACAAAATACAAATTACGCCACTATACTTGTAAAAATATATTACGAAATAATTATGTGATTAATGGTTATCGAAACCGTATACAGGTAGGTACACCACATCTGCGATATTCATTGTGATTCCGAATATTTCCACAAAAATACTAAACTCAATTTCAATAATTCGTATCAGTTCCCTGCTGCACTGTAATAAAAATTACGGAGCATATGGAAATAACTAGACTGTGTTCCAATCCCACAGTTTAAGTGACAAATTAATTCATCAACACTTTCGTTATTGAAAATAAATAAATAAATAAATGCATGCCAATTTTTTGGATTTTCAATCAAAAGTTTATTATCGTTGAATTTTTCATGAAAAAATATGCTTTAAAAATAAAATTCAGTGGGTAATTCGCATACCAAAGTGAAGTAATTGAATACAGACGGCAGACTAATCTAAATATGATCCCCTCATGTCTCATGATAAAGCATAATATTTATAAGGTAGGATGTTCCAACATACCACTCATACTTCTACCTACAAATTTAGTTTTTTTAAATTTTTAGTTAATCTTAGCAACTAAAAATAATTACCTATTGAGGGAGAGTTGTTCATAAATGTATAATGACGTATAACTAAGCATGTAATATATCTTGTATTCTACAGGATTCCCCTGTATTTAAAAAAAATCAATCCTGTGCTTTTGTGGAAAACCCTGTAATTATTATCCTGTGGATTAACAACTTTTACTAAAAAGTAAATGATTAAATCCAATCTAAAAGTAGTACCTACTGTACAGTGTACAGTGTACTGTACTCTCTCACTTGCTTTTCAACGTGTCGTGTAGGCGAAAAGGGGGAGTCCCCTTTCAGTTGTTGTTCTTGCACTCCCGTTGTTGATATAACTCAACACTTGAAATTTGAACAGTCCTATTTCGCGTTAATTTCTTAATCAAGTTTTATTGTGTAAAAATATGCTGAATCATAAAAAGGCAAATGCGTTCTCAACGTCAAATTGAAACGACAAAAGTCATGTTTTTTTTGGATCAGATCTCTTATGTGGCTCACTATTTCCACATAATGTACATGAATCTATCATTTCGTTCTGCTAACTGTTTGTCTATAGCCGTTTTTTATTATCAGCGTGATCTGATCCGAATCAGATCACGAAAATAAAACAATACGGATCATAGACGAGTTGTGGCAATTTAACAGTTGCTTTCAAAAGACGATCATGCCACCAGCCATATTGCAAGCATTCTGTACAACGACATTTCAGTTGCTTGTCGGGGGTGTTGGGATATCACTCAAATTAATAATTTTAAATTTTTGAAGGTGAGAGTTTTTTAAGAACTTATTTAAAGTGTTTAAAATCAGTTCGAAATATAATGAAAACCGCAGTTTACACACCTGGTCCGCTTAGATTGGGATAATTCTTAGACAAAGCATAATACTTTTCATATAAATACCATAATTCTCTCTCTGCACACACACAAAATACGTTTGATTGTTAAAATAAAATCGTCACATCACGTAAATTTAAAGCTGTATGTCCAAAAAACTCGGCGAAAACAGTTGCAGTTATAAAATAGTTTAAATTTATGCAGCCTGCTAGTTTACATTTTTCATTAAATATTCCGAGATTTTCTGGACATTTGTACCTGATTTGTACTTTATGTAAAAACAAAAAACAACTCTCACCTTTCTGCCGGAAAACTTGTGATACAATTATTATTTACGAACTGCGACACATTTCATAAACATTTTTTGTTAAACATTTACTTAAAAAATTATGGAATATTTCGCTGGGCTTGTCATACCTTTACAGAATTAAAAAGCAAAATCTCCAAGGACGGGAAATTTATTGGATGTAAAAAAATGCTGATTGATTTTTTGTGCTATGAAGAGTATTGAATTTTTTAGTCTGGCAAAGTGACTGTGTGGCTATCTTTTACAGGCACACCAACATTCAAGAATGAAACAAACAGCGCCAAACAGCGCTGCGAGCAATAGTAGAAATAATTTTCAGATCATGGTTCATGATCTCGATGAGAAGCAGGATCATATGCTGTTGTTGTAAGTGCATGTAAATCGATGATCTATATAGATCATGGCTGATAACAAAAAAGGGCTTATGATGACCAAAAGAAATGAGGAAGAATAATTTTTCCTCTGGATCTCTCGCAAAGCATTTCATACGGAAAAATATAGTTTTTATTTTGGTTCCTTGATTCATGATAACTTCACAAATTCAGTCTGGTATCATAAAGTGACATTAACAGGCTTATTAAATGGCGGCAATTAGAGATCCCTTGTCCTTAAATTGATGACCAGACTCATAATTTCGGTTTAACCATCTCCATACCTTTTCTATAAGCTTCAGGTCCGGTGGGTATCCATAAACTAAGTACCAAATAGACCGTCAGCTCCGTCCACTTAAGAGAGTTTGACTACTAGCTGTTTTCCGTGTTTCTATGTGTGAAAGTATGCGTGCCAAGTTAAAGTAAATTAGACGCATGCATACACTTGCACATAGCAACCTGACAGATGACTGACACTTCATTCTGTGGTGACATTCAATTTAAATAATTGGCCGTTATCGGGACGTGTTAAGAAAACGGTGGGTACGGTGTGATGAATTCAGTACATACTTATATTTTATTGAAACCCATATATTATCAGGATTTATTTTATTTAACCTTAATAATCTATATAGTATCTATTGGATTTTTACATTTGTTCAGTTTATGGTGAGTATGGTGGCCACTAAAGCAATCGAACATTTTGCTCCCTTATCCAGTTTTTAACTATCCGCGCCGTGTGAATCCAATTTATGGCTCAAAAAAAAAAAATTTTTGCTGTTTGAAACTCGAGTTCAACAGCTCCCACACCATCCATAGCATAACCCACTCGACTATGATGCCGTTCCTGTTGTTATCAAAACGTGAAAGTAGTAATAAGGCAATCAAGCCCATCAAAATCTAGCTTTTTTAAAAAAAAAAAAAAACAATTCCCGCCATCTTCTGCCAAGTCATATGGTGCCTTAAAAAATCCAAGCGCATCCACTTCCGCTGATGGTTTAATCGTGGTTTGTTCTGAAGTTTAAGGCGTTTTAAATGATTGGCACAGTTGATCACACGATTTTTGCTTTATTTATGCGACTCAGTTGGAAGCAAAACGCAAAATTGCTCTTCTATCAGCACTTGTTGTGGCCGTATTATAACCTCCTTTCATAACTTTCCAAAATTTTACAACAACACCCGAAAAACGGATAAAAACCGATGTGAAAGTAAAGAAGCCATTTTATAATACATAAACAGGGTTGGCTTAAGGCCGTTTATTACAACTCTCCCCTTCTTAAAAAAATAACTTCTTACTTCTCAGTTCCTTTACAAAAACAAAAAATGTTAATTTAATATGTTCTCCTTCTTCTAGTTTTAAATTCGGATACATATCTTTTAACTACTTTTCTTCCTCTATTCGATCTTCGTAATATTATTTCATCTTTACTTTTTGTTTCAGAAGGACTCTCAATGTCTTCCTTTTATTTCTTTACAAGGTTTTTGTTACAATTTCAAAGATTTATTTTCATTCTTATTGCATATTAATTCATCGTTCCTTTTATCTAATTCTTTTACATTAATGCCATATAAAAAAATGTAATTTTTTGAAGTTAAACATTTAATTTGGTTTTGATGTACATAATTTATCAAACCGTTTACTTTAATCAAATATCTTAAGTAACTAAACACTGCCATTATCTGCGCTGGTATCCATCGTATAAAATGTTAATGTGGATTTTGATACAGGGTGGCTGATGGAAGCCGCTACCAAAAAAAATTGAAAAACTTTTTTTCGAGCATGGGACAGTCGAAAGAAGACCTTACCATCGAAACCCTTCAGTTCGGACGGAGGAAACAATCGCTGCTGTAGCTACTGCCATACAAAACAGTCCAAGAGTTTCGACAAGAAGCTTATTTGCTCAAATGGGTATAAGCAGACAGTCATTGCAGTCAATTATTCACAATTATTTTGGACTTATTCCCATAAAAAATACAAATGGCTTGAAGATGCTTGAAATGGTGGAAGCGGACGGAAACATGTTGAACTGTCTTTTTATGTCTGACGAGACCCCTTTCGATTTAAACGGCAACATAAACAAACAAAATTGTCGAATATGGAGTGCTTCCATGAGACGGAATTGCATAATACGCTGATATCCAGAAACTCCACATTCCGTTGGCCCCCAGAGTTATATACATGTTACATTTATAAATCTGGTTACGATTTCGGTACACTCGCACCCAGATTTAGTATCATTTAAAGTAGTTCAAGTGAAAACTTCCGGTTCTCATCATCATCCGATGTTTCATACTAACTGCAATTGAGCGAAGATCGGACATGCATATGCAAAACAAAGAAACGAAGCAAATGCAGTAGCGTTGCTTAGGTTAGGTTAGGTTGAAGTGGCTGCCGGCAAGCTGACACACTTAGACCATTATAAGGTACCTTGTGATACCACATGAATCTAAAATTCAATTCTTCCTACTCGTTGAACCAATTGGAGCTGCTGATGAAGCGAAGGATATTACGAATGTCTATGTTTTTTAGATCGTTCAGATCGTTATAGTAGAACGCTCCCAAATGGAGTTATCGTCTTTGTGAGAGAGCCGGACAGGTGCAGAGGAGATGGAGTATTGTTTCTTCCTCCTCCTCGTCAAGACAGCTTCTGCAAAAATCGTTAGACAATACGCCAAGCCTTGTTGCATGCCTGCCTATGAGACAGTGCCCTGTGATGACACCTATTGTAGCACTGATGTGCTTCCTATCAAAGGAGATCAAGTGTCTAGAACGTTTTTGATCCAGCTTTGGCCAGATCTGTTTTGTCGCTAGACATGTCGAGCCGGTTGTCCACCTAAGATTTGTTCTATTGATAGCATCCAGCTTTATTATGAGTTTACAAGTAGCGATCGGAATACCTAAGGAATCCATAAATGGAAGCATAGGTAGTGTAGTTCCGTGTTTGGCGAGTTCATCAGCCTTACAGTTACCTGGGATGTCCCTGTGCCCCGGCACCCAGCAGAGGTGAATATTGAACTGTTCTGCCATCTCTCTGAGAGACGAACGACAGTTTTGGGCTGTTATGGAATTTGTAGAGACTGATTCCAGGCACTTGATAGCAGCTTGACTATCCGAGAAGATACAGATATCTTTAGCAGATATCACGTTTTCTTTCAGCCAAGATAAGACTTCTTTTATCGCCATTATTTCCGCCTGAAAAACGCTACAGTGATCAGGAAGACGGAAGGAGAGACTAAGATTTAGTCTGTCGGAGAAAACACCACCACCAACACCGTCCACAGTCTTCGAACCATCTGTGAAGAAATGGATCGATTCATCATCCAGGAATGCTCCCTCTTCCCAGAATGATCTAGTGGGAATGGAGACCTGAATATTCTTATCGAACTGTAGTTCTGGTGTGGTGTAGTCGATATTTCCTTGGAGGTTCTTAAAGTCGTTCAGGATAGCGGCATGGCCAGTTGTTCTACTGGACCATTGTGAGGTAGCTTTGAGGCGTACGGCTGCAGAAGCTGCCGTTTGCCTGCTGAAGATGTCAATGGGTGCCAGATGAAACAGGATGTCAAGTGCAGCAGAGGGGGTAGTACGAAGAGCCCCGCCAATGCACAAACAAGCCGTTCTTTGGACTTTGCTTAGCTTATCGCGATTGATCGCTTTGTCCAAAGGAGTCCACCAGACAACCACACCGTACGTGAGTATCGGTCTTATTACGGAGACGTATAGCCAGTGAGTGATACGAGGATGTAAACCCCATTTGTTTCCTATGGCTTTTTTGCAAGAGAAAAGTGCCACAGTGGCTTTTTTAACTCTTTCTTGGATGTTAGGCTTCCGAGTTAACTTTCTATCAAAAATGAGGCCCAAGTACCTATTTAGCTTCATTTGAGAATGTTAACCTAGTGCAATTTATAGATGGAGGGTCAATGTGTGGAATCTTGTATTTCCTGGAAAAAAGGAAAAGTTCTGTTTTGTGAGGGTTTACACCCAACCCACATTTGTTCGCCCATTTTATTAGCTTATTGAGAGCGTGTTGTAGGAGTACTTTAACCCTTCAATGCATGATTTTTTTTTTTTGGTCGAAAAAAATATATTTGATGTAAATAAACGATCTAAACTCAAAAAAAAATATAAAAAAAAAATCCGGTTAACCGATTTTCCGGAAAATCGGATTTTCTATATGATGCATATCTGCAACGCCATGCATAAGCGGTATGTAAATCATAAAAAAAAACGTTGACGCAAAAAAAAATTTTCTGGGAACTTATTTTTATTTTTTCAAATAAATAGCTAGCTTAAAAACAAGAATTGAACAAATTGTGTAAACAAAACAATAAATAATAATTCATTTTATATGAAACTAACAGGAACATAAAAAATCACATAAATTTAATTGCGTGCTCATTGTATAGAATTCAGTTCGAGCTCTTTTGCAACTGTTACTTATATTCGTTAAAAAAATGGATAAATATTAAAATGTAAGTAGTAGGGCTATGGGGATCCTGAACCATTCTGCGGCATAGGGGAACACACCCTACGAGAAGAGTTCAGCAAAATGGAAAAGGAAAAAAGAACCGCAGCTTTCAAAAATACCCAAGGCCTGAGGCAGGCAAAGAAACTTATAGGGAATTACAACCTAAAAAGATTCAAAGCATGTATCGGTCTAGGCAAAAACAACCTAAGAATCCTTACAGGTCTCCTAACGGGACACTGTAGGCTTAAAGAACACATGAGGAAACTGGGCCTATCGGAAGAGGGTCTCTGCAGATTCCGCGATGAGAGCGCTGAAACCCCAGACCACATTCTGGAATCCTGTGGGGCACTAACCCACAAGAGGATTAAACATCTGGGCAAGCACCAGCTAACAGATAAGGATATACAAACCATAGACCCACTACTCATTCTCAGATTCATAAGAGAAACTGGTTTGGATGAAGTGCTCTGAAGTTTATATTCTCGCCAAGGCAAAGACAGAGCAAACCCTCAAACACGGT
Source organism: Cheilosia vernalis (assembly GCA_949126925.1). Classification (NCBI taxonomy): domain Eukaryota; kingdom Metazoa; phylum Arthropoda; class Insecta; order Diptera; family Syrphidae; genus Cheilosia; species Cheilosia vernalis. Next base: position 45,932,006 of record OX421358.1, read on the forward strand.
TCTTAATGGAATTGTGATGCGATGGCGCTCTAGTAAAGGGCACGAACCTTTCCAAGGTATAAGCAGGGGGCACAATAGACCACAAGGTCGCAGTGCACTAGACCCTCTCTACTATTATTATTATGGGGATCCTGGCCCACGAAAATGACTCATCGTTCAAGGTCATCATTCAAGGTTATATATAGTGTGTGTGTTTTGGTTTCAAGGTCAATATTCAAGGATATAATAATAATAATAATAGTTGGCGCAACAGGTCTGTAGGGACCCAGGGCCTAGCTTCTCGCAACCATTCGTTTTGTGTGAGTTTTTTATTTTTGGAACGAATGGAAGGGATCTACAATTTTATGCCGGTTCCAAACGGGCCGATTGAGAAGCTCTTTCATGACAGTTATACTCTCGGATGTTTGTCAGACGTTCGCGAGAGGTGGCGCAGTGAAAAAAACCCTGAGTTGGAATTTGGGTTTTTGCGGGATTCGAACCTGGACCCCTCGCTTAGTAGTCCAACACACTAACCACTAAGCCACTGCGACCACTATAATAGTGTATATATATATATGTGTTTGTGTGTATGTATGCGTTCTTCAAGGTCAAGATAAGGCTTGTATGCATGCGAGAAATCAAGGTCAAATACAACTTCCCTTCCCCTCCCACCTACACATTTTGATATCGATACTGTTCAAGGTCAACAGTAGAGTGTATGTATGCATATGAGATCTCAGTCATGAAGACAACTTCCCCTCCCCTCCCACCTACACATTTTGATATCGATACTGTTCAAGGTCAAGATAAGGCTTGTATGCGAAAAATCAAGGTCAAAAACCTCCTAAATATTGATACTGCTTCTCATGCCCAACGACATAATAAACACACCCTAAATGCATGGTGTTGCAGATATGCATCATAGGCAAAATATGAAAAAAAACATCTGTTCTTTGCAAAATTTTAAAATTATTTTTGCACTTATATTAGGACGAACTTGTAAAAAACAATAAAAAAAATACTTACGTGCATTAAAACACTTTATTATTTATATTTACATTAAATTAAACACACCCCTTCTATAGATTATGAGAGCACATGGTCTTGTGACTTCAAGCTCCATTTTATTGCGTTCATACACTTACCAACACATTTGTGAAAATAAAGTATCATCGCGGAACTAACTGGCAATGGAAAACCAAAAAAATCGAAGAGATATCGGCTGCCACTCTCTTATGACAGCTTTTTTGAAAGTATGATGCAGATATGCTACAGTATGCATTGAAGGGTTAAGAGTATTTAGGTACCTTCCTGACACAGCAATAGCAACGTCGTCCGCATAGGCAATCACATTGTGACCTCCCGCTTCCAGGCATAACGGTAGTTCATTCACCACTAAATTCCAGAGAAGGGGAGATAGGACACCACCTTGCGGGGTTCCTATGCTGACAGATCTTCTTGTAGAAATCTCACCCAGACTTGAGTTCATAATTCGGCTATTGAGCATCAAATTGATCAGCTCGCCATGTGAGGCATCCACGTTCAGAGCTGCCAGAGCACCGGCGATCGGAGATGAGTCGACGTTGTTGAAAGCGCCTTCTATGTCTGACAGAAGTTTTTTGTCAATGCTTTTGCGTAGATGGATTTCAATCAGTCGTTCTAGAGTTTTTAGAAGAAATGATGAAAGACTAATAGGTCTGAGATCTTTTGGACTTACATGAGAGCACTTGCCTGCTTTGGGTATGAAAACCACTTTCACTTCTCTCCATAGCAATGGGAGAATATCAGCAATACTTCAGAATATCAACACCAACAATGTCAAATCAACTTCTACTCTGCCTGATAATACTGTATATATCAATAATCAGCTGACAAAACAAAACAAACACTTGCTCTGGATGGCTAAAGAAAAGGCAAAAAAGGAAAATTGGAGATTTGTCTGGGAGAATATGGGAAAAATATTAGCAAGACGAAACGAAAGCACACAGGCAATAACTATAAGCACAGTTAACGATATTGAGAAAATCACACGCATAATATAGATGTCTCATTGCATGTGAATACTTAGAAACACAGTATTATACTAATAAAAATGGAAAATACAAATATAATCGATAATTTACTTGTTGACATTGACTGTAGGGTAATGGAGGGTTTTGCCAGCGTCAATGTGAATGGATTAAAAAATTATAAATCTTGCTACTTATGTTTTAATATAAGATCATTACGTCTGAATTGGAATATTTTTTGTTTAAATATAAGCCACTTTAAAAATGCCTTGAAAATAATAGTTCTCGTTGAAACTAATATAGAGGACGATGAAGTTAAATTTTATAAGCTGGATGGATTCCATATACCAGAATTCAATAACAGAAATAAACGAAGAGGTGGAGGGATCTTAATTTTTATTCGTAATGATATTCAATATGAACGTTTACCATTGGAAAGTGTATCATATGAAAGCATAAAAATTTATCTTAACGATGAGAAGAAGTATATATTTGGTGTATATAGACCACCCGGACTAAGCCAAAATGCATTTATTGCCGAAACTGAGTCTAATCTTTCCGAAATAAGAAGTAATGAAGAAATTATCGTTATGGGGGATACTAACATTAACCTATGTGAACCCAAATCAAGTTCTGCAAATAATTATCTTGAAATGATATCATCACTGGGCCTAATAAATGTCATTACAAAATACACAAGAATAGATGTGAAAAGAGGAACTAAGTCTGTAATTGACCACATTTTAGTAAGACAAATAAATAATCGAATTAATTCCTTTGTAATTGAAAGTGGCTTAACTGATCACTACCCTATCATGTATTGCAGTGGAGAATGTGAATCAAATGTAGGACAATCGGTATCTATGTCTTACATCTGTTCTAGCAAAGCTAACGCGCTCATATCTGAAGCAAACTGGGATGATGTATTGAAGGAATGTGATGCAAATAGTCTCTATGAGAAATTAGTTCTCAAATTTGAAGACATATATTCAAAATCGACGTGCCTGAAATCAATAAAAATCAAATATAAGGAAAAACAGTGGATGTCCAGTTCACTCATATCAAAATGTAAAATAAGAGATGATCTTTACAGAAAATGGAGAAATAACAGACTCAATACATCCTATGAGACTGAATACAAATGCTATCGAAACAAATTAAATAAAGAAATAATGGTGCAGAAATCAAGTTACTACAAAAGTAAGTTCAATGAAATTAGAGCAGATCCTCGGAAAACATGGAAGTTAATAAATGAAATAATGGGAAGAAATAAACTCAGCGTAGATGAAGCAATAGTAAAGAATTTTTCGAACAAATCTTTGTTTAATATAACTAATGAATGTGCACAAAATTTCTCTCAGCAAACTCAGAAAATAATACATCGATGTGGGTCTACTACATCGATTCACGACAACTTCACCATTGTCAATACAATATACCCGGAAGAAACCGATATTGCTGAGGTTTATAACATAATCATGTGTATGGGTGAAAATAAATCTCCTGGAGTGGATGGTATTAGGGTGACTGATATAAAACGACACGCTGCTATTTTTGCCCCCATTTTGTGCAAATTCATAAATTTAAGTCTTGTACAGGGAAAAATTCCTGAAACCCTAAAAACTGCCGTTGTGAGACCAATTTATAAAGGAGGTGTAAAAAGCGATTTAAATAATTATCGTCCAATATCTATATTGCCAGTTATAGAAAAATGCCTGGAAGATGTGATCGTTGATAGAATGTATAAGTTCATCGATAAATACTCCCTCATTCATGAAAGTCAGTATGGCTTCCAGAAGAGAAAAAGCACTGGTATTTTGCTAGGAGAGTTTGCAAATTGCGTTAATGAGAGCCTAAATAAAAGCCACCATACACTCGTGTTGTTTATGGATTTTAGTAAGGCCTTTGATACGTTAAACCACAAAAAACTGCTAGAAGCCCTTGAACGTATTGGTATTCGTGGGTTAATGGCGGATTGGCTCAGAGAATATCTACACAACCGACTATTCTGTGTAAAAGTTAAGGATGAGTATAGCACCAAAAAACTGGTTCAATACGGGGTGCCACAAGGATCAAAATTAGGCCCAATTCTCTTTATCCTTTACACAAATGAGCTCCTACGTCTTTTTAAAAAAGGCATACCATTTGCGTATGCTGACGATACAGCGATCGTAGTTCGGCATAGATCTTTGGAGGCGGCAACAGAAATTATGCAAGAGGAGTGCAACATCGCCGTGAAATGGTGCCATGACAATGGCCTAATAATCAACGCCAAAAAAACTAAGATGATGCACATCCGAAGTCCACATCACCGAGTTACCCAGCAGCAGATATATTTCAAAAATGACGCATGTACTACTACACCCATTGTACCAATCGATGTAGTTAAAACGTATAAATATCTAGGAGTAACTATTGACAGTCACTTTATATGGGATACCCACATCGAAAAAATGCGTTCTGATTTAAAAAAGGCCATTTTTGCTCTGGCCCATCTACAACATCATGCATCGCCGCAAATTCTGAAACAGGTCTATTACGCATTATTTGAGTCCAAGTTAAGATATGGAATCCTAGCTTGGGGCTCTGCGTCCGAAACTCATATTATGAAGCTTCAAAAACTTCAAAACGCGGCGATCAAACTTATAAATCGGAGAGAAGTTTCTGATGAAAGACGGTTTAAGGTGATGACGGTCCAGCACATATACAAAATGACACTTACACTGGATTATTACGACGACAAGCGGTTTCAGATACCAATTGACCATGCGCTCAACACCAGAAGACGTGCTCTAGGTTTGTTCCAAGTTCCGAGAAACAACAACAACTATGGTAAAAGACAGCTAAAATACAGCGTACCCACAGTCTTGAATAATTTACCCCATGAACTAAGGAATATTAGAAACTTTAAATATAGAAAAAAATATATTAAACTTCATTTTTTTAATTCAATGTCTGAAATCTAACAAGTTAAACATAAAAATAATATGAATTGATTACATAATTTAATCACTAAGCTAAATTATCAGCAAATTCGCTCAATCTAAAAATAACATCTTTTTGAAAACAACCTTCTGCAGAAAAGCCATTAAGGCTTCGCGGGAAATTTATAAAAATTGTTAAGTCTTGAGATATAATAAAAACACAAAAAAAACACAAAAAAAAAAAAAAAAAATGTACACCAGCTCCAAACAGCCTCTTAGGATTATCATTAGCACTGGCAAGATGATATCCGAGGTGTTTTGTAGCTCGTCTGGTCCCGAGGATTTGTATGGTTTGAAGCTATGTAGCGCCAAAGCACTCTGTCTCTAGTAATCAGACCATGTAGGTTGGTAGATTGCAGGTTTGATCTGTTTGGATCTTTGTGGGTAATACTATTTGAGCTGCCTGGGAAGTGGGTGTCAAGCAGCAGATTAAGCGATTCCTCGCTAGAAGTTGTCCAAGAGCCATCTGTCTTTTTCAGACAACTTGGCATTGTTGGGTTTGTCGAGAGTATCTTTCTTAGCCTTGATGCCTCGGAGGATTCCTCTATCTTACCACAGAAGAGTCTCCAAGATACTCGCTTGGCTTTTCTAAGTTGTTTCTTATATGTCTTAAGGGCTTCCTTGTAGGAATTCCAGTCGGTCACTTTCCGTGTGTTTTTGGCACGATTGAAAAGTTTTCTGCAGTTTGACTTGCTCAGACCTAAATCTGAAGTCCACCAATGCGGCTTTTTCTTTCCCCTTGGCAAAATAAGAGGACATGAGGAGGACATCGCATTGTTTAGAGCCAACGTAAGATTCTTGACCTTAAGATCAAGCTCATTGGCGTTACAGGGGGGAATTAAAAGCTCTGGGGTAATAGATTGTTCCAGAGTATCCCTATATTTTAGCCAATTTGTTTTCCTAGGATTTCTGAAAGGAAGTTGGCAAGGAGGTTCATCGGTTAAATTAAAATGGAACATACCGATGATCTGAAAAGGTAACGGTGTCAGAGACAAGAGCGATGTCTAAAACTTCCTGTCAGTTTTTTGTTACAAAAGTAGGTTCGTTTCCTACATTGCTTATGATAAGGTTTGTTTTCAAAATGTAATCAAAAAGTAACTCACCTCTATCATTTATGTCCGTACTACCCCATACCGAGACGTGAGCATTGACATCACAGCCGATTATGAGGTTGGTTTTAGTCCTCTCTCCTTCCGCGATCACTCTCTCTAGTTTATCCCCAGGGAGAGGGCCCGTGTAGTCATAGGCCAGATATGCCGATGCTATCCAGTAGGTGCTTTTAGCAGTCACTAGTCTAGCTACAGTTAAATCTGGATCGCTGAAATTAGGGGGTAAAAGTAATTTAAGGCTACGCTTCGCTAGTATACATGATCTGGGTCTACCTTTGTCAGTCACATACAGCTTTTCGTATCCAGGAGCCTCGAGTCCACGAACCACGCTGTTGTTAAACCATGGTTCCTGAATCAAGACGATGTCTGCTCCGCCCTTTGAGAGGCGAAGGATGAGGGCGGCCGAAGCCTCTATGGAGTGGTGAAGATTAATCTGCACTAACTGCAGCATTCTTGCTACAATCAGGCGGATGAACCTCCACCACGGTGCTGTTCAGTTCTTCCGCTTCTGAAGATGAACCAAGAAGTTCGTCCTCACTCAGAAGAACCTTATTGAAGTCATCCATGTCCATGTCCGAAAGAGCATGATCCATGGTGTTTGTGCTGGAGGCATCGTCATCCAGTGATGGGAATGAAATCGATGCTCCAGGGTCTGAGGCCTCAGGTTCTGAGCCCGCGGGATAGGGAGGCTATTTGCCTGAATCAAGCTCATCTTTTTTATAAACTTTTAGGGTGATAGATCACAGCGATCACTATTTTATTTTTAAGAACGTCACTAAACGACTTTTGAGATGTGACGTTGGGTGACCTTTTGGGAGCGACGGTGCTATGCACCTTAGGTCTTTTGGGAGCCGGAGCGGTCCGCTCCAACGATCTCTGGCGCTTAGACGTAGAGTCCTTGCTGGTCGTCAGTGGTTCGTTCTGTAGAAATTTTTCCGCCCATTCCATTTTGCTTTTTTTGTCTCGGTGGTCCTATCAGCCTTCAAAGTTTCTCCGAAGACCTTTACGATATGGAAAGCATAACGGCGTTTGTTATGCGTCTTTTTCGAGGGAGTGCGATGCCGCCCCGTCTCACTGGAAGACGCGGCGGTCATGCCTCCTGATACGCTGGTAGCAGTGGTAGGGCCATGTATTTTCACAATCCCACCACTGCTAGGATGTGTAGGCTTTTTTAATTTTTGCCCGCTACAGCTGCTTGCAGTAGAAGAATCATGAATGGTCACGATTTTTCCACCGCTCACAGCCGCAGGAGCTGTACCAGTAGTCAGCGAAGTCGCCGCACTACTGCCCGGTTTTGAAGGAGAGCCGGTCTCATTTTTTTGCTTTTTTGGTTTAAATTTTGTTTTGTTTCATAGTTGTACCCACGAGTAGTGGAGAAATGAGATCCGTCTGTGCAGAGATCCGCATTACACAGATGGGGCTAGCTAATGCGGAGGTCGCCAGGTATCCGGATACTCCGTCTTCGACTTGAGCTATTTTTGAAACTGGGCCCCCAGCCAGGTTGATATTCGGCACGGGTCGTATGACACCTTTATCCAGCCCAGGCGGAAATAGGATGGGATAAGAGATAGGACTAGTAGGAAAATAAAGGAAGGAGTGGGACAAGAAAGGAGGGAAGGGGAGAAGAGAGCACCTTTTGGTTTCATGGTTCATCTGGAGAGATCTCGAGAATCTTTACCATTACTCAGCCCCCACAACTCGTCAAGTTCGGCGCTATAGTGGTAGCGTTGCTTGCTTGATACTGTTATGGGTGATGCTGATGACTGTTGAGTGTTTGGTTGTGTATCGTATTGCTCTGTTATTTTGTATCATATATAAGCGTTATGTTAGGCTTGATGTTAAGCGGCTATTGACCTACCAGTCAGTCTAGTTTAAATCTTCGACCTAAATAGTTGTGCTAAGCCAATAAATTAAATATATTTTAAGAAAAGTGTTTTGTATTATTACTTAGTTGTGCTAATAAAATAAATATAAATAAAAAAGGAAAAGTGTTTAGTTTGTACTATAACTCCAGGTCGCCTGACATTACTGCACTTGTCTTTTTCTTGTAAGGTTATTGCAAACAGAAAGTCTAGAAAGCAAAACCAACAAATTTGAATGAACTAAAGCAATCCATTCGAGAAACAATTGCGGCTATTCCTGTCTCAACTCTCCAAGCAGTAATGAACAACTTTTTGGTAGGATGCCGCTCATGCACCAACGAGCAGGGGAGCATTTAAATTGTATTATTTTTAAAATTAACTACGCAATATTTAATAAAATTCAATGATTTCTTACCTGAATAAAAGAAAAATGAATTCCATACACTGAAAAAAAGTTATTTGAGTTTCTTAATGTAGCAATATTCATCGGCCACCCTGTACAAAATTATATCACCAATTTCAATTTGTTTTGGTGTTTTTGGAGTAAAAGAATTTTTTCCATCCACAAAATTTGTTACTGAAATCAAAATTTCTTTTAAATTTATTATTTACAATATCTAAACTAGACCTATGTTTATATGAAAAAAACATTTCCGATGGACTTTTACATGTGGATGTGGACGGCATATTTCTATCATTGTATAAGCATTTTTCAATCCTATTTTGAATTGTATTTGCGTTATTTTTATCCAAACAAAATTTAACCAAAACATTTTTGACGGACTGAACTCCACGCTCGGCCAACCCAATCTGTGGGTGATTATATGTAAAACTTCTATATCTTTGTTTTTGAAAAATTTCTTAAACTGATATGAATTGAACGGTGGACCGTTATCGGATACAAGTTGTTTAGGATATCCAAAAATTCGAAAAATTTTATCAAGTGCATTTAGTGTTTTCAAAACGTCTGTTGAACTCATTAAATGTATGTCTTTAAATCTACTGTGAGCATCGACAATAACAAGGAAACTTTTGCCTTGAAAATAAAAAAATCGATATGAACTCGCTCAAAGGGAAAATGCGTTTCAGGCCATTTCGAATATCTTGGTCAATTAGATGCCACCACACATACGAACGAGATAACATTTTTCGATTAATACCACAATGGTTTTCGTGAAGCAATTAACGACAAGAGTTCCCTAAACATTTAGGAATTATAATACGATTTCTATAAAACAAACACTTCAAAGAGTAGATAAATTATATTGTACTTTTTTAAACATGTTGGATGAATTCTCATATTTATATTCTTTATCATGCACAATTTTATACACATCTGTTAGCTCGTCGTCATGAGTCACGTGATGCTGAATGACGGACACATTTAACATACACTTTCTATTTCAGAGAAATAATTTATCGGTAGGTATTTGTTCTACCTCGGCGCTTTTATTTATTCGCAAACCTTGATAAGGCATCCGCAGGTGCCAAAGACATTCCTTTTCGGTATTTAATAATATAGTACCTACTTGTATGACGACAGTATTATGCTCCATTTTTGAAGCCTAGACTGAAACGGCTGAATTTTTTTTCTTTGGGCGGAAAATTTCTTGCAAAACCTGACTTATGATGGTCAGTCCATAAAGTGCATTTTTGCCGATAAATATAAATATGAAACTTTTTTACTGCAAATATTATCGCCAAAGCTGCGCGATGAAGCTGCGAATTGTTTTGCTCAGCTTCATTACGTGTGCTGGACACGAACATTACCGGGTTTTCCGCACCGTTTACTATATGCAAAAGCACTGCACCCACCCCATAAGGTGATGCGTCTATCGTTACTACAATAGGCTTATTGGGGTCATACAGCTCCAATGAACTTTCATTAGTTAAAAATGTTTTACTATTTTACAAAAGTTTCTTGATAAATTGATTTACAAATAAATTTTTGGTTACCTAAAAGATCGTAAAGCGGACGTAATTTAGACGACAAATCTGGAATATATTTTGAATACAAATTCAATAGCCCGAGATATGACTGCAGTTGTTTAAGATTAGTTGATGAAGGAGCTTGAAGAAGAGCTTCAAGTTTTTCTGGTTTTGGGCATATACCCTTACCCGAAATCACATGACCGAGATATTTAACAGACGGAACCAGAGACTTTGACTTTAAGACGTTGATTTTATAATTATACATTAGCTCCTCTTAAATCAACTATACAAAAGATTTCAAAATCTGCTAATCCGTAGCTCACCATTTGCTTTCGGAACTATTACGATAAGGTAGCACATCGGCTAAATTTAATAGGCTCTAAAATATTTGCATCCACAAGACGATAAAGTTCGGCTTTTACCTTGTCCCTCAACTTCAATGGTAGACTGTATGCACAATGAAAAATTGGTTTCTGATAGTGATAACAATCTAACACAATATTCACGGTAAAACCCCTAATTGGATCTATATTCATTCATTCAACAATGTTTGGATATTTTACTTCAATCGACTTTAATACAGGACACACAACTTCACTTTTTAAACTGTTCATACCTGTTAAACTTTCCGAGTACATTTTGCGACAGTTTGGGAACGAAACATCTTGTAAATCTCTTCCCAACAAGAGTTTTCTCGACCAACTTCCTTTGACAACAATTATTCCTCAATTCCAACATCCACCTCTAAACTCTACCGCAACGCTCATAATGCCTAGTTCTTTTTCAAATTTATTACCTAAAACAGTACACAATTTATTACATGACTTTTTTAACTTCACATTAGAAAAATAATCATAATAATGTTTCTCTGTCATAATGGTTGCCGATGCTCCGGAATCGATCTCGAAACCTCTTCTTACATTGTTGATAAGCAGAGAACACTCTGCTGGTTCTGGGTGATGACTTCTTTCATCCTCTCTACTGACGACATTGACTGCAACTTTTTGACTATGTGAATTTTTGTACCTGCAGACTCTGGACGTGTGACCAGTTTTATGGCAGGAAAAGCACTCCCAATTTTCTCTCTTGGGTGGACAGTTATCTTGGGTGATGACTATTTCCACAACGATGACAAGACTTCTGCGATGATGAGACTTCTGTGGTACGAGACGATTTTTTTGATAGCTTCCACTTGACGTTTGACTTTATTGTGAGGCAAAGAATTTGTATGTACTTTTGACGGAATATTCTTATTCTTCTTTTGGTGAAAGACGGCATGTTTTTTTGCGGGGAATGTAACGATTTTGTTGTTTTTTGCGGAAGCTCCATATTGAATGCCTTCGTGGTGTATTCCTCGAAGGTAAGGTTATCCACACCTAATAAGGCCTGTATGTTGGATTCTTTCACATGTTAATTCGACTATAAAATGATCACTCAATACATCGTCTAACATTTTAATTTTGTACTTTTGGACGCCTTCTTTAGCCTTTTCTGGGGAGATATATCCGAAATTAGAGAACTGAGCATGAGTCTTTAGACGCACAATAAACTCGTTAATAGGTTCACCTTCCTCTTGCTTCAGCCCGTTGAATTTATATCGTTCTGCTCGTTTATTATGCTTTGGAGCAAAATGAGCACGTAGCAGCGATATAAGTTCTTCGAATGGTCTTGCACTGGGCAATTCTGGATCTGTTAGCGATATTAGACGCTCTTGAATTTCTGCTCCTGCGATTGTGATAAAGAGTGGAGTAAGGGCGTCTTCTAGGATGTTATTAACTTTAATAAACTGACGATGACGAACTCGATCTTCATACGCCAAAAAAATTTCCACCGCTGACGAAAGGCTCGCTCCACACAACCGATTAATATTGAAATTTTTTTTTTTATTTGTTTAGTACTTGACTACACACGTGGACGTTTTGACCTCGTCCCCAATTTTTAAGTTTTCGTTCCGGTAAATAAATGAGTCTTTGGAAAACTTTAACTATTGTTACATTCGGGCTGGGATTCGAAAAGATAAAACACTATTCTGTTAAACTTTTCTAATAAAATTCGCTTTTTTTACACTTGTATCGACTATTCTAATATTTCACTTATTAAGTACCAGAACAATATTACTTAAACAATTCTTCAACGTTTCAAACCAATCACTTAATTTACTCTATTAAAAACGGATGTGAAAGGAAAGAATCCATTTTATAACAGGTTACTTTTTTAATGCAACAGGGTTGGTTTAAGGCCGTATATAACAAAGTAGTTCGACCTTAGACTTCTCAACACTGCTAAGGGATTTGGCTCTACCCATACTGTTCTCCAAAGTTATAAATAATTACAATTAAATAAATAGATTCATTCAAAAAACTATAGGTAAAAATTGTCAATCTTCTCGGAACATGCATGAAAAATGAAGATAAGGACTATGTAGGTATACTTATTCAGTTGGCGCAAAAAAAAAATCATTTTTCCGTATGAAATACTTTACAAGAGAGCCAGAAAAAAATAGGGCTTTTTGAATTATTCTTTCGCATTTCTTTTGACAACATCATAGACAAACAGTTAGTAGCAGGAAATAATAGGCCACAGAATTTAATCAATTTACCTAAACCTGCCAAATTTCCACAACCAAATTCCAACTTAATGGCAAATCGATTAAATTCAATACCAATTAAGATATTTTGACAGATCAGGGTATGTTGATCTGTCGTTGCCGTGTGTACTTTTTTCTATTTTTTTGTTTATTTGTTTTGTTAAATTTACGGTCCGACTTTACACGTGAACTTGACAAAGAAATTAAAGAAAGCATAAATATAAAAAAGGCCCCAGGGTTTGATTTTATTACAGGAGAAATTTTGAAACAATTTCCACGAAAACGTTTAAAAAACTAACACAGGTAAACATGATACCAAAACCGGGCAAATCAACTAACGAAGTTACTTCTTATCGCCCAATATCTATTCTACCAATGTTGTTCAAGTTATTCGAAAAAGTGCTGGTAAAACGTCTACAAAAAATAGTAGACGAAAAAAAAGTCGATAGTTCCAATTCACCAATTTGGATCAAGAAACAAGCACTCTACCATTGATCAGGTGCATAGAATCACAGATAAAATCGAAAAGCATTTGAAGAGAAAAATGAGTGTTCTACAGTATTTCTGGATATAGCCAAAGCTTTCGATAAAGTCTGGCATAAAGGACTGATACACAAATTACAAAACCAACTGCCGAAGCAGTATTCGACCATCCTAGAGTCTTATAATATCAGATCGATTCTTCAGAATTAAGCAAGATACAGAGTGGTCAACATTATAATAAAAATAATAACAGTTGGCGCAACAGGTCTGTAGGGACCCTAGGCCTAGCTTCGCACAACGATTCGTTTTGTGTGAGTTTTTTATTTTTGAAACGAATGGAAGGGATCTTTAATTTTTTGCCGATTCCAAACGGCTAATTGAGAAGCTCTTTCAAGACAGTTATGCTCTTGGATGTTTGTCAGACGTTCGCGAGAGGTAGAGCAGTGAAAAAACCCTGAGTTTGAATTTGGGTTTTTACGGGTTCGAACCTGGGACCCCTCGCTTAGTAGTCCAACACACTACACATTAAGAGAGATTAAAGCTGGTGTACCGCAAGGCAGTGTGCTAGGTCCTGTTCTATACCTACTTTTCACTAGCGATCTGCCTGAAAGTGAAGACCACCATAGCTACTTTTGCAGATAATACCGCTATGCTTGCTGTGGGAGCAACTGTCGAAATAGCAACAAAAAAGCTTCAAACGGCAGTAAGAAATATTGCAGAATGGACTAAGAAATGACAGATTAGATTAAATAACCTTAATTCAGTTTTAATTTTATTAATTTTACGTATAAAAACGTACCACACATTCCAGTCTACATTAACAACAATGAAGTGGAATTTTCAAACTCAGTTAAATATCTAGGCATGACTCTAGACGCTAAACTGCGTTGGAACAAGCGATACAGTAAAATGTTTTGGCTCATTTGGAGATACTCATCCCTGTCCAACTAAAATAAGATATTGCTATACACGCAAAATCGAAAAACCAGTATGGACCTACGGGCTCCAGTTGTGGGCATGCACAATTGCACATGCCAAGCAAACTTACAAAAAATTCAGGTTTTCCAAAATAAAGTACTAAGGAACATAGTTAATGCACCTTGGGTACATACGCATACGCAATGCCGATCTGCATGGAGATATAAATGTTGAAATGATTGAAGATGAGGAAGAAGGTTGCTCTTACTTACTTAGGTGGCGCTACAGTCCGGGGTGGACCTGGGCCTCAACCAATACGCCTCTCCAATTAGCGCGATCTTTGGCTAACTGCCTCCAGTTGCGCACTCCAAGTTGGTTGAGGTCCCCTTCCACTTGCGCGCGCCACCTAAGGCGAGGTCTTCCCTTCCCTTCTTGTTGACAGCATATATTTTGTTTTGCCCTCATTCACCGCTAAACCCATTTTTGCCGCTTCTGAACTGATACTTGCAAACACACCAGTGACAGCTCGCTGTGTTCTGCCAATGATGTCGATGCAAGTAGTTGCATAGACTTCTGGAAAATTGTGCCTCTGGTGTGGGCTTGTGAGTTTTGCACAATCTTCTCAAGAATTATATTAAAAAAGTCACATGACAGCGCGTTACCTTGTCTAAATCCTTTTTTGACACCAAAGGTCTCGGTGAGATTGTTTCCGACCTTTATGGAGAAGCGAGCGTTCTCCATCGTCATTTTGCACAATCTGACAAGTTTGGCAGGGATGTCAAAACTAGACATGGCTCTGTATAGCTCGTCTCTAAAAGTGCTGTCATATGCGGCCTTAAAATCGATAAACAGGTGGTGGGTATCGACTTGGACTTCTTGGGTTTTCTCCAGGATCTGCCGTAGTGTGAATATTTGGTCTGTTGTGGACTTACCGGGCCTAAAGCCGCACTGATAGGGTCCAATCAGTTCGCTGACATATGGTTTCAGGCGATCACACAGTACGGCAGAAAGGATCTTATATGATGATGCCTCTATAGTTGGCGCAGTTTAGAGGGTCTCCTTTCTTGTGGATCGGGAAGACAATGCTGAGGTTCCATTCATCAGGCATACTTTCCTCTAACCAAATCTTGGAGACGAGTTGGTGTATGCACTCTACCAAATCATCTCCCGCTGCCTTGAAAAGCTCGGCAGGTAAGCCGTCTGGTCCGGCAGCTTTGTTGGATTTCAGCTTGGATGTTGCTATCCTCACTTCATTTAGGTCAGGTGGACGGAAGTCTTGGCTTTCATCGTCCAGGTTGAATGGTTCAATCTGCCTTACAGCGGAATTTATGTCGTCTTCGCCGTTTAACAGTCTGCAGAAATGGTTTTTCCATGTCCTCAGCACCGACTGTGATTCCACTACAAGGTTTCCTTGTTCGTCTCGACAGGTTTCTGGTCGGGTTTTGTTGTCATGACACGTCCTCCTGGAGTAACACCTCTCTTTTTCCTCGATCGCGCTCTTCTCATGCTCTTTCTTTTTCTTCCGAAGAAGCCGGTGTTCTTCCCTCCTCTTTTGCTGACGAGCCGCTCTCGTCCTTCTGTGCAGCGCCGCTTTGTAGGCATGTTGTTTTGCTGCATGTGCTTGCCGGCATTCTTCATCGAACCAGGTGTTTCGTGGGGGTGGTTTGGTGAAACCAAGCACATCAGTTGCGGCTTTCCTGATGGCTTCTTGGCATCGACGCCACTGGTCTTCAGCACTTGATGCTGGCCGTACAGGACTTCTCGAGAGGTTGAGGGATACACGATCGGCAAAGGTTCTGGCGGTTTGTTGCGATTGTAGCCGTTCAACGTTGAATCTCCTCACAGCATTTCCGCATTCGTACCTTGGCTATACAACAAGGTAGTGGTTCGGGTCTATGTTGGCCGCTCGGAAAGTTCGGACATCCAGAATACTGGAGGAGTGCCTTGCGTCGATCGTAACATGGTCAATTTGATTGACGGTTTGATGATCCGGTGACCGCCATGTTCCTTTGTGAATGTTGAGGTGTGGAAACCCTGTGCTAGCTATAGAAACATTACATTAGTCATACTTAGGACATTGCTCGTACGTTTTGTCGAGGAGCTCGAAGAAACGTTCTTTGGTAGCATCGTCTTTATCTTCTGTGGGGGCGTGAGCGCATATTAGGCTGATGTTAGCGAATTCAGCCTTGATGCGGATAGTTGTAAGACGTTCACTCACGTGTCGAAAGCTCAAGACTTCTTGCCTAAGTCTGCCGCTTACAACGAATCCGCATCCAAACAGACGCTGTTTCTGTTTCCTGTAGCAATCACCGTAGTAGATATTTTTCATCCTTCTTTTGCCCGGCCCATCCCACCGCACTTCCTGGATGGCGATGATGTCTGCATTGTAGCAGTCTAGGGCCTCCGCTAATTGTTCGGCTGCACGCCGTCAGGGTTCGAACATTCCACGTGCAGATCCGAAAGTCATTGTCCTTTTTCCGTTTTGCAGGGTCGTCAATAGTGATTCCATCCTTATCCGAGGCTCTTGGTTGCTTCGTAACCATTTGCTTTTTTCCGTGGTTGGGTAGTTAACCCCACGCACAACCCCCAACCTGGAGGAACAGGCTCTAAATTTACCCTAGGACATCGGGTCGGAAATTCCGTTGTCAGCAATCCACTTCGGGGATATGAGTGATGCCGTTGGCCCATAAAGGGTTCATCCGTCACCATCTCTATTTCAGCACCCTGACTAGTGATGAAAATCCTTACTGTCCTTAGCTCCAAATATGTCAGAGTAGCTCATGCAAGGTATCTGCCATCTTGACTGTTGACACCACCGTTGATCCAATCTCGTGGATTCATTCGCTGTATGTCCGCTTTCTGAGGAGCTCATGTAAGACCTCTGAGTCTCGATCAGGCAGTCCGACAGAGCATTATAGTGTTGCTATTTTCTTCCGGCCTTACTAATAATCAATCACTAATGTCGACAACTAGTTAGATGTCAGCTTTAGTAAAAATGTACAGCTTTTGTGAAATGGTACCAATAAACAATTAGACCTCCACATTTACTAGTCCTGCAACTTTCTTGGAATCTATTACATTTGTTGTCATTGCAGAATTCAAATTTCATAATTTGTTTTCGTGAAAAACAAGGTCAATGGTCTCTTTCACAAGGAGGATTTTATTCTAAAAGAAGGAATACATAAATTGCAATTAAATTTGCCCAACACATATCTTTCCAATGCTCTTTGAGACTTATTATAAGCCAAAAACAAAACGCAAAATAGGAAATGCACAAAATATCCGCTGATCTGTCAAATATCATATGCAAATCAGTAATGCCCTATCGTTCGATCGGACACAATTTTCAGTACTTTTATGGTACGCTTTCGATTGTTTTCTAATACTACCTCGCGATTTCTTTATGAGTGCATTTGTGTCGTTATAACATCTCTTTCAAATTATTCAATAAACGGACCACGGTTTATTTGAATGGTTTCATTTATTCGTAGGCTGACGATGCAAATCAAAACTTATTAGTGGTCTAAACATAACAATTGCGTCGTTAGCAAGTAAATATTTTTGAAAATAGAAATAATAGCTGTCTCATTCCTCATTCATTTCAGAATAAATTACAATCGCACGTAGGAAGCGTGTTAAGAACTTATTGCTTCCAGGTTTGAAAATAAATACAATTTTGTTATATACTGAGAGGAGACGCAACAATTAAAACGACCACTCGCTTTGAGGTTTGAACAACGACTGTTTTATTCTTTCTTACTTCTTATTCTTATTCTTACTGTCAATGAATAGGGTGCGTTCACAATACGATATAACAAATAACACCCCCATCCTAAGACCTTTTAACAATATTCATATTCCATAACAACATAAGATGCAAGAACAAAATTCATTTAATTTCAGTATTTTAGTAACACTTAAATATAACTTATTTTACTTTACAACATTTTGAAACGTTTGACCTATCCAAGTACGTTTTGTTTGTTTTATTTTTTTTTATTTTTATTTATTTATTCATTTCCTTTTTAATTATTATTACTATACAGTTAGATAATCAACTTCCTAAGTCAAATCCAATCTTTTCTTTACCTATATATACAAGAATTAAAGATTAAATCTTTTCGGTGCCTTGATTCTGTCCCTAGGTCGCAGTGACATTTTACATTCGACGCGGTTACTCTCGGATGTTGCCAACGTAGAAGTTTTGTCTCTGCAAACAGTGTTACCCTCAATAGTACTTTTGTTTTGGCTGATCATGTTTGGTGTTCCACCCCCAGCCGCAGCTTCGGTATGACTATTTGCGTCCTGTTCTTCACTTATATCAGTCAGATTTGGGCTTGTTTCGTTATAAGTTTCTGCATTAGGATCACTACCTGGCTTACAAAGGTTTTTTTGGTTGCCCAACATCGTCGTCCTGACCTACTTCTCCATTACCCCCGGAATAGAACTGCCCAGCTTTCATGAGTTGATCTGAGTGTCTTTTAGTTCCTGTCCCCGAAACAGAATCTCTACACAAATACACCGATGAACCCGCCCTTTTTGTTACTACACCTGCACCCCAACTCCTTCTATACTGATTGGCATAATTTCGTATATATAAACCTGGTCCCCATTGCCAAACTGCTTGTCGACCGTCCTGCCCTTATTGTAATTTCTCGTTTGACTGTCGACGGTGTTCTGTACGTTTGGATGCAACATTAAAACCGAAGGCTTTTCGCCCGTTGTACTGTGTGGGGTATTTCTGTATCCGAACAAATATCGCTGCAGTTGAGTGCTCAGTGTCCATTTGTTTTCGGCGGACATTTTTTTTATCGCACTCTTGAAACTTTTCACCGCATTTTCCGAGGCACCATTACTTGCCGGATGAAAAGGTGGAGTGGTAGTGTGCTCAATCCCATTCATACGACAAAAAAGCTTGAATTCAGATGAAACAAAATCTACACCGAGTTCGTTCTTACGTCGAAAATACGGTTTCAACGCATCCTCCACTCTCTCTGGCCAACCATTTTCTACCCATCGAAAAACGTTCCCTAGTACCACATCCCGTCTAGTTGCATTTCTTATTTGTTCGGAGTTCACTGGAATGAATTCTTCTACCCAATTAATGTAATCACATTCTCCCTCACTGATTTCACATAGCTGCGTCTTTAATGGCAACCGCGATAACCCATCCGCTGCTGCATTTTCTTGTCCCTTCACATACTTTAAATCGTAATTAAAATTTGTTAAATACGCTGCCCATCTCTGAAGTCGTCCCGCTGCCATTATTGGAACTCCTTTCTTTTCACCGAACAGCGCGAGTAACGGTTTGTGATCTGATCGGATACAGAATTTCCGGCCCAATAAATACTCGTAAATTTTTCTCAGTTTTTGTCAGCGTTCGCGAAGCGAAGGAAATCGGTCTCTCACAACCGTCTGGGAACTTATGCAGCAGAACTGCGCCAATGCCATTTGCAGATGCGTCACATGCCAGTATAATCTCCTGCTTCGGGTTGAAATGCACTAAAACCCTGTCCGAAATCAACTCCTTTTTGCATCTATTGAAGGCTTCCTCGCAGTCCCTACTCCATCTGAACTGTACTCCCTTCTGTAATCTCTATCGCCCGTATTAATAAAAAAACGCTATCCGCTCTCTAGCACGTGTTTTAGCTGGCAGACGGATAGTGACCCTCTATCCGTTTGTTAACTTTTCTTATTAATAAACATATTCCATCTACATATTAGCTATTCGCTCTTTATCACCTAACGCACGGCAGCACTACACGGAATTGTACTAAACATTCTAGTACATCTGTCATATTTCGTTTTTCAATCGGTTGTTGCGCTCAGAAATTCACCGATTCTCTCTCAGATTCTCTCTTGTAGAATGTTCAGATGTCAAGCTCAAGCGTCATTCAAATATTGATGTCTTGTCATTTGAAAATTATTTATGTTCCCTGGATATATTTTATATATAATTATCATTCAAAATGTGGACCCAAATTTATCTACACAAATTTGCAAACCCAATATAAACAAAAACCTTAACTTTTGGTATTCGTATCACCGAAAAGGATTCGAGATTTTGTAAAGTCCCTCACCCTCTCTGAGTTAAAAAGTTATCCGCTCTCTATACGCCGAATTCGGTGAGTTAAGTTATCCGCTCGTTTTTAAATGTCAGTGAAACCAAACACACGTTTATTAATAGGAATTTGAAGCTAACATGTGTGGTAGTGCTAACTCGCCGCTGCTCGTCGTTTATTAATACGGGGGTATATATATAAAATTGTTGCAAGTGCGTTGTGACTTTATAACTCACGAACGGCTCAACCGATTTCAATGATTTTTGTTGTGTTTTATTCGTCTTCAATCAGGGATGGTTTATGAAAAAAGAAAAGTCGGAAAATTCTCAACCAGTGGCGTTGTAGGCACAAACTTCGTTTTTCATGGGGAAAAGCACTTTGGAAAAAAATAAATTGGGTAGAAATCGAGTAGTGACACTTCAAATACAAAAAAAAAATATTATAAATTTTCAAAGCAATTGTTGTTGTCAATTATTTTAATTATTTTCCAAGCAAATTGTTGTTGTCAACAATTTTGAATTTTTTTTTTTAAATGTAACCTACCTAATACGTTTATTTATGTTTACTATGTTACATTAAGTAAGTTTTTGAAATGGAGTAGATTTGATTTATTTCATGGTTATTGAATCCATCATTTTCGTTTGACATGTATTTTCAGGATCCTTGCATAAGTATGTGTGAGTAAGTTGAAATGTAGGGGTGGTTGAGATGACATGGACAATGATGACAGGCAACAGGAGTTGTGGAGCGTTTTGAGTTTGCACGTAGGGGTTGTTACGAAAAATGAGCGAGTAACAATCGTCGTATTCTGCTCATTCGTGAGTAGGGTTATGGGGAGGGCAACTCAAAGGTACCATAACACCTTCGGTACCGGTGTAGAGAGAGCAGCGAAAAGGCTTACCAACCAAGTTGATAGGTGCGGTTAGTTTTCTTCTTGGCTGTTAAAGTTACAAATATTTCGTCGGTCGCTGATGGACTATTTTGTTAAGCATCGTGTCTTTGGTCAAATTCCAACTTAGGGTTTTTTTCCGCTGCGCCGCCTCTCGCGAACGTCTGACAAACATCCGAGAGTATAACTGTCATGAAAGAGCTTCTCAATTAGCCGTTTGGAATCGGCATAAAATTGTAGATCCCTTCCATTCGTTCCAAAAATGAAAACTCACACAAAAACGAATGGTTGTGAGAAGCTAGGCCTAGGGTCCCTACGACCTGTAGCGCCAACTATTTATTTTTTTTTTTTTATCGTGTCTTTGGTTATACTCAATGTTGGATGTATTTGATTGAATGGCAAAAAAGAGGCGCACATCTTCATTTGGTTAGTCGAAAGATATGTGCCGAGATTCCAGGTCCCGAAACCGATCCGGACCTGCATGATGTCATAATTACAAACATGATTCATGGACCGTGTGGCGCCATTAACATACAATCACCGTGCATGGTCGACGGCAAGTGTTCCAAGCGTTATCCACGAAATTTGACTAATGAGACCATCACTGGCAACGATGGTATCTTCTGGAATAGCGCCTACGCTGCTGGAAGGTTACCGAACCGCTCATTCGGCATTGAAATTGCCATTAAACATTCAAGCGGTTGAAGAACCAATATGTAACATAGTGAAACATTCAGCAATGGCCAAAGTTTTGGTAGCAAGCAAAATTATTATCTGGGACGAATGCACAATGTCGCATAAGCGTGCGTTAGAAACTCTGAATCGCATTCGCAATATGAAAGATCTGTATAATGACGCAAGACGTTTTGGGGGTGCATTGATTTTACTCTCAAGCGATTTCCGGCAAACGCTACCAGTAATACCACGATCGACCGCTGCCGATGAGATCAATGCTTTGAAGAAACTTCAGCTGATGACATCGCATGTTTGCTAAATGATCCATCTGCCGAAGTGTTCTCCAATCAACTGCTTAGTATTGGTAATGGTCATGTTCCTGTCGACGCATCGAATGGATTGATTTCGTTGTCGCGGAATTTTTGCAATTTTGTCCCAACGAAAGAGGTATTTAAGCGTCTACATAAAGTAGCATGTGCATTGTGCATGGTGGAAATTATTACTTTCATTACATTACCTAACGAATTTGGGCGGAACGAAGTTCGCCGGATCAGCTAGTAACTTATATAAAGGAGATAACAAACTAGAAAGGTTTGAAACAAACCTCCCATAGTAGTTTACCATCCCTACAAAAGCACGAACCTCAGTCAAATTCGTAGGAGTTGGTGAGTCCACAATCGCGGCCACCTTTTCCGGATTTGTCCTTAACCCATTCTTATCCACCACGTGTCCCAAATATTTGATTTCTGGTTGAAAGAAAACACACTTGTCCTTGTTCAGCTTGAACCCGGCTTTCGCAAGAACCCCCAGAACTACCTTCAAATTGTGAACATTCTCTTCTAAATTAGCCCCAGTGACCACGATGTCATCTAATAAATTTGCCGTACCTTTACAGCCCCGCAGTGTTTTTTCAATCTCCCTTTGGAAAATCTGCCTGGCAGGTTTGACTCCGAATGGTAATCGAAGTACCCTATATACACCCTTGTGGGTGCTCCATGCGAGTACTTTGCTGGTATCTTCATCTAATACAATTTGGTTATACGCCGCGGTTAGGTCTAGCTTCGTGAACCGCTCGCCACCTTGCAGCTCATTGTATATGTCTGCTATGAGTGGTTACCGGGTAGTTCACATCCTCTAATTGGTAATTAACTGTAACTTTGTAGTCCCCGCATACTCGAATTTTACCATTAGACTTTAATACAGGCACTAACGGCGTACCCCACTCAGAATTTTCCATTCGCTGTAGAATTCCTTCCTTTTCTAGCCTGTCTAACTCCCGTTCTGCCTCATCCTTGAATGCAAATGGAATTCTTCTTGGTTTACAGAGTCTTGGTCTGGCGTCGACCTTGAAATCTAACGAAATCACTGCGTTTTTGTACTCCCCCAAATTTCCATCAAACAAATCTGATAATTCAGCACAAATGGTTCTAGCTACCTTGTTGAGTTTTTCACTATCCTGATCTAAAAAATGTCACCTTGCCTTGCCACCTAAATGCCACGAAATTCCTAACTGTTTCATAATGTCCCTGCCTATTAACGGCCTATTCTTGCAATTTTGTATTTCCACAACTTGGAAACAGCCCCAAATCTGCCTGCCCATGAAGTCCACCTTCAACTTTACCTTACCCACTGGCGTGAGTAGACCACCATCATAATTGCGTAAACAAACGCCACTTGTTTCTAAATTATCGTTACTAATTTTTTTGTACACTCTCATTGGCAACACCGACGCACCCGCACCCGAATCCAGCTCAGCAGTAGTTAATACACCATTTAGTTTTATTTTAATAAAAATTGGACTTGTTGATTTAGGATTCGCTATACTATACAGTTCAATATTGTCAACTACTTCTTCTAAATCTAACTTATTGTTCTGGGACATTGTACTTTTACACATTTTTTCTAAATGTCCTTTTTGTTTGCATCTACGACAATTAAAGTTTTTATACTTGCATGTTTTAAATCGATGGTCTGCTCTCCCACACGCGAAACACAGTTGATGTCTGCTGTTGCTGTCCCTCTCTCCTAGGTTGTGCTGTCGTTGGTTACCCCTTCTTCCTTTTCCTCGTATGTCGTTGGTTCTGCTGTCTCCCCGTCTTTTCTCCATTTTATGTATTGTATTCACGCTCTGCTCCTTCTCTTTTATGGAAACTTCCCGTTGCAACGCCACTCGTACGATGTCCAGTAACGGCTTGTCTACCTCTTCTTCACACACACGATCCAAAACGGGGCCTTTTGCTAGCCCTGTCATGAATTTGTTCTTGACGTAGTCGTCCAACATGTTGCCAAATTTACAGTACATCGCAACACTTTTCACCCGGACCAACCAACCATTTACAGATTCTCCTGGCGTCTGTTTCAGGTCGAAAAATTCGATCCGTTTCCTCATCGCCGACGATGCAGCTTCAAACTGTTCGCTCAATTCTTTAGGCTTTCTTGGGAAAGTTAATTCTCTCAACACTTCGTATACTTGTTGCGAGATTGTCGTCAACACTACTGGCAACCGCCGGTCATCTTCAACGTAATTCGCCATAAAATATTGTTCCAAACGTTCTTCATACACGGCAAAATCATCATCCACGTTGAACGATGGCACAGAGCCCACGTGTCCGGAACTTCGTACGATTGTTGCTGCCATCGCAGTTGCTGGTGCTCTTGGTGCACTACCACTCCTAGTTTCTGTCTGTTCCTTGTGTCCGATTCACCACTGCACTTCCAAACCCGTCTATCCGCACTATTGTACGACGCAAAAAAAAATTTTTTTACACGTGCTCGTTGCGCTACTATTAAATAGGCTTTTTTTATATATTTTCCTCGTCGCCATTGTTATATACTGAGAGGAGACGCAACAATTAAAACGACCACTCGCTTTGAGGTTTGAACAACGACTGTTTTATTCTTTCTTACTTCTTATTCTTACTGTCAATGAATAGGGTGCGCTCACAATACGATATAACAAATTTAACCTATAAAAAATTGTATGGCTTACATATTACTTAATTCGGGAAACTTAGAAACTGACAAATGTTGAAATTCGAACTGCAAAATATAAAACGCACATTTTTATGCACACATATTCTCGTACTACCTGTTAGGCTGTTACCCCTCCAGAAGTTAATAAACTTGTTATTTTGCATGTATTTTGCTGAATGCTGATAATTTTATTGTTATAACTACCTATATTTTCCGCGAAGTGAAAATTTTCACACCAACCATTGTCTCATTAGAGATCCTCATTCTCGGTAAACAAACACCTTTTTCAAAGAGTTTGTAAATTGTTTGGTTACAACAAAATATCTACCTGAGTCGCCTAAGGTACTGAGAATTGTTGCAAAAATATATGAACCGTCCAAACTTAAGTAAGAAGATATTTTATTCTGTTTGCGACGACTGTCAAGAAAGTCTTGGAAATATCCCAAATTTACATACCTACAATTTAGATTTGTTAAGCAACTATTTAAAAAGGAAAACCAATCAAAAAACAAGAACTAGCTGTAAAACAAGATAAAACAGAAAAAAAAACACAGAAATATATGCTTCACGTGTTTAGAAATAAAACAAAAATGCAATATTTTTCAATATTTTGCATACATTTGTACAAATTTGTGATTGTTAGACTTAAAAACCATTTGCATTGTTGTATTGCAATGAATAAAATTAGAAAACATTCACAATTTACTAAAATTAATTAATAATTGTAAACGCTTAGGCTGAACAACATCGTATTAAATTCTGTCCTATTTCGAAATTTAATACCGTGATTTTGGATGGTTGGGCAACACTTGTCTTCAAAATGACATAAGGGAGGGTTTATTTAGCTAATGTCCGAGATAAATATGGCTTTCTCAACACTAACATTTAACCCTACAGTTAGCGATAGTCTGGCAACTATATTTGTTTATTGGTAAAGGGATTTTGGAAAGTGTGGAGTCTTTTCGTAAAGTGCCAGACTAAAGTTGATTATTGGTAAGGCCGTTCGTGTTCAACACTCGCGCTTATAAGTTTAGCAAGTCATGCCCGGACGGACAAGACCAGAAGGTTGCTCGGAGGCATATAAATATACTTCTCAACCACGTAAACACGGAAATAACATAACTTTTAA
The DNA here is from genome assembly GCA_949126925.1 of Cheilosia vernalis. Lineage (NCBI taxonomy): Eukaryota > Metazoa > Arthropoda > Insecta > Diptera > Syrphidae > Cheilosia > Cheilosia vernalis. Next base: position 45,957,597 of record OX421358.1, read on the forward strand.
ATAATGACAATTTAATCAAGAGATTGAGACGGATAAAACCTCTTGATCTGTAGGATTTGGCTAGGGCTAAGAAAACAGGTATTGATTTCAAACAAAACAAGTTAATAAATCCGACAAACATCGGATTTATCTTTTAGAACTCATAAAATAATTTAAAATATATTGCGGATAAGTCGTACCACTAGGTGCAATCTTATTCGGGATGGCGAATGTCAGTCCCCTGAAAGTTTTTTTTTCAGATGAGTTAAAGTCCATCGCTATTGCAGAAGCATCCCTCGCGTACTAGCTCTGCAATGTCTTTCGATGATTTTCTACTTCCAGCGAATTACCAACACAAAAAAGTATAAAATAAAAAAAAACTAACCGTAGGTAACACGATAAAGAAAAGTTAGTTTGTTTTATTTTGTTTTATTTAAAACCATAAACTTGATAGCCTAAGGCCTAAGGTCCCTTGATAAAATTTCCTTGTATTTCAGTTCATCTTAATGGAGATAGGTATACTTCACATGGCACATGAAGCACCTATTTTAGTAAAATCAGGACGCAACAAGCTCCAATTTTAATCAAGAATACCCCCAACTACTCTTATGGAATACATTGGTTTGCACACAAATAATATCGCATTCATTCAGGAGAAAGATAAATTTAGATGTTGGAGTTCATTATAGATTCAAAAGCTCTGTTGAATTTGCTATTTTCGTATACGTGAGAACCATGCTATTAATAATTAAGGATGGAGCTAGAATCGTAATCCAGAATTTTGTTTATACGTATGTAAGGAGTAAATATAGAAAGAGAAACGTGGTCCTCTATATTGAATTGTGTATCACCTTAGATCTACTCCAATCGTTTTTCGTAGGTACCTACATGTATTTTTGTTTTACACCGTGCATCGATGAATGAGGGCTAGTTATTAATGAATGGCTTTTGATTTAGTTTCGATATATTGCGACATTCGCTATCAATGTATTGCTGAAAGCAATGAAGTAGTGAAATCACCTAACATAATGATGGCAAATCTCATAGTCATATCAGGTAAAAAGTTATGTATAGGTCATGATCATGTGTATTTAACATATTCGCTTCATTTATTTGTTGTTGGGAAGACTGTGCAGAGATGCAGTGCTGTGTGTTATTTGTTTTCCCATATGCTGTGTATAAGCCAGGTCACTACAATGGTAGAATTTCTTCCACTGGGTGAACTCTAGCATAATGAGATCAGTATAAAACCGAAATTGAATCAGTTAAAAAAATCAAAGATTTGGAAAACAATATTGTACAGACCATTGCATTCGTACAAAAACGTTTAAGCTTTCAAAAAAAAAGTATACAATATTTAACAAACGTCGGAGTTATATAAAACTAACTGTACACGTCATTATGATTTAAGCATTTGTCCTAAATTTGTCACTACGTTCGATCTACCACGTGTAAATGGCCGAATTCTTTTTTTTAAGTCAGCTTGTCAAAATTTTTGCCACGAAAAATGACACACGTAAACGAAGCTTAGGTTAATCCCGCTCACATTTCGCAAAGTCCATTTTTGAACAATGTGCATTAATAAATCTTGAACATCGTTCTTGAAAGAATAGTGCAAAACTCAAACGCCAACACCAGAGGCACTATCTTTCAAAAGTCCGCCCAGTTACTCGCATACGCCGATGATACGGCAATTGAGTAGCAAAGCCCTATCTCGAACAACTATAAAGTGACCCTTTATAAGACCCTTATCATCCCAGTTCTGCTATATGGCGCAGAGGCATGGACTTTATCAAAAGCGGATGAGGTAACTCTCGGTTGTTTCGAGAGAAAAATTCTTCGTGTTATTTTTGGTCCCGTCTGCATTGACGGTGAATGGAGAAGGAGATTTAACGACGAACTGTACGGGCTGTACAGCGACATCGACCTAGTCAGAAGAGTGAAGGTCCAACGACTGAGGTGGCTGGGTCATGAAGAGCGAATGGACACGAATGCTCCGGCCCGGAAGATCTTCGAATCCATACCCGAGGGAAGGCGCAGTAGAGGAAGACCGCGGCTCAGGTGGCGCACGCAAGTGGAAGGGGACCTTAACCAACTTAGCGTGCGAAACTGGAGACAGCTAGCTAAAGATCGCGCTGGCTGGAGACGCTTGTTGGTTGAGGCCCAGGTCCACCCCGGACTGTAGCGCCACCTTAAGTAAGTAAGCATTAATAAATCTAAGATCGAATTAACGCAATATATCTGTAATATTTATATTACCATCAAGTATCCGTTTCTGTAAGTCTAAATCTTTTTGCATGTTTTCTTAGAAGGCAGTGCCCTGACAGGATTCTTATTAACTTCCTTTTGCTGTCGATTTGCGGTAAAAGTGCTTTGCACACTTTATGCCTCGTGATATTTGACCACCTCAGTCCGGCCTTTAATTTGGTTTAATTTTGTATGTTTTTAGAGTATATGGATATTTACTCACTCTTATCTAACTAGTTCCCCATTATCTTCTTTCGTTTCTGATTATATTGTAGTACCCTGGAAGCAAACACAGTCTCACTCGGTTCTGACTACATAGTGCCTTAAGCATTATGTGACAGTCCCTGCAGCTTGACTATGGATGTATATATGGCGATATCCCTTCCAGATAGGGAAGACACTGTGCCTTACCAATAAACCACTAAACATTTTTGGTTTCGACTCTAAATTTCAGTAGTTCGTAGTGGCTACATGTTCCATAAAAAATTTCGCAATTATGAGCTTCTGTAAATCGATACTGAAATTTGTTATTAGTACGGCGCATTGCCTCTATCTACACTTTCGGTTTTGAGTTTACAGAACAGATGCCAGAACCAGCGCCTTTCGCTGTTTTCAAGCCGTATTTATGTGTATGAGACATCAGCCCTCTTTTATAATCAACCATGATCTATATAGATCATCGATTTACATGCACTTACAACAACAGCATATGATCCTGCTTCTCATCGAGATCATGAACCATGATCTGAATATTGTTTCTACAATTGCTCGCAGCACTGTTTGGCGTTGTTTGTTTCATTCTTTAATGTTTGTGCGCCTGTAAACGATAGCCACACAGTCACGTTGCCAGACTAAAAAATGCAATACTCTTCATAGCACAAAAAATCAATAACCATTTTTTCACATCCAGTTAATATCTCCTCCTTGGAGGAGCAAGGCACCAACAAATTCCCAGCCGGAAAAGGTCTGAGAAGAAAAAACTAAGGAAACTGTATATATGAGGGCAAAACTAGTAAGAGACGACAACACATGGAATGAGTACAAAGAAGACGAAATTGCATTTTTTCAGTTAGGAAATTTACGTAACATTTTTTGCGTAACTATCGCTGATACAACGTTCTTTCAAAAGACGCAAGGGTGCCTAGCTGCATCAAAAAGAAAGAAGGTAACCTGGGCCGAAAGCAGTCAAAAAGCTATTGAGAGTCTGGTGGAGTCCCACTTCAACGGTGCTTCTAACTTGTCAAGGTACTTAGAAATCGGAACCTTTTCTCGGGTGAAGAAATAGTTGATCTAATAAACCTAAAAAAAAATACCTTGGGCTCTCCATTCCGATTATGCTGCAAAACCCAAAGGAAATTACAATAGGAAAAATTATGAAAATTCTGAGGACGGTGCTAGTTGTTTTTATTCCCAAAGCAGGTAAGCAGTAGCACACAACGGCGTCATAGCACGCATTTACATAAAACATTTACTTTATGAGTTATCCTATACGTAGAAGGGGTTTTCAATAATGTTGAGGGCAGATCGATGAAAAGGGTCATGGTAAAAGCAAACAAAAGGTTTGCATTATTTTTTGGGTAAGCAAAGTGCTTATAAGTACGAAATTTAACTGCTCCCCAGGGCGAAGCTCCATCAGAATGTCGGTAACCAGAGTAAGAGTACTATCACGTCTCTTGTGCTGGTTATTGACAACATTTTGAAGAAACTAAGTTCTAAAGAATTAAGCGCAGTGGCTTCATGGAAAGTGTGTTGGACTACTAAGCGCTGGGTCCCAGGTTCGAATCAAGTATAAACCCAAATTCCATTGCACCACGCACCACCTCTCGCGAACGTCTGACAAACATCCGAGCGTATAACTTTCCTGAAAGAGCTTCTCAATTGGCCTTTTAGAATCGGCATAAAATTGTAGATCAAAAATGAAAAACTCACACAAAACGAATGTATGTGAGAAGCTTGGCTCTACGGACCTGTTGCGCCAACTATTTTTTTTTAAGAATAAGTGCCAGAGATGTGGTTATTACTGTACACGAAAAGTAATAGTTAGTGTCAGTGACGTAACGTGGTGTGCTCAGAAGATTGTTAACTGTATCTTCTTCCGTAGTAAGATAGTCTATTTTTAGTTCTATTCCAGGTTCCAAGACACTTCGAGGACGTGATAGACTGTAACGAAACGTCCCCTTTCGTCACACTCTCGTCTACTCTACCGCTTTCGCCGGATTTGAGTGCAATTTGAACTGGGCATTTACGATTCACACTGGCTTAGAGGTACAAAAATCATGTAGGTATACCCGAATGAGAATGTGAGTGATTCGAGGGACTTATCTTAGTGTATTTTTGTACCAATCTCGTGTACCAGCTACCAGATAAGGCTCCCGCTGGGAAAAGTGACATAAGTCTCTGTTCCTAGTTTTTAGCGGCTGGATTTCCACTGGCTTATAGAGGCCAAGCTTGGACTCATAAATCATAATTTTGTTCATGAAAGTGTCTAATGCAAATGCAATAGGTATACAAAATACAAGATTAATTTGTAATTTGTAGGTATGTATTCATTTAGTTATTTAGTAAATATTTACTATTACATTAAACGATAAAACTTGTAAAAAGCGGTGTTTGCCTACCATAATAAATTATTTCCAATTTTTATGAGTCAGCTGAACACAGCTGTGAAAATGGTTTCGCAAGATGTTATTCAATTAAAGCAGTTCCAATTTTAAATAGTCGAATTGATATTTTTGTCAGTTATTGTCACTCTGTACTGTGTAACCGGCCTCGGCCTTTATATTAAACTCCATATCTTTACACTCATGTCGTTTTCCACTGGACAACAAGAATCGTCCGGGAGAGTCCGGAATCGAAAAAAATCATTTCTGGAACCGTTCCATTGGCACAAAAAATACTCTTCTGGTGATTCTGAAGAAGGAGATAATTTCGCTTCTTGATTTAAAGTCAGAATCCACTCAAGAAGCACTCACACAAATTTAGTTTGTGTATTTTATACAACAAGTCATCTGACAGCTGCCGTATATTATAATTATTCATACCAGTTTGCATTTTAGTGTTCTGTAAAGTATAGGTTAAAGGTGTCAATGTCAACAGTGAATCACTTGCTCGCATAATAACGTCTCTTTTTATTTTAAAATAAATCTGAAAAAGAGAAAAGAACATATTTTGACTTCCCCTCGCAACGCAACAGACTATCAGTCTGCGCGATTGCGATTTCGAAGATGGCTACTCGTGTATTTGTGTTTTCTGCATAGGTAAGTAATTTTTTTTTCTCTTTTATTTTTGATCTTATTCAAAAAGTGTGTATTCTAACTTCATTTGAGTATATTACTTGTACTTTTATTTATATATTCTTTTCGATTTGATTACTTTGGTGAAATATTTTATAAATTATTAACATGTTTTTGTGAAATGAGAGCAGTGTACACAGTGAATCAGTTGGAAGTGTTACACAGTAAATCCTTCGATGCTGCAAAGTTTTGCATTCCACTGAAAAAGCTGTGGAAAAAAATTAATAGCTATACTACTATAAATGCGAGCTCTACGGCGCAAGAAGTAAAAAATGATCCACTGTTGACACCTTTACCCTACCCTTTAAAGCGCACCACAGGAGAACCAAGCACTAGATTGGGCATTGGATGCTGGTTGTGGCTGTTGTAGATGATCTTGTGTTGTGCTTGTTTTTCTTTTTGTGAGTGCAGAACTCACTGCGCAGCAAGACTAGAATACACATGTTGATATGATTGTAGACACACGTAAATTCTGCACTCACTGCAGTACTGCAATATGTCTCTATTTCTAAATTTGCTGCAAAATTCAAACATACCACAATACAAACGAAAATAAATTGCAATTTCAAGTATTTGGCATCATCGGCTTTTGACACTGCTGGTTGTGTTTGTTTTTGTTTTGGTTGTAAACACATCAGCTACTTAGTCGGCGAATGACAGTTGCCATATTAGCCGATGCAATGGATGTCAAACAATTTTCTGCACATCTGTTTTACTTGCATCACTGCACGCAGCGCAGTACAGAATTTCTGCACATGTGTTTTGGGCATAACAGTGACAATAGGCAAGGCACACGCAGGACGCAGCACGCACAACAACTGCAACATTACTGAGTGCACGGACAAGAAGAAAAACAAGCACAACACAAGATCATCTACAACAGCCACAACCAGCATCCAATGCCCAATCTAGTGCTTGGTTCTCCTGTGGTGCGCTTTAAAGGGTAGGGTAATGCCCAAAACACATGTGCAGAACTCACTGCGCAGCAAGATTAGAATACACACGTTGATATGGTTATAGACACACGTAAATTCTGCACTCACTGCAGTACTGCAAGATGTCTCTATTTCTAAATTTGCTGCAAAATTCAAACATACCACAACACAAAAGAAAATAAATTGCAATATCAAGTATTTGGCATCATCGGCTTTTGACACTGCTGGTTGTGTTTGTTTTTGTTTTGGTTGTAAACACATCAGCTGCTTAGTCGGCGAAAGACAGTTGCCATATTAGCCGATGCAATGGTTGTCGAACAATTTTCTGCACATCTGTTTTACTTGCAGCACTGCACTCTGCGCTGCGTACAGAATTTCTGCACATGTGTTTTGGGCATAACAGTGACAATAGGCAAGGCACACGCAGGACGCAGCACGCACAACAACTGCAACATTACTGAGTGCACGGACAAGAAGAAAAACAAGCACAACACAAGATCATCTACAACAGCCACAACCAGCATCCAATGCCCAATCTAGTGCTTGGTTCTCCTGTGGTGCGCTTTAAAGGGTAGGGTAATGCCCAAAACACATGTGCAGAACTCACTGCGCAGCAAGATTAGAATACACACGTTGATATGGTTATAGACACACGTAAATTCTGCACTCACTGCAGTACTGCAAGATGTCTCTATTTCTAAATTTGCTGCAAAATTCAAACATACCACAACACAAAAGAAAATAAATTGCAATATCAAGTATTTGGCATCATCGGCTTTTGACACTGCTGGTTGTGTTTGTTTTTGTTTTGGTTGTAAACACATCAGCTGCTTAGTCGGCGAAAGACAGTTGCCATATTAGCCGATGCAATGGTTGTCGAACAATTTTCTGCACATCTGTTTTACTTGCAGCACTGCACTCTGCGCTGCGTACAGAATTTCTGCACATGTGTTTTGGGCATAAAGGTGTCAACAGTGGATCATTTTTTACTTCTTGCGCCGTAGAGCTCGCATTTATAGTAGTATAGCTATTAATTTTTTTCCACAGCTTTTTCAGTGGAATGCAAAACTTTGCAGCATCGAAGGATTTACTGTGTAACACTTCCAACTGATTCACTGTGTACACTGCTCTCATTTCACAAAAACATGTTAATAATTTATAAAATATTTCACCAAAGTAATCAAATCGAAAAGAATATATAAATAAAAGTACAAGTAATATACTCAAATGAAGTTAGAATACACACTTTTTGAATAAGATCAAAAATAAAAGAGAAAAAAAAATTACTTACCTATGCAGAAAACACAAATACACGAGTAGCCATCTTCGAAATCGCAATCGCGCAGACTGATAGTCTGTTGCGTTGCGAGGGGAAATGAAAATATGTTCTTTTCTATTTTTCAGATTTATTTTAAAATAAAAAGAGACGTTATTATGCGAGCAAGTGATTCACTGTTGACATTGACACCTTTAACCTATACTTTACAGAACACTAAAATGCAAACTGGTATGAATAATTATAATATACGGCAGCTGTCAGATGACTTGTTGTATAAAATACACAAACTAAATTTGTGTGAGTGCTTCTTGAGTGGATTCTGACTTTAAATCGAGAAGCGAAATTATCTCCTTCTTCAGAATCACCAGAAGAGTATTTTTTGTGCCAATGGAACGGTTCCAGAAATGATTTTTTTTCGATTCCGGAATCCGGACTCTCCCGGACGATTCTTGTTGTCCAGTGGAAAACGACATGAGTGTATAGATATGGAGTTTAATATAAAGGCCGAGGCCGGTTACACAGTACAGAGTGACAATAACTGACAAAAATATCAATTCGACTATTTAAAATTGGAACTGCTTTAATTGAATAACATCTTGCGAAACCATTTTCACAGCTGTGTTCAGCTGACTCATAAAAATTGGAAATAATTTATTATGGTAGGCAAACACCGCTTTTTACAAGTTTTATCGTTTAATGTAATAGTAAATATTTACTAAATAACTAAATGAATACATACCTACAAATTACAAATTAATCTTGTATTTTGTATACCTATTGCATTTGCATTAGACACTTTCATGAACAAAATTATGATTTATGAGTCCAAGCTTGGCCTCTATAAGCCAGTGGAAATCCAGCCGCTAAAAACTAGGAACAGAGACTTATGTCACTTTTCCCAGCGGGAGCCTTATCTGGTAGCTGGTACACGAGATTGGTACAAAAATACACTAAGATAAGTCCCTCGAATCACTCACATTCTCATTCGGGTATACCTACATGATTTTTGTACCTCTAAGCCAGTGTGAATCGTAAATGCCCAGTTCAAATTGCACTCAAATCCGGCGAAAGCGGTAGAGTAGACGAGAGTGTGACGAAAGGGGACGTTTCGTTACAGTCTATCACGTCCTCGAAGTGTCTTGGAACCTGGAATAGAACTAAAAATAGACTATCTTACTACGGAAGAAGATACAGTTAACAATCTTTTGAGCACACCACGTTACGTCACTGACACTAACTATTACTTTTCGTGTACAGTAATAACCACATCTCTGGCACTTATTCTTAAAAAAAAAATAGTTGGCGCAACAGGTCCGTAGAGCCAAGCTTCTCACATACATTCGTTTTGTGTGTTTTTCATTTTTGATCTACAATTTTATGCCGATTCTAAAAGGCCAATTGAGAAGCTCTTTCAGGAAAGTTATACGCTCGGATGTTTGTCAGACGTTCGCGAGAGGTGGTGCGTGGTGCAATGGAATTTGGGTTTATACTTGATTCGAACCTGGGACCCAGCGCTTAGTAGTCCAACACACTTTCCATGAAGCCACTGCGCTTAATTCTTTAGAACTTAGTTTCTTCAAAATGTTGTCAATAACCAGCACAAGAGACGTGATAGTACTCTTACTCTGGTTACCGACATTCTGATGGAGCTTCGCCCTGGGGAGCAGTTAAATTTCGTACTTATAAGCACTTTGCTTACCCAAAAAATAATGCAAACCTTTTGTTTGCTTTTACCATGACCCTTTTCATCGATCTGCCCTCAACATTATTGAAAACCCCTTCTACGTATAGGATAACTCATAAAGTAAATGTTTTATGTAAATGCGTGCTATGACGCCGTTGTGTGCTACTGCTTACCTGCTTTGGGAATAAAAACAACTTGCACCGTCCTCAGAATTTTCATAATTTTTCCTATTGTAATTTCCTTTGGGTTTTGCAGCATAATCGGAATGGAGAGCCCAAGGTATTTTTATTAGGTTTATGAGTTCAACTATTTCTTCACCCGAGAAAAGGTTCCGATTTCTAAGTACCTTGACAAGTTAGAAGCACCGTTGAAGTGGGACTCCACCAGACTCTCAATAGCTTTTTGACTGCTTTCGGCCCAGGTTACCTTCTTTCTTTTTGATGCAGCTAGGCACCCTTGCGTCTTTTGAAAGAACGTTGTATCAGCGATAGTTACGCAAAAAATGTTACGTAAATTTCCTAACTGAAAAAATGCAATTTCGTCTTCTTTGTACTCATTCCATGTGTTGTCGTCTCTTACTAGTTTTGCCCTCATATATAAAGTTTCCTTACTTTTTTCTTCTCAGACCTTTTCCGGCTGGGAATTTCTTGGTGCCTTGTTTTTCAGGCGAGCAGGCTCTTTCAAAAGCGGTTGTTATTGCCTTGTTACTTTGCTCTACCGCACTGTCTAAATCTTTTGCAGTAGGTATATCATAATCGGTAAGCTGGATATCAAGACGTTGACTAACAACTTCTGCATTTTCAGTCCAATTTGTTTTAAAGCTTACTTTTGCAAGTTTACTTTGAAGCACATTATCCATCTTTGATCTGACATAGACGCCTCTTCCATAACCCTCCAGTTTCCCAATTCTACTTTGTCTGTGTTAGAGACAAAGGTAATATTGAGTACCTCCTGCCTATTTCTGTCATATGTATATGGATTATGTCAATATAAAGCCGTATACCCGTTAGTGTGATTTCTACCGTACTTTATAGAAACTGTCCCCAGTCGATACCGAAGAATGCATTAACATGTTGTGTTTTCCTCTTTAAATTATTCAAATAACTACACACATACACAGATGACTAGGGGCAGTTGAATTGGCTGTGTCTGATGGAAATTGTGGGTGTAGACTTGATGATTTGTTTTGAGCATTTCTCAGCTTAAGGAATTTGGACTTCACAAAGATATTATAGTTAATGGCTGAAATGAGTCAGGGATGAAATAATAATAAGGTTATTGGTTCACGCTGAGTGTTAAATAGTTTCATTTTTTTATGTTTAGTTCTCCGACCCCTAAACAGTGGGTGAAGTTATTGCTCCCTTGCAAATGAAACTATTTAACACTAACTCGAGGTCAAGTTATTTTCCATCTGAAGTTGTTTCCCGTGAAGTTATTTCCCCGCACCATGTTAGTTGAATAAGCCAAAATTAGATTCTATTTAACACTAATTTTATATTTTATGTAACGTTTCTTTTATTGCTTCTCGCAACTCCTAGTTTTCTCCGACCAGTTTTTCTTTTTCAAAATTAAGATGAAGGAACTACCAAATTCAAATGCTAATACATGTTATCATTTCGATATAGCGTCGCCTGAGAACTGTTTTGTTTTATACGCCACTTAGGTATGTCGTTTTGAGTTAGGAACGAATTCTATGGTAATTTTGTAAGCTCTTTTTAAATCTGTGATCCGATTTGCTTTCTTGCCTTTCAGATATTTTGGATGAGAATTGCTTTGTGCCATATCCATTTTTTTGTGTTCCACGTGCATGGACAAAAAAAAATCAGTTTAAACATTTTCAAAACTGGTAGGTAAACTCTTTATAAAACCAACTTAAAGTTAAAAAAAAAAATCTATCACACGGTTTCGGAGTAGGTACCAAAACAATTCTCAGGCGACGATAGGTAGACCAATATTTCTTTAAACGGCCGAATTGAGAAGGTAGGTGAGGAAATGCCATGATTGCGGCTTAACTCCATGCAGAAGCGATCGCAATTGCTTCGGTGGGGTTGCCAAACCGTGTAAATTGGCTTTTTGTCATGCACAGCACAACCCAAGGGTTTCCATTGAGAATTTCAATGCATTGTAATGCTGACAGACGACATTCAATGGCCCAATCGTAACGCACCGGAAAAAATTGTATGAAGCCCGATTTATATTGAAAGGTGGTTAACGTATTATTTGCACCACGCAGTTTGCCTCTATACGATCGGCTATTTCTTTTTCTGAAAACGTGATTTTCTAGAAGGGAAAAATTAGACAAATGTCAATTTCGAAGTATTTGTCATTTATTTGAATCGATACTGTCTTCACCTGTTAAATACGAATCCAAATTAAAACTATCAAATCGCAAATCAAAGAGCAGTTAATAATTAAATTGAACTTGTGTTGATGCATCTCCATATTCGATGTATGTAGGTACAAGTACTTACTTATAAACTATGGGGCATATTTCCTCTCAATCTATATATATAAAAGGCAATGAAGTCCGTGTGTGCGCGCATAACTCGATAGCGGATTCTTGGATTTCAACGATTCTAGGCTTGACGGTTTCGTTTTGGACCAAGGAAGGACATAGGCTACTTTTTGTCGCGAAAACAAAACTTTGAGGGGATGAAAGAGGTTATGAAAGTTTGTATGGTGAAATGCACTTTGAAAAAAAATAAACGGGGTAGAAATCGAGTGTATCACTACAAAAAAAAATATTTTTAATTTTAAAAGCGATTGTTGTTGTCAATTATTTTAATTATTTTCCAAGGAAATTGTTGTTGTCAACAATTTTGAAATTTCTTTTTTTTTAATACATCTAATAAGTCTGCTTATGTTTACTATGTTACATTAAGTAGCTTTTTGAAATGGAGTAGATACTTCGATTTGTTTGATGGTGTTTAAATGCATCATTTTTGTTTGCCAAGTATTTTCAAGATCCTTGCATTAGTATGAGTGAGTAAGTTGAAATGTTTGAGATGACGATGATGACGGGCAACAGGAGTTGTTGAGCGTTTTGAGTTTTTACGCGCATAACTCGAGAGAGGATGGTTAGTTTTTAAAGATTTCGAGCTTGATGGTTTCGATTGGGCCCAAGGAAGGCCATAGGCTACTTTAGGTCTCGAAAACAAAACTTTGACAGGATGGTATAGGGGATGAAAGTTTGTGTGTGATTCGGCGATTCCAAGACAAATTTGATCATGCCCCAGTGAGAAGGTCAAACGTTTCACGTCGCAGAAAATCAGGACGAACAGTCAGATCGGTATATTAACAATCGAGAGAATATGTCGGAACTTCGGGAAAGAATATCATGCAGTCGTCCATACTGAAGACCGAGATAGATAACAACACAATCGTCATCAGCATAGCGTTTCATGTTTCTCACATGGTCAATTGTATGTGGCGTGCTCAAGAGTCGGCAAACTTCTCGCTTTGTACGTGTACACACTCGTAAATGGAACGAAAAATGCTATGTACCTACCATAAAGCACTACAGTGAAAAAGCGATAGGTTGGCCGAAAAGTAAATCGCTGCGGTTATTGCAATTGTATTTATTTTAATATAAGTTTTGAATAATGAATTTAAATTGACCGGAAGCGAAAGCTTGGAATTATTAATTTCATTAACTGCATTAACGAATTTTTGCGGAACGAAGTTCGCCGGGCCAGCTAGTTAATGTATAGATGAAGATATTGTTCATAAAAAATACATATATTTTTTTTTTAATTAAGACTCGCCATTGCGATAAGAGGCACGTCGACCTGAGTAGATCTATTGTGCCATAGGATCATAAGTTGGTTTTAGCTATTAGAGTTTCTACCTTCCTAATGTAGCTGATGATGTTTTCAGCAGAAGATGTCTTTACTTCTTCTGGGCTTATATTTTCCCTGAAGAAGAAGTTTCTTCTAATACCACAAAGGGCTGGGCATTCGCATAAGATATGCTCAGTAGTTTCGTCTTCTTCAAGCCGTAGGCGGTACTCCGAGGAGTCGGCTACATGTATTTTGTTTATGGTATCGTAAACCATGGTGCCCTGTTAGGTAGCCAACTAGGTTTTTGATATCGTGCCTACGTAGATTTAGAATCTTTTTGGCATTGTTTTCGAAAGGTTTAATAACTTTTTTTGCTTGTCTTAGGCCTGGGATGCTCTCCCAATGTGAAATACAGTTATTGTGTTCCCAGCTTTTTATAGCAAGATTTGCCGCCGATTTCGAGATTTCACAGTAGGGTTCAGGTCCTGTGACAGGTGTTTCCGAACCTTTTCTGTCCAATTCGTCTGCTTTTTCGTTTCCTTCAATTCCCTCATGGCCAGGAACCCACCATATTTTGGTTTTGTTTCTGGTACATAGTGTTTGGAGGGTATTGAAGTAGTGAAGGGCTGTATTGAGTCAATGGTGGGTGAGGTAAGGGCATTTATAGCTGCTTGACTATCCGTGAATATATGGATGTTTGCGCCTTTGATGCCCGAGATTAGGCTTGCACATTCCATAATGGCATGGAAAAAAATATTATATCGCGATTAAGATCGTGAGTGGGCGTAAGAAGGTTACGATTAGGGGTTACAGGTATTTTTTGATGCCAAATCTACAAAAATACAAAAAAAAAAACACGTAGCGGTATGAAATATACGTTTATTCTTATAACTATCAACTACACGCACAAAATTTCATAAAAATCGGTAAAGCCGTTTTGGAGGACTGCGACCACAAAAACTTAGTAGATATGTTTCAAATCTTGTTGCTTTCAATCGATTCATCTCAAAGAAAATAAACATTAGAAAATGAACTATACGCCTGAAAATATGTGAATCATTTTATATAAATCTATTTCAAAATTCTCCGCATTATCACAATTTAATTATCAGTATATTATATCTTACTGCTACTTGAATATATTTTACCGGGCTAGTAGTGGTAAACGTATATTTATGTAATACACATATTATTTACTCGTATATGTTTTAGTAAACCTGATACATTTTGTGAAATCATCGAACACTACTACATGCTACTTTTAAATATATAAGAATTGTTTATCGTTTCGGTATATCGCAAAAAAAAAATAAGATGACGCTTGTGTAGCAGTGACGTTGCTCCATCCTGTAGAGTCTATTTCGGGACTTTCATTCATTAAATGAAAAGTAAACAGAAATACTTAATACGATAAAATTATTGTGTGTTTAACTTCTTAAGGTCAGCAAAATTATTGAAAGCGAAATATTTTGGCAAAAACTCGTAATAAATAGATGACCAAATCACCAAATCAGTGGATAGTAGCTTGTTGTGTTGAAGATGAGATGGTCTTAGTCTTATACAAGGTAAGGGCTATCATAATAGCGTTAAGACAGGAAATTTCGTATTTGTGCTTTCGGCTTCTATTTTACTAATATGCATCTGCAAAAAAAATTACTCTGAGGAATACAGAGTTGTTCCAGATTCCTGTACATAATATGTATAAACACTTAAGCTAGGTACCTAGAACGTTTAAGGTCAGAAACTGAAAAGACAAGCTTTGTAGTTTCATAAAAGTATATACTCTAGATCTGTCTATTTTGGACTATCTCTTTATAGAGCTTTCTAAGAGTAGGTTACCAATCGTGCAAAAGCACTGGCATTAACTTTGTCGCAAGTATCCTATAAGATTCTATCCTGTTCGGATACGTTGTTGAAATATGTATATATTAGGCACCTGTTTTTTACGCTCTGATTGTGTGTATGGGCTTTTAATTCTGCCTTGGAGAAGTATCTAAATGCAAATGTGAGTCGTGTAATTAGTACAAAAAACTCATTAGCAAACAGATATTGCTTTATGCAGCCTTACTTACAAACACATTCAATGGAATGTAACATTCCGCAATTAACCACAACATAATTAGAAGAACTGAATCGTACACTACAGGATTCAATAAAGATACTTCAGCGAATTTTGCAATAGGTATTTTGCACACGAAAACACTTAATTTACATTAATTAAATGTAATTTCTCTCACAAAAATGCGTTCTAAAAGTAATCGTGAAAAAGAAATCTTGTGCTAGTGATGCTAAAAAAGTCGAAACCAATTACCTACTGGTTCGGAATTGCAATAAAGTATTATCATTCAAAACGTTTTTATGAACATTTTTATAGCAAATCGCATTTTTCTACGTTCAGTTGTTCTCCGACATGCAGGAAAACGTTAATTTCACTTGGAATATTATGACACGCACACGGTGCGTTTTCTCATGGGAAACCACTTCTCCTCGAGCAACTTAACTTTTGACATGAGATTGCAGTTGCTTGACGAGGGTGTTACCATATGAATCAAATTAATAATTCTTATTTCTGATACTGTTTATGTTCAAATATAAAACAAAATACACAATATTTTGCGGCTAGTATTTCGGTTTTTCTTGGAATATTAATGTGTAGCCTGTAGCTATGTATCTAGTCAAACAAAATATTTTCGATTTGCTTCAGAAACATTTGTCAAACATTTTTTCTGTTTTTATCGGTGCAGTCGCCGATTAAGTATTAATTAAAGGTCTATTTATTAAATGTCTATTGTCGGAAATTCACGGTTAGAGACTCGAAAACAACAACACCGCTACCGTAAACTGGGGTTAGTTTGCCCCAGCAGGGGTTACTTTGCGCCACTAGCGAAAAGAGTTTATTTATTTTTTCGCGCCCAGACATGTCTCGATCTGCATATCAAAACTACCGCAACTAACACATACAAACATACACATTCGCGGGTAGGATCATTCGTTCGTATACCTTCAGTGAGTAAACAGTGGTTGACGTGCAAACTTTTGTCAAATTTTTTGAGTGTTTTTTTTTTGTGCAAAATTTAGTGTGTACACCGGTTCCAGCGGAAACTGAGAAAGTAAGTATAGTTTTTCTTGTTAAAGGGTTATTTTACTATTAATTTAAGCATGAAATTGTCCTTCCTTATCTTGAAACAAAATTATAATGTTTTTTTTTGTGTGACCATGAAGTTTTTTCAGCTTTAGGGGTTACTTTGCGCCTTGTACGTTTTTGTACGAAGGGGATATATATCCTGGAGAAACAGTCGAGCTTGACGAAGAGACTGTAAAAATCAACGCAATGGAAAAGTCCTTAAAACTATGGAAATGGCCCCCTCAAAAAGATGAATTAAGATACCCATGGGCCGATGTATTAGGCTCCATTCAACCTCCGAAGAAGGTTTCAAATAGAGGAACTTTCGCCGTTATTGAGCTGCAATCTATATTTGACTAATGAATCAATTTATAGAATGACTGATAACTACTTTTTTGTAACCCTTCCTTTTGTGTTATATATTTTTTTTATTATTATTAGTTTTTTATTATTTTTTATATGAAATCGACTTTTTGTTGTTAATAGCTATATTATATGCATATGAAAGTTAGAGCCCAAATATGAATTTTAAATTCCTGAAATATTAAAGACCGACATTTTTTATGTTAAAGTTATATAAAAATTAATGTTTTACTACTACTATTTAAAGATTTTTAAGAAATAAAATGTACCATTTGATTTTTTCTTTATATAAAATAAAGTGTGGGGTATTTTTCACTTTTTTTTTTTAGGAAAATAGGTAATCCTCGAATCAGTAGCTACAAAATCTCTTGACAACATTGCTCCAGCTTTTTAAATGCAGGCACATTCATCCAAAGTTTCGGATGGAGCAAAGTAACCCCTTCCCTTGGATAACTTTGCCCCACTTTTCAACCGCAAAAAAAAAAAATGTTCTTAGTTACTATAAAAAAAATTGAGGTCACATAAGTATGCTTTAATATCTTATTACATAAGATTAATCATTTTTAAGAGTTTTTTGCAAAAAGACTGCAAAAAACGGAGCAAAGTAACCCCGGTTTACGGTACCGCAATATTTCGCGTTTTATTTCTAAAAGGAAATCAGTTTACAATTAGTTCGGAATTTTTTTTTTTTTTTTTTTTTTTTTTTATCCGAGGGTAGGTGAAAATCTTCCAAAGACACTATGAGAATAGCAAGCGCGTTCTCATAGTAGTGTCAGATTTTTACTGACTAAAAACACCACCCTTCTAAAGATTGTTCGATACTGCAACTAAGATATAACTTATCAAGCAATTTTTCTATCATTAAATAAAAACTTTTGACAGGTTACTTTCCAATGAAAGATCCTGCGTGTTCCGCAAATTAGACGCGGTTAATCTTATCTTGCCAAGTCGAACGGTTTCGTTCTTTGTAGTCGGCGCAATAAATTGCTCTCGTCCAAGATTTGTCGGACTGTATTGTTGATATGTCCGATTAGTCGGTTTCTATGCTTTCTCGCGAAGCTTCTAGATTCAGCTTCGATTGTTGGAATTCCGAGATCCCTATGGATATCGTCGTTTCTAATATACCATGGTGCTTGTACAATTTCTCTAAGGACTTTATTTTGAAAAGTTTGTAGAATATTGACATTTGTTTTCTTGGTACAACCCCAAAGTTGTATACCGTAGGTCCACACCGGCTTTAGCACTTGCTTGTATAAAAGCAATTTGTTCTCAGTACTGAGCTGGGAATGTTTTCCGAGTAACCAGTACATTTCTCTATATTTGATATCGAGTTCTTTACGTTTCATTTTCACGTGCGAACTCCATTTCAACTTTGCGTCGAGTGTCATTCCCAAGTATTTGGCCTCGTTTGCAAAGGGTATTCGGGCCAAGTTTAGAAAAATTGGCAAGTCAATAATTTTCTTATAAGTGAAATTCACGTGAACAGATTTAGTTTCGTTGAGGGCGATCCGCCATTTCCTTGACCATTCATCCCCTCTATATTATTTCTGTAATTTCTGTAGTGTGTTTCTCCCTTTTGCAGTTCACACGGTCAACCAATCTTAACAAAAGAAGTGTCAAAAAAAAGATATTTTTAGGGTGCTTATCTTTGCATTTTTACTTTTTTTAAATATTAACAATTAAAAAAAAATTTATTTTACTGCATTAAATTTCAACTACGCAGTTGTGTACAAACTATGATTCCGGGAAATACTTTTCTTTCGTTCTTCATGCACATAAACTACAAACGACTTCACGAAAGAGAGTCGACGGTAGAAGAGAGTTACAGTAAAGATTTATGTAAAACCTTCTGCCTACGCCTGAGCGATGAAGGGCACGTCGACCTATAAGATCTATTGTACCATAGGGCCAGAATAATGTTTAGGCGAGCAGATTCTCCACTTTTCTAACAAAGTTAATCAAGCTGCTGGCAGATGACTTCTTCATCTCTTCAGGGCTCAGAAGCTCCCCGTAGAAGATAGTTCTCCTAATTCCACATAGGGCTGGACACTCACGTATAATGTGCCCAAGCTGTTTCGTCTTCTTCAAGACGCAACCGACTGTGTACTTCAAACTACACCATAAGAGTAGTCATAACCTCTTTAGCGCGTGTTTATTATAAAAAAAAAAAAAAAAAAAAAAAAGTGAGGAGTCGGTTAAATGAATTTTATTTAATTGATATCGTAGGTTGTGATGTCCTGTGAGGAAACCAGCCAGATTTTCGATATCATGCCTTCTTAGATTTAAGATTCTGTTGGCATCTTTTTTGAACGGCTGAATAGCACGCTTGGCCTCTCTTAGACCTGGGATATTCTCCCAATATGAACTTCATTTTGTGTGATTTGGGAGTGTAGTAGAAGGGTTCTACGTCCGAGCGTTTGAAACAGCTTAATACTGATTTGGAGGCAATAATAGGCGAGCTAAGGGCGTTTATAGCTGCTTGACTGTCCGTGAATATATGGACGTATATGCCTTTAGTACCTGTGTTGTATATGTGGTATTGTGGTTAGGTCCGTGGAACCTAGCATCCACTCCTGTTTCCATTTTGGAACCATCCGTAAACCACTTTCGACCATTTTGGCAAGTAGGTGGGCTATTGTACGCCCATGCTTCTCTACTAGCGATCTCCGTAGAGAACCGTTTTTTGAAACATAAAGTCTTTGGAAAGCGGCCTGTTACCGCGCAGGTTATGCCAAAAAAATGTGTATGTTTCAGAGAAAAAATCCTTTAACTCAGGATGGTCGCTGAGAATTGTCTCTTTCATTTCGATTAAACTTGTTTATGTATATGTGTAGAGGTGTTAGTCCTATTAAGGCTTCTATAGTCGCAGTATGATAGTACGACTACGCATGGCTCCGGATATACCGAGACATGTAAGTCGCTTTACCCTTTGAAGCTTAGCAATTGCGGTTTTTTGTTTTGTTTTAGTCCGCCATACTAAATAAGCGTATGTTATGATGGGCCTGATCATGATGGTGTAGATCTTAACACAGATAGGAAATCTAAGAAAGAATTTTATTTTCAAAATTTTGCGTGGGAATTGGGTAGGTGCGCTGACGGTCTATCCGATACGTGGCGCTGTTGTCCATCTCCGAAACCACTCAACCGATTTCAATGAAACTAGCGGACCCGGCGAACTTCGTCTCGCCCCAATTTAACGCCTACATACATAGTTCAAATTTATGTCATTAATTTGAAGGGAATTGAAATCAGTAGAGAGCGATATGATAAACAATGTTTTTCTATTTGTTTTCCATCGCAAAAACAAACTACGCTATGCCAACACGCGAACACCTTCAGCTGTAAATAGCGCCGGAGTTCCTGACACATCAAGCAAGTTCGAAAATTCCGTCGAATAGTTGGTCGCTTCATTTTCATCTTTGGATAATGAAAGTCAAACTATCAACGCCCTTATTCTTCGCTCATAGTATTGCACGTTCACTAATCCAATCGAGATTTTTATAAATTTGGGCAGTGGTGGGGAACACTTTGAAATGAAGAATGTAAATGCCTCCCGTTGCATGGTCCACAACCTCCATCAGCGAATCGTACATGTTCTTCTGCTCGGCACTCAACAGCGGCGCATTTGTACGAACTCTTTCGACCAGCTCATCTCGATATTAGTTTTGCTCCCGTTGCGATTCGCGATTGAATGGATCGTGCATCGAACGATTTGGCGCTGGCATTCCCGATTTCGACAGCAGACTGCCGCACGTGAGCATGCACATTTCAGAATTATCCGAAATTCTCCAATCTTCAAAACGAATTTTCCACCTTACATCATTAAAAAAATCTAAATCATATGATAATTCAAATTGTGTAGCGATGAGCCCCGAACATCCAACGAATTTAAAAATTAAAGATTTGAAATAAGTTTGGTTGTATTGGAAGTAGCACTAACCGTTTATCTATCCAGTCTAATTTTTTCCAAAGTTCGGTTCCCATACTAAGTTCCATTCCCAATCTCATCCCCTTTAACTTTTATTTTCACGACAAAAAGTGGCATAAATGCCATTTCAATACGAATCCCCCAAGCCTAATATTGTAAAAATTTAAAGATCCATTCTCTGGTTATGAGTGCACACACAGACGTCAGTCTCTTTTATATATTGGGGTACCCGCCCGGTTTGTCACTGCCATTCGTGTGGAACTATCGGATCCAAAACTATCCTATCTTTAAAACTGGAACCAACCATACCCATCCACAAAATTTCATTGAAATCGGTTGAGTGGTTTCGGAGATGGACAACAGCGCCACGTATCGGATAGACCGTCAGCGCACCTACCCAATTCCCACGCAAAATTTTGAAAATAAAATTCTTTCTTAGATTTCCTATCTGTGTTAAGATCTACACAATGGTGATCAGGCCCATCATAACATGGCGGACTAAAACAAAACAAAATAACGCCATTGCTAAGCTTCAAAGGGTAAAGCGACTTGCATGTCTCGGTATATCCGGAGCCATGCTTAGGCGTACCTATCCTACTGCGACTATAGAAGCCTTAATAGGACTAACACCTCTACACATATACATAAACAAAGGGCAATTCGCAGCTCGGCAAGTTTAATCGAAATGAAAGAGACAATTCTCAGCGACCATCCTGAGTTTAAGGTTTTTTTCTCTGAAATTACAGTACTTGGCATAATCTGCGCGGTAACAGACCGCTTTCCAAAGACTTTATGTTTAAAAAACGGTTCTCTATACGGAGATCCCTAGTAGAGAAGCATGGGCGTACAATAGCCCACCCACTTGCCAAAATGGTCGAAAGTGGTTTACGGATGGTTCCAAAATGGAAACAGGAGTGGATGCTGGGTTCCACGGACCTAACCACATATACAACACAGGTACTAAAGGCATATACATCCATATATTCACGGACAGTCAAGCAGCTATAAACGCCCTTAGCTTGCCTATTATTGCCTCCAAATCAGTACTAAGCTGTTTCAACGGCCTTCAAACGCTCGGACGTAGAACCCTTCTACTACACAAAATGTAGCTCATATTGGGAGAATATCTCAGGTCTAAGATAGGCCAAGCGTGCTATTAAGCCGTTCAAAAAATATGCCAACAGAAATTTAAATCTAAGAAGGCATGATATCGAAAATCTGGCTGGGGTTTCCTCACAGGACATCACAACCTACGATATCAATTAAATAAAATTAATTTAACCGACTCCTCACTTTGTCGGTTGTGTCTTGAAGAAGACGAAACAGCTTGGGCACATAATATGTGAGTGTCCAGCCCTATGTGGAATCAGGAGAACTATTTCTACAGGGAGCTTCTGAGCCCTGAAGAGATGAAGAAGTCATCTGCCAGCAGCTTGATTAACTTTGTTAGAAAAGTGGAGAATCTGCTCGCCTAAACATTGTTTTGGCCTATGGTACAATAGATCTTATAGGTCTACGTGCCCTTCATCGCTCAGGCGTAGGCAGAAGGTTTTACATAAATCTTTACTGTAACGCTCTACTACCGTCGACTCTCTTTCGTGACGTCGTTTGTAGTTTATGTGCATGAAGAACGAAAGAAAAGTATTTCCCGGAATCATAGTTTGTATACACAACTGCGTAGTTGAAATTTAATGCAGTAAAATCATTTTTTTTTTTAATTGTTAATATTTAAAAAAAGTAAAAATGGAAAGATAAGCACCCTAAAAATATCTTTTTTTTGACACTTCTTTTGTTAAGATTGGTCGACCGTGTGAACTGCAAAAGGGAGAAACACACTACAAAAATTACAGAAATAATATAGAGGGGATTTTGTGGATGGGTATGGTTAGTTTCAGTTTTAAAGATAGGATAGTTTTCGTATTGAAATGGCATTTATGCTACTTTTTGTCGTGAAAATAAAAGTTAAAGGGGATGAGATTGGGAATGGAACTTAGTATATATTATGGCAACCGCACTTTGTAAAAAAATATACTGCATAGGAAAACGGGTTGTGTCACTTCCAATACAACAAAACTTATTTCAAAAGTTTGATTTTTAAATTCTTTAGATGTTCCGGGCTCACCGCTACACAATTTTAATTATTTTAATTCGAAAGTCAGCTCAGTTATAATTTTGTTGAGCAACCCCAATCAACCGAAACTTTTTTAACGGATTGGGTTTGATTTGAATGTGAAGAATCTCAAATCAAATGTCTTGGAAGCGAAGATTTTGACTTAAAAATTCAAGCAACGAATTCCGATGATTTGCAATTGGTTTCCAAGCGCCTTCAATTTCCCATGCATATCGCTTTCATTATGAAAAAAAAACAATAAGTCGCAAGGACAATCGCTGGCTATTTGTGACATCAATTATTGAATTCCCATGTTTTTCAATCGTACCTATGTGGCGTGCGTGAGTAAAATATTCCGCTTTGTACGTCGTGTACCGTAAAGCACTTTAGTGAAAAAAATTAAGGTTGGTTGACACGTCAATCATTGCGGTTTGATTTAAATACATCAACAATGCTATACTTTAGTTATTTGTATTGTTTTTAATATAACTTTTGAATACAGAATTTGAATTGACCGAATTACAAAAAGCAGAATGTTCATTGTTCGTTCTCGGAATTATTATTTTTATTATATTAACGAATTTGGGCGGAACGAAGTTCGCCGGGTCAGCTAGTTTACCTTATTCACTGCGGCTTGCAGTTTTGTAGTCGCTTCTTCGATTGTTATACCTACAGCTAGGATAGCTGTGTCGTCGGCGAACGTAGCAAGGGTAGTGCCATCTTCCCTTGGTATATCGCGAGTATATAACAAATAGAGAAGCGGACCAAGGACGCTTCCTTGCGGTACCCCGGCCGAAATTTCTTTTAGCTCCGAGTATTCATTTCCATTTCTAACCCGGAAGAGTCTATTCCCGAGATATGATTCTAGAATATCATATAGGCTTGTGGGGAGAACTTGTCGTAATTTAAATTTCAAGCCGTCGTGCCACACCTTATCAAAGGCTTGTGAGACGTCAAGGAATACGCTTGCGCAAATCTTTTTTTCTTCAAACGCTTTCTCGATTACGTCAGTAGTTCTATGTACTTGGTCAATCGTCGAATGCTTGGTTCTGAACCCAAACTGGTGGTCAGGGATAAGATTATTGTCTTCAATAACCGGCTGTAGGCGCCTAAGCAATA
The DNA here is from genome assembly GCA_949126925.1 of Cheilosia vernalis. Taxonomy (NCBI): domain Eukaryota; kingdom Metazoa; phylum Arthropoda; class Insecta; order Diptera; family Syrphidae; genus Cheilosia; species Cheilosia vernalis. The sequence continues at coordinate 45,981,437 of OX421358.1, forward strand.
TTCTTTCGAAGACTTTGGAAATTACCGGAAGAAGGGAAATCGGTCTATACGATTTTACTTCATTTGGCGGTTTTCCTGGTTTTAAAACCATTATGACCTCCGCGACTTTCCATTGACTCGGCACGTGTTTTAGTCTGAGCGCAGCATTTATGATATGAAGGAGCTTAATTAATGCTTTCCTTGGAAGAGCTTTGAGAACTTCTCCGGTGATCAAATCATAACCAGGAGCTTTCTTAGGTTTTAGGGATTCGATTTCACGTTTTAGTTCCCTTGGCGTTGCTCTTGTGAGTGTTGAATCGTCAGGTTGTAATTCCGTCCTATTAGTATTGTCGTAGATCGCTTGGCCATCGTACGGTTTAAAGTTTTCTTCTAGATGAGCGGCAAAAACGTCCGCTTTTTGTTCGGAATGGAACATCTTTACGCAGTTTGCATTTGATTTGATTTCTTAGACAAAGTAAATGACAGCTGTTTAAGCATGAAATTCCAGAAAAACAAACCGAAGTTAGTTGAAACTAAACATTATACTTTTCTACACTCATATAGCGTTCTCACAAGTTCTGTATAATCCAGAGAGTGGACGTTCAGTCAAATGTATTCATTTTTGCATTAGAAGATGATGAACCCAGAAGTGGTACCTATGTACGCGTACGATTATTAGCAGCAGTGCGTTTGGTTTCTTAACCATTGTCAATCCCGTTGTGACTGCACCATAGCTGTCTCTATTTCTGCACATACACAAACAACATACCTACGTTTGATTGTTAAAATTAAATCGTCACTTTACATAAATTTGAAGCTATTTGTTCAAAAATTTCGGCGCAAACAGTTGCAATAACATTTTTCTGTAATAGCTATTATGTGATTAAAGAGAAATGTGTTTCCTAATAATTAGTTTTGAAAATAAATTCAATTTATGCAGCGTTCTAGTTTCCATTTTTCATTAGATATTCCAAGATTTTCTGGACATTTGTCCTTTATGTAAAAACATAAAAACAACTCTCACCTTTCTGCCGGGAAACTTTAAATAATTATTTACGAACTGCGATTCCGGCCCGCCTTTAAAAATACGTGCGAAAAAAATGCAATCCCCTCTACAGCCAACCTAAGTAATTAGTGTGACCATCTGCTATGAAATATATTACCTAAAAAGTGCTGGCAATAAAACTTCAAATCGTAAAAAATGGTTATTAACGAAGTCGTAGCAAAGCAAAAGGAGTTAATTTCGTGATATAGAATGAAACATTTCTTTTTCATGTCCATAACAAAGTCCATTTAATCAATAACCAATGCCAAAAAATACAATATTACGAATTCTACTAAAGCAAAGCTGGTTACCTGATCATATTAATTCATACCGAGAGAATACTAATATATACTGACAGTCATTCCAGCCCGCCTTTAAAAATGCTTTATGAAAAAATCCACAATCGTTCGTCGTACACAGCAAGCCCCATGTAGTGGTTCATGTAAAATGTGTTGTGTACCCTTTTCTTCTCAAGCAGTCGTTGTATTCAGGTAAAAAGTATTCTTTCGACCTGCTTCCACTTATTGTACGTTTTTTTCTGCATTTTGCTTTGTGTAGTACCTAGCAAATGCATATGCAGAGAGAGTGTCCCTACTAATTAATGGATATACTCTGGCCGCTGGCAGAATGACCATGATCGCTGGCCATTATCACCAAGCAAAATAAGCAGTGTGTGTGACTGAAGCACATCAGAAGAGTGTTGCCATAATCTACAATGCAAGCATGTCATTAAGGTTTTTTTTTATGGATTTTGTCAATGAACTTCCGGTTTTGGTGCTTTTGAGACCGAGTTATTATATATAGGGTGCTACCATTCGGTTTTAATTTGTTTGTATTTCTGAAGGATCCAATAATATTCAGTTAACCCATTTTTAATGTAGTCTTTTAGAAATAAGGTTTATTCGTGAGATTTTTTAATGCATTCATTTCATTAATGCAACAAGTTGTAGTGATATTGCGATAAATTAATAGTGATTACTAGGGCAAACGGATTCATGCAAAAGCGTGTTTTTTTTTTGGATATCGTATTAAATTGCTACTGTTTCCGCGAATATCTGCACTGACGGGTAATCATTTTTTAACAAATATGTAATCTAGGTATCTAGATTAAAAAAGTTAAAAATGTATGTACAGCTGCACAAGTGCAGTCCTTTTACCATCTGTTTAGGTATATTACATTGCGTCGTGGTTATATAATTTTCTAATGGTATACGATGGTAACCCTAATAGTATTGCTCTCTGAGTTATGGCGAATTATCATATAAACCATGGCAACCCTGTGAGAACTTTAAAGAAAGACATACATCCTATCTTCCCTGTACTGACAATTTTTCTTGGACATAGTACAGTAGAGTTCGCTGTTTAAACCATAGACAAACCATACTGAGACCACCGACTTCTATTCCGTTACTTGCCATCAAGCTATATTTTTATTTGGTGCCAAATGCTGGGTGAGCTAGGATTGTCACATAGAAATACGTATTGAAAAATGTCACGTCACTTCACCAACACACTGCCACCTCGAATATGACACTTCCGATGTGGGCAAAGTTGCTGTCAGCGTTTAGAATTTTGTTTGTTAAATTTCAAATTATTCTCTATGTGTGTGGATAGTATTTTTGATGGAAAAGTGTACGTTTGCTTAGTATAGTTCTACAAAATGAACAATATAGATTGGTTGAGGAAAATTAAAACCATTTTGAGCAAATAAGAAAAGTGCAGCGTGCACCGATTATGTTAAAAAGGGAATGACAGACCGATGACAGCTGAGCGATGGTAGTTCATTGGCAGTTTGAAGTCGGGCTTGATAAACTGACAACCAGTGGCGGATTTGCAGTCCTAGCCGCTCTAGGCCCTAGGCCATGTGCCGCCCCTTTCTCAGCAGCCATCATTATATAGACTATAGCTACATAATTCATGAATTTACTCTATTCCCACTTTTAATTGATTCAGAAAATTGTTGAAATAAAAGCTAGTTTATAATATTTTCCGAGGTTTCAGGGACGATTGGACATTTAAATAAAACATTTAAAACGGTTTTAGGTTTTGTTTTTAATAAAGTAAATGTTTTACAATGTGTTACAAAGCTCGTCTGCACTTAAGCGCAGCAAAATCGTTAATTAAATCTTCGCAATCCAATTTGCTTAAAAAATCAGCTTCTATGTTAAGATAAGCAAGATCGTTTAACTTCTGCTCCGTCATTGTTGTGCGTAAATAGTTTTTAACTCTGCGCGACCAAGAAAACGATCTTTTTCCTGTTACTGGCGGGTGTACACACACACATACGTGTGTGTAATAATTTCTTGCGGATGCAACAATAGTCAATAGCGGAAAATACACAACCATGTTTGTCCTAATATATTTCTGGAACATATTATATAAAACATCTCCTTTAGATATTTTTTTTTAACAAAACAAATCAAATCATTCGCCTTTTAAAAAAAAAACTAACCAATAAGTATTCAGTGATGTTGAACTGTTGTTTATTCCCGAACCCAAGACTGGCAGAATTTTGGTTTCCGGAATATCACACATTACAAATTACAAATTACATTAGGTTAGGTTAGGTTGAAGTGGCTGTCGGCAAGCCGACACACTTAGACTTATAAGGTCCCTTATGATACCACATGAATCTAAAATTCACTTCTTCCTACTCGTTGAACCAATTGGAGCTGCTGATGAAGCGAAGGATATTACGAATGTCTATGTTTTTTAGATCGTTCAGATCGTTATAGTAGAACGCTCTCAAATGGAGTTTTCGTCTTTGTGAGAGAGCCGGACAGGTGCAGAGGACATGGAGTATTGTTTCTTCCTCCTCCTCGTCAAGACAGCTTCTGCAAAAATCGTTAGACAATACGCCAAGCCTTGTTGCATGCCTGCCTAAGAGACAGTGTCCTGTGATGACACGTATTGTAGCACTGATATGCTTCCTATCAAAGGAGATCAAGTATCTAGAACGTTTTAAATCCAGCTTTGGCCAGATCTGTTTCGTCGCTAGACATGTCAAGCCGGTTGTTCACCTAAAAGTTGTTCTATTGATAGCATCCAGCTTTATTATGAGTTTACAAGTAGCGATCGGAATACCTATAGAATCCGTAAATGGAAGCATAGGTACCTAGTGTAGTTCTGTGTTTGGCGAGCTCATCAGCCTTCCAATTACCTGGGATGTCCCTGTGCCCCGGCACCCAGCAGAGGTGAATATTGAACTGTTCTGTCATCTCTCTGAGAGACGAGCGACAGTTTTGGGCTGTTATGGAATTTGTAGAGACTGATTCCAGGCACTTGATAGCTATGAAGCATAGCTTGACTATCCGAGAAGATACGGATATCTTTAGCAGATATCACGTTTTCTTTCAGCCAATATAAGACTTCTTTTATCGCCATTATTTCCGCCTAAAAAACGCTACAGTGATCAGGAAGACGGAAGGAGAGACTAAGATTTAGTCTGTCGGAGAAGACACCACCACCAACACCGTCCACAGTCTTCGAACCGTCTGTGAAAAAGTGGATCGATTCATCATCCAGGAATGCTCCCTCCTCCCAGAATGATATAGTGGGAATGGAGACCTGGAAATTCTTATCGAACTGTAGTTCTGGTGTGGTGTAGTCGATATTTCCTGGGAGGTTCTTAAAGTCGTTCAGGATAGCGGCATGGCCAGTTGTTCTACTGGTCCATTGTGAGGTAGCTTTGAGGCGTACGGCTGCAGAAGCTGCCGGTTGCCTGCTGAAGATGTCAATGGGTGCCAGATGAAACAGGATGTCAAGTGCGGCGGTGGGGGTAGTACGAAGAGCGCCGCCAATGCACAAGCAAGCCGTTCTTTGGACTTTGCTTAGCTTATCGCGATTAATCGCTTTGTCAAAAGCAGTACACCAGACAACCATACCGTACATGAGTATCGGTCTTATGACGGAGACGTATAGCCAGTGAGTTATACGAGGCTGTAAACCCCATTTGTTTCCTATGGCTTTTTTACAAGAGAAAAGTGCCACAGTGGCTTTTTTAACTCTTTCTTGGATGTTAGGCTTCCAGGTTAACTTTCTATCAAAAATGAGGCCCAAGTAATTAGCTTCATTTGAGAATGTTAACCTAGTGGCATTTATAGATGGAGGGTCAATGTGTGGAATCTTGTATTTCCTAGAAAAGAGGACAAGTTCCGTTTTGTGAGGGTTCACACCCAAACCATATTTGTTCGCCCATTTTATTAGCTTATTGAGAGCGTGTTGTAGGATTTCTTTTATATTATTTAGGTACTTTCCTGACACAGCAATAGCAACGTCGTCCGCATAGGCAATCACATTGTGACCTCCCGCTTCCAGGCATATCAGCAGTTCATTCACCAATAAATTCCAGAGAGGGGAGATAGGACACCACCTTGTTGGGTTCCTCCGCTGACAGATCTCCTGGTAGACATCTCACCCAGACTTCAGTTGATAATTCGGCTATTGAGCATCAAATTAATCAGCTCGCCAAGTGAGCCATCCACGTTCAGTGCTGCCAGTGCACCAGCGATCGCAGATGAGTCGACGTTGTTGAAAGCGCCTTCTATTCTAGGAATTCAACCATTGTATACTACTTATTGCGGAAGGGCTTTTCTATACCTAGAGCGCATTAGCGTGTGTAGAGCCGTTTCTACTGATTTCCCCCCTTAGAATAGGCATGTTGCGCCGTTGACAGAAGTTTTTTTTTGTCAATGCTTTTGGGTAGAAGGACAAATTACATTACGGTCGAGCGCCACCACTCGCGTCTGACAAACATCTGAGATATAAATAACTGTATATCTTCTAAAAAATTGCAATGCAGCCGTTTGAGCTCGGCATAAAATTGAAGGTCCCTTCCACATGTCACAAAAATAAAAACTCGCACAAACGAATGGTGTTAGAAGGTAGGTATCTGGTTATTTATATTCATGTCGATTACAGAATCGCAACACTTCCTTATCATTTTCGAACTTTCTTATCGATGCTGTCAGTCATATTCAAAAACTTAAATGTGTATGAATTAATTATGAATTTCCATTTTTGTTTACGTTGGCGTCCGCAATGACTTTGGTGCGGATTTAAAACGTTAAAAGTTATATGGAGTTCGGATGGGCTGCGTATTTCATAATCCCAAAAAAATCAAACAGCGTTACCGACATTCATGCACATTTTTACGGCGGATTCTATAATAGCAAATAGTGCAAAAAATTGGCGGAAGCCATCCGCAGACCATTCATCGGATTCTGTAATCGGGGTGAATAATAATATTTTGAATTTATATAAAAACTTGAAACCATTAACGACTGAATCGGTTTTTTATATCTACCTAGCGGCTTGTTTTTATAACTAGGTAGATACTCTTAATTACTATCCGATTTTTAGAGAAAGTGAGGGAAAAGTTATTTGCGGGACAACCCACTCAAACCGGGCGTGACCGAATGTGTCGCCTATCCCAAGCCCAAATCATCTCAATATCCCCGCTGAGTGTAATCTACATGTCCCACTACAAACTACATAAAGGTAACTCGAGAGTACCAGCGACCTTGAATATTTATGACCTTGTATAATAGTGTACATTTGCCTTTAAGAAAGTGCCTAAACTAATATTGTAGACTCATCACACATGGTTTTCTAAAAATAAATTCTATTAAAAAGTTCTATGTATGTGTTTTGTTTTGCTTTTATTTCTTATACCATTCAGATGCTTTGTTTCGGAAATTTTCAAAGCCCTTTGTATCAGCTTTTATTTAATTTGACTGTATTTACATAGAAAAATGTACATTTTAGATTCTTATTCATATGTGGGCGTCTCATGAGATCGATCAACTTAGGGATAAACTTGTGTGCAAATGAATCTGAAAAATGTAAGAGCATTTTGTTCTTGCTGTGCCAGAAACAGAAACTGTCGCTTGCAGCTTGACAAGAAATTGCAAGGTTTTGTAGTGTTACATTAAGTTATTTTTTAACCTAAAACAAAATAGTATTAATGCAATGCTTTATTTTGGCTTTAGCTGTGTGTGTGAATGAATGTGAATTTCTTGGGAACAGCCGTGAACCGAATGATTTTCTTTGGCGAAAGACAATCCCCTTTTCAGGAACAGCATAATGCAACGTACACCTTCAGAAGAGTTGAAAGTGCCGTTTGAGTTTTGTTTTTAATTTGACATTGAGAACACAGCCAAAAAATACGCTTTACTTTTATTTAACACGGTAATTAAAAAGATCAAGAATATCTATTTGTTTAAAGAAAGTGAAATTCCTAACAATTTCTTTGTTAATTCGAAAGAACTGAAGTGACTATTAGAACAATTTATGATGATCCACAAGTGTAGCTATAAATAACGATGTACCTAATACAGCATCAGCTGTTTCGTCTACAGGTGCGCTAACTCTTCTGTATAATTTTAAAATTGTCTGCCCTTAGACCTTGATCATAAACTCTCCATAGGCCTAGTGAAATTCAATTTTTCATCCAAACTTTTTTTTCGCGATATTTCAAAATGAACTTTTAACGTGAAAATTTCACTAAGCAGTATGTAGTACATTGTACAGCTCTATTGAAAAATAGTTGCTTGAAAAACTGAGTTATGCGTGGCGATAGTAAAATCTCTTCACAGCTATTTCACTTGACTTTTATTGTCAGTCGCATTTAATTTTTGACATTTCAGCTTGTAACATAATTTTGTCCTTGAATATAATACGATAATGTTAGGTGTACAAGAAATTGGTGGAATGGGTGATATTTTTGATAAGCAGGATGTTTAGTAAACAAACGCCCACAGATAAGTGACTTTTAACATTACAGCTTACGTGTTTCTCTTTTTAAATAATTCCATACACTGGCAGTAAATTACTATTAGTTTTCCACTCGTTTTTAATGCAACATTTCGATTTTGATAGGTACCTACCTCATAAGGTGTGTTGAATTTTATATTATGAGGTTTTGGTATTCTGGCATAGCTTGCGAGGCAGGTCACAAAATTAAACTTAAAACTAGTCATAATAATTTAATTCACAAGTGACAATGGCGCAAAATTATAGTCGGATAAAGCCCACTTTACGATTATTTTAGTACCTACTACCTACGTGACAATGTCTGTATTAGTATTTTTCCAATTATAGTCGACAAAATACCTACTGGTATTACATTTGAAACTACCAAAAGTACATTTTATCCCTTAGTTTAGACCCTCAATCCTCTCCCATCTGTCATTTATATTGATTTTTTTTGCAATTTTTTAAAGAAATGTTCCCAGGATATTTATATTTTTTAAGATCTCGAAATGTTTAAATATGTTGGGTTTGTAATAAAAGCAAAATTAAACCCGAGCAAATCCTTTTTAAGATTTTGATTAGGAAGATTGACACTAGCTACAGATTCAATAAAAAAAACTTTTCATTCCATCCCTGCATTTTTAGTTTTTTTTTTTGTATTTTTTTCTCTTTTCATTAAAATTTGCTTAAAGAGAATTCCACAAACTGTGTTTAGTTTCTCAATCTGTGAATTTTTGGGTCTGTTTGACAAAAATTTGCGTCGCGCCCGCTCTAAGGTTGGTACTAGTTTTAGGCAGGTTACTAAGCGTTTATAATTTACTAAAAAGTGAGGCATGGGCTTTGGAGTTAGAGTTGTGCTAGTAAGTATCTTCTAATCACTCCTAATAGACGATGTCTATAATTTTGCGCCAATGTTTGTATTCATTGGCCCTGGTTTCGTATTCCACACATGACATTCGATAGTAGCTGAAAAATCATACATAGGTACTCCTTTCAATTGAAAATAGTAATTGAAGTTGGTAAAAACATTTTTCACTCGATACTCAGTATGAACGATTCCGTTTATTCATTCAGTTTTTCATACCTATAACTAATATTTTCATTCGATGTAACGTTTGTATGATTTCACTCGTTCAACTACTATTTTTGTTAGTAAGTCAGTCTGAGATTATAAAATTAATCATTTGAATGAATTTTTGATTTTTTGTTGTTAGTATGGCTCTTACGAACAACAAATCGACTAGGTGCCTTATTGGACAAAGGTAAAAAAAAGTCTCTATTATAAACTGAACTACTGAATGAATAATCATTCGATAGTTGAAATCATTCAGTTACTATCTATCGATAATCGAATTCACTCCAAATCTTATTGGGAATCAGTCTGCATACATTTTTCCACGAAAAAAAATATATTTATTTATTGGTTTCTTAAACCACAAAAGCTACATACCCATTTTGTCAGTGGAATCGCAAATAAAGGTGTTCTTTTTATTTTATTTTTCTCTCTTTATTTAGAGTTCTTTATTCAAAAGTTCTGAATGCCATTTTAATTTTATTCCTACATCAATATTGACGCAATTTGTTTCCGTTCGTGTGGTTGTGTTGACATTGACAGCCTTATATGCAGTCGAATCCCTCCAAGTCGAACATCCTTTAACTCGAATTTCCCTCTAACTTGAATTTTTCGACCCACTTTTTGCATTCCCTTCAATTTTGCTTAGAAAAGTCATCCTCTAAGTCGAAAATCCCTCTAACTCGAACATATTTTTTGATTCTTGGCCTACTACAATATGACTCTAAGTCGAATTTATCTTCTGAAGAAAACCATTACTAACCATATGCCGGAAAAGAATGATATTGAAAACGCAATTGAAATGACCGAAGAGGAAATTCACTACTGCCTATTTAAAATAGAATCATTTATTAAACGAGTGAATACTGCTACTTTCACATCCCAAACTAAAATAACAATTTTTTTTAACTAATTTTGTCCAAAATGTACCCGCTGACAAAAAACAATAAATCCCTCTAACTCGAATTTTTCCAGAAATCCCTCTAACTCTAACTTTTTTTTAACTCCCGTGCAAATTCGAGTCAGAGGGATAAAATTGGTTCGGCTTGTTTGTTGCTTTTGTTTTGTTTGCGGGTCTCGGATGGGTTTCTTGTATAGTTAAACTTAGAATCTATGGGAAACGCCCACCGAACTTAGCCTAGGGATGATACACTATTGTGTATTTTATGTATTTATTATTGTCCTTTGACAAAATTCTGCACCAAGGGGTTGCACAATATTTCTTGCCGCTAATATTAGTGGACTTTTTCCTAAATTTTAACAAGCTGAAAGTTGTATCAATTTGTAACTGTACGTTTCGGCATTTGTGAGTAAATCGAAGTGTATGGATGTTAGTATTCTGTACTACTAAGGGGATACCTGGTGATTTTTTTTTTTACATCCGAAAGTCATACTGAGCATCTCCTCCAGCACAACGTAAAAGGATCTTCAAAAAAAAAAGAACAATCAAACAGGGCATTTTTTCTAAAGCAGAAATTTACTTATGGACTTTGTTTTTTTAGTTAGGTGTTGGATACTTGCATTTGCCCTAGAAATTCTCGAATTTTACGTTTACATTTCTCAGATAGTATCTTCTTTTAATTTTAGTAGATACATAAAATCATAGGGCCCAAACACTGGAAAGCTAAATTATCTCTTGGTAATATGAACTTGCCCTTCAATTTTTTAAAAAAAGTTTCCGAGTTGTGTGTTTCTTTTAGCTCCAAATATTCATAATTTATTTTCAAACAATTAAATTCTTTTTCTACACCTCCCATAATTATTTAGTCTCTAGCTGATGAAGGACATTTTAATTTCACACATGACCCTATCACCTACCAAACCATTTGTTGTGGCACCGACAAATGAATCTTTCTATCAATATTTTTATTGATCCACTTCAACAATAATACCATATACTTTTCACTTTGTATTATATGCATTACTTATAGAGGAATGTTTTAATTACAATCTATTATATAAAAATCAATCGTTGTGTGTTAGTCGGGTAAAGGGTCGAGAATTGCTAAACCGATTTGAATGATTTTTGTTTCATTTTGTTCGTCTTGAATCAGGGATGGTTTAGGAAAAAAGAAAATTCGGAAAATTCTCAACAGGTGGCGTTGCAGGCACACATTTCGATTTTCATGGGAAAAAGCACTTTGAAAAAAAAAAAATAAAAAGTAGTGAAATTTCCAAAACAAAAAAAATATTTTAAATTTGAAAAGCAATTGTTGTTGTCAATTATTTTGATTATTTTCCAAGCAAATTGTTGTTGTCAACAATTTTGAAATTTATTTTTTTTTAAATTACCTAATAAGTAGTTTGTTTCTGTTTACTATGTTACATACATTAATTTACTTTTTTAAATGGAGTAGATACGTTGATTTGTTTGATGGTGTTTGAATCCATCATTTTTGTTTGTCAAGCATTTTCAGGATGTGTGAGTAAGTTGAAATGTAGGAGTGATTGAGATGACAAGGACAATGATGACAGGCAACAGGAGTTGTCGAGCGTTGTGAGTGTTCAAGTAGGGGTTGTTAGGAAAATGCTCATTCGTGAGTATGATTATGAGGAGGGCAGCTCAAAGATACCATAACACCTTCGGTACTGGTGTGGAGAGAGAAGGGAAAAGGCTTACCAACCAAGTTGATAGGTGTGGTTAGTTTTCTTCTTGGCTATTAAAGTTACAAATATTTCGTTTAGAGTTAATCCTTTCCCAATTTTCTTCCTATCCCTTTAATGCAAACAAATTTTAAAATGTTCGCATCAAAATTCAGGCATGTAAAAGTACGGTAGTCCGCAAGCCAAGCAGAAGATCCCACTCCACCGACGAGCTAAGCACAGGCTTAAACAAGCATGTCTGCCTTGCTTTGTTGACCCTACAACCCTTTCACCGAAGTCAAAATTGAGATTCCTGTGTCTCTAAATATAGAAGGAAATAGATATGTGCGTTAGTTAGATTTGAATGATTTTTGTTCTGTTTTGTTCGTCTTGAATCAGAGATGGTTTATAAAAAATCATAAAATTCTCAACAGGTGGCGCTGTAGGCACACGCTTCGTTTTTAACTTAAATTCAATTAACTTCTAAAATATAATAATACAATAACAATAATTTATAAATATAATTCCTTCGGTGTGAAACTCGATGACTTTATATCTCGATAACTGATGGGCCAATTTTCATGAAACTTTTTGGTTTTGTTCGTATTGACGTATTTAAGGTTTAGCAAGACTTAAAAGATAACATTCTTTTAGACTCAATAGGTAATGTTTTCGATCTCCAAAGCCACTCAGGCGATTTCCATGAAAATTTGTGGATGTGTATGGTTGGTGTATCGTAGCTCAGCGAAATTATACTCACAAGAAATATTACCCGTCACAATCGAGGTAAAAATATAAATCATGAGACAAATGAAAAAGACAAGACAATTATAGTGGAAAAAGTGTTATAAAAAACCACTTTCGTTTATTATTCTCATACAACCTTCTCGGTTGGTTCCTGCTGAAAGACTGACTTTCGTCATACAAATCTCAGAACCTTCTCGGTCTTTCGTTAAGTTTATATACATAGTTGCTTAATACATCGACTGCAGAGTTGCAATACTCATGCAGTTCGATACAGTTGGTTCCAGTTTGAAGGATAGGATACTTTTGGACCCGATAGGTGGCACGTCAATCATTGCGGTTTGATTGACACACATCGATATTGATATACTTCAGTTATTTCTATTGGCCCTTAGCTATAAAACATTTTAGACGCGACTTTTAGTCTAAATTAGAAGAAATAAAGCATTAAATTTGACTTTAAGTTGAGAAATAGTTAGATTGGAGTCACCGCCAGGGATGCAAAGCCGGATCTAAGTTATTGTCTGAACCCTTAGAAAAGTATGCCTTTTTTGAAAAATCATGCCTTATTGGTAAAAAAGATAAAAATTGCATATCTTACAAAGGAACTGCAACTAACCTGCAAGGTGATTCAAGAAATTGTTATCAGAATGTTGGTCGATTGATAGGCAATTCTATCTTTTTTATCTCTATAATCCAAGGTTTTGATTTGGTGAGTAAGTCAAGTAGGTTCTTGGAAAATAAGCACGACGATCAGTTGTAAATTAAACTTGATTGTAAAACAGTTCAAACAGTTCACAAAAAAATTATGCCTATTTTCTAAAAACTATTCCTCAAGTATCGGAATCAACATCACTGACTAAGTCCAATATAAAGTCTCATTTGTCACAAGCGTTTTTTCGAGTTTCCTCTTGCTTTATCTGTTAAATCATAACATTTTTTTTTTATTTAGTTTACATCATCAACATCATCATCAAGTGGACTTAAGGACCGAACTTTGTTATTTTTCTTTTCTTTTTAAGTGTCATACGTAGAGTATTTAATACAACTTTTTAATAAAGAATTTGAATTGACCGAATTGCATAAAGAGGCATGTGCAATGTGCATGCTCGGAATTATTATTTTCATTACATTAACGAATTGGGGCGGAACTAAGTTCGCCGGGCCAGCTAGTATAATATAATTTTGAATTTATAAAGCAAAAATAATTAATATTTTAAAGCCAAATGAATGTGTTTTTCTTTTTAACACTTTCGGCATCTTGCTATTTCTTTTCAATTATCTGAACTCGTAACAGTAGAAAAAATTAGCAAATTATTTTGGAATATCTAAATAAAATAACAAATATTGAGCGTTTGCCTTTTCCAAGGAAATATAAAACAATAATATTTGAAACTCCTACAAACAAAGCAAAAAATTCAAACACATCTACAACAACAAAGTCATCACCCAGTCCCCAGCCCCACCCACTCTCATATAAATTTTTCTCGGATTATCAAAATTTATCTCATTGTTGCTTCCTTCACTTTATCAAACAGCAGGAATTTTAGTATGTACCCAGCGATGCCAACCTAGGCTTTTTCATGCCTTTTAGGCATTATTTCATTAGCTAATGCTTTAAGGCTTTTTTATTTCCAAAAAGGCATCTTTTTGTTATTTCAAATATATGTATAAGTATATATATATTTTTTGATTCAACATGTACTGACTTTTTATTTTTTTAAATATTCTTAAAAAATCTTGGCAAAAAGAAGACCTCGGTGCTCGGTCGGAATGTTTTCATTCCACCTTCAAACCAAAAAATTGTTTTTGTTAATTTTTTTATATTTGTGTTTATTTTTTGATTTATTGTTCCAATTTACATAAAAAAATATTTTAGGCTTTATTTTATTGAAAAAGGCATCTTTTTTTCAAGTTAGGCTTTTTTTCGGCAAAATTGGTTGGCAATGCTGATGTACCTATCTATCAGAAACCCAAACAAAACAAAATAAACATTTTTTTTTTCAGCGAAAATCTGCAAACTATAGAGTCTCAATATAGAGTAAATTTAGAGAAAAATCGAATAACGCTAACGTTATGTCGTAACTCTGAAAGCAAATTCAGAATGCAGTAAAATAGCAAACTTTTCAAAATTCGAATTTAACTATTTTATGAACTAAACATAAAATTTTTATTCATTGAGCATACAAATATGCAAAGCCCATTTTCTTTTTTACAGATTAAAAAAATAGTTCCTTGTTCCTCCACAAAGATTGTTTGCTTTTAGTAATATTAACCTGCAGTTTAAAGATGGTAAACAAAAAAATCAAAATTGTGCTTCAATAGCGACCACGAGTAGTCCATTGGTAACAAAATTAAATCATACAAAAAATAAAAATGTTTGACCTAGAGATTGCCCTACCGGGGCGCAGAAAAAAAACACCCAAAAAAGGGTGTTTTTTGTACTTTATGAAATATCAAGGTCGAAAAATAAAATTGTGCTTCAATAACTACATACCTACCTACTGGCTATTAAAAACCGTTTACTTCGATCGATTATCTCTTAAGAACTGCGAGAAACTACGGGGCGCAGAAAGCAGTGAGAGTGCTTATGTAGGCTAGCACCTCAACTGCAAACCACACAGATACAAAAACAAAACAAAACAAACACAAGTCCCCTGGGAAAGCTATTAAGAGCAAGTACCAGATGGTACTTGCAAGATAGCCAAAAATGAGGCCGACGGAAAGCCCCATGACAAAGATAAGGAGGACAAAGTCAAATATCAGGCGATCGTTGACGAATACAACGAAAGCCTGAAAAACAACCCAAGGCAGGCAACGAAGCGAATCAGGTCTTAACCTCCCATCGCCCGGCCCCTAAAAAAACCAAGGCAACCGTAGGGACGGCAGCCGTCAACAAGTCAAGTTCATCGGCGGCCAGTGTGGTAGACGAACTCTCCACAAATGGGAAATCCACAGCAAAGGCGTGGGGAAGCATTGAGGCAAGCTTTCCGACATGGTGCTGGACCACCTTTTAAAAAACCAAGGGGGACCTCTTCCAGACTTTGACTCCGCCGAGATGGTGAGGGGGTATCGGGTGATCAAGTGCGCCGACCAATTCTCCAGGGATTTCCTTAGCGAGTGCGTTGCTAAGGTTAGCGACGCCTGGGACGGTTAGAAGCTCAAACTCATCCCAGCTAACGACATCCCGAGGAGACCCAGGGCCCGCATTTGGTTGCCCAATATGAAGATAGAAGGGGAAAGGCTTCTCCAATGTCTCAAACTCCACAACCCGGCGGTTCCAATGGATGACTGCTCAGTCATCAAGGCGGAGGAACCCCACAAAAACACAATGTCCTTCCTGCTACTTATAAATAACGAGTGCCTGGCTGCTCTCGAGAAGGCAGACTACAAACTTAGGTTTGGTATACGGCATGCTAAGCTCAAACTTTTTATTTCCTCTGGTCCTGATGACGATGCGGACATCGTCGAAACCGACAAGTTGTTGGAGGACCTCTTACTAACCGAAAAAAACACAAATAATGCTGAAAGTCGTTCAGATTAACTTGAGGCACTCAAGGTGTGCCTCCGACAATCTGAAGGTTTTTCTAAGGGAGGAAAACGTGGACATCGGAGATTCGTCCATAAAGGGGCTTCAAGACAGACAATACAACATTTTTTACAAACATCAGGCCACAGGTAAGCCTAGAACTTGCATACTCGCCAAGAAACATCTTAAAGGTTTTTTATGTCCCAATCTTAGCTCAAACGATTTAACAGTGGTTAAACTGGAGTGTGCAAACCAATTAACGTACCTGGCATTAGCATACATGGCACATGAGGTACAAGCGCCGCCAGTGGAAGTGGAGCAGCTCATAGCCGCAACAACAAGTAAGGACAACCTACTATTAGGTTGTGACGCCAACGCCAGGCATACATTATGGGGGAGCTCAGAAGATAATGAAAGGGGTGAGTCACCTTTTGATTTTCATTTAACTACTAACCTATCTGTCTGCAATAAGGGCACGACTCCAACCTTCGTTTTCCCGAGTACGGGAACTTTCCGGGGGTGGGAAGAGGTCCTAGATATCACACTAAAAACAAACAACGACATTTTTAGAGTCGAAAACTGGAGAGTTTCCAATCTGGAGGCACTCTCAGACCACAGATGGATCCTCTATGACTTGGGTCTCGAGGCTGAGACTAGTAAACCATTTAGAAACCCAAAGAGAGTTAATTGGACCAAGTTTAGTCAAGTCCTTCGGACAAAACTCAAAAATACACCTGAAAGACACACTTTAGCAATTGAAGAACTGGAGGCAAAGGTTAAGACTTTCGAGAACGCAATGGTTGCGGCATACAAAGTCTCCTGCCCAGTTAAACGTAGCAAAAAAAAACACTTCCCCCATGGTGGTACGAGGATCTCTCCAATCTCAGGCAGATGACCAGAGCGATTTTCAATATCTGCCACAAACACAAATTCTGGCAGCCTTATAGGGACTGTCTTAGTCTTTATAAAAAAGCCATCAAGGCATCCAAAAAGGAGGCCTGGATGGATTATTGCCATTCAATAGAAACCCTTAAGGACTCCGCCAGGCTTAGCAAAATTCTGTCCAAGGAACACTCCAACCCTTCCTTTCTAAGAAAGTCAGATGGAGGTTCGACTGAATCCTGTGCGGAGACCCTGGAACTCCTAATTAACACACACTTTCCCGGTTGCAACGATATTAGTACAGAACCCGGGAGGTCTCGGCCAGTACAACCTGCACTCCATAACCACATCACTTCATTAATTTCCGAGGAAAATATCTCCTGGGCCATCAACAGCTTCTCTTCGTTTAAGTCTCCGGGCCCTGACGCTGACGGCATTTTACCTGTCATGCTACAGAGAACGCAAGACTTAACAATACCTTGGCTGGCGTCAATCTTTAGAAGCTGTATAATACTAAACCACGTTCCCTACTCCTGGAGACACGCTAGAGTGGTGTTTATACCGAAGGTTGGCAAACGCGGACATGAAGCCGCAAAGGACTTCAGGCCAATTAGTCTAACCTCCTTTGTTCTCAAAACTCTAGAACGTGTCCTAGACATCCACATGCGCAGCTTTCTAGTAGAATCATCGCTATCTAAATCACAGCACGCCTATCTCAAGGGGAGATCTACGGAAACGGCTCTACACGAGGTAGTGCGGACAATCGAAAGATCCTTAAAGTTGTCGCGTATGCGGATAACGTGGTGATACTAGTGTCAGGGAAGTTTCCCTCCTTGATTAGCGAAATCATGGAGGCCGCTCTAGAAAAGGTAAACACCTGGGCTGCAAGCTGCGGCCTCTGATGCTGTTCACTACCAAAACCAAAATACCCGATTTTACCCTCCCCCGTCTAAATGGTCAACCACTCACACTATCCTCCAGCGCTAAGTATCTGGGCATCATGCTTGATACAAAACTTAACTGGAAACAAAACATCGAACACAGGGTAAGGAAGGCGCGTATTGCCTTCTACGCCTGCAGTAAATTCTGACATACGGCTCACTCGTATGGTGGCCTGCGCTGAGTAAAGGCTACAACCTTACAAAGCTTAAAAGACTGCAAAGAACAGCCAGTATAGGCGCCACGGGTGCAATGAGGTCGGCACCAACGTATGCCCTTACTGTGCTCCTGCATCTTCTACCTCTCGAGCTACACACCAAAGATACTGCACTATGCAGCGCCATAAGACTCAGGGAGTCTGGGTGCTGGAGTGCAAGGCCGTATGGCCACAGCAACATTCTGGACTCGTTACCAAACGGTATGGCCACGTCTCCAACCGATTATATCACACCACAACTCAATTTCAAAAAAGGCTTCCAGGTAAGCTTCCCTTCCAGAGCTCAGTGGAAGAAGAACGAAGTAGTGCAGGGCTTTGACACGGTCATATACACTGACGGATCTAAGATGAACTGTGGTGTGGGGGCCGGGGTCTACTCAGAATCACCGAATATATCAGAATCATACCGTTTGCCGGATTTTGCCAGCGTTTTCCAGGCTGAATTACTGGCTATCCGAGAAGCCTGCGCGCTTTTAGGGCATGACACAACGCACAAACAAAACATTGCTATCCTTATTGATAGCCAAGCCGCCATCAAAGCCATCAATTCGGCTACCATATCCTCCAAGCTGGTGCAGGAGTGCCGGAACGAGCTTGCCCGCCTGGGCGAACGTTTCAGTGTCACACTTCTCTGGGTACCGGGGCATAGTGACATAATAGGCAACGAGCGCGCAGATGAGCTTGCCAGGCGGGGGTCAGCTCTACACGTCTCACACGCGGCAAGGGTCCATGTTCCACTAGGAGTGGTAAAGGGACAAATTCATTCACTTTTTCTGCAGAAAGCCAATCTCCAATGAAGGGGTTTGACCAACTGTGTCATATCAAGAAAGATATGGCCCACATACGACCAAAATAGAACAAGAAACCTGCTAAATAGAACCCGCCCAGATATTGCCAGAGTCACGGCAATAATCACGGGGCATTGGCCAATTGGCGACCATGCGCCCAAACTTGGGATCCCACACAACCCTCATTGCCGCAGCTGCGGAAATACAAATGAGAAAGAAACTCTCTGCCATTTCCACTGCAAATGTCCGGCACTAGCAAGAGCCAGATTGCGGACACTGAACCAACCTTTTTTTTGACGACCTTAGCGACTTTTCGGGTAAAGGGATATTAGATATAATCCGTTTCCTCAACTCCACAGGTTGGATATAAGTATATAATGCATTACGCCCCTTTAAAACCATCACAAACTAGGTCACACGAGTCGTGGTAACAAAAAGGCACATCATAGTGCTACTTGGGTTCAAAGATGGACCGCCACTTCTACCTACCTACCTACGGGGCGCAGAAACGTCTACCCTAGCCACCCAGCCTAAACGGTGGCTATTTCGTTTTTGATCCATATTTTCAGTCTAAATTAGAGAATTTCTGTTGTAGAGAGAAGTATAGCAAAATATTTAAAGGAAAACACTTTATGTTCTCTTTGGAGGAGACTGGCTCTTATCCGAGTAGTAAAAGAATGCATTTTTATTCCACAAAAAAAATGGTTATTGTCAAATGAACTTCATTTATTTGTTTTATTATTGCATGTAAATATTTTTAATGCGATCAGAAAGAAATGCAATCATAAAATTACATTCATTGATTTCGTTTTATAACTCTGAAGGGTTGAGTAAAAAAAATTCTACCAGCTATCTATGTTTGCATTAAATAATTCGTTTCAATCAATGAGATCGAAGAAAAATAAGCAAATTCAAGAAAAAAAAAAAACATTTCTTGTACATTTTTGGATTTTTAGGTGTGAGAGTTTGTTTGGAATCCTTTTCAAACTGTTGAAAATATAAACGATGAACGATTCGATTGACCGTTCCGACGATGATGTTATATAAAGCAAAATAAAAACGATATCGTTTTGTTCAATCGTTTCGACTTCGACGACTATCGTTTCATAAATAACGCGATGGAGAGCCCTGTTTTTTCTTGTTGCCACAGAGTATGTTATATAAATGTTCACCTAACTGCCAAAGAATTCATTCAGCATGCGCGACGCGCGAGATGTATTTACTATAATATAAATATGGATAAGCAACCAATGTACGCAACGCAGGCCCATTGGATGGTTACAAAAAAATATATCTAACGTCAATGACAATTTTTGCATGAGTTGGAATGGAACCATAAACAAAACTATTCTTATTTCGGCTGTGGTTAACATAAACCAATATAGCTACTTTAGCTGTTATGGCCTAGCACGGCTTTAAAGGCGAATATTTTAAATCGACTCTTGTTGTTATTCTCGTTTTTCTGAATTATAAACACAAACTCCCTTACCAATAATAAATTTTAGTCTGGCAGCTTACAAAAAGACTCCACGCTTTCCAATATCCCTGTAACGATAAACAAATATATAGTAGTCAGAATATCGCTATAGGTAACTATACATATATGGCGGCATTCATTAAATTCAACTAAAAAATAATAATAATAGCGCAACAGGTCTGTAGGGACCCTGGGCCTAGCTTCTCGCAACCATTCATTTTGTGTGAGTTTTTCATTTTTGGAACGAATGGAAGGGATCTACAATTTTACGCCGAGTCCAAACTGCTAATTGAGAAGCTTTTTTCAAGACAGTTATACTCTCGGATGTTTGTCAGATGTTCGCGAGAGGTGGCGCAGTGAAAAAACCTTGAGTTGCAATTTGGGTTTTTGCGGGATTCGAACCTCGGACACCTCGCTTAGTATTCCAACACACTAACCACTAAGCCACTGCGCTAAATTCCTACTTTATTTTTCCTTTTATATCTACTATTGCTCTGAAATTGAACTGAAATAGTATGGCACTTGGTTTTTACTGGTAAACTACATAAATGATTTATTTTATCCTTTATTTTATCATTAAAAATGTTGAATGGATTAAAATTTTTAGGCGACCAAGATGAATAGAGGAAAGTCATGCTATCTCCATACCCAAACATTTAGTTTTTTTTACATATTGCTGTGAATTCATTAACAAAGAGAGGACAGATATTTGGTTAAAACTAGATGCGAATTCATAAAGGAGAAAACATACCAGCTTTCGTATAAAAAGCCACGGCTTTATATTTTTTTGGACAGAGAGATCCGTTTGTCAGCAGTCAATACTAATAAAGGCATAAGAATGAGATCACAAATCAAACGAATAAAGTATCACGGATGTTCAACCCATAATTACAGATACAAAATTAAAAATAAATACAACTTCCGCGAACCATTATTCCTGCCAACACTTGAAAATATTGCTATTTCTGACTTCAAACATGTGAAATAGGAGTGGTAATTAGTGTCAGTGAATTAAACCAACAATTTATCAATCACATTCGCTTCCGGAAGCCATTTTGTTTTATAGGAACACGAAGTTTTATTAGCCATCGCTAAAAAAAATAACCATTAAAGTTTTTGTACCAAAAACTAATTATGAAATTTGAATTCTGCTATGTCAAATAGTGTAGTAGATTTTAAAAAAGTTGTCGATTTCTACAATACAGTACATTACAGATGCAAAAAATAATCAAATTAACTCAACTTAATTTCGTCTAAGCTCGACTTTAGTTTTTATTTGCGGCCACAGAAATATGTCCTATGCTATAACGTGTCATTGCCAACATTATGTAGATCAAGTAAAGTAGAACTTACTCAATATCATACCAGTATGTAATTATGATTAAGACACGTACGTAGCTCCTTACAAATTGTGTTCGAGAACTATTGCTGGACTAACATATTTCTAAATCATATACTTATATTAACTATAAAACTATTGCAACAAATTGTAAACAAACCAATTTGTACTTATTGTGAAATAAAATTTCATTGAGTGATCAGCAATTATGGTAAATGTAATTTTTTTAAAACTCATGGACTTTAATTTATTACGCAGTCTTGAAGGCCTCGGACTTTTATTTATTAATAATAAATTATTTTCAATGTACCCCTTTCTTTTATAACGAATAAAACATTGAAAGTATCTTAATGCAAACATGCGAAAGTCACGACGTGAATGTATACAAAATTATATGGGTATACAGGTTTGCATTTTTTTTTTTTTGCTTAATGTATTTCAGGAAAACACCAGGCGAGAATATTTTCACCGACACAGTCAACGAAATGTCTGTGGTATGCTTCGCAACCTATCTTGTATCTTAAACTATTGTGAAGGAAAAACAAAAGCAGATATTACGTTTTTATTAAATAGAAAAAAAATATTAAGGCGACAAAAATAGATTTTCCTTCATATGTCCCACTAACAGGTTGGAAGAGTTTCCAACTAGACTGCAAGAATTTAAAAAATAATTCAGTCATCCATTGTATCGAAATATTGAGTGTATGTGTTTAATGCAAACAAGCAAAAAGAAAATGTTTAATTTTACTGTTATCTATGACTGTACTGTATAGTAGTGTAACTATAATGTAATGCATGTATTAGTGCTATGTGATCTTGAAGTGGAGCTTTTTCTTTATCCACCCAAGGTATTTCAAAGTAAAAATTTAAGTAAAATATTAAAAGATGTCTGTATTTTGGTATAGGTACAAAAATATTCGTTGCCAAAAAATACAAAGAAAAAGAGCGGAGGGAAGCGAAAATTCGAACAAAAAAAAATATATATTTTCATTTCTTATGTAGTTTTGCTGAATAATTTGATGAAGCCAAATTTGATCAGTTGGCAGTTTGAAAAAATTCTTCGTTGAGGATAGATCGCTATTTTTTTAGGAATAAAATGTAAGAAAAAATCTCAATTATATGCATTATAGCAAAAATAAAAATATTCAAGAAGAGCTAAAATAATAAAGAGCAAATTAAACAATAAATAATGTGCAAGCCAAATTAAAAAGATATATACTGTCGAATGTCAAAATTATCGATTCGTGGCAAAATACAGTGAAGTGTAGCTTAATGTAAAAACATTCATATTGTTTCAAGAAATGCATATTAAAAATAACATTAGAATGCCTTGATATTCTAAACTTAATATTACTCATAAAAGTGTTTATTTTGGTGTAAATTTGCAATAAACTTAAACAAATTCATACGTATAACCTATAAACTAAAACGAATCATAACCAATGGATACCTACTTCTAGCGTTAAAAAATTCTTTTCGATTTTTCTACATTTGCAGCGAACGAGACTAGCAATCGAAATTATAACATCTATCTATATTTATATTTTTGTAAAATTCTATCGTAAAAATGTTCAAGAACCATTTGGAAATGATTGGGAGGAATGAAAGTCCCAGCAAGAAAGCTAAATTCTGGCAGTCATATATCAGATCTCTTAAGGGTATGTAAAACCAAAAACGATTTATTAAGACATAGATTTTTTTATGGCCTAAGCTCTATAAAAATAACTTAATCATGAATAAATAAAATTGGGATGCATAAAAATGACATTCTTCAAAGTCGCAATCTTAAAATAAAATGAGTATTCATTTATACATTTTTTTTATATGCATTGAGTGAGCCACTTCTATTTTTGAATACTGAATAGTATTAATTCACTGGTCATCATTTATTCAGGCGTTATTTTGTTAAATATCCCATTCACATTAAATTTGGATCATTTCCAAGAATTTGTTTATTTACTGTGGAGTTTTACGTAAATTAAAAATGTTACTCAAATTTCAATTTAATTAAAAAAAACCCAAACGTTTCTTAATAATTTCTTTAATCATTATATAAGTTTTTTGTTCGTATTGTGTTATTACAACTACAGTAACATACTTTTTACTTCAAGGATCCGAAGATATTCGTGCTCACGAGACACCAAAAGCTCGTTCATGGAGGCCATACAGTGCATATGTTGACTCTCCTTCAACTTACAGGAGCATTTTCGATGAACCTGCAACTACATCTGAACGAGTTCAAGCCCATGGATATAGATATTTGCCAGTCTCAAGGGATACCTATGGTTATTCCCCCCGTGCTATATATGATCATCATTATAGCAGAACAAGTAAGTTCTTCAATTATATGCCACGTATACAATGATATTTCTGCAGCAAACAATTCGAACAAATAGTTTTCGCTAAACTTTCAATTCATCACCAACGCATTTTTTTTTCAAGCGCCTGTAGTAAAGCAAAAAAACAAAACCCACCAAAAATGCTTAACCCAAAATAGAATTGAATTACGTCATACAAAAAAGAAAATTGTTTTTCTGACTAAAGATATTCCAATGAAAAATTTTCTGTACCTATTGCATGTCCATTATAAAATAGTCGAATACGTATGTTATCACCCGTGTTTTATTGTTTAGTTCTTCTACTTTCACAATAAATTATTTGATGACCCTTTAATTGAACCGCTTATATTTCTTTGCTTATTTGATATTAATTGATACAAACGTATACGTCCTTTTATTATAATCTTACTATTAATTGCTCATCTGTGAAAGCGATCGCACACACATAATCTGCTGAATCTAAATTTAAATTGTGGGTTCATATAGAAAATATTATGTTCTATGCATACCCCTCGCATATATGAAGGATAAGGTTACAAATTTTGGTTAAAAGAATTTATAGATTTATACCTAGGTCTTCGGCTGTGCATCTTTTACATGTTCAGTTTATAGTTGTTATAGTTATAAAATTTGCACAACTAAGTCCATTTCAGAGTGAATTATGTGCAAGGGAGCAATAATATGATGGTTTTGTGAAATTTATAAAATAAGGAATTTCTATATAAAGCTTGTGTGTATGTACATAGGTACATACATTCCGGTTTCTAAGACGAAACGAGATAGAGAATTATAAACAAATGTGCATATATTTTGCACTTTTTCTTTTCTTGCCTATAAATAGCGCATTCTTTTTCAATGTCAATGCTTTAAGAAAGATACTTTGGGAGTAGTTCAGCATATTATATTAAAATATAATTATTAAAGATGAGCTTATAGTAATTAGGTTAGCGTTGATAAATATTCGTAGCTTATTATTATTACGAATGTTTTGTACATTGGAACGTAAACACATATTACGAGCACGAGAATATCGGCATTAGATGAATGATTGATAGAACTAAAATTTAGCTTTAGTCGAAATAATTAAGTCGAAATTAACTATCTGTGTTCGAACAATTTGTGAACAGTTAGGTTTTGTAACGGTCCAACAAAACCGGAATTCAAGAAGCTAGAAAAAGATTTTCGTATCCATTATACAAATCAGATCCGTTGATTTAGGAATAGCGGATGAGTTGCTGTTGAGACCAACCATATCGTTAATGACTTCACTTTAAAAAAGCTATTCCAAGTTGTACCTACCTAATATGCTAGTTGTTTATTGACAGTCTTGCAATACCCCTCATTTTTATAAATATGTATAAATATAACGATTACATTTTAAAAATGTGATGTACCTACCTACTGGAAAGTGTTAACGCTGTTTTCGAGTTTCTTTTTTGACAAATGCAAATAAACTTAATATTTTGATAGGGAGCCCCATTCTTGGTTGCCAATTAGACGATAGCATAACGTTTTCTATTTTTTTGGGGAACCATACGTTTTACTGAACAGTTTCACAAAGACCGTAGACTCAATTAAAAAATTTGAAGTAGAAAACAAAAGGCAAACAAATAAAAAAACCTGGAAATCAACATGATACTCTTGATTTTTTTTTAATAATTAACAACAATAAATGGATTCAAGATATGTATTTTTCAAAAGTCAAATGTACCTATAGGTACTGAAGTTTTAAGATTCTGCATTAAGCAAAACGAGTCTCCCAGCTGAAACTAATACAGTTCCTGTTAAATTGTTTACAGGGTTTTTATTTCCCGGTATCTTGTATAAGCCCGGTTCGAATCGCATTACCTATCCGTGAACCTGAAATATGTGACCGAATAATTTATTTATAGGTATAGGTCTCGTTCAAAGATTTCCACTTAAACGGGTCCAAAATCCTATTCAAGCTATCTACACAACATAAATATTTTCTCTCTTTCATTCATTATGCTCAACTATATAATGTATACGAACCACTGGAAAAATTCAATCGACACTTAATATATTTCTACTCTAAAACTTTCTTGTAAGAAATTGATATTGAGAACCCAAAGATTCATTTATCTTAAGATTCATCCTAAGCATTCAGTGTTTGTGGGATATTATAACATTGTAAAACATCTTTCTTAAATATCTATCCTCAAAACCTACATATTTCTATATTTCTTGCTCATTTTTTTATATTAATTACTTTTAATTTTTTAAAATTTATTTCAGCATAAACGCGCTATAAAAATTATCTGAAACACAAAAATATTCATTGCTTCGCACAACTAACAACCGCAACATTGTATCTATTTATTTAAAAGAAATACAATTCAGCATAAAAAACAAAAATAAAACAAAAATGATTAGCAATTGCAGATCATATCTCTATTAGAAGAGCCAAACTATAATATTCTGTTCTCAGACTTAGAAGTACCTGTAGTATAGAGATTGCATACAGAGTTCTTTGTTGTTATAATGTTGGGTATATGTAATAATATAAAATAAATTGTATTTTTTTATTGGAAAATAACAAATGCATTTTTCTGGTTGCAAAAAAAGGTTATGTCTGAAATAGTATAGGTACGTATCTAAAAAAAATAAATAGAAGCTTTTTAGATTCAAGATTTGATAATATATCTCATTAAAGGTACTTACAAAGTTAACTAAATCTAAAGCTATGTACGAAATGTATTTTTGCCTTGAAAAAGTTAAAGATTTATTATTATTAAATTTGTTTCTTAAATGGACTGAAATACAAGATTTCTCATGTTAAATCAAACGTTTTTATTACGAATGCTTTAAATCGTATGAATACTAAATTATGTAATCCTAAATCTGTATTCACGAGTATGCAATAACACTCATTTATATAATACATCATTTGCAGTACATATGTATATCCAAAAATTAACTTGAATATTAACCCGTGTCTTCTGTCCTAAGGTTTCGAATGCTATATGAAGACCGATTTTGACACGAGTCTTTGAAAATTATTGATTGCCTAGTTAATTGCTTGTACTTATTTTAGGTAGATAATTAAATTAAATTCGTATACTGATAATGTTTTGATATGTAGTTCCAGCAAGCTATGACGCTGAGAAGGCATGGAATGATCATTTGAAGCGCATGCAGGAGATCGAACGCAGGTGAGAAAATTATGTATTGTTGTATATGTATATGCTAAAGTTTATATGTAAAACTTGAATATAATATAACACAGCATAGTATGATCATATTTCATTGAGGATTTTTCTTAAATGGAACTAAGAATAAAGCTTTTTTATATTCTTTTTTAAGATAATTATAATTTATATTATTATAGGTACCCATCTCGTTATGGTCTTTACCTGAAGGACAAACCAAATGCACCAAATGCCCTAGTTCCTTTGGAATACGAGCCAGAGGATAAGCTCCTTCAAGAACTTAATAAGGGTAAGGAATATTAAATTTAGCATACAAAATTACGAATATCAACTACTCCAATAATAAACACATATAACAACGGCTTCCATCTAAGGAAAACCTTAAAACAAAATTTGCTAAATATTAAGATATAAGTAAATGAGTGCATACGTAAATGAAATCTAAGAATAGCTCTTCCTCTTATGTAAGAGAATTTTTTTCAAATTCATTGCCACCATTTTAAAAACCAAAAAATAATATAACAATTTAAATTGAACGTGATTAATTGAGTTCGATGGAATTTTTTAATTTTTTTTTTTGAAATAACATCTGAAGGGGCTTTTTAAAAAAATTTACAAATTCAATCGAATCAACCTAATCAAGTTCACTTATAGCAACATCATAAGATTCTTCTGTTAACTTTATTGTTATTTATGAATATATGTTGATACAAATAAAGAATATAAAATTTTCGTAATTATAAAACAAACAACTGAAAACTGTTTATATTTAAATTTTTCGTTAAATGTTTCATTGTTAATTTAATCAAACAATAAAATTTGTCTTTAACTTCATTCTGACAATTCTCAATCATATAACTTAAATTGTAACAGAGTTCAGCTTGCATTTTCTTTTTCTTATTTTATTTCAATTAGTTCTTTCGAGGCATTAAGTCTGTTTTAGTGGTGTCCGTTAGATCAACAACAACTTTGAAGTATAAATATTTTTTGTGAACGTTGTTACTAATCACTGTATGTATATATGCACAGAAATTCATTTTACTCTCAATGAAAATAAAGCAGTGTTATAAATAAATAAAATAAAGCGACAACCTTAAAAAAATCTTTAATAAACTTCATACAGCTTAAATATATCGGTTAAAAAAATGCAAGCTATGCTTTCTTATTGTACAAATTTTGTCAAAATTCACTTCTAACAATTTTTAGCAAAAATCTCATATTTGGCACATTAATTTACACTGTGGTAATAACACATCGAAAGGGAAAATTTCAATTTATTTTATACTGATTAAGATATCGAAAATGTAATGCTCCATGTGAGTACATTCATAAATAATTTAACAAACATTTTTAAGGCTAAAATGAGTAAAGTTTGTATTAAATATAATCATTTAGATTACATCAACTGAAAAAAACGATGTTTTACATTTTTCTAAAACAAATAACTACAAATACGAATCAAATAAAAATTCATACACAAATTTACAGTTCTTTTCTGTTCAAAATGTTACTGATACCATTTAATATATATAAAAAAGGAAACGAAAATATATATATATTCAATTTTTGAACAAAAACTAAGTGTGGTTGTTTAATTTTTTTAATTTTTGATTTTTGAGCCAACTTTGATTTGTGGCTTCTCTTGTTCCCCACTCTAACTCAAAAACTTTCCTTTTTTAATGTTGACCAATCATTTTCATTTAACTCACATCTTAAGTAGTTATTTCGTCGCTGTATATATTGCGAACCATGAAATATTTAACGAAATTTTATTTTAGATGTGTACTTGATACGTGTTTTTGTCCTTCAAATTATTTTCCTTTTCTAAAGTAACGTGTAAATAATCGGTATAATTTTTGTATATATATCCTAGCCCCCTTTATATGTCTTATTGAAATCAAAATGAATAGGCATGAAGCTTAATTTTTTGATAAACATTTTATTGGAAGAAACTTAATTGTTCATTAAATGATATTTACAGTGTTATTACAAGAAATAACAAACCAGAAAGAAGTCTCAATATGAAGTCTATTTGATCTATAGATACCTGATGCTAATTTACATTTTGGAAGAAACATCTGAAATATGATCAATAGTATTACAAAATGCCTAAAAGAGCACATTCCAGCTAAGAAATATTAAAAAATAAAAAAATATGTGTGCATTAAAATTTAAGAAAACTACCAAGACGTAGTGTTATATAATTGCCTAAATTCGATGTCATATAGATAACGTATATAACTTGCAAAAGCTATACTTCTGCTTCAAATGCACTGTCTACTTTTAAAAAGTATCTACCGTAATTCAAAAGAATTGTGAAATTAGTCATGTGAAAATATATGGCCTAATGCTGGTTAGAAAGCAATTTTTTCGCTGTATTAGTTTATCTAATATTATTCCGATAATAGAATCATATGTAAATGCTTAATTGTCGTAAACACTAAATATGTATATATGACAATGAAGGACCCCACTCCTCGATCTCCCCCCAATCGTTGTATTGATAACGATGACCTATTCATTATTTTCATTTTATTTGAGGTTGGCAAACAGATTGTTAGCTGTTTTAACTTTAAAAACTAAAATTAAAAAAAAAATCCAGATAATTAAGAAAGTCCTAACTATACAAATTTGAATTCGGGGCCTATGGTAAGTAACTTTTGAAAACACATAATAATTGATTTAACAAATCACTTAAATATTTTAATTTTCATCTATTTAAGTTAGAGAAATAACCGATGTTCATAAAATTGCGTAATGTTGTAAAATCGTCGAGTTTGTCTGAATCGTGAGATAGCACATCATGTTGATTTAATAGCATGATAAAATGTTAATTCAAATTCTAGTTATATATTTTATCTATTAGTTTTCTTTACTTTTGTTCATATTTCCCCACAGATATAGCTTTCTGTTTGTCATAATTTTTGATTTGTTACATACTTTTTATACATATATATGATATATTGTATTCCATTTAATCGAAATGAAAATAAATCTAACCGAATAAGAATAGGTACACAAATTTAAAGTACAACACAATAATTTCACTTGAGCGTTGACTTTAATTTGGATTCATCACAAAGATTTGTGGAAAAATTTAGAGAAAAAATATTTATACGGTATTTATTGTTTCCAGCCTTTATTAGAAATATAACTATGGTTGATCAATATCTAAAAAATTCTCTTGAATCTAAAATGATAAACTTTGTTCGTCATTGTCATATGGAGTGGAGCGGAGTCAAAAAAAAAAACACTAGCTCCTTTGTCATCTACCGATTCTTATAAATAAAATTACGACTTTATACTGGTCTTTGTTAGTAGAACATTATTCATACAATTAAGAATTTAAAAATTTTCTGCTATGATTAATCGTTACGTTTACTTGTTAGTTTAAGATTCAGGGTTTCTACGAATGTATTTGATTTAAGAGTATTGGCTGAGCTTAGTGGGGATGTTCAAAATTTATAGTAAACTTTCACATTTTCATTGTAGTTAAACCAAAAGAGTGAGTACTTATGTTGGTTCGATTTTTTCGCATGAAATTTACGAAGCGAATAATTTGTTGCCTATGTTAAGACAATAAGAGGTAAATAAATGTCGACATTCGGACCAAAACGATGTTCTTT
This sequence comes from Cheilosia vernalis, assembly GCA_949126925.1. Lineage (NCBI taxonomy): Eukaryota > Metazoa > Arthropoda > Insecta > Diptera > Syrphidae > Cheilosia > Cheilosia vernalis. Next base: position 46,011,919 of record OX421358.1, read on the forward strand.
CGCACATCGCTGCTTAATTGAATTATATTTTTCAGTGTCGCCCTTTGATTTTTTTTGTTTTGATTTGGGAATCTTAAAAACAATCACTTTTTCGAATAATAATTAAACATCATATATTCTAGTCTTCCTGTTTAACAATAATTTTGGATGCCAACATTTTTTCAAATAGGATTGGAAAATTTGTGATTTCAACTGTACTGTTGTATCCGGTCATATTTATTTGCAGAATATTAATGATTATAAAGATCACGTTATTGCAGATATCGCATAATAAATAAGCGATATGAATAATATTAGTAGTAGATAGTTGTAATTGTTTTGTTTATTTCCATAAGAAATACAAAACATTACAACTTGAGAAAAAATGTCGTTTGTTGTAAAGAGTGGCTAATTAATTGAATATAATTAATTAAATGTACCTATATGTGTATTTATGAGTTGTGTTCATCTATCAAGCTTTTTCAATAGAAAAATGAACGCACAACTGTTTTCCGAAAACACTTCGTCGAAAGGGTCTAAGAATCGGAAATTTTCCAACGAAGTGAAAAAAAGTTTCTTTCTCATGTAAATTACATTAAGTACAGTTACTGTGTTATCCTTCCCGAAATTTGTATTAAGACAAATGTCACTTTCCTTTAAAAATTCCGGCTCACCAACACACTACCCAATATTAGCCACTTCCTTTTTGGCAAAGTTGCTAGCACCATTCATAGAATTTTATCCGTTAAATTTGAAATTATTCTTTACGTCTGCAGAATAATTTTTTAGGAATAAGTTACATTAGCTTTCAATATTTTTTAAAAATTATCAATGCTGAATGGTTGCAGAAAAATAAAAACAATTGACAAAACTTTCATCAGTTATAGATTAAAAATGTGCACAACCGATGTGATGGATATCGAAAAGTGGTAAATAACATAACCATGTTTGTCCTTATATTGTTTAACTATAATAAAATATTCGCCTTTTGCTTTTAGCAATATAATAACTAACCATTAGCATTCAGAAATGTTAAAATATGGTATTCCCCTCTAGCACATTCCTCCACGGTTGGCAATATTTTTGTATGTTTTTGCATGTTACACGGATTCCAATAAACATAACACGGATATTAAAACAAATTGGCGGAATTTGAAAACATTTTGAGGAAGCCAGCGGCAAGAGGATTGCGAGCTGGGGTTATCAGTATGGGTTATATTCTGTAAGTGTGTAGTCGCAATCTTGAAAAAATCGTTCAACAAGAACACTTTGAATGGATACTCTTTTCTAAACTAAGGTCAGGATCAATTGAGATAGCTAATGCAATCGGTGATCAGGAAAAACGAAAATGATACCAAAGCTAATGTCGTTTTCGATTTGTCCTTTTAGATTTTGATTTGAAATTTCAGATTTCTGCTGCCAAATCGAACATGAAATCTGAATTTTATTGGTTTTTGTATGTAGGTATTGAAAAAAAAAAAAATATATATATATTTTTGCACTTGCAATCGAAATCCATTTCAATGGATTTTCACACATTTAAAGTACCTGCATTTCGAAATAATTTTATATAAAAACTTGATCCCATACGCGTAAAATAAATAATTAAGTTAAAAAAGCAATCCTTCCAACGATAAACAATTCGTAACCGATCGACGCTGTGTGCCATAAACATTGGTGTTAGTGAAAGTATGTGTAAAATCTGAGAAAAATTGGGATTTCTCAAAAGCGATCTGGGACTAAAAAAAAAATGGATTTTTGTGGCAAATCGAATATGAAAAACAATCTCGATACAAAAAGAAAATTGATTTTTTGCCAAATCAAAAATTACATTAGTTTAAGTTTTTAACTCGCTGTTTGTTTACACTCTTAACTATAGTCATGAGATAAGAATTGAATACCAATTTCTGACAATATGAAATATCCCCGTTGTGTTCTTGGAGTACTTCGCTAAAATCATATGAGGAACACCGGAATACGGGACACGTTGGGCAACCAGTACTTTCGGGACTCTTTCAATCAAAACAGTCCACACTCTAATTCAGAAATTATATTAGGCGTTTTTCTTTTTTAGATCAGAGCTGAGCACTGAATTGAGTTCGAGCATTCAGGCCTATTCGGCAAAATCTTTTACCAATATATTCTGTTATATTCTGTTAAGAATTTCCCTACAAAAGTTCGAAATGTCAACAAATCTTTTATCGAATTTGTATTCTGTGTAAAAAATATTTTACGAATTCTGTAAAGAATCATAACAGAATAAAAGATGAATTTTGTGACTTTTATAATAAAAGTCTTAGATTGAAATGGATCTCTATATAATTCTTCGTCAACGAAATGTTTGCAAAATGGAGACAAATGTAATAAATGTGTATAAAAAAGTATAATGATTGAAAATAGTTATTAAAAAACTATACCCATTTGTATTTTTGTTTAGCCGAAAACATCCACCACTTTAGCTGGAACTAAGATTTAATAGTAACCCATTTGATCTTCGGGATGTGAGTAATAATTCAAAACTTACTCCTTTCAGCCGACATTTTTATGTTATTTTGGAAAAATTTGATCAGGTGCCCACTTAGTATTTACAAAAAAATAAAAACAAAGCTTTTTGTTTTGAAGGTTCGTAACAGATTTCAATTTTCGAAGCTTTATACCAGAGTTTCATAAAAGTTCGAAAACCAGAATATGATTTATAAAAGATCTTTTATGGTTGAGACCTTTTATGATTCATAACAGAATAAAAGATTTCGCAGAATAGGCTCAATTATGAGCGCTGTTAACCGAGGGTGCTCAGGGCGTTCTGAAGTTTTATTGTTTTTCCTGTTTTTTTTTTCTATCCAATGTGACTACAAGAAGTGTGCATGTACATGTGTAATCAGCTTTTTACTTTCCTGCTCGTTCAATTTATTCTGAGCTCATAGAGCACGCTCTGATCATGCTCTGAACGAAAAAAGAAACACGAATTCGAGCTCTGAAGTGTCTGAGCTAAAAAAAAAATACGAACTTTTTGTATAACAGTTCATGTTGGGCTCTGAACTCAAAAAGAAAAACACCTAATGGAACGATTAAAGGATACTAGTCTTGCTTGTGGTCGCAAATCGCAAATGTTTTTTAAAATATGGTTTACTATCTGTAGATTGCAAGAAAGCGCCTCTACCGATTTCAACTAAAACTAAAACTAAAACTAGTCAAAAAGAATAGGACTTCATATCGTACTAGTCATTAGAACCAATTGGAGTAGAAAACAGGAATAGAAAACGTAAACACTTTATCCTGAAAAACACATAATTTTATAAATCTGGGCCTTTCTATAAACATTAAAGTTCATAAAATTCAGTTTTCTCCCCACACAAAAGTATCCTCACTTAATACAAATACTACAATGGTTTTATTTAAGTGTATCCTTTAGTTGATAATTTTAAAATCAATATTTTGTATCTGATTAATTCATAGGATTGCGTCTGCCGGATTTTATTATGCTGTGTAAGTTAAAAATAATGTTGAATTGAAACTGTTAAAAGTGACTAATGACAATAATTGTTCCTATACTTATGTGGCACTCACTACTTCACTTTTTTGTATTAATATTTTTTCTAAGTTTAAGAAATGAACTAAAACATTGCACTTCCATATAACAATACAAAAAACGAGCCTCACACTATAGTACTGTTTAAAACTTCTTGGGACGAAGATTTATTTAATGTTTAACTATATATAGGCTAACAATATTTTTAATAATTCTGAGTGTAATATCAAAGGGGATCTTAAAAATAAACTATTTGGGGCCTTTAATTACGATATAAAACAGCTTTGTTTTTATTTAATTTTTTTGTAAATACTAAGTGAGCACCTGATAAATTTTTTGCAAAATAGCATAAAATCGTCGGTGAAGGGAGTAAGTTTTGAATTGTTACTCACATCAGGAAGATCAAATTTGTTACTATGTTAAATATTAGTTCCAGCAAAAGTGATGGGTGTTTTCGGCTAAACAAAAATATTAATGTAGAAACAATTTTCAATTATTATACTTTCTTACACACATTTATTACATTTTGTCTCCATTTGTAAACATTTCGTTGCCTAAGAATTATATAGAGAAACAATTCAATTCAAGACTTCATATTTAATAAAAATATTTTATAATAAAAGTCACAAAATTCTATCTTTTATTCTGTTATGATTCTTAACAGAATTCATAAAAGATTTTTCCATACAGAATACCAATTTTAGAGCCCGTAAAACATTTTTTGACAGTTCGAACTTTTGTATGGAAATTCATAACAGAATAACAGAACAAATTGATAAAAGATTTTGCCGAATAGGCCTAGGTATGTTTCCTTTGTTTCCGGTTGAATATTGGCAATATGCAAAATTATATAGGTACAGGCACAAAATATAAATAAAATAAAATAAAAAGTCACTTATAAATTAGCATTGGAACGATTTGATAACCATCTGTCAGCAATAACCAACTAACCCAAAGAAAATTCTAGGGCTAATATTTGCAGTTTTTTTATGGAGGGGAAATGTTTTGGGCTCTCTTCTGCCCAACATTTGCTTAAGGGAACCAAGCGTGATTAAATTTGGCTAATGTGTTTAGAAAGCATTTTCGCTAAAGAACAGACATAATACATATTGTAGTATTAATTATTTATTCTACAATGCATTACTATGAACAAAAAAAATTCTTGAAATTTGGAATTGCAGAGCTTTGTGGCATGATTCATTTGGTGCAATAATACAAAACTACAATTTTCTTTACAAGATTTTTCTCCACTTTCAGATATAGTAGAAAGTCAAGTAAATATAGCACCGAACAAAATTAGTTTGTCCGGCAATTAGTTACAAATTAAGACCTTAATTGTAGTAAATCTCTCTCGGGAAAGCTGAAACAAGTTTACGTGCCAGTTAAATAAATAATTTGAATAAATTGAAATAAATATAAACAAATTATAACAATATTATTTTAGAAAATGAGCCCAAATATAGCGAAATTATCATCCTTACTATATGAAGGATTTGTATGATTCTTTTATCATCTAACGTCGTGCAACGAAATATCATTTATTATAACTATTCCTTTTCGTTACAGCTCGTCGTTCTGCATCGCCCGACAGATTGCCTCTGTACCGTGCCGGTAGCGTTCCACGTGCTGGAAGTGTACCACGGGCATTGAGTGTTCCACCACTTTCTCCATTCGAAAGAGCCTCAAGCCTTTCCCCGTACTTATCCAGGCCATTTCGTGCCAGTTCCGTGGATCCCTTCCTGGATGACGTTTTCGCTAGTAAGTTTGACAGACCCGAACCGTTCGAACGTTCCGGTTCACCTACGCCTGTAAAGCCCGGTCGCTGGGGACCAAGACCAAGTGAAATTGCATATGACTCTAATGGTAAACGATCTAAATTTTACTCTGTTGTTGGATAGTTTGAGTCGAGTGTTTTGCGCAATTAAAGATATTTTAAAATCACAATTGTGTTCCCAAGTATTGCGAGTTATACGAATGCATTTATGCATGCTTGCATAAATTAAATGTTTTTAAAATTTTTTTTTTTTTTAGGACTTCCAGTCTTTCACCCAAGGAACCGCTTTAGGGATCTTTTTGAACCAAATCCACATGCACCAATTTCTGCATTTACTCGTGACCCCTTCTGGTGGGATATTGATGATTTGGCTCCTTATCGCGGCTACCCAAGGTCATATAGCCCACCTCTGGTTAGGGATTCATTTTTGTCGCCCGTGAAAAACCGTTATCTGTGGAGCAGGCACCCAGCTAGGCCTTTACTCGGTAAGACATGCATATTAATAAAGGTACACACATTATTCATTTTTATTAGTTCATGTTTTAAAAACGCAGACTACGAAATATCTGCCAATTTTAAGGATATTTGCAATACTTCTGAATGTCCGGCATAAATCAAAATCATCAGTTTAATTTTGTGGTTTATATTCTAATGTTTCTTCTCTTCGTTAATATGAAATTTTGATTTTTGTCTTTTTCCATATTTCATATGTAACAAATATCCATCTTCAGGACAAGAATAACTTATCTGAAAACTTTTAACGAAACGCAAACATTTATTAATTGACATTATATTCAAAAGTACGTATCTTAATTCCAAGATTAAGAAACAAATGATGTGATTACTAAACGAAGTGGTAAGATTTTGCAAAAAAAATATTTTAACATTTTCGGACTAGACTAGAGCAATGGTTTATATTTTTTTGTTTATTTAATTTTCTATATTTAATATTCTTTTTATTAGAACTGGTTTTTAAATTTCAGCCCACTACCGTTAAAATCGAAACGGCAATTTAATTCCTCAGCGAAAGAGCAGAAACAGCATTCAACAACTTCTGCCTTTAAATAACGAGAAAGCTCTATCCTCATCGACGAATCAAATACGAAACATATTTTTAAGCTCTCCCTAAATATTTAAAACTAATAAACGAAAATCGAATGGTTCAGATGTTATGATTGATTCAAGCATAAATTGCTCTTATCGAAAATTATTTATTTTTGTTTCTTAACTTTCCAAAAAAAAATGTGTCCTTTTATGGAATTGTTGAAAATAATCTAGTTCCTTTTTTGTATATTCAAGTCAAGATTAAAACAATGTTTATCTGTTCATGTTATATTTATTTTCTATATACTTATATAAAAGTAAAATGTATTAATTCTGTCTGCCGATTTTAAATTATCAATAATCAATGCACATATTATGTTTATGTTTTATGTTAGAGTAATGTTGTTTTATTAAAAAAAAAAAAAAAAACAAACGTACGTTCAAAATAAATGCAATTATGTATCATCTGTTCAATTAGTCCATTTAATGAATTTTGAATATTCTTTTGCAGGCTTATATTACGATTCGAGTACCTTATATTATATTATGTTCACTTCAAATGTATTTTGTGGTGTTGGGATTTAGGAATAGGGTTGGTCGAACAACGCCGAATTTAATTGAAATATCATACCTAGAATTTTCAACAGAGCGTAAAATAAAATGTATAGTTTAAACAATTCCACTATGTGTAATTGTGTATGTCTTAACAAATAAACAGATGGGCAAATGGTTTGTTAAGTTTAACTGGAGATGAATTGTGGCAATGATCGGAAAAAAAAGTATTCATAGCTTTTATAAAAATAACTGCTTCTACTGTGCATAGTTGCAAAACAAATATACAAGACTGCGTCGCACGTAACTTGCTCCTTTATAGAGTATAGATAGCCGTATGGTTTACTGGAGGTTTACAAGAAGGAGCACACGAAAGCTCATAAGATAAAAGACATTCCGCGGTACCAATAATCATTTTTAGTGTCCAGGTTAAGTTTTTCAAACTCACAATGGCGAAATTTTCCATACAAAATTGCATATTGTGACCTAGGAAATATTTAGTGTGAAGATTAAAATTGATTATTGGTAAGGCCCACTATTGTTAAATGTTATTATCTAAGCGTAATAGACAAGATTATATTGTGTATGATTTCTATTGCCTTACTTTAATTACAAATATAAGGTTTTACATGCTTTTTAGAGGGTAGAGTTCGTATGAAAATCAACACGCAGAAAATTTTTTTTCTAAGACAACAGTAGCCCTATTTTATTATCAGCCATGATCTATATAGATCATCGATTTACATGCACTTACAACAACAGCATAATGATCCTGCTTCTCATCGAGATCATGAACCATGATCTGAAAATTATTTCTACTATTGCTCGCAGCGTTGTTTGGCGCTGTTTGTTTCATTCTTGAATGTTGGTGTGCCTGTAAAAGATAGCCATACAGTCACGTTGCCAGAGTAAAAAATTCAATACTCTTCATAGCACAAAAAATCAATCAGCATTTTTTTACATCCAATAAATTTCCCGTCCTTGGAGATTTTGCTTTTTAATTCTGTAAAGGTATGACAAGCCCAGCGAAATATGTATGTAAATGTTTATGAAATGTGTCGCAGTTCGTAAATAATAATTGTTTCACAAGTTTTCCGGCAGAAAGGTGAGAGTTGTTTTTTTTGTTTTTACATAAAGTACAAATCAGGTACAAATGTCCAGAAAATCTCGGAATATCTAATAAAAAATGCAAACTAGCAGGCTGCATAAATTTAAACTATTTTATAATTGCAACTGTTTTCGCCGCGTTTTTTGGACAAATAGCTTTAAATTTACGTGAAGTGACGATTTTATTTTAACAATCAAACGTATTTTGTGTGTGTGCAGAGAGAGAACTATGGTATTATTATGAAAAGTATAATGATTTGTCTAAGAATTATTCCAATCTAAGTGGACCAGATGTGTAAACTGCGGTTTTCATTATATTTCGAACTGATTGTAAACACTTTAAATAAGTTCTTAAAAAACTTTCACCTTCAAAAATTAAAAATGATTAATTTGATTGATATGGCAACACCCCCGACAAGCAACTGAAATGTCGTTGTACAGAATGTTTGCAATATGGATGGTGGCATGGTCGTCTTTTGAAAGCAACTGTTGCCACAACTCCAAAATAAAATTTGCCTATGATCCGTATTGTTTTATTTTTGTGATCTGATTCGAATTCACGCTGATAATAAAATACGGCTACTATGTCCACTGACTCATGCATACTCGCTCTTCGCAACTTCATGACTTCATCGCCATACGGGGAACTCCTACTAAAGCCCTTTGACCTATGTCCTACTTAGTAACGAAAATGATGAAGGGCTTACACCGAACCACTTCCTTTTGGGTTCGTCTAGTCCTATCGGATCGAAACCGATAGCTGTATTTAACAATGACACAACAATGCCACCAGGCATATTGCAAGCATTCTGTACAACGTGACGTCACATGGTGTTGCCGTATGAATCAAATTAATAATTTTTATTTTTGAAGGTGAGAGTTTTTTAAGAACTAATTTAAAATTTTATGTTCAAATTTGCAACAAATGAACAATATTTGTTAATAAGATGTACATAGGTATTTCCAGACAAACGAAATATTTGTTTAAATATTTATGAAATGTTCTCGATTTGCTTCAGAAATATTTCAAAAACATTTGTCAAACACTTCTGTTTTTACCGGTGTAGACCCCGATTAAGTATATATTAAGTAAGTATTATTAAATGTTTATGAGCCGGGGTCAAAATTCTTAGACAAAGCATTCTACTTTTCATAATAGGTCTGTTCACTTACAATAATGCATTCGAATACATTCGAATACATTAGTCAAACTTCGTTCTCCTCTAACCAACTTTTGCGTAAGGGAACGAAGTTTGACTGGTGTATTCGAACGCATTATCGTAAGGGAACAGACCTAGTAATACTCATGTTGTGACCGCACCATAGATCTCTCTATCTCTGCACACACACAAAATACGTTTGATTGTTAAAATAAAATCGTCACTTCACATAAATTTAAAGTTATTTGTTCAAAAAACTCGGCGAAAAAAGTTGAAGTTATATTTTTCTGTAATATTTTGTGATAAAAAAGAAATATTTTTCCCAATAATTAGTTTTGAAAATTATTTAAATGTATGCAGCCTGCTGTTTCCATTTTTCATTAGATATTCCAAGATTTTCTGGACATTTGTACTTTATGTAGAAACAAAAAACAACTCTCACCTTTCTGCCGAGAAACTTTAAATAATTACCTATTTACGAACTGACCTTTACAGAATTAAAAAGCAAAATCTCCAAGGATGAGAAATTTATTGGATGTGAAAAAATGCTTGTTGATTTTTTGTGCTATGAAGAGTATTGAACTTTTTAGTCTGGCAACGTAACTGTGTGGCTTGGCTATATATGGACACAGTGACGAAAGCGGGCCATATTTTGAAACAGAACTCTTTCTCAAAATGGATCCTGTTGTCGATCTCCAAAGCCTCTCAACCGATTTAAATGAAAATTGCGGATGCGTATTGTTGGTTCCAGTTATAGGATAGTTTTGGACCTGATATGTAGGTGGCATATTGCAAAAGATAAGCGGGACTAGGAAAACGAGGTGTACCTCCCATTCAAAAAAAATCAAACGCCAAAGTTGTATACCTAATTAAAATGATTAGTGGATTTAATACGAAAGTCACGGGCAAAACCAGCTATATATATTAAAGAGACTGATTGCCATTTTGTGCACTCATAACTCGGGAACGGATCTTTCGATTTTTAAAGTGTATTCGTATTGTAGGCGCAGTGGCTTAGTGGTTAGTGTGTTGGACTACTAAGCGAGGGGTTCAGGTTCGAATCCCGCAAAAACCTAAATTCCAACTCAGGGTTTTTTAACTGCGCCACTTCTCGCGAACGTCTGACAAACATCCGAGTGTATAACTGTCTTTTGAAAGAGCTTCTCAATTAGCCGTTTGGAATCGGCATAAAATTGTAGATCCCTTCCTTTCGTTCCAAAAACGAAATCTCACACAAATCGAATGGTTGTGAGAAGCTACGGACCTGTTGCGCCAAAAAAAAAAAAAATTATGTAGTACATACCTACATTAATTTATATTAAAATATTGTTTTCTTTTGATACATTTGTATAGGTACATGAATTGAAATGTACTAATAGCTATGCTGAGTGAAATGAATTGACAAAAATGTTTCTAATTTACAAGTACAGATAAGATAACATATGTACATATTTTTTTAAATTCTTCCACCCGTTCCCTTTAAGACAAATTATTATCTATTAAGACACTTAGATACTTATAACATTTAACTCTTACTATTTGAAAACAATTAGAACTGCACACCGAATCTTTGTGGTAATCACGTCTTAAGTTGCATATCATGTTTCACGAACCAGTGTCGCAGAATACTTAAATCCATTTGTAGCTTTACAAGTTTTGGTAAAATACTGAACTGGCATATCAAAACTTGTTATCTCGTGGAGCATCTTCTACTAAATCAGCATACATGTAACAATCGCGATTGTATTGCGAAGGATATGGATTCGATTCTGTTACGATAGTAGCAAGAAATTTCTTAAATTGATTGATTGACTCCCAAAATTCGTACATTAAACACTCCACTAATTTATTATAATCAACTATGCGGGTTTCCTTTAAACTTTAAAGGAACGTATTTACCGAAACTAATTGATTGAATGGTTTCTATGTTTGAATTAGTCATGGAATGATCTATAGTTTTGTAATCAACTACTTCACTGGATAACTTATTTGCACATTCAAAGGCCAATCTTACAAAAATATTATCAATGCATGCTTGTGTATTTTCCATGACATTTAAAGAGATTTTAAGCCAAATTATAACATTGAAAGCAGATAATTGTCCGAGTCGTTGCTACTTTTTAATATACCTATACCACTTTTTACTAAAATTATTTTCATGCAAACGGTACATACAAAGAAATTAAGATTTTCGTTACAAATACGACAGCTAATTTTTAAAATGTCAGAGCTCTCAAAATTTACCACTTTATAATAGCTTTCGTATTCTTCATTTATGTATACCTACTATGACACCACCACTAGTGTAGACATGGATAGAGCAGCATAATTTCTTGGGTTAGTTGGGTGTTTTTGTTTCATTTTACTTGAACTAATATTATAATTTATTGAGGTCTTCAAAGCATCTAACTTTAAAAGTAATATCACCTACCTACATTACGCAACAATATTATGCTGTTTCTCATTCATTTATATTTAAATTTTTCTTCTTTTTTTATTTGTTTTGTTGCGTTTAAATATTGCTCTCATATCGAGATTTAAACCTTCGTTGATGCAGATCTGCAAACCATCATGATTTTCTAATAGCTGTTTCATTGTTAATTTTTATTTCTATTTTCCCTTTAGTTTCATCATATTCTCCTGCGTTGCATGGCGAGTTAGGTTTAGAGGCAGAACAGTAGTAGAAGCAGTGATGCCAGTCCGGATCAAAGTTTTTATGCCTAGGCCCGAAAAAAATTATGCCTTTTTTTCGAAAAAATTAGGCATTTTTGGTAAAACAGATATAAATTGCACGTCTTACAAGGGAAATAACCTACAAGCACAGATAATATAATATACAGATGTCGCAGTCCCATGTTGGCTGATGTCCACATTTCTTGCGATCGTCCAACAACGATTGTCCAACAAAACAGCTCTTCTTTTCGTCCAACAACGATTATCCAACAAAATAAAAGCTTTTTCCTGAGTGCCAATTGAGCATATCGTAATCGTTTGCGTGTGTGCACAAATGTATTATGCGTGACGAAATTTCTTGCTTTCGTTTTATCCTGTGTTTCTCGTTCCCATTCCCCACAAGCAAAAATTTTAATTTTTCTTGTGATAAATAAAAATCGCGCAGTGGCTTAGTGGTTAGTGTGTTGGACTACTAAGCGAGGGGTTCAGGTTCGAATCCCGCAAAAAACCCAAATTCCAATTCAGGGATTTTTCACTGCGCCACCTCTCGCGAACGTCTGACAAACATCCGAGAGTATAACTGTCATGAAAGAGCTTCTCAATTAGCCGTTTGGAAACGGCATAAAATTGTAGATCCCTTCCATTCGTTCCAAAAATGAAAACTCACACAAACCGAATGGTTGTGACTTGTGAGAAGCTAGGCCTAGGGTCCCTACGGACCTGTTGCGCCAAAAAAAAAAAAAAAATCGCAGTCGGTAGAACAAAAAACCAACAACTGTTGAATTATTATCTCACTTTACACTCGCTTAGAAAGAAAAAGGGACACACACATTTTTCTGATAGGTACGTATCTTGTACCTATATATATAGGGTTACACCATTGAGTTTATACACATAGAGGAACCATCATTGCGAAATCGAAGTTTCCTAATTGTCCCGACAATGTCGCTTCAATCGGTGCTCTCTTGGTAATGCAACATTGAGTTTATACACTCAATGGTAATAATAGGCGTTTTTCTTTTTTAGTTCAGAGCTGAGCACTGAACAGAGTTCGAGCATTAAGGCTGGTACGCAGTTCAAGTGAAATCCAATTTTTCATACAAATTTTTCACTGCGAAATGTCAAAATGAATTTTCCAAATGAAAATTTCACTAGGCGGTACGCAGTTCGAGTGGAAAATATCGCTTCCAAAACTGAGTCGTAGGTGGCGATACTAAAATCTCTCCGCAGCTATTTCACTTGGTTTTTATTGTCCGTCGCATTAATTTTTTGACATTTCAGCGTGAAAAATAATTTGTAGGATGCGGTTTAGAAATTTATTAGAATTTCAGATGTTTCCTTAAGAGAATAAAGTGTTTCGCATGTATAAAATTGTTTTTTTCATTGAATATAGTGCGATAATGGTAGGTGTACAAATAGTTCGTGGCACGGATGACCTTTTCCATAAGCAGGGTGCCTCAAGAATATTTTTTTACCCAGTTTTGTTCAAGAAATACCAGCAGATGATCTTTAAAAATATGTATAATTTACATGCACTGATAATTATTTAAATTTGACGACTGTCCTGTCTATGTTACAAATCAGGCATTATTTGCCAAATTGAAAACTATTAAAATTGTCATGAACAAAATACGAACCATGTTTTTTTTTGTGTTTTTGGAGGTTTGCTGGAAGGGAAAATCATCGAAAGTCATTCGAGAGCTAGAAGGTACGCGAGAGATGCTTCGACAATAGGGAGGACCTTTCAGCCGACCTAAAACATCTACCGAGGGCACTGACTTTTGACAACCGACAGTGATTGCGTCTAGCCGTTCGACTAATCGAAAGATCAATCGTTTGTAGAATATCTGAACTTGTTTGTTAGAAAATATATTGACTTAGCTAATTTGTATAGATCAACATGTTTTATCCGCCTTAATCTCCTGATGGTCAAAGGATAGACATGTGCATTCAAGAGGATACAAGCATCCACAGGTTTTCTTCTAAACCAACCTCTGTCTATCAACTCCTACTCTCACCTCCCCGTGGTGAACACCGGGTGCCTAGTACCTCAACTGGAGATTGGGTCCCAACCCCTTTGGAAGGTTGTTGGGGGTAGCAGACGAGAGAGGGGGGGAGGAGTGTTTCCACTAAGGCACTTCTCCTTGCATCGGAGCGGCAGCGGAGGAATTCCCGAGATGGAATCAACGGTGGCGTCCACAGTTCCAGTCAGGTCGAGCTACTTAGTGAACACCTTATACGGGCTACTACGAAGTATTCGGAGCTCAGGTCTATAAGGAGCGGTATGTCCGACTCTCCATCCTTAGAGTCACAATAAGGATCTGGTCCTCCAGGTTGGGGGTTGTGCCGTCGGGGTAACTTCCCGGCCACGTAAAAAAATACTGTTACGAAGCAACAACAAGCCTCGGATACGGACGGATTTACTGATGACGAACCATGCAAACGAAACAAGGACAACGAGCTTCGGATCTGCACATGGAATGTTAGGTCCCTTAATAGACCACGTGCAGCCGAACAATTAGCGGAGGCCCTAAACCGCTGCAAGGCAGACATTACTGCCATCCAAGAAATGCGGTGGGATGGGCCGGGCAAAAGGAGAATGAAAAACTGCGATATCTACTACGGAGACTGCTACCGACAACAAAAGCAGCGCCTATTTGGATGTGGGTTCGTCGTTGGAGGCAGACTTAGGCAAGAAGTCTTGAGTTTCAAATGTGTGAACGAGCGCCTCACGACGATTCGCATTAAGGCTAAATTCGCCAACATTAGCCTCATATGCGCGCATGCCCCCACAGAGGAGAAAGATGACGACACTAAAGATAAGTTCTACGAGCTCCTGGACAAAACTTATGAGCAGGGCCCTAGCTACGACATTAAGATTGTCCTAGGCGATTTTAATGCCAAGCTAGGAAGAGAGGGCATCTTTGGTGGCACAGTCGGAAAACACAGCCTGCACGACACCACCTCCGATAACGGATTCAGGCTGATCGACTTTGCTGCGGGGCGAAACGTTGTGGTAGCTAGTACACAGTTCCCACATCTCAACATCCACAAAGGGACATGGAGATCTCCCGATCAATCAACCGTCAATCAGATTGATCATATTGCGATCGACGCAAGACACTCATCCGGTATTATGGACGTCCGAACTTTCCGAGGGGCCAACATTGACTCGGATCACTACCTCGTTGTAGCCAAGGTACGGCTGCGGATATCCCGATCAACGCCAAGAGATGGAAATACTGTGAGGAAGTTTGACGTCGGACGGCTACAATCGCAAGAGATCGCCATGTCCTTTTCCAATCGAGTCTCCCAAAACCTCTTACGAAGTCCCTTGCCGCCAGCATCAAGTATCGAAAACCAGTGGCAACATTGCCAAAATGCCATTCGAGATGCCGCCTCTGATGTGCTGGGTTTCACACGGCCACCACAACGAAACCCCTGGTTTGATGACGAATGCCGGCAAGCGCATGCAGCTAAACAGGAAGCATACAAAGCGGCCCTGCACAGAAGGACTAGAGCTGCTCGCGAGCTCTACGAGCAGAAGAGGAGAGAGGAACACCGGCTTCTCAGAAGGAAAAAGAGAGAGCACCAGAAGCGCGCGATTGAAGAGATAGAGAGATGCTACAGCAGGAATGAGGTTCGAAAGTTTTACCAAAGGGTCAAAAGAACCTGCCAAGGGTACAAAGCTCGAGCCGAAGCCTGTAAAGACGACCAAGGGAACATCGTAGTAGAATCGCAGTCAATGCTGAGGATTTGGAAAAATCATTTCTGCAGACTGTATAACGGCGACGACGAAACAAATCCCGCTGTCAGGCAGAATGAACCATTCGATTTGGGCGAAGATGACCAACGATTCCGCCCACCCGACCTAGCTGAAGTGAAGGTAGCTGTGTCTAAGCTTAAGTGTAACAAAGCTGCCGGAGCGGACGGCTTAACTGCCGAACTTTTCAAAGCGGCTGGCGATGATTTGGTCAGGAGCATGCACCAACTCATTTGCAGGATATGGTCGGATGAAAGTATGCCCGATGAATGGAACCTCAGCATTGTTTGCCCGATCCTCAAGAAAGGAGACCCTCTGATCTGCGCCAACTACAGAGGCATCAGTCTCCTTAACATCGCATACAAGATCCTTTCTGCTGTACTGTGTGAGCGCCTAAAGCCGTTTGTCAACAACCTGATAGGTCCATATCAGTGTGGCTTTAGGCCAGGAAAGTCCACCATCGATCAAATATTCACACTGCGGCAGATCTTGGAAAAGACTCAGGAATTCCAAATCGATACCCACCACCTTTTCATCGATTTCAAGGCAGCGTATGACAGCATCTACAGAGACGAGCTGTATAGGGCAATGTCTAGTTTTGGTATCCCTGCCAAACTCGTCCGTTTGTGCAGGATGACGATGGAAAACTCACGCTGTTCCATCAAGGTCGGTAAAGACCTCACCGACCCCTTTGATGTCAAAAAAGGATTTAGACAAGGCGACGCGCTGTCATGCGACTTCTTTAACATCATTCTTGAAAGAATCGTGCAGAACTCCCACGCCAACACCAGAGGCACGATCTTTCAAAAGTCCGTACAATTACTCGCATACGCAGACGATATTGACATAATCGGGAGAACACAGCGTGATGTCAGTGAAGCCTTCGTGAGTATTGAGACGGAAGCGGCGAAAATGGGTTTAGCAGTCAATGAGGGCAAAACCAAGTATATACTGTCATCAAGAAAAGACACTCAACACCGACGTCTTGGACAAAACATCACCATAGACAGCTATAACTTTGAGGTAGTTAAGGACTTTGTCTACCTAGGCTCCGCTATAAATTCAGACAACGACACCAGCGCTGAGATCAAACGAAGAATAACGCTTGCCAATCGCTGTTTCTTTGGGCTAAGAAGGCAATTGAGTAGCAAAGCCCTCTCTCGAGCAACTAAAGTGTCCATTTATAAGACCCTCATCATCCCAGTCCTGCTTTACGGTGCAGAAGCATGGACCTTGTCAAAGGCGGATGAGGACGCTTTAGGCCGCTTCGAGAGGAAAATCCTTCGGGTGATTTTTGGTCCCGTCTGCATAAATGGAGAGTGGAGGAGGAGGTATAACATCGAACTGTACGGGCTGTACAGCGACACCGATCTAGCCAGAAGAGTCAGAATACAACGACTGCGATGGCTGGGTCATCTAGAGCGGATGGACACCAATGCTCCGGCCCGGAAAATCTCTGAATCCACCCCGCAGGGACGGCGCAGTAGAGGAGCACCGAGACTCAGGTGGCGCACGCAAGTGGAAGGGGACCTCAGCCAACTTCGCGTGCAAAACTGGAGACGGCTAGCTACGGACAGAGCTGGCTGGCGAAGCTTGTTGGTTGAGGCCCAGGTCCACCCCGGACTGTAGCGCCACCTAAAGTAAGTAAGTAAGTAAGTAATCTCCTGATTACACTGCCTGTATTTAATAATTCGGTTGCTTCTAAGCTAACGTGGTTGAGAAGCGTTGTGCATTTAAGGAATTTGTGCGACTTCTTTCTATACTGATTCAATATCTAGATCAGCGTTCTGCATTGAATATGACTTTGTTCCTTTGTAATATTTTTTAAAGACCTTAATTTTTTAGAAATACGTTTGGAGCGGTCATACCCACAACTGGTGCCCGTAGAGGTCCATACTGGTTGCAGAATTTGGTTTTATGGCAATAACTTATTGTTATTGTGGTCGATCACGGATGAATGTCTTCCAATAGATCAATACATTTTACTGTAGGTATCACATGATTCACAAAAAATGAAGTTTCCAATTTGTTTCTTCCAGCTGTTTTCTTGAACTGCCACAAAAGACAAAACAAATTTTGTTTTGAGCTCAGGCACCCTGCATAAATTTCTCCAACTAAAATCTCCAACAAAATATTTCACTCTCTATTTCACAGCACTTTTTGGAGAGGAGTGAAAATTTCACTTCACTCGATCAGCGTACCAGCCTTTATGAGCGCGCTCTGAACCATACGTGCTCAGAGCGTTCAGAGGATGTTTTGTTTTTCCTGTTTTTTTTGTCCTTCAAATGTGACTGGATGTATAAGTATATATAAGTATATATATATAAGTATACTCAGCTTTTTACTCAGGATGCTCAGTCAATTTATTCTGAGCTCATAGAGCGCGCTCTGATCATGCTCTGAGCGAAAAAAGAAACACAAATTCGAGCTCTGAAGTGTCTGAGCTAAAAAAGAAACACGATCTTTTTGTATAACAGTTCAGGTTGTGCTCTGAACTAAAAAAGAAAAACGCCTAATGAGTGCATAAATTAGGTAGTTTTTTTTTTTCAAAATAGCAAAGAGGAAAGAAAGGGATGAAGCTTGCCTGTGCTTCAGCGGGACTCGTCGTACTACCCCCTCTGCTGCACTTGACATCCTGTTTCATCTGACACCCATTGACTACATCTTCAGCAGGTAAATGGCAGCTTCTGCAGCCGTACGTCTCAAAGCTATTTCACAATAGACCAGTAAAACCATGGCCATGCCGCTATCCTGAACGATTTTAGGAAACTTCCAGGAAACATCGACTAGGGTAATTGCGGGAGATGTGCCGCGTCGGGAGAGATGCCGCACCTATCTAAAATCATATTAATAGTGAATCGTATCGCTTCGCTAGTCTTTTTGTTCCTTGTTTTATTCATTTCGTATTGAAACTCAAAAGAGAGAAAAAAAAATTTGGTATGTTTATAGGGGAGGGGAGATATTGCAGTTCGTTTTGTTTTACGCTTTCCTTTTTGGTGTGGAAATTTTCCAGTACAATGCAAATAATCAGTGCGAAAACAAGTCGAAATCTTTTTTGTTTCCCGTGAGTATTTTATCTGATTAAGTAGGCTTGGAGGAAGTGTTTCACGTGATTTTTTTATGGTTTTTTGTTTTTGTCACATATTTTGATAAGGTGCGGCATCTTTCCCTTGGCCCAGGGAGAGATGCCGCACTTTTGTTGAGGTAAGATGCCGCGTTTTAAAGTTATTGTTTATAGGGACTTTTAGACTACAAAATGCCACGAAAATATACTCGCAAGACCTCCAGGGGAAGTTGGACCAGTGCAGCTTTAGAAGAAGCAAGAAAAGGTGTTGAAGGTGGAATGTCCTTGAGAAAAGCTCAGAAAATGTATGGTGTTTCAGCTAGAACCATTACAAGACGCCTTAAAGAAGGAAACTTTCAAAAGAAATGTCTTGGACCGATGGGTAATAATTATACCTGTTGTATACTTACGGTTACGATATTTTGCTTTTATTTTTTATAAATGTTAACAGGGGTATTGGGAGTAGAAGGCGAAAGAAAACTATCCGCACACGTAAAAAAGTTAGCACCCGTAGGTTTCGCTGTAGATAAGGATGGTATTCGAAGTTTGGATTTTGAATTGGCAGAAAAAATTTAATATGACGAGTAAAAAGGCGGGCTATGCTTGGTTGGCTTCGTTTTTAGAACGAAATAAAGACATATCCATCCGGCAAGCAGAAGGTCTTTACCTGATACGTGCACAGGGTATGAATCGGACAGCAGTGGAAGAATTTTTTGATATTCTTGAAACAGTCTTGACTGAAAATAACCTTAAGGAAGGCCAGGTAATATTTTCAAAATGGATGAAAGTGGCGTACAGCTAAACAATAAACCTGGAAAAGTCTTGGCAATGAAAGGGGCAAAAGATGTACATATCGTTACCTCTCGGGAGAAGGGTGAAAATGTAACAGTAATAGGATGTTGTAATGCTGAGGGAAATTTTTTGCCACCTGTTTTGATTATGAAATGAGTTAACAAGAAGGCGGAATTTGTTGATGGGCTGCCGAGTGGTTCCGATGTCTATATGAATCGAAAATCATCGTACATAAATGCTGAATTGTTTTACAAGTGTCTTAAAGATCACTTCACTCCCCTCGGTTCAATTTGCAGACATTTAAAACCAATGTGCATCGGAATCTCCTATCTTCTCTATCCCAATTTCCCTAACGCCCGCGCTGTGTACTTCAAACTACACCATAAGAGTAGTCATAACCTCTTTAGTGCGTGTTAATTATAAAAAAAAAAATAAAAAAAAAAAAAAGATGGCCATACCTCCCACAGCAATGCTTTTGAGATGCTTGAGTTCGCTGAAAAAAATTATATTATTATGCTTACCGAGCCATACCACCCAAGCTTTGTAGCCCCTGGACAGAAGTTTCTTCAAGCCATTGAAAGCCTTTTTTCATAATGAAGCGAAAGTTTGGATGAACCACCATAAAAATAGGACTATCACTCGTTATCAGGCCGGACATTTGATTGGCAATGCGTGGGAGAAAGCAGCTTCTGTTGGCAATGGAGCATCTGGATTTAGAGCTACGGGAATCATCCCCTTTAACCCTCAAGCTCAACCCTCAATTAATCAACCCACAACTGATTCTGTTAATGCACAACTTTCAAGTCCTGAACGAAATTTATCTCCAGCCATTCCGATCAGTATTGAACAGCAACAATCTTGTACTCACACCGAAAATGAAACGCATTCCTCTTCATGCTTTACGAAACCAACACCAACAAAACTACTTCAAGAAATTTCGCCATTACCGAAAATTCCGATACCCTTTAACACTAGGCGAAAGCAATTTGCAGAGGTTTTAACATCAGTTGCAGCAATAAATAAAAAGAAAACCATGAAGACATCGAGGAGTCTTACTAAGCCTCAAAAAGAGGAAGTAATTAAAAAGAAGATTAAGGCGGTTATTGATCCCAATTCCTGTACAGAATGCTGGGAAAATTATTTTGCAACTACAAAAAAAGAAGATTGGGTACAATGTAAAAGATGTACCAAATGGCTGCACGAAAATTGTACAATTTATAAACAAAACAATTTAATCTTTTGTATTGACTGTGGGAGGGATGAGGAACGAAAAAAACATGCTCCACATACAAAATGAGGCTCAAAACATATTGCTTTTAAACTACGGCATCTCTCCCTCACTGGTTGGGAGAGATGCCGCAGACAGTATAATTTATTTTTCATAATTATTTATTTATCCAATTCGATTTTTTTTAGTTTAGTCCCTTTTAATGGTAGAATATAAATCCATTGTTTAGTTTTGTAAAAGAAATAAACACTTTTTAGTTCTTAACGAAACGTAAACTTGAGTTTTATAAAAGCGCGGCATCTCTCCCGCAATTACCCTATACCACTTCCAGGTCTCCATTTCCACTAGATCATTCTGGGAACAGGAAGCATTCCTGGATGATGAATCGATCTATTTCTACACAGTCTCTCCTTCCGTCTTCCTTATCACTGTAGCGTTTTTCAGGCGGAAATAATGGCGATAAAAGAAGTCTTATCTTGGCTGAAATAAAACGTGATATCTGCTAAAGATATCCGTAATCTTCTTGATAGCAAGTGCCTGGAATCTGTCTCTACTAATTCTATAACAGCCCAAGACTGGCGTTCATCTCTCAGAGAGATTCCGGAGCAGTTCAAAATTCATCTCTGCTGGGTGCCGGGGCACAGGGACATCCCAAGTAATCGTAAGGCTGATGAACTCGCCAAACACGGAACTACACTACCTATGCTTCCATTTACGGATTCCATAGGTATTCCGATAGCTACTTGTAAGCTCGTAATAAAGCTGGATGATATCAATAGAACAAATCTTAGGTGGACAACCGGCTCGACATGTCTAGCGACAAAACAGATCTGGATCGAAAACGTTATAGATACTTAATCTCCTTTGATAGGAAGCATATCAGTAGCCATTTTTTATGATTAGCCAATTTTGTGAAACTGGAAACAAATTTTATCAAATATAAACACGAAGTATTGAATTTTGTAAGAAATAATTACTAAGATAAGTATATTTATAAGGTACTAGCAAACCCGGCGAACTCCGTTTCGCCACCAGATGGCTTCGTTTTTTGTAACATTTCGTTTGAGGATTAAAAGATGAAGAAAAATTGTTATTTTTTTCTTGTATTTGAAAATGGAAAATTTTATTTCATTTCACAACAGTAATGAATTAATTTCGATTACAAAAATGAAGTGTAATTTAGTTGAACTTCTCTAAGTAAAAAATGAAAGTGAATCCAAAGTAAATACTGAATCGAAGCGTTATACGTGTCCGCAAATTATCCGTTTCATTGAAGTGGTCTTTGGTAAACCACATTTTTTGTTTTTTGGTCTGACGTTAACACAAATAAAGCGGATGGTTTCCCAACTCGTGAATACGCAACGTATAGCTGCCCATGTGAAAAACAATGATTTTCTAAATGAAAAATTGCTTGCAACTGTTCAATAATTCGTCTCTTTAACTGTTGTGTTCCCTGTATATTGCACTGCACATTCAGCTGATCCACCATCGACGAAATGAAATATATTTGCAGAAATTGATGCGGTTCATCTGGTGTTGGCTGACCTGGTGAACTTCGTACCACCTAATTTTTATCTATTTGAAGCTTTTTTTTCGATTTAAACTTAGTTTGGTGATTAAATAAATTTTGTTAGTAATTCAAATTAATTCAATGCTTTTTATTTTCCTGTAAAATAGATGATATTAACATTCAATGCAAAGATTTGTAGTAAAAAATTGCAGTCGTTTGAATTCGAATGGTAAGTCCGTTGGAATCATCGGGATGCGTGGAATCAACACATCTTCTCCTCTATATTCTGCGGTATGCCCGGAAAAACACTTCGAATGAGCTCTTCCTTAGAATCGGTCATGTGGCAGAAATCAGTGGGCAAAGTGATAAGTCCGGTCGAGATATCAACTGCAATCTCTTCATTACCAATGTCCAACAATTGCTTCGAAAACACATCTGCAGTTTGATCTCGTCAATCGGAGTGTCTTGACATGAAGCCACAAATTTGATGCTTTCAAGCACGCATTTAGTTCGTCAGTTGCAATTGATAGTGGGAATAACTGGAAGAGTCTCCCGAAAATCACCGGATAATACAACCATGGCTATTCAAAAAATGTTTTGATTGACACGAAGATCTTTCAACGTCCTGTCCACCGCCACCATTGACCATTGACCTTTTGTGGGCCATCGTGCATTCGACCCAATCGATCAATTTGCACCATTGTAAAATCTTCGCATTTTTTTCGATTTTTCAAGATGGTGTCTGGTTGATTTGCATGTTCAGTGGCAATATCAATGCTGAATGTGCAGTTCGGTAGCCTTCTAACAAAGTTGCTGTTATTCCAGATGAAGCCAATGCCAGGGCAACTCATTCTGCGATCAAATCCGTGCCAAAAGCAATGAAATTAAGAACGTTTTGGCAGTACCTCCGGGAGCACCCAGAAAGTAAATGCTACCAGTTCTTTTATTCACAGCTTCCATCAAATAGTCATACGCAATCATTTGTTGTCGATTCAATTGCAGAACATTTTTACGAACTGCTTCGGCTATTGCTGCAGTATCGTATTGTTTTGTTGTTCTCTTTGCAATTCGTGGTTGAATGCATCGTGTATTGGACGATTAGGTGATATCATGCCCAACTGCGCACTTTATTCGCCATCAATAAACACTAACTCTAAAAGAAATATTTGTAACTTTAACAGCCTAGAAGAAAACTAACCACACCTATCAACTTGGTTGGTAAGCCTTCTCCCTTCACTCTCCACACCGGTACCGAAGGTGTTATGGTAGCTTTGAGCTGCCCTCCCCATAACCCTACTCACGAATGAGCATAGTACCATGATTGTTACTCATTCATTTTTCGTAACAACCCCTTCGTGAACACTCAAAACGCTCAGCAACTCCTGTTGCCTGTCATCATTGTCCTCGTCATCTCAATCACCCCTCCATTTGAACTTACCCACCTATTCAAATGCAAGGATATTGAAAATAGGTACTTCCCAAACAAAAATGATGGATACAAACATATCAAAGTATCTACTTCATTTCAAAAAGTTACATAATGTAACATAGTAAACATAAACCAACTTATTAGTTATTAGGTAGCTAGCTATATCGTATATTAAAAAATAAATTTCAAAATTTTTGACAACAACAATTTGCTTGGAAAATCATTAAAATAATTGACAACAACAACATTGCTTTTAAAATTTAAAATATTTTTTTTTTGTATTTGAAACTACTCGATTTCTATCCAGTTTATATTTTTTTCAAAGTGCATTTCCCCATGAAAAACGAAATATGTGCCTACAACGCCAACTGTTGAGAATTTTCCGACTTTTCTTTTTTCATAAACCATCCCTGATCTAAGACGAACAAAACAAAATAAAAATCATTGAAATCGGTTGAGCCGTTCTGGAGTTATATCGTCAGGAAGGAAAACCCGACTTATTTTTATATAGTAGATTAAAATTGTTAAATAGCTCATTTTGCTAAATAAATAAAACTAAACTAAACTAAACTAAACTTTCAACAACAGCATAAATGATCCTGCTTCTCATCGAGATCATGATCTGAAAATTATTTCTACTATTGCTCTCAGCTAGAGCAACACATTTCTTTTTTATCACAAAATATTACAGAAAAATGTAATTGCAACTGTTTTCGGCGAGTTTTTTTTTTTTTAAATGGCTTTAAATTTATGTGAAGTGACGATTTTATTTTAACAATCAAACGTATATTTTGTGTATTTGCTTGTGCCCCGAAGCGGCGTAGGTTCGAGCCCCAGCGGGAAACAGCAAAAACACTGCCACTGTGACCATAAAGAGAAACGATTAACATTTGAGTTTCTGAGTTTCTCTACCACTACACCAAAAAAAGGGGTTTCTGCTTGGTAGTACAATGGACCGGTACCGAGTCTGAGTGCTTCCGGGATTTGGAATCCCCTTTTTTAATAAAAAAAAATAATAATAATAATATATTTTGTGTGTATGCAGAGGGAGACAGCTATGGTGCGGTCACAACGGGATTAACCATGGTTGAGCAAAAGCACTGCTGCTAATAATCGTACGCGTACCACTTCTGAGTTCATCATCTTCTAATGCAAAAATCAACACTTGTAACTGAACGACCACTCTCTGGATTATGATATCGAACAGAACGCCATCCACGAGTTTTATTATGAAAAGTATAATGTTAAGTTTACTTCCCTATCTGAGTTTGTTCTTCTTGTATTTCGTGCTTTGTCTAAGAATACCAGTGCCTTGATTTTGTGCGGTTTTTGAGGCGATGTCGCTAGGGAACGTTCCGAATCGGATTTGAGTGTGTGAGTGAGCCGCGCGCTGTGACCAACGAGACCGTAGTGCAATAATTTGGCACTTTTTCGAGGACCCTCATACTATTTGTTGCTACTTTTTCCCTTTTTTTAGTATGAAAATTCACTTTGGAAATTTTAGAAACGCAGTGATTTCCAAATGAATTTCTATAAAATATAACGCTGCTGTGTATCAGAACACGATTATAGTGTTAGGAGAGCCAACAATTGTTAAATATTGTGCGAAAATTCTTAAATTGCAGAATAGCTTTAGAAATGACACTTTTTTCTTTTTTTTATTTGTTACTTTTCAGAATTTCGCAACAATCTCTCGGACTGTTAGAGAAAGGTTATAAATTTTAGTTTTAGTTTCACAATACAATATAGACTGTAAAAAGATCACTCTCTCACAACGTTTCTTTTATAAATAAACCCAAAACAACCAAATAACATTAGAATTAGATGTCTTTAAGGTTGTTCTGCGGGTAAGCTAGACAGTACTTTAGATGCAATTCGTTTTCAAATGACAAATTTTAAAATGAAAACCTTTTAGCTTTGATTTTTATTTATAAATATATAAAAAATTAATTGAATTTTGTTTATAAATTATATCAATATCTACTTTTGAAATCTCCTTCAATTTAGTTTTAAAAAGTCCATACAAAAGGGGCGATGAAAGAATAAAAGTGTGCCTTTTTCTGACGCTGTTACATAAATTTAGTATTTTATAGTATTTACACTATTTACGCGTTATTTTTTTAACATATTCATTTTGAAATCACAGTTTTTGAAAACTTTTTTAAGTACTATTCACATGAGCGCGAATTGCGAACAAATGAATTTAATTGTATTTATGAATTGAAAATTGATTTTTATACTATTTACCACCAAAGCCTTAAATTAAATTAATCTTAAGTCTAATCTAAAAAAAAAAACGGACTCTCAATCGATTTAAATAGCTCAATTTACAATTATTACAGCAATTGAAAATTCTTGCGGCGAACTGTCACACTTTATTCACTATCCTACATAAGACATTCGCGGATCCACAAACCCACGAATGAAAAAATTCTATCGAATTTAACATTAAACAATGATTGAAGTAATTGAAGTGTAAAAAAATTCGCTTGTTCGCAGTTCGTTCGCCATTGGCTCTCATGCGAATAGTCCAAAAATGTGTATTTTACAAATAATAAAAAGGAACAAAAAATTGTATTAGTGTCCTCAAAAAGGTACCAAATTGTCGCACAACGGTCACGCTGTTGTCATTTCTTCTCATCCGACATCCTTCTCGCTACCTAAAAAGGTCGCGTGTGGGAAAGCTCGCCTGGAATTTGCAGGAACAAAGCGATATAAGAACAGGGAAATATTGGAAGTTGTCAGTTCGCGACATCACTCACACATTTATAGAATCCGCCTATACGTGAACCCTTTCCGACACCGCCATTGCGGAAAAAACCGCACAAAATCAAGGCACAGATTCGCAAACTGCGGTAAGATTTCCATTACATTTGGAACTGATTGTAAACCTGTTTCCTTAAAATAGAACGCACGCTGTGAATTTCATAATCATTTAATAGATATGTACTTAATCGGCGTCTACACCGGTAAAAACAGAAAAGTTTCTGAAGCAAATCGAGAACATTTCAAAAATATTTCGTTTGCCTAGATAGCTACACCTTTTATTATGCCAAGAAAAAACGAAATACTAGTAGAAAAATATTGTTTGTTTGTTGCATATTTGAACATAAAATGTTAAATTAGTTCTTAAAAAAATATCACCTTCAACAATAAAAAATAATTAATTTGATTCATATGGTAGCTGACACCCCCGACAAGCAACTGAAATGTCATGTCAAACGAAATCGTATTGTGACGTCACGTTGTACAGAATGTTTGCAACAGAGACAATACTGAGACTCCTTTCTCCGGCCAATTTTCCGTTAATTGCCAACAAGCTGTATTACCATGGGGTTGTGACGTTTTTTTACGCTAGTATTGATTCATAGAAATTCGTATTGACTAATGTCACGAAACTTCAAAAATTCATGGTCACCAACACACTCTCAAAAAAGAGCACAACTTCCGCTGCTTCCACTCAGGCTTCCACTGTGTGCAAAGTTGCTGGCAGCGTTTGTAGAATATTACCCTTTAAATTTGTAATAATTCGTTACGTGTGGATAGATTTTTTTTTTGACAATACATGTACTTTTGCATAAAATATTTATGAAATATCAACAATGAGGTAAAATAAAAACATTTTGAGCAATCTTTCGTTATATATAAACATCTCATTTACGTAGTTTTATTAACCAAACACATTTTATTATTTGACTTTTAAAAATATTTAATAACTAACCAATAGCGTTCAGTAAGGTAAAAATGTAGTATTCCACATTTTATTTTATTCCCCCGCGGTTGGCAGAGGTTGGCAGCATTGATTTTATAATTTTCCTATGTTTTTGCATGTCTTTTGTGGGTTGAAAGCAACTGTTGCCACAACTCGAAATTATTCGGATCAGATCACGCTTATAATAAAATACGTCTAGTGTTACAATATTTCGTCACCTCATATTGACACATTTGCATTTTTGTAATTTTTGAGTAATGAATGTTTTCTAAGAGACAAAAAGGAGATCTTTCTTTTGGTGTAATTAAATCTATCCTATCTCTGTTAGATTACTGCCAAAGATATCAGTGTTATAAATGATTTACACGCACTTTTGTGAATTAATGGTCAGTATTGGTCTGCGTTTTCTGAAATTTCTTAAATATTTAAATGATCTATAACTACATACAATTGAACTAAAATTATGCTTCATTTGAAAACACAAATTCAGTTCTTAAATGATCTAAACATACAATTGTTCCTCAAAAGTGCTTCATATGCATAATAAAATTTCAGTGTTTAAATTATACGTATATAGACCAGTGATGGAAAAGCGGATACAATTGTATCTTTTGGATACAATCAGAAAATAAAGTTACACAGATACAATCCACTCGAAAGTTACAATTAACCAAACATAATGTTTGTTTCAAAAGTTACGAAGTTACAATCGTTCTTTAAAAGATACAATGTGCTAAATCCTGAAATAATACTAAAACATAAGCTACATGCAAAACATTATTACAAGGTTTTTGTCGAAAACCTCCGTGAAGTGTAAACTCAGTTCGCCGGCAAAAAAAATAAGAAAAATGTCGGAAGAGAAAGAAAAGTAAGGAGGAGTGGCACATTCTAAAATGATTTTGGAGTACATCGTCTGGATATTATAAAAATCAAACGTCATACTCAATCATCAACGCATCAGCATAAACTATTGCAAGCAAACATTGATGCCGCTTCACTTCGCAAATTTTTGAGTTTCTGAATTTACACAAACAGCCTTACTAATAATCAATCACTAATGTCGACAACTAGTTAGATGTCAGCTTTAGTAAAAATGTACAGCATTTGTGAAATGGTACCAATAAACAATTAGACCTCCACATTTACTAGTCCGACAACTTTCTTAGAATCTATTACATTTGTTGTCATTGCAGAATTCAAATTTCATAGTTTGTTTTCGTGAAAAACAAGGTCAATGGTCTCTTTCACAAGGAGGATTTTATTCTAGAAGAAGGAATACATAAATTGCAATTAAATTTGCCCAACACATATCTTTCCAATGCTCTTTGAGACTTATTATAAGCAAAAAACAAAACACAAAATAGGAAATTCACAAAATATCCGCTGATCTGTCAAATATCATATGCAAATCAGTAATGCCCTATCATTCGATCGGACACAATTTTCAGTACTTTTATAGTACGGTTTCCATTGTTTTCTAATACTACCTCGCATTTCTTTATGAGTGCATTTGTGTCGTAATAATATCTCTTTCAAATTATTCAATAAAAGGAGCACAGTTTATTGGAATGGTTTCATATATTCGTAGGCTGACGATGCAAATCAAAACTTATTAGAGGTCTAAACACCACAATTGCGTCGTTAGCAAGTGAATATTTTTGAAAATAGAAATAATAGCTGGCTCATTCATTTCAGAATAAATTACAATCGCACGTAGGAAGCGTGTAAGAATTTTATCGCTTCCGGGTTTGAAAACAAATACAATTTAACCTACAAAAAATTGTATGGCTTATAATTACATAATTCGGGAAACTCAGAAACCGACAAAAGTTGAAATTCGAACTGAAAAATATAAAACGCAATATTTTCGTACTACCTGTTAGGATGTTACTCCTCCAGAAGTTAATAAACTTGTTATTTTGCATGTTTTTAGCTGAATGCTGATAATTCTATTTTTATAACTATATTTTCCGCGAAGTGAACCTTTTCACACCAACCATTGTCTCATTAGAGATCCTCATTCTCGGTAAACAAACTCCTTTTGCAAAGAGTTTTAATACGGTTTGAATGCAACAAAATATCTACCTGATTCGCATGAGGTACTGAGAATTGTTGAAAAATTGTATGAGCCGTCCAAACTTAAGCGTAGTATGCAGATGATCCGAAACGAAATTTTCCGGTGGTCTCCAAAAGGACAACGAAACGTCTGCGAAATGGCAGCGGAAAATAATTTGTGGAGGGTTCCATCAGCTGCTACACAAGTAGCAGTGTTACCATCACTGTCAATTTATCTTCGATTTGGATACTCGAACTTTTCGCTGGCTCCTTAAAATGTTCATTTGGTAATTGTCCTAATTTAGATATTTACTTTAAAGTTTCGTGATTTTTTGGCTAAAAATGCATAGGTACTTCAATAACAAACGTATTCTTTTCGCATGACGAACCCGTAAACATTTTTTTTTGCTTTTTTTGACCACTTAAACTTGATGGCTGAACTCATTATTGGTCTTCAAATGTTGCTTATGAATTATTAAGTAAGTTTATCAAGAAAATATCGGCAAATTACCTCTAAATTTTTTAGAAAAAGATTTTAGAAATTTTTCCGTATGAACAATTTTTTCCGATCAACTTCTTAGTTAATTCCACAAAAAACATAAACAAATCATTCCACTGAAATGTTTAATTTCTTTACTGTTTCATCTGTCTAAATTTGAGCTATGACCGCCTATTTTTCATTTATCGTCGTCCTTAAACAATTTAATAAGTTTGCCAATGAGTTTAGGTATTTTTGGCGCCAAAATTTTCCAACTTGCCTCATACCTCTTATAAATCTGGCAACACTGGAGTACAAATGTCAAATTTTCGCAAGCAAATAATGTTCCGGACAATAAACGTGTGCGAAAAGAGAGTGGTGAATTGTACCAAGCAATCTACTACAACTAACCACTTTTCCGCCATCATTTCGCAGCATCTGCGTACCAGCTGCGTACTGCAAAACGAAAAGGAGAGCGAAATTTTTCGTTCATGATTTCGTTGTGTCACTTTTGTATGGGATTTTCCGTTTCGGGTCATCTGCGTACTGAGCTTTAGGTAAGAAGATATTTTTTTCTGTTTGCGACGACTGTCAAGAAAGTCTTGGAAATATCCCAAACTTATATTAAATTAATTTCGTTGCTCGCAAACTATTTACAAAGGAAAACCAATCAAAAAGCAAGAACTAGCGGTTAAACAAGATAAAACAGAGAAAAATATATGCTTCACGTGTTTAGAAATAAAACAAAAAAATTGGCTTAGTGGGTTCGGACAGACAGACAGACAGACGGAGAGACATCCGAGCGAAACTAATAAGGTTACGTTTTTTCCCTTTGGGTACGGAACCTTAAAAAGCAATATTTTTCAATATTTTGCATACATTTGTACAAATTTGTGATATTAGACTTAAAAACCATTTGCATTGTTGTATTGTAACGAATCAAATTAGAAAACATTCACAATTTACTAAAATTAATTAATAATTGTAAACGCTCAGGCTGAACAACGGCGTATTAAATTCTTTCCTATAACGAAATTTAATACCGTGATTTTGGATGTTTGGGCAACACTTGTCTTCAAAATGACATAAGGGAGGATTTATTTAGCTAATGCCCGAGATAAACATGACTTTCTCAACAGTAACATTTAACACTACAGTTAGC
Organism: Cheilosia vernalis; assembly: GCA_949126925.1. Lineage (NCBI taxonomy): Eukaryota > Metazoa > Arthropoda > Insecta > Diptera > Syrphidae > Cheilosia > Cheilosia vernalis. Next base: position 46,042,930 of record OX421358.1, read on the forward strand.
GATAGTCTGGCAACTATATTTGTTTATTGGTAAAGGGATTTTGGAAAGTGTGGAGTCTTTTCGTAAAGTGCCAGATTAAAGTTGATTATTGGTAAGGCCGAAAGTGTTTATTTCAATAGAATATTTTTCGCCAAAGCATGTTATTTCAGGAGACGCAATTTCATTTCTATTACCTGATTAGGTAATACTTTTTTTCTTGATGGTAAAATTTCAAAAATTAATAGAGATAGAGTTTACCCTCATTAAAATTTAATTTGGTGATTTAATGTTCCTGAACTAACTCAATTCATACTTTCAGTACCACATTCTTCGGCTTGTATGAAAAGAATTTATTCATATACAAATTTATGCCGAAATCGACTTCAGTTGAAAAATGTTCAGTGCATTGAAACCATACCTGATTTGTTAAGAAATGCCGCAGTTCATAATTTTAAAATTAAAAATTTTCATTTATAAAAGAACTCACAAACAAAAGTGATTTTGATTATTATTTTGTCCTTTATTACTTGTGAACTCTTTTGTTTTCAAAAATAATGCCTTTTTTTATTATTAATTTTTATTATAGTCATATCATGGTATGTCACCAAAAAGGTTTTCCAAATATTCATTTGTTTTATTTCAAGGCCAAAGAGGGAAAATATTTGTTTGTTTTTTGTTTGTAGTAAAAAGTATATTCACATAGCTAGGAATTTCCACAACGACAAAGTTACACTTTAGTCCTAAAAGTTACAATTTCAACATTTGAAAAGTACAATCTGAAAAAATCATTTCCCATCACTGATACAGACCCGGTCAAAGTTAGCATTAAAAAAGATTTCAGTGCATAAGTGATACATACAATGCAGTTGGCTTCATAAATGCCTTATAGACAATTACTGTTCAATTAATGTTTAATTTCTCTGCATTATAACTATTTAATACATATTTTTTAAGAGTATGATATGAATTAAAAGCTGGATACAATACATATTTCGTTTTATTTATTTCCTTCCTTAACTTCTGAAGGCACTAAATAAATTTTTCAAAAAGCTGAAATATTGGATTCTTGAATCCCAGTTATAAACAAACGTACCTAGTTATATTACCGCACCATATTTCTTCGAAACGATAACTTGAATTGTTCTTTACATAGCAAAAAAAAAAATACAAAAAAACCAATTGCCCAATTGAAAAAATAACTCAAGCGTAAGTAGAACTCGAACATTTCTAGCATTTCCAACGACGATATGACACATCTCCAGGGACAGCTCTGTGATTTAATAAGACGTGTCTTTAAAGGTACATGCTTGTTGAACATGTAATCGATAGCAGATGTAATGAAAGCAGTTTGTTTATTAACGTCAGAAGTAAGAAAGATTGTATTCCAATCAATTGAAATACAATCACTAAAAAGACATTCAACATTGACACTGCGGAAATCACGGTACTGGAAAGGCTGTACTAAGTTTTTATTTACGTGTAAGTCAAATGTAAGACGGTGCAGGTAAATAAGTCCACGGGAACTAAGTCCACTGAGGGACTTAGTACCCACCAAGGGGGAAATAAAACCATTTTCGTGAAGTGGACTTAGTTCCCATATAAGGTGGGAAATAAATTCCGAAAACTCAGAGTGGTTTTATTTCCCTTTTAACGTCAAGTTGGTGTTATTGCGCTCTCAAACTATGAAATCTGTATGGGGGGGCATGCTGCCCCCCTGCAACCCCCCTGCTTGGATTTACTGTTGCATTACGGGGTGGGTGCAAGATTGGTCTTATTACTCAAATTTTGTTGGCGTTATTACGCTTTGTCGGAGTTACTCCAATAAAAGATCGTGAGTTTGTTGTCCAATTTAGTTTGGACGTAAGTTCCCCCTTCTTATTTTTGAGTGTGTACTAAGTTCCCATCAGAAAGTGGACATAGTTCCCACCCTACATGGGAACTTAGTCCACTTCACGAAAGTGGTTTTATTTCCCATTAGGTGGGAACCTAGTCCCTCGGTGGACTTAGTTCCCGTGGACTTATTTCCCTGCACCATGTAAGACTATGATCACTCACTAGGAACACATCTAACAAAGACGGCAGAGAGTTAGGTTTGAAGTGTGTTGGCTCATTATGGTTCACGAAAGAAATACTAAAAGAGTTCATTGAAGTTTTGAAAGATTTGGATGAGGAATGCAAAAGATTTATATTCAAATCTCCACAAAGAATGAATTTAGGTGCAAGATGAGATATTTCTTCCAGAATTGGGGAAATGACAGTTGAATTTGCGATGTGTGGTGGCATATAAAAAAGCACCAACGATGCATTTATTTTCGCCATTGAGGATTTCGATTAAATAATAGTCACAAGACTAGGAGCCGTCCGAATGCGTAACCCGACTAAACCTGATATAGTCCCTAACGTATATAGCAACGCCTCCTCCAGTTCAGTGAGAACGATCAGCTCGGTAAGGCTTTTTAAATCCTCTTAGAGAAAATAAATTACTCTTAAGTTAGTGTGAAACCAAGTCTCGGAAACGCATACAATATCAACTAAACTGTTGTCAAATATCATTCGGAACTCATCAAACTTATTCACAAGACTCTGTGCATTTATGTGACATATATGCAGACCATTACTTCTTTTACAAATTGTTTTTAAAAGAAATAAATTTTTTTCATGTATGCTGTCGAAACCAGCATCATTGCTGCTGGACATGGTGAACATAAAAGCCCTCAGTGAAGTTTGAAGTTAACACAATCAAACAGGTAGCATTTATTTCACATGCTGAATGGAAAAACGACAGAGAACATATCAAACCAATGTGAACTGACAGAACTTGAACATAAAGTAAGGAGATAAATACAAATAAAGAAAAATAGAAAACTTGGTGCAGTAGATAAGCAAAATTTAAGTTAAAAGATGAAATAAAAAAGAAAACATAATCAGCTTTGATTTTCATTGATGTGCAGATCATTGTTGACGTCAGGTCCACAATGATCTTTCGATTTGCCCTGCTAATTTTTTTCTTGTAAGGTTTCGTGAAGTCGCAAGCTTATATCAATAAGCCGCAATGGGCCGATGCCATTAAAGCCAACATTACAAATTATATCGCTCAAATTTACTCTGATCTATGCGGCTCTCATTAAAAATTGGCTGCAGTGTCCTGTAGATTCACGGTTAACAAAAATAATACTTACGTTATTGCTTAATAATCTGCTTCAGTTGGTTTCAAATATTTGATCCTTGTATATAAATATTCCCACTTTATCCTTAAGAACACCAGACGAAGGCACTCCAGTTATTAAAAGGGTATAACCTTCTAAATTACATATTTCACTTAATAATATTTTACATAAACTGAATTTAATATTGCACTAATTCATGGAAGAACATATTTGCACACGTTTTCAATTATTTGATACCATACAAATATATAAACATGTATTTGAAATATAATACTATCACTTCTGCAATATTTATGAATCCTGTTAGGTACAGCAATTGACTAAAGACGAGGATCAACTTAATCCTAACCGCGCCACGAACGTACTGCGGTCCACGCATTCTAAAACAAAACGCAAAATTATCTAAAAACAATGCACTTAAGACTTATGACGAAAGACACCACATTTCCTTAAACAAAATAATAATTATTTAATCAAAGTAAAATTTTATTACCAAGACGCTGTGTGAATCTCAATTAACTACCTTTAATGTAAAACTAATGAATGGACAATTTGCTTTTATTGCTTAACTCTCTGAAATTGTGGCAAAAGTACTACCAGAACTTATCGAAACAACCTAAGTAGCCCATTTAAAATATTATAGCGATGTCATAATGGGCTAAAATGCAGCGTTCTAAGCTATTTGAATAAATTTGACAGTAAACTTTCAGATATTGAAATATTAATTATTACATTTCGCTCCGAGAGCACCATATTAAGAATTTGAAAATGTTTCTACCATCTGGTGCGCTAATAGCAATAGCAATAAAGTAATTAATCACTATAGGAAGCACGACACTTACTGTTTAGGAGACTCTAACTATTCACACGCAGCATTATAATCGTAAACAAAAATGTTTTCAGAGTTTTGAATATGGGCGGTTAAATTTATGTATAAGTGTATTGTCACTGCGAGTGAAGTTAATCAAACCAATTATGTAAAAGATGTAATGTTGATAAAGTTGGTTAAGTCGAGTTTGTAAACACAATTTCGTTAGTTTAATCAAATTGTTTTATTGATGAAGAATTGAGAAGTAGGCATTTTGCTAATAACGAAATAGAATACAAAGTATACGTAGGTATGAGTTGGCATCCATTAAATTAAAGAAAAAAAACGTCTAGGTATGATGTAGATACAATAACAAAAGTTAAAAAAGCCCAGTTATCATATTAATGAACTGGGAGTTTTTAACTTTGTAAAATAAAAGTAAATGTTATTTAAAACTGTTTGACTTATCTTTGCTTTACTGAGGTAGATGTTAAAATGCATTGTCTCTTCAAGTCTGCAAAATATTGGAGGAGGACTAGGGACATCCTGTTTGTAACTAAGAATGAAAATTCAACAAACAAACTCAGAGTTCTTTGTATATTATATCGGTGTAAAGATTTCGGTATACATATAATGAACCTCACAGCTCACATCCACTCCAACCATTTGCACGAAATTTCTTGAAGAATACATGTGATACAGGTATAGTTTGGATAGAGTGAGTACAAAATAAGCAGCTGTATATGAAAGGTATATGTAGAAAGATTTAAACATGTTTATGAAAAAGAAAGGGCATTCTTAATTGCTTTATAGATTATGTACATAAAATTCGATTTTTATTGTTAACTAGGTGACCCGTGCTCGCCTTGCTTCGCCAGAGTTCCACTTCTCAAATTTAAAACAAAATAATAAGAGCTATACATATACAAACCCACCCCGGTACTGTAAGTGACGTGTAGCAAGAAACAAAGGAAACAATTGGGCCTATTCAGCGAAATCTTTTATTCTGTTATGAGTTTTCTGCTATGAATCATAAAAGGTCTCGACCATAAAAGATCTTTTATAAATCGTATTCTGGTTTTCGAACTTTTATGAAACTCTTTTTTTATAAAACTTCGAAAATTGAAATCTGTTACGAACTTTCAAAACTTTGTTTGTTTTAATTTTTGTTGTAAATACTAAGTGGGACCTGATAAAATTTTGGCTAAATAACGTTAAAATGTCGGCTGAGAGGAGTAAGTTTTGAATTATTACTCATACATCAGGAAGATTAAATGGGTTCATATTTAATCTTAGTTCCAGCAAGAGTGATGGGTATTTTCGGCTAAACAAAAATACAAACTAAGAAACTATTTTCAATTATAATACTTTTTTATACACATTTGTGTCCATTTGTAAGCATTTCGTTGGCTAGGAATTATATAGAGAAACATTTCAATCCAAGAATTCATATTTCATAAAAATCTTTTATAATGAAAGTCACAAAATTATATCTTTTATTCTGTTATGATTCTTAACAGAATTCATAAAAGATTTTTCCACACAGAATAGCAATTCTAAAGCCCGTAAAAGATTTTTTGACAGTTCGAACTTTTGTAGGGAAATTCATAACAGAATAACAGAATAAATTGATAAAAGATATTTCCGAATAGGCCTGAATGACTTAGTTTTATAATAGTAGGGATTTTTGAATTATGTAGTTTTTGTAAATATAACATAGACTTCAGTGGAATCCAGCCACTTTTACCCAAAAAAGAGAAGAAAAACTGTCAGTAAAACAACCCAAACAAATAGTTAGCCTCTTCTATTATTCCTTCACAATCTCATTTATGTAGTATTCGATTGGGCTTCTTCAGATTTGCTCTCAGATTTCCGATTCCGTGTGCCTAGTCGAACATAAAAACGTCACTTGCTCTTTTTCGTGTTGATACCTATTCGTACGATTTCCATTCACTGGTTAAATTTTGTATTAAAACATTAGAAATATCCGTCCCGATTGATTATTAAATATTTATACATAAATAATTTACAAAAATCGATTCACTCGATGCAATGCCTTTCTTTGCTGGAGAAAAAAATCACTAAAATGTAAACAAACTCTACCAGTTGTCAAATTCAAACGCACTTGTATTGGTAAATCTGAGAAAATATCTTGATTCGCAAAAGTGCTCTGAAATCTGAAAAAGATTGCTTTATTTGTACCAAACGAACATAAAAATTGCTCTGAGAGAAAAAAAAAAGTGCCAATCGAATACCACATTACATTACATTATTCCAATTATTACATTTCCCTATGCCTATCTCCCTCAATACCATATACGCCATACTCGCTCCCTCACTACTCGTACATACTCAACTCAAATTCAAATTAAAAAAGAGAAAAAAAAAAAACATAAAGCAGAAAAGGTGCAGTTGCATATGTAGGTATGCAAATTAAATAGTTTAAATGCTCATTATAATAATAATAATAATAGTTGGCGCAACAGGTCTGTAGGGACCCAGGGCCTAGCTTCTCGCAACCATTCGTTTTGTGTGAGTTTTTAATTTTTGGAACGAATGGAAGGGATCTACAATTTTATGCCGGTTCCAAACGGGCCGATTGAGAAGCTCTTTCATGACAGTTATACTCTCGGATGTTTGTCAGACGTTCGCGAGAGGTGGCGCAGTGAAAAAAACCCTGAGTTGGAATTTGGGTTTTTGCGGGATTCGAACCTGGGACCCCTCGCTTAGTAGTCCAACACACTAACCACTAAGCCACTGCGCCAATGCTCATTAGAGTTTTTTTTAAATTTATTAAAATTCTCTTCAGTTGACCCCTTACCTCTGGTGGGGGGAAGTCAACCATCAGAGCTCATCGATGGGTGTACAAGAACTAACCGAGGAATGAATTCATTTTACCATTTATAGATATATTTGTGCCAACGTTGGCAAAATGCTCAATTCCTCAGAAGGAGGCAAAAGATAAGAAATAATATGATTGACATCCGACACTGACCAGTTATGCTGATCTTAGTGTTCACTGTTCACAGAGTGAAGCTCTGTCCCGTAGTACGGAATACGGATGCTACTGCGATGCCACTCTCTTATTTACATGTGTTGCCTTTGGCAATGGGGTATCTTAACTTGCATACGAAACAAATTTATACATATTTACCTTCAGGATAACCTACGAAGATGATTTTAAAAAATAGATAAAAAAAACAATACCGAGCAGCGAGCACAAACGGGATTCGTTCGTGGCATGCATGCACATGAATTACTGATCAGATCACAATCAATATAGCGCATTTTAAATCACAATTGAGTCAGCGTTCCCTCCCGTGCTACAATTGTAGCGTTTTTTAGTTTTTGAGTACATTTTTTCTAACTGAGTACAATACTACTTTGGATCGCCGCGTACTACTTTTTATAATTGCATATCAATAACTCATTTCTTATTTTCCAAATTTTCCAAAAATTGTTTGTAACAACAGACTTAAACTACAAAATACATGTTCCAATTTAAATTGTCGCGCAGGATGCGCCTGTTCTTCTGAATTGCTTTGCTGAACAACTGTTAGTGAAGTCTCAGACTGAACTGAACATACATACCTGCTTTGATTGATGTCAATGACATGTCAATGACAACCAACTTCAATGTATATGAATGTATAGTTCACTACTTTATGTTTTTTATAAAAAAGGTTTTTTTTACATTTTTTAATGTTCAAAAATGATGATATAACTGTGGAATATTTTTATTTGTTTTTTGTTCGTTAATTTTTATATACATACTTATTTTATAAGTTATTCTAAATATAAATATACCTTAAAGGTTACGTTTTCCTTTATTTTTTGTGGATGAATGAAATAATTTATGTTAAATTAAATCAAGCTTTTCTTTGTGATATTTTTTTTAATGAATAAAAAATGTGTGTTCATATAAAACAAATATTTGAAAATGTATAGTAGTGAATTTTGTTAAACAAATTTCCGATTCTAATTGAAAAATACCATAAAGCCGTTTTCTTTAGGTACATTATTGCGTACTACCTTCAGACCCATTTGAGTACCAATTTTTACCGCAATGAGAACTTTGCCTAACGACTGGGGAGGGAACGATGAATTGAGTGTGACTCCCTCCCAATATCAATTACATTACATACCTGACTATCTCCCTCCCACCCATGCACCACATTAATACTCCACCCACAACTGCACTCCAGTTCTCCACTATCACCAGTTCAATTTCAATTTAAAAGAAGTGAGCAAAAAAAAAAGAACACAAAGCACAAAAGGTGTATAAAAAAAAGAGAAACAAAAAGCATACCTACCTACAGGCTACAGCTACAGAAGAAAAGGTACAGAGAGAGAAACAGATTTTGCCGCAAACACACACAAAATTTCCTCCACTGAATGCCGGGAAAATCCAACGATCTGGCTTCAATCGCATGTTTTACTTTTTTGAATTTTATAAAATTTATAGTTTAATGCTTGTTGTTCAGCTTCAGGATTACGTACAAAGATGATTTATATCTTAAAATCTTTGTACATAATTGAACTTTATATATTAACAAAATTTTATTTCATTCGGATGAGTCATTCCAAAGCTATAGGAGCTAGAAGGCATTCGACTATTACAACTTTTGTTAGATATCAGCTTAAAATCTCTGCTTCCGGACAGCGGATATTCAAAAGTTACTCCTTTCAGCCGACATTTTAATGTTGTTTTGGAAAAATTTTATCAGGTCCCACTTAGTATTTACAACAAAAATTAACAGATTTCAATTTCCGAAGTTTTATAAAAGAGTTTCATAAAAGTTCGAAATGCAGAATACGATTTATAAAAGGTCTTTTATGGTCGAGACCTTTTACGATTCATAACAGAATAAAAGATTTCGCTGAATAGGCCCAAATAGCTTGTCGAACATCATCCGATACCTTCAAAAGCGCGGTAATATAACTGTGTCCTGATTGGAAACCTGACTGAAGAGGGCATATGAGATTCTTACTTTCAGTGTGATGTTTTATTTAACCACTTATTAATGATTCAAAGGCCTTCGACATAAAAGGAAGTACTGCAATGGAAGGGTACTCGTTCTCCTTTCCTCTTTTTAAAATTGGTATAATTTTCGCTGTTTTCCATAGTTCTGGGTAAATAGATGTCGTTATGACGTGGCTAAAAATATGAGTTATGTAAGAGAGTATAAAGGGAAGAAGGGAAGGGATCTTATAGAAAAAATAGGTCGCAGTGGCTTAGTGGTTAGTGTGTTGGACTACTAAGCGAGGGGTCCAGGTTCGAATTCCGCAAAAACCCAAATTCCAACTCAGGGTTTTTTTTCACTGCGCCACCTCTCGCGAACGTCTGACAAACATCCGAGAGTATAACTGTCATGAAAGAGCTTCTCAATCGGCCCGTTTGGAACCGGCATAAAATTGTAGATCCCTTCCATTCGTTCCAAAAATTAAAAACTCACACAAAACGAATGGTTGCGAGAAGCTAGGCCCTGGGTCCCTACAGACCTGTTGCGCCAACTATTATTATTATTATTAGCTTTGCCAACCGATATAGGATTAACTACCGACAAGGAGAAGCTAACTTCCGAAGGAATTGATGGGAAGCTAGTTGGGAAGATGTTTTTTGCATCATTAATATTGTTCACAAAATGCATATTCAGATATTTGATGTTAATATCATCATTGGCATTGAATGAGTTTTTACTTAATCCAACCTGTAGGAATAAACTCAACAAAAACTTGGATGATTTATCTAAATTAAACTGGTTAGTGAAGCGGTGGTATTTAGCACGTCTTATCATCCGTGCCACCTGGTTTCTAAGTAATTTCAACCAACTGAAAACCCACACATTTTCCACCGACGATAAAGAAAATCTTTTGTGCCATCACAATATTAAAATGGAGCTAGATATCCAGGGTTGTTCTCTGTTTCATATTCGACGAGTTTTTATTGGGAAATATCTTTCAAATAAATATCGACTGTTGTTATTTGTTCTCACTTAGCCTCTCACAATCAACTCATACTCTCACCTCCACGTTGGTGACCGGTGGGTGCCTAGTACCTCGACTGGAGATTGGGTAACCAACCCCTTTGGAAGGTCGTTGGAGGCAGCGGACGAGAGACGGGGGTGGAGTGTCTCCTCACTAAGACACTTCCTCCAGTTCCAGACGGCAGAGGCCGAATTCCCTAGATGGAGTCAACGGTGGCGTCTACAATTCCAGTTAGGCCGAATTACTTAGTGATATCCCTATAAGAGCTGCTTCGACGTACTCGGACCCCAGGTCAATAGGGATCTCCAATAACACGCCAGGTTATTGGACAAGAGTTGGTGGCGGATGAACCCTTAATGGGTCAACGGCAGCGCTCATATCCCGAAGTGGGTTACTGGCCTCGGATTATCCGGCCCGCTGTCCTAGGGTGAAAACAAGGACCTGGCCCTACAGGTTGGGGGTTGTGCCGTCGGGGTAACTTCCCGACCATGGAAAAAAGCATTAGTTATGGGAGAGACACGAGGAGCCTTGGATAACGAATTCCCTCAAACGGCAACCAGACCCGGAACGTCAACGGACAATGACCTAAGAGTATGCACCTGGAACGTGCGGACGCTTTACACTCCAGGTGCTACTCAAAAACTTGAGTCTGTCCTCGCGCGGTACAAGGCAGACATTACCGCGGTCCAGGAGATACGATGGATAGGATCAGGTATGATGAAAAGGAAAAATTGCGAAATTTATTACAGCTGCCATAAAAGATTGCATGTATTAGGATGCGGATTCGTCGTGGGAAACCGGCTTAGGTCAAAAGTTATTGACTTTAAGCCGATAAGTGATCGCCTGGCTGTGATCCGCATCAAAGCTACTTTCCAAAACATTAGCCTAATATGTGCACACGCCCCTACCGACGAGGCTGAAGACCCTACCAAGGAGGAGTTCTATGACCTCCTGGATAGAGCCTACGGAGCCTGTCCGGAGTATGACGTCAAAGTTGTGCTCGGGGACTTCAATGCCAAAATCGGTCAGGAAAACATCTTTGGCGGGTTAGTTGGTAAGCACAGAATCCACGAAACGACAACAGACAACGGCTACCGACTAATTGACTTTGCAGCAGCTCGTAATACAGTGATAAGTAGCACTAGGTTTCCAAGGCTAAGGATCCACATAGCAACCTGGCGCTCTCCAGACGGTCGAACCGCCAACCAAATCGACCAAGTGCTAATCGATGCTAGGCACGCATCCAACATCCTCGACGTGCACACATTCCGAGGGTCAAACGTCGACTCTGACCATTTTCTTGTCGCTGCTAAATTCAGAGCTCGACTGTCCAACGAGAAGAAGCTGCGAACCGCTCAAAAGAAGAAATTCAACGTTGGACGCCTAAGCACATCTGGAGTAGCCAGTGTCTACAGAGAGCGCCTGAGTGAGAAACTCCCCACTGTGCATTAACCTACCACAGACGCCAACAACCAGTGGTCCCAGTATCGCGACATCAACAAGGAGGTAGCCGAAACTACTATGGGGTACCAGCCACCCCAGAGAAAAAGCCCGTGGTATGATGATGAATGCGTACGTCGGAAAAAGGTGACAGAAGATGCACATATGAAGATGCTGCAGCGCAAAACAAGGGCAGCGAGGGAAGAGTATCGAGCCAGGAGGAGGGAGGAGAAGAAGATACTGCGTCGAAAGAAGAGGGCTTACGCAGCCTCCCAGCTCAAGGAGATCGAAAAGTCTCGCGATCGAAACAACATCCGGAGATTTTACAAGAAAGCCAAGCAACTGGCTGCTGGCTTCAAGACCGGAACGCAGGCTCTTCGAAACAGCGAAGGAAACCTAGTCACCGAAGTGCAGGGAATAGTAGATGTGTTTAAGCAGCACTTCCAGCAGCTGCTAAATGGGCATCATGTAGAGAGAGTGATAGGGCAGGAAGAGAACCCACGTCCAGTCAATGAAGAACCAGTTCCACCACCCAGTATAGAAGAAGTTGGCTTAGCTATAAAAAAGATTAAGAACAACAAGGCCGCAGGCTCTGATGGTTTACCAGCGGAGCTCTTCAAATACGGTGGTGATGTTTTGGTAGGGTGCATGCACCAAATCATCAACCAGGTATGGATGGAAGAAAGCATGCCCGATGACTGGGCTATCAGCTCCATATGTCCCATCTACAAAAAAGGCGATCCTATGTCTTGCAAGAATTACCGAGGCATATCCCTGCTTAATGTTGCATACAAGATCCTATCCAACGTACTGTGTGAACGTCTTAAACCGTTCTGCAACACACTAATCGGCACATACCAGTGTGGCTTCCGGCCCGGCAGATCGACCATAGACCAAATTTTCACACTGAGGCAAATCCTGGAAAAGACCAATGAATTTCAAGTCGAGACTCACCACCTATTTATCGACTTCAAAGCCGCATATGATAGCATTCATCGTCAGGAGCTCTATATGGCGATGGCCGAATTCGGGATCCCGGCAAAACTGATCCAGCTGTGTCGCGTAACGCTGGAGAACACGCGCTGCTACGTGCAATTTGGAAGTATGTTATGTTAAAGTGGCTCTCGTTGAGAGAAACTCTTAGGCCGTTAATCGGCCCATTGTGCATACCACTGGTAAATAGGGGTTCCTTTGCGGTTACTCATGTGAACCATTTTCTACCATTGATAAAGCTAAGAATATTAGCAGCGCTGATACAGCTTAGATCGCCAAGATCATTGAGGAAGTAGCTTCCTAGGAACGCCATTCTTAGGTTGGATAGGGCGGGGCAGCTGCAGAGAAGGTGGGTGACGGACTCGTCCTCCTCCTCATCCCTACAGCTTCTGCAGAAGTCATTGTATGGCAGACCAAGTCTTTGCGCATGTCTGCCCAGAATACAATGACCGGTGATAATATTAGCAACTAACGAGATACTATATCTGTTGAGTCGCAGAAGCTCCCTGGATTTTTTGGTGTCCAGTGTTGGCCAAGTAAGCCTGGCAACATCACAATATCCTAGATGTTTCCATCTGTGATTTGCTTTCCTTGTTGCTTCCGCATTAATAATTTGTTTAGCGTATGACAGCGGTGCGTACACGTTGTGCAGACTAACACTATCAACGCCAGAGGAGCCTAATCTTGCCAGTTCGTCAGCTGCACAATTCCCTGGGATGTCACAGTGTCCCGGAACCCAGCAAAGGGTGAGGTTGTACTGTCCAGCTATCTCGTTAAGAGATGCGCGGCAATCTTCCACCGCTTTAGATCTTATTTCGCTGGATACTAAGGATTTGATGGCAGCCTGACTGTCGATGTATATTACAATATCCCTATGTGATATCGCATTAACCGACAACCATGCTGCTGCTTGGCGAATAGCTGTGATTTCGGCTTGGAAGACACTACAGTATTTTGGGAGGGAGAAGGATAGGCTCAGGGTTAGTTCTTCTGAGAATACCCCTGAGCCAACTCCCTCTGGTGTTTTGGAGCCGTCCGTAAATATTGACAGCGCCCCCTCGTGTAGGACATTGCGTGAGACCCATAGGGTTCTGTCCGGTATTTCGTTTGTGAAGCCTTTATTAAAGTCGATCTTCGTAGGCAGATAATCAGTAGTTGTGGGTAAGGGGCTTGTCTGTAGGAGTATGCTGGCATGTCCAGTTGGTTGACCCCTCCAGTGTTTCCCTTCCCTCAGCCTGATTGCCGCATTAGCGGCATATTCCTTGCTGACGATGTCTAGAGGAAGTAAATTAAGCATAACTTGCAGAGCGGCAGTAGGAGATGTCCTCAGTGCACCCGTGATGCAAATGCAAGCCAGGCGTTGAGTCTTCTCAAGGACCCTTAAATTGGAGTTCTTGTCCAGGGCCGGCCACCACACTACAATGCCGTATAGCATAATCGGTCTAACTACCGCGGTGTAAAGCCAATGCATGATATTGGGTTGGAGGCCCCATCTCGAGCCGACAGCCCTTCTACAGGAGTAAAGAGCCACCAGGGATTTCCTGGCACGTTCAGCAATGTTCTCCCTCCATAAAAGCTTGCTGTCTAGTATAAGCCCCAGGTATTTGGCACTTTTGACGAACTCGAGTGGAGTGCCGTTGAGATTAGGGGGGGTGATAAGAGGTATCTTAATCCTTCTAGTGAATAGAACTAGCTCCGTCTTTGTCGGATTTACGCTTAGACCGCAACTTTTGGTCCAGGAAACTAGTTTATGTAGAGCGAGTTGCAGGATATCAGAAAGAGTTTGAGGATACCTTCCTGAAGTGAGTAAGGCGACGTCGTCTGCATAGGCCACGACTTTGCAACCGGAAAGTTCCATCGAAATCAAAAGTTCATTTAGAACAAGATTCCAAAGTAGTGGAGATAGCACTCCTCCTTGAGGGGTACCTCGGTGCACAAGTTTTTCGACAGCGCTGCTGCCAAACGTAGCTGTCACCCTTCTGCAGGTGAGAATGTGGCCGATAAGGCAGCATATTTGTTCGCCAATGTTTAGCTTATTTAAGGCTTGAATAATCGAGCGGGTTTCTATGTTATTGAAGGCCACCTCTATGTCGAGGAAAATAGCCATTGTATATTCCTTGAACGACAGGGACCTTTCAATCGAACCGACGATTGAATGAAGGGCGGTCTCGGTGGATTTACCCTTTTGATAGGCATGTTGAGAGCTTGAAATTAGCGTTTGGTCAACAGTGCTTTTGATGTAAAGATCGATGATCCTTTCAAGTGTTTTTAGCAGAAAGGAGGACAGACTGATTGGTCTGAAGTCCTTTGGAGCTGTATGTGAGGTCTTACCTGCTTTGGGAATGAAAACAACTTTGACCATCGTCCAGGATGAAGGGATGCTGCCCAGAGCTATGCACCCTTCCAGAATCAACATCAGACTGCCTTTGACGATGTCGAAGGCGTTCTGTAGTTGCGCCGGGAAGATACCATCAGGTCCTAGAGACTTATGCGGTTCAAAACTATTTATTGCCCACTTCAGCTTTTCCTCGCAAATAGTGATTGCAATCGGAGGGGTGCCTATACAGGGGCGTCCCCGCTGAAGTCTGGATTACCATTGACAGGCGTGCAGCCAGGAAAGTGAGCATCCATGAGTAGATTCAGTGATTGTTCTTCTGATTCTGCCCATTGGCCTCTGGGGTCTTTAAGTACACCAGGTACAGGGGCGGATTTAGATAGGACTTTCCGCAATCTGGAGCACTCATTTGTGTTGTTGATTGTCTCACAGAAATTGCGCCAGGAGCTGCGTTGTGCCTTTCGAACTTCCTTTTTGAAGAGTCTTTGGCTGTCTTTGTACGCTTCCCAGTCCGCATCAAGCTTCGTTATTTTGGCTCTGTTAAAGGCCTTCCTGCTCTTGCAGCGAAGCGCT
Organism: Cheilosia vernalis; assembly: GCA_949126925.1. Classification (NCBI taxonomy): domain Eukaryota; kingdom Metazoa; phylum Arthropoda; class Insecta; order Diptera; family Syrphidae; genus Cheilosia; species Cheilosia vernalis. The sequence goes on from OX421358.1 coordinate 46,058,213, forward strand.
ATAAGTTGCTTGCACCACCACGGTGGTCTCTTGCCTTCTCTCACTATGGTGGGAGGGCAGGAAGTAGCTCCTCCGAACTATTCCAAACATGCACCGGATTTTGGCAAAGAGATGCGCTATCATGTGACTTCTTCAATCTCGTGCTGGAGCAGATAGTGCGCAGGGCAGGTGTCAACACGGAAGGCACTATCTTCAACAGATCCGTTCAGCTACTGGGGTATGCGGACGATATCGACACCATCGGTCGCTCCCAGCGTGCCGTGACTGAGGCTTTTACGGCGATTGAGGAACAGGCGAAGTTTGTTGGCCTTGAAGTAAACGAGGACAAGACCAAGTATATGCTATCAACAAACAAAAACGCATCTGTCCACCGCCTAGGACAAAACGTCACTATTGATAGCAACAATTTCGAGGTAGTTAAGGAGTTTATCTACCTCGGTGTAAATATGACTCCACGAATGACACCCTAGTGGAGATCAGGCGAAGAATTACCCTAGGAAACCACTGCTACTTCGTTTTGGCAAAACGATTGGGTTCAAAACTCCTAAATCGAAGGACGAAATGTACGCTCTACAAAACACTCATCCTGCCAGTTCTGCTTTATGGCGCCGAGTGCTGGACGATAAGCAGGAAGGGAGAGCTGATATTGGGCTCCTTTGAAAGAAAAATTCTTCGTCGGATTTTTGGTCCTGTGTGCGAGGAGGGCGAATGGAGGAGAAGATACAACCGCGAACTCTATGAGCTGTACCAAGATGTGGATGTAGTCCAAAAAGCCAAAACACGTCGACTACATTGGCTCGGCCACATCGAGCGAATGGACGACAATGCTCCAGCTAAGAGGATCTTTGAATCCCAGCCCCCAGGCTCGAGGCGACAAGGAAGACCGAACCTCCGTTTTAAAGACCAAGCCATCGCGGATGCCAGAGCGCTTGGTCTGGCAAACTGGAAGCAGCGTGCCCGGGATCGCAGAGGATGGAAGGCTGCAGTGTCTCAGGCAGAGACTCTTCACGGGTCGGGAGCCCGTTAAGTAAGTAAGTAATGGCAACTGGACACAGTCTTCTGAAGAGACATTAAGTCTGCTTCTACACACGCACTTTCCGGGTTGTATCAAAACAACCGTCCAGTCTGCACCAAGCACTGAAACTACTGAATCAACAGTTCCAGCTGGTACAATAACCGAAGAAAAACTTAACTGGGCAATTGAAACTTTTTCCATTTTTAAATCTCATGGGCTGGACGGGATTTTTCCTATCATGCTCCAGAAAGCCAGGTCAATTGTTATACCAGCTCTGATGAGGCTCTTCACGCGCTGCCTCGAATGTGGTCACATTCCCAGGGCATGGCTTGAAGTAAAAGTTGTCTTCATTCCGAAGGCAAGCAAGTCCAGCCATACGACTGCTAAGGATTTCAGGCCTATAAGCTTAACTTCATTGATCCTGAAGACCTTGGAAAAGCGTCTGAACGTTTTTATCCGCAGTCGACTTTACAATAATGTGATCCCAACGGCTAAGCATGCCTACATCAAAGGTAAAGGAGTTGAGACTGCGTTGCATGACATCACTAGTATCATAGAGAAATCCCTAAATGACAAAGAGTATACACACTAGCCGCGTTCCTCGACATTGAAGGAGCATTCAATAATGTTAGGACGTGTGCTGTGAAGAGAGCACTACTCAATAACAACGTAGACTACTCAATAACAACGTTACCGATGTAATTGAAAGTTTGTTCAATAAAATAAATATTAATGCAGAACTAGGATGCATTGAACTCAGAGTGACAGCCTCAAGAGGTACACCACAAGGAGGAGTCATCTCCCCCCTACTCTGGGTCCTTGTCATAAATGAAATATTATTAAAGTTCAAAGTAACTGCTTATGCAGACGATGTAGTAATACTTGCTACAGGCAAATTCCTACCGCCCATAAGCGAACTAATAGAAAACGCATTACGAACACTTAGTATGTGGGCAAACCAATGCGGTCTTGGAGTCAATCCACAGAAGACTGAAATAGTTTTGTTCAGTAGCAAAAGGGTGATTCCAAACTTCGATCCTCCAACTATTGAGGGTATACCCCTTAGGGTTGCCGAGAGTGCCAAATATCTGGGTATAATCGTAGATAGAAAGCTTAATTGGAAACTAAATGTCAATGAAAGAGTAAAAAAAGCTACAAATGCTTTTTACGCATGCAACCGAATCTTCGGCAAAAGGTAGGGACCAAACTCCAAAATAATTCTCTGAACACGGCTGTTGTGCGTCCAATACTCACGTACGGAAGCTTAGTCTGGTGGCAAGCCACAAACAAAACTTCGAATATCAAACTAATGACCAAAATACAAAGACTAGCATGTATAGGTACAACCGGCGCAATAAAGACAACACCTACTGCTGGAATGAAGGCTATTCTCAACATGCTACCTTTAGATCTATACATGCAAGAATCTGCAGCCAAAAGTGCCCTCAGGATCAGCCAAACAAAAAGCTATAAACCCTACACAACGGGACACACACAGATTTTGAATAAATATGTGGGAGATGCGGTCACTTCTGACTACTTGTCTCCGAATCTTGACTTTGACATACCATTCTCCTGCTATTTCCCCAACAGGGAGGAATGGAACACAGATGAACCCACAAAAGGAAAATCGATATCCATCTACACAGATGGCTCTAAGATGGACCGTGGAACAGGTGCTGGAATTTTCTCTGAAGAGTTAAGTATACACCACTCAATCAGATTTTCTGATTACAGTAGCGTCTTTCAGGCGGAGGTTCTGGCAATCGCCGAAGCTGCCCATATTGTATCAATGTTAGCAATACCAAATAATGATATTACCATATTTATTGACAGCCAGGCGGCTATAAAAACAGTATCTGCTATAGAAATAAAATCGAAGGTAGTTCACCGCTGAGAGCTTAAGGTTCTCTGCTCGCAGCACACCACGCGTCTCTGCTGGGTCCCTGGACACAGTGACAAACCGGCAATGAGATGGCTGATGAATTGGCAAGCAATGGTTCTGCTATGGATCAAGATCGGGCAATTAATTCAATCAAACCACCTTTCTGTAATCTCAGAGAGAGGGTAGAAAATAAGAGCCGGATGAAAGCCAACAACAGGTGGAAAGAATTAACCACCTGCGAAATACCAAGGAAGCTATGGCCGGAATACAATCCAAGTCGGACTATCAAGCTTATGCGGTTTGATAGAATGTCGATGTATAAACTGGTAGGGGCCCTAACGGGTCACAACTTCCTAAGATACCACACAGTGAAACTGAAACTCAATAATGACGATATATGCAGGGGTTGCGGCGACGAGGAGGTACACGAGGACACACCTCACTTCCTCTGTCAATGCCCCAGTCTCTGTCACTTGAGGAATAGAACACTTGGAAGATACTACTTCCATGACATACATGAACTTTCAGATATATCTTTATCTAATCTTTACAGGTTCATAAATGCATCAGGATGACTGGACAAGGTCGAGTAACCAAGAGGGAATGACTCTAGGTATAGCCAATAACATCGGCTAACCCCCCAATAAGGGCATCACAATGGGTCCACATGGACCTAAGTGGGGTGCGGCAGGACTCGTTCTGACGGATCCACCCATAAACCTAACCTAACCTATTTTAGACGCACCTGCTCATTTGAATCAGGAGTCATATAGTTTAGATGGCAGCGCTCAAAAAAAAAGATTTTGCAAATTAATATGACGAAAATCACGATATTTGAACGATTGGGTTGGTGACGTATGAAAATTCAAATCTAATATACAGAAAACAAGATCGTGGTATGAGAAAACTTGGGCAGACAGCTGATGGTAGAATTTTACAATACTTTGATCACAGACGAGGGCTACATCTAACAAATACGGTGTTCTATTTGGCACAAAGTGGGTAGCAACAGACGAGTTATAATAAATAGATAAATAAATAAATAGTTGGCGCAACAGGTCTGTAGGGACCCTGTGCCTAGCTTCTCCCAACCATTCGTTTTATGTGAGTTTTTAATTTTTGGAACGAATGGGAGGGATCTACAATTTTATGGCGATTCCAAACGGCCGATTGAGAAGCTCTTTCAAGACAATTATACTCTCGGATGTTTGTCAGACGTTCAGCTGGAATTTTGGTTTTTGCGGGATTCGAACCTGGTACCCCCGCTTAGTAGTCCAACACACAAACCACTAAGCCAATGCGCCTATAACAACAGGCGAGTTAACAAAAAATAAATTGAAAGTATTCAATTATTTCTTAACGCGCACTACATGAGTATTGAGTAGGTTTATGTTAAGGTCACCACATACTACGATTTTTGGTTATAGGTGATTAATTTGCTCTGAAACTTCTGATATGTTTTGATAGTTAGAAACATTGGTAGCCGCTAAAAGCCTTAATAAGAGCATACCTAGTCATATGGACTAGGCCAACAAATTTCGCCTGTTCCTTAATCGCCGTAAAAGCCTCTATCACGGCGCGCTGGGAACGACCGATGATATCGATATCGTCCGCATACCCCAGTAGCTGAACCGATCTGTTGAAGATAGTGCCGTGTTGACACCTGCCCTGCGCACTATCTGCTCCAGCACAAGATTGAAGAAGTCACATAGCGCATCTCCTTACCGAAATCCGGTGCATGTTTGGAATAGTTCGGAGGAGCTACTTTCAAATTGCACGTAGCAGCTCCTGAAATAGGTGGTTTTTTCCAGGATTTGCCTCAGTGTGCAAATTTGGTCTATGGTCGATCTGCCGAGCCGGAAGCCACACTGGTACGTGCCGATTAGTGTTTTGGAGAACGGTTTAAGAGATTCATACAGTACGTTCGATAGGATCTTGTATGCGACATTAAGCATGTCCCACGACTAATCCGAATCCTAATACATGCAATCTTTTGTGGCAGCTATAATAAATGTCGGAATTTTTTTCTTTTTATCATACCTGATCCTATCCATCGTATCTCCTGGACCGCGGTAGTGTCTGCCTTGTACCACGCGAGGACAGACTCAAGTTTTTGAATAGCACCTGGAGTATAGAGCGTCCACACGTTCCAGGTGCATACTCTTAAATCATTGTCCGTTGACGTTCCGGGTCTGGTTGCCGTTTGAGGGAATTCCGATGAATGGAACCTCAGCATCGTGTGCCCCATCCACAAGAAAGGAGATACTCTGAACTGCGCCAACTACAGAGGAATAAGTCTCCTGAATGTCGCATATAAGATCCTGTCGGGTGTACTGTGTGAACGCCTAAAACCTTTTGCCAACAACCTGATCGGCCCATATCAGTGTGGTTTTAGGCCAGGAAAGTCAACCATCGACCAAATTTTCACACTCCGACAAATCTTAGAAAAAAAACAGGAATTTCAGATCGATACACACCATTTATTTATCGACTCTAAAGTCGCCTATGATAGCGTATATAGGGACGAACTATACAAAGCCATATCAAGTTTTGGCATCCCCGCCAAACTTGTCCGTTTGTGCAGGATGACTATGAACACCACCGATTCATTTGATGTCGAAAAAGGTCTAAGACAAGGCGACGCGCTATCATGTACTTTCTTTAACATCGTTCTTGAAGCAACTGTATGAAACTCACAAGCCAACACCAGAGGTACAATTTTTCAAAAGTCCGTTCAACTACTTGCCTATGCTGATGACATTGACATTATTGGGAGAACGCGGCGAGCTGTGAGTGGCGCTTTTGCAAGTATCGAAACGGAGGCGGCGAAGATGGGTCTGGCTGTTAATGAGGACAAAACGAAGTATATGCTATCAACGAGAAAGGACTCTTAACATCGCTGTTTCTTCGGGCTCTCTCATAGAACCAAGGAGGTACTATATAAGACCTTAATCATCCCGGTCCTGCTGTATGGTGCAGAAGCGTGGACCTTGTCAAAAGCGGATGAAAGCCTTCTGGAATGCTTTTAGAGAAAGATTCTTCGAGTGATATTCGGTTCAGTTTGTGACGATGGAGTGTGGAGAAGAAGGTTCAATGACGAACTATACGGGCTATACAGCGACGCTGACCTAGTCAAAAAGCTGAAAATACAACGGCTGAGATGGCTGGGGCACGTGGAGCGTATGGACAACAACGCACCAGCCCGACGAGTCTTCGAATCCACCCCTGAGGGACAACGCAGCAGAGGAAGACCCCACCTTAGGTGGCGCGCACAATTGGAGTACGACCTCAACCAACTTGGTGTGCGTAACTGGAGGCAGCTAGCGAGGGACCGAGCCGTGGTCCACCCCGGACTGTAAGCGCCACCAAAAGTAAAAGTAAGTAAATTTAAATAAACCAATTTTTTGTCAGGTAATGTGAGAGGATTCGAACAATCCCGCAGATTTTATCTAATTTTTCTTAAGTTTACGTGTTCATTTTCCACTTCACTTTCGTCGCTTTCGCTGGTCAACAAAAAATAGTTTGTTAGCATTTCTAGTAAAATATTCAGCACAATCTTAACACCACCAAATTCAAAGAGAATAAATAGGAAAATGATGAATGTCAACACAATACCTTTCGTTTGTTTTCTTTCGTGGTGACGATAAAATCTGTTCGTTTTTAAGGTTACCTGCAAGAAGTTCGTTCGTTTTTTTTTTCGCGCCCACGAGAATTTCTTTCGTTTTTGATGTTACATGAAGCAAACTGTTCGTGTGCACGAAAACGTTTAAACGTTTTCGCCTTACAGAATGCCGGCCCTGGCTTATACACAACAAATTAGAAAACATATTACAAACAGCATTGCATTGTATATCTTCCCTTCGCTTATAAAATACTTTCAACACAAGTGTGATGATGGAAAAAACACAATAAAAAATCTAATGAACTACAAGAACTTTCTGTCGAAAACACCAAAATTTCAATTATGAGAGGCAGCTTATTCTTGCAGAGCATCATTGGCTCTACAAAAAACGAATATTAACTCTTTGAAAGGCCGTGGTATGAAAAATATACCACGTATTTAAACATTTTTCTATAATTCAATGTGCGATGTTATACTTCCTATACCACATTTCTATGTAAATTCGAGCTTGTATTTTTATAGAAAAAATAAATCTGATGGAGGAGTGGGACAGATATATTAGATTTTTGGTTATTTCGAGAGGACCATATGTAATTGTCAAAATTGTCTAACGGTTTTTGAAAATTTGCAAGTCCTAGTTCATCGCGAAACTATTCAAGTGAAATTTTTATTATAATATCTGTTCTTTAAAACTTATTTTATAAAAAAAATATAAGGAGATTACACTCCTGCGAGCATACACAGTTCGTGGGCTAATAAAAAAAGTTTTTGTATGTTAAGGTTAGAATTTTAGTTTACCTACTTGTAATCAACGTCAATAGGTAATAGGGAAACTTATTTAGCAGAGTTCTTATTATTATGGATAGTAAGAAACTAAAAGACAGCGATATCATTTATCTGAATGAAGAAACCGATCTTCACCGCATTTTTGACATCGTTATCCAAGATGATTTTTTTTTTATCTTTATTTCATAACAAGAAACTTAAGCCTAAAGTACAATGTAATCCATGTTAATATAGAAATTGAAGGTTTTTGTATGAAATAGCTATGTACAATCTATTGTCTAGTAAATGACAAGAGGCGAATGTACATACCTAACAGTTATATAAAATTAAATTAATAAATCTATTGATGGGGAAAACAAAAAATGTAATTGCAAACAAAATGGAAATGAAAGACTCAATTACATACATTTAAGAAAAGAAAAATAATATACAATTTAATAAAAAGAATTTAATAAAAAGAAAAAGAAAAGGACCATCAAATTTGTTACATCATTCGTGTTAAAAAAGCATCTATTTCAGAATGGTTAAACGAGAAAAGCCATTTTTTATACTATTTAAGAATACTGTTTTCACTCTCTCACACCTAAGTTTTATAGGTAAATTATTAAACAGACGAGGAGCAGTAACATAAAAAAACCGGCCAAGTGCGAGTGTCACTCGCGCACCGAAGGTTCCGTATTTGGCTAAAGTCCAACACATCAGATATAATTGGAAATCTATAATATCATTCAATCTTTCCCCTCTTCATGAATTCATCACAATTTAGTTTAATTTAATTACTTAATATTTGTACTCTCAAAAATTACTCGCACATTTTCATTTTCTAATTATTACCTAGTACCCAACCCACGCCAATTTTCCATTCTGTATGCGACCTGTCCCAATTAAAAACTATTGACTAAAAATATATTACTTTTATTTTGTTCTGTACTCCTCAAAAAAGTGTATTATACTCCCCAACGAAATTAGCAAGCGGGAACCCTGGTGGTATACCACCAGTGACAGTGACTCTCTTCTGTCTTTGATGGGGTCAATTGTGCACAACTGCGTAGTAGAGATTAAAACTTATGTGAGCAACGTATTTTACATGGTAAAATTATCTTTTTTGAAAATATCTTGTATACTATTAACTTTCCGGCAAAACAGTATTCAGCACATATATAGATAAGAACATGATCTACAAAAAATGAATTTATGTATTTTTTTGTGAATCAAGAAATAAACCGTTTTTTGGGCGAATGAAAATATTTTTTTTACCAGATTACTAATTGGTATTTGTCGTTTAACTAGAGGTTATACCGGATGTTGTGTGTAAATTTTAGCCTCCTATGTCAATCGGTTCTTGAGATAGACCTGGTAACAAAATTGGCTTAGTGGGTTCGGACAGACAGACAGACGGACAGACGGAGAGACATCCGAGCGAAACTAATAAGGTTACGTTTTTTCCCTTTGGGTACGGAACCTTAAAAAGGCGTGAAAAATGTGTTTTATTGATTGTTGGAACATTTACGAAGTTTCTGGTATTGCCTCGCAAGTTATGACTATCGTGAACTCTAACATCATAGTACCCGGAATTTTCAAAAAAATATTTTTAAAACTTTGTAGCAGTGCAGGTGCCTTAAAGGAAGAAGTTCGAGACCTTTGAACAACTCAAAACTGGGGGTACTGCGATAAACTCTACACATAATTCATGCTTCTGTTTAAACAGCAGTGGTTCCATTGTATTAAAATAAGTGCCACCCCAGCAGGAAATTCCATACTGCAGTTTTGATTTAAAAATACCATTATAAACCAATTTTAAAATGGGTAATTTGCAGAACATGCTAAGGTGGTATAATTGCCGTACAACTTCATTTAAATACCGTTTCAAATATGACGTATGGTCCTTCCAACTGAACTTATGATCCAATATAATACCTAGGTATTTAAAGCTCTCAACACGCTCAATTACAAGGCAACCGTCGCTATACAGCTTTATTGACTACATATCAAATGATATATGAAAATAAGCATCATCCAAACAAAATCGACAACAGCTTGGTGAGTGATAATAAAGGCAACTCTTCGCGACACCGCCAGCAGCGTAAGTTTCATTATAAGCAGCGTCGAATGTAAAGTTTGGAATTATATTATATTCAGACTTCTCTTCTTCAAAGATCCAAATTTCAGAGAGAAAAATTAGATCTGGTAAATGATCCAGAGGTGCGAGGCGAGTGAGAAAAGTATTAAAATTTGTTCGCATTATCCGAATATTTTGATGAATGGCAGAAAAACCAGAAAATTGCTCATTGTTGTGATGGTCTATACAGAAACATTTAACATTATTAGTCGTTAAAGAGAAAATACTATTACTTGAATCATTATGAGGATCTATAGGTGAATTCATATTATGCATTATACAAAAAAAAAACCAAAAATTATAGTTATTTAGTTAACGTTCAAGTTATAAATATCCTCAAATGAATTAATTCTCATAACTCTATCACCTTCTCTTTTTCTAACAAGAACAGATGAGTCTTTAACCCAAACAAACTTGCATTTGTTTTTGTGTTTAAGATCATTTGCCTTGTGTAGCCAGTGAGACTATCGTTGATGTAGATGTTGCTGCTGCTGTTGTTGCTGTTGTTGGTATGACAAACACCAAAAATATCAAAAGAAATTTTGTTTTTCTTCTCCTGCATTTTCTTCATTACAGCTTTCTTCCGTAAGATAGTTGAGAACTTCACACATACGATGCTAGAAGCAAATTTTTTGTTTTTTCCTTTTGCACTCTTAACAAAGCATTAGCCAATGTCGCTGGAGTTCACCTCTTCACCAACCACAGTAGCAAGGAGTTTGTTGACTCTCTCTTTCACTTCATTTTTGCACTATTAGTTGTTACAACAGACCAATTGAATTACACAGTGAAATAAAAAAATTAAAAAATACTTTTTACTTAGAATTTAAGTAAAGCGTGAGTTAACAAATGAAAAAAAGCTAATTTATAAAATCCTATAGATAAAATTATTGTTATTAATCCTAATTGTCTTAATGTTGATAAAGCAATATTTTTTTAAAATCAAATTCATAATTTGCTCCTAAACCAGATACAACTATTGTCAAACCTGCTAATAATAATAATAATTTACCTATAAATGAATTATATAATAAAATATTAAATCGAATTATTAAATAAATTCCAATATCTGGATGTTCAAAGGTGACGAAACGACGGTTCAAGAAAAGAGGTGGAAATTCTGGAAATAGTATCGGACTACAATATGCACATGAATAGCGTCGATAAATTGGACCGACTCAAAAAAATATTATAAATATTCTGGGTACAAATTACCACTGAAGGATTTCAAACTTGATCTGATTTTAAATCCGAAGTCCATGCAGTGGATGTGTTCAACTTGTAATGTGCCGCTTTGGGACTTTGTATCAGTAAGATAAAATCCTGCTTCGATGAGTTCCATGGTTGAAATTATATAATAAAAGTTATTTATGGGAAAAAATCATATAATTATTTGCATTTTCTAGTAGTGCCCCGGAAAGATTGAAACAGAAAATAATAAAACAAAAAAGAAGAAGAAACATCTAAAATAAAGTCACTTAACTCTTTTCTTATTGAAACAAAATTTTTGATGGACAACATTTGTTTTGCTGATAAAATCAAAGTTACAGTTCAAAAACTTTAAGCTCACGGTATCTCGAAACTGTAAATTTCACTTAGCTCCTTCTTCATCTAAGGGCTTAAATTATAACAATTGTTTCCCTGTCGATTTGAAGAGCACCGGAAAGATTAATTTCAAATCAGCTGCATAGGTACTAGGTTCAAAAAAGAAAATGAACTCAATTTGTAAGATACAAATTTAAAGGGGAAAGTGTTAGATATTCACGCCATAAAATTAAAAGACATAACGATTTTGATTTAAAAATAAATGCTTTCAAAAAATTAAAAACTATAAATGTATAGATACGCTTTGTTACATCAATTTACAGATCTTAGCCCTTTTTTGTTTACACTTTGATTCTCTGTTTGCGAACATTTAAAAAAAAATAATCTATTGTAAGATCGACGCATTCCCAAATCCAAGATAATTTTTCTAATTCAATATCAATTAGAGCAGACTATTTGACAGATTGTAAGAGGAATCTTCCTCTTCTATTTATGTTTAAAGCTAATATCGTATATACATATTGAACTAAAATTGTCAACCTTTCTTTTTCCATTCAGCTCACTTTCAATAAACAGAGTTGGAGTGGGTACCTATGTGTCAAAGATTTAAGTTTTACGGTGTCGTGCGGTAATCTCGTAATTTTGTAACAAATAAACCAACAAATCTTATAGTCCTTCGGTAAAAGAGCATGTCATCTAATGTAAATATGCAAAAATCCTATTTGTGAATGTTCTGCCAACTTGAATTGGTAAGAAAAATATCCAACAGGTGTAGAAAAGAAGAATTATTCCGTCGTTCATGTACATACATAAAATTAGATAGGTATGCTGTATATATATTCTGTACCCACTCACTTTGCAATGAATAGATGAAAAACTATTATCTTTATTCACTAATTACTAATAACACTTAATATGGCAGGAATTCGGCAATCTGCATATCACATTGACAGTTAACGTTGAATCAAGGACAAATATAATATCGTCGAAGATTCTTTGAATCTATGTTTTGTTAACTTATGTTATTCTGCACTTAAGCGTAACCGTATTTATTTATTTGCACAATTATTTCAGTTAATATACATATATACATATGCAATACAAGACTTATTAGCATTTTTTACAGTTTATGTAGGTATCACATAATGGGAAACAGAAATTTAATATTTTTCGCGATTTAATATAATTTTATTTTGCCGATATCAACCGATGCAGCGTAATAACTTTGAAAGGGACGCATACGAACTGATGTAGATGAGAATGTTTTGGGGATGTTCACAGTATCATCCACTACACTGCTCATCGAAGGGCGAAACTTGCGCAGTTCATTCGAAAGAAATCGTTATCAAAAGAGCACGCGGCTGATAGCTATGAAGTAAAAATGGTTAGTTTCATTTCGTATTCTTGAAGTGTTTTTGATGAATTCAGTGGGTGTTATCTAAGATTTATAGTAGGTGGTTATTCGGAACGCTGCACTCTTTGACCAACTAAAAAGGAAGTCAAGGCGCGTCAAAAATATTAAAGGATGAGAACAATATGTTCCACTTGCGTGCCAATCATCAAAACGAAGGATGAAAATGTTAGAAGAAAATTTAATTGGGTCATTTCAATGAGATGTATGCGTGACCATACAGCATTAATTTTATGAGAATGATATCGGCATAGTTTTCCCAATACTAGGCATTAAATTTAATTTTTCATAGTTATATTCAAACGTATTATTCCTGTTGATTCCCATTTAAAGGAATGCACGATGATGCATTATTGGATGGGGTGTCTCAAACGGGATGATTTCAGAACTAGCTATTCTATTTATTCTATGAAGTAAATGTTTTACTGTTAAAAAAAAAAAAAAAAAAAACTCAAATTATTGCTTTAAGAAATAGAAATAATTTATATTTTTGAAATAATGTGCCTGTTTACTCCAAATTTCAATAATTTTTATATAATTATGTTTAGATCTATAAGAAAGTTTTTTTCACAAAGCAAAACGCGATGTAGAATGGGCTATATACTTTAAAACACACACTAAGAATAGCCCGGAAATTAGAAGAGCGTAAAAATTGCATGTATAAAAAGTTCTTTTTCGATATTTGAAGGTTAAACGTTAAAGCAGTGCTCGTATCCACACAATTCTATCAAAGCAGCACACTAATCAAATCGGATTAATGAAAAAGCTGAATGGGACCTGTATGGAAACTGCAGCTCTTAGCCGGAAACCGCTTTCCATACTACATAGTACCTACATATAACAAGAGCAACACCAAAATCATCCCATCGTTCCGTTCAGACAAGAGACCAGTACGAGTGGACTGATAAAGGTCAAAAGAAATTTTTCTCGTAAGAAAAACAAAATGGGCCGTCCTAGGATTATTTTTTTTGTCGCCTGTACTTACCTACCGTATTACTTAGCTAAGTAGATAAGAAGTGCTAATTTTCACAGATTTTCCTGCTCTCATGGGTGGGAAATTGTATGTATTCGAGCACATGACACCGGCGCGCGACGCTGTGTTGGAAATCAGTCTTGTGCATAAACTAAGTATCAAATAGACCGTCAGCTCAGACAACTTAAGTGAAAATGGCTACAAGCTGTTTTTGGTGTTACCTGTTACTATATGTGTGAGAATATGTGTGCCATGTTAAAGTAAACTAGCCGCACGCAGTTCATTCTATTTTCTTTTTCTTTTATTACAGCTCCCGCCATTGAATTTTCCTACTTTCACATCACATGTCTGTGAGACAGGAAATTTAAGAAAACATTTTATTTTAAAAATTATTTGCAGTGTGAATCGGGTAGATGCGCGGGAGCTGACAGGTTATTGTTAATACTTAGTTTATGGCTTTCACAAATCATACTGAGACCCCCAGCTCGCAATCCTGGTTCCTCAATTTTTTTAAATTCAAGCCTTGGAAGAACGTAGGGGGTTAGTAACCCATTGGTGGTAAGGTGTTGTATAGTGGGCAGAAGGTGAATTTCTTCCCAGAATATGTTTGGTTTATTTTTATAGGTTACGCCGTTGATGAAAATTTCGCAGTTCTCATAATGTATTAGAACTGTACCATATAATTTGTGTGGGTTGTGTCCACATGTTGAATTAATACTCGTTTCTGGTGCATTTATCAGGAGTATATAGTTGGGTTCTGGTTGCAGGATTGCTGTAGTCAGTCCGATCTCGTTTAGATTGCAATGGGCTGGTTGGTTAGTGATTAGTTTTCCTAAGCATGATGATTTGTTGGGTTCTTCTTGGTGAACCGATTCTTTACAGTAAAAGACACCTTCAATTTTGGGACATGGTCCGTTTAAATATTGTATATTTTGAGGGTTGAATAGGATATAGGGTGGAGTATCAATTTCTTTAGTAGTGTTAATAGGTAATGGAATGATGTGAAATAAGGAGTATTGTTGGATGGACAGTATAGGTATACGGACATTAAGTATGATTTTTGTATCGTTGTAGTATGCTTGTAGTTCGAGCATCTCATAGATATATGTTCGTTAGATATGGTTTCGATCGTAAGTTCTTTAAAAATTTTTTGGATTTGATTAAGTTCTTCTTGTCTTAAAATGCATTTCGGTATAATGATAAGTTTTGCCATTACTATCGATTCGGCAATGTTAGTATAGTAATATGATTAATAAGTAAGTAAGTAAGAGGAGGTCAATATTATAATTTATCTGACTCAGGTATTGTGTTCAAAGAAGAAGTTCTTCGTTTACATGAAGTCTATTACTATTTTGGTCTTGGAATTTTTGGAAGAAATTTTCAATTTTGCTCTGTTGGTCATTAATATGATTGGTTATATTTTCGAGCCTTTGGGTCAATTTTACGTTGATTATAATTTCGTTCTGTAATTTGTTTTGGGATATAGATTCTTTACGGTATAATTCTTCAATTTGATTATTAAGATTTTTTGCATCGTCTGCGTCCATATTACCCGTGATAAATTTAACCGCTGATCCTAAACCGTTTATTAGACCTCTTCTATTTCTTGTTTTTGGAGTCAATGAATCAAGTTTGATTTTGGCTTCTGCTAATTTTTGTCTTGTTATTTCGATAGAGTCTTTTAAGTTGTAAAATTTGTCAATTGTTGATATTGCTTTAGAAATGTTTATGATATTGTCTTTGTTTATGTCTAAGTCAATGATGTGTACGAAGTTGATGAATGTAGTAATTGTCTTTGCGTTGCCTAGTTTAAGAGGAAGTATTGTCTGTCAGTACTTTGGTTTCCATTTTCTGCGCTGCTGCAATGGTTAAAATGCATCTGAAATGGGATATATATTCCTTTTATTTATACCTTTCTTTTTTTTTTTTTTTTTTTTCTTAGCCTACATTTATGTATTTTTTTACCGTCCGCTGTTTGGACTTGTACTTTTTTGTTTATTTTAACTTTATGCTTTGAAAATCGGGGTGTTAGTTTGTTTCTCCGAGATTCTTTTCTATAAACTAAATCATTAGTGTCTAATATTTCGGGTATTTCTTATATATTCTAGTCTTTCTTTAATATTTGGGTAAAGTATAGCTTGATATTCGTTAAGTTTTCTTAAATAGTCATGTTCGTTGTTAAATTGTGTTTCATTGTTAAATTTATATGTTCTACCGTAAAAGACTTCGTAGGGAGTTAGTTTAGTTGAAGAGTGGATTGCGTTATTGTATGTTATTAAGGTTTCGTTAAGGATTTCCTCGTGTTCTAAGTCTAAGTTTTTTTTCTTTTCTTTTTAACGTAATGATTCTATAGATTTCGGTCAGGGTTGAGTGAAGACGTTCTACTGGTGAGTTGATAGAGGTTTGTTGGAAGGGAGTGATGTGCAAATCTATGTCATATTGTTTGCAAAAATCTTTGAATATATTGCTTGTGAATTCTGCACCTTGGTCGCAAATTAATTTCGTAGGAATGCCGTGTAGGCTTATATAGTGTTTTATGCATTTTAGCATTGAAATACTTGTACGTGAGGGAAGTGTATAGGCTGAAGCGAATTTCGAAAATTTATCAATTAGCGTTAATATGTTTTTGTGGTTGATAGAGTATATGTCTATATGAATTATATCAAGTGGTTTCGTAGGAGTTTCTGGTTTTTTAAATTTTAATTTTGGAGGATTTCTATCATATTTGAGCGTTTGGCATGTATGGCAATTGTTTCTTTATAATATATGCGTTATTTTTGTCTTCATGTAAGGGAAATAGTGAGTTCTCTTGAGATGAAGTAGGGTTTCATTAACGCCTCTGTGGTTATTATTTTCGTGATACTCGTTTATTAGTCTGTCTTGTTCGTCATTTGGTATTACGTCTGTTAATATTTCCGTGCATCTTACGAGTCGGAAAAGTTTGTTATTGGAGAAATATTTTGAATAAACAGATTGTATTATCCGAAAGGTCTCGTCGTCTGAAAAGAGTGCGGTTAATTTTTTTGGGGGTATGAATTTCTTAAAAATGTCAATTATTGTTTGTTAGTTAAATTCAGAATTTTGTATTTGTCGTCGTTGTTTGTTTTTGAAGGGTACTGTTAAAGTCATGCCTGGTTTTCTTTCGGATTTTCGGATGATAGGTTGTAGGTTGAACTCGTTTAGTGGCCTTTCTGATATCGGAATGCCATCGTCGAGGTTTTCTTCCGCGGAGTGTACTGTAGTTCCAGAGGTTCCTTGCACTGTAGTTGTTGTATCATTAATGTTTATGTCTTCTTGTTTTGATATGGTTGGGTTATGGATTTTTATACGGCTAAGTGCGTCGGCGTTTGTGTTTAATTTTCCTTTTTTGTAAGTTATAGTGTAATCAAATTCTTCTAATCTAAGTCGCCATCTAACGAGTTTAGAATTGGGTTCTTTTAAACTCATTAACCAGGTGAGGGGTCGGTGGTCGGTTAAAATCTGAAATTTGTGTCCAAAGAGGTACGGTCGAAAATATTTTGTAGCCCATACTATGGCTAAAAGCTCTTTTTCGATTGTGGAATAGTTTAACTCTGTATCTGTCAATGCTCGCATAGCATATTGGTTTATCGCTGCCGATATGGCCTTGTGACAAAACAGCACCAATAGCAAAATTGCTAGCATCTGTTGTCAATAAAAAGGCTTTTGTGAAGTCGGGGTATTGCAATATAGGATCATTTGTTAGAAGATTTTTACATGTTTGAAAAGTTTGTATGTACTGTTCGTTAAGTTTAACAGATTCGCCTTTTTTTAAACATTGGGTCATGGGTTTTACGAGTTTTGCAAAGTCTTTAATGAACTTGCGATAATACCCTAGTAGTCCGAGAAAAGCTTGTATATCTTTCTGAGTTTTAGGGAGGGGAAAATTTTTTATTGCGTGAATTTTATCAGAGTTGGGTTTTACTCCCTCAGTTGAAACTATATGGCCTAAGAAGGCAATTTCATTTCTGAGAAAATCGGATTTGTCTAATTGAATTTTTAAGTTTGAGTCCCTTAATTTGGTTAAAACTTTTGTGAGATTTTCTAAATGTTCCTGAAGGGATGTGGAGTAGATTATGATGTCATCTAAGTAGACTAGACAACATGTTCCTATAAGGTCTTTGAGGATGTTGTCCATCACTCGTTGAAACGTACTCGGAGCTTTTTTAAGACCGAATGGCATGCGCAAGTATTCGTAATGACCGCCGTCAACAGAAAAAGCTGTTTTTGGTATATCTCTCGGATTCATTTTAATTTGATGAAATCCGCTGGCTAAGTCAAGGGTAGAAAAGTACATACATTTTCCGAGTTTATCAAGGATTTCTGTTATAACGGGTGATTTTTTAAGAGGTTTAGAACTTTTTAAAAAAAAAAAACACAAAAAAATCGAAAAAATGAATGAAATATTTATTTGAATCGATAGTTTGAACCTTGCAATTTAATGTTTAAAGATAATTTCATGCAAATGTTGACCGCGGCTGCGTCTCAGGTAGCCCATCCGCTGAGTCCAATTTTGGCATACTCTTTCACACATATCGGCCGGTATCTCACGAATGAATGCATGGATGTTGGCTTCCAGTGCGTCAATCGAAGCGGGCTTGTCCATATACACATCAGCCTTGACATACCCCCACAAAAAATAATCTAATGGTGTCAAATCGCACGATCTAGGCGGCCAATTGACCGGCCCGAAACGTGAAATTAACTGTTCACCAAACTCGCCTCGCAATTGCGCCATTGTTTCGCGTGCTGTGTGGCATGTGGCACCGTCTTGTTGAAACCACATATCATGCAAGTCAAGAACTTCCATTTCGGGCAAAAAAAAGTTTGTTATCATCGCTCGGTAGCGTTCACCATTGACAGTAACGCTGCGATTCGCATCATCTTTGAAGAAATATGGCCCAATAATGCCGCCGGCCCATAAACCGCACCAAACAGTGGCTTTTTCGGGATGCATTGGTAGCTGTTGCAATGCTTCTGGCTGATCTTCACTCCAAATGCGGCAATTTTGCTTATTTACGTACCCATTCAACCAAAAATGAGCCTCATCGCTGAACACAATTTTTCGATAATTTTAATTTTGGTGGGGGCAAAACCCCCATATATTTCGCTTAATACAAGCTAAAACTAACATTTATTCTTAAAGTAACAACTTAAAACTAAGACACTTAAAAACTAAGACATGAAAAGCCTTAAAACTAAGACTTAAGGGTAAGGGGTATGGTGAAGGAGATCGAGTTTGAGGTGGGCAGTGCTGCGGTTGAAATCGAAAACTGAAAGGTTGGAATTAACCTTTCGCAGCATACGGGAGATCGGTTCATTGGAGCCATATGAGGTACGATGGTTTGGTGGGTAAAAGAGACGAGGGCAACGTAGACTACGGGGGTTTGTGTTAAAGAAAATAGAGTTGTAAAGGGACGCGCAGTCGACGGTGCCGGAGAGAAGACGATAAATAAAAAGAATGTCTGCAGCGTCTCTGCGTTCCTCAAGGGAATTCAGGTTAATGAGATTGAGCCGGTCTATGTAGGGTGGCAAGATAAAAGGATCGTCCCAAGGCAGTCCTCGAAGAGCAAATCTAAGAAAGCGACGTTGGACGTTCTCAATTCTGTGTGCATGAACTCGATGAAAGGGAGACCACACTTGACTAGCGTATTCGAGGAGGGGGCGAACTAAGGAGGTATAGAGAGATCTAGTCACATAAGGGTCGGAAAATTCTTTAGGCCTTACAAATTATTTCGTCAATATGCGAACGGAAATTTAGCTCCCTGTCATACAATATGCCAAGGTCGCGAAGAGAATGAACGAGAGAAATTGGTTGACCATGGAGAAGGTAACGTCGGCGAGGGGACTTGTTGCGCTTGCGTGATAGGGTAATGGATTGGCATTTGTTGATGTTGAGTTCTAAGCAGTTTTTAAGACACCAGGTCGAAAAACTGTCAAGGTCTTCTTGAAGGAGGCATGAGTCTTGAGGTGAAGAGATGGTTTTGAAGATTTTAGCATCATCTGCGTAGAGAGAGAGAGATGAGTGTTTAATGACCTTCTCAAGATCATTTACCGTTAGGATGAAGAGAAGGGGACCTAAATGGCTGCCTTGTGGGACGCCAGATGTTGCTAAAAATGAGGACGACAGTACGGACCTAAAGCGAACGCTGTAATACCGGTTTTCAAGGTAGGAAGATATCCATTTTATCAATATAGGTTCAAAGCCAAGGGCAGACAATTTGAAGAGGATTAATTGATGTGATAAAAAAGCGGATCCTCGACATTTCGAACCGAGCACGAATTTTGATAGTAAAATTCAATAATTTGCAAGCGTTGTTCATTTGTAAGACGATCCATGGTTAAATTGCAAACCAAACTGAAGCTGTTTGACAGTGACACAAGGTACTAAACACACGTCAGCTGTCAAAACCAGTGTTGCCAAAACCAAACCAGCTAAAAAATCACCCGTTAGTATTGATCGAGGTTCTGTTGATAGGTTCCGATTTGTGCATTTGTATTCAAGTTGTGTACTTCCTCAGCTACATAATTCGGTTGTTGGTGTGTGTGTGGTTGATTTGATCTGTTTGTTCTAATGGTAAGTCGAGAATTTGTGGAGTTCCAATCCATAGGTTCCGTAGTATGGGGCCTATTTGGAGGTTGTGCTGGAGGTTGCCTATTCTGATTAAGGTTATTGTTTTGACTCCTAAAATTATTTGGGTTTTGGGTATGAGTATTTGGTTGTTGAGGTCTGTTTTGTGGGTTAGCATAATAGGGACGTGGAATTGGTTGAGGCTGTTGGTTTTGATACCTATTGTTATTATAGTTTTGTAATGGGGTATTGTTTGTAAATCTTGCCTAGGTTGGTGGTATCTTGGGTTATAATGTTGAATTCTATTGCTTGTTGCCTTAGCATAAAAGATGTTTTGTTCTTTTATGCAAAAGGACAATCCAGTAGCGAGACAGTCTGGTCTCATTGCTCTTATACTTGAACCGATTGGTTCATTTAATCCTGTTAGGAAGACATTTAGGCACATTTCGGCGTACAGTTTTTGTTTCGCTGAAATGACGTTTGGGTTTTCCTCATGAATTAAAATATTGTTTAAAATTGTCGCTTGAATTTCAACTATTCTACTGTAGAATTCTTCTATGGTTTTATTATTTTGCCTTAGGTTATGTAGGTCTCTAATCAACGTTGTTTCCGTTCTTTTGTCGGAATAGTGTAATATAAGATTATTTTTTATATCACTCCAGACTAATGGAGTCCCGTACATATTTAAGACTTCATTTGCCTTTCCTTCTATTTTGTTGCGAATTGTACGGAGTAGAATGACTGAATATGGTGTACCGTCTGCAGTAGAAACTAAACCTAATATTTCTTCTACATTGTTGATAAATTCGTGAAGTAATCTAGGGTTACCATCGATTTTCGGTAGATCCTTTATTACGTCAGGAATTCGAAGCGAGTTAAATACATCGTTAAGGGGTATTCTCATTGGACTGGGACCTGCGTTTATATTTGCATTCGCGTTTACATTTACATTTGGTATAATTGGGTTCGACATTGTGTTAAATTCCGCGTTAATCAGTGGTGAACTTGTACTTAATATTCTTGAGAACACTAAACCTTCGATAGATTCTTCCTCTTCTTATCTTTCTGTGATAGAACTAAGACTTAGTGTCCGTAAGGGTTTTTTATAAGGGAAAAATGATTTTAACTTTCTATGCATATGGAGTGGGATACTGTGTCTTCTCGGTTTTTATTTCTTAAAGCTGTATATTATAGTTGAACAGTCTTCTCGGTTTTTATTTCTTAAAGCTGTATATTATAGTTGAACAGGTGGATATTGTTGAGTTGAGTGTTGAGTAGATATCGTTGGTCCTTGATGATTTGATGGTTCTCGGTGATTTGGGGATTAAAATTCTTCTTTTCTTTTTCTTTTTATGTCACTATATACCGATATTCCTTCGATATTGACGTACACTATTATCGATATTCCTTCGATACGTGGGATCACAACATAAAATATCACTTTAATTGTTCGTAACTATCTCCGATAAACCGCCGGGTTAGAATACTTTAAATTATCGTGTTTTAAAAGAAAAGTCACCGGACTACTCGACTGCGCCGATTACCTGATTAGCTTTCGGGGAAGCTAAAAAAAAACAACTTTATGTTTCGAATGTTTTTAGTCAACTGAATTGTACAATTTTTTGGGCTTAAAACCTAGCTTAATTATTGCAGTGTAATTCCATGAATTTGTGGGTCATCAATTTATTGAACCAAATTCGTGGAACAACCTGCAAGTACATTTTGGGTGTCAGCTAAATTAAGTTGCGATTGCAAAAGTACAATCGAAGTGCATTGCCTCTTCTGTAGTTGTTGTTGTTGTCGATGATACTGTTGCTCGTGGAATTCTGCTGATGTAGGTATGCTCGTGGGAGTTGTTGTTGTTGTTGTTGTCGATGATCATGTTGCTCGTGGAATTCTGCTAATGTAGGTATGCTCGTGGTATTGTTGGATCAAGGGGAAACGGGGGAACAGGTGTCTGTCGTAACTCGCGCACCCTTTCACCTCAAAGTCTAAGTAAAAATTATTGAAGCCACATGCTTGATATGTGTATATGCAACGTCAAATAGAATTTGCTAATACACTCTCGCATGCTTGAAGAGTTTTTGAAGTGTGTATATGCCGCTTTTTAGGTATAGCATTTTTCATCCCATCAAAGTTTTTTTTTTCGCAATAAAAAGTAGCCTATGTCCTTCCTTGGTCGCAAATAAACGTTCATCATGCTATAGGAGCCTCTGCTGTTATAGCCAGAATGTTCACCAACAGAGGCCTGGAACTGACCTTAATTCAGGAGTCATGGATCTTTAAATGGCAGGTCAAAAGATTAGCAAACAAGGATGCAAAGGTAATCTGGGACTCTCGGGATAACTTTACTTTACTTTCAGAATACGCGACGCGAGACATAGTGCCAATACAGGTATCTCTAAATATAGAGGGAGTCCACCGCACTATTTCCATCGCATCAGTGTACTGTCCAGTTGATGAGCTATGATCTCATCAGAGCTGCAACGGTTAGTAGAGCATTCGTACAAGCTCCGCATGCCACTGCTACTAGGGTTCGATCCAAATGCCCATAACATTACCTGGGGAAGCACCAATACGAATACTAGAGGTAAGTACTTACTAGAATTTATCTTAAGTTCGTCGCTAGATATTTACAGTTTAGGATATACCCCCACTTTTGTAGAGTAAGGCAAGAGGTACTTGACCTCCTTGAAAACCTCCGCTAGGTAGGCACCTTGACGTGTGTGTCCCTGTGAAGACATTGTCTTTGCAAGGGACGCCTGGTGCGGAGGCTTCGTATCGCAATGAATCAACGGGCTATGCTGTCGACGACATAGTCGTCAGAAGGGCCACCCATGGCAGACAGGCTGTTGATGAGCGATCAACTAAGAACTACCGAAAACCCCCCCCCCCCAAACAAACATGAAAGGACAACAACAAAATGATGTAACTACTCCAGGTGGAACGCACGAAAGTGAAAATCCACTCGCGAAAGCGGCAGGGTCACGGATTCTGGAGGACCCAACTTTCATGGAGGACCACACTGATAGCCAAGGGTGTGGAGGCAGACTGCTACTTGACGACAAAAAGACATTAAATCGACAGGACGCGAAGGATTCGAAGGAAGTTGAGGCTCTGTCAGAGAGTTCTTGGCCGGACATGACCGTGCTGGGGGAGTTATTCTCCTCTCAAGCCAGTAACAGTTCGTCCATTGACTCTGAGACGGAGGACAGACTTCTGGAGAACACTCTCGTTCCTAGAAAAAGAACAAGAGCACCCAAAACATCTCAGCAGAAGAAAAGAGAGGGCTATAGATGCTCCCTGCGATTCCTGAGAAAGATGAAGGGCCGCAATGTGGCTGAGCTCTCTGAAAGAGATAGAGCGCTGGTGAGGAAGCACTCCAAGCTAGTCAAACAGTACGAGAACCGTCTTGCCGACAAGACACATCTCGTACCCGCGACTATTGAGGACTCGGTCTCACCCAAATGCCAAACAAAAGAAGCTAAAGAAGCCGAGAAGAGAGAGGAACAGGCCGCTTCGGAGGCAATCCCCACCCCATCGACCTCAAAGGCGAAGGTTCCCGCCGTCCTACCACCACGAAAGCCGGGCACTATTCGAAAGGAGGTCAATGCCAAGCAATCCCTCCAACGGTCGGAAAAGTCCAAGGACTCGACGGCCGCAGGCAAGGAAACAGCTAAGCAGGCCCCCAAAAGAATCCGCTCAGCCGACGAGGTAACAGGGAATTCGGCGAAGAAAGCTAAGCTGAAAAGCAGTGAAGACCTCACCCTAGCCATTATTGACCGCAGCAACCCTGACGGGAAACTTGCGACCGATAAATGGCTCCAAGTTGAGGCAAAGATCCTGGAGGCCATGATTTCAGAGGGAGAATCCGCTGATATCAATAACACCTGCAACTTCGATGGGGCAGGTTGGCGGAAGGGAGTAAAGGTCGTCGGGTGCGGCAACAAAGAGTCGTTTGACTTTTTAACGCGCTGCATTCGAAGCCTAGAAGAACTGTGGCCTGGTGCCAAACTTGAAGCCATCCCTGCTTCAGCCCTACCACTGCGGACCCTAGTACACGTATGGATACCTCCTCCGGTTCCGGAGGAACAATCCATACTTAAACTGGTAGGTCTGCGGAACAAAGAGCTGAACGTAGGTGAATGGAAGATCGTAAGTTCCAAACCGCGGGAGAAAGGTGGCGGTAAGGACCTACGCATTGTGGTAGATCCAAAATCCGCCAACTTTATAAGATCCGCAGCAGGGGTCGTCAAATTTGGGTTGGGGAACATCAAGTTCTCCTTCCCCAATAACGATGACCAGCGCCGGAAAGCTAAGGGTGGTGCAGATTAATTTGCACCACTCTCAAGCTGCCACCGACGACCTGCTGCTCTTCATGACAGACGAGAGTGTGGACGTGGCCCTAATCCAGGAACCATGGCTAAACAAAGCCAAAATCCAAGGACTGAGGTCAAGAAAATACACACTCCTGCATTCCAGTGGTGAAGGTAAACTTAGGAGCTGTATTCTGATAAAGAAATCAATTAACTTTCTTTTCTCTTATCGTTTCAGCAACAGCGATCTGACAGTGGCGATATGCGACCGCAAGAACGAGCCCCAACTCATTCTTGCATCCGCATATCTGCCCTACGAGGAAGAAGACCCCCCATCACCACTACTAAGGGACCTGGTACAGCACGCCAGCAACACTAGAGCCAACTTAGTAGTAAGTATGGACGCAAATGCCCACCACACGCAGTGGGGCAGCAAGGATATAAATAAAAGAGGTGAGTCTATACTTGATTTTATATTACTTTCCAACCTACATATTTGTAACAGGGGTAGCCATCCTACTTTCCACAACAAAATTAGGGAAGAGGTAATTGATCTAACTTTAGCACTCCCAGTAGACAGATTCAGGGTCGATGACTGGAAGGTTTCCTCGAAGTGCTCCTTCTCTGACCACTTCAGGATAACATTCACAATTGACTTTGAACTACCAAAAGAACTCCCTTTTAGGAACCCTGTTAAGACTGACTGGAATAAATTTTCTGAACTGGTCGAACGTCGACTTCCACCTAACCCCATAGGTACTTTGTCGAAGGCGACACTCGTTAACGAAGCAGTCAATTTTCTCACCAAGACACTAAACGACTCCTTTAAAAAATCCTGTCCTATTAGTCGCCCTCCCAAAAGAACACACGCGGCTTGGTGGACTAGGGAACTACGACTTCTCAGGTCCAAAACCAGGAAACTTTTTAATAGAGCCAAACTGACAAAAACCGATGAAGACTGGAGTATATATCGCAATAGCTTCAACGAGTTTAAAAAGAAAACTAGAGCAGCCAAAAGAGTGTCCTGGGCAAACTACTGCTCCGACATAGAATCCACCACAGAAGCGGCAAGACTCCGGAGGGTTCTTGCCAAAACTCCCTCTCACATAGGGCACCTCTGTAAGGAGGATAATTGTTGGACATCTAGTGGCCAGGAGACTCTTGACCTGCTCCTCAGAACACACTTTCCGGGATGCACGATCCCAGGAAGGCTGCTACACAGTTCTGATGGCAACCTCTCCTCACTTCCGGTTGAAGAACTGGCTATCATCAGTGACTGCACTAGCACAAATAGAATAACATGGGCTCTTCAATCCTTCCAACCGTACAAGTCGGCGGGACCAGACGGAATTATACCTGCCATGCTACAAAGAAGCAGCAAAAGGACCGTCCCATGGCTGCAGGCAATCTTTCGTGGTTGTCTGACACTCGGACTTGTTCCTGACTGCTGGAAAGAGGTGAGGGTGGTCTTTATTCCCAAAGCAGGGAAACCTAGTCACTCCACACCCAAGGATTACAGACCAATTAGCCTCTCATCTTTTCTTTTGAAAACACTAGAAAGGTTATTGGACCTACACCTTAGGAACACTCTCGAAACAAGCGGTGCTCTGTGTAGTGCACAACACGCATATGTCAAAGGCAGATCCGTGGAAACAGCGCTACATGAAGTAACGAAGACAATCGAGAAATCCCTAGGAAACAAGGAATTTACGTTGGCGGCCTTTCTAGACATAGAAGGTGCATTCAACAACCTGAATACAAGAACCATTACATCCTCACTTGAGGAGTCAGGTTCACCACAGTTTCTGACAAACTGGGTTAAGACTATGCTTAACAGCAGAGTTATTAACAGCAGCCTAGGAGACTGTTCGATTAAGAAAAGCACAAATCGTGGAACACCACAAGGGGGGGTCCTATCTCCTCTACTGTGGAACATCTCGATTAACAAAATACTTACATCCCTTGTCAACAGAGGTATCAAGATAGTCGCCTACGCGGATGATATAGTAGTACTAATAACAGGAAAATACCTTTCCACCATTAGAGATATTATGGAATCTGCGTTATCAGAACTATCCAAATGGACGGAACATAACGGTCTTTCGGTTAATCCGGAAAAGACCGAACTCATTCTGTTCACCAGGAAATATAAGGTTCCAAAATGGGACCCACCGAAGCTTAAAGGTGTCCGACTTAATCTTTCAACCGAGGCCAAGTACCTAGGTGTGATATTCACCTCCAAACTTAACTGGAAACGGAATACTGAAGAAAGAATGAAGAAAGGACTTAATGCCTTTTATGCATGTAGGAAGACCTTTGGGAAAAACTGGGGCTTGCAACCGAACATTGTGCACTGGATGTACACCGCGATTGTGAGACCCATTCTTACCTACGGCTCAGTTGTTTGGTGGGAGGCGGTTAAAACCAAATCCCATCTTAAGAACCTAAACAAGGTGCAGAGAATTGCTTGTCTGGGAATAACAGGCGCAATTAAATCCACACCACAACTAGGTCTGGAAACGCTATTGAACCTGCAACCCATTGAGCTATTCACTAAGAACGTTGCAGCCAAAGCCGCTCTCAGATTAAGAGAGAACAGAACTTGGAAGCCTGGTTACTGCGGACACTCAAGCATACTTGAAATCTTCGATCGGAAGGGACTCACGTCACTCACCGATTACGAGAAACCCAGATATGACTTCGAGAAAAATTTCAGAATCACTATACCCAAAAGGCAGGACTGGAAGTCACCCAGTACCATCATTAAAGGTATAGCCGTCTATACGGACGGTTCAAAAACAGAAAATGGAACAGGAGCCGGCATATTCTCAGAAAGGCTTGCTATTAGCCAGTCGTACCGACTGACCGATCACTGTAGTGTCTTTCAAGCTGAGATATATGCGGTTAAAAAAGCAGCACAGACTATCTTATCGATGGGACTACCAGCAATGGAAATAACCATCACTCAATTCTACTCTGCTGGGTTCCGGGACACGTTGGAGTGGAAGGGAATGAAAAGGCGGACGAACTGGCCAGATACGGCTCTGATATGAACCCTCAACTAGCGGACGGAGAGGTGTTACCGCCTTTCAACACTGCTAAGACTTTTATTGAAGGCGTCACCACACAACTGGCTAAGGAACAATGGAGCAACACCATCGGTTGCGTCATAACCCGGAGTCTGTGGCCTGTGGTTGACACCAAAAGATCAAAGTTCCTAATCTCCCTTAATAGAAGCCAAATCCGGATGCTCGTCGGCGTTTTAACCGGACACTGCATCATAGGAAACATGGCTAAAAGGCTAGGACTTTTTGCAAATGACTTCTGCAGAAGCTGTAGAGACGAAGAGGAAATAGAGTCCGTGGAACATCTTCTATGCCACTGCCCAGCTTTACAGGAACGCCGCTCATCCTGTATGGGAGCTAGGTTCTTCAAAGGTTTGGACGACTTGGCAGGGATACCTCTATCGGACATAAAACTATTCCTAAACAGATCGAAGTGGTTTTGTTAGCCACATGTCCTTGCATGTACAAACAGGGTATTCACAATGGGCCTTTCATGGCTTCTGGGTGAAATTTGCATCGTTTGCAAAACTGCCCTCCCAACCTAACCTACTTGACCTTACGCTCGGTAACACGAGCGTTACTAGACTAATTAGGAACTGGAGAGTATCTATTGAGCCATCACTGTCCGACCACAGAATTATAGAATTCGAGTTGGACAATACAAGACTCACGAGAAATCCGGTAAGAAACTAAAAGAAAAACAAATTGGGAAAACTACCAATCTGCTCTAGAAAACAATCTGGAACGACTCCAAATATCTGTCAAAACTTAGATCCGGAACACGTAAGCTGTTTAACACTGCCAAGCGAAACGGAGATTGGCAAAGATACCAAACGGCTCTCACTGCTTACAATATAAGGAAATAAGAAAAGCCAAAGGAAATAGTTTCAGGAGATTCTGTAAGACAATCTCAAATACTCCCACAGCGCAAGGCTGCATATAAAGCTTTGGCAAAGACGGGAGGAATACCGATGGTAGCTATACAGAAAATGAGGACCAGTGGCAGCGTTCCCTCCCGTGCTACAATTGTAGCGTTTTTTAGTTTTTGAGTACATTTTTTCTAACTGAGTACGATACTACTTTGGATCGCCGCGTACTACTTTTTATAATTGCATATCAATAACTCATTTCTTATTTTCCAAATTTTCCAAAAATTGTTTGTAACAACAGACTTAAACTACAAAATACATGTTCCAATTTAAATTGTCGCGCAGGATGCACCTCTTTTTCTGAATTGCTTTCCTGAACAACTGTGGTAGTGAAGTCTAGTAGAAACTGTTAACCATCTAATGTTTGCTAAAGAGCTAGCTAAAAATGATGTGTTTGAGCCCACTGCGGATTTAATTAAATTTGCAGCAGCACATAACTACCATTCAAATGCGCATTATTTTTGAGTACCTATCTTCAATATTCATGTGGAAGGCTAGACATATTATATGGGACTATATCTTTTCAGGAAATAAACTTTAATCGCTAACTATAAAATCGCTGAATATTGAATTGTGATATGAATGTATAATTCACTACTTTATGTTTTTTTATAAAAAAGTTTTTTTTTACATTTTTCAATGTTCAAAAATGATGATATAACTGTGGAATATTTTTCTTTGTTTTTTTTTCGTTCATTTTTATATACATACTTAACTTATAATTTATTCTTAAATATAAATAAACCTTAAAGGTTACGTTTTCCTTTATTTTTTGTTGATGAATGAAATAATTTATTTTAAATTAAAATAAGCTTTTCGTTGTGATATTTTTTTTAATGAATAAAAAATGTGTGTTCATATAAAACAAATATTTGAAAATGTATAGTAGTGAATTTTGTTAAACAAATTTCCGATTCTAATTGAAAAATACCATAAAGCCGTTTTCTTTAGGTACATTATTGCGTACTACCTTCAGACCCATTTGAGTACCAATTTTTACCGCAATGAGAACTTTGCCTAACGACAGGGGAGGGAACGCTGACCAGTGGGCGCTACTGCTTCTAGAAACTCATTTTCCAGACAGCTCCCTTAGCATCGATAATGGGAACGTTACCATTTCAGCCAGGCCTCGAAAAGAAGACTAGGAAACAGCATCAACCATCTGCTAGAGGGGGAAACTGAAATGGGCCATTAGTTCCTTTCAACCCTTCAAGGCACCAGGGGTGGACGGTATCATACCTGCTCAACTACAGAAAGGGTGGGATGTAATCCAACCACACCTGATCAAAATAACAAAAAAATTGCTTTGGGTTATATACCAACGCAGTTGAGACGGGCGAGGGTTGTGTTCATACCTCAAGTGGGGAAAAAAGACCCATCTCACCCAAAGTCATACATACTTTAAAGACTACAGAAAAGGCAGAATAGAAAAGGAGTAAACAATACTATATCCAGGCAGATGTGTGAACTACTTAGCACCAGATCAGCAGAGACTCAAACGTCAACCGGGACTATCAAAGTAAACACTAGAGGATGTCCACAAGGAGGGGTACTATCACCCTTAATGTGGAGTCTGGTTGTGGACGAACTACTGGAGAAACTAACCAGCTTTGGCATTAACTGTCAGGCATATGCAGATGACATAGTATTGATCGCCAGGGGAAAGTTTGAGGGAACTCTCTGTGACATCATACAGAGGGGACTAAACATCAATCCGGCAAAAACAACTATAAGGAAAAGAAAACTTCAGGGACTGAAAACAACTGAAATCACTGTTTATTACAGTTTTTTGTGTTTTTGTAGTTTTTCTTGAGGATAATTCGAACGCACCTATCTATAGCGCATATTTCAGCTTGAAAGGTGCTGGTACATTCGCCCATATTTGTAGTGTTTAGTTCCTAGACCAAACACTTCCTCACCAGTTCCTTCGTCCGTTCTCGATCCATCTGTATACCATTTTACAGTGTGGTTGCTAAGTCTGTAAATCGTGGATTCATTGCTCCAGTTTTTCTTATTGCTGAGCTTCGCTATAAAATTCTTCTCAAAATTTAACTTCCTGATGCTATTATCTCGGGGTATAGCTAGAAGTTTTCCAATTCAATTTCATCAATTTATTTAACAAAGAAGAAATCCTTAACAATTTTTATAAATTCCTGCGAAGCCTTAATGGCTTTTCTGCAGAAGGTTGCATTTCAAAAATATTTAATTTAATTAAGTAAAAGCTTAGTATAACTATAAATTCAATATACTGACAAGTTTGTTAACTGAAATTATATTGTTGCATGCAAAAGGAAGGTCTTGATACTAACTTT
The DNA here is from genome assembly GCA_949126925.1 of Cheilosia vernalis. Classification (NCBI taxonomy): domain Eukaryota; kingdom Metazoa; phylum Arthropoda; class Insecta; order Diptera; family Syrphidae; genus Cheilosia; species Cheilosia vernalis. Next base: position 46,088,777 of record OX421358.1, read on the forward strand.
TCTTTCTGGTTTTAAAATTCGCAATGTTTTTAAGATTTGGAGGTAATAGATTTAGTTCAGTTGGAACGCTGTGTTTAAGCTGCCTGTTACCATAGTTGTTGTAGTTGCGGGGCACTTGCAGCATTCCTTCGGCACGTCTTCTGGTGTTGATATCATGGTTGATTGGCATTTTAAAACGGTTATCATCATAATATTCAAGTAGCAAGGTCATCTTGAAGATATGCTGCACTTGAAGCACCTCAAAGCTTCTATCATTTGGAGAAGATCGATCTTTTATTTTTCTCAACGCAGAGTTTTGTAGTTTTTGCAACTTTTGAATGTGTGTTTTCGAAGCATTGCCCCAAGCCAGTATCCCATACCTCAATTTAGATTCGATCAAGGCATAGTAAACTAGTTTCAAAACTTGTGGTGTGGCATGATGTCTTAAATGAGGTAATGCAAACACCGATTTTTTTAGATCCGAGCGTACCTTATCAATATGCATGTTCCAGATAAAATGGCTATCAATTATAACTCCCAGGTATTTATAATTTTCCACGTGGAAGTTTTCCGAGCCATACATCATATTCTTTTGAACTAATGCACTTCTCCCTTCCGATTCCCTCTTTTGCCATCCGTATGGGTTTGTTTTATATACCGTATCCTCAACCATTAGGTGTAGATGAGTTAGCTCTAAGATTACCTCCATGGCTGAAGTTGGAAATGTACGCATTGCTTCTGTAATGCATAGGCACGCCAATCTTTGCACTTTACTAAGAATGTCTCTTGTTGTTGCTAGACTGGATGTGATCATAGGCCTCACTATTGCAATGTACGTCCATCGCAGGATACTTGCATATCATAAGAGCGCGTGTTGCCTTCATTGAAATCTCTTCCGTATGCTTACGCCAGATGAGTTTACTATCTAGGTATATTCCTAGGTATTTTACTTCGTTGACTGGTATAAGTGTTGTGCCTGATAATCGAGTTGCTTGTCATAAAGTCTGAGCTTGTATGGGAATTCCTGCACTGGCTTAACGAATTAGGTTAGAACAACAGAGTAACCATCTGCTGGGTACCTGGTTACACAGGCATCAAGGGCAACGAGGCTGAGGAGCTTAATCTTGCATTCACCATAACGCTTCGGGACACTGTTTTAATCAACACTTTCAACACTAACGTGGCCAAAACCGTAAGCAAGAAGTTTTTACCTTTAAAGTAAGTCGTTTCACGTACCTATACCTATATCAAGCAATTTGAAAGCTTCGGTAGAAGAATCACTCGACGATATTACCCGACGAGTACAGAGCTTTCACAGCAGACAACGAAATTGCAGTATCAAAGTAAATTGTTAGCTTTTCCATTTCGTCCACCCGCTTAATTGGAGCAAAACCTGGGAAAGAGCTTGAAATGATGGTAGAACATCTTCGTTGACCACAGTGGCGTAGCGTGGGTTGGTGCCGCCCGGGGCAGATCCAATTTATGCCGCCCCTTTGTCTACCCCTCTACGGTTTCAACCAGTTTTACCTGCATATATGTATTTCAATAAACAATAAACAATAAACAAGGGCCCAGGAGAAAACGTATTATTTGTTTCTTATTAGGAAGATGTTTCACATAATCGGGTAATTTTTGGTATACATACCCACATAATTTAAATTAGATATTCTATGCACTTCACGTAGCGTTCGCACAACACGAGATAACTGCTTATTTTCTATTTTCATAAGGACGTTTAAAAACACGTCTTAAAACTTCTTATTGTAGTGCACTTTGTATTCGATACCTGATACCTAGTACCAAGGGCGGATCCAGCATTTATTTCTGGGAGGGGCACAAAGGCCAGATAGGTGGTGATGAGTGTACCCCATAGTATTGCATTTGAATTTGTCTTTGGGATTCATTCTTTATCAATGGCATACAAAAATAACAAAGAATAGAAAACACTTTTTATAATGGTTTAATAATGAAAAATTATATGGTTAAGAATGACAGTTTTTTTTATGTTTTCTGCTGAAGATATCCAGAACTTCTTCAGGGTTCATCTATGAAGCAATGTCTTGATGGATATGCATTACACCGCGTCTCTACGAGTCTGAATTATGCCAGACTTTTAAGTCAGAAGTCTTGTCCGCCATATTTGCATTGCTTTGGTTGGGCAAATTGTGTTACGACATTTCATTTAACAAGATGCCATCAACGAAGAAACAAGTGAATGTGGCTCTTGCTTTGAAAGCATTAATCGACCTAGAAAAATTGGAAAACCAGATGTTAGCCGAAAACAAAAGAAAGCACAGATTGTGGGTATATCCGTTTCTTCAGAAGAGAGAGCTACACGATTTGGAAGCGCATTTGTTAAAAGATGTTTTATGGGACAATGCATAGGATATTTAGGTATGGAAATAACAATTTTAAATTATAGATGCCGTCATAGAAAGCGATTGGTTCAAAATTGCCAAGAATTTTGACAAATTCTGGGACTTTGCTCATACACTGGGATAAACGGAAAACATATCCTTAAAGGTCCAAGTTACTTTGACGCCATATTTCTTCACTTTGCGAAAATCTAAAATCAGCCATAATTGCATCCGCGCACATGTATTCCCGAGAATTACCAAAACAAAATGATTTTTTGCTGTCAAACGCTGGTCTAGACTTCAAATGTCAAATTTCAGTCAGAAGATCTGTCTGCAGAGATGGCAGGAAAAAAAGTCAGACTGAAAAGTCTAGATTTCTGTCGTGTCCACAAAATCGCGGTCTACACGAGACACATTGTTGTCGTGACTGAAGTCTTGACTGAAATTATGTCTCGTGGAGACGCGGTGTTAAGGCTAGTCCATTCAGGCGATCTACTCTCATATTGCTGCGAAGATATGTCTTTAACCGGCGTAAGGTGGAGAAAAATCTTTCGGCAGTGTTGGTTGTCATAGGAAATGTGCACAATAATTGACAAAGGGTTCTTATATTTGGCAGAGCCGTTTCTTTTTTATAAGCTTCTGCTGGTGACTTAGGAATATTGTCTTTCATCTGTTACCAAATTTGTAACTCTCCCTTTAAAACTAAAATACAAGGTAGATCCTCTTTATATACTTCACCGCCTGGCAAAACTGAGATAGTAACTTTTGCAGCTGAGCTCTAGGAAACCTAGACGACATTTCATTTAATAACTAATCTAGAAAAGGTATATACACTTTCACGCTTGTGCCCCAAGATTCACATGTGTTTCTAGGTAGCATAATTAGATTTGGGTAATTTTTCGTCTTGATTTCCATGGAAAAGTGATTTTTATTTTCGCACATAGGCACACTTCGCCTGTTTTGATTATGGAATGAGCAAGCAGTACCTAATAATGCAGTGCTCTGGGGGGGGGGCCCGTGCCCCTGTGCCCCCCCCCCCTGGATCCGCCCTTGCCTAGTACAAACCAAAACAACACGAACTTAATGGGAAAGAGTCTATACCCACAAAAAAAAATTATTTTGAAACTAAGAAAATACTGCCAGTTTAGAGAAGAAGCACCTAGAAAAAGTCAAGAGCATTGACATGAACTGTTCAAATTGAACACACATGTATCAATTTTTTGTTAGAAGGGCAGTTTGATAAGTCAGTGACTTTTTGAATTTTTATTTTACTATCGTCAACTGTCATCTCTTATTAGACTAATGTGAAATTTTGAAGCCGGCGTCATTTACTTTATGTTGGACAGCTATTTAAAGCAACAAACCTCTATACAATTTTAATAAAAAATGGAAAAAAGTGAATTCCGTGTGCTGATTAAGCATTAGTTTTTACGTAAAAAAACATCACCGAAATCAAGGAAAAGCCAGATAAATACTATGGTTTATCTACACCATCAATTTAAATGGTTAAAAAGTGGTTTACTGAGTTCCATTGTGGTCGTACCAGCACAAATGACGCCCCAAAGAGGTCGTTCTACCAGAAATCGTCGATAAAATCCATGGAATGATATTGGACGATCGGAGAATTAAAACTCGTAAGATGGCTGAGGCATGGTGTTGTTTGCTCCTTGTTTCAGCGAGAAAGAATTTCGTTGCCACTTTTGAACAGAATCTTGAGGAGAACATTCAATCTTATTATCCCGCCTGTTGATACCATTTTAATACTCAAAAAATCAAAACAAATGCACGTAGTAAAGCCGAAACAGGGCAACAAAATAAATTCAAATCATCTGGTAATTGTAAGGTGACGGACAGCCTTTCCAATTCTTACACCAAGAAATTTGTTGAGTAAAAATTCGTACAGATGCTGGTAAACCTTTTAAATAAAATCGTTAAAGAGGAATAGGAATCCGTTTTATAGCTTTTATACATATAAAATTAATAGCAGATCCTAATTGCCGCCCCTAGCAAAGTACCGCCCGGGGGCCTGTGCCCCCCTTGCACCCCCCTCGCTACGCCACTGTGACCATGAATCTGTCCGTAATGCCCAAAACACATGTGCACAACTCACTGCGCAGCAAGATTAGAATACACATGTTGATATGATTATAGACACACGTAAATTCTGCACTCACTGCAGTACTGCAACATGTCTCTATTTCTAAATTTGCTGCAAAATTCAAACATACCACAACACAAAAGAAAATAAATTGCAATTTCAAGTATTTGGCATCACCGGCTTTTGACACTGCTGTTTGTATTTGTTTTTGTTTTGGTTGTAAACACATCAGCTGCTTAGTCAGCGAATGGCAGTTGCCGTATAAGCCGATGCAATGGATGTCAAACAATTTTCTGCACATCTGTTTTACTTGCAGCACTGCACTCTGCGCTGCGTACAGAATTTCTGCACATGTGTTTTGGGCATAAGATTTTATATTAACGAATCTATGCAAGGAATTAGTATAGACACTCTAAAATAGGCTTAAGTAGAAGAGGTTTCTAGATTTGATTTTATATTAGAAAGTTTTAGTTTTTATTCTTTTGTTTAAATTTTCGGGAGGAGCTTGGAGCTTCAGTTTCCTTGGACCGTAAAAACCATAGTAACAAACTCCAAAGTTTGACAAGTGTTTTGGTGTTAGTGTAAGTAGGTTTAAATCTTGCTCAGAAATTGAGATCAAAATCGCTCTAACTCTGAAAAGTGTTTTTTTTTTTTGCAACATCCATTCTTACAACCATTTGATTTCTGGAACAGAAAAACAGCTTTTTCTGTCCCAATGGAAAACGTCATTAATTTCACCACGCGAAACATACTCGTATAACATTTTGGCGCAGCTCTTAGGATTGAACGTGGTCGCCCTTACTCTGAAATTCGAATTTATTTGCATCTGTGCGAAAATAATTGCTAAACGTTAGTAATAAAGAAGAAAACGATCACTGTCTGACCGAATAAACGAAAATATATCGGTAGTTTCTATTAAAGAACTCTATACCAGTGGCGTGGCGTCAAAAAATAACTCGATTCCTACCGAGTTACCTTTTGAAATCTCCACCAGGCAACACTATCTGTCTACCAAAAACCGAATATACATGAAACACTACCAAATGAATTTGAATACTCACCAAATGGTACACACACAAAAGCACTCATATAAAAATTGTGTGTGTGTACCCATTTTCATACAACATAGTCATCGTCTCGTCGTGACAAAGCGAAGGTAACCCAAAATATGTCGGGTTATTAAAGTTCTCACTTTATAGTTCTTTTTGAGAGAAAATTTTCTTGTTATCTCTTTTTTTCTTCCCTGAGTACTTTGTCTGAGTCTGACACCTCTCTGTTCAACACCCATTGTAGAAAATAACCCGCTTTTCTTCGAGTTATAAGCTATCACAAATTTCATTTTGACTGCCGAACCTGAGTGAACATTTGTTTGTATCTCTTTTTTTCTTCCCAGAGCTGAGCTGAGTACTGATACTGGCCATGGCGATGGCATGGCCACTGGGTTGTGTTTTGGGTATATCGTATGTGTTTGTTTGGCTATGATATGAATGAAATAACGCGCTTTTCTCCGAGTTATTCGAATTTCTTTTACTTCTTCTTTTCTTATTGTCTCTTGTGTGAATAATTGCAGGTAGTATGTTGAGGTAGGTAAGGGTGTGTTTTGGTTTACAAATTCAGTTGGCAGATTGCATTGCATGACTTAAGTGAATTTAGTATAGTTACTCTGAAAACGATTTTGCAAATGTGCAATGTATGATTTTGTTTCAAGTTGCACAGGTTCACTGGGTCTAAGGTTTTTTAGATTTATAGGTATATGATAAATTTTTGCTTCGACTTCCCATTTTATAATGTTCACGCCACGCCACTGCTCTATACATACCTACGTGAGTGAAGGATTTTACATAAATCAAATAACTCAAATTTTCTCATCTTCATCTTCTTCGTCGTTGCCGTCGTTTACCTTGCATTCTATCAGAAATCAGAGTTTAAGCCGGCGATTGAAATTTGAAGGACATGCAAACTTAGAGAGAATGAGAGCTGTACACACATTCCATATCCATTCCATTGTAGATTAACACTATAGGTACAGTACCATCACTTGTCACTTCGCAGATATTCAGTTTCACCACCAAACATCCCGCTAGCATAACTACTGTCTGTTGATAAACAGAAATCGAAAATGAATTTGCACTCATTCTTTGCATTTTATTCCTGTTCGTATCTTTAACAACATACATAAGAAAGAGCTAGCATAATGCAAAATACCAATTTTTGTTGCCCTCCATTCTCCATTGATTGAAGCGAGATGGAATCACCGATCGGTTTCTTTTCCCCTTAGTTGATGTTAGTTTGGGCGGAGACCAGCTTCTTTAGCATGGCGAGGAAGATATTTTTTGAGAATAACAACGAGAAAAAAGGAATATAAATATATTACAACCACTTATTTTTGATTCGCTCTAATCAACTTTGTGTGCAAAGCGAAAACTGAGTATTGGCTGAGAACATGGAGAATGAAAACAATACACACTTAAGACTGGGTTGATTTTCGTACCTTTCGTCTACACTATTGCTATCGCAGCACATGAAATTTACCTTTTTGTGGGAATTTCGGTGGAAAGAAACCGTCTCGTGGGAAAAAGGCAAAAAATAGGATTTCGGAAAGATTTTGTGGGAAAATTGGTCAGAAAGTCTAAAATTGCAATAACAAAACACGTAAGGTATGAGTATCACATTTTTGTTTCCTTTTTCGTACACATTGGGCCTTACTAATAATCATTTTTAACCTTCACACTAAATATTTTCTAGGTCACAATATGCAAATTTGTATGGAAAATTTCGCCATTGTGAGTTCGAAAAATTTAGCCTGGACACTAAAAATGATTATTAGTACCGCGGATTATGTTTTCAACTGATCTGATGTTTTTGTTTTTCGCTGCGCTGTTATCTAGGTAAATTTTTAATTTTGACGACGGTGTGTATTAGTGAAATTCAATTTTAATTAGTTGTCTCTTTTTATAAACTTACAGGCTTATTTATAAGCCTAACGTAGAGTTTGTTTATTTTTACGCACCCTCTAAGATGCCCTCGCGCAGGAAAATGTGATTTATAATGATTTTTCGAGCTTGAGCAACGTTACTTTAGGGCTGCGTAAGTTAAACACGAAAATTTGCGTTTAGAGCCCGCATACCTAGAGCTTAGTTAAATGTGTTACGTAATTTATTTCGCATGTTGTGTATACCTACATTTTTTTTTGTGTTAAGATTTCGTTTGCAAATGCGATTTCAAAATATAATTATTATATTAAATAAATTCTTCTGCTTCAGTTTTATTGCTTGTAGAGAATGTCTTGTTGGTGGAATTGGACGAGGAATATGAAAATTAAAAACTTTGTTTGCAATTAAATTTAAACAAAAATTTATTTCTAAAAATAGGTACTATATACAATTTTTGTTACGGAACAAAAATATGTCCGCATTGTCGAATCGTCCGCTGATGACTGCGTACCCTAGTATTTAGCATTTACTTTTATTAAACTTTCTTTATATACAATTTGACTTAATTCTAGGTAGCAAAATATGGTGGTGAATATTGAACATGTAAATGCGTTGGCTCAACAACAGGGGCCCAACGGTATACAATGTTTTGTTTTCTTATATCTATCTCTATATATATAAAAGGCAATGAAGTCCGTGTGTGCGCGCATAACTCGATAAAGGATTGTTGGATTTCAACGATTTTGGGCTTGACGGTTTCGTTTTGGACCAAGGAAGGTTATAGGCTACTTTTTGTCGCGAAAACAGAACTTTGAGGGGATGAAAAAGGTTATGAAAGTTTGTATGGGGAAATGCACTTTGAAAAAAAAATAAACGGGGTGGAAATCGAGTAGTGATACTTCATATACAAAAAAAAAAAAAATAATTTTAATGCCAATTGTTGTTGTCAATTATTTTAATTATTTTGCAAGCAAATTGTTGTTGCAAACAATTTTGAAATTTCATTTTTTTAATTACACCTAATAAGATTGCTTATGTTTACTATGTCACATTAAGTAGCTTTTTGAAATGGAGTAGATACTTCGATTTGTTTGATAGTGTTTGAATGCATCATTTTTGTTTGCCAAATATTTTCAGGATCCTTGCTTTAGTATGAGAGTGAGTAAGTTGAAATGTTTGAGATGATGATGATGATAGGCAACACAGGAGTTGTTGAGCGTTTTGAGTTTTTACGCACATAACTCGAAAGAGGATGGTTAGTTTTTAAATATTTTGAGCTTGATGGTTTCGATTGGGCCCAAGGAAGGCCATAGGCTACTTTATGTCTCGAAAACAAAACTTTGACAGGATGATATAGGGGATGAAAGTTTGTGTGGGATTCGGCGATTCCAAGACAAATTTGATCATGCCGCCAGTGCGAAGGTCAAACGTTTCACGTCGCAGAAAATCAGGACGAACAGTCAGATCGGAATATTAACAATCGATAGAATATTTCGGAACTTCAGGAAAGAATACCATGCAGTCGTCCATACTGGAGACCGAGATAGACAACAACACAATCATCATCAGCATAGCGTTCCATGTTTCTCACATGGTCAATTGTATGTGGCGTGCTCACGTGTCGGCAAACCTCTCGCTTTGTACGTGTACACACCCGTAAATGGAACGAAAAATGCTATGTACCATAAAGCACTTCAGTAAAAAAGCGGTAGGTTGGCCGACAAGTAAATCGGTTATTGCAATTGTATTTCGCCGGGCCAGCTGAATCTGAATCCTGAATATTTCTTTAGCGCGTGGTATTTGTAGTAAAACAGATTTTCGTTAAAATATTTTGCACTCGGGTACGAAGATATGCAATTATTAATTTCGCATTATATTACCTCCATTACCATTTTCATGAATCATGACACTTTGTTCGTTTAGGTACTTTAGCATCCCCATTAAAGAGGGAAGGTACCAGTATTTCTATATCACATTTTCTTTTTCGTGCGAACCAACTTACAAACACATGAAAACTAATTTGACAGCTCACTTAAATTCGGGAACATTCCGGTAAAAAGTCATACCCAAAATATGTGTTTCCCGAAATAGTAATTTTATAAGCTAAAACTTTTTCCTCACTTTGGCCAAAGTTCCATTCTGCACTGGAAATAAAGGGTTTTTCAACAGGGACGATTTGACGCCGTTGGATTATTTCCTGTGGGGCTACGTCAAGTCTATGGTCTATGCCAACAAGCCAGCGACGATTGATGAACTTCGTAGGAATATCGAACGTGAAATTGCAGCAGTATCGGCCGATTTATGCTTGAAAACCGTCGTAAATTGGGTTCAGCGTCTGGACTTCTGCAAGCGTGCCCGTGGTGGCCATGTAAAAGAAATCGAGTTCCATACATAATGGCATCGAACGTACTTTCACAGGAATAAAGAATTTCATTGATATCCAAAACCGTTTTTGTTTTATTTAAAAAAAAACTTTTGTAGCGCTCTTATTGAAAAACCCTTTAGTAAGCACTCTGATACACTATGCACATGCACACTGTTATCTACTGTTACGGAAGCATGTCAGAAATGTAGGAACAGGAACATCGCTTACACTTGGCGTTTTTCTTTTTTAGTTCAGAGCACAACCTGAACTGTTATACAAAAAGTTCGTGTTTCTTTTTTAGCTCAGACACTTCAGAGCTCGAATTTGTGTTTCTTTTTTCGCTCAGAGCATGATCAGAGCGCGCTCTATGAGCTCAGAATAAATTGACTGAGCAGGCTGAGTAAAAAGGATGAGTACACATGTACATGCACACTTCCAGTCACATTTGAAGGACAAAAAAATACAGGAAAAACAAAACATCCTCTGAACGCTCTGAGCACGCATGGTTCAGAGCACGCTCGTAATGCTCCAACTCTGTTCAGTGCTCAGCTCTGAACTAAAAAAGAAAAACGCCTATTGTAGAAAATAACCCGCTTTTTTTCGAGTTATTCGCGGTTCTCACAAAGTTCATTTTGACTGAGTGAACATTTGTTTGTATTTCCTTTTTTTCTTCACAGAGCTGAGTCAGTAGCAGTACTGGTACTGGCCATGCCATGGCCACTGGGTTGGGTTGTGTTTTGGGTATGTCGTATGTGTGTTTATTTTGTTATGATAATGAACCAAATAAGGCGCTTTTCTTCGAGTTATTCGAATTTCTTTTACTTCTTCTTTTCTTATTGTCTCTTGTGTGAATAATTGCAGGTAGTATGTTGAGGTAGGTAAGGGTGTGTTTTGGTTTACAAATTCAGTTGGCAGATTGCATTGCATGACTTTAGTGAATTTAGTATAGGTACTCTGAAAACGATTTTGCAAATGTGCAAAGTATGATTTTGTTTAAAGTTGCACAGGGTCACAGTTCTAAGGTTTTGCTTCGACTTCCCATTTGATAATGTTCACGCCACGCCACTGCCAGGTTTATATACCATTTTCGGAGCATGTTCTTCGATAATAGCATGCCAGCGTTTCATTTTAGCATTAGGGTTTCTGGGTGAAACCGCAAATGTTAAGGGTTGGTGATCCGTATGGATTTCTAAATTTGTCACTCCATACAAATAATTCCGTAGATTCTTTAGAGCAAAAACTATGGCGTAGAGTTCTTTCTCGTTTGCCGCATAATTTCTCTCGGTTTTGCCTAATGTTTTGGATATAAAAGTAATGGGTTTTCCATCTTGCGATAAGACCGCTCCGATTGCGTCGTCAGAAGCATCGGTAGTGAGGACAATTTTTTTGGAAAAGTCGGGCTGAGTAAGTTCAGTCTCAGTTATTAGGAGGTCTTTGAGCGTATTAAATGCTTGCACCGCTTCCACGTCTAATTTTATATTTGTCTTTTTTGCCATGTGGGTAGACACTTGTCCACTCTCACTTTGGAGATATTTAGTTAACGGCTTAGCTATACTTGCGTAGTTTCTTATAAATTTGCGGTAGTAACCAATCATACCTAAGAAACTTCTGAGTTGACGTAGAGTCGATGGTTCAGGATATTCTTTGATTGTTGCTACCTTGTTCGGGTCCGATTTGATAACGTTATGTCCCACGACATAACCCAAGAAGTCCACCTTTTCTTGGTAAAACATCGACTTCTCAATTGAAATGTTCATATTCGCGTTTTTAAGCACTTGGATTATTGTTTCCAAGTGTTTTGTATGTTCTTGAATATTACATGAATATACAATTATGTCGTCTATATAGACATGACATATTTTGCCAATAATATATGGTCGGAGAATGTCGTCCATTGCTCTTTGAAAGATTGAAGGAGCATTCTTCAATCCAAAGGGCAGTCGTACAAATTCGTACTTGCCATTATTGACAGAGAAGCTAGTTTTTTCTATATCGGATTCCTTCATCTTTATCTGGTGGAACCCTGATTCTAGATCTAACGTGGAAAAATATTTAGCTTTTCCAAGATTGGATAAAATTACATTGGAATCCGGTATTGGATACTTGTCTGAAATTGTATTTTCGTTCAATTTCTTGTAGTCGATGACTAACCTGTTGTTAGGCGAGCCATCTTTACTTCTACCTTTTTTCGGTACAACCCATACAGGACTATTGTATGGAGATTTGGAAGGTCTAATTATACCTTATCTTAATAGCTTTTGAGCTTCCCTGTTCACAAATTTATTTGCGGATAAAGGGTAAGGATATTGTTTACTCCAGATCGGTTTATCGTTATTGGTGCGAATTTCTGCCAAAACGTCCGTTCTGAATGGTAAAGTAGTATCAATTTTACCATGAATATTTTTTATTTTCTTCATCATTGATTCACAAATGTAATCCGTATTACTCTCTTGAATATTATTAATTTTGTTTGAATCGTCGAAATAAATTTTCTCCTTCCTGTCGCCGTAGCTAAGGATACTTTTTTCTAAATCGATTTTAGCGTTTACTCGATTCAATAAATTAGCTCCGATTAGAGCTTCATATTCTAAATTTTTTAAAACACTGAATCTTGTTTTTGTCCCCAGAACTAGAGCTTCATGACAAGAATTAATAATGGTCTCACCATTGACTGTACCTACTCTTTTTTTTATGGGCAAAATCATCTCATCGCTGAGAATACCAGGTTTGCAGTAGTTGCTGCTAGCTCCGGAATCGATGAGTATTCTTATATTTTTATCGTTTATTCGTCGGCGTAAGTAGGGTAGGCCGACTCTTCGCCTAAAAAAATTATCATCTTCGTTTAAGTTATTGATACGCTCGGTCTTTCCCAGAGGTTGTTGTATCGAATGTTGAGTACTTAGCCCTCGTTCTCTTTTCGATACAGGTCTAGTATTATTATTATAAGAGTTATAATTTGTATTATTATTATGTGGCTTATAATTGTTATTCTGATGAATTTGCTTGAAACGTTGCAATTCATGTGGTGTGATTGGCCTATTGGCCGAACTACCGAGAACCATGGGTTAGAATCTTTGAGGCAGTTGGCGGTAATCGACCTGCTGTCTCTGCTGAGGTATTTGTTGTTGAAATTCATTATTGTTATTCATGTTTTTTGGGAATATAAGACAATTATTATTATTTACCTTAGTGTTAGTATCCCTTCTATGAGAGGAGAACTGGAGAGCAAAGCTAGAGCGGACATTATTGCTCTCTAATTCTTGTGCCCGATCCACAAGAAAGGAGACCACCTCAACTGCGCCAACTATAGAGGAATCAGTCTCCTTAACATCGCGTACAAGATCTTATCTGCAATATTGTGTGAACGCCTAAAACCGTTCGTCAACAACCTGATCGGCCCCTATCAGTGTGGTTTTAGGCCAGGAAAGTCCACCGTCGATCAAATTTTCACACTTAGGCAGATCCTGGAAAAAACCCAAGAAGTCCAAATCGATACTCACCATCTTTTCATCGATTTCAAAGACGCCTATGACAGTATCTATAGAGGCGAGCTATACAGAGCCATGTCTAGTTTTGGCATCCCTACCAAACTCGTCCGTCTGTGTAGGATGACGATGGAGAAATCTCGCTGCTGCATCAAGGTCGGCAATGACCTAACCGAGACCTTTGATGTCAAAAAAGGATTTAGACAAGGCGATGCGCTGTCATGTGACTTCTTTAACATCATACTTGAACGAATTGTGCAAAACTCACAAGCTAACATACGAGGTACGATCTTTCAAAAGTCTGTACAATTACTTGCATATGCGGACGATATTGACATAATTGGACGAACACAGCGAGCTGTCACTGGCGCGTTTGCAAGCGGTTAACGAGGGCAAAACAAAGTATATGCTGTCAACAAGAAGGGACACCCAACATCGACGAATCGGGCAGAACGTCACAATAGATAGCTATAACTTTGAGGTAGTAAGGGACTTTGTCTACCTTGGCTCTGCTATAACATCTGAAAATGACATCTCATCAGAAATCAAGCGGAGAATAACTCTTGCCAACCGCTGTTTCTTTGGGCTGAGAAGGCAACTGTGTAGTAAGGCCCTCTCCCGAAAGACTAAGGAGACTCTGTATAAGACCCTCATCATCCCAGTCCTGCTGTACGGATCTGAAGCATGGACTATTTCCAAGGCGGATGAAGATATCCTTGGTCGATTCGAGAGAAAAATTCTTCGTAAGATATTCGGTCCCGTATGCGTTGACGGGTTTTGGAGGAGACGATTCAACGACGAAATATACGAGCTGTACAGCGACATCGACCTAGTCAAAAAACTGTGCATTGGACGTTTGAGATGGCTAGGACATGTAGAGCGAATGGACATCAACGCTCCGGCCCGCAGAGTTTTCGACTCCAACCCAGAGGGTCAACGCAGTAGAGGAAGACCTCGCCTAAGGTGGCGCGCACAAGTAGAAAACGACCTCAACCAACTTGGAGTGCGCAACTGGAGGCAGTTGGCTAAGGACCGGGCCAGCTGGAGAGGCTTGTTGGTTGAGGCCCTGGTTCACCCCGAACTGTAGCGCCACCTAAGTAAGTAAGTAAGTAATTCTTGTGCCTTTGTAAGTGCGTTTGGCAGGTCTTGTGGATTTAAAGAGAATAGAATGTTGGACATTTGTCCAATCAACCCGGTGATGAACACCCGTAGAGCGTTTCTTCTATTTATATTATTTAACTCGTTTGTAATATTGGTGTTGGATCCATGGGTCATTATTGTTTTGTTAGTCAGAAGCGTAAGCTTCTGGTTAACATGATTATAAAAATCAATTAACGATTATGATCCCTGCCGCAATACGCTCAATTCCTGTTCTATTATATGCACAGGCCGCTTATCGGCGTACGCGAAATCTAATCTGACGACAATTGCCTCGAAATTGAGGACAGTACCATGATTAGTGAGTACATCATTGGCATCCATTGTGATCTTGTTCCTGAATATAGTCAGAGCTGCAAAATATTTGGAGCTGCCGATGGTGTATAGGACCATTGAATTCTGTGCAGCTTCACGCCAACTGGCATACGCTTTTTGTTCACCATTGAATTCGGGAAGGGATTTTATCACGTCTAATGTCTCTGAGCAAGTAATTGATGGATCTATTGTCTGTATTTTATACTCCGTAATAGAGCTAGTAATTCCCATTGATGATATGAGATTCTGTGTTTGGTGTTTAATGTTTATTCTCTTGTTCTTGGAATGATCTTTGAATTGACTCATTATTGATTGCTAAAGCTTTTGCTAAAATTTCGTCAACTGATTGATGAGTTAGAGTAGTACCAAAAGCCATTTTTAATTAGTGTTCAGATTCTGAATCTGATTCTATAGGTGATCTCAAACAAGTTTTAAATATGACTTAAAGTATCTATTTTTAGTTTTTTAAAACCTCTTCAATTATCCATAAAACACTTTTATCTAATTTTTAAAATTCTTAAAAAATATTTCTTACAATTATTATTTTCTCCTTATACATACTGGATACTTCTTCTGTTTCTCTACTGCAAAGCTGGATACTCCGTCCTGTGGATCTTCTGCTTTTTCTGCTTTTCCTGCTCTTTCCTCTGCCTTGCGGAGTACTTTGGCTGATAGTTTGGCTGGGAATACACTTCACACAATTTACTTTATTTTTCAATTATACGATGTGAGGCATCCCGGTTGAGCCCCCAATTAAAAACTTTGTTTGCAATTAAATTTAAACAAACATTTATTTCTAAAAATACTATATACAATTTTTGTTACGGAACAAAAATATGTCCGCACTGTCGAATCGTCCGCTGATGACTGCGTACCCTAGTTAATGTCGATGTCCCCTTTATAGTATCCTGCTCGGTGCCGTGAAATAACGCCGAGCGAAATAACGCCGAATTCTAAAATTCGGCGTTATTTCACTTTGTGAAAGCGAAATAACACCGAATTTAAATGTTCGGTCTTATTTCACTTTGCTAAAGCGAAATAAAGCCGAGTCGGCCTTATTTCAATTTGCATTTATAAATACATTCTTAAATTAATATTTATTTTTGAGACAATAGTAATTTGCGCAAATTATGAAATGTGTATGGGGGGGCATGCTGCCCCCCTGCAACCCCCCTGCTTGGGTTTACTGTTGGATTACGGGGTGGGTGCGAGGTTTTCTACTTATGTTTTTTGTTGAATTTTCAAATTGAGATTTTTAGACTTCGAGATTTTTGTCATTCGAGATTACGTCATGATACCCATTTGCTTCGGCTTTATTTCACAAACAATGTTCGGCGTTATTTCACTTTGTTAATGTGTTAATGAATTCTGAAATTCGGCATTATTTCACTTTGTGAAAGCGCAATAACGCCGAATTTTAGAATTCGGCGTTATTTCTCTCGGCGTTATTTCACGGCACCGCCTGCTCTGGGAACGTTCACTCGATGTTATTCGATGGTTCCCATGATTGGTCGTTACTATGCCAGATGTTGCTTCGTGTTGGTCTGGTAGGGGTTGAATGCTGCAGGTTGTTGTATCCTTTTACGATCGTTCGCCAGATGTTTTACATTGGTTGTCACGATCGTCCGTTGTTCCCAAAATAGTTTGAGAATTGGTTTCAACCCCCTGCATTCATTGGTTCGGCGTTATTTTGATAGGGATAGCTCGGCGGGTGAACTAAGGTGTTAACTTGAATATAGGAAGACATTTTGGAATTGTTCAGATAATTTGACTTTCTAGTGTGTAAATTAATATTAAAATCTTTAATATATAATATTTGTTTGGCTTTTTCTATTTTTTGTTAGTACAAGTAGATATTGAAAATTTACATTTTTATATAAATTAACTAAATGGGAATTTTGTGGGAATTTTGACTAGGTCCAAAAGGGAAAAATGGAAAACAAAAATTAGCTGTCCGAGAGAAAAACCATCTCAATGACATACAACACTATATAATATCTTGTTCCTGTTTAATGGATAGTCGCATTTTATGTTGGTATAACGCTCTGTTAACGATTTTTTATGCAATGCCAATAAGTAATGATATCAGCAATTCAATAAAATATTATCTACCTACCAATAGGTATTAATATGGAGGAATTATTATTTTTTCTTTCGATGAAAAATGTTTATAATCAATTAAATACATATTCATTTAAATTCTATTGTGCGAATATAGGTAGATAGCATTATTAGTGAAACATTCCCAAAGGGGTTAGAGGTTAGAGAAGTCATTTTGAAAACATTTTCAATAATTTATACTAGGTATTCTAGACTTGTATATTGTATAACAACCAAAATAAAATGATTAAAAAACTGTATTATTACAGCCTTATTTATAAACTCATCGTAGAGTCTGCTTATATCTCTACGCACCCTCTAAAATGTCCTTACGCAGGAAAATGTTATTTGTAAAGATTTTTCGAACTTAAGCAACGTTGCTTTAGGGCTGCGTAAGTTAAACGCGAAAATTTGCGTTTAGAGCCTGCGTAGAGCTTACGTAAATGTCATTTGGTCTTCGCACGGAAAGAATTGAAAATCACCAATTGCAACATTTTGAGTTGTAATTCACGAATCGTATATTTTTCGCAAATCACAACGATTTTTTCTTGAATTGATATAAAAATTTGTAATTTGTCAGTGAAAACGGCGAAAAATATCAAATTTTGTTTGTTGCATTTTGCGATTAAAAGTATTAATTCGAGCTTCTTTAATTTGTAGTGATTTGCGAGATTGTTTGGAGCAATTTACAACTTCAATAGGCAAATTTCGTAAACACCACTTTGCTATCTCAAATTGCGAAAAATATTTGGTGATTTACCACCACTGAATGATGAATCAATAAAATCTTATTATAATTTACCACATTTAAATCGAAAACGTAAATTGACGTAGAGAAGTCGTAAATTGCAAAATAATTTTTGTAATTTCCATGGAAGCTAACTACATAACGTGTGAAATTTTTTTATGCACAGGTAGTCGACAGTAACGATATAGTCCATGGGTCGAAATCCTTTCTTTATATGGATCAATATACCTACATACATAATATGTTTGCGGTGTTGCTGGACAGCTGCAATCATGGGCAGCGACAGACAGTCGGTATTTAATCTTTGCTTAAGACAGTCGTTTTTTAAGTATACCTAACTAGTTGTCAGTGATAGTGAGTGTGCTAACCATTATAAAGCATTCTGGAATATATATCATGTAAGTACCTATTTAATAATGGAAAAAAAATTAAACTAAAGTAGGTAGGTATATAAATCTGTATTTTTATTTTTTTCAGAATGAAGATATGTCTCGCTATTAGAAAAGAAGTAAATTGGTATGGATATTAAAGTGTGCAATCGAAAAGGTTTTTTAAGGTTCGTATCAATACAAGTTCTTCTAAACAATTTGCGTGTATTAACAATTTCAGCATAGACAGAAAAACCACCCCAGACAAATCCCGTTGTCTCCGGACGATATGGCGTCATATGATTCTCAAGGATATCAAGAGGAAACAAAAATATAAAATACCACTATGAATTCTGATTGTAAATCACAAGATATAAGTTGTAAATTGAAAATAAAGTTTTCTAATTTCACGATAAAACGTTTTTAATTTAAGACGGTGATGCCTCAAATCACTACTCAAGAATCGTAAATTGCAAAATATGAATTGCAAATTGCAAAATATGAATTGCAAATTGATAAAAAGAAGTTGTAATTTACGATTAAGAATTTGTAAATTGCAACTACAGAAGTAGCAAATCAGCACTAATGAGTTGCAATTCAAGACTAAATGCTTGCAATTCGGTAAGGGATGAAATCAAATTTACTACAGAGAAGTGGTAAATTGCGAAATGTTTTTGCAATTCACAACCATAGTAATATCAAATTTAGAACTACTTGTTTAAAATTGCGATCGGTTATGGCAATATGTATTTCTCGTTTGATCATTATTGACAATGAGAAGTGTTGATTCACGATTTTTGGGGGTCAATATCTTCACTTCTTACAATTTCTAAAATTGCGAATAAGAAGTCGTGAATCAGTAAATCCTGAGCTAAGCTCTAAAACTAGACAAACTTTTCGTGATTCTGCGCTCATTTTTCTTGATTTGATCTTAAAATTTTTTCCGTGCGTCGAATTGTAAACAAAACAAAAAGTGAAATTAATTTTTGTTTATTCATTCATTTCTAATGCTGTGCAAATTTCTGCCAAAGCAATTTCGTTCGCATATGCAATTATAATATTGAAATTATATTTAATAAATGAAAATATATAAAACATTTTGCGTTTGTGATATTATTTCTTCTACTTCAGTTTTGTTGCTTGTGGGTAATGTCTTAGGATGTGTGTGAATGTGTCTACGAATGGCCTGGCATTGGATTTGGCGGTGGTTGGTAGAACAGAAATAGGAATATGGGTATAGGAAGACACATAGATATATGATTGCAGTTTGATATTTCAGCAGTCCCTTCGAAGACTTTACGGAATTGTTTTAGATAATTTGACTTTTTATTGTGTAGGTTAGGTTAGGTAGGCGGGTTGGCATGGAATACTCCGCGCCACACTCAGGTCAATATTGACCCATTGTGATGCCCATTGGGGGAAGAGGTTGTCCCTTACCCATAATTACCCTGTCTGTACAGATTTGTGGTTAGTTACTCACTGTGCTGTTATATACAAACCATCTTGTGGATTTGATGAAGCTCACTATCTTGTCTACTGGTGTGCTAGAAAGCTCGTCTATGTCGTGGAAGAAGTGTTTCCCTAGGAATCTGTGCCTGTTGTGTTGGAGGCTTGGGCTGTGGCATAGAAAGTGGGTTGTGTCCTCAAGAGCTTCCTCATCACAGCAGCCTCTACAGAGTTCTTCTTCCGACAAGCTTCATGTCATACCGCAGAGATTCCTACGAGGATGGAAAGGGATTTCCTATCCTTTCGTATTAGACTCTCGGTTCTTGTTTCATTGAAGGTTGGCCATAGCATTCATGTTGTTTAGCAAGTTTCTAATGTATTCCTCTCTTATGGCTTTTCTCCCAGCTTCAAGCTTGAGTGAGCATGGCGGGATTTTTACAGAGGGATCAGCTTGTTCTGATACAGCTGCCGAACCTAGTGTATCTAATTATTTTATTGTGTAAAATGATTTCATTTACAGAGCTAATCACAGTTGATGTCAGTGGGAAAAAAGGTAATAGATTTCTGTGTTTTCTGTAATAGTTTATCGAAATTCTTACCTATTTAGACACAAACCTCGTTTAGCAAAACTACCGCGGAAAAATGTTTATAAATCACAATTTCATGAAAGCCACGTAGAGGCTGCGTAAATCTTTACGCGATGTTTAACTAAACAACGTCGTAGAGGCATCGTAAGCGAATCTAATAAATACGAATGTTACTATTTAAATAAAAAGCAGGTTCTTACATTGCTTTATGTTATATTTTCGTGCTGAAGGTATTGTGACGTGGAAGGTATCGTGTAACCTAAATGGTGTGTGGTGAAACAAGCCCTTAGTCACAAAACAAGTTCCACTCAAGTGTCACTTCCAATTGGAGACTGGAATCTGACAAATAAGTGTACATCACCACTGTAGCTAGTTCTAGAACCATTTAGAACTAGCTAGAAAGTTCTCGTTCAGATGGCGGAGCGGGTATAAAAGGACAGCTTTTAGAAGAGGGACACACAGTTGGGTGTCATCGCAACTCATACCCCGACGACTCATACCCCGCACCTAGCGACATCTACATCCCAACTCTACAACTGGACACTTACCTTCTTACTACTCACCCTTATCGTTCGAGTTGTAGTCTATGGCATTTTATGTCAAAAATAAGTGTTACCATATTCCAAATCAATTTGTGTTCGAAGTTTGGTGGTGTGTAAACCATTTTGTGAAATGAAGTAGGCAGGTTATACCTATTCACTTATGAATACGGTACGGACACACATATATGAATGAGTATATTTGCGAATATTTGTCGTTTATTTTCTCTGATTCTACAGAGTTAAAATAATAAGTTTTTTGACAAAAGAAATCGACTTTTAGCTTCAGAGAATTTGAGAAAATAAAAGCAAAAAATTCGCGCTAATTTCTCTGAAGCTAAAAGTCAATTTCTTTTGTTAAATCGTATCTTGGAATCGAATACCTCCATTCCAGGTACAACACACATAAGATATTTCCCACCCTTTTACCTCCTACTTAGCATTACATAAGCTCTTTACCTTCTTCCTCCATATTATATCTTTCCAAATTCCACAAACATAATTATTAAAGAAACTTTAACCAAGCACTCAACATAATTCTCGATTGATACGAGTATGGTAACACCATATTCTAAAGGTGAGTGATGCGATTATTGGTTGTTAGTTGTATAAAGTTGCGATGTTGATGGCGCTAGGTGGCAAATTTGGCAGGGTATGAATCGTCTGGGTATGAGTTGCACCCGATCCACACAGTTGATTTATAATTGTTTGAAATTTTGATAAAACTTGCTTTAGTGATGTTAAAAAAAAATATTTAAAAAAAAGTTGTAATGCCGTCTAATGAAGTAGTAATTCCAATAATGTAATTATAAAATTGAAAAAAATATAGAATTCTATCTTATAATGTAGCAGGGTTAAATAATAAGACTTTGTTTGGTGAATTTTATAATTTTGTTAATCAGTTCGAGTTTATTGCTCTATATGAAACTTATATAAATAGTAATTATAGTAACTTTGAAAATAAATTTATAAACTATGAGTTCAAATGGATACCAGCGACGAGGACGCACGACAGAGGGAGAGCTAGCGGAGGGTGTTACCTGGCGTTTAAAAAAGGACTTGAAGACATCAAATGTGAATTTAAATTAGCTGAGAATATGATCTATATTAACATAGTATTCGATAAGAAGAATTTCTGCTTACTTCCTGTGTATTTGAACTGTAACCACTGGGAGCGAGACTTTGAAAAAATGCAGGAAATATTGTTGTGTTTTGCGATAACCCAAATGCAATATTGATTGGTGATTTCAACGCAAGAGTTGGCAAAGAAGGAGGTGCTGAAAACGATTTAGCGGGTATAAGTCGCCAATCGAAGGATCGAATCTGCAATGCAAGCGGCTAGTAGAATTATGCGATTCTTTTGGAATGAGACTGATGAATGGTACCAGCAAAAGCGATGAATTGGGTGATTTTACCTTTGTAGGAAGTCAGGGCACATCGGTTATCGACTATAGCCTAGTAAGGGGTGAATGGAGTGTATATGTATTAGACCTGGAAGTACAACATGTACCATACTCGGATCATCTCCCGATTGTTATCACGTTTGGACTCAAGACAGCAGATGAGGGGGGAGTGAGGAGTATGGATCTCCTCCCTAAGATGATATGGAATGATGGCAAGGCATATACGTATATAAGGCAACTCGATGAACGACTTCAGGTACATACCGAGGATGATTTCGCCCAAATTGAACAAATTATAAAGGACTCATACCCAAGTAATAAACAAAGGATTAAAGGAAGGCAGTTCAAAGAGCCGTGGTTTGACCAGGAGTGCGCAAAGGCGAGGCAGATTCCTTTTACCTGGCTTAAGTTATTCCGCCAATTCAATGAGGGCGCAATGAAGGACGCTTATATTAAAGCAAATAGTGAATTCAAGGCGTTATGTAAAATAAAGAAGACGAATCACTATGAAGCAGAGGCTAGACTACTGGCGCGTTGTAATAGTTCTGCGGACTTCTGGAAGCGTGCAAGAAAACTCAACGGTGGGAAGTATACCATGACCAACGATCTAGATCCAAAGATCCTTTCAGATCATTTTAAAAGACTATTAAACCCATCTGATAGGCACATACACTTCCATTATGCTACACCAGCACACCAGAATGATATACTGGACAGACGGATCTCTCTGCATGAATTTATGTAGGCTATAACTACCTTGAAGGATAGTAAAGCTGCAGGTTCGGACAGTATACCTTCTGTATTCTATAAGCATGGTACTAACGATCTGCACCTTAGGCTTATCTCTTTATTTAACACCATCTTAGAGACAGGAGAAGCATACCACAACGATTTAAGGAATCTTTAATTTTTCCGATCTATAAAAAAGGTTCGACTACAAATCCCGCAAACTATAGAGGTATTTCATTTCTAAATGCAGCATACAAAACTTTCACAGCAATAATGCAAAGCCGACTTAATCTGTGGATAGGAGAAAACAAGCTGCTGAAAGAGTTCCAAGCCGGGTTTACGCCAGCATATTCTACTATTGATCACTTGTTCGTTTTAAATAGTATCGTTGAATACTTCTGCCAGCAGGGTAAAAAACTTTATGCGTTCTTTGTGGATTTCAAAGCAGCCTTTGACACGGTAGACCGCCACTCCTTATTTTACAAACTCTACAACATGGGGATGTCATTAAAATATGGACGTGTATACTGCAAAATCTTTATAGTGATACAAAAGGGAACATATTATCGGAGTGGTTTGAATCATGCTCTGGAGTAAGACAGGGCTGCTCTTTAAATCCAAGCCTTTTCGCACTCTTCATAGAGGATATAATTGACTTCTTGCCGGGAGGAATAATGTATGCAGGAGTGCTTATCAAGGCTCTCTTATTCGCAGATGACATACTACTATTGGCATACTCTCCAGAAGCTTTACAGCTTATGATCAACCGCCTAAGTAGTTACTGCACGTTATGGAGTTTGATAGTTAATTTGGATAAATCAAAGGTGATGGTATTCAAAAAAGGGGGGGGGGGGGGTCGAATGAGTGCTAATGAAAAATGGCATTATAGAGGCGAAACAATTGAAGTTGTGAAGAAATATAAATACCTGGGGGTACTTGTTACCAACAATTTTAGTATGAATGTTCATCTAGAGGAAAAACTGGTAAAGTCGAAAACAGCTATCAATGTAGCATGGAAGAGATGCTTTAATAATAAGTACATTGCCCATATAGTGCTAAATATAAGGTTTTTGAGGCGGTGTCGGTGTCCATTCTCTTCTATGCAGCACAGGTGTGGGGATGTAAAAAATACGTGACTGTAGAGAAACTGCTTCGATTTTACCTGAAAAGAATATTTCATCTCCCGCCCAACACGCCAAATTACATGCTAATGCTGGAAACAGGTGTACCACCTCTTTTTACGACGACGCTGAAACTCCAAGCGGATTATGTAGTAAAGGTGCTTAGCATGCCTGATTACCTGATCCCAAAAATAGCAGCCTTACAGGCTATACAAAGTAGATCTGGATGGTACAAAGAGTGGTTGGCATTAGCACAAAACTCTAATGTAGATATCAATCATGATGATGTAAGGGGTTTGAAGAACCAGTTTTACAAAATCATTAAGTATACCGGTGAACTAGATAGGGCGCGGTACTTAGAGGAAGCTGTGGGATCGCTACACAGAACTATCTACGGCCGCTTAAACCAAAATTTGTTGCAGAAAAATTATTTTAGAGATGAATGCAGCATTGATGAAATAGCGATGATTCTGAGATAGCGCTACAATATCGGGGAAGAATATTATCAGGCAACTTTTGATACATATTAATTCATTTTATTTTGCTACAAGATACTTATTTGCATACATTATATAAATATATTGCCAATCAGGCAGACGGCACTGCCATGCTTACTACTTTATTTTGTAACTATTTAAAAAAAAATTTTAATATGTTACCCTTTTATTGTTGTTTAAAAAATTGGTTCCAACACGTAACCAAGAGAAAACTAAGTAAAAAATACGACAACAATTTTATTATTATTTATCTTCATTTATTTTCTTATAACGTGTGATACAAAGCAAAACAATTTTTTGGTCATTTAAGCAAAGTACAACGTCATAGTTTTTTAATTTATTCACCGACAACGTAAATCACTCCGTCTAATAAAAACGATGAAACTAAATGCGATTTATTTAAAACTGTGGTTGTACACGGCTATAGTAAGACCTATACTGTCCTATGGCAGCCTTGTATGGTGGCCGGCAACAAACAAATCCACCTACCTAAAGGCCATTACGAAAGTACTGGTACCACCAGTGCAATGAGGACAACTCCTACAGCGGGTCTTGAGGCTATCCTCAATCTGCTGCCGCTAGACATTTTTATACAACTTTCAGCCGCCATTAGTGCCTTGAGAATAAGCCAATCAGTTAACTGGAGACTGAATGAAACGGGTCATTCGTCGATCCTTAAGAAATATTTTGGCTATGTACCTAACACGGACTACATCACGCCATA
This sequence comes from Cheilosia vernalis, assembly GCA_949126925.1. Classification (NCBI taxonomy): domain Eukaryota; kingdom Metazoa; phylum Arthropoda; class Insecta; order Diptera; family Syrphidae; genus Cheilosia; species Cheilosia vernalis. Next base: position 46,113,729 of record OX421358.1, read on the forward strand.
CTGAGAGTTCACAAGACCATTCTCGAGCGCCTATCCCAGCAGGGAAGAATGGAGAGACGGAATAGTGCCTAACACGCAATCCATAGCCGTTTTTACGGACGGATCTAAAATGGAAACCGGGGTGGGGTCAGGTGTCTTCTCCGAGTCATTGGGTATCTCAAAATCGATACGCCTTCCCGACCACAGCAGTGTCTTCCAAGCAGAGGTCCTTGCAGTGACTACAGCAGCCCGTGAGTCTGTGGTAAGGGCAATACCGCCTGAAGGTATTACCTTCTTTATCGACAGCCAGGCAGCAATAAAAGCATTAACTGCAACTTTAAGTAAATCAAAGCTTGTGAAATGCTGTAGAGAAGAGCTCAGGGCTCTTGGCGCTCAGCATAAGGTATTGCTCTGCTGGGGGGAGAAAAGCCATAAGGGAGGCGAACGCTAGGTGGACCACACTAGAAACTTGTCATACTACAAGAATGCTATGGCCAAGCTTCAATGAAGCAAGAACCGAGAGTATAATACGAAAGGATAGGAAATCCCTCTCCATCCTCGTAGGAATCCTAACGGGGCACAACACTCTGCGGTATCACATAAAGAAACTACGCTTGACGGAAGAAGAACTTTGTAGAGGCTGCGGTGATGAGGAAGCTCTTGAGGACACAACCCACTTCCTATGCCACTGCCCGAGCCTCCAACACAATAGGCACAGATTCCTAGGGAGACACTTCTTTCACGACATAGCACACCAGTAGACAAGATAATGAGCTTCATCAAATCCACAGGATGGTTTGTATCCAACGGCCCAGTGAGTAATTGATCACAAATATTTATAGATAGGGTCAACATGGGTAAGGGACAACCCTTTCCCCCAAAGGGGCATCACAATGGGTCAACATTGACCTGAGTGTGGCACGGAGTACTTCACGCCAACCCGCCTACCTAACCTAACCTAACCTAAATGCGATTTAACACATTCGACGTTTTAAATGAGATACAGTTCCTTAAAATGTACTTGGTTTTGCAGTAAAACCACCAGGAAAATAGAGAAAAATTATTTTGTATGTGGTTTCTTTGTAAAACCACTAGGAAGAAAAGGGTTATACTATGTTTCCACCGGAGATTATCTGCGAGATTTAGCAAAATTTCCGTAAATCCCGCATAAATCTCGGGATTTATCATACAAAAGTTAATCTCATAAAAAGGAGATTTGGATTTAATCTCCTAAACTGACCAGATTTACATGTAGAGTCCGGTTTGTGAACACACTCCGCGGTACCAATAATCATTTTTAGTGTCCAGGTTAAGTTTTTCGAACTCACAATGGCGAAATTTTCCATACAAAATTGCATATTGTGACCTAAGAAATATTTAGTGTGAAGATTAAAATTGATTATTGGTAAGGCCCACTCTCTACAGCTCGGAATGTCAAAAATACCAAGCAAACAGAGCTTTATTTGACATTGTGTCATAAAAAAAAAAACATATCCGAATTTTTTTTCTGTAATTTTGCGATTTCTTCTAAAAATGCAACAATCAAACTTTTCAGTATATTTTGTAGAATCAAATTTTAGCTAATAATATTTAAAGCTTTCCGGAACTCATGTTTTATCAATTTAAACTTTTTATTTTTTTCCTATTATCACAATTTTGGGTTGTTCGATTTGGCAGAAGTTGACAACATCTGGTGAAACGTCAAGTTAATCTTGTTTTTTTTGGTGGAAACACCTCAGGATTTATTTGTAATCTCTTGACCTAAATCTCGCGATTAGTGTCCGGTGGAAACGTAGCATTAAGTAATATTGTTCTGGTAGGTACTTTTTGTTATAAGTGAAATATTAGAATAGTCGATAAAAGTGTAATAAAAGTGAATTTTATTAGAAAAGTTTAGCAGAATAGTGTTTTATCTTTTCGAATCCCAGCCTGAATGTAACATTGGTGTCAGAAGTGGGATAAAACTTATTCTGTGCTAAGTGTCTAAGTGTAGTTTAAAAAAAAAGTGAATTTGTGATTTTCTAAATTACAAGAGACAAACAAAATGAGTCGTGTATTGCTACATCTAAGCATACCCCAATTGAAAAGTGAACTAGAAAAGCGGAATCTCTCCACAGCTGGAGGGAAAAGTGACCTCATACTTCGTTTGCAGGAAGCTGTCCAAAACGAGGGAGAAGATCCAAAAACCATGCTATTCGACGTGGCAGAAGAACAAGTAAGTACAAGCGTTGATATTAGCGCTATGATGGAATTACTTCTTGCCAAGACGGAAGAACAGAAAGATTCCATGGAATGTAAGTTCGCAGAACAGAAGAATTCTATGGAATCTAAGTTCGCAGAACAGAAGAATTCTTTAGAAGAACAGAAGAATTCTCTAGAAGAACAGAAAAGTTCCGTTGTCGCCACATAAAAGGACGCCGTGGAAGAATTTAATAATGTTCTAGAGGTAAAAATCAACGCTATTGATGAGAAGTTAAACCAGCATGAAACCAAGTTCGAGAAAATTAATAAAACGTTTCATAGACACGAGACAAACATCGAGAACGTAGCCAAAGAACTCGGAACAAACATCAAGAATATAGCTAGAGAGTTCGGCACAAACATCGAGAACATAACTAAAGAGCTCGAAAAAGTCATGAAGCACAAGGCTCGGGAATATTCTGCTGGCTGCCCAAGAAGGAAGGAGATGCAACCACCCGTTTTTGATGGTCAAACATCACGGCCAATCTATAAGAGACAGTTCGAAGCAGCTGCAACGACCAATGGAGGGGACGACGAAGAAAAGTCGATTGCGAGGTACAACTGCAGAATTGCTTCAGTAGCGCAACTGCGCAGTAGAATCCAGAAAAGGGGAGAAACACTCCAGCAGCTGCAAGCAGATATCGAACGGCTAGCGCACTTGTCTTATCCCAATGCCGGCGAGGATGTCATCAATGAAATGGCTATTGAGGTATTTACTCAAGCCATAGAGGACAGACAACTGCAGATGGCTATACGAATGGCTGGAAAGAGAACTCTTCCTGAGGCACTGGCATTTGCCTTAACGATGAAAGCTGCTGACCAAGCATCTTAAGGACTTCACCGCGTGAGAGAAATGACATCCGTTGAATGCTCGTACCAGAGAACAGAAGTAGTAGACCGTTCTCGAAGGGGACCGATCCGTTGCTGGAACTGCAACAAAATTTGACATCTACAACGACAGTGCAGAGCCGAACGTAGACAGGGCAGTTGTCCACATTGCAGAACTAGGAACCGGAACGAGGAGGCGTTTGAGCAGTCGGCGGATGGAACATCACAAACATCAGTCGGGAAACGAGTAAGAACCAACTTCGCGGGACAGAAGCTGGTTTCTGGAATCGACGCCCCCAGGACCACAATTCAGGTTTCCCAGACCAAACGATGTAATAGAAGCTTGACAGTGGAAGCTCATATCGACCAGAAAAAGAATGTGCCACCGCTTCCATAGTCAGAAGGGACATCGTTCGCCAATCATGGCTGCACAACACCAGCAGCTACTGTCTGAAAACAGCAACTGGAGCAACAGCAAAGATGTATGGTGAGGTAATCTTGACGATAAACCTTGCAGGAATAGTCATCTCCCATGCATTCTTAGTGGCTGATATATGTGACGAATGCATCATCGGAATCGACTTTATGACGACGCATGATATAGTACTCGACATATCGGTTTGCAATTTCTAAAGTACAGCAACGTCGAGATTCCGATGGTTTACGGGAACGAGAACGTCGCAGCTCTAAGGACAGTTGTAAGTGAGGACGAAATATTACCATCTTCGTCAGAGAGTTATCTGGACAAAGCTGGAAGGTGACCCTGGGAGCCACCGATTCTACTTAGTCGAGCCAGATGCATAAAATTACTATCAGAGGTATATCGTCGGAAAGATGCTGGTTGAACCTAAAAACAACTTGGTTCCCGTTCGTGTCCTCAATGTGAAACACAAAAGCGTGAAACTAAAGCAAGAATTGGAAGTGATTCTTGTAAAACCGGTTAGACCTACGGAGATATCGGAAATGAAAAAGAATATAATCGGAGAGTGCGAGCTGGATCAGGAGCAGCGGTCCATGGCAGGGAGTCTTATCAACGAGCTCGCTGATATATTTGCTTCACAGAGCGGCGCATATGGCCGAACACATCTCGTACAACACCGAATCGACACCGGAGATGCGAGACCGATTCGTCAGCCTCCCCGACGACTACCATTGGCTTAGCAGACGGAGGTTGCAGAAATGGTGTCGACGATGGAAAAGGAAGGACTGATTGAAAGCTCAAAAAGTCCGTGGGCATCGCCGGTCGTCCTGGTCAAGAAGAAAGACGGAAGTACGAGATTCTGCGTGGACTATCGCCAACTCAACAACGTCATCAAGAATAGCTAACCCCTGCCAAGAATTGACGATACCCTGGACACACTATCCAGAGCCAAATGGTTTTCGACTCTGGATCGGAAGAGTGGCTACTGGCAAGTGCAGATCCATCCAGAAGACCGTGAGAAAACAACATTCACAGCACATAACGGGCTTTGACAGTTTACAGTAATGCTATTTGGACTGTGCAATGCTCCAGCTACCTTTGGACGTCTAATGGAGTGCGTGTTGCTGGGACTAACGTGGAAAACCTGCTTGGTCTACCTGGACGACGTCATCGTAGTAGGAAAAACATTTAACGAACATCGAGATAACCTTAAGGAGGTGTTCCAAAGGCTACGAAGTGCACAACTAAAACTCAACCCGAAGAAGTGTTCCCTATTAAGACCAGAAGTGAAGTACCTCGGGCACATCATCTCTTCCAAAGGAGTCAAGACTGATCCGGAGAAGGTCGATGAAGTGAAAAACTGGGCGGTTCCCAAAGACAAACATCAACTGAGAAGCTTCCTGGGACTTGCGACCTATTACAGACGATTTGTAGAGGACTTTGCCAGGATCGCAAAGAGCTTGCATCAACTGACAGAAAAAGGCAAACAATTCAAATGGTTAGGTGAGTGCGAAAAGAGCTTCAAGGAACTTAAGCAACAGTTGTGAAACGCCCCCATACTAGCGTACCCCACCCCTGGGAAAACATTTATTGTGGATGCAGACGCTAGTAATGTGGGAATTGGAACCGTCCTTTCCCAAGTGCACGATGGCCAAGAGAAAGTAGTTTCCTACATCAGCAAAGTTCTCTCAAAGCCAGAAAGGAACTACTGTGTTACCAGGCGCGAACTCCTTGCTTTGGCATTGGCAACAAAACATTTCCATAAGTATACCTTTATGGGCGGAAATTCATCCTCCGCACAGACCATGCATCTTTAAGTTGTTTCAAATACTTTAACTTGTTTCTTCATATATCTGTAAAATTGTTTTCTTGAATGTAATGTTAAATATGTTTTCTGTTCACCCCACAATTTATTATTTTATATAAAATATAGCATTATCACTATTTTTTTTCATTTAAATACAAATGCTACAAACTATTCTCTTTAACCAAAAATGTTCTATTAGAATAAGTTTATAAAAAATGTTTGTAAATGAGAATAATGAATAAAATTAAACTAACTCACTAACTTTAAAGTGGGTGCTGCACTTTAAGAATCCTGAAGGCCAAGTCGCAAGGTCGGCTGCAGATGTATGGCTATACGAAGTACAACATCGAAATGGAAGTCTTCACTCTAATGCAGACGCTCTCTCTCGTTGACCGTGCAAAGCAGATTGCAAACATTGCTTACGACACGAGGAAAAAGATGTCTCCGTCCAAAGGGTGAGAGCTATGCCCATTGATGGCTGGAGTGCGCGGGAAATACAGGAGGCTCAAAGCGAAGATCCGGATATCGAACCGATTGTCGCCTGGAAGGAGCATGAGGGAAAACCATACTGGCAGGAGATATCCAATAGGAGCACCGAGCTGAAGGCATACTGCGCGCAGTGGGACTCCCTTCATGTAGGAGACGGCATTCTAAAAAGAAGATAGGAAAGCCCGGATGGAAAGTCGTTCGTAATGCTACTTGTTGTACCCAGATCAAAAGTTATGGAAGTGCTGAGGGAATTACATGATGGAGTGTCTGGGGGCCACTTGGGAATCAATAAAACGCTCGAAAAAGTGCGAGGACGCTTTTACTGGATCCATTCAAGGGATGATGCTGAAAATTGGTGCAGGAAATGCGTAACATGTGCGGCCAGCAAAGCCCCGAGAGTGAAAGTCTGAGGCAAGATGCATCAATACAATGTTGGAGCCCCTTTCGAAAGGATAGCAGTTGATATTGCGGGACCGTTTCCTGAAACAATGGAAATCGTTACATCCTCGTTGTTATGGACTATTTCAGTAAGTGGCCTGAAGCATTTGCTATCCCAAATCAAGAAGCTAAAACCGTGGTGGAGCAAATCGTCTACAACTGGGCAAGCAGATTCGGTGTACCAATGGAACTGCATTCGGACCAAGGACGAAACTTCGAGTCGGGATTCACAAGACAAGGACAACACCGCTTCATCCACAATCAGATGGGATGGTGGAGCGCTTCAACAGAACACTGAATGAACACCTCTCTAAGGTCGTTGGCGAGGACCAGAGAGACTGGGATAAGCAGATTCCCATGTTTTTATTGGCTTATCGAGGTGCAGTGCATAACACCACAGGACATACTCCATCTGAAATCTTACTTGGTCGAACAGGTCGCCTACCTAGCGAGTTGATGTTTGGATATCCATGCGAAGAGCCCAAGAATGAGGAGGACTATGTTACAGACCTCAGGGATATCATCCAGGGACGTGCATCGAGACACTAGGGATAAGATTAAGATAGCCAGTGACCGCATGAAAACGAGGTACGATACTAAAACGACAACTACAGGATTCCAGGAAGGAGATCTGGTATGGCTATATAACCCTCATCGTAGGAAAGGTTTATCGCCTAAGTTGCAACAAGGCTGGGAAGGGCCCTACACAATCGTAAAGCGCATCAACGACGTTGTCTATCGCATCCAACGAGGAAGAGGCAAGCTGAAAGTCGTTCATGTGGATTGTCTTCTTCGTTAAAATGATGAAAATGTTAACGAGTTTGTTCGGGACGAACAAGTTTAAGAGAGGGATATTGTGGCGTGGAAGGTATCGTGTAACTGAAATGGTGTATGGTGAAACAAGCCCTTAGTCACAAAACAAGTTCCACTCAAGTGTCACTTCCAATTGGAGACTGGAATCTGTCTTATAAGTGTATATCACCACTGTAGCCAATTATAGAAACATTTAGAACTAACTAGAAAGTTCTCGTGAATTACCACCGTGAATTAACATTTAATGGTGTCTCGTAAGAAATGTGTTCTCATTAAGTACCAAAAGAAACTATATTGAGAAAAACTAAAATCACTTTCTTTATTAGTATTTATTATTAGTAAGCAAAAACAGGAATATTTTAAATACGAATCTTTTTTCTTATATTTGACCAAAATGTTATATCCAATATTATCTCTACAATTAAGCGAGAGCTCAAACCTCACAAAAACACAAAGTAGCCTTAAAGGGGTTTTGCCCCCGTGGCTAAATCTCCCGAAAGTCTTGAAAACAATCGACAATGCAACTGTCCTGAGAAAGCTGCTTAGTACAAGGCTTCGACAGAGAAGTCACTTTCATTCGTTAAAAAAATAGAAACTTTCACAAAACAAGGCACCTTTGACTTAAAATAGTATTATAATAGTTATTACCTATAATATTAAAGACTTTTTTTCGAATACTGACTTTTTGCTTTCAACCTCTTCTAATACATTCTTTATGCTGAAGAAAAAAATAAAATAACTTTTATAAAAAGAAATACAAGAAAAGAGAATCTATGAGACAAATATGGAAAATGCTTTATTAAATACACAGGGTTGGGGTCGAAATTCTGGCGAGGTCAAAATTCTTCTTTAAAAATTCTGTTTTAAAAATTCTGCTTTTTCAAATTCTGCTTTACATAATTCCGCTTTACAAAATTTTGCAAATAATAATAAAAAAAAACATTCTAAATACCTACCTACTCACTTGCTATAACTAGAAGAAGAGGTAAAAGAATTTTTTTATTGGTTTTAAGTTTGCTCTCTTGTCTTAGACAAATATTCTGTAAGTATACCCTTGTGAGTGAACGTGTGCTTCTAGACTGAAAATGAATATATCTATGCAACTCTGAGAAAAAAAAAATTGATAGAGCCAGCGTATCTTTTTTGCTCATCAGACAAAAAATGAGAGGAACTATGTATTTGCCGTTGGAAAACAATTATCGCATTATCGTTGGCACAACGTCGAATGTTCCGTGTTCCGTCCATCACCCGGCAATCACTCTCTTCCAAAAGCTTTAGAGAAGATCTTGTTCCTAGGATAATTATATGCTCCTCTTCCAACTATTCTTCAGACAAAGTGAACAATTCTCTTTAAGAGAGTAGGTACCTACCGGATTGTTGCAGCATGCTGGAAGACATGTAGTTTTTGCTGGTGCTTTGATAAAGTTGAAAAATATTTGCTTTCTTTAAATTCGTGAATTGGAAAAAAAACAGAATTAGCAGAATTTATTTGTTTAAAATATTGCCAGTCAGAATTTTGTAAGACAGAACAGAAAAAAAACAGAATTTTTGTGTTAAAATAAAAGGCAGAATTTTAAAAGCAGAATTTCGACCCGCTCCCAAATACAAATCGTTGACCGTTGACATTTCATTTAGAACAATTATTGTTATATCCCCAGCAACTTCTAAAGGTAATTTTATAAATACTCGTGCAAGAACTGTCATCATAGCTTCACAGTCAGTCGTTTTTTCTCCGGAGATCGTTCGTCCACTGCCGAGGATTTTATGAAGTAAGTTGTTCTAAAATACCAAGGCAGTATTCGCCAGAAAAGAGAACAAAAGAAATAGTATAGAAACTACATATCAATACAAATCAAGCCACTAGTCTGGCCGGCTCTGATAAGTTTTAAAATTTTTGGAGCTGATAAATAGTTCTGAAATGTGAACAAAAAATAGACCCTTAAGGAAGACAAGTGGTATTTATTGGTAAAACATACCTACCGATAAACATGATTTTTTACTACCTTGGGCTTGGGCTTGACATTGAAGTTAATGCTTCCGCGTGTGCCAAATAATAATCTATTATGCTATTTAATTTGAATCCTAAAACACTAATCCTCGCCTGTCAGGTTTTTCTTGCATTTTTCTCAGAATATACTACTCCCATGGGATTCAGTGTTCTATCTATTTGCCACTTCCGTTGGAGATCAGACGTGGTGGATAGCGGACGTGTGTAAAATTTCAGTGTTCAATTTCAAAGTTCTAAGGTAAGTTCAAAGGATTAAGGTAAGTTTTTTTCAAGTCTTTGAATTCACTTTCTTGTAGTATTGCTGTTATTTCGTTGCCGGGATCCTGTTCGAGGATTAGTGCTTAGCGACAAAAAAAAGATTACTACCTACCTACTCTAAAGGTGAAATGTTTCTTCAGTTTTTCCATAGTGTATATTTGAGTTATAAGTTGGATAACTGTACTTATACATTCTTAGAACATATAAATATTGTAGCAAATAACCCTTCCCTTTAAATGAAGAAGAATAAATGCAATATCGAGTTTTGTTAGAGATTTTGAGTTAATAAACCTACTCTACCTACCGTATTAGAGCCTTCGAGCATCGACATAAGAATCTAATTAGACGTACCTACCTACCAATTATTTAATAATCAGATAGCTCGCTTATGAGTTTTTGAGTAAATTGCATCTTGAAGTATACACCAACCTATATAAATCCATACATTCGGTCAGCAGAACTTTACTTAAATATTATAAACATTACCCAGTTGTATACCAATTCCTACTATATTTCATGAGCAATATGAACAAGTTATTAATTCACGAATTATTATAAACATTCAAGACTATAATACTAAAATTGTATGCCAATCGTCCTTGACACAAAACAAAACTGTTGTGTTATAACTACTCTATATACACAATTTTATTGAACTCTAATATCCTTATAATATACATATTATTACGTTTATCCAAATTTTGTTAGTCACTGTATGTATATTTTCAATACACAATATTACATCAGGGTCACCAACTGTATGTCGCGTTCTCGTTCCTATTCTGTTTTGGCAGGTGCGTGATCAAAATTTGTGTCCTTCAAGTTGTATAAATTTTTCCATAATTTCGAAATTACAGTACAATAGGTAAATCTACACCGACTCAATGCTGACATCTTAAGGGACAGACACGCACTTACAATATATAATTGCATTTTCAGGAGCCATATCTACTTTATAAGCAAACAATTTCGTGACTAATGAATGTTTTTAGCATGTCTTTCAATATAGTATAGGTATGTATGTACATTTATACATTCATTTTTCGACGACCCTAGCGAAAACGACAGACTTCATTAATTAAATGGGGTCAAGTAACCAATTAAGCATCATTTATTCATTGATTATTCTTCACTTATATTATATTTTTTAAATTTCAAGAAAAATTAGCTAATATAACTAAGTGATTCCTGTATTCCTGGCCGGGTTTGGTTTTAAAACGAATTTCATCTAAATAGTGTGGGTATTGCGAGCATTTCAAATTCAGCTTCAAGCAGAAACAATCTTATGTGGTACCTACGATTGGCACTCTCGGAGTTGTTTCAGGTGAAATGGAGTAGGTAGCAGGCAGTGGCGTCTCGTCAGGGTGTGCAAGGTGTGCATTGCACACCCTGATCTAACCTAAAAAATCACTCATCGAACACTCAAATAATAATAACGCACATAAATATGATGTGTTCAATTACACTTTACACATCCCATAAGCCATAAAACCTCCACAGCCTACTATAATAATACTCATATTCATCCTTCCTAATTTGTCTTTCAAAATTCCTTCATCGTTGAGAAACAAAGAGAAAAACAATAAACTCGCACGAAATCTGGCTGTGCACGTATTCATCGAATAAATTCATCCAACTCCAAACTATACTATATACCTTCCTTCAGCTACAAGAATTCATCCCCATCGTCATTTGTCATCCGCACGCCGTACATGCTGTCGCTTTACTTTGATGAACCTGTAGTGAACTCGTGCACTCGTTTTCTGTGCACACGGAATATTCATTATTTTCTTTTGTTTTGTTCTGTTTCCGTAAAGCGTCATAAGTCAAATATCCATACAATACATCGACGCTCGTGCAAAAAAAAGCAGTGCACGACAATTGATGAATGAATGAACGAATTTTGCTTTTCGTTTAGGACGTATAAGTGGCGGTGTCTTTGTTTTTTTTTTTTCTATTTTTAATTTGAACAGTGGAGTTTTTTTTTATAATAAAAAAAAATCATGAATTTTTTTTTATTTTAATTAAGAAAACAATAAATAAATCCGTATTTTTAAAAAATATAAAATTTTCAAGAATTGCACACCCATCTAAGTAATTCACGCGACGCCGCTGGTAGCAGGTTATATTCACTGATGAATACGGACACACTTGTATGGATGTATATTTGCGCGAATATTTGCCCTTTATTTTCTCATATTTTCTAAAGTTAAAACAATAAGTTTTTGATAAAAGAAATTGACTTTTAGCTTCAGAGAATTTGAGAAAATAAAAGTAAAAAATTCGCGCGAATATAATATTTATTTTAGCTCACAGATCCCATCCAGTCTCCCACCCTGTCCCATAATATACCTACCTACAATACACGCTTCTGGAATCTGGACCTGTACGCCAGTGTTCCCAGATTGAGGGGAAAAGCGCCAATTTTGGCGCTTTTTTAATGGAAAAGGGGAAAACGAGGGGAAAACTTAAATAAAGGGGAAAAAATAAAAAAATCTCTTTGAAACTTAAATTGCTTAAAAGCTAAATTTAAACGCATTTCCATTACAAATAAATTCCAAAGTTTACTCGGAACGAAATGTTTACACCAAATATGAAAGAAAACAGCCCATCGAACGTCTACGTAAAAGTTTTTGTGTATCTCTCGACCATCACCATCTACTCCTCGAGCATTTTGTAAAGTTTGTAGAGTTACTCAGATTGCAAAAAAAAAATCGGAATTACAAAAACGTGCCCGGACACAGAAACATATTGGCAACGCAAATGTCCTCTTTCATACAGAATCAAGCGAAAAAAATGCAAGAAGCGGAAATAATACATTTCTTACATTTGCTGCTGAGCACAATCTACACCCTCACTGCTGGGCTTTTAAAGGTTATATTCAAAGAACATAACTTTATCTATAGCACTTCGGCAACAGCTATTGTAAAAAAATTTAATTGGGAAGTTTGGTTTCGTAAATTGTTTTCAATTTTAAAAGAGGCTCAATTTAGCATTATTATTGACAATCCACAAGTGTTAATTCGAAAAAAAAATTACAATTACTTATTTTTAAGCACTGTGAATTTTAGTTATGTTATGTGATATAATTTATGAATTAATTTTTATTTCTTAAGTTTTTATTTTATTTTGGGTTTTTATAGAACTAGCTGACTGATCCTTGCATAATATGTACATTTTTATGTTATAGCTTGTTAATAAAGACTGTTATAAAACTACTATTTTTTTTCATACAAAAATAAAGCTAAATTTCAATTAGGAGAAAAAAAGGGAAACTTTTTTCGAATTTAGGGGAAAAGTATTGCCTTTGCTGATAAAAAAAGGGGAAAACAGTCTTCACAGTCTGGGAACACGCTGTACCTTCATCTTTCAGTTTTCATTTATGACTTTATTTCAAAGGTTGCACCTACAAGGAGTAGGGGAGGCACGCCAACAGTGAGACAACTCCTACAGTGAGACACTCAATATTACTCCGAAATGACTTGTTCGAACACGTTGCCCGTTGCCCCCTGCATATATAAGAAGTTTGACTGTGTTTTATCATCTGGCTCACTTCTCATCAAGTTCGGGTGTAGTGTAGACCGGCTATGAGATTAAAGCTCACAAAACACAAGAAATCTTTTTTTTTTCAATTTTCGGCGAAAGTCAAAAATTATATATTTCTAGGTAATTCACAACAAGTATTTCTATTATTTAGTTTTGTCTGTGTAGTCAATATTGATAGTGCATTTAAGATGTTTCAAAGTGTAACTTTGGAGGTATTTGCATTTTTTTTTAATTTGGAAGCATTCGCTAACAGTGAGACAGTGTACATCGACAAACAGTGAGACAGTGTGAAAAGTGGCCGATATATCATTGTTACCCTAGAGGACATAAAAATTGTACCTACTACCCGATGCTATTCCATGTGGCCATACGAGTAGGCAACAAGGCAGCATACGTACAGTTTGGAATACCAAATTTATGTTCGCTAGTTTTTTTTTTGTTTATTTCCGTTTCTGAAGTCTGAGATTTATTTTTAATTATGTTTTTACCTATGTTTAGTCACTGAAGACTATTTTTTCACATTAAAAACCCAATAAAAAAAATTAATGTCTAGCAAAATATTTATTTATTCTTAATTTCAGTTTATTTAAGTTAGGGGAAAGTGGTCACGTACGTGGGGCACATTCGTACAGTAAGTATAAAAGAAAAACTAAGCTTCGCTAAAACACGTGTTTGCTCGTGTGCATAGACATACCAGGTAGCATTTCGCTCAACGAACTTCGGGACAGTCGGGCAAAAAGTATGATAGCTGACAAGCGTAACTTGTTTCGGAGCGCTATGAGTAATTTTTTTACCGAAGTTCGCGATCGCATTGCGAGTAAGTTTTTTACGTTTCTTGCAAAATAGGGATGACGAATTTATGTTTACAATGTTTATTTTGTGTTTAAATTACTAACATTTCCCTACTAAATTTTAATTTATTAAAAAGTTGTAATTTTTATTTTGTGCATAGCCTGGGGTACATTCGGACAGTAATACAGAGGGCACATTCGTACGCGTACGAATGCTCCCCTTCAAATTTTATTTACGAAAATTACAAGCAAAAGATCAATAATATCGATTTTAATGAAACAAAATTATCACGGAAAGAATTGAAAATCACCAATTGCAACATTTTGAGTTGTAATTCACGAATCGTATATTTTTCGCAAATCACAACGATTTTTTCTTGAATTGATATAAAAATTTGTAATTTGTCAGTGAAAACGGCGAAAAATATCAAATTTTGTTTGTTGCATTTTACGATTAAAAGTATTAATTCGAGCTTCTTTAATTTGTAGTGATTTGCGAGATTGTTTGGAGCAATTTACAACTTCAATAGGCAAATTTCGTAAACACCACTTTTCTATCTCAAATTGCGAAAAATATTTGGTGATTTACCACCACTGAATGATGAATCAATAAAATCTTATAATAATTTACCACATTTAAACCGAAAACGTAAATTGAAGTAGAGAAGTCGTAAATTGCAAAATATTTTTTGTAATTTTCATGGAAACTAACTACATAACGTGTGAAATTTTTTTATGCACAGGTAGTCGACAGTAACGATATAGTCCATGGGTCGAAATCCTTTCTTTATATGGATCAATATACATACATAATATGTTTGTGGTGTTGCTGCTTGCTGGACAGCTGCAATCATGGGCAGCGACAGCGAAAGACAGTCGGTATTTAATCTTTGCTTAAGGCAGTCGTTTTTTAAGTATAACTAGTTCTCAGTGATAGTGAGTGTACTAACCATTATAAAGCATTCTGGAATATTATATCATGTAAGTACCTATTTAATAATGGAAAAAAATAAACTAAAGTAGGTATATAAATCTGTATTTTTATTTTTTTCAGAATGAAGATATGTCTCGCTATTAGAAAAGAAGTAAATTGGTATGGATATTAAAGTGTGCAGTCGAAAAGGTTTTTTAAGGTTCGTATCAATACAAGTTCTTCTAAACAATTTGCGTGTATTAACAATTTCAGCATAGACAGAAAAACCACCCCAGACAAATCCCGTTGTCTCCGGACGATATGGCGTCATATGATTCTCAAGGATATCAAGAGGAAACAAAAATATAAAATACGACTATGAATTCTGATTGTAAATCACAAGATATAAGTTGTAAATTGAAAATAAAGTTTTCTAATTTCACGATAAAACGTTTTTAATTTAAGACGGTGATGCCTCAAATCACTACTCAAGAATCGTAAATTGCAAAATACGAATTGCAAATTGCAAAATATGAATTGCAAATTGATAAAAAGAAGTTGTAATTTACGATTAAGAATTTGTAAATTGCAACTACAGAAGTAGCAAATCAGCACTAATGAGTTGCAATTCAAGACTAAATGCTTGCAATTCGGTAAGGGATGAAATCAAATTTACTACAGAGAAGTGGTAAATTGCGAAATGTTTTTGCAATTCACAACCATAGTAATATCAAATTTAGAACTACTTGTTTAAAATTGCGATCGGTTATGGCAATATGTATTTCTCGTTTGATCATTATTGACAATGAGAAGTGTTGATTCACGATTTTTGGGGGTCAATATCTTCACTTCTTACAATTTCTAAAATTGCGAATAAGAAGTCGTGAATCAGTAAATTCTGAGCTAAGCTCTAAAACTAGACAAACTTTTCGTGATTCTGCGCTCATTTTTCTTGATTTGATCTTAAAATTTTTTCCGTGTATAGACCTCTTTAAAACTTGTTTTACGCATTCTATAAGGTTTATTGGAAATGGCAATGCCTTTATCTGTTTTAGCCATTATACAGTTATCTAGGCAATATAAAAAATATAAAAATAAAATTCGAAATGAATGAATAGGTACCTATCGTTTTTTCTAAAATGCATAAAAAGATTTAGACTAGTTTAAAAAAAAATAAAACTCTTACCTGGTCAAATTAATAACACGTCTCTACAGTACGACTTCTTCGGTACTAATAGCAGTAGAAACGAAGAAAGAGGATTCGTTAGTCCAACACAGAGCTGTCATAGCTTCATATCAGTTGTTATACCTAGAAACGACTCAGTTCTCACTTACTCTACGAGCCAGAACAACCTTACCCTAAGCAGAACTGCACAGCAAAGAGCTGTCATACGACTAGGTAACGTAGTAGATAAAAGGCTGTTGTAAACAAGCATAGCGTTATTAACGGGTAACAGCTAACAGGACATTGATCAACGATGTTCGCACCCTACCCAAATTAAGTTTGTTAACAATCGCGCCTTAAAGAGCTATGGAATGGTAACTATGGACATCCAAGATATGGTTAAGTTTGCCAAGTTATGGCAGTGTTGCCATAAAAATATTTGGACAAATCTGAAGTTATGACAAAAAAGAAATCTGAAATGCAGACTTCAATGGAAAGATATTACTTCACAAAATGTTTTTTTATTTAAATAACAATACAAAAAAAAGAGTTGAATAGGAAAATGACAGCATACAGCGAAAGCAAGTGTACAAAAAATATTGACATGTTTTTTTAAGGACCAAAGTATATTATTTCAAATGCAGACAAAATCAGAAGTGCAGATTTATGGAGAAATCTGATTGTTAAAAGTCTGCAGCTCGGTTGAAAATCTGCAAAACGCAGACAAATCTGCACTTATAGCAACATTGGGTATAGGAAACAAATTTTCGGGTTTGGTACCCATATAGTTTTCTCAGTGAATACGCAAAAGCATTTAATTTAAAGTATCCAGCGAAACGGGAATAAGATTTTAAGTGAACTTTAAGTCAATTTGAATATTATTTAGTTATTTTGATATTTAATAAGTTTTTTTTTTTGCTGTTTATAAAAATTAGCAAGTTAAATAAACTTTTTAAATACCCTGTATGAGTCTTCCCCATGTCGTACGAAAGTACCCCACAGGTGAGGTGCATTCGTACAAAAATCTAATCCTAGAATATTTTCTATAACTCTGTAAATCTTTGACATAATGGTTTCATACTTTTTTGTTATAAGCTACGATATATATAGAACATATAAATGCATTAACTACTTACAAAGGTGAGTTAATTTTTAACTAAATAATAAAAATTCAAAAAGTGTACGAAGGGTGACCACTTTCCCTACGTGTCTCACTGTTGGGTATCAGCTGTCTCATTGTGCACATGTCCCATCAGTGAGGCAAAAGAGTTTTGCAGACTTTTTTATCACCAATTCATAAACACAAATACTAAATTTGATATGCAAAAGTTAAGGTGAAACACGACGCAAATGGATATACATATGTATTAGAATTTCAAAATATTTTGAAAACTTTTTATGTTACAGTAATTTAAAAAAAAAAAGTGTCTCACTGTTGGCGTGTCTCCCCTACATGGTCACAATATTAGCGCTTATAATATTTATCAGAAAGACTATTTCCTCGACTCCCAGCCCGAAGTCGCGAATTTTAAGTAAAAATACAAAAAAAAAACTAAAGTCGCACACTCGAAAATACAAATTCATTGCAAAACTTCTTTCACGTATTCTTATAAACTTACCGCACTACTCATTTGGTTTCCCCCAAAAAGCAAACGCCTTTCTATTTCACCATAATGTACATTCATTCTCCTCAGTACACATTCTCTATAAACAAATAGATATGTAGTAAGGGCATAAGATGAAATAATAAATATCTTGAGAAATTCGAAAGCTTATGCAAATACAAATTCCATTTGTTTCAATATTAAAAAAAAACAGTACGTTGCATGTTTGTAGGTTGAGCTTGGTAATTTAAAATACATAATGGATTTTTTTATATAAAAGGTTTTGAGAGACTTTCAAACCAATTTATACGAGCGTGAATAAATCTGTCTAATATGTATGTAGTTTGTCTTGTGCATAGTGCTGAGTAGAAAATTGTGCCCTTTATTGGATTGGGTGTGAGTAATTCTCCATTGCACATACGTTTCAGCGTTGCCGTTTGGCCAACTTTTTGGGCCTCAATACATTCGGCCCACACTCTCTAAAAATTATAAAAATGTTCCTGTTTTAGTTTCAATAAGATATTATTTTTTATTGAACGAAAAGGAAGCCAAAAATATAAAAAGGATTACTGTTGTCTGTGTTTGGATGGTAAAGCTATGTTCACGCGATTGCCACATCTGCCAATATTGTCAGGTCTACAAATGATATAGCAATGAGCTACAAATGATCTGATAATAGCGAACTACCATACAATACCAAATTGCGTGTTTACACGGTTGCCAGGTTTTGTCCCAAACTCGAACAATTTCATTTGCAGATGGCTTGGCCACAAATAATTTTTCTGGCAACGCTGTCAGGTAGAAAATTGCCAGTTCACACGGTTGGCAGATGTTTGGTTTACAAAATATTTGCAGATCCGTTTGCATTCATTGCCAGACATATTAAAAAATTGTTTTTTTTTTCTATCGGTGGTAAAGTCTTGATTGAGAAGCACGCAAGAAAAAAAATTTAAATGCAATTGCGATTGTTTTGGCCGCGTACGTATTTGAGAGCAGCGGGGAGGATAAATTGCCACAAAAAAAAAATTCGGCGTATTTGGACGAAGGATTGGGTGCCAGGCCGCGCCGACAGCAGGAGGGACTTTACGCAAAATTGCTCGTGGAATTGAGAGCTGAAGAGCCAGAATCGCACCGAAATTTTATCCGTATGGCTTCAAAACAATTCGATGATCTTCTAGCTTTGGTGACTCCGCATATCCAAAAGCAAGAAAAAAATATGCATGCTAGCATTTCAGCGGCTGAGCGGCTTTTAATAACTCTACGATACCTAGATAGTGGGCAAAATTTTCGGTACCTTTAATATCTGTTCCGCATTTCTGTGTCAACGATCTCGTACATCATTCCAGTTCTTTTGGTTGAAATCTACAAAGTGCTCGTTCCTCGTTGACAAATTTCAAAGTGATTTGAGAGGATCATAAATATTTCCAGAACCTTTTGCAGGGGTCATAAAAGAATGACAACAATTTAGTTTTTTATAAACATTTCCAGATACTTTTACAAGAATCATAACACGGAAAACACGAAATATACCTAAAACAAAAAGTTATTGTAAAGGATCATAAATATTTCTAAATCCTTTTAGAAGAATCATTAAAAAAGGAAAGGGTTTTTCCTAGATCCTTTCCGTTCCCATATCGACTTCTTCGTCCACGTATACGTATTTGAAATTCACACATTTAGCACAAATCTATACAAAAATGCAAAGAAAATAGCACAGAAACTTCGTTTTGTTCGGTTAATTATGAAAAATATTTGTCCCCAAATGAAATATTTGCAGATGTAGTAACCACAGCACATCTGCAAATAGGAAATGAGTATGCAAATGTCCTAAGCGTCCGGCAATGGTCTGACAGTGATAAAATTGGGTGTTCAGACGATTGGCAGACACCTGACAATTTCATTGTCAGATGGCGGTCTCCTAATTATCTAACAATGACTTTTCTGCAAATATTTGTAGACAAAATTGGCAGTTCACACGGTTGACAGACATTTGGGACATTTTTTTCATTTGTAGACCTGACAATAATGGCAGATGTGGCAATCGTGTGAACATAGCTTAAGAGATGCATACACGCCTCCAGTGCAGCCGTAGCCGTAATACGTAGAGCTCCAGTAAAGACAATGCGGGCTGTTCTTTGTACCCTAGTCAACATATAATGCATATATGTATTTCATATTGCAATAAAGTATTATACTAATCAACGCTCTCAAGCCTCATTTTTTGCAGGCTCTTCTCAAGCAATGTTCACACAGTTGCCAGATCTGACAATATTATCAGTTCTACCAATGATCTGACAATGAACTACAAATGATGTAACAATAGCGAACTATAGGATCATTAGTTTCAAGTTGCGCTGACAATTGACACTTGTCAAATTCAGCTTTCATTTGAAGTGTCATTATATTTGTTGAATGTTTTCCATTTACGATAATGAGTCGATTAATAATCGAACAGCGCGTTAACATTATGAAAACTTACTTGCAAAAGTGGTGATTCAAACGTAACCACTTTTCGCACATTACACGATGATTATGGTCGTCATAATCGACTTATTAATAAACAATCGGTAAAATTGTGAAGAAATTTGAAGAGAATGTGTGTTTTATTTAGCTTTACTTTCGAAACCGAAAAATTAGCTTTACAAATCGTCGGCTGAGTTCTTAAGTGTTCAATCTACCAAAGTTTAAAATGTTCAGCAGACGACTTTTTGTCTTAATTTAGCTTGTAAGTTTTTACCTTAATATGCAATCGTCTTCAAACAAAAAAAAAAAAAAGAACAACTATATATTTGTTGATCCTAATAGTAGCAGAAAGAACGTTTAAATGCCTTACAATTATTTAAAAAAAATACATTTTTATAGATCATCCAAAAAGGAGATTGGACAAGCCCCCATACATATACTAAACCTTTGAGAAAAGTGGTGGAGATTGAACATTTTTTTGGATATTGAACAAACAAGAACACAGAGCACTCTTCCTGTAGCAACATGAATATGTATGGACTTACACCTTAGAAAAGAAAACTCAAGAATTTGTTTTATTATTTGAATAATTCAGTCTTTTCAAATTCAGGTACGGAGGTAGTTCAGTTTTAAAAAGTAAATAACAAAATTCAATCAACTTAAAAAAACTTAAAAAGAGGATAAATAAAGGAACTCTTAAAGTTATTTTAAAAAGTTAATAATATTGTGTAGAATTCAACGTCACATAATGTCATAAGGGAGCATTGATTTTATATCAGTATTTTTCTCTTTAGAAAGTAAGTTTAACACTTTCGTTGTGTTTATATCATTTGATTTATTTAATCTCTCTTTCTTTTTAATAAGTTGTGGCATAATTGAAACACTAATGTCGTTTGCAGTTGGGCAAACAGATCAATCTTTTTTTGCATACCTACATGCCACAAAAATCTTCTTTTTTTTTATCTCAGATAGCTTGAGAAATCTCAATATTTTCTCAGATTTTACACAAACGTTCACCAACACCAATGTTTATGACTCACGGCGTCGGTTACGAATTGTTAATCGGTATGGGATCCAGTTTTTATTATTTCGCAATGCATTACTGTGTCAAAATCAATTGAAATGCATTTCGAGTGCAAGTGCAACAATGTTTTATTTTTGCTGACAATTTAATGACACAAAAACCAATAAAATTCAGATTTGTTCGGTTTGCCTGCAGAAATCTGAAATCTCAGATCAAAATCTGAAAAGCCAAATCGAAAACGACGTAAGTATATTAGCTTCTTCACCGTAACTAATTTTCCTAGATGGTACAAGGGATGAATTGTAGGCCGTTAGTAGCTGTGCTATAGTTAAAAAAAACCGCACACTGCATAATTGTTAAGGACACATTTGCGTAATTCATGTCCTTGAGTTCACGAATAAGTAACAAAGGGTGTGAATGTCGGTACGGAAAAGCGTTGTTCAATGTGGATTTTCTTCCAGGAACTTGAATATTGCCAATGATATTATTCGAGTTATGTTTTTACGGAATACAGGAGTCCGACCAGTGAATAATACCAGTTAGGTATATCTGGATTGACCACCACTACAGCTTTCAGTATTTTGTTTAGTGCACTAGCTATGTCGTTACCACTACATCTGCTTTGAGATTCATACGAAGCACCACAATAACTTATTTTATATGGAGATTGAACAAATGTGAATTATTTAGACGTTTTGTCATTTTCCATGTGAATTTGTTCAAACGGACACTAAAGTGGCACTTTGAACATTTAAGAACTAATCGGTGGACTAAAAAACGTGTATTTTTGGTCTATTGAACAAAATATAAAAAAATTATTTCCCAAACTATTAACGATAGACAATTTCTGATTTCACCAATCGAAAGAGCGTCCCCAAAAACCTAAGAATCAATAATAATCTCAATTTCGGAAAAATTGGAGATTGAACAGTTAAGAACTCAGCCGACGAAATGATAAGTCTTTTTTTTTCTTTGTTCCTTGGGGCGTTAAGTTTTTAAGTGGTTGAAAATATGAGGGCGTTTTTAATTATCGTATTTTTATTACAGTTAAGGTTTGATTAGATATATTGTAATATGATCTTATTAGAATGCTTTTCACTTCAATTCATTATTTTTATTTGGTATAATGAATAATAATATAATATAACTAGCTGACACGGCGAACTTCGTACCGCCCTAATTCGTTAATATAATGAATATCATAATTCCGAGCACGCACAATGCACATGCTGCTTTATAAAATTCGGTGAACTCAAATTCTGCATTCAAAATTAAAACGAATATATCAGGCCTATTTTTTTGAGTTTCGATCTCAGCAAAGCAACGTAAAGTAGGATTTTCAGCACGCATTTACAACAACTATTGTAAGTTGTTGTAAAACACGGATATTATTAGGATTTTCTTATTTTACCTAGATAAGTACGGGATGTTTACATTATGGTTGTAAACAATGGAAATATTGATCATTTGCAAAATGTAAATAAAATCAGTATCTACCAGTAATTATTTGAAATTTTACTATATATTTCAGTTTCGATTCTTTGACTTACAGTTTAAAGAAAATAAATTCATAAATTGATTTTCAACTACAATTGGTTGGTCATAAGAATTTCTAAAAATTTATTTGATGTCCTATTATTATTTGTTGAGGGCTATGAACGTTGCAACCTTATTATTTTGATTGTTTTCGTTAATTACGTTAATTTGAAATTCGTTTGTTTATTAAATTGTTGCAAACTTTGTTAAAAATATAATTTTTGTTTTCTGTTATTACACGGTTACTTCATGAAATTATTATATTATAACTCATAAATTATACCCACTCAGAAATGTTAATATCTCTCCTCAGAACCCCAACACATTTTAAGTCTTAAAATTCCTTAGTTCTTCGCTTTGAATCCGTTGCCTTTTTCTGTCAACATTCGCGGGCAAAATAACATTTCGCCAAAAACAACAAACGAAAACAAACACAATAATAATTATTGCAAAAACAAAAATGTTTTATTTTATTTCGACGAATGAATATTTCTACCATTCTGCAAAACACGTTTTCGTGGTGAAATAAAACAAACAATCTTAACTGTGGGAACGCATCCATCAGCTGATCGAAATCACCAAATACACTAAACTCAGTCAGTGTTCTTAGCATTCTCTCTTTATTTTTCCCACGAAGCGAGGGCATTTTTCCCTTTTCGCCGTACTCAAATACCCTCGATTTGCTTACGAAAAAATATTTCTTCTAAAAGTAAAGATGGTATTATTCGGAAAGAAATTCACATTAAATTAACCTTGAGTATAAAAATCGCAGTTTGTTAACATTATAATGATTATTTCTTGCTACTAGAAATCTTTTGCTAAAAGACGAATCTCTTTTTATAGGCATTTAGTGTGTTCCATTGTAGTTCGTAGGTTTTTTCGTCAGATTCATGATACTTAAACCATTTTGATGCTTTATTTTTGTTTTGTACGAATCGTTTTTCGGACAACAAAATGACCACAAAAGGTAGAAATTCCACGATGTAGGATGACTGCTGAGTGTCAGTATTTCATTATACCCCCTCCATTCTCTTTTTTTTTGTTTTGTTGCCTCACACGTATTCACCGATACGAAATTTAAGAGATAATTTTTCTTTCAAAATTTGCAGGGGGAATCGGGTAGGTGCGCGGGAGCTGACCGTCTATTTAATGCCGAATTCACAATGTCGCGTTGACGCGCGCGTGCGTTGACAGATTATGTAGAAACGAAGCGTTCATATGCTGCTACACAAAATACAGCTTCAGGCGTTGAGTCGACTTTAGATCGTAAATATCGTAAAGTTCAACGCGACGCCTGAGTAGAGCTACTTTCTACTATCACGCGCGTTTGATTAGATGGAGTGGGACAGATCCACAAATTTTTATTTTAAAGAACACTTTTCTATTTTTTCAATGCCGATTAATAAATTTAGTGTGTCTGTGTGTAAATGACGTATTCTATTTTTTTTTCTTGAGCAATTACTGATTTTTTATGTTTTTCTTTGATAAAAAATGTTAATCATTGGTCGTGTATTCACTTTAAGGTTGTTCTTTGCTTGTTATACTGTTATATATGATTTTTTTTTTTCCATTTCGGCGTATACTCTACTCTCTCAACGCGCATTCGCTTCAAAGCAGCATTTAGTTTTACAAAATTGTTGCTCGCGCGCTTTGGCACTTAAAATCGTAAAGTTTCGATAAAGCGTGTCAAAGCTCGACGATCGACGCACGCACGCGTTCAACGCGACATTGTGAATTCGGCATAATACTTAGTTTATGGTTTATGGTTCCTATTGGACTGCGTCATCTAGGTGATTACTGATTACATTATTATCATTGCTAATATCATATTTGTACTACCTTATTCTGTGTTCACAAAACAAGTCTAATACCTATTTATTACAATTACAAAACACGTAAGAGGGTAAGAGTATCACATATTTGTTTTCTCTTTCGTACACATTTTGAACTTCTCCTTCTAACTTCATTGCTTATGTTTTCAACTGAGTTGATGTTTCTGTTTTTCGCTGCGCTGTTAACTAGGTAAACTTTTGACGACACGGTATGTGTATTAGTGAAATTGAATTTTGATTAGCTGTCTCTTTTTTTTTTATAAACTCACAGCCTTATTTATAAGCCCAACGTAGAGTCTGCTTATTTTTACGTACCCTCTAAGATGCCCTTACGCAGGAAAATGTGATTTATAAAGATTTTTCAAACTTAAGTGCTGCGTAAGTAACATGAAAATATGCGTTTAGAATTAGAGCCAGCATATAGAGCTTACGTTAATGCAGGGGTTCCCTAACTGTGCGTCGCGACGCCCTGGGGCGTCGCTGCGCTATCCTAAGGGCGTCGCAAGACGGTACGCACAGGTCGACATTTCTATCACTTTATTTTTATTTTTTCACAGCTGTCAGAACAAAAGTTAAGTCGACTAAATTGGTCTGGACAAGACGAAACCTGAATGCAAAAACTAACTAGATTGGTCGGGAACGTCACTTTTTGGAGTGGGATCTAAGTGGGGGCGACTGTGTTCCGCACTTTTGGTGCCCAAGGGCGTCGGAAAAAAATTACAACCTGCAAAGGGAGTCGCGGTATAAAAAAGTTTGGGAACCCCTGCGTTAATGTGTTACATAATTTATTTCGCATGTTGTGCACATTTTTTTGTTAAGATTTCGTTTGCAAATGAAACTTTAAAATATAATTATTATATTTAATAAATAAAAAAAATATCAAATAATTCTGCGTTGGTGGCCTGGCATAAGATTTGGTGGTGGTTGGTTGAATTGGGCGAGGATTATGAATATAGGAAGACACATAGATATAGTTATGATTGCCGAATATATTTCGGAATTGTGCAGATAATTTGACTTTCTAGTGTGTAAATTAATATTGAAATCCTTAATAAATAATATTTGTGTGCCTTTTTTTTATTTTTTGTTAATAAAAGTATTGAAAATTTACTTTTTTATTTAAATTAACTATGTGGGAATTTTGACTAGGTCCAAAAGGGAAAAATGGGAAAAAAATTAGCTTACTTACTTACTTAGGTGGCGCTACAGTCCGGGGTGGACCTGGGCCTCAACCAATACGCCTCTCCAGTTAGCGCGATCTTTGGCTAACTGCCTCCAGTTGCGCACTCCAAGTTGGTTGAGGTCCCCTTCCACTTGCGCGCGCCACCTAAGGCGAGGTCTTCCTCTACTGCGTTGTCCCTCCGGGTTGGAGTCGAAGACTCTTCGGGCCGGAGCGTTGGTGTCCATTCGCTCTACATGTCCTAGCCATCTTAGTCGACTGATGCGCACTTTTCTGACCAGGTCGATGTCGCTGTACAGCTCGTAGAGTTCGTTGTTAAATCTCCTCCTCCAGAGCCCGTCAACGCAAACGGGACCAAAGATCACTCGAAGAATTTTGCGTTCGAAACGACCAAGGAGATCTTCATCCGCCTTTGATAACGTCCATGCTTCTGCACCATAAAGTAGGACTGGGATGATGAGGGTCTTATATAGAGTCTCCTTAGTATTTCTCGACAAGGCCTTACTAATCAATTGCCTTCTTAGACCAAAGTAACAGCGGTTGGCAAGTGTGATTCTTCGCTTGATTTCTGAGGTGATATCATTTTCAGAATTAATAGCGGAGCCGAGGTAGACAAAGTCCCGAACTACCTCAAAGTTATAGCTGTCTATCGTGACGTTCTGTCCGATTCGTCAGTGTTGTGTGTCCCTTCTTGTGGACAGCATATATTTTGTTTTGCCCTCATTCACCACTAAACCCATTTTAGCCGCTTCTGTACTGATACTTGCAAACGCACCAGTGACAGCTCGCTGTGTTCTGCCAATGATGTCGATGTCGTCAGCGTATGCAAGTAGTTGCACAGACTTCTGGAAGATTGTGCCTCTGGTGTTGGCTTGTGAGTTTCGCACAATCTTCTCAAGAATTATATTAAAAAAGTCACATGACAGCGCGTCACCTTGTCTAAATCCTTTTTTGACACCAAAGGTCTCGGTGAGATTGTTTCCGACCTTTATGGAGCAGCGAGCGTTCTCCATCGTCATTCTGCACAATCTGACAAGTTTGGCAGGGATGTCAAAACTAGACATGGCTCTGTATAGCTCGTCTCTATAAATGCTGTCATATGCGGCCTTAAAATCGATAAACAGGTGGTGGGTATCGACTTGGACTTCTTGGGTTTTCTCCAGGATCTGCCGTAGTGTGAATATTTGGTCTGTTGTGGACTTACGGGGCCTAAAACCGCACTGATAGGGTCCAATCAGTTCGTTGACATATGGTTTCAGGCGATCACACAGTACGGCAGAAAGGATCTTATACGCGATGTTAAGGAGACTGATGCCTCTATAGTTGGCGCAGTTTAGAGGGTCTCCTTTCTTGTGGATCGGGCATACAATGCTGAGGTTCCATTCATCAGGCATACTTTCCTCTAACCAAATCTTGGAGACGAGTTGGTGTATGCACTCTACCAAATCATCTCCCGCTGCCTTGAAAAGCTCGGCAGGTAAGCCGTCTGGTCCGGCAGCTTTGTTGGATTTCAGCTTGGATATTGCTATCCTCACTTCATTTAGGTCAGGTGGACGGAAGTCTTGGCTTTCATCGTCCAGGTTGAATGGTTCAATCTGCCTGACAGCGGAATTGATGTCGTCTTCGCCGTTTAACAGTCTGCAGAAATGGTTTTTCCATGTCCTCAGCACCGACTGTGATTCCACTACAAGGTTTCCGTGTTCGTCTCGACAGGTTTCTGCTCGGGTTTTGTTGCCATTGTTCCTGGAGTAACACCTCTCTATTTCCTCGATCGCGCGCTTCTCATGCTCTTTCTTTTTCTTCCGGAGAAGCCGGTGTTCTTCCCTCCTCTTTTGCTCGTAGAGCTGACGAGCCGCTCTCGTCCTTCTGTGCAGCGCTGCTTCGTAGGCATGCTGTTTTGCTGCATGTGCTTGCCGGCATTCTTCATCGAACCAGGGGTTTCGTGGGGGTGGTTTGGTGAAACCAAGCACATCAGTTGCGGCGTTCCTGATGGCTTCTTGGCAGCGATGCCACTGGTCTTCAGCACTTGATGCTGGCCGTACAGGACTTCTCGAGAGGTTGAGGGATACACGATCGGCAAAGGTTCTGGCGGTTTGTTGCGTTTGTAGCCGTTCAACGTTGAATCTCCTCACAGCATTTCCCCGTTGTTGTGGCGTCTGGGATATCCGCATTCGTACCTTGGCTACAACAAGGTAGTGGTCCGAGTCTATGTTGGCCGCTCGGAAAGTTCGGACATCTAGAATACTGGAGGAGTGCCTTGCGTCGATCGCAACATGGTCAATTTGATTGACGGTTTGATGATCCGGTGACCGCCATGTTCCTTTGTGAATGTTGAGGTGTGGAAACCGTGTGCTAGCTATAGAAACATTATGCCCCGCAGCAAAGTCAATTAGCCTAAGTCCGTTCCCAGACGTGGTGTCGTGTAGGCTGTGCTTTCCAATTGTGCTACCATAGATGTCTTCCTTTCCTATTTTGCCATTAAAATCACCTAAGATAATTTTAACGTCATACCTAGGACATTGCTCGTATGTTTTGTCGAGGAGCTCGTAGAAACATTCTTTGGTAGCATCGTCTTTATCTTCTGTGGGGGCGTGAGCGCATATTAGGCTGATGTTAGCGAATTTAGCCTTGATGCGGATAGTTGTAAGACGTTCACTGACGTGTCGAAAGCTCAAGACTTCTTGCCTAAGTCTGCCGCTTACAACGAATCCGCATCCAAATAGACGCTGTTTCTGTTCCCTGTAGCAATCACCGTAGTAGATGTCGCAGTTTTTCATCCTTCTTTTGCCCGGCCCATCCCACCGCACTTCCTGGATGGCGGTGATGTCTGCATTGTAGCAGTCTAGGGCCTCCGCTAATTGTTCGGCTGCACGCGGTCTGTTCAGGGTTCGAACATTCCACGTGCAAATCCGAAAGTCATTGTCCTTTTTCCGTTTTGCAGGGTCGTCAACAGTGATTCCATCCTTATCCGAGGCTCTTGGTTGCTTCGTAACCATTTGCTTTTTTCCGTGGTTGGGTAGTTAACCCCACGCACAACCCCCAGCCTGGAGGACCAGGCCCTAAATTCACCCTAGGACATTGGGTCGGAAATTCCGTTGTCAGTAACCCACTTCGGGGATATGAGTGCTGCCGTTGGTCCATAAAGGGTTCATCCGCCACCATCTCTATTTCAGCACCCTGACTAGTGCTGAAAATCCTTACTGACCTAAGCTCCAAATATGTCAGAGTAGCTCATGCAAGGTATCTGCCATCTTGACTGTTGACACCACCGTTGATCCAATCTCGTTGATCCAATCTTCGCTGTATGTCCTCTTTCTGAGGAGCTCATGTAAGACCTCTGAGTCTCGATCAGGCAGTCTTTCCGACAGAGCATTATAGTGTTGCTATTTTCTTCGTGTTCAACACTCGCGCTTATAAGTTTAGCAAGTCATGCCCGGACGGACAAGACCAGTACCCGGTGGTTACCACGCGGAGGTAAAATAAGCACAATTGATGTGTATGATACAGTTGCAACAACTGGGCATCGCCAAGTTGATGCCAATCAGAGTCTACCCTATTCATACAACACCCAACCACCAAATTAGCTGTCCGAGGGAAAAACCATCTCAATGACTTATAACACTGCTTGCAGGCAGCGTTGCCAAGTCAGTGCTTTTAGTGTTAAATCTAGTGCCCAACATTTAATTTCAGTGCCGAAAAAATAGACTTGGCTTGGGCGTTTTTTCAGTGCTTAAAAAAAATATGTTAGTGCATTTTTAACGCTGCAGCTGCGCGCCGCCTTTTTGTCTACTTTTGCACAGGGTCAATTTAAAAAACAAATTTAATGTACCTATGTATATGCCTATTATTTTTTAAGTTTTACTGAAATATTTTCTTTAGTTTACATCGCACTCGCTATGGTTGAATATGAATATGATTTTGTTGTTGTTGTTTTTTTACTTCCATTTTTTTTTATCAACTTTCGAGCTGTTTTAAAAAATATTACAGTTTTGGTGCCCAAGATGTCAAAATTAACGCTGAAAATTTTGAAAAAGGTGCTTAAACGCCAAAATGACTTGGCAACGCTGCTTGCAGTTCGCAGTTGCAGGGTGCCTGCCATATACTAGAACGTTGCCAGCTCCAACTAAAATAATAATAAAAAAGTGTCTGAAAGTTGCCTGTCCCCTATTTTGTAGTGATTGCCGATAAATTGTACCTATTTATAGTTAATGCTTTCGTTTAAGTTTTATGGTATTTCTGTTTTATATCTCTGGCGTGAATAATATTTTTTTTTTGTATACATTAGTTCTTTTGGTGTTTTATCCAGCTTTTTTTACGATAGGTTTTTTTTATGGTTGTTTCGAGCCCGCGTTTTTGAAAGATAAAATCCATCTATATGGAGCTCTAAATAGGTAGGACTGCGGGTTAATCCTAAAAAAAATAACAAGAAGGTAACAAAGGTTATCCAATTAGTAAAACTAAAGGGTGAAGCCCTCTTCTTTTTTTCTTTTCTTGTTATCTAATATTTATGTGATCTACTATTTTTTATAATTAATATATTTTTTGTCTTGCATATTATTATTTTTCTGTAATTAACATTTTGTTTCTTTGTTTTTTTTTTGCTTTTTTGGTACCTGGTTTTTTTTTTTGTTGTAAACGGCAGCATTTTAGCATTGGACACTGCCTTACCATATTATTGAGTAGCGAGTAGCCTATTATGTAGTAGATGGTGCTGCTCTCGTTAAAAGTAATTTGACAACTGACAGCTTTTACGTGAATCGAGTTTTTCAGCTGTGTGTCTGACAAGAAACTACAAAGAGGATTTCTTTATCAAAACGGAAAAGCTAAATATTTTAGAAGGAATTTAGAAAAATTTGCGTAAACGTATTTGTTCCGGTACTAATTTACCTGTTTCCCAGATTCAGCTAAGCATTGAAATCATGTCGAAGACGGATACTATGGTAAGTTGCATATCATGGGAATTACTTGTTCATACGTTAAAAAACCGGCTGTCCGTTTTGCTAACGCGAATAACAACAGACTTTGTTGACACAATCTTATATTTTATATGAATCAGTAACTCCTTTCTATAATTTCTTTAATTTTTTTGTAAATGTTTACTGCTATTAAGTTAACAAAATGTGGGAAATGGGAATATAGATTAGCATTTAGGTAACTTTTGAGTCGACAATTCTGCAAATACAAATTGTGCTGAGCTATTTTCTGTATTGATTTTAATTATTAAATCAGTAAATATTAAAATATATTTAATACATGGATTATATGTATTTATTAACTATTATAATGACTAATGCATCACAACTTCTGCACATAGAACAATCTTTTTTTTTAAGTTTTCCTCCGATGGAAAACAAAGACAAATTATAATGGGAAAACTGGCAAATTTATTTATTTCAAAACTGTTCGTAAGGTAAGTATGTACACGTCATGTTATGAAAGACAATTCAAATATCAGCTTTGGCAAATGTTTTCCTTTCTAATGCTTTGACAACAACAGTTTGATGTCGAAGTACCAAATCTGCAATTATTTAATTTTTCCATTCGTAGTTGAAATCTTGTCCACAAATGCATTTATGTTTGTTTTATTTGTTCTTCAATAAAGCATAAGCTATTAAAGCAATTGCATGCAAATGCAATAGGTAGTAATAATCATATTGATTGTGGTATTCGATTGGGCTTCTCAGAACACTAGATTTTACGAACTCGAAATGGCGATTTTTTTCAATTAAATTACCCATTATTACCTAGAAAGTAATCAGTGTGAAGATTAAGAGTAAGGACCATTTTAACTTAAGACAAAAGACTAAAATATTTCACTCTCAGTTACATTTCGTAATAAAATTACTGGATGCAAAAGAATATCGTAACCCAACCAGCTCAAAAAACTTATTGGGCCACGTATTTATTGATATTGATTTCCATTTGAAAACCAAAACTTCTCTCTTAAATATTCTTATATTTCACTAAATGCCTTTAGCAACTCACTTATTAATTTTACGGTATGTGTATCATTCCCTTTCGCAATCTTACTTTTTTTCTGAATCATAGATATGTAGATGCGTTTTACAGTGGGATTAAAGTCTGCAACAGTTCGCTTTTTCTTTTGGAACGACACAAGGTTATTTATGAATTCCACAAGTGTGGCTGAATTCCAAAACGCAGTACTTCTTTATTACTGCTTAATCAAGCGTTCCAAAACGCAAACGGATTACTATGATGCAATGCATACTTCTCTAAAACGCATTGTGAATGCATCAACTGCGCAAACAAAAGCAAACAGAGCATCGTGAATGATTATGATGCAAATGACATTTGACATTTCAGTTTAAACCGCCAAATAGAATGGATTCATCGCCGGAGTCGTAAGTTAATATAATGTAATAAATGTTTGATTCTATAACATTTAAATAATTTCTACACTTCGGTACATTTCTTTTTATTTGTTTAATTGAAGAAAGCAAAGACATTCTCCGAGTAAACTGCTTCCTTCTTAAATAAAGAATATGCTTAAACGTGTTGGCATTGTACGAACCAACATTGTTTATTAAGCTGTTAAAAACGATGGTTGTTACTAATAGTTTGGACATTGTTGGTGTTTGAGACATTTTACGATAGTTTGCATCAAAGTCGTTCCAAAACGTCAAAAATTGCAAAGCATAACAAATGCAAAGCAGCGCGAAAGCATTCATAACCTGGCATCATAAAAGCAGTGTGCATTCACAATGCGCATATTTTCGACGTTTTGGAATTCAGCCAGTATTAAACTGTACGTTGTCCTTTTCATAGATCCATTTAGCTGTTTTTTTAAATCTCGGAAATTTAAACGGAAACATATTCATCGACAGCTTCTATCCGCAACTTATTACTAAATTAAATTGATAATTCTTGTTCTGCGTATCTTGTTTCGCGCCATAGATTTTCCTCTAGACCTTGTTTTTTAATAAGCCAGAGTGAAGCGGTTAGCGAATTACTTATTTCATCCCACCGACCACGCCGAAACATAACAATCTGAGAGATACCCCGACGCATCAGACTACAACATTGTTCTTTTGACTATAAACTCAGGTCGACAACGGGTGCACTCTAGCGGTAAACAAACAAAAGCATATTTCTTAAAAAAAAAAAAAAATGCTAAAATAAGACCTCTATTTGCTTGGAAATCAATATTATGATGACGCTAAAGGATGGCCAACAAAGGTGTTACTTACTTCATTATTTAATACTATGCTTTATTACGTTTTTGTGGATAGTGTTCTTTGTTGTTTATTTTTATTTATTACTACTAACATCTTTATTTCTGCAAATATTCTGCTACTAGCTGGACCGCTTATTACATTGTGCAACTACATATATACATTAATAGTATATCAATAATTGCTCTCACAGTTTTCGAGTACGAAAAGAATATTCTCAATTTGTTTTGCTTGTGACGGTTGTCACAGACTGAAGTTCATAATATTGGCAAACAGTGGACGAATGACGGATATCGCTCATGAGATGCGCTTTTGCTATTTTTAAGCTTTTTACGTTTTGCATTTACATACACCAAGGGTAAATGTTTCAAATTGTATCTCTTTATGGGTTTTTCTAAATGCTATTCTGTGATGTAGTCTTTTAAAAACTGTAAATCGGTAAACTTCGTTTAAATGGCGGCGTTTATAGATTTAGAATGTTTTCTGTATAAGAAGCGCAATTTCGTATACGCGTTTTTTCGTCATCGATTGTATACGGTGTTTAAAAATTCAGTAAGAAGAATATAATTTTTACATAAGAAACTACGAAGCTAAAAGAGCAAAAACAAAAATCCATTTAATATTATGGAACTATCGTCAGCTCCTACGAAAAATAGTAGGACTACCAACATCATTGATTCAATTGCAACATCATAGTTAAGCTTAAGTGAACCAACATATTAAATAAAAAATTGATTAACTCATAAGTATTGAATAATTTAATATAATTAACATTTGAAAAAAAAGGTTTTCAGTAAAAATGCCTTTAAGGATACTTTGAGGACGTCTGGCGGGGTGAAGACTGTAAAAAATTTGTCTGAGACTTATATATTCGTAATAAGGAAGAGTTGCGGATTATTTTCATGTGACCAGCATAATGGTTATATTAGAAAAAAAAGTTTTGAGAGTTTTCAGTAATGTATTTTAAGGATACTTTAAGGACGTCTGTCGGGGTGAAGGCTGAAAAGAAAACGTCTGGGACATACATATTTGTAGTCAGGAGAATTTTTTGATGGCGGTTATCGTCGTTTATACCTCTGACACCAAAAGTTGGTCTGGCAAAGGGAAAGCTGTAAGTAAAACGTCTGGGACCTAAATATTTGAAATCAGTACCTACGCAATAAATTATATATTGTTTAAATGTTCATTCAAGTGGTTATACCTCCGGCACAAAAATCGGGAAAACTAACGTTTTCAAACGCCCGCCCACAGCCCCGGCTGAAAAACAACCCTGCCAGACATTTGAACTTGTATTATTATTGTATATATCTAGACATACAAGTATATAAATTTTGGTTATACCTCCACTCCCAAAATTTGCTGTCGGCTTTTGGTCTATTAATTCATTGAACATTTTTTAGAAGCTGTTCTCTTCCTCTTTTACCTAACAGTTGGACTTAACTACCTACATATTATTATTATTTTATCCTTTGAAAGTCTGAATTCCTGCATGCATACTGAGAGTTATGATTGCATTGCACATGCAAGTATATGAGGTGTATAGGCCGCTTTACTCTTTAATGATAAGGCATCTCTCTCCTTCCTATTTAATAGACTATACACATACTCACCTGCGTTTGTGCAGAGAGTAGAAAATAGTTATAAATAAATAAATCGTTTTCCTTCTTATTACCGTTACGGTACCAGGTGTGTACAGGATTTATGAATGCATGAGGGAAATAGGAACTGACCAAGAGAGCAATACGAAGATATTTTTTTTTGAAAAGCAAAGCACAGTTAAACAAACCTTTCCTACCTATTTGACATTTATTTAATGGCTTTATTTTTTTCTTGGCAAACCAAACAAATTACTGCCTCTCTCTCTCTCTCGTCGCATTAGTCATATTTGACAGTGATTCCAGGTCGGCAATAAGTTAAAAGGGTCAAAGGGATTTTTCAAACCTCATAGTACAAAAAAAAAAGGGATTTTACTTTTTGTTCAATTTTTGTTCTTAAAATGCTTTAAGAATAAAAAAATTAATCAACCTACGATCAAATTAAATATTTTCTTGATTAGAAAAAAGTCATTCAATATATACATATATATTTTTGCATTCATTTTCTTTTGCGGCAAAACCGAGACCGCAAGACAGTTTGCGGTTCAAAGATTTCGAAATAAAGTTGTTTGCATGCCAGCCATTTTCAAATACATATGTATTTATTTTTGTTAGTATTCATATGGCATGTTTTTTTGAGCTTCGATCTCAGCAAAGCAAAGTAAAGTAGGTTTTTCAGAACTCAATTACAAAAACTACGCTATACTTGACACTTCGGGACTCGCAATAGTTCTTGTAATTGCGTTCTGAAAATCCTACTTTACTTTGCTTGGCTGAAATCGAAGCTCAAAAAATACGCCTATTGTAACTTGTATTTGTTAGTAATCAAAAAAGACTAAATTTAATGAAATACCTTTTTTTTAAATTTATTATTTCGTGGCATAAATGTGGGATTTTTTAAATTTTGGCAATGAATAGAAGGATTTTTTTTTCTATAACCGTGGGATAACCTGCTTCTAAAGCCTGTGATCACTGATTTGACATTTCTTTTATGGCTTTCTTTTTTTTTTCTAGCAAACCAAACAAAATACTGCCTATGTCTGTCTCCCTCTCCGTCGCAAGAGTAAAGTAATGTCAAAAGAGATGTCATTATATTACGTGTATGTTTGATTTGAGAATGAAGTGCATATCAATTCACCCAAGAGAAAATCGAAGAAATTATGTAAACTGCCTATTTATTCAAAAACCTTTTAAGTTATCGAGTAAATGGATATCCTAACTGCAACCTGCAGATGTCCTCTATAAGGTGGTATTTACTATATTTAAATGCTCCCAGTTGTTTCGAACGCAAAGCGTTGCAAAGAAAGAAGCGAAACGAATCGAAAAAATAAATTATTCTTATCCGATTTTTTTCCCGGAATTTGTGGAGATATAGAGTTAAAACAAAGTGGAGATTGTAGGCCTAGGTATGCTCTATAGGCCTGTGAAAAGTGCACCAAAATATATTCAGTAGTATCTAAGATTTTTGCATTTAAAGACAGGCAGTCAAATTCATTCTAAGTGGAACAGAACTACAACAATTTTATTTATAAGAGAAGAAGAAGAAGAAGATTTAAAAAGTGCCAAAAATATTCTATGAGAAATACATTTATTGTGGTAAATTTATTACATAACTAGGATCGGTTGTTTTGTGAACACTGAATAAGACCGTAGAGATATGATCTCATAGGTTTTTCACACTAAGTCGAAAACCCTGTTTTCGTCGAAAACTCGTCGATGCATTCACACCGACCACTAACTAGTTTTCGTTTGACGTTTCAATCAGCTGTGAAATTTCGATGGCATTATTTAACAAACAAAATTAATTTTGTGCATTTCAAAATAGTATAAGCCCATCAATTAATTGTTTAAAATGATTTTGAGTTTTGAGTTGTGACATTTGTTCGGTCAGCCATTTTGCTGAATTTCCTCATTATTGCAAAGGTGTGTTTGTTTCAACAACCCAACGATTGGAAGTCGTTTTCGTGGAAAACGAGTGCAAGCGACTTGTTTTGAAAACTGAAATATGTATGGGTAAACGTCTGTTTTCGATTAAGTTTTCGTGTGTTTTCGGCTTAGTGTAAAAAGCCTATTGAAATTGAAATACAATTTTTTTATATTGTAAGTTAACCGAATTTCGCTCAAAATTGTACTTTTTCTTATAAGACGGTTTCTAATCTTCGAAATTCCCACGAAACGTTAATTTCTTGAAGCACTAACACTGGGAGAGCATGTTTGTGCACAACAATATGTGTGCATGAAAATGAGAGAAGTTCCAATTGAAAACGATTTCGACAACACGGTTTAATGAATGGAGAATTGGAGAATGGAGAGAACCGAAACACAAACACTAGTGTGGAGTCTGGAATCTGGATGAAGTGGACTTTATATAGTGATTGACAGTTTTTTGTATATATCTTGTAAAATATATTTTTTTACAAAACAGTCTTCAGCTCATATATAGCTACGAGCAAGATCTACAAAAAATGTATGTATTCAGAACGCCCATATAAACAACAAAATGAACAAATCAACCAGTGCTTTTTTGGATTTGTCGTTACATGTATGGTAAATAATGAGGAATCTCTCAAAACATCACTTACTGGATCTATACAATGATGGTTAGGTCCCACATTACTTACACTTCCATCCTATGGTGGAACAAAATCACGGAAAACCGCAATCGTTAAGCTTAACAAAAACATCGTCTAGCATGTCTGGGGTTTTGGGAAGCTGTGGACCTTTCCTACAGCTGTTACAGAAGCCTTAATAGGACTAACACCCCTTCACATTTTAATAAAAAAGTGGCAATACGCAGCTTAGCAAATTTGATACAATCGAAAGAGATAGACCTCGGTGATCACAAGGACCAGGGGCCTGTTTCATAGATCATACATCACATACATTACATACAACATATATTGAAATGATTTTAATACATCACATACAATTTTCTGTTTCATAGATTTCACTGGAAGTATTGTGTGAAATAGTATTTGTTGTATGTGATGTATTATTTTGACACTTCATATTAATTAATTTTTATTCGCAAAGCGTTGTTTTTCCTTTTAACACAACATGTGTTGGTTGAAAATGTTTTATGTAAACCATTTAATTTAAATAGCATAAATAAATAATATCTGAAAAAGGATTTTTTGATTTTTTTTTGTTGGGAAGATTGTGCAGAGATGCAATGCTGTGTGAAATTTTTTTGCAATATTTTGCGTTTAAGCCAGATTACTAAAATAGTAGAAAATGTACCACCCAATATCGTATAAGAGTTGTTAGCCGTCCATTTTAACTTGAATCCTCTATATTATTTCTGTAGTGTGTTTCTACCTTTTGCAGTTCACACGGTCATCCAATCTTAACAAAAGAAGTGTCAAAAAAAATATATTTTTAGGGTGCTTATCTTTGCATTTTTACTTTTTTAAAATATTAACAATTAAAAAAAAATTATTTTACTGCAAACAAACTATGATTCCGGGAAATACTTTTCTGTCGTTCTTCATGCACATAAACTACAAACGACGTCACGAAAGAGAGTCGACGGTAGACGGGTAGAAGAGAGTTACAGTAAAGATTTATGTAAAACCTTCTGCCTACGCCTGAGCGATGAAGGGCACGTCGACCTATAAGATCTATTGTACCATAGGGCCAGAATAATGTTTAGGCGAGCAGATTCTCCACTTTTCTAACAAAGTTAATCAAGCTGCTGGCAGATGACTTCTTCATCTCTTCAGGGCTCAGAAGCTCCTGTAGAAGATAGTTCTCCTGATTCCACATAGGGATGTACACTCACATATTATGTGCCCAAGCTGTTTCGTCTTCTACAAGACACAACTGACAAAGTGAGGAGTCGGTTAAATTAATTTTATTTATTTAATATCGTAGGTTGTGATGTCCTGTGAGGAAACCAGCATGATTTTCGATATCATGCCTTCTTAGATTTAAATTTCTGTTGGCATATTTTTTGAACGGCTGAATAGCACGCTTGGCCTGTCTTAGACCTGGGATATTCTCCCAATATGAGCTACATTAGAGTAGAGAACCGTTTTGTGAAACATAAAGTCTTTGGAAAGCGGTCTGTTACCGCGCAGATTATGCCAAGTACTGTAATTTCAGAGAAAAATCCTTTAACTCAGGATGGTCGCTGAGAATTGTCTCTTTCATTTCGATTAAACTTGCCGAGCTGCGAATTGCCCTTTGGTTATGTATATGTGTAGAGGTGTTAGTCCTATTAAGGCTTCTATAGTCGCAGTAGGATAGGTACGCCTACGCATGGCCCCGGATACACCGAGACATGCAAGTCGCTTTACCCTTTGAAGCTTAGCAATGGCGTTCTTTTGTTTTGTTTTAGTCCGCCATACTAAAGAAGCGTATGTTATGATGGGCCTGATCAT
Source organism: Cheilosia vernalis (assembly GCA_949126925.1). Taxonomy (NCBI): domain Eukaryota; kingdom Metazoa; phylum Arthropoda; class Insecta; order Diptera; family Syrphidae; genus Cheilosia; species Cheilosia vernalis. The sequence continues at coordinate 46,152,235 of OX421358.1, forward strand.
CATTGTGTAGATCTTAACACAGATAGGAAATCTAAGAAAGAATTTTATTTTCAATATTTTGCGTGGGAATTGGGTAGGTGCGCTGACGGTCTATCCGATACGTGGCGCTGTTGTCCATCTCCGAAACCACTCAACCGATCCCCTCTATATTATTTCTGTAGTTTCTGTAGTGTGTTTCTCCCTTTTGCGGTTCACACGCTCAACCAATCTTAACAAATCAAGTGTCAAAAAAAAGATATTTTCAGGGTGCTTATCTTTGCATTTTTACTTTTTTTAAAATATTAATATTAAAAAAAAATTTCAACTACGCAGTTGTGTATACATACTTTCATTCGGGATACACTTTTCTTTCGTTCTTCATGCCTGTACAAGTTACAAAAGACGTCACGAAAGAGAGTCGACAGCCGAAGAGAGTTACAGTCAAGATTAGTGAAAACATATAATGCTCTTATGACTCTTAACAAATTCACAGATAGGAAATCTAAGAAAGAATTTTAATTTCAAAATCTATGAAGGGATTGGTTAGGTGTTGTCGAACTCCGAAACCACTCAACCGATTTCAATGAAATTTTGTGGATACCCATCCAGTTGGTTTCAGTTTTAAAGATAGGATAGTTTTGGACCCGACAGTTCCAAATGAAAGGCACGGAAAAACCGGGTGGGTACCCCTATAAATAAAAGAGACTGACGTCTGTGTGTGGCACTCATAACTCGAGAATGGATCGTTCGACTTTTACGATTTTGGGCTTGGAGGATTCGTTTAGGAAGGACATTATGCTACTTTTTGTCGTGAAAATAAAAGTTTAAGGGGATGAGATTGGGAATAGAACTTAGTATGGCAACCGCACTTTGTAAAAAAATATACTGGATAGGAAAACGGGTTGTGTCACTTCCAATACAACAAAACTTATTTCAAAAGTTTGATTTTTAAATTCTTTAGATGTTCCGGGCTCACCGCTACACAATTTTAATTCGAAAGTCGGCTCAGTTATGATTTTGTTGAGCAACCCCAATCAACCGACATTTTTTTAACGGATTGGGTTTGATTTGAAAGTGAAGAATCTCAAATCAAATGTCTTGGAAGCGAAGATTTTGACTTAAAAATTTAAGCAACGGTTTCCGATGATATGCAATTGGTTTCCGAGCGCCTTCAATTTCCCATGCATATCGCTTTCATTATGAAAAAAAATAATAAGTCGCAAGGACAATCGCTGGATATTTGTGACATCAATTATTGAATTCCCATGTTTTTCAATCGTATGTGGCGTGCTCACGTGTGAGCAAAATCTTCCGCTTTGTACGTCGTTTACCGTAAAGCACTTTAGTGAATAAAATTAAGGTTGGCTGACACGTCAATCATTGCGGTTTGATTTAAATACATCAACAATGTTATACTTTAGTTATTTGTATTGCTTTTAATATAACTTTTGAATACAGAATTTGAATTGACCGAATTACATAAAGCAGCATGTTCATTGTTCGTTCTCGGAACTATTATTTTTATTACATTAACGAATTTGGGCGGAACGAAGTTCGCCGGGTCAGCTAGTTTTAACTTATTTCGTGAAGAAATTTATTATGCCCCGACGTGTGTTCAATTCTTGTTGGAGCGTTTGGGTACATTTATTGTACATTCAACAAATTCCAATGAAACTTTAATACCATTATAGCTAATATTGTTACCACTTCATTATCTTAGCAACTCATATTTGTGATTTACAGCAAAACCGATTGCTGTATGAAATGTATGATAAACTCATATTTTGTTGTATCAAAACAATGTATGATAAAGTTCTATGAAACAGAATCATACATTATTCCAATACTTCCAGTCTATTCTCCTCACATACATTGATGTATGACTGTTGATCATACAACGTTTCTATGAAACAGAAATAATACATCAAAAGTGTCTAAACCATACATTGTATGTAATGTATGATCTATGAAATAGGCCCCTGATGACCCTTATTTCAGATATCACAGCACTTGATATGATCTGCGCGAACACAGACCGCCTCCCAAAAACCCTATATTTCATCAGAAGATTCTCCACGGAGATCACTTACAGAGAAAAATGGGTTAGCAATCAATAACCCATCAAACTGCCAAAGCATAAAGTGGTATACGGATAATTCCAAAATGCACTCAGGGTCGGAGGCGGCATACTCGGACCAAACCAAACTGTCTCCATAACACTGGGAAAAGCCCAAGCGTATTTCAGGCGGACCTCCATCCCATTAAATAATGTGCAAACCTTATCTACAACTCGGGTATCAATGCGGAAACATCCATATATTCCCGGTTTGTCAAGCAGCTATAAATGAATTAAAACCATCCTGATTTGGGTTTTAATTCCCATGTGGATTTAATTCCCGTGGATTTATTTCCCTGCACCAATGAAAAAGCCGATGAACTAGGCAGAAGAGGCTCGGCACACTTCACCCTGCTGGGCAATCTCAAAGTCAGCGGCAAACCTTTGCTAGAAAAATCTGTGAATACAATAATTGTGTATCACATTCGGAACATCCCAGGTCTAAGACATGGCAAAAGAGTCATTCATCCCTTCAAAAATAATGCCAAAATGGTTTTAAATCTAGCAGATATTTAGATATCATCTAAATAAAATACATGTAGTCGTCTCTTCGAGGTGCCCCTATGTCTTGAAGAAGGCGAAACAACTGAGCATAAATTATGTGAATGTCTAGCCCTTTGTGGTATAAAGAGTTTCTTCTTCAAAGAAGTAATAATTCCAAAAAATGTAAAGATCTCCTCTGCTGAAAGTATCATCAGCTACATTAGAAAAATCGAAACTCTTATAAATCCTCTGGTACAATAGACCTTCTAAGGTCACCGTGCCTCTTATAGCAACGGCGAATGAAAAACAAAAAGAAATAAAATGACTAAATTGACACCGCACATTTCCAATGGCAGTCATTGCGCCTTATTGATGGTGATGGAAATCAAGATCAGTAAATTGTAGGCGTTTGAAAACAGATGGAATCATTGAGATTTGGGGAATTAAAACGTCTTCCCCCTTGAATTTTTGATTTAAAATAGTCTCTTACTACAAAAGTGGTGATGCAATCGTAGCCACTTTTCGCGCATTACGCGATGATTATGGTGACACCGTTATATTTTTTTTTTGTGGGACTATGCAAAAGATCGTGTTTACGCGAATAATCCCCGAACTCTAGACGCATTAAAAACCAACATTACTCAAGTTATGACTGAGATACCGCCCGAAATGTGCGAAAAAGTGGTTAAAAATGATCTCAAAAGAATCGTATGCTGCCGAGCGGTCATTCGAATGATTTTTTTTCACACTTTTCAGAAGTCCAAACTTTATAATGAAATTAAATATTCATCAAAAATGTATCGCTGTATGCGATTTATTTAGTTTGACTTTCGAAACCGAAAAATTAAAGACCCTTTACAATTTTGCACATTCGGTTTTATATATGTACATATATTATGTAGATAGTTATAACCCGATATTCATACCATAATTACGGAATATGACTACTGTTGATACACTTTTTTAAACTAAATGTTTGTTTTAAATAATGTAACATCATGGGTGGTGAGGAATAAGATTTATTCTATAAATTGTAGGAAACGATTCGGTCGTTGTTATTATTGAAAAGATAAAAAATAATATTCGTTGATTTACAGTTTAAGAGCCTATGGTATTAAGTGGTTTCATCTGGTTCTTAGACAAGCTTGTAATAGTTGACGTCGAAATGAATTGTGGATGATATTTCACGATGAGATCTGTCGGTATTGGTTGGGACTGACCCAAAGGTCCTGTTAGTTTTGGTCATAAGTGTGGAGGTAGTGGTAGCGGGAGGGTCGTTCTCGATCTCAAGCTGTAGTGGTATGATTTTCGACCATCAGCGGTCTTGGTCTTCACCGAAAAATCATCTCGTCCACTTATGGCTGCGGTCGGGGCTCGTTACAAAATGTATTTTTCGATATGTAGGAACATCTATACGTATATGTATATAAACAAATATTTATCTAGTAGGTACTCCATATTATATGTAGTTATATTATTTTCGCCGCTTATGTTCCTAATAAAATAAATGAAATAGATGCTTAACAAATACGTTTGAGAGCGTTTATATCTTTGGGATAGATGAAAGCGACCTATACAATTCTATCTGCAAAATGATTGCCCAAAAAAAACCAACATATTTTGCATTTCACCCCAGCATTCACAAAATTATTTTATCCACACTACAATTTTAAGAAACAAAAACCTAAAACAGAACAATAGGCCTGTTCCCTTACTTTGTGGTTAATTTTTTTTTTTTATAATAAACGCGCTAAAGAGTTATGACTACTCTTATGGTGTAGTTTGAAGTACACAGCGCGGGCATTAAGGAAATTGGGATAGAGAAGATTTTATTGGTTTTAAATGTCTGCAAATTGCACCGAGGGGGAAAGACCGAGCTGGGCAAGGCATTCCACATTCGTGTTGTACGGCTTATGAAAGAATCTCTATATTTCATAGTACGACCGAAAATAGGCTGAAGGGTAAACTGATGGGCATTCCTGGCTTGGCGAGTATTGCGGTTGAATTGTTGAAGGGGTGGAAAGTGGAATGCAGCTGGCAATTTCATTTGAGCACTGTTTGTAGAAATAGCGATAAAACAATGAGAGACTTGTTACATTTCTACGATGTTCGAGCGAATTTATAGAATTCGCTATATTTATGTCTATATCTATAGAGACGAGCTATACAGAGCCATGTCTAGTTTTGGCATCCCTACCAAACTCGTCCGTCTGTGTAGGATGACGATGGAGAAATCTCGCTGCTGCATCAAGGTCGGCAATGACCTAACCGAGACCTTTGATGTCAAAAAAGGATTTAGACAAGGCGATGACCTGTCATGTGACTTCTTTAACATCATATTTGAACGAATTGTGCGAAACTCACAAGCTAACATACGAGGTACGATCTTTCAAAAGTCTGTACAATTACTTGCATATGCGGACGATATTGACATAATTGGACGAACACAGCGAGCTGTCACTGGCGCGTTTGCAAGTATAGACACAGAAGCGGCTAAAATGGGCTTAGCGGTTAACGAGGGCAAAACAAAGTATATGCTGTCAACAAGAAGGGACACCCAACATCGACGAATCGGGCAGAACGTCACAATAGATAGCTATAACTTTGAGGTAGTAAGGGACTTTGTCTACCTTGGCTCTGCTATAACATCTGAAAATGACATCTCATCAGAAATCAAACGGAGAATAACTCTTGCCAACCGCTGTTTCTTTGGGCTGAGAAGGCAACTGTGTAGTAAGGCCCTCTCCCGAAAGATTAAGGAGACTCTGTATAAGACCCTCATCATCCCAGTCCTGCTGTACGGATCTGAAGCATGGACTATTTCCAAGGCGGATGAAGATATCCTTGGTCGATTCGAGAGAAAAATTCTTCGTAAGATATTCGGTCCCATATGTGTTGACGGGTTTTGGAGGAGACGATTCAACGACGAAATATACGAGCTGTACAGCGACATCGACCTAGTCAAAAAACTGCGCATTGGACGTTTGAGATGGCTAGGACATGTAGAGCGAATGGACATCAACGCTCCGGCCCGCAGAGTTTTCGATTCCAACCCAGAGGGTCAACGCAGTAGAGGAAGACCTCGCCTGGTGGCGCGCACAAGTGGAAAACTACCTCAACAAACTTGGAGTGCGCAACTGGAGGCAGTTGGCTAAGGACCGGGCCAGCTGGAGAGGCTTGCTGGTTGAGGCCCTGGTTCACCCCGAACTGTAGCGCCACCTAAGTAAGTAAGTAAGTATATTTATGTCTCCGATGAGTTTTAAGGCACGATTCTGTATCCTATCCAGCAGGTGCAGTGAGGTTTTAGGCGCACCAGACCAGATATGAGAGTTGTACTCTTTGGAGCGAATGAACGCCTTGTATATGGTAGCCGGATCAGAAGGGGTAAAATATTTCTTGCACCGTTTAAGGAAACCTAGACATTTCGCAGCGTTCTTGGCGACTTCGTGAATGTGGTCATTCCAACGGAGCTTGTCATGGACACATATCGAGAACGGAAAGTCTTTCGGTTTCGGCGATGCAAGTGCCATTCATGGATAATGGCGGAGGATTCTGGTTTCGCTTTAATGACAGCAGACAGCATTGTGTTTTGGAAGCAATAAATTCCACTCTATTGGCTGAACCCCATCTTATAATTCTGTCGAGATCGGAATTTAATGAGCTTAACATACGTTGCCGTTCCAGTTCTACGGCCGAAGAGCAGGGACGTGAGTCCTGGAATGAATATGAGAAGCTGAGGGTGCTGTCATCGGCGAATGAGTGAATTGGATTAGAGGTTGCAGACAGGAGATCATTTATGAAAATGAGAAAGAGAGTCGGAGACAAAACGGAGCCTTGGGGAACACCAGCATTTATATGGTGAATTTCAGACTTGAAACCATCCAACACAATTTGAATTGAATGCTCAGAGAGGTAGTTTCTAATCCATCGAAGAAGAGACGCATCGATCCCATATGCACACATTTTCGATAAAAGGGCTTGGTGCCAAATTCTGTCGAATGCCTTTGAAATGTCAAGCGCAACAATCTTCGTTTCAACAGAGTGATGTAGAGATTGGTTCCATTTTTCGGTGAGATAAGCCATCAAATTACCAGTGGATCTGTTGCCACGAAAACCGTACTGCCGGTCATTAATGAGTTTTCGTGATTCAAGATATTCCATGAGCTGACGATTTATCAGCGTTATTATGACCTTAGAAAGAATAGACATAAGTGCTATGGGTCGGTAGTTGGTGGGAGAAGCAGATTCGCCTTTTTTTGGGGACGGGATGGACAAATGCTGTTTTCCACCTTCTCGGGAAGAGTCCAGAAGAAAAGGACATGGAAAAGCTTACGCAGTGGTTTTGCCAGCGTGGAAGAACACCTCTTCAGAACAATTGGGGGAATACAATCTGGACCGGCGGATTTATTTATGTTGAGATCATGAAGTACTCTTGCCTGGGTTAAATTTTGTCAATATGTCACATTTCTCTCATTGCAAGAGAATTAGCTCACGAAATGAAATATGTATAACCAAAAAGAAGAGGAACGCGTTGAACAACATCTTTTTTTTATTTTTTATGAAAAATGTGAATTTTTTCTTGGCGTTAATATTCAAATATCAGTAGAACAAAGACCAATTTTTGAATTGCTATTATTGCTGAAATTATAAAAGTTAAATTCTTTTGCTTCTTACATCTATTTTAATGCTATACAAACAAACATTATACGTGAAAACAAATAAGCTACTAATAAATACTAACAAATAGCATTTGAAAGATTTAACAACCATCTGTCAGCAGTAACCAACTAGCCCAAACAGTGGTGAATTTTTAGCACCAATTAGTTATTTTAACCCATGACCCTAAGTAGGTCTTAAAATGTATGTAAATGTAATTTTCAAATTATGTAGTTTCATTGTTTTAAAAGCCCCGTGACCCTTTTCGAGAACATTGTTCGAGACAAATTTAGATTTCATCAGAACATCTTTGGACAGGGTCGAAAACGGACTCAGAACATTCTCAATTTAACGCTTTTTTCGCTACTAATATGAGCGATCCAAATTCATTTATGAATTTACTAATTTTTATTATTTGTCTTTAAGATGATTCGAGTGCAGTCTCCGGAAGGGATAAAACGAATTGAAATTTCACCAAAAGCTAATATCAAAGATCTATATGAATCCATTCGAAATTCAATGAGGGTTGATGAAGGGTTTGCTCTTTTTAAAGAGCGTAACCTTACAAAAGAGGTAAATAGAAAATTGATCCCATGCCTGTTATAACTACTAAATTGTTTGATTTCAGTTGATGCCTAGCCGCTCACAAACAATAAATTCAAGTTTAAAACATGGTGATATGGTTTACCTAAAACAAATTGCTGGAACTTCAAGGGTAAGTTAATGGAAGTAATAAATAATAATGCAATAAATAAACAACAATAAAATAAACAGAGAGCCAGCACTAGTGTAGCAGAGTTTGCGTCGAACAGCGAAGTTGCTCCCAATATCAACCATCAAAAATTTAACTCAAAGAAGAACATAGATGTTGAAGAGGACGCTGTTGATGTGATACTTTCAAAAGCTGATGGTCTAATACAGCGTGGACGTGACAGCAAATTGTATAATATGAAGCAATTTAAAATACATTCAGATTTTGTTCAATTCATTGCATTTTAGGTGCCGGCACAATATGAATGGATGTTGCGTCCATTGTTCTCCCATAGAACCATATGACGATGCATACCTGAAAGAACAAAAAATTAAACATCTGTCTTTCCATTCTTTTATAAGAAAGCAAACGTCAGGAATAGATCGAGGCAAATATGTTGCCATTGATGACATAAATTGTCGTATAAAACCCGGTTGTAGGGAACATCCGCCATGGCCTAAAGGTATCTGTTCAAAATGTCAACCTTCGGCTATCACTTTGAATCGTCAAATTTATCGTCATGTTGATAATGTTATGTTTGAGAATACAACTATTGTTGAGCGATTTCTCAATTATTGGCGTTCCACTGGTCATCAGAGAATGGGATTCTTATATGGCACCTATGAAGTACACAGCGATGTGCCTCTTGGTATAAGAGCAAAAGTAGCAGCCATCTACGAACCGCCCCAAGAATCAACCAGAGATTCAATAAAGTTACTAGAAAACGATAGCATGGCTGAAATTGATGACGTGGCCAGATTTTTAGGATTAAAAAAGGTCAGTGCAAATATCACAGACAATTTGAATACTAATCTACTATTTTTAAACTAACACGATTTTCTTTATATTTTTTATAGGTTGGATGGATTTTCACTGATCTCATTACTGAAGATCCTGCTGCTGGTACAGTAAAACAAATTCGTGGTATAGAAACGCACTTTCTTACAGCACAAGAATGCATAATGGCAGGTCAACTTCAAAATAGCCATCCTAATCCATGCAAATATTCGTCAAATGGAGTTTTCGGGTCAAAGTTTATAACCATATGCGTGACTGGTAACATTCTTGAAGCAATAAAATGTTGATTTGATTCTGATTTGATCAATTAATAGGCGATAAGACGAAACAGGTTCATATGGAGGGTTATGCTGTTTCAGCACAATGCATGGCCTTGGTCAGAGATAATTGTTTAATACCAACAAAAGATGCACCGGAACTAGGCTACATAAGGGAATCGACTGATAAACAGTACGTGCCTGATGTATACTATAAGGTATGTTTAGATAACTTGTTTTTCAATACATTTTAAATTTCTTTTTAAAAATATTAAGATAATATTTAAGCACTGACATGGATTTCAGTTCATCAAATTGGAAGTCAGTAGTACTAGTACTAGTTAACAATTTTGACATTTTTAAGCCGCTACCACTTTCATAGCAGCACGTTAAAGGAAAACTTTAATGCAACTAAATGACAGCAAACATTTGGGTCTTACTTCTATTTAGAAAATCAGGCACATTCTTATTTAGTATATAGTACTCAGAAAAAGGCAATTTAAAAATGTAATGTAAAAAATTATGTCTTTCTTATTTTTCGCATTGGCTAATAACCTATGCACACAGAGCCGAAAACCAGTTTTTCGCGAAAACACTCGAAAACATCATAGAAAACAGAAGTTTTCCCATACATATTTCAGTTTTCAAAACGAATCGTTTAAATTCGTTTTCCACGAAATTGTTGGGCTAATATTATTTTTAAAAACTGTGAATTAATTTTATTTGTAAATTAATGCTTTAATACTGCAGCACCGTCACATAGGGATGTTTGCTGATACGACTCATGTCCGTTAAATATCCACGTAAACTCTTATGTGTTAAAAAGGTTTATATTCTATCTTTTGATTACCGTAGGTATGTATTGCAAACAACAAATGTATAAAATAGCCTTTCCTAATTGCAATTTTTGAAGTTTTAAGTAACCGTACAACTCTTAGGGAACAGGTCCTAGAGATTTTCGAGATTCGAGAATAGCTAGGTTGTATGTATATAGGTATATTCTAAATGGAAACGGTTTTAAAAGAAACAGATGTGTGAAATACTTTGATAGAAGGCATTACATTAAGTTGTTTTTAAGTTAAACGTCCGGGAAAAATGCATAATTTGTGTGTTCGCTCGAATACAATAGCTTTATCTGAATTCGAATTACATCTTTTGAAGTGAACAAAAAGATTGGATATTTTTCGAATTGGGGAAATTTAAAATAAATTAACTTAAAAAAATAACATAACTCTTACATCAAATGTATAACTTTTCGACAGGATTTAGTGATGTTTCAGCCATGTTTATGTCCTTCACAGATTTCGTCGTACTCTGAATTTGTGAAATTTTTGATTCCATCCTGTGGAAATTCTTACCACGAAATTGAAATGCGTCCCATTAAAAAGTTTCCTTCTGCAATGGAGAATTGGGAAATTGCTAATAGAAAATATTTTATCTGCCTGGTATAATCAAATTTCGCCTAAACATTAAAGAGCTAAAAAGTATAATTATAGCTCCTGTTTTTCTTAAACGTTTTAATTCTTCGGAATAAGTTTTTATCTTTGATTGACATGTTACAGGAGACCCTATAATTTAATTTAAACCAATACTAAGTTGAACCTTGCCAATTTATGTTTCTCAGTGAGTTGATATTAAACTTAAGACTTACCGAAATACCACTAAAATAGTTCTCACTGGGCGTGGGTATAAAGCTGAACGAATAACATCCTTAGTTGGCCTGATTTTTAGTAATCGTTTATACAAAAATGAGCGATGTGAAGTGGGAAGTGTATTTTACGGCGTCACGTATCGCAATCATCTGACAAACATCCGAGAGTACAACTGTCCTGAAAGAGCTTCTCAATTCATCTGTTGGGACTCAGCATGAAACGGTAGGTCCATTTAATTCATCCCAAAAATAAAAACTCATACAAACAAATTGCTATGAGAAACTATGCCTATACGGAACACAATTTTTTAGTTTTCAAATTATCAATAGCCTTTGATATTAAAAGGTTTGTGCCGTATAAATATATATTAGATTAACAGGCTTGTAGCCTGCTAAAATTTATAGTTATTCACATTTCATTCACTTGAAAACTCAATTGAGACGCAGTTTTTTTTTAGGTTACACATTAGATAATTCAACATAAAGCTTTATTGGTAGAACAAATATCAATTTTGAAATCATAAATATAATTAAATTGATTTGTTCCCAATTCGCACTCATGTGAATAGTCCTTTAGTGAAGTACATATTTCCATTCGATGATTTGTGCGATTAAAGAAAAACGCTTGTTTTCCAGTGGTTGTAGTTCATACCTACAGTTGAATTTAAATTTAATATCTGGGGATACTATACAGCATCGTACATCTCTTGCTGGTAGTCTTACTAATTTCAGCTTATTCTGCTTATTAAAAAGAACCGCAAATACAAACGACAATTTCTACTCAGATGTCAGATGTTTAGCCCGGTTCATACAAAATTGCATTTAACTTCGTTCCGTGTTATTCTAGTTCTTATCTTCATCTGTGATTCAATGAGTGTGAGCTGTTTAAAACATGTATAATAACATTTCCAAAAAGAAATCATTTCAGTGATACATTAGGGTGATATTAATTCGATACCGTGATGGAGGTATTCTTGTGTTGTAAAATGTAGGCCAACAGTAAATTGTACAAATATCTATAAGTGGACAAAATTATTTCGTGCTAACTTACCTTTATATTATTTATCTTAATGCCAACAATAGCTATAATAAAACGTCTTACACCGATAAAGGTTTTTTTTATTATAATATTTTTTTTTGTTTTTTAACATTTACGCACACGTACATATATTTTTTCTACATGTCTTACCTATACACGATTTATTTATTTTTTAATATAATTTAGAATGTTTTTTTGTTTGGTTATAGATTTTTGGTTATACATTTAAGTAAATTCGTTTTGTAAGGAGTGTTTGTTTGGATTGATTGTTGATGGATAGACAGTAATATGCAGATGTTACATTTAAAACAGATTTTCAGTTTTATTTAATATTACAATAGCCATATATTTGTTCTACAGATTTGAAAAATCTTACCAAATGCTGAAGAGGATATTTGTACCATAATCCTTGCGCTCTGAAACTGTGAATTATAGAAACTAGCATTTTTATGTATGCAAGTTAATTCGAAAAAACATGTATACGGATTTTTTGTATATACATAGATGAATATTCAGTAAATATTTATAATTGCTATTGGGCTTAAGTTATAGTTTTCATTCAAATCCATTACTCTCTTTCACTATTTTGTTTTTAACTTGACATAATTATTCACAGACTATATACAATCAATATATCTAGTACAAAGTTTTATAACTTTAATGTGTTTGAAATACACATAGTAGTAGTACACTACAATATGTCGTGCTTAAATTACTATGTGATCTAAAAAAAACTCTTCTTGCACGCTTTACTTAGACCAACCGACATCACAAGCCTTTTTGCATTTGCGTTTGGTTTGGATTAGATATATTACACGTGAATTATATTTTTTTTTTAATGATAATGTCTGTAGATAATCCTGTTTCAATTTATGCATTTACAAAAAGAATTGGTTATTTGCTCCTCAATTATTTGGTGGGATTTTGAAAGATATTTTCCAGATTTGTGTTGGTTCGTTGAAACACAAATATGTATTGATGTTGTTGATTAAAACAAAAATATAACTATATCGCAGTTTAAATGCCATTAAATGTGTGCACAATGATTTAGTGATTGTTATTGATCTTAAATTCAGCTAAAAAAATATTATTTTTAAATCTAAATACGCAGGAAATCAGGGATGTTTAATTGATAAGTATTCTACACCGACTGTACATTCATTTACAAAAGTAAAATATATTATTTATTTCATGGCCATTTTGCTCTTAAATACACTCATTCGTTATCAATTTCCATACTTAGGGCGCTAATTTTTTTCTCCAGTATCATTTCTTTTGGGTTTTGTAAGTTATAACCTTAATTATTATAAGATAAGAAACAAAAGAAACATCTTAGAAACTTGCCAAATCCAATCTTAAAAACGTTGAGTTTTCTTCAATATTTTGTCAGTAGTAGTGGTGCAAGACATTTATTTATCTATCTATGCTATCTTTTTGTTTGTGTGTGCGTATCTATTGTTTCAACAGAAAAGGAAATCAGTTATGCACGTTTTTGTAGACCAATTTGTAGAAAAAGTGATAACATAAGTTATATTTACATAATTTATAAACATTTTTTTTTTGGCAAACTGAAACACATTAAATTACTCATTAAGATGGAAAAATACTTAAAGACTTATGTCGAAAAGATTGATAAGAAACATCATAATAACTGCACCATTGAATTCTATATCATAAATATTGTATAAGTAAGCCTCCATAGTGAGCACTATTTGTTTAAGTGGACTGCTACTTTAATACCTATTTTACAGAGCAAAAATGTTCAGTATATGAACTAAAGAAAGAAAAGAGAGAACATCTAATATTTTTTTGCTGTCCCATTTATTTTTCAAGGGCTTGGCAAAATATTACTTTATTGTGACAGTTGAACTGCCAATTCCAATTTACACGATAGAAATTTCGATGTGATTTCATACGATTTAATTAGCATTCTAGATAAAGGGGATGCAAAGTGAGGGAGATAAACAAAGTCGTATGATCCTGTGAATCCTATATGATTTTCTGTCTCCTCTTTTGCCTTTTCAGAGTTTGGGGTTTGTTTTATTTGTATAACTTGCATGGTCGTATTCGTGTCTCTTTAGACAGTGTATTTCCTTATGAGTAAAATTGCGCTCTTTTTGTGGAGAGGACAACAAAACAACAAAATAATTATACATAAAAGAAAATTTAAGTAATACCATTTGGAATGTTGCAAGCAGTTTGTAAAGCTTTAAAACGGTAATTCAGCAATAGTTATTAACAAAATTGTCCTGAAGATAAAGCTTGGGTTTTTTTTTATTATAAACCGAAGCCACAATTTGATCTCAAGCAGTGGTGTAGAAAACATGATTTAGCTTAGGACTACGCCAATACTGTTTTGTACCCACAAGAAATCCTTTTAATCCAAAAGGCATCATCTCATCATCAGTTGTCGCAGTGGCTTAGTGGTTAGTGTGTTGGACTACTTAGGCCCATTTTATTCACTCGAAGTTGGGTGAATAAAATGGGCCTAAGCGAGGGGTCCAGGTTCGAATCCCGCAAAAACCCAAATTCCAACTCAGGGTTTTTTTCACTGTGCCACCTCTCGCGAACGTCTGACAAACATCCGAGAGTATAACTGTCATGAAAGAGCTTCTCAATCGGCCCGTTTGGAACCGGCATAAAATTGTATAGATCCCTTCCATTCGTTCCAAAAATTAAAAACCACACAAAACGAATGGTTGCGAGAAGCTAGGCCCTGGGCCCCTACAGACCTGTTGCGCCAACTATTATTATTATTATTATCATCTCATCATTGTAGGAGAATAGACACGTCAATGTTCTAAAAACAAATCTGTAAAAGTAAGGAGAAGGTGTTGATGACAACGCATTGACTCAGTAGGTTCGGAATTTGCATGCTCGCTAAGACTTCATGTGGTCTGAAAGAATGAGTACTCAATTAGAGTAGGTCCGTCTTCCAATCCTAACCTGCACCTATCAATTATAACTTATAACATATTCCCAAATAGGAATAAAAACTTACATCGATAGTATTTTATTGATATTGAATTCAAACATCAATAGATCTAAGAATTTTAATTCGTGTTTAAAGAAACTATATTCAACTGTAAAGTATCCGTCTCTTTCTACCTCATTTCGCCAACATTTTTATTACAAATTTGATTTGCCCTCAACAGTCTTTGAAATATAAAGGGAACTTTTGAAAAAAACCCTGTCCATATATTATTTTGCTAGGTAGTAAATACGATAATACGATAATATAAATAAGACGGCAATCTATCTAAAGTCTATCTATTTCTAAATATCAACAGTTTGATATCGAAGTATGTTACACAAAATATACACGAAGTAGTTGATAGGGAAGTATATTTTAATTTTAATACATCTGTTAACATTCTGTTTGTGGTACATAACGTATGTATGTTATTTTTCCCTATTTAGGAAAGCTTTAGGTGTTATGTCTTAATTGTCTGTTGTTGCTATTTCGTATATAACAATATTTTAAAAATATACTCTTGCATTCTTATTACTTTTCATTATAATGTTTCATGACTCGGTTCATTGATTGATTTTTGTTTTTAATAATCTTTTCTAAATTGTATACTGTTTTATTTGTATGAAAATATAGGTAGAGCAAAATGAAATGTTTTATTTTTTCATCGTACTTAACATCAATTTGTCTTAATATATTCATTCACCCTTATTTGTGGATAATCACATCAAATTATGTGGAACGGATTTTTTTTCTGTATTTACATACTATTTATGTTATGATCGGAAGTTTCATGCATTTCCAATACTTATGGTATACTATTTTATTTCTTTAGTTTTTGGTAGACACAGTCAAATATTATGGAAGTATTCTTATATTAAAGAAGTCGTTATATGTAAACATTATTTTGCATTTTCATAATTGACTTTTCTTTTGTTTCCGTTAAATAAATTTGGTCAGTGCCAATTATTCATTTATGTAATATTTTTTTTACATATTTGTATAAACATATTTCTTTAAACCTATTTAAAAAAAATATATTGAGAAGCAAGTAGATGGACATAATTTTCAAATTTGTTGGTAAATAATCTCTGATTTTCTAAAATAGTTGGTATTTGTTATATTTGCATATCATATTTTTTAATAGTGTTTTTCCTTGTTCTAAAAATAATTAGACAAAAGGAATACATAAAATGCATAATTAAAGAAACGCACTCTACTAGATTTTTGTGACAGCGCAGAGCTTCAAAGGAATAAGTTAAATTGTGTGCGTATAAATATCCAAAAATAAGGGAAATGTATTCACTCGGTAACATTGTTGGTATCGACATCACACAATTTAGCTAAAAAAAATTGAAACACTGAGCTACGATTTAAACACGAAAAAAAACATCTAGTAACGATTTCAAATGATAGAAAATAACATTGCTTCACTTAACACTTAAATTGGAAATTTTATCTATGCACTTTTGTATTTTGAGCTTCTTTTTTTTTAAATTGCCCACTCAATATATGGTTTCTACCGGGAGTGTGTTGTCGTTTAATTAAAATGCATATCGAAAGATAATGAAGGTTAGGGTAGCAATAGGTACGATTAGTCCAGCCTTAGCTTAGCTGCTGTAAGCTTTAGATTATAATTTTGTTTATATGTCGTCGATGCTTGCTTTAGTTTCGCAATCAGATTCATTGAATCGACGAATTTCGAAATATTTCTTTTATGACGAATTTGCGAGTGCTTTCGTAACGAGGTTTCTTTTACCACTGAATCTCAAAGAGTTACTTCAAAGCGATTGCGACGATACGAGTGTGCACTTGTTCAGTTCAAATAGCCATTAAAGTAATACAATTACTTATATGTAAAATATTTCCAAAATTACACATGTATCTATTCTTTTTCGTTTAATTGGGCAATAGTTGGATGCGGCCAATGTTCATGTAGCCAATATACGAGTTTGTACTATTTTCTGGCAAATTAATTAAGCCTCAACAAAAATCGGATATAAACCAATAACGTCATTTTGAAAGACACCAGTTATGTACATTTTAACACTAGTCACTGAGGTTTTACTTTATTCACTTGAAATATAACCTTGTTTTATCCATAATATGCCGTGTTAGTACACTTCCAATATAACTTTTAATGTAGAATTTCAATAACTTTGGACTATGGACTATTTTCCAATGTTTTGTAGTTTGATATTTAGCAATGAAAGGAACAATATCTGTTACCCCCATATTGGAATTTATTTAATTTAAAATTGTTCGATTTAATATAGCCCCATTACCTTTTAAACGGAATATTTGGTACGTCCATTACAATGGGTTCTTCGTTTTTATTTGTGTTTTTTCTTTCTGTTGATTTCGCATATTATGTAATTTAGATATGTGTTTTAATGCAAAACGTTATTTAATCAATTTGAGATAAATGCGTTTTGCTACATTTTATATTATCTACAACATTTTATATTGGCTAATTATACGGAGTTTGTTTAAGCAAATTATTCGATCATTAACAATTAATAGATTTTACCGTTATATTATTATTATTATTTGGGTACCTATCCCAATGAAAATTTAATTTCATGCAAAGCTACGCCAAATAATATGCACAATTTCAGTTTTAATTTAACTTTAATAAATTGATACACAGTTAGAGTTAACTAGTCACGTTTTAAATTTAGATGTGGATTGATAAAAGCATTACCATCTAATACTTATTTAAGATGTATGCGAACGTATGTGTAGTATTCTATTATTTTGAAGAATTGTCTCCCGACGGTTTTAAATTAACAAATTTGCAATGATCATTTTACCGTTCAACAGGAGTTGTTTTTATAAGATAGGTACTGAACAAAAATGCGCCAATTACGAAGTTAATTATCTTACCTGTCCTCTATAAATGCAACGTTGGTGGCAAAAAAAAAATAATAATCAGTGCCATCTAGTTAATCGGATAACATAGTAATACATTAATATTATTTGGCTAACATTACACGATATTCAATTATTAACAGGTACACAGTAGACTTTTCACTTTGTATATGCTTTACTTACATAATATTGGTATATGTATTATGTGTGAATATCATATATACATATATATATATACATATTTGTATAAAATACACATCTCAAAATCAACAAGGATATTATTTAAATAAACATCACAATTATTTTCTTTAATTTTCCATTGCGTTAACACATTTATTAATATAAAGCAACACTGTAAAACTAGTAACATCCATTTTATTATATTTTATGTATTTTCCATAGTCTTATTTTATAACCTTTACACTTTTGCAGTATTAGGTGGAGATATTCGCTTCCATTTATAGGTATGCCATGATAACATGTGTTTCTTTTTATGTTGACAAATCGATACACCAAATTATCAATATTAACATGCAAGAAAATGTCCATTAATTTTCAATCATAGTGTTGATTAAATAAGTACAATCGATACAACGTTTTTACGCAGCTGATACAAAGATTATACTTTAAATTAGTAAAGTGTTGTAAAACTAATTTTATTTTGTTAGGTTTTCTTTTTCACTTATATTGTATCGTAAATCGGTAATTTTAAAATAGTTAATTCATTTCTGTTATTGGTAGCCGAATCGTGTGGAGTTCTCGTAATATGTATGTATACCATGTCTTTATACTCTTTTAATTAGTATATAGATTTTATTTGTTAAAAAATACGAATAGAGAAATCCATCTTTTTTTGGTTTTATACATATGAAATCTCTATATACATATATTCATGAATATATAAAACACGTATTACATAATTATGGCGGTTTTATATAAAGTCGAGCAGAAAAATCTTCAAAAAATTACGAAATAATTCGATATTCTGAGGTATCTAAAAACCGTCCCCTTTTATGTGTATATTCTGAGTAAACAAGAGAAATCTGGTTTCCACTGACAACCATATAGGTACATATCTATATATTAAGTTTGAAAGCGTCTCATTTTTATTTTGTTATTAGTTTTGTTTTTCATAAAACGGAATCGTTTTACAAAAAAGTTGATCCCTTTATTTTCTGTCGATTGAAAATAAATGAAAATTTTAAAGTTTATACTTTACAACTTTTGGTGTGACAATTTAATGACAAATCAATGCTCTGTTATACATTATTCATTAATTAAAATCGGGTATAGCGTATAGATAAAAAAACAACACAAAAATAAATTGTAATATGTACCTCTATTTAGTACTTTTTGCTTTCTCCTCTATTTTTCTCGCCGCAATATGAAACCATTCTTACTTTTTGTTCTTTTGTAAAAATTCAGAAGTTTTATTATAAATATAGGAAATATAAGTCATTTACACTTTCTTTGAGAAATAAAAATCCTCTGATAATATTGGGTTAAACAAAAGTCTCTGATTGTCATACTCTTTAAAACATAAGTAATTATTCAAACGCAGGCTGATTAGTTATTATTGCGAATAGTATAGTATTGTCCTATTTTTTTTTAAATACTCTCTGTTTAGGTATGTAATTTTTACAAATTAACTCAACCATACCTGCTACTTGACCCTACTTCTCACATAATAAAATAACTTAATTTCACTGTCGCTCTATTATTCTTTGTCACAGTCTTATTAAAATATCGTTTACCTTTCATATGCCTTATAGTGTTAGTATTAATTAACTCTCATTAACTGTTTAGTAAAATGTGCATATTTTTCTTTAAAATTGCAATTATTGGCTTGAACATGAAAGTCTCCCAAGATGGACTTGGGAAAGTATTCGAAATATACCATCTGTATTAAAGACCTGTTGAAAATCAACCTTGTTTATTGAAGAGTGGCCATTAGTACTGAGCTATCTATGTTATTAAAAGTGACATAATAATAAAGATAATAATCTCGGCCCTTTTTTATGTGCAATTGCATATCAGTATATCTTCATTCACTCCAAATAAAATCGATAGGGATATTTATTTAGAATACCATTTGGTTTTCGTTACTATGCCTAAAAACATAATATAGACTGACTCGCGCAAGAAATGTTAACTATGCACATATTAGGAGAAGACCGTTAATATATTTACAATGGTATGTCAGCAAACATATTTTTAGTACAGTAATATATTGGGCAATGTTCGGGTAATTATCGCCTCCAATACATACCTATTTGAAGCTATAAATAAGATCTGTCGTCGGAGCTTATCCTCTTACAATTAAGGAATTGAAACTATTATGAAATCGACATGCTTTTGAATTCTTAAATGAACATTTAATTCAGGCTAAGGGATCTGCCGCTCGCTCAATCCCCTAATTTACTAAGCTTGAGAAGATTCACAATTTGTCTTCTTATCTGTTAAACTACCATTATGAACTGTTAGAGAACTGGAATGCTATTGTACCTTTACTCATTACAAGGTTCAGGCTTTACTATATGTAGGTACATACATATTCTGTTATACTAAAAGCATATAACAGCAAAAACAGCCTGTTTAAGGTAGTGACTCTTTTTTTATTTTAAAATTTATCATTATGCATTCTATAATGATACTACATAAATATAATATTTAAGATAAAAAAATATGAATCTCCAAACTAACCTCTTAAAACGTTAGCTAACCTTACAACTGTTGGCCTTTACTATACGAACTAAATTATATAGTCAATCATCTGCATTATGTACGTAAATGTTTAAGTTTTGTATTATTTATGAACAGGTACCATCTTGAAGTAATTTGTCACACTAATGCGCGCGAATATGTATTGTAAAATGCTTTGTCACTTCATGTTTATAATTTGTTTTTATATTTTTGGACTCTGGATAATGAGAGTTTAAAGTAAATCAAATATTTTAATTGTTTTTAAGAAAAACATTCATTAAATTGTCACATGCAAACTTAAACAAAAACTAACGTGAGCATATTATTACGAAGAAGCAAAACTTATTTTGTAAATATTTTTCGAGCATCATCTATCCTATCCTACTGATATTTACCACAATTTAGAATCACAACATTGCTCTGCGGCTTGCCTGCAGAATCTCCAGCTTGGCTGATTTTTTCTACTAAGTCCAGACCATCAACGACAAATGCAAAAATACCCGTAAATCCACGCATTTCCCGAAGTATAACTCGAAATTGAGAACCAACTAAACCCATATTATCGTGCCGCTTCTGACTGCGGCGCATACCGACTGAACCACGGATTGCTAAAATTTTTGTATCATCTGGCATGAAGTAGTTCTCTTCGAAAACGGATCGTCCGCCGCGACCATTGTTCAACTCAAAGTCACCAGTAATAATGCTTTCATTTTCCCAACATTGAAATATTTGGCAGCCCTTGTATCCAAATCCGAGCTCGTGTGTAACCAGGGCCCCGAAATTTTTCGCCATTTTCGGTGCAACATCGTTGCGTACTTCGATAAGTATTCGACCAATATTTTGGCCATTCATGTCGATATTAAAATAATAAATTGGATAGACATGGACACTAGGATTACATAGTAGATTAGTAGCAGCATTACCTTGTTGCTGTTGTCCATTTGGTTTTTGTACCTGGTTGGAATGTTGCTTTTTCTGCATGTGCTGTATCATATTTAACGCTGGAACGTTTAAGCTGTTAAAATCGTTGGATGTAAATGTGCCTGGTGGCGGTGGTGGTATACGTACCCCTGAGGGTGGGGCTACTGGCCCCATTCCACTGCCACCGCTACCCGGAGTTTCCGTAAGGCGATTTCCGAATCCATTGTTTGATGTTGGATTATTACTTGGATGGTGATGTTGTTGATTCGATTTCGGTGACATAGTTGTTATGTCTGCGTAGGTCTTCACTTGTGTGACTCCATCGTGCGGTGAAGATTGGCTACTAAGACTAGTTTGCGATGGGACTATGGCTTGTTGTTGATTGTGAGAAAGCTGCAGAAGATGTTGTTGTAATTGATAGTACCCACTGGTATTGCTACTGAAAATCGATTGATATTGCTGCTTTACAGCCACAACATGGCGAGTATACAATTGCGATATGCAATAGTTGGCTAACAGTAAGATGGGGCTATGGTGTGTAGCTGTACCATTAAGACCAGCAAATGCGTCCAAATTACCACCGTTATAGACGCAATTATGAATTTGGTTAAGTGCTTGTTTAATTATATCAAAATCAAAAACCATACCATAATTTCTTATCAAATCATCTAGTTTACATTGTAAGTATATTTCTTCGTATCTACTATTCAAGCGTTGTTTTTCCATGTGTAGCGTAGTATACAATTTTAATAGTTCGGTGGGCGATTGTCTTTCAAACATATCTAAGCAAATTCTTGTTCTGCATAAGCTTTCTCGCATGTCAGAAATTTCTTTGTTGTTTAGCTGATTAAGGAGTTCCGTTTCAATCTGGGTTTTCATTGTTGTGCATGATTCTAATATTTTTAGCAAAAATTCGCGCTGCTTTACAACTAAATACTGGACATCGTTTAGAGTCTTCTGCATTGAATGTAGTTCATTGGCAATGTCCGCTTGAATGGTTTCGTTAACTTCTACATGGCTTTTAACTACATGATTTCTATGATCCTCTGAAGCTGCACATGCTCGACATACCAACATTATACAATTAGCGCACCATGACGTATTTGGCATTGCGTGTGTCATACAATTTTCACCTTTTTGTATGATATTGGTTTGTACAATAGTTGTCTCTGAAATGGAATTTGAACTGCCACTGGCAGTTGAATTACCGCTGGCACCACCACTGTTTCCACCGTTGTTGGAGTTAATTGATGAAGTTGATGAGGAACGCTGTTTACCAGATGATGATTTCGTGTTTGCGCATAACACATTTAAATTTTGTGTGAGATATAATATTGCGCCATATGTTGGTAGATTGTCCGGTGTCATATCGGGGCCGGATAATTCGGTGCGTTTCCAACAGTGCACACAATAAAGTTCGCTTCCTTTTTGCAGTGTGGTATTAGCGCATTTTAAACAAAAGTAGTGACGGCACGTAAATAGTTTTGGTAGAGAATCTGTGTCGTTAAATGGCAGATGACAACAACTGCATAAAATGAGCTCCTCCAGCTCGGGTGGCACGGCTAAGTCCATCTGTTTCAAGACACATAAATAAGATAAAAACATTACAAAACCAAACCGTACTATTAAATAGTGAATTAATATTATTAAAGGTTTAATATATGCATAAGTATTGTATTTATATTTTTTAAATTATATATTAGAAAACTTAAATGGCGTCAACTCCAAAAACTGCGTTGCGCACTGATATGGTAGTTCATATTTGAACGCGATTGACGTTGATTGAATTATTTATATATAGCTATTTCGAATTTTAAGTTGAAACGATATGTTTTGAATGAAAGAATGGTACCTCAATTTGCGTCTCTATATATATTGTTAGAATGCCATACAATAATACATTAAATGGCCCTACCAACTCGAATATGGTGGGTAAACAAATACCTATTTAATAATTCCAGACTCCTTAATTATCTTATGTTATTGTTTAATTTATAAATTGACTGTGAATTAAAACATTAAAAACAACATTACGTCATACGCATACCCCTTCCCGGTAGATATCGTTTAGCTGTATTATACTTGTAACGAAACCTCAAATTCCTTAAAGAAGAATAAAAACCTACAAATAGAAATAGTTTTGAGAACATTTTTTTTAATGGTATTGATTTATTGTAATGCAGAACGTTTAAAATACATTTAAAATTACAATGTTATAGTGAACTCTAGACTTTTAACTTGGCTATTCTAATAATTATAGAAGTGAATATCCATCCATTCTGTTTTCTTTTTAGATTGAAGGTTTGTAGTAACTCGTCGTTTAAACATTTACATAGCTGTCATTGACTAAAAATTAAAAACTTGCTAACTTCATTAGGTTAAGTTGGCTGCCAGACAACGCCAGCACAATTAGGTCAGTGATAGTTGCGTTGAGATACCATCCGGATCATTTATAATTCTCTATACCTACTTAATAAACCAATTTAGCACCTTATAAAGCGTTGTAGCATCCTAATGAAAGGAGCAGGACATATTAGAGAGATCGAATTAACTAATGTACTGATAAAGAAGTTGTACCCTTTTGTAAATCAAGAAAGAAAAATAAAACAACATTTGAAAGAAAGTAAAAAAAAAAAAAACTTTTTTCCATCAACTGTTCTGAAAACACATTTTGCACGGGCGAAGCCGGGGGGTACAGCTAGTCATTTATATTTATGTATTTTTATGAAAACTTCATTAACTGTTGAAACAATATATTGCGATCACATGATCATTAACAATGTCCATTAATAAATGAAAGTCAACCATGCAATCAAATTAATGTCACATGTAATCAGAGTAAGTAAACCCTTTCTCAAATTTTAAATTTTCATGTTCCAGTGTGAGCATAACGCGATTGCTTGTTTTTTTATCAATTGGTGTAAAAAACCAAAGAAAATATCTCATAAAGCTGACCTGCCATCACTTACCAGCTCCAATCTCTTAAAACTTATACTTGGAATACCCCCGTTAGTTTTTTTTCCAAACAAGCATTGTTTACTAACAAATAGAAGCCAATTTGGTTTCAGCTTGTAATCTATTAACATAATGGTCTGGTGCTAAAGAAAATAGAATCGCGGAAATAGGACTGCATAAGTGCGGAAAGAGTGCTGCCCAAATTTTTAACTTCTCGGAATATCGAGATTGTTCGTTCATCGGGTTAGTGGTCGCTTCAGTTAATTTGTTGTTGTTGGAACTAGAGGACAGGCCAAGAAGTGGTCGACCGCGCGTCGCACGTACGAGTGCGGTAATAAAAGCTATCCGGGAACGAATTCGGAGAAATCCCCGTTGGAAGCAAAAGATCATGTCCAGGGAGTTGAACATATCCTCCTGATCAATGTCCAGCCTGGCTCTGGATGATCTTCATATGATAGCCTATCGTCGATCAATAGGTCATTTCTTAACTCCTCAAAATTAGGGCGGAGAGATACAAGAGACTTTTTCTGTGGCACGCCATGAAAACATTATGTTTACGGATGAAGAAATTTTTACCAAACAAAATGTTAAAGTTTATGCTTTATCATCAAAGGAAGCAAAAAGATTTGTTCCAAGGGTTCAGGGTGACCATAATCCCGCTTCCGTTAGGGTTTAGTGGGGGCGGGTCTCTCACCAAGGTATCACATCTCTCCATTTCTGCGAAAAATGTGTTAAAACGGTTAAAAATTAAATCTGTAAGATATGACAGAGTGTCGTAAAAACGCTAACAAATACTTTCTTTAATGGAGAAAGATGGGTCTTCCAAAAACACTGCTCTGGCGCCAAATCCACACAGGAGTGGCTTAATGTCAATAGTCCTGCTTTTATAGCAGAAAAGGATTGGCCGTCGGAAAGTCCAGATCAGAATCCATTTGATTGAGTTTGTGGTCAGAATTGGAGTGTAAGGCCTGCAAGACTCGCCACAGAAATTGGGAGAGTCTTTAAGAAGCGCTGACCGTGGCAGCGTCCATGATGTCCATGGAAACCGTGCGTGCGGCTATGAACAATAATACTCAATCGGTTTTCGATTAATCAGGTTTTTGCCCTTTTCAACTTCTTTTGCTTATAATAACAGTTACTCAAGTTTGAAATAATATAACTAAAAATATTTAGATTTTTTTTTTTGTAATCGAGACAAATTCTTCCTATCATCTAGGAGCCCTGCTTTTGTTACGAATGCTCTTTTCTAAAACTTGCGATTGTAAGTTACCTTATGGGTACATACCTAAGGTGCAGGAAAATAAATTCACTGGCAATAACTTCACATGGGAAACAACTTCATCTCGACGGAGAAATAATTTTCACGAATTCGAATAATTATTGTGATAGGAATAAAGGAAGTCGATTTTCGACCACAAATTCGATTCAAGAATAGGTACTTCAAATATATCATATAATGGAAATTGAGTAATGCAATCATTCTAATAAACAAATCTATAGTTTATGAAAAAAAAAAATTTATTTCGCCAAAATTCGAAATTCTATGCTAAATTCAAACCACAAGTAAATGTGTATATTTAAACTCATACTCGCATAAAATCAATTTGATCGTATTTATTACGCTTATTTCACCATAAAATAAACTGATTTCATGCATATTCATTATATTTACAACGTAGCTAATCAAAGATTATATTCTTTATGGTCAGTTGCATTTTATATCAACATTATGTGTAGGATGGAAACAATTTTCTATTTAGTTCCCGAAAGCGCATATCAGCTGCGAGTTCTCGTTGGTGTATAGGAAATTGGACACTATATTTCATTGACAGCCAAACTTCCTCTATCGATTTTTGTTTTATTTTCGGTGCGTGTGCTTCTGAAATTGCTTATAACTATACTAATTTCTGATTTTTGAAAATCGAAAATGTTAAGTTAGCTCCTTATTTTTTCTTCTTAGTTGACGTCATTTTTAGCGCCATTAAATATGGAATAATTATTTTCTCTTTTATATAATATGTTTCTCTGAAAATAAACGAAGAAACAGCAACAAATGCCCACATGTTGTCTTTGGAAATTCGCAAATTCTGTATTTTGCACATTTCAAAGATTGGCGAGAGTAAGACTTGGAGCTTGGTATATATATAATAAACGCAAACACGAGAAGTTAAATTACTGGGAATAGAGATAAGAAGAGAGAGAGTCAAAAGCATGACATTGAAAAGGAGAGTACACGCTTTGACTCGAACGCGAGCGATGGGGTTGTTCGTTGTTTATAATTTAATTTCTCTATAAATGTATGTAGCACTGCCCCACAGTCCACAGATAGGTTGAACTTGCACTACTCTTAGCTAAGTTGTTGCTGTTTTGTGGGTGATAAGTGAACACCTAATGTACATACATTTGACCTTGAAAATTTGATCTGTGTATGCTGAATGTATGTATAAACAAAATTATATCATTTCAGTGCCAGCAATTGTGTTAACTTTCTCTGATTTACGATTTAGAACTTCTATAGCACTACGCAATACTTATTCAGTGACGACACTTTGTATATATATTTTGATTTCTGTGTGTAAAGTTGTATTTAGACTATAATATTATTTCTCCTAGTATAATGGGAATCACAACAATTCGTCATACCGTTACTTGTTTTACGTAATATCACAGTAGTACACCATTAATTAGTTTCTGTTGTTTCTGCTGCTGCTTTGGCTGTTTTTTATGGATGTCGATTCGCGTATGTTGTTTTTTGTAGGATGATTTTTGATTACTTTTACTATTATTAATATCTTTTAGGTTTTTTTTATTAGTATTTCGATGCTGCCTAATAGTTTTACCCATTGTTTAGAGAAATACGAGTAAGAAAAAATAATAAAAACAATTCTTTCCACTTTTAGATACATTAGGCCATTTTAAACTGTGCCACAGTTTCTTTATTTGTTTTAAAAATTCACTTTTCTTCCAAAGCAGTGTGAACCGAATTGAAAAAAAAAAATCAACAGTTTGTTCTTTCAATAGTTTAGGAACTTTGACCTTTCACATTATTTGAAATTTTGTTTGTTTTTTTTTTTCTCGTAGAACTAAGGTAAAACTGTGTTAAAACCAGAAGTTATCCAAGTCAATTACATATTTCCGTTTCGCATATAGAAATTAAACATATGTTTCACTAACGCAAAATATGAAAATCATAAAGGAAGTTACATAAC
Organism: Cheilosia vernalis; assembly: GCA_949126925.1. Classification (NCBI taxonomy): domain Eukaryota; kingdom Metazoa; phylum Arthropoda; class Insecta; order Diptera; family Syrphidae; genus Cheilosia; species Cheilosia vernalis. The sequence continues at coordinate 46,179,595 of OX421358.1, forward strand.
ATTAAATGAAGAGGTAGAACAATCGAAGTAACAAAATTCACTTTCGTTTAGCTGTATATGATAATAAACAAAGAGCAATGAAAAAAAAAAAGAAAACGCAAACGAAATAGCATTGGAATAAGAAAACGGAAAAAATAAACTAAAAAAAAGACAATATAATATCCGAATATCAGTGGCAAAAGTAGTCCTTGCTTATTTGTAGTAATATAATTTTCCTCACGACGAAACAAATAGAAATCTATATTATCCTTGAATTACTTTGTATTTTTTGAAACTTTTTGTTACTTTTGTAAGGGGATTTACGTCCTGAACCCATGGTATTCCACTACATGACTACTGACTCGCTATAATATGAAAACGAACGAAGTTCATCGAGATGTTGTGCTTAATTTTCACGACTATATATATGTGTTTTTCCATGATTCTGCAGTGTTGCTAGTGGCGATAATGATGATGTTTGAGGGATGAATTAAAGTGTGTATACCGTGTTTTCTGTATTTGAAGTATCCCTACGAAAAGCTTGTTGATGGAGAGCTATAAAAAGCTCCGGCTCATCTTATTGAATGTTAAAAATGCCTTTTTGTGACGCACGGTTTTTGCTTTTATTATTATTTGTGTAGAAATTTCTACAGCCACAACAACAGTAAGTTCTACTTTTTTTAAGAAGAGAATGAGGTGGGAGCTTTTAGATATATATTGTGCATTCTCGTGTATGTACATATGGATGTAAATAAATCTAGAATGCTAAACACATCTACTGTAAGCAGTCTGCATGCAACAGCAACACTCAACAGATTGTTTTTGTCGGGAAAGAGAACTCAACAAGAGTGTTTGTCGTCGTATTGATATTGGACTGAGCAAGTTGAAAATGGTTCACTTAGAACTTAGATAATGAACTTGACCTATCGAGCTTTCATTTCATTTCATGGTTTTTGTGGCGATGACGAAAGTTAGTCATAAAGAGAAATCTTCAGTTGAATAAAAGAGACTTCGCCGAAACACCTCAACATTAAAGTTATACACCTATAAGTACATACGAGTATGTGCGAATATAGCAGTCATCTCTGCTTCTTGAAAATCCAGGCATTCGTCCTTGCAAAACATTAAGGTATGGATTTGAAGTTTGTAAGATATGTATGAATGTACATATTTGGTTCTATGATGAGTTTTGTTTATATTATAATTAAGTGTTATGATTATGATTGTATATAGTTATAAGCACAATTCCATGAGTTAATTTTAAAGAAAAAATAAGTTCGCTAAGATGATGGTAAAAGCCTTTTACGGTAATGACATTATCGCTTGGTCACATTCCAAAGCAGTTATGCAAATATAGTTTTGTTCAAGAGAACTAGTAGCAGTAAGTGCGTGCATTGTCGTTACTTCAACTGAAATAGCTGCAGGTATTTTCGGCCTGGTAAAATAAATCGATATCATAACTTTTGCCGTCGATTTATTTGAACCTCCATGATTTTAAGTTGAGTTTGAGTTTTTGAGCAACTTTCTCCTTTCAGGTGTAATAATAATAATTGTTGGCGCAACAGGTCTGTAGTGACCCTGGGCCTAGCTTCTCGCAACCATTCGTTTTGTGTGAGTTTTTAATTTTTGGAACGAATGGAAGGGATCTACAATTTTATGCCGATTCCAAACGGCCGATTGAGAAGCTCTGATGTTTGTCAGACGTTCGCGAGAGGTGGCGCAGTGAAAAAAACTCTGAGTTGGATTTTGGGATTTTTGCGGGATTCGAACCTGGGACCCCTCACTTAGGAGTCCAACACACTAACTACTAAGCCACTGCGACCACACAGGTGTAATAAGTAAATAAATAAATAGGTCTCGCAATAGGTCCGTAGGGGCCTTAGGGACCCTAGGCCTAGCTGCTCACAACCATTCGTTTTGTGTGAGTTTTTATTTTTTTGGAACGAATGAAGGGATCTGCAATTTTATGCCGAATCCAATCGGCTAATTGAGGAGCTCTTTCAAGACAGTTATACTTCATTTCAGAGTTATGTACTATCAACCAATAGTACAGTTTTCTATACCTAATATTTAACTCTTCTACTTTCTTTTTCACATGTTCCTTCCATTTCAGTTTAGCATCTAGATTCATACCCAGATACTTAGCTGTGTTAGAATAAGGAACTACTTGGTTATTAATAGCCACAGGAGCGTTCGTTATTTTTTTATTTGTAAAATTGATATGAGTGGATTTTGACTCATTAAGTCTAATTCGCCATCGTTGGGCCCAATCACATATCTCGTTAACAGAATTTTGTAGCTTTTCTGTGGATTTAATCACGCATCCATCAGTTGATAGAAGAGCGAATGTTGCTATCATTACATCTGATGGAGGTTTACCTTGTTTAGGTATAACTATAATTTCTGCTATCTTCCAATGATATGGAACATATCTTAGCTTAAAACAAGCATTAATTGAAAGCTTAAGTTTAGCCAATGCTATGAAGGGTAGTTCCTTCAGAATTTGGGCAGTTATAAGATCATAACCTGGCGATTTTCTATTAGAGAGCTTATGAATACATATGTGCTGATCTCTTTAAGTGAAACGTAAGTGATTACGTCTTCATCTATCCTATCAAAAAATTCAAGGCGTTCGTTTGCCACACTAGGTGGAAAAGTTTTAAAAACATTTGGGTCGCCGATCCATTTCCCATCAGTTGTTTTTAACGGGGGATCTTGCGTTTGAGGTCTTTTTAAATATTTGGCAGCCTTCCAAAGGGACAAATAAAAATTTGTTTCACTTTTTGGTTTTGTTTAAAATTTGACCACAGGCAAATGCATTTGATTCAAAAACATATTTACGTAAGCTCTACACAGGATCTAAAAGCAAATTTTCCTGTTTAACTTTCGCAGCCCCGTTGCTTAAGTCCGAAAAATCTTTATCAATCAGATTTCATATTGAAGGGCATAAGAGGGTGCGTAAAGATAAGCAGACTCTACAGTGAGTTTATAAATAAGGCTGTAAACGTACCTACGTGAGGTTAGCCCGCACTTTTTCTAGAATGAAAAACGTGAATTGCAGTTCGATAGTTGTTGTTTGTAGATAGTAGTTGTTTGTAGTGAATTTTGTTTCGTTTGTAGTTCAACCGTTAGAAAATAAGAACCATTAGAAAAAAATGTTCAGTGAAATTATTTTTTCACAAAAATGTTTCTATTATTTCGGAAATATAAGGACATTTGTGTTTGCACCTATAACTCCGAATTTCCAATAAGGAGAAATTATTCCACCCTTCATAGCATATTAGCAATGGAAAAATCGGATTGCTTAAAAATGGGCAAATTTAGGCCATTTTAGGCTCCCCTTAAATGGCGAATAAAAAGTGTCCAGTAATCATAGGTAGAAAAGAAGAATAGAAATGTAAATCAAAGTCGAAAAATAAAATTGTGCTTCAATAGCCTGCGTCTATTTACTGGCTATTGAAAACCGTTTTCTCCGATCGAATATCTCTTAAGAACTGCCAGGAATTACGGGGCGCAGAACCGTCTACCTAGCCACCCAGCCTTAACATCAAATCATAAAATGTATTTTCTTATTTTTATTATTACAGAAAAAAGACTTGAGACCGAGGTCCGGACTTTCTTCCATCAATTCTCTCAATCTTTCGTTTTTTCCTATTGCTTACAACTCTACGTACTTATAAATAAACTAAAAACTTTTATGAAAAAAACGAATTTTGTTTAATAATAAAAACTTACATAATTTCACCAAGGATGTGCAATCCAAGAAATGAATTTTTCCCGTAAATAGTGGATCAGTTTGCTATAGTATGAACTGTGTTGAGATGCCAGCGCTTCACTTACGAATTGATCACTTAATCTTTGACCTGTTTTCTACAATAGGGTGCTAAACATATTCTTAAGAGATACTAAGTGCCCATTGGGCGTTACAGATAGATTGTACTATCATTTAAATCCCAGCCTTTCCCACTCTTGTATGCAAATACCCTTGGTCGATAGCATGGACGATAGAACTATTTTTGGTAATCTGTCAACACTCATTGCCATAACTCCTACCACACAATCCAAGTTTAGTTAGTGTGCCCAAGAATATTGGGTATAGGTACCTGTCTCCAAATGAAGCATGTAGATAGGTGAACTGAACTCGGCAGTTTGAGTGTCCTTGTTATGTAATAACGAAGAAACTTCTACCTCTTTAAATTATGTATCCTCATACTTGCAGTTGTTAATATTTTCTGCTTCGCGCTGTTGATGTTTTTATTATGAATGTTCTTCCCCAAGTTACACCGACTGCACGCTTTGCTTCCGCTAATTTCGATGTTAAGGCTTCGTCAAACAGAGCGCGTATTTAACGCCGCGGTGAGATTATTTTACGCGGCGGTAAAATTATTTGACTGCGACGTTCCAACCGCTGCGTTAGAGGACGTCAAACAGAATTCTAGCTGCCGTAGCTGTCATCACTTTTTGCAAAATGTGAAGCAGCTCGGAATATTTTTTTTAATTGCTGCGCTACGTGGTTGGGTGTGCATGAATCGGGTAAACGCTGATTGGCATCAACCTGGCGGTGACCAGCTGTTGTAACTTTTCATACATATCAACTGTGCTTATTTTACCTCCCAGTGGTAACCACCGGGTACCGGTCTGCCCATCCGGGCGTGACTTGCTGAACTTATAAGCGCGAGTGTTGAACACGAAGAAAAAAGCAACACTATAATGCTCTGTCGGAAAGACTGACTGAACGAGTCTCAGAATTCTTACATGAGCTCCTCAGAAAGAGGACGTACGGCGGATGAATTCAATAGACTGAATCAACGGTGTCGTCAACAGTCAGGATGACAGATACCTTACTTGAGCTACTCCGACTTATTTGGAGCTGAGGTCAGTGAGGATTTTTCAGGACTAGTCAGGGTCCTGAAATAGAGATGGTGGCGGATGAACCCTTTATGGGCCAACGGCAGCTATTACATCCCCGAAGTGGGTTACTGACACCGGAGGAATCCGGCCCCTTTCGTCCAAGGGGTCCAACAAATGGCCTGGCCCTCCAGGTTGGGGGTTGTACGCCGGGGTAACTGCCCGACTACGGAAAAAAAATAAAAGTTCCGGAACGACAACAAGCCTCGGATACGGATGCCTGTTGACGAACCAGGCAAACGAACAAAGGACAACGAATTTCGGATCTGCACGTGGAATGTTAGGTCCCTTAACAGACCGCGTTCAGCCGAACAGTTAGCGCCTAACCGCCATCCAAGAAGTGCGATGGGATGGACCGGGCAAGAAGAAGATGAAAAACTGCGATATCTATTATGGCGACTGCTATCGGCAACAAAAACAGCGCTTATTTGGATGTGGATTCGTCGTTGGCGGCAGACTTAGGCAAGAAGTCTTAAGATTCAGCTGTGTAAACGAGCGCCTCGCGACAATCCGCATCAAGGCTAAATTCGCCAACATTAGCCTTATATGCGCCCATGCCCCCACGGAGGAGAAAGACGACGACACCAAAGATCGGTTCTACGAGCTCTTAGACAAGACATACGAGCAGTGCCCTAACTATGACATTAAAATTGTCCTAGGTGATTTTAATGCAAAGATAGGAAGAGAGTGCATCTTTGGTAGTACCGTCGGAAGGTACAGCCTACACGACACCACCTCCGATAACGGATTTAGGCTGATCGACTTCGCGGCGGGGCGAAATGGTGTCATAGCAAGTACGCGATTCCCGCATCTCGATATTCATAAGGGCACATGGAGATCTCCTGATCAATCAACCGTCAACCAGATTGACCATATTGCGATCGACGCAAGGCACTCCTCCAGTATTATGGATGTCCGAACGTTCCGAGGGGCCAACATTGACTCGGACCACTACCTTGTTGTAGCCAAGGTACGCCTTCGGATATCCCGAACACCGCCAAGACAAGTAAATACTGTGAGGAAGTTTGACGTCGGACGTCTTAAATCGCAAGAGGTCGCCAGATCCTTCTCCGATCGAGTCTCTCTCAATCTCTCAAGAGGTTCTACGCATCCAGCATCAAGCATTGAAGACCAGTGGCTACATTGCCGAAAAGCCATCAGAGACGCCGCCTCTGATGTGCTTGGTTTCACTCGACCACCACAACGAAACCCCTGGTTCGACGACGAGTGCCGGCAAGCACATGCAGCACATACAAGATCTTATCTGCCGTGTTGTGTGAACGCCTGAAACCTTTCGTCAACAACCTGATTGGTCCTTATCAGTGAGTAAGCAATTGAGTAGCAAAGCCCTCTCTCGAACAACTGAAGTGACCCTCTATAAGACCTTAATCATCCCAGTCCTGCTTTATGGTACAGAGAAATGGACTCTATCAAAAGCGGATGAGGTTACTCTTGGTTGCTTCGAGAGGAAAATTCTTCGAGTAATTTTCGGTCCCGTCTGCATTGACGGTGAATGGAGGAGGAGATACAACGACGAACTGTACGGGCTGTACAGCGACATCGACCTAGCTAGAAGAGTGAAGGTCCAACGACTGCGGTGGCTGGGTCATGTAGAGCGAATGGACGTGAATGCTCCAGCCCGGAAGATCTTCGAATCCACACCCGAGGGATGGCGCAGTAGAGAAAGACCGCAACTCAGGTGGCGCACGCAAGTGGAAAGGGACCTTAACCAACTTAGCGTGCGAAACTGGAGACAGCTGGCCAAAGATCGTGCTGGCTGGAGACGCTTGTTGGTTGAGGCCCAGGTCCACCCCGGACTGTAGCGCCACCGTAAGTAAGTTAAAGCTACGTAATTCACGGCAAAGAAAAAGAATTTGGGTGCATGAAATTAACAAAAACAGAAATGAAGTCGGAGAATACAACCTTTTGAAGAAGAAATGAAATGAATCGTGAAAATCCAGTATTTTGCGTTACCTCTATACATATTTAAATAGGTAGTATCTGCAAATACAAAAACAAAAACTTGTATGCTTACCATCCTCATTCATTTCTATTGAAATTGTATCCCATATTTCTCGTTCTTCGACAACCTTTTTGTACATTTCATTACCCATATTGTATAGACATAGGTAATTTCGCACACATTCAATTCACTTTCCATTATGACGCGCCGCGTCAGTAAAAATAATCTGTAATTTTTCACAACACCGCGTTTCAACGCCGCGGTGAATTTGACGCGACGTTAAAAACGCGCTCTGTGTGACAGGGGATATGTATTGCAGTATATTACATCACAACTGTCAAACGCGGCGGTGAAACGCGACGTTAAAACGCGCTCTGTTTGACGGAGCCTTTAAGTGTTTTATGTTGAGGTTTGAAGCAATTAAAATGACTAAGTATCTACATTCGCGCACAATTTCAATTGGCTCAAATGGGCTCTAACGCCCATTTTTCCTGTCGGCAGTACCTGCCTCCAGTGGCGCAGTGGCTTAGTGGTTATTCGGCCTTACTAATAATCAATCACTAATGTCGACAACTAGCTAGATGTCAGCTTTAGTAAAAATGTAGGTACAGCATTTGTGAAATGGTACCAATAAACAACTAGACCTCCACATTTACTAGTCCGACAACTTGCTTAGAATCTATTACATTTGTTGTCATTGCAGAATTCAAATTTCATAATTTATTTGAATGGCTTCATTTATTCGTAGGCTGACGATGCAAATCAAAACTTATTAGTGGTCTAAACATCACAACTAACTGCTAACTAACAGCTAACGTGAATATTTTTGAAGATTTCGTTTCCGGGTTTGAAAATAAATACAATAAAGTATAACCTATAAAAAATTGTATGGCTTATATATTACTTAATTCGGGAAACTTAGAAACCGACAAAAGTTGAAATTCGAACTGAAAAATATAAAACGCACATTTTTATGCACACATATTCTCGTACTACCTGGTAGGCTGTTACCCCTCCAGAAGTTAATAAACTTGTTTTTTGCATGTATTTTGCTGAGTGCTTATAATTCTATTTTTATAACTATATTTTCCGCGAAGTGAACCCTTTCACACCAACCATTGTCTCATTAGAGAACTAGCGGTAAAAAAAAGATAAAACAGAAAAAAAAAAACACAGAAATATATGCTTCACGTGTTTAGAAATAAAACAAAAATGCAATATTTTTCAATATTTTGCAGTGTACAAATTTGTGTTTTTTGGACTTAAACACCATTTGCATTGTTGTATTGCAACGAATAAAATTAGAAAACATTCACAATTTACTAGAATTAATTAATAATTGTAAACGCTTGGGCTGAACAACATAGTATTAAATTCTCTCCCATAACGAAATTTAATACCGTGATTTTGGATGGTTGGGCAACACTTGTCTTCAAAATGACATAAGGGAGGATTTCTATAGCTAATGCCCGAGATAAACATGGCTTTCTCAACACTAACATTTAACCCACAGTTAGCGATTGTTTGGCAAGTACCTACCTATATTTGTTTATTGGTAAAGGTATTTTGGAAAGTGAGGAGTCTTTTCGTAAAGTGCCAGACTAAAGTTGATTATTAGTAAGGCCGATTGTTTTGGACTACTAAGCGAGGGGTCCCTAAACATAGTTGCACTACTGCATTAATCAGGCAAGCCATAGATAATGATGAAATATCTTTTCTTATCTTGCTCGATTTCTCTAAAGAATTTTATATGGTAATTCAAAATGTTCCTTGCAATAAGCTACGAAATCAATTTAACTTTTCGGTTGCATCCACAAATTTAGTAGCCTCTTACTTAAGTCTAAGATTCCATGCAGTAGTGGTCAATAACGCAATATCAGATTTTCTTCCACTTAGTTCAGGTGTTCCCCAAGGCTTAATTTTAGGTCCGCTCTTCTTCTCTATGTTCGTAAATTACCTTCCTAAATATTGTATAAACTCCTCAATTGATATGTGTGCAGATGATTCCCTTCCCCGACATATTAGGTATAACGTTGTTCAAAGTGAAACTGAAACAATATCTGCAAACACTTCGATGATGATGATTGGTTGTTTAAGTCCTTTCCTTTTTTTCGTTTATTGTTGTCTATCTTAGGAAGTTATAAATATGTAGTAGTTATTATGTAGTGATTCTTGGAGTTTTGAATTTTAATCTATATTTTTTATAAATGAACGGGTAGTTCTCACTCATAATACATATCTACTTAACATTATACTTTTAATTTTGAAATAGAATTTGTCACTGAAACTTGCACAACTAATTAAGATATTGTATCTTACTGTGTAAAGGTTATTAAATAAAGATTTGAATTTGAATTTGGTCCCAGGTTCGAATCCCGCAAAAACCCAAATTCCAACTCACGGTTTTTTTCACTGCACCACCTCTCGCGAACGTCTGACAAACATCCGAGAGTATAACTGTCTTGAAAAAAAAATATATAATTTTAAAAAAATATAATTTTCAAGAATTGCACACCCATCTAAGTAATTCACGCGACGCCACTGGTGCACAGTAATTATGAGCCGTACAAAAAAAGATTATAACATCATCATCATTTTATAAATACGTGAACATCCGAGCTTTCCCTACGCTTTTTTAGTATTTAATATGAAATGAGGAGAATGTAACTTATGTTGTTTGAAAGGTGCTGTGCCATATATGTGCACAAACACAAATCGTGGTTATATGTCGCCATTAAGATTGATAAAATTAAGTTATGACTTCCGCATACAAAACATGTAATAAAAGGATTTTGGTGACAATCAATATGTCGCCGTCATGTTTCCATGGTAACGTATTTAATCACTAAGCGGCATAAATACACACGTCAAAATTCAAAAAACTCTTCAAGCTTGCGAGAGTGCATTAGTATACCTACCGATATACACTATTTCAACCGTGCAAATCGCACAATCGCCGATACAAATACTCATCTGTTAGTGAGTAGAGATGAACTTCGGCTCATCTTCGAATCACTTAAAAACAAAAAGTCGGCGGGAGTGGGCGGTATCCCAAACGTCGAATTAAGACACCTGCCGCTAGAGGCGATAGATATCTTCACCACGCTATTTAACAATGCGCTGAATAATGCATATTATCCGGCGCAGTGGAAAATAGCGGTGGTACACCCTATCCCTAAAAAGGATAAAGATAGGACAAACCCTGCTAATCTTCGGTCAATTAGTTTGCTTCCGAATGTTAGCAAGGTATTCGAGAAAGTCGTCAACAGATCTCTTTTTAGATGGGTTGAAGAAAATAAGATTATTCCGGAAAATCAGTTTGGCTTTAGAGCGGGGCATGATACTATTCATGCCGCGTTGAAACAGGTCTCCGATATTAAGTGGAATAAAAGTAAGAAGCAATGCACGGGTACCTGCCTGGTCGACTTTGAGAAGGCCTTCGATACCGTATGGTTGGAGGGGCTTTTCTATAAGCTGACCAGATTGGGCATTCAAAAACCTTTGCTGTATATGATATATGACATGCTTATGGGAAAGAAGTTCGTTGTCAAAGCTGGAAACGTGACTTCGAGCAGGGTTTTCGAAATTAAAAACGGTTTACAACAGGGAGCAGTGAATTCTCCGATCCTGTTTAATATTTACACAAGTGATCTGGTGGGTTCCCTCAGACATGCTATAGCGTACGCAGACGATTTAGTGGCGTACAGGTCAGGACCAAAAATCGAGGTCATCAACATCCTTCTGCAGCGTGACTTCGAACAAATTAAGAGGTATTGCGATGATTGGAAGTTGAAAATCAATTTCCAAAAATCGGAAACAATCCTGTTCAGGACCCCATTGGCTGGGACTTCTGGGGATACCAGAAAAAACTGGAGAAAATTAACAATTATTGGACAACAGGGACGGCCGTTGGCGGTGAAAACCGTGGTCAGGTACCCAAGTAGAAATTGTTGGTTGTAGTGTGCACGCTGTTTCCACATTTCAGACATGTGTCCAAAACAGTAACAGTGTGTATAATGGATCAAATTGCGTACTGTTTGCACTGCAGGATGTAACGTTGACCAAAGTGGGGAATAAGTTTTACCTCATAAAATTACTATTTCGGGAAACACACATACAGCTAGATTCCAGAAATCGAGTGAAATGAAATCGGAATCGAAATTGTAAATCGAGTGAATTCATTTTCAGTGTTCTGCATTTCGACCGATTTGGTTACTCCGAATTTTTTTCGAAATCGCTTTTCGTGACAGCTCTCAACTGTCATTTGGGATAAATTGTACAGATAAAATTGTCCGTTTGGTAAACAATTTTGTTCCTCTCGCGTTTTAGAAGATTTATTTTATTATAAAAGATAGAGGAATCGTTATAATGAGTGTTGTGTTTATTGCTGCGGTATTGCAAACAGAAAGGTGTAAATAATATGCACAAAAAAAAGAAGAAGAAAAAAAGACGAAGGTTGAGAGTTTCATCAAATCCATTGGAAGTGGATAATGGATATGTTAAGCGAAATCGGACAGTTATATTTTTGTTAATTTTGTCATGAAATATTGGTTAATTTCAAACTACCGTCTTAATAAATGTGCACCCCAAATGGTGCTGCAAATTGCCTCCTGGGCAGTATTTTTATTTTTTAAAATTTATTTTTAGTGAAATGAACTATCATTGTTAATGTTGGCTCTTCAACCTCTCAACTCAGAATTGCTCAGAATACCTACCCCACAATTGCCCCATTCCCATATTCTTCGTCGTCGCATATCGTCTATATCCTGTGCAAATATCTATTTCACATCGAATGGCCAGGTCGGTTTGAAATCACTTTGAAATCGGCAAAATCGAATTGTGGAACACAACAATTTCACTTCGATCGGTTCCGAAAAATTTTAAATCGAAATCGCTTAGAGTGAAATGTAGAACACAAAAATCTATTTTCGATCGATTTCAATTTCATATCGAGTGAAAGTGAAATGTGGAACCTAGCTGATAATGGGATTTTGGCTATGACTTGTAACCGAAATGTGTCCGAATTTTAGTGAGCTGTCAAATTTGTTTTCATGTGTTTGTAAGTTGGTTCGCACGAAACAGAAAATGTGAAATAGAAATACTGATACCAATATAAAACGTAAACACATAACCTTCCCTCTTTAATGGGGATGCAAGTACCTAAACGAACAAAATGTCATGAAAATGGTAAAGCAGGTATAATATTATGCGAATCTAATAATTGCATATCTTCGTACCCGAATGCAAAATATTCAAACGAAAATTAGTTTTACCACAAATATCAATAAGTTGTAGTGGCAAAAACTCACACGCTCAAGAAATATTGAGTATTTATAATATTCGATTTTATTTTCAAGCTTCTTTTATTTTCCCAGGGACTTTTTTTTTTCTTTTTTCTGATAATGGATCCCAATTAGAATCAGAAGACGGCTATTTGCCTGCCATATGGATTTCTTTAGGAAGAATCACAGGGTGCATGCACAATGTACATACATACATTCAGGAAATGTTGTTTTGTGTGCGTTTATTATTATTGTGTCGTAATATTTAAATAATTCATTCTTTTAAATTCTATCTTTTAATGAATGAGAACATGTAAAAAAAAGGTTGGTGAAAATAATAAGAAAGGGATTTGCAAATGTTATGATGTTTCCGCCTCTAACTTTTGGTAATGCGATTTTGGTTTGCTATAATAAAGTGAACATTTTTACATGTGATACTGTGATATAACTTTAATAAATATAACGTTTGTAGTTCATTTAGAACATTTTTTTTGCCAAAGAAAATTTGTGTAATAAATCTTTGTAGAAGGTTTATGATATTTCTAGCATTATTACAATTACATAATGTATGTAACATACTATTTATTAAAATATATTGATAAAGGCTGGTACGCAGTTCAAGTGAAATCCAATTTTTCATACAAATTTTTCACTGTGAAATGTCAAAATGAGTTTTCCAAATGAAAATTTCACTAGGCGGTACGCAGTTCGAGTGGAAAATATCGCTTCCAAAACTGAGTCGTAGGTGGCGATACTAAAATCTCTCCGCAGCTATTTCACTTGGTTTTTATTGTCCGTCGCATTAATTTTTTGACATTTCAGCGTGAAAAATGATTTGTAGGATGCGGTTTAGAAATTTATTGGAATTTCAGATGTTTCCTTAAGAGAATAATAAGTGTTTCGCACTTATAAAATTGTTTTTTCATTGAATATAGTGCAATAATGTTAGGTGTACAAATATTTGGTGGCATGGATGACCTTTTCCATAGCAGGGTGCCTCAACAATATTTTTCTACCCAGTTTTGTTCAAGCAATACCAGCAGATGATCTTTGAAAATATGTGTAATTTCCATGCACTGTTAATTATTTAAATTTGACGACTGTCCAGTCTATTTTACAAATCGGGCATTATTTGCCAAATTGAAAACTATTAAAATTGTCATGAACAAAATACGAACCATTTTTTTTTTTGTTTTTGGAGGTTCGCTGAAAGGGAAAATCATCGAAAGTCATTCGAGAACTAGTAGGTACGCGAGAGATGCTTCGACAATAGGGAAGGCCTTTCAGCCGATCTAAAACACCTCCCGAGGGCAATGACTTTTGCCAACCGAATGTGAATGTGCCTAGCCATTCGACTAATCGAAAGATCCCTCGTTTGTAGAAATTCTGAACTTTTTTGTTAGAAAATATATTAACTTAGCTAATTTTTATAGATCAGCATGTTTTATCCGCCTTAATCTCCTGATTACACTGCCTGTATTTATAAATTCGGTTGTTTCTAAGCTAATGTGGTTGAGAAGCGTTGTGCATTTAAGTAACTTGTTCGACTTCTTTCTATACTGATTCAATATCTAGATCAGTGTTGTGCATTGAATATGACTTTATTCCTTTGTAATGTTTTTGAAAGACCTTCATTTTTTAGAAATACGTTTGGAGCGGTCATCGGTCATACCCACAACTGGTGCCCGTAGGTCCATACTGGTTGCAGAATTTGGTTTTATGGCAATAACTTACTGTAATTGTGGTCGATCACGGATGACTGTCTTCCAATAGGTCAATACATTTTACTGTAGGTACCTATCACATGATTCACAAAAAGTGAAGTTTCCAATTTGTTTCTTCCAGCTGTTTTCTTGAACTGCCACAAAACAAAATTTTTTTTTGAGCTCAGTCACCCTGCATAAATTTCTCCAACTAAAATCTCCAACAAAATATTTCACTCTCTATTTCACAGCACTTTTTGGAGAGGAGTGAAAATTTCACTTCACTCGATCAGCGTACCAGCCTTAACATTTGATACAAGTTGGAATATTTTTTTATGTACCTACATATTTCCATTTTTTTAACAATTTAATCTGCTGCAGTTTTATGTAACAAAATCAAAAAACATTCTCATTTTTGTCCTACTAAAATCAAAGAGGATCTATAACTAGAGAGCCAACTTCACTTGCCCCTAACCGATTATCCCCTCAATTTTTGAATGACAGCCCTCTCTCGCGCGCTCTTATTTTTCCTGTCGGTGAATACGTGTTATTAATGGCGGCCGGGTGGCACTTTTTCAATAACAAACAATTTGTAAATGAATTTATAACAATAAATGTAAAAGGAATACATGTTGAGTATGGTTTTTTAGATAGCTTTACTTGTGCTCTATCCATTTTAGGTGCCAAAAAATGTTCATCCATTCACATTTCAGGTTTTTTTTAGTTTTCTTTACATGAAAAATATTTTTGACAGCAAAATTCATGCAGCTACCTTTTGGAGTTGTTCCAAAAATAGGTTATTACCATGCAAGTTAAACCCAAGTTTTCACTAGAGCAAAAGTGATTTATGTCTTATGTGGTATTCGATTGGGCGCTCTCAGAGCACTTTTTTTGCTCTCAGAGCAATTTTTATGTTCGTTTGGTACAGGAAAAAACAATCTTTTTCTGATTTCAGGGCACTTTTGCGAATATAGATATTTTCTCAGATCTACCAATACAAGTGCGTTTGAGTTTGACAACTGATGGAGTTTGTTTACATTTTTATGGAATTTTTTCTACAGCAAAGAAAGACGTTGCGTCGGGTGAATCTATTTTTCTAAATTATTTATGTATTAATATTTAGAAATCAATCGGGACGGATATTTCATATGTTTAATACAAAATTTAAGTAGTGAATAAAAATCGCTTAGAAAAGTTTCCAAGACTACACATATATGCAAATCGCACAAATATCAACACAAAAATGAGCAAGTGACGTTTTTATGTTCGATTAGGCACACGAAATCTGAAATCTGAGGGCAAATCTGATGAAGCCCAAACGAATACCACATTAGTTTTAAATATTCCTAAACATTGCATAAATTTCTATTACTTGGTGGGTATTTTCAACTTCTTTTTTTTAGCACCATTTTTGTACAAAATCAAAATGTGATTAGGAATTCTGTGGTTTAATTAGAGTGAATACTGAAATGTGTTGTTGTTACTTAGGAACAGAAAAATGCTAATTTATGAAAAAGATATTCTCGGATATAATAATGATTAAAGATTAAAATCCTAACAAAAATACAATATAATGTGGTGTTTAATTGGATTATTCAATCGAACGTATCAATCCAAATGGTTTTGTTAATTTTAAGTTCTTGCGTGTTCCATTCGTGTTTATAGATATTCTTTTGTAAATTTTATAATGTTGTATTTTAAAATGTCCACTGATGTTTTTGTAAGTCCCTCTTAATTATTAATTAACAAAAAACAAGTACACTTGCGTGTGTTTTTGAAATATAAAAAGTAATGTTGTTCTAAGTATAGGCGTGTTTTTTTGAGCTTCGAACTCAGCAAAGTATGTTTTTCAGTAATTGTTCTAATTGCGTGCTGAAAATCTTACTTTACTTTTCTTTGCAGAGTTCGAAGCTAAAAAAACACATAAGTAAAAGGCGATCTATATAGGATTTCTTTAAATATGGAATTTACCTGAAAAAATGAAATGCGCATATAGTTATAATCAGGTAGGTAGGTATTATAAACGGACAAAAACAGAAATTATTTATCCATTTTATGTACAATTTACAGATTAAAAATTATGCTGAAACTAAAATAGCTTTTTCCCCACAACATATATTAAAACAAACGCTTTCCCCAAACTGTGTTAAAATACCTATTTTGTTTCAATATGACTTCAAAATGAAAAGCATTACAATCGACGAAAACAATTTGTTTCCTTTAAAATATACCTACAATTAGATGCTTGAAGTTACAAATAAATCTCTTTTAACAAGAGTGCAAAAATCGTTTGAACAGATTTTTATCTGATTAATGTCATGAAATCGATTTCTGATAGATATCGAAAAAAAAAAACATGATTTTATTGAGGTATTTGGCATTTTGACAAAATTATATCAGAAATTACATTTGGTAAAAACAATTTCATAAAACTTAAAAACTTTTAAACTTAACTGAGATGTGAACGTCGTGTAACTAATGGGCACCAAAAATGCCGAACACAGTCGCCCACGCCATAATAATGGCCGCCCGATTGACATAAAGTGTCGGTACAGGATTTCCTAAGTATGCGTGCGGCAGCAATGGCGCTCCTTTGATTTGTACAGGCACTAACACTTAGGAATTCCTGTACCGGACAGCAGCCAAACAACAGCTTGTAGGCAAATGTACCGTTTCTGCTCTCAGTTGGCTCTCTAGTTATAGATCCTCTTTGACTAAAATACTGAAACGTCGAAAAGCAGCGCGGTGCACATAGTAAAAGTAAATTTAAAATTTTATTCGACGTCGTGCTACAACGGCAAACAATTTTCAGTACACTGTTTAAAATAAAAATTAATACTTTAGGAGGAAAACTCATAAAAATATATTAGAATTCTTAAATAATGAAGTCTCTATATTACAATATTTCGATTCTTTTTAGATAAATTCATTGTTCATCATTTGACTATTCACGATATTTTTTTATGCCACCCTATATTCCGTTTTACGATTGGTGCTCAATGTCATATAATATTCTCCGTGCACACCGCTCGCCTACATTCAAAGGAGCATGTTACGTGTGAGAGTATAAATGCTCTACCTACTTCGTCTGTGTACACCTACAGCAGACGTTATTTTGTGGTATGTGTGAAGATTGTTTGCAAATAAAAGCGCGGAAATACTGTGGTAACTTTCGGTGGACACAAATTAGACTTTGCGCAGTCAGTTCGCCTAGTTGTTAAGTGGAAACATAAAACAGAAACCTCGCAGGTTTTGTGTATGTTGAAATGTAACTTTAAAGGACATTTGTAGCTTTAAGGCCATTAATGGTAACACAAATGTAAAATAGTTACCATCTTATTGGAATATAGTTTATCGACACAAAACTGAGTCCAATATCCCGTTTGGCGACTATAATTCAAGATAATAGTCACAAATTTCTACTTGGGTATCTTGGCATCTGGCCAGTATCTGTATTTTTACCTTATTTACCATCATCGAGGACACACAAAACACTACGTTCTCTTTGTGTGACCTCTCAGTAAGGCTTTACACAACTATTATTTGTTGCGCGACTTAGCGTCATCTACCGATTTTCAATCTTATAGACTACTTCAAATATTAATTTAACTTAATCAAAAACCAATGAAAAAACGCAATTTTTAAAATCTAATCTGGATAAGCAAAAATCAATTTCATTGCAGAGATCATTGAATGTGCTTATGCACCTTGTAATAGGCTCTTGTTACCATAATTGGTTGTATGCATTTCTGTATAAAATAAGCTTCTAACCCGCAGAGACCTCTGGGGGGCATATATATTTAAAAGATAAAGCAGTTCTGGTGACTTAATATGATAATTAATAATATCGCGAACAAACATGACAGAAGTTACAGTGCGTCTGAAACTGAGGGTTTGCAAGCCGACTAATGTGCATCTGCTGTCATAATTAGGAAGCTCATATAATTTACATATAATTTACGAACCGCGTATCTCGTGAATTTCTTCTGGACTCTTTCGAGTCTAAGTTTGTGTAAGACATATGGTGAATCCCAAATAATTGATGAATATTCTAAGTATGGCCTGACTAATGAGCAGTAAATAACCTTAAGGCTATGTACATTTCGAAAGTCGTTACTATTACGCATAAGAAAGCCCAACAACGAGTTAGACTTAGCAATGGCGTAATCATAATGCAAATTAAAATTTAATTTATTGTCAAATATGACACCAAGATCTTTTACCTCATCAAGACGCTGAAGTCTAAGATCATTTATAAAATAATTATGAAAAAGGGGCGCAGCAATACGGTAGGCCGTAAACACCTTGCATTTAGAAATATTAAGTTCTAGAGCATTGTGATTACACCATTCCGATAACTTATTAATATCTGATTGAAAGCGAATACAATCAGAAATATTATTAACCCGAGAAAACAACTTCAAATCATCAGCGAATGTCAAAACTTTACAAAATTTAAATATTTCTTGGACATCGTTAATAAATAAAATAAATAGCAACGGGCCCAGATGACTACCTTGTGGAACGCCCGACGTAACTTCAATTACACGAGAAGTCAAATTATCGACCTTTACCATTTGCCTTCTATGGGTTAGGACGTTAGGTAATTAACGAACCATTTTAGCATTGAGGAATGAAAACCCAACGATTTTAGCTTAGCCAAAAGTAAGGTGTGATGCACTCTATCAAAGGCTTTTGTGAAGTCAGTGTAGAGTACATCAACCTGTACACGTTTCTCAAAACTATTAAAAATGTAATTAGTTAACAAAGCTAAGTTAGTAGTACAAGATCTACCACGAACAAAGCCATGTTGACTACTAGAAATAATTCCTTTTACCGCGAAATAGAGTTTGTCTTTAACAATACTTTCAAATAATTTAGGTATTGCCGAAAGCCTTAAACCGGTTTTAAAAATTGGAATTATAAAAGAATATTTCCATTCATTAAGGAAATCACCAGAAACAAGAGACTGGTTAAAAATAATTTTAAGAGGAAGAAAAACGGAAGACAAACATTTCTTTAATATTACCGCTGGAATCCCATCTGGGCCTGGGTTGCTATTAAAATTAAGTTTATCGAGCGCGTTTATTACATCTTCATCCGAAAACTGTAGGACACCGATATCCAAAGCATCAGAGATCATATCGTAATGATCATCTCTTAATTGCAATTGACACTCATTGTACACCGACTCAAAAAAGTTAGCAAACAAGTCGCAAGTGCTTTTTAAATCGGTTGAACTTACATTTTCAAATTCCATTACCTTAGGCAAGCCTGTGGTATTTCTTTTCGAATTAATATAATTCCAAAACGATTTACTATTGCGCTTTACCGACGACTCAACAGACAAAATATATTGATTATATAAAAATCGATTTAAAAACTCATATTCTTTCCTGAATCTCAAAAAAAGTTCACGATTAGAATTTGTTTTATGAGATAAATAACGCGAATGAGCTTTCCTTTTTACATTACGTAAATTAACCAATCTTTTATTGGACCAAGGAATCTTAAACATATTATTATGACGCGTCTTTGGCACGAATAAATCAAAACCAGAATTTATTTTATCCAAAAATATATCATAATTACCTTTAAGATCGGGGGATTTTAGCATTTCAACCCAATCAAAATCATTTAAATATACCTGCAGTGCACTGAAATTGGTTTTTGCGAAGTTATAAGATAACGCGGAATCATTACTACAACGTTCACCGGAAAAACTACGAAAATTAAGCTCTAAAAGTAAGGCTTTATGATGGATTTTATTGGAATCAATAACATCCACAGCCTCTGAAATTTTATAATCAATGGGCCTTACCAATAATCATTTTTAACCTCCACACTAAATATTTCCTAGGTCACAATATGCAAATTTGTACGGAAAATTTCGCCATTGTGAGTCCGAAAAACTTAACCTGGACACTAAAAATGATTATTAGTACCGCGGAATTTCATTATTAATAAAAATTAAATCTTAAATTCTATTAAGAGAATTACAAATAAAATTCATTTGAAATAAATCCAAAGAAAGAAGACCATCAATGACTATTTGTTCATAATCAGGTTTTAAATTCGCATCACCATCCACATTTCTCCCTGTGACATCACCAATATTAAAGTCACCCAATACACAAGGTATTTGAGTAGCTCCAAGACCACTGACAACACGAGTAATGCCTTCAATGTGTTTTTCATACACACTAAAAGCACTACCAGGAGGAACATAGGAGACGCAAACATACAACTGATAACACATGTTATGTAAATCAATATACACACACATCTGTTCAACATCTACCGATCGATGCTCCAATGCAATCTGCCTACTTTGAAAAAGAGATGGCACAGCTATTAAAACTCCCGCACCTCTCTCGCTGCTTGTTCGGCTGCGATCATTTCGGTAAACCACATACGAAGCATCGAAGATCTCAGCCGAAAAAATATGTGGGTGCAGCCATGTCTCCGTTAAGACAATAATATCATATTGATGGTCAGAGAGCGCAACAAAAAGCTCTTTTGTTTTTGTTCTCATACCACCAATATTCTGATAATAAACGGAATACGAAAAATGATTGACAGCGGAGGTGTGTTGCCGCCGCAGAGAATCACTGTTTATGTTTTGATTTCTGCAACGGGCAAAAAAACTCCGTTTTTTGTCAAAAATTTCTTAACGCGAATTCCCGACGGCCAAAAGGAAGAATCTAATGCGCGGGCGATGAATTCGCAGTGCACTTTCACTAGTATCGACATGAAATAACCGGCAGCATGCAGCTCCATTGGAGGAGTCGCAACTAAATCAAACGCGGTATTAACCGAACCATTGGAAGGTTTTATTTTTTTCGGGCGTTTATTCTTTTTCCGCGGTTTTTTTTGCGATACTTTGCTCAATATTGCGGAGCCTTCGGAGGCATTTTCCGTTTCCACAGACGGCGGCTGTGCATTACTGCAAACGGGTATGTCATTAAAAGAAACACCCGTTTCAGCAGAACAACTTTTTTCCGGCGGCAAATCCGAAGCACAGTTTTTTTGCGAGGAATTACATTTCAACTCCCGAATCTCTAACTTAACCAAACTCAGTTCATTTGTTAATGCACTAAGTTTGGAAATTAATCCAAGTAAAGGCATCCCAATGCAGATTTTGCACTTGTAGCAAAGACCATTATTTGTCTTCATCAGCTGGAGGGCTGCTTCGGAAAGCATCACACATCTGGTGTGGAATTCCCTGGAGCATATCCCTCCGCAACTGATGGAGTCACCAGATATTATGCTAGTACCGCAAATATCGCAGGTTTCAACCATATTGGGAACAATTATTAAAAAATGCAAAATTAAAACAAAAAGGAAAAAAATAAAAAAATATTAAAACGACAATAGAAAAATTGCGGTAATAAATAAATAAAACGACTATAGCGGCGTGTTCACTGAGCAAAGCTTTCGAGAGAACTAACTAATTTTAACAAACATTTAGATGCTTGTCTTGCTGGGGCTAAAGGAGCCTACGCTCGGACAAGGAGACTGTTTCGTAGCAGTCAACTTGATTCCAGGGTGAAGGTCATCTGCTACGTGGCCCTTATAAGGCCCATCATCGCTTATGGCTGTCCCATGTGGTTCAATATAGCGCCGTCCTATATGGAAAAGATTCGGGTGTTTGAGAGACAATGTCTCAGGGCCTGTCTAGGGTTGTTTAGAACTCCTGAATTTGAGTACATAAAATGCTATCCCAACAGGACCCTATACAATGGGGTCGACTGAACAGGATTGACAATTTCCTTATTAAGGTGATTCGGAGGCACGTTGCAAGGGCGATGGCCAGTGATAATAACCTGATCTCAGGGGCTTACTACCCCAATTTAATGTACCACGAGAGTACGCTTCGGTCTGGTTTTATCCCGCCTGAGGCATTTCTTCATGTAGACATGAAAGGGTTATGCTGAATTCCAAAACGCAGTACTTCTTTATTACTGCTTAATCAAGCGTTCCAAAACGCAAACGGATTACTATGATGCAATGCATACTTTTCTAAAACGCATTGTGAATGCATCAACTGTGCAAACAAAAGCAAACAGAGCATCGTGAATGATTATGATGCAAATGACATTTGACATTTCAGTTTATACCGCCAAATAGAATGGATTCATCGCCGGAGTCGTAATGAAAATGACTAAAAAACACATCGTTTGGATAGGATTCTATAACATTTAAATAATTTCTACACTTCGGTACATTTCTTTTTATTTGTTTAATTGAAGAAAGCAAAGACATTCTCCGAGTAAACTGCTTCCTTCTTAAATAAAGAATATGCTTAAACGTGTTGGCATTGTACGAACCAACATTAGGCGTTTTTCTTTTTTAGTTCAGAGCACAACCTGAACTGTTATACAAAAAGTTCGTGTTTCTTTTTTAGCTCAGACACTTCAGAGCTCGAATTTGTGTTTCTTTTTTCGCTCAGAGCATGATCAGAGCGCGCTCTATGAGCTCAGAAAAAATTGACTGAGCAGCCTGAGCAAAAAGCTGATTACACATGTACATGCGCACTTCCAGTCACATTTGAAGGGCAAAAAAACAGGAAAAACAAAACATCCTCTGCACGCTCTGAGCACGCATGGTTCAGAGCGCGCTCATAATGCTCGAACTCTGTCCAGTGCTCAGCTCTGAACTAAAAAAGAAAAATGCCTATTGTTTATTAAGCTGTTAAAAACGATGGTTGTTTTTACACATATTCGGCTACAAATTTTTTTAATAAATTGCCTTTATTTGTAAGAGATACGCTACGTTTTTCACATTTCACCAAAAAGGTTACAGACTGGCTATTCACGTTAAGCTATGAATTTATTGAATCCTTTGTTTAAATCATTTATCTCATCAACCGCACAAAACTTTAGTAATATGAAATGAAATTGTAATTTATATTATTTATGAATTGTTACGTTTATGATTTATTATCAATTAAATTTTGATTTTTTTTTCCCCTTTTGCTTCATCTAAATTAAAAATCTGAATTAAATTAATATTTGATTGACACGAATATTCAATAATCATTGTTAAATAGTTCTAAGTTTATGATACATATATGATATGAATAAAATACAAAATACAAATACAATACAAAATACAAATAGTTTGGACATTGTTGGTGTTTGAGACATTTTACGATAGTTTGCATCAAAGTCGTTCCAAAACGTCAAAAATTGCAAAGCATAACAAATGCAAACCAGCGTGAAAGCATTCATAACCTGGCATAAGAAAAGCAGTGTGCATTCACAATGCGCATATTTTCGACGTTTTGGAATTCAGCCTTAGTCCAGACAAAAGATGGTGTGCCGGTATTGTACCACAGCCACCGCGGCGCGAGGGATAAGCGGCTCATCCACGACGGGTACGCCGCCAATGCTCAGGAGCTCCTCTGTTTTAGTACCGCAATTGCGGAACGGGACAGGGTCGATACGGTAAAGCAGTTCACCGAATTTTGGTGGCTTGAGGAAGAGGTGAGGGTGGATACGCTCTCCCGGGCCGGTGCGCTACTTACGCATCCTCCTTAGTTTTAAGATAGATATTAAGCTTGTAGGTTTAGGTTAGAGTAGGTGGTCCTTGGGAGGGACTGGGCTAGCCGACATGTATGTGCTTCCGAGGCTCGACCGACGCTAATGGCCTCGCTCGAGTCTCGGCCGCACGGGTGAACCCTTGTTGGCGGCTATCAGGCACCCATGGATGCAATCAGGATGGTGTCCAATCCATAAGATTGCACACCACCCTGATTATAAATAATATAGGCTAAGTAGCTTAGGTAGTTTTAAGTAGTAAGCAAATCCAATAATAAAGATTTCAAGTTTTCTAAAGTTTCTTAAAGAATAAAAAACAAAACACATTAAATATAGATAGATTTTTAAGGCCGAAAGGCAATAATTTTAAGGATATAGTTAAGTTTAGAGCGCTCGCTAAGAGCCAGTAAGCTAGAATAAGATAAATGTTAGTTTTAAATTAGATTTAATCGTTTTTGTCTAGTATGTAAGTTTAATTATAATCCCAATAAAACTGAATTTAAAAGTAATACACTATATCAAGCATTGATACCTTAGCCCTATTCCACAAAACAATTTATCACCTTTTCACTTTGCATTTTGCAAATTTTTCGTCAATTTGCAAAACTTTTTTAAGGGAATTATTTATTATTTGTCGCCACCATATTACTATAGTAACGTAGGTACCTATTTAAATATATGTAAATCATCTTAGATTAGAGTCTGTTTCCGATGGGGCACCTCATTAACGTATTTTTTTTTTTCGATATATAGATGTCGCTCTTTACTTTTCGTTTATAAAAAACATAAATAAATAACGAAAATAATTGTAAAACGTTTTTTAGTATACATATTGTACTTATAAAAGGTATGGTCGATTTTCGACCACAATCGATTCTAGTTCTCATTATTCCGTCCCGGATGTGAAAAAAATGATTTAAGGGTACCTACATGCGACAACTGAAATTGCATTTCAAGATTATTCTATTGAAGTGCGAGCTGGAGTCTTTATCAGTAAACAGCAAATCTAAATAAAGAAACTAGGTACCTACTGTTCCTTTTATTTCCAATATTACTACAAAGTGGAAAAATACTGTGGGTATACGTGGTTTTGGAATTGCAATGTTTTGTGCAAATAATAATGAGATTGCCTTTCAAGATTTCCACCAACCCTCGAAAAAGAAAACCATGTAGCAGTCCTGTGTCACGAAATAGAGTGCTGGAGCAGTTTTTTTTTCATACTACATAGACACTTTGGATTGGTACAAACAAAAAACAATCTCAATCTTTCTTGGAATTGATAGCACTTTCCGATTATCGGTTTCTTTTCAGATTTACAGAAAACACGTAAACAAGTTTCTGCAGCTACACATAGTTCAAACACAGCCTAACAACTAAATATAAACAGAGAAACTCAGTTTTTTTTTTCGATTAGACATACGAAATCTGAATTTAAATCACTTTTGAAAAAAAATTAGGAAATATTACATCTAATTATGCTGCCAAGACAGTTGGGGGCATGAGCACTCATATTAAGCTGATGTTTGAGTTGATGCATTCAATAACGTGTCGAAAGCATAAGACTTCTTGCCTAAGTCTGCCGTTTACACGGTGTCTCCACCTGCAATTTTCTTAGCATGAAAATTTTCATGAGAGGACAGATTGCACGTGGAGACCACAAATTTCATGAAAAAACCAGTTTCATGAAAAGTATTTCACAGCTCCTTTCATGGTATTGATTTCATGAGAGGGACTGAAATTTCTGTGCAGTTTGACACTTGTTTTTCATTTTCACGATGGCTGAGTGGCGAATGGTCGCTTGTAGGTTGTAGCGCTGAAACTAGGTATTTGAATAAAAACGAGACAAGTATAGTCATTACAAGGATATGGTAAATGGGAACAGAGAATGGATGTAGGTAGTATCTAGGATGTAGTCACATGGGCATTATAGTTTTGCATGTCGATCAAGACAGATTTTGCTCTTGGAAATAGCTGGTTATTATTACTTGTTTTTTTCCAGCGATGGCTGAGTGGGAATGAGTTCGTGTTGTATGAGTTTATTTTTGGGTCATCGAACCTTTTACCAATTTTTTTAAAGCTATGTTTACACGATTGCCAGATATGCGAAAATTTAAACAAGGAAAAAAACATTTCCAGATAGTTTTACAAGCATCATAAAACAGAAAATGGAAAATATGCATAGCTACAACGAAAAGGGATAAGAAAGGATCATAAACATTTATAGATCCTTTTAGAAGAACACAAATGACGAAACAAAGAGTAATTAAGATGGATCGTAAACATTCACAGTTCCTTGTAGAAGAAACTTGTCAATATGCATTCTGCAAAAATTCCGAAACTCGTCATCTTCCCACAGAACATCTTTCAACAAATGTTCCTCTAAATTGTGCATTTCCCTTTTTTCCAGAAATGGATTTACCCAAAACCTTCGTTTTCTTTTCTCAGCTCGTTTCCGCAATTCTTCTAATTCCTTCATGGCCTTTAATGCGAGAACGCAACGATGTGCTCTGCTCAACGACATTTCAACGAATGAAATTTCATGATATGAAATGCCCACCCTTCATTTCATTTCATATTGTCGTTCTTTCAACGCGACCAAATGTGAGAGAATTCATGAAAGAAAATTTGCAGGTGGAGACACCGTGTTACAACGAATGCCATCTTGACTGTTAACACCGTTGATTCAATATGAGGGGCTCATATCAGATCTCAGTCACTCCGACAGAGGATTATAGTGTTGCTACATATTTCCTTCGTGATGAACACTTATAAGTGACCAGGGGCCGAATTACAGCATCCGTCAGCTATCTATACGTAACTGAATTTTGTGGATTTAACAAGCAAAACAATAACAAATTCAGTCGCGTATTACTTGATCACGGATGCGGTAATTCATCCCCTGTTCCCGGTGGCTACAACGGCAAGGACAAATAAGCACAATTGATGTGTACCAACTGCAACAACTGGGCATCGCCAAGTTGATGCCAATCAGTACCTACTCTATTCATACAACACTTTTATCGACGCTTATAGTATAAAAAGCGGAAAAAAAAATGGTTTACCATTCCCCTCTTTTTACTACTTTTTATGATTGACGATTTTGACGATATCTCTAATTTTAAAGTGCCTGTTCATTTTCCGAGCATAGCGTATAGACCTTTCTGACTTATTCTCAAATGGATAGGTACCATTCGCTTTTATATGTAAATTAGAGACTGTAATTTTCTTGGTCTTAATCGTTGATTCTCCACTCATTGTTCCTAATCGACGTTACCTTGTTGTTTAGTGGAAACTTAGCCTAGTCTGTTACATGGTATGTATAACTTGTTATAGTCCGCAATACCGCCGCAGGATTTTTTGACGGAAATACAAAATACATAATAAAAACTCGGACGAACCCGGAACCCAACTAGAAGTCGAAGGGATTAAGGAAATCCTTAAAAATCCACTTTTTTAAAAACTGAAAACAAAAAAAATATTTTTTGTGCTTTCCACGTTGTTACATACCCGAAGTTGAAGGCTCCATACCGATATTTCAAGATTTCTAACAAAAATTCTGTCTTCATACAAAGAAGAAAAAACACCTGAATCAAATGAGGAAAAATCAGGCTTCAACTAAGCTGCGCTTTGATGAATCAGATAAGTCTAAAAATAAATCACTTTCCTTTTTTAATAATGTGGATATTACTTAATCGAAAAAAAAAAATAGATATTCCTAATTTAGTAATTTGAATTAATGCCAGCTTTTGGGCCACTGTGCCCCACTGTGCGGCGTGGGAGCTACTCTTGGAAGTTTAAGAGCAGCGGTCGCTTCATTTGGGTTTTCTTGAAAAGCAACCAATTGATGAAATTTTAGCAAGAGGCAACTGGAAAGCTGAGAATACGTCCCGGAAACACTATTGTAGAGAGATCAATTTGAATATGCAAAACAGTAATGCCCTGTCGTTCGATCGGACACAATTTTCTGTACTTTTTATAGTACGCTTCAATGTTTTTTAATACTACTTTATGAGTGCATTTGTGTTGCAATAAGATCCCTTTCAAATTATTCAATAAACGGAACACAGTTTTTTAGAATGTGTTGATGCCAATCAAAATAATAGCCAACCCAAAAACAACCCAAAAACGATATCGTCGAAACCATTGGACGATCATCGTTTTTTGTTGCTTCACTTTACGAATTCAACTGCCAAATACTATAGCCAAAACGATTCGATTGAAGCAACCGTTTCATCGTTTTTTGTGTCATTTTCAAGTTTTAAATAGGTCTGAGACAAGTATAAGAAAATATTTGAAGGAAAAGACACACTTATGTTCTCTTTGGAGGCGACTCGCTCTTACCCGAGTTGTAAAAGAATGCATTTTTGACAAAAAAAAAAAAATGGCTATTCCTATTGGACTTTTTTGAATACCTATTTAATGAATTTCATTTACTGGTTTTATAATTGCATATATTTTAACCAGAAAAAATGCAATCACAAAATTGCGTTCATTGATTTCTGTTTACAACTCGACCCTACAACAAAAATTCTACTACATTTTTGCATTAGAAAATAAATAAATCCAAGGAAAAAAAAAACAATTTCCCTACATTTTTTTTTTGATT
The DNA here is from genome assembly GCA_949126925.1 of Cheilosia vernalis. Taxonomy (NCBI): domain Eukaryota; kingdom Metazoa; phylum Arthropoda; class Insecta; order Diptera; family Syrphidae; genus Cheilosia; species Cheilosia vernalis. The sequence goes on from OX421358.1 coordinate 46,207,578, forward strand.
TTTTAGGTGTTCGAATTTGTTTACAGTCACTATACTGTTCGAAATGAAAACTATAACCGATTCAATTGCGACGATGATGTTACATGAAGCTTTGTTCAATCATTTCGACGACAATCGTTTCGTAAATAACGCGATCACTAGGAAGCCATAAGCGTTTTAAGAGCCTAACGCTTCCGTTTTTGAATTTCCATTTGTCAAGCAACGAGACAGTGCTCTTTTAAAAATAAATTGCATAGATTATACTACTTAACTCGGGGAACTTAGAAAACGACTAAATGTTCAAATTCTTGCAGACAAATATAAAGACGTTGACTTAAAATCTACATACTACCTGTTACCTGGTATTCAGCCGTTCAACCTTAAGTATTTGCGACGACTCTTAGAAAGTCTTCGAAATATTCCAAACTTACATATATTTATATTTTAGTAAGCGCCCATTTGCTGCTTGCAAACTATTGAAAAAAAATCATAAAAAGCAAGCGGTAGCGGTTAAATAAGATAAAAAAGATAAAAGCACAGAAAAATATTTTAAGTGTTTAGAAAAAAAAAAAATGCAATATGTATTTTAAAAATGTATAATATTTATAGATGAATGAATAAACATTTACGAATACCTTAAAAATTGCAAATGAACACAAGATTGTTTCTATTTGTATAATGCCAACATAAAAATGTTATTTTTTTTTTCTTTGTAGGAAAAAGATCAGTATGGCAATGAAGTTCAACGTTTAGCACGCCCGTTACCAGTTGAGTACCTACTGGTTGATGTTCCAGCTTCAACACCATTACAACCTCAATATACTTTTACTCAATGTGACAAGAAACAACCGTTTCCTGTCGAAAATCGTTATTTAGATGGACATTTGCAGGATTTTAGTGCACTCAGTACATACTTGTCGCATTGGAGTGAGGATGAATTCCTTGAAGCAATATCCGATTTCCATCTACTTATCTACTTATATAAAATGGACATGTTACCAATGAAAGCGCACATGCCAGAACTTCTGGAAGCAGTTAGATTGAAAGACGCAATTATGGCTAATAACTTCAAAAAGAATGATGTTTGGAAAGTCCTCGAATCATTGATTGCGGCTAGTTCCGATGGATCGGGGTATGAAAACAACTTGCATAATATATACCCAATGCTGATCTATATAACAAATTACATTCTTTTACAGTGGAACTGCCAGTTATCCATCACAATCATCTGAAGAACAAGGTGCTGAAGCAACTGCATGGACCTGCAATCATTGCACATTTATAAATCGTGGAGACCTAAGCTCATGTGAAATTTGTGGCCTACCAAGATAAAAAGAAAGAAGAGAATAACTGAATATATATAAATACATAGGTTTCCTTCTTTTTAAACTTATGTTTATGTCGTTTATATTCGTTGCTCTTCGATTTTATTAAAAATATAGGTCTCAGTAAACAAATTCTTGTTTGACTATTTACTTTGCATACGTTTATATAAGGTCATTCAAAACTGTTCTGTATCATGCTTAGCGAATACTACAATCATGAATATTAGCTAAAATGTACTGCTCCGTTCGGTGAAGTAGCTGCCCCACGTTGAGAACTTATCGTATTCTGGTGTTCCTTACACGGTCTCTCCAAGCCACGTCGGTAAAAAGGAATCGCCGTCCAAATTTTCTATATTCTTCTGTAGCTGCTGCGAAAAGTTGTTTGTAGGTGTCGTTGGTTGTTGTGTTTTAGGATGCTTTCTCAAGGCTGTACATATTATGTTGTTTGGTAACTTCTATGGTGGAAATGTTTTTTCCTTTTTCCGTTTAATTGAGACTGGAATATGTAGATTTTTTGCGAAAGTTAATGCGTTGTATAGTGTTTAAGGGTACTTCGGAATTTTTGTACGTTTTAAGATTTTGATGGCATCAGCGAGGATAGGCGACCTCGCAGATGAGTTGATTTTTTGTGAGATGAGCGCAGTGTTGTGTGCGCTTCTTTCAGTGATATGAGGCAATCCAGAGTCTGTAAGTAGGTTCGCAATAGGGGTAGTCCGAAAGGCTATCATCATACGATCTGATGGCTGCGTGGTACGGGGTGGAGATGAGTTGAATGGATGACTTAGAGCATTTGCTATAGATTGCAAGACCGTAATCTATTTTTGAAAGAATAATGGCTCTTATTACGTTGATAACTGTGCACTAATGCAACAGAAGCTGTTTTTTGCTGAGAGGTATTTTATAATATTGACTCTAGGTGTACGGTTTAAGTTGACTGCCATCGATTTACGACAGCTGTACTTTTTACATACGAGGAGTAATTCACATTTATTGACAGAAATTTTTGCTCCTGAAAAATGGCCCCATTTCGATATGTCGCCGAGAACGTTGGAGAAAGCATTTTCGAGCAGACTCAAATTTTTGCACTTAGAGAACAGAATAAGATCGTCTGCATATAAGATATGCTCAATTTGCTTATAGCTACCGACTATGTTGCTAGTTATAATGAAGAGGGCAACTCATTGGGGCGAACCCTGTGGGATACCATTTTTTAGGTGATGTGTGGAAGAGTAGGTATCATTAATCTTTTATTACTTAGAAAGGAAGTTCGGTCCAATTTTCCAATCTGTAAGCTGTTTTAAAATGACATGTATACCGATCCGGTCAAATGCCTTTTCAAAATCAATGGCTAATATAACGGGTGATTTTTTAGCTGGTTTGGTTTTGGCAACACTGGTTTTGACAGCTGACGTGTGTTTAGTACCTTGTGTCACTGTCAAACAGCTTCAGTTTGGTTTGCAATTTAACCATGGATCGTCTTACAAATGAACAACGCTTGCAAATTATTGAATTTTACTATCAAAATTCGTGCTCGGTTCGAAATGTTCATCGCGCTTTTTTATCGAAAAATTGTGTTCAGCGATGAGTCTCATTTTTGGTTGAATGGGTACGTAAATAAGCAAAATTGCCGCATTTGGAGTGAAGATCAGCCAGAAACATTGCAACAGCTACCAATGCATCCCGAAAAAGCCACTGTTTGGTGCGGTTTATGGGCCGGCGGCATTATTGGGCCATATTTCTTCAAAGATGATGCGAATCGCAGCGTTACTGTCAATGGTGAACGCTACCGAGCGATGATAACAAACTTTTTTTTGCCCGAAATGGAAGTTCTTGACCTGCATGATATGTGGTTTCAACAAGACGGTGCCACATGCCACACAGCACGCGAAACAATGGCGCAATTGCGAGGCGAGTTTGGTGAACAGTTAATTTCACGTTTCGGGCCGGTCAATTGGCCGCCTAGATCGTGCGATTCGACACCATTAGATTATTTTTTGTGGGGGTATGTCAAGGCTAATGTGTATAGGGACAAGCCCGCTTCGATTGACGCACTGGAAGCCAACATCCATGCATTCATTCGTGAGATACCGGCCGATATATGTGAAAGAGTATGCCAAAATTGGACTCAGCGGATGGGCTACCTGAGACGCAGCCGCGGTCAACATTTGCATGAAATTATCTTTAAACATTAAATTGCAAGGTTCAAACTATCGATTCAAATAAATTTTTGTGTTTTTTTTTTTTTTTAAGTTCTAAACCTCTTAAAAAATCACCCGTTAGATGCGTGTTTTTTATTGAGATAACGCAGTGTCTTCAATAGACTTAGATAAAATATTGGGTGGTTACGTTATATATTAAAAAATGGGTTTGATCTGGTACTTTGGTCGCGTCTGGCAAGGGCTTGGCTGCACGAAAAACGTCTTGAATCAATATTTTCGTGTTTAAGCTGGTCTACTCTTGTAATGTTTAAAAGACAACCGTTTAGTTTCGTAGTTCTTTATTGAATGCATCGAATTGAATTATATCTTATGCGGCCATGCCGCTAACATAATGTGTCTAAGGAAATCTTATCATATCGCATGGTTTCCAATGACGGGCAAATAAGCTGCTCGTGGCCGATTGGAATGTGCTGACGCAGCAGCATGGTTTCCAATGACCAGCAGCCTAGTTGCCCGTGGGATTGGAATGCGTACTTATTACTAAATGCAGTTAAATGCAGTGTAGGCAAATTCGCGCTACACCTCCCTTTTTTTGAAGAGTAAATTTATTCAATATAAGTTTAATCTTAAATTCTAAATTTTATTTGGTTTGCAAATGAATTAATTCTATATAAATTTAATCTTAAATTCTAAATTTTATTTGGTTTGCAAATGAATTAATTCTATATAAATTTAATCTTGAATTCTAAATTTTATTTGGTTTGCAAATGAATTGATTCTATATAAATTTAATCTTAAATTCTAAATTTTATTTGGTTTGCAAATGAATTAATTCTATATAAATTTAATCTTGAATTCTAAATTTTATTTGGTTTGCAAATGAATTAATTCTATATAAATTTAATCTTGAATTCTAAATTTTATTTGGTTTGCAAATACCTCTAAGTGTCTGTTTAGTGTTTCTTTACCTATAGGTCTATCTTGGTTGATGCATTTGTAGGATTTATCGAGTACTTCTTTATTTTGCCGTACTTTCTCTACAATCCTTAGCCATTCCATTTAAGTGGCTATGGCATAAATATAAGGAACTATTTTGAATGAGTAAACTGAAGAACATTTTCAAATTATAAAATCGGGGAAGGTTAATAAGGTTAAGGTTTCTGGCCATAAAATCAACCACTTTTTTTTTATAATACTCTGTATGTCGTCATCGTACAGTCGTACCTACTTGTTACTAAAATCGTATACGTTTTATGTAATTTATTAAATATTGATAAATTGAACTCAAAAAAAATGTTGATTAAATTTGTGCAAGAGACTGTGCTCTTGCCATATATGTTTTTTTTTAGAGATTTTTTGTGCATTGAATACAGTTTTAGTGCTAGATGAGCAGCTAAAAGTACAATGATTAAGATTAAGTACATTTCGTTATTTGATTTTTCTTCGGTTATTTCTACCTCATTAATTACGTTTGCACTTGGTCTCTCTATTTTGGACTGTTGTTTGCCCATTTTGGATACAAATTAAATGTAAAGAACACATTTATTAATATATATTTACTTTGTTGCTGTCCTCTTGCTCTTTTCGGTATTACGGTGCGGCTTTTTGTTTCAGTGTGTTGTTGCTGATCCTATTTGTATAATTTCCTTGGTCGCTTATAGACTCGCCTCGTTAAGTTTTGGTTATTAATGCTGCGTAAATCCCATGTTTTGAAAGCACACAACATATTCCACTAACAATTCTATATTCATATTCCACATTTCACATCGTTCAGTTTCGGTTATTAATGCTGCGTAAATCCCATGTTTTGAAAGCACACAACAGATTCCACTAACAATTCTATATTCATATTCCACATTTCGCAACACACATTCTTTAGATGTACATCTTTTTCGCTTTTTTTTTTTTTTGTGTTTTTTCTTTTCCTTGTTGTTTACTTGCGAGTGCACTTTTGAAAATTTTATTCTCGAAAAAAACCAATTATGTACAACTGAACTGTAACTGCATTTCGTTATTAGGAATGGAGCCCGAGAAACTGAATTAAAATTAAAAACGTTCAGGTTACAAAAAGGAACGTCGACCACGACGACTATACACCACAAGAGAAATACTATTGTATGGCAGGGTCGCCATGTAATGTTTAAAAGACAACCGTTTAGTTTCGTAGTTCTTTATTGAATGCATCGAATTGAATTATATCTTATGCGGCCATGCCGCTAACATAATGTGTCTAAGGAAATCTTATCATATCGCATGGTTTCCAATGACGGGCAAATAAGCTGCTCGTGGCCGATTGGAATGTGCTGACGCAGCAGCATGGTTTCCAATGACCAGCAGCCTAGTTGCCCGTGGGATTGGAATGCGTACTTATTACTAAATGCAGTTAAATGCAGTGTAGGCAAATTCGCGCTACACTCTGTTGTTTAAGACTAAAATCAAGTGGTTACACTTATTATTACTATTGTTGAAATTACGCATATTCAACACGCGTCGTCTGACACGATTTGCTGCCAGACTGTTATTTTCAATACACTCTCTACTTATGCTACACAATAATGCAAAATCCATGCTTAAAATCCTTCGCTTCTCCAGAAAATTAAAGATAGTACATAATATCTGAATACCTGGAGAACCAACCAATTCGTAATACCATCAGGATCACAAATCTGGTACTGGACGGAGTCCAAAGGACAGAGGCAGTCAAAAAAATTCATAAGCCCAGCTCGTTGACTCCTGTCGACTCTGCGGAGAAGAGGAGGAGACAACGGAACATATACCCTGCGAATGCCCTGCTGTGGCAATGTGCAGAACGTTCCACATGCAAGGTTCGTTTTTAAGTCCAGCAGATATAGGAAACATGGAACCAAGAAGGGTACTGAGGTCTATAAAGAGCCTCAACAGCTCCCTGGGTTTAATAATAGAGGCCAACACAATAGATCTCTTCTGGTCGCAGTGTACTTGGCCTATTACTTACAATACAATACACCAACGGGTTGCACAATATTTTCTACCGCTAATATTAAGGGACCTTTTCTTAATTTTTAACAAGCTGAAAGCTGTATAAACATGTAACTGTACGTTTTGGTCTTTGTGAGTAAATCGAAGTGTAAGTATTCTGTACCTAATAGCACTTCAAAAATTCAATCATATGATCTACACATTTCTGGAAACTGAAAACGATATGTCATTACTCATTACGTGTATTATAATATCAACTATGAACTTTATGCTTATGCTAAGTATTGCAGTCTAATTTAAGTCATGCTAATGCTAAGCACGTTTAGCATTTTTATTACCTCCAAATTAGAAAAAAAAATTAAAAACTTCAATTCACCAAAATATTCTAGTCTAATATATGTACGTAGGGGTAGCAGTTAAATTGCAATAATGTACGTATTAGGTCTGTTCCTTTACTTTTAAATCTTACGAATTTTTACTCAATGCCGTTCCTTAACCCGAAAAATTCGTAAAAGAGAGCGTCGTCGAGAGAGAAAGATATTACCCCTCCACTGAGAATCTTACGAATTTTTACTCAACAAATTTCTTGGTGTAAGAAATTTGAAGGGCTGTCAGTCACCAAAAAATTAACAGCTGATTTGAAATTTCTTGTCATATTTGACATTCGATTGAATTTGTTTCGATTTCTTGTGTTCTATTAAAATGGTATCAACAGGTGGCAAAATAAATATTGAATGTTCTCCCCGAACATTTCATCGTATTGAAAATATTCTTTACCACTGCAATTTATGGAATTATTTATCTGTCATATCTTTTATTTTCATAGTTTACTACAAAAGCGTTCCCTAACTTTTTCGTAAGTCTCTCTCGCTGTGAGATAATTTATCCCCACCACTGCCATTTCAATAGTCTTTTCCATTCTTACTACAAAAGTAAGGGAACAGACCTATTATGTAGTCACTTCCTTATCACTCTTACCGTAAGCGGAAAGAAACAGAATGGGAAGTGTTAGTACCTAGGGGGAGATGTGGACATTGATGCATGGGGCACATAGATACAGTCGACATTAGGCCCCAGTTATAGCCATACGTAAAATGCAACAGAAAAAGTGGGAACAGTATGAAAATGATTTTTTTTTGTTTCGGCGGTTATAGCGAAAATTCTGTCAGAAAAATGTTTTCCTATGAAAACAAATACAACAAATTAACCACTACTGATTGGATTGGATTCCATCAGAAAAAAAAATCGATAGATGGAACAGTAAAGAAATGAAATACTTCAGTGGAATGATCTGGGTTTTTGTTGTGGAATTGACTGAGAAGTGGATCGGAAAAAGTTTTTCGTTCGGAAAAATGTATAAATTATGTTTCTAGAAAATTTAAAGATCATTTGCTAATTTTTTTTGATAGACTAACTTTATAATTCATAATCAACGTTTTAAGACCAAGATTGAGTTCAACCACTAGGATTAAGTGGTCTAAAAAAGCAAAAGAATTTTTTTACGGTTTCGTTTTACGTATGGCTATAACTAGGGCCTTATTTGAAAATTGATCGCAGCAAGCCCCTCAACCACTGACCACAACGCAACATGTCTATCAACGCATACACATATCTGTTTGTCATCTCTGTTGGGTCATCGTAGTCGTAATTCGCCCAACGAGAACAAACGTTTTTCCTGTCCGTAAGTATTTTTTTTTTTTGAATTTTTTTCGAGTGAGTTTTTGTAAAGAATTATTTTGTGTTATGAGTTTCAGATTAAGTTAGGTAGATTGTGAGAATATGTTATTAATAATGTGATATATACCTACAAAGTCGTTTAAAGCGCTATTTTAATTGCAACTACCTAATATTTCTGTGGCAGTATGACAGACCAGTCCAAAATGGTTATTGTAAAATTGTAAAATAAGGGTTTTACTTAATATTTTATGATAGTTTATGGAAAAGTTATTGCAAGAAAGTAAAAAAAAATGTTTTTTTAAACTTAAGTTCTTTTGTTAAAATCAATTTGGATATAATGAATGTCTTAAGTAAGATAAGCTTTTCTGTCAAACCCCAAACACTAAATAATAGTACCCTAAGTTGACTTTAGATTATGATAGAATTGAAAATTAAAAAATAATAGACATAATGGAATGTTTATTTTTTTAATAATGCATTTAATGTATTTATAAAATTGTATGGACAAGAACAAAAATAATACAAAATTTGGAGTTAAAAAATGAAAGCCTACATGACATTGTACCAAAGTAGTAAGTAACGTTTTATAATGGATCATCCGGATCGCATTCCGTCAAATACGGATGAAAGTCTTCAATTTGTTTAGAATTCAGATTTTGGTAAAAGGTGTGGTAAATGCTGTCAATTAGGGGCAGCATTTCTAATAGATCTTCTTTTTTCTTTTCATTAATTTGAAGAGGTGCAGAGTAACATTCCTGCAAATCGGTTATTTTAATGGAATTAAATCCCCGGCGCCGTATGTTTAGAGCTTTGAATTCTTCGTCTTCGCTCAGAGAAGTTTTGAAGTATATATATAGTACCAAACTCCTTCGTAAACCTCATCCATTTCACATTTTGCCAAACAAACGTCTCGCCATTTTCATTGACTTTACGCCACATATATGTCTCCTTGGATAATGCAGAGAAATTAAAAATTTCATGCTGATTCATTTCCTTTACCACAAATTTCTTTTTTACACCCACCGTTCGGACAAATTTATACCAATCACGGGGATGCTCTATTTGTACTGTTGTCCATTTCTTCTTTTTTTCTATTAAAGCATGATCAACGTCACTTTTCATATGGGTGTGACCTGGGACTAGAAATTTGTAATCAATAGGCGTTTTTCTTTTTTAGTTCAGAGCACAACCTGAACTGTTATACAAAAAGTTCGTGTTTCTTTTTTAGCTCAGACACTTCAGAGCTCGAATTTGTGTTTCTTTTTTCGCTCAGAGCATGATCAGAGCGCGCTCTATGAGCTCAGAATAAATTGACTGAGCAACCTGAGTAAAAAGCTGAGTAAACATGTACATGCACACTTCCAGTCACATTTGAAGGACAAAAAAAACAGGAAAAACAAAACATCCTCTGAACGCTCTGAGCACGCTGGTGCAGAGCGCGCTCATAATGCTCGAACCAGGGATGGAAAAGTCGATACAATTGTATCGAATTCGATACAAATGAGTTTGCTCTAGTACAAAAGTACAATTTGCCGTATTTCGATACAATCATTTATCTATCTGTACCTATCTATCTTTCAAATTCTCTTGCAATTTGTGGTTCTCCAAAAATGGAAAATCAAATCAATTAAAGAACTATTTGCTTTATGAGTTTCAAGCTCATGACAATATTTTGAATATGAATGTGCAAAATGAGAGTATTAAGCCTGAAGAGCTCAGGGATTAATATTATTAGCAAGGTCCCTTATTTTGACAGTGCAGAATCTTAGCTGCCATGAGTGTCGAGAAAAAGCGTTCTTAAACTCGAGATTGCATTGAAACAATGTGAAGTTGCCGCTAATAGTTGTTGCATATTAACCAAAATCCAATTGCAAATTAGCACAAGAAATGATTTCCGTGAAGAAAATTTCCGAAATCACGAAAATCAGACAGAACTCTTGACAAACACGATCTCACTGTATATATTACGATTAAAACTTTAAAAAAATCCCCCTATGGAAAATTAATTTCTGTACGAATTTTCCCAACCCCCCTTTAAAATTTTCCAATTTTCTCACTGTATGAATCTTCCTTAAGGTAAGATTAGACTGTAAGCTAAGTGGTCATAAAATGTCAATTTCTGACAGTTATCCTGTCAAAATATGGTCATACAATGTAATGGGCATATCCTCATATGCTCTAATTACCTGAATGCCACATATGACCAGGCTGATTTTGACAGATAAAAATGCCCAAATAGCATAGTTTAATCGGACAAAAAGCACGAATGCCAGCCTAAAGTCTGTTGATGGAACAAGCATTATTTTGTTGTCATCAAAGTTTGATGAGTTCGTAGAATTGGGATTTATTTTCATTTTCTTTCTCTTTTTTGTGGATTAATGAAATAATGAAGTCAAAACCAATGCGCAACTTCTTTATTCAGTTTTCACTACAAAAAATTTACCACAATCAATTTCGAGTAGTAAACGTCATGAATAAATAAGGAAAAACAATAGGTACTTATTATGTTACTACCAAAAAATTCCCAACTTCAACTTGTTTGCTTTCTTTTTCTTAACAACATCACTCTTCTACAACATTGGGTGATAAATAACAAATGCCTTAAATAACCATCAAGGCAAAAATGACCATATTGGTAATTTTGGTCATATGGTCATATATACAGCTTTGATAATTTTGACATTTCGTTCATTTGAAAGCTTATCTGGTCATTTGCATTTTGGTATTCATATGCATAATTGGCATACAGTCTAATCATCGAAAAGATAGCTCAAATTGGATGATCCGTTGTCGAGTTTTGGGCGGCTTAGGAATGCAAATTATTTTACATATATATATATTTTACAGTTTTGTTAATAAAATATTGTGAATTCACTTTCTTATACGCAAAATTGCTTTCAATACAATTGGCTCCATTTCAGTACAATCTTACAACAGTTTTCAGTACAAATCGAAAATGGCATTTTCCATCCCTGGCTCGAACTCTGTTCAGTGCTCAGCTCTGAACTAAAAAAGAAAAACGCCTAATAATCTCCACAGTGTTTTGGTTTTCCAATTGTAAAAATGTTCCGAGCATGGTAGCAACAAATGTGTTTTTATTTTGCCCTGGGCAACAATCGCTGTACAGAATGACGTGTTTAGTGTTAGTTACGAAGTTTTGAAGGTGTTTAAAAAGACATGAGGCTATCTCATTGCCACCCCGATTACATATAGCTTCATGCCACATATAACATGTGGGCTGACCAGTCTTGCAGTCATGAACTGTAAGGTTAAAAGTCCAAAGTGGTCGTTTGTAAAAAGAAACTGACGAACGTAAAAATGGAGTTGGCAGACACTGTTGTAAATCAAAGGTTAGAACTTTTATTGTTGGGTCAACTTCGGCCTTTGTTTTATCTGAGGCTTTTGATTGATTAGCGCACTCAGCTTCTAAGTGGTGTTCAGCCTGTTCCTTTTTTAGGACACAGCGTTCCTCCTCTGCATCAGCCATGTCAATCTTCATTTTTAAAGTATCACATTTGTGACAAGTGTCTAACTTGGGTTTTTTAAATTTTAAATTGAGAGTATTGAAAATTTTAGAAAATTTGGGGAGAGAAATGCTCGAACCAAACTTTTCGCAAAATAGTCGATATAATTCGGCAACAAGTCTCCTGACAATAGTATCTTTTCGACGTATCTCGCCGTGTATAGTGAGATTCATACGACGGGAAGCTGTTTATAAATTTTTTTATATCTCTCTCCTTTTCAACAGACATTTTTTTGGGGCCAGGGTGCTTTCCTCGCATATCACCATTCGTAAAAGGGCCTGTGCTTTCCAACTTTTTTTTTACAATTGTTTTTATAAATTGCTCGGATTCACAAAGAGTAAACCTAAAGCATTTTTGGCATACTGGTATCCTTTCGCCATTTATGTCCAACGAGTGTGAATTTGTGTGCTTCCTATTTCTAGGATTAGTAAGACTCTTTGTTTTTCTTTCAGTTTTTGTATCTTCTATAGTAATCAGTCCAGCAGCAAACGCCTGCCGAAGTTCATAAGAACCAAGCTTCCAATATTGTTCAAAAATTAACTTCTGTTTGTCAAATGGTACTTTTTCCTTGCATTTCTTCCTGCAGTTTCCTAATGGGCATATAGCTCGTTGTTTTGAATTAAAAAGGCAATTGGTTGTACAACAGCGAATCTATGCCCCGCGCATAGATGACGACGACGAAAAAAAAGAGCAACAAAAAACCCAATGCCGATATGCGAATTCAAGTATACGAGAACAAAAATGTTTTATTACAGCTATTGTTACCTCGTTGGCTGACAAAAAGAAAAAGAGCGTTGCACTCGATCAATAAGTTTTCGACACCAAAATAAACCAAAAAAAAAACTAAGAAACAAAAAATAAAGAAGAGAACGATAACATCTATTACACTTGTTTTTCATACAATGATTGGCAAGATGTAGTGAATGTAACAAACATAGACTCTAACAAATGCAACAATAAAAATTATATAGAAACAATAAAGCAACAAAAATGCACATTATTTATGAATACTAAACACTCGTTCTGCTACAACTTTTCCAGCTGTTGATACATAGCTTTTTCTCGAATTTCTTTTTTCCTTTCGCATCTTTTTTGTCTGATGTGCGCGATGCTCCCCAGCTTCGTGTTCTGCAGATACAGGTTCACAATCTCCAACCAAATTTCGCTCGATCTGTCTGCCAGCAATTTTCATTTCTAAAGAAACTTCTGAGATATCACTTACGTTTTCTGTATCAGATGGCAAGAAATCTGGATCACAAACTGAGTCATCGTCGTCAAAGTCCCCGAACGTTCCCGTTTTGTAACGTGCTGCTCGTCCTTTTATGGGTCTCCGCTGGCATGCTTGTACCCGCTCACTTAGCTCGCTGGAGGGCGTGGGAGCTTGACCCGGGCACGTCACAAAAGAATTCATGCCAGATTTTGCGTTAGGTGTAGTCACGCTTGCGAGAAATCTTATCTACACCCACCCTTTCATGGCTGTCGTACTCGCGTTGACAGCCCCTTATTATGGCATGTTCTTCTTTCTTTAACCCCGTGTCATCCTTCCTTTTTCCACCCTTCACCTCATCCTCTTACACCCTTCTAATTAAACGCCATTGTAGGTTGCTGTTGCATCATCACAATAATTTTATTTCAATGTATTCCTTGGTTTTCGTTACTTTTACGTTATTTTATTTACGTTAATTCGAATTCAAAAGAAGAAATCCTTATAATCGCGTAAATTACGTATTCACTTTCTAGGTGGGCTTCTTTACCGTCTTAATACAATTGATTTCAAATAATTAACTTAATTACACTAGTCCCCTCCCCTTTGAAATTTATTTTAATATGTTTAAAAAAAAAATGTATGTCCAAAATGCCAGCAACTGGCGACGTTGTGGCCACAGCATCCAGGTTGTGCGTTGTACTTTCAATTGATGTACCTGTATCACTTTGGGTTAGTAATTCACTTTTTAACACATATAATTAAAGAAATTTCTCATTCATATATACACTGCGGTTCACTAGATTAGAAGCACATTGTTTTTCAAACTGAAATTAACTTTTTTACCGTTGTCTGGCTAGGAGAGAAAAACAAATAATGGTGGAAGAGCTGCCAACGAATACTCAACAAAACAATAAACAAAAAAATATCGTGAGAGCAAGTTAGCGGTTCTTTTGAGACTCTTTGTATAATTCGTCGCATTTACGCGTACATAAATCGGTTCATAAGATTAGAAGCACTTTAAAAACTAAAGAAAACAATGTTGTTTTTTGTTGTAAAGATAATTTTTTATTTTGTATTTCTTAATTTTATCTTACTTAGTAATGAGTTGACCCACCTTTCTTTAAAATAACTTCAAAAACTCGATCGTTTAAGGAGTTATATAGTGACGTCAAGTAGTTCAGAGAAATCTCATTCCAGGCTGAATTAATTGCATCGATCAAAGCCTCCCTATTATCGAATTGTCTTCCACCGGCGTATATTTTCCTAGTCAGCCATCCCCAAACATTTTCTATTATGTTAAGATCTGGGGAATAAGGTGGCCATGAAAGCATCTCAACATTTTGACTAGCAATGAAAGACTTAACGGTACGAGCTGTGTGTATCGGTGCATAGTCATGTTGGAATATCCACGGGAGCGGTCCAAAAAGGTTTTTCATTTTTGGAAAAGTTGATTCCAACAGTGCTTTATAGCTATTTCCAGTCATTTTGGTACTCTGAACTACCAAGTCAATTGTGCCATAATAGGATATTGCACCCCAGACCATCACGCCCCCTTCTCGACTATGACGGCGGCTTAAAAATATCTCTTCCTTTCTTATATCGTGAAAGTAGTAATTATATCCATCCGGTCCGTCCAAATTAAATTTTTTTTCATCTGAAAAAACTACTTTCCGCCAGTCATTCAAACTGGTACCTTGTTGCACTGTCCAAGTCATGTGATTTTTCGCAAACTGGAGGCGTTGCTTTTTACGAAGGTCATTCAATGGAGGTTTTTTTCTCAGCTTCAGTAGCTTCAGATGTTGGGCAGTATTAATCACTCGACGAACCGTAGACTTACTTGCCGTTACACCAGATGCATTCCTGATATTTAATGTGGACAGAGCAGAATTGGAGGCTATTCGACGAACCTTTCGTATTTCCTTTTGCGTAAGGGCCGTAGAGGTATTCCCTTTGTAATTTTTCCCATAGGATTGAGGATTCTTCAAATAATTGCCAATAACATGATCACTTCGGTTGATTTTTTTGGCGATAGCACGATTTGATAATCCTTGAGAGTGGTACACATCTATCTTAGCCTTTTCTTCGAATGATAATATTTTTTTCTTTCCCATTTTTGACAAAAAAAACACTTGATGTACTGCTAACTACGGTAACTTTATCGAAAATATCAAAAAAATATAAGCAAACAGAAAACACAGTAATTACTTCGGCCGCTTCTAATCTTATGAACCGATTTATGTACGCGTAAATGCGACGAATTATACAAAGAGTCTCAAAAGAACCGCTAACTTGCTCTCACGATATTTTTTTGTTTATTGTTTTGTTGAGTATTCGTTGGCAGCTCTTCCACCATTATTTGTTTTTCTCTCCTAGCCAGACAACGGTAAAAAAGTTAATTTCAGTTTGAAAAACAATGTGCTTCTAATCTGATGAACCGCAGTGTATATCCCTATTTCTTTACTCTACTGGTAACACGAATTTTACGTGGTTGTAAGGATTTTAATTTTTAACATTGGTTTTCAGCAAAATGTAATTTTAATCAAGCAACTTTTCGTTGGCATCAAATCTATACAAATTGTATAAAAAAATAAAATTGTTGGCTGCTGGCGGGTATGGAACCCACACTTGCAGCTTGTGCTGAGGATTTACCGTCACCGCTACCTTACTTTTTACTTTTAAATTCATTTTTATTTACGTTATTAATTATACTTATATACTAGACAAAAACGATTAAATCTAATTTAAAACTAACATTGATCTTAATTCTATCTTACTGGCTCTTGGCGAGCGCTCTAAACTTAACAACATCCTTAAAATTATTGCCTTTCGGCCTTAAATCTATCTATATTTAATTTGCGTTGTTTTTAATTTTTCAAGAAACTTTGAAAACTTGAATTCTTTATTACCTATTTTGTTTTATTTAAAACTACTTAAAACTACCTATACTACTTAGCCTAAATTAATTATAATCAGGGTGGTGAGCAATCTTATGGATTGGTCACCATCCTGATTGCGTCCATGGGCGCCTGACAGCCGCCAACAAGGGTTCACCCGTGCCGCCGAGACTCGAGCGACACAATAGTGCCTTAATACGACGTTTGGGAAGTTCATCTTTACTCACGAACAAATGAGCATTTGCATCGGCGATTGTGCCATTTGCACGGTTGTCGTCATTAAACCCGGTGAAACCGTTGTTCTCGGATCGCCAGTCTTGAATTTCGGTCCGCAGATAAAAATGGTTAAGAAAGGCTCTCTCCTCGAGATCGCGGTTACGGCAAACAGGGTTGTTCACCGTATACACACTCTCAAAGAAAGCTCCCATCAAATCCACCCTCTCCTGCGGGTCTTCGACCACGAAAAAACCGTCGTTCGAGTCAGCACTTTCCGGGCTTATGCCAGCAGTCAGTAGTGTCTGTCTGTTCTCGTTGGTCCGAGGTATTCGAACAAATGAAATTTCGTTATGATCTTTCCGCCTGAACAGTTTATTTATTTGTGGGAACATATTCGGACTACTGGTTTTTATAGCCCGAATTTTATTGCCCCAATACAAACTTACAGATTTTCTGTAATTTTCGGTGATCAACTGTTTCAGGTTTTTGATCATCGACTTCAGTGTCCTTAATTCGGGATCGTTTCTGTCAGTAAACTGTCTGTGTAGCCGTTTAAGCCTCGAGAGCAGTCTACTTTTATGTCGGTACAGAGAATCGATTGTCGCGTTTCGATACTTTTCAGTTTGTTCTTCGTCGGTGGAACGTCCTACCCGAGGGATAGTCCGCTCCATTGTCCGTTTGATGACGACATTTATTTGCCGTAAATGAGTGTCGATCTCATCGTTCGTCAAGTTCCTGTTTGTCGGTGGATCGATCTCGCATGAGCGTAAGTCGCGCTTCAAAACTCTAGAGAAGCGCGACCACTGCGCTTTTCGGTAATCGAAAGAACGCACTTGGTCGTACTGCTCCAGCTGCGTCTGCACGTTCGGGATCCGTAATACGGCGGCAAGTCCGTAGTGATCACTATAGTACTTAACCGCTCGTAAACAGTTCCGCGTGCTTAGATCAGTGTTTGTTAGTTCGAGTCTTTCGTCAACTAGCGCCAAGTCCAAGAAAGAACCGTCTCTAGGGAAAGACGGGATATCCGTCGCGTACAATTCGAGTTTGTACTCAATCATATTATGACACCACCAGTCGTGAAAATGGTTGCCTCTAGGGTTCAGAATATCATTTTCCCATGCCGCGTGTTTAGCATTGAGGTCTCCGCCCAAAAAGTAATAGTTATCTTCCGATTGAAGCTGTAAGCAACGAAAAAGCGTCTCGATCTCATTCAAAAATTCAATGCGTTGAGGAGATTCAGGTGCGTAAAGCGACACCACATACACCCGCCTTTGGCTATGAGGGGAATGCATACGATGCATGCTTCCAACACCTGGAACCTTCGCACGTCCCCGCTGGATATGACCCTATGGCGCAAGCCTTTACGAATTAAGATAGCGACACCACCTCCTTGTGTGGAGTTGGGTCGGTCTCTTCTAACTACAATGTAATTCCTATAGCCTATTTTGCGTTTCGGAGTTAGCTTAGTTTCGCTAACCAGAAGTACATCAGGCTTTTCGGCTTCCAACAGATTGGAAAGATTGATCCTTCTCTCGATCCGAATAAGTGAATTAACATTCACCGCAAGGATCTTCAAGTTTACCTCGTCCAGCGTACCTACCCATCATATTCATGGCACGGCAGACTCGGCAAACAGTGTTGAATAGATAACGTCTATTCGAGCCGCTTGCTCATTTAATTGTTTCTGGAAATTGTCGATCTTTCCGTGCAATGACAGAAGGATCGATTTTAAATCCAGATCCGCTTCCGGTGTAGGAACCTTCGGCGCGCTTTTTGTCATTGTGCTACCCGGACCAGTTACCATTTGGGCAAAGGACACGTTGGGTGCTACAAAATTAGAGAACGAGCGACTCTGTTACGGGGGCATACCTGTAATGAGAAAAAAAAAAGTGTAATAAAATATGTAAACAACACCGGTAGGATTGCAGCAAAGTGCAGTCACGGTTAAACTCCAATTTCAGAAGCAGGAACTCAACGGGAATTAATATGACCTGCAACAAAACAATCAAATCAAAATGTAGAAATATTAATATCTAAACTTATGTACTCACCAAAGTAAATTGTATATTATATTGTTCCCATCCACGTCCATTACTGCTTTTCATTTGTTCTGTTGCAGTCTGACATTTCGTTTGGCATGCGTTTTTATGTTATTGGTTTTGTTTTTAGCAAAGATCAGTTGGTTGCTTGCATTGACTGCCTTACCGACGAAGTGTCGATGCACTACCAATTGAAATGAATTTCGATAACTCATCAAAATGACTTTCATTATCATTCGTTCTTAGGGTTAATTTTATTGTATATTTAGGTTTAGCTTATAATGTGATATTTTTTTAGGTGCAATATTTATGTTTTAGGAAGTAAGTAGGATAGTTTATGTCATTATTTATTACCATTATGTAGTTTATTGTCCGGTAGCGATTAATCGATATCTTAAAGAAGAGTTTGGAGAGTCAGAGATTCAGCTCCTCCTCCTAAGAGAATAGGACAATGGTAGGGAGAGTTGGTAACGAGTGAAGGATAGAAGATGGGAAATAGAAAATAGAGAGTTCGTCAAATAAGAACATAAACTGACAAATTACAGGAGGGGAAGGGAGTGCAATTCACACTAATACAAGACAATGGTGACAAAAGAAAAAAAAGAAAGAAAAACTGAAAAGAGCAACGACCGACTAACTGACCGGCCCTCAATCATTTTCTTGCCTGATTAGCTGAGGTGATAGTCAAGCTACCAAATTGGGAAGCAAATTTTCTGTTGTAATACAGTGGTGTGCCAAATCAATGCACAGTAGATTTTTTTTTATTGGTGACAATACGTTGAAGGTGAGTTAATTTTTCAAACATTTCCGAGGCAGTATTTTTATTTAAAAAAAAAATTAAATAAATCACAGGGTACGTTCAAGGAATTGACGAGGGAAACGGAGAAGTAGAAAAGAGGGCCGAAGGCTCCTAGGCAGAATAAATGCAATAAATGCACTGTAGAGGTAGGTCATCGTAATTGATTTATCAATTTGGTAGTGCTAACCAATTTACCCCATTTATGTAGAGAGTGATAGATCGAATCGCCATTCTTTAGCTGGTAAATCCAAGGTGCTCTGACCTCTACACTGACTTGTAGGTCACTCCGTCTCTCCGTCTGGTTAATTACTTTTGAACCAGTACTTAGCACAGTTTGCGATTGGAATAGAGCGGGCCGTCTTTATACCGCCAGTCCAAGGCAGCAAATCCCAAAAGTCGATTCCCCACCTCAAAAGCGAAGGAACACGGTGCTCATCGTTCAAAAGGCACTTCCTGTCAAAGGTGTGCGGAATTCGCTATCACAATCCCGGGGGAGATCGTCATTCGTGAACGTACGGCGAGTTACCCAACAGCAGAAAGACAGAGCAAATAGTGACAAAAGTCTACACAGTGCGGCTCCGCGCCTGAAAAGCCAAAAGGGCTCAGCCAAGGAGCTACTCCAAGGAACAGAAAAGAAAAGAAAACAGAAAACCTATTGTGAAATTGTGTTTTAGTGCCACAAAGAACATTTTATTTTAATTGAATAGTGATTTGGATTTTTGAATTTTTGAATTTTTTTGATTAGATTTAACGTAACGTAAGGTTAGGGGTATAGTTCTGGTTTTAATAGTATATTTTGTGTTGTGCGTGGATACATCTTTGAAGCAGATACCAGCGTCTTCTTTTTGTGCTGCCGGCAGAACATCGGGGGACAAGAAACGTGAGTAATTTAACCTTTTGTTGTACTTCTAATTGAATTTATTTAGTATATTAAGTATAGTTAGTATTAAGATCAGAACCATACGTTTATTTTATTCCGATTTTGAGTTTTCTTTGCTTTGCTTCGATATTCCATTTTCCTTTTTTCCTTTTTCTTTTTTTTCATTTTCTTTTGGATTTTTTTTTTATATAAATATTTGGTGTAGGGTACCTATAGTATAATATAATTTGCGTAAGGTGGCACTTTGCACATTGGATTATTATTATTATAATATAACTTGAACTTAGTGTTTCTACACGAAATATGTGCGTTTAATTTCGCTTCGCTACCGGTGTGTGGATGTATGAGAAGGCCGTCCTTCTATAGGTAAACAATGACAGTACGGGACAGTTACTAACGAGACGACAGGATGTGACTTACGTTTTTCGGTTACTAGCACAGTTAGGGTTGTGACTGGAGGGAATCTTTAAGGGGCTATCTTCATCGTGATCGGCCAAGAAGATAGCCATGGAAGTGTTCTTATGGACATGGGGTGGGCTGGCCAACCCTTGCCACTAACACCAGGCAGGTCTCAGAGTCATGGCGAACCACTATCCAGGGGGGACACTGGAAAGGCCAAAACTGCGGGTTAGGTTTAGTGGAGCGTAGTTTTAAGATAGTTTAGGTATAGATTAGGGATTAGTTTAGCTTATAGGTTAGAATAGCTTTAGTTAGGATATAGTTAGGTCTAGTTTTCGCGAGTTTCTTCCCGGTCTTCCTCAAGGATAGTGGCACAAGTTCTTGGGGTTTCTTTTCACTTTCATTTTCCTTTTTTTTTTTTTTTCTTTATCTCTCTTTCTATCTTACTTTCGTCTTACAAGGGTCCTATCGTCCGTCCGAGGTCTGCGTAACGTAGCTTTCTCCCTTCTTTTTTTTTTTGATTAAAAATGGCATGTAATAAAGATGTTTGTTGAGCAGGTGGCATACGGTGAGGGGGCAAGAACTACCCCGTCCGACGAGCTTTAGCCGAGCGACCGCGAGCATGCCGCGCCCTCCTCACCTGTGCCAAAGCTGCCCCTGTGGCTCGACCCTGGCTCACAACAATGGCGCCCAACGTTTTTTTTTTTTTGGCTAGGCCGATTGCGACTTCAAGGGGATGATTTTCCTTCGTGAAGGTCATCGCCTTGGACTTGCAACAGCCTTCGCGATTTTTTTGTTTACATCTGTTATTTTTTTACTTTCCTGTCTCTTCTTCACCCAAGGACTGTAAGAGCTCGGTCTCAAAGCAAGCAGATGACAGCTATCCAATCCGTAGGCTCAAAGCCGGAGGATCTAGTGAGGTTGTCAGACGTCTGTAGAGAGACTATGAGCTGCTTTCGGTACAGGGATGGATTGAAGATTGCCGCCCAATCGCCGGGCGTACAGCTAGACGATTTCGTGAGGCAGTCAGAAGTCTATCTCAATGCCGAGAGCGGGTCAAAGTGGATAGGCCAAACTGCTAGCAGCTATCCGAAAGTACTAGTTTCGGCACACCTTCTGTGAGGCGTAAGCGTAGGCCTGGAAGCTTTGATCGGCTTGAGATATAGTCTGGAAGCCCTGCTATCCTTTTATTTGGTCTTGCCAGATAGCAAGCTGTGGTAGGGAAGAAAGGCATATTCCAACACTCGCCATGATTCTGGGACACCAGTCACAATCCAACAGTACGACGAATACATCTTACGACTATTACGCGACATACAGACATACACCTATAGAATGGTTTGCGGAGAACCTTACCTGAAATCCACACACCAAAGCGACCACATATCAATTTTGAAACAAAAAACCGAAACCATATAAGCGAGCACATACAAAAACGTTACAATAAAATCCATAACCGATTCTATTAACACAAATAAGTAGGTATCCACAAGTACGTGAACCAAAGATTGAATTACTTTTGGTACATTAAAACAGAGTTAGGATTACCCTCAACTTAATCATTTTTGAATTTTTGAATTGAAATAAAACATCCTGAATTACATCAACAATAAATAAATAGTTATTCTCAACTATGGAGAATCCCAAACTAGGCAAGGGTGATAAAAGTGTAGGAGCGATCCCGAAGAGCACCTCGATTAAGAAGTCCCAAACCGAAAGCCGCTCATTGGGATATTCTACATTTGGGGATAATAGATCCGGGTTAGGCCAGATGACTGACCAACCTGGACAAAATTTTGCTACAGGGACTAGGAACATGGACATAACGGACTTAACGAACTATTCCTACGACTTCATGGCGTTCAGCCCAGACGACCCCCGACGACATTTTCCAACGGACATGTCGAACAAAAAAGTAGCTCCACCATTAGGAAGAATTGGAGAAGAAACTGGGTGGGAACAGCAATTCCCTCCAGTAGACAGGAACGCAAGCGAGTACGACGACCAGACAAAACAAACCTCAACTCACAAACGGTTCCCTATGCAGCGTCAAGTAGCAGTACCACAAGATCAAGACTCTACCGGCGCTGCCAACGGACGAGGCGACACGGCCATAGCAGGAACCGGACAACCAACCGAACGTCAACAAACTCATAAGACCAACAACAATAACGTACGTAACGAGACTCTAGTAGAGGACGAAGACAATACAGAACCAATGCCAGAGGTGATCTCGACTGCTATGGGAGGCAACCAGGCTGAAGTCTTGTCGGCCCTAGCAGACACTATGAAAACGATGATGGTGACCTTCCAAAACAACATGAAGGTCATAAACAAGAAAATTTCCAGCCTGGAGCTTTCCGTAGCAGCCCAGGGGGACCCAATGGCACTAACAGCCAGACGACAAGAGACAAGCAGGCAGTCGACTCAACTACCAATTGAACCGGAATATGCTCGAGTATCGCAACCTGAGCACCGTGAAAAAAATAGGCAAAAACAAGAGACATTTTACCCACAGGACGAAGGAAGGCGATTCGATATGCCAGTGCATAAATGGGGTATAAAGTTTGATGGCACCTCCAAAACAATGTCAGTGCTAAGTTTCCTGTTTAGAGTTGAAACCTTACAGCGGCAAAGTGGCCTTTCCGACGAAAATTTACTGGCTCAATTCCTTCATCTGGTTACAGGCCCAGCTGAACGTTGGTACTGGCAATTCCTGCAAGAGAATGAGGGAGATGAGGGGTTAGGTTATAGAGATTTGAGGGCCGAGTTAGTTAAGCAGTTCAGCAATAACAGAAGAGACCATGAAATACTAAGAGCAATCATGGATAGAAGACAGCTGCCCCATGAAACGTTCGATGACTTCTATGGCGACATTAGGGCTATGGCTTTGCAAATGACAAATAGACCTCACGAAAGAGATTTGACAGACATTCTAAGACAGAATTTGAAGGATAGAGTAGCGAACTTAATCTTTGGATGCCGCATTAGGGGAATTCAAGATTTAAGAGAGGAATGTAGGAGAGCGGAAAAACATCTCATGACTAGGGAACAGAAGTTCAGAAGACAGGTGACTGAAATCGATGACCATACAAGACCAAGGCATAGACAGGAGCAGCAAGAGGACACAGGGGACGAAGACTTAGACATGGAGATAGCTGCTCTCCGCCAACAGCACAGAACGAATAGACCGCCAAGACAAAGGTCTGATCAGAATACCGCAGGTAACCCAGAAACGTCTAGGGTTACGAAAACGACGCAGCCGACTTGCACGTCAAGCTTCCACTCCCTAACATGTTTCAATTGCGGTCAGGGAAACCTCAGTTTCCATTGCGCTAAGTGCCAGGAAAACCTGAAGATCGGCAGTGCTACCGGGAGCAACTTGCCGATGCAACCAGCAATCCCGGAGCAACAAGACATCCTGGATCAATCCAAATACTGAAAAGATGTCAAGAAATGAGTAATGAAGAGACACAAAAAAAGATGTCGCCGAGAAAAAGTCTCCACCAAAGACTTCAAGAATACCGCGAAGTCAGCAAGCGAATTTTCGGGGAGGAAGTGGCAATGTCGGCGAAGAAGACAAGAAATTTTAGGAAGATTAGTAGGTTAAGGGAAATAAGTGCAATAAATAGACGACGTAAGAGAAGTATTATTGCGTCGGTAATAACAGTGACAGACGATAACCGGCCATATGCCAAAGTTCAAGTAGAAGGAGAAGAGCTCCTAGGTTTATTAGACAGTGGGGCATCAATCAGTTGCCTAGGGAAAGGAGCCATAGAATTCTTAGACCGACACAATCTCAACATGACAAAGATGACATCAGACGTCAGGACAGCGGACGGAAACAACCAACGCATACTAGGACGATTTATGACTACAGTATCATGGGGTGGCAGGTCAAATAAGATAGAATTGTTCGTAGTCCCAAGCCTTCAACAAACGCTGTATTTAGGAGTTGACTTTTGGAGGACGTTTAGGGTCGCTCCAAACATAATTAACGAACTCGACATCCCATCGCCGATAGAAAACCAGACATCTGTCCAGGCACTCTCACCAGAGCAGACCCAACAGCTGGAGAGAGTCAAGCTGCTGTTTCCCTCCTTCGCGGTATTGGGACTGGGTAAAACAAGCCTAGAAGAACATATTATTGAGGTAGAGGACGAAAAAATTCCTATCAAGCAAAGGCACTATCCGATTTCACCGGCGGTCCAAAAGCTCTTATATGACGAGTTAGACCGCATGATCTCTTTAGGGGTCATCGAAGAGAGCAACAGTGCGTGGAGCTCTCCAGTTGTGCTGGTGAGGAAACCCGGGAAAAATAGACTGTGCCTGGACTCAAGGAAGGTTAACGCAGTGACGAAGAAGGATGCGTACCCTCTTCCCCACATTGAAGGCCTCCTCAGTAGGCTTCAAGATACGCGATATATATCAGGTATCGACCTGAAAGATGCGTTCTGGCAAATTCCTCTGGAGCGCAGATCAAGAGAGAAGACGGCCTTCACAGTACCTGGGCGACCGCTGTATCAGTTCACGGTGATGCCGTTCGGACTGTGCAACGCCGCCCAGAGAATGTGCCGGCTGATGGACAAAGTCATACCCGCTCGGCTGAGAGAGTGTGTCTTTGTCTATCTCGATGACCTCTTGGTTTGCTCTCCAGATTTTGAAGCACATGTCAGAACGCTCGAAGAGGTAGCTAGGTGTTTGCGAACAGCGGGGCTCACAATCAATGTGGAGAAGAGCAAGTTCTGCTATAGGGAGATCAAGTACCTAGGGTATATCGTCGGCGATGGGTGTTTACGCACTGACCCAGCCAAGGTATCGGCGGTCGACGAATTTCCAGTTCCCAAGACCCCTAAGCAGCTCCGACGGTTTCTGGGAATGACGGGGTGGTATAGGCGATTCATTCCTAACTTCGCGGCCTTGGCCGCCCCTATGACAGACTGCCTTAAAAAAGGACAAACTTTCGCTATGACCGACGATGCGCTGAACGCGTTCAAGAAACTTAAGGCGACTTTGGTGACCGCACCAATACTCACAAATCCGGATTTCACGAAACGTTTCTATATACAATGTGACGCGTCGACGACAGGAGTCGGAAGTGTGCTCTTCCAAATGGATGCAGAGAACAGCGAACGACCCATAGCATTCATGTCCCAGAAGCTGAATTCCGCCCAGCGAAATTACAGCGTAACGGAGCTTGAATGCTATGCGGCTGTTCTATCTGTTAAGAAGTTCAGGGCCTACGTTGAGGGATTACCCTTTACGATTATAACGGACCATGCCAGTCTCAAATGGCTCATGACGCAAAAGGATCTGTCTGGTCGTCTGGCCAGATGGAGCCTTAAGCTTCAGGGGTTCGACTTTGAGATAGAGCATCGGAAAGGGGTCCAAAACGTGGTCCCTGACACTCTTTCTCGTGTCCATATGGATGAGCTCACTACCGAATCAGACATACTACAGGTCGACCTTGACTCACCATTCTTTTCTTCAGAAGAGTATGATGAGTTAAGGAAGACCATAAACGAACGACAGGACCAATTACCTGACATTTGTGTTTCGGACGGGTTTGTGTATAAACGAACGGACGTACGAACTGGCGACGTTATCCAAGAAGATAGGGCCTGGAAACTGTGGATACCGACGGAGTTGCGCGGAGGCCTCGTAGAATCCGCTCATAATCACCCATCAGCAGGGCATGGCGGTATACATAAAACACTAGCCAGGTTAAGGCAGTTCTACTTTTGGCCAGGTATGGCCACTGAAGTCCAAAACTGGATCAAATCCTGTGATATTTGTAAGTGCAATAAACCCCTTAATGTGATATCTCGACCGCCGATGGGAAAACAGACAGTTACGGAGCGACCCTTCCAGAGACTCTATATAGACTTTCTAGGACCATATACACGGACAAGGAACGGACACACGCACATTTTTATAGTCCTAGACCACTTCAGTAAATTTGTATTCTTAAAACCGATTAGGAAAGCAACGGCGGCAGAGGTAGTAAAGTATCTGGAAGAGTCAGTGTTTCATGTCTTTGGTGTCCCAGAGTATATCCACTCAGACAATGGCAAACAATTCGTTTCTGAGATGTTTGCCAGCTTCTTAGTAAAATACGGGGTCAGACATGTCCGTACCGCGTTCTACTCTCCTCAGGCCAATGCGTCAGAGAGGGTTAACCGCTCCGTGTTGGCCAAAATTAGGTCCTACCTTAAAGACGACCAGAGAAACTGGGACCAACATGTCAGTGACGCGGCATTTTCCCTGAGGAGTGTGGTGCACGATGCGACCATGTTTGAACCCTACTACGCGGTGTTCGGCACCCATATGGTTCAGCACGCGAGTGCCTACGAAACACTTAGAAAATTAGATAAGATCAAAGACATAGACACTGTGATAACCAATAACAACGACAAACTAGAGCTGATTAGAACCAAAATATTCAATAACCTAGGGCTTGCTCACCAAAAGGCAGCAAAAGTGTACAAGTGTAGAAGTAGAAGTGTGAAATACCAGGAAGGACAGATAATCTATAAAAGAAACTTTAGGCAAATAGCCTAATCGACAAGTACAATGCAAAATTAGGTCCGAAATTCATCAAGTGCCTAGTACTAAAGTCCTTAGGTAATGCACTCTACGAGATTGGAAGTCTCAATGGAGAAAAGATAGGCATTTACCACGCCAAGGATCTCCATGCATAGTTAGTATACCTTTCTGACGCACTCTCGCCTGCCGTTGCTTTATTAGCTGTGATATTTACCCTTAGTGATGTCCCTTTATGTTATTTATTTATTAATTATAGTTTATTTATTTATTTACAACATAGTTTATTTATTTATTTACAACATAGCTTATTTATTTATTTAATCATATCATAGTTCATTTATTTATTATAGAGTTTATTTACTTATGTGTTGATTTATTTATCCATCGTGTAGTCCAGATTTTATTTATTTATTTATTTATAAGTATGTTTTATTTATCTATAGTCAGTTTTATCTGTGATATTAGCGTTAGGTAATCACTCACAAAACAAAATTCCTAAAGTACCTGAGTATGCATATGTCATACAAGGAAATACAGCACAAATAAACAAAATCAGCTGTATCAAACCTAACAGGGTATATGACCGGCCAGCGTACACGCCCCAATCACAACTGTTGGCAACGCGATTATTACTTCGATGTTGGCAACGCGATTATTACTTCGAGTATCGGGATTTTCGGCTCGCAAAAAAGGGAGTAATCGTTGCTTTGACTTGCTAGCTGGATTTTGTAGATTTAAGATATTGAATAAAGGGATTGTACAAAAATACGAGGGCTGTTTCACTCACGGAACACAACAAAGTGGCGACGAGGATTTAAAAAAAAACAAAACGGAAGGATCAAATAAATAATTCGAGATTTACTTCACGTTTCTTTTTTTTCCCTAACCTCACAGAATGGCGAACAGCGATCAGCATATCCCCGGATCATCAAGAGAAGCAGCGGGGCAACTCCCAGCTGCAGCTCAGACCCAACCATCAGGCATGGACCCCATTCTAGTCCAGATCATCTCACAAAACAGCATATAACTGGAGAAAATTGCCCAAATGTCACTCGGGGCATCGCATGGAACAGCCACGGAGTTGAAAATGGATGCATTAGCGAAAAATATCAACGAATTCCATTATGATCCCGAAAACGGACAAACTTTTCCAGTTTGGTACAGGCGCTATGAAGATCTTTTCGCGGAAGATGCCAAGGATTTTGACGACCCGAGTAAGGTAAGACTTCTACTGCGCAAAATTCATCGTATTTCGCACGACAAGTACGTGGATTACATTCTGCCGAAACTGCCACGGGAATTGAGTTTTACCGAAACAGTAAAAAAATTATCAGAGTTGTTCGGTCGCTCCGAGTCAGTTTTCGCAGCGCGTTTCAATTGCCTTCAAATGACAAAAGGCGATCTAGACGACTACATAACATTTGCAGCAAGAGTCAACCGCAATTGTGAAAATTTCGAGCTGGAAAAGTTCACAATGAATCAGCTGAAATGCATCGTCTACGTGATGGGTCTCAAGTCACCGAAGGACGCAGATATCCGCATCAAACTTCTGTCACTTCTTGACAAGGAAATAGATCTGACAGTAGACAAATTAGTGTCAGAAATTCTACGGTGTCAAAACCTAAAGAAAGACACGTTCTTAATCGAGACAGGACCATCTAAAGTTCAACACGTCGCGGTCAAACAAACTCAAAAAGGCCACCGTACATCCAGCCAGACCGATGAAAAAAACAATCACAAGTGTGGAAACATAAAACCCAGAACGCCTTGTTGGAATTGCGGCGGTATGCACTTTTCGAGGGATTGTTTTTTTACAAATCACAAGTGCAAAGACTGCAACAAAGTCGGCCACAAGGAAGGGTATTGTCCTTGCGTCAACAAATCAACAAGGAAAGCGAGCAGTACAGCAATGACTTCCAAGAAAAAGTTTCATCATGGCCGACCGCATACAGCCAAAAGCAATCGGGTCTACGCCGTCAATCAACGTATGTGGGCACAAAAACGCAAGTATGCTGACGTCAATATCAACGGTAATAACGTCAGACTCCAAATCGACACGGGTTCTGACATAACAATCATCTCAAAGTCAGTTTGGTCATCAATCGGATCCCCAGCGATTGTCAAAACGCATCATACAGCCAGGGACGCATCAACTAACCAACTCCCCATCATAGGACAGTTCGAAGCGCACATTGTCTTGCAAGGAAATGACCAGGTCAGTACAGTCTATGTTTCCAAAATTAACAGTCTCAATATCTTCGGAGTAGATTTAATGGAGAAATTTGACCTTTGGGACAAGCCCATCACCACTTTTTGCAAAGCAATTAGCACAGCCGACGGAGCAGCAGTAATATCATCGATCAAAAACCAATTTCCACAAGTATTCCGTGAAGGCCCAGGTCACTGCACCAAATTCAAAATTAATATACAACTTAAAGAAGACGCAAAACCAGTTTTCGTGCCCAGAAGACCTGTGGCTTATTCCGCCTTGCCAGCAATTGACAAAGAACTGAACCGGTTACAAGATGCTGGTATCATCACACCAGTAACTTACTCCGCCTGGGGAGCTCCAATAGTCGTAGTCAAACGAGCTAACGGGAGCATTCGCATCTGCGCAGATTATTCAACAGGGTTGAATGCCTGTGTGGAGCCGCACAGTCATCCACTACCACTTCCAGAGGACATTTTTGCAAAGATGTCAAATTGCAAATGCTTCACCCGCATAGATTTGTCAGACGCCTATCTACAAATGGAAGTGGACGATCAAACCAAAGGAATACTTACCATTCACACTCATCGCGGCCTATATACAGTAAATAGGCTCTCACCAGGAGTCAAAGCAGCCCCCGGTGCTTTTCAAAAAGCAATGGATACAATTCTGGCCGGAATCCAAGAAGCATCAGCATACATAGACGACGTAATTGTAGCAACAGAGTCGGTGGAGAAAAACATCACCGTGGTTCAGGAGGTTTTGCGAAGATTTGCAGAATATGGCCTCACAGTCAATTGGGACAAATGCCAGTTTTTCGCGAAGGAATGCAAGTATTTGGGGCATATCATCAGCCACGAAGGACTTCGACCAGATCCCAACAAGCTCACAGCCATACAAAAATTGCCAACACCAACGAACATCCGTGAACTTCGATCATTTTTGGGCGCCGTAAATTATTACGGAAAATTTATCAAGCAGATGCGATCACTACGAGCTCCGTTGGATGAACTCCTCAAAACCAACACACAATGGTCATGGTCAGCAGAGTGTCAACAAAGTTTCGAAAAATTCAAAAAAATACTTTCATCGGATTTGGTAGTCACTCACTATAATCCAGCGCTACCGATAGTCGTTGCAGCAGACGCATCAATCGTCGGAATTGGAGCTCGCATATCTCACGTCATGGATGATGGATCCGAAAAAGCTATTTATCACGCTTCCCGTTCACTCACGGCTGCAGAGAAAAAATACAGCCAAGTCGAAAAAGAAGCTTTGGCATTAGTTTTTGCAGTCACCAAGTTTCACCGAATGATTTACGGGAGGAAATTCAGCCTGTTAACTGACCACAAACCGTTGTTGTCGATTTTTGGATCCAAAAAGGGGATACCAACTCACACGGCAAACAGACTCCAGCGGTGGGCATTAACATTAATGTCTTACGACTTCGAAATCAAATACATCTCAACACACGACTTTGGTTATGTCGATGTGCTTTCTCGCCTCATCAACAGTCATAGGAAACCGGAGGAAGAGTTTATAGTAGCCAGCACTAAATTGGAGTTAGAAGTCCAATCAATCCTTCAGGACAACATCCACTCATTGCCTCTCACTTTTCACATGGTAAGTGCAGCTACACAAAAAGATAAATTATTACAGAAAATCATACGCTACGTTCAAAATGGTTGGCCCGAAAACCCAGATGATTCTACTATCTCAGCATTTTGCAACCGGAGAAATTCAATTTCAACTGTGGATAACTGTTTACTATACGGCGAACGCATCATCATTCCGGACATTTTTCGCAAACGAGTTCTCACTCAACTCCACAAAGGACACCAGGGGATAGTGAGAATGAAGGAAATTGCTCGCTCACATGTCTATTGGCCCACTATCGATGCCGATATCACAAACTGGGTGCGACAATGTCAAGGCTGCGCGTTGGAAGCAAAAACTCCGGTAAAAGCGCTACTGAGTTCATGGCCAATAGCAACAACCCCCATGCAACGTATTCACATTGACATCGCAGGGCCAGTTAACTCTAAGTACTACTTAATTATTGTAGACGCTTATTCCAAATATCCAGAAATTTTTCAAACAGAAACCATTACATCAGATACTATGATACAAAAACTTTCTGAATTTTTCGCACATTTTGGTCAGCCCCAAGAGATCGTTTCAGATAATGGCACGCAATTTGTCAGTGCTTCTTTCCAGGAGTTCTGCAAATCCAGAGGAATAAAGCACACGCGAACAGCACCATACCACCCGCAATCAAACGGGCAAGCAGAACGTTTTGTGGATACACTGAAGAGGACACTTGCCAAATTTAAAGAAGGAGGGACGGATCTCCAGCATCTTCAAGAATTCTTATTGGCATATCGATCAACTCCCAATCGTAATGCGCCAGACTTCAAGTCACCAGCCGAAAGTTTCGTCGGAAGGAAAATCAAAACGAACATTGATCTCTTGAAGAAACCTGAGGAGCCGCCAGTCATTCGCAATCGGAAAATGGAGGAACAATTCAACCGTAGGAACAACGCTAAACACCGAAGTTTTAACCCAGGGGATCCAATATACGCAAAGGTTTTCAAGGGAAATAAACAAATTTGGGTTCCCGGCGAAGTTGTCAATAAACATGGAAATGTCAACTATGAAGTAACCATCATGTTAGATGGGCATACATCTCTAAGGCGGAAACATATTAATCAACTCCGTTTTCGTCACTCTGAAAATGGAATGGGTAATATTAATCCTTTTTTAAAACATTTTGATTTCGTTGACAGGTACATACCTGTGACGTCGGACATAAGTCAGCGACATCCCAATGGCACTGAACCAGCAGCACCGCCTACAATTAAAGAGCAAATTACTCCGATTTCAACTCCAACCGAATCGATAGATGAACCTGAGGCAGCAACCAGTAACTCACATCAACCAGGCCGTTCAAACGAAAGTCAGCAAGGGACTTCAACAACAGGAGCTTACCGAAGATCTACTCGAGCGCGACGACCACCCGGTTGGCATGATGATTATACGCCCGACTATCTATAACTTCACAAAGGAGGATGTTGGCAACGCGATTATTACTTCGATGTTGGCAACGCGATTATTACTTCGAGTATCGGGATTTTCGGCTCGCAAAAAAGGGAGTAATCGTTGCTTTGACTTGCTAGCTGGATTTTGTAGATTTAAGATATTGAATAAAGGGATTGTACAAAAATACGAGGGCTGTTTCACTCACGGAACACAACAACAACAATAGACTACCACAATGATAGGTACGCAACGGAAACACATCAAAACAAAAACAAGACACAATCAGCATTAGCCACAACTTTTTATTCTAACCATATTTGGTATTAGACGCGCACTTTTTACACCTATCGACGCATAATTTGCCCGGCTAATGGAGTATTGGATATCCCAGGGCGCAGGCCCTTGCCACACGTACTAGTCCAGCCAACATAGCCTTAGTTTCAACAGGGTCGAGCTTATTAGAAATTAGGCTGGAGTTCCTGTCTATAGGAACATAATTAATCCTCGGATGACCCCTCTTTTTACGAGGTCGTTAGCCTTACGGCCACTCGGCAAACGACGTCGAGCCTGTTACGGGGGCATACCTGTAATGAGAAAAAAAAAAGTGTAATAAAATATGTAAACAACACCGGTAGGATTGCAGCAAAGTGCAGTCACGGTTAAACTCCAATTTCAGAAGCAGGAACTCAACGGGAATTAATATGACCTGCAACAAAACGATCAAATCAAAATGTAGAAATATTAATATCTAAACTTATGTACTCACCAAAGTAAATTGTATATTATATTGTTCCCATCCACGTCCATTACTGCTTTTCATTTGTTCTGTTGCAGTCTGACATTTCGTTTGGCATGCGTTTTTATGTTATTGGTTTTGTTTTTAGCAAAGATCAGTTGGTTGCTTGCATTGACTGCCTTACCGACGAAGTGTCGATGCACTACCAATTGAAATGAATTTCGATAACTCATCAAAATGACTTTGATTATCATTCGTTCTTAGGGTTAATTTTATTGTATATTTAGGTTTAGCTTATAATGTGATATTTTTTTAGGTGCAATATTTATGTTTTAGGAAGTAAGTAGGATAGTTTATGTCATTATTTATTACCATTATGTAGTTTATTGTCCGGTAGCGATTAATCGATATCTTAAAGAAGAGTTTGGAGAGTCAGAGATTCAGCTCCTCCTCCTAAGAGAATAGGACAATGGTAGGGAGAGTTGGTAACGAGTGAAGGATAGAAGATGGGAAATAGAAAATAGAGAGTTCGTCAAATAAGAACATAAACTGACAAATTACAGGAGGGGAAGGGAGTGCAATTCACACTAATACAAGACAATGGTGACAAAAGAAAAAAAAGAAAGAAAAACCGAAAAGAGCAACGACCGGCTAACTGACCGGCCCTCAATCATTTTCTTGCCTGATTAGCTGAGGTGATAGTCAAGCTACCAAATTGGGAAGCAAATTTTCTGTTGTAATACAGTGGTGTGCCAAATCAATGCACAGATTTTTTTTTATTGGTGACAATACGTTGAAGGTGAGTTAATTTTTCAAACATTTCCGAGGCAGTATTTTTATTTAAAAAAAAAATTAAATACATCACAGGGTACGTTCAAGGAATTGACGAGGGAAACGGAGAAGTAGAAAAGAGGGCCGAAGGCTCCTAGGCAGAATAAATGCAATAAATGCACTGTAGAGGTAGGTCATCGTAATTGATTTATCAATTTGGTAGTGCTAACCAATTTACCCCATTTATGTAGAGAGTGATAGATCGAATCGCCATTCTTTAGCTGGTAAATCCAAGGTGCTCTGACCTCTACACTGACTTGTAGGTCACTCCGTCTCTCCGTCTGGTTAATTACTTTTGAACCAGTACTTAGCACAGTTTGCGATTGGAATAGAGCGGGCCGTCTTTATACCGCCAGTCCAAGGCAGCAAATCCCAAAAGGCGATTCCCCACCTCAAAAGCGAAGGAACACGGTGCTCATCGTTCAAAAGGCACTTCCTGTCAAAGGTGTGCGGAATTCGCTATCACAATCCCGGGGGAGATCGTCATTCGTGAACGTACGGCGAGTTACCCAACAGCAGAAAGACAGAGCAAATAGTGACAAAAGTCTACACAGTGCGGCTCCGCGCCTGAAAAGCCAAAAGGGCTCAGCCAAGGAGCTACTCCAAGGAACAGAAAAGAAAAGAAAACAGAAAACCTATTGTGAAATTGTGTTTTAGTGCCACAAAGAACATTTTATTTTAACTGAATAGTGTTTTGGATTTTTGAATTTTTGAATTTTTTTGATTAGATTTAACGTAACGTAAGGTTAGGGGTATAGTTCTGGTTTTAATAGTATATTTTGTGTTGTGCGTGGATACATCTTTGAAGCAGATACCAGCGTCTTCTTTTTGTGCTGCCGGCAGAACATCGGGGGACAAGAAACGTGAGTAATTTAACCTTTTGTTGTACTTCTAATTGAATTTATTTAGTATATTAAGTATAGTTAGTATTAAGATCAGAACCATACGTTTATTTTATTCCGATTTTGAGTTTTCTTTGCTTTGCTTCGATATTCCATTTTCCTTTTTTCCTTTTTCTTTTTTTTCATTTTCTTTTGGATTTTTTTTTTATATAAATATTTGGTGTAGGGTACCTATAGTATAATATAATTTGCGTAAGGTGGCACTTTGCACATTGGATTATTATTATTACAATATAACTTGAACTTAGTGTTTCTACACGAAATATGTGCGTTTAAATTCGCTTCGCTACCGGTGTGTGGATGTATGGGAAGGCCGTCCTTCTATAGGTAAACAATGACAGTACGGGACAGTTACTAACGAGACGACAGGATGTGACTTACGTTTTTCGGTTACTAGCACAGTTAGGGTTGTGACTGGAGGGAATCTTTAAGGGGCTATCTTCATCGTGATCGGCCAAGAAGATAGCCATGGAAGTGTTCTTATGGACATGGGGTGGGCTGGCCAACCCTTGCCACTAACACCAGGCAGGTCTCAGAGTCATGGCGAACCACTATCCAGGGGGGACACTGGAAAGGCCAAAACTGCGGGTTAGGTTTAGTGGAGCGTAGTTTTCAGATAGTTTAGGTATAGATTAGGGATTAGTTTAGCTTATAGGTTAGAATAGCTTTAGTTAGGATATAGTTAGGTCTAGTTTTCGCGAGTTTCTTCCCGGTCTTCCTCAAGGATAGTGGCACAAGTTCTTGGGGTTTCTTTTCACTTTCATTTTCCTTTTTTTTTTTTTTTCTTTATCTCTCTTTCTATCTTACTTTCGTCTTACAAGGGTCCTATCGTCCGTCCGAGGTCTGCGTAACGTAGCTTTCTCCCTTCTTTTTTTTTTGATTAAAAATGGCATGTAATAAAGATGTTTGTTGAGCAGGTGGCATACGGTGAGGGGGCAAGAACTACCCCGTCCGACGAGCTTTAGCCGAGCGACCGCGAGCATGCCGCGCCCTCCTCACCTGTGCCAAAGCTGCCCCTGTGGCTCGACCCTGGCTCACAACAACTCTTTCGACCTTTCTCTTCTTCGGACTTCTGCTTTCGAGCCTGCACATTCTGTTTAACCTGCTGATACCTGGGACATCCCTTGAAATTTTCAGGATGTCCTGAGGTGTTGCAGAGTACACATGAGAGCTGGTCCCGATCCTCTACTCTATCTGTGCCTAAGGCACATTCCCCATGTTTGTGGTCCTTGTTGCACTTAACGCACCTGAACTGCATGTGGCAGTTAGCTGCGGCGTGCCCGAACCTCTGGCAGCGCATACATTGCAGTACACGATCTGACCTCTTTAATTTTTCCCAACGTACCGCCTGATAGTACAGGAATCTGATCCTTTTCAGACTATCTATTTTGCTTTCGGGGGTTAGTTGAACCAAAAAGAATGGTAGTTTGCGGCTACCACCCCGGTCCGCAGGCGAGGAAAACGGCTTGACCCCCACGAACTTAAGGTCGTCGCACTCAAAACTCTTAAGCTCCTTTTCAAGCTCCTCTATTTTAACATTGGGGTCTATACCCTTAAGCAGCACCGTTTGTCGCTTTTCTCCTTTTGGAGTGTACGTGAAGTACTCAGCTTCCGCTTTCTCCAGAGCGGTGCGCAACTTTTTGTGCTCCTTCATATTTGTGCACATAATAATATGCTTTGTGGCGTTTAGCCTCTTAAAATAAAAATTATTATTTACTACTAATCTACATAATCTTATACTATCACTTATATCTAAATGACTTACATTAATTGGTGGTACTTTTTGTTTTTTTGTCTCTTTTTGTTGTTCTTGCTGTTGCTGCTGCTGCTGTTGCTGCGGTTGCTGTTGTTGTTGTCTCTGTTGCTGCTGTTGCTGCGGTTGCTGTTGTGTCGGCTGCTGTTGCTGCGGTTGCAGTTGCTGCTGTTGTTGTTTTTGTTGTTGGTGTTGTTGCAGTGGCTTTTTGTGTGCCAGCTGCTTCTTTTGTTGTTGCTGTTGCTTAAGCAGAGCTTGTTGTTGTTGTTGCTGCTTAACCTGTTTTTGTTCTTGCTTATGTTTTTGCTACTCAGCTTGCAATTGCTTCATCTTTTGTTGCTGCTGTTGCAATTTTTGCTGGCGCAATTTTTCCCTCTTTGCGAGGAGCTCCTTGATTAGCCTATCAAGCTGCGCTTCGTCGTCTTCATCGTCTTTTTTGTTCATCTTCGGCGTCCAGTAACTTCTGAAAGGAATTACCTTCGCCCACGTATCTGCCCTCGCCCCCTTCGGACTCGTAAGAGTAGCTGAGGGCATCAGAATCTTCGCCATCTGTCTCGTGTGCTGACGAGGTTGCTCGTGACGACATTTCAACTTCCGTCTTCGACTTCCTCTTATGTGCGAGGTTCGGTGTCGGTTTTAATTTCCTCCTTCGTTTTTCAGTTTTGGTGACTTCTGCTTGTACACGTGCCAATGCTGCGGTACTTGTCGATAGCATGTCCATCGTTGTTGTTGGTGCTGATACTGCTACTGAACTTATTGTTGTTTGTTTTGCTGCTGCTACTGGAGCTGCTGTAGTTGTTGGTTTATCAGCCACTTTCATTTGTCTGGTCACGCGTTTGGCCAACGGGGTATCGCCCTGCGGGACCTTGGGCTGGCCACTGTCCATCGCCTGATCTTCCGGCACTTCCACACTTGTTTTGATTTTGTTTTGTTATTTTTTAAATAAATAAAAATCAATCCCCCACTGGGACTCGAACCTAGCTCCTCTTACGACAGAGCCGACGACTAGTTTACTTTTTTACTTTTAAATTCATTTTTATTAATATTATTAATTAAACTTATATACTAGACAAAAAATGATTAAATCTAATTTAAAACTAACAATCTTAATTCTAGCTTACTGGCTCTTAGCGAGCGCTCTAAACTTAACGATATCCTTAAAATTATTGCCTTTCGGCCTTAAACCTATCAATATTTAGTTTGTTTTGTTTTTTTATTTTCCAAGAAACGTTACAAAAACTTGAATTCTTTATTATTCTTATTTTATTTACAACCTACTTAAAACTACCTAAGCTACTTAGCCTAAATTAATTATAACAAGGGTGGTGAGCAATCTTAAGGATTGGTCAGCATCCTGATTGCGCCTGACAGCCGTCGACAAGGGTTCACCCGTGCCGCCGAGACTCGAGCGATAGCGTCGGTCGAGTCTCGGTAGCACATACATGTCGACTAGCCCAGTCCCTCCCAAGGACCCCCTAATCTATCCTAAACCTACAAACTTATGCTACGTTTCCACCGGACACTAATCGCGAGATTTAGGTCAAGAGATTACAAATAAATCCTGAGGTGTTTCCACCAAAAAAAACAAGATTAACTTGACGTTTCACCAGATGTTGTCAACTTCTTCCAAATCGAACAACCCATAATTGTGATAATAGGAAAAAAATAAAAAGTTTAAATTGATAAAACATGAGTTCCGGAAAGCTTTAAATATTATTAGCTAAAATTTGATTCTACAAAATATACTGAAAAGTTTGATTGTTGCATTTTTAGAAGAAATCGCAAAATAACAGAAAAAAAATTCGGATATGTTTTTTTTTTTTTTATGACACAATGTCAAATAAAGCTCTGTTTGCTTGGTATTTTTGACATTCCGAGCTGTAGAGAATGTGTTCACAAACCGGACTGTACATGTAAATCTGGTCAGTTTAGGAGATTAAATCCAAATCTCCTTTTTATGAGATTAACTGTTGTATGATAAATCCCGAGATTTATGCGGGATTTACGGAAATTTTGCTAAATCTCGCAGATAATCTCCGGTGGAAACATAGCATTAATATCTATCTTAAAACTAAGGAGGATGCTACGTCGGTAGCGCACCGGCCCGGGAGAGCGTATCAACCCTCACCTCTTCTTTAAGCCACCAATATTCGGTGTACTGCTTTAACGTATCGACCTTGTCCCGATCCGCAATTGCGGTGCTAAAACGGAGGAGCTCCTGAGCATTGGCGGCGGACCCGCGACGACTAGTTCCTCTGAGCCAAATGGCTTATTGGAAATCGCTGTCCAAAAACACTTCTTAACACTTGCCTTGTGCTTACGCTGCCTCACTAACTAAGTCGTCTGATCACCACGGATGCTGAAGAGCGACGACCGTCACCGCTACCATTTGCGCCACTGAGCGGTTTTTTGATTGCAGTATCCAACTACCGATTTTGTGCTGCAGGAAATTTCTCTTATAATCCTATGTAGTTTCGATATTTTATCCCGAATAGGGATAATTCGGACAATTATTCGGGAACTTCGCTATTTTCTCGACGGCCAACGCTTTTCTCGGTGTGCCGTCACGCAATCCGCTTGTACTCCTATAGCACTTAACTTCCTATACCTAAAGTAAAATTTCGTTATTTCCGATACCTACTAAACTCTATTAACGTACCTTTGTTATTTAAACTTGCTGTTTTGCCCCTTTGTTTCTTCCAACACTCACTTTTTAATTTTATTTTTAACCCGACAACTTCTCTGACCGTTTACTTTACTGTTTTAACTAAAACTTTGTAAATTTCAATTTTGTCAGCTACTTGCGCTTCTTGAATTTCAAATGGCTTTTGCTTTCTTTGTGTTTCTCTGCGCAGGCGTCGAACAAAGGAGTTCAATGCCAAAACATTCCCTTTCTCATTTTTTTTATTTAAACTAACCGCTCTACTTTGGTTTTAAAAATTTACTCTCTTTTATAAAATTTCCACTCGTCTGTATTCGCCGTATAACACTTATACCTACTCCCTCGACACCAACCCTGCTTTGACAGCTAGTCTTTTTGTTTTTCTTGATGTCTATCTGCGTGTCATTTTGTTTCTTACTGTACCGCGCATGGTTTCGCAACAGTTTCCATTTCTCGAAAGTAATCGCTATTGTCTACGCCGTTCTACGCATTCATGAGGTGTATTTTCTGTTCCCAAATCTTTCTGCAAATTTAGGTTCTCCAAAATATTAGGCCCTCTTCATTAAAAAAAATCATTCAGGTACTATTTTCTTGTTTCACTTTTAAAATACTAGTCTTACCCTTTACAGAACAATTTTCGGTATTTTCATGATTTCTAGACAGCTCTTGATTTGAATTAATGTCAAGACATGGCACTTGTTTTTTTAGTGCCATAGAGAGCATTTTTCTTGCACGATCCATATTTTAAACGTTCCTCACACTATGGGCCTTACCAATAATCATTTTTAACCTCCACACTAAATATTTCCTAGGTCACAATATGCAATTTTGTATGGAAAATTTCGCCATTGTGAGTCCGAAAAACTTAACCTGGACACTAAAAATGATTATTAGTACCGCGGTATGTAAATTAAAGAAAACATGTAAAAAGACTATTTTTTAAATAATAAAAATTTACATACCGTCAATATTAGAAAACAAAAACAAAAGCAGTTTCAATCAGTGTTGTTGAGCTCGAAAAATTTAGCCTGGATACTAAAAACGATTGTACCGCGGAATAAAATTATCTTATGTTGACATAAGTTACGGTTATTTAAAAATTGCTTTTCAAAAGAAAATCTTATGTACACATAAGTGGTTATGATAAACTTTAAATTTTCAATTTATGTTTTCTTAGTTTTAACAGAAGAACTTATGTTAACTTAAGTGCCCGTTAAATTCAAACAACATTTTAACAGAACATCTTAACTCAATATAAATTTTTCTGAAAAGTTTGAATTGAAATAACAAATTTTAAACTTTGCATGACTTACTCCGACATAAGAGTTTCTGTTAAAATTTAAAATTCTAGATATTAAGACTTATGAAATATGTTAGACATAAGCTACTCTGTCAAATGCATAGCATGCTGTTTAAACATAAGCGGTTAGGATTATTTTTATATTTATGTAACGAAAAATGCTTTTTAAATGGGGGTAAGATAGAAAAGTTTACCTCAAACTGTTAAATACTACCAATCGAAAAATTAAAAATATCTCTTATGTCGACATAAGTTACTCTGTCTTATTGCCACAGTTTTATATTGTGTGAGGACAGTTGGGGCACATTGATACACCCAACCTCGGGGTAGTTTGATACGTATCAATGTGATTTTTTTAACTGTATTTATTTAAATTAAAAAATAGGAAAGTAGGTAGGTACATTTTAAACAAAATTAGTTAAAAAGGTAATTGTTTGGGATGTGAAAGTAGCAGTGTTCAC
This sequence comes from Cheilosia vernalis, assembly GCA_949126925.1. Lineage (NCBI taxonomy): Eukaryota > Metazoa > Arthropoda > Insecta > Diptera > Syrphidae > Cheilosia > Cheilosia vernalis. The sequence continues at coordinate 46,248,073 of OX421358.1, forward strand.
TCGTTTAATAAAAAATATTTCTATTTGAAATAGGTAGTATAGTGAATCTCCTCTGGGACATCTTCGGTCATTTCAATTGCAGTTTGCAATATCGTCGCCTGGATAAAATATTGTCGTAAGTGCAAAATTGAGGTTTTGAGGTTTAAACGCAGTTTTCTTATTTGAATTTTTATCTACCTAACAGTGAAACCCATTTTTTGATATCTGTCTTAGTTTCCAATCGAGCCGAAAACCGTATTTTCGTGGAAAACGACTTTAAACGACTCGTTTTGAAAACTGAAATAAGTATGGAAAAACTTTTCTTTGCGTAGAAGTTTTCGAGCGTATTCGCGAAAACCTGGTTTTCTACTCAGTATGAACAGGCTGTTAGTACTATAGCCGTGTTTTTTGAGCTTCGATCTCAGCAAAGCAAAGTAAAGTAGGATTTGCAGCACGTTAATTACTAGAGGGTGCCCTCAGGGGGGTGTTCTCTCGCCCCTTTTATGGTCCCTTGTTATTGATGATCTACTTCAATCCTTGACAAATCAGGGAATCTATGCCATAGGGTATGCCGACGACGTAGCAATCGTTGTCAGTGGCAAATTCGAAAGCACGGTTTCAGAAATACTACAATTCGCATTATCTGTTGTTCAGAGATGGTGCATCAAAGAAGGTCTTTCTGTTAATCCAAAAAAGACAACCATTGTCCCTTTTACAAAACTTTTTTGAGCTTCGATCTCAGCAAAGCAAAGCAAAGAAGGATTTTCAGCACGCAATTACAACAACTACATTCCAATTGACACTTCGGGACTCGAAATAGTTGTTGTAATTAGCGTGCTAAAAAGCCTACTTTACTTTGCTTTGCTGAGATCGAAGCTCAAAAAAACTCGGCTACAATCAAATGGCCAAGTTTGGAAATTTATTGTGACAGAATCTTTTAGTTTGACACATGGCATTTTTTACTTCTAATAATTCAAAAATTCATTTGAAAATCGGAAATCGATAATTTTTTCTGAAGCCGATACCTTACGGTTTTTAACTTTCTCCATTACGTAGTAGGTAAGAGAAAGATATTGGTTTCGTACAAAATTTCGAACTCGAGATTTTAATCAATTCTGATAAATTACGATGATAGAGGAACCCAAAAAAGTGGGTCGCAAAATTCTGTCCGGTCTGTTCGTCTGTCCGTCCTTCCACGGGCCTACAGCCTAAACGGCTTTCCGGATTACGTTCAAACCTCGGATTTGGAGTTTTTGGGCTTACAGCTCGGGAGGTGTTTTTTTTTTTCAAGGTAACCTCAATATTAATGGTACTTCCCATACAACATTTTCGTACAAGTTTGATTTGATCGAAAACGGCTCTAACGATTTCAACCAAAATTGATATTTAAGCTTAAGTAGGTGAGGTTACCATGACTGCGTACCCATATTTCGCTAAGAATTCGAACAAAGGTACTTTTTAAATTTCGACATATCTCGAAAAGGCTCTGTACGATTGTGACAAAAATTAATTTCTAAGGTAATGTGGTCATTTATTTGTACATGATCGTACAAAAGATTTTTGAAAAAAATAATTTTTTAAAATTTGTTTTTTTTTTTTTTCAGTTAACTGGAAAACGGCGATAACGATTTTGACCAAAATGCAAACTTAGCGTTAAATGGATTTTTTCAAAACTATCCTATCCTCAATTTTCGATTTTCTGCACACTCTTAAAGTCAGTTAGACTCGCATTAAACGAGAAAGTTTCGTGCGACCCAGTCGTGTACTTTATTTTTTCTTGGAATTAGTGGGAAATACATTAAGTTTTTAATTCGAAAATGAAAAATCGCCAAAAATCGCACGTTTTTTGGGTATGTCGCCAAACTGATTTTCGTATCGCCAAATGAGACTTGAAATCTCCCATTTGGCGATAAATCGCCACATCTGACAACCCTGGTTATATCGTGGGATTTATCCCTTTTTGTGGGATTTTCGATGTCTGAAAAGCTTTCCGTGGGATAAAGGGAATCAGCACGAAATCGTGGGATTTTTAGGATTCTAACAAAAAACATTCAAACTTTAAACTTTTGCAGAAATTTTATCGAAACATTTTCATTTTACCACGAAAAAGTGTCTGTAAAAAAATTGTTAATATAAAGTGTCTTTTATTAAAATTTCCTAATACCAAAAATAATCATAGTAATGTTAAAAACCTGCTATTTTTAAACTACAGGTTAATTAAACATAATTTGTTTTCCGTGTAATACTAATTTTATTTCAAAAATTAGAATTTTTTTCAAAAACAGTATCGAGGGATTTTTAAGGGATTTTTAGAACTATGAAATGGGAAAAAATGGGAAAAATGACTACGTTTCGTGGGATAAATGAAGAGAGAATCCTAACAACACTGGCGCACATAGAACTGATTGATTTTGTTAGTTGTTGCTATTACCTATAGGATATACCTACAAACAACATTAGCCGGACTGGTAGGCGCCCAGTGTTTGGATAATAAAATCAGCTGATACTGGGAATAGAAAAAAATACTAACAAAACACATAGAGTCGGTACTCGGTAGTATTCGTATATACAAAATCATAAATTCGAGATAGCAGCTGTTAACATCACATAGTGGTATTCGTGTTTTGTTCACCCAAACCTTTTATACTTTCGAATGCTGAATCATTAGTCGCTTGCCGTTAGTGACTTAGAAAAGAATCTTTTCTATTATCGTCCTGTTCATAATCTAACAAACACTTTTACAAATCAGATATCAAGTGAATAACAATTTTATTGAACTAGAAAAAGCTAAAGGTAAGTTGCATACACCTAGAATTTGAAATTACGAAGTTATTATGATTGTTTTAAATTTACTAAATGATGGTTTCCTTTAATACTAAACGTCAATATTGTGTGAATTGGTGTGTAGGTTATGTAGTACATAATGATATGCATATACCAGTATCGATTCAAGTTTATTGGACGTAATAGTTAGTTGCGTGTACAGTAGATAATCATATCGAACAATATTGTGTGGATAAATAAAATCCATATGTAAGTAACGACGTAATTTAACCACCCGCTTTCATAATCCATGAGACACACATTCCTGAACTGGACGAATTCTGTTACTTTGTTATCTTTTTTTCCAAAGTTCAAATACTTCGATTTTGCAACCGACAATAAAAGTATAAATGTACGTAGGTATACGTATTTACACATTCATCATTACTCACAACACAATGAAATCTTTATAATTGCTGATAATTTAATTATCGGAGGGTAGGTAATGACATTTTTCAGAATGTTTTCTGTATAAAAAAATATATTTGCTACGTAAGCAATGTTCAAGTATGTACCTACCGATGCTAGGTATTCATATTAAAGTTTTGTCATTTAAGAACATTTCTAATTTTTGTGTTTTATGTTGTACCTACGTACCTACATCCAGTATGTCAGGAAGCAATTATTCATAGCCAAACAAAATCGTTAAATTTGATTCTCAATACCAATGTAGAATCATAACAGAATGCAGGAATTAGTGTTCTATTTATTTATTTATTTACTTAATTATTATTTATTTATTTAAAATTATTATTATAAATTAATTAAATTTTTGAGCTCGTCTAGTCAACCACCTCTTTTTTAAGGTTCCGTACCCAAAGGGAAAAAACGTAACCTTATTAGTTTCGCTCGGATGTCTCTCCGTCTGTCTGTCTGTCTGTCTGTCTGTCTGTCTGTCTGTCTGTCTGCCTGTCCGAACCCACTAAGCCAATTTTGTTACCAGGTCTATCTCAAGAACCGATTGACATAGGAGGCTAAAATTTACACACAACATCCGGTATAACCTCTAGTTAAACGACAAATACCAATGGAAGGAATGCATCAATTGGTTTTGGATTAATTAGTAATCTGGTGAAAAAAATATTTTCATTCGCCCAAAAAACGGTTTATTTCTTGATTCACAAAAAAATACATAAATTCCTTTTTTGTAGATCATGTTCTTATCTATATATGTGCTGAATACTGTTTTGCCGAAAAGTTAATAGTTTACAAGTTATTTTCAAAAAAGATAATTTTACCATGTAAAATACGTTGCTCTCATAAGTTTTAATCTCTACTACGCAGTTGTGCACAAATTGACCCCATCAAAGACAGAACCCCACCAGGGTTCCCGCCTGCTAATTTCGTTGGGGAATATAATACATTTTTTTGGGGAGTACAGAACAAAATAAAAGTAATATATTTTTAGTCAATAGTTTTTCAATTGGGACAGGTCGCATACAGAATGGAAAATTTGGCGTGGGTTGGGTACTAGGTAATAATTAGAAAATGAAAATGTGCGAGTAATTTTTGAGAGTAAAAATATTAAGTAATTAAATTAAACTAAATTGTGATGAATTCATGAAGAGGGGAAAGATTGAATGATATTATAGATTTCAAATAATATCTGATATGTTGGACTTTAGCCAAATACGGAACCTTCGGTGCGCGAGTGATACTCGCACTTGGCCGGTTTTTTTTTGTTTTTTTTTTTCTTTTGAATTTGAGGTTTTTCTCGTCCTTTCCTCAAAAGTCGACTTGTCTTTATGTAAAATGTCATTATAAAATAACACTATATCTCAATAGAAATATAATAACCATTATCAAATTATTGTAAAAGTTATATAAGAAATAAAATATATATCTATCTAAAATATTGTCGGTGTTGATATTTGTCGCTTCTAGGTACATAGATAATCAGATAATCAATTAGTGCCTACGATATATGTAACACACAAAGTGTTTTGTTTTGTTTGGCATTTTTTTAATACCCATGACATTATCAACAAGACAAGTTCTTCTGTTAGAATATTGTTAAATGTTAAAAAAAGAATTAATAATAATAATATTCATAATTTCTTTTTGTTTGTTTTGTGTTTGCTAAAACCAATATGGAAATCTCATTAAATTAGAAATGCGCTCACATAATGTACTTAACATTCGAACATTAACTTTCCACAATTTGCTATCACCGATATTGTATATCATTTACAAAGTGTGATATTTTCCAATGTAAACTATTAGGCAACTGTTGAAACGTTTGGCGTCTGCACAAAATCAACTTTTTTAACAGCGTAACAGCCGTAAGATGTCTTCTGTGCATAAAATACAACACAACTCTGCGTAACTAATGAAACGGTCTTCCAATTTCTTTTGCTTTTTTTGACCACTAGATGCTTGAACTCAATCTTTATTTTAAAATGTTGCTTTGAAATTATCACGTTAGTTTACCGTACAAAAAGAAAATCGGAATTGTCTTTAAATTTAAAAAAAAAAAAGAATTTACGAATTTATCGGTACGAACAACTTTTTCCTTTTTTTTTACAAACTAACTTTTTAATTCATTTAAGACCATGATTAAGTTCAACCAAAGCAAATGTAAATTTGAACGGTTTCGTTTTAATAACATCGTCCTATCCTTTATGTGGTACCTACTCTCAGAGTATTTTTAACTTTCTCCATTTCGGATTTGGAGTTTTTGGGCTTACAGCTCGGGAGGTGTTTTTTTTTTTCAATGTAACCTCAATATTAATGGTACTTCCCATACAACATTTTCTTACCAGTTTGATTTGATCGAAAACGGCTCTAACGATTTCAACCAAAATTGATATTTAAGCTTAAGTAGGTGAGGTTACCATGACTGCGTACCCAGTTTTTGGCTAAAAATTCGAACAACGGTACTTTTGAAATTTCGACATATCTCGAAAACGGTGTATACGATTGTAGCAAAAATTAATTTCTAAGGTTATGTGGTCATTTACAACTTAATAGCATCCTCAGTTTTTCTCTATATTATCGTACAATGGATTTATAAAAAGAGTAATTTTTTAAAAATATAGTTTTGTCTAGTTAACTTAAAACGGCAATAACGATTTTGACCAAAATGCAAACTTAGAGTCAAATGGACGTTTTCAAAACTATTGTGTCCTTAATTTTCAATTCGAAGCACCGAAAACGCTGATTTTAAAAACTGCTCATATCTCGAAAAACAATCTTCGATTTCGATAAAATGTCAAAAACGATGTATTTCTTATATCCGGAACAATATCATACAGTCAGTTTTCAGTTCAATAGTTGCGCAATGGTATTTTTCCAACTAAACATTGCAATATTTGCAAATGTTATGTCTGGATAATTGTACAAAAACTTCATTTGCACCGCACACACGAGCATCGGGATATTCAATTTATAACTATGTACTAATGCAAATTCACAAATGCCTGAATTATTACATAATCTATCTAAAGATATTGGTCTATCACGAGCAATACCTCCAATAATTGAAAACTTAAATCATATTCCAATCAAATTAAATACATATCCTTAGGTCAATAACAGAAACTGCTACTAGGTACGCTTTTCCTGTACTGTGAAATCAAGTGATATAAAAACTTATATATTGTTATTTTATATAACTGCCATATGAGATGAATATCCAAAAGAGGATTTTGTTTTCTTTTGTATAGTATCGAGAAAGTTTCGTTCGACCCAGTCGTGCACTTAATTTTTTTGCTCTAGGTATGTCACTTTTTTTGTTATTTTGGTACAAAAGAAATCAATCTTTTTCAGACATTAGAGTACTTTTGCGAACCAAAAAAAAATGCGTATAAAAGTATAGCAGGCTTCACATATTCGAATTGCACGAATGACGTTAATAACATCGATTAGACACACGAAATCTGAAATCTAAGAGCAAATCTGATGAAGCCCTATCGAGAATATCACATTAATCGAATGGTTCATCGTTTTCATTTTGAATAGTTTGAACATGACTGTAAACAAAATGTGACAACGAAAAATGCATGGAATTTGTTTTTCAAAGTTTATTAAATCCGATCTATCCGAATCGAATCCGAAAAACAAAAGAGTATATCCGTAGTGAAAAGAGTGGGTAGTGAAAATTTACTGGCATATTAGTTAAAATATCTACATACATATATTCAAATGAATTATTAACAAAAACCTTTTGTTCCCTCAACTAATTTGTTTGAATTTGGCTCCACCTTCTTCACACAAGTTGCCAGTGGCTAGTACCCAAACGTAATTATTCTTGGATATATATTTTAAATATCTACCTACTTCCATAACCCAAATAGAAATTTTGTAACTTTGATATAAATTTACTTTAAATTATAGTCAACACACGGAATATTTACTCAATTTAGTGTCGATCAAAGCATTCCAATAACATGGTAACTATTTGACACTTTTATTACCGTTACGAGCCTCAAAGATTCACACACAAAACTGTGAAGCTGTTATTTAATGTGAGTCTGAATGACCACCAATAATTTTTTTGGAAACAATCAACTGTTGTAAACCATGGAAATCAATGGTCTATACAGATCCTGTGGGCCCAATCAAAGAAGCCTATAATAGTAAAAGCAAAATGAAAATGGTTTCTGATTGTAGTAGATAAAATTCGAAACATTTAATGAAGCGTCAGAAATAAAATGTTGGTATAAAAAGAGTGCAAATTTAAGAAAAGCTATATTCTAACTTCTATCATTCACGTTAAATCAAATGTTATCGATATTTTTTAATAGTTATCAAGTTACATAGATATGAAGTAATTATCGAAATACCTAAAGCTTTCTGCAAAGATTGCCATATAACACACAGCCTAGCATTACCAAAAGTTAGAGGCGAGGATATCTTAAAATTTTCAAAATCCGTTTTGAAATACCTACTCGACATCCGAGAGTATAACTGTCATGAAAGAGCTTCTCAATTAGCCTTTTGGACTCGTGAAAACATTGTAAAACTCACACGAAACGAATGGGTTTGGGTGTTAGCAATTACGTAATCAAGGATGGCATCATATAGTTACGCGGCATTTATGTATGTGGCCGTATTTAATCAATTATTATCTATAATTTGTACAATGTGCACTACTACTTTTGTCGAAGGTTCGTAAGAGATAAGATAGAAAAATAAAATTGTTTTGCGAATTGCTAACATGCATAAAAAGTTTGCGTGTTCGGTTTTTAACTTAAGGACGCCTTTACTAAGTCTCTTCGAATTTGGAGAGCTATTTACAAATAAACTATTTTGTAATACTCAAGACATTTCAAGTGAATGAAAGAAAATATATGCCTAGGTACATAATATGCACTACTTACTTACTTACTTAACGGGCTCCCGACCCGTGGAGAGTCTCTGCCTGAGACACTGCAGCCTTCCATCCTCTACGATCCCGGGCACGCTGCTTCCAATTGTCCAGACCAAGCGCTCTGGCATCCGCGATGGCTTGGTCTTTGAAACGGAGGTTCGGTCTTCCTTGTCTTCTCGAACCTGGAGGCTGGGATTCGAAGATCCTCTTAGCTGGAGCATTATTGTCCATTCGCTCGATGTGGCCGAGCCAATGTAATCGACGTATTTTGGCTTTTTGGACTACATCCACATCTTGATACAGCTCATAGAGTTCGCGGTTATATCTTCTCCTCCATTCGCCCTCCTCGCACACAGGACCAAAAATCCGCCGAAGAATTTTTCTTTCGAAGGAACCCAGTATTAGCTCTCCCTTCCTGCTTATCGTCCAGCACTCGGCGCCGTAGAGCAGAACTGGCAGTATAAGGGTTTTGTAAAGCATACATTTCGTCCCTCGAGTTAGGAGTTTTGAACCCAATTGTTTTGCCAAACCGAAGTAGCAGCGGTTTCCTAGGGTAATTCTCCGCCGGATCTCCACTAGGATGTCATTCGTGGAGTTCATGTTTACTCCGAGGTAGATGAACTCCTTAACTACCTCGAAATTGTTGCTATCAATAGTGACGTTTTGTCCTAGGCGGTGGACAGATGTTTGTTTGTTTGTTGATAGCATGTACTTGGTCTTGTCCTCGTTTACTTCAAGACCAACAGATTTCGCCCGTTCTTCAATCGCCGTGTTGACACCTGCCCTACGCACTATCTGCTCCAGTACGAGATTGAAGAAGTCGCATGATAGCGCGTCCCCTTGCCGAAATCCGGTGCATGTTTGGAATAGTTCGGAGGAGCTGTTTCCAAATTGCACGTTGCAACGCGTGTTTTCGAGTGTCACGCGACACAACTGAATCAATTTTGACGGGACTCCGAATTCGGCCATCGCCATATACAGCTCCTGACGATGTATACTATCATACGCGGCCTTGAAGTCGATGAATAGATGGTGTGTCTCGACTTGAAATTCGTTGGTCTTTTCCAGGATTTGCCTCAGTGTGAAAATTTGGTCTATAGTCGATCTGCCGGGCCGGAAGCCACACTGGTACGTGCCGATTAGTGTGTTGCAGAACGGTTTAAGACGTTCACACAGTACGTTGGATAGGATCTTATACGCGACATTTAGCAGGGATATGCCTCGATAGTTCTTGCAAGACATAGGATCGCCTTTTTTGTAGATGGGGCATATGGAGCTGATAGTCCAGTCATCGGGCATGTTTTCTTCCATCCATACTTGGTTGATGATTTGGTGCATGCGCCCTACCAAAACATCACCTCCGTATTTAAAGAGCTCCGCTGGCAAGCCATCCGAGCCTGCGGCTTTGTTGTTCTTAAGCTTTTTTTATAGCTAAGCCAACCTCTTCTATACTGGGTGGTGGAATAGGTTCTTCATTGGCTGGACGCGGGTTATCTTCTTGCCCTACCACTCTCTCAACATGATGCCCATTAAGCAACTGCTGGAAATGCTGCTTAAATACATCTACTATTCCCTGCGCTTCGGTGACTAGGTTTCCTTCGCTGTCTCGAAGAGCCTGTGTTCCGGTTTTGAAGCCAGCAGCCAGTTGCTTGGCTTTCTTATAGAACCTCCGGATGTTGTTGCGATCACGAGACTCTTCGATCTCCTTGAGCTGGGATACTGCGTAGGCTCTCTTCTTTCTACGCAGGATCTTTTTCTCCTCCCTTCTCCTGGCTCGATACTCTTTCCTAGCTGCCCTTGTTTTGCGCTGCAGCATTTTCTTGTGTGCATCTTCTGTCACCTTTTTCCTGTACACGCATTCATCATCATACCACGGGCTCTTTCTCTGGGGTGGCTGGTACCCTACAGTGGTTTCGGCTACCTCCTTGATGATGTCGCGAGACTGGCACCACTGATTGTTGGCGTCTGTGGAAGGCGAGTGCATAGTGGAGAGTTTCATGCTCAGGCGCTCTCTGTAGGCTCTGGCTACTCCAGGTGTGCTAAGGCGTCCAACGTCAAATTTCTTCTTCTGGGCGGCCCGCAGCTTCTTCTCGTTGGACAGTCGAGCTCTGAATCTAGCTGCAACAAGGAAATGGTCAGAGTCGACGTTTGCCCCTCGGAATGTGTGCACGCCGAGGATGTTGGATGCGTGCCTCGCATCGATTAGCACATGGTCGATTTGGTTGGCGGTTCGACCGTCTGGAGAGCGCCAGGTTGCTGTGTGGATCCTTAGCCTTGGAAACCTAGTGCTACTTATCACCGTATTACGAGCTGCTGCAAAGTCAATTAGTCGGTAGCCGTTGTCTGTTGTCGTTTCGTGGATTCTGTGCTTGCCGACTAACCCGCCAAAGATGTTTTCCTGACCGATTTTGGCATTGAAGTCCCCGAGCACAACTTTAACGTCATACTCCGGACAGGCTCCGTAGGCTCCATCCAGGAGGTCATAAAACTCCTCTTTTATGGGGTCTTCAGCCTCGTCGGTAGGGGCGTGTGCACATATTAGGCTTATGTTTTGGAAGGTAGCTTTGATGCGGATCACAGCTAGGCGATCACTTATCGGCCTAAAGTCAATAACTTTTGTCCTTAGCCGATTTCCCACGACGAATCCGCATCCTAATACATGCAATCTCTTATGGCAGCTGTAATAGATGTCGCAATTTTTTCTTTTCATCATGCCTGATCCTATCCATCGTATCTCCTGGATCGCGGTAATATCTGCCTTGTACCGCGTGAGGACAGACTCAAGTTTTTGAGTAGCACCTGGGGTGTAGAGCGTTCGTACATTCCAGGTACATACTCTCATGTCGTAGTCCGTTGACGTTCCGGGTCTTGTTGCCATTTGAGGAGTACCATTATCCGAGGCTGGTTGTGTCTCTCTCATAACTTGTGGTTTTTTCCGTGGTCGGGAAGTTACCCCGACGGCACAACCCCCAACCTGGAGGGCCAGGCCCTTGTTTTAACCCTAGGACAGCGGGCCGGATAATCCGATGTCAGTAGCCCATTCTGGGATATGAGCGCTGCCGTTGACCCATAAAGGGCTCATCCGCCACCAACTCTTTCCAACACCCTGGCTCAGTATTGGAATTCCCTATAGACCTGGTATCCAAGTAAGTTGAAGCAGCTCATATAGGGATAACACTTAGTAGTTCGACCTAACTGGAACTGTAGACGCCACCGTTGATTCCGTCTAGGGAATTCATCCGCTGCCGCCTGAAACAGGAGGGAGTGCCTAAGTGAGAAGACACTCTCCTTCCCCCTCTCTCGTCTGCTGCCACCAACGACCTTCCACAGGGGTTGGATACCCTATCTCCAGTCGAGGTGCTAGGCACCCGGTAGTCACCAACGCGGAGGTGAGAGTAGGAGTTGGTACTGAGAGGCTAGAGTGAGAGCGCTTGTGTTCTCATGTAATCGCATCACTACCATTTCAACCACCAGATAATATGCACACAATCTCATTTTCGATAGTAGAGTACCTGATAAGTGGTAACCTCATGTTCTGTAAAAGATTAAAGATTATTATAATGAAAAGACCGAAAAACGGTTGATATGATATCACTTACAAAATAATGTACATTGTACAATGTATGTACATACATTTATCGATAATTGATATGCTTTGTGTAGGTGTGGATTGTGGAAAGCTGTCTTAAAATGCAAATTGTATACACGTAGGTACATTGCGACAAAAAATAAGTAAACTATATTTCCTTGGTTCAATAACTATTGGTATCACTATTATTATTAGTTTTTTTTTGTACTTTTATAACTCGACTTACTTTACAAGAAGAATAAATAATCCGAAAGAGAACATTTTTATAATTTTATTTATTTTTAAATCATTGTCGGCAATCTTATGACAATTTTTTATTTTTATAATTTAATTCAAATTTCGTAATCGGTATGATGATCGAAATTTACAAAGTGATCCCGAGTGTATAATAAAACAATTCGACGCAGAGATCTTATAACTGTGTCTAAGAAAATAATAAATTAATCGTTTTTATTAATCTTTTGTTAATCTTACAAGAAGGTGTACGTTCACCGGAAAATGTGTTACTGGAATTCCGAAATCTAAAATCTTTATAGGCTGTTAACGTTATTTTCATACGTTTGTTTTTTTAAATTAAAAAGAATTATCTAATCAGGTGTTCCGAATTAATATTTTCAAATTAGTTTATTAGCTTTCTCGACTACGTAGTTAGATTATTAGACTAAAGATTGTAATCAATTCTGGCCATACGATGATACACGAACTCAAAAAAGTGGATTTCGCAATTCTGACCGTCTGCTCCTGATTCCGATTTGTAGTTTGTGTGCTTAAAGTTCGTTACACTTTTTTTGTACGGTAGAACCATTATTAACAGCCCTTCCCATAAAACGGTTTTAAATAAGTTTGATTTTTTCATAAAAGGTTTGATTTTTTCATAAAAGAAAAGGATTTCAGCCGACCGATATTTGAACTTAAGTAGGTTGTGTGTATACCCAGTATTTGGTTAAAAGACCGAATAACGTTACTAAATTATCTCAAAAACGGTCCACACGATTGTAACAAAAATGCATTCCTAAAGGTAAGATTGTCATTTCTAATTTGGTAGCAAACTCAGTTTTTTTGAAAATTTTGAAAAAAGGCATTTAACATTTTTGTATGCGTAGTTTATCTACTTTAAAACTCACATCATTCCCATTGCGACCAAAATGCAAACTTGAAGCAAAATTTAATTAATATTTTTAGAATTATATCGAAGATATATTTTGAGGAAACTTTAAAAACCAAATAATGCATGCATACATCCTAACAATACCTTCTGCGGTACTAATAATCAATTTTAGTGTCCAGGCTAAATTTTTCGAACTCACAATGGCGAAGTTTTCCATAGAAAATTGCATATTGTGACCTAGAAAATAAAGGGTTTTTCAACAGGGACGCTACAAAAGTTGAGCGACAGGGACAGCAAACGACGCCGAATTTCTTGCCGCTCTTTTGACATTTCTCTTCAGTAAGAGGTTTGCCATTTCATAATGGAAAGATATACGAGGACGAGCCAACAACGAGTCGAATCGAAATTATTAAAATTTACTACCGAAATTCGGAGTCAGTGGCCTCAACGTTAACAGCACTACGTTCTTCAGCGATGAGGCTCATTTCTGCCTGAATGGCTTCGTCAATAAACAAAATATGCGGTATTGGTCAGGCAGCAATCCACACGTACTCCATGACTCATCATTGCATCCCGAAAAAAATACGGTTTGGTGTGGTTTATGGGCCGGCGGCGTCATTGGGCCGTACTTCTTTCGTGATGATCAAGACCGGCACGTTACTGTGAATGGGAATCGCTACCGTTCAATGATAACCGAATATTTTTGGCCCCAATTGGATGATATGGACTTGGAGGACATGTGGTTCCAACATGACGGCACCACAAGCCAGAAGCCACACAGCGAATGTCACAATCAATTTATTGGAAACCAAGTTTGGAGAACGTGTTATCTCACGAAATGGTCCAGTCGCTTGGCCGCCTCGGTCGTGCGATTTGACGCCGTTAGACTATTTCCTGTGGGGCTACGACAAGTCTATGGTCTATGCCAACAAGCCAGCGACGATTGATGAACTTCGTACGAATATCGAACGTGAAATTGCAGCAGTATCGGCCGATTTATACTTGAAAACAGTCGAAAATTGGATTCAGCGTCTGGACTTCTGCAAGCGTGCCCGTGGTGGCCATGCAAAAGAAATCGAGTTCCATACATAATGCCATAGAACGCACTTTCACAGGAATAAAGATTTTCATTGACATCCAAAACCGTTTTTGTTTTATTTAAAAAAACGTTTGTAGCGCTCTTATTCTCTTCTTGAAAAACCCGATATTTATGTATGTAGGTATAGCTACTCAGTTTTCAGCTTAATATATAGTAACTAAACATGGAAATACTTTTTTGTTTTCCCAGCATAATGAATACAAAAACAGTTCTTTCGATATTGATCAAAATATATATTTATAATAATAAAATAATTCTAAATAAGATTGAATACCCACTTGGTTTTCCTTTAAAAAAAAACGGATAAAGCCGGATAAAAGTATTTCTTTAAAATTACTACCCAAATCCCGATCTGAATTCAAATACGGTATATTTTTGTTTATTTCAATTCCACAACTTCTATTAAAAATATTGAATATTAATAATCAGGGGTGGAATTCTGTAAGACGATTTGCGATAGTTGATAGTCGCAATCACATTTTTTGTTAAGGTGATTATCACAGTGACTATCGTTTTTTTGCGATCGTTTTCGTGTGACACCTATTTATGTATCATTTTCAGATAAATTACACACATTTAGGTTGATTTCGGTTTCACCAAAAGTGAATATGTTTACTTCGCTACAATTATTTACTCATTCAAGAGATAAGATAAGAAGATAGGAATTATTGCAATTGAAACTAGGCCCAACTATAGCCGTATTTTATTATCAGCGTGATCTGATCCGAATCAGATCAGGAAAATAAAACAATACGGATCATAGACGAGTTGTGGCAACAGTTACTTTCAAAAGACGACCATGCCACCAGCCATATTGCAAACATTCTGTACAACGACATTTCTGTTGCTTGTCGGGGGTGTTGCCATATCACTCAAATTAATAATTTTTAAATTTTGAAGGTAAGAGTTTTTATGAACTTATTTAAAGTGTTTACAATCAGTTCGAAATATAATGAAAACCGCAGTTTACACATCTGGTCCGCTTAGATTGGAATAATTCTTAGACAAAGCATTATACTTTTCATAATAATACCATAGTTCTCTCTCTGCACACACACAAAATACGTTTGATTGTTAAAATAAAATCGTCACTTCACGTAAATTTAAAGCTATTATGTCCAAAAAAAACTGGGCGAGTATTGAATTTTTTAGTCTGGCAACGTGACTGTGTGGCTATCTTTTACAGGCACACCAACATTCAAGAATGAAACAAACAGCGCCAAACAGCGCTTCGAGCAATAGTAGAAATAATTTTCAGATCATGGTTCATGATCTTGATGAGAAGCAGGATCATATATGCTGTTGTTGTAAGTGCATGTAAATCGATGATCTATATATTCTATATAGATCATGGCTGATAATACAGACTATGACTATGCATAAACTAAGTAATAAATAGACCGTCAGCTCCCGCGCACCTACCCGATTCCCCCCGCAAATTTTGAAAGAAAAATTATCTTTTAAATTTCGAAGTAACAAAACAAAAAAAAAAATGTGAATGGAGGGGGTATAATGAAATACTGACACTCAGCAGTCATCCTACATCGTTGAATTTCTACCTTTTGTGGAAATTTTTTTGCCCGCAAAACGATTCGTACAAAACAAAAATTAAGCATCAAAATTGTTTAAGTGTCATGAATCTGACGAAAAAACATTTGAACTACAATGCAACACACTAGATGCCCATAACAAGAGATTTTCCTTTTAGCAAAAGATTTCTAGTAGCAAGAAATAATCATTATAATGTTAACAAACTGCCATTTGTATACTGAAGGTTAATTTAATGTGAATTTCTTTCCGAATAATACCAACTTTACCTTTAGAAGAAATCATTTTTCATATACAAATCGAGGTAATTTGAGTTCGGTGACAAAGGATAAATACCCTCACTTCGTGGGAATAATAAAGAGAGAATGCTAAGAACACTGACTGAGATTAGTGTATTTGGTGAATTTCGATCAGCTCATGGATGCGTTCCCGAAGTTACATTTTTTTTTTGTTTTATTTCACCACGAATGTATTTTGGCAACTGGTTAGTAACTAATATAAGGCCGTGTGTCAATTGCGCTAAATAATTATCCTCGGATAATATTCTGGCACTATCGTGGTGGAAAACGAATTCTTAAAACGATAATAATTTATCTTCATAGGATAAATTTTTTACGTGCGAGTTTTTTATTTCAAATGGCAGCAAATCAACGAAAGAAAAAAAATAATAACAAACCGTACTACCAACAACATGTATCTAAATAATGAAGGAAAATCAATAAAGTTTTTAATATAATTTGCTTAATTTATAGGGACGCATGATGACAAAAAAAAAGTGATTCGGTTACGGAGTTTGAATTCATACCGATTGAATATAAAATTACACTTTTCTTGTTTGTCTTCTGCGTGGGGGCAAGTAATCGTGGCTTATAAGGCTTTGATACCGCAGCAATATCATTGACATCAAGAGGAATTAATACATCGAATTTATGATCCATATTATCAGTTGTTGTTATTGAATTCTGTTCTTTGTGTTTTGTTTCGTATTGTGTTGTGCTATCGTCAAAAGTCTTCTGAGAAATCTCAAAAATTTAGCCCAATCGACACAGCCAAATTTCACAAAAGCTAAATTTTTATTCAACACACACAGAAAAGTCAAAAAATTATCCGAGGATAATTACTTAGCGCAATTGACACACGGCCTAAATAAAGGAATAAACTGAGAAATATTCATTCATGGAAATAAAATAAGACATTTCTTTTCCCACAATTATTATTGCGTCTGTTTTCGTTTGTTGTTTTTGGCGAAAAGTTATTTGGCCGGCGAATGTCGACAGAAAAACGGCAACGGATTCAAAACGAAGAACTAAGGAATATTTAGACTTAAAAGGTGTTGGGGTCAGGGGAGGTGAAGTATAACCCACCTTAAAATCCATCATACTATGGAGTGATTCATGTGTTCCGCAGAATAGGAACAAAATCAATTCCACCGCAATTAAAATGTTCCTGAACCGAAGTGATGGAGAGATGATTGTCCAGAGATATTCCGAGCCGGGACATTCCTTAATTCAGGAGGTGGATTGTATTCATTCGGCAATCGATAAGTATTTGAAAAACCTTGAGATTCATAGTCCACTTCACCTAGTCAAGCTTTTAACAAGCATGAACACAGCCAAAGTTGAACTTAAAATTATTCAAATGCTTCCTGAAGATTTTAAGGCGTATTCCATTTTGGCTAACAAAATGGACTTCAGCAAAGTACCTTTTTCCAAAGTAAAAATATTACTTTATGAAAAAAATTTTGATTTTGAAATAAAATTTAAAAACTCGGCGAAAGAAAAAGAGTACAAAACTGTAAGTTTATTTAAGACAGCCACCAAGGGTGCACTACCAACACCGAAAAATTTGCTTTGTGCAAAATTAACACAAACCTTTAAAACACCGATCTCAAAAGAAAAGAAAAAAGACCTTAAAGACTTGTTACCGTTTTTACCGGAAATTGATAAGCAATATCTTAAAACATTGCTTAATATTTAGAAACTAAAAAAGTGATAGCAGTAGAACTGCTTTTTTATTTTGTTTTTTTGTTTATTTTTTATTTTGTTTTTTTAATAAAGACTTTATTGAAAACAAAGATATCGATTTTCTTTTAAAATGTTAGCATCCAACTACATGCTTTCTTGCCTTTCACATTATATATTGATGAGAATTGGTTTGTGCCATATTCATTTTTGTGTGTTCCACGTGTATGGAAAAAAAAATCATTTTCAAAATGTATGAGGTGGGATACAAGCCAAAAAAGTAGACTTTTGTGCAGATTAACGTATCTTGTTAACGGTAAGGCAAAACACTTTGAAAATTGGTAGGTGAAGTCTTAATAAGACTAACTTCAATTTAAAAAAATAAAAATAAAATCCTATCGCACAGTTTCGGAGTACTAAGTACGCGAACCTTTAAATGCGTTTTTCTCGAAAAAGTGTCAATGGCGTATGGAACAAACCAATTCTCGGGCGACGATTTGTCCTTTGTGAACGAACTCAAATTCCCTCGATTTGTTTACGAAAAAAATATTTCTTCTAAAAGTAAAGTTGGTATTATTCGGAAAGAAATTCACATTAAATTAACCTTGATTATACAAATCGCAGTTTGTTAACATTATAATGATTATTTCTTGCTACTAGAAATCTTTTGCTATAAGACAAATCTCTTTTTAGTGTGTTGCATTGTAGTTCGAAAGTTTTTTCGTCAGATTCATGACACTTTAATCAATTTTGATGCTTTATTTTTGTTTTGTACGAATCGTTTTTCGAGCATCAAAATTTCCACAAAAGGTAGAAATTCCACGATATAGGATGACTGCTGAGTGTCAGTATTTCATTATTTTTTTTTTGTTTTGTTGCTTCACAGTTCACACGTATTCACGAATATGAAATTTAAGAGAGAATTTTTCTTCAAAAATTTGCGGGGGTAATCGGGTAGGTGCGCGGGAGCTGATGGTCTATATTTAATACTTAGTTTATGGTCTTAACACATTCACTTTCACATATCATAGTCATAGATAGGAAATCTAAGAAACGATTTTATTTTCAAAATTCGCGAGGGTATTGGTATATCCGATTGTATACGGTTGTCGATTTCCGAAACCACTCAACCGATTTCAATGAAATTTTGTGGATGGGTATGGTTGGTTCCAGTTTTGAAGATAGGATAGTTCCAAACGAAAGGCACAGACAAGCAGGGTGGGTTTGGGTAGCCCATAATATATAAAAGAGACTGACGGCTGTGTGTGCACTCATAACTCGAGAATATAACGTTCGATTTTTACGATTTTGATCTTGGTGGATTCATATTGGAAGTACATAAATGCTGGGAATAGAACTTAGTATGGGAACCTCACTCAAATAATGCTCACTTATGTAAATAAAAAATTATATTGGACAGAAAAACGGGTAGTGTTACTTCGAATACAACAAACAAATTTTACAATTGTTTAATTTATTCTTTTTATGTTCCGGGCTAACCGCTACACAATTTGAAATCGAAAGTATACGCAGATATATTTTTGTTGAGCAACCCCAATTAACCGAAACTTTTTAAAGGATCGCGTTTGATTTGATTGCGAAGAATCTCAAATCAAATGTAACGGAAGCGGAGATTTAGACTTACAAAATCAAGGCAAACTTCATATAATTTCGCGGATTCCGATGATTTGCCATTGGTTTTCAAGCCCATTCAATTTCCCATGCGTATCGCTTTCACTATGAAATAATAAGTCGCAAGGACAATCGCTGGATATTATCTGTGGCCACAAGCGATAACCGCTTAAGTCGACTTAAGACAAAAACTAGATTTTCGCTTCATTATAATACGCGTGCTCTGTTCTACCATACAAAAAAACCCTGGCATTTATACTTCAATTTTCGTTGAAATAAACCCAAAAGAAAAAACCGCTTAACTCATTCTCATAACTAACGGCATATTTAATAACCGCTTAAGTCATAAAAGAATTTGGAACTGCAAAAAGTCGGTACCAAAATAACGACTTATGTCGATTTAAGATACTTTTCCAAATCAAAAAACTATTCACAAATCCATCGAGCATATTCTTCTACAAACGGCTTAAATCGACTTAAGCGTTTATTGAAAATTTAACCAAGCTCTTTCGTGATAGCCAAACTGAGATAAGTCGTTATTGCGAATTTCAGTTGGATACATCGAAGGAGACTATGTGGGGTAAGCGGTTTTTAAAAAGTTCAAATTCTAGGAACTGCAGAACTATGTTGAGTTAAGGCATTGTTTCAAATGCGAAAGGGAAATATCATTTGAGTTAAGCGCTTTGGGAAGTCGAGTGCCTTAAAGAATTTAATTGTTGCGAAGATATAATAATCAGTGTTAGTGTATTTACTAGTGTTTGTTAAGTTTAATCAAAGTTAAGTGTTGCTTAGATATAATAATCAAAGTGTAAGTTATCGAGAAGTGGTGTTAAAAAAAGTATTAACAATATGAGTTCCCGAGCTTTGCAAATTTTAAACATGGCTAGGAAAGGTGTTTTTGGTACACCTGATCAAAAAAAAATCAACAACGGCAGAAAAGAAACGATTCCTGCGAAAAAACAAGTGATTTGGGTAATTTTTTTTTTTTACATTAGGTCTATTTATGAGTGTGTATGTGAATGTTTGTCCTAGCATCTGATGGCAAGCTGTTCTTGGAACCCGTAGTCAACGAAACGAAATCATCTATAAATGGAGTTGGCTATGACAATCTAGGTGTACTTTTCGAAGAATTTGGTGGCAACGCAGACTTCGAACTCGAACACGATTTCAGTTCAGACGATTCTGTACGCGATCCCAATTTCGAGCTGTCACATTTGGATATTTCCTCAGATTCTACCGATGATGAACTTCTGCAGATGGGAAAGCAACTATAGCAAAATTTGGTCGATTCTTCTCAACATACTACAGTTGAAAATCAATTGGAAATTGATGCGAGTAAAGCAATTGCTTTAAAAAGAAACAGAGGAGAATCCTACATTCGAAAAACTGGATTGGTTGCGGCAAGAAAATGTAATCCTCTTAACAGCTGCCGACAAAATTGTAAGGAGAAAATCGGTTTCAAGAAACAGAAAGAAATCTTCAAATGTTATTGGGCTTTCGGGACGTTCAACCAAATAATCCTTTTCATCGGTGGTTTGATAGAAATAGATGATAAAAAATCGAAGACTTTGAATAAAAACGAGATTCGACCCCGGAACCGACAGCATCATATAAAGTACTTCATTAGCTACGAGAAAGAAAAGATTCGAGTGTGTCAAAAGTGCTTCAAGCAATGCTTCGACGAAACTGAAAGTTTTTTGAAATCAGTAGTGAAGAAAAAATTGGAGCAACCGAATATGCCTTTCAAAGATCATCGTGGTTCTGCAGGAGGAAGTAACAAAATGTCTGAAGAAGTGGTTCAACTTGTAAGGACTCATATAAACAGCTTTCCTGCTTACGAAAGTCACTACACCAGGCGGGACACATCTTGTAAATACTTTCATGCAGATTTGACATTGGCTACAATCTACAAATTATTCTGTCTCCGTTAGCTTGAGCAAATTTTCGAAAATATTTAAAGGTATGTTTAGTTATAATCGTGTATGATGCTTATTTGATCACTTAAATTATTTTGTATTACTTTGGTATAGATTTGAACATAAAATTTAAGAAGCCCTGCATCGACACCTGTAATAGGTGCGACACTTTAAAAATAGAGATAGCGAAACATGATGGTGCTGAGGAACTTGCAAGCCTTCAAAGTGAATTGGACCAACACCATATCATTACGGACTTGGCATACGACGCTAAAAAGGAAGACAAAATTCTGGCCAAAGGAAATCGAGCGATCAAGGTATATGCATTTGACCTTCAACAGTGCCTTCCAACACCTTACCTCCGAAACTCAGTAAGTTTTTACAAACGGCAATTGTGGACATATAATTTAACCGTACACGACTTTTCCTCAAACAACCCATATTGTTTTATGTGGCACGAGGCAATGGCTAAACGAGGTGGCAATGAAATTGCATCATGTTTGCTGAAGCATATGCAGAATGTAAGCGCTGATAAGCAAAATAAGACATATGGTTTTTTATAGTGATTCGTGTGGCGGTCAAAATAAGAATTCATTTGTGAGCACAATGTTTTTAACATTTTTGCAAGCCAACTCTAGCATTGAAGTCATAGATCACAAGTTCTTAGAGCCAGGTCACACTCACATGGAGTTTGACGCAGATCATGCCTTGATATTGGTTTAACTTTGTCCGAAGCGTAGGTCTAAAAATCCCATTCAGTGTAATCGAAATGAGCCACCAAGATTTCCTCGACTTTGGATCTGCTTCAAAAACAAAACTTATGTGGAGAGGGCGGGATGAAGATTCCGATAAAAATATGTTTGGCAAGATTCTATACAAAACAACTCTTGATAAAAATCAGCCATTTTCAACATTAAATGTTGCAAAACGTGGTGTTAACTCACTTAAAATTAATGATATTCCCAAAGCCCCGGCCAAAAATTTAATAAGTTCTAAGAAAAAAGATGATCTTAAAAGTTTATTTTCTTTTATTGATCCTGCGTTTCATGAATTTTATAACAACTTAGATACGGAGATGCAACCTGTAGCTGATATACATCCTGACTTAGTTGATGAAGACGAAAATGAAGAATCTTAAGTCCCTTCTTATTTTTAAGTTTTTTTTACGAATTTTTAATCGAATTTTCTGTTTTTTAATAAATTTTTGTTTCTTTTTGTTATTGTGAACTGCTTTTAAAAAAAATGTTAATCTTATGTTTCAATAAAAAAATCACTTAAATTCATAAAAGTGAAAAGAGTGACAATGAAAAACAGCTTATCTCATTTAAGAAGACGTGAAGAACATTTTTCAGTTTGCAATAAGAGCTTAAGTGACATTGGTAAGCAATAAGGTGTAAAATTAATTTTGGAAAAACAACTTTAAAAATACTTTATGCAATAAAACTGCAAATAAACAAGTAAGAAATAAAATGAAAAATTATGATGATTACGGTTGAAGCCCTCTTTCAAAATCTGTGCACTTTTCCTTTCTTAAATGCACCATTTTTTTCCAGTTCAAAAATGAAGTTTGAAAGTGCATTTCCCGATAATTTAAATATTAGACTTAAGCGGTTTTTGCTTGTGGCCACAGTTTGTGACATCAATTCTTGAAATCGACAACGCTATACTTAAGTTATTTCTGTTGTAGTTAATATAACTTTTGAATAAAGAACTTGAATTGACCGAATTACATAAAGCAGCACGAGCGCATTATGTCCATTCTCGGAATTATTATTATTTTCATTACCTATAACGAATTTGGGCGGAACAAAGTTCTCTGGGTCAGCTAGTATGTATTTCATATGTCATATGTCAGTCGTTCGTGAGGGGTCTTGTATAGCTATAGTGGATACAATTTTTGCAACGGGTCTTAAACATGGAACAACCTTTCTAGAGTACACCAAACACATTTTTTATTAAATAAATGCACACACGACTGTGACATATTAAAATCGCACAAAACTTATACATCTAAATTTTTTTTCAGAACATACTCGTATAAGAATTAAAAATGACACAAAGGCTTGTGGGTAACAACCTATGGTTGAGAAGAATAAGCAGCCAAATTATATCCGGAAATAAAGCTAAGGTAATGCAAATCAACACAGCTCTATATTTATGCAAATTTGTGCTAAAATAAAAAAGTTATTTTCAATTCACAGGCTGCAACTCAAGTAAATGAATCTGGTAAGAAAATAGTACTAAAATCTTTACAGTCCATAATGGATACAAAAAACACTTGCTTATAAGTAAGCATGTGGAAACACATGTGTCTTTGCTCTATATGTCCATTGTCCATACACTCCCGCTCAACTGCGTATATGTTAAAAAATGCAGTTTGTAATTTATTTGTCTTTTCTCTCAGTTTTTTCAATGTTATGTGTAAACAAATGAAGGTTCAAAGCATGCAATCAGATTAAAATATAAACTGTATATTCTATTACACTATGTCTAAACATATTAACATAAGGTTCAAAGCATGCAATCAAAGTAGGTAAATATTATAATATATGCAAATGCAATAGAATTTACGAGTAGGTATTTACTTTGATTGTATGCTTTGAACCTTCCTTTGTTTACACAAATAACATAGAAACAACATAGAAGAGGAAAATAACGCGATTTGTGAAATGATACCTAAATTATAATTTTGTTTTTATCATAATATTCAGTAAAAGCACTGCATTTTTTGGCTGATCAGATTACATTCAGGGCAATGAGACAATTTGACGGTGTTGCGACCCTGATTTGGAAATATTATAAGGCCCATTTTATTCACTCGAAGTTAAACACAACTTGGGAATTTTTATATGGGAAACTCCCCAAGTTGTGTTCAACTCGGAGTGAATAAAATGGGCCTAAGTCTCTTTTTTTAAATATATATATGTAAAGCACAAGTGATCAAGGGGTTTTTGCCCCTTATAATGCTAATGCACATCACGAGTGGAAGCGTGAACAGGAAGGATAAAGAAATGTTACTGATGCACATTGGCTTTAAACGATTGTGGGTTGTATTGAAACGGGAAAACCGTTTGAGGCAATGTACCTACTCCACATGTGTGTTCTTCGACTTATAAAACAAGCTCTATACTTCACAGTACGTCCGTAGGTAGGCGTAAGGGCAGAGCAATGGTGGTGGAAATAGCGGTAAAACAAGGAAAAGCAACACACGTTTCTGAGGTGTTCAAGCGGGTCAATTGACTCCGCTAGATTTATATCGCCTATAAGTTTTATCGCACGGTTTTGGATACTATTCAGTAGGTGTAGTCTGTAGTGTAGTTTTTGGTGCACCAAACATGTGCGTTGTATTCAAGCTTACGCCGAATAAAAACATTTCGCTGTGTTTTTAGCGACTTTATGTGGTCGTTTCATCGGAGCAGGGCAGGGACATAAATCAGGGAACGATTATGAAAAACTGAGTGTGCTTTCATCAGCGAACGAGTGTATTGGATAAGAAACAGAGCCTTGTGGAACACCAGAATTTATACGGTGAGTTGAAGATTTGAAACCATCCAACACAACTTGATTTGAACATCCAGAAAGGTAGTTTCTAATCGGTGACGTGGAATAAAGCCAAACGAAATAAGGCCGAATTCGCAAAATCTGGCTTTATTTCGTTTTCCAAAGCGAAATTAAACCAAATTTGTAGTTTGGCTTTATTTCGTTATTGAAAACGAAACAACACCAATTTGGCATTATTTCGTTTGGCGCAGGGACATATATCCACGAGACGTTGGCGCATGCGAGTTGCTATCATTGTACTATGAAATGCGTTTGGGGGGCATGCTGCCCCCCTGCAACCTTCCTGCTTGGGTTTACTGTTGGATTACGGGGTGGGTGCGAGGTTTTTTACTTATATTTTTGGTTGAATTTTTAAATTGTTGGGTGGGACATAAGGCCCAACATTTTTTCTTGGGACTTGGGACTTATATCCCGCACATTTGTGCACAACGCAGTGGTTTGGTCTTATTTCCATTAGTTTTTTGGTATTATTTCGTTTTGCATGACGAAATAAAGCCAAATTGGCTCTATTTCGCTTTCGAAAGCGAAATGATGCCAAATTTGGAATTCGGCATTATTTCGTTTGGCTTTATTTCACGTCACCTTTCTAATCCATTGAAAAGAAACCCATTGATCCCATAGGCCTGCATTTTCGACAAAAGAGCTTCATGCGAAACTTTGTCAAATGCTTTCAAAATATCAAGCTCAACAATTTCAAGAGATTGGTTCCTCTTTTCGGTGATATTAATATTCAAAACACCAGTGGACGTGCTGACACGAAAAACGCGTTAACGCGTTCATTGAGAAGTTTTCGTGTTTTCGGATATTTCATAAGCTGACGGTTGACCAGCGTTTCCATGACCTTGGAAAAAATGGACGTAAGTGCTATGGATCGGTAGTTAGTGGGAAAAGAAGAATCATGTTTTTTAGGGACGGGCTGGACTAATGCTGTTTTCCACTTACTCAGAAGGAGTCCAGAAGAATAGGACAAGTGAAAAAGCTTACTCGGTGGCTTTACCTGTTTAGAAGAACACCTCTTCAGAATAATGGGGCTTTACCATGTGGATCAGCGGATTTGTGAATTTTAAGATCAAACCAAATGTATGAAGTTAATTTGAAGAAGGGAGTAGGTATTCTTTATTTCTTGAGAGAGTTACAAATACTGAATTATCCTTAATTATATATAAAATACTTAACTTTAAATTTCGGAACACATTCGGTTTTTTTGTGTTTTTGAAATAAGTAAATAATAAATATAATATGTATATTAGACACCGCATACTTTAGCGTTTCATTGATCATTAAATAATTAATGGAAAAAACATATTTCATTAAAATCGGTAAGTTGGTTGAAGAGATATTGCCATATTTTTTTGTATAAATGTTGAACCAATACAGTTGAGCGGAAGTGTATAATAGAGAGCTTATACACTCCCATGCACATGAATAGGGACAAGATTTTCAAATCATTTCATTTTGTGTATCTCTTTCTCATTCTTACATATTGGTAGTTGCTTTGTGCTTTCACTTAGTACATGGTTATAGGCAAGTTATAGGAATGGAACAAAATTTCCACAATTTTACCGTTATATGTTATTTTCGTTTTTCTTTTACCATGCAAAAAAAGTGCACTACTTTTTGCAGCACTTGAATAGGGACGGAAGCATTTCTTTCTCTGTGGATCAAATTATTTAAGCTAAAGTTATTTTTTCCTTATTTCGCGTAAATTTTAATCGTTTTTAAAATAAATGGGTCGAGGAAAAGTTCTAACAGCAGAAGAGAAAGGCAAAATACTTGCCTATAAGGAGTGTAATTTAACCTATAGAAATATTGCCGAAAAAATTGGAAAAAGCAAGTCTGTGGTTTGCAATTTTCTTAAAAATAAGTGCAAATATGGAAACAACATGAAAGGGAGGACAAAAACAGCTACTTCATCTACTGAAAATAGACGGATTGTTAGAGCAGCATCAAATTCTCACTGTTCCGCCTCACAGATCCGTTCAAATTTGGGAGTCACTGCTAGTGTTGACACGGTAAGAAGAGTAATTCGGAGAGCTGGACATCTAAAAAGGTTAAAACTAAAACAAAAACCTCCTCTTACCATGGCTCGTAAGGAGACTCGCAAGGTTTTTGCCCGGAATTGCATGTCATGGAGTAGCGAGTGGCATCAGATAGTCTTTTCGGACGAAAAAAGATTTAATTTAGATGGCCCTGATGGTTACAATCACTACTTTCATGACATACGCAAAGAAAAACACTACTTATCTCGGCACCATAGCCGTGAAGGGGGTGTAATGGTATGGGGTGCGATCTCTTACTATGGCCAATGTGAGTTGCAGTTTTTGTCATCAAGAATGAACGCGAACAACTACAAAGGCGTACTGCAGAAGGCTTTTCCATTCTACGACAACTTATTTGGACCCGTGTCATGGACATTCCAACAGGATAACGCCCCCATTCATACCGCACGCATAGTAAAAGAGTGGATTCGGAACCAAAGCGTGCCTGTACTGGAGTGGCCACCTTATTCCCCGGATCTCAATATAATTGAGAATGTTTGGGGATGGTTGTCACGGAAAGTATACGAGTCCGGAAGACAATTTTCAGATGTGCAATCATTAACATCAGCCATCAATGCCGCTTGGAGCGATATTTCCTTAAATTACTTAGAGTCTCTGTATGATTCACTTCCGAATCGAATTTTTGAAGTTATTTCCAACAAAGGCGGCTTCACTCATTATTAATAAATGTTAGAAAACAATAAAAAAAAATAATTTGAACTTAATTTCGCAACATTTTCCTAGTTATCCATGTTTTCAGTTATTGTCCCTATTCATGTGCGGCAATAAAAAAACGCAATTTTTAAACAACCCTTTATGAACGATTTGTTTAAAAATAACGGAAAGATTTTTGTACGATAATATAGAGAAAAACTGAGTTTGCTGTTAAGTTATAAATGACCACATTACCTTAGAAATTAAGTTTTGTTACAATCGTATAGAGCGTTTTCGAGATATGTGGAAATTTCAAAAGAACCGTTGTTCGAATTTTTAGCCAAAAACTGGGTACGCAGTCCTGGTAACCTCACCTACTTAAGCTTAAATATCAATTTTGGTTGAAATCGTTAGAGCCGTTTTCGATCAAATCAAACTGGTACGAAAATTTTGTATGGGAAGTACCATTAATATTGAGTTTACCTTGAAAAAAAAAACACCTCCCGAACTGTAAGCCCAAAAACTCCAAATCCGAGGTTTGAACGTAATCCGGGAAGCCGTTTAGGCTGTAGGCCTGTTTAAGGACGGACAGACGAACAGACCGGACAGAATTTTGCGACCCACTTTTTTGAGTTCCTCTATCATCGTAATATCAGAATTGATTAAAATCTCGAGTTCGAAATTTTGTACGAAACCAATATCTTTCTCTTACTACGTAATGGAGAAAGTTAAAAAAATCCCTTCATGTAAGAAACATGAATGATAAATTGGTAGGTACTTAATAAGAAAAAGTTTTAAAATGTTTAACTAGATAGCTTGTTTGCCAGTACAGCAAGTTAGGGCATGTGTAATTTTGGTTTTCTTAACGTTTACGTTGCTGCTTTTAGGAATTAGTAGAGAGAACGCAGAGACGACTGATCGCTTCGGTTTTAAATTAAACTCCAAACTTTATTCAAATTAATAGAAACGAATGCAAAATATGAATGAAAGATTTGTATGTAATTTAAATGATGCAGAAGTGATTTAAAAAAAAAAGCATTTATAGAAAAAAAGACACAGTCATAATAATTATGATAATATTCTTAACATCATCTTTAAACACATAGGTTACGTTAGGTTTGTGGGCTGGCGGGGATTGCTCCGCGCCACACTCAGGTCAAGATTGACCCATTGTGATGCCCTTAGGGGGAAGGGGTTTATCACTTATCCGTAATACCTATTCAGTCCGTCTTATTGTCAATTAGTTACTAATTGCTTACTGTGTCATTGCTTACAAACCACTTTGATGATTTGAGGAAGTTCAAGATTCTGTCCGTTGGTGTGCTTGATAGCTCGTTCAGATTATGGAAGAAGAAATTACCAAGGAATTTGTTTCTGCAGACCTGGGCAGTGACACACAGGAAGAGGGTTGTATCCTCTATGACTTCCTCGTCACCGCAGCCTCTGCAAAGTTCTTCTTGGGTAAATCGCATTTTCTTCATGTGGTATCGTAGGGTATTATGTCCCGTTAGGATACCTATGAGTGTAGAGAGATATTTCCGTTTTTTTTTTGCATGATTCTCTCTGTTCTGGTTTTGCAGAAGGATGGCCATAGTGTTCTTGTGACAGCGCACGTATCCATGGATAACCATTTAGCGTTCGCCTCATCTGTGGAATTTTTCCCTGCTTCTAGCTTGTGTGTACAAAGTGGGATGTGCACAGAGGGGCATGCTTGATCTGGGGCGTTAGCCGAACCTTGTCGTGCTAGTTCATCCGCTTTCTCGTTGCCTTGGATGCCTTTGGGTCCTGGGACCCAGCATAGTAATATCTTCAAATACATAAATGTTTATTATTATAAATAACATTAATGACAATCTATGCTGTGCTCAAACTAGAAATATGGATATCAGGACAGACCAATAATTATTTAAAAAAATGTGGCCATTTATATCCAACCAAATTTTAAATTTAAATGTTGTTCGTAGGGGTGATTTATTCATAATCATGATAATTTATTAATAGAAAGATGTATGAAGTTTGAGAATATTAACACCAAGATACATACATTCATTTATATTATTTCAGCCAATGTCAGCTCGGGACGTGAACTTTACAACCCTAAACTTCTGAAGAAGCACTACGAGGTACGATTATTATAAGTGCAATTGATAGGTACTACAAGTTGTATTTTAACAGATTGCTCCCCTTATTGTAATTGTTCTTGGAGGAATTATCGTTCTATCAGGGTTTATTGTTCGTAATACCTTGACTAGAGATGATATTCGGTAAGCTTTTAATTGTGGATTTGACACCGATCACTTATTTTCTATTAACTTAGCTTCCGTACAAAGGGGAAATTTGGCTATGAGGAAGAAGAAAATTTGGATCGACAGAGGAAAGTATGTCTACCAGTATAAATACTAGAGCGAATATACAATTTCTTTATTTATTTAGTTTATAAAAATCAACCAAAACTTCAAAGCCCCTGAAGGACTTAAGGAATTGTATAAGGAGCTAAAAGAAGAATAAAAACTTTTAATATTCATCCGATTTAGGGGAAAAGTATTAAAATACTATAAAAACTATTTTTAAATATAATAAATATGAAGTGCAGTAGCATAACATTTCAATGTAAAATGTGCTTAAATATAGCTATATTTTGTATACGTTTTCACCATGTCCAGTTCCACTTTTTAAAAGGCTATGGTATTTACGTAATCGTAGCTTTTTATTTACATTTTCATCTTGCATCACATAGGTATTGGATTAAGAATCGCAAGTTGTCCAATATGGCGGAATCACTTAGATTGTTGCTTAGAGCCGAACGTCGAACGACGATCGCGTCTATTCTTAAATACAAACTGATTGCACCCAGTCTCGACTTCTGGCCCAAGGCTTTATTTTTAATCATTCGTAAATTAACTGCCGGACAGGAGCGAGACTGAGGTAAGAAACCATTTTTCTCTTTTTTGTAATATCTTATGAATTTGTAATTATTTCAGATAATAAAATCTTCAAACGTTGATTAAAATTAACTGCTTAAGCTTCTATAGTTTGCCTGGTCCCATTCAGGGAATTTACAAAGCCTTTTGTATCGTAGCTCTTTAAAAACAAATAAAACACACGATTTTTAAAGTGGAAAAATTATAAAAAACCACTGTCTTTATTTTTAAACCTTTCGCCTTCCCTTCTATCTTGTGATTGATTCGTTCCTCGCTTGTTCCCAGAACAAGTTCGTTCCCCTTCTCTTCATACATCGAAAGCAGAGTTACAAATCCTCATGCGATTCGATACAGTCCCGGCGAAAACCTACGGTTTTCTACCCTTTCGCTTTTTATTTTAAATTACCTTCATTTAAACGAATATAATGAATATAACTTGAACTAATATAAGTGTCATTCCAGCTCTTCGATTGGTAGGATACATATCTTCTCCACTGGCCTTGTCAGTTGGTTGGTCGCCGTCTGGATGACCACACTCCGTACGAGTCCGTCTCTACTGGGTATCAGCCTTACTATACGCCCCATCGCCCATGCCGATGGTGGGAAGTTCTCGCTCTTGATGATACACAGTTGTCCTTTTTTCAGCCCGTGCTTTTCTTTCCGCCATTTCTTCCTTTCGTATAGGGTGGAGAAATACTCCTCTTTCCATCTGACCCAAAAGTGGGCGAGCATCGTCTTTCGCTCCCTCCATAGCTTAACGCCCTTCGTATTCGGCAACAAGTGGCTCGCCAATCAAAAAGTGTCCCGGCGTTAACGCCTGTAAGTCATTCGGATCATCACTCAAGGGATGCAATGGCCTTGAGTTCAAAATGGCCTCTATTCCAGTGAGTAGTGTTAAGAACTGCTCATATGCTAACATCTTTGTTCCAACAACTCTTGTCAAATGATATTTCATGGATTTGACCGCTGCTTCATATATGCAACCCTGGTGTGGTGCCGCAGGAGCCATGAATTTCCATTCCGTCCCTTTCAAGCACAAGTGTTCAAAAGTTTCCTTCACGAGCCAATGCTCCTTGGCCTTCCTTAGTTCTTTCGCTGCTCCGACAAAGGCAGTACCATTGTCGCTGTATAATCTTTCGCACCTTCCCCTTCGCGCTATGAATCTTTCGAAACAAGCGATAAATGCAATTGATGTAAGGCTCGACACCAAATCAATATGCACAGATCTCGTTTTGAAACAAACAAAGACAGAAACCCAACATTTTTGTCTTATTATTTGTTCACCTGCTCTATCGATCATTTTTATTAAGGTTCCGTACCCAAAGGGAAAAAACGTAACCTTATTAGTTTCGCTCGGATGTCTCTCCGTCTGTCTGTCTGTCTGTCTGTCTGTCTGTCTGTCCGAACCCACTAAGCCAATTTTGTTACCAGGTCTATCTCAAGAACCGATTGACATAGGAGGCTAAAATTTACACACAACATCCGGTATAACCTCTAGTTAAACGACAAATACCAATGGAAGGAATACATCGATTGGTTTTGGATTAATTAGTTATCTGGTGAAAAAAATATTTTCATTCGCCCAAAAAACGGTTTATTTCTTGATTCACAAAAAAATACATAAATTCCTTTTTTGTAGATCATGTTCTTATCTATATATGTGCTGAATACTGTTTTGCCGAAAAGTTAATAGTTTACAAGATATTTTCAAAAGAGATAATTTTACCATGTAAAATACGTTGCTCTCATAAGTTTTTATCTCTACTACGCAGTTGTGCACAATTGACCCCATCAAAGACAGAAGAGAGTTACTGGTGGTATACCACCAGGGTTCCCGCTTGCTAATTTCATTGGGGAGTATAATACATTTTTTTGGGGAGTACAGAACAAAATAAAAGTAATATATTTCTAGTCAATAGTTTTTAATTGGGACAGGTCGCATACAGAATGGAAAATTGGCGTGGGTTGGGTACTAGGTAATAATTAGAAAATGAGATTCATGTGCGAGTAATTTTTGAGAGTAAAAATATTAAGTAATTACGGAACCTTCTGTGCGCGAGTGACACTCGCACTTGGCCGGTTTTTTTTTTTTCAAATGGACCTGCATAATCTACTCCTGTATGTAGAAATGCCTTTCCTGGAGTTACTCTTTCCGATGGCAAGTCAGCCAGCAACTGCATTTCAAATCGATGATTGTATCTCGCGCAGTTTACACATTTGTGTAGAAAATTTCTCAACTCACTTCGACTCTTCGGAATCCAGTATCTCTGCCGTATGTACTGCATCATAAATTGCACCGCTCCGTGTTTTGTGAGCACTATCCATAATCAGCCAAGCTAACCGAGAACCACTCGGTACAATTGCTGGATGCCTTCTTTCGAACTACAAGTCCGCTCTTTCCAACCTTCCTCCAACTCTTAGGATTCTTTTACCATCCATGATTGGGTTCAATGATTGAATCTTACTCTTGTCCGGTAGGCATTTGCTCTTCGTCATGCAAGCAATTTCCTTCCCATAATATTTTTCTTGTTCTTTTCGTAGTAGATAATGAATAGCTTCCGTGTTCTCTTCAGAAGTCGGTTGATCAAGACCTCGTTCTATACCTTCCGTCCCTTCAGCTCTTTCCATTTGACGTTGCGAACGTCTCTTTCGATGTCTTTCCTTCACCTCTTTCTTTCGCTTTATCTTTGCTCTAATTGCATTGACAAACCGAAATATGAAGCTAATTATTTTTAGCACCTTCACTAAAGTGGATGCGTACTCGATTATAGGACTTCTTTCTCCCATACCTTCCATATAGATAGATAACGGCTCCATGAAAATCGTTAGCACAAACACCTTCATCTCATCCCTCCCCCCATCTGAAACATTTGGCACAAACTTTTCAGATAACCAGCTGGATCGGGGTTTTGAGAGCCATTCCGGACCATGTAACCATAATTTGTTGTCGATCAGCAACGATGACTTTATGCCTCTGCTTAAAAGATCGGCTGGGTTCTCTTTCGTTCCAACATGTTTCCATCTCTTGACTTCGGTATTAGTCTGTATCGACGATACTCTATTTGCCACAAATGTCTTCAAGTCACATGGCAATTTGTTTATCCAATGCAATACGACAAGTGAATCTGTCCAGAGATTATACTCTGTGCCTTCCCATTCCATCGTACTGGCTACAATAGCCATTAATCTTCCTAGAAGTTCGGCTGCCACCAGTTCCAACCGTGGTATCGTTATCGTTTTCACTGGTGAAACACGAGTTTTTGATGTTAGTAGATTCGCGCGAATCTTCCCGTCAGGACTTATCGTTCTGACGTAAATCACTGCACCATATGCTCTTTCGGATGCGTCCGAAAAACCATGTATCTCTTTCCTTATGCCTTCTGATGTACCTATCCATCTGTCGATTCTAACATTCTCTAGGAATGTAATATCCTTCCAAAAATCTCTCCATCTTCCATCGATTTCTTTCGGCAGTTCTTCGTCCCAATCTAAATTCAGACGCCAAATGTCTTGAATAAGAATCTTTCCAACGATCGTAACGGTGGCTATAAACCCGTTGGGATCGTATAGTTGAGCAACGCAGCTTACAACTTTTCTCTTTGTCAGTACCTGCTCAGCCACTGGTGTTTTCACCACAAATGTGAACTGATCCTTTTCGAGCAACCATTTAATGCCCAATATCGATGATTTCTCCTCATCTTGAAACAAGATTGATTCCTGCTCTTCATAATTCATATCCTTCACCAGAGCTCTAGAATTCGATTTCCATTTTCTAAGCTCAAAACCTGCACCCTTCAGTACATAATCGATTTCTTTTGATAATTGTATTGCCTTCTCTTCGGAATCAGCACCTGTAGTGCAGTCATCCATGTAGAAATCTTCCAATATTGCCTTCGCAGCATTTGGAAATTCCTTCTCCATCTCTTTCCCACACTGGATCAGCGCTCGTACAGCGTTATGTGCTGACGAAGTCATCCCATAGGTGACTACTGTCAACCAGGGCCCATGTTCTGTAATTATCACATCGATATATTTATCACTAACACGATACAAATTGAAAAACATGTTACTATGTTTCTGATGTGAAAATTTATCGCATGAGTTACAGAACATGGGCACAGTATTCCTTCAATCTTTCGTTTGGGTTTTCTCTCCAAAATATTCTTTGGAGGTCCCATTGTTCTTTCGCAACCTTCACCATTCGAAACATCATTTTGATGTCAGCACTGATAGCAACACGATGTCTTCTAAATCGCATTAAGATTTCATGTAAATCTTTTTGCAACTTCTCTCCCAACATTTGTACCTCGTTGAGTGAGATACCCTTCATTGTTTTACAACTAGCATCAAATACAACCCGGATTTTTTTGGTTACGCAATGATGCGGTATGTGATAAATGATCTTTCCGTGCGACATACCAGTTACTGGTGTCATATGCGACGAATGCCTCTGCAATAACTTTACACCCTAATAATAGATCCACCGGACCTGCCTTCCAATATTCAGGATCGGCTAATGGCCGACCTGATATTTCCATCCTTCCCATCTCTAAATTATGTGCAGGTACCATCGATTGCCATTTGCATTCTTTTGGTAGCACACAAAAATCCGGACTCACCTTAAGTGTTGTTTTACATATGTCTGATATGAAACGGTTCACCCGCCACACCAACCAACCTTCGAGTCATTGGCATCTTTGCAATCGGTAGCTCATCAAATTCGGTTGTGCCCCTGTATCCAAGAGTGCACGTATGGGACCATACTTCTTTCCGTCCAACTCAACTCTCACTTGTGCCGTTGGCATTAAGATGAAACCCTTCTCTGAACTACAATTAAAACAAGTTAAATGATTTTTACTTTTTATTTTATTTTTGGACCAGGAAGATGTTGACTTTCTTTTAAAATCGTTCCACGACCCCTTCCCTTCCGACTCCGACTCAATTTCAGTCAGACTTGCGCCTTCCTTATTCCCTTCGATTCTTTCGCCTTCCAACCGAGGGCGTTTCTCGGACAACAGTCGTTGTCAATTTGACCTGTTCTGATGGTCGCCTTCCGGCCTGTCCTTTCGCTTCCTTCCTTTTTCCTGCACGTTCATAATTGTTGCTTCCGCCTTCCTGAATTCCTTCATTGGACAGAGCACACTATTATGTGGTGGCCTTCCTGGACATCTCGTGCACGGCCCCTGATAACACGCCTTCACTGTGTGTCCTGTCTTCAAGCAGTTGGGACATAGCTGTTTGTCCTTCACAAAATCTTGTTTTGCCCTAAAATTTAGCGCCATGAAGTCCGGACAGGACCAGACTGGATGCTCCATCGACTTGCAAGAATGGCATGGCCGTTTATTTTCTATCGCACCTTCCACCTTCCTTGCATTATATTTGCTGCTTGTTGCAGCACCATACCTGTTGGCATTTACCTGCTGGGTGTATGCCTGCTGCTCCTGCCTGCGATTGCCTATCGCACTTTCCAACGCCTCAGCCCTCCTGTCCAAGAATGCACAGAATTCCTTCGCGGTTGGCATCTCTGATGTGCGGGCCTCCTCCCATTTGCATGCTGACTCTCTGTCCAGTTTCTCATGCAGAACATGTACCACCATAATGTCCCACTGGTCCGTAGGGACACCCTGCGCCTTCAGTTGTCGCAACGTCTCATAGCACGTATTTGACATCTTCTGGAAATCAGCAGCCTTCGCCGTTCCTTCCAAATTCGGCAGCCTGAAAAACTGCCTAAGCAGCTCACGGCATGTCGGATACTTCCGGTCATAGATCTCGTTCAGTTGCTTCCAGGCCTCGCAGTAGTTTTGGTCGCTTAACTGCCATTCGCCGAGCGTCCTCATTGCCTTCCCTGTTAACGATTTTTTTTAGATACGCAAACTTGTACGCCGGAGATATCTTGTCGTTATCGTGTACTGCTGCTACGAATCTGTCGCGGAAGCCTTGCCACTTCGTGAAGCTGCCATCGAATTCTCCCCAAGTGTTCTTCACATCATGTTGGGCAAATGGAAGGCTCACGTTGACAGCGATGGGCTGCTTCTCTCTTTCCGTTGCAGTTGGTGTCAGCTGCTTCTGTCTGAGAGCACAGTAGAAGCCGCAAAGAAATTGTTTTCGGCTTCAGCCGCCTTCCGCTCGATCTCCATACTAACAAGGAGATCGTCCTTTTGTGCTATGCACCCTTCGTTGACCCGAAGTCGTTCCCAAGCCTCCTTCAGGGCCTCCATCCGCACCTCGATCGCTTCGATCGTTCCGAAGTGGAAACTTTAGAATCCTTCCGATAGCGTAAATCTCCTTATCAAATAAGTATTGATGATTCACACCTTCCTTCACACCTTCTTCTGCCATCTTTCCTTAATGCTTTTCCTGTAAAAATAAATTGAGTTGCTATAAATTGTATAGTTAGAAGGTTGTTTGTTTACAACATATTTCCTGCTGAAACCCATGTGCAGAGTGGATATGATTCAAATGTTTCGCAGTAGTTACTTATGGATATATTTCCCAATATGCGAACTTAAATAATTCAACTATTGTAAATATAATGTAACTTATTGTACCATCGCTGCGCTCATTGATACCTAAAAATATTATCTGAATCTGCTGGTTTTGATTTTTAGATTTATTATTTTCCTCGACAAATCGAATCAAATTTCCTTCCGCCAACGTTTTCCTCTCTGAATCCAAACATATTTAAATCCTTCTTTCCAAATTCAATTTCTTTACTTTACGCTTTCGATCTTCAATTGAAATTCTCAATTAATTCAAATTCTTTCCGTTTACTTTAATTGATAAAAAATCTAAGTAATTCTATCGGCCTTCAGCACGCAAACAAAAAAAAACTTCAAGTTAATTCTGCCAACCTTCGATAAGTTCATTTACCACTTTCCATCAACCTTCGATTTTTAAGTGAATTCAGAGAATAATGGAAAAGAAAAAAAATTATTTTTCCCGTCGGCACTTTCGGTTTAATTTTCTTCACTTGGAAAGAAAAAAAAAATCAACAATTAAATTCCTTCCGCTTGCAAGCTCTCTCGTATGTAGGCCACTCTTATTTCTTTTGAGTTCCTCCCTCCCCTTCGTGTGGTTATTCGTATAACACTCCATCTCTACCGCACGTCTGCGTACGAGTATGTTTATTTTTTATTTTCGATTTGCACGTCTCTATTCAATCTTCCCCTTCACTTTTCACATTTTTGTTTCGGTCACTCGGACATTCGCCTTATGAGCACCTCTTTCCACTTAGGCCCGTTTTATTCACTCGAAGTTGAACACAACTTGGGGATTTTTATATGGAAAACTCCTCGAGTTGTGTTCAACTTCGAGTGAATAAAATGGGCCTTAATTATTTGTGGCAGCTGGTAAATTCGTGCTCAAGCGCCCCTTCTTCTTTCGACCATCCCAAATCAAACCAGACAGTCAGAACAAATATATATACACTCGGCGAGAGAAAAAAAGGAATAAAAACTGTCGCCCGAGTCTACCTAGCCAACAACAACAATGTAGCAGTTGTCTATTTTTTACCCCTAACGCACAGCGATAGCACATATTATTTTATAAATAAATACACTTGCACATAAATACACTATAAATTGATTAAACAATTAACACTTGTGGACTGTATATTACCTTCTGGAAAGAAAAATTAATTAATGTTTGTATTGTTTTGTTTTTGAACAAGTTCCCGTAAGTAATCCACCGTGGTTGGCTGTATAACAAGACTTGACTTGAATACAAATTCCAACCAATTTTTGCCATAGCGAATGCGCAGCTGGCTTCTGTTCCATACGTATGTATGTATCTTTCGTCTCTCTCTCTGTTTGTTTTTTGTGTGTCCGTATAGGACTTGTGTTTTTCTTTTCTTTCGAGATTTCTTTCCACTTTTGCATTTTATTGCATGAATCCAACAAGAAGAGTAGAATCCTCTAGAGTCTAGACTGTTCTTTTCGTGAATAAACCTGCGACTTCGCTTGGAAGTAAAATAAATTGTGTGTATATTTTTGGTTCTTTCGCTCATACGCATTTGTATGAGTCTTTCGTTCGACATCTTTTGAATTGTGTTTGCCATACCAGTCGTGCTCGTGCCTTTGAGGGAAGGAATAAGAACATATATTCCGAATTCAAGAAGAGAGATTCTCTCGTGTGTATAGTTTATGCTGTACACAAAATGTATTTTTGGTTTGCGACGTTTGTCACGTAGACAAGCTAAATCTATCGTTGGTGGGCCGTTACTTTCCGAATATTGTTATACTTTACAAAATAAAATTATGAAAATACTCTTACCATAGATGCTTCTTTCGTTTTAATGCTTACGTTATTTCCGTAAGACTTTTTTCTTTCCTTTCCATGATAAATGCCTTCTTGAATCTTCCGAAGCACCGTACCATTTTCCTTCTGTATTTTTTGTCTTTCCACACGCGCAATATATATTTTCACATTTTAATTACGTTAAAATTACCGTCGTACCTTCCCGTCACTAGTACTATCCGGCTCGACACGGACCAAATGTATCGTAGCTCTTTAAAAACAAATAAAACACACGATTTTTAAAAATTATAAAAAACCACTGTCTTTATTTTTAAACCTTTCGCCTTCCCTTCTATCTTGTGATTGATTCGTTCCTCGCTTGTTCCCAGAACAAGTTCGTTCCCCTTCTCTTCATACATCGAAAGCAGAGTCACAAATACTCATGCGATTCGATACACCTTTGAAAAAAAAAAAATATTTGTATAAATTTCTGATTTTTATTTTTTATAATGGCTCTAACCTACTATAAGCAAAAATTCTCAATAATGAACTAAATCATTCGATAGTTGAAATTGTTGGTGTTCCTATGTTATACAATATTGAAAAACTCTTAAACTGTATTCGAAATTACTCCAGACACTAGTACAGAATTAACTGTTTGTAACGGGTGATTTTTTAAGAGGTTTAGAACTTTAAAAAAAAAAAAACACAAAAAATTCGAAAAAATGAATGAAATATTTATTTGAATCGATAGTTTGAACATTGCAATTTAATGTTTAAAGATAATTTCATGCAAATGTTGACCGCGGCTGCGTCTCAGGTAACCCATCCGCTGAGTCCAATTTTGGCATACTCTTTCACACATATCGGCCGGTATCTCACGAATGAATGCATGGATGTTGGCTTCCAGTGCGTCAATCGAAGCGGGCTTGTCCCTATACACATTAGCCTTGACATACCCCCACAAAAAATAATCTAATGGTGTCAAATCGCACGATCTAGGCGGCCAATTGACCGGCCCGAAACGTGAAATTAACTGTTCACCAAACTCGCCTCGCAATTGCGCCATTGTTTCGCGTGCTGTGTGGCATGTGGCACCGTCTTGTTGAAACCACATATCATGCAAGTCAAGAACTTCCA
Organism: Cheilosia vernalis; assembly: GCA_949126925.1. Lineage (NCBI taxonomy): Eukaryota > Metazoa > Arthropoda > Insecta > Diptera > Syrphidae > Cheilosia > Cheilosia vernalis. The sequence goes on from OX421358.1 coordinate 46,287,589, forward strand.
TTTCGGGCAAAAAAAAGTTTGTTATCATCGCTCGGTAGCGTTCACCATTGACAGTAACGCTGCGAACGGCGCCGAATCGACATTTCGCGGTCTTCTGTCACACTAGCTGATACGGCCGCAATATTTTCTTCACTACGCACAGTACGTAAGCGTGTTGGTGGTTTAATGTGCAACAAAGTAAATTTGGTGCGAAATTTGGTCACAATCTTCCGAATAGACTGCTCAGAAGGTCGAGAATGCCGATCATAAAATGGAAGCAGCGCGCGATGAACATTTCGAACCGAGCACGAATTTTGATAGTAAAATTCAATAATTTGCAAGCGTTGTTCATTTGTAAGATGATCCATGGTTAAATTGCAAACCAAACTGAAGCTGTTTGACAGTGACACAAGGTACTAAACACACGTCAGCTGTCAAAACCAGTGATGCCAAAACCAAACCAGCTAAAAAATCACCCGTTATATAACAACCGGATAGTAGCAATATAAAGCAAAACTGTCAATTACCATACTTGAGTCTTTGTAAAAGTTGCCAAGTCAACTTTTTATTTCGGATGACCCAACAGAAATCATTCAGTTAGTAACTATTGATAGGCGAATTCAATCGATAGTACCCATCACTATTTTGTCAAAACGGCAGCGGTTTACGTAGAAGTATAGTGACCAGTCGTGAGAGTGTCGTGGGGTGCACAACTCATTAAAACATCATTCAGTCCATAATGAATTGTCAAGTTTGTACCGAGAAAATTGAAAGAAATTCCACATCGAAAATATCATGTGGTGACTGTATGACTTTTTTTCGTGCAAGTTGTGTTAATATCCTACAACAAGATGTAGACTATTTTAAAACAAGCGGTATGTCATATCGATGTGATAAATGTTCAGTGCTTAGACGAAGATCACTTCAGATGCCTGAACCAAAAAAAGTCTGCCCTAACAACAACAACATGCAGACAACTAAACAGCTAAATTCACCGGCCTTAAACAGTGTGTGTTTACAAAAAGGCAATAGCAACAATTTGCAACCGTTCTGTAGAGACTCTGTTGCTCATGAGGAGGAAGGTGAGGAGTTTACTCTTAGAATGGTCTACCGCAAAAACTCACTAGTCTGGAGGAAATAAACCATCAATTCCTGAAGTCTATGAGCGAGCTGCGCGCTGAAAATGACTCTCTTAAATTGAAAGTTGAATTGCTTGAAATGGAGAAGCAAATGTTTACATCAATGATGCTCTAACAAAATATACGAGGGCATTATTCATGAAGGCTAAGGAAGCGAAGAAGCAGAAGGGGTTTAAGTATTTATGGTACAAAGATAATAGAATACTAATGAGAAAGGTTGAAGGTGGGAAAATCATCGCCATAAGATCTTTTAATGATCTTGCACTGATATAGTTTTTGTATTATTATTTGTTTTTTATTTTAAATGCTTTCAAATGATTTAAATGATGATTTTTCTACCTATGATCTTTTGAACTCTTATTGTGAAGATGTATTTACTAACGAATCGTACTGCTTAAACAAAATCTTTTTCATTCACCAAAATATCCGAAGCTTAAGGGTGAATCACACGTCTTTAATATCGCATCTAAGTTCATTTGCATGTTTGCCTGATATTGTTGTAGTCTCGGAAATTTGGATATACGGTTTTGAAAAAAATGATTATGTGTTACCAGGATTTACTTTCTACGCGAATACAAATGAGAATTACGCTGCCGGAGGTGTTGGTTGCTTTATTAATACGGATTATAATGTATATGATGTTTCAGAATTAAAATGCTCTAGTGCGGACATTTTAAAATTGTCCTTTAAAATAAAGGATGAAGTCTTAGTCATGTTATGTGTATATAGGCTTCATTTATTCAATGTTTCGGTATTTCTGGAAGAATTTTCATCTGTTTTGGATAATGTGAAATCTAGGAATTTAATAATCTTAGGAGATTTTAATATTAATATTCTTGAGGATAGTGAAGTTGTCTCCACTTACATGGATTTATTAGCTTCTCATGGCTTGGTCTCTTTTATAAGTGAAGTTACTAGAACTGAGTCGGGAACTTGCATAGATCATATATATGGTCGTTTTTCACATTCCTCTTTGATTCCTTGGGAGAAGTGTGTTTTTGATCTCAAGATCACGGATCATTGCATGACGGGGTTGTTGGTAGACGTAATGTCTAAGAATTCCTCAAATGGCTCTAGTTCCCCTCCTCTTATAACTAAAATAGATTTTTTGAAGCTAAAGGCTAATTTATCTTCTGAGGTTTGGGGAGAAGTTTTTACTGAGGATGATGCTTCAAAGGCATATGATATTTTTATTGAATCTCTAAGTAGCCATATAGCAAGTTGCACTTTCTTAATTAACCCAAGAAAATCGAAAAAGCTCAAGCCTTGGATAACATTTTACTTGTTGAATAAAATCAAGAAAAAAAACAAGCTCAGAGTAAAGTGTAAAAAACACCCAGCCAATTTTTCCTTAAACCAAAATTATAAACAACTGTGCTTGGAATTAAAAGGCGAAATTCGCATTTGTCGAGAAAACTACTACACTAACAGGTTTAATTCAGTTAAGGGTAATGTAAGAAGTGAATGGCAGCTAGTAAACAGTATTCTTAATAAAAATATAGTTGCGAAAAGGCCAAAGGGAGTGCTCTCAAATCATGCAGTAATTTCTGATAAACTGGGTATTGCAAATGCTTTTAATAATTACTTTACTTCGATATATGAGAATACTCCGACTACTATAAATCCATCTTGTGCAGTTTGTAATCCCTCAAGAATTCCTTTTGAACCCTTGCAGAGTCTCAGTTTCCATTTTGAACCGATTACTGGATTTGAACTTCTAAAAACAATTGGTTCGTTGAAAAATTCCAATTCTTCAGGATTTGATAGTTTATCTAATCTATTAGTCAGAAATGTTTCCTGCTTTTTAGTCGATGTGTTGGCGTATATTTTTAATAAAAGCATCTTTTCTGGAGTATTTCCTGATGCACTCAAATGTGCTGACATACTACCTTTGTTTAAAAAGGGATCTCCTGAAGAATTGTGTAATTATAGGCCTATCTCACTTCTACCTGTCTTTAATAAAATTTTTGAAAAAGTTATAAAAAGCAGGGTGGTGAATTTTTTGGATAAAACAAATTTTTTCAGTTCTTTTCAGTTTGGATTCCAGAAATATAGATCTACAGAAGATGCTCTTCTTCGTTTTTGCTCGCAGATATTTGATAATCTGGATAAAAAGAAATGTACAGCCGGATTGTTTGTTGACATTACTAAAGCATTTGATATGGTTAACCATGACATATTGCTTCGCAAAATTGAAAATGCTGGATTTCGTGGTTTTATTTGTACTTGGTTTAAGTCATACCTTAGTAATAGGTCTCAGAGAGTGAAGGTTGATGACACCAGGAGCGATGTAAAATTTGTAAATATTGGAGTTCCTCAGGGTTCTGTTTTGGGACCATTACTGTTTTTAATTTACATTAATTCGTTGTTTAACTTGCCGTTTAAGGGATTATTGACAGCGCATTTGCGGATGATGTGGGCTTTGCTTATGGTTCAGATAGTGGGTTGAATCTAATCTCAGATATCAATCTTGATCTTCATCTCTTAAGAATCTGGTTTGCGGAGCACAGATTGATTATCAGTTCTAAAACCAAAATTATGTTTTTCAGTTTGGTAGCGCAAAATAATTTTGAAGCTGATATCTGCTTTCATGCAGCTGATTGCCAAAGATTTAATTTGTTTGCACTTGCAATCCAAGTCTGTCTGTTTGTTCTTTAAACAGTAGTCTCAGTTGCAGCAATAATTGTTTTAAGATTGAAAGTGTTACTGAATTCAAATACTTAGGTCTTACAATTGACTCAAGAATGAGCTTCAATATCCACACGCATAATTTGAGAAACTATTTTCGTACTCTTTTTTTACTCTCTGCGGTACTCAACTTTTGCTAAAAATCTATTATGGAATCTTTCATTCTAGACTGCAATATGGTATTACCTGCTGGGGAGGAGCTTATTTAAATAAAATGCAACCTCTTTTATCAATTCAAAAACATACTTTAAGGAAAATATGTCGAAAACCACGTTTACACCCTTGTTTTCCATTGTTCAGAGATTTGAAAATACTTCCAGTTCGTCATTTGTACTGCTATAAAGTGCTTAAATTGTTCTTTATGAGATCAGGGAATCTTAATTACAGGCTCATCAATAATTATAGTTTACGTGTTAATACATCAAACCAAGTATCTGTACCCGCTTTTCGTACAACAGCGTTTCGTAATTTTTATTCTGTTACTTCGTGTCGTTTATAATCAACTTCCACTTTTTGTAAGAGTACTTACTCATTATCATGCATTTGTTAAACAAATTAAAAATTGGCTCTTTTGCTTTGATCTTATAAAGATAGAATCTTTGTTTCTTGTTCTTCAGTGATATTTTGGTAAGATCTTTATTTTTTTTGTAATATTTTTGTTTTTTCAATTTTGTTTTTTCTAAGAGTACATGCACATTGCACATACCTACTTGAATTTAAAATATGTTCTTATTTTTTTTATAGGGTTACCCCACCCATTCTTATTTTTATTCATTAAAGTACACTGCATTATATGGCTTATGTGGCATTATCTCTATTTTTTTTCAAGAAATACAATTGTCACTATTATTTCTTTTTGAAGCTGCTTTAGCATGCAAATATTGTATTGAAATAATGTAATTAATTTTAAGAAATAATAAAATAAATTATCTATCCTCTATCTATCATACGTCCCGCTTTTAGCTGGACAGTCCCGTTTTTGAGGTCTCTGTCCCGCGGCCATAGCTGTCCCGCTTAACGTCCCGCTTTTCCAACTTTTGTAAAAAAATGTCCCGCTTATAGGTACTACTTTTGTAAAAATGTGTGTATGTTTCTACAATTCTTAAAATAAAGCAATTTTATGATTACTATTTATAACCCTGTGCATATAAATTGGAGCATATAAAACAAACGTAAGAGCTGTTAAAGGAAGAAAATGAGCTCATGTATACTCCATCTTAAATGAATTGTCAGTTTTGTTGCTTGTAGTCTGTCACTTTTGAAACGAAAACAAAACAATTTGCTGTTTAGTGAAGTATATTGGAGGGATATTTGTAGATAGGTAAATAAAAAAAAACTCAAATGTTAACACAATACCTACTTAATAATATTATCGTTCATTATAACGGGTGATTTTTTAAGAGGCTTAGAACTTTTTTTAAAAAAAAAAACACAAAAAATTCGAAAAAATGAATGAAATATTTATTTGAATAGATAGTTTGAACCCTGCAATTTAATGTTTAAAGATAATTTCATGGAAATGTTGACCGCGGTTGCGTCTCAGGTAGCCCATCCGCTGAGTCCAATTTTGGCATACTCTTTCACACATATCGGCCGGTATCTCACGAATGAATGCATGGATGTTGGCTTCCAGTGCGTCAATCGAAGCGGGCTTGTCCCTATACACATTAGCCTTGACATACCCCCACAAAAAATAATCTAATGGTGTCAAATCGCACGATTGACAATTGACCGGCCCGAAACGTGAAATTAACTGTTCACCAAACTCGCCTCGCAATTGCGCCATTGTTTCGCGTGGTGTGTGGCATGTGGCACCGTCTTGTTGAAACCACATATCATGCAAGTCAAGAACTTCCATTTCGGGCAAAAAAAAATCCGTCGTAGATTCGAAGTTCGTAGCAAACAATTTCCCCTACTAAGAAATACGTAGCAATCATTTTCCCCTACGACTGATTCTATGATAGTTCTTTCGGGATTCGTAGCAAAATTCCGAATAAGACGGATTCTGTGATAGATGTGATTAGCATGAGATTTCAAGGTGTGTTGGTATGAACATGAAGGAGTAGTAAAATTGAATGATATACATAATACCTTTTCTGATAACTTAAGAAATTGCTTCAGAAATATATTGGCACATACCTTGTAGGTACAGGTAGGTATAGGTAACTATTTAGTAGAAGGTAGGTATGCCACAAATTATTATTTTTAAACTAATAAATAAAATAAAATTGCTATTGGGTTAATGTCAAAAATGATAAATTAGCTAAGGCTCATATTCTTTTGACAAAGTAGTGTAGGTATTTTGCATGGGGTTGTAGATATATGAGTTGATAGGTAGGTATTAGGTACTTTTAGCAGTAAAAAGTGACTTACTTAATTCAATATGTATAGGTTCCTTCCTACCTAGTCAAGAGACGAAATGAAAAGAGACATAGAAACGGAGAGGAGTAGATTGTAGTGGGTAGGTACCTAGTAGGAGTAGTTAGTTTAAAAAATAGAAAAGCCTTTGTAATTTATAAGGTAGGTACTAAATACTTAAAAATTGCCTTCGGCTATGCAGTTCCTGTAGGGTATAGTAGGAGTAAACAAGTACCTTAGGACACAATGGACCCAACTGATGGTCTAAGTGAAGCTGTGGCAAACTGCCACAAGAGCACCCTTTTACCTACCTACCTATGCATTAAAAACTTCAACAATGTTGGAGAGTTGTGAAATCATTTGTACATTGATAAATAATTTTAAAAATTAAGATAATTACATTTACAGACGTAATTTTATTAGATTTTTAAAATAATTCATAAAATGTTATAGGTAGGTATATACGGCGCTTTAATAGAACTACAAGTATGCAATATTCAATTATTGTATAAAAAAAATGTCCTTGCATTTAATTTGTACTTTATTTAAATGTAAGGTTTACGTGAATAACTTGTAGGGGAGAATATTAAGAAACACAGCTCGACTTTCAACGTATCAGTTTATTTCGGCAACTGAACTAACTATCCTATTGTTGGTACATAGTTATATTACATTTGTTTCAATTCCAATAAATTCATTAAGTGCACTACAATAACATATATACATAAATATTTTAGTGTTACCAATGTGAGCAACATTAAGTAGATTAGTACATTTATATTAAGAGTATAGATTTGGATAATATAAATATTTCAACACAACTCCTCAAATGTATACTTTCTTAATATATTGTTTTAAATCGCAAAAGATACAAAATAATTATAGTAAGCCTAACTTTCGAGACAATGCGGTATGTTTGTTTTTATTAAGATTTTTCGTTAGGATATCAGCAATCATCTCGCCAGTTGGTACATAAGTTAATTTAATTAGATTAAGATTGAATACTTCACGTATATAATGGATTCGTATATCAATATGATTACGTTTTGCATGATAAATAGGGTTCTTAACTAATTGTTGCGCACTTAAATTATCGCCATTTAGTTCAGTGGGTCCCCGTATAAGTTTTGAAAAACCAAGCTCCTCTATGAATTTTCTCAGATAGACAGCTTCCTTTGATGCGGATGAGAGCGCCATATATTCAGCTTCAGTGCTGCTAAGTGCCACGGACGGTTGCTTTCGAGACTCCCACGGAATTGGTCCACCAGCAATGAAAAATACATAGCCTGTATATGACTTTCGATCATCGCAGCTTTCAGCCCAATCAGCATCAGCAAACCCAGTTAAGCATTCGTTGGTTTTTCTGAAAGATATATTAAAACTTATAGTATTTGCCAAGTACCTAAGAACATGCTTCGCGGCTGCCATGTGTTCTATATGAGGGTTCATGTTGAACTGCGCCAATTTGCTTATAGAGTGCAAAATATCAGGTCTGGTAGAAATTCCCAGATACATCAACGAGCCAATTAACGATTGATACAACTGCGGGTCCACTTTAGAGCAACTCGAACAGTCTGCATACTTCTTCAGCTTGTATCCGGGGTCTAAGGGTGTGCTGCATTTTCTTGTCTCCGACATGTTATAAGTTTGTAGCAGATCACGAACAAATTGTTGTTGGGATATGCTAATAGTCTTCTCTTTTTCATCTCTGGTTATCTCCATCCCTAGAAAATAGTCCATTGGGCCTTTATCGACTACATCGAATTCTAGACCGATGAAATACTTAATTTGATTTAAGTTGTAGTAGCTGGAACACGCAATTAGGATATCATCCACATAAACAGCTATGATATTAATTTCACTTCCTCGATTCATAATATAGACACAGGTATCGGAAGTGCACCTTTTAAATCCAATACTCTTCAACACTTTGTCCAACTTCGCATTCCAATCTCGCCCCGCTTGCTTTAGCCCGTTCAACGACTTCTTAAGTTTACATACCTTATCCGGGTTATTGGGATCAATAAACTTCTCTGGCTGGAGTATGTACACCTCCTCTCTTAAATCGCCGTTTAGGTATGCAGCGGCAACATCGATTTGATGTACGATTAAATCATATTCAACTGCTATTGCCAGTAACAACCGAATTGATGAATAACGTACCACTGGTGAAAACGTCTCGTTGTAGTCAATACCAAATTTTTGACTACATCCTTTTGCTACCAATCTGGATTTGTAGCGTTCAATGGCTCCAGTCTTTCCACGCTTGATGTTGAAGACCCATTTTGATTTGATGGCCTTACGATTTTCTGGTAAACTTACGAGATCCCAGGTATTATTTTCTAACAGTGTGTTGTATTCCAATTGCATAGATTGCAACCACTTGTCACCATCATGTCGATTCAAAGCTTCCTCAACAGTAACTGGATTCGTAAGGATCTCATCGGAATTTATGAAGAAATTTGTGGAACCTATTTTTTTTCTGCGCGGGCGTAATTTCATTGACCACTTACTTGTACTAGGTTCTTCTCCGTGCTGGCAAGGGGTAACATCAACACTGGGTAATTCCTCGTCACTTTTAGCAACGGGTAAATTATTTTCAACGCTTCCATCAGCTTCAGCAAAATCCTCTTTATTGTTCGAACTCAGATCACTTCCGTCGGACTCTTCTATTTCGAATGCGTCGTTGAATGAACTTTGTGCACTAGAACTTAGGCTATCGTTTTGTTTGATAACAATGCCTTTCATCTCTTCCTTCAGATCACGCGTTGTGTCGTTCGTTTCTAAAATAGGATTAATCTTTTTACATTGTGTATTCTCACCTACATGTTCCAAAAATCTAACGTCCCGGCTTTTGAATATTTTCTGCGATTTTGGCTCGTACACACGATAAGCTTTAGACTCAGACGACGCTCTTGCTCCCAGCTTCGGCTTCCCTGGACGTTTATCCAGCATAAAAGCTTTGCACCCGAAAGTCTTTAGATGAGACACACTTGGTTTTTGGCCACTCCAAGCTTCATATGGCGTTATATTATCCAAGCACTTGGTTGGAGACCGATTACGTAAATATGTCGCCGTATTAATTGCTTCGGCCCAAACCGAATTTGGAAGATCTGAATTCAGAAGCATGCACCTCGCCATTTCCACTAGCGTTCTGTTGGCTCGCTCTGCAATCCCATTTTGCTGAGGTGTATACGGAACTGTCAGTTGTCTTTTTATGCCCGCACTTTCCAAAAAGCGATTAAATTCTCCGCTCATGTATTCTCCGCCATTATCAGCCCGCAGTGTTTTTATCTTTTTAGATGTTTCAAGTTCGACTGACGCCTTGAATGATTTAAACGCATGGAAAATGTCGCTCTTACTTTGTAAGAAATACACAAATATCTTTCGGCTGAAGTCGTCGATAAAGAGAGCGAAATATCGAGCACCGCCAATTGACTTTGTACGCATTGGACCACAAATGTTGCTATGAATTAGTTCCAACACCTCCCTACTGCGACCGAATGATTTGTTTGGAAACGATTTGGCACACATTTTACCCTTCAAACAGGTTTCACATTCAACGGAATCAAATACATTTTTTATATCGAGGCCTCTGACCATATTTTGTTTCACTAGTAAACTTAAACTTTTAGCATTTAAATGGCCATAACGCTCATGCCACTTCACAAACTGTCTGTCAGGGGTTTTCGTGGACAATCCAAACTGATGATTTCCAACTCTAAACAAAAACAAGCTGCCGACTTTATCGGCATGCAAAACTGTTTCTCCTTTCATATTGCGTATGACTGCGCTTCTTTCGTTGAAAACGACTGTGTGTTTTTTATCCGTGTCTTTACTCATAGACAGGAAGTTAGCCTTCAAACCTGAAACAAATAAAACGTTGTATAATTGAATATTATAGTTATTTGTTTCAATTAAAACTGTGCCAATCCCTTCTGATTCGATGAAATTATCGGCTGCAAGCTCAACTCGTTCTTTATGTTCGTTCATTTGTGTAAACAATGAACTGTCACAACACATGTGACAGGTTGATCCGCTGTCAAGTACCCACTTTTCTGTATTTAATGTTGGTAAGTGCGCAGCATTCAACATTGCGTATTATGACGTGGGCTTATTGTTGCTTGATGCACTTGTTGCGGCAACATTTGTAGCTCGACAGTCTGACGCATAATGGCCTTTCCTATTACACTTGTAACATTTCCCACGGAATGGTTTTTAATGTTGCTTGTTCCGTTGGTGCTGTGCTTCATGCCGTTGTTTTGAGAAGAACGCTACTTCACCGTTTTCGTTCACAATGTCACCTTCACGTCTCGTTCCTTCTTCGATTAACTTTGTTTTTAATGCTGACGAAGACGGTAAAGCGTCTCTAGACTCAATAGCAATTATGAAATTTTCGTAACTCTTTGGCAGACTTGATAACATTATTATGGTCAGAAATTCGTCTTGCATTTTAATGTCGAGCTCTGTCAATTTTTCGAACAGATCAAAAAATGTATTTAGATGATTCGACATGGATGCATTTTCTGCCATTTTTAGATTTATCAACTGCTTGAAAAGTGTTACTTTTCTTGCTGGTCCACTTGGGCGGTGAACTTCTTGAAGTTTTTTCCATGCCTCATAAGAGGATTTACAATTTTTGACATGAAGAAGCTGTGGTGGTTTTACACAAAGTAAAATTGTTGCCAATGTCTTTTCGTCTATTCGCCTCCAAGCCGTTCTTGCTGCTGATTCATCGGTACCCGCGGCAAAGGCGTCTCGCCAGAAACATAACTCCAAACTTCACTATGAATGAGAACTGATCTCATCTGCACGGCCCATCCGTCGTAGTTGTCATCAGACAGTTTGTCGATTTGATATAAGCCCGAACTCATCGCTTTAAACAAAAAAAAAATCTTTAACGCGCAATACCTGGGCCCATAACCTTTGTAGGGGAGAATATTAAGAACCACAGCTCGACTTTCAACGTAGGGGAAAGTGGTCACCCTTCGTACATGGGGCACATTCATACAGTAAGTATAAAAGAAAAACTAAGCTTCGCTAAAACACGTGTTTGCTCGTGTGCATAGACATACCAGGTAGCATTTCGCTCAACGAACTTCGGGACAGTCGGGCAAAAGGTATGATAGCTGACAAGCGTAACGTGTTTTCGAGCGCTGTGAGTAATTTTTTTACCGAAGTTCGCGATCGCATTGCGAGTAAGTTTTTTTACGTTTCTTGCAAAATAGGGATGACGAATTTATGTTTACAATGTTTATTTTGTTTTTAAATTACTAATATTTCCCTACTAAATTTTAATTTATTAAAAAGTTGTAATTTTTATTTTGTGCATAGCCTGGGGTACATTCGGACAGTAATACAGGGGGCACATTCGTACGCGTACGAATGCTCCCCTTCAAAATTTATTTACGAAAATTACAAGCAGAACATCAATAATATCGATTTTAATGAAACAAAATTATATAGACCTCTTTAAAACTTGTTTTACGCATTCTATGAGGTTTATTAGAAATGGCAATGTCTTTATATGTTGTAGCCTTTACAGTTATCTAGGCAATATAAAAAATATAAAAATAAAATTCCAAATGAATGAATAGGTACCTATCGTTTTTTTCTAAAATACATAAAAAGATTTAGATCAGTTTAGAAAAATTAAAACTCTTACCTGGTCAAATTAATAACACGTCTCTACAGCACGACTTCTTCGGCACTAATAGCAGTAGAAACGAAGAAAGAATCCTCAGTCCATCACAGAGCTGTCATAGCTTCATATCAGTTGTTATACCTAGAAACGACTCAGTTCTCACTTACTCTATAAGCCAGAACAACCTTACCCTAAGCAGAGCTGCACAGCAAAGAGCTGTCATACGACTAGGTAACGTAGTAGATAAAAGGCTCTTGTAAACAAGCATATTTAACGGGTAACAGCTAACAGGACATTGATCAACGATGTTCACACCCTACCCAAATTAGGTTTGTTAACAATCGCGCCTTAAAGAGCTATGGTATGGTAACTATGGACATCCAAGATATGGTTAAGTTTGCCAAGTTAGGGGTATAGGCAGTGTTGCCATAAAAATATTTGGATAAATCTGCAGTTATGACAAAAAATAAATCTGAAATGCAGATTTTTTTTATTTAAATAACAACACAAGAGTTGAATAGGAAAATGACAGCATACAGCGAAAGCAAGTGTACAAAAAATATTGACATGTTTTTTTAAGGACCAAAGTATATTATTTTAAATGCAGACAAAATCAGAAGTGCAGATTTATGGAGAAATCTGATTGTTAAAAGTCTGCAGCTCGGTTGGAAATCTGCAAAACGCAGACAAATCTGCACTTATAGCAACATTGGGTATAGGAAACAAATTTTCGGGTTTGATACCCATATAGTTTTCTCAGTGAATACGCAAAAGCATTGAATTTAAAGTATCCAGCGAAATGGGAATAAGATTTTAAGTGAACTTTAAGTCAATTTGAATATTATTTAGTTATTTTGATATTTAATAAGTTTTTTTTGCTGTTTATAAAAATTAGCAAGTTAAATAAACTTTTTAAATACCCTGTATGAGTCTTCCCCATGTCGTACGAAAGTACCCCATCTGCTGTACGAAAGTACCCCACAGGTGGGGTGCATTCGTACAAAAATCTAATCCTAGAATATTTTCTATAACTCTGTAAATCTTTGACATAATGGTTTCATACTTTTTTGTTATAAGCTACGATATATATAGAACATATAAATGCATTAACTACATACAAAGGTGAGTTATTTTTTGACTAAATAATAAAAATTCAAAAAGTGTACGAAGGGTGACCACTTTCCCCTATCAGTTTATTTCGGCAACTGAACTAACTATCCTATTGTTGGTACATAGTTATATTACATTTTTTTCAATTCCAATAAATTCATTAAGTGCACTACAATAACATATACATAAATATTTTAGTGTTACCAATGTGAGCAACATTAAGTAGATTAGTAGGTACATTTATATTAAGAGTATAGATTTGGATAATATAAATATTTCAATATAACTAAGTACCTACCTATGTTACTATTAAAATAATATTACATAGATATCGTCACTTTAACATTAGAATGATATAAGTAGGTACAAAAACCTAAATTCGAGAAACAACTTTTGAAAGTAAATTTAACGAAAAGCTTTTACCTAAAACAAATCGAAAATTGAGGACATAATAGGAAACTGAAAAAACTAAAATTTGAAAAATTCCTTTTTTCAAAAATGAGTTTGCTATTAAGTTATTAATGACCACATTACCTCATAAATTATTTTTTTTTACAATCGTATATTTCAAAAGTACTGTTGTTCGAATTTTTAGCCAAAAACTGGGTACGTAGTCCTGTTAAGCTCACCTAAAAATTGAAAATGAAATGAAATGCAATTTTCAAAATGACATTTCCATACTATTCCACCTCTATACAGGCACTAAAGAAGTAAACAACCTGCAAACGCATTTAGACAAGCTCTACCTACACCGTTGAAATTTGGTTATAAATAAGGTTTTTGCGCTTAGAAGCATTTTAACGAGTGCGTAATTCTACACACTCTTTGCAATAGGACTATAAATAAGACTGAATGATTTTAGAGGCATCTTAAAGAGTGCATAACTTTATACACGCTCTATAATACGTTTGTAAATAAGGCTATCTTTTTCAGTGACGTACAAAAATTCAGACCGAAGAAATATCTGGCACACATGCCTGTCATTAATTTGAAATGTCTTGTATGTGATTTTAGCGGCTTCTGTTGGCAGATAGCTGCGGTGGTGCTTTTGATGTCAATTGTCAAGGAAAGAGCACTATCTAGGTATCAATACATACAACTTTTCCTTATTTTGTCCAAGATAAGGATTAGTCCCTGCACTACCCTGTAAATCGAAACTAAAAAAAATACATAAATGTGTACCTACCTACTCTGAATTTGAAAACAAAGATTGCTTTTTACCAAAACAACTGATCTAAAACTCAAAGGAAGTGCTTTTCTTGTCTAATGGAAAACTCGAAAGAAAAGATTAGATAAACTATAATATCGACTTTTTTTGAAGAGGTTTGGAAAACGGAATAATGCGAAAAGCCTTAAATTCTGGAGCCGGAAAACTTTTCGAGCAACAACACACTCAGAAAAGAACGATTGTAAACAAAATACCTAGAATTTTATGGCGAGGCCGGACACATAATATCTATCTACTTACATAAGTAGACACAGTGGAAGAAACTTGTTGATTTAATTTGAGATTTTGCAAAGTTTATGGATGGGGGACAAATATATTTTTTTCTTGAAAATATATTTTTTTTGATAATAGGTAAAATAAAAACAAATATTTTTCGATTACCTAAACTTTTTTATTATCTTAGGCCGTTTAATCTTAAAGTCTGATAAGGATTTTTTTAAATGGATTAAATTATTCATAAAACATAAATTTGACCCAAATCGCATTAGCCGTCCATGGGATAGAATTATCGAAATTACCGTTAGGTACAGATCATTATTTTCAAAAACCTGAAACGTCATTTTGCTTTATTTATTAGACTGAATTGACATATAAAATTTTATGAAAATATCCGAACCCGTTCGTTCAATATAGTGATATGAACAACTGCGTACCCCCATTCTTTTTATTTGCATCCTAAAATTACATCAATATTTTTCGTTTTTTTTTTCAGGATATTTATTTCACTTCTCGTTTCTCGGTTGGTTGCGGAACGTTTTCTTAAGAAATTTTATTTAAAATATAATAGATATGGCTAAATATGTATTATCTCAGCGGGGTGTACCCAAGTTGCATTATGAAGGGTTCATATATGTGAATCACAAAGAGGACGATTTAAAAATTCTGTGGCGGTGTGAAAAATTCCAAAAAGACCGCTGTCGTGGACGAGCAGTTTCCAGTAATGGAAACATTGTTTTAACAGCACAGCACAATCATGGTCCGTCTCCCCAGATGTGTGAAGTTGCTACGGTCTTGGCAGACACCAATCGATCACGACCAATAATTCTCCAAGAAATATTGTAAGCAATTCTCTTATGGGAATATCTAAGGCAGCTCTTGTTAAAGTTCCAATACTAGTGTCAATGGAGAAGTCTGTCTCGAGGGCTTGAAAATGCCAAAACCAGCCTATAAGAATTCCACACATCAGACAGGAAATACATTTATCGGCGGAAATGTTGATGACCAAGACTGCCATTCCTGAGAATTTTTTGTTGGCCGACACGGGTGCTGAAGACTCTAACAGAATAATAATTCTGTCGAGTTTTTCTGACTGTACCAAACTATCGCGGTGTCAAGCATGGCTTGCAGGTGTGTCCTGAAATGTTCTACCAGCTTTGGGTAATCCACGGGCTCTTTGGCAATGAGGTATTACCGCTGGTTTATTGTTTCCTGCGAAATAAACGAGAGGAAACATATAAAAGAGCATTAGGACTAATTTTGAACACAAGTCCATTCAATAATTTTTCTCCTGCGACGTTTGTGATTGATTTTGAAAAAGCCGAAGAAAATGCTATTAGAGCTCTCTTACCTGAAACCCATATTCATGGATATGCTTCTTCCATTTCGCGCAATCCGTTCTCAGGAAAATACAGGAGCTTGGCATGCAAACTCGATACGGCATCGAACTCAATTATAATTCCGCTCTTAAGAAGTTTGTGGCCTTATGCTTTTGCGACCTCGCAGACATATCAGAACGCTATGAAGATTTAGCGATCAGCTTTATAGCTATTTTTGGGAACTCTGAAGAGCATCAACAGTTTTTAGAGTATTTTGAAAATACTTGGGTAGGCCGCTCTCGCTTTGTCCGAGATTTAGACATATAATGTGGAACTGCAAAAAATACCACGCTAGACAATCTTCCGAGGACAAATAACAGTGTTGAGTCATGGCACAAAGCATTCCAAAGCTCAATATCTTGCCAGCATCCAAACATTTTTAAGCTTATCGAAGCGATACGCTTCGAACAGGTAAGAGTTTTTGTAATATTTGAAAGAATTAATGCCGGCGAAAGCATTCCCCCTTTATTCGCGAATTGAGTACCAACGGGCGAATGAACAACTTCTAAGGCCCATTTTATTCACTCGAAGTTGAACACAACTCGGGGAGTTTTCCATATTAAAATCCCGAAGTTGTGTTCAACTTCGAGTGAATAAAATGGGCCTAAATGTGATAGGGCAGTCGGTTTTTATCAGACGTATATACACAGCTGTATCAAATATAGCAGAAATAAAATTTTATATATTGCACACACGACACAAAAACTAGTAGAATATAGGTATAGATGTTTTTTTACAGCGCAGTGCGCATTAGTGCAAACACAGTGAAAGTTCACACACAAACGCAGTTGTAGATTGTAGTTGGTAAGAAATTTATCCAAAAAGCCAAACTAAACACAGGCATTCTGCCCAAAAAAGTTTGTTTCCATGGTAACTCGTAAACAACAATGCGACATTCTAGTCGCATCAGAGTACTCTATTGGCGAGATTAGTAATTCGTGCAAACTTCGGTGGTGTTTCAGCGATTTTATTTTTTTAAATTTTGTAGTTAAGAAGAAAGTTCACATAAACTTTCAATATGGCCAAAAAAGGCAGAAAAAAACCATATTGGTAAAAAAGGCAAAAAAAGACAATATGGGTAACAAAAGGCAAAAAAAAGGCAATGTCAACAAAATCCGGGAAAATAAGGGAAGCTCTTTGCCAACACAAAGAATGGAGCGAAGAGAAAGGTGCAAGGAAAAAGAAAGAGCTCTATACTCAACGCTTATTTTGAAAGCTGCTTGTCTGGTAAGGCGATGAAAAATGTTGTCTGGTAAGGAAAAAATAGGGACCAACATTTTTTACAGGCATAAGTATATTTATTTATTTATTTCAGGGCCAGAGTTGAATGAATAAAAGAGATGGTTATCTTTCGTACGTCTATCCCCCAAAAACCCATTTGTTTTCATTGTTGTTTTTGTAATTTCAACCCCCGTGCCCGTCTAAGAATACGTGTGGCCAACAAAATAGCATGTTGCTAATGGCCGACCGCGAATCATATTGCTTTTATGATCATCGCGGTGTTTAATTGTTTTGTGTTTCGTTTTCAATTTGTTTAGTTTTAGTGGAGGTGTTGATTAAACTGAAAAAATAGTGAAATACACATTAGAGAACACCGAATTCTTGCATTAAAATCCAATTCATGAACTCAGATATACTATATTTCTGTATTCCATTATCTTTGGTCAGGGCCAAGTGTTCTAGTTTCTAGTATGTATAATACTCCGATTAAAAAGAAACACGGTTCGACTTTTGATGTGGGAAAAATATACAAAAAACCCACATTTATTGCCTCCGCTTCCTCGGCGTATAAATACGTCTCTCTCGGCCAGAGACCGATCGAGAACTAACTCGTTACATGTCATTTTACAATGAGAGCACGTATGGCAAGTGTTGCCATACGTAACAGTCCCGGCTAAAAACATTGTTTTTAATTACTACGAGTCTAAAGCTAAAAATACATATTTTCTGCAAAGGCCGCTTCAATTGGCTGGTTGCTGTCTGGACGATGACGTTGCTGACAAGCCCATCTCGACTTGGTACAAGTTCGCATATCCTATGCCCATCGCTCAAACTGTTGGTGGAAAGTTCTCTCTCCTGAAGACCACCGACTGTCCGACTTTCAGGCTCTCCTTCTCATTTCTCCATTTTGTCCGCTCCTGCAGCGAAGTCAAATATTCTGACTGCTACAAATGGTTGACCATCTGCTGTCTCTCCTTGAATTGTTTAGCTTTCTCCTTCTCCGGTCTTTCTTATAATCTAAATAGAAGAGGTAAAATTAATGGTTCACCCACCAGAAAAGTGAGTGATGTTAAAAACTCCTCGTAAGGCAATATCCTTTGCTCCATCATGCGATTCAAATGTGGTGCTGCTGGTATCATGTATGCCAGTCAGTACCTTTTTGATGAAGATTATCCAATACTCCTTAATCTGAAAATACTTTGAAAGCTTTATTTAATTTGGATGCTCCAACGAATGATGTTCCGCTGTCACTAAATATTTTCTCAAATCTCCTTCTCCTTGCAATAACTCTCTCATAACAAGCTATGAAAGCTATTGACGATAAATTATATAACAGACAAATATTGCACCCCAAAATTTACTCCTATTTCTCCTTCCTACTCCACTGACCACTTTTAATTCAAAAGTGCCAGAATAATTCACTCCTGTGGCTAATAATGGTTTCCCAACCTGGACTCTTTCTGATGGTAATTCCTCCATCAGTTGTCCCTCCATTCGTGCATTTAAGTGCACATAACAACACATTTATGAATGTGACTCCGTAATCCACTCCTAAGTTCTGGTATCCAGTAACATTGAATAATAAATTGCATCATAATATGGATGCCTCCATGTTCCGTCTCCTTGTGAGCATAATCCATAAAAATTCCGCTAATCTTCATCCATTTGCCATGATTGCTGGATGTTTCATCTCATAATCGATCTCCGATCTCCTGAATCTCCCACTGATTCGGAGCAAATCATTTACTTCCAAAATTGGGTTCAAACTTCCTATCCAACTCCTCTCCGGTAAATGCTTCCCAGTACTCAATGCTTTTATCTCCTTTTTATAATTCTCCTGTTGATTTCTCCGTATCAGATAATCTATAGCTGACACTTTCTCCTTTAGAGTAGGTGGTAAAATATATATATATTTTAATTTCATTTCTTACCTCCTGGTGTATGTTCTCCATTATTTTGCTGTTCGGCCATTTGATTGTTCAAAAAAATTTTGACAAAACTCCCCTTGTAAGTAATTCAGCTGGGTTCTCCTTGCCATCAATATGACGACAGCATCTAACATCTGTATTTGTCTGGATCGATGCAACTCTTTTTGCAACATGTTCTAAGTACCTTGTCTCCTTTTTTATCCAATAATATGTTGGACTGAAATCAATCCATGCACATACTCCGCAGTCGGCCATTTCATTAACTCCATAACTCCTTTTATCATTTTCGACCACAACTCTGCTGCTGATAACTCCAACCGTCGAATGGTGACCATCTTGAATGGTGCTACTCTATTTTTTGATGTCAGAAGTTTAATAGTCTACCATCCTATTCCCCCATTCAACGCGAATATATATTATATTATATAATGCCGAAAACGTGAATTTGTGTCTATGGAATTTTCCCTGTACCCAACCACCTACCGAATCGATTTTTCTAAATAAATAATAGAGTTCTAAAATTCCAACTATATGTTTTCTAATTCAACTGGCGGCCAATCATCTCAATCTATTTTTAGTTCCCATGGCTCCTGAATTAATATTTTTCCGATAATTCTTACCAGAGATATATATCCATTTGGATCATATAGTTGCGCTACATGACTCCAAATTCTCCTCTTTGTTATGACTCCATTGAATGTAATGTTTCTTACTACAAAAGTAACTTGTTCTCCTCTATCAACCATTTAAGTCCCCCGAAAACAATAGTGTTTTCTCCAACTCGGAATCCACAGCCCTTACAACCGCCCGGCTGTTTGACTTCCATTTTCGTATTTCGAAATCAGCTTCTTTCGTTTCCTTATTTAATTACTATTTTTTCTGAGTCAACTCCTGTTGCGCAATCATCCGTGAAGTCCTCTTCTATCGCTTTAACTCCAATTGGAAACTTTTCCTTTTGCCTTTCTGGCAGCTTCAATTACTGAACGCACCGCAACGAACGGTGATTATGTTAATCCAAATGTGACTACTGTTAGCCAATACTCCTGCAATCTTTGATTTACATTCTCCCTCCAAAATATCCTTTGAAAGTTCCACTGCTCCCTATATATCCTAACCTAATTGAATATTTTGCGAATATTTGCATATATCGCTATTTTATGTCTCCGAAAACGCTTTAAGGTTTCATGCAAATCCTTTTGCAACTTTGGATCAAGTGTTTGAATGTTATTGAGCGACAAACCTTTGTCTGTTTTGCAACTTGCATTATACACAATCCGATTGTCCTTCGGAATGCAATGGTGTGGTATGTATAATATATCAAATTTCCTATTCTTGGTTTCTCCGTGGCCAAAACAAGATGACCTATTCGTATTTATTCCCTCATTTTCTCCACATAAATGCTCCTCTTCTCCTGTTTATTCGCAAGACGCCTCTTTAATTACAAGAAACGTCTAACCGCTATCTCCATTGAACTTCCCAGTTATATAATATTCTCCTTCAACGGAACTTTTACTATGAACCTTCCTGATTCATTCCGTCTAATTCTCCATAAAATGTGTTTTAACTAACATTTTTTTCTCCGTAAACCTATGGCATAAACTGACCTGATCTTGTTGCTAAAGTCGCTCTAATAGCTTATCTAATTTCTCCTCCTCCTTATATTGAATAGATGAAATCGACTCCCGTCAACCCGTCTATCTCTTCATTTTGTGTTCCGAAAAACAATAACTCCCAAAAGCGTTTCTAATAACGCTACTCCGCTCATTTTTACTCCGCAAAATTTTACTCCAAATTTATTTACTTATTTATTTACTCCAAAAAGTGTGTAAGTTGGATTAGTTCCAGTAGTCTGGGTCCGCCCAGATTATAATAGTTGGTTTATTTACTACAGTAGGATCTAAAGCCGATGATGGCATTGTTGGACTCCAATTATTTTCCTTTGGTAAAACCCAAATCATTTCCTCCATGTACTCCTGCATCTGAGTCCCATACCATGGACATATATTTCCTTTATTTGTTGCCTTGTTTTAAAAGCTCTCCACCGATGCCCACCGCCTACCTAGTAGCAGACAAAGCTGAAAGTTTGTACTCCTGTACTAGTTTATAGCTCATCAAATTTACCTGAGACCCCGTATCTAAGAAACGCCTAATAGGTCAAAATTTATACCCCTCACATCCTAAACCTACCATGACTGTCGCCATGAAACTAATTTCCGAAAAAGAATAATGAAAATAATTATCGTTCTCTGAACCAGTGCTGCTATAGTTATTATTTTCCTTTAAATTTTGTACCTTTTTTAATTTTAATTTTTTAACTCCGACTCCTTTCTCCATGCTCCCGAAGTTGTTGGCAGATTTCTCAATACCATGCCTGGTACTCTCCAAAGCTCCCGCTTGTTTGTCTAGAAAATTTAAAATTTCTCCTACTTTCGGTGTCTCCAATGTTCTCTGCAACTCCCATTGTCTCCTTGTCTCCTGATCCAATCTTTCGTGTAGTCCGAGTTCGAAAATCATATCCCAGTGTTTCACTGGCATCTCCAATGACTTCAGTTGACGGATTGTCTCATGAGTCACATTCGCCATTCCTTGGATATCATTGGCCGATGGTTTCTCCTGCAGAACCGGTAACCGGTAAAACTGGTTCAAGTACTCCTTGGTGATATGGTATGGCTTCTCATAGAGTTGACCAAGCCTCTCCCACGCCTCCTTGTAGCTATTTTGGTTTAAGTGGCTTTCTCCTAAAGCCTTGGCATCCCTTCCTGTCAGCGACTTCTTTAAATAAGAATATTTATATGCTCCGATATATCTCCGTTGTTGTGAATCGCCGCCTTGAATCGGTTGGGAAAACCAATCCACTTCAGCAGCGAGTTAAGTATCCATAGCAAGACATATTGAGAAAAAAGATAACATTATTTGTATTCAATGATATCTTTAGTCTCTAGTACAGTCTTGCACACAACGCTACAATGATAACATATGTAAAAGAGATAATATCGTTTGTATACAATGTTGGAATATTATCTCTTCTTCATTATCAAGCAAGACGATTGTACGCTTGGGTCTCCTTGTAGATAGATAAGAAAAGTATATAAATACGACTGTATGATGAATTTATCAACAGTCTTATTGTAACTACATAGTAGCCTTAAGCTCCTTTTAGAATTAGTAAAAAGTATTTCAATAATAAAGGACATAGTTCCAAATAAATATTGTTTAATTTTAAAAGTAAGAAACAAGTGTTTTAATTGGCGATCCTGCCAGGAGGTTAAATATACTTTTTAACTTCAATCGAGCGGACCTCGGGAACAAGTAGTGAAATCTAGTATAAACAGAACACTCGCGTTACCGGTTACAAGAATTACCTAGCATAGCAGGTACAAATATAGCTTCTTCGTACGAAGCAGCAAAGCAATTCAGTGAAAGTGTATATGTGGAGAAAAAAAACACACAAATTCGACGACAACAGACACGAGTTCAAAATGGAACAACTCGCAGTATTAATGGCAAGATTAGAAGCTTTAGAAACCAGGAGCAACACAGTAACACAAACCCTAGAGCACACACGCACAGAGAATGCAAGGTTAGCAGCAATAATAACTAACCAAAATCAAATAAACACTAATTTAGAAACAAAACTAAATGAAGTAAAATCTGGATTAGGCATAGTACCAAACATACCTGTGCTAGAGGAAATAAGAACCACATATACAGATGGTAGTGAAATACAGTTAGACGCATTTAAAAGCCTACCTATTTTCAACGGCGATCAATCAAATTATCGGTCGTGGCGCGAAGAAGCATCCAGATTAATGGACAGCATTAAAAACTTCAAAACACACAGTAAGTACGCAGCAGCATTGACTATAGTGAAAAGTAAAATACAGGGTGCAGCCGCGAATGTGTTAACTAATTATAACACAATTTTTAATTTTGAGGCGATACGTAACAGATTAGATTATACGTACTCTAATCAAGAACCTCTATACGTGCTACAAGACATGATGAAAGCCATCACGCAAAAAAGAAGCACACTGTCTGAATACCACGACGAGATAAATAAAAATCTCAATTTAATAATATCAAAAATCACTATGTCAGGTGATCCGCCGAATATAATCGACAGACTAATTAAAAATGCTAACGACGACGCAGTTCGTATATTCATTGATGGTATGAGTGACAACTTTACAAGAGGATCATTATATTCAGCTACAATAAATGATCTAGAACACGCATTCGCAATTGCTCGCAGAATAGAACATGATAATGTGCACAGGCATTTACATCTCACTCAAGATAAGCACCACAAAAATATGCCACATGAACGCAGAAACGAAAGAAGACCAAATTATTCGAGCCAAACAACGAATTATCAACCCCAGAAGGAATACGATAATATGCAGCAACACAATCAAGGACCACAGCCGATGGAGATAAACTCGAGACAAATTGTACATGCACAGCGACAAAATTGGAATCAATACAAACCCGATGTATATAATCCACCAGCGAAACGTGAACACAGCGGGAGTTTCAACACACACAACAGACCGCAACGATCTTATCAGCAGAACTTCAAGCAGCAGAGAGTAAATAACTCCCGACAACAACGCAGAGACGATGTCAGCAGTACATATGCAGAAGCAGATGAAACGGAATGTATGGTAAATAATAACATAAGAATAGATCATTTAAACTAGTAGACGGGTTGCCCTGCTTAAATTTAACTAGTACTATTTCTAAGGAAATTTATAAAATTCTTATTGATACTGGTGCAACCCATAATTACATTAATAGAAAATGCGATTCTAGCGAAAAAATTAAAATTAAACCTATAAAAATAAAAACAATGCATGGTTATTCTATGGTAGATACAAAGAAAGTAGTTAGGATATTAAAGAAAAATATAACATTTTTTGAATTAGAGGATATTCAGTCTTTTGATATGATATTAGGATATGAAGGACTTAAAGTTCTAAACGCGGAAATAAATTTCAGTAATATGACTCTAACTACCATAAGCAGTGTCGAATCTATTCAGAAAATTAATTACATAATTGGGGAAAATAATATTTATAAAGCAGACATAGATAGACTGATGAAGATTAATAACAGCATAGGACCGTTACCCTTTACAGATACTATAGAAGCAAGCATTAGGACGACCAATGATAATCCGGTTTATGTTAAACAATATCCATATCCCATAGCAGATAACGAATTCGTAAACAAAGAAATACAGAAACTCTTACATGACGATATAATAGAAAAAAGCCATAGTCCTTATAACAGTCCCATATGGACAGTACCTAAAAAAGGTTTGGACGAAAAAGGAAAACCAAAACGGCGCATGGTTGTTGATTTCCAAAAACTTAACGTTCACACTGTAACAGACAGATACCCCATTCCGGATGTCAACATGACAATTCAAAATTTAGGTAAAGCCAAGTACTTTACAACATTAGATTTGGAGTCAGGTTTCCACCAAATTAAAATCAAAACAGATGATAAAGAAAAAACAGCTTTTGCTATAAATGGCGCAAAATATCATTTTAAACGAATGCCTTTCGGGCTCAAAAATGCACCAAGCATATTTCAGAGATGCGTGGACGACATTTTGAGAGACTTTGTAGGTAAATTCGTACACGTTTACATTGATGACGTATTGATATATTCTTCATCTGAGGAAGAACATATACAGCACATAAGTCAAGTATTCGACGTACTCAATAAAGCCACATTAAAAATATCTGATGAGAAAAGTAAGTTTTTTCAAGAAGAAGTAGAATACTTAGGTCACATAATCAGACATGGTAGAATCACTACGAACCCTGAGAAAATAGCAGCTATAGAAAATTTTCCAGTCCCACAAACGGTAAAGGATTTGAGAGGATTTTTAGGTCTTACAGGTTACTATCGTAAGTTTATAAAAGGATACGCAAGCATAGCCAAGCCCCTGACATTATATTTACGAGGAGATAACGGTAAAGTAAACAAAAAACAAAGTAAAAATATTAAGTTAAATCTGAATGATTCAGCATTAGAAGCGATTAGAATTTTAAAAAATTATTTGAAAGAACAAGTCGAACTTTTTCAACCGGATTATAGTAAACCATTCGAGCTTACTACTGATGCATCCAACATAGCTATTGGAGCCGTACTAAGTCAGAATAAGCAACCTATACACTTCTTGTCAAGAACACTGAGTAAGACAGAAGAGAACTATAGCACAAACGAGAAAGAGCTATTAGCGATCATATGGTCCTTACAAAAACTCAGAAACTACATATATGGTATAGCAGACTTAACCATATATACCGATCACCAGAGCCTTATATATTCTGTATCAGAAAAAAATCCCAACACAAAGCTGAAACGTTGGAAGGGAATCATTGAAGACTTTGGAGCAAAATTAGTTTATAAACCAGGAAACCTAAATCTTGTAGCTGACGCATTATCACGTCAACGCATAAATACTTCTACCATAGAAACAGCACATTCAGCTGAAAGTTCTTCTAATGATATAATAAAAACTGTGAATCAGCCTTTTAATGCATACACTGCACAGTTCGAACTTATTGAAGATATAACAAATAATATCGAAACACAAATCTATTTTAGTAACAAAATAAGACTCATAATAAAGTTTAAGGACAAAGACTCTTTACTAAGGCAGATGAAAGAAGTTATACAACCCCAAAAGATTGTAGCTTTGCATACGAAATTTGAAAACATATACAAATATGGTGAAAACATAAAAAAAGAATTCCCACTAGTAAGATTTATATTCACACCAAGAAAACTTCAAGACGTGACAAATTTGGAGGAACAACTAAAACTTGTAAGGGTAACTCACGAAAGAGCACACCGAGGGTTACGTAACAATATACAAGAAATCTCAGAGAAATATTACTGGCCCGATCTAAATAAACAAGCAAAGAGTTTCAACAGAAAATGCATAGCATGTCTATTTGGAAAATATGAAAGAAAACCTATCAGAGAACCTCTGAATAATTCAGAAATACCAACACATGTGGGAACACACATTCATATGGACATATACTTCAACGACAAGTATACTTTCCTTGTAACAGTAGATAAGTATTCTAAATATACAATCCTTCGGGAAATCGAAACTCGAAACAGACTGTACGACGTTATGGAAGAGGTCTTATCTAATTATTTCCCAAAATGTGAACGACTCATGACAGATAACGAGAAGGGATTCAAAACAGAAATGGTGAACCAAATGTGTTTGAAATACAACATAACTAAAGTAGAAACTCCAGTATACAGATCGACAGCGAACGGTCAGGTAGAACGTGTAAACGGTACAATAACTGAACTGTCTAGAATATTCACAATTCAGAATAAAACAAGACTTATCGAAGAAATATTTAGAACAGTGCGTGAATTAAATAATTCTATACACTCAGTTACCGGTTTGAAACCTAGAGACATTTTCTTTAATCAAAATAAATATAGCAATAGTGAAATTATAATAAATAAACTAAACTCAGCATCCAAAAAAGTGATCGAACGTCTAAATAAAGGAACTCGACACAGAGAGTATAAAAAAGGAGATAAGATAATGGTAAGAATCACAGGTCTTAGAAAGAAATCTAACGCCAGATACATAACAAGAATAGTAGAAGAAGATAAAGGAGACACTGTAATCTCTAAAGAAGGAATAAAAATTCACAAGGATAACATAAAGAATTATCATTTTTCAGATGACGAAAATATTAATATTCCTAACATTACTAGGAATTGTACAGAGTCAAGAAGGGCAAGGAAACGTTCAAATAACTGAGTTACTAAACAAGAAGTTTATACTTACGCAAACAGATGACGTGTATTTATTCAAAGAACAAACTTATTTGTTACATGCCACCAACCTGACTTCGATATTTCAACCTTACGTAAATATCGTAACTAGTAAATATCAACCTACACAAGAAGAAAAAATTTGGTTAAGTAAAATTAAGAATTTAGCAGACCAATTACAAGAACATACTAGGCATACTAGATCAATTAACTTTTTAGGAACAGCTTTCAAATATGTGTTTGGTAATCCTGACCATTATGACTTAGTTAACATAGAAACGAGTATAAATAATCTCATAGAAAACAATAATAAACAAAAAACTATAAATTCTAGATTTGAACAAATTTTGCAACAATTCGAAGGTCAGAGCCTTAAAGAACATTTAGTAATAGAACAAGTGTACGAACAATTATTATTATTGACCAGAACAATTAATGCAGCAAAAAATAATGAATATTTATCAGAAAGCCTAGACTTAGATGACATTAAAAATATTATTCAACATGAAATAATTCAAGTACCCATAATAAATATACTTGAGTACTCTAAAATATTATTAGCTAGAACTGATGAATTCTTCATCACAATATATAAATATCCAGTTCTAATTAAATCATGTAAATTGTATAAAGTAACACCTTTAAATTCAAAACATGGAAAAATCATTACAGATAAAACAATTGCCTTATGTAACCAAACTTATTTAAGAACAAGAAATTGTCAAAATCATCTAAGTAAAAACATTTGTGAAATTAACTTTGAAGAAGAAAATTGTCTTATTCCACTTTTAAAGAATATAACTTCAAAATGCAACATTAAACAAGAATACGATTACGACTTAGAAATTGAATCCGGTGTTATGTTATTAAGCGGTAAGCATAAGTTAAATAATCAAACAATTAATGGTATAAACTTAGTTACTTATGAAAATACTATAAATCTAGACGATAAAATATACAAAAACATGCATAAGCAAATTAAAGAAGTTATATTAAGAAATCATAATTCAGAGTCTTACATCGACCAAATAATTAAAGAAGATACAATGTACAAATTCGATAACATAGATACTTTAAAAAAACTAATTATTCCTTTTGAAGAAAAACCGATATTATCAACTATATACACAATTGTAACACTGATTGTTATTCTAGCATTTACGTACGTAATGATAAAAACTATACAATGTATAACAGATCGTCAAAAACAAAAAAAGATTGACGCATATAACAAAACTTATGAAAGAGAAATGTCTTCATTATCAAGCAAGACGATTGTACGCTTGGGTCTCCTTGTAGATAGATAAGAAAAGTATATAAATACGACTGTATGATGAATTTATCAACAGTCTTATTGTAACTACATAGTAGCCTTAAGCTCCTTTTAGAATTAGTAAAAAGTATTTCAATAATAAAGGACATAGTTCCAAATAAATATTGTTTAATTTTAAAAGTAAGAAACAAGTGTTTTAATTAGCGCTCCGTCGAACTCCCCCACATGTTTTTGATGTCGTGTTGCGTGGTTGGCAACGTGAGACTCAGGTTGATCGCTCTACCCTGAGGATCATCTCCATTAGCTGGACTAGCTTCGTTCAGCTTCTCCATCTCCTTAGCTGCTTCGTTTATTTTCCTCCTCATTATTTCAGCAGCTTCAAAATATTCCGATTCCGTTTTCTCCATCTCCATCTCCAGTTGGTTTAACTCCTCTCCGTTTGATATCTCCACCAACTGCAAAAAAGTTCATTGGCCTTATTCCACAGCTGCAGGAGGCGGTCTGCTCGCAGCAACAGTCCTTCGTGCGACGTTCTTGTCGCCTCCTCTGACCTCGCGAAGTCTGCAGCCCGAGCAATGGCTCTTCGTTGGGAAGTAAGTTTTGTTTCTGGACGCAACATTTCCTTCACTTTTTCCTCCTTCACCTGTGGTCTCCTGACCTCTCCTTGCCCTAGCAGCTTTTTGTTTTTACGAAATGAAATGAATTAAGTTACCTACGTGGAAATTTCATTTTTGTTTAAATTTGAACCCCTACTATTCGAATAAGAAATCCCCTAAATTGTGCGCATGTCTGCCTGTGTGTGTGATGTGCAAACCAAAAAAAATGTACCTAAACCAAAATACAATAATTATTAATTTTACTAGCTGCACCCCCCGGCTTCGCCCGTGCAAAATGTTGTTTTCAGAACAGTTGATGGAAAAAAAGATCTAAGAAATTTGTTATCTTGTAGTGGCCATTTTTTCGCAAAAAAATATCAATTCCCATAACGCTTGAGTTGGCTAATAACAGATATTTCTTCCAACTGCATAAAATAATTTGTCTTCCTTCCGTAATTTTAACAGGCATTCGTTTCAAATGTTAAGTCATTTTCTTTCAGTCCCGTATACATTTCGCACCCTATCTCTTTCAATCCCACGCCCCACACGCCAAAAGCGGGTACAATTATTGTATCAGTTAATACATGTTCAATGAAATATTGAAGCTAAGAATTTGTTATGAAACGCATACCTATCATAATTTGAAAATTGAAAGCTTTCTTTTACAAAAGAACTCACAAATAATAGTGATAAGGCACACTAATAAGCCTAAATCCTGAGGTGTCCAGAACCCAAGTAGAAATTGATGGTTATAGTGTAAGCACTGTTCTTATATTTCAGGCATATTTCCGTAACAGTAACAGTGTGTATAATGTATTTGGGAATGACTTGTAACCGAAATGTGATCGAATTTTAGTGAGCTGTTAAATTGGTTTTCATGTGTTTGTAAGTTGGTTCGCACGAAACAGAAAATGTGAAATAAAAATACTGATACCATTTTCAAACCTTCCCATGAATCATGTTTGTAGTTATGACATCATGCGAGTCTGGATCGGTTTGGGGATCTGAAACCTCCGCACATATCTGTCTGGTCTGGTTGCATTCTTTCTACTAACCAAATGAGAATGTGCGCATGAGGCATGCATCTTTTTTGCCATTCAATCAAATACATCCAACATCGAGTATAAGGTATAACCAAAGACACGATGCTTAACAATATAGTTCATCAGCGACCGACGAAATATTTGTAACTTTAACAGCCATGAAGAAAACTAACCGCATCTATCAACTTGGTTGGTAAATGGTAAGCCTTTTCCCTTCTCTCTCTACACCGGTACCGAAGGTGTTATGGTACCTTTGAGTTACGCTCCCCATAACCCTATTCACTAATGAGCAGAATACCACAATAAATTGTTACACGCTCATTTTTCGTAACAACCCCTACGTGCAAACTCAAAACCCTCCACAACTCCTGTTGCCTGTCATAATTGTCCACGTCATCTCAATCACCCCTACATTTCAACTTACTCACACAATACTTATGCAAGGATCTTGAAAATACATGTCAAACGAAAATGATGGATTCAATAACCATGAAATAAATCAAAGTATCTACTCCATTTCAAAAACTTACTTAATGTAACATAGTAAACATAAGCAAACTTTTTAGGTAGGTTATAAAAAAAAAATTCAAAATTTTCGACAACAACAATTTGCTTGGAAAATAATTAAAATAATTGACAACAACAATTGCTTTGAAAATATAAAATATTTTTTTTTGTATTTGAAGTGTCACTACTCGATTTCTATCCAATTTATATTTTTTCAAAGTGCTTTTCCCCATAAAAAAACGAAATGCGCCTTCAATGCCACCCGTTGAGAATTTTCCAACTTTTCTTTTTTTATAAGCCAAAGTGACAAAGGCAAACGGGTTTCATTTTTATATATATAGATAAAGAACAAGATCACATTGCCATGCAATTGTAATCTCCATCCTTCTTCTTTGAAGATTTCTCCTTCTCCGGTTATTATTCCTTCATAGAAATAATATAAAATAAGTAAAGAAAAAAATTCTTCCTCCTGGAAGTTCTCCTCTACATAATCTCCATGTTAAATTTCAAGAATTTATTCTCAAGTCCCCAAGAGAAAATTTTTTAAATATTAATTTAAGATATATTTGTCCACGCAACTATGTGCTCATGCGAAACACTTTCTCCGACTCCCTCCAATTTTAGCTAGAATAATTCTCCTTTCTCAAGTCCCCAAGAGAACATTTTAAAAATTGTATTTGCGGTCCACGCATCGATGTGCTCACGCGAAACACTTTCTCCAATTTTTCCAATTTTCTCAAAAAAAATATAATATAACTCCATAATAGAATATGATCAACAAATGAAAATATACTGACTCCAAGAAACGAATAAAATCTCCTTGTTTATATTTCTTCCCAGAAAATAAACAAAATAACTCCATAATAGAATATAATCAATAAATGAAAGTATTCTGACTCCGAGAAACGAATAAAATATTCCCATATTTTTCGTTCCGATCTCCTTGTTTATCTTTCGTCCCAGAAAATAAACAAAATAACTCCATATAGAATATGATCAATGAATGAAAATATTCTGACTCCAAGAAACGAATAAAATATTCCCATATTTTTCGTTCCGATCTCCTTGTTTAATTTTCTTCTCAGAAAAATTAATCAAAATAACTCCATAATAGAATATAATCAATAAATGAAGATATTCTGACTCCAAGAAACGAATAAAATATTCCCATATTTTTCGTTCCGATCTCCTTGTTTAATTTTCTTCTCAGAAAAATTAATCAAAATAACTCCATAATAGAATATAATCAATAAATGAAGATATTCTTACTCCAAGAAATTAATAAAATATTCCTATATATTTCGTCCCAAGCTCCAATCCTACCTAGTGCGAAAAAATATTAAAAAACCCCATAGAGTTCAATCCTGAAAATCTATTTTGAAATCCGATTTGAATTAATTTAATTTCTCCTTTTCTATTCTCCGAAATTAGTTGAAAAATATCCAGCCACAAATTTGCATCATATTTACTCCAAGTAACAGTTAAAATTGTCATACTCCGAACTCCAATATTAATATTGTCCTAGGTACCTACTCCTAATTCCAAGAAACAAATAAAATTATTCCAAATTTATTTCAATTCTCTATTTTATTCCCTTGTTATCCATTTTATTCTCCAGTATATTTCCTTGTTTACCTACTATTTTATTTTTCAGTACATTTCCTTGTTTACCTACTATTTTATTCCCCAATACATTTCCTTGTTTACTACTTTATTCTCCAGTACATTTCCTTGTTTACTATTTTATTCTCCATCCAATTCGATTTGTCCAGGAAATAAACAAATATTTAATATAACTTCCTTGCTACCTATACCTACCTACTTTATTTTTTCACACAAAGATTTCGCAGAAAACAAATATTTAATTTTGTTTTCCATTAATTTATAGGACTCCGTTTTCCTCCTGGAAAAATTTCCGTACTCCTAGCAAATTATTTTTCGGTCATACCGAAATGCACTTTTATGTTTCCATCCACTCCAAACTCAGACGCAATTTTTTAATTTGACGCAATTTTTTTTCCATTTTTTGTTTGTTTTTGTTTACCCTACCTACCTACAGACTACGCCGGCGACGACGCCGCACACCGTTGCATACCTACCTAGCTATGCACACATTACAAGTAACAAAAAAAAGTAATGCACACCCAGCGTTGCCTTTGACTTTTTGAAAAATGTATCTATTTTTTTAAAAAAATGTATCAAAAGTATCTAAATTCGAGACTCAAAAATGTATCAAATGTATCACAAGAGAATATCGTTTTCTAAATCACTTTTCATGTTCCATTGGGACCAAAAATCAATATTTTGACGTATATTGATATTGATATTGCTATAGATTCAAAATAAGTCTGAAAAAAAATTAAAACATATGAAAAAGGGAGATTTTGCAGACTTGTTTGAAAATTGAAAAATGTATTAATTGAATATCTGAGTATCAAATTCTTTGCAAGGAAGCAAAAATGTATCTTTTTGATACAATTGTATCTTTGTGGCAACGCTGACACAACACACACTGCAAAAACACAAACCAACCCTTTTGGTCATAGCAACACAAAAAAAAATATTTTTATTCCGGGCACATTTTATTTCCTTTACTTTCTGTTCTCTTAGAACGTCTGTTTAGTTTAGTGACTTAACCGAATCAAAAATTCTTCCTTCTCCTTCTTTTTGTTCCATACTTCCAATCTTCCATCCAATATGTGGTATGCGTACCTATACCTATGGTGGAAATCCATTTTTTGGCTCTTCGAGACTCGAGTCTCTTTTGTTGTGCGCAAATGAACTGCACATGGATTTGTGTATGCTCAATGCTCATACAAGTTTTTCTCCGTTGTTGTTTAATTGTGTGAATGTAAATTCAGCACAATAATACTTTCCGTTGCATGCTCCCACATGCTCTTGTTTATTTTCCCTCCGCTTTCTCTCCTTTTATTTAATTTTTTTGTGTGAATTGATATTCAGCACAATGGGCCTTGGAAATAAACATTTTTAGTTTCGACTCTAAATTTAAGTAGTTTACAGTGGCTATATATTCCATACAAATTTCGCAAAAATGTTTATTGCTAAGGCCCAATATCTCCAATCTCTTTCGCATGTTCCTACATGCTTTGTGTGATTGTATGTATTGTAGGTAGGTACATACAGCTATTTGAAATTTAGTGGTTGTAAGTCACCAAATAACAAAAAAAAAAAAAAATGTCTCCTTTGCACGTTCCGACATGCATTCCGTATCTCTCTTTGAATTTTGGTGGTTGTAAGGCACCAAAAACAAAAAAAAATTCTCCTTTGCACGTTCGCACATGCATTCTGTATCTCTATGTATTTGCATTTGGTGGTTGTAAGGCACCAAAAACAAATAACTTGTATTCCTGAAAACAGTGATTGTAAGTCACTAAAAAATTAATTAGTTAAATCCTGAAAATATTGATTAAAAGTCACCAATATATTTATTTTTGGTGTGCAATATAGTGAGAAAAAACAAATATAACTCCCTTTTATGTGTGAGTAAGCTGCACACATCCTTGTCTCCAATCCGCACCACACTCATACTTTCTTGTTGTTTCTCCATAGCTCCTATATCTCCGTTTGTTTTTTGCACTTTTCACTAAACACAATTATTCTCCGAAACAACATTTTTTTTTTCTGATCCGGCTCGAAGGACCACAATGTATAATACTCCGATTAAAAAGAAACACGGTTCGACTTTTGTTGTGGGAAAAATATACAAAAAATCCACATTTATTGCCTCCGCTTCCTCGGCGTATAAATACGTCTCTCTCGGCCAGAGACCGATCGAGAACTAACTCGTTACATGTCATTTTACAATGAGAGAACGTATGGCAAGTGTTGCCAAACAAGTAGTTTTAGTTGAGCGCCGAAAACATTGACTGACAAGATTCTACATTAAGTCGGTTGGTAGGTTTATTTTTCGTCAAAGCCAATGCGCTGCTATGGGGCAATATTAAAATTTTTATTACAAAATCGTTAACAAATTTTAACAAATATTCATCCAAATGGATTTCGAACCAAAACGTTTCCTCATCTCCAGTTTCCATGAATGTAGGTTCTTGCACCAGTCATTGAAAAAATGCATAAAGTTATCGAGTTATACATTTTACAAAATTAGTCTTTCAATGGTGCACAATTTGATGATTAAGTTACAGAAACGGAGTCCGATTTCACTGATGAGTCCTGGAGATCGTGCGTTCAAAAAAGGGTAGCCCCATCCCGAAGGTAACCCTGTCTGCAGGTAGTAAAAGAGCCAGCTCGGATGTTTCTTGTCGACAGTACTGTCAACATCTGGCTGAATTGTTCTAATGAAAACGTAGCCATAATTCCTGAATTTAGTCGTAGGTGCGCTATTCTTTCACTTCATCGAATGGTGGCTGTCATAAACAGGGCTACTAGTTGGGTGCCAATTGTAGCGTTGAATTCCCTCTTGGAAGGAAAATAAACATGAAATAAACAACATTTCGGCTGTCCCTTTATACTGTCCGAAATTATGTTTTTTTACAATTACATTTTTCATAGGCAAAATGATTATTAGATAAATTATTTTTAGGATTAAAGCTAAGTATCCTGCTCGCGCTAAATTTTATCTCCCATACAAAAATGTCTACGAAGATAAAATTTAGCGAGGCAGTTTAGCAAAGCAGTATCCTGTTAGCACGCTAAATTCTTAAATTCATATAGATGGGCCGATGAAAAGTCTCCACTCATTTAGCTCGCGAAATAAATGTCCGGTACATTAAATCGAAGATAAATTCTGACAGAAGAAAAAGAAAAACAAAAGTTTGTGTTGTTTTGTTGCTGCCGGGTGAATTTGTCTCCGACTATTTATTTATTTTCATTTCAAAAGCTGTGGGTAGTACAAATATGGATTCTTTGGAAAACACACAAAACATAAACATTAGCGGGATAGTTAAAAGGAAACGCAAAACAAAAATACCCTTTTCATGCGATGAAAAAAAAAACTTGCGGGGCTTGTGGAGGAACGACCAGCTATTGGGAACTTGCAGGACAAATCCCACTGCAATATTGAGGCAGTTAACTCCGACTGGCGAAAAATTGCAAGGGAAATGGAGAAAACAGGTAAGTTTATAAGTACCAATTATGTGGTATTGGGTAGCTCTACGCTCTAGTATTTTCAATTACAAATTCGTGAATTGTTTTCATAATGCATATGTGGTACTACAAAATTTAAAAATGCATAAAAATTGGAGTAAACCTATGCCATCTGATAGAGCGTTTTAAGGCAAACTCAGATAAACCAAATAAGTAGTGGAATCTCATCTGGATTCCAAAGAGCAGACAGAAAGAATCTTCGTTTTCGTGAATTTGCCGATTTTATGCTGTGTTCATCAACAAATTGATCTGTTTCTGGAAAATCAGATAAGCTACCACTGAGTAGTTAGTATATCTTTGTTAGTCGTTGAACGCTCTCAAAGATAGTATATTTTGTGTTGCAGTTATCTTTAAATTTTCAGATTTCGTAGTACCGTATGCATTATGAGTTCTTTTTTTCAATATCGTTATTGTACATATAAATAATCTTTTTAATCTTGCATATCAGTTGACGAATGTAAATCAACTTGGAAGTCAATGAAGGACAGCCGCAGATATCACACTACCAGCAAGAAAAAGGCTAAGTCAGGGAGTGCTGCTGATGATATCGAAAGTGAAAGTTTCGATGACGATGTCCTGGAAGATGAAAGCCAAAGTAGTGTCAGCTGGGAGTACTCACAGTGTTTGTCATTTCTTACCCCAGCATCTTCAAAGCGAAGGTAAATAGATATGAGCACTATTTATTACTTAATAGCACATTTTCAAGCAATATCAACTCCAACCCGGATATATCGCCTGCATTATCACAGGATACAACTTCTTCTAGCTATACTTATGTAAGTATTAATGAAATATAACATGTTGATTTTAGTCAAAACGTATTTGATTTTAGGATAACGGAAGACAGCGTAAAGATCCTATGCTGGAAAATGTGGCTTCGCTAACTAAAACTGTCTCAGAGTTGGTGCAACTAAGAAAAGTGGAGAGTCTTGCTACGCAGCCTGTGCTAACGAACTATACACTTTATGCCCACATGGACAGGATATTAAAGCAGCTTCCAGACGACATTGTTGAGGAGTTAGGCCTTACATTCCACCAACAGGCAATGCATGAGCTGAGAAGTTTAAAAAACAAATAAAAAATAAACACAAAATTGAACATATAGTTTTTTATTCAATAAATGCAGCTTTTTGCTGCCATGGAATAGACCCAAGAGACGAATTTACAAAGTCTTTTATTTGATTGCGAATATGTTTGCCGTCATTACACTGTCTTCCTGCATTTGATAGAAGTACGGAGTTACATAATGCAGTTTCCGCAACTTTTTTCCTCCATTCGCCTCTGACCAAGCATCCAGTGCTGTCGTAATAATCCACATAATGTGGCGGACAATATGAACCTTTATTCGTTCGAAGCAAAAAATTGTGGAGATAGCAGCAAGCCGTTACGATTTTTGTAGCCCTGTCTGGATTACCGAACATTGTTCTGCCCAGGCAGACCCATTTGGAACACAAGATTCCAAAGGAGTTTTCCACACAACGTCTGGCTCTGCTAATTCTATAATTAGCGATGCGTTCATCATCCTCCAATTTTTTCGGTTTCCTGGGGGCAAACGGTTTTATTATCCTCTTTTTAAGAGGAAATGCATCATCTGCAACAAAGAAATACGGAAGCTTATGTGGCCCAACTTCCATATCCTCCGGAAATGGCAAATTGTCATCCAAAATATCTCTTCCGAGCATAGTTGCATTGAAAACATTTGCATCACCCTCACTTCCATATGCACCTACATCAATGTATATGAATTTGTAGTTTGCATCTGATATTGCCATATCAATACAATGCTGTGGAATCCCTAAAAACCAAATAAGATTTTTGAAGACAAACCATTTAGAACTATGTATTTATGAATATACCTTATAGTTGTAAAATAAGCTTCCAGCATTTTTTGGACACTTTATGGCAACGTGCTTACCATCGATAGAACCTAAACAATTTGACAAATTCCACGTTGCATTGAACTCGTTCGCAATTCTCACAAACTCAGTTTCTGTTAGCGTTGGAATTTCAGCATTCAGTACTTGGGTTATGGCAGAGCAAACTTGATCAATTATTCTCCCAAAGTACTGCTTGCTTATTCTATAGACAGATGCCAAATGTCTTTGAATTGTTCCACTTGCGAGATATCTGTAAACAAAAAGTATCTTAAGTCTCGTCGCCAATTAGATATTTATTTATTTATACATACTCTATCACAATAGCAAATTTTTCAAGAGGACTTATGCTTTCATTTGGCCTCGAGTTTCTTTTAGATAATAGTAAGTGTTCCACCATGGTAAAAAGATTTTGGAATGTTTCAGGACACATGTGGCAGTTTTCCTTAAAATTTCGAGGGTTGGCTACCAAATCCGAGAACTACAAATTAATATTAATGGAAAATCGTTTTTTAAACATTCAATAATCTTACGTCTTTTGCAAATCGGCCTTTGGTTTTTCTTTTTTGTAAATATGGATTTACGCGACACCAAGGAAAGCGTCGTCTTCTACTTGCTACTATGGAAATTATTTCAGCTGCTGCAGCAGTGATACCATCTTCTTCAACTTTTCTTATATCCATTGTTTTGCAGATATTTAAAAACAATTGCGATGTCTTTGAAATTTCAATTTCGAATTACGTGTATAATTAAAATTTCGTTTACTGACATCTGTCATGAACATGGTTTTTGTCCCATCTATACCTATCATATTTAAAAATTTAGCGACCATTTGAAGACAAACCATTTTATCTTATCTTATCTTTGCTTGTGGAGAAACGAAGTGGAGACTAGGGAAGATAAAATTTAGCGCGAGCAGGATACTTAGCTTAAGGATATAAACGAATAAAGAAAAGTATGATATTGTTACATTCAGGCTGGGATTCGAAAAGATAAAACACTATTCCGTTAAACTTTTCTAATAAAATTCACTTTTATTACACTTTTATCGACTATTCTAATATTTCACTTATTAAGTACCAGAACAATATTACTTAAACAATTCTTCAACGTTTCAAACCAATCACTTAATTTACTTTATTACTTTTCACTTATTTATCTTCACAAACTATTACTATCTCGAACTTTAACCAATCACTGTTATAAATCAATTGTCTGTCCCTCTTCTAAAAGCTGTCCTTTTATACCCACTCCGCCATCTGAACGAAAACTTTCTAGCTAGTTCTAAATGGTTCTAGAATTGGCTACAGTGGTGATACACTTATTTGACAGATTCCAGTCTCCAATTGGAAGTGACACTTGAGAGGAACTTGTTTTGTGACTAAGGACTCGTTTCACCATACACCATTTAGTTTACACGATACCATTCACATTCTCAAAAAAAAACGAACAACTTCCGCTGTGGGCAAAGCTGCTGGCAGCGTTCACAGAATTTTATACGTTAAATTTGAAAATAGTCTTTACAACTATTTTTTTTGTGAACAGTGATTTATTTTATAAATAATTGCATATTCATTTGACATATTTGAGAAAAATACGCAATTTTGAAGAATTATAGACAAATAAAAATATTTTGAGCAAACTCTCGTAAAGCAGTAAATATAAATCGAGTAGAAAATGGTAATTATATAATGTATTTAAAAGTCATAATATTTTATTTGCATTATAATCAAACAATAAGGGTGAATGAGTACTTTGTTCGAATAGAAAGACAGAATGTTATAAAAAGCTAATATGAAAATGTACTGAGATAATATACTTATTCACCTAATTTGAGTTGAACTTCTCTTAAAAAAAGCTGTACTTCTGAACAGAGACAATACTGTCACAGATCACCACGGTTGACTGACACCATTATTTGTCAAATTGTTTATTTACGCGGTTTTTCGAATTTTGATACGAAAATATAGGTAGAAGTAGAACTGGATTGGATTTCATTATAAAATATAAGAAGTAATTAAAGGGTAAGCAAATTCATTCATTAATTAAGTGTTTCAATGATTTATCTTCATTATAGGAAAATGAATGACGGACAGCCTTCCACAAAAATTCCAAACAAACCTTTAAGGCTCCGAACAACAATGCTAGGTAAGCCAATATTTATTTGTTTTCAGCCTTATTATTTGTTGGTTAATAATAGATATTAATATGGTGATTTTGAGTAAAAAAATAGTTGCATGCCATTCCCCCTAATATATTATTTTCGTTCTGCGAAACGCGAGTATCGCTTGAACGGTTAGCTTCGCGAAAATTCTTGGTTTTAATTAACAAATAAAGATAAAAAAGCAGTAACAATTATTAGTCTAAAGTGGCTATCGCTAGATTTGCGGCGCGAAAATATTCGCAAATGTAAAGCGCCAACTTGAAACAGCTGCTCCCTGTAAGTCGAGTGGAAAAAAGTAAACTCGGATTCCGAGCGCGGCATCCTATTGATAATAAAAGGAGAAAATAATTCATTTCAGTTCAACCTGCTAGAAAGAAGACAGTGTTAAGTGTGTAATGATTTTCTGTAACATCGTGTAACGAAGTGAAAATGACAGGGTTCATAATGCATTTGGTAGTACAAAATTTTGAAATAAAAAGATAAATGCAAAACGTTATACACCATTTTCTAGAGCACAGATAGACGAATCCAGGGATACCAAATACTTGGTGATAGCTATTACGGCTCTCTAGAGGCAGGCGTGAATGTGTAGCTTTTTTTTTATTAGCTAGCACATTTACTATTACAGTAAAGAGGTTTGGAGGGCAAATTTGGGAATAAGTGCACTATTGGCCAATCAAAGATTGTGTGATGCCCTTTTTTCGGAAATAATGTTTTCGAAGTCGAAAACTAGGCTCACACACTGTGCCGTTCCTGATTTGCCCAAAAAGACATATGAACAAGCTGTGCTAGAACAGCACTGCTTAGGGGAAGAAATAGTGGACAGAGGACAGAAGGAAAAATGGCTTCAGGAAGCGCAGACAAGCTTTGCTGAACCCGTAAATCCTCAAAACGATGTCGCCTCGGTGTTCAGACAAGTACCTGTCTGCGCAACAGCGCCCCCAAAAAGGTAGGCTTACGAAGCGAACTTTTAAAAGCTACACCAACAATTAATATGCTTAAGGAAGAATACCATAAAAATATTAAAGCGAAAGACTGTGAGATTTTGCTCCTCAAAGCCCAAATTAAAAAAATGTCCGAAGAAAATATATTAAGGGATGGTAAACAACAAAAATTGCCTGAAAGTTTGAAGTTAAATGCTTCCAATTGCGCAAAAAACGTAGTGCTCGGGGCAATAGGCATAGCAAGGAGGCCAAAAAGTTTGCACTTTTTGTGTCCCCTTTGGCATACAGGGAACTCAAAGCCATGTTAAATCTTCCGTGCGTTCAGACCCTGCACACCTATATAAAGTCATGGCCGAAAACACCTGGCAAAATTGAATTCAATGTAAAGAGTTTGGAGCTTAAAGTTAGCCACTTGCAGGAGCTGTTCCGATACTGCTCGATTTCGGCTGACGAAATGTCCCTCAAAGCTCGGTTACAATAGAAAGACTGACTCTATTATAGGTCTGGAGGATTTTGGTGAAGACCAA
Organism: Cheilosia vernalis; assembly: GCA_949126925.1. Taxonomy (NCBI): domain Eukaryota; kingdom Metazoa; phylum Arthropoda; class Insecta; order Diptera; family Syrphidae; genus Cheilosia; species Cheilosia vernalis. Next base: position 46,328,358 of record OX421358.1, read on the forward strand.
CGCTCACCAAGTGATGCACGTAGTGTGCTAGTGTTCATGGCCCAAGGTATTGCCAAAAGGTGGAAGCATCCTATTGGATATTACTTCGTTCGCAGCAGTGTCCCGCCTTTCATTTTAAATAAACTGCTTTTCATGATAGTTAGGGCCTTAGAAGAAAGCAACATTATCCCCATTCACTTCGTGTGTGACCAAGGGCTTAATTTTCAAGCGTTGGCACGACTTTTGAAAACAAGCCCCCAAAAGCCATACTTCTTGGTCGAGGAATCCAGGATATTCTTCTTCTACGATGTCCCGCACCTGCCTAAAAGTACGCGCAGCTGCTTGCTGAAGAACAACATCACGTTTGAGAACGGGAAAATTACCGCTTGGAAAGATATTGCATAGCTTTTCAATATTGATTCCAAGAGTGAACTCAAACTGGTTCCGAAGTTGACCAATGCTCACATCAACCCCAACACCTTTGAGCGAATGAAAGTCAGGCTGGCTACTCAGGTCCTAAGCAATACGGTTTCTTCGGGGCTCTTAACGCTTTCAAAGTCGGGCAATGGGACAAAAACTGTCAAATTTTTTGACCAACTCTTCAATATATTCAACACTTCCCTCATTAGACAGCCCGAAAACATGAAAATTGCCTTCAGCCAAAGTGAAATGCAGGAAGAGTTCTTAGGCAATGCCAGAAAATTCCTGATGTCAATGGAAGTTATTGCTTACAACGGAGCGAATGTTACCAGAACGTTTAAGTTCAATAACGGGTGGTTATTAAACATATCGTCTCTTTTTTCGCTGTTCCAACATCTGCAGCTTTGTGACTTTGACTATTTGTTGACCCGACATCTTAATCAGGGCTGTTTGGAACACTTTTTTTGGCAAGATAAGGTGTGCGGGAGGTTTAAATACACGTCCAACATGCTCTCAATTTACAGCAGCATTTCAAAAACTTTGGTGTATTCAATACCTCAAGGTCGTCAAAACAGGAAATTGTTAATTGTATGAATTTTTATATAGACACCTTATTTTAGCCATTCGAATTGGCAGAAGTAGGTCCCACACTTACTTATCTTATATATATAAAAGAAAGTGTCCGAAGCGATGTTATCCCAAAACTCGAGATTGGCCGAACCGATTTTTATGATTTATACTTTGTTGGGAAGGTATTTTCTCAGCACGGGTTTTAAAAGAAAAAAAAATTTTAAAATTTCAAAATGTCTTATTTTAACCACCCAGCGTGTTACGACAGGTTTTTTTTCGATTTTTTTTTTTTTTCATTTTGTATTTATTTATTTTGGTAACAACCAGAAAAAGAATCAAATTTGAATGTAACATATCGTATCACAATTGAACTGTCAGATAGACACGCAACGTAACGCCATCTATTATCAATCAATCGAGAAGCCAATTTTGTTTCATGTGTGGTGGCGCTGTCCACGTTGACTGTGCCATTTGATTCAGTTGCGCAGTTTCTTCATTCGTTGCTGTTTCAGCGTCCATATTGCACTTTGCGAATTCGGCCATTGCGCATTACAGATTCGGATTTCTTCATTGCGATTTTGTGGGTTTTCATAAATAAAAATTGATAATCTTGTAAAGAAATTGGTGTAGTTCTGTTCGACTTAGAATGAATTTGACTGCCTGTCTTTAAATGCAAAAATCTTAGAAGCCTCTTAATATATTTTGGTGCATTTTTCACAGCCCTATTGAAGATACCTAGGCCCACAATCTCCAATTTGTTTCAACATCTATATCTCTATAAATTCCGGAATAAAATGGACAAGAGTAATTTATTTTTTCGTTTCGTTTCGCTTTTTTCTTTGTCACGCTTTGCGTTCGAAAATAAATATAGTAAATGCCTATAGAGGACATCTGCAGGTACAACATAGGATATCCAATAACTCGATAACTTAAATGGTTTTTAAATAAATACTAGAGCGAATCTATATTTGAGACATTTCTACGATTTTCACCTGGGTGGGTTTACTACATATTTACAAAGCTCATGATTTAAAAAAAAAACAAATAATATGTTCCCTCCTTGGCCTTTAAATAAAATAAGTCGATATTTTGAAAACATTATTGGTGACATAATATTATGACCATAATAAAAAATATATTGTTTTTGAAAACAAAGGAGTTCAGACTTTCAAAAGATAAAATAATAATAATAGTTGAGTCTCACCTCAGGATTTAGGCTTATTAGTGTGCCTTATTATTTGTGAGTTCTTTTGTAAAAAAAAGCTTCCAATTTTCAAATTATGATAGGTATGCGTTTCTTAACAAATTCTTAGCTTAAATATTTCATTGAACATGTATTAACTGATACAATAATTGTATCCGCTTTTGGCGTGTGGGGCGTGGGATTGAAAGAGATAGGGTGCGAAATGTATACGGTACTGAAAGAAAATGATTTAACATTTGAAACGAATACCTGTTAAAATTACGGAAGGAAGACAAATTATTTTATGCAGTGGGAAGAAATATCCTGTTATTGGCCAACTCAAGCGTTATGAGAATATATATTTTTGGCGAAAAAAAATGGCCAGATAGCAAATTTCTTAGATCTTCTTTCCATCAACTGTTCTGAAACCACATTTTGCACGGGCGAAGCCGGGGGGTACAGCTAGTTTATTTATATATTTTCAGTATTTTATCTGTTGGGCCTACTCTTTTTTTTATCTATTTCTAAGTATTATTTTATTATTATGTACAACAACATTCTACGAATAATATTAATTCTAATTTATTTCAAGACTGGTGCAATAGGCCTCCTAGGGAAACCGAACACCATAAAAAAACCGGTTAACGCGACAGTATGCATACCTCATGGGTGGCGTGGAAATGCAATAATAACCGCTTTTATTCCCATACAGATATTTATTTATAAATCATCATCGTCAGCATCAACATTATACACCATCAGCATCATCATCTAAAGAGGATCATCTTATCATCAAGTTAAATTAGAAAGAAAAGTTAAATAAATAATTTGTTGGTGTTAATTTATTGAAATAAATGTAAATCACATTGTTGATATAATGTTTTAATCATTTCTTTATACTTTCCTTTCATATTTGCGATCAAAGCAAGATAACATTCATGCCAGTGTCTTGGTGAATTAAGTCTCAAGATATAAACAAACAATTTATATTTTGTTAAATATTAATATTAACACTTTTATGAGAAGTCTACATCTGCGTCTGGATACAGTTCCATAGGCACAGCCCTGTGTGCGGTTTCACTTTCCATCACTTCCACATCACGACATGCACCTGATAACAGCTCTCGTCTAGTGTCATTTTGGGCTGCGAATGTTTTATAATGATATAAGAAAACCAAACTATAAAGACAAACTCTTTATAAGATGCAGCATCCAACAACTTACTTTAAAGGTCCTTACATCCCTTTCAGGTGATTTGGTTTTAGATTTCATTCGTTGGAGGTATTGCAGGGAATTTTTTAACACGTCTGTCAGAGCAAAACGAAAGGTTTCACCAACAAGAGTTCGCTTTCCAATACGAGCCTCAATGTACCGACTACCGAGAAACAACACCAGTTGCTCCCGAGAGACCATAAGCAGCAGTAAAAACTTTGTCCCAATCAGTGAGCATTGCTTTGAATCCAGTACCAATGACTATGCCAGCATTTGGTTCTCATCTCGTGCTCGAGTAGTTCGATGGTTTGCCGGCGCATTGCCTCCTGGCGTGCGAAACTTCCCTCTTGCCTAGTGTTAAAGGTTCAGGAATCAATTTACACAACTTTTACTATATGTACTTACTTTTTGAGATTGTTCTCCTGGACACGTTTCTGCTGCGACAATTGATCTTCATAGCGGCCGGCGCCTTACCAATTGGACACGATGCTGCTGTTGCTTGGTATCTTCCTAGAAGTGGATACAAAATGGTTATCAATTCGTCGTCAGGTTCATGTAAATTAAAATCAACTTACAATCATGGTCTTCCTACGCTCTTTGTTTTCGATACGCTTTTGTTCAACGTTCGCCTGTTCAGTTTGTGCTTCGTATTCCATGAATTTGGCCATAAACTCTTGTTGGCGTGTATTCTCCTGTAGCTTGGACAAATCTGTAAAACATATAATGTATTTATTAATTAATTTAAACACTAAAAATATGCGAATACTTACATTTTCTCCATTTTTTGCAGGAAAAATAAAATTGTGTTTGCATATTTTGACATTTGTCAATCGACTTCTGTCAAAAGAAAACTCACCACATTTTTTTTGGTTCGCTTTTTTTTTGCTGCTCACACGGATTCTAAATTGACATAACACCGATAGGAAAACAAAATGGCTAATTTGAAAAAAAAATAACGACGGGACCAGCGGCAAGAGGATTGCGAGTTGGGGGTCTCAGTATCGTTTGTCTATGATTATAACGATGAAGACGATCCAAATAAACGACTTTCAGCTTGCCTCTTCCTCGTTGGATGCGATAGACAACGTCGTTGATGCGCTTTACGATTGTATAGGGCCCTTCCCAGTCTTGTTGCAACTTAGACGATAAACCTTTCCTACGATGAGGGTTATATAGCCATACAAGATCTCCTTCCTGGAATCCTGTAGTTGTAATTTTAGTATCGTACCTCGTTTTCATGCGGTCACTGGTTATCTTAATCTTATCCCTAGTGTCTCGATGCATGCCCCTAATGATATCCCTGAGGTCTGTAACATAGGCCTCCTCATTCTAGGGCTCTTCGCATGGATATCCAAACATCAACTCGCTAGGTAGGCGGACTGTTCGACCAAATAAGATTGCAGATGGAGTAAGTCCTGTGGTGTTATGCACTGCCCCGCGATTAGCCAATAAAAACATGGGAATCTGCTTATCCCAGTCTCTATGGTCCTCGCCAACGACCTTAGAGAGGTGTTCATTCAGTGTTCTGTTGAAGCGCTCCACCATCCCATCTGATTGTGGATGAAGCGGTGTTGTCCTTGTCTTGTCAATTCCGATTAACTGGCACACTCCTTGGAAAATCTTCGACTGGAAGTTTCGTCCTTGGTCCGAATGCAGTTCCATTGGTACACCGAATCTGCTGTTGTATCAGTTGTAGACAATTTGCTCCACCACGGCTTTAGCGTCTTGATTTGGGATAGCAAACGCTTCAGGCCACTTACTAAAATAGTCTATAACTGTTCGACCAAATAAGATTTCAGATGGAGTATGTCCTGTGGTGTTATGCACTGCTCCTCGATAAGCCAATAAAAACATGGGAATCTGCTTATCCCAGTCTCTCTGGTCTTCGCCAACGACCTTAGAGAGGTGTCCATTCAGTGTCCTGTTGAAGCGCTCCACCATCCCATCTGATTGTGGATGAAGCGGGGTTGTCCTTGTCTTGTGAATCCCGAGTAACTGGCACACTCCTTGGAAAATCTTCGACTCGAAGTTCCGTCCTTGGTCTGAATGCAATTCCATTGGTACACCGAATCTGCTTACCCAGTTATTGACGATTTGCTCCACCACGGTTTTAGCTTCTTGATTTGGGATAGCAAATGCTTCAGGCCACTTACTGAAATAGTCCATAACAACGAGGATGTAACGATTTCCATTGTTTGTTTCAGGAAACGGTCCCGCAATATCAACTGCTATCCTTTCGAAAGGGGCTCCAACATTGTATTGATGCATTTTGCCACGGACTTTCAGTCTCGGACCTTTGCTGGCCGCACATGTAACGCATTTCCTGCACCAAGTTTCAACGTCCTCCCTTGAATGAATCCAGTAAAAGCGTTCCCGCACTTTTTCGAGCGTTTTATTGATTCCCAAGTGGCCTCCAGACACTCCATCATGCAATTCCCTGAGCACCTCCATAACCTTTGACCTGGGTACAACAAGCTGCATTACGAACGACTTTCCATCCGGGCTTTCCCATCTTCTTTTTAGAATGCCGTCTTGTACGTGAAGGGAGTCCCACTGCGCCCAGTATGCCTTCAGCTCGGGGCTCCTATTGGATATCTCCTGCCAGTCTGGTTTTCCCTCATGCTCCTTCCAGGCGATAATCGGTTCGATATCCGGATCTTCCCTTTGAGCCTCCCGTATTTCCCGCGCACTCCAGCCACCAACGGGCATAGCTCTCACCCTTTGAACGGACGCGACATCTTTTTCCTCGTGTCGTAAGCAATGTTTGCAATTTGCTTTGCACGGTCGACGGGAGAGAGCGTCTGCATTAGAGTGAAGACTTCCCTTTCGATGTTGAATTTCGTAGTCGTACATCTGCAGCCGTTCGATCCACCTTGCGACTTGGCCTTCAGGATTCTTAAAGTGCAGCAGCCACTTTAAAGATGCATGGTCTGTGCGGAGGATGAATTTCCGCCCATAAAGGTACTTATGGAAATGTTTTGTTGCCAATACCAAAGCAAGGAGTTCGCGCCTGGTAACACAGTAGTTCCTTTCAGGCTTTGAGAGAACTTTGCTGAAGTAGGAAACTACTTTCTCTTGGCCATCGTGCACCTGGGAAAGGACGGCTCCAATTCCGACATTACTAGCGTCTGCATCCACAATAAATGTTTTCCCAGGGGTGGGGTACGCTAGTATGGGGGCGTTGCACAACTGTTGCTTAAGTTCCTTGAAGCTCTTTTCGCACTCACCTGACCATTTGAATTGTTTGCCTTTTTCTGTCAGTTGATGCAAGCTCTTTGCGATTCTGGCAAAGTCCTTTACAAATCGTCTATAATAGGTCGCAAGTCCCAGCAAGCTTCTCAATTGACGTTTTGACTCCTTTGGAGGAGATGATGTGCCGAGGTACATTACTTCAGGTCTAAATAGGGAACACTTCTTCGGGTTAAGTTTTAGTTGCGCAATTCTTAGCCTTTGGAACACCTCCTTAAGGTTATCTCGATGTTCGTTAAATGTTTTTCCTACTACGATGACATCGTCCAGGTAGACCAACCAGGTTTTCCAAGTTAGTCCCAGCAAAACGCGCTCCATTAGACGTTCAGAGGTAGCTGGAGCATTGCACAGTCCAAATGGCATTACTGTAAGCTGCCAAAGCCCGTTTCCTGCTGTGAATGCTGTTTTCTCGCGGTCTTCTGGATGGATCTGTACTTGCCAGTAGCCACTCTTCAGATCCTGAGTCGAAAACCATTTGGCTCCGGATAGTGTGTCCAGGGTGTCATCAATTCTTGGCAGGGATCAGCTATCCTTCTTGGTGACGTTGTTGAGTTGGCGATAGTCCACGCAGAATCTCGTACTTCCGTCTTTGTTCTTGACCAGGACGACCGGCGATGCCCACGGACTTTTTGAGCTTTCAATCAGTCCCTCCTTTTCCATCGTCGACACCATTTCTGCAACCTCCATCTGCTTAGCCAATGGTAGTCGTCGGGAGGCTGACGAATCGGTCTCGCATCTCCGGTGTCAATTCGGTGTTGTACGAGATGTGTTCGGCTATACTCGCCGTTCTGCGAAGCAAATATATCAGCGAACTCGTTGATTAGACTACCTGACATCGACCGCTGCTCCTGATCCAGCTCGCACTCTCCGAGTATATTCTTTTTCATCTCCTATATCTCCGTAGGTCTAACCGGATTCACAGGACTTGTATTGGACAAATTTGTGACCGCAGTAATCGGTACGCACTTTCCAATCACTTCCACTTGCTTTAGTTTCACGCTTTTGTGTTCCACATTGAGGACACGAACGGGAACCAAGTTGTTTTTAGGTTCAACCAGCATCTTCCCGACAATATAGCTCTGATAATAATTTTCTGGATCTGGTTCGACTAGGTAGTATCGGTGGCTCCCAGGGTCACCTTCCAGTTTTGTCCAAATAACTGTCTCTGACGAAGGTGGTCATATTTCGTCCTCACTTACAACTGTCCTTAGAGCAGCGACGTTCTCGTTCCCGTAAACCATCGGAATTTCGACGTTCTTGTTCTTGCAAACCGATGTCGAGTACTATATCATGCGTCTTCATAAAGTCGATTCCGATGATGCATTCGTCACATATATCAGCCACTAAGAATGCATGGGAGAAGACTATTCCTGCAAGGGTTATCGTCAAGAGTACCTCACCACACCTTTGCTGTTGCTCCAGTTGCTGTTTTCAGACAGTAGCTGCTGGGTGCCTAACTCTCTAATTCGATTCGAAAGTAAAAACTGTTCGAAGGTTGTTTCCGATTCTAATTTCAAACGTTACTCTGTACAACTTTCGAATCGAAAGGATATGTTGTACGATATCTTTGCAACTTTCGAATAAATGTTCCGAGACTCGAACTGTTTTTTGTCAAAAATTACATTTTAAATTAAACAAAAAGTCAAATAATTCGTTTTTGATTATTTAAATTTGTTCGTTGACAATAATTGAATTTAACAATGGATATGGATTCAGTAGCATTGTGGCTTGATGAAGAAATTTGTGCTGAAGAAAGAATTCAAAGAAAGATACTTAGAGACAATTCTAATATAATGAGTTTATCAAGTAAAAGGTAATGTTATAAAACGAAAAATTTAATGACGAAATAATTTATTTACATAAATAGTAAATATTTTTCTAGTTTAAAAAAAAAGATCGTCTTTCAAAAGATGCATTTATGTATGTTTTGAAAAGCATAAGTGACGATCTGAGAGAAAGCAACCTTTAAATTTCTTGCACAAATAGGTCAAGATCGATTCACTGGTTATTTCTGAAGTCTGTAAGCTATCGAAAAACAGCTGTGTCAAAATTTCTTCTTCTTCAGATTTGCTGTTGTTATTCGTGCGATTTGAATATGCGTAGTCTTCGACACTTTTCTAAGCGATTTCCATTCATTGGTTAAATTTTGTATTAAAAAATTCGAAATTTCAGTTCCGATTGATTTCTACATATTTATACATAAATAATTTACAAAAAGCGTAAACAAAGTCCACCAGTTGTCAAACTCAAACGTACTTGTATGGCTAATCTGAAGCAAATCTTAGAAAATATCTAGATTCGCGAAAGTGCTCTGAAATATGAAAAAGATTGCTTTTTTTTTACCAAACGAACATAAAAATTGCTCTGAGAGCAAAAAAAAAACCAATACAACATAATTTTAATACGACGAATGAGGAAAGATATTTTGTATATCTATTTTAAGAATATTTTTATAAATAATAATATCATCATATTAATATTTATTATCTTTTCTTCAATTAATTTGTAGCAACTTATCAAAAAGTATTACTTTATACCTTTCAGCAAAACTTTTCAATGGTTATTAGATATCGAATGAAATTTTTGAAATTCGAATGTTTTTATCAACGAAAATAGAGTTGTAAAGTACGAGATTTCCGATTTTCGAGCAAAGGTATCTAGATAAATGAAATTCGGATTTTAATTTTCGATTTTCAAATAACAAAGTACGTATTTTCCGAATTCGAACGATTTAACTTTAGAATCGAATTACAGAGTTAGGCCCCTGGTGTTGTGCAGCCATGCTTGGCTTCTGACTTTGGAAGCGGTGGCACCTGTATCGATTGTGGCCACATACTTTTTCTGGTCAATATGGGCTTCCACTGTCAAGCTTTAATTACATCGTTTGGTCTGGGAAACCTGAATTGCGGCCCTGGGGGCGTCCATTCCAGAAACCAGCTTCTGCCCCGCGAAGTTGGTTCTTACTCGTTTCCCGACTGATGGCTTTGTGTTGTTCCATCCGCCAAATGCTCAAACGCCTCCTCGTTCCTAGCTCTGCAATGTGGACAACTGCCCTGTCTACGTTCGGCTCTGCACTGTCGTTGAAGATGTTCAATTTTGTTGCAGTTCCAGCAACGGATCGGTTCCCTTCGAGAACTGTTACGGTCTATTACTTCTGTTCTCTGGCACGAGCATTCAACGGATGTCATTTCTCTCACGCGGTGAAATCCTTGAGATGCTTGGTCAGCGGCTTTTATCGATATAGCAAATGCCAATTGCTGGAGTGTTTCTCCCCTCTTCTGGATTCTACTGCGCAGTTGCACTCTATACACTTGTTGCATATGGTTGTCACCAAATCGCATCTCAATAGCCTTCACCAATGCATCGTAGTCGCGTTGTTTTTCTGATGAGACAGTTTGAAGCAATTCTGCAGCTATATGTACCTCGTAATGCGAGCGTTAATGCAATCGACTTTTCCTCGTCGTCCCATCCATTGGTCGTTGCAGCTGCTTTGAACTGTCTCTTATAAATTGGCCATGATGTTTGACCATCAAAACGGGTGGTTGCATCTCCTTCCTTCTTGGGCAGTCTTTAGCTATGTTCTCGATGTTTGTTCCTTGCTTATGAAACATTTCATTAATTTTCTCAAAATTTGTTTCATGCTCGTTTAATTTTTCATCGATTTCGTCGATTTTTACTTCTATAACATAAATTAAAAAAAAAAATGTATTTGAGCATTCAAAATAACAATTTTTTAGTAAATTATGAAAAAAAAGATCACATGTCCATTAAGGAAAATAACGTTTTTTAGTCTTTCGACATTTGGAACTTTTACAAAATAAACAAAAATTGGTATTCTTCCTTACAAAAAATAACAAAAAAGTACATCTCAATAACTAAATTTCTATAGGTAAACAACTGCTGCAATACGGCACTACGTGTTCAAGACAAAAATATTTTGTATGTATAATATGAAACACATACATATACACACATAGAAACACACAAATTTATATATACATGCATTTAACACAATAAAACAATGAACAAAAAAATAATAAACTAGATAAAATACGGGAACAATAAACAAATATTTTACTTACATAGACGGTGACACACGGTCTCACGCACCGGTTAGTAAAAAAAACTACACAATGTGTGCTCACTAAGCAGGTTCGACGTGAACTGATGGTGGGGGACGTGCAATGCGGCAGCTACTCGAAATTGCAACAAAAAAACAAAACGGAGAACAAAGTTATTAGATTTTTTTAACACACCCGGTCTCACAGACCAATAGGCAAAGATAATGGAATACAGAGATATATAACTTTCCAGTGGAAGGGCGGCTCCCTACAACCTGTTTTCCAGAAAAATGCATGAAGTCACACACACCTGCTCATTTCCATTATAGTATATGTGAGTTCATGAATTGGACTTTTATGCAAGAATTAGGTATTCTGTAATGTGAATTTCACTATTATTTTCATTTTAATCAACACCTCCACAAAAACCAAACAAATTAAATACGAAACACAAAACAATTAAACACTGCGATGCTCATAATAGCAAGATGATTCGCGGTCGGCCATCAGCAACATGCTTTTTTGTTAGTCACACGTATTCACAGACGGGGGTTGAAATTACAAAAACAACAATGTAAACAAATGATATAGACGTACCTACGAAAGATAACCATCTCTTTTATTCATTCATCTCTGCCAATAGGTCACCATTGGCGGGTTAAATTCTTCCACGGCGCCTTTTTGTGCGGCGAAAATGGAATTTTTCTGTTCTTCAAGAGAATTCTTCTGTTCTTCTAGGGAATTCTTCTGTTCTTCTAAAGAATTCTTCTGTTCTGGGAACTTCAATTCCATGGAATTTTTCTGTTCCTCCATCTTGACAAGAAGCAATTCCATCATAAGGCTAATATCAACGCTTGTACTTACTTGTTCTTCTGCCACGTCGAATAGCATGGTTGTTGGTTTTTCTCCCTCGTTTTGGACAGCTTCCTGCAGACGAAGTATGAGGTCACTTTTCCCTCCAGCTGTGGAGAGATTCCGCTTTTCTAGTTCACTTTTTAACTAGGGTGTAGTTAGATCACAGATAAATAATATACAGATGTCTCATGCCAATCGTCCAACAAATGGATGGTGAAAACCAAAACCCACCACACCTTATTCGAAAAGTGGTTGATTATTTGTTTCAATGAATGCTACTTTTAGTTTAGTTGAATTATGACCGCACGCAGAAAGGCATGTGTGCAGCGTGATGCTTTATGGGGCAGCGTATTTAGCATATTTCCTGCTAAATTTAGCAGGATTATTTTATTTTTAGCATCTTTTTTTTTCAAATAATGTCGGCATTTTTGTTTGGCATTATTTTATGCTCTAGCAGGAAAACTTAGCAGGATTTTGATTTAGCCAAATTATGAATTAAAATAATAAAATAAAATCAAAGCAGACGATCCTTATGGCGTTTTTCATTGAAGATCCGAGAGAATTGCCTCGAAATACAGAATTTCTCTTTCCAGTGAAATTCTTTGGGGAACTTTTGTAATAGTGATAGCTGATAGACACCATATGTGAGATTGGGTATTATGTTGTTACTTTTTTTTTTTTTTGTTTTCTACGGTAAGGTAATCGAAAGGGCGGGGTGCTAAACCAATGTGCATGAGTTTGGCACCAAAAATAAAAATGTATGCACCTGTGAGGTGCGCGCGACTAACGGAAGGTGCGAATGAATGTTTTAATAGGACAAATCAATATATATCAATTTATGCTTACATTTTGCACGCCTAATTGTATATTTTCGAATCACATAGCGCAAATTTTGTTTCCAACAACACAACACATAATGTGAGTTCAGGGCAATTCTTTAAAAATATCCCGAACACTTCTGTCGTGTTAAGAATTGACCTGGAAGTTCCCTATTCATTTCAATGAAACATAGGAAACATAGAAAGAGCACTTCTAGATTTGCTCTTTTCATAGAAATCGAAAACGCTATTATCCACCAGGATAAGAAAATGGTATGGCCGATGTTTTTGCGGGGATTTTAATCGAAGCCCAGCAATATTAATTTATTTTAAAATTAATAATAAGAGCATTTATATTTAATTAACAAACAAAGACTGAACTTAATGGTATTAAAATTATTTCCTATGTAATACGCGTCACGAAGTGATTTTTTTTTAAATAACGGGTGATTTTTTAAGAGGTTTAGAACTTTTTTTAAAAAAAAAACACAAAAAATTCGAAAAAATGAATGAAATATTTATTTGAATCGATAGTTTGAACCTTGCAATTTAATGTTTAAAGATAATTTCATGCAAATGTTGACCGCGGCTGCGTCTCAGGTAACCCATCCGCTGAGTCCAATTTTGGCATACTCTTTCACACATATCGGCCGGTATCTCACGAATGAATGCATGGATGTTGGCTTCCAGTGCGTCAATCGAAGCGGGCTTGTCCCTATACACATTAGCCTTGACATACCCCCACAAAAAATAATCTAATGGTGTCAAATCGCACGATCTAGGCGGCCAATTGACCGGCCCGAAACGTGAAATTAACTGTTCACCAAACTCGCCTCGCAATTGCGCCATTTTTTCGCGTGCTGTGTGGCATGTGGCACCGTCTTGTTGAAACCACATATCATGCAAGTCAAGAACTTCCATTTCGGGCAAAAAAAAGTTTGTTATCATCGCTCGGTAGCGTTCACCATTGACAGTAACGCTGCGATTCGCATCATCTTTGAAGAAATATGGCCCAATAATGCCGCCGGCCCATAAACCGCACCAAACAGTGGCTTTTTCGGGATGCATTGGTAGCTGTTGCAATGCTTCTGGCTGATCTTCACTCCAAATGCGGCAATTTTGCTTATTTACGTACCCATTCAACCAAAAATGAGCCTCATCGCTGAACACAATTTTTCGATAAAAAAGCGGATCCTCGATTTCGAACCGAGCACGAATTTTGATAGTAAAATTCAATAATTTGCAAGCGTTGTTCATTTGTAAGACGATCCATGGTTAAATTGCAAACCAAACTGAAGCTGTTTGACAGTGACACAAGGTACTAAACACACGTCAGCTGTCAAAACCAGTGTCGCCAAAACCAAACCAGCTAAAAAATCACCCGTTATATCTCCTTTTTTTTTTTCTGAAACAGCTTTTTTGTTAATTTTTTGGGTTTTTAGCAGGTTTTGATTTGAAATAAATATTTAGCATGATTTTTAGCACTTTTTATAAAAAAAAATAAATGCTATACTGCTGAATTTAGCATGATTTCAAAAATTAAATTGGTCACACTGGCGGGCAGGTATATTTATAGGCCTATTATCGTTGGCGAGTCGAACAAAAAATCCTGCGAATGTGACTTATTTGTATTATGGTTAGCGAATTGAACAAAATTCATTCGCCTGAACTGTCAAACCGCTGGCGAACGTAAAGTCGGTTGGCGAATTTGTGAAATTTCATTCGCCTTAACCTTCCGTTAGGCGCGCCCTATTTTCTCACACCGTTAGTCGCGCTGCACCTGTGAGGTGATTTCTCAAGTTTGGCCTGTAAACACATTTTCTAGGCGTCTTGTCGCGTTGTAAATCCATAAAAAACTAGTTAACAACAACATTTTTGTAAATAATATATTCAAATGTATTTTGAAGTAAATAAATTAGTAGCAAGTAATAAAATAAAATCAAGCCAAAAAAAAAAAATTCACAAAAACAAAAAAATAATAACAAAATTTAGACGCCAACAATAATTAGTTTTTATGTAGCTTTAGTAAAATCCACTCAAACACGTATTCACAAAACAATACACAAAATTACGAAGAACCAACATGAAAATCACACATTTAAAAAAGTTACCCATATAGGCGCGTTGCACCTGTGAGGTGTGATAAGACCCGTTTCGACTCCTATGTGACACGTACGGGGGTCGCGGTGGTACTAGCAACTTAAGCAACGGAAATTGGGAAGGTAATCGAAAGGGCGGGGTGCTAAACCAATGTGCATGAGTTTGGCACCAAAAATAAAAATGTATGCACCTGTGAGGTGCGCGCGACTAACGGAAGGTGCGACAAATTTTAGCGAACAAAATTATTTGGTGAAACCAGAGGCGAATAGAATCTATAATCCAGAAAAATTAATGTAAATTCAAGAAAAATGTATAAAACCCATTCAATTCATTTAGAATGTATATATTTAATGAAAATCGCCTCTGATAGTTTCGAAAAAAAAAAAACAATTCCAAGCCATTCCAATGTGTGTTTCGTCCACTAAGCCAACCACCCCAGGAAATCCAGTTTTAACGAAAAATGAGGAAAGGAGCTCATGGATTGTTTTTATTTTCGGTCATTTCTGTGTTTATCCATTTTTTTGCACCTCCGTGTTGTTTTCTTAAATTTTTTTATTTTGATTTTTTTTTTTGTGTTGACATAAATGTTTGAATTGACGTCATTTTCGTTTTTATTATTTTGGTAGCCCTTGATTTCTAGGCGAATAAATTAATTCGCCTACCATAATCGTACAAGGCGAGTGTTTCGACAAGCAACTCGACTTACGCGAATTGTTCGACTCGCTAACGATAATAGGCCTATTAATTCCACACTGAACAGTGGGTTAAAGGGTAAGGAAAGAAAGGATACAAGGTAAAAGGAAAGCAGAAGGACAAATGTCGTCTTTCGTTCTTTCGTATTGTCAATGCCTTACGATTGTGCGCCAGCGGGGGGGTGTGCTGTGAGGAAATAATCGGTGATGTAATGCATGATGGTTTTCGTTGGGAAGAGCAGCCGATTTGGTTTTGGATTCGTTTTGTTGAAAAGGTACCTCTTTGCGATATAAACATTTCAATTTGGGGATACAATTTTATAGGCCTATTATCGTTGGCGAGTCGAACAAAAAATCCTGCGAATGTGACTTATTTGTATTATGGTTAGCGAATTGAACAAAATTCATTCGCCTGAACTGTCAAACCGCTGGCGAACGTAAAGTCGCCTTATTACGGTTGGCGAATTTGTGAAATTTCATTCGCCTTAAGCGACCAATTTTAGCGAACAAAATTATTTGGTGAAACCACAGGCGAATGGAATTTATAATCCAGAAAAATTAATGGAAACTCAAGAAAAATGTATAAAACCCATTCAATTCATTTAGAATGTATATATTTAATGAAAATCGCCTCTGATAGTTTCGAAAAAAACAATTGCAGCCAAATCCAGAAGCTAATTGAGCTCATGGAACAAATATAGCCATTCCAATATGTGTTTCGTCCACTAAGCCAACCACCCCATGAAATCCAGTTTTAACGAAAAATAAGGAAAGGAGCTCATGGATTGTTTTTATTTTCGGTCATTTCTGTGTTTATCCATTTTTTTGCACCTCCGTGTTGTTTTCTTCAATTTTTTTATTTTGAATTTTTTTTTGTGTTGACATAAATGTTTGAATTGACGTCATTTTGGTTTTTATTATTTTGGTAGCCCTTGATTTCTAGGCGAATGAATTAATTCGCCTACCATAATCGTACAAGGCGAGTGTTTCGACAAGCAACTCGACTTACGCGAATTGTTCGACTCGCTAACGATAATAGGCCTATTAATGTTCTTGTTGGGGTAGGTTGTAGGTATGCCTATGCATTCACATTATTTTTAGGGTTTTCATTATATTCGATACAATTGTACGTCAAATTTTAGACTTATATAATTTTCTTTTGAATATAATTAATTAATTAATTAATAGGTATCCTATTAGGTAGGATCAATAACATTTAAACTGACAACTGTTGGGGTTTCTTCCCTGTTAATAAATAG
Organism: Cheilosia vernalis; assembly: GCA_949126925.1. Taxonomy (NCBI): domain Eukaryota; kingdom Metazoa; phylum Arthropoda; class Insecta; order Diptera; family Syrphidae; genus Cheilosia; species Cheilosia vernalis. The sequence goes on from OX421358.1 coordinate 46,344,756, forward strand.
GTAGGATAACGAAATAAGAATTCTGCGTTCAAGTTCCTGTTATAGGAAATACGTAGATTGTCTGTATAGATGACATTATGTAACTAGGTACCTACAAAATTTCGAACTCGAGATATTAATCAATTCTGATATTACGATGATAGAGGAACTCAAAAAAGTGGGTCGCAAAATTCTATCCGGTCTGTCTGTCTGTCCGTCCTTCCACAGGCCTACAGCCTAAACGGCTTCCCGGATTACGTTTAAATCTCGGCTTTGGAGTTTTTCGGCTTAAGTTCGGGAGGTTTTTTTTTTTGCATGGTAACCTTAATATTAATGGTAGGTAGGTACTTCCCGTATAAAATTTTCGTACCAGTTTGATTTGATCGAAAACGGCTCCAACGATTTCAACCAAAATTGATATTTAGGTAAGCTTAGGTAGGTGAGGTTACCATGACTGCGTACCCAGTTTTTGGCTAAAAATTCGAACAACGGTACTTTTGAAATTTCAACATATCTCGAAAACGGTCGATCCGATTGTAACACAGATTCATTCCTAATTAAAATGCGTTCATTTATAACTTAATACCAAGCTCAATTTTTCTCTTATCGTTCAATGAATTTTTGGAAATAGTAGTAATTTTGTGAAAATTAAGTTTTGTTTAGTTTACCTGAAAACGGCAATATCTATTTTGACCAAAATGGAAACTTAGAGTCAAATTGATGTTTTCAAAATTATTGTGTCCTTAATTTAAATCCCGCAAAAACCCAAATTCTTACTCAGGGTTTTTTTCACTGCGCCACCTCTCGCGAACGTCTGACAAACATCCGAGAGTATAACTGTCTTGAAAGAGCTTCTCGATTAGCCGTTTGGAATCGGCATAAAAATGTAGATCCCTTCCATTCGTTCCAAAAATGAAATCTCACACAAAACGAATGGTTGTGAGAAGCTAGGCCTAGGGTCCCTACGGACCTGTTGCGCCAAAAATTATTATTATTATTATTAATTTTAAATTCGAAGAACCGAAAACGCTAATTTTAAAAACTACTCATATCTTGAAAACCACATCGTCGATTTCGCGAAAACTCAAAAAACGAAGTAATGCTTACATCCCGAACAATAACTTATAATCAGCTTTCAGCTCAATAGTTAAGCAATGTTATTTTTTAAACTAAACATTGCAATATTTGGTACTGTTTTATCTGAACAATCTTACAAAAACCGCTCTAACGATTTTGAACAAAATACATATTGAAGATAGCGTTAGTATTCTAAACAAGATCCCGTACTTAGTTTTCCTCAAAAAAAGTCGAAGTCAGTTTTTTAATTATTTCTCAAAAAAATACAACAGAAATCACGATCTATGTATTTTAGCATATTTACGGTACATTTTTGTATAATAGGCTTAATGCCTCATAGCTACGCCAAACTCAGTTTTAGCATATACAACCCACTTCTTCTTTTTCCAACAATATTGAATAGGTATATCTTAAAATAATGCCAGCCATTTGGGGCTTACACAATAAGAAAATCGAACTTTGGGGTGCAACCACACACGAGCATCGGGATATTCAATTTATTTACTTTCGACAATTGCCTGTTACTGAGAGCTTTAACTTTTAAAAGCTTATATTTTTATCTGATATAACTGCCAAATGAGATGAATATCCAAAAGTGGATTTTGTTTTCTTTTATCTAGTATCGAGAAAGTTTAGTTCGACCCAGTCGTGCACTTTATTTAATTTACATGCCTGTAATCACTATGAAAAAAAGGAATAAAAAATAGTATTGTTCATCCCTGAAAATCAATCAAAACGCTCTGACTTTGTATCATGAATGCCTTTTAACATTATAATAATAAAACAATCACGTATTTTTAACTTTCGCTATTACGTAGTAAGTAAAGATATTGTATTCGTTCAAAATTTCGAACTCGAGATGTTAAGCTAAATTAATAACAATAAGCAATAGTATTGTTCAAACTAAGCATTGCAATATTTGGTAGGTAGGTACAGTTTGGTCTGCAAAATTTTACAAAAACCTTTCTAACGATTTTGATCAAAATCCATATTAAAGTTTAAATAAGTATCCTAAATAATATCCTCCAATTATTTTTTTCTCAAAAAAAAATCGAATAAATCGGTTTTTTAATTATTTCTCAAAATTATTACTCAAATCCCGATCAGTCTCCGTATACATATTTTTATAAAACTCAACACCGTACTGCCAATAAAAATATGTAATGACAACTGCAAAAAACGCATTTTTAGCAAATATTTCCCACTTCTTCTTTCTTTCAATCATAATTGATTATGGACCTTAAGATAATTCCAACCACTTGGAAAGTTACAATCAAAAACTCCCACTTCATTTGCACCCCCACACACGTCCATCGGCATATTCGGTCTATAACTGCTAGTGGAAATTAAAAAAAACAAATCTCTAAAACCTTACATATAAATATCTATGTAAAGATATCGGACTAATACGAACTACACTTTGCTTTGAAGTCAAAATTCTTGTAAAGTGTAAGAGTTTTTAAAACTCTCTAGCCAGAACTTGCAACAGTTCAATTGCTTCAACTTATAAAAACTCGCATTGTTATTATTAATATGTATGCACTGCCCAAAAGCGAATTTTATTTAACAATATTCCTTTTTTATATTTTATAAACTGTTTCTTTTATCGAGCATTGCATAACGAAAACCCTAAAAATAATGTGAATGCATACCTACCCAAACAAGAAAATTAAAATTGTATCCCCAGCCGAAATGGAAATAAATTGTTCATATCGCTTTAGATACTTTTTCAGCAAAACGAATCCAAAACCAAATCGGCTGCTCTTCCCAACAAAAACCATCATGCATTACATCACCGAATATTTCCTCACTGCACACCCCTCCGCCGGCGCACAATCATAAGGCATTGACAATACGAAAGAACGAAAGACGACATTTGTCCTTCCGCTATCCTTTTACCTTGTATTCTTTCTTTCCTTACCCCGGGGCACTGCCCCTATTTTGTGTTGCCTTTATTGGGGCTTCACAAAATAAACCGGTGCAGACGAAATAGGTGAGAGTTATCTTAGTTTTGCTAGTAATATGGAATTCAAGATGCTCTATACACCTGACATTATGAGGTGCACCTCCCTCGGATTGGGTAAGGCAATCCAAATTGGTAGTAATCCTCGGGGCAACCCTTGGGTTATGAAAGCTCCGCCATTAGCTATATAATGGTACCACGGGAGATGGGGTCAGCCACTGTACCAAATTTGGTGCACCCCCATCATAGCGGTTGGATTCGCGGTGGCTGTGGTTTATTCCAAAAGCGGAGACTAAGGCGTTCTTTAAAGAACGAAGAGATGTCAGATGGGCCTCGCCCATGAGCAATGGGATTGACTGTGACCTTTCCTAAACAGCCAATAAAATGCACCAGGATTGGTACTTGTACCGGTCCTGGGGCGTTTGGTCAACGTCTTTCTCAAGGACACTGATGTGGGTATGCCCACCGTGAAATTAAGCCGTCAAGGCAGGTGTTCACGTAAAGCATAACTTTTCATTCTCTTTCCTTACCCTTTAACCCACTGTTCAGTGTGGAATTAAATATACCTGCCCCATAAAGCATCACGCTGCACACATGCCTTTCTGCGTGCGCTCATAATTCAACTAAAAGTAGCATTCATTGAAACAAAAAATCAACCACTTTTCGAATGAGGTGTGGTGGGTTTTGGTTTTCATCATCCATTTGTTGGACGATCTTTGTTGGACGAACGCAAAAAGTACAGAATTTTTTTACATTGGCATGAGACATCTGTATATTATTTATCTGTGCTTAGATATAGCAATACACGACCCATTTTGTTTGTCTCTTGTAATTTAGAAAATCACAAATTCACTTTTTTTTAACTACACTTAGACACTTAGCACAGAATAAGATTTATCCCACTTCTGACACCAATGTTACATTCGGGCTGGGATTCGAAAAGATGAAAACACTATTCCGTTAAACTTTTCTAATAAAATTCACTTTTATTACACTTTTATCGACTATTCTAATATTTCACTTATTAAGTACCAGAACAATATTACTTAAACAATTCTTAACGTTTCAAACCAATCACTTAATTTACTCTATTACTTTTCACTTATTTATCTTCACAAACTATTACCATCTCGAACTTTAACTGTTATAAATCAACTGTCTGTCCCTCTTCTAAAAGCTGTCCTTTTATACTCACTCCGCCATCTGAACGAGAACTTTCTAGCTAGTTCTAAATGGTTCTAGAATTGGCTACAGTGGTGATACACTTATTTGACAGGTTCCAGTCTCCAATTGGAAGTGACACTTGAGTGGAACTTGTTTTGCGACTAAGGGCTGGTTTCACCACACACCATTTAGTTTACACGATACCATCCACGCCACAATAGCCGTATTTTATTATCAGCGTGATCTGATACGAATCAGTGCCTTGATTTTGTGCGGCGATGTCGTTAGGGAACGATCCGAATCGGATTTGAGTTGTGAGTGAGCCGCGCGAGTTATGTTAAATCAGCAGTCCACAAAGGAAGATCAACATTCAACGATAAATAACAGCACCCACATCATTGATGGCAATGCAACAAAGAAATCACCCAACGAAAACAATCAAAACTCCACACAAGAATATGATGATAGAACAATAAACATCAGCATCATTGATGACAATGCAACAAAGAAATCACCCAATGAAAACAATCAACACTCCACACAAGAAGATGCTGACAGAACAATAAACATCAGCAACACAGTAGACAACCAATCCAAGCGACCAGTCGGAGCCACCATCTACAATCAGATCTAATCGAGACCTCAAACCTAACAGACGTCTTTCAATACGTCTTACAAAATTCTGAAATAAAGAAACCTTTTGAATATTAGTCGCTTTTTTATTTTTTTTTAATGAATAGATATATTTGGGCTGTTATGAATTTTCTGTTATGAATCATAAAAGGTCTCGACCATAACAGATCTTTTATAAATCGTATTCTGGGTTTCGAACTTTTATGAAACTCTGTTATAGAACTTCGAAAATTGAAATCTGTTACGAACCTTCAAAACAAACAGCTTTGTTTTTATTTTTTTTTTTGTAAATACTAAGTGAGCACCTGATAAATTTGTTGCAAAATAGCATAAAATTGTCGGTGAAAGGAGTAAAGTTTTGAATTATTACTCACATCAGGAAGATCAAATGGGTTACTATAGCCGTGTTTTTTTGAGCTTCTATCTCAGCAAAGCAAAGTAAAGCAGAATTTTCAGCACGTAATTACAACAACTATTTCGAGTCTCGAAGTGTCAAGTCTATCGTAGTTGTTGTAATTTGCGTGCTAAAAATCCTACTTTACTTTGCTTTGCTGAGTTCGAAGCTCAAAAAAACGGGCCTTATATTAAATCTTAGTTCCAGCAAAAGTGATGGATGTTTTCGGCTAAACAAAAATATAAATGTAGAAACAATTTTCAACTATTATACTTTTTTACACACATTTATTACATGTTGTCTCCATTTGTAAGCATATCGTCGCCTTGGAATTATATAGAGAAACATTTCAATCCAAGAATTCATATTAAATAAAAATCTTTTATAATAAAAATCACAAAATTCAATCTTTTATTCTGTTATGATTCTTAACAGAATTCATAAAAGATTTTTCCACACAGAATCCCAATTTTAGAGCCCGTAAAAGATTTTTTGACAATTCGAACTTTTGTATGAAAATTCATAACAGAATAACAGAACAAATAGATAAAAGATTTTGCCGAATAGGCCTGATTCATACATATTTCGCGCTGTGACCAACGTGACCGTAGTGCAATAATTTGGCACTTTTTCGATGACCCTGATACTATTATTTGTTGCTACTTTTTCCCTTTTTTTTAGCTTGAAAATTCACTTTGGAAATTTTAGAAACGCTGTGATTTCCAAATGAACTTCTATAAAATATAACGCTGCTGTCCCTCAGAACACGATTATAGTGTTAGGAGAGCCAACAATTGTTAAATATTGTGCGAAAATTCTTAAATTGCAGAGTAGCTTTAGAAATGACACTTTTTTCTTTCACCGCTCTTTTTTTTTTTTGTTACTTTTCAGAATTTCGCAACAATCTCCCGGATTGTTAGAGAAAGGTTATACATTTTTTGTTTGGGTTTAGTTTCACAATACAATATAGACTGTGAAAAGATCACTCTCTCACAACGTTTCTTTTATAAATAAAGCCAAAACAACCAAATAACATTAGAATTAGATGTCTTTAAGGTTGTTCTGCGGTACTTTAGATGCAATTCGTTTTCAAATGACAAATTTTAAAATGAAAACCTTTTAGCTTTGATCTTTATTTGTAAATATATAACAAATTTATTGAATTTTGTTTAAATTATATCAACTCATTTTTATATCTACTTTTAAGATCTCTTTCAATTTAGTTTTAAAAAGTATAAATAAAAAAGGGACGATGAAAGAAGTGTGCCTTTTTCTGACGCTGTTACATAAATTTAGTATTTTCTCCCAATATTTAACAAGTAAGTCAACAAATTCCTCAATGTTCCTCCGCTGGTAGTGTGTTGGCTACAAAGGTGACTGCCAACGCCGAGCAGAAGCTCTTGTTTCGAGTTTTGCCAGTGACGCTGTATGGACTGAATAAAGCCATCAACACCTATGCACTATTTGATCAGGGATCTTCGATTTCGATCGTCGATGTGGACCTGATTAAGGAAATCGGTCTTAAAAGTGACTCGCGCCAGCTCACCATGCAGTGGGTTGCTGGAAAACAAGCACAGGAGCCATCGTTGGTCGTTGACCTGCAGGTGAGTGGAGTGGGTATGAACAAAAATTATCAACTTCGTCACGTGTACGGTGTTTCGGATCTTAGTCCGCCAACTCAAAGTCTCAAAGATTCAGATTTAAGTAGCATCTCAAAATGTTTGAAGGAACTGCCTATGCAGTCTTACTCTAATGCCGTTCCGAAACTCATGATCGGGCTCGATCATTGCCATTTGGGCCTGGCGATGGAACTACGAAGTTTTGGTGAAAATGGACCATATGCAACATGCACGAAGCTTGGCTGGGCTATTTTTGGTCCGACGACGACGACCACTCCTACAAGCACACCTGCGTGCCTCCTGACGTACACCAAATCCGCTGATGTCATCTTACATGACCTGTTTGGCGATTATTTTCGAACGGAAAGTTTTGGAGTTAGAGCTTTACCCCCGGTAGAATCCATGGAAGACATCCGTGCAAGAAGCATTCTCGATTCAACCACGAAGAGAATCAACGGTCGATTCGAGGTTGGCTTGTTGTGGAAAGCTGACGATATCGTCTTTCCAGCCAGCTATTCCATGGCGCAGAAGCGTTTGGTTGGAGTTGAACGAAAAATGAGAAGAAATGAAGACTTTGCCGCCGCCTACAGATCGATTATGAGAGGTTATGTGCACAAATGCTATGCCCCTTAAGCTGCAGCCAGCAGAAGCCGCCGTCATAGGACCAAGGACATGGTATTTGCCTCATTTCGGCGTAGTAAAACCGAACAAACCTCTGAAATTTCGCCTAGTTTTTGATGCCGCCGCCGAGGTAAATGGAGTTTCACTCAACTTGCTGAAGGGCCCACATGGGTACCAGCCACAACCGTCTGTTTTCTTCAACTTCCGGGAAGGTGCCGTCGCTGTGTGTAGGGACATCAAGGAGATGTTTCACCAGGGCCCTATTCCACAAAACAATTTATCAACTTTTTACTTTGCATTTTGCAAAATTTTCGTCAATTTGCAAAACTTTCTGTTCCTCAAAACTATAAAATTTGAAAATTGTCAAGTTGAAATTGAAAGTGTAATTTGCAAAGTACTTGCAATTTTTATATTTTCTTTGCAGTTTCTGTTCCACATACGTTCTCCTGTGCAAAGTGCAAAGTAAATATTAAAAAGTGTAATTTGCAAAGATTTTGCAAATAATTATACTGTTTCGTTCCACAAAAACCTTACACTCTATTTTTGCAAAGCAAATTTTGATAAATTTGTCAAAAGTTTGCAAGGTAAACGATCGCCCTACAAATTCATATTGTTATTACTAGTGAAGCTTTCAAAATGTTAAGACGTGAGTTTTTGTTCGACGATAGTGAAGACGCGGTTGTAACAAGAAATTATAGAGACCGAATTAATTTTTCGGGATTACAAAACCTTAATTTTAAAGAGTGCTTTCGGTTAAATCAAATTCAAGTTGATTTTATTTTGAATAAAATTGGAAAAAAATTAGAGCACAATACTCAGCGCAATCATGCTCTGTCGGCTGAAAATCAACTGCTACTGTGCTTGCATTGGCTCGGAAATGGTTGCCAGTACCATGGTGTTGCAGCTATGCATGGTGTTGCAAAATCAACAGTTTGCAGAACCATCCATAGAGTTGTCGACGTTATAATAGGTGGCCCGATGACGTCAGTGGTATTGCTGAAAAGTTTTTTATGATGGGTGGATTCCCTTGTGTGTGTGGTTGCGTGGATGGCACAATCATTAAAATTGATGCGCCTACATTACACGAGGAAGGATATGTGGACCGGCATGGAAACCACTCATTGAATGTGATGATGATATGCGGGCCAGACTACACATTTTACAGTGTAAATGCAAGTTGGCCGGGCAGCGTTCACGACTCACGGGTGTTACGGAATGCGGCTGTAAGTCAAAGATTTGACAATGGATGGAGACCATTTCCAGATGCTGTTGTTTTGGGTGATAGCGGTTACGGACTGAAAAACTGGTTGATACCACCATTACGCCGGAATCCCGATAACCCTGCTGAAGAGGCTTTCAATCGTTGCCACAAAAAAACACGGCGCATAATTGAAAATAGTTTTGGCATTCTTAAAGAAAGATTTCCGTGTCTAAATTATTTGCGACTTACGCCTGAGTTTGCAGGTAAGGTAGTTATTGTTTGTGCCATCTTACACAATATTGCCTGTAGCATCGGAAGGAGTAGTGAAAAAAACATGCAGCCCACTGAAAACACTGACATTGAAATTGAGGAATTGGATCTGGAAAATGCTGAAGAAGAAAATGATTCCCTTAATAATATGGACCATGCGAGTGGAATGGAAAGGCTTACTTCTCTGCTGCATTACTTTTCCTAATTTGTTTTGAAATAAAAAAGTTTTTTTGGCTATGACCTTTTTTCATTTTTCTCAAAGATTAAAATCTCAGAAAATAAGAAATATAAGAAGTAAAAGTATGGAATTCACTTATTGTTTATTTAGAAATGAAAAAAAAAAATAATTACTAATAATAGAAGGGCAAATGGTAATATATAAAAATAATAATTAAAAATTAAAACTCCTCAAACAACAGACTCTTCGGCATTTGGGAAATATTTGTAGTTTCTGCTGCTGCAATTTCCCGAGTTATGACAGAGGATGGAAGTTGTAGCTCCCTCTCCAATTTGAGGCATTGAAGTTTCCTATAGTAAACTTCAACCTCTAGGAGCTCCAGCCGACATTTTTTCTCTCTATCCAAAGTTTCACTTGGAAACTTGGTAGAGCTCTTCCTCTTCCTTGGGTTTGGAGTTGGGTGGGCAGGTATTACCTCTGTCGTCGATATTATGGAATCAGACTCAGCTGATGGTATATTTTCTGAATTTCCATAGCTTTCTGGCAAATTCAGTCCATCTACCACAGCTGAGTCTGATTCCAGAATATCGAGGATGGCCAAGTCAGCTTCATCCATAACGCTATTCTTCCCACCTCCGGACCCAGTTTTTCGGGCGTTATCCCTTTTACTCTGAAAATTAACAAAATAAATTCACGGATAAATCTAAATGAAATTAAACAATTTTTTGATTGCAATTCTTGTTGTAAGCTTATTCAATTGTTACAATTAACATACTGCATTTTCATTTGCCTTTTGTAGGCAATAAATTGTTTTACTTACCAATGTCCGACTCTTCCAGAACCCAAACAAACTGTCCCTCGTATAGGTCCATGTTTTTTGCGCCGACGCCAGTTGCAGGGATTGGGCTTTTCGCAAAACTTCCTCCCAGGCAGCCTGTTTATCCGATTTATTTACCTTCAAAATAAAATATACTTAAATATGTTCCAAATATTTACAATAGTTTCATAGAAAAATACTTACTTTATTGTTTTCAAAACTAGCAAATAAAATATTTTTTTTTTCTTTGATCAATTGTAACACTGCAAGTTTTTTCTCAATTTTTATTTTGCGGCTCATTCTAACAACTTTCGTTCGGGTGGGAAATCCAAAAAAAGTGCAAAATGAAAAAATGCGTCTTCTTCTTAGGCTGGTCGAAATCCAAGAGAACAATCTTTTTTTACGGAAATTATAAAAAAAAAAGAAAGAAAGATATGACACTTGACGACTTCGTAACTTGGTAACTAAAAAACTTCTATTTAGCAATGCAAAGTGAAATGTGATATGACTGAAATGCAAAGATGATTAAATGCTTTGTGGAACACTTTGCACACTCACTTTGCAGGAGTCTTTGCAAAAATTTTCTATTGCAAAGTGAGATTTGCAAAGAATATTGTGGAACAGAAACACTTGTCACTTTGCCAAAAAATTTAATTTGCAAAATGTAAAGTGCAAAGTATATAAATTGTTTTGTGGAATAGGGCCCCAGATTGGAGTTCGCCAGGAGGACAGATGTGCTCAAAGGTTTCTATGGCGTGACGGAGATGACACGAAGCCGCCCGATGTTTATGAAATGTTAGTGATGACGTTTGGAGCTGCCTGCTCGCTTTGTGCTGCTCAACATGTCAAGATCAAAAATGCCCTGGAGCACAGCAGCGTATATAATCATCGTGCCGTCAAAGCCATTACAGAGTTTCATTATGTTGACGACTTCGTCGACAGCTTCGAATCCGTCGAGCAGGCCATCGAAATTTCAACTCAAGTCCGAGAGACACATAAGGCCGCCGGGTTTGAATTGCGAAACTTCAGTTCAAATTCGGAATCCGTCCTCAGAGCCTTGGAGGGAGCTTTACCAGCTAGCGAAGGGACGCTTTTACAAGCTGAAAAGGTCTTGGGCATCTTCTGGCAGCCATATAACGACGAATTCCAGTACAAGTTGCAGTTTCACCGAGTAAGCAAGGAAATCATTGATGGAAGCCGACGTCCAACAAAACGAGAACTGCTCAGCATCGTTATGTCGGTGTTTGATCCGTTGGGATTCTTGAGCCCATTCGTGGTATCTGCGAAGCTGGTGATGCGTGAGGTTTGGCGACGGGATATACTGTGGGATGAAGAACTGCCGGAAAATATTTGCACCTTTTGGGACAAATGGCGTTTGCAGTTGCCCAACGTTATCGATATTGCAGTTCCACGTTTTTACTTCCATGGCGGTGTACCCCGGGCTCTCCAGCTACACGCAGGTACAAGCCCTTTGTTGCTCACCGAATTGCCGAAATTTTGGAAAACACGGAGCAGAGTAGTTGGAAATGGGTGCCGACAAACGAGAATGCAGCCGATGACGCTACGAGGGCTAAGAGTCAGATTGACTTTAGTCCAACATTCAGATGGTTGAAGGGTCCGTACTTTTTGTGCCAGTCCGAAAGGGACTGGCCAGTGAATGTCAACGTCCAAAGTCACCACGACATAGAGGAAGAGCTTCGACCAAAATTCAGCCTCGTCGTGGTAAGTAACAGCTTAATAGATTGGAACCGTTTTTCTTCTTTCAGAAGAATCATCAGAACTATGGCCTGGGTACTGCGTGTTTTTAATCGCAACGAGCATTTGGCTTTAACAGTCGACGAACTGCGGATGTCGCTGAAAAGCAGGTTTGCCGCCAAGCTCAACGTCAAGCCTTTAGCGTTGAAGTAAGTCTAATTCAGCGTGGCTTATCAGTTCCAGAGGGGAACGAACTCTTTAAGCTTATGCCGTACCTAGACGAAGAAGACATCCTACGCGTCTATGGACGACTGGACGCCGCCTCATGGTTGACGTATGCTACCCGAAGACCTATCATCCTGCCTTCTGATCACCGATTTACAATGCTTGTGGTCGCTCACTATCACGACCGAATGATGCATCAAAATACGGAAGCTGCAATCTGAGAGGTGCGTCAAAAGTACTGGGTGCCCCGCCTGCGCCAGATTATGCGCAAGGTCGTCGAAAACTGAAGGATCTGCAGACATCGCAAAGCCACGCTGATTCCACCTCTTATGGGAGCCTTACCGGAGGATCGTGTCATGCCGTACTTGAGACCATTCTCATACACTGGTCTGGACTATTTCGGGCCACTCACCGTGTCTATTGTCGTCGAGTTGAGAAGCGGTGGATAGCGCTTTTCACTTGTTTGACGGTGAGAGCCATTCACCTCGAAATAGCGCATGTCCTGTCTACCGATGCGTGCATTATGGTCATACGCAATTTCATCAACCACGGTGGAGTGCCGCTAAGAATACACAGTTGCAACGGAAAAAATTTCATTGGTGTCGACAGAGAAGCGAAGCGTTTTTCCCAAGTTTTTGACTGCCATCGGATTCAGGACGAGCTGTCAACAAAGGATATCTGGCGTTTCAATGGCCCGAACAACCCATCCGAAGGAGGTGCCTGGGAGCGTATGGTGCAGTGTGTGAAGCGCGTTGTGCGACACACGCTCATGGAGGTTTCACCGCGAGAGGACACTTTACTTTGCTTGATGATTGAGGCTGAGAATGTTGTAAACTCGAGGCCACTAACCCATCTACCAGTGACAGTCGACCAAGAGAAGCCGCTGACGCCGAACCATTTTTTGCTGGGCTCAGCCAACACAGCTCATACCCCTAGGAAACTGGAACCAGACGAGAAGTTGTGCCGTTTAAGGAAGCAGTGGAGAATCGCCCGCCAATTGAGGGACAGGTTTTGGAAGCGATGGGTACTTGAGTACCTTCCAACTCTAACACGCCGAGTGAAGTGGTACCGAATGACGAAGTCAATTGAAGTCAGAAATCTGGTCTTTATCTGCGACCCCCACATTTCAAGACGAGAATGGAAGCGAGCCAGAGTTCAACGCATATACCGAGGTGCAGATGGAGTTGTCAGGCGAGCCGGCGTTTGGACGAATACAGGCATTTTATCTCGTCCAGTTTCAAGATTTCCAGTTCTGGATGTGGAACCCGATGGTGAATCGGAACGATTCACGGGGGAGGGGATGTGGAAAACCCAAGCGCCCCATCTAATACCCGATAGCTAACAATGAGTTGGCACTACTCCTTTCGACCGCGGTTTGACACTTCTTTCCATAGTCGGCCATTTTATTTCCGCCTTACTTTTATTCTCGAAAGCCAAGGAAAAAGGTGCAAACCCCGGTAAGTGTACTTCTAAAAGATTTTCTTATATTATAAAATTCCCTTTGTAGAAATAAACCTCTTAAGCAGTTTGAGCGTGCGCCTTTCATTCCCGCAAACGAGAACAGGTACAGTAGGCGCTTATAACTCTCTAGCCAGAACTTGCGACAATTGCCTTTTACTGAGAATTTTAACTTTTAAAAACTTATATTGTTATTGGATATAACTGCCATATGAGATAAATATCCAAAATGTATTTTGTTTTCTTTTATCTAATATCGAGAAAGTTTCCTTCCACCCAGTCGTGCAGTTTATTTTATATATGAACAGCATTTGCATTGTTGCTGTTCCTAAGTAACATCATTAAATACTCTTCACTGTTGTTAAACCACAGAATTTTCAAATATATTTTGATTTTGTACAAATATGGTGCTAAATAAACGAAGTTGAAAACACACACCAAGCGTAATAGAAATTTATACAATGTTCGGGAATATTTTTAAAGATTCACTTTTGCCCTAGTGGAAACTTGGACTTAACTTGAATGTTAGCCCTTTTTTATTATCAGCCATGATCTATATAGATCATCGATTTACATGCACTTACAACAACAGCATATGATCCTGCTTCTCATCGAGATCATGAACCATGATCTGAAAATTATTTCTACTATTGCTCGCAGCGCTGTTTGTTTCATTCTTGAATGTTGGTGTGCCTGTAAAAGATAGCCACACAGTCACGTTGCCAGACTAAAAATTTCCATATTCTTCATAGCACAAAAAATCAATCAGCATTTTTTTACATCCAATAAATTTCCCGTCCTTGGAGATTTTGCTTTTTAATTCTCTAAAGGTATGAAAAGCCCAGCGAAATATTCCATATTTTTTTAAGTAAATGTGTAACAAAAAATGTTTATGAAATGTGTCGCAGTTCGTAAATAATAATTGTTTCACAAGTTTTCCGGCAGAAAGGTGAGAGTTGTTTTTTGTTTTTACAAATAGCTTTAAATTTACGTGAAGTGACGATTTTATTTTAACAATCAAACGTATTTTGTGTGTGTGCAGAGAGAGAACTATGGTATTATTATGAAAAGTATAATGCTTTGTCTAAGAATTATTCCAATCTAAGCGGACCAGATGTGTAAACTGCGGTTTTCATTATATTTCGAACAGATTGTAAACACTTTAAATAAGTTCTTAAAAAACTCTCACCTTCAAAAATTAAAAATTATTAATTTGATTGATATGGCTGGCAGCACCCCCGATAAGCAACTGAAATGTCGTTGTACAGAATGTTTGCAATATGGCTGGTGGCATGGTCGTCTTTTGAAAGCAACTGTTGCCACAACTCGTCTATGATCCGTATTGTTTTATTTCCGTGATCTGGGGCCTATTTCATAAATCATATGCTACGTTTCCACCGGACACTAATCGCGAGATTTAGGTCAAGAGATTACAAATAAATCCTGAGGTGTTTCCACCAAAAAAAACAAGATTAACTTGACGTTTCACCAGATGTTGTCAACTTCTTCCAAATCGAACAACCCAAAATTGTGATAATAGGAAAAAAATAAAATGTTTAAATTGATAAAACATGAGTTCCGGAAAGCTTTAAATAGCTGTGTTTTTTTGAGCTCCTATCTCAGCAAAGCAAAGTAAAGTAGGATTTTCAGTACGCTAATTACAACAACTACGCTATACTTGACACTTCGAGAATCGCAATAGTTGTTGTAATTGCGTGCTGAAAATCCTACTTTACTTTGCTTTGCTGAGATTGGAGCTCAAAAAAACACGGCTAATATTATTAGCTAAAATTTGATTCTACAAAATATACTGAAAACTTTGATTGTTGCATTTTTAGAAGAAATCGCAAAATTACAGAAAAAAAATTCGGATATGTTTTTTTTTTATGACACAATGTCAAATAAAGCTCTGTTTGCTTGGTATTTTTGACATTCCGAGCTGTAGAGAGTGTGTTCACAAACCGGACTCTACATGTAAATCTGGTCAGTTTAGGAGATTAAATCCAAATCTCCTTTTTATGAGATTAACTTTTGTATGATAAATCCCCAGATTTATGCGGGATTTACGGAAATTTTGCTAAATCTCGCAGATAATCTCCGGTGGAAACAGCAATACATTACATACAATGTATGATTTAGACACTTCTGATGTATGTTGTATGTGATGTATGTGATGTATGATCTATGAAACAGGCCCCTGATTCGGATCAGATCACGCTGATAATAAAATACGGCTGTTATTAAACCATTTTTGCGAAAACTTCTAAATGTAGCTGCATGAATTCTGCCGTAAAGAAATAATTCATGTAAAGAAAATTAAATAAAACCTGAAATTTTAATGAACATTTTAAGATGGATAGAGAACAAGAAGGATAGCTTTGTGAAAAACCATACTCAACATTTATTCTTTTTACATTTACCTATTGTTATTGAAAAAGTGACACCCGGCTACCAATAACAACACGTATCAACAGAAAGGAAAAACAAGAGCGTGAGAGAGGGCAGTCGTCCAAAATCGGGAGGTGCACGGAAGTTGACCGTATAGTTTGGAGTCTTTGACCGCGATATACCATGTTCCCACCAACGTGATTTAGCTAAATCATCTCATAAATTACGTGATTTGCCATACATTTTCGTGATTACTAATTACGTGATTTAGACGTGTTTAATTTTTAATTACGTATCTGTCATCGCAAATCCACACAAAATAAAATCGAACATACCTGCAGCGCTTTCAATTCAATTCAATGTTATTCAACAAAAAAAAAAAACAACACAAAATGTCAAAAATATTATCCCAAATTCAATTTTCTTCGTGTTTCGGTGTATTTTGGTATTTTTATTAAGGACAACAATCATAAATTGTTTTATTTTTGGCAGAGGTGTGATAACAAAACGAAAACAACAGAAAAAAAATACCTGGTCCAAAGGGGATGACCGTCGGAACATAACGGCGTTCTTCTTTACACAATTCTTTTTAGTTGCCGCTCAAGCACAATTAAATGCATGTGCACTTGTTACCTTGAGCAATATAGTCGGTATCTACATATTTGGGAATTGTCCCGTGGACTTTGACTTTTATCGGTTTCCAAGCGCAAAAGAAATCTCATCAGCTTGTCTTTGATTTGGAGTTAAGTATTACTTATGGCTTTGAGCCCGTGTCTTGATGCTTTCGGTGTGCTTCGCGTCGGTGGGCGTTTACAGGAATAGGAATTGAATTTTGTGCAATCAGCAAACCTCATCAGATATTAATTCTTATAACGCATACACCCATAAATATCACCTCCAGTGTGACATTAACATTTGCTGGCGAGGCAAGGCGAGAACGGGTCAGTTACATAAGATCTCGCCATTTCCTAGTACGACAACCTACTTAGGTCCATTTTATTCACTCGAAGTTGAACACAACTTCGGGATTTTTATATGGCCAACTTCCCAAGTTGTGTTCAACTTCGAGTGAATAAAATGGACATTAAGGGCCCAAGGCCCAAGGTATATAGAATAGGCCCAACCCATAAAATCCGTCGCGTCCGTTGCGGCAAAGTTTTCGACTGACAGGTTGATAGAATATACACACTCTCTTATGGAGAGTGTCCCATACAGTGATGGGAAATGATTTTTTCAGATTGTACTTTTCACAAGTTGAAATTGTAACTTTTAGGACTCAAGTGTATCTTTGTAGTTTTGGAAATTCACAGCTATATGAAAATTAAGTGAAATATGCCCACATACTACATTATAACGGGTGATTTTTTAGCTGGTTTGGTTTTGGCAACACTGGTTTTGATAGCTGACGTGTGTTTATGTGGTATTCGATTGGGCGCTCTCAGAGCACTTTTTTTGCTCTCAGAGCAATTTTTATGTTCGTTTGGTACAGGAAAAAGCAATCTTTTTCAGATTTCAGAGCACTTTTGCGAATCTAGATATTTTCTCAGATTTACCAATACAAGTGCGTTTGAGTTTGACAACTGATGGAGTTTGTTTACATTTTTATGGAATTTTTTCTCCAGCAAAGAAACGCGATGCATCGGGTGAATCTATTTTTGTGAATTATTTATGTATAAATATTTAGAAATCAATCGGGACGGATATTTCTAATGTTTTAATACAAAAATTAAGTAGAGAATCGAAATCGCTTAGAAAAGTGTCCAAGACTACACATATTCAAATCGCACAAATATCAACACAAAAAAGAGCAAGAGACGTTTTTATGTTCGATTAGGCACACGAAATCTGAAATCTGAGGGCAAATCTGAAGAAGCCCAAACGAATACCACATTAGTACCTTGTGTCACTGTCAAACAGCTTCAGTTTGGTTTGCAATTCAACCATGGATCGTCTTACAAATGAACAACGCTTGCAAATTATTGAATTTTACAAAATTCGTGCTCGGTTCGAAATGTTCATTTTCGCTTTTTTATCGAAAAATTGTGTTCAGCGATGAGGCTCATTTTTGGTTGAATGGGTACGTAAATAAGCAAAATTGCCGCATTTGGAGTGAAGATCAGCCAGAAGCATTGCAACAGCTACCAATGCATCCCGAAAAAGCCACTGTTTGGTGCGGTTTATGGGCCGGCGGCATTATTGGGCCATATTTCTTCAAAGATGATGCGAATCGCAGCGTTACTGTCAATGGTGAACGCTACCGAGCGATGATAACAAACTTTTTTTTGCCCGAAATGGAAGTTCTTGACTTGCATGATATGTGGTTTCAACAAGACGGTGCCACATGCCACACAGCACGCGAAACAATGGCGCAATTGCGAGGCGAGTTTGGTGAACAGTTAATTTCACGTTTCGGGCCGGTCAATTGGCCGCCTAGATCGTGCGATTTGACACCATTAGATTATTTTTTGTGGGGGTCTGTCAAGGCTAATGTGTATAGGGACAAGCCCGCTTCGATTGACGCACTGGAAGCCAACATCCATGCATTCATTCGTGAGATACCGGCCGATATGTGTGAAAGAGTATGCCAAAATTGGACTCAGCGGATGGGCTACCTGAGACGCAGCCGCGGTCAACATTTGCATGAAATTATCTTTAAACATTAAATTGCAAGGTTCAAACTATCGATTCAAATAAATATTTCATTAATTTTTTCGAATTTTTTGTGTTTTTTTTTTTAAAGTTCTAAACCTCTTAAAAAATCACCCGTTATATACTTAGCTCATGATTTAAAAACACAAATATTTTCCCTCCTTGGCCTTGAAATAAAATTAATGGAAATTTTGAAAACCTTATTGTTGATAATATGACCATTGACCATAATAAAAAAAATCGCATTGTTTTTTAAAACAAAGGAGTTCAGACATTTAAGGGACAAAATAATAATAAGAGTCCTGGCTCACCTCATAATTTTTGCTTATTAGTGCGCCTTGATCAATATCAATTTTATTTGTGAGATTTTTTGTAAAAAAAAAAAAATTCAATTTTAAAATTATGACCTGCGTCATTTCTTAACAACTTCTTCGTTTGTCTGCATAAATTTGTGTATGAAGAAAATCTTTCCACACAAGCCGAAGAATGTGGTATTGAAAGTATGCCTTGAGCGGCGCAGGGACATAAGTCCACGAGACATAAGTTCATAATGGACTTGTGTCCCACTTCGGTGGGACATAATTCCACTTTTTGATTATGGACTTATGTCTCATCCCCGTAATCCAAAAGTAAACCCCCATACACATTTCATAATACAATGGTAGCAACTCGCGTGCGCCTAATCGATGCCTATTGGAGATCCACGAACCACGATGTTTTGCTAAATATTACCTATGGTCAAATTTGGGACTAATGTCCCATCTTTGACAAAACAATTTCGGAACTTTTTTCCCGCTTCGATGAGACATAAGTGATAAGTCCATAATGAAAAAGTGAACTTATGTCCCACCGAAGACCGAAGTGGGACTGTGTAACTTTTGAAGCAAAAATATGATTGGTAAATTGTAACTTTTTTGAGTGGATTGTATCCGTGTAACTTTATTTTCTGTTTGTATCCAAAAGATACAATTGTATCCACTTTTCCATCACTGGTCCCATAAGCAGCGCACGTGCCGGACGCGACGGATAAAGTAGGTTTACTTTCTACTTTTCTCTCCGTCGCCTCCGTTGAAAGTTGGAACAGCGTGAGAGCCTGAGAGGATTCCTTTTTATTAGTGGAAATATTGAGCGCGTGAGAGACTCTGTCATCGGCTGTCACCAGTGCTCTTATATTGTGGGATTTCTTCCTTTTTTTTTGGGAATCTCGATGTCCGAAAATCCTTCCATGGGAAAAAGAAAAATCTAAAAAAGCATAGAAGAAAAAAATTTTTGTTTTCTAAATTTCATCAAAATAAGTGTCTACATTTCACCATGACAATCAACACATGGATGTACATAATAAAGAGTTTTTTAAATCGATTTTTAACAAGATTTTTTATTATTAAAATTTTCTAGTACCAAAAAGTAATCATTATAATATTACCAATCTGCGATTTTTATACGAAAGGTTATTTAATGTGATTATTTTTCCGTACAACAGATATGAGGCTTATTATAAGCAAAAAACCAAACACAAAATAAGAAGTGCACGAAATATCTGCTGATTTGAAGATCATATAATGCAAATCAGGAATGCCATATCGTTCCGTACTTTTTATAATACGCTTTCCATTGTTTTGTAATACTTCTTCAAGATTATTTGATGAGTGTATTTGTGTCGCAATAAAATCTCTTTCAAATTATTCAGTAAACGGAACACAATTTATTAGAATGTCTTGATTTATTCGTAGACTAAATGATGAAAATAAAAAATTTTTGCTGGTCTAATGCTGCATTTACATGGTCATACTTTCCTTTCACGCAAAATTAAAGGGATGCTAAATACTAAATAGCCGTGTGACCGAAAGAGACACCATTATACACGCAAAAAAAACGTGACACGTATTTAGGTTGGCCATCTTGTTTGCGTGATAGGAATTATAGGAAAGTTCTGCATGTTGATATTTTTATAGCGATGACTAAAAAAATTCCGCATTACTATAAAACAATATGGCTTCCTGAAATGATGAACGGACAATTATTTATTTTTTTCGTGTAACTGATTGATGAATTGTTGGTTTATTTTACTGAAACTAATAACCAATCTCATTTCACATGTTCCAAATCAGAAATATTAATGTTTTCAAGCAATTGCAGAAATGTTGGTGAGCGGAACCTGTGTCTATTTCCGTTTTACGTATCTATAATTATGGGTAGAGCATCCATGACACCATAGGCGTCTGATTTGTGATCTCATTCTTACGCCTTTAATAGTATTGACTGCGGATAAACGGATCTCTCTTTTCGGTTTTGTTGCAAAATTGTAAATGCGGTTTAAAGATCACAATTGAATCGTAAGCAAGTTTTTTTTTTTCAAAAACAAAAAAAAAGGAGAAAATGGAGTCGAGAATTGAACTAATCTACTACAACTAGATCCATCATTTCGCAGCAGCAGCGTACTGCAAAACGAAAAGTAGTGCGTACTTTTTCGTTCGTTTTCGTTGTGTCACTTTTGTATGGGATTTTTCGTTCGGGATTTTGTAAAATTACACCAAAAACATAAATGTCAAAAAATCAAAAAATAAATGTAAGAAATAACTTTTTCTCTGTATAATTTTTTTGGTGATAAGATGTCTGGTTTTTGGACTTCTGATCTCGTGTCAGGTCACTGCAATATAATATACTATACCTACTGTTGCAGTATTAATGTTGGTTCAGTAAACTCTATTTAAGCAAAAGCTAGCTTATTGTATTTATCTATCTATATTGTCTACTTATATTATCATTACAGTTAATAACACAACCAAAAGTACGGCAAATGTAGTAGGCACTATTCAACGAATAAAGGGTTGTCCAAGCCACCCTTTATCTTATCACTCTTTAAACATAATTTGTATATGGAAATAAATGCTTTATGACTTCAATACAAAATTGAAAATACTTCTTCAGCTAAATCTAGATGAAATGTAATGCAAACAACTAAAAAAATAAATTTCAATAGTTTTATTCATAATCATATACAGTTAAATTTTGAACATTTTCCTTATAAATATGCGTATCACTACAATGTTGTTTTTTTTTTTGCATCTATTCTACTTTATTTGAAATGAAAATTAACATTAGAAGACAATATTTAATACTACCAATAAAGTGAAATTAGTATATTCTATTACTATTCGTGTAAGGTGTAAATACTTTTCCATAAAACAAATAGTTACTTTTTGCATAAATACATTCTATATACCAAGAGTACGTGCTACAAAATACTGGTTTCTACTACAGCAATTAAATTATTAAAAAAATAAATAAAAAACAATGCTCCAAATACAAGACACGTATAAATTACATAAACAAGGAAATAAGAATATAATGTGTGCTGACTTTTTTTTAAACAAAATATTACTTACATAATGCGTAACAAAATTTCCATTTACAAATATATTAACTCAAACATGAAGTACGCAATTTAGTTTTTTAGTACAGTATGTATATTAAGTTCTGAGTTAGGAATAGCTTTCGGGAAAGTAATTAGATATTATAATTTAATATGGTAACACATTTATTATTTGCCTACTTTACTTACATTAATATGCATGTATCAAATTTATTGCTTTTGGGCTTTCGTATGTAGTAATAATTTAATAAATTTTTTGATACAAATTTATCATTGCATTCTTTGAAGACTTTATTTAAAATATTTCCATGTATGTACAAATAGCAACACCAATGCAATTATTAGCCTTTAGCCTTACTAGTAGTTTAGTAAGCCTTATATGTATTTATTTAAAATTCCGTTATTCAGTCATAAACCTATATCCACCTTTTAAATACTTTGTTAAATTGAGTGATGTTCTTTACAACTAGCTAAGCAGGGGCAATTAAAGGTGATGGTTGAGACTACAAATTTGCTGTAAAAAATCTGTACCACACGAGATAGTGAACTTGAACAGAAAATTGTTTCAACGTAAACTCGAGCCTGATAAAATTGATAACGATATTAGATTATTACGGGGATTATACCTACAAAGCTAAACAAAAATCTGAGTACCCTGCGACTGCCAAATAGATAGGTGTCTTGTTCATATTTTAATTTTTTTTCCTTAGTCAGTAGGGTTTTTTTTTTAAATTAACTTTGTACATTTTTTTATTCTATGACTCTCCGGTGAAGAATACGAATCACTCTTCAAAATCGGTCAAACCTTTGGGCTACAAAAAAAAATCGATTTTTGTGGCAAATCGAACATGAAAATCAATTTCGATAAAAAAAAATTGTTTTTTCTCAAAAAGATTGATCTGGTTGCCAAATCGAAAACGACATTAAAAAATTTCGAAACTTTTCAACCAATCTTAACAAATAAAGTGTCGAAAAAAGAGATTTTCTTTGCAATTTTTCTCTTCTTAAAATATTAACAATTGAAAATGTTACATGTCTACTACTTTAAATTTGAACTACGCAACTATGATTCAGGAAAATAAATTTCTTATATTCATAATACCCGTAAAAACAAAGTTAAGTTGATCCCAAATGTTTTGTTCATAATATTATATGAACAAACATTTGCCCAGCAAGCAAATACACATCAAGTCTCTTATGTCGTCTTCCATTGGGACCAAAAATCAATCTTTTTTTTGATCTAATCAATTTTCCATAGGGAAAAAAATCAATCTTTTTTCAATTCACTTTTTGCAGATCTCGATATTTTTTCAAATCTGAACACACTGTCACAAAAATATCAATATACTTTGCACAGTAATTTTAAGAAGTTTGCTTTCAAGACAAATGGGCGAAGTTTCGTGAAAACCTAAATAACGAAATACATTAATAGTCATGGATATAATTTAGGAGGAACTATTATCTTCATAGTTTTCCTCGTCAGCTGAAGATTACGAATCACCAAAAATACTACATTTGTATGTGCAATAGGGGAAAGTCGATGTCCATTAGTAGGTTTGTTTGACATGGGCCCTAGTGCGCACTTGGTTAACCCTAATGTGTTCGATATAGCACTGAACTCGCCCTGGTTCTGAAAACCTGTGTTTGACATGACTTCTAGGGCGCCCTTATTGTGCACTGAACTGACCCCAGTTATTTTGTCGGGGCAAGAACTCGGTGCTGAGTTGCGCTGTCATTTCGCTTGCTGTTATTCGTTTATTTGAATATCGTAATAAAGATAAATACCTACAATAAATTTGATATTCAAAGGGGAATTGTTTGAAAACAACAACTTTATGGACTAACCTTATTTTAAAGATAAATGGAATGAAAAAAATTTGGAATCAAAGCTGATTACATTTTTTAGTGCATCGCATATATTGCAAACAGTTTTATCAACTTGTTTGCATTATGGCAAGCACAAGATCAGAATTGAGTTCACTCATTTTTTACAATAAACAGAACAAAGTGTTATCATCTTCGTACTTCGTTCACCAAAACATAAGTATTTTTCAAATTCAAAAACTGCCAGACTTCAGGGCAGCATATTTTGCGTTCGATATGATAGCCGAATTTTCAGGGTTGTGCAGGTTTTTGGGTAGGCGGGAAAATAAGCTGACACTTCTCAGTGGGCACTAGTGCTAGCCACGTCAAACAAACCTAGTGATTTTTGCAAAAACAAATGCAATTTGAACAGCTGATATTGCTGTCAAATAACGCACTAATCCATTTAGGGCCGATTTTTCAATAGTCAGATAGGCAACCAGATAGGGGTTAACTGTCAGATAAGACATAAATCCATTTTTCAATAGTCGAATAGCAGCTATTCGAAGAATATAACAGCTAACTGTCTCATAAAGATATCTGCCCCTTTGTGAGACGGATAAAATATAAATCTCTAGTTAAAGTCGGCGAAATGTCAAATTGGAAATTCTTATTTTACAAAGTTTTGTTTGGGGGGATTTGTTCCTATTGTAGATATGATATGATTATATACAAGTAAACTCCTGCAGAACACTTTTCTAACTCTCAGGCGTTCACCGCTGATCTTCCTTTTATACTTTTTGCATTTCGCATAAAGCATCTATTCGAAATGCTGACTACCAGGTATGCTAGAAACCAATAAAAAAAGGACAAGGATCATAAACACTTGTAGATTCTTTTACAAGTGTCATAAGAGGAAGAAAAAATAACTAAAAAGATGAACCATTCTAGATCCTTTTACAAGCACCATAAACATAAAAACTACTGGAAGTATACAAAAAGGATAATAAACTATTATAGATCCTTTTTCGGACATGCATTGATTAGCGAAAACATACAAATTTTTAAATCCTTTCAGAATGATCGTTACTTATTATATAGCATAGACAACTACTCTTACATCCATTATTCTTAACAGACGTCAAGCTTTGAACATGACTATCCTCTATGCTTTAACACAGCATATAGTCAATCCATCTGTCTCACTCACACAACTTTACCTTCGAATAGTTATCTAGCTTTTATTTTATGATTGAAAAACTCAAAGTTTATATCTAGCAGATAAAGAGTGAAGTAAATTTAATCGTTAGTTAACAATCAGGCGATTTATCTGACTATTGAAAAATCGGCCCTTACAAAAGCAGATCAATTTCGTTGCATGTTCCATTTGCCCCGTAAAATCTGAGATCTGAAAAAGATTTCTGGTGGTCCCAATGAAAAACGACATAAGATAATAAAAACTGAGATACATCAAGTCAGACAGCTATCAGACTTGCTAGTCTCGTAGTGATATATAGCTAATATAATTTGTATTCATCAGTTACAATCTGGACAATCAATATTTACATCCTGAAAACATACATACGAGTGCATCTGTTTTTTGTCAATTGACACGGACTATGGCCAGCTTGTAACAGTAATGGTTTCCAAAGCAACATATAAATATAACCTATATTCCACCAAAGCAATTTTTATAAATGCGCCTCTCAAATCACATTAACCTTGGACATCGCCAATCCTTCTAAACAAGGAATATTTGTATGTATTCTAAAATCATCTGCATTTATATGTTATGCAATTTAACCGTCAATATTTGTATTTAGTCTTAATCTTACTAGATTGTATAGTTTTATATACGCTTTTATTAAGTAAACAATTAATTTATATTAAACTTAAAATTTAAATAAAAACCAATATTAAAATTACCTAAAATTGAAAATTAAAATAAAGATTAAAATAAAAGTCCTGAAAAAAATGTGATGGGACCAGCTTCAAGAGACTTCCGAGTTCGGGTCTCAATGTGATTTGTTTGTTATGGTGGAGGGAGCGTTATATCGCTGATTAACTGTTTGATGTATTAGATTGTGGTTTGTGAAAATATGCCTCCCAGAAGACGTTCGTTTTAAGCTACTATGAAAAAGAAAGCACATTCCAAACTATTTCAGATCTACTTCAACAATATAAAAGCTACAAAGCTAACACAACTTCACTGGATAAATAAAATACATGTAAGTAGGTTGTGAAATCAAAGATATAGCAATTAATACTTATCCTACTCGGTATAATGTTCAAGAAAGAGGCTACAGTAACGCCTCGGTTAAACGGAGTACACTATCTGAATCTTCCCAGGTTAAATATTATTATATAAAAAACCACCAGTTTCATACTAGCCCATCATTTACTACCTTTGATATAGGAAATTATTAGGCATATCTCATAGCATTGTCCCATAATTATTATTATATATTATTACTATGTTGATTAGTACGAAGGATTTTAGTTACCCTAATGTATTTTTAGTTAAATTTGACACTAAAATTATTTTCGGATCTTTGTATATCGATGGTAGCAAATTATGTAATATGTAATGAAACTAAACATTGCAATTCTGAATTGCTCCTGCGGGTTAGAATAATTCATCGCTTTCAATTTTCATTATTTGCATTATTTTGTTGTTTTCGGTTGAGAGATGTTAGGCTTAAGGTTCTATTTGGACCTGTTACGCCAACTTATTATATATGTAGTTTTACATAAAGACTATAAGCTCCAACGTTATGTTTTTTTTATGGAAAATGTATTGATTTAACGAAGTTCCAAAAAGTGAATCAAAAATAAAATGGATACCCTAATAGTAATAACCAATTTTTCAAGATGCGCTTAAGTAAATCAAATGAAATCGTAGATTAGGCAATTCAGGAGGCAATAACTAAGATAACATACTGTTACCGTATAAGTATTTACAGCGCTTTTTTTTATTTGAATACAGTTATTGAGGTAAACGTATTACTTTTATCTATCAGTCTGCGCTGGTCAGGACAAAATCTATTTGCTACCTATTGTAAGCGATTTACATTTACGTGAGTCTACCGAAACACATCATCGATAGGGGCACTTTATTACTTAGTATTTTACTTTTCGGGGTTTCTAATGGTTTTTCAAATAATTGCGGTCTTTGAACCGAATAGTAAGGGTTTACTGCATGTATTTTGTAAATAATAATATCAATTCTTTTTTCTTTTTATTTAATTTTTATTTTCATATATCCAT
Organism: Cheilosia vernalis; assembly: GCA_949126925.1. Taxonomy (NCBI): domain Eukaryota; kingdom Metazoa; phylum Arthropoda; class Insecta; order Diptera; family Syrphidae; genus Cheilosia; species Cheilosia vernalis. The sequence goes on from OX421358.1 coordinate 46,371,530, forward strand.
TTGCAAAAACGAAAATAATGTTTACTTTTTCTAAGAAATGAGTGTATATATATAATAAATCACCATTTTACTGAACTGCTTCGTTGAGTATATATCATTTATATGTATGTATTTGTATATATATATATATATGTAAAGTTGGTGTTTAACTATTCAGATTGAAACTATTTTTAACTTAAATATATCATTTGACTTGTATAGTTAGCAAATATTTATTCAAAATACTGTAATTACAATAAGTAACGCACTTTTTTTTTTTTAATTTATAGTAGGTAGTATGCCAAATAAAAAATTATAGGTACGCAATAAAAAAGTTTATTGAGAAAATCATATAAATGATTGGTTGTGATATATAAATAATGTATTACATACCCATGTACACTCGTTTTCACAAACATATCTAATATATATAATGCACACTCTCAATTTTCAGACTGGTAACGTTTCTTTTTTGTATCTCCAAGAGAGAAAAGAGAAATATACCTTCTAACCGAAGAGGGGTTTATGTAGCGTAATTAAATTTTTTTAAATGCTATGTAAATCAATTTCAAACATCGTTTGTAGGTGATTCGAAAAATAAACAACAAACCTTTTTCAGTTGTATTTATGGCCGGTAAGTTCATCTACCTTTATCCGAAGATTGGGCACCTTGTCGTGGTGGGGCGGCTTAAGTAGAGGAACAGGATGCTAGATCAGGGTAGTGGCCCAACTCCTCTGGTAGAGCTGAATGTGAATTGAAAAACCAAGACCCAATCCGATCAATCGATCGACCCTTAACTCCAAGATGGCTGGTCTGCAATGTCGAGGGAGCTGTGATAAGGTAGGTAAAACTACTGGTTCACAGGGTTCAGGGGTAATTGAACCGCTAATTGAGACTCCTCAGGGGCAGCTCAATCCTCTGTTGTATTGTAGTTGAGTAGGATAGGTATTGGGGATCTCTGCCTATTCGGTCTGTTTAATTCTCCCCTACTCGTGGGTACACATATGGACCATATAAATAAAAATAAAAATAACGTGCCTTCGGAAAACGAGGTGGAAGGCTTAGGAGGGGTCGAGAAGGTGCTGGAAGGCGCTGGAATGAACCCGAATAAGCTCGATGGGTCAGCGGACTCTAATGGGAAACCAGAAGGGTTAGCGGGCCAATCGTCAGTGGAGGTGGACAATGCGGTGCAGAAATGCGCCAAGAGGTCAGCCGAAACTGCGGAAACCGAATTGGAAGAAGAAGAAAGGCTCGATCCTGAGCGGAGGTTGAACAAACAACTGAGGCAAAGGATGAAAAGAGTCAGAAGGAAACAAAGATTGGCCTTGGCTAAATCTGTTTCGGCGGGAGGCATAAGCAAGACGGTCGATGAGTTGACTGAAATGGTTGCCAATATGACGTCAACCGAAACCTCTCCAGAAGACGAAGGATCTAGGAAACGGTTCAAATGTTCCGGGACCAGTAATCCATCCGAAACTGCGATGAAGGGGACGGAAGGCGGAAAGGATGACGGACAGTCTGTTCAACATGGGGTCAGTCCACAGGCACCACACTGCAGTGGTTATGTGGATGGACAACATGTAAAACGGAAGGTTAGTCAGCCAGCAAAGCAGAAATCGTGCAATGCCGAGCAACCTGGACCAAGCAAGGTAAAGCGAAAGCTGAACCGAGCTATGGAAAGGAAAGCGAAGCAAGCAGATAACGCAAAACCTTACACTAGGGGTGAGCGAACCAAAGTTGACAAGGGCGTAAAAACCTTTGCTCAAACAGCGGCGAACGATCTCCGAATGGGTGTTGTCGACATGAGTCGAGAGGGGGGGATAGATGCAACACAGTTGAGTATTTTTAAAAATGCTCTTCTGGATGCTCTAGACTTACTTCCGACGAATGCAGGTGACATCGGTGTGAAGGAGATAACCTTGGAGGAAGGGATTATAGCAATCAAATGCGGTAACCAAAAAACCAAGGGTTGGCTATGTGAGATTGTAGGGAAGATGACCGACCTATGGGAGGGAATTAACCTTAAAATAGACAAGCTTCACATACTAAAGGATGTGGAAAGGTTGATAATCTTTGTTCCCGGTCAATCCGTGAGCAAGGATGTCATCCTCGCCAGACTTTGTCGTCAAAATTCCTGCGTGAAGGACACTTCTAAATGGAGGGTTACTCATGTGGGAAGATATGATGACAACAAAATTGGTGGAACCAAGATGACGATCTGGTGCCCAAGGGAGGAAGCGATGCTGGTTAGACAAGCAGGAGATAGACTCTTCTGTGGGTTGGACATAGCACTCGTGAAGTTCCAAGGAGCATCGGAAAAGACTCAACTTGGAAAACCACCCGGTAGGGCGACGAAGTGATAGATACCATGGACATGGGATCAACACAAGTCGGGCGGGAGGTGGGCCCGTACCGGGAAAAGCTCAGGGTGATTCAATTGAACCTTCATCACAGCAAAGCAGCATCAGCAATGATGACTAAATGCTTTGATGAGGATTCGTTTGATATAGCCCTGATACAGGAGCCTTGGATCTTTAGAGGAAAGATTAGAGGACTCCCAAATAGCATGGCTGAGTTGCACTATGCGCAAACCAGCGGAAGAATTAGGTCCTGTATCCTGGTGAGGCACGGAGTTCAAGCATATAAATTGCCGGATCTGTGTGCCCCAGATCTTGCAGCAGTACGTGTAGGATCAGGTGCGGGAACTTTTGTTATAGCATCTGCATACTTGCCGTATGATTCTCCAGAACCTCCTCCGACCAGAGAGTTAGAGGTTTTGGTGGATGCATGCAGGAACAGGAACGAGGACTTAATTATTGGTTGTGATGCCAATGCACATAATACAGTGTGGGGCAGCACCAACGATAATTACAGAGGAGAAGCATTATTCGAATTTGTATCATACAAGGATCTAGCTATCTTAAACAGGGGAACAGAGCCAACCTTCGTTAATGTGAGACGAAGGGAAGTGATCGATGTTACCCTGTGCAGTAGTCAGATAATTGATAGAGTATCAAATTGGAGGGTAATGGATCAGGCTACAATGTCGGATCACAGAGCCATTTCATTTGATGTTCGCTATGGATCTAAAAGAAAAAAAGATCGGAAATACATCAGGATTCCGAAGAACACGGATAGGACAAAATACCTTGAAGTGTTGGAGGAAAAACTGAATGTAACGACATTCGGAATACCGAAAAACACTTGGCACGTTGAATCACAGCTGAAGCATCTGCAATCAGCTGTTGAAGATGCGTACCGAGTGGCTTGCACACCTACTTTAGTGGAAAAACAAGATCCTGCACCTTGGTGGTGCCGGGAACTTGAGAAACTAAAGAAGGCTGTGAGGAAGGCCTTTAATCACGCCATGAGGAGGGGGGAACCCGAAGCATGGGATGACTATAAGGCGAAAAAGAAAGAGCTTAATGTCACTCTTCTTCTTCTCTTCTCTCGCGAACGTCTGACAAACATCCGAGAGTATAACTGTCTTGAAAAAGCTTCTCAATTAGCCGTTTGGAATCGGCATAAAATTGTAGATCCCTTCCATTCGTTCCAAAAATGAAAACTCACACAAAACGAATGGTTGTGAGAAGCTAGGCCCAGGGTCCCTACGACCTGTAGCGCCAACTATTTATTTTTTTTTTTTTTTTTTTTAATGTCACTCTGCGACGACGTAAAAGGGAATCATGGAGGGACTTTTGCTCGAGTATGAGGAGTACATCTGAAGTCAGTAGACTACAAAAGATTGTCTCGAGAGATTCAGTTTCCAAGATCGGACTCATTCGTAATAGAGCGGGGGAGATGGTGGAAACACTGGATCACACAAATGAGGTCCTAATGGAGGTACACTTTCCAGGAAGCTATAAATCAGATCAGCCCTGGGCTCCAAGGAAACAAGGAGCGAACAGGATGGATAGGATGGAAGCGGAAAGGATCGTAACACCAGAGGCGGTCAAGGGTGCAATAGCAACATTTGCACCCTTCAAAACCGCGGGGCCGGATGGTATATTTCCAGGCCTAATGCAATGGGGAGCAGACGTAATTGCACCAAGGCTCAGGAATATATACGTTGCATGCCTAGCAATAGGCTACATCCCGATTACATGGAGGGAGACAAATGTGGTCTTTCTTCCAAAGCCGGGTAAAAAGGATTACACCGAGGCAAAGTCCTTCAGACCAGTTAGCCTAACATCCTTTCTGTTAAAAACAATGGAAAGGGTGGTGGTGGACTACATGGAGAGTACTGCGCTTAAGATGTATCCTTTAAACAGTAGGCAGCATGCTTATAGGGCAGGCATGTCTACAGAAACAGCGCTACATCAAGTAGTACGCGTTGCGGAGGAAGAGCTAAATACCGGGGGCATTGCGATGACCACCATAATGGACATTGAAGGTGCCTTCGATAAGATATGCTTTGAAAGTCTGAAACAAGCCTTGGAAAAACGTAGGGTTAACCCACTGGTGGTAAGATGGGTGGACAATATGTTGAACACAAGGGCAATAAATATTCAGACGGGAACCTCAAAACTTAGAGGAAGGGTTTGCAGGGGCTGCCCACAGGGAGGTGTTCTCTCTCCTACACTGTGGAATATCACTGTGGACTCTCTTCTCGACAGACTTGAGGCGACTGGCACTCACACAGTGGGATATGCCGACGACATAGCAATAATGGCCAGAGGCAAATTTATAGACGTCACCGCAGATATCATGAGGAATGCGCTCAGAGTGGTTGAGCGGTGGTGTCTGGAAGAAGGGCTCTCCATAAATGCGGGAAAAACAGATCTAATAGTCTTCACTAAGAAGAGGAAAAATCTGGAATTTCGACCCTTAACGCTCTTCGGATCGGAACTAACAACGACCACGAAGGTCAAGTATCTGGGAGTCTATCTAGATACTAAACTTTCGTGGAACTACCATGTTGAGGAGAAGGTCAAGAAGGCAAAAAGGGTATTACATCAGTGCAAACGTGTATGTGGACAGAGGTGGGGACTCTCGCCTAGGTCAGCATACTGGATGTACACGATGATAACTAGACCCATTATCACCTATGCCTCGGTTGTATGGTGGGCGAAAGCTTCCCAGAAAACAGTGAGGAAGCACCTGGATAGGGTCCAACGCTTAGCATGTATAGGAGTTACAGGTGCAATACGGACAACACCAACATGCGCAATGGAAGTGATCCTGGGGATCTTACCGCTGGACTTATTTATTAAGAAAACAGCGGCCCTAACGGCACTTCGTTTGCATCGAGATGCGAAATGGCACAATCGTGGTACCATCTATGGACATAGGAAGATCCTGGAACTTGTCAAAAACGAGATTAGGGAGCTGAGCATGCCTATGGATGGGATTACAAGGGTGCGTGTTATGGAAAGGAATCACAAAACTCGTATTGAGAACGGATTACTTCCAGAAAAAAGAAGTGGTGAAATAGTGATTTTCACAGATGGATCCATGATGGATGGCAGAGCGGGTGCCGGTATCTTTTCAGAAGAGCTGGAACTAGCCCGTCACGTTAGCCTCGGGAAACACACTTCTGTATACCAGGCTGAGATGATTGCATTGCTGCATGCGTTGGACTACTTGCTTGAGGGTCAGGTGGAGGGAAGAAATATCTTTATAGCACTGGACAATCAGGCGGTGATCAGATGCATGGAGCAAGCAAACATTACAACATCGTTGGCACTGGAATGTGTACTCAAGCTCAATAAGTGTTCATCTAAAAATGAAGTAACACTGACTTGGGTACGAGGACACATAGGGATCGAAGGCAACGAAAAGGCGGACTCCCTTGCAAAACAGGGGTCAGCTGAAAAGTTGCTGGGACCAGAACCATTCTCTTCAATTGGCAGAGGAATGGTTGAACAACTGATTTACAACTGGATCACGGCAGAACATCTGAGAAGATGGTCAACCATGGAACAATGTAGACAGTCTAAAATGGCAATTAAATGGCCGACCTGCTCCACTCAAAGAAGGGTTCTAAGCATGAGTCGAGGAACACTGAAATGGGTGGTGGCTTTATCAACAGGACATGGTAATTTCGGGTATCACTTAAGGAAGATGGGCCTTAGAGAGGACGATACCTGCAAACTATGCCTGGAGGAATCCGAGACAGCGGCACATATACTGTGTCAATGTCCGGCATTGGCTGGCAGAAGAATGAAGATATTGGGGCATCACTGGGTGGAGACCCAGTCGATGAAACAGATCTCACATAAACAGATGCTAGCGTTAACACTAGGAATCGAACCCAGGGAAGAACTCTGGAGAAATCCAGAGAGTCTATCTGGCTAAGATTTATAGTGGCAGAGAGACGAAAAGAGACCCGTCAATGGTGGTCTGATTCGAATATCTCTCAAATATATATATATATATGGAATGTACATTGTATATATGAGAAATATGGTAGTGTGTTATGTATTAGGTACCCCATACGCAGGATATATTTATGTTATGAAAAACTATTTTTTATTCGTACAAACAATATAAATATAATCAATAATACTTGTAACTGTACGCTAGTACATATTTTTACAAATGAATATGAAGACATCAATAATTGCTTAAATATTTGTTCTCTTTTTTTGTAACTTACGCATCTATAAAAAATATATAACTATGTATGTGTATATATACATTTTGTTTTCTATATTCTACAAAATTAATGTTTTTGTTTACAAATTCTGTAGCATTATATTTTTTTCGTTTTTATTTACTTATCGAAATATACTTTCTAAAAACAAAAACTAAGAAATAGGTTAACTCATTAACACAAACTATTTTAAATCAACTGTTAGCAGGGTAAAACTATTATTTTTTGCAAATTTAGTATATAATTATTAATTTTAACTATTGTATTTTCTTCTTTGTAATATATATATTTTCGCTTGCGATATAAAACACACTAAATTTGTAGACATACATTCATTTAAATTACATTATAATGTTTGTTTTATTCAAAGAATATCTATTTTATTTAGGAAATAAATTCATTCATATACTGAGAATATACAATATACATGTTTATATAAAATACAAAGGAACACATAATTTTATAAAGAAATAAAACACAGAATTCATTAAAAAAAATCGACTTTTCTTTTTTTGTTAACGATTCTGTTTCCCAAATTAACAATAACTGAAATTGACCAAAACTTAACGTTATAATGTTAGTAAAATTGCAAACTAGTAACATTTGGGATACGAGAATGTAACTACAGCGCTAAATTATTTTAATATATCCTATAGGTTATAATGCATAGATATTAAAACACAATGTCTTATTGAATTTTCTGCTAATCGGTGTTAATTTGCAGTACCTAGTCTACGATTTCTAAGCGGAAAGATAATACAGGTTAGTGGTTAAGAAAACATTATTACCCTTACGAATAATCATTTTTAAGCTTACTAAATATTTTGTTGGTCGCAACGGGCAATTTTATGAAAAACTTCGTCACTGTGACTTGTGAGTTCGCAAAATTTACACTATGCCTGTGTTCCGTAACTTATGCAATAATTTTCCCATCGAAAATTTAAGAACATTTTGCTTCTTATCACATCGTTCTAGTGATGGATAGATATTATACTAGGTATTTATCGATGCGATAAGTACAATACATGGGCATTGGACCCTAAATATGATTATTAGTATCGCGCTATATGTATTAATACGAATCTAATGCAATGATAGTACTTTTAAAACTTCCCGGACCATTTTTTTTAACTTTTGCATAATGCTGGGCTTACAAAATCACGCATTTCAAACACAGAAGATTAAAGGGATGTCCAATACCAAAGAGCTGTATGACTAATGATGTATTTACACCATCACACGTTCCTAACACGGAAGATTATGGGGATGCCCAAAACTCAATAGCCGTATGACTGAAAGGGACTGCATTACCTAACGTGCGTTAGCGTGGTGGTGTAAATGTAGTATAAAAGGGACAGCACTACCTATCATGCAAAAACACGTGACAAGAATTTTGGTCGGCCATCTTGCTTACGTGGTATGAAATATGTATATGAAATTCGCTTTCCTTCAAAAAAATAGCTTCCAGTGGCATATTTCAGTAAACTAGAATTACAATTACAAATGTCTATTTGTCGATAACATTTACAAAATTTTAATACAGATTTTCTGTTTCACAAACTACAGGGAAATTGCATTTATTATTTAGAAATATAAAAAAATGTTCACTGTTTACTTTTCAGAGTTGTAAACAACAATGTTTTTCATAATTTGGTAAGTAAGATAACCGGTTGAATTCGTGATTAAAAAAATGTTTGATTCTGCAATTTTCTAATACAATCACATAATAATAATTTGTGTTGAAAGCAAAAGAATCTAAATTCGCGGTCGATAATTTTGTTCGTCTATACAGAACAAAATCTTCACTATATGTACCTATCACTGTCGTCGGTACTATGCCTTCAATGTAGACATTTTTAGGTTTTATAAGCAATTCCTTTCTTTGGAAAATTAAAAAGTTTTATTAAATCGACACACGTTCTATCTATTGTAAGAAATTTTCAGTGACGGAATATTTTTTTTTAAATATCCTGATTTGGAATTTAGGAATTTAACTGCAAAAAAGAAAATTAACTTCTGGTGAATAGGAAATAATGAAATTTCTACAAATTTCCATTTGTAAACAGCAAATACAATTTTGTGAAACAGCGGAAATCGATTTTTCCACAAATTGGTAAGAAACAATAATTTGAAAGTTGGTGAAATAGACCACAGAAGTGATGAACACACAATTTTTTATTTAGGTATTTCTTTCTGATTAATTGATTGTTGGTTTAACTCTCATTTGACACGTTTTAAATTAGTAATTAGTAGTCCACGACACTTTAGGCGTCTGTCCCATCTCGTGCACAAAATCCTCATGCGTGATGTTGCAAATGCAGCTAACCACAAGAAAAATGTGCCTACCTAGCAATGTTTTCCGATATAGTGCAAAACTTCTCTAAATAAGAAAACAAGTTTAGTTGATCGTACTTTAAGAAGACAAGTGCATTCATTGTGGAACTCTGCAACTCGTAAGTACTTTTTAATATGCACTTATTTACTAATGAAAATATTTATTGCAATAAATATACTTTCAGAAACATTCAGATCAAATGAAAAACGTTTTACTTCTATAAAAAATAATACGGGAAAAACTTCATGCATGTTAATACCGACAATGTAATGTACAACATGACAGCACTATCTACAACGCCATAATGATTTGTACGCATCGCAGAAGCTCTGCTCTCCATGTGAATTAGTTAAGTGCGTTCCCTAAATGTATAGGTTTAATATAGTTAAAGAGACGGATAAATAGGGGATTTACACAATTAAGCTAAGTATCCTGCTCGCGCTAAATTTTATCTCCCATACAAAAATGTCTACAAAGATAAAATTTAGCGAGACAGTTTAGCAAAGCAGTATCCTGTTCGCGCGCTAAATTCTTAACTTCATGTAGTTGGGCTGATGAAAAGTCTCCACTCATTTAGCTCGCGAAATAAAAATGTCCGGCACATTAAATCAAAGATAAATGTTGACAGAAGAAACGGAATAAAAAGTTTGATGCGTGTTTGCTATTTTGTTATAGGAAAACGCAAAAAATATTTGCGAGAGAAACAAAAGGAAACGCAAATCCAAAGCAGAGTTATTGTTTTGCGCGATATCGAGATATTTATTTATATCAGAATTGAGAATCATTTGGCCTCGAATGTTTTTCGGGTAATAATAATTGTTTCACGACGGTAAAGAGATTTTGGAAAGTTTTGTCTTCTACTTGCTGCTATAGAAATTGTTTCAAATGATGCAGCAATGATAACATCTTCTTAAATTTGTGTTGTATGCATTATTTCAAATATTGCGATGCTTTTGATGTTTGAATTTAAAATAACGTGTATAATTTGAATCGCGTTTACCGACATTCTGTCATGAACTTATGGCTTTTGTCCCATCTATATCATATTTAAAAATTTAGCTACCATTTATCTTTGCTGTGGAGAAACGGAGTGGAGACTAGGGACGCTAAAATTTAGCGCGAGCAGGATACTTAGCTTTACGATCCAAGATGTTTAAATTTGTGATTTAACTAAGTAGGACCGATAAAAAAATGTCAACTATTGTGAGCGAACCCTTACTTAGGAATAACAATAAGTATAAATGTATTTACCAGTATTTGTGTGAGATTAAAGCAAAATCAGTATTCATCTAAGTATAATTGTTATGTTTTTGATAGAAAACGTGTTCTGGATGCCACATTTAAAGATGAACTTCTTTCCATAAAGCAATTTAATGCAAAATAAGGTTCAATTAATAGCTTAGCCACATCAAAATTATACATTTTTCCCGCAAACAGCAGGCTCAAGTTGTATGTCATAGATTGTAATTGCGCAAAATCGTTGCTCGGTCTAAAAAAATGCATTTCGATAACTGATTTCTTAAAGAAAAATATTTTAAGGCCCATTTTATTAACTCGAAGTTGAACACAACTTGGGGATTTTTATATGGAAAACTTCCCGAGTTGTGTTCAACTTCGAGTGAATAAAATGGGCCTAAATCAATCAAAAGACAAAAGTAAAAGACTTCAAGGAATACAAAAAAAAATATCTCAACTTCAAGTACTTTGACTGCCTCATACACCAAGAGCACGCAGTACATTTTGGACGTCAGGGCCAACCTTATAATGTGAAGCATGTAGGTATTTTGACTGAAATTGTAATAAGTAGTCAACTGACTGCGACTTGACTTCAGCGAAAGTATTTTACAGTTCTACCGAACAGCCGTTTTTTTATGTCGAATTTACTTAAAACTTAGTAATAAGAGGCACTTTACAACACTTATCACTTAACACGTTAACATTTTTGAAATTATATATTTTATAATACATGGGATGAAAAATTACTGATTATTATTTCCAAAAATATTATGTCGACTGCATCTGGCGGATAACAAAAACTTAAAAAGGCATGTGCGAAGCCAAATGGCTTCTACAACTACAACCCTCTCAAGTTGAATACAGTTTCTAAAAACGCAGCTTTGAAATGAAGGTTAAATAGATGACTTTTTTTATGACTGCATTTTTGGTCACGACACACCCACGAGTGGCACCCTTGTTACGGTCCGGAAAATTCTTGGAATCAAATCTGAATAACTGACAGTTACAGGACTATGCATCACCCTAGTCCACTTCTTGAACTAAATATTAGTATCTACTAACTACCATTTGAAACTAAATCAACACTATTTTCCCTGAACCAAAATGAAAAAAATAATAATGTAGGTAATCGTATAACATTACCATATGAAAAATTAGAAATATTAAATTTTCTGTCTTATCTTTTACTAAAAACACTAAAAACACATAGATACCTACATAGTGTTGAGTGAATAATATCTCGAAGCAATTTAAATTCCTTAAATGAAGGTACAGTTACTCACCGATATGCAGAGAACTTACATAAGACATTTTAGTTGAATAGCATTTTCTTGATTCCAAATGGCACCTGAATTAAAATAGATAAAAGTTAGTTAAATTTGTTTATGTTACATTGCATAAGAATCGATTAATTATTTCTGTCAGTCAATATTGCTTTGTATTTAATAAATTTTTTTTTATGAGGATATGTTGTTGATTGCAAAAACATTGTAATATTACTTTATATTTCTCTGAATTGTGTAACTATTCACTTTGTTAGCAATCCAGACATTAAGTCTTCTTATCTGTAATAGAAATGTTATTAATGATTTTATTCAAGTTTATAGTTTTCTTAATCTATTGTTCGTTTTTGAGGGATGCACCTATATATTAAGCAAACAAATTATTTGAAATTGATTAAGAATTTTGTTTTTAAAAGGCAGTTTTTTCTGTTATTTTGTTCAAATGTATAATAAAATATAAATGTAACAAAGTTACAACGTAATGGATCGTTCAACAACAAGAACAATTACAAACAAAAATATATGGTTCCATTAATACAAAATCAATTCTGAAGAACTACTATATTTCAAAAAGCTGGCTATATTATGGAAATACCAGGAATGCTTCTTAATATCTCCATCAGGTAACAGTAACTTTACTATATAGTGTATAAAGTAAGTCGCAAACCTTTGGTTTTTTTTTTTTTGCTTCTGTTTCAGCAGTTTAAAATGTTGTTTTGTCAATAATTGAATTATAATTATTATTATAATGCTCTTTAAGTTTTTAATTAAAATATCGCCCGGAATAGATGGCAAGTGAAGGATGTTGAAGATATCTACCACCTAATCAGGAAAATCGAATGATATATTTGAATATTGCTACTTTTAACAACATAATGACTAGAGAAATTTGTAAACTTAAAATATTTCTTGTATTCATTTAATTAATGTACCTATAGAAGTTAAAATCAATAATTTTCATATTAGTACATATTTAAAAAAAAAAGAAGAAAACAATACGAATAAAAACGAGTGCCAAAAGCTCATAACTTTCTACACCAAAATGGAATGATTTTATAAACATTTTGTATTTACAAACATAAAATTAACAAAATATACATAAATTAAAATAGTAAAAAAAGTGTTTCGTTTTTGTAGTTGTTTGGTCCTCATCTTATTTTTATTTACTCATAATTTCGTTGAAAATATACTTATATGGTATTTCTAATTTTGCATTAAAACTACATAATGTATATCAGAACTAATTTATCGGAATAACATGTACGAAAACAAAACTTTGGTTTTACGACTTTTACTATTTCCAGGAAGACTTTTGATTCAAAATATAAAGAATGCTTTGTAGATATGTGTCCTTTTCCGACAAATATAAGCGTTGTGATTGAAATAATGGTATTTACAACTATGTTTGTATTAGGTTCAGTCACTCATAAATTGGTTTGAGTATACTGTACACCACATAATGTTTAAGTGCCACTTAAACAAAACATATTGCTTAATTTCAGAGATATAAGTTTGTACTCGTACTTTTTTCACAAAGAAAATAATAGTTCCATGAATTAAGTCATATTTAATTGATCTAATATTTGACTATGTAATACATTTTTTTTATAAACAGCTAACTTGAAATTGGGACTGTAGTCAATGTGTATATGTTTATATTTTGGGTTATCTAATTATAAAAATCTACGTTTCGTTACTTTTCCTATAAAATCTAATCATTTAGAACTGGTCCAAAATACTTTAAAACTGTTGCTCTGGTGTAAAATTGTGAACAATTTATTTGTTTTGAATATTGAAGTTTGTTTTTGATGTATTTCAATTAAACATTTTTGTTTTACGTGTATATAATATAATTGAAACTTGTTATCTAGATCACAATTCAACGATATTTCTTCAAAAGCTTTAAACGATTCATAGATGTTTATTATCCGTATATATAGGTACAAACTATATATTCATGCTCATATATAAATATACTGATAACTATTTAAATATATATTTGAATAGATAGTTTATTTAGACAAACATATATTTGCAAAGTTATACACTACTGTAATGCATACTAGTATTATTCTATGGAATAAAAGGTATATTAGGTATATAGATATTTAAGAATTTAAAAAATATTGCTTTCAAATTGTTATTATTTTTTAATTGATTCAATTTATTGACGTACAGAATATTATTGTCACTCGAATTAAAGATATAAGTAGGTATATAGAATACTATTTGCAAGAACATATAAATGAAGTTTCAATACTATATACAGTCCTTAAAAATACATAGTTAACTAACCTCTAATGTGAATTTTGTTGGTGTACTTACATTATTAAAAAAAATTATAAATGATATGATTATAAGAAATTTTCGCAGTGCATTTGCGTTGTTTATAGTATTGCATTTTTGTTTAGAGTATATTATTTATTTTTGTATCGTTACTGTTTTTTTTTTATCAATTGGTCATTAATAGTGGTTTATATGATTAGGAAATGTTTACTGAAATAAATAGAAACATAATACAACCGCTAAAGATAAGTGAATAGCATACATTCGATGAAACTATCCCATAGGACGTGAACGAACAAAAACGCAGCTTTTATACATGTGCAAATTTTAAGGACATAGTACATTGCCAATAAATTTAAATTTACTATATTAAAATTTAAAAAAAATTGGGATTATTATCAAACATTTAGGTGGTTGCATAAAATCCTACAGTGATAAAAAGCAAAATGAGTTATCAGTAGTCAATTGTAATATGGTCGAAAGAACGGAATCGCAGAGGGAAACATTAAGAAATACTGCAAGAGACTACTATCAACATTTTATGCATTTTGTTTTCGTCTGGATTTTGGATTTTACGAACAGTCGCAATACGTGATATGTTGTGTGTCTGACTTCGACTTGAAAAGTTTGATATTCTGACTGGCGGCGTGGTCAAATGAGACTAGAAAACGGAGAAATCGATCAATATTTTAAAACAAAAAAAAAATTGTGCGACTGTATCCAGCAGTCCCGAAATATGTGTAAACACCGTGCGTGCGGTATGTGTGTGGGAATTGTAATAACCGTATTCTTGATATATTATGAAACAACAATAATTTATTCGTTCTGTGCTAGTTTCGGTAGAATAGATACAATCGGATTGTGGTAGCTGAAGTAAGATAAGTACATTCGAGACTGTAATCTATCTAGATCACGCTGGAAGACAGCATCGATGGTTGTTCCATATCGTGTTGTTGAAATTTTCCGGTTGGAGTTCATTTGAAGATTAAATTTATCTTATTTCATTCGGCTTGCATTGCATATTGTAGAGGTGCTGGTCTACGACATTTTTGTTAGTTGTTGTCCAGCTGTGATTTCTGCGTGCCTGGTAATTCACGAAAGATTTGGCACCGAATTTCCTCGAGATGTCCGTCACAGGGAATAAATGTGAGACCATTATATATGAAAAACATGCTTTATTAACAAAAAGCTGAAATTAATATGCGCCAGCTCATAAATGTATGCAAGGATAAAATGTATTGGAACACTACATTTTTTTTTCATTTCATTTTTTCAAAGTGCAGTTTCCCATACAAACATTCATCCTATAACGTTAGGTTTTCCCAATACGAAATCGTGAAAATGTAACGATCCGTTCTCGAGCTATGAGTGCACACACGGGCTTCATTCTCTTTTATGTATAGATACAACTCTGCATTAACATCAAGTCTACATGCACACAGAAGACTTGTCGTTGATTTATTTCTAAAATCCCACGGCAAATGTTCCGAGGAACGAAATTATTCTTTGAAATGCGACATTAAATCATTCTATAGCCAATGCAACACGTATCAGTGCACTTGACAGCCCCAAGGAAATTACTTTGACGTAGGACAAGCTAACTTTGTAATTCTCTTCCAAAAAACTTGTTTAAGTGGAGTACAACTTAGAAAAAGTGTAAAAGTAACACGTATTTTTAAGCATACCGAGACGATGTTAAATGGAAGAAGTACCCTGTCGTTTAAAAAAAAAGATAAGCATTTTTTTTGTCCTTAAATTTATTTTACAACACATATTTAAAGCTAACGGTTTTTTTTCGATATTATTATGTACTATTAAAAAAGCTCAGCATACATATCTGTAACAAAAAGCTATTCGAGAAGATAAACATCAAATCTATAACATAGTCAAAATACGTTTTCAAAAATATTTGTACAAACTCATATCTCTAATAAATAAAAATATACAGTTATACATATTTAAATCAAGTTTATGTTACAAACACATTAATCGTGTATTTACGATTGCATTCTGTACAAAATCTAGTAAAGTAAGACAACAAAAAATATAATAATAGTAGCGCTTCGATGTTTATTGCGTTTTTTGTACATATTTATCTAAAAGAGCAGACTAGATTTCTATGTAAAACAAAAGAGCAGCCAAAATTTAGGGTAGACAATGGGATTAACTTAAGGTTATGAAATGTTTGCGATTCAACTAAGAAAGTGAAATTTTAGTACAAATAAACAAAGAAAACTATTTAAAAAGTTTCGTCTACTTATTGAGATTCTTCTTTCAAAGATTTAAGGCACCTTTAACATTATTAGGCTTTAAGTTGAATAAATTTTTAATGTTTGGTATTGTTTCTTCAAAAAAAAAAAAAAAAAAAAGGTTTAAGAACGCGTTTGACTATAAATATAGACAAACAAAGGCTAGAGCTTTTGGCAACCAGTATTACAGTTGTATGACTTTCAAAATTTTTGGAATTACGCACTTCCCGAACAATAATATATAAATAAACATAAATAATAACTAATATAAAAATGAGATCTAAGTTTTCTAAAAGTATGTCATTGTTATTCTTTAACGAAACATTTGTATGATAGTAATAAATTAGTAACAAAATTATGTCGAATAACCACTTATAACAGAACTCAATACTAATGTCCATATTATGTAATATTATGTAATATTATAGCGAGTAAGTTCTTACCTTCCAAACTAAAAAATCCAGGAAAAAATACAGCCAAAGTAGGTACAATGAAAAATACAAAACAAAAATAAAAAAGAGAAGGAAATAAAAACAAATAAACAATTTTTGTTGCACCAAAAAATAAATTTGGAACTTTATTTACAACAAAACTGGAGTATCTAAATAAAGCAAGACATGCATTTTTTAATTCGATTTCTGTATAAAGAAACACAAAACTACTTCGAAGTAATAAACAAAATAATTACAAAATTAGTAAAAAAAAATATACATATATGTAGGTACCTATATGAAAAAAAAATGTAAAAAAAAGAATTAAATAATTACAAGAGATTTAATAACAAATGTTAAAAAATAAACTAGGTATTACCTTATTCGCAATTGAAATGATAAAACGTTTAAAATTATAAAAATTATAGCAAAAGAAAAATTACTATCTAATAATACTTTTAAAAGAATAATAGATTTATCTCACATACTCAAATGGTGTTACTTTTTTTTCATTACTTGTACAATAGTTATGCCCAAATGTGTATGATTATTTATGTACTAGAAAAATAAATGATGATTGGTTTTAAATGTTTAATGCTTTTCAAGTATTGTTACATTTTTACTTATACAATAATTACCCATGTCAAATTTACTAATACGGAAATAATAATACTTGTTTACTATACATATACGTATGATTTGTACCATTGAAGGTACGACTGATGGTTCTAGCGATCAACAAGTTTATGAAAAACTTTGTGTTAGAGTGATCTGTGATTGGTTTTATTGGATCATAACGTTAGATTGTGTATTGCCAAGTATTGCATTACGGTGAAACGTTCACATTCTCGAAATGTAAATGCAACGAGCAACACCTACGACAACTCGCCGTAGGTAGGGAAAAATATTTTTATATGGCAGAACTGGCTATCTGAAGAGAGGGCGGAGATTGCAATAGCTTTAGGTTTTCTTCCTATCACCCCTATCGTTGAATACGTCGTATTTGAGATTCACTTTCCGTTTCCATACCTATACATCGTAAACCGCCCCGGAGAGACTTCCTTATATGCATGCAGCATGCATTTCAAATTCAAAGTTGGTCAGCAGTGACAGCTGAGAGAGAGCAAAGTAATTCCGATTTTTTTTTTACAGAAATCAAATTAAAAATAAATGAATAATTAAAGCTTATAATTGAATATGTGACAATGTGGATAGAGCAATCTCGACAGAAAAATGCATGCACATTTAAGAGGAACTGCCAAGGTCTAATGGAACTTTAGGATTTAACATGAGTTTTCTGAAATACTACAATTGTTAAAACCGATTACTTATTTTTCTAATTACTAAGTGCTTTCGTTTAAGTAAAGCAGCATTTTCTGTATTTTCAGTGTTTTGAACTTACAAAAGCCAGTATACGCAATGAATTAGCTGCGTATATGAAATGTGAAAGTTTGTATGGGGAGTTTTACTTCGATTGTTTTCTACGATGGTGTTAAACGAATTCACCTTACCGACTGGTGAATCTTTCACTTTAAACGCATTGCCAATTATTGCATTACGGTGAAACGTTCACATTCTCGGATACTATAGGAGTGAATATTTATCGAGGATTAAACCCGGAGCCCATGCAACTCAAAAACAATAAAATATTTTCGTAATTTTCTGATCACTATCACGTAATTCAAATTGTATTTGAATTAATTGATACTACATAGAAACATTCATACAACATTTTTAAATTTTCTCCGGATTGTGTAAACCCCAAAAGTAAAACTATTTTATTTTTTCAAGGGGTCAATTAGACTATGTCATAAACATGTTTAAAAACACTATTAGTTAAACTATGGAATTGTTAATTTTGTGTTTTGAAAATGTTGGTTAAAAAATGTGTTACTTCACTTGATTCAGGTATCAATAGTTTTGTTTTAGTTCAAGCCCCTGGTAACCAAGACATGACAGACGGAATTCTGTTAAAATAATAATTGTCAAAGTTAAAAAAATGTCTAATAGAGTCTGGTGTTAATTACAACCATGAACGTCAGTAGGTAGTGTACAAAACAAAGAAAAAAAAAACTGATTTCGAAGATATACTCAAAATGTTAATTCAGAGATGCGGTTGACTTAAAATTTGTTCCGGTCATAATTGAATCAATTTGAATTGATTGAAACGTAGAGGCGCAGTGCCTCAACTTAAACTGCTCTACATGTTGCGAGAAAATAACTGCACTCAGAATTTTACTCGATTCAAATGAAACTCAACACTGAACTCTGTTTGATATAAAACAAATAGGTATATAGAAAAATCAGGGTCATGTCATCGGAGAATTTTTTCCGAAAGTTGTTTCGGAACGAATATGTCGAATGGAATTTTCCGAAAATTCCGGAAAATTCTGTTCGGATCGGATAACTCGATTTATGTAGTAGCAAAATGTGAAACGGTTTACTACCTCGTATCTTCACCCCGCAGTATTATAATACACTATATAAATAAATAAAGCAATATCCCCAAAATACGTTAAACATTATAGTTAGAATCTCGAAACAATTCAACTAACTAGTATATTATTATATGTATGTATGGAATGATGCAACAAAACTAAAATACAAACTAAAAACTAATAAATTAATATGTAACGCAAATTCGTGTATATTCTTATTTTAATTGTCATGTTATATAGCAATATTAAAATACTATTAAAGTTGCATATAAGAAAATCTTTAAATAATACACAAGTTTGTTAAACCAAAATCGAATACAACTCACTAGA
The DNA here is from genome assembly GCA_949126925.1 of Cheilosia vernalis. Classification (NCBI taxonomy): domain Eukaryota; kingdom Metazoa; phylum Arthropoda; class Insecta; order Diptera; family Syrphidae; genus Cheilosia; species Cheilosia vernalis. The sequence continues at coordinate 46,390,693 of OX421358.1, forward strand.
CAATTTATTTAAATTACATTTATTTGTGGCAAATATTTACATAAAATAATAACTAAAAGTCTTTATAGCTACAGCTGTTTTTTTTTTGTAATTCAACGAACAATCTAAAGTTAATCAAATTAATAGTAAACGAATACATTAAATTCAGTAAGATATTTTCAGCGGATAGTGTAGACAAAATGTAGAGCATTACTACTACTAAATAATTCGAAATTACTCTTTTGAAGTTGATGAAGTAGTAAGAAATAACATGTGATAAATATTGTAGAAATGTAATTATGTTATGTGTTGTATTATTTTTCAATTTATGTATGATGATGATGACAAATTATGATAAGCGTACTAATTTTGAAAAGAAGCCGAATAAGTTGATGTTTGTGAAGTATTGAATTAAATGAACTCTTTATGTTTTTTTTTTGAAATAGCTTACTATTTATCAATTGTAAACAATTTTTTCTTTGCAAAATGTAATAACTAAACAAAAGAAATTAAAAGTCTTACTCTAGTATCCATTGTGTTATACTGTATGGTGTATTCTGAAATCAATTGTTAATCAGTCAGTCTGAAAGATATAGCGCGTTTCCTACAATTAATGTTTCTAGTTTTTACGACTTCTATTTAAGTACCTTCAATTATAAGATGATAAGTGTTGTAGGAAAAAGTTATATACAACTTTAGTATGCACTCTTTCCTTTGTATTCTCAATTCGTGGTTTATCTCTTTTTTTTTAATTTCATAATGAAATTATTCGCAATCACAATCGGTGGTTTTGAGATGTTTTTTTTTTTAATTATTATTATTTTTCTTATATGATTTTCAATATTTATGTTTTAACTTAATTTGTTATTCTTAATTAAAAATGTGTGTGTGTAAGATTATTTGTATTAAACGAATATTCCTGTAACAGGTCATCTGAGTCCGCCGACTCACAATCTGTTTAAATGAGCCATTTTTGTTTATAAAAATTACTCTTCTAATTTTTTTTACAAAACCCATGTGTAATTAGGTCGACTTCCCCTTTTTTGCAAGAAAATGCAGTTTAGGCAAATAAAATAATAATAACGAAAGTTAAATGGTTTCAAATACTACAGTCAGCTTCAAACATCCAATTACGAAGTAACAGCTACGTGGTCCTAAACATACATTCCCATACCGTACATTGATCCCCAATCAACGCCTTGGAAGCCCGACATATCAACGTTTGCCAAAGTATAGCTTTGGTATGGATTACCAGCAGCAGCTGCAGCTGCTGCTGCAGCATGTGCATTCATTGGATTTGAAGCAGCAAGAGCTGCTTGTTGTGCAGCTGCAACATGCGCTGCTGAATTTGCGGCGTGAGCTGCCGTATTTGCTGCAACTGCAGCATGATTCGATGCTTGACTCGCAGCTGAATGTTGGTTTGCTGCATTATGCTGCTGCTGCTGGTGGTGGTGGTGGTGGTGCTGCTGTTGTTGTTGGGCTGCTGCAACTGCTGCAGCAGCGCTTGCTGGAATTGGATATGGTGCGTATCTGTATAAGAAAACAAAAAAGGTACACAATTTATTAGATAAAATATTGACTTAAGCTCATCAGTATTTGTACTCCCGTATGTTTGTGAGACGATCGCGAGAGGTACCTACACTATACAAATTACATTTATTATTTTCTTATTTTCTATTCACAAAGATTTTCGCTAGACTAATGTTTTTAGATAAATTTTGCTGCTTACAGTTTAAGATAAGTTAAGCAAAAATAATTTGATATTTAAGCAGAAATGCGTAATGTTCAATAGCAGTTATGTCAAATTTGTGTTTGCCAGGGTCATTCAATTCGTGGTTTAAAGTTGGTAGCGCTAGCATTTAACACCTGTCTAACTCAGCTGTCATTTGAAGTGTCATCTAATAGCTGAATGTTTGCCATTTACGATAACAATCGGAGACGGGGCAACAAGCCACACAGCACGACCAATTATTTTATGAATTATTTTGCCAATCTTCCCGAGGCGGCTACGTGAATATTGCCTTTCACACTTAATGGTAAAGTCCAAACTCTCTAATGAAATGAAGTTTTCATCAAAAATGTAACGTTCTGTATGTTTTATTTAGCTTTAAGCTAAGTATCCTGCTCGCGCTTAATTTTATCTTCCATACAAAAATGTCTACAAAGATAAAATTTACCGAGGCAGGTTAGCAAAGCAGTATCCTGTTCGCACGCTAAATTCGTAACTTCATGTAAATGGGCCGATAAAAAGTACCCACTCATTTAGCTCGCGAAATAAATGTCCGGTACATTAAATCGGAGATAAATGTTGACAGAAGAAACGGAAATTTTTTAAATTATTTTGTTAAATTAGGTACAAAAAATAGGTATAAATTTTGTTACAAATATTTAAAATGTCAGTCTGGTAGACGGCCTTCGGCCAAACCGCTAAAGACTAGGATATTATATTTTTCTGTTTGAGTTTATATATTTTATGAAATAAAAAAAATAGTCTAAAAAAGAAGAAACGGAATTAAAAGTTTGCTGTGTGTTTGCTATTTTTTTTTATAGGAAAACGCAAAGAATATTTGCGTGAGAAACAACAGGAAACGCAAATTTAACGCAGAGATATTGTTTTGCGAGATATCGAGATATTTATTTATATCAGAATATAGAATTATTTGGCCTCGAATGTTTATCGGGTAATAATAATTGTTTCGCGACGGTAAAGAGACTTTGGAAAGTTTTGTCTTCTACTTGCTGCTATAGAAATTGTTTCAGCTGATGCATTGGTTTAAATATTGTGATGCTTTTGAAGTTTGAATTTAAAATAACGTGTATAATTTGAATCACCTTTACCGACATTTTGTCATGATCATGAACTTATATCTTTTGTCCCATTTATATCATATTTAAAAATTTAGCTAACATTTATCTTTGCTGTGGGGAAACGGAGTGGAGACTAGGGACGCTAAAATTTAGCGCGAGCAGGATACTTAGCTTTACTCTCGAATATTTCGAAGATATTACTATTATTATAAAGTGTTTTCCAATAAGAGGTGTTATTTTGGTATTCAAAGAAAAATGCCATTTTTTGAAATAAATGATCGGATGTTTATTTCATAATAAAGAGGAAGGTATGCCGTTAATAATAAAAAACAACATCAGCCAAATGGCCATATCCTTTTCATGAAATTTTCCAGAACCAAACCGCAAAGTGGCTGCCCTATATCCTTGATAGCCTCACGAATTTTATCTTTCAGGTTTTAAATCGACGCTGGGATGTTGGCGTAGACCTTATCTTTCACGTGGCCCCATTAAAATATCCCGTAAAATATCAATGGTTTCGTTGCTTGATGATCGGCCGGCTTGAGTTCTTGTTTTACCTGAACTTTATAAGCCTTAAGACCAAGTATTTATGCAAAATACGCTGTAATGACGTTTGTGGAATGCCCAATTCCAAAGAACAATGGTTGTTCCATGGGTTTTCTTCAACACTTTGGGCTACAGCAGCAATATTCTCAGTTGATCTTGAGCGACGTGCACGGGTTTTATTCTTCACATCACTAACTTGTCCCAACAGCTCGAATTTTTCCACCAAATTTCTGCGGTCCGACAAGGTGCTTCACGACGACCATTTTTGTAGTGAATTTTAATAATTTCAATGCGTTGTTGAAGCGTGTATCGTTCCATTTTTAGTAATGGCGTAGTTTCTACACGTCAAATGTCAAAGAATAAAAGCTTCAAAAGTGACAGCTACCGAAATAGGGGGTCATTCACAATAACACCTCTCATTGGAAAATCCTTTATCTTATTTACAAGTAAATAAATTACAAGGTCAATAACTTTTGATCTAGTCTAGCTGTCAGGTCTTTCGACTAGTGTTATTGAATAGGGTAAAGGACCAGTGACGTTTACTCGAAGGTGCGTGCTGAAAATACTACTTTACTTTGCTTTTCTGAAATCGAAGATCAAAAAAATACGCCTATTATAACTTGTATTTGTTTATAATAAAAAAAGACTAAATTTAATGAAATACATTTTTTTTTAATTTAATATTTCGTGGGATTTTTTAAATTTTGGCGATGGATAGAAGGATTTTTTTTTTGGTATAACCATGGGATAACCTGCTTCTAAAGTTCTAAGGTCTGTGATCACTGATTTGACATTTCTTTTTTGCTAGCAAACCAAACAAAATACTGCCTATGTCTGTCTCCCTCTCCCTCGCAATAGTAAAATAATGTCAAAACAGTCATTATGTCATGATATTGCGTGTATGTTTGATTTGAGAATGGTATTTACTATATTTACTATATTTAAATGCTCCCAGTTGTTTCGAACACAAAGCGTTGCAAAGAAAAAAGCGAAACGAAACGAAAAAATAAATTACTCTTGTCCAATTTTTTCCGGAATTTGTGGAGATTGTAAGCCTAGGTATGCTCTATAGGCTTGTGAAAAGTGCACCAAAATATATTCAGTGGTTTCTAAGATTTTTGCATTTAAAGACAGGCAGTCAAATTCATTCTAAGTCGAACAGAACTACACCAATTTTATTTATAAGATAAGATTAACTAATCAGTATTTGTAAATGAATAGTTAATCCGCAGTCAAAGTAACCAGGTGGCAATGAAAAAGCCATTGGGGTGTTCAGCTCGCTTCAGAGCACCATGGACATGCAAAATCACACCCAAAAAATAAAAAAAAAAACAAAATAAAAAAATACAAAAGTTTTTTCCCTTATAGATTTACCTATCGCTATCGTTCCACCATGGCAAACGTAGAGTTGTTGTGCGTGTACCTACTGTGTGCACGAACAAGAAGAAGAACAAGCACAACACAAGATCATGCACTCAACAGCCACAGCCAGCGTCCCTAAATAATGTGGTGCGCTATACTTTACAACGGGTCTCCACGAGCAACTTTTCATAGCTTAATGTCTGTCAAATTTGATAGTAAGAAAGAACGATAGTATGCAATAAAATGTAGGGTGGGTATTTCATAGCTTACTAACTATTTCATTCGTTCAAATGTCGCTGAGCTGAGCACATAGTTGCGTTCTCGCATTAAAGGCCATGACAGCTCATATCATACTATCGATAGCAAGCAATGAGCTAAGCAATATATTGCAAGAATTTTTTATCGTACTATTTGTGGTCTTCACGGTCAATTTCCATAGTATGTGCCCATATTGCAAGATATGATAAAGTAGTAGAGACACCGGTTTACAGAACATTTAAACACAAACTGGTATGAATAATTATTCGTTTCCACTCTGGTCCTGTCAGTGTATATAATATGGAATTTAATATAGAGGTCGGTTACGCAGCTCACAATAACTGACAAAAATATAAATTCGAGTATTTGAAATTGCAACTGCTGTGTTCAGCTGAAAAATTGGAAATAATTTACTATGGTAGGCCAACTCCACCTTTTCGAAATTTATTTAAATTTTTTATGAGACACTTTCATGAAAAAATATGAATCCAAGCTCTACCTGTGTGGTTGCCCTTCTATAAGCAGTCTTCTTTTAGCCTTGTCAGTTTTTTTTTCGAATTATCTGACCATTTTAGAGTTGTTTTAAATAAGCATATTGTTTCGCAATAGAAATAAATAAATATGTATAGGTACCTATCCAAAAAAAAAACTAAGAAATAGGATCGTTGTCTATCACGTCCTCGTAGTGTCCTGGAACCTGGTATATAACTAAAAACACACTATCTTACTACGGTAGAAAATACAGTGAACACCCTACTGAAAGCCCCACGGCAGATCATTGTATGTACGCGAACAAAATATTTCCATATAACATACCATCCACTAAATATAATATAGTATGTACTTATATAGAAAATATATTTAATTTGATTTAAACTTACCTAACACTATGAAGTGCTGCTTGAGGATATGTTGTTAACAATTTTCCATAGCCCGGTGTTGCTGCTGCAGCAGCTGCTGCTGCCGCTGCATTTTGTACTGAGAAAGGTGTATGCAGCATTGCTTGAGCGGCATGTGCTTGAGCCGCTTGTTGTGACTGTAGCATAGCCAATGGGTTGACTGTAGTAACTGCCGAAGCAGATCCTGGTCCTCCCACTAATTGGCCTGGAGCTGTTGGTAACCGTACCCCCAATGTACCGAACATTAAGCGTTTCTGTAACAATTGTGCGGCCGGAGTAACTGCCTCTTTCGGTTGAGCCTTCTTACATTCTACCTTCTTGTTCTTAATGGTGTGAAAATGAATTTCACACACACGGTCCACAACATCTTCATTTTCGAATGTGACAAAGCCAAAACCACGATGACGTTTAGTTTGTTGGTCCATCAACATGACTGTTTCTTCAACTATGCCAAATTGACCAAAGTATGCCTTAACCTCTTCCGCTGATGTTTCTTGTGATACCCCACCGACAAAGATTTTCTTAGTCTTATTTGCTTGGCGTGGTCGATTTTTTGGTGTTGCATGTTTTGGATCGATCTTCTTCCCATCAAGAGTATGAATTGGCACTTTTAATACTTTCTCGACACTGTTTGGCTCTTGGAAGGTTATAAAGCCGAATCCGCGACTCCTCTAAAAGTTTAGAATTATTATTATAGAAAGTTAGATTAATTGTTTACAGAAACTAAACTATTTATTTAGTATTTTATTTATTTCAATGAAAATTATCGAAAATATTTTAAATTTGTAATACAGAAACAGCTAATGTATCTAAAAATATTATAGTACAGTGAACACTTTGCAACTACGGATAAAACAATTTGCATTGACTGTGTTGCGTAGTATTTGAATAAAGGAACCTGTTTACCTAAAGTTTTTTGCCATTAGTCAATTCTTTTAAATACAATTAAAAGTGTTAAATACAATTGAAAGAAAGTCGTATTATAATAGCTGTATAAATTGGAAAAAAGTGCATATAGCACGTAGCATCTAATTAATTGTTTTCGATTTAACAAATTTTCTTTTTTTGACGATAGCTATATTTGTCTTCCAAATCTTACAAAAATGATAAGCTCCATTTTAGTTTTCACTGTTTTAGCTGCAATGCAAGGGAGCAATGAAGTTTCAGAATAAAATACGACATCAAAATGTTGACAATGGATTTACAAATAAGAGTTTCAAAGCCCAAGGGTGAACTGGAAGCGTTTATGCATCTTGTACCACTGAACTTACATGTACAGGTAACAGTGCGCTACGGCTTAGTGCAGGGCATAGGAATCATTCTCCAAAATCAGGGAAAAGCGTATTAAAGTTTGTAGAAGTTTCGCAATTTCGCAAAGTACCTAATTATTTCAGAAAGTCTTCATACCATGTACATTGTACATACTATACATATGTATTAATCTGCATTTTAAAATTTGATTTTTTCATATACCTATGTATACATTTAATTCGTTGTGCGGCACAAAGAAAAAACCACACACAAAAAATTTGAAGACATTTCTTCTTAGAGCTTACTAAATTTTAGTTAGAATTCTTAGATTTTTGTTGAAATTATCTTTTAATTAATAAGAAAAACCCTAAAAACGTTGAAATATTTTCTTGAAAAACTGTTAATTAAAATTAGTTTAAATATTTATTCGATGTTCACTGTATTTAATAATATTTAATGTTTTCTCTGGTCTTCTAAAATGCTGAAACCTTTGGAAATTAATTAGTCTAAGACGCCACTTATTTTAGACCATACTAAACACACATGATCTGTATGCTTGTGTACTTCTAATTTCTACAAATCGATCTACAATATTAATTTTTTTTAAATAAGCTGATTGTTTAGATCATTCCCACATTCTACTAAAATCACCATATAATTACACTAATATCCTATGCTTCAATAAAAATAAAAAGTTTATCAACCTTCGAGAATAGGTCTTTCGAAAGTTTCTAGAAGATAAAAATAATAACAAACAAACCAAATAAAAAACAGGTAAAGGAAACTATGTATTCAATATGTTGAATGTTAACGTATAAAAAAATCCCTTTTGTATTTCGCCATCTTTCTAACTACGGAGCAAACAACATTAAATATATATTTATGCTCAACCAATACGATCACAAAATAAGATTAATATATGCTTACGCTATAAAAAAAAAATGCGAAATAAACGGGGGAAATATGTGCATACGATGAATACGTAGAGAGAAGGTTTATATGAAATTTTCAGATTGATCTTTTTGTTTATACCTCTCGTAACGTGCAATGTGAAATCAGTCCAGGTACTTTGGAATAAAAACTGAATTTAAAAATCCATATTTCAGTTCCTCTGAAAAACACAAACCGTATTTATTTCGCATAACAAGAGGACGAAGGGATTTCCACTATCCCCGGATTAGCAACAAATATCCCGTAGGAGACTAGTATGCGTAGAGAGCTATATTTGTATGGATGTATGTATGTACATAAGGATACATGTCTTTCTGCAAGTAACGTTTCAAATATGCAATGAGAAAAAAAAAAGTAAGATACAGGTTTAAAAATACTTTGTTTGAGACTTTTGAGGATGTAGCAATACCCATTCATATAATGTATGTTTGTATATGTATGCATATGCCTAAGCCTCATTCACGATTTTGTTACTTTTTTTTTTTTAAATGCTAGGACGCGATTGAATTCCTTTACAGCTTGGTGATGTACCTACTAGAGCAACCTCTTTGACCCACATTTCCAAACATTGGAAAAGGGGTTAATGTCATACGTACCTAAATACCTACGTACATATTTTTTTCGTTTTGAAAGAATCCCCTTTATATTTAACCACCGTTGTATACACATATTTCAGTATGCAGCTGGTATATGCCAGTTGTCGCCTACCTTTTATTGCATGGTAGTACCTACCTACTCCGTCCTATTTTGTAGATATTGAATTGAAAAATTTTATACATTGACATCGGTTAATATTGCCGATGCAAGAGCGACTGATTATTAAACACTATAGGTGATGCAAATGATGCACTATACTGAGAAATTGATATAAGGTATAAACACATAATCATATCCCCAATGCGAAATCTCGCTGCGAGATATTTACATAGAATACAGCATTTAAAAAAAAAGATGGCACGCTTGAAAATATTGGCAATCCATGAATTTGTCGTAAAATGCATCCACCGACAGATGGTTAAAAATTTCCGTTTTTACCTGTTCATAAATTATCTCATAGTTAAGAGCGTGAACATAATGTAAGTATTATAATAGTTATATATAATAATAGCGAAACCAAAGGAATTACACTTAACCAGCAGCTGATCACTTTTTTTTTCTTACCTTTGTAGATCAATTTTATTTATTAACTCACTTTTTATGAAGTCTTATTATAAACTAATAACCAATTTTAAAATAGAATTTAAAACTTCTTTCTGCGTAAGAAACACGTAACATACGCCCAAGAAATGTGTATACACTACAGTACAGACTTTGAAAGCTGAATTCATTAGACAGTTATACATTTTTATTTTTTTTTTTCACATGATTTTAATATGTATAAATAAATAAAGCCATGAATATTAAGCCCACATTACTGAGACTTTAATAAATTAATATCCCATTGCGTTATACTTTTCAAAATTCGAATCTTATGTAGGTACTAACTGATTTATAAAAGTATTTTAATTAAACAGGATGTTTGAAGTGTCAGATATCAATCATTATCATAATTTTTGCAGGTGTGCGTTTGCAACGCACAACGAATATGCTTTGCACACAAAACAAAAATACCTATCATTGTTTTCCTTAATGTCGATGGATGTGTAAAAAAAAGGAATACTTTTTCAATTCAATTCATACCAGCCCATAAAAATTAAAAAAAAAAATACATAAAGGTACAAAACAAAGGAAGCATTATTCTTACCTGTGTAACAGGGTCCTTCATAATCAGAACATCTGTGACTGTTCCAAACATATTAAAGTATTCCTTTAATTTTTCCGAAGATGTTTGCCAACTGAGACCACCAACAAACAGTTTTCCAGGTGCTGGATCTGTACCGATGTTATTTGGTGTCGATCTACCTGATGAAGTAGATTTCGCAGAGCTGATATTAATAGCTCCATTCATAGTAGTCTGTTGCTGCTGTTGTTGCTGAACTAAAACGCTGACATTTTTTGCCTGCAACGGGGAACTTGTAACAGCTGCGGATGGGAGCGTACCATTTACTGCCACATTATTGTTTATTGTTGCCACTAATGCGCTGTGCAATTCCCGGCTATGTTGATCAATGAGTCCAGGATTGTCGATCGGGTTGCTGTGGGGGAAAAAAAGCGTGTCGTCCTTTATATGATGCTGCAACATTTTGTTTGGAAAACAATCGTTTTCCGATTTTATCTGAATCTTGACAAATTTCTTGTGAACTTTTTTAATGATAAACACACAGCTACCACATAAATCTTAGTCAAATGCCAAATTATTATTTCTCAATTTTTTTATGTTCGTTTCTATCAAAATTGCTTTGTTTCTATGAGAACGAAGTTTTATTGTAGATTTGAAATCGATTTGGAATGCGAGAAAATTAGAAAAAAAATAACAGCGTTGCCTTAGTAAAGTTTATTGATAACGCAATTTGCAAACGCCTCTCTCTCTGCTTTGTATAAAAATTTATTTTGAGATACTCGAGTTGAATACCAAACCCAAATTAAAAGAAATAACTGTTTTAACTATAAGAACAACAAAAAATTGGGTGACACTTTTAATCCTCGCAAGAAACATGTGCACGAAGTACGACTTAAGTAATGAAACTGAATACTGAACTGAAGTGAGTTTCTACCAAACAAACAACAGAAGGTCTGTTCGTCTGTTCTCTTTCCATGCGCTGTTGCTGTTATTTTGTCGCTTTGTCTGCGTCTGCGTTTCTTATCTTTTTCGTATATCGTAGATCGTTCGTTTTCGTATACAAGCAAGACTCGGCCAGCGGTTTTCGTAGTTTCGTACCTATCTACCTAATCCGGTGTCTCCAAGTGCAATTTTTCATTTCATGCAATCCGTCAGAATGGTTTGTATGAAAAAACGATAGTATGCAATAAAATGTAGGGTGGGCATTTCATGATTTCATATCATATATATTTCATTCATTGAAAGGTCGCTGAGCAGAGCACATCGTTGCGTTCTCGCATTAGGCCATGAAATCATTTCTCTTTTCCCATCTACCATTATTTTGTCATGACTATACTTGTGTCTTTTATTCAAATACGCCACTCAGCCATCGTGGAAATGAAAAACAAGTGTCAAACTGCAAGATATTGCAGCTCATTTCATGCAATCGACAGCATGTAATGAGCTGAGCAATATATTGCATGAAATTGGGTTTTCATGAAATTTGTGGCCTCTTCGTGGAATTTAAATAATCACCCCTATCGGGAATAATATTTCCCCGAATGTTCCCTATTCAGCAATCTTATTTACATTGCTGACAAGGGAAACATTTCCATCGGAACTTATTTGCGATAGCCCTAAATATTAAATATTTCATGAAATGAAAAATTGCACGTGGAGTGGAGACACCCCGGGTCAGAGATGAATGAATAAAAGAGATGGTTATCTTTCGTACGTCTATCCCCCCAAAACCCATTTGTTTACATTGTTGTTTTTGTAATTTCAACTCCTGTATGTGAATACGTGTGACCAACAAAATAGCATGTTGCTAATGGCTGACCGCGAAACATCTTGATTTTATGAGTATCGCGGAGTTTAATTGTTTTGTGTTTCGTTTGGAATTTGTTTGGTTTTTGTGGAGATGTTGATTAAACAGAAAATAATAGTGAAATACACATTAGAGAATACCGAATTCTTGCATTAAAGTCCAATTCATGAACTCACATATACTATAATAGAAATGAGCAGGTGTGTGTGACTTCATGAATTTTTCTGGAAAACAGCTTGTAGACAGCCGCACTTCCACTGGAAAGTTATATATCTCTGTATTCCATTATCTTTGCCCCGGGTAACCTACCCTAGAGTCTAGACCAAAGATAATGGAATACAGAGATAAATTTTTCATATCATGCAATGTATCATACTATGAAAACTGCCCGTGGAGACCACAAATAGCATGATAAAAAAAATGTCTTGCAATACATTGCCCAGTTCTTTGCTTGCTACCGATTGTATGTCATTTCTGTGCAGTTTGACACTTGTTTTTCATTTCCATGATGGCTGAGTGGCGAATGGTCGCTTGTTGGTGTAGCGCTGAAATTACGCACTTGCTTAAATCGAGACAAATATAGGTAGTCATGACAAGATGATGGGAAAAGATAAAGGATTTCATGGCCTAAAGGCTAAAGTTCAGTACGCAGATGACCCGAAACGAAAAATCCCATACAAAAGCGATACAATGAAATCATGAACGAAAAATTTCGCTCTCCTTGTCGTTTTGCAGTAGGTACGCAGCTGGTACGCAGATGCTGCGAAATGATGGCGGAAAAGTGGTTAGTTGTAGTAAATTGCTTGGTACAATTCACCACTCTCTTTTCGCACACGTTTATTGTCCGGGACATTATTTGCTCGCGAAAATTTGACATGTGTACTGCAGTGCTGCCAGCTTTTATAAGAGGTATGGAGCCAAATTGGAAAATGTTGGCGCCAAAAATACCCGAGGGGGAAGTAATCAGGTGTATTCAAGGAACTTTTCTGTGCGTATTCATGGTGAATCACAGTGTATCACAGTGTATTCAAACGAATTCGTATGCAATCACAAGTAGAAAATCTGTAGTCAAGGACTACTCAAAACTATTGATTACTTCCCCCTCGAAAATACCTAAACTCAAATATGAAGATCAAAAATTCACTTTTTTTTTGTTCACGCATTTATTAATTTTTTTTAAAGACGACGATAAATTAATAGGCGGTCATAGCAAAAATTCTGACAGAAAAAATGTTCTCTACGAAAATTGTTAAAACAAATTGACTACCTTATTGGATTCCATCAGAAAAAAAGTTTCTGACACATGGAACAGAAAGAAATTAAATATTTCAGTGGAATGATATGTTTTTTTTTATGGAATTAACTAAGAAGTTGATCGGAAAAAAATCCAAAAATTTAAAGATAATGTTACATTCGGGCTGGGATTCGTAAAGATAAAACACTATTCCGTTTAACTTCTCTAATAAAATTCACTTTTATTCCACTTTTATCGACTATTCTAATATTTCACTTATTAAGTACCAGAACACTATTACTTAAACAATTCTTCAACGTTTCAAACCAATCACTTTATTTACTCTATTACTTTTCACTTATTTATCTTCACAAACTATTACTATCTCGAACTTTAACCAATCACTGTTATAAATCAACTGTCTCGCCCTCTTCTAAAAGCTGTCCTTTTATACCCGCTCCGCCATCTGACGAGAACTTTCTAGCTAATTCTAAGTGGTTCTAGAACAAGGTTCAGTGGTGACAGATTCCAGTCTCCAATTGGAAGTGACACTTGAGTGGAACTTGTTTTGTGACTTTAAGGCCTGGTTTCATAAAACTGTCTAAGGCCTGGTTTCACCAAACCGTGACTAAGGGCTTGTTTCACCACTTAAGTTACACGATACCTTCCACGCCACAATATCCCCCTCTTAAACTTGTTCGTCCCGAACAAACTCGTTAACATTTTCACCATTATAACGATGAAGACGATCCACATGAACGACTTTCAGCTTGCCTCTTCCTCGTTGGATGCGATAGACAACGTCGTTGATGCGCTTTACGATTGTATAGGGCCCTTCCCAGTCTTGTTGCAACTTAGGCGATAAACCTTTCCTTCGATGAGGGTTATATAGCCATACCAGATCTCCTTCCTGGAATCCTGTAGTTGTCGTTTTAGTATCGTACCTCGTTTTCATGCGGTCACTGGCTATCTTAATCTTATCCCTAGTGTCTCGATGCACGTCCCTGATGATATCCCTGAGGTCTGTAACGTATTCCTCCACATTCTTGGGCTCTTCGCATGGATATCCAAACATCAACTCGCTAGGTAGGCGGACTGTTCGACCAAATAATATTCCAGATGGAGTATGTCCTGTGGTGTTATGCACTGCTCCTCGATAAGCCAATAAGAACATGGGAATCTGCTTATCCCAGTCTCTCTGGTCTTCGCCAACGACCTTAGAGAGGTGTTCATTCAGTGTCCTGTTGAAGCGCTCCACCATCCCATCTGATTGTGGATGAAGCGGGGTTGTCCTTGTCTTGTGAATCCCGAGTAACTGGCACACTCCTTGGAAAATCTTCGACTCGAAGTTCCGTCCTTGGTCTGAATGCAGTTCCATTGGTACACCGAATCTGCTTACCCAGTTATTGACGATTTGCTCCACCACGGTTTTAGCTTCTTGATTTGGGATAGCAAATGCTTCAGGCCACTTACTGAAATAGTCCATAACAACGAGGATGTACCGATTTCCATTGTTTGTTTCAGGAAACGGTCCCGCAATATCAACTGCTATCCTTTCGAAAGGGGCTCCAACATTGTATTGATGCATTTTGCCACGGACTTTCAGTCTCGGACCTTTGCTGGCCGCACATGTAACGCATTTCCTGCACCAAGTTTCAACGTCCTCCCTTGAATGAATCCAGTAAAAGCGTTCCCGCACTTTTTCGAGCGTTTTATTGATTCCCAAGTGGCCTCCAGACACTCCATCATGCAATTCCCTGAGCACTTCCTTAACCTTTGACCTGGGTACAACAAGCTGCATTACGAACGACTTTCCATCCGGGCTTTCCCATCTTCTTTTTAGAATGCCGTCTTGTACGTGAAGGGAGTCCCACTGCGCCCAGTATGCCTTCAGCTCGGGGCTCCTATTGGATATCTCCTGCCAGTCTGGTTTTCCCTCATGCTCCTTCCAGGCGATAATCGGTTCGATATCCGGATCTTCCCTTTGAGCCTCCCGTATTTCCCGCGCACTCCAGCCACCAATGGGCATAGCTCTCACCCTTTGAACGGACGCGACTTCTTTTTCCTCGTGTCGTAAGCAATGTTTGCAATTTGCTTTGCACGGTCGACGGGAGAGAGCGTCTGCATTAGAGTGAAGACTTCCCTTTCGATGTTGTATTTCGTAGTCGTACATCTGCAGCCGTTCGATCCACCTTGCGACTTGGCCTTCAGGATTCTTAAAGTGCAGCAGCCACTTTAAAGATGCATGATCTGTGCGGAGGATGAATTTCCGCCCATAAAGGTACTTATGGAAATGTTTTGTCGCCAATACCAAAGCAAGGAGTTCGCGCCTGGTAACACAGTAGTTCCTTTCTGGCTTTGAGAGAACTTTGCTGAAGTAGGAAACTACTTTCTCTTGGCCATCGTGCACCTGGGAAAGGACGGCTCCAATTCCCACATTACTAGCGTCTGCATCCACAATAAATGTTTTCCCAGGGGTGGGGTACGCTAGTATGGGGGCGTTGCACAACTGTTGCTTAAGTTCCTTGAAGCTGTTTTCGCACTCACCTGACCATTTGAATTGTTTGCCTTTTTCTGTCAGTTGATGCAAGCTCTTTGCGATCCTGGCAAAGTCCTTAACAAATCGTCTGTAATAGGTCGCAAGTCCCAGGAAGCTTCTCAGTTGATGTTTGTCTTTGGGAACCGGCCAGTTTTTCACTGCATCGACCTTCTCCGGATCAGTCTTGACTCCTTTGGAAGAGATGATGTGCCCGAGGTACTTCACTTCTGGTCTAAATAGCGAACACTTCTTCGGGTTAAGTTTTAGTTGCGCACTTCGTAGCCTTTGGAACACCTCCTTAAGGTTATCTCGATGTTCGTTAAATGTTTTTCCTACTACGATGACATCGTCCAGGTAGACCAAGCAGGTTTTCCACGTTAGTCCCAGCAAAACGCGCTCCATTAGACGTTCAAAGGTAGCCGGAGCATTGCACAGTCCAAATGGCATTACTGTAAACTGCCAAAGCCCGTTTCCTGCTGTGAATGCTGTTTTCTCGCGGTCTTCTGGATGGATCTGCACTTGCCAGTAGCCACTCTTCAGATCGAGAGTCGAAAACCATTTGGCTCCGGATAGTGTGTCCAGGGTGTCGTCAATTCTTGGAAGGGGGTAGCTATCCTTCTTGGTGACGTTGTTGAGTTGGCGATAGTCCACGCAGAATCTCGTACTTCCGTCTTTCTTCTTGACCAAGACGACCGGCGATGCCCACGGACTTTTTGAGCTTTCAATCAGTCCCTCCTTTTCCATCGTCGAAACCATTTCTGCAACCTCCGTCTGCTTAGCCAATGGTAGTCGTCGGGGAGGCTGACGAATCGGTCTCGCATCTCCGGTGTCGATTCGGTGTTCTACGAGATGTGTTCGGCCATACTCGCTGTTCTGCGAAGCAAATATATCAGCGAACTCGTTGATTAAACTACCTGCCATGGACCGCTGCTCCTGATCCAGCTCGCACTCTCCGAGTATATTCTTTTTCATCTCCGATATCTCCGTAGGTCTAACCGCTTTCACATCACTTGCATTGGACAGTTTTGTGACCGCAGTAATCGGTACGCACTTTCCAATCACTTCCCCTTGTTTTAGTTTCACGCTTTTGTTTTCCACATTGAGGACACGAACGGGAACCAAGTTGTTCTTAGGTTCAACCAGCATCTTTCCGACGATATACCTCTGATAATAATTTTCTGCATCTGGCTCGACTAGGTAGAATCGGTGGCTCCCAGGGTCGCCTTCCAGCTTTGTCCAAATAACTGTTTCTGACGAAGGTGGTAGTATTTCGTCCTCACTTACAACTGTCCGTAGAGCTGCGACGTTCTCGTTCCCGTAAACCATCGGAATCTCGACGTTCTTGTACTTTATAACTTGCAAACCGATGTCGAGTACTATATCATGCGTCTTCATAAAGTCGATTCCGATGATGCATTCGTCACATATATCAGCCACTAAGAATGCATGGGAGAAGACTATTCCTGCAAGGTTTATCGTCAAGAGTACCTCACCATACACCTTTGCTGTTGCTCCAGTTGCTGTTTTCAGACAGTAGCTGCTGGTGTTGTGCAGCCATGCTTGGCGAACGATGTCCCTTCTGACTATGGAAGCGGTGGCACCTGTATCGATGGTGGCGACACACTTTTTCTGGCCGATATGGGCTTCCACTGTCAGACTCCTATTACATCGTTTGGTCTGGGAAACCTGAATTGTGGTCCTGGGGGCGTCGATTCCAGATGTTCCATCCGCCGAAAGCTCAAACGCCTCCTCGTTCCTAGCTCTGCAATGTGGACAACTGCCCTGTCTACGTTCGGCTCTGCACTGTCGTTGTAGATGTCCAATTTTATTGCAGTTCCAGCAACGGATCGGTCCCCTTCGAGAACTGTTACGGTCGACTACTTCTGTTCTCTGGCACGAGCATTCAACGGATGTCATTTCTCTCACGCGGTGAAATCCTTGAGATGCTTGGTCAGCAGCTCTCATGGTTAAAGCAAATGCCAGTGCCTCAGGAAGAGTTCTCTTTCCAGCCATTCGTAGAGCCATCTGCAGTTGTCTGTCCTCTATGGCTTGTGTAAATGCCTCAATAGCCATTTCATTGATGACATCCTCGCCGGCATTGGGATAAGACAAGTGCGCTAGCCGTTCGATATCAGCTTGCAGTTGCTGGAGTGTTTCTCCCCTCTTCTGGATTCGACTGCGAAGTTGCACTCTATATACTTGCTGCATATGGTCGTCACCGAATCGCATCTCAATAGCCTTCACCAATGCATCGTAGTCGCGTTGTTTTTCTGCTGAGACAGTTTGAAGCAATTCTGCAGCTGTACCTCGTAATGCGAGTGTTAATGCAATCGACTTTTCCTCGTCGTCCCATCCATTGGTCGTTGCAGCTGCTTCGAACTGTCTCTTATAAATTGGCCATGATGTTTGACCATCAAAAACGGGTGGTTGCATCTCCTTCCTTCTTGGGCAGTCAGCAGAATATTCCCGAGCCTTCTGTTTCTTGACTATTTCGAGCTCTTTAGTTATATTCTTGATGTTTGTTCCGAGCTCTTTAGCTATGTTCTCGATGTTTGTCTCGTGTTTTTGAAACGTTTTGTTAATTTCCTCAAACTTTGTTTCATGCTCGTTTAATTTTTCATCAATCGCGTCGATTTTTACATCTAGAACATTCTTAAATTCTTCCACTGCATCTTTTTGTGCGGCGACAATGGAATTTGTCTGATCTTCAAGAGAATTTTTCTGTTCTTCTAGAGAATTTTTCTGTTCTGCGAACTTCAATTCCATGGAATTCTTCTGCTCTTCGAACTTCAATTCCATAGAATTTTTCTGTTGTTCAAGAGAATTCTTTTGTTCTGCGAACTTAGATTCCATAGAGTTTTTCTGTTCTGCGAACTTAGATTCCATAGAATTTTTCTGTTCAGCGAACTTAGATTCCATAGAATTTTTCTGTTCTTCTATCTTGACAAGAAGCAATTCCATCATAGCGCTAATATCAACGCTTGTACTTACTTGTTCTTCTGCCACGTCGAATAGCATGGTTACGAAGTATGAGGTCACTTTTCCCTCCAGCTGTGGAGAGATTCCGCTTTTCTAGTTCACTTTTCAATTGGGGTATGCTTAGTTGCAGCAATATACGACCCATTTTGTTTGTCTCTTGTAATTTAGAAATTCACACAAATTCACTTCTTTTTTTTTTTTTTTTTTTTTTTTTTTTTTTTTAAACTACACTTAGACACTTAGCACAGAATAAGTTTTATCCCACTTCTGACACCAATGTTACATTCGGGCTGGGATTCGTAAAGATAAAACACTATTCCGTTTAACTTCTCTAATAAAATTCACTTTTATTCCACTTTTATCGACTATTCTAATATTTCACTTATTAAGTACCAGAACACTATTACTTAAACAATTCTTCAACGTTTCAAACCAATCACTTTATTTACTCTATTACTTTTCACTTATTTATCTTCACAAACTATTACTATCTCGAACTTTAACCAATCACTGTTATAAATCAACTGTCTCGCCCTCTTCTAAAAGCTGTCCTTTTATACCCGCTCCGCCATCTGACGAGAACTTTCTAGCTAATTCTAAGTGGTTCTAGAACAAGGTTCAGTGGTGACAGATTCCAGTCTCCAATTGGAAGTGACACTTGAGTGGAACTTGTTTTGTGACTTTAAGGCCTGGTTTCATAAAACTGTCTAAGGCCTGGTTTCACCAAACCGTGACTAAGGGCTTGTTTCACCACTTAAGTTACACGATACCTTCCACGCCACAATAATTTGCCATTTTTTTTTTGATAAACTAACTTTATAATTCATAAGCAACATTTTAAGACTAAGTTCAACCATCAAATTCAAGTGGTCAAGAAAAGCAAAAGATACGGTTGCGTTTTGCGTATGGCTATATGTATGTAACTGGGTGCTTATACGAAAAGAGTACATTCGCAATTGAATGCATTTTTTTTATAAATACCTAACTAGCCTAAAAATCACCAAACATTAAAGTAAATAGTCTAAATAAGGACAATTCCCAAATGAAAGTTTTAAGGAGCCAGTGAAAAGTTGGAGTATCCAAATCGGAGATAAAAAGGCTGTGATGGTAATACTGCTACTTGTGTAGCAGCTGATAGAACCCTCTACAAATTATTTTACGCTGCCTTTTCGCAGACGTTCCGCTGTCCACTTGGAGCCCACCAGAAAATTTCGGATCATCTCCGTACTACGCAACAATGTGCTCTGCTCAGCGAACAGTGACATTTTGTAACGATTCGATTTACAAAACCAGGGCACTCATTCCGTAACTCAATGGGGACGTTCGGATACCTAGTTTATGTAAAACGTCAACTAGATTGGTCGTGACTATGAATCCGAACGCGTTGACTAAGCAAGTTGAATTGTTTTTGTATTCTCGCGGCCAGCGTTACCTTTGTTTGAATTTGCGCTTTTTTATTTGGAAAAGCCCCTTCATAAATTTTTAATAAATTGCTATTTTCAAAAAAATACATTTAAAATGTAACACGGCTGACAATCACTACACTATTATAGTGTTATGCGAACCAATGGTTGTTAAATATCATGTGAAAATTCTAAATTACCAGAGTGGCCTTAGAAACCACACCTCTTTCTCTCTTCGCGCCTTTTTTCGACTCCTCAGAATTCTGCAACGGCCACTCTGTTTATTTTAAATTTGACTCTTCGAAATGTCAACTGAGTACGCAGGCAGGATTTTCTTGACTAGATTGGTCGGC
Organism: Cheilosia vernalis; assembly: GCA_949126925.1. Taxonomy (NCBI): domain Eukaryota; kingdom Metazoa; phylum Arthropoda; class Insecta; order Diptera; family Syrphidae; genus Cheilosia; species Cheilosia vernalis. Next base: position 46,410,782 of record OX421358.1, read on the forward strand.
TTCCCCTCCATAAACGTCAACTGCAAAAACTATACACGTGAACACTCTGGGCCAATAAAAACTGAGACGCATCTAGTCAGACAGCTGTCAGACTTACTAAACTACGAATCCGAACGTCCCCAATAATCGCCTGACGATATCGTTTTGACGATAGCTTTGCATCACGTAACATTGAAAATCACAATCGTCTGGACGACATCGTTTCGACGATACAAGATTTGCTTCACGTAACTCAATAATCGACAGACTACTATCGTCAAGACGATAGCGTTTGCGCGATAGCTAAAGAGGTATCGTCTTGCATTTATTTGTGTATTTTTCAGACAATAGGAATCTTTTTCATGAATTTTATTGTGAAAAATTGACTTAGTAATTTTTTAAAAGATTACCAATTCATGTTATAATAATTATGTGACAATCAACATTTAAAATCATAATTGCTTCAAAATGAAAATGAAAATAATTGCAAATTATACGAAGACGGAGACAATTAAGAGACGCATCCGACCCATTATCTCTTCTAACGGAAATGTAAATACATTCATTACAAATTTTATTTTATTCTTATATTTACTTCGTAGTTTTGTTCAACGCTATCGTTTATCAAAAGAAGCATTTTTGATGGTATTGAACAATAAATCTGCCAGGCGGTTGTCGTCTAACCTACATTCCCCCAATTTTAGAACCAATTAATTAACCGGCACCAAACACAAGAACCTAAATCCTTTAACAAATGTCACTTATGAAAATTCCCGCCAGATTCCAACTACAGTTTGTGAGCTTCTGGGAAATACTGAAAGCTCGCAAACTTTGTGTAGAATAACGATGGACGACAAGATAGTAGAAGAGTTACGTGAAGCAAATTAATGACGAGATCGTTGACTACTATCGCTGAAACGATTATCGTTCTCAGAGTTACGGATGAGTGCCCTGCCTACAACCCTTCATCCAACCCTGATCACCACCAATGGACACCACTGATCGCCACCACTGGCAGTACCACTAACCACTAACGGGGCTACCAACAAACCCGAAGCACCCACCGCCAGCGCCAGCACACGACTCAGCACCAGCAGACAAACAACAACAAACACCAGTGACGATTTTTACTTCGGACTTAGAAGTCACACTGACTTGCATGAGTACCCCGAGGAAAAACGGATTCGGGAAGACAGTACACTCAGTTCCTGGTGCAATACACTTGGCGCTGACCCTGTTCTCTAGAGACTGGCACCATTCTCTAAACTTTTGGCGGCTGAATTCTGCTAGCAGAATTGGCCATGTGTATATAGAATATAAGTTGTCGGGTTGTATTGTGAGTTATCCGAGCAACAAGCAGCTTCTTTCTTTTCCTCCGAAGGGTTGTATTGTGAGTTATCCGATCAACCATAGCTTCTTTTCCCCGTAGGGTTGTTCTTAGGTTCAACCAGCATCTTTCCGACGATATACCTCTGATAATAATTTTCTGCATCTGGCTCGACTAGGTAGAATCGGTGGCTCCCAGGGTCGCCTTCCAGCTTTGTCCAAATAACTGTTTCTGACGAAGGTGGTAGTATTTCGTCCTCACTTACAACTGTCCGTAGAGCTGCGACGTTCTCGTTCCCGTAAACCATCGGAATCTCGACGTTCTTGTACTTTATAACTTGCAAACCGATGTCGAGTACTATATCATGCGTCTTCATAAAGTCGATTCCGATGATGCATTCGTCACATATATCAGCCACTAAGAATGCATGGGAGAAGACTATTCCTGCAAGGTTTATCGTCAAGAGTACCTCACCATACACCTTTGCTGTTGCTCCAGTTGCTGTTTTCAGACAGTAGCTGCTGGTGTTGTGCAGCCATGCTTGGCGAACGATGTCCCTTCTGACTATGGAAGCGGTGGCACCTGTATCGATGGTGGCGACACACTTTTTCTGGCCGATATGGGCTTCCACTGTCAGACTCCTATTACATCGTTTGGTCTGGGAAACCTGAATTGTGGTCCTGGGGGCGTCGATTCCAGATGTTCCATCCGCCGAAAGCTCAAACGCCTCCTCGTTCCTAGCTCTGCAATGTGGACAACTGCCCTGTCTACGTTCGGCTCTGCACTGTCGTTGTAGATGTCCAATTTTATTGCAGTTCCAGCAACGGATCGGTCCCCTTCGAGAACTGTTACGGTCGACTACTTCTGTTCTCTGGCACGAGCATTCAACGGATGTCATTTCTCTCACGCGGTGAAATCCTTGAGATGCTTGGTCAGCAGCTCTCATGGTTAAAGCAAATGCCAGTGCCTCAGGAAGAGTTCTCTTTCCAGCCATTCGTAGAGCCATCTGCAGTTGTCTGTCCTCTATGGCTTGTGTAAATGCCTCAATAGCCATTTCATTGATGACATCCTCGCCGGCATTGGGATAAGACAAGTGCGCTAGCCGTTCGATATCAGCTTGCAGTTGCTGGAGTGTTTCTCCCCTCTTCTGGATTCGACTGCGAAGTTGCACTCTATATACTTGCTGCATATGGTCGTCACCGAATCGCATCTCAATAGCCTTCACCAATGCATCGTAGTCGCGTTGTTTTTCTGCTGAGACAGTTTGAAGCAATTCTGCAGCTGTACCTCGTAATGCGAGTGTTAATGCAATCGACTTTTCCTCGTCGTCCCATCCATTGGTCGTTGCAGCTGCTTCGAACTGTCTCTTATAAATTGGCCATGATGTTTGACCATCAAAAACGGGTGGTTGCATCTCCTTCCTTCTTGGGCAGTCAGCAGAATATTCCCGAGCCTTCTGTTTCTTGACTATTTCGAGCTCTTTAGTTATATTCTTGATGTTTGTTCCGAGCTCTTTAGCTATGTTCTCGATGTTTGTCTCGTGTTTTTGAAACGTTTTGTTAATTTCCTCAAACTTTGTTTCATGCTCGTTTAATTTTTCATCAATCGCGTCGATTTTTACATCTAGAACATTCTTAAATTCTTCCACTGCATCTTTTTGTGCGGCGACAATGGAATTTGTCTGATCTTCAAGAGAATTTTTCTGTTCTTCTAGAGAATTTTTCTGTTCTGCGAACTTCAATTCCATGGAATTCTTCTGCTCTTCGAACTTCAATTCCATAGAATTTTTCTGTTGTTCAAGAGAATTCTTTTGTTCTGCGAACTTAGATTCCATAGAGTTTTTCTGTTCTGCGAACTTAGATTCCATAGAATTTTTCTGTTCAGCGAACTTAGATTCCATAGAATTTTTCTGTTCTTCTATCTTGACAAGAAGCAATTCCATCATAGCGCTAATATCAACGCTTGTACTTACTTGTTCTTCTGCCACGTCGAATAGCATGGTTACGAAGTATGAGGTCACTTTTCCCTCCAGCTGTGGAGAGATTCCGCTTTTCTAGTTCACTTTTCAATTGGGGTATGCTTAGTTGCAGCAATATACGACCCATTTTGTTTGTCTCTTGTAATTTAGAAATTCACACAAATTCACTTCTTTTTTTTTTTTTTTTTTTTTTTTTTTTTTTTTAAACTACACTTAGACACTTAGCACAGAATAAGTTTTATCCCACTTCTGACACCAATGTTACATTCGGGCTGGGATTCGTAAAGATAAAACACTATTCCGTTTAACTTCTCTAATAAAATTCACTTTTATTCCACTTTTATCGACTATTCTAATATTTCACTTATTAAGTACCAGAACACTATTACTTAAACAATTCTTCAACGTTTCAAACCAATCACTTTATTTACTCTATTACTTTTCACTTATTTATCTTCACAAACTATTACTATCTCGAACTTTAACCAATCACTGTTATAAATCAACTGTCTCGCCCTCTTCTAAAAGCTGTCCTTTTATACCCGCTCCGCCATCTGACGAGAACTTTCTAGCTAATTCTAAGTGGTTCTAGAACAAGGTTCAGTGGTGACAGATTCCAGTCTCCAATTGGAAGTGACACTTGAGTGGAACTTGTTTTGTGACTTTAAGGCCTGGTTTCATAAAACTGTCTAAGGCCTGGTTTCACCAAACCGTGACTAAGGGCTTGTTTCACCACTTAAGTTACACGATACCTTCCACGCCACAATAATTTGCCATTTTTTTTTTGATAAACTAACTTTATAATTCATAAGCAACATTTTAAGACTAAGTTCAACCATCAAATTCAAGTGGTCAAGAAAAGCAAAAGATACGGTTGCGTTTTGCGTATGGCTATATGTATGTAACTGGGTGCTTATACGAAAAGAGTACATTCGCAATTGAATGCATTTTTTTTATAAATACCTAACTAGCCTAAAAATCACCAAACATTAAAGTAAATAGTCTAAATAAGGACAATTCCCAAATGAAAGTTTTAAGGAGCCAGTGAAAAGTTGGAGTATCCAAATCGGAGATAAAAAGGCTGTGATGGTAATACTGCTACTTGTGTAGCAGCTGATAGAACCCTCTACAAATTATTTTACGCTGCCTTTTCGCAGACGTTCCGCTGTCCACTTGGAGCCCACCAGAAAATTTCGGATCATCTCCGTACTACGCAACAATGTGCTCTGCTCAGCGAACAGTGACATTTTGTAACGATTCGATTTACAAAACCAGGGCACTCATTCCGTAACTCAATGGGGACGTTCGGATACCTAGTTTATGTAAAACGTCAACTAGATTGGTCGTGACTATGAATCCGAACGCGTTGACTAAGCAAGTTGAATTGTTTTTGTATTCTCGCGGCCAGCGTTACCTTTGTTTGAATTTGCGCTTTTTTATTTGGAAAAGCCCCTTCATAAATTTTTAATAAATTGCTATTTTCAAAAAAATACATTTAAAATGTAACACGGCTGACAATCACTACACTATTATAGTGTTATGCGAACCAATGGTTGTTAAATATCATGTGAAAATTCTAAATTACCAGAGTGGCCTTAGAAACCACACCTCTTTCTCTCTTCGCGCCTTTTTTCGACTCCTCAGAATTCTGCAACGGCCACTCTGTTTATTTTAAATTTGACTCTTCGAAATGTCAACTGAGTACGCAGGCAGGATTTTCTTGACTAGATTGGTCGGCTTCCCCTCCATAAACGTCAACTGCAAAAACTATACACGTGAACACTCTGGGCCAATAAAAACTGAGACGCATCTAGTCAGACAGCTGTCAGACTTACTAAACTACGAATCCGAACGTCCCCAATAATCGCCTGACGATATCGTTTTGACGATAGCTTTGCATCACGTAACATTGAAAATCACAATCGTCTGGACGACATCGTTTCGACGATACAAGATTTGCTTCACGTAACTCAATAATCGACAGACTACTATCGTCAAGACGATAGCGTTTGCGCGATAGCTAAAGAGGTATCGTCTTGCATTTATTTGTGTATTTTTCAGACAATAGGAATCTTTTTCATGAATTTTATTGTGAAAAATTGACTTAGTAATTTTTTAAAAGATTACCAATTCATGTTATAATAATTATGTGACAATCAACATTTAAAATCATAATTGCTTCAAAATGAAAATGAAAATAATTGCAAATTATACGAAGACGGAGACAATTAAGAGACGCATCCGACCCATTATCTCTTCTAACGGAAATGTAAATACATTCATTACAAATTTTATTTTATTCTTATATTTACTTCGTAGTTTTGTTCAACGCTATCGTTTATCAAAAGAAGCATTTTTGATGGTATTGAACAATAAATCTGCCAGGCGGTTGTCGTCTAACCTACATTCCCCCAATTTTAGAACCAATTAATTAACCGGCACCAAACACAAGAACCTAAATCCTTTAACAAATGTCACTTATGAAAATTCCCGCCAGATTCCAACTACAGTTTGTGAGCTTCTGGGAAATACTGAAAGCTCGCAAACTTTGTGTAGAATAACGATGGACGACAAGATAGTAGAAGAGTTACGTGAAGCAAATTAATGACGAGATCGTTGACTACTATCGCTGAAACGATTATCGTTCTCAGAGTTACGGATGAGTGCCCTGCCTACAACCCTTCATCCAACCCTGATCACCACCAATGGACACCACTGATCGCCACCACTGGCAGTACCACTAACCACTAACGGGGCTACCAACAAACCCGAAGCACCCACCGCCAGCGCCAGCACACGACTCAGCACCAGCAGACAAACAACAACAAACACCAGTGACGATTTTTACTTCGGACTTAGAAGTCACACTGACTTGCATGAGTACCCCGAGGAAAAACGGATTCGGGAAGACAGTACACTCAGTTCCTGGTGCAATACACTTGGCGCTGACCCTGTTCTCTAGAGACTGGCACCATTCTCTAAACTTTTGGCGGCTGAATTCTGCTAGCAGAATTGGCCATGTGTATATAGAATATAAGTTGTCGGGTTGTATTGTGAGTTATCCGAGCAACAAGCAGCTTCTTTCTTTTCCTCCGAAGGGTTGTATTGTGAGTTATCCGATCAACCATAGCTTCTTTTCCCCGTAGGGTTGTTCTTAGGTTCAACCAGCATCTTTCCGACGATATACCTCTGATAATAATTTTCTGCATCTGGCTCGACTAGGTAGAATCGGTGGCTCCCAGGGTCGCCTTCCAGCTTTGTCCAAATAACTGTTTCTGACGAAGGTGGTAGTATTTCGTCCTCACTTACAACTGTCCGTAGAGCTGCGACGTTCTCGTTCCCGTAAACCATCGGAATCTCGACGTTCTTGTACTTTATAACTTGCAAACCGATGTCGAGTACTATATCATGCGTCTTCATAAAGTCGATTCCGATGATGCATTCGTCACATATATCAGCCACTAAGAATGCATGGGAGAAGACTATTCCTGCAAGGTTTATCGTCAAGAGTACCTCACCATACACCTTTGCTGTTGCTCCAGTTGCTGTTTTCAGACAGTAGCTGCTGGTGTTGTGCAGCCATGCTTGGCGAACGATGTCCCTTCTGACTATGGAAGCGGTGGCACCTGTATCGATGGTGGCGACACACTTTTTCTGGCCGATATGGGCTTCCACTGTCAGACTCCTATTACATCGTTTGGTCTGGGAAACCTGAATTGTGGTCCTGGGGGCGTCGATTCCAGATGTTCCATCCGCCGAAAGCTCAAACGCCTCCTCGTTCCTAGCTCTGCAATGTGGACAACTGCCCTGTCTACGTTCGGCTCTGCACTGTCGTTGTAGATGTCCAATTTTATTGCAGTTCCAGCAACGGATCGGTCCCCTTCGAGAACTGTTACGGTCGACTACTTCTGTTCTCTGGCACGAGCATTCAACGGATGTCATTTCTCTCACGCGGTGAAATCCTTGAGATGCTTGGTCAGCAGCTCTCATGGTTAAAGCAAATGCCAGTGCCTCAGGAAGAGTTCTCTTTCCAGCCATTCGTAGAGCCATCTGCAGTTGTCTGTCCTCTATGGCTTGTGTAAATGCCTCAATAGCCATTTCATTGATGACATCCTCGCCGGCATTGGGATAAGACAAGTGCGCTAGCCGTTCGATATCAGCTTGCAGTTGCTGGAGTGTTTCTCCCCTCTTCTGGATTCGACTGCGAAGTTGCACTCTATATACTTGCTGCATATGGTCGTCACCGAATCGCATCTCAATAGCCTTCACCAATGCATCGTAGTCGCGTTGTTTTTCTGCTGAGACAGTTTGAAGCAATTCTGCAGCTGTACCTCGTAATGCGAGTGTTAATGCAATCGACTTTTCCTCGTCGTCCCATCCATTGGTCGTTGCAGCTGCTTCGAACTGTCTCTTATAAATTGGCCATGATGTTTGACCATCAAAAACGGGTGGTTGCATCTCCTTCCTTCTTGGGCAGTCAGCAGAATATTCCCGAGCCTTCTGTTTCTTGACTATTTCGAGCTCTTTAGTTATATTCTTGATGTTTGTTCCGAGCTCTTTAGCTATGTTCTCGATGTTTGTCTCGTGTTTTTGAAACGTTTTGTTAATTTCCTCAAACTTTGTTTCATGCTCGTTTAATTTTTCATCAATCGCGTCGATTTTTACATCTAGAACATTCTTAAATTCTTCCACTGCATCTTTTTGTGCGGCGACAATGGAATTTGTCTGATCTTCAAGAGAATTTTTCTGTTCTTCTAGAGAATTTTTCTGTTCTGCGAACTTCAATTCCATGGAATTCTTCTGCTCTTCGAACTTCAATTCCATAGAATTTTTCTGTTGTTCAAGAGAATTCTTTTGTTCTGCGAACTTAGATTCCATAGAGTTTTTCTGTTCTGCGAACTTAGATTCCATAGAATTTTTCTGTTCAGCGAACTTAGATTCCATAGAATTTTTCTGTTCTTCTATCTTGACAAGAAGCAATTCCATCATAGCGCTAATATCAACGCTTGTACTTACTTGTTCTTCTGCCACGTCGAATAGCATGGTTACGAAGTATGAGGTCACTTTTCCCTCCAGCTGTGGAGAGATTCCGCTTTTCTAGTTCACTTTTCAATTGGGGTATGCTTAGTTGCAGCAATATACGACCCATTTTGTTTGTCTCTTGTAATTTAGAAATTCACACAAATTCACTTCTTTTTTTTTTTTTTTTTTTTTTTTTTTTTTTTTAAACTACACTTAGACACTTAGCACAGAATAAGTTTTATCCCACTTCTGACACCAATGTTACATTCGGGCTGGGATTCGTAAAGATAAAACACTATTCCGTTTAACTTCTCTAATAAAATTCACTTTTATTCCACTTTTATCGACTATTCTAATATTTCACTTATTAAGTACCAGAACACTATTACTTAAACAATTCTTCAACGTTTCAAACCAATCACTTTATTTACTCTATTACTTTTCACTTATTTATCTTCACAAACTATTACTATCTCGAACTTTAACCAATCACTGTTATAAATCAACTGTCTCGCCCTCTTCTAAAAGCTGTCCTTTTATACCCGCTCCGCCATCTGACGAGAACTTTCTAGCTAATTCTAAGTGGTTCTAGAACAAGGTTCAGTGGTGACAGATTCCAGTCTCCAATTGGAAGTGACACTTGAGTGGAACTTGTTTTGTGACTTTAAGGCCTGGTTTCATAAAACTGTCTAAGGCCTGGTTTCACCAAACCGTGACTAAGGGCTTGTTTCACCACTTAAGTTACACGATACCTTCCACGCCACAATAATTTGCCATTTTTTTTTTGATAAACTAACTTTATAATTCATAAGCAACATTTTAAGACTAAGTTCAACCATCAAATTCAAGTGGTCAAGAAAAGCAAAAGATACGGTTGCGTTTTGCGTATGGCTATATGTAACTGGGTGCTTATACGAAAAGAGTACATTCGCAATTGAATGCATTTTTTTTATAAATACCTAACTAGCCTAAAAATCACCAAACATTAAAGTAAATAGTCTAAATAAGGACAATTCCCAAATGAAAGTTTTAAGGAGCCAGTGAAAAGTTGGAGTATCCAAATCGGAGATAAAAAGGCTGTGATGGTAATACTGCTACTTGTGTAGCAGCTGATAGAACCCTCTACAAATTATTTTACGCTGCCTTTTCGCAGACGTTCCGCTGTCCACTTGGAGCCCACCAGAAAATTTCGGATCATCTCCGTACTACGCAACAATGTGCTCTGCTCAGCGAACAGTGACATTTTGTAACGATTCGATTTACAAAACCAGGGCACTCATTCCGTAACTCAATGGGGACGTTCGGATACCTAGTTTATGTAAAACGTCAACTAGATTGGTCGTGACTATGAATCCGAACGCGTTGACTAAGCAAGTTGAATTGTTTTTGTATTCTCGCGGCCAGCGTTACCTTTGTTTGAATTTGCGCTTTTTTATTTGGAAAAGCCCCTTCATAAATTTTTAATAAATTGCTATTTTCAAAAAAATACATTTAAAATGTAACACGGCTGACAATCACTACACTATTATAGTGTTATGCGAACCAATGGTTGTTAAATATCATGTGAAAATTCTAAATTACCAGAGTGGCCTTAGAAACCACACCTCTTTCTCTCTTCGCGCCTTTTTTCGACTCCTCAGAATTCTGCAACGGCCACTCTGTTTATTTTAAATTTGACTCTTCGAAATGTCAACTGAGTACGCAGGCAGGATTTTCTTGACTAGATTGGTCGGCTTCCCCTCCATAAACGTCAACTGCAAAAACTATACACGTGAACACTCTGGGCCAATAAAAACTGAGACGCATCTAGTCAGACAGCTGTCAGACTTACTAAACTACGAATCCGAACGTCCCCAATAATCGCCTGACGATATCGTTTTGACGATAGCTTTGCATCACGTAACATTGAAAATCACAATCGTCTGGACGACATCGTTTCGACGATACAAGATTTGCTTCACGTAACTCAATAATCGACAGACTACTATCGTCAAGACGATAGCGTTTGCGCGATAGCTAAAGAGGTATCGTCTTGCATTTATTTGTGTATTTTTCAGACAATAGGAATCTTTTTCATGAATTTTATTGTGAAAAATTGACTTAGTAATTTTTTAAAAGATTACCAATTCATGTTATAATAATTATGTGACAATCAACATTTAAAATCATAATTGCTTCAAAATGAAAATGAAAATAATTGCAAATTATACGAAGACGGAGACAATTAAGAGACGCATCCGACCCATTATCTCTTCTAACGGAAATGTAAATACATTCATTACAAATTTTATTTTATTCTTATATTTACTTCGTAGTTTTGTTCAACGCTATCGTTTATCAAAAGAAGCATTTTTGATGGTATTGAACAATAAATCTGCCAGGCGGTTGTCGTCTAACCTACATTCCCCCAATTTTAGAACCAATTAATTAACCGGCACCAAACACAAGAACCTAAATCCTTTAACAAATGTCACTTATGAAAATTCCCGCCAGATTCCAACTACAGTTTGTGAGCTTCTGGGAAATACTGAAAGCTCGCAAACTTTGTGTAGAATAACGATGGACGACAAGATAGTAGAAGAGTTACGTGAAGCAAATTAATGACGAGATCGTTGACTACTATCGCTGAAACGATTATCGTTCTCAGAGTTACGGATGAGTGCCCTGCCTACAACCCTTCATCCAACCCTGATCACCACCAATGGACACCACTGATCGCCACCACTGGCAGTACCACTAACCACTAACGGGGCTACCAACAAACCCGAAGCACCCACCGCCAGCGCCAGCACACGACTCAGCACCAGCAGACAAACAACAACAAACACCAGTGACGATTTTTACTTCGGACTTAGAAGTCACACTGACTTGCATGAGTACCCCGAGGAAAAACGGATTCGGGAAGACAGTACACTCAGTTCCTGGTGCAATACACTTGGCGCTGACCCTGTTCTCTAGAGACTGGCACCATTCTCTAAACTTTTGGCGGCTGAATTCTGCTAGCAGAATTGGCCATGTGTATATAGAATATAAGTTGTCGGGTTGTATTGTGAGTTATCCGAGCAACAAGCAGCTTCTTTCTTTTCCTCCGAAGGGTTGTATTGTGAGTTATCCGATCAACCATAGCTTCTTTTCCCCGTAGGGTTGTATTGTTTTCTGAGTTATCCGATCAACCAAAACTTGTTTACCCCGTAGGGTTGTATTGTGAGTTATCCGATCAACCATACATTCTTTACCCCGTAGGGTTGTATTGTGAGTTATCCGATCGACCACTGCCTCCGTAGTTAAGAATTAAGTATCAATGAATTGTTAAGGTTAATTAGAAAATTTAAGATTGTTAACTAATTGTTAGGAATAAAACAATAAAAGGTAGAACTGTATATCACCCCAAAGTTAGTGTTTCTTTGGGGGCAACCCTGGATCCGACGAGCCGCAGACAAAAAGAACATCACAATTTCAACGAATCAAATTGTATGGTATGAAATTTCTTTCTTACTATCAAATTTGACAGATTGCAATTTGCAAGATATGAAAAATTGCTCGTGGAGACAACGGGTCAGATTTGCAACATAGCGCTTTGTGTAAAATTATTTTTTTTAATCAACAACTCTTCAAATCCTTAGTCTGGATTTACACGCTGCGTGTTTGGTCGTTCAGTTCAGATTGTTGTTGTTTTGATTGAAAAAAAAATCCTAAACGCAGAATATACAAAAGAAAGTCAAAAGAGAATACATACCTATAAGGATACAAAAATAATTGAATTGTTATTCAATGGTCAGAATGGACATTAAGTCGGAAACACACGTAACGTGTGGTGTATTGTTGAGAGGTGTGTCACTGTCATTCCAATAGATTTCAAAACGTAGAAACATTTTTCTCATGCTGCATGTCACAAAATAAATCTAAATAATTTTTGGTTATAATGTTCAGTGGCTATAATTTTAAATATTGTTCCATTTACTTCAGATTTAAAAATTGAGCTTTTATGGAATCTTTCTCATTCACTTCATAAAAATATAAAAAAAACGCAGCGGTTTTTACTACCGCCGTATACCGGTACTACCTCGGTTTCATTCTGTTTAGGCAGTTATTATTCATCACTGCACCAACTCGGTCGCGTTATGCTCGCTTCAGATATGAAAAAAAAATTCGATTCTTGTATTCTCTTTTAGATTCTTTTGTATTTTTCTGCATTTGCTTTGTTTTCCATTTGAGACTCGGATCGGTAAAATTCACTTTCTTCTGCCTTTCGTTTCTTCGTTGGTCTTTTACTTTTAGTCAGATGTCTTTCTGTCTCTAGTGCAAGCTCCTCTTCATCAGTGAGGTATTCCTTTTGTTTATCTTGCTGAACTGATTTGAATGGTTGGGCAGTATTGTCCAAAAGGCTAACCTTTTTTTCAAGTTCTTTTATCTGCTTTTGCAAGCTTAAGACAATTTCTTCAAGATTTTTCCTTGCTTTAAGTTCAGCTTGCCATTCAGTATAGTAGCTGCTTGCATTTAATTTCGCTTGTGAATCTGTTTTACGTTCACTTTCGGCTATATTGGTTTCATTTCCACATTTTACTTTTTGAATGTTCGGAATGCTTACAATTATAGCGCTATCTTTGGCCGTATGTTGTTTTGCCGCGACCATTTTTGGTGGAGTTCTCGGCGTGAGTGAGCTCCTTTTGGAGCTTGGTTGGGGAAGCAATAAATGGTCCCCCCCAGAATCCATGGGACCGACCTCCGAGGAGGGTGGATTTTCCAGTTTACCTGGTCTGCCACCTGGGGTATTTATATCTCTTGTTTTGTTCATTGCCATCATTTTTTGTTTTAACTGAATCAGTTTTACTAGGTAGGTACAGTAGGTCCTGAAACATCTGCCAGAATCTTTGACAATGTGGCTACGCCAAAACATGCAAATTTTCAAGCTAAGACGAAAGATAAAAGGGCTGAAAAGACAACCATTGGCTTGAAAAGACAGCATTTACCACCGCCGATAATGATCTCTGGTGTAGACAGATTTGGTGAGCTAACAAAAATTATTGAGCAAAAATCTAAGAAAACGTACAAGCTCACGTCATATAGCAACAACAATTGGAAAATAATTGTTGATGACAGTGACACTTATAGATATATCACTGATGAGCTAACAAAAATGAAGTTGCAATGGCACACATATGAAAATAAGGCTACTAGACCAATTAGAGTAGTCGTCAGAGGTCTTCACTTCTCGTGTGATGAACACGATATTGTCGAAGACTTGACTAATAAAAAATTTAAAATTTTAGAAGCCAAAAACTTAATTAAAAAAGAAAAAATATCAGGTAATGAAGGGGAAAAAACTACAAGAAATAGAAAATTACCCCTATTTATGCTCTCTTTTCACAATCAGGAAGATATTGAAAAGGTATACGCTATTAAATCAATAATGAATATTGTTGTCAAGATTGAGCCTCTTCGAAGAAAATCCAACTCTTTAACTCAATGCAAGCGATGCCAAGCTTTCGGGCACACGCATAGCTATTGCAAAAGAGATTTTGCGTGCGTTAAGTGTGAAGGAAAACATCCAACAAATAGTTGTCCACAAAAAAAAAGATGAGAAAGTAAAATGCATCAACTGCCATGGAAACCACCCAGCTAATTATAGAGGCTGTCCGGCAGCAAAAGAATATCAAGAAAAGAAAAAGAGAGGTACTGCCAAACACCAACACAACCCTCTTAAAAATACAAACAAGAAAAAGGCAAATGTCGAAAACAGCAAAGTCGACAAAATACCAATTGCGGCAAAAACAAACACACCAATTGTGAATAACAAATCATATTCCCAAATTGTGAAAAATACACGTAAAGAAGAAGAAATATCAGTAAAGGAAATGCTTTCTACTATTATTCAAAGATTGGATAATCAAGATAAAGTTATTAAGCTACTGAGCAAAGAAGTTTCTAAAGGAAAGAATCAACAAAATAACAATGACTGAAAACCTAAAAGTCGCAACCTGGAATGCAAATGGTTTACACCAACACTTCTCTGAATTTCAGGTATTTCTACGAAATGAAGACATTGACGTCTGCCTGATTTCTGAAACCCACTTTAAACAGGGAACAACAATTAGAATTCCTGGGTACCTCTGTTACCACTCTCCCCATCCTTCTGACAGTGCCAGGGGAGGTAGTGCTGTAATTGTAAAAAGTATTTTAAAACCCTATGAAATGCCCAAAATAGGAAAACAAACCATGCAAGTAGCGATAATAAACATTGCGACTAAAAGCAAGCAATTTAACATAGCTGCTATATACTGTCCACCTAGACATTCGCCTACAGAGGAAGATCTTAACGACCTTTTTCGAGCTCTAGGTACTAACTTTATCATTGGAGGTGACTTCAATGCAAAACACACCTATTGGGGGTCCAGATTAGTAACGACGAAAGGCAGGAAGCTTTACAAAGCAGGGCGAAATTTTAATTGTAATTTTATTTCGACTGGATCGCCTACTTATTGGCCATCCGACCCAGCAAAAATACCAGACCTTATTGACTTCTTCATAACAAAAGGAATCAATAGAAAAGAAGTAAGAGTTGAAAACAGTGATGATTTGTCGTCGGATCATACACCTGTAATCCTAACGGTCAATGGCATGTCAGTAGAGCAGATAAGCAATGAAAGACTTACCAGCAAAAGAACAAACTGGTGCAATTTTAAAAAAATACTCGAAGGTTTTATAAACCTTAGAGCTCCACTGGCCACAACAAGGCATATTGACATCGAAGTGGAACAATTCATTGCCGATATACAACAAGCGGCAGAAGATAGTACACCAACTATTCAGCAACGTAAACAAGCATCGGTTAAATACCCCACAGAAATTAGGGAACTAATATTAGAAAAGAGAAGAGCCCGGAGAAAATGGCAAATGACAAGATATCCCGGCGATAAAACTATATTTAATAGACTTAGCAATAAGCTTAAAAAAAGTATCAGTGAGTTTAAAAATAGAACTCTTACTAAATATCTTTGCAATTTAACTGCTGACAAAGTCACAGACTACTCCCTTTGGAAGGCTGCCAAATATTTAAAAAGACCTCAAACGCAAGATCCCCCGTTAAAAACATCTGATGGGAAATGGATCGGCGACCCAAAAGAAAAGGTCAAACTATTTTCCGAACATTTAACAAATGTTTTTAAACCTTTTCCACCTAGTGTGGCAAACGAACGCCTTGAATTCTTTGATAGGATAGATGAAGACGTAATCACATACGTTTCACTTAAAGAGATCAGCACATGTATTCATAAGCTCTCTAATAGAAAATCGCCAGGTTATGATCTTATAACTGCCAAAATTCTGAAGGAACTACCCTTCATAGCATTGGTTAAACTTAAGCTTTTAATTAATGCTTGTTTTAAGCTAAGATATGTTCCATATCATTGGAAGATAGCAGAAATTATAGTTATACCTAAACAAGGTAAACCTCCATCAGAAGTCACCTCATACAGGCCAATCTCACTTTTACCTGTATTATCAAAACTTTTTGAGAAACTGCTTCTTAAAAGACTAGACAGAATAATAGAACAAAGAAGGCTTATTCCCACCCACCAGTTTGGGTTTAGAAATAAACACTCGACAATAGATCAAGTACATCGTATAACAAATATTATAGAAAAATCATTAGAAGAAAAACAAGTTTGCTCTACACTATTTTTAGACGTTGCTCAGGCTTTTGATAAGGTCTGGCATAAGGGCTTAGAGTATAAACTTCATAGGGATCTACCAAGACAATACTATGAGATACTTAAATCTTATATTTCAAATAGATTCTTTAGAGTTCGCTACGGTTCAGCGTATTCTGAACTCAAAGAATTGCAAGCAGGAGTTCCACAGGGAAGTGTTCTGGGACCAACCCTGTACTTATTGTATACTAGTGATATACCACACACAAACGATGTGATGATAGCTACATTCGCAGATGACACTGCTCTTCTATCAACTGATGGATGCGTGACTAAATCCACAGAAAAGCTACAGAATTCTGTTAACGAGATATGTGATTGGGCTCAACGATGGCGAATTAGACTTAATGAGTCAAAGTCCACTCATATCAATTTTACAAATAAAAAAATAACGAACGCTCCTGTGGTTATTAATAACCAAGTAGTTCCTTACTCTAACACAGCTAAGTATCTGGGCATGAATCTAGATGCTAAACTGAAATGGAAGGAACATGTGAAAAAGAAAGTAGAAGAGTTAAATATTAGGTATAGAAAACTGTATTGGTTGCTAGGACATAACTCTGAAATGTCCACTGAGAATAAAATTTTAATATATAATCAAATACTAAAACCTGTTTGGACGTATGGTATCCAATTATGGGGTTGCACAAAGAAAACAAATGTACAAATAATACAAACATTCCAAAACAAAGTCCTTCGGGGAATAGTAAATGCCCCGTGGTATATTAGAAATAATGACTTGCATAGTGATTTGCAGATTGATCTTGTAACGGAAGTAATTAAAAAATACGCAATTCGTCACAATGACCGTCTGCAGATGCATATTAATCCTGAAATAATAGACGTCTTAAATGTACGATATAATATTCGTAGATTAAGAAGAACTAAGCCTCACGAACTTATAATCTAAAAAATATGAGAACCCGTATTTAAATTATAATACCTTCTCAAACGCAACTGCACGTTGAAAGTAAAATCATTTGTCGATCTTTCTTTGATTGGTCATGATTAAGGAGGTGTTTTTAGTGCGGTTAGAGTCCCACACTACTCTGGGTTTCTAGCCCCATTGTGTCTTTCGAGATTTTCACCTTCAATAACAAAAAAAAAAAAAAAAAAAACCCAAACACTGAACAAACACCCATTTTAAATAGTCACTTTTTATTTATTTAATTAAAAAACAATCACAATGCCACTAAACTGAAACAAAATTTGAACTTTTGCGCTAATAATCGAAATGATAATTTAATTGCTAAAACCCTGAACCCACCCCAGCTGAGGAACCGAGGCGGGAGCATCCAACTGACTACCTGTCGCACTTTTCCCCCACCATATACCATTAACGACTTTCAACCCATCGGCAGTTGCAATTTGTTCTTTTTTTTCGCAAAATGAGAATCGTTTTCTTGTACCCAGAAAAGTGTAATAAAATGTAAAAGAAAAGACAGGTTTAATGAAAAGAATGCATTAGACCCGCGATCAGTACCTATGCGCGAAACCTTTAACATGAACTATTAAATTATTCACCAAAAAACAGTAAAAAGATAAAAGTATTCCGACAGAAGAATTGCCTTTAATTTCAAGGACTCCAACAATAAGCTGCAGAAGAGTCACACAGTGTCTCCACCTGCAATTTTCTTAGCATGAAAATTTTCATGAAATGACAGATTGCACGTGGAGACCACAAATTTCATGAAAAAACCAATTTCATGAAAAGTATTTCACAGCTCCTTTCATGGTATTGATTTCATGAAAGGGGCTGAAATTTCTGTGCAGTTTGACACTTGTTTTTCATTTTCACGATGGCTGAGTGGCGAATGGTCGCTTGTAGGTTGTAGCCAGAGATGAATGAATAAAAGAGATGGTTATCCTTCGTACGTCTATCCCCCCAAAACCCATTTGTTTACATTGTTGTTTTTGTAATTTCAACCCCCGTCTGTGAATACGTGTGACGAACAAAAGAGCATGTTGCTCATGACCGACCGCGAATCATCTTTCTTTTATGAGTATAGCGGTGCTTAATTGTTTTGTGTTTCATATTGTATTTGTTTGGATTTTGTGGAGGTGTTGATTAAACTAAAAAAAATAGTGAAATACACATTAGAAAATACTTTATTCTTGCAGTAAAGTCCAATTCATGAACTCACATATACTATTATAAAAATGAGCAGGTGTGTGTGACTTCATGAATTTTTCTGGAAAACAGCTTGTAGGCAGCCGCCTTTAAACTGGAAAGTTATATATCTCTGTATTCCATTATCTTTGGTTGTAGCGCTGAAACTAGGTATTTGAATAAAAACGAGACAAGAATAGTCATTACAAGGATATGGTAAATGGGAACAGAGAATGGATGTAGGTAGGATGTAGTCACATGAGCATTATAGTTTTGCATGTCGATCAAGACAGATCTTATTTGCTATTGGAAATAGTTGGTTATTATTTCTTGTTTTTTTCCCGCGATGGCTGAGTCGCGAGTAGAAGAAGTGCTCAAATTTATAAACAATTATGAAAAATTCGAGTGTTTATGGAACTATAAAAGTAGAGACTACAAAAAATTGGACCTTAAAAGAAATGCATGGTTGCAATTGTCCGAGGAAAGTGGCAACACACCGAAAAGCTAAAAAAAAAAAAAAATTAGAAACCTTCGAACAGCCTACGTTGTGGAGAAAAAATTGCAAACTCGTAATCTTCCCACAAAACATCTTTCAATAAATGTTCCTCTAAATTGTGCATTTCCTTTTTTTCCAGAATTGGATTTACCCAAAACCTACGTTTTCCTTTCTCAGCTCGTTTCCGCAATTCTTCTAATTCCTTCATGGCCTTTAATGCGAGAACGCAACGATGTGCTCTGCTCAAAGACATTTCAAAGAATGAAATTTCATGATACGAAATGCCCACCCTACATTTCATTTCATATTGTCGTTCTTTCAACGCGACCAATTTTGACAGATTTCATGAAAGAAAATTTGCAGGTGGAGACACCGTGTCATGAAAGGCTGAATGCAACAAGAATCGTGCGAGACATTTTGTGAGTTTAAAAAAAAAATGTGAAGTGTAAAAAATTATTAGTGCTTGTTTTGGAATGTGTATTTGTGTGCGCCACCTCTCGTGTGCGCCACCTCTCGCGAACGTCTGACAAACATCCGAGAGTATAACTGTCATGAAAGAGCTTCTCAATCGGCCCGTTTGGAACCGGCATAAAATTGTAGATCCCTTCCATTCGTTCCAAAAATTAAAAACTCACACAAAACGAATGGTTGCGAGAAGCTAGGCCCTGGGTCCCTACAGACCTGTTGCGCCAACTATTATTATTATTATTATGTGTTGTGTGCCTTTGTAAATTTGCTCCAGAACCAATGCGTGTTGTATTTTGTATTGTGTATTATGTATTGAGTTACATAAAAAAAAATACTCCGAGTCAAAGCGTTACAAAGTTTATTTGGCCAACCGATCTCGTTGGCGATCAAAGAACTAATAATGCAGCATAAAAAAATACAAAGAATATTCAGTAGGTACATCAGTTAGAGAAAAGTGGAGAGATTTGGAGATAACATTACTTGCAAGTTGCAAGTGCAATGTGAAGTCTGTTACAGAGAGCAACCGAATGATAAGACAAAAGGTATTCAAGAAAGTCAGCGTGCATTAGCGTAGATAGGGCTTTATGCCAATAAATGTAAAAAAAGTAGATTAAATTTGTTTGGTTGTTTTGATTGTAAATTATGTAGCTCGTATGATCCAAGACATCCAGTCGCATGTAGTCTCCATAATTAGTGTGAACGGTCACCACTCTGCAGATATTGTCCGCTCCAGGATGCGTTTTAACAATGCGTCCAGTAATCCATCGTGAAGGGGGTAGGTTCAGTTTCCTCAGAAGAACAACATCTCCAACTTGTAGAGACCAGTTAGAATGAATTGAGACAGAGTTAGGAACATCTAGTTGGGGAATTGCAGTGCATGTATGCCTCCCCTATCAAAAAATGAGAAGGTGTAAGTGCTACTGGGCCGGTGTCGGATGTCTGCCACATTAGGCGGGAGTTAAGTAAGGCTTCAATTTTGGTTAAAAGCGTGTACATTTCCTCGTATGTGAGCTTATGGTCACCTATGACGCGTTTCAGGTGCATCTTTACAGATTTAACACCTGATTCCCACAAGCCACCAAAATGAGGAGGGGAAGGTGGGATAAATTTCCACTGGATGCTGTCCTTTGACAAATGGTTAATGGCTCCACGAAAATTGGTGCCATTGTCGCTCCATATCTCACACGGCTTACCGCGACGGGCCACAAAGCGATCCAAGGTGAGGAGAAACGCGTTTGAAGACAAATCACCAACAAGCTCCAGGTGTATAGCCTTTGTTACAAAACATACAAAGAGCGCTATGTATGCCTTAACGAACTTGGGGTTTCTTCCTCGACTTACACGTAGTTTGATGGGACCAGCGTAATCGCAGCCACTTCTGCTAAATGGACGTGAATAGCGAATGCGTTCCGGAAGATTCCCCATGAACTGACTAGTCGACAATCGACGATGACGAAAGCAGATGACACAATCATGCACCACCTTTCGTGCGAGATTTCTGCATCCAAGTATGTAGAACCGTTGATTTATTAACGCGAATAAGAGCGATGGTCCAGCATGTAGGTGTTGTTTGTGTGTTTGCTCGGCAACGAGTTTTGCGATCGGATGTGTGTTACATAATATGATAGGGTGCTTTTCGTAGTAGCTTAAAGTTGAATGCTCTAAGCGACCACCAACTCGAAGTATGCCATCGGAATCAATAAAGGGACTCAAAGTCTCAAACAAAGGAGTCCATTCCTTGAAGGTAGTTCATTTTTACCCATGAGAGCAGCGATCTCTTCTGGAAAGGATAAAAGCTGAGCAAACCCTATCAGTTGATTCGTTGCGTATGATATTTCGTTGGTGGTTATGGGTCCATGCCTTCGAGAGAATTTGCTTGGGAAACAGTTATTGTGGAAACGAAATAAATAGGCGACAACACGTATACATTTAAGCCAGCTAGAGTATTTGAACAGAACGTTTGTTAAAATGTTTTGCGATGATGTGGATAAATGAAAAACCTGTGCGTTGAATCCCTTCCGTTCTTCGAGTTGAGTGTTGAAAGTAGACACCTTCCATTGATCTCTGTGCTTTCCCAGCCACAGCGGTCCTTTCCACCATAGATCTGATTCTGCCAACATAGATGGTGAAATTCCTCGTACGGCAACATCGAACGTGGTTCCAAGATTTTGCGGGGATCGATGTAAGTATTTCTGAAGTTCTGTTACCTACAAAAACCGACCATTTCTTTGGTGAAGCTGCGAACCAATGCAGGACAATAGTCGAATCTGTCCAAGCATATATCCGAAAATCTGGTTACTGTAAAGAATCCTTTGTTTTGGCTGCAACTAGTGTTACGACCATGGAGTTGTCCGACTTGATGCTTCGACAGTAAACAACTGCAGCGTAAGCATCCAAAGAAGCGTCACAAAAGCCGTGTAGTTCCCAGGATTTCTTGTTGTGAAGTAATAGTCTGGGAATGGAGACTGATTCGATGAGGGGCAATTCATTTCTTATAGTAATCCAATCCTGTGCTAGATTTTCATGCACTTCCTCGTCCCATTGAAGTTGTTTTCTCCAAAGTTCCTGAAACATTATTTGTATGGCTGCGTAAAACACAGATTTGCCTATACATCTTCTCAATGTCTCCTGTGATTAAATACTTATGCCGCCGAGATCGCAAGCAAATGGAGAATATATTATGTTGAATAGTAGGACCAACAAGTAACGTTTCATTTAATGACATTGAGTTAAAGGGCTTGGCGGATGCATCAAGTACAACCCGTATCTTGGTGGTACTGCTGTCGCATTTAAACACGGCATGGTGGGGAAGATAATAGCAAGGTTGATTTGTGGTTTGAATTACTTCACTGGGCGGAATTTCTTCCATGTGCCTTGTGCCCAAGTGATAAATACTCCTGTATGAAGGAAGAATATTGAGCCCTTAGATCGCTGTTTGAACTAAGTCTACGCTCAATTGAATGAAAACGTTTGAGTGCGGTGTCTACCATCTGGGCGACGAACATGGGTTTCGGTAAAGTTTTCTTCAGCAAGCTGCTCCTCAAGGGAAAGTGGTGGTTTATTCGAAATGTCCTCTAACTTACAAAATTGCTCCAGATCAAACGCCTGCTCTTGATCTAAGCGAGTGCAGTGAGCGTTTACCTCACAAATCGGGGACGAGAGTTGCGAATCGCTTCCTGCTATTATCCAACCAAAAATAGTTGGAATTGCTATTAAGCCTCCTCGAGACTCCGTTTTCCCTGCTCCCTTTATGATACTGAAGAACTTGTTGGCACCTAGCAGAATGTCAATGGGACCAGGTGAGTAGAAATGCGGATCAGCCAAATCGATGGGAAACTTGTTGGTCGGTATGTGATCAAGGGCGAAGGAAGGAAGGTTGGACGAAATCTTTGGCAAAACGTAGCAGCCTCAACGAATGCCGAATTATGAAGAGAGTTGATTTTAAGGGTAATTATTCCGTTGTTTACTCCAGCTGATGTGGAGGCGATTCCTAGTATCGGAACACGAGATCGTTTGCGAGGCCATCCTAAGCTTTGAGCAACTTGCTCGGTTATAAACGATGCTTGCGATCCTTAGTCGAGAAGGATCCGAACAATTTGATTAGCTCCTTGCTTATTCTGTATCTGTGCCAGCGCGGTAGGTAATATAGTTGAGAAACGACGTTTGGATTCTATGGCTTGGTTTGCGACAACGGGAGGTTCGGAATACTGCTGGACAACTTCTACTTGTGGAGTGGTATCGATTGCTTGTGTGAAATGGTCTGTAGGGTGCACTGGCGTATGATGTCGCGAATTGCACTGGCGGCAACGGAAGTGCGAACGGCATCTATTAGATGCATGACCTTGACGCAGGCAATTGAAACACAGAGCCTTGTTTTTGACAAAGTCACGACGCTCTGCAGTTGAAAGCTATTTGAATTGTCCGCAGTGTGACAGAGTGTGGTCTCTGCATTTTGGGCAAGTTTGTGAAGGTTCTAACAAGTGTGACCGAACCAAAGCTGATGTAATCATACTGCGGGTTTGGTGTGATCGAGAAGAAGCTGAGAGACTGGATTCAAGACAAGTGCAACGGTTTCGTAGATATTCGATCAGCTCATCAATGGTGCAGTCAGGGTTAAAATCCACTTCTTCAGCCCAGGCTTGCCTTGTCTCGTGGTCTAGCTTTTGGGTCAAGAGATAGATTAGCTATGGGTCGCGGTTTATGTATGATTGGTTTAAGTCTTACCTTAAAAATAGAGAGCAAATAGTCAATATAAATGGGTCCTTCAGCTTATCACGTAAGCTAAAGAATGGCGTTCCCCAAGGCTCGGTCTTGGGACCCCTTTTATTTTTGATATTTATCAACTCTCTCCTTAAACAAAAGTTCAATGGCCAACCGATTGCATTTGCTGATGACATAGCATTCACGTATCTTGAATTTTCAGACTTTGAGTCCATTTGTAAAATACAAGTAGATTTACAAACTCTAAGGCATTGGTTGACATTGAATAAGCTTGTTATCAGAGAGAAAACGAAAATGATGTCATTTAACTTGACATGTAGTAATCTAGTGGATTTTAACATGCTCACGACTGCAATCAGTTTGATTTACCCTTTCACTCCTGTGGTTTACAAAACTTTTCTATGAACCGTCAGTGTTCCTCCAAATGTTTTAAAATTGAATCAGTTGATTCCTTTAAATATCTCGGGGTGGTGATTGATAGCAAATTAAACTGGAAACCTCATATCCATTATATTAAGTCACATTTAATGCTTGTTATTCGGAAAATGTATCAACTAAAACCATGTTGCTCGCAGCGTGTGCTCAAAATGATCTATTATGGCCTGGCAAACTCGAAATTACAATATGGCCTCGTCAGTGGTGGAGCTTATGCTAATTGTTTCAGTTCCTTATTGATTGCGCAAAAACATTTGATAAGAATAATATGTGGTAAAAATCGCTTCGCTAACTCTTTGCCTCTTTTTCGCAATTTACAGATCTTGCCACTAAGACATCTTTATGTCTTTAAAGTGTTAAGGGAGTTTTTTTTAAACAAAGTGGGAACTCTGCTACAAGACATTCCAGATTTTACAATTTACCTTTAAATAATATGTCTCTAGTTGATGTACCCTTTGCACGCAGAACTCATTTCTCACGCTTTTATCTTTCGTCCACCCCTATTTATTTTAATAAATTACCCATGAGTATTAGAACAATCCACAACTCTGTCACTTTTTTTAAAAAAACTAAAGCCTGGATGTTTACTATCGACTATGTGGACATTGAAAATTTCTAATTGTTTTGATTTAGACAAGAGGTTTCTATTTGTTTTTGTCTGTTCGAGTATAAAAGCTTTTTGCTGTTTACACACATCTTGTCATTAATGATTCTTGTTATTTTGCATTGTAATTTTTTTTTTTTTTTTTCATTGTACTCTTTGTTCTAGTTAAATTTTATATGATCTTTGTACCCCACCTCTGAATTTTTTGTTTGTTCTTTTGTAATTGAGAGTCATTCACACTAACTTTATAGTTACGAATGGTCTCCTTTCTTTCCACTACTAAATCAAGATTATTTTAAACACTTTTAAGTTAATAAGTTAAGTTATATTATATTATTGTTTACCCAATCACTGAAAATGTGGCGATAACGGACACAGTTAACGCTGTGTGATTTAAAAAAAAAAAAAGACAACGAAATGACCACTAACCTTGATTTGCGTTTTCACAGGCACATGGGGTTAGTTATTTTCCTGTTTGGGACACTTTGTATGACACTTTGACACCGATTTAGCACTTATAATTATACATTTTCTATTATTATATAACGTATGTAATATATATGTTATGGATGTATAACTCGGTGTTTAATTAAAAAATGAATGGCCATATGTATATATGACGATTATATAAAGTTATATACCGCACTAACGACAGAAATTTCGACTGCTCGTGCACGTCTTATTGGGGTGGGCATACGCGGAGTACTACCGCATGTGACAAAGATAATACCCGTGGTCTGACTCCGAATTAAGCTATTGCTCTAATGCACTGATCTACATAGAGTACGCACCTGATCTTAGTAATTATTAATCGTCAATATAAATTTTAATGAATTTAATGCACTGCTCTCCATTAAGTATAATGAATTAATGTATCTATAATAGTATCTTATTCAATACTAGATAAGTATTTTCTTTATTAAGCCTTATATACCATTGTTATTATAAGATTATCCCCTACTAACTATCCCTTCTCACAGAGTGAGTGGAGCCCCTTCGGAACAAAAGGCTCCCCTTTAGTCTTAAGTATAGTTAGATTAATCTTTACGAAGTCAATTGCAGCAACCCTGCAAGAGGGCCGGCAATGTTTAGGTGCTCAGTTGGTCCTTTTTTTATATCCGGCTCGAAGGACCAATAAATAATCGTGTGTTCGGATGTTATATTGGTGGGCAGAGAAGAAAGAAAAAAAGAGGATTACATAAAGTCGGGTTTGGGTTAATGATTTTATTGGGCGAGTTCTTACCTCCTTGATGGGTTACAAAAAAGTGAAAGCAACTAAAGTTAACATAATTGATCAAACATTATAGGGTTTATTGGAATAAGGGACATTTGGAATTTGAATTCAAAAAAAGGACCAACTGAGCAACTGCTTAGTGGCGGCATCTAGCCGCTCATCGCACTTCTCAGCTAAACAGACAAGAACATCCATCTCTTTGGCTCGCACAAGTGGAAGCTGCAATTGCTGTTTCACGTACCTACCTATCAGCTATCACTGCTAATGCTACTAAATATCGATACGTTCTAGTGAATCTGAACACATCCACACTTTCGTTTGTATCTGACATCGTAACTTCACCACGTGAAGCGTTTTATCTTATCATTCGATGAAAAGAGTGAGTCGACGTCTTCTTCGCGGCACTGAACTATCCGAGGAGAAACCTCTATCATTCTTCAACGCTTAAGGAATAGGGTGATCGCAAGATATTTACAGTACTGCATCATCGAACAATTATCGTACATTTTGCGTATGATAATCAGGCCTATTCGGCAAAATCTTTTATCAACTTGTTCTGTTATTCTGTTATGAATTTCCATACAAAAGTTCGAACTGTCAAAAAATCTTTTACGGGCTCTAAAGTTGGTATTCTGTGTGGAAAAGTATTTTATGAATTCTGTTAAGAATCAATCATAACAGAATAAAAGATAGAATTTTGTGACTTTTATTATAAAAGATTTTTATTAAATATGAAGTCTTGGATTGAAATGTTTCTCTATATAATTCCTAGGCAACGAAATGCTTACAAAAGGAAACAAAATGTAATAAATGTGTGTAAAAAAGTATAATAATGGAAAATTATTTCTACATTTATATTTTTGTTTAGCCGAAAACACCCATTTAATATAGTAACCCATTTGATCTTCCTGATGTGAGTAATAATTCAAAACTTACTCCTTTCACCGACAATTTTATGCTATTTTGCAAAAAAAATTATCAGGTGCCCACTCAGTATTTACAAAAAAAAAATAAAAACAAAGCTGTGTGCTTTAAAGGTTCGTAACAGATTTCAATTTTCGAAGTTCTATAACAGAGTTTCATAGAAGTTCGAAACCCAGAATACGATTTATAAAAGATCTATTACGGTCGAGACCTTTTATGATTCATAACAGAAAATTTATCATATCATATTATCATCATATCATATCATATCTATAAATATAATAAAACTGTACCCGTTTTCTATGTTCGCGGTTGACGTGAAAACTACTGCACAGATTTTGATGAAACTTTTTTTGAAATGTTAGTTAAGATTTTGAGAAACACATAGGCTGTTCCTTTCATTGTCAAGCCTATTTTTTGGGAGCGTTTTTGACCAAAATGTGTTTTTTTTCCTGACTTTACTGCCTTTAAGACGCCATTACTCAAACAATTCTTAATCAATGCAAACAAAATAAAATCCTTAGGAGAGCCAACACTTTCACAGTTATTTCAAGCCATCAATCAGCTTTCTATGTACTCTAGAAGCTGAGCTACAACCTAAAATCTAACACGAAAAAAATAAATTTATTTTCTCAAATCGAACTTTATCAGCAACCGCGGTTCTTGATCGTTGTTCTGCTTTGGGGTGGTTGGGTGGCGCACATCGCACAAGCACGTTCATGTAAAAAAAAAACTGCGTGGTGTTTTCTCCGAATTAAGTGAAACGAAAGAGAAGTATGCGACGTGAATGGGTATGTAAAATGTAATCAATAACGACAATGTGTTTCTGAGGAAATGCGCAGGTGGCTGATGACGTGCGCTGATGGACGTACAATCGTACATACATTATGGTGGTGTATATAGAAATTGAGTTCAAGGTTTTTTTT
The DNA here is from genome assembly GCA_949126925.1 of Cheilosia vernalis. Classification (NCBI taxonomy): domain Eukaryota; kingdom Metazoa; phylum Arthropoda; class Insecta; order Diptera; family Syrphidae; genus Cheilosia; species Cheilosia vernalis. The sequence continues at coordinate 46,438,215 of OX421358.1, forward strand.
TGAAGTTATTACTTCTTTAGGCGCGTTGGACACTTTTAGATGGGAAGAAATCAATGAATTTGGGTTACTTCTAAAACGACACCGCGTCATCGACACCGAGAAACCGACACCCGATAGGTGGCGCTGTTGTCCATTTTCTGAGAAACTCAGCCGATCTCAATGAAACTTTGTATGTGAGCATGGTTGGATGCAGCTAGAAAGATAGGATAGTTTTGGACCCGATAGGTGGCGCAGTTGTCGCTTTTTTTTGAGAAACTCAACCGATTTCAATGAAACTTTGGATGTGAGTATAGTTGGATGCAGCTAGAAAGATAGGATAGTTTTGGACCCGATAGGTGGCGCAGTTGTCGCTTTTTTTGAGAAACTCAACCGATTTCAATGAAACTTTGTATGTGTGCATGGTTGGATGCAGCAAGAAAGATAGGATAGTTTTGGACTCGATAGATGGCGCTGTTGTCCATTTTCTGAGAAACTCAGCCGATCTCAATAAAACTTTGTATGTGAGTATAGTTGGATGCAGCTAGAAAGATAGGATAGTTTTGGACCCGATAGGTGGCGCTGTTGTCCATTTTCTGAGAAACTAAGCCGATCTCAATGAAACTTTGTATGTGTGCATGGTTGGATGCAGCAAGAAAGTTATAATAGTTTTGGACCCGATAGGTGGCGCTGTTGTCCATTTTCTGAGAAACTCAGCCGATCTCAACAAAACTTTGTATGTGAGTATAGTTGGATGCAGCTAGAAAGATAGGATAGTTTTGGACCCGATAGGTGGCGCTATTGTCCATTTTTTGAGAAACTCAACCGATCTCAATGAAACTTTGTATGTGTGCATGGTTGGATGCAGCTAGAAAGATAGGATAGTTTTGGACCCGATAGGTGGCGCAGTTGTCGCTTTTTTTTGAGAAACTCAACCGATTTCAATGAAACTTTGGATGTGAGTATAGTTGGATGCAGCTAGAAAGATAGGATAGTTTTGGACCCGATAGGTGGCGCTGTTGTCGATTTTTCGAGAAACTCAGCCGCTCTCAATGAAACTTTGTTTGTGTGCATGGTTGTAAGCAGCTAGAAAGATAGAATAGTTTTGGACCCGATAGATGGCGCTGTTGTCGATTTTTTCGAGAAACTCTGCCGATCTCAATGAAAATTTGTTTGTGTGCATGGTTGTATGCAGCTAGAAAGATAGGATAGTTTTGGACCCGATAGGTGGCGCTGTTGTCCATTTTCTGAGAAACTCAGCCGATCTCAATGAAACTTTGTATGTGAGTATAGTTGGATGCAGCTAGAAAGATAGAATAGTTTTGGACCCGATAGGTGGCGCTGTTGTCCATTTTCTGAGAAACTCAGCCGATCTCAATGAAACTTTGTTTGTGTGCATGGTTGTATGCAGCTAGAAAGATAGGATAGTTTTGGACCCGATAGGTGGCGCAGTTGTCGCTTTTTTGAGAAACTCAACCGATTTCAATGCAACTTTGGATGTGAGCATGGTTGGATGCAGCAAGAAAGTTAGGATAGTTTTGGACCCGATAGGTGGCGCTGTTGTCGACTTTTTTGAGAAACTCAACCGATCTCAATGAAACTTTGTATGTGTGCATGGTTGTATGCAGGTAGAAAGATAGGATAGTTTTGGACCCGATAGGTGGCACTGTTGTCGAATTTTTTGAGAAACTCAACCGATCTCAATGAAACTTTGTTTGTGTGCATGGTTGTATGCAGCTAGAAAGATAGGATAGTTTTGGATCCGATAGGTGGCGCTGTTGTCGATTTTTTTGTTCGCTGTTTTTACTCCCAAAACAGTTTTAAATATTTTCTGCGCAGTAAAATTCCTGACGATTCGAAAAATACACACGTAAATGTTCAAGTAATAACTTCTGTCGGCTCTCCCGGAGTGTCTGATATATATTTTTTTTGTTTTAACGGTTGTTATAGTACCTACGGTGATACCTACCTTACAGTAAAGAATTGAAGAATTCAAGAAGTAAAGACGATATAGGTGAATTATGTGTTTTGATTTATTGTTGGTGTGGGTACAAATTTGTGTATGTTCCAGGCAACAGAACCTCAAATACATATTGTATTTCAAGAAGCTTGTAAAAAAAATTATCATATAAAATTAATATAATTATCTCATTTCTCATGTATTGAAACTTAACTATTAGTATCTCTTTTATTGGAAATTACACAGGCTCACGTCGCGTACGAAGTTGCGGGCACAGCTAGTTAATATTATAAAGCTGGAGAGTTTTTTCGTTTGAACGCGCTAATCTCAGGAACTACTGCACAGATTTTAATGAAACTTTTTTTGAAATGTTAGTTACGATTCTGAGAAGGTCATAGGCTATTCCTTTCATTGACAAGTCTATTTTTGGGAGCGTTTTTGACCAAAATGTGTTTTTTTTCCTTACTTTACTGCTTTTAACTCGCTATTACTCAAACAATTCGTAATCAATGCTAACAAAATAAAATACTTAGGAGAGCCAACACTTTCATAGTTATTTCAAGCCATCAATCAGCTTTCTACGTCCTCTAGAAGCTGAGCTACAACCTAAAATCTAACACGAAAAAAATAAATTTATTTTCTCAAACCGAACTTTATCAGCAGCCGCGGTTCTTGATCGTCGTTCTGCTTTGGGGTGGTTGGGTGGCGCACATCGCACAAGCACGTTCATATGAAAAAAAAACTTCGTTGTGTTTTCTCTTCGAATTAAGTGAAACGAAAGAGATAGAGAAGTATGCGACGTGAATGTGAATGTGTATGTAATCAACAGCGACAATATGTTTCTGAGGAAATGCGCAGATGGCTGATGACGTGCGCTGATGAACGTACATTATGGTGGTGTATATGGAAATTGAGTTTAAGGTTTTTGGTTTAATGGTTTATATAGTACCTACGGTGATACCTGCAGTAAAGAATTGAAGATTTAAGACGATATAGGTGAATTGAAACTTTGTATGTATGCATGGTTGAATGCAGCTAGAAAGATAGGATAGTTTTGGACCTGATAGGTGGCGCTGTTGTCGACTTTTTTTTAGAAACTCAACCGATCTCAATGAAACTTTGAATGTGAGCATGGTTGGATGCAGCTAGAAAGATAGGATAGTTTTGGACCCGATAGTTCCAATTAGTGAAAATAATAGTTTAAGGGGATTAAATTGGGAATAGAAGTTAGTATGGGAAACGCACTTTGTGAAAATTAGACTGGATAGGAAAACGGGTAGTGCTACTTCCAATACAACAAAATTTATTTGAAATGTTTAATTTTTAAATACTTTGGATGTTCCGTGCTCACCGCTACACAATTCGAAATCGAAAGTCAGCTGAGTTATAATTTTTATAAACTTTTTTAACGGATCGCGTTTGATTTGATTGTGAAGAATCTCAAATCAAATGTCATGGAAGCGAATATTTAGACTTAAAAATGTAAGCAAATAATTTCGCGGATTCTGATGATTTCCCATTGGTTTTTAAGCGCCTTCAATTTCCCTTGCGTACCCGCTTTTACTATGAAAAATAATAAGTCGCAAGGACAATCGCCGGATATCTGTGACATTCATTCTTCAATATTTTAGTTATTTCTTTTGTATTTATTATAACTTATATAAAATACAGAATTGGAATTGACCGTATTACATAAATCAGCATGTGCATCGTTCATTCTCGGAATTATTATTTTCATTACATTAACGAATTTGGGCGGAACGAAGTTCGCCGAGTCAGCTAGTATTAATATTATAAAGCTGGAGAGTTTTTTCGTTTGAACGCGCTAATCTCAGGAACTACTGCACAGATTTTAATGAAACTTTTTTTGAAATGTTAGTTAAGATTCTGAGAAGGTCATAGGCTATTCCTTTCATTGAAGAGTCTATTTTTGGGAGCGTTTTTGACCAAAATGTGTTTTTTTTTCCTTACTTTACTGCCTTTAACTCGCTATTACTCAAACAATTCGTAATCAATGCTAACAAAATAAAATACTTAGGAGAGCCAACACTTTCATAGTTATTTCAAGCCATCAATCAGCTTTCTACGTCCTCTAGAAGCTGAGCTACAACCTAAAATCTAACACGAAAAAAATAAATTTATTTTCTCAAATCGAACTCTATCAGCAGCCGCGGTTCTTGATCGTCGTTCTGCTTTGGGGTGGTTGGGTGGCGCACATCGCACAAGCACGTTCATATGAAAAAAAAACTGCGTGGTGTTTTTTCCGAATTAAGTGAAACGAAAGAGATAGAGAAGTATGCGACGTGAATGTGAATGTGTATGTAATCAACAGCGACAATATGTTTCTGAGGAATGCGCAGGTGGCTGATGACGTGCGCTGATGAACGTACAGTAAGTTGGTGTATATGGAAATTGAGTTTAAGGTTTTTGGTTTAATTGTTTATATAGTACCTACGGTGATACCTACAGTAAAGAATTGAAGAATTAAGACGATATATGTGAATTGAAACTTTGGATGTGTGCTGTGCATGGTTGGATGCAGCTAGAAAGATAGGATAGTTTTGGACCCGATAGGCGGCGCTGTTGTCGATTTTTTTGAGACACTCAACCAATCTCAATGAAACTTTGTTTGTGCCCATGGTTGTATGCAGCTAGAAAGATAGGATAGTTTTGGACCCGATAGGTGGCGCTGTAGTCCGTTTTCTGAGAAACTCAACCGATCTCAATGAAACTTTGTATGTGTGCATAGTTGGATGCAGCTAGAAAGATAGGATAGTTTTGGACCCGATAGGTGGCGCTGTTGTCGATGTTTTTGTTCGCTCTTTTTACTCCCAAAACAGTTTTAAGTATTTCCTGCACAATAAAATATCTCCTGACGATTCGAAAAATACACAAGTAATTGTTCAAGTAATAACTTCTGTCGGCACTCCCGGAGTGCCTGATGTTTTTTTTCACATTGACAATGTTCACCGCTTTGTTTTAGTTAGACTGTTAATTTTAAAGCTCAGCAAGATCTAAAAGATGAGACGAGTTAGATCATAGAAAACGGATGAAAAATATCAGACCCCATCGTTACAAAGAAACACATTACTCCGTGGTAAATTAAATCAGAAGTGGATTTTATTACACCAAAGAAATTAATTATGGCGAATTTGCTGGTATGACTTAGGCCTGTGACGTTGTGCACCGCGGGTGTAACCCTCACCAACGACTGTTTCTCGCACGGTCGATTATACGTGTCTCCTTCCCGAGTCAGCGAAAGTAAACATGCATACGTGTATGCTCCAGGCAACAGAACCTCAAATATTGTATTTTAAGAAGCTTTGTAAAAAAGTTAAAAAATATAACTATCTCATGTATTGAAACTTAACTATTATTATCTCTTTTATTGGAAATTACACAGTCTCACGCCGCGTACGAAGTTGCGGGCATCAGCTAGTAACAGAATAAAAGATTTCGCAGAATAGGCCCAAATAACTTCCTATCATACACCATACAAGACACAGCATCGTCACTGGCATGTTTACGGACGAACATTTGAGTTTTTTGTTAATTGAGTAGGTAGGAATCTCAAGCCAACACCAGGTAGATTTGAAGCGTGGAGAAAAGTATGTTAACAATTTCATTTCATTAAAATTGAGTCTAAAGCTATGTTCAGACGATTGCCAGATCTGACAATTATATCAGGTCTACAATAGATTTAACAATGAGCTGCAAGTGATCTGACCATCATAGCGAACTACCTTACAATACCAGATTGCCAGTTCCCACGGTTGCCAGGTTTTGTCTGAAACTCTGACAATTTCATTTGCAGATGGTTGGCCTACTGCCTACAATTAACTTGTCTGATAACGTTGTCGCAGACAAATTAAAAATTTGCTTTTTTTTTTCATTCGGTGGTGATGACTTGATTGAGAATAGAATAAAAAAATTAAATGGAACAAAAAGATGCACTTGCGATTGTTTTGGTCGTGAACGTATCAGAGAGCAGCGAGGAGGATGAATTGGCACATAAACATCGGCGTTCTTGGATTGGGTGGCCCGCTGACAGAAGGAGGGATTTTACACAAACCTGCTCGTGGAATTGAGAGCTGAGAGGCAAGAATTGCATCGCAATTTTCAATTCAATGATCTCTTAAACAAAATCAAACATAAAAAAGCCATTGAAAATGATCATAAATATTTCTAGATCCTTTTACAAAAACCATAAGAGGAAGAACATAAATGACATAATAAAAAGTGATTAGAAAGGATCATAGATATTTGTAGATCCTTTCCATTAAAAAAGGAAAGCGTTATAAACTTTCCTGGATACTTTTCGTTCCTATATCGACTTTTTAGTACCTACATATTTCAAATTATATAATTTCTCATTTTGCACCAATCAATAGAAAACTTCTTTTGGATGTAACCACAGCACATTTGCCAATGAGCAAATGAGTCTGCAAATGTCCTAAGTGTCTGACAATGACAAAATTGGATGTTCAGACTTCAGACGACTGGCAGATACCTACCTGAGCATTGATTTTTTTTGATTTGTAGACTTGTTGTTTCTATTGTCAGATCTGGCAATAGTCTGAGCATAGCTTGAGAAAAAATATCCACTGAAATAAATTCCTATGTACTGCGCATCTAGGGAAGTTTCAACGGACTATAGCAACACCTAGGTATGCCTGTGGTAACAACTCGCTTCTTTGATTTATATACACCGGCAGGAATAGCTACTTCAGAAATAATGTACAAACATGCAACTTATCGGCAACACCGCTTTCCCCTATCAACAGTTCTAGCGTTTTTACTACTTTTTGTTGATGAAAAAATTGTGTACGTGTACAATTATTAAATAAGTACTTTGCATAATTGTAGTGTAGACTTCAAAAATAGCACACTGGGTTAACCCTAATGTGTTCGATATAGCACTGAAATCGTCCTGGTACTGAAAACCTGTGCTTGGCATGACTTCTAGGGCACCCAGTTATTTTGTCGGGGCAAGAACTCAGTACTGAGTTGCGCTGTCATTCCGCTTGCTGTTATTCGTTTGTTGAGATATCGTTATAAAGATAAAAACAATAAATTTGGTATTAAAAAGGGAATTGTTTGAAAACAACAAAGTTTATGAACTAAAACTTTATATTAAAGGTAAACGGAAAGAAAAAGAATCTGGAATCGAAGCTGCATACATTTTTAAATGCATCACCTATATTGCAAACAGTTTTATCAACTTGTTTGAATTATGGCAAGCACAAGATCGGACTTGAATTCACTCAGTTTTAACAATAAACAGAAAAAAGTGTTATCATCATTCCTCGTTCACCAAAGTATTTTTCAATTTCAAAAACTGTCAGACTTCAGGGCAGCATATTTTGCGTTAGTTATGATAACCGAATTTTCAGGGTTGTGCAGGGTTTTTGACAGGGGTGAAAATTCGCTGACACTTCTCAGTGCGCACTAGTGGGCACTAGTGCTAGCCACGTCAAATAAACCTAGTACATAATGAATTTTTCTCTTTTCTTAAAGCATGTACATGTACAGTACAACCATGTCAGTATTGGCTATTAAAGTATAAATATGAATATCCCTCTCCACGTGCTTTGATGTTTTGCGCTCATATTTTTGTTGCGCATTAACCTCCACCTCCACCGGGAAAACATTATAAAAGAGTGCTCGAAGTATTATTCGAATTGTTTTGAAATTGAAATAATCAGGTAAGTACGCAGAATTTTGCTTACATATAATTTTTATATGTGTTCTATCATAATACTAAAAAAAATTAATTGAATTCTTTGGCATTTTTGTAATATTTTTTTATTTCTATGAAAATGAAATGACAGTGAGAAATGGGTCTTTGCCCGAGGTTTTGAGGATATTACATATTACGTCTCCATGTGGTCACACCAGTCGCCGAAAGGTATCGGTTGTGTTTTGTTGACTTGGCTATGGAAGCAGCAGTTTTTTTTTACTACATTTTTTTTAGTATTTTGTTAATTTTTTTGATGAAATGTTTTTGAGACACACGTTTTTGTTATTTCTTTTCTGTATAGAATAAAGTGCAGTAGTCTGGAAAAATATGGGGTCAAATTCAACCCATCGCTAAGTACCTGGATATGAACTTCGCCAGGAGTTGAGAGAAAATAATTCTTTAATTGTGTTCTTAAATCAACAAAGGGCATTTAGTAACTATTGGTTTGAAACACCCTACATAGTATACATAGCGATATCTAGAAATGAACAACAACATTTTTTAAGGTGTAAGTAGTTACCAGACAATTGACCCTATTATCTACAAATATAAGATCATATGAATGAAATAATATATATTATTTACCCCAACAAGTAGTGAAATATACGGACTTCATGAGAATAATAGAAAATAAAAATAAGAAATGTAAAAGTTCAGTTAAAGCTTTTAAGTATAAAAAAAAGCTTGGAACGTGGTGGGAAGTGTTTTCTACTCCTATATGTAACTGTATTGAACATCCTAAGATGCGAGGCTTGCATAATGATGTAGGAATGTGCAAATAATTTTCTTCGTTAAGTGCATTTGCGCAGGTTAAGTTAAAATACTTACATGCTGGTTACAGAAGTAAGCATGAAAATAATATAACGAAACTATTTCACAATCGATTTTTCGTTTCGAAATAAGTTTTTTCCCGATTGCAAGTTCTATACCTACAAATTAATGTCACTTGTAATGTAACTTGGATGTGAAAAGCATTTGATAAATACCTAGCTTTTGTGAAGGATAATATTACTGTTTCACAATAATAAATGCACTTGCATATTGGGTTAATTTCAAAAAAAAAAAAAAACATTATTAAGTGTACCTATATCTAATACAAATGACACACATACAAAATATAATATATGTAACCACCATTCGATTTTATTTATGTGGTGGATAAAATGTGTAAGTGTGTCACAGCTTTTAGAATTGATAAAATATATTATGTACTATCTTTCAAGCCAGCACCTATTCTCTATTAAATTTTAATAGATGAGTTAAAAGGAGAAACGACCGCTTTAACCCAAAAAACATTATGCCTAAGTTTATTATGTCAACATTGGAACTAATTAATTCACTCTCCTTCCTTTCCTTTTTTTTAGGAGATTTATTTGCAAAAAAAGGCAATTACATACTTAAAAATTTAATGTGAACAAATTCTTTAGTCAAAACATATTACTTTGTTCAATACTAAATAAATTTGGTATGGAATGTTAATAGCTAAGTGTCGCAATGGTTGACGCTTTCGCTTATAGACCAATTGCTAAAAGGGAAATCATCAGAAGGGAAGTTCGTTGCTACTTAAATAATGCTTCTCAAATAAAAGATGTACCTATGCTGTGTAACGTTTTGTATGAACGAGTATATACACTTAGATAGGCACATACAGAACGTGTATTGTATATGACTTCAGTTTTTGAGACTGGAAGACAGTAGTACAAAATTTCAAATTTTGTATTCGGCTATAGGGCGGGCACTTAAATCTTTTACTTGACTTTAAACAATCATGCTTTGCGTTATATTGAAAGCTTTATTTATTTTATTCTATTTGCACGCGTTCAATTTGTTATGAGTTGGTTCAATTGTTAATTGTGATACAACTTGGACAATAGGATGCAATGCGACTAAAAACATTTTTTTTTTATTGTAATGTGGCTTAGCCCTAAGGGTATAGTTTCGGTGAGGACAGGCACAAGAAGCGTTATTTGATAAAGCTGTAGTTTTTGTAATTCTCTAAAAGTGGTGTCCGTACTAATTAGTTATTGTCACTCAGACACTTGTTCACTTCGACATTTGCAACGCGTTGCCCATAAAGGGGTCAATTCACCGGGATGCGGGTGATGGCTTCATACAAAACGAAAGAAAGAGGAATCATCACTTGAACAAATACGGTTAAAGTACTCTGTAGGTATATTGATTTTAAAGTCGATCTTTCGTCGCAATGACTGTTTTCGATCATTCCCTGTTTCCATTTCTATGAAAGGTCTAGAAGTTTGAAGTCTCAAATCGGATTATGAGAAAAGCTTCAGACTAAAATACATTTTTCAAAGTATTGTTTTAAAAATACTTCTCCGTTGAGGCGTTTGGAAGTGGAGGCAATCGCCAGATATACTTGGGGACTACCACTTTCTTTTGGATGATGTAGGATAAGCAACTCCGCCTACATAAAGCAGTTTATGCGAATTAAAAAAAAAAGAAATCCACAAGATTTTTTTAAATAAAACTACAAATTATACTAAATAAATCTAGTAAAATGTATATGAAAACAAGGAACTCTTTAAGCATCACTTCCCATGTTAGGTTTAATTTAATACTTATCCTGAAAAGCTGCTTGGAACCAGTGAAATATATTCGCAGCATACATTCCATAAGCACTTAGAATCTAATAAAATGTATCCATACCTTTCTGGAGATCTAATAGAAAGAGAGGTAACTCCCACATCAACGAATTCAACCCTCGCTTTTATTATCTTATTGTACAACCAGAACCGCTCCCTGTTCTTTATACATCACAACTTATGTGGATGTATGCATATTATTATTATTGCAGTCCAAACACATTCTCATAAATTTCTACCCTCTTTCTGTATCACATCACATCTCACAGCATGTCCAACGATAACCACCCTTACTACTTCTGTACATGTATGCATGTTTGCTCTGCGCAGTATCTCAAAATATCTATTTCTAAGCTTGAAAAAGACATGGAGTACAGAACTATTATAGTACTGTTGGCTGAGCAAAGTTTTACCCCTACGAAACACATACACTTCGACCCAGGAGCAAATAAATGCAAACACCCTCAATTTTCATGGTGTTGGCACGTATAGACCAATATTCCTCCACAGCGCAAATATGTATGTGTAAAATTTTAACGAAGGAATGAAAATCCTGGTTTGGTTTTCAAAAGAAAAAATTTCTACCCTCACATCGCTGCAGATGGGGTCTTTCAGTCAGCTTTTGATATTCGTATGTAAGAGGTTTCACTGTTTCCGAGCTATTCCTCTTAGACATATACCTAAACTATTATTTCGGGTACGGATTAAACTCTTTCTTTTCTCAACGCCAAAAAAGGATTTACCCAACAAAATAAGTAAATTTAAATGAATTAACTAGTGAAATATTTTTTTTGGTATTATTTATTCGCCAACTTAGAGAGCCAGTGATATTGTCCTGTCACAGCAGTACTGATTGATAAGTTTACTGCTGTACCGGGACATTAACATTGTTTTTCTACAAATCTTCAACTTCAAATATGGATGAAGTGAATTCATAAACGGATATTAGTTTAAAATACAATTTTTTTTTTCAAATATTAAAAAGGAGAACAGTTTTTTAAACAAAGGAGACACAACGTGGTATTAGCATAGGGAACGAAACATCTTTTTCGTGGATTTTCCGAAAAACTGGTGTTACTATTATATATACATTTTAAGTCATAGTTTAGAAAAAGCTAGAGTTCTATAAAAAAAAAAGTGCAAATTAAAAGTAGTATTTGACTTTAATCACAAGAGGTTGTATATATTTCTCTTCTTGAAAAAAAAAAATGGATTTTGAATCAATTGTAAATTTATTAAAGGGATCCGCGAAATCAATAAAAAGACAGAACTCAAAGTTTCAACAAGTTTTCTTTTTGTTTCATCTCTATGGGATTGAGTTGGAAAGCTTTCTATTAGCTTTCATTAGTTCCGGTTTGTTCCCTTGTGCTCGACTATGTACTAAGACTGTGAAACTTTTTTTTTATAATAATAATAATTAAAGATAACAATTTATCTATGCAACTCTAAAATTGGATACAAACAAAACAACAAAATAGAAAAAATAATTAAATCATAATAATCAAAACTACAAAGGGTTTTGGAAATGCCACTCCCTTCGAACGACTGTACAAACAATTTGTGTAGTCATCACCACTGCAATACAGCTTTTTCTTGGTGAAGGCCTGGAAAATGATTTCCAAAAGGGTGTACAGCGGAATAAAAAGAATCACGAGCATTTATAGAAGGAAATGAACGGTCCAAGGGATGAAAATCATGTGATACTCAGGGACACGTACATACATAGCCGTTAAATGGAACAGGGGATGATTTACATTATTTCCTTCCATTTTATTATCTTGGCTATTAAAAGATTCTTTCTTAATAAATCAGAAATATCGCCATCTGAAGAATTTGTATTTACATACAGGAAATTAGGAAATGACGCCAAATGTTGCGAATAGCTGAAATTAAATTCAAATCACGTATTTCCATTCTCAAATACAGTGCCTACGTCTTCTTATTAAAGTAATCTATATAAATATCTATTTAATATTATGTCTGCGTATCTCATTGTCCTTAAATGTAGACTGAGCACACAATTTTCAATAATACATTTGTTAATTGGTTTTAAACGGAACTACCGACTGTTTTAGTTAATCAACTATTCTACTCTTAGAAATGAGATTGGTGATTATATGAAAGGGTTCATCACATCGATTTTATGTGTTTATTGCCTGATATGTTTGAAGTAATTCTCAAAGCAGGGGATTTTATCAAACTAAACATTTATTAGTATCTACGTGAAACTGTTAAATTTCATAATTGTGCAAAACGGAAAAGAAAACAAACAAGAAGTGTTTACAATGAGAAATGTTTCCTTTGCTTAATTTTGTCGGCACTGTGATTTAATGCCAATAGTATTTATAAAATAAAATAGTTATTATAAAAGACTACTGGCAGCAAACAATAAGGGTGTCTATATATACCTAGACCTTAACCATTATGATAGTGAATTGCTAACTAAATAACGGAATGATGAAACATATATGCACCATAAATGTTTAAGAGAAAATAACCTAAACTGTGGATGCAGACATTATTTCATTACCAACGGTTTATCAAATTATTAATCGAACAGAAATAGGCTAATCTTTATAGGTCAACCATTACTGAAGTTTCTTTAAACTTAACTCAAGACATCAAAAAATCATACGACACATTGAACAACCGAAGCGAGAATGAGCGAGCGATTGTCCACTTAAGCGAAGAACAAAAACAAAGTTCTGGTAGCTATTGTGACTGAAATTTATTGTTTCACCTGAGGCGAACTTCAACCTTCAAGTTGTCGATGATCGGATGATGTGAACTAAATAAACAAAAATTGTTATGATTTGATAGATAAAGCAAGGGGAAATTCGAAAAAGTAAAAACGCTTGTGACAAATCGTCGCTACAATGCAGAACTAGTCTAAGTCCAAAATATCGAAATTTACGAATTTTACATAAGAAAATAGCCAGTTTCATTCTGCGCATGCCTAGGTGATGACTGTATTCCTACGCGCAATAGTACGTACACAGTTTTAATCATACAAAAAAATCCTATGTCCTTTAATTTTCTTTTTAGTGCAGAACTAACCTATGTCCACTACACCGACTACACCAACTTAAAAATCGCTCTACTGATATTTTGTAAATTGTGACTTAGTCTAGTTCTGCATTGTAGCGACGAAATGAGACTTTATATTTAAGTCAGCGATGATGCTCCAGCATTCATTTTTTTGTGAATTGTTTTTTTTTTACAATCAATCCACACAAACACATTTTGAATTTGGTAAATCTGGTATTCTTTGATCAGTCACATTACAAATTTTTATTTACAACTGCGCGTCATGCTTGTTTTCCAATTATCTACTTCACTTACTCACCAAACGAAAACCTTGAAATATAAAAAAAGATAGAATTGCCTATCAATTGGCCAATATTCTGTCAACAATTTCTTGAATCAACTTGTAGGTTAGTTGCAGTTCCTTTGTAAGATATGAAATTTGTATCTTTTTTACAAAAAACGCATAATTTTTTTCGAAAAAGGCATAATTTTTTACGGTTTGGGCATAAAAACTTCGACCCGGGTTAGCATCACTGGTGGTGACTCCAATCTTACTATTTTCTAACTTAAAGTCAAATTTAATGCTTGATTTCTTCTAATAGTTAATTTGTTGCCAAAGGTCGCGTCTAAAATGTTTTATTGCTAAGAAATAACTCAAGTTTATCAATGTCGATGTGTTTCAATCAAACCGCAATGATTGACGTGTTGGCTAACCTTATGTGTTTTTACTAAAGTGCTTAACGGTATACGACGTACAAAGCTCACACGACGGCACGCTACGTACAACTGAGCATGTGAGAAATACTGGAATCAAAGATTGTTGCGACAAATATCCAGCGATTATCCTTGCGACTAATAATTTGATATTGGGGGGAAATTGAAGACGCTTAAGACGCAATGACAAATCGTTCTGAATTAGCGGAATCCGGGAAGTTTCGTTGGATTGAGGTTGCCCAGAAAAATTGTTAATTCGGACAAAACAAAAAAAATGGAATTATGTATATATTATTGTGATTGTATTATTATATTATAGAAGATAATTGAATTAAGCTGAAAAACAAAATGGGAAAGTTTTAAAGTTGGGAGTATTAAAGGTATAGGAAGAAAATAGTGATAGGATTAACTCTACCTAATCGAAATATTTTTAACTTTAACAGCCAAGAAGAAAACTAACCACACCTATCAACTTGGTTGGTAAGGCTTCTCTCTCCACACCGGGACCGAAGGTGTTATGGTACCTTTGAGCTGCCCTCCCCATAACCCTACTCACGAACAAAGAGGATCCATAACAAGAGGGCCAACTGAGAGCAGAAACGGTACATTTGCCTACAAGCTGATGTTTGGCTGCTGTCCTGCATAGGAATTCTTAAGTATTAGTGCCTGTACAAATCAAAGGAGCGCCATTGCTGCCGCACGCATACTTAGAAAATCCTACGCAGGGATTTTATGTCGATCGGGCGGTTTCTTCAGATTTGTTCGCAGAATCAAAATCATGTCTTTTTTTCAATATCTAGCAGAAATCGATCTCATGATATTTGGGCTTATTCTGCGAAATCTTTTATTCTGTTATGAATCATAAAAGGTTTCGACCATAAATCGTATTCTGAGTTTCGAACTTTTATGAAACTCTGTTATAGAATTTCGAAAATTGAAATCTGTTACGAACCTTCAAAACAAACAGCTTTGTTTTTAACTTTCTCCATTACGTAGTAAGAGAAAGATATTGGTTTCGTACAAAATTTCGAACTCGAGATTTTGATCAATTCTGATATTACGATGATAGAGGAACTCAAAAAAGTGGGTCGCAAAATTCTGTCCGGTCTGTCCGTCTGTCCGTCTGTCCGTCCTTCCACGGGCCTACAGTCTAAACGGCTTCCCGGATTTCGTTCAAACCTCGGATTTGGAGTTTTTGGGCTTACAGTTCGGGAGGTGTTTTTTTTTTTCAATGTAACCTCAATATTAATGGTACTTCCCATACAACATTTTCGTACCAGTTTGATTTGATCGAAAACGGCTCTAACGATTTCAATCAAAATCGATATTTAAGCTTAAGTAGGTGAGGTTACCATGACTGCGTACCCAGTTTTTGGCTAAAAATTCGAACAACGGAACTTTTGAAAATTCGACATATCTCGAAAACGGTCTATACGATTGTAGCAAAAATTAATTTCTAAGGTAATGTGGTCATTTATAACTTAATAGTAAGCTCAGTTTTTCTCTATATTATCGTACAATGGATTTATGAAAAGAGTAATTTTTTAAAAATATGGTTTTGTCTAGTTAACTTAAAACGGCAATAACGATTTTGACCAAAATGCAAACTTAGAGTCAAATTGATGTTTTCAAAACTATTTTTCTATTCTTTCTTTCCTTAATTTTTAATTCGAAACACCGAAAACGCTAATTTTATAAACTGCTCATATATATCCGGAACAATATCATACAGTCAGTTTTCAGTTTAATAGTTACGCAATAGTATTTTTCCAACTAAACATTGCAATATTTGCAACTGTTAGATATGTCTGGATAATTATACAAAAATTTCATTTGCACCGCACTCACGAGCGTCGTCAATTTATAACTACTAATGCAAATTCACAAACTTATTTATCTAAAAATATGGGTCTATCAGGAGCAATACTTCCAATAATTGAAAACATAAATCATATTCCAATCAAAACTAAAAACATATCCTTAGGTCAAAAACAGAAACTGCTACTAGGTACGCTTGTCCTGTACTCAAAAATCAAGTGAAATCAAGTGATATAAAGACTTATATTGTTATTTTATATAACTGCCATATGAGATGAATATCCAAAAGAGGATTTTGTTTTCTTTTGTATAGTAGGTATCGAGAAAGTTTCGTTCGACCCAGTCGTGCACTTTATTTTTTTTTGTTAATACTAAGTGGGCACCTGATAATTTTTCTGCAAAATAGCATAAAATTGTCGGTGAAAGGAGTAAAGTTTTGAATTATTACTCACATCAGGAAGATCAAATGGGTTACTATATTAAATCTTAGTTCCAGCAAAAGTGATGGGTGTTTTCGGCTAAACAAAAATATAAACGTAGAAACAATTTTCAATTATTATACTTTTGTACACACATTTATTACATTTTGTCTCCATTTGTAAGCATTTTGTTGCCTAAGAATTATATAGAGAAACATTTCAATCCAAGACTTCATATTTAATAAAAATCTTTTATAATAAAAGTCACAAAATTCTATCTTTTATTCTGTTCATAAAAGATTTTTCCACACAGAATATCAATTTTAGAGCCCGTAAAAGATTTTTTGACAGTTCGAACTTTTGTATGGAAATTCATAACAGAATAACAGAACAAATTGATAAAAGATTTGCCGAGTGGCCTGATTGTCTTTTTGTTAGGAGTTTAATCTTTAATCATAATTATATCCGAGAACAATATTTTTTAAATTTGCTGTCATTCAAAATTTGCGGGGAAAATCGGTTAGGGGCAAGTAGAGTTGGCCCTCTAGTTGTAGATTATCTTTGCTCACGAATGAGAAGAGCACCATGATTGTTACTCGCTTATTTTTCGTGACAAACCCTACGTGAAAACTCATAACGCCCAACAACTCCTGTTGCTTATCATCATTGTCCACGTCATCTTAATCACCCCTACATTTCAACTTACTCACACATACTAATGCAATGATCCTGAAAATGCTTGACAAACAAAAATGATGGACTCAAACACCATCAAACAAATCAACGTATCTACTCCATTTCAAAAAGTAACTTAATGCAAAATAGTAAACATAAATAAACTACTTTAGGTATATTTAAGAAAAAAATGAGAATTGTTGACAATAACAAGCCTGGAAAATAATTAAAATAATTGACAACAACAATTGCGTTCAAAATTTAAAATATTTTTTTTTTGTTTTGGAAGTGTCACTACTCGATTTCTGCCAGTTTTTTTTTTTTTTTTTTTTCAAAGTGCTTTTCCCCATGAAAAACGAAATGTGAGCCTGCAACGCCATTTGTTGAGAATTTTCCGACTTTTATTTTTCCAAAACCAACCCTGACTCAAGACGAAAAAAATAAAACAAAAATCATACAAATCGGTTAAGCAGTTCTCGAGACTTTACCCGACTAGCGCACAGCAATTGATTTTTATCTTCTTAATATATAAAAACATTTTTGCGTATGTATGTCTGACAATTACGGCTGAACCACAGAAGCTATCCCCCTTATATTCACACCATATGTTTGTGTGGTGCTCCGGATGGTTTATGTTTATTTTAGACCCTATAGGGGGCGCTGGGGTCGCTTTTTTGAAAATTCTTATTTATGGACCGATTTGGCTCAAATTAACACCATATAACACTTAAAGAAAAAGAAAGCTTTTGCCAGAATTTGGACCCGATAGGTGGCGCTGGGAGATATTTACGACAAGTAAGATTTCCCTGCATATCAATTTTGTATCAGCAACATTAAATGTAATTGTAATAATATAGTTGGCGTTGGTTGTCTATACTTTTTTGAATTTGACATTTCAGTAGGTACCTAGTTCATATTTCATTTAGCTGTAGTACAATTGTTTGACAAAAACTCCAAATTAGTTTTTAATCAATTTTAAATAGGTAAATAATATTTCCATTCAATTTCCGGCACAAATAACATAAACAAGGAAAATGTTATTTTTTAGCATACATAAGTCTACAAATTGCAGTGATATAATACAGAAAAAAGAATAAAATGTTAGGACGACGAAGTTTGAATAGTGACCGACAAAGTCGCAATAGGCAACAAAAAAGAAATAAGTTAACACCAAAACAAGTCATGGGGAAATGCACTTTGAAAAAAAAAAAAAAAAAAAAATAAATAAACTGGATAGAAATCGAGTAGTGACACACTGACACCTCAAATACAAAAAATAACTTCAAAAAAATATTTTAAGTTTTAAAAGCAATTGTTGTTGTCAAATATTTTAATTATTTTCCAAGGAAATTGTTGTTGTCAACTGTTTTTAAAATAATTTTTTTTTTAAATATATACCTAATAAGTTTGTTTTTGTTTACTATGTTACAAGTAACTTTTTGCAATGGAGTTGATACTTTGATTTGTTTGATGGTGTCTGAATCCATAATTTTTATTTGTCAAGAATTTTCAGGATTCTTGCAAAAGTATGTGTGAGTAAATTGAAATGTAGGGGTGATTGAGATGACGTGGACTAACATAATGGTACTCTGCTCATTCGTGAGGGAGGGTAGTTCAAATTCAAAGGTACCACCATAACACCTTCGGTACCGGTGTGGAAAGAGAAGGTAGAAGGCTTACCAACCAATTTGATAGGTGTGGTTAGTTTTCTTCTTGGCTATTAATGTTACAAATATTTCGTTTAAAGTTAGTTAATCCTTTCCCTATTTTCTTCCTATCCCTTTAATACTCCCAATTTTCAAACTTTCCTATCAAAATTGTTAGGCATGTAAAAGTACGGTAGTCCGCAAGACAAGCTAAACATCCCACCCCACCGATGAGTTATAAGCACTGGCTTAAACAAGCATTCCTGCCTTGCTTTGTTGATCCTACAGCCCTTCTATCGAAGTCAAAATTGAGATTCCTGTGTCGGGTAAAAACTTGAGAACAGCTCGATCGATTTGAATGATTTTTGTTTTGTTTTGTTCGTCTTGAATCAGAGATAGTTTAGGGGAAAGGAAACATCTTAAAATTCATAACAGGTATTGGCACACATTTCGTTTTTCAGTTAAATTCAATTATCGTCTATAAAATATAATAATACAATAACAATAATATATACATAATTCCTTCGGTGTGAAACTCGATGACATTATAGCTCGATAACCGATGTGCCAATTTTGATGAATCTTTTTTGTTTTGTTTGTATTCCTGTATTTCAGGTTTAGTAAGACTTAATAGATAGGATACTTTTGGACCCTATAGGTGGCAATATTTTCGATCTCCAAAGCCACTTAGCCGATTTCAATGAAAATTTGTGGATGTGTATGGTTGGTTCCAGTTATAGGAAAATTGTTTACCTCTTATGTAGGAAGCACTTTGAAAAAGATAAGCGGGATTAGGAAAACGGGTTTTGGCACCTCCCATTCAAAAAAAAAAAAGGAAAAAATCAAACGCCAAAGTTGTATAATTAAAATTGTTAGTGGACTTAATAAGAAAGTCACGTACAAAACCTGCTATATATATTAAAGAGACTGATGGCCATTATGTGCGCTCATAACTCGGGAACGGATATTTCGATTTTTACGGTGGATTCGTATTGGCCTAAGGAAGGACATAGGTATGCTAATTTTTCCGTACGAGCTTTAAGGGGATGAGATTGGGGATAGAAGTTTGTATTTAGAAGAAACCTTTTAAAAAAATAGACTGGATAGAAAAACAAAACATTATTAAAGTTTTAAATTTCTTAATTCTTAGGATGTTTCGGGCTTGCCGCTAAACAATTTGAAATTAAGAGTCGGCTTAGTTATAATTGCGAAACCTCAATCAATCGAAACTTTATAACGGATCCCGATTGATGTGAATGTGAAAAATCTCAAGTCAAATGTCACGCAAGCGGCGATTTAGAGGTGCAAATTCAAAGGCAAACATTCGCATTTCCCGGATTCTATACTTATTCAGAACGATTTGCCATTGCGTCATTCATTACTTATAGACGCCTTTGGCAACAAATTAACTTTTAGTCTAAATTAGAAGAAATAATGCATTAAATATGACTTTAAGTTAGAAAATAGTTAGATTGGAGTCACCGCAAGTGATGCTAATCGAAGTTTTTATGCCTATAATTGTAAAAAATATGCATTTTTGGTAAAAAATATTAAAATTGCATATCTTACAAAGGAACTGCAACTAACCTACAAGGTGATTCAAGAATTTTTTTAACAAAATGTTGGTCGACTGATAGGCGACTCTACCTTTTTATCTCTATAATCCAAGGTTTTGGTTTGGTGAGTAAGTCAAATAGACAGTTGTAAATAACATTTTTTAATGCGACTTTTATTAAAGAATGTACCAGATTTACCAAATTCAAAATGTACTGTTGTGCGAATTGATTGTAAAAAACAATTCACAAAAAATTATGCCTATTTACTAAAAACTGTTCCTCAAGTATCGGAACTATGCCTAGAAGGCATAAGAATGCTGGAGTTAGCATCACTGATCATCGCTGACTCAAATATAAAGTCTCATTTGTCACAAGCGCTTTTACTTTTTCGAATTTCCTGTGCATGCTCGGAATTATTATTTTCATAACATTAACGAATTTGGGCGGAAAGAAGTTCGCCGGGCCAGCTAGTATGTATATAGATATTGAAACATGTTCCCCTTAAAACATGATGCTTAAAGTACGACCAACACAAAATTTATATAACGGCAGTTTCTAGAAAAGTAGCTACCAGGGGAAAAACGGACTGTAGCTGCAATTGCTCCAACACAAATACATGCATTGAAAGGAACATAAAATGAAAAAGCTTAAAACCGTTTGCTTTCTTCATATACCCTTTGTGAAATTAGAAGTATAGTTGCAAGGGTGGATTTGGTAATTAGAGCGATTAGCCGTGTAATCCAACACGATTCCCCTACATTGATGAAATAGTCCAACTCATTCGACTCAGAAATATATTGCTTCACACTTGGAAATACTAA
Organism: Cheilosia vernalis; assembly: GCA_949126925.1. Classification (NCBI taxonomy): domain Eukaryota; kingdom Metazoa; phylum Arthropoda; class Insecta; order Diptera; family Syrphidae; genus Cheilosia; species Cheilosia vernalis. The sequence goes on from OX421358.1 coordinate 46,459,167, forward strand.
AAATTGCAAGCACAGACTTTTGTTGCTATAAAAATAGAAAATTGTGTTTAATTTAGTGTGGTTTTGACTTCACACTCTTTTTTTTTTTAATTTTCCTGTTCAGTTAGATACGAGCCCCCTGCAATTAATGGAGGCACGTTTTACAATTCTATTAACACATGATAACTAGCGGGTCGTAAGTTGCTTTTTATGCACATTAGTAAAGATAAATATTGACAGATCACCATTTTATAACTTCCTAACCGCTTATCACATCGGTGTGCAAGTAAGTATAATAAAATAGAACAGAAAATAATTGGAAAATTATTTCAGAATACTTAATTTTTGTTAAATGCACTTTTTTAGAGGATAACCACTAAGGTAGTAACTATAAATACGGTGACCATATTTGTCAAAAGAAAATAAAGGACAATCTTTTATGTGCTCCCAAACTTTTTGTATCTATTTATTATGTATCTATTTATAAAAAAAAAATAAAAAAATATTAAGATAACAAAAAACATTAACATTTTTATATGCAGTTCTAGGTACCTACATAAAAAAACATTTATAAACTTTCTTCCTTCATTGGATAAGTTCACATAAAGAGTGTGAAAGGTAGGTAGTAATTAATTTTAATAGCTTTTTAAAAGCTACACACCACAGGTGTTTAAATTATATACTAATCAGTGTCACTTTTTGTATTTTTGAAAAGAGCGAATAGATTTAAAAAAATCTTCACTTTCATTAAGAAAATCTGTAAGTTCTAATCAGGTGTGTCCGAAATTGCATTTAGTAATAAGAATAGCTTTAGCAATATTTACACATTCATTTGTGATTTGTCACTGCTCCAAGCGTTATTCATGATTAAAAATACTCTTTCAGTTGGTGCATTGGACCCAGTAGGCACAAACTGAAATTTAAGGTTATCATGCACTGATGCAACGGTGGTGAAAACACAATTTCAAGTAGGTAATATACTCGTACATTTGTACATTTGTATTTAGTTCTTTTCGTATGAGAGATGAGATCGAGTTGTGATATGTATTGTATTCGTTTACTTATATGTATTTATATAATATTTTCGATTGCCCTAAATGCAAACAAATTTTATCCAGTGTTTTAAAATACAGTTTATCGTATATGCTTGAGATGTAGATATCATATTAACAGTTAGATCGCGTTTTTGGGATCTCTGTAACATTTTGACGATTTGACCAATTGAGATCAAATTAATGCAATACATTTTTTATGCATCGAGCTACAGCTATGGTTCACTCGCAATGTTTTTATTCGTAAATATGTTGGTTTAGTGCTGAAAAAGCCGCGTAATCTGAACAAGATGTTATGTGGCACTTTGCTTGAGTTATTAATATGTATATGCATTTTTGTTGAAACCTTTACCTACGGTGCTTAAAAATAAAATAAAAATGGATTATGCGTGACGTCAATTCGGAGCGGATAATATGTAACCAAAATGAGAAGCAATGTAATGATTGGGCTACAGTTACAGTGGATGTGTATTCTGACGAACACGACAGAACACAACCGCTCTGACGTACCTACCTACACGTCAGAACAAACAAACCTAATGCCGGTTACAGCATTTATTTTGTTCGTCAAAAACAGATATGAATTAATTAAGAGGGATGGATATCTTTCGTACTTACGTCTACCTACCTACTTACCTACGATTACATTGTTTGATTTTGTAATTTCAATTCCTGTCTGTGAATACTTCTGAGCTACAAAAGATCATGTTGCTAATAAAAGAATACCGAATTCTTGCATTAAGGTCCAATTCAAGGACTCACACTCACATATCCTACAAAAGAAAGGAGCATGCAATTTTTTTGGGAAAACAGATTGTAGGCAGTACCGCTTTTCCACTGGAATGTTACATATCTCTGAAACAGTTTTATTATATCGCGGGATTTTCGATGTCTAAAAAGCCTTCCGTGGGATAAATGAAAAAGCACGAAATCGTGGCATTTTTAGGAATCTAAGCAAATACATTCAAACTATAAGTTTCTGCAGCAATTTCATCAAAACATCTACATTTTACCATGAAAAAGTGTCCATACCAATTTGTCCATGTGCATAAATGGTCTTTTATGAAAATTTTCTGGTACCACGGAAAATAGTCATAGTATGTTAACAATCTGCGATTTGAATACTAAAGGTTAATATAATATAATTTTTTTTCCGTTTAGTAGGTACAAATTTTACTTTCAAAATCTAGTTTTTCAAAAAAACTATTGAGGAATTTTTAAGGGAATTAAAGTTCAGTGAAATGAGAAAAAATTAAAAATTAAGAAAAAGTAGCAGGCATCATTTTTAAAACTACATAATCGACAAACGAAGAGCTTTTCTTTCATAAAATACCTATTTAAAACACCAAGTGACAAAGAACAGAAACAGGAACAGAATTTTTTTTTCGTGCTGTAGTAAATTCTGATTTTATTTACGTTGCTCGCTCAGCTAGACAAAACTGAAACAGAAACAGATCCTTAAAAACATGGCTACTACCTATTCAAATTGTGTTTCATTTGATTTCATTTCAGCTTTGACTTCAACGAAAAAATGGAACTGATTTTGGAAAAACGTTCTACTCAAACTCAATACTTGGCATCGTAAAACACATTTGATGTGAATGATTCGAAAGTCGTTAAAGTGAATGCGTTTAACAATATCGTAGAAAACGATCGAAGTGCAACTCAGCCTGTATACAAACTTTGACATTTCAAATACGCGGCTAATTCATTTCGTTGTGATTTTCTGAAAAGTTTTTGTTCGATTATTTTTGGAAATAACTTTAATTTTGCGTGAAATGGTCATCAGACAAAAAATCTTGTTTTGTCGCTAGTGCTGAGACGGAAATCTATATTTCTAACTCATTCATTTGTCCATACCTAAATAAATATGAATGCTTTCATTATTACGTTTCAGCAGCTCTCAAATGGATTTTAGTCCCAAATATAACTAGGTATGTATGTATACATATTGTAATAAGAACATAATTTTGTCTGTAAGTCGATGTCTCCACGAGCAATATTTTTTAGGATGCAATATACCTATCATACTATGAAAATTTCCCATTGAGACCACAAGTAGATAGCTATAAAAAAATAAATTCTATGTACATATTGCACTGCTAATATGATGCTATGAGCTGTCGTTGCTGTGATGTTTGACACTTATATTTTTTTTCTGTGATTGCCGAAGTATTAAGACATCTAATGCGAAAGTGCAACGACATGCTCTGCTCTGAAATGCCCACCCTCTACATCTTAATGCATACTATCGCGGTGTAAAATTAAGGGTACAACTGTGTTTTTTGTTTCACTTTTAGGAAATGCAGAATCGAAAAAAAAGCTTTATAAAAGTTTTTAGCAGGCTGCTTCCGGTTCTCGCCCATTATAATATGTAACTGTACTAAAGAATATAATGTGTACAAGATAAATTTGTTCAGCTTCGTAAAAAATATAACAGATGTCAGCTCGGTAGTTGGAAGGAAAGTTTATCTGTGCTTTTAAGCTTCAGCATAATTCCCAAAAGGAAATTGCTAATAGTCTGTGGCAGCCGTACTCAAAACCAAATATAATGGAATCACAGAGTTCATTAACTTTCCAGTGGAAAGGCTGTTGCCTGTAGCAAGTTTTCCCGAAATATGCATGAAGTCACACACACTTACTCATTTATTTTCTAATGCATGCGAGTTCATGAATTGGACTTCAATGAAAGAATACGGTATTCTCTATTCGGTATTTCACATTTTTTTTTGTTTTCATTTAATCAAAACCTCCACAAAAACCAAACAAATTCAATACAACACACAAAAAACTTAAACACTTCGTTGCCCATAAAAGCAAGATGATTGGTGGCCGGCCAATAGCAACATGGTTTTTGTAGCTCACACGAGTTTGAAATTACAAAAACAGAAATTAAGCGAATGGGTTTTGGGGGGACAGACGTACGAAAGATATATATTTCTTTTAATTTATTTATCTCTGGCAAAACCTCAATATGTTCAAAGACATATTAGATGATATGATATGAAACAAAATTTCACACAAAGCTCTGATATGACTATGAGAATAACATGCAAAACCGGATTACAGGATAGGGTACATATTTGTATTAACATATTAGCCCTTTTTTAGTATGAGCCATGATCTATATAGATCATCGATTTACATACACTTACAACAACAGCATAAGATCCAGCTTCTCATTAAGGTCATGAACCATGATCTGAAAATTATTTCTACCATTGCTCGCAGCCTTGTTTGGCGTTGTTTGTTTCATTCTTGTTGGCAGACTAGAAAAGCAAAACTCTTCATAACACAAAAAATCAATAAGCATTTTTCACATCCAATAAATTCCCCGTCCTTCGAGATTTTGCTTTTTAATTCTATAAAGGTATGACAAGACCAGCGAAATATTTCATAAATATTTAATTAAATGTTTCATAAATATATATTTAACAAAAAAATGTTTCGCAGTTCGTAAATAATTATTGTTTCATAACTTTCCCGACAGAAAGGTAAGCGTTGTTTTTTGTTTTTACATAAAGTACCTACCTACCTACAAATGTCCAAAAAATCTTGGAATATCTAATGAAGAATGGACACTAGCAGGTTAGGTACATATACTTTAAAATTATTTTCAAAATAATTATTGGGAAACATATTCCTTTTTTTATCACAAAATATTACAGAAAAATGTAACTGCAACTGCTTTCGTCGAGTTTTTTTGAACAAATAGCTTCAAATTTATTTGAAGTGACGATTTCATTTTAACAATCAAGCGTATATTTTGTGTGTGTGCATGTGCAGAGAGAGCTACGATGCGGTCACAACGGGATTAACCATGGTTGAGAAACCAAACGCACTGCTGCCACTTCTGAGTCCATCATCTTCTAATGCAAAAATGAATACATGTAACTGAATGACCACTCTCTGGATTATGATATTTAACTGAACTTTTGAGAAAGCCATGAGTATTATTATGAAAAGTATAATGTTAAGTTTGAAGTTTGGGTTCGGCTCTCTTACAAAGCCGAAAACTCCATTTGGGAGCTTTCTACTATAGTGATCTGAACGATCTAAAAAACATAGACATTCGTATCTCCTTCGCTTCATCAGAAGCTCCAATTAGTTCAACGAGAAGGACGAATTGTGGTACCACAATCGGCTAGCCGACAGCCACTTCAACCTAACCTAGACTAATAAAAATTTGATCGGCGTCTACACCGGTAAAAACAGATATATTTGACAAATGTTTATACATAAAATGTTTCTGAAGCAAATCGAGAACATTTCATAAATATTTAACCAAATATTTCGTTTGCCTAGATACCTACACCTTATTATGCCTAGAACAACCGAAATACTAGCATCAAAATATTGTTTATTCGTTGCATATTTGAACATACATTTTTTAAGTAGTTCTTGAAAAACTCTAACCTTCAAAAATAAAAAAATATTAATTCGATTCATATGGTAACACCCCCGACAAGCAACTGAAATGTCATGTCAATTTACATCTTCTTTGACTTCACGTTGTACAGAATGTTCGCAATATGGCTGGTGGCATGGTCGTGTTTTGAAAGCAACTGTTGCCACAACTCGAAAATAAAATTTGTCTATGATCCTTATTGTTTTATTTTTGTGATCTGATTCGGATCAGATCACGCTGATAATAATATACGGCTATTATTAGGAAACGCTAAGCGCGAAAGTATTAAGTTATACCTATGAAATTTAGAAGAACAGTTTTACGTTTATTAATTAATTTTGTGTAGGTTCCTTCGACACACGTTCTAGTAGAACTAATATACTAATAAGTTCCAATCAAAGTCCTATATAAGAACTGTAGAATAGTAACCCTCTTGTAATGAACAAGATTGCAAGAACAAATCAAAAATGGTGTAAAAGAACTTAAGTTCAACTGTATTTTGTGAAAGGAATTTAAAAAAAATATTTTTCCCGCCTTATTTCGAATATGCATTGTATAGAACCTACGTGAAGTTAGCCCGCACTTTTTCCGGAATGAAATCTGGGATTGCAGTTCGATAGGCATTCGTTTGTAACTAGTTGTTTGTAGTGATTTTTTTTTCGTTTGTAATTCAACCGTTAGAAAGTTAGAACCATTTGAAAAAAAATTCCAATCCCTTAAAATCGTGTTATCTCTGAAACAGTTGCAAGCAAAGTGATAACATTTTCTGTTTCGAAAGTGTTCGCCTTTACTAATCTAATAAAATACAAATTATACCAATTGGCCTTACGGTTTATGATTTATATGAAAGTTAAGCAAAATGCTGGCTTTTAACTTCCGGTCCCCATAACTCAAAAACTGTTGAACTACAAATGATGAAACATTGCATTTCTATTCTCTGCACCCTTAGGTAGAAATAATATAAAATAGAATGCAGCCCGCAATACTGGACACTTTTTAGTCGCAATTTAACAATGGTATAAATGGGTCGATTTTTAAGAGATCCGATATTACCATTGCACTGTGGTGGAAAACTATTTTTGATGACTTTCTAAGAAGGGGTGGGGTGTTGCATTAGAAAAAAACATATTCCACCCTTCATAGTTTATTAACAACACCTACATATATGTAGGTTTCGATTTTAACCCAAATGTACCTACTACTTAGAATATCTCTGGAATTATTTGGCTTTTGAAACGAAGACAGCAATAGAACGATTTTAAGATGCATCGTCAACTCGATTTTTTGACCTCAAGATCCAGAAAAAGACTTTAAAAGTCGGTTTGTTCCGTAGGTAGCCGGGAAAGTTTTTGAAAAAATATATTCGCGCAGTTGTCAAGTGCATATAACTTGCATTGGTTGTCTGCCTCGTGGGACGATCATAATAGGTCTTACTTACTTACTTAGGTGGCGCTACAGTCCGGGGTGGACCTGGGCCTCAACCAATACGCCTCTCCAGTTAGCGCGATCTTTGGCTAACTGCCTCCAGTTGCGCACTCCAAGTTGGTTGAGGTCCCCTTCCACTTGCGCGCGCCACCTAAGGCGAGGTCTTCTTCTACTGCGTTGTCCCTCCGGGCTGGAATCGAAGACTCTTCGGGCCGGAGCGCTGCTGTCCATCCGCTTTACATGTCCCAGCCATCTTAGACGACTGATGCGTACTTTTCTGACTAGATCGATGTCGCTGTACAGCTCGTAGAGTTCGTTGTTAAATCTCCTCCTCCAGAGCCCGTCAACGCAAACGGGACCAAAGATCACTCGAAGAATTTTGCGTTCGAAACGACCAAGGAGATCTTCATCCGCCTTTGATAGCGTCCATGTTTCTGCACCATAAAGTAGGACTGGGATGATGAGGGTCTTATATAGAGTCTCCTTAGTATTTCTGGACAAGGCCTTACTAATCAATTGCCTTCTTAGACCAAAGTAACAGCGGTTGGCAAGTGTGATTCTTCGCTTGATTTCTGAGGTGATATCATTTTCAGAATTAATAGCGGAGCCGAGGTAGACAAAGTCCCGAACTACCTCAAAGTTATAGCTGTCTATCGTGACGTTCTGTCCGATTCGTCGGTGTTGTGTGTCCCTTCTTGTGGACAGCATATATTTTGTTTTTCCCTCATTCACCACTAAACCCATTTTAGCCGCTTCTGTACTGATACTTGCAAACGCACCAGTGACAGCTCGCTGTGTTCTGCCAATGATGTCGATGTCGTCAGCGTATGCAAGTAGTTGCACAGACTTCTGGAAAATTGTGCCTCTGGTGTTGGCTTGTGAGTTTCGCACAATCTTCTCAAGAATTATATTAAAAAAGTCACATGACAGCGCGTCACCTTGTCTAAATCATTTTTTGACACCAAAGGTCTCGGTGAGATTGTTTCCTACCTTTATGGAGCAGCGAGCGTTCTCCATCGTCATTCTGCACAATCTGACAAGTTTGGCAGGGATGTCAAAACTAGACATGGCTCTGTATAGCTCGTCTCTATAAATGCTGTCATATGCGGCCTTAAAGTCGATAAACAGGTGGTGGGTACCGACTTGGACTTCTTGGGTTTTCTCCAGGATCTGCCGTAGTGTGAATATTTGGTCTGTTGTGGACTTACCGGGCCTAAAGCCGCACTGATAGGGTCCAATCAGTTCATTGTCATATGGTTTCAGGCGATCACACAGTACGGCAGAAAGAATCTTATACGCGATGTTAAGGAGACTGATGCCTCTATAGTTGGCGCAGTTTAGAGGGTCTCCTTTCTTGTGATCATAATAGGTCACATTTGGAATAATTTTGACAATTTCCTCTAAACAACTGCTGGCAACAACAAATACTAGATTTTTTGTGCGCATGAGACTGTAAGTCTATTCGCGTATTTTTCCGAATGAAGCACTAAAAACCTGTCAAAATTAAAAAATGGATGGAAACTCTCTAAGAGAGCGGAAAATGTACTCTATCAAAAGTAAGTGAATACTCTAATCTACCTTGACCCACTTATATCTTTGATATCTAATCCATATCATGACCGGGCGAACTTCATTCCGCCCAAATTCGTTAGTGTAATGAAAATAATAATTCTGAGCAAGCACAATGCACATACTGCTTTATGTAGTTCGGTGAATTCAAATTCCTTATTCAAAATTTATACTCATACAACAGAAATAAATGCAGTCAATATAGCAATGTCGATGTGTTTGAATCAAACCTCAATGATTGACGTGTCGGCCAACCTTCCGCTTTTTCACTAAAGTGCTTTCGTTTGAATAAGCGGGATCAGCGGAATGATAATTTTTGCCTTTGAATTTTCCCCACCAAAATCGTCGTATGCTATGCATGGCATTTGATTTAAGATTATTCACAGTCAATTCAAACGCGTTCAGTTGCAAACTTTCGGTGGATTGAGGTTTCGCAACAAAGTTATAACCGAGCCAACTTTAAATTTCAAAAGAATTCAAAAACTTAGCATTTTCGATTTTTGTTGTATTTGTTTCTTGTTCCGAGCCAAGAGAGGAACTGTTCGTTACTCGTTATTTTGTTAAATTACTCATAACAAAAAAAAATAAATAACTAGAATTGTACGTACAAATTTAGGAGTTATTATACATGAAATAACTCCTAAATGTTAGGTTTATTTACATCAAAGTTAGGACACATTGCATGTTTTGGTTATAGAAATTATTTCATAATGAAATAAATGCTAAATTCATGTAAATCAACAAAATCCTAATTAGTACGTAATTCACTCAATATTGTTAGGAGTTATTTAATGTTTCGTTATATTTCTCAAGTAATTTTATCGCTCGGTCAATTGGGGAAAGCGGGCCGCTGTCCGGGAATAATTCATGAGTTCTGCAGGGCGTTCGCGTTCGGTTTCTCAACCATTTTTTCTCCATTGTGACTGCACCATACTATCTTTCCGACTTGACTTTTTACTATCAACACGGCTTTTTGTTGATTGATTGATTTTTAGATTTAACAAAAATGGATAACTGGGACACTGAAACAAGAATTTGGATTGTCCGCCGCTGTCACGCACTGGAGTCCCTAGTTTCGGTTCAAAGAGAGTATAGACGCACGTTTGGCGGCAATCCTCCGAGCAGATGGACCATAATGATATTTGTTAACAATTTTGCCGAGCATGGGACAGTCGAAAGACCTTATACACGAAACCCTTCAGTTCGGACGAAGGAAGCAATCGCTGTTGTAGCTGCTGCCATACAAAACAATTCAAGAGTTTCAACAAGAAGCTTATCTGCTCAAATGGGTACAAGCAGACTGTCATTGCAGTCAATTATGCACAATGATTTGGAATTATTCCCATATAAAATTCAGATGTCCAACAAACTGAGCGCAGCAGACTTGCCGATTCGCGTGGAATTTTCCCAGAATATGCTTGAAATGGTGAAAGAGGACGGAAACATGTTGAACTGTCTTTTTATGTCTGAAGAGGGCCATTTCGATTTAAATGGCAACATAAACAAACAAAATTGTTAAATATGGAGTGCTTCCAACCCACAGATACTACATTACACGGAATTGCATCCACTTCGTGTCACAGTGTGGTGTGCAGTTTCATCACGCTGCATTGTTGGGCCCTACTTCTTCGAAGAAAACGGTCACACCGTTACGGTTACTGGAGACCAGACCAACTTGAGCACGTTGAGAGAGTTTTTGATGTGTAAACATTTATGCGCGCGGTATTGGATTCTGGTAGAGTAATTCCAAACAAAGGACTTGATGCCGGATATGTGTAACGGAAATGCGCCATTGCATATATTTTATCATTGCATATGTTTTTTGCATATGTTTTTATCATTGCATACGTTTTTATAATTGCATACATTTATGAGCTGATATAAAGCATGTTTTTGAAGTTATTACTTCTTTAGGCGCGGCGCGTTGGGCACTTTGGATGGAAAAAAACCAATAAACTCGCGTCACTGTTACCATCACCGTCACTGTTACCGTTACCGTCACCGTCACCGATCCCAATGAAACGTTGTATGTGTGCATGGTTGTATGCAGCTAGAAAGACAGGATAGTTTTGGACCCGATAGGTGGCGCTGTTGTCGATTTTTCTGAGAAACTCAACCGATCTCAATGAAACTTTGTATGTGTGCATGGTTGTATGCAGCTAGAAAGACAGGATAGTTTTGGACCCGATAGTTGGCGCTGTTGTCGATTTTTCTCTGAAACTCAACCGATCTCAATGAAACTTTGTATGTGTGCATGGTTGTATGCAGCTAGAAAGATAGGATAGTTTTGGACCCGATAGGTGGCGCTGCTGTCGATTTTTCTGAGAAACTCAACCGATCTCAATGAAACTTTGTATGTGTGCATGGTTGTATGCAGCTAGAAAGACAGGATAGTTTTGGACCCGATAGGTGGCGCTATTGTCCGTTTTCTGAGAAACTCAACCGATCTCAATGAAACTTTGTATGTGTGCATGGTTGTATGCAGCTAGAAAGATAGGATAGTTTTGGACCCGATAGGTGGCGCTGTTGTCGATTTTTCTCAGAAACTCAACCGATCTCAATGAAACTTTGTATGTGTGCATGGTTGTATGCAGCTAGAAAGACAGGATAGTTTTGGACCCGATAGGTGGCGCTGTTGTCGATTTTTCTGAGAAACTCAACCGATCTCAATGAAACTTTGTATGTGTGCATGGCTGTACGCAGCTAGAAAGATAGGATAGTTTTGGATCCGATAGGTGGCGCTGTTGTCGATTCTTTTGAGAAACTCAACCGATCTCAATGAAACTTTGTATGTGTGCATGGTTGTACGCAGCTAGAAAGATAGGATATTTTTGGACCCGATAGGTGGCGCTGTTGTCGATTTTTTTGAGAAACTCAACCGATCTCAATGAAACTTTGTATGTGTGCATGGTTGCATGCAGCTAGAAAGATAGGATAGTTTTGGACCCGATAGGTGGCGCTGTTGTCGATTTGTTGGTATTTCATAATATATTAAGAATACGGTTATTACAATTCCCTCTTTTCTCAATGACGTGTATCAAGCCACACACATACCGCACGCACGGTGTTTACACATACATATTTCGGGAATGTTGGATACAGTCGCACAGTTTTTTCTATCCAGAATTACGCCGAATGAGAATTTCTCTCAACTCTGTGTGGTTTCAGATGGTGCAACTCCTCACATAGCCCGGCCTGTTATGACATAATTGCGACAAAAATTTCCCAATAAGCTGATATCCAGAAACTCCACATTCCGTTGGCCCCACAGGTCGCCTAGCCATACTGCACCCGACTTTTTCTTGTGGGGTTATTGCAAACAGGAAGTGTACAAAGCAAAACCAACAAATTTGAATGAATTAAAGCCACCCATTCGTAAAACAATTGCGGTTATTCCAGTCTCATCTCCCCAAGAAAAATTAATTCCATTTTCCATACACTGAAAAAAAAGTTATTTGAGTTTCTTAATGTAGTAATTCATCAGCCTCACACTTATTTGTCAAAAATTAATCGTACTTCACATAAATTTGAAGTTATTTATTTAAAAAAAACAGGCGAAAACCGTTGCATTAAATTTTTCTTAATAATTTGTGATCAAAAAAGTGTTTGTCAGTTATAGTTTTGAAAATAGTTTAAATTTACGTAAGCAGTCTGCTAGTTTTCAATTTGACAACAGAACAAACATGTTTTCTATGTGTGTGTTAACAAAAAAAAATAAAGTGCACGACTGGGTCACACGAAACTTTCTCGTTTAATGCGAGTCTGACTGACTTTAAGAATGTGCAGCAAATCGAAAATTGAGGACAGGATAGTTTTTGAAAACATCCATTTAACTCTTAGTTTGCATTTTGGTCTTAAATAAATATCAATTTTGGTTGAAATCGTTGGAGCCGTTGTCGATCAAATCAAACTGGTACGAAAATTTTATATGGGAAGTACCATTACTTCCCGTATAGGCTGTAGGCCCGTGGAAGGACGGACAGACGGACAGACCGGACAGAATTTTGCGACCCACTTTTTTGAGTTCCTCTATCATCGTAATATCAGAATTGATTAAAATCTCGAGTTCGAAATTTTTTTACGAAACCAATATCTTTCTCTTACTACGTAATGGAGAAAGTTAAAAAAAAAACACTCAGGAAGCTATTTTATTAAATTTATGTTGAGGTCACGATAGGAATGGAATCCGAGACAATAATCGTAACAATATTTACCATTATTGAGGAACCGAACGCACTCCCGATTTAATATGAGTTCAATAGATAATGAGGAGGAGGAGCGGTTTGGGATCTAAGAATCTCTCGTGCGATATAGAATGAGTGGGTTACACAGCTTAACAAGACTATAGTAACACGAAACGCGACCAGTATAGAATCCATTTTATTAATCCGTTCGATAGATGGCACTATGGCAGCTGGCAGCTCCAGTGGTGCAGAATCTAGAGAATAATTTTTCGCGTGTGCTAAGAGGGCATACTAGCGTTTGTTATTGATTCTCTAGACCTGAAAGTCTTTTCATCCTATAAATCTCTAAATGTCTAATCGATTACAACAAGCATTATTTACTTGTGAATAATTCCGCCGTCCCTATTTTTAACAGACCATCTCAATATTTCAATAAATATTTCATGAATAAACAAATATTTGTGAAATGCTTATGATTATGATATGTTTATGAAATGTTTAGCTGGTCTGGCCGACAATGAGTCATTATTTTTGAAAGGTTTAATTTTGGTTTTACAAGTTTCCAAGCAGAAAGCTAAGCGTTGTATTTTTTTATTTTTTGAAAATAAAATACAAATTCAAAGAAAAGCTTGAAATGATGGGAAAGTTATTTATTTAATGTATGTATTTATTTTAATTTAATTAAATTGTTTGTCATGTCCTGTTAATTGTTAAGTGCTATGAAGGTTGTATATCATTTTTGGAGGCAACATCAACAGGCCGAATTCAATTGATAGGACAAAAAAAGGTATTTTCTAAATAACAAATTATTTATAACTCAATTGTTTTCATTAATTACGTAGGTTTGAAATTCTTTTGCATACCTAATAAATTTTAATAAATTTAATTCGTTTTTCTTTTATTATTTAAAATCTTAATATTCTTTATCAATTCTTCCATTTGAATTGGTTGCCTTTTTTCTGTCGACATTCGCCGGCGAAATATTTTTCGCCAAAAACAACAAACAAAAACAGACACAATAATTGTAGGAACAAAAATGTCTTATGTTATTTCCACGAATAAATTAATTACTAACTGATTAATCCTTTATTTATATGTTGATTACATTAGTTATTAACCATTTTGAAAAATACATGCTTTCGTGGTGAAATAAAACAACAAATTTAAACTGTGGGAACGCATCCATCAGCTGATAGAAACTCACCAAATTCCCTACTTTTTGTTTTTAGCAATCTCTCTTTCTTTTTTCCACGAAGCGTGGGCATTTTTCCATTTCCACCGAACTCGTTCTTTAAAAGTAACTTAGTACTCAGTCATGAATTTCTTGACTAGATTCGTCGACAACCCTTCCATAATAAACGTCAACTAAAACAACTGCCCATATGACCGATTTCAGCCAATCAAAGCCGATATAGTAAACTAGATACTTGATAGTCGTGAATAGTCAACTTCAAAAAAATTCACCACGATACCTGCTGCCTTAGAATGTTTATATTTTGTGATTCACTCATATAACGAGAAAAATTATGAGATTTTATTTTAGAAATTTTGGGAAATCGGATGTGCGGGAGCTGCAAAGGCCTATTATGTGTTGTGTGTGGTCTTGCCGTTTTTGTTTGCAAAACAGCTGCGGCCGCTACTTAAAAATAAATTCAATCTTTGGCTAACTGCCACTGCCTCCACTTGTGTACTCCAAGCTATTTAAGGACCCCTTTCCCTTGAGCGCCACCTTAGGCCAGGTCTTCCTTTACTGTGCTGTTCCTCCGTGTTTGACTCGAAGACTTTTCAGGCCGGAGCGTTGGTGTTCATTCGCTCTACATGACCCAGCCATCTCAGACGACCGATGTGTACTTTCTTGACCATGTCGATATCGCTGCACAGACTTTTAAATCTCCTCCTGCAAAGCCCGTTAAAGCAAAGGAAACCGAAAATCACTTTACGAATTTCGCCTTCGAGGCGACCAAAGAGATTATCATCCGCCTAAAAAACTAAAAACATTTCTGCCGCTTCCGTTCTGATAATTGCAAGCGCCCCAGTAACCTGTGTTCTGTCAATGATTTCGATGCCGTCAGCGTAAGCAAATAGTTGCAGACTTTTGGAAATCTGTTCGTTGGCAAATGGTTTCAGGCATTCACAGAGTAGGTACGGCTTATAGTATTTATCTTGTATACGATGTTTAGGAGACTCTAAGGTTGGAGCAGTTTAGAAAGCCTCCTTCTTATGGATCGCTCAAACTGCATTCACTCACACGCTTACTTTCCTCCGACCACATCTTTTAGACGAGTTGGTGATTATGCTCTCTACCAAGCCTTGTAAAGTTAGGCAGGTAAGCACACTTGTTGAACCACAGCTTGGATATTGCTACCCTCACTTCATATTGTTTAGGTGTACGGACACGGAAGTTGAATGGTTAATTTTGCCTGACAGCGGAATTTGAGTCGCCTTCGCCGTGTACAGTACAAATGGGGTTTCTATATGTCCTTAGCACCGACTGAAACTCCACCACAAGGTTCCTCAACATCAAATTTCGATAAAACTGTAAATTTCAATTCGTATGTGGGTAAGTGGAGTACTTGGTCGCTCAGTAGCATCATTTAGTAGTATAAGTTTTGACATCCGTATTCACTACGAATCGATCGAACTTTACAGAAAGGTAATCCCTGGACCCTTACCACAAATTTTTCAAAGAAAAAGCACTCAAACCAAACTCTGCTTTTGAGGTTTCATGGAAAATAATGTCTCAAGAGCACTTCAATTTCCCCAAAAAAAAAGCCACTGCGTTTGTATTTTATGTTCATTTCTCCCTTCCTTGAGTTTTATTGTATTTTTAACACTGCTTGCAAGTTCTTAAGGTTCTAATTAACATTTTTTAACACTTGCTGTGCTTGCAACTTTGAAGTGTACCAAGATTTTATTAACATTTTATACGAGGGTGACTTCCTGCATCGATATGCGATGTTCGATGGTTTACTCTCGTTTTGTATGCTGCCTATCATGTTCAATCATCTGCTGGTAAGCTTGGTATTATGATTGATGGAAAAATGCTGACATGCGATTTTGGTGTATAATCTCATGTCGGGAAGAGATTTGATGGTAAAGCATCGACATCGAAATTGCTTATATATGAATGAAAGAATTTGAAGAGTATTTGCTCATAAATATTTCAAGTCCCAAAGAAAGTTTTAAATGTAATCTATTTCTGAAGCGTTTCTTACTTGTATATAGTTATGTACCTATATCCTTCTTCCAAATATGTTTTTACCATTTCTGTCGTCCAAAGAAACTATGTCTACTTATATTATTTTTTTTTTGCTGTTTTATGAAATAAGCATAGCACATTATAAGGTAGGCACCATAGTTATTGTTGCTTTATTTTTAAGTCCAATTTGTATAAAAAAAAAACAGATGTAACTATATATGAAACATAAAAAGTTGACACAACAGGTTCATGTAGGACCCTCGACTTAGCCTCTTACAAAAAATCGTGATTTTTTTTTTTTGGGACCAATGAAAGGGACCTTAAATTGAGAACAATTAAAAAGCAATTTGTATTTTCGGAGAAATTAAACTCAAGATCCTCGCTCAGTAGTCCAACACACAATGTGCCAACTTTAGGCACTTACGTTTATTTTAAAATGTATGAAACACCAAGCTTCAGATTATCATGATTCCCACTTAAATGCAAAAAAAAAAACAGTCGGAAGTTAATAGATTAATGTTTATCAGAACATACATATCTACTTTGTATATGTATATAGAGACTATAGTACATAGTACCCCGCTAGGACGGCGTTTCTTTTGGAACCAAAATACAGAGGAAAAATATGAGAGGATGCGAGCAATAAATGACACTACCATTGTTTAGTGAACCGACAAAATTGGTGGTATGTCTGATGTCGTTTTCGGTTAGGCTTTTCGATCGATCGATCGATCTTTTTCGTTTATTTCTTATGATCGTGATTGCTTTTCATGTTCGATTTGGAATACAAATTATTTTTTTTTTGATCTGGGGCACTTTTGAGAAATCTCGATTTTTCTCAGATTTACACATTCTTTCACTAATACTCGTACCAATGTTTATGATACACAGCTGGCGGTTAAGAATTGCTTATCGTTGAAAGGATTGCTTTTCGTTTACTGAATAATTCATGAAACGCTTATGGAAACGGGTTTTTTATATTAAATTATTTGGAAATGCGTTATTATAAATGTGTGAAAAGCATTTGAAACGGAAAAAAAATTTAAAATTTGAACTAAATTGAAAACGATATTATGTGTAATTTCTGTAAACAAGAAACGATAAGAAATTTGTGATTTCGAATTGCGATCCTTTCGAAATTTCGATACATATTTCCACTTATGAAGCAGAAAGATTCTGTTGAAGGATGATCTTCTGTTTTAGAATTGAAAATTCCGTTTTATAGAAATTTTAATGCAAATGGAATTTATTTCAAGTCTATTTGTTGTCGTGTTTGAATTCATGTTTGTACTCGAATTCAAACAAGAGAAAAAATAGACTTCAAATAAATTCATGTTTGTACTCAAGCCAGACGCAGTGGCTTAGAGGTTAGTGTGTTGGACTACTAAGCGAGGGGTCCAGGTTCGAATCCCGCAAAAAACCCAAATTCCAACTCAGGGTTTTTTTCACTGCGCCACCTCTCGCGAGCGTCTGACAAACATCCGAGAGTATAAATGTCTTGAAAGAGCTTCTCAATTAGCCGTTTGGAATCGGCATCAAATTGTAGATCCCTTCCATTCGTTCCAAAAATGAAATCTCACACAAAACGAATGGTTGTGAGAAGCTAGGCCTAGGGTCTACGGACCTGTTGCGCCAAAAATTATATATTATACTCAAGCCAGAATTCAAGAACCCCCTACCGTAAATCGTGTAATGTAGAAATTCTTCCAAAAAAGAAATAAATTCGCATCCAACTCCACACAAAGTAGGAGCTACCTGTTCATTTCAGCGACAGACCTGAAATATTCTAAAATCGAACCAAAAAGGGAGAGCAAAAATATAATACAAAACACAAACCAAAACCTCATAAGCACTCTGACATCGAAAAGGGGGAGCATTTCATAAAACAGCTATGCATAGTAATATATGCTACGCATTCGTTCAAGCAAAGATGTTTGTGTTTTACTAGTTACCAGCGCTGACATGCAATCGCGACGACCACCAAGGATTCTGCGCCAACTAAATAAAATTATGATAATGCTTAAAGCTCTCGCCCATCTCTGCGGTGGCAGTGGCGCGATCTATATAACTATAAAAACCAAAGCTGACACAAACTAGATGGTCAACTGAGAGCAGAAACGGTATATAAATGAAATACTAAAAACATTGTTTTATGTTTGTAAAAGAATACGAATACGAAAACGAAATAGAGCACGCAAATAAGAACAATTAACAAAATAATTTGGATTCTTACGATTGAATACGCGAAATCGGAAAAAAAAATCGCAGAATGCATTTACCTAAATACTACATTATATTGACTTTTAGTTACGAGTTTAAGGACATACTCGTATTTTTACAAGTTTGTTTTCCGATATTTATATGTACTTGTATTTTTGATTTAAAATATGAATAGCTCTTGCATTTTTACTGTTAATAAGTTACATTAAACACTGTTCAGCTTCCGAATTTCCCACCATTTTTCTAAAAGAGCTCGCGAGAGAGAATTTCCGTTCAAATTTTGCGGGTGCATTTAAGAATGGAGGATGATCAAGGACTATTCAACAAAGATGATGCAAATTAACTGAGAACAGAAACGGCACATTTTCCTATAAGCTGTCTGCCTTGCATAGGATTTCCAAGGTTTTCGTGGCTGTACTGTACATATCAAAGGAGCGCCACTGCTGCTGCACGCATACTTGTTAAAATGTTAACAAAATAATAAAAATATTTTAACTTCAAAGTTCACAAGAATTTGAAAATACATATTACCAATATAAATATTCTTACCAAGCCAATGTATACGCCAATGCGTCCATGTTTTTTTGGTTATTTATTGATACGTACCTGAAATAAAAAATAAGAATTCATTACAGGTACCTACGTTTAAATCTATTAAAAAAATATACGTGAATTTGAAATAGTGAACAAAAGTTAATAACAACAAGAACTCATAGTAGGTACACAGAACATAGAAATAAAGGAAAGCTACTATACACATTACAAGATCTAGTCGCCATCTAGATTAGTGAACTTCATAAAGGAACTGTTGATAGGATTTCTGGCATAGAATAAGGACATCAGTCACCATTACTTAAATTATTAATACAGTCCACGACGGAGGTGTTCTTATATTCGAAGACTTATAAAGAGTTTTTCAATAAGAGCACGACCGATGCGGCCAAGCGACTGGACCATTTCGTGAGATAACACGTTCTCCAAACTTGGTTTCCAATAAATTGATTGTGACATTCGCTGTGTGGCTTGTGGCGCAGTCCTGTTCATAAACTAAGTATTAAATGGACCGTCAGCTCCGCCAACTTAAGAGAGTTTGCCTACAAGCTGTTTTCCGTGTTTCTATGTGCGAAAGTATGTGTGCCTGTCGACATTTGCGGGCAAAATAACTTTTCGCCAAAAACAACAAACGAAAACAAACACAATAATAATTGTAAAAACAAAAATGTTTTATTTTATTTCCACGAATGAATATTTCTACCATTCTGCAAAACACGTTTTCGTGGTAAAATAAAACAAACAATCTTAACTATGGGAACGCATCCATCAGCTGATCGAAATCACCAAATACACTAAACTCAGTCAGTGTTCTTAGCGTTCTCTCTTTATTTTTCCCACGAAGCGAGGGCATATTTCCCTTTTCGCCGTACTCAAATACCCTCGATTTGCTTATGAAAAAATATATCTTCTAAAAGTAAAGATGGTATTATTCGGAAAGAAATTCACATTAAATTAACCTTGAGTATAAAAATCGCAGTTTGCTATCATTATAACGATTATTTCTTGGTACTAGAAATCTTTAGCTAAAAGACGAATCTCTTTTTATAGGCATTTAGTGTGTTCCATTGTAGTTCGAATGTTTTTTCGTCAGATTCATGATAATTAAACCATTTTGATGCTTTATTTTTGTTTTGTACGAATCGTTTTTCGGGCAACAAAATGTCCACAAAAGGTAGAAATTCCACGATGTGGGATGACTGCTGAGTGTCAGTATTTCATTATACCCCTTCCATTCACTTTTTTTTTTGTATTGTTGCCTCACACGTATTCACCGATACGAAATTTAAGAGAGAATTTTTCTTTCAAAATTTGCGGGGGGAATCGGGTAGGTGCGCGGGAGCTGACCGTCTATTTAATGCTTAGTTTATGTATTTAATACTTAGTTTATGGTTTATGGTCCTGTTGGAACCACATGTCCTCCAAGTCCATATAATCCAATTGGGGCCAAAAATATTCGGTTATCATTGAACGGTAACAATTCCCATAAACTACACCAAACCGTAATTTTTTCGGGATGCAATGATGACTCATGGAGTGCGTGTGGATTGCTGCCTCAAAAATACCGCATATTTTGTTTATTGGCGAAGCCATTCAGCTAGAAATGAGCCGACGATTATGACGACCATAAATTGGATGTAGCGCTCTTATCCCCACTGACTCCGAATTTCGGTAGTAAATTTTAATAATTTCGACTCGTTGTTGGCTCGTATATCTTTCCATCATGAAATGGCAAACCTTACAGAAGAGCAATGTCAAAAGAGCGTCAAGAAATTCGGTCGTTTGCTGTCCCTGTCGCTCTACTTTTGTAGCGTCACTGTTGAAAAACCCTTTACAAGAAACAAACTCTAAAGGGCCCAACCCTTAGAATCCGTCGTGTCCGTTGCGTCGACGGATTGCCGTATTTGACGGAACGAACTGTCCCATAGAATCCGTCGCATACGCTAAGTGACAGTGTTTTAGTACTCTATACCTATTTCTCCCAAGAAACGTGGGAATTTTTCCCTTTCCAACGTAGTCAAATTCCCTTTCAAATAATTCCCTTGATAGGTATTTTTTTGTGGAAAAAATTAACTTTTAAAAGTAAAAGTTATATTATACGGATAAATAATCACATTAAATAACCTTTGGTATAAAAATCGCATTTTTTAATATCATAATGACTTCTTTTTGGTACTAGAAAATTTTGATATTAAAAATCTTGCTGAAAGTTGATTTAAAAAAGTTATTTTTTATGTACATACATGTGTTGATTATCATGGTGAAATCTAGATACTTATTTTGATGAAATTTAGAAAAAAAAAATTTTTTTCAATGTTTTTTTAGATTTTTCTTTTTCCCACTTAAGGCTTTTCGGACATCGAAATTCCCCAAAAAAGGAAGAAATCTCTCTCTCACGCGCTCAATATTTCCACCAATAAAAAGGAATCTTCTCGCGATGTGCCAATTGTCAACGGAGGCGACGGACAGAAAAGTAGAAAGAGAGTGTGTATTCTATCAACCAGCGTTGTTCCAAAGAATTTTTTGAGTTGAGCCATTCTCCGAGCCATTTTACGAAAAAGTGAGCCACAATAGTTACATGAAAAAAAATTTGGGGTGTTGGGGTTGGATCTTTGAAATGATGTCTTGAAAAATAAAAGTATCTCTATTAAAAATTTGTGTATCCATACATTTGAATTTTTATTAACGATTAAAAATAATTTATTGCAGAAACGACAAGCTTACAAACGTAGTAAATTGAACAAAAAAAAAAAATTATAACTGAATTCAAGAAACCCAAATAAACTGAAAAAGAAACACTTCTAACAAATTCTTATGAGACCTTCCGGAGGATCGAAATTTATACATGATCTATTTGATCCTTTTAAGAGCTCTTTGAAACTCATAAGTGTGTGAATGACTTGATAACTTAAGCGATTTCGATTATTTGTCTTTATGTTATTTAATGTAGAAAATACACGTTCCGCACAAGCACTACTATGGGGTAGACTTAAAGCGTTGAGAGCAAATGAGCATACATTTTTATACAAATAGTTCCCCATGATATTCTTATTGTGCTTCATACAAGTCCAGAATTTTACTACATTTAAATCTATCTGAACGGTAGCGAATTCCTCCAACATATTTTGAAGTTCTTGCAGCAAAGTGTCCTTTTGACATTCAAAAAAATGTGGAAATCGTGTCATAAGTCTGGTAAATTGAGTTGAGATAAGTTTAAAATTGTTCATATTACTTTTTAAAAAGATTGGATACAAAACTTGAAATGATGTTAAAATTGGATTGTTGAAATTAAATCTGTGTTTTTTTTTTTTTTGTACGAAAGAATTGTGAGTTTTAAGCCAAATGTGAGCCATTTCTATTTGGCTCGGATCATTGAGCCAAAGCTAAAATATTTGAGCCAAATTACCCAATTGAGTACTTCAGCACAGCGCTGCTATCAACCTGTCAGTCGAAAACTTTGCCGCAACGGACGCGACGGATTCTATGGGTTGGGCCCTTAAGAAGGTGTTTCCGCATGCGCTTCTTATAAGCGAAGTGTTCTTATACGAGTGTTTCCTATATTCGTCGTGGCGTCGTGTAAGATACGCTGCGCGATACTAGTACCTAATCATTTTTATTGTCCATGATATGAAAATTCGTATTGTGACCTAAATAAAATTTTTTTGTGAACATTAAAACAAAAATTATTATTAAGGTAAATTAATTCAATATAGTTTTTCTTATTCGTAGGGTCGGTGGCTCAGTGGTTAGTGTTGTTGATAACTAATCGAGGGGTCCCAGGTTCGAATCCAGAAAAAAAAAAAAACAAATTTCAACTAATTTGGCCCTAGCGAGGTAACCGAGGGGGAAGTAATCAATATTTTTGAGTGGTCCTTCAATACAGATTGGCTACTTGTGATTGCATGTGAATTCGTTTGAATACACTGTGATACACTGTGATTCACCATGAATACGCACAGAAAAGTACATTGAATACACCTGATTACTTCCCCCTCGGAGGTAACCGTCGGAACGGAAAATTCTCCGATTTTATACGATTCGGAGGATTTTTGCTACGAGGTATTTTTCGGAACAACTGTTCGGAGGATTGTTCCGACATTTTGCAACGCATATCGGCGAATTACGTTGAAGTGCGATGAAGTGCATTTTCTTGTTTAATTTTTGACAGCTAGGCTCCGATATCCTCCGAGAGAAATTGGTTGCGGAATTTGTTTACGATATCCTCCGAGTACAATGAGTCGCGGAATTTATTCACGATTTGCGGTAAAGCGTTAAATAAATTAATAATAAACAATATAGCAACGAATTTGTTTGTATTTATTGACTAAATTTGTGTTTCCAGTGCTAAATCTAGCGAAAAACCAAGCACCAAACAATACAAGGATGTATTTTCCGAAAACGGATACCTCGAATGCGATTTGCTGTTCCGACAGAGTATGCGCTGCGGAGAATTTTCCGTTCCGACGGATACCTCGCTAAGGCCGATTGTTTTTTTTCCACTGATCAACCTCTCGTCAACGCCTGACAAACATCCGAGAGTATAACTGTCTTGAAAGAGCTTTCCAATTAGCCGTTTGGACTCGGCATTAAATTGTAGATCCCTTCCCCTTCCATTCGTTCCAAAAATTAAAAACCCACACAAAAATCATGGTTGTGAGAAGCTAGGCCTAGGGTCGCTACGGACCTGTTGCGCCAACTATTTATTCATTTATTTAGTTCTTCTAACTTAAAAGCCAAAGATGCACTGAAGAAATACATTCAATCATTGTTCAACATTTAATTGGAAACGATTCCAACTGTTTTATATTGCCTTTTATACCCAAGGGTGTACATTTTTTAATTAGAAGTCCCAGATATACTCGTATCTCAGTGAGATTTTCTATTGTTAGTATTGTTTGCGTTTCTCTATTTATTAGATACCTACTCATACTTTGACGGTGTGTTTAATTAGTGCGGTACAATTTTTTTGTGGAACATATCTTCCATCAAGGACATAATTAAATTGTTGTTAAGAGGTGAATAAATATAAGACTCTTTCAGCTTGCACTGATTAATCACTCTAATAATAAGGTGAAAGTTATTTTTTTTTTATAGTCGGCATAAGTATTTTGACGAAACCATTTTTTGGCTATTGAATGAAGCTTAGCTTAGTATCGTTAAATAACAGGGCGAAAATGATGCGCAAAAGAAAGGATCTATTTTACCTTTTGCATTTTCTTACTGCTGATAAGAATTCATGGAGACAACAAATTTTTGCGCGGCATAAGTATTTTGACGGAACCTTTGAGTAAATATGTTCACACTTTTGAGCACGTTAAAGCCAAACAACTTTTGTATTTAACTTTAATTGATCATAAACGCAGATAAAAAAACACATTGATTATAAGGTGTTATAAACCATGGGTAAAAAGGCAGAGTTGAGTTTTCTTTAACGGCAGTAAAAGGCATTGCAAAAGAGGTTAATGTGTCGCGTCAAACTGTGCACTATCAAATTAATAAGTTTAAAAAACATAACGACATAAGTAACTTAACGAGATCAGGAGCTAAGCGCACAACAACTCCCACTCAAGGCCGAGTCCTTCTACGGTAATTTAAGAAAAACATTTTTCTGAAGCCTCAATCTGCTGCAGATTAATGGAATTTGACGGCCAAGAACCCAATCAGTGAGCGCACTGTCCAACGACGTTTGAAGAGAGGAGATTTTAAGACAATTAAAGCTAAGGACGTGCCATGTATATCGAAGGCAAATAAGCTTAAAAGACTGGCCTTCGCAAAGGAACATCTGCGCAAGCCAAAGGATTGGAGAAGCGTTCTATGGACAGTTGAGAGCTCCTTTGAGTATAACTGTTCAAAAAACTATTTTTTTGTAAGATTGGCAAAGATAGGCAAAAGAAACGACCCGTTTGTCAAAAAGTGAGCCATGGCGGAGGCTCTGTCATATTCTGGGGATGTGTGGCGTATAATGGACTGGATGACTTGGTTCCTATCACCGGCTAGATGAACCAACACCAATATTTAATGATCCTAAATGATAATGCCTTTACTTCTGGAGATAGGCTTATTGGATAATCATTTATCCTGCAACAGGATAACGCCCCGTGCCACAAAGAGCGAAAGATTTCTACATTTTTGAAAGTCCGGATTTAAATATTATAGAAAACGTCTGGTCTCTTTTATAACGCAAAAGAACAGTTTCGTTATATAAAACAAAGCAGGAGACAATTTCTGAGATCAATTCCCTTTGGGAAGAGAATCTCTGGAGATTTCTCCCAAATTTAGTGGATTTGGTACCAAGACGCCTTCAAAAAATTATTGAAGCCAAAGGAGGATATACATTTCACTAACTTAGTCTTCATTTCATTACTTTTGTTAAGTTTAAACAATGTTTTCTTAGTTTTACATTCTTGTCAAATTACTTATGCCATCACATGAAATTAAAAATGAATTTATATCTTTATACGTTTCTATGAAAAAAACTTGTTTTTTTTTATTTTTAAGTTTGAATTAGTTATATATAAAAAGGAAAAAATTAGGAAGAATTCTTTACAAAGCCGTTTAAAAGTAAAACGTAAAAATTCACTATTTTTATTCCGACAAAATACTTATGCCGACTAGTGTAGGTCACAAAAGTAAGCATCAGTCGTGTTTCTAGAATTATCAGCGTTAATTTTGACCTTTTGGCACGAAAACGTTTGCCAAAACTAGACAAAAAAAGGCGGTGTGTAAGGTGCAACGTCAGCGTTAGAAAGCCCAAGCGCTAAATCTACTTTGTCGGCACTAAAATAAAATTTTTGTACTAGAATTAACGCTGAAATCAGTGACATGGTAAAGCTGAACGCAGGAGATGAAGAAATAAACTTAGGTGACGCTTTGCAAGTGCAAGGAGACCTCAAATAAATTGGATTCTACAACTGAAGGCAGTAAGCCAAAGATCGCGCTAACTGGAGTGGCGTATTGGTTAAGGCCTAAGTAAGTAAGTATCCCAATTCCCAAGTAGAAGTTTGTGACTAGTATCCAAATTTATTTTAAACTAGCTGACCCGGCGAACTTTGTTCCGCCCAATTTCTTTAATGTAATAAAAATAATAATTTCGAGCGTGCACAATGCTAATGCTACTTTATGTAATTCGGTCAATTCAAATTCTTTTTTCAAAACTTATAGTTATGCAATAGAAATGACTGAAGTATAGCAATGTCGATGTCTTTCATTCGCAAACTTGCGGTGCATTGATGTTTCACAACAAAATTATAACTGGGCCGACTTACAATTTCAAATTGTGTAGCGAGAAGCACGGAATATCTAAGGAATTCAAAAATCTAAAATTTTACATATTTTTTGTTGCACCTATTGGAAGTGGCACTATCCAGTAATTTTTTTTTCAAAATGAGATTCTCCATACTAAATTCTATCCACATAAGTTATTGAGTTTTCTCGGCAAAAAGTAGCATAACATGTTCTTTTTTAAACCAAAAATAATAAAAATCTAACGATTTATTCCCGAGTTATGAGTGCACA
Organism: Cheilosia vernalis; assembly: GCA_949126925.1. Classification (NCBI taxonomy): domain Eukaryota; kingdom Metazoa; phylum Arthropoda; class Insecta; order Diptera; family Syrphidae; genus Cheilosia; species Cheilosia vernalis. Next base: position 46,485,270 of record OX421358.1, read on the forward strand.
TACGGACGTCAGTCTTTTTTATATATAGCTGTACCCACCTGGCTTTGACCGTACATTTCGTTTTAAGTCTTGCTCAGATTTCTCAAAGTGCTTTATTTGGACCATGTCGATTTATGATTTTACCTAATTATACAACTTTAGAAACAGCGTTTGATTTGATTTTTGAATGAAAGGTGCCACAACCCGTTTGGCGCTTATGGTTTGCAAGGTATCACCTTTAGGATGGTGTCCTATCTTTCAACCGGGAACCAGCCATAAACATGCACAATATTTCATTGAAAAGAGTTGTGTGGTTTCGGAGATCGACGACAGCACCAGCTATCGGGTCCATAGCCCAAGTGGAAATTGTTGGTTATAGTGTAAGCGATGTTCCTACATTTCTGACACGCTTCCGTAACAGTAGATAACAGTGTGCATAGTGTATCAGAGTGCTTACTAAAGGGTTTTTCAATAAGAGCGCTACAAAAGCTTTTTTTTTAAATAAAACAAAAACGGTTTTGGATATCAATGAAATTCTTTATTCCTGTGAAAGTACGTTCGATGCCATTATGCATGGAACTCGATTTCTTTTGCATGGCCACCACGGGCACGCTTGCAGAAGTCCAGACGCTGAACCCAATTTACGACGGTTTTCAAGCATAAATCGGCCGATACTGCTGCAATTTCACGTTCGATATTCCTACGAAGTTCATCAATCGTCGCTGGCTTGTTGGCATAGACCATAGACTTGACGTAGCCCCACAGGAAATAGTCTAACGGCGTCAAATCGTCCCTGTTGAAAAACCCTTTATTTCCAGTGCAGAATGGAACGTTGGCCAAAGTGAGGAAAAAGTTTAAGCTTATAAAATTACTATTTCGGGAAACACATATTTTAGGTATGACTTGTTACCGGAATGTTCCCAAATTTAAGTGAGCTGTCAAATTAGTTTTCATGTGTTTGTAAGTTGGTTCGCACGAAAAAGAAAATGTGATATAGAAATACTGGTACCTTCCCTCTTAAATGGGATGAAGTACCTAAACGAACAAAAATGGTAATGGAGGTAATATAATGCGAATTTAATAATTGCATATGTTCGTACCCGAGAGCAAAATATTTTAACGAAAATCTGTATTACTACAAATACCACGCGCTAAAGAAATATTCAGGATTCAGATTCAGCTGGCCCGGCTAAATACAATTGCAATAACCGCAGCGATTTACTTGTCGGCCAACCTACCGCTTTTTTACTGAAGTGCTTTATGGTACATAGCATTTTTCGTTCCATTTACGGGTGCGTACACGTACAAAGCGAGAGGTTTGCCGACACGTGAGCACGCCACATACAATTGACCATGTGAGAAACATGGAACGCTATGCTGATGATGATTGTGTTGTTGTCTATCTCGGTCTCCAGTATGGACGACTGCATGGTATTCTTTCCTGAAGTTCCGAAATATTCTATCGATTGTTAATATTCCGATCTGACTGTTCGTCCTGATTTTCTGCGACATGAAACGTTTGACCTTCGCACTGGCGGCATGATCAAATTTGTCTTGGAATCGCCGAATCCCACACAAACTTTCATCCCCTATATTACCCTGTCAAAGTTTTGTTTTCGAGACATAAAGTAGCCTATGGCCTTCCTTGGGCCCAATCGAAACCATTAAGCTCAAAATCTTTAAAAACTAACCATCCTCTTTCGAGTTATGTGCGTAAAAACTCAAAACGCTCAACAACTCCTGTGTTGCCTATCATCATCATCATCTCAAACATTTCAACTTACTCACTCTCATACTAATGCAAGGATCCTGAAAATATTTGGCAAACAAAAATGATGCATTCAAACGCCATCAAACAAATAAGTATCTACTCCATTTCAAAAAGCTACTTAATGTGACATAGTAAACATAAGCAATCTTATTAGGTGTATTTAAAAAAAAGAAATTTCAAAATTATTTGCAACAACAATTTGCTTGCAAAATAATTAAAATAATTGACAACAACAATTGGCATTAAAATTAAATTTTTTTTTTGTATATGAAGTATCACTACTCGATTTCCTCCCCGTTTATTTTTTTTCAAAGTGCATTTCCCCATACAAACTTTCATAACCTTTTTCATCCCCTCAAAGTTCTGTTTTCGCGACAAAAAGTAGCCTATAACCTTCCTTGGTCCAAAACGAAACCGTCAAGCCCAAAATCGCTGAAATCCAACAATCCTTTATCGAGTTATGCGCGCACACACGGACTTCATTGCCTTTTACATATATAGATTATAGTTACCACAGTATAAATATGTCCTTTACTGTAACATTTAAAAGCACACAAAAACTGTGAGGTTACTATTGCTATTTAATGTTTCCACTTAAAAACTACGCGAATTGACTGCGCACAGTATAAATTGTGACCACCGAAAGTTACAATAGTGTTTTGGAGCTTTTATTTGCAAACAATCTTCACACATACTATAAACTAATGTCTGCTGTAGGTGTACACGGACGAAGTGGTACAGCATTTATACTCGCACTCGCACGCAACATGCTCCTTTTAATGTAGGCGTGCACGAAGAATTGTATGACATTGCGCACCAAACGTAAAAGGCAGAGATGAATGAATAAAAGAGATGGTTATCTTTCGTACGTCTATCCCCCCAAAACCCATTTGCTTACATTGCTGTTTTTGTAATTTCAAACCCCGTCTGTGAATACGTGTGACGAACAAAAAATCATGTTGCTAATGGCCGACCGTGAATCATCTTGCTTTTATGAGCATCGCGGAGTTTAATTGTTTTTGTTTCGTATTGAATTTGTTTGGTTCTTGTGGAGGTTTTTATTAAATTAAGACAAAATAGTGAAATACACAGTAGACAGAAGAGAACAGAACAGAATTATTGCATTAAAGTTCATTTGATGAACGCACAAATTCTAAAATATAAATGAGCAAGTGTGTGAATTTCATGAATTTTTCAGGAAAACAACTTGTAGTCAGCCGCCTTTCCACTGGAAAGTTCTATTATCTTTGGTAAAAGGCATTATAGGGTGGCATAAAAAAAGACATCGTGAATATTTAATTTATCTAAAACGATTCGAAATGTGTAATTTAGAGACTTCATTATCTTATAATAAGTATAAGTATTAGTTTAAATTTCAAGCAGTCTATTGAAAATATTGTTTGCCGTTGTAGTGCTTTTAGTATGCGCTGCGCTGATTTCCGACATTTCAATATTTTAATAGGACAAAAATGAGAATGGTTTTTGATTTTGCAACATAAAACTGCAGCAGATTAGATTGGAAACAATTAATGAAATGCGAAATAATTAAATTGGATTGTAAAAAAGTGGAACTATGAAGAAAACAATATTCCGATTTCTATCTTTCACATAACATCAAATGCTATCTGCTATCAATATATTTTAATAAAGTAGTATGTTCCATGATGAATACGTAATTGCAATAATACTAGAAATATCATAAACCTTCTAAAAAGATTTATTCCTCCAATTTTTTCGGCAAGAAAAAATTTCCATATGAACTACAATCGTTATTTTTATTAAGTTATATCTCCGTAACATACAATCATGTAAATAATTTCACTTTATTATGTCGCAGTACCAAAAGTAAGAGCCGAAAACATATTGAAATTTTGCAAATCCGTATGTTATTACTTTCAACAAACTTTACGTAGTAAGAGAAAGATATTGGTTTCGTACAAAATTTCGAACTCGCGATTTTAATCAATTCTGATATTACGATGATAGAGGAACTCAAAAAAGTGGGTCGCAAAATTCTGTCCGGTCTGTCCGTCCTTCCACGGGCCTACAGTCTAAACGGCTTCCCGGATTACGTTCAAACCTCGGATTTGGAGTTTTTGGGCTTACAGTTCGGGAGGATTTTTTTTTTCAACGTAACCTCAATATTAATGGTAGCTACTTCCCATACAACATTTTCGTACCAGTTTGATTTGATCGAAAACGGCTCTAACGATTTCAACCAAAATCGATATTTACGGTTAAGTAGGTGAGGTTACCATGACTGCGTACCCAGTTTTTGGCTAAAAAAACAACAGAACTTTTGAAATTTCGACATATCTCGAAAACGGTCTATATGATTGTAGCAAAAATTAATTTCTAAGGTTATGTGGTCATTTATAACTTAATAGCAACCTCAGTTTTTCTTTATATTATCGTACAATGGATTTATGAAAAGAGTAATTTTTGAAAAATATAGTTTTGTCTAGTTAACTTAAAACGGCAATAACGATTTTGACCAAAATGCAAACTTAGAGTCAAATTGATGTTTTCAAAACTATTGTGTCCTTAATTTTCAATTCGAAGCACCGAAAACGCTAATTTTAGAAACTGCTCATATCTCGAAAACCCCATCTTCGATTTCGATAAAATGTCAGAAACGAAGTATTTCTTTTATCCGGAACAATATCATGCAGTCAGTATATTTTTTCCAAATAAACATTGCAATATTTGTAGCTGTTATGTCTGGATAGTTTTACAAAAACAAAAACTTCATTTGCACCGCACACACGATCATCGGGATATTCAATTTATAGATACTAATGCAAATTCACAAATGCCTGAATTATTACATAATCTATCTTAAGATATCGGTCTATCACGAGCAATACTTCAAATAATTGAAAACTTAAATCATATTCCAATCAAAATTAAAAACAATATCCTTAGGTCAAAAACAGAAACTGCTACTAGGTACGCTTGTCTTGTACTCAAAAATCAAGTGAGGAGTAAGACCTTATAAAATAGTACAGTAGACGCTTGCGACATTGCCAGTTACTGAGAGCTTTAACCTTTAAAAACTTATATTGTTATTTTATATAGCTGCCATATGAGATGAATATCCAAAAGAGAAATTTGTTTTCTTTTGTCTAGTATCGAGAAAGTTTCGTTCGACCCAGTCGTGCACTTTATTTTACATTTTCTCATACTTTAAAAGTTAGAATTAAATAGAATGAATCATTTAAATGTTACGACACAATAAATGCACTCAAAGCAACGTTTATTCAATGTATGTAAATTGTGCGTGCAGGCAAATGGCCGTTTTCTTCTTGGGATTGTAATTGGGATCCATTGTCACAAAGAAACGAAAAATAAAGTCCCTGGGAAAGTAAAAGAAGTTTGGAAATAAAATGGAATATTATAAATACTCAATATTTCTTGAGCGCGTGAGCTTTTGCCACTACAACATATTGATATATGTCGTAAAACTGATTTTCGTTTGAATATTTGAATCGGGTACGAAGACATGCAATTATTAAATTCGCATAATATTATCTGCATTACAAGCACATGAAAACCAATTTGACAACTAACTAAAAATCGGACACATTTTGGTTACAAATCATAGCGAAAAAACCATTATGTTTTTTTCCCGAATTAGTAATTTTATGAGCTAAAACTTATTCTGCACTGGAAACAGACAACTTTGATACATTACACACACTGTTACTGTTAAGGTAACATGTCTGAAATGTAGGAATAGCGTTTACACGATAACCAACAATTTCTGCTCGGGATGTGCTTTAGTTTAAAGAAATGGTGGTTTTCGTTGAACGGATGATTTTATACTTCGTAAAAAATATATGCTGAGTTTAGTTCTGATATTTAGTCAATATTTCTTGGATGGCATGCCGTATTCAAACGACTGAATTGTGAAGATTTCTTAAAACAGTTATTCTTATGGATGTTTGGCAGCCACTTTAATCAAAATTTGGTCAGGAGTTGAACGTGGGACCTCACATCACAGTACATAGTTACTACTTCCAAAAAAATGCAATTTTAACATGTAGCACAAAACAAAAAAAAAAAATTGTAAAACGAAATATGAAACTAACACAGCAAAACACTGAATAACAATATTTGCTATAAGAAAATTATATAATTTTTTTCCTCAATACGATTTTGCGCGAACTTTTCGTTGATTGTAGTTTTCTTTGTTAACTTAATATTTTAATTTCACACTCAATTTATTCCAATGTTTCAAACACTTCATATGATTCTGGTAATCAGTGTAGAAATTATTGTTTATGTTAATTCAAATCTGAAACACTTATTTATATTTCACATATAGGTATATTATTTATACAAAATAAATGTCCAAAATATTCTTTTTGTTGATATTCAAAGAAAAAATATTAATAATGTGGCAATTATATTTGAGATTATAATTACAAAATATCCAATTTATGATTTCTGCTCCACAAGTCAGATAAAGCTGCAGTCTTTAAGATATCATTTAAAATATATAAACAATTTGTTTTTACTTTCTTAACTAAAACCTGTCTTCTAGAAAGCGCACTTTAATACTTAAGCTTGACATTTAGTTTATTAAATTAAAACAGTGTTAAATTCAAAGAATTCAACTAGGTTTCAACGAGGTTTCTTTTATGCGCTATGTGCCAAGAAATATAACAAATCGCGAACCACAGTGAACCATCCCTCTTCTCAAAGTATCAGTAATACTACTGCCTCAAGTCGATTTCGAAAAGTGTTGCGAAAGGAAGACAATAAATTAAGCCCAAAGAGGAGGATGTTATGTATACTCGATAGTTCTTTTGCAGCATTGTTGCTGTCCGCAGGTGTTGTCTAATTGGGTGCACAATACATGCATTCAAAACAAAACGAACACTCACACTCGATAAAAAAGAAATAAACAAAACAATACCACAAGCTGCGCAACCCCTTTTTAGTACCTTCAAACGTGTGTGTATTGCTTTGTATCATAATGATTCGATCAGATAACATTATAAATAATTAAATTAACGATAATTACAGAAGAACATGGGAAATGCTAAAGAGTTCTAATTCTATGTTGAGATGAGGCGATTTTTGTTTATTTTTTTTGTTGATGATGACTTGAACGTTGAACGTATAAAAACAATGAATAATTAACAAAATTAGTACACGCAAACGTTTACTTAAAAGTTTTTAAGTAGCTATGTATACTTAATTTTTATTAAAAATAGAATGCAGTAACTTGGTGAACCGGGGTTCTTTAGATTTTCGCTATAAGTACATGACGTGCTACAACTGTAAGCAGGTTGGTCACATGGAATCAGTATACAGATCGAGAAGAAGCGGTACAAGATCGCAAATCAGCACTATCAACGTTGGAGACGATAGTAGCGTAAGTAAGAACAACGTTTATTCAATAACTTCAATAAAAAGTAAGGCAATTAAGATAATATCTTTTGGTTGCGAGATATATTTGCAAATAGATACAGGGGCGGCACTGACCGCTAGCCTATTTGAAACAAATATTGCTTCCATCGAAGCAATATATATTAGTGCATTGGATTCCCGATTTCCCTTTGATTCTGACTTGTGGCCCTTTGTGATATAAACTACCCATTTAAAAAATATGTTTTATATTACTAATCCTAAACAAAATACTACGTTAAAAAGACAGATGGTAACACACTTATTTGTATGTAACTACTATACCTACACATACACACATATACCTACAAAAGTACACTTATGGAATTATATACTTTGTTGAAGTTATATATAAGAATTATTATGTGTAATACTATAGCATAAGTTAACATATTTTGTAGCACATTGAATTACAATAAATCAGTCTTGTATAATAGAACTCATAGGTTAACTTCAATGAGTGAACAAGAGGACAGTGAAAGTAAAATTGAAGATAAACCTAGTAAAATTTTCATGCTCTAAATTTGTTTGAGTGGAAATTTTGGAAACAGAAAATGGAGTTATATCTCCTAGCAGTTGGTTTTGACTACCGACTCAAGGAAAATCGCAATAGTTCTAAATTGCATTGCAGATGGGGGCTATTCAACACCTTTAAATTCAAGATTAACCCCAAATTTAGTGAAGTCATGGCTAATTCAAAATTCATTTTGAACCAACAAAAAAATTTGGTATACAACCGATATAAATTTTTAACAAATAGACAAAAACCATAACAAAGCTTTGATAATCTCGTAACTGAGCTGAAAGTGTTAGTAGCATCATGTGATTACAAGCTGAAGAAGAAATGGTATTTACTGCCGTATTTATTAGATTCGCTTACGATGCCTCTACGACATTGTTTAGTTAAACATCGCGTAAAGATTTACGAAGCCTCTACGTGGCGTTCATGAAATTGTGATTTATAAACATTTTTCCGCGGTAATTTTGCTAAACGAGGTTTGTGTCTAAATAGGTAAGAATTTCGATAAACTATTACAGAAAACACTGAAATCTATTACCTTTTTGCCCTCAAACCGACATCAGCTCTGATTATCTTTGTAATTGAAATCATTTTACACAAATTTCGAAAAGTCTTCGAATGTACTGCTTAAATATCAAACTGCAATCATATATGTGTATCTTCCTATATCCATATTCCCATTTCTATTCTACCAACCACCGCCAAATCCAATGCCAGGCCATTTGTAGACATATTCACACACATCCTAAGAGATTCTCCACAAGCAACAAAACTGAAGTAGAAGAAATAATATCACAAATGCACAATATTTTATATATTTGTATTTATTAAATATAATTTCAATCTTATAATTGCATATGACAACGAAATTCGTTTGGCAGAAATTTTGCACAGCATTCGAAATGAATGAATAAACAAATATTAATTTCACTTTTCGGTTTTGGTTACAATTCGACGACGACCAAATGACATTTGATGCAAAAACTTATTTACGTGAGCTCTACGCATGCTCTAAACGCAAATGTTCGCGTTTAACTTACGCAGCCCTAAAGCTACGTTCGAAAAATCTTTATAAATAACATTTTCCTACAAACCAACTGTATCCATGGCATTTTTGGATATAACTAAACATTTTGATTTCTTAGGGTTCAGCTGTAAGCAATTTCTTTGAGACCAAAGGTTGATACTAACAAGGTCTTCATTTAATTTGGCAACTGCATCCTCGATAAGTCCCAACTTACAGCTTAAATACATTTGAACATCATCCGCATACATATGAGTCGATGAATAAATTAAACAATCAGGTAGATCATTAATGAAAATGGTAAATAAGAGGGGACCCAAAATAGACCCCTGTGGTACCCCCATTGAAGTGTGTAAAAAGTCAGACATTTTATTATTTACTACAACAGCTTGACTCCTTCCTGACAAATAAGATGGTAAGAGACGCGTTCATTATTGGCCCATTGGCAGTGGATTTAGAACTAAAGGAGAAACTGTTAACGCAAGAGAACTTAACTCTCACGAAACCAGAATAGTTAGCTAACACCATGTTCCCACCAACGTAATTTAGCTAATTTTTCGACGTTAGCCAAAATTAATGATTATTTACGTTCATTAATTCCTACAGGGTTACAGACGTCAATGAAAATTTTAATAAAAAAGTTCGAAACTTTGATGCGAGCTCGATCCCTCCTTGTAAGTCTGAATTATATCAGCAGTTTTTGAGGACACATTATATTTCCAGCATTTGGAAAATGCTTCTACGAAAGAACCCACTCCACTTAGCCCCCTGGAATAGGGCTGGTTGGAAAGAGCGATACCATACTTTACTACAATTGAAGTAGATCTACTTAAATTTTGGAAAAAAAAATTAAATCTGCTCCCTACTTCGCACCATTGGTAAATTTTCACTTCACTTTAGAAATGCCTTATTTAATCTGCTTCAATTTTAATAAAAAAAACCTTGGATCTACTTGGAAAAAAAATTATTTAAAAAATGTTTTACGCTCTTTCTTCAAAACAATAAAACTGCATCAAACTTCACTCTTCGTTTTTGTTTTTGCTGTGATGAAGGTGATAGCTGGTAGGTATTTTTGAGCCTACTATGGAGTTATTGTGTTATTTCAAAAAAATTTAACTTACCAATGGCCGTTATATATTAAACTAAGAATTCAACTACATATTTTTAAATTTAATCTTAATTTTGTAATATGTATAAACATATATATCTAACTGAAATTATTTATATAAAAATCAACTAATAGTTGCATTTGATAAAAAAAAAATGTGATATCATAAAATTAATTGATGGAATTAGCCAAATTAGCCAGCTAATAAAAGATAAGTGCAGTATATTGCAGTATAAACAAAACTTTATTTAAAAAAAAAAAAAAAAACATATTCTTGTTCGTAACGTTTTTTTACGTGTTTTAGGTTTACATAAAGCTAATATTGAATTGAATATATCATTAAAACTATAATTTTGAAATCTACTTCCATTTTCTTGATTCAACTTCACTTCACTTCACTTTTTCAAATCTACTTCGGTTTTTTTTTTGTTGAAGTGGTAATGCGCGCTGGTTGGAAATAGATAGCTCTTTTGTATTTAAGTGGTCCGAAGGAGACCAGCTTCCTTACTTAGTCAGCTAACTAATTGAAAATTCCGAGGGTAATAATAGCATAGAAAATTATATTTTAGCTACATTAAGCTCAATTAATAAATGTCAATTACACTTTTACAGAATCGAATCCATCATCCACCGGGATGATGAAAACTTTCCACACGCTGAAGACGATTCCGAAAATGACGATTTATTGTAAAATCAATTAATAAATGAAATAAATATAACAATTCTTTCATAATATGAGCAATTGATAATTTTCATTATGATATGAATAAATTAAAATTTTGAATTAAACTTCAAATTTTTTACTTATTACATTTCCATAATAGGTACTTTCACATTTGCTGTAGCCTTATAATGGACCTATTTTCCTTATTTTGCATATTTGTAGTAGTACGAGTAAATATGTTTATTTGTATAATTATAAGACTTTTTACATTTACTAGAGCGATTTCAATTGTAGGTATATAGATTATACGGATGTAAACATTTTAACTATGCATATGTATGTATGCACGGGCTGCAGTTAAGGTTTCGCTGTCAGCCGGATATTTGCAACCGGAAAAAATGGCAGCCATGTTTAATATATGCTTAAAATAGTTTAATAAATAACATATATAAATTTCAGAAATCGTTAAATACTTAAAAAACAAAAATAAAAAAAAAACCTCTGAAATTGGCAGCTATTGTTATTTTTCAGTTCTAGGAGAGGTATATTATGACATAGTAAAATGGCAGCCGCCGTAAGATATTTTAAATATTTACCTAATTTTGATACCTGTCCCACCTGAGGGACCCTAAACCTACCGCGACCGGCCTAGCTATTACCCATAGCTTATTTAGTGGGTAGGTAAAGCAGTCTCGCTTGACAAAATTTCAGTCACCGTAAAATATGTGTTGTCAGATTTAAGCTGGCTCTTAGACTAAAAGGCTGCCCAGCTGTGGGAAAAACATGCAAACGATGCGCTTGCGCTAAGCCAAATCATTTTGCCAATATGTGCTTATCAAAGAACATTCGAGCGGTGCTTGCAAGTTCGCAGATCAGTGAAAGTGGCAAGAATACAGAGAGTGAGGAAGACGATAGTAACGAGGGATTTTTTTTATAGAAATAATACAAATATTTACTAAACACATTTGGTTAGAAGAATTTGAAATTTGCAACAATAATTTACAATCAAATATCACTTAGAATGTTGCAAAAATTAAAGAAAACAAATATAATAAATGTGTGTGAGGTAAAGTTAAGAACATTCAGTGGAGAAAACGTACCTGCAATTGGAAAATGTAATTTAGGCCTTTAGTGCATGAAGTCGAAGCGAACTTATAATTTAGAATTTATCGTAACAAATGTGAACACTAATATTATTATTGGTTTAGAAGATTGAGCACGTCTTGGGTATATTAATTTCGGTTCAACTATGAAGACTTCACTTGGTAGCGGTGGTAACAGTGGAAGTAATTTGCATGTTATTCATAGCTCCAATAACTACTCGTTTATTTTCCAAAAGTATAAAAATGTGTTTGATGGTTTAGGTTGTGTGCAAATGAAGTGTCATTTAGATTTATTAGACAGTATTGCAACTAGCGTGTATCCACCTCGTAAAAATCCATTAAAGGAAGAGTTATATAAAATGGAAGCAGTTGGAGTTACTGAGAAAACTGTGGGTGCAACTGATTAGGTCAGTTCAATAGTATTACCTAGATCCCCGAAAATTAAATTTATCCTAATATTTATTTCCAACGCTTGATTTAATAAAAAATATCTGAAAGATTCAACCGTATTTTCGGTGCTTGATGCCGATAAAAGGTTTTGGATGATACCTCTCGATGACTAAAGTAGTTGGTTATGTACTTTTAACACACCATTTGGCGGCTATTCATTCAGACGACTTCCATTCGGAATCAAATCAGCTCCAGAAACATTTCAGAGCATAACGGTTAGAAGATTTGGTGATCTAAATATACCTATTTATGTAGATGACTTACTAGTTTGTGTTCGAAAAAGGGAAGATCATGGTGCGCGTTTGTTTGCAGTCCTAAAAAGAACGGGGTAAAATTTAACAAAACGAACAGTCAGTTAGGGCTCACTGAGGTAACATTTTTTTTGCCACATTTGCATTAAAAATGGTTTTTCAACTGATCTATCAAAAAAAAAAAAAAAAAAAAAAAGCGACCATCGAAATGTAATCTATATTAAGGCGGGCAAACTCATGAAAATTACAGATACATTATCTAGAGCTCAATAACCTGAGACAGAAGTCTTAGATAGTGAACATATTATACAAATTCAGGTAGGTGTAATTACAGCTTCTCTCAACATCGGAAGAAAGACTACAAGAAATCCAAGAGAACGCAGCTAACGATGAGATACTACAATAAGTAAAATAATACACACGCACAGTAATTGGCCAGATCACAGGCGTAAAACGAAGGAATTGGTGCTGCAATTTTGGCCAATACGCAACGAAATATTCTTCCAGGACGATTTATGTTTTAAAGGTAATGTTGTTGTTGTTTCAAAAAAGTTGCGGAATGTTGTTGCTCATTCATGAAGGTCATGTCGGTATAGAGAGTATAAAACATAGGGCAAGAGGGTCTATCTATTGACCGGGCATCAGCCAAGACATAACTAATTTCAATAATCCAAGGGAACCACTTCTTTCACATGAGATTCCTAAGCTACCTTGGAATACTGTTGTGATAGGTAGATATTTTTTAATTAGAAAATATTTAATTTTCTTTTGAGCGTGGATTATTTTTCTAAATATATTGAATACTAGGCTATCGCCTATCGACACATACTACTTTAGTAATTATAAAGCAACTTAAAGAATTTTTTTCTAAATTCGGTATTCCAAGAACTGTTATATCAGAAAAGGGCCCTGCATTTGTTTCTTTCAAAATGCAATTTTTTTTTAAAAACTGGGATATTACTCACAAAACTAGCAGCCCACATTTTCCACAATCCAATGGACTGGCAGAGCGATCTATACAATCAAAAAAATTATTCTTAAATGTAAAGAATCAAGTACAGACCCCATACATATCATTCCTAAATTTGAGAAATACAACCAATAGCAACGAGCTAACACCTGATCAGCTTCTTCTCGGAATGACTTTGAGATCAAATATACCGTAAATAGTCACCGCTATAGGCAAATGTTAAAGAAAAAACAAATAATTACGAAACTACGTTATGATAATCAGACAACACTATTACCACCCCTGCGCTTGGCGAAATAGTTCTTTTTAAAATAAATCCAAACGATTTGACTTGGACCAATGGTACGGTATGTGAAAAATGTAAAGAACCAATATCCTTTATAGTAAAATCCAACAACAGACGTTTATTTAGAAGAAATAGACAGCAACTGATTTATGAAAGGATTATAATTTTGCTAGTGACGGAATAGAAAAAAAAGTAATTGATAAACCCTAAGTCTTCATGCGGTTAAAGTCTGGAAAGCTATAATTTGCATAAACTAGGTAGGTAGGTACTTATAGGTTTTTTTTTTTGTTTTTGGTAATTCGGCTTTTTTGGTCTATTTCTTTTTGATGCAATTAAAACACTTTTAATTCATCCTTGCATCCTACGTTTCGTCGGTTATTTTCAACATCCTCAGGGGTATTCTTTATTCGTCCTATTTTCTTAAATGTTCTTAATTTGTTTATTTCACTTTCGCCCGTGACACCACAAAACATAACTCTGATAAATAAATAATAATAAATAACATAACATTGAAGACATCACTACTATTCCGTATCACAGTCAAATTACAAATTATTTTTAACATTTATAGGTTTTAGTTGTTACAAGTTAAAAGAATCCACATAATGTCGTTAAGATGGCTCTTGATCTAATCTGTCAACTTGTATTTTAATGTTTCACAATAAAACATTAATTGAAATGGAAATAAAATTGTTAGGTATAAATTTAATCTTAAACTAAAATAATAAAAAAAAATATTGGTTTTAAGTATATAGCACGGAGAAAAATGGGGAGCACAAATACGAAGAGGTAAAACATCGGGCAAAAGAAAAACTTAGATAAAGATGAAATAATAAAAAACAAAACAAAAAAAAAAAAAACAAAGAAGAGAAAGAAAATAATGGACTACAATGACGAGTATGCAAATATTGTATTTTTAAACTGCTCTTGGGTCCAATTAATTGTTTAATGGTGGTTGCAAATGAATTCCACAGTCTGGCAGCATGAACAAGAAAAAGACAGACGAGTTCAAGTAATTTGATGAGGGTGTAATAAGATTGAATGTTCTCGGTGACTGAACAAATTTCAATTTTTAAAATAAATATGGTGGCAATTGATTATGTATTATTTTATGTAAAAACATAAAGCATCTAATTTCCCAGAAATTGATAAATGAACACCCAAGTAGATGCTTATGGTAATGAGATATATTTTCATATCTTCTTACTTCAAAGGCATATCGAACCAAGTCATTAAAAGCTGCACTGACCATAATAAATTAAAACAACTATGTAAGGTGATCAGAAATCTGTTACGCAAAGAATTTTTTCAAAGATTTTATATTTTATAAATAGGTATCTCGCCATGATACTTAAATCGGTGACTAGTAGCGGGTTATTCTTTTTGGGCACGGGAACTACCTTTGAATTTTTTCAACAATCCGGAAAGGTTGAGGAAGTGATGCAGAAATTAAACAAATGTGTTAATGAGCTGATCAAATGGTAAAGAATTATTTTTAACAAAACGCAAATCTATTCCGTCCTCACCAATAGCATTATATTTGAGAGACTGAATCTTCAGGATCACTCCATTTCAGATACTACTTCAAATTCCGTAGACTGCGATCCACCAAAGAGAAGCTGATATTCCGAAGAAAACGGTGAGTTAGAATCAAAATTTTTGACAAAAAGCCTCAAATAACTCATCTGCTGCTGGCATATAAGTAAGCATTTGAATTTTTCTATCTCAATAGAACGCTAGAGTTTCTTTGACGGCTGGTCAAGACTATAAGCTTGGACAGAAAGTATCTTTCTTGACGATGAAGCAATTTAAATAAATAGCGGCCAATTCACGAAATTGAAAGCAGTTTTGATCATATTCTGATACTCCTTCAAGTGGACAACAATCAAGTCAAGGACACTCGGAGGGCTGTCTCTACCAAAGCGGGTAGCATGCGAACCACAAGGCACACGATGTAATACCATCCATGCACGAGATTTATACTGTCATATTTTAACAAGTCCGCATTAAAATCTCCACAGAGAATAATATGCTTTATAGGAGGATGCTGAACATTTTTGTATTGTACAAAACAATGAATCGAAAGAGCAATTACGGTTAGGGCTATAGACTTCGCCCAGAAAGCATTTAACATTTCCATGTGCGATTTTGGTAGCAATATGTTCAGTTCCATCGTCCAATGATTTTTCCAGAATTCGCGGGTCAAATCGGGTTTATGGTAAATTGTCATCTCCCCACCAGTATAGTATTCATACCTCTGCTATGCGGAACTACCAAATACCTAGGGATTTCATAAATAATGTTATAAGCTTTTTCATCATGAAGAGTTTTGAACCATGCTTCGCTAACACCAATAACGTCAACTCCCAAATAAATGAAAATATACCTGATGTAATCAAGTTTTGGTAAACTACGAGCGTTGAAGTGGCAAACTTTAAATCTATCGTGGGCATTTGATAAAGTGTTGACTAGTGTCCGAACTTCAACCTCATTCAATTTCCCAGATACATTACTACTACGAAAACATCACAAACAAGAAATGCATTCAGTTTCAATTCAATCGCACCAGTAATAATTTACATGTAAACAAAAATAAAGGCCATTTTTTCCACTTTTGCTTGATTTCTGGGTAAAGACCTCAAAGGTTTAGCTCCCTCAAAAACTTACTTCGATATTGTATGCTCACTTTTAGATAAAGAGTTAATTTGATGTCATTATGGGTAGCAAAAATGCTACGTGAGATAAGTACCTATGTATAAAAGGGTGGCTCGGCAGCAGCCGTACATGTGATTTTCAAACTAACCAAACAAACGACCTTACGTGTGGTTTCTTCACCGGTTCATAGTGTATAAATTCACACATATGAGTAAGTTTACCAGCACTATAGGACAGAGGGAAAACTATATTTGGTCGACGCTGTAATACCATCATACATTCAGTAAAGAAGGGAAGCCATAGGAAAGTTTGTCATTAAATTGGATTATTCGATTAGGTTCTCCGATATTCGTATACACAGCTCAAACAACTGAATAAAGCTCTCATTCACTCCACCTACTAGAAGCAATGTCAGAGCCGATATGCATGAACAAGTATATGGGTACATGATACCACAAACTATGCTTACGCAAGTGTTCCAAGAACTTACTACCCCCATAGAAGTGAGAGTAAGGAAAAGATCGCCAATAACGCTACAGCAAAACAAAAGAAAACTAAAACAAAGAAACCAAAATAATCTCTTTTACATAATGAAAATTTTTGTAAGCCGAGAAAGCTATTATGAATTTTGTGCCTTGCTTTCGCTGGAGAAAATGGAACTGTTTTTAATATTACATATAAGATGAAAAAAATACTTCAAAAAAACTTTCTGAGACTTATTTTACTATGTACCTACATGTAAACAGCGGAGGTTGAAGTGCATACAATATAGTATATAGGATGTCTTGTAACACTTCAGTAATAATGATATTCGATTACAACCATGGTCACGACACGCCGGATAAGATTTTGAATGATGAACTTACTGACAAACTGCAAGAAGGATGTAGAGTATTGAATGACAGTATAAGGGGGTTTTATTTTTAAGGGTTCTTTATTGTTGTCTTCTTTGCCCTTAAGTGGAAATAGTCAACCTTTTCATATATGAGTATATAGAAAATATACATAATGTACATTTGGGGCAACCCGCGTAATATAAGCCACACGAAGATACATGTAGTTATTGTAAGAACACGTCGTGGATCGGAGTGCAGTGCTCATTGGTTAGTGCGCTGGACTAGTGAGCGTTGGGATTCAGGAAAGTAAAGAACTTCGTCAGTGTTCAATGACTGATTTAAAGTCAAATATTTGTATCTAATTTGCTCCATTCCAAAGAATCAATTTACATTTTAACTTGAAATTGCAAATTACATTTTCTAGCGTTAACGATCACAAGATCAATTGGACACCAACACTCCAAGTCCATAGAAGAGAAAACGGAAAATAACTTTCCTGCGAAATAGAACTATACTCAAAACAAATCTTAAAACAAAAAAACACAACCATCAAAAATATAAATGTTATTGCAGCCCAAATTTAGAGAATAAAACAAAAAGAAAAGCGTACAAGACACGCAAAATAATCATAAACATAAATATACCACCCAAAAGGTACGCACCGAAGCAAGAGTATTATTAGAAATCATTTCCACGCGATGTTGCAAAATATAGCATCGCCATATCTACCGTAAAATAGGAACCAAATCGATTTCCAGTTATCCATTCATTTTAAGTATCACTCCTGCCGCCACCTACTCTCTAATTTTTAATTCAAATTTCCATTTAATATTCCTTTGGTAGTTCTTTCCCCAAACACTTTATCTACATGAATTTTGTAAGTCAGAGCAATAAGGGTGGCATTTCTCACCCAAATATAATATATTATATACGTACTTTCCGACAAAGCAAGAAATTGACTCCATTTGGAATTCAGAAATGAGATTTTGCCTCTAATTTACAGCTTTCCGTTTGCAAAGGCATGCAATGCAATATTAAATTATTAATTTTTCTAAGAACTTTCTGATCTTTATTAGTTTGGGTACAAGACGATTGTTGAATAAATAGGGCACACACTGATAGGCATCAACTGACGATACCCATAATGTTGCATTTCTGCTTGTTTTACTTACTCATGGCAGCCACTAGTCCTGTCCTCCGCGCTCCGCCGAGTCCTTAATTTATTTGTTAAAGATACTAAGTAGAAGCCTGGTTGAAGGGTTGTGATGCGTTTCATGAGAACACAAACGTTCTCACATAGCCTCTCACAATCAACTCCTACTATCACCTCGACGTTGGTGACTGGTGGGTGCCTAGTACCTCGGCTGGAGATTGGGTATCCAACCCCTTTGGAAGGTCGTTAGTGGCAGCAGACGAGAGAGGGGGGAGGAGTGTCCTCTCACTAAGGCACTTCCTCTGATCGCAGATGGCAGCGGAGGAATTCCCTTGATGGAATCAATGGTGGCGTCTACAGTTCCAGTCAGGTTGAACTATTTAGTGTCTTCCCTATATGAGCTGCTTCGACATATTCGGATCCCAGGTCTATAGGTATCTCCAATACTGAACCCAGGGTGTTGGAAAGGAGTTGGTGGCGGATGAACCCTTCATGGGCCAACGGCAGCGCTCAGATCCTGAAGTGGGTTACTGGTGCCGGTAACTCGGTCCCTCGTCCAAGGGGTATAAAATTTAACTGGCCCTCCAGGTTGCGGGTTGTGCGTCGGGGTAACTTCTCTACCACGGAAAAAATAACTAGTTCAGAAGCAACTACAAGCCTAGGAAAAGGACGGATCTACTGTTCACAACCCCGCAAAACGAAATAAGGACAACGATATTCGGATCCGTACGTGGAATGTTCGTACATTGAACAGACCGCGTGCAGCCGAAAAATTAGCAGAGGCCCTTGACTGCTATAAAGCAGACATAACCGCCATCCAGGAAGTGCGATGGGATGGGCCGCGCAAAAGAAAGATGAAAAACTGTGACATCTATTACGGTGCTTGCTATACGGAGTAGAAGCAGCGCTTATTTGGATGTAGATTTGCCATACGCGGCAGACATAGGCAAGAAATCTTGAGCTTTCGGCATGTGAATGAACGTCTTATGACCATCCACATCAAGGCAAAATTCGCCAACATAAGCCTAATACGCGCTCATGCCCCCACAGAGGAAAAGTACGACGCTACCAAAGATAGTTTCTACGAGCTCCTCGACCAGACATACGAGCAATGTCCTAAATATGACGTTAAAATCGTGTTGGGCGATTTTAACGCCAAAGTAGGAAAGGAGGACATCTATGGTAGGACAGTAGGTAAACACAGCCTACACGACACCACGTCTGGTAACGGACTGAGGCGGATCAACCAAATTGATCACATTGCGATCGAAGCAAGGCACGCTTCCAGTATTGCGGATCTCTGAACCTTCCGAGCGGCCAACATTGACTCGGGCCACTACCTTGTTGCAGCCAAGGTACGAATGCGGATATCCAAAACGCCTCAACAACGTAATACATTGAGAAAGTACAATGCCGAAAAGCTGCAATCGCAAGAGACCGCCAGAATCTTCGCCGATCGCGTATCCCGATGTCTCACCACAAGTCCTCCCGCAAAGGACTTGCTAGCGCAGAAGACCAGTGGCAGCACTGCCAGAAAGCCATCATTAATGCCGCGACTGATGTGCTGGGTTTCACACGACCGCTACCACGAAACCCCTGGTTTGACGAACAATGTCGACTAGCAAACGCAGCAAAACAAAAGGCATATAAAGCGGCGCTGCAAAGGAGGACTAGAGACTAGAGCTGCTCGCGAGCTCTACGAGCAAAAGAGACGGGAAGAACATCGGCTTCTCAGGAAGAAAAAGAAAGAGCACGAGAAGCGCGAGATCGAAGAAATTGAGAGATGCTACTCCAGGAATAATGAACGGAAGTTTTACCAAAAGGTAAAGAGAACGTGCCAGAGCAACAAATCCCGTACAGAAACCTGTAGAGATAACGAAGGAAACCTCGTAGTAGAATCACAGTCGGTGCTGAGAATATGGAAAAACTACTTCTGCAGACTGTATAACGGAGACGAAGACCAAAATCCCGCTATCAGGCAGAACGAACCATTCAACTTAGACGATGATAGCCAAAACTACCGTCCACCTGATCAAAATGAAGTGAAGATAGCAATATCCAAGCTTAAAACCAACAAGGCTGCTGGGCCTGACGGTCTACCCGCCGAGCTTTTTAAAGCAGCTGGAGATGACTTGGTGGAGAGCATGCACCAACTCATTTTTAGGATTTGGTCAGATGAATGTATGCCTGATGATTGGAATCTCAGCATCGTTTGCCCGATCCACAAGAAAGGAGACCACCTCAACTGCGACAACTGCAGAGGAATCAGTCTCCTTAACATCGCGTACAAGATCTTATCTGCAATATTGTGTGAACGCCTAAAACCGTTCGTCAACAACCTTATTGGCCCCTATCAGTTTTTTTTGGCATCCCTACCAAACTCGTCCGTCTGTGTAGGATGACGATGGAGAAATCTCGCTGCTGCATCAAGGTCGGCAATGACCTAACCGAGACCTTTGATGTCAAAAAAGGATTTAGACAAAGCGATGCGCTGTCATGTAACTTCTTTAACATCATACTTGAACGAATTGTGTGAAACTCGCAAGCCAACATACGAGGAACGAGCTTTCAAAAGTCTGTACAATTACTTGCATACGCGGACGATATTGACATAATTGGACGAACACAGCGAGCTGTGACTGGCGCGTTTGCAAGTATAGACACAGAAGCGGCTAAAATGGGCTTAGCGGAGGGCAAAACCAAGTATATGCTGTCAATAAGAAGGGACACCCAACATCGACGAATCGGGCACGACGTCACAATAGACAGCTATAAATTTGAGGTAGTAAGGGACTTTGTCTACCTTGGCTCTGCTATAACATCTGAAAATGACATCTCATCAGAAATCAAACTGAGAATAACTCTTGCCAATCGCTGTTTCTTTGGGCTGAGAAGCCAACTTGGAGTGCGCAACTGGAGGCAGTTGGCTAAGGACCGGGCCAGCTGGGGAGGCTTGTTGGTTGAGGCCCTGGTTCACCCCGAACTGTAGCGCCACCTAAGTAAGTAAGTAAGTACTAAGTAGATATGTAAGTCTAAAACGTGTTATGTATTATAGAACTTAAGCTACGATTACACATGATTTTTGTGGCTAAATTTTGATAAATGCAGAAGTCATAAAAGTTCGGCAAATCAGTGGTCACTCGTGTGTCTTTCGTGAGGGTGTGGTGTGACAAGACGCCAGTTTAACAAGTATATGCTTTGATTCATTTCTTGCTTTTAATTTCAACAAGCATCGACAGTATGGGCGCAATTGCTTGGCCTGCTACTGCTAGACGGGGTTTCGGTTTCGTTTCTCCGAAAGGCTCAAATTTTATTTTAGGGTTTTCCCACCTTTTGCAAACGTCTGACAAACATCCGAGGGCATAATTGCAATGAGAAAACCTATTTATTTTGTTTAGTATTGTACAACCTACAATAGAATATATGAATATATCTTCTTAATATATAAAAACGTTCGTGCGTATGTATGTCTGACAATCACGGCTGAACCACAGAAGCTATCCCCCTTATATTTACACCATATGTTTGTGCGGTGCTCCGGATAGTTTATGTTTATTTTAGACCCTATAGGGGGCGCTGGGGTCGCTTTTTTGAAAATCTTATTTATGGACCGATTTGGCTCAAATTAACACCATATAACACTTAAGGAAAAAGAAAGCTTTTGCCAAAAAAGGAAACATTTAGCAAGACTTAAAAGATAGGATACTTTTGGACCCTATAGGCAATATTTACGATCTCCAAAGCCACTCAGCCGATTTCAATGAAAATTTGTGGATGTGTATGGTTGGTTCCAGTTATAGGAAAATTGTTTACCTCTTATGTAGGAAGTACTTTGCAAAAGATAAGCGGGATTAGGAAAACGGGTTGTGGCACCTCCCATTCAAAAAAAAAGGAAAAAATCAAACGCCAAAGTTGTATAATAAAAATTGTTAGTGGACTTAATACGAAAGTTACGTACAAAACCTGCTATATATTAAAGAGACTGATGGCAATTATGTGCGCTCATAACTCGGGAACGGATCTTTCGATTTTTACGGTGGATTTGTATTGGCCTAAGGAAGGACATAGGTATGCTAATTTTCCCCGTGCGCTAAACAATTTGGAATTAAGAGTCGGCTCAGTTATAATTTTGTTGCATAACCTCAATCAATCGAAACTTTGTAACGGATCCCGTTTGATGTGAATGTGAAAAATCTCAAGTCGAATGTCATGCAAGCGACGATTTTGAGGTGCAAATTCAAAGGCAAACATTCGCATTTCCCGGATTCTATACTTATTCAGAACGATTTGCCATTGCGT
Source organism: Cheilosia vernalis (assembly GCA_949126925.1). Classification (NCBI taxonomy): domain Eukaryota; kingdom Metazoa; phylum Arthropoda; class Insecta; order Diptera; family Syrphidae; genus Cheilosia; species Cheilosia vernalis. The sequence continues at coordinate 46,507,754 of OX421358.1, forward strand.
CATTCATTACTTATAGATGCCTTTGGCAACAAACTAACTTTTAGTCTAAATTAGAAGAAATAAAGCATTAGATTTGACTTTAAGTTGGAAAATAGTTAGATTGGAGTCACCGCCAGTGATGCTAATCAGGATCGAAGTTTGTATGCCTATACCCGTAAAAAATTATGCATTTTTGGTAAAAAAGATAAAAATTGCATATTTTAAAAAGGAACTGCAACTAACCTACAAGGTGATTCAAGAATTTTTTAACAAAATGTTGGTCGATGGATAGGCGATTCTATCTTTCTTTATCTCTATAATCCAAGGTTTTGGTTTCGTGAGTAAGTCAAATAGACCAGGAGTTGCCTAACTATCCTAACGGCGTCGCAAGACGGTACGCACAGGTCGACATTTCTATCACTTTATGTTTATTTTTTCACAGCTGTCAGAACAAAAGTTAAGTCGACTAGATTGGTCTGGACAAGACGAAACCTGAAAGCAAAAACTAACCTCGACTGTGTTTCGCACTTTTGGTGCCCATTTTTACGCGGCGTTCACATCGCAGTTCAGTTTGAAAGTTTTTATAGTTTATAATTGTATACATATTTATATTTATAAAAAGATGGATAGAGAACAAGTAAAACTATCCAAAAAGCCATACTCAACATTTATTCCTTTTACATTCATTGTTATAAATGCATTTATAAATTCTTTTTTTATTGAAAAAGTTCCACGTATTCCCAAACAAGAAAAAAAAGAGAGCGAGAGAGTGATCTCTAAAAAGAAATGAGAGTTGCGGTTTCCAAACTCCCGCCCCGATTTGAGAAATTATGCTCAGAAAAGCAGGCACATCCTTCTCATTCGCATTGATTTTTATTTTCGCTTTTCAATTATTTTTGTTTTAGCTCTAACTAAAAGCCCATCAATTAATTACACTACCTTTTGTGTTCTTTTGACTTTTTGAATTTAATTGCAATTCTTTTCTTTTAATTTAAAAACTTAATTAACTTTCTTTTATTTCTTTATAACAAATAACCACTTTTAAATTTTGTCTAATTTTCATAATTGCGAGCATAGCTTTCAAGTTCACTTGTGATAATTCTGTCTTATGTCGTTTTCGATTTGGCTTTTCAGATTTTGATCTGAGATTTCAGATTTCTGCTGCCAAATCGAACATGAAATCTGAATTATATTGGTATGTGTGTGTATTGAGTTGGCGGCAAAAAAAACGTTTTTGCACTTGCACTCGAAATTAATATAAAAACTCGATCCCATACGCGTTAAATAAATAATTCAGTTAAAAAAAGCAATCCTTCCAACGATAAACAATTCGTAACCGACGCTGTGTGTCATAAACATTGGTGTTAGTGAAAGTATGTGTAAAATCTGAGGAAAAATTGAGATTTCCCAAAAGTGATCTGAAATAAAAAGTCTCATTTGTCACAAGCGTCTTTACTTTTTCGAATTTCCTGTGCATTGTGCATGCTCGGAGTTATTATTTTCATAACATTAACGAATTTGGGCGGAAAGAAGTTCGCCGGGCCAGCTAGTTAATACTATAATCAGATGTGCGTAGGTACACTTAAAGCACAAAATGTACATTTGCGAAAATATTTTTGCCAATAACCACATCAGTTGTCACGGGAAATACGAGTCGGGTTTTGGGAAGTAATATGTTTTTGAGTTTTCAAATTTATCAAATAGAGGAATATTTTGTGATGCGGCGAAGCGAACAATAAAAGTAAAAAAAAGAAGAATTTGAATTGAGTCAAAATGCTTTCAAGTGTAGTAAAGGACATACAACATTGCACACGATTTAACAAGGGGAATAGGACTTAAGGGAAAACTGTTTGAATTGGATTGGTTATGTCAATATATGTAGGTAAACATAAGCGATGAAAATTACAGTTCATTAGTTTTGTGCAAGAGCATAACTTCCATTTCTGGAAATTCTTCGCACTTTTCAATGATTTCATGTTAAAGCACCAAAACGAAAATATTATCCCATCTAAAACAAGAAAACACTACACAATACCTACTGAATCCGTTTTACGAAGGAACTGTCCAAGGGTTTTGATAATATTGCAAATTATACACTAAACTTTTTCTTAGGTTGGTTGAGGTATTTTTAGGTAAAGGCGCTTGTTGTCGTCAATGCACTGTGCTCTCTTACCTGTGGTAACCACCATAGGCTCCTTTTTCTGGCCGAAAAGTCCACAATTAAGCTAATATTTCATCCATCTACACATATCTTCAACCAAAAATATTTTGTGACATCCATTATTGATGAATCGGAAAAACGCCAGAATATATACCTACCTAGTACTTACGATTTATCCCAATTAAATCAAGTAAAGGATCAGAATTAATCCACAAAGCATTCAAAGTATAAAAAGGCAATTGAGTAGTAGTGTCTGTTTAGAAAGGGTCTGTAGGAGAGTCTGTAGATGTACATTGTCAGAACTGTTGGCCTATGGCGCAGGCACGTAGCCAGGCACGTAGCTCAAATTTATAAAAATAAGGTATAGTTAGGTAGTTTATTGTGTTGGCCATGACGGGGCCGCAAATATGGCTGGTAATTTAAGCGGAGTACTGTTCAGGATTAGGCAATAGTGTTTAAACGCTAGGTATGCACTAGGTGTGTACATTGTGCACGCCATCGCTTAGAACCTCTTCTACTGAAGCCTATTTGACTAATGCCATGTCAACTTCTGCAATTCGCAATTGCCTTGGTGTAGTTAGTGAAATAGCTAATTTCTTCCGTAACCATTCAAATGCAAATTTTAAATTTCAAAAATGTTATTAAAAGAAAAACTCGACTTCTACGCCTTTATGAAACAATATTCATTGAAAGGCATAAAAGTATTGTTTCCTTTGTAGAGCTCTTCAAATGCATCTCAATAAGTCTTCAAGTGGGCGATGTTTTCGAAAGCATCAACACTTTTGACAGAGGTCCAAAAAAGTGGTTTCCTAGTAAGCCTGATTGTATCCGACAAAACTATTAATTTTAACGATGCACTTATCAGTTTTCCTACAGAGCAAATCCTTAGATTTCGTTTCTGCAGTCGACCCCACAAAAGCAGTTCTGAATTCTCTTAAGAACATCAGAGAAAATGCCGACGATTTCTTCAGAGATGCTTTTCAATCCGCATTCCAACTTGCCGAGGACCTTATTGAAGTTCACTTAAGAGCTCCAAGAACTTTATTGAAACAGACAATACGTTCCAAAACTAGATTTCTGTCAGTATATTTACAAGGGTGTTGACGACAAGAAAACTTGCGCCGGTCTCTTCGTAGATATAACCAAAGCTTTGGACATGGTGGATCACGAAATTCTTTTGGGAAAACTGCATGGGCGGTTCTAAGTTAATTAACCTCGGAGTTCCACAAGGTTCGGTCCTTGGCCCAATATTGTTCCTAATATATGTTAATTCGGCCTTCAGTATTCCGTTTATAGGTAAGCTAAAGGCTTTTTCTGACGACTTCGCGTTTGCGTATGGCTCAGAAAATCTTTTTAACCTAATTGCTGAGATCAATCATGATGTACATCTGTTAAGACTATGGTTTCCGCAACATAAATTAATAGTGAGCAGTAAAACGAAGCTCAAGCTCTTCAGCCTTACTGCCAAGGAATCTCCCGAAATTAACATTCCGTTTCATGCAGCTAATTGCCGCAGATCTAAACTGCTGAATTGTGGATGCAGTACCCTTTACAATGAAAATTTTGATTGCAATCCTAATTGCTTTACTATTGAAATAGTTAAGAACTATAAGTACTTAGGTGTCGTAATTGACTAAAATCTAAGCTGGTGTGACCATATATGTTTCTTGAAACAATATTTTCAATCTACTCTGGGTAACTTCTATCGACTTCAAAATTACTGCTCTAGAAGCATCTTAAAAAATATTTACTTTGGAATATTCCATTCGAGATTACAATATGGTATAAGCTGCTGGGGTGGTACTCACCTTCATAAAATACAAAAACTATGTAATCAGGAAAATATGTTTTTCATCCCACTTAGCCCACACCTTTGTCCTTTTTAAAAATCTGAAAATTCTGCCAGTTAGACATCTGTACTATTTTAAAGTCTTAAAAATTGTTTTTATTAGATGTGGGTACTTACGGAGCCCCATCAATGATAACCATAACCGTCGAAGCAATTCAAGTTCCCTGGTTAGCATACTTACTTTTCGCACTTCCAGCAAGAAGCTTTTACACAATTGTATCTTGTAAATTATTTAACACATTCATTGAAGACATTCGAATCATTGAAACACTGAGAATCTTTTTGTGTAAAGTCAAACTGTGGCTTTTGAATATTAACCTTAATGAAATTGAAATTCTGTTGCACTTCATCACATAATCCACTTTAAAATTATGTCATCTTAAAATTGTATAATTGTACCTTTTGTTCGTCACTTTCACTTTTTAATTTTTTTTTCTTGCATTTACCTACATACCTTTATATTGCACCTATTGTTCACCCCACACTGTATTAATGTATATAATGTGACATTACCCCAATTTTTATTTCCTTAAAATTAAAATGTCACTAACTTTTCTCTTATTCTATCAAGATTATTTTGAGTGAATAAAATTTTATAATAATAATAATAATAATGTTCATTTGGATGGTAATGTGGATCGATCCAGATAAGGTGCTTGATCTCTTGTCAAAAAAATTAAGACTTCTTTTGCTTTAAAAAAAAAAAATGTGTGTAAAAAAAATAATTTAAGTTTGTTCGTTTGAGTACATACGATTTAAAACTAATAAAAAATCAATGGATTGGAATGTACCTATATAGTTTTTTGTATAAAGAATTCCTCATAAGATTTGGAAGCAAGCCCCCCCCCCCCCCCCCCCGAAACAAAATCCTAGCTACGGCACTGCTATGGCGCAACTCATGGGAGTTAAAAAAAAAAATAAAATAAAAAAAGTTGTGATATTACAATTAAGGTATGCGGTAAAGTTGAATGTTTATTATAAATGAACAACTAGCATAAGATTCAATTGCTCACAGTGTTCATTAGTAAATAGTTAGCGCAACAATTAGCAACCCTAGGCTTACAAGCTCTCAACCATTCGTTTTGTTTCAGTTTTTGATTTTTATTACTAATTCAAGGGATCTACAATTTGTGACGAGTCCAAATGGCTAATTGAGAAGCTCTTTCATGACAGTTATACACTCGGATATTTGTCAGGCGTTCGAGAGAGGTGACGCAATGGAAAAAACTTTAGGAGGTAATTTGCGTTTCTTAGGGTATCGAAATTGGGACCCCTCACTCACTAGTCCAACACACTAACCACTAAGCTAGTACGCCTACAATACAATAATAGTATTTTATTCGTCAGTATTTAAAATCTGGTGGTTGGTTGGTTTGGTTGGTTTAGGTGGCTGTATTTCCCGACGAGGGAAAGACGCAAGTAGCGCATTGAGCGCCGTTTTGAAAAAACAACTAACGGAACCTGAAATGGAAGGGGGTGAAGGGAGTTAAGAGAGCTCAAAACCAGCCTGTGGAGTTGAGAAATTTGATGATCTTGTGAAAATGGATGCTTTGAATGGCCGAAAGGTCATCAAAAAAGAGATGACCTAGTGAACTGCGTCTGGTTTTGGCTAGGGCCGGACACTCACAAAAAAGATGGAACACTGTTTCACTCTTGTTTGTGTCAGCACAGCTACGGCAATGGGTATTGTGGGGGATGCCAAGCTTAGCTGCGTGAGTTCCTAAAGGCCAATGACCCGTACTGATTGCCGTTAGTCTGGCAACATCTATACGCGTTCTGGCTAAAAGGTTGCTTGTTCTGGCATCATCGTAGGTTGGCCAGATCTTCCTTGAAATGACACAGTTCGCCAGGTTCAACCATCTAGTCTCAGCCGATGAGGTGAAGTGCAGGAGGATTTCTCTCTTAACATATCCCAGCGGAGGGAAGACTTCCTCCGCATGAGACACGCACAGAGCTGAGCCAAATTTGGCAAGTTCATCGGCTTTCTCATTCCCTTCGATGTTCCTATGGCCGGGAACCCAGACGAGAGTGATATCAAACCGGTGACAAGCCCTGGTCAGTATCTCCCTGCATTCCGCAACAAGTTTGGACGTTGACTTAGTTGAACCGACAGCCTTAATCGCGGCCGGACTGTCGACGAAGATGCCTATTTTTCTTTTGGGAGTCGCACTTTTGTGGAGCAGTCTACACGCCTCCTTAATTGCGAGTACTTCTGCTTGAAATACACTAGCTACGTTGGGTAGGCGAAGACTTTTAGCGATGTTTAATTCTGTTGAGAAAATGCCTGCTCCTACTCCACATTCCATCTTGGAACCATCTGTGAAGATAGGTATGTCGAATTCATTAACGACCGCATTTTCCTCCCATTCTGATCTAGAGGGGACTCTAACAGAGAAGTTTTTATGGAAGTCGTATTTGGGTACTATGTAGTCTGTAGACATACGGCCTAAACCGGCAGGAAGGGAAAGAAGGATGCTGGTATGACCATAAGGCCTTTCGGACCAACACTTAGATTCCTTCAATCTAACAGCGCTACACGCTGCAATGTTTTTTATATGCAGATCCACTGGCAGGAAATCTGGTGGTAAAAACACATTTAGTAAATATAAGTACATCTGGGCATGTTTTTTTATAAACCTATCATGATAATTTCTATATTTTTTAACAATTTTTTTTCTGTGGTTCATTCGACGAAAATAATATCTCGTTGTATTATATTTTAGATGTCTACGAAACATTATTTTCTGGCCCTGCCGTATTCTTAAGGTACAATTTACCAGAGAACGGGGAAGAAATCAACAGCGAATTTCTCCCCCAGCAAAGAAAAAAAGAGACTACGATTGTTATTGCCCGTAAAAATCCGCACATAAGTGTTAATAATTTATCACGTCTATCTAAATTTAAATCTACGTAAGCGTCAATTAAAAATACTTCCTTTCAATACTAGAGTAATTGCATTTCACTTTGTAGGATGTTAGAAAGACCAACGCTCTACGGTTTCTACACACCACCAGGAAACATAGTTCAAAGAATGTAAATAAATTTAAGTACTTAAAACGATATTTTGCCGATTAGAATGAGTAATTGCAGCCATTTATTACGTGCAATACAAGTAGGCTTTTGTAGAAGGGAAGCGAGAAAGACAAATAACTAATGATCCCTTTAGTTTCGCGTACCTATACAGGGCAAAACATTTTTGTATTTTTCCTTTTATTTTTGAATTTTTTTTCTTATCGACATCATAAGATGAAAAATATAACTATTGCAGTGAAAGAAACACCAGCTGGGGTTGAATACTCATGCATCATCTTCCAATCAATTGAATTGCTCTCTTAATCAAAGTTTAAAATCCAAAGCGCAAATCTGATGTATTGAATATATTGAACATACCAGATAGTTACTGGAATATTAAGACCCAACAATATATTGTTCATAATTTAATTGCGCGTTGTTAAACTTCGAAATAAAGAATAAACTACATTTTTATTTCGAAATGTTGCTTTATTAAAAACAATATTCATTCAATAATCATTCATATAATGAAATGCGCTTTATAAACCCGCCATCAAATTTAAACCAACATTTACAATCACCAATAAATATCTGTTTTCTGTAAGTGTTCAAGTGTGCTAAATAGGTAAATAAAATAAATAAAAGGCGCACCTGGCACTTGTACCACAATATTTGTATCGGAGCTATATAATTATATAATCACCACAGATTGTATCTGACTGTCACTTGCCAATTTGAAGTTATAACAAAAAAAGAGATTGTAAATGTTTAACATCAATATAATGGTAGGTATTTTAAATGCCTGTAAACAATATCATAATCACTTAACTAAACGTTTTGCATGCAAGCAACAGTAGAATGCAGTGACTACGGATGTAAAGTGTTAACATGCGACTTCAGGTATACGTATTTTCAGCCTGACCAAAGGATACTAGGACTTAGATTGAAGTTTGAGGAATATGAGAATGAACATGAATGGCATGGCGAGGAAACATTAGTTTAGTTTAATTCGTGATATGTAGGTATGCCTCCTATGCTATAGGGGCTTTCCGGCACCTCGTCCTAGGGATATAATTAAGGACCTGGCCTCCAAGTTGGGGGTTGTGCGTCGGGCTGACAACCCTACTATGAAAAAAAAAAAAAAAACTACTATTGCGAAACAATCAACAGACTCCGAATATGACGGATCTACTGTTTACGACCCTGCTAATAGATTAAAGGAAAACGATTTTCGGACTAGCATCCAATAAGTGGGATGGGATGCGATGGAATAGCCCATGAAAGAATAATGAACAGCTGTGATATACACTACGGTGACTGTGATAGACGACGGCGTTTATTTGGGTTCAGATTCATTGTACGCGGTAGACTAAGGCAAAAAGTCTGGAGCTTTTGAAACGTGAGGGAGCGAATTATGGCAATCCGCATCATAAGCCTTATAAGTTATAAACGTTCATGCCCCCACAGAAGAAAAAGGTGAAGCCACTATAGAAGATTTCTACGAGCATAGCCTACACGAAAAAACTTCTAAAAAAAACGTACTAAGGCTAATCGACTTTGCAGCGGCGGCACGTAGTATCTACAAAGAAACTTGGCGGCATCCAAACGGCATCAAGTTGACCACGTAGCGATCGACGCTAGCCCCGGTATTCTTGATGTTCACAAAATACTATGTGGTGGCCGACAAGTAAATCGCTGCAGTTATTTTAATATTTTAATATAAATTTTGAATAAAGGATTTAAATTGACCGGAAGCGAAAGCTCGGAATTATTAATTTCATTAACTACATTAACGAACTTTTGCAGAACGAAGTTCGCCGGGCCAGCTAGTTTGAAATAAAAAGAAGATGCCTTTTTGGAAATAAAAAAGCCTAAAAGTCTTAGCTAATGAAATAATGCCTAAAAGGCATGAAAAAGCCTAGGTATCGCTGCTCGTACCACAACCTAATTGCAGCCAGGGTTCGAATTGGAATATCCCGAAGACCAGAACAACGGAGAATCACTATGTGGAAGTATGACATCGGATCACTGCAATCGTATGAGACCGCCAGAGCCTATGCCGATGGAATGTCCCGCAACCTCTCGAGAAGTCCAATGCCTCCTGCTTCAAGTGCCAAAGACCATAGTGGCTACACTGCCAACATGCCATCAGAGATGCCGCAACTGATATGATGGGTTTGACTCCACCACTACCACGAAACCATGGTTTGATGACGAATACAGGCAGGCTCATGCAGCAAAAGAAACTGCTCGAGAGTTTCTCCAAAAGAAAAAGAGAGAGCTGCTACTTCAGAAAGAATGTGCAAAAGTTCTACCAAATTTTTTTTACGCGTCAAGGCAATAAACGACTCACAGAAGCCTCTAGAGATAAGGACGGAAACCTCGTAGTAGTCACAGTAAGTGCTGAGGATATGGGATAGAATCCCGCTGTCAGGCAGAATGAACCATTGAACCTGGACGATGATGGCCACCAATCCCGTCCACCGGACCTTAATGAAGTGAGGTCTGCTCAGATGAAAGAATGCCCGATGATTTTAACCTCATCATTGTTTGCCCGATCCAAAAGAAAGGTGACCCTCTAAGTTGTGCCAACTATAGAGGAATTAATCTTTTAAACGCATAGCGTACAAGGAGGGCCTAAGGGATCAATATTGGAACCTAATTTGTTCAGAATCTTTATAAATGATTTGCCGTCAGTATGCCAATATTGTTTCATCTATTTTTACGCAGACGATGCTCAGATCCGTCTTTCCTTACCTTTTAAACAAATTTAAGAACTAGTGATGTTTACTAGGTGGTTGGGTGTTGTGTGAATAGGGATGGACATCTGATTGGCATCAACTTGGCGATGTCCAGTGTCGCAACTATCTCACACTCACCAATTGTGCTTATTTTACCTCCCCGTGGTCACCACCGGGTACTGGTCTATGTCCACCCGGACTTGACTTGCTAAACTTATAAGCGCGAGTGTTGAACACGAAGAAAATAGCAACACTATAATGCTCTGTCGGATTGACTGTCTGCTCGAGTCTCAGAAGTCTTACATGAGCCCCTCAGAAAGAGGACGTACGGCGGATGAATTCACAAAGCTGAATCAACGGTGGCGTCAACAGTCAACATGGCAGATACCTCAATGGGCTACTCTGACGTATTTGGAGCTGAGGTCATTGAGGATTTTCAACACTAGTCAGGGTGTTGAAATAGAGATGGTGGCGGAAGAGCCCTTAATGGGTCAACGGCAGCTCTCACATCCCCGCAGCGGGTTACTGACTCCGGAATATCCCGGCTCCTTTTGTCCAAGGGGTCGCAAAAAGGGCCTGGTCCTCCAGGTTGGGGGTTGTACGCCGGGGTAACTGCCCGACTACGTAAAAATATAATAGGTGCGAAGCACCAACAAGCCTCGGATACGGATGATCTAACTGTTGACGAACCTGGCAAACGATTAAAGGACAACGAATTTCGGATCTGTACGTGGAATGTTAGGTCCTTTAACAGACCGCGTGCAGCCGAACAATTAGCGGAAGCCCTGAACCACTATAAAGCAGATTTAACCGCCATCCAAGAAGTGCGATGGGATGGCCCGGGCAAGAAGAAGATGAAAAACTGCGATATCTATTATGGCTCGGCAACAAAAACAGCGCTTATTCGGATGTGGATTCGTCGTTGGCGCCAGACTTAGTCAAGAAGTCTTAAGTTTCAACTATGTAAACGAGCGCATCACGACAATCCGCATCAAGGCTAAATTCGGCAACATTAGCTTAATATGCGCGCACGCCCCCACGGAGGAGAAAGACGACGACACCAAAGAAAGGTTCTACGAGCTCTTGGACCACACTTACGAGCAATGCCCTGGCTATGACACTAAAATTGTCTTAGGCGATTTTAGCGCCAAGTTAGGAAGAGAGGGCATCCTTGGTAGTACCGTCGGAAGGTGCAGCCTACACGACACCACCTCCGATAACGGATTTAGGCTGATCGACTTCGCGGCGGGGCGAAATGTTGTCATAGCAAGTACGCGGTTCCCGCATCTCGATATTCATAAAGGCACATGGAGATCTCCTGATCAATCAACCGTCAACCAGATTGACCACATTGCGATCGACGCAAGGCACTTCTCCAGTATTATGGATGTCCGAACTTTCCGAGGGGCCAACATTGACTCGGACCACTACCTTGTTGTAGCCAAGGTACGCCTTCGGATATCCCGAACGCCGCCAAAACAAGTAAATACTGGGAGGAAGTTTGACGTCGGACGGCTACAATCGCAAGAGATCACCAGATCCTTTTCCGATCGAGTCTCTCTCAATCTCTCAAGAGGTCCTATGCAGCCAGCATCAAGTATTGAAGACGGCGTTAGGTCTTATCGCCCAAAACCATAACGCCCAAATTGAAAGATGTCATAACGCCCAAAACATCACTAGGCAATTTGTTGGTGGAAAATTCATGTAAATTTGGGTGATATGACATTGATTTTGGGCGTAATAACATTATTTTTGCTTAAAGTAGCGTTGGGTCTTATCGCCCAAGGTTAAAGAACCCAAGTAAATAAATGTCACAATGCCCAAAATCCGTCACATCGCCCAAAATATTGAGAAAGAAAACGTCAAAAAGCCCAAATGTATGGACAAATCGCCCAAAAAAATTGCAGAAAAATATTTTAATCCCAAATTCTGACTGCTATAATGTAAAAAACAGAATAACAAATTAGAAAATATTCTTGCGCGCAGCGAGGAGGCGCGGCGCAGCGCGACGCTAGGGCGGCCGGCCGCCGCCGCTTGCGCGTGCCGCTTCCGCTCCGCCCCTCCTCTTCCGGGCGCGGTACGTGATAGTATTCCTTCGCACAAACATTTTCAAACATTTTTCTGATGCCACTTGAAGAATTTGTATCACTTTAAAGCACTGCAGGACTAGAACATTGTTTTTTTTTAATTTGTTGTACTACTTTAAGATTATTGTACATATTTTCTTCGTCACCATGGTTATGCACCAAATTTTTTAATTTCGTGCAGCTACCATCCGAAGTTTCTTTTATTCTTGCATTGCAATTGTTGTAATAACAAACGTAAAATGAATTACCCTTGCAACCACCAATTTTTGTTTGTATAATTGCTTTTCGTTTTTTAAATAAACTATTTTGGAAATAACTCTTTTACCACTTATTCAAAATTTTCGCACTTCTTTTCTTTTCGATGCACTTCACAGGCTAATGACTTTTTCAACTGTAGCTGTGTAGCCTGTAAAAAAGCAGCAATAAAATAACGGTTTGTGTAGAAAATGACAAAAATAAGAACACCCAAACTAAATTATTGCTTCTTGTTTGATATTAAACAGAAGTAAGTTTTCTGGTTTTAAAAATGTCATAACGCCCAAAAACTATGTCATAACGCCCAACAGCTATGTCGTAACACCCAAACTTAATAGCAAGAAATATTTTGGGCGGTATGACATTTCTAAATTTGGGCGTTATGACATTAGATAATTACTTTGGGCGATATGTCATTCTATTTGGGCTTTGTGACGTTTTATTCCTTTAAATTTTGGGCGATGTGGTGGCTTTTGGGCGTTAAGTCATTTATCAATTTGGGCGTTATGGTTTTGGGCGATAAGACCTAACGCCATTGAAGACCAGTGGCAACATTGCCAAAAAGCCATCAGAGACGCCGCCTCTGATGTGCTGGGTTTCACCCGACCGCCACAACGAAACCCCTGGTTCGACGACGAGTGCCGGCAAGCACATGCAGCGAAGCAAGAGGCATACAAAGCGGCGCTGCAAAGGAGGACCAGAGCTGCTCGTGAGCTCTACGCGCAGAAGAGAAGAGACGAACACCGGCTTCTAAGGAGAAAAAAGAAAGAGCATGAGAAGCGCGCGATCGATGAAATAGAGAGATGTTACAACAGGAATGAGGTTCGGAAGTTTTACCAAAGGGTAAAAAGAACTTCACAAGGCTACAGAAACCGAACCGAAGCCTGCAAGGACGAACAAGGGAACATCGTAGTAGAATCGCAGTCGATGCTGAGGATATGGAAGAACTACTTCTGCAGACTGTTTAACGGCGATGACGACTTAAATTCCGCTGTCAGGCAGAATGAACCGTTCAACCTGGACGATGAGGATCAACAATACCGTCCACCCGACCTGGACGAGGTGAAGATAGCTATATCTAAACTGAAGTCCAACAAAGCCGCTGGAGCAGATGGCCTAGCCGCCGAGCTGTTCAAAGCGGCAGGCGATGACTTGGTTAGGAGCATGCACCAACTCATCTGTAAAATATGGTCGGAGGAAAGTATGCCCGATGAATGGAACCTCAGCATTGTTTGCCCGATCCTCAAGAAAGGAGGCCCTCTGAACTGCGCCAATTACAGAGGTATCAGTCTTCTAAACATTGCCTACAAGATCTTATCTGCCGTTTTGTGTGAACGCCTGAAGCCTTTCGTAAACAACCTGATTGGTCCATATCAGTGTGGCTTCAGGCCAGGAAAGTCCACCATAGACCAAATATTCACACTGCGGCAGATCTTGGAGAAAACCCAGGAACTTCAAATCGATACCCACCACCTTTTCATCGACTTTAAGGCCGCATATGACAGCATTTATAGGGACGAACTATACAGAGCAATGTCTAGTTTTGGCATCCCTGCCAAACTCGTCCGTTTGTGCAGGATGACGATGGAGAATGCACGCTGCTCCATCAAGGTCGGTAAAGAACTTACCGAGACCTTCGATGTCAAAAAAGGATTTAGACAAGGCGATGCGCTGTCATGTGACTTCTTCAACATCGTTCTTGAAAGAATAGTGCAAAGCTCAAACGCCAACACCAGAGGCACTATCTTTCAAAAGTCCGTCCAATTACTCGCATACGCCGATGACATTGACATAATTGGCAGAACGCAGCGTGATGTTAATGGCGCGTTTGTGAGTATTGAGACTGAGGCGGCGAAGATGGGTTTGGCTGTTAATGAGGGCAAGATGAAGTATATGCTGTCAACTAAAAAGGACACCCAACACCGACGGCTCGGACAGAACGTCACAATAGACAGATATAACTTCGAGGTGGTTAAGGACTTTGTCTACCTAGGCTCCGCTATGAACTCAGACAACGACACCAGCGCTGAGGTTAAACGTAGAATTACTCTTGCCAATCGCTGTTTCTTTGGGCTAAGAAGGCAATTGAGTAGCAAAGCCCTCTCTCGAACAACTAAAGTGACCCTTTATAAGACCCTTATCATCCCAGTTCTGCTATATGGCGCAGAGGCATGGACTTTATCAAAAGCGGATGAGGTAACTCTCGGTTGTTTCGAGAGAAAAATTCTTCGTGCTATTTTTGGTCCCGTCTGCATTGACGGTGAATGGAGAAGGAGATTTAACGACGAACTGTACGGGCTGTACAGCGACATCGACCTAGTCAGAAGAGTGAAGGTCCAACGACTGAGGTGGCTGGGTCATGTAGAGCGAATGGACACGAATGCTCCGGCCCGGAAGATCTTCGAATCCATACCCGAGGGAAGGCGCAGTAGAGGAAGACCGCGACTCAGGTGGCGCACGCAAGTGGAAGGGGACCTTAACCAACTTAGCGTGCGAAACTGGAGACAGCTAGCTAAAGATCGCGCTGTCTGGAGACGCTTGTTGGTTGAGGCCCAGGTCCACCCCGGACTGTAGCGCCACCTCAAGTAAGTAAGTAAGATGTTACTTTGTGAGGATTTATCTGCGATTAATGATTGGACCGTAAATAACGGACTTCTTCTCAACCCAAGTTTGGCTATACCTATTGCAAACAAAATATTGAATTTAATGTGTTTCCTAACATTTGGCTGTCAAATTGCAAACTTAAATTTGTTGAATCTGCCACCTGTCTTGGTTTCGTTATTAATCACAATCTCTCGTGTTATAACCACATAAACATTGCAATTGGTCGTATCTCGAAGGCTCTGGATAACTGCGAATTTCACTCTCCCTTAAACTAGGCAAACATAAAATGCTTCTTCATGAGCTAGATAGAATATTTTTAAGTCAATTACAACAAAAAAAAAGAATGAAATCGGAGCATAGTCTCTCCCAACTGATCACATATTGCATCGTCACCCGTAACCTATCGCAGCAACCTAGTAGCAAAGATAATATACAATCACCTTCAGACGCATTGCAATAGGAACCATCGGCAAAACATACTGACTGTACAAAATATGAATTTTAAGACTATAGGCTATAGCTAATCCGTCAGCCTGGTTGACAGATTTATAAATGTATATTTTATTAATAGATAAAATCTGAATTTTTTGGAATAATGCGGTAATGGTGGCGTTTTAAATGACTTAGATTGTTTATATCAATATGTAAAGTTTCACCACAATTGTTGCCAATATTTTGCCATCTTTCGTACCATCAGTCCTTATTCCTCATCTCATACAAAAGCAATTTTTTTGAGAGTCTAGATTCTTCGTAGTTATTGCATATCTTAATTATGAAGTCAGCCTGTGACTTGAGTGTGTTCGACAGAAGTTTAGGAAGTCCGGTTTCCAAATATATGGCATAAGTAGGCGTGTTCTAAGGTAGATTGAAGAGCTTTTTAATAAAGTTCCTATAGAATTTTTCGATTATCTCGTGCTCATAAGATCCCCAAACTTGAGAAGCATAACAGAGAGTTGATTCAACAACTGAATTAAATACTTCATATTTTGCCGACAAAATTATTCTTTTGTTAGAGAACACATTTCTCCCTGAAAAGCTAAGTAAGCTTTGAGAGCTATTGGCTTTTTCGGTAAAGTGTTTGATGAAATTGAAAGTTGGATTCAGTTTGACTCCCAAATATTTAACCTCTTTAACTGTTTCCTGTGCGCTCTTGGGGATGGCACAAAGACTATCATTTTTGATTCAGAAAGTATGCCAAGGTCATGTGCACATAACAAAACATTAATGGTAGAATTAGCAATTCTATCTTCTTCTCTGTCGTGTATAAACAAGTAAAATAGCAAAATGTTCAAATTCCAGCTTCAATATACTATATATAAGTCGTCTTTAGTAGCCAGGTTAGCTATGGTAATCAGGAGAGAACTATCGGAGATCAGTTTGAGTCATAGACATTTTTTTGTGAGATTTAAAAATTTTTGGACGATCTGCTTATATCTGATGAAGCATTCAGTCTTTCTTCTGGTGATGTTAGGAAAATTTTCTTTTTGTTGTCAGACATGTGACAAGTCTTAGCTTTTGATTTTTAGCTTAGATATTATCGTTACCTGGGTTTTTTTTATATTACTCGTAGTTTACAGACAAGTATCAGAAAACTTCCAGCGAGTGCACTTTTTGGACTTTTTATTTTATATTTATTAATAAATGTTTAAAGTACCAAATTTTGCAGACCGATAAGAAAGTTAACTATACAATTTTACAGCAGAGTTGCCAACCTTATATTGTTACATGGTTGGGTGGTTGGTTTAGGTGGCTGTTTTTCCCGAAGAGGGAAAAACACAAGTAGCGCATTGAGCGCCGTTTTGAAACCACAACTAACGGAACCTGAAATGAAGAGTAGGTGAAGGAAGTTAAAAGAGCTCAAAACCAGCTGTGGAGTTGAAAAATTTGATGATCCTTTGGAAATTGATGCCTTGGATGGCCGAACGGTCATCAAAAAAGGGATGACTCAGTGCATTGCGTCTGGTTTTGGCTAGGGCCGGACACTCACAAAAAAGATGGAACACTGTTTCACTCTTGTTTGTGTCATCACAGCTACGGCAGTGGGTATTGTGGGGGATGCCAAGCTTGGCTGCGTGGGTTCCTAAAGCCCAATGACCCGTACTAATTGCCGTAAGTCTGGCGACATCTATACGCGTTCGGGCTAAAAGCTTGCTTGTTCTGGAATCATCGTAGGTTGGCCAGATCTTCCTTGAAATGACGCAGTTCGTCAGGTTTAACCATCTACTCTCAGCCCATAAGGTGAAGTGCAAGAGGATTTCTCTCTTTACATATCCCAGCGGAGGGAAGACTGCCTCCGCATGAGCTGAGCCAAATCTGGCTCATGTTCCTATGGCCGGGAACCCAGGCGAGAGTGATATCAAACCGATGGCAAGCCCTGGTCAGTGTCTCCCTGCATTCCACAACAAGCTTGGACGTTGACTTAGTTGAACCGACAGCCTTAATCGCGGCCTGACTGTCGACGAAGATGCCTATTTTTCGTTTGGGAGTAGCAATATTGGGGAGCAGTCTACACGCCTCCTTAATTGCAAGTAGGTACTTCTGCTTGAAATACAATAGCTACGTTGGGTAGGACGAACACTTTTAGAGATGTTTAATTCTGTTGAGAAAATGCCTGTTTCTACACCACAGTCCATCTTGGAACCATCTGTGAAGATAGGTAGGGGAGAGTGGGTATGTATGGGACCCTGGAAGCAGGAGGTATGGGACAGCTATGTGGTGGAATGGGACACCTTACATTACAAGTGTGTTTTTTATCTTAAAACCTTTGTTTCTAAAGTACTTTGCGTACGAACATTTTTAAGTGTTCTTTGCTTAGACTTTGATGTGGAAAAGCTTTTTTTTTTGTCGGGGGGTGTTACTATCCGATGGAGCACTCAGACACAACTACTGGTCCATTGTACTGCCAAACAGACACCTTACACTACTGTACTTAGGTTACCTAAGGGGTAGTGTAGTCTAATGTTCTCGCTTTCCCCAAAGACTCCAGAACCAGACCCCTGTTCGGTTCACGGACAGTGTCCCATTTCTCCTGCATAGAAGTGTCCCAATCATCCTGTAGGGCACTTCAAGGAGATAAAACATAATATCACTTTAAATACGGCACAGACTAAACAAAGTTAGATATAATTCACTTCTTAATATATGATAATATTTATTTAATTCACTTTTTGAACAATAAGTTGACTCATTAGCTATTTTTTTTTCACTCAAATTTTACCCAAAGATTTTACTTTTTATGCTCAAATTACCTTTTTTGCCTAATTTCAGCTGTGCACAAGACCTGCTTCGTTTACCGGTGGATACAGACTTAAGAGCAAATTTGTGATCAACAGGAACGAGAAAAAGAATACGACGTTGAGGATAATGCTTGTGTCCCATTCCTCCTGTGTCCCATACATACCCACTCTCCCCTATGTCGAATTCATTAACGACCGCATTCTCCTCCCATTCTGATCTAGAGGGGAAACTAACAGAGAAGTTTTTATGGAAGTCGTATTTGGGCACTATGTATAGTCTGTAGACATACGACCTATGCCGTCAGGAAGGGAAAGAAGGATGCTGGTATGACCATAAGGCCTTTCGGACCAACACTTAGATTCCTTCAATTTATATGCAGATCCACTGGCAGGAAGTTGAGAATGATATTGACGGTAGCGGTCGGACTTGATCGCAGGGCTCCTGTGATTCCAATTCCAGCTGTTCTTTGGACTCTACTTAATTTAAGGACGTTATAGGCTTAAGGCGGGCCACCATACCAGTGATCCGTAGGTGAGGATGGGACGTACCACAGCTGTGTAAATCCAGCGAACCATCTTACTACAAGTGTAGAAAGCTATGCTTGCCTTCCGCACTCGGTGTTCGATATTGTACTTCCAGTTGAGTTTGGAGTCAAGCATGACTCCAAGAGGTATTTAGCGCTGGTGGATAAAGGAAGATTTTGGTTGTTTAAGCGGGGAAGTGAGAAGGTTGGTATTTTGGTTTTGGTGGTGAAAAGCATCAGTTCAGTTTTACTTGGGTTAACGCTAAGACCACAACTTGTAGCCCAACCGCTAATCTTACCCAGAGCCCTTTCCATGATTTCACTAATCACGTTCGGAAACATTCCTGATACTAGAACGACCACGTCATCCGCATACGCAACGACTTTGATACCTTCCCGAGGTTTGAGAGGATTTTTTTAAGTACCATAATCCATAAGAGAGGCGAGATCACCCCACATTGAGGTGTTCCTCTGCATACTGATTTGGTTTAAAGGGTGCTACCAAGTTTTGCTTGAATGATCATTGTTTTGAGCATGGAAATGATCCATGAAGTGAAGAAATCCTCTACACCTAGTTCTAAGAGAGATTCCTGGATGGATTCAGTGTGGACGTTGTTAAAAGCGCCCTCTTTATCTAAGAAGGTAGCTAAGGTATATTGGTGATGGAAGAGTGACCACTCAACTGTACGCACTACTTCATGATGATCTGTCTCAGTCGACATGCCCTTGAGGTAAGCGTGTTTTGAGTTACAGACCTTTCAAGGCCTGTCCTTATGTGAAGGTCAAGTATACGTTCTAGAGTTTTGAGTATGAAGGAGGTTAAGCTAATAGTTCGGAAGTCCTTCGCGGATTCGTGACCTCTTTTGTTGACTTTCGGTATGAATACTACTCGGACATGTCTCCACGACTGAGGTTCATGATTTAGAAGGATACTGCTTCTGTACATTTTCACAAGAAGGGGCAGCACTATCCCCTCATTCTTTTGCAGCATGAAGGGGAGAATACCTCCTGCCCCGGTGATTTCTACGGAGCAAAACTTTGAATGGCCCATGAGATTTTTTCCTTGGTTATAATGCGCTCTGTTTCTTCCCGGTGTGAGGGAATATTCCCCGCGAATAGGACGAGACAATATTGTTACAAAGAAATTCGTATTGACAAATGTCACGTAACTCCAAAAATTCCGGCTCACCAACACAAACACATTCGCACCTAAAATTTTTTTTATCTCCGCTGTTTGCAAAGTTGCTGGCAGCATTTGTAGAATAAGTGTACATTTGCTTATAACGTATATGAAAATATAAAATACTAGCTGGCCCGGCGAACTTCGTTCCGCAAAAATTCGTTAATGTAGTTAATGAAATTAATAATTCCGAGCTTTCGCTTCCGGTCAATTTAAATTCTTTATTCAAAAATTATATATATTTTTTTTTATCCGAGGGTAGGTGAAAATCTTCCAAAGACACTATGAGAATAGCAAGCGCGTTCTCATAGTAGTGTCAGATTTTTACTGACTAAAAACACCACCCTTCTAAAGATTGTTATATACTGCAACTAAGATAAAAAATGTATCAAGCAATTTTTCTATCATTAAATAACAACTTTTGACAGGTTACTTTCCAATGAAAGATCCTGCGTGTTCCGCAAATTAAACGCGGTTAATCTTATCTTGCCAAGTCGAACGGTTTCGTTCTTTGTAGTCGGCGCAATAAATTGCTCTCGTCCAAGATTTGTCGGACTGTATTGTTGATATGTCCGATTAGTCGGTTTCTATGCTTTCTCTCGAAGCTTCGATTGTTGGAATTCCGAGATCCCTATATGGATATCGTCGTTTCTAATATACCATGGTGCTTTTACAATTTCTCTAAGAACTGTATTTTGAAAATTTGTAGAATATTGACATTTGTTTTCTTGGTACAACCCCAACGTTGCATACCGTAGGTCCACACCGGCTTTAGCACTTGCTTGTATAAAAGCAGTTTGTTCTCAGTACTGAGCTGGGAATGTTTTCCGAGTAACCAGTACATTTCTATATAACTATTTGATATCGAGTTCTTTACGTTTCATTTTCACGTGCGAATTCCATTTCAGCTTTGTGTCGAGTGTCATTCCCAGGTATTTGGCCTCGTTTGCAAAGGGTATTCAGGCCAAGTTTAGAAAAATTGGGAAGTCATTAGTTTTCTTATAAGTGAAATTCACGTGAACAGATTTAGTTTCGCCAGTTCCTTGTCCATTCATTTACCTCATTCACTGCGGCTTGCAGTTTTGTAGTCGCTTCTTCACATACAACTGACCATGTGAGAAACATGGAACGCTATGCTGATGACTATAGTGTTGTTGTCTATCTCGGTCTACAGTATGGACGACTGCATGATATTCTTTCCCGGAGTTCCGACGTATTCTCTCGATTGTTAATATTCCGATCTGACTGTTCGCCCTGATTTTCTGCGGCGTGAAACGTTTGCCCTTCTCACTGGCGGCATGATCAAATTTGTCTTGGAATCGCCGAATCCCACACAAACTTTCATCCCATATCATCCTGTCAAAGTTTTGTTTTCGAGACATGAAGTAGCCTATGGCCTTCCTTGGGCCCAATCGAAACCATGAAGCTCAAAATCTTTAAAAACTAACCATCCTGTCTCGAGTTATGCGCGTAAAAACTCAAAACACTCAACAACTCTTGTGTTGCCTATCATCATCGTTATCTCAAACATTTCAACTTACTCACTCATACAAATGCAAGGATCCTGAAAATATTTGGCAAACAAAAATGATTCAAACACCATCAAACAATTCGAAGTATCTACTCCATTTCAAAAAGCTACTTAATGTGACATAGTAAACATAAGCAAACTTATTAGGTGTATTTAAAAAAAAGAAATTTCAAAATTGTTGGCCACAACAATTTGCTTGCAAAATAATTAAAACTAGTATCGCTTGTGGTCGAAAATCGACCATACCTTTTATAAGTATGTAATACTAAAAAATGTTTTTTTTTTATAAACGAAACGAAAAGAGCGACATCTAACGGGTGATTTTTTAGCTGGTTTGGTTTTGGCAACACTGGTTTTGACAGCTGACGTGTGTTTAGTACCTTGTGTCACTGTCAAACAACTTCAGTTTGGTTTGCAATTTAACCATGGATCGTCTTACAAATGAACAACGCTTGCAAATTATTGAATTTTACTATCAAAATTCGTGCTCGGTTCGAAATGTTCATCGCGCTTTTTTATCGAAAAATTGTGTTCAGCGATGAGGCTCATTTTTGGTTGAATGGGTACGTAAATAAGCAAAACTGCCGCATTTGGAGTGAAGATCAGCCAGAAGCATTGCAACAGCTACCAATGCATCCCGAAAAAGCCACTGTTTGGTGCGGTTTATGGGCCGGCGGCATTATTGGGCCATATTTCTTCAAAGATGATGCGAATCGGAGCGTTACTGTCAATGGTGAACGCTACCGAGCGATGATAACAAACTTTTTTTTGCCCGAAATGGAAGTTCTTGACTTGCATGATATGTGGTTTCAACAAGACGGTGCCACATGCCACACAGCACGCGAAACAATGGCGCAATTGCGAGGCGAGTTTGGTGAACAGTTAATTTCACGTTTCGGGCCGGTCAATTGGCCGCCTAGATCGTGCGATTTGACACCATTAGATTATTTTTTGTGGGGGTATGTCAAGGCTAATGTGTATAGGGACAAGCCCGCTTCGATTGACGCACTGGAAGCCAACATCCATGCATTCATTCGTGAGATACCGGCCGATATGTGTGAAAGAGTATGCCAAAATTGGACTCAGCGGATGGGCTACCTGAGACGCAGCCGCGGTCAACATTTGCATGAAATTATCTTTAAACATTAAATTGCAAGGTTCAAACTATCGATTCAAATAAAAATTTTTTGTGTTTTTTTTTTTTTAAAAAAGTTCTAAGCCTCTTAAAAAATCACCCGTTATAATATACACTGCCGATCAACCAAATAGACTCATGCTTAATTTTTAAGAAAATGGAGTTTATTATTTTATTTTAAGAATATAATTTAGAAAACTTATTTTTTTATTACGCAGTATTCAATTCTTAATTAAACAAAATAAAAATGAGCGTTCCAAGTTGAACGGTTAAAAAAAAAACTTTTTGTGAGTGAACATCAAAAGTTATCATTTTTATCGTTCAACTAAATAGACTCAAGGTTAAAAACTTAATATAAATCACAGATTTATTGAAAAAAAAAAAAAAAAATAGTATCAAATAAGTTATTATAATGCTTTAATGTTAATTAATAGTGTGTATAACCACCTTTATTTAAAATAATTTCATAAATTCGGTCAGATGTCAGGGATTGAATCGTAGAGAGCCTTCAGATAGTCCAAGGACACTTGGCTCCAGGCGTTCTTAATGGCAGATTTTAATAATTCTATATCCTTAAATTGTCTACCGGATTGATAGACTTTACGCGAAAGCCATCCCCACACATTCTCTATAATGTTGAGGTCAGGAGAGTAAGGGGGCCACTCCATTAAGTTTACATTTTGGTCATTTATCCACTTCTTTACGACTCGAGCAATATGGATTGTGGCATTATCCTGTTGAAACGTCCAAGATTATGTCTCAAAAAGGTTGGAAAAATGGGGGAATGCATTTTGGAGCAGCTCTTTCTATCTTATTGCCTTCATCTTAGATGAAACGAATTGAATATCAAATGTTCCATAATAGGATATGGCACCCCACACCTTTATACCCCCCTCACGACTATGGTGACCTGTCAAATAGTGTTCTTCCTTTCTCATATCATGGAAGTAGTAGTTGAATCCATCCGGTCCATCCAAATTAAAGCGTTTTTCATCGGAAAAAACGATTTGATGCCACTCTCTATTCCATGCCATGTGACTCCGAGCAAAGAGACAGCGAGTTTGCTTATGAATGTCGGTAAGCGGTGTTTTTTTTTTTAGTTTTAATCTCTTAAGATGTTTTGCCTTTCGGATTACTCGTCGAACGGTAGCTACACTTGCATTTACACCCAAATTCTGTCGAATTTTGGCTGCAGAACACTTTAAGTTTGAAGCTTCTCGAAGGATCCTTCGCTCCTCGTAAGGCGTAAGTGCTTTCCAGGACGGTTTTTTTCATATTTCTTCCTGGGTTTCTTAAAAAATGGCAAACAACAGACTGACTTCTAGAATTTTGTTCAGCGATTCGTCTGGTTGAAAGATTGCTGTCTCGATATGTTAATATTTTGTCTCTTTCTTCCGAAGTTAGTGCTGCTCCACGCCCCATTCTGTGTTAAATTATTCAAAATTTGATTAAGAAGACAATATGGCACTTTTCACTTGCACAGCTTATCAAAAACTGAAATTACAGCTCCTGAGTCTAGTCTGATGATCGCACATTCTTTCGGCATAGGCAAATTAAAATAGAAATATGTAATAACTGTAATTTTTTTGCATTCAACTCTTATCTCTAAAATAAGTCTATTGCTTTGCTCTAAAAAACACAACAACAACTGTGGCCATAGCTAACAGCATAAAAAATATAATAAAAAAGGAAAACAAAAAATATGTCGAGTCTATTTGGTTGATTGGCAGTGTAGGTATCGAAATAAAGTGCACGACTGGGTCGCACGAAACTTTCTCGTTTAGTGAGAGTCTGACTGACTTTCAGAGTCTTCAGCAAATTGAAAATTGAGGACACAATAGTTTTGAAAACATCCATTTGACTCTAAATTTGCATTTTGGTCAATATCGTTATCCGGTAAACTGAAAAAAAAACTAAATTTAAAAAAAATACTGTTTTCAAAAATCCATTGTACGATAAAATAGAGATAAACTGAGTTTGCTATTAGGTTATAAATTCAAGTCACGTTTTTCGAATTATTAGCCAAAAACTGGGTACGCAGTCATGGTAACCTCACCTACTTAAGCTTAAATATCAATTTTGGTTGAAATCGTTAGAGCCGTTTTCGATCAAATCAAACTGGTACAAAAATGTTGTATGGCAAGTACCATTAATATTGAGGTTACCTTGCAAAAAACAAACACCTCCCGAACTGTAAGCCCAAAAACTCCAAATCCGAGGTTTGAACGTAATCCGGGAAGCCGTTTAGGCTGTGTGCCCGTGGAAGGACGAACAGACCGGACAGAATTTTGCGACCCACTTTTTTGAGTTCCTCTATCATCGTAATATCAGAATTGATTAAAATCTCGAGTTCAAAATTTTGTACGAAACCAATATCTTTCTCTTACTACGTAATGGAGAAAGTTAAAAATACTAAATGAGCTGCTCCATCGGAAACAGACTCTACTAATCTAAGATGATTTATATTTAAATAGGTACGTTACTGTGGTAATATGGTGGCGACAAATAATAAATAATTCCCCTATATATAAATTTCTTACAATTATTGCTTATTTTTAGGGGCAGGTAAACCTTTTTCATCCCCTCAAAGTTTTATTTTCGCGACAATAAGTAGCCTATGTCCTTCATTGGTCCAAAACGAAATCGTCAAGCCCAAAATCGTTGAAATCCAACAATCCGTTATCGAGTTATGCGTGCACTTCATTGCCTTTTATATATATAGATGAAACACCTCCTTTAGACAGTTTTATTTAAAAAAATATAGATGTTTTGATTTTGAATTGGGGTGCGAAAGCACCCCATATTCATACTAGTATTGATGTTTCGCATTTAAATATAATTCGCATATGATGACCATTCTCCGAACATTGGGAACAATTAAGGGGGTTTCAGGGTAGCAGGATGTCCCCCATACATATTAGACATATCGCGCAAAATTTACTTTTTAGTTCTTCCTAAATTAAAAATAGAGACATTTTCCACACTCGATATGTGAACTTCTGCACCGTGAAAAGTGACATAAAGCCAAATTAGCCTTATGACGCTTTGAGAATGTGAAAATTTTTAGATTTGGCCTTATGACGCTTGGCCTTATATCACGGCGACGTTACAAATCCATCAAGCCCAAAATTGTGAAAATCGAAATTTACGTTCTCGACGCGGACGTCAGTCTCTTTTATATGAATAGAAGATAAATGAAATAGGTACCTAAGTAGCTACCAACTTTAGGAAGTTTATTTATAAGTACAAACGAATTTCTATTTTGTAATAAATCTTGGAGTTTCAATATGAATTTTATACATATGTCTAGGTAACAGTAACATAGAATATTAGTATGAACATATCATCGATGCATATATGGATTGGATATGCCAATGCCGCAAACCAAGTTCACCGGATGAAATAAAATGAAAATTACTTAAAAGCAAAATGACATGAAAGCCAAAAGTGATAAAATGAATACAATTCGAAATGTAAAACTTCATTGTGAGTAATAAATAAGTAAATAATATAGAAGCCATTCAGATTAAAATATCTTTGTTTATTAGAGTCTAAGACATCTGTAATTCTATGCATGTTCATACTTCGAAAGAAGATACAGAAATTCTATAGGCATTTTGTTATTCGAATTATTCATGGCGATTATGTTTTAGATAAAATAATGAGCTTTCAATGTAATATTTTAAGATTAACACAATGTAAGACGTACTACCTTATATAGCTATTTAAAGCAGATTACCCAAGTATTTGTATGCGTATACTAATATATACTACACCTTCCGTTCAAAGTCCTACTTTGTTAGCGTGAAATGTATTTTTTGTATAGGTACATGTTTTACCCCGTTGGATATAACTTTCACAAACCGAGAAAAAATATAGAAAGCTAGGCGAAAGCCAGGGAGTGTGATTCTTTTATCGGATAGCAACATGAAAATTTAATTAATTATCATGTTTTGAATTTCGCATACACAAACTGACACCAGTGTCAGTTGGCTTCATAGCTAAGTACTGTAAAATGATGGCAAAGTTTGCTCTGTGGTTTCCTTGAACTTTAAAGTAATGATTTGTTGACTCGATATGCAATCCACAAATGTGTTGAACTGGACTTCTTAGCCTAATTTGTGCTAAATCTTCTCATGCAACCCGTAACAGGAATTACTTCAGGATTAGTATATTATATTGCATCATTGCATCAAAATATATAAGAACATAATTAGTTGATAATTAGATGTAATTCGTATTTTTCCGGGCATCGAACGAGACCCCCATTAATTAGTAAACCAGCAAACCTACACAAATGCAAAACGCACCTATCTTCATACACATTTTATATATTTTACTTCTATATGTGAAAAGTTGGAAGTTTTATGTATGACTAACGAATCGTGGAATGATATTTATTGATGGAGAAAAAATTATAAAACAAATAATTCAAATTCAAATTTTTTACTAGGAATGCATTCTCTTACAGCTCGGATCGCCTTCATCGCGCATTATTCATCAACTCAAATGATAGCCAAACCCAACTCCAACCACAGTTTACTTATTTATACTTAACTTATTTTTGTTCATGTTTTCTTAACAATGTGAATGAAAGTGTAAATGTATTTTTATAGGCATATTATGTCACGATGACCGAAAATATGCGGTAATGTTCTGGTTGTATTTTTATGCAAACTAAAATAAAAAAGTTTGCATAAAAGGAAGTTAGTTTATAATTCATTGACCCGCATAAAGTTGGCAGCAAACTAAACAATGAAACGCTAATTGGAACGTAAGAAAATCGAAGTTGTGTACGCAGAGAAAAGTCACTTTCAAATGTCGTTGTTTCTTAAAAGCGTTTATAATGTTCATATAAAGTTTTGTATGTTCTTGTTTTTCCAAATGCTTTTCATTTGTTTGGGCTTGGTGTTCTACGTAAAAGCATTATTGGGTAATGTCCACTTAACATTTTTTTTTATTTCGTTGACAGACAAAAAATAAATCATGCCTAGCATAATACGTTCATTGCATATGTATATGCTACATGTACATTGTACATGTACATGATTTCATTGACAATTAAATGGCAGTGCCCAAATAATAGCTCTAACAACCCTTACTCTCACTGAATGTCTTGGGATAGGGATTGCATAGCAAGCTAACCAAACAATGATATTATTATTTATTATTTATTTTTACCTTTCCGTATTTCGATATTAATGATTATTTAACTGTATTGATTCCCCATCTTCATAATTACATAGAATAAAGAAAAGATCCCAACAAAATTGCTGAATAAAAAGGAATGAATTTTTATTTAACTTTGATTTTGTAGAGAAAGAACTGGCCTTAGGTGGCACGCTCAATTTGAAAAGGATCTCAACCACCTTTGATTGCGCAACTGGACCGAGCTAACTGGGGAGGCGAAACGGTTGAGGCTCAGTTCCACCTGGACTGTGGGGCCCCTAAGTCCGTACGTAAGTATCACTCAAATGAGCGGCTATAGCACGACAAAGGCTTATCGTATTTAGGATAAAAAAAGTAGTAGTAGTTAAGTAAGTATTAAATAGGGTGTCCATCGTTTCTCTTTAAAGAAGAACATGTTCTCTTTTTTCGGTCCGATCTTTTTTGGACTTCTTTTTTATTTCGTATCTATGTTTGTTCTCTTTTCTATTTAAAATATTTTGTTGATCTACATGCGATTTAAATAAATATGAACAGACTTAATATTGATATTTTTATTATTTTTTTGAAGTTTCCTTTTGAATATATTTTAAGTTTTAGTGAGTGTAATTTTTAATTTTATTCGCTCCCAAAGAAAAGCTTTTTAAAAGCTCTTTAATAAAGCTGACTCGACAGTTAGGGCACCTTCAAAACCGGGCGAGTACATACCTACAGCTATTTTTCTATTTGTTATTTGTATGTCAACAAAGTAGGTACTACCTTGGCCTTTTTTAGACACGAGGAGTTTGAATTTTAAATATGCAGCATCATTCAAATGCAATGAAAGACAAAGATTGAAGAAAAATTATGTTTTTAAAGATAACAAAGAAAAAAAGGAAGTACAAAACTAATTAAAATATGAGCAATACAATTACAACTGAAAATAATTAAACAAGATGGATTTTATTAATGGTATTGTCATATTAATATCAATTAAAGACGAACAATCATTATACAATAGTCATTAAGTGATGGTACATTGAGAACTACAAGCCTTTTATTAATTATCGTGTAGGTAGTTAGACGAGACCATCCCAACTCCAAGCAGGTGCGCAGGTTTCAGGTGTTGGAAGCATGCATCGTATGCATTCCTCTCAATAACCAGAGGCGGGTGTATGTGGTGTCGCTTTACGCACCTGATTCCCCTCAACGCATTAAATTTTTAAATGAGATCGAGACGCTTTTCGTTGCTTAGAGCTTCAATTGGAAGATAATTATTACGGAGACCTCAATGTTGAACATGCGGCATGGGGAAATGTTATTCCGAATCTTAGAGCGAACGAGTTTCACGATTGGTGGCATCATAATATGATTGAGTACAAATTTGAATTGTACGCGACGGATATCCCGTCTTTCTTTCTTGGACTTGGCGCTAATTGACGAAAGACTTGAACTAACAAACAGTGATCTAAGCACGCGGAACTGTTTACGAGCGGTTGAGGACCTGCCGCCGTAATACGGATCCCGAACGAGCAGACGCAGCTGGAGCAGTACGACTGTACGACCAAGTGCGTTCTTTCGATTACCGAAAATTGCAGTGGTCGGGCTTCTCTAGAGTTTTAATGCGCGACATACGCTCATGCGAAATCGACCCACCGAAACAATCCTGTTCAGAACTCCACTTGCTGGGGCCTCTGGATAGATACTTGTCTTGCTGGGGCTAGGAGGGCCTACGCTCTGACAAGGAGACTGTTTCGCAGCAATCAACTGGACTCCAGGGTGAATGTCATTTGCTACGTGGCCCTTATAAGGCCCATCATCGGATATGGCTGTCCCATGTTATTCAATATAGCGCCGTCCTATATGGAAAACATTCGGGTGTTTGAGAAACAATATTCTAGCGCCTACGGTTGTTTAGAGCTCCTGAATCTGAGTTCATAAAATTTTTTTTTTTTTTTTTTTCCGGTCTCAGTGGCTTACTACCCTAATTTAATGTATCATGAGAGTACGCTTCGGTGTAGCTTTATCCCGCCTGAGGCATTTCTTCACGTAGTTCATGTCCATGTCATGGCCACCGCGGCGTGAGGGATAAGCGGCTCATCGACGACGTGTACGCCCCCAATACTCAGGAGCTCCTACGTTCTAGTACCGCAATTGCGGAACGGGAAGGGTTGATATTTTAAAGCAGTTCACCGAATTTTGGTGGCTTGATGAAGAGATGCGCTACTTACGTAGCATCCTCCTTAGTCTTAAGCTAGAAATTAAGTTTGTAGATTTTGGCCTTGAGTAGGGGGTCTTTGGGAGGGGCTGGGCTAGCCAACATGAACAGTGTTTCCAAGAGTCGATCAACGCTTATGGCCTCGCTCGAGTCTCGCTGGCACGGGTGAACAATTGTTGGCGGCTGTCAGGCACCAAGGGACTCGATCAGGATGGTGACCAATCGATCAGATTGCTCACCACCCTGATCATAGGTAATTTAGGCTAAGTAGCTTAGGTAGTTTTAAGTTGTTGTAAACAAAACAAATAATAAAAGAATTTCAAGTTTTATAAAGTTTCTTGGAAATTAAAAAAAAAAAAATTAAATATACATATTATGTAATATTATATATAAAAAAATTATGTGTTGGACTACTAAGCGAGGGGCCAGGTTCGGATCCCGAAAAAATCCAAATTCCAACTTAGGGTTTTTTCACTGCGCCACCTCTCACGAACGTCTGAAAAACATCCGAGAGTATAACTGTCTTGAAAGAGCTTCTCAATTAGCCGTTTGGACTCGTCATAAAATTGTAGATCCCTTCCATTCTTTCCAAATATAAAAAAACTCACACAAAAAGAAAGGTTGTGAAAAGGTAGGCCTAGGGTCGCTACCGAGCTATTGCCATATCTTTTATAAGTATTTATACTAAAAAACGTACTACAATTATTTTTGTTATTTATTTATGTTTTTTTATAAACAAAACGAGAAGAGTGACATCCATATATCGAAAAAAAAAAAAAAAAAAAAAATACGTAAATGAGCTGCTTCATCGGAAACAGTCTTTAATCTAAGATGATCTATATTTAAATAGGTACGTTACTATGGTAATATGGTGACGACAAATAATAAATACATAATTCCCCTAAATAAATTTCTTACAATTATGTATTGCTTAACTTTAGGGGCAGGTAATTTGCATACCTTTATGGGTAAATGATTCTCTCCAACAGGTCCTAGTCTAAGATGATTAAATACGTTACTATGGAAACACGACGGCGACAAATTGATTGTCACCAAAATCCTTTTATTACCTGTTTTGTATGGGGAAGTCATAACTTAATTTTACCAGTCTTAATTACGACATATACCCACGATTTTGTGTTTGTGCACATCTATGGCACAACACCTTTCAAATAACATAAGTTTCATTCTCCTCATTTCATATTAAATACTAAAAAAGCGTACGGAAAGCTCGAATGTTCACGTATTAATATAATGGTTTTTTTTTTTATACTTACAAATGAGTATTGTACGAGTAGTATGGACACTAGACAATGGACGCATATTCCAATTTGAAACAGCGACCGAACAAACGACAAATATAAAGTTTTTAGTGCAAGGGTCAGTGAACACGCTACCATAACGCTTTATCATTCCACATGCTCTATTGGCTTTATTTGTGACATATTCATAGTGGTAAATGTAGGATTGTTTACTATCTAACATAACACCTAAAGATTTTATCAAAGATACACGCGGAATAACATTACTGTAGAAGGAATAAGCGTGAATGAAAGGCGAGATTCAACGGGAAAAAGTAATGACCGAACCTTTACTAACATTAAGGGAAAAGGGTTTTTATTGCACCACAAAACGAAGTCTTGGAGATGTGCATTCAATCTATCAAAACTATTCGGATCATTGGATAAAGAGTATATTTTAAAATGATCGGCAAACGTCAGGATATTGCTATGTGGAACAAGTTTGACAACATCATAAACAAATAAAATTGCCACAAGGAATTCACGTTGGGCCGATGTTAATATGATCTAGATCGTCTCATATGTTGCATAGAGGCAACATAAGGAGCACGCGAATAGACCTATTGTTTTACAATACAATATTTTGAGTCATATTGGTCTTGGGCGCTCTTTGATGTCCTAATACAGTAAATACTAAAGCAGAACTTGACTGCAAACCTATTGTCTGCAGTTATATGTTCTTAAGTACATATTCTTCATTTATCATTAATTGGGAAGGCAGACACATATATGATTCCTTATAGCTGATATAGAAGATATTGGAAAAAAAAAATTTTAATTGCATAGATGAAAGCTTTCTTTTGTGCTACTGAAATATATATCTAACTAGCTGGCCCGGCGAACTTAGTTCCGCCCCAATTCGTTAATGTAATGCATGCACATTGCACATGCCTCTTTATGCAATTCGGTCAATTCAAATTCTTTATTCAAAAGTTATATTAAATACTCTAGGTATGACACTTAAAAAGAAAAGAAAAATAACAAAGTTCGGTCCTTAAGTCCACTTTTGATCTAAATTAACAAAAATCAACTTCTGCTAGCTATTGTTTCATGAATTTTGTTGTTTCACTTGAGGCGAACTTCAAGTTGTTGATGATGTGAACTAAATAAAAAAAATGTTATGATTTAACAGATAAAGCAAGAGGAAATTCGAAAAAACGCTTGTGACAAATGAGACTTTATATTTGACTTAGTCAGTGATGTTGATTCCGATACTTGAGGAATAGTTTTTAGAAAATAGGCATACATTTTTTGTGAACTGTTTGAACTGTTTTACAATCAATTTTTTGTGAATTTTTTTTTTAGAATCAATTAACACAAATGCATTTTGAAGTTGGTAAATCTGGTACATTCTTTAATAAAAGTCGCATTAAAAGTTTTAATTTACAACTGTGCGTCGTGCTTATTTTCCAATAACCTACTTGACTTACTCACCAAATCAAAACCTTGGATTATAGAGATAAAAAAAGATAGAATTGCCTATCAATCGACCAACATTCTGATAACAATTTCTTGAATCACCCTGTAGGTTAGTTGCAGTACCAAAAAGGCATGATTTTTCGAAAAAGGCATAATTTTTTAAGGGTTCAGACATGAAAACTTAGATCCGGCTTTGCATCACTGGCGGTGACTCCAATCTAACTATTTCTCAACTTAAAGTCAAATTTAATGCTTTATTTCTTCTTATTTAGACTAAAGTTAATTTGTTGCCAAAAGTCGCGTCTAAAATGTTTTATTGCTAAGGGCCAATAGAAATAACTGAAGTATATCAATATCGATGTGTGTCAATCAAACCGCAATGATTGACGTGCCACCTATCGGGTCCAAAAGTATCCTATCCTTCAAACTGGAACCAACCATACGCGATACGCAACAACAAATTTACATGGAAATCGCCTGAGTGGCTTTGGAGATCGAAAACATTACCTATTGAGTCTAAAAGAATGTTATCTTTTAAGTCTTGCTAAACCTTAAATACGTCAATACGAACAAAACCGAAAAGTTTCATGAAAATTGGCCTATCAGTTATTGAGATATAAAGTCATCGAGTTTCACACCGAAGGAATTATATTTATAAATTATTGTTTTAAGTTAAAAACGAAACGTGTGCCTACAGCGCCACCTATTGAGAATTTTATGATTTTTTATAAACCATCTCTGATTCAAGCCGAACAAAACAAAACAAAAATCATTCAAATCTAACTAACGCACATATCTATTTCCTTCTACATTTAGAGACACAGGAATATCAATTTTGACTTCGGTGAAAGGGTTGTAGGGTCAACAAAGCAAGGCAGACATGCTTGTTTAAGCCTGTGCTTAGCTCGTCGGTGGAGTGGGATCTTCTGCTTGCCTTGCGGACTACCGTACTTTTACATGCCGAAATTTTGATGCGAAAATTTTAAAATTTGTTGGCATTAAAGGGATAGGAAGAAAATTGGGTAAGGATTAACTCTAAACGAAATATTTGTAACTTTAATAGCCAATAAGAAAACTAACCCCACCTCTCAACTTGGTTGGTAAGCCTTCTCCCTTCTTTCTCCACACCAGTACCGAAGGTGTTATGGTATCTTTGTGCTGCCCTCCCCATAATCATACTCACGAATGAGCAGAGTACCATGATTGTGAACACTCAAAACGCTCAACAACTCCTGTTGCCTGTTATTATTGTCCTCGTCATCTCAATCACCCCTACATTTCAACATACTCACACATCAAACAAATCAACGTATCTACTCCATTTCAAAAAGTCACTGAATGTAACATAAACATATACAAATAAAAAAAAAATTCAAAATTGTTGACAACAACAATTTGCTTAGAAAATAATCAAAATAATTGACAACAACAATTGCTTTTAAAATTTAAAATAATTTTTTTTTGTTTTGGAAGTTTCACTACTCGATTTATATCCAGTTTATTTTTTTTTCAAAGTGCTTTTCCCCATGAAAATCGAAATGTGTGCCTGCAACGCCACCTGTTGAGAATTTTCCGACTTTTCTTTTTTCGTAAACCATTCCTGATTCAAGACGAACAAAATGAAACAAAAATCATTCAAATCGGTTTAGCAGTTCTCGAGCCTTTACCCGACTAACACACAACGATTGATTTTTATATAATAGATAGACTGGCCCGGCGAACTTAGTTCCGCCCCAATTCGTTACTGTAATGAAAATAATAATTCCTCTTTATGCAATTCTGTCAATTCAAATTCTTTATTCAAAAGTTATATTAAATACTCTATGACACTTAAAAAGAAAAGAAAAAAAACAAAGTTCGATCCTTAAGTCCACTTTTGCTCTAAATTAACAAAAATCAACTTCTGCTAGCTATTGGGACTGAATTGTGTTGTTTCACTTGAGGCGAACTTCAAGTTGTTGATGATGTGAATTAAATAAAAAAAAATTGTTATGATTTAACAGATAAAGCAAGAGGAAATTCGAAAAAACGCTCGTGACAAATGAGACTTCATATTTGACTTAGTCAGTGATGTTGATTTCGATACTTGAGGAATAGTTTTTAGAAAATCGGCATCATTTTTTTGTGAACTGTTTTACAATCAATTTTTTGTGAATTATTTTTTTAGAATCAATTTACACAAATACATTTTGAAGTTGGTAAATCTGGTACATTCTTTAATCAAAGTCGCATTAAAAATTTTAGTTTACAACTGTGCGTGGTGCTTATTTTCCAATAAACTACTTGACTTACTCACCAAATCAAAACATTGGATTATAGAGATAAAAAAAAGATAGAATTGCCTATCAATCAACCAACATTCTGATAACAATTTCTTGAATCACCTTGTAGGTTTGTTGCAGTTCCTTTGTAAGATATGCAATTTTTAAGGGTTCAGACATGAAAACATAGATCCGGCTTTGCATCACTGGCGGTGACTCCAATCTAACTATCAACTTAAAGTCAAATTTAATGCTTTATGTATTTCTTCTCGCGTCTAAAATGTTTTATTGCTAAGGGCCAATAGAAATAACTGAAGTAGGTATATCAATATCGATGTGTGTCAATCAAACCGCAATGATTGACGTGCCACCTATCGGGTCCAAAAGTATCATATCCTTCAAACTGGAACCAACCATACACAACAACAAATGTACATGGAAATCGCCTGAGTGGCTTTGGAGATCGAAAACATTACCTATTGAGTCTAAAACAATGTTATCTTTTAAGTCTTGCTAAACCTTAAATACGTCAATACGAACAAAACCAAAAAGTTCCATGAAAATTGGTCCATCAGTTATTGAGATATAAAGTCATCGAGATTCACACCGAAGGAATTATATATATAAATTATTGTTATTGTATTATTATATTTAAGAAGTTAATTGAGTTAATGTGCTTAGCTCGTCGGTGGAGTGGGATCTTCTGCTTGGCTTGCGGACTACCGTACTTTTACATGCCTGAATTTTGATGCGAACATTTTAAAACTTGCTGGTATTAAAGGGATAGGAAGAAAATAGGGAAAGGGTTAACTCTAAAAGAAATATTTGCTACTTTAATAGCTAAGAAGAAAACTAACCAAACCCATCAACTTGGTTGGTAAGCCTTCTCCCTTCTGTATCCACACCAGTACCGAAGGTGTTATGGTACCTTTGAGCTGCCCTCCCCATAACCCTACACACGAATGAGCAGAGTATCATGTACGTCAACACTCAAAACGATCAACTACTCCTGTTGCCTGTCATCATTGTCCTAGTCATCTCAATCACACATACATTTCAACTTACTCACACATCCTAATGCAAGGATCCTGAAAATGCTTGACAAAAAAAAAATGATGGATTGCAACAAATCAACGTATCTACTCCATTTCAAAAGGTCACTTAATGTAACATAGTAAACTACTTATTAGGTTATTTAAGAAAAAAAAAAATTCAAAATTGTTGACAACAACAATTTGCTTAGAAAATAATTAAAATATTTGACAACAACAATTGCTTATAAAATTTAAAATACTTTTTTTGTTTTGGAAGTTTCACTACTCGATTTTTATCCAGTTTATTTTTTTTCAAAGTGCTTTTCCCCATGAAAATCGAAATGTGTGCCTGCAACGCCACCTGTTGAGAATTTTCCGACTTTTCTTTTTTCCTAAACCATCCCTGATTCAAAACGAACAAAATGAAACAAAAATCATTCAAATCGGTTTAGCAGTTCTCGAGCCTTTACCCGACTAACACACAACGATTGATTTTTATATAATAGATATACGAATACGATACCTATTTCGGAACCAATTTTTAAAGGCACAACTCTTTTAAACATAAACACACTTTACGTGCACATGTTGACATAACGTTGCTAAAATACCGTACCAAATCAGGTGCCCATTTTATTTCCGTTTTCATCTGGTGCTTATGACTTTGCAAACCTGTAAACAAAAAGACTGACAACCATGGGAATAGAATTTGATACTACAAATTGCAAAGAAAATTGGATAATTTATCATTTCCATAGAAAATGACAGAAACTAATGTGCACGACTGAGTCGTACCTACGTTCTTATACTTTGTCCGAATTTATACTGCATTTACACCAAACGCACTCGAATTTTAGTGCGAAACGGGACTGAGACATCGGTTTGTCCCGTGTCGATGCTAATAAAGGAGTAAGAATGAGGTCACAAATCAGACGCCTAGATTATCATAGATGTTCTACGCATACATAATTATAGCTACTTAAAACGGAAATAAATACAAGTTCCGGAGACCAACAGTTTTTCAATGCAATTGATCACAGTCGCACGGCTATTTATGTAGTGTTAGTGTGATGGTGTCAATGCAGTATAACGCGCTCCGTGATTTGTCCTACAACGTTTGTTATTGTCGCATCGTACATTTATATTCTTTCAGTCTTGTCGGTCCGGGCCTTGATTCGAAAATAAAGCGACGCAGAAAAAAAAGAATGCAAGAATTGAATTTGTTTTTCAAATGCTAGCGCGAGCCGCGAACGCGACCATAACTCGCCCGAATACAGATAAAGAATAAAGCAAACAGAGTACAATACGAAGGAGGCGAAAAGAGAATGCAATAATCGGATGGGAATTCGCCGACCAAGCGTATTTGGCAATCTCCGCACTTTTCATTGCCTTTACACGCTATATCCTCTTGCGATGAATTCAGAGTATGCGATAGAACATGCTGTCATTATGACAAGTGGAGACCATTATAGCAGCTTTATTTCCATTTATAGCATACCATCTATCGCATTCTTTCAATACTGCATGCTTTTATAGCATCTATTGCATGCTATAAACACAAGAACAGCTGCCACTTTCTGTCAATTCAACTTGAAACCAAAAGGAATTCTAAATTTTCAATTTGAATTAATCAGTTATCACTTCAAGCTTCTTATTATATTATTACAATTTATTTTCCTATTATTTGTTGTTCTCACATTTGTTCGTAAAATATAGATACAATTATGCCAGTTGTTGGGGGTAAATTAATAAACTTTATGATCAAAATACGAGAGGCAGCCAACCTAATAAGCTACATATTTTTAAAATTGAATTTTTGAATTTTTCTTCAGATTCTAACGACTTTTGTGGGAATAAATATAAATGCCATTTACAGCTTCAATTGCACCTGGATATATGATTTCTTCTTCAGGTGCCGGGAATTGTATCCGAAATTGTTGGAAATATTGTGGCAATAAGTTGAAGTAAGTAGCTTATGTCAATTTTGGTAGTTTTTCAGTGTGAGCAAAAGAAATTTATCTTAATTTTTTCAAATCTATTGTATTACATAGTCCAAGTAAATTAAAGCTGTTCAGTTTTCTTCATATTTAACGGTTTTTAATTGTTGTAGAGTGATAGGACCTGGACTAAAAGAAAGCTAATGAAAACGAGAACTTTGTAATGTAAAAAACTCGAATATGGCTTATGTCGACATAAGCTACTTCAACTTACTGCCACAAATTTATTTGCTAACACACTAGACAGTTGCTGCTTTTATTTGTATTTTGTTGGTTTGCCTGTATACAAACATAATTGAACTTCACTATTCACAATTTTTAGATTGTTTTATGTTAAAAATGTGCGAACAAAATAACGGGTGATTTTTTAAGAGGTTTAGAACTTTTTTTTAAAAAAAAAAACACAAAAAATTCGAAAAAATGAATGAAATATTTATTTGAATCGATAGTTTGAACCTTGCAATTTAATGTTTAAAGATAATTTCATGCAAATGTTGACCGCGGCTGCGTCTCAGGTAGCCCATCCGCTGAGTCCAATTTTGGCATACTCTTTCACACATATCGGCCGGTATCTCACGAATGAATGCATGGATGTTGGCTTCCAGTGCGTCAATCGAAGCGGGCTTGTCCCTATACACATTAGCCTTGACATACCCCCACAAAAAATAATCTAATGGTGTCAAATCGCACGATCTAGGCGGCCAATTGACCGGCCCGAAACGTGAAATTAACTGTTCACCAAACTCGCCTCGCAATTGCGCCATTGTTTCGCGTGCTGTGTGGCATGTGGCACCGTCTTGTTGAAACCACATATCATGCAAGTCAAGAACTTCCATTTCGGGCAAAAAAAAGTTTGTTATCATCGCTCGGTAGCGTTCACCATTGACAGTAACGCTCCGATTCGCATCATCTTTGAAGAAATATGGCCCAATAATGCCGCCGGCCCATAAACCGCACCAAACAGTGGCTTTTTCGGGATGCATTGGTAGCTGTTGCAATGCTTCTGGCTGATCTTCACTCCAAATGCGGCAGTTTTGCTTATTTACGTACCCATTCAACCAAAAATGAGCCTCATCGCTGAACACAATTTTTCGATAAAAAAGCGCGATGAACATTTCGAACCGAGCACGAATTTTGATAGTAAAATTCAATAATTTGCAAGCGTTGTTCATTTGTAAGACGATCCATGGTTAAATTGCAAACCAAACTGAAGTTGTTTGACAGTGACACAAGGTACTAAACACACGTCAGCTGTCAAAACCAGTGTTGCCAAAACCAAACCAGCTAAAAAATCACCCGTTATTTAGCAATAGGTCAACTTAATAGCAGAATCAGCATTTGCTTAGCATTTGCTTCGTCTGATAAGTTTTATTCATACCGATCTCAGTAAAAGGACAGTGCTGCCTC
This sequence comes from Cheilosia vernalis, assembly GCA_949126925.1. Classification (NCBI taxonomy): domain Eukaryota; kingdom Metazoa; phylum Arthropoda; class Insecta; order Diptera; family Syrphidae; genus Cheilosia; species Cheilosia vernalis. The sequence goes on from OX421358.1 coordinate 46,546,830, forward strand.
TTTTCGAACATGTTAAAAGTTGGAACTAACTCAAATTGGGTTTTATTAATACGAAACGTAGCAAATGGTTCGATTTTAACATTTCTCTTGAGTAAAAGCAATTGCTACATTTTATTCAATATGCTAACATTTTGGGGCACTGTTGAAACTCTGGTACTGGTTAACACTTACAGATTATGTACGAAGAAATTTGATTAGCATTTCTGTTTAAATTTATAGCCTTTTTGTTATGACACTAGAGAACAAATTAATGTTTTGGTCGTCCAAAAAAATGTGTATCACCAGTTGAAATACACTATCACATTTCATAACTTTTCTATCATAGTAACCAATCTCAAATAAAATTCCCAGTTATTCGATTTTCACGAAACCAATACATGTACATTCCCTTTTAGGAGCAAGTGAAAGATGTGGGCAAATGGTAGACAAAATGAAGAAAAAAAAATCACCTTTTGGGGATAATTTCGAATACATACTCGTACATATCGTAAGACGTTGAAGGGTATACAGAAATAAAAGAAAGTAACTTCGCAGGGATGTTTATGGCATGGAAATAATCCTTTCTACCATTGCAACAGAAGAAATCCGTGTTGTAAATGGATGTTTCAGGATGAAAAGAAAAGTACATAAATGTTCATAGTCCCCCCATTCATACAATGTATGGACGGATAAATGATAATTATGTGTAGCTTAAACTTGACGGAGACAAGTAATATATAAAAATTTCTATGAAGATACTACATAGTATTATGAAACACTTACCTTCGAATTACGGATAAAATCAAATTTGAAATGTAGATTGACAATATCTGGGTTAATAGTTTTCAATATAGACCAAATCATACTGAGACCCCTTACTCGCAATTTTCTTGCCGTTCACCTCCGTCAAAATTAAATTCCGTGTGGCATGCAAAACCATAAACAAAAAAAAAAAAAAAAGAGGATATGATAGAGTTCGGGTATACCACATTTAAACATTACTGAATGCTATTGGTTAGTTAAAATATATTTTTTTAAAAAGCGAATAATTTAATTCGTTTGGTGAATAAAACTATATAAATGAGATGTTATATATTCTTGAAACACATTAGGGCAAAATATGGTTATGTATTTACACCTTTTCGATATCATAAACATCGATTTCATTTCTAAAGTTTTCTTAAATAACTGACGAAAGTTTTGCTCAAAATATTTGTATTTTCCCTTAACCAATCTACATTCTTCATTTTTTATTAATATTTTAAGCAAATGTGCACTTAATCCTACAAAAATACTATCCACAAAAAAAAAAAAACAATCTCAAATTTAACGGATAAAATTCTATGAACGCTGCCAGCAACTTTGCTCAAAGCGCCAAAAGAGCCAATTTATACCTTAATCTTAAAGATTTTTGAAAAGTTATCTATATAATTTCATAATACAATTTGAAATGTATCAGAGCATCTACATCTATGTAGGTATACAAAAGAGAATGAAGTCTGTGTTGCCGCTCATAACTCGACAGTGGGTAGTTCGTTTTTCACGATTTTGGGCTGGACGATTTCGTTTTGGCCCAAGGAAGGACATAGGCTGTTTTTTGTCGCGAAAACAACTTTGAGGGGATGAAAGTTTGTATGACGAAAAGCACTTTGAAAAAAATAAACGGAATAGAAAAACGATAAGTGTGACTTCAATACATCAATTATGTATTAACATTTTTGGAAATAATATTATTGATTGAGTTCGGTGATTCAAAGTCGTATGCGGCCAGTGAGAAGGTCAAACCTTTCACGTCGCAGTCGTAATGTACAACGTATGGCCAAAGTCAGAAGTCACCCGTGGAAACTAAAATCCGAGATAGACATTAACGCAACAACATCCTTTGACATTTGTTGATTATTTGTAAAACCGCCAGGTGGAGTGGTGAATCCACTTGCCGTTGTGCAATATTACAGATGTGGTTTTCGTTTCCTATGTGTGTGGTTAGATATCTATAGTAATTGCATTGTGAAGAGTGAGGTTAACCAACTGTTAGATTTCCTCGGTACAATATAGTATTTAGGTAATTGGTCACACAATTTTAAAGTCGGCTCAGCTATAGTTTTTAAAATTTTAAATTACGTTTTAATTGTCAGGTGAATGAGAGCTTTCCTATTTCTATAACGCTCTCTTTTAAGAATTTTTCGAGGTAAGGAACGACATTGAGTACTAATTCGTAAGAATTCGTAAAAATTTGTAATAATTCAGAAAATGTTAAACTAAGCGAACAGACCTGTTCTTTTTTCACGGATTCTGCTTATTCCGTAGGATTTTACATTTGTATTTAAACGCCTTAAATTTCCCTTGCGTTTTGAATCTTTAATTCGCATTGCTAACTGTATCAGGCTTTGTATGGAGTGTTCCGCAAAGCCCATCCTTTCACTGGTGGCGGTGGGCTCTTTTTTGTTCAAACGTTAAATAAACTGTGGGATAACAAACCCAGTTTATAATACTTTGAAAAGCGCACAATTCCCATTATTTTAACTTCACGGCTTTTACCTTACGTATTTGAAAAACAAATTATTGTTGTTATTCCGTTTTTTTGCACTTTATTTACAAACTTTTCAGTCATTTTTTAACAGTGTGTTGGACTAATAAGCGAGGGGTACCAGGTTCGAACCCCGCAAAAACCCAAATTCCAACTCAAGGTTTTTTTAACTGCGCCACCTCTCGCGAACGTCTGACAAACATCCGAGAGTATAACTGTCTTGAAGGAGTTTCTCAATTAGCAGTTTGGAATCGGTATAAAATTGTAGATCCCTTCCTTTCGTTCCAAAAATTAAAAAATCGCACAAAACGAATGGTGGCGAGAAGCTAGGCCCAGGGTCCCTACAGACCTGTTGCGCCAACTATTATTATTATTATTCATTTTTTAACATAATTATCCTACAGCCATATGAATTCTGTTTTGTTTTCCAATAAGTTTTTTAGCTGTCACCTGTTTTTTTTTTTTTTCTTCTTCTTATTTGACACTGCCGTTATCGCGAACTACACTGTTTAATGAAAAAGCGGAATGTCGTGAACATCGACATTGTTATTATTATGTAGGTACTTAAGTTAAACTTTTGAATAAAGAACTTGAATTGACCGAATTACATAAAGCACGCATGCTCGGAGTATTTTATAAATTTTAGTTTGATTTGCCGCAAACATTATTCGCAAAAATTCTGCTGAAGTGTTATTTCCATGTTCATAATTTCGAAACAAAAGTATAGTTTCCAGTTCACTACCAAATATAGTGTGTTGTATATTAATTCGTTTTGCTTTCTGCTTTGTGTAAATAATGAAATAGTGCTGTTTTTTAAGCGTTCAGCAAGCCGTTGAGCAATATGCAGGAAATAGGCTAAGCGCTTTGTGAAAGCAAACCGAATGGAAGTCTTCGAATCTTCTTCAGATTTCTGCCGACAAATCGAACACTTGAAATTTGAATTTTATTGGTTTTTGTGTGTATTGAGTTGGCAGCAAAAAAAAAACATTTTTACACTTGCACTCGAAATCCATTTCAATTGATTTTCACACATTTATAGTGATGCATTTCGAAATAATTTTACATAGCTAAAAACTCTATCCCATACTTCAGTTAAAAAAGCATTCCTTCCAACGATAAACCATTTGAACCGACGCGACGCCGTGTGTCATATCATAAACATTGGTGTTAGTGAAAGTATGTGTAAAATCTAAGAAAAAAATTAGATTTCTCAAAAGTGCACGACTGGGTCGAACGAAACTTTCTCGACACTAGACAAAAGAAAACAAAATTCTCTTTTGGGTATTCATCTCATATGGCAGTTATATAAAATAACAATATAAGTTTTTAAAGGTTAAAGCTCTCAGTAACTGGCAACGTCGCAAGCGTCTACTCTACTATTTTATAAGGTCTTACTCCTCACTTGATTTTTGAGTACAGGAGAAGCGTACCTAGTAGTAGTTTCTGTTTTGACCTAAGGATATGTTTTTAACTTTGATTGGAATAGAATTTAAGTTTTCAGTTATTGGAAGTATTGCTCGTGATAGACCGATATCTTTAGATAGATTATGTAATAATTTGTAATAATTCAGGCATTTGTGAATTTGCATTAGTAGCTATAAATTGAATATCCCGATTCTCGTGTGTGCGGTGCAAATGAGGTTTTTGTTTTTGTAAAACTAGCCAGACATAACAGTTGCAAATATTGCAATGTTTATTTGGAAAAATACACCTGACTGTATGATATTATTCCGGATTATAGAAATACTTCGTTTTTGACATTCTATCGAAATCGAAGATGGGGTTTTCGAGATATGAGCAGTTTCTAAAATTAGCGTTTTCGGTGCTTCGAATTGAAAATTAAGGACACAATAGTTTTGAAAACATCAATTTGACTCTAAGTTTGCATTTTGGTCAAAATCGTTATTGCCGTTTTAAGTTAACTAGACAAAACTATATTTTTCAAAAATTACTCTTTTCATAAATCCATTGTACGATAATATAGAGAAAAACTGAGGTTGCTATTAAGTTATAAATGACCACATAACCTTAGAAATTAATTTTTGCTACAATCGTATAGACCGTTTTCGAGATATGTCGAAATTTCAAAAGTTCCGTTGTTCGTATTTTTAGCCAAAAACTGGGTACGCAGTCATGGTAACCTCACCTACTTAACCATAAATATCGATTTTGGTTGAAATCGTTAAAGCCGTTTTCGATCAAATCAAACTGGTACGAAAATGTTGTATGGGAAGTAGCTACCATTAATATTGAGGTTACGTTGAAATAAAAAACTCCTCCCGAACTGTAAGCCCAAAAACTCCAAATCCGAGGTTTGAACGTAATCCGGGAAGCCGTTCAGACTGTAGGCCCGTGGAAGGACGGACAGACGGACAGACCGGACAGAATTTTGCGACCCACATTTTTGAGTTCCTCTATCATCGTAATATCAGAATTGATTAAAATCTCGAGTTCGAAATTTTGTACGAAACCAATATCTTTCTCTTACTACGTAATGGAGAAAGTTAAAAATGGATTTTTTTCTCATTGTATCCTTGGCCATACGATGTATTATTAATGTTTCATGTCTCAATAAAAGTGACCATAACGTGTAGCGGAATTTTATAAACCCAGTACCTCATGCGCTCTAATGTGTGTGATATATAGCTATGAAGCAAAAACCCACGAATTCCGTGATTTAAAGACCCTTAAATGTTAAATTTATATTTATATATGTTAGCATGTACATTACACATATGTTCACAACAGAAAATTTTCAGAAGCTATTTAATCCTCTTAAAATCGGTGCATTTCAAAAAAGAAAAATGAACTATTAAAGATTTTATATAAAGTTAATCATGTACCTACAAAACTAAAGATTATTTACATAGGTAGTCTAATTCAAAGACTACAATGAAGCTTACCTTGTTGCTGTAAGGCAGGCAAACGCTTTTAATGGAGTCTGAAACCTGCAATAATAAATCAGAAAAAAAAAGATTTGTGTCCACTGAGAATTCCAACAAATGTATGGAAATAAGAAACTTTGTTTTTAAAATCGCTTACATTTGGCAATTATGCTACTACTGAATATCTAAAAATAAAAATAAAAATAAAAGGAACAAACTAAACTACCCAACGTAAATTATTGCAACTGTTCTAGCTTGTTAGAAAAAATGTAACACAAAGTACTACTCCTATAATGAGAAACTTAGTTAGATATATAACATTCAATTAAAAAATAATAGAACATAATAGTTATACAATTATTACAATCCCGTTAATTGTTGCTGGTAATATGAGTGAAATGTTAGGGTAAACTCTTAAAGTAAGACCTATGATGAAGAAGCAGAAGCAGTGCCTTGAACCTGTACCAGCCGAATTAGCCCACCGCAACGAAACATTTTACATTGCCTTTACAACATTTATTACAATTAGTCCTAATATCGTGTTACACCAGGCTGAAGATGATTGCATTGTGCCGCATGCGTTGGACTACTTGCTTTGAGGGTCAGGTGGAGACACTGGACAATCAGGCGGTGATCAGACGCATGAAAAACATTACAACATCATTGGCACTGGGATTGGCTGGCAGAAGAATGAAAATCTTGGGACATTCACTGGGTGGAGACCCAGTCGATGAAACAGAATTTTCACAGATGCTTAGCGGTAACACTAGGAATCGAACCCAGGAAAGAACTCTGGAGAAATCCAGAGAGTCTAGCTGGGTAAGATTTACAGTGGTAGATACTAGAGAGACGAAAAGAGACCCGTCAATGGTGGTCTGATTCGAATATCTCTCGAAATATATATAACTATATATACATAATATCGTGTACTGGTGTAGGTATTTTTTAAACCTACACCACCACTCTAACTTTCGATGCAGTTGAGCTATTTAGTTCAATCTTAAGCGAGAATTTATTACAAATCTATGCACCAATTCAATTTTAAAATTGTCAATTTACCAGCCTTTGAAGATATCCATGTAAAATTTAAAAACATCAAATTTTCTATTAACATAGAATTATTTTATTATACCACACCGCCTGATGTAATATTCACAGACTGAGCAATCACACAACAAAGTGGTACATAGATGGGTCGAGAACTGATGAAGGAACTGGGGCGGGGAGAGTCAATTGTGATATAGCTTTAATGTCAGACAGCCAAGCTGCTATTATGGCACTTAATTCCTACATCATTAAATCCAAACTTGTATGGAGAAACAATATCACTCTAGAGAAAGAAAACAGGGCAAGAACCTGGCATAACACTAAGGGCATGAGGCAGGCCAAGAATCTTCTGGGACAATACAACCGGAAAAGATTCCAAGCTTGCATCGGCATGAGCAAATATAACCTTCGTATCCTAACGGGCTTCCTAAAGGGGCACTGTAGACTCAAGGAACACCTCAGGAAACTGGGTACATCTGTAGAAGGTCTCTGCAGATTCTGCGAAGAGTCCAGTGAAATCCCAGAACACTTGCTGGGATCATGTGGGGCACTGACCCACGAAAGACTGAAATACTTGGGCAAGTGCCAACTATCTGATGAGGAAATACAGTCACTAGGATGAGAATCCTTAGATTCTTAAAGGAAACTGGACTGGACGCAGTGTTGGTATGTCATTGAAATGGTTTTCCCTCGGACAGCTAACTTTTTTCCCTTTTGGATTTAGTCAACATTCCCACAAAATTCCGACATAGTTAATTTAAGTAAAAAAGTAAATTTTCAATAGTTTTATTAACACAAATAAAAAAGGCACACAAATATTATATATTAAGAATTTTAATATTAATTTACACAATAAAAAGTCCAATTATCTGCACACTATGTGTCTTCCTATATTCATATTCCTCTCTTAATTCCACCGACCACCACCAAATCTAATGCATGGCCAAAGGACGACATAATTCACACACGACACACATCCTCAGACATTTCCTGCAAGCAATAGGTACAACTGAAGTAGAAGAAATAAAGTCACAAACGCAGAATTATTTGAAATTTTTTTATTTATTAAATATAATAATGATATTTTAAAGTTGCATTTGCAAACGAAGTCTTAACAACAAAAATGTGCACAACATGCGAAATAAGTTACGTAACACATTAACGTTCGCTCTGTGCTGGCTCTAAACGCACATTTTCGTGTTACTTAAGCAGTCCTAAAGTTCGAAAAATCTTTATAAATCGCATTTCCCTTCGTAAGGGCATCTTAGAGGGTGCGTAAAAATAAGCAGACTCTACGTTGGGCTTAAAAAAAATGGCTGTAAGTTTATAAAAAGAGAGACAGCTAATCAAAATTCAATTTCACTAATACACACCGTCGTCAAAATTAAAAGTCTACCTAGCTAACAGCGCAGCGAAAAACAGAAACATCAACTCAGTTGAAAACATAAGCAATGAAGTTAGAAGGAGAAGTTCAAAATGTGTACGAAAGAGAAAACAAAAATGTGATACTCTTACCCTCTTACGTATTTTGTAATTATAATTACAAACACTGGACTGGAGAGAGTGCTATAGGACGAATTTCTTTCGCCAAGGAGAAAGAAGAGTACTAAAACCTCTAAAATGATTTCGAAAGGAATTATACTATGAGGAGAACTCTTTTGAGGGAATAAACTACTCTGAGGCGTAAGCAGGGGGTACAATAGATCAAAAAAAATGCCTTCAGGAGGTTCCAATAGACAAACATTCACCATATGTATGTGCACTTCTATACTTTAGTAATAAAATATACCTCCTTAAGAAAAAATACGTTATTAAAATGGCTTTAGGTGGTAGCAATAGCCATTCCTTCACTGTACCACCACGTTGAACTACAAGCTTTAGAAAATTGCACTAAAAATTCAAAAATACCAAATTTTTCTGCAACATATCATAATTTATTAGACCACAACGCCTAAGGTAATAAAAATTTATTTGGTTAAGATGTCTTCAGAAGTTTCCAATAGACTTGCGCTCACCTACACATTTGCCTCTGCTCGTGGTGAAAAACGAATTTTCAGTATTCAACAAATCGTGAATAGCGCTAAATAATTATCTTCGACTAATTTTGTGACAGCAGAGATTTCTAGAACTTCAGCATAGAAAACCCCAAACAAAATAATAAATCAATTTGTAGACACTATAAAATAATCTTTGTATTGAAACCTTAAAATTCGTGTTTCACCACGACATGACAGGGGCAAAAGTGTATATATCCCCCAGATGAAGACAAATGTATTGGAAACTTGTGAAGCCATCTTACCAAAAATACTTGCATTTTGATTCTGGAAATTTCCCATGAAAGGTGGCGTAATACCATGGTTTGTAAGTATATACGGTCTTTGTAGGTGTATTGGTTTATGAGTTAGTTGGGCGTGGCACCTCCCATACAAGCCGCTAAATCGATTGAGTTAAAATTTACACACAATCCCAGGAGTACCTGTGAAGATTGGTCAAAATTTGATAAACGGCCGTTGCCGTTGTCAGCTATTATTTTAACTGACGAAGATATATTCACACCACGCATCTCAATGATTCCATTTGTTATTCCATTTGAATTTAAACGACTTCAGTTTTCTGTTTGCCTTGCGCTTGCGGTTACTATAAATAAGGCGGAAGGCAAACGTTAGGAATTTGTGGAGCGAATTTAGGCCCATTTTATTCACTCGAAGTTGAACACAACTTGGGGATTTTTATATGGAAAACTGCCCGAGTTGTGTTCAACTTCGAGTGAATAAAATGGGCCTTAGAGTATACAGTTTACTCACATGGACAGTTATAATGTAGCCTTTTCGCGTGTTGGACAACCATCGGTTTTGTACATTTACTTTGTTGAGATAAATTGAATGAATTTGAATTGGATCGTGCTGCATTCAACTACAATTGCCAGTTAGACTACAGCTCTCATAAGGTTGTAACTATTGGTACAATAAACAAAGTTTGCGAATATTTCAAACCACTCCAAATTCAGCATTGAAGCACCCAGGTTTGTGCTGTGCAAATGGAAAAGTAAGATTGCCGACGCTGAATCTACCACCTGAACCTCTATATACATTAGTTTCTGGCACAACAGCTGAGTCAAAGCATTTCCTGAAATATATTCGGTCTTACAACCAAAGTTTTTGAAAGACGTAAGCAAGATAAGGCAGTTCCAGGTCATCAAAAATGTATTTCAAACAGATGCATTAGGAAGACTTCATATACAATTCATCTGAGGTATGACGAGTGTTTTTATTTACGTCTTCTATTAATCAACGTTTGTGGACCAACATCCTTTGCATATTAGAAAACAGTAGATGGATTAGAGTGTCAACTTATCTAATTTAGCAAGTAAATATTGCAGACGGGGTACCGCTAGTAATATAATAAATTTATTAATGAATTCTGGTTTAAGATTGAACGAAATATCTCAACTGCATCGAAAGTTATAGAGTATGGTGATGTAGGTTCAAATCAAGCCTGCACCAGCACGCGATATCTCGGGAAGAGTAATAAAATTAGCAATAACTGTATAATAAATATACGTAAAAAATTATGTCAAATGTTTGGCTGTGGGCTGATTTGTCTGGTGCAGGTTAAAGACACTTCATTCTTTCGCCTATATACTCAACTTGCCTACAGAATTTAACTATGGTCTTAAACTTTCTCAGAGAAGGTGGGAGTTGTCCTCAGCAACTTGTAGTTTGTAGGTACTCACAGTTGATCCGTGTATAATGAGATATAATTTTAACTCGCAACCGAATTCCAATACCAGGGTACAGCACATCGTAAAGTGTCTAGTGTACAAAAATTTCATCTGCTTTTTCACTGATGTTAGGGATGATTCCTTTAAAATTGAGTTATTTCCTATGTTAAAGTCTTTAGAACCCTGCACTAGAGCACAATTACCTGAATGTCAATGTATTTGAAGTCCAGTAGTAAACGATCCATAAACGTTTCACCATGAGTAATTATGGGTATCACTGCCATAATACTGTCAATAAATTATTGACGACCTCAAGGCCCCTTTTTTTCCTGCTGCCCTGTTACAATTGAAGAGAGCATTGTGAGGTGCCTATTTAGCTAAAATTATGTATTTATTTGATTTATTTTATATACCAAAAAATCATGAGCTGCGGCTTAGTTCTTCTACAGAAAAATAAGAAAGAGCATGACACAATTGCAATCAGAGATATTTGTGATAAAGAGTAGTAGTGATAGATCTGATAAGAATATGACAATGATATGCAAAGTATACTTATATGTTAGCCTGTAGCAAAGTAAGAACGACTGGCCCTGCTATTTGAAAACTCAAATAGCCAATGATGAACACAATTTTTGTATCATTTAGTTAAAAGGAGTAAAAGCATGTATGAGTGTAATTGAACCTATACCCATCATTGAAGAATTGGGCGTTACAGTCATCCGGAGAATAATTATTGCAGTCATCCAACAACATCGAAGTCAAGCCTGAGCGATGGTAAAGAGGAGTTGCATAATAAAACAAAAAGTTTCGGTGAATGGAAAACGTGTACCTAATATAGTTCCGAGGAGCTACGCAGTTGGATCAGATTTGCCTCAATCCCAAATTCGGCCATCGCCATATAGAGCTCCTGACGATGAATGCTACCTAATACGTTGGACGTTGGTCTTTTCCAAAACTTTCCTTAGTGTGTAATCTAGGCCTATACTACGTGATCGATCTGCTGGGCCGAAAGCCACAGAATCTTTTTATAGCTAAGGGAACTTCTTCTATACTGAGTGGTGGAACTGGTTTCTTATTTTTTTTTTTTTTTATTTTTTTTTATTAATCTTTATTCTCAATTCATTAATTCAACTTTTAAGTACATAGTGGTAACAATATTTCTTATTAATTATCTAAATTAAGAGAATAGTTAGTGACATTCATATTCATAGAAAATAAATAGAGGGGAATGTCACATCAAATTTACAATGTTTACAATGTGGGGTGAACATTTATAAGTATGAACATCATGGTACTTTAATGCCCAAAACACATGTGCAGAAATTCTGTACGCAGCGCAGAGTGCAGTGCTGCAAGTCAAACAGATGTGCAGAAAATTGTTTGACATCCATTGCATCGGCTAATACGGCAACTGCCATTTGCCGACTAAGCAGCTGATGTGTTTACAACCAAAACAAAAACAAATACAAACAGCAGTGTCAAAAGACGGTGATGCCAAATACTTGAAATTGCAATTTATTTTCTTTTGTGTTGTGGTATGTTTGAATTTTGCAGCAAATTTAGAAATAGAGACATGTTGTAGTACTGCAGTGAGTGCAGAATTTACGTGTGTCTATAATCATATCAACATGTGTATTCTAATCTTGCTGCGCAGTGAGTTCTGCACATGTGTTTTGGGCATAACAATTCAACTATAAAACAAATAAAATGGGAAAAGAAAAAAAAAGAAAGAAACAACAAACAATGGAATGTGCATAGGATTTTACAAATTATAATATAAAAGCATACATAAATTCATGAAGTAATAGGATAATTCAAATAATGAAGCGCAACAAAATTTCAATTTCATCCCCTCTATATTATTTCTTTAATTTCTGTAGTGTGTTTCTCCCTTTTGCAGTTCACACGGTCAACCAATCTTAACAAAAGAAGTGTCAAAAAAAAAAAAGATATTTTTATGGTGCTTATATTTGCATTTTTACTTTTTTTTTTAAATATTAACAATTACAAAAATATTATTTTACTGCATTAAATTTCAACTACGCAGTTGTGTACAAACTATGATTCCGCGAAATACTTTTCTTTCGTTCTTCATGCACATAAACTACAAACGACGTCACGAAAGAGAGTCGACGGTAGAAGAGAGTTACAGTAAAGATTTATGTAAAACCTCTGCCTGAGCGATGAAGGTCACGTCGACCTATAAGATCTATTGTACCATAGGGCCAGAATAATGTTTAGGCGAGCAGATTCTCCACTTTCCTAACAAAGTTAATCAAGCTGCTGGCAGATGACTTCTGCATCTCTTCAGGGCTCAGAAGCTCCCTGTAGAAGATAGTTCTCCTGATTCCACATTGGGCTGGACACTCACATATTATGTGCCCAAGCTGTTTCGCCTTCTTCAAGACAACCAACAAAGTCGGAGTCGGTTAAATTAATTTTATTTAATTGATATCGTAGGTTGTGATGTCCTGTGAAGAAACCAGCCAGATTTTCGATATCATGCCTTCTTAGATTTAAATTTCTGTTGGCATCTTTTTTGAACGGCTGAATAGCACGCTTGGCCTGTCTTAGACCTGGGATATTCTCCCAATATGAGCTAAATTTTGTCTGATTTGGGAGTGCAGTAGAAGGGTTCTACGTCCGAGCGTTTGAAGGCCGTTGAAACAGCTTAGTACTGATTTGGAGGCAATAATAGGCGATCTAAGGGCGTTAATAGCTGCTTGACTGTCCGTGAATATATGGATGTATATTGTATATGCCTTTAGTACCTGTGTTGTATATGTGGTTAGGTCCGTGGAACCCAGCATCCACTCCTGTTTCCATTTTGGAACCATCCGTAAACCACTTTCGACCATTTTGGCAAGTAGGTGGGTTATTGTACGCCCATGCTTCTCTACTAGGGATCTCCGTAGACCGTTTTTTGAAACATAAAGTCTTTGGAAAGCGGTCTGTTACCGCGCAGATTATGCCAAGTACTGTAATTTTAGAGAAAAAATCCTTTAACTCAGGATGGTCGCTGAGAAATGTCTCTTTCGATTAAACTTGTTTATGTATATGTGTAGAGGTGTTAGTCCTATTAAGGCTTCTATAGTCGCAGTAGGATAGGTACGCCTACGCATGGTTCCGGATATACTGAGTCATGCAAGTCGCTTTACCCTTTTGCGTGGGAATTGGGTAGGTGCGCTGACGGTCTATCCGATACGTGGCGCTGTTGTCCATCTCCGAAACCACTCAACCGATTTCAATAAAATTTTGTGGATGGGTATGGTTGATTCCAGTTTCAAAAATATGATAGTTTTGGATCCGATAGTTCCACACGAAAGGCACGCACAAACCGGGCGGGTACCCCAATATATAAAAGAGACTGACGTCTGTGTGTGCACTCATAACTAGAGAATGGATCGTTAAATTTTTACAATTTTGGGCTTGGGGGTTGGGGGATTCGTATTGAAATGGCATTTATGCTACTTTTTGTCGTGAAAATAAAAGTTAAAGGGGATGAGGTTGGGAATGGAACTTAGTATGGGAACCGAACTTTGAAACAAATTAGACTGGATAGATAAACGGTTAGTGCTACTTCCAATACAACCAAATTTATTTCAAATGTTCAATTTTTAAATTCGTTGGATGTTCGGGGCTCATCGCTACACAATTTGAAACGAAAGTTTGATTTGAATGTGAAGAATCTCAAATCCAATGTCATGGAAGCGAAGATTTTGACCTAAAAATACAAGCAACCATTATATAATTCTGCGGATTCCGATGATTTGCCATTGGTTTTCAAGCGCCTTCAACTTCCTATGCGTATCGCTTTCACTATGAAAAATAATAAGTCGCAAGGACAATCGCAGGATATTTGTGACATAAATTATCCCATGTTTTTCAAAAGGTCAATCGTATGTGGCGTGCTCACGTGTGAGTGAAAAAGTGGAAAGTTGGGAGACACGTCAATCATTGCGGTTTGATTTAAACAAATCGATAATGCAATACTTCAGTTATTTATATTGTATTTTAATATAAACTTTTGAATAAAGAATTTGAATTGACCGAATTACCGAGGCAGTTCTAATAATACGTATATAATCAGGAAGACCGTTAAATAGTTTGCAAGAGGTAATTGAGTAAAAGTTTCGCATGCTAGTTGTTCGAAAAGGTGGAATACTAACGCCGTAACCGGTGTTGCTTCGTAGATTCTAGGTGTCAGATATAGGGCTGCGCATATAGCTACCTCTTATGAAGAATACTTTATGTACTTTAAAAAAGTATAAATGTCTTACAAGCAGGACTTGTGTTCTTCTAAATAAGTCCATGCAGTGGGTAAGACGAGCCGCTTTGCATACTCTTCTTATCGCACATCTTTGTAAAACAGCCAGTTGTAGGGCTTGATTTAGGTATGTACCTCCCCAAGCGCTAATTCCATACTGCAGTCTGGAGTGGAAAATACCAAAGTATATTGTTCTTAGGCCCATTTTATTCACTCGAAGTTGAACATAGCTTGGGGATTTTTATATGGGAAACTTCCCAAGTTGTGTTCAACTTCGAGTGAATAAAATGGGCCTTAGTGTCTTTGAAGAGCAGTATTTCCTAAGACGGTAAAAGATACGTAGAGCTGATCGAAGATACTTTTTTAAAGTTGAAATGTGCTCGCTCCAACTTAAATTTCGGTCAATAACTACACCAAGGTATTTATAGTGCTTAACTGTTTCTATTTTAAAACAATTTGAATTGCAGACAATATTTTCGTCATATAGAGTATAGACACCTTGCATAGCACAAACGCAGTTAGCCAAGCTATGTCTACAGCAAGTTGACGCATGAAATGTAATGTCAAAGTCCGGTGAGTATCTTGCGGTTAGACTGAAATGCATTAATTTAGTTTTACTGCTTACTACTAGCTTGTGCTTGGCAAACCAAAGTCTAAGCAAGTGGACATCATGATTAATGTCAGCAGCTAGATTTAACAGATTGGCTGATTCATATGCGAAAGCAAAATCGTCAGCAAAAGTCTTAACTTTACCAATGAATGGGAGTGCAAAAATAGAGTTAACATAAATTAAAAATAAAATGGGACAAGGACAGATCCGTGTGGTACACCTCGATTGATTAACCTAGAGCCACTTAACTTGTCTCTGACTTGTACCTTTTGTATTCTGTTTTTGAGATAAGAAGCGAACCAATCTTAAATAAAACCGCGAAAGCCCGCACAATGCAATTTATTTAAGAGAATGCTGTGATCAACCACGTCGAAGGCCTTCGTAATATCTACAAAAAGTCCGGCGCAACATTTCTTGGTATCGAGATCACTGTAAATAAAGGTACAAAAGTCTAGGAGAGCGTCTTCCGTAGAGAGGCTTTTTCTAAATCCAAATTGATTTTCGCTAAAGAAGTTGATTTTATTAAGATATTTTAGAACTCTGTCTTTAACAGTTTTCTCAAATATTTTTGAAATAGTAGAAAGTAAAGAAATCGGCCTATAATTACTTTTTTCTTTCTTGTTGCCCTTTTTAAAAATAGGTATTACATTGGCGGATTTTAATAAATCAGGAAAATAACATGAGAATATACTCAAATTAAAAATGATAGGTAGCCAAAATATCCACGACATTAAATGCGATTTTTTTTATGACAATGTTGGAAATACCATCGTCGCCACATAAGTTCGAATTTTTGAGTGAATTTATTGTTTTAAGCAACTCAAACCCTGTAATGGGTTCAAAGAAGAAACTGCTCCTTACAGGGAATTGGTATCCAAGACTAGATGCAGTACAACTGTTGCAGAGATTTGGAAGGTCTGTAATACCATGTTCCCGCCAACGTGATTTAGCTCATGTGATCTGTAATGTCAACATTCCCATTATTAAAAATAATAGATTCGCTTTTATTTTGGGTTTTACGATTCATTAGGCTGTTTCAACTTCCCATTCTTTTTTTTAGATTACCTTGTGCGTTTCTCATACTACTGTGATAGAAACTGGGCGCATTCAAGTGTCTAGTTGACTTAAGTCGACTAGATTGGGGACGTTCGGATTCGTAGTTTAGTAAGTCTGACAGCTGTCTGACTAGATGCGTCTCATTTTTTATTGGCCCAGAGTGTTCACGTGTATAGTTTTTGCAGTTGACGTTTATGGAGGGGAAGCCGACCAATCTAGTCAAGAAAATCCTGCCTGCGTACTCAGTTGACATTTCGAAGAGTCAAATTTAAAATAAACAGAGTGGCCGTTGCTGAATTCTGAGGAGTCGAAAAAAGGCGCGAAGAGAGAAAAAGGTGTGGTTTCTAAGGCCACTCTGGTAATTTAGAATTTTCACATGATATTTAACAACCATTAGTTCGCATAACACTATAATAGTGTAGTGATTGTCAGCCGTGTTACATTTTAAATGTACTTTTTTGAAAATAGCAATTTATTAAAAATTTATGAATGGGCTTTTCCAAATAAAAAAGCGCAAATTCAAACAAAGGTAACACTGGCCGCGAGAATACAAAAACAATTCAACTAGCTTAGTCAACGCGTTCGGATTCATAGTCACGACCAATCTAGTTGACGTTTTACATAAACTAGGTATCCGAACGTCCCCATTGGTCTGGATAAGAAATAACCTGAACGGCAAAACTAACTAGATTGGTCGGGAACGTCACTTTTTGACGTGGGATTTAAGAGGGGCGACTGTGTTCGGCAATTTTGGTGCCCATTAGTTACACGTTTTTAAAGTTTTTATTGTTTATGCAATTATTTTAAAATGGATTTGTTGATATAATTTCGTCACAATGCCAAATACCTTAATAAAATCATTGTTTATCTAATAGAAATCCATCTCATGGTAAAATTAACTTAAACGGTTTTTGCACTTAAGAAATTTTGTAACTTCAAGCTTTTTCGAAGTCATTTTGAAACAAAATAAATGTTCAGACACAGTTTGGGGAAATCATTTTTTCATACTGTGGAGTAAAAGATATTTTTATTTTAGCATTATTTTTAATCTGTGAATGATACTTGAACAATACCATAAATGCAAGTAAGCATTTGTTAAATTCTATATTTTTTCCATTTTCTGGTAAATCCCATAATAAAAAAAATCTATGTAGATCGCCCTTTATTTATGGAAAATAAGGCCTGTTTTTTTGGACAATGGTCTTAACAAAGTTCACTTATTTTTGTTAATTAACAATTTAGAGAGGCTTATAAAAACATCAGTGGACATTTCAAAATACAATGTTATTAAATGTGCTAAAGAATGTGTCTATAGAAAACGAAATCGAACATGCGAACCATGCGAACAATTAATAACAAAACAATTTGGATTCCTACGTTCGATTGAATATGCTAAATCTGAAATCAAATCGTAGAATTATATTAAATGGCATATTATACTTTCTTTTTGTTAGGAGTTCAATCATTATGTAGGTACTCGTTTTTACGAATTTACGTTCCTAGAATTACTTTTTTTTTTGATATTAATAAAACTTGCATTTTTAGTGTTCCTAAGTAATATCAAAAATGTTCACTCTTATTAAAAAACAGAATTCCCAATCATATTTTGATTTTGTACAGATATGGTGCTAAAAAAACCAAGTTGAAAACACCCACCAATTACTGGAAATTTATGCAAAGTTCGGGAATATTTATAAAAAAAACACTTTTGCCTAGTGAAAACTTGGGCTTAACTCACATGGTATTAACCTATTTTTTGAACAACTCCCAAAAGTAATTGCATGAATTGTTCTGTCAAAAATATTTTTCATGTAATGAAAACCAAGAAAAAACTGAAATGTGAATGGATGATTATTTTTTTAGCGGCTAAAATGGATAGAGAAAAAATCAAGCTATATAGAAAACCATATTCAACATTTATTCCTTTTACATTTATTGCTATAAAGTCATTTACAAATTGTTTTTTATTGAAAAATTTCCATGTATTCACAGACAAGAAAAAAAAAAAAAAAGAGCGAGAGAGAGCTTACTCTTTGCTCACGGTGACAGCAAAATAAACGTCAACTTAGTACTCAGTCGGGAATTTCTTGACTAGATTCGTCGGCTACCCCTCCATAATGTAAACTGCCAAAACTAAGCACGCGACCATTCTGGGCCAATAAAAATCGAGATAGATCTAGTCAGACAGCTGTTAGACTTACTAAACTAGATACTTGAACGTGCTCATTATCACGACAGACTATGATTTCTTTATTAATTTTTTGGCACAAGTGAACTCAACGTGGGTTCTCTTGTTACGCTATTACTCTCTTCATGATGCCCCTTTAGTGCCTAAGGAAAATATTGCTTAAACACATCTGTGGAGTATGCAGGACAGCTAAACAAAGCGCTTCTGTTTGCCGATGACATTGTCTTGATGGCGAGCTCACCCGAATCATTGCAACTCATGATAAATCGGCTTTTTGCGTGTATTGTATTATGTGGAATCTTTATGTGGAATCTGACGATCAACCTAGGGAAGTCGCAAGTAATGGTATTTAAAAGAGGTGGATGTAGATATTGCTCTAACGAAAAATGGCACTTCAACGGGGAAGCTATTGAGGTGGTGAAAGAATATAAGTACCTCGGAGTATACCTTACGAGAAACCTAAATATGGAAAAGCACCTATGCGAAAAATTGTCGAAATCAAAATTAGCCATCAACGTTGCTTGGAAAAAATGTTTTAGTAACAAATGTATAGCACATAGTGCTAAGTTAAAAGTATTCGAAGCTGTTTCGGAGTCCATTATGTTCTACGCTGCGCAAGTATGGGGAGGAAAATGTTATGATATCATGGAGAAATTACTAAGGTATTATCTAAAAAGAACTTTTCATCTCCCACCGAACACTCCAAATTATATGATCATGTTGGAGACAGGCTTATCACCACTATTCGTGAAGACACTAAAATTACAAATCGATTATGTGCTCAAAGTATTGAACATGCCGGACTATCGCCTGCCAAAGAAAGCAGCCCTACAGACAATTCGTGGAAAAATTGGATGGTATCAGGATTTGCTGGAACTAGCTAGAGGATGTGGAATTGATCTAAATATAGATGAAGTAAGGAGTTGGTAGCCCAAACTCAAATGTGTGGATATACAGTTACGACAAAGGTTTATAGAAGAAGCATCAGGCTCACCCTATAGAGTAGTTTATAGTAGATTATGCTACAACCTCGAGGGGAAAAACTATTTTCGGGATGAGCATAGTGTAGACTGTAGAGGAAATATCAACGGTGCTAAAAATGCGTGGAGAACTCCTCAAACTTAATTATGTACCACATATAGATGACCTACCTATAATCTGCAGCTTGTGTAATTTAGCGGAGAGAGAGGATATCTTTCATTTTGTTGGGATGGGAGGTGCCCAATTTTACGGGAGACGAGAAGATCAATATTCGGAAGGACTATCTTATCCGAAAACCATTTCTTACAAATCCTTAATGAAGTTGACGTCCTAAAACTAACCAGGTACTGCAAAATAGCTCTTCAATACAGAGAAAGGATTTCAACTGAAAGTTTCTAAAATGCAAAATAATTTACGTTAGTTACGTAAATTATCACTTACAAGTTTTTTTTTGTTCTTGGTTTGCCAATCAGACAGACGGCAATGCCATGTTAACTGATTTTTGTAAACAAATTTACTAAATTGTAAATAATCTTATTTTATCTTTCGCTGTACATAAAAATCGTCTAATCCAATCTAATCTAATCACATCTTCTACTCCCTGCGCTTCGGTGAGTAGGTTACCATATCTTTTTCGAAAAGCCTCTGTTCCGGCAGTGAAGGCAGTAGGATCTAGGATGACCTTGCCCTATAGTGATTTCAGCTACCTTTTTGATGATATCGCGCTACAACCACTGGACACGAGCTCTGGATTGATCCACAACAACAACAAGCCACAACTACGAGTACCTCCAGAGTTAGTTTAAAGCGCGAATAATTCAAGACAATAAAATCTCAACTGGCAATGATTTTTCGTTAGAATTGGTTACATAGCTCCGACTTGTATAAGATTTTTTTGCACCGAAACATGAAATAAGTTATTGGTATGATAAAAAAGATTAGTAAAACTGCTGTTTAATTAAATGGTTTTTTATAATAGTTCCTTAAAATTTTTAAACAATCTTTTTTCCTCGTTAAATATAGTCAATCGATCACAAAAATACAAACGACTGTCAAATCAAAATATGTCTATCATGTTTGACAAACGCGATAATCAATACAAAAAATTGAGCATTGGTGAAATTAGATGTTTTAGCGATAATCGATAATTTAGCTACAGAATAAATATTTAAATCTTTATCTAAAAAACGGGTCAATGTAGTCCATTAAATTGATTGCAAACATATCTGATATCGCTCTTTGCTCATGCTCCTACCATGCGTAACACAAATAATTACATCTGTCGTAAATTATATTAAATACCTACGGTTTGCCTTCAACAAATATGAGTATGTATTAAAATTCAATTCTTTGCAATGAACCCAAAGTGATAATTGTTATAAAAAAATGATTTGTCTACTAATATAATAATGAGGATTACTTATAATAAGGATTACGAAAGCATGAATTGTAATGAAATTCCCATATGAAAATTATTATGGCACATTGCTTTAAACAAAACTCGAACCCAGTATATGATAACATGTATATGACATACCAGATTTGAAAATAATTCAAGTAAATTTTAAGACTTTAATGGATAATACCTGAAAAGAAAAGAAAAAATATAACGAATTACTCAAACTTCTTATCTAAATGTAACAAATAACTTTTTTTTAAATCGACGATCTCGAATCATAAATTTTGGATACGAGTATTTTATTAAAACATTTTCAGTCAATTATACATAATAACCGCAGTCCATTTCCGAGCCTAATTGGTCGCGGAAAATTATGAGACCTGCGTAAACTATTCCGCATACAAAATCTGACAGTTCATTTACGAAGTGGTAAATTTCCGCAGTTTACGCAGTTTATGAGGGTTTTACGCGTTTAAGTGAATACCCTTAGTGATATTTTTGTTTACTGATCATTTCTGTTATTTTTCTAACGCTTTAATAATTTGGTCTCGATGGTGATATATTTACAAACACCAGGTATAAACGACATGCCACGTATTAGCTATTACGACCTGGATAGGGGAAGTTGTTTAAATTATCCTTCTTTCGTTATTTAATATATATTTTTCAGATTAATAAAGAATTTGGACATTCAAACATTTAGATAAAACAACTGAAGAGAACAGCATACCTACAGCTGCATAAATTGACAGATCTATGTGCCCAGACCTTGCAACAGTATGAGTAGGTTCAGGTGCGGCAAGTTTTTACCCTTCAAAACCCCGAGTGGTATATTTCCGAGTGCAATAAGGAGTAAAGGTAATTGCACCAAGGCTCTAGTCCCAAGATGAGTGGACTATATCATGGAGAGTGATGTGTATAAAATCTGCTTTGAAAATCTGAAACAAGCCTTAAAAACCTAGGGTTAACGCACTGGTGGTAAGATGGGTGAACAATATACAAGGGCAATAAATATTCCGACGTGAACTTAAGAACTTAATGGAAGTGTTCTTTCACCTACACTGAGAAATATCACTATGGACTCTCTTCTCGACAGGCTTAAGAGTACGATATAATTATCAGAGTAGTTGTAGCATTGTTGGATTGATTTTAAATTGTCTTTGTCTTTCCAAGAAATGTAGCGCTACTTTTTTGACAAACTGATCCGGATCAGATCACGAAAATAGAAGAACCTGGATCATTGTGAAATATTTTTTGTTGAAGCAATGATGTATGATGAAATTTGTAAACACAAAGCACCAGGGATCAAAAAATTGTAAGCAATTGCATGTATTTTATGGAATTAATTACTTCTTCTGAAATCAATTTATTTATTTGAAAAGATTTTTTTGAAAGCGATGATAAAAGAAACAAAAATATCACTTCCAGTCTTTTCAATACCCGAAGAAAAAATTATAGACACATCACTCCCAGTGTGCATAATTTGCATTGTGTACTTTTTCTTTATGGTGTAATTCGACTTGAATCCTGATGTAAGCCTCAAGCGCATTTGTTTCTTCTTTTGTCCAGTTTCTTGAGCTTAAGAGAAAATATTATTTTGTAAGTAAAATAATTAAATTATTCAAAAAAGAGTTACGATTTATCATTTTTATTTACGAAATAGTTATCTCAGTAGGTAGTTTGACATTTCACTTATCTTACTTACAGTATCGGGGGTGTTACCACTTCAAATTTACATAATCTTTCTTTGAAATATTTTTTTTAGAAACTAGAAAGTTTTGTGTTTAAATTCCTATTCAATGTAACACATGAACAATATTTTGCTGCTAATATTTTCGCAGTGCGTTTGGATTCTTAAACATTATTAATATGGTAACGATATGACGTGCCCTATTCCATTTTTATTTTTGTTAGGACCGCACCGTTGCCTTCTCTTTTCGACAATCACTGGTTCATGGACAAAATATGGTAGTTTGTCGAAAGTAATGTCCTATTCACAACACAATCATCTTTTTTCTAATATATATTTCTAATATTTTATGAAAAAAAAGCCTGTCCATTAGTTTCGAAAATAATTCAAAACTATACAGCCTGCTGGTTATTAAATTTAGAACTTAATTTTTCCTCTATGTATTTGTTAAAAATAATAAAACTATTCAGAGAGCACATTTATCGTTGTTTTGGTAAAGGTTGAAATATGGGACGTCAAATCGTAACCACATTAACCCTTGTTTAAAAGTCTAGCGCACTGCCGTATATCTTCTTACATTACAGAACAAAAAGCAACATCTCGAAATACCTACGTAATTCATCCGAATAAGGAAAAATGCTAAAATATGGAACACTACCTAATCAATATTTGTTGTTTTATGAATGGTGTTGCATATTTTAGTCTGGAAACGTGATTGCGAGGCTATCGTTTACAACCACACCAACACTGAATGAAACAATCCACCCAGTGGGAAATAGTGAAATAAATTTTCAGATTCTCGATCTCGATGAAAAGCAGGATCACATGTTGTTGTAAGTGCATGTAATATGTAAATCGTTGATCTATATGGATCATATCTGATAACAAAAAACGGATATTAATAACAACAATTGGCATTCATTCCTACAAAGTTTTCTTTTTGAGTGATTTGAACTTAAGAAATATTATACTATCTGTGTGCAATTACTGGATTTTATAATTTAGGAATTTATAAATTTTATGAAATAAATAAATAGTCTACTAAACTAAACTGTAACTAAGCTAAAAATAAAGGAGCATGTACATTGTGTTGTGCATGCTCGTAGTTATTTATTTTTATTACATTAACGAATTTGGGCGGATCGTAGTTCGTCAGGTCAGCTCGTATATTATAAGTTATAACAAAAAAGCCATGCGTCTTTTTCGAAAATAGGTTCAAAATTCACTTTTTATTTTATACATATTCAAAAATCATTCGGAAAGCAGATTTATCGTTGTTAGGTACGGTACCTCAGTGAAAGGAATATTAATGCAGAACTAGATGGCATAGAACTTAGAGTGACAGTCGCAACAGGTATACCACAAGGAGGAGTCATTTCCCCCCTACTCTGGGTTCATGTCATAAATGAAATATTACTACAATAATTCGAAAATATAGGGGTCGTCAAAGTAACTGCTTATGCAGATGATGTAGTAGTACTTGCCACAGGCAAATTCCTACCGACCATAAGTGAACTACTAGAAAACGCATTACGAGTCAATCCACAGAAGACTGAACTAGTCTTGTTCATTAAAAAAATAGTGATTCCACACTTCGATCCTTCAACGATTGAGGGTATACACCTTAGGGTAGCCGGGAGTGCCAATTATCTGTGTATAATCTTAGACAGGAAACTTAATTGTCATTTAAACGTCAATGAAAGAGTAAAAAAAGTTGCAAATGCTTTTTACGCATGCAGCCGAAACTTCGGCAAAAGGCGACGACCAAACCCCAAAATAATTCTGTCGATGTATACGGCTGTTTCGCGTCCAATTCTCAAGTACGGAAGCTTAGTTTGATTGCAAGCCACAAGCAAAGCATCGAATCTTAAACTATTGACCAAATTACAAAGACTAGCTTATATAGGTACAACCAGATCAATAAGGACAACACCTCCTGCTGGAATGGAGACTATCCTCAACTTGCTACCCTTAGAAGTATACATGCAACAATCTGCAGCCAAATGTTCCTTCAAAATCAGCCAAACCAAAAGCTGGAAACCTTTCTGAGCAATAATACGTTGACCCTTCTGACTACTTGTCTCTCCCCATCTTGACTTCGATAAACCATTCTCTTGCTATTTTCCTAGCAGGGAAGAATAGAATGCAGATGAACCCACAAAAAGTAATAAGATGGACTGTGGAACAGGGGCTGCAATTTTCTCCGAAGAGTAAAATATACACCACTCGATCAGATTGCCTGATCACACCAATGTCTTTCAGGCGGATGTTCTGGCGATCGCCGAAGCTGCTCATATGGTGTCAATATTAAATGCTGATATTACCATATATATTGACAGCCAAGCGGCTATAAAAGCAGTGTGCTATTGAAATAAAATCAAAGCTAGTTCGTCGCTGCCGCGAAGAGCTTCTCTGCTTGCAGCATACCACGCGCCTCTGCTGGGTCCCTTGACACAGGAACAAAACCGGCAACGAGAGGGCTGATGAACTGGCAAGAAACGGATCCGCCATGGATCAAGATCGAGCGATTAAATCTATCATACAACCACTCTGTAATCTCAGAGAGAGAGAGAGAGAGAGAGAGAGAGTGGAAAATAAGATCCGTATGAAAGCCAAGTCAAGTGGAAAGAATTACCTACCCGCGAAATATCACGGAAGCTATGGGCGGAATATAATCCAAGTCGGACTAGCAAACTTATGCGATTTGATAGAACATGGCTATATAAACAAAAAACGGAGCGGAAACAGAATATATTTTCATATCATGATTCGTGATGTCGATTAAACCCAAGATCCCATGTTGTTCTTGTGAGGGCATGTTAATCGATGATCTATACAGATCATAGCTGATAATAAATAAAGTGCACGACTGGGTCGCACGAAACTTACTCGTTTAGTGCGAGTCTGACTGACTTTCAGAGTCTAAAGCAAATCGAAAATTGAGGACCCAATAGTTTTGAAAACATTTGACTCTAAGTTTGCATTTTGGTCAAACTCGTTATTGTCGTTTTCCGGTAAACTGAAAAAAACTAAATTTTAAAAAAGTCCTTTTTTCAAAAATCCACTGTACGATAATATAGAGAAAAACTGAGTTTGCTATTAAGTTATAAAAGACAACATTACCTTAGAAATAAATTTTTGTTACAATCGTATAGAGCGTTTTCGAGATATGTCGAAATTTCAAAAGTACCGTTGTTCGAATTTTTAGCCAAAAACTGGGTACGCAGTCCTGGTAACCTCACCTACTTAAGCTTAAATATCAATTCGATCAAATCAAACTGGTACGAAAATTTTATATGGGAAGTACCATTAATATTGAGGTTACCTTGAAGAAAAAAACACCTCCCGAGCTATAAGCCGAAAAACTCCAAATCCGAGGTTGAACGTAATTAGGGAAGCCGTTGATTAAGATCTCGATTTCGAAATTTTATACGAAACCAATATCTTTCTCTTACTAGGTAATGGAGAAAGTTAAAAACGTCCATAGGGATCAAACCAGTCCAACCATTCTAAAGAAAAATCCCCACGCTAATCGGATCATGCTTAGCGCTACGAGCTAACAGCAAAAATATTATAACCGGCTTTTTTGTAAAAATCTTATCATAATCTACATTTATAAAAAAAAAATATTTTAGTACTAATACATGTCCGCACGCATCACTTCACTGAGGAGGAAAATGTTCATTCAAAGAATAGGAGGGTGTGTATTTCTACGTATATTTCAGTAGAACTTAGAAAATCCGACATGCACGTTGTCAATAATCAGTTTAGTTCTGCTACTACATCCAAACACGTCAAACTGTTCAAACCATTCCAAAAAAATTTGCTTAAAAAAAAAAAAAAAAAAAACAGCAGGTACCTCAACTATAGGTCATTCAAACAAAGCCAAGTTCATTGCTGTTTGAGTCTACCTTTCTTAGAATTACGAAACTTTAAGCTTTAAATATTATGTACCTACTTCCCACTTCTGCAAAACAGTATTAACGTTTTGGCCTTGTCATTCGTTTCAATTGAATTGATATGTCAACAAACTCGATTCATTTGGAGATCCGCATCTGTATGGTGTAGCTGTAGATGTTAATTCCGTTAAAAAAAATCGTTCAATTAGCTCAGTTAAAGGGATGAAATTTGGTATAAGAATTGTGCAAAAATTAAGTTTTACATTCAGAAACACACAAAAAAAAAAAACATTTCTGCTTAAAATGTGTATTGGTAAGGTTCAATAAATGTATTAATAGTAACGAATTGAATAATTGCATGAAATATGTTTTTCTTCATGAATTTAGGTTGTATACCTAAGCCTATTTATACTGAGAACTCATAGGATGTTAAACATTTAAGTTGTGCATTATGATTTTTTCTTTTCAGGCAGAAAATTCACTTATTTAAAATCAATTAACTTTCGGTTAAAAACTAACAAGTTACTGGATTTAAAATAACCGAATATATTTTTTTAAGGAAACTCGGTTAAAACTAACCGATTTATCAATTTCCCCTCCTAGTTTGCTCGTTCGTAAATAACAAACTAACTTTGTTGTTATTAGCTTACCCGCACAAGACTTATTGGTTGCTTTTAAGAGAGGTTGTTAGATTCTAATAAACAATGAATGGGTTAAATTCTCACGAGTATAGTGATTAAAAGCAACCCAATGATTTGTTGTATTTAAACAAGCCTTATTGGGCATTTTTAACAGAGATGTTGTTCAATTTGAACAAACATTGTATTGGTTAAAACGGTTTTTAATAACCAATCGCTGTGTTAAAACTTCAAATTGACCATGCTGTGTTCAACTAATTTACTCATTAGATTTTAACAAAAGCCAAAATAGAACTGTTAAGTTCATAGATTAATATTAATAGAATTACTGTATGTAGGGTATATGGAGGCCTTCGATATTCGATTGCTCTGGGCTACTTAAAAGATTCACACCTTTCGAAACAAGAGTAATTCTCTCCAAAACCTTACTCATTCCTATTATGTTATATGGATGCTAGTTTTTTAACAATTGCGCTTATGATCACAGGCGGATACTTAATGTGGCATACAACAGTATGCGCGATATATTTTTGAAATTAGAAGAAATGACCATTTATCTTTGTTTTCTAAATCCATTTATGGCATCACTCTCGAAGACGTTTTTAAGTTAAGAACGTTGGTATTGCTTCACAATATGCTCCAACCGCGCCAACCACCTTACCTTTATAGCAGTATCCGTTTTACGCGTTCGATTAGAACCCTTGATCTCATACCAATTCATTACCGTTTCTTGATTTCCGAACGTTAATTCTTTATCTATGCGATTCGACTATGGAACTCCCTTCCCCGACTTGACGCAGTTCAAGACAAAACTGAGACAATACTTTTTATTGTTTTTAATTTGTCTTTTTTGCTTCTTACTCCTTGCATTATTTTAATATTTTACCAATAAGTAAATAATGGCATATTGATTAAATTGAATTTATGTATTTTCTTTGCATTTTTTTTTTTTATTTGTATGCCTACTCGCAGCGGATTTTTGTTTGTAATCTCCTACTCGTCTTCCTGTAACACTAAAATTAATTTAATTTATCATAGCACTTTGCTGAAACCTGCACTACTAAATAAGATAATTATACCTTACTGTGAATGACTATTGAATAAATATTTGAATAACAACTGATAAAGCGTGTTACTTTTAACAGTATGCATTTAACCTCTTTAACTCGGTAGTTTTAAACAACAAATACAAATATTTTCTACAGAGACTTAGTTAATTGAAGCCTTTTTTTTAGCCGAGCAAAAATCGCACTCGGTTGAGGTCAAAATTTCTGCGTGTTGACTATAGATACTAGTTAACTTGGACCGTTCCCTTGGATATTCTCAATCTTCTGTATTTGCTGATTAATTAATTGTTTCTTGTTATTAAAAATATCGCATGGGAAAATGGGTGTTGCAATTTTTTTTGAAGGAGTAGGTTCCAACAATTTTCGTAATGAAAATGTACCATATCAAACATAGCGCACCCGTCACCAGTGTTAATTTGCGATATAAATTTGTTTTGACGACAAAACCTATGCATATTTCAATTTACTTTGTTAAGATAAATGTCTAATAAAGCAGATTACTTATCAAGTGATCTAAGTGAGGAAGACCTTTCATTTGATAAAGTATGTATATATTTGTAATTTATTAATTTCAAATATCGTTAATCATTTCTGTTATTATTGTCACTTAAGAATTTCTTAGTGGCTTAGTGGTAAGTGTGTTAAACCACTAAGCGAGGTGACCAAAGTTTGATTCCCCGAAAAACCCAAATTTTATAAAAAAAAAATATTTGACTGCGTCACCTTTTATGAAAGTCTGACAAGCATCCAAGAGTATAACTGAACTGTCATGAAAAAGCGTCTCAATTAGCCGTTTGGAATCGGCATAAAATTGTACATCCCTTCCATTCGTCCCAAAAATTAGGAATTCACACAAAACGAATGGTTGTGGGAAGCTAGAGCTAGGGTCCACGCTCCACGGACCTGTTGTGCCAACTCTTTATTTTTTTTAAATAATTCCTCTGAACTGTTCCCATCACATTCCATATTATTAAGCCATGAAAAAAAAGGACAATGTAAAATGCAGCTCTAAGTTTTGAACTATAAAATAAATATAGTTCGGATAATATCGTTCTATAAGATTTTATTATGTTGACCCACCAAAATTAAATTTTGAATTGCGGTGTAGTCACAAAAAATAAAGCCAGGTACATTTAAACATAATTTAATAAACAAAAACCTCCGCATTCTTAGTTCTATCTCGTGGGGTTATTGTAATCTTTACATATCCCTCGTACGTATAAGTATAACTTAACCTCCGAACATTGTTGTGAAACTAAATAAAATGTGTCTTCATGGCGACAGAGGAGCACTCCGCTTGTGCACTCCCAGGCTTTCGTTCTGTTATTTGTTACCCAATGAATTACGATTTAGATCATTTGACGTGCCACCCTGTATGTTATATATGTATATAATTGTACATGTACAATACATTATTCAACACGGAAATTGGTTGTATCCATATGCGTGTGCCATATTCAAAAAGAACACTGAGAAAGGAGCAAGTATGTTTTAACAAACTATCTGACATATCATCACAGCCTTGACTATCTTTTCGCGTTCCAATTACTCCCCCAACACAAATTGGAATGAAAAATATCATAGTGGAAAGGGAGGAATTAAAAAAAAACTTATTGCATAAAAAGGATAAGCAAAAAGTATCATCAAGCAAAATATAATTTTTTGCTTTCGCAAATGATGGTTGGGAAAAAATGTAGATGGATTTAGTTTTTTTTCTAAAAAAAAAAAATGCCATTAATGAGGACGAATTGTGCTGGTTAAGAAAATCACATTTATTTTCAGGTTCAGATCATTAGACGGTTTGCTCCGTGTTAGACTCTATTATCAAGTAGCTTCTCAAAACTTAAAGTTGAGAAGCTACGTGATAAAGCTGCTGCTTTGGTTTCATATTGTTTGAAAGTATAATATAGGCACTACTTACTAAATTGTGTTTATATTAAGGACTTGACAATTTTTTTTAAATAAAATGCAAACTACTTGAGATATCTCACAATTACTCAATTACTATCGAAACATTTGTGAATCGAATTCGACTTCGTTCATAACGTACACCATGGGAACGTATGCAGCGGTCGATACGTTAAACCCAATTTTCGATGACTCGGCCGCACATTTTGACCGATACAGCCGCTATTTCTTGTTCAATATAGGCTCTGAGTTCCTCTTGCGCCGCCGGATAGACCAATGATTTAATATAGCCTCATCAACGTCCAGAGGCACTAAATCTCGATTCTCGAGAAAACACGTTCACCGAACTGAGACTTTAATAATTCAATTGTTGTACTCGCTGTGTTGTTTATTATACCGTCTTATTGTTGGAACCACATATCACTGATGTCCAATTCATGCAATTGCTCAAAAAAATAACGTTACAATTATGTCTCTCTAGCGAATTTTACTGAATATTTTGATATGGACATTTCGGTAACCGGTTTAAGGGTGCGTTCACACTGAAAGTTTGAAGTTTTCAAGCCGCTAATGAAAGACCCTTTACAATACAGATAAACAAAATGTAAGTTGAATTTCTTTCGATTTGTTTTTTTACGGATATAGTTAGTTTATTTATTGAGAAGATTTTACTACATATTCAATATTAACTGACCTAATGAAGCTATCTGATATATTCACCCCAATTTTGGGGTAGTTTAATAACCTTTTCCGTTGTCCACATATCCGAACCTGAATCAAAATTGTTAAAAAATAAATATGCAGGGTGAATAATTATTGTAAGCTATGTATTTATAGACTTAACAGTTTTTCTTTTACTTCATACTAGTTGTATTGTATATATCTTTCTCTGAACGAGCATAACCAGTAGGTACCGACTGATTATCAACAACCTTCTGAAAGTTTTAAACCGTTGTATGTTAAGAATTATAAGGCGTTGGATTCCCGTTGATCGAGAATTATTACCTCAAACATTTCTTATTGTTAATCGAAACTATATGAAGAACGAAAATGGATTTATTAAATATACACAAAATATATAGGAACATATGATTAAATATGATTATAACACATGATTTAATTGCAATGGATTCTGTATAAATATCTGTCAAATAATCGTCTACACTGCGTTTTTATTGGTTTAATGAAATAATATATTGACGTTTTAAAAAGTTTGTAAAGTTCAAAACTTGATCTCGTTATCGAGACTTAGCGATCAATTAGCAGAATAGTTTAATATGAAGTAAGATATTATCTTTAAATAAATCATATGGGTAAACATATTCAGATAAAAATTAAAGTTCAATTGCTTGGTAGCATGTCGATGTTATTGGGTTTTTATCAAACCAAAAAAATTAATAATAATAGGTATAGTCTGCTATCATAAATGCGGTATGTGTGTGAGAGATAGGAAAAATGTTTGAAAAATTTCCAGAAAGATAATATCCAAAGAATTTATCAGTGACAATATAGAAAAACATACCCGCTATATTGGAAAAGAGTTAATTGACAAGAGGGCAATTATTATTGAAAGTTTGTTAGCACTATAGGTGTGTACTTTATTGAAACTGTTTATATAGGTAGAAAAAAAAACGGAGGAGGTTTATCTAATTTACAGTATAGGTAAGTTATAAATGAAGATGCGATTCGGCAAATTGTAGGGAAAATAAAACATGAATAATGAGAACACATATGTTGGTGGGAACATGGTATTGAGTCTCTTAAAAGACCATATTCAGCCGAACAGCTGGCGAAGGCCCTGAAATGGTATAATGGTTCAAGCAAAAAGAGGATGAAAAATTGCGATATTTATAACGACGACTTATATCGGCAGCAAAAACAGCGCTTATTAAGATGTGGATTTGTCGCTGGCGGCAGCCTTAGGCAAGAAGTCTTAAGTTTCAACCATGTGAACAATAAATTGAAATGAAAAAAGACAGGGCGACAAGGCGATGCGCTGTCATATGACTTAACATCGTTCTTAAAAGAATAGTGCAAAACTCCAACGCCAACACCAAAGGCACGATTTTCCAAAAGTCTGTCGAATTACTAGTGTACGCCGAAGATATTGACATAATTGACAGAACGCAGCGTTATGTGAATGGGGCTTTTGTGAGTATTGAGACTGAGGCTTGTCGGTTAATGAGGGTCAGACATAGTGTATGCTGTCAACTGAAAAGGACTCTCAGCTCTCATACAGAACGTCACCATAGAGAGATAGTTATAACTTTAAGGTGTTTATGACTTTGTCTACCTATGCTTCGACAGAAACTCGGACAACGAAATCAGCGTTAAGGGCAAACGCTGTTTCTTTGGGCTAAGAAGGCAACTGAGTAGTAAAGCTCTCTCTAAAACAACTAAAGTGACCTTTTATAAGAACCTAACCATCCCAGTCCTGTTGTCAGAGGCATGGAAACTTTCAAAGGTAATATTAGGTCCTGTATGCCTAGAATAGAGGAGATACAACGAAGAACTCCATGAGCTGTATAGCAACATCGACCTAGCAAAAAGAGTGTCTGGGTCATGTAAAGTGAATGGACTATGATCCAGCCGGAAGACTTCTGAGTCCACACCCGAATGACGGCGCGGTAGAGGAAGAAAGACAGCGATTCAACCACCTTAACCTGACCTTAACCAACTTAGCGTGCGAAAATAGAGACAGCTGGCTAGAGATCGTGCTAGCTGGAGACGCTTGTTGGTTGAGGTTCAGTTCCACCCCGGACTCTAGCACCACCTTAATATCTATATAAAAGGCATAGGCATAGTGTGGTCAAAATTGTACAAAGGGACGAGTCACCTCCTTTTTAAAAAAATAACAAAAACCACCAAACCAGTTAAGGTCAAACTTTAAGCAAATCTGATATTGGCCGGCTGGATGCAACATATGGCTTTTGTAATAGAATGGTAGACATTCAATACAAAACATGGTTTCCAGCAATGGTTTACTCTCTCCTATATATCTATATTAGTTAGGCAGGGATGTGCCTTGAGTCCAGCTCTTTTTTCGCTATTTCTAGATGATTTACTGGATGGACTGCCGGGAGGTGTGGAATATGCTGGAACGTGTATCAAGGGTCTTATGTTTGCGGATGATGTTGTTTTGCTATCCAGTTCTACAAAAGCATTACAGTTAATGATAAATCGCCTTCATGACTATTGTGAGCTCTGGAGTCTAGTCGTAAACCTGGAAAAATCAAAAATAATGATTTGTAAAAAAGGTGGAGGTAGACGTTGCAGAAAGGAAAAGTGGCATTACAATGGTGTGGAACTAGACGTAGTGGTTGAATATAAGTACCTGGGTGTAATTTTAACAAAGAGCTTAACCTTGCAGAGACACCTACAGGATAAATTGGCAAATGCTAAAAAATAGCAGCGTTGAAGACTATCTCTAATAAATCAAGCTGGTACGCAGAGTGGCTGGATCTCACAAATCAATGTGACATAGAAGTCGATTTGAGTATTGAAAATGTGGCAAATTGGAAACCTGTCTTATATGGGCTGATTGGAAAGCTGGATGAACTTTTTGCGTCGAAATACAGGGAGGAAGCCGAATCATCAATTTATAGACCGATTTATAGTCGTTTCAATCATAACTTAACGGAGAAAAACTATTTCCATGATAAAAACAGTGTGCAGTTAATGATGTTAAGGCTACGTGGGGAACTGGTGAAGCTAAACTACATACCACATAGGGAGGATCTGCCACGCGTCTGTGGATTATGTAACTTGAGAGAACGAGAAGATGTCTTGCACTTTATAGGTAAATGTCCAGTTCTTCAGGAAACAAGAATGCATGTATTTGGGAAAAATTATCTTACAGATGAAGAAAGCATAAATGTGTTAAACGAACTTGATGTGTACAAACTGTTTACATTTTCAAAAACCGCTTTAGCTTATAGAGAACGAATTTTGGGTGGAAATTTTTAAAATGATGTATCTTCTTACTTTTTTTTGTCTTTCTAATATGAACAATAGCATATCTTTACAACCATAAAGTCATTCATAACTGAATTATAATTGTCAATCTGGCGGACGGCAAAGCCATGCTCAATGTTTTGTAAAATTGTATGAATACTGAAATAATAAAATCTAATCTAATCTAAAATCTAATCTAATCTAATCTATATTAGGTACTTAGTATAAAATATCAAAATGCTGGATTATCCATTTGCCTTTTTTTTTACGAATTTGGTCAGAAATTATATGGCATTGGAAAAGAAGGTCAAGAGGTATGATAACTTAGGCGCGAAAAAAATTATTGCGGTTTTTTGTAGAGGCGTTAAATATAAGTTATTTTTGTTAGTATGTAGTTTATAAAAAATATTTCAAACTTGAAATTTAAAGAAAAAACATTAAAAAAAATGTTGCATGATGTTTTTTTCAATATTTAAAACAAAGTAACTAGATTTGGATCTAATATGCCCCTAGTTATTCTTAATCCAACACAAAAAAAAACAGATTGATATCATTCGGAAGGTACTGTGCCATAGATGTCCACAGCGAAATTGTGACAATATGTCGCCATTAAGGCTAGTAAATTTGTGTTCATAATTCCAAGTGCAAAAAGCTTGTCAGTTAAATGAAAACATTTTGTCAACATTCAATTTGTTACCACTATATTGCCATAGTAACGTATTTACGAAGAAAAAAATGCTATTACCTACTAAGAATAGTAATCAACTGTACAATTTTAATTCGAAGCATATCTTTGATGTGTTGACAACCACTTATATACATACAATACATCCGAAATAGATTCAAATGGTGGAGATGATTAGGATATATGTAATTGAAGAGCTCAGAGATATTACTTGGTATGTAAAGTTTAATTATACGTTGAAATAATTTAATGAATTTAATCTTATTGTTAATAATTTTTATATATTTGATTTTCAAAAATATTTATTTTGAAATATGATATAACAACTTCTGAAAAATTTGCTAAGGACCAAATAAAACAGGGCAAAGTAGGAAAAAATGTTGGCAGGCTTTCAATTAAAGTTGTCTTGTCAATGCATTCGCACACATATTCCAGACCAATCTAGTTGACGTTTGACTTGAACCAGGTATCCGAACGTCCTCAATGTTATACAGGGAAAATGTTTGTCGACATACCGAAATGTTTTGCTTTAAATTTTCATAGCGACGTATTAAAATGCAAGTCATAAGCAAAACTTATTTTGAAGGGGCGTATTTTTGTCGATATTTATAAAAAAATTTATAAAAAAATAACATACATTGTGTTTAGTTTTTGTAATACTACATACTTATAAAAAGTCGATATTCGACCACAAGCGAAACTAATTAATATTGATCTTCGAAACGAAATTTATTTCTTATTGAATTAGGGTCTTAATTCTTTTGTCCCTTTAATTGTAAAAACGCTAGTAGTATCTACCTACAAAACAAAAAAAGGTACATGCCAAGTTTTAAAAACTATACAATTATGTTCTCTAAAGAGTATATTATGTTGGCAGGAAAATCCATTTCCTCCGCAAAAGCATAAAAACAAAAGCTTCAGAAATAATCGCTTTCTATTTTCATTTATTTGTTCTCTACCGTTTGCTTTCTCTGTGAAAAAAAAAATGTTTTCTAGTGGTTTCCGTCCTTAATGCTGATGGATACTGGTCCTTCAACTAGAAGAACCATGTTCCAATTTTGTGTAATGCATTCTAACTTAACGTTGTGCAATAAGTAGATCATGGTGGAAACTGGAAAGCAAGAAAACAAGAAAACATAGATACCGATGTGAAATATTATTCAAATATATTTTTACACTGTTTCCATCAACTTCCTCGATAGTTTATACTTTCGGGTATGTACCTATACCACATACATTGGCTTCTACTTGTATGCACAAAATGCAACGAACAATTTTTTTTTCCTTTCCTTTTTTTTACAATACTGGCTTAAGCTTATGTTTTGTATCTCGTATATTAGATGCAAGCAAATGGGGAATAATAGTCATATAAGCAGCAATTAAAAGCACATTGTTATACCTTACAGACATTTTACATTGCCGTTTTTTTTTTCTCTCATGTGTAGGTGCATTCAAAGAACCTCTATATTTATCGTAATACTACAGATTTTCAATTATTTGTTTAGTATATAAAGGAGTTCATTCTGTAAAAATATTTCGTATTAATGGTATGGTGAATTATGGTAGTCGGTTTATGTACTACAGACTTTGTTTGGTGGGCAATTATTTGCTGCAACAACTTCTGACCTAATGATTTGAACTTTTGCAGGTGGATAGATATCGATTAAATTTAACAAATAGGGCAAAATACTGGAAAAAAATAATTGGCAAAAAAACAGTTTTCTTTTGAAAGTAAATATATATATCTTTCAGTAACGAAAATAGTCCGCATTATAGTAGATTTCAGACTTCAGATCGTGTAATATAATCGTATAAATATAAAATTCGGTTAGTCACAGGAACCTACAAATTTCGTAACTATTTATAACTATAAGCACTTATTATTTCACATACTCAAAAACAAACAAAAAGTACACAGCATCCAATTGACCCATGAAGGCGTAACAAGCTTATCCTCGCCAACCAAGCTATCATGAAGATTTTAAATTATTTGTAACAGATCCCAGATAAAAGTCAAGAGTGCCTAGCGAAGGACTTCTATAGGACTCTTAATACCTAATTGATCTTACAAATATCAGATCAAATAAAATCATTCCTAAGGTATAGAAAATCCGTGATTTTAGGCAAACGTTTCAAATACATATCGGTACTTCTTCTTTAGCTATGTGTATGTGTCAAAAATAGTTCAAAAGGTTCATATCACATTCAATTTATTTAAAGTAAACTAAATTTTGATTTACTTTCTAGATAAACTAGTTTTAGACAGGGATTCTTCCCAACAATTTTGAAATTTGAACGTAAATAATAGCAAACCATGCAACTAATATACTATTAACTTCGAGTTTAGTGAAATTGCTGGATTTGGCCTTTGGATGTATGCTGGGTTGATAAATCGAAGATATACTATAGAATCTTGACAGGAGTGTAGATATGAATGAGGGCGAAGAAAATGTCTGAAGTGTTCTTGCGGTGCTCAAAGTTACTTTATTGGGCTTTACTAATAATCATTTTTACGTCAAATATTTTGTAGGTCAAAAATAAGGAAATCATAAAGTGCTATTAAATTCGCCCTACATATACCAATCTTCCAATTTCCAAATTCTTTTTGACGCAAGCAACAACACTATTTAAGAATAAAATACAAATTAGAAAATGCACAAAATATCAGATGATTTGTCAAATTTCTAATGCAAAGCAGTAATGCCCTATCATTCGACCAAAAACATTTTCGGAACTATGTATTATGGTGTATAGAATGCCTTCACTGAGAAAATCTACAGAGCTGCGATAGCCCTACTAAATGCGCCGCCTCTTTTTTATGAAGGCACATCAACTGCTACTTTTGTGGATACTATGACCAAAACTAAGGCGTGATACCTTCATTTACATGGGTACAGCACATTAACAGAGCTGCCGTAACCAACAAAAAATATTTGAAGACATCCAAATTAGCTATCAGACCCGCATAAAGAGCTGTTAAAACCTCCTTACAGAGCTAATGCGAACGCATTGGAGGCTGTCACAGCTTCTCAACAGATTTGTGATGCCCATATACAGAGCTATCAGAACCTCATGAGAGGCTGCCACAGCCGCTAAAAACATTTGTAGTTCCCGTATACAGAGCTGCCAGAACCTCATGAAAGGCTGTGTAGTATACCGAGCGTGTAGTGTATACAAAAAATGCAATGAACAAAACGAAAAGATTTATTACCCCAGGTGGCAGTCCAGCTTTACTGGAAAATCCACCCTCTTCGGAGGTCGGCTCTACGGATTCTGGGGAGAGCCGCTTATTGCAATCCATTGACCCTCTTATTAAAAGTTCAATGGTATCTCGATCGCCTCCATCAAGATCGAACAACCCCGGGAAAAGAAGTCCGCCGGGAGCGCCAGCGAGTAAAAAACGGGACTCAGTATAAGATATAAGCTCTGACGACGAAATTAAAACACTCCGAATCAAGTTTAAGGAAATGGATCTACTCTATCAAACTCTGAAGAAAGAGATAGAACTGTTAAAAGAAGAAAATAATGTTCTAAGGAACACTCATATTCAGAAAGAACGCGAATGCACTCTATCACGCTTGCCTAGTCAGGAATACCACACTGACGAAGAAGAGCTAGCACGCGCAACGAATCGGGTCCCTAAGAAAAGACCTAGTAAGAAAAGGAGAGCCGGTTCTTCGCCTGAAGTCGAGCCTCTAAGTTCTAAGAGAACAAACGCGTAAAGTACCGCAAGAAAAACAACTCCGAGGGAAAATTCTTCCACCGCCTCCAATAAACGTCGTTGGGGTAACGGAGTACAATAAGTTACACAGCCTCCTTAAAGGAACGATAAAATAAAATAAATAGTTGGCGCTACAGGTCGTAGGGACCCTAGGCCTAGCTTCTCACAACCATTCGTTTTGTGTGAGTTTTAATTTTTTGGAACGAATGGAAGGGATCTACAATTTTATGCCGATTCCAAACGGCTAATTGAGAAGCTCTTTCATGACAGTTATACTCTCGGATGTTTGTCAGACGTTCGCGAGAGGCGGCGCAGCGGAAAAAAACCCTAAGTTGGAATTTGGGTTTTCGTGGGATTCGAACCTGAGCCCCTCGCTTAGTAGTCCAACACACTAACCACTAACCACTAAGCCACTGCGCCTGCGGAACGATAACATCGGAATTTAAGGTAACATCTTTGAGGAATAATGCGTGGAAAATTAACGTCGTTAACCACGAGAAGACTACCGGGCAGTGTCCCAAAAGCTAAATACCGAGAAGATCCAGTGGTATACTTTTGAAATAAAGTCAGAAAGGCCACATCGTGTTGTAGCGAGGGGACTCCACCACTCATGCACCAAAGAAGAGGTTATAAACGACCTCCGTTACAAAGGGTTTAAAATTCTTGATGTCGTAAATATCATCAAGAAAGAGAAGCAAAAAACGGAAGAAGGTAAGGACATCCTGGTAAGGCGTGGACTTCCACTCTTTATGCTTACCTTCGATAGGTCTGATAATATCGAAGATATCTACCGAATTAAAACCATACTTAATATTGTGGTAAAAATCGAGCCCATGCGCAGAAATTTGAAAACAATTCCACAGTGCAAACGTTGCCAAGAATTCAATCATACGCAAATGTATTGCAAAAAAGAGCCGCGATGTGTAAAATGCGCCGGAAGTCATTTCTCCCAAGACTGTGGAGCAAATAAACAATCCTCCGCTTCCTGTGCTAATTGCAAGGGAAAGCACCCGGCGAATTATAGAGGCTGTGAAGTAGCTAAGGAGTTGCAAGAACGGAGAGATGTGCTCTTCAAAACGCAAAATAGAAAAACAAAGCCGCTTACCAAGACAAAGCGTAGGACCGCCCAGGAGGCGAACCTCCGGTTCAAAAGCGTAATATTGTCAGAGAAAGAGAGACAATAGAAAGGCCCTCGACCTCTGTTGTCAAAAGAACCGCTACTGAAAAGCTACCATCAGGAAAGCCATCGAATAGTGGCCCTCGAATAGCCAGAATGCAGACCTATGCTCAGGCCGCGGCATTCGAAGGAGCGAAAAACGTTAAAACTTCGCCGGACCCTGTTTCTCATGTTTTCTCAGTTATTCTCGAGAAACTTGAAGAGCAATGCAATATAAACAAAATTATTCTCGATCGCTTGGTTAAGTTTTTACAAAAACTCGGCGAATTGGAAATATTCATACGCGGGAAAGATATTGACATTTGCTTGATTTCTGAAACTCACGTGAAAAAGGGATCGAATTTAAAAATAAAAGGCTACAATGATTTCCACGCTTGTCACCCATCGGGAAACGCCAGAGGTGGATCATCATTGCTTATTAAAGACTGCATTGACCAATACGAAGACCTGAAGATAGAGCTTGAAACTATGCAACTGTGCACGATTCGAGTTAAAAATAGTCAGCGTACTCTTAGAATTTCATCTATCTACTGTCCACCGCGTTCCGCGCTTGAAAAAAGTGATTATACTAACCTGCTTAAATCGCTCAAACCAAATTTCATTATTGATTTTAATGCGAAGCACACATTCTGGGGCTCCAGATACATCTCGCGAAAAGGTAGAATGCTCTATGGGCCAGGTATGGAATGCTGTTGCGATTTCCTCTCGACGGGCAAACCGACCTACTGGCCAACTGATACTTCAAAACTACCTGACCTGATAGATTTTTTCGTTGTGAAAGGAATACCTACCAACCACATTTAAGTTGAAGAGAGCTTTGATCTATCATCTGACCACTCACCGGTTATTTTAACATTGAGTGTAAAACTAGCCAATAACCTAGAGCCAGCGAGATTAACTGGTAGAAACACTAACTGGGGAGGCTTTAGGAACGAAATAGAAGAGAATGTTGAACTGAGTGTTCCACTTACGACACCCTATGAACTTGAGGTTGAAGTTGATCGCTTGAAAGTTTAACAGCGAAAAAAAATCCAATTATTCACTTTGGAAAGCTGTAAAAGGCACCAAAAGGCCCAAAATCCCCGCGCCGCCAATGGGCAAGGGAAGATAAGGAAAAAGCGGACGTTTTTGCTGCTCATCTAGAAGAAACTTTTAAACCGTACGATGGTCAAGCGATCCACGACAATACTAATAGGGCGGAATTACAATATGACGATTCAACACTCACTAGTGCAACGCTAAGTGAACTAAAACGTGAAATCGAATCCCTAAAAACTAAGAAAGCTCCTGGTTATGATTTGATCACCGGAGAGGTTCTCAAAGCTCTACCAAGGAAAGCATTAATTAAGCATTTGAAGAAAAAAAGATTTGCTCAAGCGTATTCCTTGACGTCTCACAAGCCTTTGATAAGGTGTGGCACGACGGCTTGCAATTTAATTTACGACAAGTTCTCCCCGCAAGCCTATATGATATTCTAGAATCATATCTCGGGAATAGACTCTTCCGTGTTAGAAATGGAAACGAAACTCGGAGCTAAAAGAAATTTCGGCCGGGGTACCGCAAGGAAGCGTCCTTGGTCCGCTTCTCTATTTGTTATATACTCGCGATATTCCAAGGGAAGATGGCACTACCCTTGCTACGTTCGCCGACGACACAGCTATCCTAGCTGTAGGTAATACAATCGAAGAAGCGACTACAAAACTGCAAGCCGCAGTGAATAAGGTAAATGAATGGACAAGGAACTGACGGATCGCCCTCAACGAAACTAAATCTGTTCACGTGAATTTCACCTATAAGAAAACTAATGACTTGCCAATTTTTCTAAACTTGGCCTGAATACCCTTTGCAAACGAGGCCAAATACCTGGGAAAGACACTCGACGCAAAGCTGAAATGGAATTCGCACGTGAAAATGAAACGTAAAGAACTCGATATCAAATATAGAGAAATGTACTGGTTACTCGGAAAACATTCCCAGCTCAGTACTGAAAACAAACTGCTTTTATACAAGCAAGTGCTAAAGCCGGTGTGGACCTACGGTATACAACTTTGGGGTTGTACCAAGAAAACAAATGCCAATATTCTACAAACTTTTCAAAATAAAGTTCTTAGAGAAATTGTACATGCACCATGGTATATTAGAAACGACGATATCCATAGGAATCTCGGAATTCCAACAATCGAAGCTGAAACTAGAAGCTTCGCGAGAAAGCATAGAAACCGACTAATCGGACATATCAACAATACAGTCCGACAAATCTTGGACGAGAGCAATTTATTGCGCCGACTACAAAGAACGAAACCGTTCGACTTGGCAAGATAAGACTAACCGCGTCTTGTTTGCGGAACACGCAG
This sequence comes from Cheilosia vernalis, assembly GCA_949126925.1. Classification (NCBI taxonomy): domain Eukaryota; kingdom Metazoa; phylum Arthropoda; class Insecta; order Diptera; family Syrphidae; genus Cheilosia; species Cheilosia vernalis. The sequence continues at coordinate 46,588,583 of OX421358.1, forward strand.
GATCTTTCATTGGAAAGTAACCTGTCAAAAGTTGTTATTTCATGATAGAAAAATTGCTTGATAAGTTATATCTTAGTTGCAGTATCTAACAATCTTTAGAAGGGTGGTGTTTTTAGTCAGTAAAAATCTGACACTACTATGAGAACGCACTTGCTATTCTCATAGTGTCTTTGGAAGATTTTCACCTACCCTCGGATAAAAAAAAAAAAAAAAAAAAATAAAAATGAAAGGCTGTCACAGCCGCTTAAAAGATTTATGGTAGCCACATGCAGAGCTGTCAGATCCTAACAGAGCTGTCACAACCTCATAGGGTGGTTGTGAACCCAAATGGGAAGTTGAGATACCCTAGTAAAATTATTCCAATACCTACCCTCAAAGAAGTGCCTACGTTGGCAGGCTACAACTCTTAGATGCCTTACAAGCCTCTTATACTTATCCTGACTTCCTTGGAAATTTGGAAATCTCAACTCGGTTAATACCTACATTTATGATCGTCCTTATCCGTTGTAGCCTTTGCAGTTATATACGCAATATAAAAAATATAAATAAAAATTCAAAAAGAATCAATACCTTCTTTTCTAAAATGCATAAAAAAATTTAGAGCAGTTTAAAAATAAATTTAAAACTCTTACCTGGTGAAATTAATAAGACGTCTGTTCAGCACGATTTCTTCTGTACTAATAGCAGTAGAAACGAAGAAAGAGGATTGCTTAGGCCAACACAGAGCTGTCATAGCCGCATGTCAGTTGTTATACCTAGACACGACTCAGTTCTCACTTACTCTACGAGCCAGAACAACCTTACCCTAAGCAGAACTACACAGAAAAGAGCTATCATAGCCCTATGGCAGTGCTGGTACCGTAACGACTAGGTAACGTAGTTGATAAAAGGTTCTTGTAAACAAGCATAGCATTATTAACGGGTACAGGACCTTGTTCAACGGTGTTCACACCCTATCCAAATTAAGTAACTCTTTGTTGGCTACAATAGCCTGGATTTCGGGATGACATCCAAGATATGGGTAAGTTTGCCAAGTTAGGGGTATAGGAAACAGATTTTCGGGTTTGGTACCTACCCATATTCCTAATTTAGTTTTCTCAGTGTTGAATTAGTCGTAGGCTGATAATACAAATCAAAGATCACAATTGAATATTTATGAAATTAATTCGGCAAACTAAAATTCTTGCAGAAAAATGTTTTCTACACGAAAGCTATAACATGTTTTCTCTTTTATGAATTCGCACATACACTGCCGCTCATTTGAATAGGTTCAACTTTTTGTTCACCTAACTGTTAGCCTCTCTTCATATATATTGCAATGACACATATTTTTTATACATGTAATGAAAGAGCATCATTATGCGCTTAGTTTGACAGAAAAAATGTTGTCTTAAAGCTTACCGTTATTCTCACACGGTGGCTTGACTAAATGCATTCATAAAAACAAACACATTTTTTGGTTCATTTGAATAGGTTCAAAAGCAAAAAATTAAGTTTTCGTGTAGTTGCGTCGGTGAATTGTACTAATTTTTTTTTCGGCTAATAAACCTTATTGTGTTCATCTGTTAACGACGAAAATGGGTCGCGGAAAATCTTTAAGCGAGTAAGAAAAGGGCAAAATAAAGACATTTCGAGAATTTGGCCTAAACCAACGATGCATGGCGAAAAAAATTAACAGAAGTCAAAATGTAGTAAGTGGTTATTTGCGGAATGTTGAACAGTACGGAAAAAAAATGAAAGGTGGAAGTTATAGCGCCACATCAAGTGCCGATAGACGTGCAGTCATCAGAGCAGCATCCAATTCTCATGATTCCGCGTCAAAAATTAAGACAAAAACAGGTGTAAAATGTAGTTTGGCGACAGTAATACGGGTGATTAAAACTGCTAAAAATTTAAAAAGAAAAAAATTTAAAAAAAAAACACCAATAAATGAATCGAGACAAGAAATTCGTCTCCAATTTCGTAAAAAATACATGTCGTGGAAGTTGTAGTGGCAAAAAGCGATTTTTCAGATGAAAAACAAATTAATTTAAAGGGCCCTGACGGGTATAATTATTATTTTCATGACCTTCGAAAAGATGAACATTATTTAAATTTTTTTCATCTGAAAAATCGCTTTTTGCCACTACGACTTCCACGACATGTATTTTTTACGAAATTGGAGACGAATTTCTTGTCTCGATTCATTTATTGGTGTTTTTTTTTTAAATTTTTTTCTTTTTAAATTTTTAGCAGTTTTAATCACCCGTATTACTGTCGCCAAACTACATTTTACACCTGTTTTTGTCTTAATTTTTGACGCGGAATCATGAGAATTGGATGCTGCTCTGATGACTGCACGTCTATCGGCACTTGATGTGGCGCTATAACTTCCACCTTTCATTTTTTTTCCGTACTGTTCAACATTCCGCAAATAACCACTTACTACATTTTGACTTCTGTTAATTTTTTTCGCCATGCATCGTTGGTTTAGGCCAAATTCTCGAAATGTCTTTATTTTGCCCTTTTCTTACTCGCTTAAAGATTTTCCGCGACCCATTTTCGTCGTTAACAGATGAACACAATAAGGTTTATTAGCCGAAAAAAAAATTAGTACAATTCACCGACGCAACTACACGAAAACTTAATTTTTTGCTTTTGAACCTATTCAAATGAACCAAAAAAATGTGTTTGTTTTTATGAATGCATTTAGTCAAGCCACCGTGTGAGAATAACGGTAAGCTTTAAGACAACATTTTTTCTGTCAAACTAAGCGCATAATGATGCTCTTTCATTACATGTATAAAAAATATGTGTCATTGCAATATATATGAAGAGAGGCTAACAGTTAGGTGAACAAAAAGTTGAACCTATTCAAATGAGCGGCAGTGTATTAGATACCTGATATTCGATCAACATTTTAATAATTTGTTATTTCGCATGTATTTTTTTGAATGCTGATAGTCCTCACATTTCCATTTTCCGCATAATCAACATTTTCACATCAATTATTGAAAATTCTCTATAAGCTATAACAGAACTCTTTTTTTATAGTGTGGTGTGATGCAGAGGATCTACTTGAGTCCTCGACCATTTGTGTTCATAGTTGTCCATCCCCTCAAATTATCTTGAATGGCACTGAAGTTAGCTGGGAAATGTATTCAGGCAGGCCCGTAGGTCGCCCAAACTTAAGTGAACATATATTTAATTCTCATTGCGACGATTCCCAAGACAAGCTTATATAAAACTATGTTTGCAAACCAGAATACTTCTTTAAACTTATAAAAAGTAAAATAATTAAAAAAAGCAAGCAAGATCAATTAAAAAAAAGCCATGAACTATTTAATTTTATCAAAAATTCGTTGGAAGAAATTATTCTACTGCGCATGTTGGCTAGTTTCAACTTGTTACCTTTCGGCTTACGAAAATAACACACGCGCAGAAATATAATATTTGTGTTAAGGAATAAAACAATAATGGGATATACATATATACTTCGAGCATACTTTTATGGAAATTTGTGTTTGTCAGACTTAAAACCCATTGGTATTGTTTGAATTTCAGAGAAACAAATTAAGAAACGTTTAAAATTTATTAAAATCAATTTATAATTAAACATGCTTAGGCTGAACAAAAAGGTATTTCAATTCGCTCAGATTACATATTCAATACCTACCGTCATTTTGGATTTTTGGGCAACATCCCTTTTCAAAATTACGTTAATGTAAGATTTATATAGCTAATGCCTGAGATAATCATGGTGATGTGATGGCCAGGTTCTCGCAGCAGATAATCAAGAAAAAAAAAGAAACGAAAGAAAAAAGATATCGTCCGTACTTTACGTATCTCTTGCACGTGGAAAACGAAATCAACCTTTTTGCACACCTTATTCACCTCGCAACCAGCTCCAGCCCCTAGTTGTTAATGAATTGTGCTGCTAACCTCCAACGTATCCTGGGAAGCCGCACCTCCTGGATAAATCTCTTAAGTTTGAACGACTCCAATAGTTGCATATGACTAGTCCACTGCGATATGCCCCTACCATTCTCCTGAACTACCCGACGAACGGACAACAAATTTCGAATCATGTGTTAATTGTCAGGTGACAACTTTTCCAATTTTTACACCAAGAAATTTGTTTTTTTTTAATTGAAAAACACCGACATTGTCATACTTTAGTTTAACTTTTGCATAAAGAACTTAAATTGAACGAATTACATAAAGCAGCATGTGCATGCTCGAAATTATTACATATATTCATTACATTAACGAATTTGGGCGGAACGAAATTCGCCAGGTCAGCTAGTAATCTATAAATAAATTAAATATCCAGATCCAAATTAAGTATTATTGTTAAAGGCGACATGGCATTGTTTGGTGAATTAAGCAAAATTAACATCTTTTCTTTTGTTACAACAAGAACGAAATGTGTGTGTTGATTTGCCCGTGTTGGTGAGAACACAGAAAAGAAAGGTGTGAGGGTATTTATGTCAAATTTCATGGGATGATGATGACAAGAAATAAGCCAAGGGGGTATGCAGCAATCACAATACATAAAAATCAAGTGCTCTTATTGATATTGGGTCATCCTTATTTTGTTGCGGCCAGGCTTACGTAGCTTTGTCTATAGTAAAAACTCTTAATAGTGTGCACTTAACTCATTCTAGCCCAAGTCAAATAAAGTGCTATTTTAGAACACCTAAAGTAGATTTAGGCGCAATGTGGTGGTTAGTGTGTTGGACTACTAAGCGAGGGGTTCAGGTTCGAATCCCGCAAAAATCGAAATTCCAATTCAGGGTTTTTTCACTGCGCCACTTCTCGCGAACGTCTGACAAACATCCGAAAGTATAACTGTGTTGAAAGAGCTTCTCAATTTGCCGTTTGGAATCGGCATAAAATTGTAGATCCCTTCCATTCGTTCCGAAATTGAAATCTCACACAAAACGAATGGTTGTGAGAAGCTAGGCCTAGGGTCCCTACGGGCCTGTTGCGCCAAAAATTATATAATATTATTATAAAATAGATTGAGAAATCTCTATAGACCCGATTTGTCCGCACTCAGTTTAAGATTGCACGTGTCCAAAAAATATGGGACCCAGAGTGGGCCATCCGATCTTCAAAAAACATTCCACAAGAAGCCCAAATCGAAAAAACCAACAACAAACTACACTTTATTGCACTTTGTATTATCTAATTTTGACAAACAGCTTTTAAACTAATAAATTTTGTTTTTGTATTGCACAGGATATGTTAATCTATCAGGTCCACCATTTTCGTTGCCATAAATCACTAAATTTGCGCCATTAGAAAATAATGATCTAATCTTAGAAACCCCATTGAAAATATCAGATTGGCCCTTTTTGCGCAACGCCATCGATAGACTAAAAGAAATACGAATGTATAAACTGACTTGATTTTAGTAGTCATGATAAATATCAATATCTTTGAAAAAACTAGTGAGATCAAACCAAAAAAAAAACATAACTTAAAAAAATAAACAAAAAGTTTTCCTATATAAAAACATCTATATAACAAGTTCTTACTTCATGAAGGTGTAATACCAAATATTTAACGAAGAACAATAATGAAATAACTACAAATTAAGAGAGACATTTTATTATTTCACTGACTTCAATTTTGTGGGTTTACTTTGCAAGTTTTCTTTTTATTACGCCAAATTCGAAAGGTTTTAAACTACAAATGTACTTACTTATATTATTAATTGGCACACTTTAAAGAATTTCTTACTTTTAGATGTGGCTTTGATTTATTCGCCTTAAATTTCCCATGCGTTTCACTTTCGCTAGGACAATTAATAGGTTTCGAGTATGTATGTTTGCAGCAATAATCTTGAATTCCCATGGTCAATTGTGTGTGGCTTGCTCACGCAAAAATCCTTCTTTGTACGTGTTCGCTCCCGAGAATAGAGCGAAATATACCATAAAGCACTTAAATGAAAAAGCGGAATGTTGACCGATGTTGCGGTTTGATTGAAACACATAGACATTGTTATACTTCAGTTTAACTTATGAATAAAGAACTTGAATTAACCGAATTACATTAAGCAGTATATGAATGCTCGGAAGCTTTTTATTCATTACACTAACGAATTTTTGCCGGGTCAGCTAGTAATATAATGTTTACTATTTTCACTAAATGCCTTTAGGCACTTCTTCTGTGTTTCATCATCATTAAATAATGAACGAAGAGAACAGTCGACAAAAGAAAACGCAAAGATTGATGGTGTTATTCGACAACCATGGAATGTTTATTTGGGTTGCAATCTTTCTTTTCTATAAATTTCAAGGAACATGCATAAGTGAAAGTACATTCCGTCTTTATCCGATGTACGTATGTAAATACAACTACATGCCTAGTTACTTCTTAGTGTTTTCACTTACTATTCCAGTACTTCATATTTCTATTATTATTATGTATAATGCTGTATTTATTACTTTGTCTCACTCACCTATGTTCTTTCAGCATAATTTTTTTTTTAATTAGCTAACATTAACTTTGATTCTGCGAATGGATTGAAGTAAGTTAACCCTCTGTCGATTGGCAATCCAATACCACTATCCACGATACAGATTAGGTATAGCTATGTGGGAAAACGCGCCGTTAACATATACATCAACAGTCTTAAACCAGTCTACTTATTGTTGAACATATTTCAATAGCTGTGCAACATTCAAGCTGATTTTACTTTCGCTGTTTGCTTCTATTCGAAAAGTATCAAGTATATGATAGGATCCAGTTTCATCTAGGTTAGTCGGTTTATTACGCTTCCCGGAGTTGAGAGAAACAGCTTTGTTTTGCTCCATTCGCTTTCACCTTCGCTAAGAATATGTTTGTTGCACTAGTATCTATTATTAATACTTCCCTGGTTCTTACTTTTAATTATTTATATATAATAAAGGTGCCATGGATTAATCGTATAACGGATTGTGGGCAGCACTGCCACTTTGCTACGATCGTAGAAAAACTGCTACACGATTTACAATTTGCTACGCTGCTACGCACTCTTCCTAAAAACGTCTATTTTGCTACTTTTTTTAAAGCACGAAATGTCAACATAAATCTTGGAATTTTTCTTGAAAAAAAAAAATAAACGGAAGTATATTCAATCTTTACTCACTTTCCCACACCGACTTATAACGGGTGATTTTTTAGCTGGTTGGGTTTTGGCAACACTGGTTTTGACAGCTGACGTGTGTTTAGTACCTTGTGTCGCTGTCAAACAGCTTCAGTTTGGTTTGCAATTTAACCATGGATCGTCTTACAAATGAAAAACGCTTGCAAATTATTGAATTTTACTATCAAAATTCGTGCTCGGAAAGCTGGCCGAGGATCCGCTTTTTTATCGAAAAATTGTGTTCAGCGATCAGGCTCATTTTTGGTTGAATGGGTACGTAAATAAGCAAAATTGCCGCATTTGGAGTGAAGATCAGCCAGAAGCATTGCAACAGCTACCAATGCATCCCGAAAAAGCCACTGTTTGGTGCGGTTTATGGGCCGGCGGCATTATTGGGCCATATTTCTTCAAAGATGATGCGAATCGCAGCGTTACTGTCAATGGTGAACGCTACCGAGCGATGATAACAAACTTTTTTTTGCCCGAAATGGAAGTTCTTGACTTGCATGATATGTGGTTTCAACAAGGTGCCACATGCCACACAGCACGCGAAACAATGGCGCAATTGCGAGGCGAGTTTGGTGAACAGTTAATTTCACGTTTCGGGCCGGTCAATTGGCCGCCTAGATCGTGCGATTTGACACTATTAGATTATTTTTTGTGGGGGTATGTCAAGGCTAATGTGTATAGGGACAAGCCCGCTTCGATTGACGCACTGGAAGCCAACATCCATGCATTCATTCGTGAGATACCGGCCGATATGTGTGAAAGAGTATGCCAAAATTGGACTCAGCGGATGGGCTACCTGAGACGCAGCCGCGGTCAACATTTGCATGAAATTATCTTTAAACATTAAATTGCAAGGTTCAAACTATCGATTCAAATAAATATTTCATTAATTTTTTCGAATTTTTTGTGTTTCACCCGTTACATACTTTTCTACAAGTTACCATTTCTTCGGATGTGTTAGTGTTTTAATTTGACTGGAATCTGAATCGATCTGGAATAATGTCTGTGGGAGTAGAATTCGAAGACTATGTTGAATTCAACTATATATTTTATTTTGAGGTGTGTCGTCAAACGCATTGACTTCAAGAATAATAAATTAAAAGTTTTATTTTATTTGGATCCGAAGTGCGTAATAGACGAAAATGCACCAAATATACTTAATTTATTAAAACAGTTTTCAAATCTGGTTCCACATTCTGACTAATAATAATAATAATAGTTGGCGCAACAGGTGTGTAGGGAGCCATGGCCTAGCTTCTCGCAACCATTCGTTTTGTGTGAGTTTTTCATTTTTGGAACGAATGGAAGGGATCTACAATTTTATGCCGTTTCCAAACGGGCCGATTGAGAAGCTCTTTCATGACAGTTATACTCTCGGATGTTTGTTAAACGTTCGCGAGAGGTGGCGCAGTGAAAAAAAACCCTGAGTTGGAATTTGGGTTTTTGCGGGATTCGAATCTGGACCCTTCGCTTAGTAGTCCAACACACTAACCACTAAGCCGCTGCGACCACAATTGACTGGGAAGACATAAATTCCGAGTGGCGATTTTTAAAACAAAGAACAAGAAGACGAACTCATTTAAAATAGAGACAATAGATACAAAAATGGCTGCAACATTTTTGGTTTCAAAAAGAAACGAAATATGGGTGTCGAATCTTTAATTTATTTTTCAAAAAAGGACCTAAAAACCTAATTTTTGAACTTAAAAAAAAAATACAGTATTGATCTAAAAGACTTGCCGGAATTTCTATGTGATATCAGTTCTGCTATTGGTACAAAGACCCTACATTTATAATTTTGTGATATTAACTATTTTTTTTTAGGCAATGCTTGCATGCAAAGCGCCCTTAAAGTGAAGTCTTTAATATCATTTTTTATAGTTTTGTAAAATATATAGTTTACAGACTATACTTGTACTAGTCCTTAAAAACATATTAACTTTGAATAAAGAATTAAGTGCTTTTTTGTTTGAGAAAAAAATTGAGAGTAATAGGACCTGCACCAAAAGATATCAAAGGAAAAGGGGAACTTTGTAATGTAAAAAATATCGAATTTGGCATATGTCAACATAAGCCACTTCAACTCCTTTATGTGTTATATAAGAACAACTCGGATAATAATTTTTTAATTTTAGGATTTTAGAAGTTTCTTACATCAGTCGGGGACTGTAGTTCGATAAATATTTAAATAACGGTTACCACACTTTTCTGATTCAACTGTTCCCACTTGCCCCAACCTAAACGGAAAATAAATACCTACGTTTTTGTTTCCTTTTAACCCTTTCGGTAGTTATTTTTGTTGTAAAAAATATTTTTTTACGCTGTTACGGGGGCTGTTACTTAAAACATCGGAACATTATATTTGTTAGGTTTTTCTTCTAAAGTGTTTTTTGAGAACATTCCCATATGGCATCAAAGTTGATCAAGATGCAACAACTTAAAGAACACAATTAACGTTGTTTCTCAGTTATGTAGTTTTATTTATTACAAAATTGAAAAGAAAAAGTGTATCTTTGTTGCTGAATTTAAGGACAGTTACTTTTATGACTACTATTAATGACTGAAAAAATTTGGCGGTCGTAAAAGGTATCAAAACTAACGGCGCTGCATTTGCAAAAGATACCCACGACTGTATTAAATTAACTTGATTACTGGCAAATTATTGCAGTAGTTGTAAGAATAATGCTCAAAATAATGCAAAAAAAATTGTATTTTCTTCTTCACAAATTTCAATTTCAATTGGTTTTGCGGGATTTTGAGGGTTCTGCAACACAAATGTTAAAAGTTGGCCAATAAGTAGGTACTACTGCCACCAGTGCTGCCAGGCCGCTTTAACCACTCGGAGTCAGAAAACTAAACAAAAAGCGCTAAAACGCGCTAGATTTTTGTTTTCGTAAAAAAACTAAGAGCTAAACTAAGCGCTAGATCTAAAATTCATATAAGGATAGTACAACCGCAACATATTCAGGGTTCAATTGTTCATTATTTTCACAAGCCATCAGGTATTCTCTGTTTTTTAGCTTTGACAGTGCTATCGTGGCCTCAATGTTTGTAGGCAATTAGAATGGTTACGCTTTTTACTTCCATATTAAATTATTACAACAAAAAAGATACGTTATCATCGGTTTAAAATTTGTTTCCATGCCTATAATTTGCAATATATTTAAAGTAAAGTTAAGTTCCTACATGCGTCACTTAAATTGTAATTAACTCTTCTCTATCCACAATTATACAGTCACCCTAACCAAGAAAGCGTTGCCGTGCAATAACTTTAATTAAACTGAATCAATTTATTTGTTCTGTTTTATTGTATTTCCAATTGTTTTCTTACCGCACTTTAGTTAATCAGATGTTTTTTTGTATTGCCTTTTGCGTACTACACTGCATAATATACATTCGTTCTCCATTGTATAGATACTTTATTCAAAGAAATTCATTGCTTTCCTAACTTCATCTTCATCTACATTTATAATTTTACCAAAAGACATAGTAGATGGAAAGATTTAATTTTCAACAACCCAAACAATATACAAACACAATGAATGAAAGTATTGTCAAAGCAATGTATTCTAGTTCACAAAATACGATTTATTATACTTCAGCGTGCATGCAACTGACGATGGCGAATGTGTTTTTTTTTTTCTGGACATCGTGAAAAACATGTAGAGACAGCTGTATGCTATGAATAATGTGTTTGCTTTATTTGCGTAGAACTCAATAATAAATACGGACAACATATCTGCCCTCGATTTAAGTAGAATGTTATGACGTATAAATAATGAACAAAAGAGCCAATGTGCGGGTTGTTCAAACCAAAAGGGCCACCTGTTTATATCACTCCCTACTAATCTACACTGACTGAAATACATTTTCATTGATGCTGAAATAACTTTAAATGAATCTGTAATTACACCAATACTGACATAACTGTTTTACCACGCCACTAATTATGTAGATTTTTGTTTTATTTCGTTCCGATCGCATTATATTTTGGCGTTATATTTTCTCCATTATGTAAGATGTATTGTTAACTCAATTTTAATTTGTTACCTACAGAAAAACGTTCAAAAAAAGGTTCACAATATGTTTATTCTACATTTCATGCTATGCCGGGTTAAAGACAAAGAAGACAACATCTTTCCATTAGAATAGTCTCTTCATGAGATTATCTAAATTTGGATACCATATGTGGTGAGAAATATTGCTGTATTTAAGAGATATAGGCAATTAATAAGTTGTAAATAATTTCATACACCCGGGGTTGCTGATGTTTTTTTAAGCTGAAAGTTGTAATTTTTATGGGTATTAAAATTAAGTACTGTGTATAATGGTTATATTACATTTAAAATTGTTTAGTCAACTATTGGCTCACATTTATTATAGTAAATGTTGTCCTTAAGTTTACCTACACAAATAACACTTCCCTTGTTGTTGACAAATTAAAGATTGCCCTTTTAGTTGATCACTAACATTTTCGCTTACTTTTTGTTAAATCCATTCTTGAATGACACAAACATTTCTACATACTCGTATATGTATATAAATAGCGATTGAGATACACTTTTTTTTCAAAATTTTAAATCAAGTTGTTTAATAATAATAAAAGTTCGTATTAGAAAAATGCTTTCAAACTTAAATTTAAGGTAAAATATAGAAAAACAAATTTTATTGCTTATTTTTTTTAATACCTATTGTGAAAATAAAATAGACACTAAATTTGTTTCTAGTATTTGCCCCTCTTAATTCTAAATCGAACCCTGAAAACCAGATGGATTTATGTCGTCTAGTTTTTTGAGAAATTTGAGAATCACAAAAAACACTTTCTTTTAATAAATTGTAAAATTAAATACAAAATCGATTCTTTTTTATTTTTTTGATATCAAGATGTCGCTTTTTCGATTCAATAATGCATCAAAAACTGTGCAACTTTTTGTACTATGTATTTATAATATTAGGAGGGCAAAAATATTCTTACATGCGGAACGGCTGGGTATAAGTAATGATTTTTGCAGAAGTTATTGGGACGTTGAAGAAAAAGAATCTGTTCGCCATCTAGTTTGCGAATGTCCGTCCCTTAATAAGAGCAGATGGAGGACTCTCAACAGTTACTTGTTCGATAAAGTAGAGGATCTGAATAATGTGGATCTTAAAGAACTCTTAAGATTCATGCTCAAATCTGGGTGGTTCTAGTAGATAAACAAACTTCATACGTATCATTAACTACTCGTAGGACGAACTAGAGGATTAGGTTACAACGGAGCTTTAAGACCCTATTAGATTCATACTAAATCTATTTAACATGAAAAATACATACCTAACATAATATAATGGATAGATTTTCGAGCACAATTGATAAAAAAAAAATTTGATTTTGCTCTGAAAGTAATGAAAACAATTCAAAAAGGCAAATTCTTTAACTTTTTATCGACTTTTTCCTTGGAATTTAAGAAACATTGCACATACCGAACCTCGCACTCACCCCTTAATCCAACAGTGAACCCAATCAGGGGGGGAGCATTTTCTGCATATTTTTTAAATTAATCTCACCGTATAAAAGGACCGAAATAGACCCCAAACCCCCTCACATAGTAAAATATGTTTGTTAACCTATCTCCAAAAGCCGTTATAATTTTGTTATTCCCGTCTTTGTTATCGTACTCGTGCCTAGAGCTTAAGCTTAAGGCTTTATTTCAAAACGGATTGTAACGCAATAAAATAAAAAGAAATTAAAAAAGCGTAAACGATGAACGAACACTATTTTCATTTGGCGAATTATTGAATTATTATTATAGCATTATGCAGTAAATTGTGTGATTGAAAGAAAATGTTGACCACAGTCTCAAGTAAAGTTTTTAAGTAAAACTATGGTCGGAAATAGCAAATTTTTATTATTACTTATATGTTTTTTTAAAATGAATTTTCTTGGGCTTTGAAAATCAATATGAACATCAAGATTACCATCTAACTTAATTTTTTTAAGGAGGTTCTTTCTTAATTCAATTTAGTAACTAAATGAGAGAGGACATAGTACCGAAAAACAGAGCTGCCCTCTCAAAAAGAGGGCTAATGATCACCGTACGCCATATACGACTATTAGTAACGGGTGATTTTTTAGCTGGTTTGGTTTTGGCAACACTGGTTTTGACAGCTGACGTGTGTTTAGTACCTTGTGTCACTGTCAAACAGCTTCAGTTTGGTTTGCAATTTAACCATGGATCGTCTTACAAATGAACAACGCTTGCAAATTATTGAATTTTACTATCAAAATTCGAGCTCGGTTCGAAATGTTCATCGCGCGCTGCTTCCATTTTTTTATCGAAAAATTGTGTTCAGCGATGAGGCTCATTTTTGGTTGAATGGGTACGTAAATAAGCAAAATTGCCGCATTTGGAGTGAAGATCAGCCAGAAGCATTGCAACAGCTACCAATGCATCCCGAAAAAGCCACTGTTTGGTGCGGTTTATGGGCCGGCGGCATTATTGGGCCATATTTCTTCAAAGATGATGCGAATCGCAGCGTTACTGTCAATGGTGAACGCTACCGAGCGATGATAACAAACTTTTTTTTGCCCGAAATGGAAGTTCTTGACTTGCATGATATGTGGTTTCAACAAGACGGTGCCACATGCCACACAGTACGCGAAACAATGGCGCAATTGCGAGGCGAGTTTGGTGAACAGTTAATTTCACGTTTCGGGCCGGTCAATTGGCCGCCTAGATCGTGCGATTTGACACCATTAGATTATTTTTTGTGGGGGTATGTCAAGGCTAATGTGTATAGGGACAAGCCCACTTCGATTGACGCACTGGAAGCCAACATCCATGCATTCATTCGTGAGATACCGGCCGATATGTGTGAAAGAGTATGCCAAAATTGGACTCAGCGGATGGGCTATCGAGACGCAGCCGCGGTCAACATTTGCATGAAATTATCTTTAAACATTAAATTGCAAGGTTCAAACTATCGATTCAAATAAATATTTCATTCATTTTTTCGAATTTTTTGTGTTTTTTTTTATAAAAAGTTCTAAACCTCTTAAAAAATCACCCGTTAATAAGGTAGTAGAGAGAATTAGTAATAAGGTAGCGTGATCGTAATTTTATAACTTATGTGAGATCTTTCAGAAAAAATACAGTAGAGTAGATAATAGACATTTTGGCGAATTCATAGAAAAATCGATTGAATTCAGTTACGTGTGATATCCGTTGATATATCAGCCGTATTTTATTATCAGCGTGATCTGATCCGAATCAGATCACGAAAATAAAACAATACGGATTATAACAAATTTTATTTTCGAGTTGTGGCAACAGTTGCTTTCAAAAGACGACCATGCCACCAGCCATATTGCAAGCATTCTGTACAACGTGACGCCACAATATGATATTACAAATCAGTTGCTTGTCGGGGGTGTTGTCAAATGAATCAAATTTATAATTTTTATTTTAGAAGGTGAGAGTTTTTTAAGTACTATAATTTAAAGTGTTTACAATCAGTTCGAAATCTAATGAAAACAGCATCAGCATCAACGTCTGGTCCGCTTAGATTGGAATTCTTAGACAAAGCATTATACTTTTAATAATAATAGCATAGTTCTCTTTCTGCACTCACACAAAATACGTTTAATTGTTCAAATAAAATCGTCACTTCACATAAATTTAAAGCTATTTATTCCAAAAAAATATCGGCGAAAACAGTTGCAGTTACATTTTTCTGCGATATTTTGTGATAAAAAAAAATAATTTTTCCGAATAATAAGTTTTGAAAATAATTTAAATTTATGCAGCTTGCTAGTTTACATTTTTCATTAGATATTCCAAGATTTTCTGGACATTTTTGTACTTAATGTAAAAACAAAAAACAACTATCACCTTTCTGCCGGGAAACTTGTGAAACAATAATTATTTACGAACTGCGAAAAAGTTCATAAACATTTTTTTGTTAAATAAATGTTAATGAAACATTCACTAAAAAAATTATGGAAAAATTCGCTGGGCTTGTCATACCTTTACACTTTACAGTATTAAAAAGCTAAATCTCCAAGGACGGGAAATTTATTGGACGTAAAAAATGCTTATTGATTTTTGTGCTATGAAGAGTATTGAATTTTGTAGTCTGGCAACGTGACTGTGTGGCTATTGTTTACAGGCCCACCAACATTCAAGAATGAAACAAACAACGTCAAACAGCGATGCGAGCAATAGTAGAAATAATTTTCAGATCATGGTTCATGATCTCGATGAGAAGCAGGATCATATGCTGTTGTTGTAAGTGCATGTAAATCGATGATCTATATAGATAATAAAAAAGGGCTGTCGTCGCCTGAGAATTGTTTTGTTCCGTAAGAACAAAGCTTATATTCCAAAAAAGGCAAATTGTTTAGTATTAAATATTGTTCTTAAAAAAAGCAAAAACATAAAATAAAAAAGAAATAAAAACAGTTCTACTGCTATCACAATAAGTTAAGAAACTAACAGCCTTATTTATAAACTCATCGTAGAGTCTGCTTATCTCTACGCACCCTCTAAAATGCCCTTACGCAGGAAAATGTTATTTATAAAGATTTTTCGAACGTTGATTTAGGGCTGCGTAAGTTAAACGCGAAAATTTGGGTTTAGAGCCTGCGTAGAGCTCACGTAAATAAGTTGTTGCATCAAATGTCATTTAGTCGTCGTCGAATTGTAACCAAACCCGAAAAGTGAAATTAATTTTTGTTTATTCATTCATTTCGAATGCTGTGCAAAATTTCTGCCAAACGAATTTCGTTGTCATATGCAATTATAAGATTAAAATTATATTTAATAAATAAAAATATATAAAATATTGTGCATTTGTGATATTATTTCTTCTACTTCAGTTTTGTTGCTTGTGGAGAATCTCTTAGGATGTGTGTGAATATGTCTACATGGCTATATGTGGTTGGTAGAATAGAAATAGGAATATGGATAAAGGAAGATACATAGATATATGATTGCAGTTTGATATTTCAGCAGTACATTCGAAGACTTTTCGGAATTGTTTTAGATAATTTGTGTAAAATGATTTCATTTACAAAGCTAATCAGAGCTGATGCCGGTTTGAGGGCAAAAAAGTAATAGATTTCTTTGTTTTCTGTGATAGTTTATCGAAATTCTTACCTATTTAGACACAAACCTCGTTTAGCAAAATTACCGCGGAAAAACGTTTATAAATCACAACTTCATAAAAGCCTGCGTAAATCTTTACGAGATGTTTAACAAAATATATTTTATATCCTGCATTAATTTAAATAAATTGGAAAAATAAGTCAAGTAGGAACTTACTCAAGGATGCCACTGGCCACAGAACCGGATTCAGATAAGCAGAATGAATCCATAACAAAAAAATAAGTCAGAAAAATCCGCAATCGTACGTCCTTTCGCTTTGGTAGTCAAGCCCCGACTGAGGACTGAGGAACAGTGTTGCCAGTTTGACTGTTTTCCAGTCAAATTTGACTGGATTTTTTCGACTTTGAACGGAAATCAAGTCGACTGTTATTTATTTTTTGACTCTATAATTCCTAAAAAAAAAAAATAAAAAAAAAATTCACCTCCAATGCAAACCTAGTGTAAATGAGCGCAGTGCAATGAACACACCCATTTAGTAAAATGACAGAAACAAACAGTCCACTACCAGCGGCATCAAGCCGCAAGCCGCAAAAAGTACCATTCTGATGCGAAGTTTTGTGCTATAGGTAAAGATGCTAGTGGAGAAAATCCATTTCACGATCTCGCAAAGTTTGCTGTTTCTGTTTTAGTTTTGCCAATTTCGAATGCCGCAGTGGAGAGAATATTAAGTCAGTTAAATTTAGTCAAAACTAATACCATGTTCCCACCAACGTGATTTAGCTAAATCCACTTGTTTTAGGTAAACCATCTCATAAATTACGTGATTTACCATACATTTTCGTGATTACTAATTACATGATTTATACGTGATTAAATTTTAATTACATGTATGTCATCGCAAGTCCACACAAAATAAAATCGAACATACCTGTTACATTTTCAATCCAATTCGATTCAATTCAATTTTATTCAACAAACAAAAAAAAAAAAAAATGTCAAAAAAATTATTTTAAATCCAATATTCTTCGTGTTTCGGTGTGTTTTTGTATTTTTATTAAGTACGTATGCCATCATAAATTGTTTTATTTGTGGCAGGTATGGGAACAAAATAAAAACAGCACAAAAAAAAACAACCTGGTCCGAAGGGGATGAACTCTTTCTCCTGGATGTCAGACAAACACGTAAAGTTCGGTGGAGACGCCTTTCGTAATTAATAAATCACATGAGCTAAATCACGTTGGTGAAATCGGATGCAATTATTATTAACCTGTTTTTGTCTGTTTTTTGTGCTGATGGGGAATTTTAGAGTTGACATGTGCAACATTCGTGGGCTACGATCGAATCTCTTTTCGGCGTACATCCACGTCGCTAAATATAAACCAGCTGTTTTGGCAATGAGCGAGACCCAGGTGGGTGTAAATTCTGATAAATCGGAGTTTGATCTACCTGGGTATCGTTTAGTGCCTTTATTCTTTCTTCACCGCGGTCTCGCCATCTACGTACGTGATGATATTGCCTACCAAACTCCAGGTTCTTATGGCCAATGTTCCAATTCGGAATTTCATTTCATATGGCTGAAATTCCACATCCGTAGGCAAATCATTCACTATTGTTTTATCTACAGAAGCCCTAATCTAGATAGCAACTCGACTTTTAACGAGTTTGATGCGCTGTCTGACTCCATTACAAGAATTGTCTCCCTGTATCCTAATACTGAAATTGCCATTGCGGGCGATTTCAATATTCACAATTCTAACTGGCTTCGACATACTGGACAGACAACACCCGAAGGAATTTATGTTCAGATCTTCGCTGAGGTAAATCAATTAACCCAGCTTGTAAATGAGCCAACACGCGTACCTGATATTGACGGTCAGAATGCCAACACTCTGGACTTGTTTCTTACCTCCCACCCTGGTAAATACACTTTAGAAGTATTATCGCCTTTAGGCTCGTCGGACCACTGCATCATATCAGCTAATTTCTCGTACTCCAACCACACAGTTAAAGAAAAATCTCCGAAAAGAACCGTTTGGCAATACGAGAAAGCCAACTGGAGCGGACTTAACGTCGTTATGCTTCCTCGATAACAACGTGGATGCCGCCGCTGATATGGTGTCTAGTATTATCACCTTAGGTATGAAATCCTTTATTCCTAACAGGATAAAGAGTATCATACCGAAAGAAAACGCGTGGTACGACTCGAGCTGTAAAGAGGCTATCAGACTAAAGGAGTTAAGTTTTCGGTCATATAAGACCAACCCATCTGAGGAAAACCGAAAAAAGTTCAAGCGAGCCAGAAATGACTGCAATACCATAATCAAGCGTGTAAAATTCTCGTATGACCGAAAGTTGAGGCAAAAAATACTACAATGTCCCAAGGGTAGTAAAAACTTTTGGTCTTTTGTAAAAAATATAAAGAATTCGGCCTCCCCTTCCATCCCAACGCTCATTCACAATGACATTCCAGCTGTCAACTCTTTAGACAAAGCCAATCTGCTTGCTGCACATTTTGCAGCCAGCTCAATGCTCCCAGATTGCGCTTTGCCTCCACCTGTACTTGAGAGCGTCGAACACACCATGGGACAAATCCATTTTCGCACTCGTACAGTGGCAAGAGTACTTCATGTCCTCAACATAAATAAATCCGCTGGTCCAGATTGTATTTCCCCAATCGTTCTGAAGAGGTGTTCTTCCACGCTGGCAAAACCACTGCGTAAGCTTTTCCATCTGTCCTATTCTTCTGGACTCTTCCCGAGAAGGTGGAAAACTGCATTTGTCCAGCCCGTCCCCAAAAAAGGCGAATCTTCTTCTCCCACCAACTACCGACCCATAGCACTTACATCCATTCTTTCTAAGGTCATGGAAACGCTGATAAATAGTCAGCTCATGAAATATCTTGAATCACGAAAACTCATTAATGACCGGCAGTACGGTTTTCGTGGCAACAGATCCACTGGTGATTTGATGGCTTATCTCACCGAAAAGTGGAACCAATAGCTACATCACGAAACGAAGATTGTTGCGCTTGATATTTCAAAGGCATTTGACAGAGTTTGGCACCAAGCTCTTTTATCGAAAATGCGTGCATATGGAATCGATGCGTCTCTTCTTCAATGGATTAGAAACTACTTTTCTGGCCGTTCAATTCAAGTTGTCTTGGACGGTTTCAAGTCTGAAACTCACCATATAAATGCTGGTGTTCCCCAAGGCTCCGTTTTGTCTCCGACTCTCTTTCTCATTTTCATAAATGATCTCCTGTCTGCAACCTCTAATCCAATCCACTCCTTCGCCGATGACAGCACCCTCAGCTTCTCATATTCATTCCAGGACTCACGTCCCTGCTCTTCGGCCGTAGAACTGGAACGGCAACGTATGTTAAGCTCATTAAATTCCGATCTCGACAGCATTATAAAATGGGGTTTAGCCAATAGAGTGGAATTTAATGCTTCCAAAACACAATGCTGTCTGTTGTCTCCTATCTCCTATCTCCTCTATCCCAATTTCCCTAACGCCCGCGCTGTGTACTTCAAACTACACCATAAGAGTAGTCATAACCTCTTTAGTGCGTGTTTATTATAAAAAAAAAAAAAAAAAAACCAACTCTATTTTGACAATTAGAAATAATTTGAGATAAAAAAACATGTTGTACAAATTTGGAAATACCTGAGGAAGTTATAAAAAAAAGTTGGAAAGAATACTATATACCTATAAAAATATAGAATCGGAAGCAATAGAAAATTGCAATGACACAGACTCAGAAGACTGTGTTTAATTTAATTTAATGGTATAATTTAATTTCGATTACCAGTTAAAATTAATAATTTATTTATTTGTTTAATTTTGACCTAGGTATAAGAAATTAGTGCTGTGAAATTAAGTACGAATTATTTTTTTGTTTTCATTAGCTATAAAATAAAAAAAAATGTTGTTGAAAAAAAGCTGTTTTCATTATCGACTGTTTTTTTGACTGGATTTTTTTTCTAAATGTTTGACTGTTTTTTTTTGACTGGATTTGGACACAAAAAATCCAGTCCAACAGTCAAATTTGGACTGGATTTTAACATTTTGACCTGGGATCGCTACTGAGGAGTGAGGTGAGGACTAACTGGCTGAACACAATGATATGTTGCAATACATAGACGCTAACGCATACAGTGTCCCACATACATAGCGTTTCTTTATCGGGCGGGAGGTGGGCCCGTACCGGGAAAAGCTCAGGGTGATTCAATTGAACCTTCATCACAGGAAAGCAGCATCAGCTATGATGACTAAACGTTTTGATGAGGATTCGATTGATATAGACCTGATACAGGAGCCTTGGATTTTTTGGAGGAAATATTAGAGGATCCCCAAATAACATGGCTGAGTTGCATTATGCGCAAACCAGCGAAAGAATTAGGCATATAAATTTCCGGATCTATGAGCCCCAAAACTTGCAGCAATACGAGTAGGATCAGGAGTCTTTGGTGAATGCATACAGGCATTATAGAGGAGAAGCATTATTCGAATTTGTATCTTAAACAGGGAACAGGGCCAATATTCGTGGATGTGAGGCGCATGGAAGTGATCGATGTTACCCTGTGCGGTAGTCAGATAATTGACAGACTATCAAATTCTCGCCTAGGTCAGCATACTGGATGTATATGATGATAACTAGACCCATTATCACACATGCCTCGGATGAATGGTGGGCGAAAGCCTCCCAGAAAATTGTGAGGAAACACCTGAATAGGGTGCAACGCTTGGCATGTATATGAATTACAGGTGCAATACCGACAACACCAACATGCAAATTGGAAGTGATCCTAGGAATCTTACCGCTATACTTATTTATTAAGAAAACAGCGGCCCTACGGCACTTTGTTTGCGAGATGCGAAATGGAACAATCGTGGTACCATCTATCGACATAGGAAGATCCTGAAACTCGAAAAAAACGAGATTGGGGTAGGGATGCCATACGCCCCCCTTTAGGGGGGACAGTCCCCCATTTTCATACAAAAATGCTGTTTGTCCCCCCTAACACAAACTACTGTCCCCCTTAATAAGTCAAAATTCAATAAAGAAAACATTCAATTGAAAATTTTTAAAATACTTTCTTTTAATATTTTTAACAAGATTCTTTGTGAACACATCCATTTGAAGTGCAAGAAAACTTTCAAATCTATTTTTATTTCATATTTTTTGGACTCTGGTGATCAATAATAAAAAAAAATATTTGTCCCCCTTTTTTAACACTTGTCCTCCCTAAAAAACTCACGTTGTCCCCCTTTTCGTATTTTTTAATCTGGCATCCCTAGATTGGGGGCTCAACGTGCCTATGGATGGGATGACAACGGTGCGTACTTTGGAAGGGAATTACAAAACTAGTATTGAGAACGGATTACTTCCAGAAAAAAGAAGTGGTGAAATAGTGATTTTCACAGATGGATCCATGATGGATGGCGGAGCGGTTGCCGGTATCTATAATTAGCCCTTCACGTTAGCCTCGAGAACACACACTTCCGAATACTAGGCTGAGATGATTGCATTGCTGCATGCGTTGGACTACTTGCTTGAGACTCAGGTGGTGTGAAGAAAAATATCCTTATACCAATGGACAATCAGGCGGTGATCAGACACATGGAACAAGTAAAACTTTACAACATCATTGGTACTGGAATGTGTACTAAAGTTCAATAAGTTTGCATCAAAAAATTAAGTAACACTGACTTGGGTACGAAGACACATAGGGATCGAAGGCAACGAAAAGGCGGACTCCCTTGCAAAACAGGTGTCAACTGAAAAGTTGCTGGGACCAGAACCATTCGCTTCAATTGGCCGAGGAATGGTTGAACAGCTAATTCACAAATGGATCACTGCAGAACACACCCGACAAGGTGGTTAACTGTGGAACAATGTAGACAGGCTAAAATGGCAATTAAGTGGCTGACCTGCTCCACTCAAAGAAGTTATAAGCATGAGTCGAGGAACATTGAAATGGGTAGTGGCTTTATCTACAGGACATAATAATTTCGGGTATCACTTAAGTAAGGTGGGCCTTAGAGTGGATAATACCTGCAATCTATGCCTGGAATAATCTGAGACAGTGGCACATACACTGCGGGTCATTTGAAGGACAATGTCCGGCTTTGGCTGGTAGAAGAATGAAGATATTTGGACATCATTGGGTGGAGACCCAGTCGATGAAACAGATCTTACACAAGAGATTTATAGTGGTCAATGGTGGACTGATTCGAATATCTCTCAAAAAAAAAAATATATATATATACAGTGAAGTCTCACTTATATGAGCTCTCAGTTATATGAATTATTCCAATATATGAACCACAGAATTTTTGTACTGGAATTCAGTTATATGAACTGATACTCTTATAAATGTACTGCAGTGTCGTATAAGTGAATTTGTGTTGAAATTTTTCTGAAGTAAAAACAGTTATTTTGTCTAGACAGATTTTTTACGTTTTATTTTACTTATGTTATGTATTTGTATTTGGACGTGCAAGTCAGTTCGTGCTCATTTTCGAAGAAGCAACATCGGTTCGGTGGTGGTTTGTTTTGCTCAACAAAATTTAAACTAATTATTTTCTGTATTGTAATATGTAATTTAATTTCATTACATTAACCGTTTCAATACAATATATATTTTTTGCTACATAGTTCCAATATATGAACTTTTCGGTTATATGAACTAGCCCAACAATCATTAGTTCATATAAGTGAGACTTCACATAGAGAGATTTTCTTTATCACAAGTGCACGTAGGACAAACTAATTCTGAACTGTGTTAATATTTTGTCTATCCCTTGTCGCAGTGATATGAGAAAAATTATATGGAAAATTTGTCCCAAAGCCAAACCCCAAGAATAGTTTATGGTACAAAAGCATTCTACAAACTGTTGATTTTGGTGGATATTGGACAAAGTCGATGCTCGATATCTCGGGATTGGAAAGACATGACATATAGCAAATCGGTTCACAGATTTAAAAAGAGCATACAAAATTAACATAGAATACGTTCCTAACCAAAAAAACGTCAAAAGTGGCAACAATTCTCAGGATACGATATATTTGTGGTTCTATGAGTTTCCTCTGCTCATAGTATGACAAAGGCATTTCAGATCAGGAGTAAACTGCTACACGTATCACAAATGCTTTTACATTTCCAAAAAGGTAAAAGACAATGATTCCATTACTTTGTCTAAGCCAAATATACACAGAATAATAAGTTTGATTTTCTTAGTTACTATTATGCCCAATTCACAATGGGCGTTGACGCGCTCGTGCGTGGACAGATTGTGTATATAGACAACGCGTTTATATGCGACCACTCAAAATACAACTGCAGTCGTTGGATCGACCTTAGATCGTAAATGTCGTAAAGTACAACGCAACGTGTGAGTAGACCTACTTTCCACTACCACGTGCGTTTGAAAACGGGTACGTTCAAGTATCTAGGTTAGTAAGTCTGACAGATGTCTGACTAGACGTTCTAGTATCTCTGTTTTGAGCTGCTGTTTCAGTTGACGTTTGTGGAAGGGCGGCCGACGAGTCTAGAAATTCATGACTGAGTATTAAGTTGACAGTTTGGATATGTGGATGACGACGTATGAAAAGTGACGTTTCCGACCAATCTATTTTTTGCGTTCAGGTTACATTTTATCCAGACCAATCTAGTCGACTTAAGATAACTAGATTCTTGGATTTTAGGTCATAGAGTATGCCTTTCATAATTGGAGTATTACAGATCCACTAATGTGTATCACAAACACTTTTTAACTGCCAATATGATGTTTTTTCAATGCAAGTTAATTATTTCTTTGTGTAGAAAGGACTTTATATTAATTTTTTTTGTGGAGCAACTACTGATTGCTTTAGATTTTTTGGAGAAAAAAATAATCAATTGTCTTGTATCCTTATTACAGTTTTTTTATTTTTGTTTTTATATATATTGTTAAATACGGTTTTCTTCTATTTTGGAGAATCCTTTTTAAATTCGTGCCAAATTACAGATACAAGAAAAGAGAGGAATACCTAGAATATTGAATTCTGCTCTGAATTTGTGTTTATTTGCCAAACCAAACTAAACTTTTAATCCGTCATATTCGAATTTCTCAAAGAACATTCACTTCAAAGCAGCAATTCGTTTTAAAAAATTCTTTGCTCGAGAGCTTGGCATTTCAAATCTATAGTTTCGATAAAGCGAACTGAATTGTGAATCGGGTATTATTATATTTTATTATCATATTATTCTATTGGTCTGTCATAGGACAAAAAGCATTAAAATTATGAGCAAAATACAAAAAAAAAAGGTTTTAAATCGCCCTCTCGTATAAATGACCGTAAGCTGAGGACAGAGGTAAGGTATACTGTGGTCTCCATAAATTTGTATTGACAAATGCCACGTAATTTCAAAAATTCCAACACACTCGCACTTAATCGTCGCCATTTTAAAGCCTTCATAGAATTTTATAAATTAAAAAAAAAGCGGACAGTAATTATCTGTGCAACGTTATAATTGCATGCTTTAGTGCGAATTGAATTATATATATTCAGCTTCAAGGTCTGAAAGTTTGATTTTCTGAATTTATTTCAATACAAACAAAATGTTAAGCTGTGTGTATTAGGTCCTATATGAGAGTACCTATGGACTAAAAATAAAGCCTACATTTTTTCTAAGAACCACACCCTAATTAATTTTAATTGTTTTCAACATGTTTTTCGCCACACGTATTCATAGCATATGCGGAATTAAACTCTTATTGAATATAGTAGATTAAACAGAGGCGACAACTTCTCCTTATAATTATTCTAGCTACAAGTAGGTATAATTTAAACATTAATTCAAGAATTTCTATAATGTTTTCAACAGTGGAAGATGTATAAAAATTCAGAAATCTGTTTTAAAATAAATGCGTTCTTTATACAAATAAATCTAAATTTATAGAATTTCTTGAATTACACAACCCAGTATGAAACTTATTTCGTTAGACTGCACTTAAAGCATCTGCCTACGTAAAATGAGTGTAGTATTTGTTTTCTGCTGAGCCTTCGTTTTTGGTAATTAAATGTTCTCTTTATTCAACCAGATTTGGAAATTAGTAATAATACCAAATAAATTACCTAAAGTGGTAATCAAACACATATTTGGCTTTAAAAATTTAAACGTTCAATTCTTACTGCTGAAGGAAAAGGGGAAAGAATATCGCGCAATTACGATATCAATTGCCCCCATAATGTAAATAATAATTAATTAAAATAAGGAACCGGTTAGCTTGACATGCGAAAAAAAACTGGAAATAAATATTGCCTACGCTTACCTACGAATAATTTCTTTATTATAATAATTTTTATGTATACCTAAATTACCAAAGTATAGAAGTCGAACTGCGATAGAGCCACAAAACTAAACAATGCGTTGTGCACGTAGAGACACAATCAAACAACTTTTCTGTACTTCATCTGGTTTGGAAGCTTAATGTTTGTAGGCATTTCCATGCAAGACTAGTAGGTATGTTTTCTGCCTTGCTTATGGTAAAAATTTTCTATGGTTTCTCTGCAGAATCTTAGGTTGAATATCACTTCCAAAGCTGCAAAACGAGGCGTGTAATAAAAATGGATCACAACAGAAAGTATGCACACTGAGATACCTTTTATCCGACTTGTTGAGATATACATAAATATATACATATTTTTTTTCAATCCACACCACACTATTATGCTGCTTTGTGGGACACGAAGCAACTATTGCGGGAGTAGGTTAAAGATTTTAGATTTACAATGTGAGTGAGAACATTACTTTTGAGTAGGTATAGTTGAAACAGTTGCATATTTTGGAAATTATGCTTTAAACTTAAAATACATATTAGCTTAAAAAAAATTGACTAATTAGTCTGGCCATTAGTGAGTGAGCATTATGTGTCGACATTTTAGCATTTGTCAGACTTCTAAAATAAAAAAAAAATCTTATATCAGAGTTAAAGAAGGGCCAGATCTTGACTCAGATCACTCATCTGTGCTGCTTACACTTGGTAATAAAATTATAATGAAGAAACACGTCTAGTAAACAAACTAACTGCCTGGATATATTTCAGATATTTAATAGAAGAACGCATCGAACTATCCACAACTAAATCTGACAAACGATGCTAGAACAGAATACTCACTGTTAAAGGCTACAAAAAAAAAGACCAACGGCATAAGTTCCGCCAGTGAAAAACAGCAGTGGTAACTGGGCCAAAACGAACAAACAAAAGGCGGATCTATTTGCGCAACATCTTGCAAACGTCTTTAGGCCATACGACTATTATGATAATTAACAACAAACAGAAGAAATGTGGGAAGACGAGAGATCGATTCCAGCAGTAACCTTTAGGGAAATAGCCATAGAAATATAAGAAAAGATCAACCTGAAAAAAGCCCAGGTATTTGATCTTATAACGGGTGTAATTCTAAAAAAAATGTCTAAAGGTACGAAAAAAATAACACAGATAATAAATGCGGCGTTGAGACTAAGGTATGTCCCACGTATGTGGAAGGTCGCGGACGTTATTATGGTACCTAAGCCGGCCAAATTGCCCAGTGAAGTAACGTCATATCGGCCAATATCTTTGCTGCAAATCCTGTCCTGAATTTGAATTTGAAAAAAAAAAAAAAAAAAAAAAAAAAAAAAAACTTGTTGAGTATTTATTTGTGAATCCAAACTGATATACTTATAATAGAAAAAGCTTTAGAGGAAAAGCAAATATGAGTCGTGTCTATAATGGACCGATTATTTAGAAATAAGCAAGAAGATGAGTACTCCGCATTGAAACACATCAAAGTACCACAAGGTAGTGTGTTGGGACCCGTACTGTTCCTTTATACACGAACGACCTACCACAGAGAATCTGCAAAGGACAGTAAATGATATATCTAATTGGACCAAAAAATAGTATCTAAATACAATTAAATGGACTGAATTCGGTACATGCTTACTTTACAAATAAAAACGTACAACACGTACCTGTGTACATAAATTAAAAAGTAATTCAACATTCGAGCTCAGCTAATTACTTAGACTTTGGACGCAAAGTTGCGCTGGAAAACTCAAGTCTAGAAAAAACGCGACGAACTAAATATACGATATATTGAAATGTATTGGCTCATAGGGAAGTATTCATGTCTCTCAACTGCTTCTCTACATGCAAATGTTAAAACCACATATGGCCTTCAGCAATGGGGGTACACAAGTAAAACCAATCTTCAAAGACTTCGCAGTTCGCAACCATGCTAGTTTAGAAGTAGTTCAAATACTTAATAACAACAATTTAGTTAGAAGATTACGTAGAGTAAAACATTTTGAACTAGTTACCTAGGTAAAAAGAAAGGACATATATATGTGACAACATAATCACACGAACAAAGGGGTGATGAATAAAAAAACAAAAGGTTACAAACCAACGTTAGTTCCTTAAAACAGTACCTACATAAGTTAAATACATATTAGAACAAAATTGATAATTAGTCTGACGACTAGGTGCGATTATTGGAAGGATGGTAAACATCATGCCTTCCCTGAGTGTTTTTAGTGTATGCTTCAAGTCTCAGACTGTCGCAAAGCTCGCAAGCAATGTCTTTCACTGATTTTTATCTAGCTACACGAAAAAAAAAAAATATCCGAGTTGTTCTAACATAAAAATACAAAATATGCGACCACGTCTTTCATTAAGGACTTGACAACTTCTTTTTTAAACAAACTACATGAGATATCAAAAAAAAAAAAAAGTTTATTGGCTGCAATTACTATCAAAACATTTATGAATGGAATTGGACTTCTTTCGTAATTATGTCGACCAAGGTCGATACATTGAACAAAATTTTCGATGACTCGGCCGCACATTTCGACCGATACGGCCACTACTTCTCGTGAAATATAGGCTCTGAGCTCCTCTTACGCCGCCGGCTTGTTGGAATAGACCAATGATTGAATGTATACCCATCAACGTCTAGAGCAGTTTAATCACACGATCTTGGCGGCCAATACACGGGCTCGTTTCTCGAGATAACACGTTTACCGAACTGAGACTTCAATAACTCAATTGTTGTACCCGCTGTGTTATTTATGGCACCGTCTTGTTGGAACCACATATCACTGATGTCCAATTCATGCAATTGCTCAAAGAAATGACGTTCCAACATGTTTTTGGGACTTTAAGGTCTGCAGTGACCAAAGGACACCCTCGATACAATCGTCTAAATATCGCTATAACAGAGTACCTAGTTTAACATTGTTAGAATGCTTCTAAATTCTCTTTTTCCTTCTGCGATAAAACTCATTTGTTAACATTTATTAATCAAACAAATTTAGAGCTACGTTTTTTGAGAAACTGGCAGAAGAGATATGAACAACAATAATTGCCATTCATTCATACAACGTTTCCATTTTGAGTAATTTTGGCTTGTGAATTATAGTACTTTCTGAATGTAGTTAAATAAAATAAATTGGGCATGATTAATAATAATTATTTTCAACCTTCACTTTATTTGTTTCGTTTAACTTCTTACATACCAACTTACCACAAGTTTTAAATATATATTTCGATCAAGATTGTTAGAGCGGTTTTTTAAAATTATGCAGACAAAATAATAAAAAAAAAAATGGTTGAAGTGTTTATTTCTAAAAATATTATTGCTTAACTATTCAGCTAAAAGCTGAATACATGCAATTTATATTGTTCCGAAGAAATTAATGATTTTTAAAGTTCTCTCCAAATCGATAACGTTGTTTTCAAAATACGAGCAGTTTTTAAAAGATCGTTTTCAGAGATTCGAAGGGAAAATGTATGTTTCGAAGACATCAATTGTAGTCCAAGTGTGCAATTTGGACAAAATTGTTAGGTCCGTTTTCATGGGATAAAACAAAAATATAAAAAAAAATTAAAATGTGTTTTACCGAAAATCCATTGTACGATAATTTAGAGAGAGTTTGCTAACAGGTTAGCATTATTTCAATTCAAATAGTATTGAATATTTTTTAAAAAAGTTAAATTTCAAAAGTACCACTACCGTTATTCGATATATATTATTGCGAAACCTGGGCAGTGGGCATGCTACCATGTTAACCTCACTTTCATAAGCTCAAATATCAATTTTTGTTGAAATCATTAAAGGCAAAAAAATCAAACTTGTTTAAATATTTTTTCCATGAATGAGTATACGTACAACAACAAACACTATTGTTTGTTATATTTTATTAAGTTCAAGAAGTGATTTATTAAATCAATTTATTTTACATTCTATTAGGTGCATGTAATTGACGACAGTGTACCAACAACTTTTTTTGAAGCATAACATACATGGCATTAGTTCTTAAAAAAATCGTTTGACGTTAGATCCGTATATTTGTACAATGTGATCTTAATCTAACAGCTGCAAGTAAATTCATCTTCTGTCGATAAATCCGATATAATTTATTTATATTTAAGACAAATTGTCATTAGATATTATGCTTTTTCCGATTTCCAACAAATAGCAAAATAATTATTTTAGAACTATTTCTTGGTCGATATGAATGTTTTTTTTTTATGTGTCGGATTTATCTTGGAAATTAAAAATAATTTTACACCGGGCATGTGTACCCACTTCTATATTTAATATATTTGTTTATTTTTATCGGAAAATGTAAAGCGGACGTCCGGATTCAATGTGCATATGAAAGTGAACATCCGTTTGTAAGATACAAATTGACAGAAATAAGCAATGTACATTTTTCTTTTCTGTTTTTCTTCAATGAAAACAAATAAATCAAATAATTTTGCATAAAAAAGTAAGTTGTGTGCAAAACTATTTTCGATTTCGTTGCAGGCTCAATTTGTAAATGCGGATGACACGAAGTCCGAAGATGCTCAATATCCAAATCTATTTTTGCTCAAACTTTATAATATTCTTTCAATAATTGTATCCATATTTGTGATCTGATAACATTCGCAGCAATTGGTAACGGGGTGAAAAATGCAAGAAAAACAGACATTCTTGAAAGCTAAAAAGAACAAGGCTTATACTAATGCAAAACAAAACTTGTATCTGCTTTACATTCAAAGCATTTTGCAGTCCGGTTGAACATTAAAGTATGATATAACTTATATTACATAATTGCTTAGCACGTATAGATATACCTGCGTATTTTAAGAAATATCATCAAAATTAGGTGTGATTTAAATAGTGACAAGAAAAAACATTTGGTACTTGAAAAATTTTAAGAAAACATTTTGTTTATTACGACGATTTATGCTTTGCATAGTTTTTTAATAAAACTCGTGCAACCCAGCTTAGTTTATTATTTATTATATTCTGCTTAACATTGTAAGCTCATTTTAATAAAAGAGCTTGTTTAAAATGCAGTAGGTAAGCACTAAGCACCCTACCTGCTGTACTTAAGTTTGTTCGAAAATTTGGTCTTACGAACTCTTGAACAAACCCTTTATTGGATTTTTTGCTAAATTATTTTTAAATTAAATTATTAAGTTTTATTTGGAGTTTTTTACTTCTAATAACTACACGATTTAATACAGTAGATATAAAAAAATGATATTGCGTAATGACAACATAGCAACGAAGAAAAGACTATACAAGAATATTTAAATATGTAGTATCTTTAATGTCCATATAGTTCAAATCAAAGACACAGAAATTTTTAAATTTTTTTGCTGTGTTGGCTATAAAATAATTTAGGAGTAAACTATCTTCTTATATAAGATAAATGAGTTGTATTGTGTTTGAAATTGATTATTTCTGTTATGCGTGAACCGACTTAATTTCTGAAAATTCCCCATGAAAGGTGACGTCAATACCAAGGTTTTCATGTACATATGGTTTTTGTTAGTGAAATGGTTAATGAGTTATATGCATCGCTCGTAGTTTTTTTCGGGCCAACAACAGTACATTTCCACAAAAAACAACAACAATTCGGCCCGCTATCCTAGGGTTAAAACAAGGGCCTGGCCCTCCAGGTTGGGGGTTGTGCCGTCGGGGTAACTTCCCGACCATGTAAAAAACAGCTAGTTATGAGAGAGACACAACCAGCCTCGGATAATGGTACTTTTCAAATGGCAACAAGACCTGGAATGTACGAACTCTCTACACACCAGTTGCTACTCAAAAACTTGAGTCTGTCCTCACGCGGTACAAGGCAGATATCACCAAGATCCAGGAGATACGATGGATAGGATCAGGCATGATGAAAAGAAAAAATTGCGACATTTATAACAGCTGCCATAACATATTGCATGTATTAGGATGCGGATTTGTCGTGTGAAATCGGCTTAGGATTAGGACAAAAGTTATTGACTTTAGACCGATAATTGATCGCCTAGCTGTGATCCGCATCAAAGGTACCTTCCAAAACATAAGCCTAATATGTGCACACGCCCCTACCGACGAGGCTGAAGACCCCATCAAAGAGGGCTTTTATGACCTCCTGGATGGAGCCTACGGAGCCTGTCCGAAGTATGATGTAAAAGTTGTACTCGGGGACTTCAATGCCAAAGTCGGAAAGGAAAACATCTTTGGTGGGTTAGTCGGTAAGCACAGAATCCACGAAACGACAGACAACGGCTACAGACTAATCGATTTTGCAGCAGCTCGCAATGCGGTGTACAAGTAGCACTATGTTTCCAAGGCTTAGGATCCACTCTCCAGACGGTCGAACCGCCAACCAAATCGACCATGTGCTAATCGATGCGAGGCACGCATTCAACATCCTCGACGTGCACACATTCCGAGGGGCAAACGTCGACTCTGACCATTTTCTTGTTGCAGCTAGATTCAGAGCTCGACTTTCTAACGAGAAGAAGCTGCGGGCCGCCCAGAAGAAGAAATTTGACGTTTGACGCCTTAGCACACCTGGAGTAGCCAGAGCCTACAGGGAAAGAAACCTAGTTACCGAAGCGCAGGGAATAGTAGATGTATTTAATTTCCAGTAGTTGCTTAATTGGCATCATGTTGAGAGAGTGGTAGGGCAAGAAGATAACCCACGTTCAGTCAATGAAGAACCTGTTCCACCACCCAGTATAGAAGAGGTTGGCTGGGCTATAAAAGCCAAAATACGTCGACTACATTGGCTCGGCCACATCGAGCGAATGGACAATAATGCTCCATCTAAGACGATCTTCGAATCGCAGCCCCCAGGTTCGAGAAGACAAGGAAGACCGAACGACCGTTTCAAAGACCAAATCATCGCGAATGCCAGAGCGCTTGATCTGGACAACTGGAAGCAGCGTGCCCAGGATCGTGGATGGAAGGCTGATGTGTCTCAGGCAGAGACTCTCCACGGGTCGGGAGCCCGTTAAGTAAGTATTCAATATTCACTTCATTGATCAAGAACCGTAATAATAATAGTTAAAATTCTAACGCCAGCAAAGCAGACGGGTTTCCTCTTGTTAACGTATAAAAGTTAAGAAAAATTATATAGATTGTGATCTAAGACGACTGATGCGTACTCTTCTGGTCAGATTAATGACGCTGTAAAGCTCGTAGAGTTCGCTATTAATCTCCTTCTCCGAAAACCGCCAATTCAAACAGGATCGAAAATACCACGAACAATTTTGCGTTCGAAGCAACCAAGGAGATTTTCATCCACTTTTGATTAAGTCCATGTTTCTGCACCAGAAAGCAGGACTGGATTAATGTGAGACTTGTAAAGTCATCTTCGTGTTTATCGCTGAAGTAATAGCGGTTGGCGAGTGTGATTCCTCGCTTGATGTCTAAGGTGATGTTTATTTTCAAAGCTAATATCGGAGCCGAGGTAGACAAAGTCCCGAACTACCTCAGTCACTTAGGTACGTGTCGAAATCCGAACGAATCCGCATCCAAATATATGCGGCTTCTGTTCCCTGTAGCATTCACTGACAAAATAATGAACTGAAATTCACCTTATACACAACAAGAAAATTATATTAATTTTGTTACCAACGATCTTTTACATTTGAGGGAAAACCGCTTCTACGACTACCTATAAAAAAAAACGGGAACATGAAAAATTGTGAAAAAAATGTTATTCGTAAAAAAATATGCACACGTTTTTAGCTAGTAGACGTCCGTTAGCATGTAAGAATTTGGCGTAACTGCTGAGGAACCAGCTGATAACCTTAACTGAGCTTTAACGTACGAGCTAACAAACTATAGCGGAGCTCGACTGTATAAAATTATCTTAGGTACCTACTGTCTATTTTTTAGACACGCTGCTCGCCGAGTTGTTTTAGTGTTAACGAAAGTAAGTGGAAGTCTCGCTAAGAAATCAAAATTTGCAAAAGTGCTCTTAATATGAAAAAAAAATGATTTTTTGTCCAATGGTTAATTAGTTAATTAGTTAGTCGTAGATGATTGTAATGGCTCAACTGAAAAGCATTTTTTTATTGAATATTTATTTGATTTTACTATCTTATTTTGAACTAAAAAGATACAAAACGGAAAAGAAACTTATTTTTTAAATTATTCCAAATTTGCAAAAGAGTTGTTAAATAACTATAAGTTTCTACCTTTTTGGCTCAACGCATTCCTCTACTTTTTGGTTATTTACATAGCAGTGTGGTATTCGCTCCGACTAAGAAAAGTAGTTTATTAAGTTAATATTGGTCCAAAAACTATGAGAACAGACCATTAAATAATCTAACAATTACCTACTAGTATTTCTTTGGGTTCGTAATGTACCTACATACGTTGTTTTTAAATTTGTCTGTTGGTTATTAGCTGATTTATTACGAACAAATATTAACATTTTCTCGTCGGACTGTAACGAGGACTTTATTTCCTGTACTATTTCTTCTTGTGCCAAATATTTTTAATGAATTATAAAACCGTGTCCTGAATAAATTTTACGAACCCATTGTGACCTTAAATATATGATTTTGGACTTTAAAAAAATTACATTTAACAATTTCTATAATACCTAGGAACTGTCGAGTTAGTCTTTGTTAGTTGGCATTGCTGTTTGCTTAGTAATGTGACCATTAACAAAATTTACAAGAGTTAGAGACCAAGCAAACTGTTGGAGTTCATTAATAGAAAACCATAAGGTATTCGTATTATACAGTACATAATAATGTCGATGGCACAATGAATCGAAGTTATAAAAGCACCGGAACAGATAGCATTTTCGTCCGCATTGTAATGTACAAGTATATAATATTTCAGGTATATTATATATGTATACCTCGAAAATGATTTTAACCAATTTATACGCGAATCTTTACCCAAGCAATATGAACAACAGAACAAGATTAGACTCTTAATGGGAATTTTAGATTAAAACCTTTGAAAAAGAAGTACCTACCTACTATTAATTTTGTTTGTTGCATCACCTCGCGAACCTCTGACAAAGATTTGAAAGTATACCTAATTGTCATACGAAAACTCAGTACAAAATTGCTGAGCCCTTTCCAATGGTTGCACGAAATAATACGAAGTTAAACGAACCACATAGATATCTAAAATTGACGCTGGCGAATAATAACAGCCAAATAAGGATAATCAAACACAAACGAAGTGAGGCCTAGAGTCCTATGTGCACTGGATGAGCTATTAATTCAATCGCTAACCTAGACTAGACCCTTAATTTGTTGATAGTCAAAATACACTGATTTTGATACCTATTTTGTTTGAAAACTTACACTTATGCAAAGCCATAGATAAGTGGCATCATAATGCAAATCTGGACAATTGCTTTAACTTTAATCTGCGACGCAAGTGTTGTTGTGGTTAATAATGGATGTGAAGGGGAAGAAAATATATGCACATAATAAAATAGAAAAACAAAAGTGATACCTGGATTGGGTACATATTTCTTTGGACTGGTTATTGATAATTATTTAATAAACATAAACAAAACAGATCTGTTATTAAAATAGTCTTTATCAAATTCAAATGAGGCCACATAAGAAGTACTATATTAAATTATAGGTGTAAGATTCTCAGAATACGAATTTTAAACTAATCCAGATCATAGATGTAGTTACCTACCAAAGTAGATTATGTAAATAATTCTGATGTGAAACGACCAAGTAGGTACGTGGGTAGGTAGTACTTTACTTGAATAAAAAAAACATTTGCAGCAGTACCAAACATATAGATACTTATTTATGGAGTGCAATAAATACACGTCAAGGTAAACTCACCTTAAATTGGGAACGGCTGCTGCAGCGGCCTGAATCGGTGGCGGCACATTATACGGAAACGGAAGCTTCGCAGCTACAGCAGGGTTTTCAAACAGCATTTTGGCAGAGGTTTGGTTTTTAGTTATTTGGATTGTATCCTAATTTTTTTATTTTATGGTTTGCTTTTGACGTATAAGCTTTGATTTGTACTTTTATTCTATTTTTGAAATTTTTGATTGATTTTGCATTTAACTCACTACCACATATTTGCAAAAAAAAACTACAAAAAGTAATTTTGCTGTTCCACAAGTTCACTAATATCTACACTTTGCTTATCATAAGTTCACAATCACTGTTTGATATTACACTTTTTTCCAATCTTGTAAATATCTGGTATTTGCTATTTGAGAAAAAAAAATATTTTAATAGTAGGTACATAAAACACAACTATAACAAAAGCTTGAAAATTGAAATGCGAAAGAGCACGTTTTTTGTTTCTCGTGAATTTAATGATAAACGAAACTCCCCCAATTAAAAAAATACATCTACTCGTATATCTATCTAAAATCGTTAGCTTCTTTCAGTACGCTCTTTTATTCATTCGTGTTTTTCTTCGGCTCTTGCCCACTGACTTACAAATGCATGCACTAATAATTTCCAATCAGAATTGCAAGCCAAGAAGAAAATGAAAACTCTTCCTATCATACAAGTAATATTAAGTTTGAAAAGAATTATATTTGAAACACAAATGGTACTGTAATAAGCCAAAAATATTTTTATATGATAAATTCTTTGTGCGTTTGCGGATATAACTCGAGGATACAGCAGAGTAATTTTATTTTCTCCTTATTTATTGAATTCGCCGATATGAACTGGTGTTGTGCTGCTCCTTTAACTCCTTGTCGCTTGAAGTAAAGCAGGCGAAAAGCAAGCTGTTGGTCTGAAAGAGACGCATCTATTATTATGAAAGCCGAAAAACCACTTTGCATTAGTGGAGTGCAATGTCTTTTTGTATTCCAAATTTTGTAGATGTGGTGTAAATGGACAAGAATTCGAATAGAAATAGCATGCAAGTAAAATTTTGTTCACAAAATTGCCTTCAATGTTTTTCGAAACGTATTATTTTTGATTTGAAGACTTAGTTTGATTCTCTTATTCCTTTATATTTAAACACAAATTAGTAAAATAAATTATTCACTCAAACACCCACCGAACAAAAATACGTTACAGCGATAGAAATCAGACTGAGTCCGAGTGAGAGTTACCGGATCGGCATCAGCTTTTCCGTTCGTTTTGTTGTGTAGCTTTTGTTTCTATTTTTTTTTTATTTTCATCCGAAAGCAAGGCGAGTGGAATTGGAATGAAAGGCAAACAAAACAAAGAACAACATAACAACAGTGTAGCGTTTAGTGTACCTACACCGAAATGGAATAGCATGCTTGCAATTTGTGGATAAGAAAGCAACAGAAACACCATGGAAAGATAGGCACAGGAAGGCTTACAGCAAAAATCGAAATATAAAGTCGCCAGTGCTCTCTTCTAGTGTTTTCTGTTTTCCCTTTGTTGGTATTTAAAATTTAAAATTTTTCTTTTTAAGTCGAACTAGGTTATCTATGATAATGAATATATTGCATGTACGTGTTAGTTGCTTAGTATATTAGTTCCACAATAATAAAATTCAGAGGTTCCTAATTTCGAATACACACTTAACGTCTTTTTAGATTATTGGATGCATTTAATAGAAAATAGCCGTAGCATGTCCTATCTATCCACGCTATATCCTATACTTAATTTATAGTGTTGGGGACTATCGAATAAAAACTATCGACTTTTTCGATAGTTGGTCAAAACTCGTTCATTCGATAGTATCGAAAAATAGTAATGAACGAAAAGTTATTCAACTACTACTTTTTTCACTCGATAGCAGGTTTGAATGATTCCATTCGTTCATTCAACTTTTCGTTCAACTACTATTAGGCGTTTTTCTTTTTTAGTTCAGAGCACAACCTGAACTGTTATACAAAAAGTTCGGGTTTCTTTTTTAGCTCAGACACTTCAGAGCTCGAATTTGTGTTTCTTTTTTCGCTCAGAGCATGATCAGAGCGCGCTCTATGAGCTCAGAATAAATTGACTGAGCATCCTGAGTAAAAAGCTGAGTACACATGTACATGCACCTTTCCAGTCACATTTGAAGGGCAAAAAAAAACAGGAAAAACAAAACATCCTCTGAACGCTCTGAGCACGAATGGTTCAGAGCGCGCTCATAATGCTCGAACTCTGTTCAGTGCTCAGCTCTGAACTAAAAAAGAAAAACGCCTATAGGGGACGTTCGGTGCCGTGAAATAACGCCGAGCGAAATAACACCGAATTTAAATGTTCGGTCTTATTTCACTTTGCTAAAGTGAAATAAAGCCGAGTCGGCCTTATTTCACTTTGCATTTATAAATACATTCTTAAATTAATATTAATTTTTGAGACAATGGTAATTTGCGCAAATTATGAAATGTGTATGGGGGGTATGCTGCCCCCCTGCAACCCCCTGCTTGTGTTTACTGTTGGATTACGGGGTGGGTGCGAGGTTTTCTACTTATATTTTTTGTTGTATTTTCAAATTGAGATTTTTAGCCTTCGAGATTTTTGTTATTCTAGATTACGTCATGATCCCAATTTGCTTCGGCTTTATTTCACAAACAATGTTCGGCGTTATTTCACTTTGTTAATGTGAAAGCGCAATAACGCCGAGTTTTCCAATTCGGCGTTATTTCTCTCGGCGTTATTTCACGGCACCGGGACGTTCGGATACCTAGTTTATGTAAAACGTCAACTAGATCGGTCGTGACTATGAATCCGAACGCGTTGACTAAGCAAGTTGAATTGTTTTTGTATTCTCGCGGTCAGCGTTACCTTTGTTTGAATTTGCAAATTTTTATTTGGAAAAGCCCCTTCATTAATTTTTAATAAATTGTTATTTTCAAATAAGTACATTTAAAATGTAACACGGCTGACAATCACTACACTTTTATAGTGTTATGCGAACTAATGGTTGTTAAATATCATGTGAAAATTCTAAATTACCAGAGTGGCCTTGGAAACTACACCTTTTTCTCTCATCGCGCCTTTTTTCGACTCCTCAGAATTCTGCAACGGCCACTCTGTTTATTTTAAATTTGACTCTTCGAAATGTCAACTGAGTACGCAGGCAGGATTTTCTTGACTAGATTGGTCGGCTTCCCATCCATAAACGTCAACTGCAAAAACTATACACGTGAACACTCTGGGCCAATAAAAACTGAGACGAATCTAGTCAGACAGCTGTCAGACTTACTAAACTACGAATCCGAACGTCCCCATTGTCATTCGATAGTAGGTTTGAGTGAATGATTTCATTTCTTCAACTATTTTCTCGTTCAATTACTATTTTGTTCTTTTTTCGATAGTAGGGTGTTCTTGCTTGCTTGAACGATTTACTTTTTCCTGTCGATATGAAGGTTTTTATTACAATAGCCAATGGGTATAGAAGTGCGAATTATAATAATATAGGTACGATTATTGCGCGGTGTTTTAATTCTTCAGGTGTTGTTTTATTATTCGATAGTTATGTTATTATTTTGTTTTGTGTGCTTAATGCTTATGTTCTAGTACTTTTAACGCGATTTTTCCCTATTGGATTTTTAATTGAAGTGTTTATTATTTGGGTTATAAATTGGTTGATGAATTATGTTAAAATTGTACTTTAAGTGGATGTCTCATTTTTTGTACAGACTTTTCTATTGCCATGTGCGATTCTGTATGCTTCTCAAAATAAATAATTTATAATAAATAAATTTAGATATTACCCGTGTTTTTTTACTTTGCTTTGCTGAGATTGAAGCTCAAAAAAACAGGGCTATTGTACCGACATGACTTCAAATTATAACGAAATGCATCAAGGGTGTGTGTGTTTTACTTTCTATTTTCTAGATACTTAGTTAAAAGGCTTAATTTGTTGTAATTTCTTTAATGTCCTATTGAACAAAAAATTGTGTTTTCTTATAGCTAAAAAAAAATAATTTGAAATTTACTTGTTTCAAAGAGATTCGAAAAAAGTTAAGTGGGCTGCATATTTTTTATTTATTTGTTTGAAATTTCAAAGAGATCCTAAAAAAATGTAAATTGGCTTAATTTTTTTATTGATTTAACTGAATGAATGAATGAAAAAAATCATTCGATAGTCGAAATCATTCAGTTACTAACTATCGATAGTCGCATTCATTCGATAGTGCCCATCACTATTAATTTATCTGATGTGGCTGTGGCGTACAGTTGATAAAATCTAGGGGTAACTGGATACTTGCCATCAAAAATCACCATCTACGAGCACTGGAAAAATTCTACGACACGATTCATTTCATATGTTTTACGTATTAGGTGTTGTGTTTTGTGTAGTGTAAGTACATAATGGATTTAAATTTTGAACGAGGAAAAGGAAGAAAAAGAGAAGAAAAAACCTTCGCTCAAACAAAGGGAAACTTTTATTTGTTTTGTTCACTAAATCGGTCTTCTCTTTCTATCGATGTTCCATTCTCATTTCACTCAGTCTAATGTTGGAACGAGCAAAATTGTAACATTCCAATGATATTGGTGTGCAGGGCTGTTATTAAATGGATGTGAGGCAAAGATTCAAGTTAAACATATTGGAAGGCTGGTTAGATGAATAACCAAAAATAAAGAAAACTGCAAATTTGTGAGTACAAACCTAATTGCAGGAAAAGTATACAGTGGGTGTACCATCAGGGAACCGAAATGGCATGTAGTGTTAAGTTTTAGAAACTGAGTCTTATATATAAATAGGGGCAAATAGTTAAGAATCACTTTCACTTCAATTAGTAGGTACTTGTAATATTTTAATATGGTTTAATATTGAATCGAAAGGAAAGGAAATAATATTTAATTAAACAAATTTAAAGGTTTTGTATACAAATAACAGTCACGCAAAACGTATTTTTATCCCCAAGAGTCCCGTCGAGCAATTGTCCCGCAATTTATTTATATGTCCCGTTGGTCCCGTCAGAAGAATAATTATTTGTTAAATTTTTTTTAGTGATATTATCAGTGTAACAAACATATCTTTAATTTGTATAATTTGGCTGCACTGTTTTTGCATATTTTTTTTTCATCTGAAGTACCTATTTGCATATTCTTCGACACTCGAAAGAAAGTATCGAAATGGCCCTACTATGAAACTCGATTCTACTATTGATTCTATTCGAAAGATATTTGCCATTCTACTTTTAAATGGTACTCTCTATGAAAGTAGAATCGAATGCCGGTAATGCCAAACTATTTGCCCACAAATTTGCGATTTTCGAACGATTCTCGCATTATGGTTGACATAACCCAAACGAGTCTCGCAGTTGGTTTGGAATATCCCAAAAAATTATCATGAAACAATAAAATAATAATAAATAAACATGGACAGTGTCGGAATTTCGTTGGAGTCTGAAGGAAATCAGGAAAAAATCAACAAGTTGAACGAAGGCTAAGCGAAAAAAGGTTTTTCTATTGAGTATGTATTAATTTAAAGACATTTTGAATCGAATAAAATAACTTTATTTCAGCTTTGTAAAAAACGACCGCCTTTCGAAAGATGCCTTCATGTATACTTGTTGAATAATATTTCCACAGAACGAATTCATTTAATTTTTTCTCAACTTGCCTTTGGTATGTATACTTTAAAATCAGCCCGAACCTAGTGAAACAAAAATAAAATAAATTTGTCAGCTTTGTTTATCTTTTTTCATCCCGCTGCACCGTGCTGAGGTGGACCTTCAGCATTCAAATCTTTTGACAAATTAGTCCACATATTTTCGGATTTTTGAATGAAAATCAATAACAATGAAATGATTCCCTGGTACAAAAAAACAAACATTATACATAGGGTGACGTGGTCGTAAATGCACCACCCTTTTTTCAAACGACCATAACATTTTTAAAATAAGTTTTTTTTGTTTGGTATTTTGACATACATTTTATGAATTTGTTATGGAAATATGTATAGAGTAAATTTGTTGATAGCATGTGAACATTTTAAGTTAAAATGAATTGTTCAAAAAATGAGAAATGGTGCATGGTGCACCATGGTAGGTACTAAATGCACCAGTTGTATGTGTATAATGCACCACCTATTATTTTAAAAATTAAAACAAATATTTCAATAGATAAACATAGTTTTATTAGACAAAAAAACAGTTCATTGCAACTTTGAAGAACATATAAATAAAAATAAATACTAATGACTTCATCTTCACATCAACATAAAAATAAGTTTACAATAAAACAAAAATAACAAAAATAAAATAGGTATTTAAACATAAACAAAATAAACAACTTAAAATTAATTACTTAACGAATATTTAATTTATATACAGATTCTGAGAATTTGTATAACGACTGTTGCCGCTTCGTTGGCCCCGATACAGAAGGATCTTGGTGGTGCATTGTGCACTACTACGGAATTTTAGGTTAAAATTTAAATAATCTGCAGACAACGCATCAAGGTTATAAACTCTTTATTATAAACCAAAAATAAAAGGTTAAAAAATCATTTTATTAAAGCTAAATAAAGAAAAAAGTCACTTCCACTGAAGAAATAAAAAAATTAACTTACCCTTTTTTTTTCGTTTTTCACTGAAATTGTAAAAAAAAATTCGCACACGTCCGCGCACAAAGAAAGCCACTACCAGACTGAAATCTACTATCGTTGCCGGAAAAAACGAATACTTTTGAGTGAGGTAGACACAATTACATCTGTCAGTTAGGCAGATGGAGCTATGGTGCGTGGTGCACCACTGGTGCATCTACGACCATGTCACCCTACATGTTACTATGTTTATGAAATATTCATGAGTTATGAATTTATATCTTTTTTTTACTTACATTCTGAGAAAAAAAAATCTTCTTAAATCGATCTCTCGCAAACACATTTGATGTAGAATGATTATTTACGAATTCGAACGAATTTGACATGAACTTTCGGAAAAGGTAGTACCAATTTTGTACCAAGAAAACAAAAATATGGTTGGCAGTAGGTACTAGAGATGCTCGATTTTCGTTTCCATTACTTACTTATAGAATTACAGAGTAGCGATTTTGCGAATTCGAACAGTTTCACTTTAGAATGGAGTTTCATAGTAGGGCCCCTGCTCCCGCTGCTTTCTTGCCCCTTTAAACTTGACAGCCAGGTTTCTACTTTCTCATAGTTAAACCACAGACAGATAAGTAATATACAGATGTCTCACGCCAATGTAAAAAAATGCTGTACTT
Source organism: Cheilosia vernalis (assembly GCA_949126925.1). Classification (NCBI taxonomy): domain Eukaryota; kingdom Metazoa; phylum Arthropoda; class Insecta; order Diptera; family Syrphidae; genus Cheilosia; species Cheilosia vernalis. The sequence continues at coordinate 46,631,225 of OX421358.1, forward strand.
TTTGCGTTCGTCCAACAAAGATCGTCCAACAAATCGATGGTGAAAACAAAAACCCACCACACCTCATTCGAAAAGTGGTTGATTTTTTGTTTCAATCTTCAATGAATGCTACTTTTAGTTGAATTATGAATTATGACCGCACGCAGAAAGGCATGTGCGCAGCGTGATGCTTTATGGGGCAGGTCGCAGGTATATTTAATTCCACACTGAACAGTGGGATAAAGGGTAAGGAAAGAAAGGATACAAGGTAAAAGGAAAGCGGAAGGACAAATGTCGTCTTTCGTTCTTTGGTATTGTCAATGCCTTATGATTGTGCGCCGGCGGGGGGATGTGCAGTGAGGAAATATTCGGTGATGTAATGCATGATGGTTTTTGTTGGGAAGAGCAGCCGATTTGGTTTTGGATTCGTTTTGCTGAAAAAGTATCTAAGGCCGTGTGTCAATTGCGCTAAATAATTATCCTCGGCTAATATTCTGACACTATCGTGGTGGAAAACGAATTCTTCAGCTGTCAAAAAATTGTCCTGCTCCGGGAGCAGGATAATAATTTATCTTCATAGGATAAATTTTTACGTTCGAGTTTTTTATTTCAAATGGCAGCAAATCAACGAAAGAAAAAAAAAATAATAACAAACCGTACTGCCTACAACATGTATCTAAATAATGAGGAAAATTAATTAAGTTTTTAATATAATTTGCTTAATTTATAGGGACGCATGATGACAAAAAAAAGTGATTCGGTTACTGAGTTTGAATTCATACCGATTGAATATAAAATTACACTTCTCTTGTTCGTCTTCTGCGTGGGGGCAAGTAATCGTGGCTTATAAGGCTTTGATACCGCAGCAATATCATTGACATCAAGGGGAATTAATGCATCGAATTTATGATACATATTATCAGTTGTTGTTATTGAATTATTTGTATGTCTGTTCTTTGTGTTGTGCTTCGTATTGTGTTGTGCTATCGTCAAAAGTCTTCTGAGAAATCTCAAAAATTTAGCCCAATCGACACAGCCAAATTTCACAAAAGCTAAATTTTTATTCAACTCACACAGAAATGTCAAAAAATTATCCGAGGATAATTATTTAGCGCAATTGACACACGGCCTAAAGCGATATGAACAATTTATTTCCATTTCGGCTGGGGAGACAATTTTAATTTTCTTGTTTGGGGAGGTATGCATTCACATTATTTTTAGGGTTTTCGTTATGCAATGCTCGATAAAAGAAACAGTTTATAAAATATAAAAAAGGAATATTGTTAAATAAAATTCGCTTTTGGGCAGTGCATACCTACATATCAATAATAACAATGCGAGTTTTTATAAGTTGAAGCAATTGAACTGTTGCAAGTTCTGGCTAGAGAGTTTTAAAAACTCTTACACTTTACAAGAATTTTGACTTCAAAGCAAAGTGTAGTTCGTATTAGTCCGATATCTTTACATAGATATTTATATGTAAGGTTTTAGAGATTTGTTTTTTAATTTCCACTAGCAGTTATAGACCGAATATGCCGATGGACGTGTGTGGGGGTGCAAATGAAGTGGGAGTTTTTGATTGTGTAACTTTCCAAGTGGTTGGAATTATCTTAAGGTTCATAATCAATTATGATTGAAAGAAAGAAGAAGTGGGAAATATTTGCTAAAAAATGCGTTTTTTGCAGTTGTCATTACATTTTTATTGGCAGTACGGTGTTGAGTTTTATAAAAATATGTATACGGAGACAGATCGGGATTTGGGTACCTAATCATTTTGAGAAATAATTAAAAAACCGATTTATTCGAATTTTTTTGAGAAAAAAATAATTGGAGGATCTTATTTAGGATACTTATTTAAACTTTAATATGGATTTTGATCAAAATCGTTAGAACGGTTTTTGTAAAATTTTGCAGACCAAACTGTACCTAGGTACCTACGTACCAAATATTGCAATGCTTAGTTTGAACAATACTATTGCTTATTGTTATTAATTTAGCTTAACATCTCGAGTTCGAAATTTTGAACGAATACAATATCTTTCTCTTACTACGTAATAGCGAAAGTTAAAAATACGTGATTGTTTTATTATTATAATGTTAAAAGGCATTCATGATACAAAGTCAGAGCGTTTTGATTGATTTTCAGGGATGAACAATACTATTTTTTATTCCTTTTTTTCATAGTGATTACAGGCATGTAAATGAAATAATGTGCACGACTGGGTCGAACTAAACTTTATCGATACTAGATAAAAGAAAACAAAATCCACTTTTGGATATTCATCTCATTTGGCAGTTATATCAGATAACAATATAAGCTTTTAAAAGTTAAAGCTCTCAGTAACAGGCAATTGTCGAAAGTAAATAAATTGAATATCCCGATGCTCGTGTGTGGTTGCACCCCAAAGATTTTCTTATTGTGTAAGCCCCAAATGGCTGGCATTATTTTAAGATATACCTATTCAATATTGTTGGAAAAAGAAGAAGTGGGTTGTATATGCTAAAACTGAGTTTGGCGTAGCTATGAGGCATTAAGCCTATTATACAAAAATGTGCCGTAAATATGATAAAATACATAGATCGTGATTTCTGTTGTATTTTTTTGAGAAATAATTAAAAAACTGACTTCGACTTTTTTTGAGGAAAACTAAGTACGGGATCTTGTTTAGAATACAAACGCTATCTTCAATATGTATTTTGTTCAAAATCGTTAGAGCGGTTGTTGTAAGATTGTTCAGATAAAACAGTACCAAATATTGCAATGTTTAGTTTAACAAATAACATTGCTTAACTATTGAGCTGAAAGCTGATTATAAGTTATTGTTCGGGATGTAAGCATTACTTCGTTTTTTGAGTTTTCGCGAAATCGACGATGGGGTTTTCGAGATATGAGTAGTTTTTAAAATTAGCGTTTTCGGTTCTTCGAATTTAAAATTAATAATAATAATAATAATTTTTGGCGCAACAGGTCCGTAGGGACCCTAGGCCTAGCTTCTCACAACCATTCGTTTTGTGTGAGATTTCATTTTTGGAACGAATGGAAGGGATCTACAATTTTATGCCGATTCCAAACGGCTAATCGAGAAGCTCTTTCAAGACAGTTATACTCTCGGATGTTTGTCAGACGTTCGCGAGAGGTGGCGCAGTGAAAAAACCCTGAGTTGGAATTTGGGTTTTTGCGGGATTTAAATTAAGGACACAATAATTTTGAAAACATCAATTTGACTCTAAGTTTCCATTTTGGTCAAAATAGATATTGCCGTTTTCAGGTAAACTAAACAAAACTTAATTTTCATAAAATTACTACTATTTTCAAAAATTCATTGAACGATAAGAGAAAAATTGAGCTTGGTATTAAGTTATAAATGAACGCATTTTAATTAGGAATGAATTTCTGTTACAATCGGATCGACCGTTTTCGAGATATGTTGAAATTTCAAAAGTACCGTTGTTCGAATTTTTGGCCAAAAACTGGGTACGCAGTCATGGTAACCTCACCTACCTAAGCTTACCTAAATATCAATTTTGGTTGAAATCGTTTGGAGGCGTTTTCGGTCAAATCAAACTGGTACGAACATTTTATACGGGAAGTACCTACCTACCATTAATATTAAGGTTACCATGCAAAAAAAAACCTCCCGAACTTAAGCCCAAAAACTCCAAATCCGAGATTTAAACGTAATCCGGGAAGCCGTATAGGCTGTAGGCCTGTGGAAGGACGGACAGACCGAACAGAATTTTGCGACCCACTTTTTTGAGTTTCTCTATCATCGTAATATCAGAATTGATTAATATCTCAAGTTCCAAATTCTGTAGGTACCTAGTTACATAATGTCATCTATACAGACAATCTACGTATTTCAGGAACTTGAAAACGCAGAATTCTTTTAACAAGGAAGAAACCCCAACAGTTGTCAGTTTAAATGTTGTTGATCGATCCTACCTAATAGGGTACCTATTAATTAATTATATTCAATAGAAAATTATATAAGTCTAAAATACAATAGTATCGAATATAATGAAAACCCTAAAAATAATGTGAATGCATAGGCATACCTACCCCAACAAGAACATTAAAATTGTATCCCCAAATTGAAATGTTTATATCGCAAAGAGGTACCTTTTCAGCAAAACGAATCCAAAACCAAATCGGCTGCTCTTCCCAACAAAAACTATCATGCATTACATCACCGAATATTTCCTCACTGCACATCCCCCCGCCGGCGCACAATCATAAGGCATTGACAATACGAAAGACGACATTTGTCCTTCCGCTTTCCTTTTACCTTGTATCCTTTCTTTCCTTACCCTTTATCCCACTGTTCAGTGTGGAATTAAATATACCTGCCCCATAAAGCATCACGCTGCGCACATGCCTTTCTGCGTGCGGTCATAATTCAACTAAAAGTAGCATTCATTGAAACAAAAAATCAACCACTTTTCGAATGAGGTGTGGTGGGTTTTTGTTCTCACCATCGATTTGTTGGACGATCTTTGTTGGACGAACGCAAAAAGTACAGCATTTTTTTACATTGGCGTGAGAGGTGAGACATCTGTATATTACTTATCTGTGATATTACCATAGTAACGTACCTATTGAAAACATAAATCATTTTAGATTAGAATCTGTTTCCGATGGAGCAGTTCATTTACGTATTTTTTAACTTTCTCCATTACGTAGATAGTAAGAGAAAGATATTATTTTTGTGCAAAATTTCGGACTCGAGATATTAATCAATTCTGATATAACGATGATAGAGGAAATCAAAAAAATGGATTGCAAAATTCTGTCCGGTCTGTCGGTCTGTCCGTCCTTCCACAGGCTTACATCCTAAAAGGCTTCCCGGATTACGTTCAAACCTCGGATTGGTGTTTTTTTTTTGCAAGGTAAACTCAATATTAATGGTACTTCCCATATAAAATGTTCGTACCAGTTTGATTTGATCGAAAACGGCTATAACGATTTCAACCAAAATTGATATTTAAGCTTATGTAGGTGAGGTCACCATGACTGCGTACCCAGTTTTTGGCTAAAAATTCGAACAACGGTACTTTTGAAATTTCGACATATCTCGAAAACGCTCCATACGATTGTAACAAAAAATAATTTCTAAGGTAATGTGGTCATTTATAACTACTTAATAGCAAACTCAGTTTTTCTCTATATTATCGTACAATGGATTTTTGAAAACAGTATTCATTAGGCGCGTTGGGCACTTTTAGATGGGAAGAAATTAATGAATTCGCGTTACCTTTATGTAAAACGACACCGCGTCATCGTCACCGAAAAACCGACACCCGATGGCGCTGTTGTCCATTTTCTGAGAAACTCAACCGATCTCATTGAAACTTTGTATGTGAGCATGGTTGGATTCAGCTAGAAAGATACAATAGTTTTGGACCCGATAGGTGGCGCTGTTGTTCACTTTCTGAGAAACTCAATCTATCTCAATGAAACTTTGTTTGTGTGCCTGGTTGTATGCAGCTAGAAAGATAGGATAGTTTTGGACCCGATAGGTGGCGCTGTTGTCGATTTTCTGAGAAACTCAATCGATCTCAATGAAACTTTGTTTGTGTGCATGGTTGTATGCAGCTAGAAAATAGGATATCTCATTTACAAATTAAATGGAAATTGTAATATGTACATATGTATAATTTTTGTAGATGAAAATTCATACATTTCATTTGTATTCATTTCAAAGAATACCAATTAATTATTAAATTCAATATTTCATGTATGTATTTGTAAATGTATGTTTTAAGCAATAGATTGCAATATTTTTTGTAAAATAATATGAATTATTTTTTATGTATAATGGCGCTTTAAATAAAAGTGACAATTGTAATATAAGATTTGTAGTAGTAGTTTATAATAATCAATAAAGAAACACTTCAATTGAAAGTATTTCCTGCCGATTTGAAAAATGCACACGTAATTGTTCAAGTAATAACTTCTGTCGGCACTCCCTGTGCCTGTCTTTTTTTTTAACTTAGTTTTTTTTTATGTTTACCGTAAAACGGCGATAACGATTTTGACCAAAATGCAAACTTAGGGTTAAATGGATGTTTTCAAAACTCATATATATCGAAAATCCCATCTGGATTTCGATAAAACTTAAAATACGAAGCAATGCTTACGTCCCGAACAATTACTTATAATCGGTTTTCACAACTTAATAGTGACGCAATAGTATTTTTAAAATAAAACATTGCAATATTTGGTACTGTTTTGTCTGGCAAATTTTACAAAAAACCGCTATAACCATTTTGACCAACATACATTTAAAAGATAATAAGCATTCTTAATATGATTCTGTTAAAACTCTGGGGGCAAGAGCGGTGTTCTATCGGCCTGCTATGGTGCATCGTAGTAAATGAACTGCTAAACATACTCAGAAATAAGGGATTCTATGTCCATAAGAAAGTTTCGTGCGACCCAGTCGTGCACTTTATTTTTCCATGTATTATAGATGTCGCTCTTTTCTTTTCGTTTATAAAAAACATCAATAAATAACGACAATAACAGAAGTACGTTTTTTAGTATACATTCTTATAAAAGGTATGGTCGATTTTCGACCACAAGCGATACTAGTAATTGTAAATAGAGCTATTTAAATCGATTGAGAGTCAGATTTTTTTTAGATTAGACTTAAGATTAATTTAATTTGAGGCTTTGGTGGTAATTAGTATACAAATCGATTTTCAATTCATAAATACCGTTAAATTCATTTGTTCGCAATTCGCGCTCATGTGAATAGTACTTAAAAAAGTTTTCAAAAACTGTAATTTCAAAATGAATATGTTAAAAAAATAACGCGTAAATAGTGCAAAGGCGGCTAATACTTATTAAATATTGAGAGAAAATACTAAATTTATGTAACAGCGTCAGAAAAAGGCACACTTTTCGTTCATCGCCCCTTTTTTATGGACTTTTTAAAACTAAATTGAAAGAGATCTTAAAAGTAGATATAAAAATGAGTTGATATAATTTATAAACAAAATTCAATTAATTTTTTATATATTTATAAATAAAAATCAAAGCTAAAAGGTTTTCATTTGAAAACGAATTGCATCTAAAGTACTGTCCAACTTACCCGCAGAACACCCTTAAAGACATCTAATTTTAATATGATTTGGTTGTTTTGGCTTTATTTATAAAAGAAACGTTGTGAGAGAGTGATCTTTTTACAGTCTATATTGTATTGTGAAACTAAAACCAGAATTTATAACCTTTCTCTAACAATCCGGGAGATTGTTGCGAAATTCTGAAAAGAAAAAATAAGAGCGGTGAAAGAAAAAAGTGTAATTTCTAAAGCTACTCTGCAATTTAAGAATTTTCGCACAATATTTAACAATTTTTGGCTCTCCTAACGCTATAATCGTGTTCTGATAAACAGCAGCGTTATATTTTATTGAAATTCATTTGAAAATCACAGTGTTTCTAAAAATTGCAAAGTTCCTTTTCAAACTGAAAAAATTGTATCAGGATCCTCGAAAAAAGTGTCAAATTATTGCATAACGGTCACGTTGGTCACAGCGCGCGGCTCACTCACACATTCAAATCCGATTCGGACCGTTCCCTAGCGACATCGCTGCACAAAATCAAGGCACTGAAAAAGATTTCTGGTGGTCCCAATGGAAAACGACATAAGAAAGTTGTCGGACTAGTAAATGTGGAGGTGTAGGTAATGGTTTATTCCCTGCAAACCAAAAGTCAGTAGTTTATCAAAAACACAACTACAGATAAACATGATTTTGTGAATGTGTTTGCGTTCTCTTGGAGTATTAGTATTTGGATTTATGTACTCTGCAAACTTTCAATCTTGTCAGTTTTTTGTTGTTGTTATCCTTCATAATCCAATTGGGATTTCTGCCTGGACAATTAAGAATCGCGACCGATGTCTAGACACTTTCCAAAATATGCAAAAGCAGATGAAAAATGCAATGTGTTGAAAGAAATCGAATCATTTTGACTTTCAGTGCGTGCTAGATGGCCGAGCAGGTAAGAGATCGCTGAACGCGTTAACTTTGTGTAGAATAATGTTAATAATATTTTTTTATTATAGTTTGAAGGCACCATCAGAAGCAAAGTACTTCCTTTGCACTGCTTTTGACGAGGAAAAAAAGTACATCTTTAGTACTTCCTTTTACGTAGGAGCAAAGTACTTATTAAGTACTCCCTTTTACGTAGGCACGATGTACATCTTTAGTACTTCCTTTTACGTAGGAGCAAAGTACTTATTAAGTACTCCCTTTTACGTAGGCACGATGTACATCTTTAGTACTTCCTTTTACGTTGGAACAAAGTACTTATTAAGTACTCCCTTTTAAGTAGAAACAGAGGTTCAAGGCAGTAGTTTTTTCAATATGTTAGAAAGGGATGGGTGCTTCACGTATTCTCATATACGGTAGGTATATAACTGAGTATTTGCCCGAGCGCCTATCCTTTTTCAGTGGAAAGAAAGTACTTTTTGTCCGTACATGTTTCAGTAGGTATTTCAGTACTTCTGCGTTTGCAGGGTTGGTACCGTTTCACAAATGCTGTACATTTTTACTAAAGCTCACATTCAACTAGTTTTCGACATTAGTGGTTGATTATTATGTCGTTTCCCCTCGCTTTATCTGTCAAATGATAACAATTTTTGTTTATTAAGTTCACATCATCGACAACTTGAAGTTCGCCTCAGGTGAAACAACAAGATTCAGTCACAATAGCAGCAGATTTTTAGTTAATTTTTGTTAATTTAGAGAAAAAGTGGACTTAAGGATCGAACTTTGTTCTTTTTCTTTTCTTTTTTAAGTGCCATAGTATTTAATACAACTTTATTATTATTATTATTATTTTCATTATATTCACGTCAATAATAACAATGTAATTTTTTATAAGTTGAAGAAAATTGAATTGTTGCAAGTTCTAGCTAGATAGATGTAAACTGTTACACTTTACAAGAAGTTTTTACTTCAAAACAAAGTGTAGCAGAAGTTCGTATTAAACCGATATAAATTTACATAGATATTTATGTGTAATGATATAGAGATTTATTTTTGAATTTGCATTAACAGAATAAATAGAATATGCCGATGGACATGTGTGTGGGTTCAAATGAAGTGGGTGTTTTTGATTGTGTAACTCTTGAAGTGGTTGGAATTATTTAAAGGTCCATAATCAATTATGATTGCAAGAAAGAAGAAGTGGGGAATATTTGCTTAAAAATACGTTTTTGCAGTTGTAATTACATTTTTATTGGCAGTACGGTGTTGAGTTTTATAAAAATATACGAATGTCAGAATTGATTAACATCTCGAGTTCGAAATTTTGTACGAATACAATAAATCTTTCTCTTACTACAATATGTGATTGTTTTATTATTGTAATGTTAAAAGGTAATCATGTTATGTCAGAGCGTTTTGATTGATTTTAAAGGATAAGCAATCCTATTTTTTATTCCTTTGTAGTGATTACAGGCGTGTAAATGAAAAAAATAGGTTAAGTGGTAAGAAAGCAACTAAAGGTATTGTAATTGAGGTAGATATTACTTACAGCATCTTAATAATAATAATAATAATAATAGTTGGCGCAACAGGTCTGTAGGGACCCTGGGCCTAGTTTCTCGCAACCATTCGTTTTGTGTGAGTTTTTTTATTTTTGGAACGAATGGAAGTGATCTAGAATAACGGCTGTCTTTCAAGACAGTTATACTCTCGGATGTTTGTCAGACGTTCACGAGAGGTGGCGCAGTGGAAAAAAACCCTGAGATTCGAACTTGGGACCCCTTGTTTAGTAGTCCAACACACTGACCACTAAGCCACTGCTCTGCGTCTTAGGCCCTAGTTATAGCCGTACGTAAAACGAAACCATAAAAAATTTCTTTTGCTTATTTAGACCACTTAATCCTAATGGTTGAAGTCAATCTTGGTCTTAAAATGTTGCTTATGAATTATAAAGTTAGTCTATCAAAAAAAAATTAGCAAATGATCTTTAAATTTTCTAGAAAAATAATTTATACATTTTTCCGTACGAAAAACTTTTTCCGATCCACTTCTCAGTCAATTCCACAACAAAAACCCAGATCATTCCACTGAAGTATTTCATTTCTTTACTGTTCCATCTCTCAGTGCCTTGATTTTGTGCGGTTTTTGAGGCGATGTCGCTACGGAACGTTCCGAATTGGGTTTGATTGTGTGAGTGAGCCGCGCGCTGTGACCAACGTGACCGTAGTGCAATAATTTGGCACTTTTTCGAGGGCCCTGATACTATTTGTTGCTACTTTTCCCTTTTTTTTGTTTGAAAATTCACTTTGGAAATTTTAGAAACGCTGTGATTTCCAAATGAATTTCTATAAAATATAACGCTGCTGTCTATTAGAACACGATTATAGTGTTAGGAGAGCCAACAATTGTTAAATATTGTGCAAAAATTCTTAAATTGCAGAGTAGCTTTAGAAATGACACTTTTTTTGTTACTTTTCAGAATTTCGCAACAATCTCCCGATTGTTAGAGAAATGTTATGAATTTTAGTTTTAGTTTCACAATAAAATATAGACTATAAAAAGATCACTCTCTCACAACGTTTCTTTTATAAATAAAGCCAAAACAACCAAATAACATTAGAATTAGATGTCTTTAAGGCTGTTCTGTGGGTAAGCTAGACAGTACTTTAGATGCAATTCGTTTTCAAATGACAAATTTTAAAATGAAAACCTTTTAGCTTTGATTTTTATTTATAAACTAGCTGACCCGGCGAACTTTGTTCCGCCCAATTTCTTTAATGTAATAAAAATAATAATTTCGAGCGTGCACAATGCTAATGCTACTTTATGTAATTCGGTAATTCAAATTCTTTTTTCAAAACTTATAGTTGTGCAACAGAAATGACTGAAGTATAGCAATGTCGATGTCTTTCATTCGCAAACTTGCGGTGCATTGATGTTTCACAACAAAATTATAACTGGGCCGACTTACAATTTCAAATTGTGTGGTAAGCACGGAATATCTAAGGAATTAAAAAATTTAAAATTTTACATATTTTTTGTTGCACCTATTGGAAGTTGCACTATCCAGTAATTTTTTTTCAAAATGCGATTCTCCATACCAAATTCTATCCCCATAAGGTATTGAGTTTTCTCGACAAAAAGTAGCATAACATGTCCTTTTTTAAACCAAAAATAATAAAAATCTAACGATTTATTCCCGAGTTATGAGTGCACATACGGACGTCAGTCTTTTTTATATATAGCTGTACCCACCCGGCTTTGACCGTATATTTCGTTTTAAGTCTTGCTCAGATTTCTCAAAGTGCTTTATTTGGACCATGTCCATTTATGATTTTACCTAATTATACAACTTTATAGAAATAGCGTTTGATTTGATTTTTGAATGAAAGGTGCCACGACCCGTTTTGCGCTTATGGTTTGCAAGGTATCACCTTTAGGATGGTGTCCTATCTTTCAACCGGGAACCAGCCATAAACATGCACAATATTTCATTGAAAAGAGTTGTGTGGTTTCGGAGATCGACGACAGCACCAGCTATCGGGTCCATAGCCCAAGTGTTGGTTATAGTGTAAGCGATGTTCCTACATTTCTGATATGCTTCCGTAACAGTAGATAACAGTGTGCATAGTGTATCAGAGTGCTTACTAAAGGGTTTTTCAATAAGAGCGCTACAAAAGTTTTTTTTAAATAAAACAAAAACGGTTTTGGATATCAATGAAATTCTTTATTCCTGTGAAAGTACGTTCGATGCCATTATGTATGGAACTCGATTTCTTTTACATGGCCACCACGGGCACGCTTGCAGAAGTCCAGACGCTGAACCCAATTTACGACGGTTTTCAAGCATAAATCAAGCTGCAATTTCACGTTCGATATTCCTACGAAGTTCATCAATCGTCGCTGGCTTGTTGGCATAGACCATAGACTTGACGTAGCCCCACAGGAAATAGTCTAACGGCGTCAAATCGTCCCTGTTGAAAAACCCTTTATTTCCAGTGCAGAATGGAACGTTGGCCAAAGTGAGGAAAAAGTTTTAGCTTATAAAATTACTATTTCGGGAAACACATATTTTGGGTATGACTTTTTACCGGAATGTTCCCGAATTTAAGTGAGCTGTCAAATTAGTTTTCATGTGTTTGTAAGTTGGTTCGCACGAAAAAGAAAATGTGATATAGAAATACTGGTACCTTCCCTCTTTAATGGGGATGCTATAGTACCTAAACGAACAAAGTGTCATGATTCATGAAAATGGTAATGGAGGTAATATAATGCGAATTTAATAATTGCATATCTTCGTACCCGAGTGCAAAATATTTTAACGAAAATCTGTTTTACTACAAATACCACGCGCTAAAGAAATATTCAGGATTCAGATTCAGATGGCCCGGCGAAATACAATTGCAATAACCGCAGCGATTTACTTGTCGGCCAACCTACCGCTTTTTTACTGAAGTGCTTTATGGTACATAGCATTTTTCGTTCCATTTACGGGTGCGTACACGTACAAAGCGAGAGGTTTGCCGACACGTGAGCACGCCACATACAATTGACCATGTGAGAAACATGGAACGCTATGCTGATGATGATTGTGTTGTTGTCTATCTCGGTCTCCAGTATGGACGACTACATGGTATTCTTTCCTGAAGTTCCGAAATATTCTATCGATTGTTAATATTCCGATCTGACTGTTCGTCCTGATTTTCTGCGACGTGAAACGTTTGACCTTCGCACTGGCGGCATGATCAAATGTGTCTTGGAATCGCCGAATCCCACACAAACTTTCATCCCCTATATCATCCTGTCAAAGTTTTGTTTTCGAGACATAAAGTAGCCTATGGCCTTCCTTGGGCCCAATCGAAACCATCAAGCTCAAAATCTTTAAAAACTAACCATCCTCTTTCGAGTTATGTGCGGAAAATCTCAAAACGCTCAACAACTCCTGTGTTGCCTATCATCATCATCATCTCAAACATTTCAACTTACTCACTCTCATACTAAAGCAAGGATCCTGAAAATATTTGGCAAACAAAAATGATGCATTCAAACACTATCAAACAAATCGAAGTATCTACTCCATTTCAAAAAGCTACTTAATGTGACATAGTAAACATAAGCAATCTTATAGGTGTAATTAAAAAAATGAAATTTCAAAATTGTTTGCAACAACAATTTGCTTGCAAAATAATTAAAATAATTGACAACAACAATTGGCATTAATTAATTTTTTTTTTTTTGTATATGAAGTATCACTACTCGATTTCCACCCCGTTTATTTTTTTTCAAAGTGCATTTCCCCATACAAACTTTCATAACCTTTTTCATCCCCTCAAAGTTCTGTTTTCGCGACAAAAAGTAGCCTATAACCTTCCTTGGTCCAAAACGAAACCGTAAAGCCCAAAATCGTTGAAATCCAACAATCCTTTATCGAGTTATGCGCGCACACACGGACTTCATTGCCTTTTATATATATAGATATATAAAAAATTAATTGAATTTTGTTTATAAATTATATCAATATCTACTTTTGAGATCTCCTTCAATTTAGTTTTAAAAAGTCCATATAAAAGGGGCGATGAAAGAAAAGTGTGCCTTTTTCTGACGCTGTTACATAAATTTAGTATTTTGTAGTATTTACACCAATTACGCGTTATTTTTTAAACATATTCATTTTGAAATCACTGTTTTTGTGAACTTTTTTTTTGTACTATTCACATGAGCGCGATTTGCGAACAAATGAATTTAATTGTATTTATGAATTGAAAATTGATTTTTATACTAGCTCAATTTACATTTATTACAGCAATTGAAAATTCTTGCAGCGAACTGTCCCACTTTATTCACAATCCACATAAAACATTCGCGGATCCACAAACCCACGAATGAAAAAATTCTATCGAAGTTAACATTGAACAATGATTGAAGTGATTGAAGTGTCAAAAATATTCGCTTATTTGCTGTTCGTTCGCAATTGGCTCTCATGCGAATAGTCCTAAAATGTGAATTTTCCAAATAATAAAAAGGAACAACAAATTATATTAGTGTCCTCGAAAAAGGTACCAAATTGTCGCACAACGGTCACGCTGTTGTCATTTGTTCTCATCCGACATCCTTCTCGCTACCTAAGGCCCCAGTTATAGCCATACGTAAAATGCAACCGTAAAAATTTTCTTTTGCTTTTTTAGACCACTTAATCCTAATGGTTGAACTCAATCTTGGTTTTAAAATGTTGCTTATGAATTATAAAGTTAGTCTATCAAAAAAAAATTATTTTATATTATATTATTTTTTAGAAAAATAATTTATACATTTTTCCGTACGAAAAACTTTTTCCGATCCAACAAAAACCCAGATCATTCCACTGATGTATTTCATTTCTTTACTGTTCCATCTATCAGGATTTTTTTTTCTGATGGAATCCAATCAGTGGTGGTTGATTTGTTGTATTTGTTTTCATAGGGAAACATTTTTCTGACAGAATTTTCGCTATAACCGCACAAACGAAAAAAAAATCATTTTCATACTGTTCCCACTTTTTCTGTTGCATTTTACGTATGGCTATAACTGAGGCCTAAAAAGGTTGCGTGTGGGAAAGCTCGCCTGAAATATTTAGGAACAAAGCGATATAAGAACGGGAAAAATTGGAAGATGTCAGTTCGCGATATCACTCACACATTTATAGAATCCGCATATACGTGAACCCTTTCCGACACCGCCATTGCGGAAAAAACCGCACAAAATCAAGGCACAGGATTTTTTTTTCTGATGGAATCCAATCAGTGGTGGTTGATTTGTTGTATTTGTTTTCGTAGGGAAACATTTTTCTGGCGCAATTTTGGCTATGACCGCACAAACGAAAAAAAAAATCATTTTCAACTTCGAGTGCAACTTCGAGTGAATAAAATGGGCCTTAGGAGCCTTTAACTTTACCTAAGGCCTCAGTTATAGCCGTACGTAAAATGCAACAGAAAAAGTTGGAACAGTAGGTATGAATGATTCAATTGAATTCCAATCGAACCCTTTTTAATCATATTAACATACCTACCCAAAAGAAGCACATTTAGGCCCATTTTATTCACTCGAAGTTGAACACAACTCGGGGAGTTTTCCATATTAAAATCCCGAAGTTGTGTTCAACTTCGAGTGAATAAAATGGGCCTAAATGTGCTTCTTTTGGGTAGGTATGTTAATATGATTAAAAAGGGTTCGATTGGAATTCAATTGAAACTTATAATTCTTTATATTTCAGTAATAGTAACTTATTCTACGATACAAATTTATTTCATTAACTAGCTGACCCGTGCTCGCCTTGCTTCGCCAGAGTTCCACTTCTCAAATTTAAAACAAAATAATAAGAGCTATACAAACCCACTCCGGTGCTGTAAGTGACGTGTAGCAAGACACAAAGGAAATGATGACTTAGTTTTGTAATAGTAGGGATTACCTACATCCCAATTATCACATTTCCCTATGCTTATCTCTCTCAATCCCATATACGCCACACTCGAACATGCTCAAGTTAAAATTAAAAAAGAAGAAAAAAAAAAACAAAAAACACCTCCAGGATAACGTACGAAGATGATTTTAAGAAATTGATAAAAAAAAAATTATACCGAACACAAACTGGTTTCGTTCGTGGTATGCATGTACTTGTACATGAATCACTAATCAGATCAGCGCCCCACCAATATAGCGCATTCTAAATCACAATTGAGTGTAAAGGGCCATTCACATGAGCGCGAACTGCGAATAGACGAACTGCGAACAAATCAATTTATCTGTATTTATAAATTGAAAATTGATATTTGTTTTACCACAAAGGCATTATATTCAATTCATACAACACCTAATCTAAAAAAAATCGAGGCTTATAACGAAATTTACAATTACAGCAATTCTCCCGCGAATTGAAAATTCTTGCCGCGAACTGTCACACTTTATTCACAATCCACATAAAACAGTCGCGATCCACAAACCTGCGAATGAAAAATTCGCTCAACTTAACCTTCAACAATACAAATGATTCGCGGGTACCTGCGACTAAAAAAAGTTTTCATGTGAATGAAGTGTCAGAATCTACGAATATTCGCCAGTTCGTGGTTCGCAATTCGCTCTCATGTGAATGGTCCTTAACTCCCTCTCAATTTCAATTAGATTACATACCTAACCTATCACTCTCCCATTCTCATGCACCAGCACCACATTCGCTCTACTATACTCAACCCATTAATACTCCACACTCCACAGTCCACAGTCCACACCTCCATCCTCCACTCCATCTCCGTGCCTTGATTTTGTGCGGTTTTTTCCGCAATGGCGGTGTCGGAAGGGTTCACATATAGGCGGATTCTATAAATGTGTGAGTGATATCGCGAACTGACAACTTCCAATATTTTCTGTTCTTATATCGCTTTGTTCCTGCCAATTCCAGGCGAGCTATTTTTTTTTATGTGGATTGTGAATATAGTCTGACAGTTCGCTGCAAGAATTTTCAATTGCTGTAAAGTTGTAAATTCAGCTATTTAAATCGATTGAGAGTTCGATTTTTTAGATTAGACTTTAGATTAATTTAATTTAATGCTTTGGTTGTAGTATAAAAATCAATTTTCAATTCATAAATACAATTAAATTCATTTGTTCGCAATTCGCGCTCATGTGAATAGTACTAAAAAAACTTTTCAAAAACTGTGATTTCAAAATGAATATAACGCGTAAATAGTGTAAAGCCGGCTAATACTTGTTAAGTATTGAGAGTAAATACAAAATACACAAAATTTTAAAACTAAATTGAAAGAGATCTTAAAAGTAGATATAAAAATGAGTTGATATAATTTGTTAACAAAATTCAATTAAATTTTCATATATTTATAAATAAAAATCAAAGCTAAGAGGCTTTCATTTTAAAATTTGTCATTTGAAAACGAATTGCATCTAAAGTACTGTCCAACTTACCCGCAGAACACCCTTAAAGACATCTAATTTTAATATAATTTGGTTGTTTTGGCTTTATTCATAAAAGAAACGTTGTGAGAGAGTGATCTATTTACAGTGTATATTGTACTGTAAAACTAAAACTAAAATGTATAACCTTTCTCTAACATTCCGGGAGATTGTTGCAAAATTCTGAAAAGTAGCAAAAAAAAAAAAAAAAAGAGCGGTGAAGAAAAAAGTGTCATTTCTAAAGCTTTTTAGCAATTTAAGAATTTTCGCACAATATTTAACAATTGTTGGCTCTCCTAACACTATAATCTGTTTTGATAGACAGCATCGTTATATTTTATTGAAGTTCATTTGGAAATCACAGCGTTTCTAAAAATTGCAAAGTGCCTTTTCAAATTACAAAAAAGGGATAAAGGGTCCTCGGAAAAGTGCTAAATTATTGCACAACGGCCACGTTGGTCACAGAGCGCGGCTCACTTACACATTGAAATCCGATTCGGGTCGTTCCCTAGCGACATCGCCGCACAAAATCAAGGCACAGTTCTCCAGTAGTCCAGTGTCCAGTTTGTTCAATTTAAAAAAAGTGAGCAAAAACAACACAAAGCACAAAAGGTGTATAAAAAAAGAAAAGAAATATAGGGCATGCAGCAGAAAAGGTACAGAGAGAGAAACACGTTTTGCCGCACACACACACGAAATTTCCTCCACTGAAAATGAATGCCGGGAAAATCCAACGACCTAGCTTCAATCGAACGTTTTACTTTTTTGAATTGTATAAAATTTATAGTTTAGTGCTTATTGTTCAGCTTCAGGATTACGTACAGAGATGATTTATATCTTAAAATCTTTGTACATAATTGAACTTTATTTTAAAAAAATTCTATTTCATTCGGATGAGTCATTCCAAAGCTAGGAGCTAGAAGGCATTCGAGAATTACAACTTATGTTAAACATCAGCTAAATCTCCGCTTCCGGGCAACGGATAATGATTAAAAATATCCTATAATCAAGGGCGGATCCAGGATTTATTTCTTTGAGGGGCACAAAGGCCAGATAGGTGATGGGTGTACCCCATAGTATTGCATTTGAATTTGTCTTTGGGATTCATTCTTTATCAATGGCATACAAATATAACAAAGAATAAAAAACACTTTTTATAATTGTTTAATAATGAAAAATTATATGGCTAATAATGACAGTTTTTTTTATGTTTTCTGCTGAAGATATCCGGAACTTCTTCAGGGTTCATCTATGAAGCAATGTCTTGATGGATATGCATTACAACGCGTCTCTACGAGTCTGAATTATGTCAGACTTTTAAGTCAGAAGTCTTGTCCGCCATATGTGCATTGCTTTGGTTGGGCAAATTGTGTTACGACATTTCATTTCACAAGATGCGATCAACGAAGAAACAAGTGAAGGTGGCTTTTGCTTTGAAAGCATTAATCGACCTAGAAAAATTGGAAAACCAGATGTTAGCCGAAAACAAAAGAAAGCACAGATTGTGGGTACATCCGTTTCTTCAGAAGAGAGAGCTACACGATTTGGAAGCAAACTTTGACGCCATATTTCTTCACTTTGCGAAAGTCTAAAATCAGCCATAATTGCATCCGCGCACATGTATTCCCGAGAATTACCAAAACAAAATGATTTTTTTGCTGTCAAACGCCGGTATAGACTTCAAATGTCAAATTTCAGTCAGAAGATTTGTCTGCAGAGATGGCAGGAAAAAAAGTCAGACTGAAAAGTCTAGATTTCTGTCGTGTCCACAAAATCGCGGTCTACACGAGACACAATGTTGTCGTGACTGAAGTCTTGACTGAAATTATGTCTCGTGGGGACGCGGTGTTAAGGCTAGTCCATTCAGGCGATCTACTCTCATATTGCTGCGAAGATATGTCTTTAACCGGCGTAAGGTGGAGAAAAATCTTTCGGCAGTGCTGGTTGTCATAGGAAATGTGCACAATAATTGACAAAGGGTTCTTATGTTTGGCAGAGCCGTTGCTTTTTTATAAACTTCTGCTTTCATCTGTTGCCAAATTTGTAACTCTCCCTTCAAAACTAAAATACAAGGTAGATCCTCTTTATATACTTCACCGCCTGGCAAAACTGAGATAGTAACTTTTGCAGCTGAGCTCTAGGAAACCTAGACGACATTTCATTTAATAAATAATCTAGAAAAGGTATATACACTTTCACGCTTGTGCCCCAAGATTCACATGTGTTTCTAGGTAGCATATGCAGACATAGATTTGGGTAATTTTTCGTCTTGATTTACATGGAAAAGTGATTTTTGTTTTCGCACATAGGCACACTTCGTGCGTTCGTAAAGTTCCGACTTGCAGACACTACATATGTCAGCTATAGGTACAGCCAATCTACGTATTTCCTACAACAGGAACTTCAAAATGCTGAATTCTTGTTTCGATACCCCACTTTATTTATTAACAGGGAAGAAATCCCAACAGTTGTCAGTTTAAATGTTATTGTTCCTACCTAATAGGGTACCTATTAATTAATTAATTAATTACTTTCAAAAGAAAATTATCTATTATATAAAAATCAATCGTTGTGTGTTAGTCGGGTAAAGGCTCGAGAACTGCTAAACCGATTTGAATGATTTTTGTTTCATTTTGTTCGTCTTGAATCAGGGATGGTTTAGGAAAAAAGAAAAGTCGGAAAATTCTCAACAGGTGGCGTTACAGGCACACATTTCGATTTCCATGGGGAAAAGCACTTTGAAAAAAAATAATCTGGATATAAATCGAGTAGTGAAACTTCCAAAACAAAAAAAAAGTATTTGAAATTTTAAAAGCAATTGTTGTTGTCAATTGTTTTGATTATTTTCCAAGCAAATTGTTGTTGTCAACAATTTTGAAATTTTTTTTATTTGTTTATGTTTATCTACTATGTTACATTCAGTGACTTTTTGAAATGGAGTAGATACGTTGATTTATTTGATGTGTGAGTAAGTTGAAATTAATGTAGGGGTGATTGCGATGACGAGGACAATGATAACAGGCAACAGGAGTTGTTGAACGTTTTGAGTGTTCACAATCATGGTACTCTGCTCATTCGTGAGTATGATTATGGGGAGGACAGCTCAAAGATACCATAACACCTTCGGTACTGGTGTGGAGAGAGAAGGGAGAAAGCTTACCAATCAAGTTGATAGGTGTGGTTAGTTTTTTTCTTGGCTATTAAAGTTACAAATATTTTGTATAGAGTTAATCCTTTCCCAATTTTCTTCCTATCCCTTTAATGCCAACAAATTTTAAAATTTTCGCATTAAAATTCAGGCATGTAAAAGTACGGTAGTCCGCAAGCCAAGCAGAAGATCCCACTCCAACGACGAGCTAAGCACAGGCTTTAACAAGCATGCCTGCCTTGCTTTGTTGACCCTACAACCCTTTCACCGAAGTCAAAATTGAGATTCCTGTGTCTCTAAATGTAGAAGGAAATAGATTTGAATGATTTTTGTTTTGTTTTGTTCGTCTTGAATCGGAGATGGTTTATAAAAAATCATAAAATTCTTAACAGTTGGCGCTGTAGGCACACGTTTCGTTTTTAACTTAAATTCAATTAACTTCTAAAATGTAACAATACAATAATAATAATAATAATAATAATAGTTGGCGCAACAGGTCTGTAGGGACCCAGGGCCTAGCTTCTCGCAACCATTCGTTTTGTGTGAGTTTTTAATTTTTGGAACGAATGGAAGGGATCTACAATTTTATGCCGGTTCCAAACGGGCCGATTGAGAAATTCCTTCATGACAGTTATACTCTCGGATGTATGTCAGACGTTCGCGAGAGGTGGCGCAGTGAAAAAAACCCTGAGTTGGATTTTTGGGGTTTTGCGGGTTTCGAACCTGGACCCATCGCTTAGTAGTCCAACACACTAACCACTAAGCCACTGCGACCACAATAATACAATAACAATAATTTATGAATATAATTCCTTCGGTGTGAAACTGGATGACTTTATATCTCGATAACTGATGGGCCAATTTTCATGAAACTTTTTGGTTTTGTTCGTATTGACATATTTAAGGTTTAGCAAGACTTAAAAGATAACATTCTTTTAGACTCAATAGGTAATGTTTTCGATCTCCAAAGCCACTCAGACGATTTCCATGAAAATTTGTGGATGCGTATGGTTGGTTCCAGTTTGAAGGATAGGATACTTTTGGACCCGATAGGTGGCACGTTAATCATTGCGGTTTGATTGACACACATCGATATTGATATATTTAAGTTATTTCTATTGGCCCTTAGCAATAAAACATTTTAGACGCGACTTTTGGAATCAAATTAACTTTTAGTGTGCCGGATCTATGTTTTCATGTCTGAACCCTTAAAAAATGATGCCTTTTTCGAAAAATCATGCCTTTTTGGTAAAAAAGATAAAAATTGCATATCTTACAAAGGAACTGCAACTAACCTACAAGGTGATTCAAGAAATTTTTATCAGAATGTTGGTCGATTGATAGGCAATTCTATCTTTTTTTTATCTCTATAATCCAAGGTTTTGATTTGGTGAGTAAGTCAAGTAGGTTATTGGAAAATAAGCACGACGCACAGTTGTAAATTAAAATTTTTTAATGCGACTTTGATTAAAGAATGTACCAGATTTACCAACTTCAATATGTATTTGTGTGAATTGATTCTAAAAAAAAAAATCACAAAAAATTGATTGTAAAACAGTTCAAACAGTTCACAAAAAAATTATGCCTATTTTCTAAAAACTATTCCTCAAGTATCGGAATCAACATCACTGACTAAGTCAAATATTAAGTCTCATTTTTCACAAGCGTTTTTTCGAATTTCCTCTTGCTTTATCTGTTAAATCATAACAATTTTTTTTTATTTAGTTCACATCATCAACAACTTGAAGTTCGCCTAAAGTGAAACAACAAAATTCAGTCACAATAGCTAGCAGAAGTTGATTTTTGTTAATTCAGAGCAAAAGTGGACTTAAGGGCCGAACTTTGTTATTTTTCTTTTCTTTTTAAGTGTCATACCTAGAGTATTTAATATAACTTTTGAATAAGGAATTTGAATTGACCGAATTGCATAAAGAGGCATGTGCAATGTTGCTCGGAAATATTATTTTCATTACATTAACGAATTAGGGCAGAACTAAGTTCGCCGGGCCAGCTAGTATTATATATATCTAAGTCTAAAATTTTACATACAATCTCCACGTGCAATTTTTCTTTCAGCAATCTGTCAAATTTGATAGCATTGCAAGAACGACCAGTAAGCAAAGAAATTTAGGGTGGGCATTTCATACCATACAATTTCATTAAGTTTTTGATGCTTCTTTTAAGACTACCGATGGAACTTCATTTAACGATAGACTGATGGTAGGATCTGCGCTACAAATTAATGTGATTGAGGTTGTATAAATATACTTTCACGGCTGATTTAGAAAAAATGTACCGTCACATCAGGGTCACCCATCAGGACTCGAACTACCAGTTAATTCCTTGGCGTAGTAGTCCTAAAGATCCAATTAGAACATATAGTCTACAGTGACATTCGGAACCGCTTCTGCACCATTTCAAGGAATCCAAACACTAAACTGGATTACAGAAAATGCAAATACTGAAGACGCTCTGCACGGAATAGGGTTTGGATCAAGTGAGGACATTGGGAATCCATTGGCGGATAAGTTTTCCTACAGCTATAAGTTTTTAAGTCGATTTTATCTACAATTGCAAGCTATTTGACCCGATGGGATATATTACGCCATGCGTTATTAAGGCAAACTGTTTTTTACAGCTGTTATGGATTAAAAAGAAGACCTGGGTTGAACCTTTTTTCAAGATGTGCAATCAATCAATAATAATCCCGAGGAGGATCAACACATACGGAAATCCACGGATTTGGCGAAGCATCCGAAAAAGGGTTTGGGCTCCAGTAAAACCCATAAGTATTCCACATGTGGAATAGTGCGGCGTTGACCGGTGGAAGCTTCTCCAAGCGCACTTGCAAACTTTCTGGTATCTGGCACGTCTACAACAAAGACCGAAATAGCTTAAGAGGCACCCTTAAATGAAGATTGGAGATATGGTCTTATTAAAACTGATGGTCTTCCATCAGCACTATGGAATTTATGTCGAATCATAGAAACGTATCCAGGCGCTGACAATATTACCCGCGTTGTAAAAATTAAAACCGCGCAGGAGAGTTCCGGAGGCCAATAACTTAACTTTGCCAACTACCAATAAACACAAATGAACAACAAATCAACACAAATCGAAAAATAAAACAAAATAATTTTCTCCAATACAATCAAATTTATTTTCTTTATGTTCAACACAAAACACAAAATGGAAACTACAAGATAAGCTATTCGAATTTTATCTCATCACACCCTCTGGGGAAGCACCGGCACAAATAAAATTGGTAAGTGTCTTTTTTATTACATTATGACAACTAATCTCATAGTATGCAACAAAGGTTCAGAACCTACCTTTATCGCAATAGGATAAGACAGGAAGTTCTAGATATAATTTTAGTAACTAACTCTAACTCGGAAGTCATTTCTCCCAAGACTGTGGGGCAAATAAACAATCCTCCGCTACCTGTGCTAATTGTAAGGGAAAGCACCCGGCAAATTATAGAGGCTGTGAAGTAGCTAAGGAGTTGCGAAAACGGAGAGATGCGCTACTCAAAACCCAAAATAAAAAAACAAAGCCGCTTACCAAGATAAAGCGTAGGACCGCCCAAAAGAAATGCTACTGAAAAGTTACCATCAGGAAAGACATCGAATAGTACCCTCGGACAGCCAGAGTGCAGACCTACGCTCAGGCCGCGGCATTCGAAGGAGCAAAAAACGTTGAAACTTCGCCGGACCCTGTTTCTCATGTTTTTTTTTACTGAGAATAGAGCTGGAACTGTTGCTGCAAGCCAATACTCGGGAGTACCCCCAAATTTCTCGATTGAGTTCTTCGATGAAACCAAAAGTAAATTTACTCGGTGGCTGCAAAGACTTGAAGGTGCTTTTTCAATTTTTAGCATCACAAATCAAGGCGTCAAGGTAAATTACTTGTTTCACTACATTGGGCCAAGTACTTTCGACCTACTATGTGACGGGATATCACCAGAGATTGCCGAAATTAAATCCTATGCCGAACTGGTTGAAGTGCTAAAGGAGCACTATAATCCCAAGCCACTAGAAGTGGCCGAGTACTATAAGTTCCATGCCATCATCGCGAACAGGTTGAGGGAGAATCTATCCGCGAATATATTGCCGTCCTACGCAAAATGGCAATAAATTGCAGTTTTGGAACATACTTACCTACTAACTGCCCTCAGAAATCAGTTGGTATGTGGTATACCCGGGATAAAAGAATTAAGGATCGATTGCTCGAAACAAAAGATTTAACGTTGGAGAGAGAAATTGAAATTGCTACTAGTTTGGAGATATCACAACAAAATTCTATGCAGTTAAATGAATCTGTGAGAAGTGCGTCAATAAATACCGTCCATCGATCAAGAATGGAGTCTCAAAATCATTTCAACAAAGCAAAGTCAAACTCAAATACGGGAAAACATGCGATCAACAAAAACCACAATAAATGCATGCAAATGACAAGTGAAATGCTTCAAATATGACGGACCACATTTTGCCAACAGTTGCTCGTATATCAATACGGTGTGCAGCCATTGCAACCGTAGAGGTCACCTTACGCGAGTATGCCTACAAAAAAAAAAAAACAAACGAAGAAAACCAACCAATATACAACAATAAATCAACTCTACAATGATAACAGCGGAGATGAGGAAGAACAACCGATGGTTTACGTAAACTCATTAAACGACAAGCAGGGAAGCTGCGACAAATTTTGGATAAACGTGCTGATTGAAAGTAAGCCGATTACGATGGAGCTGGACAGTGGGGCTGGGTATCGGTAATGAGTATCAATGAATATAATAAACATTTTAGTCATATTTGTATTCATAAATCTAAAATTGAGTTGAGCACTTATAATAATTCAGTATTAAATGTTTTTGGTTTCGCAGAAGTTGTTGTTGCTCTCCACGAATCATCTGAGAAGAATTTGCGATCGTGTTGTCAAAGGTGTTGCCAAATTAAAAATTAAGCGCTCTCAAGTTGGCCGATACGTAAGCTGCAATGAGGCGATTTGGCGTATATTCTCATTTCCCATTCACGAACGCTATCCGACTGTTACACATTTGGCAGGGCATCTGGAGAACGGTCAACGAGTTTATTTCACTGCAGCAAATGCCGCTCAACGTGCCCAAAACCCACCAGCGACAACAATGACCAGCTTTTTTCGAGTTTCCAAAGTGATTCATTTGCAAGTATACGTTACTTTACTCAGATATGCCGTGTTATTACACTTGGAATGCTTCATCGAAGGAATTTCAACGTCGAAAGCAAGACGATGTAGTTCCTGGTCATCCGGATGTGCGTTCTACTGAAGCATTTTATCCGAAGAATGATGAATGCTTTTACTTACGACTATTGCTGGTGAATGTTCGTGGGACGACAACATTTGAATCACTTCGAACTGTCAATGGTGTAGTGTTGCCAACATTTCGTGCAGCATGTCAAGATCTCAATTTGCTTGAAAACGATATGCATTGGGACACGACAAAACCGCATCTCCAATTTGCGATCATTATTTCCACATGTTTTCCATCCAAATTTTAAGATGAATGAAGAGATGCACAACCAGGCTTTGGTTTTGATAGAAGACATGTGTTACCTCATGTGGGGCATTGGTTCGAACGAATGTAACTTTGTTGAATCCCCAACAAAAAGAAGTGTACGATACGGTGATGAAGTCAATTGATGATGGAAATGTTGGCATGTTTTTCCTTGATGCGCCTGGTGGCACTGGCAAGACATTCCTCATATCATTGATTTTGGCTACAGTTCGTGGAAGAAAGCAGTTGCATATTCTGGAATAGCGGCTACGCTGCTGGAAGGTTGCCGAACCGTTCATTCGGGATTGAAATTGCCATTAAACCATCAAGCGGTTGAAGAACCAACTTGTAACATAGCGCAACATTCAGCAATGGCCAAAGTTTTGGTAGCAAGCAAAATTATTATCTGGGACGAATGCACAATGTCGCATAAGCGTGCGTTAGAAGCTCTGAACCGCACTATAAAAGATCTGCGTGATACGTTTTGGGGGTGCATTGATTTTACTCTCAGGCGATTTCCGGCAAACGCTGTCAGTAATACCACGATCGATCGTGTAATGTGAAGAAACTTCAGCTGACGACAAAGATGCGAGTTGCATTGCTTAATGACCCAGCTGCCGAAGTGTTCTCCAATCAACTGCTAACTATCGGTAATGGTCATGTTCCTGTCGACGCATCGAATGAATTGATTTTGTTGCCGCGGAATTTTTGCAATTTTGTCTCCACGAAAGAGGAGCTCATTAACAAAGTGTTTTCGAACATCATATAGCTAACCACAAAAACTACGATTGGTTGAGTGAAAGAGCAAATTTAGCGACAAGGAGCAAGGATATCTATCACATAAAACTACATTATTCAAAATCAAATCGTTGGTTCTCTGCATTCCTTCAAAGTTCAAATCAATCGACTGCGTAACGAAATAAGACGAAACAACCAACTGAGTTTTTGAATTCAATGGATTGCCATTGAACCCAAGCCTGGGTTGCCACCGCACAATTTACAATTGAAGGTTGGTTCAGTCGTCATCATGCTTCGCAATCTTAATCAACCAAATTATGTAACGGAACGCGTTTAGCGGTCACAAAACTCATGAGCAATGTGATTCACGCGAGAGTACTGAAAGGAAAGTCCAAAGGTGAGGAAGTTTTCACTCCGAGAATTCCAATGATCCCAACCGATATGTCATTCGAGTTTAAGCGAATCCAATTTCCAATTCGTGTCGCATTCGCCATGACAATCAACAAATCACAAAGACAATCATTCCCGAATCTGGAAAATGAATGTTTTTCACACGGTCAGCTCTATGTCGCATGTTCCCGTGTCGGAAAACCATCCGCTTTGGTCGTTTTCGCACCTGACAACAAAACGAAAAATAACGCTTATCACAGAGTGCTTCATTGAGGGCAAATGCAATTAAAAATAGAGCCGACCGCAACCCGTCCAAATATTTGAACACAATCATCAATTGCAATGGACAATTGACGACAGATTTTCTGCAATTTTAAATGACGCTGGGCAACTGAGCGCGTGAGGTTTTGCTACTACAACTTATTTATATCTCTGGTAAAACCGAATTTGTTTGAATATTTTGCACTCGGATACGAAGATATGCAGTTCTTAAACTCGCATAATATTACATGCATTACAATTTTCATGACATTTTGTTCTTTAGCATCCCCATTAAAGAGGGATAAACCATTAACTTCTACTTATGTTCTGGACCCGATAGGTGGTGCTGAAAGATAGGATACCACACTATAGGTGGTACTTTGCAAAACATAAGCGGTGTAGGAAAAGTATTTGTGGCACCTCCCATTCAAAAATAAAATCAAGCGCTATTTCTAGAGTTGCATAATGGACATTGTCCAAATAAAGCACTTTGCAGACCTCAGCGGATTCCGCTCATTCAGAACGGCTTGCCATTGGTACCTATTTAAGCGTCTACATAGCATTGTGCATGCTCGAAATTATTACTTTCATTACGTTAACGAATTTGGGCGAAACGAAGTTCGCGGGGTCAGCTAGTATAAGTATAAAATTAACATGTTTTCAAAAACTAAAGAAAACACATTTTTTGTTTGGTAACATTAAATTTACAATTTCTTACGATAAAACAAAAATTATAAAAATCAATTAAGTACCTACTTATTTTTTTTTGCGCAAGGTCAGCAAAAGTCCGAAACGACGAATCTGCGCCATTAAAAATATAAAAACAAATAAAAATAATGGTTTTACCTGCCTGCCGTCGCCGGGTACAACCCAGAGCGCATCGGTGACTGAGTACTGAGTTAATTAGTGTTTAGTGAGCACACGTAAACGTAATGCCCAATTCACAATGTCGCGTTGAACGCGTGCGTGCGTCGTCGAGCTTTGACACGCTTTATCGAAACTTTACGATTTTAAGTGCCAAAGCGCGCGAGCAACAATTTTGTAAAACCAAATGCTGCTTTGAAGCGAATGAGCGTTGAGAGAGTAGAATATTCGCCGAAATGGAAAAAACAAAATCATATATAACAGCATAACAAAGCCAAGAACAACCTTAAAGTGGATACACGACCAATGATTAATATTTTTTATCACAGAAAAACATAAGAAATCAGTAATTGCTCAAGAAAAAAATAGAATACGTCATTTACACACACTAAATTTATTATCCGCATTGAAAAAATAGATTAGTGTTATTTAAAATACAAATTTGTGGATCTGTGCTGTGCCACTCCATCTAATCAAACGCGCGTGATAGTAGAAAGTAGCTCTACTCAGGCGTCGCGTTGAACTTTAGGGTAAACTGTCCAACAGTGGACCAATTTGCGTTTGACTAGATGTAGTTTATAAATTATTTGTTTCATCTTTAAACGGTTTGAAGTTACTTATTATATGCTTTATTAGCTTTGTATTTAACCACATACAGCTTTAGAAAGATCGTAGAAAATACTAAATTTTTAGTTTTTTAAGACGCACCTCAAATGGTTCCCTGTGTACTAGAGGGTGGACACAGTGAACCAACGGGTAGTTCACAGTGAACCTATAGTGTTTATTTTTTATTCCGTAAGAAAAATAAAGAACAAAAACAAGTAATTGGTACAATTCAGTTTTTATTTAATATTAACATTAGAAAAACAAAAGAATACAAAAACATAAGTAAAAAAAGCAACGAAAAGTAATAACACCAATAAACAATAGCAAAACATTAACAAAAATGACTTTCAAGAGCTTCAGTAATATCACAAAACTTGTAACTAACGAAAAATAATAGTAACACGAATGTTAAATGCTGTAAGGTCGTTGCTAAATGCTTAATAAAAATACGTAATTCTGAAGCTGGGAAATGCTACCATATTTACCATTGTTCACTGTGTACCACTAGGAGCTGGTTCACTGTTGGACAAGTGCCTTTTTTGGAGAAAAATATTTTTATAAAAAAAACAGTTTCACAAATTTGATTGACAAGCTAATTTTAATTAATAATAATAATTAACATTTTAAATTGTATCCCACAAATCTCATAAAGCACAATAGTTTTTTAAATGGAACAAAAATAAGAAGCACGATTTCTAATTTACTTATAAGTAAAATCACTTTTTCTTGAGCACAACTGACACAGACGTGCGCACTACTTCAACTCCCAGGTAAATTCACAAAGGATCGTACGTAACGCGGTTTATTTTCTCTTTACTTCGTTTTTCTCTTATAAGTAGAGATTAAGTAAATTTGAAAGGTTCACTGTGGAACGTGGGCCACTGTGGAACGCTTTGTTTCTACATAGCACGCGCGCGTCAACGCGACATTGTGAATTTGGCATAAGACGTTACTATTGCTACACATGTCCCCGAGTTGAAGAGAGACAGTAAGACTACGAATTCGACGTCGTCGAATCGACGCTTTATGTACAAACATTTATTTTTTTTCATTCAAAATCCAACCCAAGTCATTGTACACTACGTATGTGAGGATAATCCGAATGCTTGCATTCGTAACTCAAGGCACACGCTACCGATTTCATTTCTGTTTTGAATTTTGGTTGTTTTTATGAGAACACTAAATTGTGGTTACCTACATCCAAAACATGAATTCGACTCTCCTAGGCAGAAAATTTATAAGGAGACCAACATACAGGATATCCTCAGTTCCAACTGACCAGACTGACTCATCAAGTGTAAATCATTAAAGATAACTGACCATAAGTACCTTGCAAATCTGTCAGTACACACAGTTACCTACTTGAAGCCGAGCGGGTGGTCGACATCAACCGGCCCCAATATATTGAAATACTCGTTGGATTGTTGTGAACATGCTTTTTGGTTCTCGGCATATGTCGTTGAGTTTGATTTTATGAATACATACCTACGCTGTATGCAGTTTGCATACTTTTACGCAGTGCCGAACGCGATTTTATGGTGACAGCGGTAACAAACACAGCTCCATCCCCCCTCAAATTTATATCTAGCATGTTTCCATATAATGGGTGATTCTGGTTATACTAATCGCTTGAATGGTTACGGTATATGGCACCCCCTGTTGCAAATGAAACCGAATCTCGGTTTTTGGTTCTATAGTCCTTAAGCCGAAATGTAATGTAAAACACATTGGTTTAGTTTGACGGACAAGGAGAGAGCATACGATAGACTAGACATTTCTATACGTTGTTGCGAGCCGTCACCTTAGCAGGTGTACATGATTTATTATATTTTCGCAATGAGGTGGCGGCATTGAACAGTGGTCACAAGGTAGAAAAATGTTGGCATCGATACTCATACTATTTATACTTGCTGGCACTTTTTCAATGTTATGTTTTTCATAATACTCCGTTTTCTGAATAAAAAACAAGTTTTGCTCTTAGTTGATCGTTATCCGCACAGAAATCTATGAGTCGTTTTATTTCCGTTGATTGGAGAATATGTTATTAACTTCCTTAAATTTTTTAAATTCAATTTTATTGTTACATATTTGGATGCTTGAAAATACAGAAATCGCCGTTTGGCAGCCTAGATCTTAATGATGTATCAAAAAAATGGACTCAATGAGCTTTACTAACAATCATTTTCAAACTTCACAGGAAAGATGGAATAAAAAAAATTATATTTAGAACGTATATAAGAAACAAAGCCCTTGGTTTCTCCAGATGTGTTTCTTATTAGCGATATGAGTGTTTCTTATATCCGCAGTGGACTGTACCAGATTTATACGTCTATATCTAGGAACAAAAATAATCCTTTCATGCCAAACAAAAATCGTTTATATTAATATTATTTCAAAATACGTATTAATTACTCTTTTCTCCGTACTGTTACCATAGTATATAGACACGGGGAAACAATCATTGTGCCACAGCGACAGAGGCGCTGGATAGTCTTTGAAAGCATTTTTCCATTTCGATTTACGAGATTTTTCAGTTCTGTCTTGAGCACAGATGAATTAGCATTGGATTTGTATCTTCTATTTGCATAATTAGTGGTTAGTTTGTTGGACTACTAAGCGAGGGGTCCAGGTTCGAGTCCCGCAAAAAAAAAAAACCTAAATTCCAACTCAGGGTTTTTTTCACTGCGCCACCTCTTTCGTCTGACAAACATCCGAGAGTATAACTGTCTTGAAAGAGCTTCTCAATTAGCCGTTTGGAATCGGCATAAATTTGTAGATCCCTTCCACTCGTTCCAAAAATGAAATCTCACACAAAACAAATGGTTGTGAGAGAAGCTAGGCCTAGGGTCCCTACAGACATGTCGCGCCAAAAATTATTATTATATTATTACTCGATGTATTTAATTGGTTCTAGGGGTCAACTCTTTCAGGGACTTAAATTGGTTATAGAAAAAACTGCAAATTTATTTCAAAATTCACATACGGTTTAATTTATTTTGGAAAATAAATAAACGTCAAGTATAAAATGTAGGGTTTGAGTTATTATATACTACAAATATGAAACTATTTTTTAAATAGATAGATACACTCTGTTGCAAGACTACGATGAAGCTTTCATAATAAACTAAAACTTAATAAGCCAATGGAATACTAATCCATAACAAATTTAACTCTAAATATATTGGTGATTTCGAAATATTAGAAAGTTTTAACAGTTCTTATCTTGAGACCCAGTTATAGCCATACGCAAAACGCAACCGAAAAAGTTGGAACAGTGAAAATGAGTTTTTTAGGCCCATTTGTGAATAAAATGGGCCTTAGTCGGTCAAAGCGAAAGTTCTGTCAGAAAGGAATCGCGCGAATTTTCAACTTCTTTTTTCTCAAATTTTCTAAAGTTAAAATTTAAAGTTATTTGAAAACCTGAGCTGACTCTTAATTTTGTTCTTTTAATGTTCTAATGGCAAGAAGCCGATTGGGACTTATAAAAAGTTTCTCAAAAGAATTTAATGCCATGTTCCCACCACCGTGATTTAGCTAAATCCACTATTGATTTAGGTAAATCATCTCATAAACTACGTGATTTACCATACATTTTCCTGATTACTAAGTACATGATTTATACGTGTTTCAATTCTAATTAGGTATCTGTCATCGCAAATCCACTCAAAACACAAAATCGAATATACCTGTTATTTTTTCAATCCAATTCAATTCAATTTTATTCAACAAACAAAAAAAAAAAAAAAAAACAATGTCAAAAAAATTATTCTTTGGGTTTCGGTGAGTTTCTGTATTTTTATTAAGTACGTATGCCATCGTAAATTGTTTTATTTGTGGCAGGTATGGGAACAAAACAAAAACAACACAAACAAAAAATCCTTGTCCGAAGTGGATGAACTCTTTCTCCCGGATACCAAACTAAAACACGTAAAGTTCGGTGGAGACGCCATTCGTGATTTATAAATCACCTGAATGGTAACATTGTATAAGGATCCTTATGTAACCAAAATTCTATACTGGGCTTTCGTCCGACCTGTTTTGGAATACTGTAGTCCTGTTTGGTGTCCGTCTAATGAATCTGGAACCTCAAGAATTGAAAGTATTCAAAAGCAGTTTCTTCTCTTCGCTATACGTGATTTGCCTTGGAACCCCGCAAGTTGTCTTTCACCCTACATAAGCCGATTAAAATTGCTGTATCTTCAGACTTTGGAAAAACGAAGAGAGACATCCAATGTTATAGTCCTGTTTTGCGTTCTGACTGGTAATATCAACTCCACATTAACATCAATACCAGACCGAGGACAACAAGGAACCCAAATCTTTTATACCAAAGGACATCTCGATGTAACTATGGGAGTAATGGACCCATCAATAACCTGACGAGAGATTTTAATATGTACCTACAATCATGTGATTGGCTTCAATCTATCAAAATGTAATTTTAAAAAAAAATATTGAAAGAAATGTAATACAATAATAAGATTTTTAAATCTGTGTCATTATCGATTAACTGTGACATTATGTATACTAGTTAAATAAATAAAAAAATAAATAACAATTCTTATTTTCCGACGTTACAATATCTAATTTTTGTTTCTGATTTTATGGCAAATATTTTAAAATACTTATCCACTGTGCAGAGTATTTTCCAAGTAAAAGAGGTTGGGTAGTTCTCCTTTCAGTAAGCCGTTAATGACTTTTTTTTTATCATGTTGAGGCTTCCGCCTATGAGCAGGAGCACATGTGCTTCCATCGTCAAAAAACGCTGCTGCGCCAACAAATGATAGTGGGTTCGTAAATTGGGTTGATGACAATCCCATTGATAAAAACCTAATTAATATGCGAAGCAATGTTTCTAACAATGGACAGTTTCATTAATTTTTCTTTGCTCTAGACTTTTACAAGGACCAATACTTTCATAAAAAAAAATACTGTGAGCAGTTATTACAAAATGTTACAAATACAAGAATTTAACAGAGAACTTTCCATTTTAAGCAGTATACGAAGAATAGAAAATCTAAGTATAATGCTCGTGTTAATTGTGAGAATTTTCACTAACTCGCCGCTGGCTGGATGGTCTCTCGTTCCGCTTGCTATCTCTCTTACTGGGTTAGCCTGGGTTAGCTTGTTCACTATTTTTGTTGCTTTTTTGCGACAATTAATTCAAACTCAATAAAACTACTTTTCTTTTGAAAACGTTATAAATTAAATTAAGATTCCTGGACAATTTCTTGGCGTGTCTTCCTCTTTCAACTGCTCTTACAATACTCCTCGTTTTAGAGGCATTTTCCTCTCATCATACAGTATTTTTTCTTATAATCTATCTTTTCTTTTCCTAAGGTTGTACTAAAACGGATAATTCAAAATAGAAATTTATTTCTATAATCTCATACTACTAAACTAATTATCAACATTCTGCCCGCCTTGAAGTATCTACCAGATATCTTCAATCCTCAATCGGTAAAGGATCCCTTTCGTAGTTTTCACGTCGACAACTCTTACCTTGCCGTCCGAAGAATCGATCAATTTGACCACTTTTCCTAGCAACCATTGTTGAGGTGGTGCTTATCGTCCCATATTAGCACTACCGCATCGATTTTCACATTTCCGGAAGAAGTTTGGCATTTTTCCCGCCTTTGCAGCTCCAAAAGGTATTCTTTCGGCCAAAGGTTCCAAAAATGTTGCTTCAGTTGCGAAACCAGCCGCCATCTATTCAACTAAGGCCCATTTTATTCACTCGAAGTTGAACACAACTTGGGAAGTTTTCCATATAAAAATCCCGAAGTTGTGATCAACTTCGAGTGAATAAAATGGGCCTTAGTTGAATAGATGGCGGCTGGTTTCGCAACTGAAGCAACATTTTTGGAACCTTTGGCCGAAAGAATACCTTTTGGAGCTGCAAAGGCGGGAAAAATGCCAAGTTGGGAAGTTTTCCATATAAAAATCCCGAAGTTGTGATCAACTTCGAGTGAATAAAACGGGCCTAAGTCATCTTGCAGTCTGTCACCAGTGGTTCAGCGATTGCATTCAGCGGTGTCCCAATGAGGAAATGGCCGGTAGTGAGCACCTGCTCGTCGCTCGGATCGTTGGACATCACACACATTGGCCTGGAGTTTAAGACCGCTTCAATTTCTGCCACCACCGTTGCCAATTCTTCAAAGGTTAAGGGTTAGGCACGCCTCACTAACTGTTCTATAGAGATGAGTTTTGGCTGACTTCACCGGCGCCTCCCAAAGACCTCCGAAGTGAGGTGTTCTGTTCTGCACCACACCATTCAGCAATACTAGCTTGGGTTTGTTGCTCCAGAAAGCGTTCACTTAACACCTTCAACTCGTTTCTGGCTCCTACGAAATTGGTCTTGACACAAGCCTCTTCTTGCGAGGAACCTCTTTAGACCGGCTAGGAAACCTTCCGTGAACAAGTCCGAGACGACCTCCAAATGCACGGCCTCTACTGCGAAGCACACAAAGACTGCTACATATGACTTGCACGTACGCTGTCCTCTTCTTTTGAGTGTTGTTTTAAAAGAGTCACAAAAATCAACGCCGGTCTTTTGGAATGGCCTTGCCGGTTGGACCTTATGCGCTGGTAGATTACCCATGATCTGATCCATTATCTTTGGCTTGTATTTGAAGCAGTGCAAGCAACTATCGACAACCTTCTTAGCCAGCCTTCGAGCATCCAGAACCCAAAAACGCTGCCTTACCAGACCAAATAACGCTTGTGGACCTGCGTGGTAGTTCTTTCTGTGTAAATAAACAAAAAGAGATTTGACGAATGGGTGGGATTTAGGAAGAAGGATAGGATATTTTACAGGATAGGGAATGTCCGCATTCTGCAGACGCCCACCAACTCGGAGGTGTTTTAAAGAGTCATCGTCAAGGAAAGGATTTAGATTTTTGACGCAACTCGTTGGGCTAATCACTTGATTCCTTGATAATTGATGAATCTCATCTTTGAAATTATTCTACTGTATATGCCAGACAATCCTCATTAGAGCTTCCCTGTAGCTATATCTTTTTGCTCGAGCAAGCTCAGTTCTCTTATTTCGCTTTTTTGTTTATTTTTCCGCATTCCTCTTATAGCACCTAGTACTCTAGCGTAGATACGAAGGGTTTTCTGGAAATCACAATGATATAGATAATTCTTTGCCCAATCCGCATCCACCTTGCATGATATTAGTGCGTTCAACTTTCTTCTACCAGGCGTATCTTCACCTATCAACGAATAGTCTTTTTTCTCTGGCCATCGCTCCTCAGGTAGAGAAAGGAACCTAGGGCCACTAAACCAAATGCTCTCTGCTAGCTCTCCCGCAAATGCTCCCCTAGATACAATATCGGACGGATTTTGTTTCGAACTGACATATGTTTCCAGATTGCCTGTGGCATTGTGGTTGTGGTTTGTATTTTTGAAACTCTGTTCGCAATAAATACTTCCCAGAGATATACACTCAACTAAATGTGCGAAAACTGGAAGAATTTTCGCTACCAACGTCGCTAGCATCTCAGCTGCGCAAAGTTCTAGACGAAGTAGACTCTGCGTTTTTATTGGGGCTACTTTTGGTCTAGCCGTCACTAAATGACAACCACCACGGTTGTTTTCTTCGATTGTTCGAACATAAATGCAACATACGCCTGTAAGGATGCATCCGAGAACCCATGGATTTGCACGATCTTTGGTTTTAATTGATTCGATCTCCCGTAATCAAGATCGAAAGTTCTTCCACTAGCTATAAATCCTAGCTTGAACGGACTCATCCCAATCGGTCTTTTTTACCCTTTACAACTGTCGGGTTAATAAGACCTAATGGGTCAAACAGCATAGACAATTCGGACAATATTATCCGTTTTGTTATCTTCGTTGTTAACGGGAACTCTGGTACAACATACTGAAGTTGATCCGTTGAAGGATTCCATTTTATTCCGAGTGTTTTTATGATATCGGAATCGTTAATTCTCAGTGGTTTTTCCCTATCGACTTCTGGTATTTTCTTTAGCAAAGACTCCTCATTAGTCCACCACTTCCTTAAGTCAAAACCTGCACTATACAGCAACGTTCTAACTTCTTTGTAAATGGCTTGGATCTCTTCAGCCGAATCCCCTCCGCTAATTAGGTCACCCATATAGAAATCCTCTTTGAGAATTTTGGAGCCAAGTGGATGAGTTGAGGAACTCTCATCGGCCAACAACTTTATACGTCACCGTATTTAATTGGTACACTTTCAACGGATGATTTGCAGTTTCTCTCTAGAGTATTCATTTAAATCTCCGATCTCTATCTTCAACAAGTATTTGTATATACATTTTTGAAATGTCAGCTGTGAGGGCGAATTTATAGCAACGATAACGTAAAATAATGTTATACAAATCATCTTGTGTAACAGGGCCTTTCAACAAAATATCGTTCATGCGAGGTGCCTGACGAAGTTCGAGCACTGCAGTTAAAGACGACTCTCAACTTAGTAGACGACGACTCTGGCCGAAGGACATACTGATCAGGACAAAAGTAACTATTATTTTTTACATCTTCCAGTTGGACTTCCTTCATGTGTCCTAAACGTTCATACTCCTGCATGAAATCCAAATACTGTCCCCTAATCACAGCATTTTTATCTAACCTCTTCTCGAGAGACATAAATCTTCTTTTGGCCATTTGAAATGAGTCTCCTAACGTAGATGGGTTTTCCTTAAAAGGTAATCTATATATGTATATATATATTTTTTTTTTCGAGAGATATTCGAATCAGACCACCATTGACGGGTCTCTTTTCGTCTCTCTACCACTATATAAATCTTACCCAGCTATAAAAAAAAAAAAAAATAGACTCTCTCCAGAGTTCTTCCCTGGGTTCGATTCCTAGTGTTACCGCTAGCATCTGTTTTATTTTTATGTGAAAATCTATTTCATCAACTGGGTCTCAACCCAATATGATGTCCCAAGATCTTTATTCTTCTGCCAGCCAATCCCAGTGCCAATGATGTTGTAATGATTTTGCTTCATGTGTCTGATCATTGCCTAATTGTACAGTGCAAGGATATTTCTTTCCTCCACCTGACCCTCAAAGCAAGTAGTCCAACGCATGCAGCACAAATCATTATCTCAGCCTGGTGAAATGCCAACGACACGCGGTGTTCCCAAGCGGTCCTCCAACTAAGTATTAACCGCATCCAACTCTGTTTGATTTCGGTGATCTGACGAGAACCGATTTTCCAGTGCGGTATTGTCGTTGGCCAAAAAAGGTAATCTAACAACAAATCGTCCGTTAGGTGCTCTTTTGACCGTATTAGTGAAATGTTGTTCACACCTTTCCTCTTCCGGATTAAGGAGTTTTACAAAATCAACTTTTTCTACTTCCCAGAACTTTTCCGCAAGCTCATGAAGGTGTGAATCATCTCGAACAACCTGATTTCCTAACAAGCACACTGCAGATCCTGTTAACTTATTAGGTTCATACCTTCCAGATACGACCCATCCAAACAGAGTCTTCTGAAGTGTGGGTTTTCCATCGAGTTTGATCTGCCCTATTACCAAAAGCTCAAAGAATTGGTCTGCGCCTATGAGCAAATCAATTTTTGATGGCCGATTAAACTTGGGATCAGCTAAGACAATATTTTTGGGAATATTCCAGCCATCTATCTCAAATGATTGACTTGGTTGAGGGTTGGTTATACTTTTCATAACAAGAAGCTCTAACTCCGTTTCAAAGTCGGATATTATGGACTTACAAATGGCCGATGTAGTATGGCGAATCTTCGCAACCTCGTTTCCGATACCGCTTACTTATAACTCATCTTGAGACTTCGCTAATTTAAGCCTTTGTACCATCCCCTCGGTGATAAAATTGAGTTGGGATGCTGAATTAAGCAACGCACGAGGTGGTTGGTATCTACCAAATTTATCTTTAATTAGAATTTCAGCAGTCGCCAATAACACCTGATTATTGGAGCTGCCAATCAGAGCTGAAGGATTTTCAACGACTGCCACACTAGTTGATGCACCGTTTGCAGAAAATCTGTGCAGTAACCTGTGGTGCGGCAACGAACAAATACTACACTTAGCCTTTGCAACAACGAACAGAGTGTCCCTTTTCCAGACAGTTTATGCAGAGAATTAATTTCTTCACCACCTGGAACCTACTATCCAAAGCTAAATTCTGAAATTGCTCGCAGGAATCCACCTGCGGTTGTCCGAATGACAGTATTCGCATTGCAATTGTTGTGCAGCTAAAGAAGTACGCCTATCCGATCTGTTGGGTTTATTTCTAATATTGCGATTTCTTTGTTATGAATTCGATTTGAAGGTACTCTTTGAACAACTTTTAGAACTCAACAACTTTGACTCCTTAGCTTCTAAATACTTGCAACGTCGATCAAGAACTACAGTGAAATCTTCCCAGTCTGGCAACTTGCTGTAATCAATTGAATCCTGCCATTTCGATTGAGTTTCCTCATCAACGCGATCTAGCGCCAGAGATATCAATATTGCATTATTTATGTCTTTGTAATTTCCTATTGAAAGCATGGCAGTGAGATGGGTATTAAAAGGATCCTCAAGATTTCTAAGCGAAAAGGCGGACGCTTTACTAACTTTTGGGATTTCCAACAAAAAGTTTATGTGCTCTTGAAAAATAAGGCATTTGTTGTCAAAACGCTTCTTCAGTCTATTTAATGCTTTACGATAATTTGCACCTATCATATAAAATTCTTTCACAGTACTCAGCACAGCACTCTGCAAGTTATCGAGAGGTTCATCTTTATCCACTAAATTCGTGAACAAACCAATAAAATTCGGATACTCCGAAAGTTGTCCCGAGAATGTAGGGAGCTTTATCTGCTCTAACTTTGGCCGAATAGGCGGTTGCTGGTGAAAGTACTTTGCATTAAAGCTTTCATTAGTACCGGCGACATTGTGGCTTTTTGCCTCTCCCAGCAGACTTAATATTAATGATTTTGAGCTAACATAGGTAAATGTCCTCAATCTCATCTCATCATTAAAATTTGTTTGAAGTACGATTCCTATAGGTATGCTTAATTTACACTCCAGTTCAGTTGCCGACAACGATTCGCCCTTTTTTATTATATATGTTTTGATTCTACTCAAACTTTCCTTAGTAGTTCCTCTCAAAACCTTCAAATCCGATAATGTTTTGCTAGTGGCATTGCTACTTGAGGGTCCTAATTTGTCGATCCTCTACTACCACGAGTTCCTTCTGTCCTTCTGACATTGCTAATCAACAACCAAGGCAAGTAAAGGAAAAATATAAGAAACAAGAATGCTGAGAATTCTATAAATGTGAACTCAGCAACAGCAACAACGATATTTGCCTATATTATTCCTAGCAATTATGTTTGAAGGTGTAACAACCACAACAGCAGCAGCGAATTCTAGCAACAACAACTATGTATTATGTCAGCAACAATTTTTTGACACTCAATGTATCCAGCAGGCACGATTATCAACAATCAGTTCAATTCTTGAAATTGTCAATGTTTCTATACAATGTCAACAGTAACCAAATTCTCAACCGTTTAAAGATTATGCAACAAAGTTTCCTCAACAAGCTATCAAGCGACAGTAAATGTTTTTGCAACAAGCATTCAAATTTAACATACAATATTATGTAAATCGAATGAAAATGAAAAAATCGTTGCCGACGATCGTAGAATTTCACCTCCAGCTTTACTTGGGGTACACGACAGATGAGTTGAGTGATTATATCAGCAGCACAGCATCACCGTTCCCCTTTTTGCGGTCGCTGTTTTGTTGTCTTCTTTGCGGTTCGTTGTCCACTGCGGCGATAACGAGAAGAGCTTTTTCCACAGATTGGTTGTGTAAAAATTTGAATTTGCTTTCGCACTCTTTAAGAAGTGAATTTAATACAATATGATGGATTTTAAATTTTTACCACTGATCTGCAATCGATGCAATGGATTTTGCAGCTACAGATAATTCGCAGAATTGGTTGGTTTCGGCACCAATGTTAATTGTGAGAGTTTTCGCTAACTCGCCGCTGGCTGGATGGTCTCTTGTTCCGCTTGCTATCTCGCTTGCTGGGTTAGCTTGTTCACTATTTTTGTTGCTTTTTTGCGACAATTAATTCGAACTCAATAAAACTACTTTTCTTTTGAAAACGTTATAAATTTAATTAAGATTCCTGGGCAATTTCTTGGCGTGCCTGCCTATTTCAACTGCTCTTACAATACTCATCGTTTTAGAGGCATTTTCCTCTCATCATACAGTATTTTTCTTATAATCTATCTTTCCTTTTCTTAAGGTTGTACTAAAACCGATAATTCAAAATAGAAATTTATTGATGTGTACACATCTAAGCGCGCGTTGTTGGAATCTGGTGAAGTAACATTTTATCATTGCATACGTTTTTATCATTGCATACATTTATGAGGTGGGGCATATTAATTTTAGCTTTTTGTTGATGTGAAATAAAGCATGTTTTTCATATATGATGGTCTCACATTTCTTCCCTGTGACGGACATCTCGAGGAAATTCAGTGCCAAATCTTTCGTGAACTACCAGGCACTCACAAATCACAGCTGGACAAAAACTAACAAAAATGTCGTAGACCAGCACCTCTACAATATGCAATGCAAGCCGAATGAAATAAGATAAATTTAATCTTCAAATGAACTCCAACCGGAA
Source organism: Cheilosia vernalis (assembly GCA_949126925.1). Classification (NCBI taxonomy): domain Eukaryota; kingdom Metazoa; phylum Arthropoda; class Insecta; order Diptera; family Syrphidae; genus Cheilosia; species Cheilosia vernalis. The sequence goes on from OX421358.1 coordinate 46,672,337, forward strand.
GATTTCAACAACACGATATGGAACAACCATCGATGCTGTCTTCCAGCGTAATCTAGATAGATTACAGTCTCGAATGTACATATCTTACTTCAGCGACCACAATCCGATTGTATCTATTCTACCGAAACTAGCACAGAACGAATAAATTATTGTTATTTCACAATATATCAACAATACGGTTATTACAACTCCCTCTTTTCTCAATGACGTGTATCAAGCCACACACATACCGCACGCACGGTGTTTACAAATATATTTCGGGACTGTTGGATACAGTCGCACAATTTTTTTCTATAATCTCACTACTAATTCACTTATGCTTTAATTCAATTTACAATACATTTATGCATCAACAGCTCGTTTTGTGAATCATAAAATATTGATTCCCATATCCCAGGAGCCAGATCACGTATTACTGTGATAGTCTGGACGATATAGTTTTCGAAATTTTGATGACCATAATAAAATATTTTCAAATGTTGAGAATGTACCGAAATCGCCCTTTTTGCACTTTGTTTCTAGTTTTTGATGGCTGGGAAATAACTTCACGGGCAATAACTTCACATTTTCTGCTTCGTGCGAACTAACTTACAGGCACGTGAAAACCAATTTGACACCTCACAAAAATTCGGTCACATTTCGGTTACAAGTCATACCCAAAATAGTAATTTTATTAGCGAAAACTTATTCCCCACTTTGGTCAACGTTCCCTCCTGCACAGGAAGCAGTACGCTCTTTGATACATTATACACACTGTTACCAATTACCATAGATATATTATTACTACAGATGACTCATTCTCATGTCTTTATTTTTATTTTCTTACGACCACCCTGGGGCAGATCACGTAAGACGATGATTGTCGAAACGATATGGTTTTTTTTAAATTTTGATGATCAAAATATGTTATGTTCAGGCGAATCTTTTGTGGAGATTGAAATTGTTTTGGAGGTGTATCGTTTCGACGACATTCGTCTCAAAAGTTACGTGATTAGGACCCTACGTCCCTTCCGACCGGGTTGCCGCCTTGGCGGGGCGGAGGGGCTTGTAGTAAGTCTGCGAGGCATATGCCCCCAGACTGAAACTAAGAGCGACCCTACCTTTTCATTTATAAGGTGCCGGGAGTAAACCCCAGTTAAAATCCCACTTTAAGTCAAGACGTCAAGGCACCGTGTCGATGGCTGCATGGTCAGTATGTGGTTAAACCAACTCGGCCGCAAACGGTCCCCTCCGATGCCCAGGCAAGGTCGGTTGTATAAGTGCCTTACCCTGGTAAGACGGCTCTGCCGGGGTCGACTACCCTTTCCGATCTCACTCGTGGGAACCAAATCTAATTACAAAAAATGGAAAGAAAAGAAGAAGAAGGAAAACAAAAAAATAAGGTAAAGTACCAGCTGAGGCTGCCAGAGGTTGGCACCTCATCAGAAGAAGAACTGCTGGCCTCCAGTCAGGAGACAGTCGTTCGTCCACCAAGCAGTGAGAGTGCTAAGGCTAGCATCTCAACTGCAAACCAGAAAGAAACAAAAACAAAACAAAACAAACACAAGTCCCCTGGGAAAGCTATTAAGAGCAAGTACCAGATGGCCCTTTTTATCTTAGGCAAGATAGCCAAGAATGGGGCCGACGGAAAGCCACATGACAAAGACAAGGAGGACAAAGTCAAATATCAGGCGATCGTTGACGAATACAATGAGCGCCTGAAAAACAACCCAAGGCAGGCAACGAAGCGAATCAGATCTCAAGATGAGACTCACATCGCCCGGCCCCTAAAAACAAAAAAAAACAAGGCAACCGTAGGTACGGCAGCCGTCAACAAGCCAAGTTCATCGGCGGCCAGTGTGGTCCAGAGGAGACCCTTCACCGAGGTGGTAAGGGATCACCTTCAGGTCGCATTGGTAGACGAACTCTCCACAAATGGGAAACCCACAGCAAAGGCGTGGGGAAGCATTGAGGCCAAGCTTTCCGACATGGTACTGGACCACCTTTTGAAAAACCAAGGGGGACCTCTTCCAGACTTTGATTCCGCCGAGGTGGTGAGGGGGTATCGGGTGATCAAGTGCGCCGACCAATTTTCCAGGGATTTCCTTAGCGAGTGCGTTGCTAAGGTTAGCGACGCTTGGGACGGTTTGAAGCTCAAACTCATCCCAGCTAACGACATCCCGAGGAGTTTTGATTGAGCTAGTGATTCGACGTGTTTTTGGTGCGCTCTGTGATTTAGATTTCTGCTACTTATATTCCTTGTCCAGTTTTGAGAGCTTAACCTACCCAAGTGTGATCGATAAGATATCATAAGACAGTGACTTAACAAAAAAGCATAAGCTTTAAATAAGCATAAAAGTGTAGTTTTATATCCGTTTTATTTATTTTTGTTTTACATTATTTGCCTCTCTACTTTTAAATTTTTACATCTCCCCAAGAGCAATGTATGTGTGCAATCATTGCGGTGATCGTCTCCCTCAAGAAGGTGATTTCGCAGTATGCATGATGTGTACTCGTAAACTCCACTTCGAGTGTACTACGGTTACCGAGAAATCATGGAGAACCATGGGTGCGAGAAGAGAAACGTGGAAATGTCAAGTCTGCAGAAGTAGAGGAGATGGCCTAAGTACAGAGGCTGCAGTCAATGTGTTAGTTCCTAATACACGCACACCGGAGGTCCCATCGGCTAAAAGAGTGCGACAAGTTACCAGCCCTGATATCAATGATTCGAACGCAGATAACTCAGCTATTCTAACAGAGATAAAACTTATGAGAGCTGAAATGAAAAAAATTGGAAAAAGCTGCGAATTTTTAGGCTCAAAATATGATGAACTGAACGCTAACATAACAAAAAATAATCTTTTAATCGAGAACTTCACTAAAGAAATAGATGAACTCAGAGAAAACTGCAAAAAGAAAGACGAAATAATACAAAACATGCAATCGCAAATCAACCTCATCGAACAGCAAATGTTAAAAAACAATGTAGAAATAAAAAATGTCACACCCACAATACACGAAAATCTTGTTGAAATCGTAAAAGGAATTGGGAAAACTATTCAACACGAGATAAGCGATAACGACATCATTGATATATACAGAACAAAAACAAAAAATGTGGAAAAATCCTCGATTATTGCAACATTTACTTCGAGCATTTCTAACATGCATTTCCTTAGACAAGCGCGCGCAACACGATCTATTAAACAAAAAGCAATACTTCAGAATATCAACACCAACAATGTCAAATCAACTTCTACTCTGCCTGATAATACTGTATATATCAATAATCAGCTGACAAAACAAAACAAACACTTGCTCTGGATGGCTAAAGAAAAGGCAAAAAAGGAAAATTGGAGATTTGTCTGGGAGAATATGGGAAAAATATTAGCAAGACGAAACGAAAGCACGCAGGCAATAACTATAAGCACAGTTAACGATATTGAGAAAATCACACGCATAATATAGATGTCTCATTGCATGTGAATACTTAGAAACACAGTATTATACTAATAAAAATGGAAAATACAAATATAATCGATAATTTACTTGTTGACATTGACTGTAGGGTAATGGAGGGTTTTGCCAGCGTCAATGTGAATGGATTAAAAAATTATAAATCTTGCTACTTATGTTTTAATATAAGATCATTACGTCTGAATTGGAATATTTTTTGTTTAAATATAAGCCACTTTAAAAATGCCTTGAAAATAATAGTTCTCGTTGAAACTAATATAGAGGACGATGAAGTTAAATTTTATAAGCTGGATGGATTCCATATACCAGAATTCAATAACAGAAATAAGCGAAGAGGTGGAGGGATCTTAATTTTTATTCGTAATGATATTCAATATGAACGTTTACCATTGGAAAGTGTATCATATGAAAGCATAAAAATTTATCTTAACGATGAGAAGAAGTATATATTTGGTGTATATTGACCACCCGGATTAAGCCAAAATGCATTTATTGCCGAAACTGAGTCTAATCTTTCCGAAATAAGAAGTAATGAAGAAATTATCGTTATGGGGGATACTAACATTAACCTATGTGAACCCAAATCAAGTTCTGCAAAAAATTATCTTGAAATGATATCATCACTGGGCCTAATAAATGTCATTACAAAATACACAAGAATAGATGTGAAAAGAGGAACTAAGCCTGTAATTGACCACATTTTAGTAAGACAAATAAATAATCGAATTAATTCCTTTGTAATTGAAAGTGGCTTAACTGATCACTACCCTATCATGTATTGCAGTGGAGAATGTGAATCAAATGTAGGACAATCGGTATCTATGTCTTACATCTGTTCTAGCAAAGCTAACGCGCTCATATCTGAAGCAAACTGGGATGATGTATTGAAGGAATGTGATGCAAACAGTCTCTATGAGAAATTAGTTCTCAAATTTGAAGACATATATTCAAAATCGACGTGCCTGAAATCAATAAAAATCAAATATAAGGAAAAACAGTGGATGTCCAGTTCACTCATATCAAAATGTAAAATAAGAGATGATCTTTACAGAAAATGGAGAAATAACAGACTCAATACATCCTATGAGACTGAATACAAATGCTATCGAAACAAATTAAATAAAGAAATAATGGTGCAGAAATCAAGTTACTACAAAAGTAAGTTCAATGAAATTAGAGCAGATCCTCGGAAAACATGGAAGTTAATAAATTGATTGATTGATTACTTTATTTAGCTTTGCTTTAAGCTATTAATTTCAATTTGAACATTTTTACATTAATTGATTAAAATTTAAGTCTTACGAATTGGATAACACAACATTTAAAAGATCTTAAGTTTGTTATACTTTTAGCGAAATTAGGCATTTGATTATATAATTTAAAGCCTTTATATATTAGAGAATTTTGTGCTCTTGTTGTCAAAAAATTTGGTAATCTAAGGTCACACATATTTCTGAGACTGTAAGGTTGAATTTCACTAACATGCAGAACATATTTTGACAAATACTTTGGCATTAAGTTATGTTTAATTTTAAAGACAAACATTAACATATTCATAACAATTCTCTGCTTCACAGTTAACCACTTTAACGAATTTAACATAACATTTATTGATGTATATCTATTGCACTTTAAGATAGTTCTCATGGCCTTATTCTGTAACAGTTGGAGCCTGTTTATTCTGCTCTCATTACATAAAAACAGTACACTTGAACAATATTCAAAATGAGGTTTAACAATAACATTATATATATTAATTGACGTTAATGTGGACACATCCCTTCTAATTCTTTTCAGAAAACCTATTTTCTTTGCAATTTTTTTACATAAATAATCTATGTGGCTTTCAAAAATTAGGTCCTTATCTATAATTATACCAAGGTATTTAATTTCTTCCACAGTTTCTATTTTTTCACTTTCAATGCTTAAATTCAAATTAAAGTTTCTCCTATTATTAAGTATCATACATTTAGTTTTCTTTATATTGATTTTTAACTTGTTCTGACAAAGCCATATGTATAAACTATCTAGGTCTTGTTGGATTTTACGATTACAATCTTCAACGTCCTCCCCAGCGATGAATAAGAGAGCATCATCAGCAAAGAGCGCCAGTTGTCCATTCTTTACTACGTGCTGTATGTCGTTAATGTATATAATGAACAGTAAAGTTCCAAGCACCGACCCCTGAGGAACTCCTAATTTTACCTCCTTTAAATCAGAGAGCTCGCCATTTAATCTGACCATTTGATGTCTATTTTCTAGATAGGAAGCAAACCAGCTTAGTTCCCGGTTCTTGATTCCATATTTTTCTAATTTTTTGAGCAGTATATCCCTATCGATGGTTTCAAAAGCTCTCCTGAAGTCCAAAAAAACGCTGTATACACATTTTTTGTTTGCTATACATTCTTTCCAGTTTGTTAGAACGTAATTTAATGCAGTTTCACATGAGTGGGATTTTCTAAAACCGGATTGTGCTTCAATTATTAGGCAGTTACTTTCGAAGTAGTCTTCCAGTTGTTTAAATACTATCTTTTCAACAATTTTTTCATATAGGGGCATAGAGTTAACCGGTCTAAATTCGTCACTTTTTTTTGTGTTTAAAACTTTCGCTATCGGAGTTACAATTGATACTTTCCACGCGTCCGGAAAGATTCCCGTTTGAAAAGACTTATTCACAATTGATTGTATGACAGGACCCAATAAATCAAAATTATCTTCATATATTTTACGATTCATTGATGTGCAATCAGTTTTATTTTTTAGTTTATTTATCACTTGTCGAATATCAGACAATGACACAGAAACGAATTTAAATACGGAAGCACAGTTATTTATACAATTAGCGAAAGGGACCGACGGAATGGATTTGTTTATTTCACTAACACTGTCAACAAAGAAATCATTAAATCTATTGGCTATTTGTTTATTATTACTAACACAAATGTTGTCGAAAATTACATTGTTAATCACACTTTCTTCTTTTTTTAAAACCAACTTTTTCAAATTACGCCACATGTCCTTTTGGTTATTTGCGTTGTCCACTTTGATTTGAATATATTTGCGTTTTCTTTTCCTTATCTCCTGTTTGAATTTATTCCTGGCTTTTGTATACTGTTTCCAGTCATCATCTAAACCGCTAAGCACCGCTTTTGAATGACTATCTATTTTTTGTTTTCTTAATCTTTTTAAAAAACTGTTGAACCACCCGTTTTCACTGCGTTTCTTACTTATTGTTACTATAAATTTTTCTGTCGTTTGCTTAAGTAAGTCTGCAAACATACCGCCAGCCTTATTAACGTTGATAATGTTACTTATAGAAGCTACTTTATTGATTTGTAGTTCACGGTAGTAACTATTTTTATTATATTTTAATATTTTGGTATATTGTTCCGTTCTAGCTACTGTGTTCTTTATATTTAATTGAATAACTATTGTCTCATGATCACTTATTCTTAGTTCATTTTCTATTTTAACTGTTAAGTTTTTATTATTAGTCACAACATAATCTAATAACGTTCGTGTAGATTTTGTTATTCGTGTTGGCTCACTTACCATTTGATAGCATGCGTTGTCGCTTATAAGTTTAAAAACTTTTCTTCTATATGTATCTTTTAGGGATAACCAATTTATATTAAAGTCACCGACTATAATAAAATCTCTCTTAAGTTCACAAATATTATCTAATAAGCCGGTAAGATCATTACAGAATTCCCTATCAGACATGCTAGGGGATCTGTATACACCCACTATCCAAAACGTATAGGTACCGAAACACACACACACTTGTAGCCACCAAATATCGACATTTTTAACAAATTTCACTACATCTATTACACGAACATATTCTTTTAAGTACATTATTACACTTCCCGTATGACTAGAATCGCTATCACATCGTATTATGCTGTAGTTATTTATACTGATTTCACTGTCTTTAATATTTTCCGTTACATGGGTTTCTGATAAAACTATTATGTCAAAATCATTATTATAAATTATATCCAGCAACTCTTCCCAGTTATTTTTCAGACCTTGTATATTAAAATAAAGTATTTTTGGAGGTTGTAATTGCTAAAAGGCTATTCTGCTCTTTTGTATTTCAATTTTTTTTTTAAACACTTCACAAGAACTGCTTCTGCAATCATGCTCCACATTTAAACTAAAACCTAGTTTTTTGTTTGCCTTATCACAATTATTGCACTTGAGTATTACTTTATCACAGGTTCTGGTATCATGACTTTCTGCACACTTGGCACATACAACATTGTTTTCACATTTACTCGCTTCATGATTATATCCCCAACATTTATAGCAACGTTTAACAGGTACAAAATTATAGACATTACATCTATCCCACCCAATGTTCATCTTTCCACTATCTGTTATTAATTTGTGATCACTGTTTTCAATTTCTAAAATTGCCTTGTAGCTTTTCTTATTGTTTTTTATAGTACTATATAGTTTCACGCACTTGACAGAACTTTTTAAATTGTTTTGATTTTTGATCGCTTTCTCTAACGCTTCTTTCTCCCACTCATCGTTTATACCACACACTACCACATTTGGTTTTTTTAACTTTGGTACCGACACATCATAATTTGCTCCCAATTTTTCTCTCACCTCTTTTTCGACTGCATTTCTGGATTCTTTATCATCACAAGTAATTACAACAACACCGTCCCTCTTTTTTACAAGACCATTAACTTTTAGAGATAGCGACGCCGGGTCAATACTCTCTTTTATTTCGCTTTTTGTTTTGGTATTCTCTTGTACTACTTTAGGCCTAACAATAACTGGTGGTTCTTTTGTTTTTATTGCATCTGCATATGACGGTTTACTCTCACTAACACGTACTTTCTTAATTTCTTTTATTACTTGATCTTTATCTGTATTAAGTTTCTGCACATTATGTAGTATTTTCTCTATGTTTACATTTTGTTGTTCAATCTTTTTATTATTTTGGTTCACTACACTGGCAAGATCCGTAACTTTATTAAGCATAATTTTAACAAAATCCCTGCATGTTTCACACATAATTAGGATTTCTTGCCTTTCATTCACTAAATTAGCAATTTGCTCGGTAATTTGTAAACATTTAATGTGGTAAAATCTACCACATATACCATTGCAGGGGAGAAACTTTTCCCCTTTCAACGGTCTTGCACATTGTTTACAGTTTACGCTCATATTTAAATGAGTGCAAAAAAGAACACACTAATAAAATTGAACTGTAAGGGTCTTTTCCCGTATTGAGTTTATTTTTATTGTTTTGTATTTCCAACTAAACAATTAATTATATTCACTGATTCACTTTATATAGCAACTTTATGCCACCATAAATGAATACACCGAATCAAAGACTCTGATATATAGTTACTCTCGGCATCTACAACTATTTAAAATAAAGTTTTTCGACACTTCAATCGTAACTAAAATAAAACACGTCCGACTCTCACATCCAGTGAGCATCACTGGATGAAATAATGGGAAGAAATAAACTCAGCGTAGATGAAGCAATAGTAAAGAATTTTTCGAACAAATCTTTGTTTAATATAACTAATGAATGTGCACAAAATTTCTCTCAGCAAACTCAGAAAATAATACATCGATGTGGGTCTACTACATCGATTCACGACAACTTCACCATTGTCAATACAATATACCCGGAAGAAACCGATATTGCTGAGGTTTATAACATCATCATGTGTATGGGTGAAAATAAATCTCCTGGAGTGGATGGTATTAGGGTGATTGACATAAAACGACACGCTGCTATTTTTGCCCCCATTTTGTGCAAATTCATAAATTTAAGTCTTATACAGGGAAAAATTCCTGAAACCCTAAAAACTGCCGTTGTGAGACCAATTTATAAAGGAGGTGTAAAAAGCGATTTAAATAATTATCGTCCAATATCTATATTGCCAGTTATAGAAAAATGCCTGGGAGATGTGATCGTTGATAGAATGTATAAGTTCATCGATAAATACTCCCTCATTCATGAAAGTCAGTATGGCTTCCAGAAGAGAAAAAGCACTGGTATTTTGCTAGGAGAGTTTGCAAATTGCGTTAATGAGAGCCTAAATAAAAGCCACCATGCACTCGTGTTGTTTATGGATTTTAGTAAGGCCTTTGATACGTTAAACCACAAAAAACTGCTAGAAGCCCTTGAACGTATTGGTATTCGTGGGTTAATGGCGGATTGGCTCAGAGAATATCTACACAACCGACTATTCAGTGTAAAAGTTAAGGATGAGTATAGCACCAAAAAGCTGGTTCAATACGGGGTGCCACAAGGATCAAAATTAGGCCCAATTCTCTTTATCCTTTACACAAATGAGCTCCTACGTCTTTTTAAAAAAGGCATACCATTTGCGTATGCTGACGATACAGCGATCGTAGTTCGGCATAGATCTTTGGAGGCGGCGACAGAAATTATGCAAGAGGAGTGCAACATCGCCGTGAAATGGTGCCATGACAATGGCCTAATAATCAACGCCAAAAAAACTAAGATGATGCACATCCGAAGTCCACATCACCGAGTTACCCAGCAGCAGATATATTTCAAAAATGACGCATGTACTACTACACCCATTGTACCAATCGATGTAGTTAAAACGTATAAATATCTAGGAGTAACTATTGACAGTCACTTTATATGGGATACCCACATCGAAAAATGCGTTCTGATTTAAAAAAGGCCATTTTTGCTCTGGCCCATATACAACATCATGCATCGCCGCAAATTCTGAAACAGGTCTATTACGCATTATTTGAGTCCAAGTTAAGATATGGAATCCTAGCTTGGGGCTCTGCGTCCAAAACTCATATTATGAAGCTTCAAAAACTTCAAAACGCGGCGATCAAACTTATAAATCGGAGAGAAGTTTCTGATGAAAGACGGTTTAAGGTGATGACGGTCCAGCACATATACAAAATGACACTTACACTGGATTATTACGACGACAAGCGGTTTCAGATACCAATTGACCATGCGCTCAACACCAGAAGATGTGCTCTAGGTTTGTTCCAAGTTCCGAGAAACAACAACAACTATGGTAAAAGACAGCTAAAATACAGCGTACCCACAGTCTTGAATAATTTACCCCATGAACTAAGGAACATTAGAAACTTTAAATATAGAAAAAAATATATTAAACTTCATTTTTTGAATTCAATGTCTGAAATCTAACAAGTTAAACATAAAAATAATATGAATTGATTACATAATTTAATCACTAAGCTAAATTATCAGCAAATTCGCTCAATCTAAAAATAACATCTTTTTGAAAACAACCTTCTGCAGAAAAGCCATTAAGGCTTCGCGGGAAATTTATAAAAATTGTTAAGTCTTGAGATATAATAAAAACACAAAACATCTAAAAAAAAAAAAAAAACCTAGGGCCCGCATTTGGTTGCCCAATATGAAGATAGAAGGGTAAAGGCTTCTCCAATATCTCAAACTCCACAACCCGGCGGTTCCAATAGATGACTGTTCAGTCATAAAGGCGGAGGAACCCCACAAAATCACAATGTCCTTCCTGCTACTCATAAATAACGAGTGCCTGGCCGCTCTCGAGAAAGCAGACTACAAACTTAGGTTTGGCATACGGCATGCTAAGCTCAAAGTTTTTATCTCCTCTGGTCCTGATGATGATGCGGACATCGTCGAAACCGACAAGTTGTTGGAGGACTTCTTACTAACAGAAAAAACCACAAATAATGCTGAAAGTCGTTCAGATTAACTTGAGGCACTCAAGGTGTGCCTCCGACAATCTGAAGGTTTTTCTAAGGGAGGAAAACGTGGACATCGGCATTATCCAGGAGCCATGGGTGAAAGATTCGTCCATAAAAGGGCTTCAAGACAGACAATACAAAATTTTTTACAAACATCAGGCCACTGGTAAGCCTAGAACTTGCATACTCGCTAAGAAACATCTAAAAGGTTTTTTATGTCCCAATCTTAGCTCAAACGATTTAACAGTGGTTAAACTGGAGTGTGCAAACCAATCAACGTACCTGGCAACAGCATACATGGCACATGAGGTACAAGCGCCGTCAGCGGAAGTGGAGCAGCTCATAGCCGCAACAACAAGTAAGGACAACCTACTATTAGGTTGTGATGCCAACGCCAGGCATACATTATGGGGGAGCTCAGAAGATAATGAGAGAGGTGAGTCACTTTTTGATTTGCTTTTAACTACTAACCTGTCTGTCTGCAATAAGGGCACGACTCCAACCTTCGTTTTCCCGAGTACGGGAACTTTCCGGGGGTGGGAAGAGGTCCTAGATATCACACTAAAAACAAACAACGATAGCTTTAGAGTCGAAAACTGGAGAGTTTCCAATCTGGAGTCACTCTCAGACCACAGATGGATCCTCTATGACTTGGGTCTCCAGGCTGAGACTAGTAAACCATTTAGAAACCCAAAGAGAGTTAATTGGACCAAGTTTGGTCAAGTCCTTCGGACAAAACTCAAAAATACACCTGAAAGACACACTTTAGCAATCGAAGAACTGGAGGCAAAGGTTAAGACTTTCGAGAACGCAATGGTTGCGGCATATAAAGTCTCCTGCCCAGTTAAACGTAGCAAAAAAACACTTCCCCATGGTGGAACGAGGATCTCTCCAATCTCAGGCAGATGACCAGAGCGATTTTCAATATCTGCCACAAACACAAATTCTGGCAGCCTTATAGGGACTGTCTTAGTCTTTATAAAAAAGCCATCAAGGCATCCACAAAGGGGGCCTGGATGGATTATTGCCATTCAATAGAAACCCTTAAGGACTCCGCCAGGCTTAGCAAAATGCTGTCCAGGGAACACTCCAACCCTTCCTTTCTAAGAAAGTCAGATGGAGGTTGGACTGAATCCTGTGCGGAGACCCTGGAACTCATAATTAACACACACTTTCCCGGTTGCAGCGATATTAGTACAGAACCCGGGAGGTCTCGGCCAGTACAACCTGCACTCCATAATCACATCACTTCATTAATTTCCGAGGAAAAGATCTCCTGGGCTATCAACAGCTTCTCTCCGTTTAAGTCTCCGGGCCCTGACGGCATTTTACCTGTCATGCTACAGAGAACGCAAGACTTAACAATACCTTGGCTGGCGTCAATCTTTAGAAGCTGTATAATACTAAACCACGTTCCTTACTCCTGGAGACACGCTAGAGTGGTGTTTATACCGAAGGTTGGGAAACGCGGGCATGAAGCTGCAAATGACTTCAGGCCAATTAGTCTAACCTCCTTTGTTCTCAAAACTCTAGAACGTGTCCTAGACATCCACATGCGAAGCTTTCTAGTAGAATCATCGCTATCTAAATCACAGCACGCCTATCTCAAGGGGAGATCTACGGAAACGGCTCTACACGAGGTAGTGCGGACAATCGAAAGATCCTTATACTGTAAAGAATACACCCTAGCCTCCTTTCTAGACATAGAGGGAGCTTTTAACAACGTACACACTGAAGCAATTCAAGAATCTCTGATTGAGATGGGCATAGAGGAATTTATTAGTCAATGGATAGTCTCTATGCTCAGAACAAGAACCCTTCAGGCAACACTAGGCAACAGCCACTTAACCAGATTTGCCCACAGAGGAACGCCACAGGGCGGTGTCATTTCGCCTCTACTCTGGCTAATGGTTATAAACAAAATTCTTGCAAAACTTGACAGGGAACGAGTGAAAGTTGTCGCGTATGCGTGATTAGCGAAATCATGGAGGCCGCTCTAGAAAAGGTAAACACCTGGGCTGCAAGCTGCGGCCTCTGCGTCAACCCGGGCAAAACGCAACTGATGCTGTTCACTACCAAAACCAAAATACCCGATTTTACCCTCCCCCGTCTAAATGGTCAATCACTCACACTATCCTCCAGTGCTAAGTATGTGGGCATCATGCTTGATACAAAACTTAACTGGAAACAAAACATCGAACACAGGGTAAAGAAGGCGCGTATTGCCTTCTACGCCTGCAGTAAAATATTTGGAAAGAAGTGGGGACTTCAACCAAAGATGAGTTTATGGATGTACACTGCCGTTGTGCGTCCAATTCTGACATACGGCTCACTCGTATGGTGGCCTGCGCTGAATAAAGGCTACAACCTTACAAAGCTTAAAAGACTGCAAAGAACTGCCAGTATAGGCGCCACGGGTGCAATGAGGTCGGCACCAACGGATGCCCTTACTATGCTCCTGCATCTTCTACCTCTCGAGCTACACACCAAAGATACTGCACTATGCAGCTCCATAAGACTCAGGGAGTCTGGGTGCTGGAGTGCAAGGCCATTTTTTTTTTATTTATTTTTTTTTTTTTATCCGAGGGTAGGTGAAAATCTTCCAAAGACACTATGAGAAAAGCAAGCGCGTTCTCATAGTAGTGTCAGATTTTTACTGACTAAAAACACCACCCTTCAAAGATTGTTAGATAGGTATTGCAACTAAGAAATAACTTATCAAGCAATTTTTCTCTCATTAAATAAAAACTTTTGACAGGTTACTTTCCAATGAAAGATCCTGCGTGTTCCGCATATTAGACGCGGTTAATCTTATCTTGCCAAGTCGAACGGTTTCGTTCTTTGTAGTCGGCGCAATAAATTGCTCTCGTCCAAGATTTGTCGGACTGTATTGTTTATATGTCCGATTAGTCGGTTTCTATGCTTTCTCGCGAAGCTTCTAGTTTCAGCTTCGATTGTTGGAATTCCGAGATCCCTATGGATATCGTCGTTTCTAATATACCATGGTGCTTGTACAATTTCTCTAAGAACCTTATTTTTAAAAGTTTGTAGAATATTGACATTTGTTTTCTTGGTACAACCCCAAAGTTGTATACCGTAGGTCCACACCGGCTTTAGCACTTGCTTGTATAAAAGCAGTTTGTTCTCAGTACTGAGTTGGGAATGTTTTCCGAGTAACTAGGGCACTCATTCCGTATGTCGATTATCGCCAGACGATAGCGTTTCGACGATAGCTTTGCTTCACGTAACTTCAATAATCGTCTATCGTCCAGGATATCGTTTTGACGATTGAACATTTGCTTCACGTAAATCAATAATCGTCGAAACGCTATCGCCTTGACGATACAATTTGCGCGATACCTAATGAGGTATCGTTTTCAATTGATTTGTATGTTTTGCAAACAACTGAAGATTTTTTATTGAATTTCAAGAAGAAAACTTGACTTCAGATATTTTTCAAATGCTACCAAATATATAAATAACGATTTATGTACATTTTAGACTTATTTTGTATTAACCTCACGCAAAAGCAAGAAATATTGTGGAAAGGTGTATTGGTGTTTACAAAGGTACAAAACTTATATCAGCAGCAATCAAAGTATACGAAGTGGAACATTTGGACAAGTGGGGATGCTCATCCATGAAGCTGACCTATCAATAATACATATTTTCGATGATATTTGTTATTATTAATAAACTAAGGAACAGATTTAAAATAATTCCACTTCGCAATTTTTAAATTCTCTGGCATCAAACACAAAATTGTTTGCCAAAAAACTCATTTATGACATTTTAATCGACGTCTGATTGTAATTTTCATGTAGTTTGAGGGTCTCTGAAAAACACTCAATGCTCTCACGATTTTTATAAAATAAACGATAGACGAGACGATAGTGATAGAGTTACGGAAAGCAAATTGGTGACGAGATCGTTGACTACTATCGCTGAAACGATTATCGTTCTCAGAGTTACGGAATGAGTGCCCAGTACATTTCTCTATATTTGATATCGAGTTCTTTACGTTTCATTTTCACGTGCGAACTCCATTTCAACTTTGCGTCGAGTGTCATTCCCAGATATTTGGCCTCGTTTGCAAAGGGTATTCGGGCCACATTTAGGAAAATTGGAAAGTCATTGGTTTTCTTATACGTGAAATTCACATGTACAGATTTAGTTTCATTTAAGGCGATCCGCCAGTTCCTTGTCCATTCATTTATCTTATTCACTGCGGTTTGCAGTTTTGTAGTCGTTTCTTCGATTGTATTACCTACTGCTAGGATAGCTGTGTCGTCGGCGAACGTAGCAAGGGTAGTGCCATCTTCCCTTGGTATATCGCGAGTATGTAACAAATAAAGAAGAGGACCAAGGACGCTTCCTTGCGGTACACCGGCCGAAATTTCTTTTAGCTCCGAGTATTCGTTTCCATTTCTAACACGGAAGAGTCTATTCCCGAGATATGATTCTAGAATATTATATAGGCTTGCGGGGAGAACTTGTCGTAATTTAAATTTCAAGTCGTCGTGCCACACCTTATCAAAGGCTTGTGAGACGTCAAGGAATATGCTTGAGCAAATCTTTTTTTCTTCAAATGCTTTCTCGATTACGTCAGTAGTTCTATGTACTTGGTCAATCGTCGAATTCAAGGCCGTATGGCCACAGCAACATTCTTGACTCGTTACCAAACGGTATGGCCACGTCTCCAACCGATTATATCACACCACAACTCAATTTCAAAAAAGGCTTCCAGGTAAGCTTCCCTTCCAGAGCTCAGTGGAAGAGGAACGAAGTAGTGCAGGGCTTTGACACGGTCATATACACTGACGGATCTAAGATGAACTGTGGTGTGGGGGCCGGGGTCTACTCAGAATCACCGAAAATATCAGAATCATACCATTTGCCGGATTTTGCCAGCGTTTTCCAGGCTGAATTACTGGCTATCCGAGAAGCCTGCGCGCTTTTAGGGCATGACACAACGCACAAACAAAACATTGCTATCCTTATTGATAGCCAAGCCGCCATCAAAGCCATCAATTCGGCTACCATATCCTCCAAGCTGGTGCAGGAGTGCCGGAACGAGCTTGCCCGCCTGGGCTAACGTTTCAGTGTCACACTTCTCTGGGTACCGGGGCATAGTGACATAATAGGCAACGAGCGCGCAGATGAGCTTGTCAGGCGGGGGTCAGCTCTACACGTCTCACACACGGCAAGGGTCCAGGTTCAACTAGGAGTGGTAAAGGGACAAATATATTCACATTTTCTGCAGAAAGCCAATCTCCAATGAAGGGGTTTGACCAACTGTGTCATATCAAGAAAGATATGGCCCACATACGACCAAAATAGAACAAGAAACCTGCTAAATAGAACCCGCCCAGATATTGTCAGAGTCACGGCAATAATCACGGGGCATTGGCCAATTGGCGACCATGCGGCCAAACTTGGGATCCCACACAACCCTAATTGCCGCAGCTGCGGAAATACAAACGAGAAAGAAACTCTCTGCCATTTCCTCTGCAAATGTCCGGCACTAGCAAGAGCCAGATTGCGGACACTGAACCAACCTTTTTTTGACGACCTTAGCGACTTTTCGGGTAAAGGGATATTAGATATAATCCGTTTCCTCAACTCCACAGGTTGTATATAAGTATATAATGCATTACACCCCTTTATAACCATCACAAACTAGGTCACACGAGTCGTGGTAACAAAAAGGCACATCATAGTGCTACTTGGGTTCAAAGATGGACCGCCACTTCTACCTACCTACCTACCTAGGACCCTGGTGGTGAAGGTGTCTCATAAGCTGGAAAGTTGTCTGGCCGAGGGGAAGATGCCATCACCTCTCACCTTGAGTTAGTCACTTTCCGTGCCAAAGGATAACAGGGGAACAATGTTCCCAGGATCGTCATACGTGGTGTGAGCCACAACCTGCAAGAGGTACCACTGCTTTCGACTAAATATGACGGATCTAGAGCGGAAACTCGATAAAAACCCGTAATCCCGGGCGTATAACAACCGTACCTAAGGGATGAATGGCACTACGTAAATGTGTCTTATAACGGTGAACTCCGGATAACAGGCGACTTCCGGTTTAAACTAGCCCTCCCGAGGTATGGAGCTCTGCCTCGGGGGCATATCTTTCTCGCAATTTTCTAAAAAAAACTTATGGATACAGAAAACATAAACATAACAAAAGATAAGGAATGCACACCTTTCAAACTGCAACCAGAGGTCACTTTGGACCTCCCAGTTTCTACAGCTAGGGCACCTGGTCCTGCTGAAGAAACTGAACACTATAACACCATGTTGATTAGTGAGGACTCGGTTATCGCTACTCCCATGGACGTTATATCGGCGGAGGAGGAAGCTGCGTTACTCGCATCCCCGAAATCATCGACAGCAATAGACAAACCATCTGGGTCAGTCAAGCCAAACGATGCGGGCAAAATCAAGCTTTCAGGTGCTGGACGTAAACGCCTGAAGAAGCTACTTGACGCTGGATACCAAATTGAAGAGGCACGTTCAATGGCCTTGGAACCCGTCAGGTGCAAAGACATTCGTCCCAAGAGACCCAGGGATGAGAGCTCAACCCCAACGAGCAACACCCCAAAGCGTAAGGCTACTGAGGCTGTACATTTATCACCTCAGCAAGCACAAACTTTTCGGGACGTTGTTGGATGTATAAAGATAGGTGTAATACCGAGTGATTACCCTACTACGATATGGTCCACGGACCAACTAAAGTTGGTGCAAAACAGTGTCCTGGACTGCATAGTAAACAAACAGGACAATGCCACCAAACCCCAGTTCCGTGGTTGCACCTTCAAACCTGGCTGGCTCGCCTTTACGTGCAAAGATCAAACGACAAGCGACTGGCTGGAAATGATAGTACCAACCCTGGTACCGTGGAAAGATGCCAAACTTAGGGCTGTGAAAGAGGAAGAAGTTCCTCGGCCACAAATCTTCGTCGGCTACTTTCCTGGGGAGGAAACCCCAACTAATAAAATACTTGGCCTAGTGAAAGGCCAAAACAATGGTCTGAGAGTAGACGACTGGAGGGTACTCAACCGGGTGCAAAGGCCCCAAATGACGGAGCTCACCTTAGCTCTGGACCCAATGTCGGCTAACACCCTTAATACCCTGAAGGGCAGCATAAGCTACGATTTCGGTGAGGTACACCTTCGGCCAAGAAATAGGGACATCCCGAGACCAACGGCTGATAAAAAGGAGACTGCAGCAACAAGTGCGGGGACTACCAAAGACCCCATTGCCAAAACATCTGCCCAATGTCCCCAAAAGAATGCGGCAAATGCACCGAGGGCCGCAATGGATGCTACCCCCAGCTGCTCATATAGACGCCCAACAACTAAGGCGGGAAAAACCAGCACTGGCACCACTGCAAGCCGGGAAAAACAGAGGCAACGTGTCTCTGGCAGACCCCGCAAATATGAGAGGCGAGACCCAGAAGAGGCGGCCTTATTAAATAGCAGCAGGGGTAAAAAGGTGGCACAGAGGGGCCACCAAAGAAAATAAATATGCGACGTCCATCCGCAAACAACACCAGGAGGAAACTTAAGTGCCTTCAAATAAATCTCCATCATGCTAAGGCAGCTTCTAGTGTCCTAAGCAGGAGGTTTATTAAAGAAGATCTGGATCTAGCCATGATTCAGAAACCATGGACCTTATCAGGAGCCATAAAAGGGCTCCCAAACGAGGAAACTTGTAAGTTAATTTACGATAAACAGCATGTCCGACCAAGGGCAGCTTTAATGATAAATAAAAACTTAATTGAAACAACTTTTCCAATTTCAGAATTTATTCAAGGAGATCTGGTGGCGGCACTCATCGCAATACCAAAAGCCGGTCAAAAGGGAGGGGATTTGAAGGTCGTCATCGCCTCTGCCTACCTCCCTGGAGACACTTCTGAAGCACCAACCTCAGAAGTAGCGGCTTTGATAAGGTATTGCGAAGAAAGGAGACTACAGTGGATCCTCAGCTGTGACGCCAATGCCCACCACACGGTGTGGGGGAGCACCAACATAAACAAAAGAGGTGAGTCACTTTTTGAATATATTTGTGCTAATAATTTGGTGGTGGTAAATAGAGGTGTAGAACCAACCTTCATAAATGTGATTCGGCAAGAGGTTCTTGATCTCACATTGGCAAGTCCATTTATCTATCATATCATCACAAACTGGCATGTTTCTGGAGAAGCATCCATGTCGGACCACAATCACATCAGATTCGACCTGGAAGCTTACTCCGTAAGAAACACAGTTTACAGGAACCCAAAATCCTCTGACTGGGAAACCTATAAGTTAGTCCTTGAATCAGAAATAAATCGTTCTTTAGTTCCGCTATGGACCGTTCCGGAGTTGGAAATTGAATCCGAACAACTCCAAAAAGACATAATCTTCGCCTACGAAAGTAGTTGTCCCCTAAAAAATAGGAAAACACGAAGAGATGTCCCATGGTGGAACAAAAGACTTGATGCCCTTAGGAGCACTGCAAGAAAGCTTTTCAATAGAGCTAAAAACAATGGCAACTGGTGCCAATACAGAACAGCTCTTACTGAATACAACACAGAATTGAGAAAATCCAAAAGAGTGACTTGGAGGAAACACTGTGAGAGCATTGAAAATCTCCCTGCAGCTACACGACTCCAAAAAGTCCTTGCTCGCGATCACTCAAACGGTATCTGCTCTCTTAAGAAGCACAATGGCGAATTTACAGATACTCCTGAAGAAACCTGTCAACTTCTTCTGGATACACATTTCCCGGAATGCATCTGCATAGACAATCCAATCGTACCGATGAGGCACCAGGATCTCACGGTATCAAAATGGGATTACAGTCTATCCGGGAAAATATTTCAGCGAGACAGGGTTAAATGGGCGATCTCGTCCTTTAAGCCTTTCAAATCACCAGGAACTGATGGCATCTACCCCTGCCTACTACAACAGGGTATGGATCTATTGGTTCCTCAACTAATTAGAGTTTTCAGATCCAGTCTATCTCTAAGCCACGTACCATTGAGCTGGACTAAGGTCAAGGTGGTCTTCATACCAACGACAGGTGGGAAATCTGAACAACTAGCGAAATCATATCGCCCCATCAGCCTCAGCTCCTTCCTCCTAAAAACCATGGAGAAAGTCCTAGATCAATATATAAGGGATCAGTTCCTTAAAGGTAACCCACTTCATGCTAGCCAGTTTGCATATCAAGCTGGCAAGTCTACCGAAACTGCCATACATAGCCTCACAACGACGATTGAAAAGGCTCTCGCAGTAAAGGAAACGGCTCTCTGTGCCTTCATTGACATCCAGGGAGCGTTTGACAATACCTCCTTCGATGCCATTAAGAAAGCTATGATAAGGAAAGGCATTGCCCCACTTATCATAAAATGGGTTCTGAATATGCTAGAAAGCAGAATCATTAACCTGACGTATGGAGGCTCACAAAAGACTGTCAAAGCCACTAGAGGCTGTCCTCAAGGAGGAGTACTTTCTCCTCTCCTCTGGACACTAGTCATAGATGAACTCCTAGATCACCTCACACAATCGGGGTATACAATACAAGGTTATGCAGATGATGTAGTAATCACTGTTATGGGCAAGCATGACTCCACTATATCGGAAATTATGCAAAGGGCCCTAAACTTAACCTACAGATGGTGTCAGAACAAAGGATTGACCATAAATCCCTCAAAAACGGTCCTGATACCATTCTCAAGAAAGAGAAAACTAGAACTAAAACCGATCAAGCTGAATAACGCAATCATCGACGTATCAGGAGAGGTAAAATATCTAGGAGTAATCCTAGACAAGACCCTCACCTGGAATTCACATCTTGATCAAGTCACAAAGAAGGCGACAAAGGCAATTTATATGTGCCAGCGTCTTTACGGCAAAACCTGGGGCTTAAAACCAAAAATGATCTATTGGTCATACAACACGATCATCAAACCAATGATCACCTATGCAGCGATATCATGGTGGCCAAAAACCGAACAAACAACGGCCCAACAAAAACTAAACAAGATATATCGCTTAGCATGTGTTGGTATAACGGGGGCAATGAAAACTTGTCCAACTGCAGCCATAGGGGCAATGCTCAGCCTGTTGCCTTTACATATTTCTGTAAAGAAGGAAGCAGGTCTTAGTGCCCTGAGGCTCCCTGATATATCAAATCTTAAAGCAGGAAACCTCACAGGACACCTTCGGGTATTACAAATGCTTCAAGATGATCCTGTGGTCAAGGTATCAGACAACATGCTTAAAAGGCTTCGCTTCACCAGAAAATTCAAGATAATCATATCTGACAGGGATATCTGGAGAACCAACCAATTCGTAATACCATCGGGATCACAAATCTGGTACACCGACGGCTCAAAGATGGAAGATGATGCGACCGGTGCTGGGGTCTATGGGCCCAGGTTTCAACGAGCCATAGCACTGGGAAAATCACCGGACATCTTTCAGGCGGAGGTACATGCCATAGAGATATGTGTCCGAGAATGCTTACGAAGGCGCACTAAGGGTGCCCGCATCTTCATCCTCTCAGACAGCCAGGCAGCTCTTAAAGTCCTGAGATCGTACTCGATCAGATCAAAGCTAGTTTGGGAATGTTTTAACCTCCTCGAAGACTTGGCCAAGGACAACACAGTCACCGTCGCGTGGATACCAGGCCATGAGGGATTCGAAGGAAATGAAAGAGCGGATTGTCTAGCGAGAAGAGGCGCATCACGCCTGCTCACTGGTCCTGAGCCCTTTTTCGGGTTACCTTTGAGTTACGTACACTCAAAATTCAGGAAATGGGAAGATGATCACCTTGCCGAACACTGGACAAAATCCAAAGGACAGAGGCAGGCAAAAAGACTCATAATCCCAGCTCGTAGTAAAACAAAAAAGTTACTTGAGCTAAGCAAAGAAGATCTAAGGATCCTAACGGGTTATCTTACTGGTCACTGGCCACTAAGATACCACCTCAAAAAAATGGGACTATCCGACGACGACTCCTGTCGACTCTGCGGAGAAGAGGAGGAGACAACGGAACACATACTCTGCGAATGCCCTGCTGTGGCAAAGAGCAGAATGTTCCACATGCAAGGGGCATTTATAAGTCCTGCAGATATAGGAAACATGGAACCAAGAAGGGTACTGAGGTTTATAAAGAGCCTCAACAGCTCCCTTGGTTAAATAATAAAGGCCAACACAATAGATCTCTTCTGGTCGCAGTGTACAGGGCCTATTACTTACAATACAATACAATACCTAGGACCCTACGTTCTGTATTTTTTATAAATATGTGAAGCCAACGTAGGTACAATTATTCCTAGGAGATTTGAAGTTGGGGGTCTCAGATCTCAGTATGCTTTGTCTATGCCTCTCACTCTTGAGGTGTTTTTCTAAAGTGAGTTCCCCGTGCGTGTCACTCTTGAGGTGCTTGTTTAAAGTGATTTCCCCGTGCCTCTCACTCTTGAGGTGCTAGTTTAAAGTAAGTTCCCCGCAGAGACAATACTGAGACCCCCAACTCCGGCCGATTTTCCGTTACTTGCCTACAAGCTATATAACCATGGGGTTGTGACGATTTTTAGCGTTAGAATTGATACATAGAAAATACCAACACACTCTCAAAAAAAGAGCACCACTTCCGCTGCTTCCGTTAAATTTGAAATTATTCATTACGCGTGGATAATATTTTTTTTGTTAATAAGTGTACTTTTGTTTAAAATATTTATGAAATATCAAAAATGTAGATAAGTTGTTTGAGGGAAAAGAAAAACAATGTGAGCAATCTTTCTTCAGTTATTTAAGAAAATTTTTCTCACGATTTTTTTTTTTTTTTTTTGGTTGCGCCTGGAGGTAAGTAATCTTCACAAGATACCAATGGCCCGTACCATTGGTTATGCCCGATTCAGATATATCTAGTCTGCCTACGGGCTAAACCTCACCCCTCAGAGAGGCACTATGAGATCCGGTCGCGCGCGCTCATAGTAGTAAGAAATTTGTTCCTCTCATTTTTTCATTTTAGTGATGACTACGACTAAGTTACCTTAACAAGTAGTTTACGCTTCTGTAGTGTTAATCGCGTTTGGTAGGTAGCTTTCCAGTGAACGCACCTACTAATACCGTCATTACATGCGGTTTTTCCTTATGGCGCTAGGTCGAACGGTCCTGTTCTTTGTAGTCGGCGCTCAAGGTATGTCACGTCCAGAGTACGAATTATTTCATTATTGCAATGACCATGAATGCGAGTACGAAGTTTGCGAGCAAAATTTGTTACTTCGTTACTCACGGTAGCAATTCCTAGATCTCTGTGAATATCACTATTCCTTACATACCATGGAGCATTCACGATTGCTCTTAGCGTTTTGTTTTGGAATGTTTGTATTATAGCATTGTATATAAATCTAATAGTACTCTCATCAGACGAATTTTTTTATTTGGGCCTCTGCTCTGTAGAGGGCGTATGGTCGCATGGTTAGCAAAAGAATAACCTTTTCTCAGAGAAGAATTGTTTTGAGTGAGCGAAAGGACGGAGAACGACAAAAAAACACACATACACTCTTGTCGTGGTACCTCGTGTGTCGTGTCGTACGCGTGCCTACTTGTTTTGGGTTCCTTTGTGGGTCTGTGTCTCTGTGATATGTGACACGGTGTCTCCACCTGCAAATTTTCTTTCATGAAATCTCTCACATTTGGTCGCGTTGAAAGAACGACAATATGAAATGAAATGAAGGGTGGGCATTTCATATCATGAAATTTCATTCGTTGAAATGTCGTTGAGCAGAGCACATCGTTGCGTTCTCGCATTAAAGGCCATGAAGGAATTAGAAGAATTGCGGAAACGAGCTGAGAAAAGAAAACGAAGGTTTTGGGTAAATCCATTTCTGGAAAAAAGGGAAATGCACAATTTAGAGGAACATTTGTTGAAAGATGTTCTGTGGGAAGATGACGAGTTTCGGAATTTTTGCAGAATGCATATTGACAAGTTTCTTCTACAAGGAACTGTGAATGTTTACGATCCATCTTAATTACTCTTTGTTTCGTCATTTGTGTTCTTCTAAAAGGATCTATAAATGTTTATGATCCTTTCTTATCCCTTTTCGTTGTAGCTATGCATATTTTCCATTTTCTGTTTTATGATGCTTGTAAAACTATCTGGAAATGTTTTTTTCCTTGTTTAAATTTTCGCACATCTGGCAATCGTGTAAACATAGCTTTAAAAAAATTGGTAAAAGGTTCGATGACCCAAAAATAAACTCATACAACACGAACTCATTCCCACTCAGCCATCGCTGGAAAAAAACAAGTAATAATAACCAGCTATTTCCAAGAGCAAAATCTGTCTTGATCGACATGCAAAACTATAATGCCCATGTGACTACATCCTAGATCCTACCTACATCCATTCTCTGTTCCCATTTACCATATCCTTGTAATGACTATACTTGTCTCGTTTTTATTCAAATACATAGTTTCAGCGCTACAACCTACAATACAAGCGACCATTCGCCACTCAGCCATCGTGAAAATGAAAAACAAGTGTCAAACTGCACAGAAAGTTCAGTCCCTCTCATGAAATCAATACCATGAAAGGAGCTGTGAAATACTTTTCATGAAACTGGTTTTTTCATGAAATTTGTGGTCTCCACGTGCAATCTGTCCTCTCATGAAAATTTTCATGCTAAGAAAATTGCAGGTGGAGACACCGTGTGTGACTGGGAGCAGAATCGTTCGTCACACCCGTGAGGTTTATGAGATATGATCGTGATTGTGTTGGTTAATGGTTGGCTGCAGCTGTAGGTTGGCAAGACAAGATGAGATATCTTTCATTTTTCTATATTTTTCGCCGAAATGGTGATTGGTACATTTCCGAAACGTTGCTACATTTCATTATTTCTTTGAAATAAGCGACGTTTCTTTGCTTTGGGTTTTGCTGCATAGGCCCGTTTGTTGAAAGGTGGATATGTAATGTACTTAGATTATTATTCTTCTGGTTTTGTAGCTACATAATGTACCAGTACCAGGACATAATTTTTGCATTTAATCTCATATAGGTCATTATCAACGCTCAACCCAATCGGAAGCTAATAATTATCCGAGGATATCCGGAAGATTTTCGTGATCTTAATCTGTGATCTAACTATATGCCTACGTTTACCTAACCTATTCCGAAAAAATAAAGCGCACAAACCTAGTTTTTCTGCAATCTTCCAGTTTTTCATAATTTTTGAGGAAAAACTTTAAACGTAAAGGGTAATTATGTTTCTCAGTAAAAGATTAATAAAATTGCACCATACTGTCCTCCGGTTAAGAACAACATGGAGTGCATTTGAAAAAATTTCGTATCGATGGAGATTTATAAAAACATTTTAAGCAAATATCCTTTTCTTCGTCGTGAAAATGTGCCTAAGGCTTGTGAAATAGTTTCATATTGACAAACGTGCTTACATCAGAGCTTTTGGATTCTTTTGCAAATTGTATTCTCTATTTTCCTTTAATCTTTTTGGGGTATCAAATAAAAAACGAGATATAGTCGTCTTAATGCTATTTGCTTCTAATGTTTTGTTATTTGTTTGTCTATGGGGAGATGGAAACTGCGAGGAAGAGGCCTCATTACCATCATTAATATTTAGAGGTAAACTATAATCCCTTATAAATGTAATTGGTGAAGATGTTTTATTTACTAATAATGGAGGTGAATCATTTTGAATTTCTTCTATCACAGTAGCAACTTTTAAAATACCTGCACTTTCCCTAAAATTTATAACCCCAAAGCACGGGTCACCAATTACAGTGTCAGTACATTTACACACAGCTATAGCTGACATTGGATTTGCATTTTTAGTAAGGCATTTTCGTGTCCCCTTTGTTATTATATCTTTTGGGTAAAAATGTTTCTCGCAAAAATAGGCAGTTTTTTTTCAAAATGTGTGTTCCGAGAATGTTTTAACCAAATTTCCTTTCGGTGGTCATTTGGAACTTGAAAAAATGATAAGGAAAACGTTTTTTTTTACGCTGAGGCAATGAGTATAGGCATCTCTAACAGGCATTTTTATTTAAAACTTAGGGCGTATGCACTTTAAAATAATAATAATTGTATTTTAATTAAAACAAGTACACCACTTAGTCTTTTCTAATTTATTGTTACTTTACTCTTTAAAACATATTCAATTTTTCAATTATGCGAAACTTATAAGAAACTTCTAAATGTAAATTAATAGCTTTACTTTAAAATAAAAGGCAAAACACTTGTGGTAACTTTGCTTCCGTAATGCTTTTAAATCAATTTTTGCCTATGTCCACTCTTTATATTTAGTATTGCAAGAAAAACTTAGTTTCCAGCGGAAAGGGCGTGAAAATCCTTTTATTGGCATACCTACTTTAAACATCCAAAAAATTTATATTTTCGCCCAATTACCCTAATAATCAGACAACCCAAAAATTGTTAAAGTTAGGAATTTTTTAGGCAACGAGCTCTGTGACACACAAACATCCATTAAAAACATAGATACATCAAAAAAATATCACCAACAAGCAAAGATCGAAAGAAGAAAATAAATAATTTGTACATGCAAACGAGATGAGATGATACACAAATTATCTCATATCTATTTGTTCGCACAATCCAGAAAATTGTGTTGCACTTTATGCGTACACACACAACTATACGAGTATACGCAACAGGTACATTCATGCGAAGCGAACAGAAGTGCTTCTGTGTTCTTCTCTTTTTTTAGATCTAATAACAAATCCTGTCATTTGTAGCTTATAGGTGCAAAACTATGGTTGCCGTCAATGATAGGAAAATAAAGTAATCGGGCCGTTGCTCTATAGAGGCGCTAGTGTCGATTTCCTCTGATGAGAGTACTATTAGATTTATATACAATGCTTCCACTTAAGTTTTGCGTCTAGGGTCATTCCTAGATACTTCGCCTCGTTTGCGTATGGTATTTGTACCGAGTTAACAAAAACAGGTAGGTAAGTTGTTTATCCTTTTGTACGTGAACTTGAGACTTGGTCTCGTTAAGGGCAATTCGCCAGGTCTTTGTCCACTCGCATACTTTATTAAGAGCCCGTTGGAGTTTTCCAGTTGATGATTCGACTGACTCATCCATTGCGAGGATAGTCGTATCGTCTGCAAACGTTGCTACGATGGTCCCTTCATCTTGTGGTATATCTCTCGTGTAGAGCAGGAATAATATTGGGCCGAGAACGCTTCCTTGCGGAACACCGGCGTGGATTTCCTTGAATTCCGAGAATTCAGTCTCATGTCTAACACGAAAGAGTCTGTTTTCAAGGTAGGATTTCAATATTTTGTATAATTTTTCCGGTAGAATTGTGCTTAGCTTATACATTAGGCCTTCATGCCATACCTTGTCGAAGGCTTGCGATACGTCGAGAAAAGCGCTAGAGCAAATCTTTTTGCATTCAAAGGCTTTTTCAATTTCATTTGTTATTCGATACACCTAGGGATGCCAGATTAAAAAATACGAAAAGGGGGACACGTGAGTTTTCTAGGGAGGACAGGTGTTAAAAAAGGGGGACAAATATTTCTTTTTTATTATTGATCACCAGAGTCAAAAAAATATGAAATAAAAATAGCTTTGAAAGTTTTCTTCCACTTCAAATGGATGTGTTCAGAAAGAATCTTGTTAAAAATATTAAAAGAAAGTATTTTAAAAATTTTCAATTGAATGTTTTCTTTTATTGAATTTGGACTTATTAAGGGGGACAGTAGTTTATGTTAGGGTGGACAAACAGCATTTTTGTATGAAAAGGGGGCTGTCCCCCCTAAAGGGGGGCGTATGGCATCCCTAGATACACCTGATCGATTGTGGAATGTTTGACCCGGAAGCCAAATTGATGATCTGGTATCAAGCGTCTTTCTTCAATTACTGGTTGTAATCGTTTTAGCAGAAGTTTCTCATAAACTTTAGATATTATCGGCAGTAGCGAAATAGGTCTATATGATTTCTTATCATTTGTATTCTTCCCTGGCTTCGGAACCATAATGACTTCGGCTACTTTCCATTGTCTCAGTAGTCTCAGAGTAGCTTCAGAACTTCGCCGGTGATTAGATCGTATCCTGGAGCTTTGTTATTTTTCAACTTTCTTATTGTCATTCGAAGCTCGGAGAGAGAAACGGCTATTACTTTATAGTTGTCGGATCGCGTATTATCATTCGGTTCTTCGTTCAAAGGTCGTCCATCGAACGGCCTGAATGTTTCTTCTAGATGCTCGGCGAATAAATCCGCTTTCTCTTGGTCTCCTTTTGCCCATTCGCCGTTATCTTTTCTTATTGGTGGCGAGTGCATTTTTGGTTTCTTTATGGACTTCAAGGCTTTCCAAAGTGAGTAGTTTGAGCTCTTTTCAGCAGTCAATCCTTCTAGGTAAGTTGAAGTTTCGAGATTTCTTAGATCCTGTAGCTCATTTTTAAGTTTGTTGCAAAGATGGTTCAGATAAGTTTTATCAGGGGGTGCGCGGGATTGTTGCCATCTCTTACGCGCTCTCCTCTTTTCTCGTATGAGGTCTTCTATTTCAGGCGTGTATTTGACTTTATTGTTAAGTGTAGCTGTCTACCGGAAGGGAGTGTTTTTCCACGCTGCGCTCTGAATGGCCTCCACAAGACTGTCAACTTCATCTTCTATTTCAAGCGGTGTCTTTAGTGGCACATTTAAAGCGATACTTTCATTGCACTCTTTTCGGAAAACGTCCCAGTTAGTTTTGTTACTACTTAACCTGGGCGGTACTACATTTGTTGCTACACTTCCACCCATTTTCAGGGTGACTGCTGAGTGGTCCGAGCATAGATCGTAGCATTCTTCGACTTCCATCAGAGTTTTGTTTAGCCCTTTTGCAATGAAAAAGTCGACGAGGTCAGGGATTTTATTTTTGTCAGTTGGCCAATATGTTGGCTTGCCCGTCGAATAAAAGTCCACACCACGCTTCATACTAGCTTTGTACAGTATTGAAGTTAATAATATTCAAAGGTTGAAAATACATAACCATATTTGTCTGAATATGTTTCTAGTATATGAAACATCTGGACAATCAGGCGGTGATCAGACGCAAGCAAAACATTACAACATCATTGGCGCTGGGATTGGCTGGCAGAAGAATGTAAGATCTTGGGACATCATTGGGTGGAGGAGACCCAGTCGATGAAACAGATTTTTCAACTGATGCTAGCGGTAACACTAGGCTGAAGATGATTGCATTGTGCCGCATGCGTTGGACTACTTGCTTTGAGGGTCAGGTGGAGACACTGGACAATCAGGCGGGGATCAGACGCATGAAAAAAAACATTACAACATCATTGGCACTGGGATTGGCTGGCAGAAGAATGAAAATCTTGGGACATTCACTGGGTGGAGACCCAGTCGATGAATCAGAATTTTCACAAATGCTTAGCGGTAACACTAGGAATCGAACCCAGGAAAGAACTCTGGAGAAAATCCAGAGAGTCAAGCTGGGTAAGATTTACAGTGGTAGAGAGACGAAAAGAGACCCGTCAATGGTGGTCTGATTCGAATATCTCTCGAAATATATGTATATATGTGCATATGAAACATCTCATTTAGGTAGTTTTATTAACCAAACACATTTTGTTATTGAACTTTTAAAAATATTTAATAAGTAACCAATAGCATATACAGTAAGGTCAAAATGAGGTATTACCAAATTCTATCACATTCCCCCACGGTTGGCAGCATTTATTTTATATTTTTTGTATATTTTTGCATGTTACACGGATTCCAAATTGCCATTACACCGATAGGAAAACAAAATGGCGAATTTGAATAAAATATTGAGGGGGCCAGCGGCAAGAGGAGTTGGGGGTCTCAGTACTGTATCTGGTTCCCCGTGCCTCTCACTCTTGAGGTGCTTGTTTAAAGTGAGTTCCCCGTCCGGTATTTCTTATTTCTTCTCTATTTCAATCATAATTGAATACCTCTGGGCCTTAAAATAATTCCAAACTTGGAGAGTAACAGAATCAGAAACTCCCGCTTCATTTTCACCCCCAAACATGTCCATCGGCATATTGTGTTTATAACTGCTATAACAAATCTTTAAAACCTTACCTTCATATAAATATCTATGTAAAGATATCGGTTTAAAACAAATTCCTGCTACACTTTGCTTTGAATTCAAAATTCTTGTAAAGTGTAAGAGTTTATAAAAAATAGCCAGAACTTGCAACAATTCAATTGATTCAACTTATAAAAACTCGCATTGTTATTATTGATAATTATGTATGTACTGTCCAAAAGGGAGTTTTATTTAACACTATTCCTTTCTCAATATATACTCATATATATACTAGCTGGCCCGGCGAACTTCGTTCCGCAGAAATTCGTTAATGTAGTTAATGAAATTAATAATTCCGAGCTTTCGATTCCGGTCAATTTAAAGTCTTTATTCAAAATTTATATTAAAATAAATACAATTGCAATACCTAACCGCAGCGATTTACTTGTCGGCCAACCTACCGCTTTTTCACTGAAGGGCTTTATGGCACATAAATGCTATGTTCGTTCCATTTACATGTGCGTACACGTACAAAGCGAGATGTTTGCCGACACGTGAGCACGCCACATACAATTGACCATGTAAGAAACATGGAACGCTATCATCAGCAAAGATTGAGTTGTTGTATATCTCGGTCTCCAGTATGGACGACTGCATTTCCCGAAGTTCTGACATATTCTCTCGATTGTAAATATTCAGATCTGACTGGCGGCATGATCAAATTTGTCTTGGAATCGGCGAATCCCACACAAACTTTCGTCCATTTCATCATTTTGTTTTGGAGACTTAAAGCAGCCTATGGCCTTCCTTGGGCCCAATCGAAACCATCAAGCTCAAAATCTTTAAAAACTACGCATCCTGTCTCGAGTTATGCGCGTAAAAACTCAAAACGATCAACAACTCCTGTGTTGCCTATCATCATCATCATCTCAAACATTTCAACTTACTCACTCTCATATACTAATGCAAGGATCCTGAAAATATTTTTCAAGCAAAAATGATGCATTCAAACACCATCAAACAAATCGAAGTATCTACTCGATTTCAAAAATCTACTTAATGTAACATAGTAAACATAAGCAAACTTATTTGGTGTATTTAAAAAAAAAGAAATTTCAAAATTGTTTGCAACAACAATTTTCTGGCAAAATAATTCAAATAATTGACAACAACAATTGGCATTAAAATTAAAATTTTTTTTTTGTATATGAAGTATCACTACTCGATTTCCACCCCGTTTATTTTTTTTCAAAGTGCATTTCCCCATACAAACTTTCATAACCTCTTTCATCCCCTCAAAGTTTTGTTTTCGCGACAAAAAGTAGCCTATAACCTTCCTTGGTCCAAAACGAAACCGTCAAGCCCAAAATCGTTGAAAACCAACAATCCTTTATCGAGTTATGCGCGCACACACGGACTTCATTGCCTTTTATATATATAAAATCGCACCTCCGGTGGAACAACGACGTAAGTGCACATATTAAATTTTCTGAGTTAAGTATGCCACAATTCTACAAAAAGATATCTCATTCCAATAAAACAAAGACCCAATTGAAAATAATCTATTTGTCTCCAGGGGGCAGATATGTCTTTGTACCGTTACACTCTTTTTAAACGAATGTATCGGGAATGCATTGGCTTATCTGTCACTTGTGTTTCAAATCTCCAAAAGACAACACTCCGATTAGTAAGTCAACGACATATTTGTGAGTTCCGACATTTTTTGTTTAATATTAGTATATTTTCGGTTGAACAAAGACGTAAGTGCAAGTTATGGCAGTTTTCTATTGTAATTTTTAAGTATTTTAGTAATATTTTAGTGCGACATCGACAGAAGTGTGGGTTGCGTCATTGTTTGTGGAAAAAAAAATTCTGTTTAAGCGACGTAAGTATAGTTGTGTCATTATTCAACCAAATATTAGCATCAATTTCTGTATTTAGGACGTTATTACAAAATGTCGGAACGTGGAAAAATGCTTGCAAAACTTGCAATCTCAATGACAAAAGTTGAAGCTGTCCAACCCAAAGTTTCTCCAGTCATGTCAGATATTTGCGAATCCCAACCAAGTACTTCAGCAGCCGCAAATAAAGAAGTCAACGAAAATGAGCAATGCTATTTCGCTGCGACAAGAACTAGTGAAACAAAAATGAATTTGAGAAAGGTTTCCCAAAAAACATTCAGTGAAATCAACGATTCGGAAGACGAGGACTTTTCTGCGGATGAAAGTGCTTACTCTCCTATAGAAGGTCAAAGTTCGGAGAGTGACAGTGGTTCATCGAATATTTCCATTAATGACACAACTGATCAACAACCAGAAGTCTCGGTAGTCAATTTACCTATAAAGAATGGGGAAAAAAGATCTCGAAACCCAGACAGTTGGAAGCAGAATGTTACAAAAAAATTACGTAACTCAGGACAAAGTTATGTTTCGAAAAGGGGTAAGTTTGTTAAAGAAAAAGTTATGGGACCCCCTTGCTCTAATCGTTGTAAGTTGATGAAAATTTAAGAGCAGAACTGTTCAAAAATTATTGGAGTCTCGCTTCTTTTCAACGTCAACGCGATTTCTTAAACTCTTGCGTCGAACCACTGCAGTTGAAATGCCGTCGTATATCTTTATCTAAAGAAACACCAAGGAGAAGAAACTGTGCCTTTTTCTTAATGATTAACGGAAACAAAGTTCGAGTCTGCAAGCAATTATTGACAAGCACTTTGGCCATCTCCGAAAGAGTACTTCGTTCAATTATTAAGAATAAGGCTTTAGGTGAAGTCATCAACAAAGAAGATAAACGCGGCAAGCATTCCAATCATCCGAAAACCGACAGCGAAATACTGGATTCTATAAGGGCACACATAAACTCTATTCCACGAATCGAAAGTCATTATTTGAGAGCTCAGACTTCAAGAGAATATATAGACGGCGGGCTGTCTATTGCTGAAATGTATAGGCATTATAAATCGGAAAGAAATTCTCTCCAAAAAAACGTTTCGAGCTATGATGCATACGCAAGAATCTTCAATAATGAATTTAACATTGGATTCTTTGTACCAAAAAAGGATCAGTGTGATACTTGTGAAGCTTATAAAAATGCAATAGGAAAGGAAAAGGAGCAGTTGGAAAGCTCTTACAAGCTACACCAGGAAGAAAAAAGATGGAGTCGTGATGAAGAGACCAAAGATAAAGAAAACACATCCGACATTGTATTAGCAACGTACGACTTACAAGCTGTTCTTCCAGTTCCTGTTGGACAAACATCTGCATTCTTTTATAAATCGAGGCTTAACTGCTACAATTTAACTGTAAGTAAACTAACTGATACATACATAATTTTACTCTAAGGTCTTAAGTGCAATGATGCTAATATTTCTTTGATTTAAAATTTGCAGATATCCGAGATGAAAAATGACCACACAGTGTGTTATTTCTGGCACGAGGCTTTAGGGAACAGAGGTTCGAACGAGATAGGATCTTGTGTACTAATGTTTCTTCAAGAAATATCAGTCACTCGTCCAGGTGCAGACGTTGTGTTTTATACTGACAATTGTGGTGGTCAGCAGAAGAATAGGTGAAACAATTACTTAAACTTCGTAATAAGAGTAAAGATTTAACGAGACTTTGGTTTCAGATTCATAATTGGAATGTATTTGTATGCTGTGGAGAATCTCAAAATAAACTCCATAACACACAAATTCCTTATTCGTGGTCACACACAAAATGAAGGTGATGCCGTACACAGTGTAATTGAAAAGACACTTAAGAAAGCAAAAAAATCTGGACCTATATACATTCCCGACCAATATGTTTCTCTCATAAGAACCGCTAAAAAGAAAGGAAATGCGTTTATAGTAAAAGAATTAAGCTTTAAGGATTTCTTTGATTTAAAGTTGCTTTCTGAGGAAATCTGTTTAAATAACTCAAAAAACATAAACGGAGATCCAATAAAAATATCAGAGATGAAACTGTTACGCTTTGAAAAAAGCAGCAATGTGTACTTTTACAAAACAAGTTATAAGGAGATAACATGGCAACAAGTACAGTTTAAAACGGTTAAAAGGCGCTCTTCTGCGGCAAAGGAGTTACAAAGTATCAATTTAAAGCCAGCATACTCATCCAAAATACCATTGGCACCAAGTAAAAAAACAGATATATTAAGCCTGCTCAAAAATAATATCATTCCAAGCTACTATGAACCTTTTTTTACTAACATTTTTTAAGTTTCTTTAATATAAAATGACTGTTACTTTTATTCATACTAATTTTAGTGTTAATCATTATTAATACTGCTTGAAGCACAAAAAAATAACTGAACTGCCAAAAACCTATTTAAATATAAATCATCCAGATTAGAGTCTGTTTCCGATGGAGCAGCTCATTTACGTATTTTTTACGATATATAGATGTCGCTCTTTTCGTTTCGTTTGTAAAAGACATATGCTAGTATGGTGGCATAAGCGAAATAAAAAACTATGCGCTTTATTGTCAGCAATTTTTTTAGGGCACGTTGTATGGCGAGTGATGAACAGCGACTCAAGACATAACTCCCGTCTCCTCTTTGTCTGCCACGTCATGTGTCAAATTCCAACTGACCATCAAATGCGGAATGCGACCTCTGCTGGACGGTAGAAACCTCGGAGTATTAACGTACTGTCACATCACTCCGCCCTTATAAAAAGTGTTGATAACAATTTTAAATTCATAATATCATAACTATGTTTACAAACATTTTTTTTTTTAATATTATTTTTTAAATGTTCTTTATTTATTTAAGTTGTACTTTACTTCAAAGAATGGTTTAAACATTTTATAGTGTACTTCATTTTAATGTTGTTTGTTCACTTATAATATAAAAGACACTCTGGGCTTGTGCGTTGATCTTCTCTCTCTATCGGAACCTGGTTCTGCATGCTCATTTGCCACAAAAGCCGGCTTCAGACGATCAATTGATATTCGGCCCTAGCGAGGTATCCGTCGGAACGGAAAATCTTCCGATTTAATACGATTCGGAGTATTTTTGCTGCGAGGTATTCTTCGGAACAACTGTTCGGAAAATTGTTCCGACATTTTGGAACGCATATCGGCGAATTACGTTGAAGTGCGATGAAGTGCATTTTCTCCTGGGGGGTGGTTCCCTACCAGGCGCGACCACAGGTGGCGGATAGTTAAGCCTAGGTACGATCCGCTCGTGATCCTAGGACTTAGGGTTATAGCAGTGATGTACAGGCGAATGCTTCATGCCTGCACCCGTATGGACAGCAGTCGCGTACTCCCTGTGAAACCCCTATCGCGGACCAAACCACTCGTCATCTCGCACGCTTGCAACCGGGAGACTTACCGAGAGCGAAAACTACATCTATTCTGCGTTCAGATAGGTGTTTTCCCAGGTAGCGGTTCGTCGAACGGGTGTTTTTAGATAAAGAGATGACCCCAAGGCAAGGGACGACGCGCCGAGGCCTGCATGGCTGGGGGGGGTGCTCAGTCGTAAGCGCAAACTCTGAATACCTGGGGACCTTCAGTTTTAATTCAATTCCTCTTACCTGCATACAGGGGGTGAGTGCAGGTGGACATCTTCTTCCCCCTTACTCGTGGGACCAACATTTCTGAATTAAATAAAAACAAAGCGAAGAGTGCGGACCGGCCAGGCGCTCCTAGCTCTACAAACACTGACCGGCAAATGGTAGTAAGTGCGGAAGATGCACTTCTACACAACTCGGACGGGGAAAGCGTTGGAGTGATTGACGCTAATCTAGAAAAGCTTCTTCTAGACTCTGGCGATACTTGCTCCATCGCTAGCTCATCCTTTTCCCATAGTTCCACCAGCTCTAGATACGCGAAGAACTGTAAGCTAACAGTTAAGAGACTGGGGACAAAGAAGTGGGAGGAACTGTCCGATAATGATAGAAAAAGACTCCACAACGCGCGGGCCTACCTTCAGGGGCAGTCGGGGGGTACTCCAATGGAGGGCTCCCCTCTGCCGTCTGTGCCGGCTGGTAGCCAGAGAGAGAGCACACTGATGGGGCCACCTAGGTCCGCGACAAGCCTATGCCAGTCAGGGCCAGTGGTGACCATATCAGTTAGCTCGGGGTCTTCAACCCTCTCAATGCCAACTCATAAGCCAGCTGAGGAATCATGCTCCTCAAAGACGATCGGGGCCATCCCGCGGTTGAGTGAGAGTGGACCTCATGCAGACAATTGCAAGGGGACGCCGAGTGATCCAAAGGAGACAAGCCTTTGCTTTTCTCTGGAGGAAAAATCGACGTTACCTGCAGCGTCAGGCGACAGTAGCACTGTAGACATAGGGAACTCTACGACAGACAGCTTTGCGACAGTAGTAAGGACTGGTACAGTGGATCGGGTAGCGCCCCATCCAGTCTCAACCCAGAGAAAGACTAGGGACGCAACAAGTACACCCTTACGAAACCGTAGACGTAACGCTATTCGTCTAATTCGGCGACTTGGAAAGCGCGATCCGAAATCCTTCACGGATAAGGAAAGGGCGGCTCTGGATAGAGCCCGCAACACGCTCAAGCTCGCTAGGTCCACTAGGGAAGACATAAACGAACGGGGACAAAAGGAGAGAAGACCTCTTACGACGAGGGCGGGAAGCCGCTTGCTCCCCACCTCAGTCGATGAGAGACTTCGGCCAGCAACCGACTCGGTATCACCCGATCCCGAGCCGGCTGCAAGCTGTTCCAATAAAGTCCCAGACGTACGCGACCGACACACGAAAGGTACGAACGATAGACGACGCTTTCTAGAGACGACTAGGCGAACTGCTGGGGGTTTGGTCGGGACGAGGAGGGAAAGCCTTTTGCCATCCACCTCAGTCTCGGACAGACTCAAGCGACCATCAATCGGCGCGGGGGTTGTCTCCGGACAGGCATCCGTGCCGGTTGCGGGAAGTTCGAAGAGGGGTAGGCACGATGATACGCAAACGCCACCCTCGACTAGGGTCAACAAGAGGGCCAAACTAGCTGCGACTACCAAGCCGAATTTCCAAGTGGCGGTAGTAGACTTCAGCAAGCCAGATCGCAGGTAGAGCAAAGACCAATGGAGGCTCATGGAGTTGCGCATCCTTGATGGTGTTAACGGAACTATCGTTAACAAGGAGGGGCAATTACCCCTCTTTGAGCAGCTCTCGAACTTCAAAGGTTTTAAGCTCCTATCCTGCGATAACGAGTTTACAATGAACTGGCTGAAGACTTTTGTGGAAACTACACAGGCTCCATGGGCTAATGCCGACTTACGACTTGTCGTAAAGAAGGACCTGCTAGAATTCACGAGACCTAAGGGTCGGATTTCGGTTCCCGGACCACATATCCCCAAAGAACGGATCGAGAGAAACCTACGGCATCTAAATCCCGAACTCCATAGTGAGAACTGGGAGGTGCTCGAGGTAGGTGAACACTCCGAAGCAGGCACTGAAATTGTGGTTTTGCTAGACCACAAATCAATGCCTTTGCTGAGGAAGTTCAACAACAAGGTTCGTACTGGAATTACCCGGTGCAAGGTTCGACCCTTTACGGAAAGAACTGAGAGAGAAAGAAAGGTGGTGGTTGATCAGGTAAGTCCAGTATGAAGATTGTACAAATAAACCAACACCACAGCATAGCCGCTAGCGCTAACCTTATCTATCTCTTAGGTGTTAGAGACATAGATGTCGCCCTGGTACAAGAGCCATGGATATCCCGTGGCAAAATATGTGGGCTAAATCATAAAGATCTAGTAACCTACAGCATAACGCCGCTTAATGCGGAGAGTAAGAACAGAACGTGTATAGTAGCTAGAAAACATATTAACTTACTACTTCTATCTACCTACAGCAACCTAGACCAGACCGCAGTAAGGCTTGAACGGAGGGGGCTCCCCCCACTGATCTTATCAGCCGTTTATATGCCTTACGAAGATGAAGGACCACCGGCTCCATCTACCCACGCCTTAATTCACAAAGTGGAACAGGAGGGATGGGACATTATAATGGGATGCGACGCAAATGCCCATCATTCACAATGGGGTAGCGGCGATATAAACCAAAGAGGTGAGTCAGTTTTTGAATTTATTATTGAAAACAATCTTTTAGTAGCTAATAGAGGCCATGAACCAACATTTATAGTTAGAAATAGGCAGGAGGTATTGGATATAACACTATACAATAACTCCAACACCCTTACCATCAATAAATGGAGCGTTCTTAATGTAGAATCCTACTCGGATCATAAAGTGATAGAAATTCTTGTAGGTAACTACTGTGACCCTCCCCAGTCATACAGAAACCCTAAAAAGGCCGACTGGGTTCTTTTTAGCAATGAGATTGAGAAAAGAAAGGATCTCTTACAAAATGGAAACCTCAACTGCCCGAACGACATCGACCTGAAAGCCGAGAAAATAGTCACTGTTTTCAAAGAGGCATTCGAAATAGCATGTCCAGCGGCAAAACGTAAAAAGTGGCCGCTGTAAGGAAGGAAACAAGAAAACTTCTCAATACGGCCAACCGGACAAAATCGAACTCTGACTGGGAAATGTACAAGACAAGTCAGAGAAACTTCAAGAATGAAATTCAGAGATCCAAACGCCAATCGTGGCAAAATTTCTGTGATGAAATAACGGGCACTACAGAAACCGCGAGATTGAGGAAAATCCTAACCAGGGAACCAGTAACCCTGGGATCTCTCAAGGACCCCGAAGGCAACTGGACTGAATCTTGTTCAGATTCTTTAAAGCTGCTGCTGAAAACGCATTTTCCGGGTTGCAGTACCCAGTCATGCATCGATACAAGCACCAACATTACTAGGGCAACGAGCATTCCTGGAGATTTGATTACAGAGGACAGAATTGAATGGGCTATCCGATCCTTCTCTCCCTTCAAGTCCCCAGGGCTCGATGGAATCATTCCTATTATGTTGCAAAGAACCGCCAAGACTGTCATTCCAGTATTAAAAGAAATATACATTGGTAGCCTCACACAGGGATATATACCAAGAACATGGCGAGAAGTGAAGGTTATTTTTATACCAAAGGCTGGCAAGGCAAGTCACACAAACGCCAAAGACTTTAGACCTATAAGCCTCACTTCCTTCATACTGAAAACACTAGAACGACTGTTAGACATACACATTCGTAGTCGGTTACGCCCGGAAGACTTATCCCCGGCCCAACATGCCTACACAAAAGGTAAAAGTGTGGAAACCGCGCTACATAGTGTTGTGGGTACAATTGAAAAGTCCCTAAACGAAAAAGAGTACACCCTAGCGGCTTTCTTGGACATTGAAGGGGCGTTCAATAATGTCAAAACGGATGCCGTACGCAGAACGCTGAGCAAGCTTAACATTGAGAAGTCCATTACAAACTGGATTGTTAGCATGCTCGAAGAAAGGCATATCATAGCCGAACTTGGGGGCTCAAAACGAGAAGCTTATGCCTCTAGAGGGACTCCTCAGGGTGGGGTAATTTCCCCACTGCTATGGGTCATAGTTCTAAATGAGGTTCTTATGCAGCTTAGAAACAGTGGCGTCAGAACAACGGCTTATGCCGATGACGTAGTGTTATTGGCCACAGGTAGATTCCTTCCAACACTCACTGAACTAATTGATGGCGCTCTTAAAACCCTCGATATCTGGGCCCGGAGCTCCGGCCTTTCTTTAAATCCCCAGAAAACTGAACTGGTTT
Organism: Cheilosia vernalis; assembly: GCA_949126925.1. Taxonomy (NCBI): domain Eukaryota; kingdom Metazoa; phylum Arthropoda; class Insecta; order Diptera; family Syrphidae; genus Cheilosia; species Cheilosia vernalis. The sequence goes on from OX421358.1 coordinate 46,712,223, forward strand.
TATTCACAAATAAAAGGAAGATACCACAGTTTGTCGCACCTTCTGTTGGCGGTACACCCCTCAGAATATCTGATAGTGCAAAATATCTGGGACTTATACTGGACAAAAAACTAAATTGGAAACTGAACACTTTTGAGAGAATCAAAAAAGCCACTATAGCCTTCTACTCCTGCAGCAGAATTTTTGGTAAAACATGGGGACCATCCCCCAAAATTAAACTGTGGATGTATACGGCTATAGTAAGACCTATACTGTCCTATGGCAGCCTCGTATGGTGGCCGGCTACAAACAAAGCCACCTATCTCAAGGCTATCACGAAAGTACAAAGACTAGCGTGTATCGGCACCACCAGTGCGATGAGGACAACTCCAACCGCAGGTCTTGAGGCTATCCTCAATCTGCTGCCGCTCGATATCTTTATACAACTTTCAGCCGCCATTAGTGCCATGAGAATAAGCCAATCAGTAAACTGGAAACTGAATGAAAAGGGACATTCGTTGATCCTACAGAAATATTTTGGTTATGTACCAAACACTGATTATATAACACCATATCTGGAGTTCATAAGACCATTCTCGTGCGCCTATCCCAGCAGAGAGGAATGGAAAGACGGACTTGTGCCTAATGCACAATCCATAGCCGTTTTTACAGACGGTTCAAAAATGGAAACCGGAGTGGGGTCAGGCGTCTTCTCCGAATCGCTGGGTATTTCTAAATCGATACGCCTCCCCGACCATAGCAGTGTTTTCCAAGCAGAGGTCCTGGCAGTGACAACGGCAGCCCGTGAGACTGCGATAAGGGCAATACCACCTGAAGGTATTACCTTTTTTATCGACAGCCAGGCAGCTATAAAAGCATTAACTGCAACAGAAATAAAATCAAAGCTTGCGAAGAGCTCAGGGCTCTTGGCACTCAGCATAAGGTATTGCTCTGCTGGGTTCCGGGACATGAAGGTATTCCAGGCAACGAGAAAGCGGACGAATTAGCTAGACAAGGTTCAGCAGCTGTATTAGAACAAGCCGATCCCTCTGTGAATATCCCGCCTTGCTTACTCAAGCTTGAAGCAGGGAGAAAAGCCACAAGGGAGGCGAACGCTAGGTGGACCACACTAGAAACTTGCCATACTACTAGAATGCTATGGCCAAGCTTCAATGAAGCAAGAACCGAGAGTTTAATACGAAAGGATAGGAAATCCCTCTCCATCATCGTAGGTATCCTAACGGGGCACAACACTCTGCGGTATCACATGAAGAAACTACGCTTGACGGAAGAAGAACTTTGTAGAGGCTGCGGTGATGAGGAAGCTCTTGAGGACACAACCCACTTCCTATGCCACTGCCCGAGCCTCCAACACAATAGGCACAGATTCCTAGGGAGACACTTCTTTCACGACATAGACGAGCTATCTAGCACACCAGTAGACAAGATAATGGGCTTCATCAAATCCACAGGATGGTTTGTATCCAACGGCACAGTGAGTAATTAATCACACATTTTTATAGATAGGGTCGACATGGGTAAGGGACAACCCCTTTCCCCCAATGGGCATCACAATGGGTCAACATTGACCTGAGTGTGGCACGGAGTACTCCACGCCAGCCCGCCTACCTAACCTAACCTCAGTGCATTTTCTTGTTAAATTTTTGACAGCTAGGCTCCGATATCCTCCGAGAGAAATTGGTCGCGGAATTTGTTTATAATATCCTCCGAGTACAATGAGTCGCGGAATTTATTCACGATTTACAGTAAAGTGTTAAATAAATTAATAATAAACAATACAACAACGCATTTGTTTGTATTTTTAGCCTAAATTAATGTTTCCAGTACAAAATCTAGCGAAAAACCAAGCACCAAACAATACCGGGATGTGAAATCAATGCGTCATCGCATTTCAATTATTTTTTCCAAAAACAGATACCTCGAATGCAATTTGCTGTTCCGACAGAGTATGCGCTGCGGAAAATTCTACGTTCCGACGGATACCTCGCTAGGGCCGATTGTTTGTTGCTTTTCTCCGACGGCCACAGTGAAAAATTTGTCTTTCTTTTCTATAACCTTGTGTTGTATGGACCTTTGTATGGATTTATTAAACTTCCCTTTTGAACTTCTTCCCTATAACGAAAACGTGTGAGCAGGAGGTTAAAGCTTTTGGAACAAATATATATTTTTGCTGTCTATCCCTTTTCGGTTCCGGACGAATTTTCAAAATGGTCTGTCTCAATTCTTGTGCTTTGTTGGAAGTTAGTTCAATTGCGTCGTTGGGATCCGATACTATTAATTCTCCGAGGAGACGCAAGGTTTGGCCGTACAAGAGTTGGGATGGAGGATCATCTAAGTCAGTAATTATTGTTGAACGAATGCCTAGTAGTGTCCAGGGAAGATTATCATACCAATTTTTCTTGTCGTCGTGACATCTCAGAGCTTCCTTGAGTTGCCGATGGAAGCGTTCAACCAAACCTTTCGCTTGTGGATGGTATGTGGTTGTCCGAATTCTTTGACATACAAAGATTTTTAAAATTTCTTTAAAAAGGGATGATTCGAATTGGGTTCCTTGATCCGTTGTTATTGTTTGCGGTACGCCGAATCTAGATACCCAATTGCAAATGAAAGCGGAAACTACCGTTGTATTTATTTCGTATCGGAATTGCCTCTATCCAAGAGGTAAATCGGTCTTTAATGGTTAGGATGTACTTGTACATATGTATCAATCAAATGGTTGATGGCCAAAATTATTTTGTTCCGACCAGCTTCCGTGTGCATCGTATACTTGGGTGGGAGAGACAATGAATATTGTTCGCCTTAGTATTTCAGGGACATAAGGACGATTTGTTGAGGTTGTTGTTTCGCACCAAATGTGCAAATCTTCAACCGGGATATGCATTTTTTCTAATTTGATTTGATTTGATTGATTTTTTACTAATTCTTTCAATTCCTCGTCTTGGTTTTGTTCCGATATCAAAGTTGGAAAGTCGATTTTTTTTTAAATCGATTAGATCTATGTGCAAACGTGATAAGGTATCTGCGACAATGTTGTGCAATCCTTTAATGTACCGAATGTCACTTGTAAACTGAGCTATATACTCGAGTTGATTCGTCTGCCTAGGAGATTTGTCAGTTTTCGAACAGATTGCCTTTGATAAAGGTTTGTGGTCCGTGAAAACTGTGAACTCTCTCCCTTCAACGAAATATCGGAAGTGCTTGATCGATTGGTAAACTCCTAACAACCCACTGTCGAAAGTAGAGTATTTCTTTTCAGTCGGAGTTAAACGTTTTGAGAAAAAGCTTAAGGGTTCCCATAGCTTTCCATTCAGTTGCTGTAGAACTGCTCCGATTGCGTCACTAGACGCATCGACCACGATGCTGAGCTGTGCCTCTGGGTTAGGATGAACTAACAAGGTTTGTTTTTGAAGGTCAGTTTTCAGCTGTTGGAATGAAAATTCACAGTTGTCTGTCAAGACGAACTCGTGATTCTTTTTCCCTTTAAGCCTTATATTCTTTAATAATTCGTAAAAGGGTTGAGTTTTTTTTTGAAATATCCTGTATGAATCGGTAATAGAAATTTATCATCCCTAGAAACCGTTGTAACTTTTTTATAGAATCAACTCTTTCTAAACTTGGCTTTATTCCCTTCGGATTAATGGTATAACCTAGAAAATCTAGGAAAGATACACCCAGTGTGCATTTTGAGACGTTGACGTTTATCCCATGCTTGGGATAAACTTGCTTACAATTAGTATGTCATCGACATAAATGAATGCAAAGCTAAGGTCTCCCAATATGCTATTTATGAAACGCTGGAATGTTTGTGTTCCATTCTTGACGCCGAAAGGCATACGCACGAATTCAAAGAGGCCAAACGGTGTTATGACTGCTGTTTTATAGACATCTTCGCTTGCGATTGGGATTTGATGATACACGCGAACGAGATCTATCTTTGAAAACATGATACATCCGTACAAATTAAAAGTAGAATCTTGGATGTTTGGAAGTGGATATTTGTCTGCAACAGTGACTGCGTTTAGTTGGCGATAGTCACCACAAGGCCGCCAGTCCGTAGAGCCTTTTTTGGGAAACATGTGTAATGGAGACGCAAGAGCTGAAGAGGAAGGTCTACAAATTCCTAATTGAACCATATGTTTAAGCTCCCCTTTAGCAATTTTAAGCTTATTGTGGTTTAATCTTCGAAAACGAGCTGGTGGAAACGAACCATTGGTTGTTATATGGTGAACAACATTGTGCCGGTAATGTAAAATCGGGTAATGCCTTTAGTAATGGAAAACCGTCGAGAATATGGCTCCGAATTCATTGTCTATTGACAAAAATTTTGGGGTGTGTGACTCTATTGACTAAGTGATACAATTGACGTGGAGGTGTGTTTGTTTATCGACTAACTTCCTCTCACGAAGATCTACTATTAAGTTAAATTTATACAGGAAGTCAGCGCCTATGATCCGGTAATCCACTGCTGCAACTATGAATGTGTAATCAAAATTTCGTCTCAAATTTAAATTTATTGTTATTCTTTACATTCCATATGTGGAAATGAAAGCGCCATTTGCCGCTGTAAGGAGTGTATCGGTTTTATCCTTTAATGAAGGGTCGATTTTTTTTGGGAAGTATTGAAATTTCTGCGCCAGTATCTATTAGAAATTGAAGCTGTATTGACTTTTCCAAAACAAATAAGCGGCGGGAAGAGTGTTTTCCGTCCTTGTGGCCGCGGAAAAGGTTGGATCGGATGCTTTAGTTTTTTGCCAGTGCTCCAGTGTTTTCTGAAACTGTAAGGTGGTGTGCAGTTTTGTGCATTGTCTTTGTGCTTCCTATGGTACCAACAGATGGCAGACGAGGACGACTGCCTATTTCCGCTCCTGGATCTGGAACGTCGACAGGAGTGTGCTCTACATCTTGAAAAGCTACGACTTCTTTCATGCGCAAGCTCGAGATTTTTTATTCGATCTGATAGTTCTTTTACTAAATCGTGAACAGAAGCTGCACTTGAATTGTTGACTGTATGTTTATTTACAGCTGAAACTTGATTCTTGCTTGACGAATCGTATATTTGGTCTGCCAGCTTGAAAATTTCGTCGTTTGTGTGAGAGTCCTCTATCGCAATTAAGCAAGCTCTGAGGAACGATGGCAGCTTAGCTAACCACAATTTATTCAAAAGAGGCATATTAACTAAACTGTTTCCTCCTGCTAAAGCCTCCATGTTCCTGTATAGTTCTGATGGTTTTAGGTCTCCTAATTCTACCTTGTGTAGCCAACGTTCTTCGGTATCCCGACTTCGCGAGAGGAGTGCCTCTTTTGGTACTTTACATTTGTCCTCCTCGGGTGGATTAAGAACAATGTCAGCGACCACTTCCATAGTTTGTGCCGTTAAGGGCGCTACCAGATAGTCGAATTTTGTGTTAAAAGAGGTTATCTTTTTTAACCTAAATTGTGTCTCGATCTGCAGAAACCAAAGGTCAGGCCTGCTGTGCCAGAAAGGAAGTATTTTTATAGAGGCTAATGAAGCAGATTGCCAAATACTTTCAGTGCCTTTGTGGTGTAAAATATCTTGCGTGATAGGGAGACAATTGCTTCGCTTGCATTTCTATCGCGCCGTGCGAATATCTAAATTCTCACTGATCGTGTGACAAACGGAGTTCGATGTTCCCACGGCGAATATCTACCTGATGCCTAAGACACCTCATTTGACTTCTCTGATTTGGGAAGCGGGCAGTCGCATTTCAACATGCTAGATGAAAAGACCCGTGTTTTTATTCGTCATTAATTGGGGCAGCCGGTGAAAATCCGACAAAAAATATAAAAATAAATAAAAATCTCCTATCACCTGAACTTCGCGTTTCGATAAAAAGTGTTAGCATAGTGAAGTATTTGCAAGTGTCCTGTTACGCCCACTGGCACAGCGAACAAAAAGCATTCAACGAAAAAAAAAAAATCAAAACACACAAAATAACATCAGTGTACCTACTTACCAATAAATAAAAGCAGTGAGCCAACTAAATATCAAGAGCAGTGAATTAACTTGACGTTAAACAAAAGCAGTGAATGAAGTTACTTAGGCCCATTTTATTCACTGCAAGTTGAACACAACTCGGGGAGTTTTCCATATAAAAATCCCCAAATTGTGTTCAACTTCGAGTGAATAAAATGGCTTTTATTATACTCGCAAATAAATGAGTGACGAGGGAAGCAGCCATACACACACAATTACATACTTGCACATATGCAATTCACGGTAAAGCGGTATCCAGGATAAGGAGAACCCAGAAAGGTGATCTTTTACTCCAGCTTAAAGAGACAGGCGGAAAGGTAGCGGAATACAAAAACACTATCAGTGCGGTCGTAGGAGAGCAGGCGAACGTAAGGACTCTCATGCATCGCACTACTATAGAGTTTAAACACGTAGATGAAGTTACTACAAAAAACGATATATGCGAGGCAATTAAAACCCAATTTGGCATCGAAGAAGTTTCACTGGCAGATATACTGTCAATGCGTGCAACTTACGATGACACCCAAACGGCGACAGTAAGTCTACCAGCGCAGAACGCGAAAAGGCTCTTAGACGCAGGAAAAATTAAAATCGGCTGGGTGATCTGCCGCATCCGCGAACGGACGCTGCTTACAAAATGCTTTAAGTGCCTAGAGTTTGGACACATAGCCAAACACTGCAAAAGCGGAGAAGATAGATCCAAGCTATGTAGAAGGTGTGGAACGGATGGGCACATCGCGAAGAATTGTGAGATGCAACCATCATGCATGCTCTGTAAAAAAGACCACCCAAAAGAAGCGATGCACATAGCCGGCAGTAGGAACTGTCCATTCTTTAGGAGAGCCATCACCAGCAAGAGATCATGAAGGTTATGCAGATAAATTTAAATCACTGTGAAGCAGCCCAGGACCTCCTGGCACAGTCAGTGAAAGACGAAGGAGCCGACATCATCTTGATCAGCGAGCCGTACAAAAGTCTCGATAGCAACGTATGGATCAGCGACAAGACAAACCGAGCTGCGATATGGATTTGTGGAAGACACGCATTCCAAGATACAGACGACCAAGCTGAGGGCTTCGTACGAGCTAAAATTAATGGAATACATTTTTACAGCTGTTACGCTCGACCCAGCTGGACGTCGAACGAATACCAGTCGATGCTAGACAACCTGGTCATTGATGCTTCCGAGAGGACTCCAGTCATTATTGCCGGTGACTTTAACGCGTGGGCAACAGATTGGGGGAGCAGACTTACCAATGCTAGAGGACGTATGCTTTTGGAAACATTTGCACCCCTTAACGTAGGCATAGCAAATAAAGGTCGGGCATTTACATATCGGAAAGCAGGAAAAGGCTCGATAATAGATATAACCTTTTCTAGTATCTCCCTCCTGCGGAATATGAAATGGCGTGTCAGCGAGGAATATACGCAAAGCGACCACCAAGCAATAGTATTTGAAACTGCTGAAAGGATAAAGGTACACCGTATGCTAGTGGGACCAAAATGGAAGGACACCCTCTTCGACGAGGATATGTTTGAGGAGGTGGTGAGCACCGGCAACCATTGTAACAACGGAACCGCTGAGACCATGTCGCTCCAACTAATCCGCACCATCACCACAGCGTGCGACGCGGCAATGCCCAGAAGAGTAGGGAGCAAAAGGGGCCCACCGAGCTACTGGTGGATTGAGGAGATAAAAACACTCAGAGCAACGTGTCTAAAAGCGCGACGCAAAGTCCAACGATCCAGGGGGAGACCCAACTTCCAACAACTCTTGGAGGGCTTCAGAACCGCGAGGTACGCGCTAAAAAGGGCCATCAAAGAAAGCAAGACAAAATGCTTTAAACGCATGTGTGATGAAGCTGATATCAACCCCTGGGGAACAGCATACAGGATGGTTATGAAAAAGTTGAAGGGCAATAGATCCCCCCAGATAACATGTCCAATAATGTTGAAAGCAATTGTTGAGCACTTGTTCCCACAGAGACCGTCGACTGTATGTAATACAATCAGAGCAAATACAACGGAGAATATACCAATGATTACACAAGAAGAGCTCTTCCAAGCGTGCAAGAAAATAGGCGATAAGAAAGCCCCTGGACCCGATGGCATTCCAAACAAAGCACTGAAATTTGCTGTCCAGAAACGGCCGGCGCTTTTTGTAAAAACGATGCAAAAGTGCCTAGAGGAAGGTGTTTTCCCTGATCCATGGAAGCTGCAACACTTAGTATTGCTACCAAAAGGGAACAAGCCGCCAGGAGAACCTTCTTCATACCGTCCAATATGTCTACTAGACACAATGGGAAAGATCCTTGAGCGTATAATATACAATAGAATACTCACTGTGGCAGAGGAAAAAGGAGCATTGTCGGACTACCAGTTCGGATTCAGGAAGTCACGATCTACCGTAAACGCCATAAAATTGGTAGTAGATATAGCTGCTAAGGCGATAGAAGGAGAGAGATGGAGATTCGGGACCAAAGAGTACTGCGCAGTAGTAACGCTGGATATAAAAAACGCTTTTAATTCAGCTAATTGGATATTCATTAGGAGATCACTAGCAAAGATGGATACACCGTACTACCTGCGAAAAATAGTGACAAACTATTTCACCAACAGGAGGCTGAGGTACGAAACAGGGGAAGGAGTGAAGTACTATAATATCTCTGCGGGGGTTCCACAAGGATCAGTTCTAGGTCCCCTCTTATGGAACATAATGTACGACGGTGTTCTTCGACTATCACTGCCCCAAGGAGTACAGCTCATCGGTTTCGCGGATGATATCGCTGTTGTTACCGTAGCAAAACAAATACAGGAAGTAGAAGCAGCTACCAACGAAGCCATCGTACGTATTAAAAAGTGGTTAGAATCAGCAGGCCTAGAACTAGCCGACCATAAAACCGAAGCAGTTCTTATTTCTAGCCGGAAGGCGGTAGAACACATAACCATTCGTGTTGGAGGCCAGTCTATAAGATCAAAGGAATCAATTAAATATCTCGGAGTTATGCTTGACAATAGGCTAAAGTTTAAAACACACGTGGACTACGTAAGCAGAAAGGCGTCATTACTCCAGGCAGCACTCTCCCGGATGTTGCCGAACACAGGAGGTCCAGGATATGCAAGAAGAATTATCCTTTCTAGAGTGGTCAGTTCAGTACTGCTGTATGCTGCACCAGTTTGGGCAGGAGCACTAGCAGTAAAAGAGACCAGGAAGAAACTAACATCGTCGTATAGACTTTGCGCATTAAGAACGATTTGCGGTTTCCGAACTATCTCGGATGAGGCAGCTTTCGTTATAGCCGGAATGATCCCTATTGACATCCTTGCGGACGAGATGCAACGAATCTATACAAGAAGAGTTTTAAGTCAGCAAGGCGCTAGTGACATAAAAACAATAAGGAATGAAGAGAGGTCAGCTTCAATAGCTATGTGGCAAGCTAGATGGGACAATACTATAAATTGATCCCAATCATCGAAGTGTGGACAAACCGAGCTCACGGCAGCTGCAACTACCACCTGACGCAGTTCCTGTCCGGGCACGGCGGCTATCGGAAATATCTATATCGATTTGGACACGATAGCTCACCTCTTTGTCCAGAATGTACAGACCATGAAGAAGATACCGAGCACGCTGTATTCTATTGCGAACGCTTTCAACAATGGAGAAATAATCTGCCCAGTCCGTCAATAATTATAAATGAGATGGTGAACTCGGACGATAACTGGATGGAAGTTTGCACACTAGTAATTAATGTACAAATCGAATTGCGAAGATTAGAAAAACTAAGGCGAGAAGAAATGGCAAATTCAGTGAGCAGAGCATAAATTGCTAACCAACCCCGCGAAGTAATACCTAACGGCAGTCCCGCGGGGAGAGTGGTTGAAGGACGTAGGGGTGTCGATTAGTACGTAGGCGCACTCCTGGCATCGATTATTCGGGTTTGCGAATCGTGCATGTTGGTAGCACGGGCTACCGCATCTTTAGAAGATTACGACATCCATTGGCGCATCCAAAAAAAAAAAAAAAAAAAAAAAAAAACATATGCAATTCACCAACAATCACTTGAAACGGAAAGGACGGAAGGAGACGACGAAGAGGAAGGACTAAGGGACAAATCTTTAGATGTCAGACGACTACGATCGGGGTCAGAATACCAAAAAAACAGTAAGTTGAAGGAGCTAGTGTTAGATAATAAGAAACTAGATACGAAACTATTAGATTTAGTTAATAGATTTGAGAAACAAGTGACCACTTCTACACTTAGTGAACTATTAGAAACAACAAAACACTTTAAAAGAGATCTCGAAAATTTTGAAAATCAAAGAATACTTCCTTCACTATCCCCAACACCTCCCAATAATATAACAATGTCTGTTGAGCAGTCAACTTCTTACTCTAAACAAAAAAATAATAATCATGAAGGTCACGGTCTTGATGACTCGTATTTAGTAACCACAAAGCAAACTGCTATGATTCAACTGATATCTAACCTAATACCAACATTTCATGGCGAACAGAACGATCATCTCATTTCAGATCTGCAAGCATTTCTGAATTGCTGCAGACAAGTTAAATCCTGCCTTACGGGAGACCAAGAATCCAATTTCTGTCAGCTAATCCTAACAAAATTACGAGGCAATGCATATTTAGCTATGCAAAATTGTACTTTTACTACGTTTGAGGAATTCGAGAAACTACTCCGAAGTCATTTTTTACCTAGAAAAACATACATCCAGGTATCAAATGACCTCCGATAATGTAGACAATTCCCTACAGAGACTACTCTTTTCTACTAAGAGTAAAAAATTTAATTGCGGAATGTAAGAGCTCTGCAAATGAACAATTTCCTGCGGATGCTTAAGCGTTAGTTACTGATTCTGAACTCGCTGCAATGAATGCCATAAAATCGGGGGTGTCTAACCCAGTAATAAGACAATACGTTTTGTTGTCACCAGAAACGTCAATTAACAAACTTTGTGAAAGTCTTTTAAAATTTGAGCTTGAAATAAATACCATAAATCCATTTCAAATAGGGGTGCCATTACAAAACGCTTATATTTATTCAATGTGGCCACTAAGTAGCGGGAATCAACAAATGTATCACCACTCGCTACAAACACAGACACAACTAAATGAAAGGTTATTCGAAAACCCCTCACATATGAATTTATATGACCAATCTAGAGATAATATGCCGGTAAGGTGTAATTTCTGTAATAATTTTAATCATACTTACCAGGAATGTAGGAAAAGGAAAGACACCGCATTATTCTGTCCAAATTGTCGTATATATGGGCATAGCAATGAAAACTGTAGAAGAAGTAGTGGTAGGCAAGGCCAGCAAACCCAAACCGGAAACTTAAGGCCCTCGGTTATGGCAACAAACGACGATCAAAATCGAAGGCAACCGAGATCCAATGGACAGAAGTGTGACATCTGTTTAAGGTTTGGCCATGAAATGTCAGACTGCTATACAAAAAAGAGTAGGAAGAAAAGAAAACTACCATCCAAAAAAACTAATAAACAGTCGGGTGATTGAAGAAAACCCTCCAAAAAATCTGATATGTGCAAAGAATATTTAAATAACGGTATAGTTGAGATTCCCATGGATGTAGGTTTAAGAAAAAAATTTAATTTTTTTAGTGAACACAGGTTCGGACATAAGTCTTATTAATGAGGACGCACTAGGTACAGACGCAATCTTAAATCAAAGTGATGTTATCGACATCAACGGAATATATTCCAAAGGCACTACACTTGGATCAATCGAATGTAACATACTATTAGATCCTCCCATTAGGTGTAAGCTACATGCCACAGAAAAATTCCCACTTTGAATTGCGATGGTATCTTGGACCAGGATATATTATTTAAATACACTAATATCGAGGGTACCAATCAATTATTGAGGTTCCTTCACTAATCCATACCCAAAAATTAGTTGCCTATTATAAACTCCTCTCTAAAATCACGTTCGCAATGTGATAAACATTTTCATGAAACATCAGATCCGGTGTACTCGGTTTCTCAATTAGCTTCGCACGCTAACAATTCTAGTATTTCAATATGATTAAAAGATAACATGGTCACCACTAAACTCAATACAACTATACCCGCTCGCAGTGAATTATTCCTTAAATGTATTCCTTAAATCTCCCTGAAGGTACCGATCTTGTATGCCGCTGCCAGGAAATTAGTTCTCAAGTTTATTAAGCATCATCTCTAGGTCGCCTGAATAATGGTTCGATAATAGTAAGTTTAGCTAACGTAGGCACAGCCGAAATATCTTTAAACGATAAAACCATTCAACTCTTCCAACTAAAAAACTATGCTTCTGAAAATTTGAATAAAGATATATCAAAAACCACACAAAGGACGTCATGCCCAATTAGCACCAATTTTTCAGATCAAAATAATGATAAAGAGCGTATAAAAACATTGATTAAAGATCTCAACTTTCGAGATGATCTCAATCCCGAAGAAAGGTCCACAATTCAAGCTGTATGCGAACGATTTTCTGATATTTTCCACATTGAGGATGAGAGATTACTACATACTATAGCAATTTATCACAAAATTTCAACTGAAAAAAATAAAAGCCCTATAAATACAAAACAATATCGTTTACCGGAGGCACAAAGGCAAATCATTAATGAACAAATTGAACAGAAGATGCTTAACGATAAAATTATAGCCAATAGCAAAAGTCCTTGGAATAGTCCGCTGTTAGTGGTTCCAAAGAAATTCGACAAAAATGGTGTCCGAATCCTGGAGTAGTTGTTAATTTTCGAAAAATTAATGACATAACTGTTGGCGATGCTTTTCCATTACCCAGAATCGACGATATCCTAGACCAATTAGGAAACAGTAGATACTTCTCAACGTTAGACCAGGCTAGTGGATATCACCAAGTATACTCATAGACAAAGCGGACAGGGAGAAAACGGCTTTTAGTACGACCATAGGGCACTATGAGTTTAACCGAATGCCATTTTTGGTTTAAAAGGTGCCCCGGTCACTTTCCAGCGCCTTACGAATCTTATACTAAGTGGTTTACAAGGCATTAAATGTTTCGTCTATCTAGACGACATTGTAGTATACGGAAGAAATTAGGAGACCATAATAGCAAACTGATTTCAATTTTAGAGCGATTGGAAAAACTTTAATTTGCACCTTCAACCCCGGAAGTGTAGATTTCTTCAACGAGAGATAGTTTTCCTTGGTTACAAAATAACAGAAATGGGAGTGCTACCAGACGACCAAAAAATAAAGTGTATCACACAGATACCTACTCCCATGAACGCTAAGGAAGTTCAGTCCTTTTGGGAATGATTAATTTTTATAGAAGGAGCATTCAAAATTTTTCTAAATATGAAAAGCCATTGCGGGATATTACGCACAAAGATACCAAATTCCGCTGGAACGAAGAATGTGAGGTAGCCTTCACCACTTTAAAAAAATAATAACCAACCCACCAGTCTTGATTTATCCGGATTTCACCCAAGATTTTGATCTCTCCACTGATGCTAGTGCAACTACCATTGGTGCTGTTCTGTCCCAGAAAAGGGATGGTTTAAATATGCCCATTGCCTTCGCTAGCAGAATTTTAAGTCCAACCAAACTTCGCTATTCCACAATAGAACGAGAAGCGAATTTTAGATGCTAGCTTCTGGGCCGTAAATTTACCCTGTATACAGACCACAAACCTTTGATTCGTTTTTTTTTTAAATTAGGAATGAATCGACTAGAATTTCTAACTTTAAGTTCAAATTAGCTGAATACGTCTTTGAAATAAAATATATACCAGGAAAACAAAATGTTGTAGCCGATGCACTAAGTCGAGTGGACTTACAGAACGACCAAAGTTATAGCATTCGGGTAGTAAATAGAGCACGCCTCGACTCATAGTGACGCAAATTGTGAAACAAATTTAAAGGTAAATGAAAGCGACGAAGAGCTAACTACAAGTAATCGAAGAGATATCGACGATAACAAAATAAAGAGTCGAAACCATAGTATCAGTAGCGAGGGAACCAACAGTTGGGAAAGCATTAGTAGCGAAGAAGACATACCGCTCAGGGGTGAAACAAATACATATCCCCAAATACATTCATCTTACTGATATGCAGGAATTTAACAATGTTCTCAAGAAAAACCACGACTCCTCACTAGGTGGTCATCAAGGAGTCCTCAAAACGTATCTGCGGATTCGTCAAAATTTCAGATGAAAAAATATGTTTGGAATTATCAAGAAATACGTCAAGGGTTGCCGAAAATGTCAAACTAATAAAAAGGCTAAACACACTATAATGCCTATGATGATCACAACCACCTCGAAAAAGCCATTTGACAAAGTATTTATGGATATTTTTATCCTCTCCCAACAACTAAACAAGGTAACAAATTTATTTTAACTTTTGAAGACGACCTCACTCGTTTTATGGACTACTACCCACTTCCAAATGCAGAAGCAGAAACCGTCGCTAGGATTTTCTATGACGAAATCATATGTAGATACAGAATTCCTAAGCAGTTACTAACTGATCGTGGGGCTAATTTTTGTAGCAACCTCTTTAAACGATTATGTAAATTTTTAAAAATAAATAAGTTGGAAACAACTACATTATCATCCACAAACAAATGGAGCTCTAGAAAGAAATCATGGCCCATTGATAGAGTACTTACGATCTAGTCCTAACCCAGCAGATTGGAATGAATGTCCATAATAACACTCCTCATGATAGTACAAAACTAACACCGATGGATGCGCTATTTGGTTTTAAATCTGAAATTCCAAGTACTACTAAGAAACACCCCTCCGATTTACGACAGTGAAAATTATTTTTTTGAATTAAGGCATACAGATAACTTTATTTATATACGTAGGTACCTAAACTACAAAAAAAGAAACAAGCAAGTTTTTACGTAAACATGTTGTAACCTAACTGAAATTTAGAGAAGTCAAAAGCGAAAGTCATCATCGCAGCTGTCCTCGAAGTTCCTGGAGGATGTATAGGTGACAACTTAGCTTTTATTTCTGTGACACTATCAGA
Source organism: Cheilosia vernalis (assembly GCA_949126925.1). NCBI lineage: Eukaryota > Metazoa > Arthropoda > Insecta > Diptera > Syrphidae > Cheilosia > Cheilosia vernalis. Next base: position 46,727,272 of record OX421358.1, read on the forward strand.
CCACTTGTCTTCTATGTCAGGATAGAAAAACCTATAGGAACCTGGTTTTTTCTTTAAGAAGCCGTCGTTATACATGTTGTCGTCTTTCTCAACAAAACCTAATAACCTATTATTTGAAAATTATTTAAAACTTGATAGAAAAAACACCAACTTACTATAAGTCCATACACTACCCATATTGTCTTCAAAAACAAATTCAAATGCAGCTACACATGACAAGGCACATACAAAAAAACACCTTTGAACATGTTCCCCAACGTGTGTTGTCAAGAACAATATAGCTTTATTATTTTGATTGTACTTATATATAAAAAAACTTAAATTAATATGGCTCTAAATGAACCTTCGCCTTCAAAAATTATTTTTGACAAATTAAAAAGCTCACCAAAAAATTTGTATTCTCTTACAAAGAAAACAAAAAAAAGTTGGAAACGCAGCATAAAAACATCCACCATGAGCGAGTTTCAAGCGACTACTGAAAAGATGACCGAACAATATTGCCACTTGCCAGTATAAAAATTTGATTTACGCTCTCATATATTTCTTTAATAAGGTTTTATTAGTGCTGTTCAAAGGCAAACCCCACGTTCAAAGGTGCCCCCCTCTCCCCTAAATATCTGCATATGTAGTTCGTACCTGTGAAGTTAACTTTAAGCTTCAACTCCTTCAACAAGTCTTTAGAGAATTGGTATGTATACATATTATAAATTATGTACCTACCTACAATATCTAGGTATCTACATTTCTTATCGGTTCTAAAGCATCCTAAATGGTATTTTCGTTTGCTATAGTAGACCAAAGGGAATGCAAGGAATTCACACCGTGTATAATAAATCTCTTTTTAATTATTGCATAGCAGCAATTACATTTTCGGTCGAAGGAAATAAATTAGCTGGTTAAATGTCACTTTACATAATGCAAACTATTCAAATGAATCACACACCTTCGAGTAGTCGCCAACCATAGCTCTTATACATGTATTTCCTCAGAGAAGTATATAGATACCTAAACTTTCTCATTGCATAGGTATACAAATTGCGATTATAGCATGTGTGATTGTGCGTCTCTTTGACTCGTTACAAATTATAAATCACCACATCCCTATTGTGTAGTAACGGGTCGCTATTGCCCGGACCTACCCTTTGATAGCTACGGAATTTTGAGAATGCCGCCAAAGCGAGAAGAACTTTTCATTGGAGCTGCATATGCAAAAAGAATTCTTTTTTATGAAAATCCCAATTTAAGGCTCAGTATGAAATTAGAAAGATTCCTTTGTTTAACTTTTCGTGTATTTCTATTTTTTTCCTTTTTAATAGTCAACAGTAAAGTGGAGTCCCTCAATATTAATATTTTTTGTATTATACCTATTAAGTGTAAGCAAATGTTATTGACATTTTTAACTTTATCCATTACATAGTAAGAGAAACATATTGTTTTCGTATAAAATTTCGAACTCTAGATGTTAATCAATTCTAGAGGAACTCAATGATAGAATAACTCGAAAAAGTAGAACTTCCCATATAGTTAAAATGTTCGTACCAGTTTGATTTTATCGAAAACGGCTATAACGATTTCAACCAAAATTGATATTCAAGCTTAAGTAGGTGAGGTTACCATAACAGCATAGGTACCCAGTTTTTGGCTAAAATATAACGGTACTTTTGAAATTTCGAAATATGTATCTCGAATACGGTCAATACTATTGTAACAAAAAATAACTTCTAATATAATGTGGTCATTTATAACTTAGTAGCAAACTCAGTTTTTCTCTATATTATCGTATAATGGATTTTTGAGAATAGCAATTTTTTAAAAATTTTGTTTTGTTTACCCAAGGAGCATTTTGCGACTTCATGTGTCATGAGGGACGTCGTTAAGACAGTTTTGTTACCAGAACATATTCTAGATTACATCTCCTGTTTAGCAATTTTATATTTGCACAGTTACTTTATTGTATCAAAATTGTTTCTTCAATGAAAAATTTTGTCCTCATTGTGTAAAATGTGTGCAGATGTGTGTTCGTGCATACAAGTATGTAGTGCATACAAATTCCTAAATAGGAACTTCTTATCAACATAAATTAAACACTATTCCCGATTGGGAAGTTTGTAACACGCAGAACAGAGACAATCACCAATTATAAATATTTACTACACAAATAAGAACATTATTCATAATTGGGAGTTTTTTAATGTAATTAACCACTATTCCCAAAAAGGAATTTGTTAGGTATCCATTTTGCATTTGAAACAAAATGTACGAAAATAAGAAATTTTAGATTTACAGTTTTGGTGGATGTGGATGGTGGGTGTAACTAAATAGATTAAAATGTTACTACTATGGCTATATAGACATGGTATGAAGATTTATTTTATACTGATTTTAGAATGCTCCTTATCAACATTTAAAATAGCATAGGTAAACAATAATTATAAGATAGATTTTTGATTAAATAGCTATAGAATTTTTTGTAAGGATCAAGGTTTATTTCGAAGTAGGTAGGTACCTACAATAGTAAGATTTCAAAGCAAAATTATGTTCCCCATAAAATTTCAGTATAGTTGTTTTCTGTTTACTAATGAAATGTTTGATGCAGTCAGAATATTAATTTGGTGTAAGGGACACAAAATTAATGACATATCATAACATCACAAATTATTTTGTATACATACGCTAATAGAATTAAATAGTATTAATAAGACATTTTTTCCAAATTGTGTTGAAAAATATGTCCTTAATTTTCAATTCGAAGAACCCCGAAAACCCCACCTTCGATTTCGATATAACTTAAGTTCAGATATAACTTTCAGCTAAATAGTTAAGCAATTTATCAAACTAAACATTGAAATATTTGTCCAAATTTTACAAAAACCTCTCTAACGATTTTCATCTTAGGATCCTTGCATTGGTATGTGTGAGTAAGTTGAAATGTAGGCGTGATTGCGATGACGTGGACAATGATGCCAACATTGTCAGTTGTTAAGCGTTTTGAGTTTTCACGGAGGGGCTGTTACGAAAAATAAGCGAGTAACAATCATGGTACTCTGCTCATTCATGAGTAGGGTTATTGGGAGGGCAGCTCAAAGGTACCATACCACCTTCGATACCGGTGCTGAGATAGAAGGGAGAAGACTTACCAACCAAGTTGATAGTTGTGGTTAGTTTTCTTCTCGGCTGTTAAGGTTACAAAAAGTTCGTTTAGAGTTAAACCTTTCCCTATTTTCTTTCTATCCCTTTATACTCCCAATTTTAACACTTTCCCATCAAAATTTTGAGGCATGTAAGGGTACGGAAGTCCGCAAGCCAAGCAGAACATCCCACCCCACCGACGAGCTAAGCACTGGCTTAAGCAAGCAATATAATAATACAATAATAATAATATATACATAATTCCTTCTGTCTGAAACTCGATTACTTTATAACTCGATAACTGATGGGTCAATTTACATGAATCTTTTCTGTTTTGTTCGTATTCCTGTATTTCAGGTTTAGCAAGACTTAAAAGAAAGATAGGATAGATTTAGACCCTATAGGTGGCAATGTTGTCGATCTCCAATGGGATGGGTATCGTTGGTTCCAGTTATAGGATAGTTTTGGACTTTGCAAAAGATAAGAGGGATTTGGATAACTGTTTGTTGCACCTCCCATTCAAAACTAAAACAAAAATATTAAACGATAAAATCACGAGAAAAACCAGCTATATTATAAAGAGACTGTTGGCTATTATGTGCACTCATAACTCGGGAATGTATCTCTCGATTTTTACGGTGGATTCGTATTAGCCTAAGGAAAAACATAGGCATGCTACTTTTTGTCGTGCAATATTTAAGGGACTGAGATTGGGGATAGAAGTTTGTATGGAGAAGAAAAAATAGACTGGATAGAAAAACGGTAGCGTCATTTTCTTCGAATTTAAATTTTTTTAATTCCTTGGATGTTTTGGGCTTACCGCTATACAATTTGAAATTGAGATTCTGCTCAGTTATTATTTTGTCAAGAATAATCGCTGGCTATTTGTCGCAACAATCTGGAATTCCCGTGTTTCTCACATTGCTGGAGTGCTCACGTGTGAGCAAACCTTCAGCTTTGCACTTTAGTGGAAAAGCGAAACTTTGACCTTTAGTAATAAAACATTTTAGACGCGACCTTTGGCAACAAATTCACTTTTAGTCTAAATTAGAAGAGATAAAACATTAAATTTGACTTTAAGTTAGGAAATAGTTAGATTGGAGTCATCGCCAGTGATGCTAATCCGGATCGAAGTTCATATGCCTAAGCCCGTAAAAAGTTATGCCTTTTTGGTTAAAAAGATAAAAATTGCATATCTTACAAAGGAACTGCAACTAACCTACAAGGTGATTCAAGAAATTGTTAACAGAATGTTGGTCGATTGATAGGTAATTCTATCTTTTTTATCTCTATAATCCAAGGTTTTGGTTTGGTGAGTAAGTCAAGTAGATAATTGGAAAATAAGAATGACGCACAGTTGTAAATAAAACATTTTAATCCGACTTTGATCAAAAAATGTACCAGATTTATCAAATAAAAAATGTGCTTGTGTGAATTGATTGTAAAAAGCAATTCACAAATAATTATGCCTATTTTCTAAAAACTTAATAATACTTGAGCTAGCATCACTGATCATTGCTGACTCAAATATAAAATCTCATTTGTCACAAGCGTTTTTACTTATAACAATTTTGTTTATTTAGTCACTTTTGAATAAAGCATAATTATGTATTGACCGAATTGCATAAAGAAGCATAATACACCTGTGCATTGTGAATGCTTGGAATTATTATTTTCATTACCTAAACGAATTAGGGCGGAACGATATTGTTATATTTTCATAGACGGCGGGACCGATTTCCACACAACATTCAAAATTATTTGGTTTTCTTAATGGCGAATGTAGCTCAAGTAAGTAACTGTAAATTGTTGCTAAATTTGTTTTTGCCTGTTTGAAATTTGTATTTGAAAATTGTTTCACTAGGGTCACCCCAACCACTTAAATGTTATCTTGTATGTACTTATCCACATCTTCATAATAGATGCAGAAATAAACTAACATCTATCTAAATACATATTTAGTGATTCAGACATATTTTCAAATAAAACTTCGAGGTTGGACACGGTCACAGATCTTCTTCATATGCTGTTGATATCTTCAGACAGCTTCCTAGCAAGTTTCATGTACATTCCAAAAAGAAACCAAAGTGCAATCGAACAGAAAGTTTAGGAATAGTTTTTCTAGAGTCTGTTTTTGCAAACAAATTTTAATGATTGCTCACTTACCAAAAACTTAAAAAATATTGTTGAGGTGTTTATTTTATTTTTAGATAGGTAAAAAAATAAATACTTAAGGCAACTTCTCACAACCATTCGTTTTGTGTGAGTTTTTCATTTTTGAGACGAATGGAAGGGATCTGGAACTTAGTCCAAAGGGCTAATTAAGAAGCTATTTTATGACATGCTCTCGGTTGTTTGTCAGCCGCTCGGGAGAGGTGGCTCAGTGTTTTTTTTCGGGAATCGAACCTGGAACCCTTCGCTTAGTGGTCCAACACACTAACCACTTAGCCACTCCTCTTTAACTTGCTACCTAAGTGCAAAAAACACGAACGGACAAAGCTTTCAGACAAATTTTAGCAAGTAGGTATTTGTGTAAATAATTGTAACGGGTGATTTTTTAAGAGGCTGAGAACTTTTTAAAAAAAAAAAAACACAAAAAATTCGAAAAAATGAATGAAATATTTATTTGAATCGATAGTTTGAACCTTGCAATTTAATGTTTAAAGATAATTTCATGCAAATGTTGACCGCGGCTGCGTCTCAGGTAGCCCATCCGCTGAGTTCAATTTTGGCATACTCTTTCACACATATCGGCCGGTATCTCACGAATGAATGCATGGATGTTGGCTTCCAGTGCGTCAATCGAAGCGGGCTTGTCCCTATACACATTAGCCTTGACATACCCCCACAAAAAATAATCTAATGGTGTCAAATCGCACGATCTAGGCGGCCAATTGACCGGCCCGAAACGTGAAATTAACTGTTCACCAAACTCGCCTCGCAATTGCGCCATTGTTTCGCGTGCTGTGTGGCATGTGCCACCGTCTTGTTGAAACCACATATCATGCAAGTCAAGAACTTCCATTTCGGGCAAAAAAAAGTTTGTTATCATCGATCGGTAGCGTTCACCATTGACAGTAACGCTGCGATTCGCATCATCTTTGAAGAAATATGGCCCAATAATGCCGCCGGCCCATAAACCGCACCAAACAGTGGCTTTTTCGGGATGCATTGGTAGCTGTTGCAATGCTTCTGGCTGATCTTCACTCCAAATGCGGCAATTTTGCTTATTTACGTACCCATTCAACCAAAAATGAGCCTCATCGCTGAACACAATTTTTCGATAAAAAAGCGCGATGAACATTTCGAACCGAGCACGAATTTCGATAGTAAAATTCAATAACTTGCAAGCGCTGTTCATTTGTAAGACGATCCATGGTTAAATTGCAAACCAAACTGAAGCTGTTTGACAGTGACACAAGGTACTAAACACACGTCAGCTGTCAAAACCAGTGTTGCCAAAACCAAACCAGCTAAAAAATCACCCGTTAGTTAAATTTCACAGCATAAATATTTATAGGAAATCCTACAAAAGAAAAAATTACCAAGAAGATTAACTTGGAAGCGGTATGCGATAAGAATAAATTGCGATAGATGAGCGAATTATGACTCTGTGGCGCCGCTCTTATATCTAGTTTGTACTAATAATCTTACAACTTTTGCAGACGATATAATAATAACTAGTATCGCTTGTGGTCGAAAATCGACCATACCTTTTATAAGTATGTACATATACTAAAAAACGTACTACAATTATTATTCTTTCTCCACCGTGGTCTCGCCATCTACGTACGTGATGATATTGCCTACCAAACTCCAGGTTCTTATGGCCAATGTTCCAATTCGGAATTTAATTTCATATGGCTGAAATTCCACATCCGTAGGCAAATCATTCACTATTGTTTCATTTACAGAAGCCCTAATCTAGATAGCAACTCGACTTTTAACGAGTTTGATGCGCTGTCTGACTCCATTACAAGAATTGTCTCCCTGTATCCTAATACTGAAATTGTCATTGCGGGCGATTTCAATATTCACAATTCTAACTGGCTTCGACATACTGGACAGACAACACCCGAAGGTATTTATGTTCAGATCTTCGCTGAGGTAAACCAATTAACCCAGCTTGTAAATGAGCCAACACGCGTACCTGATATTGACGGTCAGAATGCCAACACTCTGGACTTGTTTCTTACCTCCCACCCTGATAAATACTCTTTAGAAGTATTATCGCCTTTAGGCTCGTCGGACCACTGCATCATATCAGCTAATTTCTCGTACTCCAACCACACAGTTAAAGAAAAATCTCCGAAAAGAACCGTATGGCAATACGAGAAAGCCAACTGGAGCGGACTTAACAACTTCTTTAAGAGTTTTAACTGGTCGTTATGCTTCCTCGATAACGACGTGGATGCCGCCGCTGATATGGTGTCCAGTATTATCACCTTAGGTATGAAATCCTTTATTCCTAACAGGATAAAGAGTATCATACCGAAAGAAAATGCGTGGTACGACTCGAGCTGTAAAGAGGCTATCAGACAAAAGGAGTTAAGTTTTCGGTCATATAAGGCCAACCCATCTGAGGAAAACCGAAAAAAGTTCAAGCGAGCCAGAAATGACTGCAATACCACTATCAAGCGTGTTAAATTCTCGTATGACCAAAAGTTGAGGCAAAAAATACTACAATGTCCCAAGGGTAGTAAAAACTTTTGGTCTTTTGTAAAAAATATAAAGAATTCGGCCACATCTTCGATCCCAACGCTCATTTACAATGACATTCCAGCTGTCAACTCTTTAGACAAAGCGAATCTGCTTGCTGCACATTTTGCAGCCAGCTCAATGCTCCCAGATTGCGCTTTGCCTCTACCTGTACTTGAGAGCGTCGAATACACCATGGGACAAATCCATTTTCGCACTCGTACAGTGGCAAGAGTACTTAATGATCTCAACATAAATAAATCCGCTGGTCCAGATTGTATTTCCCCAATTGTTCTGAAGAGGTGTTCTTCCACGCTGGCAAAACCACTGCGTAAGCTTTTCCATCTGTCCTATTCTTCTGGACTCTTCCCGAGAAGGTGGAAAACAGCATTTGTCCAGCCCGTCCCCAAAAAAGGCGAATCTTCTTCTCCCACCAACTACCGACCCATAGCACTTACATCCATTCTTTCTAAGGTCATGGAAACGCTGATAAATCGTCAGCTCATGAAATATCTTGAATCACGAAAACTCATTAATGACCGGCAGTACGGTTTTCGTGGCAACAGATCCACTGGTGATTTGATGGCTTATCTCACCGAAAAGTGGAACCAATCTCTACATCACTCTGGTGAAACGAAGATTGTTGCGCTTGATATTTCAAAGGCATTTGACAGAGTTTGGCACCAAGCTCTTTTGTCGAAAATGCGTGCATATGGGATCGATGCGTCTCTTCTTCAATGGATTAGAAACTACCTCTCTGGCCGTTCAATTCAAGTTGTATTGGATGGCTTCAAGTCTGAAATTCACCATATAAATGCTGGTGTTCCCCAAGGCTCCGTTTTGTCTCCGACTCTCTTTCTCATTTTCATAAATGATCTCCTGTCTGCAACCTCTAATCCAATCCACTCCTTCGCCGATGACAGCACCCTCAGCTTCTCATATTCATTCCAAGACTCACGTCCCTGCTCTTCGGCCGTAGAACTGGAACGGCAACGTATGTTAAGCTCATTAAATTCCGATCTCGACAGCATTATAAAATGGGGTTTAGCCAATAGAGTGGAATTTAATGCTTCCAAAACACAATGCTGTCTGCTGTCATTAAAGCGAAACCAGAATCCTCAGCCATTATCCATGAATGGCACTTGCATCGCCGAAACCGAAAGACTTTCCATTCTCGGTATGTGTGTCCATGACAAACTTCGTTGGAATGACCACATATACGAAGTCGCCAAGAACGCTGCGAAATGTCTAGGTTTCCTTAAAAGGTGCAAGAAATATTTTACCCCTTCTGACCTGGCTACCATATACAAGGCGTTCATTCGCCCCAAACTTGAGTACAACTCTCATATCTGGTCTGGTGCCCCTAAAACCTCACTGCACCTCCTGGATAGGATACAAAATCGTGCCTTAAAACTCATTGGAGACATAAATATAGCGAATTCTATAAATTCGCTCGAACATCGCAGAAATGTAGCAAGTCTCTCATTGTTTTATCGCTATTTTTACAAACAGTGCTCAAATGAAATTGCCAGCTGCATTCCACCCCTTCAACAATTCAACCGCAATACTCGCCAAGCCAGGAATGCCCATCAGTTTACCCTCCAGCCTACTTTCGGTCGTACTATGAAATATAGAGATTCTTTCATAAGCCGTACAACACGAATGTGGAATGCCTTGCCCGGCTCTGTCTTTCCCCCTCGGTTCAATTTACAGACATTTAAAACCAATGTGCATCGGAATCTCCTATCTTCTCTATCCCAATTTCCTTAACGCCCGCGCTGTGTACTTCGAACTACACCATAAGAGTAGTCACAACCTCTTTAGCGCGTGTTTATTATAAAAAAAAAAAAAAAAAAAAAAAAAAATAATTATTTTCGTTATTTATTTATGTTTTTTATAAACAAAACGAAAAGGGCGACATGTATATATCGAAATACATACGTAAATGAGCTGCTCCATAGGAAACGGTGTCATCGCAACTCATCCCCCGACGACTCATACCCCGCACCTAGCGACATCTACATCCCAACTCTACAACTGGACACTTATGTACATTCTTACTAGGTACTCACCCTTATCGTTCGAGTTGTAGTCTATGGCATTTAATGTCAGAAATAAGTGTTACAATATTACAAATCAATTTGTGTTCGCGTAAGCACAAAGCGATCGAACGATATCATCTCAACAATACTTCTACTTTGTGTAAAAACCAAACAACGATAATCGTCGAAACGATTGGACGATAATCGTTTTTTGTTGATTCACGCTACTAATTCAAACGTCAAATACCCTCTTCGAAACGATGCGATTGACCGATGGCTATTTTGCAATCGTTTCATCGTTTTTGGTCCATTTGTTCAGTTTAAATTAGGTCTGAGGGAAGTATAAATACATATTTAAAGGAAGACACTCATGTTCTCTTTGGAGGCGACTCGCTCTAATCTGAGTTGTAAAAGAATGCATCGCGTTTTTTTTTTTTTTTCTTGCAATAAAAATTCTCATCGGTTCCAAGAAATTCAAGAAATTTATTGGCGTTTAAATTGTGTTAAGAAATACATATCTATATTTCGAAAAACACCAAATCTTCTGCTCCACCACACCTGCGCGCATATTCCCACCCGTTCGTTGACACTTCGTCATCCAATACATGGTTTGGAATTTCAGTCCAAAGTCCATTGGGCTATGGTTGGTTCATACACACTGTTGGGTATCTGGGTATATGCGTACACTTTCACTTAACATAGAGGCCTTGTTCCTTACTACTTATCTATATCTGCATTAAATTTTTTACTTTTATTTTTTCAAATTCTCTAAAGCTAAAAGTCAATTTCTTTTCTCAAAAAATGTTTGTTTAAGGTTGATAGAAGGGCTTGTGCACAAATCCTCATTCTCTAGTCCTTCACGTGGGCGCCCGCCTGAAAATGGCTAACCAGTCAAACGGTTAGTGTCAGCCAAGGATTTACACTAACGTCTCAATCGTTTGTCGTGATCCATTTAGTTTGAGGTTAAACCTTTAAATCCAACCTAATTCCAGTGGTGGCGTGAGCAGATAGCAAACCGTACCCAAGGATGAAAGGCTGGGGGTAAAACCAGTCGCGTACGAGCTCCCTCAGACGCCTTGGCGAGGGTCTGTTGTATTTTGCCCTGCCCAGGTATGGCGGCGCTGCCTGGGTCGACCTTGTTTTTTCCGGCCTTACTCGTGGGAACATTATGAACAAAAACTGAAATAAAAATAAATTAATCTATACAAAAAAAGGAATTATTATTCCAGGAAGGGAGGGAACGGACTCCATAACGCCGGCGATGGAACTGGGAGACGATTCGCATGAATCCGAACCACAGTCTTCCATCTCCGGCTTGGAGAGGGAACTCGAGGAGGTATTGCTGGCTAGTGACAGCGAGGATGCAGACTGCACACTCACTGACACTAACTTAGCGGGAAGTGAGGTGGCTGGTACTCTCACTTCCGTAGATAGGGCATCCGGTGGGACGGCTAGTACTCCCACAAAATCAGAACAGGGCAAAGGTGAGCTGGCTGGTACACTCACCTTAGTAAATAGGGATAGCAACGAGGTGGCTGGTACTCTCGTTGATATCCCTAAGGGCAACAAATCGACGAAGGGGACTGGAGGCGCAGTAGGCAGGTACTCTGCTGCCTCCGGATCCCCCGTGGTCGTGCAAGCAGGGACGAACAGAAACGCACACCAGCTGAACAAGCTTCTGATGCGCAATGCCCGACGTAAAGTCGAGAGCGCGAAGCGCAAAGTAGAGCAGTTCAGGGGGTGTGACGTTAGTTCACTTAGCGCCTGGGATAGGACTCAGCTAGAACGGGCCAAGGAAACGATGGTCGCTGAGGCTGCCAAAAAATCGGCAACCACAGCGGCCGTAGACAGGGCAGTAAGGATGGAGAGGAGGCCGTGTCGGGGAAAGTCAAGGAGACCCTCCTAAGCAAAAGGGGCAGATCTGACGATGTCGTTGAGCCGAGTGCGGCCAAAAAGGTGAAGGCTGGTACTTCGCCCGTGGTGCACCCGGTTTATGACTCGAAGGTCGAGCTTCTTGTCGCTATCATTAATGAGCAGGAGCCGAGCGGACGCTTGACCATGGAGCAGTGGTTAACTGTCGAGGAGAGGTTTCAGGACGCTTTGTGGAAGAAAATGTCTTCCGCAGAGAGTTGTGACCTTCTCTTTGACGGCACTGGTTGGGATAGCGGTCGCAAGGTTGTAGCTTGTGGGAACAGGGAATCTGTTGGCTTCCTCAGGGAGTTTGTGCTGGGGGCTGGCGAGGTATGGAGCGGCGCCAAACTCAAATGCGTAACCGTGGCGGAGTTGGCTAAGTACTCTCCGCCCAAGGCATGGGTATGGGTTCCGCTGCCATACACATACCCCGACAAACTACTCGGCCTTCTCCATATGCAGAATAGGGAACTGAAGGCCGATACATGGAAGGTCTTAAAGACAGGTCCCAGAAGGTAATTTGGCCAGCACTTCCTGCTGTGCCTGAGCAAGGAGTCGCTCCCATCCCTCGAAAAGACTAAGGGGATGGTGCGCTACAGTATGGGGAAGGTCATGATTAAGGTCATGACCAAGGGAGCGGAAGTGGAAGAACCGAAAGATGATGGAGACGATGCAAATAAATCTGCATTACAGTAAGCATTACAGTACTGAGTAAGGCCGCGACGGCGTGCTTGGTCAACTACGTAATCAAGCATGACGTTGCAGCCGTACTGATACAAGAGCCCTGGATCAACACGAACAACAAGATCCAGGGGCTCTCCATCAGGGATTATACGCTTTACTTCAAAGCTAACGAAGGTAAAATTAGGGCTTGTATCCTATTAAAAAACAATATAAGGGCATTTCTTTTGAATAATTTCAGTGACGGAGATCTAACCGCAATTTCTTGCGAGAGAGAGGGAGGCAAACCGGTGTGCCTGATATCGGCTTATCTGCCGTACGAGTCGACGTCAGTGCCACCCGGTAACTTAAGGCAGCTGCTGACCAGGGACAAGTGGCTCTTCGTCATTGGATGCGATGCTAATGCGCATCATTCGCAATGGGGAAGCAGTGACATCAATGCTAGAGGTGAGTGTCTTTTTGATTTTATCTTATCGACTAAACTCACTATATGCAACAAAGGCAATACCCCAACATTTGTGGTACGGAACAGGCAAGAGGTGCTCGATATTACTCTTGCATCTTGTACTGATTCCCTCACAATTGGGAAATGGAGGGTATTAGAAGAGGCATCCCTTTCGGATCATAAGTGGATTCGCTTTCAGATAGGCTTCCACAGTAAGGCTACGATCACCTATCGAAACCCCAGGAAAGCTGGCTGGAATAGGTACGAATCCATAGTTAGGCATCAGATAGGAAATGAAGTACCATTCATTGAAACGTCATTAGACTTAGACAGGGAAGTTGAGAACTTAGGCAGGATAATGAGCAAGGCTTACGAACAAGTTTGCCCGCTCAGAAAGACAACCAAAAGGTCTCAGCCTCAGTGGTGGAACAAGGAGTTAAGCTCCAAAAGAAGGCAAGTTAGACATTTCTACAATAGGGCCAAATAGGGGGACGACGTTACATGGGACCTGTACATAGAAAGCAAAAGAGAGTTTAAATACTTGATCAGGCAATCCAAAAGAAAATCTTGGAAGCTTTTTTGTGAGGCGATCACTGATACTAGCGAGGTTTCCAGACTTCGCAAAATGTTGGCTAAGGACGCAGCTGTCCCTAGCTTTACTAAGAAATCGGACGGTTCGTGGGCCGAAAGCAGCGAGGAAGTTCTGGAATCACTAGTGGAAGCACACTTTCCAGGAAGTAGCGCGCCAATAACTCCATTACCTAATGGATATGGCATTGGTTCGGGAATAGACGTAAGGGTCGTTGACAATGTCATCACTGGGAAGAAATTGCGATGGGCAATTAAGTCCTTCGCTCCGTTCAAAGCACCTGGCCCCGATGGCATCCTGCCGGCTATGCTTCAAAGGGCTCCAGGTATAGTTACGAACATGATGGGAAATCTTTTTACACACTGCCTGCGATTAGGCTATGCACCCAGGCCATGGAGAGAAGTACGAGTGGTATTTATACCTAAAGCGGGTAAACCAAGTCATACTTCAGCGAAAGACTTCAGACCTATTAGTCTGTCGTCATTCCTCCTCAAGACACTTGAAAGGCTTATTGACATATATATAAGAAGCAAGTGTTGCAACGGAAATCTATGTAATGCTCAGCATGCATACTTGAAAGGTAAATCGGTAGAGACGGCTCTACACGAGGTAATAGGAAAAATTGAAGGTAGCCTTCACCAGAAAGAATTTGCACTAGCTGCCTTTTTGGATATTGAGGGTGCCTTTAATAACGTCAGGAAAGATGCAATCAAAAGCGCCTTGGAAAAGATAAATGTCGAGCAACGCATCACCAACTGGCTATGCGAAATGCTCTCGACGAGCAATATCAATTCCACTCTCGGAAACAGTTCGATAAGAAAATCTGTTACTACAGGCACCCCGCAAGGAGGGGTTATCTCTCCCCCTCTCTGGGTGCTGGTCATAGATGACATACGTAAAGAATTAAACAATGCAGGTTTCAAAGTCATCGCATATGCTGATGACGTGGTTATCATTGTTCAAGGAAAATTCCTGAACACGATGAGTGAACTTATGGAAACAGCCCTCAATAGGCTAAGACTATGGGCCGAAGGGTGTGGACTACGAGTCAACCCGGAGAAAGCCGAACTCGTACTATTTAGTACAAAATACAAGATACCACCCTTCAACCTGCCCAGAGCCAGACTTGATGGAGTGGAGCTTTCTCTCTCGGAGAGCGCAAAATATCTTGGCACGGTATTAGACAGGAAACTAAATTAGAAACCTAACGTACAGGAAAGAGTCCGCAAGGCTTATAATGCTCTCTTCATATGCAGGAGAATAGCGGGGAAGAAATGGGGCATGAAGCCGTCAATGTTATATTGGCTGTACATAATAGTAGTAAGACCCATAATTACATATGGGGCTCTTGTCTGGTGGAAAGCCACAAACAAGAAGTATGTACGGGATATGTTGTCCAGGGTACAAAGAACAGCCTGCATTGCATTGGATATAGTGCTGGCTCGAACGACGTTTTTTTCGTGGTCGAAGACCCGCAGGAGAGGGTGGATTTGATGGGAGCTTTCTTTGAGACAGTGTATACGGTGAACAACCCTGTTCGCCGTAACCGCGGTCTCGAGGAGAGGACCTTTCTTAACCACTTTTATCTGCGGACCGAAATTCAAAATTGGCGATCCGAGAACAACGGTTTCACCGGGTTCAATGACGACAACCGTGCAAATGGCACAATCGCCGATGCAAATACTCATCTGTTAGTGAGTAGAGATGAACTTCGGTGCATCTTTGAGTCACTTAAAAACAAAAAGTCGGCGGGAGTGGATGGTATCCCAAACGTCGTATTAAGACACCTGCCGCTAGAGGCGATAGATATCTTCACCACGCTATTTAACAATGCGCTGAATAATGCATATTATCCGGCGCAGTGGAAAATAGCGGTGGTACACCCTATCCCTAAAAAGGATAAAGATAGGACAAACCCTGCTAATCTTCGGTCAATTAGTTTGCTTCCGGATGTTAGCAAGGTATTCGAGAAAGTCGTCAACAGATCTCTTTTAAGATGGGTTGAAGAAAATAAGATTATGCCGGAAAATCAGTTTGGCTTTAGAGCGGGCATGACGCGTCGAAGCTGGTCTCCGACATTCAGTGGAATAAAAGTAAGAAGCAATGCACGGGTGCCTGCCTGGTCGACTTTGAGTAGGCCTTCGATACCGTATGGTTGGAGGGGCTTTTCTATAAGCTGACCAGATTGGGCATTCAAAAACCTTTGCTGTATATGATTTATGACATGCTTATGGGAAAGAAGTTCGTTGTCAAAGCTGGCAACGTGACTTCAAGCAGGGTTTTGGAAATTAAAAACGGCTTACAACAGGGAGCAGTGAATTCTCCGGTCCTGTTTAATATTTACACAAGTGATCTGGTGGGTTCCCTCAGACATGCTATAGCGTACGCAGATGATTTAGTGGCGTACAGGTCAGGACCAAAAATCGAGGTCATCAACATCCTTCTGCAACGTGACTTCGAACAAATTAAGAGGTATTGCGATGATTGGAAGTTGAAAATCAATTTCCAAAAATCGGAAACAATCCTGTTCAGAACTCCATTAGCTGGGGCCTCTGGGGATACCAGAAAAAAATGGAGAAAATTAACAATTATTGGACAACAGGGGCGGCCTTTGGCGGTGAAAACCGTGGTCAGGTATCTTGGCATATGGCTCGACCAGTATCTGTATTTTGACAAACATATAGATGCTTGTCTTGCTGGGGCCAAGGGGGCCTACGCTCGGACAAGGAGACTGTTTCGTAGCAGTCAACTTGATTCCAGGGTGAAGGTCATCTGCTACGTGGCCCTTATTAGGCCCATCATCGCTTACGGCTGTCCCATGTGGTTCAATATAGCGCCGTCCTATATGGAAAAGATTCGGGTGTTTGAGAGACAATGTCTCAGGGCCTGTCTAGGGTTGTTTAGAACTCCTGAATCAGAGTACATAAAATATTATCCCAACAGGACCCTATACAATGGGGCTCGACTGAACAGGATTGACAATTTCCTTATTAAGGTGATTCGGAGGCACGTTGCAAGGGCGATGGCCAGTGATAATAACCTGATCTCAGGGGCTTACTACCCCAATTTAATGTACCACGAGAGTACGCTTCGGTCTGGCTGTATCCCGCCTGAGGCATTTCTTCATGTGGACATGAAAGGGTTAGTCCAGACAAAAGATGGTGTGCCGGTATTGTACCACAGCCACCGCGGCGCGAGGGATAAGCGGCTCATCCACGACGGGTACGCCGCCAATGCTCAGGAGCTCCTCCGTTTTAGTACCGCAATTGCGGAACGGGACAGGGTCGATACGGAAGGGCAGTTCACCGAATTTTGGTGGCTTGAGGAAGAGGTGAGGGTGGATACGCTCTCCCGGGCCGGTGCGCTACTTACGTAGCATCCTCCTTAGTTTTAAGCTAGATATTAAGTTTTAATAGGGGAATAGGGGGTCCTTGGGAGGGACTGGGCCAGCCAACATGTAAGTGCTACCGAGACTCGACCGTAGCTTATGGCCTCGATCGACTCTCGGCGGCACGGATGAACGAACCCTTGTTGGCGGCTGTTAGGCGCCCACGGACGCGATCAGGATAGTGACCAATCCATAAGATTGCTCACCACCCTGATTATAATTAATTTAGGTTAACTAGCTTAGGTAGTTTTAAGTAGTTTTTAAATAAAAGAACATAAATAAACAATTCAAGTTTTCTAAAGTTTCTTGAAGAATAAAAAACAAAACAAATTATAAATATAGATAGATTTAAGGCCGAAAGGTAATAATTTTAAGAATATAGTTAAGTTTAGAGCGCTCGCTATGAGCCAGTAAGCTAGAATTAAGATAAATGTTAGCTTTAAATTAGATTTAATCGTTTTTGTCTAGAATATATGTAAGTTTAATGAATAATAGTAATAAAAATGAATTTAAAAGTAAAAAAAAAAGTACAGCCTGCATTGCCGTTACTGGTGCCTGACGTACCACACCAACGGCTGCACTGGAAGCGTTCTTGCATCTTTTGCCACTGGACTTACAAATAAAATCAATTGCATGAAATAGTGCGCTACGGCTCACTAATATTGGGCTCTTTAAGAACAGTAGGATAGGACATAGCAGTATTTTGAAGGAATCATTCTCCGAAATACCGGAAAAGGCGGATGAAGATCTTGGTACACTAGATTTTGACACACCGTATGATGTGTTGTACCCTGACCGAGTGGATTGGTATAGGAACTTGGTGTCGAGGGTAAATGAGACTTCGATATATACTGACGGCTCCACAACCAGTGAGGGCACAGGGTCTGGTGTATTCTCCAATGAACTGGACTTACATCTGGCCCTGAGACTTCCGGACACATGCAGTGTGTTCCAGGCGGAGATTCTGGCAGTACTCAAAGCTGCGGAGGTACTTGAGATGAGATCGATATCCAATAAGAATATCGCCATCTACATTGATAGTCACGCTGCGCTTAAAGCGCTAGAGTCACATACCACTAAATCTGAACTAGTAAGAAACTGCCGCACAATGCTCAAGGCATTATGTTCGCAGAACCGTGTCAGATTATGTTGGGTACCTGGGCATTGTAATATTGAAGGTAATGAAAAGGCCGACGCTCTGGCCAAGGAAGGAGCGGAGCTCCCACCTAACACCATGATTGAGGGCATAAGACCACCAATGGCCGTGACTAGAAGAAGGGTTGTTTTCGAAAAAACTTCCCATTTAGCAGCCACAAGATGGTCACAGGGTCTCAAAGGCACTGTGGCCCATTTTAAACCGGAAAAAGTCTGAAGAATTACTCAACTTCAGTAGAACCAAACTTAGGTTAACGGTAGGAATACTCTCTGGACATTGCCTTCTAAGGAAGCATGCCATGAGACAAGGACTAGCTAACTCGGACATATGCATGTATTGTGAGGACCTACAAGTCACGGAATACATCTACCACATTTTATGTGAGTGTCAAGCAATCGCTCGGAGTAGAAGGAAGCACCTTGGCAGGTACTTCTTTAATCACTTAGAGGAGGTTGGTTCCTCAAACAATATTGGGACCATTATTAAATTCTGCAGGGAAATTGATTGTTTGGGCGATTTGGTTTAGGTTTTTAACCGTAACGGTTCCCTGGGGATGGCGATGGGCCCACTATGGTGCCTGGTCTTTTTGTGATGAACCTACAACCCCACTCAACCTAACCTAACCTAATCTAGGTTGATAGAAATTAATTAATAATATTTACCGTCTTGGAATCGTATAACACCATTCCAGGTACAACACACATAAAATATTTTCCACCCTTATACCACAGACAATAAATTATACAGATGTCTTATGCCTGTACAAAATGTTGGTCCCTATTTTTTCCTTACCAGACAACATTTTTCATCGCCTTACCAGACAAGGAGCTTTCAAAATAAGCGTTGAGTATAAAGCTCTTTCTTTTTCCTTGCACCTTTCTCTTCGCTCCATTCTTTGTGTTGGCAAAGAGCTTCCCTTATGCCTTATCCAATTCTTATGGTTGTGCGTGCATGTGAGTTTATGACACAGCAAGAGCAAATCAAAATTATATAATTGACGAATAATGAAAGAAAAAAAAAATATAATACAACAAGGAGTGTTAAGGATTATAGAGATATCGGTATATCCGATTCTCATACTGCAGCAACAGCACAAATAATCCGTGTCGAATCACTTGATGCAAGATTCCATAAGAAATCAGATTTTCTTTCATATATTTTGGTTTCAAGAGATGTGGAACGGCTTATTATTGTGTATTTTCAATAATCCACGCGTTTTGAAACTGTGTGTTCGTAATGCGAAGGCGACAACGAAATGCTGTAATGTAAATGTAAATGTAAACTTTACACTTCACTGCATTCTGTGATTGAAATTAAAAGTGGGCTACCTACGTGTTATTTGAAGCAAAATATAAAAGTGCGGGATTTAATGTTGTCGTTTTAGATTTGGCTTTCCAGATTTTGATCTGAGATTTCAGATTTCTGCTGTCAAATCGAACATGAAATCTGAATTAAATTGGTTTTTGTGTGTATTTTGGCGGCAAAAAAAAACATTTTTGCACTTGCACTCGAGTTCCATTTGAATTGATTTTCACACATTTATTATAGTAGGTAATGCATTTCAAAATAATTTAATACAAAAACACGATCCCATACGCGTAAAATAAATAATTCAATTAAAAAAGCAATCCTACTAACGATAAACAACTCGTGTTAGTGAAAGTATGTGTAAAATCTGAGAAAAATTGAGATTTCTCAAAAGTGATCTGAGATCGAAAAAAAGATAGGGTTTTGTGGCAAATCGAACATGAAAACGATATGTGTGCACTGTGCAGTTCTGTTTAACAGGGGTTTTTTCGGTTGTTAGGTAGAAATTTATTATTGGGTATAAATTTCAAATTAATGGTTCTGACGTATTTCATGCTTAAGATTAACAGAATCCTATTTTATACGTTTTTGTGTTTGTAGTTAGTAGTTTTTATCTATTCGTTTCGTTAAATACATACAAGCATTTTTAACTTTCTCCATTTCGTGATATAACGATGATAGAGGAACTCAAAAAAGTGGGTCGCAAAATTCTATCCGTCGTCTGTTTGTTCGTCCTTCCACAGGCCTACAGCGTAAACCGCTGATTTGTAGTTCGGGGGCGTTTTTTTTTTAGGAATGTAATCTCAATATTAACGATTTCAACAAAAATTGTTATTTAAGCTTATGTAGGTGCGGTTACCATGACTGCGTACATATAACGGTCATTTATAACTTAATGACAAAATCAGTTTTTCTCTATATTAGCCGTGTTTTTCTGAGCTCCAATCTCCGCAAAGCAAAGTAAAGTAGGGTTTTCAGCACGCTAATTACAACAACTACGCTATACTTGACACTTCGAGACTCGCAATAGTTGTTGTAATTGCGCTCAAAGCTCAAAAAAACAGGCCTATTATCGTACAATAACTTGAAAATACCTACATAGTATTTTTTTAAAATTTTGTTTTGTTTAGTTTACCTACCTAAAAACGGCAATAACGATTTGACCAAAATGCAAACTTAGAGTCGAATTGATGTTTTCAAAATTATTGTGTTCTTAATTTTAAGTTCGAAGAACCGAAAACACTAATTTTAAAAACTGCTCACATCTCGAAAACCCCTTTTTCGATTTCGATAAAACTTTAAAAACGAAATAATGCATGTTGAATACTGATTTCAAAATTGCAAACAAAGACATTGAATTTGTTTCTAGTATTTACTGCCCTAGTAATTCTTAATCGAATTTCATTCATGAATAAATTCCACATGATGTTGACTATCCGAGTTCAAATAGCCTACCTAAACCTAAAATACGGACTGCACATATCAATCCATAAATTTGATTATCTGTACATCAAAATACAAAAACGATCCACTAACAAAAAACAGTATCGAAACGCGACAATCGATGCTTTGTACCGACATAAAAGTAGACTGCTCTCGAGGCTTAAACGGCTACACAGACAGTTTACTGACAGGAACGATCCCGAGTTAAGGACACTGAAGTCGATGATCAAAAACCTGAAACAGTTGATCACCGAAAATTACAGAAAATCTGTAAGTTTGTATTGGGGCAATAAAATTCGGGCTATAAAAACCAGTAGTCCGAATATGTTCCCACAAATAAATAAACTGTTCAGGCGGAAAGATCATAGCGATATTTCATGTGTTCGAATACCTCGGACGAACGAAAACAGACAGACACTACTGACTGCTGGCATAAGTCCGGAGAGTGCTGACTCGAACGATGGCTTTTTCGTGGTCGAAGACCCGCAGGAGAGGGTGGATTTGATGGGAGCTTTCTTTGAGAGTGTGTATACGGTGAACAACCCTGTTTGCCGTAACCGCGATCTCGAGGAGAGGGCCTTTCTTAACCACTTTTATCTGCGGACCGAAATTCAAGATTGGCGATCCGAGAACAACGGTTTCACCGGGTTCAATGACGACAACCGTGCAAATGGCACAATCGCCGATGCAAATACTCATCTGTTCGTGAGTAGAGATGAACTTCGGTTTATCTTTGAATCATTGAAAAACAAAAAATCGGCGGGAGTTGACGGTGTCCCAAACGTCGTATTAAGACACCTGCCGCTAGAAGCGATAGATATCTTCGCCACTCTATTTAACAATGCCCTGAATAATGCATATTATCCGGAGCAGTGGAAAATAGCGGTGGTACACCCTATCCCTAAAAAGGATAAAGATAGGACAAACCCTGCTAATCTTCGGTCAATTAGTTTGCTCCCGAATGTTAGCAAGGTATTCGAGAAAGTCGTCAATAGATCTCTTTTGAGATGGGTTGAGGAAAACAAGATAATTCCGGAAAATCAGTTTGGCTTTAGAGCGGGGCATGACACTATTCATGCCGCGTCGAAACTGATCTCCGACATTCAGTGGAATAAAAGTAAGAATCAATGCACGGGTGCCTGCCTGGTCGACTTTGAGAAGGCCTTCGATACCGTATGGTTGGAGGGACTCTTTTATAAGCTGACCAGATTGGGCATTCAAAAACCTTTGCTGTATATGATTTATGACATGCTTATGGGAAAGAAGTTCGTTGTCAAATCTGGCAATGTGACTTCGAGCAGGGTTTTCGAAATTAAAAACGGCTTACAACAGGGAGCAGTGAATTCTCCGATCCTGTTTAATATTTACACAAGTGATCTGGTGGGTTCCCTCAGACATGCTATAGCGTACGCAGACGATTTAGTGGCGTACAGATCAGGACCAAAAATCGAGGTCATCAGAATCCTTCTGCAGCGTGACTTCGAGCAAATTAAGAGGTATTGCGATGATTGGAAGTTGAAAATCAATTTCCAAAAATCGGAAACAATCCTGTTCAGAACTCCATTGGCTGGGGCCCCTAGGGATACCAGAAAAAACTGGAGAAAATTAACAATTATTGGACAGCAGGGACGGCCGTTGGTGGTGAAAAACGTGGTCCGGTATCTTGGCATCTGGCTTGACCAGTATCTATATTTTGACAAACATATAGATGCTTGTCTTGCTGGGGCTAAGCGGGCCTACGCTCTGACAAGGAGACTGTTTCGCAGCAGTCAACTTGACTCCAGGGTGAAGGTCATTTGCTACGTGGCCCTCATAAGGCCCATCATCGCTTATGGCTGTCCTTTGTGGTTCAATATAGCGCCGTTCTATATGGAAAAGATTCGGGTGTTTGAGAGACAATGTCTCAGGGCCTGTCTAGGGTTGTTTAGAACTCCCGAATCTGAGTACACAAAATACTATCCCAACAGGACCCTATACAATGGGGCTCGACTGAATAGGGTTGACAATTTCCTTATTAAGGTGATTCGGAGGCACGTTGCGAGGGCGATGGCCAGTGATAATAGCCTGATCTCAGGGGCTTACTACCCCAATTTAATGTACCATGAGAGTACGCTTCGGTCTGGCTTTATCCCGCCTGAGGCATTCCTTCATGTAGACATGAAAGGGTTAGTCCAAAATAAAGATGGTGTGCCGGTATTATACCACAGCCACCGCGGCGCGAGGGATAAGCGGCTCATCCACGACGGGTCCGCCGCCAATGCTCAGGAGCTCCTCCGTTTTAGCACCGCAATTGCGGATCGGGACAAGGTCGATACGTTAAAGCAGTACACCGAATATTGGTGGCTTAAAGAAGAGGTGAGGGCTGATACGCTCTTCCGGGCCGGTGCGCTACTGACGTAGCATCCTCCTTAGTTTTAAGATAGATATTAAGTTTGTAGGTTTAGGATAGATTAGGGGGTCCTTGGGAGGGACTGGGCTAGCCGACATGTATGTGCTACCGAGACTCGACCGACGCTATTGCGTCGCTCGAGTCTCGGCGGCACGGGTGAACCCTTGTCGGCGGCTGTCAGGCGCCCATGGATGCAATCAGGATGGTGACCAATCCTTAAGATTGCTCACCACCCTGATTATAATTAATTTAGGCTAAGTAGCTTAGGTAGTTTTAAGTAGTTTATAGGTAAAACAATAATAATAAAGAATTCAAGTTTTCAAAGTTTCTTGAAAAATAAAAAACAACACAAATTAAATATAGATAGATTTAAGGCCGAAAGGCAATAACTTTAAGGATATTGTTAAGTTTAGAGCGCTCGCTAAGAGCCAGTAAGCTAGAATTAAGATAAATGTTAGCTTTAAATTAGATTTAATCGTTTTTGTCTAGAATGTAAGTTTATTGAATAATGCTAATAAAAATGAATTTAAAAGTACGATCCACTAACATTTTCGCATGGGTGCGATACCATTCGTGCTGAAAAACGATGACAAATCCACCCCTATTTAACGAGCCAGCCGCACAGACGCATAGCCATGCAAACGCAAAGCGCAAGTTAAAATGAACAGAACAACAACAAAACGATTTTCCTTGTTTTGCATCACACGAGCACGTATAGAAAGTAGGTAATAAGGGCAGACAAAAAAAAATATTTTACGGTTTCAGTTTTTTTCATGTTTTGATGGAGTAAAGAGAGAGAAAAAAACAGGGGATTCATTAATATCTCTTGTAAAATTATGAAGCTTTTAAAAAAGCTTTTTCTTGAACTAAATTTCATTTTCATATCCCACTTCTTCCCATATGGATAAGACATCTGTATATTTATTGTCTGTGGTAACACCATATTCTAATGGTTGGTGATGCGATTATTGGTTGTAAGTTGGCGCTAGATGGGATATTTGACAGGGGATGAATCGTCTGGGTATATGAGTTGCACCCGACCCATCGGAAACAGACTCTAATCTAAAATGATCTATATTTAAATAGGTACGTTACTATGGTAATATATGGTGGCGACAAATAATAAATAGTTTCCCTAAATAAATTTCTTACAATTATTGCTTAATTTTAGGGGCAGGAAAATTGCATACCTTTATGGGTAAATAATTCTCTCCAACAGGTTCTAATCTAAGATAATTAACTACGTTACTATGGAAACATGACGGCGAAAACTTGATTGTCACCAAAATCCTTTTAGTACCTGTTTACACCTTTCAAATAACATAAGTTTCATTCTCCTCATTTCATATTAAATACCAAAAAAGTGCACGGAAAGCTCAGATGTTCACGTATTAATATAATGATTATAATAATAGCAGAGAGGGTCTAGTGCACTGCGACACTGGGGTCTATCGTGCCCCCTGCTTATACCTTGGAAAGGTTCGTGCCCTTTTCCAGAGCGCCATCGCATCACAATTCCATTAAGAACCGTGTTTGAGGGTTTGCTCTGTCTTTGCCTTGGCGAGAATATAAACTTTAGAGCACTTCATCCAGCCCAGTTTCTCTTATGAATCTGAGAATGAGTAGAGGGTCTATGGTTTGTATATACTTATCTATTAGCTGGTACTTGCCCAGATGTGGGTTAATGCTCCACAGGATTCCAGAATGTTTTCTGGATTCTAAGGATTCTTAGGTTGTTTTTGCCTAGGCCGATACATGCTTTGAATCTTTTTAGGTTGTAATTCCCTATAAGTTTCTTAGCTTGCCTCAGGCCTTGGGTATTTTTGAAAGCTGTGGTTCTTTTTTCCATTTCCATTTTGCTGAACTCTTCTCGTAGGGTGTGTTCCCTTATGCCGCAGAATGGTTCAGGTCCTATGAAGGGCTCCGCCGTGACCAGGTATCCAGCAAATGGTTACTCTGTTGTTTTTACCTATTTTGTTAAGCTTGTGCAGGCATTTGATTTTATGATATAGGCGTCAAGTGCCTAGATGGCAGCTTGACTGTCTGACATCACTGCTATATTACAGTTTTTGTAATTTTTGAGAATGATTCGAACGCACCTATCTATGGCGCATATTTCAGCTTGGAAGATGCTGGTACATTTGCCCATGGATTCGTAGTGTTTAGTTCCTGACCCAAACACTCCTGCACCAGTTCCTTCGTCCGTTCTTGATCCATCTGTATACCATTTTACAATGTGGTGGCTCAGTCCGTAAATCGTGGATTCATTGCTCCAGTTTTTCTTATTGCTGAGCTTCGTTATGAAATTCTTCTCAAAATTGAATTTCCTGATGCTATCATCTCTGGGTATAGCTAGAAGTGGAAGTTTTTCGAGCCATACATTATATTCATTTGAACTAATGCACTTCTCCCTTCCGATTCTTCTTTTGCCATCCGTAGAATTGTTTTATATGCCGTATCTCAACCATGAGATGTAGAGGAATTAGCTCTTAGAGTACCTCCATGGCTGAAGTTGGGCATGTACGCATTGCTCCGGTAATGCATAGGCACGCTAATCTTTGCACTTTACTAAGAGTGTCTCTTGTTGTGACTAGACTGGTTCGGTTTGCCCATGCTACAGCTCCGTATGTGATCATAGGCCTCACAATCGCAATGTACTTCGCAGGTTACATCCCCACGACTTTCCTGCTAAGCTCTTGCATATCATAAGAGCGCGGGTTGCCTTCTTAGGAATCTCTTTCGTATGCTTACGCCAGATGAGTTTACTGTCAAGGTATATTCCTAGGTATTTTTCTTCGTTGACTGGTATCAGAGTTGTGCCTGATAATCGAATTGTTTTCAGTCCCTGAAGTTTTCTTTTCCTTGTGAATGGCACTATAGTTGCTTTTGCCGGATTGATGTTTAGCCCTGCTGTATGGCACCATTCTTGGTTTGCTCTTAGTCCCATCTGTATGATGTCACAGAGAGTTCCCTCAAACTTTCCGCTGGCAATCAATACCTACTATGTCATCGGCATATGCCTGACAGTTAATGCCAATGCTGGTTAGTTTCTCCAATAGTTCGTCCACAACAAGACTCCACATCAAGGGTGATAGTACCCCTCCTTGTGGACATCCTCTAGTTGTGTTTACTTTGATAGTTCCGGTTGATGTTTGAGTCTCTGCTGATCTGGTGCTCAGTAGTTCACACATCCACCTGGATATTGTATTGTTTACTCCTTTTCTATCCAGGGATCGTCTGATGGCCTCATGGGAGGTATTATCAAACGCCCCTTCAATGTCGAGAAAGGCGCACAATACCGTCTCTTTTGAGTTTAGAGCACTTTCAATCACTTCCGTTAGCTGATATAAGGCGGTCTCTGTTGATCTGCCCGCTCTATATGCATGCTGCCGATAGTGAAGGGGGGATGTCGTTAGTACTTCCTCCCTTAGATAGTTGTCCACTGCCTTTTCTGTAGTCTTTAAAAGGAACGACGTTAGGCTAATGGGTCTGTATGACTTTGGGTGAGATGGGTCTTTTTTCCCCGCTTTAGGTATAAACACAACCCTCGCCCGTCTCCACTGCGTTGGTATATAACCCAAATCAATGCTACTTTTTGTTATTTTGATCAGGTGTGGTTGGATTACATCCCACCCTTTCTGTAGTTGAGCAGGTATGACACCGTCCCCTGGTGCCTTGAAGGGTTGAAAGAAACGAATGGCCCATTTCAGTCTCCCCCTGGAGCAGATGGCTGATGCTGTTTCCCAGTCCTCTTTTCGGGGCCTGGCTAAAATGGTCACGTTCCCATTACCGCTGCTAGGGGAGGTCTGGAAAATGGTTTCTAGAAGCAGTCGCCGTCTTTGCCAAGGCTTTATGCAGCCTTGCCGCTGTGGGAGTATTTAAGATTGTCTCACAGAATCTCCTGAAACTATTTCTTTTAGCTTTTCTTATTTCCTTATTGTAAGCAGTGAGAGCCGTTTGGTATCTTTGCCAATCTCCGTTTCGCTTGGCAGTGTTAAACAACTTGCGTGTTCCGGATATAAGTTTTGACAGATTTTTGCTCCACCATGGCATATCTTTCTTGCTCCTTTCTTTTCCCAAGGGGCAGTTTCCTTCGAGCACATTCGTGATGGCGTCTGTAATATCCTCGACTGCGCTTAGCATTTGTTTCTTATTTTTAAACGAAATTCGAATGCATTGCTAGGATTGAGGAAGATTTATAAATTTTTAAGGTGTTGGTTTGATTATAGCCAGAATTTGAAATATCGTATCCGTTCTGTTAAATCATTAAATAATGTTGGTTGTTCCAAAAAGGTTCTTACCTTAATTTATAAAAGCCTTGTATAGTCAAAGTGGCAATTACAAGCTGAAGTAGATCGCACGCCCACACTTATGGACCTCTGCTAATAGCACGAAAACACTGGGTTCGAGTAATCTGTAGTAAGAATCGTTTCACTGAAAGCTGGCATTTCTACAAGGAATTGCGAATCTAGGCAATACATAGGTTCTTAAAGTATTAATAGCAAAGCTTATAATATACCAAGTTGGAATCTTCACTCTTTTGTTAAAAAAATTAAAAATAATATGGTTATACACAATCGACTTTTATTGCATATAATCTTTCTAAGGTGTTCTGCATTTTTTTTGGAATTGTTATTTTTATTTAACAATAATAATTTAGCTGTTTTGTTTTTATATGCAACTAGCTGTACCCTCGGCTTCGCCCGTGCAAAATGTGGTTTCAGAACAGTTGATGGGAAAAAGATCTAAGAAATTTGCTATCTTGTAGGGGGCCATTTTTTCGCAAAAAATATATATTCTCATAACGCTTGAGTTGGCCAATAACAGGATATTTCTTCCCACTGCATAAAATAATTTGTCTTCCTTCCGTAATTTTAACAGGTATTCGTTTCAAATGTTAAATCATTTTCTTTCAGTCCCGTATACATTTCGCACCCTATCTCTTTCAATCCCACGCCCCACACGCCACATTCTTACACGCCAAAAGCGGATACAATTGTATCAGTTAATAACATGTTCAATGAAGTATTGAAACTAAGAATTTGTTAAGAAACGCATATCATAATTTTAAAATTGAAAGCTTTCTTTTACAAAAGAACTCACAAATAATAGTGATAAGGCGGACTAAAAAGCCTAAATCCTAAGGTAAGACTCAACTATTATTATTATTTTATCCTTTGTTTTCAAAAACAATGTATTTTTTATTATGGTCATCAATGCCACCAATAATGTTTTCGAAATATCGACTTATTTTATTTAAAGGCCAAGGAGGGAACATATTTGTTTTTTTTTTTTTAAATCATGAGCTTAGTAAATATGTAGTAACCTCACCCAGGTGAAAATCGTTGAAATGTCTCAAATTTCGCCTAGTATTTATTTAAAATACCATTTAAGTTATCGAGTTATTGGATATCCTATGTTGTACCTGCAGATGTCCTCTATAAGGAGGCATTTACTATATTTATTTTCGAACGCAAAGCGTGACAAAGAAAAAAGCGAAACGAAACGAAAAAAAAAATTACTCTTGTCCATTTTTTCCGGAATTTATTTAGTTATATATGTTGAAACAAATTGGAGATTGTGGGCCGAGGTATCCTCTATAGGCCTGTGAAAAATTCACCAAAATATATTAAGAAGTTTCTAAGATTTTTGCATTTAAAGGCAGGCAGTCAAATGCATTCTAAGTCGAACAGAACTACACCAATTTCTTTATAAGATTATTAATTTTAATTTATAAAAACTCAC
The DNA here is from genome assembly GCA_949126925.1 of Cheilosia vernalis. Classification (NCBI taxonomy): domain Eukaryota; kingdom Metazoa; phylum Arthropoda; class Insecta; order Diptera; family Syrphidae; genus Cheilosia; species Cheilosia vernalis. The sequence goes on from OX421358.1 coordinate 46,756,196, forward strand.
AAAATCGCAATGAAGAAGTCCGAATCTGTAATGCTCAATGGCCGGCAAACGTTATTCGAACGAACAAAACACGAATTCGCAAAGTGCAATATGGACGCTGAAACAGCAACGAATGAAGAAACTGCGCAACTGAATCAAATGGCACAGCGCCACTACACATGAAACAAAATTGGCTTCTCGATTGATCGATAATAGATGGCGTTACGTTGCGTGTCTATCTGACAGTTCAATTGTGATACGATATGTTACATACAAATTTGATTCTTTTTCTGGTTGTTGCCAAAATAAATAAATACAAAATGAAAAAAAAAAAATTGAAAAAAATCGAAAAAACACGCTGGGTGGTCAAAATAAGACATTTTGAAATTTTTAAATTTTTTTCTTTTAAAACTCGTGCTGAGAAAATACCTTTCCAACAAAGTATAAATCATCAAAATCGGTTCGGCCAATCTCGAGTTATGGGATAACATCGCTTCGGACACTTTCTTTTATATATATAATTTATATTATATACTAGCTGACCCGTGCTCGCCTTGCTTCGCCAGAGTTCCACTTCTCAAATTCAAAACAAAATAATAAAAGCTATACAAACCCACTCCGCTGCTGTAAGTGACGTGTAGCAAGAAACAAAGGAAACAATGACTTAGTTTTATAATAGTAGGGATTTTTGAATTATATAGTTTTTGTAAATATAACATAGACTTCAGTGGAATCCAGCCACTCTTACCCAAAAAAGAGAAGAAAAACTGTCAGTAAAACAACCCAAACAAATAGTTTGCCTCTTCTATTATTCCCTCACAATCTCATTTATGTAGTATTCGATTCGGCTTCTTCAGATTTGCTCACAGATTTCCGATTTCGTGTGCCTAGTCGAACATAAAACCGTCACCTGCTCTTTTTAGTGTTCATACCTATTCGTGCGATTTGAATATGTACACTGTACAATCTTCGATACTTTTCTAAGCGATTTCCATTCACTGGTTAAATTTTGTATTAAAGCATTAGAAATATCCGTCCCGATTGATTATTAAATATTTATACATAAATAATTTACAAAAATTGATTCACTCGATGCAATGCCTTTCTTTGCTGGAGAAAAACTCTACCAGTTGTCAAATTCAAACGCACTTGTATTGGTAAATCTGAGAAAATATCTTGATTCGCAAAAGTGCTCTGAAATCTGAAAAAGATTGCTTTATTTGTACCAAACGAACATATAAATTGCTCTGAGAGAAAAAAAAGTGCTCTCAGAGTGCCCAATCGAATGCCACATTACATTCCAATTATTACATTTCCCTAGCGAACAAAAAATCGACAACATCGCCACCTATCGGATCCAAAACTATCCTATCTTTCTAGCTGCGTACGACCATGCACACAAACAAAGTTTCATTGAGATCGGTTGAGTTTCTCAAAAAAAACCGACAACAGCGCCACCTATCGGGTCCAAAACTATCCTATCTTTCTAGCTGCGTACGACCATGCACACAAACAAAGTTGCATTAGGATCGGTTGAGTTTCTCAAAAAAATTCACAACAGCGCCACCTATCGGGTGTCGGTTTCTCGGTGTCGTTTTAAATGTAACGCGAATTCATTAATTTCTTCCCATCTAAAAGTGTCCAACGCGCCTAAAGAAGTAATAACTTCAAAAAAACATAAAGCAGAAAAGGTGCAGTTGCATATCCATGCATACGAAAAAAAACAATACCGAGCACAAACGGGATTCGTTCGTGGCATGCATGCACATGAATCACTAATCAGATCACAATCAATGTAGCGCATTTTAAACACAATTGAGTGTGACTCCCTTCCAATCTCAAACAATTACATTACATACCTGACCTGACCTATCTCCCTCCCACCCATGCACCACATTAATACTCCACCCACAACTCCACTCTCTCCGCTATCACCAGTTCAATTTCAATTTAAGAAGTGAGCAAAAAAAAAAAAAAAAAACACAAAGCACAAAAGGTGTATAAAAAAAAGAGAAACAAAAAGCATACAGCAGAAAAGGTACAGAGAGAGAAACAGGTTTTGCCGCACACACACACAAAATTTCCTCTACTGAATGCCGGGCAAATCCAACGATCTGGCTTCAATCGAACATTTTACTTTTTTGAATTGTATAAAATTTATAGTTTAATGCTTATTGTTCAGCTTCAGAACTACGTACAAAGATGATTTATATCTTAAAATCTTTGTATATAATTGAACTTTATATTAAAACAAATCCTTTTTCATTCGGTTGAGTCATTCCAAAGCTAGGAGCTAGAAGGCATTCGAGAATTACAACTTTTGTTAGATATCAGCTTAAATCTCCGCTTCCGGACAGCGGATAATGATTAAACATTATCCTAAATTCTAATATCGACAATTTCCAATGCAATTGTGAAAACCGAAATCAATTTCGTGCAGTAGGTACTTTTTGAGCCCAATGCGTACAAACTGTTTACAGCCGGAAAAAAGCTACAGTTTTATTATAGTAAGGATATAGACTAGCTGACCCGGCAAACGTTGTTTTGCCATATGAATTATTTCTAGAGTGTGAAAATATATCTTATTTATTGTAAAAGTGTGCGTGTGTGGTATGTGAGTGGAAGAGGCATGGAGTACTGTGAACTTTGACGGAATATGAAAATAAAAACACATCAAATACTATATTTTTTTAATTTATTGTAACTTTTTTTTTTATTATATGTACAACGAATTCTGAAAATATTAGCGAACAATATTAATCGCTTAGTGCAATGGTGTGTACAATGTTTTTTGTCCTTCAATCTTTAGCTAGCACAAACAAACTGGATGGTTTGCCCACTCGAGAGCATGTCACGTATAATTGTCCGTGTGAAAAACATGGTGTGCTCAAATCTAAGCGACAAACAGACATTGTTTGGCCCTGAGACTTATTAATAGTCATTGCAAAGGCCAGTCTAATGGGGAACTGAGTGTGTTTAAATTGAATGGGCACATCTGAGGGTATAATAGGGATTCGTGGAAGTAATATACTTTCACCCCGGAATTTGCCATTTAAAATAATGGCTTCGATAATGTTGTTCATTAATTTTTTAACGACTAGTCGCGTGCCGTTGCACAACCGTGGTGGGCTCAAATTACGAAGCAAAATAACTGGAGATCCGACTTTGAGGTTTGAGTACTAATTTATGCGGTGGTATGCCTGGTAAATTCAATGAGTTTAAAAACTCTGTTAGAAAATTTGCAGCTTCCAAGACATCGCAAACTGCATCAACGGATTTATGTGTCACCAAGTTACCTGGCAATAACTGTTGTATCTTGAGATTCAATTCGTTGATGACCACATTTTTTGCTGCTAAAATCGCCCTTTCTGCCAACCACTCATGATGAATGTATTTTGTGTGTACATCGGGAAATATTAGGTTAATGAGAGCATCTTTCGAATCAATGATTGTGCAGAATCCGTCCGGCAATTTTATGCATCCAGTCTCATCCTTAGTAACTTTTCCATCTCCGATATCTAACAGTTTTTTTCAGAATTTTTCAGCAAATGGATCTTGAAGCATTTGGACGCGCACATTTACTTTTAGTTTAACTTTTTCAACATTACGCCACAGTGGAGATGATTTCAAGCAAGCATTGATCTCATCAGCGTACGTTGAACGCGGAATGACGGGAAGTGTTTGTCTGAAATCACCTGAAAGGAGTAATAGAGTGCCGCCAAATAATTTGTCATTGTTTTTCATATCTTTCAATGTCCTGTTCAACGCCTCAAGCGAATGTTTGTGGGCCATAGCGCATTCATCCCAGATGATAATCTTACACTGTTTCAACACTGTGGCCATAGACGATTGTTTTTGTTTTATATATTACACACTGCATCTGGGTTGTTTTGAATATTTAGTGGCAGCTTAAATATTGAATGAGCTGTTCTGCCTCCATCCAATAAAGTTGCCGCAATGCCAGATGATGCAACCGCCAACGCGATACTATTATTTGATCGTATTTCAGCGAGAATTAGCGAAATAACAAATGTTTTGCTAGTTCCACCTGGTGCATAAAAAAAAAAAGAATCCACCTTGTCCTGCCGAAACTGCGAGCATAATGCGGTCATAAATGTTCCTTTGTTCCTCATTCATTAGTGGAACATTGCGTGTAACAATCGCTGCCAATTCTACCGTATTGTATTGAAGTTCACTATTCATGTCAGTGTTTAATTAATCAGATGCACTTCGATTTGGCGAAGGCATACCGAAATGACTGAGTGGCAAGTTGGCAATTATAATGCAAGGATCCTCAATAGCAATCAGTGCTTCATTGTACATAGCATCGCTGAATGCTATCGTTAGATCGTTGCAACGTGTGCGATATTGATACAGTATATCATCAGTCATCGAATCTTTGTGATTGTACCATAACGTTTCTATTCGGGCCGGGAAACATGTAGTTAATACTATAGCGAATAGTAGACGCACGATTACACAATTGAAAAAATTCGGTGAGTGTAGTTTTTGGTGGATTTATAGTTAGGTCAATCGCTGTCTCGTTCGTGAAATATACCCGCTGACCGTTCTCAAGATGGACAGCTAAATGAATAACGGTTGGATCCCGTTCATGAATTGGGAAACCAAAGATATTTGGTACAACATTATTTCATCGTTGTTATTCACTGAAGGAACAGTTACATTGGTATTTTCCACTCGAAATACCGATATATCACTGCCTTTATTCACACACTTGCAAATATATTTGATTTTCTTCACTGAACTACAAAACTCTACATTAATATAAGCTTGCAATGTTTTGCTCAGTAGGTAGAGGTGAATAAGGCACCACCCAACGATTGTCAATGTCAATGTCGATGTTGTTGATTTTTTTAATAATGACGATGTATTGCATAGGGAAAGGATTAACTCTAAACGAAATATTTGTAACTTTAACAGCCAAGAAGAAAACTAACCACACCTATCAACTTGGTTGGTAAGCCTTCTATCTCCACACCGGTACCGAAGGTGTTATGGTACCTTTGAGCTGCCCTCCCCATAACCCTACTCACGAATGAGCAGAGTACCACGATTGTTACATGCTCATTTTTCGTAACAGCCCCTACGTGAAAACTCAAAACTCTCAACAGCTCCTGTCCTGTTGTCTATCATCATTGTCCAGGTACGTCATCTCAATCACCCCTATATTTCAACTTACTTCTTACTCACACAGTCACACATGATAATGCCAGGATCCTGAAAATACTTGACAAACAAAAATGATGAATTCAACCACCATCAAACAAATCAAAGTATATACTCCATTTCAAAAAGTTACTTAACATAAACAAACTACTTATTACGTAGGTATATTTAAAAAAAAATCATAATTTTAGACAACAACAATTTGCTTGGAAAATAATTAAAATATTTGACAACAACAATAGCTTTTAAAATTTAAAATATTTTTTTTTGGTATTTGAAGTGTTACTACTCGATTTCTATCCAGTTTATTGTTTTTTTCAAAGTGCACTTCCCCATGAAAAACGAAATATGCACCTTAACGCCACCTGTAAACTCTTAGGGGTATAAAAATTAGTTTAAAACCTTTTCTCATACCTACTGAATTTACATATAAAATTTCATCTAAATCGGTTCAGCCGTTTCGGAGGAGTATAACCACTAAAACTGTGACACGAGATTTTTATATATTAAGACTAGCTGACCCGGCGAACTTCGTTCCGCCCAAATTCGTTAATGTACCTAATGAAAATATTAATTCCTAGCATGCACAATGCACATGCTATTTTATGTAGATGCTTAAAAACCTCTTTCGTTGAGACACAAATTGCAAAAATTCCGCAGCAACGAAATCAATTCATTCGAAGCGTCAACAGGAACATGACCATTACCGATAGTTGGCAGTTGATTGGAGAACATTTAGCAAACATGCAGATGGATCATTTAGCAAACATGCGATGTCGTCAGCTGAAGTTTCTTCACATAACACCACAATATCGATGATTTGAGGCAAGCATTGATCTCATCGGCAGCGGTCGATCGTGGTATTACTGGTAGCGTTTACCGGAAATCGCTTGAGACTAAAATCAATGCACCCCAAAAACGTCGCGTCATTATACAGATCTTTCATATTGCGATTCAGAGCTTCTAACGCACGCTTATGCGACATTGTGCATTCGTCCCAGATAATAATTTTGCTTGCTGCTGTTCTATTTGAAATAAAAAGACTGCACGCGTTCTTTAATTCAAGGATATATTAATTCAAAAGAACTTAAAACTAATTAATGTCGATACACGTCTGACCTGTAAGCCGACTTCAATTTGAGTGCCACGGAAAATAGCTGTCTCTGTCAACCACATCGTAGGTTGTATGTACTTGAGAAAAATGTTGCCAGATATCACTGAATTCTACTTTAAGGTAGGTATGCTACTTTAACCTTTGATATACACAGCACTCTCCCCCACTCAAATTGAAAACAACCCTTACATAAAAATTGCTATGATTATAAATTTTCAATAGCGTTGTCGCAACCTGATTTTCTCAGTTACCTTACGTTTCCCTTTCCTTAAGGCTATAGGCAAATTCATATTGCTTTTCGATGCATCAGAAACTCTAGGGAAACGCTCTGGTTTAGGTTTAGCTGGTCTAGGCTTATTACTTCTTAACTCTATACTATTTCCCTTAGGAATAGCATCAAGACGAGCTTGAAACTTTTCACAAGAACGTTTCCTTAGCTGATTTTGATGTACATATCGAATTTTAGAATTCAATTCAACGAGATATGTTAAACTGCTAACTATTTTTTTAACAATTGCTGGAACCCACCGAATTACATTTTTTAACTCACTTCTATATAAAACTCTCTCCCCCACAAAAAAATTCTTAAATTGGGTAGCAATTTTTTCAGTTTCCATTACATGTTTAGAAACTTCCCTTTTAATTCCCTTTTTACTTGAATTAGACAGAAAATCTTCCTTTAATCTCCCATCAAAATTAACTTTAGGATTAATATAATCTAAGTTTTTCAAAGGCTTAAAAGATAGTATGAGCTCGGAGGGTGATTTGCCAGTGACGGTACACGGAGTGTTATTATACACCATTAAAAATTCAAAAATGTTGTTCTCTAAATTCGAACTACTTTGCTTTTCTAAGACAAGTTTTCCCAATGTTGACTTCGCAGTTTGAACCCCTCGTTCAGCCAACCCATTACTTTGGCTATGGTAAGGCGGAGTTGGTTTGTATTCAATTTTTTTAGTGAAGCAGTATTTTTTAAAAAGAGACGCACTAAACGGGGGACCATTATCCGTAACTATGCATTTGGGATAACCAAAAACTACAAATATTTTTCTTAGCTTAACTAAAAGAGATGATAAATTAGTTGACGTCATAATTTTTACCACAAAGAACTTGCTATAAGCATCAACCATAATCAAGCAGGTCTTACCTGCAAAATGGAAAAAATCCAAATGGATCCTATCAAACGGATGCTTGGCGCTTGGCCACTTAGTGTCACATTTTTCCTTCGGAACTTTTCCGGTGCTTTCGCAAATAGAGCATTCTCCTACATATTTTTCAATGTCTTTATCAATACTAGGCCACCACACATATGACCTAGCCAGCATCTTCATTCGGACGATGCCGACATGACCTTCATGTAAGACCTCCAAGACCAACTTATTTACTTTACGAGGGATAACTATTCTGTGATTGTAGAAAACACACTGATCTTCTATACAGAGCATATTCCTTTTTATAAAATATACCCGCAAATCATCTTTTATAATATTAGGCCACCCGACTCTTAAAAATTTTGAAACTGACGACAAAAGCTTATCCTCCAAAGTTTCTCTCTGTATCATTTCAAAATCCACGAGATTATCCGAGCTAAAATAAAAAATAGGCACTTGCTCCACTTCAGAGTCAACACTTAATGGGTGCCTTGAAAGATAATCGACATGGCTCATTTTTGAGCCCTTCCTATATACAATTTTGTATTGGTACTGAGACAACAGTATTGACCAACGCTGAAGTCTAGCTGATGCTACAGCAGAATTCTGTCTGCTTGGATTAAATATTTCTTTGATAGCCATATTATCCGTAACTAAAACAAAATCATGGCCATAAATATATGTGTGAAATTTTTTCACAGCAAAAACAACCGCCAGCCCCTCTCTATGCAACTGAGAATAATTACGCTCAGCTGCATTTAATGTGCAAGAAGCAAAAAAAACTGGCTTCTCTACCCCTTCTACTAAATGAGCTAAAATGGCTCCTACTCCAACTGGACTAGCATCCGTAAGAAACACAATTTCCTTACTAGGGTCGTAGAGTTCCAAGCGACTGTTATTGAGTAGAGACTCTTTGCATTTCCTGAATGCCTTCTCGCATTCCGGCGACCAAATTAACTTCTGACCCTTACGCCTTAAACAGTGGGTAACTATCCGACGAAAAATTCGGTAAGAATTGATTGTAGAAGTTTAGTAACCCCAAAAAAGATCCAAGTTGTTGCACATTACTTGGGGCAGGTGCCTCGACAATGGCCTTAACCTTTTCTTGGTTTGGCCTCAGCCCTTCACTAGAAAGAGTGTGCCCCAAAAATTCAACGGATGATTTCAAAAACTTGCACTTTGCTAAATTAATTCTAACATTGTGTTTACTTAAACGCTGCATAACCTCGAATAACAATGCAAGGCATTCCTCATTTGTTTCAGCTCCAATTATAATATCGTCAATATAACTCTTTACACGCTTTAACCCCAGCAAGATCCTATCCATAATGGACTGAAAAATACCCGGTGCACTACTCACTCCAAGAATAAGACGCGTAAATGCAAACAGCCCCTTGAACGTATTGTTACATTCAGGCTGGGATTCGTAAAGATAAAACACTATTCCGTTTAACTTCTCTAATAAAATTCACTTTTATTACACTTTTATCGACTATTCTAATATTTCACTTATAAAGTACCAGAACACTATTACTTAAACAAATCTTCAACGTTTCAAACCAATCACTTAATTTACTCTATTACTTTTCACTTATTTATCTTCACAAACTATTACTATCTCGAACTTTAACCAATCACTGTTATAAATCAACTGTCTCGCCCTCTTCTAAAAGCTGTCCTTTTATACCCGCTCCGCCATCTGACGAGAACTTTCTAGCTAATTCTAAGTGGTTCTAGAACAAGGTCAGTGGTGAAATACATTTACTTGACAGGTTCCAGTCTCCAATTGGAAGTGACACTTGGGTGGAACTTGTTTGGTGACTAAGGGGTTGTTTTCACTTCACCATTTTAGGTTACACGATACATTCCACACCACAATGTCCCCCTCTTAAACTTGTTCGTCCCGAACAAACTCGTTAACATTTTCACCATTATAACGATGAAGACGATCCACATGAACGACTTTCAGCTTGCCTCTTCCTCGTTGGATGCGATAGACAACGTCGTTGATGCGCTTTACGATTGTATAGGGCCCTTCCCAGTCTTGTTGCAACTTAGGCGATAAACCTTTCCTTCGATGAGGGTTATACAGCCATACCAGATCTCCTTCCTGGAATCCTGTAGTTGTCGTTTTAGTATCGTACCTCGTTTTCATGCGGTCACTGGCTATCTTAATCTTATCCCTAGTGTCTCGATGCACGTCCCTGATGATATCCCTGAGGTCTGCAACGTATTCCTCATCATTCTTGGGTTCTTCGTATGGATATCCAAACATCAACTCGCTAGGTAGGCGGACTGTTCGACCAAATAAGATTTCAGATGGAGTATGTCCTGTGGTGTTATGCACTGCTCCTCGATAAGCCAATAAAAACATGGGAATCTGCTTATCCCAGTCTCTCTGGTCTTCGCCAACGACCTTAGAGAGGTGTTCATTCAGTGTCCTGTTGAAGCGCTCCACCATCCCATCTGATTGTGGATGAAGCGGGGTTGTCCTTGTCTTGTGAATCCCGAGTAACTGGCACACTCCTTGGAAAATCTTCGACTCGAAGTTCCGTCCTTGGTCTGAATGCAGTTCCATTGGTACACCGAATCTGCTTACCCAGTTATTGACGATTTGCTCCACCACGGTTTTAGCTTCTTGATTTGGGATAGCAAATGCTTCAGGCCACTTACTGAAATAGTCCATAACAACGAGGATGTAACGATTTCCATTGTTTGTTTCAGGAAACGGTCCCGCAATGTCAACTGCTATCCTTTCGAAAGGGGCTCCAACATTGTATTGATGCATTTTGCCACGGACTTTCAATCTCGGACCTTTGCTGGCCGCACATGTAACGCATTTCCTGCACCAAGTTTCAACGTCCTCCCTTGAATGAATCCAGTAAAAGCGTTCCCGCACTTTTTCGAGCGTTTTATTGATTCCCAAGTGGCCTCCAGACACTCCATCATGCAATTCCCTGAGCACTTCCATAACCTTTGACCTGGGTACAACAAGCTGCATTACGAACGACTTTCCATCCGGGCTTTCCCATCTTCTTTTTAGAATGCCGTCTTGTATGTGAAGGGAGTCCCACTGCGCCCAGTATGCCTTTAGCTCGGGGCTCCTATTGGATATCTCCTGCCAGTCTGGTTTTCCCTCATGCTCCTTCCAGGCGATAATAGGTTCGATATCCGGATCTTCCCTTTGAGCCTCCCGTATTTCCCGCGCACTCCAGCCACCAATGGGCATAGTTCTCACCCTTTGAACGGACGCGACATCTTTTTCCTCGTGTCGTAAGCAATGTTTGCAATTTGCTTTGCACGGTCGACGGGAGAGAGCGTCTGCATTAGAGTTAAGACTTCCCTTTCGATGTTGTATTTCGTAGTCGTACATCTGCAGCCGTTCGATCCACCTTGCGACTTGGCCTTCAGGATTCTTAAAGTGCAGCAGCCACTTTAAAGATGCATGATCTGTGCGGAGGATGAATTTCCGCCCATAAAGGTACTTATGGAAATGTTTTGTCGCCAATACCAAAGCAAGGAGTTCGCGCCTGGTAACACAGTAGTTCTTTTCTGGCTTTGAGAGAACTTTGCTGAAGTAGGAAACTACTTTCTCTTGGCCATCGTGCACCTGGGAAAGGACGGCTCCAATTCCGACATTACTAGCGTCTGCATCCACAATAAATGTTTTCCCAGGGGTGGGGTACGCTAGTATGGGGGCGTTGCACAACTGTTGTTTAAGTTCCTTGAAGCTCTTTTCGCACTCACCTGACCATTTGAATTGTTTGCCTTTTTCTGTCAGTTGATGCAAGCTCTTTGCGATCCTGGCAAAGTCCTTTACAAATCGTCTGTAATAGGTCGCAAGTCCCAGGAAGCTTCTCAGTTGATGTTTGTCTTTGGGTACCGGCCAGTTTTTCACTGCATCGACCTTCTCCGGATCAGTCTTGACTCCTTTAGAAGAGATGATGTGCCCGAGGTACTTCACTTCTGGTCTAAATAAGGAACACTTCTTCGGGTTAAGTTTTAGTTGCGCACTTCGTAGCCTTTGGAACACCTCCTTAAGGTTATCTCGATGTTCGTTAAATGTTTTTCCTACTACGATGACATCGTCCAGGTAGACCAAGCAGGTTTTCCACGTTAGTCCCAGCAGAACGCGCTCCATTAGACGTTCAAAGGTAGCTGGAGCATTGCACAGTCCAAATGGCATTACTGTAAACTGCCAAAGGCCGTTTCCTGCTGTGAATGCTGTTTTCTCGCGGTCTTCTGGGTGGATCTGCACTTGCCAGTAGCCACTCTTCAGATCGAGAGTCGAAAACCATTTGGCTCCAGATAGTGTGTCCAGGGTGTCGTCAATTCTTGGAAGGGGGTAGCTATCCTTCTTGGTGACGTTGTTGAGTTGGCGATAGTCCACGCAGAATCTCGTACTTCCGTCTTTCTTCTTGACCAGGACGACCGGCGATGCCCACGGACTTTTTGAGCTTTCAATCAGTCCTTCCTTTTCCATCGTCGATACCATTTCTGCAACCTCCGTCTGCTTAGCCAATGGTAGTCGTCGGGGAGGCTGACGAATCGGTCTCGCATCTCCGGTGTCGATTCGGTGTTGTACGAGATGTGTTCGGCCATACTCGCCGTTCTGTGAAGCAAATATATCAGCAAACTCATTGATTAGACTCCCTGCAATGGATCGCTGCTCCTGATCCAGCTCGCACTCTCCGAGTATATTCTTTTTTATTTCCGATATCTCCGTAGGTCTAACCGCTTTCACATCACTTGCATTGGACAACTTTGTGACCGCAGTAATCGGTACGCACTTTCCAATCACTTCTCCTTGCTTTAGTTTCACGCTTTTGTGTTCCACATTGAGGACACGAACGGGAACCATGTTGTTTTTGGGTTCAACCAGCATCTTTCCGACAATATAGCTCTGATAATAATTTTCTGGATCTGACTCGACTAGGTAGAATCGGTGGCTCCCAGGATCACCTTCCAGCTTTGTCCAAATAACTGTCTCTGACGAAGGTGGTAATATTTCGTCCTCACTTACAACTGTCCTTAGAGCTGCGACGTTCTCGTTCCCGTAAACCATCGGAATCTCGACGTTCTTGTACTTTATAACTTGCGAACCGATGTCGAGCACTATATCATGCGTCTTCATAAAGTCGATTCCGATGATGCATTCGTCACATATATCAGCCACTAAGAATGCATGGGAGAAGACTATTCCTGCAAGGTTTATCGTCAAGAGTACCTCACCATACACCTTTGCTGTTGCTCCAGTTGCTGTTTTCAGACAGTAGCTGCTGGTGTTATGCAGCCATGATTGGCGAACGATGTCCCTTCTGATTATGGAAGCGGTGGCACCTGTATCGATTGTAGCCACATACTTTTTCTGGCCGATATGGGCTTCCACTGTCAGGCTCCTATTACATCGTTTGGTCTGGGAAACCTGAATTGTGGTCCTGGGGGCGTCGATTCCAGAAACCAGCTTCTGCCCCGCGAAGTTGGTTCTTACTCGTTTCCCGACTGATGGCTTTGTGATGTTCCATCCGCCGAACGCTCAAACGCCTCCTCGTTTCTAGTTCTGCAATGTGGACAACTGCCCTGTCTACGTTCGGCTCTGCACTGTCGTTGTAGATGTCCAATTTTGTTGCAGTTCCAGCAACGGATCGGTCCCCTTCGAGAACTGTTACGGTCGACTACTTCTGTTCTCTGGCACGAGCATTCAACGGATGTCATTTCTCTCACGCGGTGAAATCCTTGAGATGCTTGGTCAGCAGCTCTCATGGTTAAAGCAAATGCCAGTGCCTCAGGAAGAGTTCTCTTTCCAGCCATTCGTAGAGCCATCTGCAGTTGTCTGTCCTCTATGGCTTGTGTAAATGCCTCAATAGCCATTTCATTGATGACATCCTCGCCGGCATTGGGATAAGACAAGTGCGCTAGCCGTTCGATATCAGCTTGCAGTTGCTGGAGTGTTTCTCCCCTCTTCTGGATTCGACTGCGAAGTTGCACTCTATATACTTGCTGCATATGGTCGTCACCGAATCGCATCTCAATAGCCTTCACCAATGCATCGTAGTCGCGTTGTTTTTCTGCTGAGACAGTTTGAAGCAATTCTGCAGCTGTACCTCGTAATGCGAGTGTTAATGCAATCGACTTTTCCTCGTCGTCCCATCCATTGGTCGTTGCAGCTGCTTCGAACTGTCTCTTATAAATTGGCCATGATGTTTGACCATCAAAAACGGGTGGTTGCATCTCCTTCCTTCTTGGGCAGTCAGCAGAATATTCCCGAGCCTTTTGCTTCTTGACTTTTTCCAGTTCTTTAGCTATGTTCGCGATGTTTGTTCCTTGTTTATGAAACATTTCATTAATTTTCTCAAACTTTGTTTCATGCTCGTTTAATTTTTCATCAATTTCGTCGATTTTTACTTCTAGAACATTCTTAAATTCTTCCACGGCGTCTTTTTGTGCGGCGACAATGGAATTTTTCTGTTCTTCTAAAGAATTCTTTTGTTCTTCTAGAGAATTTTTCTGTTCTTCTAGAGAATTCTTCTGTTCTGCGAACTTCAATTCCATGGAATTTTTCTGTTGTTCTAGAGAATTCTTCTGTTCTGCGAACTTTGATTCCATAGAATATTTCTGTTCTTCCATCTTCGTAAGAAGTAATTCCATCATAGAGCTAATGTCAACGCCTGTACTTACTTGTTCTTCTGACACGTCGAATAGCATGGTTTTTGGATCTTCTCCGTCGTTTTGGACAGCTTCCTGTAGACGAAGGATGAGGTCACTTTTTCCTCCAGCTGTGGATAGATTCCGTTTTTCTAGTTCACTTTTTAATTGGGGTATGCTTAGTTGCAGCAATATACGACCCATTTTGTTTGTCTCTTGTAATTTAGAAATTCACACAAATTCACTTTTTTTTTTTTTTTTTTTTTTTAAACTACACTTAGACACTTAGCACAGAATAAGTTTTATCCCACTTCTGACACCAATGTTACATTCAGGCTGGGATTCGTAAAGATAAAACACTATTCCGTTTAACTTCTCTAATAAAATTCACTTTTATTACACTTTTATCGACTATTCTAATATTTCACTTATAAAGTACCAGAACACTATTACTTAAACAATTCTTCAACGTTTCAAACCAATCACTTAATTTACTCTATTACTTTTCACTTATTTATCTTCACAAACTATTACTATCTCGAACTTTAACCAATCACTGTTATAAATCAACTGTCTCGCCCTCTTCTAAAAGCTGTCCTTTTATACCCGCTCCGCCATCTGACGAGAACTTTCTAGCTAATTCTAAGTGGTTCTAGAACAAGGTCAGTGGTGAAATACATTTACTTGACAGGTTCCAGTCTCCAATTGGAAGTGACACTTGGGTGGAACTTGTTTGGTGACTAAGGGGTTGTTTTCACTTCACCATTTTAGGTTACACGATACATTCCACACCACAGTATTTATAACTAGCAATTTCTTTGATGCTTCATTTACCGGAACTTGTAGGTATGCACCAGAGAGATCTATAACACAGAATACACGACATCCCGAAAACAGGGCAAAAATTTCTTGGATCTTCGGAATCGGATAATACATTGTATAAATGCACTTGTTTATCGTGACTCTGCAGTCGACACATATTCTTATCGAGCCATCTTTTTTAGGCACTATAACAATTGGGCTTGCCTACCGGCTGACGTCAACCTTCTCTAAAATTCCTTCGTTTACTAACCGGGCTAACTCTAATTCCACCTTATCGCGCAATTTAAATGGGACACTGTAAGCCACGTGAAAAATGGGAACGGCGTCTTCCTTTAAAACAATATCTGCTTCGAACCCCGTTATTGGTGACTTTAAATTGGGATCCACAACATTGGGAAATTTTGTTTTGATCTCTTTAATTACATTTACCTCATCTGTGATTTTACCGATAGATACAACACTTTCAAACCCGTTTCTCCAGTTCGGAAAAAGAATGTCGATCCAATTACGACCCATTAGACTTAATTTTGGTGTATCTCCTTTGACAACAATTACAGGTAAAGTAAACCTCTGGCCAGAAAAAATTACCTCCGAGCCATTAAAACCCAACTCCTGAATTTTGCTACCTGTAACTGATACAAGATTAGAATTATTATTCACTAAAGTACATTTAGAAAAACTTAAATTATAAAGTTCCTCGCTCATAATAGTTGTTGCTGCTCCAGTATCTACTTCCATTATCAAGACATTTCCATTGACGATCACACGGCATATTTGAGGATGACTGCAGCTGGCATTCGAACTGCTGATGACTTTAATGACATTCGACGACGATGACTCTTTTTTTGCTCGACACATGGTAGAAATGTGGCCCTTTTTATTGCACGTGAAGCACTCCCAGTTGACTGCGGGACAATCGCGATGCGCTGGACGACCACAACGTTGGCACTGACTGTTGTTGCGACTACATGATGACTTTGAGTTGTGACTAACTGTACGGGGATTTGATGACGAACCGATTTGTTGGTAGTGCTTGCCGTTGTGATACTTTGATTGCTTCTTATCAAAAGTTGACTTGGTAGACTTGTTGTTGCCGGACAAGTAGACAGCATGTGTGTGGACTGGAAGTTGGACTGACGATGCGGCTTTTTCCGATGCTTCAATAGACAGGGCTCTATCACAATACTGCTCGAAGGTAAGATTATCATGCTCCTGCAAAGCCTGTTGGATTTTTTCGTGCCTCAGGCCGACAATAAAACGATCTGAAAGCTGATCGTCTAATATCTTCAGCTTGTATATTCCTAATTTAACATCTTGGGAGGCCCTTGCCGTTGTTGGGGGATCAGACGGTTCGGTGGCTGAAACCGCGGCTGGTTGAACAGAAATGCTGTCCAAAAAATCGCCAAAATAGCATTCCTGTGACGCTGCTTTCAGTCTCACAATATATTCACTAATGGATTCCCCAAGTTGCTGTACGAGTGTGTGAAACCTAAAACGCTCTGGTCTTTTGTTGGGTTTTGGGGCAAATTGACTGCGTAGTAAAGCAACGTTCTGCGTAAAATTTTTTTCACTGGGATCTGCCGGGTATGTTAGCTTTGCCAACAGCTCGTACATTGCTTTTCCCATGATTCCAATGAAATATGTGTTTTTATCTTCATTTTTTATAGCATTTAATTTAAAGAAATTAATCAAACGATTTTCGTAGTCTTTGAAATTGTCCCCAATTTCGTATGGTTCGACATAACCAATGAGTTTTGACATATTGCACGTGAGCGCGCTTTTTTTTTTTTTGCTTTTTATAATATATAATGTAGACACCTTTTTTTGCTTTTTAGGTTTCACTGATTTTTTTTTCTTTGAGTTTTTTCCTCGTCGCCAATAAATGTTCTATTTGAAATAAAAAGACTGCACGCGTTCTTTAATTCAAGGATATATTAATTCAAAAGAACTTAAAACTAATTAATGTCGATACACGTCTGACCTGTAAGCCGACTTCAATTTGAGTGCCACGGAAAATAGCTGTCTCTGTCAACAACAGCGTAGGTTGTATGTACTTGAGAAAAATGTTGCCAGATATCACTGAATTCTACTTTAAGGTAGGTATGCTACTTTAACCTTTGATATACACAGCAGCTACCAAAACTTTGGCCATTGTTGTATCTTGTATTTTTCGCTATGTTACATCTTGGTTTTTCAACAGCTTGAATGTTTAATGGCAATTTCAATGCCGAATGAGCGGTTCGGCAACCTTCCAGCAGCGTAGCCGCTATTCCAGAAGATACCATCGTTGCCAGTGATGATCTCATTAGTCAAATTTCGTGGATAACGCTTGGAACACTTGCCGTCGACCATGCACGGTGATTGTATGTTAATGGCGCAACACGGTCCATTAATCATGTTTGTAATTATGACATCATGGAGGTCTGGATCGGTTTCGGGACCTGGAATCTCGGCACATTTATTATGTCATTAATTTGGTCTGGTTGCATTCTTTCGACTAACCAAATAAAAATGTGCGCATGAGGCAAGCCTCTTTTTTGCCATTCAATCGAATAAATCCAACATCGAGTATAACCAAAGACACGATGCAACAAAATAGTCCATCAGCGACCGACGAAATATTTGTAACTTTAACAGCCAAGAAGATAACTAACCGCACACCTATCAACTTGGTTTGGTAAGCATTTTCCCTTCTCCCTCTATACAGGTACCGAAGGTGTTATGGTACCTTTGAGTTGCCCTCCCCATAACCCTATCGCCTATCACTAATGAGCAGAATACCACGATTGTTAGGTGTACTTCAAACTACACCATAAGAGTAGTCATAACCTCTTTAGCGCGTGTTTATTATAAAAAAAAAAAAAAAAAAAAGGTTAGAGTGGCAGGCCGCCTCAAGTGCAGCCACACTTAGGCCTAATTAGGCCCATTGTGTTACCACAGGATCGAAATCGACTCCTTAGCTACCCGTTGAACCAGCCGGAGCTAAGAATGAAGCGATGGAGGCAGTTGATACCTATGTTTGCGAGTTCGCTGGGATTGTCGAAGAAATATTCTCCGAGGTATAGTTTTCTGCGGAGTGATAGTGCTGGACACGTACAGAGAAGGTGCAGAATAGTCTCCTCCTCCTCCTCGTCCATACAGCTTCTACAGAAATCATTTGAAGGGAGGCCCAATCTGAGAGCATGTCTCCCTATGACGCAGTGTCCCGTGATGACACCTACTAGAGTGCTTATTATGGGTCTTTTCAGTGTAATGATACTTTTTGAGCGCTTGGAATCCAGCTGGGGCCAGATCTGTTTCGAAGTGTGGCAAGTTAAGCATCTAGACCACCTGCGATTAGTAGCGCTTAATGCGTTTTGTTTAATTAGGAGTTTGCAGGTAGCAAGAGGCATATAGAGACTCTTCTTTTCTGGTAGAGTCGACATAGTAGTGCCTTTTCTGGCGAGCTCATCGGCGATGCAATTGCCTGGAATGTCTCTATGGCCCGGCACCCAAATAAGGTGAATTTTGAATTGTTTCGCCATCTCGTTCAGAGATAGTCGGCAATTGAGGCCAGTTGTTGAATTGAAGACGACAGAATCCAGGGATTTAATCGCGGCTTGACTGTCGGTAAAGATGGTAATATCCCTTACAGATATTACATTATACCGAAGCCACGACAGGACCTCTTTGATCGCCATGACCTCCGCCTGAAATACACTACAGTGATTAGGAAGGCTGAATGAGATTTTATAATTTAGATCAAAAGAGAAAACACCCCCCCTACTCCTGTTTCAGTTTTGGACCCATCTGTATAGAAACAGACTGACTCCTTACGGGGTACTATTTCGTTCTCCCATTCACTCCTGGAGGGTATGTAAGTTTCGAAGTTATTTTCGAATTGAAACTGAGGGAGGGTGTAATCAGTATCTTTTGGAATGCATTCCAATGTATTTAGAATAGATGAGTGACCAGTTTGGCGACTGGTCCACAACTGAATTGCTTTCATCCGAGTGGCTGCATTTGCTGCCACTTGTTTGCAATAGATATCTAGCGGTAGCAAGTGGAACATTACGTCCATGGCCGCTGTTGGAGTGGTTCTGAGGGCTCCACTTATGCATATGTATGCCGTTCTTTGGACGCGGCTAAGGTGATTATGATGGATGGCCCTTTCGAGGGCAGTCCACCATACAATAACGCCATAAGTGAGTATAGGTCTGATAACGGATACATATAGCCAATATGTAATTCGAGGCTGGAGTCCCCATCTGCTTCCAATGGCTTTTTTACAGCAGTACAGAGCCGTGGTGGCTTTCTGAACTCTCCGTATTATATTGGGTTTCCAGCTCAATTTGCTGTCTAAAACTAGGCCTAAATAGCTAGCCGTATTGGTTAGCACCAGGAGTGTGCCGTTTCGTTTTGGGGGTACAAAATTGGGAATTTTGTATTTTCTTGTGAAGAGGACCAATTCAATTTTCTGGGCATTGACCGCCAGACCGCATTTTTTGGTCCATTTAGAGAGCTTAGAGAGGGCATTCTGCATGAGATCTCTAAGCGTGTTGAGGTGTTTTCCTGAGACAGCGATGGCAACGTCATCTGCATAGGCAATTACTTTGCACCCTTCCTCTTCCAGTATTAGTAGTAGTTCATTCACTACTAGGTTCCAAAGAAGAGGTGAGATAACGCCACCTTGAGGCGTACCCCTACTAACGAACCTCCGGACCGATGCATCGCCCAGCTTTGAGTTGATAAACCTGTTGGTGAGCAACTGGTTGACCAATTCGCCAATCGATTTCTCAATTCCAAGGCCCGTCAGTGCGCCGAGAATTGCCTCTGCTTTGACGTTGTTAAACGCTCCCTCAATATCCAGGAAAGCAACCAATGTGAATTCTTTACAATCAAGAGATTTCTCGATGGTAGATACAAGTGAGTGAAGGGCCGTTTCAACCGATTTCCCTTTGCTATACGCGTGCTGAGACGTTGACAAGAGATTTGAGTTGACACTGCAACGTATGTGGATGTCTATCAGTTTCTCTAATGTTTTTAGCAGAAATGATGACAAAGTAATTTGTCTGAGATCTTTGGGGTTGACGTGTGAGCTTTTACCAGCCTTATGTATAAACACCACGTTAACTTCTGTCCACAGCTTAGGAATATGAGCAAAATCCAGGCAACTTTTTAATATTACAGTTACCCAAGGGAGGATTAGGTCAGCGTTCCTCTGAAGTTCGGCCGGTATTATACCATCCGGTCCAGGAGATTTAAATGGCTTAAATCCTTTAATCCACGATTGTTACTCGCTCATTTTTCGTAACAACCCCTACGTGCAAACTCAAAACGCTCCACAACTCCTGTTGCCTGTCATCATTGTCCACGTCATGTCAATCAACCCTACATTTCAACTTACTCACACATAAATACTAATGCAAGGATCCTGAAAATACATGTCAAACGAAAATGATGGATTCAATAACCATGAAATAAATCAAAGTATCTACTCCATTTCAAAAACTTACTTAATGTAACATAGTAAACATAAACAAACTTATTAGGTAGGTTATATCTTTGTATATACAAAGGTTATATTTAAAAAAAAAAATCAAAATTGTTGACAACAACAATTAGCTTGAAAAATAATTAAAACAACTGACAACAACAATTGCTTTGAAAATTTAAAATATTTTTTTCTTTGTATTTGAAGTGTCACTACTCGATTTCTATCCAGTTTATTGTTTTTTTCAAAGTGCATTTCCCCATGAAAAACGAAATATGTGCCTACAACGCCACCTGTAAACTCTTAGGGGTATAAAAATTAGTTTAAAACCTATTCTCATACCTACTGAATTTACATATAAAATTTCATCCAAATCGGTTGAGCCGTTTCGGAGGAGTATAACCACTAAAACTGTGACACGAGATTTTTATATATTAGAAGAAAGAAGAAGAAGAAGATATAAGATATAAGATTAGATGAACTGTTTGTCACCCCACATCAGATCTAACTTTATAATGAATAATTGATGTGTCATTCAAAACAAGCTCCTAAGTTAAAGAATGTCCACTATTTATATATAGTTTTTAAGCTGGAAATTAATAAATTCTTAACACAATGTAATGTAATGCAACATAGGTTCATTCAAACTCTTGACGCCAATATTCCTTTCAGAATAATTAGAAGGGTAAATATCCATCTACGACTATGTAGGTACGTAGGTACATCTATTTACTAAGCTGCAATCATCATAAAGCAACATATGTGTCTTTTTACTTCTTACTTTATGGGTGTTTAATTTAGACAGGCAAAACTAACGTACACTAGTGAAACTTACACCTCTTTGCACCTGCCTGCATAAAATGAAAACAACCAGTAAACAGAAAGTTTAAAGGATGAAACAAATGAAAATTGAATACAAAAGGGTTGAGGAAGCGTTAAGTGCACATCCACATTTTCCGCTGAAATTAAAAGCAACTAAAAGAGATGAAAAAGTGTAAAAAGTGTAAAAAAAATAATACATTTGTATATTTGCCTTTGTACCAAATGATAGTGTTGGGAAAAAAAAGATAAGTGTTCAGAGTTTAAAGAAATAAATTGATGTTTGATACAAATTGGCTGCGTTCATTAGTTAAATAGACTTCTTAAGAGTATTCTGCAGCTATGCCACACTATAAGAGTAGGTAACTATGTTTTTGTGCTTGTATCTCCTTTGTACAAATACACAACTGAACAACTGTGCAACACTCAATTGCAAAAATATAAGTTCCTACCTATACCAATGTTTATATTACGGAGAAAGAAAATAAGGGATTGAAAAGTTGTTTTATTCATCTTTGTTCACGGATACATAAGTGTAAGATAGGGAATAGAAAAGTGTTTATATATTCGAATATTATAAATTTAGCTGACTTTTATTCACTAAAAACTTCATTCGTATCCTGTATCTAACATTATTAATTAACAAACTAGTATCTCAGTTAAACAATTCGTGTTTGGAAAATTTAATTTGTGCATTACAAAAAATGTGCATGAACGGTAGAACCTTTAAGGTATGTAGGTATCATTGAAAATCACATGCACCATAATTACGCTTTTATAGTATGGTGGAACGAAGTCACCAAAAAGAAGATCATTGCAAAATTGAACAAGGTGTAAAAACCTTAATCGAGAGCAAATTACTCTTATCTCGGAATCAAGCATGTGTTAGCAACAACTCGCCTAACTAAAAAACGGCTTTAAGTGCTATACGGATGGTTCTAAGCTTGAAATGGATTCGGTGTGGGATCTGGCATACATGGACCAACAACATCCTAATACCTATGGGGAAAAGCCTTTTGCCCAAAACACATGTGCAGAAATTCTGCACGCAGCGCAGTCTTATTTCTTAACTGTTTAAGAGCTTTTAGCTAAGTACATAGTTCATTAAATTAAAGCTATTTACTTCAGAAGTGATACGTTAGAAATGGGAATGTTGTATTGAAATGTTACATAAATTCTACACTACCCTTGAAATAGAGACCTTTAGAAATAGAGACATGTTGCAGTGTGTTCTCAACATTTCAACATTTCAGGTATTTAAGGCGAGAACATCACACTTAGTCAAACAATTATTAACGCCTTAAGCCCAATTATAGTTAAATGTGTCTTGTTAACTTGACATCTTTTTAGTTTTTGTACAGTCAATCGGGTCATATGTTTTAAACTTTCTCCATTAAGTAAGAGAAAGATATTGTTTTCGTACAAAATTTCGAACTCGTGATATTAATCTATTCTGATATTATTGTATTGTATTGTAAGTAATAGGCCCTATACACTGCGACCAGAAAAGATCTATTGTGTTGGCCTTTATTATTTAACCCAGGGAGCTTTTGAGGTTCTTTATAAACCTCAGTACCCTTCTTGGTTCAATGTTTCTATATCTGCAGGACTCAAAAACGCCCTTTGTATGTGGAAAGCTCTGCTCCTTGCCACGGCAGGGCATTCGCAGAGTATGTGTTCCGTTGTATCCTCCTCTTCTCCGCAGAGTCGACAGGAGTCATCGTCGGATAGTCCCATTTTTTTGAGATGGTATCTTAGTGGCCAGTGACCAGTAAGATAACCCGTTAGAATCCTTAGATCTTCTTTGCTTAGCTCAAGTAACTTTTTCGTTTTACTACGAGCTGGGCCGAAATAGGGCTCAGGACCAGTGAGCAGGCGTGATGCGCCTCTTCTCGCCAAACAGTCCGCTCGTTCGTTACCTCCGAAACCCTCATGGCCTGGTATCCACGCAACGGTGAGTGTGTTGTCCTTGGCCAGATTCTCGAGGAGGTTGAAACATTCCCAAACTAGCTTATATCTGATCGAATACGATCTCAGGGCCTTAAGTGCAGCCTGGCTGTCTTAGAGGATGTAGATACGGGCACCTTTAGTGCGCCTTCGTAAGCATTCTCGGACACCTCCGCCTGAAAGATGTCTGGTGATTTTCCCAGTGCTATGGCTCGCTGAAACCTGGGCCCATAGACCCCAGCACCGGTTGCATCTTCTTCCATCTTTGAGCCGTCGGTGTACCAGATTCGTGGTCCTGATGGTATAACGAATTTGTTGGTTCTCCAGGTTTTGATATATTAGGGAGCCTTAGGGCACTGAGACCAGCTTCCTTCTTTACAGAAATATGTAGGGGCTGAGCATTGCCCCTATGGCTGCAGTTGGACAAGTTTTTATTGCCCCCGTTATACCAACACATGCTAGGCGATATATCTTGTTTAGTTTTTGTTGAGCCGTTAGTTGTTAGACCAATAGATCATTTTTGGTTTTAAGCCCCAGGTTTTGCCGTAAAGACGCTGGCACATATACATTGCCTTTGTCACCTTCTTTGTGACTTGATCGAGGTGTGAATTCCAGGTGAAAGTTTTGTCTAGGATTACTCCTAGATATTTTACCTCTCCTGATACGTCGATGACTGCGTTATTCAGCTTGATCGTTTTCAGTTCTAGTTTTTTCTTTCTTGAGAATGGTATCATGACTGTTTCTGAGGGATTTATGGTCAATCCTTTGTTCTGACACCATCTCCGATATCGTGGAGTCTGATCTGATGGAACTGATCCCTTATAATATATTGATCTAGGACTTTCTCCATGGTTTTTAGGAGGAAGGAGCTAAGGCTGATGGGGCGATATGATTTCGCTAGTTGTTCAAATTTCCCACCTGCCTTTGGTATGAAGACCACCTTGACCTTAGTCCAGCTCAATGGTACACGGCTTAGCGATAGGCTGGTTCTAAAGACTCTAATTAGTTGAGGAGTTAATAGATCCATACCCTGTTGTAGTAGGCAGGGGTAGATGCCATCGGTTCCCGGTGATTGATAAGGCTTAAAGGACGAGATCGCCCATTTAACCCCGTCTCACTAAAATATTTTCCCGGATAGACTGCAATCCCATTTTGATACCGTAAGATCCTGGTGCCTCATCGGTACGATTGGGTTGTCCATGTCCATGCAGATGAATTTAAAGAGATAAATCCGCCGTTTGTCGGATTTTTAGAAATTAATACCTAATTTCTTAGCCCTAGCCAAATCTTACAGATCGAGAGGTTTTATCCATCTCAGTCTCCTGATTACATTGTCATCATTTAAAAGTTTTGTTATTTCTGTGTTTACATGGTTGAGAAGCCGATTTCTATGCCTCCGAGCAACCTTCTTAACCTCATCTTCAACCATTTCAACAATTAGATCTCTATGCAGATCGGCGTTGCGTATGTACCAAGGTGCATTAACTATGTTCCTTAGTTCTTTATTTTGGAAAACCTGAATTTTTTCTAAGTTTGTTTGGCATGTACATGCCCACAATTGGAGCCCGTAGGTCCATACTGGTTTTAGAACTTGCTTGTATAGCAATAACTTATTGTAGTTGGACAGGGATGAGTATCTCCTAATAAGCCAATACATTTTACTGTATCGCATGTTCAACTCATCTTTTTTTTTTCTTAGCGTGCGCTTTCCAACTCAGTTTAGCGTCTAGAGTCATGCCTAGATATTTAGCTGTGTTAGAAAATTCTACTACATTGTTGTTAATGTGGACTGGAATGTGTGGTACGTTTTTATACGTAAAATTAATATGGACTGACTTAAGGTCATTTAATCTAATCTGCCATTTCTTAGTCCATTCTGAAATATTGTTTATTGCCGTCTGAAGCTTTTTTGTTGCTATTTCGACAGTTGCTCCCACATCAAGGACGGCTGTGTCATCTGCAAAAGTAGCTATGGTGGTTTCTTCACTTTCAGGCAAATCGCTAGTGAAGAGTAGGCATTAAACTGGACCTAGCACACTGCCTTGTGGTACACCAGCTTCAATCTCTCTTAATGTTGAGCACTCTGTATCTTGCTTAATTCTGAAGAATCGATCTGACATATAAGACTCCAGAATGGTCGAATACTGCTTCGGCAGTTGCTTTTGTAGTTTGTGTATCAGTCCTTTGTGCCAGACTTTATCGTAAGCTTGTGCTATATCAAGAAATACTGTAGAGCACACATTTTTCTCTTCAAATGCTTTTTCGATTTTATCTGTGATTCTATGCACCTGATCAATTGTAGAGTGCTTGTTTCTAAACCCAAATTGATGATTTGGAAGTAGCGATTTCATTCATTCGATTTCATCGATAATTTTTTGCAGACGTTTTGCCAGCATTTTTTCGAATAGCTTGGACAACATTGGTAGTATCGATATTGGGCGATATGAGGTTACTTCGCTAGGTGGTTTACCTGGTTTTGGTATCATTATTACCTCCGCTACCTTCCACATGCTTGGCACATATCTTAATTTAAATGCAGCATTTATAATCTGCGCTAGTTTTTTTAAACCTTTTCGAAAAAATTGTTTTAAAATTTCCCCTGTGATTAAATCGAACCCTGGGGCTTTTTCATGTTTATGCCTTCTTTGATTTCTTTGGCAAGTTCTTTAGCTGTTACCGGCCGAATAGGTCTGTCTTCTTCGCACGTTTCTTCGTTTCCTTGATAATCTTTGTCTTCATAAGGTTTGAAGACGTTCTCAAGGTACTCTGCAAAAGTATTTGCTTTTTCTTGACTGCTTTTTGCCCAGTTACCCTCTCTGGTTTTTACTGGCGGAATGTGAGCTTTTGGCCCGTTCATTTTCTTTGCTGCCTTCCAGAGCGAGTAGTCGGTACTAGCATCATTTGTTAGACTCGTAAGATACGTTTCTAAAGACTCGTTATTAAATTCTCTTATAGATTTTCTGAGCTTATTATTTAAGTTGTTCAGTGTGGTTTTGTCGCTTGGCGCCCTTGTCTGTTGCCAGCGTTTTCTAGCTTTCCTCTTTTCTGTAATAATTTCACATATTTCACGCGGATAAGAGTTTTGTTTAATCTTGTTTGTTCTTTGGGGAGTTGCAGCCCATGCAGCTTTTTGTATATCCAGTGTAAATATTTGCACTGCTTCTTCTAGTTAATCTTCTGTTTGAATAGCTGATGATAATTGGATACATTCTTCCAACTACTGCCTGAAGTGGTTCCAATCAGTCAGTCTATTAGCTAGTTTAGGGCTATGTTCTTTTATTATTATTCTATCGCCAAGTGTAAGAAGTATTGAGGAATGATCTGATTGAAGATCAGGGCCTTCTTCTATATTTATTTTATTTGAAGTTATATTTTTAGATATAAAGAAGTCTACAAGATCTGGTGTTTTATTCCTATCTGTAGGCCAGTAGGTAGGTTTCCCCGTTGAGTGATATTTGCCGCCGACTTCTTCAATAGTTTCATACAATTCTCTGCCTCTAGTATTTGTTAATCTAGATCCCCAATATTTATTCTTGGCATTAAAATTCCCTCCCGCGATTAATCGATTGTGAAATATGCGGAAAAGACTTTTAAAATCGTTTTTCTTTAGTCTATAGCTAGGAGAGCAGTATATTGCTGCAACAGATATTTGCCCACTACCCGTTTCTACACTTATGGAAATTCCTTGGATGTCACATGATTGGAATATTGCTTCTATATGGTGTTTTATTGTATTCTTTATTAACACTGCAGCCCCACCTTTTGCACAGTTATGAGGATGTGGGGAGTGATATAATTCGTATCCTTGCAGTTTAAAATTAGTTACCAATTTAAAGTGTGTCTCTGAAATGAGATATATCTATCTGGTGTATGTCAAGAGCCACTTCATCTCGCCCTTGCGACTCTCGATACCATTAGAATTCCATTCAAGAATTTTTATTCTATTCATCATGTTTGTCTTTTTGGCACAGCTTTTTTGTTGCTGTTCTGTCTCTCTAACAACGATATTCTATCTAATATCGTTTTATTCGATTTTTCCATGGAACCAACCTTGTTTAGGATTTGTTTCATGAGGTTTTCCATTCCAGTGTTTGGCTCTACTTTGCATCTTATCGTTTTGTCTGCTTGGTTATTTATTGATGCTGCCTCAGCATAATGTCATATTTGGACCCGCTGTATTTTGTTTCGGGACCTTTTTGATTATCTTTTCGTCTTTAGGCTTTTCTTTCTGTGGGCTCTTTTGTAAGTCCTTTTTGACTTTTTGCTCTTCCTTATTTGAGCCTTTTTTTTTGTTTCTTTAGCTTTTTGACCATTTCAAGTTGGATTTCTTTTGCAACTAAACAACCTCTGTAGCTAGCAGGATGGTTTTCATTGCAGTTTACACATTTAGGGTGTTCATTTTCTTTCTTCCTACATTCCTTGGTGTGGTGACTTCCTGCACATTTCACACATCTTGGATTTGAGCTGCAGTATCTATGTGTATGCCCATATCTTTGACAATTTTTGCATTGGGGTACTTGTTTCGATTTACGTAGGGTATGAATCTCAACTTGCATCCCAAGTATATTTTTAATTTCATATACTTTTTTCTTATCTTCGTAATGCTCAAAATTGAGTGTAAACATTGGTAGTGGTACTTTGCTTCTAAATTTAAGCATATTTACAACTTCCAAGATTTTAAAGCCTCGGTCTTTTAGCTCTTTTTTAATGCTTTCCGGTGAGCATGAATAATGCAGTCTTTTCACTACAACCTTCATTGGTCTGGTCTGCTTATTTTCATAAGAATACCACTGCACATTTTTTTGGTTTAGTAGCTTTAATTTGATTTTCCTCCAATACTTTGGCCAAGCTTTCATACTTATTTACTTGCAGCGCTATAAATGGTGGGGGCTTGGTTGGATTTTGTGTTTTATTTTCTTTGTCTGAAGCATACACAGTGACTGCGCAGCTTTCTTTTGTTGGTGAGACTTTTGGGGATGCTCTCATTTTGCGTTTTTTATTTTTATTCCCCGATGACCTTCTGTCTCTTTTCTAAGTTCCTCTTCGTCAGTCGAGAACTCGACAGGTTGGACATTGACTTTTTTTTGTTTTTTTAATTCTTCCTTCAACAATTGCAACTCTTGCTTAAGATTATTTATTTCCTTAAGCAGTGTCTCATTGAGTTGCTTATACCCATCTCTTTCTTCACAGGCTTCTAGATATTTAGCCTTCAGTATTTTACTACTTTCTTCTTTTTTAGATGGGGGTGTTCTTTCTACCCTTTTACTTCTCCCAAACGGGTCGTTGCAATAATATGGTCCCCCCAGAATCCATGGAACCGACCTCCGAAGAGAGTGGATTTACCAATGTAACTGGCATACCACCTGGGGTATTACTATCTTTTTTTTGTTTTGTTTTGTTCATTGCATTTACATAGCTATTCATTTTAACTTTTGTGAAAAGTTTAAACTTTTGGAAGCACAGCCGCTCCTAACATGGAGAACAGACGCTGACCAGGGAGCCGCCCAATATGGGTCAGACGCTTCTGGGTTTAAATGACTAGGGTCCGCGGGGTCGTTACGCCCGTTACCTCTCTCTCTCTCTCCAGATAAGAGAAGCACCCTTGCGGGTACTTATTAGCTCAAATATATTCAAAAAGGGACTCACCTCTTTTGTTTATGTTGGTGCTCCCCCACACCGTGTGGTGGGCATTGGCGTCACAGCTGAGGATCCACTGTAGTCTCCTTTCTTTGCAATACCTTATCAAAGCCGCTACTTCTGAAGTTGGTGCTTCAGAAGTGTCTCCAGGGAGGTAGGCAGAGGCGATAACGACCTTCAAATCCCCTCCCTTTTGACCGGCGTTTGGTATTGCAATGAGTGCCGCCACCAGATCTCCTTGAATAAATTGTGAAATGGGAAAAGTTGTTTTAATTAAGTTTTTATTTATCATTAAGGAGCCCTTATATGGCTCCTGATAAGGCCCATCCCAAGTAACAATTTTACTTCGGTAAGGCGCTATCGAAGCTATTTCCCCTTCCGCAATATTAACTGCATAAGACCCACAAGAAACAAATTTGGCGCACTTTATACAGGTAGGGCACTACCGAAACCTTATAGAGGCCTTATAGAAACTTTATAGAAACCTTATAGAGACCTTATAGAAGCTTTACAAAAGCACAAAACATGAAAAGAAAAATATTTTTTTTTTTTATTCTTCAACTTTTTCAATTTCTTATTTTGTTTTTCGTATTAATAAACATTATCTATCTACTATAATTGACTGTTTGCAATTTTCGTTCAGTGAATACTCTCCCCGTATATAATTTATATTTTACTTACAACGGGTCGCACTGAGAATCGAACATGAGTCCTGCTGCGTAGTACTCCAATACACTACCCCTAGGCTAATTCGTCATAATAATGTAGCAGTGGTAAATCTCAACTACTTGATACATTTCAGAATTTCGTTAAGACTTCCAATCGCAAGTCGTTAATTGCATGACATTTCATTGCTTCTATAATGCCTTCTGTGAGAAGCTCTAACGAAGCTTCTACTTCCAACCACAAGCTTTGCCGAAGCAATACACTTTCCATCATCTCCTCACTCATTTTTAGAGGTCTTATAGAGATCTTAACGAAACTTAATTTCATATCCCTCTATAAAGCCTGCGTGTATGCTTCGCAAAGGACGTACAGAAGTTATTTTGGAAACAATTGCTTCGAAATCGGTCTACTTCGGTAAGCAAATCCTATAGAGACCCTATCGAAATGGTTGCCTACAGAAATTACCAATTTGAACCTTACCGAAGTCAAATTGTTACTTGGGCATGGTTACTGAATCATGGCTAAATCCAGGTCTTCTTTAATAAACCTCCTCCTTAGGACACTAGAAGCTGCCTTAGCACGGCCTTCAATGTGCTAGCCGTAGTCTTTGGAGATGTAGATATTTTTGCTACAGGGTCCTGATTGATCCCTGAGCGTGGAACTGCCGTCTCCTTCTTGTCGACCTTTGGTTTCGGGATGTCCTTGTTTCTTGGCCGTAGGTGTACATCACCGAAACCATAGCTAATGCTGACATTTTGGGCTTTGAGAGTGGTAGCCGACCTAGAGCTAAAGTAAGCTCCGTCATTTGGGGCCTTTGCACCCGGTTGAGTTGTTTGGTCCTTGCACGTAAAAGCAAGCCAACCGGGTTTGAATGTGCAACCACGGAAATGGGGCTTGGTAGCATTATCCTGTTGTTTGATAAGGTATACTATCCAGGACACTATTTTGTACCAATTTTAGTTGGTCTGTGGACCATATGGTAGTAGGGTAGTCTATTGGTATTATCCCTATCTTTTTGCATCCAACAACGTCCCGGAAGGTGGGTGCCTGTTGAGGTGATGGATTTGCAGCCTCAGTGGCCTTCCGTTTTGGGTGCGCCAATGGATGTGGTAATCTTCTAAAGATGCAGTAACCCGTGCTACCAACATGCACGATTCGCAAACCCGAATAATCGATGCCAGGAATGCGCCTGCGTAATAATCCACACCCGTCCCTCCGTCAATCACTCTCCCCGCGGGACTGCCGTTAGGTACTACTTCGCGGGGCTGGTTAGCCTCTCAGCCTCTTCTCTCCTCGTCGGCGTTCTGTTGTCTTATCCGCTCAATCGCCCTCAGTTCTTTTAGAAATCTGGTCACGCACCGGCTAACGTTGCTCCATATTTCGTCTGACCCGGTCATCTCCCCAACTATGTGGTTCGCGTCTGGCAGATTTGTATCCGTTCTCGTAAAGTATGGGCAATGGAAAAATACATGCTCTGCGTCTTCCTCCTCATTTGGACAGTGTGGACAAATTGGTGAAGTGTCGTGTCCAAATCTGTGCAGATATTTTCTGAATCCACAGTGGTTGGTTAGAAACTGCGTGATGTAGAAGTTTAGTTCTCCCGTTTTTCTTTTCACCCAGGGTTCTATGTCAGGGATAAGTCGATGTGTCCATCTTCCTGTGGTAGCATTATGCCAACGGTTCTGCCACTTCGTCATAGAAATAGCCCTTTCTTCTTTTTTGATTTCGCCGCTTGCAGGGGTGAATAGCAAGTTTCCTTGTGTACACTCTCTTCATTTCATCAGCAAGGATATCGATGGGCACCATTCCGGCTAGTACGAGAGCCTCTTCCTCTGAGACCTTTCTAAAAGCGGTTATAGTTCGCAAAGCACAAAGTCTGTAAACTCGTGATAGCTTCCTCTTGCAATTATTTGTAGCCATTGCGTCGGCCCACACTGGAGATGCGTATAGGAGGGCTGAGGTTGTCACTCTTGACAGAATCGCTGGTTTCGATCGAATGACTTGGTCTCCCACTCGAATTGCATGTGTTCCGTTACTTTTCGAATTGTTATTAGAACTGCTTCAGTTATATGTTCTGCTAGTTCCAGCCCGGCAGACTTCAACCATTCTTTGATAGTGGAGATCGCTTCATTTGTTGTCGTCTCAATCTCGTTGATATGTTTTGCCACGGTTACTATAGCGATATCATCCGCAAAGCCGTCGTCGCTGTCGTAGCTTAGCTTCCTGTTCATAAAATAGCTATAAAGAATCCTAAGAATATAGTTGGGCACGTTGATTCTGGTGAGGGAACTCATGATGCAGGACCAGTCCGTGGTGAAGACGTTTTTGATGTCCAGGGTGACAACAGCACAATACTCTTTCGTTCCAAATCGCCATCGTTTTCCCTCGATGGCGGCAGCAGCTGTATCTACAACCACTTTTATGGCGTCTACTGTCGATCGATCCTTACGAAACCCAAACTGGCGATCTGATAGCGCGCCTTTTTCCTCGGCCAGCAGCAGTTCCTCTTGTGTAACTGTTGGGATATCGGCGTTGGGAGTATCCGTTACTTCAGGGAAGTAGGTCGGAGGCCGCTGTGGAAAAAGTGTAGTGACGATATCTCTTAGTATGATCGGGCACCTCAGTTGGGGTGATCGGTGACCTCTCACTTTCGTCATGACAATCCTGTAGGCAGTTCCCCAGGGATTGATGTCGGCTTCATCCAGCAGCTTCTTGAAGCTTTTACTTTTGCTATCTTTGATGGCTGTTTTCAGGGATTTTCTAGCGACCTTGAAAGTTTCGAGCCTCTGGCTGAAATCCGGTCGTCCCCTTGAGCGTTAGACTTT
The DNA here is from genome assembly GCA_949126925.1 of Cheilosia vernalis. Classification (NCBI taxonomy): domain Eukaryota; kingdom Metazoa; phylum Arthropoda; class Insecta; order Diptera; family Syrphidae; genus Cheilosia; species Cheilosia vernalis. The sequence continues at coordinate 46,788,461 of OX421358.1, forward strand.
ATGCCTCGCTCTCAGACAAATTGATCGAAGGGATTTGATTTCGTCGTTCCACCAGTAGCAGGGAGAGCTTCGTGTGCTGGGTTTTCTTCTTGGCATAGAAGCGTCACACGCAGAGGACACCAGATGTGTCAGTTGTAGAGCTAGGTTATCTGCTGTTCGCGGTCTCAGTTGGATAGTGCTAATTATTTCCTTGAACACGTCTTTGTCGAATGTAGTATCTTTCCATCTGGGGCCAGTGACTTTGCTGCGTTCTCGGCGCTTTTCTTTGTTAAACTGGAAAATAACAGCCTGATGGTCGCTTTGTGTATAATCTTCGCTGACCCACCATTTTGTTCTTCCTGCCAGCGAGCTACTTGCAAAAGTGATATCGATGATTGAGCCCACGCCTGCCTTCCGGAAGGTATTCTTTGTGCCTCTATTGAGTAGAACGAGGTCTAACGCTGAGAATGTTTCGAGGAGTGGTCGGCCCCTTGCGTCGGTCATCCTGCTGCCCCATTCTATGGCCCATGCGTTAAAGTCTTCTCCTATTACTATTGGGTGTTTTCCTCTCGTTTCTGTTACGAGATCATCTAACAGCTTCTGGTACTGCTCGAAGGTCAGACTTGGAGGTGCGTAACAGCTGTAGAAATATATGCCATTTATTTTCGCACTGGCAAAACCGTTCGCCGCTTCGCCGGTTTTCTGGAAGGCATGGTTTCTGCAGCTCCATATAGCCGCTTTTTTAGTTGCATCGTTTATCCAGTTGCATCCATTTACAGCTTTGTATGGTTCGCTGATTAGGGAGAGCAATCTTCATGTTTTATATGTTAGTCAACGCCTTCTTATATACTGGACATTTGTTGCTGCCCGCAACATGTTTGGCGTTTTCCGGGTTATCCTTTTTGCAGAGAAAGCACAGTGGATCATTTCCGAAATTCTTGGATATGTGGCCCTCTTCTCCACATTTTCTACACTGCTTGTAGCGGTCAACTTTACTTTTACAGTGGCGTGCTGTGTGACCAAAATCCATACACCTGAATCATTTGGTGAGTGTTTTACGCTCTCGGATACGACAATTTACCCAACCAATTTTTATTTTGCTTGACTCCACCATTTTTTGCGCGTTGTTGGCGGGCAAGCTTATTGTGGCGATTTGGGTGTGCCCATAGGCATTTCTAAGGTTTGATATATCTGAGGCACCGATGTCGTGCAGGAGATATTGCTTCTTGATTGCCTCGCCTTTACTTCTATATGAATGCGATGTGTTATCGACCGATTTTCAGCCTCCTTGTCGAGAGTTTCGCAAACGATGCTCTTAAGTTGCTCCGTTTTTTCCCCAGACTGGTTTTTGAGTTGGAAAAGGAGATTTCCTTTATTGGTTCTCCTAATTTTTGTGACAGTGTTGCTAAGGTTCCCAACTTTAGGCTCCATCTTCACGCGCCTAAGGATTTCTACATAGCAGAGTCCTCCTGTTGTGGCAACAACTATATTGCGTCCGGTCTCGTCTTGGTTTTTTTGATCCCCTTTGTGGTTCCTTTCTCCTGGGAGCTTTATCTAAACTCTTTTCTAAACTCTTTTCGCTGTTGAAGCATTATTCTTTCTTATTACTTCTTTTGCCTTATCATAATGGGTCGCTAGAGCAGAAATCTCGTAGAGTGCTTTTATGCTTTCAATGGCATCTCTCAACGGCTGATGTATGGATCGCCTTTTTCCATCCTCAAGCATATCGACCAGGATTTTAATTTTCTCTCCAAGTCTATGAAAAACCGTCGGTATATGTAATTTCCTGCTCTCTAGCTACGCTGCTGGTAGGAGCGGGAGAACCTTGTATTTGTGTAGCCACTTTCGACTTTGTTGCCACTTAGTGTTGTTTGTTGTTTGTTTGTGTCATTTCAATTGGGTCCCCCCTCAAAGCCGCTATCAATGTTCGGATGTGCAGTCACCTAAGGATCCCATGGTTGTCTTTGCAAGCAGTGAGGCCATGCGAGGGTTGACACAAGCCCTTACGGGGTTTTGTGCCAGAGACAGATCGGTGCTAACCAGGAATGTTACATCTGGACCTATACAACCAACTTAATGGTGACGAAGCATTGAACGTACTTTGAGGCCTGCCAAAGTTTTATCGGGACGGGGGCGCTTGCAGCATTAGCCTGGAATCCATTTCCGCAAGATTTCACTCTTGCTTACTCAGGTAACAGAATACTGCAAAACGTCAGCCCTCATAGCAATAGTTCCAATTCATTTTTCCAGTATGCCATAATTAAGACCTTACTGGGCTCGGTCTTAATGTCTTACGATAATTTTTACCATTTATCTATATTTTTATTATAATACTAATTTTCTAGGATTATACTACATATAAATATATGTATGTGTAGTCGCATCCGGGTTGTGAATCTACAAATTTCACGTTGTGGCGGGTGCCGCCGGATCTTGCTATTTCTTTCCTGCTGTATCCCTCGCTGCCATCTTGCGATATGGGGAGCACTTACTTGGAAGGCGGTGCTTACTCGCCATGTCGCGGAGTGTTCATAGGGGTTCCTTTGGGCTTTTCAGCCAAGCCCTCCTTCTCCGCCCCTCTCGGTGGAGACTGCTTATTGGGTATTCCCAGTTCGTCTCCATCTGGGGTGCTCCGTTTTATGAAGCTTACTTGATGTTATGTCCCCAGCATCATTGAGGCTTCATCATGGCTCGCTAACCGTCATGCTATGCCTTTGGGGCACTGGTGGATTTTAGTCGCATCTTACGACAGGCATACCTTACCTCAGGTATATTCTAGCCCCGAGCCTGAAGGGAGAAAAAACGTCCAGTACCTGATAGCTTGACCTTGCCAGCATCGTTTGGCTTGACTGACCCAGATGGTTTGTCGATAGCTGTTGATGATTTCGGGGATGGGAGTAGAGCAGCTTCCTCTTCCGCCGATATAACATCCATGAGAATGGTGACGACCGAGTCCTCTCCAATCGATATGGTGTCATAGTGTGCAGTTTCTGCAGCAGGCCCAAGTGCCCTAGCTGTAGAGACTGGGAAGTCCAGGGTGACCTCTGGTTGCAGTTTGAAAGGTGTGCATTCCTTGTTGTTTTCAATGTTATTTTTTTTTGTTTCCATTTGTTTTTTCTTTTTTTAGAATTGCGAGAAAGTCGATCGCCCGAGGCAGAGCTCCATACCTCGGGAGGGCTAATTTAAACCGGAGGTCATCTGGTATCCGGAGTTCACCGTAATAAGACATACTTACGTAGTGCCATTCAACCCATAGGTACGGTTCTCAGACACCTGGGATTACGGGCTTTTATCGAGTTTCCGCTCTAGATCCGTCATATTCAGTCGAAAGCAATGGTACCTCTTGCAGGTTGTGGCTCTGCACCACGAATGACGATCTTGGGATCATTGTTGCTCTGGTATCCTTTTTGACAGGAGCGTGAATGACTCAAGGTGTGAGGTGATGGCCTCTCCTCCTTGGTTAATACAATTTTCACCATTCTGATATTACGATGATAGAGGAACTCAAAAAAGTGGATCGCAAAATTTTGCCCGGTCTGTCCGTCTGTCTGTCTGTCCGTCCTTCCACAGGCCTACAGCCTAAACGGTTTCCCAGATTACGTTCAAACTTCTGATTTGGAGTTTTGGGGCTTACAGTTCGGGAGCGTTTTTTTTTTTTTTTTTGCAAGGTAACCTCAATATTAATGGTACTTCCTATAAAATTTTCGTACCAGTTTGATTTATCGAAAACGGCTGTAATGATTTTACCCGAAATTTATATTTAATCTTCAGTAAGTGAAGTTACTCAGTTTTTCTCTATATTATCGTACAATTAATTTTTGAAAATAGTCTTTTTAAGGTTCCGTACCCAAAGGGAAAAAACGTAACCTTATTAGTTTCGCTCGGATGTCTCTCCGTCTGTCTGTCTGTCTGTCTGTCTGTCTGTCTGTCTGTCCGAACCCACTAAGCCAATTTTGTTACCAGGTCTATCTCAAGAACCGATTGACATAGGAGGCTAAAATTTACACACAACATCCGGTATAACCTCTAGTTAAACGACAAATACCAATGGAAGGAATACATCGATTGGTTTTCGATTAATTAGTAATCTGGTGAAAAAAAATATTTTCATTCGCCCAAAAAACGGTTTATTTCTTGATTCACAAAAAAATACATAAATTCCTTTTTTGTAGATCATGTTCTTATCTATATATGTGCTGAATACTGTTTTGCCGAAAAGTTAATAGTTTACAAGATATTTTCAAAAAAGGTAATTTTACCATGTAAAATACGTTGCTCTCATAAGTTTTAATCTCTACTACGCAGTTGTGCACAATTGACCCCATCAAAGACAGAACCCCACCAGGGTTCCCGCCTGCTAATTTCGTTGGGGAATATAATACATTTTTTTGGGGAGTTCAGAACAAAATAAAAGTAATATATTTTTAGTCAATAGTTTTTAATTGGGACAGGTCGCATACAGAATGGAAAATTGGCGTGGGTTGGGTACTATAGGTAATAATAATTAGAAAATGAGATTCATGTGCGAGTAATTTTTGAGAGTAAAAATATTAAGTAATTAAATTAAACTAAATTGTGATGAATTCATGAAGAGGGGAAAGATTGAATGATATAGATTTCAAATAATATCTGATGTGTTGGACTTTAGCCAAATACGGAACCTTCGGTGCGCGAGTGATACTCGCACTTGGCCGGTTTTTTTTTAAATTTAGTTTTGTTTAGTTTACCTGAAAACGACAATAACTGAACTGCGATATCGTCGTCGTTCTATGAAAACTCCCTAAATCCATTTTATTGGTTCTGAGATATTTGCATTTGAAGTTGATAATCAATATTAAAAATCCGAAAATGTTCGTAAGTGTTCGGTCTTGGGTTTAGCATATAAAAGGAACTTTAGCTAACCAATAACAAATAAAATATTTTGGAACTGGTTAGCCCGGAAAGGATAAAATAGGAAAAATTGACTTAGGGAGTTTTCTCTGAAAGAAAACTCATACTATTGTATACATTTTAACATTTTTATAAGGTAGATAATGTATTTAGGTAAGTCATTACAATGACAAAAAAATAACAACATAGTATATTAGATATTGTTAACAACAATTATTAAATATTTTTCCATAAAAAATATCACACCAATTCCGTCTCGAAAAAGTTTAAGGAAATAGTATCTATAAGAAATTCAAAAGTATTTAAAGATCTCAAGATTAAAAATAAAATTAAAATAAGTAGATAAACGTTCTAGAAAAAGTCTTCCTCTTTATCGTTGCTGTTCTCAACTGCAGCATCAGGAATCCGAATTACTAATGGAAGTGTGGATACTGGAAGGGATTTGTACCATCCATGAAATTCTTCTGGAATAACTCCGCTCATCTCATTGGAATTGACATTTACATTCTTATTATGACAACTATCTGTTATCTAGGTACTTTTCATCTAACTATTCTTTTTCTATTCGCAGTGGTCGCAGTGGCTTAGTGGTTAGTGTGTTGGACTATTAAGCGAGGGGTTCAGGTTCGAATCCCGCAAAAACCCAATTTCCAACTCAGGGTTTTTTCACTGCGCCACCTCTCGCGAACGTGTGACAAGCATCCGAGAGTATAACTGTCATGAAAGAGCTTCTCAATTAGCCGTTTGGAATCGGCATAAAATTGTAGATCCCTTCCATTCCTTCCAAAAATGAAAACTCACACAAAACGAATGGTTGCGTGAAGCTAGGCCTACGGTCTCTACGGACCTGTTGCTCCAAAAATTATTATATTATTATTCTTTTTCTATTCATACCTGTACTTCTGCTTTGCCTGTATTTTGTAAAGCTAAGTTTACCCTTCTTTTTCCCCTGCTTTCCATTGTTAAAATTCACTGCACTAAAAACTTAACAACGAAATTAAATAAAACTATACAGCTTTCCTTTGATACCCATCCACAACATAGATTCAACCGACAATTCTGTTTACTATGACGTTTCACAATCGATTATAGTAGGCTTAGTGAGTTTCAACTTACAAAAAACTGCGAAACGTTTGCAAGTCAAAACCCCCTAAGTCCATTTAGGGAGTTTTCACTGACAAGAAATTCAAAGTGTTTTGTTTTAGGGAGTTTTCATTTTGTATAATTTATTAATAGAGATACTTAGGACTTAGGGAGTTTTCACAGAACACAGATATCGTTATTTGATTATAGATGGTGTATTTATCTCAGTTTTGAGAAAAATGGACTTAGGGAGTTTTCATAGAACGACGACGATATGTACGCTGTGCAACTAAAAGGTACCAAAAATGTCGAACACAGTCGCCCCCACTTAAAATTCCACAAAATTCCCGATTTACATCAAGTCCCTGCATAGGATTTCCTAAGTATGCGTGGGGCAGCAATGGCGCTCCTATGATTTGTACAGGCCAGGCACTAATACTTAGGAACTCCTATGCCCCTACAAACCAAAAGTCAGTAGTTTATCAAAAACTCAACTACAGATAAACAAGATTTTGTAAATGTGTTTGCGTTCTCTTGGAGTATTAGTATTTGGATTTATGTACTCTGCAAACTTTCAATCTTGTCAGTTTTTTGTTGTTGTTATCCTTCATAATCCAATTGGGATTTATGCCTGGACAATTAAGAATTGCGACCGATGTCTAGACACTTTCCAAAATATGCAAAAGCAGATGCAAAATGCAATGTGTTGAAAGAAATCGAATCATTTTGGCTTTCAGGGCGTGCTAGATGGCCGAGCAGGTAAGAGATCGCTGAACGCGTTAACTTTGTGTAGAAAAATGTTAATAATATTTTTTTATTATAGTTTGAAGGCACCATCAGAAGCAAAGTACTTCCTTTGCACTGCTCTTGACGAGGAAAAGAAGTACATCTTTAGTACTTCCTTTTACACAGGAGCAAAGTACTTATTAAGTACTCCCTTTTACGTAGGCACGATGTACATCTTTAGTACTTCCTTTTACGTAGGAGCAAAGTACTTATTAAGTACTCCCTTTTACGTAGGCACGATGTACATCTTTAGTACTTCCTTTTACGTAGGAGCAAAGTACTTATTAAGTACTCCCTTTTACGTAGGCACGATGTACATCTTTAGTACTTCCTTTTACGTAGGAGCAAAGTACTTATTAAGTACTCCCTTTTACGTAGGCACGATGTACATCTTTAGTACTTCCTTTTACGTTTTTTTTTTTTTTTTTTATAATTTATTACCTACAATATTATTATTATTACAATTTTCATGTTTTCCTGCGAAGCCTAGGCTTTTCTGCAGAAGATTGTGTTTCAATTTAATTTTAACTAATAAAAGTGAGTTGTATTTAAAGTTACAAAAAGTTATCAATTTCAAAATTTGATTTCATTTACAGATTACATATATGTAGGCATCCCGCATCGCAGCATATATGTTACTTATTTGAATTACTTATTATACTATGTAGACCTATATAACATGCTTTACTTATCACTAATATTACCTATGTAAATTTATATAATCTATTTGAAACATACTTGCTTTAACACTGTTCTAACAGTTGAATTACTTATTACTAGATCTATATAACATGCTTTGCTTATTACTTATATTACCTATGTGAATTTATATAACCTATGTAAAACATACTTTGCTTTAACACTGCTCTAACAGTTAACTATTGTCTAACGCATATTTTCTTTAATATATATTGTACTTTGGTTGACTCACTCGCTGATCAGCCGTCAAGCAGTTAAGACGCATTCTGTTTTTCTTTTATTCTCCTACATATTTGGGGGCTCAACAAACTAATCGGTAGCAACGAATCATTTCTTTTCTTTTGTCAATTTTTTTTTTGTACGCTGTTTGACATGGAAAACCTAACAGTTGAACAATTAAAATCAGAGCTCGTTAGATTAAATTTGGACACAAGTGGAGTAAAAGCTGTTTTGGTAGCGAGACTAAAGGAGGCAATAGAAAGCGAAAGACGAGAGCAGCAGTTGAGGCTATTTATTGAGTCAGCGGGTAACAGTGCTGATAAGCATCCGATAGCCTCTTGTAGTACGAATTGCACTGCAGTGGGAAGCGATAACACAGCAGCGGTGGTGAACACGGAGCATGAAGAATCTTCTATTCGTTTTTCTTTGAAAGACATTGAAAGTCTGGTCTCTAAATTTAGTGGCGATGATGGCCTTTCAGTCAGTTCTTGGTTAATGGAATTCGATGAAATTACATCACTACTCAATTGGTCAGATTTGGAAAAATTATTATTCGCCCGAAAGCAGTTAATCGGATCGGCAAAGTGCTTTATGAGAACGTGTTCGTGTCGGTCGTATTCGCAATTTAAGCAGGTTTTAATATCGGAATTTCAGAAGACAATGTGTAAAGCAGATATCTACTTGCAATTGCAAAATCGTAGAATGAATCGAGAGGAACATTTTCGCGAATATGTGTATAAGATGAAAGCGATCGGGTTTTTAGCCGATGTGGACGAAAAATCATTGATTCATTACATCATAAACGGTGTCCCTGGTAATGATCAGCATAAACTCATTTTATATGGTGCAAGAAACCTGTCAGAATTGATGGAAAAATACGAAATATTTTCGCGAATTAGGCCGAAAGTTGGTTTTAGTAGCGCGGGCAACGGTAGTAACGGTGGGGCTGGCGGAGGTGGTATCGGGCGACACATGAGTAAAGATAGCGGTCGAAATAGTGGTAAAACATCTCGTGAGAGGTCATACTGTTTTAATTGCGGTTCTTCCAATCACCAGCGACGTGATTGCAAATCAGACACAAAGTGTTTTAATTGTAACGGCACGGGACATATGTCGAAAAATTGCCCAGTAAAACCAATTACAAAAGAAACAAATATTATTTCGGTTTTGAACTCAAAGAAAATTTCCATAAACGAAGTAGTGATTAACGCTTTAATTGATACGGGTGCACAGATTTCGCTTGTCCGAGAAAAATGTTTTAACCAACTGAATGTTTCTACCAAGTTGCGGAAACAAAGCATCCGTTTAGTTGGTCTCTCGTCAGCAGCGTGTTACACCTTGGGCGTTTTTAGTGCAGTTCTAAAAATTGACGAGTTTGAAACAGATACTATTTTCAACGTTGTACCAAATAATGCTATTCGAGTTGACGCCATTATAGGCAATGATGTAATAGCCAAGGCAAAAGTGGTTTTCGAAAATGGAGATCCATCATTTCATTATCAGGATGAGGAAAATAGCATAATGAATATTCGCGTTGAAGATAGCAAAGAGTTGAACGTACCAATCCAGCTGAGTTCGCAGATCGAGAACATTATTGAAAATTACAAGCCGAAAGAAAAAGTAAGTAGCTGTCCAATAAGTATGTCGATAACATTGATTAATGAAACACCTTTTCATTTCCCCCCACGCCGTCTCCCAATCAACGAGTTGAAAATTGTCAAGAACCAAGTGCAAACCTGGCTGGACGATGGAATCATACGGCCTTCGTTTTCTCCGTTTGCGAGTCAGGTTGTTGTAGTCACAAAAAAGGACGGGTCACCAAGAGTATGCATCGATTACAGACGTTTAAACGCAAATACCGTGAAGGATCGATTCCCGCTGCAAACAATCGAAAGCGTTCTGGATGACCTACAGGGTGGACGCATATTCATCACCCTGGACCTTAAAAACGCATATTTCCATGTCTGGGTTGAGGAAAAGAGTCGCAAATACACGGCTTTTATCACAGCTGATGGGTTGTTCGAATTTATTCGCGTCCCTTTTGGTTTGACGAACGCGCCGGCTGTTTTCGTGCGATACTTACACACCATATTCAGAGACTTGGTAAGTCAGAAAATTCTTTGCATGTACCTAGACGATATTATTTTATGGGCAAACAACACCAAAGAACTTCTCGGAAAGCTGAAAACTGTCCTTGAAAGGGCTGAAATGCACGGTCTAATTTTCAATTGGAAGAAATGCAGTTTTTTTCAAACAAAAGTCGCATTCCTCGGACACGTAGTCGAAAACGGTAAAGTACGACCATCAGCAGAAAAAATTAAAGCAGTCGCTAGTTTCCCAGAGCCGAAAAACCTTAAAAACCTACAACAGTTCTTGGGACTTACGGGTTTTTTTAGAAGATTTATTAGCTCATACTCCATAATCGCTAAACCACTAACAGACCTAACTAAGAAAGGGTCAAAATTTATAATTTCAGCTGCTCAAAGAGAAGCAATAGCTATACTAAAGCAGTCGCTCACTTGCAATCCAGTTCTAAATATCTATTGCCAAGGTGCAGAAACAGAACTGCACACAGATGCAAGCCAACTGGGTATAGCAGCCATATTATTTCAAAGGGGCACCGACAACCAACTTCACCCAGTGCATTACTACAGCCGGAAGAACAGCATTTCAGAAGGAAGATGGAATAGTTATGTATTGGAAGTTTTCGCAGTCTACAAGGCATTCGAAAAATTTAGAATCTACTTATTGGGCATTAAATTTAAGGTTGTCACCGATTGTGTGGCTTTCCGTCAAACCATTAACAAACGGGAGCTTCCAAACTCAGTAAGAAGGTGGGTTTTATATATGCAGGACTACAACTACGATGTCGAACATCGTCCAGGCCACAGGATGTCCCATGTCGATGCACTCAGCCGATCACCTATCATACACGTTTTCCAGCAGGAAATATTGGCTAGGATTCATAAAGCACAAGCATCAGATGAATTCATAGCGCCCATTAAAGAAATTTTAAGAGAAAAGCCATACGACAACTTCGTCATACAAGGTGAGTTATTATTTAAGGAAGTTGATGGGTATACGCTGCTGGTTGTACCGAGAAGTATGGAATCCGAGATCATAAAAATGAAGCATGATGAGGGCCATTTCGGTGCGAATAAAACAACCCATCTAATATCTCGCGAATTTTATATTCCAAAACTCAAGGAGAAAGTTGAGCGTCGTATAGCAAATTGCATAAAGTGCATTCTCGCTAACAAAAAGGCTGGCAAACAAGAAGGTTTTCTTCAACAGCTGGAAAAGGGAGATAAGCCATTTGATACTTACCATTTAGACCATATCGGCCCAATGGATTTAACTACGAAGCTTTACCGATACATCCTCACTGTAACCGATGGATTCTCAAAGTATATCTGGCTCTACCCAACCAAAACAGTATCAGCTGAGGAGACACTTAGGAAAATCAAGGAACAGCAGCAGCACTTTGGAAACCCCAGAAGAATCATTACAGATAGGGGAAGCGCATTCGTTTCAAATGCCTTCAAGGATTTCTGTTTGGAAGAGAATATTGAGCACGTCCTAATTACCACAGGAGTACCCAGAGCAAATGGACAGGCTGAACGTTCCAACAGAGTAGTTATCGAAGTAATCAGGCGATTGTCTCAACAGACACCAGAAAAATGGTATAAATTTATACCTAGGGTACAGATGGTTTTAAATAGCACACTACAGAGGTCAATCAACCGTACGCCTTTCGAAGTCTTGTTTGGGATCCCGATGAAGAAGAAAGACGATATGGAAATTTTTGAAATGGTTAAGATGGAGCTGCTTCATCAACATGAAGAAGAAAGGGAAAGCATTCGTTTTGAAGCCCGTCAGCAGATTCAAAAACTGCAATCCGAGAACCAAAAAACTTTTAATCGGAAGCGAAAAGCTGCAAAAGAATATAATGTCGGCGATCTTGTCGCCATCAAACGAACACAGTTTGCGACAGGTAATAAACTTTTTTCTGATTTTCTAGGTCCATATGAAATTGTTTCGAAGAGCAACCTTGGTCGCTACACTGTGCGAAAAGCATCACCGCACGAGGGACCTAACCAATCGACTACCAGTTGTGATTATATGAAACCGTGGCGAAATGAAGATCAAAGCGAAGATGAAGTCATAATCGATAACACGCTGTCATCCGAGGCGGATGAAACTCAGGATGGCCGGATGTAGGCATCCCGCATCGCAGCATATATGTTACTTATTTGAATTACTTATTATACTATGTAGACCTATATAACATGCTTTACTTATCACTAATATTACCTATGTAAATTTATATAATCTATTTGAAACATACTTGCTTTAACACTGTTCTAACAGTTGAATTACTTATTACTAGATCTATATAACATGCTTTGCTTATTACTTATATTACCTATGTGAATTTATATAACCTATGTAAAACATACTTTGCTTTAACACTGCTCTAACAGTTAACTATTGTCTAACGCATATTTTCTTTAATATATATTGTACTTTGGTTGACTCACTCGCTGATCAGCCGTCAAGCAGTTAAGACGCATTCTGTTTTTCTTTTATTCTCCTACATATTTAAAAGTTATCAATAGCATTTTATCTGGATTCATTTAGGAAGAAGTGCTTTAATTGCTTTTTTCTTGTTTTATAATTTCTAATTTGTTTAAGTTCTTGAGGCAAAGAATTTATTATTGAAGGGACAGTGTGTTTTAGCTGTCTTTTACCATAAGTGTTGTGGTTTCTTGGAATTTGAAGCATACCTTGTGCGCGTTGTCTGGTGTTAAGTTGATGTTGTATCGGTCGAACGAAGCGGTGGTCATCTTGGTATTGTAGAACTGTAGTCATTTTGAAGATTTCCTCGACTTTAAGCACCTTAAAACTGTTTCCATTTTGCTGTCTGTTATACTGAATGGTTTTTAAGATCGTTTTCTGAAGTTTTTGGATCTTGTTGATGTGAGTTTTGGCAGCGTTTCCCCAAGCAAGTATACCATATCTTAGCTTTGATTCTACTAATGCATAATAGACTTGTCGCAGAACGTCCTCTGAAGCATGGTACCGCAAATGTGAGATTGCATATAAGCCTTTCTTAAGATCATTACGTAGCTTGTCTATATGTTTGTCCCAAAGGAAGTGGCTGTCAATAACGACTCCAAGATATTTATAACTTTCAACAGCTTCGATGCATTCACTGGGCGTGCTTGGACATAAAGCATTCCTGCAGTATATTTGCTTATCGGTTTTTTTGAAATATGGGCTTCGAATATGCATTAGTTTGGTTTTAGAAGCGTTAATTACCAACCCGTTATCGTGACACCATTGTATAGCTTTGTTGAATTCCTTTTGCATCATCGCCATCGCCGTATCAAGAGATTTATGTCGTACCACAATTGCAGTGTCATCGGCAAAAGCGAATGGAATGCTTAGCTTAAAAATGCGAAGGAGCTCGTTGGTATAAATTATGAAAAGAAGTGGACCCAAATTAGAACCTTGAGGTACTCCGTATTTAACATATTTTGCATCGCTGTAGGCATCTTTTATTTTGACACAGAACATTCTGTTATGAAGATAGTCTGTCATCCAGTCAGCCATCACACCTCGAATCCCGATTCTTTCCAACGCATCTAAAAGATTTGAATGATTGAGTGTATCAAAAGCCTTGCTGAAATCCATGAACAATACCAGTACATGGTGACCTTTATTTAAGCTCTCGTTCACGCAGTTAGCAAATTCACCAATTAGTTGTCCAGTATTTTTGTTTTTCTGGAACCCGTACTGGCTATTGTTAATGAGAGAGTGTTTTTCAACAAAGCTCTGTAATCTACTAACAACAATGCCCTCTAGGCACTTTTCAAAGACCGGCAGTATTGAAATTGGTCGGTAATTTGATAATCGATCCTTAACTCCACCTTTATAAATTGGTCTTACCACAGCAGTCTTTAGTTGTTTTGGTATTGTTGCTTCGGTTAGAGTTAGATTGATTATTTTACACTAGATTGGAGCAAACAAATCAGCATACTTTTGTATGTCAGTTGCCCTGATACCATCAATACCAGGTGACTTATTCGGCCCAAGTGACTTTATAATAATTTTAACCTCATTTACATTTGTAGCATATGCGAAGATTGTGTTTTCTACATGCAAGTTTCTGTTGTTTGATGTATGTAAATTACATTTGTGTATTATATTTTCAGTTTGTGAAGAGAAAAACTCAGCAAAATCGTTAGGAAGCGAATTGAATCCCGCTTTGAAATTGTTCATCAGTGTCTCGTCAATGCTCTTTTTTTTTCTTCCTAGGATTTCATTTATAAGTCCCCAGGTTTTCCGCGGATCTGCTTTGAACTCCATAAACTGTTTTTTATAAAATTTGGATTTTTGAATAATTATATTTTTGTTGATTTTGTTCCGTAAGGTCTTGTATTCTGTTTCATAATTATTGTTTAATCTATTATTTTTCCATTTCCTGTATAATCTGTCTCTTTTTTTACATTCAGCGATGAGTTCCGGTGTTATCCATGGATTGTTTTTCCGAATTTTTAAGACTTTTTTATTGATTGTTGATTTCATGTAAATATTTTTTAGTTTATTGGCAAATTTATTGTACATATTTTCAGCATTCTCCTCTTCAAGAAGCGAGTTCCAATTTTCTTCTTGAATGAGTTGGTTTAGTTTCGAATTACATATACGTGAAGAAATTACAACCGTTTTTTCTGAATTCGTTTGAGTTTTTTTGTAGTACAGTGTTGGATAGTGGTCGGTAATCTCGTTCTCAATAACCGCTGTATAAATTTTATTATCGACGTTGCTAACTAAGATGTGATCAATCAGTGGCTTAGTACCGTTACGTGGATCAACTCTCGTGCACTTTGTTATGACATTCATAAGTCTCGATGACGCTAGCATCTCTAAATAGTCTTTTACATAGCTTAAGTTTGATTTTTTATTTTGAACATCAATATTTATATCACCCAAAACAATGTATTCTTCATTTTTCTTCATTTTTCTTAAGTCATTGCCAAGTTCTTCAATGAATGCGACTTTGCTAAAACCAGGAGGTCTATATATTCCAAGCATGTATGTTGTTTTATTCTCTTCCGTAAACTGAATTTTAATACTTTCATATGAAACCGTTGGCGATGTAATTCTTTGATGACTTAAACTGTTTCGAACAAACATTATTATTCCTCCCCCTCTTTGATCATTTCGATTTAGTATTTCTTGTTGAAAACCATTTAGCTGATAAAATCCGCTCTCTTCATCTTTAATATTTGTTTCTACCAAAATAATTACATCTAATTCATTAATAAAGTGATTGATACTTAAGCAGAAAATATTCCAATGGAGACGCATCGATCTTATATTGAAACATATATAGCAACTTTTAATATTTTTTAATTCATTAATGTCAATGCCGCTAAAGCCATGTATTACCCTACAATTAAAATTAACTTCTAGTTCCAGTGTATCGTTTGTGCTCTCCATTTTTATGTACTGTTTTAAACTTCTAATTGTTCTGACAAAAAGCTATTACAATTATTATGCGCTCTTTATATTGTTCACGTCTTGTTCAGTATTAATTATCAACGATGGTGTGTTCTCACTTCTACGTGCCAATATTTTTCCCGCGCTCTCCCACACATATTTCCAGTAAGGAACAAAGCACTTATTAAGTAGGTACTCCCTTTTAAGTAGAAACAGAGATTCAAGGCAGTAGTTTTTTCAATATGTTAGAAAGGGATGGGTGCTTCACGTATTCTCATATACGGTAGGTATATAACTGAGTATTTGCCCGAGCGCCTATCCTTTTTCAGTGGAAAGAAAGTACTTTTTGTCCGTACATGTTTCAGTAGGTATTTCAGTACTTCTGCGTTTGCAGGGGCAGCACAGGCAGCTTGTATGCAAATGTACCAGTTTGGATCCTTTTTGGAAAAAAAACATTATCTTCAACCGAATTTGTTATTGTTGTTGCTTTGTTTTTTTTTTTTTTTGAACGACAGTGTTTTTTTTTTTTATTACCCTGTGCTAAAGCCGACTTTATTTACGCAAAATTTAAAACTCGCAGCGTGGAATCAGTTGCGTTATTATCCACCTCGATGATGTTATAACTCGATAACCAATGAGACGATTTCCGAAAAATTGCAGTGCGGTCATGACTTGGCATCCAATGATTTTTCCTATTAAATGTTTACTTTTACTTCTCCATGTCAAAAATTAACTAGCAAACTACGTATGTATTAGCGGTATTATTTTGTTTTTAAAAAGTAAATCGAGAAAAATCGTTCGAGACAAAAATCATTTAAGAAATGGGTTTCATGAAGACTTCCAACGTATTTTTTTGCTTTTATACATCATGGAAACACACCTGTTCTAATAAGTGCACGGGATTCTACACTGCACAATTCGGATTACCAGATTTAAGGGCAAAATGAGGACGCAACCAATATCTGCAGGTGTACTTAATTTTGTCGAAGGTTGATCATCCAAAGGCGATACAAATTGCAAACAGGAGTGGCAATAAACGTCATTCGATAATTGCAGCAATTATTTAATGCGAAACGGCGATAGAGAAAATGAACTCACGCAGAACGATCGCAGATTTGACTTCAAACATGATAATAAAGCAGCACTTTGACTGCACATAAAAACAATACTAACACTTCCAATACAACAAAAATTATTTTAAATTTCTAATTTTTGAATTCTTTGGAATTTGAAATTGAAAGTTGACTCGTTTATTATATTGTTGCGAAACCTCAATGTACCGAAACTTTGCAACGGAACGCGTTCGATTTGATTGTGAAGAATCTCTAATCAAATGACAAGCAAGCTACGATTATGACTGGTAAAGACACAAATTCTCATTTCGCGGATTCTGCTTATTCAGGGTGCCTTCAATTTCCCGTGCGTTTCGCTTTTATTATGACAAATAATAAGTCGCAAGGACAATCACTGGTGGGATCAATCTTGAATTCCCATGTTCCTCACATGGTCAATTGTATGTGGCTGCTCACGACAGGAGAGCAAACTTTCCGCACCGTAAAGCACTTTAAAAGCGAAATATTGACCGACACGTCAATCATTGCAGTTTGATTGAAACACCTCGACATCAGTTATTTCTATTGGTCCTCAGCAATAAAAGATATATAAAAGTACAAATTAAAACAAATTAAAAAAAAAATAAGTAATAAAACTCTTCCACAAAACTCGCTCCTTGGCAACACCGAACCTGCAAGTGAAAGAAAGAGAACCTCATGAGCAGGGAACGGATTTTGTTGACATTGCCTTTTTTTGCCTTTTTTTTGCCTTTTGTTACCCATATTGCCCTTTTTTGCCTTTTTTACCAATATATTTTTTTTCTGCCTTTTTTGACAATATTGAAAGTTTATGTGAACTTTCTTCTTAACTACAAAATTTTAAAAAATTAAATCGCTGAAACACCACCGAAGTTTGCACGAATTACTAATCTCGCCAATAGAGTACCTACTCTGAAAGTCGCATTGTTGTTTACGAGTTACCATGGAAACAAACCTTATTGGGCAAAATGCCTGTGTTTAGTTTGGCTTTTTGGATAAATTTCTTACCAACTACAACTGCGTTTGTGTGTGAACTTTCACTGTGTTTGTTTTCACGCATGCAAAGATTTAATTAAATTAGAACAATTTGTGGTAAAGTTAGGAAAATATGACTTTTCCAGTTGCTGGAGCTGTGGTGAAAAAGTTCAAAGCCGTCTTTTCTGCAAACGAAGAACTCAACAGCATCCGAAAAATGAATTGTGTTGTAATTGGCGCTGACTCCAAACTCCCTTTAAATGATGCAGTCGATGACGTGACATCTTTTAACTGCGCTCCAATCGTCTCTGCCCATGTGGACAGGTCCTTCAGCTCTTTCAAAGCTCTTTTGAGGGACAATCGCAAACGTTTGTTGCCAGAACATTTTAAAATGTATAATGCTTACAATTTTTATTTTTGCTTTTTAATAAAAGGCATTTATGCCTTTTTCACAGATTAGTATTGCCTTTTTTCGATTTTTTAGGTCAACAAAATCCGTTCCCGGCTCATGAGCCATCCCATTATCGTTGTTTGAGATGCTTTATTTAAAAAAAAATATAATTAATGATCCTCCTTTTATTGTTGCGTCCATAAACTAATGAAAATGAAATAAATAAAAAAAATGGCGGCGAATGTATTTCAATTGGAAAATCAATTCCCAAAAAAAAAGTATATAATATATACTTGATTCAACTAGTATTCTAGTTTTCTCTCAGATTTGGATGCAATATGTAGAAAACAAAAACCCAAAGCCTTCCCATAAATGGCAAAAAATACTAAATACTTCCCTACTCCCACCCGCTCCGAAATTCCGAAATGTTAATCTCAACTCAACAATATAACCAGCGCGACCTATGCTATTTCGCTAGGCTTTTAAAACAAAATCAGAAACATTGGTAACTTGCTTGAATTGGGAAAAAGAATTTAGAATCACTTCAATGATTACCGAAAAGAATATGTCATCTTAGTTACAGTACACCCGGATATAGAAAGATCCTTTAAAAAACAAGAAATTATTCAGTGTTGGGATTCACAAATACCATAGTATGCAATTGTACCCGCTTTATAGCAGTACCTACTCTAATAAAAATAAAAATCAGAAACGAACATGATTTCTTTATTTGAGTGCAACTTCCACAATTTTTTTGTTGCCATTTAGTTTTTTTTTCTGAACTCTTATCTATGTAAGAAAATGAAGTCCGTGTGTGCGCGCAAAACTCGATTGACGATTCTTAAAATTATTTCATTGATTGAAGTCGGCGATTCCAAGGCAAATTTGATCATGCCGCCAGTTAGAAGATCAGACGTTACACGTCGCAGCCGCAATTCACAGTGTTCGTTAAAATGAAAATCATGACAAACAGTTTAAACAGATCTAAACCTTACAAATTTTTTGAGGAGAAGCGTACTAGGAGTTTCCGATCTTTTAGGGTATGTTTTTATTTTTGACTGGAATATTTTAGTGACGCTTTTTTTGTGTCTATGATTGGAAAAATGGGCTCGATATATTTACATAGATAATTATGTATCTATGTAAGAGTCAGAATTTGAGTTTGCAATCAATTAAGGAGTTACCATTTTATTGACAAGTCCAGTTTTCAAAAGAATCGTTATTGGCCCCCAAACCCCAAATCCGAAGTTTGAACCAAATCCGGCCTGTCGTTTAATCTTTTTATGAATTTTTTTATTATCGTTAAGTCAGAACTTAATAGCATCTCGAGCTCGAAGATTTTTTCGATTACAATCGGCATTACTAGCACTAATGTCGACAATTAGTTGGATAGGTATCAGTTGGAAACGGTACCAATAGACAATTATACCTCCACATTTACATTATTGTTGTCATTGCAGAATTCTAATTTCACAATTTGTTTTCGAAAAAAGGAATAGGTAGGTACACAAATTGCAACTAAATTTGCCCCACAGATATATTTGAAAGGTGTTTTGAGGCTTATTAAAAGCAAAAAACAAAACACAAAATAGGAAATGCACAAAATATCCACAAAATATGCAAATCAGTAATGCCCTATCGTTCGACACAATTTTCAGTACTTTTTACAGTACCTACGCTTTCAATTGTTTTCTAATACTCCTTCACGATTTATTTATGAGTGCATCTATGTCGTAATAAAATCCATTTCAAGTTAGTGATTGCTTTGATTTATTCGTAGGCTGATGAATCCAAATGAAAACTTATTGGTGGTCTAAACATCACAATTGTTAGCAAGTGAATATTTTTGTAAATAGAAATAAAAGCTGTTTTTTTAAATTAAAGAATATATTAAAATCTCACTTAGGAAGCTAGGAAACTTGTTAAAAACTTATCGTTTCAGGTTTTGAAAATAAATACAATTTATCTAGGTATTCAAATTTTATTTTACATAATTCGGGAAACTTAAGCTTAGATTAGACTGTATGCTAATTAAGCATATGAATGCCAAAGGCAAATGACCAGATTAGCTGTAAAATGAACAAAATGCCACAGTTATCAAAACTGTATATTAGCCTATATGACCGAAATTACCGATATGGTCATATTTGCCTCGATGGTCATTTAAGGCATTTGTTATTTTATTAACCAATGTTGTAGAAGGGTAATGCTGTAGATAAAAAAATCACAAAAGTTGAAGTTGGAAATTTATTAGTAGCACAAAACAAATAGAAAACAAACAATTTCTACACAAACAAAATTTCACAACAGGAAAAAAGTATATACACTACCACAATTAGGGACAAGAACAAGACCACTAATTAAACTTAAACAAATTTCAAAGAAAAGACAATTAAATAATTTACGCAAATGATAGATTCAATAATCCACAAAAAAAATGAAGAAAACGATCCCAATCCTACGAACTCATCAAACACCGATGACAACAAAATAACATTTGTTCCATCAAAAATGCCAGTAATGCCATAACGAAATTACAAGAAAGTGTAGGTATATGGGCACATAGGGTTTTAAGCCGGCATTCGTGCTTATTGTTCCAATACACTATATGCTATTTGGGCATTTTTATCTGTCAAAATCAGCCATTCATTCCACTCTTATAATTATAACTATACATATCTTCCGCAAAGTGAACCTTTCCACACCACACCAACCATTGTTTACCGAGAATGAGTCTCGGTAAACAAGCTCCTTTTGCAAAGAGTTTGATAAGGGTTTGATTGCAACAAAATATCTAAATGAGTCGCATAAGGTACTGAGAATTGTTGAAAAAATGTGTGAGCCGTCCAAACTTAAGTAAGAATATATTTTATTCTGTTTGCGACGATTGTCATGAAAGTGTTTGACATATCCCAAGCGTTTTGTTGCTTGCAAACTATTTAAAAAGGAAAACCAATTAAAAAACAAGAAAACACACACACACAGAAATATATTTTTCAAGTGTTTAGAAATAAAAAGAAAATGCATTATTTTAAAATCTTTTCATACATTTGCAAAATTTTTTAGACTTTCAAAACCATTTGCATTGTTTTATTGCAACGAATAAAATTAGAAAACTTATACAATCTACTAAAATTAATTTTAAATAATTGTAAACGCTCAGGCTGAACAACAGCGTATCTAAATTCGCTAATATTACGAAATTTAATACCGTCATTTTGGGCGGTTGGGCAACACTTCAAAATGACATTTTGGGGGCATTTATTTACCAAATGCCCGAGATAAGCAAGACTTTCTCTAAACTTATCGTTTGAATCTACAGTTAGCGATATTCTGGCAACTATATTTGTTTATTGATAAAGGGATTATGGAAAGTGTGGAGTCTTTACGTAAACTGCCAGACCAAAGTTGATTATTGGTAAAGCCGAATATATTTCTCTTATTACATATACGAGAAAATTCAAAATCATATTATTGAACTTATACGATTGCTGAACATGAAAATTGTGCCTTTACTTAAATGATCGCAAAAGATGTAAAAAAAAAACGGGACAAATAAAAATGGCCACCACAAAGGAGATTTTGCATGATTTTTTTTTTTTGTGAGTCTGAAAGCAACATTTTATAATAATATGTATCTATAAAATAAAGTCACTTTCACCCGCCTGCCCATCTGCACGCTGAGATCTTTTGAATTCACGAAAACTAACGTAATCTCCTGCTGCTTGAAAGATAGGTTAGTTTTGATAGGTGGTGCAGTTGTCAATCTCCGAAACCACAGATTGAGCTTAAATTTGTAGGTATTCTTCGGTGACCTGGGAGTGGTTCTATGAAATTTTGTAAAATAAAATAAGGGGGCGTGCCACTTTCCGTGCAAAAAACATTTTTCTCGATGGGAGCTAATTTTGTGCACTGAGAGCTTTGATGTGCATTGCCTAACCAAAGCACTTGGCTAAAATAATCGGAATACAAAAATCGAGAGTGGCACTCACCATATAATTAAATTATTAGATATGCTACATCTGTACCTATATAAATGTCATTCTACTCAATCTGTTATATTGTTAAATTTAAATTATTAACGTACTTACTTAGACAACCAGTTGCTAGCTGCACGCTATTAAATATAAACTTAATCATACAAAAATTACGAATCAGAGCAATCCCAGGATACAGCAGAAGTATACAACACGAAGTATTTAACGATGACGAAAAGTCATTATCGAAAATACTCGTTTCATATAACAACTCTTACAGTAAGTTTCCTGGTAATAGCCAATTTAAAGAAAGACATCCCTCTGGATTCAGAAAATTATTCTAATACAAGTAGGTATTTTAATAGCCCCAACGGTGAAATAGGCATTTACTCCCTGGCAGAAAGAAGCTCATATGGTCTTTATCTAGAAGCGACCGTTATTACCTCCTTTGTTTGTAACTATTTCATTGTTCGGATATTTCCGAGTACAAAAGTGATCCCACTTTCCTTTCAGATAAAACAGTGTCGAAAATACTTAAATCTTTGCCAAGTACGTGTAATAAATGACAGCATTAACAGTTTAACCCCACAACTCGGACCATAAATAATGATACTGTGTTTGACATTATATCAGGAAAAAAAATACGATTGAAACCTTCAATAGCAGACAGATTTAATTAACCACACGACTTCATCCCTTAACGGGTCTGGAAGCGTGGGGTACATCATACGGTTGTTTACAAATGTAAGGAATGGAGTGAGATTGAATATTTTTTGCTGATAAATATTTGAAATGAGCATTTTGTGAATTTGTTCGATAAATCCTTTAAGCTCAAGAAGCAGGGTGGAAATGAATATCTCTGTTTTGCTATGGTTAACAAGATTGGATGAATCCAGTTGCAAATTTGTTTGTGTCATTTCAATACCCATAAATATCTTCATCCATTCAAGAATGAAGAGATTTATTTTTATAAAAACTGTTTTGATCGATTTTACACCTGAGTTTTCTCTGGCCTTTTATATACTTGATAGTTATTGCTAATTGTAGCAATTTATTTTGGGTTTAGTATTCTGTTACCAAATCGACAAGTTGAGTATACCTACGTACACATAGTAAATAAAAAGAATTTCATTTGGTACATAGATTAACAACATATTTTTGGCTCTGAATGAGAATACAAAAAGAAAAAAATCTTCAACTGAAATAAAATAAAGTGCACGACTGGGTCGCACGAAGCTTTCTCGTTTAGTGCGAGTCTGACTGACTTTCAGAGTCTAAAGCAAATCGAAAATTGAGGACACAATAGTTTTGAAAACATCCATTTGACTCTAAGCTTGCATTTTGGTCAAAATCGTTATTGCCTTTTTCCGGTAAACTGAAAAAAAAAATTTTTTTTACAAAATTCCTCTTTTCAAAAATCCATTGTACGATAATATAGAGAAAAACTGAGCTTGCTATTAAATTATGAAAGACCACATTACCTTAGAAATTAATTTTTGTTACAATCTTATAGAGCGTTTTCGAGATATGTCGAAATTTCAAAAGTACCGTTGTTCGAATTTTAAGCCAAAAACTGGGTACGCAGTCCTGGTAACCTCACCTACTTAAGCTTAAATATCAATGTTGGTTGAAATCGTTAGAGCCGTTTTCGATCAAATCAAACTGGTACGAAAATTTTGTATGGGAAGTACCATTAATATTGTGGTTACCTTGAAAAAAAAAACACTTCCCGAGCTGTAAGCCCAAAAACTCCAAATTCGAGGTTTGAACGTAATCCGGGAAGCCGTTTAGGCTGTAGGCCTGTGGAAGGACGGACAGACGCACTTTTTTGAGTTCCTCTATCATCGTAATATCAGAATTGATTAAAATCTCGGATTCGAAATTTTGTACGAAACCAATATCTTTCTCTTACCTACTACGTAATGGAGAAAGTTAAAAAGTAGCAAATATAATTATTGATAAATAATCAATATCAGGTATATATGTGTTAAGGATAACCCTTTAAAATTTTATAAATGATATTAAGGCATATTAAATATATTACAAAACAAAATTAACAAAAAAAAATGTAAACTGAAAGAAATATACAAAATAAATAAGTAAATGAATAACTTCATATAGATAGCAAAAAGAGAGTAAACAAATAAACAGAACAAAAATACATTAATGAACAAAATATATTAAAAACAAATATGAAAAACAAAACTATAATAAGCGTATCAACTATCGAGTCGAAGATAATTTATGTAATTAGGTAGGTAGGTAGGTGTCCAGTTACGGGAACCATCCAGTGTGACCTGTTGAAAAAGAAAAACTGAACCGCTTTTTATATTGAAGCCACATAGATTAGTATGAATCTCATGGGTTCCAAAAGCTCCGTTGTATCATGATCCTAAAGTATGTCCTACGAGTAACCAATGATAATTATGAAGTCTGTTTGTCTGCTAGAACCACCCAGATTTGAGTATGAATCTCAGGAGTGCATTGAGATCAACATTCTTCAAATCACCTAGGTCATCGAAGAAGTAACTGTTGAGAATCCTCCGTCTGTTGTTTTTAAGGGCTGGGCATTCGCAGAGTAGGTGACGAACAGATTCTATTTCTTCAACGTCCCTGCAGCTTCTGCAAAAATCGTTATGCAGTATCCCCAGCCGTTGATTCTTTTCACTCAACTCTGGCCACAGTTGTTTTTTGTGCCTTCAGGTAATGAGATTGGTCCAGCGTAGGTTAGTTCTACTCCAGGATTCAATGTCAATCTTCCTTGCAAGCGTCCTGAGCGGAGTTCTTACTGATTTTAGGGCCAAAGATGCATGTATTTTCGACCCGTTTCTTGCAAGCTCATCCGCCTGTTCATTACCTGGAATATCCATGTGCCCTGGTACCCAGCATAAGGTCACCGCATTGGCTTGTGATATTACGTCCAGATTTTTCTTGCAGTGACATACTGCCCTTGACTTCACCACTACTGACTCCATGGCTTTTATTGCCGCTTGGCTGTCAGAGTAGATAGTGATTTGTTTACCGAAAATGTGCCTTCTCTTAAGGTCTTTTGCCGCTTGGGTGATAGCGGCTACCTCTGCTTGAAAGACACTGCAATCATCGTTAATTCTGAATGATTCTCGTAGGCCCAGTGCTTCGCTGAAGATGCCCGCGCCTGTACCGATATCCATCTTAGAACCGGTGTATAGGGCTAGCTCCTCTTCTACTGTTACCTCTTTGTTCTCCCATTCGCTTCTGTTTGGAATTCTAGTATTGAATCTCCTTTCAAAAACGACAGTGGGAGGTAGATAGTCTGTAGGCACCTTCTCCTTCGCCGCACTCCATTGGGATTCAATGGATGCGTGCCCATAGGGTTTAGATGACCATAATCCAGACTCTCTTAGTCTAATTGCGGTTTTCACCGCCTTGTTGCTGCAGTAAATATCCAGAGGGATAAGGTTTAGCATCACCTCCATAGCTGCGGTGGGGGTGCTTCGTAAGGAACCCGTTATCCCGATGCATGCTACAATTTGTATTTTGGTTAAGCTCGAAATATTGTATTTCTTCTCAATAGCCTTCCACCACACTGCTGTACCGTATGTTAGGATGGGCCGCACTATAGCTGTGTATAGCCAGTGTACAATTTATGTAATTAGGTACTCTAACAGTCTAACAGGTAATTTCAAATTGCGTACCTATATAGCTAACTTATTTTAAACATCAAGACATGCAACATTTTCAAACCATATTCCCGTGAAACAAACAGTAGTTCTTGCCAAATACTATGACATTGACTGCCTTCATTGATGGAAAAATGTTTGTGATTTGGTGAAATGACGATGTACAGTTGTATTGGGCTGGGCAACCAATAACAAAATCTGCTGTTCTCCAGCCTATTAAGCCCTTTAATATCTATATCTACATACTTGTATGTATGTGTAATTAGTAAAGAAACGTTCTGAATATCAAATAATATTATTTATAGCAAGATTCTCGACATCTTCCCACCAGCAAGGTATAGGTACAGTGAAGTCTCACTTATATGAACTAATGATTGTTGGGCTAGTTCATCATTCATCTTCATATAACCGAAAAATTCATATATTGGAATTGGAACTATGTTAGCAAAAAATATATTTTATTGAAACGGTTAATGTAATGAAATTAAATTACATATTACAATACAGAAAATAATTCGTTTTAATTTTGTTGAGCTAAACTATAACGTTAGTATTTTTTACACAAAAAAAAGAAACAAATCACCACCGAACCGATGTTGCTTCTTCGAAAATGAGCATGAACTGACTTGCACGTCCAAATACAAATACCTACATAACATAAGTAAAATAAAACGTAAAAAAATCTGTCTAGACAAAATAACTGTTTTTACTTCAGAAAAATTTCAACACAAATTCGCTTATATGGCACTGCAGTACATTTATAAGAGCATCAGTTCATATAACTGAATTCCAGTACAAAAATTCTGTGGTTCATATATTGGAATAATTCATTTAAGTGCGAGTTCATATAAGTGAGACTTCAGTGTACTTTTTATTAGCTATATCCAAACGATACAGGAGTTGTATCGGTTTTCTTAATATGGATCCAATACCCAAACGTATTTCCCATGGATGAAAGCACTTCTCGATTACCGCAAGATGCCAAAGAGTTCTTGGCAGTGATGAATCTTCCAAAAGCACAACATCTCCGACTCGTACTCTGGAACTCAAAGGATTTAGGACGTGATGAAAAGATCTCAATTGCAGAAGGTATTTCGTATACCATATACTGAGAAGGACATAGGCTATAATTCCTTACATTGTCATGCCTATTTTTTGGGAGCGTTTTTGACCAAAGTGTGTTTTTTTCTGACTTTACTGCCTTTAACTCGCCATTACTCAAACAATTCTTAATCAATGCAAACAAAATAAAATACTTAGGAGAGCCAACACTTTCATAGATATTTCAAGCCATCAATCAACTTTCTATGTCGTCTAAAAGCTGAGCTACAACCTTAAATCTAACATGAAAAATATCTATTTATTTTCTCAAATCAAACATTATAAGCAGCTGCGGTTCTTGATCGTTGTTCTGCTTTGGGGTTCATATGAAAAAAAAACTGCGTGGTGTTTTCTTCGAATTAAGTGAAACGAAAGAGAAGTATTGGACTTGAATTTATATGTAATCAACAGCGACAGTGTTTCTGAGGAAATGCGCAGGTGGCTGATGACGTTCGCTGATGACGTCATAATGGTGGTGTATATAGAAATTGAGTTCAAGGTTTTTGTTTTAATGGTTTTTATAGTACCTACGTTGATACCTACAGTAAAGAATTGACGATTTCAAGAAGTAAAGACGATAGGTATAGGTAAAGTGACCATACGCCCCGCTTTTAGCGGGACAGTCCCGTTTTTGAGGTCTCTGTCCCGCGGCCATAGCTGTCCCGCTAAACGTCCCGCTTTTCCAACTTTCGTAAAAAATGTCCCGCTTATAGGTACTATTTACTTTTGTAAAAATGTGTGTATGTTTCTACAATTCTTAAAATAAAGCAATTTTATGATTACTATTTATTATCCCTGTGCATATAAATTGGAGCATATAAAACAAACGTAAGAGCTGTTAAAGGAAGAAAATGGTCCTAAGCATATTCTATCTTAAATGAATTGTCAGTTTTGTTGCTTGTAGTCACTTTTGTCACTTTTGAAACGAAAACAAAACAATTTACTGTTTAGTGAAGTATATTGGAGGGATATTTGTAGATGGGTAATTAAAAAAAAACTCAAATGTTAACACAATACCTACTTAATAATATTATCGCTTCATTATACATAAATAGAAATAGAATGACATCCACTTCAGCAGCAGCAAACAAAAAGTGCAAAAAAATATTCATTCCTGAGACCGAGCAAACACAACACATTTGCTTATTGTAATGTTTGCGAATGCAAATTTTCAATATCTGCAGGAGGACAAAGTGACATAATTCGCCATGTCGGAAGACAAAAACATAAGTCCAAAGTAATGGACTCGGCCGCATCAATGCAGTTATGAAGTCTAATTTTTTTTTAAAATAAATATGTCATTTGACGTTTATTTTACGTACTATTCTATTGCTTCACTAAAACATAACCTAATTTCTACTCCCTTCGAAATTTTGGAAATGTGTCCCGCTTTTATTTCAAATAAATCTGGTCACTTTAGGTATAGGTTAATTATGTTGTTTAATTTATTGTTGTTGTTGATACAAATTTCCGTTAAGGCTTTTGTTTTAGTGGTTGTTTTGATGTTATACCTACGTTGATACCTACAGTAAGGAAGTGGAACTTTAGTTACGCTGTTGAATTTAATTTTCTTAAATTGGTGTTTTAGGTAAATAGATTTGTTTGAATTTGAATTTGATTGTTTCACATTGACATTGTTCACCGCTTTGTTTTAGGTAGATTGTTGATTTTAAGCAAATAGGTATGCCGTCGGTCAAATCTTTCTCGAAACTCAACAAAATCTAGAAAGTTGAGACGATTTAGATCACAGAAAACGGATGAAAAATATCAGACCCCATCGTTACAAAGAAACACATATACTCCGTGAGTAAATTAAATAAGAAGCGGATTTTATTACACCAAAGAAATTAATTATGCCGAATGTGCTGGTATCGGTGGTATGACGGTGCCGTGACATAAGGCCAAGCGTCATCAGGCCAAATCTCGAAATTTGGCCTTATGTCCCTTTGTGAAAGTGACACTAGGCCAAATTCTAGCATTTGGTAATATGACACTTTGAGAAAGTGTCATAAGGCCAAACTAGTTTGTGACATTAGGCCAAATGAACCAACAACAACCCACTTGAAGTGGGTAATAGCATCACCAACATTTTATGAAATTATTTCCCACCTACAATTCGAGAATTTGTTGATGTTAACTGGAAAACAAAATCAAATTATTTGCATACACCCAAACTCGCAACTACTCCCACCCCTAAACAGAGAATTCAAGCAGGGGGGTTGCAGGGGGGCAGCATGCCCCCCCATACATTTTCCACTGTTTATTAATTGTATACTACGAAGTGACATAGTGCCAAATTGGCTTTATGACACTTTACCTAAGCGACATTATGCCAAATGCAATAATTCGGCCTAGTGTCACTTTCACAAAGGGACATAAGGCAAAATTTCGAGATTTGGCCTTATGACGCTTGGCCTTATGTCACGGCACCGGTATGACTCAGGCCAGGCCTGTGACGTTGTACAACGCGGGTGTAGACCTCACCCGCACGGTCAATTATTATACGTGTCTCTTTCCCGATTCAGAGTCGTCAGCGACAGTAAAAATGCATACATGTATGCTCCAGGCATCAGAACCTTAAATATTGTGTTTCAAGAAGATTTGTAAAAAAATAATCATAAAAAATATAGTTATCTCATGTATTCAAACTTAACTATTATTATCATCTCTTTTATTGGAAATTACACAGTCTCACGCCGCGTACGAAGTTGCGGACATAGCTAGTATCTTATATTATAACCAGTGAGCTCAGCATCTTGTAAAAAAAACACTGCTTTTCATGAACGGATCTAAATATTAAACATACGATTGAATAAAATAATACATACAAGCATTTATGGCGTGTGCCCAAACTTTTTTCGCACTAATTTAGTGGAAGTTAATATTCTCACCAAAGCAAAATTTTGCAAACCTTTCTTAATTAAAAACTTAAAGATACATATTAAAAGAGCAGTTTCTGAAAAATACTAGCGAAATGTTCGTTTGATGAATTTATAATCGCGGGTACAAATGTAATTTAGTATACGTCAATTTGTATGCGTAGATATTTTATTTAACTCTGTAAAGTTAAACCATTTTAACTAATTGAAAATTCCTCAACAGACTCAGCTATAGACAGCATACTCATATATTCTGCATTCTCGTCAACATTGCTGAAACTCATATAATTAAAAGTACTAAATTGTCCTCTTTTGGTTACAGAACATCCCTCGTTAATTTAGTTACCTACAAGAGATTTGTTTGAATTCATTTAAAACAAGAAAACAGAATTGTTGCTTTTGCCAGTTATATGTATTATGTAAAAGGAAAAAAAAATAATGTACATTAACATGCGTACATACCTGTACTTTTATTTTAAAGTGTTCAATTCCATGCGGATAAGCACTATGTTGGTATTTAAAAGAAATTGAGCAAAGTTATATTGCTCATAAATCATGGTAACTCCTAAGGTGCGACGAACGGTGATAAAGTTTTCTTTAATATACCTAACCTTTGTTGTAATTTGTGTTCATTATCATAATACCTGTAATGCATGGTGAGTAAGTAGAATTGAGGACAATTTCACAGTTAGCGAACTTTAAGACCAGGTGGTTTGGAATTTCTTGTTATTACATTTTTCAAAACTGGAGTGGAGTTTGAATTGAATCTACTTATTAAGAAAATTGTCAGTTTTGTTTGTTACTGTGTTTCTTTCTGGATTAACTTAATGCGCGGATTTCCATTTGCTGAATATGGATGTACATATTTCCCGTACAACAAAAGTGCGCAGCGGTTTTAGTTGCTAATACGGATTTGTAAGAGAACCACTTTCTGGCATTGCATATCATTTGGAGTTATGCTTTATGATAGTTTATTCCTAATGTAGAAAAATGTTTCTATCTTATATGATACGGTCAATGAAGTATAATAAGGATATACATTTAAATAGACATTACTACGAAAATTTGGATTTGGCCGACGCGTGTGAACTTTGAGGGCACGACAAAGAAAACTTCGGTGAACGCAAATTGTTACCATTGTAAGGTGAGATGCGTATCGTATAGGCGGGGAATTCTGACCACCTGCAGCCCCCCTGCTTGAAGTCCCTGTTGTATTTTGGTCGGGTGCGAGGTTGAGTAGGGAGAGAGGGTTCATATTGATACAGTGGGGTCATTGATATAATGCTTATGGCTTTAAACTGGAAGTATTGAACATATTCTTACTTACACCTACGCATTAGCATAGAAACGATTTATTTTCCAGCTTGTTCAGTTGCAAATTTGCTAGTAAAGTGTTTGCACGTGTTTTGGCATCACCGTAAAGTTAAATATTGTTGTTTTTTTTAAGTTAACTTTTTGTACAACTTTCTTTATTAGAAAAAACATACAATAAGCCCTTTTGGAACATAGGTAGTGAAAATTGTAAAAAATAAAAACAGACAAATACCATGTCATACAAATTTTGTAAATACATACTTTTCAGACATTGATTAAGCCAATGTGCTTGGTGTAAATTTTGCAAATAACCACAATATATCGCAACATCTAGGAAATGTAAATACAATCAATGTTTTAAACAACGCTGTTCAGGTTCTCAATGCAGTTGAGCTGAAACTCCACCGGATGCTTTTGCGACCGAAATAGATATCAAATTTTTCATAGATAGTTGTTTATAAATACGAAAAGCAAGAGGCTCTGACTACATAAGAAATATTTACCTAAAGCAACTGAAGTGAATAGGAGGAGCTTGCTTGAAAATTAAATATTTTCCAGATGCCTAAGGTAGCTAAGGTAGTCCCTATTCCGAAAGCCGGCTTTTTTTTTTTTTTTTTTTTTTTTATCCGAGGGTAGGTGAAAATCTTCCAAAGACACTATGAGAATAGCAAGCGCGTTCTCATAGTAGTGCCAGATTTTTACTGACTAAAAACACCACCCTTCTAAAGATTGTTAGATACTGCAACTAAGATACAACTTATCAAGTAATTTTTCTATCATTAAATAAAAACTTTTGACAGGTTACTTTCCAATGAAAGATCCTGCGTGTTCCGCAAATTAGACGCGGTTAATCTTATCTTGCCAAGTCGAACGGTTTCGTTCTTTGTAGTCGGCGCAATAAATTGCTCTCGTCCAAGATTTGTCGGACTGTATTGTTGATATGTCCGATTAGTCGGTTTCTATGCTTTCTCGCGAAGCTTCTAGATTCAGCTTCGATTGTTGGAATTCCGAGATCCCTATGGATATCGTCGTTTCTAATATACCATGGTGCTTGTACAATTTCTCTAAGGACTTTATTTTGAAAAGTTTGTAGAATATTGACATTTGTTTTCTTGGTACAACCCCAAAGTTGTATACCGTAGGTCCACACCGGCTTTAGCACTTGCTTGTATAAAAGCAATTTGTTCTCAGTACTGAGCTGGGAATGTTTTCCGAGTAACCAGTACATTTCTCTATATTTGATATCGAGTTCTTTACGTTTCATTTTCACGTGCGAACTCCATTTCAGCTTTGCGTCGAGTGTCATTCCCAGGTATTTGGCCTCGTTTGCAAAGGGTATTCGGGCCAAGTTTAGAAAAATTGGCAAGTCATTAGTTTTCTTATAAGTGAAATTCACGTGAACAGATTTAGTTTCGTTGAGGGCGATCCGCCAGTTCTTTGTCCATTCATTTACCTTATTCACTGCGGCTTGCAGTTTTGTAGTCGCTTCTTCGATTGTATTACCTACAGCTAGGATAGCTGTGTCGTCGGCGAACGTAGCAAGGGTAGTGCCATCTTCCCTTGGTATATCGCGAGTATATAACAAATAGAGAAGCGGACCAAGGACGCTTCCTTGCGGTACCCCGGCCAAAATTTCTTTTAGCTCCGAGTATTCATTTCCATTTCTAACCCGGAAGAGTCTATTCCCGAGATATGATTCTAGAATATCATATAGGCTTGCGGGGAGAACTTGTCGTAATTTAAATTTCAAGCCGTCGTGCCACACCTTATCAAAGGCTTGTGAGACGTCAAGGAATACACTTGAGCAAATCTTTTTTTCTTCAAATGCTTTCTCGATTACGTCAGTAGTTCTATGTACTTGGTCAATCGTCGAATGCTTGGTTCTGAACCCAAACTGGTGGTCAGGGATAAGATTATTGTCTTCAATAACCGGCTGTAGGCGCCTAAGCAATATTCTTTCGAAGACTTTGGAAATTACCGGAAGAAGGGAAATCGGTCTATACGATTTTACTTCATTTGGCGGTTTTCCTGGTTTTAAAACCATTATGACCTCCGCGACTTTCCATTGACTCGGCACGTGTTTTAGTCTGAGCGCAGCATTTATGATATGAAGGAGCTTAATTAATGCTTTCCTTGGAAGAGCTTTGAGAACTTCTCCGGTGATCAAATCATAACCAGGAGCTTTCTTAGGTTTTAGGGATTCGATTTCACGTTTTAGTTCCCTTGGCGTTGCTCTTGTGAGTGTTGAATCGTCAGGTTGTAATTCCGTCCTATTAGTATTGTCGTAGATCGCTTGGCCATCGTACGGTTTAAAGGTTTCTTCTAGATGAGCGGCAAAAACGTCCGCTTTTTGCCTATCTTCCCTTGCCCATTCATTTTGATTTATTCTAATTGGCGGCGCGGGGATTTTGGGCCTTTTGGTGCCTTTTACAGCTTTCCAAAGTGAATAATTGGAATCTTTTTTCGCTGTTAAACTTTCAAGGTAAGAACCTATCGCACGATTTTTAAAATCCTTAATGACTGTCTTCAACAAATTGCACAAATAATTCAAATGTGCTTTATGTTGCGGAGCGCGACTCTGTTGCCATTTCTTGCGCGCCTTCCTTTTTTCGTTGACCAATTCTTTTATTTCGGGAGGATATCGTAGCCCGTATTTGACCGGCGTTTTCCTTGGATTAGGCGTATTATTCCAGGAGGCGAGCTGTACGATCTCGACGAAGCGATCAACTTCAACTTCAAGTTCATAGGGTGTCGTAAGTGGAACACTCAGTTGAACATTCTCTTCTATTTCGTTCCTAAAGCCTTCCCAGTTAGTGTTTCTACCAGTTAATCTCGCTGGCTCTAGGTTATTGACTAGTTTTACACTCAATGTTAATATAACCGGTGAGTGGTCAGATGATAGATCAAAGCTCTCTTCAACTTTAATGTGGTGAGTAGGTATTCCTTTCACGACGAAGAAATCTATCAGATCAGGTAGTTTTGAAGTGTCAGTTGGCCAGTAGGTCGGTTTGCCCGTCGAGAGGAAATCGCAACTGTATTCCATACCTGCCCCATAGAGCATTCTACCTTTTCGCGAGATGTATCTGGAGCCCCAGAACGTGTGCTTCGCATTAAAATCGCCGCCAATAATGAAGTTTGGTTTGAGCGATTTAAGCAGGTTAGTGAAATCACTTTTTTCAAGCGCGGAACGCGGTGGACAGTAGATAGATGAAATTCTAAGAGTGCGCTGACTATTTTTAACTCGAATCGTGCACAGTTGCATAGTTTCAAGCTCTATCTTGAGGTCTTCGTATTGTTCAATGCAGTCTTTAATAAGCAATGATGATCCACCTCTGGCGTTCCCCGATGGGTGACAAGCGTGGAAATCATTATATCCTTTTATTTTTAAATTCGATCCCTTTTTCACGTGAGTTTCAGAAATCAAGCAAATGTCAATATCTTTCTCGCGTATGAATATTTCCAATTCGCCGAGTTTTTGTAAAAGCCCGTTTGCATTCCAAGTGCATATTTTTAACATTGGTTTTTCATTCATGTTATTTTTGAAGCACGCGTTTTCTGTGAATTATTTTCGAGCTTAACCAAGCGATCGAGAATAATTTTATTTATTTTGCTTTGTTCTTCAAGTTTCTCGAGAATAACTGAGAAAACATGAGAAACAGGGTCCGGCGAAGTTTCAACGTTTTTCGCTACTTCGAATGCCGCGGCCTGAGCGTAGGTCTGTACTCTGACTGTCCGAGGGCCACTATTCGATGGCTTTCCTCGTGGTAACTTTTCAGTAGCGTTTCTTTTGACAACAGAGGTCGAGGGCCTTTCAATTGTCTCTCTTTCTCTGACAATGCTACTCTTTTGAACCGGAGGTTTTATATTGCCTACAACCTCCTGGGCGGTCCTACGCTTTACCTTGGTAAGCGGCTTTGTTTTTTTATTTTGGCTTTTGAGTAGCGCATCTCTCCGTTTTTGCAACTCCTTAGCTACTTCACAGCCTCTATAATTTGCCGGGTGCTTTCCCTTACAGTTAGCACAGGTAGCGGAGGATTGTTTGTTTGCTCCACAGTCTTGGGAGAAATGACTTCCGGCGCATTTTACACATCGCGGCTCTTTTTTGCAATACATTTGCGTATGATTGAATTCTTGGCAACGTTTGCACTGTGGAATTGTTTTCAAATTTCTGCGCATGGGCTCGATTTTTACCACAATATTAAGTATGGTTTTAATTCGGTAGATATCTTCGATATTATCAGACCTGTCGAAGGTAAGCATAAAGAGCGGAAGTCCACGCCTTATCAGGATGTCCTTATCTTCTTCCGTTTTTTGCTTCTCTTTCTTGATGATATTTACGGCATCAAGAATTTTAAACCTTTTGGAACGGAGGTCGTTTATAACCTCTTCTTTGGTGCATGAGGGGTAGAGTCCCCTCGCTACAACACGATGTGGCCTTTCTGACTTTATTTCAAAAGTATACCACTGGATCTTCTCGGTATTTAGCTTTTGGGACACTGCCCGGTAGTCTTCGTGGTTAACGACGTTAATTTTCCACGCATTATTCCTCAAAGATGTTACCTTAAATTCCGATGTTATCGTTCCTTTAAGGAGGCTGTGAAACTTAAAGCCGGCTGACAGTCCGGAAAGCTACAGGCCGATCAGCCTTTTGAGTAACTTGAGTAAAATATTTCAAAGGGTTTTAAAGAAAAAATATTAAGGATTGTGGGAGACGGAAAGCTATATCCTGATGAGCAATTCGGGATTAGGCGCCATCACAGCACTGCGCATAAAGTTCTAATAATATATAACAGTATTAAAAGAAACCGTGCGCAATAGGAAAATCTACTGGCATGCTTCAGAGTATATGTTAATGAAAGTGCTTCTACGTTATGATACACGCTAATGATACAGGTATATTCCCATCGCATAAGTTCGGTCTTAATATTGAGACAAATCTTAAAAATGCGTCTGAAATATTAATTAAATATTAAAAAAAATGGAAAATTAAGCTAAATGCGGATGAGATGCAAGCCATCTTTTTTCACTAGAAAAAGAAAAGCTTGCTTCCTACCTGCAAATCAACTATTATTAAATGGAAGGCTTATACCATGGCAGGCTTCTGTAAAATATTTAGTAATTCATCTGGACAGTAAATTGACATATAGAGAGCACACCACGCAGACTTTAAAAAAGTTAATATTGCTATTAAAATGTTATACCCATTTATTCACAGGAAATCGCTTTTACCAATCAAAAATAAAATATTAATTTTCAAGGTTACTTTCCAAGCAATTTTACTTTATGAATGCCAAGTGTGGGGTGATTCTTCTGCATGCCATATAAAAAGGCTACAAGTATCACAAAATAAATTATTAAAAATGATGCTTAATCTGCCTTTTCATTACTCCACATCAAACAATCATAGTAGAATACATTTATGACCAGATGTGACTTCTCAGATAATCCTCTAATAAATGCACTACATGTGCTGTATCATACTCATACTGTAACATAAATTTATATTCTTTTGTTATTTGAAGTTCATTATTTGTTAATTAACTTGTTGATATCCTTATTAATTATTTTATTTTTATTTGAACATACATGTACCTACCTATATATTTTTTAAACTTTGGGTTTTATCGTTGTTTCCCTCAAAAATAAAAATTGCAATTATAGCATAGAAATAAGTTAAGCCATTAAATAATGTTTCAGTAGAAAGATACCCTAAGTTCATATATCTGTATTGTAAATTGTGCGGGAACAAGGTTATGTAATTTATAAACGAAATAAATATCTAAAAAAAAAAGGAAACCGACATAGCCTTAGCAATTTTCGAGGTTTCAGAGGGAAGCTACAATTAAAAACCAAGCATACAAAAAAGGCTCGAGGACATTAAAAGATTAAAAAACCAAAATCTTATAGTTAAAAATTAAAAAAAATAAAAACATTTTTTTTTATTAAGGTCAGCTATGGATGCTTAGCAAAAACAGCAAAAAAAAAAAGAAAAATAAAGAAAGTATTGGACCAGTCAGATTCATCAAGTTCGTCCAGCATTGATTTTATTGTCAGGCGATTTCAGACAAACATTGCCCGTCATTCCTAGATCTACAGCTGCTGATGAAATTAAAGCTTGTTAAAAGTCTTCATATTTATGGAGATTTGTTAACACATTAAAACTTACAATCAACGTTCGTGTTCAGTTGCAGAAAGATCCATCTGAAAAATTCTCCAAGCAATTACTGAAAATTGAAAAGGGTGCGATGCCAGTTGATGAAAATGGACTGATAACATTGCCAAACGTTAGGAATTTGTGGACTAAATTTAGAGTATGTATCAAGTTTTCACAGAATTATTCATTTTACGTGTATGGCAAAGAGTAGAAATATTAATTTATTTCGAAATGCATTATTATATGTGTAAAATTCAATTAAAATGGATTTCCAGTGCAAATGACAAAACGTTTTTTTTTGCGGTCAACTCGATACACACATGAACCAATAAAATTCGGATTTCATGTTCGATTTGGCAGCAGAAATCTGAAATCTCAGATCAAAACGAAATAAGTTATGGTTTCTAGTGAATCAAAATCACTAAACCATGATCGTTTAATCACTAAATATCGATCCGCGCAGAATAAGCAAAATATGTTTTAAGGTTATTTCCACATCTGATAAAATTGCTTAAAATTTATATTTCGTGCATTATATTGCAATTAAGATAATTATGGTCTCAGCTCTTAACACAATTATCGTTCTCCTGTAAATTCTCTATAAAATTGTATTGTCATATGTATGTTGTGCCTGGTGTTATATAGTATATTATACTTCCTCTCCTAAGCATCTATTGCATTAAGGCATGACGCTGTATGACGAAGAATTTTCTTATTCTCCCTCTTATCCAACGCGACTGCCATTTACATGTACCTAGTACCTAAATCTCTGAATTCAGAGGTCAATAATTACTAAGGGCATTCGACATACCATCCACCAATCGTTAATCATTTCCAAACCGAACATGGAGTTGACATTTCTCGACTTTTCATCCTGTCTAAAGAGCCCTCCTCCATCTACATATCTATCCATAAAAAAAGTTTCCGCTTGGCGAAGTCCAAATCATCCCCAGGACATTATCCACAGAAGTCATGTTGAAAATACGTGGTGCTTTCTTACTTTGCTTGTTTTTGATGTGTTGGAAGGTTGGAGGTAAACGGTAAATGGCTGGTTACAGAAAATAAAATTTAGCGTCATAAAATGAACAAATGATAAGCGAATAAAACCATTAAGGGATTCCACTTAAATGAGCACATGAGGTAACGATAACACCAGTTGGGTAAAAGGGGATGACAAATTCAATTCGGAACATTGTTTACGAAAGATAACCAAAGAATAATTGAACACAATGCGTAAAGTGGTGCGGGTGGTGGTTTTTATCTCTGGACTTTATGCTTAATAACGCAATTTGCTCACTTCAGCACGGTTGTGATGATCTAACACTCTTAATCATGTACTAGCGTTTTTCAAGTATGGTGGTGTGTATGGAAATCATTAACTATTCGGTATAAATTATCTTAACCAACTATGGACAGGCTGGAATGAAATATGAAATGTAGGTATATATATCCGAAGCGATTGATGCAAATGTAATTTTTTTTAATGTTTTTTAAAAAGTTCCAGTAACGAGCTCCCTAAAATGCACACCACAACTAGAAGGACTACTAAACCTACAATGCAGATCCAGCATGCTTCTACGATAGCCAACAAAAAACTGCTTATACTACCTACTTCTTTCACTTTGTATCTTAAGAATTCTTTGAATATTCCTACCGGAGAAACCTTTTCTGAATGCAAACAAATGTTTTTTACTTGAATCCGGTGATGTAATCGTTATTTTGTAGGCATAGGTATGTAGTTCAATTGTCATTGTACTGGACTACTGAGCGAGGGGTCTCATTTTGGATTTGCGGAAAAAACCGATATATTTTACATCTGAAGGTGTTTTGCACTGCGCCATCTAGCGAACGTTGGACAAACATCCGGGAGTGTAACTGTAAAAAACGAGCTTCCCAATAGTTGCAGCTTCCTTCGAATCGTCCAATAATTAAAAAAAAAAAAATCGAACGAAACGATTACCTATATAAGTTAACGACAACAACATTGAAATCATCAAAAATTATATTCCCACCAATTTCTGGCGACTCAGCAAATAACAACACACGAGCATCCGTTATGCTAACGTAGCGTCTGGATTCAACTTAATGCAAGCAGGTGAAGCAACACTCGAATGGAGTAACATGATCGATGCGATGCAGCGATTGTAGGTTTCTTTAATTTAAGTTCGAAAATTGTAAGACAGTTGTAATTTTGCTTTTAGAGAACAAAGAGGCTTCTCCTCGATAATAAAAATATTTTTTAAGGAAAATAAAACTAGTATGTTTTAATTGGCGCCCAACTAGTGTGGCTTCGCGTTTTAACAGTGCATAAGTCAACGTAAAATTACCTTGCCGTGTGTTAAGAAAAAGAACTAACTGTGCCTTAGTCGACGTCAAGTACCTCGCCGCGTGTTAGTACAATCAACGCAACAGCCAACACGAACCTGCAACCAGTGCGTATCAGGAGTCTATAGACAAACTGAAGACCACGAAGGAGAGTGCGAACGACACCATTAGTAGCATAGAGCAAACAGGACCAATGACGTTCACACCAGCGTGGGACACAGCTATCCTGTGCCCATGTTCTGTAACTCATGCGATAAATTTTCGCATCGAAAACAGAGTAACATGTTTTTCAATTTATATCGTATTAGTGATAAATATATCGATGTGATAATTACAGAACATGGGCCCTGGTTTTATTAATGTAAGATTAATCTAAGGAAACATACAAAAAATATTATTATCACATAAGAAAATTAAAGTGAAGTGTAACTAAGCTAGTGCAAGATTTATTTAAGAAACATTTTAATAGAAAGTAATAATTTTAGCAAATTTAAGGAAAAAGTAAATATCTTTCTACTATCTAAGACATTTTTAATAGAAAGTGAAAATTATTTAAAACTTAAGAAGTAAATATTTATCCGTTATAACAATGGCAAACCAAAATAATCTAATTCGTCCACCAATCCTAAACCAACCCCAACCCCTTAATCAAAATCCTGTTAATCAGAATGAGCAACCTGTCGCAAGCGCTGCTCTTCAAGCTTTAATTACAAGTATGATTAATCAAACACTTCAAAGAGAGGGTAGACAAATGGTCAACTCTATTTTAAACCCAAACGCAGATCGATTCGCAGGAATTGATCAAATTATAAACCCAGATCAACAAGGCAACATAGCTGAACTGGACAAAATCCCAGATGTTGTCAGAAGCCTACGCGAATTCTCAGGGCAACCTGGCGAATTCAGTTCATGGCGTAAAAGTGTGGAAAGAATCCTAAGGATCTATGATCCTATTAGAGGATCTCCAAAATACTTCGGGATTATTAACGTAATTAGAAATAAAATAGTCGGTCACGCAGACCACATTCTAGAATCCTATAATACCCCACTAAATTGGGATAATATTTCTAGGTGCTTGACGCTACATTACGCGGACAAGCGCGACCTAGGAACTCTAGAGTACCAGATGATATCTCTGGTACAAGGTAATTCTTCAATTCAAGAGTTCTATCAGGAGGTATACTCGCACCTCTCACTGATCTTGAATAAGATATCCTCAATGGATGTCGGTGGCGAAGCATTAAACTTATTGCTGCACACATATAGAGAAAAAGCCCTAGACACCTTCATCAGAGGCTTAAAAGGCGACTTGCCCAGGCTCCTCGGGATACGAGAACCCGCAGACTTACCACAAGCGCTGCACTTATGCCTCAAGCTCGAAAATCAAACTTTTCGATCACAATATGCAGTGGCGACTAACAATAATGTTAGGAAAATGCATAATACACCACCTCCAGTTCCACCAAGACGGCAAAATAAAAATTTTTCGCAACCTCAAAATCGACAAGAGTTCTATCCGGAACTAATGTATAATCCTACAAGATGGATTTCTCCCCAATTTCAAAATCCTCAGCCCAGACCAGCACCAGTACCACAAGGGCCCCAGCGACAATTCGTGCCAATTAACCACCCTCACTCTTCCGACCGGGTTGCCGCCTTGTCGGGGCGGAAGGGCTTGTAGTAAGTCGACGAGACATGAGTCTCTAGACTGAAACAAAGAGCGACCCCACCTTTCAATTTATAAGGTGTTGGGAGTAAACCCCAGTTTAAAATCCCACTTTAAGCCAAGACGTCAAGGCACCGTGTCGAGGGCTGCATGGTCAGTAAGTGGTTAAACCAACTCGGCCGCAAACGGTCCCCTCCGATGCCCGGGCAAGGTCGGTTGTATCAGTGCCCTGTCCTGGTAAGACGGCTCTGCCAGGATGGAATACCCCTTCCGGTCTCACTCGTGGGAATCAAATTAATAAAACACAAAACATGGACAGAAAGAAAGGAGACAAAAAATCAAAAGACCAGCCGAGGCTGCCAGAGGTTGGCACCTCATCGGAGGACGAATTGCTGGCCTCCAGTCAGGAGACAATCGTCCGTCCGCTAAGCGGCGAGAGCGCTAAGGCTAGCACCTCGACCGCAAACCAAAAAACAACCAAAAGACCCAACAAACACAAGTCCGCAGGGAAAGCTATGAAAAGCAAGTACCAGATGGCCCTCTTCGTCTTAGGTAAGATAGCAAAGAATGAGGCAGCCGGAACGGTCCACGAAAAAGACCAGGCGGATAAGGTAAAATACCAGGCAATCGTTGATGAATATAACGAGCGCCTGAAGAACAACCCGAGGCAGGCAGCGAAGCGGGAAAGATCCCTGGATGAGACTTCCCATCGCCCGGCTCCCAAAAAAACAAAGGTTTCCGAAGGTTCAGCAGCCAAAGCAACAACCAAACCAAGCACGTCGGCGGCCAGTGCGATCCAAAGACGACCCTTTACCGAGGTGGTAAGGGATCATCTTCAGGTTGCACTAGTGGATGAGCTATCCACAAATGGGAAATCCATAGCTGAGATGTGGGGGAGTATTGAGGCCAAGCTCTCTGATATGGTGATGGATCACCTTTTAAACAACCAAGGGGGTCCTCTTCCAGATTTTGACTCCGCCGAGGTGGTTAGGGGATATCGGGTAATCAAGTGCGCCGACCAAATCTCCAAGGACTTCCTTAGTGAGTGCGTTGCTAAGGTTAGCGACGCATGGGATGGCTTGAAGCTCAAGCTTATCCCAGCTAACGATATTCCGAGGAGACCTAGGGCTCGCATTTGGTTGCCCAATATGAAGATTGATGGGGGAAGGCTCCTCCAGTGTCTCAAACTACACAACCCGGCGGTTCAAATGGATGACTGGGCAGTCATCAAGGCAGAGGAACCCTATAAAAATACTATGTCCTTCCTGCTGCTGATAAACAACGAGTGCCTGGCTGCTCTCGAAAAGGCAGACTATAAGCTTCGGTTTGGCATAAGGCATGCCAAACTGAAGGTATTTATTTCCTCGGGTCCTGAGGACGATGCGGACATCGCCGAAACCGACAAGCTGTTGGAGGACCTAATGATCGCCGACAAAAACCCGACTACGAATAATGCTGAAAGTCGTACAGATTAACCTGAGGCACTCAAGGTGTGCCTCCGATAATCTGATGGTTTTTCTAAGGGAGGAAAACATGGACATCGGCATTATTCAGGAGCCCTGGGCGAGAGGCTCGACCATTAAGGGGCTCCAAGACAAACAATACAACCTATTTTACAAACATCAGGCCACAGGTAAGCCTAGAACATGCATTCTCGCTAAGAAACATCTTAAAGGTTTTTTATGTCCCAATCTTAGCTCAGATGATTTAACAGTGGTTAAACTGGAGTCTGCAAACCAAACAACATAACTGACATCAGCATATATGGCTCATGAGAAACCAGCACCGCCAGTGGAAGTGGAGCAACTCGTAGCCGAAATTACAGCAAAGGACAACCTACTGATGGGTTGCGACGCCAATGCAAGGCATACAGTATGGGGGAGCTCAGAAGATAATGAAGGAGGTGAGTCACTTTTTGATTTTCTTTTAACTACTAACATATCTGTCTGCAATAAGGGCACGACTCCTACCTTTGTCTTCCCGAGTACGGGAACTTTCCAAGGGTGGGAAGAGGTCCTAGATATCACACTAAAAACAAACGATGATAGCTTTAGGGTCGAAAACTGGAGAGTTTCCAATCTGGAGTCACTATCAGACCATAGATGGATCCTCTATGACTTGCGTCTCGAGACCGAGACTAGTAAACCATTTAGAAACCCCAAGAGAGTAAATTGGACCAAGTTTGGTCAAGTCCTTAGGACAAAACTCAAAAACACACCTGAAAGACACATTTTCGCAATCGAAGAACTGGAGGCAAAGGTTAAGACTTTCGAAAACGCAATGGTTGTGGCATATAAAGTCTCTTGCCCAGTTAAACGTAGCAAAAAAACACTTCCCCCATGGTGGAACGAAGATCTCTCCAATCTCAGACAGATGACCAGAGCGATTTTCAATATCTGCCACAAACACAAATTCTGGCAGCCTTATAGGGACTGTCTTAGTCTTTATAAAAAAGCCATCAAGGCGTCCAAAAAGGAGGCCTGGATGGATTACTGCCATTCAATAGAAACCCTTAAGGACTCCGTCAGGCTTAGCAAAATTCTGTCCAAGGAACACTCCAACCCTTCCTTTCTAAGAAAGCCAGATGGAGGTTGGACTGAATCCTGTGCAGATACCCTGGAACTCCTAATTAATACACACTTTCCCGGATGCAGCGATATTAGTACAGAACCCGGGAGGTCTCGGCCAGTACAACCTGCACTCCATAGTCACATCAATTCATTAATTTCCGAGGAAAAGATTTCCTGGGCTATCAACAGCT
The DNA here is from genome assembly GCA_949126925.1 of Cheilosia vernalis. Classification (NCBI taxonomy): domain Eukaryota; kingdom Metazoa; phylum Arthropoda; class Insecta; order Diptera; family Syrphidae; genus Cheilosia; species Cheilosia vernalis. The sequence continues at coordinate 46,831,916 of OX421358.1, forward strand.
TCTCTCCGTTTAAGTCTCCGGGCCCTGACGGCATTTTACCTGTCATGCTACAGAGAACGCAAGACTTAACAATACCTTGGCTGGCGTCAATCTTTAGAAGCTGTATAATACTAAACCACGTTCCCTACTCCTGGAGACACGCTAGAGTGGTGTTTATACCGAAGGTTGGGAAACGCGGGCATGAAGCTGCAAATGACTTCAGGCCAATTAGTCTAACCTCCTTTGTTCTCAAAACTCTAGAACGTGTCCTAGACATCCACATGCGAAGCTTTCTAGTAGAATCATCGCTATCTAAATCACAGCACGCCTATCTCAAGGGGAGATCTACGGAAACGGCTCTACACGAGGTAGTGCGGACAATCGAAAGATCCTTATACTGTAAAGAATACACCCTAGCCTCCTTTCTAGACATAGAGGGAGCTTTTAACAACGTACACACTGAAGCAATTCTGGAATCTCTGAGTGAGATGGGCATAGAGGAATTTATTAGTCAATGGATAGTCTCTATGCTAAGAACAAGAACCATTCAGGCAACACTAGGCAACAGCCACTTAACCAGATTTGCCCATAGAGGAACGCCACAGGGCGGCGTAATATCTCCACTACTTTGGCTAATGGTTATAAGCAAAATTCTTGCAAAACTTGACAGGGAACGGGTCAAAGTTGTCGCGTATGCGGATGACGTGGCGATACTAGTGTCAGGGAAGTTTCCCTCAGTGATTAGTGAAATTATGGAGGCCGCTCTAGAAAAGGTAAACACCTGGGCTGCAAGCTGCGGCCTCGGCGTCAACCCGAGCAAAACTGAACTGATGCTGTTCACCACAAAAACCAAAATACCCGATTTTACCCTCCCCCGTCTAAATGGTCAACCACTCACACTATCCTCCAGCGCTAAGTATCTGGGAATAATGCTTGATAGTAAACTTAACTGGAAACAAAACATTGAACACAGAGTAAGGAAGGCGAGCGTTGCCTTCTACGCCTGTAGCAAAACTTTTGGAAAGAAGTGGGGACTTCAACCAAAGATGACCTTATGGATGTACACAGCTGTTGTGCGTCCCATTCTCACCTATGGTTCACTCGTATGGTGGCCCGCGTTGAGTAAGGGCTATAACCTTACAAAACTTAAAAGACTGCAAAGAACAGCCAGTATAGGCACTACGGGTGCAATGAGGTCGGCCCCAACGGATGCTCTTACTGTGCTCCTGCATCTTTTACCTCTCGATCTGCACACCAAAGATACTGCACTATGCAGCGCCATAAGACTCAGGGAGTCTGGGTGCTGGAGTGCAAGGCCGTATGGCCACGGTAATATCCTGGACTCGTTACCAAACGGCACGGTCACGTTTCCAACCGACTACATCACACCACAACTTAATTTTAAGAAAGGCTTCCAGGTAAGTTTCCCGTCCAGAGCTCAGTGGAAGGGAAACGAAGTAGTGCAGGGTTTCGACACGGTCATATACACTGACGGATCTAAGATGAACTGTGGTGTGGGGGCCGGGGTCTACTCAGAATCACCAAATATATCAGAATCATACCGTTTGCCGGACTTTGCCAGCGTTTTCCAGGCGGAATTACTGGCTATCCGAGAAGCCTGCGTGCATCTAGGGCGTAACACTACTCACAAACAAAACATCGCTATCCTTATAGATAGCCAAGCCGCCATCAAAGCCATAAATTCGGCTACCATATCCTCTAAACTAGTGCTGGAGTGCCGGAACGAGCTTGCCCGTCTGGGTGAACGTTTCAGTGTCACACTTCTCTGGGTACCAGGACATAGTGACATAATAGGCAACGAGCGGGCAGATGAGCTGGCCAGAAGGGGGTCAGCTCTGCACAGCTCACTCGTGGCAAGTGTCCACGTCCCACTAGGAGTGGTCAAAGGACAAATTCATTCATATTTCCTGCAGAAAGCCAAACTCCAATGGGAGGGGTTGACCAACTGTGTCATTTCAAGGAAGATATGGCCCATATACGATCAGAACAGAACAAGGAACCTGCTAAACAGAACCCGCCCAGATATCGCCAGAATTACGGCAATAATCACGGGGCATTGGCCAATTGGAGACCATGCGGCCAAGCTCGGGATCCCACACAACACTCACTGCCGCAGTTGCGGGAATACACATGAGAAAGAAACTCTCTTCCATTTCCTCTGCAAATGTCCGGCACTAGCGAGAGCCAGACTACGCACACTGAACCAACCTTTTTCGACAACCTTAGCGACATTTCGGGTATAGGGATATCAGACATAATACGGTTCAACTCCACAGGCTGGATATAGGCACCGAATGCTTCGCACCCTTAACAAACTTCACAAACTAGGTAACACGAGTCGTGGTAACAAAAAGGCACATCACAGTGCTACTTGGGTTCCAAGCGGGACCGCCACTTCTACCTACCTACCCTAACCACCCTCAACCTCCTCAAAATTATAGACCTCAACCACCTCCCGAGCAGATGGAAACATCCACGATCCGAACAAACAATGTCAACGACATGAACAGACCACAACAAAGAAATTGGCCGCCCGCACCTAAAAGAGCAATCGACCCACCATCGCGCCAAATACATCCCCCAAAGTTACAGAGGAATTTCCATTTAAATACTATAGCTGAAGCAAACCCCGAGGACCACTACGAAGATCAGCAACAAGATCAAACCTTGCAAGAATACGTAGACTCCCTTCCTCAGGAGTACATAGACTCTCTGCCCCAACAATGCGTTGACCAAGCTCTAGAATATAACGACATACATTTTTTAGACTAAACTGCTCCTCTCTTCCATATTTCTTTTTATGCCAATTCCGTAGGAGGGAACACTAAAGTCTCTCAACACACATTTCTGAACCTTTTTGGCCTAAATGATATCAAAATTAAATTTTTCCTACTGACAGAACTGAAATCTTTTCATGCTATCCTCGGTAACGATACTCTAAAAGATCTTTCAGCTGTCATTCACATCAAAGATAATTACATGATTCTTAGAAATCACGATAAGGTAAGAATCAAGCAATTAGCTGCACATTCCGTTAACACCATTAACATTAGAACACACCACATGTCGAGCAAGCAGAAATCCGATATTCAATATTTAGCGAACAAATTCCCTAAACTATTCGATGACCCAAATAATAAACTTTCATGTACCACCGTTGTTAAAGGAGAGATAAGAACAACGTCAGATTCCCCTGTGTACTCAAAGTTTTATCCATATCCAATGGCACTCAAAGACGAAGTCGAGTCGCAAATAGAGAATCTCTTAAAAGACTGTATTATTCGACGTTCAAGATCGCCTTACAATTCACCTGTCTGGATTGCACCTAAAAAGGCTGATGCATCCGGCAATAAAAAATTCAGATTAGTTGTAGATTATCGAAAACTAAACTCAATCACAATAGCTGACCGATATCCCATTCCAGAGATAAATGAAGTTTTAGCTAATTTGGGAAAGAATAACTGGTTCACAGTTATCGATTTAAAAAGTGGCTTCCATCAAATTCCTTTAAAGGTATCAGATATGGAAAAGACTGCTTTTTCGATAAATTACGGTAAATATGAATTTACCAGATTACCATTTGGCTTAAAAAATGCCCCCTCAATCTTCCAGAGGGCATTAGATGATATCCTTCGCGATCACATTGGCAAAATATGCTATGTGTATATCGATGATATAATCATCTTTAGCCAAGATGAGGCCACACATCTCGAGAATATTTGCAAAGTTTTCCAAACTTTGAATAACGCTAATATGAAAGTTCAGCTCGACAAGTGCGAGTTCTTTAAACAAGAAATAGAATTTCTAGGTTTCATTGTCTCTAACAAAGGCATAAAAACAAACCCCGAAAAGGTAAACGCTATTAAGAATTTCCCACCTCCTAAAACTCTGAAAGATTTAAGATCTTTCCTAGGTCTGTCAGGATACTACCGACGTTTCATTCGAGACTACGCCAAACTCGCGAAACCCCTGACATCCCTTTTAAGAGGGGAGGATGGACGTATTTCGAAAAATCTTTCCAGTAAAAAAACTATACATCTTAACGAAAGTGCCCATGAAGCGTTCAATAAGCTTAAAAATTCTTTGGCATCAGATGATACAATATTAAACTACCCAGATTTCAAATGTCCCTTCGAGCTTACTACAGATGCCTCGAAATACGCAATAGGCGCTGTCCTATCACAAAAGAATAAACCCATTACTTTCATATCAAGGACATTAAGTAAATCCGAAGAAAATTACGCCGCGAATGAGAAGGAGATGCTCGCCATCATATGGGCATTAAACTCCCTCAGAAATTACCTATACGGTTCGGCAAAAGTTCTAATTTTTACAGACCACCAACCGCTCACGTATGCGCTGAGTACTAAAAATAATAACACCAAGCTGAAGCGATGGAAAGCGTCATTAGAAGAGTTTAACTATGAGATTAAATATAAACCGGGTAGGACAAACGTAGTGGCAGATGCACTATCAAGGCCACCTCAAGCCAACCAAATCAATTCCCTAACATCAACAATTAATAGCGACGAAACATCATCTCATGGTCTTATCTACAGCGTTGAATCACCAATCAATTGCTTTAAAAATCAAATATTTCTTCAAGAAGGTACACCAACCAGCCAAAAATTTCAAGTAATATTCCCAACTTACCATAGACATACTGTCGTTGAACCCCTTTACGATGAAACTAAACTAATACAAATTCTAAAAAAATGTCTCAATCCATCTGTAACCAATGGAATCAAAACAGATGAGCACATTATGGGTATGATTCAAAACATTTACAGAGATAATTTTAGCCCTTATAAGATCAGGTTTACACAAGCACAAGTTCAAGATGTGGAAAACGAAGAAGATCAAGAAAGCATAATTATCCAAGAACATAACCGTGCCCACCGAAACCAACGTGAAAACAGAGCTCAAATTTTAGAAAAATACTTTTTCCCAAAATTGAGCAAAAAACTGAACAAAATTACTAAACTCTGTTTAATTTGTAAACGGAATAAATACGATAGGCATCCCAATAATGTCCCTATACAATCAACTCCTATTCCGAAGTACCCCGGCGAAATTATACACATCGATGCTTTCTCCACAGAGGGAAAACTAGTTATCACCGCAATAGACAAGTTTTCCAAATATGCCATGACAAAAAGAATCGAGTCAAAAGCCGTAGAAGACATAAGGCAACCAATTAGAGACATTATCTTTGGTTGTGGTATTCCAAAAGTAATCGTCTTTGATAATGAAAAATCTTTCAATGCAACGTCAATACTCTTTATGTTACGAAACGAATTTGGAATTCAAGTTTTCACTACACCCCCTACACGAGCATGTCAAACGGTCAAATAGAAAGATTTCACTCAACTCTCGCCGAGATTATGCGATGTTTGAAATCCGAAAGAATTTATGAATCCTTCACGGAACTTTTAGAAGCAGCCGTTAACGCATACAACTTCTCTGTACATTCAGTCACAAAAAAAAAGCCAGTCGATATATTTTTTAGTAGAAACACCGAAAGCCCAGCACAAATCGAGGAAGCACGCCAAAAAAATATTGATAAATTGAAGTCTAAACAGGAAGCTGATATAACATACCATAATAGAAAAAGAACTGACTTAAAAAACTACTCTCCTGGAGAAATCATTTACGTCAGAGTAAATAAACGATTAGGTTCAAAGCTATCGGCAAGATACAAAAAAGAGAAAGTAAAGGAAAACAAGTCAACAACCGTTATAACGGAAGCAGGCAGAGTTGTTCACAAATCAAAAATAAGAAACTAATCCTAAAAACCTCACTCACCCCTCTCCTTTCCTTTATCCACAGGTATCTAATAAAACCAACCCAAGGAAATGTTGACATTCTAGACTATTCTAATTCCCCCATCATCATCCTAAATAATGGTATGGCCAAAATCTCAGAAGGAAACTTAAAACTTATACACACCATAGAGTTAACGCCATACGAAAATTTCGTTTCGGAAGCAGATTCGGTTATCCTTAAACAAGTCCCGAAAACCAATCCTTTCTTTCCCATCATTCACCACGAATTAGAACAGACTAAAGATATAATTAAAAACTTAAAAATTAGCAGAACTAAACGATCACTAGATTTTATAGGCACGGGATGGAAGTGGATAGCGGGAACACCCGACCACGAAGATTTTAATATTCTAAGTAAAACGTCTCAACTATTAGTTCAAGTTATCTTTATTAGTCTTTAATTATAAAATCTAGTTAAGCCAAAATAGAGACGTCCGCTCGTAACTACGTCAGGATATATAATGATAATCTCTGTCTCTACCTCTTCCGTTCTGCTTATTGTCGTTGTTAGTGTTGCCATGGCGTTACAGACTCGTCCATCTTGACCATTTCGATGTCCTCGTCGAATTCTGCGGTAAGCGATATCCATTGTTTCATCCGATCGGCTGCCCAGATTGCTGAATATGGTTTCTGACTGCGAGGGGCAAATGGCATATCCGTCAGCTGATATCGGTCATGTGGTAGTACTGCTGTTACCTGGTAAGGTCCCTTATATCTTGCCTCCAATTTGCGGGATGTACCGGTGCTACTTGGGCTATCATTTAAAATTAGGACCAGGTCTCCAACAATATACTTCTTTGCATTCTTGTGTCGGGAATCATGTCGTAGTTTCTGCTTATTTTGTACCTTTGTTATAGAGTCTGCTCCCTCCTTGCGCAACTGGTGTATATCTTGACGGTGCTGGTTGAGTTGCACTCCTTCTGCCAAGGCATCTTGTAGCGGATCCCTAGGAATGTACCCCATCATCATTTCATGTGCTGTTTTACCTGTTGCTTCGTTGTATGTATTATTGATGCCCCATTGTACGATTTTAACTTTTTGGTCCCATTTAATTTCTTCGTCAATAGTAGCTAGTAATGCATTTAGAATAGTCCGGTTGTAGCGTTCCACCTGTCCGTTTGCTCGCGGTGTTTTTGTTGCATTTAACACATGTGTTATGGCTCGGCTTTTGGTGTATTCCTCGAATAGTTTTGATGTAAATGCTGTACCTCTATCCGTTATTATACGCCTTGGTGTACCAAATACGTAAAAGATCTCCGTGAGGAAATTTAGTAATGGTTTAGTCTGTGTGTTGGGTAAAGCTTTGATCTGGATAAATTTTGTGAAAGCATCGACTAGTACTATTACATACAAGTTTCCCTTTGTTGATTTTATGAAGGGACCCAGATGGTCCAGATGAATGGTATCGAAAGGCACACTTCTCTTTTCGATTGGGTATAACTCCCCACGAGGTTGTACTTCCCTTTTTGCGTAGGCACATTCTACACATGCCTTGATGTATTTTTTTGCGAACTGAGTTATTCTTGGAAACCAATACCTTTCTTGAATATGTTTTACTGTTTTGCTTTCCGAAAAGTGACCCATTTCATCATGGCTGTAGCGTAATATTCTGTTGCGGACACCCTTTGGAACAAATAGTCTGAGCTGGTCGTCTACTTTACGATACACTCGCCCATCCTTTAGCGCATAATCCTTATGGACTTGTGTTTCGGCATTCTTCTCCGGTTTTCTTTTTAGCACTTGGACAATACTAACTATTTCTTCATCTTGCATCTGCAAAGAGTATATCCAGTCTTCTTCTGCAATATTTATCTTAAGAATTTTCATGTCGACTACTTCCGGTACTTTCGCAGGTTCAAAAGGTTGTCGAGAGAGTGCATCAGCGTGTCGCATTAACGTTCCACCACGATGTTTCACCTCATAATCGTACTCCAGCAACTTGAGCCACCACCTAGCTATTCTCGAGATCAATTCTTTCTTTTTCATGGCAGTTTTTAGTGCTGCGCAGTCAGTGACGATGGTAAATTTTCTTCCCAATAAAAATTGTCGAAATCTTTCGGTAGACTCTACTACTGCCAACGCCTCCAGTTCGTAGCTGTGGTACATACTTTCTTCGCTCGTAGTCTTCCTGCTGTAATAGGCAACGGGGTGGAAGTTATTCTCTTTCCCTTGCATCAACACCCCTGCTAGTCCCTTGCTACTGGCGTCAGTATGTAGCTCATGTTCAACTTCAGGATTAAAAAGTTCCAACACTGGTTTTTGTGTGAGGACTTTTTTCAAATTTTCGAAGGATTTTTGCTGCTTCTCACCCCAAGTGAATGCACAACTCTTTTTTGTAAGTTCTGTAAGAGGTAGCGCAATGATGGAATAATCTTTTATAAATTTTCGAAAATAGCTTGTCAAGCCTATGAATTGCCGAACTTCTCGTTCATTAGCTGGTACTTGAAAATTCTCTACAGCATTCGTTTTTTCCTTTCCTGGTGTAATGGTGTTTGCCGTTACTATATGTCCCAAATATTGTATTTCTGTTTTGAAAAAGTAACATTTCTTCAGGTTCAGTGTCAAATTAGCTTGTTGCAGCAACTTTAAGAATTTTTTTAGCTTTTTCATTCCTTCGTTTATTGTGTTGCTTGGTATTACCACATCATCCATAAAACATACCATAAGATCTGGTTTCATCTTTCTTGACAAATTATTCATCATCTTCTGGAACACAGCTGGTGCGTTAGCAAGGCCAAAAGGGACGGTAACGAATTCGTACAAACCACCTGGTGTTATAAATGCTGTTAGATGTGTATGGTCCGCCTTAATTGGTATTTGGTAGTACCCAGAGGCTAAATCTAGGACTATGAAGTATCGATATCCTTGTAGATCATTCAGTTGCTCATCAACGGAGGGCATCGGATACCTTATTTTCTTTGTAATTGGGTTGAGTCCTCTGTAATCAACACACATGCGATCGTCACCATTCTTTTTCTTCACTAGAATCACCGGAGATGAATAATTTGATTCCGATTCTTTGATGATTCGATTCGCAAGCATTTCATCGATCATTGACTGAAGCTTTTGTCTTTTGGCATATGGTACTTTGTTTGGGCCATATTCTACTGGTATATTTTTTTCTAATTCGATTTCCATTTCCACAAGATTTGTACGTCCTAATTCGTTTTGGTTCATAGCTATACATCCACGGAATCTTTGCAGTAATACCAAAAGTTCTTCCGAGTCAATATCAGTATTTATTTGTAGATCGTCTTGACTTATTTTTCGATTTTCTTTCTCATCTTTAACAGTGTCATAATCTGATGTTTCGTCGATTAGTTGTACTGTAAGAGTGTCTCCTTTCTTATTAACAGCGCACTTTGGATGACAAAGCACATCTTTACCAACTAACACTGATTCCGATAATTGGTAATCTTCGACCACTAGAGCGTTAATTGGAAATGGTGATCCATCTATGGTTACTGTACATGAAACACTTTCTTTTACTTTACAGTTTCCACCCCCGAAACCAAGCAATGTTATGTTTTCCTTACGAAATCCTGATTTTATATTTTTTGCAACCTTTTGTGTTATTATTGTTCGTTCGCAACCAGAGTCGAGCAGTGCTTCATATTCTATACCTTGAATTTTCACTTGTTTGCGATAACAATCCATTTCTTCATTTCTCTTTATTGTGTTTACTTTAAATTTTTTTGTTTCCTGCTTATCTTCCCTCATCTGGGTTCGATTGTTGTTGTAGTTTTGATATGGTCTTTTCCGATTTTGCTGACAATTTCTTGAGTAATGACCAGGCTGGTTACAGTTGTAGCAATTTACGTTGTTTTGTTTTGGTGTCGGTCTTGCATAACTGGCTTGCCAGTTCGGTGGTTGGTGACTTGGTTTGGTATTCGTTTTGTTGGAACTAATCGCAATTTGTCGAAAGTTGGATCTGATACTTTCGTACCATTTAACTTTTTCCACAACTTCAACAATTTCTTTCAAATCGCTTGCTGCTAGACTTGATGTCATGTGATGGTCGTTGAGCCCTGTCAAAATGTATTGTATCACTGACTTATCGCTAAGGTTTATCTTCTTTCCGAGCATGTTCATCTCATGGCAGTATGTTTCAATGGATTCATGTGGTCTTCTTATACGTTTCATTAGTTTCTGGTGAATCTCTACCTCGTTATGATGCTGAGGAAAATTCGACTTCAACCCATTTGCAAGCTCGTTCCAAGTAGATGATACCTCTTGAATTGAGTCCCACCAGTGTCGAGCTGGTCCATTCATTTTGGAAGCAGCAGCCATTAATAAGGCTCTCTCATCCCAACTATAAATCTTCATAAGACTTTCAACCCTTTTTATCCAATCTTCTGCAGACATAGAAGATATTTCTCCTGGATTGAATACTGGAAGTGCATCTGCAATTTCTCTTATGCTACAGTTTACTTTAAGTCTATTGGTATTGTTGGCCATGATCGTTCTTTCTCCAAGTAATTTAAGTTTATCGTTTATTTCTTTGGCTTGTCTCATCATAGTCCGCTCCCTTTCAATCAACGCTTTTTCCCGTTTTATCATATCCCATTCCCTCGCTCTTAATTCACTATCATCGATGCTTGTAATATCCGAGCTTGCTGTCACCTCTTGGATATCTATTAGTCCGGTATCTGCTGTAGTTGAAGCTGTTGTTTCTTGGGCGTTTACATTCCTTTCTTCTGTGCCCACGGGATGAGTACCCCTAGTAATACCATTTGCTTTGTCGTATTGTTTTAACCTGTTTATCAGAACCCTCTTTCTCCCAGTAAATGGAAGGGTTCTTTCTTTCAATTCCGCTTGGAGCTGCTTCACATTGAGGTTCTCCATTTCTAGAGGGATTAAATAAACAATTTATCAAACAATAGCATATTATCAATGTATAGAGTTCAAGTATACAGTAATGATGCTTAAAGAAAAACTTGAACTCTACACCTGCTACCTACTTAATAATCAAACTCTAAGTTTTCAGTTTTGTTTATTGTAACAATTTGAACTAACGATGTGTGTGTCTTTTAAACTGATTTAATACAATCGTATTCATTTGGTTGAGCATTTCTTGGTTAACAAACTCTCAGCCCTTACGTCATTTTAGTCATAAATAGATATCTGTAAAATAGGCTGTGATTATTACATGTGTTAGACATACATCTAATAGTCAACTTCAAACAGAGATAACAACATCAACATCACATTGTCCCACAGTAGGACCCGATTACAACAAGAAATCCGTAATTACTAAGAATTCTTCTTTTTGTATGCTTATATAGCTCTTCTACCGTTTTGATGCATTTAAATCCTTTTCCAAAGTGAAGCGACAACGATTAAGCAACGCTAAATTTATTTTATGTGTTAAACACACATGCAATAACCAACGTTGCCAAACGATTCGCATTCAGGTAGAATCGAATTACAATTAGACAAAACATTTCGTCTTCGTAAACCCCTTGTAGCAATACAAGCTCCAATTTGAATCCAACGTGCAGAAGAAGTTTTAAATTAATAACTTTAAACTTTCGTTGTACAGAAACTCGACTGTACCTAAATCTCATGTCTCAACATGAATTGTTGTAAATTCTCTGCTCATTATAACTATCTCTTTTCTTTTTCTTTTTAAAACCAACTGCGCATTTGACATCTGTGTATACCACAGACGCTCATTTACTTTAATTTTGACTGTACCGCATTTATTTTTCGACTACAACTGGTTATCTCTTTCTGACATAATAACAATGTTACTTATTCTCTTTTTATTTCGAGAACAAAATTTAGCTGCCTCGTGAACCGACGCCGCTGAATTTTATTCCCAACCGCCATCTTTTTATTATATTTTTTTTGCAAATTTCAAGAACTCCATGTTTTTATTCTTGATAACTCTCAAATTACATGTAATGTGAAATTTTTTTAAATTTTAAAACTCTTACCCCGCCACACGCAGACGCACATAAGACACTGCAATATTTTTTCACTTACTCTGTTTTCAGAACAAATTTACTTTATTTTATGTAACTTTATGTTCTCCTTTTGTTTTATTTATATTTCCTTTTTTTTATATTGGTATTATTCCACTTCTGATTCTAAAACGTCTCAACTATTAGTTCAAGTTATCTTTATTAGTCTTTAATTATAAAATCTAGTTAAGCCAAAATAGAGACGTCCGCTCGTAACTACGTCAGGATATATAATGATAATCTCTGTCTCTACCTCTTCCGTTCTGCTTATTGTCGTTGTTAGTGTTGCCATGGCGTTACATAAGAAATAATATTAACAATGTCATTGAAAACAATAATGAACAAATAATAATTAACGAAGAATATAAGAAGAGAATAAATGAACTCACAAACATAACTAATGTAATAATGAATACCATAAAAAAGGACAGTACAATTGAATACCAGTCGAACGTAATATTACTATTTAAATTAAAACTCATAAAAGGAGAACTTACGAATATTGTATACGCAATTGAACTTGCTAAAGAAACTATTGTTAATTCTAATATTATGTCGAAAAACGAAATAAATATAATTACAAGTAAAATCGATAAAGAAATCTTGTCTTATACGAATTTAGAACAAGTAATCAAATTCGCTGATGTAAAAATTGCATCTAATCAGAAAGACTTATTATATATTGTTAGTATTCCAAAAACGAAAGAAGAATCCTATAGAAAACTCATTTTAATCCCAATAAAAAAAAGTAATGGTTTAGTAAACAAAATATCTTATAGAAATATACTAAGGAACGAAAAAAATACATTTGGAATGTTAAATAACTGTAAGCAAATTGAAAATATTTCCCTTTGTAAACGAACGGATTTAATAGACCTAAGTAATGATAACTGTATAATAGGCTTAGTAGAAAACAAAAATGCATCGTGTAAATCAATAAATAGCCAACATGTTCCCCACACTGAAGAAATATCACCAGGAATCATCGTCCTCAACCAGTTCAACGGAACCATAGAAGCCAATAACAAGACCCATTCACTTAACGGAAATTATGTCGTCAAATTCAACAATGACACAATATCTATCAATAATCAACGGTACGTCGCCCAAGAAATCATAAATATTCAAGCATTACCACCAACATTGCATCCAACTTCAGAAGACTTGGCAATTGAAGAAGTACTCTCCCTAGAATTAACGAAGGAATTGCATACCAGAAATACGCAGCATCTTACGAAAATAAAGACAGAAAAAGACATGCACCAGGTAATAACATACGTGATTTTCGCAGTTGTATTCTTCATCATTATAGTAATGCAATGCAACCGGAAATTAAGGGTATCTCAAATTAACTCGATGCCAACACCACCAGCATCACCCATGATAATGATAACGAACCAAGGTGAACCTAATCAGCCATCATCCCTTCAAAAATATCCCAGTCTCTTTAACATCATGTGAAAATGCGTGGACGCATTATCTTAAGAAGGGAGGAGTTAACGACAACAACATTGAAATCATCAAAAATTATATTCCCACCAATTTCTGGCGACTCAGCAAATAACAACACACGAGCATCCGTTATGCTAACGTAGCGTCTGGATTCAACTTAATGCAAGCAGGTGAAGCAACACTCGAATGGAGTAACATGATCGATGCGATGCAGCGATTGTAGGTTTCTTTAATTTAAGTTCGAAAATTGTAAGACAGTTGTAATTTTGCTTTTAGAGAATAAAGAGGCTTCTCCTCGATAATAAAAATATTTTTTAAGGAAAATAAAACTAGTATGTTTTAATTTATATTACTAACGATTATACTATACATAGGGTGCCTATAAGATCCTGTTGCACCAACTACTTATTTATTTTTATTTAATAGTTATTCACTCAGGAGTCTTAACAAATCTCCCGCCCAAGGCACATTCATATCCATTGTAGTGCAATATTATTTTTAAAGCGTTTAGTTATAGTCGCATGTAAAAGCCATCAGATACCTATCAATCTTCTTCTTAATCTTACATATATAAAAATCAATCGCTGTGCGTTAGTCGGTTAAAGGCTCGAGAACTGCTAAACCGATTTGAATGATTTTTGTTTCATTTTGTTCGTCTTGAATCTGAAAATTCTCAACAGGTGGCGTTGCAGGCACACATTTCGATTTTCATATTAGATATTTCTTTTAGAGTTAATCCTTTCCCTATTTTCTTCCTATCCCTTTAATACCAGCAAATTTTAAAATTTTCGCATCAAAATTCAGGCATGTAAAAGTACGGTAGTCCGCAAGCCAAGCAGAAGATCCCACTCCACCGACGAGCTAAGCACAGGCTTAAACAAGCATTCCTCCCTTGCTTTGTTGACCCTACAACCCTTTCACCGAAGTCAAAATTGAGATTCCTGTGTCTCTAAATGTAGAAGGAAATAGATATGTGCGTTAGTTAGATGTGAATGATTTTTGTTTTGTTTTGTTCGTCTTGAATCAGAGATGGTTATAAAAAATCATAAAATTCTCAACAGGTGGCGCTGTAGGCACACGTTTCGTTTTTAACTTAAATTCAATTAACTACTAAAATATAATCCTTGCTATAATAAAACTGTTTCTTTTTTTGCGGGTGTAAATAGTTTGTGTGCAACGGGCTCATAAAGTACTGCACGAAATTGATTTCGGTTTTCACAATTGCATTGGAAATTGTCGATATTAGAACTTAGGATATGTTTAATCATTATCCGCTGTCCGTAAGCGGAGATTTAAGCTGATATCTAAAAAAAGTTGTAACTCTCGAATGCCTTCTAGCTCCTAGCTTTGGAATGACTCAACCGAATGAAATAGGATTTTTTTTTAATATAAAGTTCAATTATGTACATAGATTTTAAGATATAAATCATCTTTGTACGTAGTCCTGAAGCTGAACAATAAGCATTAAACTATAAATTTTATACAATTCAAAAAAGTAAAATGTTCGATTGAAGCTAGATCGTTGGATTTGCCCGGCATTCAGTGAAGGACATTTTGTGTGTGTGTGAGGCAAAACCTGTTTCTCTCTCTGTACCTTTTCTGCTGTATGCTTTTTGTTTCTCTTTTTTTTTATACACCTTTTGTGCTTTGTGTTGTTTTTTTTGCTCACTTCTTTTAAATTGAAATTGAACTGGTGATAGTGGAGAGAGTAGAGTTGTGGGTGGAGTATTAATGTGGTGCATGGGTGTGAGGGAGATAGGTCAGGTCAGGTATGTAATGTAATTGAGGTTGGGAGGGAGTCACACTCAATTGTGATTTAAAATGCGCTATATTGATTGTGATCTGATTAGTGATTCATGTGCATGCATGCCACGAACGAATCCCTTTTGTCCTCGGTATTGTTTTTTTTTTATCTATTTTTTAAAATCATCTTCGTACGTTATCCTGAAGGTATATATATATCAATTTTTTTCGTATACATGCATATGCAACTGCACCTTTTCTGCTTTATGTTTTTTTGAAGTTATTAGGTACTTTTTTAGGCGTGTTGGGCACTTTTAGATGGGAAGAAATTAATGAATTCGCGTTACCTTTAAAACGACACCGCGTCATCGTCACCGAAAAACCGACACCCGATAGGTGGCGCTGTTGTCCATTTTCTGAGAAACTCAACCGATCTCAATGAAACTTTGTTTGTGTGCATGGTTGTATGCAGCTAGAAAGATAGGATTGTTTTGGACCCGATAGGTGGCGCTGTTGTCGATTTTTTTGTGAAACTCAACCGATCTCAATGCAACTTTGTATGTGTGCAACTGTGCATGTTTGTATGCAGCTAGAAAGATAGGATAGTTTTGGACCCGATAGGTGGCGCTGTTGTCGATTTTTTTGAGAAACTCAATCGATCTCAATGAAACTTTGTTTGTGTGCATGGTTTGATGCAGCTAGAAAGATAGGATAGTTTTGGACCCGATAGGTGGCGCTGTTGTCGATTTTTTTGAGAAACTCAACCGATCTCAATGAAACTTTGTTTGCGCGCATGGTTATAGGTATGTTTTGGACCCGATAGGTGGCGTTGTTGTCCATTATCCTAGAAAGATAGGATAGTTTTGGACCCGATAGGTGGCGCTGTTGTCGATTTTTTTGAGAAACTCAACCGATCTCAACGAAACTTTGTTTGTGTGCATGGTTGTATGCAGTTAGAAAGATAGGTTAGTTTTGGACCCGATAGGTGGCGTTGTTGTCCATTTTTTTGAGAAACTTAACCGATCTCAATGAAACTTTGTTTGTGTGCATGGTTGTATGCAGCTAGAAAGATAGGTGGCGCTGTTGTCGATTTTTTTGAGAAACTCAACCGATCTTATTGAAACTTTGTTTGTGTGCATGGTTGTATGCAGCTAGAAAGATAGGATAGTTTTGGACCCGATAGGTGGCGCTCTTGTCGATTTTTTTGTTTTCTAGGGAAATGTAATATTTGGAATGTAATGTGGCATTCGATTGGGCACTCTGAGAGAACTTTTTTTTTTCTCAGAGCAATTTATATGTTCGTTTGGTACAAATAAAGCAATCTTTTTCAGATTTCACAGCACTTTTGCGAATCAAGATATTTTCTCAGATTTACCAACACAAGTGCGTTTGAATTTGACAACTGGTAGAGTTTGTTTACATTTTAATGATTTTTTTCTCCAGCAAAGAAAGGCATTGCATCGAGTGAATCAACTTATGTAAATTATTTATGTATACATATTTAATAATCAATCGAGACGGATATTTCTAATGTTTTTTATACAAAATTTAACCAGTGAATGGAAATCGCTTAGAAAAGCAGAAATTTATAAATTTACGAACTGCATAAAATTATGAGATTAAGTGAATATCCTTAATAACATTAATTTATTTATTATAAATATAATTCCTTCTGTGTGAAACTCGATGATTTTATATCTCGATAACTGATGGGCCAATTTTCATGAAACTTTTTGGTTTTGTTCGTATTCATGTATTAAAAGTTTAGCAAGGCTAGATAATATTTTTTTAGACCCAATAGGTAATGTTTTCGATCTCCAAAGCCACTGAGGCGATTTCCATGAAAATTTGTGGATGTGTATGGTTGGTTCCAGTTTGAAGGATAGGATACTTTTGGACCCGATAGTTGGCACGTCAATCATTGCGGTTTGATTGACACACATCGATATTGACATACTTCAGTTATTTCTATTGGCCCTTAGCAATAAAACATTTTAGACGCGATTTTTGGCAACAAATTAACTTTTAGTCTAAATTAGAAGAAATAAAGCATTAAATTTGCCTTTAAGTTGAGAAATAGTTAGATTGGAGTCACCGCCAGTGATGCAAAGCCGTACCTATCTAAGTTTTCATGTCTTTCACAAAAAATTGATTATAAAACAGTGCAAACAGTTCACAAAAAAATTATGCCTATTTTCTAAAAACTATTCCTCAAGTATCGGAATTAACATCACTGACTAAGTCAAATATAAAGTCTCATTTATCACAAGCGTTTTTTCGAATTTCCTCTTGCTTTATCTGTTAAATCATAACAATTTTTTTTTATTTAGTTCACATCATCAACAACTTGAAGTTCGCCTCAAGTGAAACAACAAAATTCAGTCACAATAGCTAGCAGAAGTTGAGTTTTGTTAATTTCGAGCAAAAGTGGACTTAAGGATCGAACTTTGTGTGAGTAAGTTGAAATGTAGGGGTTATTGAGATGACGAGGACAATGATAACCGGCAACAGGAGTTGTTGAGCGTTTTGAGTGTTCACAATCATGGTACTCTCCTCATTCGTGAGTATGATTATGGGGAGGACAGCTCAAAGATACCATAACACCTTCGGTACTGGTGTGGAGAGAGAAGGGAGAAGGCTTACCAACCAAGTTGATAGGTTTTGTTAGTTTTCTTCTTAGCTCTTAAAGTAGCAAATATTTCTTTTAGAGTTAATCTCCTTTCCCAATTTTCTTCCTATCCCTTTAATGCCAACAAATTTTAAAATGTTCGCATCAAAATTCAGGCATGTAAAAGTACGGTAGTCCGCAAGCCAAGCAGAATATCCCACTCCACCGACGAGCTAAGCACAGGCTTAAACAAGCATGCCTGCCTTGCTTTGTTGACCCTACAACCCTTTTACCGAAGTAAAAATTGTGATTCCTGTGTCTCTAAATGTATGTAGAAGGAAATAGATATGTGCGTTAGTTGGATTTGAATGATTTTTGTTTCGTTTTGTTCGTCTTGAATCATAGATGGTTTATAAAAAATCATAAAATTCTCAACAGGTGGCGCTGTAGGCACACGTTTCGTTTTTAACTTAAATTCAATTAACTTCTAAAATATAATCCTTGCTATAATAAAACTGTAACTTTTTCCCGGGTGTAAATAGTTTGTGTGCAACGGGCTCAAAATGTACTGCACGAAATTGATTTCGGTTTTCACAATTGCATTGGAAATTGTCGATATTAGAACTTAGGATATGTTTAATCACTATCCGCTGTCCGTAAGCGGAGATTTAAGCTGATATCTAAAAAAAGTTGTAACTCTCGAATGCCTTCTAGCTCCTAGCTTTGGAATGACTCAACCGAATGAAATAGGATTTTTTTTTTAATATAAAGTTCAATTATGTACATAGATTTTAAGATATAAATCATCTTTGTACGTAGTCCTGAAGCTGAACAATAAGCATTAAACTATAAATTTTATACAATTCAAAAAAGTAAAATGTTCGATTGAAGCTAGATCGTTGGATTTGCCCGGCATTCAGTGAAGGACATTTTGTGTGTGTGTGAGGCAAAACCTGTTTCTCTCTCTGTACCTTTTCTGCTGTATGCTTTTTGTTTCTCTTTTTTTTATACACCTTTTGTGCTTTGTGTTGTTTTTTTTGCTCACTTCTTTTAAATTAAAATTGAACTGGTGATAGTGGAGAGAGTAGAGTTGTGGGTGGAGTATTAATGTGGTGCATGGGTGGGAGGGAGATAGGTCAGGTCAGGTATGTAATGTAATTGAGGTTGGGAGGGAGTCACACTCAATTGTGATTTAAAATGCGCTATATTGATTGTGATCTGATTAGTGATTCATGTGCATGCATGCCACGAACGAATCCCTTTTGTCCTCGGTATTGTTTTTTTTTTTATCTATTTTTTAAAATCATCTTCGTACGTTATCCTGAAGGTATATATATATCAATTTTTTTCGTATACATGCATATGCAACCGCACCTTTTCTGCTTTATGTTTTTTTGAAGTTATTAGGTACTTTTTTAGGCGTGTTGGGCACTTTTAGATGGGAAGAAATTCATGAATTCGCGTTACCTTTAAAACGACACCGCGTCATCGTCACCGAAAAACCGACACCCGATAGGTGGCGCTGTTGTCCATTTTCTGAGAAACTCAACCGATCTCAATGAAACTTTGTTTGTGTGCATGGTTGTATGCAGCTAGAAAGATAGGATTGTTTTGGACCCGATAGGTGGCGCTGTTGTCGATTTTTTTGTGAAACTCAACCGATCTCAATGCAACTTTGTATGTGTGCATGTTTGTATGCAGCTAGAAAGATAGGATAGTTTTGGACCCGATGGTGGCGCTGTTGTCCGTTTTCTGAGAAACTCAACCGATCTCAATGAAACTTTGTTTGTGTGCATGGTTGTATGCAGCTAGAAAGATAGGATTGTTTTGGACCCGATAGGTGGCGCTGTTGTAAATTTTTTTGAGAAACTCAACCGATCTCAATGAAACTTTGTATGTGTGCATGTTTGTATGCAGCTAGAAAGATAGGATAGTTTTGGACCCGATAGGTGGCGCTGTTGTCGATTTTTTTGAGAAACTCAATCGATCTCAATGAAACTTTGTTTGTGTGCATGGTTTGATGCAGCTAGAAAGATAGGATAGTTTTGGACCCGATAGGTGGCGCTGTTGTCGATTTTTTTGAGAAACTCAACCGATCTCAATGAAACTTTGTTTGCGCGCATGGTTATAGGTATGTTTTGGACCCGATAGGTGGCGTTGTTGTCCATTTTTTTGAGAAACTCAACCGATCTCAATGAACCTTTGTATGTGTGCATGTTTGTATGCAGCTAGAAAGATAGGATAGTTTTGGACCCGATAGGTGGCGCTGTTGTCGATTTTTTTGAGAAACTCAACCGATCTCAACGAAACTTTGTTTGTGTGCATGGTTGTATGCAGTTAGAAAGATAGGTTAGTTTTGGACCCGATAGGTGGCGTTGTTGTCCATTTTTTTGAGAAACTTAACCGATCTCAATGAAACTTTGTTTGTGTGCATGGTTGTATGCAGCTAGAAAGATAGGTGGCGCTGTTGTCGATTTTTTTGAGAAACTCAACCGATCTTATTGAAACTTTGTTTGTGTGCATGGTTGTATGCAGCTAGAAAGATAGGATAGTTTTGGACCCGATAGGTGGCGCTCTTGTCGATTTTTTTGTTTTCTAGGGAAATGTAATATTTGGAATGTAATGTGGCATTCGATTGGGCACTCTGAGAGAACTTTTTTTTTTCTCAGAGCAATTTATATGTTCGTTTGGTACAAATAAAGCAATCTTTTCCAGATTTCACAGCACTTTTGCGAATCAAGATATTTTCTCAGATTTACCAACACAAGTGCGTTTGAATTTGACAACTGGTAGAGTTTGTTTACATTTTAATGATTTTTTTCTCCAGCAAAGAAAGGCATTGCATCGAGTGAATCAACTTATGTAAATTATTTATGTATACATATTTAATAATCAATCGAGACGGATATTTCTAATGTTTTTTATACAAAATTTAACCAGTGAATGGAAATCGCTTAGAAAAGCAGAAATTTATAAATTTACGAACTGCATAAAATTATGAGATTAAGTGAATATCCTTAATAACATTAATTTATTTATTATAAATATAATTCCTTCTGTGTGAAACTCGATGATTTTATATCTCGATAACTGATGGGCCAATTTTCATGAAACTTTTTGGTTTTGTTCGTATTCATGTATTAAAAGTTTAGCAAGGCTAGATAATATTTTTTTAGACCCAATAGGTAATGTTTTCGATCTCCAAAGCCACTGAGGCGATTTCCATGAAAATTTGTGGATGTGTAAGGTTGGTTCCAGTTTGAAGGATAGGATACTTTTGGACCCGATAGTTGGCACGTCAATCATTGCGGTTTGATTGACACACATCGATATTGACATACTTCAGTTATTTCTATTGGCCCTTAGCAATAAAACATTTTAGACGCGATTTTTGGCAACAAATTAACTTTTAGTCTAAATTAGAAGAAATAAAGCATTAAATTTGCCTTTAAGTTGAGAAATAGTTAGATTGGAGTCACCGCCAGTGATGCAAAGCCGTATCTAAGTTTTCATGTCTTTCACAAAAAATTGATTATAAAACAGTGCAAACAGTTCACAAAAAAATTATGCCTATTTTCTAAAAACTATTCCTCAAGTATCGGAATTAACATCACTGACTAAGTCAAATATAAAGTCTCATTTATCACAAGCGTTTTTTCGAATTTCCTCTTGCTTTATCTGTTAAATCATAACAATTTTTTTTTATTTAGTTCACATCATCAACAACTTGAAGTTCGCCTCAAGTGAAACAAAAAAATTCAGTCACAATAGCTAGCAGAAGTTGAGTTTTGTTAATTTAGAGCAAAAGTGGACTTAAGGATCGAACTTTGTGTGAGTAAGTTGAAATGTAGGGGTTATTGAGATGACGAGGACAATGATAACCGGCAACAGGAGTTGTTGAGCGTTTTGAGTGTTCACAATCATGGTACTCTCCTCATTCGTGAGTATGATTATGGGGAGGACAGCTCAAAGATACCATAACACCTTCGGTACTGGTGTGGAGAGAGAAGGGAGAAGGCTTACCAACCAAGTTGATAGGTTTTGTTAGTTTTCTTCTTAGCTCTTAAAGTAGCAAATATTTCTTTTAGAGTTAATCTCCTTTCCCAATTTTCTTCCTATCCCTTTAATGCCAACAAATTTTAAAATGTTCGCATCAAAATTCAGGCATGTAAAAGTACGGTAGTCCGCAAGCCAAGCAGAATATCCCACTCCACCGACGAGCAAAGCACAGGCTTAAACAAGCATGCCTGCCTTGCTTTGTTGACCCTACAACCCTTTTACCGAAGTAAAAATTGTGATTCCTGTGTCTCTAAATGTATGTAGAAGGAAATAGATATGTGCGTTAGTTGGATTTGAATGATTTTTGTTTCGTTTTGTTCGTCTTGAATCATAGATGGTTTATAAAAAATCATAAAATTCTCAACAGGTAGCGCTGTAGGCACACGTTTCGTTTTTAACTTAAATTCAATTAACTTCTAAAATATAATAATACAATAACAATAATTTATAAATATAATTCCTTCGGTGTGAAACTCGATGACTTTATATCGTATTGACGTATTTAAACTTTAAGGTTTAGCAAGACTTAAAGGATAACATTCTTTTAGACTCAATAGGTAATGTTTTCGATCTCCAAAGCCACTCAGGCGATTTCCATGTAAATTTGTTGTTGCGTATCTATGGTTGGTTCCAGTTTGAAGGATAGGATACTTTTGGACCCGATAGGTGGCACGTCAATCATTGCGGTTTGATTGACACACATCGATATTGATATACTTCAGTTATTTCTATTGGCCCTTAGCAATAAAACATTTTAGACGCGACTTTTGGCAACAAATTAACTTTTAGTCTGAATTAGAAGAAATGAAGCATTAAATTTGACTTTAAGTTGAGAAATAGTTAGATTGGAGTCACCGCCAGTGATGCAAAGCCGGATCTAAGTTCTCATGTCTGAACCCTTAAAAAATTATGCCTTTTTCGAAAAATCATGCCCTTTTGGTAAAAAAGATAAAAATTGCATATCTTACAAAGGAACTGCAACTAACCTACAAGGTGATTCAAGAAATTGTTATCAGAATCTTGGTCGATTGATAGGCAATTCTATCTTTTTTTATCTCTATAATCCAAGGTTTTGATTTGGTGAGTAAGTCAAGTAGGTTATTGGAAAATAAGCACGACGCGCAGTGGTAAATTAAAATCTTTAATGCGACTTTGATTAAAGAATGTACCAGATTTACCAACTACAAAATGTATTTTTGTGAATTGATTCTAAAAAAATAATTCACAAAAAATTTATTGTAAAACAGTTTAAACAGTTCACAAAAAAATGATGCCTATTTTCTAAAAACTATTCCTCAAGTATCGGAATTAACATCACTGACTAAGTCAAATATAGAGTCTCATTTGTCACAGGCGTTTTTTCGCATTTCCTCTTGCTTTATCTGTTAAATCATAACATTTTTTTTTATTTAGTTCACATCATCAACAACTTGAAGTTCGCCTCAGTCACAATAGCTGGCAGAAGTTGATTTTTGTTAATTTAGAGCAAAAGTGGACTTAAGGACCGAACTTTGTTATTTTTCTTTTCTTTTAAAGTGTCATACCTACAGTATTTAATATAGCTTTTGAATAAAGAATTTGAATTGACCGAATTGCATAAAGAGGCATGTGCAATGTGCATGCTCGGTATTATTATTTTCCTTACATTAACGAATTGGGGCGGAACTAAGTTCGCCGGGCCAGCTAGTAATATATAAAAACGTGTTTATTTTAGACCCTATAGAGGGCGCTGTGGTCGCTTTTTTGAAAATTCTTATTTATGGACCGATTTGGCTCAAATTAACACCATATAACACTTAGAGAACTATAAAGCTTTTGCCAAAATTTGGACCCGATAGGTGGCGCTGGGAGATATTTACGACAAGTTAGATTTCCCTGCATATCAATTTTGTATCAACAACATTAAATTTAATTGTAATAATCAGTGCCGTAGCTAGGATGGGGGGAGCTTGCTTCCAAATCTTATGAGGAATTCTTTAAATAAAAAACTATATAGGTATATTCCAATCCATTGACTTTTATTAGTTTTTAAATCGTATGTACTCAAACGAACAGACTTAAATTATTTTTTTTACACACTTTTTTTAAAGCAGAAGAAATCTTAATTTTTTTTGACAAGAGATCAAGCACCTTATCTGGATCGATCCACATTAACATCCAAATGAACAGATATCATAGTAAGTGAGCTTAATCTGGCATTCCCCATAACGCTTCGGAACACTGTTTTAATCCTTTTCATAGTTGAAAATCTTCTTTCAACACTAGCCGTGGTCACTGGAAACGTGGTCAAAACCGACAGCAAAAAGTTTATACCTCTAAAGTTCACGTATTTTCACATATATCAAGCAATTTCAAAACTTCGGTATAGAAGGATCACTCGACCATATTTCTTCGCACCAAAGAATGTACTCAGCTTTTACAGCTGACAACGAAACTGCATTATCGAAGTAACATGTTAGCTTTTAAATTTCCTTCACTTGCCCAACTACAGCAAAACCTGGGAGCAGAGCTTGAAACGATGGTAGAACGTCTTCGTTGACCATGAACCTGTCCGTAAGATTTCGTATTAACGAATCTATGCAAGGAATCAGTATAGACACTCTAATATAGGCTTCAGCAGAAGACGTTTCTGAATTGGAACGTATTGTCTGTCTCAATAAAGTTCTTGGAGCTCTTAAGTGAACTTCAATAAGGTCCTCGGCAAGTTGGAATGCGGATTGAAAAGCATCTCTGAAGAAATCGTCGGCATTTTCTCTGATGTTCTTAAGAGAATTCAGAACTGCTTATGTGCGGTCGACTGCAGAAACGAAATCTATGGATTTGTTCTGCAGGAAAACTGATAAGGCCAGCGTTAAACTGAATAGTTTTGTAGGATACAATCAGGCTTACTAGGAAACCACTTTTTTGGACCTCTGTCAAAAGTGTTGATGCTTTCGAAAACATCGCCCACGTTGTGCTCATTATTTCTTCAAGACTTATTGAGATGCGTTTGAAGAGCTCTACAAAGGAAACAATACTTTTATGCCTTTCAATGAATCTTGTTTCATAAAGGCGTAGAAGTCGAGTTTTTCCTTTAATAACATTTTTGAAATTTAAAATTTGCATTTCAATGGTTACGAAAGAAATTAGCTATTTCACTAACTACACCAAGGCAATTGCGAATTGCAGGAGTTGACATGGCATTAGACTAATAGGCTTCAGTAGAAGAGGTTCAAGCGATGGCGTGCACAATGTACACACCTAGTTCATACCTAGCGTTTAAACACTATTGGCTAATCCTGCACTGTACTCCACTTAAATTACCAGCCATATTTGTGGCCCCGTCGCCCGTCATGGCCAACACAATAAACTATACCTAACTATACCTTATTTTTATAAATTTGAATATCTTCTCTATATATATAAAATTGTTGCAAGTGCGTTGTGACTTTATAACTCACGAACGGCTCAACCGATTTCAATGATTTTTGTTGTGTTTTATTCGTCTTGAATCAGGGATGGTTTATGAAAAAAGACAAGTTGGAAAATTCTCAACAGGTGGCGTTGAAGGCACACATTTCGTTTTTCATGGGGAAAAGCACTTTGAAAAAAAAAAATATACTGGATAGAAATCGAGTAGTGACACTTCAAATACAAAAAAAAATATTTTAAATTTTCAAAGCAATTGTTGTTGTCAATTATTTTAATATTTTTCCAAGCAAATTGTTATTGTCAACAATTTTCAAATTTTTTTTTTTAAATATAACCTACCTAATAAGTTTGTTTATGTTTACTAAGTTACATTAAGTAAGTTTTTGAAATGGAGTAGATTTGATTTATTTCATGGTTATTGAATCCATCATTTTCGTTTGACATGATTGTATTTTCAGGATCTTTGCATAAGTATGTGTGAGTAAGTTGAAATGTAGGGGTGATTGAGATGACGTGGACAATGATGACAGGCAACAGGAGTTGTGGAGCGTTTTGAGTTTGCACGTAGGGGTTGTTACGAAAAATGAGCGTGTAACAATTGTGGTATTCTGCTCATTAGTGAATATAGGGTTATGGGGAGGGCAACTCAATGGTACCTTCGGTACCGGTGTAGAGAGAGGGAGAAGGCTTACCAACCAAGTTGATAGGTGCGGTTAGTTTTCTTCTTGGCTGTTAAAGTTACAAATATTTCGTCGGTCGCCGATGGACTATATTGTTAAGAATCGTGTCTTTGGTTATACTCGATGTTGGATGTATTCGATTGAATGACAAAAAAGATGCTTGCCTCAAGCCCCCCCCCCCCTGGCTACGTGCCTGGTAATAATATAGTTGGCGTTGGTTGTCCATACTTTTTTGAATTTTACATTTCAGTATCTAATTCATATTTCATTTAGCTGTAGTACAATTGTTTGACAAAAGCTCCAAATTAGTTTTTAATCAATTTTAAATAGGTAAATAACATTTCCATTCAATTTCCGGCACAAATAACATAAACAAGGAAAATGTTTTTTTTTAGCATACATAAATGTACAAAATGCAGTGATATAATACAGAAAAAAGAATAAAATGCTAGGACTACGAAGTTTGAATAGTGACCGACAAATTCGCAATAGGCAACAAAAAAGAAATAAGTTAACACCAAAACAAGTCATGGGGAAATGCACTTTAAAAAAAAAATAAACTGGATAGAAATCCAGTAGTGACACACTGACCTCAAATACAAAAAATAACTTCAAAAAAATATTTTAAGTTTTAAAAGCAATTGTTGTTGTCAAATATTTTAATTATTTTCCAAGGAAAATGTTGTTGTCAACTATTTTTAAAATTATTTTTTTTTTAAATACCTAATAAGTTTGTTTTTGTTTACTATGTTACAAGTAACTTTTTGCAATGGAGTTGATACTTTAATTTGTTTGATGGTGTTTGAATCCATAATTTTTGTTTGTCAAGTATTTTCAGGATCCTTGCAAAAGTATGTGTGAGTAAATTGAAATGTAGGGGTGATTGAGATGACGTGGACTAACATAATGGTACTCTGCTCATTCGTGAGGGAGGGTAGTTTAAAGGTACCACCATAACACCTTCGGTACCGGTGTGGAAAGAGAAGGTAGAAGGCTTATACCAACCAATTTGATAGGTGTGGTTAGATTTTTTCTTGGCTATTAATGTTACAAATATTTCGTTTAAAGTTAGTTAATCCTTTTCCTATTTTCTTCCTATCCCTTTAATACTCCCAATTTTCAAACTTTCCTATCAAAATTGTCAGGCATGTAAAAGTACGGTAGTCCGCAAGACAAGCTAAACATCCCACCCCACCGACGAGCTATAAGCACTGGCTTAAACAAGCATTCCTGCCTTGCTTTGTTGATCCTACAGCCCTTCCATCGAAGTCAAAATTGAGATTCCTGTGTCAGGTAAAAACTTGAGAACAGCTCGATCGATTTGAATGATTTTTGTTTTGTTTTGTTCGTCTTGAATCAGAGATGGTTTAGGGGAAAGGAAACATCTTAAAATTCATAACAGGTGTTGGCACACATTTCGTTTTTCAGTTACATTCAATTATCGTCTATAAAATATAATAATACAATAACAATAATATATACACAATTCCTTCAGTGTGAAACTCGATGACATTATAGCTCAATAACCGATGTGCCAATTTTCATGAATCTTTTTTGTTTTATTTGTATTCCTGTATTTCAGGTTTAGTAAGACTTAATAGATAGGATACTTTTGGACCCTATAGGTGGCAATATTTTCGATCTCCAAAGCCACTCAGCCGATTTCAATGAAAATTTGTGGATGTGTATGGTTGGTTCCAGTTATAGGAAAATTGTTTACCTCTTATGTAGGAAGCACTTTGCAAAAGATAAGCGAGATTAGGAAAACGGGTTGTGGCACCTCCCACTCACTTGAAGAACAATGCAAAATAAATAAAATTATTCTCGATCGCTTGGTTAAGCTCGAAAATATTTCACGGAAAACGCGTGCTTTAAAAATAACATGAATGAAAAACCAATGTTAAAAATATGCACTTGGAATGTAAACGGGCTTTTACAAAAACTCGGCGAATTGGAAATATTCATACACGAGAAAGATATTGACATTTGCTTGATTTCTGAAACTCACGTGAAAAAGGGATCGAATTTAAAAATAAAAGGCTATAATGATTTCCACGCTTGTCACCCATCGGGAAACGCGAGAGGTGGATCATCATTGTTTATTAAAGACTGCATTGAACAATACGAAGACCTGAAGATAGAGCTTGAAGCTATGCAACTATGCACGATTCGAGTTAAAAATAGTCAGCGTACTCTTAGAATTTCATCTATCTACTGTCCACCGCGTTCCGCGCTTGAAAAAGGTGATTATACTAACTTGCTTAAATCGCTCAAACCAAATTTCATTATTGGCGGCGATTTTAATGCGAAGCACACGTTCTGGGGCTCCAGATAAATCTCGCGAAAAGGTAAAATGCTCTATGGGGCAGCTATGGAACACAGTTGCGATTTCCACTCGACGGGCAAACCGACCTACTGGCCAACTGATACTTCAAAACTACCTGATCTGATAGATTTCTTCGTCGTGAAAGGAATATCTACCAACCACATTAAAGTTGAAGAAAGCTTTGATCTATCATCTGACCACTCACCGGTTATTTTAACATTGAGTGTAAAACTAGCCAATAACCTAGAGCCAGCGAGATTAACTGGTAGAAACACTAACTGGGGAGGCTTTAGGAACGAAATAGAAGAGAATGTTGAACTGAGTGTTCCACTTACGACACCCTATGAACTTAAGGTTGAAGTTGATCTTTTCGTCGAGATCGTACAGCTCGCCTCCTGGAATAATACGCCTAGTCCAAGGAAAACGCCGGCCAAATACGGGCTACGATATCCTCCCGAAATAAAAGAATTGGTCAACGAAAAAAGGAAGGTGGGTAAGAAATGGCAACAGAGTCGAGCTCCGCAACATAAAGCACATTTGAATTATTTGTGCAATTTGTTGAAGACAGTTATTAAGGATTTTAAAAATCGTGCTATAGGTTCTTACATTGAAAGTTTAACAGCGAAAAAAGATTCCAATTATTTACTTTGGAAAGCTGTAAAAGGCACACAAAGGCCCAAAATCCCAGCGCCGCCAATTAGAATAAATCAAAATGAATGGGCAAGGGAAGATAAGCAAAAAGCGGACGTTTTTGCCGCTCATCTAGAAGAAACCCTTAAACCGTACGATGGCCAAGCGATCCACGACAATACTAATATAGCGGAATTACAATCTGACGATTCAACACTCACAAGTGCAACGCTAAGTGAACTAAAACGTGAAATCGAATCCCTAAAATCGAAGAAAGCTCCTGGTTATGATTTGATCACCGGAGAAGTTCTCAAAGCTCTACCAAGGAAAGCATTAATTAAGCTTCTTTATATTATAAATGATGCGCTCAGACTAAAACACGTGCCGAGTCAATGGAAAGTCGCGGAGGTCATAATGGTTTTAAAACCAGGAAAACCGCCAAATGAAGTAAAATCGTATAGACCGATTTCCCTTCTTCCAGTTATTTCCAAAGTCTTCGAGAGAATATTGCTTAGGCGCCTACAACCTGTTATTGAAGTCAATAATCTTATCCCTGACCACCAGTTTGGGTTCAGAACCAAGCATTCGACGATTGACCAAGTACATAGAACTACTGACGTAATCGAGAAAACATTTGAAGAAAAAAAGATTTGCTCAAGCGTATTCCTTGATGTCTCACAAGCCTTTGATAAGGTGTGGCACGACGGCTTGAAATTTAAATTACGTCAAGTTCTCCCCGCAAGCCTATATGATGTTCTAGAATCATATCTCGGGAATAGACTCTTCCGTGTTAGAAATGGAAACGAATACTCGGAGCTAAAAGAAATTTCGGCCGGGGTACGGCAAGGAAGCGTCCTTGGTCCGCTTCTCTATTTGTTATATACTCGCGATATTCCAAGGGAAGATGGCACTACCCTTGCTACGTTCGCCGACGACACAGCTATCCTAGCAGTAGGTAATACAATCGAAGAAGCGACTACAAAACTGCAAGCCGCAGTGAATAAGGTAAATGAATGGACAAGGAACTGGCGGATCGCCCTCAACGAAACTAAATCTGTTCACGTGATCTTCAATTATAAGAAAACTAATGACTTGCCAATTTTTCTAAACTTGGCCCGAATACCCTTTGCAAACGAGGCCAAATACCTGTGAATGACACTATAAAGAACTCGATATCAAGTATAGAGTAATGTACTGGTTACTCGGAAAACATTCCCAGCTCAGTACTGAGAACAAACTGCTTTTATACAAGCAAGTGCTAAAGCTGGTGTGGACCTACGGTATACAACTTTGGGGTTGTACTAAGAAAACAAATGCCAATATTCTACAAACTTTTCAAAATAAAGTGCTTAGAGAAATTGTACAAGCACCATGGTATATTAGAAACGACGATATCCATAGGGATCTCGGAATTCCAACAATCGAAGCTGAAATTAGAAGCTTCGCGAGAAAGCATAGAAACCGACTAATCGGACATATCAACAATACAGTCCGACAAATCTTGGACGAGAGCAATTTATTGCGCCGACTACAAAGAACGAAACCGTTCGACTTGGCAAGATAAGATTAACCGCGTCTAATTTGCGGAACACGCAGGATCTTTCACTGGAAAGTAACCTGTCAAAAGTTGTTATTTAATGATAGAAAAATTGCTTGATAAGTTATATCTTAGTTGCAGTATCTAACAATCTTTAGAAGGGTGGTGTTTTTAGTCAGTAAAAATCTGACACTACTATGAGAACAAGCTTGCTATTCTCATAGTGTCTTTGGAAGATTTTCACCTACCCTCGGATAAAAAAAAAAAAAACCTCCCATTCAAAAAAAAAAGGGAGAAAATCAAACGCCAAAGTTGTATAATTAAAATTGTTAGTGGACTTAATATGAAAGTCTCGGACAAAACCTGCTATATATATTAAAGAGACTGATGGCCATTATGTGCGCTCATAACTCGGGAACGGATCTTTCGCTTTTTACGGTAGATTCGTATTGGCCTAAGGAAGGACATAGGTATGCTAATTTTTCCCGTGCGAACTTTAATGGAATGAGATTGGGGATAGAAGTTTGTATTTAGAAGAAACCTTTTAAAAAAAAGACTGGATAGAAAAACGGTAGTGTCACTTCAAATACAACAAAACATTTTTCAAGTTTTGAATTTTTGAATTCTTTGGATGTTTCGGGCTTACCGCTACACAATTTGAAATTAAGAGTCGGCTCAGCTATAATTGCCCAACCTCAATCAACCGAAACTTTGTAACGGATCCCGTTTGATGTGAATGTGAAAAATCTCAAGTCAAATGTCATGCAAGCGACGATTTAGAGGTGCAAATTCAAAAGTAAACATTCGGATTTCCCGGATTCTATACTTATTCAGAACGATTTTCCATTGCGTCATCCATTACTTATAGACGCCTTTGGCAACAAATTAACTTTAGAATTTGACTTTAAGTTAGAAAATAGTTAGATTGGAGTCACCGCCAGCGATGCTAATCAGGATCGAAGTTTTTATGCCTATAGGTACCCGTAAAAAATTATGAATTTTTGGTAAAAAAGGTAAAAATTGTATATCTTACAAAGGAACTGCAACTAACCTACAAGGTGATTCAATAATTTTTTAACAAAATGTTGGTCGATGGATAGGCGATTCTAACTTATTTTATCTCTATAATCCAAGGTTTTGGTTTGGTGAGTAAGTCAAATAGACAATTGGAAAATAAGCATGACGCATAGTTGTAAATAATTTTTTTTTTAATGCGACTTTTACCGAAGAATGTACCAGATTTACCAAATTCAAAATGTACATATTTGTGCGAATTGATTGTAAAAAAAATTTCACAAAAATGTATGCCTATTTCCTAAAAACTATTCCTCAAGTATCGGAATTATGCTTAGAAGGCATACTAATGCTGGAGCTAGCATCGCTGACTCAAATAAAAAGTCTCATTTGTCACAAGCGTCTTTACTTTTTCGAATTTCCTGTGTATTGTGCATGCTCGAATTTATTATTTTCATAACATTAACGAATTTGGGCGGAAAGAAGTTCGCCGGGCCAGCTAGTATTTATTATAAAATCATGTCATTTTGAGAACATTGAGAATTGAAAAAAATTTCTACATTAAGTAGTATATCACTAAAAACTAGATCGAACTTTAGGGTCAATTTTTTTTAAATGAATTTAGAGAAAATGTTCATGTACTCAACCTCGGACCCATCCTAAATCCAACTCTGACCCCAAGCAGGGAGGTTGCAGGGAACAGCATCCCCCCATATGTTTGGTATTTGACCTTACTATGGTAAAAATTTGCGAGCACGGGAGTTATCATACTCGTGCCCTCCAAATGCACATGGGCGCACGCCGCGGCCAAAGTTAAATTTTCATAGGAATGTCTATTTAAATGTGAATCATAATTGCGCTGCATTGACCGTATTTGTGTTTTTATTAATACCTATCTGATATCTAGATGTTGCTTTTTCGTTTCTAAAAAAAATAATATGAAAGGAGGGGTAGATTTTCGACCACAAGTAGGAAATAACAGAAAAATATTTTTTTTTGATTTTGGTCCGAAAGAAATGAAAACAAGTCTAAATTGCAAATTCTGTAACTTTTTATTCAAGTTTTCCTTGGAATTTGAAACAACGTTGCACATGCCCAACCTCGCACCTACCCTATAATCAAACCGTAAACCCAAGTGGGGGTTGCAGGGCTGCAGCATGCATGTCAGGGCCGCTATAGGTAACTTGTGTTCTTCGGGGGGTTAAACATGGACCAATTTCACTCAGCAGTCCGACACATTAAGCAGTGAGTCACTGTGCCCATACTACCTATGTATACCTATGTAATATATACTACACTGAAACATGTTTTCGTTTATATGAAAACATAGAATAGAATACCTAGTGTCTAAAATGTCCTGACATTTTTCTTAGAAATGTAAAACAAATGCAAATACGGTATAAGTACCTCACTTCAATCAATGAGCAGCAAGTCAACACGAAAAGGGCGGTTCATTCTATAAGGATAGTTCCTTGCCACTGCATTACTCGAAATATGCATTGCTCAGCCCAGTCATTATACACGCATGATAATAATCACTGCAATCTCCCCACATAATTGTATTCTGTTTTCTGCAAAAGCCAACCGAATTCGATCCCTAGTTGTAATATTTTAGCTGCCTTATCCTTTATGTAACTGCAGAATGTCAAGTATCATCACCACTCTGAACCATTAGCAACGCCTCCCTCCTCCCTGGTGCAATGGTCATATATTGTGTTGAATTAATGAAATACATCGTGGTCTATCTCTTGCTGATTTGGTAATATGATGTTAATATTGAAATGGGGGGATAATGTATTTGTATTTAATGAAAATCGAAAAATTCCTAATAATCTAATAGCCTATGAGCTATGAATCTAATTTCGTGTTATTTAATTTTTCCCCCCAAAAGTTCAGAAATTATTTAAAACTAGCTCACCCGGCGAACTTCGTCCCGTCTATGTTATTCGGTGAGTTCAAATTCTTTTTTCAAAACTTTTACTCATACAATAGAAATTACTGAAGTGCATATAGCAATGTCGTTGTGTTTCAATCAAGCCGCAATGATTGACGTGACAGCCAACTTTCAGCTTTTTCACACGACGTACAGAGCGGAATAATTTCACACACGTGAGTTCGCCACATACAATTGACCATGCCAGTAACATATGGGAATTCAAGATTGATGCAACAAATTTGCAGCGATTGTTCTTGCGACTTATTATTTGTCTAGTGAAAGCGAAACGCACGGGAAATTGAAGACGCCTCTGATGCAATGACAAATCGTTTTGAATAAGCGGAATCCGCGAAATGAGAACGTGTGCCTTTGAATTTTCCCATCAAAATCGTTTGCTTGCGTGACATTCGATATAAGATTCTTCACAATCAAATCAAACACGTTCTGCAAACTTTTAAAGCATTGAGGTTGCTCAACAAAATTCCTCATTTCACAAACTGCTTTATTTTGACAATGTCCGTTAATATTTTCAATAATACAAATAGCGTTCCGCGCACCAAGTTCAACCAAGAATGCTCCATCACCACTACCGAAACCGATCAACACACCGTTGCCGAGACACACACTCACAACAGAGCTACCGCTACCCACATCTCAGCGACGAAACATCATACCCAGCAATCACTTTACCACACCAACGCAGTACAGCGCGAACACAGTCCGATCAAATTGAAACCCGACAGCAGAGTATATCCATTAATGAGTAGGGACACTCTCCACGTGTTTCTTATCAGTTTACAATTTGCAGTACACATACACGAGAAATAGACGGCAATAAAAGTGCTCTAGTAAAAGAGGGATGGAAGAGTAGTTGAATTATTTCAAAATGTGGAACAGGGTGTGACGTAAAAAAAAGCAAAATCAGTTTGTAATATTTCTTATTGAACATTTTATATCCAATATATATTCACATGTGTGCTACACTTAAATATTTTTGTTTGTTGGTACATTTTTTGTTATTTTTATTGAACTGTTTTAGTATAAAGTAAACCCGTACTCGGACGTAAAATTTGATAAGAAATTCCTTATTTTGAATTTTGCAACAGTTGTAATGAAATTCATTTTTTAAAAAGTTAAAAATATTCCCCTCAAAATTATTTAGGTAGTAGGTACATATGTATTTGGAAAACAAGAAATAAATTTTTGTTCAAGATTCTCTAACGAGTCTAAAAATTCTTGATTAGGCCGTGTTAATTTCGCATCTTCATATTCTTTAAATCCGTAAAAAGGGAGGAAACGTTAAGTTGCGGACTCAATTTTAACTCACACTTGTGGTTTTGGCGGTATTTTTTTTAAATATAACCTGCGAAAGAGTAGAATGCATTATCAATACCAAAGTTCACAGTTCTATTACCTAAGATAATATATTCCATCAATTTTATGTTATTTTACACTCAGTGTTCGTTATAACCTTCAGTTATATGGGAAATATTTTTCAAAATTTCCAAATTAGGTTCTGCCGACCATTTTAAGCGCATCGTAGACTTGCCGTACATGTCTGTCGAGAAATGTCTTTCGCAGATCCTAGAATCCCTCGACAATTTTTCATGTATTAAGTGTTGTTTGTTTATGCAGTTCAACCACTTCGCTTTTCTAAAAAAAAATTAAGAAAAAAAACAAGGATTTACATTCGTTCTTGTCCGATCTATAGCTTATAGGTATTGCTTACCTCTCACTATTTTCCGGTATTTTGAAATATTTAACTCCAACATTTTCTTTCTCCTCTCGCCCTCATGCCAAACATTTAAAATAATGTTTTCCCATTATTTTATTTAGAGTTTTTAAACTATGCAAACTTGCACTTCAACTTCACTTTCACAATTGTTTGCCACACGCACTGACACGAAACACCCTTTCTTTCGTCAATTGATGTTAATGAACGACTGATAACAATCCCATCTCGGTCCGCCTTTAAAAATACGTGCGAAAAAAATGTAAACAATCCCCTCTACAGACAACCTAGGTAATTAGTGTGACCATCTGCTATGAAATATATTACCTAAAAAGTGCTGGCAATAAAACTTCAAATCGTAAAAAATTGTTATGAACGAAGTCGTAACAAAGCAAAAGGGTTGAATTTCGTGATATAGAATGAAACATTTCTTTTTCATGTCCATAACAAAGACCATTTAATCAATAACCAATGGCAAAAAATAATAATATTACCAATTCTACTAAAGCTAAGCTGGTAACCTGATCATATTAATTCATCCTGCTCAGTACTAATATACTGACAGTCACCCCGGCCCGCCTTTAAAAATGCTTTCTGAAAAAATCCATAATCGTTCGTCGTACACAGCAAGCCGCATGTAGTGGTTCATGTAAAATGTGTTGTGTACCCTTTTCTTCTCAAGCAGTCGTTGTATTCAGGTAAAAAGTATTCTTTTGACCTGCTTCCACTTATTGTACGATTTTTTCTGCATTTTGCTTTGTGGTAGTAGCAAATGCATTAATGTAGAGAGAGTGTCCCTACTCATTAATGGATATACTCTGCCCGACAGCCATTAGATCAGTCGACTGGCTCGACTGGCTCAGCGCTCTGGTGGT
This sequence comes from Cheilosia vernalis, assembly GCA_949126925.1. Taxonomy (NCBI): domain Eukaryota; kingdom Metazoa; phylum Arthropoda; class Insecta; order Diptera; family Syrphidae; genus Cheilosia; species Cheilosia vernalis. Next base: position 46,867,710 of record OX421358.1, read on the forward strand.
AACCATCGGGCTCAGTAGAATGAGTGGGCAGTGGGGACACTGGGTGCGCAGTCTATTGCGGCCCAAGTACCCGTCTCTCGATTGCTGTAGGTAGTGTTTGTTTGGTAGTGGTAGTTACAGCAGTAGAAGTAGAGGAGAGTAATACCATTAGCATGCCCCACAGCCAAAAGAAGTCAACTCAACACGCAACATTACAACAATAGCAACAGTAGCAGTGACAACAACGGCCGCAGCAGCATAGGAAACAACAACGACAGCAGGGACCAGTATAAAAGGCTGAGCCGCCTTAGATCGGGGAGTCAGTCGTCAGAGCACCGCCTAGCTAAGAGAATTTAAACTTGTAATATAATTAGAATAAGAATTGAATTGAATTAGAATTAGAATAAAAGCAAAAATTGTGCGTTTTCTTCTCTGCGGTTCATTCTCGGTTGCACTTAGATTTCAGGACCTGGACGTTCCCGTTAACCTACTCCGGCAACCGGCTCGAAAACGCCCTATTCTGAGCCGGCAGCAAGATGATCCAGGAAAGTTCCAGACACACGCTACCGACAAACGAAAAGAACGGACGATAAGCTACGTTTTCTAGGGACGACTAGGCGAACTGCTGGGGGACTGCTCGAGACGAGGAGGGAAAGCCCCTTGCCATCCACCTCAGTCTCGGGCAGAATTAAGCGACCGCCAATCGGCGAGGAAGCCCTCCCGGGACAAGCATCCGAGCCGGTGGCGAGTAGTTCGTAGAGAGGAAGGCACGACGATACGATACCGCCACCCATGGGCAAATGCCGACTTGCGACTTGTCGTAAAGAAGGACCTGTTGGAATTCACTAGACCAAAGGGACGTATTTCGATTCCCGGTCCGCATATCCCGAAGGAACGAATAGAAAGAAACCTACGGCACCTCAACCCGGGACTCCATAGCGAGAACTGGGAGGTGCTCAAAGTAGGTGAACATTCTGAAGCAGGAACTGAGATTGTGGTCCTAGTTAGCCACAAGTCAATGCCTTTGCTGAGGAAGTTCAAAAATAACTACTCTGACCATAAATTGATAGAATTCTTTGTAAGGAACTGTTGCAACCCTCCCCAGGCACACAGGATCCCTGAAAGAGCTGACTGGGAGAAAAAAAGTTACTGTTTTCAAAGAGGCATTCGAAATAGTATGTGGTGGTAAAACGGAAAACTAAAATGGTGGAACAAGAAACTGGCCGCTGTCAGGAAGGAAACAAGAACACTTATTAATACGGCTAACCGAACAAAATTGGACTCTGACTGCCATATATACAATGCAAGTCAGAAAAAATTCAAGAATGAAATTCAAAAATCTAAACGCCAATTGTGGCAAAATTTCTGTGATGAAATAACGGGCACTACAAAAAACGAGAGAACCAATAACTTTGGGAAATCTAACTGGTAACTGGACAAAATCTTGTTCAGATTCTTTAAAGCTGCTACTGAAAACCAACATTACTGGGGTAACGAGCCTTCCTGGAGATTTCATTACAGAGCATAGAATTGAATGGGTCATCCGATCCTTCTGTCATTTCAAGTCCCCAGGGTTCGATGGAATCATTCCTATTATATTGCAAAGAACTGTCAACACTATCTTTCCGGTATTAAAAGAACTTTACAGTGGCAGTGTCACACGGCGCAGGGTCATAAGTCCACAGGCCAAAAGTCCACACTGGACTTTTTACCCACCCAGGTGAGCCAAAAGTTCACACAAAATTCTTGTGAATTTTTGACTCACTGATTGTGGTCTTATGGCTCACGGATGAAGAAGGTGAAGAAGAGGACAACGAGCTTGAAAGCGAAGCGTTATTGCACTTTGTGGGAGTGAAATAAGATCAACTGTTGGAAGTTATCCTTATTACACTATTTAAGAGCGAAATAAGGTACATTTTTAGAAGTTGGTCTTATTTCACGGCATCTATCAAACATTCCTATACTTTTTAAGTTGTTAAAACAACTCTTTTTGTCATATGGATAATTGTGGACCTATGGCCTACTTCCATTTTAAAATTGTGAACCTATGGCCCAAATTATTGTGAACTTTTGGCTCAAAAGTCCATTGTGGACTTTTGGCCTGTGGACTTATGACCCTGCGCCGTGTCACACAGGGATATATACCAGGCACATGGCGAGAAGTGAGGGTTTAGAGAACTTGGGGGCTCTAAGCGAGAAGCTTACGCCTCTAGAGGAACTCCTCAGGGTGGGGCTATGTATCCACATCTGTAGGTCATAGTTCTAAGCGAGGTGCTTATGCAGCTTAGAAACAGTGGCGTCAGAATGACGGCGTATGCCGATGACACTCACCGAACAAATTGGTGGCGCTATCAAAACCCTCGACATCTGGGCCCAGAGCTGCGACCTTACTTTAAATCCCCAGAAAACTGAACTGGTTATATTCACAAATAAAAGGAAAATACCACAGTTTGTCACACCTTCTGTTGGCGGTATACCCCTCAGAATATCTGACAATGCAAAACACTCTTGACTCTTGCTGGAGCTTAGTTACTCCAGCAGCATAATTTTTGGAAAAACCTGGAAACCATCCCCCAAAATTTAACTTTGGTTGTACACGGCTATAGTAAGACCTATACTGTCCTATTGCAGCCTCGTATGGTGGCCCGCAACCAACAAAGCCACCTACTTGATGTGTTTACGACCGCAGCTGAGCACAGACTGGCGTCAGACGTACTTAATGTATTTCATATTAGCATAATCTTCTTTTCTAATATATAAAAATCTCGTGTCACAGTTTTAGTGGTTATACTCCTCCGAAACGGCTCAACCGATTTGGATGAAATTTTACATGTAAATTCAGTAGGTATGAGAATCGGTTTTAAACTAATTTTTATACCCCTAAGAGTTTACAGGTGGCATTGTAGGCACATATTTCGTTTTTCATGGGGAAATGCACTTTGAAAAAACAATAAACTGGATAGAAATCGAGTAGTGACACTTTAAATACAAAAAAAAAAAAAAAACATTTTAAATTTTCAAAGCAATTGTTGTTGTCAGTTATTTTAATTATTTTCCAAGCAAATTGTTGTTGTCAACAATTTTGAAATTTTTTTTTTTAATATAACCTACCTAATAAGTTTGTTTATGTTTACTATGTTACATTAAGTAAGTTTTTGAAAAGGAGTAGATACTTTCATTTATTTCATGGTTATTGAATCCATCATTTTCGTTTGACATGTATTTTCAGGATCCTTGCATAAGTATGTGTGAGTAAGTTGAAATGTAGGGGTGATTGAGATGACGTGGACAATGATGACAGGCAACAGGAGTTGTGGAGCGTTTTGAGTTTGCACGTAGGGGTTGTTACGAAAAATGAGCGAGGAACAATCGTGGTATTCTGCTCATTAGTGAATAGGGTTATGGGGAGGGCGAAAGGGAGAAAGGTACCATAACACCTTCGGTACCGGTGTAGAGAGAGAAGGGAAAAGGCTTACCAACCAAGTTGATAGGTGTGCGGTTAGTTATCTTCTTGGCTGTTAAAGTTACAAATATTTCGTCGGTCGCTGATGGACTATTTTGTTAAGCATCGTGTCTTTGGTTATACATTATACTTGATGTTGGATGTATTCGATTGAATGGCAAAAAAGAGGCTTACCTCATGCGCACATTTTCATTTGGTTAGTCGAAAGAATGCAACCAGACCAAATTAATGACATCATATGTGCCGAGATTGCAGGTCCCGAAACCGATCCAGACCTGCATGATGTCATAATTACAAATATGATTCATGGACCGTGTGGCGCCAATAACATACAATCACCGTGCATGGTCGACGGCAAGTGTTCCAAAAGCGTTATCCACGAAATTTGACTAATGAGACCATCACTGACAACGATGGTATCTTCTGGAATAGCGGCTACGCTGCTGGAAGGTTGCCGAACCGCTCATTCGGCATTGAAATTGCTATTAAACATTCAAGCGGTTGAAGAACCAATATGTAACATAGCGAAACATTCAGCAATGGCCAAAGTTTTGGTAGCAAGCAAAATTATTATCTGGGACGAATGCACAATGTCGCATAAGCGTGCGTTAGAAACTCTGAATCGCAATATGAAAGATCTGTATAATGACGCACGACGTCGGTAATGGTCATGAATGGATTGATTTCGTTGCCGCGGAATTTTTGCAATTTTGTCTCAACGAAAGAGGTGTTTAAGCGTCTACATAAAATATCATGCGCATTGTGCATGCTCGGAATTAATAACTATTTTCATTTGGGCGGAACGAAGTTCGCCGGGTCAGCTAGTATATATATATGTACATGTACAATTCATATTTGTATTCAATATAAAAATACATAGAGTAATTCATAATGTTGTGTTAGTTGATTTATAACATTCTTTAATTAATTTACGGTAAGTATAAATATTCCAAGCTTAATAGGCACATATAGAAAATTCAAATAATAGATAACTTTGATTATATGCAATGTTGCGGCTACCTGCAATGAGAAGAAATAAAAACAAGGTGTGGGGGTGGCCAATGTATGAATGTTTTTTTTTAACTCACTTAGGTCAAGGAAACGTATCCGGATAGCCGGTTGGGAATCATAGACGACAGAGGTCAAGAAGGACGCCGAAATCTATTCCGAATCAAATGAGTTTTTGTGTAAGTCCTCAAAGTGAGGCAGTGCGCGAGATTTAAAAGTAAACCGTGCAATAACGAAAATCTGAAAATAAAATAAGAAGAACTTTAGTGAACAAGTGGCTGGTAAAGGCAATAATTGAACCCCCAACGAGTATCCGAAAGGCAAACCGTGGCTCTCGGGGTAGAAAATCGTCCATGCATTGGAAGTACCTAATAAGGAAGAGGGGTGAGTTGTAATGTGTGGTTATAGCTAGGATATAAAATTATTCAGTGTCTTATATTAGGTGTTATCTGCGAGTGGCGGTCATAGACAGAGTTGAAAGTCGTGGCCGCCCGATTTTATGTTGGTCGGGTCGCCGAATTGCAGTAACACGTCGGATGACCGCAGTGACCTTCGGCATCACAGCAAATACTCCACAAAGGCGGCTGAAGCGAGGGATACGATTTTAAGCCCCCGTGACAGAGCCTTCCTTATATTTATTTATTTGTATGTACGATGTAATTTTTGTGAGGCACCCAAGAAGCCAGGTTCGGATGTGTATCCCCCTCTCATACATATAGACCCTGCATCTATATATGCAGCCGTCATCTAAAGAAATGTACATGTATTATAATACGATCAGTGAATCGGCAGCAAGACGGCGTATTTAATACTTACACTGGATTACGTGTAGCATAAGCTACCAGTTGTATAAATAAGATTATATGAGTGTTTGTTAGCTAAAAGTTCTACACGTCATACTAGTTAAGTGTTAAGTTTAGTTAAGATACATTCAAAAAATATATTGTTTTTTTTTGGCGAGAGTTTGTGGTTTGTAAGTGAATTTTTGTGAGTGATGTTGTTGTTCGTGTCGATAATAATCAAAATTAGAGGATACCTACATAGAGCTCTGTTTAGGTAGGAAACGAGTTGCGAGTTAGAGTAAGGGGATGCCAATTGATTTTCCAGGAGGGGAGGGAATGGCCAGCGCTGAACAATATCGACAGCGCCCCTCAGTGCGGTGAAAGTCCGTCCGTTTTGGTGAAGGTAAAGTATTTTACAGTGTGATCGGCATGTATTATGTGTTGTTATGTTATGAGCTGAGCCGTGCTGAGCAAGTATGCCAAGCTCTTCGCTTTCGACAGTCCTGTCCCCTTCTATTTCCGTTCCCATCCATGGTTCCTATCCACTTCCTGTTCCGAGTCCTTTTCCGCATCCACAATCCTTCTACCTATATATCCCTTCTCTAGCCTCACTACAAATGGCGCCCAACGTATTTGCACGTCTTATGTCCTTTATGTAGTCTTTAGTCCACAGTTGATTCCGTTGCCAGCATCAGCGCACGCGTAAGTCTTCGAATGGGAAGGTTCGTGAACGTACCTAATTGAATCGCGACGGATGAAGTTGATGCTGACAGCCGAACCAATTGGAACCTGTTAGTCGGTGTCATTACCTTACTCCTACTGTTAAATGTGCATTTTGCTTTTCTATCTAAACGTTTAAAATTTCAATTCCTAGTAGAATTGTCAGTATATATAATAATTACGAGTATAGTGACCTTGTCATGATTTTGTCGTAACATGTTGCGCTGTCTCGTCAGTAGCTTTCTTTAGTGTGGTGTTTGAAACGTTTCAAGCCTGCCAGCGAATCCCTTCGGTTGTCTGGTATTGCTGAAACGGGAAGAGATACCAATTGTAATTACATGTTTATTTATGTTACTATTTCACGAAACTGAAGGAATTTATACATAGTCCGTCTGCAGTCAACAAAGTCCAGATGCTGTTAAAGGATCGCACCGTCACAGATTCGCCAATAACACCGCCGAAGACAACTTCCCCAACGCACCCCTACCCCGATGATAAACACAGTCAAACATAATCGAAGTAAAATTTCGAGACTACGGTTCATAAACTCCCATAAATTAGAGTGAATAAACCAAAACCAGTTTAAAGAAAACGCAAAAGTCTTTAATTGTCGTTTGTATATCGCGTTTATTGAATATAAGAAATTTGTATATTACATATACGAATATATCTTATGGAATTAGTTTAGTCATAAATATAGTTACGTTGTTGCGTTCTTAGTTACTAAGGTGTTAAATTTTTGAGTGTGGTCTTGTTTATGTACATTATTATTTAAAAAATTATATATATATATATACCAGTTTGTTTCTTTACCTTCGTTTTTTTTTGTGGTTTTAGGGTTTTTTTTTTTTTTTTTTTTGGTTTTCTTTCATGGTGTAGGTTCGTCATTCACACATTATCTTGTTAAGTTGTCGTCTCATTTTTGGGCGTTCCTATTTTTTGGTTGAGTATGATGAAATCGCAGGAAAAAGATTCTATAAATAGAAGGATTAGGAGAGAATCGATAGTAGATAGTAACCGAGTACTTACCCGGTCTCACAGTTCACGCGTAGCACAAGAGTTGAACGAAATGTAGGTTCAACGCACTTCCCCAGCCAAAACCACGGCCGATAGCGCCCGCCTCCCACTTCTTCTCACCCACTAACTCATTCAGGGCAAATGCAATATACGCCTCCAGCAGTACCGCTGACTCAGGCGCACTATCCCCCTCCAGTAGCTCCCCAACAACCCGGTCTACCACCACCGCAGGTGCAGCATTCATCCGGTACCGGTGCGATCAGTCGCAGTTCCGGCTCCTCTGAGTCTATAGCCGCTCCGTAGTATAGCAGCATGAGTGAGCAAGGTGCCGCCGCGTTAGACTACGCCGATGCCAGTTTTAGGACCCTCAAAGCGGCGGAGAGTCAGCAAGACCTCCCGAATGTGGCAGCGACCACGGCCCATTAGGCCGATCAGGCTACTTTAAACATCCCAGCTGATCTAAAGGCTTGCATCAATATGGCTGTAGGAAGCGCCTTTGCGTCCTACCAAAACTCCTTGAGAGAAGACATCTCACAAAGCCTGAGGGAAGAGATGAAGATTAATTTCATGAATTTTATGCGGGATATTAACTGTGCTACCCGTCCGAATCCGCCAGCCGAAGCGCCAGTGGCAGTTCCGTCAGCCCAGGCAACCAGCATCCCTTGGGCAACGACCACACAGTCGACAGTACCCATTTCGCAACCTGGTAGTTAGACAGCGGAGCCAATCTACCACCTAATTGTAGGAATCTTGTGCCCGGGTTAAATAAAAATACGTCTTTTCTTATTGTGCGTCCTTTTAGGTTAGGTTAGGTTTATGGGTGCGTCCGTCAGAACGAGTCCTGCCGCACCCCACTTAGGTCCATGTGGACCCATTGTGATGCCCTTATTGGGGGGTTAGCCGATGTTGTTGGCTTTAGAGTCATTCCCTCTTGGTTACTCGACCTTGTCCAGCCATCCTGATGCATTTATGAACCTGTAAAGGTTAGATAAAGATATATCTGAAAGTTCATGTATGTCATGGAAGAAGTATCTTCCAAGTGTTCTATTCCTCAAGTGACAGAGACTTGGGCATTGACAGAGGAAGTGAGGTGTGTCCTCGTGTACCTCCTCGTCGCCGCAACCCCTGCATATATCGTCATTCTTGAGTTTCAATTTCACTGTGTGGTATCTTAGGAAGTTGTGACCCGTTAGGGCCCCTACCAGTTTATACATTGACATTCTATCAAACCGCATAAGCTTGATAGTACGACTTGGATTGTATTCCGGCCATAGCTTCCGTGTTATTTCGCAGGTGGTTAATTCTTTCCACCTGTTGTTGGCTTTCATCCGGGTCTTATTTTCTACCCTCTCTCTGAGATTATAGAGTGGTGGTTTGATTGAATTAATCGCCCGATCTTGGTCCATAGCAGAACCCTTTCTTGCCAATTCATCAGCCATCTCATTGCCGGTTTTGTCACTGTGTCCAGGGACCCAGCAGAGACGCGTGGTGTGCTGCGAGCAGAGAACCTTAAGCTCTTCACGGCAGCGGTGAACTAGCTTTGATTTTATTTTGATAGCAGATACTGCTTTTATAGCCGCCTGGCTATCAATAAATATGGTAATATCATTATTTGGTATTGCTAACATTGACACCATATGGGCAGCTTCGGCGATTGCCAGAACCTCCGCCTAAAAGACACTACTGTAATCAGGTAATCTGATTGAGTGGTGTATATTTAACTCTTCAGAGAAAATTCCAGCACCTGTTCCACGGTCCATCTTAGAGCCATCTGTGTAGATAGATATTGATTTTCCTTTTGTGGGTTCATCTGTGTTCCATTCCTCCCTGCTAGGGAAATAGCAGGAGAATGGTATGTCAAAGTCAAGATGGGGAGACAAGTAGTCAGAAGTAGTGACCGCATCTCCCACATATTTATTCAGAATCTGTGTGTGTCCCGTTGTGTAGGGTTTCCAGCTTTTTGTTTGGCTGATCCTGAGGGCACTTTTAGCTGCAGATTCTTGCATGTATAGATCTAAAGGTAGCAAGTTGAGAATAGCCTCCATTCCAGCAGTAGGTGTTGTCCTTATTGCGCCGGTTGTACCTATACATACTAGTCTTTGTATTTTTGTCATTATTTTGAGATTCGAAGTTTTGTTTGTGGCTTGCCATCAGACTAAGCTTCCGTACGTGAGTATTGGACGCACAACAGCCGTGTACATCCACAGAATTATTTTGGGGTATGGTCCCCACCTTTTGCCGAAGATACGGTTGCATGCGTAAAATGCATTTGCAGCTTTTTTTACTCTTTCATTGACATTTAGTTTCCAATTAAGCTTCCTATCTAAGATTATACCCAGATATTTGGCACTCTCGGCAACCCTAAGGGGTATACCCTCAATAGTTGGAGGATCGAAGTTTGGAATCACCCTTTTGTTACTAAACAAAACTAGTTCAGTCTTCTGTGGATTGACTCCAAGACCGCATTGGTTTGCCCACATTCTAAGTGTTCGTAATGCGTTTTCTACTACTACTACTAGTGCGTCCTTTTAATAATGTCGTCGATTTGACGACCAAGCTGGTCGCTGTAAGGGATCGAGACTCGAAAGTGAAATAGTTCAGCGCTATTTATTTTCGTTATATTTCATTGGGTGCATACAATACTTATTGCTAGGTAGTTAACTGTGTTTTTACAATACTTATTGCTAGGTAGTTAACTGGGTGGTTTACAATACTCCCCCTTTTCTAAAAAAAATGTTCACAATTTTTTTGCAAATTCATTAAAAAAAAAATTTTAAAGCAAAATGTAATTTGTAAATGTAAATGTAAAATGTAATTTGTAATGTAATTTGTATTAACGATAAAATGAATTTGTCCTTTTAATATAGGTTACAAAATGAACGTTACTTTTTTATGACAACTGTTTGTACTGGAGGTAGTAATTCGACATCATCGTTGTAAATAAAATCTGGTTTTAGTCTATCTATATTTATGTTAACTTCTTGTCCATCCACATTTATTCTATATACCTTTTCGTTTCTTTTTACAACCAGATCCGGACCTGTACACGGAGGATTTAAACTACTTTTGTAAATAGGATCCTTTAAGAAAACGTGAGAACATGTTCTGAGATCTTTTGGAACAAACGTATAACTTAGGCTTGCTTTGGAACTTTGATTTATGCTAGGATTGATTTTTAAAATACTGCTGCGTATTTCTTTAGCTACCAAATGTGTAGGTTGTTCGTACTTTGAAGAAGCACACGCCACCAATTCCCCCGGCAGACTGTCCATACAACAACTGTGCCGGAGAGCAATTAAGCTTTTCGATCAGAGCTGACCGAAGCCCGAGTAGTATCCATGGTAGTTGTTCATACCATTTTTTGGGTTTGTGGGTTGCTCTGATAGCTGTTTTTAATTGGCGATGTGGGCGTTCAACGCATCCGTTGCTTTGCGGATGATAAGCTGTAGTACGAACTCTATCTGAACCGATGATGTTCGACAGCTCCTTAAACAGCCCCGATTCGAATTGAGGACCTTGGTCCGTTGTTAAGGTAGCCGGTACGCCATACCGACAGACCCAATTTGCTATAAACTGCTTGCTAATCGTTGTCGCTTGTATGTTCCTTACTGCTATGACTTCCGGCCAGTGTGAAAAACAATCTTTAATAGTTAAAAGATATGATTATGAATAACCTTGAGATGGTGGCAAGGGCCCAAATATATCCAGGTGCACATGTTGAAAGCGCGCTGCGGATATCTCAAAACTTCCGAGAGGCGATACCGTATGTCTTGTAATCTTAGCTTTTTGACAACGGATGCAGCTTTTGGTCCAGCCGTTTATATCGTGGCTCATATTGGGCCAAAAATACTTGGCTGATATTAGTTTCCTGGTTGTGCGAATGCTTGGGTGGGAGAGTTAATGAATTTGTTTAAACACGATTCTCCGCAGACTCTCGGGAACATAAGGTCGGTTTTTGCCTAGTGACCTCTCGCACCAAACCTCTATCTCTTCCAGTGGAATTAAAACCTTTTCTAGCTTCCAGTTCTGTCTGGAAGGATCTGGGCATAAAAGGTGTATTAATTCTTCATCCCGTTCTTGCTCCTTGAGCAGGATCTGGAAACTTATCCTGTCCTCAGCTATGGCATCTACGGATGTGCGTGAAAGCGTGTCAGATACAATGTTGTGACAGCCTTTAACATGGCGAATGTCATTAGTAAATTGTGAAATGAACGACAGCTGGTTTATTTGACGCGAAGATTTTTCAGACTTCGATGCGATTGCTTTCGTTAGCGGTTTATGATCCGTATAAGCCGTGAAAGATCTTCCTTCAATGAAGTATCTAATATGCTTGATGGCTAGAAAAAGTGCAAGAAGCTCTCTATCAAAAGGGGAATACTTTTTCTGATTGGGTTGTAGGCGTTTGGAAAAAAACCCCAATGGACGCCATCCACCCACCGCGTCACCAGACGAATCTGCCCATAGGCTGACATTCCCAGATGGATGTGGATGTGAAAGAGCAACACATTTTTCCAATGACGTTTTGATTTTTGTAAATGCGGTCTCCGCATCTGCAGACCATTTGAACAGTTGATCCCTACTCTTTGTCCCATTTACGTCTTCAAGTATATCGTAAAGCGGTGCTGCAATGAATGCGAAACAAGGCAAAAATCGGTGATAAAAATTGGGCATCCCAAGAAATCGTTGGAGTTGTTTGAACGTCGATGGCGTAGGAAATTCTCTTATTGCCACGACTTTGGCATCTGATGGGAAAATTCCGTCTGAGGTGATTCGGTGCCCTAAGAACTCCAGTTGAGCTGCGCCTAAAATGCATTTCCCTGGGTTGATTTTCACACCGAACTTATCTAGTCTTTGAAAAAGCAATTGCAACTGCCCTTTATGTTCAGCGACTGATTTACTCGCGACTAGGATACCATCAATGTAAGCGAATGTGAACGTAAGACCGTTTAAAACCTCATTGATAAATCTCTGGAATGTCTGAGCTCCTTTTTTTTACCCCGAAAGGCATTTTCAGAAACTCAAACAATCCGAAAGGCGTAATAACCGCAGTTTTATACACGTCCTCGGGTGCAACTGCGATTTGATTGTATGCCCGTACCATAATCAATCCTTGAAAATACATGACATCCATGCAAATTGATTGTGAAATCCTGTAGGTTTGGGAGAGAGTAATTTTTGAAAAAAGTCACAGCGTTTAACTGTCGGTAATCCCCACAAGGCCTGAAAGAATTGTCTTTTTTGGGCACCATGTGTAATGGCGACGCTACAGGCGAAGACGAAGGCCTACAAATCCCCAGTTTGAGCATGATGTCAAACTCAGCTTTTGCCTGTGCGTATCTTTCCGGGTTGAGGCGCGCGCCGTGCGCGCGAGGATGGCAGCGTACCATTAGTATGTATGTGATGCACAACACTAATGTTTAAAGTCGTAGAATGATCGGGTGGGGTTTTCAGAGCTGGAAAACCATTCAGGATCGATCCGAATTCTCCTTCTACTTGTGCCAGTTTTGGAGAGACTGAAAAGACCTTTCGGCATAGGCAATTAACGGAGAGATTTGTTTTTGTATCTAAAAGTTTACGATGACGTAAGTCAACGGACAAAGAAAATTTATAGAGGAAATCTGCTCCTATGATGGGGTAATCCACAGTTGCAACCATAAAAGAATGAACAAAAATTCGTTTGAGTCCCAGATTTAATGAGATTTGTTTGTAACTAAACGTGGAAATCGGCATGCCATTGGCTGCGACTAAGCTCTAAGAACTGCGTTGAAAAGTATTTGATATTTTATTTTTTGGAATAATGGACACGTCGGCACCAGTATCAATGAGGAAGGAGACCTTTGTGAGATTATCATATATGAACAAACGGCGTGAAATGCTAGTAGAGCCCACTGCCGTCCGTGACTCTACTGTCTTTAGTTTTTTGTCTCATTTTTTGAGTATGTCGAAAAGGAACAAGGCGGTGCACAGTTGCGTGCCTCGTTGCCGTATTTTTTTATGGTATTTGCATATCGTCGTTTGACAAGAAAAACTCACTAAGTGTGTTTAGAGCATAATGGAGATAATGGGGTGTTAATCAATTATTTTGTACCAAAATTCTATTTTATTAGTTATTGATTTAAAATCGTAGATTATAATTCAAATATATTTCTTTTTTATAGTAAAGTTTGTGTTTTCATGTTAAGAGCTAAAGTCTTCGGAAAAATGCAAAATGAAAGACTTAATGAATTTTACCTGCAGGAATCACAAACATGGAGGCACATAATGAAAACAATTCTATGCTTTTAGTTAGATATTTTATTTATATACTTCAAGAAAAAAAAACAATTTTCGTCGTCTTCTATATCGCTTTCATCATTAGATGGCTCTGGTAAGCGTTCCGGATGTACTGAATTAATACTGGGCAAACTTTTGAACCACGGGATAACTTCTTCTGGAATTAGACTAGCATCGCAAAGTTTTACAAGGTCAGTCTTTTTTGCTTGTGAAATAGGTAAGAGTTGACAGTATGCTGATTTTATTCAATTATTGTCCTTTGGCGTCCACATGTATGATCGTATCTATAATATAAAATTCCAGGGAATTCTTTTTCGAATTTGAGACACTTTAATTTAAGCCATGACACTTTTTCACCACACTCGTCTTTGTTCCGGTTTTTGATAGTGGTAGCTGCTTCCTGCAGATTATAGAAATCCGCGAACTTTAAGAGATGAACTTGATATTCACCCTTCTTTTCATCTTTTTTGGAAGATCTAATAATAATAATAATAGTTGGCGCAACAGGTCTGTAGGGACCCTGGGCCTAGCTTCTCGCAACCATTCGTTTTGTGTGAGTTTTTAATATTTGGAACGAATGGAAGGGATCTACAATTTTATGCCGATTCCAAACGGCCGATTGAGAAGATCTTTCAAGACGGTTATACTCTCGGATTGTCAGACGTTCGCGATATGTGGCGCAGTGAAAAAACCCTCAGTTGGAACATGGGTTATTGCAGGATTCGAACGTTTATAATTTTTAAATAAAGAATTTAAATTGACCGGAAGCGAAAGCTCGGAATTATTAATTTCATTAACTACATTAACGAATTTTTGCGGAACGAAGTTCGCCGGGCCAGCTAGTATATTATATAAAGTGACATTTTCAGCTAGGTTCCAGAAATCGAGTGAAATTTAATCGGAATTGAAATTGTAAATCGAGTGAATTCATTTTCAGATTTTGTTACTCCGAATTTTTTTCGAAATCACTTTTCGTGAAATTGAAAACAGCTCTCATCTGTCATTTGGGATGAATTGTTTAGATAAAATTGTCTGTTTGGTAAACAATTTTGTTATTCACGGGTTTTACAAGATTTATTTTATTATAACAGATAGATGAATCGTTATATTGAGTGCTGTGTTAATTGCTGCGGTGCAAACAGAAAGGTATAAATAATATGCGCAAGAAAACAGAAAAATAAAGTGCACGACTGGGTCGAACGAAACTTTCTCGATAACAGTATCCATAAGGACATTGACATAGAATCCCTTATTTCTGAGTATGTTTAGCAGTTCATTTACTACGATGGACTCTAGCAGTATCGCTCTGCACACACCACTCTGGAGGCAACTTTTGAGTTTTAACAGAATCATTTTAAGAATACTTATATTATCTTATAATATGTTATATGTGGTCAAAATCGTTAGAGCGGTTTTTGTAAAATTTGTCAAACAAAACAGTACCAAATATTGCAATCTTTAATATGAAAAATACTATTGCGTAACTATTTAGTTGATAATAAGTTATTGTTCGGGATGTAAGCATTGCTTCGTTTTTAAAGTTTAATCGAAATCAAAGATAGGTTTTCGAGATATGAGCAGTTTTTAAAATTAGCGTTTTCGGTGCTTGGAAGTGAAAATTGAGGACACAATAGTTTTGAAAACATCCATTTGACTCTAAGTTTGCATTTTGGTCTAAATAGTTATTGCCGTTGTCCGGTAAACTGAAAAAAACTAAATTTAAAAAAATTCCTTTTTTTCAAAAATCAATTGTACAATCATGTAGAGAGTTTGCTTTTAATTTGTAAATGACCACATTACCTTAGAAATTAATTTTTGTTACAATCGTCATTTGAAAAGTACCGTTGTTCGAATTTTTAGCAAAAAACTGGGTACGCAGCCATGGTAACCTCGCCTACTTAGCTTAAATATCAATTTTGGCTGAAATCGTTAGAGCCGTTTTGGATCAAATCAAACTGGTATGAAAATTTTGTATGTGAAGTACCATTAATATTGAGGTTACCTTGCAAAAAGAAAACACCCCCCGAACTGTAAGCCCAAAAACTCCAAAGCCGAGGTTTGAACGTAATCCATGAAGCCGTTTAGGCTGTAGGCCTGTGGAAGGACGGACAGACGGACAGGCCGGACAGAATTTTGCGACCCACTTTTTTGAGTTCCCATATCATCGTTATATCAGAACTGATTAATATCTCGAGTTCGAAATTTTGTACGGAACCAATATCTTTCTCTTACTACGTAATGGAGAAAGTTAAAAAGACGAAGGTTGAGAGTTTCATCAAATCCCTTGGAAGTTGCAGATAATGGGTATGATATTAAAGCGAAATAGGACAGTTATATTTTTGTTAATTTTTTCATGAAATATTGGTGAAATTCATACTACCGTTTTATTAAATGTGCACTCCAAATGGTGCCTCAAATTGCCTCCTGGGCAGTATTTTTACTCGGCCTTACCAAAAATCAACTTTAGTCTGGCACTTTACGAAAAGACTCCACACTTTCCAAAATCCCTTTACCAATAAACAAATATAGTTGCCAGACTATCGCTAACTGTAGGGTTAAATGTTAGTGTTGAGAAAGCCATGTTTATCTCGGACATTAGCTAAATAAATCCTCCCTTATGTCGTTTTGAAGACAAGTGTTGCCCAACCATCCAAAATCGCGGTATTAAATTTCGAAATGGGAAAAAATTTAATACGATGTTGTTCAGCCTGAGCGTTTACAATAATTATTAATTAATTTTAGTAAATTGTGAATGCTTTCTAATTTTATTCGTTGTAATACAACAATGCAAATGGTTTTTAAGTCTATCACACACAAATTTGTACAAAAATATATGCAAAATATTGAAAAATATTGCGTTTTTGTTTTATTTCTAAACACGTGAAACATATATTTCTGTGTTTTTCTTTCTGTTGCTTTTTGATTGGTTTTCCTAGTTAGTTGCTTAATAAAAAATAAATTTTATATAAGTTTGGGATAATTCCAAGACTTTCTTGACAGTCGTCGCAAACAGAATAAAATATCTTCTTACCAAAGTTTGGACGGCTTGTAGGTACCTTTTTGCAACAATTCTCAGTACCTTAGGCGACACAGGTAGATATTTTGTTGCAACCAAACCCTTTTCAAACTCTTTGCAATAGGAGTTTGTTTACCGAGAATGAGGTTGGCGTGAAAATGTTCCCTTCGCGGAAAATATAGTTATAAAAATAGAATTATCAGAACTCAGCAAAATACATGCAAAATAACAAGTTTATTAACTTCTGGGGGTGCAAGTACAGCCTAACAGGTAGTACGAGAATATGCGTTTTATATTTTTCAGTTCGAATTTCAACTTTTGTCGGTTTCTAAGTTTCCCGAATTAATTAATATATAAGCCATACAATTTTTTATAGGTTAAATTGTATTTATTTTCAAACCCGGAAGCGATAAGTTCTTAACACGCTTCCTACATGCGATTGTTATTCATTCTGAAATGAATGAGCCAGATATTATTTCTATTTTCAAAAATATTCTCTTGCTAACAATGCAATTGTGATGTTTAGACCACTAATAAGTTTTGATTTGCATCGTCAGCCTACGAATAAATGAAACCATTCAAATAAACTGTGCTTTGTTTATTGAATAATTTGAAAGGGATTTTATTACGACACAAATGCACTCATAAAGAAATCGCGAGGTAGTATTAGAAAACAATGGAAAGCCTACCATAAAAGTACTGAAAATTGTGTCCGATCGAACGATAGGGCATTTCTGATTTGCATATGATATTTGACAGATCAGCGGATATTTTGTGCATTTCCTATTTTGTGTTTTGTTTTTTGCTTATAATAAGTCTCAAAGAGTATTGGAAAGATATGTGTTGGGCAAATTTAATTGCAATTTATGTATTCCTTCTTTTAGAATAAAATCCTCCTTGTGAAAGAGACCATTGACCTTGTTTTTCACGAAAACAAATTATGAAATTTGAATTCTGCAATGACAACAAATGTAATAGATTCTAAGAAAGTTGTAGGACTAGTAAATGTGGAGGTTTAATTGTTTATTGGTACCATTTCACAAAAGCTGTACATTTTTACTAAAGCTGACATCTAACTAGTTGTCGACATTAGTGATTGATTATTAGTAAGGCCGACTATGTTTACCCCCGTTTAAAATTTATTTTTAGTCTATCATTATTGATATTGACTCTTCAACCTCTCAACTCAGAATGCCCCACAATTGTCAAATTCCCATATTCTTCGTCGTCGCATATATAAGTATAATCTTGTCCAGATGCCCTGTACTCATATACATGTTAACGATTTCTTCGTGTGCGCCAAACCTTTCTCGATATCAGGATTGGGTGTTTGCATGAATTTGCTTACAAAAGTTGATTTTTTACTTACATTTTGGATTGCGGCTTTTGGTTTTCACTATTTCACATCGAATGACAAAGTCGATTTGAAATCACTTTGAAATCGGCAAAATCGATTTGTGGAACACACATTCGATTCCGAAAATCGATTACAGTGAAATGTAGAACACAAAAATTTATTTTCGATCGATCTCAATTTCATTTCGATTGAAAGTGAAATCTGGAACCTAGCTGTTTAGGTGAAATATTTATGTTCTAGGATGTTAAGTAGTACGGTTTAGCTAATTTTTTATTAGTATTATGTGTTTTACGTATTTCAACTCAATTGATCCATAACTTGTGAAACAAATTTGTAGAGTTAAAGGCTAAGCTCCTCCCCCTTGCATAGAAATAGAAATAGTACTGGTAGCTGGTAATGAAAAAGAATAGGCAAAGACTACCGGAAAGAGCAACGACCGACTAACTGGCCGCCCCTCATAGTCATTTGCATATTGATTAGCCATCGTAAAAAATTGCGATACCAAAAGAACAGTGGTGAGCAAAGTAATTGGTAATTGCACAACAATTTTGCATATTTTTGAGAATTCCTGTTGAGGTGTGTCTTTTGTCTGAAATTAGGAATATATGAAATTAAAGAATCGCAGGTCATTCAAAAAGGTTAAAGGTGACGCTAAGGTAGAAGGGTTAAAGCTTATTACACTAACAAAGTATATTGAAGAGGTATGTAATTGCGACATGTTTGTGATTATTCAACTGGTAGTCATTTTATGCAACTTATAGAGAGATACACAATTGAATTGTCACCCAAACGCATATAGGACGGTTCTCTGGTCTCTGCACACTTGAACACTGCTCCGGGTGATCGATCTAAGATCGATTGGTAAGCAAAGTTGATACTCCGCAGTCAGTCGATTGAAACCGCGCGTTTCGGGAGTATCCTAAACATCACCTCCCCCTGCTGATAGGTTTAACATTAGAACCGATAACAGTTACAACATAACGAAATACATATAACAAATACATCGAAGGATTTTTTTTACACCGATGTAAAAAAGGGACTGGAACATTAGAAGCAGTGAATTTTGTACAGTGGTGCCACAATTGGTTTTAGTTTAGTTTGCAGGTACGCTTAAGACATCTAAGCGAATTGTCGGTACAACGATAGCATTTAATTTTAACATTATTTCGCTGTATTGACTTTTGAGGTAAAATGAATCACTAGGGGCAATGTCCGGACCATAGGCTGGATGTTGAATTTTTTCGAAACCACAATCCCGTACAACAGCCTTAGAAATCCATGCCGTGTGCACCGGAGCATTGTGAGCGATGTGAGCATTTGAGGCACCCATCTTGCACTGACTTTGGAAAGATTTATGCAGTCATGAAGAATGGTGTGTATGGTACAAATAGAAAGGTTAATCTTTATAGGTATCGTTTTAACCTTTACTCGAACATCCTCAAGTACAAGTTTCTCGACTTGTGTAATGTTTTCTCCGGTGCAGCCAGATAGTGGGCAGCCTGAGCGAAGGTCGTCTTCAATGCTCTCCGTCCCTTTGAAATAAACTTGACCACTTTTGAACAGTTGACAACGAAGGTGCAGAATCTCGAAAAGCAGCCACCATCTCTTCGTGAATAATTTTTTTTACTTTTTCCTTGTTTAGTAAGAAATTTTATCACAGCGCGGTTCTCAATTTTAGTGATAATCGCGACACCAGTCATTTCACCTTCGTTCAACGCAAAATACAAAGCAAACTTAAAATCACAGCCAAATGAAATTTTACAGTAAAACACTTGAATAACGGGGCTACTAAAATCACGAAATAATTTTTTCAAATCTTTGGAGTATCCCCCCCATACCGCGAATATATTGAACTCCCCTCGTATATCATAAAACACTTTTTTGCTGAATGCCCTTTAGAAGTGTATCGAAAGCATCGACCTTCCCGTTTGAGCAAGTTCTTTCGTTGAGCGATGGTTAATTCATTATCACATACTTTTGTCTGATGCGAAAATGACTTACAAAAAAAGCATGATTGTTGTTTTAGAAGCTGCGAGTAGTCCAGCTGCAGTCGGAATTTGTTTCGTTTGCTTCCTATTATTGTTGGACGCCCTTTCTTATACCGAGTTTTCGAGAGCAACGATTTCTCTCTTGATAAATTTAAGAAGACCTTTAAGCTGCTTATCGCCGTTTAGAATGAAGGAGCATTTGCTTTCTGACGAAGCATTATTACCAGATTCTGCTGTATCACGAGTTTTTTCGCGAGAAACTTCACATGGAGAACGGAAATAATTAGCACGGAGTTCGTTTGGCAGACTGCTTAATAATTTCGATTTGAGCATAATCGAATAATGACTCGAAGTAATACCGAGCGCGCTCAGTGATCGTATGGAAGACGTTACGCTGTTATAAATATTTCTTAAGCCACGAATATCGTCTTTCGAGCTTAAAACTGCAATGGGCATGAGTGCATTCATATTTTTGTCGATTAATTTGTCAGCGTTTCCGAATTCCTCTTGAAGTAAAGCTAATGCACCGTAGTAACAATTACCTGTCGGAGTGAATCCGGCAATTATATCGGCGGCCTTCCCTTGAAAGCGGACTGGAGATAATTGAATTTATCAGCCCCAGACAATGAATCATTATTATGTACCGCTGTTCTAAACTGCTCCCAGAAGGGAAGCCATTCCTTAAATACCCCCGAAAATGTCTTAAGAGGTAGTTTGGGCAACCGAACCCCATTACCACGATCACGTCCAAATGTAGCGTTAGCAGGGTTAGTGGAGTTATGGGATGTCGTACCGGTCGGATCTCTCATACGATTCAACCGTTCTAAGCGTTGATTTAACCGCGCGATAACGGACGTGGCTTTATCCTCATATTTGACAGATTAACACTAGGAACAAATTCATTATTAGCTTTCATCAGCCCGTCATGAGCAACATTTAATCGGTTTGGAAACACTAAAAGTTCTTCTTCTATAATTTCCCAATTTTCCTCATTCGTAGCAGCGGGATTGGACTCAGGGGTCAGGGGTCCGTAAATATTCAATTGCACTATTGGCTACGCGAGTTTTTTTTTTTTTAATTTCTGACTCGCCAGGGCGATAAAAAGGCACGTCGACCAATAAGGTCTATTGTGCCGGAAATATCCAGAAAATAGTTTAGGTTAGCAGTGTTTCCACTTCCCTAATGTAGCTGATAATGATTTCAGCATAGGACTTCTTCAGTTCTTCCGGACTTAGTAATTCACGGGGGAAACATTTTCTTCTAGTAGGTACTGTATAGAGCTGAGCATTCGCACAAAATGTGCTCAGCTGTTTCGTCTTCTTCGAGACATAGACGGCACTCCGGGAAGTTGACTATATGCATTTTGTTTATGTGATATCGCAAGCCGTGGTGACCTGTTAGGTAGCCTACAAGATTTTTGATATCGTGCCTCCTGAGGTTTATGATTTTTTTGGCATTTTTTTTGAATGGCACGATTGCCCTTTTGGCCTTTCTGAGGCCTGCTATTTCTTCCCACTGTTTGATACACATTTTGTGTTCCCAGCTTCTTAACGTGGAGTTAGTTGCTAATTTGGTGACGGCGCAGAAAGGTTCTGGTCCTATAAAAGGGATCTCTGACCCTTTCCTAGCAAGTTCGTCAGCTTTTTCGTTTCCTACAATACCCTTAGTGTCCCGGAACCCACCAAATTTTGATTTTGTTTCTGGATCCAAGAGTTTGGACGGCATTGAAGCAGTGCATGACTGATTTTGAGACAATGATTGGTGAGCTAAGGGCATTTATAGCTGCTTGACTGTCTGTGAATATATGGATGTTCGCACCTTTTATACCTGAAAGATTTATGAGGTCTGCGCATTCCTTAATGGCATGGAGCTCCGCCTGAAATACACTGGGGCTTTTCCCCAGATATTGAAACATTGCGGTTTGGCCAATGTATGCCAGCTCCCACACCCAAGTCCATTTTGGAACCATCCGTATACCACTTTAGGTCGTTTTGGCAGTTAGGTGGGTTATTGTGAATATTGTTGGATTTAAGATCTATTGTGAATAGTTTTATCGATAAACTTGGTATTACGGTTGTCAAAAAAATTGATATTCATCAAATATTCTATCAACCACAAATTTCTTGTTGATACGTATCAAATATTCCGGCGGTTAAAAATTTATTTTAAGACCAAATAATAAAATTTTGTTCCTTGTTTTTATTGTTAAAAAACGACTTTAGACCGAAATGTAATCGGTAGTTTTTGATTTTAAATGGATTATGATGAAGTAGTTTGGTTTAGTTTTTTTATGTCATACAAATTAGAAACGTCAAACTTCAAAACAGAACCCATTCTCAATGATATTTTGATTAGCATTCACAATGGGGTAAAAACTATCAATTGATACTCATAATACCAAAATATCGTTGAATTGATAGATGTTATCAAGTATCAAACAATTGATATTTGATAGCCATAATAGGGCTGTTAGTTATCTCCGTGGAGAATTTCCTGTTGAAGCATAACGTTTTAGGGAGTCGGTCAGTTACCGTGCAGATCATGTCAAGTTCCGGAAGTTCCGAGATAAAGGTCATTAGCTCCGGATGGTCACTAAAGCTGCGTATTTTTTTTACATGTATGTGGAGGGGTGCTAGTCCTATTAAAGCTTCTATAGCAGCTGTAGGACAAGTTCGCATTGCTGTAACTTGTTCAGCTTTGCAATGGTGTTCTTTTGGGGAACTTTGTTCCACCATACTATAGAAGCATATGTTATAATGGGTCTGATCATGACTGTATAGATCCAGTGTGTGATTTTCGGTGTAATCCCCCAGATTCTACCGTGCATACGACGACAGGCCCATAAAGCATTAGTAGCTTAGCTAATTTTACTTTTTATGTGGGAGTTCCAGATCAGTCGTTTGTCTAGGATAACTCCAAGGTGTTTGACTTCATCGGAATACTCAATGAGTGTGTCATTCATTAAAATTTAGTTAAAGTTTGAATTTCTTCTCCTGGTGAAGGAAACTATGATAGCCTTATTGGGATTGATACAAAGGTTTTCTTTATGGCACCAATCCAGGACTATCTTAAGGGCATTTTGCATGAGTATAGTAACGTCATTTGCTTCTTTACCCCTAACGATGATGACTAGGTCATCGGCATAGCCTATAATATTGTAGCCTGAGGAACTCAGCTTACGTAATAGGTTATCTATAACCAGAGACCACAGTAGAGGTGAAAGCACGCCTCCCTGCGGGCAACCCTATACGGCTGTAACAGATTCTTTGATTGGTCCTAACGAAGCCGTTTCCGGCTTACAAGCATCGATTTGACCCAGTTGATGGTCGGTTCATCTACATTTACAAATGCAAAGCATTTGATATGTAGACTTAAAAGTGCGCCTTCGGTTGATTTGCCCTTTTAATAGGCGTACTGATAGGGGTGTAGAGGTATGCTGCGAGTTAAGCAATCTCTGATATGAACGTCGATTATTCTTTCCATCGTTTTGAGGAAAAATGATGTTAAGCTTATAGGACGGTATGATTTAGGTAGTTCACTAGGCTTGTTGCCTGATTTGGGGATAAATACAACGTTTACCTCCCTCCAAGTCTGTGGTATGTAGCCCCAGTTGAAGGTAAACCTAAATAAGGCGACCAAGGTGGGTAAAATGAAGTCCAGACTTTTTTGTATTAGGGCCGGTAAGATACCATCTGCACCTGGTGCCTTGTATGGGTTGAATGAGTCAATTGCCCATTTGACCTTATCCGGGGTAAATAAATTACCGGATAAATTCTTTATTCTACCTATGTTATGTGGACGTGAGTCCTCGGTAGCATGTTCATAGCAGTCGTCTATGATAGTGGACCCAGGGAAATGCACTTGAAGAAGAGTGTGCAGAGTTTCTTCTCGGTCGCGTGTGACTGTACCATCAGGTCTAGTTAGCAGTCCCATACAGTTTGAGTGATCTTTAGAGAATGCCTTTTGCAAGCGAGCCACTGCAGAAAGTGCTTCGAGACTCTCGCAGTGGTTTCGCCAGCTAGCTCTTTTGGACTTTCTCAACTCTTTGTTATATTGTGTTAGGAGAGGTCGGTATTGATCCCACTGGCCAGTGCGTTTGGCTCTGTTAAAGAGTCTCCTCACTTTTTTTTCGAAGATCGTCTACTAAGGTTTTGTTCCACCAGGGTACGCACCTCTTTACTATGGTGCGTTTAACCTTACAACTGTCTGTAAAAGCCGTGAGAATAATGTCATTCACCTGACTTTGAGCGGTTTCCATTTCACTTATACTTTGTGGAGGTTCTGGAAGCAGGCAGATGTTATCGCTAGGTTTTATCGATAGGTTCTCCAGTTCGTGAGTTTGTTAACATAACGGACCGGCGCCTGTTCGGTGTTACATCTCAATTTGAAACTAATGTGCATTCGGTCGGATAAGGATGCCTCATCAGATACACACCAGTCTTCTACAATGTTTTCGACAAATGGAGATGAGAGAGTAAGGTCTAAAACTTCCGCTCTTATTGCGTTCCTAAAGGTAGGCTTATTGCCCTTATTTAAAATTACTAAATTATTACAATATAGGTATTCTAATAAGGACTCACCCCTTTTGTTCGTATCTCAACTGCCCCAAATTTTATGGTGAGCATTTGCGTCGCAGCCGATGATGCTTTGCACTTGCTGGTTTCGACAGTACTGGACGAGTTCCTGTACTGGAGTAGGTGGCACCTCACCTTCGTCTCCAGCAAAATACACAAATGCACACACAATTTTTTGTAGCTCCCGGCCGTTCGGTTTATTATTGTGCAAGTTCAATTGCTTTAGCACTGGTACTGGGTACAGGTGTCGAGTCACTCTGCACCGTTCCGCTCGCTACTTTGGACGATGGTTGTCATGTGGTTGACTTTACTTGCACCGCCATGAGTTGTTGATCTATCCGCATTTTTTAGTATGAGTTTGATCTGCCCAAAACGATAGGAGACCATTCCCTTTTGCGCAGTCAACCTCTTCATTATACTATCGTTGATAGCAAAGACCATATGGGCGATATCTCTCTCGTCCGATCTTTGAAGAACTCTCCACGTCCTGGTGTTGAGTTCCCTGTTCTGGCCATCCAGTATTGCAATGATTCTCTCGTTAGCTACGCCGGTACTCTGTGGAAAGAACCCTCTGATGATATGTGGCTTTGGAAAATTTTCCTCACCCACTAACATCACCTCAAATCCACATTTCCCTTTTAGCTTGGCGAAATTCACCTTCATCCACTCAGCAGTGGAAGCATCTGCGCACATGAGCATTAGCCATCCGGCTTTAAATGTCATGCCGCGGAAGGATGGTTTTGTGTCCTCGTCACGTAGCTCTATCGTGATGTCCATAATTGTCTCTTGTATTTGAACCATTTGTTCATTACTAAAGGGATTACGATCGAGGTCGGCCGGCACTACTCCCAGTCTAACACAGCTCGCCATACTGCTGTACGACACTTTGCTGACGGTTGCATTACCAGCCCGAGCTCGCTTCGCTTCGGACTGAGGAGGGGTATTATCTTCGGATCGCATGCGCTTCACCTCGGGACCCTTGTATACTTCCGTTGATTTAGCAAACGCTCTCGCTTGCTCCTTCGTACTTCCCTTTTTCCTAGCCTGTTTAAAACGGCGTTGTTCAGAGGGTGTGAATCTGACGTATCCCATTTCGTTTTGACCTGTTTTGTCATCAGTCTTGGGTTCGCCCATGTCATCTGGAAGTTCATCAGATAACATACTGACGTTGCGCAGGGTGCTTGTCTCAGAGAACGAGTCGCTTAGTTGAGACGAGTTCTCGTCTAGGCTTCTCATTTTCGAGTCGTTAATTTGTGGCTCTGCCCGAGTGCAGATGTCCCGTCATTTATGACAGGGTGTTCGATGTTAACATCCCTATTTGTATGTTGTTTATATTATTTTTTGAATCTATTTTGGCCCACGAGTAAGAGGGATACGCTACGCGAGTTACTTGTCCTCTATATGCCGCGCGACTTGCGTTAACCATATCGACGTTCGTTAATAAAATGTATACCCTTATCGTTCCCTTTTATCTTGATTGTCCCGGGTTTCGGCACCAGGAAATAATTGTGTTCAAATATTATTATAAATATATTAGAAGGACTTACTTATATACTTACTCGGAAGTAACAGTTATCGATTGGTTTGTCTGGTTGGCTAAAAGATAGCTCTACATATTTATATTTTTTAAGAAGGAATTTCTATCCAAATGAACAATATTTGCTTACGTACAAGAACGTCTTCGGCAATAATATTATAAAAGGAATTGCTATCAAGGTGAGAACTTCCATTGCTATTTAAATTAAAAGTATTCGCTATGGTTGGTGGAGGAGTACAAAGAAGCCCTGTCAACACAAATAACAGAAAGGAAATGGATACCGGTGCAAAGCTCAAGCGCCTTCGAACAAATGATTCAAAATCACCGAAAACACCAACTAAAACTGAAACGGTGTTAATATGCCGGTAAACGATTTAAATGCTTTGATTGTAAATACGATGGGATCCCTGCTGGATGAAAAACTTGAAAATTTAGCCACCAAGGCTGATATGGAAGGAATTTCGCGTAAATTACAAACACTGCAAAATGAAAATGAGTCATTGCAACAATAACTGCAACAGATAGGAGCAAGATGCTTCGCACTTGAACGACAGTTGGAGTTTATGGAAACAAAAAATAATGAAAGAAATGTAGTAATTCATATCCCAACAAATATCCAAGGGTGCAATGAAAATCCAGCGGATACGGCAAGGAGTTTATGCTTGGAGTTACTACAGATGAACAACCCGGCTTTAATTTCATCAACACGAACACTGAACACCAAAAACAAAAGATTTTTAGATGTAATTGTCGAAATGCACAACAAAGAACACGTTGGACATATTTTAAAAGCAGCAACTAAACTCAAAAACACAGGCATATCATTGCATAAAGACTATCCAGCAGCAGCACGACAAAGAAGGAGACGATTGCAGCAATTAAATAGCAACATTAGGCGTTTTTCTTTTTTAGTTCAGAGCTGAGCACTGAACAGAGTTCGAGCTTTATGAGCGCGCTCTGAACCATGCGTGCTCAGAGCGTTCAGAGGATGTTTTGTTTTTCCTGTTTTTTTTTGTCCTTCAAATGTGACTGGAAGTGTGCATGTACATGTGTACTCAACTTTTTACTCAGGATGCTCAGTCAATTTATTCTGAGCTCATAGAGCGCGCTCTGATCATGCTCTGAGCGAAAAAAGAAACACAAATTCGAGCTCTGAAGTGTCTGAGCTAAAAAAGAAACACGAACTTTTTGTATAACAGTTCAGGTTGTGCTCTGAACTAAAAAAGAAAAACGCCTATTATACAGAAAAACAAAAATATTAAAACACAAATCCACGGGCATAAGCTGAAAGTCGGTGAACATTCATTTTATTATGACAGCAGCAATAACTTGATCATAAACTAACTATTTTATAGACTGACAGCTTCAGCCAAAAAAGAGGGATTAGGCGTTTTTCTTTTTTAGTTCAGAGCATAACCTGAACTGTTATACAAAAAGTTCTTGTTTCTTTTTTAGCTCAGACACTTCAGAGCTCGAATTTGTGTTTCTTTTTTCGCTCAGAGCATGATCAGAGCGCGGGGGTCAACATAAACGAAAACTGATTTTGAGGGTCGACGAGGTCTAAAAATCGACCCCTATTAGGTAATTAACAGAAATTATTATTTGAAACGTTCAAGATAGGTACTCTAAATATAAGTAGTCGTGTTACGTGTACCAACTTGTTATAAGAATGACCAATATTTTAGTAGGAAATATCATTGTAAACTCAACAACTCGATAAGCATGCACAAGTTCGAACAAGATAAAAAACTCGGCAAGGAAATATGCATGGACAAGTTCCTGCAAGATAATCCGGGATACTAATAATCATGTGTACAGGACTACAGGCCAAATCTTTCACAGTGAAACAAATGAAACGTCGCGTGAGTCGTCTGCTCACGTCAGCTCGTAGACGAGACGAAGAAAACAGCAAAAGGAAAAGAAATATCATGTACTGTTAGTTTCGTGTGTGCACAGACTCGATCAGCTTTTGTAATGATTTATGGGCATTCCAGTCATCAACAATCAATGATAGGTAATACACTCATCTACTAATTTATTTCAAGATATTACAAAGTGATAACATAGCTAAAGTGATTGAAACAAAAATTTACAAAATCCTTAGTTACGTACAGCGTTAATATAGCGTAACCATAGTTACCATTTATGCCTGCAGTTTAAGCAATAGTGACAGGGTCAGTACCTACTAAAAAACGTTTTAATATTTTTCTAAGTATTTTTGGAAATTACTTTTGAAAAGTTGTTACCTAAAATTAGAAATTTTCAGTTCTATGATGGCAGACACGAAAAAAAAATGCAGACAATACAGTTTGGACTACTTGAAGTTTGGATTTATTTCATCTGTGTCAAATCAACACTTGCCGATGTGTCTCATATGTGAAAAAGTATTTAGTAACGATGCCATGAAGCCTTCAAAAATGATGGACCACTTATCAAGACAGTGGCGTAGCTATCATAGGGGCAGGCGGTGCAGTGCACCAGGGCCCCAGAGCTCAGGGGGCCCTCTAGCCTCAGCTTTAAAAAAAAAATTAAAAATTTAAAAAATTCCAAAAAAATAAAATTCTTGTGAGCAGTCTCGAGCCTGCTCACAAGATTCTGTTTTTTTTTTTTTTTTCAATTTCTATTTTTTTTATTCAATCAACATCACCAATGATAAAACTCCTTATTTGACATTTTCAACACATGCGCCAAGGTCCTCAATAAGCATGTGCTGTTTGTTTGTCTGTTATCGTTATTTCAGTTATATGGTAGTTTGGATGAGTACGCCCGTAGCACATTGGATCAGCTCACGTGCTTGACGGTCGTGAGATCAATTCGCCAATTCCGCCCATCAACTTTTTAAAGAAGTTTTCATTCGCTCTTGCCTTGCATCAGTTCTTATTTACTATCTTTGTTCTAAACTCAAGTTCAAATTGACAACGAGCTACTATAGAAACTATAATATCTTCTTATGAGTTAATATTGATTTTACCGCATCATTACCAAACAAGCTGTTTTATGGTTCTTTTTTGTTGAGCTTCCTGTAATCTATGCTAAACATTGACAAGCATAATAGGAAAATCTCTGTAAGTACTCCGAATTTCTAAAATTTCGATAGTTAACAATTGAAAATTATGGAAAGAAAAAAGGAACGTAGCGGTGCCACAAAGCGGAAACAACGCCAAGAAAGAGAAGAAAGTAAAAAAAATGCCCAAGCTAGATAGCTTTTTTACGAAACCGCTTTCTGCTAGAGTTCGTTTTTTCTCTTAATTAATAAATATTCTATATTGTCATGTGCGTCGTTGTTTATTTAATCCCTTTTTCTTCCATTGAACACATGAAGATTTTGATAGAGACGACGTATGGATAGGGATGATTCAACTCTGTTTCCTATTCTTATTCCCTGTCAATAATTTTGAAGGACAATATAAGTTCAAACTACGCGGAAAGAGGGGAGGAGGGCCCGATTCTCTCCCTATGCACCAGGGCCCTTATCCCCCTAGCTACGCCGCTGATCAAGAGTACATGCTGACAAAAAAAGTAAGCCCTTGTCCTTCTTTCAAGCACTTAAAGAAAAACTAGAGAAAGGGCCTTCCATAAGATCGATGTTTGCGTCATCATCTATGAAAGACATCGATGGTTTACGAGCGTCCTATAACATATCTTTACTAATAGCGAAGTCGGGAAAACCCCACCAAATTGGAGAGCAGCTTATTTTACCAGCCATTGCGGAGGTCCTAAACAACGTATTGCACAAGCCCGCACATGATATTATTAAGAGAATTCCTTTGAGCAATAATACCGTTCAGAGACGGGATGCGACGTGGAGAACATTTTATGCAATTTCTTACAGACCAACAGATTCTCTCTCCAGTTGGACGAGTCTACATTACCCGGCAATGAAGCTCTGTTGTTAGGATATGTTCGATATATTAAAGATGAAAATATGTGCCAAGAACTGCTTTTTGCTACATATTTAAAGACTGATACCAGAGGAGAATCAATTTTTCAGGCCGTGGAACGTTTTTTTATCGACAAAGCTATTCCATGGAGGAACATTGTTTCTGTTGCGACTGATGGTGCACCGTCTATGGTTGGTCGTCATCGTGGTTTTATAGCCCACTTAAAGCGACAACTGCCTGAGGTACTGGTAATTCACTGCGTGATTCACAGACAGCATTTAGTAGCTCAGCTATGCGAGGAAAACGACGAAGTCTTTACTCGGTTACTTCTGCACACTGAAGTTCGCTGGCTATCAAGAGGCTCTTGCTTAGAAAGATTTTCAGCTATTTTTGAATCTGTGTTGGAATAGATATGAGCAGTTTCTAAAATTAGCATTTTCGGTGCTTCGAATTGAAAATTAAGGACACAATAGTTTTGAAAACATCAATTTGACTCTAAGTTTGCATTTTGGTCAAAATCGTTATTGCCGTTTTAAGTTAACTAGACAAAACCATATTTTTCAAAAATTACTCTTTTCATAAATTCATTGTACGATAATATCGAGAAAAACTGAGGTTGCTATTAAGTTATAAATGACCACATAACCTTAGAAATTAATTTTTGCTACAATCGTATAGACCGTTTTCGAGATATGTCGAAATTTCAAAAGTTCCGTTGTTCGAATTTTTCGCCAAAAACTGGGTACGCAGTCATGGTAACCTCACCTACTTAAGCTTAAATATCGATTTTGGTTAAAATCGTTAGAGCCGTTTTCGATCAAATCAAACTGGTACGAAAATGTTGTATGGGAAGTACCATTAATATTGAGGTTACATTGAAAAAAAAAACACCTCCCGAACTGTAAGCCCAAAAACTCCAAACCCGAGGTTTGAACGTAATCCGGGAAGCCGTTTAGACTGTAGGCCCGTGGAAGGACGGACAGACGGACAGACCGGACAGAATTTTGCGACCCACTTTTTTGAGTTCCTCTATCATCGTACTATCAGAATTGATTAAAATCTCGAGTTCGAAATTTTGTACGAAACCAATATCTTTCCCTTACTACGTAATGGAGAAAGTTAAAAACACGAATATACTTAGAACAACATCACTTTTTGTATTTCAAAAACACATAAAGTATACTTTTTTTGTTAATTAATAAATTAGAGACGCTTACAAAAACATCAGTGGACATTTTAAAATACAACGTTATAAAACTAAAAATTAACAAAACAATTTGGATTCTTACGTTCGATTTAATACGCAAAATCTGAAATCGGATCGAATCGCAGAATCCAATTAAATACCACATTATATTGTCTTTTTGTTAGGAGTTTAATCTTTAATCATAATTATATCCGAGAATAATATATTTTTTTAAAGATATATATAAATAAAATTATCATTTTTACTGTTCCTACGTAACAACAACACATTACAGTGTTCACTCTTATTAAACTACAGAATTCCAAATCATATTTTGATTTTGTACAAATATGGGCTAAAAAAAGAAGTTGAAAACACCCACCAAGTAATAGAAATTTATGCAATGTTCAGGAATGTTTAAAAATAAATTCTTTAGCCCTAGTGAAAACTTGGGTTTAACTTGCATGGTAATAAACCTATTTTTGGAACAACTCCCAAAGGTAGATGCATGAATTTTGCTGTCAAAAATATTTTTCATGTAAAGAACACTAAAAAAACATGAAATGTGAATGGATGAACATTTGTTGGCACCTAAAATGGATAGAGCACAAGTAAAGCTATCTAAAAAAAACATACTCAACATGTATTCCTTTTACATTTATTGTTATAAATTCATTTACAAATTGTTTGTTATTGAAAAAGTGCCACCCGGCGGCCATTAATAACACGTATTCACAAACAGGAAAAATAAGAGAGCGCGAGAGAGGGCTATTCAAAATTTGCGGGGAAAATCGGTTAGGGACAAGTGAGCTGACTCTCTATTTGTAGATCCTCTTTGAACTTGATGTGCAATGACGGCCAGAATGGAATGACACTATTGCAACAAATAATTGGTGAATGTAATGAACCCAGTGGCTCTCAAAATGCCTCTCAAAGTACATCAGGGCTCCCACTTTATTTTTAGTTGTAATGCCGTTCGCCAAAATAGTAGTGTAATTAAAAGTGAAACATATAATGTTAGAATTTTGTCCTATAATGTTTGTGGTCTAAATAATAAGAATTTGTTTGCAGAATTTTATAAATATATTAATCAATTTGAAATTATATTGTTGTATGAAACCTTTGTTACCGAAGAAAAGCTGAGCAATTTTGAAAAATGATTCCTAAGCTATGAATTTGAATGGATACCCGCTTCGAAGACTCAAATCCGTGGAAGGGCAAGTGGAGGCTGTTATTATGGTTACAAAGAAGATTATGCAGCGTGTAAATGATTTTATATTTTTGGACTTGCAAATTGATAAAGAAAACTATAAAATTTATCCAGCCTATTTAAATTGCAATAACTGGGAAAATGATTTACGAAATTTAAATGAATTGATGACGCTTTCAAGTAACCCAAATACTATGGTTATAGGAGATCTAAACGCTAGAGTGGGAGAAGCAGAGGGTACGAATAATAGCTTATCTGGTATAATCCGGCGATCTAAAGATTCAATCATTAATTATTCGAGAGGGAAAAAAATAGTGGATCTTTGTGATACATATGGATTGAGACTACTAAATGGAACAAGGCATAGGGTTGAATTGGCAGAAGAAAGCCGTGCACTTTATCCTCTTCCCAAATTGAAATGGATAGAATCTAATAGCGAAATATATAGAACAAAGCTTAACCTACAACTGCTAGAGATGCAGGACCACATTAGTTTTTCAGCGCTGGAAAAAATTATAAAAGACGCCTACCCAACAACGTTTATTAGACAGAACACTCAAAAGCAAGCGGTCCCATGGTTCGATAGAGATTGCAGTAAGGCAAGAAAACAGTCATTTAAATGGCTTAAACTTTTTCGTGAAAATAACGCAACATATTTTAAAGACTCTTATTTGGAAGCTAATCGGAGATATAAAAATATCTGTAGGGAAAAAAAGAAAAGGCACTTTGAAGGAGAAGCTGGGAAGATGGCAACCTGCACAGATTCAACTCAATTTTGGAAACTTGCGAAAAAGATCAATGGAACAGTAGCAGTCATCAACCGAAGCCTAAGTCCAGAAGCTCTGAGTACATACTTTTGTAGGTTACTCTTCCCATTGAATCCTGGAGTATCATTTCAGTACACTATTCCGGGACTGCAAAATGATACGCTAGATGCTGCTATAACGCAATCAGAAATCATAGAGGTGCTGAAAGAACTTAGGGACGGTAAAGCGCCAGGTTCGGACTCAATCCCAATTGAATTTTATAAGTACGGAACGGAGTTGCTGATGGATACGCTCTTTCAGTTGTTTAATGAAGTACTAGAGACGGGAGTTATACAGATGAGTTTTACAGAAGCTCTAATTTTTCCTATTCATAAAGAAGGAAGTCTAGCCAACCCAGAAAATTATCGGGGCATCTCGTTTTTGAACTCCAGTTGCAAAATTTTTACAGCAGTGCTAAAAAAACGACTGAATAAGTGGGTGAAGCAAGAAAATCTCCTGAATGAGTACCAGGCTGGCTTTAGATCAGGTTACTCGACGGTTGACCAAGTGTTTGTGCTTAAAAGCATCGGGGAGGCATATCAGATGCAGAGTAAAAAGCTTTACACATGTTTTTCGTTGATTTTAGAGCAGCATTTGATTCGCTAAACCGAAATGCACTGTTTTATAAACTGTATGCAAAGGGATTGTCTCTAAAGTTCGGAAGAGTTCTACAAAACTTGTATGCGGATACTCGAGCAGCAGTTTGGAATGGGGAAAAATTATCTGAGTGGTTCGAGACAAAAGCTAAGTGGGAGTTAGGCAGGGATGTGCCTTGAGTCCAGCTCTTTTTTCGCTATTCCTAGATGATTTACTGGATGGACTGCCGGGAGGTGTGGGATATGCTGGAACGTGTATCAAGGGTCTTATGTTTGCGGATGATGTTGTTTTGCTATCCAGTTCTACAGAAGCATTACAGTTAATGATAAATCGCCTTCATGACTATTGTGAGCTCTGGAGTCTAGTCGTAAACCTGGAAAAATCAAAAATAATGATTTGTAAAAAAGGTGGAGGTATGCGTTGCAGAAAGGAAAAGTGGCATTACAATGGTGTGGAACTAGACGTAGTGGTTGAATATAAGTACCTGGGTGTAATTTTAACAAAGAGCTTAACCTTGCAGAGACACCTGCAGGATAAATTGGCAAATGCTAAATGCGCATTCAACGCAACTTGGAAAAAATGTTTTGCTAATCGTTTTATTTCCCATAGCAGCAAGTATAAAGTATTTGAAGCAGTAGCAGAATCGATTTTGTTTTATGCAGATCAAGTATGGGGATATAAGCAATACGAAGAGGTGGAGAAACTTCTAAGGGTTTATATTAAGCGAACCTTTCGCAGCCCGTACAATGCACCAACCTATTTGTTAATGGTCGAAACTGGTCTTCACCCTTATTCATTAAAACCCTAAAACTGCAGGTCGACTACATCCTAAAAGTAATGAATATGTCACCTAATCGACTGCCAAAAAAAGCAGCGTTAAAGACTATCTCTAATAAATCATGCTGGTACGCAGAGTGGCTGGATCTCGCAAATCAATGTGGCATAGAAGTCGATTTGAGTATTGAAAATGTGACAAATTGGAAACCTGTCTTATATGGGCTGATTGGAAAGCTGGATGAACTTTTTGCGTCGAAATACAGGGAGGAAGCCGAATTATCAATTTATAGATCGATTTATAGTCGTTTGAATCATAACTTAACGGAGAAAAACTATTTCCATGATAAAAACAGTGTGCAGGAAATATCAATGATGTTAAGGCTACGTGGGGAGCTGGTCTGCCATGCGTCTGTGGATTATGTAACTTGAGAGAACGAGAAGATGTCTTGCACTTTATAGGTAAATGTCCACTTCTTCAGGAAACAAGAATGCATGTATTTGCGAAAAATTATCTTACAGATGAAGAAAGCATAAATGTGTTAAACGAACTTGATGTGTACAAACTGTTTACATTTTCAAAAACCGCTTTAGCTTATAGAGAACGAATTTTGAGTGGAAATTTTTAAAATGAGGTATCCTCTTATTTTTTTTTTTTTTTTGTCTTTCTAATATGAACAATAGCATATCTTTACAACCATAAAGACATTCATAACTGAATTATAATTGTCAATCTGGCGGACGGCAAAGCCATGCTCAATGTTTTGTAAAATTGTATGAAATAATACTGAAATAATTAAATCTAATCTAATCTAATGCCCTATCTACAAAAAAGGCGATCCTAGGTCTTGCAAGAACTATCGAGGCACATCCCTGCTAAATGTCGCGTATAAGATCCTATCCAACGTACTGTGTGAACTTCTTAAACCGTTCTGCAACACACTAATCGGCACGTACCAGTGTGGCTTCCGGCCCGGCCGATCGACTATAGACCAAATTTTCACACTGAGGCAAATCCTGGAAAAGACCAACGAATTTCAAGTCGAGACACACCATCTATTCATCGACTTCAAGGCCGCGTATGATAGTACACATCGTCAGGAGCTGTATATGGCGATGGCCGAATTCGGAATCCCGTCAAAATTGATTCAGTTGTGTCGCGTGACACTCGAAAACACGCGTTGCAACGTGCAATTTGGAAACAGCTCCTCCGAACTATTCCAAACATGCACCGGATTTCGGCAAGGGACGCGCTATCATGCGACTTCTTCAATCTCGTACTGGAGCAGATAGTACGTAGGGCAGGTGTCAACACGGAAGGCACTATCTTCAACAGATCCGTCCAGCTGCTGGGGTATGCGGACGATATTGACATCATCGGTCGGTCACAGCGCTCCGTGATAGAAGCTTTCACGGCGATTGAAGAACAGGCGAAATCTGTTGGTCTTGAAGTAAACGAGGACAAGACTAAGTACATGCTATCAAAAAACAAACAAACATCTGTCCACCGCCTAGGACAAAACGTCACTATTGATAGCAACAATTTCGAGGTAGTTAAGGAGTTCATCTACCTCGGAGTAAACATGAACTCCACGAATGACATCCTAGTGGAGATCCGGCGGAGAATTACCCTAGGAAACCGCTGCTACTTCGGTTTGGCAAAACAATTGGGTTCAAAACTCCTAACTCGAGGGACGAAATGTATGCTTTACAAAACCCTTATACTGCCAGTTCTGCTCTACGGCGCCGAGTGCTGGACGATAAGCAGGAAGGGAGAGCTAATACTGGGTTCCTTCGAAAGAAAAATTCTTCGGCGGATTTTTGGTCCTGTGTGCGAGGAGGGCGAATGGAGGAGAAGATATAACCGCGAACTCTATGAGCTGTATCAAGATGTGGATGTAGTCCAAAAAGCCAAAATACGTCGACTACATTGGCTCGGCCACATCGAGCGAATGGACAATAATGCTCCAGCTAAGAGGATCTTCGAATCCCAGCCCCCAGGTTCGAGAAGACAAGGAAGACCGAACCACCGGTTCAAAGACCAAGCCATCGCGGAAGCCAGAGCAGCGTGCCCGGGATCGTAGAGGATGGAAGGCTGCAGTGTCTCAGCCAGAGACTTTCCACGGGTCGGGAGCCCGTTAAATAAGTAAGTAAGTAATCTAATCTAAATCTAATCTAATCTACTTACTCGGAAGGCGGTCAAATCACAAGTGACGTTAACGAATATTAAGTTGCATTACAATGCCTTGAGTTAGTATTTTAGAAAGAGAAAGTTATAATTAGTTAGTTCAGAATGGAAATAATAATGAGTTTCGTTAAGTAAATTGCACTGCGAGAAATAAATTTATTTACAAAATTCAGTTATTTATTTGATTTTGCTTTGTTGATTTGCTGCCTATGAAGATAATTTATTATCTTGCTCCCGGAGCAGGATAACTTTTTGACAGCTGAAAAATTCGTTTTCCACCACGATAGTGTCGGAATATTATCCGAGGATAATTATTTAGCCCAATTGACACACGGCCTTAAGCGAATAGTGGTACAATTCCAGAGAAAACTTAAAAGCATTCTTTGAACGTTTTGTAGAACCGAAAATGGCCTTTGAAAAAATTAAGTTAGGTAAGGTTTTATTATTATTTATTAAATCCAAAATATATACATACTTATACAATATATCTTATATAACATTTAGATTGAGATCAAATTGTTGATCCAACCCTATATAACAGTCAGACATTAGGTAAAGTGTAAGAATAAGTCGGCCCTTGCTGGGAGGGACCTGGAAACACAACCGCTGTGTTGATGTATTGCCTCGGATCGAGATTCGCTTTAAGGCAAGGAGTTCGTTGTTCGATTGTGAACCAAGTGTAAGAAACCATCCTTCATTTTTACTTTTAGGATATTGCGGACAGTATACGTAGTTGCTATCCATAGAAGCCTTTCGATATAAGGTTATGCATATAACACAGTTCTAAAAACAAGAGAATACAAAATAAAATGGTGAAATATAGTAGTTAGCATTGGGTCTGCTCTCTTACGATAATGCATTCGAATACATCAGTCAAACTTTGTTCCTTTACGCAAAAGTTGGATAGAAGTGAATGCATTATTGTAAGGGAACAGACATATTTACATACATCATTTGCATGAATTTCAATCCATTCAGATTTTTCCACATTAATTGTTCGGAAAGTATCTTGATGTTCATCAGAACATTGTTGTAACTGTAACTCTGCAGTTATTTCAGGTAAATCCTTAATTACCTAATAATTTATTGTGTTATTTTTCTCGTTTAATTTCAAATAAAAATATCAACTCACTTTAAATATGTTTTCGATTTCTGATTCCTCAAAGCTTTCCCGAAGTGGAGCTAGTCTTTCGAAATTATTACAGCAAATTTCTTTTAATGTTGGTAAAGTTAGATGTTCGTAGTTACATGGTATGTTATAAAAACAGCTCAAATTAAGATCAGTCACATTCGGTAGAGTCAAAAACACAGGCTCGTCGAACCATCTCGCTTGTATTATGCTCTGCGACAAAGTTTGCAGCCTTAAAGTTGCAGACAGCCATCCTCTTTCAGCAGTATAGTCCATCATAGCCTGTTCAAATATACAAAAAAAAAAAAAACATAAAAACAATAGTCAATAATATGTTTTCCACAAAACTCCTGTAAAACTCCTACTTTTATCTTGGTCTACCGGAAATTGTATCTAATTACTTTTGTCAGTATTAGAAAAAGCAAAAAATTGAACAACTGCAAACATAGACGAAATATAATAACGATTTATGAGATTGATTAAACAAACACGTTCATTGAACGACGAAAAACCAAACAGTTATTTGCTGCTTACAGTGCAATTTTGAACATTCGATCGCATCGGGAAAGTCTGAGCCTAAAAAATATTCTGGGGAGTATGGTCAGCTGACAAAGCCGACCAAGAAAAACTTCAAGTCGATAGCTTTTCTTTTCAAGTAAACAACAGGTAGATATAAGGCGTTTAAGCATTACCTGCAATACAATTTTTTATTAAAATTTGTGTGTACTTATCTATTTTTAACAATTTGAGCTAACACGTTTTCCATGTGACATAAAAGAGTAGCGTGATTGAGCTGACAGACATCGTACAGGCCAAACCGCTAATCGTAGGTTAATGAAACTTTCAGGATATGTTTCATTAGCGGTGTAGAAGCGCACTAAGAAGGCATTTTTCGATACGACCCTCCCTGCCCTTTTTAGAGAGGTTTTTCTGTTACTCATAAACCGTTAATCGTATAAACCTTAAATTTTGTAGGTTTATAGAAAAAATAAAATCATTGAATACCTATTTCGCCTTTTTTTCAAAATACGTCTTATAAAGGTTGAAAAAGAGGTTGCAAACTTTTTTATTTTGGACTTACTTCACTCAACCTGCTATAACATTCATAAAACTTATTCAATCCAAAAAAAAACCTTAAAACGCTATTTAGCCAATACTTCCCCGAGTATTCTAAGCCATCACTTATCTTTCTGCTCCTTTCAGAGGCTGAGCAAGAAGATCTTATTTAATCAACAAAGAAATTCAGATTTAATTCTCGATTGCCGGCTGTGTTTGGGGGTGAGTGGGTTGAGTATATCGATACACATACATACCCGCAGCCACAGTGCGTTTGATTTCTCAACGGTTTAATATTTTTACACCTTGACGTTCCATATTCCATTCCGTATCGGTTTTGGATTTTTGGCATTGGGTTGTGTGGTGTGTCGTGTGTGCGGCGGGCATGCGAGTGAGTATGACTGAAATGATTTTTTTTAATCGCAGTCTACTCAAACTCCACTCGATCGACGTCCATAGCAGTAGATAGTAGTGTTCCTTAAACATCGACAGTTTAATATTTCGATAGTATCGATAGTTTCGGAGTAAAACTATCGATAGTATCGATACTATCGATAGTTTTATATAGGTACATACGTTTTCTAAAGACGGGGTTGTAAATTTGTCCATAATTTATTAATAAAAAAACATTTAAAAACAATCATATTTTATTAAACGAAGAAGACAAACCATCTTGATCATGAGAAGTTCTAGCGAGCATTCCCGACTGATTCTTACGCTTCAAGTGGTCGGAGAGATTACTCGTGTTACCAGAGTGCTTGTACTCCTTTTGGCACAAAGTACACTTAACAAATTTACTGTCACCTTCAACATTCTTAAAATATTTCCACACAACCGATTTTTTACTTCGATTCATTTTTCACTACAAGTTTTCACTTTAAATTTCAAGAAATGACTTTACTATTTTATTGTTATTGGTCAGTAAACTTGAACTCAACCCTAAGAACATCCACCTTCAAGTGATTTGCATCTACAAAGTTAGAAAACACGCAGCACTTGCAGCACTACCTACGATTGTAAATGCTACCATAGGATATGCACATATATGCAAAAATGTTTTATTTGTTGACACAGAAAAAACATAAAACCTATGTACAAAAAACAAAAATTCCAAATCACTTTCACCAGCGTCAGCGGCCACTTGTTGTTTCGTGGAAGGGTTAAAAGAAGTACATACTCGCATATGCACATTGCGCACATAGTCGCGCAAACGCAATTTTCAGTAAAGAGGCTACCTCTCTTTTGCCAAAGTTTTGTTATTTTTGGTTCCTTTTTTATTACAGCATCATAAACCAGATGCATACCTAGACCGTAGATATGTGGTCAAAGGACTCGCATTTTGTAATTCATTATAGTTTAATTAAAGGCGCTTATCTTTTTTTCAGTACAAAAGAAGTACTTCTTTATACGTAGAAAAGTAGTTCTCCTACTAACGAAGTACTTCTCTTACGTAAATGTTTCACTTGTTTTATTAGTACTTCTACTTTTGCTTCGAATATGTGCTCATACCTATATGCATTTCAATAGTATCGATAGTTTTTTTGAACCATCGATAGTATCGATAGTTTTTGACTACGTAGTTTAAGGAACACTAGTAGATAGCAACCAATGCGTGCGTACTGCGTACATGGCTATGGCTGTTTGCTGTGGGTTTGGTGTTGGCTGTGTTTGGTGAAGTCTCAGTGAGAGGTGTTTATCTTTATCGTTTAACTCATGGCGAAGCGACGGCGTATGGTATGGAATGGATATGAAGCCTTAGTAGGTAGCTAGCGAAGCGACCTCATGCTGTTTGTTTGGTGTGCAACTTTTTCGGATTATTAGGTTACTGATTTCAATTTATTTTACTTTTAATTTTATTCCTCAAACTGACCAAAAGTATGAGAGTATATCTGAAAGGTGATGTATCAGCTGCTCAATTTTCAGATATGTTGATGGAAATAGGAAACGGTAATTACCCTTCAACTGATGATAAAATTGTCGTCCCTGACAAGTTGTGCACATTAGTGAATAATATAATATTTATCCGGACATTGCTAAAATTTATGACAAGCCTATAGAATGGTTTTGCGAACGAGCAATTTTGACTCCAAAGAATGATCAAGCTGCGTTCTTTAATGACATTTTACTTAAGTCCTTTGACGGGGAAGAAGCGGTGTACAAATCTATAGACACTGTTTGCAATGTAGATGAAGCCGTTAACTATCCGGTAGATTTTTTAAATTTCCTTTAACCATCAGGTATTCCATACCATAGACTAACTCTTCGGAAGGGCACACCCCGACACCCGTAATGCTCCTTCGGAACTTAAAACCACCATAACTATGTAATGGTACTAGACTGAAAATCAAAGCATTGCATACAAATTTAATCGAAGCAATTATATTGACCGTGGTTGCTCAGGGGGAA
Source organism: Cheilosia vernalis (assembly GCA_949126925.1). Taxonomy (NCBI): domain Eukaryota; kingdom Metazoa; phylum Arthropoda; class Insecta; order Diptera; family Syrphidae; genus Cheilosia; species Cheilosia vernalis. The sequence continues at coordinate 46,908,657 of OX421358.1, forward strand.
AAAGAATTGGTGCCGCGCATTCCTCTGATACCTAATGAGCTCCCCTTTAACTTTAAGAGATTACAATTCCCCTCAAAGTGTGCTTCGCTATGACGATCAATAAAGTCTCAGGGCCAGTCATTGAAATACGCTGGTATAGATTTGCTTTACGCACGGTCAGTTTTACGTAGATTGCTCTCGTGTAAGTTCACCCTCAAGTCTGGTAATATTACTGTGTAGAATAAAAAATCAAAAAACATTGTCTATAAATAAATTCTTTAAAAACAAAAAACATTTTATGTAACAATTTTACAGAGTCCCACGCGTACGAAGTCGCGGGTAACTGCTAGTACTCGTATATAAATATAGTAGAACATTCCGCAATGTGGCCAGACTTGGCAGCACTTCATATTAAAGGTGACTAGTGTTGTCCCTTTCATCTCTTTTATATTCATAAATTCGGCACCTACCTTTAATGACCGAACTTTGATAGCGAGTTAATTTGGAGGCAAGCCAGAAGGAAGACAGCAAGGAATTTTTGTTTTTTCTAGAATAATCCGAAAATAAACGTAAGATCCACAATTATTTACTTGAATTGTTAATTAGAATTGTCATATCTTAGGATAATTTAGCCTACTTTATTAAAAAATAAAGGGTTTTGTTAACATCCACAAAACCACCGGTAGTACCAACAATGCAGCGCCCAGCTGTGCTGTATGTTAGGGTAATTGTAAGTCTCTTGGTAATTGCGATGCCTTCAAGTTACTAGATTTAAACGGAAAGTGGTCAGCGGTAAAACAGGGTGAATTCTGTCGCACCTGTCTAAGGCAGCATGGAAAGTATCGGTGCACATCTAGGCAATTATGTAGTGTTGATGGATGTACCTTTCGTCATAATAGCCTTCTACATAAATACACCAGTCCAACGAATAATAATTAATCGCAAGGAACGAAGGACTAAGTTGTTAAAAATCCTCCCAATAACGCTGTACTACGACGAAAACGAATTTAACACATTCGCCTTTCTGGATGACGGGTCTTCCGTTACACTTGTCGATGAGGAAGTAGCTCGAGCATTGGACGCGAAGGGTGCAGGCGACCCTCTCTGTCTTAGCTGGACCGGGGATATGCAACGCAGTGAAGAGTCGTCTATAAAGATAAATCTTAAAATATCCGAGATTGAAAGTAGCAAAAAGTATGCTTTAACAAACGTTCGATCTCTGAACCTTCCTATGCACACAATTGACGCAAAAGAAATGGCAGCTGAGTATGAGCATTTGAAGCAAATTCCCATTAGGTCGTACAAGGACGCGAAACCGAGAATTCTGATTGGACTTCACCATTGGCGTCTGGGTATACCACAAAAGACAATAGAAAACGGAGAAAATAAACCGGTTGCAATTAAAACGCGTTTAGGTTGGACAGCCTTTGGCGCACTTTCACAAAAATATAAAACAACCCCGAATGAAAAAAACAATTTTAATTTGCACATCTGCAAGTGTCAAAAACTTGATATCGACTTGCACACTATGAGCAAAGATCATTTCGCTTTAGAAAACGTTGGTACGAAGCCGATTAAAAGGTTACTGGGTGCAAATGATGAGCAGGCGGTAAAAATGTTAGATACAAAGTGCATGTTTGATGGAGTCAGACACTCGGTTCCCCTTCTGTGGAAGTACAGCAATATCGTTCTACCAAATAGCAAGCCAATGGCAGAGAAACGCCTCGCATGTCTAGTATTTAGTAGGCTGAAGAAGGAGCCTCTCGTCGCCTCCAGACTAGAACAACTCATAAGAGAGTATGTACAAAAGGGTTACGCCAGAAAGTTATGCAAAAGTGAAATCGCGTCCAACAAATCAAATGTTGTATCTCCCAATATTCCCGGTGCTGAACCCAAACAAACCAAACAAAATTCGACTGGTATGGGATGCCGCAGCTGGAGCAGACAGCGATAAAGGTTTGGAAAGACTAAACGCTACAGACAATGTGGATAAGCTGTTGAGGATGTGGTGGTCACCAAGTGCCGATACATTTGTGTACTCCTTTAAGACAAACAAAATTAGTCAAGATATCATTGCAGGAACTCGAAGGCCAACTAAGAGAGAAGTTCTGAAGGCCTTGATGAGTATATTCGATCCTATTGGGCACCATAATAATTTTAAAAATCTTGCTGCAGGAGATATGGCGGTCATCGATAGAATGGGATGAACAAATAAAGGATATTCAATATAAAAAATGGTTGACATGGCTCGAATTGATTCCCGCGATAAAATCCCTAACAATTAGAAGGTCATATCTCGCCAATCTTACCTTTCGTGAAGGCTGCAACCTACAACTTCACGTGTTTGTTGACGCCAGTGAGTGTGCATATGCGGCTGTGGCATACTTTAGAGTGTCATGTGGAGCAATAGTAAAATGTGGGCTAGTTGGTGCTAAGACCAAAGTCGGGCCAACAAAATCCATCTCGGTACCGCGCATGGAACTAGAAGCAGCAGTACTGGGCACCCGACTAGCAAAATCAATTCTAAGCAATTCTATTCAGTGGTGGTGAGGTGTCTCATAATGGGAAAGCTGTCTCTCAACCTTGAGCCAGTCATGCAGACAGCGATAAAGGTTTGGAAAGACTAAACGCTACAGACAATGTGGATAAGCTGTTGAGGATGTGGTGGTCACCAAGTGCCGATACATTTGTGTACTCCTTTAAGACAAACAAAATTAGTCAAGATATCATTGCAGGAACTCGAAGGCCAACTAAGAGAGAAGTTCTGAAGGCCTTGATGAGTATATTCGATCCTATTGGGCACCATAATTTTAAAAATCTTGCTGCAGGAGATATGGCGGTCATCGATAGAATGGGATGAACAAATAAAGGATATTCAATATAAAAAATGGTTGACATGGCTCGAATTGATTCCCGCGATAAAATCCCTAACAATTAGAAGGTCATATCTCGCCAATCTTACCTTTCGTGAAGGCTGCAACCTACAACTTCACGTGTTTGTTGACGCCAGTGAGTGTGCATATGCGGCTGTGGCATACTTTAGAGTGTCATGTGGAGCAATAGTAAAATGTGGGCTAGTTGGTGCTAAGACCAAAGTCGGGCCAACAAAATCCATCTCGGTACCGCGCATGGAACTAGAAGCAGCAGTACTGGGCACCCGACTAGCAAAATCAATTCTAAGCAATTCTATTCAGTGGTGGTGAGGTGTCTCATAATGGGAAAGCTGTCTCTCAACCTTGAGCCAGTCATGCTTTGACCAAAAAGGATACCGGGGGAACAGTGTTCCCAAGATCGTCATACGTGGTGCAGAGCCACAACCTGCAAGAGGTGCCACTGCTTTCGACTGAATATGACGGATCTAGAGCGGAAACTCGATAAAAACCCGTAATCCCGGGTGTCTAACAACCGTGCCTATGGGATGAATGGCACTACGTAAGTGTGTCTTACTACGGTGAACTCCGGATAACAGGCGACCTTATCAGGAGCCATAAAAGGGCTCCCAAACGAGGAAAATTGTAAGTTAATTTACGATAAACAGCATGTCCGACCAAGGGCAGCTTTAATGATAAATAAAAACTTAATTAAAACAACTTTTCCAATTTCAGAATTTATTCAAGGAGATCTGGTGGCGGCACTCATTGCAATACCAAAAGCCGGTCAAAAGGGAGGGGATTTGAAGGTCGTCATCGCCTCTGCCTACCTCCCTGGAGACACTTCTGAAGCACCAACTTCAGAAGTAGCGGCTTTGATAAGGTATTGCGAAGAAAGGAGACTACAGTGGATCCTCAGCTGTGACGCCAAAGCCCACCACACGGTGTGGGGGGGCACCAACATAAACAAAAGGGGTGAGTCACTTTTTGAATATATTTGTGCTAATAATTTTGTGGTGGTAAATAGAGGTGTAGAACCAACCTTCATAAATGTGATTCGGAAAGAGGTTCTTGATCTCACATTGGCAAGTCCATTTATCTATAATATCATCACAAACTGGCATGTTTCTGGAGAAGCATCCATGTCGGACCACAATCACATCAGATTCGACCTGGAAGCTTACTCCGTAAGAAACATAGTTTACAGGAACCCAAAATCCTCTGACTGGGAAACCTATAAGTTAGTCCTTGAATCAGAAATAAATCGTTCTTTAGTTCCACTATGGACCGTTCCGGAGTTGGAAATTGAATCCGAACAACTCCAAAAAGACATAATCTTCGCCTATGAAAGTAGTTGTCCCCTCAAAAATAGGAAAACACGAAGAGATGTCCCATGGTGGAACAAAAGACTTGATGCCCTTAGGAGCACTGCAAGAAAGCTTTTCAATAGAGCTAAAAACAATGGCAACTGGTGCCTATACAGAACAGCTCTAACTGAATACAACACAGAATTGAGAAAATCCAAAAGAGTGACTTGGAGGAAACACTGTGAGAGCATTGAAAATCTCCCTGCAGCTACACGACTCCAAAAAGTCCTTGCTCGCGATTACTCAAACGGTATCTGCTCTCTTAAAAAGCACAATGGCGAATTTACAGATACTCCTGAAGAAACCTGTCAACTTCTTCTGGATACACATTTCCCGGAATGCATCTGCATAGACAATCCAATCGTACCGATGAGGCATCAGGATCTCACGGTATCAAAATGGGATTACAGTCTATCCGGGAAAATATTTCAGCGAGACAGGGTTAAATGGGCGATCTCGTCCTTTAAGCCTTTCAAATCACCAGGAACTGATGGCATCTACCCCTGCCTACTACAACAGGGTATGGATCTATTGGTTCCTCAACTAATTAGAGTCTTCAGATCCAGTCTATCTCTAAGCCACGTACCATTGAGCTGGACTAAGGTCAAGGTGGTCTTCATACCTAAGGCAGGTGGGAAATCTGAACAACTAGCGAAATCATATCGCCCCATCAGCCTCAGCTCCTTCCTCCTAAAAACCATGGAGAAAGTCCTAGATCAATATATAAGGGATCAGTTCCTTAAAGGTAACCCACTTCATGCTAGCCAGTTCGCATATCAAGCTGGCAAGTCTACTGAAACTGCCATACATAGCCTCACAACGACGATTGAAAAGGCTCTCGCAGTAAAGGAAACGGCTCTCTGTGCCTTCATTGACATCCAGGGAGCGTTTGACAATACCTCCTTCGATGCCATTAAGAAAGCTATGATAAGGAAAGGCATTGCCCCACTAATCATAAAATGGGTTCTGAATATGCTAGAAAGCAGAATCATTAACCTGACGTATGGAGGCTCACAAAAAACTGTCAAAGCCACTAGAGGCTGTCCTCAAGGAGGAGTACTTTCTCCTCTCCTCTGGACACTAGTCATAGATGAACTCCTAGATCACCTCACACAATCGGGGTATACAATACAAGGTTATGCAGATGATGTAGTAATCTACTGTATTTTGCATACACACGCTGAAACACTAGTCGCTCCAGCTTATAAGCGTTTATCCTTATTAATCATCGTAATATACTGAAACTTGTGTTGCGTTCAAACCACATAAATTTGTTTCATGGTTTGAAATTATTCGCGCGTTTTCTTTTTCTGGAAAAAAAGAAGGAAAAAAAAAATTCAAAAGAATATTTTTTCTCTATTTTTTCTTCTCTTGTTTTTCTGCTCTTGTTTTTACTGAGTGCTTAAAGTGAGTGATAATCATTGAATCCATCTCGCTCTATCACATTCAGTTTAAAGCTATCGGACTTGTTTATCCCGGTGAGTTCAATTACTAGTGGATGTTCTGCCTACGAAGCAATTTGCTGGCCTACACTGATTGTTTCTTACGGTTCTCGTTTCATGTTTGAAAACTGCAAAAACAACAACGATTGCACTTGAGTGATCAAACTAATTGCATCTTTCTCTGACATTTGGAGTATACCTGGATTTCTCTCTTTCCTCTGTGTAAGTTCAACTTTGGTGTATGCTCTGCCGCTAATGCAAGATTGATATTCACCACTCTTTATATTGTTATCATTATCTTCTACACGAACCACGTCTCATCATTTTCACCAACCATCTTTATTCGCCGTGTGTTTGTGGAGTTGCCAGTCTTAATTACAATAATTCATTTTAATTATTTTTTTCCGACTGCATCATGACAAACTCTGGATGTTATGTGTGTAAGAAAAACACGAACGATATAACCGTCTCGTGCGGAATCTGTTTAGACACAGCTCATGCAAAATGCATTGGCTTGAAAGGGAAGGATGTCGATAAAATCATAAGTACCCCCGGTCTATGCTTTTATTGTGTGAAACATCGTAGTATACAGCCTGATGTCCTTCACTGGAAAATTGTTAGATTGCAAAAACATGTAAAAATTATTGAAACTTTATTCTCAGAACTACAACAAATTTTTGATTTCGATTCTGCAAATGCACAGAGTATGCAGCGGAACTTTATAACTATCAATAATGGTTTGCAACAACAACTGCCGAATTCAAATGACCTTATGATTAACCTACTGAGCCCATTATGTCAACATCAGCAACTTTTGCCGAATGGGAAAAATAAAAATAATGATGACAACGTTACCGATCATAATATGGATCGTCAGCAGCTGACCAGCGATCTCTCAGTTGTACCCATTTCAGAGATTCAGCCACTTCAGCCAAAAAGGATCAAACTCAACCTCACAAGTTGTCGTCCCTTCTGTGGAAATCGCAGTAGTAGAATCTCCTACTTTAATATCGTCACTGCCATCCACTTCATCCTGCAATAATAATCCTATGATTGGTGAACAACGATTAAGTAATGATCCTATTACGAACTGCTCTCTTAAAACAGTGGCGCCACCTTTTGCGGTATTTTTGTCTCGACTGGAGTATGGTACTAAGAGTAGTGATATTCTTAACTATATTGCTAACAAAGGCATCGATACGAAGAACATAAAGTGTCACAGCTTGACAGCAGATAACATCCCAGGTCGTTTGTCATCGTCCTTTAAACTGTTATCGCCTCAACCAACTGGGAAATTATTGGTAAATCCAAACTTTTGGCCAAAAGACATGCTTGTAAAAGAATTTGTGAGCAGATCTAGTGTCAAAAAGGCTCAGCCAAAAAACTAAGAGCCAACAACATTCCTTCATTAAACTTCAACCTTTACTACCAAAATACTGGTGGCCTTCGAACGAAATTGCGTGATGTCTTGCTGTTCTCATCATCTGAGCAGTATGATGTAATTGTTTTTACCGAGACTAGGGATGAATCGATACAAGTAAATACAAGTACATACTCGATACTTTTGTTTCGATACCAAGTATTTTAGTACTCGATACCTTTGGTTGCGATACCAAGTAAGTATCGTTTAAAAGTACTTGCATCGAATGAAAGCATCGCACTTTGACTTAACACCCAAAACAGATTCCCACACATACTCAATGTTCATGCAATTTTGTATTACTTTTCGCACAAAACGGAAATCACACATTTTCCGCACACATATTAAAATTCTTGCATTGCTTAAACACATTCACCCCGCATTTTATATCTCTTTACTCATACTCTTACAGTCTTTATGAATTCCTTTACGAAATGAAATTAACTCTCTAGGAATGCGTTTAGTCTTTCTCTTCCCACGTAAAGTCATAAATTCTTAAGTCTCAACTCTTTTGTCGATTATCTTTATCAGTGGTGAGTTTGGTTGCTTTAGTTTTTCATTTGTTGTTTCAAGATAAATACCTATTAATAAATTATTTTTTATAACAATCAGCCAAACCAGAAACCGACTAAGTGGAAAACAATTCGAAAAATTGATGTTTTTAGGAAATATTCCACAAAATGTATTTTATTTTTGTGAAAAAAAAAATATGAAAAATTAGTGATTGTTTTCATCTGGAATTTTAATTCGATCCAAGTAGGTATCGATACTTTTCATCCGATACCGAGTAGGTTTCGATACTTTTTTGCGATACTAGTATCGAGTACAAGTACTCGATACCTTGAAGGTATCGTTTCATCCCTAACCGAGACTTGGCTCACTATGGACCATCATAACGAGGAAATGTTTAACAAGGAGCAGTACGAAGTTATGGGCAAGCATGACTCCACAATATCGGAAATCATGCAAAGGGCCCTAAACCTAACCTACAGATGGTGTCAGAACAAAGGATTGACCATAAATCCCTCAAAAACGGTCCTGATACCATTCTCAAGAAAGAGAAAACTAGAACTAAAACCGATCAAGTTGAATAACGCAATCATCGACGTATCAGGAGAGGTAAAATATCTAGGAGTAATCCTAGACAAGACCCTCACCTGGAATTCACATCTTGATCAAGTCACAAAGAAGGCGACAAAGGCAATTTATATGTGCCAGCGAAACCTGGGGCTTAAAACCAAAAATGATCTATTGGTCATACAACACGATCATCAAACCAATGATCACCTATGCAGCGATACCATGGTGGCCAAAAACCGAACAAACAACGGCCCAACAAAAACTAAACAAGATATATCGCTTAGCATGAGTGTTGGTATAACGGGGGCAATGAAAACTTGTCCAACTGCAGACATAGGGGCAATGCTCAGCCTGTTGCCTTTACATATTTCTGTAAAGAAGGAAGCAGGTCTTATTGCCCTAAGGCTCCCTGATATATCAAATCTCAAAGCAGGAAACCTCACAGGACACCTTCGGGTATTACAAATGCTTCAAGATGATCCTGTGGTCAAGGTATCAGACAACATGCTTAAAAGGCTTCGCTTCACCAGAAAATTCAAGATAATCATATCTGACAGGAATATCTGGAGAACCAACCAATTCGTAATACCATCGGGATCACAAATCTGGTACACCGACGGCTCAAAGATGGAAGATGATGCGACCGGTGCTGGGGTCTATGAGCCCAGGTTCCAACGAGCCATAGCACTGGGAAAATCACCAGACATCTTTCAGGCGGAGGTACATGCCATAGAGATATGTGTCCGAGAATGCTTACGAAGGCGCACTAAGGGTGCCCGCATCTTCATCCTCTCAGACAGCCAGGCAGCTCTTAAAGCCCTGAGATCGTACTCGATCAGATCAAAGCTAGTTTGGGAATGTTTTAACCTCCTCGAAGACTTGGCCAAGGACAACACAGTCACCGTCGCGTGGATACCAGGCCATGAGGGATTCGAAGGAAATGAACGAGCGGATTGTCTAGCGAGAAGAGGCGCATCACGCCTGCTCACTGGTCCTGAGCCCTTTTTCGGGTTACCTTTGAGTTACGTACACTCAAAATTCAGGAAATGGGAAGATGATCACCCTGACGAACACTGGACAAAATCCAAAGGACAGAGGCAGGCAAAAAGACTCAGCTAAGCAAAGAAGATCTAAGGATCCTACCCAAGTAGAAATTGTTGGTTGTAGTGTGCACGCTGTTTCCACATTTCAGACATGTGTCCATAACAGTAACAGTGTGTATAATGGATCAAAGTGCGTACTGTTTGCACTGAGGGATGTAACGTTGACCAAAGTGGGGAATAAGTTTTACCTCATAAAATTACTATTTTGGGAAACACACATAATGGGATTTTGGCTATGACTTGTAACCCAAATGTGTCCGAATTTTAGTGAGCTGTCAAATTTGTTTTCATGTGTTTGTAAGTTGGTTCGCACGAAACAGAAAATGTGAAATAGAAATACAGATACCAATATAAAACGTAAACACATCCTTCCCTCTTTAATGGGGATGCTAAAGTACCTAAACGAACAAAATGTCATGAAAATTTTAAAGCAAGTATAATATTATGCGAATTTAATAATTGCATATCTTCGTACCCGAATGCAAAATATTCAAACGAAAATCAGTTTTACCACAAATATCAATAAGTTGTAGTGGCAAAAATTCACGCGCTCATGAAATATTGAGTATTTATAATATTCGATTTTATTTTCAAGCTTCTTTTCTTTTCCCAGGGACAATTTTTTTTTCTTTTTTCTGATAATGGATCCCAATTAGAATCAGAAGACGGCCATTTGCCTGCCATATGGATTTCTTTAGGAAGAATCACAGGGTGCATGCACAATGTTGTTTTGTGTGCGTTTATTATTATTGTGTCATAATATTTAAATAATTCATTCTTTTAAATTCTAACTTTTAATGAATGAGAACATGTAAAAAAAGGTTGGTGAAAATAATAAGAAAGGGATTTGCAAATGTTATGATGTTTCCGCCTCTAACTTTTGGTAATGCGATTTTGATTTGCTAAAATCTATATAATAAAGTGAACATTTTTACATGTAGGTATGTTACTGAGATATAACTTTAATAAATATAACGTTTGTAGTTAATTTGGGACTGTTTTTGTGCCAAAGAAAATTTGTGTAATAAATCTTTGTAGAAGGTTTATGATATTTCTAGTATTATTACAATTACATAATGTATGTAACATGCTATTTATTAAAATATATTGATAACATTGGATACAAGTTGGAATATTTTTTTTATGTACCTACATGTTTCCATTTTATTACAATTTAATCTGCTGCAGTTTTATGTAGCAAAATCAAAAAACATTCTCATTTTTGTCCTACTAAAATACTGAAACGTTCAAAAGCAGTGCGGTGCACATAGTAAAAGTAAATTTTAAATTTTATTCTACGTCGTGCTACAACGGCAAACAATTTTTAGTACACTGTTTAAAATGAAAATTAATTCTTTAGGAGGAAAACTCATTAAAAGATATTAATATTAAATAAATTATTATTATTAAATAATGAAGTCTCTATATTACAATATTTCGATTCTTTTTACATAAATTATTCATTGTTCATCATTTGATTATTCACGATATTTTTTTTATGCCACCCTATATTCCCTTTTACGATTGGTGCTCAATGTCATATAATATTCTCCGTGCACACCGCTCGCGCTACATTCAAAGGAGCATGTTATGTGTGCGAGTATAAATACTCTACCTACTTCGTCTGTGTACACCTACAGCAGACTTTAGTTTGTGGTATGTGTGAAGATTGTGTGCAAATAAAAGCGCCAAAATACAATGGTAACTCTCGGTGGACACAAATTAGACTTTGCGCAGTCAGTTCGCCTAGTTGTTAAGTGGAAACATAATACAGAGACCTCGCAGGTTTTGTGTGTGTTGAAATGTAACTTTAAAGGACATTTGTAGCTTTAAGGCCATTAATGGTAACACAAATGTCAAATAGTTACCATCTTATTGGAATGTAGTTTATCGACACAAAACTGAGTCCAATATCCCGTTTGGCGACTATAATTCAAGATAATAGTCACTAATTTCTACTTGGGTAACGGGTTATCTTACTGGTCACTGGCCACTAAGATACCACCTCAAAAAAATGGGACTATCCGACGACGACTCCTGTCGACTCTGCGGAGAAGAGGAGGAGACAATATATACATACTCTGCGAATGCCCTGCTGTGGCAAAGAGCAGAATGTTCCACATGCAAGGGACATTTATAAGTCCTGCAGATATAGGAAACATGGAACCAAGAAGGGTACTGAGGTTTATAAAGAGCCTTAACAGCTCCCTGGGTTAAATAATAAAGGCCAACACAATAGATCTCTTCTGGTCGCAGTGTACAGGCCCTATTACTTACAAATACAAACAATTCAGTGGAAGTTGATGAGCTAATCTTTTGGTCCGACTCTAAAGTAGTGCTATGCTGGAAAAAGTCGGAGCATAGAAAATACAAAACGTTTGTAGCCTTCAGGGTGGGAGAAATCTTGGAAGAGACCGAGGAAAAAAACTGGAGATGGGTGCCCACCAAAGAGAATGTAGCCGATGATGCCACAAAACAAAAACCTGACATGCAGTATAGTTCAAATAGCCGGTGGTACCGCGGACCTGAGTTTCTTTACAGCCAGCCTGACCAATGGCCGCAAATGGAATCCAGTAGGGAAAAGGCAGATGGCGAAGAAGTGAAATTAAATGAAATTGAATTTAGTGGAGCATAAAGAGACCTCGATCAAAGACTTTTCTCGTTTCTCAAAATGGAAGGTGCTGGTAAGGGTTATGATATACGTGTTCCGATATATAGAAATGTCGAGAAAGAAATTGAAGAAACACGAAGCCTTATTTTTACCTGTGGAAAGAGATAGGGTAGATAACTATCTACTATCGTCGTTGCCAATCCGAAAGTTTTCCTGAAGAGTATACGAGCTGTTGCGGCGGGCGAAACAAAATTCATCGGAGGTTGCGCTAAATAACTCAAGTGCGATTAACAAACTATCACCATGATACAACAAGACAAGATAGCGCAAAGAAGTTTTCATTTTTGATTTGTTCTGCGCATCTACGTCATAGAAGCGCAATGAATATTTTGACATTTGAAATTTACATCTGCTCTTATAGGGGAATTTATGTTTTGGTCCTTTAAAGCCCATTTTATTCACTCGAAGTTGAACACAACTTGGGGATTTTTATATGGGAAACTTCCCAAGTTGTGTTCAACTTCGAGTGAATAAAATGGGCCTAAATGTTTTAAAGTGTGAAATATAAAAGAATAGATTCAAAAAACTTTTATTGTACATAAATGATTTGTTTTTGTGATGTTTGTGAATTATATTATTTACCTTTGTTTCCGTATTTTTCGTATGAAAAGACGTACCACATAGAAGAAAAATTGTGTCAGAGAGAATTGTGTGTAATCAACATGAAAAATTCTAAATTGGAAGTTAAAGCGAATAAAATATTTTAAAAAAGAGTTGTTTAGTTAATAATTTTTTTACATTTTCGTTTTCTTGCTTTTTTTCGTCAACTATTTGGCGATTAAGCAACCGGATGCGGAAATACATTCTTGAGCGGATGAAAAGTTTTTTTACGAGTAGATTGCAGTTTATCTTCGCTTTATCCGACAGGTTGATCATGTGCTGCAAATAGTTCTATCTTATATTAAGTCCTTCGGTGTTGACAATATTGAAAACAAGAGAGTTCGTGTCCATCATCTTCATCATTGCTTCCGATGGCTTTAAAGGACCACCTTCACTACATAAGCTGATTGACCCAAGATAATGAATTATCGTCAGTGTTCGACAACTCAGGCAGATTTTCTTTTGTTCGGTGGCAAATGTACCCAGCTAAGTTCTCAAGGCCATCATATGCCAATGGAAGTTCGGCTTCTGGTTGCGGACACAATGTTTCCTCCGCTACATTTAGGAGAATATGTAGCAGGAGCATCAGCATACGTGCATTGCAGAACAACCCCAGGTTATTCAATTTTCGCCGAACTGTACCAAGAAAGCACATGATTTAGCATAAAAACCACTGTATTTAGACGCCGATTTACCCTTTTCATATTTAATATTGTTAATAAAGTCGTCTGCAACAAAATGCAAACTACAAAGTCTTGCAGTTTTCGGATTTATTGGACCTTTCCGTCTGCGCAACGATATCAATTGCTTCAAAATTAGTTTTTCCTTGGGAAAATTGGGAAATATATTTAATTTAAATACACTAAGTATCACAAACCGTAAATCTTCCGTTTCCGCTGGAATTTTTTTTAATTTTGTGTATGCGCTTCTGTGACGTCATAATTCGTTGAAGATGAACAGCTATCTTGTCTTGTTGTATTATAAATTATCACCATATATGGATGAACACGGAGTCCTACGCATAAATAATACTGGATAGGCACCACTACTTGACCTCCCTAATTGTTCGCCACTACCACGATCGTTTTTATCATATGTTTAGTGAAACTGTAGTTAACGAAATTCGTCAACGATACTTCACAAGACATTTACGGGTATTGGTCAGAAAGGTGCAGCAATCTTGTCAATTTTGCAGAAACATGAAAGCAGCTCCAATACCACCAATCATGGCAGACTTACTAGCAGCACGTTTACATGCATTCACCAGGCCATTTTCATACGTAGGTATAGACTTGTGGCTGTTCACTACAACTTGCACAATTGGCAACGCGACAAAATGCATCATGTTCTGACGGCTCGCAGCTTATTTTGATCAGCGGACATTTTTTTTCGTCTCGGAGGTTGCTTTGGTTGCGACAATGAAACACTCTTTCTTTTTCATCGAGCCTTCGAACGCCTGGACACGTGCCTCGGGCTGAGCAGTGGTGCCTTCGAGTAGACCCCGAGAATTTTGTTAATATTCCTTACTAATCCTTATATTATTATTTTTGTTAAAGTTGGAATTTGCTCTTGAATTAATAAAGTTTATGATTATTGTAACTAGGAGTCGAGTTGCATGCATTCTTCTTTATCTTCAAACCGAGCAGCGTATACAACAACTAAAAGTGGTGACCCCGACGTTCGATCAAAACGGACAGAAAACTAATTAAAATTGAAACGAATATTGGCAACATGGCACCAGATCCTACAGAAGGAGATGACCCGAATTCTCGTGCCGGCCCATCTAGCGACCCATCACCAGGAAACCCGGAATTGTCGAAGGTATCTATCAAAATTCCCCCATTCTGGAAGGAAAAACCAGAGCTGTGGTTTATCCAGGTGGAATCCCAATTTTTCGTTGCGCGGATTACGTCAGATGCGAGGAAATATCATACCGTAGTAGCTGCGATAGAGAGTAACATATTGAGTCAAGTCAGTGATATCCTACTCAACCCCCCCACTGAACATTTGTACGACACGCTCAAATCAAAGATCATACAACGATTTACTGACTCCGATCATCAACGGCTGAGGAAATTGCTCCAGGAAATCGAACTGGGGGACAAGATGCCGTCTCAACTGCTTCGCGAAATGCGCCACCTGGCCGGTGCAAAAATGGACGATGAATTGCTTAAATCGCTGTGGTTACAGCGTTTGCCTCCCAATATGCGTTCCATAATTTCCGTAAGTACTGAAAACCTCGACAAACTAACAGAACTTGCGGACAAAATTGCAGAGGTGAATGAAGCACCGCAATTGTCAGCAGTCAATAGACACGAGAGCCAAAAACAATGTATGCAGTCGACACATAACTGCAGCAACATCCAACGGCAAATATCAGAGCTTTCCCGTAATCTGGCCGAACTAAGAGCACATTTTTCTCAGTCGCACGCGAATGCTCGTAGTCAATCTCGCCACCGCCTGCAACACCGCAGTCATAGTCAAAGCAAGAGACAGAGTGGAACGAGGACCGAAGACGACACCAAAGAGGAATGCTGGTACCATCGCAAATGGGGAAAAAATGCAAAAAACTGCCGTCCCCCCTGCAAACACCATTCGTCAAACTAGAGGGCCAGTCGTTAGCGGCGACAGACGCTGGCCTTAGCAATTGTCGCCTTTTCATTCGTGACAAGAGAGGAAGTAAGTACACATTTCTTATTGACACCGGCGCTGACATTTCAGTTATACCAGCTACTCGCACGCACAAAAATAATTTTACCGGTGACAATTCGACTCTCTATGCCGCAAACAATACGCGAATTTCTACATTTGGCACAGAAACCATTACAATTGACCTAGGTTTACGCTGCCCCTTCAAATGGACATTTATTATCGCTGATGTTTCTCGACCTATAATCGGAGCGGATTTTTTGAAACGGTTTGGAATATTAGTTGATCTGCAGAAACGCTGCCTGAGAGATCAAGAATCGTCTGCATCCAGTATTGGTTTCATAACGCATGTACCATCGTCGCAGCTTACCAACATCAGCAGGGAAGTGCCTTTTCGTGAACTTCTAAAGGAATTTCAAGATATAACGCGTCCATCTCTAGCAAATAGATCAACTAACGGCAGTGTATGTCATCATATAGTAACTACCGGACCACCAATTCACGCACGCTACCGACGCTTAAGTCCCGAGAAGCTGAAATTAGCAAAAGCAGAATTCCAAAAATTGACGGAGCAAGGCATATGTCGTCGTTCAAAAAGTCCGTGGGCGAGTCCTCTGCACATGGTGCCGAAGTCAAACGGAGAAATGAGACCGTGTGGTGATTTTCGTGCACTAAATTCAGTAACAGCACCAGACCGTTACCCTGTTCGACATGTGCAAGACTTCACACACTTCCTCGCAGGTAAGAAAGTGTTTTCTACTTTGGACCTTGCAAAAGCTTATCATCAAATACCGATGAACCCCGAAGATATACCAAAGACAGCCATAATAACGCCATTTGGTTTGTTCGAGTTCCTCTTCATGACATTCGGGCTCAGGAATGCAAGCCAAACTTTCCAACGGTTTATAGATAATATCCTACGTGATTTGGACTTTGCATTCGGGTATATTGATGATATTCTCATCGCTTCGGAGGACGAACATCAGCATCAGGAACATCTACGATTAATATTCGAGCTTTTAAGAGAAAACGGCTTAGTCATAAATTTAGAAAAATGCCAATTTGGACGTCCAGAAGTCAATTTCTTAGGTCACTTAGTCAACGCTAATGGTATTAAACCGCCTAAGGACAAGGTCAACGCCATGCTGGATTATCCAAAACCCAACCAGGTATGTGAGTTGAGACGATTTCTAAATTCTATAAATTTTTACAGACGGTTTCTAAAAAATGCTGTCGACGATCAAGCAATTCTCCAGCGATTAATTCCACAAGGGAACAAAAAGAAAGACACCACTAGGATTGAGTGGTCACCAGAAGCAGAACATAGTTTCCAGAAGTGTAAAATCGCTTTAGCTGACGCAGCCTACCTAGCACATCCGAAACCAAATGCTGAACTAGCGCTTATGGTCGATGCATCAGACTTGGCCGTGGGAGGTGCATTACATCAACTAGACAACGACGCATGGAAACCGCTTGGTTTTTTTTCCAAGAAGCTTACGACTGCACAGGCGAACTATAGTACCTACGACAGGGAGCTGCTGAGTGCTTATCTCTCAGTAAAGCACTTTCGTTATATGCTGGAAGGGCGTACCTTTTCCATATACACCGATCACAAGCCGCTCATGTTCGCTTTTAAACAAAATCCGGAAAAAGCGTCACCAAGGCAACTTCGTCATTTGGATTTTGTCGGTCAATTCACTACAGATGTAAGGTACATCGCCGGAGCGGAAAATACAATTGCAGATACGTTGTCCCGAATTGCGGAAGTGTCATTCACGAACACCATTGACTATGAGCAACTAGCTGACGATCACGCCAAGGATGATGAACTCTTGCACCTGTTGCAGGAAGGTACGTCACATTCATTGAAATTAAAGAAATTTCCTGTTCTTTCAGATGCCAAACGCTTTATTTACTGTGACGTTTCAACCCATAAGGTTCGCCCTTTCATTACCAAACCGTTTCGCCGAGCTGCGTTTGACAGCGTGCACAAGCTGGCGCATCCTGGTATTCGTTCAACAGTTAAATTGGCAACGGACCGTTTTGTTTGGCCATCGATTCGCAAAGATTGCCAAAAATGGGCGCAAAGTTGCATACCGTGTCAACGAGCCAAAGTATGGAAGCACACTCGAGCAACACTGCATTCCTATCCTTCAACTGATGCCCGATTTGAACATCTCAACATCGACCTGGTTGGGCCACTGCCGCCATCACGAGAATTTCGCTATATTCTAACGTGCGTGGATCGCTTTTCAAGATGGATAGAGGCAATACCACTACGCGATATTACTGCTGAAACGGTTGCAAGGGCATTATATGAAGGATGGATTTCAAGATTCGGAGTGCCCCTGCGGATAACAACAGATCAAGGACGGCAGTTCGAAAGTGATCTATTCAAGCAACTGATGACACTACTCGGCATTAAACATCTGAGGACAACTGCTTACCATCCAGAGGCTAATGGGATGGTAGAGAGGTATCATCGAACGCTCAAGGCCGCTCTCAAATGCTACTCGACCGAACAGTGGACGGACGTTCTTCCGTCAGTACTACTGGGACTACGTACAACAATCAAGCAGGACCTTAACGCAACAACAGCTGAGTTGATCTATGGAACGACATTGCGAATACCTGGCGAATTCATCCACCCGACTAAAGATGATACAAATGCTCATGACTTCGTAAAGCAGCTTCGTAAAACAATGGCACTAGCGAAGTCAACTCCAGCTCATCACCATGACACGAAGAGTTCTTTCGTACCGGACGATTTAGCCAATTGCAAACATGTCTTCGTTCGCAACGATACCGTAAGAAGGCCACTGAGACCAACTTACGATGGGCCCTATCCGGTACTGAGAAGGACGGAAAAATATTTCCAAGTCGAAATCAACGGAAGAAAGGTAAATACATCAATAAATCGATTAAAGACCGCATATATTTTCAGCGATGGGGGTGAGTCAATAATAAAAACCAAACGGCAGCACGAGAAACCGATGTCAAAGACAGTCACAGACGAGGAGAAGCAGTATGTGACGCGAGCTGGAAGAAGGGTGGTCTTTCGACGAACATAGTTCAAAGTATCACTTGCGCTGGAGGGGGACTACTGTGGCTGTTCACTACAACTTGCACAATTGGCAACGCGACAAAATGCATCATGTTCTGACGGCTCGCAGCTTATTTTGATCAGCGGACATTTTTTTTTCGTCTCGGAGGTTGCTTTGGTTGCGACAATGAAACACTCTTTCTTTTTCATCGAGCCTTCGAACGCCTGGACACGTGCCTCGGGCTGAGCAGTGGTGCCTTCGAGTAGACCCCGAGAATTTTGTTAATATTCCTTACTAATCCTTATATTATTATTTTTGTTAAAGTTGGAATTTGCTCTTGAATTAATAAAGTTTATGATTATTGTAACTAGGAGTCGAGTTGCATGCATTCTTCTTTATCTTCAAACCGAGCAGCGTATACAACAACTAAAGACTATTTTGGGCCGATGTATATAACTGTGGGGCGTCGCACGGAAAAAAGATGGGGCATGCTAATAAATTGTCTAACAATACGTGCTATCCATATTGAAATTGCACATAGTTTGTCAAGCGACTTCTGCATCCTGGGGCTTCAGCGATTTATTTCCACACGAGGTAGGTACTCCGATGGAAATATACTCCGATAATGGCACCAACTTTCGAGGAGCAAGCGAGGAACTGAAGGAGGGACTAAAAGGTTTAAACAAAAGAGCAGCAATCGAACAAAAATTCGAAATGGAAACGAAGTGGCATTTTATACCACCATTGTCACCCCACATGGGGGGGAGTTGGGAACGGTTGGTGCGATCGGTGAAGGTAACTTTGTTAGCAATTTCTATTTGTAGAAACCCAAGTAATGAATCACTTTTAAGCATGATGGCGGAGGTAGAAAGCGTAGTTAATACCCGACCTTTATCTTATGTTCCCATAGACAGTGAAAATTCCGAGGCCTTAACTCCAAACCACTTTATTATTGGGTCATAAAATCGTAAAAGGCTTTTTGGCGAATTGGACGATGACGGACCGGCTCTCCGTAGAAACTGGCGTTTGACTGAGCAGTATGCGAACAGATTCTGGCGTCGGTGGATAAACGAGTATCTACCTAATCTGACCAGAAGAACGAAGTGGCTTTCTACAACAAAGTCAATATCAGAGGGGGATATCGTTGTCATAAACGACTCCGCAAATCCCAGAAACAGCTGGCCAAAGGGGAAAGTAATAAAGGCCATTAAAGGAAGAGATGGTGTCGCTAGAAGTGCTGTAGTGCAGACGCAGACAGGAATCTATACAAGACCGATAGTTAAACTTGCGATGTTAGAAGTGTTTATGCAACACGATGGAGGTAAACAGTAGCAGACACCCAGTTTACCGGGGGGAGTGTGGCCAGACTTGGCAGCACTTCATATTAAAGGTGACTAGTGTTGTCCCTTTCATCTCTGTTATGTTCATAAATTCGGCACCTTCCTTTAATTACCGAACTTTGATAGCGAGTTAATTTGGAGGCAAGCCAGAAGGAAGACAGCAAGGAATTTTTGTTTTTTCTACAATAATCCGAAAATAAACGTAAGATCCTCAATTATATACATATTTGAATTGTTAATTAGAATTTTCATATCTTAGGATAATTTAGCCTACTTTATTAAAAAATAAAAGGCTCAAATTATTGAAATAAAAAGGAACTTGGTTTTTTCATCAGTTGCAATCAAAAGCAACACGCAACAAATGAATTTCAACTGTTTTACTTACTTTTAGTGTCTGTCCATCAGTGTTGCCAGAATTTCAAAATGGAAAATGCTAGACTACGAAAAAAAATTGCTAGAATGTATAAACCAAAAAAAAAAAAATTCTAGACAAAGCTTTTAAAAAAATAATAATAATAATAATCATCTAAATGCCAGTGTACCTCTTCCTTTAGTCAGAAATTCCGTGCCTCAAATAACTGAGAAAATAATAACAGTTAAAAAACGTGTTTAAATACAACGAATTTCATTTTATTATTAAAGTATCAGTCTTAAGAACAAACAAAATATCAATAGTACCAATTTTTGAAATATATATCTATGGTACCTACACTTTCACTTGTACAGTTGTTGTACTTTTTTGACCTCTATGAGGACTTTCTTCTACTTCTTCGGTATTTTCTTGTTCTTCATAATCTTCAAGGGAATCATCATCAGATTCATTTATTTTAAATTATTTTAATTACTAACTTTGTTGTCAAAGATATGTAAAAGAAATAATTTTTACCTTTTCATTATCAATGTTAAACCAAATAAACAATAAACTTTTCAACAAGTTAAATCACTGCACACAAAATGACGAAACACAAGTTCTTCAAAACAAAACACAGATCAGTTAATATGGAAACGATACTTCCAAAAAATACTAGCTTTCAGTTTTTAGAGCATGTATATATACCTCTCTTTACACGATAGACTGGATTCATCACACTCACACTTCCCCGCTCACGTTTCACATTCCATCTGATGTATGGGAAAGTGAAGAAAAACATCCTGAAACTTCGTTGCCGTACATATCAGTTTTGTACGCTAATGACCCTAATTCCAGTAAAAAAAAAGGCAAAAATCTAAAAATACAAAAAAAAGGCTAGAAAAACATTATTTGGCATTGTTCTGTCTTAAAAAAAATGCATTCTGTTTTAAAAAAATGCTTTCTAGTTTTCGAAAATGCTAGATCTAGCTTTAAAAATGCCAGAATGGCATCACTGCTCTCCATAGAGATCCAAAATGGTTGGCATTTTGTTACACTTTTTATTGGCGCTTAACCAAGAGCGCTAGTTATGTTGGCGTAATTTTTTGCGCAGAGCTTGTATGGAACTGACATTTCTGGGTTTTCGCGAGTCAAAACGAGTCGTTTTCCACGAAAACACCACGATAACGCCTCCAATCGTTGGGTTGTTGAACCAAACACACCTTTTGCAATAGGGTAAAACTATACAAAACGCCCCACTTGACAAAACGCCCCATGCGTCTGGGACGAACATCAGTGTTGTTATATAACTCACGCTAAGCTTGTTCAAACCAGTTTCATTCACTGATGAATTGCGGTAGTTGGCGGTTGTGTTTTTGTTGTCACTTTACGAAATATTTTGTGAAAACAATTTTCGGCGCCCAAACATATTGCGGTAGGTACAATAAAAATTTGATTTCTGCAGAAACAAAAAATGTTGCACCAAAGTTTCTTATATACTTATAAAGTAACTTAAATTATAGTTTAGGTACAGTTTTGCTTATCTTTTAGAAAGGGATAGGATATCCATAATTTTAGTGGGGCGTGTTGCACTGCGAAATTTACAAAATGTCCTCGTGGAGTACGTCTAAAACGCCTCCCCCAATATTTTGATAAACATCGTCAGTAGAACTTCTTTCGATACTTATTTTTAATAAAAATGCCGTGGAATTACAAAAGGACTACACTGCGGGCATCGTGGTCTGAAAAACACAACCAAAGACGAAATTTCAGATGAAGATTGAAAAAGGTGTATCAAAAGTACTGAACATTATTACAAGACCGCTTCTTTAGAAGATTGGATCCAGTGTACACTGTGTCAGGGCTGGTTACATGAATTTTGCCGAAAAGAGAAAAGACGGACAATGCAACGTCTTGTCAATAAATTGAGGCTTTTTACCCAACAACCTATTTACAAAACGCCCCACTTAAATTATTTTTTTAAAAAAATAGAAAAAATAGTAATTAGACAAATTTATAAAAATTTCAAATGCCAAAGCCAAGAAAAGAGAGCACTTTATTTGTATGCAATAAAAGATTTGTGATTTTCTTTTATTTTTTGTCTTTTATTGATGATTTCTTGAAAGTGGGGCGTATTGTGTAGTTTTACCCTACTCAGCAAATTCAGCAGAATGGCTGACCGAACAAATGTCGCAACTCACAACTTAAAATCATTTCCACAGTTAATTGTTGGGCTAATATTATTTTTAAGTGCACTAAATTCATTTTGTTTGTTAATTAATGCGATTGAAATTTGTAACCATAAAAGTTTGCGCCGAAGTTTAACGACTCACAGCTGATTAAAACTTCGAACGAAAACTTGTTCGTGGTCGGTGTGAATGCATCGACGAGTTTTCGGCTCAAAGGCTATTAGCATACATTCCTTAATTGTGGGCAAAATAAGAGAATTGAACCCATAGCGGTAAACAAATGATGCGAAAGAAAACATATTACTCAACTTAAGCCAAGCCAAAAAAATGATTTTATGTATAACCTAACAAAATAAAAAATATTTTATAAACTAGCTACGCGGCGGCGTCTGTGACGAACCAAACCTTCTGACTAAGCCAGATAGCTTTCATGAAATATCATTGCCAATTTACCTGTTTGATACGAAAATTATTTGATGTTTTTTTTTTTTTTTTTTTTATCCGAGGGTAGGTGAAAATCTTCCAAAGACAATATGACATTGACTTATTATAATGGACTGCTAGTAGCCAACTTCACGCATGTTCCAAAAATACTGACGCGCCAAAGTTTGAAAGCGGAAAATAAAGTAAACTTCAAACGACCTAATTTATGTCGTTTTCCATTGGGATTTTCGGATTTTGCTCTCAGATTTCAGATTTTTCGTGGCCAATGGAACATAAAACGAGATTTTTCTTTCTTCGCATTTGTGGTAGCGCGTGTTTTAAAAGTCAGCTTTCTTAAATTGTAATTTACGCTTATAGAAATCCACTCAATTTATGTTGATATCCATTGCAGCGGCCAAATGTAAATTTTTCTCTATTTTTCGCAGACTTGTCTTCTAAATACGTGATTAATAAATAATAACACACTTTAAAATTTGACAAATGTTCTGGTTGGTTTTTGTGTTAGTGTAAGTAGGTATGAATCTCGCTCATGTCGTTTTCCATTGGGACAGAAAAAGCATTAATTTTCCACTCCCACGATATAAATATTAGTTTGATTGAACGATACATGGAAGATACCTGTAGGCATTTTTGTTTTCAGTTTATGGGTTAATAAGTAAATAAATTGTTGTTTTCGTTTTCTTTTTCAAAATAATAAACATTTCTAAATTGTAATTGAAAAGCACTCTTTGTAGCTTTGCATCTTTCGAATAGATGACGCTCTTTTGTTTACATTTTACTATGGAAATGAGTCTCTTCGCACAAGATGTCGCTCTTTTGTTTACATGTTTCTATGGAAACAAACTTTTTTTTGAAAAAATGTCGCTTTTTTGTTTACGTTACCTACTATGGAAATTTAAATTTGACGGCGGCTATGCTTCTTTGCTAATCCGCTGGCAAACTGTGGAGCCTGTGCTGTTTTGGAACATATTTTCTCGCAGAAGTATATGAAAATGACATTTCACTAGCAGTCCATATATAGTATGTCTATGCACTATGAGAATAGCAAGCGCAGATTTTTACTGACTAAAAACACCGCCCTTATAAAGATTGTTAGATACTGCAACTAAGATATAACTTATCAAGCAATTTTTCTATCATGAAATAACAACTTTTGACAGGTTACTTTCCAATGAAAGATCCTGCGTGTTCCGCAAACTAGACGCGGTTAATCTTATCTTGCCAAGTCGAACGGTTTCGTTCTTTGAAGTCGGCGCAATAAATTGCTCTCGTCCAAGATTTGTCGGACTGTATTGTTGATATGTCCGATTAGTCGGTTTCTGTGCTTTCTCGCGAAGCTTCTAGTTTCAGCTTCGATTGTTGGAATTCCGAGATCCCTATGGATATCGTCGTTTCTAATATACCATGGTGCTTGTACAATTTCTCTAAGCACTTTATTTTGAAAAGTTTGTAGAATATTGGCATTTGTTTTCTTGGTACAACCCCAAAGTTGTATACCGTAGGTCCACACCGGCTTTAGCACATGCTTGTATAAAAGCAGTTTGTTCTCATACTGAGCTGGGAATGTTTTCCGAGTAACCAGTACATTTCTCTATATGTACTTGATATCGAGTTCTTTATAGTGTCATTCACAGGTATTTGGCCTCGTTTGCAAAGGGTATTCGGGCCAAGTTTAGAAAAATTGGCAAGTCATTAGTTTTCTTATAATTGAAGATCACGTGAACAGATTTAGTTTCGTTGAGGGCGATCCGCCAGTTCCTTGTCCATTCATTTACCTTATTCACTGCGGCTTGCAGTTTTGTAGTCGCTTCTTCGATTGTATTACCTACTGCTAGGATAGCTGTGTCGTCGGCGGACGTAGCAAGGGTAGTGCCATCTTCCCTTGGAATATCGCGAGTATATAATAAATAGAGAAGCGGACCAAGGACGCTTCCTTGCGGTACCCCGGCCGAAATTTGTTTTAGCTCGAGTATTAGTTTCCATTTCTAACACGGAAGAGTCTATTCCCGAGATATGATTCTAGAATATCATATAGGCTTGCGGGGAGAACTTGACGTAATTTAAATTTCAAGCCGTCGTGCCACACCTTATCAAAGGCTTGTGAGACGTCAAGGAATACGCTTGAGCAAATCTTTTTTTCTTCAAATGTTTTCTCGATTACGTCAGTAGTTCTATGTACTTGGTCAATCGTCGAATGCTTGGTTCTGAACCCAAACTGGTGGTCAGGGATAAGATTATTGACTTCAATAACAGGTTGTAGGCGCCTAAGCAATATTCTCTCGAAGACTTTGGAAATAACTAGAAGAAGGTAAATCGGTCTATACGATTTTACTTCATTTGGCGGTTTTCCTGGTTTTGAAACCATTATGACCTCCGCGACTTTCCATTGACTCGGCACGTGTTTTAGTCTGAGCGCAGCATTTATAATATGAAGAAGCTTAATTAATGCTTTCCTTGGTAGAGCTTTGAGAACTTCTCCGGTGATCAAATCATAACCAGGAGCTTTCTTAGGTTTTAGGGATTCGATTTCACGTTTTAGTTCCCTTAGCGTTGCACTTGTGAGTGTTGAATCGTCAGATTGTAATTCCGTCCTATTAGTACTGTCGTAGATCGCTTGGCCATCGTACGGTTTAAAGGTTTCTTCTAGATGAGCGGCAAAAACGTCCGCTTTTTGCTTATCTTCCCTTGCCCATTCATTTTGATTTATTCTAATTGGCGGCGCTGGGATTTTGGGCCTTTTGGTGCCTTTAACAGCTTTCCAAAGTGAATAATTGGAATCGTTTTTCGCTGTTAAACTTTCAAGGTAAGAACCTATCGCACGATTTTGAAAATCCTTAATGACTGTCTTCAACAAATTGCACAAATAATTCAAATGTGCTTTATGTTGCGGAGCGCGACTCTGTTGCCATTTCTTGCGCGCCTTCCTTTTTTCGTTGACCAATTCTTTTATTTCGGGAGGATATCGTAGCCCGTATTTGACCGGCGTTTTCCTTGGATTAGGCGTATTATTCCAGGAGGCGAGCTGTACGATCTCGACGAAGCGATCAACTTCAACTTCAAGTTCATAGGGTGTCGTAAGTGGAACACTCAGTTGAACATTCTCTTCTATTTCGTTCCTAAAGCCTTCCCAGTTAGTGTTTCTACCAGTTAATCTCGCTAGCTCTAGGTTATTGACTAGTTTTACACTCAATGTTAATATAACCGGTGAGTGGTCAGATGATAGATCAAAGCTCTCTTCAACTTTAATGTGGTGGGTAGGTATTCCTTTCACGACGAAGAAATCTATCAGATCAGGTAGTTTTGAAGTATCAGTTGGCCAGTAGGTCGGTTTGCCCGTCGAGAGGAAATCGCAACTGTATTCCATACCTGCCCCATAGAGCATTCTACCTTTTCGCGAGATGTATCTGGAGCCCCAGAACGTGTGCTTCGCATTAAAATCGCCGCCAATAATGAAGTTTGGTTTGAGCGATTTAAGCAGGTTAGTGAAATCACTTTTTTCAAGCGCGGAACGCGGTGGACAGTAGATAGATGAAATTCTAAGAGTACGCTGACTATTTTTAACTCGAATCGTGCACAGTTGCATAGTTTCAAGCTCTATCTTGAGGTCTTCGTATTGTTCAATGCAGTCTTTAATAAGCAATGATGATCCACCTCTGGCGTTCCCCGATGGGTGACAAGCGTGGAAATCATTATATCCTTTTATTTTTAAATTCGATCCCTTTTTCACGTGAGTTTCAGAAATCAAGCAAATGTCAATATCTTTCTCGCGTATGAATATTTCCAATTCGCCGAGTTTTTGTAAAAGTCCGTTTGCATTCCAAGTGCATATTTTTAACATTGGTTTTTCATTCATGTTATTTTTGAAGCACGCGTTTTCTGTGAATTATTTTCGAGCTTAACCAAGCGATCGAGAATAATTTTATTTATTTTGCTTTATTCTTCAAGTTTCTCGAGAATAACTGAGAAAACATGAGAAACAGGGTCCGGCATAGTTTCAACGTTTTTCGCTCCTTCGAATGCCGCGGCCTGAGCGTAGGTCTGCACTCTGGCTGCCCGAGGGCCACTATTCGATGGCTTTCCTGATGGTAACTTTTCAGTAGCGTTTCTTTTGACAACAGAGGTCGAGGGCCTTTCTATTGTCTCTCTTTCTCTGACAATGCTACGCTTTTGAACCGGAGGTTTTATATTGCCTACAACCTCCTGGGCGGTCCTACGCTTTACCTTGGTAAGCGGCTTTGTTTTTTTATTTTGGCTTTTGAGTAGCGCATCTCTCCGTTTTTGCAACTCCTTAGCTACTTCACAGCCTCTATAATTTGCCGGGTGCTTTCCCTTACAATTAGCACAGGTAGCGGAGGATTGTTTGTTTGCTCCACAGTCTTGGGAGAAATGACTTCCGGCGCATTTTGCACATCGCGGCTCTTTTTTGCAATACATTTGCGTATGATTGAATTCTTGGCAACGTTTGCACTGTGGAATTGTTTTCAAATTTCTGCGCATGGGCTCGATTTTTACCACAATATTAAGTATGGTTTTAATTCGGTAGATATCTTCGACATTATCAGACCTATCGAAGGTAAGCATAAAGAGCGGAAGTCCACGCCTTATCAGGATGTCCTTATCTTCTTCCGTTTTTTGCTTCTCTTTCTTGATGATATTTACGGCATCAAGAATTTTAAACCCTTTGGAACGGAGGTCGTTTATAACGTCTTCTTTGGTGCATAAGGGGTGGAGTCCCCTCGCTACAACGCGATGTGGCCTTTCTGACTTTATTTCAAAAGTATACCACTGGATCTTCTCGGTATTAAGCTTTTGGGACACTGCCCGGTAGTCTTCGTGGTTAAAGACGTTAATTTTCCACGCATTATTCCTCAAAGATGTTACCTTAAATTCCGATGTTATCGTTCCTTTAAGGAGGCTGTGTAACTTATTATACTCCGTTACCCCAACGACGTTTATTGAAGGCGGTGGACGATTTTGCCCTCGAAATTGTTTTTCTTGCTGTACTTTACGCGTTTGTTCTCTTAGAGGCTCGACTTCAGGCGAAGAACCGGCTTTCCTTTTCTTACTAGGTCTTTTCTTAGGGACCCGATTCGTTTCGCGTGCTAGCTCTTCTTCATCAGTGTGGTATTCCTGACTAGGCAAGCGTGGTGGAGTGCATTCGCGTTCTTTCTGAATATCAGTGTTCCTTAGAACATTATTTTCTTCTTTTAACAGTTCTATCTCTTTCTTCAGAGTTTGATAGAGTAGATCCATTTCCTTAAGCTTGATTCGGAGTGTTTTAATTTCTTCCTCAGAACTTATATCTTTCACTGAGTCCCGTTTTTCACGCGCTGGCGCTCCCGGCGGACTTCTTTTCCCGGGGTTGTTCGATCTTGATGGAGGCGATCGAGATACCCTTGAACTTTTAATAAAAGGATCAATGGATTGCAATAAGCGGCTCTCCCCAGAATCCGTAGAGCCGACCTCCGAAGAGGGTGGATTTTCCAGTAAAGCTAGACTGCCACCTGGGGTAATAAATCTTTTCGTTTTGTTCATTGCATTTTTTGTATACACTACACGCTCGGTATACGGAGGTTGGATTTTAGTCGCCTCTTACGACAGGCATGCCTACCTCGGGTAAATTCTAACCCCTACCCGAAGGGGGTAATGAGTGAAAAAAAATGTGAAATGAAATGTCTTAACACAATTTGCCCAACCAAAGCAATGCAAATATGGTCGGACAAGACTTCTGACTTAAAAGTCTGACATAATTCAGACTCGTGGAGACGCGGTGTAAGAGAAACGATGTCAAAATGATTTCAACAAAAAAAAAAAGCCGCCGCTGGATATAAAAGAATCCCAAAGCTAAAAGACCAGTGGCATCGGATGAAGAACTCAGCACGGAAAATTGTAAGCCAAATGAGAGCAACACATAGAGCAACTGGAAGTGTAGTTGTTTGTGAAATTCATAAATTTTCTTTTCTTTCACTTGGCTTTGACGTTTAATGGAGTTAAAAACAACTTAAACATACGTTCTGTCGTGTTTAATGTTAGACTTGAGTTTTTCGTTAAGACATGGGTTTAAATTGTCTATAAATTACAATAAACTCCGGTTTAGTTTAGTTATACGTTATAACTTATAACATAGAAATACAGGTTCCAGAAATCGAGTGAAATGAAATCGGATTCGAAATTGTAAATCGAGTGAATCCATTTCCAGTGTTCTGCATTTCGACCGATTTGGTTACTCCGAATTTTTTTCGAAATCACTTTTAGTGAAATTGAAAACAGCTCTCAACTGTCATTTGGGATAAATTGTTTAGATAAAATCGTCTGTTTGGTAAACAATTTTGTTGTTCACGGTTTTTAAAAGACTTATTATATTATAACAGATAGAGGAATCGTTGTAATGAGTGCTGTATTAATTGCTGCGGTATTGCAAACAGAAAGGTATAAATAATATACACAAAAAAAAAAAACGAAGGTTGAGAGTTTTATCAAATCCCTTGGAAGTTGCAGATAATGGGTATGTTATTAAAGCGAAATAAGACAGTTAAATTTTTGCTAATTTTGTCATGAAATATAGGTTAATTTCATACTATCTACCGTCTGAATAAATGTGCACTTCAAATGGTGCTGCAATTTGCCTCCTGATGGGCAGTATTTTTATGTTTACCCCCATTTAAAATTTAATTTATTCGGCCCTAGCGAGGTATCCGTCGGAACGGAAAATTATCCGCAGCGCATACTCTGTCGGAACAGCAAATCGCATTCGAGGTATCCGTTCGCGGAAAATGTAATTGAAATGCGATGACGCATTGACTTCACATCGTCGTATTGTTTGGTGTTTGGTTTTTCGCTAGATTTTGCACTGGAAACACAAATTTATTCAATAAATACAAACAAATTCGTTGCTATATTGTTTATTATTAATTTATTTAACACTTTACCGCAAATCGTGAATAAATTCCGCGACTCATTGTACTCGGAGGATATCGTAAACAAATTCCGCAACCAATTTCTCTCGGAGGATATCGGAGCCTAGCTGTCAAAAATTAAACAAGAAAATGCACTTCATCGCACTTTAACGTAATTCGCCGATATGCGTTGTAAAATGTCGGAACAATTCTCCGAACAGTTGTTCCGAAAAATACCTCGTAGCAAAAATCCTCCGAATCGTATAAAATCGGAGAATTTTCCGTTCCGACGGATACCTCGCTAGGGCCGATTATGAACTATCATTATTGATGTTGGCTCTTAAACCTCTCAACTCAGAGAACCCCACAATTGTCCCATTCCCATATTCTTCGTCGTCGCATATCGTCTCTTATGCCCAAAACACATGTGCAGAAATTCTGTACGCAGCGCAGAGTGCAGTGCTGCAAGTAAAACAGATGTGCAGAAAATTGTTTGACATCCATTGCATCGGCTAATATGGCAACTGTCTTTCGCCGACTAAGCAGCTGATGTGTTTACAACCAAAACAAAAACAAACACAACCAGCACTGTCAAAAGCCGATGATGCCAAATACTTGATATTGCAATTTATTTTCTTTTGTGTTGTGGTATGTTTGAATTTTGCAGCAAATTTAGAAATAGAGACATGTTGCAGTACTGCAGTGAGTGCAGAATTTTCGTGTGTCTATAACCATATCAACGTGTGTATTCTAATCTTGCTGCGCAGTGAGTTCTGCACATGTGTTTTGGGCATTAAGTATAATCCTTTGCAGATGTCTACTTTACATCGAATGACCAGGTCGATTTGAAATCACTTTGAAATCGGCAAAATCGAATTGTGGAACACAACAATTTCACTTCGTTCGATTCCGAAAAATTTTAAATCCAAATCGATTACAGTGAAATGTAAAACACAAAAATCAATTTTCGATCGATTTCGATTTCATTTCGAGTGAAAGTGAAATATAGAACCTAGCTGATAGCTTATCAAAGATCTATGAATATGCCCCAATATTAAAATCTCCGATGTTTGTCAGACACGCTCAGTCCAACACACTCATGCTTATTTTGAGATTCGAACGAATAGTCAATTCTAACGAATTTCTCTATTCGTTCGAATGAACTTTGTGTATTTTGAAATTCGAACGAATAAAATTCACTATCGAGTATGTCATAAAATGAATTCAAGTGAATTTTACATTCGAAATTGGCTGTCTGATGTCATTTGACATGTCTATTTGTATACAAAACTCATATTTTGTCTGCGAAATTCGTTGAAAGTGAAAATAAATCATGGCAATTGTTCCAAGTACGTTTATTCTTCTTAATATTTTCATTTGTTTAAAGATTTGTAAGGAATTTTCGCCTTAACAAAAATCCATTTAAATATGTTCTGGATGAGTTACTTTCTTCCACATAGCTCCGTCTTTACTTGGAGGTCCGTAACTATTCAGCTTGTCGGCGGCATCCTTCCAAAATCGTCCTATATCTACACGGTTCGTTAAGAACCCTTTTGCAACTTCATGATTCTCCTCCATGAGCCTTATCAACATTACTTTTTGCTCCATGTTTGTCCAATTAGAATGCGTCCTATATAGGGGAAGTCTATGTTTTCTTACTTTAAACAGCAAATGTAAACTTACATTTTTTTAAATAAACCGTCAGAAAAATGTTGAAGGAAAGCAATCGCTGTTCAGCGTTAGGAAAATACACACGAATAAAAAACGACATTTGTTTCAAACGATTAGAATGTCAAAATACGATAAACATTCGAAAGACAAATGAACTTTCGATTGATAGGATGAACTTCTTATCTGTTCGAATGTCAAAATACAGATTCTTCGAATTCGAGACACTTTCGAACGAAATCGAATCTCAAAATAAGCGTGACTAAGATATTCTACATACTTCAATTTTCAACCGTATACAAAGTGGAAATTGGAGATTCTTCTATAAATTTGTTTCGTATGCCTGCAAAACTCCAACATACCGAACTCCTGGTAAATAGGCGTAACAATGCAAAGAAATCCAAAAAAAACTAGTACATACCTGTAAAACTCTTAACGCTTGATCCATAATAGACTTAGTGTCCGTTAGATAGTCCGAGTTCGGTAATGGCAGCCGCATAATATAAGCTTGTAATAATAGAAAAGTTTTCGTATACGGCGAATCATAACTTGGTGAATCTGGCTTATATCGACAAAGTTTGGCCAATTCCCTGTAATCAACAATAAAAAGGTTACAATTTAAAACAGAAATAATTGTCTTTTTGGACGTACTCATTACTTGAATCTTCATTGTGTCTTACAGGATGTTGATCAAATTCAAAAGAGTCTGATATAGCCAAGAGGAGGTCCCGGGTACCCATATCGGGCGCAACATCAATCAAAAAATGGTTCATGGTGTGATATGAAAGGTAATAGAATGATGATATTCGCCCCAAAAATGTGGGTTCCAGCAAATTATTGGATATTGAAATACATGCAGCTCCCTCCAGTTCACCTAGAGCGTTTTCAATCAGCGACGACAAGAAAATATTTATATTTTGCGGTTCAATAGTTTCCAAGTTATAGTATGTTGGATTTCGCAGAAGTCTTCTAAAGAAGTATGTCCAAGTTAAATAGTCCACAGCGGCTTCCTTGGTTTGAACAGTTCCTGACACTATTTCAGCATTTATATGATCTGGCAAAACATTTAATAGGCTTGATTCTACTGGGAACGGATCGTAAAGGAACTTTTTATAAAAATTCTTCTTAACATCGTGGACAAAAACGACCGCAACTCCCTCATTATCAAACTGTGGACGTCCTGCACGACCCATCATTTGCAGAACATCAGTTATAGGCATGTCAACGTACTTTTTAACTTTGGCGTCAAAATACTCGGTGCCTTTAACCACAACCAGATGTGCTGGCAAATTAACACCCCACGCAAGTGTAGCAGTAGCGACGAGTATTTGTATTTTTCTATGCAAAAATAAGTCCTCGACAACCTTTCTGTCATTTTCTGATAGCCCAGCATGATGCAGCCCAATTCCAAATGCAAGGCAAAACTTTAAGTTGCTGTCTTTTATATTATACAAAATTGCATGCATTTCGTTATCTGAAACATGAAGAAACTGCTTTGGATTATCGTCGCCAGCAACATAGGTTATCAGATCTAAGGCAGTAAGACGTGTCTGCCTACGTGATGAAACAAAAATTATAGCTGGCGTTGTAGGTGAATACGTCCGTATAGCTTGGTATGTTGGCCTGTTCATTGTAGCCATACGAGGGCAATAGTGTTTGCCCGAGAATCCATTTATATGCACCGATAGTGGAACTGGTCGCACAGATGGTTTAAAATTGTACAGGCCTGTTCTCTGAATACCAAGCCAATTAGCAAGGTCCTGAGCATTAGCTAAGGCTGTTGACAGACCAACAATCCGTATTGATTTTTTAGTATGTGAAGTTATAAAATTTGTACGAGAGACAATCACTTCAATAACCGGGCCACGATCTTCACCGAGCAAATGAATTTCATCAATAACAATTAAGACTACATCCTTTACGTAATCTCTAGTCTGCCAAGATCTACTTATGCTATCCCACTTCTCCGGAGTTGTTACAATTACTTGACTCCTTTGAATTGCCTGAATATCAGGTGACGTATCGCCAGTTAGTTCGACCACATTTTTTTTCAGATTCCGCTCGAATCGAATCTTCCAGTCATTTATCCTCTCTTTGACTAGTGCCTTAAGCGGTGCAATATATACAACCTTTGCTCGTTTATGCATATTGAAAGCTCGAAATATTGCAATTTCAGCCACAATAGTTTTGCCAGAACCAGTCGGAGCTCCCAAAAGAATGTTGTTGTTAGTATGATAAAGACTGTGAAAAATTTGCGTTTGGATGGGATTGAAATGGGAAAAAGAATATAGCATCTCATACTGCCTATTTTTCAGTGCACTTACTGCCAAGGGCTGCAAAGGCATCAACTCTGTTAGTGGTGGATTGTGTTCGGGAAGAATTAAATGTTTAAAACTGAGAGGATATAAGGTTTTACTTCCCAGCCAGCTATCGCTTGTTACGCGAATGTAATATTGCGATGGTAGGGGCTCCCTCAGTGGGATTGTCAACACAATATTTTGCTTAAGTCCATTTTTAACAGATTTCTTCAAAATTTGCACATATTCCGAATGATAAATAAAATTAGTTTCCGGATCCTCTATCCAAAGCCAAAAGTGTTCACTTGTTTTGCCATGCACCCGATCATTCCAAGTGAAATTCGCCCATAGGTCGATTCGTATGCGAAGTACTGTTCGGGTAATTGGTTGCAATGAAACGTCGAGTTCAACAAGAGGCAATTCATTGGCGCATTGCAACAGCATTGACGCGTATCTTTGGTTACGGATGATATCCTTGGCTTCCGAAAAATTCATTTCTTTTAGGGCATATACACTAATGCCACGGTTTTCTATTTTTTCAATTGTATCGTGAGTTAAACAGGAAAATTGACGGAGTGGCGATTCAGTGTTCCAAATTTGTTTTTCAAACATTTGACTGATTTGCAGCATTCTCCCAGCTAGTATAGCATTATTATTACGCAGAACAATAGTAAAAATAGCTCGAGCTATTCGCACAACGTTTTGCACGATATATGACATATCAGAAACAAGAGAGAATGATTTAATAAAACCACGCGATAGATACGTTTGCAAAAGAATGTTCACCTTTTCAGGAACATTTTCAGCACACCCATGGCATGGAACTTTGCAGCTGTAAAGTCGCAGTTCGTCCAGCTCTTCTAATTCATCGTCCCTCACTTTTAGTTGCTGAAACTCTTGAGCATGAGCAATCATTCCAAATATTTCTGCCTCAGACATAAACGGTTTCAAAAGTTCGTTGAATATCTCCACTGTGTCATACTTTATATAGAAATGTGAAGCCGTGCGTCCTAGTTCCGTAATGCTGAAGTCATTTGTCCTATGATTAAAGCGAATCATTTTTGCCTTATCCAAACTCATAGCTGCGGCCTTTATAAGCTCGCGACGCTTACTCTCAAGCTGACGATCCTTTTGAATTTCACTGTATTCAATACCATAACAATGCGGATTTATGCGCATACGAACAAATAAGTACGTGTAGCTAAGCCATTCAATGGCTTCGTCTACATTGGTAACTGTCCCCGATGCAATCTCAGCATTCAAATTATCAGCTAAACACTGGATAAAGTTTGATTCTATTGGAAATTGATTTGTTAGTAAGGACAAATAATGATTTAACTTTTCGTGCGTCGTTATGATAGTGCCAATTCCGCTGGTATCATACTGCGGACGGCCAGCTCTGCCAAAGATTTGAAGAACGTCAAGAATTCCAAGATCTATAAATGCACCGTGTTTGGAGTCGTATATATCTGTGCCCTTAATTATAACAGCATGCGCAGGTAAATTAACACCCCAAGCAAGAGTGGCTGTACAGACAAGGACTTTAATATAGCCTTCCGCAAAATATTTTTCTACTAAGCGGCGATCTGTTCTTAGCATACCAGCATGGTGAATACAAACACCGAATTGAAATAGCTCAACTAACTGCTTGTTTCGGCTTTTTGATATGCTACGAAGTGCTAGCTTGTATCCCGCAGAATCTTTTGGCAGAAAAAGAGCGCTCTGATTCTTTTGTTGCGCTAATTCACGCAGCATAGTAGCGGTTCGAACTGTTGCATTACGAGCATGCACAAACACCATCACCTGATGATCTTTCTGTACCATTTCAATGCACTTGGTGTAGCACACGTTATCCATATCGGTTAACTGTTGCAATGGTTTCACCGATTTGATTCCAATAAAATTAGTGTCGAGTGGAACTGGGCGAAATCTGCTATCAAAGTAAAACAATCCTTTCATGGGATTGACACGAAGAAAATGTGCCACGTCTATATAATTGGGCAAAGTGGCGGACAATCCTACTATCCGGATCATACTTTGTGACGACTCTACTAACCTCAGCGTTCTGGCAACTAGAGCTTCTACAACGGGGCCACGTTCTCCATGCAATAAGTGCACTTCATCTATGATCAATAGTCTAACGAGATTTATTGTGGCCACATCTCCAACACCTTTGCGAGTCACGACATCCCACTTCTCTGGAGTCGTTACAAGAATTTGAGTCTCCTGCATTTCGGTTTTAGTAAGCTGCATATCACCTGTTAACTCACGCACATTTATCTGAAGGGGTTTAAGGCGTTCTTGAAAATTATCGACCATTTCCGATGCTAACGCCTTCATAGGAGCAATATAAACAATTTTAAAAGCATCACGGTTGATAACTCCGTTTTCTATATGAGCTCTTATCGTGGCCACTATAGTAAGCATAGCCACATTTGTCTTACCAGCACCTGTAGGAGCGCAAATTAGTAAGTTATTATTACTATGATATGCCGTTGGGAATACTACAGACTGAATCCGATTCAGCTGTTCGGTATTGCGAAAAGCTATTTTCCCAATATCATCCAAATCATGAATTTGTATTCGATTGTTTCCGACTGTTAACATAGGTGGTGGAGGAGCAAGAATTTTGACTTCTTCATATTGTTTTGTATCGATACGTTCCGCAGATTCAGGCAAACTAATCTTGCTCCCTCCAATAAAAGCTGCATGTTGCTTTAAAAGTAGCTGACTATCAAACACGTATGGATAGTTGGGTATTTCTTCGCTCGTTCTTTTCACAATTTTAGTACTGTGCAGTAGCGGCTGCTGCTTGATATTCTCAACAAGTTTTTTTTGGTGCTGCAATCGCAGTTGCATCGGATTAATTGTTGTGCTCAATGACACTGTGGAAGAATTATCCCCCTTAAGCAAGCGATTGAGTTTCTTTTCATCTCTCCGATTTTGTTTGGATAAGTCTTTCTCCAATTTTGATTGAACAACGACCGATGTGGCAACTGTTGGCCTGTTTTCAAAATTGCGAATATGCAAATCTTTTCTTTTTGACCGTTTTTCATTCTTTTCAACCTCCTCAAGTTTTTCTAATACTGTTTCTCGGTTAGCTAAAAGGTCAACTATAAAATCGAAATTATCGAATCCAATAAGTTCGCAGAGCTCGTTTTGAATTTCACTGCTGTTGCTTTTAGATTTTAACAAAAGTAATGTTTTCTTGATTAGAGTAGAATCTCCAAGTTCAAGTAGTTTGTAAACGTATTGTTCTTTGGGCTGTGACTCGGTTTCAGCCCTGTAAGTCATAGATAATTTGGCACTTTTTGGTTTACCTAATTGGTCCAGCGAAATATCTTGGAGACGTAGTATATAATTATACTCAAATGTGGGCAAGACTATTGAAATGTCAGACCCCCAATATTTGTTTGTATCTTTAGCAATGGTACCTTCCACTAGTTGACCAATGACTTTACGATCTTCATCATTGGCATAGTTAGTTATATCTTTTACCAATTCGAATATTTGGTTATTACAGCTGTCGAAAACAGCACCAAAGGTAGATTTTATCTTATTCAAATGGAACTGGGTTATTACTCGCTGGTCTATGTAAAGATGTAAGAAAAATATGACGGCACCGTCGATTATTTCTGGTACTTCTTCTAATCCTATTGAATTTGTGACTATTGCACGGAGATCTTTTAAAAGTATTTTCAATTTGGGAGAATTTCTCCCCACGAGCAAATCAGGCTTTTGTGTTGTTCTGGAAAAAGTAACAAAAGAAATATTAGTTTACACATACGATAAATGATGATACTAAGTGCATACGATATCAGTGACTTGCGATATGCTATAATGCTTCTATTTTCAATGGACTGCAAGACAATATCAGCTTCGAGATCAGTATTTGATCTTAACGTTGAACAGAATCGTGGAAAATCCCTCATGGTGAAAAATAAAGCTGATATTTATTAAAAAATTGGAATAGGTACTATTGTTTATCACAAATAAAACACCGAATGAATATTAACGTTCAAGCCAAAGATAATATAATTTCAGATATATATAACTTTCCATTGGAAAGGCGGCTTTTTGAGAAAAAATCACGAAGTCACACACCTTGCTCATTTCTATTCTAGTATATGTGAGTTCATGAACTGGAATTTATGGACATGTCGTTTTCCATTGGGATTTTTGGATTTTGCTCTCAGATTTCAGTGCCTTGATTTTGTGCGGTTTTTGAGGCGATGTCGCTAGGGAACGTTCCGAATCGGATTTGAGTGTGTGAGTGAGCCGTGCGCTGTGACCAACGTGACCGTAGTGCAATAATTTGGCACTTTTTCGAGGACCCTCATACTATTTGTTGCTACTTTTTCCCTTTTTTTAGTATGAAAATTCACTTTGGGAATTTTAAAAACGCTGTGATTTCCAAATGAATTTCTATAAAATATAACGATGCTGTCTATCAGAACACGATTATAGTGTTAGGAGAGCCAACAATTGTTAAATATTGTGCGAAAATTCTTAAATTGCAGAGTAGCTTTAGAAATGACACTTTTTTCTTTCACCGCTCTTTTTTTTTTGTTGCTTTTCATAATTTCGCAACGATCTGCCGGATTGTTAGAGAAAGGTTATAAATTTTGGCTTTAGTTTCACAATACAATATAGACTGTAAAAAGATCACTCTCTCACAACGTTTCTTTTATAAATAAACCCAAAACAACCAAATAACATTAGAATTAGATGTCTTTAAGGTTGTTCTGCGGGTAAGCTAGACAGTACTTTAGATGCAATTCGTTTTCAAATGACAAATTTTAAAATGAAAACCTTTTAGCTTTGATTTTTATTTATAAATATATAAAAAATTAAATGAATTTTGTTTATAAATTATATCAACTCATTTTTATATCTACTTTTAAGATCTCTTTCAATTTAGTTTTCTGTGCCTTTTTCTGACGCTGTTACATAAATTCAGTATTTTCTCCCAATATTTAACAAGTATTAGCCGGCTTTACACTTTTTACGCGTTATTTTTTTAAACATATTCATTTCGAGATCACATTTTTTGAAAACTTTTTGAAGTACTATTGATTTTATTGATTTTTATACTATTTACCACCAAAGCATTAAATTTAATTAATCTTAAGTCTAATATAAAAAAAAATCGGACTCTCAATCGATTTAAATAGCTCAATTTACAATTATTACAGCAATTGAAAATTCTTGCAGCGAATTGTCACACTTTATTCACAATCCACATAAAACATTTGCGGATCCACAAACCCACGAATGAAAAAAATTCTATCGAATTTAACATTAAACAATGATTGAAGTGTAAAAAAATTCGCTTGTTCGTAGTTCGTTCGCCATTGGCTCTCATGCGAATAGTCCTAAAAATGTGAATTTTCCAAATAATAAAAAGGAATAAAGGAACAACAAATTTTATTAGTGTCCTCGAAAAAGGTACCAAATTGTCGCACAACGGTCACGCTGTTGTCATTTCTTCTCATCCGACATCCTTCTCGCTACCTAAAAAGGTCGCGTGTGGGAAAGCTCGCCTGGAATTTGCAGGAACAAAGCGATATAAGAACAGGAAAAATTGGAAGTTGTCAGTTCGCGACATCACTCACACATTTATAGAATCCGCCTATACGTGAACCCTTTCCGACACCGCCATTGCGGAAAAAACCGCACAAAATCAAGGCACAGATTTTTCGGGCCCAATGGAACATAAACGAGATTTTTCTTCCTTCGCATTTGAGGTATTGCGTGTTTGAAAAGTCAGCTGTTCTTAAATTGTAATTTATGCTATGAAAATCCACTCAATTTGTGCTGATATGCGGCAGCCAAATGTAATATTTTCTCTATTTTTCACAGACTTGTCTTATATACGTAATTATTAATAACACACTTTAAAGCAGAGACAATACTGAGACCCCCAACTCGAGCCGATTTTTCGTTACTTGCCTACAAGCTATATTACCATGGGCTTGTGACAAATTTTTGCGCTAGTATTGATACATAGAAATTCGTATTGACTAATGTCACGAAACTTCAAAAAATCCGGCTCACCAACACACCCTCAAAAAAACGTAACAACTTCCGCTGCTTAGAATCTGGCTTCCGGTGTGGGCAAATCTGCTGACCGTGTTCACAGAATTTTATCCGTTAAATTTTAAAATAATTATTACAACTAAATTTTGTGTGGACAGTGATCAATTTTCAAAAATAATTGTATATTTATTTGACATAAAAGAAAGATGAACAGTTCTGAAAAATAATAAACAAATAAAAACTTTTTTAGCGAACATTCGTGAGGCAGTTAACATAAATCGAGCAGAATATGCCGCTTAAGGCGCCAAGTGACAAAGAACAGAAACTGAAACAGAAACTGAGCCCCATACATTTGCAACAGAAACAGAATTACGAACAGAATGTTTTTTTTTCCAGCAACAGAATCTAGCGACAGAAAAATGGCTGTTTGACGACAGAACGCAAACAAGTCTATATGGATTTATTGTGGGGTGTTGGGAAGTTTTTTTTTTATTTTTTATTTTTTCGGCATCTGTTTTGTGATGTGTTTGAATAAAAAATGACAAAAAAAAAAGTTTTTAGTAGAGGAAGAGGAAAGAATAAAAGATTTCGTTTGAAATTACGAAATATCACGGCAATTACGGCAGCAGTGTGTTTATGGATCTGTTTCTGTTTCAGTTTTGTGTAGCTGAGCGAACAACGTAAACAGAAACAGAATTTACTACAGAACGAAAAAACTTTCTGTTCTATTTCAGTTTCTGTTTCAGTTTCTGTTCTTTGTCACTTGGCGCCTTTAGTATACTTCTGGAGTTTAGTTATAATTTATAAATACCAACATTAATATCGTTGCTGTTATTAAGTATAAATTATGAGTTTCTCCGTTATTTTATATATAATTTAAAATAGAGTATACGTATTTGTATTTGTTTTATTTTTACATGTCTCGTATTTCGAAGCCTACATTAATATATTTATAGGTCGTACCTTTTGGTATTATAATGGAACAATAAACGTTAATCAGTATTTTTGTTGAATAGAAATACATACAGAATGTTATGAAACAACTAATATGAAAATTGATGAAAATGTACTGAGATAAGAATATACTTATTCACCAAATTTGAGTTGCAATTCTTTAAAAAAAAAGTTGTGCTTCTGAACACAGTCACTATTGTCACAGCCCACCACGGTTGAAACTGACACTGACACAACAGATTCACCACTCTTGTCAAGCTCATTTCCATTTGACTTGACACTTGCATTATTTGTTTTCATTTAGTGTTCGATTTCGTGAATTTATCAAAATTTTGTGCGATGGATTTAAGTACTAGAGAAAACTACATCATAGCTCAAGTCCAGAAAGCACGTTCCACCGATCCTCATGCAGCAAATGCACGGATTATAACCGCAAAAAATCAATTTCCCAACAACTTTGATGTCCGGGTACTACGTCTCTGCGGAGAGAGAATGAAGGGCCCAACCCATAGAATCCGTCGCGTCCGTTGCAGCAACGTTTTCGACTGACAAGTTGATAGAATACACACTCTCTTATGGAAGGTGACACATAAGCAGCGCATGTGCCGGACGCCATCGGACGCGACGGATAAAGTAAGTTTACTTTCTACTTTTCTGTCCGTCGCCTCCGTTGACAGTTGGAACAGCGTGAGAGGATTCCTTTTTATTGGTGGAAATATTGAGCGCGAGAGAGACTCTGTCTGTCACCAGTGCTCTTATATTGTGCGATTTCTTCCTTTTTTTGGGAATTTCTATGTCCGAAAAGCCTTCCGTGGGAAAAAGAAAAATCTAAAAACTACACATTGAAAAAAAAATTTCTTTTCTAATTTCATCACAATAAGTATCTAGATTTCACCATGATAATCACCACATGGACTTACATAAAAAAGAGCTTTTTCAAATCACCTTTTAGCAAGATTTTTGAATATCAAAATTTTCTAGTACCAAAAAGTAATCATTATAACATTAACAAAATGCGATTTTTATACGAAAGGTTATTTAATGTGATTATTTTTCCGCACAACATAAATTTTACTTTAAAAAGTTAATTTTTTCACAAAAAATGCCTATCAGAATAATTATTTAAAAGGGAATTTGCGTACGTTAGAAAGGGATAAATTACCACGTTTTTTGGGACAAATAAGTATAGAGCACTTAAACACTCTGCCTGCCACCGTATGCGACGGACTCTATGGGACAGTTCGTTCCGTCAAATACGGCAATTCGTCTGAATTCGTCGACGCGACGGACGCAACGGATTCTATGGGCTGGGCCCTTTTCCTATTCTACAAATTACTTTCAAATTATATAACTTGAAGCGTATAAACTGGAAAAAGAAGACAACAATTATGAGGAAGCTGCCAAGCGGTTTAGTTACATGTAAGTTTCGTATATGAAACACAATTCCTCATTAAAACAAAAGAACGCTCACATTTCAGAATCAAAATGTTGACCTGTGGAACGAGGTCGCCGAACTTACTGCTGCTGAGAATGAAATAACTCTCGAACAAGTATTTTATGTAAAAATGTTGCAACACGTCTCGAATGATGTGCAGCCAAAGATTCTTTTGCTGTGAACCACACAGACAACAACTTGGAGCAACGCAATGATATTTCACAATAAAATGCTGCAATTTAGATATCGATGGTTGCCTTCCTAGAGTGCATCATACAGTTCCAGCAAGAGGTGGAAAACCGAGACAAATGGAGAAGGGAAAGATCATTGACCATTCAACGGGAATCTCGTACTCAATCAAGTAAGTGTTATGCACCTGTGGTTTTGAATATGCAGTAAAAAAAAATGTCTATTTCCAGAATACAATTTAACTCGGAGGAGCTTATACTCACTAAATTAAATTTCGCCTGGCATGGGTCTCATCTCAATTTACGACACAATGATTACCAGATTTGGAAATAGGACCATTTTATTCGGTTTAACTAACATAACTTGTGTATTATACGTTTATTTATAGTAAATAAAGATTTTTTAATTTTATATATAATCCTTTTTGGATGTCGATGGTTCTTCATTGGGCTCATCCAGTTTGCCGTATGTGTAAGCCTTAAGTCATTTCTTTCCGTTAATATCGTTATCTCTTGCCACTGAGGTCACGACAAGCTTCATGGTTTGTAGTCTTTCGATTTGGTCACCGATTGCACGAAGCATGGATTTAAATCCTCCTTTGCCACCGAGCATTTGGAGGTGTATATGAACGGCTGCTTTGTTGTGGATTGTTGTTCGGGGCTGTTTTTCCATTTGGTAGCAAGAAGAACTCTCTACTTCTAAGTTTTGCAGCAAGGAACGCTTTAGAAAAAATTAAAAAGTCGAAGAAAACACACACATATAGTCGCTTCACAAATTTGCTGCAGGATTTATTGATTGTTAGTAGTATACAAGACAGTATTTGCCTGCATCCCAAATAAATAGGCACCATTTCTTTAAAGATATTGTTACATTCAGGCTGGGATTCGTAAAGATAAAACACTATTCCGTTTAACTTCTCTAATAAAATTCACTTTTATTACACTTTTTCGACTATTCTAATATTTCACTTATAAAGTACCAGAACACTATTACTTAAACAATTCTTCAACGTTTCAAACCAATCACTTATTTTACTCTATTACTTTTCACTTATTTATCTTCACAAACTATTACTATCTCGAACTTTAACCAATCACTTTTATAAATCAACTGTCTCGCCCTCTTCTAAAAGCTGTCCTTTTATACCTGCTCCG
Organism: Cheilosia vernalis; assembly: GCA_949126925.1. NCBI lineage: Eukaryota > Metazoa > Arthropoda > Insecta > Diptera > Syrphidae > Cheilosia > Cheilosia vernalis. Next base: position 46,951,836 of record OX421358.1, read on the forward strand.
CCATCTGACGAGAACTTTCTAGCTAATTCTAAGTGGTTCTAGAACAAGGTTCAGTGGTGAAATACATTTACTTGACAGGTTCCAGTCTCCAATTGGAAGTGACACTTGGGTGAAACTTGTTTGGTGACTAAGGGGTTGTTTTCACTTCACCATTTTAGGTTACACGATACATTCCACACCACAATGTCCCCCTCTTAAACTTGTTCGTCCCGAACAAACTCGTTAACATTTTCACCATTATAACGATGAAGACGATCCACATGAACGACTTTCAGCTTGCCTCTTCCTCGTTGGATGCGATAGACAACGTCGTTGATGCGCTTTACGATTGTATAGGGCCCTTCCCAGTCTTGTTGCAACTTAGGCGATAACCCTTTCCTTCGATGAGGGTTATATAGCCATACCAGATCTCCTTCCTGGAATCCTTTAGTTGTCGTTTTAGTATCGTACCTCGTTTTCATGCGGTCACTGGCTATCTTAATCTTATCCCTAGTGTCTCGATGCACGTCCCTGATGATGTCCCTGAGGTCTGTAACGTAGTTCTCCTCATCCTTGGGCTCTTCGCATGGATATCCAAACATCAATTCGCTAGGTAGGCGGACTGTTCGACCAAATAAGATTTCAGATGGAGTATGTCCTGTGGTGTTATGCACTGCACCTCGATAAGCCAATAAAAACATGGGAATCTGCTTATCCCAGTCTCTCTGGTCTTCGCCAACGACCTTAGAGAGGTGTTCATTCAGTGTCCTGTTGAAGCGCTCCACCATCCCATCTGATTGTGGATGAAGCGGGGTTGTCCTTGTCTTGTGAATCCCGAGTAACTGGCACACTCCTTGGAAAATCTTCGACTCGAAGTTCCGTCCTTGGTCTGAATGCAGTTCCATTGGTACACCGAATCTGCTTACCCAGTTATTGACGATTTGCTCCACCACGGTTTTAGCTTCTTGATTTGGGATAGCAAATGCTTCAGGCCACTTACTGAAATAGTCCATAACAACGAGGATGTAACGATTTCCATTGTTTGTTTCAGGAAACGGTCCCGCAATATCAACTGCTATCCTTTCGAAAGGGGCTCCAACATTGTATTGATGCATTTTGCCACGGACTTTCAGTCTAGGACCTTTGCTGGCCGCACATGTAACGCATTTCCTGCACCAAGTTTCAACGTCCTCCCTTGAATGAATCCAGTAAAAGCGTTCCCGCACTTTTTCGAGCGTTTTATTGATTCCCAAGTGGCCTCCAGACACTCCATCATGCAATTCCCTGAGCACTTCCTTAACCTTTGACCTGGGTACAACAAGCTGCATTACGAACGACTTTCCATCCGGGCTTTCCCATCTTCTTTTTAGAATGCCGTCTTGTACGTGAAGGGAGTCCCACTGCGCCCAGTATGCCTTCAGCTCGGGGCTCCTATTGGATATCTCCTGCCAGTCTGGTTTTCCCTCATGCTCCTTCCAGGCGATAATAGGTTCGATATCCGGATCTTCCCTTTGAGCCTCCCGTATTTCCCGCGCACTCCAGCCACCAATGGGCATAGCTCTCACCCTTTGAACGGACGCGACATCTTTTTCCTCGTGTCGTAAGCAATGTTTGCAATTTGCTTTGCACGGTCGACGGGAGAGAGCGTCTGCATTAGAGTGAAGACTTCCCTTTCGATGTTGTATTTCGTAGTCGTACATCTGCAGCCGTTCGATCCACCTTGCGACTTGGCCTTCAGGATTCTTAAAGTGCAGCAGCCACTTTAAAGATGCATGATCTGTGCGGAGGATGAATTTCCGCCCATAAAGGTACTTATGGAAATGTTTTGTCGCCAATACCAAAGCAAGGAGTTCGCGCCTGGTAACACAGTAGTTCCTTTCTGGCTTTGAGAGAACTTTGCTGAAGTAGGAAACTACTTTCTCTTGGCCATCGTGCACCTGGGAAAGGACGGCTCCAATTCCCACATTACTAGCGTCTGCATCCACAATAAATGTTTTCCCAGGGGTGGGGTACGCTAGTATGGGGGCGTTGCACAACTGTTGTTTAAGTTCCTTGAAGCTCTTTTCGCACTCACCTGACCATTTGAATTGTTTGCCTTTTTCTGTCAGTTGATGCAAGCTCTTTGCGATCCTGGCAAAGTCCTTTACAAATCGTCTGTAATAGGTCGCAAGTCCCAGGAAGCTTCTCAGTTGATGTTTGTCTTTGGGTACCGGCCAGTTTCTCACTGCATCGACCTTCTCCGGATCAGTCTTGACTCCTTTGGAAGAGATGATGTGCCCGAGGTACTTCACTTCTGGTCTAAATAAGGAACACTTCTTCGGGTTAAGTTTTAGTTGCGCACTTCGTAGTCTTTGGAACACCTCCTTAAGGTTATCTCGATGTTCGTTAAATGTTTTTCCTACTACGATGACATCGTCCAGGTAGACCAAGCAGGTTTTCCACGTTAGTCCCAGCAGAACGCGCTCCATTAGACGTTCAAAGGTAGCTGGAGCATTGCACAGTCCAAATGGCATTACTGTAAACTGCCAAAGGCCGTTTCCTGCTGTGAATGCTGTTTTCTCGCGGTCTTCTGGATGGATCTGCACTTGCCAGTAGCCACTCTTCAGATCGAGAGTCGAAAACCATTTGGCTCCAGATAGTGTGTCCAGGGTGTCGTCAATTCTTGGAAGGGGGTAGCTATCCTTCTTGGTGACGTTGTTGAGTTGGCGATAGTCCACGCAGAATCTCGTACTTCCGTCTTTCTTCTTGACCAGGACGACCGGCGATGCCCACGGACTTTTTGAACTTTCAATCAGTCCTTCCTTTTCCATCGTCGACACCATGTCTGCAACCTCCGTCTGCTTAGCCAATGGTAGTCGTCGGGGAGGCTGACGAATCGGTCTCGCATCTCCGGTGTCGATTCGGTGTTGTACGAGATGTGTTCGGCCATACTCGCCGTTCTGTGAAGCAAATATATCAGCAAACTCATTGATTAGACTCCCTGCCATGGATCGCTGTTCCTGATCCAGCTCGCACTCTCCGAGTATATTCTTTTTCATTTCCGATATCTCCGTAGGTCTAACCGCTTTCACATCACTTGCATTGGACAACTTTGTGACCGCAGTAATCGGTACGCACTTTCCAATCACTTCTCCTTGCTTTAGTTTCACGCTTTTGTGTTCCACATTGAGGACACGAACGGGAACCATGTTGTTTTTGGGTTCAACCAGCATCTTTCCGACAATATAGCTCTGATAATAATTTTCTGGATCTGACTCGACTAGGTAGAATCGGTGGCTCCTAGGATCACCTTCCAGCTTTGTCCAAATAACTGTCTCTGACGAAGGTGGTAATATTTCGTCCTCACTTACAACTGTCCTTAGAGCTGCGACGTTCTCGTTCCCGTAAACCATCGGAATCTCGACGTTCTTGTACTTTATAACTTGCGAACCGATGTCGAGCACTATATCATGCGTCTTCATAAAGTCGATTCCGATGATGCATTCGTCACATATATCAGCCACTAAGAATGCATGGGAGAAGACTATTCCTGCAAGGTTTATCGTCAAGAGTATCTCACCATACACCTTTGCTGTTGCTCCAGTTGCTGTTTTCAGACAGTAGCTGCTGGTGTTGTGCAGCCAAGATTGGCGAACGATGTCCCTTCTGACTATGGAAGCGGTGGCACCTGTATCGATGGTGGCTACATACTTTTTCTGGCCGATATGGGCTTCCACTGTCAAGCTTCTATTACATCGTTTGGTCTGGGAAACCTGAATTGTGGTCCTGGGGGCGTCGATTCCAGAAACCAGCTTCTGCCCCGCGAAGTTGGTTTTTACTCGTTTCCCGACTGATGGTTCCGCCGAATGCTCAAACGCCTCCTCGTTATTAGTTCTGCAATGCGGACAACTGTCCTGTCTACGTTCGGCTCTGCACTGTCGTTGTAGATGTCCAATTTTGTTGCAGTTCCAGCAACGGATCGGTCCCCTTCGAGAACTGTTACGGTCTACTACTTCGGTTCTCTGGCACGAGCATTCAACGGATGTCATTTCTCTCACGCGGTGAAACCCTTGAGATGCTTGGTCAGCAGCTTTCATCGTTAAGGCAAATGCCAGTGCCTCAGGAAGAGTTTTCTTTCCAGCCATTCGTAAAGCCATCTGCAGTTGTCTGTCCTCTATGGCTTGTGTAAATGCCTCAATAGCCATTTCATTGATGACATCTTCGCCGGCATTGGGATAAGACAAGTGCGCTAGCCTTTCGATATCCGCTTGCAACAGTTGGAGTGTTTCCCCCCTCTTCTGGATTCGACTGCGAAGTTGCACTCTATATACTTGCTGCATATGGTCGTCACCAAATCGCATCTCAATAGCCTTCACCAAAGCCACGTAGTCGCGTTGTTTTTCTTCGGAGATAGTTTGAAGCAATTCTGCAGCTGTACCTCGTAATGCGAGTGTTAATGCAATCGACTTTTCCTCGTCGTCCCATCCATTGGTCGTTGCAGCCGCTTCGAACTGTCTCTTATAAATTGGCCATGATGTTTGACCATCAAAAACGGGTGGTTGCATCTCCTTCCTTCTTGGGCAGTCAGCAGAATATTCCCGAGCCTTCTGCTTCTTGACTTTTTCCAGTTCTTTAGCTATGTTCTCGATGTTCGCGCCAAGCTCTTTAGCTATGTTCTCGTGTTTATGAAATGTTTTATTAATTTCCTCAAGCTTTGTTTCATGCTCGTTTAATTTTTCATCAATCGCATCGATTTTGTGCGGCGACAATGGAATTTTTCTGTTCTTCAAGAGAATTCTTCTGCTCTTCTAAGGAATTCTTTTGTTCTTCTAGAGAATTCTTCTGTTCTGCGAATTTAGATTCCATAGAATTTTTCTGTTCTGCGAACTTCAATTCCATGGAATTTTTCTGTTCTTCTAGACAATTTTTCTGTTCTGCGAACTTAGATTCCATAGAATATTTCTGTTCTTCCATCTTCGCAAGAAGTAATTCCATCATAGAGCTAATGTCAACGCCTGTACTTACTTGTTCTTCTGACACGTCGAATAGCATGGTTTTTGGATCTTCTCCGTCGTTTTGGACAGCTTCCTGTAGACGAAGGATGAGGTCACTTTTTCCTCCAGCTGTGGATAGATTCCGTTTTTCTAGTTCACTTTTTAATTGGGGTATGCGTAGTTGCAGCAATATACGACCCATTTTGTTTGTTTCTTGTAAATTAGAAATTCACACAAATTCACTTTTTTTTTTTTTTTTTTTTTTTTTTTTTTTTTTTTTTAAACTACACTTAGACACTTAGCACAGAATAAGTTTTATCCCACTTCTGACACCAATGTTACATTCAGGCTGGGATTCGTAAAGATAAAACACTATTCCGTTTAACTTCTCTAATAAAATTCACTTTTATTACACTTTTTCGACTATTCTAATATTTCACTTATAAAGTACCAGAACACTATTACTTAAACAATTCTTCAACGTTTCAAACCAATCACTTATTTTACTCTATTACTTTTCACTTATTTATCTTCACAAACTATTACTATCTCGAACTTTAACCAATCACTTTTATAAATCAACTGTCTCGCCCTCTTCTAAAAGCTGTCCTTTTATACCTGCTCCGCCATCTGACGAGAACTTTCTAGCTAATTCTAAGTGGTTCTAGAACAAGGTTCAGTGGTGAAATACATTTACTTGACAGGTTCCAGTCTCCAATTGGAAGTGACACTTGGGTGAAACTTGTTTGGTGACTAAGGGGTTGTTTTCACTTCACCATTTTAGGTTACACGATACATTCCACACCACAATGTCCCCCTCTTAAACTTGTTCGTCCCGAACAAACTCGTTAACATTTTCACCATTATAACGATGAAGACGATCCACATGAACGACTTTCAGCTTGCCTCTTCCTCGTTGGATGCGATAGACAACGTCGTTGATGCGCTTTACGATTGTATAGGGCCCTTCCCAGTCTTGTTGCAACTTAGGCGATAACCCTTTCCTTCGATGAGGGTTATATAGCCATACCAGATCTCCTTCCTGGAATCCTTTAGTTGTCGTTTTAGTATCGTACCTCGTTTTCATGCGGTCACTGGCTATCTTAATCTTATCCCTAGTGTCTCGATGCACGTCCCTGATGATGTCCCTGAGGTCTGTAACGTAGTTCTCCTCATCCTTGGGCTCTTCGCATGGATATCCAAACATCAATTCGCTAGGTAGGCGGACTGTTCGACCAAATAAGATTTCAGATGGAGTATGTCCTGTGGTGTTATGCACTGCACCTCGATAAGCCAATAAAAACATGGGAATCTGCTTATCCCAGTCTCTCTGGTCTTCGCCAACGACCTTAGAGAGGTGTTCATTCAGTGTCCTGTTGAAGCGCTCCACCATCCCATCTGATTGTGGATGAAGCGGGGTTGTCCTTGTCTTGTGAATCCCGAGTAACTGGCACACTCCTTGGAAAATCTTCGACTCGAAGTTCCGTCCTTGGTCTGAATGCAGTTCCATTGGTACACCGAATCTGCTTACCCAGTTATTGACGATTTGCTCCACCACGGTTTTAGCTTCTTGATTTGGGATAGCAAATGCTTCAGGCCACTTACTGAAATAGTCCATAACAACGAGGATGTAACGATTTCCATTGTTTGTTTCAGGAAACGGTCCCGCAATATCAACTGCTATCCTTTCGAAAGGGGCTCCAACATTGTATTGATGCATTTTGCCACGGACTTTCAGTCTAGGACCTTTGCTGGCCGCACATGTAACGCATTTCCTGCACCAAGTTTCAACGTCCTCCCTTGAATGAATCCAGTAAAAGCGTTCCCGCACTTTTTCGAGCGTTTTATTGATTCCCAAGTGGCCTCCAGACACTCCATCATGCAATTCCCTGAGCACTTCCTTAACCTTTGACCTGGGTACAACAAGCTGCATTACGAACGACTTTCCATCCGGGCTTTCCCATCTTCTTTTTAGAATGCCGTCTTGTACGTGAAGGGAGTCCCACTGCGCCCAGTATGCCTTCAGCTCGGGGCTCCTATTGGATATCTCCTGCCAGTCTGGTTTTCCCTCATGCTCCTTCCAGGCGATAATAGGTTCGATATCCGGATCTTCCCTTTGAGCCTCCCGTATTTCCCGCGCACTCCAGCCACCAATGGGCATAGCTCTCACCCTTTGAACGGACGCGACATCTTTTTCCTCGTGTCGTAAGCAATGTTTGCAATTTGCTTTGCACGGTCGACGGGAGAGAGCGTCTGCATTAGAGTGAAGACTTCCCTTTCGATGTTGTATTTCGTAGTCGTACATCTGCAGCCGTTCGATCCACCTTGCGACTTGGCCTTCAGGATTCTTAAAGTGCAGCAGCCACTTTAAAGATGCATGATCTGTGCGGAGGATGAATTTCCGCCCATAAAGGTACTTATGGAAATGTTTTGTCGCCAATACCAAAGCAAGGAGTTCGCGCCTGGTAACACAGTAGTTCCTTTCTGGCTTTGAGAGAACTTTGCTGAAGTAGGAAACTACTTTCTCTTGGCCATCGTGCACCTGGGAAAGGACGGCTCCAATTCCCACATTACTAGCGTCTGCATCCACAATAAATGTTTTCCCAGGGGTGGGGTACGCTAGTATGGGGGCGTTGCACAACTGTTGTTTAAGTTCCTTGAAGCTCTTTTCGCACTCATCTGACCATTTGAATTGTTTGCCTTCTTCTGTCAGTTGATGCAAGCTCTTTGCGATCCTGGCAAAGTCCTTTACAAATCGTCTGTAATAGGTCGCAAGTCCCAGGAAGCTTCTCAGTTGATGTTTGTCTTTGGGTACCGGCCAGTTTCTCACTGCATCGACCTTCTCCGGATCAGTCTTGACTCCTTTGGAAGAGATGATGTGCCCGAGGTACTTCACTTCTGGTCTAAATAAGGAACACTTCTTCGGGTTAAGTTTTAGTTGCGCACTTCGTAGTCTTTGGAACACCTCCTTAAGGTTATCTCGATGTTCGTTAAATGTTTTTCCTACTACGATCACATCGTCCAGGTAGACCAAGCAGGTTTTCCACGTTAGTCCCAGCAGAACGCGCTCCATTAGACGTTCAAAGGTAGCTGGAGCATTGCACAGTCCAAATGGCATTACTGTAAACTGCCAAAGGCCGTTTCCTGCTGTGAATGCTGTTTTCTCGCGGTCTTCTGGATGGATCTGCACTTGCCAGTAGCCACTCTTCAGATCGAGAGTCGAAAACCATTTGGCTCCAGATAGTGTGTCCAGGGTGTCGTCAATTCTTGGAAGGGGGTAGCTATCCTTCTTGGTGACGTTGTTGAGTTGGCGATAGTCCACGCAGAATCTCGTACTTCCGTCTTTCTTCTTGACCAGGACGACCGGCGATGCCCACGGACTTTTTGAACTTTCAATCAGTCCTTCCTTTTCCATCGTCGACACCATGTCTGCAACCTCCGTCTGCTTAGCCAATGGTAGTCGTCGGGGAGGCTGACGAATCGGTCTCGCATCTCCGGTGTCGATTCGGTGTTGTACGAGATGTGTTCGGCCATACTCGCCGTTCTGTGAAGCAAATATATCAGCAAACTCATTGATTAGACTCCCTGCCATGGATCGCTGTTCCTGATCCAGCTCGCACTCTCCGAGTATATTCTTTTTCATTTCCGATATCTCCGTAGGTCTAACCGCTTTCACATCACTTGCATTGGACAACTTTGTGACCGCAGTAATCGGTACGCACTTTCCAATCACTTCTCCTTGCTTTAGTTTCACGCTTTTGTGTTCCACATTGAGGACACGAACGGGAACCATGTTGTTTTTGGGTTCAACCAGCATCTTTCCGACAATATAGCTCTGATAATAATTTTCTGGATCTGACTCGACTAGGTAGAATCGGTGGCTCCTAGGATCACCTTCCAGCTTTGTCCAAATAACTGTCTCTGACGAAGGTGGTAATATTTCGTCCTCACTTACAACTGTCCTTAGAGCTGCGACGTTCTCGTTCCCGTAAACCATCGGAATCTCGACGTTCTTGTACTTTATAACTTGCGAACCGATGTCGAGCACTATATCATGCGTCTTCATAAAGTCGATTCCGATGATGCATTCGTCACATATATCAGCCACTAAGAATGCATGGGAGAAGACTATTCCTGCAAGGTTTATCGTCAAGAGTACCTCACCATACACCTTTGCTGTTGCTCCAGTTGCTGTTTTCAGACAGTAGCTGCTGGTGTTGTGCAGCCAAGATTGGCGAACGATGTCCCTTCTGACTATGGAAGCGGTGGCACCTGTATCGATGGTGGCTACATACTTTTTCTGGCCGATATGGGCTTCCACTGTCAAGCTTCTATTACATCGTTTGGTCTGGGAAACCTGAATTGTGGTCCTGGGGGCGTCGATTCCAGAAACCAGCTTCTGCCCTGCGAAGTTGGTTTTTACTCGTTTCCCGACTGATGGTTCCGCCGAATGCTCAAACGCCTCCTCGTTATTAGTTCTGCAATGCGGACAACTGTCCTGTCTACGTTCGGCTCTGCACTGTCGTTGTAGATGTCCAATTTTGTTGCAGTTCCAGCAACGGATCGGTCCCCTTCGAGAACTGTTACGGTCTACTACTTCGGTTCTCTGGCACGAGCATTCAACGGATGTCATTTCTCTCACGCGGTGAAACCCTTGAGATGCTTGGTCAGCAGCTTTCATCGTTAAGGCAAATGCCAGTGCCTCAGGAAGAGTTTTCTTTCCAGCCATTCGTAAAGCCATCTGCAGTTGTCTGTCCTCTATGGCTTGTGTAAATGCCTCAATAGCCATTTCATTGATGACATCTTCGCCGGCATTGGGATAAGACAAGTGCGCTAGCCTTTCGATATCCGCTTGCAACAGTTGGAGTGTTTCCCCCCTCTTCTGGATTCGACTGCGAAGTTGCACTCTATATACTTGCTGCATATGGTCGTCACCAAATCGCATCTCAATAGCCTTCACCAAAGCCACGTAGTCGCGTTGTTTTTCTTCGGAGATAGTTTGAAGCAATTCTGCAGCTGTACCTCGTAATGCGAGTGTTAATGCAATCGACTTTTCCTCGTCGTCCCATCCATTGGTCGTTGCAGCCGCTTCGAACTGTCTCTTATAAATTGGCCATGATGTTTGACCATCAAAAACGGGTGGTTGCATCTCCTTCCTTCTTGGGCAGTCAGCAGAATATTCCCGAGCCTTCTGCTTCTTGACTTTTTCCAGTTCTTTAGCTATGTTCTCGATGTTCGCGCCAAGCTCTTTAGCTATGTTCTCGTGTTTATGAAATGTTTTATTAATTTCCTCAAGCTTTGTTTCATGCTCGTTTAATTTTTCATCAATCGCATCGATTTTGTGCGGCGACAATGGAATTTTTCTGTTCTTCAAGAGAATTCTTCTGCTCTTCTAAGGAATTCTTTTGTTCTTCTAGAGAATTCTTCTGTTCTGCGAATTTAGATTCCATAGAATTTTTCTGTTCTGCGAACTTCAATTCCATGGAATTTTTCTGTTCTTCTAGACAATTTTTCTGTTCTGCGAACTTAGATTCCATAGAATATTTCTGTTCTTCCATCTTCGCAAGAAGTAATTCCATCATAGAGCTAATGTCAACGCCTGTACTTACTTGTTCTTCTGACACGTCGAATAGCATGGTTTTTGGATCTTCTCCGTCGTTTTGGACAGCTTCCTGTAGACGAAGGATGAGGTCACTTTTTCCTCCAGCTGTGGATAGATTCCGTTTTTCTAGTTCACTTTTTAATTGGGGTATGCGTAGTTGCAGCAATATACGACCCATTTTGTTTGTCTCTTGTAAATTAGAAATTCACACAAATTCACTTTTTTTTTTTTTTTTTTTTTTTTTTTTTTTTTTTTTAAACTACACTTAGACACTTAGCACAGAATAAGTTTTATCCCACTTCTGACACCAATGTTACATTCAGGCTGGGATTCGTAAAGATAAAACACTATTCCGTTTAACTTCTCTAATAAAATTCACTTTTATTACACTTTTTCGACTATTCTAATATTTCACTTATAAAGTACCAGAACACTATTACTTAAACAATTCTTCAACGTTTCAAACCAATCACTTATTTTACTCTATTACTTTTCACTTATTTATCTTCACAAACTATTACTATCTCGAACTTTAACCAATCACTTTTATAAATCAACTGTCTCGCCCTCTTCTAAAAGCTGTCCTTTTATACCTGCTCCGCCATCTGACGAGAACTTTCTAGCTAATTCTAAGTGGTTCTAGAACAAGGTTCAGTGGTGAAATACATTTACTTGACAGGTTCCAGTCTCCAATTGGAAGTGACACTTGGGTGAAACTTGTTTGGTGACTAAGGGGTTGTTTTCACTTCACCATTTTAGGTTACACGATACATTCCACACCACAATGTCCCCCTCTTAAACTTGTTCGTCCCGAACAAACTCGTTAACATTTTCACCATTATAACGATGAAGACGATCCACATGAACGACTTTCAGCTTGCCTCTTCCTCGTTGGATGCGATAGACAACGTCGTTGATGCGCTTTACGATTGTATAGGGCCCTTCCCAGTCTTGTTGCAACTTAGGCGATAACCCTTTCCTTCGATGAGGGTTATATAGCCATACCAGATCTCCTTCCTGGAATCCTTTAGTTGTCGTTTTAGTATCGTACCTCGTTTTCATGCGGTCACTGGCTATCTTAATCTTATCCCTAGTGTCTCGATGCACGTCCCTGATGATGTCCCTGAGGTCTGTAACGTAGTTCTCCTCATCCTTGGGCTCTTCGCATGGATATCCAAACATCAATTCGCTAGGTAGGCGGACTGTTCGACCAAATAAGATTTCAGATGGAGTATGTCCTGTGGTGTTATGCACTGCACCTCGATAAGCCAATAAAAACATGGGAATCTGCTTATCCCAGTCTCTCTGGTCTTCGCCAACGACCTTAGAGAGGTGTTCATTCAGTGTCCTGTTGAAGCGCTCCACCATCCCATCTGATTGTGGATGAAGCGGGGTTGTCCTTGTCTTGTGAATCCCGAGTAACTGGCACACTCCTTGGAAAATCTTCGACTCGAAGTTCCGTCCTTGGTCTGAATGCAGTTCCATTGGTACACCGAATCTGCTTACCCAGTTATTGACGATTTGCTCCACCACGGTTTTAGCTTCTTGATTTGGGATAGCAAATGCTTCAGGCCACTTACTGAAATAGTCCATAACAACGAGGATGTAACGATTTCCATTGTTTGTTTCAGGAAACGGTCCCGCAATATCAACTGCTATCCTTTCGAAAGGGGCTCCAACATTGTATTGATGCATTTTGCCACGGACTTTCAGTCTAGGACCTTTGCTGGCCGCACATGTAACGCATTTCCTGCACCAAGTTTCAACGTCCTCCCTTGAATGAATCCAGTAAAAGCGTTCCCGCACTTTTTCGAGCGTTTTATTGATTCCCAAGTGGCCTCCAGACACTCCATCATGCAATTCCCTGAGCACTTCCTTAACCTTTGACCTGGGTACAACAAGCTGCATTACGAACGACTTTCCATCCGGGCTTTCCCATCTTCTTTTTAGAATGCCGTCTTGTACGTGAAGGGAGTCCCACTGCGCCCAGTATGCCTTCAGCTCGGGGCTCCTATTGGATATCTCCTGCCAGTCTGGTTTTCCCTCATGCTCCTTCCAGGCGATAATAGGTTCGATATCCGGATCTTCCCTTTGAGCCTCCCGTATTTCCCGCGCACTCCAGCCACCAATGGGCATAGCTCTCACCCTTTGAACGGACGCGACATCTTTTTCCTCGTGTCGTAAGCAATGTTTGCAATTTGCTTTGCACGGTCGACGGGAGAGAGCGTCTGCATTAGAGTGAAGACTTCCCTTTCGATGTTGTATTTCGTAGTCGTACATCTGCAGCCGTTCGATCCACCTTGCGACTTGGCCTTCAGGATTCTTAAAGTGCAGCAGCCACTTTAAAGATGCATGATCTGTGCGGAGGATGAATTTCCGCCCATAAAGGTACTTATGGAAATGTTTTGTCGCCAATACCAAAGCAAGGAGTTCGCGCCTGGTAACACAGTAGTTCCTTTCTGGCTTTGAGAGAACTTTGCTGAAGTAGGAAACTACTTTCTCTTGGCCATCGTGCACCTGGGAAAGGACGGCTCCAATTCCCACATTACTAGCGTCTGCATCCACAATAAATGTTTTCCCAGGGGTGGGGTACGCTAGTATGGGGGCGTTGCACAACTGTTGTTTAAGTTCCTTGAAGCTCTTTTCGCACTCATCTGACCATTTGAATTGTTTGCCTTCTTCTGTCAGTTGATGCAAGCTCTTTGCGATCCTGGCAAAGTCCTTTACAAATCGTCTGTAATAGGTCGCAAGTCCCAGGAAGCTTCTCAGTTGATGTTTGTCTTTGGGTACCGGCCAGTTTCTCACTGCATCGACCTTCTCCGGATCAGTCTTGACTCCTTTGGAAGAGATGATGTGCCCGAGGTACTTCACTTCTGGTCTAAATAAGGAACACTTCTTCGGGTTAAGTTTTAGTTGCGCACTTCGTAGTCTTTGGAACACCTCCTTAAGGTTATCTCGATGTTCGTTAAATGTTTTTCCTACTACGATCACATCGTCCAGGTAGACCAAGCAGGTTTTCCACGTTAGTCCCAGCAGAACGCGCTCCATTAGACGTTCAAAGGTAGCTGGAGCATTGCACAGTCCAAATGGCATTACTGTAAACTGCCAAAGGCCGTTTCCTGCTGTGAATGCTGTTTTCTCGCGGGCTTCTGGATGGATCTGCACTTGCCAGTAGCCACTCTTCAGATCGAGAGTCGAAAACCATTTGGCTCCAGATAGTGTGTCCAGGGTGTCGTCAATTCTTGGAAGGGGGTAGCTATCCTTCTTGGTGACGTTGTTGAGTTGGCGATAGTCCACGCAGAATCTCGTACTTCCGTCTTTCTTCTTGACCAGGACGACCGGCGATGCCCACGGACTTTTTGAACTTTCAATCAGTCCTTCCTTTTCCATCGTCGACACCATGTCTGCAACCTCCGTCTGCTTAGCCAATGGTAGTCGTCGGGGAGGCTGACGAATCGGTCTCGCATCTCCGGTGTCGATTCGGTGTTGTACGAGATGTGTTCGGCCATACTCGCCGTTCTGTGAAGCAAATATATCAGCAAACTCATTGATTAGACTCCCTGCCATGGATCGCTGTTCCTGATCCAGCTCGCACTCTCCGAGTATATTCTTTTTCATTTCCGATATCTCCGTAGGTCTAACCGCTTTCACATCACTTGCATTGGACAACTTTGTGACCGCAGTAATCGGTACGCACTTTCCAATCACTTCTCCTTGCTTTAGTTTCACGCTTTTGTGTTCCACATTGAGGACACGAACGGGAACCATGTTGTTTTTGGGTTCAACCAGCATCTTTCCGACAATATAGCTCTGATAATAATTTTCTGGATCTGACTCGACTAGGTAGAATCGGTGGCTCCTAGGATCACCTTCCAGCTTTGTCCAAATAACTGTCTCTGACGAAGGTGGTAATATTTCGTCCTCACTTACAACTGTCCTTAGAGCTGCGACGTTCTCGTTCCCGTAAACCATCGGAATCTCGACGTTCTTGTACTTTATAACTTGCGAACCGATGTCGAGCACTATATCATGCGTCTTCATAAAGTCGATTCCGATGATGCATTCGTCACATATATCAGCCACTAAGAATGCATGGGAGAAGACTATTCCTGCAAGGTTTATCGTCAAGAGTACCTCACCATACACCTTTGCTGTTGCTCCAGTTGCTGTTTTCAGACAGTAGCTGCTGGTGTTGTGCAGCCAAGATTGGCGAACGATGTCCCTTCTGACTATGGAAGCGGTGGCACCTGTATCGATGGTGGCTACATACTTTTTCTGGCCGATATGGGCTTCCACTGTCAAGCTTCTATTACATCGTTTGGTCTGGGAAACCTGAATTGTGGTCCTGGGGGCGTCGATTCCAGAAACCAGCTTCTGCCCCGCGAAGTTGGTTTTTACTCGTTTCCCGACTGATGGTTCCGCCGAATGCTCAAACGCCTCCTCGTTATTAGTTCTGCAATGCGGACAACTGTCCTGTCTACGTTCGGCTCTGCACTGTCGTTGTAGATGTCCAATTTTGTTGCAGTTCCAGCAACGGATCGGTCCCCTTCGAGAACTGTTACGGTCTACTACTTCGGTTCTCTGGCACGAGCATTCAACGGATGTCATTTCTCTCACGCGGTGAAACCCTTGAGATGCTTGGTCAGCAGCTTTCATCGTTAAGGCAAATGCCAGTGCCTCAGGAAGAGTTTTCTTTCCAGCCATTCGTAAAGCCATCTGCAGTTGTCTGTCCTCTATGGCTTGTGTAAATGCCTCAATAGCCATTTCATTGATGACATCTTCGCCGGCATTGGGATAAGACAAGTGCGCTAGCCTTTCGATATCCGCTTGCAACAGTTGGAGTGTTTCCCCCCTCTTCTGGATTCGACTGCGAAGTTGCACTCTATATACTTGCTGCATATGGTCGTCACCAAATCGCATCTCAATAGCCTTCACCAAAGCCACGTAGTCGCGTTGTTTTTCTTCGGAGATAGTTTGAAGCAATTCTGCAGCTGTACCTCGTAATGCGAGTGTTAATGCAATCGACTTTTCCTCGTCGTCCCATCCATTGGTCGTTGCAGCCGCTTCGAACTGTCTCTTATAAATTGGCCATGATGTTTGACCATCAAAAACGGGTGGTTGCATCTCCTTCCTTCTTGGGCAGTCAGCAGAATATTCCCGAGCCTTCTGCTTCTTGACTTTTTCCAGTTCTTTAGCTATGTTCTCGATGTTCGCGCCAAGCTCTTTAGCTATGTTCTCGTGTTTATGAAATGTTTTATTAATTTCCTCAAGCTTTGTTTCATGCTCGTTTAATTTTTCATCAATCGCATCGATTTTGTGCGGCGACAATGGAATTTTTCTGTTCTTCAAGAGAATTCTTCTGCTCTTCTAAGGAATTCTTTTGTTCTTCTAGAGAATTCTTCTGTTCTGCGAATTTAGATTCCATAGAATTTTTCTGTTCTGCGAACTTCAATTCCATGGAATTTTTCTGTTCTTCTAGACAATTTTTCTGTTCTGCGAACTTAGATTCCATAGAATATTTCTGTTCTTCCATCTTCGCAAGAAGTAATTCCATCATAGAGCTAATGTCAACGCCTGTACTTACTTGTTCTTCTGACACGTCGAATAGCATGGTTTTTGGATCTTCTCCGTCGTTTTGGACAGCTTCCTGTAGACGAAGGATGAGGTCACTTTTTCCTCCAGCTGTGGATAGATTCCGTTTTTCTAGTTCACTTTTTAATTGGGGTATGCGTAGTTGCAGCAATATACGACCCATTTTGTTTGTCTCTTGTAAATTAGAAATTCACACAAATTCACTTTTTTTTTTTTTTTTTTTTTTTTTTTTTTTTTAAACTACACTTAGACACTTAGCACAGAATAAGTTTTATCCCACTTCTGACACCAATGTTACATTCAGGCTGGGATTCGTAAAGATAAAACACTATTCCGTTTAACTTCTCTAATAAAATTCACTTTTATTACACTTTTTCGACTATTCTAATATTTCACTTATAAAGTACCAGAACACTATTACTTAAACAATTCTTCAACGTTTCAAACCAATCACTTATTTTACTCTATTACTTTTCACTTATTTATCTTCACAAACTATTACTATCTCGAACTTTAACCAATCACTTTTATAAATCAACTGTCTCGCCCTCTTCTAAAAGCTGTCCTTTTATACCTGCTCCGCCATCTGACGAGAACTTTCTAGCTAATTCTAAGTGGTTCTAGAACAAGGTTCAGTGGTGAAATACATTTACTTGACAGGTTCCAGTCTCCAATTGGAAGTGACACTTGGGTGAAACTTGTTTGGTGACTAAGGGGTTGTTTTCACTTCACCATTTTAGGTTACACGATACATTCCACACCACAATGTCCCCCTCTTAAACTTGTTCGTCCCGAACAAACTCGTTAACATTTTCACCATTATAACGATGAAGACGATCCACATGAACGACTTTCAGCTTGCCTCTTCCTCGTTGGATGCGATAGACAACGTCGTTGATGCGCTTTACGATTGTATAGGGCCCTTCCCAGTCTTGTTGCAACTTAGGCGATAACCCTTTCCTTCGATGAGGGTTATATAGCCATACCAGATCTCCTTCCTGGAATCCTTTAGTTGTCGTTTTAGTATCGTACCTCGTTTTCATGCGGTCACTGGCTATCTTAATCTTATCCCTAGTGTCTCGATGCACGTCCCTGATGATGTCCCTGAGGTCTGTAACGTAGTTCTCCTCATCCTTGGGCTCTTCGCATGGATATCCAAACATCAATTCGCTAGGTAGGCGGACTGTTCGACCAAATAAGATTTCAGATGGAGTATGTCCTGTGGTGTTATGCACTGCACCTCGATAAGCCAATAAAAACATGGGAATCTGCTTATCCCAGTCTCTCTGGTCTTCGCCAACGACCTTAGAGAGGTGTTCATTCAGTGTCCTGTTGAAGCGCTCCACCATCCCATCTGATTGTGGATGAAGCGGGGTTGTCCTTGTCTTGTGAATCCCGAGTAACTGGCACACTCCTTGGAAAATCTTCGACTCGAAGTTCCGTCCTTGGTCTGAATGCAGTTCCATTGGTACACCGAATCTGCTTACCCAGTTATTGACGATTTGCTCCACCACGGTTTTAGCTTCTTGATTTGGGATAGCAAATGCTTCAGGCCACTTACTGAAATAGTCCATAACAACGAGGATGTAACGATTTCCATTGTTTGTTTCAGGAAACGGTCCCGCAATATCAACTGCTATCCTTTCGAAAGGGGCTCCAACATTGTATTGATGCATTTTGCCACGGACTTTCAGTCTAGGACCTTTGCTGGCCGCACATGTAACGCATTTCCTGCACCAAGTTTCAACGTCCTCCCTTGAATGAATCCAGTAAAAGCGTTCCCGCACTTTTTCGAGCGTTTTATTGATTCCCAAGTGGCCTCCAGACACTCCATCATGCAATTCCCTGAGCACTTCCTTAACCTTTGACCTGGGTACAACAAGCTGCATTACGAACGACTTTCCATCCGGGCTTTCCCATCTTCTTTTTAGAATGCCGTCTTGTACGTGAAGGGAGTCCCACTGCGCCCAGTATGCCTTCAGCTCGGGGCTCCTATTGGATATCTCCTGCCAGTCTGGTTTTCCCTCATGCTCCTTCCAGGCGATAATAGGTTCGATATCCGGATCTTCCCTTTGAGCCTCCCGTATTTCCCGCGCACTCCAGCCACCAATGGGCATAGCTCTCACCCTTTGAACGGACGCGACATCTTTTTCCTCGTGTCGTAAGCAATGTTTGCAATTTGCTTTGCACGGTCGACGGGAGAGAGCGTCTGCATTAGAGTGAAGACTTCCCTTTCGATGTTGTATTTCGTAGTCGTACATCTGCAGCCGTTCGATCCACCTTGCGACTTGGCCTTCAGGATTCTTAAAGTGCAGCAGCCACTTTAAAGATGCATGATCTGTGCGGAGGATGAATTTCCGCCCATAAAGGTACTTATGGAAATGTTTTGTCGCCAATACCAAAGCAAGGAGTTCGCGCCTGGTAACACAGTAGTTCCTTTCTGGCTTTGAGAGAACTTTGCTGAAGTAGAAAACTACTTTCTCTTGGCCATCGTGCACCTGGGAAAGGACGGCTCCAATTCCCACATTACTAGCGTCTGCATCCACAATAAATGTTTTCCCAGGGGTGGGGTACGCTAGTATGGGGGCGTTGCACAACTGTTGTTTAAGTTCCTTGAAGCTCTTTTCGCACTCACCTGACCATTTGAATTGTTTGCCTTTTTCTGTCAGTTGATGCAAGCTCTTTGCGATCCTGGCAAAGTCCTTTACAAATCGTCTGTAATAGGTCGCAAGTCCCAGGAAGCTTCTCAGTTGATGTTTGTCTTTGGGTACCGGCCAGTTTCTCACTGCATCGACCTTCTCCGGATCAGTCTTGACTCCTTTGGAAGAGATGATGTGCCCGAGGTACTTCACTTCTGGTCTAAATAAGGAACACTTCTTCGGGTTAAGTTTTAGTTGCGCACTTCGTAGTCTTTGGAACACCTCCTTAAGGTTATCTCGATGTTCGTTAAATGTTTTTCCTACTACGATGACATCGTCCAGGTAGACCAAGCAGGTTTTCCACGTTAGTCCCAGCAGAACGCGCTCCATTAGACGTTCAAAGGTAGCTGGAGCATTGCACAGTCCAAATGGCATTACTGTAAACTGCCAAAGGCCGTTTCCTGCTGTGAATGCTGTTTTCTCGCGGTCTTCTGGATGGATCTGCACTTGCCAGTAGCCACTCTTCAGATCGAGAGTCGAAAACCATTTGGCTCCAGATAGTGTGTCCAGGGTGTCGTCAATTCTTGGAAGGGGGTAGCTATCCTTCTTGGTGACGTTGTTGAGTTGGCGATAGTCCACGCAGAATCTCGTACTTCCGTCTTTCTTCTTGACCAGGACGACCGGCGATGCCCACGGACTTTTTGAACTTTCAATCAGTCCTTCCTTTTCCATCGTCGACACCATGTCTGCAACCTCCGTCTGCTTAGCCAATGGTAGTCGTCGGGGAGGCTGACGAATCGGTCTCGCATCTCCGGTGTCGATTCGGTGTTGTACGAGATGTGTTCGGCCATACTCGCCGTTCTGTGAAGCAAATATATCAGCAAACTCATTGATTAGACTCCCTGCCATGGATCGCTGTTCCTGATCCAGCTCGCACTCTCCGAGTATATTCTTTTTCATTTCCGATATCTCCGTAGGTCTAACCGCTTTCACATCACTTGCATTGGACAACTTTGTGACCGCAGTAATCGGTACGCACTTTCCAATCACTTCTCCTTGCTTTAGTTTCACGCTTTTGTGTTCCACATTGAGGACACGAACGGGAACCATGTTGTTTTTGGGTTCAACCAGCATCTTTCCGACAATATAGCTCTGATAATAATTTTCTGGATCTGACTCGACTAGGTAGAATCGGTGGCTCCTAGGATCACCTTCCAGCTTTGTCCAAATAACTGTCTCTGACGAAGGTGGTAATATTTCGTCCTCACTTACAACTGTCCTTAGAGCTGCGACGTTCTCGTTCCCGTAAACCATCGGAATCTCGACGTTCTTGTACTTTATAACTTGCGAACCGATGTCGAGCACTATATCATGCGTCTTCATAAAGTCGATTCCGATGATGCATTCGTCACATATATCAGCCACTAAGAATGCATGGGAGAAGACTATTCCTGCAAGGTTTATCGTCAAGAGTACCTCACCATACACCTTTGCTGTTGCTCCAGTTGCTGTTTTCAGACAGTAGCTGCTGGTGTTGTGCAGCCAAGATTGGCGAACGATGTCCCTTCTGACTATGGAAGCGGTGGCACCTGTATCGATGGTGGCTACATACTTTTTCTGGCCGATATGGGCTTCCACTGTCAAGCTTCTATTACATCGTTTGGTCTGGGAAACCTGAATTGTGGTCCTGGGGGCGTCGATTCCAGAAACCAGCTTCTGCCCCGCGAAGTTGGTTTTTACTCGTTTCCCGACTGATGGTTCCGCCGAATGCTCAAACGCCTCCTCGTTATTAGTTCTGCAATACGGACAACTGTCCTGTCTACGTTCGGCTCTGCACTGTCGTTGTAGATGTCCAATTTTGTTGCAGTTCCAGCAACGGATCGGTCCCCTTCGAGAACTGTTACGGTCTACTACTTCGGTTCTCTGGCACGAGCATTCAACGGATGTCATTTCTCTCACGCGGTGAAACCCTTGAGATGCTTGGTCAGCAGCTTTCATCGTTAAGGCAAATGCCAGTGCCTCAGGAAGAGTTTTCTTTCCAGCCATTCGTAAAGCCATCTGCAGTTGTCTGTCCTCTATGGCTTGTGTAAATGCCTCAATAGCCATTTCATTGATGACATCTTCGCCGGCATTGGGATAAGACAAGTGCGCTAGCCTTTCGATATCCGCTTGCAACAGTTGGAGTGTTTCCCCCCTCTTCTGGATTCGACTGCGAAGTTGCACTCTATATACTTGCTGCATATGGTCGTCACCAAATCGCATCTCAATAGCCTTCACCAAAGCCACGTAGTCGCGTTGTTTTTCTTCGGAGATAGTTTGAAGCAATTCTGCAGCTGTACCTCGTAATGCGAGTGTTAATGCAATCGACTTTTCCTCGTCGTCCCATCCATTGGTCGTTGCAGCCGCTTCGAACTGTCTCTTATAAATTGGCCATGATGTTTGACCATCAAAAACGGGTGGTTGCATCTCCTTCCTTCTTGGGCAGTCAGCAGAATATTCCCGAGCCTTCTGCTTCTTGACTTTTTCCAGTTCTTTAGCTATGTTCTCGATGTTCGCGCCAAGCTCTTTAGCTATGTTCTCGTGTTTATGAAATGTTTTATTAATTTCCTCAAGCTTTGTTTCATGCTCGTTTAATTTTTCATCAATCGCATCGATTTTGTGCGGCGACAATGGAATTTTTCTGTTCTTCAAGAGAATTCTTCTGCTCTTCTAAGGAATTCTTTTGTTCTTCTAGAGAATTCTTCTGTTCTGCGAATTTAGATTCCATAGAATTTTTCTGTTCTGCGAACTTCAATTCCATGGAATTTTTCTGTTCTTCTAGACAATTTTTCTGTTCTGCGAACTTAGATTCCATAGAATATTTCTGTTCTTCCATCTTCGCAAGAAGTAATTCCATCATAGAGCTAATGTCAACGCCTGTACTTACTTGTTCTTCTGACACGTCGAATAGCATGGTTTTTGGATCTTCTCCGTCGTTTTGGACAGCTTCCTGTAGACGAAGGATGAGGTCACTTTTTCCTCCAGCTGTGGATAGATTCCGTTTTTCTAGTTCACTTTTTAATTGGGGTATGCGTAGTTGCAGCAATATACGACCCATTTTGTTTGTCTCTTGTAAATTAGAAATTCACACAAATTCACTTTTTTTTTTTTTTTTTTTTTTTTTTTAAACTACACTTAGACACTTAGCACAGAATAAGTTTTATCCCACTTCTGACACCAATGTTACATTCAGGCTGGGATTCGTAAAGATAAAACACTATTCCGTTTAACTTCTCTAATAAAATTCACTTTTATTACACTTTTTCGACTATTCTAATATTTCACTTATAAAGTACCAGAACACTATTACTTAAACAATTCTTCAACGTTTCAAACCAATCACTTATTTTACTCTATTACTTTTCACTTATTTATCTTCACAAACTATTACTATCTCGAACTTTAACCAATCACTTTTATAAATCAACTGTCTCGCCCTCTTCTAAAAGCTGTCCTTTTATACCTGCTCCGCCATCTGACGAGAACTTTCTAGCTAATTCTAAGTGGTTCTAGAACAAGGTTCAGTGGTGAAATACATTTACTTGACAGGTTCCAGTCTCCAATTGGAAGTGACACTTGGGTGGAACTTGTTTGGTGACTAAGGGGTTGTTTTCACTTCACCATTTTAAGCGTAGTATGCAGATGATCCGAAACGAAATTTTCCGGTGGTCTCCAAAAGGACAACGAAACGTCTGCGAAAAGGCAGCGGAAAATAATTTGTGGAGGTTTTTATCAGCTGCTACACAAGTAGCAGTGTTACCATCACTGTCAATTTATCTCCGATTTTGGATACTCGAACTTTTCGCTGGCTTTTTAAAATGTTCATTTGGTAATTGTCCTAATTTAGATATTTACTTTAAAGTTTCGTTGCTTATGAATTATAAAGTAAGTTTATCAAGAAAATATCGGCAAATTACCTTTAAATTTTCTAGAAAAAGATTTTAGAAATTTTTCCGTATGAACAATTTTTTCCGATCAACTTCTTAGTTAATTCCACAAAAAACATAAACAAATCATTCCACTGAAATATTTAATTTCTTTACTGTTCCATCTGTCTGAATTTGTCCTACGACCGCCTATTTTTTATTAATCGTCGTCCTTAAACAATTTAAAAAGTCTGCCAATGAGTTTAGGTATTTTTGGCGCCAAAATTTTCCAACTTGCCTCCATACCTCTTATAAATCTGGCAACACTGGAGCACAAATGTCAAATTTTCGCAAGCAAATAATGTCCCGGACAATAAACGTGTGCGAAAAGAGAGTGGTGAATTGTACCAAGCAATCTACTACAACTAACCACTTTTCCGCCATCATTTCGCAGCATCTGCGTACCAGCTGCGTACTGCAAAACGAAAAGGAGAGCGAAATTTTTCGTTCATGATTTCGTTGTGTCACTTTTGTATGGGATTTTCCGTTTCGGATCATCTGCATACTACGCTTTAGGTTACACGATACATTCCACACCACAATATGTTAATTTTGAAATCATTTACAATAACTCTGGAGTGTCTCTTTGCTATGGCTGCTTACTCTTTTTGCTTCCTTGTGATAGTGTGGATACCTGAAATGAAAAAAAATTAATAATACCTTTGAACTTTCTGGGGTATCTCTTTGCTGTGGCTGCTTACTCTTTTGTTCCAATTTTTTGGATTCTGATTTTCTGGTACAACTGTTTACAACTAACATTTCCAGTTCCGAACTGCAACCCGTCGCGAACACACGTGTGTGCAGCCGTAGCATTCTCCCCCTTAGTCGCGCCAAAAACAAAAAAAAAACAACAAACAACAGCGAAGATAATAACACTAATCTTCTGCCGCGCAAATCCATTCTGAGTGCAGTGCCAGTGAAGTGTTGTGGAAAAGAAAAAAAAAAATGAGGAAAAAAAAAAACCATTAGCGTGGGCGATTCCCTCCTCCTTCATTCCAACTCGTTTGCTGTTGCACTTTCTTGGTCTTTGCAATCGCCGGCCGCCAACGTACAAGCGATTGTGCTTGTACTGTTGTACAAGTTAACGCGAACCAAGCTGAAAAATAAACCAACGACACGCGCAACAAATTCATTCACCGGTGGCGGACATAGACATATCGTCAGCAGATATGCAGTACCTGGTATCGCCGGATGCCGTAACAAGAGGCGCACCGTGGGAACGATGCAGACGTCAGCAGAATGATGCAGGTTGCAGTAGGTTACGTTTTAGGTATTTCAGTTTTGTTAAGTTAGTTTTTAAGTAGCGTTCGTAATGAACAGTTAGAAATAAAATTTTTTTTTAAGTAAAAATAATTTGAATTAGTTTAATTTACATAAGGCAATTGCAATGAGTGGGTGAGAGCAACATCTGGCGGATAGCGGGTTGTGTGTGAAAGTTTTTGTTGGTGGACCAAAGCAAATTGTCATACGGGCATAACACCTATGACAGTTTGATTTGAGAATCTAACATTGGATTTTCACTTCACAGCCCTGCTTAGAAGCATCGGAGTTGTGTTTTTTGGTGTCTGCTTTTTGTATTGATGGGGAATTTTAGGGTTGACATGTGCAACATTCGTGGGCTACGATCGAATCTCTTCTCGGTGTACGTCCACGTTGCTAAATATAAACCAGCTGTTTTGGCGCTGAGCGAGACTCAGGTGGGTGTAAATTCTGATAAATCGGAGTTTGATCTACCTGGGTATCGTTTAGTGCCTTTATTCTTTCTTCACCGCGGTCTCGCCATCTACGTACGTGATGATATTGCCTATACCAAACTCCAGGTTGTTATGGCCAATGTTCCAATTCGGAATTTAATTTCATATGGCTGAAATTCCACATCCGTAGGCAAATCATTCATTATTGTTTCATCTACAGAAGCCCTAATCTAGATAGCAATTCGACTTTTAACGAGTTTGATGCGCTGTCTGACTCCATTACAAGAATTGTCTCCCTGTATCCTAATACTGAAATTGTCATTGCGGGCGATTTCAATATTCACAATTCTAACTGGCTTCGACATACTGGACAGACAACACCCGAAGGAATTTATGTTCAGATCTTCGCTGAGGTAAATCAATTAACCCAGCTTGTAAATGAGCCAACACTCGTACCTGATATTGACGGTCAGAATGCCAACACTCTGGACTTGTTTCTTACCTCCCACCCTGATAAATACTCTCTAGAAGTATTATCGCCTTTAGGCTCGTCGGACCACTGCATCATATCAGCTAATTTCTCGTACTCCAACCACACAGTTAAAGAAAAATCTCCGAAAAGAACCGTATGGCAATACGAGAAAGCCAACTGGAGCGGACTTAACAGCTTCTTTAAGAGTTTTAACTGGTCGTTATGCTTCCTCGATAACGACGTGGATGCCGCCGCTGATATGGTGTCCAGTATTATCACCTTAGGTATGAAATCCTTTATTCCTAACAGGATAAAAAGTATCATACCGAAAGAAAATGCGTGGTACGACTCGAGCTGTAAAGTGTAAAGAGGCTATCAGACAAAAGGAGTTAAGTTTTCGGTCATATAAGGCCAACCCATCTGAGGAAAATCGAAAAAAGTTCAAGCGAGCCAAAAATGACTGCAATACAATTATCAAGCGTGTTAAATTCTCGTATGACCAAAAGTTGAGGGAAAAAATACTACAATGTCCCAAGGGTAGTAAAAACTTTTGGTCTTTTGTAAAAAATATAAAGAATTCGGTCTCATCTTCGATCCCAACGCTCATTTACAATGACATTCCAGCTGTCAACTCTTTAGACAAAGCGAATCTACTTGCTGCACATTTTGCAGCCAGCTCAATGCTCCCAGATTGCGCTTTGCCTCCACCTGTACTTGAGAGCGTCGAACACACCATGGGACAAATCCATATTTTCGCACTCGTACAGTGGCAAGAGTACTTCATAACCTCAACATAAATAAATCCGCTGGTCCAGATTGTATTTCCCCAATCGTTCTGAAGAGGTGTTCTTCCACGCTGGCAAAACCACTGCGTAAGCTTTTCCATCTGTCCTATTCTTCTGGACTCTTCCCGAGAAGGTGGAAAACAGCATTTGTCCAGCCCGTCCCCAAAAAAGGCGAATCTTCTTCTCCCACCAACTACCGACCCATAGCACTTACATCCAATCGTCAGCTCATGAAATATCTTGAATCACGAAAACTCATTAATGACCGGCAGTATGATTTTCGTTTCAACAGATCCACTGGTGATTTGATGGCTTATCTCACCGAAATGTGGAACCAATCTCTACATCACTCTGGTGAAACGAAGATTGTTGCGCTTGATATTTCAAAGGCATTTGACAGAGTTTGGCACCAAGCTCTTTTATCGGAAATGCGTGCATATGGGATCGATGCGTCTCTTCTTCAATGGATTAGAAACTACCTCTCTGGCCGTTCAATTCAAGTTGTATTGGATGGCTTCAAGTCTGAAATTCACCATATAAATGCTGGTGTTCCCCAAGGCTCCGTTTTGTCTCCGACTCTCTTTCTCATTTTCATAAATGATCTCCTGTCTGTAACTTCTAATCCAATCCACTCCATCGCCGATGACAGCACCCTCAGCTTCTCATATTCATTCCAAGACTCACGTCCCTGCTCTTCGGCCGTAGAACTGGAACGGCAACGTATGTTAAGCTCATTAAATTCCGATCTCGACAGCATTATAAAATGGGGTTCAGCCAATAGAGTGGAATTTAATGCTTCTAAAACACAATGCTGTCAGCTGTCATTAAAGCGAAACCAGAATCCTCAGCCATTATCCATGAATGGCACTTGCATCGCCGAAACCGAAAGACTTTCCATTCTCGGTATGTGTGTCCATGACAAGCTCCGTTGGAATGACCACATACACGAAGTCGCCAAGAACGCTGCGAAATGTCTAGGTTTCCTCAAACGGTGCAAGAAATATTTTACCCCTTCTGATCTGGCTGCTATATAGAAGGCGTTCATTCGCCCCAAACTTGAGTATAACTCTCATATCTGGTCTGGTGCGCCCAAAACCTCATTGCACCTGCTGGATAGGATACAGAATCGTGCTTTAAAACTTATTGGAGACACAAATATAGCGAACTCTATAAATTCGCTCGAACATCGCAGAAATGTAACATGTCTCTCATTGTTTTATCGCTATTTCTATAAACAGTGCTCAAGCGAAATCGCCAGCTGCATTCCACCCCTTCAACAATTCAACCGCAATACTCGACAAGCCAGGAATGCCCATCAGTTTACCCTCCAGCCTACTTTCGGTCGTACTATGAAATATAGAGATTCTTTCATAAGCCGTACAACACGAATGTGGAATGCCTTGCCCAGCTCAGTCTTTCCCCCTCGGTGCAATTCGCAGACATTTAAAACCAATGTGCATCGGAATCTCCTATCTTCTCTATCCCAATTTCCTTAACGCCCGCGCTGTGTACTTCAAACTACACCATAAGAGTAGTCATAACCTCTTTAGCGCGTGTTTATTATAAAAAAAAAAAAAAAAAAAAAAGTCCAGGCAGAATCTGATAGAGATCAAAGAACAAGTTCAATGTATTCGAATCAAGAAATGCCGGTTTCCATGAAGTAGGAATCTGTAATTGCAAATATTTTTTTTATTTAAAATTACAAAGAGTAAATTATTCGCTACTTACTTGGACACTGTTCATATCGTCCGAAGACTCATCGGTGGAGCTGCCAATAAATATGTGATATAAGACTGAAATAAACAACAAGAAATTGAATAGTCGAACTGCTTACAACTATTGGAAATCAACATACACTTGATGTGATTCATCCATCTAATTCAATTTCTTGCTATTGTCTCTTGCTTTACTAGCAGCGAACAAGACAACAGAAAAATGTCGTACAACTGTTGGTCGCGAAAGGATGTGTCGATTTTGCGATTCTTCGAGAAACACAAATTCACATCTGCCTCTTCAACGAGTTCATTTCACACACCAATTGCCATAGAATTTGCACACCTATTGTACATGTACTCAGCCGAGCCTTGCTGAAAGCATAAAGACATTCAAACGAAAAGCCAATTTGACAATCTATAAACAAACCTGCAGAAACTTCTTTACATCTTCGAGAATATTTTGAAATATTTTATCGTTCTTGTACGTGTTGAACCATCCGTATGTTGTTATTTTTGCCAAGAGTGTGGCAAGTGCTTGCACAAAGAAGTTTTGTAAATTAGGGCGGATGGTAAGATAGTTCAATATGTAGGTTAGGTTAGGTTAGGTTGGGAGGGCAGTTTTGCAACCGATGCAAATTTCACCCAGAAGCCATGAAAGGCCCATTGTGAATACCCTGTTTGTACATGCAAGGACATGTGGCTAACAAAACCACTTCGATCTGTTGAGGAATAGTTTTATGTCCGAAAGAGGTGTCCCTGCCAAGTCGTCCAAACTTTTGAAGAACCTAGCTCCCATACAGGATGAGCGGCGTTCCTGTAAAGCTGGGCAGTGGCATAGAAGATGTTCCACGGACTCTATTTCCTCTTCGTCTCTACAGCTTCTGCAGAAGTCATTTGCAAAAAGTCCTAGCCTTTTAGCCATGTTTCCTATGATGCAGTGTCCGGTTAAAACGCCGACGAGCATCCGGATTTGGCTTCTATTAAGGGAGATTAGGAACTTTGATCTTTTGGTGTCAACCACAGGCCACAGACTTCGGGTTATGACGCAACCGATGGTGTTGCTCCATTGTTCCTTAGCCAGTTGTGTGGTGACGCCTTCAATAAAAGTCTTAGCAGTGTTGAAAGGCGGTAACACCTCTCCGTCCGCTAGTTGAGGGTTCATATCAGAGCCGTATCTGGCCAGTTCGTCCGCCTTTTCATTCCCTTCCACTCCAACGTGTCCCGGAACCCAGCAGAGTAGAATTGAGTGATGACTTATAGCCCTGAGCGCCACGAGGCAATCTGTAACACATTTCGCATTTATAAGATTGGAGCCGATAGCTTTAAGTGCTGCTTGACTGTCCACACAGATGGTTATTTCCATTGCTGGTAGTCCCATCGATAAGATAGTCTGTGCTGCTTTTTTAACCGCATATATCTCAGCTTGAAAGACACTACAGTGATCGGTCAGTCGGTACGACTGGCTAATAGCAAGCCTTTCTGAGAATATGCCAGCTCCTGTTCCAATTTCTGTTTTTGAACCGTCCGTATAGACGGCTATACCTTTAATGATGGTACTGGGTGATTTCCAGTCCTGCCTTTTGGGTATAGTGATTCTAAAATTTTTCTCGAAGTCATATCTGGGTTTCTCGTAATCGGTGAGTGACGTGAGTCCCTTCCGATCGAAGATTTCAAGTATGCTTGAGTGTCCGCAGTAACCAGGCTTCCAAGTTTTGTTCTCTCTTAATCTGAGAGCGGCTTTGGCTGCAACGTTCTTAGTGAATAGCTCAATGGGTTGCAGGTTCAATAGCGTTTCCAGACCTAGTTGTGGTGTGGATTTAATTGCGCCTGTTATTCCCAGACAAGCAATTCTCTGCACCTTGTTCAGGTTCTTAAGATGGGATTTGGTTTTAACCGCCTCCTACCAAACAACTGAGCCGTAGGTAAGAATGGGTCTCACAATCGCGGTGTACATCCAGTGCACAATGTTCGGTTGCAAGCCCCAGTTTTTCCCAAAGGTCTTCCTACATGCATAAAAGGCATTAAGTCCTTTCTTCATTCTTTCTTCAGTATTCCGTTTCCAGTTAAGTTTGGAGGTGAATATCACGCCCAGGTACTTGGCCTCGGTTGAAAGATTAAGTCGGACACCTTTAAGCCTCGGTGGGTCCCATTTTGGTACCTTATATTTCCTGGTGAACAGAATGAGTTCGGTCTTTTCCGGATTAACCCAAAGACCGTTATGTTCCGCCCATTTGGATAGTTCTGATAACGCAGATTCCATAATATCTCTAATGGTGGAAAGGTATTTTCCTGTTATTAGTACTACTATATCATCCGCGTAGGCGACTATCTTGATACCTCTGTTGACAAGGGATGTAAGTATTTTGTTAATCGAGATGTTCCTCAGTAGAGGAGATAGGACTCTCCCTTGTGGTGTTCCACGATTTGTGCTTTTCTTAATCGTACAGTCTCCTAGGCTGCTGTTAATAACTCTGCTGTTAAGCATAGTCTTAACCCAGTTTGTCAGAAACTGTGGTGAACCTGACTCCTCAAGTGAGGATGTAATGGTTCTTGTATTCAGGTTGTTGAATGCACCTTCTATGTCAAGAAAGGCCGCCAACGTAAATTCCTTGTTTCCTAGGGATTTCTCGATTGTTTTCGTTACTTCATGTAGCGCTGTTTCCACGGATCTGCCTTTGACATTTGCGTGTTGTGCACTACACAGAGCACCGCTTGTTTCGAGAGTGTTCCTAAGGTGCAGGTCCAATAACCTTTCTAGTGTTTTCAAAAGAAAAGATGAGAGGCTAATTGGTCTGTAATCCTTGGGTGTGGAGTGACTAGGTTTCCCTGCTTTGGGAATAAAGACCACCCTCACCTCTTTCCAGCAGTCAGGAACAAGTCCGAGTGTCAGACAACCACGAAAGATTGCCTGCAGCCATGGGACGGTCCTTTTACTGCTTCTTTGTAGCATGGCAGGTATAATTCCGTCTGGTCCCGCCGACTTGTACGGTTGGAAGGATTGAAGAGTGGATGTTATTCTATTTGTGCTAGTGCAGTCACTGATGATAGCCAGTTCTTCAACCGGAAGTGAGGAGAGGTTGCCATCAGAACTGTGTAGCAGCCTTCCTGGGATTGTGCATCCCGGAAAGTGTGTTCTGAGGAGCAGGTCAAGAGTCTCCTGGCCACTAGATGTCCAACAATTATCCTCCTTACAGAGGTGCCCTATGTGAGAGGGAGTTTTGGCAAGAACCCTCCGGAGTCTTGCCGCTTCTGTGGTGGATTCTATGTCGGAGCAGTAGTTTGCCCAGGACACTTGTTTGGCTGCTCTAGTTTTCTTTTTAAACTCGTTGAAGCTATTGCGATATATACTCCAGTCTTCATCGGTTTTTGTCAGTTTGGCTCTATTAAAAAGTTTCCTGGTTTTGGACCTGAGAAGTCGTAGTTCCCTAGTCCACCAAGCCGCGTGTGTTCTTTTGGGAGGGCGACTAATAGGACAGGATTTTTTAAAGGAGTGAGTTAGGGTCTTGGTGAGAAAATTGACTGCTTCGTTAACGAGTGTCGCCTTCGACAATGTACCTATGGGGTTAGGTGGAAGTCGACGTTCGACCAGTTCAGAAAATTTACTCCAGTCAGTCTTGACAGGGTTCCTAAAGGGGAGTTTTTTTGGTAGTTCAAAGTCAATTGTGAATATTATCCTGAAGTGGTCAGAGAAGGAGCACTTCGAGGAAACCTTCCAGTCATCGACCCTGATCAATCTGTCTACTGGGAGTGCTAAAGTTAGATCAATTACCTCTTCCCTAATTTTGTTGTGGAAAGTAGGATGGCTACCCCTGTTACAAATATGTAGGTTGGAAAGTAATATAAAATCAAGTATAGACTCACCTCTTTTATTTATATCCTTGCTGCCCCACTGCGTGTGGTGGGCATTTGCGTCCATACTTACTACTAAGTTGGCTCTAGTGTTGCTGGCGTGCTGTACCAGGTCCCTTAGTAGTGGTGATGGGGGGTCTTCTTCCTCGTAGGGCAGATATGCGGATGCAAGAATGAGTTGGGGCTCGTTCTTGCGGTCGCATATCGCCACTGTCAGATCGCTGTTGCTGAAACGATAAGAGAAAAGAAAGTTAATTGATTTCTTTATCAGAATACAGCTCCTAAGTTTACCTTCACCACTGGAATGCAGGAGTGTGTATTTTCTTGACCTCAGTCCTTGGATTTTGGCTTTGTTTAGACATGGTTCCTGGATTAGGGCCACGTCCACACTCTCGTCTGTCATGAAGAGCAGCAGGTCGTCGGTGGCAGCTTGAGAGTGGTGCAAATTAATCTGCACCACCCTTAGCTTTCCGGCGCTGGTCATCGTTACTGGGAGATTGGCGGATTTTGGATCCACCACAATGCGTAGGTCCTTACCGCCACCTTTCTCCCGCGGCTTGGAACTTACGATCTTCCATTCACCTACGTTCAGCTCTTTGTTCCGCAGACCTACCAGTTTAAGTACGGATTGTTCCTCCGGAACCAGAGGAGCTATCCATACGTGTACTAGGGTCCGCAGTGGTAGGGCTGAATCAGGGATGGCTTCAAGTTTGGCACCAGGCCACAGTTCTTCTAGGCTTCGAATGCAGCGCGTTAAAAAATCAAACGACTCTTTGTTGCCGCACCCGACGACCTTTACTCCCTTCCGCCAACCTGCCCCATCGAAGTTGCAGGTGTTATTGATGTCATCGGATTCTCCCTCTGATATCATGGCCTGCAGGATCTTTGCCTCAACTTGGAGCCATTTATCGGTCGCAACTTTCCCGTCAGGGTTGCTGCGGTCAATAATGGCTAGGGTGAGGACTTCGTTGCTCTTTAGTTTAGCTCTCTTCGCCGAATTCCCTGTTACCTCGTCGGCTGAGCGGATTCTTTTGGGGGCCTGCTTAGCTTTTTCCTTGCCTGCGGCCGTCGAGTCCTTGGAATTTTCCGACCGTTGGAGGGATTGCTTGGCATTGACCTCCTTTGGAATAGTGCCCGGCTTTCGTGGTGGTAGGACGGCGGGAACCTTCGCCTTTGAGTCGACAGCATAGCCCGTTGATTCATTGCGATACGAAGCCTCCGCACCAGGCGTCCTTGCAAAGACAATGTCTTCACAGGGACACACACGTCAAGGTGCCTACCAAGCGGAAGTAGTTCAATATGTAATTCCTGCAAATAAAATATAATCAAGCTAAATTAACTATTAGTCTTTAGGGAATTGCGTAAGATATCAAACCTTATATCGATCCTTTGCTCTAATTTCAATTTTGTGAGAGTTGTTGCGGCGAGAATAATTCCAGTTTTTGACTAACAAATAGTTATTTTATTTTATTCTCGGGATTCCGCAGGTAATTAAGGCCTCTTATTTAACAAATCTTGAAGATAGAATAGATAGTAAATAAAGGTATTGAGAAACAAATTAATTGAATAGTAGGTATGGCTTACTTACATCGATTCCGTTTGGTATTCTTCCTAGCCATCAGGTATAAATAATTGTCTCCAGTGCGATCCAGTATATTTGGTAAGGTAAGCGAAAACCTCAACTTCGGCTTCTTCCTTAGCTGTAATAAAAACGTATTTAATTCTTAATATTAACACTTAAAATACGCGAAAACTTACATTTTTTAAATTTTTTGCAGGAAAAATAAAATTTTGTTTACATATTTTGACATTTGTCAATCGACTTCTGTCAAAAGAAATATTCACCACATTTTTTTTGGTTCGCTTTTTTTTTGTTGCTCACACGGATTCCAAATTCAAATAACACCGATAGGAAAACAAAATGGCGAATTTGAAAAAAAAATCGAGGGGGCCAGCGGCAAGAGGATTACCAGTTGGGGGTCTCAGTATGGTTTGTCTATGGTGTAAAGTGTAATTGACCACATCAAATTTATGTGTGTTATTAGGTTTGTTTGACGTGAGCCCTAGTGCGCACTAGTGCGCACTGGGTTAACCCTAATGTGTTCGATATAGCAGTGAACTCGCCCTGGTACTGAAAACCTGTGTTTGACATGACTTCTAGGGCGCCCTAGTTGTGCACTGAACTGACCCCAGTTATTTTGTCGGGGCAAAAACTCAGTGCTGAGTTGCGCTGTCATTTCGCTTGGTGTTATTCGTTTATTTGAATATCGTAATAAAGATAAATACAATAAATTTGATATTCAAAGGGGAATTGTTTGAAAACAACAACGTTTATGGTCTAAAACCTTATTTTAAAGATAAATGGAATGAAAAAAATCTGGAATCAAAGCTGATTACATTTTTTAGTGCATCGCATATATTGCAAACAGTTTTATCAACTTGTTTGCATTATGGCAAGCACAAGATCAGAATTGAGTTCACTCATTTTTAACAATAAACAGAACAAAGTGTTATCATCTTCGTACTTCGTTCACCAAAACAAAGTATTTTTTAAATTCAAAAACTGCCAGACTTCAGGGCAGCATATTTTGCGTTCGATATGATAGCCGAATTTTCAGGGTTGTGCAGGTTTTTGGGTATGCGAGAAAATCAGCTGACACTTCTCAGTGCGCACTAGTGGGCACTAGTGCTAACCACGTCAAACAAACCTATTATTATTTGAGTGTTCGATGAGTGATTTTTTTGGTTAAATCACCCTGACGAGACGCCACTGCTATTTTGTATATATTCCAATAATTTTTTATGTTTAGAGAACTCCAGAACTCTTGGAGTATTGCATTATTTTGATAAATAAAATAATTTCTTGAAAATGGGGTGCTGTCATACAATCGAAAAATATTTGTTTCCCATAATTTGGCAACTTTTTTGAGAAAAAAAAACTCTAGAACTATGCTATCCTATGCATAGAAAAAAGAAAAAAAATAATATTTTCAAACATGGGGTGCTCCGTGAATTTAGCAACCCAGAAGTAAAAAATATTAAAAAAAAATAGTAAACAAACAGAACTTTTCAAAATTCTTAGCAAGAACTCTAGAACCCTTGCTAAGCCACCCGGAACTCTAAAAAAAACCTCAATATTGATGGTAATTGTAATTGTAAGTAATAGGCCCTGTACACTGCGACCAGAAGAGATCTATTGTGTTGGCCTTTATTATTTAACCCAGGGAGCTGTTGAGGCTCTTTATAAACCTCAGTACCCTTCTTGGTTCCATGTTTCCTATATCTGCAGGACTTATAAATGCCCCTTGCATGTGGAACATTCTGCTCTTTGCCACAGCAGGGCATTCGCAGAGTATGTGTTCCGTTGTCTCCTCCTCTTCTCCGCAGAGTCGACAGGAGTCGTCGTCGGATAGTCCCATTTTTTTGAGGTGGTATCTTAGTGGCCAGTGACCAGTAAGATAACCCGTTAGGATCCTTAGATCCTCTTTGCTTAGCTCAAGTAACTTTTTTTGTTTTACTACGAGCTGGGATTATGAGTCTTTTTGCCTGCCTCTGTCCTTTGGATTTTGTCCAGTGTTCGGCAAGGTGATCATCTTCCCATTTCCTGAATTTTGAGTGTACGTAACTCAAAGGTAACCCGAAAAAGGGCTCAGGACCAGTGAGCAGGCGTGATGCGCCTCTTCTCGCTAGACAATCCGCTCTTTCATTTCCTTCGAATCCCTCATGGCCTGGTATCCACGCGACGGTGACTGTGTTGTCCTTGGCCAAGTCTTCGAGGAGGTTAAAACATTCCCAAACTAGCTTTGATCTGATCGAGTACGATCTCAGGGCTTTAAGAGCTGCCTGGCTGTCTGAGAGGATGAAGATGCGGGCACCCTTAGTGCGCCTTCGTAAGCATTCTCGGACACATATCTCTATGGCATGTACCTCCGCCTGAAAGATGTCTGGTGATTTTCCCAGTGCTATGGCTCGTTGGAACCTGGGCCCATAGACCCCAGGATCGGTCGCATCATCTTCCATCTTTGAGCCGTCGGTGTACCAGATTTGTGATCCCGATGGTATTACGAATTGGTTGGTTCTCCAGATATTCCTGTCAGATATGATTATCTTGAATTTTCTGGTGAAGCGAAGCCTTTTAAGCATGTTGTCTGATACCTTGACCACAGGATCATCTTGAAGCATTTGTAATACCCGAAGGTGTCCTGTGAGGTTTCCTGCTTTAAGATTTGATATATCAGGGAGCCTTAGGGCACTAAGACCTGCTTCCTTCTTTACAGAAATATGTAAAGGCAACAGGCTGAGCAATGAGCATTGCCCCTATGGCTGCAGTTGGACAAGTTTTCATTGCCCCCGTTATACCAACACATGCTAAGCGATATATCTTGTTTAGTTTTTGTTGGGCCGTTGTTTGTTCGGTTTTTGGCCACCATGATATCGCTGCATAGGTGATCATTGGTTTGATGATCGTGTTGTATGACCAATAGATCATTTTTGGTTTTAAGCCCCAGGTTTTGCCGTAAAGACGCTGACACATATAAATTGCCTTTGTCGCCTTCTTTGTGACTCGATCAAGATGTGAATTCCAGGTGAGGGTCTTGTCTAGGATTACTCCTAGATATTTTACCTCTCCTGATACGTCGATGATTGCGTTATTCAGATTGATCGGTTTTAGTTCTAGTTTTCTTTTTCTTGAGAATGGTATCAGGACCGTTTTTGAGGGATTTATGGTCAATCCTTTGTTCTGACACCATCTGTAGGTTAAGTTTAGGGCCCTTTGCATGATTTCCGATATTGTGGAGTCATGCTTGCCCATAACAGTGATTACTACATCATCTGCATAACCTTGTATTGTATACCCCGATTGTGTGAGGTGATCTAGGAGTTCATCTATGACTAGTGTCCAGAGGAGAGGAGAAAGTACTCCTCCTTGAGGACAGCCTCTAGTGGCTTTGGCAGTCTTTTGTGAGCCTCCATACGTCAGGTTAATGATTCTGCTTTCTAGCATATTCAGAACCCATTTTATGATTAGTGGGGCAATGCCTTTCCTTATCATAGCTTTCTTAATGGCATCGAAGGAGGTATTGTCAAACGCTCCCTGGATGTCAATGAAGGCACAGAGAGCCGTTTCCTTTACTGCGAGAGCCTTTTCAATCGTCGTTGTGAGGCTATGTATGGCAGTTTCGGTAGACTTGCCAGCTTGATATGCGAACTGGCTAGCATGAAGTGGGTTACCTTTAAGGAACTGATCCCTTATATATTGATCTAGGACTTTCTCCATGGTTTTTAGGAGGAAAGAGCTGAGGCTGATGGGGCGATATGATTTCGCTAGTTGTTCAGATTTCCCACCTGCCTTTGGTATGAAGACCACCTTGACCTTAGTCCAGCTCAATGGTACGTGGCTTAGAGATAGACTGGATCTGAAGACTCTAATTAGTTGAGGAACCAATAGCTCCATACCCTGTTGTAGTAGGCAGGGGTAGATGCCATCAGTTCCTGGTGATTTGAAAGGCTTAAAGGACGAGATCGCCCATTTAACCCTGTCTCGCTGAAATATTTTCCCGGATAGACTGTAATCCCATTTTGATACCGTGAGATCCTGGTGCCTCATCGGTACCATTGGATTGTCTATGCAGATGCATTCCGGGAAATGTGTATCCAGAAGAAGTTGACAGGTTTCTTCAGGAGTATCTGTAAATTCGCCATTGTGCTTTTTAAGGGAGCAGATACCGTTTGAGTGATCGCGAGCAAGGACTTTTTGGAGTCGTGTAGCTGCAGGGAGATTTTCAATGCTCTCACAGTGTTTCCTCCAAGTCACTCTTTTGGATTTTCTCAATTCTGTGTTGTATTCAGTAAGAGCTGTTCTGTATTGGCACCAGTTGCCATTGTTTTTAGCTCTATTGAAAAGCTTTCTTGCAGTGCTCCTAAGGGCATCAAGTCTTTTGTTCCACCATGGGACATCTCTTCGTGTTTTCCTATTTTTGAGGGGACAACTACTTTCGTAGGCGAAGATTATGTCTTTTTGGAGTTGTTCAGATTCAATTTCCAACTCCGGAACGGTCCATAGTGGAACTAAAGAACGATTTATTTCTGATTCAAGGACTAAATTATAGGTTTCCCAGTCAGAGGATTTTGGGTTCCTGTAAACTGTGTTTCTTACGGAATAAGCTTCCAGGTCGAATCTGATGTGATTGTGGTCCGACATGGATGCTTCTCCAGAAACATGCCAGTTTGTGATGATATTAATATTGATGGTACTTCCCATATAAAATTTTCGTACCAAAATTGATATTTAAGCTTAAGTAGGTGAGGTTACCATAACTGCGTACACAGTTTTTGGCTTAAAATTCTAACTACGACATATCTCGAAAAAGGTCTTACGATTGTAACAAAAAATAATTTGTAAGGTAATGTGGTCAGTTTAACTCTATATTCAGGCCTATTCGGCAAAATCTTTTATCAATTTGTTCTGTTATTCTGTTATGAATTTCCATACAAAGGTTCGAACTGTCATAAAATCTTTTACGGCCTTTAAAATTGGTATTCTGTGTGGAAAAATATTTTATGAATTTTGTGTTTTATTTTCTTTGTTTGAAGCATACACAGTGACTTTGCAGCTTTCTTTTATTGGTGAGAATTTGGATGAACCCATTTTGCGATTTTAAATTTGTATTTCCTTTGTGACGATGTCCTTTTGTCTCTTTTCTTAGTTCTTCTTCGTCTGTCGAAAACTCGGTAGGTTGGACATTCACTTTCTTTGGTTTTTGGCCTCTTCTTTCAACAATTGCAACTCTTGCTTAAGATTATTTATTTCCTCAACCGTGTCTCATTCAGTTGCTTCTTCTTTTCTAGATGGGGTGCTCTTTATCTTCTGAGAAGAGTAAAGGTCCAACGGCTGAGGTGGCTGTTCCGGCGTCACCGCCGGTTTAACATTTGGTTTTTACTTTTTTCATCAAAATGCAACTTGACCGTGCGTCTAGCTCCTTATCGCGAACTTTTTTTCAGAAATCGTTGACTAATTTTTATTATACACTTATGGGGGCTTTGCTTAGAAGCCACGACTGTAATTCTGCAAAAGTCGGCGAATTAGGAAAGATACTCATGCTGTACTAAAAGTTAAGACCTACCAGCTTGAGCTTAATGATTTATTTTTTTCCCGAGAGAGATCAATATTGATTGACACACGAAGAAGAACGCCTTTATACCAGAGTTAACTTTTCTCTAGTTTTAATTAGAATAAAACAAAAAATACTATATTTTGAAATAAATAAAAAAAACTTTGTGAATTCTTTAAAAATTTAAATTCTAGAGAAGTTTTTAATGGACAAAATCCTACACTTATGTGGTAGGATAACTACAAAATATCCTGGAAAGAATGAACTATGTGATGAGCTTGTCGTTGCAAAGAATGTCTGGAAAACCCTGAGTAAGCAAAAAAATACCAACCCAAAGCTTATAAGCGAAGAGATGTGGTCAACAGTCTTCTGTCACTGCAAGGATAATGACATTCTTGTTCCTAATTTCAAACTCATTCTGGAGTATATATTCTGTCTGCCAGGAACTTCAGCTCCAGTTGAGACAGTTTTCTGTCTCATGAACCACACGTGGAGACATGACAGAAGGCAAATAATAATCTAATAAGTATCCCTAAAAACTTTTTTTTGTAGGTGGCGTGTCCCTGTTAGTAGGTTCAAAAAAATGACAAACCTAACAATAACCAAATTAGCGTGCGTAACTGGGGACAGCTGGCTAAAGATCGTGCTAGCTGGAGACGCTTGTTGGTTGATGACCAGGTCCACGCCGGAGCGCCACTTGAAGTAAGTAAGTGTAAGACACACTGAACAAACCCTAGAACCGAAACTATCTGTAAACGTGAACTCGGGAAGACGCCCTTCCTGGTTATATGGAAAAATTGATATGAACTCAATTTGAATGACAAATCCACGGAGCTACGTTTCGCAGCCTACTCTATGCTACCTAATAGATCAGGAGGGGTTTCCCTGCGCTCTCTCTCATATGATCGATAAAGATACAGTCAGAAAATTTTAATTAAATGGAAGTACCTACATTTAAACATGCTGAGCACGATGGTGCCTATAAATAAATTTTGTCCTTACCCGAACCCGAGCGTTTATCGCTTATGTATAGCTTTCCTTCTCTTTCTCTATTCATTATAATCTTTGTTCTAACTCGTAGAACGAAATTCTTCAAAACGTTTCAGTCCTTGAAATTTCACTGCCACCTAAGAAGTTTTTCTTCAAAAAGTTGGCAAGGTAGGTACCTATGGAAATAAACTTTGTAAGTAGTTCTACTTTTAAAATTTTTTACAGAAAATAAAGTTTATTTAATTTTGTTGTATTTTATTTAGCATACTAAGTGTTTTTTTGTTGTCCTATTTCGGATATAATCATGTAAGCCAATTTATGAAGGCTTAAAATACCTTCAGTTTTGTGAAATAATTATATTCAATGAAGCATTTGTTCATTTGTAGAATGAAATTAATCTTTACACTAACTTCTCTCGTGAAAAGTATAATACGTAAATACGTACACACGTATGAATTTATTTTGTAATTAATTTTTTCTCATACATTCTGTTAACCCGGTAATATGGATTGACTTGTAAAATGTTCCGGCTACTTAGCTATATCTTAAATTTGTGCATTGCAATTTTTCTTGTAATGAAACTAGCATTTTTTTTTAAAGCTGTAAAAATTTTGTTTAATTAACCGCCCATTTGAAGTCAGACACTGGTCGGTATGACACGCAGGCAATGCGCATAAGACGTTTTTGGACTTTGACCTTCAAGCCCAAAAACCCACAATACACGTCAAAGCTGACCAATATTTTTGTAGAGGATTAAATCAGGCAAACCTAAAAGTCCGACGTCTATTGAACTTATTCTAAGAAATAATTCAATTTAATATGCTACATCATGCAGAAAATGCATTACAAATTCAATAAATATGTTTTCGATCTTATCTAATTAAAGTTATTAGGTTATTACACATATAGGTACGGTACGTACATGAATTACATTGACTAAATGCTTTTAAAGTCAAGTAAGTAACTGTAAAAAGTAAGGGGAACATAACCATTACATGAATATACATAAAATATATGTATTCCAGTGAACGTAGTATCCTTGCCACCACAAGATGTAGAAAACGCAAAAACCAATTACAATTTAACAACTAAATACTCTTTATTATATCAGCAGGGAGTCTTGCGAAGAAATCGTCCATGATAGAAAACACATTTTTATCATGCGATCGAACTGCTGCTGAACATTTGCAAATTGGTATTTGCGAAGTGTGCAACAGAATTCCGAAAGTATAATAATCTATATTCCTTAAAGTTATCTTAGTGAACAGAATTGTTTCTACTTAAATTTGTGTAAGACTGGGAATATATTTCCGTTAATAAAGTGTTAATGTGATTCAAAAATAATTTGAGAATTTTTTTAAGTGTTTTTGTTTTTAACATAAAGTTCACAATTTTTTTGTCTCAGCATTTAATATTTCATTTCAATTCAAATTCTGTTCAGCCATGTTGTTGTTAGTACATTAAACTATCAAAAATATTTAATAAATATTTATCTATATCTTCAAGGACTTACATAATATACTCTTTTTTTTAGAGAACCAGTACCCAGTACAGTGAATACCACCTACGGTAAAAAGTGGGTCTTGTGTGATATTCCCCATTCATGTTTCCTCCAATGATACCCCAGTTTGTTAATAATCTGTTGATTTTTCCTCCTTGTCGCACATTTCTCAAATGTTGCTCTGTGCTATATTAATAGCCATCAACTGTTTTTTCACACTGCAGTGTTCAGTGACGAAGTTTGTGATTTTTACATTTGCCTAAGAGCTGTAACACAATAAAAACACTGGAATTCTAATCAAGTGAATTTCTGGCTCTTGTATATTTTCATTAGCCTAAAGTTTGTTCTACTATTTTTCAATCAGAACTCTAGGAGCTGCCTTGCGCTCAAGTGGAGTGAACAGTAATAAATTCAAAAATAAAACGAGAAGTGAGAAGAGAAGTTAAGTAAATCAATTAACATAGCGCAACAAAACTTTAATTTCGTCATGATCGAAACTGAGAAGTAAAATTTTAAATTTATTAATAAATTCGGGTATAAATCTAAATACACGAATATTCATAGGAAAACTATTAAACAGTTTACGAGATACAACGGAGTAGAAATTTTTGATCAAAGAGGTGCGAAAAGAGGCAAAACTAAAAAATTGCTTGAACTACTACGAAAAGTGCGAGTGTTAGAAATTGGCAACCTCTCAAAAAAATTATTGAAACTTTAATGTAGATAATACAAATGTAGAACTTTCAATATTCGGAATAAAACCATAGAACGAGCCTAACAAGCTATTCTGGTAGCGGACTTTTGCAAAACAGCCAGTGGCTGAATCTTCGTTTGATAGGCAACCTATACCATCCTGCAATTTGGATTGGAATTTGACAAAAAAAAAAAAACTGTTTATAGTGTTCTATTATTACAGTATTTTCTAAGGCGATAAAAGTTGCGTAAAGTATGTCGAAAATATTGTTTTCAATTTGAAAGATATTCAGACCAAATCATATTTCGCCAAAAGTAAAGCCAAAATATTTAACTTACCAGTTGACTATGATTATATTCTAAGTGAAGCACCATATAAAAGTCGTTCTTCATTTTCTCAAAAACTAGAAAACATAAATCAATCCGGCTTTCAGTGTAGAATTAAGAATTACTAGGGGCAGTAAATACTAAGAGCAAGTTTAGTGTCTACATTTCCAATATCGAAAAAAAACATCTAGCTACATTTCTTTTTTAACTTTTTTTCCCTATTTCAAGTTTGAAAGTATTTTATTCACAAACTTTTAACAGAAATAATTTGATTTTAAAATAATACAAAGGAACAGATTAAAAGCTTTCAAGAATGCTGTAGTCGTTTATTATAAGTGCTGCCATTGATTTTGATATATTTTTTTTTATTTTAAACATTTTTTTTTTAAATTACCCCTCCCGCCTCAACAGAACCAGATAGACCTCCCTCCCGAAGTAAAAAATGTTTGTATTTAACCAGCCTACAAAAAAGAAACGGCAATAGTTTTCTGGCGAGTAAGTTATATTACTACTGCCGAAGGCTTTTTAAGTTATAATTAGGATACTGGAACTAAATGTGAGGAGAAACAAAGATTCTCAATTATTTTTCCCCTGACAATTTCTGTTTGGAAATTATCGTCAAATTTTTGTATAAAAACGACCAACACAAATTCACTTTCTTTTTGTAACATTAAGCTTCTGTCTATTTTTACATTGCTAATTGTATAGGTATATTATGAAACATTCTATCGTCTTGCTGATGCAGCACTGCACCGAAGCCTAATGTTGCTTGCATAGTCTCAAATTCGACAATTTTGTTCATCCAGATATGCTGAGGATGATTTTTGGATGAAAACTAGGATCGGTTTCCAAATGCTCCAGAACCCATTCAGCCAATATATGTCGTTGTCTATGGTCGTTTACCTTCAGCTCATGAAGTAAAATTTGCCAAGTTGTGGTTTGCGAAAGGCCGATTTCTTGTGAGCGACGCGAAATCGACAACCGCGGATTATTCTGGAAACTTTCCACAGCGGTGATGTTTTCGGCAGATCTAGTTTACTGAACCAGTGGACTCAAAGGTTCGAATCCCGCAAAAACCCAAATTCCAACTCAGGGTTTTTTCACTGCGCCACCTCTCGCGAACATCTGACAAACATCCGAGGGTATAAACTGTCTTGAAAGAGCTTCTCAATTAGCCATTTGGAATCAGCATAAAATTGTAGATCCCTTCCATTCGTTCCAAAAATTAAAATTCACACAAAACGAATGGTTGTGAGAAGCTAGGCCTAGGATAGCTTCAAAAATATGGCCGCTATAAACTGTCAAAGTTCGGAATTCCTTATTAGAAGACAATTTTATACAATTTAGCTTAAGGTTTTTTTTTTTTTTTTTTTTTTTTTTTGTGTTGGGAATTCGCTGGAAGTAAAAAATCATCGAAAGACATTGCAGAGCTATACGCGAGGGATGCTTCTGCAATA
The DNA here is from genome assembly GCA_949126925.1 of Cheilosia vernalis. NCBI lineage: Eukaryota > Metazoa > Arthropoda > Insecta > Diptera > Syrphidae > Cheilosia > Cheilosia vernalis. The sequence continues at coordinate 46,995,181 of OX421358.1, forward strand.
GTGATGGACTTTAACTCATCTAAAAAAACTCCCGGGGGACTGGCATAAGCCATCCCGAAAAAGATTGCACCTAGTCGTACGACTAATCAGCAAATTTTATTTTGAATAATTTAATGAATTTAAAGAAATAAAACCGCCGTTTGTCGGATTTTTAAACTTGTTTTGTTTGAAATTAATACCTAATTTCTTAGCCCTAGCTAAATCTTACAGATCAAGAGGTTTAATCCGTCTCAGTCTCCTGATTACATTGTCATTATTTAAAAGTTCTGTTATATCTGTGTTTACGTGGTTGAGAAGCCGATTTCTATGCCTCCGAGCAACCTTCTTAACCTCATCTTCAACCATTTCAACATTTAGATCCCTATGCAGATCGGCGTTGCGTATGTACCAAGGTGCATTAACTATGTTCCTTAGTACTTTATTTTGAAAAACCTGAATTTTTTGTAAGTTTGTTTGGCATGTACATGCCCACAATTGGAGCCCGTAGGTCCATACTGGTTTTAAAACTTGCTTGTATAGCAAAAACTTATTGTAGTTGGACAGGGATGAGTATCTCCCAATAAGCCAATACATTTTACTGTATCGCATGTTCAACTCATCTTTTTTTTTCTTAACGTGCGCTTTCCAACGCAGTTTAGCGTCTAGAGTCATGCCTAGATATTTAGCTGTGTTAGAAAATTCTACTACATTGTTGTTAATGTAGACTGGAATGTGTGGTACGTTTTTATACGTAAAATTAATATGGACTGACTTAAGGTCATTTAATCTAATCTGCCATTTCTTAGTCCATTCTGAAATATTGTTTATTGCCGTCTGAAGCTTTTTTGTTGCTAATTCGACAGTTGCTCCCACAGCAAGGACGGCTGTGTCATCTGCAAAAGTAGCTATGGTGGTTTCTTTTTCACTTTCAGGCAAATCGCTAGTGAAGAGTAGGTATAAAACTGGACCTAGCACACTGCCTTGCGGTACACCAGCTTTAATCTCTCTTAATGTTGAACACTCTGTATCTTGTTTAATTCTGAAGAATCGATCTGATATATAAGACTCCAGAATGGTCGAATACTGCTTCGGCAGTTGCTTTTGTAGTTTGTGTATCAGTCCTTTGTGCCAGACTTTATCGAAAGCTTGTGCTATATCAAGAAATACTGTAGAGCACACATTTTTCTCTTCAAATGCTTTTTCGATTTTATCTGTGATTCTATGCACCTGATCAATTGTAGAGTGCTTGTTTCTAAACCCAAATTGATGACTTGGAAGTAGCGATTTTTCATCAATAATTTTTTGCAGACGTTTTGCCAGCATTTTTTCGAATAGCTTGGACAACATTGGTAGTATCGATATTGGGCGATATGAGGCTACTTCGCTAGGTGGTTTACCTGGTTTTGGTATCATTATTACCTCCGCGACCTTCCACATGCTTGGCACATATCTTAATTTAAATGCAGCATTTATAATCTGCGCTAGTTTTTTTAAACCTTTTCGAGGGAATTGTTTTAAAATTTCCCCTGTGATTAAATCGAACCCTGGGGCTTTTTTTATGTTTATGCCTTCTTTGATTTCTTTGGCAAGTTCTTTAGCTGTTACCGGCCGAATAGGTCCGTCTTCTTCGCACGTTTCTTCGTTTCCTTGATAATCTTTATCTTCATAATGTTTGAAGACGTTCTCAAGGTACTCTGCAAAAGTATTTGCTTTTTCTTGACTGCTTTTTGCCCAGTTACCTTCTCTGGTTTTTACTGGCGGAATGTGAGCTATTGGCCTGTTCATTTTCTTTGCTGCCTTCCAGAGCGAGTAGTCGGTACTAGCATCATTTGTAAGACTCGTAAGATACGTTTTTAAAGACTCGTTATTGAATTCTCTTATAGATTTTCTGAGCTTATTATTTAAGTTGTTCAGTGTGGTTTTGTCGCTTGGCGCCCTTGTCTGTTGCCAGCGTTTTCTAGCTTTCCTCTTTTCTGTAATAATTTGACATATTTCACGCGGATAAGAGTTTTGTTTAATCTTGTTTGTTCGTTGGGGAGTTGCAGCCCATGCAGCTTTTTGTATATCCAGTGTAAATATTTGCACTGCTTCTTCTAGTTGATCTTCTGTTTGAATAGCTGATGATAATTGGATACATTCTTCCAACTTCTGCCTGAAGTGGTTCCAATCAGTCAGTCTATTAACTAGTTTAGGGCTATGTTCTTTTATTATTATTCTATCGCCAAGTGTAAGAAGTATTGAGGAATGATCTGATTGAAGATCAGGGCCTTCTTCTATATTTATTTTATTTGAGGATATATTTTTGGATATAAAGAAGTCTACAAGATCTGGGGTTTTATTCCTATCTGTAGGCCAGTAGGTAGGTTTCCCCGTTGAGTGATATTTGCCGCCGACTTCTTTAATAGTTTCATATAATTCTCTGCCTCTAGTGTTTGTTAATCTAGATCCCCAATATTTATTCTTGGCATTAACATCCCCTCCCGCGATTAATCGATTGTGAAATATGCGGAAAAGACTTTTAAAATCATTTTTCTTTAGTCTATAGCTAGGAGAGCAGTATACTGCTGCAACAGATATTTGCCCATTACTCGTTTCTACACTTATGGAAATTCCTTGGATGGCACATGATTGGAATTTTGCTTCTATATGGTGTTTTATTGTATTCTTTATTAACACTGCAGCCCCACCTTTTGCACAGTTATGAGGATGTGGGGAGTGATATAATTCATATCCTTGCAGTTTAAAATTAGTTATGAATTTCAAGTGTGTCTCTGAAATGAGACATATATCTATCTGGTGTATGTCAAGAGCCACTTTCATCTCGTCCTTGCGACTCTCGATACCATTAGCATTCCATTCAAGAATTTTTATTCTACCCATCATGTTTGTCTTTTTGGCACAGCTTTTTTGTTGCTGTTCTGTCTCTCTAACAACGATATTCTATCTAATATCGTTTTATTCGATTTTTCCATAAAGCCAATCCTGTTTGGGATTTGTTTCATGAGATTTTCCATTCCAGTGTTTGGCTTTACTTTCCGTCTTATCGTTGTATCTGCTTGGTTATTTATTGATGCTGCCTCAGCATATGTCATTTTTGGACCCGCTGTATTTTGTTTCGGGACCTTTTTGATTATCTTTTCGTCTTTAGGCTTTTCTTTCTGTGGGCTCTTTTGTGAGTCCTTTTTGACTTTTTGCTCTTCTTTTTGTTTCTTTAGCTTTTTGACCCTTGCAAGTTGGATTTCTTTTGCAACTAAACAACCTCTGTAGCTAGCAGGATGGTTTTCATTGCAGTTTACACATTTAGGGTGTTCATTTTCTTTCTTCCTACATTCCTTGGTGTGGTGACTTCCTGCACATTTCGCACATCTTGGATTTGAGCTGCAGTATCTATGTGTGTGCCCATATCTTTGACAATTTTTGCATTGGGGTACTTGTTTCGATTTACGTAGGGTATGAATCTCAACTTGCATCCCAAGTATATTTTTAATTTCATATACTTTTTTCTTATCTTCGTCATGCTCAAAACTGAGTGTAAACATTGGTAGTGGTACTTTGCTTCTAAATTTAAGCATATTTACAACTTCCAAGATTTTAAAGCCTCGGTCTTTTAGCTCTTTTTTTATGCTTTCCGGTGAGCATGAATAATGCAGTCTTTTCACTACAACCTTCAAAGGCCTGGTCTGCTTATTCTCATAAGAATACCACTGCACCTTTTTTTGGTTTAGTATTTTAGTGAGGCTTCTGTATCCCTCTTCTTCAACCACATTGATTTTGATGTCATTTTTGTTTATTAGCGCTGTACTAGCTTTAATTTTATTTTCCTCCAATACTTTGGCCAAGCTTTCATATTTATTTACTTGCAGCGCTATAATTGGTGGGGGCTTGGTTGGATTTTGTGTTTGATTTTCTTTGTCTGAAGCATACACAGTGACTGTGCAGCTTTCTTTTGTTGGTGAGACTTTTGGGGATGCACTCATTTTGCGTTTTTTATTTTTATTCCCCTTGTGACGATGTCCTTCTGTCTCTTTTCTCAGTTCCTCTTCGTCAGTTGAGAACTCGACAGGTTGGACATTCACTTTTTTTTGGTTTTTGAATTCTTCCTTCAACAATTGCAATTCTTGCGTAAGATTATTTATTTCCTTAAGCAGTGTCTCATTGAGTTGCTTATACCCATCTCTTTCTTCACAGGCTTCTAGATATTTAGCCTTCAGTGTTTTACTACTTTCTTCTTTTTTAGATGGGGGTGTTCTTTCTACCCTTTTACTTCTCCCAAACGGGTCGTTGCTTAGCAATAAATGGTCCCCCCCAGAATCCATGGAACCGACCTCCGAAGAGAGTGGATTTACCAGTGTAACTGGCATACCACCTGGGGTATTACTATCATTTGTTTTGTTCATTGCATTTACATAGCTTTTAATTTTAACTTTTGTGAAAAGTTTAAACTTTTGCAAGCACAGCCGCTCCTAACATGGAGAACAGACGCTGACCAGGGAGCCGCCCATTATGGGTCAGACGCTTCTGGGTTTAAATGACAAGGGTCCGCGGGTTCGTTACGCCCGTTACCTCTCTCTCTCTCTCTCCAGATAAGAGAAGTACCCTTGCGGGTAAAGCTTAAGGTTAGAGAACAAATAGTGGTGAATAATTATTATTTCAATGTGTTGCCTCAAGAACAGGTATACTATGTTTCTTTGTCTTAAATTTATATACACATCTAAATTGTAGCTATCTTCTCGGATTTTTATTCGTAGTAGGAATATATCATTGGCTGGCTTGTTTTCAGGGTGTTGATGTGCTCTTGGTGTGTGCGATGGTTGGTCAATCCTCGATCGTGAGTTATATCGGTCGATTCGTATGGAGGTAGGTTTGCCCTCACTACGCGTGGGACAAAAACTTTCATCAGTAATTTAAGAAAAATGTGTAATTGAAATCGATATTCATGATATAGATACGTAAACATGTTTGTGCTAATATGTTTCTTGTATGTAAATCATTTCCCGTAGTTATTTTATCAACCAAACAAAATCAAATTATTCGCATTATTCAAATTATTCAAATAACTAACCAACGGCATTTAACATTGTAAAAATGTGGTATTTCCGAACTACAGCACATTTCCCTACGGTTGGTCGCGGTGGCCAGCATTTATTACTATTTTTTGTAATATTTTGCATGTCACACGGATTTTAGATGGACATAACACCGATAGGAAAACAAAATGACGAATTTGAAAAGAGAAAAAATGAAGGGGCCATCGGCAAGAGGATTCCGAGTTGGGGTTATTAGTAGTGGCTCTGATCTCCACGTTTATCAGAGGCAGTTACTGCTTTGGGATGTGTTGCTGGTCGCAATCGTCCGGATTAGTGCTAATGATGACTGGGAATAAAAATTGCGGTAGGGCGTAACCAGTGGCGGCTCCAGCCAAACTAGTGCCTTGTGCAAGAATTACAGGAAGCGCCCTATTTTTCATATTTTCTATTATTTGTTCGGAAATTGATTATCCTGAATTTGCATTGGACCCTTTAAAACAATTCATTTACCAAGCTCATCAGGTAAATTTTCCCAATGGTTGTGATCATTAACAAAACGGAAAAAAAAGACAGGCACTCCGGGGGTGCCGACAGAAGTTATTACTTGAACAATTACGTGTGCATTTTTCGAATCGTCAGGAAATACTTTTAAATAAAGTGTTTTTTTTATTGATTATTATAAACTACTACTACAATATTGTATTACAATTTTCACTTTCATTTAAGGCGCTACTGTATATGAAAAATAATGCATATTATTTTACATAAAAATATTGCAATCTATTGCTTAAACCGTACATTTACAAATACATACATGAAATATTAAATTTAATAATTCATTTTTATTCTTTGAAATGAATACCAATGAAATTTATGAATTTTCATCTACAAAAATTATACAAAGGTACAAAATTATTACAATTTCCATTTAATTTGTAAATTAAATACCATCCTATCTTTCTAGCTGCATACAACCATGCATACAAACAAAGTTTCATTGCGATCGGTTGAGTTTCTCAAAAACATCGACAACAGCGCCACCTATCGGGTCCAAAACTATCCTATCTTTCTAGTTGCATACAACCATGCATACAAACAAAGTTTCATTGAGATCGGTTGAGTTTCTCAAAAACATCGACAACAGCGCCACCTATCGGGTCCAAAACTATCCTATCTTTCTAGTTGCATACAACCATGCATACAAACAAAGTTTCATTGAGATCGGTTGAGTTTCTCAAAAAAATCGACAACAGCGCCATCTATCGAGTCCAAAACTATCCTATCTTTCTAGCTGCTTACAACCATGCACACAAACAAAGTTTCATTGAGATCGGTTAAGTTTCTCAAAAAAATCGACAACAACGCCACCTATCGGGTCCAAAACTATCCTATCTTTCTACATAGCTGCATACAACCATGCACACAAACAAAGTTTCATAGAGAATGAAGGATAGATAATTTTATTTCATATAAGGGGTATTCACGATTCGATGCAACTGGTCTTGTATCATTGCGAAAATGCGAAAGTGCAACTTTTTTTCGCACTACAACAACAAAATACACAGAATAAAATTTCGCTTTTTGCACTTTTTCTATACCCTGACCCTATTGCAAGCGAAAAATACAACAGAGTAGCCTTATGAAGTTAACAGTTCATTTAAATTCTTGATTCCTGTGTGTAGCTATCAGAAAAAAATAAAGAGAATGGAAAGCATAGTAAACAATTAAAAGCAAATTTTCCCCTTTGAAAATTTTGTAAAAGTTTTTTTCAAAACAAATTTCAATTGTCCAACTGGAACTGTCATTTGTTTCAGTTTTGTTAGACATAAGAAAAAGTGTGTTCACGATCTGATAAAAAAAAATAAAATTTTGCAATTTTACTACGCCTGTTACATCGAATCATGAATACCCCTATAGTGTTACAAGTATAATTCATTTTTTATAACTATAATGCACAAAAGTAGATTATGTATATGAAAAGTTGAGACATTCTGTATTTTACTAACAATTGTAGTGAAACAGTTTTGAATGCCACTTCAATCAGTAATTGATGTTTAAATTAAAGTTTATGATGGGGTGGCCATAAACAAGAAAAGTAATTTAAACTAACTTTTAATTAACGAAAAGCAGGATAAATGAAAAAAGAAACCATTTTTTTTTTCTTGGAATCGATAATAAGCCCCAGATATTTATATTCATCAACTTCCTCAAAAAGAAAACAGTTATCATTACAATCAAGCGAACTACAAAAAGTGGGAGAAATAGGTCTATGGGTACAATAACAATAGGTGAATCTAAATTTAGGACACTTTGGTGCATGAAAGTGGACATTTGCACATACATTGGGTACCGATGACAGACTGAAAAACATTAGTTTTGTTTTAGAACTAATTAGCATCTTGTGATTCTCAAACCAGATTCTTAACAAGTTCAGATCGAAATTAATGTCAGCAACGAGGTCTAAAGGACTGTTTTGACCATATGAAAAACCTGTCATCAGCGAAAGCAGTTGGTGAGCCTTTGAAGTCGAGTGCAAAGAGTGAAATAATGTAGATGAGAAAGAGAATCGGACCCAAGTCAGGTACACCCAGATTAAACAATTTTATTTCACTAATTATCTCATTAATTTTCACTCTGCGACCTATTCTTTAAAAATGACTTGAACCAGTCCAGCATAAAACCACGAAATCCGGCTTTTTCGAGTTTATCCACCAGAATAACGTAATCGACCATGTCAAAGGCTTTTGTAATATCAATAAACAATCCAGCTGTACACTTTTTACTATCAAGATAATATATTGTTTGAGAACAGAATTGCAGTAAGGCATCTTCAGTAGATATCCCTTTCCGAAAGCCAAATTGCTTAGGACTGAAATAATTTTGGTGTCTAAAAAACTTACAATTCTGTCTTTTATCAGATTTTCAAAAATTTAACTTAGCTCAGGGAGGAGAGAAATAGGCCTATAGTTGCACAGTTCGACAGAAGAACCTTTTTTAAACAAAGGTATAACATCAGCACACTTGAGTTCTTCAGGAAAAATTCCTGAAAAAACGCACCTTTTGAAGATGTCCGCTAAAACATCCACTATGAACCAAGCAATTTTCTTTAGAATCAGACTTGAGATACCATCTGCGCCACAAGAATTGGTATTTTTCAAAAATACGAATAGCTTTGAAAGTTTCAAGAGGTGTTATAGGCTTATAAAAAAAACTTTTATTTTAAAATGGTTCAGCACACAGACAGAGAGCACAAGTTGAATTGACTGGACAGGGTTGAAGATTACTGGCAATATTTGTGTAATGTTCATTAAAAGCTTCAGCGATTTCATATTTGTCAGAGACCTAACAGTTACTGATACGCAGAGAAGAAGATTTTTTTGTAGAAGAGGATCTACATATTAAGTAAACTATTCACTAATCTTCATTCATTTCTTAAGTTTCCTCTGGCAGCAACAAAACAATTACGATAATAGGTATCACGACAAATTGGAATCTTCTTTTTTAGCTCCACGCATAATTTAGTGTATTTACTTTTTAATCTCATGTTTCTAGGGTAACGATAGCATTGCAATCTCAGTTTATTTTTAGCATTGACTTTATTCACTAAGTAACGGGAGATCCAGGGCTTTAGTCTTTTTACCGATTTCTTCGGATGTAATGAACAAGATAAAAATTGCATAGGAATTTGAAACATCAACACACGAATAGACATCATCCCAAAACTCAAGAAGCAGATTTTTTCTGAGTCTACTGAAGTTAATTTTCATAATTTAGCTTACTGATATAGAATTATTACTGTTCTTCCTGTTAAAAGATTCTATAAGGAGACCTGTCATACAGTGGTCTGTTATCATCAGATCAAGAACTAGGGATGCCATACGCCCCCCTTTAGGGGGGGCAGTCCCCCATTTTCATACAAAAATGCTGTTTGTCCCCCCTAACACAAACTACTGTCCCCCTTAATAAGTCAAATCAATAAAAGAAAACATTCAATTGAAAATTTTTAAAATACTTTCTTTTAATATTTTTAACAAGATTCTTTGTGAACACATCCATTTGAAGTGCAAGAAAACTTTCAAAGTGATCAATAATAAAAAAAAAATATTTGTTTCCCTTTTTTAACACTTGTCCTCCCTAGAAAACTCACGTTGTTCCCCTTTTCGTATTTTTTAATCTGGCATCCCTATCAAGAACGCATTTATCACATTTATTAGATGAAGCACATTTGAAGCGCCCATTAATGTGATCCAAACATGTACCTGACACGATCCTAGTAGGCTCATTAATGAAAGAATCAAGGCCATGCGCAGCTAATAAGGCTAAATTGAAGCAGTTTCGCTACTCTCATCGGGCATGCTTTCATCCGACCATATTTTACAGATGAGTTGGTGCATGCTCCTTACCAAGCCATCTCCCGCTGCTTTGAAAAGCTCGGCCGGAAGACCATCCGCTCCAGCAGCTTGGTTGGACTTAAGTTTGGATATCGCTATCCTCACTTCGTGTAGGTCGGGTGGACGGAAGTTTTGGCTATCATCGTCCAAGCTGAACAGATCATTCTGCCTGAAAGCGGGTTGTTTCCAAATCCTCAGCACCGACTGTGAATCTACTACTGTATTCCCATGCTCATCTCTGCAGGCTTCTGTTCGGGCCTTGTATCCTTGGGTGGATCGTTTTACCGTTTGGTAGAACTTTCGAACATTGCCTCTGCAGTATCGTCCCTCAATTGATTCGACCGCTCGCTTCTCGTGCTCTTTCTTTTTCCTTCTGAGAAGACGGTGTTCCTCCCTTCTTTTTTGCCCGTAGAGCTCGCGGGCAGCTCTCTCAGCCGCTCTGGTTCTTGTCTGCAGCATAAGTTGGTAGGCCTCGTTCTTGGCTGCATGTGCCTGGCGGCATTCCTCATCGAACCAATGGTTTCGTTGTGGTAGCCTAGTGAAACCCAGCACTTTGGTGGCGGCAGTCCTGATAGCACGCTGCAAGTGCTGCCACTGGTCCTCTGTGCTTGATTCTGGTGAAGCTGAGGGTGAACTTGCTGAGAGGTTTAGGGATACGCGGTCGGCAAAGGTTTTGGCGGTCTCTTGCGATAGTAGCCTTGCAACGTCAAATCTTCTCACAGTATCCTCTCGGTATTGTGGAGTATTGAATATCCGCATCCGTACTTTGGCTACTACCAAGTAATGGTCCGAGTCTATGTTGGCCGCTCGGAACGTTCGGACATCCAAGATACTGGAGGCATGTCTGGCGTCGATCGCAACATGATCGATTTGGTTGACGGTTTGTTGATCTGGAGACCGCCAAGTCCCTTTGTGTATGTTGAGGTGTGGGAATCGTGTGCTGGCAATGATGATATTTCGCCCCGCCGCAAATTCGATTAGCCTGAGTCCGTTTCCGGAGGTGTTGTCGTGCAGGCTGTGCTTTCCGACTGTAGAGCCAAAGATGCCCTCCTTTCCGATTTTGGCGTTAAAGTCGCCAAGAACTATCTTGACGTCATACTTCGGGCGCTTATCATACGTCTTCTCAAGAAGATCGTAGAATGCTTCTTTGGCCGTATCGTCTTTCTCCTCCGTCGGGGCGTGAGCACAGATCAGCGTAATATTTTTAAATTTGGCCCTGATGCGGATTGTAACTAGGCGGTCGCTAATATTGCGAAATCCCAAGACTTCTTGCCTAAGTCTTCCTCTAATCACAAATCCACATCCAAATAGCCGCTGACTCTGCTCTCTGCGGCACTCGCCGTAGTAGATGTCACAGTTTTTCATCCTTCTTGTGCCTTCTCCATCCCATCGCACTTCCTGGATGGCTGTGATTTCGGCTTTGTACCTATCCAGGGTCTCCACTAGTTGTTCGGCTGCACGCGGTCTGTTTAAGGTCCGGATATTCCACGTGCAGATCCGAAGTTCGTTGTCCTTAATTCGTTTGCAGGGGTCGTCAACATTTGGGTCATCCATATCCGAGGCTTGTAGTCGTTTCGGAACTACATTTTTTTTCCGTGGTAGGGAAGTTACCCCGACGCACAACCCCCAACCTGGAGGGCCAGCCCCTTTGTTTAACCCCTTGGACAAAAGGGGCCGGATATTCCGGAGTCAATAACCCACTTCGGGGATATGAGTGCTGCCGTTGGCCCATAAAGGGTTCATCCGCCACCATCTCTATTTCAACACCCTGATTAGTGCTGAAAATTCCTTACTGACCTTAGCTCCAAATACGTCAGAGTAGCTCACGTAAGGTATCTGCCATCTTGACTGGTGGCACCACCGGTGATCCAACTTTGTGGATTCATCCGCTGTATGTCCTCTTTCTGAGGGGCTCATGTAAGACCTCTGAGACTCGATCAGGCAGTCATTCCGACAGAGCATTATAGTGTTGCTATTTTCTTCGTGCTCAACACTCGCGCTTATAAGTTTAGCAAGTCAAGCCCGGGTGGGCGAGACCAGTATCCGGTGGCTACCACGGGGAGGTAAAATAAGTACAATTGATGTGTACGAAACAGTTGCAACAGCTGGGCATCGCCAAGTTGATGCCAATCAGTGTCTACCCTATTCATACAACACCCAAGACATCTGCACTTACAAAATCCACACACAAAACTTCTTGAATCTGGTAACCCTATTTTAGAAAACACCCAACACCACCCGCAGCGTAATTTTCATTTGTATTAGCGAAGAAATTAAAGCCAGGAATAACGTAATCAATCTTTTCAAAATTGTAAATCCATATTTCAGACACAAAAACAATATCTCTCAAACTTCTGACATTCTGATGTACAATAAAAAAATTGTTATCGCAATAAGAACTAGAGCTAAAGATAATGTCAGAGTTGAAACTATTAGCTTCAAGGGTAGAAGGGTCATCGATCAAATCACGTATATCATTTGAGTTAATTGTTTTCAATTAATAAGTGCAAGGTCATTAAAAGATTTAATCGAAGTAACTCTTCCACCCTCAACGGTTGAGTTTCTCAAAAAAATCGACAACAGCGCCACCTATCGTCTCCAAAACTATCTTATCTTTCTAGCTGCATTCAACAATGCACACAAACAAAGTTTCATTGAGATCGGTTGAGTTTCTCAAAAATCGATAACAGCGCCACCTATCGGGCCCAAAACTATCCTATCTTTCTTGTTGCATACAAACATGTACACATACAAAGTTTCATTGAGATCGGTTGAGTTTCTCAAAAAATCGACAACAGCGCCACCTATTGGGTTCATTGAGATCGGTTGAGTTTCTCAAAAAAATCGACAACAGTGCCACCTATCGGGTCCAAAACTATCCTATCTTTCTAGCTGCATACAACCATGCACACAAGCAAAGTTTCATTGAGATCGGTTGAGTTTCTCAAAAAAATGGACAACAGCGCCACCTATCGGGTCCAAAACTATCCTATCTTTCTAGCTGCATACAATCATACACACAAAAATGTTTCATTGAGACCGGTTGAGTTTCTTAAAAAAATCGGCAACAGCGTCACCTATCCGGTCCAAAACTATCCTATCTTTCTAGGTGCATACAACCATGCACACAAACAAAGTTTCATTCAGATCGGTTGAGTTTCTCAAAAAATGGACAACAGCGCAACCTATCGGGTCCAAAACTATCCTATCTTTCTAGCTGCATACAACCATGCACACATACAAAGTTTCATTGGGATCGGTTGAGTTTCTCAGAAAACGGACAACAGCGCCACCTATCGGGTCCAAAACTATCCTATCTTTCTAGCTGCATACAACCATGCACACAAACAAAGTTTCATTGAGATCGGTTGAGTTTCTCAAAAAAGTCGACAACAGCGCCACCTATCGGGTCTAAAACTATGATATCTTTCTAGCTGCATACAACCATGCACACAAACAAAGTTTCATTGAGATCGGTTGAGTTTCTCAAAAAAATCGACAACAGCGCCACCTATCGGGTCCAAAACTATCCTATCTTTCTAGCTGTATACAACCATGCACACATACAAAGTTTCATTGGGATCGGTTGAGTGTCTCAGAAAACGGACAACAGCGCCACCTATCGGGTCCAAAACTATCCTATCTTTCTAGCTGAATACAACCATGCACACAAAAAACGTTTCATTGAGATCGGTTGAGTTTCTCAAAAAAATCGACAACAGCGCCACCTATCGGGTCCAAAACTATCCTATCTTTCTAACTGCATACAACCATGCACAAAAACAAAGTTTCATTGAGATCGGTTGAGTTTCTCCAAAAAATCGACAAAAGCGCCACCTATCGGGTGTCGGTTTCTCGGTGACTAAAAGTGCCCAACGCGACTAAAGAAGTAATAACTTCAAAAATAAAACCGCCAATGGCAGTATCCGTTCGCGCAGGGTATTTATAATTAATATTTCTTTCCTACTGAGCCCCCCAGAACTGACGCCCAGTGCATTTGCACATCGTGCACATGAGTTTAGTTCGGCCCTGGGCGAAACACAGGATGACAGAACTTCATTGATTAAGAGAAATAAAGTCAAAGAGAGTAAAAACGGCTTTAATTTGAAGCCGACAGTAATAAACAGGAGTATACTATAAAAAAGGAGATTGTCTGATTTTTCCGTCGAGTAATGCCTGTGCCAGTTATTAGTTTTTTGAAATGCAGCCGGAATAGTTTCGCGCCGAAAGTTAATACACGGCAATAACAAGTAGTGCAAAATACAAAAAGACGTAAAAAACATATATTGACCAGCAGTTGAGGCTGGCATGAAATGGTTTTTGTGACTTGCCTGGGTCAAGCTCCCAGCTCCCACGCCCTCCGGCGAGCTTAGAGAGATGGTGCAAGCATGCCAGCAAGGACCCTATACAAGGCAAGCAGCACGTTACATGGGTTAGGTGTCTTCAGTATTTGCAAATCATGCTGAATGTTCAAAGCGTTAGCCTTACACTTGTTGTATATTATGCTGATGATTGCCAGAATGGAAACATTCGGATGACTAGACCATTCCAGTAGCAGGTAATCGTGGATTTCTTGATGTACTTTTTTACAAAAATGCCTGTTCCTCCTTTTGCCTTTTACTTTGTCGAAGAAGCTTTAGTCCTTTAGTTCCGTCTTATTTAGGCTGGTCAGGATGGTTTTGTTGATGAATGCAATATCCGGGCTAGAAGTCCATCCATGGAGGTTGTATAACAAGTTAACCGTTTCCTAATGTAATCCATAATTGATAATAAAGGTAGTCAATGCCACACAACATGCTATGACGCAATTATTGGTGAGGTGTCCGAAGCGCATTGAAGGCTGTCGTTTGTCTTGTGGCGGCCCAAGTGGATCCGCTGGTTCAACAGAAGTCTCTTCCTGTATACCTCAGTGAAATGCGTTGGTTATCTTGGATGCTTTGGATTTCCGAAAGGTCATCATCCCTTGAGGTGAACAGCAGGATGATTTCTCTCTTTGCATATCCCAGCGTAAGGAAGACTTCCTCCGCATGAGATACGCCAAAGCAGAGCCACGCCTTGCAAGTTCATCGGCTTTTTCATTCGTCTCAATGTTCCTATGGCCGGGAACCCTGACGAGAGTGATTTCAATCCGATGACAAGCCCTGGTCAGTGTCTCCCTGAATTTCACAACAAGCTTGAACGTTGACTTAGCTGAACCGATAGCCTTTATCACGGCCTGACTGTCGACGATGATGCCTATTTTTTTTCTGGCAGTCTACTTAATTGCAAGTACTTCTGCTTGAAAGACGCTGGCTGCGTTGAGAAGGCGAGCTTTAGCGATGTTTAATTCTTTTGAGAAAATGCCTGCTCCTACTCCACAGTTAATCTTGGAACAATTTGTGAAGATAGGTATCTCGTATTCATTTACGACCGCATTCTCCTCCCATTCTGATCTAAAGGGGAATCTTACAGAGAAGTTTTTATGGAAGTTGAGTTTGGGTACAATGTAGTCCGTAGATATACGACCTATGCCGTCAAGAGGGGAAAGTAGAGTGCTGGTATGGCCATAAGGCCTTTCGAACCAACATTTAGATTCAATCTAACAGCGCTACACGCTGCACTGTTTTTTATATGCAGATCCACTGGCAGAAAATTGAGAATCACATTGAGCGCCTCGGTCGAACTTGATCGAAGGGCTGCTTTAATTCTGATTCCAGCCGTTCTTTGAACCCTGTGTTCGATATTGGACTTCTAGTTGAGTTTAGAGTCAAGCATGACTCCAAGGCACTTTACGTTGGTAGATAGGGAAAGATTTTGGTTAATTAAACCCGAAGTGAGAAGGTTGGTATTTTGGTTTTGGTGGTGAAAAGCATCAGTTCAGTTTTGCTTGGGTTAGTGCTAAGACTACAGCTTGTAGCCCAACCGCTAATCTTACCCAGCGCTCTTTCCATGATTACACTTATCATGTCAGAAACATTCTTAATACTAGAACAACCATGTCATCCGAATACGCAACAACTTTGATACCCTCCCTGTCGAGACTTGACAAGATTTTGTTAATAACATAATCCATAAGATAGGCGAATTCACCCCACCTGGGGGTGTTCCTCTGCCTTATTAGATTAGATTAGGAAGCGGGAGAGCCAACAGGGGGCTCAGGCACTGCGGCTTCTCAAAGAAGCCCATTGTGCCTATCCTGGTATGTTCCAAGACCCATCTTTTCACTCCAGAAGAAGTGAGGAAGACAAGGATCTTTTTTGGGTGTATGTCAGCAAGTTTAGCTGAATCGACGATTTCATTCCCAAAGATATTTTTTCTAAGGCGACATAAAGCCGGACAGTCTGTGAGTATGTGAAGAGAGGATTCGGCACTATCAAGATAGAGTCTGCAGATAGGGTCTGGGGAGATGTCTATGCAGTGGAGATGTTTTTTTCACGTGACCATGTCCACTTATTATTCCTGTTAGGATTCTCAAGTTGTTTTTGTCCAGATTAATCAGGAAGAGCGATTTTCTGGGGGAGAATTTAGGGAACAATTTTCTAGTGCTGTTCTGCCCAGCTGTGCTTTGCCAGATCTCGTTAGTCTCGATGCGCGGAAGGTTTATAATATAGTTTATGAAATGGTTTTTACTGACTCCGCAGAAGGGTTCAGGTCCGATAAATGGAATGGTTGCTCCGATTTTATCCAGCGAGTCAGCTGATTCGTTACCCTCTGATCTTCTGTGATCTGGAATCCAGTGGAGGATGACTAGGTTTTTCTTAGAAAGTTCATAGATGGTCGTGAATGTTTCTAAGATAAGTTTAGATATTATGACAGATGAGCCAAGAGCTTTGAGAGCTGCTTGGCTTTCTGAAAAGATAAATATGTTTTTTCCACGTGTGTTAGAACTTAGATTTATTTTAGCGCAATGGTAGATTCAAGAACTTCGGCCTGAAATATGGATAAGGTTTTCTCAAGGCTGACAAGTTTGGCTGGGGCGACTCACCGTAGATTTCAGAGCCAGTCCCTGACTCCATCTTAGAACCGTCTGGTTACCAGATGATATCTTGAGAGGAGAGTTGTGAAAATGGTGCTGTCGAGCGCTGCTCGCCGCAGTCTTTTACAACAAAGTCTTTTCAACATTAATTTACAGAATTATTTTAATCTAAAAAAAAAAAGATGAACACCAATCATCCAATAAATTGAAAAAGATCAGGTTATTGCGAATTCCACCATTTGTAACGGGTGATTTTTTAGCTGGTTTGGTTTTGGCAACACTGGTTTTGACAGCTGACGTGTGTTTAGTACCTTGTGTCACTGTCAAACAGCTTCAGTTTGGTTTGCAATTTAACCATGGATCGTCTTACAAATGAACAACGCTTGCAAATTATTGAATTTTACTATCAAAATTCGTGCTCGGTTCGAAATGTTCATCGCGCGCTGCTTCCATTTTATGATCGGCTCATTTTTGGTTGAATGGGTACGTAAATAAGCAAAATTGCCGCATTTGGAGTGAAGATCAGCCAGAAGCATTGCAACAGCTACCAATGCATCCCGAAAAAGCCACTGTTTGGTGCGGTTTATGGGCCGGCGGCATTATTGGGCCATATTTCTTCAAAGATGATGCGAATCGCAGCGTTAATGTCAATGGTGAACGCTACCGAGCGATGATAACAAACTTTTTTTTGCCCGAAATAGAAGTTCTTGACTTGCATGATATGTGGTTTCAACAAGACGGTGCCACATGCCACACAGCACGCGAAACAATGGCGCAATTGCGAGGCGAGTTTGGTGAACAGTTAATTTCACGTTTCGGGCCGGTCAATTGGCCGCCTAGATCGTGCGATTTGACACCATTAGATTATTTTTTGTGGGGGTATGTCAAGGCTAATGTGTATAGGGACAAGCCCGCTTCGATTGACGCACTGGAAGCCAACATCCATGCATTCATTCGTGAGATACCGGCCGATATGTGTGAAAGAGTATGCCAAAACTGGACTCAGCGGATGGGCTACCTGAGACGCAGCCGCGGTCAACATTTGCATGAAATTATCTTTAAACATTAAATTGCAAGGTTCAAACTATCGATTCAAATAAATATTTCATTAATTTTTTCGAATTTTTTGTGTTTTTTTTTTTTAAAGTTCTAAACATTTTAAAAAATCACCCGTTATAAGAAACTTCGAAAATAAAACTTCGGAAATATCCATAGAACAGATGCTTATTTTAGGTAATTAAGAGCTTTTTTTTTTTGATTATTTATCCTTTGCTTTTAGATTGTTTAAGACCATTTTTTGAAACCATAATGCAGGACGGGTTTGAACTTCTAAAATTAAAGTTTCGGTGTCAATTTTTGCCACAATGATTTCTTGCCGCTCAGCACTACACTTAAATAATAGAACAGAATTGAAAGCAGAGCGACGACGCTCTGCCGCTCAGCGACCGCGTTGGACAACCATACAACTTCATATGATTGAAATTTTTTTTGCCGCTCAGCGCGTGGCCTTGGCCAAAATTTTTGTAGAAGCCATATTCCGGTAACATGTCGTCTAGAGGCATGCTGAATGGGCTTAAAGGCTCCATGGTGTCGAGTAATAGGGGTCCAAGTTATTGCAATGGAACAGGCGGTGAATACTAAGTATAGCCTCCATTTGAATATGCGTTTGAAGAGGTGTTAGACCCAGGATGACATTGAGTGCCATAGTCGCAATGGAGCGCAAACAGCCCGTCATGACTGTGGTGACTTCGTTAGTCTTCGTCCACCAGACCACGGCAGCAGAGGTCACCGCTGGTCTCACGATGAGCGAATAAAGCCAGTTTAGCATCTGTAGTATAGATCTAGTGGCTCTGTTATGATACGTTCAATCTGCTGGTTCCATGATAGTTTCCAAAAGAATTCAATGGTAACGCCGAACATGGTAGGGCGAATAAGGAGACTTAGTTTTCTCAGTTTTGTAAAGGCGATAGTCCCCTTTACAAAACGGAGAAAACTAAATCTTTTCTTTTTTGGATTTGCAGAAACCCCTTCTTTAATTCACCATCTCTGAACAACAGATAAGGCGAATTGCAGTATTTCTGAGACCGTGCCACTGACAAATGATTGCTACTTCGTCGGCATATCCTATTGCATAGATCCTTTGATTTGTTAAAGACTTAAGTAAGTCGTCAATGACAAGGGACCATAAGAGAGGCGAGAGGACACCCCCCTGAGGACACCCTCTAGTTGTGAGTGTCGAGATTTCCACATCATCGATGCGGGTTTGAAATATTGTATTGTTCAGCATTGACATTATCCGTCTTCCTATGATAGGAGATAGTTTCATATTGTTGAGAGCCCTGTTAGTGGGTTCTAATAATTTTGTGGAGAAACATAAAGTTTCTAATGCTTCGATGCTGCTGTAAGGTACAACCTAGGATGCTCATTGCAACGATATTCTCTGGTGCCTGCGTATCTGGTAAATGTATCTCACAGCATCATTAAAGGCCACTACTTGTAATTTATGGTATGAAAATGAGTCCAGATTACTATAAACGACTTCAGAGTAGTCAATCACATGCAAAATACGAGTAAGTACTAGTCGATGTCATGTATCAAATGGTGTAAAGCTAGCTGAAATCCATAACTTTCTCAGGCAACCATATATTCTTCCTATTACCACGTTGATGTGATTGTAGCATAATAGGTTAAAATTTATTACGAAACCTAGTCTAGTAGCGACTTCGACAAACTTCTTCTTCGTACCAGATAATAAAATATCAGGCATAGAAGAAAGCTGGTAAATCGTTTTTGAAATAGGAATAGCTTGGCATTTTTGTTGAATTAAGTACTAATCCATTTACCAAAGCCCATTTATCAATATAGGGTAGGTCACTAATGGGGGCCAGGATTGAACCCTGGGGAACACCTCGCACAAGTGACATAAAATCTCAGCATTTGTCACCAACTGCAACTCGTTGCAGCCTATCACTTAGAAATCTACTACAATGGCCCTATCGCTAAGACCAAAATAATATAGCGAAGCTTCCAACAGGGTATGGAATGATTAAACTTATCAAATGGCTTTGAGAAGTCGAGTAGGCACAGGAAGGTAATGAATCCCTTGTCAAGCTCTTGCCGTATGTCATCTAAGACATGCACCATTGCAGATGAACAGCTATGACCTGCTCTAAGCCCCGATTGTAGCGGGCTTAGCAGGGAATTCACGGACAGATGATTTCGTATTCGTCTCTCTCAAACTCTTTCGAAGACATTAGACAGACAAGGTTGAATTCTGATTGGTCGATAATCATTGGCTATTGTTGCATTAGGTTTTTTGGCTACTGGTATAACTTTAGCAATTTCCCACGGCGTAATTTCATTGATCAAAAATGAGAAATTGAAATCATTTAGCGTACAGTTAATTATATTAGTTTTATCAGTCATTCCTATTTGGCGCAATTTTTTCCATAAAATTTTTGAGGGCAGTGAAGTACTTAGCTTTGAGATCATGCTCGGAAATACCATCCATAGATATGTGATCATGTAGCAGAGCAGACATTGGGTCGGACTCAACGACGAGGTCAATTACACTTGGCCGTTCATTTGGCATAAAGCAGGTTAGGTTAGAGTTATTTACTATTGAACAAATTTCCAGAATCAAATATTCAATTCCTGTGTTTAACGATATAGCAACCACCTTGGCGCTAAGCCAAGATTTGTAGTAAATTGCAACTTCTCCTCCAGTAGTATTGGTGATTTTATCAATTTTTAACTATCAATTTTGTACACATAATCTCTTCTTCTCTTCTTCTTCTCTTCTCTATCTCTATCTCCTCTACATCAATAAAAGAGAACACATTTTCCTGTTTGTCCGCGAGTAGGGAGTAGGTACGTAGTATTCCTCAACAATATATTATACAGCCTTATTTATAAACTCAACGTAGAGTCTGCTTATCTCTACGCACCCTCTAAAATGCCCTTACGCAAGAAAATGTTATTTATAAAGATTTTTCGAACTTAAGCAACGTTGCTTTAAGGCTGCGTAAGTTAAACGCGAAAATTTGCGTTTAGAGGCTGCGTAGAGCTTACGTAAATGTGTTTTTGCATCAAATGTCATTTGGTCGTCGTCGAATTGTAAACAAAACCAAAAAGTGAAATTAATTGTTGTTTGTTCGTTCATTTCGCATGCTGTGCAAAATTTCTGTCAAACGAATCTCGTTTGCATATGCAATTATAAGATTGAAATTATATTTAATAAATACAAAAAATATATAAAATATTGTGCATTTGTAATATTATTTCTTCTACTTCAGTTTTGTTGCTTGTGGGGAATGTCTTAGGATGTGTGTGAATATGTCTACAAGTGGTCTGGCATTGGATTTGGCGGTGGTTGGTAGAATAGAAATAAGAATCAATATGGATATAGGAAGACACATAGATATATGATTGCAGTTTGATATTTCAGCAGTACCTTCGAAGACTTTTCGGAATTGTTTTAGATAATTTGACTTTTTATTGTGTAAAATGATTTCATTTACAAAGCTAATCAGAGCTGATGTCGGTTTCAGGGCAAAAAGGTAATAGATTTCTTTGTTTTCTGTAATAGTTCATCGAAATTCTTACCTATTTAAACACAAACCTCGTTTAGTAAAATTACCGCGGGAAAATGTTTATAAATCACAATTTCAGAAAAGTCACGTAGAGGCTGCGTAAATCTTTACGCGATGTTTAACTAAACATCATCGTAGAGGCGTCGTAAGGGAATCTAATAAATACGGCTGATAATGTTTTAAGTAGCGGTATTACATAGGATGGTTTTTAGTATCTTAAATCCGTTATTGGGCCTTTAAACCCATTTTATATGATTTTTTAACTCATAAAAGACCATTTTTATGGTTTACACACAGGTTACTACGAAACGGATGAACAAACTTAAATATGACTTTATTCTTCGATGAGTATATTTCTCGGTGAAGAGATTGATGTATCAATCATTATTCTGTGATTTGTATAACGGAAGTAATAAGCAATAATGTAATTATTTGAGACTTACAATTTTCACAGTAGGTTATCAAAAAAATTTGTTTTTCTCTCTTCTTTGTTTGGACTATGTATTGTAGGTTTAACGCAATTATTTATTTTTTATTTATCACATATACCTACATATATATGTAAGAAATATATAAGACAAGTGTCTGGTTAATATTTTCTTAGTTTTTTTCTTTACAGTAAGTCGGGTTTTTTGGTTTTTAAATTAAGTTTTTTTTTTTTTTTTATGCATCTTTTGTATTCGTCTCTTTTTTAAATTGAACTTTAGTATTATAAATATGAGTTGAGTAATGGAGAAAATGTGGCCACGGTTGCCACTTGCCAATTCAAAATAAAGTTTGTGTCCAAAATTGAAAATAAAAATGACCAAATTACCAAAATAAATTAAGTCCGAAATATTTGTAAACACAGAACAATCTGACGAAAAGTCGATTGTCTTTTTTCATTTCGTAAAAGAATTACAAAATGGCATAAAAAAAAAGAAGATAAATTAATGACCAAATTTGGTAAAATTTCGCAAAGTGGGTAGTATAACGCTAATTATTTTGTTTGAAATTTAAGAAGTGGAACTCGAAGCAAGACGAGCACGGGTCAGCTAGTCTTTGATATTCGGTTTAAACCATGTCTCATCAACACATATAACATCAATGCTTGACTCACAAAACAGCGCTTTTTATGTGAAAGCTCATACCAGTTGGGGTCTTCTTTAAGCCCCATTTAGACGATCATTTCATTTTCAGTTTCAGTTGAGCTATCAGTTAAGCTATTAGTTAAACTGATGTGTGCAGTGCATTTAGACATCAGTCCGGTAATCAGTCGAGCTTTCATTTTATTCGTAAGCAGTCGAAAGGCAGAAGAAATACATTGCGTAATGGACGATGAAAGCCTAATTGCAACAGCAATAGTTTTGTCACTTAAATCAAAAAAAAAAAGAACCAAGTGGAGCAAAGATTGGTACATAGAAAGACGAACCTTATCGCATGTAAATTTAATGCGGGAATTGAGATTTGAACATTATGATTTGTCAAACTATGTACGTATGAGTGAAAGTGTATATTTGGAGCTATTGCAGCTAGTGACTCCAATTATAAAAAAAAGATACTAATATGAGAGAAGCCATACCACCTCACGAAAGACTAAGTGCAACCCTCAGGTTTTTAGCAAATGGAAATACATACCAAAGCCTTAAATTTCCTACTGCAATATCGGCACCAAGTCTAAGTGCAATTACCTATACCTGAAACTTGTAAAGCAATAATAAAAGTACTTAAGGATTATATTAAGGTAAGTACTCGTATATTTGAAATATGAGGTAGGTAGGCTTTAAATATAAACAATTCATTTACGAAAATTGTGAAAAGTAATTAGCAACGGTGGGGTCTTCAGATAATACTGTTGCGGAGGAGCTTGTCATTACAAAAAATTGCAGCGTTGGTGTCTTCAGATAAATCTGTTGGTGCCATTACGAACTGTCTTGTTAGTGGCGGTCGTTGAATTGGCACAAACTCACTTCCAATCGATTGTGTCACAACTTTTGATGTCCTATTTAACGACTTAAGGTCACCTTCGAATATTCTGTAACGAAACTTCTGCACCGAAGTTTTAGAATTGCATCTAGATGCCCCTACACCAGGATAATAGATGCTATCCTGCTGATGCAGGAACGTCTCTGGTCGTACCGTAACGGGATAAGCTCACTTACGCAAGCAGCTGACAAAACGACCGACATTCTCTCGACCCTTCCGCCTGCTATGCTACCCCTATGACCCAAGTTCACAGGACCCCTTGAGTCAGTCCGGGCAGCGGAAGCGGAAGGGCGTTCAGGCCTTAGTAGCGGGAGGCATGCTAGCTCCTGCTCGTCCTAGCTCGTCGGATGGGGGGATTCTTGCTACTTAAGCGCTGAACGGGTGTTACGTTATTACATGCCTCAGAAAAGCTGTTGTTATCTGTTGATGTTAGAAGACGGAGCCGCGAAAAGCTTCTATTCCGTAATTGTTTTCCCCTGTTCTAGCTATTCCAAGTGGGAGGCAAGCAAGAGATGGAGAATGCTTGCCTGCGTGTGCCCACCCACATCGTAGTAACTCTACTAACTACGACATCCTTGGCTATCACGCCACTCAATATTGATGATAGCCCCTAATCAAACCGGTATTACCAAATCAACCTCTCATACTCATCCTTGTCTCGCCTTCGAACTGCGTCACATCCACCAACAAAAAGTAACTAATTCGATCTTATGGTACTAGAAAACCAATCTTCCCTTAAAATATCTCTCAATTCCCATTGGAAGAGACTAAAAACCAAACCAGAAAAATTACTATCAAGACATTAGCCCCGAGAAAAAAAACAAATTGAACTACAATCGATCCCTAACAGGACATATCATAGTTTATTAGAAAAAAAAAACTATAACTAAACCTAATTCTATACCTCTAACAAATTGGTCATACCAAATTCGAATGCAAATTCAATTCAACTTAGGGATTAAACCCTTTATAAATTTAAACCAATTAAAATTCACAAATATTGTTAAATATAACTTACTGACTACTTATTTATCAAATAGAAAACATTCATACCACTTACAACCTACCTTAAATCCTAAATATTCCTCGCAATACAAAATTTCACCAACTATCAACATTCAATTATTCTATAAATTTGCTCACAGCTTACGAGATGTAGATCTATCGATCTCTCTCTTCGATTACGTGAAAAAAAAATATTGTTCGATAACTTGCAAGACAAACTAATGTTTCGATTTCTGGTTCTTGTATCTTTCTGTTACATGTATTATATCGAATGTAGCCAGCACCACGTTCAATGGGTTCGAAAGCGACGTAAAAATCCACTCTTGTCAATTACCTACTAATGTTATGTACGAAGTCCTACCTGGGCAAAATTAAAACATAATCTCTCTAACAAAAATAAAAAAATGCCTAACATACACCGTCCGCTTATTTAAAAAGATGCACATAAAAAAAAACGAGTGATAAGGAATGAAATGTAATCACTTACCGCAAAATATATGTACGAGTGCTTGTTACTCGAAACTATGTTGGTCCCAGGGGTGAGGTCGACGTTGTGCACAATGTGTACCGCCCGAGGATGACGTAGTTGATGACGTTCCTTTGCGAACGCTTTGGTTTGATGATATGCTATGAGAGAAATAATTTTTATGTGCATTTAATTATGTGCGAAAGTGCCTAATACATATATTTCAAGAAAAAAAAACCTGATTGCCAACTACTTAATAATTTTTTTGACGAATGCTGTTGTTGTGGATCGTCGCATATAATACCCGAGCGAAGATCATCGTGTGTTAAAGCTGGTGTCGCTGGTGTTGACAGCCGAAGTAAAGTTTCGATGCACACGCTGTTGTTGTTATAGTGTACACTGCTGATGCTGGGACTATCGTTGAAAGGCCGCTTGCCAGTCGCCGAGAGGTAACTCCGGGACGTTCGGTGTCGAGGGGACCTTATCGTTACGCAGCGATAGTACATGCGTCGCCTCAAACTCCGAGCTGGTTCGACACACGGCTTGTTGTTGTTGCCGAATATGGTGGTTTGGTTCGGCTCGTATTTTGAGGAATAGTTTTCGTGGTTTTTGATTAACCTTTCAGCGGCGGTATTTTTGGGCTGTTATGCTAAAGCCTCGGCGATCGGTAACGACAGGGTGTAGGCATCAGAAGATCGGGCTAAAATATATTATTTTATGCTGTAATTTTTTTTTATCTGCGATTCCGCGATAATCTTTTTAGAGTTCACAAAAAAAACTTCCACAATTTTATGCGCCAAATGTACAGCCACTATATAATTTTAGGTGCTACACTACTGTTTTACTTCCGCTGTCGACTATACCGACTACCAAACCGCACTGACGAACCCAGCATAAAATTGTCGAAACATGCGACTGAACGCTTTGATATTCACGTCGATTTTTTCTTCGAGTTGCGGTATGGATGGCCTGATGCCACCGTTTTTCCTGTATTTCTTTTTCGCTTGTTGTCAGACCACCTTTTGGGTAACTATGTGTGGCCTACAAAAGTCGAATCCTATATACCTTATTTCTTACCACTTTTGAGTGAATAGACACCCACTCCGAGATAGAGGAAAATTGTTATACTATTTGGTCAGCATGTGCAAGAACCAAAATGATATTTCGAGCAGTGGTTTCAATATTTGATGTGGAGCTGGATAAAATTACTCCTGAAGTCACCACAGGAAGCATGGCTTTTCAAACTGCTAATTTTCAATCGTGGAAAAGAAAAGAGTAAATTAATCGAACGTTTCCCACAAAACTTGTTCTTTACGCAAGCATCGCGCGTGAAAAGAATAAGAAAAGAACGTGCTAACCCCTGAACCAGCCCTGACAACCTGATGATGTCTCATGTTCAGACTGAACTAGCCGGGGGCGTATACGTAACATTTTATTTTTCTACCTATCTTTTCAAATCCTTACTATGAAAAACTCCTGTACGGACACCGTTTAAGTTTTCCAGCTCGTAAAGGTTATTTCCGGCACACTTACGTACTTTTTCCTTTACAAATTTAAAGCATAGTTTGGCATTTCGATGCTTATCGGCATTACTCAAAACGAAATTCCTACGAAACACAATATCGCCTACTTTATATGTGATACTTTTGCTTCTCGTGTTATAAACCTTTTCGTACGTCTGGTGAGCGTTCTCTAAAGATTGCTTGATGTAGTTATGGAGTATATTCATTTTTGAGGGCTTTGGCAAGGCGTCTAGTTCCGAGTTGTTTAACCCGTCCAAATGTTTAAGCAACTCATACATGGACCCATGCTCAACCATTTTCTGCCCAAAGAGTGCCTCGTATGGCGACATGTTAATAGCCGTATGAACAGCTGTTCGAAGGGCGCAGGTAATGGCAGGCAATTGAGTGTCCCAATTTGTCTGTCCTGGATCAATGTAAGAGCGTATTGCTGCAAGTATCGACCTATTCACCCTTTCGCTGGCATTCGATTGAGGGGCATATGAAGGAGTTTTAATATGTCTGATACCAAATGTTTTCATCAGTTTCTGGAAATCATGACTTGTGAATTGCTTCCCATTATCGGTCAATATCGATTCTGGCACACCAAAGAGAAAAAATACTTGTTCTTTTAGGAACTTGGAGGTCGTATCCGTAGTCGCTTTTCTTAAGGGTTGGACTATAACAAACTTGGTTAGCTTGTCTAGCGCAATGATAATACAGGTATTACCAGCTTTGGATCTAGGGTAGGGACCAAGAAAGTCGAGATAAAGATGCTGAAATGGTCTTTCGACGACGAATTGTTTACCCATCGGGGCCCTAAGGATCGCATTTGGCGCTTTTGTCGATTTACACAAGTCGCAACTACCGATGAACGATTTTACCTGAGCTGGCATATTTGGCCAATAAAATTGTTCACGCAGGCGGTACAAAGTTTTCCCGATTCCGCCGTGCGCCACTCTAGGTGGTTGATGAGCCAAGCGAATTAAGTTTTCGGTTAGCTGTGGAGGTACCCATAGTTTCCACACCAGATCATCGAGTAGTGGATGACCAGTGCAATGTGTTGCGGTAGCCCATTAGGTCTTCGTAATTTAACTACAATTTATGCACGATAAAACAAAAAATAAATACTTTAAAACACGGAAAAGTTATCGCGGCGACCGAGTTGTTGACAAATTAAATGCATGTGCATGTTGCAATTTGACATTTGCAACGAATTCGGATAGATATATTTGTCTCGCTCGCACCCTACCTGTTGTTTCGTCAACGAAATATGACCGCGTTCATAATCAGTGCGCAAGCCAACCCGAGCGAAAGTCATGAACTGATGAAGTAGAAAGATGTGCAATATAGATTTAGTTATTGTTATTTAGTAGTTAGGTATTGTTATTTATTATATTTATTATTGGTTACGTCATATATGTATATTTATTCACAGATATGTTTATTCACATGTTCGTTTTATTTTAATATTTTGTTGTGATATTTTATTTGAAAGTCTTGCTAACTAGTGTCGGTAAGTAGGTTTTCATAAACGACTTAGTGTGAACTGACCCGACTAAGGAAATTCCCTGTCCAGAAAAGTGGAGAGTTAGAAAGAGACAATCGAGGAGACAGAAAATATATATATTTTTGCAATATAGCTAAAAGCAAGGATAGAGGATAGAAGAGCACAAACAAAAGAAACGTAATGAGGCGAAAGAGAGAAAGTAGCTTAGAGGGGAAACTTAGACAAAAGAGCACTGTTCAGTCATTTTCTATCGATAACTGATGTAGAGAGGTCATTGCCCTCAGCGTATAGAGAAAGTAATCAGTTGAGTTACAGTGTTGAAAAAAAATTTACACCGATTTTGGGGAGTATCAAAGGCGAATACTGAGACCATAGGTGGGACACGGACAAAAAAGTCCAAAATTAATCAGCAAGTGTGTGTTCCACGACCGATTCTGGGATAGTAACGCCAACCACCACAATTCTTTGTTCCGGGGCCCGTGCCATAGTAGCCCAACTGCAGCGGTAAAGACGAAGTCAAACCGTACGCTTTGAATCCGATAATCCGCATATAGTGCACTATAACAAAGGATCCCCGGACAAAGAACTCCAAATCCAAGGATCCCCAAAAGTTTGACCGTGGAGATTTTTTTACTTCTCGCTATCGAGAAAACCCACGAACGCGCCAAAGAGCGGTTACAAAAGGGGTGCTCCGCCACCCAAACCATCAACCAGCGAGCTTCTGCCAATAAGAGACAGAGCCCCAGCTTAACATCTCCCAGCCCCGCCGGCAATTTTAGGCGACGCAAATATCCAGAGGAGGTGCCCCGAGGGATAGTGAATTCAAGTTCCAGTTTATTTAGTTTTCTTTGAATTTTTTTTGTGGATTTCCATCTGAAATCAATTTATTAGCGTAGTTTTTTTATATTGTATTAAGGTTAGTGAAGGTTTCTGCCCTTAGTGTTTTTTTTTTGTTGTTCGCGGTGACCATATTTGGATTTTAAGCAGCGACCTTTCTTGTGCTGGTACCAGGACAACGGGGGATCAGGATAAACCGTAAGTTTTAGTTTTAAGTTTAATTTTTTTAATTTTTTTTGGATTTGTTTGAATTAATAGTAGTAATAGGGTAATATTAAGTGCAGAACACTTTTAAATTTAGTTTAGATTTTGAATATCCATTAAATGAATTTGTTTACTATCGTGATATCAGTGTTTTGATCATGATAATGTCGGGCTAGGAGAGTTTTGCAACTGGTGTGTGTATGGCCGGACAGGTCGTCCTCGGGTGGACTAACAGTGACGGGACGTGACGTTAACAAACGACGACTTAACATGACGTGAAACCAACGAGGTTCCCTGTTCATCGTCGATAGTGACTGGGAGGAGATTTTGGGGTTGCATTCACAACATCGGCCTGAATGGTAACTATTGGATGTGTTTATGACACAAAAGGGAGGGTAGGCCGTCCTTTGCCACTGTAATCCGGCATGTCTCTGGGTTTTGACGAACCTTTGTCTTCGAGAGACTACGGGAATAATTTGCGTCTAGGGTAATGTTTAGTATAGGCTAGTTTAAGTTGGATTAAGGCTTAGAGTAGGACTTAGTTTGTAAATGATAGTTTAGTTTAGGCATAGTTTATGTTAGGTTAGTTATAGTTAGCTTCGCGTTGAGCTTCCCGGTTTCTCTCGAGGGCATAGGCAAAAGTCTTTGAACTTTTCTTTTCATTTCTATTTTCTCTTTCTATCTTCGTTATCCTTTTGTCCGTCCGGGGTCGACGTAACGTAGAGTAGCTTTCTTTTTCTATTTTTTTTTTGTTTTTTTATGGCACGATTACAAAAGTGTTTGAGCAGGAGGTGCATGGTGAGAGGGTAAGAACTACCCCATCCGTCGAGCTGAGCCGAGCAACCGCGAGCGTGCCACACCCTTTCTCATCTGCATCGAAGATGCCTCCGTGGCCTAAACCTGGCTCATAACAAATGCTTAACCCTTTTATAGACGAAATTGTCCGAGATGCGTAGATCCGGCAATTGAGCTGCATTTTCTTTGACGGTATTTACTATGCTTCTGTACTCTTCCGATTGGAAGCTGGGATCTTCGAGATCAATCTGCAGCACTTCTAGCTCATTCCCTACCATCGTCAGAGTCGAATCTATCGCATCAACCGCATATACTCTTGAAAGGGCGTCGGGAACCACGTTCAGTGATCCCTTACGATGTTGTATTTCAAAATCATAACCTTGTAAGTACATACTCCATCTTGCCAACTTCCCACTCAAATCTTTGTGGCTCATCAACCACTTAAGGCTTGCGTGGTCAGTAATTATCTTAAACTTGTGCCCTTCTACGTACGCGCGAAATTTAGTGACTCCCCAAACTGCAGCTAGACACTCGCGTTCGGTCACGCTGTAGTTTTGTTGTGCGGCGTTTAATTTGTGTGAATAATAATAGATGGGTCTTTCACATCCATCAACGTCCACCTGACACAACACGCAACCAATGCCCGTCGCAGAAGCGTCGCATAGGATTACAAACTCCTTGCTATAGTCTGGGTTTACGAGGATGGGGGCTGAAGTTAATAACGCCTTCAACTTCTTAAATGCTTCCAATGCCTTATCTGTGAGCTCGAACTTTGTCCCTTTCTTCAGGGTGTCAGTCAGAGGAGCTGCTACTGACGAAAAGTTGCTAACGAACCTACGGTACCAGCCGGTCATACCTAAGAATCTCCTTACTTGCCTGGCAGATTTAGGAGCTGGAAAGTCAGTTATTGCTTGAATCTTAGCAGGATCTGTCTTCAAGCAACCGTCTCCAACAATATAACCCAAATACTTAAGTTGTTTGTAACAAAATTTAGATTTTTCTAAATTAATAGTCAATCCTGCCTCCTTCAATCGTTTTGCTACTACCGACAACATGTAAATGTGCTCATCAAATGTCCGTGAAGTCACCAGCAAATCGTCCAAGTATACGAAAATATGTTCTCTGAGTTCGTGAGGTACCACTTTGTCCATCAGTCTGCATAAGCGTTGAGGCGCATTACAGAGGCCAAAGGGCATAACTCTGAACTGGTAAAGGGGACGACCGGGAACGGTGAATGCGGTCTTTTCCCTTCAGCTTTGCTCCAGCGGTATCTGCCAAAACGCATCTTTCAGATCCACACTAGATATATAGTGTGTATCTGTCAGACGCGATAGCAAGCCCTCTATATGTGGAAGAGGATACGCATCCTTTTTGGTGACCTTGTTCACCTTCCGTATGTCCAAGCACATCCTGTCTTTCCCCGGTCGTTGAATCAGAACGACCGGTGAACTCCAAGCGCTTGAACTCACTTCGATGACACCAAGTCGTAGCATGCGATCCAATTCCACATATAGACTCTTTTGCACCGCTGGAGATATGGGATAGTGTCGCTGCTTGACGGGTTCAGCCGTCCCGGTGTCGATGATGTGCTCCTCTAAGCTGGTTTTACCCAAGCCCAGAGTAGCAGACGAAGGAAACAAATTAATGACATCTTTAAGTCGGATGGACTCTTCGCTAGTCAATTCACGGGCATCTGAGAGACTTCCTACTATCTTGGATTCTGGAAATCCATTGGTGTTTCTGGGAAACAAATGCGGAGCAACTTCAAATATTTGCCAAAAGTTCACTCCCAAGAATAAGGGTTGTTTTAACGACGGTACTATAAAAAGCAGTAATTCATTTTCACGATCTTTGTATTTTACTTTCGTTCTTACATAACCTACAATTTGCTGTCTATTTCCATCAGCGGTCTTAACTAACGAATTGAATTTGGTAAATTGAATGCTTTTCTTTAAAACGATATTATATCCTTCTGAACCTAAGCAACTTACAGCCGCACCACTGTCTAGTAGGCCAGGCAAAATTTCCCCGAAAATCAGTACCTGAGCATAAGGCCGAGGATCGTTTGGAGGAAAATTGATTTCAGAAACTGCGGAAGCTGCTTTATGAAAAAGTTTCTTCTCCCGAAAACGAGATCTTAATTTGCTTATCCTTTTGGAACCGGGAGGCTTCGAATTTCCGAAAATTCGTTTTCGTGTCTCATAGTAAAAGTTCAGGCGTTCGTGCAGGGTCTTACGAGGTTCTCGAGAGGGTTCGGGGACTATGTTATTTTCGGTGTGAGCCACCGACGGTTCTTTTCGTTTTAAAATTAAAATTGGTGGAATGGATACGGATGTATTACTTAATTGTCCGGATTTCTCGGTTGCGAGCGAATTGTCCCGGATGTCAACTGGCTCCTTTGCAAGTTTTCCGCGCAGCGCGGACATTGTGGTGTAATCGTGTTTTCATGACCACATTTGTAGCAAAACAAACTCCTCTGCTGACTGGTACATTCCTTGAAGGAGTGACCTTCGAGTTTGCAGTTCCAGCAGATCAAAGGGGCTCTAGGTCGGGAAGTGCCGACCGCATCGACTGAATGAAAAGAACTACTAGCCACCTGATCATCTACAAGCCCCAGTTCACTAACCATTCGTCGGTTTGGTTGGAAGTGCGAAACTCGGGGCCTCGGATTATCGTGGTCACCGAAATACTTTTCGAGTTTTCTGCACACGTAAACCATCTCTTGAAGGCTTTCAGTATGAAAGGTGATCACGTGTTCACCGATTCTCCTGTTGACGTTTTGTCTGATAATTTCAATCAGATCCTGATTTGGTTTGGGATGTCTGAGCCTGGAGTTTAATTGTAGGATCGCCGTATAAAAGTCATCGAAGGGTTCTGATAAACCTTGATGACGATCTGACATTTTCCTTAGAAGTTCTGAGTCCGATTCAAGACCACGAAACTGGTCAATCAAGGCCAAGCGAAGAACAGGCCAGGTTATGTTCTGATTGGATTTAATGAAAACCCAGAACCATGTTTCCGCTGTCCTGATACGAAGTGGTGGAAATTTCGGACTACTTCCTCCCAAGGGACACCATATCCTTCCCTAATACGATCTAATCGAAACAAAAAGTCGTCAATTGTTATGTTTCGATTGTCGAACTTTATTCCCCATTTGTGAAAATGGTGGGCTTTGAAACTGGAAGATGTTGGGGTATTCGAATCTGAGACCAAATTTGACGGGGGTCTAGATGAATTATCATTCAGGTTCAGATTATTAAGCTGGGCTAAAAATTCCTCAGCGTTATTGGTTCGGGACTCGATAGGGTTTCTTGGAACTTCATTCAATGCAGCTGGAATTGGTTCTTGCATTCGAGGCGTAAGAGGCGTTTGAGCAGTTAAAAGTTCACGCATCATGGTAGCGAATTCTGTGCGGATGTCTGCCCTACTCTTGGAAAGCTCCTCGCGAATGAAACGCAAATCATCTGCCCTGTTCAAGCCTACCGTTGCCGTTACAATTTCTTGTACGTAATTCGAAAGCTGTTCTCTCTCATCTGCTCCTACTTCATCATCAGATACGGGTGCATCCTCAGATACGAATACGTTTGAAAGTCTGGGGGCCTCTGCGGAGAGATTTTCTTGCCTGGCTTCCATGGAAGCTATAGCTTGCGCTGATGTTGTATGTATGTAATGTAATAACCGAAATTTACCGTGCTTTCCCTTTCAAGCAGGGAGAAGAGTAGAATCGGGAGAACCGTTTAATAAAAAAGTATCTTCAGTTTTTAGTTTGATATTTATTTACTCTAGGACCCGCTGTCTTATGCGTGGCTGCGTGGGTTCGGTTATCTCCGTGGTTTTGCTTTGACTGCGCTTTTTCGACGTTTTAGTACCGACTGACAAAACAGACATATTCGATTTGTCCTTTTTTTTCCGCAGAACATAATCGGACTTAATAGGTGCTCTATTGCGGTCGGACATTATGGAAGTGTTATGATATACTCGTATGTATATAAACAAAAAAAAAAGGTATGGAAATGAAATAGTGCGAATATCAAGGAATAATATGTATTCAAAGAACCTGTTTTGTTCTAAGAGATACGTAGCAAAAGATCAATCCAAAAAAAATTATTGATAAAAGTTACTTCGAACTTTATTCAAACTCTTATGTGAAGAATTCAGTTTTTATTACATCTAGCTATCTTTCACCAAATGCAAACAAAAAAGTAATAAAAAGAATAAAAATCAATGTGTAGATATTTTCCAAATACGGTGGATATGACGAGATTCTGACGAGACGGACGAGTTGAGTAGATTCTGCCACTATGGAATTTCAAATAAAAGAAGGTTTTGTTTTGGAGTCTAATTTGCCTGGTATCTGTAACCTTTCGGAAGAACTGAAATCGATGCAGCTAGCTACGCGCCGCTTTATTGGGCGATGAAGCCGGTCATTCAACTTGTGGTTCTTATATTCTGAAAATGCTTTGATAGGTGTAGAAGTACGCGGAATACAAAGAGAATTTGGTAAATCAGTAAACAGGCGTAGCAGAGAATCCTTCACTCCGCTGCCGGACGACGAATACTTTCACTCTCAGGAAGAGTACTGACAAAAGATTAGTCTACTATTTGCAACAGACCGTGAGCATTATTACCAATATTCACCCGGACAAATATGCAGACTTCGCTAATACAAGCTGACTACCATACACATGCAACGCTATGGTTTCGCAACGGAAGTAGTTGAATTTCCTGAATTCTATCTACCGGACATAACCAAGCGTTGTGCAATGTCGTCACTTTCTAAAGAACAGCATTTCAGAAATCAAACGCAAAATTGCTACAGAAAAAAAAAATATTTTCTGACTCTGGTTCAGAATAACTGGTATCTAACATTTCTGTCCACCAAACTAGAACTTCATTAGATCTCAAAAAGGGAAAAAAGAATACGGAAAACGAAACAATTCGTGCCCCACGTTGGGCGCCACCTGTAACGAAACTTCTGCACCGAAGTTTTAGAATTGCATCTAGATGCCCCTACACCAGGATAATAGATGCTATCCTGCTGATGCAGGAACGTCTCTGGTCGTACCGTAACGGGATAAGCTCACTTACGCAAGCAGCTGACAAAACGACCGACATTCTCTCGACCCTTCCGCCTGCTATGCTACCCCTATGACCCAAGTTCACAGGACCCCTTGAGTCAGTCCGGGCAGCGGACCCACCCACATCGTAGTAACTCTACTAACTACGACATCCTTGGCTATCACGCCACTCAATATTGATGATAGCCCCTAATCAAACCGGTATTACCAAATCAACCTCTCATACTCATCCTTGTCTCGCCTTCGAACTGCGTCACATCCACCAACAAAAAGTAACTAATTCGATCTCATGGTACTAGAAAACCAATCTTCCCTTAAAATATCTCTCAATTCCCATTGGAAGAGACTAAAAACCAAACCAGAAAAATTACTATCAAGACATTAGCCCCGAGAAAAAAAACAAATTGAACTACAATCGATCCCTAACAGGACATATCATAGTTTATTAGAAAAAAAAAACTATAACTAAACCTAATTCTATACCTCTAACAAATTGGTCATACCAAATTCGAATGCAAATTCAATTCAACTTAGGGATTAAACCCTTTATAAATTTAAACGAATTAAAATTCACAAATATTGTTAAATATAACTTACTGACTACTTATTTATCAAATAGAAAACATTCATACCACTTACAACCTACCTTAAATCCTAAATATTCCTCGCAATACAAAATTTCACCAACTATCAACATTCAATTATTCTATAAATTTGCTCACAGCTTACGAGATGTAGATCTATCGATCTCTCTCTTCGATTACGTGAAAAAAAAATATTGTTCGATAACTTGCAAGACAAACTAATGTTTCGATTTCTGGTTCTTGTATCTTTCTGTTACATGTATTATATCGAATGTAGCCAGCACCACGTTCAATGGGTACGAAAGCGACGTAAAAATCCACTCTTGTCAATTACCTACTAATGTTATGTACGAAGTCCTACCTGGGCAAAATTAAAACATAATCTCTCTAACAAAAATAAAAAAATGCCTAACATACACCGTCCGCTTATTTAAAAAGATGCACATAAAAAAAAACGAGTGATAAGGAATGAAATGTAATCACTTACCGCAAAATATATGTACGAGTGCTTGTTACTCGAAACTATGTTGGTCCCAGGGGTGAGGTCGACGTTGTGCACAATGTGTACCGCCCGAGGATGACGTAGTTGATGACGTTCCTTTGCGAACGCTTTGGTTTGATGATATGCTATGAGAGAAATAATTTTTATGTGCATTTAATTATGTGCGAAAGTGCCTAATAGCTAATACATATATTGCAAGAAAAAAAAACCTTTGCCAACTACTTAATAATTTTTTTGACGAATGCTGTTGTTGTGGATCGTCGCATATAATACCCGAGCGAAGATCATCGTGTGTTGAAGCTGGTGTCGCTGGTGTTGACAGCCGAAGTAAAGTTTCGATGCACACGCTGTTGTTGTTATAGTGTACACTGCTGATGCTGGGACTATCGTTGAAAGGCCGCTTGCCAGTCGCCGAGAGGTAACTCCGGGACGTTCGGTGTCGAGGGGACCTTATCGTTACGCAGCGATAGTACATGCGTCGCCTCAAACTCCGAGCTGGTTCGACACACGGCTTGTTGTTGTTGCCGAATATGGTGGTTTGGTTCGGCTCGTATTTTGAGGAATAGTTTTCGTGGTTTTTGATTAACCTTTCAGCGGCGGTATTTTTGGGCTGTTATGCTAAAGCCTCGGCGATCGGTAACGACAGGGTGTAGGCATCAGAAGATCGGGCTAAAATATATTATTTTATGCTGTAATTTTTTTTTATCTGCGATTCCGCGATAATCTTTTTAGAGTTCACAAAAAAAACTTCCACAATTTTATGCGCCAAATGTACAGCCACTATATAATTTTAGGTGCTACACTACTGTTTTACTTCCGCTGTCGACTATACCGACTACCAAACCGCACTGACGAACCCAGCACAAAATTGTCGAAACATGCGACTGAACGCTTTGATATCCACGTCGATTTTTTCTTCGAGTTGCGGTATGGATGGCCTGATGCCACCGTTTTTCCTGTATTTCTTTTTCGCTTGTTGTCAGACCACCTTTTGGGTAACTATGTGTGGCCTACAAAAGTCGAATCCTATATACCTTATTTCTTACCACTTTTGAGTGAATAGACACCCACTCCGAGATAGAGGAAAATTGTTATACTATTTGGTCAGCATGTGCAAGAACCAAAATGATATTTCGAGCAGTGGTTTCAATATTTGATGTGGAGCTGGATAAAATTACTCCTGAAGTCACCACAGGAAGCATGGCTTTTCAAACTGCTAATTTTCAATCGTGGAAAAGAAAAGAGTAAATTTAATCGAACGTTTCCCACAATTCCATCATTTATAATTTTTTTTTTTACGTATGGCACCATTTCCGGTGACATATCGTTTAATTCTTCCGCAATATGTTTTCCAAATGCAGCGTGCTTTCCCTGGTCACTATTTTTTAAACGATCAGCCACCAATTGTAAAACCTGGGCTCTTATCGCGTAATTTATGAAACGATCGTCGTCGAAGCGATTGAACAAAACGACGTCGTTTTTAGTTTGCTTCGTATAACATCATCGTCGCATCGTTCGATCGAATCGTTCATCGTTTTCATTTTGAACAGTTTGAAAATGACTGTAAACAAACTCTGACAACTAAAACCAACAAGAAAAGTGTGGCATTTGCGTTTTTGTTCTGTAGTTGATGTAGAATTGGACATTTAATGCAATAATTGAATGCAAGTAACAACTCTATCGAAGAAGCCAAACACAGATATAATTGTGAAAAAGGAAGATTCGACCAAGCAAAGTGATATGTTTAATGAAAGTCGGGTGGAAAGAATAGGAACAATATGTAAAAGTGTACGATGAGGATATTGTGGTTATTAAAATATATATTTAGAACTAGTCTTGGCAATAAAGATCTTGGATTTCGTTGGACATCAAACATCATAAAGCATCCCATTAGAATTGGTATTTCTAATTATTGTCGAGTTATAAAAAAAAGAGTTCAATGAATGCTATTTTATGATTACATTACTGTATTTCATATTATAACACAAATACCTAAATGAAATCATTTGCAGCGTGCTTTCCCTGGTCACTATTTTTTAAACGATCAGCCACCAATTGTAAAACCTGGGCTCTTATCGCGTAATTTATGAAACGATCGTCGTCGAAGCGATTGAACAAAACGACGTCGTTTTTAGTTTGCTTCGTATAACATCATCGTCGCATCGTTCGATCGAATCGTTCATCGTTTTCATTTTGAACAGTTTGAAAATGACTGTAAACAAACTCTGACAACTAAAACCAACAAGAAAAGTGTGGCATTTGCGTTTTTGTTCTGTAGTTGATGTAGAATTGGACATTTAATGCAATAATTGAATGCAAGTAACAACTCTATCGAAGAAGCCAAACACAGATATAATTGTGAAAAAGGAAGATTCGACCAAGCAAAGTGATATGTTTAATGAAAGTCGGGTGGAAAGAATAGGAACAATATGTAAAAGTGTACGATGAGGATATTGTGGTTATTAAAATATATATTTAGAACTAGTCTTGGCAATAAAGATCTTGGATTTCGTTGGACATCAAACATCATAAAGCATCCCATTAGAATTGGTATTTCTAATTATTGTCGAGTTATAAAAAAAAGAGTTCAATGAATGCTATTTTATGATTACATTACTGTATTTCATATTATAACACAAATACCTAAATGAAATCATTTGAAATTCGAAAAGAAATGCAATATTTTTTTTTTTTGCATAGAATGTTTTTTTTTCGCTCTGATAAGACTGAGTCCCCACCAAATAGAACAGAAGTGTATGTCTTCCTTTATTTACTGTCTAATACTTCTTTCAGACCTAATTAAAACTGAATAAATACACCAAAAACGATGAAACGATTGCAAAATAGCAATCGTTCAATCGGAATCGCTCAATCGTCTAAATTTGAGTTTTACGAAGCATTAGTGAATCGTTCAACACGACGTCGTCCAGACGATTCAACCATTTAAGTGTTACACGAAGCAATACAATCGTCGAAACGATGTCGTCAGATGATCGTCGTCTTACGCGATGAGAGCCCTGCTTATTGGATGCACTATTGCTGTTTCTTGGCCTTTTGCTTTTAACAGAAGTGCTTGAAGTAGAAGTTCCTGCTCGGACGCCCGCAACCGGCGGACTTCCTGTTCGAAGTTCCTGTGTGGATTCTTCATTATTTTGCAAAATGGATCTTGATGGGGCCTAGAAAAAGAAAACCAAAATTAATAAAATTTGATTATGTTCTTTTAGTTAATAATTGAATTAAGGGATTTTACTTTTTCAGATGCCCGCGAATGAGATAGAATGGAGAAAAATTGGCCAAGGTTTCCAGGACAGATGGCAGTTTCCAAATTGTCTTGGAGCTGTTGACGGGAAACATGTCAGGATAATACCACCAAGAGGAAGTGGGTCACTTTTTTGGAATTATAAAAAATTTCATAGCATTGTTCTTATGGGCATTGTAAATTCGAATTACAAATTTATTATGTGCGATGTTGGCACAAATGGGAACATTTCAGATGGGGGAGTTTTAAGCAAAACTAAATTTTACGAAAAACTTATTAATGATGATTTCAAATTGCCATCGGATGAAAGTCCAACCTCAAATAGCAACAAACTTCCATACGCTTTTGTAGGAGATGAGCCATTTGCACTATGACACATTTTCTTGAAGCCATTCAATAAAAAGCAGTTGAATTATGATCGCATGGTTTTTAACTATAGATTATCAAGAGCTCGACGAATTGTTGAGAATGCCTTTGGCATTTTGTCAAATAGATTTCGTATCTTTCAATCTGCTATAAACTTAAATATTGAAAACGTGGATGTTGTTGTATTGGCATGTTGCTACTTGCACAATTTTTTACGTAAAAAATGTGGAAATTCGTATAATCCACCCGAAATTGATGAAGCTAAAAGAGATCCAGTTATTGAGGCAGAAGGGCTAGTAGTTTGTGGAATATTTTGTAAATGAGGGCCAAGTTGGATGGCAGGATGAGGTAGTACGAAAAAGATATATGGTATAACGAACTGAATTGTAATTTTTCTTTCTTCTTAGAATTTAAATGAAAAAATATTTGTTAAATAAAACTTACCAAATTATAATCTTCTTCATTTTCTTCGTCTTCTTCTGCATCATAGTCGTCAATGTTTAATGTGGATTGGCTTGCACGAGTCTGCTGTTGATCACTTAAAAATGAAAACAGTAAATCAAAGTACCACAGACTTGGTACGTGTACTTCGTCCGTCCCTATTCCACTTTTGTTGGAGCCCTGACTTTAGCCTTCGTCGAATCCTTGTCCACCTCTTTTAATTTTTCCAACAACATATTATATGCCGCTTCCCGTTTAACGGAATTGTGGTAACAAGGGTCTCTTTTCTTCCACAAATATGGACACTCGCGATAAATTTCTATGAAATCCACCAAATTATCAGTCCGTTTCGACATTATTTTATAAAGGTTCTTTGGCGAATATTGATTCGTTTGTAGTTGCTAGACGAAAGAGACCTAAATAAATTTACGTAAACGCGCGAAGCCTATTTGCTAATATAAGCCGTTTTGCCGTTTTACATATTCTTCTTTATGGCCAGCTTCTTATCTTCTAGTCATTATTGCATACTTTCGTTTGCGGGTTCAAGTTAACAAATTACAAAATAAATATAACGTTGCTTAGGTACCGTAAGTGCAACAAAAAATTCTTTGGCAAAAGAATCATCAACAAGCTAAACAAACGTGTACAAATTTTTCATCTTCTCTACCTCTATAAAAGAGAACCAACCAACCAATTTTGACGAAAAAAAGCCTAACTTGAAAAAAAAAAATGCCTTTTTCAATAAAATAGTGCATAAAATATTTTTTTATGTAAATTGGAACAATAAATCAAAAATTAAACACAAATATAAAAAAATAACAAAAACTTTTTTTTCGTTTGGAAACACATTCTTTAAGACCGAGCACCGAGGTCTTCTTTTTGCCAAGATTTTTTAAGAATATTTAAAAAAATAAAAAGTCAGTGTACGTTGAATCAAAAAAATATATATACATATATTTGAAATAAAAAAAAGATGCCTTTCTGGAAATAAAAAAGCCTTAAAGCCTTAGCCAATGATATAATGCCTAAAAGGCATGAAAAAGCATAGGTTGGCATCGCTGTGCGGACACGTTTATCAATTTTTTTTTCTTCTCTCTTCTTTCTTTGTACTAGACTACTAGCTATTGTGTAGGT
The DNA here is from genome assembly GCA_949126925.1 of Cheilosia vernalis. NCBI lineage: Eukaryota > Metazoa > Arthropoda > Insecta > Diptera > Syrphidae > Cheilosia > Cheilosia vernalis. The sequence goes on from OX421358.1 coordinate 47,035,770, forward strand.
ATAGTGTGAGTGTCTGGTTAATATTTTTTTAGTTTTTTGAAGTTATTACTTCTTTAGCGTTGGGCACTTTAAGATGGGAAGAAATTAGTGAATTCGAGTTACCTTTAAAACGACACCGCGTCATCGTCACCGAGAAACCGACACCCGATAGGTGGCGCTGTTGTCGATTTTCTGAGAAACTCAACCGATCTCAATGAAACTTTGTATGTGTGCATGTTTGTATGCAGCTAGAAAGATAGGATAGTTTTGGACCCGATAGGTGGCGCTGTTGTAAATTTTTTTTGAGAAACTCAACCTATTTCAATGAAACTTTGTATGTGTGCATGGTTGTATGCAGCTAGAAAGATAGCATAGTTTTGGACCCGATAGGTGGCGCTGTTATAAATTTTTTTGAGAAACTCAACCGATCTCAATGAAACTTTGTATGTGTGCATGTTTGTATGCAGCTAGAAAGATAGGATAGTTTTGGACCCGATAGGTGGCGCTGTTGTCCGTTTTCTTAGAAACTCAACCGATCGCGATGAAACTTTGTTTATATGCATGGTTGGGCTAAGGTTTCCAATATGCGCACTGAGCAAATTATTTTTTTTTATTTTTTTTATTTAAATCGAGTTATTCTTTTATTTTTAAAGTTTTAAATTTTCACTGAAAAGTGCATGTAAACAAACTGCACAAATGGACACGTTCACTTTGCATAACGTTTGTGTTGCAGTGGAGGGGGATGTGTGTGGGGGGGGGGTTGAATTTTGGAAAATATTATAGGTAGGTATTGCCATATGTCTAAAAGTTACAACAATTTTGTCTTTTTTGATTATTTTTTTACTGAATATATTATACTGCTAAATATGTATATATATATAAACTTTAGCTCGAGGCGCCTGCCTGACAGTTGTTGGCATACCCTTAGCGGAGCGACGAAGTCACGTGAGCGTCTAAACCATGCGAAAAAAAGGGTTAAAATCCTGGTAGCGAGCGAAGCGAGCCACGCACCCCATACTTTAAATACACCAGACTTTCTTAAAGGCGCCTGCCTGATAGTTGTTGACATACCCTTAGCGGAGCAGTTGTGCATGTGTATTGAGATTTCGGAAAAAAGGTTTCAAATCTTTGTGCATAAATCACATAAACATGGTTTCATTAAAAAAAAAAATATATATATTAAAATTTAATATAAAAAAAAAGTAAAAAATGAATAAAAAAATGAAAAAAAAAAAATTCGTTTCCTCAAAAAAAAATATTATATTTATATTTTTTAGCACATTTTAAGCTATAAAAAAAAAAAAAAAAAAATGTTTGCTTAGTATTGGAAACCCGCCCCCTCTTTTCTGTACCTCTATAAAAGAGAAGACATTTTTCTGTTTGTCCGCGAGTAGGGAGTAGGTACGTAACGATACCTCAATTATATAGCAATCGATTTGTCGTGAGTAGCGGTATTACATAGGATGGTTTTTAGTATCCTCACTTCATGTTCACATGCATGCATTTATTAAAGGACCCAGCAAAGCGGGTACATCCAGCTAGTTTATTAATATAGGTAAGTTATGAAGATAGGTAGGTATACATAACTTGGTAGGTATCATCATTATATTAATACGTGAACATCCATAGTTTCCGTACACTTTTATAGTATTTATTATGACTAGCGGACCCGGCGAACTTCGTCTCGCCCCAATTTAACGCCTTCCATAAGCTCCAGAGTGATAATAAAACACAGATACATACATAGTTCAAATTTATGTGATTAATTTGAAGGGAATTGAAATCAGTAGTAGAGCGATATGATAAACAATGTTTTTCTATTTGTTTTCCATCGCAAAAACAAACTACGCTATGCCAACACGCGAACACCTTCAGCTGTAAATAGCGGCGGAGTTCCTGACACATCAAGCAAGTTCGAAAATTCCGTCGGATAGTTGGTCGCTTCATTTTCATCTCTGGATAATGAAAGTCAAACTATCAACGCCCTTATTCTTCGCTCATAGTATTGCACGTTCACTAATCCAATCGAGATTTTTATAAATTTGGGCAGTGGTGGGGAACACTTTGAAATGAAGAATGTAAATGCCTCCCGTTGCATGGTCCACAACCTCCATCAGCGAATCGTACATGTTCTTCTGCTCGGCACTCAACAGCGGCGCATTTGTACGAACTCTTTCGACCAGCTCATCTCGATATTAGTTTTGCTCCCGTTGCGATTCGCGATTGAATGGATCGTGCATCGAACGATTTGGCGCTGGCATTCCCGATTTCGACAGCAGACTGCCGCACGTGAGCATGCACATTTCAGAATTATCCGAAATTCTTCAATCTTCAAAACGAATTTTCCACCTTACATCATTAAAAAAATCTAAATCATATGATAATTCAAATTGTGTAGCGATGAGCCCCGAACATCCAACGAATTTAAAAATTAAAGATTTGAAATAAGTTTGGTTGTATTGGAAGTAGCACTAACCGTTTATCTATCCAGTCTAATTTTTTCCAAAGTTTGGTTCCCATACTAAGTTCCATTCCCAATCTCATCCCCTTTAACTTTTATTTTCACGACAAAAAGTAGCATAAATGCCATTTCAATACGAATCCCTCAAGCCTAATATTGTAAAAATTTAAATCCATTCTCTGGTTATGAGTGCACACACAGACGTCAGTCTCTTTTATATATTGGGGTACCCGCCCGGTTTGTCACTGCCATTCGTGTGGAACTATCGGATCCAAAACTATCCTATCTTTAAAACTGGAACCAACCATACCCATCCACAAAATTTCATTGAAATCGGTTGAGTGGTTTCGGAGATGGACAACAGCGCCACGTATCGGATAGACCGTCAGCGCACCTACCCAATTCCCACGCAAAATTTTGAAAATAAAATTCTTTCTTAGATTTCCTATCTGTGTTAAGATCTACACAATGATGATCAGGCCCATCATAACATGGCGGACTAAAACAAAACAAAAGAACGCCATTGCTAAGCTTCAAAGGGTAAAGCGACTTGCATGTCTCGGTATATCCGGAGCCATGCTTAGGCGTACCTATCCTACTGCGACTATAGAAGCCTTAATAGGACTAACACCTCTACACATATACATAAACAAAGGGCAATTCGCAGCTCGGCAAGTTTAATCGAAATGAAAGAGACAATTCTCAGCGACCATCCTGAGTTTAAGGTTTTTTTCTCTGAAATTACAGTACTTGGCATAATCTGCGCGGTAACAGACCGCTTTCCAAAGACTTTATGTTTAAAAAAACGGTTCTCTATACGGAGATCCCTAGTAGAGAAGCATGGGCGTACAATAGCCCACCCACTTGCCAAAATGGTCGAAAGTGGTTTACGGATGGTTCCAAAATGGAAACAGGAGTGGATGCTGGGTTCCACGGACCTAACCACATATACAACACAGGTACTAAAGGCATATACATCCATATATTCACGGACAGTCAAGCAGCTATAAACGCCCTTAGCTTGCCTATTATTGCCTCCAAATCAGTACTAAGCTGTTTCAACGGCCTTCAAACGCTCGGACGTAGAACCCTTCTACTACACAAAATGTAGCTCATATTGGGAGAATATCTCAGGTCTAAGATAGGCCAAGCGTGCTATTCAGCCGTTCAAAAAATATGCCAACAGAAATTTAAATCTAAGAAGGCATGATATCGAAAATCTGGCTGGTTTCCTCACAGGACATCACAACCTACGATATCAATTAAATAAAATTAATTTAACCGACTCCTCACTTTGTCGGTTGTGTCTTGAAGAAGACGAAACAGCTTGGGCACATAATATGTGAGTGTCCAGCCCTATGTGGAATCAGGAGAACTATTTCTACAGGGAGCTTCTGAGCCCTGAAGAGATGAAGAAGTCATCTGCCAGCAGCTTGATTAACTTCGTTAGAAAAGTGGAGAATCTGCTCGCCTAAACATTGTTTTGGCCTATGGTACAATAGATCTTATAGGTCGACGTGCCCTTCATCGCTCAGGCGTAGGCAGAAGGTTTTACATAAATCTTTACTGTAACGCTCTACTACCGTCGACTCTCTTTCGTGACGTCGTTTGTAGTTTATGTGCATGAAGAACGAAAGAAAAGTATTTCCCGGAATCATAGTTTGTATACACAACTGCGTAGTTGAAATTTAATGCAGTAAAATAATTTTTTTTTTAATTGTTAATATTTAAAAAAAGTAAAAATGCAAAGATAAGCACCCTAAAAATATCTTTTTTTTGACACTTCTTTTGTTAAGATTGGTTGACCGTGTGAACTGCAAAAGGGAGAAACACACTACAAAAATTACAGAAATAATATAGAGGGGATATGAGGAGAATAAAACTTATGTTATTTGAAAGGTACTGTGTCATACATGTGCATAAATTTAAGTTATGAATTCCCCACACAAAACAGGTAATTGAATGGATTTTGGTGACATTCAATTTGTCGCCACCATATTATCATAGAAACGTACCTATTCAAATATAAATCATCTTAGATTAGAGCATGTTTCCGATGTAGCAGCTCATTTAAGTTTTATTTTTTTATATGTCGCTCTTTTCGTATTTAAAAAAAAAAATATAAATAACGAAAATAATTGTATTACGTTTTTTAGTATACATACTTATAAAATGTATGGTCGATTGTCGACCACAAACGATACTAGTACTAATTGAATATGCAAATAATTTTGAACTAGAGTTCGCCTAGTGGTAGACATTCCACCAATATATTAACTTGGCTTATACAAAACATGTCTAAAAACAAGTTGCAGACAGCATTGCACAATCTTTCCAAAAAAAATGTGGTTCTTAAATTTTTCCCTTCGCCTATTTATATAATAAGATACGGAAAATTTGGCATGCACATTCTTAAAAGGGCATATTGGAAAAAAAAAAAACAAATAACACGACGTTAATTCACCGCCAACTGCAATGACAACGGAACTGAAACGTATTTACACATCAGTATAACTGATAGCTCAACTGATAACTTACGGGAATTCCATCAGTTTCAGTTTCAGTTCTACGCTTCAATTTTTGCATTTAGACATCAGTTTAACTGAAAGCTTAACTGATAGCTCAACTGAAACTGAAACTGAAATGATCGTCTAAATGGGGCTTTACATAGGTACACTTTTCCACGAACAGTGAAAGCAGAGAACAGCTTTTTCTTTCGCTTCAGTCCGATTGCGCTCTGAAGGAGGAGACGAGATTTTTTAGTTAAACTTTATAGTTAAAAAGCTCCTTCAATATCAAGAAAAGCGACGATACAGATTTCCTTACTAAGTCATTAACTGCTGACTCGGTGGATTTACCTAGTTGATAGGCATGCTGAGACTTACTTAGCGGAAAAGATTTCAGGGTTACATCTCTTATGCGTCTCTCAATTAATTTTTCCATGTTTTTAAGAATGAAAGACCAGAGAAAGATTTCGGGCTTGAATCCGAGTTCCTCTCTGCCTTAGGTAATTATTTAACTGTTACTTTGCGCCAGGCTTCTGGTATGTGACCAAAGGCCAGACTACAGATGAATAGTTTGGCGAACATCAGCTCCCTGATGCAGAAGTGCCGGAAACGTGCCGTCTTCTCCTGCTGCTTTATAAGAGTTCAGGGAAGTTATGGCCCATTTGACGGCATTCAGACTGCAGATTTGTTTCACAATTTTCCAGTGCCTCTCGTCGGCAGACAGATCCGCTCGAGTCGGGAGGATAGGTTTAAAGTGTATGGATCAATTATATGGTTGTACCGGGAAAGAGTGTTTTAAGTAAGATATGATGTGTCTCTTTCTTATTTTGAGTTTGACGTCTTTTCTCATATTTATTCCCAATATTGCATATTTTAAATCGTTGCATGTGATATAATCAACCTAGGACTCACCTCGATTGTTAATGTCCGAGCTCCCCCAAATTGTGTGATGTGCATTGGCGTCGCAGCCAAGAACAATTTCTGTGTTGGTTCGTTGTGAATACAGAAGAAGTTTCTCTACTTCTGCTGGAGGGCATTGCAGTTGAGTCACCGGGAAAGTAAGCGGATGCTAAAATAGCCTTCTTGGTGTTGTTTATCTTCATGATGGCAGCCGTGGGGTCACTGGAAATGAACTCTGTCATCGAGATGGTCAAGGCGAGACCCTGAGAACGTTCCAGTCCTTGGTGGGATGAACTCTGTTTTGCAGCCTTAATGACCGCAAAATGTCGTCCGCGGAGAGGGAGGTACCCGGGAAGTAAGCCGTTGCCACACATGCTTTTGTGAGATCATTTCCTTCAACTAAACGTTTTTTGGCGTTCTCCCACGGTAAGATGTTGTCAATTATGTTGGCTAACCAATCTCTGGTGCCAGTGTCTGCGCAATTAACAGTGGTTTGTACGAGCAGCCCATAAATCGTATCTGTGGGCCATTATAGGGGAGCTTATTCACCTCCCTGACGATCGCATCTTTCACCGCTTTTTGGTGTACCGGCTCAAGGTGGCCATCCGTGAAATTATCCAATAGGAGTCCTACCTTAATGAATCCTGCTACTTCAGCGAACAATGGAGCATTGGGATTCGCCTTGCTTGGTCCGGCAGGTGAGTTGGTGCTAGACCGAAGGCGTTTGTTGGCTGAAGGAGCTTCATTATGCGATAGTTCGTTGAGGACTTTCTCCAGCGCCTCATTGTATGAAAGACCATCCTTGGTTATAAAGCGCTCTATTTCTTCCCAGTGTGAGGGAAGATTCCCCCGCAAGTTGGGCAGGATTGCGCAGTAGTGTGTACAACCAGGAAAGTGTGTAAGTAGAAGCTCTGAGGATTTGTCAGTGAATTTCTTCCAGATTCCGTCCGTTTTTTTGATAAAAGATGGGCTGGAGTGTCCTTTGGATATAATTTTACTGAGTCTGGCAGATTCCTTAAGAGTATCTATAGATTGACAGTATTCGGACCATGCTGATCTGATAGATTATTTGTAAAACTTTAGGCAGTCCTGGTAAGGTTGCCAGTACTTATGCCTATAGCAGGATATAAGAAAGCGTTAATGTATTTTTTTTAACTTAAATGCATGTTCTCGGCTTACCGATGTCTTTTTTGAAAAAAAAAAAAAAAAAAAGGGAAGGTCGTAGTCGACGACATCGTCCGTGTCGTCCTCAGGTACTGTAGATCGGAAGATCTTGAGTTTGGCGTTCCTTATGCCGAACATTAGCTTGAAATCAGCTGCTTCTAGTGCCCCTAGGCACTCATCGATTATTAACAGCAGGTAGGATAGGCTGTTTTTTTTTTGGGTTATTCTGCCTTTATGACAGCCCAATCGTCCATGGGAATAGTCGGGTTTTGTAGTTTGAGGCACTAAAGGAGACTCCTAGTGTCTATCTTCATCACGGGTAACCAAATACGGGTCCTAGATCTCGTGGGGATATCCTTGGCAGGGAAAAGCTTAAGCTTTAATCCATCCCAAGCTTCGGCGATATTGTCGATGCATGAGGCAAGGAAATCCTTAGAGTACTGGCCAGAGCATTTGGTCACACGATATCTGGGTAGTCGGCTGTCAACTCCAGATTACACATGCTCCACAACCAACTCAGATAGTTTGGCTTCAATGCTGCGGTCCATTACCGTTTTGCAGTTCTAAGACATCTCGTCTATGATGGCAACTTGAAAGTGAACCGTCACCACCACGATGAAGGTTGTGGTTACCTGGGAAGTGGATGGACCCTGAAGGTTGGGGAGTCTTAGGGCAATCTTCGACTTTTTTGAGGCGTGATAGGTCTCATCTTGGGACCTGTTTCTTTCTGTTGCGGTTGCTTTGGATTGTTATGGTAGTTGACGTACTCATCGACCAACTTTTGGTGTTTTGTCGTCCTTGCCCTCTCATAAACCGTTCCAGTCTCTTCAATCTTTACAAGGATGAAGACAGCCCTGTTGTACTTTGACTTCAAGAGAGAGCCGGAGGACTTCTTAGGTTTGGGTGCACTGTGGTGCTTCCGGTTGTGGCTTTATCAGTGTAAGGCTTTTGGATACTATGGCTGGTATCCTCGGCACATACTGTTGTCTTAGCTTTCAATGATGTGCTTGGTTGACTCCTAGAAGGAGTACTATGGCTGGTGCTCCTTCGGCGAGGGATCGATTAATAATCAAGCGGAGTTGTATGTTATATAAAAATAAAATACCTGCAAATTATGTTGAACGTTTGTTACGTAGTTATCAAATAAATTGAATTATTGTTATTGAGGATTTGGCTTAGAGCTCACTAACAAAACTAACATAACTGAACTTGTGGTGGGCGAAATAAATCAAGCTATATTGAAATAAAAATAATGGAACTCTAACAATTCATTATACATAATGTATTTGTAAGTCTACATTTGGAGGTATTGATGAAAGCAATATTGTAACTTTATGAGTCGGTAATATAAATTGAATTGAAGTGAAATATGCCAAACATAAATTCCCTCCTCTATATTATGTTTATAAATATTGAACTAACCTTACTTTTTTTTGTAGAGACAACGACAATGCATATTTGGAAAATTTTGTTTGTCATAAATATTTTTTATTTTGGACAAATTACAACATCAAGCGACATGTCCAAGCACAAGTTAAGCGGAATCGTCCAATGGAATTTTGAAAAACGGCCCTTCTGCAATGCTTTTACTGGTAAGATGAATCTTAAAAACCCAGATACAATAAAAATATGACTGAACTAAATGATTGGTTTATTTCTGTTCCCATCTTCATTAATAATAATAATAATAGTTGGCGCAACAGGTCTGTAGGGACCCTGGGGCCAGCTTCTCTCAACCATTCGTTTTGTGTGAGTTTCTAATTTTTTGGAACGAATGGAAGGGATCTACAATTTTATGCCGATTCCCAACGGCCGATTGAGAAGCTCTTTCAAGACAGTTATACTCTCGGATGTTTGTCAGACGTTCGCGAGAGGTGGCGCAATAGCATTAGCAATAGCATAAGATCACACTAAAGCCCCATTTAGACGATCATTTCAGTTTCAGTTGAGCTATCAGTTAAGCTTTGAGTTAAACTGATGTATGCAGTGCATTTAGACATCAGTGCGGCAATCAGTTGAGCTTTCATTTTAATCGAGAGGCAAAAGAAATACATTGCGAAATGAATGATGAAAGACTAATTGCAATAAAAATTAACGTTAACAAATTTGTCATTTATTAATAGCCGTGTTTTTTTGAGCTTCGATCTCAGCAAAGCAAAGTAAAGTAGGATTTTCAGCACGCAGCTAAAACAACTATTGCGAGTCTCGAAGTGTCAAGTATAGCGTATTTGTTGTAATTTGCGTGCTAAAAATCCTACTTTACTTTGCTTTACTGAGATCGAAGCTTAAAAAAACAATATATTAACTTGGCTTATACAAAACATATTTAAAAACAAGTTGCAGACAGCATTGCACAATCTTTCCAAAAAATGTGGTTCTTAAATTTTTCCCTTCGCCTATTTATATAATAAGATACGGAAAATTTGGCATGCACATTCTTAAAAGGGCATAGCTATTGGAAAAAGAAAAACAAATATCACGACGTTAATTCACCGCCAACTGCAATTGCAATGACAACGGAACTGAAACGTATTTACACATCAGTATAACTGAGTGCTCAACTGATAACTTATGGGAATTCCATCAGTTTCAGTTTCAGTTCTACGCTTCAATTTTTGCATTTAGACATCAGTTTAACTGAAAGCTTAACTGATAGCTCAACTGAAACTGAAACTGAAATGATCGTCTAAATGGGGTTAAGCCCCATAGAAATTTCGCTACTGAAATCAAAGACATGTTTAACTTTCTCAAATACGTAGTAAAAGAAGGATATTCGGCGTTACTAATAATCAATCACTAATGTCGACAACTAGTTAGATTAGATGTCAGCTTTAGTAAAAATGTATACAGCATTTGTGAAATGGTACCAATAAACATTTAGACCTCCACATTTACTAGTCCGACAACTTTCTTAGAATCTATTGCATTTGTTGTCATTGCAGAATTCAAATTTCATAATTTGTTTTCGTGAAAACAAGGAGGATTTTATGGTGCCGTGAAATAACGCCGAGCGAAATAACACCGAATTTAAATGTTCGGTCTTATTTCACTTTGCTAAAGTGAAAAAAGCCGACTCGGCCTTATTTCTCTTTGCATTTATAAATACAGTCTTGAACAATTATTTTTTCAAATTCTAAATGCTGAAATAAGTACAATGGTCGAGAACTTAACCAGTATTTTAAGTACCTATCCGCGGTACTAATAATCATTTTTAGTGTCCAGGTTAAGTTTTTCGGACTCACAATGGCGAAATTTTCCATACAAAATTGCATATTGTGACCTAGGAAATATTTAGTGTGGAGGTTAAAAATGATTATTGGTAAGGCCCTATATGTATTATAAGTAAAAATTCTCGAACATTCTATTTTTTTTTCAGCATTTAGAATTTGGAAAAAATAATAGTTCGAAATTCAATGCCCAATTGTGGAAACATTTGCTTCGGCCTTATTTCACAAGCAATGTTCGGCGTTATTTCACTTTGTCAAGTGTCGAAAGGCCGTTCGTGGAGACGGCATAAGATGTGCGGATCTATATGTAAAAAATATTTCACGTTGCTGTAAATACAGTGCCAACGTATTGGAATAATACATAAGGTGCATGATATAATATATTGGTAGGCAAGTTTCTTGAACAAATTTTCGAATAGCTTGAACTAAATTTGAGATGGCTGTAGTCGCTTACCGTAGCTAGGTAAGTAGTGCAAAATTACAATAATTATGTTCCGCAGATATAGGCGATCACATTCACGTATCTTGTTTGGTGATACTCGTAAACTTTAAATTTGCTGGAATACTGGTCATCTTTCAAACCCAAAGAGCATTTCATGCCTTCAGGTTCGAAAATTTAAATTTTTTTCAGAAGAAAAATTATCAGAATGCAATGATCTTTCCAACAGCCACTCCTTCATTATCGCTATTTAGGCTTGCACACGCACATATCAAAACAAAACATTTTCCGAAATCACAAACGACATATTTAAATTTGCTACATAGATGATTTGATTTGTAGAAATAGCTAGCTGATTTGGGCGGAACAAAGCTCCGCCGGAAATTCGTTAATGTACCTACCTACCTAATAAAAATAATAATTTAGAGTATGTACAATGCACAATGCACATGCACATAATATGTATATATTATACAACATTTAATTGAAATCGGTTAAGTGGTTTCGGAGATCGACAACAGTCACAGTGCCACCTATTGGATCCAAAAGTATACCCTAACCTGAAATACAATAATACGAACAAAACAAAAAATAATGAAAATCACCCCAGCGGCTGTCGAGCTAAAACGTCAATGAATTTCACCCAGAAGGAATTATATACCTACAGAAGATTAGGTAACATTTGATTTTTTATTTTTAATCTGAAAAGAAACACCAGCAGTCCTTTGGTTAGGCCAATGGGACGATTTAGTAGCGTTGAAAATGTTACGCGACTGCGCACTGTGCTAAAGGATGATGCATTCGACTCTGTAAGATCACTTTTTATATCAAATCTCTTGTTTCTAATACTAAATATATTTTCCCACCGAAAGAAGATGAACCATTTTTTTTTTTTTTTTTTGTGTTGGGAATTCGCTGGAAGTAAAAAATCATCGAAAGACATTGCAGAGCTATACGCGAGGGATGCTTCTGCAATAGTGATGGACTTTAACTCATCTAAAAAAAAACTCCCGGGCACTGACATTAACCATCCCGAAAAAGATTGCACCTAGTCGTACGACTAATTAGCCAATTATATTTTGAATTATTTAATGAATTTACAGAGATAAATCCGCCGTTTGTCGAATTTTTAAACTTATTTTGTTTGAAATTAATACCTAATTTCTTAGCCCTAGCTAAATCTTACAGATCAAGAGGTTTAATCCGTCTCAGTCTCCTGATTACATTGTCATTATTTAAAAGTTCTGTTATTTCTGTGTTTACGTGGTTGAGAAGCCGATTTCTATGTCTCCGAGCAACCTTCTTAACCTCATCTCATTTCAACATTTAGAACCCTATGCAGATCGGCGTTGCGTATGTACCAAGGTGCATTAACTATGTTCCTTAGTACTTTATTTTGAAAAACCTGAATTTTTTGTAAGTTTGTTTGGCATGTACAATGTACATGCCCAAAATTGGAGCCCGTAGGTCCATACTGGTTTTAGAACTTGCTTGTATAGCAATAACTTATTGTAGTTGGACAGGGATGAGTATCTCCCAATAAGCCAATACATTTTACTGTATCGCATGTTCAACTCATCTTTTTTTTTGTTAACGTGCGCTTTCCAACGCAGTTTAGCTAGAGTCTTGCCTAGATATTTAGCTGTGTTAGAAAATTCTACTACATTGTTGTTAATGTAGACTGGAATGTGTGGTACGTTTTTATACGTAAAATTAATATGGACTGCCTTAAGGTCATTTAATCTAATCTACCATTTCTTAGTCCATTCTGAAATATTTTTTATTGCCGTCTGAAGCTTTTTTGTTACTATTTCGACAGCAAGGAAGGCTGTGTCATCTGCAAAAGTAGCTATGGTGGTTTCTACACTTTCAGGCAAATCGCTAGTGAAGAGTAGGTATAAGACTGGACCTAGCACACTGCCTTGCGGTACACCAGCTTTAATCTCTCTTAATGTTGAACACTCTGTATCTTGCTTAATTCTGAAGAATCGATCTGATATATAAGACTCCAGAATGGTCGAATACTGCTTCGGCAGTTGCTTTTGTAGATTGTGTATCAGTCCTTTGTGCCAGAGTTTATCGAAAGCTTGTGCTATATCAAGAAATACTGTAGAGCACACATTTTTCTCTTCAAATGCTTTTTCGATTTTATCTGTGATTCTATGCACCTGATCAAATGTAGAGTGCTTGTTTCTAAACCCGAATTGATGACTTGAAAGTAGCGATTTTTCATCAAAAAATTTTTGCAGACCAGCATTTTTTCGAATAGCTTGGACAACATTGGTAGTATCGATATTGGGCGATATGAGGCTACTTCGCTAGGTGGTTTACTTGGTTTTGGTATCATTATTACCTCCGCGACCTTCCACATGCTTTGCACATATCTTAATTTAAATGCAGCATTTATAATCTGCGCTAGTTTTTTTTAAACCTTTTCGAGGAAATTGTTTTAAAATTTCCCCTGTGATTAAATCGAACCCTGGGGCTGTTTTTATGTTTGTGCCTTCTTTGATTTCTTTGGCAAGTTCTTTAGCTGTTACCGGGCGAATAGGTCTGTCTTCTTCGCACGTTTCTTGGTTTCCTTGATAATCTTTATCTTCATAAGGTTTGAAGACGTTCTCAAGGTACTGTGCAAAAGTATTTGCTTTTTCTTGAATGCTTTTTGCCCAGGTACCTTCTCTGGTTTTTACTGGCGGAATGTGAGCTATTGGCCTGTTCATTTTCTTTGCTGCCTTCCAGAGCGAGTAGTCGGTACTAGCATCATTTGTTAGACTCGTTATTAAATTCTCTTATAGATTTTCTGAGCTTATTATTTAAATTGTTCAGTGTGGTTTTGTCGCTTGGCGCCCTTGTCTGTTGCCAGCGTTTTCTAGCTTTCCTCTTTTCTGTAATAATTTCACATATTTCACGCGGATAAGAGTTTTGTTTAATCTTGTTTTTTCTTTGGGGAGTTGCAGCCCATGCAGCTTTTTGTATATCCAGTGTAAATATTTGCACTGCTTCTTCTAGTTGATCTTCTCTTTGAATAGCTGATGATAATTGGATACATTCTTCCAACTTCTGCCTGAAGTGGTTCCAATCAGTCAGTCTATTAACTAGTTTAGGGCTATGTTCTTTTATTATTATTCTATCGCCAAGTGTAAGAAGTATTGAGGAATGATCTGATTGAAGATCAGGGCCTTCTTCTATATTTATTTTATTTGAAGATATGTTTTTGGATATTAAGAAGTCTACAATATCTGGGGTTTCCCCGTTGAGTGATATTTGCCGCCGACTTCTTTAATAGTTTCATATAATTCTCTGCCTCTAGTATTTGTTAATCTAGATCCCCAATATTTATTCTTGGCATTAAAATCCCCTCCCGCGATTAATCGATTTTGAAATATGCGGAAAAGACTTTTAAAATCGTTTTACTTTAGTCTATATCTAGGAGAGCAGTATACTGCTGCAACAGATATTTGCCCACTACCCGTTTCAACACTTATGGAAATTCCTTGGATGGCACATGATTGGAATTTTGCTTCTATATGGTGTTTTATTGTATTCTCTATTAACACTGCAGCCCCACCTTTTGCACAGTTATGAGGATGTGGGGATTGATATAATTCATATCCTTGCAGTTTAAAATTAGTTATCAATTTAAAGTGTGTCTCTGAAATGAGACATATATCTATCTGGTGTATGTCAAAGCCACTTTCATCCCGTCCTTGCGACTCTCGATACCATTAGCATTCCATTCAAGAATTTTTATTCTATTCATCATGTTTGTCTTTTTGGCACAGCTTTTTTGTTTCTGTTCTGTCTCTCTAACAACGATATTCTATCTAATATTGTTTTATTCGATTTTTCAATGGAACCAATCCTGTTTAGGATTTATTTCATGAGGTTTTCCATTCCAGTGTTTGGCTCTACTTTGCGTCTTATCGTTGTATGTGCTTTGTTGTTTATTGATGCTGCCTCAGCATAATGTCATTTTTGGACGCGCTGTATTTTGTTTCGGGACCTTTTTGATTTTCTTTTCGTCTTTAGGCTTTTCTTTCTGTGGGCTCTTTTGTAAGTCCTTTTTGACTTTTTGCTCTTCCTTATTTGAGCAAAATGAAAATCGTGAAACAGCTGTGGAAAACCTTACGGGAAACGACCTAAATATTTATGACGACCTATATATTTATGCAAACCGCAATTAATATTTAATGTGGTCAGATTTAATTTATGTAAGACCTTATACAATCTTCGTGTCTTTGCTGATTGGTTACATAGAAAATCTCATGCTGCTTCTTTCCGAATTCAACCAGAATCCACAACGACATCAAAAGGCGAAACAAAAGGCGTTTTTCTTTTTTAGTTCAGAGCTGAGCACTGAACAGAGTTCACGCATTATGAGCGCGCTCTGAACCATGCGTGCTCAGAGCATTCAGAGGATGTTTTGTTTTTCCTGTTTTTTTTGTCCTTCAAATGTGACTGGAAGTGTGCATGTACATGGTGTACGCAGCTTTTTACTCAGGATGCTCAGTCAATTTATTCTGAGCTTATAGAGCGCGCTCTGATCATGCTCTGAACGAAAAAAGAAACACAAATTCGAGTTCTGAAGTGTCTGAGCTAAAAAAGAAACACGAACTTTTTGTATAACAGTTCAGGTTGTGCTCTGAACTAAAAAAGAAAAACGCCTAAAATGTACCGGAAGAGCCTTATCTAAGCAAAATCGAATTTGAAAGCTACGAAAGCGAACAACCGACGATTCTCATAGGGGGAAATAATGCTCTTCTAACATCGACAAGTCAACTAGTCCATGATAAATGGAATTCGCCCATAGCTAGTAAAACCTGGCTGAGTTGGACCATTAGTGGAAATGATGGATCTTTGCAGCGTTCAAAGAAGATCAGCGCTAACTTCATTGCAAATTCAAATGACGAAAAGTTACATGATATATGATATACTCCGGAAAAATCTCGAGATGACAACCGAGCACTGCCGATTTTAGAAAGCACTACGAAGAGAACCGCCACAAACCATTGGGAGTCGGGACTGCTATGGAAATTTTACAATGTAACGCTACCTAATTAGAGTAAATTGATGGCACTAAAACTACTTCTGCTTCTAGAAAAAGATTGAATGAAAACGATTCGTTAAAATGCTCATATCAATCGATATTCTTTGTCTATATTCAGAAAGGGTACAAGAAGTGAAGATTCCAAGGAACCCAAATGACAGACAATGGTACCTTCCGCACTTTCCTGTTATTAGCAGTAGCAAGGCTGGAAAAGTGCGTTTGGTTTTTGATGCTGCAGCGAAGTTCAAGGGAGCGGCTCGCAATGATTTGTTGTTGCAAGGGCCAGATGAACTAAAATCATTGCCTAGAGTAATCTTTCGATTTCGGCAAGGAGCGACCAGATTTATTGCCGACATAAAGAAATGTTCCACCGTATAAAGATTCGTGATGACGACTGCTACAGTCAATTATTTCTCTAGCATGGATGCAATCAAGATGATGAACCGAAAACTTTTAAAATGACCGCAATGATCTCCGGAGCAACATGTTCACCTTGTACTGCAATTTTCATTAAGGATCGAAATGGAGATGAATTCAATGACGAGTATCCAGAAGCTGTGAATGCGATAAAACGTAATCATTATATGGACGACTACTTGGGAGCTGCAAGAAACTTCGAGGAAGCTCTTATCCTCATCAGCGACGTAATCAGTATACATGCTCGCGTGGTTTCGAGCTAAGGAATTGATGCAAGACGTCTTCAACAATTCTGAATTCCATTCCTTCGCGCTTGTTACAAAAAAGAAAAAAATAATTTTAACAAATGCAATCAACTAAGCCGAGTGTTAGGAATATCTTGGGACACTAAAGCAGACGTTTTCGCATTTACGATGAATTTATCGAAGATAGATGCAACCCTTTTGAATGACGAAAGGAGTCCCACGAAGCGCGAAGCTTTAAAAATTATAATGTCAGTTCTTGATCCTTCAAAAAATATGGAAAGCCTGTATTAACTGGAATGATGAGCTGACGTCGAATGGAAAGAATGGCTGCAAAATCTTCAACGAATTTCTTATGTGAAGATATCAAGATGTTAGTCCGAAAACTTTTTAGATGGACAGTGTGTTGAGCTACATTGTTTTGTGGATGCAAGTGACGAAGCCTATTCCGCTGTTGCTTACGTAAGAATTTTAAATAGCTTACCTATTTGGCAGCAAAAGCAAAAGTGAAACCTTCAAAAACTTCCATGTTGATTCCTAGACTGGAGTTACAGGCAGCGTTGTTAGGAGCAAGAACGGTTCGTCACCTTAAAGCGGAGCATGATCGGACATTCAATCGATTAGTTTTTTGGACAGACTGCAACCGTTTGGTACTGGATCCAGTCAAAAGGTGTGCGCCACAGGCAGTTCGTACCTAAATTTGGAAAGCGAAATTTCTAAGCTGAATGATGTCAAGGATTGGCGGTTGCTTTGTGCGAAGCTAAATGTGGCAGACTGCGCAACTCGAAGTGGCTACAAGCATTTGTGCACACACAACCGATGGTTTACAGGTCCTGAGTTTTTATATGAAGATGAATCCCATTGGCCTTAGAAGAAATTATCACCAGTTGACGACGAACTTCTGCTTTACGGGAGTAGACTACTTCGGTCCTATCATTATTAAAATTGGACGCCGACACGAAAAAAGATACGGCGTACTTTTTACTTGCTTGACTGTACGTGCAATTCATATCGAGCTGAATGCAATTATCAATTTCTCTAGTTGCGATATGGAAATATTATGATGAGGCGTGCTACTGGTATGAAGATCCATTTTATTTAGAGCATTGCTGATCTTATGGGCCTCCAATCGCGTTTTGTTCCTCTAAATGAACGGGTGTAAAATGATTAGGAGTATTACTTTCAACAAGTGTTGAACGCATCTGGTCAATGTGCCTGCGGTAAGAAGTTCCCTCAACATCCACCAGATAATGCAGGTGCCCATCTCGCTGTTTTACTTTTCCAAATTTCCATTTACATTCTTTGTTTTGATAGTAACGGATTTGAACTAACTCCCCAACTGCACAACTTCGCGTGCACTCGTAGTTCGTCTCACTCTCCCCCGCGTGTCTAGATCTCAGCAAGTCAAGTTTAGTTCGAAAATTACATTTCAACATAAACTCGGCTCGGCTCCTTCCCGTTGTTGTATATGGAGTTTTCCGGTATTGGATGAGTAGGCGGTGTAACGGTGTGAAAATCTCCAGCATCATTGACTGATGATCGTAGTCCATCTTTGAGAATTCGTACAAAACGTTCTGCCTGTCCGTTTGTAGAAGGGTGTGCTGGTGATGAAAGTTTGTGATTAATCCCATTTGATTTTATGAAATCAAGAAACACTTTCGATGTGAAATTTGTGCCGTTGTCTGATACTAGGGTATTCGGAATACCAAACCTGGCGAAGACCTCCCTCAGTGCACGTATTGTAAAGCTACTTGTTATTCGCTTCATTGGGAACACCTCCAACCACTTTGTCCTTGCATCCACAGTCACCAAAATATAAAACTCCATAAATGGTCCCGCAAAGTCAATATACAAACGCTGCCAGGGTTGAGCAGGCACTTCCCACGGATGGATTTCAACTTTCTTTTACTCTGTAAGTACCTACCTTTGCACAATCATGACAACTTCTTACCAGTTCCTCAATATCGCGATCTATCCTGGGCCAATAGTAATAGCTCCTTGCTAACGCTTTCATTTTAGTAATAGCAATATGTGCATTGTGCAGTGTGTAGTTCCTTTAGGACTTCGGGGCGAAGTGTTGATGGTATTAGCACTCGGATCCCCCTATAAATGCAACCATCTTGCAGCATAAGCTCACTTTCCATAGTTTTATAAGGTGAATTTTTGAGGGTATCTCCGGATTGTAACTGGATGACCAATAGAAATAGCTCCTTGTCCTTTTTCATCTCCCTTAAGATGTCCTTGTTAGTCTCTGGTAAAAAATCTTCCAAAGCTGAAAATTTTCTTTTGTTTAACCCTCTAAGCAGTCCATTTCTAAGGGGTGCCTGGAAAGAAAATCAGCTTTACTTGGTTCCTTCGAATTTTTATATTTAACTAGCTGATCCGGCGAACTTCGTTCCGCCCAAATTCGTTAGGTAATGTAATGAAAGTAATAATTTCCAGCAAGCACAATGCACATGCTACTTTATGTAGACGCTTAAATACCTCTTTCGTTGGGACAAAATTGCAAAAATTCCGCGACAACGAAATCAATCCATTCGATGCGTCGACAGGAACATGACCATTACCAATACTTAGCAGTTGATTGGAGAACACTTCGGCAGATGGATCATTTAGCAAACATGCGATGTCGTCAGCTGAAGTTTCTTCAAAGCATTGATCTCATCGGCAGCGGTCGATCGTGGTATTACTGGTAGCGTTTGCCGGAAATCGCTTGAGAGTAAAATCAATGCACCCCCAAAACGTCTTGCGTCATTATACAGATCTTTCATATTGCGATTCAGAGCTTCTAACGCACGCTTATGTGACATTGTGCTTTCGTCCCAGATATAATAATTTTGCTTGCTACCAAAACTTTGGCCATTGCTGAATGTTTCGCTATGTTATATATTAGTTCTTCAACCGCTTGAATGTTTAATGGCAATTTCAATGCCGAATGAGCGGTTCGGTAACCTTCCAGCAGCGTAGCCGCTATTCCAGAAGATACCATCGTTGCCAGTGATGGTCTCATTAGTCAAATTTCGTGGATAACGCTTGGAACACGTGCCGTCGACCATGCACGGTGATTGTATGTTAATGGCGCCACACGGTCCATGAATCATGTTTGTAATTATGACATTATGCAGGTCTGGATCGGTTTCGGGACCTGGAATCTCGGCATCTCTTTCGACTAACCAAATGAAAATGTGCGCCTCTTTTTTGCCATTCAATCGAATACATCCAACATCGAGTATAACCAAAGACACGATGCTTAACAAAATAGTCCATCAGCGACCGACGAAATATTTGTAACTTTAACAGCCAAGAAGAAAACTAACCGCACCTTTGGTTGGTAAGCCTTTTCGCTGCTCTCTCTACACCGGTACCGAAGGTGTTATGGTACCTTTGAGTTGCCCTCCCCATAACCTCCCCATAACCCTACTCACGACACGAATGAGCAGAATACCACGATTGTTACTCGCTCATTTTTCGTAACAACCCCTACGTGCAAACTCAAAACGCTCCACAACTCCTGTTGCCTGTCATTATTGTCCATGTCATCTCAATCACCCCTACATTTCAACTGACTCACACATACCTACTTATGCAAGGATCCTGAAAATGCATGTCAAACGAAAATGATGGATTCAATAACCATGAAATAAATCAAATCTACTCCATTTCAGAAACTTCCTTACTGTAACATAGTAAACATAAATAAACGTATTAGGTAGGTTCCATTTAAAAAAAAAATTCGATATTTTTGACAACAACAATTTGCTTGGAAAATAATTAAAATAATTGACAACAACAATTGCTTTGAAAATTTAAAATATTTTTTTTTTGGTATTTGAAGTGTCACTACTCGATTTCTACCCATTTTATTTTTTTTTTCAAAGTGCTTTTCCCCATGAAAAACGAAGTTTGTGCCATCAACGCTACTGGTTGAGAATTTTCCGACTTTTCTTTTTTCATAAACCATCCCTGATTGAAGACGAAGAAAACACAACAAAAATCATTGAAATCGGTTTTTTCAAAGTGCTTTTCCCCATGAAAAACGAAGTTTGTGCCTTCAACGCCACTGGTTGAGATTTTTCCGACTTTTCTTTTTTCATAAACCATCCCTGATTGAAGACGAAGAAAACACAACAAAAATCATTGAAATCGGTTGAGCCTTTCGTGAGTTATAAAGTCACAACGCACTAAGAAAAAGAGCGTAGTGTAATAAACGCTGAGCTGTGAGTACGGGTAAATGAAAGTATTGCCGAAAGTCCCACTGGCGAAGCATCTGTGGCCAGAATTAGTGGCAGATTTTCGTCAAATGGAGCCAGCACTTATTCACTTGTGATCTCATTTTTGAGAATTTCAAACGCATGTTGACACTCAGACGTCCATACAAATCGCTGATCCTTCCTGAGTAGTTTGTCCGGTATGAATTTGTGGTAGTAGTTTACCATTCCTAGGAATTGACGTAGCTGGGTTATCTCAGTCCTCGGTGGAATCTCTGAAATGGCACTTATTTTATCGAGTGTTTTGTGTAACCCATTTTTGTTAATTTTGTATCCCAGATAGATTACGCTTCTTTCATGCATCTTACATTTAGATTTATTTAAGTAGAGGTTCAATTTTTGTAGTTTGTCAAGAAGAAGGTTGCATCTATTCAGTGTTTCGTTCAAGGTACGTCCCATCACGATTATGTCATCGAAAAAGCAAGCTGTATCATCGAGGTCATTAATGATGTGTTCATCCATAAAGCGTTGCCATAAATTGGGTGCAGTCTTTACTCCAAACATGAGCTTATTATATAGAAGCCCTTCGTTGTGCTTACTGTTTGCAATAGTGCTCTTTCTTCTGACATACTGAGATGCAAGTAGGCTTTATAAATGTCAAAAGTGCAGTAGTATTCACCGTATTTAAGCTTTTGATACAACTCATCAATTTTTGGGATTGGATACTTATCATTCACAATAAGCTTGTCCAAAGTCACCTTGTAATCAGCACACAGGCGTATTGATTTGCCCGATTTGGTGACTGGCACGATTGGCGTTCCCCAATCCGAATGTTCGACTTTTTCGAGAATGCCATCCATTTCTAATCGCATAATCTCATCTTCTATAAGGGGTTGAATTGCATACGGAACCTGTCGCGGCTTTACAAAAATATAGGCGATGCTCCCTCTCGTAGTTTGAGTATTCCTTTCACATTGGGGATCGTACCGATCTTCGGTTAAAAAATCTCCTTATGATTTTCGAAAATCTGTTCCTTCAGACGATTAATATCCCCCTCCGCAAATGTACTTATGGCATTAATTTGTAATAATTTCAGTGCCTTTACCCATTCTCTTCCCAAGAGTGTATCAAACGGTTCCTTTACGATATAAAGATCGCACACGTAAGGTTAGTCATTGTACTCAACTTGCACGTGATATTTGCCATAAGCTGGAAATGTAGCGATGTTGTAAGTTTTCAACATAACTCTCGTAGGCATAATTTTTGCCATCGGCCAATGAGAAATAAACGTCACGTAATTTATAACAACTGATATTGCCGCCCCTGTATCAAATTCCATGGCAACCTCCGTGTTGTTGATATGTAAAGTTATGAAGTACTTACCACCGCGTGCTTCAACTTCTTGATTAGCTCGCAAAGAAGTCGGTCTTCTATTGTTCTTTGGTGCTAAATTTAACACGTTGTATTCGTACGGGTCATCATCCGGTTGTTAATCACGCTCCATCTCTGTTTCCTCATCAGAGCATTGAAAAACTTCCAATGTATTGGTCCGTTTCTGCGATTTTATACACACTGAGGCAACATGTCCGCTACATCTACACTTTTTACAAAACAAGTTTTTAGCACGGTACTAGTTTGCCATTTGGTTGGGTTTCCCACACCTGTAGCACACCATTTTTCCTTCTGTCTGCGGAGCTCGATTACGCAATTTAGAACCACTCATTTTAGTACTACTTGGTCTCATTGTCTGTACTGATCCTTTTGCTTGTACTTGGTTAATATTTAGCATGTTGCGGCTCTCCATTTTTGAAGCCTTCATAGTGATTGCATTAGCTCTTGTTTTCTCAAAGGTTATATCCGTTTCTCGCAGAAGCCTTTCCTTTATGTAGGAGTCCCTCAGCCCGCGTGAGCGGAGGTGTGTTTTAAGCGTAGATTTCTTACACTCATCACAGGTGAAATTGCAATATGCGCTCAGCTTTTTTAGTTCCGCTAGATAGTTCGATATCGATTCTCCCTCATGTTGGAGTCTAAGCAGAAACTTATGCTGTTCTGTAATTTCATTCGGCTTTGGGCTGAGGTGATCTTTTAAAAGTACGATTAGATCATCGTATGATTTTCCGTCAGGTTCATCTGGGGCTGTTAAATTGGATAGAAGTTGGTTGGTAGTATTTAGCGCCAATGCAGTTATTAGTACTTGCCGTTTTTTTTTTTGTAGCATCGGAGATGTTCCTTAGTGCCAGATAATTTTCTAGCCTTTTTATGTAATTAGTGAAGGGTTCCTCATTCTCGTTGAATTGCTCAAAGTGTAAAACACGAGCTTCTCAGGCGACCCGGCGCGTCCCCAGGTGGCGGATAGGGGAAGGCCACGTAGTGTGGTAGAGGTGTTCACACCTCCGCGGACCAAGAGCACCAAATTCCCAAGTCAAAGTGTCTGGAATACGTGCTGAGGACTGAATGGTTCAGGGAACTAAAAAATGTGCCACCGTAAACGTAATTTCCCTATGAGATACCGGGCGACCTCTCATAGTAACTAGCCTTACACCTGCATGGGAGCTCTACAGGTGCGGACGATCTATTCTCGCCTTACTCGTGGGATCTACATGGATAATTTAAAAAAAAACAAACAAAAACAACAACACAACAACAACAACAACGAATATGATAACGGAGTCAGAGGAAGAATCTCTACTCCGTTCTCCAATTTCACAAATGGAGACAGAAGAGGTGATCCTCTCATCTCCAACAACTGCTACACGGCTACCATCCCAAATCTTGGACCGAACTCAGGAACTAAATGTACCTAGTATCGACACAGCTGCAAATACCAACGCAAGGAAGCCCCAGCAGAAGTACGAACACTTCACTGGAGCCCAAAGGCGTCGTATTGCGGCCCTTATAAGAGATGGGACTGAACCCGAAGAAGCGAAAAGGCTAGAAAGAGCCAGATATGCGCTAGTCCTTGCGCAAAGAGAAAAGGAAGGTAACCTAGAACCACCAAATGGACCAAGTACCAGCAAACGCTGCAGGTCCACAGATAGTTCTCCTATGGCGGAAATACGCAAAAAACATAGACCACACACAGAGTCACCCAAAGACACATGTGGAGGCACGCCTAGTAACAAAACCAAAAAAGAACCTCATCACAAATCCCACTCAGATGCGACAAAAAGCTCAAGTGGAAATAAAGCTCAGAACAAGTCTAGCTATACGGAGATTGCACAGGAAAGACCTAGCACATCAGGGCTTTCCTACAGGGATACTATGGCCCAATGCAAAGTCGCAATCATGCACTCCATGCACCCGGAACAAACTCTTACGGACCAACAAATCAAGCTAGTGAGGAAGAGTCTACTAGAGGAAATGGACAAGACAGACAAAAAATGTCCTATCCTACGATTTGTAGCCACCTCAACTAGAGACGGATGGTTATCGATCACCTGCCACGACACAGAAACCAAAAACTGGCTCATGTCAACGGTAGGCAGGATCAAGCCATGGAAAGACGCAAACCTACGAATAACTCAGGGACACGAAATCCCAAAGTCATTCACATGCGTTACCTTCGTTCCAGACGCCGATAACATTACCAAGGATATTTTCCTAGCTAGGATTGCCAAACAAAACTCAGGCGTATCCACGAAAAGCTGGCGAGTCCTCAGGATAACAAAGGAAAGGAGCGGAGGAGAGACCATCACCTTCACAGTTGATGAGATCTCCAAAGAATACATCCTAAAACAAAGATGTAAACTATTCCTGAACTTCTCGCAGGTATTCATAAGAATAAAGGAATTACCGAGACCAGTCGAGAAGAAGAACGTTGAGGCCTTAACAAAGGACAGAGCGCCAGCACATCCTAAGTTTAGTGCCCAGAAGAGACTGATCGATGCGAGGAAGGGAATTGATCCTGAAGCTACCAATGCCCAAGGAAAGCACCAGACAGCTGTCCCTATCACATCTGGAGCTAGCAAACCAACGGTAAAGCCCAATAAAGAGCCTCAAAGATCAAAGACATCAGAAGACTTGTCCTCAATGTCTGCGATCTCAGAAGCTAGCCAAACCGTTGCGGAAGCTAAAAATGTTGGCAAATCTGCCAACACACCCCAACAATAACTTCACTATGGGATTAAGGTGCATCCAAATTAATCTACAGCATGCTAAAGCCGCTTCGGCGGTATTAAGCCATAGATTTAATAAGGATCACCTAGATGTAGCCTTTATCCAGGAGCCATACATACTTAAGGACCAGATAAAGGGCCTCTCAGGTGAGTTACTCTACGATTCCGTAAATGAAGGAAGACCTAGAGCTTGTATTATGATAAAACAAAATATAAACACTATCCCAATTCCAGAACACACAAACAAAGACATGGCAGCGGCTATAGTTGAGCTATCCACTGAAAGGGGTAAGACAGAAGCAGTCATATGCTCAGCTTACCTGGCAGGCGACTCCCCTGACCTGGAATTCCTACCACTGCAAGGACTTATGGACTACTGTGGCAGAAGAAGACTCCAGCTGATAATTGGTTGCGATGCTAATGCCCACCATACAAACTGGGGTAGTTCAAACACAAATAAAAGAGGTGAGTCACTCTTAGAATTAATCTATAAAAACAAACTTGATGTAGTAAATTATGGGAATAGCCCTACTTTTATAAACAGAATTAGGGAAGAAGTTCTTGACCTCACCCTATGCACCCCATTTATAAAAAACTTCATTAGGGACTGGCATGTTTCTACTGAAACATCGATGTCAGACCATCGTCAAATCTGTTTTGACGTCCAACTAGGTTCACAGATTTATGAATCCTATAGGCAGCCAAGATCCACAGATTGGGACACTTACAGCCTAGAACTCATGGACTCTACAACAAACTGCTACAAAAACATCAGAGATATTGACAGCCTAGAACTTGGTTGCGAAAATCTCAATGTTGCCATTAAATCCGCCTATCATCAAGCTTGCCCAGAAAAAGAAAAATCAGGCAATCGCTTAACTCCTTGGTGGAATAACAAACTCGCTAAGTTAAGAAAAACTACCAGGAAGCTTTTTAACAAAGCGAAACGGGATGGAGAATGGACAATATACTTTGAAACACTCACAAAGTATAACCAAGAAATTAGAAGAGCTAAAAGAGAATCATGGAAAAAGTTCTGCCAAGATATTTCTGATACTCGAAGCAGCGCTCGCATCCACAGAATTCTATCAAAACAGCACACTAATAAAATTGGGCTAATGAAAAATCAGAATGGGACTTATATGGAAAACGGCATACAGACGCTAAAGCTCTTGGCCGAAACCCATTTCCCAAACTCCACAATAACACCCGACTCACCCAATCATCCTCTTCAAATAAGAATGAATAGACCAACAAGAATGGACTGGATAAGGGCAAAAGAAATCTTTTATGAAGATAAAATAAAATGGGCAGCCAATTCATTTGATCCATTTAAATCTCCAGGAAAAGACGGAATATTTCCAGCACTCCTCCAAAAAGGCAGTGCACAAATAACCCCGCTGCTAATAAACATATTTAGAGTTAGCTATGCATGGGGTTACATACCAAAAAGCTGGAGAGAGGTAACGGTCAAGTTTATACCGAAGGCAGGTCGCAGACCAACCGATCTTCCCAAATCTTACCGTCCCATTAGCCTCACCTCCTTCTTCCTCAAAACAATGGAAAAAAATTATTGATAGACATATAAGGCAGGGTCCACTATACAGCAACCCTTTGCATAAAAACCAGTATGCCTATCAACAAGGTAAATCCACAACACATGCTCTTCAGGAACTCACCACCAGAATCGAGAATTCACTCAGGAGCAAAGAAGTTGCCGTGGGATGCTTCCTTGACATCGAAGGAGCTTTTGACAACACCGAACATTCCCAAATATACAGATGCATCCTCAACACAGGCGTAGATAGTACTACATGTAACTGGATAAAGAACATGCTTAAAAGTAGAAACATAAATGCTACACTAGGCAGTGGCAGTATAAGAGTCACAGCTGCGAAAGGTTGCCCCCAGGGTGGTGTTCTATCCCCCCTGCTATGGTCCATCGTAGTGAATGAACTACTAGACTTACTCAGCAACAATGGCTTTTATGTCCAAGGATACGCGGATGACATCGCGATCCTAATCAGAGGAAATTTCGAAGATACAATCTCGGAACTCCTGCAGAGGGCACTCAACCTAGTTGCTGACTGGTGCAAAAAAGTCGGTTTAACTGTAAACCCCAAAAAAAGTACCATAGTTGCGTTCACTAAAAGAAGGAGCAGGGAAAAACTAAAAAAACCCACTCTTCTTGGTGAAACAATAGAGTTCTCAAAAGAAGTCAAATACCTAGGTTTAACTCTGGACGAAAAACTCACTTGGAACTCTCACCTCATGAAAACCATAGACAAAGCCAGGATCTCTCTGTGGACCAGCAAAAGTCTGATTGGTAAGAGTTGGGGTATAAACCCCAAAATGATGTTATGGCTTTATACAGCCGTAACAAGACCAATTGTCACATATGCAGCTCCAGCATGGTGGCAAAAAACGAAACAAAAGTCGACACAAGTCAGGCTCAACAAACTCCAAAGACTAGCTTGTGTTTACACTACGAGCGTTATGAGAACAACTCCCACTGCCGCGTTGGAAGTTATTCTAAACCTTCCACCTCTCCATCTACAGATACAGAAAGAAGCCATGACTAATGCCTTCATGCTCATATCTGATAACACCGAAAACTCCAAGCTAATTCATCAAGACATCGTTATGGAACTACAAAAAGATGAAATACTTGGAATTACCATAACAGACTACTGTCTACCAAGATTCAACTTCAGCCGAAACTTCAAAGTTACATTCCCAAATCGACAAAACTGGGAACAGAATAAGCCCACATTTGCTAACAATTCTCATGTATGGTACACAGATGGATCGAAAACAAATGAAGGAGTTGGAGCTGGAGTATACGGGGTCAGTACAAAAACGTTCATCTACAAAAGCATGGACAAGTGCAACTCTGTATTTCAAGCAGAAATCTTTGCGATAGAACTATGTCTCAGAGAAAATCTAGAAAAATCCATAACAAACAAGAACATATATATTCTCTCTGATAGCAAAGCTGCACTCCTAGCCATCATTAGCTACGAGATAACATCCAAACTAGTATGGGACTGCTTGCAATTACTCACATCACTAGCCAGCACAAACAGAGTAAATCTCATTTGGGTGCCAGGACACAGTGGACATGTGGGCAATGAAATAGCAGACATATTAGCCAGAAAAGGATCAGCATCGACCTTCACGATGCCAAGACCATTCTGTGGATTACCTATTAGCACTGCTAAATTTCATATAAAAAAATGGCTAACAAACAAGGCAAACCATTACTGGACCAACGTTGAAGGTAACAGACAAGCCAAAATGTTCATGCCAACTATTTCCCCAACAAGAACAAAACAACTCCTAAACCTAACAAGGAGTCAGATCCGCACAGTCACAGGGTTCCTCACTGGACATTGTCAAGTCAAAAAACACCTCATGACTATGGGAATAACACAAAACAACACTTGCAGACTATGCAACGAGGACGAAGAATCAGCAGAACACATACTGTGTCACTGTGAATGTCTAGTCAGATTACGTCAACACCATCTAGGGAAACCTTACCTTGAGGCAGAGGACATATCTGACAGCTCACTCAAAGACTTACTAGGACTTATCACTAAGTCCGGTATCATGAGTGAGCTATAAAAGGAGGAAATCACAATAGGCCCACTCGTGGCCGCAGTGATATGGCAACCTGCTTCCACCTCCGCCAATTAATCTAATCTAATCTAAGTGTAAATTTGGTGTACTGGGGTTGGTTTGGAGGTTTTGTAGTGCATTTGTCAATGCTTGAATAATTTGCTGCGTTGATTCGGTCATCGCTAAGATTTTCCTTAATCTTAAAAATCCTCGTCGCCACTGATGTATTTTTGCCTAACCCCAAAATGACATGAATTAAAGAACCCACGCTGTTGGTTGCCGTCTCGAAAAGTGACGTTTTTTATTTCCACCATGTCAAATATGATAGCCAAATTAATTAATTTCATTCACAATAGTATTTCATAATATATAGCAATTAACAATAATAATTCATACACATGTAACAATAGGACAAGGGATTAGAATAACGTCCGCCCCTACAAATACTTACCGACGCTAAACAGGCGTACCAAATTGCTGAGTAAAGGCGCTGGAGTTAAAGTGGGCGATTGTTTTCTCATCGTTGATGACAATGTAACCGAGAATGTTGGCCAAAGGGAATTGTAACTAAGACTTTTCCAGGAGATGACGGAAAAGTAAGGGTTGTTGAAGTCCGCATAGCCACTGCCAGCTACAACCTACAAACGACAGTTAGTGCGAATATGTGTGCTCAAATTTTCTCATAGTGGTAATGAACCAAGTTGGCTCCAATAGCGTCGGGGAGGATATTGGAAAAATTTAAACGCATAGAAATGTAATATTTGGCAGCACCGTTATCACAGTACAATTTAAGAAAAAGGACATTGCAAATTGCCAATGACAGTTAACAAAAAAGGAGAAGCAAGACGACGAGCGGACGACAAGGACGTGAATTTTCTGTTTCTCTATTATATTCATACTATACATTTTAAATATACTTAAGAAAGTATTTAACAAGTTGTTTGCGTGTTACAGCAGTTACTCAATAACATAATAATAATAAATAATAATAGTTGGCGCAACAGGTCTGTAGGGACCCAGGGCCTAGCTTCTCGCAACCATTCGTTTTGTGTGAGTTTTTAATTTTTTTTGGAACGAATAACATATTGTACTTAAAAGTGCATACATCGTCCAAAGGTTTTGTAGATTTGGTTTCAACCGATGGAATAATGATCCAGCACAAACATTAAGCGGTACTTGCACTTGTAAAAACCTAATTAAGCACGCATTCATATCTGCCGATATGCAAACCGGGTAGTCATTTATTCCTTAACACTCTTAGTGACAAGAGCTGAATGGTAATACATTTTTTGCGGGATATTGAACTAGACACAAAACTGACCACTAAAAGGCCCAGATTTAATAGAATAGGAAATATATGAGTTTACAATTGAACATTATTGTAATCGTATATTTACCGTTATTAAATTTCGAATTATCTTCTTTTTTCAGTAAGATTAGTCAAAAAGTAATTTTATTCCTTTAAATGAATTTAAATGTATATAATTATCCAACAAAAAAAATTAAAATGTTAACCAATTAATGAAATAAACAAGCCATGTATTATTTTTTTCTCACTAGAATTTAAAACTTTTTGAAAAATTAAAGCGACGGTGTATTACACAAAAATTAACATTCAAAACGCTTTTCTTTACACTCATGAGGAATAATATTGTAAAACTTAGAACTTGGGCGGTTGATAAACGTGCAGCAGTTACTCAATAACATTGAGTATCTTAATTTTTCTTCAACAGTGATTATTTTCTATAAAAACTTCTATTATACTTCCAATTGGTTTGGCCATAATTGCCTTTTTGAAGATCTTTGTATACGTTTGCCTTAATTCCTCTAATCAAATCAGCAAACTACATTATTTTTTAAATACATTCTTTAATTCTAGGTTGCGGAAGGAAACGAACTTTAAGATCGCAAGCTAGGTTTGAATCAAATAACGAAGCGGCCGAAGCGTTATCTGATCTTATAGATATTAATGCTGAACCAGCAGTTGAAAATGTACAGAAACAAATAATGTCGCAGGCGAAAATATATGAAGCAATTAAAGAAGCAAGCAAGGAAATTTTTATCCGAAAAAATAATAAACATAACAGGCGGCCTAACTAAAGCTTCCAACTTCGAAATATTAAAATATACCCTATATTTATGGGCTAACTTAAATAAATAAATAAAGAAATACAAAACACTTGCAATCTTATATACTAATGTGTCCATTTTTGTCAGTTAGTTTTAAGTTAAGTTAACGTTCCAAAATACACCATTTAGTTAGGTTAGGTTATACATTTACCACTTTTATTATTTCCCTGCAACTGTTTTAAGTAAACGTAAACTTAATCCTAAAAAAAGACTTTTTTCCGCGTACAATTAACATGTTATGAATTATCTCAAATTAAACATTTTTTAAGCCTATACATTGCATTCAGAAGTTCAATTCGTAGCCCATGTGTCACGACCTATAGAAGTCAACGCATATTATATACCGCAGGTTGGAAGAGTTTCCTGTGTAGTGTTCACACTCAAATAAGACCAGTAATATTTCCGGATTTGATATGAGTGAAATCTATAATTTAAAATTGAATCGCAAAATGTGTTGGTAAGCGCATAACTCAACAACGCCTGGACCAATTTTACCAATTCTTTTTTTTTAAATGTTCGTTGAAGTCCAAGGATAGTTTTTACGGCGCGAAAAATTCGAATAATTTCCGGGAAAACCCTAAAAACAGGGCTCTCATCGCGTAAGACGATGATCGTCTGACGACGTCGTTTCGACGATTGTATTGCTTCGTGTAACACTAAAATGTTTGAATCGTCTGGACGACGTCGTTTTGAACGATTCACTAATGCTTCGTATAACTCAAATTCAGACGATTCAGCGATTGCGATTGAACGATTACTATTTTGCAATCGTTTCATCGCTTTTGTTGTATTTATTCAGTTTTAATTCGGTATGAGAGAAGTATTAAACAATAAATAAAGGAAGACATACAGTTATGTTCTATTTGGTGAGGACTTAGTCTTATCAGAGCGCAAAAAAAATGCAATTTTTGCAGAAAAAAAAAATAAAATGTTTTCTTTTCTTTTCGAATTTCAAATGAATTTCATTTAGGTATTTGTGTTTTAATATGACAAACAGTAATGCAATCATAAAATAGCATTCATATTGAACTCTTTTTTTATAACTCGACAATTATTAGAAATACCAACTCTAATGGGATGCTTTATGATGTTTAATGTCCTACGAAATCCAACATCGTTATTGCCAAGACTAGTTCTAAATATATATTTAAATAACCACCATATCCTCATCGTACACTTTTACATATTGTTCCAATTCTTTCCACCCGACTTTCATTAAACATATCACTTTACTTGGTCGAATCTGGCTCTTTCACAATTCTATCTGTGTTTGGCTTCTTTGATAGGAGTATTGTTACTTGCATTAAATCCGATTCCATATCAACTGCAGAAAAAAAAAACGCAAATTCCACACATTTTTGTTGTTTTTAGTTGTCACAGTCATTTTCAAACTGTTCAAAATGAAAACGATGAATGATTCGATCGAACGATGCGACATTAGCCCTGTTTTTTTGAGCTTCGTTCTCAGCAAAGCAAAGTAAAGTAGGATTTT
Source organism: Cheilosia vernalis (assembly GCA_949126925.1). Classification (NCBI taxonomy): domain Eukaryota; kingdom Metazoa; phylum Arthropoda; class Insecta; order Diptera; family Syrphidae; genus Cheilosia; species Cheilosia vernalis. The sequence goes on from OX421358.1 coordinate 47,067,719, forward strand.
AAGCACGCAATTACAACAACTACGCTCTACTTGACACTTCGACGACTCACACTAGGTATTCATTCCCAGCAAGATTCACTTGGGAGTAAATGTATACTTCTGAACACCAGGGGGAGAACATTTTTGTTGCCCTCCTTGTATAATATGAATCTGTTCACAAAGTTTCTCTATTTACAGTACGTTGGTTGTGATTGGTGGAAATTCATAAAGAAATGCATAAGTGAACTAATTTTCAAAATAACAAATAAATATAAGGGCTTTTATTAAAATATGCAATAAATTATTTTTTATGTAAGCTGCAAATATTGTTTTAGACAAATATACCTTATTAAACTTGTAATCGTAAGATATTAGTGTATTAATCTTTGAGATATATATTTTTATATTTTTTAAACCCCAAAATATGAGGAAGGATCAATATCCATTGGAAAATTTTATGCAAAAAAATTGTATTTCTTTGACTGAAAAACGTTACTTCTTGTGATGTGCCCAATCATGTTGTATCATGCTACCTACTGAACAGGCCCACACTGCCACCTTTTTTGATAAAACCTACTGTTCAGAAAGCTGCTGGGAATCGTTTAAGTGCACATTTTCCTACTTTACTTTGCTTTGCTGAGATTGAAGCTCAAAAAAACAAGCCTATTGATGTTATACGAAGCAAACTTAAAACGACGTCGTTTTGTTCAATCGCTTCGACGACGATCGTTTCATACATTACGCGATGAGCCCTGCTCTTTTCTTTTTCCTGGGCTTTAAAAAAAAAAGCTGGATAGAAATCGAGTAGTGACACTTCAAATAAAAAAAAATGTGCGACAGTATCCAACAGTCCCGAAATATGTATATGTGTAAACACCGTGCGTGCGGTATGTGTGTGGCTTGATACACGTCATTGAGAAAAGAGGGAATTGTAATAACCGTATTCTTATTATATTATGAAATAACAAAAAATCGACAACAGCGCCTCCTATCGGGTCCAAAACTATCCTATCTTTCTAGCTGCATACAACCATGCACACAAACAAAGTTTCATTGAGATCGGTTGAGTTTCTCAAAAAAATCGACAACAGCGCCACCTATCGGGTGTCGGTTTCTATGATGCGGTGTCGTTTTAACCTTCGTGTCAATACGAAAGGAGTACACGGTAAGTCAGCGCGACGGGTACCTGGGTACCCCCATACATTTTGTAGACGTGCTGAACAAAGAGGATCTATATCTAGAGAGCCAACTGAGAGCAGAAACGGTACATTTGCCTACAAGCTGTTGTTTGGCTGCTGTTCTGCATAGGAATTTCTAAGTATTAGTGCCTGTAGAAATCAAAGGAGCGCCATTGCTGCCGCACGCATACTTAGGAAATCCTATATAGGGACTTTATGTCATTCGGGCGGCCATTATTATGGTGTGGGCGACTGTGTTCGGCATTTTTGGTGCCCATTAGTTACGCGGCGTTCACATCTCAGTTCAGTTTAAAAGTTTTTAAGGTTCATGAAATTGTTGTTACCAAATGTAATTATTTATGATATAATTTTGTCACAATGCCAAATACCTCAATAAAATCATGTTTTTTTTTTCAATATCTATCAGAAATCGATCTCATGACATTAATCAGAGAAAAATCAACTCAAACGAATCAAAAGAGATTTATTTGTAACTTCAAGCATCTTTTGTAGGTATATTTTAAAGAAAACAAATTGTTTTTCGTCGATTTTAATGCTTTTCATTTTGTTGGGTTCCAACAAACAATTATTTACACGTTTTTTAACGTCACCAAAATAACATCACTTAACTAGAACAGAAAAACAATCGGCACATGGCGTATCTGACAATTATGTTGAAATATGTTGAAAAGTTAATTTGCGTTGAGCTAGTTGCGTGAATATGAAACACTAAGGCTCAACACCAAGCCTAAACAACATTCAGGCAACTAGCTGCAAGGCACATTAACGATAAACACAGAATTAAATAATATTCACAAAAGAAATTTCGACATTTAACACGCGGCACGAATAACGAAGCAAACAACACGAAAGATCAGGGCTCTCATCGCGTAACATTTGAAACGATCGTCGTCGAAGCGATTGAACAAAACGACGTCGTTTTTAGTTTGCTTCGTATAACATCATCGTCGCATCGTTCGATCGAATCGTTTATCGTTTTCATTTTGAACAGTTTGAAAATGACTGTAAAAAAAACTCTGACAAGTAAAAGCAACAAAAATGTGTGGAATTTGCGTTTTTTTTTTCTGTAGGTGATGTGGAATCGGACATTTAATGCAAAACTTGAATGCAAGTAACAACTCTATCGAAGAAGCCAAACACAGATAGAATTGTGAAAGTCGGGTGGAAAGAATTAGAACAATATGTAAAAGTGTACGATGATGGAAATTGTGGTTATTAAAATATATATTTAGAACTAGTCTTGGAAATAAAGATCTTGGATTTTGTTGGACATTAGAACTGGTATTTCTAATAATTGTCGAGTTACAAAAAAAGAGTTCAATGAATGCTATTTTATTATTTTTGTTTTATTTTTTTTTTTATTTAACCTTCTGACTATGTCTAAGCATTAAAGGCACGTCGAGTAAAAAGATCTATTGTGCCATAGGGCCAGAATATTGTTTAGTCTAGCAGGTCCTCTACTTTCCTGATAAAGTTAATTAAGCTGCCAGCAGATGACTTCTTCATCTCTTCAGGGCTGAGAAGCTCCCTGTAGAAGATAGTTCTTCTGATTCCACATAGGGCTGGACACATACATATTATGTGCTCAGCTGTTTCGTCTTCTTCAAGACATAACCGACAGAGTGAGGAGTCAGCCAAGTGAGGAGGAGGCCAAGCGTTCGAAGGGCGTTGAAACAGCTTAGTACCGATTTGGAGTCAATAATATGTGAGCTTAGGGCGTTAATAGCTGCTTGACTGTCCGTGAATATATGGATGTGAATGCCTTTAATACCAGTATTGTATATGTGACTGGCACACTCTTGGATGGCTTGGAGTTCAGCCTGGAACACGCTTGGATTTGCCCCCATCGGTATTGAGACATTATGGTTAGGTCCGTGGAACCCAGCTCCCACTCCTGTTTCCATTTTGGAACCATCCGTATACCACTTTAGGCCATTTTGGCAAGTAGGTGGGCTATTACTCGCCCATGCTTCTCTACTTGGGATCTCTGTAGAGAACCGCTTATCGAAGCATAAGGTCTTTGGGAGGCGGTCTGTTACCGCGCAGATCATGTCAAGTTCTGGAATTTCAGAGAACAATTCGTTTAACTCAGGACGTTCACTGAGACTTGTTTCTTTCATTTGGTTCAAACTTGCAGAACTGCGGATCGCCACTTTATTTATGTAAATGTGGAGAGGTGTTAGTCCTATCAAGGCTTCTATAGCCGCGGTAGGACAGGTACGCATGGCTCCGGATATACCGAGACATGCAAGTCGTTGTACCCTGTTTAGTTTAGCAATGGCGGTCTTTTTTTTTGTTTTAGTCCACCATACTACAGAAGCGTATGTAACGATGGGCCTGATCATCATTGTGTATATCCATTGGGTTATCTTTGGAGAGATACCCCAAGTTTTGCCATACATGCGACGACATGCCCATAAAGCGTTTGTTGCTTTTGTGATTTTGTTTTTGATGTGGGAGTTCCAATTTAGTGTTTTGTCCAGGATTACTCCCAGATACTTGACTTCGTTGGAATACTCAATGATAGTATCATTTATTGAAATTTGACCTAAGTTTATATTTCTTCTTTTGGTAAAGGGAACTACGACAGCCTTACTGTGGTTAATGGATAAACCTTCTTTGGTACACCAGTCTAGGACTGTCTTAAGGGCATTTCGCATACTTCTTGTAATTTTGTTTTCATTTTTGCCCGTAACGATGATGACCAAGTCATCGGCGTAACCTATTGTGTCAAAGCCTAAGTTGCTTAGTTTGTAAAGCAGTTCGTCAATGACAAGTGACCACAAAAGGGGTGACAGAACACCTCCTTGTGGGCAGCCTTTTATTGCTGATACTGATACTGAGATTGGTCCTGACGAAGCAGTTATTTTGCGACCTTCTAGCATCGCTCTGACCCATTTGATGGTAGGTTGGTCTATGTTCCTATGGTACAGAGCATTTGATATGGAGTCATATCCAGTGTTGTCAAAAGCACCCTCAATGTCCAGGAAGGCGCACAGTGCGATTTCTTTGCCTTTGTGAGCATTATTTATCCGCGTTGTTAAATTGATTAAAGCACCTTCCGTTGATTTGTCTTTCTGGTACGCATATTGACAGGGGTGTAGAGGCATGCTGTTAGTTAAGCATTCTCTAATATGAACGTCAATTATTCTTTCCATTGTTTTGAGGAAAAACGATGTCAAGCTTATGGGACGATACGATTTAGGCAGTTCGCTAGGTTTGTCACCTGGTTTGGGGATAAATACCACGTTTACCTCCCTCCAAGTTTGTGGTGTGTAACCCCAGTTGAAACTGAACCTAAATAAGGCAATCATGGTGGGTAGGAAGAAATCCAGTCCTTTTTGTATAAGGGCTGGAAAAATACCGTCTATGCCTGGTGCCTTGTATGGTTTAAATGAGTTTATGGCCCATTTAACCTTATCCGGACAGAATAGTTTGCCGGATAAACTGTTAATTCTACTGATGTTGTTCGGAGAAGAAATTTCCGGTAGATCTTCATTTGCGTGGTCAATGATTAGGGACCCTGGGAAGTGAACTTCGAGCAAAGTCGACAGAGTTTCTTCTCTGTCACATGTGGTTGTGCCATCCGCTTTGATGAGCAGACCCATGCAGTTAGAAGGATCTTTCGAAAGGGCTTTTTGAAGGCGAGCAACAGCAGGAAGTTCTTCAAGCTTCTCACAGTTTTCGCGCCAGGATGCTCTTTTAGATCTTCGCAACTCTAGGTTGTATGTAGTTAATAGAGATCGATATTGATCCCATGCCGGTGCGTTTCGCTTTGTTGAAAAGCTTTCTCACCCTTTTCCGTATAGTTTCTAGGTTTTCATTCCACCAAGGAACGCATCTTTTGTTTACTATACGTTTTGTTTTACAGCTATTTTTAAAAGAGGAGATAATGATGTCATTTAGCTGACATTGTACAGCATCCGCATCACTTGGTATTTGTGGCGGAGGAGGTAGCAGATCCGATTTGATCGCTAGGTTTTCTTTATAAGTTCTCCAGTTAGTTAGTTTATTATTGTATCTGACCGACACGTGCTCATTGGTGCACCTCACCTTGAACATGATATGCATGTGATCTGATAGGGTTGGTTCATCTGACACGTGCCAGTCTTCTACAATATTTTGTATAAAAGGAGATGAGAGAGTAAGGTCTAAAACTTCTTCTCTTATGCTATTTCTAAAGGTGGGCTTATTGCCCCTGTTTAGCACAACTAGGTTTTTACTATATAAAAATTCTAAAAGTGACTCACCTCGTTTGTTAGTGTCGCTGCTGCCCCATATCACATGATGAGCGTTAGCGTCACATCCGATCAGAAGGTGTACTCTCTGATTGTGGCAGTATTGTACTAGCTCCTGTATTGGTGTGGGTGGTACTTCTTCATCGTCTCCAGCGAAGTACGCCGATGCGCATACAAACTTATGCATGTCTCGGCCGTTGTGGCGTTCAATCATAACTGCCACCAAGTCTCTAGTTCTAAAACCTGGAATGAGAGAGAATTTTATATCTTTCGCGACAGAGAGAGCTGCCCTAGGTCTAAAATTCCCTTTGGCAAAGATAAGTTCTCTGGATCTACTATTTAGTCCAAAAATTTTACCTGTAGTTGCCCATGGTTCCTGGATTATTCCAAGAGCGATGTTCCTTTCAGCGCATCTTTGGCTATAGGTGTCCGAGGCACCCATAGCGCGGTGCAGGTTTGCCTGCAGCACGTTTAAGGAGGTCGTCATCTTTTCCTTCCGTACTCCGGGTTCCGTACCCTGTAAGGCTTGTTATCGCCTCTGCGCCGTACGGTTCCCTGTTGAGAGAGACCTTCTTGTCTGCCTCTCGGATTCTTTGAGTGCCTCCGTTGATGCCTTTCTTTGTGTCTGTCAGCAGCCAGCATCGGTCTAAACCGATTTTGACTGGTGACACCACTAACCGTTTCGGTATTTTTCGGGGCCGAGTCTATCGGAGGATTTGCCGTCAGACACGCTGCTCTGGCAGCAGCACTAGTGCTAGCTACCGCATCTGTAGCATGTGTGTTTGACACTGACTTGCTCGTTGTGGCGGTGTCGTCTTTTTTAGACGCCTGGGTTGCAGACTTGTCTGCACTTTTAAGTAGGTATAAGTTTGATCTGTCCAAAACGGAACGAGACCAAACCTTTAAGCTCTACAAGCCGCCTCATGATGTTTTCATTTATTGCAAAGACCATGTGAGCGATATCTTTATCGTCCGATCTTTGCAGAACTCTCCACGTTCTGGTGTTCAGTTCTTTGTTCTGGCCATCTAAAATTGCCAGTATCCTCTCATTGGCTACTCCGGTACTCTGTGGGAAAGAACCTCTTATGATGTGTGGCTTTGGAAAATTTACTTCGCCCACAAGCATCACATCTAGCCCACATTTCTCTTTTAGCTTTGAGAAGTTGTTTTTCATCCACTCTGCAGTGGTGTTATCAGAGCACACGATCATAAGCCAACCAGCTTTGAAAGTTGCGCCACGGAACGCTGGCTTAGTGTTTTCGTCGCGTAATTCGATCGTGATGTCCATTATGTTCTCCTGTAACTGAACCATTTGTTCGTTACTGAGAGGGTTACGATCCAGATCTGCAGGTACTACCCCCAGTCTGACATAGCTTGTCATATCTCTATAGGAGACTTTGTCGACTGTTGAGTTCCCTGTTCGAGCTCGCTTAGCTTCGGACTGAGGTGGTGTGTTGTCCTCGGATCTCATGCGTTTCACTTCGGACCCTTTCGCGTCATCTGTCGACTTTGCATATATACGGCTACCTTTGCATATGAGCTACCCTGCTTCAGCGCTCGCTTAAAACGGCGTTGCTCAGATGGCGTAAATCTGACGCGTTTGGACTCAGTCTGTGCCGGTTTGCCAGAAGTCTCAGGCGCGCCCATGTTATCAGGATGCAGTTCATCCGATAGTATACTGATGTCGTATACTGTACTGGATTCTGAGATGGAGTCGCTTAGAAGTGACGAGTTCTCTTCTAGGTTCCTCATCTCAGAATCTATAATTTGTGACCCTTCCCGAGTGGCAGGTGTCAAGTCTGTTACGACAGGGTGTTCTAAAACATCCCTAGTTGATGATGCAATTATAGAAGCATCATTCTCTAGATTGTTTTTTTCTTTTGTATGGTCAATTGTTCCCACGAGTAGTCGGGATATATAGGTCGCCCGTGGTCTACCCGTATAACCACAGGAGGGCTAATTTTGAAATCGGAGGTCACCTGTTATCCGAAGTTCGCAAACTATCGACTAAGCACCCTTATAGCCATGCATCCCTCGTCGTTTGCTGTTCCGACTTGGATTAGGGATTTGTTCAGAGAGGTTTACTCCCCTCCCCTGCTCCTTTATCCGGGCTTGGGACTGGCAAGTTACTCATGTAACCAGGCGGAGTTTAGCGTCCTTTGGTTTCGGGACTCATCTGGAGAAAAACTCGAGAATCTTTGTCCTTACTCAGCCCCTAAAACTCGGCAAGTTCGACGCTCATGAAAGGGAAATATTTTATGATTACATTACTGTATTTCATATTATAACACAAATACCTAAATGAAAATCATTTGAAATTCGAAAAGAAATGCAATATTTTTTTTTTTTGCAACGAATACATTTTTTTTCGCTCTGATAAGACTGAGTCCCCACCAAATAGAACATAAGTGTATGTCTTCCTTTATTTATTGTCTAATACTTCTCTCAGACCTAATTATATGAAGAAATACACCAAAAACGATTAAACGATTGCAAAATAGCAATCGTTCAATCGCAATCGTTCAATCGTCTGAATTTGAGTTTGAGTGAATCGTTCAAAATGACGTCGTCCAAACGATTCAACCATTTTAGTGTTACACGAAGCAATACAATCGTCGAAACGACGTCGACAGACGATGGTCGTCATACGCGATGAGAGCCCAGAACTAAATGTCAGATATGCCGAGCTGTCGACCTCAAGACAAGGAGCTGTCTCTTTCTATCAAAAGGTAGTCCCTTAAGCAAATCGAGTGGTGCGCTCGAACTAATTCTCATGTGTTGTAATGCAACGAGCAAGAAACCTATGTTCATCATGTATCAACATAAGTTATGTTTCACTCTTACCATAGGCCCCTTAATATGGGGCGTTAATACGATAAATTTGCAAATGTGTTATGTGTTGGGGAATAGGGATAAGATTGTCAATTTAAAACTTATTGCGAAGAATTGTAAGGGTCAATTACCCAAAGTAAACAACAGCTGTTTGTTAATACATAAAGTACCGAGATTACTTCAAATGTTCACAGAGAAAATGTAAATCACTTGCCAGTAGATCGTCCACAAACACGGAAATAAAAACCTATTATAACATTCGCCTAACGAGTTTTACTTTTATTGTGTATTGCCAAGAAGTTCTTGTGCAATCATTTAAATCGCCCAATTGCAACATCATTGCAAATCTACCCATTTTTCTTTTCCAACTCGCCATCAGTTCGGAACACATTTTGAAGTCATATTGAAACAAAATAGGTATTTTAACACAGTTTGGGGAAAGCGTTTGTTTTACGTTGTGGGGAAAAAGCTATTTTAGTTTCAGAATCATTTTTAATCTGTAAATGGTACATAAAATGGATAAATTATTCTTGTTTTTGTCCGTTTATAATAGCTACAAGCTACCTACCTGATTATAACTATTTAATTTCATTTTTACGGGTAATTCCATAATAAAAAAAATCCTATATAGATTGCCTTATATTTATGTGTTTTTTTAGCTTCGAACTCAGCAAAGAAAAGTAAAGTAAGATTTTCAGCACGCAAGTACAACAATTACTGAAAAACAAACTTTGCTCAGTTCAAAGCTCAAAAAAACACGCCTATACTTAGAACAACATCACTTTTTGTATTTCAAAAACACATAAAGTGTACTTGTTTTTGTTAATTAATAATATTAAGAGGGGCTTACAAAAACATCAGTGGACATTTTAAAATACAAGGTTATAAAATTTGCAAAAGAATATCTATAAACACGAATGGAACACGCGAGAACTAAAAATTAACAAAACCATTTGGATTGATACGTTCGATTGACTAATCCAATTAAATACCACATTATATTGTATTTTTGTTAGGAGTTTAATCTTTAATCATTATTATATCCGAGAATAATATCTTTTTCATAAATTAACATTTTTCTGTTCCTAAGTAACAACAACACATTTCAGTATTCACTCTAATTAAACTAAAGAATTCCTAATCACATTTTGATTTTGTACAAAAAATGGTGCTAAAAAAAAAGAAGTTGAAAATACCCACCAAGTAGGTAATAGAATTTTATGCAATGTTTAGGAATAATTAAAAATAAATCACTTTTGCTCTAGTGAAAACTTGGGTTTAACTTGCATGGTAATAACCTATTTTTGGAACAACTCCCAAAGGTGGCTGCATGAATTTTGCTGTCAAAAATATTTTTCATATAAAGAAAACTAAATAAAGTGCACGACTGGGTCGAACGAAACTTTCTCGATACTAGACAAATAAAAACAAAATCCTCTTTTGGATTACAAATTGTTTGTTATTGAAAAAGTGTCACCCGGCGGTCATTAATAACACGTATTCACAGACAGGAAAAATAAGAGCGCGCAAGAGAGGGCTGTCATTCAAAAATTGAGGGGATAATCGGTTAGGGGCAGGTGAAGTTGGCTCTCTAGTTATAGATCCTCTTTGGTTCTGAAATAAAATTATGTTGAAAAAGTAATAAAAAAATAGCCAAGAGTAAATATAATTCAGTTTAGAATCTATATTTCAATTATTGCAAGAATGACATTTATTTTTTATTTAGTTAAATTATGCTGGTCACATATAGGTTTTTGACAGAAGTTGCAGCATTTTCTAGTTTTTCGCCTGGGCATGCGTTGCTCAGAGCAAACATGGCATGATCCTTGTATTTTGAGACGTCCATCGGGGCCCCTTGGTATTATTCGTGATGTTGATGGATCATTTGAGTTACGTGAACGTATGTTCTCACCATAGCTTCAATGCCTTTTCTGGTGTTGAAATTCCGGTATATAAGTGGATTTTCGGATGTTTCCAGAATACTCGGCATGCACAACTGCTTTCCCAAATCTTGCAGGAATTTTCGGCGGTTATCCTTTTTCATAGCAGCTGCTTTGTTGTGCTCATTATAAAGAACGTAGGCCGCCAATCTACAAACGTCGAGTATATTATAAAACATCGCAACTGGCCACCGTCTAGTAGCTCGTTTTGTAGAATAATGTGATACCATTTTGTCCATTACATCCACACCGCCTTTTGCACTATTGTAGTATTTTATGATGTCGGGCTTATTTTTATCATCCGATATGGCATTATCGTGGTGCATTGTAGATAAAAGTATAACGGCTTTATCTTTCTTCGGAACATAGGAAACGATGGTCTTATTACCCACGAACCCAAATAGAGACGACTGGACTCTACGTGATCTATTTTTCAGCATTTCTTTTGCGATGCAAGCTTTATTAGCACGTAACGTTCCAACCAACGTCAGATTTTTACTCAATAGATAATCGGCGAGATCCATAGTAGTGAAAAAGTTGTCCATTGTAATATTACGGCCGGATCCTTCGTAATGACGAACTAACCGTTTAACTACCTTTTCCCCTACTTGTGTTTCACGTGTGCCATTTCTCGGTTTTCCGGTGTATATTTACCCTTTTAGAGGATAGAACGTCTTTGAATCACAAGCCCACCACACTTTCATACTGTGGTGTGGAATGTATCGTGTAACCTAAAATGGTGAAGTGAAAACAACCCCTTAGTCACCAAACAAGTTCCACCCAAGTGTCACTTCCATTTGGAGACTGGAACCTGTCAAGTAAATGTATTTCACCACTGAACCTTGTTCTAGAACCACTTAGAATTAGCTAGAAAGTTCTCGTCAGATGGCGGAGCGGGTATAAAAGGACAGCTTTTAGAAGAGGGCGAGACAGTTGATTTATAACAGTGATTGGTTAAAGTTCGAGATAGTAATAGTTTGTGAAGATAAATAAGTGAAAAGTAATAGAGTAAAGTAAATGATTGGTTTGAAACGTTGAAGAATTGTTTAAGTAATAGTGTTCTGGTACTTAATAAGTGAAATATTAGAATAGTCGATAAAAGTGTAATAAAAGTGAATTTTATTAGAGAAGTTAAACGGAATAATGTTTTATCTTTACGAATCCCAGCCTGAATGTAACAATACCATATTTGGCTGGTTTCGATGGTATGTATTGTGTGAATTGTGTTCTACCTCTGTAGGGGAAAAGCTGCTCATCGACTGTTAGGTTTTCTGATGGCCTATAGTTCTTGTTGAAACTTGCATTCATTATGTCCCATAAATCTCGAATTGGGGCAGCTTTGTCGTCTATCAGTCGATGCATTCGGGTCAGATAGTTATCAAATCGAATAAATCGATCTATGGCTCAAAATCTATTGGTGCTCATTGTAGCCCGATATAATGGCAATGCAGTAACCTTCCAGAGCTCTAGAGAATGTTCGTTATTGGAATGGTGGGCACCAGCTGTTATAACTATTCAAAGATAACCATTAAGCTCCTGAGTTTTAAGTGGCTTCCAAACTTTAGGCTCTCGCGAAGGAATATTTGTGTTCATAATAGCATAAACGCTCACAGCCTTCCGGTTAGTTTCACGAACTACAATAGTTGACATGTCGGTGGTGAAAAATAAATTGAACAGCTTTGATTCCGACAGCAATTGAGTTGATTGAAAAGCTCCAGTTCTGCCTCGAACGATGTTATGGCTTGGCGTTCGGGTTGCTTGATTTTGCGGATTCGCAAGCCATATGGTCCGTTCTTCAATTTTTTTTTGCCTGCCCATCAGCTTTCCTGGTAACACATCGCTAATCTCAGGCGCCGTTTGGTCATCCTCATTAGTCTCGCTATGTTCATAATTATTACCGTCATCGTAAGCATCAGAATCAGAACTCTCATCTTGTTCAATCACATCATTATTGTCGATTTCGTCTATGTCCGAGTACTCCCCGTCATGTGCTTGATGGTTAGATGGAACATAATGAGCACGTTAAAGTATCTAGTTTAGTAAGTCTGACAGCTGTCTGACTAGATCTATCTCGATTTTTATTGGCCCAGAATGGTCGCGTGCTTAGTTTTGGCAGTTGACGTTTATGGAGGGGTAGCCGACGAATCTAGTCAAGAAATTCCTGACTGAGTACTAAGTTGACGTCTATTTTGCTGTCATCGTGAGCAAAGAGTAAGGTCTCTCTCGCTCTTTTTTTTTCCTGTCTGTGAATACATGGAACTTTTTCAAAAGAAAACAATTTGTAATTGAATTTATAACAATAAATGCAAAGGGAATAAATGTTGAATATGCTTTTCTAGATAGCTTTACTTGTTCTCTATCCATTTTAGGCACCAAAAAGTATTCATCCATTCACATTTCAGTTTTTTTTATAGTTTTCTTTACATGAAAAATATTTTTGACGGCAGAATTCATGCAATTACATTTGGGAGTTTGTTCAAAAAATAGGTTAATACCATGTGAGTTAAGCCCATGTTTTCACTAGGCAAGTGATTTTTTTTATAAATATTCCTGAACTTTGCATAAATTTCCATTAATTGGTGGGTGTTTTCAACTTGGTTTTTTTTTAGCGCCATATCTGTTCAAAATCAAAATATGATTGGGAATTCAATTAATTTTGATAAGAGTCAACAGTTTTGATGTTACTTAGGAATACTAAAAATGCAAGTTTTTTTCATATAAAAAAAAGTGGTAATTCTCGGAACGTAAATTCGTAAAAATGAGTACATATGATTGAACTCCTAACAAAAAGAAAATATAATATGCTATTTAATTTAATTCTGCGATTTGATCCGATTTCAGATTTTGCATATTTAATCGAACAGGAATCCAAATTGTTTTGTTATTTATTGTTCGCATGTTCTATTTTGTTTTCTATAGATACTTTCTTTAGCAAATAGAATTTTGAAATGTCCACTGATATTTTTATAAAAGCCTCTCTAAATTATAAATTATCAATAGCAGTGTTTTTTTGAGCTTCTATCTCAGCAAAGCAAAGTAAAGTAGGATTTTCGGCACGGACGCAAATACAACAACTATTGCGAGTATCGAAGTGTCAAGTATAGCGTAATTGTTTTAATTAGCGTGCTGAAAATCCTACTTTACTTTGCTTTGCTGAGATAGAAGCTAAAAAACAGGCCTAATAATAAGTGAACTTATTGCGTGCTAAAAATCCTATTTTGCCTTGCTGACATCGAAGCCAAAAAAAAAGAGGCCTATTATGGGACTTACCAGAAAATGGAAAAAAATATCGAATTTAACAAATGCATGCTTGCATACGTTATTGTTCATGTATGCATTTTACGTACCATTTGCAGATTATAAATGTTATAAATTATGCTAATACAAAAATATCTTTTTCTCCACAGCATGAAAAACACGGTTTCCCCAAACTGTGTTAAAATACCTACTTTGTTTCAAAATGACTTCGAAATAAAAGCTTGAAGTTACAAAATATCTTAAGTGCAGAGACCGTTGAAGATCATTTTATAATGAGATGGATTTTTGCTAGATGATATTATTAAGGTATTTGGTATTGTGGCGAAATTGTATCAGCAATTCCATTTTACAATAATTTCATAAACTATAAAAACTTTTAAACTGAACTGCGATGTGAACGTCGTGTAACTAATGGGCACCAAAATTGCCGAACACAGTCCCTCTACTTAAACCCCACGTCAAAAAGTGACGTTCCCGACCAATCTAGTTAGTTTTTGCGTTCAGGTTATTTCTTATCCAGACCAATCTAGTCGACTTAAGTCAACTAGATACTTGAATGCGGCCAATTATCATCAGAACCGTCACTGAAGTCGTCTGCGTCGGATTCACTGCATTCATTTCAGCAAATTGCAGATATATTTTTCTTGTCGTTCGAAAGACCGTCTGAAACATTATCATAATGTGTTTTCTTAGATACATTTATGCACAGCCAAAACTATATTTTGAACAAATTGATGTAGGTATAATGTTATAAAGGGTGATTTTTTAAGAGATTTAGAACTTTTTAAAAAAAAAAAACACAAAAAATTCGAAAATTTTATGCAAATGTTGACTGCGGCTGCGTCTCAGGTAGCCCATCCGCTGAGTCCAATTTTGGCATACTCTTTCACACATATCGGCCGGTATCTCACGAATGAATGCATGGATGTTGGCTTCCAGTGCGTCAATGGAAGCGGGCTTGTCCCTATACACATTAGCCTTGACATACCCCCACAAAAAATAATCTAATGGTGTCAAATCGCACGATCTAGGCGGCCAATTGACCGGCCCGAAACGTGAAATTAACTGTTCACCAAACTCGCCTCGCAATTGCGCCATTGTTTCGCGTGCTGTGTGGCATGTGGCACCGTCTTGTTGAAACCACATATCATGCAAGTCAAGAACTTCCATTTCGGGCAAAAAAAAGTTTGTTATCATCGCTCGGTAGCGTTCAACATTGACAGTAACGCTGCGATTCGCATCATCTTTGAAGAAATATGGCCCAATAATGCCGCCGGCCCATAAACCGCACCAAACAGTGGCTTTTTCGGGATGCATTGGTAGCTGTTGCAATGCTTCTGGCTGATCTTCACTCCAAATGCGGCAATTTTGCTTATTTACGTAACCATTCAACCAAAAATGAGCCTCATCGCTGAACACAATTTTTCGATGGAAAATGGAAGCAGCGCGCGATGAACATTTCGAACCGAGCACGAATTTTGATAGTTAAATTCAATAATTTGCAAGCGTTGTTCATTTGTAAGACGATCCATGGTTGAATTGCAAACCAAACTGAAGCTGTTTGACAGTGACACAAGGTACTAAACACACGTCAGCTGTCAAAACCAGTGTTGCCAAAACCAAACCAGCTAAAAAATCACCCGTTACTAACGAAAACACACGAATCAGCCGCGCTTACCTTGAAGCAAAATTTGCTTAAAAATTCCGTGAATCGAATGTTCCAGCACCTGGATGCTTGCTTTAGACCATAGAGGCTCCTCCGCAACTTGCAGACCTTATCGTTACCATCATCATATCCCTTTGGCTGTGTCATGTACACGTCTTCACATAAGTCGCCATACAAGAAGGCTGTTTTGATGTCGAACTGCCGAAGTGTTAATTTTTCAGTTGCACATAGAGCCAATATCATTCGAATTGATGTAAATTTTACTACGGGACTAAATGTTTCTTCATAGTCTATTCCGTACTGTTGGGCAAAACCTCTCGCAACAAGGCGCGCTTTATGTCGTTCGACTCCACCATCTGCACCAAGTTTGATCTTATATTCCCATTTGTTTGAAATGGTTTTCTTGTCTGGAGATCCCAGGTGTGATTCTTCCTGAGTGATTCCATTTCATCATCCATTGCAATTTTCCACTGTTTGCAAAACGGTTATTTATCAACGTCCTCGAAATACTGTGGTTCTTGACAGTCAGCTAGAAAAGCACAACCTTCACTCAAAGCACATGTGTGAACGGTACGAGAACGTAGTGTACGTACGTTTGAAATGGGTTCTGCAATATTTTCTGAAATTACCTCTTCCTCTGATGTCTCCTTTTCTTCCACTGAATCTAACTGCTCCTCCAGTCGATGCTGCTCTTCGGATGAAGCTTCAATTCCACCTTTACCCCCTTCTTCTTCGTTGTGAGCTATAACGGTAGCGGCTGAAGATTGTTCCTTGAAGATAATGTCCCTTGAAATTTCCACTTTGTTGCTTTCTGGTAACCATATACGGTAGCCTTTGGAATTTTCCTCATAACCAACGAATACGCCTTTCTTCGCTTTCGAATGAAGCTTTCGCCTTTTTTCCTTGGGAACATGTATAAATGCATCAGAACCAAAAATTTGTAGATGGTTTATATCTGGAATTTTTTTAAACCACAACTCAAAAGGACTCTTACCTTTTTCTGGACTACATCCAGTCCGATTGAGAGTATCCTACTGCCGATGTTACTGCTTCTCCCCAATATTTATAGGACACTAGCTGACCCGGCGAACTTTGTTCCGCCCAATTTCTTTAATGTAATAAAAATAATAATTTCGAGCGTGCACAATGCTAATGCTACTTTATGTAATTCGGTCAATTCAAATTCTTTTTTCAAAACTTATAGTTATGCAACAGAAATGACTGAAGTATAGCAATGTCGATGTCTTTCATTCGCAAACTTGCGGTGCATTGATGTTTCACAACGAAATTATAACTGGGCCGACTTACAATTTCAAATTGTGTAGCGGTAAGCACGGAATATCTAAGGAATTCAAAAATTTAAAATTTTACATATTTTTTGTTGCACCTATTGGAAGTGGCACTATCCAGTAATTTTTTTTTTAAATGCGATTCTCCATACTAAATTCTATCCCCATAAGGTATTGAGTTTTCTCGACAAAAAGTAGCATAACATGTTCTTTTTTAAACCAAAAATAATAAAAATCTAACGATTTATTCCCGAGTTATGAGTGCACATACGGACGTCAGTCTTTTTTATATATAGCTGTACCCACCCGGCTTTGACCGTATATTTCGTTTTAAGTCTTGCTCAGATTTCTCAAAGTGCTTTATTTGGACCATGTCCATTTATGATTCTACCTAATTATACAACTTTATAGAAATAGCGTTTGATTTGATTTTTGAATGAAAGGTGCCACAACCCATTTTGCGATTATGGTTTGCAAGGTATCACCTTTAGGATGGTGTCCTATCTTTCAACCGGGAACCAGCCATAAACATGCACAATATTTCATTGAAAAGAGTTGTGTGGTTTCGGAGATCGACGACAGCACCAGCTATCGGGTCCATAGCCCAAGTGGAAATTGTTGGTTATAGTGCAAGCGATGTTCCTACATTTCTGACATGCTTCCGTAACAGTAGATAACAGTGTGCATAGTGTATCAGAGTGCTTACTAAAGGGTTTTTCAATAACAGTGCTACAAAAGTTTTTTTTTAAATAAAACAAAAACGGTTTTGGATATCAATGAAATTCTTTATTCCTGTGAAAGTACGTTCGATGCCATTATGTATGGAACTCGATTTCTTTTGCATGGCCACCACGGGCACGCTTGCAGAAGTCCAGACGCTGAACCCAATTTACGACGGTTTTGAAGCATAAATCGGCCGATACTGCTGCAATTTCACGTTCGATATTCCTACGAAGTTCATCAATCGTCGCTGGCTTGTTGGCATAGACCATAGACTTGACGTAGCCCCACAGGAAATAGTCTAACGGCGTCAAATCGTCCCTTTTGAAAAACCCTTTATTTCCAGTGCAGAATGGAACGTTGGCCAAAGTGAGGAAAAAGTTTTAGCTTATAAAATTACTATTTCGGGAAACACATATTTTGGGTATGACTTGTTACCGGAATGTTCCCGAATTTAAGTGAGCTGTCAAAGTAGTTTTCATGTGTTTGTAAGTTGGTTCGCACGAAAAAGAAAATGTGATATAGAAATACTGGTACCTTCCCTCTTTAATGGGGATGCTAAAGTACCTAAACGAACAAAGTGTCATGAAAATGGTAATGGAGGTAATATAATGCGAATTTAATAATTGCATATCTTCGTACCCGAGTGCAAAATATTTTAACGAAAATCTGTTTTACTACAAATACCACGCGCTAAAGAAATATTAAGGATTCAGATTCAGCTGGCCCGGCGAAATACAATTGCAATAACCGCAGCGATTTACTTGTCGGCCAACCTACCGCTTTTTTACTGAAGTGCTTTATGGTACATAGCATTTTTCGTTCCATTTACGGGTGCGTACACGTACAAAGCGAGAGGTTTGCCGACACGTGAGCACGCCACATACAATTGACCATGTGAGAAACATGGAACGCTATGCTGATGATGATTGTGTTGTTGTCTATCTCGGTCTCCAGTATGGACGACTGCATGGTATTCTTTCCTGAAGTTCCGAAATATTCTATCGATTGTTAATATTCCGATCTGACTGTTCGTCCTGATTTTCTGCGACGTGAAACGTTTGACCTTCGCACTGGCGGCATGATAAAATTTGTCTTGGAATCGCCGAATCCCACACAAACTTTCATCCCCTATATCATTCTGTCAAAGTTTTGTTTTCGAGACATAAAGTAGCCTATGGCCTTCCTTGGGCCCAATCGAAACCATCAAGCTCAAAATCTTTAAAAGCTAACCATCCTCTTTCGAGCTATGTGCGTAAAAACTCAAAACGCTCAACAACTCCTGTGTTGCCTATCATCATCATCATCTCAAACATTTCAACTTACTCACTCTCATACTAATGCAAGGATCCTGAAAATATTTGGCAAACAAAAATGATGCATTCAAACACTATCAAACAAATCGAAGTATCTACTCCATTTCAAAAAGCTACTTAATGTGACATAGTAAACATAAGCAATCTTATTAGGTGTATTTAAAAAAAAGAAATTTCAAAATTGTTTGCAACAACAATTTGCTTGCAAAATAATTAAAATAATTGACAACAACAATTGGCATTAAAATTAATTTTTTTTTTTTGTATATGAAGTATCACTACTCGATTTCCACCCCGTTTATTTTTTTTTTTCAAAGTGCATTTCCCCATACAAACTTTCATAACCTTTTTCATCCCCTCAAAGATCTGTTTTCGCGACAAAAAGTAGCCTATAACCTTCCTTGGTCCAAAACGAAACCGTCAAGCCCAAAATCGTTGAAATCCAACAATCCTTTATCGAGTTATGCGCGCACACACGGACTTCATTGCCTTTTATATATATAGATATCCTTGGCGTGTATCATAGACCTCGCAGCATCGATAATAGTTCGCATATCCCGTTCCGCTCTACCGTTATGCTCTGGGGTGTAAGGTGTACTCCTTAGGTGACATACGCCATGACTATGTTTTGATGACATAACCTCTGGTGCCACGAGCGCAAAGGTATTGCAATGGCAGCATTTGCGTTACCTGCAATTGTTGGTAAAATTACCTTGAATACCAACCTGAAGAGTTTGCTTGGCTCCCGAACAGCAACAGCAGCAACTTCGTTGTCCTTACGAATTTCGCATCGATTATTATTCGACACCAGGTTAAAACATTTGTCGAGAGTAGAATTAGATGAAAACAGATTCAGCTTTATATCTGGAACGAACAATACATTAGATAAGTGCCTCTCACTCCAATATTTACCGTTGAATGATTGAATTTTAACCAGCCCTTTTCCTACAGCTTTAATGACATCACCGTTCCCAATTCTTATAAGCATTGGTTCATCAAATGCTTGAAAATCTCGTAACCATTCCTTTCTAAAAGACATGTGGTCACTAGCACCAGAATCTAGGAACCAACTGTCTCTCTCAGCAGTAGTAAACAAACCATTCTGACTTATGAACGCGTTTCCAATTCTACTCGTACTGGTTTTCCCTTTCCTATTGGGACATTCACTTTTCTAGTGGCCATACTTGTTACAAAAAAGCACTTGCCAGGCTTTTTATTACCTGAACTATTATTTCTCTTAGATTTCTCCATTTTTGCGAGAAAGGCTACCGATACGCCACTTTGCGCACCCAATCTGGACTCTTCCATACACAATCTAGCGATAAGATTCCTTAGGTTGCGTTCCTTTTTCTCGGTTGACTCCCAAGACGTAAAAAAATGACTGAAGCTCTCAGGAAGAGTCATAAGAATTTTTGTAATGAGCATGTTCTATGATATTTCTTCCCCAAGATCCTTCAACTGCTGTGCAATCTTTTGAAGCTTGGAAATATGCACCGCAATTGTATCATCAGCTTCCTTAGAGTAATTAAAGAATTGTTGCTGGAGCAAATGTATATTCGTCTCGGACTTTTGCTCATAAACGCTCTCCAACTTCGCCCACATTTCAGCCGATGTGTCGTAGTTCATGATATGCAACATAGGCTCCTGCCCAATCATAGTCATAATCATTTTCTGAGCTTTATGATCCATCTTCGTCCATTTCGCTATATCCTCTCTGGTTTCACTTTGATACCGGTCACAATGCCCCATAACTCACTTGCTTTCATTAGAACTTTCATTTTCTCATTATTGGCAAGTTTTTCTATTTTTACGAGTTCACTATCCATGCTGAACAGACAACTACTGTACGATTGGGTGTACCTTTTGAATTTGTCTTAAATAAAACAGGCGACCTGCACTTCGAGAAAAAAAAAATCCGTTGCGGTTTTTATATATACCAGTACAGCTAGATGTTCTTTTGTGTTTTGGTGGCTGGGCCCATAACCTGTTCAACGGATAATAGAAACACCCGATCAGCTTGGATTGGATGTTCAATGTGAACTGACATGTATTTATTAATAGTAAATATATGTATACACTATTATGTTGTGTTGATGACAGTGTTGCTATATTGTGGGAAATTTACTTTTTTGTGGGAATTTCGATGGTAAGAAACCGTCTCGTGGGAAAAAGGGAAAAAATAGGATTTCGGAAAGATTTTGTGGGAAATTTGGTCAACTTACAAAAAAAAAAAAATTCTATCAAACCTTAACCTAATATCATAGTTGTACTACCTTATTCTGTGTTCACAAAACAAGTCTAAAATTACAATTACAAAACACGTAAGAGGGTAAGAGTATCATTTTTTTTTTCGTACACATTTTGAACTTCTCCTTCTAACTTCATTGCTTATGTTTTGAACTGAGTTGATGTTTCTGTTTTTCGCTGGGCTGTTAGCTAGGTAAACATTTAATTTTGAAGACGGTGTGTATTAATGAAATTAAATTTTGATTAGTGTTGTCTCCCTTTTTATAAACTTACAGGCTTATTTATAAGCCCAACGTAGAGTTTGCTTATTTTTACGCACCCTCTAAGATGCCCTTACACAGGAAAATCTGATTTATAAAGATTTTTCGAACTTTAGGGCTGCGTAAGTACCTAACACGAAAATGTTTAGAGCCAGAATAGAGCTTACGTTAATGTGTTACGTAATTTATTTCGCATGTTGTTGACATTTTTTTTTATGTTAAGATTTCGTTTGCAAATGCAACTTTAAAATATAATTATAACATTTAATAAATAAAAAAATATCAAATAATTCTGCGTTTGTGACTTTATTTCTTCTACTTAAGTTTTATTGCTTGTAGGAAACGTCTGAGGATGTGTGTCGTGTGTGAATTATGTCGTCCTTTGGCCAGATATAAGATTCGGTGGTAGTTGGTGGAATTGGACGAGGAATATGAATATAGGAAGACACATAGATATATGATTGCCTAATACATTTCGGAATTGTGCATATAATTTGACTTTCTAGTGTGTAAATTAATATTAAAATCCTTAATATATAATATTTGTGTGCCTTTTTTTATTTTTTGTTAATAAAAGTATTGAAAATTTAGTTTTTTATTTAAATTAACTATGTGGGAATTTTGTGGGAATTTTGACTAAGTCCAAAAGGGAAAAATGGGAAAAAATTAGCTGTCCGAGGGAAAAAACATCTCAATGACATACCAATGTTGATGATAGTAATGAAAGAGAGAATTCGTATGTAAGAGTTAGAGCATGGGAAGAGAAATGGATTATAAACATAAGTATATGATATGAACTCCAACACAATTCTTGCGCGACGAGATCAACCATTTAATCAACGGTGAAGCGGTACCGAGAAGAAGCAAATATCGGTTTATGGATCCTTTTATTGATGAATTTGGAGTGCTGCGTGTAGGGGGAAGGCTTCAAAATGCTTCAATACCATTCGACCAGAAGCATCCAATAACTTCACAAGAATGATCACTTAACAAAACTTATTGTCAGCGATTGCCACTTAAACCATATGCATGCAGGAATGCGTCAGATGACTTACCTGTTGCATCTTAATTATTTTATCTTCGGCGCCCACCACTTGATCAAGCGATGCATTTATCAGTGCATGATATGTGTACGACAACGAGCTATTCCTTATCAACAAAAAATGGGCAGTTTACCTAGGCAGCGATTGGAACCGGGTGTTACATTCGGCAATACGGGTGTCGAATATGCTGGCCCGTTTACGGCGCTGTCTTGGAGAGGACGCGGCGCTAAGCAGTACAAGGTGTATGTGGCCCTATTCATCTGTATGGCAACAAAGGCGATACATCTGGAGGTCGTCATAGAGCTGTCATCGGCAGCATTTATAGCGGCATTGCGAAGGTTTGTCTAAAGGCGGGGAAAATGCCACACGCTTTTTAGCGACAATGGCACCAATTTTGTTGGTGCAAACCAAACACTTCGCGAATGGGCTAATCTTCTGAGTTCAACTGCTTTCAATGATAGTGTTTCAAACGAGCTAACTCGGGTCTTTTGCCACCTCATGGCCCATATTTTGGGGGCCTATGGGAGGCTGGCGTTAAAACAGTAAAATTTCATCTACGAAGGGTATTGGCAGATACTTCAGCAAACCTACGAAGAGCTGTCAACGGTTCTGTGCCAAATCGAGGCATGTGCGAATTCTAGGCCATTGTGCGCACGTTTTGAAGGGGACGTTGATCCCCTAACTCCGACGCACTTTCTCATTTCGCGACACTTAAAAACGGTACCAGATCCCAGCGATTCTAGCTCGAATATATCCCTATCCAACCGATGGCAGTATCTACAAGGGCTCGTTTTAGGAAAAATGGTCCCAAGATTACATCACTCAGCTGCGACGACGTCCCAAATGGTTAGAAAAATCTAAAAATATTCAGCCCAACGACGTCGCCATCATCAAGGATGAGAATCAACCGCCATGTAGGTGGCATATTGGAAGTCAACAAAAGGTATCCTGGACGAGATGGTATAGTACGAGTTGCATCTGTAGTCACCGCTAAGGGAGAAGTCAAGCGCCCGGTCTGCAAGCTATGTCCCTTGTTAATTGGTTCAAGTGATCCTTCAACGGCGCTTTGCGGGTCAAATCGTATTTAAACCCTAAGAAAATGGCTTCGTTACTCACGAGCCGAAAAATATGTAATGTCTGCCCTTTTTTCCGTCGCCGCAATAAAAAAAAACAAACAACGGGTTTGTAATTTATTTTCTTCGATATTGAGAAATTTTCAGCCAGAAATAACCGGGTAACGTATTACGGCTAAGCCAGCTATATACGAGAACATATATCATATTTAAAAATTTAGCTACTATTTATCTTTGCTATGGAGAAACGGAGTGGAGACTAGGGACGCTAAAATTTAGCGCGAGCAGGATACTTAGCTTTTACGAAAAGCATTCAACTTGAAATCTTAACGAAAGCCCAGTGTTCAGCAAATTTCTATTCTATAATTTTTCCATTGTTTTTGTTTATTTTTTAATAAAACGTACAAAAAGGGATAACAAATTATTTAATACCCCGAAAAAATGGAACGAACAAAATCGCGATTCATGAAATCGATTTGCGTTCCTATTTAACGCCGTGACTACATAACTACACATGTACTGATAAATAAAATTTTAAAAAATACTAACACTATTGTTTCGGTCGGAGCATATGGAGTCCACGAGCTGTTTCGTGTGAATTGGTAGGTGGTCCAGCAAAGTCGTTCATATGCATTATTTTAAAAACACGTACTTCTGACGAAACATCGATATCGTAAGCTGGATAATGCCTTCTATACAAATTGATTTTGGCATACCTTCAAATAGCATATGGTATACTACTGCATTTTGAATATTTATATCGGCATATTGGTAAATAAATTTTTAAATATTTTTGCTTTGGAAGGTGCGATTTTAATGGATTATGATAACAGAAAATCTTAATTAAAACTGAGTGGCTATAGACATTATTTCATAAATGAAAGGGATTTCGTCGTTGGTGGCTGCAGCAATAAATGCGCGAGATTTTTGTTTGCCACACTAACGTAAATATTTCTTCTGCTCGACATAGCTCGTGCATATGACTTAAACTCCTTATGTTTGGCTCCATAGTGAAATACCAATAATTCCGTCGAGGACCTGATTTCAATACAACTAAATCGTAATGCAACATGAGATGGTGTTTCGGTTTTAAATTATCACTAAACAGATAAATGTAGCCTGCAAGGTATCGTTTGATGAGGTAGCTGAGATGCTCGGCTAAATCACTTACTTATGTCCTATATCCCCTTGTGGGTCCTAGGGCCTCTACAACGCCTACGCGCCATCGTGTGCTGTTCCTGGCAATGTGCCTCAGCTCTCCCCAACTCTTTCCCAGTTGCCGTGCTTCCTTCACTACTGTTCTACTCCATGTACTTCTAGGACCGCCGCGTCGCCTGCCATCCTGAGTAAGCGGATTCCATTGCATCGCGTGGTTAGCTATGGACCTGTCACCTTTTCGGAAAGTGTGACCAATCCATTGCTACTTTCCTCGTTGAATGGTTGTGCCAGTAGGTTCATGACCGGTTCTCTCAAGCTGTTCGTTCGAAATACGGTTCGGCCAGAAAATCCTTAATATGTTACGCAGGCACCTATTAACGAACGTTTGCAGCTTTCTTGTGATAGTCACTCTCCAAGTACCACATCCATATAGCAGCACGGATTCAACGTTGAAATGAAACAGTCATAGCTTGGTGCTTAAGCTAATTGCATTGCTTCGCCAAATTTTAGATAGCATCCCAAACACAGACTTGGCTTTACCTATTCGGCTGGCTATATCCACTTCGGTTCCGCCATCGGTTGAGACAATACTCCCAATACTCTACTATCTCAACCGTTTGTCCAGCAATTCATATACGGGTATGAGTTGATGAGTTCGGTCCCAGGCTGATCATTTTTGTTTTTGCCGAGTTTATCTTCCCTCTCCACACTTGCTGTCATTTGGTGAAGGTCCATTATTCTGTGCGATAGTAGGCATACATCCTCAGCGTAGTCAAGGTGTTTAAGTTCAGATATAAGAATCCATCGAATTCCTCCATTACCCATCGACAAAGCCGCATTTAGCACATCGCTGATCACGAATAAAAACAATATTGGTGAAAGAATGCAGCCTTGCCGAACCCCACTTTGGACTTCGAATTCCTCAGACAGCTTTCCTCTGTGCAGAACGTGACATGTGGACCCATCGTACGTAGCCTTAATAATTGCTATTAATTTATCTGGAATACCTCTCCTGCGCAAGGCACCCCAAATAAATTCCCGATTGACACTATCAAACGCCTTTGAATCGATGAACAGCAGGTGGAGTGGCGATCGATATTCAAAGCACTGCTCGATGATGATCCGCAGGGTGTTGATGTGGTCGACACAGTAGGATCCAGTGCTTTGATCGCGGTAATGATCTCTACCTTACTGGGGGTAGTGATGCGAATCCGGGCATTTCTTTCATTTGACTCCACAGTCAGACTTGGGTGCATATTGCTGGAGAATACTCGGTTCAGAACCGAAGCAAAATGCTCCTTCCATCTCTTGAGCTGATCCTCATCCGATATGAGCAACGAACCATCTAGGCCTTTCACTGGGTGTTGAGTAGGCTTTCGGCCACCTATTAGCTCTTTGGTGATTCTGTAAACGGTTCTGCTGTCGCAACTAGCTGCTGCTTCTACTGCTTCTGTAGCCAGCGCATTGGTGTAATTGCGCTTGTGACGTCGCACGCTACGCTGTACTTCTCTCATCTTCATGCCATAAAGGGACTCTAGCTCGATTCTCCCTGCTGCTGGATTTGCTGCAATTCGAGCTCTAAGTTGTTTACATTCGTCGATCCTTCTCCAGGTATCCTCGGAAAGCCACGCCCTGTGTCTTCCCTGCAATCGACAATCCTTTCTGCACCTGATTTGAAAACAGTTTTCACAGCATACCAGTGATCTTGTATGGTGGTGGGCAGTGAGCTGCTGATTGTTTCCATTCCACGTGAGATATGGGCCCTTAGTTCTTGATGTACTGTGGGATCTCTAAGCCGGTCGATGTTGAACCTGGGCATTCTGGTGTCGTTAGATCCTGGTGGCAAGCCACAAACAAAGCTTCGAATCTCAAATTAATGACCAAAATACAAAGACTAGCATGTATAGGCACAACCGACGCAATAAGAACAACACCTACTGCTGGAATGGAGGCTATCCTCAACTTGCTACCTTTAGACCTATACATGCAAGAATCTGCAGCCAAAAGTGCCCTCAGGATCAGCCAAACAAAAAGCTGGAAACCCTACATAACGGGACACACAGAGATTCTGAATAAATATGTGGGAGATGCGGTCATTTCTGACTACTTGTCTCCCCATCTTGACTTCGACATACCATTCTCCTGCTATTTCCCCAGCAGGGAGGAATGGAACACAGATGAACCCACAAAAGGAAAATCGATATCCATCTACATAGATGGCTCTAAGATGGACCGTGGAACAGGTGCTGGAATTTTCTCTGAAGAGTTAAATATACACCACTTAATCAGATTACTTGATTACAACAGTGTCTTTAAGGCGGAGGTTCTGGCAATCGCTGAAGCTGCCCATATGGTGTCAATGTTAGCAATACCAAATAATGTCCCTGGACACAGTGACAAAACCGGCAACGAGATGGCTGATGAATTGGCAAGAAATGGTTCTGCTATGGATCAAGATGGATAAAACTCAAGCATGGCGATATATGCAGGGGTTGCGGCGACGAGGAGGTACACGAGGACACACCTCACTTCCTCTGTCAATGCTCAAGTCTCTGTCACTTGGAAGATACTACTTCCATGATATTCCTGAACTTTCAGATATATCTTTATCTAACCTTTACAGGTTCATAAACGCATCAGGATGGCTGGACAAGGTCGAGTAACCAAGAGGAAACACTATAGCCAACAACATCGGCTAACCCACCAATAAGGGCATCACAATGGGTCCACATGAACCTAAGTGGGGTGCGGCAGGACTCGTTCTGACGTACTCACCCATAAACCTAACCTAACCTAACCTACTCTGTTCATATATTCAATCAAACTTGTCACATAGTCAAAGTTCAATACCTACTTGTATAGGTATAAGGTGTAGTAAACAATTGCTCCCAACGTCGGCTGAGTTTTTAAGTGTTCAATCTACCAAAGTTTAAAATGTTCAGCAGACGACTTTTTGTCTTAATTTAGCTTGTAAAAAAAAGAACAACTATATATTTGTTGATCCTAATAGTAGCAGAAAGAACGTTTAAATGCCTTACAATTATTTAAAAAAAATACATTTTTATAG
Source organism: Cheilosia vernalis (assembly GCA_949126925.1). Taxonomy (NCBI): domain Eukaryota; kingdom Metazoa; phylum Arthropoda; class Insecta; order Diptera; family Syrphidae; genus Cheilosia; species Cheilosia vernalis. The sequence goes on from OX421358.1 coordinate 47,095,004, forward strand.
ATCATCCAAAAAGGATATTGAACAAGCCCCCATACATATACTAAACCTTTGAGAAAAGTGGTGGAGATTGAACATTTTTTTTGGATATTGAACAAACAAGAACACAGAGCACTCTTCCTGCAGCAACATGAATATGTATGGACTTACACCTTAGAAAAGAAAACTCAAGAATTTATTTTATTATTTGAATAATTCAGTCTTTTCAAATTCAGGTACGGAGGTAGTTCAGTTTTAAAAAGTAAATAACAAAATTCAATCAACTTAAAAAAAATTAAAAAGAGGATAAATAAAGGAACTCTTAAAGTTATTTTAAAAAGTTAATAATATTGTGTAGAATTCAACGTCACATAATGGCATCCAAGGGAGCATTGATTTTATATCAGTATTTTTCTCTTTAGAAAGTAAGTTTAACACTTTCGTTGTGTTGCACTTTGGGCAGATCACGTTTTAACGGGTGATTTTTTAAGAGGTTTAGAACTTTTTTTTAAAAAAAAAACACAAAAAATTCGAAAAAATGAATGAAATATTTATTTGAATCGATAGTTTGAACCTTGCAATTTAATGTTTAAAGATAATTTCATGCAAATGTTGACCGCGGCTGCGTCTCAGGTAGCCCATCCGCTGAGTCCAATTTTGGCATACCCTTTCAATTGACCGGCCCGAAACGTGAAATTAACTGTTCACCAAACTCGCCTCGCAATTGCGCCATTGTTTCGCGTGCTGTGTGGCATGTGGCACCGTCTTGTTGAAACCACATATCATGCAAGTCAAGAACTTCCATTTCGGGCAAAAAAAAGTTTGTTATCATCGCTCGGTAGCGTTCAACATTGACAGTAACGCTGCGATTCGCATCATCTTTGAAGAAATATGGCCCAATAATGCCGCCGGCCCATAAACCGCACCAAACAGTGGCTTTTTCGGGATGCATTGGTAGCTGTTGCAATGCTTCTGGCTGATCTTCACTCCAAATGCGGCAATTTTGCTTATTTACGTACCCATTCAACCAAAAATGAGCCTCATCGCTGAACACAATTTTTCGATGGAAAATGGAAGCAGCGCGCGATGAACATTTCGAACCGAGCACGAATTTTGATAGTAAAATTCAATAATTTGCAAGCGTTGTTCATTTGTAAGACGATCCATGGTTAAATTGCAAACCAAACTGAAGCTGTTTGACAGTGACACAAGGTACTAAACACACGTCAGCTGTCAAAACCAGTGTTGCCAAAACCAAACCAGCTAAAAAATCACCCGTTATATCATTTGATTTATTTAATCTCTCTTTCTTTTTAATAAGTTGTGGCATAATTGAAACACTAATGTCGTTTTCAGTTGGGCAAACAGATCAATCTTTTTTTGCATACATGCCACAAAAATCTTCTTTTTTTATCTCAGATCGCTTGAGAAATCTCAATTTTTTCTCAGATTTTTACACAAACGTTCACCAACACCAATGTTTATGACTCACGGCGTCGGTTACGAATTGTTAATCGGTATGGGATCCAGTTTTTATTATTTCGCAATGCATTACTATAAATGTGTGAAAATTGAAATGGATTTCGAGTGCAAGTGCAACAATGTTTTATTTTTGCTGACAATTTAATGACACAAAAACCAATAAAATTCAGATTTGTTCGGTTTGCCTGCAGAAATCTGAAATCTCAGATGAAAATCTGAAAAGCCAAATCGAAAACGACGTAAGTATATTAGCTTCTTCACCATAACTAATTTTCCTATATGGTACATGGGATGAATTGTAGGCCGTTAGTAGCTGTGCTATAGTTAAAAAAAAACCGCTTTGCGTAACCCATTTGCGTAATTCATGTCTTTAGCGCCCTACACACGTTCAATGTTACTTGACAAGTATCATTGACTATTTTTTTCATCAAGTAACATTGATGATAAATCGCCTCCACACGTATCAATGAATATTGACAATGTTTTTGCTTGGATTATGTTCAGTCGTTTCATAGTTGTCAGTAAGTATGGACACTAATTTATATTTTCTTGCAGCCAGTGCTGCGACCAGTGTATTAATAATCACAAATGACAACCTTGACAAGTAACATTGAAGTACCCTACACACGACCAAATCATTGTCAATTAACATTGAAGAAAACCAAATCGATTTTGGTTTTCATCAATGTAGCAATGTTACTTGACAAGAACATTGAAGAGCATACAAACGATCAATGTTACTTGAAAGATGATTCAAGTAACATTGACAAGTAACATTGACAAGTAACATTGAACGTGTGTAGGGCGCTTTTGAGTTCACGAACAAGTAACAAAGGGTGTGAATGTCGGTACGGAAAAGCGTTGTTCAATGTGGATTTTCTTCCAGGAACTTGAATATTGCCAATGATATGTTACGGAGCCATACATTGGGAATTGAGCTAATTCCACATATCTGAATATCCAAAGAAATATACCTGCAAAGAAAAAAAAAAAAAGTATTAAGAATATGTAAACAAACTCTTGCATTGGAGTTTGGCCGCTAAACAGCATATTCAATGCTCGTTTAGAGGACAAACAACAATGGAAGTAATATAAATCTTACCTGTGCAATAATTAGACGATTTCTGAAAATGAAATATGAGAAATTAATTACAAAACAATAAATTAAAATAATTTCTTACCATGTTTACGTCCGTCTGTTGCACTTCCAGAGTTGATTTTGACGTTTTGTCTAGTCATCGTTTCTCCGTCGTTAAGTTTTCTTCGTTCCGTTCCATTGTGTTCCAAGTTAGTGGGTGATCGTAAAGATGTAGTTGAAAGTTTTTTTTTATTGTAAGTTACGTTATTTTCTCTATGTTAGGTATTGTTATTTTATGCATGTATTTTATGTAGGAAATAGAAAGACACAACTTGACGATTAGGAATTAAGAGACCCCTCACTCTCATTCCAAGAAAAGGAAACAAATTTTGAGAAAACGAAGGGGAAATAGAAACAAAAGAAAAAGAAGAAAGTAATAGGGAATTCATAGGAAAAAGAAAGACAGGGTCTACAGAGACTTGAGAAAACAAAGGGAGGGGTAAAACAAATGCACCGCAAATGCAAAATTGGTTTGCCGACAGGCCCTCACAATTTTTTTTGATTGACAGCAAGCGGTCGATGCCCTTTTAATAGTCAGCTGGACAAGAGTTTCTTGGTGTCGTACAGTGACGAGTAAAATCAAATTTCGCTAAATTATTTCGTGGGTGAGTTAGCTCAAAAAAATTTTATTGGAATAGCGAAATTAAAATAAATTCCTCATAGTGCAGGTGCCCATATAGTGGAAGTGAAAAAATATCCAAAACTTACGAGAGAGCTTCAACTGGCGTAGTAGAGGTAGGCAAAATTACGGATAGTTTTTGTGGTTGCTTTGACATCTCCCCTCATTTGCATATAGGTCGTTCATCAACGGAAGAAGTAACTCGGGCTTCTGTTAAGCCCAAAATAAGCTGTGCCCGCAAAAGATCTGTGGGACCGTGATTGCGCTATTTCTGCCGTTGGACTGCTAGCGACTCGACAACATACCGCCAGCCAACGGCCCCCAAAAAAAGACGCTAACGGGTCCAAAGCCCACAGTTGCGGCACAATGGCACATAACGGGCCCGAGTTTTACATTCCCAGCAAAGGGAATTTTCTTCGGGGCACAAGAAAGCCACTGAGCTCTTCTCCACATACCGCCCGAACAACCATCGCTTCATTGGCGACGCAGGGTGCTCCGCCACCATCCAACATCGAGAGCAACCACCACCATCATCAACATCAGCACATCATCATCACATATAGTGAATTTTTTTTTGTGAAGTGCCACAGCTTAGTTTTTAATTTTTTTTTTGATTTCCTTTCGTTCTTTTAAAGTAGTTTTATCTTTTCTGATCATTTAACGTAGCTTTTAACTTTTTTTTTTGATTTTTTGCTTGCATCTGCTTTTAGTATTTTAGTTTTGTGCGCGTTAGATTTAAGTCAAAATAGGTATTTTAAGACAAAAAAAATTTGCAAATACGGAACTTCTTGTGCTGGCGCCAGAACAACGGGGGACGTGAGTAAAACCGTGAGTAATTTTAGTTTCTTTTTATCATATTTTTGAATTTTAGTTAGTTTCAGTATTCATAGTATTAAGAGCAGAGGAATTTTTTTTTGTTTTAATCTTGATTTATTTGTATCCATAAGATACAATCCTCTTTAATTTTAGTTTTTTTATAATTCTTTCTTGGTTTTGTTTTTTTTATATTTATAGTTAAGTTCTTTTTTTTTAGTTTTTTTAATAAAAGTGGCACTCGATTGTCCATGTACCTACTCCTATATAAAGTTTTCGAGTGTTTAGTTACATTTTAGTTATGAGCGGCTAAGTTCAGAAGCTCACGGTGTGTGGATATTTGGGAAGGCCGTCCTTTTGATAGATCGACAATGACTAACTGACGACATGACTGACGCATTTAAGCGTTGTTTAGCAGCCATTCCGGCTTGACTAGTGTTGTGACTGGAGGGTTATTTAAGGGGCTATCTCTCACGACATCGGCCAGAGAGGGATAGCTATTGGATATGTCTAAGGACATGAAGGGTGGGTTGGCCATCCCTTGCCATTAACATCTGGCGTGTTTCGAGGTCATGACGAACCTCTACCTCCAGGAGACTACGGAAGGACAAGAAGTTGCGTTTAGGGTAAAAGTAGATAGGCTAGATTTAAGTTATAGTAGGTATCAGTGGCGTGGCGTCCATATAACTCGATTCCTACCGAGTTACCTTTTGAAATCTCCACCAGGTAACACTATCTGTCTACCAAAAACCGAATATACATGAAACACTACCAAATGAATTTGAATACTCACTAAATGGTATACACACAAAAGCACTCATATAAAAATTGTGTGTGTATCCATTTTCATACAACATCGTCATCGTCTCGTAGCGACAAAGCGAAGGTAACCCAAAATATGTCGGGTTATTAAAGTTCTCACTTTATAGTACATTTTGAGAGAAAATTTGCTTGTTATCTCTTTTTTTCTTCCCTGAGTACTTTGTCTGAGTCTGACACCTCTCTGTTCAACACCCATTGTAGAAAATAACCCGCTTTTCTTCGAGTTATAAGCTCTCACAAATTTCATTTTGACTGTCGAATCTGAGTGAACATTTGTTTGTATCTCTTTTTTTCTTCCCAGAGCTGAGTACTGGTACTGGCCATGGCCACTGGCCATTGGGTTGTGTTTTGGGTATATCGTATGTGTTTGTTTGGCTATGATATGAAGAAAATAACGCGCTTTTCTCCGAGTTATTCGAATTTCTTTTACTTCTTTTTTTCTTATTGTCTCTTGTGTGAATAATTGCAGGTAGTATGTTGAGGTAGGTAAGGGTGTGTTTTGGTTTACCAATTCAGTTGGCAGATTGCATTGCTGAGCCGAGCAACCACTAGCATGCCGTGCCCTCCTCACCTGTACCGAAGCTGCCCCTGTGGCTCGACCCTGGCTCACAACAATGGCGCCCAACGATTTTTTTCGGCTAGGCCGATTGCGACTTCAAGGGGATGATTTTCCTTCGTGAAGGTCATCGCCTTGGACTTGCAACAGCCTTCGCGATTTTTTTAGTTTAAATCTTTAATTTTTTTTTACTTTCCTGTCTATCTTTTGTTCAAGGACTGTTAGATCTTTTGGTTATGAGGCAGATTGAAGGCGGCTTTCCGACCGCTAGGTTATAAGCCTGGAGGTTCAGTGAGGTAGCCTGAAGTCTGAAGAGTAACTAGAAGCAACTTTTGGTTTTATTATGGATTCGTGGCTGCTTTCCAATCCCCAAGCGTGTAGCTAAAGGGATGTGTGAGGTAGTCGGGGGTCTTTGATGGAACTAGGAGCTAGGTCAGGTTGACTAGAATTTACACTTACTGCTATCCTTAGGTAAGGGAGTATATTCCGAGCTTATGTGAGGCGTGGGTGGGGGCCTGGAAAACCTGATCAGGTTGGAGAGTATGCCGGAGACTTTGCTATCTTGGTATTTGGTACAGCCAGATAACAATTGTGGCAGAGAGGAAAGCATATGATTCAGCCTTCGTCATGAATTCGAAACACCAGTCACAACTTGACAATACTTAGAACGGACATTAACAAACTCTTACATACGCACTAACAGATCTACAAAACGGCTTTGCGGAAAAAACCTTCCCAGTATTCACACACCAAAGCAATCTTATATTATCTAAAGACACATATTAATCTAAACACAAACATAAAACCTTAAAAACATTTATCACAGCGATACATTTGATACTTAGCTAAACATAGGTTGATATAATACAAAATATAACATAGAATTCTTTAACACACTCAAACATATACCTAGATACATATATCTTTAAAACCCTTGAACAGTTATTAGGAATAAATTATAGTTTTTTTTTGAAATGGATACGGGTCAATCCAATCCAGGAGCCGTCCCAAAGAGGACCTCGTTCCAAGATACCGGAACTACCGGAAGATCTCTTGGAGATTTCACTATGGGGAACGTTAGATCAGAGCAAAGCCAACAAAAAGCCTCGTCTCTCAAGCCTCCTGCTACGGGGACGAACAGATTTGACTTTACGGACTTGTCAACTTATTCGGCTGACTTTTTACAGTTTAGCCCAGACGACCCCAGGAACATTTCAACTAACGCGACGACAAACTTGAAGGTACCTCAGCAAGAGCAACAACACCTTCCAATAGGACGCGACGGTAGATACGACACTAACGAACACGAGCAACGGACTTCGACACAGAAGCGTTTGCCAATTCACCGCCAATTTGCGGTACAACAACAAGGACAGAAAACCCTGCCAACGAACGAACATGGTGCAGGAACATTCGTTCCGCGACCAATACGAACGACATCAAATGGTGGAAGAACAAGGACCGACTTCTCAAGACATGCCGGAGGAAATCTCTACTGCGATGGGAGGTAACCAGGCTGAGGTCCTTGCAGCTCTAGCGCAAACTATGAAATCCATGATGATTACCTTCGAAACCAACATGAGGGCTATAAATAATAAGGTTTCCAGCCTGGAACTTTCTATCGCAGAACAGAGAGGACCAAGGGATACAACTGGACACCGACAGGACGATACCTACAAACAGATGACACAGCCCACCGTAACACCCCAACACAACTACCACCAAACACCACAACTACTAGACCTCGACAATGAGAGACGAGGGCCTGATCAGTTTTACCCGCAACATTCAGGTGGAAGGGTGATGACACCCGTACACAAATGGGGGTTGAAGTTTGATGGCACCACGAAGGAAATGTCTGTTGAAAGCTTTTTGTTCAGGGTAGAGACTCTACAACGCCAGAGCGGGCTCTCCAATAAGCACCTGTTATCACAATTTCACCACCTAGTCACAGGGCCAGCAGAGAAGTGGTATTGGCAATTCTTGCAGGAGAACGAGGATTGTGAGGGCCTGAGATACTCCGAACTCAGAAAAGAGTTGGTAAACCAATTTAGCAAACATAGGCGGGATCATGAAATCCTTAGATTAATTATGGATAGGAGACAGCTACCCCATTAGTCATTCGACGACTTTTACAGCGACATTCGCTCGATGACTCTACAAATGACGAACAGACCGTACGAACTAGACCTGGTAGATATCCTTCGACAGAACATAAAGGATAAGGTTGCCACTCTCATTTTCGGGTGTTCCATTAGGAGCATCCAGGACCTCCGCGAAGAGTGTAGACGAGCCGAAAAATATTTATCGGCAAGAGAACAAAAATTTAGACGACAGATAACAGAAATTGACGATCATGATGAGTATAGGGACCGCAATGAGCAGCTAATAACTTTTGACGACGAACAGGATAACCTGAACCTTGCCGCGCTGCAACATCATCGGTCAAATAGACACGCAGGTCATGCTAGAACAGATCGTAGGGTCGAACAGACGAGCTTAGGCAAGTCAAATATAGCGACAAAAACAGAAGGGACGCAACCGACATGCCCTTCCAATTTTCACTCCCTGACTTGCTTTAGTTGCGGTCAGGGAAACATAAGTGTTCACTGTGCCAAGTGCCAGGAAAACTTAAGAATCGGCAGTGCATCCGGGAGTCACCAGCCGATGAAGCCAGCTTTCCCGGAGAATCAAGTCCTTCCGGACAAATAAAAATTTTAAAGAGGGAAACGACTAGGGAACTCGACTCCTCGATAAAGGAGATCCCTCAGCGAAAGAGTCTACATGAAAGATTAAAATTTTACAATGAGACTCGGAAGAAGATTTTCGGTGAGGAAGTGGCATTGTCGGCCAAGAAAACAAGAAATTATAAAAAAATTAGTAGGCTTAGGGAATTATGTGCAATTAATAGACGACGAAAGAGAAATATAGTAGCATCTGTGATAACCATTAATGACGACAATAGGCCCTACGCAAAAGTTAGGATAGCAGGAGAGGAGCTCCTGGGCTTATTGGATAGCGGAGCATCAATTAGCTGCCTTGGAAAAGGAGCTTTAGAGTTTTTAGCAAGGCACAACATACAGATGACAAAAATGAAAACAGACATTAGGACAGCAGACGGAAACCACCAAAACATTCATGGACGATTCACGACAACAGTCTCATGGGGTGGCAAGTCACACACATTAGAAATTTTTGTAGTCCCAAGTCTCCAGCAGACACTTTATTTGGGGGTTGATTTTTGGAGGACATTTAAGGTCGCTCCAAACATTATTGACGAACTCGACGTTCCATCGCCAACGGAGGATCGAACACCAGTCCAGGCACTCTCACCAGAGCAACATCATCAACTGGAGAGAATCAAGCAGCTGTTTCCCTCCTTCGCACGGTTGGGGTTAGGTAAGACCGGACTCGAACAGCATATTATCGAGGTGGAAGACGACAAGATCCCCATAAAACAAAGGCACTACCCGATCTCACCGGCGATCCAAAAGCTCTTGTATGACGAGTTGGATCGAATGATCTCCTTGGGGGTCATTGAAGAGAGCAACAGCGCATGGAGCTCTCCGGTTGTACTGGTGAGAAAACCAGGCAAAAATAGATTGTGCCTGAACTCCAGAAAAGTTAACGCGGTGACGAAGAAAGACGCGTACCCGCTTCCACACATAGAGGGGCTCTTGAGCAGACTGCAAGACACCAGGTTTATATCAGGCATTGACCTGAAGGACGCGTTCTGGCAGATTCCACTGGAGCACAAATCAAGAGAGAAAACGGCCTTCACAGTCCCTGGGCGGCCTTTGTACCAGTTCACGGTGATGCCATTCGGGCTGTGCAACGCCGCACAGAGAATGTGTCGGCTTATGGACAAAGCCATACCCGCTCGGTTGAGAGAGTGTGTCTTTGTATACCTTGACGATCTCTTGGTTTGTTCTCCGGACTTCGAGTCGCATGTCAGAACGCTGGAAGAGGTAGCAAAATGTCTTCGGGAAGCGGGGCTCACGATTAACGTCGAGAAGAGCAAATTTTGTTACCGCGAAATAAAATATTTGGGGTACATCGTCGGCGATGGATGCCTACGAACTGACCCAGACAAGGTATCGGCGGTCGACGGTTTTCCGGTTCCCAAGACTCCCAAGCAGCTCCGGCGGTTTCTGGGGATGACAAGATGGTATAGGAGGTTCATTCCGAACTTTTCCGCATTGTCCGCTCCAATGACTGACTGCCTTAAGAAAGGACTTACTTATAAAATGACAGACGAAGCGCTTAACGCATTTAACAAACTTAAGGCGACTTTGGTGTCCGCACCCATACTTACAAATCCCGACTTTACGAAACGCTTTTACATTCAATGTGACGCATCGACGACAGGAGTAGGGAGTGTGCTTTTCCAGGTGGATGCGGAAAATAACGAGCGACCCATAGCATTCATGTCCCAGAAGCTGAATTCCGCTCGGCGTAATTACAGTGTGACGGAACTTGAGTGCTATGCGGCCGTTCTCTCAGTAAAGAAGTTCAGGGCCTATGTGGAGGGACTACCTTTCACGATTATCACGGACCATGCCAGCTTGAAGTGGCTCATGACGCAGAAGGATCTGTCTGGTCGTTTGGCCAGATGGAGCCTGAAGCTTCAGGGGTTCGACTTCGACATTGAGCATCGGAAAGGAGTTCAAAACATAGTCCCTGATACACTATCCCGCGTCCATATGGATGAGCTCATTCCTGAAACAGACATACTCCAGGTTGACCTTGACTCACCGTGCTTTTCCTCGGAAGAGTATGATGAGTTAAGGAAAACCGTTAACGAACGACAAGAACAACTTCCTGACATTTGCGTTTCAGACGGATTTGTTTACAAACGAACTGACATACGTACAGGAGACGTAATACAAGACGACAGAGCCTGGAAACTCTGGATTCCGGTAGAGTTGCGTGAGAACCTTGTGGAATCCGCCCACAATTCGCCATCGGCAGGACATGGTGGCATCCACAAAACATTGTCCAGGTTGCGACAACTATACTTTTGGCCTGGCATGGCCACCGACGTGCAGAACTGGGTGAAAGCCTGTGAAGTCTGCAAGTGCGCCAAACCATGATCTCACGACCGCCGATGGGACAACAAACGATAACGGAGCGACCTTTCCAAAGGCTTTATATTGACTTTCTAGGACCTTACACACGAACGAAAAACGGAAACACACATATATTTATTGTACTTGACCATTTTAGTAAATACGTATTTTTAAAACCTATTAGGAAAGCAACGGCTGCAGAGGTAGTTAAGTATTTAGAAGAATCAGTGTTTCATGTATTTGGTGTCCCGGAGTATATCCATTCTGACAATGGTAAGCAGTTCATTTCCGAATTGTTTGCCAGCTTACTATCAAAATATGGGGTCAAACATGTTCGAACGGCTTTCTACTCTCCTCAGGCAAACGCCTCAGAAAGGGTAAACCGTTCCGTCCTGGCCAAAATTCGGTCTTACTTAAAGGACGACCAAAGGAACTGGGACCAACACGTATCCGACGCGGCGTTTTCCTTGAGGAGCGTGGTTCACGATTCGACATTGTTTGAACCTTACTACGCAGTGTTTGGCACTAACATGATTCAGCACGCAAGTGCTTATGACATTCTCCGACGCCTTGACACTATCAAAAACATGAACACGGAAATTGTCACACGAAACGACAAACTAGAGCTAATTAGGACTAAAATACTTGACAATCTAGGGCTAGCACATCAGAAAGCAGAAAAAGCATATAACACGAGATGTAGGGACGTAAAATACAAAGAAGGACAAATAGTGTATAGGAGAAATTTTAAACAGAGCAATCTATTGGACAGATACAACGCCAAGTTGGGTCCTAAATTCATAAAATGTATAGTTCTAAAAGCAATTGGCAATTCACTATACGAAATAGGAAACCTTATAGGAGAAAAAGTTGGAGTTTATCACGCCAAAGATCTCCACACTTAACAAAAACCATGACGCACTCTTGCATGTTGTTGCTTGATTATCTGTGATATTATATGTTATTTATTTATTTATTTATTTATCTTATTTGTCCGTCTTAGAGCTCTATTTATTTATTTACATAGTTTATTTATTTACATAGTTTATTTATTTACATAGTTTATTTATTTACATAGTTTATTTATTTACATAGTTTATTTATTTACAGAGAATTTATTCATATTAGAGATTTATTTATTTATTTATTTATATAGTTAAGTTAGTCTGTGATATTAGAATAGGTCCCAAGAAGTGATAGCAATACTGTGATATACCTGAGTGATTCGGTAATCCAGTCATTCATTAGGCACTTTTCACCTGCAAATAAACAAAAACAAACCCAGACAACACTCAGCAGAATAAACACCAATCACATAGTGACGAAGAGGATAAATTCTATCCGATTTATTTTGTTATTAGATAATGTATTTAGATCACCAAAACACAACACTAACTTGAATTTCTAACACTGCCCGACTTAACAAATATAAGAATTCATCTCAGGGTATGGGCCCTTGCCACACGATTCGGCGAAATCAATAAGGTCGAGCCAACATATTGATCATTTGATTCCCCAATAAAGCATGACTACGATTTTTACGAGGTCGTTAGCCTCCCGACCACTCGGCGAACGCCGTCGAGCCTGTTACGGAGCCATACATTGGGAATTGAGCTAATTCCACATATCTGAATATCCAAAGAAATATACCTGCAAAGAAAAAAAAAAAAGTATTAAGAATATGTAAACAAACTCTTGCATTGGAGTTTGGCCGCTAAACATTTCTTACCATTTTTACGTCCGTCTGTTGCACTTCCAGAGTTGATTTTGACGTTTTGTCTAGTCATCGTTTCTCCGTCGTTAAGTTTTCTTCGTTCCGTTCCATTGTGTTCCAAGTTAGTGGGTGATCGTAAAGATGTAGTTGAAAGTTTTTTTTTATTGTAAGTTACGTTATTTTCTCTATGTTAGGTATTGTTATTTTATGCATGTATTTTATGTAGGAAATAGAAAGACACAACTTGACGATTAGGAATTAAGAGACCCCTCACTCTCATTCCAAGAAAAGGAAACAAATTTTGAGAAAACGAAGGGGAAATAGAAACAAAAGAAAAAGAAGAAAGTAATAGGGAATTCATAGGAAAAAGAAAGACAGGGTCTACAGAGACTTGAGAAAACAAAGGGAGGGGTAAAACAAATGCACCGCAAATGCAAAATTGGTTTGCCGACAGGCCCTCACAATTTTTTTTGATTGACAGCAAGCGGTCGATGCCCTTTTAATAGTCAGCTGGACAAGAGTTTCTTGGTGTCGTACAGTGACGAGTAAAATCAAATTTCGCTAAATTATTTCGTGGGTGAGTTAGCTCAAAAAAATTTTATTGGAATAGCGAAATTAAAATAAATTCCTCATAGTGCAGGTGCCCATATAGTGGAAGTGAAAAAATATCCAAAACTTACGAGAGAGCTTCAACTGGCGTAGTAGAGGTAGGCAAAATTACGGATAGTTTTTGTGGTTGCTTTGACATCTCCCCTCATTTGCATATAGGTCGTTCATCAACGGAAGAAGTAACTCGGGCTTCTGTTAAGCCCAAAATAAGCTGTGCCCGCAAAAGATCTGTGGGACCGTGATTGCGCTATTTCTGCCGTTGGACTGCTAGCGACTCGACAACATACCGCCAGCCAACGGCCCCCAAAAAAAGACGCTAACGGGTCCAAAGCCCACAGTTGCGGCACAATGGCACTTAACGGGCCCGAGTTTTACATTCCCAGCAAAGGGAATTTTCTTCGGGGCACAAGAAAGCCACTGAGCTCTTCTCCACATACCGCCCGAACAACCATCGCTTCATTGGCGACGCAGGGTGCTCCGCCACCATCCAACATCGCGAGCAACCACCACCATCATCAACATCAGCACATCATCATCACATATAGTGAATTTTTTTTTGTGAAGTGTCACAGCTTAGTTTTTAATTTTTTTTTGATTTCCTTTCGTTCTTTTAAAGTAGTTTTATCTTTTCTGATCATTTAACGTAGCTTTTAACTTTTTTTTTTGATTTTTTTAGTATTTTAGTTTTGTGCGCGTTAGATTTAAGTCAAAATAGGTATTTTAAGACAAAAAAAATTTGCAAATACGGAACTTCTTGTGCTGGCGCCAGAACAACGGGGGACGTGAGTAAAACCGTGAGTAATTTTAGTTTCTTTTTATCATATTTTTGAATTTTAGTTAGTTTCAGTATTCATAGTATTAAGAGCAGAGGAATTTTTTTTTGTTTTAATCTTGATTTATTTGTATCCATAAGATACAATCCTCTTTAATTTTAGTTTTTTTATAATTCTTTCTTGGTTTTGTTTTTTTTATATTTATAGTTAAGTTCTTTTTTTTTAGTTTTTTTAATAAAAGTGGCACTCGATTGTCCATGTACCTACTATTATATAAAGTTTTCGAGTGTTTAGTTACATTTTAGTTATGAGCGGCTAAGTTCAGAAGCTCACGGTGTGTGGATATTTGGGAAGGCCGTCCTTTTGATAGATCGACAATGACTAACTGACGACATGACTGACGCATTTAAGCGTTGTTTAGCAGCCATTCCGGCTTGACTAGTGTTGTGACTGGAGGGTTATTTAAGGGGCTATCTCTCACGACATCGGCCAGAGAGGGATAGCTATTGGATATGTCTAAGGACATGAAGGGTGGGTTGGCCATCCCTTGCCATTAACATCTGGCGTGTTCCGAGGTCATGACGAACCTCTACCTCCAGGAGACTACGGAAGGACAAGAAGTTGCGTTTAGGGTAAAAGTAGATAGGCTAGATTTAAGTTATAGTAGGTATAGTTTAGGGCTTAGTTTATTTCTTTTAGGTTAGTTTAGATATAGATTAGGCTAGATAGGTTAGTTTCGCGGTGTCTCTTCCGTTCTTTCTTGGTGGTATTGGCAGAGGTCCTTGGACATTTTTTCTTTTCCTATGCTATCTTTTGATTTTAATGGTCCGTTTGTCTGTCTGAGGTCAAAGTAGAGTAACTTTCTTCCTTTTTTTTTCTTCTTTTATTTTCTCTTGGCATGATACAAAATGTTTGTTGAGCAGGTGGTATGTGGTGAGCGGGCAAGAACACCCCCCGTCCGACGAGCTGAGCCGAGCAACCACTAGCATGCCGTGCCCTCCTCACCTGTACCGAAGCTGCCCCTGTGGCTCGACCCTGGCTCACAACAATGGCGCCCAACGATTTTTTTCGGCTAGGCCGATTGCGACTTCAAGGGGATGATTTTCCTTCGTGAAGGTCATCGCCTTGGACTTGCAACAGCCTTCGCGATTTTTTTAGTTTAAATCTTTAATTTTTTTTTACTTTCCTGTCTATCTTTTGTTCAAGGACTGTTAGATCTTTTGGTTATGAGGCAGATTGAAGGCGGCTTTCCGACCGCTAGGTTATAAGCCTGGAGGTTCAGTGAGGTAGCCTGAAGTCTGAAGAGTAACTAGAAGCAACTTTTGGTTTTATTATGGATTCGTGGCTGCTTTCCAATCCCCAAGCGTGTAGCTAAAGGGATGTGTGAGGTAGTCGGGGGTCTTTGATGGAACTAAGAGCTAGGTCAGGTTGACTAGAATTTACACTTACTGCTATCCTTAGGTAAGGGAGTATATTCCGAGCTTATGTGAGGCGTGGGTGGGGGCCTGGAAAACCTGATCAGGTTGGAGAGTATGCCGGAGACTTTGCTATCTTGGTATTTGGTACAGCCAGATAACAATTGTGGCAGAGAGGAAAGCATATGATTCAGCCTTCGTCATGAATTCGAAACACCAGTCACAACTTGACAATACTTAGAACGGACATTAACAAACTCTTACATACGCACTAACAGATCTACAAAACGGCTTTGCGGAAAAAACCTTCCCAGTATTCACACACCAAAGCAATCTTATATTATCTAAAGACACATATTAATCTAAACACAAACATAAAACCTTAAAAACATTTATCACAGCGATACATTTGATACTTAGCTAAACATAGGTTGATATAATACAAAATATAACATAGAATTCTTTAACACACTCAAACATATACCTAGATACATATATCTTTAAAACCCTTGAACAGTTATTAGGAATAAATTATAGTTTTTTTTTGAAATGGATACGGGTCAATCCAATCCAGGAGCCGTCCCAAAGAGGACCTCGTTCCAAGATACCGGAACTACCGGAAGATCTCTTGGAGATTTCACTATGGGGAACGTTAGATCAGAGCAAAGCCAACAAAAAGCCTCGTCTCTCAAGCCTCCTGCTACGGGGACGAACAGATTTGACTTTACGGACTTGTCAACTTATTCGGCTGACTTTTTACAGTTTAGCCCAGACGACCCCAGGAACATTTCAACTAACGCGACGACAAACTTGAAGGTACCTCAGCAAGAGCAACAACACCTTCCAATAGGACGCGACGGTAGATACGACACTAACGAACACGAGCAACGGACTTCGACACAGAAGCGTTTGCCAATTCACCGCCAATTTGCGGTACAACAACAAGGACAGAAAACCCTGCCAACGAACGAACATGGTGCAGGAACATTCGTTCCGCGACCAATACGAACGACATCAAATGGTGGAAGAACAAGGACCGACTTCTCAAGACATGCCGGAGGAAATCTCTACTGCGATGGGAGGTAACCAGGCTGAGGTCCTTGCAGCTCTAGCGCAAACTATGAAATCCATGATGATTACCTTCGAAACCAACATGAGGGCTATAAATAATAAGGTTTCCAGCCTGGAACTTTCTATCGCAGAACAGAGAGGACCAAGGGATACAACTGGACACCGACAGGACGATACCTACAAACAGATGACACAGCCCACCGTAACACCCCAACACAACTACCACCAAACACCACAACTACTAGACCTCGACAATGAGAGACGAGGGCCTGATCAGTTTTACCCGCAACATTCAGGTGGAAGGGTGATGACACCCGTACACAAATGGGGGTTGAAGTTTGATGGCACCACGAAGGAAATGTCTGTTGAAAGCTTTTTGTTCAGGGTAGAGACTCTACAACGCCAGAGCGGGCTCTCCAATAAGCACCTGTTATCACAATTTCACCACCTAGTCACAGGGCCAGCAGAGAAGTGGTATTGGCAATTCTTGCAGGAGAACGAGGATTGTGAGGGCCTGAGATACTCCGAACTCAGAAAAGAGTTGGTAAACCAATTTAGCAAACATAGGCGGGATCATGAAATCCTTAGATTAATTATGGATAGGAGACAGCTACCCCATTAGTCATTCGACGACTTTTACAGCGACATTCGCTCGATGACTCTACAAATGACGAACAGACCGTACGAACTAGACCTGGTAGATATCCTTCGACAGAACATAAAGGATAAGGTTGCCACTCTCATTTTCGGGTGTTCCATTAGGAGCATCCAGGACCTCCGCGAAGAGTGTAGACGAGCCGAAAAATATTTATCGGCAAGAGAACAAAAATTTAGACGACAGATAACAGAAATTGACGATCATGATGAGTATAGGGACCGCAATGAGCAGCTAATAACTTTTGACGACGAACAGGATAACCTGAACCTTGCCGCGCTGCAACATCATCGGTCAAATAGACACGCAGGTCATGCTAGAACAGATCGTAGGGTCGAACAGACGAGCTTAGGCAAGTCAAATATAGCGACAAAAACAGAAGGGACGCAACCGACATGCCCTTCCAATTTTCACTCCCTGACTTGCTTTAGTTGCGGTCAGGGAAACATAAGTGTTCACTGTGCCAAGTGCCAGGAAAACTTAAGAATCGGCAGTGCATCCGGGAGTCACCAGCCGATGAAGCCAGCTTTCCCGGAGAATCTAGTCAATCTAGACAAATAAAAATTTTAAAGAGGGAAACGACTAGGGAACTCGACTCCTCGATAAAGGAGATCCCTCAGCGAAAGAGTCTACATGAAAGATTAAAATTTTACAATGAGACTCGGAAGAAGATTTTCGGTGAGGAAGTGGCATTGTCGGCCAAGAAAACAAGAAATTATAAAAAAAATTAGTAGGCTTAGGGAATTATGTGCAATTAATAGACGACGAAAGAGAAATATAGTAGCATCTGTGATAACCATTAATGACGACAATAGGCTCTACGCAAAAGTTAGGATAGCAGGAGAGGAGCTCCTGGGCCTATTGGATAGCGGAGCATCAATTAGCTGCCTTGGAAAAGGAGCTTTAGAGTTTTTAGCAAGGCACAACATACAGATGACAAAAATGAAAACAGACATTAGGACAGCAGACGGAAACCACCAAAACATTCATGGACGATTCACGACAACAGTCTCATGGGGTGGCAAATCACACACATTAGAAATTTTTGTAGTCCCAAGTCTCCAGCAGACACTTTATTTGGGGGTTGATTTTTGGAGGACATTTAAGGTCGCTCCAAACATTATTGACGAACTCGACGTTCCATCGCCAACGGAGGATCGAACACCAGTCCAGGCACTCTCACCAGAGCAACATCATCAACTGGAGAGAATCAAGCAGCTGTTTCCCTCCTTCGCACGGTTGGGGTTAGGTAAGACCGGACTCGAACAGCATATTATCGAGGTGGAAGACGACAAGATCCCCATAAAACAAAGGCACTACCCGATCTCACCGGCGATCCAAAAGCTCTTGTATGACGAGTTGGATCGAATGATTTCCTTGGGGGTCATTGAAGAGAGCAACAGCGCATGGAGCTCTCCGGTTGTACTGGTGAGAAAACCAGGCAAAAATAGATTGTGCCTGAACTCCAGAAAAGTTAACGCGGTGACGAAGAAAGACGCGTACCCGCTTCCACACATAGAGGGGCTCTTGAGCAGACTGCAAGACACCAGGTTTATATCAGGCATTGACCTGAAGGACGCGTTCTGGCAGATTCCACTGGAGCACAAATCAAGAGAGAAAACGGCCTTCACAGTCCCTGGGCGGCCTTTGTACCAGTTCACGGTGATGCCATTCGGGCTGTGCAACGCCGCACAGAGAATGTGTCGGCTTATGGACAAAGCCATACCCGCTCGGTTGAGAGAGTGTGTCTTTGTATACCTTGACGATCTCTTGGTTTGTTCTCCGGACTTCGAGTCGCATGTCAGAACGCTGGAAGAGGTAGCAAAATGTCTTCGGGAAGCGGGGCTCACGATTAACGTCGAGAAGAGCAAATTTTGTTACCGCGAAATAAAATATTTGGGGTACATCGTCGGCGATGGATGCCTACGAACTGACCCAGACAAGGTATCGGCGGTCGACGGTTTTCCGGTTCCCAAGACTCCCAAGCAGCTCCGGCGGTTTCTGGGGATGACAGGATGGTATAGGAGGTTCATTCCGAACTTTTCCGCATTGTCCGCTCCAATGACTGACTGCCTTAAGAAAGGACTTACTTTTAAAATGACAGACGAAGCGCTTAACGCATTTAACAAACTTAAGGCGACTTTGGTGTCCGCACCCATACTTACAAATCCCGACTTTACGAAACGCTTTTACATTCAATGTGACGCATCGACGACAGGAGTAGAGAGTGTGCTTTTCCAGGTGGATGCGGAAAATAACGAGCGACCCATAGCATTCATGTCCCAGAAGCTGAATTCCGCTCGGCGTAATTACAGTGTGACGGAACTTGAGTGCTATGCGGCCGTTCTCTCAGTAAAGAAGTTCAGGGCCTATGTGGAGGGACTACCTTTCACGATTATCACGGACCATGCCAGCTTGAAGTGGCTCATGACGCAGAAGGATCTGTCTGGTCGTTTGGCCAGATGGAGCCTGAAGCTTCAGGGGTTCGACTTCGACATTGAGCATCGGAAAGGAGTTCAAAACATAATCCCTGATACACTATCCCGCGTCCATATGGATGAGCTCATTCCTGAAACAGACATACTCCAGGTTGACCTTGACTCACCGTGCTTTTCCTCGGAAGAGTATGATGAGTTAAGGAAAACCGTTAACGAACGACAAGAACAACTTCCTGACATTTGCGTTTCAGACGGATTTGTTTACAAACGAACTGACATACGTACAGGAGACGTAATACAAGACGACAGAGCCTGGAAACTCTGGATTCCGGTAGAGTTGCGTGAGAACCTTGTGGAATCCGCCCACAATTCGCCATCGGCAGGACATGGTGGCATCCACAAAACATTGTCCAGGTTGCGACAACTATACTTTTGGCCTGGCATGGCCACCGACGTGCAGAACTGGGTGAAAGCCTGTGAAGTCTGCAAGTGCGCCAAACCATGATCTCACGACCGCCGATGGGACAACAAACGATAACGGAGCGACCTTTCCAAAGGCTTTATATTGACTTTCTAGGACCTTACACACGAACGAAAAACGGAAACACACATATATTTATTGTACTTGACCATTTTAGTAAATACGTATTTTTAAAACCTATTAGGAAAGCAACGGCTGCAGAGGTAGTTAAGTATTTAGAAGAATCAGTGTTTCATGTATTTGGTGTCCCGGAGTATATCCATTCTGACAATGGTAAGCAGTTCATTTCCGAATTGTTTGCCAGCTTACTATCAAAATATGGGGTCAAACATGTTCGAACGGCTTTCTACTCTCCTCAGGCAAACGCCTCAGAAAGGGTAAACCGTTCCGTCCTGGCCAAAATTCGGTCTTACTTAAAGGACGACCAAAGGAACTGGGACCAACACGTATCCGACGCGGCGTTTTCCTTGAGGAGCGTGGTTCACGATTCGACATTGTTTGAACCTTACTACGCAGTGTTTGGCACTAACATGATTCAGCACGCAAGTGCTTATGACATTCTCCGACGCCTTGACACTATCAAAAACATGAACACGGAAATTGTCACACGAAACGACAAACTAGAGCTAATTAGGACTAAAATACTTGACAATCTAGGGCTAGCACATCAGAAAGCAGAAAAAGCATATAACACAAGATGTAGGGACGTAAAATACAAAGAAGGACAAATAGTGTATAGGAGAAATTTTAAACAGAGCAATCTATTGGACAGATACAACGCCAAGTTGGGTCCTAAATTCATAAAATGTATAGTTCTAAAAGCAATTGGCAATTCACTATACGAAATAGGAAACCTTATAGGAGAAAAAGTTGGAGTTTATCACGCCAAAGATCTCCACACTTAACAAAAACCATGACGAACTCTTGCATGTTGTTGCTTGATTATCTGTGATATTATATGTTATTTATTTATTTATTTATTTATCTTATTTGTCCGTCTTAGAGCTCTATTTATTTATTTACATAGTTTATTTATTTACATAGTTTATTTATTTACATAGTTTATTTATTTACATAGTTTATTTATTTACATAGTTTATTTATTTACAGAGAATTTATTCATATTAGAGATTTATTTATTTATTTATTTATATAGTTAAGTTAGTCTGTGATATTAGAATAGGTCCCAAGAAGTGATAGCAATACTGTGATATACCTGAGTGATTCGGTAATCCAGTCATTCATTAGGCACTTTTCACCTGCAAATAAACAAAAACAAACACAGACAACACTCAGCAGAATAAACACCAATCACATAGTGACGAAGAGGATAAATTCTATCCGATTTATTTTGTTATTAGATAATGTATTTAGATCACCAAAACACAACACTAACTTGAATTTCTAACACTGCCCGACTTAACAAATATAAGAATTCATCTCAGGGTATGGGCCCTTGCCACACGATTCGGCGAAATCAATAAGGTCGAGCCAACATATTGATCATTTGATTCCCCAATAAAGCATGACTACGATTTTTACGAGGTCGTTAGCCTCCCGACCACTCGGCGAACGCCGTCGAGCCTGTTACGGAGCCATACATTGGGAATTGAGCTAATTCCACATATCTGAATATCCAAAGAAATATACCTGCAAAGAAAAAAAAAAAAGTATTAAGAATATGTAAACAAACTCTTGCATTGGAGTTTGGCCGCTAAACATTTCTTACCATTTTTACGTCCGTCTGTTGCACTTCCAGAGTTGATTTTGACGTTTTGTCTAGTCATCGTTTCTCCGTCGTTAAGTTTTCTTCGTTCCGTTCCATTGTGTTCCAAGTTAGTGGGTGATCGTAAAGATGTAGTTGAAAGTTTTTTTTTATTGTAAGTTACGTTATTTTCTCTATGTTAGGTATTGTTATTTTATGCATGTATTTTATGTAGGAAATAGAAAGACACAACTTGACGATTAGGAATTAAGAGACCCCTCACTCTCATTCCAAGAAAAGGAAACAAATTTTGAGAAAACGAAGGGGAAATAGAAACAAAAGAAAAAGAAGAAAGTAATAGGGAATTCATAGGAAAAAGAAAGACAGGGTCTACAGAGACTTGAGAAAACAAAGGGAGGGGTAAAACAAATGCACCGCAAATGCAAAATTGGTTTGCCGACAGGCCCTCACAATTTTTTTTGATTGACAGCAAGCGGTCGATGCCCTTTTAATAGTCAGCTGGACAAGAGTTTCTTGGTGTCGTACAGTGACGAGTAAAATCAAATTTCGCTAAATTATTTCGTGGGTGAGTTAGCTCAAAAAAATTTTATTGGAATAGCGAAATTAAAATAAATTCCTCATAGTGCAGGTGCCCATATAGTGGAAGTGAAAAAATATCCAAAACTTACGAGAGAGCTTCAACTGGCGTAGTAGAGGTAGGCAAAATTACGGATAGTTTTTGTGGTTGCTTTGACATCTCCCCTCATTTGCATATAGGTCGTTCATCAACGGAAGAAGTAACTCGGGCTTCTGTTAAGCCCAAAATAAGCTGTGCCCGCAAAAGATCTGTGGGACCGTGATTGCGCTATTTCTGCCGTTGGACTGCTAGCGACTCGACAACATACCGCCAGCCAACGGCCCCCAAAAAAAGACGCTAACGGGTCCAAAGCCCACAGTTGCGGCACAAAGGCACTTAACGGGCCCGAGTTTTACACTCCCAGCAAAGGGAATTTTCTTCGGGGCACAAGAAAGCCACTGAGCTCTTCTCCCCATACCGCCCGAACAACCATCGCTTCATTGGCGACGCAGGGTGCTCCGCCACCATCCAACATCGAGAGCAACCACCACCATCATCAACATCAGCACATCATCATCACATATAGTGAATTTTTTTTTGTGAAGTGCCACAGCTTAGTTTTTAATTTTTTTTTGATTTCCTTTCGTTCTTTTAAAGTAGTTTTATCTTTTCTGATCATTTAACGTAGCTTTTAACTTTTTTTTTGATTTTTGCTTGCATCTGCTTTTAGTATTTTAGTTTTGTGCGCGTTAGATTTAAGTCAAAATAGGTATTTTAAGCCAACAAAAATTTGCAAATACGGAACTTCTTGTGCTGGCGCCAGAACAACGGGGGACGTGAGTAAAACCGTGAGTAATTTTAGTTTCTTTTTATCATATTTTTGAATTTTAGTTAGTTTCAGTATTCATAGTATTAAGAGCAGAGGAATTTTTTTTTGTTTTAATCTTGATTTATTTGTATCCATAAGATACAATCCTCTTTAATTTTAGTTTTTTTATAATTCTTTCTTGGTTTTGTTTTTTTTTATATATATAGTTAAGTTCTTTTTTTTTAGTTTTTTTAATAAAAGTGGCACTCGATTGTCCATGTACTCCTATATAAAGTTTTCGAGTGTTTAGTTACATTTTAGTTATGAGCGGCTAAGTTCAGAAGCTCACGGTGTGTGGATATTTGGGAAGGCCGTCCTTTTGATAGATCGACAATGACTAACTGACGACATGACTGACGCATTTAAGCGTTGTTTAGCAGCCATTCCGGCTTGACTAGTGTTGTGACTGGAGGGTTATTTAAGGGGCTATCTCTCACGACATCGGCCAGAGAGGGATAGCTATTGGATATGTCTAAGGACATGAAGGGTGGGTTGGCCATCCCTTGCCATTAACATCTGGCGTGTTTCGAGGTCATGACGAACCTCTACCTCCAGGAGACTACGGAAGGACAAGAAGTTGCGTTTAGGGTAAAAGTAGATAGGCTAGATTTAAGTTATAGTAGGTATAGTTTAGGGCTTAGTTTATTTCTTTTAGGTTAGTTTAGATATAGATTAGGCTAGATAGGTTAGTTTCGCGGTGTCTCTTCCGTTCTTTCTTGGTGGTATTGGCAGAGGTCCTTGGACATTTTTTCTTTTCCTATGCTATCTTTTGATTTTAATGGTCCGTTTGTCTGTCTGAGGTCAAAGTAGAGTAACTTTCTTCCTTTTTTTTTTCTTCTTTTATTTTCTCTTGGCATGATACAAAATGTTTGTTGAGCAGGTGGTATGTGGTGAGCGGGCAAGAACACCCCCCGTCCGACGAGCTGAGCCGAGCAACCACTAGCATGCCGTGCCCTCCTCACCTGTACCGAAGCTGCCCCTGTGGCTCGACCCTGGCTCACAACAGATATTATTCGAGTTATGTTTTTACGGAATACAGGAGTCCGACCAGTGAATATCTGGATTGACCACCACTACAGCTTTCAGTATTTTGTTTAGTGCACTAGCTATGTCGTTACCACTACATCTGCTTTCAGATTCATACGAAGCACCACAATAAGTTATTTTATATGGAGATTGAAAAAATGTGAATTATTTAGACGTTTTGTCATTTTCCATGTGAATTTGTTCAAACGGACACTAAAATGGCACTTTGAACATTTAAGAACTAATCGGTGGACTAAAAAAACGTGTATTTTTGGTCTATTAAACAAAATGTAAAAAATTATTTCCCAAACTATAAATGATAGACAATTTCTGATTTCACCAATCGAAAGAGCGTCCCCAAAAACCTAAGAATCAATAATAATCTCAATTTCGGAAAAATTGGAGATTGAACAGTTAAGAACTCAGCCGACGCAATGTAAACTAACGAACACTATTCTTTTTCATATAAAAAAAATACTTATTGAAAAGCTTGTAGAAATGGGAAACCGCAGCCGTTCGTAGAATGTACACTGTTCGTACTCACGCAAAATGGGATCAGATCAGATTTTTTATATTATGATTTGGCGTTCTGACGAAAAAAACACACAAAGGATGAAGCTGTAATGCGATGTGAGCACTGCAGAAAATTAAATCACGCTCGTAAATTACAGGAAAAGATTAATACAAAGTATCCCGAAATAGTAATAACATTATATTTTTGGTTTATATTTGCACTAAGCCAACAAAATTTGCGAACGGTATTCGCATATTTAACAAACATACAAACGTATTTGGGCGCAGAAACTTAAACTTAAACTTAATAATGTATTTCGACAATTTTAAGGCATTAGATGCAAATACACACAACTATTGAAATTTCCAAACACGATCAAAAACTAATCAAAAAAATGCCTCTAAACTTGTTAGGTACCTATATATTATTTTAAATTACGATTTTAGATTTTAGGGGGATTACATTAAACAAGTCTTACTTTATTGAGAACAGATTTTCATTTAAACTTTTGCATTTGGCACAGCCCAAAAGCAATTCAACAAATTCAAATTTCATCACATCCTTGTGGAATTTATTATAAGGAGTTGCTATAAGGATTTTACGAGAATCATGTTTTTTTTTCAGAGTCGTAATTATCGTATTTCTTGTATAGGAGCTATAGCAATGTCATATTTTAGTTAAATAAAATAGGTATAAGTTAGGTGCATTCTAGTTCCTCGCATTGGAGCTAGTCAAATTTCCACGGAGCATAAAATAAGATCCGTAATATGTAAAAAGGTTTCAGGTTTAAGTAGTGTCATCGAGCACAGGTATGTAGGTGTTTTAATTGGTGTAGTGAATATTTCGATTTTTGTGATTAACAAATACATAATTTATTAGCTTTCCGGAAGCCATTAGAGTTTTGCTGTAGTTTCAGCCGAATACTTACGCCTAGCTTTTGGGATTGAAACTGTAACCTAGGATAGGAATCTTATAGAACATCGTATATGAAACCTATTGTAATGCTAAATTTAGCCTTGCAACGTAGGCAAATCGTAGAAAAAGAAATAGATAAAAAAAAAAACAATAGGTATTTGTATTATGTACCAATCATTTGTGCATTCTAAAAATTCTCGCTGTTCGTATTTTTAGAAAGATTTGGTTTTTTGTGAGTGTACCGTACGTTAAATCACCTCCTTCAACTTTGCAGAGCACATATGTCAAAAATCATTTTTGAACAGCCTGAATTATGAGCTAATTTTGTGCTGAACTTTTGATTTTCAAAGTTCAAAGAAACTGTTAACTGTTAACACAAGTCCTAAAAACCTAAGAAATTTATGACTTATGTGCTTTTGATTTGCTAAGTCATCAATTTGTGTGCTTTCCTAATTGAGTTTCTAATCCAACTTTTAGGTTTGGTTCTGTTAGTAAAATGCCTTTTAAAGCTCTGCTGAAAATGTCAGCTGCAGAAAGCAAAATCACAATGCCATAGCAAAAACCATAGCAAAAACAGCATTTAAAAATAGAATAATGTCGACATTTTAAGGCATATACAATCAAATACATATAACCAAGGCCCAAAAAAATTATAGTAGGTATGGGTAAAATAATCCTTGCAAAATAAATAATGGAATATTATTATCTTAATTTTTCGACCGATTTGACTACTGTGTTCTACTGGCTTAATTGAGGGTCTTTTTTCCGAAACAATTGGAGCACAAAAATCAAAAACTCAGCACAAGACTAGAACATAATTAGCACATATTTCAGGGCTTTCAAAATTGATTTTTGACATATGTTAAATCACCTTCTCAAAAAGCGTTCTCATAATTAAAATACAAGAAAATGAGTGATCACTCTTGTAAAAATGTTTGATTAAATTGTTTATACGCTTAAATTATACATAATAATATTTTTTTTTGTACGACGCAGAACAAATTTGACTACAAATCGGTTGCTTAAAAATATACAAATTCATTTATACCCTATTGTAAGCATATAAAACGAGAATTGTGGAGAATGCAGAAAATGAACGTTTTTCTCATCCAAACATAGACGGTCTAAAAATAAACTTGCTGTTTTCTAAGAGTATTTTAATAATCATTTTGTGAGATTTGTGACCCTCTTGCCTATGCGACAGACCAATTTTTCCGAGTGTTAGCTATTAATTGACAACCAATCACTTTTTACGCCGCGTTTAATTTATCCGGTTATTTGAAACTAATTTTTAAGTTAGTTTAATAAGAAAAATATAGTGAATTAATATATTATTTTTGGAATAAACGAGGTATTACAACATAAATTAACCAACATAATTTAAAAATAGACTTGATCGAGTATAAATTGATTACATACATATACCTACACTATATTATCCTCAAAATATTTTTGTTTCTAAAGATGTGACTCTTAAATTTTTACTTTATAGAAAAATGTCTGAAAATCAAAATATTGTGCGTCCTAATTCGGAGGTGTCTGAAAATTCTACAGGGAGCAATATCGAAGAAGCTAATGGAAGTCCGGCTAAGGAAAAAACTGGGGAGCCTGCAATTGTATACAAGAATGTTGACGTGAGTATTATTATATGGTTTTAAGGATATAACAATTTGTCTAAACTTTGGTACTAGTTTTATGTTCCATAACCTAATTGAAATATACTTTCGATTCGAATCCACATCACAAAATTAGTTTTCCTTATAATTAGGCATACACAATTATTAAAAACATCATGTATAATTTCTCTGTTTATTACAAGTCCACGAATTCATATCGACAGAACAGTTTTTTTTTTAATTATAAATAATTGAAAAGTTAGCTAGTATATATTAAATACATTGACCATGTGTTACTCTTCTACTGCGTCATATGATAGCCGGCTATGCACACCGGCTGCCATAATCAGAAACTATTTATAATATTATTAATTATAATTGCATATTTACAAATAAAGTAGCGTGGTTGTCCTTTGATTTTTTACTTGCTATAACATTGCCAAAGCTAAACTGAAAATAGTGTCTACCAAATTATTTAAGGTTATCTTAATGAAGAACAAAACTTTTTATTTCTTTGACAATTAAAACGGTGACTCCAATAAATATGAGTGGAATTAAAAGGGGCGGCAGGTGCATACTTAATTCGTATTATTCGTATAAATACCTCCGTATTTTTCTTCACACTTAGATAATTTTATAAAATTTTCCACAAATTAATAAGATCAGACAAATACCTCTTTAGTCTTGAAATGTCAAAATGTTAGCCCAGTTCCAAAACAGTGAAAAATGTATTTTATTGCCTCAACAGATTAAATAAACCGCGGGGTTACTATTGTTGAAATTAGCGATAGCAAGGAAGTGCACAACTCATGCCATCTAATTATGCCCACATTGCTTAGGCACATAGAAAAGTGACTACTAAGCGAATACTCAAACAAAAGCATTTATCCCTTTTGAGATTTATGAAACACATTGTTCGTTCTTTTTCCCACTTCTCTTTTTGCAAACGTCTGACTTACATGACATGATGGGCATAAAGAAGGTATACTTAATACAGCGGTTAGGACTCGGAATACAATGTCATCTCCAAAAAAAACTTACCCAATCGAATGATTGGGAGAGTATTAAGCAAACTATTTATGTATATGTATGTATTCGTGTAGGAAACAAAACAAAACATCAGACACTCCGGGAGTGCCGACAGAAGTTATTACTTGAACAATTACGTGTGTATTTTTCGAATGGCCAGGAGATATTTTATTGCGCAGGAAATACTTAAAAATGTTTTGGGAATAAAAACAGCGAACAAAAACATCGACAACAACCTATCTTTCTAGCTGCAGAGAACCATGCACACACACAAAGTTTCGTTGAGATCGGTTGAGTTTCTCAGAAAATCGACAACAGCGCCACCTATCGGTCCAAAGCTATCCTATCTTCTAGCTGCATCCAACCATGCTCACATACAAATTTTCATTGAGACCGGTTGAGTTTCTCAGAAAATGGACAACAGCGCTACCTATCGGGTACAAGACTATCATATCTTTCTAGCTGCATCCAACCATGTTCACATACAAAGTTTCATTGAGATCGGCTGAGTTTCTCGGAAAATGGACAACAGCCCCACCTATCGGGTCAAAAACTATCCTATCATTCTAGCTGTGCATACAACCATGCACACATACAAAGTTTCATTGAGATCGGTTGAATTTCTCAGAAAACAGACAACAGCGCCACCTATCGGGTCCAAAACTATCCTATCTTTCTAGCGGCATCCAACCATTCACACAAACAAAGTTTCATTGAGATCGGTTGAGTTTCTCAAAAAAATCGACAACAGCGCCACCTATCGGGTCGAAAACTATACTATCTTTCTAGCTGCATCCAACCATGCACACAAACAAAGTTTCATTGAGATCGGTTGAGTTTCTCAAAAAAATCGACAACAGCGCCACCTATCGAGTCCAAAACTATTCTATCTTTCTAGCTGCATCCAACCATACTCACATTCAAAGTTTCATTGAGATCGGTTGAGTTTCTCAGAAAATGGACAACAGCGCCACCTATCAGGTGTCGGTTTCTCGGTGACGATGACGAAGTGTCGTTTTAAAGGTAACGCGAGTTCATCAATTTCTTCCCACCTAAAAGTGCCCAACGAACGCGCCTAAAGAAGTAATAACTTCAAAAATATGAAAGTAAAAAGATCCGTTACCTATAAATAATCAATGCGCTGGTGCCTGATGATTGAAGTGGATAGTACTATGTTCTTTTTGTGTAAACTTAAATTTGTGTTCACTAATCCCTACCTTTGTTATTGACCGTACCTACGTCAAGAAATAATATACACTATTATTCCGGATACGTTTGGCTGTTTGCCTATAGACAAAAAATTGACGATATCTCTATTGCTTTCGCTTCCACCTTGCAATATCAAAAAGTGTTAGGCGGTATGAAGAGTTACTTAAGCTATGTTCACGCGATTGCCACATCTGCCAATATTGTCAGGTCTACAAATGGAAAAAATGTCCCAAATGTTTGCCAACCGTGTGAACTGCCAATTTTGTCTACCAATATTTGCAGAAAAGTCATTGTTAGATAATTGCGAGACCTCCATCTGACAATGAAATTGTCAGGTATCTGCCAATCGTCTGAACACCCAATTTTATCACTGTCACGCCATTGCCAGACGCTTAGGACATTTGCATACTCATTTGCTATTTGCAGATGTGCTGTGGTTACGACATCTGCAAATATTTCATTTGGGGACAAATATTTTTCATAATTGACCGAACAAAGCGAAGTTTCTGTGCTATTTTCTTTGCATTTTTGTGTAGATTGGTGCTAAATGTGTGAATCATTTCAAATATGTACATGGACGAAGAAGTCGATATGGGAACGGGAAGGATCTAGGAAAAACCCTTTCCTTTTTTTAATGATTCTTCTGAAAGGATCTAGAAATAATTATGATCCTTTCCAATAACTTTTTGTTTTAGGTATATTTTGTGTTTTCCGTTTTATGATTCTTGTCACCAAAATATCTGGAAATGTTTATAAAAAACTAAATTGTTGTCATCCTTTTATGACCCCCTCTCAAATTTGTCCACTAACACTTTATAGATTGCATCCAAAACAACTGGAATGATGGACGAGATCGTTGACACAGAAATGCGGAACAGATATTGCCGGTACCGAAAATTTTGCCCATTATCTAGGTATCGTAGAGTTATTACAAGCCGCTCAGCCGCTGAAATGCTAGCACGCATATTTTTTTCTTGCTTTTGGATATGCGGAGTTTTTTTTTTTTATAATTAACACGCGCTAAAGAGGTTATGACTACTCTTATGGTGTAGTTTGAAGTACACAGCGCGGGCATTAAGGAAATTCTGATAGAGAAGATAGGAGATTCCGATGCACATTGGTTTTAAATGTCTGCAAATTGCACTGAGGGGGAAAGACCGAGCTGGGCAAGGCATTCCACATTCGTGTAGTACGGCTTATGAAAGAATCTCTATATTTCATAGTACGACCGAAAGTAGGCTGAAGGGTAAACTGATGGGCATTCCTGGCTTGGCGAGTATTGCGGTTGAATTGTTGAAGGGGTGGAATGCAGCTGGCGATTTCGCTTGAGCACTGTTTATAGAAATAGCGATAAAACAATGAGAGACATGTTACATTTCTGCGATGTTCGAGCGAATTTATAGAATTCGCTATATTTGTGTCTCCAATAAGTTTTAAAACACGATTCTGTATCCTATCTAGTAGGTGCAATGAGGTTTTGGGCGCACCAGACCAGATATGAGAGTTATACTCAAGTTTGGGGCGAATGAACGCCTTGTATATGGCAGCCAGATCAGAAGGGGTAAAATATTTCTTGCACCGTTTGAGGAAACCTAGACATTTCGCAGCGTTCTTGGCGACTTCGTGTATGTGGTCATTCCAACGGAGTTTGTCATGGACACACATACCGAGAAAGTCTTTCGGTTTCGGCGATGCAATTGCCATTCATGGATAATGGCTGAGGATTCTGGTTTCGCTTTAATGACAGCAGACAGCATTGTGTTTTGGAAGCATTAAATTCCACTCTACTGGCTGAACCCCATTTTATAATGCTGTCGAGATCGGAATTTAATGAGCTTAACACACGTTGCCGTTCCAGTTCTACGGCCGAAGAGCAGGGACGTGAGTCTTGGAAGAATATGAGAAGCTGAGGGTGCTGTCATCGGCGAAGGAGTGGATTGGATTAGAAGTTACAGACAGGAGATCATTTATGAAAATGAGAAAGAGAGTCGGAGACAAAACGGAGCCTTGGGGAACACCAGCATTTATATGGTGAATTTCAGACTTGAAGCCATCCAATACAACTTGAATTGAACGGCCAGAGAGGTGATTTCTAATCCATTGAAGAAGAGACGCATCGATCCCATATGCACGCATTTTCGATAAAAGAGCTTGGTGCCAAACTCTGTCAAATGCCTTTGAAATATCAAGCGCAACAATCTTCGTTTCACCAGAGTGATGTAGAGATTGGTTCCACTTTTCGGTGAGATAAGCCATCAAATCACCAGTGGATCTGTTGCCACGAAAACCGTACTGCCGGTCATTAATGAGTTTTCGTGATTCAAGATATTTCATGAGCTGACGATTTATCAGCGTTTCCATGACCTTAGAAAGAATGGATGTAAGTGCTATGGGTCGGTAGTTGGTGGGAGAAGAAGATTCGCCTTTTTTGGGGACGGGCTGGACAAATGCTGTTTTCCACCTTCTCGGGAAGAGTCCAGAAGAATAGGACAGATGGAAAAGCTTACGCAGTGGTTTTGCCAGCGCGGAAGAACACCTCTTCAGAACAATTGGGGAAATACAATCTGGACCAGCGGATTTATTTATGTTGAGATCATTTAGTACTCTTGCCACTGTACGAGTGCGAAAATGGATTTGTCCCATGGTGTATTCGACGCTCTCAAGTACAGGTAGAGGCAAAGCGCAACCTGGGAGCATTGAGCTGGCTGCAAAATGTGCAGCAAGCAGATTCGCTTTGTCTAAAGAGTTGACAGCTGGAATGTCATTGTAAATGAGAGTTGGGATCGAAGATGTGGCCGAATTCTTTGTATTTTTTACAAAAGACCAACAATTTTTACTACCCTTGGGACATTGTAGTATTTTTTGCCTCAACTTTTGGTCATACGAGAATTTAACACGCTTGATAGTGGTATTGCAGTCATTTCTGGCTCGCTTGAACTTTTTTCGGTTTTCCTCAGATGGGTTGGCCTTATATGACCGAAAACTTAACTCTTTTTGTCTGATAGCCTCTTTTCATCAAAGCTAGACGATCATCGAATTGTTTTGAAGCCATACGGAAAAAATTTCGGTGCAATTCTGGCTCTTCAGCTCTCAATTCCTCGAGCACTTCACCACCGAAAGAAAAAAAAAAACATTTTTTTAATATGTGACAATGAATGCAAACGGATCTGCATATATTTTGTAAACAAATATCAGCCAACCGTGTGAACTGGCAATTTTCTACCTGACAACGTTGCCAGAAAAATTATTTTATTACGGCCAAGCCATCTGCAAACCAAAGTGTTCGAGTTTGGGAGAAAACCTGGCAGCCGTGTAAACGCGCAATTTGGTATTGTAAGGGAGTTCGCTGTTATCAGATCATTTGTAGCTCATTGCTAGATCATTTGTAGACCTGACAATATTGGCAGATGTGGCAATCGTGTATACATAGCTTTACTCACTCTCTCATTCAATCTCAATCAATGTGTCCACAAGCAAAAACCGCTTAAGTCTGAAAATTATTCGATCGGAAAAGCACTTTGATATGTTGTTTTAAGTTTGGATAAAAACTGACACATTTAGGAAAAAAACGACAGAATCTTATAGAAGGCTTAGGGCCGGTCTGTTCACAGCTGGTTAAATACGTGGTTAGGCTACCATAGATTTAGGTTAACCAATGATTATCAGTCAATGATAACCAATGAGTGTTTGCTAAGCGTTTTTTCACATCGATAACCAAACCATAGCTTTGCAACAAATCGGTACATTTTTCCAGTTTATTTGTCAATTCAGTGACTGACCGAATCCATGGTTGATTTTTGTTTTTTTTTTTCGGTTCCTTAGGTTTTTGATAAGTAATTTTTTTAGGTAGATTTGTTATTATTGTATTTATTTTTCGTTATATTACTAGACAAAAAAAAATAATGCAAAAATCCGTTTGTATAAGAACTGAACAATGGAACTTTATCTCAATTTATGAGAGCTGTCATCGGCTAAAAATGTTGAAAATAATGCTCATTCATTCTTTATATATATATTTGAGAGATATTCGAATCAGACCACCATTGACGGGTCTCTTTTCGTCTCTCTGCCACTATAAATCTTAGCCAGACAGACTCTCTGGATTTCTCCAGAGTTCTTCCCTGGGTTCGATTCCTAGTGTTAACGCTAGCATCTGTTTATGTGAGATCTGTTTCATCGACTGGGTCTCCACCCAGTGATGCCCCAATATCTTCATTCTTCTGCCAGCCAATGCCGGACATTGACACAGTATATGTGCCGCTGTCTCGGATTCCTCCAGGCATAGTTTGCAGGTATCGTCCTCTCTAAGGCCCATCTTCCTTAAGTGATACCCGAAGTTACCATGTCCTGTTGATAAAGCCACCACCCATTTCAGTGTTCCTCGACTCATGCTTAGAACCCTTCTTTGAGTGGAGCAGGTCGGCCATTTAATTGCCATTTTAGACTGTCTACATTGTTCCATGGTTGACCATCTTCTCAGATGTTCTGCCGTGATCCAGTTGTAAATCAGTTGTTCAACCATTCCTCTGCCAATTGAAGAGAATGGTTCTGGTCCCAGCAACTTTTCAGCTGACCCCTGTTTTGCAAGGGAGTCCGCCTTTTCGTTGCCTTCGATCCCTATGTGTCCTCGTACCCAAGTCAGTGTTACTTCATTTTTAGATGAACACTTATTGAGCTTGAGTACATATTCCAGTGCCAACGATGTTGTAATGTTTGCTTGCTCCATGCATCTGATCACCGCCTGATTGTCCAGTGCTATAAGGATATTTCTTCCCTCCACCTGACCCTCAAGCAAGTAGTCCAACGCATGCAGCAATGCAATCATCTCTGCCTGGTATACAGAAGTGTGTTTCCCGAGGCTAACGTGACGGGCTAGTTCCAGCTCTTCTGAAAAGATACCGGCACCCGCTCTGCCATCCATCATGGATCCATCTGTGAAAATCACTATTTCACCACTTCTTTTTTCTGGAAGTAATCCGTTCTCAATACGAGTTTTGTGATTCCTTTCCATAACACGCACCCTTGTAATCCCATCCATAGGCATGTTCAGCTCCCTAATCTCGTTTTTGACAAGTTCCCAGGATCTTCCTATGTCCATAGATGGTACCACGATTGTGCCATTTCGCATCTCGATGCAAACGAAGTGCCGTTAGGGCCGCTGTTTTCTTAATAAATAAGTCCAGCGGTAAGATCCCCAGGATCACTTCCATTGCGCATGTTGGTGTTGTCCGTATTGCACCTGTAACTCCTATACATGCTAAGCGTTGGACCCTATCCATGTGCTTCCTCACTGTTTTCTGGGAAGCTTTCGCCCACCATACAACCGAGGCATAGGTGATAATGGGTCTAGTTATCATCGTGTACATCCAGTATGCTGACCTAGGCGAGAGTCCCCACCTCTGTCCACATACACGTTTGCACTGATGTAATACCCTTTTTGCCTTCTTGACCTTCTCCTCAACATGGTAGTTCCACGAAAGTTTAGTATCTAGATAGACTCCCAGATACTTGACCTTCGTGGTCGTTGTTAGTTCCGATCCGAAGAGCGTTAAGGGTCGAAATTCCAGATTTTTCCTCTTCTTAGTGAAGACTATTAGATCTGTTTTTCCCGCATTAATGGAGAGCCCTTCTTCCAGACACCACCGCTCAACCACTCTGAGCGCATTCCTCATGATATCTGCGGTGACGTCTATAAATTTGCCTCTGGCCATTATTGCTATGTCGTCGGCATATCCCACTGTGTGAGTGCCAGTCGCCTCAAGTCTGTCGAGAAGAGAGTCCACAGTGATATTCCACAGTGTAGGAGAGAGAACACCTCCCTGTGGGCAGCCCCTGCTAACCCTTCCTCTAAGTTTTGAGGTTCCCGTCTGAATATATATTGCCCTTGTGTTCAACATATTGTCCACCCATCTTACCACCAGTGGGTTAACCCTACGTTTTTCCAAGGCTTGTTTCAGACTTTCAAAGCATATCTTATCGAAGGCACCTTCAATGTCCATTATGGTGGTCATCGCAATGCCCCCGGTATTTAGCTCTTCCTCTGCAACGCGTACTACTTGATGTAGCGCTGTTTTTGTAGACATGCCTGCCCTATAAGCATGCTGCCTACTGTTTAAAGGATACATCTTAAGCGCAGTACTCTCCATGTAGTCCACCACCACCCTTTCCATTGTTTTTAACAGAAAGGATGTTAGGCTAACTGGTCTGAAGGACTTTGCCTCGGTGTAATCCTTTTTCCCCGGCTTTGGAAGAAAGACCACATTTGTCTCCCTCCATGTAATCGGGATGTAGCCTATTGCTAGGCATGCAACGTATATATTCCTGAGCCTTGGTGCAATTACGTCTACTCCCCATTGCATTAGGCCTGGAAATATACCATCCGGCCCCGCGGTTTTGAAGGGTGCAAATGTTGCTATTGCACCCTTGACCGCCTCTGGTGTTACGATCCGTTCCGCTTCCATCCTATCCATCCTGTTCGCTCCTTGTTTCCTTGGAGCCCAGGGCTGATCTGATTTATAGCTTCCTGGAAAGTGTACCTCCATTAGGACCTCATTTGTGTGATCCAGTGTTTCCACCATCTCCCCCGCTCTATTACGAATGAGTCCGATCTTGGAAACTGGATCTCTCGAGACAATCTTTTGTAGTCTACTGACTTCAGATGTACTCCTCATACTCGAGCAAAAGTCCCTCCATGATTCCCTTTTACGTCGTCGCAGAGTGACATTAAGCTCTTTCTTTTTCGCCTTATAGTCATCCCATGCTTCGGGTTCACCCCTCCTCATGGCGTGATTAAAGGCCTTCCTCACAGCCTTCTTTAGTTTCTCAAGTTCCCGGCACCACCAAGGCGCAGGATCTTGTTTTTCCACTAAAGTAGGTGTGCAAGCCACTCGGTACGCATCTTCAACAGCTGATTGCAGATGCTTCAGCTGTGATTCAACGTGCCAAGTGTTTTTCGGTATTCCGAATTTCGTTACATTCAGTTTTTCCTCCAACACTTCAAAGTATTTTGTCCTATCCGTGTTCTTCGGAATCCTGATGTATTTCCGATCTTTTTTTCTTTTAGATCCATAGCGAACATCAAATGAAATGGCTCTGTGATCCGACATTGTAGCCTGATCCATTACCCTCCAATTTGATACTCTATCAATTATCTGACTACTGCACAGGGTAACATCGATCACTTCCCTTCGTCTCACATTAACGAAGGTTGGCTCTGTTCCCCTGTTTAAGATAGCTAGATCCTTGTATGATACAAATTCGAATAATGCTTCTCCTCTGTAATTATCGTTGGTGCTGCCCCACACTGTATTATGTGCATTGGCATCACAACCAATAATTAAGTCCTCGTTCCTGTTCCTGCATGCATCCACCAAAACCTCTAACTCTCTGGTCGGAGGAGGTTCTGGGGAATCATACGGCAAGTATGCAGATGCTATAACAAAAATTCCCGCACCTGATCCTACACGTACTGCTGCAAGATCTGGGGCACACAGATCCGGCAATTTATATGCTTGAACTCCGTGCCTCACCAGGATACAGGACCTAATTCTTCCGCTGGTTTGCGCATAGTGCAACTCAGCCATGCTATTCGGGAGTCCTCTAATCTTTCCTCTAAAGATCCAAGGCTCCTGTATCAGGGCTATATCAAACGAATCCTCATCAAAGCATTTAGTCATCATTGCTGATGCTGCTTTGCTGTGATGAAGGTTCAATTGAATCACCCTGAGCTTTTCCCGGTACGGGCCCTACTCCCGCCCGACTTGTGTTGATCCCATGTCCATGGTATTTATCACTTCGTCGCCCTACCGGGTGGTTTTCCAAGTTGAGTCTTTTCCGATGCTCCTTGGAACTTCACGAGTGCTATGTCCAACCCACAGGAGAGTCTATCTCCTGCTTGTCTAACCAGCATCGCTTCCTCCCTTGGGCACCAAATCGTCAGCTTGGTTCCACCAATTTTGTTGTCATCATATCTTCCCACATGAGTAACCCTCCATTTAGAAGTGTCCTTCACGCAGGAATTTTGACGACAAAGTCTGGCGAGGATGACATCCTTGCTCACGGATTGACCGGGAACAAAGATTATCAACCTTTCCACATCCTTTAGTATGTGAAGCTTGTCTATTTTAAGGTTAATTCCCTCCCATAGGTCGGTCATCTTCCCTACAATCTCACATAGCCAACCCTTGGTTTCTTGGTTACCGCATTTGATTGCTATAATCCCTTCCTCCAAGGTTATCTCCTTCACACCGATGTCACCTGCATTCGTCGGAAGTAAGTCTAGAGCATCCAGAAGAGCATTTTTAAAAATACTCAACTGTGTTGCATCTATCCCCCCCTCTCGACTCATGTCGACAACACCCATTCGGAGATCGTTCGCCGCTGTTTGAGCAAAGGTTTTTACGCCCTTGTCAACTTTGGTTCGCTCACCCCTAGTGTAAGGTTTTGCATTATCTGCTTGCTTCGCTTTCCTTTCCATAGCTCGGTTCAGCTTTCGCTTTACCTTGCTTGGTCCAGGTTGCTCGGCATTGCACGATTTCTGCTTTGCTGGCTGACTAACCTTCCATTTTACATGTTGTCCATCCACATAACCACTGCAGTGTGGTGCCTGTGGACTGACCCCATGTTGAACAGACTGTCCGTCATCCTTTCCGCCTTCCGTCCCCTTCATCGCAGTTTCGGGTGGATTCCTGGTCCCGGAACATTTGAACCGTTTCCTAGATCCTTCGTCTTCTGGAGAGGTTTCGGTTGACGTCATATTGGCAACCATTTCAGTCAACTCATCGACCGTCTTGCTTATGCCTTCCGCCGAAACAGATTTAGCCAAGGCCAATCTTTGTTTCCTTCTGACTCTTTTCATCCTTTGCCTCAGTTGTTTGTTCAACCTCCGCTCAGGATCGAGCCTTTCTTCTTCTTCCAATTCGGTTTCCGCAGTTTCGGCTGACCTCTTGGTGCATTTCTGCACCGCATTGTCCACCTCCACTGACGATTGGTCCGCTAACCCTTCTGGTTTCCCATTAGAGTCCGCTGACCCATCGAGCTTATTCGGTTTCATTCCAGCGCCTTCCAGCACCTTCTTGACCCCTTCTAAGCCTTCCACCTCGTTTTCCGAAGGCACGTTATTTTTATTTTTATTTATTTGGTCCATATGTGTACCCACGAGTAGGGGAGAATTAAACAGACCGAATAGGCAGAGATCCCCAATACCTATCCTACTCAACTACAATACAACAGAGGATTGAGCTGCCCCTGAGGAGTCTCAATTCAGCTCTACCAGAGGAGTTGGGCCACTACCCTGATCTAGCCTCCTGTTCCTCTACTTAAGCCGCCCCACCACGACAAGGTGTCCAATCTTCGGATAAAGGTAGATGAACTTACCGCCGGTCATTCATTCTTTGCTTCCATCATTATTTTATAAGAAACCTACACCCTCACCTTCAATTATTGACTGGCGTGCAATGTATTACATATATATATTTCAGTTGAAAATGTCAATGAATCCGATGTAAACGATTTTATATCATATGGCGTTAGTTCACATTTAAGTGATGGCTTAAGTTCTCATTTGAAAGTGAATTAAGGTCATAAGTGGATTATGGCGCTAATTCGCATTTGAATTCATATGGGCCTAGTTAATGGTACCTATGCATCATTACCTTCGATCCGAACACTTGAAGATGACTAACATCTGGTTTATTTTTCGTCCATATCTCCTCTGGCTGACTAGATATGCAGCATACAAGACCGCCTCAGCACAAAAACTTTTCTCTAACGCTGCATCGGATAACATACTACGAACCTTGTCCATTAAGGTGCGAATCATCCTCCAGCCTTGCCATTTCGTTGAGGTGTGTACGGAACCGTTGTTTGGTGTTGAATTCCACATCTGTTTAGATATTTTAGAAAATCTTGGTTGCAGTACTCACTGCCGTTGTCTGTTCGTAGAGTTTTCACTTTTCGATCTGTTTTACCACTCTATTTTTAAGCTCGATGAATTTTTCTTTCACTTCCGTTTTTGATTTAAGGATGAAAACGAAAACCTTGTGTGAAAAATCATCCAAGAGACCAAAATATATCGTGCACCACCAAGAGATGAATGCCCAATTGGTCCGCACAGATCTGAATGTACCAATTCTAAGAGCTTTCTGGACGTAATTTCAGATTCTTTAAAAGGCTTTCGAGAATGTTTGCCTTCTAAACATTTAACGCAATGTGTCTCATTAGAATCAGCGAAGTAATTACCCGTAACAGCTCCACTCTTCATTTTGATTAATGCATTTTCACTTGGATGACCGAGTCGACGATGCCATAGCTCATACGACAACCTCTTGTCCACCATCATATTGACTGCGTCAGCTTGCATTGGTGATCCGGTGTTTAATTTATATAGCTTAACGTTTACCTGACTTCCAGTAGCGATTACTCTTGTGCGTTTATCCAAAATAATGCATTTATCGGCATTAAATGCGATGGTGTAGCCTTTTTTTGTCATCTGGCAAACCGACAAAAGATTTGTACACTAATTTGAAATATAAAGCACATTACCAATCGTCACCGTCAGTGGCTCATCTTTCACCAAAAATTGCATTTCGACGTTGCCTCTAGCTTTGACATCCAAGTTAGAACTATCCGCAACCGTGGCTTCTTCTTTGTTAACATTTCGCAACCAGTCTCTGCGATCTGTCATGTGCTCTGATGCTCCTGAGTCGATAAACCATTCTGTGCTGTGAGCCTTGTTCGTCCTCGCTACGAACGATGTGAACAGCACCACATTTGGCTAACTACTTCTTCCATCCGTTGTCGGACTTTGATTGGGACAATTTCTGGCAATGTGTCCGTGCACTTAACATTAGAAACACCTGGGTTCTAATGCACGTCTTTGATTGCCTTTCTTTACAGCTCCTTTGATACGACTACCACTATATAAAACGACACCGTTTGCACCACCACCAGAGCATCTATCATCATACTTGATGTCCTGAAGTAGTTTGGTTTTTATTGCGTCCGCTGTAATCTGTACACTAGAGCTTTCTAGTCCCATAATCATTGGCTTATTATTGTGGTCTCCAAAAGGACAACGAAACGTCTGCGAAATGGCAGCGGAAAATAATTTGTGGAGGGTTCCAACAGCTGCTACACAAGTAGCAGTGTTACCATCACTGTCAATTTATCTTCGATTTGGATACTCGAACTTTTCGCTGGGTCCTTAAAATTTTCATTTGGTAATTGTCTTAATTTAGAATATTTACTTTAAAGTTTCGTGATTTTTTGGCGAAAAAAATACATAGGTACTTGAATAACAAACGTATTCTTTTCGCATGAAGAAACCGTAACCATTTTCTTTTGCTCTTTTTGACCACTTAAACTTGATGGCTGAACTCATTCTTGGTCTTCAAATGGCTTATGAATTATAAAGTAAGTTTATCAAACAAAATTGGCAAATTACCTTTAAAATTTCTGAAAAAAAAAGATTTAAAAAAATTTTCCGTATGAACAACTTTGTTCGATCAACTTCTTAGTTAATTCCACAAAAAAAATAAACAAATCATTCCACGGAAATATTTAATTTCTTTACTGTTCCATCTGTCTGAATATATGCCAATGAGCTTAGGTATTTTTGGCGCCAACATTTTCCAACTTGCCTCCATACCTCTTATAAAATCTGGCAACACTGGAGTACAAATGTCAAATTTTCGCAAGCAAATAATGTCCCGGACAATAAACGTGTGCGAAAAGAGTGTTGAATTGTACTGTTACATTCAGGCTGGGATTCGTAAACGCTTTTATCAACTACTAGTATCGTTTGTGGTCGAAAATCGACCATACCTTATAACTATAAGTTTGTATACTAAAAAACGTACTACCATTATTCTCGTTACTTATTTATGTTTTTTATAAACTAAACGAAAAGAGCGACATCTATAATATATGAAAAAAAAAAGTGCACGACATAGAATCCCTTATTTCTGAGTATGTATGTTAAGCAGTTCATTTACTACGATGGATCATAGCAGGGCGAAAGAACACCACTATGGGGCCAACTTTTGATTTGTAACAGAATCATATTATATTTTGTATTATCTTTTGTATGTATTTGGCTCAAAATCGTTAGCGGTTTTTGTAAAATTTGCCAGACAAAACAGTACCAAATATCGTAATGTTTAATTTGAAAAATACTATTGCGTAACTATTTAGTATAAAACCGATTATAAGTTATTGTTCGGGATGTAAGTATTGCATCGTTTTTCAAGTTTTATCGAAATCAACAATGGGGTTTTCGAGATATGAACAGTTTTTAAAATTAGCTTTTTCGGTGCTTCGAATTTAAAATTGAGGACATAATAGTTTTGAAAACATCCATTTGACTCCAAGTTTGCATTTTGGTCAAAATCGTTAAACTGAAAAAAAACTAAATTAAAAAAAATATCCTTTTTTCAAAAATCCATTGTACCTACGATAATATAGGGCAAAACTGAGTTTGTTATTAAGTTGTAAATGACCACATTAGCTCAGAAATTAATTTTTGTTACAATAGTATAGACCGTTTCCGAGATAATGTCGTGTCGTAAGCAATGTTTGCAATTTGCTTTGCACGGTCGACGCGAGAGAGCGTCTGCATTAGAGTGAAGACTTCCCAGCCGTTCGATCCACCTTGCGACTTGGCCTTCAGGATTCTTAAAGCGCAGTAGCCACTTTAAAGATGCATGGTCTGTGCGGAGGATGCATTTCCGCCCATAAAGGTACTTATGGAAATGTTTTGTTGCCAATACCAAAGCAAGGAGTTCGCGCCTGGTAACACAGTAGTTCCTTTCTGTCTTTGAGAGAACTTTGCTGAAGTAACAAACTACTTTCTCTTGGCCATCGTGCACCTGGGAAAGGACGGCTCCAATTCCCACATTACTAGCGTCTGCATCCACAATAAATGTTTTCCCAGGGGTGGGGTACGCTAGTATGGGGGCGTTGCACAACTGTTGTTTAAGTTCCTTGAAGCTCTTTTCGCACTCACCTGACCATTTGAATTGTTTGCCTTTTTCTGTCAGTTGATGCAAGCTCTTTGCGATCCTGGCAAAGTCCTTTACAAATCGCCTGTAATAGGTCGCAAGTCCCAGGAAGCTTCTCAGTTGATGTTTGTCTTTGGGTACCGGCCAGTTTTTCACTGCATCGACCTTCTCCGGATCAGTCTTGACTCCTTTGGAAGAGATTTTTTTTTTTTTTTTTTTTTTTTTTTTATCCGAGGGTAGGTGAAAATCTTCCAAAGACACTATGAGAATAGCAAGCGCGTTCTCATAGTAGTGTCAGATTTTTACTGACTAAAAACACCACCCTTCTAAAGATTGTTAGATACTGCAACTAAGATATAACTTATCAAGCAATTTTTCTATCATTAAATAAATACTTTTGACAGGTTACTTTCCAATGAAAGATCCTGCGTGTTCCGCAAATTAGACGCGGTTAATCTTATCTTGCCAAGTCGAACGGTTTCGTTCTTTGTAGTCGGCGCAATAAATTGCTCTCGTCCAAGATTTGTCGGACTGT
Source organism: Cheilosia vernalis (assembly GCA_949126925.1). Taxonomy (NCBI): domain Eukaryota; kingdom Metazoa; phylum Arthropoda; class Insecta; order Diptera; family Syrphidae; genus Cheilosia; species Cheilosia vernalis. The sequence goes on from OX421358.1 coordinate 47,137,627, forward strand.
ATTGTTGATATGTCCGATTAGTCGGTTTCTATGCTTTCTGGCGAAGCTTCTAGATTCAGCTTCGATTGTTGGAATTCCGAGATCCCTATGGATATCGTCGTTTGTAATATACCATGGTGCTTGTACAATTTCTCTAAGCACTTTATTTTGAAAAGTTTGTAAAATATTGGCATTTGTTTTCTTGGTACAACCCCAAAGTTGTATACCGTAGGTCCACACCGGCTTTAGCACTTGCTTGTATAAAAGCAGTTTGTTCTCAGTACTGAGCTGGGAATGTTTTCCGAGTAACCAGTACATTTCTCTATATTTGATATCGAGTTCTTTACGTTTCATTTTCACGTGCGAACTCCATTTCAGCTTTGCGTCGAGTGTCATTCCCAGATATTTGGCCTCGTTTGCAAAGGGTATTCGGGCCAAGTTTAGAAAAATTGGCAAGTCATTAGTTTTCTTATAAGTGAAATTCACGTGAACAGATTTAGTTTCGTTGAGGGCGATCCGCCAGTTCCTTGTCCATTCATTTACCTTATTCACTGCGGCTTGCAGTTTTGTAGTCGCTTCTTCGATTGTATTACCTACAGCTAGGATAGCTGTGTCGTCGGCGAACGTAGCAAGGGTAGTGCCATCTTCCCTTGGTATATCGCGAGTATATAACAAATAGAGAAGCGGACCAAGGACGCTTCCTTGCGGTACCCCGGCCGAAATTTGTTTTAGCTCCGAGTATTCATTTCCATTTCTAACCCGGAAGAGTCTATTCCCGAGATATGATTCTAGAATATCATATAGGCTTGCGGGGAGAACTTGTCGTAATTTAAATTTCAAGCCGTCGTGCCACACCTTATCAAAGGCTTGTGAAACGTCAAGGAATACACTTGAGCAAATCTTTTTTTCTTCAAATGCTTTCTCGATTACGTCAGTAGTTCTATGTACTTGGTCAATCGTCGAATGCTTGGTTCTGAATCCAAACTGGTGGTCAGGGATAAGATTATTGTCTTCAATAACCGGCTGTAGGCGCCTAAGCAATATTCTTTCGAAGACTTTGGAAATTACCGGAAGAAGGGAAATCGGTCTATACGATTTTACTTCATTTGGCGGTTTTCCTGGTTTTAAAACCATTATGACCTCCGCGACTTTCCATTGACTCGGCACGTGTTTTAGTCTGAGCGCAGCATTTATGATATGAAGGAGCTTAATTAATGCTTTCCTTGGAAGAGCTTTGAGAACTTCTCCGGTGATCAAATCATAACCAGGAGCTTTCTTAGGTTTTAGGGATTCGATTTCACGTTTTAGTTCCCTTGGCGTTGCTCTTGTGAGTGTTGAATCGTCAGGTTGTAATTCCGTCCTATTAGTATTGTCGTAGATCGCTTGGCCATCGTACGGTTTAAAGGTTTCTTCTAGATGAGCGGCAAAAACGTCCGCTTTTTGCTTATCTTCCCTTGCCCATTCATTTTGATTTATTCTAATTGGCGGCGCGGGGATTTTGGGCCTTTTGGTGCCTTTTACAGCTTTCCAAAGTGAATAATTGGAATCTTTTTTCGCTGTTAAACTTTCAAGGTAAGAACCTATCGCACGATTTCTTAAATCCTTAATGACTGTTTTCAACAAATTGCACAAATAATTCAAATGTGCTTTATGTTGCGGAGCGCGACTCTGTTGCCATTTCTTGCGCGCCTTCCTTTTTTCGTTGACCAATTCTTTTATTTCGGGAGGATATCGTAGCCCGTATTTGACCGGCGTTTTCCTTGGATTAGGCGTATTATTCCAGGAGGCGAGCTGTACGATCTCGACGAAGCGATCAACTTCAACTTCAAGTTCATAGGGTGTCGTAAGTGGAACACTCAGTTGAACATTCTCTTCTATTTCGTTCCTAAAGCCTTCCCAGTTAGTGTTTCTACCAGTTAATCTCGCTGGCTCTAGGTTATTGACTAGTTTTACACTCAATGTTAATATAACCGGTGAGTGGTCAGATGATAGATCAAAGCTCTCTTCAACTTTAATGTGGTGGGTAGGTTTTCCTTTCACGACGAAGAAATCTATCAGATCAGGTAGTTTTGAAGTATCAGTTGGCCAGTAGGTCGGTTTGCCCGTCGAGAGGAAATCGCAACTGTATTCCATACCTGCCCCATAGAGCATTCTACCTTTTCGCGAGATGTATCTGGAGCCCCAGAACGTGTGCTTCGCATTAAAATCGCCGCCAATAATGAAGTTTGGTTTGAGCGATTTAAGCAGGTTAGTGAAATCACTTTTTTCAAGCGCGGAACGCGGTGGACAGTAGATAGATGAAATTCTAAGAGTACGCTGACTATTTTTAACTCGAATCGTGCACAGTTGCATAGTTTCAAGCTCTATCTTGAGGTCTTCGTATTGTTCAATGCAGTCTTTAATAAGCAATGATGATCCACCTCTGGCGTTCCCCGATGGGTGACAAGGGTGGAAATCATTATATCCTTTTATTTTTAAATTCGATCCCTTTTTCACGTGAGTTTCAGAAATCAAGCAAATGTCAATATCTTTCTCGCGTATGAATATTTCCAATTCGCCGAGTTTTTGTAAAAGCCCGTTTGCATTCCAAGTGCATATTTTTAACATTGGTTTTTCATTCATGTTATTTTTGAAGCACGCGTTTTCTGTGAATTATTTTCGAGCTTAACCAAGCGATCGAGAATAATTTTATTTATTTTGCTTTGTTCTTCAAGTTTCTCGAGAATAACTGAGAAAACATGAGAAACAGGGTCCGGCGAAGTTTCAACGTTTTTCGCTCCTTCGAATGCCGCGGCCTGAGCGTAGGTCTGTACTCTGGCTGTCCGAGGGCCACTATTCGATGGCTTTCCTCGTGGTAACTTTTCAGTAGCGTTTCTTTTGACAACAGAGGTCGAGGGCCTTTCAATTGTCTCTCTTTCTCTGACAATGCTACGCTTTTGAACCGTAGGTTTTATATTGCTTACAACCTCCTGGGCGGTCCTACGCTTTACCTTGGTAAGCGGCTTTGTTTTTTTATTTTGGCTTTTGAGTAGCGCATCTCTCCGTTTTTGCAACTCCTTAGCTACTTCACAGCCTCTATAATTTGCCGGGTGCTTTCCCTTACAGTTAGCACAGGTAGCGGAGGATTGTTTGTTTGCTCCACAGTCTTGGGAGAAATGACTTCCGGCGCATTTTACACATCGCGGCTCTTTTTTGCAATACATTTGCGTATGATTGAATTCTTGGCAACGTTTGCACTGTGGAATTGTTTTCAAATTTCTGCGCATGGGCTCGATTTTTACCACAATATTAAGTATGGTTTTAATTCGGTAGATATCTTCGATATTATCAGACCTATCGAAGGTAAGCATAAAGAGCGGAAGTCCACGCCTTATCAGGATGTCCTTATCTTCTTCCGTTTTTAGCTTCTCTTTCTTGATGATATTTACGGCATCAAGAATTTTAAACCCTTTGGAACGGAGGTCGTTTAAAACCTCTTCTTTGGTGCATGAGGGGTGGAGTCCCCTCGCTAAAACACGATGTGGCCTTTCTGACTTTATTTCAAAAGTATACCACTGGATCTTCTCGGTATTTAGCTTTTGGGACACTGCCCGGTAGTCTTCGTGGTTAACGACGTTAATTTTCCACGCATTATTCCTCAAAGATGTTACCTTAAATTCCGATGTTATCGTTCCTTTAAGGAGGCTGTGAAACTTATTATACTCCGTTATCCCAACGACGTTTATTGGAGGCGGTGGACGAATTTGCCCTCGGAGTTGTTTTTCTTGCGGTACTTTACGCGTTTGTTCTCTTAAAGGCTCGACTTCAGGCGAAGAACCGGCTCTCCTTTTCTTACTAGGTCTTTTCTTAGGGACCCGATTCGTTTCGCGTGCTAGCTCTTCTTCGTCAGTGTGGTATTCCTGACTAGGCAAGCGTGGTGGAGTACATTCGCGTTCTTTCTGAGAATTAGTGTTCCTTAGAACATTATTTTCTTCTTTTAACAGTTCTATCTCTTTCTTCAGAGTTTGAGGAAGAGATGATGTGCCAGAGGTACTTCACTTCTGGTCTAAATAAGGAACACTTCTTCGGGTTAAGTTTTAGTTGCGCACTTTGTAGCCTTTGGAAAACCTCCTTAAGGTTATCTCGATGTTCATTAAATGTTTTTCCTACTACGATGACATCGTCCAGGTGGACCAAGCAGGTTTTCCATGTTAGTCCCAGCAGAACGCGCTCCATTAGACGTTCAAAGGTAGCTTGAGCATTGCACAGTCCAAATGGCATTACTGTAAACTGCCAAAGCCCGTTTCCTGCTGTGAATGCGGTTTTCTCGCGGTCTTCTGGATGGATCTGCACTTGCCAGTAGCCACTCTTCAGATCGAGAGTCGAAAACCATTTGGCTCCGGATAGTGTGTCCAGGGTATTGTCAAGTCTTGGAAGGGGGTAGCTATCCTTCTTGTTGACGTTGTTGAGTTGGCGATAGTCCACGCAGAATCTCGTACTTCCGTCTTGCTTCTTGACCAGGACGACCGGCGATGCCCACGGACTTTTTGAGCTTTCAATCAGTCCCTCCTTTTCCATCGCCGACACCATTTCTGCAACCTCCGTCTGCTTAGCCAATGGTAGTCGTCGGGGAGGCTGACGAATCGGTCTCGCATCTCCGGTGTCGATTCGGTGTTGTACGAGATGTGATGGCCATACTCGCTGTTCTGCGAAGCAAATATATCAGCGAACTCGTTGATTAAACTACCTGCTATGGACCGCTTCTCCTGATCCAGCTCGCACTCTCCGAGTATATTCTTTTTCATCTCCGATTTCTCCGCAGGTCTAACCGGTTTCACTTGCATTGGACAACTTTGATACCGCAGTAATGGGTACGCACTTTCCAATCACTTCCCCTTGCTTTAATTTCACGCTTTAGTTTTCCACATTGAGGACACGAACGGGAACCAAGTTGTTTTTAGGTTCAACCAGCATCTTTCCGACGTTATACCTCTGATAATAATTTTCTGCATCTGGCTCGACTAGGTAGAATCGGTGGCTCCCAGGGTCACCTTCCAGCTTTGTCCAAATAACTGTTTCTGACGAAGGTGGTAATATTTCGTTCTCACTTACAACTGTCCTTAGAGCTGCGACGTTCTCGTTCCCGTAAACCATCGGAATCTCGACGTTCTTGTACTTTAAAACTTGCGAACCGATGTCGAGCACTATATCATGCGTCTTCATAAAGTCGATTCCGATGATGCATTCGTCACATATATCAGCCACTAAGAATGCATGGGAGAAGACTATTCCTGCAAGGTTTATCGTCAAGAGTACCTCACCATACACCTTTGCTGTTGCTCCAGTTGCTGTTTTCAGACAGTAGCTGCTGGTGTTGTGCAGCCATGATTGGCGAACGATGTCCCTTCTGAATATGGACCTGTATCGATTGTGGCCACATACTTTTTCTGGTCGATATGGGCTTCCACTGTCAAGCTTTTATTACATCGTTTGGTCTGCGAAACCTGAATTGCGGCCCTGGGGGCGTCGATTCCGGAAACCAGCTTCTGCCCCGCGAATTTGGTTTTTACTCGTTCCCGACTGATAGCTTTGTGATGTTCCATCCGCCGAATTTTCAAACGCCTCCTCGTTCGTAGTTCTGCAATGTGGACAACTGCCCTGTCTACGTTCGGCTCTACACTGTCGTTGTAGATGTCCAATTTTGTTGCAGTTCCAGCAACGGATCGGTCCCCTTCGAGAACTGTTACGGTCTACTACTGCGGCTCTCTGGCACAAGCATTCAACGGATGTAATTTCTCTCACGCGGTGAAATCCTTGAGATGCTTGGTCAGCAGCTTTCATCGTTAAGGCAAATGCCAGTGCCTCAGGAAGAGTTCTCTTTCCAGCCATTCGTAGAGCCATCTGCAGTTGTCTGTCCTTGTGGCTTGTGTAAATGCCTCAATAGCCATTTCATTGATGACATCCTCGCCGGCATTGGGATAAGACAAGTGCGCTAGCCGTTCGATATCAGCTTGCAGTTGCTGGAGTGTTTCTCCCCTCTTCTGGATTCTACTGCGCAGTTGCCCCCTATACACTTGCTGCATGTGGTCGTCACCAAATCGCATCACAATAGCCTTCACCAAAGTCTCGTAGTCACGTTGTTTTTCTTCAGAGATAGTTTGAAGTAATTCTGCAGCTGTACCTCGTAATGCGAGCGTTAATGCAATCGACTTATCCTCGTCGTCCCATCCATTGGTCGTTGCAGCTGCTTTTGAAACGTTTTGTTAATTTCCTCAAACTTTGTTTCATGCTCGTTTAATTTTTCATCAATCGCGTCAATTTTTACATCTATAACATTCTTAAATTCTTCCACAGCATCTTTTTTTGCGGCGACAATGGAATTTGTCTGTTCTTCAAGAGAATTTTTCTGTTCTTCTAGAGAATTCTTCTGCTCTGCGAACTTCAATTCCATGGAATTCTTCTGCTCTTCTAGGGAATTCTTCTGTTCTGCGAACTTCAATTGCATAGAATTTTTCTGTTCTTCTAGAGAATTCTTCTGTTCTGCGAACTTAGATTCCATAGAATTTTTCTCTTCTTCTAGAGAATTCTTCTGTTCTTCCATCTTCGCAAGAAGTAATTCCATCATAGAGCTAATGTCAACGCCTGTACTTACTTGTTCTTCTGACACGTCGAATAGCATGGTTTTTGGATCTTTTCCCTCGTTTTGGACAGCTTCCTGCAGACGAAGTATGAGGTCACTTTTCCCTCCAGCTGTGGATAGATTCCGCTTTTCTAGTTCACTTTTGAATTGGGGTATGCTTAAATGTAGCAATACACGACCCATTTTGTTTGTCTCTTGTAATTTGCTAAGTACTAAGTGTCTAAGTGCAGCTAAAAAAAAAAAGTGAATTTGTGATTTTCTAAATTACAAGAGACAAACCAAATGGGTCGTGTATTGCTAAATTTAAGCATACCTACCCCAATTGAAAAGTGAACTAGAAAAGCGGAATCTCTCCACAGCTGGAGGGAAAAGTGACCTCATACTTCGTCTGCAGGAAGCTGTCCAAAACGAGGGAGAAGATCCAAAAACCATGCTATTCGACGTGTCAGAAGAACAAGTAAGTACAGGCGTTGACATTATCTCTATGATGGAATTACTTCAAAGAACTTTGCATGTGTAACATAGGGCGAATCATTCGTGCGCACGAAAACGTTTGATCGTTTCGCCTTACAGAATCTGGCCCCAGTATTTTCCTGAGCGAAACTGAGCCCATAACCTGTAAAATCGGGAACAGGAAAATATCTTTGAAGCGTGAAATAAAAAGGACAACCTGTTTTGATGAAATTGAAAGTATGAAAAATGTTTTATTATAAATGTAAATGTATACAGCGTAAAGTATAGGGTGTACAATGTTGTGAGAACAGTGTTACCATACACAAGTGAAATAGGTTCTCACTTATTTTTTACAGATCTGTGGTTGATTATCTATTCAAATATAATAAGTAACCTACATACTACAATAATTTTGTCGCCGTGTTTTTAAAAAAAAAGAAGTAATGGAGCTAATTTATTGGTATTTTCATTTTGCAACTTTTTGGGTATAACTGAAGTCGTTAACTGATCCCAAGTCAAATAAACTGTAAGTATCTAGATTCTAGAATAGTCTCCTCATTTTAATAATAAAATGGGTAACTTAATAGTCGAAGTTCTATGAAACACAATACAAAATTGAATACAGACCTAAATAGTCTCTTGTTTCTTAACGAAGTGTTTGCAACTTCCAAATAGTTGAGAACCTTAGCATAATTTAAATAAACTATAATTAACTGGATAGTTTCCTTATTTTTAAAAAAATTTCAATTTATGTTTTATAGAAGGTTTTAGTTTTTTATTGGGAGCGAGTTTTTTCCTGGACGTACTTTAAAGTTTGAAATTGAGGGAATTGTTGTTATACATTATAATTTGAAGGTATTTAAAAAGAGACCAAAAAGAGAGCATAATGAATAAAGAAGATCATAAACGAATATGCTTTTCACACCAAGGCCAAAACCGGGTTTTCGCCAAATCCTTAATCCTTAAACAAATAACTCAACATCGCCAAGGATAAGGAGTTGTTAAAGAAAGAACAGATATGGTAGGTACATGTTTATTGTTTTATTTGTATTTAGCTGACTAATGCGAAGAATCACCCGTTGTATAGTAAACTGGGGAATATGTGTTTCTGCAATATAGTGAAAATACATTTATGAACAAGTAGCTAGCTATTTGATGAAAAACATAATATTTATCGACCTGGTAAAAAACTGTATGATTTTGGTTTACATTTTTCAGGTTAAATCTGAATTAGAATGCCTTGTTAAGCTTTTGGATGGGAAGCTTTATAAAGAAGAAGAAATTGCCATGGAGGAGTTACATCAATATTTGATTGAAGACGACGGTTGCTGGGCTCTAAGTGACAATTTTTTAACGTTTGTGGGTAAGTTAAAATCTACTTATTTTTGTTTTCGTAGCATACGACTTTTTAAACTTATTTTTACAGCACGTGTGTTAAGAGAACCGTCATTTTCTCCAGACACAAGAATACATATGATCAGAGTCTTAGCATATGCAGCGCTTAAGGATGACGTCATTATTTTGTTGCATCAAGATAGAAAGGATCACACTTTGATGAACTTTGCGCATGACTTTGACAAACACTCACCTGACGAGCAACAAGCCTGGGCTATTTTCGTAGGGTTTTAAAATTTGTTATTAAAATGTACAGTATGATTATTTAAAGACCCACGTTTCTAATTTTCAGATTTGTAATTTGTTTGAAAACATTAATTCATCTGAGTGGCTTTTGTATATATCAGAATGGGAGTATAACAACCAGACGATTTCCAACATAAGAGTTACAACAAAAGTGACAGCACATTGTGTGCTCTCTAATTGTCCAACACTTAAAAATATTGGCACATGGATCCTGTTCAATTTATCAATTAAAGAAGTTAAAACAGTGGTATGTAGACATAGTTTTAGAATTTAACAAAATGTTTATTTTAAATACTTCGGATTCTCACATACCAAAAGTGTACCGAACAAGCCAAGAGAAACGATACCGCAACATCTTAAAAGCTATTAGTTAAGTCCAGAAAACGAACACATTTTAGCTACGAAATATGATTACAGCACACTTAAAATTGATGTTCTGTAACAATAATTAGGTACGCAAATGTTGTTCTTAACGCTTAAGCTGTCATATCTAGTTGCCATGCATACTGCATAGTGCTTCTACAAAAGTGGTAGCAAGTTCCATTTTGGTGATAGTGCTATAGTGTTTACATTATATACGGTGAGGTATTGCCATATGGGAAAAAAAAATTGCAGCAAGTTAATTAAAACACTTATCATACCAAAACTGTTCTTTTGGTAGAACAAACTCGCACGTAACTAGGGTATACAAAATTACAATCGGGTAAAAATTAATCGTAAATTACAATAATTCTAAGGTATGGTGACTATTTTAGATGATGCGCTAAGGAAATGTTACGCTGTTTACAAATTTTGGCGAATATCTACTTAAATTGAAAAGCTTTTCGAGTTTATTGTTTTTAGCTATATGAACGGTGCCATATTTCTTCCCGCCCACATTTCGTGAAGTGTTTGTTAGTTATCATACTTCCATGTTGTGAATTTTGTCAGCTGTAGCTGGTATATTTAGTGTTATTGCTTTAAAATTAGAAAAAAAATGCAAATTAAATTCATTTAGAAAGCGAGGTGCTCCTTTGTCAAAATACCGCCCACATTTTGCATAAACAATATACATTCATGGGCTGCGTCAATTTATATTTAGTTTGGTTTATTTTGATCGTATATTTCACAGTAGAATACCCTGGCTTTTAAAAAAAAAAAAAATTTTTGGTACGTTCGTTTTTTGACACTCTGAATGAGTGCCGCTTGATATGTTTACAGTACGGGGTGGACTAGTTAGAGCGATCATATCAATGCATCGATCGCGATAAATACCTATTATATACATATAAGCAAAAAACAACAGTAGATACCAAAAAAATCGAAAATATAATAGACGTAGGTATTACAAAAAATAGACTACATGGTGGAATGAAGTAATTACTGGGGGTTGCAAATGGAAAAATCATACATCGTATAGACTATATAGATAATATGATCGGCCCAAAGAATCCCGTCAGGCAAAAATGTAATTTCGGGGCCAGGTATTTACGTGCAAATCGGTGGACACAGCCATGAATGACGGCGAAGAAAAAACTGAAGTTTTGAGTTCCAACGAATCTTTAGTTGAAAGTCGGTTCGTTACGACTTTGCTTCTGATCCCGAATGATTTTCCATTTGGCTTCCGCAATGACAATTAACAAGGCGCAAGAAGGCAGTGATTGGAAATCTGCGGAATGAAATCGACATAAAATTTGAAACGGAAGTTTGGATATAACATCCGAACATTGTTTCTGGAGTAGCATAACTCTACTTAATTGATTGTGCGGCTCTCGACCTCTTTCTTTATCTTCCGGAGAAGCTGATGTTCTCCAGTCGTCTTTTGGTTATATGATGACCTCTTTTTCCTATTTTGGAGGTAAAATAACGTTCTTTAAATCATACTTATGAAAGTCATACGTTTTGTTTAATTTCTAACAGGAACACTTTTTACTTGTTAGTCACATATCATTCCGTTCTGTGCCAACAAATTCTTATCAATAAGAATCCAAGTCTATTCATACAGAAACTAACCACCGCTATATATATATATATTGACTATACTTGATACGTCCACGTATAATATATATATTCATGCACTTGACAGTAGAAGATTGAAGATGATACGCAGCTGTGCCGGCAAGTTGCAGTGCAGTGGACAACATTAAAAGGTCGAAAACAAAAAATGCTATGATAAAGTCGAAACGGAAAGCCGTTTTTTTGTGTTCACACGCTAAACGCAAATAGCGAATGAAAGGATAATGATGGGAAAATGAACCTTTATGGCCAAGCCAGATTTGGCTAATTTTCTTCCTTCAGACAAGTGGTAGAAATCAGTACTTCCTTTTTTGTTTTCAGCTGGCGGGATGTTATGTTTACTCTGTGTTGGGAACTAGGAGATAGCTTAGCGTTAGATAAGGAATTCTAACTAGTATTCCTATAAAACATATATGAAAAACTGTAATTTTAAATTTACATGTCCATTAAAAAATATAGTTCATATAGTTGCTTGTTATGTAAATGATGCTCCAGCTTTCATGTCTTTTAGCAATTGGATACAAAATAACGTTATATTTGTCATTTATGTAACAATGCACTGTGACTACCGCTTTAGCCATTAACATGTTTTAAGAATAAGTATAAACGTGCTGTGCGGAATTGAAATGTTCATTCTCAACTCTTGTAGGTGTTTGATGACGTTGCTGTGGAACTTTCTATGGCAATTCTGCAATTCTTTAATAGCAGTCCAAATGAAGAACAAGTGTACCGTGCTCTCAGGGCACTAGTACGCTTTCTAGAGGTAAGTCGGTCAATATTTGTACAATCCTCTTAAAGTCATAATATGATTCTTTTATTTATTTTATTTGCTTTCATTCACTTTTTATCAATTTATCAATAACAACAATTTCGAAGTGATTAAATTACAACTACATTCATTTATGTCGTTTTCCATTGGAATAGAAAAATCAAATCTCCAGCGTTGCCACTTGCAAAAATGAGGAGCGCAGTAGATTATTACAAAAAAATGCAGTAAATTGGATTTTTCCGCAATAGATTTTTTACTATACAACAAACAATTGAATAAAGCTATATAAATAAATAGCCCTTTTTTATTATCAGCCATGATCTATATAGATCATCGATTTACATGCACTTACAACAACAGCATATGATCCTGCTTCAAGTCAAGATCATGAACCAGGATCTGAAAATTATTTCTACTATTACTTGCAGCGCCAGTGCCTGTAAATGATAGCCACACATTCACGTTGCCAAACTAAAAAATTCAATACTCCTCATAGCACAAAAAATCAATAAGCATTTTTTTACACCCAATAAATTTCCCCTCCTTGGAGATTTTGCTCTTTAATTCTGTAAAGGTATGACAAGCCCAGCGAAATATTACATATTTTTTTAAGTTAATGTTTCATAAACATTTATTTAACAAACAAATGTTTATTTAACAAAAAAATGTTTCGCAATTCTTAAATAATTATTGTTTCACAAGTTTCCCGGCAGAAAGGTGAGAGTTGTTTTTTGTTTTCTCATAAGGTACAAATGTCCAGAAAATCTTGGAATATAACTATAATGAAATATGTAAACTAGCAGGCTGCATAAGTTTAAATTATTTTCAAAACTAATTATTGGGAAAAATATTTTTTTTATCTCAAAATATTGCATAAAATTGTAACTGCAACTGTTTTCGCCGAGTTTTTTGGACAAATAGCTTTAAATTTTTGTGAAGTGACGTTTTTATTTTAACAATCAAACTTATTTTGTGTGTGTGCAGAGAGAGAGAGCTATGGTGCGATCACAACATGAGCATTATTATGAAAAATATAATGCTTTGTCTAAGAATTCCAATCTTAGCGGACCAGATGTGCAAACTGCGGTTTTCATTATTTTTCGAACTGATTGTAAACACTCTAAATTAGTTCTTAAAAAACTCTCACCTTCAAAAATAAAAATTATTAATTTGATTCATATGGCAACACCCCCGACAAGCAACTGAAATGTCACAAATAACTGTTTGTTAATGAATAATAGCACGGGCTCTCATCCAAAATTTTATGGAAAAATCAGGGAAGGTAAACGGAAGTTGACCGTGTAGTTTGGATAGTCTTTGGTTTATCAAACAAAAGTGCAGTAGATTGGATGGTGTCATCGCAACTCATACCCCGACTACTCATACCCCGCACTTAGCGACATCTACATCCCAACTTTGCAACTGGACACTTACCTTCTTACTACTCACCCTTATCGTTCGAGTTGTTGTCTATGGCAATTAGTGTCAAAAATAAGTGTTACCATATTACAAATCAATTTGTGTTCGAAGTTTGGTGGTGGCTTGTAAACCATTTTGTGAAATGGAGTAGGCAGGTTATATTCACTTATGAATACGGACACACTTCTATGGATGAATATTTTTGCGAATATTTGTCGTTTATATTCTCATATTTTCTAAAGTTAAAATAATAAGTTTTTGAGAAAATAAATTGACTTTTAGCTTCAGAGAATTTGAGAAAATAAAAGTAAAGAAGTAAATTGAGAAAATAAAAGTAAAAAATTTACTTACTTTAAAAAGTCAATTTCTTTGCTCAAAAACTAGGTTGATAGAAATTAATTAATAATATTTACCGTCTTGGAATTGTATAACTCCATTTCAGGTACAAGACACATAAAATATTTCCCACCCTTTTACCTTTATACTTAGCATTACATACATTTTTACATACCTTCTTCCCCCATATCATATCTTTCCAAATTCCACAAACATTAATTATTAAAGAAACTTTAACCAAGCACTCAACATAATTCTGGATTGAGTGATGCGATTACTGGTTGTTAGTTGTAAAGTTGCGATGTAGATGGCGCTAGGTTGCAAATTTGGCAGGGGATGAATCGTCTGGGTATGAATTGCACCCGACCCCATTTGACCGCTGCAATGGATATTAACTTAATTTGAATAGATTTTTACACACCCACCACAAATGTAAAGAAAGAAAAATCGTTGGGCACGGAAAATCTGAAATCTGAGAGCAAAGTCTGAAAATTTCAATGGAACACGACATTAGGCATTTACAATTTTTTTTTTTTTTTTTTAAGTTTTCGTCAAAAAAGATAAATCATTCATCAGATACAGGACTACAAGTACTATATTGCTTTTTTTAGTCTTACGAATCAGTTTCAATCCCTATTCGCGAAAAACTTCTTGAACCCCTCTACCGATTCTGGGTTAGCTTTAACATTTATTTAATTTGGGTCCCACTTGAGAGTAATGTGTCCTTAAATTACCCAACCTGTAAAGAAAGGCGCTAAAACACCTATAGGATCTAGTGTTATAGAGCTCGCCACCCACAGAAAACACATTCCCTTTTATGAACAGTGCGACTTCGAAAAAAAACACCTAATACAAATCTGAGCCGTTGCGTCGATTGAAGTTCTTGCAGCAAGGTTTGAGGAAAAGAATTTTAAGGGTACTATTTACTTCTCTTTGATAAAGTCAAAAGTGTCTGTGCTTGTAAAATGTCGCGTCTATTTTTACTTTTCCAAAATACATTAAAGCTTAGTATCCTGCTCGCCCTAAACTTTATCTTCCATACAAAAATGTCTACAAAGATAAAATCTAGCGAGGCAGTTTAGCAAACCAGTATTTAGCGCGAGCAGGATACTAAGCTTAACCAACGGACTGTCAATTGTATTTAACTATAAATTTATGTACTTTTCGTAAGCGTTATAACTTCGTAGCAGCATACCACGGCGATATCTAGTGGGCGAATTGTCGAATTTACTTGAAAAGCAATATACTTACATAATAGTTTCTTCCAAATAAGATTTCGTTTGTTTTGTTCCTCAATTAAAATTCCGATTTATAGCGAGTACAGTTTTAATTCAATTATTTCCTTTTTTCCCAGGTTTCTTCAGATGTCGGCTCATTTATTCAAATGATTGGACCCCATCCAAAAATGTTTGCAGGCATGAGTGAGCGGGTAAATGAACTTGTAGATTGCGTAACAGCGAAAGTGCCTGTATAAATTGGAAGCACAATTGGGGAGAAAATGATTTCCAACTAATTGTAAAAATGTTTTCTTTTAATATTTTTAATTTTAAGTATGTAACCCCTGTTTAAAATACGAAATTACTAATAATAACTTTATAGTTTGCAGTAACATTTTACATTGAAATAAAAAAAATAAATAATTGAACACAAATCAAAATTTGGCAGCCATTTACAATCTTTTAACTTTGAAAAAAAAAAAGACAGGCACTCCGGGAGTGCCGACAGAAGTTATTACTTAAACAATTACGTGTGCATTTTTCGAATCGTCAGCAAATACTTTTAAATGAAGTGTTTCTTTATTGATTATTATAAATACTACAAATATTGTATTACAATTTTCACTTTCATTTAAAGCGCTATTGTACATGAAAGATAATGCATATTATTTTACATAAATATACTGCAATCTATTGCTTAAAATGTACATTTCCAAATATGTACATACATGGTACATTAAATTTAGTAATTAGGTTAGGTTAGGTTTGCGGGAAGGCGAGACAGGGGGAACCTGAGCCCGCCACACTTAGATCAATGTAGATCCGTTGTGATGCCCTTGGGGTTCTAATGACCCTCATACTGTGGAAACCTATGAAACCGGGTAGTCGAGCCATCTCGAGGATGATATAAATCTGTGTATGTCTTTTATAGACTTCTCAGAGAGGTCTTCCAGGTCTTTGAAAAAGTGTTGTCCAAGAATACTGTATCTGATGTGACAGAGTGCCGGGCAGTGGCAAAGAAAGTGTGGTGTGTCCTCATGCACATCCTCATCACCGCATCCTCTGCACAGGTCATCAGTGTTGATTCCCATTTTCTTGCTGTGATATTTCAGCATGTTGTGTCCTGTAATAATGCCTACAAGAGAGGATAACGATTGTTTCCCCATTTGTAGGATTTTTTCTGTCTTTTGTTTGTTGTAGATTGGCCACATTTTCCTGGTTATGACACAGGATTCGAGTTTACTCCATCTATCATTCGTCGCTGCCAGTATTTTGTTCTCGATTTCCTGTTTTAGGTTGCAGGGAGGAGTTAATACCGTGGTATCGGCTTGGTTGAGATCAAGTAGTGAACCTTTTCTTGCCAGCTCATCAGCTTTTTCATTACCGGGCACTCCATTGTGTCCAGGGACCCAGCAGATTCTTACATTGTGCTGAGCGCCAAGAACCTTTAGCTCTTCGCAACAGCGACTTAAAAGCTTTGATTTTATTTCCACGGCAGAGATACCTTTTATTGCCGCTTGGCTGTCAATGAAGAAAATGATATCTGCTTGAGGTATCGCCATCATTGCAACTTGCTTTGCGGCTGTTGTCACTGCCAGAACCTCAGCCTGGAACACGCTGCTGTAGTCAGGAAGTCTGATTGAACTGAATAGACCAAGTTTTTCGGAGTAGAAACCTGCTCCAACTCCGACATCCATCTTGGAACCATCTGTGTAGATGTGTATAGTTGGTTCGTTTGAGAGCGGTTGTAAGTTATGCCATTCCTCTCTACTGGGGAAGTGAGTGACAAATGGTCGTTCGAAGTCTAGGCGGGTAGCTGTATAGTCTGTGCATATATTGTTACCCGTATACTTGTTGAGGATCTGTGCATGACCCGTTTGGCTGTGTTTCCAGCTCTTAGTCTGGCTTAGTCGTAGGGCGCTGTTTGCAGCCGATTGCTGTACGAGAAGTTCGAGGGGTTTTAGATTTAATATGGCCTCAAGTCCCGCTGTGAGGTTGGTTCTTATTACCCCCGTAGTACCAATACAAGCCAATCTTTGGATCTTCGTCATTGTTTTCAGGTTGGTGGCTTTAGATAGCGCCTGCCACCAAATAAGGTTACCATAAGTTAGACCAAATATTCTGTTGCAGGCATAAAAAGCTATCATAGCCTTTTTTGCCCGTTCCTTTGTGTTAAGGTTCCAATTCAATTTACGATCTAGGATTACACCAAGATACTTGGCGTGAAGGCGAAATTCAGGAATTGCCCTCTTGTTAGTAAAAAGAACTAATTCTGCCTTTTGTGGGTTTACTGCTAGTCCGCACTTCTTTGTCCATCTGTTTAGTGTGGATAAAGATCCTGTTAATTGGTCACTGATAGTGGAGAGGAATTTGCCTGTTGCAAGCAGGGCTACGTCGTCTGCGTAAGCAACAGCTTTGACTCCACTAAATTCTAGCTTAATCAGGATTTCGTTTACCACGAGAACCCATAGAAGAGGGGAAAGAACTCCACCTTAAGGAGTGCTTCTAGATGCTGAGGCTTGAATTTTTGCATCTCCTAGTTCCGAACTGATTAGTCTAATTTGCCGCATGCACATTATCCAATCGATAATAGTGTTATTCACTTTAAGGTTCGTTAGTACTCTTTGAATAGCGTCGGATCTGACATCCTCCTTCAATGTCCAGAAAAGCTGCGAGAGTGTATTCTTTTACTTTTAGTGATCTCTCCACTATGCTGACCACATTATGGAGTGCTGTCTCAACGCTTTTGTCTTTTATATAGGCGTGCTGAGCCTGAGATATAGCATCCGGTCTTAAATGATTTCGGATGTGGATATCAATGAGTGTTTCAAATGTTTTTAGAACAAATGAGGTAAGGCTGATGGGTCTAAAGTCTTTGTCGGTTGTGTGACTGGGTTTACCTGCCTTGGGTATGAATACTACCTTCACCTCACGCCATCATTTTGGAACATACCCTAGTCTTAAGCTGTTAACAAATAGGTTTACTAGATGTGAAGCTATTAGTTTTTCGCATTTTTGTAGCATCTTCGGAAAGATGCCATCAATACCAGGAGATTTGTACAGTGAGAAAGAGTTAATTGCCCAGATTATCCTCTCTTCCGTTATCATTTCCGCTGGAATAGTATGGTCCACGAAGTTATCTACTACTAAATCGCTGTTTACATTAGACGTACATCCCGGAAAGTGCGTATGGAGAAGAAGTTCGAGTGTCTCATTGCACGATTATGTCCAAAGACTATTAGAGTCTTTAATGGACCCCATAGCGGTTGGTTCTTTAGCAAGGATTTTTCGGAGCCTAGCTGATTCTGTGGTAGTTTCCACTTCGCTGCAGAAGGTTCTCCAAGCACATCGTTTTGACCGTTGTGTCTCCGCCTTGAATGCTCTTTGACTGGATTTGTATTTCCCAGTCGCTGTCTGATTTTGTGCGCTTTGCTACGTTAAAAAGTTTTCTTGTTTCTTTTCTTAGGGTTGCCAGTAATTAAAGGTTTAGGGTTTAGTAATTAATTGGTATTCTTTGAAACGAATACCAATGAAATTTATGAATTTTCATCTACAAAAATTATACATAAATATTACAATTTCCATTTAATTTGTAAATTAAATATCCTATCTTTCTAGCTGCATACAACGATGCACACATACAAAGTTTCATTGGGATTGGTTGAATTTCTAAAAAAACGGACAACAGCGCCACCTATCGGATCCAAAACTATCCTACCTTTCTAGCTGCATACAACCATGCACACATACAAAGTTTCATTGGGATCGGTTGAGTTTCTCAGAAAACGGACAACAGCGCCGCCTATCGGGTCCAAAACTATACTATCTTTATAGCTGCACACAACCATGCACACAAACAAAGTTTTATTGAGATCGGTTGAGTTTCTCAAAAAAAATCGACAACAGCGCCACCTATCGGGTCCAAAACTATCCTATCTTTCTAGCTGCATACAACCATGCACACAAACAAAGTTTCATATTGAGATCGATTGAGTTTCTCAAAAAAATCGACAACAGTGCCACCTATCGGGTCCAAAACTATCCTATCTTTCCAGCTGCATACAACCATGCACACAAACAAAGTTTCATTGAGATCGGTTGAGTTTCTCAAAAAAATCGACAACAGTGCCACCTGTCGGGTCCAAAACTATCCTATCTTTCTAGCTGCATACAACCATGAACACAAACAAAGTTTCATTGAGATCGGTTGAGTTTCTCAAAAAAATCCACAACAGCGTCACCTATCGGGTCCAAAACTATCCTATCTTTCTAGCTGCACACAAACATGCACACATACAAAGTTTCATTGAGATCGGTTGAGTTTCTCAAAAAAATCGACAACAGCGCCACCTATCGGGTCCAAAACTATCCTATCTTTCTAGCTGCATACAACCATGCACACAAACAAAGTTTCATTGAGATCGGTTGAGTTTCTCAAAAAAAGCGACAATAGCGCCACCTGTCGGGTCCAAAACTATCCTATCTTTCTAGCTGCATACAACCATGCACACAAACAAAGTTTTATTGAGATCGGTTGAGTTTCTCAAAAAAATCGACAACAGCGCTACCTATCGGATCCAAAACTATCCTATCTTTCTAGCTGCATACAACCATGCACACAAACAAAGTTTCATTGAGATCGGTTGAGTTTCTCAGAAAATGGACAACAGCGCCACCTATCGGGTGTTGGTTTCTCGGTGACGATGACGCGGTGTCGGTTTTTTCGGTGACGATGACGCGGTGTCTTTTTTTCGGTTACGAAGACGTGGTGTCGTTTTAAAGGTAAAGCGAATTCACTAATTTCTTCCCATCTAAAAGTACCCAACACGCCTAAAGAAGTTATAACTTCAAAATGTATTTAACACACACCAAGCGAAAAATAATTTATCAATATAAGACGTTCTGTTTGCACGCAAAGTCATCACGTTTGCCGTTTTCGCTGTCCAATTGGAGACCACTGCAAAATTTAATTCCAAAACAGCAGCGTACTGGGCTATATGACCAAAATATAAAGGCATATTGTCGTTTGCTTTACATCGAAACAAAGATAATAGCATGTGAACTTCCACCGAGCAGTATTCCTCTAAATAATGAGTTCTTTACGGTTTTGTTGCCAAGATTTGGTTGCTACAACTATTTCTTACCATGCAAACGGCAATTAGGTAACCTTTGTCGTTGCATTGGCTTACTTTCCCTACGACTCTTTAACTCCTCCACCACCAAACGCTGTTGTTGAGCTCATAGAGTACTGCCAGTCCAGATAGTACTGCCAAAAAATAGGTCGCATCATATTATGTTGCAATGCTAATGCTCAAAAAACTGTTTTGGGGCAGCAGCAAATGTAATATACGAGGAGATCATCTTCTGGACTTCACCTTATCGTCTGACATCACCATCAACAATGTGGGTTGTCGATCTACATTTGTTACAGCCAGGAGACAACAGGTAATCGATGTTACCCTGTCCAACAGGCATTCCGAGACTATCACAAATTGGAGGGTATCGCCAGAAATCACTCTGTCAGACCACAGATACATTGAATCGAAGGAGGAGAAATCCGTGAAAAACAAATTGGGCTCATTTGAGGAAAGTGTCGCAGATAATCTAGGACTGAAAAATGTAAATGAGCCATTTTATTTGAAATGGACTTCGAGTATCACACGCCTAGAAGTGGAATCGCAAGGTCCAGACGAGTTGAGAGTTGTAACGTGCTGCTGCTTTGCCTAGGGTCCTTACTGGCATGCTTGCACCCGCTCTCTAAGCTAGCCGGAGGGCGTGGGAGCTTGACCCAGGCACGTCACAAAAACCATCATCATGCCAGTATTCACATTGCGGTGGTATAACGTCGCAAGAAATCGCCTCTACCCACCCTACCATGGTCACCTAATTGCCTCAGTGACCCCTTTGACTGGCATCTTCTCCTTCTTTATCCCAGCGACATCCTTTTCCTTCACAACCTCCTCATCCTCTCAATTTCTGTTGGGTCCCAAAAAAAATCATCACATCTGTTGCGGCTACCTGGATAGAGGAGGGACTGATTTATTCAGTAATATGGGAAATTCAAATAATAATAACTTACCTTTCAAGTGTCATGTCCATCCAGTCACACCGCCTGCTTGTGGCTCATACGTATTTTTGTTGTTTTGTTTGTTTGACAGTTGACACTTCTTAATGTTCGAATTCGAACTTACCGAGATGGATCCCTAAAATTATGCTACGTACGTTTGGTAAGTAAAGAAATTTTATAGCATTACGGTTTGAGATGGTCGTTGTGAGAGATCCGAATTATGATTCTCCGTAGGTTCTCTTCGGGGAATAATAAAACTAGAAGGAGGACAGGAAATAAATAACAACAATTTCAATAGAAAAGAAGCAATTAATATAGGATCGGATGATTAAGAATGATAACCAAAGGGTAGGGTGCGATTAACAAAGAACAAAGAACTGCCCAGTAACTGCTGAGACAATGGATTACAGACAGTTGTCGAGTTAAGATCGCGACTTGTGCGAGCGGTGCATATGCTATAAATTTAAAGTGTTGAACAGTGAGTAAAAAGGGACCCTTTTTGATTTAAAATAAAAAAAAAATAAAAAAAGGGAATAAAACGAAGAATAAGGCAGTGTAAGCAAAATCCAACAGCAACCAAAAAAATAGAAGTACCTATATGTACCAGGAATCCCTATAGTGACCGGCTTTTGGGTTCATCATTCAAATAAAGGAAAAGGCTACAGTCTTGGCGAATTGGCGGTCATAGTTACATCGTGGCCGCCAACCGTTTTAAATCCAGACATAGTGACGTCACACAAATAATATATAGCCAACGACATTGTCATCGACAGAGGTGAAACAGAGGTGACCTGGAGTGAATAACCCCTCAGCCTGCCAAAAATTACCTACAGTAGTATTGTCAGATTAGATTATATTGATATACGTCCTGTCGATACAGTGGGTGCACAGAAACATGTACCGCAACAAGTAAATTTTTTTTGTTGAAGCATATACTCGACACATAAAAAAAAAAAAACAGAATCCATCCTAATTTAGAGTATAAAACATAATATCCGTAAATACATAGCAAGACACAATTATAAATACTTATACCTATACACGAGAGATCTAAAAGAACTAACTTAGCGTAATTTAACAACCCAGTACTATACAAGTTAATATTTCAACGCGACGTTTAATTAAAAAAAAGTTATTTTATGAGGAACTACCTCTTTATTGATATCAAACTTAGAACTAAATTCACATCGATACTGGCACATTTATTTATTAATTATTTTTGCCTATTAAGCTACTTGCATCATTCAATTGTATTCAGGTCAATTTCCTGGAAATTTGTCTGGAGTGTGTAAATTGCAGTGCAGTCGTGATTCTTGGAATTCGACTGTGGGAGCTCGTGTATTGACTATTGCAGTGCAGTTGAGATTCTTGGAATTCGACTGTGGGAACTCGTGTTAACTCTTCCCTCCTTGATTTGATTGTCCTCAATCTATTACTAAAAGTATGGGATGTCGTTGAACTTCAATGTAGGTGACCGAACTGTGTGATTTATTACTGAAGCGGGATGGACTTGCGGATGTTCTGGTTCCAGATTTTGGATGATGATTTCGGTGTTGTTTCGCTTACAGATATTGTAGGTGGCTATAATTGCAGCTGTGCCTATTGTGAGTATGATTGCATACATAGTAAAACTGTGTGCTGTAGCTTTTAATTGTAAAAGCTCAATTTCGTTCGTATTGTTTATATGTAACTCGTGCATCATTTCTAATGAAAGGAATTTACGGTATTGCTTCTCTTTTGGGGTTAGTTGAAGGATTGCGGGGAGTGCTTGATATTCTGATGCTTCTCGTGAGGTAAATGTTCTGTCGTTGATGGTAATGCTGGTATTATGAAATTTGATTAAAAATGTGCCATCGAGCCTTTGCTGTGTTGATTCCATTGCTAAGGTCCCATTAAAATCATTGAGTAAAATTACGCCTGTTGATACTTCGTCTATTTGTGGTAGATGTTGATTGTTTATTATGTTGCAAGTAGCTTTTACACTTTTTAAAATATTAGGAATACATGCTGTGTTAGTTAGATTTACAATATCTTGGATTTTACAAATTGAAAAATAGTTACATGACTTGCAGGTTTGTTTTAAACCATATGTTTCGTTTTCAGATTTCAAAATTGTTTTGAACAATAAATCTGTTGCAATATTATTTCTTTTTACGGGTTTTAGGATAAGTTTTACATAATCATTTTGAGTTACTAGGGGTATATTTATAATATAAAGTATTGAGATTGAATTGCTTGCAATTTTTACTTCTGCAAAGCTTAAGGCTTCTTCAATAGTATTGAAAGGCAAATTTTCTTTGGATATGGTGCTTAAGGCCAAGTTAACTTCCTGATTGGATAATATAAGAGAGTTAATAATACCGATTTTAGCCCAATGTATGGCATAATTTAGATGTTCTAGTTCTTCTTTAAATATTTTAAGTTTATATTGAACATTTATCAAAATTTCGTTATTTAGCATTTTATTTTCTTGGATTGATTTTAAAATTTCATTTGACATTTTAGTAATATTGTTCATTCTTTCATTATACAGTGTATTAATTATAATCTGTTTATTGTTATTCTGTAACATATTGTTCATTTTCTCTGTTATGGTTATATAATCTTCATGGTCGGGGTTACCCGCGACCCATTTCCAAGCCGACCCTATAAAGTCAAGGGATCTTTTCACCTTCCGTGGCTTAAGATGATGTATTAGATTTTGAATTTGAGTAATTTCATGTTTAAGATAGGGGTACAGGGAGTTTGTTTCGATAGCAAAGGAGAAAGAAAAGAAAAACTTAATTTTTGATTGTGATTTATTTATAACGAATGGACTGTATTTGTATTTTTGTGTTTCCGCTCTGGAGGTCAGTAAAGGAGTGGTAACCAAACGAGACATTATGCGCCTTGTCGATTTGGTTTTTCTGCTGCGTACTCGTCTGTGCTGATCGTCGGTCGCAACCACCGCTACCCAGCCAGTGTATTGTTGTCGGCTTTGCTCCTGTGTGCTGGTTGTCGGTCGCAACCACCGCTGCTCAGTCCGTGTTGTTGTTGTTGGCTTCGCTCCTGTGTGCTGGCTGTCGGTCGCAACCACCGCTACCCAGCCAGTGTATCGTTGTCGGCTTCGCTCCTGGGTGCTGGTTGTCGGTCGCAACCACCGCTACTCGGCATGTGTTGTTGTTCATTGCTGGTGCTGCAGCTGCTCTCGTTGATGGTATTTTGTCTTGCGTTTCGTCTGTGCGATGATTGCCGGTCGTAACCACCGCTAGTCGAACGATGGAATTTTCCATCGGTCAGCTGCTGTTGGCAGAAAAATGCTCGCTGGTATGTCATCATGGAATTCTGCGAATGCCTTATGTTGTTGTAGACATTCCCCCCCCCCCCAATTGAAGAGTGTTCTTCAATTGGAAAGAGCCGCTTCGTCCTTGGGAAGGACGCATAGCTTCTGCACCGGACGCGCCAAGATAGAATGCTCAGTTCGCACATTTGCACTTCGTGCGAGTCCATCTGGCCCCAGATTGACGGCTGTTATTCGCCCCAGTGGCCACACTGTAGGCGGTGTATTTTCCTGCTTGACTAAGACCAGGTCCCCAACCTTAACGTTATCACATCGTTGGCTCCATTTGAAACGTTGCTGCAGCGTGTTCAAATATTCGGCTTGCCATCTCTTCCAAAAGTGCTGCTGGATTTGGTTGATGACGTTCCACAGCTTGAGACGGCTTTGGGGTACTTGGGTGACATCTGTTGTGAGTGGCTGCAGGATCTGCTCTCCGATCAGAAAGTGACCCGGGGTGAGCGCGCACAAGTCGTCCGGGTCGTCGGATAGCGCGCTGAGTGGTCTTGAATTGAGACACGCCTCGATGAGTACTAGGGTGGTGGCCAAGGTTTCGAACGTAAATATCTGCTTGCCCATGATTCTTCGCAGATGGTGCTTGAGTGACTTCACTCCGGCTTCCCAAATTCCGCGCTGGTGGGGGGCTCCAGGCACTATGAACTTCCACTCAGTTCCCATGCTGTTGATTTGCTCAGTCGGAAGGCGGTGGCCCCAATCCCGCGCGCTTCTGCGGAGATTTCGGTCAGCTCCAACGAATGTGGTGGCGTTGTCGCTCCATAGCACGGAACAAATGCCACGTCGCCCAGTGAATCGTTGGAATGCTGCTAAGAACGCCTCCGACGTCTGGTTGCTCACAAGCTCGAGGTGAATTGCCCTCGTCACCATGCACACGAAAACGGCAATGTAGCCCTTTTCGACGATTTTGCACCGACCTGCTCTGGCCTTGATTTGCACTGGCCCGGCATAGTCGACGCCACTATGCCTGAATGCTCTTGCCGGTTGGACTCGATCGCGTGGAAGGCTGCCCATCTGTTGCTCTGCTACGATTTTCTTCTGGCGGAAACAGGCGATGCACCGACATATGTGGCATTTCAGAGCCCGTCGGAGCGTCGTTATCCAGAACTTCTGCCGCACGTATTGCATACATAGCTGGACTCCACCATGCTTCGTAATGATGTGCGCCTCCCGAAGGATCAGTTCGCTCAGCCTGCTCTTGGCCGGTAAGATGATGGGATGCATGCTGTCATGTGGAAGCAATGCATCCTTGAGGCGGCCGCCCACTCTCAGTATCCCCTCTGCGTCTATGAAGGGACTAAGGGTCAGTATGTTGCTGGTTCTGTCTAGTTGCTCCTTCCTTGTGATTTGATTGTGTTCTCGAACATAGTGCTCTTGTTGGGTCACCCTGACCCAGTAATGTAGTGCTTGCTCTCGCTCTGCGGTTGTTGCTAGTGGTACCAGCGTGACTGGTTGCAGCTGCTCCTGTCTTCTTCCTCTTCTGGTGCTTTGGACGAACCTTATCACCAAGGCCGTTATCCTCAAGATACTCTGTAGCGTTGCCTTCCGATCCAGTAGACTTATGCCGTTGATGCTCAGGCTCGTTGGTGTGGGTATGGTCAGCTTTCCTACAGTGAGTGATCTCGCCTCTCGATCAGCTCGCTCTTGCTGCTTAAGGCTCAGTTGAATCGGCACTAGTGGCCAGTTCTGCTCTGGCTCCTTGAGCCACGATGGGCCATGCCACCATAGCTCCGATTCGATCAGTTGCTCCGCCTTGACTCCTCTTGAGCCTAGGTCTGCTGGGTTGTCTCCAGATTTGACGTGTCTCCAAGGATGATTTCCAGAGAGCTCTTGTATGGACCTTACCCGATTGGCCACAAACGGTTTCAGCTCAAATGGTAGTTTTGTGATCCAGTAAAGGACCACTGTTGAATCACTCCAATGGAATATCGGCGTTCCTTCAAATGAGCAGGCTTCGACCACAAGCCTCATCAGTTTGCACAAAAGATTTGCTGCGCATAGCTCCAGTCTTGGGATCGTGATTGTCTTCAATGGGGCGACTCTCGTCTTTGATGCCACCAAGGTGCACCTGGTGTCGCCGTTGCTCGATGTTGACCTCAAGTATACCACCGCCGCATATGCTCGTTCGGATGCGTCAGCGAATCCATGTAGTTCCAATTTGCTCGTGCTCTCGCTGCCTAACCATCTCGGGACTCGGAGCGATGACAGATGGTGGAGTTGCTGGCGGAAAACTTCCCATTTCGCTGCATGCTCTGTAGGTATTTGTTCGTCCCACTGTACTCCAGATCGCCACAGGTCTTGGATAGCGATCTTCGCGCTTATTATTACGGGTGCGAGGTAACCATTCGGGTCATACAGCCTCGCAACTGCACTTACGATTTTGCGCTTCGTGGTTCTGCTCTCCGCTTCGACCGTCTGCACCTTGAAACGTATTTCGTCCGTTGAAGAGTTCCATACCAGACCCAGTATCGAAGTCCCGATCTCTTCGGGAAAGGTGTGCTCCGTGCTTTGATTCCCTTGCCCGTAAAAACTGTTCGCACTTGCTCGCTCGTTGAGGTGAACTTGTCTAGCTCGAAGCCGCCCTTGCCCAGTGATTCTACTATGGACTGGGTCAGCTCGACCGCCGCTGGCTCTGAGTCCGCTCCAGTAAGCATATCGTCCATGTAGAAGTTCTTGGTTATGGCTTCGAATGCTTGGGGAAACTCCTCCTGATTGTCCGATGCGCATTGTATCATGGCCCTAACCGCGTTGAAGCTACTGGAAGCCATGCCGTAGGTGACGACGGTTAGCCAGTACTCTTTCAGCTCTTCATCGGGACCTTCTCTCCAAAGTATTCTTTGTAGGTCCCACTGCTCCGGGTCGACGCGCACCTGCCGAAACATTTTCCGCACATCCGCGCTGACTGCTACCTTATACCTGCGGAAGCGGGTGAGTATTGTTGCCAGGTCGTCTTGTAATTTTGGTCCATGGAACTGCACGTCGTTGAGCGATATGCCATTGTCGCTCTTACATGATGCGTCGAAGACAACGCGAAATTTCTTCGATACGCAGTGATGGGGTATGTGGTATGCGTATTGATTTGCTCGCGGTGCTCTAGTGGCTATCACCATGTGTCCCAGTTGGTTATACTCGCGCATGAAGTGGACGTATTTCTCCTTCAGCTCGCTGTCCGCACTTAATCTCTTCTCTAGCTGAAGGAATCGTTTCATGGCGACTGCTCTGGAACTGCCTAATGTTTGCGCATGTGGATTAATCGGGATGGTGACGACGTACCGTCCAGCTGGGTCGCGCCAATGCGTCTTCCTGAAGTTTTCTTCGACCCATTCATCGTCCGCCGATTTTGCTCTTGGTTCGCTCAGCTCTTCCATCTCCCAAAATTTTCGCAACAGCTCGTTGAGCTGCACATCTGGCGATTCTGTTGCTAGGAACGTGGCTCGAATCGCTTCCGCTGGGTTCGGTTGCATCTGGCCAAACAATATCCAGCCGAAACTTGTATCTTGCGCCGTCAGTCCTGATTTGTATTTCTTGATGTTGCTCTTGATGACTTCTGCCCATACCTGTGCCCCGAGTAGAATCTCTATTCTGGCTGGCTTGTTGAAATCCTCATCGGCCAGTTTCAGCTCGCTTACCGCCGCGTATTGGGTTTGCGATAAGTCTCGTGTGGGGAGGTACGAAGTTATCTTCGCGATGATGAACAGCTGGCAGTTCATTTCGAACGTTGGCTCGATGCGTGATGCTAAACTGACGTATACGGTTCCTGTAATACGCACGCCGGCGTTGGAACCGATTCCTTGCACTTGGAATTCGCACTTGCGCCTTCTAATACCCATTCTTTGGACGCATCTCTCAGTGATGAGGTTTATTTGACTCCCGCAATCTAGCAGCGCCCTTGCTTCCACCGGTTGTCCTGTGCTGCTCCTTACCTTGATGCGCGCCGTGGCTAATAGTGCGCAATCAGGCTTCATATTGCTCGGCTCGATGACGTCGGAGACTGCTCGAACTCCAGAACTGTCCGCGCTCTGCGACGGGATGACGTGATCCTCTTTCCGGTTTGCGCGCGACAGATGCACTAATTGCTATGCATCGGCCTGACTCTCGTTTGCTGCTCGGGAACTAGATGGTTGATTTTGGGCCACGACGGCTAGACCTCCTCCGGGGGTAGTCTGCTCTGGACAAAGCACACTGTTGTGCTTCCTGTCGCATCTTCGGCATGCTCCGGCTTGACATCCTTGTGCCAGATGGCCGCTCTTGAGACAATTTGTGCACAGCTTCCAGCTGCGTACCCTTTCGCCCCTGCCTTGGATTGATAGCGCCAAAAAATCACTGCAGCGATACAAGGGGTGCTGGGCTTTGCACAAAGGACACTTTAGTGGTGTCCCGCTCCTCTTTCCGCTTGGCGTGTTCATGATGTTCTTCTCCTTGAATTGCGGGTTGTTTGATCTTTCGACTGGTTTTTCGAACTGGTCATAGAATGCTGAATCGAGTGCATTTGCTCTTCTCTCCAAAAACTGCAGGAACTCCTTCAATGTCGCTATCTGGCATACGTCCTCTCTGACCATCTGCCAAGCGTGGTTTGTTTCTGTATCGAGTCTGGTTCTGAGCATGTTTACAATAATCGGATCCCATGATGATGTGTCCAGGCCGAGTACTTTCAACGAACTCAAGTGTACGTTCGCTTCATTAACCAGGTCGCGTATCCCTCGTGACTTGCAAGAGTCCCTTCCGATGTTCGGAATTGCGTGGAGGGCATTTAAATGTGCGTCTACGATGTTTTGTTTGTTGTCGTAAACCTCGTTCAGTTTTGCCCATGCCTCTACGTAGTTTGCTTCTGTGACCTGCCATCTGCTTATCAGCCTGGCTGGGGCGCCTTCTAAAGCCTGCTTAAGTTCTCGCATTTTTGTGACGTGGGCGATCCCGTTGTTGTTGTGCACCTCTGTAACAAATTGGTCACGGAACTCACGCCATTTAGTGTAATCACCCTTGAATACTGGAATCTTCGATGGCCGCTCTTGCCGCAACTGTATAACGCTGGGTTGGGGGGTTGCCGAAACACTAGCCTCTTCACTCGATGCACTCTTCGGTTCTAGCTGCGATATGCGTGCACGCAATATGGCGACAGCGACGTGGTGCGCTTCTTCCACAGACGCCACATAATTGTCGTGCGCTTCAAGCTCGGCTGTAGTAGTGGCCTTTTCCACCAACTTCATATGCTCTACGAGGAGTTTCTCAAAGGCGGCTTCCGTTGCCTCTAGCTTGGTTTTGAGAAAAGCTTGGTCTTCTTGGGCGAAGCTGCCCTCAGTAGCCGCTTTAGAAATCCGTATAATTGATGCCCGGAACACGTCCCGCCTTGCTAGATCGCCCATTGCACGTTTGTTATACTTGCACTCGCAATGTCACAGAGTTTTTTGCACTTTCACTGATTTTGTTATGCACTAGTAATTTGGCTCAGATTCGCTCGCACCGTGAGACCATGTGTGACGCGCAGCAGTCCAGGTCGACCCTTCGGAAACGCTGTGTCCACACACGGAATTGAGCTCTCGAATAACTGTTTTTAATTATTGGCTGTTCAACACAGCTACTGTTTTTTAGTTTTTATTGTTTTTTAACCTCCACTCGGTTACACTGCACAATTTGTAATATCCTTTATGCACTGCACTGTATGTCTATCCTTGATCGGATGTACTGTACTATTTTTTATGTGATATATCCTTGTCGGATGCACTGCACTGTTTTGTATGTAGTATTATCCTTTATCGGATTCACTGCACTATTTTTTTTTTTTACACTGCACTATATTGTTTTTTTTTTTTTTCTTTTTTGATCTGCACCGCACTGGCTCTAATTTATTTGGCTCGATTGACCAAATGTTTCGATAGCAAAGGAGAAAGAAAAGAAAAACTTAATTTTTGATTGTGATTTATTTATAACGAATGGACTGTATTTGTATTTTTGTGTTTCCGCTCTGGAGGTCAGTAAAGGAGTGGTAACCAAACGAGACATTATGCGCCTTGTCGATTTGGTTTTTCTGCTGCGTACTCGTCTGTGCTGATCGTCGGTCGCAACCACCGCTACCCAGCCAGTGTATTGTTGTCGGCTTTGCTCCTGTGTGCTGGTTGTCGGTCGCAACCACCGCTGCTCAGTCCGTGTTGTTGTTGTTGGCTTCGCTCCTGTGTGCTGGCTGTCGGTCGCAACCACCGCTACCCAGCCAGTGTATCGTTGTCGGCTTCGCTCCTGGGTGCTGGTTGTCGGTCGCAACCACCGCTACTCGGCATGTGTTGTTGTTCATTGCTGGTGCTGCAGCTGCTCTCGTTGATGGTATTTTGTCTTGCGTTTCGTCTGTGCGATGATTGCCGGTCGTAACCACCGCTAGTCGAACGATGGAATTTTCCATCGGTCAGCTGCTGTTGGCAGAAAAATGCTCGCTGGTATGTCATCATGGAATTCTGCGAATGCCTTATGTTGTTGTAGACAGAGTTATTTCTGTGAGTAAAAATAATTGGGGTTAGTTCATTTAGTCTTGTCTCGTATTGGTCCAAGTCGATCACGTGAATAAGTTTAAAGTTTCCTGTATGTAGTCTTGCGTGGCCTGTATGTATTGCTACCACTTGAGCGTTCGTAAAGTCCAGTATCTGGATTTCGGTCCTACCGAAATTAAGAAGGTATCTGAAATGGTATTTAAGTGCTAATTTCTGATATTGCTTTTGTGAACTGTTCTACCAGAGTTAGTAATGATTATAGAGTGTTTATTTTCTTTGACAATTTCCTTTCGATATCTGATTGTTAGTTTTGACCCTATTCGTTTGTTGTGTTTTACGTAAACTATGTCTCCTGGGTTATATTGTCTAATAGGCTTTCTCTTTTTGTTATGGTAGCTTAGATATTTTTCTTGTTTTAGTTTTAGTCTTTCGATATTGTTGAGTCGTATTTGTTCAAATTTGTCTGGGTCTATGTTTGGGGAACGTCCAAAGAATAGTTCAACTGGTTTTTTCATTGTTGTAGAGTGTATTGTGAAATTGTACTCGTTAAGAGCTCTGTTGAGCAATTGCTCGAATGAACGAGGGCGTCCATCGGCCTTCAAACATCGCATGATTTCTGACAATGTTGAATGGAAGCGTTCCACCTGGCCGTTAATTTCACTTTTGTAGGGGGGTGTCGTAAAGACTTTTATCTTCAATTCATCTTCCATCATAGAGAGTATAGAAATAGAGTTGAGTGATTTTTCGTTATCGATTATCACTACTTCGGGAATGCAGAAAAAATATAATATGTTTTGCAGGTGTGGTTTGATGTGTTCAATAGATCTAGATTCGATTATTTGTGCTTGGGCATATTTGGTAAATTTATCTATTGCTGTTAGGACAAGGTTTTTTTCAGTGGAAAATATATCTAGGTGAATAGTGTGTCCAGGATAATTTGGAATGGGTGTGATATTTAATTTTGGGTTATTTGGGTGTCGCTCGTATTTATTTTCCTTACATATGGAGCAGTCTTTAACTATTCGTTTAATTCCAGCTGCCATTTTCGGAAAGTAGTATTTTTGTAAAATTTGGAGTCGGTTTTCATAGGCGTTGCGATGTGCTCGTCGGTGTTCCGTAAGTATTATTTC
The DNA here is from genome assembly GCA_949126925.1 of Cheilosia vernalis. Lineage (NCBI taxonomy): Eukaryota > Metazoa > Arthropoda > Insecta > Diptera > Syrphidae > Cheilosia > Cheilosia vernalis. The sequence continues at coordinate 47,169,059 of OX421358.1, forward strand.
TTCCTGTTGAGTCTCACTTTCGACGTCTTCGACGATTGTTTGCGTAAAACGAATTCTATAGCTCTTGAAGTGGATTGGGTAAATTTCCTGTATTTTACCCATTGTAGGCTCATTGGTCATTAGGCCATTAACAATATGTGGGTTGAGGTATCTTTTAAAAATGTTGATTATGTCCGATTCTGAATATGTTGGTTGTGTCACAATGTGTCTGGTATGTGTTGAAAAAAGGGGTTTGATTTGGTAACTACTTTCGTCAGCTATTTTGAGGATAAGTTGATTACGAAAGACGTTAACGGGTACTTCCACCGAAGGAATTAGGTTCTGAGATGAACTTTCGTCGCTGTGCATTGTTGGTGTCATTGAGTTTATTTGGGCTGCTAATGGGGGTCTTGAAAGGGAATCTGCAACGATATTTGCTTTACCCGGTTTATATTTGAGCTCATAATTATACTCTTCTAATATCGCCTTCCATCTCTTCATCTTAGAATTTGTATTTTTATGACTCAGCGCGAACGTGAGTGGTTGATGATCGGTAAAGATAATGACTTTTCTAGATCCGTATAGGAAATTTCTTAATGAATTCAAAGACCAAATTATTGCCAACATTTCCTTTTCGTTGGTAGCATAATTTTCTTCTGTTGTGCTTAACGTTCTGGAGAGGAATGTAATTGGCTTGTTATCCTGAGATAACACAGCACCTAGAGCGTAGTCTGATGCGTCTGTTGTTAGCTCGAAGCTTTTATTAAAATTGGGATGAGAAAGTATAACTTCTTTAGACACTAGTGCATTTTTTAAATTTTGGAAAGCATTGAAAGCAGTTTTGTCAAGGTGAATCACTTTATTTTTTGAAGCATTTTTGGACACGCGTCCATCTTCCCCTCTTAAAAGGGATGTTAAGGGTTTTGCAAGTTTCGCGTAGTCCTTAATGAAACGTCGGTAATACCCTGACATTCCTAGAAACGAGCGAAGATCTTTAAGATTTTGAGGAGGAGGCATATCGACTATTGCGCGGACTTTCTTTGGATTGGCTTTAATACCATCTGTACCGACGATGAAACCTAAAAATTCAATTTCCTTTTTCAGGAATTCACTTTTATCGAATTGGATTTTCATGTTAGCATTCTCGAGGGTTTTAAATACTAATTCTATGTTCCTGAAATGTTCTTCTTCGGTTTCACCGAATATGACGATGTCGTCAATATATACGTAGCATCTTTTTCCAATGTGCTCTTTAAGAATGTCGTCTAAAGCGCGCTGGAAAATCGCGGGGGCATTTTTCAGTCCAAAGGGTAAGCGAACGAATTCGAATTTCCCGTTGTTGACCGAAAATGCTGTTTTCTCTATGTCAGTATGTTTGAGTAAGATTTGGTGGAACCCGCTTTTGAGGTCAATGATGGTAAAGTATTTCTGTTTGCCAAGATTAGAAAGGACTTCGTTTATCTCGGGGATAGGGTACCTATCAGAGATAGTAACCGAATTTAGTTTACGATAGTCTATAACCATACGATATTTCTTTTCCCCGGATGCGTCCATTTTCTTTGGAACGATCCAAACGGGAGAGTTGTATGGCGATTTCGATGGTCTAATTATCCCTTCATTAAGTAGTTCTTTTAGCTGCTTTTCCACTTCATCTTTCAATGCCATTGGGTATGGGTAGGATTTGGAGTAAATTGGTGTATCTATATTAGTTCGTATTTCGCCTCTTACTGTCGTAGTGTATGTCAGTTTCTTGTTGGGTTCTGCAAAAAGTGTAGGGCAGTTTTCGATAATTTTATTGAGTTTACTTTTTTGATTGTCGGAAAGGTGCGAAAGTCGTAAATTTATATTATTAACGTTTTCTGTAATATGCTGTTTAAGTTTTATTTGGATGTTGGGGAAGATAGTCATATAGTTTTCATTGGTATGAATAACAGCTTCGAGTTCTCTAAGAGAATCGTTGCCTATTATTCCATCGAATGAGATCAGGCTGGGAAGAATGAAGAATTTTAATTTTTTCCCATTTTGCTTAAATAAATTTATAAATGAGTGATGGGTAATTTTTACATTACCTCCTACGGACTTAGCAAAAAAGGGTTTTTCGTTAGAAATAGGGAATTTTATACGTTTAGGTTGCACGTAATTTTTGTTAGAGCCCGTGTCTATTAAAAATTTGAGCGTTTCTCCACTTTTCACCTTAAATTCAAAATAGGGAAGTGAAGAACGACTTAATCTAAAAAATAGATATCGTCTAATTCTTCTGTTTCGTCGAAATGGGGGTTACCGTAGTATTCCACATATTCTTCATACGTTTGCGTATTTTGATTACTGTCCGCGTTCTCGGGATATGTTTCTCCTTCGCGGTTGTCCGGTGATGGTTCCGTTTCTTGTTCGTTGTTGTTCTGTTCGGTGTTAAAGATTCTTTGGGATTTATTTGGGGGGTGAACCTGATTGGAGTTACCTTGATGATGTCGTTTCTGTATCTGCGGAATTCGTGGTCGATTAGCATAGTTCACCTGTCTTGAATGAATGCTCTGATCTATATCCATAGGCTTAGGTGGTAGTTGAGGTCTGTGATATTGTGGTCTCATTGGATTGACATTTTGTGGCCAAGAATTTTGTTGAATAGCGTTTTGATAATGTGGTCTAGACGGTTGACCATATTGTGGCCAAGGGTTTGGTTGGGGCTGAGGGCGGTCTTTCAGATGAAACTGTATGGTCGGCTGTTCTCGAGCTGAACTCCTTTTTACTGATTACACAGTTACTGGGGGGCCTTAGTTTTACCACTACACTGTTACACTGATTTCATAGGTCTTTAAGCTATTAATTGCCACCTGTCAAGTCTTCATATACTAGAATTAAGTGAAGCTTTGGTTTTTACTTGATATCAATTTAATTTTTTATTCTTGATTATTTTATTTCAGTTCACTTTCTGATTTTAACTTAAAACACTACTATATTATTTTTCAAAACACTTTTTAGCTTTCACAAATTCACTCGATAGGTTTATATGAAAAACTTTGTCTTCTGTCCCTGCTCGGGCGCCAGTTAATATTTCAACGCGACGTTTAATTAAAAAAAAGTTATTTTATGAGGAACTACCTCTTTATTGATATCAAACTTAGAACTAAATTCACATCGATACTGGCACATTTATTTATTAATTATTTTTGCCTATTAAGCTACTTGCATCATTCAATTGTATTCAGGTCAATTTCCTGGAAATTTGTCTGCAGTGTGTAAATTGCAGTGCAGTCGTGATTCTTGGAATTCGACTGTGGGAGCTCGTGTATTGACTATTGCAGTGCAGTTGAGATTCTTGGAATTCGACTGTGGGAACTCGTGTTAACTTACATAAGGGTATCGTGAAGTACAGTGGGGTTAAAAAAAAAATATATATATATATATTTATGTATATATATTAGAAAAACAGTCGGGTCGGAAACAAAATTTCACCCGAGCATTGCACGAAATTCATTTTGCTTATATTTGTTAATTTATTCATTTAAGTTTTTTTGGCGTGATATTTTTTTTTGTAATTCTTTGTATGTTGTTAAGTTATATATTATTTATTGGGTCCTTTTTCTTTCATTTTTTTTTTTTGTGGTTTGTTATAAGTTTCCCCCTCCGTTCCTTTGATTGCTTGTCCGAACCCCCTTTAATGAAAGTAGCCCCCTAAACAGAGCTCTTTTTAGGTAGGATCGCGATAGTAGAAGCTAAACGCAAGGGTACACTGAAAAAAAAAAATATAATAAGTAGATAATAATAATAAAAAAAATAAATAATAATTAACAGTGGCCAACAATTTTTTTTGTGACGGGGAGATTTACCGCCATAGATCTTTTAAGTTTCTTTTTTTTTTTCTTTTTTTTTTGTATTTATTAATTAATATTTATAAACTTTAAGCTATAATTGCTTTTAAAGATTAAAGTTAATATTTTTAGCATTAGTTTATAAGTAGGTACTTGTATAGTTAATATGCAACCCAATATAAAATTTATTTGATTAATAAATTCGATGTGCATCACGCCATTTTTGGATGAAAATTGCGTTATTTTGCCTTTTTTGATCCCGCTCGATTGAGCACAATGGCTTGTTAAAACAAGATTTCAGGGGTGCGGTAAGGTCTGCTACGGTTCTTTCGGCGAACATGGTCTAGTCAGCGGCAACTAGACAAAATTGGGGAAGTTTGAAAATCGGCCGTAAACTTCCAGGAAGGGTGGGAATTGGCCCTAGCTGCAACGTCATCAGCAGCCCTCTCAGTAGGGTGGACGTCCGTCTGCTTTCAAAAAAGTAAGTTTTTTTTTGGCATGTTCAATGTTTTGTGGTAGATCTAGTTGTGTGTGTAGGACAAGAACCACCCCATTCGGCGAGCAGAGCCGTGCTACGCAAGCATGCCATGCTCCTCGCACATGACACTCCATCCCTTCTCATTTCCGTTTCCTTCCTGAAGTCCCGTCCACATCCTGACTTCCTTCTTCAATCCGCTCCCAACGCCCTCTATATTCCCTAACCCAGATCTATTACAAATGGCGCCCAACGTTTTTGTTTGTCCTAGTCGCCTGTCCTTAATGTCCTATTCGTCCTAATTGTCCTTGCTGTCAACATTAAAACCTGGTAAGTCTTCGAGAGGATAGCTCATTAGCATGCCATCTCGAATTGCGACGAGAACGTTCAATGTTGACAGCGACAATAATTAACACCTTGTTAGTCCTGATTTCTTTCTCTATCCACCTTTTGATTGTTTTTTTACTTTCCTATCTTACCATTTTACGTTTCCTTTCTAGTTGTTAATGTCTTATCCGATTATGTATCTACTAGTGGCCTAGTCTGATATTGTTTTGTCATGTCAAGTTGCATTAGTACATCTGTAATTATTATCTTCGTTTATGTGTTGCAGTTCAGAATGTTTCAAGTCTTTCAGCAAAAAACCCATTGGTTGAACTGGAATTGCGGAAACAATCTGAACTCAACGAAGTGTGTCCCTGTCAGTTTTCCTATGTTTACTCATTCCGCCGTACTGAGGGATCCAACAAATAGTCCGTCCGCAGTCCATCATTCAAATAATTGCTCAAGCATTAGACCATGATGCCTGCCAACACGATTCCGCCGAAGAAAGTAGACCTGAAACACCCCGCTATGATTTATGGTATACAAAACACAAAAGAGAAATCACGAATTTAGTTCAATCTGCCCAGAGCATATATATTTCATTATAATTTTTGTTTTTAAACGTTTACATATTTACCCTATCAAATCAGAAACAAAACTCACTCGTCTTATATTTAATACATATATTTACATTGCCTATTTACTTATTTTCTTAAATATTATATCTTATCTATACATTCGTTTCCAATAAACCTATATTTACTATACACCCTACAAAACTTACATTACATATCAAAACATATCATTATTATAGTTCTTTAACACAAGTTGCAATAATTTTTTTGTGTGCTATCAGCAAATACCAAATACAGTTTACATAAAAATACTATTATAGCGAATGTACACTGTTGTTCGACTATATCCCTTGTTTGTCTCTTAATCATCCGATCCTCTGTATTATGAATCCTCCTGGAAAGAAAGTACAGAGCAAAAATATCCCCGCAGAGAATACCTACGAAAATAATAGAAGAGTTACTCGTTCTATAAGCGCTCAAATTGATCGAACGTCAATCACCGACACAATGCCTATAGGACGTACACCAACCGGGAAGCAACCCCCTCAAGGCACGTCAGATCCACTCTACCCGTACCCTCCCCCATCAATACATTCAGCCCAGACTAGTAGCCCACGAAGCTCAGACGAATCGATTAGGGCCCCGTCTTATAGTAGTCTATCGGAGTTAGGTGCCGCTTCAGAAGGAGCACAAAATGATAGCATTAGGACTATGGTGGAGCAATTAGAACTAAATGAACACAATAACAACAAAAGTTTACCAGGTTGTAGCGAAAAGAGTAGCATGATGGAACCAGAGCCAATACCACAAGCAATCACTGACATAAAGGCCTATATCAATTTAGCGATGGTTAATGCGTTAGCTTCATATCAAAACACTATAACAAACGACATCTCTCAAGTCCTCAGGCAGGAAATGAAAAACAGCATGTTGGAGTTTATGAGGGACATAAATGCTGTGATTCGTCCTACTGCACCTGCTGAGCCTCCAGCTCGGAGCCCAACTCCGGAGCAGAACACCGCTCCCCAACAGCCTCCAATACCCAACTCGCAGTCTCAGCTAGATCCAGCGGTGAAACCTTTCATTCAGACAACGGTTCCGCCGGCAATACCACCCAGTAATACGATACCCCCGGCCAATCCACCTCAATATCATTCGACAAGCCGAAATCATGGCTCCAGACAGTTCGAAAATGGTCGTGGGTATCACAATACGTACCAACCAGTGCAGGCACAGTATCAACAGATGATGCCGCCTCCTCCCATGTTTAGTGTTCCCCCACCGCGACCGCCAGACTCGCGCTTTCAGTCAGGTCCTAGAGGCCCGATAAAGATTGACAAGTGGGGTATCAATTTCGAAGTTAAGCCAGAAACGCTTACGGTGGAGGATTTTATTTTCCGTTTCGAGACTCTCAAGCACCAGTACGACTGTACATGGGCTGAGATCTTGAGGGACTTCCATCTTCTGCTCTCAGGAACCGCGTATGAGTGGTATTGGCAGTTTCAGCGCATGAACTACCAACCAGACTGGCCAATGCTACGAGATGCCTTAATGCGTCAATTTCAAAATTCCAAATCGGACTTCGAGATAATACGCGACATAATGGATCGCAGGCAGGGTTCCTGGGAGTCTAGCGATGACTTCTTTGTGTCGATTGAGAAGCTCAGATCTCAGCTCAGAGTACAGATCCCGGAAGCCGAGCTAGTAAGGATCCTAAAACGAAATTTTAATGAAAGGATTGCCAAGCTGATATATCCCATGGCGATCTCTTCATTGGACCAGCTGAGACGTGCATGTGGTGATGCAGAAAAAGCATTTCCGGTGAGGGATGGTGGAAGGCCCCATAGACCACCTGCGAGATACTCAGCAAATGAGTTGGGATATGAAAATGAGGAGGAGACTGCTTACGCGCAAAATGAGCAGATAGCTGCAATGCAGTATGGGGGAGCTCGTCCCCGACCACCTCGAAGGTTCCCAGAGACAAGGCAACTGAGTTGCTGGAATTGTCTGTTGGAAGGCCACACATTTGTTGATTGTCCGTCCAGTGTCCGGAACATATTTTGTTATAAATGTGGCCAAGAGGGTGTAATACCTCCTAAATGTAGCCGATGTTCACCGGGAAACCGGCCGGTGAACGCGATGTCGTCGGGAGAATCGCGTTGACCCAGTACCCCGAACAATAATAGATAAAGAGGCAGAGTTGGAGACTGATGAACAAAAAATTGATCAGACTTCGACAACAGGAGATTCCAACATTAGGATATTAGTTAGGAATAAGGACATAGAATTAGAAAAGTTAGATGAAAAAGAAGATAGATTTGAAATCAAACCATTACACGTAAGAATCAAAAATTACTATGCAGTCCGTAGTAGAATATTCAACGAAGAAAAAAAATTATCCAAGCGAATTCTGAATGCAAGGCACAGATACAAAACCAGAAAAGAAATTAGAAAACGCATACTGTCATCCTCGATAAATATAGGTAACGATCCGAGGCCTTATGCAATAATAAAAATTAGTTATAATAATATGTTTTGTCTGTTGGACAGTGGGGCCAGCATTAGTATTTTGGGAAAAAATTGTTTTACGTTTGTTGAATCCGTGGGTTTACCGATTCAGTCATTTGCGTCTGGTGTAAAAACGGCAGATGGTAATAACCAAGCAATAGTAGGTAAAGTTAAAGCCCCAGTTGTCTATCAAAACAAAAAAGAATACGTAATATTCTACTTGGTACCCACATTGGATCAAGAGTTGTACTTGGGAATTTATTTCTGGAAGACTTTCCAGATAGCCCCAAATATAATTAGCTCATTGTCAATTTCCGTATCTTCAGATGACCCGAATACTCATCAACTCTCTTCAGAGCAGCAGTCTGAATTGGAGGCGGTGAGGCGGAGGTTTCTTTGTTGTACTCAGCATGGGCTCGGGAGAACGGGGCTAGAGGAGCATGTTATCGATACGGCGGATGCGGCACCGGTGAAGCAACGTCACTACCCTGTTTCTCCAGCGATACAAGCCCTTTTGTATGAGGAAGTTGACCGGATGATAAGTCTCGGAGTTGTGGAGGAGAGCGAGAAACCCTGGTGTTCACCAGTGGTATTGATCCGAAAGCCAGGCAAAAATCGTCTTTGCCTGGATTCTCGAAAAGTCAACGCTTTGACAAAAAAGGATGCATACCCTCTCCCCCACATCGACGGACTGCTCAGCCGGTTACAAGATACATACTACATCAGCAGTATTGATCTCAAAGATGCCTTTTGGCAGATACCGCTGGAGAAACGGAGTAGGGAGAAAACCGCATTTACTGTGCCGGGGAGACCCTTGTACCAATTCACTGTAATGCCCTTCGGGCTTTGTAATGCGGCGCAGAGAATGTGCCGATTAATGGACAAGGTCATCCCCGCACGCCTAAAGGACCGCGTTTTTGTTTACCTAGATGACTTGCTCGTCGTAGCTCCGGACTTCAAAACTCATATTGCCCTGCTCGACGAGGTGGCCCTGTGCCTCCGCAAAGCAAACCTCACCATCAACGTGGACAAATCCAAGTTCTGTTTTAAGGAATTAAAATACCTGGGGTTCATCGTCGGTGGTGGGATGCTTAAAACGGATCCGTCAAAAGTAGCTGCTATCGTTGAGTTTCCGACACCAAAAACTCCGAAGCAAGTGCGCAGGCTGCTTGGTCTGGCGGGGTGGTATAGGAGGTTTATACGTGACTTCTCCGGCCTCACTGCCCCCATTACGGACACGATAAAGAAGAGAGAGAAATTTAAAATGACTGATGAGGCGCTTTTGGCATTTGAGGGTCTGAAAAAGGCTTTGACAACAGCCCCGGTGCTAACGCATCCTGACTTTGCAAAGCGCTTTTATATTCAGTGCAATGCATCAGAGTCCGGTATTGGAGCTTTTTTCTTTCAAAAAAATGACTCAAATGAAGAAAGCCCAATCTCTTACTTTTCGCTGAAGCTAAACGCATGCCAGAGGAACTAGAGTGTCACCGAGAAGGAGTGTTTGGCTGCTGTCATGGCGGTGCAGAAATTTAGACCCTATGTCGAAGGTATGGACTTCACAGTGATAACCGATCACTCTAGCCTTCGATGGTTGATGGGCCTTAAGGACCTCAACGGGCGATTAGCGAGGTGGAGTCTAAAACTCCAAGCCTTTACCTTCGACATAGAACACCGCAAAGGGTCGCTAAATGTAGTTCCAGATACTCTTTCTCGGGTTTACATAGACAGCCTGGAGATGGAAGATATTGCACCGTTGGTTGATCTAGACTCAGAAGAATTTCAATCCGAGGAATATAAAAATCTGATAGCCACCATCCAAGAAAACCAAGAAAAGCTACCTGATTTAAAAATAGAAGACGATTTCGTCTATAAACGTGCCTTGCCAACGGCAGGAAACGAGGCCATGTTAGAACACACATGACGTCTGTGGATTCCATCTGGCCTAACAGACGATATAATTGCCCAAGCACACAATCCCCCTCAGGCAGCTCATGGTGGAATCGCTAAAACGATTCAGAGAATTCGTCAGTACTTTTACTGGCCGAACATGACTGTTCAAATCAGGCAATATATATCCCAATGTGCAATATGCAAACAGTGTAAGTCTTCCAATCAGATATCTCGTCCACCTATATGTCCGTTTCAAAAACTGTATGTAGACTTTTTAGGTCCGTACCCCAGATCTAAGTCTGGTAATTCCTATTACTTTGTTGTACTCGACCATATGTCCAAATTTGTGTTCCTCAAGTCGTTACGTAGTGCCAACACTTGAAGCGTCGTTAAATTGCTCTACGAGGATATATTTAATATGTTCGGTGTACCACAGGTAATTCATTCCGATAACGGAAAACAATTCTTAGCGAAAGAATTTCAAAGCCTGTTAAAAAGGTATGGCATTCGCCATATGAGGACCGCATACTATGCACCACAGTCGAACGCCTCAGAGAGGGTGAATAGGACACTTCTTGCCTCTATCCGTTCATACCTAAGAGATGATCAACGCGACTGGGATATTCATCTCAGCGACATCGCTGGAGCGTTGAGAAGCTCCATCCATTCGTCTACTGGTGTGTCACCTTACTTCGCGCTCTTCGGCACAAATATGATAACGCACGCCAGTTGCTACGAGATAGCCCGTAGGTTGAACGCGGTGGAGGACGGCGAACTTTTAATCCTCTCTAGGCAAGAACGACTGCAATGTACACGCGCGAAAATTCGAGAAAACATATATAAAACCAATGACAAATCTGCAAAGACGTACAACATACGGACTCGAAAAATACGATTCCTACCGGGGCAAGAAGTATACCGGAAAAATGTTGTCCTTAGCGACAGCTCTAAATACCTGACGTCCAAGCTATGCCCAAAATACGTCAAGTGCCGAATCGTTAAAGCGATAGGAAACAACATATACGAGATTGAGAACATGAAAGGCAAAACGGTCGGTGTATTCCACGCCAAAGATATAAAACAGTAGCTTTACAGGAACAGGTGCAATAAAATCACGATACATTTTAGTTTCAGGCGTTGTGTTTATTACCTTCTGGTTATTTGTTAGCATAGTATACTTTCATGTTAACTTATTTATCGTAGTCCACTAAATCTATGTATATTATGTTCAAACCTAATATATGTATTATCAAGACAATTTATGTTATTTATTTATTTATTATAGTTATTATCGTCGGCTGAGAATTGGTTTGACGTATACGCCAAAATGCACTTTTTGGACTAAAAATGCAGTCTTATGTTTTCGAGTGTGCTCTTTCCAAATAATGTTGTCTTTTGGTCCTATCTCTAGCCAATCCTAAGATATCTAGTATTGTTTTGACGTATATCCACCCAAATTAATAAGTTAGAATATTGGTTTGACGTAAACGCCATTTTTTTGGATTTACGTCAAATTTTCTATGCAATTCCCATTTTTTTTTGTTTAGTATTGTTTTGCCGTATGTCCACAGACTTCGATCATACGACAAGAAAACTAACTAAAAAGTATATTCAGAATTGTTTTGACGTACGTGCATGTTTTTAAGTAAATATGTGTATTTCATCGTATACACGTACGCGTCGACAAAAACAAAAAGTTTAGTTTTGGTTTGCCGTATGTGCATATGATGAATTTAAAGGAAGAGTAAAAAGGTAAGTAGATTGCAACGAAAAATAGGTTCAGTCGTCTGCTGAATTCGGATAAGTGCGGTTGTGCGAGCGTCTATTAAGAATGGAATCGCCGGAGCCAAATCTTGCGGAGGGGAGGGACTACTTTCGTAAGTATTTTATATTTTATTATGTCAAAGAAGTTTGGATAACATCAGTTTTATTATTTTAAGTTTACTTGACGAAATTATACCCAATCAAACGGACTTTGCGGGAAACATTAATCCCGATCTTGATTCCTCTACTTCGTCTGAATCCGGCTTTGGTATTTATGAGCTTAAATAATCAAAAGATATAAATTAGATCGAATATTTCAATTTTAAGACAGCGACGACTGCGTTAAAGCCCCTGATTTCACAGTGGAAAGAAGTGAAGCAAGACCTAGCTTATTGCGCGAACCCCTACTAAATATTCCAGAGGTTGACGAAAATTTAAGAAGTATTCCTTCAGAATACAATACTTCTGGTAAAATGTTTATATATGTATTAATTAATATTTATAAACTTTAAGCTATAATTGCTTTTAAATATTAAAGTTAATATTTTTAGCATTAGTTTATAAGTAGGTACTTGTATAGTTAATATGCAACCCAATATAAAATTTATTTGATTAATAAATTCGATGTGCATCACGCCATTTTTGGATGAAAATTGCGTTATTTTGCCTTTTTTGATCCCGCTCGATTGAGGACAATGGCTTGTTAAAACAAGATTTCAGGGGTGCGGTAAGGTCTGCTACGGTTCTTTCGGCGAACATGGTCCAGTCAGCGGCAACTAGACAAAATTGGGGAAGTTTGAAAATCGGCCGTAAACTTCCAGGAAGGGTGGGAATTGGCCCTAGCTGCAACGTCATCAGCAGCCCTCTCAGTAGGGTGGACGTCCGTCTGCTTTCAAAAAAGTAAGTTTTTTTTTTGGCATGTTCAATGTTTTGTGGTAGATCTAGTTGTGTGTGTAGGACAAGAACCACCCCATTCGGCGAGCAGAGCCGTGCTACGCAAGCATGCCATGCTCCTCGCACATGACACTCCATCCCTTCTCATTTCCGTTTCCTTCCTGAAGTCCCGTCCACATCCTGACTTCCTTCTTCAATCCGCTCCCAACGCCCTCTATATTCCCTAACCCAGATCTATTACAAATGGCGCCCAACGTTGCTGTCAACATTGAAACCTCGTAAGTCTTCGAGAGGATAGCTCATTAGCATGCCATCTCGAATTGCGACGAGAACGTTCAATGTTGACAGCGACAATAATTAACACCTTGTTAGTCCTGATTTCTTCCTCTATCCACCTTTTGATTGTTTTTTTACTTTCCTATCTTACCATTTTACGTTTCCTTTCTAGTTGTTAATGTCTTATCCGATTATGTATCTAGTGGCCTAGTCTGATATTGTTTTGTCATGTCAAGTTGCATTAGTACATCTGTAATTATTATCTTCTTTTATGTGTTGCAGTTCAGAATGTTTCAAGTCTTTCAGCAAAAAAACCCATTGGTTGAACTGGAATTGCGGAAACAATCTGAACTCAACGAAGTGTGTCCCTGTCAGTTTTCCTATGTTTACTCATTCCGCCGTACTGAGGGATCCAACAAATAGTCCGTCCGCAGTCCATCATTCAAATAATTGCCCAAGCATTAGACCATGATGCCTGCCAACACGATTCCGCCGAAGAAAGTAGACCTGAAACACCCCGCTATGATTTATGGTATACAAAACACAAAAGAGAAATCACGAATTTAGTTCAATCTGCCCAGAGCATATATATTTCATTATAATTTTTGTTTTTAAACGTTTACATATTTACCCTATCAAATCAGAAACAAAACTCACTCGTCTTATATTTAATACATATATTTACATTGCCTATTTACTTATTTTCTTAAATATTATATCTTATCTATACATTCGTTTCCAATAAACCTATATTTACTATACACCCTACAAAAATTACATTACATATCAAAACATATTATTTTTATAGTTCTTTAACACAAGTTGCAATAATTTTTTTGTGTGCTATCAGCACATACCAAATACAGTTTACATAAAAATACTATTATAGCGAATGTACACTGTTGTTCGACTATATCCCTTGTTTGTCTCTTAATCATCCGATCCTCTGTATTATGAATCCTCCTGGAAAGAAAGTACAGAGCAAAAATATCCCCGCAGAGAATACCTACGAAAATAATAGAAGAGTTACTCGTTCTATAAGCGCTCAAATTGATCGAACGTCAATCACCGACACAATGCCTATAGGACGTACACCAACCGGGAAGCAACCCCCTCAAGGCACGTCAGATCCACTCTACCCGTACCCTCCCCCATCAATACATTCAGCCCAGACTAGTAGCCCACGAAGCTCAGACGAATCGATTAGGGCCCCGTCTTATAGTAGTCTATCGGAATTAGGTGCCGCTTCAGAAGGAGCACAAAATGATAGCATTAGGACTATGGTGGAGCAATTAGAACTAAATGAACACAATAACAACAAAAGTTTACCAGGTTGTAGCAAAAAGAGTAGCATGATGGAACCAGAGCCAATACCACAAGCAATCACTGACATAAAGGCTTATATCAATTTAGCGATGGTTAATGCATTAGCTTCATATCAAAACACTATAACAAACGACATCTCTCAAGTCCTCAGGCAGGAAATGAAAAACAGCATGTTGGAGTTTATGAGGGACATAAATGCTGTGATTCGTCCTACTGCACCTGCTGAGCCTCCAGCTCGGAGCCCAACTCCGGAGCAGAACACCGCTCCCCAACAGCCTCCAATACCCAACTCGCAGTCTCAGCTAGATCCAGCGGTGAAACCTTTCATTCAGACAACGGTTCCGCCGGCAATACCACCCAGTAATACGATACCCGCGGCCAATCCACCTCAATATCATTCGACAAGCCGAAATCATGGCTCCAGACAGTTCGAAAATGGTCGTGGGTATCACAATACGTACCAACCAGTGCAGGCACAGTATCAACAGATGATGCCGCCTCCTCCCATGTTTAGTGTTCCCCCACCGCGACCGCCAGACTCGCGCTTTCAGTCAGGTCCTAGAGGCCCGATAAAGATTGACAAGTGGGGTATCAATTTCGAAGTTAAGCCAGAAACGCTTACGGTGGAGGATTTTATTTTCCGTCTCGAAACTCTCAAGCACCAGTACGACTGTACATGGGCTGAGATCTTGAGGGACTTCCATCTTCTGCTCTCAGGAACCGCGTATGAGTGGTATTGGCAGTTTCAGCGCATGAACTACCAACCAGACTGGCCAATGCTACGAGATGCCTTAATGCGTCAATTTCAAAATTCCAAATCGGACTTCGAGATAATACGCGACATAATGGATCGCAGGCAGGGTTCCTGGGAGTCTAGCGATGACTTCTTTGTGTCGATTGAGAAGCTCAGATCTCAGCTCAGAGTACAGATCCCGGAAGCCGAGCTAGTAAGGATCCTAAAACGAAATTTTAATGAAAGGATTGCCAAGCTGATATATCCCATGGCGATCTCTTCATTGGACCAGCTGAGACGTGCATGTGGTGATGCAGAAAAAGCATTTCCGGTGAGGGATGGTGGAAGGCCTCATAGACCACCTGCGAGATACTCAGCAAATGAGTTGGGATATGAAAATGAGGAGGAGACTGCTTACGTGCAAGATGAGCAGATAGCTGCAATGCAGTATGGGGGAGCTCGTCCCCGACCACCTCGAAGGTTCCCAGAGACAAGGCAACTGAGTTGCTGGAATTGTCTGTTGGAAGGCCACACATTTGTTGATTGTCCGTCCAGTGTCTGGAACATATTTTGTTATAAATGTGGCCAAGAGGGCGTAATACCTCCTAAATGTAGCCGATGTTCACCGGGAAACCGGCCGGTGAACGCGATGTCGTCGGGAGAATCGCGTTCGACCCAGTACCCCGATCAATAATAGATAAAGAGGCAGAGTTGGAGACTGATGAACAAAAAATTGATCAGACTCCGACAACAGGAGATTCCAACATTAGGATATTAGTTAGGAATAAGGACATAGAATTAGAAAAGTTAGATGAAAAAGAAGATAGATTTGAAATCAAACCATTACACGTAAGAATCAAAAATTACTATGCAGTCCGTAGTAGAATATTCAACGAAGAAAAAAAATTATCCAAGCGAATTCTGAATGCAAGGCACAGATACAAAACCAGAAAAGAAATTAGAAAACGCATACTGTCATCCTTGATAAATATAGGTAACGATCCGAGGCCTTATGCAAAAATAAAAATTGGTGATAAGGATATGTTTGGTCTGTTGGACAGTGGGGCCAGCATTAGTATTTTGGGAAAAAATTGTTTTACGTTTGTTGAATCCGTGGGTTTACCGATTCAGTCATTTGCGTCTGGTGTAAAAACGGCAGATGGTAATAACCAAGCAATAGTAGGTAAAGTTAAAGCCCCAGTTGTCTATCAAAACAAAAAAGAATACGTAATATTCTACTTGGTACCCACATTGGATCAAGAGTTGTACTTGGGAATTTATTTCTGGAAGACTTTCCAGATAGCCCCAAATATAATTAGCTCATTGTCAATTTCCGTATCTTCAGATGACCCGAATACTCATCAACTCTCTTCAGAGCAGCAGTCTGAATTGGAGGCGGTGAGGCGGAGGTTTCTTTGTTGTACTCAGCATGGGCTCGGGAGAACGGGGCTAGAGGAGCATGTTATCGATACGGCGGATGCGGCACCGGTGAAGCAACGTCACTACCCTGTTTCTCCAGCGATACAAGCCCTTTTGTATGAGGAAGTTGACCGGATGATAAGTCTCGGAGTTGTGGAGGAGAGCGAGAAACCCTGGTGTTCACCAGTGGTATTGATCCGAAAGCCAGGCAAAAATCGTCTTTGCCTGGATTCTCGAAAAGTCAACGCTTTGACAAAAAAGGATGCATACCCTCTCCCCCACATCGACGGACTGCTCAGCCGGTTACAAGATACATACTACATCAGCAGTATTGATCTCAAAGATGCCTTTTGGCAGATACCGCTGGAGAAACGGAGTAGGGAGAAAACCGCATTTACTGTGCCGGGGAGACCCTTGTACCAATTCACTGTAATGCCCTTCGGGCTTTGTAATGCGGCGCAGAGAATGTGCCGATTAATGGACAAGGTCATCCCCGCACGCCTAAAGGACCGCGTTTTTGTTTACCTAGATGACTTGCTCGTCGTAGCTCCGGACTTCAAAACTCATATTGCCCTGCTCGACGAGGTGGCCCTGTGCCTCCGCAAAGCAAACCTTACCATCAACGTGGACAAATCCAAGTTCTGTTTTAAGGAATTAAAATACCTGGGGTTCATCGTCGGTGGTGGGATGCTTAAAACGGATCCGTCAAAAGTAGCTGCTATCGTTGAGTTTCCGACACCAAAAACTCCGAAGAAAGTGCGCAGGCTGCTTGGTCTGGCGGGGTGGTATAGGAGGTTTATACGTGACTTCTCCGGCCTCACTGCCCCCATTACGGACACGCTAAAGAAGAGAGAGAAATTTAAAATGACTGATGAGGCGCTTTTGGCATTTGAGGGTCTGAAAAAGGCTTTGACAACAGCCCCGGTGCTAACGCATCCTGACTTTGCAAAGCGCTTTTATATTCAGTGCAATGCATCAGAGTCCGGTATTGGAGCTGTTTTCTTTCAAAAAAATGACTCAAATGAAGAAAGCCCAATCTCTTACTTTTCGCTGAAGCTAAACGCATGCCAGAGGAACTAGAGTGTCACCGAGAAGGAGTGTTTGGCTGCTGTCATGGTGGTGCAGAAATTTAGACCCTATGTCGAAGGTATGGACTTCACAGTGATAACCGATCACTCTAGCCTTCGATGGTTGATGGGCCTTAAGGACCTCAACGGGCGATTAGCGAGGTGGAGTCTAAAACTCCAAGCCTTTACCTTCGACATAGAACACCGCAAAGGGTCGCTAAATGTAGTTCCAGATACTCTTTCTCGGGTTTACATAGACAGCCTGGAGATGGAAGATATTGCACCGTTGGTTGATCTAGACTCAGAAGAATTTCAATCCGAGGAATATAAAAATCTGATAGCCACCATCCAAGAAAACCAAGAAAAGCTACCTGTTTTAAAAATAGAAGACGATTTCGTCTATAAACGTGCCTTGCCAACGGCAGGAAACGAGGCCATGTTAGAACACACATGGCGTCTGTGGATTCCATCTGGCCTAACAGACGATATAATTGCCCAAGCACACAATCCCCCTCAGGCAGCTCATGGTGGAATCGCTAAAACGATTCAGAGAATTCGTCAGTACTTTTACTGGCCGAACATGACTGTTCAAATCAGGCAATATATATCCCAATGTGCAATATACAAACAGTGTAAGTCTTCCAATCAGATATCTCGTCCACCTATATGTCCGTTTCAAAAACTGTATGTAGACTTTTTAGGTCCGTACCCCAGATCTAAGTCTGGTAATTCCTATGTCTTTGTTGTACTCGACCATATGTCCAAATTTGTGTTCCTCAAGTCGTTACGTAGTGCCAACACTAGAAGCGTCGTTAAATTGCTCTACGAGGATATATTTAATATGTTCGGTGTACCACAGGTAATTCATTCCGATAACGGAAAACAATTCTTAGCGAAAGAATTTCAAAGCCTGTTAAAAATTATGGCATTCGCCATATGAGGACCGCATACTATGCACCACAGTCGAACGCCTCTGAGAGGGTGAATAGGACACTTCTTGCCTCTATCCGTTCATACCTAAGAGATGATCAACGCGACTGGGATATTCATCTCAGCGACATCGCTGGAGCGTTGAGAAGCTCCATCCATTCGTCTACTGGTGTGTCACCTTACTTCGCGCTCTTCGGCACAAATATGATAACGCACGCCAGTTGCTACGAGATAGCCCGTAGGTTGAACGCGGTGGAGGACGGCGAACTTTTAATCCTCTCTAGGCAAGAACGACTGCAATGTACACGCGAGTTACATATGCGACCACTCCAGTTACATGTGAGACCACCAACGAAGAAGAGATGGACCGCTCAACACATGGCACGAAACCCATGTTCGTAAATAGATTGCCTGCATAAAACAGGACACATCCAGATGCAAACCAGACATGAATGAGACGGCATAAATACAGGAGACGAGGGCCATCAGAGGGCAGTATAGATTAGAATATCATAAGAAAATGTATCGAAAAGAAAAATAAAGTATTTTAAAATAAAGTATTTTGTTATTTATTAAATAAAACAACAAAAACTAAAATTGGCGCAGTCGGTAGGATGATCTAATAAGTTTTCAAAGTAAATGAAAAACCACTATAGACATCCAGTGAAACGAATCGTGATTTTAAACTTTTAGTGTAAATAAAAGACAAAATCGTGAAACGAGTTCAACAAGTGCTCAAAGAAAAATTAAGCAATTTCATTTTCCAATGCACACAATCTCGTAGAGAGAGTTGAACAATATTTTTCTTTTTAATACAAATTCGGTGATATTTCAAGTCTGGACCGAAAGCGTCGAACACACCAAAGACTAGGCGACTTCATGTTGAGAGCAGGCATTGTCCTAGAGGAAGAACCAGAGACTAGCCCAATGGAAGGTCAGCAAGCTCAAATGATAGCCGAACAAAATCGACTACAACACGAAAGGGATCAACAAAGACGGGCACAGGAAGCCCAAAGGAATTTCTTCACTACACCTAAGGAGATCCTCAGACAGCTAGACAACATTCGAGATTTCACCGGGAGGGAACATGAGCAGGACTTATTAACTTTCGTCAACGATGTGGAATATCTGATAGCATTTATACCAGAAGACACCAAGGATTTTGTATACCGCAGAGTAGTCAGCAAAATACGAGGGTCGGCGTTGGAAAAAATACGAGGACTCATAAACCCAACATGGGCTGACATCAAGAAGAAATTAAAAATCGAATATGGAGTACGTGAAGGGTATGATTTTTTATTTAATAGGATCTTAGAAATTAAAAACTATAAAAATGTTCATATTCTCTATAACGAACTACAAACATTATTAAATTTATTAAATAAGAAATGTTGCTTTGAACCACATATTTTATATAATCCAGAGTTTAACGAAAAAGTAGTACTAGATAAATTTAAGAACTGTTTGGATCCACATATATCTAGTATTCTTTATGCTAGGAATGTACAAGATTTTAGTGAAGCATATCAGTTGATCATGCAATTAAATTTGGTATCATTCGAGAATAGATCATCAAATCCTAAACCTCTTCCCCAAGTGAATCCACAAAACCATTTTAATCGTGGCAATCAAAACCATAATTTTAGGAGAAATTTTAGAGACCTTAGTTTCGAAAATAGTGCACAAATTAGACAGCATAACAACAATATATTAGGAAATCCAAGAAATAATAATTATAGGTTCGGGTTGAATCACAATAACAGAAATCAAAATAGATATAACAATTCAGGACAGTTTATGCAGAACCCAGAACCCATGGATGTAAACAATATGAATCACGAAGAAGTAAATTTTCTCATGCCAGGGAATCGGAAGTTTTACCCATAATAAACGTAAGAGTAAATGACGAAGATTTAAGACTACTAGTAGATACAGGATCAACCACCAGCATCTTAGACGACAGAAAACTGATAAATTATAAACGTAAAGACATACAAATCCCCATAACAATGAATACCCTTCATAGTGAAATAAAAATCATACAGGAGATAATTACTGAATTACCTCTTGAATTCAATGAACCAGGTTCCACAATGTGTTGGAAACTGACCCCCATAAGAAACAAAAAGTTTGACGGAATCTTGGGTCAAAATATTTTGAAACCCATGAAAGCCGTTATAGACAATGGAAAAGAAATAATTGAAATAAACAATACTAGAATCCCATTTGCGAAAATTTCTCCAAATTTGGACACAAACGCAAAAAGTCCGTATCATTATGAAGAGATACATCAAATGCATGCAAACCATTTGACTATTGAAAATCTCATTCCAGGCGATTTAAATTCAGAAGAAAAAAAAGAATTAGAAAAATTTATTAAATCCCATTCAGAAACCTTTTTCCAAGAAGGACAAATATTGTCCGCAACCACGCAAACTGTGCATCGTATTCGTACAGAAAACAATCACCCCACATTTTCAAAAATTTATCGCTACCCCAAAGTACATGAGGAAGAGATAAAGAAACAAGTGAGGGAGTTGCTTGAACAAGGCATTATTAGAAAATCAGTTTCACCTTACAACTCCCCTGTCTGGGTCGTTCCAAAGAAAATGGACAATTCAGGTAAACAGAAATGGAGAATGGTGATCGATTATAGGAAATTAAATGAAAAGACAATCGAAGACAAACATCCCATACCTAATATAGACGATATATTAGACAAACTTGGGAGGGCTCAATACTTCACCACTTTGGACTTAGCTAAAGGTTTTCACCAAATTCACATGCATCGTGATGACGTAGAGAAAACAGCTTTTTCTACACCTTTCGGACATTTCGAATATTTAAGAATGCCCTTTGGATTGAAAAATGCTCCAGCTAGTTTTCAAAGGATGATGAATGAGGTGTTAGAAGGACTCATCGGAGTTATTTGTGTTGTATACCTAGACGACATACTAATATTTTCTACTTCTTTACGCGAACATATGATCAATCTACGGAAAGTATTCGATCGTCTGAAAGAATTCAATTTGAAAGTTCAAATTGATAAATGTAATTTTCTGAGGAAAACTACAGACTTTTTAGGGCATACTATTACTAACAAAGGAGTTATGCCCAACAAAAATAAAATCGAGGCAATTGAGAAAATAGCCATACCTAGAACCCCAAAAGAAATAAAGTCATTTCTCGGTATAACCGGATACTATAGGAAAATCATCAAAGACTATGCAAAAATAGCACAGCCTATATCAAGAAGACTAAAAAAAGATTCTAAGATCAACATAAATGATCAAGATTATATCAAAGCATATGAAGATCTAAAGAATTCTCTGCAAAACGAACCCATACTTCAATACCCCGACTACAACAAAACATTCACCCTGACAACAGACGCTAGTAATTATGCGATAGGTGCCGTACTCTCTCAAGACGGACATCCAGTTACATATATATCGAGAACCCTCAACGAACATGAGAAAAATTATACAACAACGGAGAAGGAATTACTCGCCATTGTATGGTCATGTAAATACCTCAGACCATCGCTTTATGGAAAGCAATTTATTATCAAAACTGATCATCAAGCACTTAAGTGGCTCCAAACAAAACATCTAGGTAAAGATATAAGCCCTAGGTTACAAAGATGGATTCTTCAGTTAGGCGAATACAATATGAAAATTGAGTATTTAAAAGGTACTTCAAACACCGTAGCAGACTTTCTTAGTCGCCCAATACAAGAAGCCAATATGTTGGAGTCTGAAGAAGAAACGATCCATTCTCAACATGAAGAAGCAAATGATCATTTTCCCATAAAGGAAAACTGTATAAACATATATAATCAACAAATAATCCTGACATTAGGCGATCAAGCGAAACTAAAGATGTTAAATAAAAAACGAAGAATATTCATTGGTATAGATTCTTTGAAACAAGAAGATATAGAAGAAAAATTAATACCTCTAATAGAAACCAAAGTAACGGGAATATATGTAAACCCTGTAGTAAGTGAAAGTGATTTTAACATCCTACAACAAAAACTAATCCGATTATACGGAAATAAAATAAAATTTATTAAATGCATGTTCTACGCAAAAGACATGATATCAGAGGAAGAAGCTGTCCAGCAAATAAAGTTATATCATAAGAAAGAAACTTGTCACTCAGGTGTAGACGAAAATTACAGTGGACTTAGAAACAAAATATATTATACAAATCTTAGGGAATTAATTAACTCAGTAATTAATGCTTGTAACATATGCAAGATGGCTAAATATGATAGACAACCTATCAAACCCAAGTACCAAGTGACAGAAACACCCAAAGATATTAATGAGATAGTTCATATAGATGTATTCTTTATAGGGGGAGCAAAATTTATGACATCAGTGGATAAGTTTTCTAAACTAGCAACAGGTACATACCTACCTAATGTGTCCTACGATACTTTAGAAGAAACATTACTATCCGTAATATCCATTAAAGGCAAGGTCAAGAAAATGGTATCAGACAATGAATTTAACATACCTAGAATAATACATCTATGCGAAAAATTAGGAATGGAATACCACTTCACAAAAGTAGGCTCACATACAGGAAATGCAGATATAGAGGTTTTACATAGAACCTTAGGAGACAAAATACGAACTATATTATTAGAAGATAATAATAAAAAACCTACAATACACGAGATAACCATGTGTATGTACAAAGCCATATTATTTTACAACACATGTGTTCATAGCACAACCAAAATGACCCCATACGACGCTCAATACACTACTTTTGACAAAACTATACTCCTGGAGCGGATGTCTAAAAATAAAAATAACATAATAGCTAAGATAAATGAACACAGAGAAGATTATGTGGAAACCCGACAAGAGGGAATGGTAAAAAACCCATTAGCCTTAAGACATAAAACTCAAATGCGATTCAAATACGATGCACTTGGAGACAAACACCCAGAACGAATACAAAGACCCAGGTATAGTAAATTCCAAAATAAAGAAAATATCCCGACGACAAAGAGACCTATGTCAAGAGCAGAGAGAACTAGAAAACTAGTCAATAAGCAGAAGAACGTTCAACAGTAAGCATGAAATTTTTAATGCTCTTGTCAGTTTTTTCAACTAGTGTGTGCGCTAGAATAAACATAGAAAATATTCTGACTATAGAAGAAATATTAGAGTTCGAGATAGATTTTGAGAAAAGTAAAAATATTAAAATTAACTCAGCCCATTATAATCACGACACAATTATATTTATAGTTCAAATTCCTAAAGAAATAATTTTTTTTCCTAAATCCCTTACCTATCCCAAACCATTTAAATGAGCAACTACAGATAAAAGAAACCATGTTAATTAATAAAAACAATACATTTTATGAATACGTGGAAAACAAAGAACTGAAACATCTCAAACAATATAAAGGATGCATATCACAATTTTGTAAAAAGGTCACATTTACTGAAAGAAATATTGTAAAACAAATAGAAAAAGGCGTAATTGTAATTATAAAAAGTAATGAAAAAATAAATAATACATGTGACGAAAATTACAGGGAAATACCCTGATAAGCTTCGAAAATTGTAACATTTTAATAAATAACGAAGTCTTTGAAAATTATAAGCAGATAAGAAGGCAACCCTTAAGCATTGATACTAATGTATTTCAAATTCCTCTAACAAATGTACCATAAGAATTATCCGAAAAAGAAATCCAAAATATAGATAATCTAGAAGAAATTCACGAAATAGCATATAGTCACTCGAAAACAAATATTGTAATTAATACGAGTATTAGTACTATCATAATTATTGTAACTATTATATTATACAACTTATATAAAAAATATAGACCCTGTAGTTTGACCCAGGAGAAGCCAAACCTTAAGGAGGGGGGAGTTACATATGCGACCACTCCAGTTACATGTGAGACCACCAACGAAGAAGAGATGGACCGCTCAACACATGGCACGAAACCCATGTTCGTAAATAGATTGCCTGCATAAAACAGGACACATCCAGATGCAAACCAGACATGAATGAGGCGGCATAAATACAGGAGACGAGGGCCATCAGAGGGCAGTATAGATTAGAATATCATAAGAAAATGTATCGAAAAGAAAAATAAAGTATTTTAAAATAAAGTATTTTGTTATTTATTAAATAAAACAACAAAAACTAAAATTCGCGCGAAAATTCGAGAAAACATATATAAAACCAATGACAAATCTGCAAAGACGTACAACATACGGACTCGAAAAATACGATTCCTACCGGGGCAAGAAGTATACCGGAAAAATTTTGTCCTTAGCGACAGCTCTAAATACCTGACGTCCAAGCTATGCCCAAAATACGTCAAGTGCCGAATCGTTAAAGCGATAGGAAACAACATGTACGAGATTGAGAACATGAAAGGCAAAACGGTCGGTGTATTCCACGCCAAAGATATAAAACAGTAGCAATAACAAGCAAGTACAGGAACAGGTGCAATAAAATCACGATACATTTTAGTTTCAGGCGTTGTGTTTATTACCTTCTGGTTATTTGTTAGCATAGTATACTTTCATGTTAACTTATTTATCGTAGTCCACTAAATCTATGTATATTATGTTCAAACCTAGTATATGTATTATCAAGACAATTTATGTTATTTATCTATTTATTATAGTTCGTCGGCTGAGAATTGGTTTGACGTATACGCCAAAACGCACTTTTTGGACTAAAAATGCAGTCTTATGTTTTCGAGTGTGCTCTTTCCAAATAATGTTGTCTTTTGGTCCTATCTCTAGCCAATCCTAAGATATCTAGTATTGTTTTGACGTGTATCCACCCAAATTAATAAGTTAGAATATTGGTTTGACGTAAACGCCATTTTTTTGGATTTACGTCAAATTTTCTATGCAATTCCCATTTTTTTTTTTGTTTAGTATTGTTTTGCCGTATGTCCACAGACTTCGATCATACGACAAGAAAACTAAAAAGTATATTCAGAATTGTTTTGACGTACGTGCATGTTTTTAAGTAAATATGTGTATTTCATCGTATACACGTACGCGTCGACAAAAACAAAAAGTTTAGTTTTGGTTTGCCGTATGTGCATATGATGAATTTAAAGGAAGAGTAAAAAGGTAAGTAGATTGCAACGAAAAATAGGTTCAGTCGTCTGCTGAATTCGGATAAGTGCGGTTGTGCGAGCGTCTATTAAGAATGGAATCGCCGGAGCCAAATCTTGCGGAGGGGAGGGACTACTTTCGTAAGTATTTTATATTTTATTATGTCAAAGAAGTTTGGATAACATCAGTTTTATTATTTTAAGTTTACTTGACGAAATTATACCCAATCAAACGGACTTTGCGGGAAACATTAATCCCGATCTTGATTCCTCTACTTCGTCTGAATCCGGCTTTGGTATTTATGAGCTTAAATAATCAAAAGATATAAATTAGATCGAATATTTCAATTTTAAGACAGCGACGACTGCGTTAAAGACCCTGATTTCACAGTGGAAAGAAGTGAACCAAGACCTATTGCGCGAACCCCTACTAAATATTCCAGAGGTTGACGAAAATTTAAGAAGTATTCCTTCAGAATACAATACTTCTGGTAAAATGTTTATATATGTATTAATTAATATTTATAAACTTTAAGCTATAATTGCTTTTAAAGATTAAAGTTAATATTTTTAGCATTAGTTTATAAGTAGGTACTTGTATAGTTAATATGCAACCCAATATAAAATTTATTTGATTAATAAATTCGATGTGCATCACGCCATTTTTGGATGAAAATTGCGTTATTTTGCCTTTTTTGATCCCGCTCGATTGAGGACAATGGCTTGATAAAACAAGATTTCAAGGGTGCGGTAAGGTCTGCTACGGTTCTTTCGGCGAACATGGTCTAGTCAGCGGCAACTAGACAAAATTGGGGAAGTTTGAAAATCGGCCGTAAACTTCCAGGAAGGGTGGGAATTGGCCCTAGCTGCAACGTCATCAGCAGCCCTCTCAGTAGGGTGGACGTCCGTCTGCTTTCAAAAAAGTAAGTTTTTTTTTTGGCATGTTCAATGTTTTGTGGTAGATCTAGTTGTGTGTGTAGGACAAGAACCACCCCATTCGGCGAGCAGAGCCGTGCTACGCAAGCATGCCATGCTCCTCGCACATGACACTCCATCCCTTCTCATTTCCGTTTCCTTCCTGAAGTCCCGTCCACATCCTGACTTCCTTCTTCAATCCGCTCCCAACGCCCTCTATATTCCCTAACCCAGATCTATTACAAATGGCGCCCAACGTTTTTGTTTGTCCTAGTCGCCTGTCCTTAATGTCCTATTCGTCCTAATTGTTCTTGCTGTCAACATTGAAACCTCGTAAGTCTACGAGAGGATAGCTCATTAGCATGCCATCTCGAATTGCGACGAGAAAGTTCAATGTTGACAGCGACAATAATTAACACCTTGTTAGTCCTGATTTCTTTCTCTATCCACCTTTTGATTGTTTTTTTACTTTCCTATATTACCATTTTACGTTTCCTTTCTAGTTGTTAATGTCTTATCCGATTATGTATCTAGTGGCCTAGTCTGATATTGTTTTGTCATGTCAAGTTGCATTAGTACATCTGTAATTATTATCTTCTTTTATGTGTTGCAGTTCAGAATGTTTCAAGTCTTTCAGCAAAAAAACCCATTGGTTGAACTGGAATTGCGGAAACAATCTGAACTCAACGAAGTGTGTCCCTGTCAGTTTTCCTATGTTTACTCATTCCGCCGTACTGAGGGATCCAACAAATAGTCCGTCCGCAGTCCATCATTCAAATAATTGCCCAAGCATTAGACCATGATGCCTGCCAACACGATTCCGCCGAAGAAAGTAGACCTGAAACACCCCGCTATGATTTATGGTATACAAAACACAAAAGAGAAATCACGAATTTAGTTCAATCTGCCCAGAGCATATTTGTTTCATTATAATTTTTGTTTTTAAACGTTTACATATTTACCCTATCAAATCAGAAACAAAACTCACTCGTCTTATATTTAATACATATATTTACATTGCCTATTTACTTATTTTCTTAAATATTATATCTTATCTATACATTCGTTTCCAATAAACCTATATTTACTATACACTCTACAAAAATTACATTACATATCAAAACATATTATTATTATAGTTCTTTAACACAAGTTGCAATAATTTTTTTGTGTGCTATCAGCACATACCAAATACAGTTTACATAAAAATACTATTATAGCGAATGTACACTGTTGTTCGACTATATCCCTTGTTTGTCTCTTAATCATCCGATCCTCTGTATTATGAATCCTCCTGGAAAGAAAGTACAGAGCAAAAATATCCCCGCAGAGAATACCTACGAAAATAATAGAAGAGTTACTCGTTCTATAAGCGCTCAAATTGATCGAACGTCAATCACCGACACAATGCCTATAGGACGTACACCAACCGGGAAGCAACCCCCTCAAGGCACGTCAGATCCACTCTACCCGTACCCTCCCCCATCAATACATTCAGCCCAGACTAGTAGCCCACGAAGCTCAGACGAATCGATTAGGGTCCCGTCTTATAGTAGTCTATCGGAGTTAGGTGCCGCTTCAGAAGGAGCACAAAATGATAGCATTAGGACTATGGTGGAGCAATTAGAGCTAAATGAACACAATAACAACAAAAGTTTACCAGGTTGTAGCAAAAAGAGTAGCATGATGGAACCAGAGCCAATACCACAAGCAATCACTGACATAAAGGCTTATATCAATTTAGCGATGGTTAATGCGTTAGCTTCATATCAAAGCACTATAAAAAACGACATCTCTCAAGTCCTCAGGCAGGAAATGAAAAACAGCATGTTGGAGTTTATGAGGGACATAAATGCTGTGATTCGTCCTACTGCACCTGCTGAGCCTCCAGCTCGGAGCCCAACTCCGGAGCAGAACACCGCTCTGCTCTCAGGAACCGCGTATGAGTGGTATTGGCAGTTTCAGCGCATGAACTACCAACCAGACTGGCCAATGCTACGAGATGCCTTAATGCGTCAATTTCAAAATTCCAAATCGGACTTCGAGATAATACGCGACATAATGGATCGCAGGCAGGGTTCCTGGGAGTCTAGCGATGACTTCTTTGTGTCGATTGAGAAGCTCAGATCTCAGCTCAGAGTACAGATCCCGGAAGCCGAGCTAGTAAGGATCCTAAAACGAAATTTTAATGAAAGGATTGCCAAGCTGATATATCCCATGGCGATCTCTTCATTGGACCAGCTGAGACGTGCATGTGGTGATGCAGAAAAAGCATTTCCGGTGAGGGATGGTGGAAGGCCTCATAGACCACCTGCGAGATACTCAGCAAATGAGTTGGGATATGAAAATGAGGAGGAGACTGCTTACGTGCAAGATGAGCAGATAGCTGCAATGCAGTATGGGGGAGCTCGTCCCCGACCACCTCGAAGGTTCCCAGAGACAAGGCAACTGAGTTGCTGGAATTGTCTGTTGGAAGGCCACACATTTGTTGATTGTCCGTCCAGTGTCTGGAACATATTTTGTTATAAATGTGGCCAAGAGGGTGTAATACCTCCTAAATGTAGCCGATGTTCACCGGGAAACCGGCCGGTGAACGCGATGTCGTCGGGAGAATCACGTTCGACCCAGTACCCCGATCAATAATAGATAAAGAGGCAGAGTTGGAGACTGATGAACAAAAAATTGATCAGACTCCGACAACAGGAGATTCCAACATTAGGATATTAGTTAGGAATAAGGACATAGAATTAGAAAAGTTAGATGAAAAAGAAGATAGATTAGAAATCAAACCATTACACGTAAGAATCAAAAATTACTATGCAGTCCGTAGTAGAATATTCAACGAAGAAAAAAAATTATCCAAGCGAATTCTGAATGCAAGGCACAGATACAAAACCAGAAAAGAAATTAGAAAACGCATACTGTCATCCTTGATAAATATAGGTAACGATCCGAGGCCTTATGCAAAAATAAAAATTGGTGATAAGGATATGTTTGGTCTGTTGGACAGTGGGGCCAGCATTAGTATTTTGGGAAAAAATTGTTTTACGTTTGTTGAATCCGTGGGTTTACCGATTCAGTCATTTGCGTCTGGTGTAAAAACGGCAGATGGTAATAACCAAGCAATAGTAGGTAAAGTTAAAGCCCCAGTTGTCTATCAAAACAAAAAAGAATACGTAATATTCTACTTGGTACCCACATTGGATCAAGAATTGTACTTGGGAATTTATTTCTGGAAGACTTTCCAGATAGCCCCAAATATAATTAGCTCATTGTCAATTTCCGTATCTTCAGATGACCCGAATAATCATCAACTCTCTTCAGAGCAGCAGTCTGAATTGGAGGCGGTGAGGCGGAGGTTTCTTTGTTGTACTCAGCATGGGCTCGGGAGAACGGGGCTAGAGGAGCATGTTATCGATACGGCGGATGCGGCACCGGTGAAGCAACGTCACTACCATGTTTCTCCAGCGATACAAGCCCTTTTGTATGAGGAAGTTGACCGGATGATAAGTTGTAACGAAATTGCCGGGCGCCGTGACGAGTTGGAATCTTCACAAGAAATCTAATGCGTAGTTCGCCCTGACGAGGGGTTGCCTAAGAGAGATCGGCTCAAAAAGAAATCACCAAACCCACCCCGGGAGTGAATAAAAACTAGATGGAAAAGGGAAAATGAAATGGGAACCGAACCTAGCTTCCATTGGTGTAACGTCACCCTACGGGATGGGGGGGGGGTTGTATCGGTCACCTCTCTCTAAGCGCAGCCCCTACCTTCCCTGCTTTTGGTCCACCCTTATGACGGTCGGGCTACAGGACCTCCCGTCAGTCCGGGCAGCGGCGGGAGAAGGGTGTCCAAGCCTGAGAAGCCGTGGCCTGCTGGTGGTTGCTCGATCACTAGCTCGTCGGTTTCGGGGGGGGTGTCTTGCTTCCCACCTTGGACTGTCGTCACGTTTATTGTCAGGCCTATATCCAAAACCTCACTCACTCCTCCGGTACCCTCACAAGGTACTTAATCTACTATCTCACTACTATTGGGACCGAAACTCCAACCCCTTCACTCGAATCAGCCTCCTGGGGTGTGCTTGTGTATTATGCACACCTGCACGCGAACCCACCCTGCGTCCTCCTGGAATGCGGAAGACCGATCCATGGTCATCACCGTCGTGCTTAAGATTCTCGGTTATGACCCCTTTTCCTGCCCTCCTTTCTCTACCTAGCCTATCTCTGCTACTCCGAACACTCCCCTCACTCTTCCGTCACCACCGTCATCCCTCGTTTTTACTGAGCCATGGTCCGTTTCATGCGAACCCCACGAAAGAATTTAATGTGCCTCCGAAGTTCCGCTTCCCTCTCATCCAGGAACCTGTGGAACTCAAACTCCAAACCAAAAAAAAAACCAAACGAACGCCAACTTCCACCCAGAACTCACTGCTATGCGAATCTTCCACAAAAAAAAAACTTGGGTTGACTGGCTCCATATGCCGGAAGCCGGGCTTACATTAAACTCTTCTTTATTGAGGTATCTTACCCTAACTTAACTCTACAATCGCTGACGGGACCAGACAATCAACGCCAAATCAGGAATTCAAATCTCTACTTTATTTTATTAGAGTGGTTCCCGCGCGAATACATATTTCAAAACGTACAGAAAAAAAAATTCAAGTCTGGGGTCCAGGCTATGGCCCCTGCTAAACTATGCGGGAGTGCTTTACAATACGACCACCACAAAATAATTGCCTGAAGGGCCTGTCCGCAAATACCAGGACACTCAAACTAATAGAAGGAAAATTAAAGAATCTTTCGAATGGCGCTACACTGAAAAGTCAAGGTCAGGTTATTCCTTTACCACAAAATCCCCCAATTTTATTCGCTATCGCGGCGATTTGACCCCTTCCCCAAATGACCGAGTAAGGACCACCATATATATAAATACACCACTAGTAAAAAGCAAAGTAAGTACTCACCACATGAATTACTGCAACTCTCTCCTGGGACGTGGTGCACCTCGCCTCCTAGATCTGCTCTTGCTGGGGAATGAATTAGTCATGTAAGCCGTTACGTACATATAGGTTACCTCCTGGCCTCACACCCGAAAAGAAAAGGTACCTCTACTCTTTCCGTTCCTTTTCGTCCACTGGGACTCGCCCCAAAATATTGGGCTATCAAGGAAAAAAAACTGAACGATTCGCGTTACCCTACCCAGACCTTTTCTCGGTTGCGCACTTCCTGTATCATTACACGCTAATTTCCACTTCTCAAATTCCATGAATCAAATACAAGATAAAAAGAAAATTGACAATTATGATCGAAAAAAAAGGTAATCTAAAATTTAGCAGGATTGATATGAACCTACTCCAAAAAAAAGGAATTTACGGGTCCAGCACTCTCACGGCACAAAGAACTAAAAAAAAATCTACGCCCGAAAGAATTATACTTAGGCTACGCCACCAAAGTTCAAGTTAAATCTATAGCGCTATTGTCTCTCTCACAAAAAAAAATAACACAGTTCCTTGGAACACTGCCTCGCTGCTGATGATGGGTAGGGTATGGCTCACCGGCCAGCTACGTCCTCCCAGCCGCTGCTGTCGATCGACCGTCGGGGAATATTCCACCCTCGTCCAGGTGGTTAGCCTCCCTGGCTGAACGGGGTCGTGGCACAAAGTTCGTCCGAAGAAACAATCGGCTTGGGTCGTCGGCGGTCAGATACAGGGGGTGGGAATTTCTACGAACAAAAATATCCCGGATGGGACCCCTGGCCGCTTCCCAACAACTTTAAACTGGGTTTTCTGCACTGATGCAGGAAGTCGGTCCTCGTGGCTGGGTCCGGGCGCGAGATTTGAACACCAGACTGGAGACGGGGGGGGGGGTGGGTTATTTTTATGCTAGGGCAACTTTATCGACCCGTGCGCAATTACAATCACTTAAGTCTGTAAAACTGAATGTCTTTTATTTAATTTAGTTAACCATTGCACTAGACGCCACGTTAGCTTGGAATTTTACCGCCCCGCTCCGCTCAACTACACGATCGAACAACCGAAAAAAAATACTCCGACCCGACTTCCGAACAAAGAACTAAATTAGTTTTGGCGGCTCTGAGACCAACCATCGCCGTTGAACACTCCAATCCGACTGACTGTACCACTCATCTACTCGAAACCATAAACAGCCGAAACCCAAGCCAAGGCAAAGAAAAAAACTATCACGCCACTCCAGTGTCCCGCAAACCCATGCAAAAAATTTAGACCAAAAAAAAATTCCCATCACACCACCGTCTGCCCATCGCACATCGAAAAACAAAAACTAGCTTGTGTGCTCGCAATGCGCCACACACTCCCTTGCTGACACATGCCGCCGCACACACCACGTTACCCCCTCACCCACAGCCGAGTGGAAAATTCCATTCCCAGTGCAATACGAAAATTCTTCGTCGCCTGGGCAGCTGGGTAGATTTGCATTGCAAACAACATGCTAACTGGTTTTCTGAGGCAAGATACCGTGCCA
Source organism: Cheilosia vernalis (assembly GCA_949126925.1). NCBI lineage: Eukaryota > Metazoa > Arthropoda > Insecta > Diptera > Syrphidae > Cheilosia > Cheilosia vernalis. Next base: position 47,201,557 of record OX421358.1, read on the forward strand.
GGGGGCGGAGCTTAACAATTGCGTTTTGCGAAGAGCTATTAAGGCAACAGTGGGGTGGCGAACGAAAACTTGTGGCCTAATGTGGCAACGAGATTTGGGGATATGGATTTGTCCTCACAGTGGAACAAACTCCAAAAAAAAATGTTTCAGTGGGTGACATATTTATTTTTTTTTTTTCCTTTCCTGCAGGAGTGACCACGACAGTCTCATGCTCACGCAGAGAAGCCGGGCCTCCTACTAGCCTATATCCTCGTTAACCGTTTCTAGCTTAGGCTCTCCTCTCCCTACCTAGTGGCGCAAATCTTTAGTATGATAAACCCCTACCTTTAGACCTTGTAGGTCTTCTAGCTCATACAGGTTTTTCCCAATTACTTTCCTTATCCTAGCCTTAGTGAACTTAGGACAAAACTTAGCGTTGATTCGCTTGGCTGCATCGCTCTGAATGAAATTCCGCTTGAACACTTCGTCTCCCACTCGGTATTTCACTTCCCGACTACGCAAATTATATCGTTTTTCATAAACCTCGTGGGCGTTAGCCAAAGATTCCTTCAGCTGCGAATGCAGCAAATTCATTCGGTCTGCCTTCGGCAATACCTCAATGTCTGCGTTGTTCAGGGCGTTCAACTGTCTAAGAATCGCATATACTGAGCCATGCTCCACCATCCGTTTCCCGAACAATGCCTGGTACGGTGATATACCTATCGCTGCGTGTTTCGCAGAGCGAAGGGCACATCCTATTGAACTAAGGTGTTCGTCCCAATTCCGATGATCAGTGTTTAGGTATGACCTAATCGCCGCCAAGATCGATCGGTTTACTCGCTCGCTCGCATTCGCCTGCGGGGAGTAATACGCCGTTCTTAGATGCCTGGTCCCAAAGGATTCGAGAAATTTGCTAAACGCGTTGCTCGTAAATTGCTTGCCGTTATCCGACAGAAGTGTTTCCGGCACTCCATACGTTGAGAATACTTCGTTTCTTAAAAACGATATGGTGGTCTCGGTGGTTGCCTTACGTAAGGGCTTAAAGAGCACAAATTTGGTTAACTGATCCAACAATATTAGGATGTATGTGTTCCCCGCTTTGGATCTAGGGTAAGGCCCCAGGAAATCCACGAACACATGTTGGAACGGCCGCTGCACCTCAAAAGATTTACCCATGGGCGCTCGGAGTATTCCGTTCGGCGCTTTGGCCATTTTACAGGTATCACAATTCCCGATGTACTTCTTAACCATAGTTGCCATGTTAGGCCAAAAGAATAAGTGCTGCAACCGGTCCAACGTTTTTGCGATGCCGCCGTGCGACGCTTGCGGTGGCCGATGGGCCAATTCGATTAACCGGTTCGTCAGTTCGGCTGGGACCCATACCTTCCAACCATCCCGATCAGTTAAACCCGAAGCGGTGCCTGTTAGACATTTCTTATACACCACTTTATCGAGCACCCTCAGGTCCGGAAGTTGCTCCTTTCCCCTGGTTACCGTGTCAATTAGCTGTTTATACTCATCGGACTGGAAACTCGGATCCTTCAAATCTATCTGTAATACTCCGGATAATACGTCCGATCCCTTGGGTATCCCTATCGAGTCTACTTCATACACCCTGGACAACGCATCCGGTACAATATGCTGTGCTCCTTTCCGATGGACTATATCGAAAATAAAACCTTGCAATTCGAGGCTCCACCGTGCCAACCGTCCACTTAGGTCTTCTTGACTCCTTAACCACTTCAGACTCGCATGGTCGGTGACCACGGTGAATTTGGAACCCTCTACATACGCTCTGAATTTCCTCATTCCGAGGACTGCCGCCAAGCATTCCCTCTCTGACACGCTATAGTTTTTCTGCGCGGGATTCAGTTTATGAGAGTAAAAATATATGGGGCGTTCCAACCCACTTTCATCTTTTTGACTCAGGACGCAACCTACCCCGGTGTCTGAGGCATCACATAAAATAAAGAATTCCTTCTTAAAGTTCGGATTAGCCAAGATTGGAGCAGTGGTTAATAACGACTTGAGCTTATCAAAAGCTCTAACTGCTTCCTCGCCGAATTTAAACCTGACTCCCTTTCGCAGGGTGTCGGTGATTGGAGCCGCTAGCGACGAAAAGTTGCTGACGAATCGGCGGTACCAGCCCGCCATTCCCATGAATCGCCGAACCTGCCTGGGAGTGGTTGGAACTGGAAACCCACGGATAACCGATACCTTACTGGGGTCTACCTTCAAGCACCCGTCGCCTACGATGAAGCCTAGGTATTTAAGCTCATGGTAGCAAAATTTGGATTTCTCCAGATTGATGGTTAAACCTGCGTCTTTCAGCTTTGTAGCCACTATTCCTAGAATACGGATATGCTCCTCGAAGGTGGATGATCTTATCAGAAGGTCATCGATGTATACAAACACGTTAGTTCGTGTGGCACCACTTTGTCCATGAGGCGAGTCATGCGCTGAGGCGCATTACATAGGCCAAAGGGCATCACACGGAACTGGTATAACGGCCTCCCCGGAACCGTAAAAGCGGTCTTCTCCCTCGAACTTTCCTCCAGCGGTATTTGCCAGAAGGCGTCCTTCAGATCCACGCTAGGTATGTAGTGTGTATCTGTCAGACGCCCCAGCAGGCCCTCCATATGAGGAAGCGGATACGCATCCTTTTTTGATACTTGGTTGACTTTCCGAAAGTCCAAGCACAGGCGATTTTTCCCCGGTCGCCTAACGAGCACTACCGGAGAACTCCATGCGCTTGTACTTTCTTCGATCACCCCAAGATCCAGCATGCGATCCAGCTGCTCATATAGAAGCTGCTGCACCGCTGGAGATACGGGATAATGCCGCTGCTTGATCGGCTCCGCGTCCCCCGTGTCTATCACGTGTTCTTCCATACTGGTCATTCCCAGTCCGAGCTTAGCGTAAGACGGAAAGGTATCTAAGACGGTTCTTAGCGCTCTGGTCTCTTCCTCGGTCAGGTCCCAAGGTTTGCGGATGCAGTCTGAGGATTTATCCTCCTCTTGCGGGGGATCCACAAAAATGTCGGCTATGACGTCTGGGGCAAGGCGAAACGCCTGCCAAAAGTTAATTCCCAGATATAAGGCTTGCTTCAATGATGGTACTAAATAGAATGTTATTGGGGCGTAGTGCCCTTTGTACTCAACTTGGGCTGTGACTTCACCAATGATGGGTTGGCTAGCCCCATCGGCGGTGTTTACTGCGGAATTGAAAGGTTTATAGGTGATGCCTTGGTTATGCAAAATTCGGCAACCCGGCAACGGTCTAACAACCCTTCCATTCGAGTCCCAAAAATCGTGACTTGACCATATGGTCGAGGATCGAGTTCGAGCGGGCTACGAATGGTAGTCGCTGCGATCGATTGGTGTTTCAATTTCTTAGCTCTAAATTTTTCTCTCAGGCGCTTCAGTTTTTGTGAAACTTTAGCTTGGTCTTGACCAAATATTCTTTTTCTGGCTATGTGGTACGCGATTTGTCGTTCCTGGAAGGTTTTTCGTCTGGCCTTCCCCGAATGACTACATTTCTGTTCGCTAGTGCGGTTCTCGCGTTTTAAAATTGTCACTGGCTGGTTAAAATTGTACTGGCTGGGTAATGTCTGCGTAGAGACTTCTACTGCTCGTCCGGAGACTGGTTCGGAGGGCAATCCTCTCCGGATGTCCCATTGCTCCTCCTCGCGTTTCCCGAACACCTACGGCATCTCGGCGTAGTCGTGTTCGCCAATCCACACCTAAAACAGAACAGATTTCTCTGGGGGCTGGGACATTCATGGAAGGAATGACCGGATACCCTACAGTTCCAACATTGGTACTGCCGCGTATCCTGGTTGCGCTCTAAGGCAGCGATCTCTTCTGAGACTGCTCTTGAAGGATATGGAGCTCCCGACTCTCCCAGTTCCCCAATGTTCCGGCGGAAAGGATTAGCCGGTCCGGGCCTCATTCTTCGCTCATTATCACCTAAATATTTTTCGGTGGTTCTACACACGTACACCAGGTCTGTTAGGCTATCAGGTTTGAAAGTTATAAGTAATTCGCCAATTCGTCGTCGAACATTTTGCTTTATTAGCTCCATCAGCTCGCGATTGGATTTGGGGGTCCGAAGTCGGGAATTGAGCTGAAGCAACGCCCCATAAAAATCATCAAAGCGCTCGTTATCGCCTTGCCGACGATCCGACATCTTCCGGTATAATTCCGAATCTGTCTCGAGACTTCGGAACTGCTCGATCAACCCTATCCTGAGCAAAGCCCATGATAACCGTGGATTGGCTTTCACGAACATCCAATACCAAGACTCTACCTGCCCTTGCACAAAATGATGAAAGTTCAAAACTATGTCCTCTTCTGAGGCGCCATAGCCTTCCCTTAATCGCTCTAGGCGGAATAAGAAATCGTCTACTGTCATATCCTGGTTGTTGAATGACAACCCCCACTTGTGGAAGTGGTACACTCTTCGGGTGGAAGACTGAGTGGACGGATGGGAACCCTGGTCAGCCCTAACTGGGGTGCCCTCATCAAAATGCATAGCGTCTAACTGTCTGATAAAGTCCGTAACGTTCGCGCTTCGCCGTGGAGGCGAGCTTCTCCTCGGTTCCCCAACTGGCGGTGGAGGCAGGGGATGCGGTACCACATCGTCCGCTACCGACCGGTTAGTGCCCTGTGAAGCTAACGCTTCTCTCAAGACACTGGCTATCTCCTGACGCATTTCCTCTCTAGTACTGCGGAGTTCTTCTCTCAAAAGTCTCATATCTTCTGCCCTACTCAGGCCTATTGCCGCGTTTACTACATTTCGCACATAATCTTCTCCCTGTGCAGTGTCCGAATCGGAATCCGACTGAACTATAACCCGACCCTGGCTGGGTCCGGGCTGCGGATCCTCCTCCGGCAGAACCCGTGCCGCGCTTCCTGTCGGTGAGTCAACTACCTGCTGCGCACCGGACACACCAATGGCGACCGGAAACGCCTCCTGATCATTTCCCGCGGGAAGTGACCCTCCTACCACCAAAGATTTCCTCGTGGCTCTAGCCTTACGAAGAATAGGTTTCGGCGGCATACTACTACTATTCAAAAAAAAATTTTTTTTATATTCCTAATAGCTAAACCTTCACCGATCCTTGACTATACCTATACCTAAGATCTAACTACCGCTATAGCTGAACCTACAAATGGTGAGGTTCCCCTTTACGCCGAATAAATAGCTACGCTCCTAAAAAGATATATTGGTTCCTACGGAACGCTAAACCCGACCGCTAATACTAAACTCCAAACTACTATCCTATTCTGCCAATCCAAACACCAATAGAATGTAAAAAAAAAAAAAAAAATTTACTAAAAAAAAATGAGAACTATAAAAAGTTTACTACCAGCTACTTCCAAGAATGTCTTGCTTTACTATCATATATAAACGGGACGGTGGCTTCCCGGGAGCTACTTGGGGGGGGTTTGGTAAGTACAGTTCTACAGTCCAATCCAATGCAGCACTCCTGTGGGTATAAGTTAAAAGGGGGGGGGGGGGGGGGAAGCGCTAATAGACGCAACTGCGCTACGACTTCCCATAGCTCACCATGCGTCAGGAACTGGGCAGGAACATAGTCAACCGCCTTCCTGGTCATGGCTTCCTTAGTCTCCGAACCGGCTCTAGACATTACGTCCAGATGTTCTAACCTTATGCGGGTTACGGGTAAGTCATCGAAGGATGCAACAGACGTAAGCAGGAACATAGTCAACCGCTTACCTGGCCATACCTCCGCTTACCTATACAGCGCACGTCACCCAACACCAACGTGAGAAAAGAAAAAAAAAACAAAAACTCCATCAACTACAAACGGAAATCGATTGCAACCGAGGGTAAGCAATTAGAACTTCCCACCTCGGGTCAACCATGTACATCCACACCCAACACTGGGGCAGCTCCACTGCCGCTCGGATCACGCCCTACGCAACAGACGAAAGTCCAGTACGAAACTACCGACTAACCGGACATAGGAGCGCTACCGGAAAAAAAAAGAGAAAATATAAAACGTGATACCTCTCATGCCGTCTGGACTGAAACTGCTAACTAAATTGTACTACCCAATCAATGTAGTCGATCCTTTAGAAAAAGGAATCGGACCACATACAAAACAAAATTTTGTTTGCCCATGCCTACGGGCATAGACGAACCTAGAAGGTAAGGAGGGCAGTAGGACCGATGTCGAGAGAAATTTGGGGATGAATTTTCGGGCCCCACGTTGGGCGCCACCTGTAACGAAATTGCCGGGCGCCGTGACGAGTTGGAATCTTCACAAGAAATCTAATGCGTAGTTCGCCCTGACGAGGGGTTGCCTAAGAGAGATCGGCTCAAAAAGAAATCACCAAACCCACCCCGGGAGTGAATAAAAACTAGATGGAAAAGGGAAAATGAAATGGGAACCGAACCTAGCTTCCATTGGTGTAACGTCACCCTACGGGATGCGGGGGGGGTGTATCGGTCACCTCTCTCTAAGCGCAGCCCCTACCTTCCCTGCTTTTGGTCCACCCTTATGACGGTCGGGCTACAGGACCTCCCGTCAGTCCGGGCAGCGGCGGGAGAAGGGTGTCCAAGCCTGAGAAGCCGTGGCCTGCTGGTGGTTGCTCGATCACTAGCTCGTCGGTTTCGGGGGGGGTGTCTTGCTTCCCACCTTGGACTGTCGTCACGTTTATTGTCAGGCCTATATCCAAAACCTCACTCACTCCTCCGGTACCCTCACAAGGTACTTAATCTACTATCTCACTACTATTGGGACCGAAACTCCAACCCCTTCACTCGAATCAGCCTCCTGGGGTGTGCTTGGGTATTATGCACACCTGCACGCGAACCCACCCTGCGTCCTCCTGGAATGCGGAAGACCGATCCATGGTCATCACCGTCGTGCTTAAGATTCTCGGTTATGACCCCTTTTCCTGCCCTCCTTTCTCTACCTAGCCTATCTCTGCTACTCCGAACCCTCCCCTCACTCTTCCGTCACCACCGTCATCCCTCGTTTTTACTGAGCCATGGTCCGTTTCATGCGAACCCCACGAAAGAATTTACTGTGCCTCCGAAGTTCCGCTTCCCTTTCATCCAGGAACCTGTGGAACTCAAACTCCAAACCAAAAAAAAAACCAAACGAACGCCAACTTCCACCCAGAACTCACTGCTATGCGAATCTTCCACAAAAAAAAAACTTGGGTTGACTGGCTCCATATGCCGGAAGCCGGGCTTACATTAAACTCTTCTTTATTGAGGTATCTTACCCTAACTTAACTCTACAATCGCTGACGGGACCAGACAATCAACGCCAAATCAGGAATTCAAATCTCTACTTTATTTTATTAGAGTGGTTCCCGCGCGAATACATATTTCAAAACGTACAGAAAAAAAAATTCTGCAGCGTAGGTCGGGGTTTAAGATTGCAATTATCCCGAGTAGCAGAGGGTGGCACGCATGCGGAAGGCCGGGCAAAAGCTCGTCGGGTTGGGGGGGGGTTCTTCCTGCTACTAAACCTACTACAAAATAAGATATCGTGCCACAGTAGCTTATTGCTACCGAACCCAAGTTAGAAAATCTTTACGAGGTAGATCTGTAAGGGTCAACAGAATAACATCTAACGACAACAAACGTCAACATCCATAAGGGCCCGTCCGAAGGTGGGGTCGTAACCAATAGGATTACCGTTTTGTCGTTACGAAAGTAGAGAGAAATAAAAGCGAAAAAAAAAAAAAGAACATTGAAAAAGGAAAAATCCGTAATCAAACTTAAGTTTCTCTTAATCTGAATTTGAAGTGAAAGGAAAGTGTTGTTAGGGAAAGAAAAGAGAAAGAAGAGAGAAGAAGAGAATGATCAGCTGTAAATGATCATACGGTGTGGTGGTAGGAGAATGCTCCTATGTGCTACCGTAACCTCGGCTCTACCCGCCCTACTGCAGAATGTACTCAGCAGCTCCATGGCTACTTTACGCCGAAAATGTTTATAAGTAGCCCCGTGAGGTGTATGTTACGTCTCGCCTATATCATATACGTTCCCCTTTCACACCTCGGTATCGCACAATATGCCTACGAACCGATCATCTTTACTCAAATAAAAAGATTTAAGCTAAATTCAAAATTGGTATAATATTTATTCATTAAAAATAAAAGGAAAATTTACGTGAAACGAAGAAAGAAGTCATTAAATTGGGTAAATGCCATCTGCCTAAGCCTTTTAGGCACTCGCAAGCCAAGTGCTTATATATCTAATATATATATATAAATGTAGGTTAGAATTAATGATATCGCACGAGGCTTTGATTCAGATTTCAATGTATGAAATTATTATGTACAGTTCAGGAAAAGGTAAGTTTGAATTCAGTTAATATGATAAGTAAGATAATATTACTAAAGGATCTAAACTATTTGATACTTATATTTTTTTTGTTTTTGTTTAGTTTTGCCAAAAGATAGTACAATTTTAAAGTGACTTACGGACGTTTGAAATTTTGTTGATGTGTAGCGATGTAAGGTTTGTAAATGCAGGAAATTATTAAGCAGCAGACTCCGCATGTGCGCACAATTGGTTGTCGGGTATTGGATGTATGTTGATTAGTTTTTAAATGTATGTATGTTGTTGATTTGCTGTATGGAATAGAGTTGATTAGATAAATGGAAAAATTGTATGATCTTTTGGTTTGGCATTACCTGGGATGACTCATTCTTATGCTAAAATTAATGTAAACTACAACTAACGACAGATCTACTAACTTAAATCTAACTAACTAAAACTAATTATAATTATTGACAATAGTCCCATATGCATCGACGGATTGTCGAGGATTCCTCGTGGTTCCCTGGTTTCTGCGGCAGACGGTGTGTCGGGAAGTGCAGGTGATTCGTAGTGTGGTCACAGAAAGTGTGCGCTCATATGCTAGCCTGAGCCGAAATGTAACGTGTGGCTCGAAAGATGGATTGGCTGCGGTTTCTTCTTTTTGTAACACTGCTTGATGGGCACACTGTTGTAGGTTATGGTGGTATTGTGGATTGACTAAAATTACTGTCTCCACGATGTCAGCGTCGAGACTCTTGTGGTCAATACCAATATGACCTGGGTGGGAGGAATGCGTTCTACTACTAGCTCGACACGTGGTGATTAATCTCCCAAGACGGTTGCTTTAGGGACGTAGTTTTGGTGCCCCAGTACGTACTTTGACCGCACGCAGGGAAACGATATATTTTCTCGTTTACTCCTGCGCACGAATTTCCTAAAAATGGTTTATTCAGCGATTAAATAGATGTTCCAGATGGTAAACGGGAGATGCAGTTTCCAAAACGTTTCTCTGCAATCTGTTTCGATTTGTCGCGTGAACAGTGGCTGACCTTTGGAGGTTAGTTGTAGGTGCGTCGACTGGACGTCCACTCGAAGCCGTAACCACGTGGCAACTTGGAGCTTGCGGGGTGATGGATTGCCTGTAGAGCGGTGCGCTTCGCGACTGGTGATATATGTCGGAAGAATGCTCGCACAAGTACAATGAAAGCACGTGCAATACTAAGAACGACACAAATTAGTGCGTTGCCTTATTTTTGTGTAACACACGGAGACTCACCCTTGATATTATTGAGATGTTACTTATTAAGCAATGAAAATCCAGGTGGATTCGTGATTTTGGTACAGCAAACAATTAATGCCTTTTGTTCTTCGAATACTGTTGCTTTTTTTTTTCGGGAAAAATTCGCACTCGATTTAATTCGCGAGATCTGATACGCTCACACTCCAGCTAAACTTATGTCAAATAAAAAGATCTAGCGCGTGTGCACAAGGCTTTTTATAGACATAGCTATAGACGGTTTCATAGCCGACAACTCTCCAACTATGGATGGGTTGAGTTGTAGTTCTGTGCAGTGGCGTTTCCTGTAGGAATGCGCCATACACGCGAAGATAAGGCAGTTTGTCAGTTAATTTCAAATTTAGGGAAAGGAACAGGCAAACCGAAAATAAATTAAAAAAAAATGTTTTAATTGTTGTTGGAAGGGTTACGCTACAAAGTCATGCATTTTGGAAACACCTGTGTTGTCAAAAGACATGAAAATCGAAACACTTCCGGGCTTTCAAAATGAGGTAGGGGAGTAGATGTTTCATTTCTCGACCCATGACCCTGTCTCCTGTTTTCGTAAGTCAACGTGTGTTAGAAGAGTTGAGGAAAAGAGAAAAAAATTAAGGTTGGAGGATTCAATGCTTTAAATCCTTAGCATGATAAACGCCAATTGATTTACCTTGAGGGCTCTCAATTTCGTACAACGATCTTCCAATTTGACGGACTATTCGACTTCGGACAAATTTTTGACAAAGTTTAGCGTTCAAGTGTTTTGAAGCATTGCTTAAAACGAAGTTCCTTCTGAATACTTCTTCGCCTGGCTTAAATGTTCGTACGGATGAGCGCAAGTTGTATGATTTTTCGTTTCGTTTATACGCTTCATGTAGCTTCTGCTTAACTTTCTCTCTAACCAGTTGTAGTGCGGCTGAATGAGGTAAGTATTCAAGCTCGCCATCACTTAATGCGTTAAGTTGTTTAGCTATCTTGTAACTATCTCCGTGAGACATCATGTGACGACCGAACAAAATGAAGAATGGCGACATTCCTGTGGACTGGTGTACAGATGTCACTAAAGCCTGCTGAATTTGAGATAAGTGCATGTCCCAATCTCTTTGATCGTCTTTCAAATATGTTCGTATGGCTGACAAAATGGACCTATTTACCCGCTCCGAGGCGTTCGCCTGAGGTGAATAAAAGGCATTCTTTATGTGAGTGGTTCCGTATTTCAATAAGAATTGTGCGAATTCTTGCGACACAAATTGTTTGCCGTTGTCGCTGTGCAAGAACTCTGGCACACCGAATTTTTGAAATACTTCGTTTTCCAAAAAGTCGATCACAAGTTTGGTCGTTGCCTTATGCATTGCCTTCAGAAAAACAAATTTCGAAACATAGTCTAATACGACAAAAATAAAAAGATTTCCTTTCTTAGTGCGGATATAAGGTCCCATAAAGTCAATGTAGATCTTCTGGAAAGGAAGATCCAATTGCTGTTGTGCCCCCATAGGTGGCCTAAGGGTGAAGTTAGGAGATTTGTTTTCCTTGCAGTCACTGCATTTTACGATAAAATTTCGCACTTGCGACGCCATATTTGGCCAATAAAAGGTCTGTCTAATTCGCTCTAGAGTCTTATTAATTCCTCCGTGAGAACAATTCGGTGGGTTATGATTAAGTTCAATAATCGAGTTAGTCAAACCTGTTGGTACCCACAATTTCCAAACGTATGGCTCACTCAAATTGTCACTACCACTTCGAAAGACTCGTTTGAAAACCAGGTTATCCTTGATTTTAAGATCAGGTAGACTTCCTTGATTTTCCTTAATTGATGAAATAAGATTCAAGTACTCTGAAGATTGAAATTCCGGTGAACTTAAATCAGGGATGTTATTCGGTAAACTTGGTACGGAAATATGTTTCACATACGCCCTCGATAACGCATCGGGTACAATGTTTTGTGTTCCTTTCCGGTGTTCAATTTTGAACGTGAACGCCTGAAGCTTAAGAGACCAACGCGCAAGCCTACCGCTTAGGTCTTTTAGCCCCATAAGCCATTTCAGGCTGGCATGGTCTGTTATAACAGTAAATGCGGTTCCTTCAATGTATGGTCGAAATTTATGGATGGACCTTACTGCTGCAAAACATTCTAACTCCGTCACGCTATATTTTTGCTGACAACTATTAAGTTTCTCCGAAAAATAAGCAATCGGCTTTTCGTTCTGCTCATCGTCGTATTGAAACAATACACCTCCAATACCTTTCGATGATGCATCACACTGAATGAAGAAATCTTTTGAAAAGTCTGGATTGCTCAGAAGCGGTGCAGAAAGTAAAGCAGATTTTAGTGCTTCAAAAGAGGCAACGGCATCTGGGGACAAAGAAAAGGCCTTCCCTTTTTTAAGGGTATCAGTCAAAGGTGTTGCTAGTGACGAAAAGTTTCGGATGAATCTCCGATACCATCCGCAGAGACCTAAAAACCTTCTCACTTGTTTCTGAGTGGATGGAATCGGAAAATCTTGAATGGCGGACACTTTTTCGGGATTTGGTTTGATATGCCCTTGCCCAATAATGTATCCCAGATATCGCAGCTCTTTAAAGCAGAAGAAAGACTTTTCGACATTGATTGTCAAATTGGCTTTCTTTAAACACTCTGCTACCTGCAGAAGAATGGAAAGATGTTGTTGAAAGTCCGGTGATATAATCAGGAGATCGTCAAGATATACGAAAACGTTTTCCCTAAGTGCGCTGGGGATCACTCTATCCATCAACCGACACATCCTTTGGGGTGCATTACACAACCCAAAAGGCATGACGGTAAATTGATAGAGCGGTCGTCCTGGCACAGTAAAAGCCGTTTTCTCCCTTGACTTCTCCTCCAGAGGGATCTGCCAGAACGCGTCTTTGAGATCCACACTACTAATGTAGTGCGTATCTCCAAGTCGGCTGAGCAGACCCTCAATATGCGGAAGCGGGTACGCATCTCGCTTGGTTAAAGAGTTCACTTTACGATAGTCCAAACATAGTCGGTTCTTACCCGGTTTACGGATAAGGACTATGGGAGAACTCCATGGACTGTAACTCTCCTCTAGTACACCCAACGCGAGCATGCGGTCCAGCTCCGCATAGACTATTTGTTGAATGACAGGCGACATAGGATAATGGCGCTGTTTCACCGGTTCAGCGTCATAAGTATCGATAATATGCTTCTCGAGAGAGGTTTTCCCTAACCCGAGTTTGGCGAAGGAGGGGAAGTGGGAAATCACAGACTGTAGCTCTCGATGTTGCTCCAAGGTGAGATCATGCATTGGGGGCATGGGCTTAGTGCTTTCGCTGACATCCATTTTCTTATTCAATTCGGAGGAAACTTCGCTGATGATGTGTGGCGCAATCTGGAACTTAGACCAAAAGTCTACGCCGAGATAGAGCGGCTGTACTAAATCCGGAACTAAATAAAGGTCCATCGAGTTTGTAATATTATTAAATTCCATTACTACCGAAATACGACCAACTATCTTTTGTCCTTTCCCATCAGCTGTGTTTACCTCTGAATTGAATGTATGAATTGGAATATCAAGCTCCTTCACTAAATCCATGCATCCTTTACCTAAGCAGGATATTGAAGCACCGCTGTCCAGCAGTCCTGAAATTTTCCTACCTTGCAGTGAAATTTGAGTATACGGTCTGTTATCTAGAAATGAATCTTCGAGAAAAGTTTCACTTATGAGCTTCCGGTAAGCTCGTCTTTTCCTATGCCTTTGTCCGGTTTTAAGTAATTTTCGAGAAATATCTGGTTTTATTATTGCATTTAAGTTAAATATTCGATTTCGTATTCTATTGTATTCAACTACTCTCTCTTGATACGGTTTTTTATAGAAAGGTGTGAGCTTTGGTTTAACTTGCTCGGATGTTGTGTTCGCCTCAGCAGTGGGTATCGTAAAATGCTCATCACTGGGCTTAATTTTATCATGAACGAATTTATCTACATCGAAGCAAGTGTTTGTTGACGCATCTTGTTTTTTTATTCTGGGTGGGTTTGTGTCGAACGCGACTCCCCAGATTCTGTCACGCTCGTCCTCGTGTTTCCCAATTGTTGGTGACATGTGGGACAATCCAAAACGGTGTAATTGTCAGTACCACATTTATAGCAAAAGAGTTGACGTACTGGCAAATTACAATTAAGGAAATGATGACCTAACTGTTTACAGTTGAAGCACACTACCGTATTATTTGAACGCCGTTCATGCACATTGGAACTTCTCGCACGATTTGAAAGAGCGACAGCAGAAATGCCTCTATAACAGTCATTATCAGGATGAACATCTGTTTGCTGCTCCTCGAAACATTCTAATTCGTTTACGTTTCTCAATCGATTTTGAGCAACATAACGTGAATGGAGCATTTTCTCTGTCCGTCTACATTCATCTCGGAAATGTTCAAATGAATCTATCTGCATGGGATATATGAAGTTCATTAACCGAGTGTTAATATTATTCCTGAGAATTTTAATGAGTTCTTGTTCTCTAATTGGTTCCCTCAGTTGACTTTTCAGGTGAATAATGGATTTGAAAAAATCATCAAATGGTTCATTTGGCAATTGCCTCCGATCCATTATTTGTTTGAGGATCTCAAAATCATTCTCGAAACTTTTAAATTGTTTAAAAAGAGCGGCTCTAAGCATTGGCCAATTTCCTCTTGGATTACTCCGCAAATACTGCCAATACCAGTCTTGAGCAGTACCAGATAACAAGTGATGGAAATTGCGAATTATCTCTGCCCAAGGGCAATTGTAATTGTTTTTTAGAACCTCGACTCTAAAAACAAAGTCTTCTATAGGAATACCTTTCATTGTATCATCAAATCGAATACCCCAACGATCCAACTCAAAACGTCGGTGACTGGGTCTGTCGAATTGATCTTGATTGAAAGTATTCCTTCTGTTAGAATTAGGATTATGTTGAGCAATATTATCGTTACGATTGTATGACTCGAAGTGAACATCTGGTGGAATAAAATGTCTGTTATGTGTACTGTCTAATCGCGAACTTGTTGACATATTGGGTTGTGCAGTATTATTGTTGCAATTTTCAATTCCACTACGATGATTAAAATTGGAGTTACTAGGTCCAGGTAAATGAATAACCTCACCACTTGGTGGCTGTGGAATATTCTGATCAACACGTTGTGTTAACGGAACATTCTGGCTAAAAATATTTTGCATGCTTTGTTGCACATTTGTTTTAATTAAGTTAGGCAAATCTTTCAACAGTGATCTCTGCATATCAGCTAGACTAGCATCGACTACACTCTTGATATGCGAGTGGAGATGACCAACACCAGCTGATGACTGCTGTGGCAAATTATTGTGCACATTCCCAATGATCGCAGATGGACCATGTGCACCTTCCGTGTTATGTGATTTGACATTACGATCGTCTGTTCTGTCAGCGAAAAGAGACATAATAGGAAATGCAGAAGAAGAAGTGTTTGTAGTTCCTGTTACTGAGCTAGTGTTATCATTTGCACGCAAGGTGTTTGTTATTATTGTGGCAACTGATGTAACTAAACTCTCACGCATGGTCTGATTGAGTACTCCACTGACGTTAGCACTTCGATTGCTGTTCACTAAATTATAGTCAAGAGAGCGATTGTTTACATTAGAAATATTCCCATGTTGGGGAGGAGAATGTTGTACTACCGGTCTACTAAAATTAGAGTGCGACACAGTGATGGGTGTGTCAACATTGCTTCCTCGATTGCGAGTTTGCATACTGTGCTGCCTATTCGCGTCGAAAACTATGTTTCGCCTCACTTTAGGAATAGCACCGTTGTTTTCTTTTGCGCTCATACTTAAACTTATTGATGACAGAAGTATAAGTGTAAAGGAATGCGAAAAAATAAGAGCAAATGTAAATAAAGAGAATTCGACTTCTCTATTTACGAATAGGTTTCTGTTGAATAATGAGGTATAGCTAATAGTCACGCTAATTCTGAGATTCGATCGAATCGAGTATTCCTCGAATTTAAAACTTTCACTCTAATGAACTCCTCACATTCTAAGATTCGAGGGAAAGGAATTCATTATCGAATGATTTTACTGATGAATTTGATTTTCGAAATCAGCTGTTTAAGGTTTTAGCTGTCACATTGTACATTTTTTGGTTTGCTTTTGTTAAATAAAAATAACTTAATCACGCTAATTCTGAGATTCGATCGAATCGAGTATTCCTCGAATTTAAAACTTTCACTCGAATGAACTCGTCACATTCTAAGATTCGAGGGAAAGAAATTCATTATCGAATGATTTTACTGATGAATTTGATTTTCGAAATCAGCTGTTTAAGGTTTTAGCTGTCAGATTGTACATTTTTTGGTTTGCTTTTGTTAAATAAAAATAACTTCATATGTATTTTTGGAGGAAGAATCGGTCAAATTGAATCCAAAAATACTCCGAGACAAATCGGATCCATTTAATCTGCCGGTTAATACAAATAAATTATTATTTTTCCATAAAACGAACAAATGTTGCTTCCTAGTTCATAATATGCGTTTTATATACTTACATTTTGTGATAAAAGTGAGCAACATTTCTTTCAATTTATTAAAAAGCAGTTCCACATTTTTAAATACAGCTTTCGATCAGAAATTTCCGATCGAATAAAATTTGATATTTAACTCAAATCAATCGAAACTGAGAATGCCGGGAGAAATGAACAAAAAATGATTCTCTATCAAAATCGAAAGTAGGAATGCCAGTTTGAGGAAATCGAATAGTTTTCTATTCGATTCGGATCTCAGAATAGAGGTGCATATGTATTTTTGGAGGAAGAATCGGTCAATTGAATCGAAAAATACTCCGAGACAAATTGAATCCATTTAATTTGCGGGTTAATACAAATAAATTATTTTTTTTTTTCCCATAAAACGAACAAATGTTGCTTCCTAGTTCATAACATGCGTTTTATATGCATTTTCTGATAAAAGTAAGCAACATTTCCTTCAATTTATTAAAAAAACAGTTCTACTTACATTTTTATACAGCTTTCGATCAGAAATTTCCGCTCGAATACAATTTGACTTTTAACTCGATGCAATCGAAACTGAGAATGCGGGGATAAATGAACAAAAAATGAATATCTATCGAAATCGAAAGTAGGAATGCCAGTTTGAGGAAATCGAATAGCTTTCTATTCGATTCGGATCTCAGAATAGAGGTGAGTATGTAAGTATAAGTAAATTATATAACTTGGCGATATTGGGGTGATCTTGGTGAACGTAAATGAAATATTTTAAGACGTAACATAAATGACGATAGATAATAAAAACATAAAGAATTGGACAGGCATGCATCAGGCTGTTGTATTTTGCGAATAGTGGGACTTGATATGGCATCTTTCTGTGGCAACTTATGCATGATCTAAATGACCATTATGCATAAGGACTCACGGATGAACTTCCGTAATCTTACCCTAACGCGTTATGTCGACACTTGAATAATATGATATCCTTGTGCAACTAGTTTCAGAATCTAAGTTCTTTAAAACAGGACTCCAAGGATATAAAAATAAAAGGTACTGACTTATATGATTGTGATGCATAAATGTTGACTAGATGTTTGTTGTTTTTGCAGCTAATAACGAGTCTCCGCAAGGTAACTCGCTAATGCAACATATGAGATGGAAAAGGCTGCTATAAAGTTAATTTTTTTTTTTTTTTTTTATTAAAAGTTGCTAGATGTGAGGTGCAATGTTTCTATCGCAGGCCCCACATGGTTGGGCGCCAATTTTGCAGCGTAGGTCGGGGTTTAAGATTGCAATTATCCCGAGTAGCAGAGGGTGGCACGCATGCGGAAGGCCGGGCAAAAGCTCGTCGGGTTGGGGGGGGTTCTTCCTGCTACTAAACCTACTACAAAATAAGATATCGTGCCACAGTAGCTTATTGCTACCGAACCCAAGTTAGAAAATCTTTACGAGGTAGATCTGTAAGGGTCAACAGAATAACATCTAACGACAACAAACGTCAACATCCATAAGGGCCCGTCCGAAGGTGGGGTCGTAACCAATAGGATTACCGTTTTGTCGTTACGAAAGTAGAGAGAAATAAAAGCGAAAAAAAAAAAAAGAACATTGAAAAAGGAAAAATCCGTAATCAAACTTAAGTTTCTCTTAATCTGAATTTGAAGTGAAAGGAAAGTGTTGTTAGGGAAAGAAAAGAGAAAGAAGAGAGAAGAAGAGAATGATCAGCTGTAAATGATCATACGGTGTGGTGGTAGGAGAATGCTCCTATGTGCTACCGTAACCTCGGCTCTACCCGCCCTACTGCAGAATGTACTCAGCAGCTCCATGGCTACTTTACGCCGAAAATGTTTATAAGTAGCCCCGTGAGGTGTATGTTACGTCTCGCCTATATCATATACGTTCCCCTTTCACACCTCGGTATCGCACAATATGCCTACGAACCGATCATCTTTACTCAAATAAAAAGATTTAAGCTAAATTCAAAATTGGTATAATATTTATTCATTAAAAATAAAAGGAAAATTTACGTGAAACGAAGAAAGAAGTCATTAAATTGGGTAAATGCCATCTGCCTAAGCCTTTTAGGCACTCGCAAGCCAAGTGCTTATATATCTAATATATATATATAAATGTAGGTTAGAATTAATGATATCGCACGAGGCTTTGATTCAGATTTCAATGTATGAAATTATTATGTACAGTTCAGGAAAAGGTAAGTTTGAATTCAGTTAATATGATAAGTAAGATAATATTACTAAAGGATCTAAACTATTTGATACTTATATTTTTTTTGTTTTTGTTTAGTTTTGCCAAAAGATAGTACAATTTTAAAGTGACTTACGGACGTTTGAAATTTTGTTGATGTGTAGCGATGTAAGGTTTGTAAATGCAGGAAATTATTAAGCAGCAGACTCCGCATGTGCGCACAATTGGTTGTCGGGTATTGGATGTATGTTGATTAGTTTTTAAATGTATGTATGTTGTTGATTTGCTGTATGGAATAGAGTTGATTAGATAAATGGAAAAATTGTATGATCTTTTGGTTTGGCATTACCTGGGATGACTCATTCTTATGCTAAAATTAATGTAAACTACAACTAACGACAGATCTACTAACTTAAATCTAACTAACTAAAACTAATTATAATTATTGACAATAGTCCCATATGCATCGACGGATTGTCGAGGATTCCTCGTGGTTCCCTGGTTTCTGCGGCAGACGGTGTGTCGGGAAGTGCAGGTGATTCGTAGTGTGGTCACAGAAAGTGTGCGCTCATATGCTAGCCTGAGCCGAAATGTAACGTGTGGCTCGAAAGATGGATTGGCTGCGGTTTCTTCTTTTTGTAACACTGCTTGATGGGCACACTGTTGTAGGTTATGGTGGTATTGTGGATTGACTAAAATTACTGTCTCCACGATGTCAGCGTCGAGACTCTTGTGGTCAATACCAATATGACCTGGGTGGGAGGAATGCGTTCTACTACTAGCTCGACACGTGGTGATTAATCTCCCAAGACGGTTGCTTTAGGGACGTAGTTTTGGTGCCCCAGTACGTACTTTGACCGCACGCAGGGAAACGATATATTTTCTCGTTTACTCCTGCGCACGAATTTCCTAAAAATGGTTTATTCAGCGATTAAATAGATGTTCCAGATGGTAAACGGGAGATGCAGTTTCCAAAACGTTTCTCTGCAATCTGTTTCGATTTGTCGCGTGAACAGTGGCTGACCTTTGGAGGTTAGTTGTAGGTGCGTCGACTGGACGTCCACTCGAAGCCGTAACCACGTGGCAACTTGGAGCTTGCGGGGTGATGGATTGCCTGTAGAGCGGTGCGCTTCGCGACTGGTGATATATGTCGGAAGAATGCTCGCACAAGTACAATGAAAGCACGTGCAATACTAAGAACGACACAAATTAGTGCGTTGCCTTATTTTTGTGTAACACACGGAGACTCACCCTTGATATTATTGAGATGTTACTTATTAAGCAATGAAAATCCAGGTGGATTCGTGATTTTGGTACAGCAAACAATTAATGCCTTTTGTTCTTCGAATACTGTTGCTTTTTTTTTCGGGAAAAATTCGCACTCGATTTAATTCGCGAGATCTGATACGCTCACACTCCAGCTAAACTTATGTCAAATAAAAAGATCTAGCGCGTGTGCACAAGGCTTTTTATAGACATAGCTATAGACGGTTTCATAGCCGACAACTCTCCAACTATGGATGGGTTGAGTTGTAGTTCTGTGCAGTGGCGTTTCCTGTAGGAATGCGCCATACACGCGAAGATAAGGCAGTTTGTCAGTTAATTTCAAATTTAGGGAAAGGAACAGGCAAACCGAAAATAAATTAAAAAAAAATGTTTTAATTGTTGTTGGAAGGGTTACGCTACAATTCAAGTCTGGGGTCCAGGCTATGGCCCCTGCTAAACTATGCGGGAGTGCTTTACAATACGACCACCACAAAATAATTGCCTGATAAATACCGCAAATACCAGGACACTCAAACTAATAGAAGGAAAATTAAAGAATCTTTGGAATGGCGCTACACTGAAAAGTCAAGGTCAGGTTATTCCTTTACCACAAAATCCCCCAATTTTATTCGCTATCGCGGCGATTTGACCCCTTCCCCAAATGACCGAGTAAGGACCACCATATATATAAATACACCACTAGTAAAAAGCAAAGTAAGTACTCACCCCATGAATTACTGCAACTCTCTCCTGGGACGTGGTGCACCTCGCCTCCTGGATCTGCTCTTGCTGGGGAATGAATTAGTCATGTAAGCGGTTACGTATATATAGGTTACCTCCTGGCCTCACACCCGAAAAGAAAAGGTACCTCTACTCTTTCCGTTCCGTTTCGTCCTCTGGGACTCGCCCCAAAATATTGGGCTATCAAGGAAAAAAAACTGAACGATTCGCGTTACCCTACCCAGACCTTTTCTCGGTTGCGCACTTCCTGTATCATTACACGCTAATTTCCACTTCTCAAATTCCATGAATCAAATACAAGATAAAAAGAAAATTGACAATTATGATCGGAAAAAAAGGTAATCTAAAATTTAGCAGGATTGATATGAACCTACTCCAAAAAAAAGGAATTTACGGGTCCAGCACTCTCACGGCACAAAGAACTAAAAAAAAATCTACGCCCGAAAGAATTATACTTAGGCTACGCCACCAAAGTTCAAGTTAAATCTATAGCGCTATTGTCTCTCTCACAAAAAAAAATAACACAGTTCCTTGGAACACTGCCTCGCTGCTGATGATGGGTAGGGTATGGCTCACCGGCCAGCTACGTCCTCCCAGCCGCTGCTGTCGATCGACCGTCGGGGAATATTCCACCCTCGTCCAGGTGGTTAGCCTCCCTGGCTGAACGGGGTCGTGGCACAAAGTTCGTCCGAAGAAACAATCGGCTTGGGTCGTCGGCGGTCAGATACAGGGGGTGGGAATTTCTACGAACAAAAATATCCCGGATGGGACCCCTGGCCGCTTCCCAACAACTTTAAACTGGGTTTTCTGCACTGACGCAGGAAGTCGGTCCTCGTGGCTGGGTCCGGGCGCGAGATTGGAACACCAGACTGGAGACGGGGGGGGTTATTTTTCTAGGGCAACTTTATCGACCCGTGCGCAATTACAATCACTTAAGTCTGTAAAACTGAATGTCTTTTATTTAATTTAGTTAACCATTGCACTAGACGCCACGTTAGCTTGGAATTTTACCGCCCCGCTCCGCTCAACTACACGATCGAACAACCGAAAAAAAATACTCCGACCCGACTTCCGAACAAAGAACTAAATTATTTTTGGCGGCTC
Source organism: Cheilosia vernalis (assembly GCA_949126925.1). NCBI lineage: Eukaryota > Metazoa > Arthropoda > Insecta > Diptera > Syrphidae > Cheilosia > Cheilosia vernalis. Next base: position 47,222,932 of record OX421358.1, read on the forward strand.
TGAGACCAACCATCGCCGTTGAACACTCCAATCCGACTGACTGTACCACTCATCTACTCGAAACCATAAACAGCCGAAACCCAAGCCAAGGCAAGGAAAAAAACTATCACGCCACTCCAGTGTCCCGCAAACCCATGCAAAAAATTTAGACCAAAAAAAAATTCCCATCACACCACCGTCTGCCCATCGCACATCAAAAAACAAAAACTAGCTTGTGTGCTCGCAATGCGCCACACACTCCCTTGCTGACACATGCCGCCGCACACACCACGTTACCCCCTCACCCACAGCCGAGTGGAAAATTCCATTCCCAGTGCAATACGAAAATTCTTCGTCGCCTGGGCAGCTGGGTAGATTTGCATTGCAAACAACATGCTAACTGGTTTTCTGAGGCAAGATACCGTGCCAGGGGGCGGAGCTTAACAATTGCGTTTTGCGAAGAGCTATTAAGGCAACAGTGGGGTGGCGAACGAAAACTTGTGGCCTAATGTGGCAACGAGATTTGGGGATATGGATTTGTCCTCACAGTGGGACAAACTCCAAAAAAAAAATGTTTCAGTGGGTGACATATTTATTTTTTTTTTCCTTTCCTGCAGGAGTGACCACGACAAAGTCTCGGAGTTGTGGAGGAGAGCGAGAGTCCCTGGTGTTCACCAGTGGTATTGATCCGAAAGCCAGGCAAAAATCGTCTTTGCCTGGATTCTCGAAAAGTCAACGCTTTGACAAAAAAGGATGCATACCCTCTCCCCCACATCGACGGACTGCTCAGCCGGTTACAAGATACATACTACATCAGCAGTATTGATCTCAAAGATGCCTTTTGGCAGATACCGCTGGAGAAACGGAGTAGGGAGAAAACCGCATTTACTGTGCCGGGGAGACCCTTGTACCAATTCACTGTAATGCCCTTCGGGCTTTGTAATGCGGCGCAGAGAATGTGCCGATTAATGGACAAGGTCATCCCCGCACGCCTAGATGACTTGCTCGTCGTAGCTCCGGACTTCAAAACTCATATTGCCCTGCTCGACGAGGTGGCCCTGTGCCTCCGCAAAGCAAACCTCACCATCAACGTGGACAAATCCAAGTTCTGTTTTAAGGAATTAAAATACCTGGGGTTCATCGTCGGTGGTGGGATGCTTAAAACGGATCCGTCAAAAGTAGCTGCTATCGTTGAGTTTCCGACACCAAAAACTCCGAAGCAAGTGCGCAGGCTGCTTGGTCTGGCAGGGTGGTATAGGAGGTTTATACGTGACTTCTCCAGCCTCACTGCCCCCATTACGGACACGCTAAAGAAGAGAGAGAAATTTAAAATGACTGATGAGGCGCTTTTGGCATTTGAGGGTCTGAAAAAGGCTTTGACAACAGCCCCGGTGCTAACGCATCCTGACTTTGCAAAGCGCTTTTATATTCAGTGCAATGCATCAGAGTCCGGTATTGGAGCTGTTTTCTTTCAAAAAAATGACTCAAATGAAGAAAGCCCAATCTCTTACTTTTCGCTGAAGCTAAACGCATGCCAGAGGAACTAGAGTGTCACCGAGAAGGAGTGTTTGGCTGCTGTCATGGCGGTGCAGAAATTTAGACCCTATGTCGAAGGTATGGACTTCACAGTGATAACCGATCACTCTAGCCTTCGATGGTTGATGGGCCTTAAGGACCTCAACGGGCGATTAGCGAGGTGGAGTCTAAAACTCCAAGCCTTTACCTTCGACATAGAACACCGCAAAGGGTCGCTAAATGTAGTTCCAGATACTCTTTCTCGGGTTTACATAGACAGCCTGGAGATGGAAGATATTGCACCGTTGGTTGATCAGAAGAATTTCAATCCGAGGAATATAAAAATCTGATAGCCACCATCCAAGAAAACCAAGAAAAGCTACCTGATTTAAAAATAGAAGACGATTTCGTCTATAAACGTGCCTTGCCAACGGCAGGAAACGAGGCCATGTTAGAACACACATGGCGTCTGTGGATTCCATCTGGCCTAACAGACGATATAATTGCCCAAGCACACAATCCCCCTCAGGCAGCTCATGGTGGAATCGCTAAAACGATTCAGAGAATTCGTCAGTACTTTTACTGGCCGAACATGACTGTTCAAATCAGGCAATATATATCCCAATGTGCAATATGCAAACAGTGTAAGTCTTCCAATCAGATATCTCGTCCACCTATATGTCCGTTTCAAAAACTGTATGTAGACTTTTTAGGTCCGTACCCCAGATCTAAGTCTGGTAATTCCTATGTCTTTGTTGTACTCGACCATATGTCCAAATTTGTGTTCCTCAAGTCGTTACGTAGTGCCAACACTAGAAGCGTCGTTAAATTGCTCTACGAGGATATATTTAATATGTTCGGTGTACCACAGGTAATTCGATAATCCGATAACGGAAAACAATTCTTAGCGAAAGAATTTCAAAGCCTGTTAAAAAGGTATGGCATTCGCCATATGAGGACCGCATACTATGCACCACAGTCGAACGCCTCAGAGAGGGTGAATAGGACACTTCTTGCCTCTATCCGTTCATACCTAAGAGATGATCAACGCGACTGGGATATTCATCTCAGCGACATCGCTGGAGCGTTGAGAAGCTCCATCCATTCGTCTACTGGTGTGTCACCTTACTTCGCGCTCTTCGGCACAAATATGATAACGCACGCCAGTTGCTACGAGATAGCCCGTAGGTTAAACGCGGTGGAGGACGGCGAACTTTTAATCCTCTCTAGGCAAGAACGACTGCAATGTACACGCGCGAAAATTCGAGAAAACATATATAAAATCAATGACAAATCTGCAAAGACGTACAACATACGGACTCGAAAAATACGATTCCTACCGGGGCAAGAAGTATACCGGAAAAATTTTGTCCTTAGCGACAGCTCTAAATACCTGACGTCCAAGCTATGCCCAAAATACGTCAAGTGCCGAATCGTTAAAGCGATAGGAAACAACATATACGAGATTGAGAACATGAAAGGCAAAACGGTCGGTGTATTCCACGCCAAAGATATAAAACAGTAGCAATAACAAGCAAGTACAGGAACAGGTGCAATAAAATCACGATACATTTTAGTTTCAGGCGTTGTGTTTATTACCTTCTGGTTATTTGTTAGCATAGTATACTTTCATGTTAACTTATTTATCGTAGTCCACTAAATCTATGTATATTATGTTCAAACCTAGTATATGTATTATCAAGACAATTTATGTTATTTATTTATTTATTATAGTTCGTCGGCTGAGAATTGGTTTGACGTATACGCCAAAACGCACTTTTTGGACTAAAAATGCAGTCTTATGTTTTCGAGTGTGCTCTTTCCAAATAATGTTGTCTTTTGGTCCTATCTCTAGCCAATCCTAAGATATCTAGTATTGTTTTGACGTATATCCACCCAAATTAATAAGTTAGAATATTGGTTTGACGTAAACGCCATTTTTTTGGATTTACGTCAAATTTTCTATGCAATTCCCATTTTTTTTTTGTTTAGTATTGTTTTGCCGTATGTCCACAGACTTCGATCATACGACAAGAAAACTAACTAAAAAGTATATTCAGAATTGTTTTGACGTACGTGCATGTTTTTAAGTAAATATGTGTATTTCATCGTATACACGTACGCGTCGACAAAAACAAAAAGTTTAGTTTTGGTTTGCCGTATGTGCATATGATGAATTTAAAGGAAGAGTAAAAAGGTAAGTAGATTGCAACGAAAAATAGGTTCAGTCGTCTGCTGAATTCGGATAAGTGCGGTTGTGCGAGCGTCTATTAAGAATGGAGCCAAATCTTGCGGAGGGAAGGGACTACTTTCGTAAGTATTTTATATTTTATTATGTCAAAGAAGTTTGGATAACATCAGTTTTATTATTTTAAATTTACTTGACGAAATTATACCCAATCAAACGGACTTTGCGGGAAACATTAATCCCGATCTTGATTCCTCTACGTCGTCTGAATCCGGCTTTGGTATTTATGAGCTAAAATAATCAAAAGATATAAATTAGATCGAATATTTCAATTTTAAGACAGCGACGACTGCGTTAAAGACCCTGATTTCACAGTGGAAAGAAGTGAACCAAGACCTATTGCGCGAACCCCTACTAAATATTCCAGAGGTTGACGAAAATTTAAGAAGTATTGCTTCAGAATACAATACTTCTGGTAAAATGTCCTAGAACCTCATAATATCGTACCTAACTAATTTTAATTTAAACAGACAGCGATAGTACATAAAATATAATAAAACTGATTTCCAATATTTAAATTTGCTTCAAATAATGCCCTACAAACACCAACGAATTTATTTAATCAAAAACTTAATATAATAACAACTAGAAAAAAATGTATCCCAAAAGAAAAAATTGATGACATAAAAAGCATATTTGTTTTTATGCCAGAAGAGGACCAAGCATATTATATGGCTCTATTTAATAATGTTACTTATAATGAATTAGTGACCCAGAAGGTACATATTATTATTATTTTAATTTACTCTTTTAAACAAAAGAGTGTTTGTGTTCCTTAAAAATGTGATGAATTAATTTTTGACTTTTTGTTTTGTTAATCTTATTTTACTTTTATTTATTTAATTGAATGTTATTTTTGTAGTGAACTCAGAACCAAGAAGATATTACATATTTTTATTTACTTTTTGTTTTTTTTTTCGTATGAATTATTTTATATTGTATAAAACAAAAGAAAAATGCATTCATTAATAAACAAAAATAACAAATTCCATAAAAAAATCTTTTATATTATGTTTGTGTGAAGGTAGTGTTCTGTTCAGCATCACCATCTGTGCTTACTAACCAAGTACGTGCAGTGCAGTTCTTTTGACGTACGTGTATGAACACAAAAAATAAGTATCTTGTGTGGCGTATACGTCAAAACCATTCTGAGGAAATCTTTGAATAAATAATAAACTAGAAGAGACTGAGCTTTTGGGTTATTATGATCAGATAGAAGATTTATTTTAATAATACTTGAAGAAAAAATGAGAAACTTCTATCGACCCGTTTAATTTTAATTGCACCGTAAACTTTCAATTGCGATTTCCCAAAAAAGTGGAAATGGCGTATACGTCAAACCAATTCTCAGCCGACTTACCGATTTCATTTATTTATTTAGACATAAGTATATGTTATTTATTATCAGTGATGTATTTATTTAGTTATTAGATTTATTTATTTATTCCATTTATTTACTTAGATATAAGTATGTGTTATTTATTATCAGTGATGTATCTATTTATTTATTTATCAATCTAGTAATTTATCTATTTAGTTACGTCTATTTAGTTATATATTTTCAAGTATTTACCTATTTATTTATTTATGTATGTAGTTATTTATTTATTTACCTGTCTAATTATCTATTTAGTTATTTATCTGTTTATATATTATACACATTTATCAAATTGGGTATTGACCGATGTCCATATCAGTATGTCTAAGACTTTGTTGGTTTTGTTCCATATCAAAGTAATTATTATGGATATATGTTATGTATTTTCTAGGTATTTATTTAGTTATTATGTATTCGTTCTAACTAACTCAATTATTTCATTGTCTAAGTTTATGTTTTTGGAATATAGTAAAGGCTATACATTACTCTATGTTCAGATTTTATTGACATATATTATGCAAGTAGGTACGTATCTATACCATACTTGAAGGTATCTTGAAATACACATACCTGTGCGACAAACTCTAGCAGTTACCTCATCCCATGCTAAAGGTTGTTAGTGAAGACCCCATAGTTCACACTGGCCTTGCATCGCCTGGGTTCCGTTGATCGGACAATCCTCCTATCCCACGATGGAGATGTTTCATGAAGTAACCACCTGCAATAATAATAGAGATTAATCATCGGTTCTTATAGTGGTATACGAAGTAGAAAGCAGCGAGATGCCTCGGGTGTATTACCGAAATAGCCAAGGTTAATCACCCGCTTATCCTAAATCAGCCATGCCTGACGATAATGTGTCTGCCCGGTACGTGTATTTAATATAAACACGGCAAATGTTCGGCATGCTTATTTATTGTCTCCAGCAAGGGATTGTTTCATAGACACTGTATCGAAATAGTTGTTTGTTGGTGACAATAAATGCCCGGCTCATATCGTGGGGTTCTTCACCACGTTGGACCAATATTCCATGCACCCGTTTTCTCCGCCTCTGATGGTACACAGGTGACCCACAGATTCGGAGCTTTGTTGCGGCTACCTGGATAGAGGAGGGACTGATTTATTCAGTAATCTGGGAAATTCAAATAATAATAACTTACCTTTCAATTGTCATGTCCATCCAGTCACACCGCCTGCTTGTGGCTCATACGTATTTTTGTTGTTTTGTTTGTTTGACAGTTGACACTTCTTAATGTTCGAATTCGAACTTACCGAGTGCTTTAGATGGGTCCCTAAAACTATGCTACATACGTTTGGTAGGTAAAGAAATTTTATAGCATTACGGTTTGAGATCGTCGTTGTGAGAGATCCGAATTATGATTCTCAGTAGGTTCTCTTCGGGGAATAATAAAACTAGAAGGAGGACAGGAAATAAATAACAACAATTTCAATAGAAAAGAAGCAATAAATATAGGATCGGATGATTAAGTATGATAACCAAAGGGTAGGGTGCGATTAAGACCCCTGAACAAAGAACTGCCCAGTAACTGCTGAGACAATGGATTACAGACAGTTGTCGAGTTAAGATCGCGACTTGTGCGAGCGGTGCATATGCTATAAATTTAAAGTGAACAGTGCAGTGAGTAAAAAGGGACCCTTTTTGATTTAAAATAAAAAAAAAATAAAAAAAAGGGAAGAAAACGAAGAATAAGGCAGTATAAGCAAAATCCAACAGCAACCAAAAAAATAGAAGTACCTATATGTACCAGGAATCCATATAGTGACCGGCTTTTGGGTTCATCATTCAAATAAAGGAAAAGGCTACAGTCTTGTCGTGGCCGCCAACCGTTTTAAATCCAGACATAGTGACGTCACACAAATAATATATAGCCAACGACATTGTCATCGCCAGAGGTGAAACAGAGGTGACCTTTAGTGAATGACCCCTCAGCCTGCCAAAAATTACCTACAGTAGTATTGTCAGATTAGATTATATTGATATACGTCCTGTCGATACAGTGGGTGCACAGAAACATGTACCGCAACAAGTAAATTTTTTCTGTTGAAGCATATACTCGACACATAAAAAAAAAAAAAACAAGAATCCATCCTAATTTAGAGTATAAAACATAATATCCGTAAATACATAGCAAGACACAATTATAAATACTTATACCTATACACGAGAGATCTAGTAAAAAAACTATACTTAGCGTAATTTAACAACCCAGTAGGTACTATACATAATGCCCAAAACACATGTGCAGAACTCACTGCGCAGCAAGATTAGAATACACATGTTGATATGGTTACAGACACACGTAAATTCTGCACTCACTGCAGTACTGCAACATGTCTCTATTTCTAAATTTGCTGCAAAATTCAAACATACCACAACACAAAAGAAAATAAATTGCAATTTCAAGTATTTGGCATCATCGGCTTTTGACACTGCTGGTTGTGTTTGTTTTTGTTTTGGTTGTAAACACATCAGCTGCTTAGTCGGCGAAAGACAGTTGCCATATTAGCCGATGCAATGGATGTCAAACAATTTTCTGCACATCTGTTTTACTTGCAGCACTGCACTCTGCGCTGCGTGCAGAATTTCTGCACATGTGTTTTGGGCATAAGGGTATCGTGAAGTACAGTGGGGTTCAAAAAAAAAATATATATATATATTTATGTATATACTAGCTGGCCCGGCGAACTTAGTTCCGCCCCAATTCGTTAATGTAGGTAATGAAAATAATAATTCCGAGCATGAACATTGCACATGCCTCTTTATGCAATTCGGTCAATTCAAATCAATTTCTGCTAGCTATTGTGACTGAATTTTGTTGTTTCACTTGAGGCGAACTTCAAGTTGTTGATGATGTGAACTAAACAAAAAAAAAAAGGACAGGCACTCCGGGAGTGCCGACAGAAGTTATTACTTGAACAATTACGTGTGCATTTTTCGAATCGTCAAGAAATACTATTAAATGAAGTGTTTCTTTATTGATTATTATAAACTACTTCTACAAACATTATATTACAATTTTCACTTTCATTTAAAGCGCTATTGTGCACGAAAAATAATGCATATAATTTTACATAAAAATATTGCAATCTATTGCTTAAAACGTACATTTCCAAATATGTAGGCATACATGAAATATTGAATTTAATAATTAATTGGTATTCTTTGAAATGAATACCAATGAAATTTATGAATTTTCATCTACAAAAATTACAATTTCTATTTAATTTGTAAATGAAATATCCAATCTTTCTAGCTGCATACAACCATGCTCACAAACAAAGTTTCATTGAGATCGGTTGAGTTTCTCAAAATAATCGACAACAGCGCCCACCTATCGGGTCCAAAACTATCATATCTTTCTAGCTGCATACAACCATACTCACATTCAAAGTTTCATTGGTTGAGTTTCTCAAAAAAATCGACAACAGCGCCACCTATCGGGTCCAAAAATATCCTATCTTTCTAGCTGCATCCAACCATACTCACATTCAAAGTTTCATTGAGATCGGTTGAGTTTCTCAAAAAAATCGACAACAGCGCCACCTATCGGGTCCAAAACTATCATATCTTTCTAGCTGCATACAACCATGCACACATTCAAAGTTTCATTGAGATCGGTTGAGTTTCTGCATACAACCATGCACACATTAAAAGTTTCATTGAGATCGGTTGAGTTTCTCAAAAAAATTTACAACAGCGCCACCTATCGGGTGTCGGTTTCTCGGTGTCGATATCTCGGTGTCGGTGAACTTCGTACCACCTAAACTTGATCTAATTGCAGATTTTTTTTATTATTTGAACGTAGTTTGGTGATTGAATGAATTTTGTTAGTAATTCTAATTAATTCAATGTATTTTATTTTTATGTAAAATGTAAAAATAGATGATATTAACATTCAATGCAAAGCTTTGTGGTAAACTATGTTTTTAGTTTTGTTTTCCGGCGCGTAAACAAACAAAGATGATGGCTTTCCGACACGTGAACACGCTACATACAGTTGTCCGTGCGCGAAACACGGAAACTCCAAGTTTATCCCACAAACTTCCAATGACTGTCCTTGTGATTTGTTGATAGTCATCGCGAAGGCCAACCGCACGGGGAATTGCAGTCGTTTGAACTCGAATGATAAGTCCGTTTGAATCATCGGGATGCGTGGAATCAAAACATCCTCCCCTCTATACTTCCCCTTGATAATCGTCGCCTCGATGACGTTGCTCATAAGTTTTTTCACAACCAGTCTCGTTCCATTGCACATTCGAGGTTGACTGATGTTACGTAACATAATGATGACAGAGCCTTCTTTTAATCGCAAATTGTGAGGTGGTAATCCGGACAATTCCAACGAATTCAAAAATTCTGTGGGATAGTTGACTACTTCATCCTGGTTGATAACTGTGTCAACCGATTTGAAGGAAAACAACTGTCCCGGAATAAAATTTTGAATAGCGGTGTTAAGATCGTGGACATCTCTGTTTTTCGCCGCTAATATGGCTCGTTCGCTCAGCTAACTAATGTTTTTGAAGTTCTGCGCTATGCCCGGAAAAACGTCACGTGGCAGAAATCAGTGGGCAATGTGATAAGTCCGGTCGAGATATCAACTGCAATCTTTCCATTACCAATGTCCAACAATTGCTTCGAAAAAACGTCTGCAGTTTGATCTCGCTGCAAAAACACTCGCATGTTAGTCGTTAATCGGAGTGTCTTGACATGCCGCCACAAATTTGATGATTTCAAGCATGCATTTAGTTCGTCAGCTGCAGTTGATCGTGGAATAACTGGAAGAGTCTGCCGAAAATCACCGGATAACAGAACCATGGCTCCTCCAAAAATGTGTTGATTGTCACGAAGATCTTTCAACGTCCTGTCCAGCGCCTCCAGTGACCTCTTGTGGGCCATCGTGCATTCGTCCCGAACGATCAATTTGCATCTTTGTAGAATCATCGCCATTGGGCTGTTTTTGGCGATGTTGCAAGTTGGTGTCTCATTGATTTGCATGTTCAGTGGCAATTTCAATGCTGAATGTGCAGTTCGCCCGCCTTCTAAAAAAGTTGCTGCTATTACAGATGAAGCCAATGCTAGGGCAACTTCATGCTGCGATCGAATCCGTGCCAAAAGCAATGAAATTAGGAACGTTTTGCCAGTACCTCCGGGAGCATCCAGAAAGTAAATGCCACCAGTTCTATTGCTTTCAGCGTCCATTAAAGAGTCGTACGCAATCTTTTGTTATCGATTCAATTGCGGAACATTTTTACGAACTGCATCGGCTAATGCTTCAGTATCGTATTGTAGTTCTCTTTGTAATTCATGGTTGAATGCATCGTGTATTGGACGATTAGGTGATATCATGCCCAACTGCGCCAACACTTTATTCGCCATCAATAAACACATGTCTTCGATCATGATCAGTGACACATTGTGTATTTCTGCTGTCATTTGCAATGTTGAATTTGATGTTTGACGACGTACACGATGCAAAACATCTTCAGATTTATGTTTGAGCCACAAATCTTTGGGATTCGAAGGGAAACATGTGGATATGATAATCGCAAACAATGTGCGAATTTGATGCGGTGATGAAGATATGACCGAATCTTTGAGGGTGTTTTCCCAATGTGAATCGTTCTCGAGCAAGAGTAAGAGTTGGCACGCCTCGCGGTAAGTCGCACACAGATGCCTATTAACGGTTCTCAGTTGTTGAAATGACGTCGGACCATGAACGTTCACCAACAGCAATCGAAGATAGTAACATTCGTCGTTATTTGGGTGAACAGTGTAGATGCGACCCAGAGCGTCTGAAGCATATACATTTGGATGTCCTTCAACTTGTTTACCTTGTTTCCGACGTTGAAACGATTTCGATGATGCATTCCATGTATAGTAGCGTGGCATTTCAGCATACAACAAAGTCCGAGCGAAAGCATCTGTTTGGCAAACAGAGAAGAAACTTGTCAATGTTGTAGACGGTGCCCTTGCTGCTCTGTCTGCTGCGTTCTGTGGATTGAAATACACTCGTTGTCCATTTTCCAGATGTACTCCCAAATGAACAACTGTAGGGTGTCTCTCGTGGATCGGAAAAGAAAAGATACGCCAAATTGCCTCGTTGCTGCTCACATAGCGACCCATCTGGTAATGAGTAACTTCGTCGTTTTCATTTTGCACACCGAAAACAGCCATGTCGCTGCCTTTGTTCACATATTTACATATGTACTTGATGGACTTGACGGAATTACAGTATTCCACATTGATGTGAGCTTCAAAAGCATTGGACAATATCGGCGAATATGGCACAATCCAACGATTGTCCACATTGACATCTTGCCCTTTGACCTTCACAACCGTAGGTCGCCCATTGTCCGCAATTGATCGCCGACGATATAATGGGTATCCGTCATCGCCTGTAATGGTGTCGGCAATCACTTCTCTCGGGTATCGCTTTGAACACTTCCCATCGATCATACAGGGTGAGTCGTTATTAAAAACTCCGCACGGTCCATGGATCATATTCTTAGTCACTACTGCATGCAGTTTTTGATCAATAGCTTCATCTGGGATTTCGGCTGAGATGATGGAATCGACTTCATCCGGTCTGATTTTGTCGACCAACCAAACCAAAATGTGCGCATGCGGCAGACAACGCTTTTGCCATTCAACGGAAAACATCCAACAACGAACTTGGCCATACACACAGTGCTTTATGATGAAACCCATCAGAGAATTTCATTTTGCTTTAAAAACTCTAACAGTTATGTCATGTCTGTCAACTGGCGTTTGGCCGGGTAACAGTTCCCTCTTGATTTCGATCCATTGACGGTTACAGGTGAATGTTATGAATAGATCTGGGCGACCATAGTGTCTCACATACGACATCGCATCTTGCGCGTACTCGTGCATGTGGCGAGGGCTTCCGATGTAAGTGGCCGGCAAAATTGTCATCCTTCCAACATTATTGACATCGCCATCGGAATTAATCGCATCGCGGAGATGAATGTATTCTTCCGATCTGAGCTTCTTTTGATTCAGACGAATATACAGCAATCGTTCTGTCTCAATTTTGACATACATGTCAACCACGAACTGATGGAAAAGACGGCGACACTTCAAAATGTGATTTATTTCACCTTCACGGATCATAAGTCTGTATGAATAAAAATTCATAGCACTTACTTTTTTATTGGTTTCGGCACCTGGCAAAAAATAAATTGAACGTACAAAATTAAATAGAACAAAATTATTAACTTTTAAAAAACATCGAAAACCAAAATAAAATTAACGAATTAATTATTGGAATTGTTACACTTAGGTACCTGTTAGTGGATTTACCATTTTGATGTTGAAATAATAACCGTCCTCGCCCTGCCAAAAGATCAATGGATATTGGAGCGCATCGTAGCTCCTGTGCGTTTCGGACACGCGTTTTAATTCATTGTTCCGTCGATGAAGCACGATATCTCTCTCCGACAATAACAACAGCCACTTCGTCGATTGTCGGTGAATTGAACCTTCTTGCGTGCAGGCGTTTTGTCGGCTCTGATGACGATGTTATGGCTGTCGGATGGCATCCGATCCAACGCAATTTTGAACAATTTAATCAATTCGTTGTTCTGATGAAGAAAAATTTGCAATTCTCCGATAATTGCTCGCTTCGTCGTCGGATTGTGAGCACAACGCTTTTTAACTTCAACATTCGAATTGCCCATGAAATAAATTTGTAAGAATTGATGGTCCGAAGCCGGCAGTGGTGGCAACAGTGCCCCTACTAAATGGTATATTTGCCCTTGAATCTGCAATGGTGATGTGAAATTGAATGTATTGAATGATTTCAATGCGTGAATGACGCGAATGATGCGAAAGATGATTGTGTTGTAATTACCTTGAAAGTGGGCATGAAATTGTCCTTTACAATATGGGTTGCACCAAATGACGTCATTTGGAAGCAATTGTTGTATTTTTGGATGTTGGTGAGAAAATGAGTAGAATCACGCCTTGTTCCAGAAACTAATGAGTGTAATGGCTCTGGTGGTGCTATACCAATTGTGGTAATTTCACTTTCCCACCGGCGCAACACAATCCAGGAGTTTCCCCTCTGAATTTTAATGCCTTACAATACGGACAAATGACTGACATTTTTCCAATCGTTACTGATCTATCCGCACTGTAATCAATTTCCGGATCATAATGGAATGATGCTGGTTCCATGTTTATAGGAGCATCGCGTCGCGTCGGCGCAATCGTTCATGTTCATTTTGTCGTTCTCTCTGGCGTTGTGTTTGTTGTTCACGAATTTGTTGCATTCTTAATCTATTCACTTGTCGTTCATCTTCAGTCGCTCTCGAACGTAATTGCAACATGCCAATACGACTATTTTCATTACCATTCCCACGATGTTCATCCGTGCGATTTGCACGTAAAATAAATTGCTGCGCATTTAACTGACTGCGACGACCTATGTTAGCTCGTCCTGTCTTTGGCATTGTAATGGATACTGTAGAACGACTAAAAATTGTTTTCACAGTTACGATAACCAAATTATTTGAACTCACTTTATCAAATCACTTTTAGGTCATACGAAGATCACCGGGTCACTAACTCGCTAAAAAACTTTGGAATGAAATTGTTTTTATAAGCTTGAAAATTCAAACCCAAAGTTAAACTCGAACTGATTTAATATCATACAACCGTTGTAATGAAACTTTTTTCTATTATATAAAAATAATTGTTGTTGTCAATTATTTTTAATAATTTTTTTTTTTTTAATTTTTTTTCAAAGTGCTTTTCCCCATGAAAAACAAAATGTGTGCATACAACGCCACATGTTGAGAATTTTCCAACTTTTCTTTTTTCCTAAACCATCCCTAAGTCGGAAAATTCTCGACATGTGGCGTTGTATGCACACATTTTGTTTTTCATGGGGAAAAGCACTTTGAAAAACAATAAACTGGATAGAAATCGAGTAGTGACACTGCCAAAACAAAAAAAAAATATTTTAAATTTTAAAAGCAATTGTTGTTGTCAATTATTTTTAATAATTTTCCAAGCAAATTGTTGTTGTCAACTTTAAAATTAAAAATATTTTTTTTTTGTTTTGGAAGTCTCACTACTCGATTTATATCCAGTTTATTTTTTTTCAAAGTGCTTTTCCCCATGAAAATCGAAATGTGTGCCTGCAACGCCACCTGTTGAGATTTATCCGACTTTTCTTTTTTCCTAAACCATCCCTGATTCAAGACGAACAAAATGAAACAAAAGTCATTCAAATGGGTTTGGCAGTTCTCGAGCCTTTACCCGACTAACGCACAGCGATTAATTTTTATATAATAGATATAAGAAAAACAGTCGGGTCGGAAACAAAATTTCACCCGAGCATTGCACGAAATTCATTTTGCTTATATTTGTTAATTTATTCATTTAAGTTTTTTTGGCGTGATATTTTTTTTTTGTAATTCTTTGTATGTTGTTAAGTTATATATATATTATTTATTGGGTCCTTTTTCTTTCTTTTTTTTTTTGGTTTGTTATAAGTTTCCCCCTCCGTTCCTTTGATTGCTTGTCCGAATCCCCTTTAATGAAAGTAGCCCCCTAAACAGAGCTCTTTTTAGGTAGGATCGCGATAGTAGAAGCTAAACGCAAGGGTACACTGAAAAAAAAATATAATAAATAATAATAATAAAAAAAAAAGATAATAATTAACAGTGGCCAACAATTTTTTTTGTGACGGGGAGATTTACCGCCATAAATCTTTTAAGTTTCTCTTTTTTTTCTTTTTTTCTTTGTTTTTTTTTTTTTTTGTATTTATTAATTAATATTTATAAACTTTAAGCTATAATTGCTTTTAAAGATTAAAGTTAATATTTTTAGCATTAGTTTATAAGTAGGTATACTTGTATAGTTAATATGCAACCCAATATAAAATTTATTTGATTAATAAATTCGATGTGCATCACGCCATTTTTGGATGAAAATTGTGTTATTTTGCCTTTTTTGATCCCGCTCGATTGAGCACAATGGCTTGTTAAAACAAGATTTCAGGGGTGCGGTAAGGTCTGCTACGGTTCTTTCGGCGAACATGGTCTAGTCAGCGGCAACTAGACAAAATTGGGGAAGTTTGAAAATCGGCCGCAAACTTCCAGGAAGGGTGGGAATTGGCCCTAGCTGCAACGTCATCAGCAGCCCTCTCAGTATGGTGGACGTCCGTCTGCTTTCAAAAAAGTAAGTTTTTTTTTTTTGGCATGTTCAATGTTTTGTGGTAGATCTAGTTGTGTGTGTAGGACAAGAACCACCCCATTCGGCGAGCAGGGCCGTGCTACGCAAGCATGCCATGCTCCTCGCACATGACACTCCATCCCTTCTCATTTCCGTTTCCTTCCTGAAGTCCCGTCCACATCCTGACTTCCTTCTTCAATCCGCTCCCAACGCCCTCTATATTCCCTAACCCAGATCTATTACACATCACAACACATCAAATAATTTAAAACGAAAATACAATTATTTGTGTACATAATTCACAGCCTCACGTTGCAATGACATTTTATTTTTTTGAAGAAGCGATATCGGCATGTTGGATTGGTCATCGAGATATGAACATTGAAATCAATGCATTCTGCATAACTGCAAATGAACATTGGCATATCTCTGATGACTAGTTCAATATGCTCGACCCAAGAAAACTTAAGTTAAAACCTTTAATCAATAATACGATGATAAACAAAACAAAACTTTAAAAAACAAGAATTTTCCAACCGACCTCGAAATAAATGCAACCACAACTGCCAAATGTCATGTGTGCAACGCGAGGCGTGCAATGTATTTTCTTCCTCACACTCACGCCATCCATACTTATTAATGGCAACTCTCCCTCACACCTATTAGTGGAGCTTTCATGGTGGCCGATTTCTAGACAGACAGAGAGAGAATACATCGTCCAAGAATTGCTTCTAACACCCAGATCACACGGGGGGCATTATTGAAGAATAATTTGTATATGTATGCATTGTTAAAGATTATTTGTATTAATGTATTCAAGTTCAAGTTCATGAAGTCATTGACCTCCTTATATAATGTATCATCCATTTATGTGAAGCATTAAACGAGCCTTCGTGGGAAGTAAGATAATGGTATACGGTCACTTGTAATTTATCAGCAGAGAAATAAAGAAAATTTATAACGTTTTAAGTTTATAACGTTTTATTTCAAACAGCAGTTGGCACACTAGTAATTGTCTGAGACAATCAACTTGGACATACAATTAATTCCAGCCACATCGTACCCTGGAACATGGTCCTTCGAGTCCTTCAACAAACCGGGACAATATAAAAAAAACGGACACCACCAGCAGCAACGGTCACCAGCAGCAACGTTCACCAGCAGCAACACAACGGACACCATCAGCAACGGACACCACCACCAGCAACGGACACCAATCCATTTGAATCAAGGTAGGAATTTTTCAATCGGTTCCTATTTTTATTTAAATCACATACTTAATTATACTATCATAATACCTAAAATTTACTGTGCATCACAACAAAAAACAGCGCTCGTCAAATAAAGTGAATTCCGTGAAATGTCATCCTCTAAAATATATAAGTCCATTGAAGGACAAGATCTCATTCTTTGCGATATGGATAGTGATTTCGAGACATATAAAGGGCAAAGTGAGGCGCGAAAATCTAAGGGTTATGTTTAGGCGTGTTTGTCAGATTTAGATGAAATGTTCAGTCGTGCTAAAAATTCTCATAGCACAATCGTTTCTAGTACATCAGACACACTGAAAGATAAATACATTAGTGATGGAACTTATGCTAAAATTAAAGGTATTTATTTTCAATTTGTCGGCATGATAAACGACGACTTAGATACATTCATACAGCAGAATGACGCGAATCTCGATAGCACGCGGTTAAATATCACGAGATCCGTTTCATCCGACATTCGGCTTCCGCGAATTCACATCAAGCCATTTAATGGCAAATATGAAGAGTGGCTTGATTTCCACAATATCTTTGAAAGCTTGATAGACAAAAACTCTAAATATCTGAAATTCAAAAATTACAGCTTCTAAAAACGTCCTTATGTGGAGAAGCTGCTCGTTTAATACAGCACCTTCCAATCGATTGCAAAAGTTATGCTTCAGCGTGGAAAATAATTTCCGATCGTTTTGAAAATAAAAGCAAATTAGTAAATACGCGATTAAGAATTCTGTTGAAGCAACCAAAAATCGTCAACGAAACCGCTGCGTCGTTAAAATCATTGCATGACACCAGTATTAAATGCATTCATGCTCTTTGCAATCTGGGAATAAATGTAGAGTCTTGGGACTCTATACTCATATACTTAACATATCAAAAGCTTCCAATGGTTACACAAAGGGAGGCTAGGTTAGGTACATCCAAAAATCTTCCTGATTGGGCAATGTTTTTGGCTTTCATTGAGGGGAGGTTCTGCTCTCTAGAAAATATTGTTGAGTCGAATGCAAGCGCTAAACAACAGTTACCCTCAACCTCGTTCAAAAAAAACACTCCCAACAGTTATCACGTTAAATCTGAAGGGGCAACAAAGCATTTTCTCTGCAGGCTCTGCAAGGGTTCACATAGCTTACGCCGGTGCAAAAGGTTTTTAAATATGGACGTCAAATCACGAGTTGAAATGACAAAGGGGAACTCAGTCTGCTCTAACTGCTTGGGATATGACCACAATGCGTCAAATTGCAATAGTTCTAATCGATGCTTCAAATGCAATTTAAAGCACCACACGTTGCTACACAATAACTCTCAGAATTATCAACAACAAAATACAGCTCAAAACTCACAATTTCAAAATCCTCACAATTCTCAATCACAAGTAGGGCGGGGTTAGTTGGACCACTTTTTTTTGACGCTTCATAACTTCCAATCTGTTCATAATTAAGCTATGAAACTAAAGTAAATAGATACATTGAAACTTCGACTTTTTAATGTTATTAACAAAAAAACAATTTAGCTTACAGTTAAATAATTATTTTGACTCAAATACACCAAGTCCAAGTGGTCCAACTTATCTCACCAGCGGGGCAAGTTGGACCAGTGAGTGGGGTTAGTTGGTCCGAAACCTAAAAAACTGAAAAGTAATTTTTACAAAATACGAAAACGCTATAATTTCTTTCTAAAATGTATTAAAAACAACCATGTTCATTCGAATACCATAACCGTACAGAATCACTTTACCACTCTAGACGCCCAATTGAAACAATTTTGGGAATTAGATGAAAACCTGTTTGATCGAAAGCTCACCCAGGAGGAAGAGAAGTGTGAACAACATTTTCAAAAAACATGTAAAAGAAGGTCTGATGGTCGATATGAGCTCCAATTACCATTCAAAACAAATTGCAGGCCAATTTTTGGAAATTCAAGGAGGGCAGCAATGGCCAGGCTCTTCCAAATTGAAAGACGTCTAACAACTAACGAAAAGTTAAAGAAGTCTTATACGGACTGCATAAATGAATATTTAACCCTTGGACACATGCAACAAATCTCGACTAATGCAATCCTAACAACGAACGGAGACCATTACTTTCTTCCACATCACGCAGTGTTCAAGGAGTCGAGCACAACCACAAAACTCCGAGTGGTATTTGACGCGTCAAGCAAAACGTCAAATGGTAAATCACTAAACGATCATTTAATGGTTGGGCCACGACTACAGGCCGACATAACCGATCTGATTATGAAATGGAGAAATTTTAAGGTTGCATTTATTGCGGACATCGGCATGATGTATAGACAGATATGGGTGACACCTGCAGATACTCCCTATCAACTAATATTGTGCAGAGAAAATAGCAACGAACCCATCAATACATATGCACCAGGGATGTTGCGGATATTCACATCCGCATCCGCAATCGCGGAACATTCGCATTCATTTTAGCATCCGCATCGGCATCCGCATCTGCAACAATCAATGCGGAGTTTTTTGCGGATGCGGATTTTGTGCAAGACATGACAAGAAAATGTGTGCGGTGCCAATGGATGAAACCAGCTGCGCGCTACTAGTGTGACGAGGAGGCAAATAAATAAAAAATTGTTTTTTTTTAGACACACTTTTGCAATTTTTTGAGTGGGCTGTTTTTTTCTGCTTGGAGAATGTAGAGAGTGAACAGTGAAGTCGAACCGGAGTGACGCCAAAGTAGTTAGTTTTTTCGTGTTTCGCCGTGAAGACAGGGAACTAAGGCCCTAGTTATAGCCATACGTAAAATGCAACCGTAAAAATGTTCTTTTGCTTTTTAAGAGCACTTAATCCTAATGGTTAAACTCAATCTTTATTTTAAAATGTTGCTTATGAATAATAAAGTTAGTTTAATAAACAAAAATATACAAATAATCTTTAAATATTCTAGAAAAATAATTTATTCATTTTCGTACGAAAAACTTTTTCCGATCTACTTCTCAGTCAATTCCACAACAAAAACCCAAATCATTCCACTGAAGTATTTCATTTCTTTACTGTTCCATCCGTCAGGATTTTTTTTTCTGGTGGTATCCAATCAGTGGGGGTTGATTTGTTGTATTTGTTTCCATAGGAAAACATTTTTCTGACAGAATTTTCGCTATAACGGCCTAAACGAAAAACGAAAAAAAAAATCATTTTCATACTGTTCCCACTTTTTCTGTTGCATTTTACGTATGGCTATAACTAGCGCCTTATAATGCCACCACCGACGCAAAGCTTGATATGGTCTTTTTTTAAAATAGATGAGCATAACCGAGATTATTCGCAGTGTAAATTATGTAAAAAGACATATCTACTCTCGCAAGGGCCGTACAACCACATCGTTGAAAAATCATTTAAAATCGATGCACCCGGAGCAATTTAATCTTTTAAACTCGGAAAACGAAAAACAATTGCAGAAAAAAAAACTTTAATTTTAATCCGCATCCGCATCCGCGGATGTGAGCTTTAAAATATTCGCATCCGCTTCCGCATCCGCGGATGTCAAAAATTCTGCATCCGCAACATCCCTGATATGCACTTCAAACAGTCACTTTTGGCACGGCATCAGCCCCATACATGGCAGTGCGCACATTACATCAATTAGCAACAGACGTGAATGAGACTCATCCTCACGTCACTAAGATACTCACCGAAGGTTTTTATGTAGATGATCTCATTTATGGATCGGACAATGAAAACGATGCAATTGCACTTCAAAGAGATGTTCTATCTGTCCTGCAATCAGCGGGATTCCCTCTTAGGAAATGGGCAAGTAATTCATCAAAGGTCTCAGAGAAAATACCTGAAAGTGAAAGAGAAATCAATTTGCCTCTAAGTCTCGACTCATCAGATGCCATTAAAACGTTAGGAATTCAATGGCACCCAGGTAGGGACACATTTAAGTTCAAGATCAATTTACCTGCGACAAATAAGTATACGAAGCGTACTGTTCTAGCAGATATCGCACGTCTATATGACCCTCTGGGGTGGATATCGCCTTGTGTCATCAAGGCGAAACTCATTTTGCAACAGCTTTGGCTGCAGGAACGGTCGTGGGACAATCCAATATCCTCGGAGACAGAAGACCTCTGGGTGAATTTGCGCAATGGTCTCAAGGCTCTCGAGGACATTGAAATACCGCGTTGGACCCAGTACGAACATTGTGCACAAGTACAACTACACGGCTTCAGCGATGCTTCGGAGAAAGCGTATGCAGCCACAGTATATTTGCGAGTCATCAAAAATGGGCAGGAACACATTCAAATTTTAGCGTCCAAAACAAAGGTGGCACCAGTGAAGTGCATCTCGTTACCTCGTTTAGAACTGTGTGGAGAACTGCTTTTAGCGAAACTGCTATGGCGAATATCACGTGTCATTCAAGGCAACATGGAAACATTCGCATGGTGTGACTCAACTATTACATTAGCTTGGATAAAAGGAAGCCCACTAGTTCGAACAACATTTGTGGCCAACCGAGTCTCAGAGATTCAAAGCTTAACAAGCCCAAATATTTGGCGACATGTAACATCCAAAGAAAATCCAGTAGATTTGGGTTCACGCGGACTATTACCGGAAGAACTGATCAACAATCAGATGTGGTGGCATGGTCCTAAGTTTCTTCAAAACTTTGTCCTCAAGGACTTGTCAGCAGCCATTCCCATTGAAACAAATCTGGAAACCAAAGGAAATATTAGTCAACATGACTACATGACTACCCCTTCGGGTAGGGGTTAGAATTTACCCGAGGTAGGCATGCCTGTCGTAAGAGGCGACTAAAATCCAACCTCCGTATACCGAGCGTATAGTGTATACAAAAAATGCAATGAACAAAACGAAAAGATTAATTACCCCAGGTGGCAGTCCAGCTTTACTGGAAAATCCACCCTCTTCGGAGGTCGGCTCTACGGATTCTGGGGAGAGCCGCTTATTGCAGTCCATTAACCCTTTTATTAAAAGTTCAAGGGTATCTCGATCGCCTCCATCAAGATCGAACAACCCCGGGAAAAGAAGTCCGCCGGGAGCGCCGGCGCGTGAAAAACGGGACTCAGTGAAAGATATAAGCTCTGAGGAAGAAATTAAAACACTCCGAATCAAGCTTAAGGAAATGGATCTACTCTTTCAAACTCTGAAGAAAGAGAT
Organism: Cheilosia vernalis; assembly: GCA_949126925.1. Classification (NCBI taxonomy): domain Eukaryota; kingdom Metazoa; phylum Arthropoda; class Insecta; order Diptera; family Syrphidae; genus Cheilosia; species Cheilosia vernalis. The sequence goes on from OX421358.1 coordinate 47,244,679, forward strand.
AGAACTGTTAAAAGAAGAAAATAATGTTCTAAGGAACACTAATTCTCAGAAAGAACGCGAATGTACTCCACCACGCTTGCCTAGTCAGGAATACCACACTGACGAAGAAGAGCTAGCACGCGAAACGAATCGGGTCCCTAAGAAAAGACCTAGTAAGAAAAGGAGAGCCGGTTCTTCGCCTGAAGTCGAGCCTCTAAGAGAACAAACGCGTAAAGTACCGCAAGAAAAACAACTCCGAGGGCAAATTCGTCCACCGCCTCCAATAAACGTCGTTGGGATAACGGAGTATAATAAGTTTCACAGCCTCCTTAAAGGAACGATAACATCGGAATTTAAGGTAACATCTTTGAGGAATAATGCGTGGAAAATTAACGTCGTTAACCACGAAGACTACCGGGCAGTGTCCCAAAAGCTAAATACCGAGAAGATCCAGTGGTATACTTTTGAAATAAAGTCAGAAAGGCCACATCGTGTTGTAGCGAGGGGACTCCACCCCTCATGCACCAAAGAAGAGGTTATAAACGACCTCCGTTCCGAAGGGTTTAAAATTCTTGATGCCGTAAATATCATCAAGAAAGAGAAGCAAAAAACGGAAGAAGATAAGGACATCCTGATAAGGCGTGGACATCCGCTCTTTATGCTTACCTTCGATAGGTCTGATAATGTCGAAGATATCTACCGAATTAAAACCATACTTAATATTGTGGTAAAAATCGAGCCCATGCGCTGAAATTTGAAAACAATTCCACAGTGCAAACGTTGCCAAGAATTCAATCATACGCAAATGTATTGCAAAAAAGAGCCGCGATGTGTAAAATGCGCCGGAAGTCAATTCTCCCAAGACTGTGGAGCAAACAAACAATCCTCCGCTACCTGTGGTAACTGTAAGGGAAAGCACCCGGCAAATTATAGAGGCTGTGAAGTAGCTAAGGAGTTGCAAAAACGGAGAGATGCGCTACTCAAAAGCCAAAATAAAAAAACAAAGCCGCTTACCAAGGTAAAGCGTAGGACCGCCCAGGAGGTTGTAGGCAATATAAAACCTCCGGTTCAAAAGCGTAGCATTGTCAGAGAAAGAGAGACAATTGAAAGGCCCTCGACCTCTGTTGTCAAAAGAAACGCTACTGAAAAGTTACCACGAGGAAAGCCATCGAATAGTGGCCCTCGGACAGCCAGAGTACAGACCTACGCTCAGGCCGCGGCATTCGAAGGAGCGAAAAACGTTGAAACTTCGCCGGACCCTGTTTCTCATGTTTTCTCAGTTATTCTCGAGAAACTTGAAGAACAAAGCAAAATAAATAAAATTATTCTCGATCGCTTGGTTAAGCTCGAAAATAATTCACAGAAAACGCGTGCTTCAAAAATAACATGAATGAAAAACCAATGTTAAAAATATGCACTTGGAATGCAAACGGGCTTTTACAAAAACTCGGCGAATTGGAAATATTCATACGCGAGAAAGATATTGACATTTGCTTGATTTCTGAAACTCACGTGAAAAAGGGATCGAATTTAAAAATAAAAGGATATAATGATTTCCACGCTTGTCACCCATCGGGGAACGCCAGAGGTGGATCATCATTGCTTATTAAAGACTGCATTGAATAATACGAAGACCTCAAGATAGAGCTTGAAACTATGCAACTGTGCACGATTCGAGTTAAAAATAGTCAGCGTACTCTTAGAATTTCATCTATCTACTGTCCACCGCGCTCCGCGCTTGAAAAAAGTGATTTCACTAACCTGCTTATATCGCTCAAACCAAACTTCATTATTGGCGGCGTTTTTCATGCGAAGCACACGTTCTGGGGCTCCAGATACATCTCGCGAAAAGGTAGAATGCTCTATGGGGCAGGTATGGAATACAGTTGCGATTTCCTCTCGACGGGCAAACCGACCTACTGGCCAACTGATACCTCAAAACTACCTGATCTGATAGATTTCTTCGTCGTGAAAGGAATACCTACCCACCACATTAAAGTTGAAGAGAGCTTTGATCTATCATCTGACCACTCACCGGTTATATTAACATTGAGTGTAAAACTAGTCAATAACCTAGAGCCAGCGAGATTAACTGGTAGAAACACTAACTGGGAAGGCTTTAGGAACGAAATAGAAGAGAATGTTCAACTGAGTGTTCCACTTACGACACCCTATGAACTTGAAGTTGAAGTTGATCGCTTCGTCGAGATCGTACAGCTCGCCTCCTGGAATAATACGCCTAATCCAAGGAAAACGCCGGTCAAATACGGGCTACGATATCCTTCCGAAATAAAAGAATTGGTCAACGAAAAAAGGAAGGCGCGCAAGAAATGGCAACAGAGTCGCGCTCCGCAACATAAAGCACATTTGAATTATTTGTGCAATTTGTTGAAAACAGTCATTAAGGATTTTAAAAATCGTGCGATAGGTTCTTACCTTGAAAGTTTAACAGCGAAAAAAGATTCCAATTATTCACTTTGGAAAGCTGTAAAAGGCACCAAAAGGCCCAAAATCCCCGCGCCGCCAATTAGAATAAATCAAAATGAATGGGCAAGGGAAGATAAGCAAAAAGCGGACGTTTTTGCCGCTCATCTAGAAGAAACCTTTAAACCGTACGATGGCCAAGCGATCTACGACAATACTAATAGGACGGAATTACAACCTGACGATTCAACACTCACAAGAGCAACGCCAAGGGAACTAAAACGTGAAATCGAATCCCTAAAACCTAAGAAAGCTCCTGGTTATGATTTGATCACCGGAGAAGTTCTCAAAGCTCTTCCAAGGAAAGCATTAATTAAGCTCCTTCATATCATAAATGCTGCGCTCAGACTAAAACACGTGCCGAGTCAATGGAAAGTCGCGGAGGTCATAATGGTTTTAAAACCAGGAAAACCGCCAAATGAAGTAAAATCGTATAGACCGATTTCCCTTCTTCCGGTAATTTCCAAAGTCTTCGAAAGAATATTGCTTAGGCGCCTACAGCCGGTTATTGAAGACAATAATCGTATCCCTGACCACCAGTTTGGGTTCAGAACCAAGCATTCGACGATTGACCAAGTACATAGAACTACTGACGTAATCGAGAAAGCGTTTGAAGAAAAAAAGATTTGCGCAAGCGTATTCCTTGACGTCTCACAAGCCTTTGATAAGGTGTGGCACGACGGCTTGAAATTTAAATTACGACAAGTTCTCCCCACAAGCCTATATGATATTCTAGAATCATATCTCGGGAATAGACTCTTCCGGGTTAGAAATGGAAATGAATACTCGGAGCTAAAACAAATTTCGGCCGGGGTACCGCAAGGAAGCGTCCTTGGTCCGCTTCTCTATTTGTTATATACTCGCGATATACCAAGGGAAGATGGCACTACCCTTGCTACGTTCGCCGACGACACAGCTATCCTAGCTGTAGGTATTAGGTAATACAATCGAAGAAGCGACTACAAAACTGCAAGCCGCAGTGAATAAGGTAAATGAATGGACAAGGAACTGGCGGATCGCCCTCAACGAAACTAAATCTGTTCACGTGAATTTCACTTATAAGAAAACTAATGACTTGCCAATTTTTCTAAACTTGGCCCGAATACCCTTTGCAAACGAGGCCAAATACCTGGGAATGACACTCGACGCAAAGCTGAAATGGAGTTCGCACGTGAAAATGAAACGTAAAGAACTCGATATCAAATATAGAGAAATGTACTGGTTACTCGGAAAACATTCCCAGCTCAGTACTGAGAACAAATTGCTTTTATACAAGCAAGTGCTAAAGCCGGTGTGGACCTACGGTATACAACTTTGGGGTTGTACCAAGAAAACAAATGTCAATATTCTACAAACTTTTCAAAATAAAGTCCTTAGAGAAATTGTACAAGCACCATGGTATATTAGAAACGACGATATCCATAGGGATCTCGGAATTCCAACAATCGAAGCTGAATCTAGAAGCTTCGCGAGAAAGCATAGAAACCGACTAATCGGACATATCAACAATACAGTCCGACAAATCTTGGACGAGAGCAATTTATTGCGCCGACTACAAAGAACGAAACCGTTCGACTTGGCAAGATAAGATTAACCGCGTCTAATTTGCGGAACACGCAGGATCTTTCATTGGAAAGTAACCTGTCAAAAGTTTTTATTTAATGATAGAAAAATTGCTTGATAAGTTATATCTTAGTTGCAGTATCTAACAATCTTTAGAAGGGTGGTGTTTTTAGTCAGTAAAAATCTGACACTACTATGAGAACGCGCTTGCTATTCTCATAGTGTCTTTGGAAGATTTTCACCTACCCTCGGATAAAAAAAAAAAAAAAAAAAAAATGAAGTTCGAGTAGGCTTCTATCACATAAATCTTGCACGGATAAACCCTAACTTTACGTATCTTGTGGCTCACTGTCTCCTAAACAATGCAGGACTCTTCGCGCAACACTCAACGTTAAAACGGCTGGTACGTACCGTATCAATCTGGCGAAGATTTTTTTACAACCTAAAGTATGGAAAAACAGGAAATGCCAAGCCGCTCGACAGATATCCTCTCACGTCTGAGGAACTGATATCAGCTCACGATCAACTAATTAAGATCGTACAAGAGGAATTATTTAATGAAGAAATTAAGGCACTTCAGGAAAAAACATCATTTCCACGGAGAAGCAGGGTCCTCAATTTAAACCCTTTTCTTGACTCCAAAGGATTACTTCGTGTTGGTGATCGCTTAGCAAACGCGCCCATTCTATTTGATCAACGTCATCCTCTTATCCTGAAAGAATCTCACCATCTCTCGAAGTTGATTGTGAGTGACATTCATCAACGCCCTTTTCATGGCGGTCAGCAGATGATGATGGCACAGATAAGACAAACTTATTGGATAACCAACCTCAAAAGACTAGTCAAGTCTACAATTCATAAATGCATAAGATGCCATCGGCACAATGCAAAAATGCATGAGCAATTGATGGGAAATTTACCGGCCGCGCGAGTTACCGCTTGCAAACCGTTTACCAATACAGGGGTCGATTATGCCGGTCCCATTGAAGTGAAATTGTGGAGAGGGAGATGCAACAAGTTCTCCAAAGGGTACATTGCCGTATTCGTATGCCTTTCAACGAAAGCTATCCACATCGAACTGGACAGCGACCTAAGTGCTGCAGCATTAATTGCGGCTTGTTCTGGTTGTGTTGTCCAATATACACGCTCTAGAAACTTCTTTTAGAATTAAGAAATAGGGAAAATTGAAACACGTCCGTTTTCTTGTGTTGATAAAAACGTTATAATAATTTCTTTATTCGATTAGGTACATTTATATAAAGGAAAAATACTGTTCAAGTAACGATTGTTTACATAGTACTTTAAGTTTGACATTTATCATAAAACTCTCCACCAAATGTGGAATCTAATTAGTAGGTTAGTGTTGATTTGTTTTTAAAGATATTGATTATGATGAATGTGTTAAAATAAAATATTTAGGATAGTGTTGCTTATGTGATTAGAGTTTTTTGAAATTAGTTTTATTCGTTTTTATGATGTGTTGAAGTGAATGTAATAATGTATTAATGTACTGTGTTGAGTTGAATGAATGGTATATATTGTTTAGATCCTTTTAAATATGATTTTGATGAATGTGTTGAATTAAAATGTGTTTTAGAAATATGTGTTGATTATTTATTATGCTGTCTTGAATGTAAAGATGTACTTATTGGGTTTAGGCGCAGTGGCTTAGTGGTTAGTGTGTTGGACTACTAAGCGAGGGGTCCAGGTTCGAATCCCGCAAAAACCCAAATTCCAACTCAGGGTTTTTTTCACTGCGCCACCTCTCGCGAACGTCTGACAAACATCCGAGAGTATAACTGTCTTGAAAGAGCTTCTCAATTAGCCGTTTGGAATCGGCATAAAATTGTAGATCCCTTCCATTCGTTCCAAAAATGAAATCTCACACAAAACGAATGGTTGTGAGAAGCTAGGCCTAGGGTCCCTACGGACCTGTTGCGCCAAAAATTATTAAATTATTATTATTATTACTTATTGGGTTTAGAAGGTTTGTTTCCAGAAGAGGAACTAGCTCTCAACTATTTAGCGACTGCGGAACAAACTTCAAAGGAGCACATAATGAACTTAAAAGAGACAGCAAATTCATCACAGGTGAATGGGCAGCAGAAGTCGCCAACGAACTGGCCTCTCACAACACATCGTGGCATTTTAACCCCCCAGCATCACCGCACTTTGGTGGGCTTTGGGAGGCAGGAGTTAAATCCATCAAACATCACATAAAAAGAAGCATCGGAAACTCGAAACTAACGTTTGAAGAATACGCTACACTCCTCACACAAATCGAGGCGTATCTTAATTCGAGACCCTTATGCCCGATGTCGTCGGATCCTGAAGACTTAACGGTTCTGACTCCCGGACATTTCTTAATCGGAGAGTCAATGCACACACTCCCCGATAGAAACCATTGCGAGAAAAATATCAATTGCCTTGATAAGTGGAGATACATTCAGCGACTGTCGCGAGATTTTTGGAAACAGTGGAGCGCATCATATCTTCATCTTCTTCAACAAAGACCCAAATGGCTCCAAAGGCAGCCAAATATCAACATTGGAGATATAGTTATCGTAAAAGAGGACAATTTACCACCCTCGTCGTGGGCACTCGCGCGAGTGTTACAATTACATCCCGGGTCAGATGGTCTTACGCGCGTGGTGACCATAAAGACAAAAAATTCAACGCTAAAACGCCCAATAGCAAAATTATCCCCTTTGCCACTCTCTACCCCATCGCACGATTAACCACGCGTTGCCTCTTTACAAACTTTGCCTTTTTTCAAACAGTGAACTCTTTACAAACTTTGCCCTTTTACAAACATTGAACTCTTTATAAACATTGAATAAATCACGAATCATAACAACCAAACAAATCAATAGATCTCACCTGCCAAGTCAGCATGTCTGAACCATTTTATCAATCCACCATCTCAAGATATGATTCCAGAAGTGCAGATAAATATAACACATTTAAACATGTACCTTAAATCAAAACAATTTTACTAATGCTTGTTTTCCTTTTATATTGAATGCTCTCAAATAATTCACGAACAAGAACGACAACAAAATCAACAGTGGGAAGACCAAGCTCAATAATCACTGCAAACCACGTGGCACGATCAAGGCTCGCCGTATTAAGAAGCACGAAATCCGGAACACGAGGCCCGAAGGCGCGGGAGCATGTTGGGTCCCAACAAAAATCATCACATCACAACACATCAAATAATTTAAAACGAAAATACAATTATTTATGTACATAATTCACAGCCTCACTGTTGCTGACAGCCGTAATCGAACAGATTGAATGAAGGCGTGCTGAACGGAATCATTCACTTCTGCATTCACATCCATAGTTTTTGTCTTTGAATAACTTACTTACTGACTTTTTGTACTTTGTTATCAGGGCAAGACGGAACGAGCTACTATTTTTTTTAGTTTTTCCTGCTTTAGGAATACTCAAAGAAATAACGACTGATAACAATTCTAAAAAAATATTTCGAGAGGAATTTACGGAAAATTATTGATACGCAATCTTTGCAATGTCGAATGCAAATGGAGGAGATTGCACCTTATGCAGCAGGAAGAACGACGTGGAAGACATGGTACAGTGTGATAAGTGCCAAAAATGGTTGCACTATAGCTGTGCTGGTGTGGACGCAACAGTGGATAGCAGGAGCTGGGAGTGCGTAGCATGCACGGAGCTCAATACGACTGTTCGCAACCAGAGCGCAGCTGGTGAACGTTTGGACACTGCACGGCCCCCGTCAATTAAAGACATTGAAGCTGATAGGCGGTCAGTTGCGTCCACAGCCAGAAGTCGTCGAAACCTCAAACTGGAGCTACGTCGTTTGGGAGAGCAAAAGCTGTTGGATGATCTATTTCTAGCGAGGGAAAAGAAGAGAGAGCAAGATTATCTACGAGATAAGTTCGAGATATTGGTTCTTTAAGAAGAAGCCGACGAATTCGAGGACAATGCAAGCGAGGACAATGCAAGTGCACAAAGCAAACGGGTAGCTGACTGGGCCAACAATCAAAAACCAATAACTGGTGAAAACATTAAAATACCAGAAAACGCAGCTCGCAAGTGTGAGCAGGCTCTTGCGATTACACATCCAGCTGTCGTGGAACCAGTTCCTCTGGATCAACGTCAAATTGCGGCACGTCAAGTATTGGCTAAGGAGCTTCCATTGTTCTCAGGAAATCCAGAGGAGTGGCATCTCTTCATAAGTAGTTACGAAAATACTACAAAGCTGTGCGGGTTCTCTGAAGAAGAAAACTTGTGGCGTTTGCAGAGAGCGTTAAAGGGCAGTGCCTTACGTGCTGTCGGTTATCGTTTGATGTTGCCATCTGCAGTTACAGAGGTCATATCTGAACTGGGAATGCTTTATGGTCAGCCATCCTATATTCTACAGACGATGCTCAAGAAAATTCGTGCAGAGCCACCACCGAAAGCTGATCGGCTAGAAACAATAATTCAGTATGCTCTATCTGTACGTAGTTTAAAGTGTACGATGGAAGCATCAGGGTTATATAACCACCTTAATGACCCTACCTTGCTGCAGGAGTTGATTGATAAGCTGCCAGCTCCAATAAGGTTGAATTGGGCTATAGAGAAAGGTGCAAAAGAACATAATCTAACGCAGTTCAGCAGAAGCAGCTAGTAGTGTTACAACGTTTGCTGCAGTGGACGGACGGAATGAAAGACGGCATCATGCACAGTTGCATGCACACGCTGAGGGAAGGATTCCTAATGTTGCCAACCAATCTGATCAAACAAAAGGAAGATGTTTTCTCTGCAATCGTGACCACAAACTTGTTGAGTGCGAACGTTTCCAACAGCTCACAGTACGTCAAAAGTGGGAATTGGTGAGAAGCCGTGGCTTATGTGAAGGGTGTTTAGGACATCCAAAGCGATTTAGGTGTCGTAGTGGAAGAGCCTGTGGAGTCAACAGATGTGAAAGCCGACATCATTCGCTTCTGCATTACCACCAAGAAACGTTACCTCAGGAGCCTGCAGTCTGTGGAAATTATCACGCTCATCAGCAGGGTGCGGATACACTCTTCAGCATAGTTCCAGTAGTTTTGTATGGAAAGGGAATTATCATTGGAGACATTTGCCTTTTTGGACAATGGTTCGTCGTTAACACTAGTTGAGGAGGACATCGCTAAAAATCTAGGACTAGAGGGAGTATCTAAGCCGTTGTGTCTTAAATGGACTTCAAATACTACACGTTTCGAAGAAGATTCCAAGGTAGTTCCGTTGCAAATTGGAACTAGATCCGGAAGTGTCAATCAACAAAAGTACTGGCTACGGGATGTGCGCACGATCAAAAGGTTAGCCCTGCCCGTGCAATCTGTGGACATGAGGGAAATGGGAAGTAGGTACACACATCTATGTGGCTTACCGATGCAGTCATATAAAGATGCACACTGCAGTAGCTATTAGAACCCGTTTGAGATGGTGTGTCAGTGGTAGCAAGATCGGCGATGCCAATGACAATGGTTTGTACCATGTCTATGAGGCATGCGAGTGCAACGAGGACTTACATGAAATGGTTCGAAAGCACTATATCTTGGAGGATCATGGCACGGAAAAATGTGTCATCGAGTCAGCAGAGGACGTGCGTGCTAAAGGCATACTTAGCGCAACCGTGAAGAAGAACGGAAATGCTTTCTGTTCCGGTTTGTTGTGGCGATATGACGACATCATTTTACTGGAAAGCTTCGTAATGGCACTGAAAAGGCTCAGGTGTCTCGAAAAGAAAATGACACTTGACAGTTCACTTCGAAGCATAGTTGGTGGGCAGATTAATAACTTATTAGCGAAGGGCTACGCAAGGAAACTAAGTCAGAAGGAGATAGATGATTTCCATCCAAGGTGTTGGTATCTTCCGACATTTTTAGTCTGCAATCCAAATAAGCCGGATAAGGTGCGCTTAGTGTGGGACGCAGCTGCCTTCGCACATGGTGTGTCGCTGAATAAAATGATTTTAAAAGGTCCAGATGAACTGAGAGTCCTGACGGATGTGCCGAGTAGCAATTGCCGGTGATATCGAAGAAATGTTTCACCAGGTTCGGGTTATAGAAGAGGATCAACATTCGCAAAGGTTTTTGTGGCGTGATGGGGACTCAAATAGTAGGCCAGACGTCTACGTGATGCAAGTGTTAACCTTTGGAGCGTCGTGTTCACCAAGCGTCGCACAATATGTGAAGAACACAAACGCAAGGGAGTTCGCCAGCACATTTCCCCGAGCATCGAAAGCTATCATTGAGCACCACTACGTAGACGATCTGCTCGATAGTGTGGATTCAATCGATGAGGCTATCCGGCTAGCTAAGGATGTTAGATACATACATTCTAAAGCGGGATTTAAAATTCGTAACTGGCTTTCGAATTCAAAAGAGATACTGCAAGCTCTACACAGGTAATGGGAAAAATTTTCAAGACAGTTCAGAGAAGATATGCACAACGAAAGTGTTGGGACTCTGGTGGAACACCACAGATGACATGTTTACCTTCTCTCTACCAGTGAGGCACCACGTCAGAGCCAGATTTTTAATAATTATTGTGGTGTGGAATGTATCGTGTAACCTAAAATGGTGAAGTGAAAACAACCCCTTAGTCACCAAACAAGTTCCACCCAAGTGTCACTTCCAATTGGAGACTGGAACCTGTCAAGTAATTGTATTTCACCACTGAACCTTGTTCTAGAACCACTAGCTAGAAAGTTCTCGTCAGATGGCGGAGCGGGTATAAAAGGACAGCTTTTAGAAGAGGGCGAGACAGTTGATTTATAATAGTGATTGGTTAAAGTTCGAGATAGTAATAGTTTGTGAACATAAATAAGTGAAAAGTAATAGAGTAAATTAAGTAATTGGTTTGAAACGTTGAAGAATTGTTTAAGTAATAGTGTTCTGGTACTCTATAAGTGAAATATTAGAATAGTCGATAAAAGTGTAATAAAAGTGAATTTTATTAGAGAAGTTAAACGGAATAGTGTTTTATCTTTACGAATCCCAGCCTGAATGTAACATTGGTGTCAGAAGTGGGATAAAACTTATTCTGTGCTAAGTGTCTAAGCGTAGTTTAAAAAAAAAAAAAAAAAAAAAAAAAAAGTGAATTTGTGTGAATTTCTAAATTACAAGAGACAAACAAAATGGGTCGTATATTGCTGCAACTAAGCATACCCCAATTAAAAAGTGAACTAGAAAAACGGAATCTATCCACAGCTGGAGGAAAAAGTGACCTCATCCTTCGTCTACAGGAAGCTGTCCAAAACGACGGAGAAGATCCAAAAACCATGCTATTCGACGTGTCAGAAGAACAAGTAAGTACAGGCGTTGACATTAGCTCTATGATGGAATTACTTCTTGCGAAGATGGAAGAACAGAAATATTCTATGGAATCTAAGTTTGCAAAACAGAAAAATTCTATGGAATCTAAATTCGCAGAACAGAAGAATTCTCTAGAAGAACAAAAGAACTCCTTAGAAGAGCAGAAGAATTCTCTTGAAGAACAGAAAAATTCCATTGTCGCCGCACAAAAAGACGCCGTAGAAGAATTTAAGAATGTTCTAGATGTAAAAATCGATGCGATTGATGAAAAATTAAACGAGCATGAAACAAAGCTTGAGGAAATTAATAAAACATTTCATAAACACGAGAACATAGCTAAAGAGCTTGGCGCGAACATCGAGAACATAGCTAAAGAACTGGAAAAAGTCAAGAAGCAGAAGGCTCGGGAATATTCTGCTGACTGCCCAAGAAGGAAGGAGATGCAACCACCCGTTTTTGATGGTCAAACATCATGGCCAATTTATAAGAGACAGTTCGAAGCAGCTGCAACGACCAATGGATGGGACGACGAGGAAAAGTCGATTGCATTAACACTCGCATTACGAGGTACAGCTGCAGAATTGCTTCAAACTGTCTCAGCAGAAAAACAACGCGACTACGATGCATTGGTGAAGGCTATTGAGATGCGATTCGGTGACGACCATATGCAGCAAGTATATAGAGTGCAACTTCGCAGTCGAATCCAGAAGAGGGGAGAAACACTCCAGCAACTGCAAGCTGATATCGAACGGCTAGCGCACTTGTCTTATCCCAATGCCGGCGAGGATGTCATCAATGAAATGGCTATTGAGGCATTTACACAAGCCATAGAGGACAGACAACTGCAGATGCCTCTACGAATGGCTGGAAAGAGAACTCTTCCTGAGGCACTGGCATTTGCTTTAACCATGAGAGCTGCTGACCAAGCATCTCAAGGATTTCACCGCGTGAGAGAAATGACATCCGTTGAATGCTCGTGCCAGAGAACAGAAGTAGTCGACCGTAACAGTTCTCGAAGAGGACCGATCCGTTGCTGGAACTGCAACAAAATTGGACATCTACAACGACAGTGCAGAGCCGAACGTAGACAGGGCAGTTGTCCACATTGCAGAGCTAGGAACGAGGAGGAGTTTGAGCGTTCGGCGGATGGAACATCACAAAGCCATCAGTCGGGAAACGAGTAAGAACCAACTTCGCGGGGCAGAAGCTGGTTTCTGGAATCGACGCCCCCAGGACCACAATTCAGGTTTCCCAGACCAAACGATGTAATAGGAGCCTGACAGTGGAAGCCCATATCGGCCAGAAAAAGTATGTGGCTACAATTGATACAGGTGCCACCGCTTCCATAATCAGAAGGGACATCGTTCGCCAATCATGGCTGCACAACACCAGCAGCTACTGTCTGAAAACAGCAACTGGAGCAACAGCAAAGGTGTATGGTGAGGTACTCTTGACGATAAACCTTGCAGGAATAGTCTTCTCCCATGCATTCTTAGTGGCTGATATATGTGACGAATGCATCATCGGAATCGACTTTATGAAGACGCATGATATAGTGCTCGACATCGGTTCGCAAGTTATAAAGTACAAGAACGTCGAGATTCCGATGGTTTACGGGAACGAGAACGTCGCAGCTCTAAGGACAGTTGTAAGTGAGGACGAAATATTACCACCTTCGTCAGAGACAGTTATTTGGACAAAGCTGGAAGGTGATCCTGGGAGCCACCGATTCTACCTAGTCGAGTCAGATCCACAAAATTATTATCAGAGCTATATTGTCGGAAAGATGCTGGTTGAACCCAAAAACAACATGGTTCCCGTTCGTGTCCTCAATGTGGAACACAAAAGCGTGAAACTAAAGCAAGGAGAAGTGATTGGAAAGTGCGTACCGATTACTGCGGTCACAAAGTTGTCCAATGCAAGTGATGTGAAAGCGGTTAGACCTACGGAGATATCGGAAATGAAAAAGAATATACTCGGAGAGTGCGAGCTGGATCAGGAGCAGCGATCCATGGCAGGGAGTCTAATCAATGAGTTTGCTGATATATTTGCTTCACAGAACGGCGAGTATGGCCGAACACATCTCGTACAACACCGAATCGACACCGGAGATGCGAGACCGATTCGTCAGCCTCCCCGACGACTACCATTGGCTAAGCAGACGGAGGTTGCAGAAATGGTGTCGACGATGGAAAAGGAAGGACTGATTGAAAGCTCAAAAAGTCCGTGGGCATCGCCGGTCGTCCTGGTCAAGAAGAAAGACGGAAGTACGAGATTCTGCGTGGACTATCGCCAACTCAACAACGTCACCAAGAAGGATAGCTACCCCCTTCCAAGAATTGACGACACCCTGGACACACTCTCTGGAGCCAAATGGTTTTCGACTCTCGATCTGAAGAGTGGCTACTGGCAAGTGCAGATCCATCCAGAAGACCGCGAGAAAACAGCATTCACAGCAGGAAACGGCCTTTGGCAGTTTACAGTAATGCCATTTGGACTGTGCAATGCTCCAGCTACCTTTGAACGTCTAATGGAGCGCGTTCTGCTGGGACTAACGTGGAAAACCTGCTTGGTCTACCTGGACGATGTCATCGTAGTAGGAAAAACATTTAACGAACATCGAGATAACCTTAAGGAGGTGTTCCAAAGGCTACGAAGTGCGCAACTAAAACTTAACCCGAAGAAGTGTTCCTTATTTAGACCAGAAGTGAAGTACCTCGGGCACATCATCTCTTCCAAAGGAGTCAAGACTGATCCGGAGAAGGTCGATGCAGTGAAAAACTGGCCGGTTCCCAAAGACAAACATCAACTGAGAAGCTTCCTGGGACTTGCGACCTATTACAGACGATTTGTAAAGGACTTTGCCAGGATCGCAAAGAGCTTGCATCAACTGACAGAGAAAGGCAAACAATTCAAATGGTCAGGTGAGTGCGAAAACAGCTTCAAGGAACTTAAACAACAGTTGTGCAACGCCCCCATACTAGCGTACCCCACCCCTGGGAAAACATTTATTGTGGATGCAGACGCTAGTAATGTGGGAATTGGAGCCGTCCTTTCCCAGGTGCACGATGGCCAAGAGAAAGTAGTTTCCTACTTCAGCAAAGTTCTCTCAAAGCCAGAAAGGAACTACTGTGTTACCAGGCGCGAACTCCTTGCTTTGGTATTGGCAACAAAACATTTCCATAAGTACCTTTATGGGCGGAAATTCATCCTCCGCACAGACCATGCATCTTTAAAGTGGCTGCTGCACTTTAAGAATCCTGAAGGCCAAGTCGCAAGGTGGATCGAACGGCTGCAGATGTACGACTACGAAATACAACATCGAAAGGGAAGTCTTCACTCTAATGCAGACGCTCTCTCCCGTCGACCGTGCAAAGCAAATTGCAAACATTGCTTACGACACGAGGAAAAAGATGTCGCGTCCGTTCAAAGGGTGAGAGCTATGCCCATTGGCGGCTGGAGTGCGCGGGAAATACGGGAGGCTCAAAGAGAAGATCCGGATATCGAACCGATTATCGCCTGGAAGGAGCATGAGGGAAAACCAGACTGGCAGGAGATATCAAATAGGAGCCCCGAGCTGAAGGCATAGTGGGCGCAGTGGGACTCCCTTCGCGTACAAGACGGCATTCTAAAAAGAAGATGGGAAAGCCCGGATGGAAAGTCGTTCGTTATGCAGCTTGTTGTACCCAGGTCAAAGGTTATGGAAGTGCTCAGGGAATTGCATGATGGAGTGTCTGGAGGCCACTTGGGAATCAATAAAACGCTCGAAAAAGTGCGGGAACGCTTTTACTGGATTCATTCAAGGGAGGACGTTGAATCTTGGTGCAGGAAATGCGTTACATGTGCGGCCAGCAAAGGTCCGAGACTGAAAGTCCGTGGCAAAATGCATCAATACAATGTTGGAGCCCCTTTCGAAAGGATAGCAGTTGATATTGCGGGACCGTTTCCTGAAACGAACAATGGAAATCGTTACATCCTCGTTGTTATGGACTATTTCAGTAAGTGGCCTGAAGCATTTGCTATCCCAAATCAAGAAGCTAAAACCGTGGTGGAGCAAATCGTCAATAACTGGGTAAGCAGATTCGGTGTACCAATGGAACTGCATTCAGACCAAGGACGGAACTTCGAGTCGAAGATTTTCCAAGGAGTGTGCCAGTTACTCGGGATTCACAAGACAAGGACAACCCCGCTTCATCCACAATCAGATGGGATGGTGGAGCGCTTCAACAGGACACTGAATGAACACCTCTCTAAGGTCGTTGGCGAAGACCAGAGAGACTGGGATAAGCAGATTCCCATGTTTTTATTGGCTTGTCGAGGTGCAGTGCATAACACCACAGGACATACTCCATCTGAAATCTTATTTGGTCGAACAGTCCGCCTACCTAGCGAGTTGATGTTTGGATATCCATGCGAAGAGCCCAAGAATGAGGAGGACTACGTTACAGACCTCAGGGATATCATCAGGGACGTGCATCGAGACACTAGGGATAAGATTAAGATAGCCAGTGACCGCATGAAAACGAGGTACGATACCAAGACGACAACTAAAGGATTCCAGGAAGGAGATCTGGTATGGCTATATAACCCTCATCGAAGGAAAGGGTTATCGCCTAAGTTGCAACAAGACTGGGAAGGGCCCTATACAATCGTAAAGCGCATCAACGACGTTGTCTATCGCATCCAACGAGGAAGAGGCAAGCTGAAAGTCGTTCATGTGGATCGTCTTCATCGTTATAATGGTGATAATGTTAACGAGTTTGTTCGGGACGAACAAGCTTAAGAGGGGGACATTGTGGTGTGGAATGTATCGTGTAACCTAAAATGGTGAAGTGAAAACAACCCCTTAGTCACCAAACAAGTTCCACCCAAGTGTCACTTCCAATTGGAGACTGGAACCTGTCAAGTAAATGTATTTCACCACTGAACCTTGTTCTAGAACCACTTAGAATTAGCTAGAAAGTTCTCGTCAGATGGCGGAGCGGGTATAAAAGGACAGCTTTTAGAAGAGGGCGAGACAGTTGATTTATAACAGTGATTGGTTAAAGTTCGAGATAGTAATAGTTTGTGAAGATAAATAAGTGAAAAGTAATAGAGTAAATTAAGTAATTGGTTTGAAACGTTGAAGAATTGTTTAAGTAATAGTGTTCTGGTACTTTATAAGTGAAATATTAGAATAGTCGATAAAAGTGTAATAAAAGTGAAATTTATTAGAGAAGTTAAACGGAATAGTGTTTTATCTTTACGAATCCCAGCCTGAATGTAACATTATTATCAAAGCTTTATCGTCAGAAAAATGCTGGTTGAACCTAAAAACAACTTGGTTCCCGTTCGTGTCCTCAATGTGGAACACAAAAGTGTGAAACTAAAGCAAGGGGAAGTGATCGGAAAGTGCGTACCGGCGGCCACAAAGTTGAAATCAGAAATGAAAAAGAGCATACTCGGAGAGTGTGAGCTGGAACAGGAGCAGCGGGCCATAGCAGGGAGTCTAATCAACGAGTTCGCTGATATATTTGCCGCACATACCGGCGAGTATGGCCGAACACATCACGTACAACACCGAATCGACACCGGAGATGCGATACCGATTCGTCAGCCTCCCCGACGACTACCATTGGCTAAGCAGACGGAGGTTGCAGAAATGGTGTCGACGATGGAAAATGACTGGTTGAAAGCTCAGAAAGTCCGTGGGCATCGCCGGTCGTCCTGGTCAAGAAGAAAGACGGTAGTACGAGACTCTGCGTAAACTATCGCCAACTCAACGTCACCAAGAAGGATAGCTGCCAAGAATTGACGACGCCCTGGACACACTATCCGGAACCAAATGGTTTTCGACTCTTGATCTGAAGAGTGGCTACTGGCAAGTGCAGATCCATCCAGAAGACCGCGAGAGTGCAACATTCACAGCAGGAAACGGGCTATGGAGTACAGCGATATATAACTTTCCAGTGGAAGGGCGGCAGCCTACCAAAGATAATGGAATACAGATATATATAACTTTCCAGTGGAAATGCGGCTGCCTACAAGCTGTTTTCCAGAAAAATTCATGAAGTCACACACACTTGCTCATTTCTATTTTAGTATTTGTGAGTTCATGAATTTGTCTTTAGTACAAGAATTCAGTATTCTCTACTGTACATTTCACTTTTTTTCTTAGTTTAATTATAACCTTCACAAAAACCAAACAAATTCAATACGAAACACAAAACAATTAAGCACCGCGATACTCATAAAAGCAATATGATTCGCGGTCGGCCATTAGCAACATGCTTTTTTGTTCGTCACACGTATTCATAGACGGGGGTTGAAATTACAAAAACAACAATGTAAACAAATGGGTTTTGGGGGGATAGACGTACGAAAGATAACCATCTCTTTTATTCATTCATCTCTGCTGCCTACAAGCTGTTTTCTAGAAAAATTCATGAAGTCACACACACCTGCTCATTTCTTTTATAGAATATGTGAGTTTATGAATTGGACTTTAGGCCGTGTGTCAGTTACGCTAAATAATTATCCTCGGATAATTCTTTGACATTTCTGTGTGTGTTGAATAAAAATTTAGCTTTCGTGAAATCTGGCTGTGTCGATTGGGCTAAATTTTTGACATTTCTCAGTAGACTTTTGACGATAGCACAACACAATACAAAGTTTTACTAAAAACAATAATATCAAATAACAAGCATACAACTAATTCAATAACAACAACTAATAATATGAATGATATATTCGGTGTATACTTCCTCCTGATGTCAATGATATTGCTGTAGTATCAAAGCCTTATAAGCCACAATTACTTGCCCCTACGCAGAAGACGAACAAGAGAAGTGTAGTTTTATATTCAATCGGTATGAATTCAAACTCCTTAACCGAATCACATTTTTTTTGTCATCATGCGTCCCTATAAATTAAGCAAATTCTATTAAAAACTTTATTAATTTTCCTTCAATATTTACCTACTTACATAATGTTGTACGGTTTGCTATTATTTTTTTTCTTTCGTTGATTTGCTGCCATTTGAAAAAAATCGAACGTAAAAAATGTATCCTATGAAGATAATTTATTATCTTGCTCCCGGAGCAGGATAATTTTTTGAGAGCTGAAAAATTCGTTTTCCACCACGATAGTGTCAGAATATTATCCGAGGATATTTAGCGCAATTGACACGCGGCCTTAATGCAAGAATTCGGTATTCTCTAATGTATGTTTCACTATTTTTTTCAATTTAATCAACACCTCCACAAAAACCAAACAAATTCAAAACGAAACACAAAACAATGGCCGCGTTCCACTGCCCGCTAGATGAGCAGCGGCATGTCAAACTCCATATAAAAAAAAATTGACATTTTACCATTTGCGCTAGTCGTCTAGCACTTTTTGTGAAATATCCCTTTCAGGGAAATTTCTCAATCTAGCGCAAAACTACCCGCTGCTTTGAGAGAAAAAAAAAACAAAAAAAAACAGCTGTCAAAGGAAATCGTTCAAACGTCTACAAAATAAAGACAAAAATACGAAGCCGAGCTGCAATTGTGATAAAATTGGTAATAAGGTAAGTAAAAATAGCAATTCCGATATTATTATGGTTTCTATAACATTGGTCACACGGATTCACAGACGGGGTTTGAAATTACAAAAATAACAATGTAAACAAATGGGTTTTGGGGGGATAGACGTACGAAAGATAACTATCTCTTTTATTCATTCATCTCTGATGTATATTCTTATTAGCGCTTTGAAGCTCAGCCATATGCTTCTGAACGGTGTCAGCAGAATAATCGCTGGAAATAACCTGTCAAGATTCTGGAAAATTTACTATTTTTGTTTGTCAGTTTCTTATGTACCCGAATAAGTAATTATTCCAATTTCAAACGGTAGGTATTTATATCTAGAAAATAGTTATCTAGTTATTTTTTTAGTTTTTGTGAAAACAAATGTAATTATGGAGACAATGAAACTAACGGCGTAAAGTGCAAAAAGGATTCAATTGTTCAAATCGAATGCTAAGCAGCCCAAAGTAGTTTCGTATACAATTTGTAGCAAATATGGATGTTGCTTGTATAATCGACACTCAACTAGGGGATAACTTAGATGACCGAAACTGTGCTTTACAAGAAATTAAGCAAGTCTGTAGTGCACTCAACGTGACCTTCAATAGGGTTCAAGTAAGAATACTCTTTGACTTGTGGGCTGGGTTATAATTTTTTTATGTATTTTAATAGTTTGACAAGTTGGATTTTGGTGAAACTAATGTATTGGAGACATTCTATAATGCAGATGTTGTTATTGTGGATCTTAGCATTCAAGCTCAGCAAATCTCACTGTTTTACCACTTGGGAGTAAGAGAAAGTTTTGGAATGAAAGGCAACATTCTTACATATAACGATGTTCAATCAAAACAAACTCTCTGTTTAAAAGTGAGTACATATCTGCATGACAGTACAAAAATAATGTTTATTATGCTAAAATAAATACAAGTTCAGGATAAGCGTTTCTTCAGAACAAAACTGATTGAAGACTGCTCACTGCTCAGTATTTATCCTGATTTTCTTTACCATTATATGGGTGGTGTATTAGTATCAGGTACCACCATTTCCACAGATTGTTTTAAGTTAGGCCGCAGTTATAGTGAACGATTTCAATGATCAGTGAAATAAGAAAAGTGGATTTAAAGAAAAGTTTTAATCAGAATTATGTTATTTTTTTCGTAAACAAATTCCACAATTGATTACCTTTATTTTGATACCAACTATCTCCAATATTGTTTCATTAATCGTCTTAAAATCGTAAATCAAAATTTTAAATGATGCATTTCAATGATAGCTATAACTGCGGCCTTCCAAACAAGATGTGCAAGCATTCCATTCTAAGTGTTTAAAAAATGTGCTTTATTTTATGTGGAATATTTCCAAAAAATATGCTTTTCACTTCTAGCAGTAAAATATAAATAAATTTAAAAAGATTTTTGTGCATCCAGAGTACCTAAAGGTAAAGGAGTATCAGTATATAACTAGATTAGAGATGTATTTTTAGCAAATCACAACGATTTGTTTAGATTGATATAAAAATTCTTTATATTTTATCCGACCAACAACCACTACTGTGAAGACAAATTTGTCCTTGAAGTTCCACGTACTCGTTCGACCAGCGTGGCCAAAAATGTTTCTTGATTTGTGGTAGTTTTGTTATTTGTCAAGTAGTGGAGCATCGTTCTAAACGGCTGGTTCCCTAAACAATTTCAACTAGGTGCCTTTCATTCTCCGCGTGTTACGTATATTCGTAAAACCGAAAGTGCCTTTGGGTTTTCCCATTTTTTTTTTTGTGTCGTTGAAAGGGCGATTTTGTTTGTTATCCTTTTGTTTTTCTTTTTCAACCGAGTAAGTAAGACCGTAATACCATGTTTCCACCAACGTGATTTAGCCCATGTGATTTATAAATCACGAAAGGCGTCACCACCGGACTTTACGTGTTTTAATTTGACATCCAGAAGAAGGAGTTCATCCCCTTCGGACCAAGTAGTTTTTTTTTTTGGTGTTGTTTTTGTTTTGTTCACATACCTGCCACAAATAAAACAATTCATGATTGTACCTATGTACTTAATAAAAATACCAAAGCTCTCCGAAACTCGAAGAATATTTAATTTGAAATAATTTTCGTTGACATTCGTTTTTTTATTTTTTTGTTTGTTGAATAAAATTGATTTGAATTGAACTAAATTGAAACAATAACAGGTATGTTTGATTTTATTTTGTGTGGATTTGCGATGACTGATACGTAATTAAAATTTAAACACGTATAAATCATGTATAATTAGTAATCACGAAAATGTATGGCAAATCACGTAATTTATGAGATGATTTACCTAAATCAGGTGGATTTAGCTTAATCACGTTGGTGGGAAAATGGTATAACAAGTATTAACATGATAAAAAATAATATGTAATATTACGAATTGGTAGGTAAAAAACTAAATCAAATTGTGCATCTTTTCACTTCATTCTGTCTGCCGTGGACGCCTGGTATCTAATTAATGTCGTTTTCGATTTTAGATTTTGAAAAACAACTTTTTTTTTGGCCATGATTGCTTTCCATGTTTGATTAAGCAAAAAAAAAAATCAATCTTTTTTTGATCTGAGGTATTTTGAGAAATCTGAACTTTTTCTCAATACCTTTGTATATACATTCCTATAGTAGCGCCAAGAAATCGAATAAAAATGTTGTACCAGTATCCCACAGAAGCTTTGGCGCTTCAATCGCGCTGGTTTGTGCCCTGAATTGATTTAGATGGAGCTTTAAGTTTTTATCGGTGTTTTGTCAAAACAAAAAGCTATATTTGAACGAATGAAATTGATGTGTTTGTTCCTACGAAAACGAAAGTCTGGCATATCTACTATTTATTATAGATTTTGTCAAAGAAAATAATTTTGAACTGGTTGCCATATTTAATTATTCTTCCCCGATCACTATCTAAGATTTAATATAATTTTATAATGTTTTTGTTCGTATTTACAAACAATGTTAACTAAATCTTTTATGGTTTGACTTATGGCCGTCTACCAGATTGACAATTTAGCTAGCAAAACTATACAAAATATGTACCATATATTATGTTCAAAAATCGCCTTCCAAGATACGAGTTCTGTAGCGACTTCCAGTTGTAGCATAGTTGTATAAAACTTCCCACCCAAGACTACCGTTCAAAATTTTAATACAGTCACCGACTAACTTCCGAGCCGACAACATCGTTCGCCAACCGGTTTGCTATCGCTCGTCTTCTCGTTGGTACTATCCCGCTATCTCCATAGCAAAACATAACAAACAATTTTTTTCTTTTCGCATTCGCCTTTCGCCCCCGGACCATTCGCGCAATCGGGAAATCGGTTTAGCGGACTGGACACAGATCCGCTAACCGAACCGAAAGTTAAAAAAAGAAAAAAACCTAATTACACTAGTATTGACCCATTTAATCCAATTCAGATAAATTCAACTTCCCCTAACCCTAAATTTATTGTGATCTCTTCGGGAAATGTTGAAAAACCTCTCTCCTCCTACAGTGTGTTTTTGCTAAAAAAAGCCATAGACGGAATAAGTACTGCCTACGAGCAGATTACACAACTCCGCGATGGTAATCTCCTGATTTTGGCCAAATCGCAGAAAGTTGCCGATCTTTTTCTATCAAAAAAAACACTATCCAACCTCTGTCCAATCGTGGTATCACTACACACACAACTAAACTCATCCAAAGGCACGGTTTACGCGCCATATCTAATAAACGTAACCGAAAAAGAAATTATTAACGAAATGAAACCACAAGGAGTTACCGACGTGTTTAAATTCAAAAAACGTACAGATGGTAAAGAGACCCCTACCGGACTCACCCTTCTCACTTTCGACCTCTTCCGCCCACCGAGTACAGTCAATATTGGATGGTACAACTGTAAAGTAGAGGAATACTTCCCTAACCCCATGAGGTGTCAAAATTGCCAATTACTTGGGCATACAAAAAATAGATGCAAAAATAATCCTTCTTGCGGAAACTGCAATCTCCCTCCCCATAGCCCCCACAATTGCACCCGTGTTTCTTGTGCAAGCTGCATCGAAGAGCACCCGTCCACCTCCAAATCTTGTAAACGCTTCCTACAAGCGAAAGAAATATTAAAAATAAAAACCATAAACAAATGTAGTATTGCAGAGGCGAAGGAACTATTTAAAGATCAAAATCCCAGCTTCACACTACCCAAGTCTTATGCTACAATCGCAAACACGGCAGTCCAACCAAATGCACCCTCAATCAACATAACCGTTAATAAAGATGTTACCGCCACACCCTCCTTAAACCCAAGTATAACTAATCAATCCCTCCAAAATTCCAATAAAATGTCACACGACACCAACAAGATCACCCAACTTAATACCATTTCACACAACGATAATGTACACTCACTAGTCGCTCCCGATAGCCCTAAGCTGAAATCTGACCTACTATCCCAATCTACCTCACAGCATTCAACCTCAACCACAACAAGAAGCTTAGGCCAACACCCAAGCACATCGAAAATAAGCCAAAATCCCACATTCAATCAACAGCAACCTAATCCCCCCTCAAAACCCACAATCACTA
The DNA here is from genome assembly GCA_949126925.1 of Cheilosia vernalis. Lineage (NCBI taxonomy): Eukaryota > Metazoa > Arthropoda > Insecta > Diptera > Syrphidae > Cheilosia > Cheilosia vernalis. Next base: position 47,268,151 of record OX421358.1, read on the forward strand.
TAACAGACTCCCCAATATCCAAAGTCACACAAGCCCTAATAAAAAACAACAATTACTTCTCAACCCCCCCAGAAACAGAAGATGAAACTATCTAAAAATAATCCCATCGCCCACACCAACGACTCCGCTGCTCGTGGGTCCAACCAACCAGGAACCTCCCGCGTCCTGATTGGATCGACCCTCGGGGAGCGGAGTCGCAACGTTAATTCAACCAACAAGAAATCCTCCGCCGCTAACTTCTCACAATATAACACGGCTTATATTGGGAAGAAGTGTTCTAAACCAACACCATTATTTAAAATTCTTCAATGGAATCTTAAAGGTTACTTTAATAATTTTCACGAGCTACAATTATTAATAAGTGACCATAGACCTTCCGTAATTACACTTCAGGAGACCCACCTACAAGCAGATTTTTTTTTTTTTTTTTTTTATAATTAACACGCACTAAAGAGGTTATGACTACTCTTATGGTGTAGTTTGAAGTACACAGCGCGGGCGTTAGGGAAATTGGGATAGAGAAGATAGGAGATTCCGATGCACATTGGTTTTAAATGTCTGCAAATTGAACCGAGGGGGAAAGACAGAGCCGGGCAAGGCGTTCCACATTCGCGTGGTACGGCTTATGAAGGAATCTCTATATTTCATAGTACGACCGAAAATAGGCTGAAGGGTAAACTGATGGGCATTCCTGGCTTGGCGAGTATTGCGGTTGAATTGTTGAAGGGGTGGAATGCAGCTGGCGATTTCACTTGAGCACTGTTTATAGAAATAGCGATAAAACAATGAAAGACATGTTACATTTCTGCGATGTTCGAGCGAATTTATAGAATTCGCTATATTTGTGTCTCCAATTAGTTTTAAAGCACGATTCTGTATCCTATCCAGCAGGTGCAGTGAGGTTTTGGGCGCACCAGACCAGATATGAGAGTTATACTCAAGTTTGGGGCGAATGAACGCCTTGTATATGGCAGCCAGATCAGAAGGGGTAAAATATTTCTTGCACCGTTTGAGGAAACCTAGACATTTCGCAGCGTTCTTGGCGACTTCGTGTATGTGGTCATTCCAACGAAGTTTGTCATGGACACACATACCGAGAATGGAAAGTCTTTCGGTTTCGGCGATGCAAGTGCCATTCATGGATAATGGCTGAGGATTCTGGTTTCGCTTTAATGACAGCAGACAGCATTGTGTTTTGGAAGCATTAAATTCCACTCTATTGGCTAAACCCCATTTTATAATGCTGTCGAGATCGGAATTTAATGAGCTTAACATACGTTGCCGTTCCAGTTCTACGGCCGAAGAGCAGGGACGTGAGTCTTGGAATGAATATGAGAAGCTGAGGGTGCTGTCATCGGCGAAGGAGTGGATTGGATTAGAAGTTACAGACAGGAGATCATTTATGAAAATGAGAAAGAGAGTCGGAGACAAAACGGAGCCTTGGGGAACACCAGCATTTATATGGTGAATTTCAGACTTGAAGCCATCCAATACAACTTGAATTGAACGGCCAGAGAGGTAGTTTCTAATCCATTGAAGAAGAGACGCATCGATCCCATATGCACGCATTTTCGATAAAAGAGCTTGGTGCCAAACTCTGTCAAATGCCTTTGAAATATCAAGCGCAACAATCTTCGTTTCACCAGAGTGATGTAGAGATTGGTTCCACTTTTCGGTGAGATAAGCCATCAAATCACCAGTGGATCTGTTGCCACGAAAACCATACTGCCGGTCATTAATGAGTTTTCGTGATTCAAGATATTTCATGAGCTGACGATTTATCAGCGTTTCCATGACCTTAGAAAGAATGGATGTAAGTGCTATGGGTCGGTAGTTGGTGGGAGAAGAAGATTCGCCTTTTTTGGGGACGGGCTGGACAAATGCTGTTTTCCACCTTCTCGGGAAGAGTCCAGAAGAATAGGACAGATGGAAAAGCTTACGCAGTGGTTTTGCCAGCGTGGAAGAACACCTCTTCAGAACAATTGGGGAAATACAATCTGGACCAGCGGATTTATTTATGTTGAGATCACTAAGTACTCTTGCCACTGTACGAGTGCGAAAATGGATTTCTCCCATGGTGTATTCGACGCTCTCAAGTACAGGTAGAGGCAAAGCGCAATCTGGGAGCATTGAGCTGGCTGCAAAATGTGCAGCAAGCAGATTCGCTTTGTCTAAAGAGTTGACAGCTGGAATGTCATTGTAAATAAGCGTTGGGATCGAAGATGAGACCGAGTTCTTTATATTTTTTACAAAAGACCAAAAGTTTTTACTACCCTTGGGACATTGTAGTATTTTTTGCCTCAACTTTTGGTCATACGAGAATTTAACACGCTTGATAATTGTATTGCAGTCATTTCTGGCTCGCTTGAACTTTTTTCGGTTTTCCTCAGATGGGTTGGCCTTATATGACCGAAAACTTAACTCCTTTTGTCTGATAGCCTCTTTACAGCTCGAGTCGTACCACGCATTTTCTTTCGGTATGATACTCTTTATCCTGTTAGGAATAAAGGATTTCATACCTAAGGTGATAATACTGGACACCATATCAGCGGCGGCATCCACGTCGTTATCGAGGAAGCATAACGACCAGTTAAATCTCTTAAAAAAGCTGTTAAGTCCACTCCAGTTGGCTTTCTCGTATATATAATGACAGTTATATCTGTGTATATTCCCCCCACTCAACCTTTCACTGCCGCAGATATAGACAACATCATCAACTCAATACGTACACCCATCCTCTTAACAGGTGATTTTAACTCTTGGAGCCCACTCTGGGGTTCGTTAGTCGGCAACTCCCGAGGGAAACAAATTGAACAATTGTTGATTAACTCAAATCTGTCTCTTTTAAACGATGGCAGCCCTACCCATTTCTCTACCCATAAGTCATTCACGAACATTGACCTTACATTTATATCCCCGCAACTCCTCCCCTACTCTTCATGGCATATATCCCACCAGCTTCATGGAAGTGATCACTTCCCAATTATTACCAGCATTTGTCTCCCTTCAAACGGCATTTACACCAAACCGGTCTCTAAATTCATTACTGACCGAGCAGATTGGAATAAGTTTCAAAAAGTAGTTTCCGATTTCTTGGACAACTCACAACAAAGCTTAATCGTAAACAAAGAAGCCGCTACGATCAACAAAGCCATACGATCTGCAGCCAACGTTGCAGTCCCACAAACCAAGGGCAATCCAAGTAAATTTCATGTCCCATGGTGGAACCCCGAAATCAATGCCTTACGTAATGAGAAGCAAAAGTTATGGAAGCTATTTAAAAAACAACCCTCCGATTCCAATCTCATCACCTACCGTAAAGCAAACGCCATGTTTCGTAAAAAAGCAAAAGAATCCAAAAGGGAAAGCTTCCAAAACTTCACAAAAAACATTAATCCCAGCTCTTCCAGCAAGAAAATCTGGGCTGATATAAAAATCCTAACTGGAAACTATAAACCCTGTCATATAAAAACCCTAGCAACACAATTGGGGACAATATCCGACCCGTTTAAAATATGCGAACACTTTGGCGAAACCTGGTCCAACTACTCCGACGATTCAAACTTCTCCTCAGAATTTCTGGAAGCTAAGCGAATTGCCTTAAACAGACCCTTACAAAACTACACTCTATCCTCCTCGACAAAGTTGTTAGAAAAACCGATCAACTTACTGGAACTAGAAAGTTCCTTAAGTTCTGCCAAAGGTAAAACACCCGGATTCGACCGTATTTCCTACCCAATGCTTAAAAACATACCACCCGTTGCGAAACAACGCATCTTGGGATTATTTAATGAAATATTCGAACAAGGCACCATACCACAGACCTGGAAAACTGCTAGCATAATCCCCATCCCCAAACCTGGCAATCCTAATATGGATGTCAATGGGTATAGACCAATTTCTTTGCTTCCGTGCATTGGCAAGCTATTGGAAAAAATTATCTCCAATAGGTTGCTTTGGTGCATTGAAAAAAATAACCTATCTAATAAAAATCAAGTTGCTTTTAAACACGGGCGGAACACATTGGACTCTATATTGCATATAGACGAGAAAATCGCATACACCCTTTCTTGCAAAAACCACCTCTCCATTCTATCATTGGACTTTGTTAAAGCCTTTGACCGCATCGGCATTCACGTCGTCATTAACAAATTTATTAAATGGAGAATGGGTCCCAAGATTATCTCGTACGTAAAATCATTCCTATCAAACCGAAAATTTAGAATCAAAACCAACAATGCGTACTCAAAGATTTTTAATTTAAAAAATGGAATCCCGCAAGGGTCCCCACTCTCAGTCACACTTTTCATAATTGCATACAATGACATAAGCGAAATAATTTCAAAGTTTAAAAGAATTGACCATGTTCTGTACGCCGACGACCTAATCATAATTGCAAAATGCGACCAAATTAACCGTACAAAACAACGATTTGAACTCCTTCTTGCCGATCTCAATGAATGGTGCAAGTTATCGGGGGCCATTATATCCCCCGACAAAAGCAAGCACATGCACATTTGCAAAAAAACTAGCTGTAGAAACTTTAACATTGTATTTACCAACTTATTAATACCTAATGTTAAACAATTAAGTATCCTAGGAGTTATATTTGACGATAAGTTTAATTTTAAGGCCCATTGTCTTGAATTAAAGAACAAACTAACCATTAGGCTAAATATAATTAGATTCTTAGCATCAAAAAATAGTCTAGTCCATGTCAACTCACTCGTTCATGCAGTAAGATCCATAATTCTATCCAAGATCGACTATGGATTGGCAGTCTATGGGAAATGCAGCAAATCGACCCTTCAAACACTCAAAGCAACCTATCACGCAGCAATCCGATCAGCATTAAGAGCATTCAGAACCACACCAATAACAAACATGCTCACCGAAGCCGGCCTCCCGCCCATTGAAGTCCGCAGAGAGATGTTAACTGCCCGCCTCGCACCAAAAATTTGCGAATCTTTCAAATCCCCGATCACGGACGATGCAAAAAGAATAATAACAAGGAAAAAGACACCCAAATATCCATCCAGCATCTACCTTGCACTAAACCTTGCAAAAAATATAAGCCCCAAACCAACATCCTTCGGAAATTACCCTCCCTGGTTACTACCCCAGGCCGCCATAAACACAAAGCTTTCCAAAACACCCAAGAACTCAACACCTAAGGAAACTCACATTCAATTCTATAACGAAATGACGAACTATTACATCGCAAACTCATGGGACATATTTTTCACTGACGGCTCCAAAAGCGAAGTCGGAACTGGCTACGCAATAGTTACAGCTAACGGCGATGTGGTACTTGCGGAAAAAATACCAAACTATTTCTCGACATTCTCCACAGAAGCCCTGGCTATATACAAAGCTACAGAACTCGTAAAAATGTCCCGGAAAAATACCGTGATCTGTACCGAAAGCCTCTCTACTTTGTACGCGTTACGGAATGTAAGAAACCGCTCCGGCCTTATAAACAAAATTCGTGATAACCTCATAAAGAAGAAATCGAAATTAATTCTCCTCTGGGTCCCTGGACACTCGGGTATCAAGGGAAACGAATTCGCCGACACTGCCGCCCGCAATGCATCTGCAGAACCAAACACCACTTCCTATGCTCCAACCAAAAAAGACTTCAAAAAGCTTATCAATTCACATTACGAACAGAAACGGAAACTAGAGTGGAACCAATACGTGCACCTATACTCAAACCTTAACCCGCATGGGAATCCGGCAACGTACCCAAATAAAACAACAACTCAAATGAACCGATGCTTTTTGAGGCTTCGGCTTGGGCACTCACAATTCTCCCACAGCTACTTACTCAATAAGGAAAACCCAACCAATTGCAACCTCTGCCAATCCGGTCATTTTTTAACTGCCAAACACTTCATTTTTGAATGCCCCAAAGTAAAAGATATATGTATAAAATTTTTTAATAAAAAACTCCCCGAAATCTTAGCAGTACCATCAATTATAAATATAAATAGAGTTTATAAATTAGTAAAAGAAACTAACGTACTAATATAACGTTTATTTTTTGTTAAATACCAGCCGAAAGCCTCTGTAGCTAGTGCTGTAAAAATTTGTATTAATATTGTAAACTAATTTTACTTATTAATAAATAATAATAATAATAATAAAAATTTTAATAACCTCTTCCAAGTCCAGTAGATTTCGTCCGAAGTATCTTATACGGTAATCTTTACAGTCAAATTCCATTGATTGCAGTAACTTTCAAGACGATTGATAATTAGCTGCATCCCATTTACTGTCTCCGACAAAAACACAATATCATACGCAAACTGTAACGCTGGTATCCGCACACTACCAAGTTTAATCCCTCATTCTACTTCCTCAACTATATCATTTATAAACAAGATGAAGAGCGTTGTGCTTAAGATGCAACCTTGATTAACACCCATTTGCGATCCAAATTCTTCAAATACGGAATCTCCATTCCAAACGTACGCCACGTTGTTCTTATACATCGGTAGTATGTAAGAGTGTGTGATGTCGTTGCCGACATAGCTTACAAGTGAACTGACTTCGACAGTCGTTAACCGTGTGTGTTGATGAAAGACAATTTCCACAGTTAAGCATTGAAACTTTTGCTCCTATTGGGAAAAGTGAGTTGCAAAAACTTTGTACAGAAACGAAGTGGATGAGGGGATCTGCATAAACGACAGTTGAAATTATTCGTTTTAGTGTGAAATACAAGATGTTTTTGCTGATTTTGGCGTGATTTTTGAGCCTTAAGATTTGAATCGCTAATATCAGAAACTGATTCTAGGATATTGCTTGGTTGTAGAAACGCGTCCGATTCTGAATGCACAAAACATTTTTACTCTATTAAATTTGTAAGAAATTCTCAAAATAAACACAAATCGAAACCGAACGACGAACAATTATCGAATGAATGAAGGAGCAAAAATCTCAACGAAAGCTTTTTTATAAGGAATAAAATTATCAAAGGCTCAAAGCTATCAGTAATTTAATTCAAATTGCAAATGGGGGGGTTTTGGCCTGGTTAGTGCGTTAGACTACTAAGCAATGCTTGATTCCTGGGTCCTATTCCACAAAACAATTTATCAACTTTGCACTTCGTACTTTGCAAATTACATTTTTTGGCAAAGTGACAAGTGTTTCTGTTCCACAATATGCTTTGGAAATCTCACTTTGCACTAGAAATTTTTTGCAAAGACTGCGCTCCTGCAAAGTGAGTGTGCAAAGTGTTCCACAAAGCATTTAATCATCTTTGCATTTCTGTCATATCACTTTACACTTTGCATTGCTAAATAAAAGTTTTTTAGAGAGAAGAAATGTCGGCTGAAGCTCCTGAAATTGGAGAGGGAGCTACAACTTCCATCCTCTGCCATAACTCGGGAAATTGCAGCGGCAGAAACTACAAATATTTTAAGTTTTAATTATAATTTTTATATATTACCATTTTCCCTTCTATTATTAGTTAGTAATTTGTTTCATTTCTAAATAAACAATAAGTGAATTCCATGTGTTTACTTCTTCTATTACTCAGATTTTACGTGGCGAATGGAACATGCAACGCAATTGATCAGCTTTTGTAAAAGGATTAGTGCCTTATTTGACAGCAATATCAGTTGTTCAAATTGTATTTGTTTTTGCAAAAATCACAAATGGATATCGACTTAAAAAAATGTTTCCCCTATTGCACATACAAATGGAGTTTGTTTGCCTTGAAAGCAAACTTCTTAAAATCACGTAAAACAGCTGTGCGAAAATGAGAGTATGTGTAGATCTGAAAAAATATCGAGGTCTGCAAAAAGTGCTCCGAATCGAAAAAAGATTGATTTTTTTTAAATGGAACATGAAAAGTGATTTAGATCAAAAAAAATATTGATTTTTGTTCCCAATGGAAAACGACGTTATTCTCTGAGATCTTAATCTCAAACCCCAAAAATGTCACCAAAGAAAACAAGGCTTTTGCAGAGGGAAAAGATCATAGCCAAAAAAAAAACAATTTTATTTCAAAACAACACTATGATGATCGGCATTAGGAAAAGTAATGCAGCAGAGAAGTAAGCCTTTCCATTCCACTCGCATGATCCATATTATTAAGGGCAGCATTTTCCATGGTACTGCCAACCATTTCCGAGCCAATGCAAGCACAGTAGCAGTTGATTTTCACCCGACAGAGCATGATTGCGCTGTGTATTGTGCTCTAATTTTTCTCCAATTTCATTCAAAATGAAATCAAGTTGAATTTGATTTAAACGAAAACACTTTTTAAAATTAAAGTTTTGTAATCCCGAAAAATTAATTCGGTCTGTATAATTTCTTGTTACAACCGCGTCTTCACTATCGTAGAACAAAAACTCACGTCTTAACATTTTGAAAGCTTCACTAGTTATAACAATATGAATTTGTAAGGCGATCGTTTACCTTGCAAACTTTTGACAAATTTGTCAAAATTTGCTTTGCAAAAATAGAGTTTAAAGTTTTTGTGGAACTAAACAAATTACAATTTCAATTTCAACTTGATAATTTTAAAATTTTATAGTTTTGAGGAACATAACGTTTTGCAAATTGACGAAAAATTTGCTTATTGCAAAGTGAAAAGTTAATAAATTGTTTTGTGGAATAGGGCCCTGGCGCTATATCGCAAAATCGTATTTCGTCTGACCCACCTTCAGAACGTCTGACAAGCATCCACGAATAAAAACGGTCATGAGAAGTTTCTCAAAAATTGCCGTTCAGAATCACTGTAAAACTGTAGGTCAATCCATTTGTGTTAAAAATATAATTTCACCCTGTTGTTACCGTCGTTTCTCCTTTGACCTGCGACGTTAGGCGGGAGGGTGCCGGACCAGCTTCGGAAATGGTCGTGAGGTTGATGTTTTGTGAATGGGCGCCACGCGATTGTCCTTCCGCCCAACTACCCGCACTGAGAACCGCGACTTAGTGCAAGATTCGCGTTCCACCCAAGTATCCCCAAGCAACAATTCAAAAATTTACTCTATCGTTATAAAATTTAATTCAATTTCCTTACAACTAACTTAAATCTAATACAAAGGTACTTATGTCTAACTTATAGCTAACTAACCAAATCCCGACAATGTCCTTCGATAATTCCCCAGGATGCCCCCAATATCCTATTCCCTGCGTTTCGCGATATGACGTTAATAGACCGTTCACCGTTCGCCGCGGTCACAATTTCTTAATGTAACAATAATTAATTCAGTGTCTTCTCGAAAAAAAAAAAAAACGTATAAAAATAAAAAAAATAAGTTGGCCTTCACGTGATTCGAACTCGATTCGAAACGCTACGCTTGGCTGCAGGCGCAACCGCTTAACCCTTTTTTTTTTTTTTTTTTTTTTAATTCATTTTTATTTATTCATTCATTAAACTTATATACTAGACAAAAACGATTAAATCTAATTTAAAACTAACAATGTTAATTCTAGCTTACTGGCTCTTAACGAGCACTCTAAACTTAACGATATTCTTAAAATTATTGCCTTTCGGCCTTAAATCTATCTATATTTAATTTTATTGTTTTTTATTTTTCAAGAAACGTTATAAAAACTTGAATTCTTTATTATTCTTATTTTACCTACAAACTACTTAAAACTACCTAAGCTACTTAGCCTAAATTAATTATAATCAGGGTGGTGAGCAATCTTAAGGATTGGTCACCATCCTGATTGCATCCATGGGCGCCTGACAGCCGCCGACAAGGGTTCACCCGTGCCGCCGAGACTCGAGCGACGCAATAGCGTCGGTCGAGTCTCGGTAACACATACATGTCGGCTAGCCCAGTCCCTCCCAAGGACCCCCTAATCTAACCTAAACCTACAAACCTAATATCTATCTTAAAACTAAGGAGGATGCTACGTCAGTAGCGCACCGGCCCGGGAGAGCGTATCAACCCTCACCTCTTCTTTAAGCCACCAATATTCGGTGTACTGCTTTAACGTATCGACCGCTTAACCCTACGCGCTACTTCGATGTTTTAAATTCTGTAGGCTAAGACTGCTAATAACAATTGCGACCCCCGACTATATTGGCACACTCGAGTATAAGAGGTAGATAGCTACGTTAAGGATTGTACCTGATACCTTCCGTATGTAATCAGAGGTGTTGTCGTTGTCCGTGTTACCTTCTGGATTGGCTCATTGGAGATGTTAAGCTGCCAAGTCCCAGGATGTGAATTGACTCTGATGAGTTCTCGACGACAGTGCTTCAACGAGGGAAAAAGAAAACCTCCAACCACTTCAGACTCGTAAATGTTCCTATGGGATGGGAGATAACTGATCTGATAATATCACAAATCCTAACGATGCACGGGATTTAAATTATTACCTGCTTTGCTTAATACTGAATGCCTCCACACTACGCACACTTCCTATATACAGGCGTTTTTTACTTTTCAGGATGCTACACTCGTTTTAGTTTGATTAAAAATTTTTCTTCTTTGCACATATGTACTATCACGTATGTATCTCTATCACCACACTTGCTCACGATCGACTATCCACTCTGACTGCCAAAACTTTTCTCATTCCCCCAGCTGAGTAATTTTCGCATCGGACCATTTGCCCATCAAAACGTTCTTTTGTTGACTCGAATGCACAGCTATGAGCATCGCGCGATCGCTAGTTCAGCTACGCTTAACGCTATCTCGTGGCGCCATCCAAATATTAAGAGAAAAGAATAAAAAGTACCTAATACACAATTTGTGCCCGAACCATCCCCCGCAGGGTCTTGAACCATGGACTTCGGATTGTTAGTCACAAGAACAACTCGTAAGCTTTTTGGGGTTTTTCCCTTCCGCTAGCAAAAGTACATCTAATTTCTTCTCAACGAAAACCTTTACCACGATTACGTCGTCCATAATAATTCCCCCCCTTCCTTTCGAAAGGTTTTCGTCGTAAGACGTTCAGGAGGTCTATAATAGATCATCCTTACTATTAAATATTTTTAAGTCCTTGGCGTGCCATACTCCCCCTTTCTTCCCGTTTCTATCAATTAACTCATATGTCCACGGTGATACTCTTCTTACCACCTCAAAAGGTCCTACGTATCGGGGGGCAAGCTTCGCGGTGAAGTATTTGGCGGCATCCGAAAGAACAAAATTCTTTCTAAGGACCATGTCTTTAGGATAATATTGAGTTTCCCTTCGCCTCAGGTTATACTGTCTTGCCGATTTTTGTGCAGCATTCTGCATTTTAGATTTTACGTCCTCTACCACTTCACCTAACGCCCTCGACCAGGCGTGAAAATCGATCGACCTATCTGCCATGAAACCACCTGGGGGACTGGGAGAATGGTCGCCCTTGACACTCATCTCCCTCCCAAAAAGCACGAAATAAGGCGTAGTTCTCAGAACTTCGTGAGTCGTAGTTCGAATGGCGCAAGCCAATTTAGGAAGGAGAAGGTCCCAAGTCCTATGATTATCAGAGACGTACGCGCGAAGTTTTGTTTTGAGAGTCTGGTTGTATCGCTCCGCAGGATTGGCTTGCGGGTGATAAAAAGCTGTGAAATCCATGGTTACCCCGTAATAAGCCGATAGTTCAGACATTTCCTTACTTTTGAATTGGACGCCGTTGTCACATACGACCCACTTAGGTACCCCAAACACTAGAAACACTTGCTCTTCCAAAATGGTTCGCAAGGATTTTGCTGTAGCGGTTCTCATAGGGAAGAATAATGAAAATTTCGAAAAATAGTCCACTACCGTTAAAATATAACAATAACCCCTTGTAGACCTTGGCAATGGACCTATAAAATCAATGCATAGCATTTCCCAGGGCTTACTGACATTGCACCGAGATGCCATTAAGCCTGCAGGCTTATGTAAGTCAGGTTTCACCGTCTGACAAACCATGCATCTACGGACGTAATGAGCAACGTCGGACCTAATCTTTGGCCAATAATAAGTATTCGCCACCCTATCCAGTGTCTTCTGAATTCCACCGTGCCCACTCAATATGTCATCATGAGATTTCCTAAGAATTTCCGACCTACCTTCCTTTGGAATGACTTGTTTCCACTGATCCTCGTCAGATGTCAATTTTGGGTATTTACTCGCTACGCGTTTAAATAGCACGCCGTCGGTCACCCTCCAATCGGGATAATCCCTACTATTGTGTCTAACGGCACTCAACATCTTCAGATACCAGTTATCGTTAGTACTCTCCGTAGACAGTATTGCTACTTCCTCGTTGGCTCTGGATAACGCATCCGGGACCAAATGCTCTTTCCCTTTCCGATGTACAATGCTAAAATTATACTGTTGCAATTTGACGGCCCATCGAGCCAACCTACCCTGCGGGTCCTTCAAATTACTAAGCCAAAGTAAAGAGTGATGGTCGGTTATCACCGTAAAACTGCTACCTTCGAGATACGGACGAAGTTTTTCAATTGCCCAAAGGACTGCTAGACACTCCCGTTCGGTCGTAGAATAATTACGTTCAGTCTTGGTCAACGTTCTGCTAAGATAACTAACTACTTTTTCACTACCATTATCTTGTTCTTGGGTGAGAACTGCGCCTATGCCATATCCTGATGCATCAGTGTGAATAGTAAAGGGTAGGTTGAAATTTGGACAAGTAAGGATGGGTGCCGATACTAGTTTCTCCTTTAACGATCGAAACGCATTTTCACAGTCTTCGCTCCATATGAACCGACGCTTCTTCTTTAAGAGTCCGGTGATGGGAGCGATGATATCAGAAAAGTTGGGCACAAAACGTCGGTACCATGAAACCATACCAACAAATCTCCGTACACCGGATACCGTAGTCGGCCTTGGATACTCAACCATGCATCTAACCTTATCGGGGTCTACAAGGAGACCGTCCCCGTTCACTACGTACCCCAAATATTTTAACTCACTTTTACAAAATTCACATTTTTCTTTACTTAAAACGAGGCCGGCTGCTTTGATCCGTTCCAAAACTACTCGCAATAAGTCTAAGTGTTGCTCAAAGGTCTCCGAAACAATAATTACATCGTCGAGGTACACAAACACGTTCGGTTCAAGGTCGGCTCCGATGACTGTATCAATAAACCGCTGCCAAGTCGCCGGAGCGTTATGGAGCCCAAAGGGCATGCGGCGAAATTGATACAGCCCCTTCCCTGGAATAGTGAACGCGGTGTACTTCTTCGATTCTTCGGCCATTGGTATTTGCCAATACGCGGACTTGATATCCAAGGAGGATAAAAATTTGGCATTCCTCAACTTATCAAGGGTGGCCGATACGAAGGGTATGGGATATGCATCGCGCTCTGTCACTTGATTTAGTTTCCGGAAATCGATGCAGAATCGATACTTCCCATCCTTTTTTTTTATTAATAAAATGGGGGACGACCAGGGACTAGAGGAAGGTTCTATGACTCCTGCGTTAAGCATGTCTTCAACCTCTTTATTGATCTGTTCTTGAATAATTGGGGAGACAGGGTAGTAACGCTGTTTGATGGGTTCCGCACTAGTCCTAATCACATGCTTCACCAGATTTGTGCAACCTAGCCCCTCCCCCATTGACGCAAATATTCTCTCCATTAACTCATTCAGACTCTGTTTTTGTAACCCGGATAGGTTCGTACTGCCCTCAACTTCACACAACCCTTCGGCAAAGTTCCAGACCCGCTTACTTAAATCTGGGATTATCGAAAAACGTTCCCAAAAATCCGCTCCCAGTATAAGACTATGAGCCAGTTTTGGGATGACCAGGACTTCCATAACCTTAATTGTATTCTCCACTTTTATAGGTACATGAAGTGCTCCTACTACCTCTACTCCATCTCCATTAGCCTTGGATAGTTTGCATTTTAAAGACTTCAGTGTTTCCCATCCACTAGCACCCAGGATCGTACGAGACGCCCCCGAGTCTAACAATCCTAATAATTTCACTCCGTAAATTTCAACATTCATATATGGGCGCCGATCAGCACCCTTTTTCTCTAAAATAAAATCGAGTGCCAAGTTGCACCCCGCCGGTCTCCCCTCGGCGTTCTCTCTTATAGGTATCGGATTTAGCGCGGTTTCTTTTGTTCGACTCAATGACCCGCCTGCCCCTGAGCCGACGCAGTGTTTCCCGAAGTGGACGCTTGCGGCGTACAATGCGGGCAACGACTTCTAATGAAGCCTACTGTATTGCAACCATAACAGCGTACTGGTTGGGGACATTGGGCAGCCATGTGACCAGGTTGCCTACACCTAAAACACGTGGACGGCCTAGGCGACCGGTATGGTGACGAAGCATAGACCTGCTCGTCCTCTCTACTCGTTGCATCAACATAAGCCAGATCCGGTTCCAAAAGGGTATTGTTTCGCCTTGATGGGGGGGGCACAAAATTTTCCACCAGGTATCGGGCTGCTTCTAGTTGATGGCCCACTTTCACCAGTTGGTCCAGAGAAGTGATTTCTATCAACGCTATTTGTGTCTGATAGAATGGGGAAATATTTCTAAGAATCCACCTGAGTTTGGTCTCCTCGGTGCATGGCTCACTCAGCCTGGCGAACAACCCCAGCATCACACTCACATAAATCCCAATGGTTTCCGCTCGTCCCTGCGTCCTACCCCTAATCTCCTCCCAGAGCCGGTCATCGTACCCCGGCGGTAAGAATTCAGCCCTAAGCTTCGAAACTAACCGCTCCCAACTGTTAATGGAAGGCTTATTCGCTCTGTACCATACCGCCGCCGTCCCGTCGAACAAATCATAAGCGGAGCTAAACAGTTCTTCTTTACTATAACCTCTCGCAACCCTCAGTTCCTCAACCTTCTCCAAAAAGCTGCTAATCGACTGAGATTGGTCACCCCTAAACTGCACACCCCATTTCATTATTGGGACCCGTTGGGTCTGGAAGAAAAGAGGCGATGACGTAGCTATTGGAAGGGGGTAGTGTTCGGCTTTGTCTTTCTGATCGACGTTTCCTCCTGGTAAAATGTTGTTACCTGCCCGTGCCTGCCCTTCTCCTACTGATGGTGGTGATACCCCAACGCTAGCTTTTATATCTAAATTCGACAACAAGCCTACAATTTGCTGCCTCACCTCTACCAGGAAGTCCTTTTCGGCCTGATCAGTTGCTTGGGATCTGACAATTCGCCTTAGAACCCATTCTGATTTGGCTACCACTTTCTTGTACTCTTTGCAGTTTT
Organism: Cheilosia vernalis; assembly: GCA_949126925.1. NCBI lineage: Eukaryota > Metazoa > Arthropoda > Insecta > Diptera > Syrphidae > Cheilosia > Cheilosia vernalis. Next base: position 47,283,295 of record OX421358.1, read on the forward strand.
CATTACCTGCGAACTCGTTTACTAACTTTAGAATCTCCTCTAACTTTGCGCATATGGCGGCTTTATCTTCCAGAAAACTAAAAGGATAATCTGGCAATATGAAACTAGAATCCCTCCTTACTGCCGTGCGGAGCATCTTCCTCATTTCATCCACATCCTTGCCCTTAAGACCCCTTATGTCTAGCTCATAAGTTAGTTCTTCCCCATTCAATCTATTGATGTCCATTTTTCCCAACTATATATGTTCACTAAATGAGTAGTTGAAGGTTTTCTTCTTCCTTACCCGTTGGCTCTAAAATACATAGACTTATGCAACGAACCCTACACAGGAAATGAGTCGGCCACAAGAAAACACGGACAGAAATACAAAAAAAATAAAAAAAATAAAAATTATAGACGTGCCAATATAGACGTACAATTCGGTCGAGTGCCACAACGATACAAATTACAAGGACGATAACGTTCAATTGGCATGTATTATGGTTAATCGGTATTTGTATTTATGCCCCACGTTGGGCGCCAAAATGTTACCGTCGACCTGCGACGTTAGGCGGGAGGGTGCCGGACCAGCTTCGGAAATGGTCGTGAGGTTGATGTTTTGTGAATGGGCGCCACGCGATTGTCCTTCCGCCCAACTACCCGCACTGAGAACCGCGACTTAGTGCAAGATTCGCGTTCCACCCAAGTATCCCCAAGCAACAATTCAAAAATTTACTCTATCGTTATAAAATTTAATTCAATTTCCTTACAACTAACTTAAATCTAATACAAAGGTACTTATGTCTAACTTATAGCTAACTAACCAAATCCCGACAATGTCCTTCGATAATTCCCCAGGATGCCCCCAATATCCTATTCCCTGCGTTTCGCGATATGACGTTAATAGACCGTTCACCGTTCGCCGCGGTCACAATTTCTTAATGTAACAATAATTAATTCAGTGTCTTCTCGAAAAAAAAAAAAAACGTATAAAAATAAAAAAAATAAGTTGGCCTTCACGTGATTCGAACTCGATTCCAAACGCTACGCTTGGCTGCAGGCGCAACCGCTTAACCCTACGCGCTACTTCGATGTTTTAAATTCTGTAGGCTAAGACTGCTAATAACAATTGCGACCCCCGACTATATTGGCACACTCGAGTATAAGAGGTAGATAGCTACGTTAAGGATTGTACCTGATACCTTCCGTATGTAATCAGAGGTGTTGTCGTTGTCCGTGTTACCTTCTGGATTGGCTCATTGGAGATGTTAAGCTGCCAAGTCCCAGGATGTGAATTGACTCTGATGAGTTCTCGACGACAGTGCTTCAACGAGGGAAAAAGAAAACCTCCAACCACTTCAGACTCGTAAATGTTCCTATGGGATGGGAGATAACTGATCTGATAATATCACAAATCCTGACGATGCACGGGATTTAAATTATTACCTGCTTTGCTTAATACTGAATGCCTCCACACTACGCACACTTCCTATATACAGGCGTTTTTTACTTTTCAGGATGCTACACTCGTTTTAGTTTGATTAAAAATTTTTCTTCTTTGCACATATGTACTATCACGTATGTATCTCTATCACCACACTTGCTCACGATCGACTATCCACTCTGACTGCCAAAACTTTTCTCATTCCCCCAGCTGAGTAATTTTCGCATCGGACCATTTGCCCATCAAAACGTTCTTTTGTTGACTCGAATGCACAGCTATGAGCATCGCGCGATCGCTAGTTCAGCTACGCTTAACGCTATCTCGTGGCGCCATCCAAATATTAAGAGAAAAGAATAAAAAGTACCTAATACACAATTTGTGCCCGAACCATCCCCCGCAGGGTCTTGAACCATGGACTTCGGATTGTTAGTCACAAGAACAACTCGTAAGCTTTTTGGGGTTTTTCCCTTCCGCTAGCAAAAGTACATCTAATTTCTTCTCAACGAAAACCTTTACCACGATTACGTCGTCCATAATACTGTATGGGCCGTTAATGCGTAGTACGATTTTTTTTTAAATGAAAATTAGTCTTACGATGAAATCAAACGTACCTACGAATAGTTTTATTTTTATTTACTTTTTTTAAGACAGACAGACAGAGCTCTACTTATTCAAAAAGACTTTAGAATTTATAATGGACATGGACAACAACAATACGTGAAATAACCAAAAATTGCACCATTGATACCCTGTACGACTTATTTTATAACAAAAAGAAAAATAAAAACTCCTAGGCACTTTATTTCCTCAACTCTCACTCATGTTCACTAGTTTCATTTTTAAGATTTGTTAATTTTTTAAATTCAAAATTAGCTTATATCAACACCAATTGCTTGTCTTTTGTCCAAACAACTCTTTAACGTAGCTGGATTTTTGTCTGTTTCATATTGAATAAATATTGGTTAAACCAACTTATGTTACCATTTGTTCCACTTATAACGGGTGATTTTTTAAGAGGTTTAGAACTTTTTTTAAAAAAAAAACACAAAAAATTCGAAAAAATGAATGAAATATTTATTCGAATCGATAGTTTGAACCTTGCAATTTAATGTTTAAAGATAATTTCATGCAAATGTTGACCGCGGCTGCGTCTCAGGTAGCCCATCCGCTGAGTCCAATTTTGGCATACTCTTTCACACATATCGGTCGGTATCTCACGAATGAATGCATGGATGTTGGCTTCCAGTGCGTCAATCGAAGCTGGCTTGTCCCTATACACATTAGCCTTGACATACCCCCACAAAAAATAATCTAATGGTGTCAAATCGCACGATCTAGGCGGCCAATTGACCGGCCCGAAACGTGAAATTAACTGTTCACCAAACTCGCCTCGCAATTGCGCCATTGTTTCGCGTGCTGTGTGGCATGTGGCACCGTCTTGTTGAAACCACATATCATGCAAGTCAAGAACTTCCATTTCGGGCAAAAAAAAGTTTGTTATCATCGCTCGGTAGCGTTCACCATTGACAGTAACGCTGCGATTCGCATCATCTTTGAAGAAATATGGCCCAATAATGCCGCCGGCCCATAAACCGCACCAAACAGTGGCTTTTTCGGGATGCATTGGTAGCTGTTGCAATGCTTCTGGCTGATCTTCACTCCAAATGCGGCAATTTTGCTTATTTACGTACCCATTCAACCAAAAATGAGCCTCATCGCTGAACACAATTTTTCGATAAAAAAGCGAAAATGAACATTTCGAACCGAGCACGAATTTTGATAGTAAAATTCAATGATTTGCAAGTGTTGTTCATTTGTAAGACGATCCATGGTTAAATTGCAAACCAAACTGAAGCTGTTTGGCAGTGACACAAGGTACTAAACACACGTCAGCTGTCAAAACCAGTGTTGCCAAAACCAAACCAGCTAAAAAATCACCCGTTAGTTGTCAATATAATCATTTTCTCTAAAATACATGTGAAACGATCGCTTAACATTTTTGCTCTACCATTTAATTCATTGGCATTTCATTTTTCTTCATTACTGATGAAAAAGTCATCTTTAAATACTTATGATTCAATGCGTTATTATTTAACATTTTCTTATAAGAATTCGTTTTAAAGATTATTGCTAAAGATACGTGGTCACTGATATTAAATTTTTTTTTCAATTTTGCAACTACATTCGTAATGTTTGTTATGACGTAATTTGATTCAGTAGTAGTGTTTATTCGTTACGCAAATACTAACGTATAAGTAATAATAGAATTAATATAGATAGCAGAGGAATAAGTAATGTTAAAGTATATGGTGGAACGCAAGTTACAAAAGACCAAAAGATGTGTATCTTGAAGTTAGTTGTGGTTTTTATACTGAGTGAGTGCTGCCCAACATCTTATCTCTTAAGATTGTGGAGAGCGTGAGAGGACTTCAACTGGAATTCGTCGAGCTTCTATTCGTTTTTTTTTTTATGGTTTTGGAGTTGACCAATTATCCAACGGCTGAACTTCTGTAATTGGTGGGTCTATGTTGAATTCATGAAGAAGAAATTCTAATGGAATTTGTGATTCTTGAATTTATTTGATCAGCGTGCGCTCGAATAAGTTTTTGTTTCTCTCCAACGCTGATGAGAACGTCATAAATTACGTTTCCATTTTGTTTGATGATCTCGCCTGGTGCACAGAATAACTTATTTAGTTCAAATTTCTTTGCATAAACTTTGTCACCTTTCATGAAAGATCTATCCTTAGCACCATGTTTGTTATTGTACTGGACTTCCATTTTAATGTTGCGATCAGTTGTCGTAGGTTTTGGTGCATTCAGCATATCGAATAAGGTTCTCATTTTTCGACCAATAAAACATTCGGCAGGTGATTTGCTATCTGGAACGTTTGGGTTAGATGTAGAGCGATGATTTCATTTTTTCTGAACAGAATTGTGTTCCATTGTCTGTAACTAATTGATTTGGATTCATAAATAAGCCACAGTATTGTTGTAGTATTTGTTGTAGATGATGAGGTTTCGAAAATGTGTGGGTATTTGGGAAAAGAATCTACGACTACTAAATAATACTTGCCATTTAGTGGTCCGGCATAATCAGCATGAATCCGTTCAAGTGGACGTGTTGTTAATGGCCACGACTGCAATATTGCTTCAGTTTGTGATTTTGCAACAACATGACAATGGTGGCATTGACGCATACGCTTTCGATTTAGTTGGTATTACTATTCGTGGTGCTGATGGAATACATCCATTATTTTAAATGCTTAAAATGACGAGAGAGAAATGTAAGCAGACTCTGTGAAAGATTCTTTTAAATTGTACTTTCCAAGCTTTCCTGAGCTTAAGGAGTTTCACGATTTCAGTGCTTTGAGTTTTTTTTTTATAGTTGAAAGACTCCCAGTATTTTTAAATGAATTTAGTTGTGGTGGATCTGACAAAATGAAGGATATGTTACCAATCTCGATTGCAAGGATGACTGAAAAGTGATCAGAGAAGGGCCCCAATGTAAGTAAATAAAATGTAATTTATATAAGTTGGTCAAAATACCCGAACTGTAATAACTAATAAATTAATCGGTAGACCAAATAACCGGGCCGATTCATTAAGCAGTTCACCAAATGAGTTTTACTCAGAATGGGGTGTGTGGTTAACATGGCATCGAGACAGGCGGAGCACCCCGAAGAATATCCGGTATTTGGAGCGTTTGAAGCTAGTTGTAAAACAAACTGTTTAATTTGAACGTTTTTAATGGAGACTTTTGGTGGAGATAATTTTTCCTTTTCTTCAGATATTCACCTCTTTTCGGCCATTCGTTAGTTTTTAAGTCGTGTCGAAGAAATAAAATATTGTCGAAATTGGATAAAGAATTGTGTCTTTATTTTTACTGATTTAATTAAAGTTAATTTATTTTAACAGAATGAAAATAAATGAATGTATGAATGGCGAGGAAATTTTTAAAAGCTTGACTAATGAAATGACAGGTTGAATTTTTGAAGGTCAAAACGCGAATGAGCACGAATGAGAAAATATACAAAATGGTAGGGTTTGGTGTCGCACTCTGGTGATCGATCCGTGAAGTTGAGTTATTATTTGAATTTTCAAATAACCATCGCTCCTGCAACACTCCCCTTTTAGTGACTTTGTTACGATGCGATAAGAGTTAGCAAAAGTTGTTGGATGGGCGACGTTGTCTCTCGTAGTGACAAAAATTCACCGGGGAGTCTGGTGGATTCTCCGTACAACGTTTCGGCTACTGTAGATTGTAGGTTTTCCTTGAAAGATGCTCGTGGCATTTTATGGCGGCGTTAAGCTGGCGATGAAACCTTTCGACTATGCCATTAGCTTTGGACCATGCCACTAGCTGTGGAAAATTGACCAATGAGATCGAGATATCGAAACTGTCAGGATAATGCTTTTTCGGGTTTTTGCTTGAAAGCAAACACCAAAGGTTTATGGTCCGTGAAAATGTAAAATTTCTGGCTTCCAGCATGAACTTGAAGTACTTAATAGCTGCGTAAATTGCTAAAAGTTCCCAATCATATATATATATATATATACCAATTGGTGTTTTCGGTTGCGTCGGTGAAAAGTCCCCATTCGAGTGTTGGATCGGGATGTTCGAGCAAAGCGGTGTTCATTAGTCTCTCTTTACAGGCACTAAAGGCTTGTTGTAGTGGTTGCGTCCAAATGGTGGTTCTAATGAAAATGGTAAATAGAAGCGGTTGAAATCCTAGACGACCAGAGATCTTAGACGAAAGACGACAGGAAGAAGAAAAAGGCAACGCTTGAGTTTAAACCAAGAACTAACTTTTATTGTCCAAAGACTTCTTTTTTAATACTCGAGTGAGTTTATGTACATGAGTGACAGTTTATATGGAATGTATATGCATATGTACATGAGTGACAGTTCATATGTAAATTATATAAGATTAGCTCTGAGTTTTATTTCAGCACCATCGATCAATGGCATTTCCACAGGAACAACTGGAACATCAGGAGCTTCATCAATCATCGGGATTTCCACACGAACAACATCGGGATCCACATTGGTTATGTCTTCCGTGTCGTCGCCGTCGCAGATGTCTGGGACATTAACCGCTGTTTTATCATCAGCTGATTTGACTGGTACAATAACATTGGTTAGATCTAAGTACTCTTGAAATTTATTGTTGCAGTAATCTAAGCCGTTGTCGGTTCGGAACACTTTGATTTTGCTTGAACACTGCTTTTCTACTAACGTTTTGAATTTTATGAACTGTTGCAATACGCCTGACTTCTGTTTCAAGAAAAACTTTTCGACTATAGTCGTCAACAAATGTCACAAAATATTTGCATCCACTCCAAGATTTTACAGATAACGGCCCGCACACATTAGAGTGAATTAAATCCAACACATTCTCCGCACGACTCCCAACATGTTTGAACGATGCCCGTGAATGCTTCCCTTTTACACACACTACGCATTTCGTTAAAAGTTGTGAGGGAAAATACATTCCTGTTAAACGGTGGCTCCACCTGCAATTTTTCTTTCAGCAACCTGTCAAATTTGATAGGATTGCAAGAACGACTAGTATCGCTGAACAGAGCACATCGTTGCGTTCTCGCATTAGGCCATGAAATCCTTTCTCTTTTCCCCATCTACCATATTCTTATCTGACTATACTTGTCTCTTTTATTCCAATACGTAGTTCAGCGCTACAAGCGACCATTCGCCACTCAGCCATCGTGGAAATGAAAAACAAGTGTCAAACTGCACAGAAATTGCAGCTCATTTCATGAAATCGATACCATAGGTAGGTAGGTAGGTAGGTAAATGGGTGCTCTTGTGGCAGTTTGCACTTAGACCATCAGTTGGGTCCATTGTGTCCAGTTACGGGAACCATCCAGTGTGACCTGTCGAAAGAGAAAAAGAAACCGCTTTTTATATTGAGCCACATAGATTGGTATGAATCTCATGGGTTCCTAAAGCTCCGTTGTATCATGATCCTAAAGTATGTCCTACGAGTGACCAATTATATGAAGTTTGTGTGTCTGCTAGAACCACCCAGATTTGAGTATGAATCTCAGGAGTGCATTAAGATCAACATTCTTCAAATCATCTAGGTCATCGAAGAAGTAGCTGTTGAGAATCCTCTGTCTGCTGTTTTTAAGGGCTGGGCATTCGCAGAGTAGGTGACGAACAGATTCTATTTCTTCAACGTCCCTGCAGCTTCTGCAAAAATCGTTATGCAGTATCCCCAGCCGTTGATTCTTTTCACTCAACTCTGGCCACAGTTGTTTTGTGTGCCTGCAGGTAATGCGATTGGTCCAGCGTAGGTTTGTTCTACTCCAGGATTCAGTGTCAATCTTCCTTGCAAGCGTGCTGAGCGGAGTTCTTACTGATTTAAGGGCCAACGATGTATGTATTTTCGACCCGTTTCTTGCAAGCTCATCCGCCTGTTCATTACCTGGAATATCCATGTGCCCTGGTACCCAGCATAAGGTCACCGCGTTGGCTTGTGATATTACGTCCAGATTTTTCTTGCAGTGACATACTGCCCTTGACTTTATCACGACTGACTCCATGGCTTTTATTGCCGCTTGGCTGTCAGAGTAGATAGTGATTTGTTTACCGACAATGTGCCTTCTCTTAAGGTCTTTTGCCACTTGGGTGATAGCGGCTACCTCTGCTTGAAAGACACTGCAATCATCGCTAATTCTAAATGATTCTCGTAGGCCCAGTGCTTCGCTGAAGATGCCCGCGCCTGTACCGATGTCCATCTTAGAACCGTCGGTATATAGGGCTAGCTCCTTTCTACTGTTACCTCTTTGTTCTCCTATTCTCTTCTGTTTGGAATTCTAGTATTGAATCTCCCGTCAAAAATGAAAGTGGGAGCTAGATAGTCTGTAGACACCTTTTCCTTCGCCGCGCTCCATTGGGATTCAATGGATGCCCATAGGGTTTAGATGACCATAGTCCAGACTTGTTGCTGCAGTAAATATCCAGAGGGATGAGGTTTAGCATCACCTCCATAGCTGTGGTGAGGGTGGTTCGTAAGGAACCCGTTATCCCAATGCATGCTGCCCTTTGTATTTTGGTTAGGCTTGAAAGATTGTATTTCTTCTCAATAGCCTTCCACCACACTGCTGTACCGTATGTTAGGATGGGCCGCACTATAGCTGTGTATAGCCAGTGCACCACGTGTGGCCTGAATCCCCATGTGTTGCCGAATGCTCTTCTGCAGGCATATAGTGCCACGTATGCCTTTTTGACGCGATCCTCTATGTTTTCCTTCCAGCTGAGCTTGGAATCTAAGATTACTCCCAGATATCTTGATGTTTTAGAAATTTCAAGGTCTACCCCGCCCATCCTTGGGGGATTGAAGGCGGGGATCGCCCGTCTTTCGCTGAGAACTGGAGTGAATTTACCTGGAACCAGAATAACGACATCGTCTGCGTATGCGCTCACAATGAAGCCTTCCGCTTCCAGTATTTTTAGCAGTTCATCAACTACGAGGACCCATATGAGCGGTGAGAGGACTCCACCTTGAGGTGTTCCCCTACTGACCTTCCGTTCAATGCTCACGTCGCCTAGCTGTGACTTGATACTGTGGGCTCTACGCAAGCTGCTTAAAATTGCGTCTGCTTCGATGTTGTTGAAGGCCCCCTCAATGTCTAGGAACGCACTCAGTGTGTATTCTTTGTGGTGTAGAGATTCCTCCACTACCGATACTACTCTATGTAGCGCCGTGTCAACAGATCTGCTTTTCATGTACGCATGTTGCGATCGCTTGCCGATCGCTTGCCGTACGTACAGATCAATTAGTCGTTCCATTGTTTTCAGCATGAATGACGACAGACTGATTGGTCTGTAGTCCTTGGCTGTGGTGTGACTAGCTTTCCCTGCCTTTGGAATGAAAATCACTCTTACCTCACGCCATGCCCTAGGAACATAGCATAGCCTTAGACAGCCCGTGTAAATGCATTTTAGCCATGGAATAATAGCTTCCCCTGACTTCTCTAGCATTATTGGTCGAATATTATCTATTCCTGGTGCCTTGAAGGGGGCAAATGTGTTGATTGCCCAGGCTATTTTCTTCTCGTCTATAATTTCGGCAATTGTTTCCTGCTCCATTCCCTCCCTCGCGCCTGGTGTTACTGTATCGTAACTCTCCGACACATCTGTGCATCCTGGGAAATGAGTTTCTGTCAGTATTTCCAGCGTCTCTTTGTGTGATTCGGTCCAGCTACCATCGCCCCTTCTTAGCGAAGATATCGGCGTCGGTGCCTTTGAAAGGACTTTCCTCAGCCTAGATGCTTCGGTTGTGGATTCAATTGATTCGCAGAAAGTTCTCCATGAGGTTTTCTTTGCGAATCTGATCTCCCTTTTCAGGATTCTAACGCTCTCCTTATACGTTGACCACTCAATACGTCCCTCTTTGGCGATGTTCCACCTAGATCTTGAGCTTCGTATGAGTTCCGCGATCTTGGGGCTCCACCAGGGTGGGCGTTTCTTCCTGCTCGCTCCAATTTTCGGACAGGATTTTTCAAATGATCGAGAGAGCACATCCGTTAAAGATTCGACTGCTTCGTCTACTTCCTCAACCGATGTGAAATCTTTTACCGGGCAGAGGTTCCTGTAACTCTGCACCGTCTCGCCAAATACCTCCCAGTTCGTCCTTTTAGGATTTCTGAACTGTTTTCTACCCTGCGAAACCATTTGCAATTCATAGAGTATCCAGCAGTGATCCGATAGTGATGCCTTGCTGGACACTCTCCAATTTGCAATTTGGACAGAATTGTTATGGGATGCGAAGGTTACATCTAAAACTTCCTTTCTATTCACCATAATGAAAGTGGGATCATTACCCCGATTACATATGAGCAGATTGGAGCAAAGAAGATAGTCGAACAAAGCCTCACCTTTAGAATTAATGTTTGCGCTACCCCAAATAGTATGATGGGCGTTAGCATCACAACCTAAGACTAAGTTTTTCTTACCTTGTTCTGACGCCGCTACTAGCGCCTTTACCGGTTCGGGGGGACTGATGTGTCGTCGTCGTTTGGCATGTACACCGACGCCACCCTGCAGCTCTCACCCTTGCCTCTGATCTCCACCACCGTCAGATCACCTGTACTGAAATGAAGCAATATTAGTGCATGAAGTTCTTTTTTTGCCATAATACACGATCTTACTTTACCTTTGTTTTTGACATAAAGTATGTCGTATTTGTTTGACCCTAGTCCCATCACCTGATCTTTATTGATCCATGGTTCTTGGATTAGGGCCAGGTCCAGCTGCTCCTCCTCGAGGAACAGCCTCAGGTTGCCTGAAGCTACCTTACTGTGATGGAGGTTGATTTGGACTACCTTTTTCATTTCGCAGTCTCAGGCGCTCTTGCATTTTCTGCAGTCCGCTTTAAGAGCTTGAGGGTGACCTCGCTCGCTGCAAATGATAGCGGCATCTGCATGTTTGATAGGGAGCGGGTCGAAATTCTGCTTTCAAAATTCTGCTTTGCAAAATTCTGCTTTTTAACACAAAAATTCTGCTTCTCAAAATTCTGATTTTTTTCTGTTCTGTCTAACAAAATTCAGCTTTTCAAAATTCAGCTTTTTAAAATTCTGACAGGCAATATCTTTAACAAATAAATTCTGCTAATTCTGTTTTTTTCCAATTTACGAATTTAAAGAAAACAAATATTTTTCAACGATTACTAGAACGAATAAAATCTAGAATGGTTAAAATCTCGAAAATTGTTATATGAGTAAAAAACCTCGCACCCACCCCGTAATCCAACAGTAAATGCAAGCAGGGGGGTTGCAGGGGGGCAGCATGCCCCCCCATACACATTTCATAATTTGCGCAAATTACCATTGTCTCAAAAATTATTTTTTTATTTTCAGAATTTTGTAAAGCAGAATTTCGTAAAGCAGAGTTTTGTAAAGCAGAATTTTGAAAAGCTGAATTTTGAAAGCAGAATTTTGTAAAACAGAATTTTGAAAAAAGAATTTTGACCTCGCCAGAATTTCGACCCCAACCCGTTTGATATTTTGATATTTTCATATTTATTGATTATGAAACGCTATACAGCAAGATGAACTTATAATAAGTACAGGATATGAAATAACAAAATATTACGTATAATGTGCAAAGTAAACTAAAATAATATTAAAATATTGGAATAAAATAATTTAAGTAAAACATTAGACAAATGCGCAACCAAGGACGAGTAAAGAGTTAATATAACAAAATATAAGCAAAAAAAGTAAATCAGTTCAAGTTGGAAAGATGTTGAAAGCAGACAGTATGCAATTTTCTGTGTTCGATTCTAGACCTCACATGAATGGGTAAGTTGTTCCTGAGTTTGACAGCATAAATGAAAAATTGCCTGCGTGAAGTCAGGCAGGTGTACGTGGCAGGTCGCAATGATATATAACGATTGGACGAGCTTAAATTAATATTATTAAATAAGTAGTTTGGTTCTTTCTTGTGGGGAAGCTTGAAAAGTAAAGAACAGCAATGATACTTGAAAAAAGCATCAAGGCTACATCCAAGAAGTTGACGAGCTTCAGATGAAATGTGATCAAACCGACGAACATTGAATACATATCGTGCAATAGAATTGAAAGCGACCTTTAGTTTATGAAATGAGGCGGAATCAGGATCCGCAAACAGCTCACAGCCATATGAAATTATAGGGATTATTAATGATTTAACCAGTTTTAGTTTAACTTGTGTGGGTAGAATATCGATAATCCTCTTAGCGATGCGTAAACTTTATTTGTAATGGAATTAATGTGTGCATCCCATGTTAATTTGTTGTTGAAGATTATCCCCAGATTTTTTGCGGAGGCGACATATTCAACTTGGCAGGAGTTTAAGAAGATAGGAGGAAAATCAGAGAAATGTGGTTGATGTTTGGAGATTGGAATGGCTTTAGTTTTGTCAGGATTAAGTTTAAGCCCATTACGTATGGACCACTCAAAGATAGAGCAGAGATCGTCGTTAATTTTTGCAATAGCGTCCGCAACCATGCCAATAGGAAAACTAAGGTACAACTGAACATCATCGGCATATACATACATATATGAAATCGACAGTGAGATAAAACAGAAGGTAGGTCATTGATGAACAAAGGGAACAGTAATGGACCAAGGATAGATCCTTGAGGGACACCACTATTAACAGGAAGAAAAGAAGACAATTTACTATTACATGAAACAGCTTGCAAGCGATTAGTCATATATGAATAAATTAATTTGCTAGAAGTGTCAGAAAAGTTAAAATAAGTCAGAAGTTTATCACAGAGAATATTAGGATTAACACAGTCAAATGCTTTAGAAAAGTCAAGTAATGTTATCACAGAAGTATAATTGGCATCAATTGCTTGTCTTATATCGTTCTTCTTTAATGATGCAGGTGGGTCATCAAATATGATGATGTACCCTCTTGCACCATTCTTAGGCTCCTCCTCGGACACTATTTCCCAATCCCTCATCGGGATCTGGGGGTTTTGTCTCTGGGATAGAAACTCTGCCCTTTGCTTTTACGGGGACTTCTTCTATGGGTACGGCCTTAAGCATTGCCCCCTCCCATAGTTGTGCGCCGTTTAAACAGGTCTTGGCAAACTCGTTTGATGCCTGGTCTTTGCAGTCTATGGGTCGTATGAATAAAACGTAGCAATTGCTTTTACTCAAGATAAATGTCAAAAGCGAAGCATTTGCTACGTTTCGTATGAATAAAAACCAATTTGAGTTAGTTCCCACTTTTGACATGTTCGAAAAGCGGCGGCACTGACCTTTTACTCAGATCGGTATGAATAAAACTTGTCAGACAAAACAAATGCTATGCAAATTCTGAGTCTGCTATTTAGTTGACTCAGACCTTTTGCTAAATATTTTGTACGCAACTTTTTAACATAAGACAAATCTAAGCGTTGTGAATTTTTGATGTTTTGTTTATAAATTAAGTTTTGTTCGTGCAGGAAAACCAGACCAAACATGGATGCGATAAGTTTTCACATTATACCTGTTTTGCATCTTGTTGTTAACGTTCGTGCTAATAAAAAACAGTATAAACAAAGAAGAATTGGTGACGACAATAACTTTAGGCAATTGTTCCGTTTCACGCGTGAAAATGTGGACATTTTGGCTAATACTTTCTTAAATGATAGATTTGAGACGCGTGGTGGTGCTCTTTCAAATATCCAGAAAATTAAATCTTTCCTAAGGTACCTATTTAGGAGATCCGGGGTTTCAGGTAAACATTTCAAAATTCATGGCTAAATAACAAGTGAAAAATGTATGTACATATTTAGGTTGGTGTTGGAGAAGATCTTGGTGTTCTTGTTTTTCTTTTAAGTTTTGTTCACTTTTGACAATTTTCCACAATTTGAAAATAAATTCAAAATAAACAAACCACCAGACAGTTGTTACTTGTCAAGTTTGACGGAAATTGCAAGGCAAGTACACGTACAGCGAAGTAAATGCTATGTTCGAATTTTCGAACTTACTTTAGCAAACTAGGTTTTTATTCATACCGATTCAAAGCATTTGCTAAGGGCTTTTACTTTGCTACAACGTTTTGCTCAAAGCAAATGCTAGTTTTTATTCATACGACCCTATATATGTGATGCCTTTGGACCATCTCATCTTGCCGTAAGAGGGGGCCTTTGCTCCAGTCTTCGCCCGGATATGGGAGATAATCGCTACGCCTAGTGCGTTCTCGATCATCTTCCCACATTCCGCGGAGTACTGCCCACTTGGTTTCTTGGAATCCACCACAGCTAGCTGCAGCGGGTTCCTTGTCACCTCGCTATACCTCCCGCTTAGGCCCGTTCCAAACATGTGTGCCCTTTTGGGGCTGCCCGTTGTTTGATCATTCCGCTTCGCCTTCTTCGGAATGTTGGGTGCGTCCTCTGGCGACCTCAACCTCTTCGAGGCTAGCTCCTTTTTACCGAGCCTCATTTCCACACTAAATTGATGGGCTAATATTGTTTTTAAATGCATTAAATTAATTTTGTGTGTTAATTAATGCGATCGAAATTTGTAACCACAAAAGTTTGCACCGAAGTTTAACGACTAGTGTCTCACAGCTGATTGAAATGTCAAACGAAAACGAGTTGGTGGTCGGTGTGAATGCATCGACGAGTTTTCGAGGAAAACCCGGTTTTGGGCTTGGTGTGAAAAGCATATTAAAGTACTTCTGTGACTGACAGCTAGACCAATTCCAAGTCGGCTTTTTTTATTTAATTCTTTATGTAAATCGAAATCTAATGTAAACATTTTTGAAGTCTCAATAAAAATTACATACATACATACATGCAGCCCATTTCATGAAATCAATACCATGAAATGAGGTGTGAAATACTTTTCACGAAATTTGTGGTCTCAACGTGCAATCTGTCATTTCCTGAAAAATTTCATGCAAATGAAGGCTGAATTCCAAAACGCAGTACTTCTTTATTACTGCTTAATCAAGCGTTTCAAAACGCAAACGGATTACTATGAATGCAATGCATACTTTTCTAAAACGCATTGTGAATGCATCAACTGCGCAAACAAAAGCAAACAGAGCATCGTGAATGATTGTGATGCAAATGACATTTGACATTTCAGTTTAAACCGCCAAGTAGAATGGATTCATCGCCGGAGTTGTAAGTTAATATAATGTAATAAATGTTTGATTCTATAACATTTAAATAATTTCTACACTTCGGTACATTTCTTTTTATTTGTTTAATTGAAGAAAGCAAAGACATTCTCCGAGTAAACTGCTTCCTTCTTAAATAAAGAATATGCTTAGGCCCGTTTTATTCTCCAACAACTCCCGAGTTGTGTTCAACTTCGAGTGAATAAAATGGGCCTTAAACGTGTTGGCATTGTACGAACCAACATTGTTTATTAAGCTGTTAAAAACGATGGTTGTTACTAATAGTTTGGTAATTGTTGGTGTTTGAGACATTTTACGATAGTTTGCATCAAAGTCGTTCCAAAACATCAAAAATTGCAAAGCATAACAAATGCAAAGCAGCGCGAAAGCATTCATAACCTGGCATCAGAAAAGCAGTGTGCATTCACAATGCGCATATTTTCGACGTTTTGGAATTCAGCCGAAATTGCAGGTGGAGACACCGTGTTTGGTACAGGAAAAAGCAATCTTTCAGAGCACTTTTGCGAATCTAGATATTTTCTCAGATTTACCAATACAAGTGCGTTTGAGTTTGACAACTGATGGAGTTTGTTTACATTTTTAGTGAATTTTTTTCTCCAGCAAAGAAAGACATTGCATCGGGTGAATCAATTTTTGTAAATTATTTATGTATAAATATTTAGAAATCAATCGGGACAGATATTTCTAATGTTGTAATACAAAATTTAGCCGTGAATGGAAATCGCTTAGAAAAGATTCGAAGTCTACACATATTCAAATCACACAAATAACACAAAAAAGAGCAAGTGACGTTTTTATGTTCGATTAGGCACACGAAATCTGAAATCTGAGGGCAAATCTGAAGAAGCCCAAACGAATACCACATTAAAGTGTAATATTAACGTCACCAATACTTTCGATTTTCATCTTGGAATTGTTTGCAGCAATTATTTCCTTGTGTGAGGGCACTTTTTGGTTTTGTAGAATCGCTTTGTTCATAGTCATATGGACAGAAGCTCCAGAGTCTACATACCATGTACATATTTCGAGAAATAACACCATCTGCTAAGAAACTAGTGTACCTACAGACATTCTGAATTTTTTTCTCTATCTTTTCTTTTTATACAGTATTTGGCAAAATGTTCGATTTCACCGCAGCTGTGACACCGAAATTTTGTTATTTTTTTTTTTGTTTTTGTTTGAAAGACTTGCTTACCATCGCCTTTGGAAGCGTACTATTTCCATTGTATTGGACTTGTTGTAAAAGCAATGTTTTGACTGAATCCAAAGTGAGTTTTGAGGTTGGGTTTTCAACTGCCATAACAAGTGGTTTGTAATCCTCAGGCAGACCAGCCAGCATCAAGGAGGCAACAATTTCATCTTCAATTTTTAATCCAGCTTTCTTGACTTTAATGGATATCATCACCATTTTATTTACAAAGTCCTCCATACTCTCACATTCAGACAGTTTCAACTGTACCAATTGCTTTAACAGTTCAACTTTCCTACACCTGTCCTGTCTTCGAAAGCACTCGTGAGGTTATCCCAAGCACTTTTAGCTGTTGCTGCATCAGCAATGTAAGAGTAGTTTTGAGTTTCAAGCAGCAAAATTAACTCAGACTTCGCCTTTAGGTCCTTTTCCATTTCAGAAACAGTAGCAGCAGCAGCAGGTTCATGTTCCATACAGCTCCACAAACCTTTGATAACGAGGTATGATTTGGCAGCAATTTTCCATACGTCGTAGTTCTCCCTCCCCTTCAATTTTTCAACCATTATATTAACCGCCATTGTGACAGGGTGCCTGGGCCCATAACCTAATGAAAATGGTAAATAGAAGCGGGTGAAATCCTAGTCGACCAGAAATCTTAGACGAAAGACGACAGCAAGAAGAAAAACTTAACGCTTGAGTTTAAACCACGAACTAACTTTTATTGTCCAAAGACTTCATTTTATATACTCGAGTGAGTTTATGTACATGAGTGATAGTTTATATTTAATGTATATGTATAAATGTATATGTCCATGAGTGACAGTTTATATGTAAATTATATAAGGCACTCATTCAGTGGGGCTTGTAGCTTGGCTGCGTTTTTGATGAAGTGTCTGTAAAAGTTGATGGAATCCAGGCATCTTCTGAGTTGCTTAACCGTAGTTGGGTTGGTTGCATTCCACCGCTCGAGATAAAGCAAACCTAGGAACGTTATCTTAGACTTACCGAACTTACACTTAGCTACGTTAACGACAACGCCAAATTTGTTGAGTCGTTCGAAAAGAGTTTGCAGATGATGATGTTGCTCTTTGTCGTCTGATGCGACTAAAATATCATCTACGTATGGGAAACAGAAGTCGAG
This sequence comes from Cheilosia vernalis, assembly GCA_949126925.1. Lineage (NCBI taxonomy): Eukaryota > Metazoa > Arthropoda > Insecta > Diptera > Syrphidae > Cheilosia > Cheilosia vernalis. The sequence continues at coordinate 47,300,701 of OX421358.1, forward strand.
ACCATTTGTGACTTCGTCGATGAACCTCTGAAAGGTTTGGGCGGGGTTTCGGAGTCCAAACGCCATGAACACGATGTCTTTTGGTGCGATCGGGACCTGATTAAATGCTGGAACCAGATCAATCTTGGAGAACATTTTCTTGCCTGTGAGATTAGCTGAACAATCTTGTAAGTTTCGCTGCGGTAGTTGTCTGAAATCGTGAGGTCGTTTAAGCCACGGTAATCTCCGCACGGACTCCAATCGCCAGATTTCTTGGCTACGAGTTGAAGTGGAGATGACCAGCAGCTTCGAAACGGCGAGCTATTCCCATTTTGAGCAATGTTTCGAACTCAGTTTTTGCGATCCCCATCTTGTCAGGGGTCAAACGTTGTATTTATGTGATGAAAGGTGGAATATCGAATTTTCTTAAAGCTTCCATCTGGTCGGCTCAAATTGGGATACTGTTGTACTTCGAAACTCCAGAAACCGATTTGACGTGTGATGAGACCTCGTGTGCGCGACAACCTAGTGTGAAGAGTCCAATGATTCCGTCAAGCAATCTGCTGTGCCACAAGAAGTTGAAAGGAAGCTTAAAAATCAGCACCTTTGATAGGTTTACTGACTTCAGCTACCACAAAATGAATGGTTAGCGAGGAAAATCTTAAAAGCTTGACAAATGAATCCTACAGACGTTTTTATTAGGAACGAATGTAAATTGTTAAAGTCATTCACTGAATCCCACCCCCACCAAATCAATCTTCACCACCGCAACTGCAATAACACATCGTGAGAAGGTAGTAAATGGCTTTGGAGGCAGTCGTAAAAAGATTGGCAGTGAGGACGGACGCCATAAAAACATACGATAAAGAAACATTACAAACCGATTCAATAACCAAATTTCAATCGCCAGAAGATCGCTTTTATTATTATTAATCATAATTTTTCATGTTTGTCTCCATTTAACAAATTCATTTATAAAATAAACTTTTCGTTTGAATAATAATAAAAAACAAAATAAAGGATTCTCGTTTCGAACTTTTGCAGCTGCCGCCGTGCCGCCACCACATAAATCGATATCCTTTACAAACATTTTTAGTCTACCTAAACCTCTGTTTTCGAATTTAACATTGTCTAGGCTTTTTGAGAAACTCAAGCAAGCCTTGAAGTTTGCTGAGGCGTCTCCTCCGCGGCGTTCCCGGTTCTCGTTTTGGAGATTTGCGCTGGCCCGCAAGATCGCCTGATTTAACCGTTCCAAACTTTTTTTGTGGGGTTTTTTGAAGTCCCGTGTTTACGTTAACAAGCCCGAGACCCTAGAAGCCCTCAAGGGCAACATTCGCCACGAGTGTAATGAAAAATGCCATAAAACGAGCCCGTATGGCTGAAAAATCTAAAATTGATCTTTCTCTCTATGAAATTTTGTGTGCAATTTTTCCGGAATGGCATTTCTAATGGAAAAATAGAAAATTCGAAGTGGAAAATTGCGGATAAACGCCAGAAATTAAAAAAAAAATATTCGACGAATTTTTGCATTTTATCACATGATTTGATGATTTACTTTCTCGATGCTCCCGGTGGGACTTGCGAGACATCAACGAGCTTTGGAGGCAGTTGACCTAACAATGAAGGAGACGATCGAGACGATTTGGTAGGGCTATGATATTGCTCTCCCGTCATCCCGAAAACTACTGCTGCCGATGAACTCAATGCGTGCCTGAAATCGTCGCCTTTGTGGCACACCAAGAAAATTAAATGCAGAACGACCCATCGGCTGCTTAATTATCGAGACAACTGCTGGCGCTTGGCAATAACCAAATTCCTGTTGATGTTTCGACTGGATTGATATCGTTCCCTGCTAAATTTTTCCGAGTTCACGTCGTCGAAGGAGGGACTCATCACCATAGTGTTCCCCGGCGATGCACAAAATTACATAAATCTCGATTCGATTAGTGAACGGGCAATACTAACATCGAAGAATAAGGACCGACACAGTGGGATCGATCATAATGATGTTGCAGAATCTGAATCATCCGAAATTGTGCAACGGTACGCGGTTGTCTTTCGAGAAACTGATGAACAATGTAATTCAAGTGACGATCATCAAGGGCAAATTCAAAGAAGAGAAAGTCCTTAATCCCACGAACTCCGATTATTCCGACTGATCTTCCATTCCAATTCAAGTGGATTCAGTTCCCCGTTCGATTGGCTTTGGCGAGGACAAACAATAAATTGCAAGGCCAATCTTTGGAAGTATGTGGGATTAATCTTGAATTTCCCTGTTTTTCGCACAGTCAGTTGTACGTTGCCTGTTCGGCACCGTTGTTTGTTTTTGCGCAGTAAAACATATCGAAAAAGATTGTTTATCATATCGCTCTCTACTGATTTCGATTCCATTTAAATAAATCACATTGAAATTTGAACTATCTGTGTTTTATTATCAATCTGGAGTTTATCTGAAGGTGTTAAATTGGGCGAGACGAAGTTCGCTGGGTCCGCTAGTTTAGTATATTTTCTTTACGGAAACAATTTGTTTTAATTTGCAATTGGATTTTTCGGTAATTTGCGAAATATTGATTACCTATTTATTCGTAGTTAATTTTTCAATTTATTTATGTTTTCCCTTTCAGTGTGGTATCTTAATTTTGTAAATGATTGAAATTCAAAAACTATTGTTCCGACACTCATTGCAAATTAAATTCTGCACTGTCCAAACAAATCACTTTTTCTAAAGTGAGCTGCACTTTACACAAGCTATTTAATCAACAAAGCTTCTAAGCACCGGCAAAGCAGGGAGGGAATATATTGAATTTATCCGAATGTTTGCATTTTAATATAGCTACAGTCTTAAATCACCATTTGTTTTTTGGGACTTTAATTTCGTTGAGACAAATAGCCTGGTTTAAAGATCTATTTCCTAATTTAATTTCAACATTTTTCTAATATACCTATGTATATATAAAGGGACATATCAAAAGGAAATTAAGCTCACATTAAAAGTTCTCACATAGAAATGAATTTTAAGTTAATTTACATTTGCCATAATATTTCAGATATAATTTTTTATGTAGTTTGCGATAAAGATAGAAGTTTAAATTATGATTTTTTTTTTCAGATATCCTCCGGAAATTATACCTTCTTGCCATACAAACTCTGTGAGCAGGGATTTTGTTTCGTGACAACATTTAATAAAGAGGCTGGGGACTTAAAGCAATCTTCACTTTCCATACGGCTGCGTCGTATTCTCCAAGATGTTGAAATTCAGTCCAAGTATGTATAAGTAAACTAGTTTCAACCTGGTCACTCAATACCGAATCTTATGAGGGACATGTTTTATCAAAGTTGTGTCTCAAGCTGCAGTTTCAAAATTGTTATTTCCAAATCTATTTTATGTATAACACAGGATACGATTTTGGCAACCAAATGTATCAAGGCAGTAAGCCTTTCTAAACAAGGCACCTGCATCTGTGCAGTAGATTCGATGAAATGCCGTAGCAGAAAATACCCATTTTTAAATTTCCCACCACAAGTTGAGATTGAAAATGATTTTAATATAGATATTTTTGATAATTCCTTAAATTTGCTGCGTTGTCCTGCCGTCAATAGTCAAAATTTAACGAACTTTACATAAAATGTAGGATATATAGTGAGACCAAAACAACTACTCTGTCGGCCTTACTAATAATCACTTATGTCAACAATTACTTCGATGTCACAACCAATTAGACCTCCACATTTACTAGTGCGACAACTTTCTTAAAATCTATTACATTTGTTGTCATTGCAGAATTAAAATTTCATAATTTGTTTTCGTGAAAAACAAGGTCAATGGTTTCTTTCACAACAAGGATTTTATTCTAAAAAAATGAATATTTAAATTGCAATTATTCAATTTACCCAACAGATATCTTTCAAAGGCTTTTTGAGGCTTATTATAAGCAAAAAACAAAACACTAATGTGGTACCTATTCGATTGGGCGCTCTCAGAGCATTTTTTTTTTTTAGATATTTTCTCAGATTTACAAGTGCGTTTGAGTTTGACAACTGGTCGAATTTGTTTACATTTTAGTGAATTATTTCTCCAGCAAAGAAAGGCATTGCATCGGGTGAATCTATTTTTGGATTAATTATCTTCTTAATATATAAAAACGTTCGTGCGTATGTATGACTGACAATCACGGCTGAACCACAGAAGCTATCCCCCTTATATTCACACCATAATGTTTGTGTGGTGCTCCGGATGGTTTATGTTTATTTTAGACCCTATAGGGGGCGCTGGGGTCGCTTTTTGAAAATTCTTATTTATGGACCGATTTGGCTCAAATTAACACCATATAACACTTAAAGAAAAATAAAGCTTTTGCCAAAATTTGGACGATAGGTGGCGCTGGGAGATATTTACGACAAGTTAGATTTCCCTGCATATCAATTTTGTATCAACAAATGTAATTGTAATAATATAGTTGGCGTTGGTTGTCTATACTTTTTTTGAATTTGACATTTAAGTACCTTATTCATATTTAATTTAGCTGTAGTACAATTGTTCGACAAAAACTGCAAATTAGCTTTTAATAAATTTTAAAAAGGTAAATAACATTTCCATTCGATTTCCGGCACAAATAACATAACCAAGGAAAATGTTCTTTTTTAGCATACATAAGTATACAAATTGCAGTGATATAAGGCCTCAGTTATAGCCGTACGTAAAATGCAACAGAAAAAGTGGGAACAGTATGAAAATGATTTTTTTTTTCGTTTGTGCGGTCATAGCCAAAATTGCGTCAGAAAAATGTTTCCCTACGAAAACAAATACAACAAATCAACCACCACTGATTGGATTCCATCAGAAAAAAAATCCTGATAGATGGAACAGTAAAGAAATTAACTACTTCAGTGGAATGATCTGGGTTTTTGTTGTGGAATTGACTGAGAAGTGGATCGGAAAAAGTTTTTCGTACGGAAAAATGTATAAATAATTTTTCTATAAAATTTAAAGATCATTTGCTAATTTTTTTTTTGATAGACTAACTTTATAATTCATAAGCAACATTTTAAAATCAAGATTGAGTTCAAACATTAGGATTAAGTGCTCTTAAAAAGCAAAAGAAAATTTTTACGGGTGCATTTTACGTATGGCTATAACTAGGGCCTAATACAGAAAAAAGAATTTAATGCCTGGACGATGAAGTTTAAATATTGGTCGTAGTGACCGACAAATTCGCAATAGGCAACAAAAAAGAAAGAAGTTAACACCAAAACAAGTCATCGGGAAATGCACTTTGAAAAAAAAAAATAAACTGGATAGAAATCGAGTAGTGACACACTGCCTCCTCAAATACAAAAAAAAATATTTTAAATTTTAATAGCAATTGTTGTTGCCAATTATTTTAATTATTTTCGAAGTAAATTGTTGTTGTCAATGGAGTTGGAGTTGATACTTTGATTTGTTTGATGGTGTTTGAATCCATAATTTTTGTTTGTCAAGTATTTTCAGGATCCTACCAATAGTATTTGTGAGTAAAATGAAATGTAGGGGTGATTGAGATGACGTGGACTAACATCATGGTACTCTGCTCATTCGTGAGTAGGGAGCGTAGTTCAAAGGTACCACCATAACACCTTCGGTGTCGGTGTGGAGAGAGAAGGTAAAAGGCTTACCAACCAATTTGATAGGTGTGGTTAGTTTTCTTCTTAGCTGTTAATGTTACAAATATTTCGTTTAAAGTAAGTTAATCCTTTCATTATTTTCTTCCGATCCCTTTAATACTCCCAATTTTCGAACTTTCCTATCAAAATTGTCAGGCATGTAAAAGTACGGTAGTCCACAAGACAAGCTAAACATCCCACCCCACCGACGAGCTATAAGCACTGGCTTAAACAAGCATTCCTGCCTTGCTTTGTTGATCCTACAGCCCTTCCATCGAAATCAAAATTGAGATTCCTGTGTCGGGTAAAAACTTGAGAACAGCTCGATCGATTTGAATGATTTTTGTTTTGTTTTGTTCGTCTTGAATCAGAGATGGTTTAGGGGAAAGGAAACATCTTAAAATTCATAACAGGTGTTGGCACACATTTCGTTTTTCAGTTAAATTCAATTATCGTCTATCTCTATAAAATATAATAATACAATAACAATAATATATACATAATTCCTTCGGTGTGAAACTCGATGACATTATAGCTCGATAATTGATGTGTCAATTTTCATGAATCTTTTTTGTTTTGTTTGTATTCCTGTATTTCAGGTTTAGCAAGACTTAAAAGATAGGATGCTTTTGGACCCTAATAGGTGGCAATATTTACGATCTCCAAAGCCACTCAGCCGATTTCAATGGAAATTTGTGGATGTGTATGGTTGGTTCCAGTTATAGGAAAATTGTTTACCTCTTATGTAGGTAGCACTTTGCAAAAGATAAGCGGGATAAGGAAAACGGGTTGTGGCTGCTCCCATTAAAAAAAAAGGAAAAAATCAAACGCCAAAGTTGTATAATTAAAATTGTTAGTGGACTTACTACGAAAGTCACGTAAAAAACCTGCTATTATATTAAAGAGACTGATGGCCATTATGTGCGCTCATAACTCGGGAACGGATCTTTCGATTTTTACGGTGGATTCGTATAGGCCTAAGGAAGGACATAGGTATGCTAATTTTCCTTGTGCGAACTTAAAGGGGATGAGATTGGGGATAGATGTTAGTATTTAGAAGAAACCTTTTAAAAAATATAGACTGGATAGAAAAACGGTAGTGTCACTTCAAATACAACAAAACATTTTTAAAGTTTTCAATTTTTTAATTCTTTGGATGTTTCGGGCTTACCGCTAAACAATTTGAAAATAAGAGCCGGCTCAGTTATAATTGCGAAACCTCAATAAATCGAAACTTTGTAACGGATCCCGATTGATGTGAATGTGAAAAATCTCAAGTCAAATGTCATGCAAGCGACGATTTTGAGGTGCAAATTCAAAGGCAAACATTCGCATTTCCCGGATTCTATACTTATTGCGTCATTCATTACTTATAGACGCCTTTGGCAACAAATTAACTTTTAGTCTAAATTAGAAATAAAGCATTAAATTTGACTTTAAGTTAGAAAACAGTTAGATTGGAGTCACCGCCAGTGATGCTAATCACGATCGAAGTTTTTATGCCTATACCCGTAAAAAATTATGCATTTTTGGTAAAAAAGATGCAAATTGCATATCTTACAAAGGAACTGCAACTAACCTACAAGGTGATTCAAGAATTTTTTAATAAAATGTTGGTCGATGGATAGGCGATTCTATCTTTTTTATCTCTATAATCCAAGGTTTTGGTTTGGTGAGTAAGTCAAATAGACAATTGGAAAATAAGCATGACGCATAGTTGTAAATAATTTTTTTAATGCGACTTTGATCAAAGAATGTACCTACCAGATTTACCAAATTCAAAATGTACATATTTGTGCGAATTGATTGTAAAAAACAATTCACAAAAAACTATGCCTATTTCCTAAAAACTATTCCTCAAGTATCGGAATTATGCCTAGAAGGCATACTAACTAGCTAGCATCGCTGACTCAAATAAAAAGTCTCATTTGTCACAAGCGTCTTTACTTTTTCGAATTTCCTGTGCATTGTGCATGCTCGGAGTTCGCCGGGCCAGCTAGTTTATGTATAAATATTTAGAAATCAATCGGGACGGAAATTTCGAATGTTTTAATACAAAATTTAACCAGTTAATGGAAATCGCTTAGAAAAGTGTTGAAGACTACACATATTCAAATCGCACGAATATCAACACAAAAAAGAGCAAGTGACGTTTTTATATTCGACCAGCTATACCCCCGGCTTCGCCCGTGCAAAATGTGGTTTCAGAACAGTTGACGGAAAAAGGATCTAAGATATATTTCTTACCACTGTATAAAATAATTCGTCTTCCTTCTTATTACCGTTATATTAGCAGGTATTCGTTTCATATGTTAAATCACTTTCTTTCAGCCCCGTATACATTTCACACCCTATCTCTTTCAATCCCACGAACCACATGCTACATTCCATCGAAATTTAAAATACGATTTATGAATGAATAAAATGAAATGAAATAGAAATTGGCCAAGAGAGCAGGACAAAGACGGTGTAAAAGTGTCTTAAGCGGCCACCTCTCATACCTGCACCCGCTGTAGTGGGATTGAAAAGCGGATACACTAGTTGATACATGTTCAGTGAATTTAAACCAAGAATTTGTTAAGAAATGACGCAGTCATAATAACTCACAAATAATAGTGATATTGATCAAGCCGCACTAATAAGCATAAATCATGAGGTGAGACTCAACTATTATTTTTATTTTATCCTTTGAAAGTCTAAATTCCTTTGTTTTCAAAAACAAAGTGATGTATTTTTTAATGGGTATGGTCATGTGTTGTTACGTCACCAATAACGTTTTCAAAATATCGACATTTTTTATTTAAAGGCCAAGGAGGGAACATACTTGTTTTAAATCATGAGCTTAGTAAATATGTAGTAAAAAATACCTATGTGGGCATATTTAACCTAATATTCATATACCTACGAATTTCCATAACAGCAAAGTCACACTTCAGTCCTAAAAGTTACAATTTCTACTTGTGAAAAGTACAATCTGAAAGCTTAATTTTACATCACTGATTGTGCATGCGCACTGAGATGTATGATTGCATTGTACATGCAAGTATTATGAGGTGTATAGGCCGCTTTGGCTTTAATGAGATGCCATCTCTCTCTCCTTCCTATTTAATAGACTATACTCACCTTACAGCCCTATTATGGCTATCAAATATCAATTGTTTGATACTTGATACATCTATCAATTCAACGATATTTTGGTATTATGAGTATCAATTGATAGTTTTTATCCCATTGTGAATGCTAATCAAAATATCATTGAGAATGGGTTCTGTTTTGAAGTTTGACGTTTCTAATTTGTATGACATAAAAAAACCAAACCAAACTACTTCATCATAATCCATTTAAAATCAAAAACTACCCATTACATTTCGGTCTAAAGTCGTTTTTTTAACAATAAAAACAAGGAACTAAATTTTATTATTTGGTGTGAAAATAAATTTTTAACCGCCGGAATATTTGATACGTATCAACAAGAAATTTGTGGTTGATAGAATATTTGATGAATATCAATTTTTTTGACAACCGTAATACCAAGTTTATCGGTAAAACTATTCACAATAGATCTTAAATCCAACTATATTCACAATTCATCAAAAATGTTGATAGGTTGATAACCATAATACCGATTCATTAATTTTGTTGATACGTATCAATTATTATCAAATATCGTGTTGATATTTGATAGTCATAATAGGGCTGTTAGTTTGTGCGGAGTAGAAAATAGTTCTTACCCCTGCATAGAATAAATCGTTTCCGACTTACGATTTATGAATGCATGAGAATGCATTGGCAAACCGATCAATCTTTTTGAGAAAAAATCAATTCTTTTTTGATCGAAATTGCTTTTCATGTTTGATTAGATACAAATAATCGAATAAAATGGATGTTTTTAATTTTTAAAATGCAAAACACTAATTAACATTTCGTTCATAGATAATTTTTTTTGTAAGCAAAACAGAGATAAATAAACCTTTCCTTCATATTTGACATTTATTTTATGGCTTTCTTTTTTTCTTAGCAAACCAAACAAAATACTGGCTATGACTGTCGCCCTCTCCGTCATAGAAGCTAACTAATGTTAAAAGAGATGTCATTACATTTCGTGATTAGTGTGTTTGATTTGAGAATGAAATGCATATCCACTCATATTCAGGTGAAAATCGTAGAAATATTTTAAGTAGTTTGAAGTTTTGCCTATTTATTTAACAACCATTTAAGTTATCGAGTTAATGAATATCCTATGTTGTACCTGCAGATGTCCTCTATAAGGTGGTATTTACTAGATTTATTTTCGAACGCAAAGCGTGACAAAGAAAAAAACGAAACGAAACGAAAAAATAAGTTAAGCTAGTATTAGACGATATGTTGAATGAACATGAACATGCGTATGCTGATAATCATATGCTCACAATTCTCAGCAAAAATGCATATGTTCGTCTGGCGTATGATGCCCTATTACACGATATGTTGAATTTGTCCCAAAGTAGCAAATTGTTTGTTGACAGCATATGCTAACAAACAGTTTGCTATCATATTTTTTCAGCACATATGGAGCCCTATTACACGATATGTTGAATTCGGTATGCTGAAAAATTTGAAGACTCGTATGATTATTATGCTGACAAATTTACAGATCGCGATTTTAGCATACGTACGTGTTGTATTTATCGATTTTCTGCGATTCTGGTGTGGTGAAATGTACGTGTAGTGTATAACACTGTAGTGTATAGTACTGTTTTTAACAATATATATTAATGTTATCGTTTATATTGATTAAATTGTATTTGTCTTTATCGTTTTTGTTTGGTTTAGTTGAAAAAATAAAATGCGTGCAAAAAATAGAGCGTGGCCTCTCGATGGTGCTCGGTTCAGTCGAGCACGACGCATTATCATGTCGGATTGCTAAAAAAAATGCACAACAAAACCAATTAAACAAGAGCCTATGAAGAAGTGAGAAAAATTTGCCAAAACCATTGACGAAGTCGATTTTGTTGAATGATGGTCATCATTAACTTCTTAAAACAACATTTTTTGTTTGAAATATTTCCAACCAGGCTCAGTCGATTCTTTGGTGGCTTGGCCGGATTTACTGGCGCGATACTTAGCAAAATTCGTTTTAAAGGACACCCGCAGATTGGTCCACTTTGCCGTAAAACCCTCCAACCTATGTTGGCCAAAACTCTCTGATATTTCCTTCTGTAAAGACTTTATAACTTTATATATCTCATACTCATGTTACCCTAGTCTTAACTTAAGCCGCAAGCTATAAGCTATGTATATAACACCCATGTAAAACGTCAGATCTATGCAGTAATAAAATGACACTTCTTTTTTGATCAAATTGGGAAAACCACGTTTTATTTTAACACGCTCAAAAAAAGATTTCTTTAATGTTCGGATAGAACACCTTCAACATGTTCTTTTTTCTTTTTCTGTCAAAATCTAACTCCTGATGCGAATCATCAGAAAGCCTTGGATATTTATTACTCTTATCTTCGTCCTCGATGATAAGCTGCGAACTAAGCAATTTACCCATCTTTGTTCTACACCAAAAATTATAACAATAGAAACACAAAAAACTAGTGCGGCGCGTTCCAAATTTATCGAAACTTCAAAAATATCAAACCCGTATGCTGAAAAATGTGTTGTTTGCTGATAAGCTCATCAGCATATATCATACGAGTCAGCATACGCCGAAAATTTGTCCGAATATTAGCATACAGTCCCAAAAGGGGTATTACATGATATGTTCAGGTCGCCAACATACATATGCTGACTAGCCAACAAATTTGCCAACAAACACCTTTTAGCATACATATGATGACAGAAATTTCGCTATTACACGATATGTTGTGATTGGGACACATTTTTCAGCATACGTATGCTGATTCAACATATCGTCGAATAGTAGCTTTACTCTTGTCCATTTTTTTCCGGAATTTATTGAGATATAGAGTTGAAACAAAGTCGAGATTGTAGGCCTAGGTATCCCCTATAGGCCTGTGAAAAATGCACCAAAATATATTCAGTAGTTTCTAAGATTTTTGCATTTAAAGACAGGCAGTCAAATTCATTCTAAGTCGAACAGAACTACACCAATTGTATTTATAAGATTAGGCACACGAAATTTGAAATCTGAGAGAAAATCTGAAGAAGCCCAATCGAATACCACATTAGTAAGGCTGTAATAGGCTTTTCACACCAAGCCTAAAACTGCATTTTCCTCGAAAACTCATCGATGCCAACTTGTTTTTGTTTGACATTTTAATCAGCTGTGGGACACTAGTAATTAATTTTCGGTGCAAACTTATTTGGTTACAAATTTCAATCGCATTAATTAACAAAGAAAATGAATTAAGTTAATTTTAAAACAATATTACCCCATCAATTAATTGTGGAAAATGATTTTAATTTGTGAGTTGTGACATTTGTTCGGTCAGCCATTTTGCTGAATTTTCAAAAGGTGTGTTTGTTCCAACAACACAACGATTGGAAGTCGTTTTCGTGGAAAACGAGTGCAAACGACTCGTTTTGAAAACTGAAATATGTATGGGAAAACTTCTGTTTTCGATGAAATTTTCGTGTGTTTTGGCGAGAACCCGGTTTTGGGCTGGGTGTAAAAAGCATATAAGACAGCAGGCATTGCTACCGTTCGTACATAGTACATTGCTTTGTCAGCACGTTCTTTCGTTTACATAATGAAAAATATAAACATATCCTTAAAACTAAAAATTTTATATAATCTGAAAACATTTAATTAGACGAACAAGTATTCTGAATATACGTTTAAATATCTGCTATTATCTTATACATTTTTGTTCAATCTTTTTTTAGGACACATATGAGAGAAAAATTCTTGGCTGATCTAAGGAGTGTTCGAGAGGAATATGCTTCTAATACACCCAAATTAACAGAGATACTCCATCAAATGAGAAAACGCCTAGATGACCCTCATGTTTTATCCGGAGAAGTGGTTCATAGCTTTATGTGTTCTCTTCGTGATATTCAGGACTATGATTCCATGGTGCGCTTAGTTAATGACTTAAAAACAATTCCTAACACACGCAAATACATAGAGACTGGTAACATGTGTTTTAACTACGCTTTTGCTCTTAACAGAAGAAACAAAAAGGGTGATCGTGAAAAAGCCTTAGAATCTTCCTTAAAAGCCCTGGAAAAAAAAGAAAATGAATTTCCAGATATGCTTTGCCTTTGTGGAAGAATTTACAAAGACATTTTTGTGGAATCTGACTACACTGACACCAGTAGTTTAAAGAATGCAATTAAATGGTATAGACAAAGCTTTGAAGTTCAACCTAACGAGTACGCTGGAATCAATTTGGCAACACTTTTGGTTATCGATGGAAAAGAGTTTAGCAATACAGAAGAACTGCAACACATAGCCATGACACTCAATAATTTAATAGGCAAAAAGGGGAGTCTCTCATCATTAACGGAATATTGGGATGTAGCAACATTTTTTGAAATATCCGTGTTAGCTGAAGACTATACCAAAGCTATCCAAGCAGCAGAATGCATGTTTAAATTAAAACCGCCCAATTGGTATTTGAAATCGACAATAGGAAACATTGCGTTAATTCATCGTTTCCGAAGAAGATCAGAAGACCACGCATGCGCTATAAAAGAACAAGTTTTTCAATTCTGGATTGACTTCTTTTTAGAGGCGACGAGTTCAGAAGCACCAAATAATGTTCGATTTCCCATCTTAGTGAGTATAATTCGATAATTTTTATATATTTATTTTAACAGTAAATTCTGATAGCAAAAAAATTAAATGGCACTATGGCATGGACGGCTTGTTGACCTCAGTACCCTGGGTACTACAAATTAGATCTCCCAATTGATATCGGCCACTCCGAACATCCATATTTCCCCAATAAAATGACAAAAAAAAAACCTGAACACGATGTTGACAAAACTGGTTCACTATTTCCTAATCCAATTACTAATATAAGGATTACCTTACCTGTCGTGTTGTCGGGCAACTCGGTCATTCGACTGATGAGAAGAAACATCGTCTTCCTTACCGCTAATGGTGTTGAAACTCAGGGGTGGGATTCTGTAAATAACGAAACGAAAACCACTTTCGCGTTTTAAAAAACGAAATAAATCACGCGAAAGCGAAAATCTGCTTCATGTAACTCCTAACGTTTTTTTGTTCACATTCGTTTAGGTTTGAGAAACTGTGTGACAACAAAATTATAGTTTGGCAGTCTCAGTATGTAGCTTTATTTTCGTTGAGTTGTTTTGACGTTGAGGAAAGCTTTAAAATAGGAGGCACGTATATATTTCGTGTACCTGTATGCAAATGAATATTGTCCAGCACATACTTAAAGGTAGCCTTGTTTAACCTAAAACGCTAAAACGTTGAACAAAACTAAAAGAAAAAAATAACTTTCTAACTAAGAACCAAACCTTTTGTCAGGTAATGTGAGAGGATTCGAACAATCCCGCAGATTTTTTCTAATTTTTTTTTAAGTTAACGTGTTCATTTTCCATTGCACTTTCGTCGCTTTCGCTGGTCAACAAAAAATAGTTTGTTAGCATTTCTAGTAAAATATTCAGCACAATCTTAAAACCACCAAACTCAAAGAGAATAAATAGGAAAATGATAAACTTCAACAAAATAGCTGTCGTTTGTTTTCTTTCGTGGAGACGACAAAATCTGCTCGTTTTTAAGGTTACATGAAGCAAGAAAAGCGAAAACGTCAAAGAAAATGTGTTCGTTCGTTTTTTTTCGCGCCCACGAGAATTTCTTTCGTTTTTGATGTTACATGAAGCAAACTGTTTTCACCTTAGAGAATGCCGGCCTAGATTTTCGCTTTCGCGTGATTTATTTCGTTTTTTGAAACGCGAAAGTGGTTTTCGTTTCGTTATTTACAGAATCCCACCCCAGGTCTTTCTGCGCTAAATGAAACTTATAAAAATATTTAAGTCCTTAAAAGACTTGTTTTGGACTACTACGCGCGGGGTCCCAAGATCGGTTCCCGAAAAAGCCAAATTCCATCGCAAACGTCTGACAAACATCCGGTATAACTGTCATGAAGAGAGATTAGTCGTTTGGACTCGGTATAAAATTGTAAATCTCTTCCATTCGTTGCAAAAAAATTAAACACACACAAAACGAATGGGTGTGAGAAATATGGAAGTGGATGGATAAATTACTTTTTTTAATTGAGTCAGACAAGTTTTCTAGACTATAAATCTTATGCCGATAATTCCATTTTGTTTTATTTCAATGCACATTAAATTGAATCAAGAAATACAAAATGCTTTATTTGAAAAAATTTGTTTGGTGTGTGTTAAAATGAACAATTTTTTTTTAACGAACTCGCAGCCATTGAGATGATGAAAATGTTTGGACTTATGTACCATGTACCGTCATAGATCATTTTTAAAAGCTGTATTGTTAATACCTAATGGATGTTTCAAATGTGTGGAGTAAACGGAAATTGTTTTTTTTTTTTTTTATTTTATCCAGATTGTAGAGCCACAAAAAATAATTATGCCAAGCTATATTACTATAAATATGGATGCAGATGAAAAGTCAATACAGATCGTTAACTTATGTTTGGCACATGAAAATAATGCATGCAAAAAAATACACGACTTTGTTTTTACTGCCAGCCAAATAAAATCAGTGAGCTTATATAAACGTGACGATAGATGTGCCTATTTGTATGTTCATCATAATTCGGATGATTTTCAAATTTTTTTTCCTACAACTGCCTGTCGGCAAAAATTTTATGAGCTCGTATTAGAAATGGCTTCGGATCAAGAAGTTTTCGTTAATTTGTCAATTAATGAAACACAAATAGAGGTAAGATTTTAAATGAAGTTTGTACATACATAATGCAGTTTAATCAATTATTTCTTAGTACGAATATGATCTCGACGATCAAAACAGAAGAATTGTTTTAGGAAAGGGTACCTACGGAGTTGTCTATGCGGCAAGAGACCTTCAGACTCAAGTCCGAATTGCTATAAAAGAAGTACCTGAAAAGAATTCTCAAGATGTTCAGCCCTTGCATGAGGAAATTAAGCTTCATTCACAATTAAGGCATAGAAATATAGTTCAAGTATGTATACAATTCTTGGACAACACATCAATCGTTAAATGAATAATTAATTTCCTAAAGTACTTGGGTTCCTTATCAGAAGATGGATACTTTAAAATATTTATGGAACAAGTTCCGGGTGGATCTCTCTCGGATTTACTAAGAGAGAAATGGGGACCATTAAAGGACAGTGAATCAACAATGGCATTTTATTCTAAACAAATCCTCGAAGGCCTTCGATATTTACATGAACAAAAAATTGTTCACAGGGACATTAAAGGAGATAATGTTCTGGTAAACACATACAGTGGAGTAGTTAAAATATCAGACTTTGGAACTTCGAAGCGACTAGCTGGAATTAATCCAATTATGGAAACCTTTACTGGTACACTGCAATACATGGCACCGGAAGTTATCGATCAAGGCTTCAGAGGATATGGGCCCGCTGCGGACATTTGGTCTTTTGGTTGTACTAATGTGGAAATGGCAACAGGAAAACCACCTTTCATTGAACTTGGATCGGCGGAGGCGGCCCTATTTAAGGTTGGATTTTATAAAAAACACCCAACTATACCTACAGAACTCTCGCCAATGGCAAGTAACTTTATCCTTCGTTGTTTTGCAATTAACGTACAAGATCGTCCGACAGCAGCTAATTTGTTAGAGGATCCATTTTTATCTGAGTATATGAATAGGTTAATTTGTTCGAACTTATAAATCTAAACCATTCTTTTTTTAAGCAAACACCCGAAACTACGCGTGGGAAGTGATTTTAGTAGAAGTATATCGGTACCTGCTGATCGTTTAACAAATAAAACCAGTTCAATTGTTAAACATCATTCAAATAGCAACTGCAATACACCCACTACGCCAGAGCTTGAGTAAGTATAATTTGGAACACATAGTTTCTTGTTTACAAGTTATTTACTTAAGTGACAGACTTACTTTACTAAAGTTATAAAACATTTAATTAAACTAAATAAATTATGTTTTACTAAAGTTTAGAGCACGATTCCAAGCATATTTCTCTTGTTTTCGAGGTTTTTTAACTAGATTTTTACGGCTATTACTCATGACCATAGATCAAATATGGAACAGACACCGAACTATAGACCGATAACTCAACTTTGTCACCAATTTCGGTTTCTACTGATAACAGCATAGCTGTTGCAAAATTGATGACCATGCTTGATCAAAAATTCAAATTGCATTTCAACTATTCGATAAAAAGCTGTACCTATATCCATAACTTAAAACGCGGACTTTAGATTTCGCTTTCTTGTCGAATTATGCCAAATAAACACCTTTATGTGATTTTAAACATATCATTTTTAAAGTAATTAATTCACGGAAGGTACATTTACAACGTCAAACAAACAAAAAAAAAAGAAAATTAAATGCACAATACTAAATAGACGTCTGATCAAAATAGCAGAACTACAGAAAGATGGCTTACGGAATTTCGCTTTATATCAAAACATTTTGGCTTCCGGAAGTAGTGAACCGATAATAAGATGTTTCTTTCATTTAATTTATTAATGTGTTGTGTAGTCGGTTAAATTTACTGAAACTAATAACCAATGTCATATGGCACCTTTTAAATCAGTAATGGCAACGTTTTCAAGTGATTGCAGAAATGTGTTTCACCGGAACTTGTGATTGCTTCCGTTTTAAATACCTTTTATTATGACACTTTAAGCGAATGATTTGCCAACTTTTCTTACGCCTTTATTAGAATTGACTGCGGCCAAACGAATATCTCTCTTTAATTCTTTTTTTATTGTTGGTCATTGTACCACATATCTATTGTGTGGTTGCCTGGTGAACTGCCTTGTGTAAAACGATAAATCCAAACATACTCAGCAAATACCAGCAAAGAGTTTCGTTGTACACCTGTGAAACACTTATCCTATTTCATTTAAAGACCATCCAAATGTATGCAGGTAAACTGCCAACTGTCCAGCTGATCGCCTTCAATGAATCTTACAATCTTCCAGTTAAGAAATTAGTGACTACCCAATCACTGAAGCCAGGAGGAAATAATCACCCCTATCCTAGTTAACGTTTTTCGCTAATGACTAACGACATCGGTTTGTGTTGAGTGGAACTCTATTTTCCTCCTAACGTTGGCTGGGTGTCTCTTGATGGTGGACATAAAAGCAAAATTGACCAATGTCCATGTTATATCAATAAATTATTTATAGTGGATCTTTAGAATAAACTCGAATCGTTTAACCTTAGGGCTTAGTTATCCTCTAACATTTCTTACGGACAACCACATTTAATACTAAATGCACACTGTATTTGATATGTCGAGATGTGATGAAGGTTTTTAATAACGAAATATAGTCAATTTACTTAATAAAATATTTTCCGTACTTTATTTTATATATTTCTTTTATTTTGTTAAAGTTGTCTCACTACTAGTATCATAAATGAAGAGCAGCCATTAGGCCTTGATAGAAGAAATTCATCAGGTGTTCTGTTGTCTCCCGAGATTGAAATTTCTTCAAGTTCATCAAAAACGAATTTATCGGAATCAAATGAAGCTGATGGTTTCTATATGTTAAAGAAGGATTCACAGAGGAGAACAACGCTATCGAAAGTTCTTTCGAACGACGAAATTAAAATATGTGATATATGGATGGACAAACTAGAAATGGACAACAAAAATAAACTGGCCATACGTAGGAATGACCTCTGCGCAATGATCAGGGGACTTAGACAATATATAATAGACCAAAATAGAGAAAATCTTGAAAAATCAATTAATGAACTGAAGTCAACTTTGGATTTTGACACAACGGCTATTGATCATTTGCATTTAGCACTGTATTCATTTCAAGAAGCTGTGATTAGCGTTCTAAGATTGCACTGTATTAAACCACATTGGATGTTTGCATTGGATAATCTGGTAAAAAGGGCTGTACAGGCAGGAATTATGATTTTGTCACCAGGTACACTTGTTCATAAAAATAGAATAGAAATAAATTAATATTTATTTATTTATTTGATTAGAACTTGGAGCAAATTTGGCTGGACAAGAAAATATGCTCGGCAATGAGGATGATTTCATGACAACGGAACATCATACGAGAGCTTTACCTCTATCTCTGGATGTTAAACGGCCAATTTGTGAAAGCACTCATTTGGGTGAAATTAAGCAAGTGTTTGAAAGATTGATTGAGTCACAACAGTGCATTCAAACGATTCTAAAAATAAACCTTGAACAGCAGAAAGAAGAGATTGAAATACTAAAAAAGGTTAACATTGGGCTATCACGTTTATATAAACACTGTGGAGATTCAAGGTAAGGATATAAGTGCTTATAACATTTAACATAGAATAGAACTAGCGTACCCGTGCGAGAAATCCCACATGTGGAAACCGGAACCCACCACTTTCTTCATACTAGTTAACACGTTCGCGGACAGTTGAAATCGCAAGCGGTGTTGCAAAATGCACCAATCATACCTTTTGTTATATTTTTTTCGCTGAGATCATCGTCCAGCGATGTACTGGGACATTTCACAAAAAGTTTTGTTTTCTACTGGGACAGCAGGTTTCATTGCGTATATAATTCAATGAAAAACTTGACGGCAGTTGCCGCTTTGCGTTATTGAGTACAACAAAGTTGGACGGCATATCCCGCTTTGTCCCAGCAAAAATGGCAAAATTGGACGGCATATGCCGTCTTGTCCGCGAACGTGTTAAAGACGTTAGCAAAACATTTTTTTATATGCTTCTAGCTGTTCCCGCCCGTGCAAAATGTGGTTTCAGCACAGTTGATGGAAAAAAAAAATTAAAGAATTTTTCTGTCTTGTAGAGTACAAAATTTGTATTTTTTCTTTGTTTTTATAATCGCTCTAAGGAAGAATCATCGAAAGACATTGCATATGTATAACGCGAGGGAGCCTTCTGCAATTGTGAGAGATTGGAAAATTATATCCGTCTTCTCCTCGAACAAATATTAGAGGATATTGCAATACGTCGTAGGATCTGTGAGTCTCTGAAATTTGTTTGCAATATGTTTTCTTTTCTGTGAAGTATTATATCTCTTTTATTACATAATACATACTATTACATTATTTTGAAGTGGCAACCGTGGCCACATTCGCTCTAATACTCAACTAATACATATTTATAATACTCCAGTGCAATTTAAAAAAAAAGCAACACAAAGCTAAGGATACTAAAAACGATCCTATAGCGCGAATTTGCCTACACTGCATTTAATAATAATTCAAGTTACGCATTCCAATCCCACGGGCAACTAGGCTGCTGGTCATAGGAAACCATGCTGCTGCGTCAGCTCATTCCAATCGGCCACGAGCAGCTTATTTGCTCGTCATTGGAAACCATACGATATGATAAGACACATAAGGTCTGTTCCCCTACAATAATGCATTCGAATACATTCGAATACATTAGTCAAACTTCGTTCACTTCTAACCAACTTTTGCGTAAGGGAACGAAGTTTGACTGATGTATTCGAATGCGTTATCGTAAGGGAACAGACCTATTATGTTAGCGGCATGGCCGCGTAAGATTATTATTCAATTCAATTATTAAATAAAGAACCTCTAAAGCGAACAGTCGATTTCTTTTATATTACACTATGTAATACCGCTACTCACGATAAATCGATTGATATATATATTGTTGAGGTATCCTTACGTAGCTACTCCCTACTCGCGGACAAACAGGAAAATGTGTTCTCTTTTATAGAGGTAGAGATAGAGATTATTATTATATCTACCAATAGAACCGAAACTTCTTTAAGAGTTCGTTCATTATGGCGACCTCTATCTTCTGTAAGCGGCCTCCGTTCTCGATTATTAACTATTTTAAAGTTATTATCATTGTTATTTGAATGGGATGGTAGTGACTGAAGTGCTGGTTTAGAGTCTCTAACGTAAGGGCTAATTTCACTGAGCATGGTTTGTATTTCACCGACTAATGAAGCTTTCAAATTTGGAAAATAAGTCAATATCGTCTTGCTTTGCTGTATACAATCGCTAATAAAATATATTTGCAAAAACGATTCTCTCGCATATTCAAAAGGAAGAAGGAAGCCTACCAAGTGATAAACTTGACCCTGAACTTTAAATGTGGGCATAAAATGTCCTTCGTTAATTTGCTTTGCTTCCTAATGAAGTCATTTGGAAAACTGAATTATAGAACAGTATATTTTGTAGAAAGTGCTGCGAGAATTCCAGATTGCCACTTAGCAAAGATTTCAGTGGTTCGGGTGGCAGGAGAATCGGATCCAAGCGCACTTTTCGGGAAGAACAACAAATGCCACTAGATTCCCGCACTTTTTTGAGAGTTAGGGCAATTTTGCGAATCGCGATATCTGAGCGAAATTCACCCCTACTTGCACTAACACCAAAACATTCGTCATTTGTCAAACTTTAAAGTGTGCTATTAATTACACATTTAGAATACAAGTATGTGAACAATAGACAAAAATTTACATTTGGCTGACGCAATGGATATCAACATAAATTGAGTGGGCTCCTATTAGCACAATTAAGAACAGCTGACTTTTAAAACACGCACTACCACAAATGCGAAGGAAGAAAAATCTCGTTTTATGTTCCATTGGGCACGAAATATATAAAATCTGAAAGCGTGATTGGAGCAACTTTTGGTGTACATAACAGTATTCCGTTGAATAGGCTTACTTTAATAGAAAATTGTGTTTCCGCAGAAAAAAAAAAAACTACAAAGAAAGGACAAATCGGTAAATTCCCTTTAAAGCAAATCAGTTTTTAACCTAAGAAACTGAAAAAATTAAATAGAAAGGTTTGTATTTTACTTCCAAGACAAAACCACTTTGACTTCTTCATTAAGTCAATTCTGTTCAGTAAATTTAACACCGCACTTTTTTCACTTTGAACAATCCACTTTTGTTTAATTTTTTGGTTTTAAAACTCCACAACAAATATCTATCGTGCAGCGCTCTAGCCAGATATAAACAGCTCGATTTATCTATTTCTCATAGCGCTTGAGTTGGCGAATAAGAGATATTTTTTCCCACTGTATAAAATAATTCGTCTTCCTTCTTATTACCGTTATGTTAACAGGTATTCCTTGCAAACGTTAAATCACTCTCTCAATCCCGTGTACATTTCTCACCCAATCTCTCTCAATCCCACGCCCCACATTGGTCATTAGTGACCAAAATTTTTGTATTTCTAAATTTGGACATTGATTGATTGATTTGATTGATTGATTTCATTTATTTAGCAGAAATTGCCATTCAAACTCGATAATACAAATTTATACATGTTTAAACTTAACCTAATACATTATACATGTGGATAAGTGGATTTTATATATTCAATTGTCAACCTTTTAAATCGTTGCAAGTTACATTCTGTTTTTAAATTTGCTGGCATTGAGTTACACAATTGACAGCCTTTATACACAATGCTGTTTTGTGTAAAATTTTCCCGATAAGCGGGCATTCTGAAGTCGTCACCACTTCTTAAGTTATAGGGTTGTGAATCCCTTACAAATCGCAGATATTTCTTTAAGTACTGTGGTAAAAGATCATATTTGATTTTAAAAATAAAGATTAAAACATTAAACAATATAAATATTACATTTTATGATTATTCTCATGGACCTATTTTACATACGCTGTAGCTTAGTAATCATGGAGTCACACGAAAGATACAAAATTGATGAACAGTATTTAAAATGAGGTTTTATCATAACATTATATATATGTATTGCACACATTGTAGAGATTTTACTCCTGATTCTAACTAAGAAACCTATTTTTTTTTTGCTACTTTCTTAACAATATACTCTACATATAATTACTCCTAGATATTTAATATTTTCTACCTGTTCAACTATTTCATTCTCAATAGCAATATTTATATTCACTTTGTGTTTCAGAACCATGCATTTTGTTTTGCTAACCTTTTTTTTTTTGTAAATTCTGACTCGCCATTGCGATAAGAGGCACGTCGACCTGAGTAGATCTATTGTGCCATATGATCAGAAGAGTTGGTTTAGGCTTTTAGAGTTTCTACCTTCCTAATGTAGCTGATGATGTTTACAGCAGAAGATGTCTTTACTTCTTTTGGGCTTATATTTTCCCTGAAGACGAAGTTGGTTGGTGTTGGTTTATGTCATTGATATAAATTATAAACAGAAGTGTTCCCAGTATTGATCCTTGGGGGACTCCTAAGGTTGTTTCAACACTTCTGAATGATACTCCATTCACTATCGTTCTCTGATACCTTTTATTTAAAAACGATTTAAACCACTCCAGTTTTTTAACTCTAATGCCGTATCTATGCAGTTTTGACACAAGAATACTCCTGTCTATTGTTTCGAACGCTCTTTTGAAATCCAAGAAGACAGCAACCACATAGTTTTTCTTTGCCAGCTCCTCTTTCCATGATATCAATATGCTATTAAGCGCTGTCTCGCAGGAATGTTTTTTACGAAATCCTGACTGGTTTTCGAGAAACAGTTTATTACTTTCGAAATAGTTCTCAAGCTGGATTTGGACAATCTTTTCCAAAATCTTCTCATGCACAGGTAGCGCGTTTATTGGCCGGAAGTTTTCGCATTTGTCGGTACCTTTAACCTTTTCGATAGGTGTGATAATAGATTCTTTCCAGGTCTCGGGAAATTCTCCACTGCTTAAAGATAGGTTTATCATTCGCTCAAGGACGGGTCCGATTATCTCCTTTGCATCCAATAACATTTTTGCGCTGATGTAATTAAAATCTTTCTTTTGATTAAGTGATCTTATTACCTTAATAATGCTTTGTTCGCTTACCCGTTCAAACTGAAATACTATGCTTGCGTTTTCTATACTCTGACTACACTGTGTATTCGGAATGGATTGGCTGATATCCAAAACACTTCTTACGAAAAACTTTTTGAATTCATTAGTGATATTCTTTTATGCATTTATCGTTAAAATAAATGTCCTTTATTGGCTGTTTTGTTTTCTTTAAAACATGCGGTTTTATTACTCTCCACATGTCTTTTTGGTTTCTATCTCTTTCGATTTCAAATTTAATGCTGTTGTTTTTTGTTCTAACTAGTTCGACTTTATACTAATTTCGTATAGCACGGTAGCTTTCCCACGTTGACTCACTGTTAAACATTTTAAACTCCATATAACGTGCTAATTTTTGCCGTTTCAGGCTTCGTAGTCTTTCATTGTAGTAGTTAATGTCACTCCCGCTTGTTACTTTAGTAAAAACTTGCATTTTTGTTATTCGTATTAGCTCTTCTTGTAGTGTTCTTCCAATTTGGTGTGGGTCTTCGCTGTTTAACTTTAGGTCACTATGTCTAAGCTGATTTATGAACAATGATTTGATATTTTAGAAGTTGAATTTTCTTCACCTCATTTTTTTCTACAACAGTTCGTTTGAAGTTGAAATGGATTAATAGCGTTTCATGGTCACTTATTATAAGTTCCGGAGTTGTTTTTACAACGGTTGTGCATGTATTTGTTACGACGTAATCGATTAGGGTTCGGGTAGTGTTTGTCAACCTTGTAGGCTCTGTAACAGCTTGTTCACATAGATTTTCTACTTCGATTGTATTTTTCATTTCTCTACTATATGTAGTCGCAACCGTGTCATCAAAATTTGAGCCCATTCGAATACCACATTATCTAATGGCCGGGATTACCAATTTTCTTGCAACTATATTTGTTTATTGGTAAAGGTTTTTTGGTAAGTGTGCGTAAAAGTTGATTATTGGTAAGGCCGATGGCAAATTACTATGATATTATTTTTGTATGTTTATAAAAAATATATTTACATTATTCAACATATGCAATAACACAGTATTATTTTTAGCGTTTCCTATGCAACGAGAACTACTAGATGTCCAAGAATGCACAGAAGAAACAAAAGAAAACGGATGTTTAACAGCAAATTACTCAGCAAAGAGGAATGCGTAGATCAGCAATTGAATGATTGGCTAGAACAGAACCTAATCGATAATACGTCAATATCGACTATTTTAGGAGAAGGATTTTCGTTCAATGATTTTATATTCAATACAGAAAAATCGGATTTATTAAGACTTGGCTTAAGGTAAGGTATAGAATATTTGGTGAAGACTGTGGTTTGGCCTCGGATCGATAAATTTGATTTTCTTTCGATCTCTTTTGGTTGTCTAAATCAAAGGGAATATGGTTGGGTGCATTTACATTAAATGTTCAGAAAAGTAGCGAATTTTTTTTTTTTTTTTTAAGAGTTCGTTTCCATAGGTAGATGCAAATTGGAAACAAAAGAACAACACCTTGTAGTAACTGGTAAACAAAAGAGCGTCATCTATTCAAAAGATGCAAAGCTACAATAATTTCCAAATTAATTCTGTAAAAAAACCTTCAGTTATCTTCCATATTAGGGTTGATACGGAGCTTCGACTCCGAATCCGATATGTCGGAACCTCCGGTTTAAATTACACCTCCGAATCCGGCTTCGGTTCCGATATAATCACATCGGAGGTTTTTCGTTCGGAATCGGTGACGACCGATAAACATGAACGACAAAGAATTATCGAGTTGCGACATGTTACACTTACATACAATACAATACGGCTGTCTTTTCACTCTTTTGTTTACTTTAAATTTTATTTAAATATTTTAATAATTAATTTGTGTCTGCGTGCGACCTCCGCCTCCGACTCCGATTCAACTCCGACTCCGCGAAGGTCGGTATGAGGCTTCCGACTCCGGTAAAACCACCTCCGTAACATCCCTAAATCCATATACATATTGTCAATCGCACTGATACTTATATCGCGGGAGGTAAAACTTCGTGGAATTGAAATTAGTGTCATATACAATAGTACCGACGTATTTCCTCTTAGCTTCATCCCACTGATTGTGCTTCCTTGTAGTCAATTTATCCATCATGAGATATGCGACTATGTGTTCTTACTTTTTCGTTCTAATGATGTAGTTTTAAGATCTTATACATTCAATGACTTTTCATTGAATATAGCAGAAACTTCAGTTTTGGAGTACCACGATCTAAGTTAATTTTTTTTTCAATTCAAATGATTTTATTTTAATTTCATTTAGTAGTTTACAGGAATACCAATCCTAAAATCTAGTTTAAGTGACATGGCTTAAAGCCGTCTGCCAAAGGCTATCAACACTGCTTTATGTTATAATTTTAACTTAAAGTTTGATTAATTTTTGTTAAATATAAACGTTAAAAGTCTTCTTCTATAATTCGTCTACGATAAGATAAAGCTGTTTCACAATACGATACAAGAGATTTCCAGTTAAACCCATTTAATAATGCTTGGACTTCATCAATTGATAAAATAGCTTTTCCAAAGCAAAACCTCCTAATATCACGAAATATTGGACAAACTCCTAAAAAGTGTATTACGTTTTCTCTTTGAGATAAGTTACACAGTGAACAGAGAATTGGTAGATCTTCTCTGTGTGGCACGAAGTTGAGAGACAATAACTCGCCCCTTGCACGGAAAATTGTAGAGATGAACCTTGTTTCGTTTAAATCGCTGAAGTAATTCGATGAACTTAAATTAAAATTCAAAGTCTTGTAGATTTGTCTATGGGTTGATGCTTCTGCTTCCTCAATACACTTTCGGCGATTGCATGTATCCACATGTGATACGAAGTCAGAAAGCCTATTTTTCCAGCTATTCCTCGCATTCCAGTCCAGTTCCAAGTCATACGCATAGTGCTCAGCCAAATTTTTAATGTCCTTATACCAAAGACTCCTTGAATTGATAGCATATTCCACAACCTTTCTGGGTAATCGCTCTGGTCTCATCCTTAGCGTACTCAGGACGTATTTGATACTTAGCGTAAGTGTTTGTACGTAGAGTGGGGAAAGTCCTGTCTCAATGATTAGCATATAGTTAGGTGCATTCGCGGGTAGTCGGAACATCCTTCGTAAATAAACCTCTGCAGTTTTTCCAAAGTATCATAATACATATGACCCCATACTTGTGCACCATAGAAAAGTATAGACTTGGACACTGCTTCGAAGACCCTGTATTTTATACTATGAAGTATATTGCGGTTTTGAAAACAGTTCTTCCATGTAAAGCCAATGGCACCTTTAGACTGCAAAAGTTTTTCTTTCAGATGAGGCTCCATACTAAGGTTACTAGTAAAGATCATTCCTAGATATTTATACTGCTTCACAATTTCAATTGGTTCACCGTTAAATGTCCATCTTTCTCCTCTGGGCTGTCTACCTCCACCACTTTTGAAAATCATGACTTTTGATTTACTCAAATTAATCTCGAGCTTCCACAACACACAATAGTCGTACACTCGATTTATCATAAGTTGTAAGGTCTCAGGGGATCTTGCTAGTAAAACAACATCATCAGCATACAGGAGTGCCTTAATATGCGTATTCGCGAAGTAAATGCCCCCTGGAAGACATTCCAGAATGTCTTCAATGAAAAGAGCAAATATTGATGGGCTTGCATTGCAACCTTGCCTAACGCCAACTCCTGTGGTGAACCACGCTGACAAATCGTTTCCACTCCAAACCGCTGCTTTAGTATTGCTGTACAAATTCTCCATGACGTTACCAAATTTGTGTGACATTCCATATTGATAGAGCTTGTAGAAAAGTCTTTGACGGTCTACGGTGTCAAATGCAGCTCTAAAATCAATAAAAAATGTATAAAGTTTTTGCTTCCTTTCTATAAAATACTCCGCAATATTTCGCAGCACAAAAATGTGATCTACTGTGGAATAACCAGGACGAAACCCAGCTTGAAATTCTTTCAGAAGTTGTTTTTCGTAAATCCATCGTGTTAACCGGGCTTGCAAAATACTGGTGAAAACTTTAGCTGAAGCATTCAAAAGCGAGATTCCTCGGTAATTGGATGGGTCCGATGCGTCACCCTTTTTAAAAATTGGAAATATAATTGTTTGCTTAAAACTCTCCGGAACATTTCCAGTTTCATGTATCCTGTTAAATATTTGTGTGACTGCTGTAACGAATTCGTCTGTCGTATATTTATAAAATTCCACGGGTATTCTATCAATTCCGGGAGCTTTAAAGTCTTTTGACTTAGCTAAGGCTTCTTTAACCTCCTGCGCTGTTATTGGACTATCCAATGTTTCATCGTAAAAGTGTGGCCTTGCATATTGAATTTCATTTTCATTATTAGGCGGTTTCAGAAGGTTTTCAAAATAACTTTTTAAGACAGTAGAAGTCAGCTTATTGTTAATTTTTGGAATACTACCATTTAGTTTTTTAGCTGTTTTCCAGAAATCCGAAGCGTCCTTACAGCCAGCAAGTTCCATGGCCTGGTTTTCAAAATACTCAGACTTTTTCCGTAAGCACAAATGCTTATATTTCGAGTAGGCTCTGTGGTATAGCTGCTTGCTTGTGGTATCATTGAATCTTCTAAAAAGTCGAAGCAATGCAAATACTCGTTTTCTCTCTTTTAAACAGTCCATATCGAACCATGGCTTTTTGTAACCAGTTGGTTTCTTTATGTAATTAAGTTGACTTTGACATGGCATGGACAATTTAATAATATTCTCCAAATCATCTAAATTTAGTACACCATTTGCGTTTTCTTGAGACAAGTGATTGTTGAGATTATTCCTATATATATTTGCAGTAGTTTTATCCCATTTCAGCTTAGGAAGAAGTTTCATATTTTGCATGTCATCTCTACTAATTGTATTGAGCTCAATCGTAACGATAATGGGTTGATGATCCGAGTACGGAAATGCCTTCACCTCAAAATCAGTTATTAAGGGGCACCAATCCCCACCGGCAAAGCAATAATCGATGACTGAAGCACATTGAGATTTTATGTAGGTATATTCTCCATTATTGTCAGATTTACTGCATCCATTTAATAATCTAAGGCCCATTGAATCCATGAGTTCTAAAATGTGTCTTCCACACGTATTTATAACTAGGTCCTTGGATTTTCGTTCAATTCCTTGAATAAAGTTAATTTCACCTCCCAAACTACCTATCCTGCCATTCAGATCACCAAGTATCAACAAATCCATATTTTGGGATGAATATAAAAACTCCTTTAGCGCGTCGAATTCTCTTTGCCATTTGTCGCCATTACAATTCAGGTAAATAGGGACGATGATAAATCGCTGAGACAGTATTTCCAATTCTATATATGTTACATTATATTCTTCTTTGAATTCACATTTAAAGTTGCTGGCAACTTGTTTGTTTACTCCAAAGTAGCATCCTCCCGATGCGCGTCCTTGCCTACTGACTCTTACTGCTGGCAGCCATTTGAAGTCGTAATTAATAAACTTGTTTTCAAACTTATCATAATTCTCCTCTATTACAAATGTTTCAAAAAGAAACACGAAATCCATTTCATTTATAAACCTAAAGAAATCTGGGAACAACTTCTTATTACTAAGTCCACATACATTATACGCTAAAATTTTATATTTATATATATTTAAATTTAACGAACTACTATTTTCAACATGGCAGACGGCTACATCCTAGTTTTGATCGGAATTAATATTAAATTGCATATTTTCAGGCTGACCAATATTTGTGGTACCACTAGCACTAACTTCGCTTATACGGTTGACATTTCCAATGACAGCAGCATTGTTGACAAATTGACCTGCAGCAATAAACGTGTCACTATTAATTTTATCTTGCTGAAATCGCAAATTAATATGCTCCTTAGCCATTAGATCATTTAAGACTTGATATCCATCCAGTTCACCACATCTGAGCCCAATATCCGGAATCCACGTGAAGACTTTTCCTCCGAAGTACAGCCGATCGTCGCCAACACCCACCTTAGCACCATTACTATGTTGCTTAATAATTCGTCGCATATGCAACAGCTTTGCCCTTTTTTTACGCATTGAAGGGGGCAAATCCTTTTGCACAGTAATTCCGGTGCCTCGCAGAGTGTTTGCAGATTTTAGAGCATTAATTACAGTGTGTTTTGAATTAAGCTCAACTATATAGCTGACCAATCCACCAGCTCTCGATGCCGAGGAGAGCCGTCGCACCTGTTCCACTTTAGCGTTAGGCAAATTTTGAAGCAGTTTGGTGCAGATATTATTGACTTTATGTGAGTCGTCAGCCCCTTGTACACTTTGCATACGAACAATAAGATTGCGCTCGAGACCTTTCAACTGCATAGACTCTAGTTTGTTTTCTAGAACTTCACAGCGGTTTTCCAATTGGATAACCCTTACAGACAGTTCTTCATTTTTTGCAATTAACTGACGTGTGTCATCACGGAGTCCTTCAATATCTTCTCTAGTGGAAATGCGCTTTTTGTCCAGGATGCCTCCTATGAGTTCTTCAAGCTTAGAGTACGAGATACTTTCGTTATCAGCTGGTGAATTTGACATATTGCTTAAGCTTGAGTTTTTCTTCTTAACACCAAAGACTTCTGGGGATGATGGATCTAAGTTAATGGAAAGGAATTTTAATTATTTTATGCCAAGTCCGAACGGCTGAATCGCAAAGCTCTTTCAGAACAGTTATACTGTCGGATGTTTGTCAGAGCGAGAGGTAGTGCATTGGCAAAAACGTAACTAAGCAACTGCGGAAACGCTATAGAAAAAATACTAATATCTACAAATAAATCGAAAACACTAACAAAACCTATATTAACTCTCTCATAGCATATACCACAACGTTTGAAGTTTACTTTGTTTTTCGCTGTAAAACGGTAGCACGGCCTAATTTTTGGAGCATGTGTGAAGTTCGCTAGCAGTTGTATGTCAATAGTTGTGTATAAACGAATTGCCTGCTTTGACTATATGTTGCTTGTAGAATAATTTTGTGGATATTATTGCATCCACAAAATGCACACCCTGATCTACCAAAACAAATCACTCATCGAACACTGTATAATAATAATAACACACATAAATATAATGTGCTCAATTACAATTTCATATTCATCCTTCTTAATTTTGCTTTCAAAATTCCTTCATCGTTGAGAAACAAAAAGAAAAATAATAAACTCGCACGAAATCTCGCTGTGCACCTATTCTGTTGATTTCATCAAATAAATTCATCCAACTCCAAACTATATATGTACCTTCAAGCCATGATACAACTAAAACAGATATCGCAATGCGCAATGCGCGATATCTGTTCATCGTCAACAAATTATGACGTCATAGAAGCGCATACACAAAAGTAAAATTCGCGCGGAAACGGAAGTTCGATTTACGGTTTGTGATACTTAGTATTATTAAATTAAATATACTTAAATAAAAAAGAGCGTCTTAAAATGGGTGTGTGTTCTGCATTTGAGTGCAATAATAATTTCCCAAAAAAGATAACTTCGGACATAAGCTTCCATAACTTTCCCAAGGAAAAACTAATTTTGAAGCAATGGATATCGTTTTGCAGGCGGAAAGATCCAATAAACCGAAAACTGCAAGACTTTGTAGTTTGGATTTTTTTGCAAACGACTTTATTAAAAACTAGCTGTGCCCGCAACTTCGTACGCGGCGTGAGACTGTGTAATGTCCAATAAAAGAGATAATAATAGTTAAGTTTCAATAAATGAGATAGTTATATTTTTTATGATAACTTTTTTACAAAGCTTCTTGAAATACAATATTTGAGGTTCTGTTGCCTGGAGCATACACGTATGCATGTTTACTTTCGCTGACTCGGGAAGGAGACACGTATAATTGACCGTGCGAGAAACAGTCGTTGGTGAGGTCTACACCCGCGGTGCACAACGTCACAGGCCTAAGTCATACGAGCAAATTTGCCATAATTAATTTCTTTGGTGTAATAAAATCCACTTCTGATTTAATTTACCACGGAGTATGTGTTTCTTTGTAACGATGGGGTTTGATATTTTTCATCCGTTTTCTGTGATCTAACTCGTCTCATTTTTCTAGATCTTGTTGAGAAAGATTTGACCGTTTCCTCGACGGCATATTTGCTCACAAACAAAGTTTCATTGACATCAATTGAGTTTCTCAAAAAAATCGACAGCAGCGCCACCTATCGGGTCCAAAACTATCCTATCTTATCTAGCTGCATCCAACCATGCACACATACAAAGTTTCATTGAGATCGGTTGAGTTTCTCAAAAAAATTAACAACAGCGCCACCTATCGGGTGTCGGTTTCTCGGTGACGATGACGCGGTGTCGTTTTAAAGGTAAAGCGAATTCATCAATTTCTTCCCATCTAAGACTGCCCAACGCGCCTCTAAAGAAGTAATAACTTCAAAAATCAAACAATATTTACCTAAAACACCCATTTAAGAAAATTAAATTCAACAGCGTAATGCGTAACTACTAAAGTTCCACTTCCTTACTGTAGGTATCAACGAAGGTAATATCAAAACAACCACTAAAACAAAAGCCTTAACGGAAATTTGTATCCACACCAACAATAAATCAAACAACATAATCCACCTATATCGTCTTAATTCTTGAATTCTTAAATTCTTTACTGTAGGTATCACCGTAGGTACTATAACAACCATTAAAACAAAAACCTTAAACTCAATTTCTATATACACCACCAATCCATCATAATGTACGTTCAGCAGCGCACGTCATCAGCCACCTGCGCATTTCCTCAGAAACATAATTATTGTCGCTGTTGATTACATTCACGTCGCATACTTCTCTTTCGTTTCACTTAATTCCGAGAAAACACCACACAATTTTTTTTCGTATGAGCGTGCTTGTGCGCGCCACCCAACCACCCCAAAGCAGAACGACGCAGAACCGCGGCTGCTGATAAAGTTCGATTTGAGAAAATAAATTTATTTTTTTCGTGTTAGATTTTAGGTTGTAGCTCAGCTTCTAGAGGACATAGAATGCTGATTGATGGCTTGAAATAACTATGAAAGTGTTGGCTCTAAGTATTTTATTTTGTTTGCAATGATTAAGAATTGCTTGAGTAATGGCGAGTTAAAGGCAGTAAAGTCAGGAAAAAAAAACACATTTTGGTCAAAAACGCTCCCAAAAATAAGGCTTGACAATTAAAGGAATAGCCTATGTCCTTCTCAGAATCTTAACTAACATTTCAAAAAAAGTTTCATCGAAATCTGTGCAGTAGTTTTCACGCCAACCGCGAACATGTGAAAACGGCTACAGTTTTATTATATGTATATAGATATTAATTATGAAATGGGTAAATTGGCGTTTAAATACAGTGGTTTTTATGCTAAATCATGTGCTTTCTTGGTAGGAATTACAGTTCGGCGAAAATTGAAACCTGGGGCTGTTCCGCAATTACACGTAAGCGAACCAATAGCTGATGCTCCTGCTAACAAATTCTCCTAAATGTAGCGGAGGAAACATTGTGTCCGCAACCAGAACCCGAACCCGAACTTCCATTGGCATATGATGGCCTTGAGAACTTAGCTAGGTACATTTGCCACCGGTTGAAAGAAAATCTGCCTGAGTTGTCGAACACTAAAGATAATTTATTATCTTGGGTCAATCAGCTTAGCGAAGGTGGTTTTTCAAAGCCATTGGAAGCAATGATGATGGACATGGCTTTTATAGCCGCCTGACTGTCAATAAATATGGTAATATCATTATTTGGTATTGCTAACATTGACACCATAAATGGGCAGCTTCGGCGATTGCCAGAACCTCCGCCGGAGGTAATCTGATTGAGTGGTGTATATTTAACTCTTCAGAGAAAATTCCAGCACCTGTTCCACGGTCCATCTTAGAGCCATCTGTGTAGATGGATATTGATTTTCCTTTTGTGGGTTCATCTGTGTTCCATTCCTCCCTGCTGGGAAATAGCAGGAGAATGGTATGGGGAGACAAGTAGTCAGCAGTGACCGCATCTCCCACATATTTATTCAGAATTTGTGTGTGCCCCGTTATATAGGGTTTCCAGCTTTTTGTTTGGCTGATCCTGAGGGCACTTTTGGCTGCAGATTCTTGCATGTAGTATAGATCTAAAGGTAGCAAGTTGAGAATAGCCTCCATTCCAGCAGTAGGTGTTGTCCTTATCGCGCCGGTTGTACCTATACATGCTATACATGTGAGTTCTGGACGCACAACAGCCGTGTACATCCACAGAATTATTTTGTGGTTTGGTCCCCACCTTTTGCCGAAGATTCGGTTGCATGCATAAAAAGCATTTGCAGCTTTTTTTTTACTCTTTCGTTGACATTTTGTTTCCAATTAAGCTTCCTATCTAAGATTATACCCAGATATTTGGCACTCTCGGCAACCCTTTTGTTACTGAACAAGACTAGTTCAGTCTTCTGTGGATTGATTCCAAGACCGCATTGGTTTGCCCACATACTAAGTGTTCGTAATGCGTTTTCTAGTAGTTCGCTTATGGTCGGTAGGAATTTGCCTGTAGCAAGTATTACTACATCGTCTGCATAAGTAATATTTCATTTATGACAAGGACCCAGAGTAGGGCGAAATGACTCCTCCTTGTATTGTACCTCTTGATCTTGAGGCTGTCACTCTAAGTTCAATGCCTCCTAGTTCTGCATTAATATTTATTTTATTGAGCAAACTTTCAATTACATTGGCAAGCGTTTGGTCTACGTTGTTATTGAGTAGTGCTCTCTTCACTGCACACGTCCTAACAATATTGAATGCTCCTTCAATGTCGAGGAACGCGGCTAGTGTGTACTCTTTGTCGTTTAGGGACTTTTCTATGATTCTAGTGACCTCATGCAACGCAGTCTCAAATAATTTACCTTTGATGTAGCCGTTGAGATCACATTACTGTCAAGTCGACTGCGGATAAAAACGTGAAATCCTTAGCATCGTATGGCTGGACTTGCCTGCCTTCGGAGTGAAGACAACCTTTACTTCACGCCATGACCTGGGAATGTGACCACATTCGAGGCAGCGCGTGAAGAGTCTCATCAGAAGACTGTGTCCAGTTGCCATTATTATCTTTAAGATATCCCGGCACCGCAGGTTCTTTTGATAAAATTTTTCTAAGTCTAGCTGATTCTCTAGTGTCTTCTATTTCATTATAGAAAGAATGCCAGGCCGCGCGTTTAGCACTAGTAACAGCACTTTTGAATTTACGTTGACCGGCTTTGTATAGATCCCAGTCTGACTAGGAGTTAGTACGCTTAGCCAAATTGAACAAGGATCTGGCTTTCTTTCTGATTTCAAGGAGGTCCTTAGACCACCACAATGGAGAAATCCTTTTCTTGATTGTCCGTAGAGGACAGGCTTTATCATATGCATTACTTAGAATTTTGTTTAATCTCTCTGTAAATGCATCGATTTCGTCTGGTGTCCCTATTGCTTGATCTTTCAGATTTTGACCATTTTGCACTGCCTCTGAGACGAATGGGTCCCAGTTGGTGAGTCTCGGATTTCTGAATTTACCTACAACTACTACCTCTTCTACTAGAAATTCTATAATCCTGTGATCTGAAAAGGAAGGCTCGGAGGAGACCCTCCATTCCTTCACAGTTAGAGTTTGTGAGTTACTGTAGAGTGTTACGTCTAACACCTCACGTCTATTCCTAGTTATAAAGGTCGGCTCACGGCCGATATTGGCTATCAGGAGATTATTTTTAATAATGAATTTTAAGAGGGACTCACCTCGTACATTGATGTCTGTACTTCCCCAGAGCGTATGATGGGAGTTGGCGTCACAGCCATCAATCAGGTCCCATCTTTCCCTTTCTACTGTTCTGGCTAGTGAACAGGATAGCTCTGAGTGTGGATTGTCCGACTCGTAAGGCATATATATTGTCGCCAGTATCAGAGTGCCTTTTCCTGCCCTGTCCCACTGTTTGGTCTGAATCGCTGAGACTAGGTAGATAGATAGATAGATTGAGGGAGGTGGAATCTGGTTGCCATATCACTGCGGCCACGAGTGGGCCTATTGTGATTTCCTCCAATTAAAGCTCGCTCATGATACCGGACTTAGTTATGAATCCTAGTAGATCTTTGAGTGCGCTGTCAGTTATGTCCTCTGCCCCAAGGTAAGGTTTACCTAGGTGGTGTTGACGTAATCTGACTAGACATTCACAGTGACACAGTATGTATTCTGCTGATTCTTCGTCTTCGTTGCATAGTCTGCAAGTGTTGTTTTGTATTATTCCCATAGTCATGAGGTGTTTTTTGACTTGGCAGTGCCGAGTGAGGTACCCTGTGACTGTACGAATCTGACTCCTTGTTAGGTTTAGGAGTTGTTTAGTTCTTGAAAGGGAAGTAGTTGGCATGAACATTTTAGCTTGTCTGTTACCTTCAGTGTTTGTCCAGTAATGGTTCGCTTTGTTTTTCAGCCAGGTTTTAATGTGGAATTTAGCGGTGCTAAGAGGTAATCTACAAAATGGTCTTGGCATCATAAAGGTAGATGCCGATCCTTTCCTGGCTAGTATGTCTGCTATTTCATTGCCCACATATCCACTATGTCCTGGCACCCAAATGAGGTGTACTCTGTTTGTGCTGGCTAGCGATGTGAGTAATTGTAGGCAATCCCATACTAGCTTTGATGTGATTTCATAGCTATTGATAGCTAGTAGTGCAGCTTTGCTATCAGAGAGAATATATATGTTCTTGTTTGTTATGGATTTTTTTTAATTTTCTCTGAGACATAGTTCTATTGCAAAGATTTCTGCCTGGAATACGGAGTTGCATTTGTCCATGCTTTTGTGGATGAATGTTTTTGTGTCAACCCCGTATACTCCAGCTCCAACACCTTCATCTGGTTTCGATCCATCTGTGTACCATACATGAGAATCTTTGGCAAATGTGGGTTTATTCTGTTCCCAGTTCTGTCGATTTGGGAATGTGACTTTGAAGTTTCGGCTGAAGTTGAATTTAGGTAGACAGTTGTCTACTATGGTAATTCCAAGTATTTCATCTTTTTTCAGTTCCATAACGATATCTGGATGGATGAGCTTGGAGTTTTCGGTGTTTTCAGATATGAGCATAAAGGCATACGTCATGGCTTCTTTCTGTATCTGGAGGTGGAGGGGTGGAAGATTTAGGATAACTTCCAACGCTGCAGTGGGAGTTGTTCTCATTGCGCTCGTAGTGCATACACAAGCTAGTCTTTGGAGTTTATTGAGCTTGGCTTGTGTTGACTTTTGTTTAGTTTTTTGCCACCATACTGGAGCTGCATATGTGACAATTGGTCTTGTTGCATGATTTTCGGGTTTATACCCCAGCTTTTACCAATCAGACTTCTGCTGGTCCACAGGGAGATCCTGGCTTTGTCTATGGTTTTCATGAGGTGAGAATTCCAAGTGAGTTTTTCGTCCAGGGTTACACCTAGGTATTTGACTTCTTTTGAGAACTCTATTGTTTCACCAAGAAGGGTCGGCTTTCTTAGCTTTCCTCGATTTCGTCTTTTTGTGAAAGCAACTATGGTGCTTTTTTGGGGTTTACAGTTAGACCAACTTTTTTGCACCAGTCAGTGACTAGGTTAAGGGCCCTCTGCAGGAGTTCCGAGATTGTGTCTTCGAAATTTCCTCTGATTAGGATCGCAATGTCATCTGCATATCCTTGGACATAGAAACCATTGTTACTGAGTAAGTTTAAAAGTTCATTCACTACGATGGGCCATAGCAGGGAGGATAGAACACCGCCCTGTGGGCAACCTTTCGCAGCCGTGACTCTGATACTGTCATTGCCTAATGTAGCGTTTATGTTTCTACTGTTAAGCATGTTCTTTATCCAGTTACATGTTGTACTATCTACACCTGTGTTAAGGATGCATCTGTCTATTTGGGCATGTTCGGTATTATCAACAGCTCCTTCGATGTCAAGGAAGCAGCCCACAGCAATCTCTTTGCTCTCGAGTGAGTTCTCAATTTTAGTGGTGAATTCTTGAAGAGCATTTGTTGTTGATTTACCTGGTTGATAGGCATATTGGTTTTTGTGTAATGGATTTATGTAGAGTGGTCCATCCCTTATGTGCCTATCAATCATTTTTTCCATCGTTTTAAGGAAAAAGGAGGTGAGGCTAATGGGTCGGTAAGATTTCGGCAGATCGTTTGGTCTACGACCTGCCTTTGGTATAATATTAAACGTAACGTAAACGTGATGGACTAAATGAATTGATGGCCCATTTTATTTTGTCTTCATGAAAGATTTCTTTTGACCTTTTCCAGTCCAGTCTTGTTGGTCTGTTGTTTCTAACATGAAGAATATGATTGGGTGAGTCTGGTGTCGTAGTGGAGTTTGGGAAGTGGGTTGCGGCCAAGAGCTTTAGCGTCTGTATGCCGTTTTCCGTATATATCCCATTCTGATTTTTCATCAATCCAATTTGATTAGTATGCTGTTTTGATAGAATTCTGTGGATACGAGCACTGCTTCGAGTATCAGATAGATCTTGGCAGAACTTTTTCCATGATTCTCTTTTAGCTCTTCTATAATTTCTAGGTTATACTGTGTGAGTGTCTCAGAGTAAAGAGCCCATTCTCCATTGCGTTTCGCTCTGTTAAAAAGTAATCTTGTGGATTTTCTTAGCTTGGCGAGTTTATTATTCCACCAGGGAGTTGAGCGATTGCCTGATTTTTCTTTCTCTGGACAAGCTTGATGATAGGCGGATTTGATAGCAACATTGAGATTTTCGCAGCCAAGTTCTAGGCTGTTAATATCTCTGATGTTTTTGTAGCAGTTTTTAGTAGAATCCATGAGTTCTAGGCTATAAGTGTCCCAATCTGTGGATCTTGGCTGCCTATAGAGTTCATAAATTTGGGAATCCGATTGGACGTCAAAGCAGATTTGACGATGGTCTGACATCGATGTTTCAGTAGAAACATGCCAGTCCCTAATAAAGTTTTTTATAAATGGGGTGCATAGGGTGAGGTCAAGAACTTCTTCCCTAATTCTGTTTATAAAAGTAGGGCTATTCCCATAATTTACTATTTCAAGATTGTTTTTATAGATAAATTCTAAGAGTGACTCACCTCTTTTATTTGTGTTTGAACTACCCCAGTTTGTATGGTGGGCATTAGCATCGCAACCAATTATCAGCTGGAGTCTTCTTCTGCCGCAGTAGTTCATAAGTCCTTGCAGTGGTAGGAATTGCAGGTCAGGGGAGTCGCCTGCCAGGTATGCTGAGCATATGACTGCTTCTGTCTTACCCCTTTCAGTGGATAGCTCAACTATTGCCGCTGCCATGTCTTTGTTTGTGTGTTCTGGAATTGGAATAGTTTTTATATTTTGTTTTATCATAATACAAGCTCTAGGCCTCTAGGCCGAGGCGGCTTTAGCATGCTGTAGATTTATTTGGATGCACCTTAGACCCATAGTGGTTATTGTTTGGGTGTGTTGGCAGAGTTGCCTACATTTTTAGCTTCCCCAATGGTTTGACTAGCTTCTGAGATCAAAGACATTGAGGACAAGTCTTCTGATGTCTTTGATACTAGAGGCTTTTCTTTAGTTTCTACCGTTGGTTTGCCAGCTTCAGATGTAGAAGGATCAGCTGTCTGGAGCTTCTCTTGGGCCTTAATGGCTCCAGGATCGGTTCCCCTCCTCGCATAGATCAGTCTCGTTTGGGCGCTAAACTTTGGATGAGCTGACGCTCTGTCTTTAGTTTTGGCTTCAACGTCTTTGTCTTGGACTGGTCTTGGTAAATCTTTTATTCTTATGAATACCTGCGAGAATATTCGAGACTTACCACTATCTTGTCTATTATGATAGATTATCATGTCTTTGAAATTCAGCCCTCTTTTCTTTCCCCGGAGAATCCAGGGTTCTTGTATCAGGGCGACGTCTATTTGTTACGTCTCCATAAGGACAACGAGGTTGACGCTGGCCGCCTTACTGTGATGAAGATTTATTTGCGCTGTCTTCTTCACGAGTTGTCGGTTGCTCTCTTTTGTCCTTTACCGCTAACAGCCGGAGTTTGCAACGCGTTATGCCAACTCGGACCTTGAACTCCTGTCTATGGAGTAGCGGCAGCGATTTTTGACTCAAGAGAATTGTCACGTCCATACCATTCGGGGTATATTCACCCGTTTCCAGGACCTTCCATTCCCTGCTTTGCAATTCCGGGTTGAAGAATTGCAGGTTCCGTTTTGTCCTTTCCACGGGTAGATAAGGTCCCCTCATACGGATAATTCCCTTCGGTCTGGTCATGTCAAGGATTTGTATCCTGTCATCAACGTTCAGGTCAGCATTTGACCAAGGTGCTTTCATGTTGGCGATGAAACCTTTCAGCCAATCCAAAGTGCCTTGATTATCACACTTTATGGTCTTGAACCCTTTGAAGGTGGAAAGCTGACCAAATAATGGAGGCTCGCTTTCTGCCCTCACGATAGCGTCATTGACTCCATCAGGGATTCGTTGCTCTAACAACTCCCATTGGTTAGATGAGAGTTTCCGATCTGGGTTGCCATAGTCGACAATTGCGACGAGCAGACTTTCTTTCACCTTTTCAGCGAATTTAAGCCTTTTAGCCTGCCTACCTACTACCGGGGGGATCGTGTTGTCATTGCGACCTCTTTTGGAGACTACCGGCGCTCTCCCAGGTTTGGAAAAATCCTTACCTGAGACAGCCCCTGGACACGTTGGATTAGTCGCAGTCGAGGTGAAAGGCAATCGGCATTTCGTCCCCGCTACGGCCAATCTCATGTCGGCTCCTCCATAAGTCCGCTCCCTACCTAACTTTCTACCAGGCAGAACCTTGTTTGAGCAACCGGGTGTCTGCTCAGCCTTAGACGAATCTTTAGCTGGGCCGGCACCCGATTTTCCCGGTTTTGACCTTCCCAAGGCGGAAGGCAATAGGCATTCCTCCCTTGGTCCAGACAGCTTCCCTTTTTCAATCGGGTTCTGCCTCCTCTCTTTTAGGCTGCTGCGCCATGCTTC
Organism: Cheilosia vernalis; assembly: GCA_949126925.1. Taxonomy (NCBI): domain Eukaryota; kingdom Metazoa; phylum Arthropoda; class Insecta; order Diptera; family Syrphidae; genus Cheilosia; species Cheilosia vernalis. Next base: position 47,341,176 of record OX421358.1, read on the forward strand.
TTAGGTTGACTGGATCGTCTCCCGGGCCCTAGCTAGCTGCGCCGCTTCCCTTTCCGTGAAGGAACTGGGGTTACGGTTTTTAAACCTATTCAATAGGTGGAGCGCGTTTTTCCTCTTTTTAAGCGGATCCACCTGTTGTCCTGTCCTGAACAGCCTGTTGTCTTTCGTCATGTTCGCCGCAGAGACAGGTGAAGCTTCGGTTATGTCTAAACTTTCATTGTTTTTTGGCTTTGACTTGTCAGCAACAGTCACTGCGCTGTTCAGAGTAGAGTCCGCCTCTCCCGGTGAAACAATGTCCCCTTTGTCAACTTCTTTAACGGGGTCAGATGCAGCCGACCCATGCCCCGATAGGCTAAGGCCTATCACAGGCATTCATGGCTGCACAAGAGCTCCCTCGCTCAAGATTTTCGTAGGGTCAGCCTTAGGTGGAGTGTTAGTAAGGCGCTCACCACTATACTTCGACTGCCTTTCCAGAAAATCAAGGGCGTTCGTTCTGAAGTCTTTGTTTGTCCTTGTCCCCTAGTTGGTGCTTCTTTCTTAATTTCTTGATCATCATCTTACAGTTCAGCACTCTTTTCCTAATTGACGATGCCAATCGCCCTCAAGAAACAGATTCTCGAGTCCGAAGTCAACCGCGCCTCGTGCAGGGTGTGGTTCTTCAACACGTATAACGGTCTTGGGCAATAGTATAGAAAGATAGTATAGTTTTGGACCCTAAAGATGACACTTTACGATATATTATAGGGATAGGAAAACAGGTTGAGTCACCTCCCATTCAAAAAAAAAATAATTTTTAAAAGTTTCAGTTGACATTATCAAAATAAATCAGTTTGCGGAATGAGGTCGGGATTTAATACGGAGGCACGGACAAAACCGGGTGGGTACAGCTATGACCACGTCCGTATGTGCACTCAAAACTCTGGAACGGATTGTTCGATTTTTACGATTTTGTGCTTGATGGATTCGTAAGGAATATGCTACTTTTTGTTGTGAAAACAAAATTTTAAGGGGATTAAATCGGGGATAGAAGTCTGTATGGGGAACCGCTGACACGGTAATCATTGCGGTTCGATTGAAACACATTGACATTGGTATATGTACTTATTTCTATTACGTTTTGAAAAAAAGAATTTGAATTCACCGAATTACATAAAGCAGCATGTGCATTTTGCATGCTCAGAATTATTATTTTCATTGCATTAAAATTTGGGCGGAATGAAGTTCGCCAGCTAGTATATGCATATGTTCAGACATTCCTTCGAACCAAATCGACGCCGACACACGTTTTTTCATCTCTATTTGACTACTTGCTTTTTTATATTTTTGTAATGCGAATCCTTGGAAAAGAAATCCTATGTAGCTAATAGACAGAGATCGAGAGTTTGTTTTTCATGCAAGCGTCTATATAAACGTACATACAATATAGATATGCAAACCTTTTTCCATATTAATATTATTTGGTTTATATTTTTTTTAGTATTGGACTCGAAGTGCGCATATGGAAGCTCATAGTATCGGAAAGAAACAAAATGAAAACAAACCCAGGTCACGCTGCTGCCGATGAAATAGACAGTGTATATGAATCATGTAACGAATAAGTGCCTTACATATTAATAATGACTAAATAAAATGCTAATTTTAAATTAATGTAAATATCTTGTAACAAAAACTTTAGATAAGAAAATAATAAACAAGGCTATTTATTCAATGGTGACGCATTGTTATCTATCAGTGCTAAGGCCTATTAAGGCATTACGCATACGAACGCTACTCGTTTGGTTACCATTATGTTTTGAGTAGTGCCGTCTATGCAATCTATGCCAGACATGTCTGTACTTACAACAATTTGTCTTCGTCTACAATCCTCCTACATCTCGTCGAGAGAATGGGTTTATTCTGGTATGGTCGCCAGCAATCCTCAGACAACTCAATTGAGGAGAATGGGGATAACTAATCGACGATATGTCTTCGGATATACGACGGGTGACCGAAACAGTGTTTCCCTCGTTTTTAATTCTCCGACATCTCGTCAAAAAGATGTAAACCTGCATGCGTCAGAATCGGCTGGTCATGGAGGTATGCCTTCGGCTATGCGGGTTTTGCGGATTTTGCGAAAAGCGCAGTGGTTTAGTGGTGATTGAAGATATCGGCCTGTTTACTACCCATATTGCGTGGTGTTTCAACTTGGTAAAAAGGTGAGTTTGACCGAGTGACGGTTAGTTTCGGATACATAGGTACGAAGGGTGACCGAAGCAGTCTACCCCTAGACTGTAATCTAAAAGCAGCCTGTCTAAGAGAGTTAACGCTAAATATATATGGAATCTCATCAAGCCATTTGGCCTTTGTGATGTATTTGCTTCTACAGCGTATGTCTGTACGGGAAGTCACTGAGGTCCTTGAAGAAGTATTGTCCTAGATTGGGTTTTGCGCAAATTTGCAAGAGCTGGGATTTACCAATACAAGTGCGTTTGAGTTTGACAACTGGTGGAGTTTGTTTACATTCTAGTGATTTTTTCTCTCCGGCAAAGAAAGGCATTGCATTTTTGTAAAATATGTATGAAATAATATGTAGAAATCAATCGGGACGGAAATTTCGAATATTTTAATACAAAATTTAAACAGTGAATGGAAATTGTTTAGAAAAGTATCGAAGACTACAGATATTCAAATTGCACGAATAACAGAAAAAAAGAGCAAGTGACGTTTTTACGCAAAGTAAAAGATTGATAAAAGTAAAGATAAAAGTTTTGTTTGCAACAACTAGCAGTTAAAGATTTTGCGATTAGGCACACGAAATCTGAAGAAGCCCAATCGTTCAAGTCTTGAGACTCGGTCGGATAGTTCGTGTATGTACATATTTTGATTTCGCGTAATTATAGGCGGATTTGCTTGTATAGGAATTGTCCCATGCGGAAAGAATGGTAGAATTCCATGAAATGAAGTGTGAGCATTTTTAATAGTTGATTCATGTTTGTTTGTGACGTGCACGTGACATGCACTCGTCGGCCCGTCGTCTAGAAACGAATATTTTATTTTCAGACATTATTCTGTGCGATTAGCCACTTCATTGTATGCTAAAATGTCGCTGAGTAGCAGACGTTAGGAATGTTTTTTTTGAGCATCGATATAAGCAAAGCGAAGTAAAGTAGGTTTTTCAGCATGCAATTACTACTGTGTTATATATGTAGAACGAAGTTGTTGTAATGGCGAAATGAAAATATGACGACTCGACTTTGCTTAGAACGAAGCTAAAAACGCGCCTTTTGATAGAACAATTTAAGTGTTGAGTTGAATATCTAATTTGAGATTTTAATGATCATGAGCTTATTATACCAAGTTATGGCCACACACGTCACAAAAAGAAATGTAAGATGTGGATGAGGAAGGTACCTATCACACTTGATGTCTTTCGGCGGTAAATTTACTTTACTTGTTGACATACACATTATATTTCCCAGAAAGTTGATTTCATGTATTTGATTTTTGTTCACACATCGACTAATAAAACAATTAAGATGATAGACCCATTATGCACTCTTCCTCTTATTTCTGCTTCGCTGGCCTTACTTTACCTTGAATCACTTGAGTCGCACTATTAGGTACTTTAGAATGTCCTCTTTAAATTGTGGTATATCAACTACCACAAACGACAATCATACTGCGAAACAGCACAGACCACCTTTTCAGCGCAACTAGAAAAAAATAAATCTGAACAAGTAAATCGTTAACACATCCAAACCACGTGAGCGAAAAACTAAAAGTTAAAACCAATACTGAATAAATGAAACATTACAATTAAAAAACAACGTTTTAAGGCTATGAACAATTTTTATTGTTGCAGTAGTACATAGATTTTTACTTCCTGTTCTGATTATTTTGACGCTGCATATCCTTAGGGAAGGTCCTTACTGGAGGTGTTCGAATACGCCTAGCTTCCTTTGATCGATTACGGACAACTTTCGAATGGATAGCACAAGACACACAGTAATGCAATTTAGCATACAACTTCGGTAGAACGTACGTCTCCCAGATTGAAGCTTCAGATATATCCCTCACTGCAGCGGCCTCCACAATATTCCTTATAACAAACTTCTTAATTGCCTTGTCCTTTGGAACACACCGAGCACAATTAGTGCAGCGAACTGGTTCCACATGTCCACGATTATGTTTGCAGCGACCTCCATTACGCCGTTTCTTCGTCATTTTCCACAACCTCTCCAATTCACGACCAACCGGAAAAAGAAAGAAATGCTTTGGCCAACCAGGAAGAATCACATAGTTTAATGCACATAGAAAAGTACCCAACATTACATGGGTTTGTTCAAAAACCTAAAGTTAATACCACAATACACAAATAGTCAGCAACACCGTCGTCTTTTCTCTTTGACGATGGTGACGGCGTTCGGATGGTCCGCGAATTCCCATTCGATACTTTGTTTATTTTTTGTACTCTTTCGTTTTTTTTTGTTTGATTTCAGGCAAAATGTAAAACAGCTCGGAAGAAGAAATAATATTTTTAATTGACACGCTACATAGTTCGAAAAAAAGGTTTAAAGGTTTAAATAAACATGGAAATAAATTCCGTAAATGAAGGTAAGATTAGACTGTATGCCAAGTGGTCATAAAATGCCAATTTCTGACAGTTCTCCTGTCAAAATATGAATGCCACACATGACCAGGCTGATTTTGAGAGATAAAAATGCCCAAATAGCATATAGTGTAATGGGACGTTAAGCACGAAAGCCAGCATTAAGTGTTGTAAAATAAAATAGTGTTCCTTGTTTTACAAAATAGTATTTATTTATTAGAGCTGCTTCGTGCACTCGCAAAGGAGAAAAAGAAACGGAAAGAAGTAATAAGAACGTAAAAGTATTTGCAGTAAGTAAAAAGGTGCTGCCAGCATTGAATTATACAAAATAAAAGAACTTCAACATTAAGCAATTTCTGGAAATTTCATTATGGCATTGCTGGAATTTTTTATTTTTGATGGAACAAGTAGTATTATTTTGTTGTCATCGGTGTTTGATGAGTTCGTAGGATTGGGATTTGTTTTCTTTTTCTTTCTCTTTTTTTTTTTAATTATTGAATCTATCATTTGCGTAAATTTTTTTAATTGTCTTGTCTTTATTTTTTTTGGTGAGTTTAATTAGTGGTCTTGTTCTTGTCCCTAATTGTGGTTGTGCATATACATTTTTCCTGTTGTGAAATTTTGTTTGTGTAGAAATTGTTTGCTTTCTATTTGTGCTACTAATAAATTTCCAACTTCAACTTTTTTGATTTGTTTTTCTCTACAGCATTACCCTTCTACAAGACTGGGTTATAAATAACAAATGCCCTAAATGACCATCGAGGCAAATATGACCGTATTGGTAATTTTGGTTATATAGTCTAATATAGAGTTTTGATAATTCTGGCATTTTGGTCATTTGACAGCTAATCTGGACCCCAATTCTCGAATTCCGCATAGCATAATTCGTATACGAGCAAATCCGCCTGAAATTTTCGCAAACGGAAAAAATTGGTATTCTCAAAGCTGTTCGGCTTTCTTTTCCACCTATGCGAAAATTATATTCACCTCTCGAATGAGGTAGAATTTTTGAGTACGTCAAGTAACCGATTTTTGACAGGTTGTGAAAAAAAATTCCCATCAATTCAAAGAGCAATATTAAAATTTAAATTGGTTTCGTATTAATATTTTTGATTGACAAAAACAAGAGATAAAATAAAATACTTGTATGTTTAGTGTACATTTATGTGTTTTTGCAATGGATTATTCTTTGGGTGATTTGGGCATAGCATTTGTTGATTTGGCAATGGAGCAGTTAGGCGCAATGGAAATACACATACTTCAAAACACCAACCGTAATTTGAAGTATTGAAGTGTCAAACTCACAATTCCGTATGCGAGGCGCAAATCCGCATGGAAAATGCAGACGAGTACAATTCGAAGAAAAATTCTCGTATGCGGATTTCGAGAATTGCAAATTTCAGTTTTTCGCATAGCATCAGAGATTTTGACTGATAAACGTATGCGAGAATTTTCGAGAATTGGGGTCCTGGTCATTTGCCTTTTGGCAATCATATGCATAATTGGCATACAGTCTAATCTTAGCTTAATAAATAACAAAATTTCGGTCATATAAGGCTTGTTTTTTTGAGCTTCAATCTCAGCAAAGCAAAGTAAAGTAGGAAAATGTGCACTTAAACGATTCCCAGCAGCTTTCTGAACAGTAGGTTTTATCAAAAAAGGTGGCAGTGTGGGCCTGTTCAGTAGGTAGCATGATACAACATGATTGGGCACATCACAAGAAGTAACTTTTTTCAGTCAAAGAAATACAATTTTTTTGCATAAAATTTTCCAATGGATATTGATCCTTCCTCATATTTTGGGGTTTAAAAAATATATAAATATATATCTCAAAGATTAATACACTAATATCTTACGATTACAAGTTTAATAAGGTATATTTGTCTAAAACAATATTTGCAGCTTACATAAAAAATAATTTATTGCATATTTTAATAAAAGCCCTTATATTTATTTGTTATTTTGAAAATTAGTTCACTTATGCATTTCTTTATGAATTTCCACCAATCACAACCAACTACTGTAAATAGAGAAAATTTGTGAACAGATTGATATTATACCAGAGATTATTGAATAAAAGAGATGGTTATCTTTCGTACGTCTATCCCCCCAAAACCCATTTGTTTACATTGTTGTTTTTGTAATTTCAACCCCCGTCTGTGAATACGTGTGACGAACAAAAAAACATGTTGCTAATGGCCGACTGCGAATCATCTTGCTTTTATGAGCATGGCGGTGTTTAATTGTTTTGTGTTACGTTTTGAATTTGTTTAGTTTTTGTGGAGGTGTTGATTAAACTGAAAAAGATAGTGAAATACACATTAGAGAATACCGAATTCTTGCATTAAAGTCCAATTCATGAACTCACATATACTATAATAGAAACAAGCAGGTGTGTGTGACTTCATGAATTTTTCTGGGAAACAGCTTGTAGGCAGCCGCCCTTCCACTGGAAAGTTATATATCTCTGTATTCCATTATCTTTGTATTATACAAGGAGGGCAACAAAAATGTTCTCCCCCTGGTGTTCAGAAGTATACATTTACTCCCAAGTGAATCTTGCTGGGAATGAATACCTAGTGTGAGTCGTCGAAGTGTCAAGTAGAGCGTAGTTGTTGTAATTGCGTGCTGAAAATCCTACTTTACTTTGCTTTGCTGAGAACGAAGCTCAAAAAAACAGGGCTATAGTCTAATATACAGTTTTGATAACTGTGGCATTTTGTTCATTTGACAGCTAAACTGGTCATTTGTTTTTTGGCATTCATATGCTTAATTGGCACACAGTCTAATCTTAGCTTTAAGTTGTGAAAATCCTGTATTTTGCATAAATCAAACAAAAAAATACAGGAAAAAATATAATGCTCATAGCCTTTTCACACCGAGCCGAAAACTCGTCGATGCATTCACACCGACCACCAATTAGTTCTCGTTTGACGTTTTAATCAGCTCTGAGACACTAGTCGTTAAAGCCCGTATGACACTACATTTTTCTCTCATTTTTATAGCTTTAAGTCATGTTGTTAAAGTGTCTGCTTCGTGTAAAAGAGACAAAATGTGTGTTTTGAAAAGGGTAACAATTTGTTTTGGAAAGCAACCACAAATTTTCAAAAGAATTTAAAAGCACTGTTGCGATTGCAGTTCTGCCACAAAGCAAATACGAGCTCACCACAAAGATTTCGAGCCCATCCTAACAATGTATAACAGCCCTGTGCAAACAAAACTAAGACAAATGTCAAAATCATAATTTCATTTCGCCTTCTTGATCATTCGTGTTAATATAATACAAGAGGCCACAAGTAATCGTAAAATAATTTAAATTTCAGAAATAAAACATTCAAACTCATTAAAACCAATGAGGAGCTTGTTTTTAATCCGTGGCCCAACACGAACAAACACATACTTCAAAGTGACAGGAGGCCAGGGATCCCAGATTATTTTTTTCAAAAATAAATATTCGTTTTTATTTTTTCAAAAAGAAAAACCCTTATTTTAGTTTCATTTAAATATCTTAGAACTAAGCAAACAAAAGATAATAGAAATAATACGAATAGTAATTATATTCAGGGCTATCGGCAATTCCGAGGGAAAAAATTTCCCCCCAAATATTTTTCCTCGTATCGTGAATCTCCATTGGAATTTATTTCCCCCGGAATTTTCCAAGTTATTTTTCGAAGGCTCATATTTGGGAATATTTTGCAAATATTGGTTACAAAACAATTAGTTTTGATAATTTTATCAATTGTAAAGTCGCGAATTCGATTTACATATTAGTATTTTAGTAAAGTGCAAAGAAAGTGTTTGATTGCCAAAAATAGAAAAAAATTCAAAATTCACAGCGCAGCATTTAGATTGCTGGCCGAGTAAGCAATTCAAAAATAAAAAAAATAAGTGAAACTAAATAGACGAACTTTAAGAGATAAGTCAAATCCCTTACGGCCATATTATTCACTCCGGGTGTAACGTAAGTTTAATCTAATTTTACACCCGACCATTAATCCGCATTTATTAAACCCGACAATTTAAACCTATGTCCATATTATTCACTGAAAAACATGCATTAAACCCGCTGGATTAAAGATGGATTTAAATGCGGATTTAAAACAGTTTAAACCGTTTTTAATCCGTTTTAAACCTGCGTAATGTCAAAATTCTCATATAATGGCATTTGTTTTTTTTTACATTTTACTAGATTTTTTTTTTTTTTTGATTTGTTTTGTGTCAATAGTTGTTTTTTCATTTCCTTTTAACTTTATGTGAAATAAAAGGAGAAAGACAGAGATGAATGATTAAAAGAGTTGGAATGGATATCTTTCGTACGTCTATCCCCCCAAAACCCATTTGTTTACATAGTTGTTTTTGTAATTTCAGCCCCCGTCTGTGAATACGCGTGACCAACAAAAAAGCATGTTGCTATATATTTTATTTCACTTTTTTATTTCTTGCCTCCTACGAGCAAAGAAATGTCAAAAGTGTAACCTAAACCAAAACAGTGAATATTATGATATTGAGTTTTAACCCGGGTTAAAGTACTTAAACTGGTCTCCGGAGTGCGGTTTAAATTTAATCGGATTAAACGCTGTCAAGTTTACAAAACTGGGTTAACGTTCGGGTTTAACGACTGAATATTATGGACTTGGGTTTATTTTTTGGGTTAAACTCACTTAAATCCGGATGTAAACTTTAACCCGGATTAAAGGGAGTGAATAATATGGCCGTTAGAGTTACCACAGGCGTTGTAAGTAGAAATTAAATAGCTTTTGCAATATAGATAGTTATTACAAATTCCTTCTTTATTAGATTTTACCAATACAGGGTCAATAAACCAATACCAAGTACATACAAATTGTTGCTCTCCACTTAAAACAGAAACACTCATGAAATTTGCTTAAATATCCGTTTATTTGTTTTCAATCTGTAATTTATTCTATCTGTTGTTTGAAGTTTACAAATAAAAACGCCAAAAAAACGCAAACTTCCAACTTTAAACCGTACAAACTGCCTACGTTTTGAATTTACACCTACAAATTTGCAAAGAAAATCTTCCGGAGGAAATTCCATCAAATTCCGTGGGGATTTTTTATTCGCGATACCAATTTATTCCGGGCGGAATTTTTGTCCCTTTTTCGAAATTCATTGCCGATACCTATTTTTGAAAAGTGGTGAATATTCCGAGGGGAATTTTGTTCACGATAGCGCTGTTTGTTTTTTTCCAAAAAAAAAACTTTTGTTAGAAAAAATCGACAAAATTGCCGACTTTCCCACCAATCTGTGATCACTGCTGGAGTTAAATGTGGATTATGTCGAAAAAAAGCTGCCAGCAGCAAAGATAATGGAATACAGAGATATATAACTTTCCAGTGGAAGGGCGGCTGCCTACAAGCTGTTTTCCAGAAAAATTCATGAAGTCACACACACCTGCTCATTTCTATTATAGAATATGTGAGTTCATGAATTGGACTTTAATGCAAGAATTCGGTATGCTCTAATGTGTATTTCACTATTTTTCTTGATTTAATCAAAACCTCCACAAAAACCAAACAAATTCAATACGAAACACAAAACAATTAAACACCGCGATGTTCATAAAAGCAAGATGTTTCGCGGTCGGCCATTAGCAACATGCTTTTTTGTTGGTCACACGTATTTACAGACGGGGGCTCAAAATACAAAAACAACAATGTAAACAAATGGGTTTTGGGGGATAGACGTACGAAAGATAACCATCTCTTTTAGGCCCAAGTTATAGCCACACGTAAAATGCAACCGTAAAAATCATAGACAAACCATACTGAGACCCCCAACTGGCAATCCTCTTGCCGCTGGCCCCCTCGATTTTTTTTCAAATTCGCCATTTTGTTTTCCTATCGGTGTTATTTGAATTTAGAATCCGTGTGAGCAACAAAAAAAAAGCGAACAAAAAAAAATGTGGTGAGTTTTCTTTTGACAGAAGTCGATTGACAAATGTCAAAATATTGTGGTGTGGAATGTATCGTGTAACCTAAAATGGTGAAGTGAAAACAACCCCTTAGTCACCAAACAAGTTCCACCCAAGTGTCACTTCCAATTGGAGACTGGAACCTGTCAAGTAAATGTATTTCACCACTGAACCTTGTTCTAGAACCACTTAGAATTAGGTAGCTAGAAAGTTCTCGTCAGATGGCGGAGCGGGTATAAAAGGACAGCTTTTAGAAGAGGGCGAGACAGTTGATTTATAACAGTGATTGGTTAAAGTTCGAGATAGTAATAGTTTGTGAAGATAAACAAGTGAAAAGTAATAGAGTAAATTTAGTGATTGGTTTGAAACTTTGAAGAATTGTTTAAGAAATAGTGTTCTGGTACTTAATAAGTGAAATATTAGAATAGTCGATAAAAGTGTAATAAAAGTGAATTTTATTAGAGAAGTTAAACGGAATAGTGTTTTATCTTTACGAATCCCAGCCTGAATGTAACAATATGTTTACACAATTTTATTTTTCCTGCAACAAATTGAAAAAAAATGTAAGTTTTCGCGTATTTTAAGTGTGAATATTAAGAATCAAATACATTTATATTACAGCTAAGGAAGAAACCGACGTTGAGGCGTTCGCTAACCTTACCAAATATATTGGATCGCACTGGATACAACTATTTATACCTGATGGCTAGGAAGAATACCAAACGGAGTCGATATAAGTAAGCCATACTATTCAATAAATATGTTTCTCAATACCTTTAATTACTATTCTATCTTCAAGGTTTGATAAATCCAAAGTATTAATTACCTGCTGAATGCCGTGGAAACAATTGAATCCAATTGAAGTCAAAAACTGGGATTATTCTCGCCGCAACAACTCTCACCAAATTGATTCAGTAAATTTAGAGCAAAGGATCGATATAAGGTTTGATATCTTACGCAACCCCCTAAGGACTAATACTTAATTTAGCTTGATTATATGTTATTTGCAGGAGTAACTATCTTGAAACCCGCCCTAATTTACAAAACTTCGTTGTACAAGCACTTGTCACACTCTTGGCAAAAGAAACCAAATACAGATGGTTCGATACGAACAAGAACGAGTATAAATTATAATATTGTCGAAGATGTAAAGAAGTTTCTTCAGGGTTGTTTATAAAATTTCAAATTGGCTTTTCATTCGAATGTTTTATTTTATGCTTTCAGCCAGGCTCGGCTGAGCAACGTTACTACTGTGGAAATTCTATTCATTGTAGAGGCAGATGTGAATTTGTCTTTCTCGAAGAATCACCACATCCTTTCGCGACGAACAGTCGTACGACAATTTTCTATTGTCTTATTCGCTGCTAGTAACAACAAGAGACAATAACAAGAGTCTTAATTTGATGGATGAATCACAACAAGCGTATGTTGATTTTAAATGTTAGTTATAAGCAGTTTGAGCATTGAAATTCTTGTTGTTTATTTCAGTCTTACATATATTATCACAACGAAAAGGATATATAGCAGAAGATGCTGGGTCAAGTCAACAAATTGGAACAAAAGAGTGAGCAGCCATAGCAAAGACACCCCAGAGTTGTTTTAAATTATTTCAAAATTAACATAATGTATCTGTAAATGTATATGTAAAAGAAATGGTGTCTATTTATTTGGGCGGCAGGCAAATACTGTCTTGTGTAGCTACTAACAATCAATAAATCCTGCAGCAAATTTGCGAAGCGACTGTATGTGTGTTTTCTTCGATTTGTATTTTTTTATAAAGCGTTCCTTGTTGCAGAACTTAGAAGTAGAAGAGTTCTACCTGCTACCAAATGGAAAATCACCCCCGAACAGTAATCCACAACAAGGCGTTCATATACATCTCCAAATGCTCGGTGGCAAAGGAGGATTTGGATCCATTCTTCGTTCGGTGCCCAAATCGAAAAGAATACAAACTGTAACGTGCTTCTGTTTGCCTAGGGTCTTTGCTGGCATGCTTGCACCCGCTCTCTAAGCTCGCCGGAGGGCGTGGGAGCTTGACCCTAGCACGTCACAAAAACCATCTCATGCCAGTCTTCGCGTCAGATGTTGTTACGCCTGCGAGAAATTGCTTCATTACCCACCCTACCTCGGCTGTTGTACTCGCCTTAACAGCCCCTTAATTGGCATCTTCTCCTTCCTTTATTCCAGCAACATCCTTCCCTTTCCAAACCTCCTCATCCTCTCAACCCTTCCTAATCAAAACTCATGTTTACTTGTTTTTCCGTTTTCACAAATTCTTCGATTTATTCATTGTTATTGCTTTACACAAAAAAATTTTCTTAATTACTTTACGTTAATAACACAAAAGGAAAGTATTCTAAATTTATTAGATATCACTATCACACAACTCCCCACCCCAAATTTACTCCCTGTACCTATTCTCAATAGTCCCCTGCCCACAATTTCGTTTATGTATATATATATATAAATATAATAATTTATAATTGTCTAAAAAGACTCACCGACAAGTCTCACAACTGGCGATGAAGTGGCCACAGCATCCAGGTTGCGCTGGTATCCTTTTCTTTTCGTTGTAGGTACCTGTATCACTCTTACAAAATTATTATTATATATGTATATATATATCTAGAAATTGGTTCGTACTTAAGGTACCCCGCAAATTTCTTCTATCAATAAATTGAAATTACTTCCCTTTCTTGACAAAATATTTCTTAACAAGTTAAAACAAAATTGGCAAATTTTACGTTAAACAAAAATGGAAACAAAAATCTCAAAAAAGATGCAAAAAAACTAAAAAAATTTATTAATGTTCCGACCGGGATATGAACCGGGGTCTTCTCGCATAAGCGGTGTATTTAGCCGCTTGCCTAACCGCAGCGCCAACGGGTTCTTTTCGGATTGGCGTCTAATTTGCGGTATTCTTCTTTTTCTTTTGTCCGAATGGGATTCCTCAGGATTTTTGCCTATTTTTCGGACAACCGGGATAATATTTTGGGCGGCCAACACTTCCTGTTGGTCCGCCAAATTATAGGGAGTGTAATTACGGTTGAAGTCCCTGTTTCAAAAAAAAATGATTTTCACTTTCCTTATACATATATCCTATATATATAAATTATGCCTTGCTTTACCTTTCTACTAGAATCTTTCCTTCCTGCTTTCTTCAAGACCTTCCACAGTTGGTCGATATAATTTAGCTTTTACGTCCTTTATTTTTCTTTTTGTCTTTTGCACTGTTCAATCGTTTCACCATTTACTAAACTTTTTGCCGTATTTAAACTTTCGGCGCGAAACTATTCCGTCTGAGATTCAAATCACTAATAACTGCCACAGGAACCATTCAACGGCAAAACCAGACAATTTCCCCTTCTCTATTACTGCTGTTCTCAATAATTCTATTCTCTAATCTCTACTAGCAGTTTATTACGGTTGGCTTATAATCAAGCCGCTTTCGACTCTCTTTGCCCATTTCTCTTAATTAAATTTATTTCCGAACCATCCTGTGCTTCGCTCTACCGTACCTATTTTATGAACGCAATCATTATTGGCAAAGTAGTGCGCGAAGGGTCGGTAATGGAGAATACATTTTACAGACTACATTCTACCTACAAACAACAATAATAAAAAAAAAGTTCCATAGTATGGTCATGGCAAGAATAATGGAAGTGGAATGTGGAAGTCACACATAAGGTGGTCTTCTTCTGTCGACAATATACCTATCATCGTCGGGCAGCAACGTTTGTTTTGCTTTTTGCAACACAGGGCTTTTGCTTTTCGTTGATATGTAATACCAATGAATTGCAAAATACGAACCCACGCGGGCTGTGATGTTTTTATCTATTAGTTTCGATACAATTTGTGTTTAATTTTTATGGATGCCGATTGAAACGTGGGTCGCGAACCCCATTAAAAGCCGGGCAATTCGAACTCAGATAAGTGAAATTTGTTTGTTTAATGTTTTTGGACGTGATTCTTTGTGACATTTTATTTTAGGTTATTGCCGGATGTCTTTGGCATGGAATATACCAATGGGCTTGCCATTACGCGTTTCGAGATGGTACATACAACTGCCTATCACTTCTCGCACCCTGGATTTTAAGAACTTTGGCATGAGTTTAGCGTTCTGGCCTTGGACAAAGTTACTGTGGGCGAAGTTTCGATGGAACACCTCCTGGCCAACTCTAAACGACACTGGACGAGACCGTGAGTTGTAAATATTTTTCGATTTCTCGTGTGCCTTCAGCAACCCTTCAGAAATTCTTTGCCGGGTCAGTACGGTTTTCACCTCGTTAGGCACGACCAACATCTCAGGATCTGACAGTGACTTTAAGTTGCGAAGTACATTATAAGCTGAACCATGGGTGATCATGTTTTGCCCAAAAAGAGCATAGTATGGCTGGCATCCTATGGCTTCATGTGTGTCTGATCGCAGCGCACAAGCAATACTCGATAAATGCGAGTCCCAGTCATTTTGTTGTTCAGCTATAAGTACTCGCAACTTGTTTAAGACACTGCGGTTGACCCTTTCCGAGATGTTGGCTTGCGGGGAATAGAGGGCAGTCCGCACATGCCTAACACCATAATCCGACAAGAATTTCTGAAATTCATTCGAAATGAATTGTTTTCCGTTGTCGGAATGAATGACTTCGGGTGTGCCAAAGGCATGAAAGACTTCGCTCTCCAAATATTGCACTATCCGTGCAGACGTCGCTTTGGGCAGTGCCTTTAGAAATATAAATTTCGTGAAATGGTCGACAGCTATAAAAATAGACACATTACCTCGCTTAGTTCGTGGATAAGGTCCTAAGAGGTCGATATAAATGCGTTGCATCGGTCTTTCAGACACAATCTGCTTGGTGATAGGTGGACGAAGAATCGTGTTTGGTGCCTTCACTGACTTACACGTATCGCAGTGACTCACAAATTTTTTTATGTCCCTTACCATTCGGGGCCAATAATACTTTTCGCGAATGCGACTATAAGTTTTGGCAAAGCCGCTATGGCAAGATAGTTTAGTATTATGAGACATTTCTACTGCAATTTGTGTAAGCGAATCTGGCAGCCATAGACGCCATAACGAATCCTCGTCACCACTCTCACCAGTCCTGAACCTAACCCTTTTGTATATATATTTTCCCGATACAACTAGGTCAGGAAGAGCAGATTGGTTCTTGATTATGTTCTCCCTCAACTTGGCATATTGCTCCGAGTCAAACTCCTCCGAAGCTAAATCAACATCTACACCTATCGACGTTGCCGAAATCTCCTCCATGTCACCTCGTGATAAAGCATCAGGTACTATGTTGAGAGATCCCTTCCGATGCTCGATTATAAAATCAAATCGTTGGAGCTCTAAACTCCACCTCGCAAGTCTTCCGCTTAAATCTTTTTGCGACATTAGCCACTTTAGACTAGAGTGATCTGTTATTATTCGGAAGGGCGATCCCTCAACATAGGCTCTGAACCTTCGCACACTCAGCACAGCGGCAAGACATTCCAGCTCCGTGACGGTGTAGTTCTTTTGTGCCTTGTTGAGCTTCTTGGACATAAAAGCTATCGGAGTTTCGTGTTGACTCTCATCAAGTTGAAAGAGAACACCACCTACGCCCTCTGAGGACGCATCGCACTGAATCGTAAATTGCTTACTAAAGTCCGGCTGTGATAGGACAGGAGCGGAAGTAAGTGCCATTTTTAATTTTTCAAAGGCTTCGGTAGCTTCAGGTGTCATTTCGAAACTTTTTTTCTTTTTCAGACAGTCGGATAAAGGAGCAGCTAGATCTGAGTAGTTCCTAATGAATCGCCTATACCACCCGGTCAGGCCTAAAAATCTCCGAACTTGCCTTGGTGTCTTCGGAATCGGGAACTCTATCATTGCCTCAATTTTGTCAGGATTGGTCTTCAAGTTACCCTGGCCGACAATGTATCCAAGATACTTAATTTCCCGCATGCAGAACTTGCTTTTGTCGAGGTTAATAGTGAGATTCGCCCTACGTAAACAGCCAGCCACCTCGTTCAATACCCGGATGTGAGAATCGAAGTCCGCTGTACATATCAACAAGTCGTCTAAGTAAACAAAGACGTGTTCTCTTAGACGCGAAGGAATTACACGGTCCATGAGACGGCACATCCTTTGAGCGGCGTTGCATAAACCAAAAGGCATGACCGTAAACTGATACAGTGGCCGACCCGGTACTGCAAACGCCGTTTTGGTTTTGGACTCTTCGTCAAGCGGAATTTGCCAAAAGGCGTCCTTGAGATCGAGCCCCGTAATATAAAATGTGTCCTGTAGTCTACTTAGAAGACCGTCGATATGTGGCAGCGGATACGCGTCTTTGACGGTCACAGCGTTCACTTTTCGAAAATCTAAACACAACCGTACTTTACCAGGCTTCCTGACTAACACCGTAGGGGAACACCAAGGAGAGTTATTCTCCTCAATCACACCAAGTTCTAACATGCGGTCTAACTCCTTGAAGACTTCCTCCTGACGAACTGGAGACAATGGATAATGCCGTGATTTGATTGGCACTGCGCTACCAACTTCAATCACATGTTTTTCGAGGCTGGTTCTACCAAGACCTACCTCAACAAAGTTCGGAAAGAGCTTTTTCGTGGCATTTAAGCGAAGGTTTTGCTCGGGGGTAAGTTCTATCAGATCAGCTGTTTCTTTATAACTAACACTTTCTTCACTTAGCATGACATCGGTCTGGATTTCGTTGACTTGTGGGCCTAGATGGAACTCTCTCCAGAAATTCATTCCCAGGTAAACCTTCTGAGTTAAGTTGGGAATTAGGTAGAACAAAATGGGTTTAGTGACGCCATTCAGCGTTGTTTGAGCTTCGCAAAACCCCACGATCTCATGAGCTCTACCGTCAGCTGTGCGCACATGGTTCTTGTAAGGCTTCACTCTAATCCCATTTCGTTCCACCAACTCCCAACACCCACTACCCAACACAGAGATGGATGCTCCGCTGTCGAGTAAGCCAAAAACTTGCTCACCAGCCAGCTGAACGTTGGCATACATCCGACCATCTGTGTCTGAAGAAATGATAGTCTCCACAATCATTTTACGAATTTGTTGGCGGTTCCGGAACCGATGCCTGCATTTCAGAATATGTCTGCTTGCTGAACCACTATCAGTTCCCATTATCTGAGAACGAACCTTATAGTAGTTCAGTTTTCGTTCGTGCAGAGACTTCAGAGCGAAAGTGCTAATAGGGTGACTATCTAAATTAGAATCTGTATCTACTTTTCGCTTTAAAATTTTGATTTGAGCATTTTTAGAAGAGGGCTCAGTACTCTTTGTTAAGAAACACATTTGAGTGGTTACGAAACACAATTTAAGTGCAACGAACACCGCACCAAAGTGACCTACTCAAGAATACAACGAACAAAGCACCGTCAGCATACCAGAAGCAACAACCGCTCGTACGCTGACGCACCACTAACATTAAGCAATTTAGGTTATTGTAGCATTAAGAACTAGGTTGTTTAGGTTATCATTTTATGTAATTAATTTAAGTATAAAAGAGGCATTTTGGCCCAATAATAAAGGCAATCATTATTGATCCATCATAAAGGAAACATTCTTTTCATTTCCTCATCGATACATCATTTCTGGTGAACAAGTTCAAGTGCTTGGCTCACTATTCTACACGAGAACAAGTTAATGCGCTTGGTGTCTCTACTCGACTATCCACAACATTTTTGGTGACCCCGACGTTTCAACAAGAAACGAAATAACACGAACAAATGGAGCAATTGACTACGAGTCAATCAACGCTGGGAGACGAGATCCAGCAAGTAATAAGAAACTTCACAAAGGATTCCCCAACGCGGAAAACTACTGATGAATATTTCACCTCACGGTTAAATAGACTGGAGGCCTTATGGGAGGAGTTCGATGCAAATGACAATAAGATTCGCTCTCTAAAGGCAGTTCCCTTAGAAGACGACTATTTTGCATCGGACTACTATACCAAGATTAAGCAACTATACGACAAGTATAGTCTAATCCTGGGCGAATCGTTGGCACAGCTAAGGCTTAGCAACGACGAAAAGGCGACAATCGGGAAAAACCCGACAGCAAAGCCAATTTCAACCCAACAATCTCGGCCACAAGAGGACCAACAGGGGTGGGAGACACTCCATAGAAGACAGAAGGCCATGATGAATTCTTTAGCCCGCATAATCCAAGGATCGGCCAAAGAAGATGCCCCAACCCAGTGCCTACACGCAATGAACAAACTGTGGAGCCAAATCGAGGAAATTCATTACTCGATTTGGGAAACAGGCAATGATCCGGTAGCCGACGGGTATGACATGGACGCCTACATCAAGCTGGAGGCAGAGGTTCTACGGAATCAAGCTCTTTTGGGAAAGGCAACATCAACCGCTCAGAAGAACAATACGGCATCGCAGATTGTCGCAGATCATCCGGCGATTCAGCTACCAAAAATGACGATACCAAAATTTGACGGAGATCATCTGAAATGGCAGACATTTTCAGACATATTCCAAAAAATGATCCATGATCAGCCATTACCACCAATCCAAAAAATGTGGTATTTAAAGACAAACGTGTCAGGGGATGCAGAGCGGTTATTGCGACACCTTGAGCTAACTGAAGATAATTACCCTATAGCTTGGAGAACGCTACAAGATCGATTCAGCAATAAAAGGGCCATCACATCAGCACTGATTCAACGACTTACTGGGTTACCTAGTATCACCTCAGAGATGAAGTCAATCAGAGAGTTTCATGACGCCATTCATGAATGCCTTGCAGCACTCAAAACGCTGGGTATCGAGACCGACTCCTGGGACCCACTCCTCATCCACCTATTAATCAAGAAATTAGATCGGCCAAGCCATCTTCTATACGAGCAATCATTACGAAACCCACGAGAATTACAAACTATAGATGAGTTCTTAAAATTTCTGAAATCCCGATTCGAGGCCTTAGAAGCTGTTGGTGGAAAGGACAAGACGAGAGTGGTGACAAGCATGGCCACATCCAATATCGAAGGCTGCAAGGTGTGTGGCATAAGAGGTCATCCGATTTATTATTGTGAAAAATTCCTCGCATTGTCACCAACGGAACGGCTCAAATGGACCCAAAGAAAACGGCTTTGTGTAAATTGCTTCAAAACTGACCACACTTCCAAAACATGCTCTGCACGATGTTGCACCAAATGCTCAGGGAAGCACAATACCTTGTTGCATCTGGAACGTGGAAACACAACAACACAACCGAGCGAAAGGGAGGCTCCGACAACTGTAGCCACGATCCAGCAAGTAAACAATAAGCAAGGTTACGTCCTTCTAGCCACCGCAAGAGTGACCATCACCGCAAGCAATGGACAAAGATGTGAGGTGCGAGCCATGCTGGATTCCGGTTCACAAATAAACTTAATAACTGAGAGACTCATCAAACGCCTCTCTCTGTCACCAACACCATCATCACTCTGCATCGAAGGCATTGGCAGGAGAACACGAAGCTCAAATCAGCGAGTCAACATCGGACTACGATCGACAAGCGGAAACTTTGATTGCAGAGTGGAAGCATTCATACTTCCAAGCATTGTATCACCTCAACCCACTCAAAACCTGGATACCACCAACTGGATCATACCTGAAAACATCAAGTTAGCTGACCCAAACTTCCACCGATCCGACAAAATCGATATTCTACTGGGAGCGGAATTCTATCATCATCTCATGCGACCAGAGAAGATACAAATTGGAGACCGGATGCCAATCCTCCAAAACACCGTACTAGGTTGGGTCGTAGCTGGAAAAATTGGAGACATAACACCCAACACAGCAACATGTGGGATATTCTGCGAAGAAGACTCCACGAATGAACTTATCGAAAAATTCTGGAGGATTGACGATTTCGAAACCACACCAAGACCATTAACATCAACAGAAAGGTACTGTGAAACACATTTTACGCAAACTGTGTCGAAATCTGAAACCAATCGCTTCATCGTACGACTACCCTTTCGGGAAAATGGGACAAACTTAGGTGACTCAAGGAAAACAGCCTTAAATCGATTCCTAGCATTAGAAAGACGACTCAATAAAAACCCAAACCTAAGAGAGGACTACGTAAGGTTTATGGACGAATATGAATCACTTCAGCATATGCAAGAGATCAAACTGGGATTAATCCAAGGATCACATTTCTTCATACCACACCATTGCGTCTTGAAACCAGACAGTAGCACAACCAAGCTACGTGTGGTGTTTGATGCATCTGCAAAGACGTCATCTGGGTTGTCGCTCAATGACATTCTACACACCGGACCCACCATACAAAGTGAACTATTCTCCATACTCCTTCGATTCCGAATACACAAGTACGTCTTTACAGCCGACATTGAGAAGATGTACAGGCAGATACTCATCCAGGAAGATGATCAAATGTATCAACTCATCATTTGGAGAAGGCAATCAACTGATGAGATCAAGTATTACAAGCTCAAAACCGTAACATACGGTACATCATCAGCACCTTATTTGGCCACCAAATGCTTACAATATTTAGCATTCCAAAATAAGATAACACATCCAGTTGGAGCCCGAATACTTCAAGATGACTTTTATGTCGACGACTGTATCAGCGGAGCAGACAGTATCCCACTGGCAAAGGAAGCCCAAGCCCAAGTCACTTCACTACTTCACAGTGCCGGATTCAAACTGCGCAAATGGTGTGCAAACCATCCAGCATTACTTCAGGATCTCCCAGTGGAGGACCACGAAGTCAACCTCGACTTCAGCGAATCAACACACTGCGCAATAAAAACCTTGGGGGTAATTTGGCAACCAAAATCGGACCAATTGTGCGGAAGAGCTCAGTTATCCGACATCTCCATACTCACGAAGCGATCAGTTAGCTCCGACATTGCACGCATCTTTGATCCATTAGGACTCTTTGGCCCGGTGGTTGTTAAAGCAAAAATGTTCATGCAACAACTATGGCACCTGAAGCTGTCGTGGGACGACGAGTTGCCCGAACACCTAAGACAAGAATGGATAGCGTTTAGGAACAACCTGTCAACACTCAATCAGGCCAAGATTTCAAGGCATGTGTTCAACCAAAGAACTCCAATATCCGTACAAATGCACACATTTGTGGATGCATCAGAGCAAGCTTACGGAGCAGCAGTTTACTTACGGTCAGTCTACAAGGATCGAACAACACTCGTAAGATTACTCTGTGCAAAATCACGCATAGCGCCAGTAAAACAACAAACCCTTCCTCGACTTGAATTGTGTGCTGCAGTATTAGGAGCTGAACTCACAAATAGAGTCCGAGAAGACTTGAGACTTCAAGAAACTCCAATTTTCTTCTGGACCGATTCCAAAATTGTATTATCATGGATTAACTCGACTTCCTCATCACTACACACCTTTGTGGCAAATCGAGTGGCAAAAATACAGGAGTGCTCCTTGGCAACCCAATGGCGTCACGTCCCATCCAAGGAAAACCCAGCAGATCTTCTATCTCGCGGAATATCAGCAGTCGGCTTTATGTCATGCAGTATGTGGCTTTACGGACCACTCTTCTTGCACGGAAACGAAGCAGCATGGCCCCAACCCTTCATAAAGGAACAAGATCCTAATTTCAACCTGGAAAGAAAGAGAAAGCATGCAGTTGCTTTAGCATCAACACAAAACAGCACAGAGCAGATGATTTACCACATCAATCATCGAAATTCCTTTAATTTCCTTCAGCACACTATTGGCTACGTTCTTCGGTTCATCAGAAGATCCAGAAAAATAGACACCAACAAGGCAAACCATACAGCACTATCGCCTAAGGAACTCAACGAAGCTCTTACGGTCATCATAAGGCAAGTACAAGGATCAGAATTTGGGAAGGAAATCCAAGACCTTAAGAGTCACAAGGGCTTATGCAAATCCAACACAATGATCACCCTAGCACCATTTCTAGACGAAAAGGGTATTCTACGAGTCGGAGGCCGGCTAGAAGCCGCTCCCATTTCTTTCAGTGCAAAACATCCCATACTGATGCCATATAATGAATCAGTAACTAAAATGTTGTTCAAAACAAAACACGACGAGCACAACCATTGTGGACCACAGACACTCCTCTCCATCTTGAGACAACAGTTCTGGCCAATCAAGGGAAAGATCATGGCTCGTCACACAGTTCATAATTGCGTTAAATGCACCAAAGCTAAACCACAATTAATGACTCAAGTAATGGGAAACCTCCCAGCAGATCGCGTCTCACCAACCAGACCATTCATGATCTCCGGTGTTGACTTTTGTGGCCCCCTATGGGTGCACTACAAGGTCAGAGGAAAAAAGCCGCACAAGGTGTACCTAGCAGTCTTCTGCTGCTTTACAACCAAGGCAGTACACTTAGAGATTGTGACTGACCTAACAACGGAAGCATTTATAGGAGCCCTTCGAAGGTTTATCAGCCGACGCGGTCGCATTCAAACACTTTACTGCGATAATGCAACCAATTTCGTGGGAGCAAGAAACCAGCTGCTCGATGTCCTTCATGTTCCAGAAGCAAAGGAGGCCATAATCAAGGCCAGCAGCGACAAGGGTATAGCATTCAAATTCATCCCACCTCGAGCCCCTCATTTTGGCGGTCTATGGGAGGCAGCAGTGAAATCCGCAAAGCACCTTCTCATTAAAACAGTTTCACCAGCATCATTGACACACGAAGAATTGGAAACCATAGTCATTGAAATTGAAGGCATTTTGAATTCAAGACCACTCACTCCTCTGTCATCGAATCCAAACGACCTAGCTGCACTAACACCTGGCCATTTTCTTATCGGCGAGCCTTTGATTGCTCAAGTCGACAGTGATACCGCTCCAGAGAAAACCAATCTGCTTACCCACTGGAAGGCGATTGGCCATTTGAAGCACGAATTCTGGAAACGATGGTCGACCGAGTACCTGAACGAACTACAATATAGGCACAAATGGAACCAGGAAAAGAACAACATCAAGGTTGGCGACATGGTCATAATCAAGGAGGACAACACGCCAACACTTCAATGGCCAATCGGAAGAGTGACTGAAATCTTCAAAGGTGATGACGACAGGGTTCGAGTAGTCAACGTCAAAACCAGATCAGGAACATGGAAGCGACCAATCCATCGGTTAGCCCCCTTATTCAAGGAACCTGATGATAACGATACGAACACATCTGAAGCTGCAATGACCTCATCCGAACTCGCAACAGATGATACGAGAGATACACCCACGAAACGAAGAAGGACATCATATGTCTCACTAGCGACCACGATCATGCTGTCATTGCTACTACTACCAATAATATGCGCGTCGCCAGTGAACGTAACAAGGTTCAACAATCAGCCAGGAATTTATTTCGAAGATCTCGGATCCACGAACATAGTGGCAACCGAATGGAAAATTGTCGTGTACTATGACCTAACACCTATTCAAACAGAACTAGGAGCATTCGATAATGGCACGACGGCACTTCAACACCTCTGCAACCAGTTACAACAAAAGGCAACATGCACTGCACTAGTAACACATTTCATTGCCATCAGGAGCAAACTGAAAACAGACTCCAACCTATTCTCAAAACGCCGAACGCCTCGGGCAGCTATCAACTTCGTTGGCAATGTAGCGCATACTTTATTCGGGCTGCTTGATTCCGACTACGCAGACGAACTATCCCGAACCATTAACCAATTAAGGGACAATGAAGCACACCTATGGACGATGCTAAAAAACCAGACCTCAATCATAGATTCCACGATCAATATCATGAAACGGGATCAACTCGAAGCCAGAGAACACATGAACATCCTTCAAAACCAATCCAAACAGATCCTTGCTCGAATTGGAGAGGCCTCTGAGCAATCCAAAATCTTTCAAATCTTCACATCCTTGACAATGCAGTTAATGATCGTGGCATCCAACCTGCAGCGAATTGAAACTGCAATTCTCGACACATTAACGGACGCACACTATGGAACCATTAGCCCCCTGCTACTCTCCCCAGCACAATTAAGGGCAGAAATCACGAACATCAAAAATCATCTACCGCAGTCACAAAAACTGCCATTCGAACGAGAAGATTTGCTACACTTCTACAAAATTCTAACAGCAACAGGAGGAGCAACTGATAATCATCTTCTGTTCGTTATCAAGATTCCACTCGTCGAACAAGAACCCTTCAACTTATTTCGACTGATACCATTCCCGGCAAAAGTAAACAACACGCTTCTAATCATCAATCCATCAATGGAAATTCTCGCCATAAATCGCCACAGAGATCAGTATTTCGCAATGACGACAACAGAACTGAAGGTTTGTGACAAAGGCAAGGACCTACAATTCTTCTGTTCCAACAAAAAGGCAAAATACCACGCCGGATCACAGGCATATGATTGCGAGTTCAATCTGTTCAACAATAATACAGTACCATCATGCAATCTTATAAGCCCAACCAATAACATGATGTGGACTCAGCTAAGCAGCAGTAACCAGTGGATATTCGGCACACTCCCAGACATTCAACTAACGGCCGTATGTAAAACAAAAACCATTCAAATTGAGCTTACTGGATCTGGACTTCTCTCACTTGACGATGGCTGCGTAGTAAGAAATCATCTAATCACCATCCAGGCACATCAAACGACGACCAGCACATTGCATACCTCTTACATCAGCTTTGGGAACATCTCATCAGTCATCAACCACCAAAAAACACACGCCATTCTTGAATTAATTCCTGCATTCAACAATACATCTATCAAATCCTTGACGACTCTCCAAACTCAACTTGCAGACTTGCAACCCCAAGGATTCCCAGAATTACAGGACACGGTATTCATTAATAGCATTCATCATCATTTAATTAGTTATCTGGCGCTTCTGGTGTCACTTTCCGTTGGATTCACTATTATCTACAAACTGCGCAGTCGAATGACGACATCTACAAGGTCCACACCTGTTCCGGCAACTCGAGCGCAATACAATGTCAGCGAAACATAAGAACATATTTGAATGCAACGCAATTCAACGCGGGGAGAATGTTAAGAAACACATTTGAGTGGTTACGAAACACAATTTAAGTGCAACGAACACCGCACCAAAGTGACCTACTCAAGAATACAACGAACAAAGCACCGTCAGCATACCAGAAGCAACAACCGCTCGTACGCTGACGCACCACTAACATTAAGCAATTTAGGTTATTGTAGCATTAAGAACTAGGTTGTTTAGGTTATCATTTTATGTAATTAATTTAAGTATAAAAGAGGCATTTTGGCCCAATAATAAAGGCAATCATTATTGATCCATCATAAAGGAAACATTCTTTTCATTTCCTCATCGATACATCATTTCTGGTGAACAAGTTCAAGTGCTTGGCTCACTATTCTACACGAGAACAAGTTAATGCGCTTGGTGTCTCTACTCGACTATCCACAACACTCTTAGTAAATGCTTCTGAATTTAATTGGATGTGCCGGGGTTGTTCTCCCAGGAACGACTCTCCCCGCTTCTCCTTTCGCTCCTGCGGTAGTTTCCCGGATGCTCCGTACATTCCGGAGTTGCCACACCTTTCTTACCACAAAGAAAACAAAACAAATTTCGGACATGAGACGGACATTGGTAGAAAGTGTGACCGGACTGATCACAATTCCAACAGTTAAGAGCAGAAAAGCTTACTCTCCTGTTGCCAGATGCTAAAGCAGCAACTTCTTCCAAGTCCGGATCAGATTGTTCTGTTTCTTCCTGAACCCTAATCTCATGGACCACTCTTTGAGAAGTAGAACGTTTTGCAAGAAACCGCTCCGTTTCCCTTGCTTTATTTCGAAGCTGCTCTAAGGTTTTGATGTCGGCCGCTAAGAGCACTTCGCCTATTTTGTCCTTGGCGTTGCTTCTTATGACATCGATTAGCTTCTTCGTATCAAATGGATCGTTGAGGCGATCGTTTAGATCTATTATCGATCCATAAAATTCCTCAAACGATTCTTTGTATTGTTGCTTCCTGGTAAGCAATCTCATGAAGATGTCCACGTCACTCTCCGGACGACCAAACTCCTTTTTCATTGCAGTCTTAATCTCTGCGAAGTTCGCCGCTGGGTTCTTGCGTAGAAACGCCCAAAACCACTTGTTCGCTTTTCCGAACAGAAGAGTATGGAAATTGGCGGTAATTTGTTCGTCGCTGTATGAGGACGAAGCCTGGAGTCTGTTGACTTTGAACAAAAAATCAGATATGTTTTCCGACCCATCAAATTTCACATTCCACCGATCTAACCTGCACATTCCGGACGAGCTGAAATTGGAGCCGCCTTGTGCGTTCGAAGCAGCTTGAGAAAGAGAACGTCTGGGGTTTGGAACGGGATGTGTAACGCTAGTCGGTTGTGGTTGACTGTGTTGAGGAATGTCACCTTCAAACGGATTGGACGGGTTAGAAATATTATCTAACCTATCTATGACCCTATTCATAAACAAATCCATTTGTTGGAAAAATCGAACTTGGTTTATGTTGAGATTGCGTTCAATTCTGTCCGCTAAATCGTCGTTTACGGGATTCGGAGCGTTTGACGAACCTGCCACCGGTTCGTTTATATTTTGCTCTCGCGACATGTTTGGAGATGACTCTTCCGAAAAATCTACTGAGTTATCAAACGTTAATCGGCTAATATTCTTATTGTATCGCGTTTGAAACCTATCAAAATCTGATGCCGTATGTACCCTATCTGCTGTAAACTCGTTGTCGATAATAGAATAGTTCTGGTTACTCATATTAGCCAGACGGCTTAAGCTTTCCAAAGTTAATTCGAAAAACAAAAAAAATCGAAAGAACGACACTTATAATTCAAAAGAAAAGGAAAATAATAAATAAAAATAAACAAATCTAAATAAAACAAGGCTTAACATACATATAAAATATAAAGAAATTGAAATAAACATACGAAATTAATAGACTAAACGAACTATGTATTCCACACAAAGTTTTCCCAAAATCTGCGAACTATCTAAAGCATTAATTGGTTGAGGATGAGGATCATGGCTGAGAAGGGATACTACTGGAGAAAAGAGACGATGCCGTAGTTCTGTGAGCCGAAAAGAAATGAAAAGTTGAAATATTCTACTTATGCGGTGAAATTTTTAAGCTACTTTACTAACTTTACTCTAAAGTTGACTTTTCTTTATTATTTCAGGACACAGACGATCAAATATAATGACTGCTGTGGCTCCAAAAAGAAAAACAAGAAAAATTTGTTATTGAGAGAATAACACAGACGACAATCTGCTGATATCCCCTGGTTTCTCTACAAATACTCTGTGGATGTGTTTGTGTATGTCCGGACATGTGTGAACCTGCTGTACAGATTCCCACATGACTCGGACACTTTAGAACACATATCTGTTTGTAATTTGGAATCATCCTCCTCATCGCAACGCGATACCGGGTCTACGTCACCCAATCATCGGGACTTATGAGGAAATATGATAACAAACCCACAAAACGTTAAATTTAAAAATAAAAATAAAAAATAAAACAAAAATTGAAAGGCTCTACATAAAATATGCCGCGCTATTTTTCAAGCGGGCCTCACGTTGTGGATGCCACTTAAAAAAAAACCGAGGCATCGGTTACAACGCTTCACGTTTGGGCGCCATTTTGTAACGTGCATGCTTGCACCCGCTCTCTAAGCTCGCCGGAGGGCGTGGGAGCTTGACCCTAGCACGTCACAAAAACCATCTCATGCCAGTCTTCGCGTCAGATGTTGTTACGCCTGCGAGAAATTGCTTCATTACCCACCCTACCTCGGCTGTTGTACTCGCCTTAACAGCCCCTTAATTGGCATCTTCTCCTTCCTTTATTCCAGCAACATCCTTCCCTTTCCAAACCTCCTCATCCTCTCAACCCTTCCTAATCAAAACTCATGTTTACTTGTTTTTCCGTTTTCACAAATTCTTCGATTTATTCATTGTTATTGCTTTACACAAAAAAATTTTCTTAATTACTTTACGTTAATAACACAAAAGGAAAGTATTCTAAATTTATTAGATATCACTATCACACAACTCCCCACCCCAAATTTACTCCCTGTACCTATTCTCAATAGTCCCCTGCCCACAATTTCGTTTATGTATATATATATATAAATATAATAATTTATAATTGTCTAAAAAGACTCACCGACAAGTCTCACAACTGGCGATGAAGTGGCCACAGCATCCAGGTTGCGCTGGTATCCTTTTCTTTTCGTTGTAGGTACCTGTATCACTCTTACAAAATTATTATTATATATGTATATATATATCTAGAAATTGGTTCGTACTTAAGGTACCCCGCAAATTTCTTCTATCAATAAATTGAAATTACTTCCCTTTCTTGACAAAATATTTCTTAACAAGTTAAAACAAAATTGGCAAATTTTACGTTAAACAAAAATGGAAACAAAAATCTCAAAAAAGATGCAAAAAAACTAAAAAAATTTATTAATGTTCCGACCGGGATATGAACCGGGGTCTTCTCGCATAAGCGGTGTATTTAGCCGCTTGCCTAACCGCAGCGCCAACGGGTTCTTTTCGGATTGGCGTCCAATTTGCGGTATTCTTCTTTTTCTTTTGTCCGAATGGGATTCCTCAGGATTTTTGCCTATTTTTCGGACAACCGGGATAATATTTTGGGCGGCCAACACTTCCTGTTGGTCCGCCAAATTATAGGGAGTGTAATTACGGTTGAAGTCCCTGTTTCAAAAAAAAATGATTTTCACTTTACTTTTTACTTTTAAATTCATTTTTATTGGGGTTATAATTAAACTTACATACTAGACAAAAACGATTAAATCTAATTTAAAGCTAACATTTATCTTAATTCTAGCTTACTGGCTCATAGCGAGCGCTCTAAACTTAACTATATCCTTAAAATTATTGCCTTTCGGCCTTAAATCTATCTATATTTAATTTGTTTTGTTTTTTATTCTTCAAGAAACTTTAGAAAACTTGAATTCTTTATTTATGTTCTTTTATTTAAATCTACTTAAAACTACCTAAGCTACTTAACCTAAATTAATTATAATCAGGGTGGTGAGCAATCTTATGGATTGGTCACTATCCTGATCGCGTCCGTGGGCGCCTGACAGCCGCCAACAAGGGTTCATCCGTGCCGCCGAGAGTCGATCGAGGCCATAAGCTACGGTCGAGTCTCGGTAGCACTTACATGTTGGCTGGCCCAGTCCCTCCCAAGGACCCCCTACTCTAACCTAAGCCTACCAACTTAATATCTAGCTTAAAACTAAGGAGGATGCTACGTCAGTAGCGCACCGGCCCGGGAGAGCGTATCCACCCTCACCTCTTCCTCAAGCCACCAAAATTCGGTGAACTGCTTTGCCGTATCGACCCTGTCCCGTTCCGCAATTGCGGTACTAAAACGGAGGAGCTCCTGAGCATTGGCGGCGGACCCGTCGTGGATGAGCCGCTTATCCCTCGCGCCGCGGTGGCTGTGGTACAATACCGGCACACCATCTTTTGTCTGGACTAACCCTTTCATGTCCACATGAAGAAATGCCTCAGGCGGGATAAAGCCAGACCGAAGCGTACTCTCGTGGTACATTAAATTGGGGTAGTAAGCCCCTGAGATCAGGTTATTATCACTGGCCATCGCCCTTGCAACGTGCCTCCGAATCACCTTAATAAGGAAATTGTCAATCCTGTTCAGTTGAGCCCCGTTGTATAGGGTCCTGTTGGGATAATATTTTATGTACTCTGATTCAGGAGTTCTAAACAACCCTAGACAGGCCCTGAGACATTGTCTCTCAAACACCCGAATCTTTTCCATATAGGACGGCGCTATATTGAACCACATGGGACAGCCGTAAGCGATTATGGGCCTTATAAGGGCCACGTAGCAGATGACCTTCACCCTGGAATCAAGTTGACTGCTACGAAACAGTCTCCTTGTCCGAGCGTAGGCCCCCTTGGCCCCAGCAAGACAAGCATCTATATGTTTGTCAAAATACAGATACTGGTCGAGCCATATGCCAAGATACCTGACCACGGTTTTCACCGCCAAAGGCCGCTTCTGTTGTCCAATAATTGTTAATTTTCTCCAGTTTTTTCTGGTATCCCCAGAGGCCCCAGCCAATGGAGTTCTGAACAGGATTGTTTCCGATTTTTGGAAATTGATTTTCAACTTCCAATCATCGCAATACCTCTTAATTTGTTCGAAGTCACGCTGCAGAAGGATGTTGATGACCTCGATTTTTGGTCCTGACCTGTACGCCACTAAATCGTCTGCGTACGCTATAGAATGTCTGAGGGAACCCACCAGATCACTTGTGTAAATATTAAACAGGACCGGAGAATTCACTGCTCCCTGTTGTAAGCCGTTTTTAATTTTGAAAACCCTGCTCGAAGTCACATTGCCAGCTTTGACAACGAACTTCTTTCCCATAAGCATGTCATAAATCATATACAGCAAAGGTTTTTGAATGCCCAATCTGGTCAACTTATAGAAAAGCCCCTCCAACCATACGGTATCAAAGGCCTTCTCAAAGTCGACCAGGCAGGCACCCGTGCATTGCTTCTTACTTTTATTCCACTGAATGTCGGAGACCAGCTTCGACGCGGCATGAATAGTGTCATGCCCCGCTCTAAAGCCAAACTGATTTTCACTTTCCTTATACATATATCCTATATATACAAATTATGCCTTGCTTTACCTTTCTACTAGAATCTTTCCTTCCTGCTTTCTTCAAGACCTTCCACAGTTGGTCGATATAATTTAGCTTTTACGTCCTTTATTTTTCTTTTTGTCTTTTGCACTGTTCAATCGTTTCACCATTTACTAAACTTTTTGCTGTATTTAAACTTTCGGCGCGAAACTATTCCGTCTGAGATTCAAATCACTAATAACTGCCACAGGAACCATTCAACGGCAAAACCAGACAATTTCCCCTTCTCTATTACTGCTGTTCTCAATAATTCTATTCTCTAATCTCTACTAGCAGTTTATTACGGTTGGCTTATAATTCAAGCCGCTTTCGACTCTCTTTGCCCATTTCTCTTAATTAAATTTATTTCCGAACCATCCTGTGCTTCGCTCTACCGTACCTATTTTATGAACGCAATCATTATTGGCAAAGTAGTGCGCGAAGGGTCGGTAATGGAGAATACATTTTACAGACTACATTCTACCTACAAACAACAATAATAAAAAAGAAGTTCCATAGTATGGTCATGGCAAGAATAATGGAAGTGGAATGTGGAAGTCACACATAAGGTGGTCTTCTTCTGTCGACAATATACCTATCATCGTCGGGCAGCAACGTTTGTTTTGCTTTTTGCAACAAAACCATGATGCTTGTCGTGACCTCAGTGGCGCGACACTTCGCGATATCAACGAAGAGAAATGCCTTAAGGCATACACATACGGTAAATACAATGAAGAGCCATCAACATCCAAAAAAGAAAGTCCATCCATTTCAGCTAAATAAAATTAACAAATCTTTGTTTACTTTAAATAAACTTATAATACACAAGTAAGGTTAGGTAAACCGAATGAATTGATCCTATATCCAAATCTGGCAATCACTGTGTCGTAAATAGAGATGAGACCCATGCGAGGCGCCGTTTTAATTTAGTGAATAAAAACTTAAAAGCTTTGGTCCACTGCTCATCCGAGTTAAATTGTATATTGTATTCTGGAAATAGACAATTGTTTTGACTGCATATTCAAAACCACAGGTGCATAACACTTACTTGATTGAGTACGAGTTTCCCGTTGATGGGTCAATGATCATTCCCTTCTCCACTTTGTAGGGCAAGCAAAACTCTGTGTTTCACCTATTGCTGGAACTGTATGAGGCAATCTAGGAAGGCAAACATCGCCGCATCGAACTTCGATCAAAACCACTTTCGTTAGGATCGATATCTAAATTACGGCATTTTATTGTGAAATATCATATCATTAAAACTCATTCAATGTACTTACGCGTTATTCTGCCATTGCTTGCTCATTAATACTGCCCAAACTCCCATCTAGTATGAGTAGATTTTGGCATCTTTGGCAGGCAAAGCTGACCGACACACTCTATCATCAGTCATAGTCTTTCGGTGATGGTGATAACCTAGCGAATGTGTAATATCAGCTTGAGGCAACCTTTTCAGTATCAGAATTTGCAACTTGCATTGCTCCAAGTTGTTCTCTGTGTGGTTCACAGCAAAAGAACCTTGTGCAGCACATCATCTGAGACGTGTTGTTCGAGAGTTATTTCATTCTCTATGGTACGTAGTGCAGCAGTAAGTTCGGCAACCTCGTTCCACAGGTCAAAACTTTGATTCTGAAATGTAAGCGTTCTTTTGTTTTAATGAGGAATTGTGTTTTATATACGAAACTTACATGTAACTAAACCGATTGGCAGCTTCCTCATAGTCGTTGTCTTCTTTTTCCAGTTTATACGCTTCAAACTAGATAAGTTGAAAGTAATTTGTAGAATGGGATTCATTCTCTCTCCGTAGAGACGTAGTACCTGGACATCAAAGTTGTTGGGAAGTTGAGTTTTTGCGGTTATAATCCGTGCATTTGCTGCACGAGGATCGGTGGAACGTGCTTTCTGGACTTGAGCTATGATGTAGTTTTCTTCAGTACTTAAGGCCCATTTTATTCACTCGAAGTTGAACACAACTCGGGGAGTTTGCCATATAAAAATCCCGAAGTTGTGTTCAACTTCGAGTGAATAAAATGGGCCTAAATCCATTCCACAAACTTTTATTAAATCCACGAAATCGAAAACTATGAAAACAATAATTAAAATGTCAAGTCAAATGGAAATGAGCTTGACAAGAGTGGTGAATCTGTTGTGTCAGTGTCAGTTTTAACCGTGGTCAGCTGTGACAATCGTGGCAGTGTTCAGAAGTATTGCTTTTTTTTAAAAGAGGTTCAAATCAAATTCGGTGAATAATTATTATCTCAGCACATTTTCATCAATTTTCTTGTTAGTTGTTTCATTACATTCTGTATGTATCTATTCATTCACCATTATTGTTCCATTATAATACCAAAACACACGACTTTATAAATATTATAAATGTAGGCTTTGAAATACAAGCCACATAATAGTTGTAGTTGTTGTAATTAGCGTGCTGAAAATCCTACTTTACTTTGCTTTGCTGAGATCGAAGCTCAAAAAAACAGACCTATTATGTGATAAACATATTCTACTCGATTTATGTTAACTTAATGTTCGCTAAAAATGTTTTTATGTGTTTATTATTCTTCAGAACTGTTTATCTTTATTTTATGTCTAATAAATATACAATTATTTTTTTTCAAATTGATCATTGTTCACACAAAATTTAGTTGTAATAATTATTTTCAAATTTAACGGACAAAATTTGATGAACGCAGCCAGCAACTTTGCCCACAGCGGAAGCGGGTGGCAAGCAACTTTGCCCACAGCGGAAGTGGTCAAGTTTAGGTGCCAGTGTGTTGGTGAGCTGAAATTTTTGAAGTTTCGTGACATTTGTCAATACGATTTTCTATGTAACAATACTAACGCACCTAAACTTTGCCACCCCATGGTAATGTAGCTTGTAGGCAAGTAACGGAAAAACGGCCGAAGTTGGTGGTCTCAGTATTGTCTCTGGTAAAAATTTTCTTTTGCTTTTTTAGAGCACTTAATACTAATGGTTGAACTCAATCTTGATTTTAAAATGTTGCTTATGAATTATAAAGCTAGTTTATTAAACAAAAATAAACAAATAATCTTAAAATTTCTAGAAAAATTATTTATTCATTTTTCCGTACGAAAAACTTTTTCCGATCTACTTCTCAGCATAAACTACAAAGAGGATCTATCTATATATGTAGAGGACATCAGGATGAATTCAAGGATACCAAACACTTAGAGATAGCTCGTACCATTCACTAGGGACGGGTGCGAAAGTGTAACGTTTCTCATTAACTTGTAACATTGTATGGAAAAAGCTACACTTTCGCGTCCGGCTCTGAAATCAATGATTAGTTACCATTAAGTGTTTGGTGTCTCTGAGTTTGTTTTAAAGACCCCCAACAAAATAACATAGGTCATTAAAGGCTTTAGAGTTGAGTTTACAATTTAGCAATTGAAGCGGATGGGAAAGGATAGTTTTGTTCGTACGTTAGGTATGCAGTTTTAAATAAGAATCCAGACAATTTAAGTATGTTGTCTTGTAGGAAGAGATATAGTAAACTGAACTCTTTTAAATAGACAATCAAGCAAATTGAAGCAAATTATTATAATTTTTTTGGTACCTATACCTATCAAAACACCAACCCATAGGTCAATCTTCTCGGGATTTCGAACTCGACAACAATTTTTATACAGAAATTTTGTTTTCGATTGTGTTATCATCACTTTAACTTTATTTATTACATTGTTCTTATTTTTCACAGAACATATTAAGTATATAGGTATGTACTCTGAAATGTAATCTGATTTAGGAACGATCCTAAATTTTGTGATGCCCGTTAGAGATTTACCCAGATGATACAGCTGTTTTTGATTGTTTAGGTACCTCCTGTACACACCTATTACAAGCTTGGTCTGGAAATAAGTTTAAAAACATTTGTAGGGAAATAAAAATATGCAATTGGTATAATTTTGACAAAACCTTATTAGCTCTTTTTTCTACGACGCAAAACGTTTGTTTTTAAATTTTTTTAGGTGATAGGTGATGGCTGCTGCAGTTTTATGTCGTTTTCGATTTGGCTTTTCAGATTTTGATCTGAGATTTCAGATTTCTGCTGGCAAATCGAACATAAAATCTTAATTATATTGGTATGTGTGTGTATTGAGTTGGCGGCAAAAAAAACATATTTGCACTTGCACTCGAAATCCATTTCAATTGATTTTCACACATTTATAGTACTGCATTTCGAAATCATTTAATATAAAAACTCGATCCCATATGCGTAAAATAAATAATTCAGTTAAAAAAGCAACCCTCCCAACGACAAACAATTCGTAACCGACGCTGTGTGTCATAAACATTGGTGTTAGTGCAAGTATGTGTAAAATCTGAGGAAAAATTGAGATTTCTCAAAAGTGATCTGAGATCAAAAAAAAGATTGATTTTTGTGGCAAATCGAAAATGAAAAGCAATCTCGATCAAAAAAAAAATTGATCTTTTGCCAAATCGAAAACGACATTAGTTTGACCACATGTGTTTTCTAATGTGGTAGACTGAGGGGTTGTTCAAAAACAAGTTCATTATCAAATTTTGCCAACAGGCTCATAATGGTATTCGATTGGACAGAAAAAACACTTTTTCTAATTGTTTTCAAATATATTTGTGAAAATTATGTTTTCGATTGGATAGACAAGTCGGTACTTGCTTGCATTCATTGTTCATTCATTAGTGCCTGCAGATGAGGGGTCATTTTATTATTTTCATACTCAACGGAAAATATAATTACTGTAAGCATAAATAAAGAATTGTTGTTTTTTTTTGCATATAGTACTATTATTAGTATTAGGTACATTCATTATTCTTGCTTTTAGCAGGCCACTGCTGCGATGTTTTCATGTTCCTATTTAATCGCGATTGTTGACATTAGCGAAAAATATTTCTCGAGAGTACCTACAGTCAATAGTTGCTACAAAAACACTACCTAGTGAAAAGTTTTTAGCAAAAATTTTATGATTGAAAATAATGTTATTTCATGATTTTCACACAAAGTACCGTGAGTATAGAAAATAAGCATCCAAAGTTTTGTTGCAAAACGATGACTGCACATTTATTATTTATTAAATATTCAGTGGAATGATCAGGTTTTTTGTTGTGGAATTGACTGAGAAGTAGATCGGAAATAGATTTTCGTATGGAAAAATTAATAAACTATTTTTCTAGAATATTTAAAGATCATTTCCTATTTTTTTTTCGATACCTAATCTAACTTTATAATTCATAAGCAACATTTTAAGATCAAGATTGAGTTCAACCATTAGGATTAAGTGCTCTAAAAAAGCAAAAGAAAATTTGTATGGTTTCGTTTTACGTATGGCTATAACTAGGGCTTTAGCTTGTCGGTTTTTTTTTAGTGCAATTCGGTTTAGTACATAAGGGCAAATTATATCGCGAACAATTTGTTGATATTTTAAACAGCAGAAAAGTTTATTAACAATGAGGATTTCCTCAGATTAAAATATATACATTTATCAAATTTCAAAAACGTGTTTCGGCATGTGTACAAAAGTGACAATCAATTACAATTGCATGAACGTCGTCAGTCGTCAAGGTGGTATCGGCACGTCGTCAGTCGTCAAGTTGGTATCGGCAAAAAGGGTGCGTCTGGTAAACACCTTCGTACATTGTAGGTTGAAAGCACAGATGGCGCTTTAACTAAAGTTTAAAACTCGGCCAGTCTGACAGTTGATCGACCTCGAACAAAAATAAATACTTAACAATAAACTCTACATATTACTCCAGACTTATATCTAGGGCAAGAGGGTCGCTTGAACTCTCAATAGGAACGGTCTCTTCATTTGGTTGCAACAACCACTTCCGCATTCTATTCGCTTCAACAACACCATCATACGGCAGCTGAGTCAACTGGCAGTTTTCAATATCCCGCAACACATATCTATCATGTCCGAGAACCTTACATACAACATAAGGGCCACGGAACTTAGGCAAAAACTTTTTATTCGTCCCGGCGATAGTGTCAACATTACGCATAACGACAAAATCACCGACTTCATACTCTTTAACTCTTTTACTGTGCCTAAGAAAATAGTCTAAATTATATTTCTGAGCCCTATCAATCTCTCCTGACGCGTCTGCCCGTATTTGGCTTAGATTACGATGACTCTCTGAAGCCATATTTTCTTCCAGATGCTCCGTAATTTCATCTATTATTTCTCCCCTCTGACCAACGCCAAACAATAACATACTAGGGGAGTTCTTGGTCGTGTTATGAATAGAATTATTAATAGCATACTCCACCTTCAATAACATACTCGACCAATCGGCATGATTTACCGGCTCACTCAACTTCCCCAACATAGCTTTGATAACCCGATTGACCCTTTCGACTTGCCCGTTAGCCTGGGGTGAAGCCACAGCAACCTTTACGTGTTCTATATTTCGTTTTATTAAGAAGTCCTCAAACTCCAAAGAAGTAAAGCATGTGCCTCTATCAGACACAATTCGTCTCGGTCTACTATAATACTGAAAGTATTTATCTAATGCAGAAATTACTTCAACCGTACTCGTCGATTTCGTAGGATACAGCTTCACAAATTTTGTGAAAGCATCTATCACTACCAGAATGTGTTTCCTTTTGAAACTTATAGATGGCAAGGGACCAAAATGATCCACATGGATTGTATCGGACGGCAGTGGGTTTTTCGGAATATTGTACAAGTTCCTCTCATTAGAACGAACCGGCATGGCGTACATAATGCATTTGATACAATTCAGAATAAACCTTTCAATCTTTTGTCGCATGCTCGGAAACCAATAATGCATAGCAATCTTCTCGTAACATTTATCCAGCGCTTGGTGCCCGAGTTTCTCGTGGATTAACCGTATAACATTGTCTTCCATTTCATTCGGCACATATAATGCCTTTCTCCCGCTCTTCATCACTTTATAAACAAGGCCATCCATCAATTCGAAGTCTTTGACTTCTTCAACCTCCATTCGATCTCGCAGTTCCGTAATTACTTTATCTCGCCCTTGCGCAATTTGAATTTGAAAATCCGTATCATCAACGTCCCAAATTGCAGCGATCTGGCACCTACTTAGAGCATCAACATGTCTACGATGCTGAATCTTGTAATTATAATTTTCAAGTTCTAAGGCCCATCGGGCAATCCGTGGATTAACTTGTTTCTTTTCTAACGTCATAGTCAGGGAGCTGCAGTCCGTAACTATCTTGAAGGGTATTCCTTCCAAATACACTCGGAATCGTCTCAGGGCATAAATTATAGCAAGAGTCTCTAATTCAAAGCTATGATATCTAGATTCGGCAGCGGAAGTTGTTTTAGAAAAGTAAGACACCGGATGAAACTTTCTGTCATCTTGCCTTTGAAGTAAAACGGCACCAAAACCAATTGAACTGGCATCACAATGCAGGTCCGTTTCCTTTACGGGACTATAAATGGCCAAAATCGGTGCTTCAATAAGTCTGCATTTTAATTCGTTAAAAGCATCTAAGCATGGCTCGTCAAAATCGAAATCGGCATCTTTCTTTAGCAAATTTTGCAGTGGTTTGGCAATTCGGGAAAATGACGGCACAAATCGTCTGAAATAAGAGAACAACCCAATACAAGAATGCAACTGTTTCTGATTAGTCGGCACTCGATATTCTTTGATAGCAGCAATCCCTTGTGAATTAACGGCATATCCCAAATATTCTATTTCTGTATGATCGAACCGGCATTTCGCGAGGTTAAGTTTAAGATTCCGTTGAGTAATACGCCTCAAAACGGTTCTTAGTAATATTTTATGTTCCTCAAAGTCGGCAGTAGCAATCAGTATGTCGTCCATATAAGCAACTATTTTGCCTGAATCAATTAAATCCCGAAAAATAACGTTAATAAATCGCTGAAAAACGGCAGGGGTATTTTTCAACCCAAACGGCATTTTTAAATATTCCCACATACCATATGGAGTAACAAACGCAGTAAAAGGAATAGATTCCTCAGAAACCCGAACTTGATGGAATCCACTTTTCAAATCTAGAAGCGTAAAGTATTGCTTTCATTCAAGATATTCTATACAATCTATAGTCTTTTTATTGAGACCGCGATAGTCTACGCACATTCGAAGTTCTCCGTTCTTCTTTTTAACTAAAACAATAGCAGACGCATAAGGCGAGTTACTTGGTCTAACAATACCTTCTTTCTCCAACTGATTCACTATTGCCTGTACTTGAGTTCTTTCAAAGTCGTCGGGGGGCACAGTGGAACGGCACATCATCATGCAAATGAATTTTCATATCATAATCTAACGGTTCTACTTCAATATCTTTCGGCAAAACATACGAATCTATAACTAAACTATTCAATTCGGCACAGCACAATTTTCCCAATTTATTGTCAATATTCAAATCTACTTCATCAGAAACAATCT
This sequence comes from Cheilosia vernalis, assembly GCA_949126925.1. Taxonomy (NCBI): domain Eukaryota; kingdom Metazoa; phylum Arthropoda; class Insecta; order Diptera; family Syrphidae; genus Cheilosia; species Cheilosia vernalis. The sequence continues at coordinate 47,380,811 of OX421358.1, forward strand.
CAATATTAAATATATCCGGCATATCACAATATTCGTAATTAATCCCAATTGACTCAACTTCCGATATAACTTCATTTCTTTTTAGTTTATTACCACCTAACAAACAATTATTTCCGATGAGACCATATCTATTAAGAGTATTAAGAAGTTCACTTGGCAAAACAAATTTATCATTTCCACGTATAGAAACCAACTTTTCTTTAGAATATCTAAGTTTTACTTTAGTCAGATGGATGCTGAAAGCGTACAAAAAATTACGTCCCAAAATAATCGGCAGAGCCATACTTTCATCTGGGACAATATTAATTTTTATCGTCTTTACTTTATTGTCAAATTTCACTTTACATTTTATTTCTCCTAAAACATTTAATTTATTTCCACCCACCCCGTAAAATGAGGATTTCGGCACCTTTGATCGTCGCAGCAGCTTGATCGGAACATAGGACGACTTTAAAAAACTAGTTGGACTGCCCGTATTAAAAAGAGAACGAAACTTCACGAATTCCGCGTCTTTTGCCAAATCAACTTCGAAAGCAACACTCACCCAATTTACAACACCAACTACTTCGCTTAAACTTTCATCGACATCTGATACATCATTCTTGGAAACGGCAGAAACTTGTTTAGTCTTTGGAACGGCAGCGGCAGACAGCATTTTCTTCGGGTTCGGGCACGTCTTGTGGTCATGTCCCATCTCCCAGCATCGGAAACACGATCCATTTCGGCGCAAAGGATATGGGCAGTACGGCTTAATATGCCCCGTCTGTGAGCAATTGAAACATAGTACGGCATTTTTATCGGCATTCGGCTTGGTAACAACGGCAGATTTAGTCGATACGGCATTATTATTACGTCCTGGCACACTCCCCGTCTGTGAGCAATTGAAACATAGTACGGCATTTCTATCGGCATTCGGCTTGGTAACAACGGCAGATTTAGTCGATACGGCATTATAATTACGTCCTGGCACTCTCCCCGTCTGTGAGCAATTGAAACATAGTACGGCTTTTCTATCGGCATTCGGGTTGGTTACAACGGCAGATTTAGTCGGTACGGCATTATAATTACGTCCTGACACACACCCCGTCTGTGAGCAATTGAAACATAGTACGGCATTTCTATCGGCATTCGTCTTGGTTACAACGGCAGATTTAGTCGATACGGCATTATAATTACGTCCTGACACACTCGCAGCATTTTCCGTCAAGTATTTCTGTTGATAACGGTTAATAAGTTGTTTTAACTCGCCGATGGCGCGAGCACCCAATAACAGATTAACATTGGATATGCCGCTACCCATTCCATCTATGATGAAGTCAATGACCTCTGTTTCACTGATATCCGAGCGCTTGGCAATCGCCTGCATATTTAAAATGTAGCAATGCAGTGACTCTTCTTTCTTTCTCCATTTCCTCAAGCTCAGCATTCTGTACACGTCTTGGCGAGACACGGCTATATCGAATTCTTTTAGAAGTGCTAGTTTCAGGTCGCTGTAATTGAGCGCAACAGTCGAGAGCAGGAACACTTTGGCAGTTCCAATAAGTGAACGTCGCAAACTTAGTAACTTAAACCTGTCATCGGCATTTACTGTCTTCATAATTTCCTCGAAATCACGGAAGAAATGCTGCACAGAGTGACTTACATCGTCGCCATCAAACTTCGGAATAGCGTGCTCGATTTCACCGAATTCCGATCTTCGTTCGACATGAAGGGCGGCATCTTTCTCCAGCTCCTTAATTTGCTAAAGGAGCTTCAACACTTCGAGGCGCTTCCGTAGCTCGCACAATTTCTCGTCCAGGGCAGCACCTCTCAATTCCTCGGCATTATCGGCGTCAGCGGCATCGGCATCGTCAATTCCGGCATTTTCGTCATCGCTTACTCTCATTAACACACGCGGCATTCTAACACAAAAATTACTATTTTAAATTGACTTTTTCTTTTATTCTTCAGGCCAGTGATGTTCTGACCCCACATCTGAGTTTTAAACAGCAGAAAAGTTTATTAACAATGAGGATTTCCTCAGATTAAAATATATACATTTATCAAATTTGCAAAAACGTGTTTCGGCATGTGTACAAAAGTGACAATCAATTACAATTGAATGAACGTTGTCAGTCGTCAAGTTGGTATCGGCAAAGAGGGTGCGTCTGGTAAACACCTTCGTACATTGTAGGTTGAAAGCACAGATGGCGCTTTAACTAAAGTTTACAATATCGATGTCATAAAAATGATATCTATGTATCCAAAATTCATTATGAAATGACTTAAAAAAATATTGCTGTTCTTTATATCGTACAATTTAAACATTTCCATATAAAAATCTAGCGAATAATTTACAACATGGAACTAAGAAAACCCATTATTTACAAACACAGCCCCGCACTCGATATTGAATTGAGAATCCAACTCATGCTACCTGACATCTGTGCCTTGATTTTGTGCGGTTTTTGAGGCGATGTCGCTAGGGAACGTTCCGAATCGGATTTGAGTGTGTGAGTGAGCCGCGCGCTGTGACCAACGTGACCGTAGTGCAATAATTTGGCACCTTTTCGAGAACCCTCATACTATTTGTTGCTACTTTTTCCCTTTTTTTAGTATGAAAATTCACTTTGGGAATTTTAGAAACGCTGTGATTTCCAAATGAATTTCTATAAAATATAACGCTGCTGTCTCTCAGAACACGATTATAGTGTTAGGAGAGCCAATAATTGTTAAATATTGTGCGAAAATTCGTAGATTGCAGAGTAGCTTTAGAAATGACACTTTTTTCTTTCACCGTTCTTTTTTTTTGTTGCTTTTCACAATTTCGCAACGATCTCCCGGATTGTTAGAGAAAGGTTATAAATTTTGGTTTTAGTTTCACAATACAATATAGACTGTAAATAGATCACTCTCTCACAACGTTTCTTTTATAAATAAACCCAAAACAACCAAATAACATTAGAATTAGATGTCTTTAAGGTTGTTCTGCGGGTAAGCTAGACAGTACTTTAGATGCAATTCGTTTTCAAATGACAAATTTTAAAATGAAAACCTTTTAGCTTTGATTTTTATTTATAAATATATAAAAAAATAATTGAATTTTGTTTATAAATTATATCACTTACTTACTTAACGGGCTCCCGACCCGTGAAGAGTCTCTGCCTGAGACACTGCAGCCTTCCATCCTCTGCGATCCCGGGCACGCTGCTTCCAGTTTGCCAGACCAAGCGCTCTGGCATCCGCGATGGCTTGGTCTTTAAAACGGAGGTTCGGTCTTCCTTGTCGCCTCGAACCTGGGGGCTGGGATTCAAAGATCCTCTTAGCTGGAGCATTGTCGTCCATTCGCTCGATGTGGCCGAGCCAATGTAGTCGACGTGTTTTGGCTTTTTGGACTACATCCACATCTTGGTACAGCTCATAGAGTTCGCGGTTGTATCTTCTCCTCCATTCGCCCTCCTCGCACACAGGACCAAAAATCCGACGAAGAATTTTTCTTTCAAAGGAGCCCAATATCAGCTCTCCCTTCCTGCTTATCGTCCAGCACTCGGCCCCATAAAGCAGAACTGGCAGGATGAGTGTTTTGTAGAGCGTACATTTCGTCCTTCGAGTTAGGAGTTTTGAACCCAATTGTTTTGCCAAACCGAAGTAGCAGCGGTTTCCTAGGGTAATTCTTCGCCTGATCTCCACTAGGGTGTCATTCGTGGAGTTCATATTTACACCGAGGTAGATAAACTCCTTAACTACCTCGAAATTGTTGCTATCAATAGTGACGTTTTGTCCTAGGCGGTGGACAGATGTGTTTTTGTTTGTTGATAGCATATACTTGGTCTTGTCCTCGTTTACTTCAAGGCCAACAAATTTCGCCTGTTCCTCAATCGCCGTAAAAGCCTCAGTCACGGCACGCTGGGAGCGACCGATGATGTCGATATCGTCCGCATACCCCAGTAGCTGAACGGATCTGTTGAAGATAGTGCCTTCCGTGTTGACACCTGCCCTGCGCACTATCTGCTCCAGCACGAGATTGAAGAAGTCACATGATAGCGCATCTCCTTGCCGAAATCCGGTGCATGTTTGGAATAGTTCGGAGGAGCTACTTCCAAATTGCACGTAGCAGCGCGTGTTCTCCAGCGTTACGCGACACAGCTGGATCAGTTTTGCCGGGATCCCGAATTCGGCCATCGCCATATAGAGCTCCTGACGATGAATGCTATCATATGCGGCTTTGAAGTCGATAAATAGGTGGTGAGTCTCGACTTGAAATTCATTGGTCTTTTCCAGGATTTGCCTCAGTGTGAAAATTTGGTCTATGGTCGATCTGCCGGGCCGGAAGCCACACTGGTATGTGCCGATTAGTGTGTTGCAGAACGGTTTAAGACGTTCACACAGTACGTTGGATAGGATCTTGTATGCGACATTAAGCAGGGATATGCCTCGGTAATTCTTGCAAGACATAGGATCGCCTTTTTTGTAGATGGGACATATGGAGCTGATAGCCCAGTCATCGGGCATGCTTTCTTCCATCCATACCTGGTTGATGATTTGGTGCATGCGCCCTACCAAAATATCACCACCGTATTTGAAGAGCTCCGCTGGTAAACCATCAGAGCCTGCGGCCTTGTTGTTCTTGAGCTTTTTTATAGCTAAGCCAACTTCTTCTATACTGGGTGGTGGAACTGGTTCTTCATTGACTGGACGTGGGTTCTCTTCCTGCCCTATCACTCTCTCTACATGATGCCCATTTAGCAGCTGCTGGAAGTGCTGCTTAAACACATCTACTATTCCCTGCGCTTCGGTGACTAGGTCTCCTTCGCTGTTTCGAAGAGCCTGCGTTCCGGTCTTGAAGCCAGCAGCCAGTTGCTTGGCTTTCTTGTAAAATCTCCGGATGTTGTTTCGATCGCGAGACTCTTCGATCTCCTTGAGCTGGGAGGCTGCGTAAGCCCTCTTCTTTCGACGCAGTATCTTCTTCTCCTCCCTCCTCCTGGCTCGATACTCTTCCCTCGCTGCCCTTGTTTTGTGCTGCAGCATCTTCATATGTGCATCTTCTGTCACCTTTTTCCGACGTACGCATTCATCATCATACCACGGGCTTTTTCTCTGGGGTGGCTGGTACCCTATAGTAGTTTCGGCTACCTCCTTGATGATGTCGCGATACTGGGACCACTGGTTGTTGGCGTCTGTGGTAGGTGAATGCACAGTGGGGAGTTTCTCACTCAGGCGCTCTCTGTAGGCTCTGGCTACTCCAGGTGTGCTTAGGCGTCCAACGTCGAATTTCTTCTTTTGAGCGGTTCGCAGCTTCTTCTCGTTGGACAGTCGAGCTCTGAATTTAGCAGCGACAAGAAAATGGTCAGAGTCGACGTTTGCCCCTCGGAATGTGTGCACGTCGAGGATGTTGGATGCGTGCCTAGCATCGATTAGCACATGGTCGATTTGGTTGGCGGTTCGACCGTCTGGAGAGCGCCAGGTTGCTGTGTGGATCCTTAGCCTTGGAAACCTAGTGCTACTTATCACCGTATTACGAGCTGCTGCAAAGTCAATTAGTCGGTAGCCGTTGTCTGTTGTCGTTTCGTGGATTCTGTGCTTACCAACTAACCCGCCAAAGATGTTTTCCTGACCGATTTTGGCATTGAAGTCCCCGAGCACAACTTTGACGTCATACTCCGGACAGGCTCCGTAGGCTCTATCCAGGAGGTCATAGAACTCCTCCTTGGTAGGGTCTTCAGCCTCATCGGTAGGGGCGTGTGCACATATTAGGCTAATGTTTTGGAAAGTAGCTTTGATGCGGATCACAGCCAGGCGATCACTTATCGGCTTAAAGTCAATAACTTTTGACCTTAGCCGATTTCCCACGACGAATCCGCACCCTAATACATGCAATCTTTTATGGCAGCTGTAATGAATGTCGCAATTTTTCCTTTTCATCATACCTGATCCTATCCATCGTATCTCCTGGACCGCGGTAATGTCTGCCTTGTACCGCGCGAGGACAGACTCAAGTTTTTGAGTAGCACCTGGAGTATAAAGCGTCCGCACGTTCCAGGTGCATACTCTTAGGTCGTTGTCCGTTGACGTTCCGGGTCTGGTTGCCGTTTGAGGGAATTCGTTATCCGAGGCTCCTCGTGTCTCTCCCATAACTAATGCTTTTTTCCATGGTCGGGAAGTTACCCCGACGGCACAACCCCCAACCTGGAGGGCCAGGTCCTTGTTTTCACCCTAGGACAGCGGGCCGGATAATCCGAGGCCAGTAACCCACTTCGGGATATGAGCGCTGCCGTTGACCCATTAAGGGTTCATCCGCCACCAACTCTTTTCCAATAACCTGGCGTGTTATTGGAGATCCCTATAGACCTGGGGTCCGAGTACGTCGAAGCAGCTCTTATAGGGATATCACTAAGTAATTCGGCCTAACTGGAATTGTAGACGCCACCGTTGACTCCATCTAGGGAATTCGTCCGCTGCCGTCTGGAACAGGAGGAAGTGTCTTAGTGAGGAGACACTCCTCCCCCCTCTCTCGTCCGCTGCCTCCAACGACCTTCCAAAGGGGTTGGTTACCCAATCTCCAGTCGAGGTACTAGGCACCCACCGGTCACCAACGTGGAGGTGAGAGTAGGAGTTGATTGTGAGAGGCTAAGTGAGAACGCTTGTGTTCTCATAAAACGCATCACAACCCTTCAACCAGCATTATATCAACTCATTTTTATATCTACTTTTAAGATCTCTTTCAATTTAGTTTTGTGTGCCTTTTTCTGACGCTGTTACATAAATTCAGTATTTTCTCCCAATATTTAACAAGTATTAGCCGGCTTTACACTATTTACGCGTTATTTTTTTAAACACATTCATTTTAAAATCACAGTTTTTGAAAACTTTTTTAAGTACTATTCACATGAGCGCGAATTGCGAACAAATGAATTTAATTGTATTTATGAATTGAAAATTGATTTGTATACTATTTACCACCAAAGCCTTATATTAAATTAATCTTAAGTCTAATCTAAAAAAAAATCGGACTCTCAATCGATTTAAATAGCTCAATTTACAATTATTACAGCAATTGAAAATTCTTGCATCGAATTGTCACACTTTATTCACCATCCACATAAAACATTCGCGGATCTACAAACCCACGAATGAAAAAATTCTATCGCATTTAACATTAAACAATGATTGAAGTGATTAAAGTGTAAAAAAATTCGCTTGTTCGTAGTTCGTTCGCCATTGGCTCTCATGCGAATAGTCCTAAAATGTGAATTTTCCAAATAATAAAAAGGAACAAAGGAACAACAAATTGTATTAGTGTCCTCGAAAAAGGTACCAAATTGTCGCACAACGGTCACGCTGTTGTCATTTCTTCTCATCCGACATCCTCCTCGCTACCTAAAAAGGTCGCGTGTGGGAAAACTCGCCTGGAATTTGCAGGAACAAAGCGATATAAGAACAGGAAAAATTGGAAGTTGTCAGTTCGCGACATCACTCACACATTTATAGAATCCGCCTATACGTGAACCCTTTCCGACACCGCCATTGCGGAAAAAACCGCACAAAATCAAGGCACTGGTTTACACCGGAAGGGTGTAGGCTGGTTTTTTTCAATTATGTGTGTGCCCCCTTAGATTAGCATGGCACAAATACATGAATTCAAACTGGGCTACACTCAAGGTCAAATCCAGCTTGTAGGCAATCCCTCTTTTTTGGCTGAAGCTGTCAATCTATTTAATAGTTAGTTTATGCTTCTCAGTCAATTCCACAACAAAAACCAAATCATTCCACTGAAACTGAAATATTTCATTTCTTTACTGTTCCATCTATCAGTGCCTTGATTTTGTGCGGTTTTTGAGGCGATGTCGCTACGGAACGTTCCGAATTGGTTTTGATTGTGTGAGTGAGCCGCGCGCTGTGACCAACGTGACCGTAGTGCAATAATTTGGCACTTTTTCGAAGACCCTGATACTATTTGTTGCTACTTTTTCCATTTTTTTTAGTTTGAATATTCACTTTGGAAATTTTAGAAACGCTGTGATTTCCAAATGAATTTCTATAAAATATAACGCTGCTGTCTATCAGAACACGATTATAGTGTTAGGAGAGCCAACAATTGTTAAATATTGTGCGAAAATTCTTAAATTGCAGAGTAGCTTTAGAAATGACACTTTTTTTTTTTTTGTTACTTTTCAGAATTTGTTACTTTTAGTTTCACAATAAAATATAGACTATAAAAATATCACTCTCTCACAACGTTTCTTTTATAAATAAAGCCAAAACAACCCAATAACATTAGAATTAGATGTCTTTAAGACTGTTCTGCGGGTAAGCTAGGCAGTACTTTAGATGCAATTCGTTTTCAAATGACAAATTTTAAAATGAACACCTTTTAGCTTTGATTTTTATTTATAAATAAGAAAATGAATTGAATTTTGTTTATAAATTATATCAATATCTACTTTTGAGATCTCCTTCAATTTAGTTTTAAAAAGTCCATATAAAAGGGGCGATGAAAGAAAAGTGTGCCTTTTTCTGACGCTGTTACATAAATTTAGTATTTTGTAGTATTTACACTATTTACGCGTTATTTTTTAAACATATTCATTTTGAAATCACAGTTTTTGAAAACTTTTTTTAAGTACTATTCACATGAGCGCGAATTGCGAACAAATGAATTTAATTGTATTTATGAATTGAAAATTGATTTTTATACTAGCTCAATTTACAATTATTACAGCAATTGAAAATTCGAGCAGCGAACTGTCCCACTTTATTCACAATCCACATAAAACATTCGCGGATCCACAAACCCACGATGAAAAAATTCTATCGAAGTTAACATTGAACAATGATTGAAGTGATTGAAGTGTAAAAAAATTCGCTTGTTCGTAGTTCGTTCGCCATTGGCTCTCATGCGAATAGTCCTAAAATGTGAATTTTCCAAATAATAAAAAGGAACAAAGGAACAACAAATTGTATTAGTGTCCTCGAAAAAGGTACCAAATTGTCGCACTACGGTCACGCTGTTGTCATTTGTTCTCATCCGTGCCTTGATTTTGTGCGGTTTTTTCCGCAATGGCGGTGTCGGAAAAGGTTCACGTATAGGCGGATTCTATAAATGTGTGAGTGATGTCGCGAACTGACAACTTCCAATTTTCCCTGTTCTTATATCGCTTTGTTCCTGCTAATTCCAGGCGAGCTTTCCCACACGCGACCTTTTTAGGTAGCGAGAAGGATGTCGGGTGAGAAGAAATGACAACAGCGTGACCGTTGTGCGACAATTTGGTACCTTTTTCGAGGACACTAATACAATTTGTTGTTCCTTTGTTCCTTTTTATTATTTGGAAAATTCACATTTTAGGACTATTCGCATGAGAGCCAATGGCGAACGAACTGCGAACAAGCGAATTTTTTAAACTTCAGTTACTTCAATCATTGTTTAATGTTAAATTCGATAGAATTTTTTCATTCGTGGGTTTGTGGATCCGCGAATGTTTTATGTGGATTGTGAATAAAGTGTGACAGTTCGCTGCAAGAATTTTCAATTGCTGTAATAATTGTAAATTGAGCTATTTAAATCGATTGAGAGTCCGATTTTTTTAGATTAGACTTAAGATTAATTTAATTTAAGGCTTTGGTGGTAAATAGTTAAAAAATCAATTTTCAATTCATAAATACAATTAAATTCATTTGTTCGCAATTCGCGTTCTTGTGAATAGTACTTAAAAAAGTTTTCAAAAACTGTGATTTCAAAATGAATATGTTTAAAAAATAAGGCGTAAATAATGTAAAGCCAGCTAATACTTGTTAAATATTACTAGAAATTACTAAATTTCTGTAACAGCGTCAGAAAAGGCAAACTTTTCTTTCATCGCCCCTTTTTTATGGACTTTTTAAAACTGAATTGAAAGAGATCTTAAAAGTAGATATAAAAATGAGTTGATATAATTTATAAACAAAATTTAATTAATTTCATATATATTTATAAATAAAAATCAAAGCTAAAATGTTTTCATTTTAAAATTTGTCACTTGAAAACGAATTGCATCTAAATTACTGTCTAGCTTACCCGCAGAACAACCTTAAAGAAATCTAATTCTAATGTTATATCGTTGTTTTGGCTTTATTTATAAAAGAAACGTTGTGAGAGAGTGATCTTTTTACAGTCTATATTTTTATTTTGAAACTAAAACCAAAATTTATAACATTTATCTAACAATCCGGGAGATTGTTGCGAAATTCTGAAAAGTAACAAAAAAAAAGAGCGGTGAAAGAAAAAGGTGTCATTTCTAAAGCTACTCTGCAATTTAAGAATTTTCGCACAATATTTAACAATTGTTGGCTCTCCTAACACTATAATCGTGTTCTGATAGAAAGCAGCGTTATATTTTATAGAAATTCATTTGGAAATCACAGCGTTTTTAAACGTTCCAAAGTGAATTTTCAAACTAAAAAAAAAGGGAAAAAGTAGCAACAAATTGTATCAGGATCCTCGAAAAAAGTACCAAATTATTGCACAACGGGCACGTTGGTCACAGCGCGCGGCTCACTCACACATTCAAATCCGATTCGGGCCGTTCCCTAGCGACATCGCCTCAAAAACCGCACAAAATCAAGGCACCGATATCCTTCTCGCTAGTTACCTAAAAAGCAAAGATAATGGAATACAGAGATATATAACTTTCCAGTGGAAGGGCGGCTGCCTACAAGCTATTTTCAAGAAAAATTCATGAAGTCACACACACCTGGGGGTCGATTCTGGTTCTATAAAAAAGTGAAACGAAAATATATTCACCCTTTCACCGCATTTTCGATTCTCGTTCTATGAAAAGGTGAAACCAAACGTCAAAATTTTTCATATGAATAAATTCTTTTCACGGGCCAAATTGCCAGTGAAAGTTTTTAGTGGAGTTTGTAAATTGAGAGCCCAATTTCTTACAACACAGTGTGCGATATTGAATTCACCACAGCTTTTTTCACTTATTGAACTAAAATGCGATTCTCGTTCAATAAGTGAAAGAGCTGTGGTGAATTCAATATCGCACACTGTGGTGATTAAATTGTCATCTGTCGTTCTGTCATTTATACAAATTGTGAATAAAAGCAAGCAGATTTTTTCTTTGCTCAGTTTTCATTTTATCAATTGTTTATACATTTATATATTATAAAATGCCTTCAATATAAAGACTTCTTTTCGAAGCGAGGCAAAGAAATTTGCAGAGGTTTGAATTATATTTGTGATTAATGTGCTGTATAAATAAGTATACAACTTTGTTTTCTAGGAAAAAAATGCGGATTATCAGACGTAGTCTAAGAGATAACGATAATCCGTTTGAAGTAACGACAGAGGAACACTTCATACAACTGTATCGCTTTCCTAAACATTTATGCAGAACACTGATTGAAGAACTAATCCCGTTCCTTAAAGCATCATCAAAAATACATGCACTTCCATCGCATATCAAAGTGCTATGCGCATTGCGGTTCTTTGCTCAGGGAAGTTTTCAACGAGCAGTTGGTCAGGATAGTTTGTCTTCCTTGTCGCAAACATCAGTATCTCGATGCATTACAGAGGTTGCAATTGGTTTGAACTGTATAGCGAACCGACATGTAAAATTTCCAAGTACATCGCAGTTTTCTGACATAAAAAGAAGTTTTTTTGATATTTCGGGTTTCCCGGGTGTTATTGGTTTGATTGATGGCACGCATATTAAGATTGCAGCACCAAGAAAAGAAATAGAACATGTTTACTACTGCAGAAAAGGTGGTCATTCGAAAAATGTGCAAATAATATGTGGAGCAGATTATTTAATTTTTAGTGCTAATGCGCGATTCGGTGGAACGGCTCATGATTCTTATATTTGGAGATGTTCAAAGACAAAATCTACATTGGAATCTTTATATTCTTCAGGTGAAAGGCATTTTTATTTACTCGGCGATAGTGGTTATCCATTGCAGCCGTGGATAATGACGCCCTTTACAGAAACAAACTCGGAGGCAGAAGAAGCATTTAACAGGGCACACAAAATAACTAGGAGCCATGTCGAAAGGTGTATAGGCGTTTTAAAAAGTAGGTTTCGTTGCTTGTCAGCAGAAAGGGTTTTATTTTACGCTCCTGGTAAATCAGGAGTTATTATTAATGCCTGTATTGTTTTGCATAACATGTTAATAAGAGCTAGAATTCCTTTGCTCGAAGACGTGTCAACTGAAACTGGTATTGAGGCGGATGTTGCTGCAAGTGGAAATCATAACTACAATGAGCCCAATGTTTTAGCTGAAGGGCGAAATGTTCGACAGCAAATTGTAAGAAATCATTTCTCTAGTGATTAATTTTTATCAAAGAAAATAAAATCATTTTAAATCAGATTATTCTTTTTTTTTCTTTTATTAAATTAAATAACTCGGACAAAGTTTTTCCTATTCCTTCTAGAGCTACCACCTTCCTCTCTTCCAATTTTAGGCGTTCACACTTAAGCTCTACGTTTTTTTGCTCCAACTGTAGGAATTTGTTTTCCTGATTATTGGGCAACAAAGGTGCGCGGCTGCTGAAATAGATAACTCAGCTTCTTCAAGGAACATTTGTTCGTTTTCCTCCTCAAGTAACTCCACCAATACTGATCTATCCTATGATATGAAACAAAGAAAATGTATAATATATGCAACTGTATATATGTCTGTACTTACAATGTCCGTATTGTCAATGCCTATTTCGAAAACTGGCTCATCCCCCTCAACATTCCTTTCTGACATTAAATGAACAACTCTTTGCTCAAGTTCATTGAGCTGCTTTATTTTGGCTATTCCGTTGATGCCACTGCGGTTTTCGGCTTCTTTTATGTCAGCATATTTTTTCTTGCTGTTTCGTCTGAAAGCAGAAAACTTATAAACTCTAACAAATATTATCTCGTTTAAATAATTACTTTAAGTCGCCCCACGTCTTTCTCCACTGCTCATCACTCTTGCAAGCTCCTCCCAAGGCATTCAGATCCCTTGCAAGGCTTTTCCATGCATTGTTTCTTGCGTGGGCTCCGTCTGCTGAAACAAATCTACAAAAACAGTTACAAATCGTTGAAATAAGTGTTTAAATTTGTTACCTTTACCTGTCATGGGCTATTTCCAAATTTAGTTCCAAGAAGCTCACTAAGTACTCCTTTTGAGCTTGCGTTACGCTTTTTCCTTTGTTTTTTTTTTATTAAATTCTCCATTTTCACCCTTTCATTTAGAACATTCACTTGCGAATGGGGCGGTGAAAAGAATTTATTCATATGAAAAATTTTGACGTTTGGTTTCACCTTTTCATAGAACGAGAATCGAAAATGCGGTGAAAGGGTGAATATATTTTCGTTTCACTTTTTCATAGAACCAGAATCGACCCCCTGCTCATTGCTATTATAGAATATGTTGTAATAGGCCTATAGGTGGAATGTAGAGGGCGTTGGGAGCGAATAGAAGGTAGGAAGCAGGGATGTGGATGGGACTTAAGGATGGGAACAGAACAGAAAGGGAATGAAGGTCGCGAGCGAGGAGCGCGGCATGCTGGCGAAGCATGGCTAAGCTCGCCGAATGGGGTGGTTCTTGTCCCCGCTACACGACGAAGCCTACAACAAAACATAAAACATGCCGAATAAAACAACTTTTCAAACTACAACGGACGGACTGGTCTTACCACACTGAGGGCGCTGCGGTGTTGTTCAGCGATGGCCTTCTCCCTCCCCACCATGGAAATCCGGCGGCCATTTTGGATTTCCCCAAAGACGATTACATCATAACTCCACCTGATCAAGCCATTGTAACCGAAAGTAACACACTCCCTTTCACACCCCCTGAAATCTCAAATTAGTAACCCATCAAGCGTCTGAGCGCTTGAATAAAAGTAATGGCTCTCATTTTGGGCGTGGATAAGCACATTTATTTAATTTTATATTAATTTTAAGCATTAAAATTATCATTAAAATTAATAGGATTGGCAAGAGAGACCAAAAGATAAAACAAAACAAAAATTATACAATAAAATCAATTTGCAATTAATAAAAAAAAATCTCTTTAATCAAATTCCCGCAGGTCATGGTCAAAACAAACTACCTATTTCCCTACTAATCGACTACCCAGAGTGAGCTCAGTTTGGGAGGGTTGGGGATAAAAAAAAATATACGAAAACAAAAAAAAAAGGAAACGCGAAGACAAAACGGACCACGGAAATCGAATTACTTGCCGAAACAAAAGAAAAATCAGTAAAATACTGAATTCAAACAATTAAAATCTAAATTATAATATAATAAAATCACAAAAAAAAAACTTAAAACCTAACTCACGCCACTTAAAAACTAAAACAATTACAAACAAAAAAGGAAACGATGAAATTGCGATACTCCTATCCTGGTACTGTATTTCTGGCCACTACTGTTTGTGACGTTGTATGTGATTTATTTTCAGATCGATTCGCGGGACGTTATTTTGCCGTGGTGGGGTATAGGGGCGTGGATTTATCTTTGGAGTCCACTAAACCCTTTTTATTTGGCACGCACAAAAAAAAACTTAAGCTACCAAACCTGGTGACATCATAGGCGTTGCGTTTCTGAAAAGCTGATTCAGGTTGGTGACACGGACAAAAGCGTTTTCCGGACACCTCAGGCACTTCCACTTTTAGCACTCAAATTACGTCGCGTCGGTTGGCACTTCTCGCTATCTGCAGAATCACATCAGATCACGGGCTAGTTCTGGTAATGGACGGTCATTCACCCCTTTTTATTTGGCGGTCATGACTTTGTAAGTGTCGACGTAAAGTCAATGACCGCCACTTGACCTCTACACGGAGCGAATGAGATTTATCTAAGTTTTGTACAAATTACCAAAAATCCTCTGTCTCTATAAATTCACTATACACTTACCACAATAAACAGTATAATTTTTCTTTAAAAAAATTTGAATCAAACACTTTTATATCTTTTTCAATTATTTGAATAAAAAAAAAAGATATATAATATAGCATATGTTGCGAAGAAAAAAATTAACTTAATCGGCACTATGGCCATTTATGGGTACTTCTTCTCTCAACTTCGTTCGCAAGACAAAATGGTTCCAGCTAGGGAACAGCTCTTCGGCTTCTACAGCCAACAATGCCCCATACATAACGTTGCCACAAATACTTGGCCAACCTTCCACTTCAGGAATAGCCGTTCGAGATCTTGTTACCTTCTTCATCCCGTCCTGCTCTTCGAATTTTCAAATCCACTCAACATTGCATCTGAACTTTGCCAACATGTGTCTAAAAGTTAAATCAACATTGCATCCCTGAACTCTACCGGTTCACATAATTATTTTGACATTTGAGAGATCAGAGTGTCAACAACAGAAAATTTGCAACGAGGAAAAGGCATGGAAAAGTACATGGTAAGTAATATTATTCATTATTTATATATAAATGTATTTGGCTAGGGATTAAATTGTTTTCATTTTATTTTAGGTAACAAACAAGGAAGAAGTCAAAGAGCTGAGGTGAAATGTGATACATATAAGGTAGGTGAAATGCATTTGTTTTTGTGATCTTCTTTCTCTTGTTTTGTTTTGTTTTGCATTTCCATCACAGAAACTACCCGCGGGACAGCACAAGTGACAGAGACAGGGTGGGTTTGTTCAAATTACTTATGTGTAATATTGAATTAATTGTATAAATTTTACATCCGCAGGTGAATGCAACAAAACTCTGGGCTTGGCGGAGTAACCTGCTCAACAGGAACAGAGAAGAAGATACCTGCACAAGTGAGCAAACGTGGTGAAGAATCCCACTTTATGAAAGCCGGGCAAAAACATTGAACATAGGTATGTACATTATGTGTAAAGGTGCAGTGAACTTTTCATAGAATCAGCTGGTCAATATATACAGCGTGTTTGTGCAATGCAAATTACTTAACTTATCTCAAAAAAAAAAGGTGGACATAATACATAATACTTAAAAATATTAATAAATTAACACCAAAATACATCAATGGACAGTAATCAAATAAATAAATAAAGGTGTGAACAACATACTAGCAACTTTGCACGAAGGAAACATTCATATCACAGTGCTGATGAACATGAATATCACAGTGCGGTTTTGTTTAGTTTGTTTGTTTGTTTGTTACACCAAAAGAAGATAATAACTTATGTCGTTTTCGATTTGGCTTTTCAGATTTTGATCTGAGATTTCAGATTTCTGCTGGCAAATCGAACATAAAATCTGAATTATATTGGTATGTGTGTGTATTGAGTTGGCGGCAAAAAAAAACATATTTGCACTTGCACTCGAAATCCATTTCAATTGATTTTCACACATTTATAGTACTGCATTTCGAAATCATTTAATATAAAAACTCGATCCCATATGCGTAAAATAAATAATTCAGTTAAAAAAGCAACCCTCCCAACGACAAACAATTCGTAACCGACGCTGTGTGTCATAAACATTGGTGTTAGTGCAAGT
This sequence comes from Cheilosia vernalis, assembly GCA_949126925.1. NCBI lineage: Eukaryota > Metazoa > Arthropoda > Insecta > Diptera > Syrphidae > Cheilosia > Cheilosia vernalis. The sequence goes on from OX421358.1 coordinate 47,397,234, forward strand.
ATGTGTAAAATCTGAGGAAAAATTGAGATTTCTCAAAAGTGATCTGAGATCAAAAAAAAGATTGATTTTTGTGGCAAATCGAAAATGAAAAGCAATCTCGATCAAAAAAAAAATTGATCTTTTGCCAAATCGAAAACGACATTAAACTAATAATAAATTAACATGCAAATTAATGGACAAAGTACGTAGAATAATAAATAAAATAAATAAATAAATCTTAGAACTAATAAAATAAATAAATAAATAACATGTATATCACAGTGCCAGGGGACGTTTACATGAGTGAATACTTAATCCTAGGTGTAATAACATAAAGAAATAAACAAAGATTGAATAAATAAACTACAAAATCAGGTTGATTGTGGAACATGTATAAATAAACTAGATAAAAGAATGCATTAAAATAAAAGTAACAAAGCTGAACAATCAACATAGAGGTACATAAAGTAATACGGTACAAGTAATTATAATAATACGTAGGATACATAGACAAATAATAAATAAATAAAATAAACGATAGTGACGATTGTGGGCCGAAATACATAAATACATTGCGCTTGCGTTTCACTTTATTGCTTGATATCTTTCGCGTGAAAAATACCAATTTTCTTTCCAGAAAGATTCTCTAATTCGTACATGTTCTGTCCGGCTAGCTTCACAACTCGACATTTAACATACTTCGGGCACAATTTGGCTGACAGGTATTTTGAGGAATCGCTAAGGATAAAATTCCTTCTGAACACCTCTTGCCCTGGTAGAAAACGAATGTTTCGAGTTCGCACATTGTATGTTTTTGCACTTTTTTCATTTGCCTTTAGTATATTTTGTTTTATTTTGTCACGCAGGCACTGCAAACGAGTTTGTCTGGAGAGGGTCAACAGTTCGCCGTCTTCGACTGCATTTAGTCTTTCTGCTAGTTCATAGCAACCTCCATGTGTCATCATATTTACTCCAAAAAGGGCGAAATATGGTGACACACCGGTGGAGCTATGGACAGAAGTTCTCAGAGCGCATGCTATGTCGCTGAGATGAAGATCCCAGTCGCGTTGATCTTCTTTGAGGTAAGACCTTATGGCTGCTAAAAGAGTTCTGTTGACTCTCTCCGACGCATTCGATTGGGGTGAATAATTTGCAGTTTTTAAGTGTCGCACTCCGAAAACTGACAGAAGATTCTGAAAGTCTTTTGACAGAAACTGTTTCCCATTATCGGAGTGTATAATTTTAGGAACACCAAACATATTGAATACTTCATCTTTCAGAAATCGGACAACACTTGAAGAATTGGCGCTTCTCAGAGGTTTCAGCAAAACATACTTGGACATATGGTCGAGCACTACAAAAACATAAGAGTTACCCGACTTGGATCTCGGGTACGGACCCAAGAAGTCAATGTACAATTTTTGGAATGGACGATCTGTACAAAACGAGGAGGACATTGGAGGACGTTGCACGAGGTTTGACGGCTTGCACTGTTTACAGATATCACAATCGGACACGTATCGACGAATTTGAACAGTCATGTCTGGCCAGTAGAAATATTGGCGAACCCTGTGCAAAGTTTTTGCGATGCCACCATGAGAAGCTCTTGGAGGGTTGTGTGCCCGAGAAATCAGCTCCTCGGTAAGACCCGACGGAATCCATAACCTCCAGGTGTGTTCAACCGCGGACTCGTCTCCCGTAGGTGGCAGCGATCTCTTGTACACAAAGTTTTCCTCTACTTTCAGATCTGGCAGTTCCTCTTGATGATCTTTGATGGTCGTGATCAAATCAAGATACTCAACTGACTCAAACTCCTTGGAATTGAGGTCAATGAGTGGAGCAATGTCCTCAATGTCCAAGCTATCGATGTAAGCCCGCGATAAGGTGTCCGGTACTACGTTTAATGAGCCCTTCCTATGCTCTATCTCAAAGTTGAAGGCCTGGAGCTTAAGGCTCCACCTCGCCAATCTACCGCTCAAATCTTTGAGCGCCATCAGCCATTTAAGACTTGAATGGTCTGTAATTATGGTGAATGTCATGCCTTCAACGTAGGGACGGAATTTTTGGACAGCCATTACAGCGGCCAGGCATTCTTTTTCCGTAACACTGTAGTTTTTCTGACAGCTATTTAGCTTTTGGGAGAAGTAAGCTATAGGGGATTCTTCTTTGGCGTCATTTATCTGAAATAGGACTGCACCTATTCCCAGATCTGAGGCATCACATTGTATAAAAAATCGTCTTGTAAAATCTGGATGAGTGAGTACTGGAGCTGTCGTTAATGCGCTCTTTAATCGTTCAAATGCTTCCAGAGCCTCTTCAGTCATTTTAAACTTTTCATTTCTCTTTTTCAGAGTGTCGGTTAACGGAGCAGTCAGGCTGGAAAAGTCCCGGATGAACCGTCGGTACCACCCTGCGAGGCCAAGTAACCTGCGTACCTGTTTTGGGTTCTTCGGAACCGGGAAGTCGACGATCGCTTCAACCTTAGCGGGATCGGTCTTGAGCATCCCACCACCAACTATAAAACCCAAGTATTTGAGCTCTTTGAAGCAGAACTTCGACTTGCTCAAGTTGATGGTGAGGTTAGCCTTCCGCAGGCACTGAGCGACCTCGTCAAGCAACGCGAGATGGGTACACGAAGACACGATCTTTCAACCGCGAGGGAATAACCTTATCCATAAGTCGGCACATCCTTTGGGCTGCATTGCACAACCCAAAAGGCATGACTTTGAATTGGTATGAGGGTCTTCCAGGAACCGTAAAAGCAGTCTTTTCCCTACTCCGTCTCTCCAGCGGTATTTGCCAAAAGGCATCTTTTAAATCAACACAGCTGATGAAATAAGTGTCTTGAAGTCGGCTGAGAAGTCCGTCGATATGAGGGAGCGGGTAAGCGTCCTTCTTAGTCAGCTCGTTCACCTTACGAGAATCCAGACAAAGTCGATTTTTGCCTGGCTTCCGTATAAGGACAACTGGTGAACACCAAGGACTCTCACTCTCCTCAATAACGCCGAGACTTATCATCCTGTCGATTTCATTGTACAAAAGTGACTGTATCGCTGGAGAAACGGGGTAGTGACGCTGCTTTACAGGTTCCGACTCTCCGGTATCAATCACGTGCTCCTCTAAAGATGTTTTTCCGAGCCCATGCTGGGTGTAACAGAGGAACTTGGACCTGACTGCTTCCAACCTAGACTGCTGTTCAAAAGACAATTGGTGAGTATCTGTATCACTTGAAATATTTGAAATTGAAATTGAGCTTATTATATTAGGTGCTATCTGGAACGACTTCCAAAAGTCCACCCCTAAGTAAAGTTCTTGGTCCAAACTAGGGACCAAGTAAAATGTGATGACCTGACTGTGACCTTTGTACACCACTGGAGCCAGAATTTTACCATCAATGGATTGATTTTTACCATCTGCAGTTTTCACCTCGGATCTAAAATAATAAATTGGTAAGTCGATCGTTTTTACAAATTCCATACAGCCTTTACCTAGTATGCTTATACTGGCTCCACTATCTAGTAGGCCAAAAATTTCTTTTCCTGCAATGTTAATCTTGGCATATGGTCTTGGGTCTGTTGAAGTATCTATTACCGTTGACGATATGCTCTTTCTTACTTCCTTTCTTAATCGGTGTCTCTTTCTCGTATTTAAGATTCTTTGGGACACTCTTTTGACATTAACGTTAAAAATTCTATCTCTAATCCTGTTATATTCCTGAAGTCTAACGTGAAGTGGTCTAATAACAAATCTTTCCTTGTTAGTATCTTCTGATTCCGCTTTTTCGTCTCTTACCAATAATTTAATTTGACTTAGCGGTGTTTCATCATCCGGAATTTCTTCTTCTGTTTGGGTGCCTATTTCTCGGGGAACTGGGTCGAACGCGACTCCCCCGATGACATCGCGTTCTTCACCCTGTTTTCCGGATTACATTTCCTACAGTTAGGAGTTATTATCCCCTCTTTTCCACACCTATAGCAGAAAATGCTACGCGTTGGTGATGGACAGTCCATGAACGTATGTCCCTCAGCCCTGCAGTTCCAACAGGTTAGCACTCTTGGTTCTGCGAATTTGGCATAAACTTTAGGACGGGCACCAGCATACTGTATTGCCGCAACTTGCTCATCCCCATCATAAGCAGCTTCTTCGACATACTCTATTTCATGCGTCACATACTTAGCTGGATGCCTATGATGTTTGGGTATATCCCTTACTGGAAAGGCGTTTTCAGCCTCCTTGCAAGCATGTCTCAGTTGATCCATGGAGAATATCGACATGGGAAATATCAACTTGCCTATTTTATCGTTGAGGTTTCTTTTTGCTATTCTGATCAACTCAGACTCCGGTATTTGTACCCGTAATTGTGATCTGAGTTTTGAGATTGCAGCGAAGAAATCGTCGCACGACTCCCAGATACCTTGCCTACGATCCATTATATCGCGGATAATTTCAAAGTCCGATTTTGTATTACGGAACTGATGGATCAATGACTCCCGAAGTATTGGCCAATCCGCGCGACAGTTTGTTCTCTGAAATTGCCAATACCATTCGTAGGCGGTCCCTGAGAGTAGCAGATGAAAATCTCGCAAAATCTCAGACCACGAACACTCATATTGGCGTTGGAGAGTTTCCAGCCGAAAAATGAAATCTTCCACTGTTAGCACCTCTTGGTTCCCGTCGAAGCAAATACCCCATTTATCAATTTTGATTGGACCTCGGGCGTTTAATTGTGGGTTTGCATTAGGCGCGTACAGCGGAGGACTTGGGTACAAACCCTGAGTGAAATTTTGGGAGTTCATCTGATGCTGTTGGTTAACCTGTCGATGGTATGTCCCATTGCTTCCTCTAGAATGGTTATTTCTCCTAGGGTTTTGAGAAATAGGTGGAACCTCGGCAGGAACGAATGGTCTGGATTCCGCATTAAGCTGCGATATTAAGTGTGCATGTTGTGGTTGTGGTTGCTGAACCTGGGTTTGAACATTGGCTGGCATTGTTACCGGCCCTTCTGCCTCTGCATGTGGTGGGGTTGTACAATTTAATTTACCTAAATCTTTTCTTAAATTTGATATACTGTTTTTCATTTCTTTTTTCAGATTAGCCGATATCTCATTTCTGAGAGAAGTATGGCATGCGGCGAACGCGTTAGCCACTGCTTGATTTATAGCGGATGTCAAAGCAGGTGACAAGTAAGTTCCTTTATCATTATTTTGGTAATCGTTCGTATGATTAACACTCAAATTGTTTTCTGATTCTCTCAGATCGACTATAGTTTCGAGGCTGTGGTCCTGAGCTTCAATGCTAGCTGCACCCATTTGACTCAGGCTACTAAAAGACGGAGCAGGTAGAGATTCTGAAGAGGTACTTTGATCAGACGGTACGAGAGTTGGAGGAGGGAAAGCGAACTGCCGTACTGACGCTGGTTGTGCCGTGGAATCAGCAGGAGGACTGTGCTGAACTTTCGGCATCGTACCGGAATTAGTTTGATTTTGTTGTGCAGTAGCGGAACGAGTGACAGTGAGTATTCTGTTTTCATCAAAACTACTACTTCTTCTTTTCTTTTGGTTGTCCTTTTTCCTATCTCTTTCTGATGAACTCATTTCAAAACTAACAAAACAAAAAGACAACAAAAAGGATGACCAAAACGATAAAAAAAAAAACAAAAAAGGTTTGCCAAGTAGGTAGGTGTAGTTAGGTTTAATCTAGCTTTTAAATAATCTTAATAAAGAGTTTGAAACATATAGCTGTAGTTAAGATTATTATGAAAATTTTCTTTAAATAGAATGGTCTTAATAGGATTAGAAATAGTCTACTATACTAAACTATGAATGAAATATTTAAGTATTGGTGTATCGAAATAAACGAGAAAATAAACAAAAATATGGTTGTATTTCGATTAAATTGGTGTGTGAGTATATGTCATGTTGGGGGTGCTTCGGGTTGTGAACTTCGGCGGTATTGATTGGCTTTCTTTCATAAGCGATGACAATAGCTGATATAAAAGACTGCGGACGGACGGTGTTATTGTTGATCCCTCAGTGTGATAAAAATTCAAACATATATAGACTTGGACGCACAAACTGCATATCTTCACATCCCCGCAATTCCAAACATGCCAAAGAGCATTTGTTGGAAGACATGGGAAGGTCCAATATACAAACATAAATAGAGAGAGGTAAGCTAATGAAAGACGAGACAGTGCTACATGTTATAACTAAAACAACATCAAACAAGGCCACTATACTCGTGAAAATACGACGAAGTAAATATGAAAGGAAAGTTGAAATTTTGGACAGGAAAGTAAAATTCACATTTAAAAGTAAAAGTAGAAAGACAAGACAAAAACATAAAAAGAAACAGATGCCAATTGTTGTTGTTGTCATCATCAAGTCCACCCGTCGCAATTCAATATGGCATGTTGAAGAACTATCCAATTAAAGACTTACGGATCCCTTGATGATGGCAACAAGAACAACTGTGGACAAAAACACTAGGACGAACATTGGACAAACAAAAACGTTGGGCGCCATTTGTAATAGGCCTATAGGTGGAATGTAGAGGGCGTTGGGAGCGAATAGAAGGTAGGAAGCAGGGATGTGGATGGGACTTAAGGATGGGAACAGAACAGAAAGGGAATGAAGGTCGCGAGCGAGGAGCGCGGCATGCTGGCGAAGCACGGCTAAGCTCGCCGAATGGGGTGGTTCTTGTCCCCGCTACACGACGAAGCCTACAACAAAACATAAAACATGCCGAATAAAACAACTTTTCAAACTACAACGGACGGACTGGTCTTACCACACTGAGGGCGCTGCGGTGTTGTTCAGCGATGGCCTTCTCCCTCCCCACCATGGAAATCCGGCGGCCATTTTGGATTTCCCCAAAGACGATTACATCATAACTCCACCTGATCAAGCCATTGTAACCGAAAGTAACACACTCCCTTTCACACCCCCTGAAATCTCAAATTAGTAACCCATCAAGCGTCTGAGCGCTTGAATAAAAGTAATGGCTCTCATTTTGGGCGTGGATAAGCACATTTATTTAATTTTATATTAATTTTAAGCATTAAAATTATCATTAAAATTAATAGGATTGGCAAGAGAGACCAAAAGATAAAACAAAACAAAAATTATACAATAAAATCAATTTGCAATTAATAAAAAAAAATCTCTTTAATCAAATTCCCGCAGGTCATGGTCAAAACAAACTACCTATTTCCCTACTAATCGACTACCCAGAGTGAGCTCAGTTTGGGAGGGTTGGGGATAAAAAAAAATATACGAAAACAAAAAAAAAAGGAAACGCGAAGACAAAACGGACCACGGAAATCGAATTACTTGCCGAAACAAAAGAAAAATCAGTAAAATACTGAATTCAAACAATTAAAATCTAAATTATAATATAATAAAATCACAAAAAAAAAACTTAAAACCTAACTCACGCCACTTAAAAACTAAAACAATTACAAACAAAAAAGGAAACGATGAAATTGCGATACTCCTATCCTGGTACTGTATTTCTGGCCACTACTGTTTGTGACGTTGTATGTGATTTATTTTCAGATCGATTCGCGGGACGTTATTTTGCCGTGGTGGGGTATAGGGGCGTGGATTTATCTTTGGAGTCCACTAAACCCTTTTTATTTGGCACGCACAAAAAAAAACTTAAGCTACCAAACCTGGTGACATCATAGGCGTTGCGTTTCTGAAAAGCTGATTCAGGTTGGTGACACGGACAAAAGCGTTTTCCGGACACCTCAGGCACTTCCACTTTTAGCACTCAAATTACGTCGCGTCGGTTGGCACTTCTCGCTATCTGCAGAATCACATCAGATCACGGGCTAGTTCTGGTAATGGACGGTCATTCACCCCTTTTTATTTGGCGGTCATGACTTTGTAAGTGTCGACGTAAAGTCAATGACCGCCACTTGACCTCTACACGGAGCGAATGAGATTTATCTAAGTTTTGTACAAATTACTAAAAATCCTCTGTCTCTATAAATTCACTATACACTTACCACAATAAACAGTATAATTTTTCTTTAAAAAAATTTGAATCAAACACTTTTATATCTTTTTCAATTATTTGAATAAAAAAAATAGATATATAATATAGTATATGTTGCGAAGAAAAAAATTAACTTAATCGGCACTATGGCCATTTATGGGTACTTCTTCTCTCAACTTCGTTCGCAAGACAAAATGGTTCCAGCTAGGGAACAGCTCTTCGGCTTCTACAGCCAACAATGCCCCATACATAACGTTGCCACAAATACTTGGCCAACCTTCCACTTCAGGATTAGCCGTTCAAGATCTTGTTACCTTCTTCATCCCGTCCTGCTCTTCGAATTTTCAAATCCACTCAACATTGCATCTGAACTTTGCCAACATGTGTCTAAAAGTTAAATCAACATTGCATCCCTGAACTCTACCGGTTCACATAATTATTTTGACATTTGAGAGATCAGAGTGTCAACAACAGAAAATTTGCAACGAGGAAAAGGCATGGAAAAGTACATGGTAAGTAATATTATTCATTATTTATATATAAATGTATTTGGCTAGGGATTAAATTGTTTTCATTTTATTTTAGGTAACAAACAAGGAAGAAGTCAAAGAGCTGAGGTGAAATGTGATACATATAAGGTAGGTGAAATGCATTTGTTTTTGTGATCTTCTTTCTCTTGTTTTGTTTTGTTTTGCATTTCCATCACAGAAACTACCCGCGGGACAGCACAAGTGACAGAGACAGGGTGGGTTTGTTCAAATTACTTATGTGTAATATTGAATTAATTGTATAAATTTTACATCCGCAGGTGAATGCAACAATGTGAGTTCATGAATTGGACTTTAATGCAAGAATTCGGTATTCTCTAATGTGGATTTCACTATTTTTTTCAGTTTAATCAACACCTCCAAAAAAACCAAACAAATTCAAAACGAAACACAAAACAATTAAACACCGCGATACTCATAAAACCAAGATGATTCGCGGTCGTCCATTAGCAACATGCTTTTTTGTTGGTCACACGTATTCACAGACGGGGGTTGAAATTACAAAAACAACATTGTAAACAAATGGTTTTTGGGGGGATAGACCATAGACGTACGAAAGATAACCATCTCTTTTATTCATTCATCTCTGCTAAAAAGGTTGCGTGTGGGGAAAGCTCGCCTGGAATATTCAGGAACAAAGCGATATAAGAACAGGAAAAATTGGAAGATGTCAGTTCGCGATATCACTCACACATTTATAGAATCCGCATATACGTGAACCCTTTCCGACACCGCCATTGCGGAAAAAACCGCACAAAATCAAGGCACAGGATTTTTTTTCTGATGGAATCCAATCAGTGGTGGTTTATTTGTTGTATTTGTTTTTATAGGAAAACATTTTCCTGACAGAATTTTCGCTATGACCGCCTAAACGAAAAAAAAAAAACCATTTTCATACTGTTCTCACTTTTTCTGTTGCATTTTACGTATGGCTATAACTAGCGCCTTAAGTAAAGTAGGCTTTTCAGCACGCTAATTACAACAACTATTGCGAGTGTCGAAGTGTCAAGTGGAACGTAGTTGTTGTAATTGCGTGCTGAAAATCCTACTTTGCTTTGCTTTGCTGAGATCGAAGCTCAAAAAAACACGCCTAATGTCGCTTAGTATACTTCTGAAGTTTAGTTATAATTTATAAATGCAAAGATTAATGTCGTTGCTGTTATTAAGTATAAATTATGAGTTTCTCCGTTAGTTTAAATTATTTAAAATAGAGCATACGTATTTGTATTAGTTTTATTTTTACATGTCTCGTATTTTAAAGAATACATTAATATATTTATAGGTCGTATCTTTTGATATTATAATGGTACAATAAACGTGAATGAGTACTTTGGTTGAACAGAAATACCTACAGAATGTTATGAAACAACTAATATGAAAATTGATGAAAATGTACTGAGATAAGAATATACTTATTCACCAAATTTGAGTTGCAATTCTTTTTAAAAAAAGCTGTACTTCTGAACACAGTCACGATTGTCACAGCCCACCACGGTTGAAACTGACACTGACACAACAGATTCACCACTCTTGTCAAGCTCATTTCCATTTGACTTGACACTTGTAGGTATATTTGTTTTCATTTAGTTTTCGATTTCGTGAATTTATCAAAAGTTTGTGCAATGGATTTAAGTACTGGAGAAAACTACCTATACATCATAGCTCAAGTCCAGAAAGCACGTTCCACCGATCCTCGTGCAGCAAATGCACGGATTATAACCGCAAAAACTCAATTTCCCAACAACTTTGATGTCCAGGTACTACGTCTCTACGGAGAGAGAATGAATCCCATTCTACAAATTACTTTCAACTTATCTAGTTTGAAGCGTATAAACTGGAAAAAGAAGACAACAACTATGAGGAAGCTGCCAAGCGGTTTAGTTACATGTAAGTTTCGTATATAAAACACAATTCCTCATTAAAACAAAAGAACGCTCACATTTCAGAATCAAAGTGTTGACCTGTGGAACGAGGTCGCCGAACTTGCTACTGTACTACGTGCCATAGAGAATGAAATAACTCTCGAACAAGAATTTTATGTAAAAATGTTACAACACGTCTCGGATGATGTGCTGCACAAGATTCTTTTGCTGTGAACCACACAGAGAACAACTTGGAGCAATGCAAGTTGCAACTTCTGATACTGAAAATGTTGCCTCAAGCTGATATTACACATTCGCTAGGATATCACCATCACCGAAAGACTATAGGCGTTTTTCTTTTTTAGTTCAGAGCACAACCTGAACTGTTATACAAAAAGTTCGTGTTTCTTTTTTAGCTCAGACACTTCAGAGCTCGAATTTGTGTTTCTTTTTTCGCTCAGAGCATGATCAGAGCGCGCTCTATGAGCTCAGAATAAATTGACTGAGCATCCTGAGTAAAAAGCTGAGTACACATGTACATGCACACTTCCAGTCACATTTGAAGGACAAAAAAAAAACAGGACAAAACAAAACATCCTCTGAATGCTCTGAGCACGCATGGTTCAGAGCGCGCTCATAATGCTCAAACTCTGTTCAGTGCTCAGCTCTGAACTAAAAAAGAAAAACGCCTTATGACTGATGATAGAGTGTCGGTCAGCTTTGCCTGCCAAAGATGCCAAAAGCCACTCATACTAGCAGAATAACGCAATAGCAGAATAACGCGTAGGTACATTGAATGAGTTTTAGCTAAATGATATTTCACAATAAAATGCCGCAATTTAGATATCGATCCTAACGAAAGTGGTTTTGATCGAAGTTCGATGCGGCGATGTTTGCCTTCCTAGATTGCCTCATACAGTTCCAGCAATAGGTGAAACACAGAATTTTGCTTGCCCTACAAAGTGGAGAAGGGAATGATCATTGACCCATCACCGGGAAACTCGTACTCAATCAAGTAAGTGTTATGCACCTGTGGTTTTGAATATGCAGTCAAAACAATTGTCTATTTCCAGAATACAATATACAATTTAACTCGGATGAGCAGTGGACCAAAGCTTTTAAGTTTTTATTCACTAAATTAAAACGGCGCCTGGCATGGGTCTCATCTCTATTTACGACACAGTGATTGCCAGATTTGGATATAGGATCAATTCATTCGGTTTACCTAACCTTACTTGTGTATTATAAGTTTATTTAAAGTAAACAAAGATTTGTTAATTTTATTTAGCTGAAATGGATGGACTTTCTTTTTTGGATGTTGATGGCTCTTCATTGTATTTACCGTATGTGTATGCCTTAAGGCATTTCTCTTCGTTGATATCGCGAAGTGTCGCGCCACTGAGGTCACGACAAGCATCATGGTTTGTAGTCTTTTCGATTTGGGCACCGATTGAACGAAGAATGGATCCAAATTCTCCTTTGCCACCGAACATTCGGAGATGTATATGAACGCCTTGTTGTGAATTACTGTGTGGGGGTGTTTTTCCATTTGGTAGCAGGTAGAACTCTTCTACTTCTAAGTTCTGCAACAAGGAACGCTTTATAAAAAATTACAAATCGAAGAAAACACACATACAGTCGCTTCGCAAATTTGCTGCAGGATTTATTGATTGTTAGTAGCTACACAAGACAGTATTTGCCTGCCACCCAAATAAATTGGCAACATTTCTTTTAAGATACATGTGTTAATTTTGAAATAATTTAAAACTACTCTGGGGTGTCTTTGCTATGGCTGCTCACTCTTTTGTTCCAATTTGTTGGCTTGACCCAGCATCTTCTGCTACATCTCCTTTTCGTTGTGATAATATATGTAAGACTGAAATAAACAACAAGAATTTCAATACTCAAACTGCTTATAACTAACATTTAAATTCAACATACGCTTGTTGTGATTCATCCATCAAATTAAGACTCTTGTTATTGTCTCTTGCTGTTACTAGCAGGGAATAAGACAATAGAAAATTGTCGTACGACTGTTCGTCGCGAAAGGATGTGGCGGTTCTTCGAGAAAGACAAATTCACATCTGCCTCTACAATGAATAGAATTTCCACAGTAGGTACATACATTGCTCAGCCGAGCCTGGCTGAAAGCATAAAATAAAACATTCGAATGAAAAGCCAATTTGAAATTCGATAAACAAACCTGAAGAAACTTCTTTACATCTTCGATAATATTATAATTTATACTCGTTCTTGTTCGTGTCGAACCATCTGTATTTTGTTTCTTTTGCCAAGAGTGTGACAAGTGCTTGTACAACGAAGTTTTGTAAATTAGGGCGGGTTTCAAGATAGTTCAATATGTAACTCCTGCAAATAACATATAATCAAGCTAAAATAAGTATTAGTCCTTAGGGGGTTTGGTAAGATATCAAACTTTATATCGATCCTTTGCTCTAAATTTACTGTATCAATTTGGTGCGAGTTGTTGCGGCGAGAATAATCCCAGTTTAGACTTCAATTGGATGCAATTGTTTCCACCGCATTCAGCAGGTAATTAAGACTTTGGATTTAACAAACCTTGAAGATAGAATAGTAATTAAAGGTATTGAGAAACATATTTATTGAATAGTATGGCTTACTTATATCGACTCCGTTTGGTATTCTTCCTAGCCATCAGGTATAAATAATTGTCTCCAGTGCGATCCAATATATTTGGTAAGGTTAGCGAACTCCTCAACGTCGGTTTCTTCCTTAGCTGTAATATAAATGTATTTAATTCTTAATATTCACACTTAAAATACGCGAAAACTTACATTTTTTCAATTTTTTGGAGGAAAAATAAAATTTTGTTTACATATTTCGACATTTGTCAATTGACTTCTGTCAAAAGAAATTCACCACATTTTTTTTGGTTAATTTTTTTTTGTTGATGCTCACACGGATTCTAAATTGACATAAAACCGATAGGAAAACAAAATGGCGAATTTGAAAAAAAATCGAGGGGGCCAGCGGCAAGAGGATTGCGAGTTGGGGGTCTCAGTATCGTTTGTCTATGCTGAAAAGTTTGCGTGTGGGAAAGCTCGCCTGGAATTTCCAGGAATAAAGCGATATAAGAACAGGAAACATTGGAAGTTGTCAATTCGCGATATCACTCACGCATTTTTAGAATCCGACTATACGTGAACAATTTCCGACACCGCCATTGCGGAAAAAACCGCACAAAATCAAGGCACTGATTTAAACCGCAATTGTAGGCTGGTTTTTTTTCAAGTATGTGTGTGCCCCCTTTGATTAACATGGCACAAAAAAATGAATTCAAACAGGGCTACACTCAAGGTCCAGCTTGTAGGCAATTCCTTTTTTTGGCTGGAGCTGTCAGTCTATTTAATAGTTAGTTTATGGCATGTTGCTAATGGCCGATCGCGAAATATTTTGCTATTATGAGCATCGTGATGTTTAATTGTTTTGTGTTTCGTTTTGAATTTGTTGGTTTTTTGTTGAAGTTTCCATTAAATTCGATTAAATTAATACGGAATTCTTGCATAAAGTCCAATTCATGAACTCCCATGCACTAGAATACAAATGAGCAAGTGTGTGTGACTTCATGAATTTTTATGGAAAACAGCTTGTAGGCAGCAGAGATGAATGAATAAAAGAGATGGTTATCTTTCGTACGTCTATCCCCCCAAAACCCATTTGGTTACATTGTTGTTTTTGTAATTTCAACCCCCGTCTGTGAATACGTGTGACCAACAAAAAAGCATGTTGCTAATGGCCGACTGCGAATCATCTTGCTTTTATGAGCATCGCGGTGTTTAATTGTTTTGTGTTACGTTTTGAATTTGTTTAGTTTTTGTGGAGGTGTTGATTAAACTGAAAAGATAGTGAAATACACATTAGAGAATACCGAATTCTTGCATTAAGCCTAGTATGCTGTTCCAGGAAAGCTAAAATTAAGTTCCGACGTAAAAAAAAATGTGTTGGCATAGCTGATTGACTTGCTCTGTTTCGTCACTTGGAACTTTCTAAAGAAATTTCTACATTTTAAAAGAAATTAAATTAACAACAAAGAATTTCTTTGTGTTGAACTAACCATTCTCCATTGGTACTGTTTCGTTTGAAATTTTGTTGCGAATGCCGATATTTTCTCTGATCTGTCAAAATTTAGCTGTGGAAAAATGTATTTTGCATTAATACGCTTGCTTAAATTCTTTAGAGAGTGTTCGTACAGCGGCTCAGAAATTTAGCTTGAACTGCGTACTGCTTGGCTTAACTGCTTTGCTTAATTTTATCTTTGGAGACATTTTTGTATGGGAGCTTAATTTAAGCGCGAGCAGCATACTAGGCTTTAAAGTCCAATTCATGAACTCACATATACTATAATAGAAACAAGCAGGTGTGTTTGACTTCATGAATTTTTATGGAAAAATGCTTGTAGGCAGCCGCCCTTGCAATGGAAAGTTATATATCTCTGTATTCCATTATCTTTGGTAGGCAGCCGCCTTTCTACTGGAAAGCTATATATCTCTGTCAGAGATGAATGAATAAAAGAGATGGTTATCTTTCGTACGTCTATCCCCCCAAAACCCATTTGTTTACATTGTTGTTTTTGTAATTTCAACCCCCGTCTGTGAATACGTGTGACCAACAAAAAAGCATGCTGCTAATGGACGACCGCGAATCTTCTTGCTTTTATGAGTATCGCGGTGTTTAATTATTTTGTGTTTTGTTTTGAATTTGTTTGGTTTTTGTGGAGGTGTGGATTAAAATGAAAAAAATAGTGAAATACACATTAGAGAATACCTAATTCTTGCATCAAAGTCCAATTCATGAACTCACATATACTATAATAGAAATGAGCAGGTGTGTGTGACTTCATGAATTTTTCTGGAAAACAGCTTGTAGGCAGGCGCCCTTCCACTGGAAAGATGTATATCTCTGTATTCCATTATCTTTGATCTCTGTATTCTATGAGCACGTTCAAGTATCTAGTTTAGTAAGTCTGACAGCTCTCTGACTAGATCTATCTCGATTTTTATTGGCCCAGAAGGGTCGCGTGCTTAGTTTTGGCAGTTGACGTTTATGGAGGGGTAGCCGACGAATCTAGTCAAGAAATTCCCGACTGAGTACTAAGTTGACGTTTATTTTGCTGTCATCGTGAGCAAAGAGTAAGGTCTCTCTCGCTCTTTTTTTTTCCTGTCTGAGAATACATGGAACTTTTTCAAAAGAAAACAATTTGTAATTGAATTTATAACAATAAATGCAAAGGGAATAAATGTTGGATATGCTTTTCTAGATAGCTTTACTTGTTTTGTATCCATTTTAGATCCCAAAAAGTATTCATCCATTCACATTTCAGGTTTTTTTTAGTTTTCTTTACATGAAAAATATTTTTTACAGCAGAATTCATGCAACTACATTTGGGAGTTTGTTCAAAAAATAGGTTAATACCATGTGAGTTAAGCCCATGTGTTCACTAGGCAAGTGATTTTTTTTATAAATATTCCTGAACTTTTCATAAATTTCTATTAATTGGTGGGTGTTTTCAACTTGGTTTTTTTTAGCGCCATATCTGTTTAAAATCAAAATATGATTGGGAATTCTATTAATTTTAATAAGAGTCAACAGTTTTGATGTTACTTAGGAATACTAAAAATGCAAGTTTTTTTCATATAAAAAAAAGTGGTAATTCTCGGAACGTAAATTCGTAAAAATGAGAACATATGATTGAACTCCTAACAAAAATAAAATAAAATGTGCTATTTAATTCTGCGATTTGATCCGATTTCAGATTTTGCATATTTAATCGAACAGGAATCCAAATTGTTTTGTTATTTATTGTTCGCATGTTCTATTTCGTTTTCTATAGATACTTTCTTTAGCAAATTTAATAACATTGAATTTTGAAATGTCCACTAATATTTTTATAAAAGCTATTTTTTAGAGAGCTAAATTATAAATTAACAATAGCCGTGTTTTTTTGAGCTTCTATCTCAGCAAAGCAAAGTAAAGTAGGATTTTCGACACGCAAATACAACAACTATTGCGAGTCTCGAAGTGTCAAGTTCGTATATCGTAATTGTTGTAATTAGCGTGCTGAAAATCCTACTTTACTTTGCTTTGCTGAGTTCGAAGCTCAAAAAACAGGCCTAATAATAAGTGAACTTATTGCGTGCTAGAAATCCTATTTTGTTTTGCTGACATCGAAGCCAAAAAAAAGAAGCCTATTATGGGATTTACCAGAAAATGGAAAAAAATATCGAATTTAACAAAATAATGCATACTTGCATACGTTATTGTTCAAGTATGCATTTTACGTACCATTTACAGATTATAAATGTTACAAATTATGCTAATACAAAAATATCTTTTTCTACACAGCATGAAAAACAAGGGTTCTCCAAACTGTGTTAAAATACCTATTTTCTTTCAAAATGACTTCGAAATAAAAGCTTGAAGTTACAAAATATCTTAAGTGAAGAGACCGTTAAAATTCATTTTATTTTCAGATGGATTTTTGCTAGATGATTTTATTAAGGTATTTGGTATTGTGACGAATTTATATCAGCAATTCCATTTTACAATAATTTCATAAACTATAAAAACTTTCAAACTGAACTGCGATGTGAACGTCGTGTAACTAATGGGCACCAAATTGCCGAACACAGTCGCTCTACTTAAACCCCACGTCAAAAAGTGACGTTCCCGACCAATTTAGTTAGTTGTTGCGTTCAGGTTATTTCTTATCCAGACCAATCTAGTCGACTTAAGTCAACTAGATACTTGAATGCGGCCTATATCTTTGACATTTATTTTCAGTTTCCAAATTCCAAACCAGAGATGAATGAATAAAAGAGATGGTTATCTTTCGTACGTCTATTGCCAAATGTACAAGTTGGATTGCGATATCTGGTGGCAAAGAAAAGAACCCTATCAGACATACAGAAATCTGTAATCGGTAAGCTGTACATGTATTTTTGCAAAAGTAATTTATTTATTTTATAAATGAAAAACTATTTTAATTGATATAAATGCCTTGTCATTCTAAAATCCAAGTATTGTTTAGGGAAAATAAAATAACCCCGGGTCAATAAATTATGTTTGAATCGTTTAAAAGTGGAATGAAAAATTTGTGTTTGTTTCGTGTAAACAATTTGTTTATTTTTGGATTATACTCTTTGTTACAGTCACCCGCTTCGTGTCCATTAATACCTGCAAACTGAACCAAGAGAATAAAGCACATTCAAATAACAAAACCAACAAAACGATGGAATTTACCTTAAAGTATACCGAACACACCCTGTCGTTATTAATGTAGTCCTTCACTCGTCCACCGTCCATCTCCAGTTGTAGTTATCTGTAATAATAGAAAAACCATGAATCTCTAGTCACATAATTGTATACGCATGTATACATACCTGCATTAATGCCGCAACAACTCCAAAAGGTTTCGTTTGCACGGGCATATACGCAAGTAATTGATCACGACATCTAGACACTGGAAAATGTAGAGATACAATTAGTAGAAAATAAGAAAACTACCTTGGCAATAATAATATCCTAAATAATAAAGAAAAAGATAAAATAGATATGACTTACCCGTGCTAGTCCATGTCCATGCTTGTGGTTTTTCGTTGTAATTTTTTTGTTTACTTTTTGAAATGTCAAAATGAGCAGGTATGTGAACCAGTTGCGTTCAGAAGATATAGAGTCTCGATTGGCATAGTGGGTGAATTTTCTTGTTGATGCATGTTGAAAGAGTTCAGCTTCAATGTTGCTTGAATTTGAAAATTTAAAAGAGCAGGACGTTGAGATGGGGTGAAGAATATAGCACGATCCGTAGCGGCTCTTCCAGAAGCGGTGGAGGATTGGACAGACATTAGTGTTAGTAGTACTAGGAGACTAGGGGGCATTATTGACTGGTGAAGCCAAACAATAGTTCTTGGCGAAACCATTGTGTGGTGCAACGTCGAAGACAGTGGTATAGTCATCTAATGGCCACAGTGCCAAATATTGTTTTGTGGAAGTAATTTTTTTTTGTCATTGTAAGAAAACTAAAAGGAAGTGGAGAATTCAAATCCAAATAAATAATATTAAATTTAAACAGCGGTGCCAATACGTCATCATTTGGCGGTCAACGACTATCCACCAACAAAAAGCGAAGGAAGCCGTGACCGCCAACATTTTTATTGTACATTTTTATTGTACATTTTTATTGTACATTTTTTATTCGTGGCTTTTATTGTACATTTCTGTTGTTTGTACGTGTACGATTGTGTTTTATGTGCATTTTGCAAAGATGAAAATGTCCGAACCGGGAAATTATACGGAAGTGCCACAAGAGCACCCGCTTACCGCTCCAAAACGGTCGACATAACACATATTCATACAAGTACATAATATCACAAAGAAAGTACATTACAAGCACAATATATCACAAAGAAAGTACATTACAAGCACATTATATTACAAAGAAGGTACGTTACAGTACATAATACAACACAAAGAAAGTACATTAAAAGTACACATTACATAAACTACGTCACGAAAGCTACAATAACGTCTATCAACAAGCCACATTATACCAACAAAAATCCACATAGAGACTAGAAGATACTCTGGACGGAACAACAACAATTCATCACACAAGAACAATTACGTGCGATCGTTGCCAGATAAGCCATTTTTTTTTAATTATATTTATTTTTTTATTTTTCCTTATTTATAAATTCTGTTGTTTTACATTTAATTTTGTGTGTCTCTGTTTTGTAAATTTGTTTTGTAATAAGTTTCGTATCCGAGTTTATTTTTTAAATACAATTTGTGTAAGTACCCCTAAAGTGAGCTCGTTTTAGGTAGGAATTAACTGGGAGATAGGAGTTTCGCGGAGGGGGATGAAAGTAAATACATAAAGCGGTTAGGGATCAAGGATACCAAATTTAGGAATTGCCAGATTCAACTTTCGTTTTGTTTAAATAATTTTTGTGTAAATTTTAATTTCCTTTTTATTTTGATTCAAGTTAACTTAAAGATAATTAAAACAATTTTAGTTTACATTTTTAAAAAAATTTAATTAAATTAATTGAAACAAATTTTAATCATAAAGATAACTGGCTAATAAACGATTCGAAACGTAACAAAATGAAAAAGTCAGCTTTTCTTATATGGTGAGCCATGAAGCAACTAAACATGGCAGTTTAAAATAATTTTCAGGGGGTGACATAGGGTGGTTCATAACCTTCGGAAGAATGGCTTGATCCGGTGATGATGTCGTCGTTGGGGAAGTTCACAAATGGCCGCCGAACTTCCAGGTAGGGTGGGAACAGTCATGGCCGCGCTGAATTCCATCGACAGCGCCCTCTCCTTGTGGAAATGTCCGTCTGCGTCTGAAAAGGAATTGTAATTTAGTATGGCACGATAAATGTTTTGTATATAGGTATTGTTGGTGTGTGAGGACAAGAACCCTCACCATTTCGGCGAGCGAAGTCGAGCAAAGCAAGCGTGCCCCGCTCCTCGCACACAACACTCCCCCCTTCTCTATCACATCCTATCCAACTGTCATTTCCTCATCCTGTCTCCTGTCATTTTCAAATCCCAACGTCCTTATAGTCCTTATACATGCCTATTACAAATGGCGCCCAACGTATGTTTGTCCTTGTCTTATGTCCTTTATGTAGTTTAGTCCACAATTGTTTCTGCTGCCACCAACAATGAACTCGTAAGTCTTCATATGAGTTGTTCATAAAAATATCACAATGAATTGCGATGAGTTTATTGTTGTTGACAGCAAAAATAATTGGAACCTGTTATGTCTTGTCTATTCTTCCTGTTAATAATTCTTTCTTTATGTGAATTTTACTATCCTGTCAAAAAAAAATTGCAATTTTCGTTTCTTAGTGTATTTGTCTTACTTACATGGATTCAGTGGCCGTGATTAAGTGTCGAATCGTCTTAACATGTTGCATTGTTCCGTCTCTTTAGTTTTTCTAGTTTAGTGTGTTGTGACTCTCACCATCTCAAGTCTTCCAGCAAAGCCTTCCAGGTAGATTGGAATTGCGGAGATGGAGAGAAATACAACGATGTGTGTCCTTGTTCTACCCTCTCATTCTATGTCGTTGTTTTCCACATTGAGAGGATTTTTAACAATTAGTCCGTCCGCAGTCTTCTTTCTTTATTTGATTTTTTTGTCAAAGCCGATCAAGCCTCGGTATTAGCCAACAAAGTAACCACCGAAGGCATACACCCGAAGCACCCCCGATCTGAAATAAATAGAAACAGTTAGCAATTTCCAAGCAATACATCCAATAATTATTACAGTTATACTTATAGGTAGCTTTAGATATAGGAACATACTTTTTATTTATTTTTTTTGTGTTATTAGTTGAAAACACTTGAAAATTTTCTTTTTCTTTTGTTTCTTTAAAATATTTTTGTTTTGTTAATATATTACCTTTTTATAGCTTTAAGTACATATCAAGCGCACTGTCTTATTGTATTAGTGTGCAGTTTTGTTTGATTTATGTATAAATACTACCGTACTAAATTCGTCTATTTCTCTTCTCGTCGACATTTTGTTTTCGTGTGATGAGTTTACCTAAGGACGATTTTAAAAAGCATAGAGTTAGTCGAAGTTTTAACCCAGATAGTAGAAAAATAATTACCCGTTCGCAATCACATTCAGCAGGAACTAGCTCTAGAGCAATGGCTTTCGTTGCACGTAGTCCACCACCAGCCAATAAGTCGGCGAAGTCTAAAACCACAATGTCTGACCAATCTTTCGCCGATCCTGGAAGTATGCAGGCGAACAGTGAATCTGCAACTTCTTCCGAATCTATCTCAGCCCCATCTTTCAGTTCAATCAGCCAATTTGGTGCCGCCTCCTTTGAAGCACAGAACGAAAGCACCCGAACTCTGGTGGATGTATCTGAAAAACAAAACCCAATCACTGCATTAAGAAATCAGTCTATAACAACCGAAAATTCAAACTTACCCAATCTAGAATTTTCCATCAATCAAGCGATCAAAACCGCGTTTTTGTCTCAGCAAAGCTCTCTTCGAGACAAAATATCTTCAGATCTGCGGAAGGAAATGAGAACCAATTTTCTGGAATTTCTGAAGGAGTTTCAAATTGATCGTCCTGGTGTTCAAGTGGAACAGACGCTCCCGAAAACATCATTTTTGAACACAGGCACCATCCCAAAACAAACGCTTCCGTTGCCTCCGCAGCCCCCAACACAGCATGAGCAAGCTCAGCTTAATGTAGCTGCTCAACCATTTCTTCCCAATGGAAATTACCATAAAAACAACAACAATAAGTCGAATAGAGGCAAGTCCTCAAATAATAACAATTATCACCAGAGTCATACCTCATTTCAACAGATAGGTCATAATTTTGAGATACCATATCCCAACCAACCAAGTCAGTCGTTTGAAACAATAAGCCACTCAGGTCCTATAAAAATTGATAAGTGGGGAATTTGTTTCGAAGGAAAGTCAGAGACTCTAGATGTAGAGGATTTTATCTTCCGTCTGGAGACCCTACAAAACAACTATCGCTGTTCGTGGTCGGAAATCTTAAGAGATTTCCACTTGTTACTCTCAGGTGCCGCCTACGAATGGTATTGGCAGTACCAGAGATCCAACTATCGTCCGGATTGGCTCACGCTGCGAGAAGCTCTCTTGCGTCAGTTCCGGAACTCGAAGTCAAACTTCGATATTATGAGAGATATCATGGACCGTAGGCAAGGTACCTGGGAGTCAAGTGACGATTTCTTTTCCGCGATTTATAAAATGAAATCACAACTAAGAATGGATCTTCCAGAAGGGGAATTAGTGCGCATATTAAAGCGTAATTTAAATGAAAGGATAGGAAAGATAGTGTTCCCCATGACCATATTTACAGTGGACCAATTGAGGAGCTCCTGTAAGGAGGTAGAAAATGCTTTCCCTAGCAGAGAGGCACCTAGGTCTCATAGGCCCCAGCCGAAATACACGGCCAATGAGCTGGACTATGAAGATAGCCACCAGGCAGAACAATATGTTGCAGCAATGCAATATGGTGGCTCACGTCCTAAGCCACCGCGTAATCATGTTGATCCAAAATCTTGGATCTGTTGGAACTGCCGTGCTGAAGGTCATTCCTTCGTGGAATGTCCGTCTCAGATACGGAATATATTTTGTTATCGATGCGGTCAGGAGGGGGTCATAACTCCTAAGTGCAAACGCTGCAATCCGGAAAACCGGCAAATGAACGCGATGCAAACGGGGCAGTCGCGTTCGAGCCAGACCTCCGAGTCGGTAGAGAACCCGTCACATCATTAAATGATGAACCTAAAATAAATAATACAGAAATTACAATTTTGAAAAGAGATACAAATTCCAATATAGTAGATAATAGAAAAAAATTTATAATTAAGCCGTTGCATGTTAGGATTAAGGAATATTATATAGCTAGAGGTAGAATATTTAAAAATAATAATGTGTATACGTCCAAAGCGATTTTAAAAGCAAGAAATCGATACAGGATACGCAAAGAAATTAGAAAAAGCATAGCTTCGACCATTATCGATACCTCCACGGATCCCAGACCATATGCCAAAATCAACATAGCAGGTAAAAGCGTTTTCGGTCTCCTGGATAGTGGAGCTAGTGTTAGTTTTCTAGGAAAGGACTGTTTGACTTTTGTCAAGTCCCTATCCATACCCATAATTCCATTTAAGTCACATGTCAAAACAGCTGATGGCAAATGCCAGTCAATTATGGGTAGAATTAGAGCATCCGTGACTTACAAAAATCAAACAGAGCTGTTAACGCTTTATCTAGTCCCAAGCCTAGAGCAAGAATTATATCTTGGCATAGACTTTTGGAAGACGTTTCAAATTGCCCCTAATATCGTGAGTTCGATGACGATCACCGATACCGCTAGCGACGAAACACATCAGCTGTCTTTTCAACAGGAATCCGAGTTGGAGGCAGTGAAGCAAAAGTTCTTGTGTTTTACCAAACATGGGCTCGGTAAAACGTCAGTTGAGGAGCACGTTATCGATACCGGAGACGCGGACCCAGTCAAACAACGTCACTACCCCGTGTCCCCAGCGATACAAGCCCTCCTGTATGACGAGATCGACCGCATGATTAGCCTCGGCGTTATTGAGGAGAGTGAGAGCGCTTGGTGTTCACCGGTAGTCCTGATTCGGAAACCCGGCAAAAATCGTCTTTGTCTCGACTCCCGAAAGGTGAACGCCTTGACGAAGAAAGACGCCTATCCTCTCCCTCATATCGACGGGCTACTCAGTCGTCTACAGGACACGTATTTCATCAGCAGCGTCGATCTGAAAGACGCATTTTGGCAAATACCGCTGGAGACACGGAGTAGGGAAAAAACTGCTTTCACGGTTCCGGGGAGACCCTTGTACCAGTTCACGGTCATGCCCTTTGGGTTGTGTAACGCAGCTCAAAGGATGTGCCGTTTAATGGACAAGGTGATCCCCTCACGATTAAAGGACCGCGTCTTCGTGTATCTTGATGACTTGCTTATCATCGCTCCTGACTTTGAGACCCATGTAGCCCTGCTAGATGAAGTTGCACAGTGCCTTCGGAAAGCAAATCTCACCATCAACTTAAGCAAATCCAAATTTTGCTTCAAAGAGTTGAAGTATTTGGGCTTTATAGTTGGTGGTGGGATGTTGAAAACGGATCCTTCTAAAATCGAAGCGATCGTGGACTTTCCAGTCCCCAAGAATCCAAGGCAAGTGCGCAGGCTTCTGGGTCTAGCAGGGTGGTACAGGCGCTTCATCAAGGATTTTTCAACCTTGACTGCCCCAATGACGGATACTCTGAAAAAGAAGCTAGGGAAATTTGAAATGTCTTCCGAAGCCATTGCGGCATTTAATAAATTAAAAACTGCATTAACAACAGCACCAGTACTGACTCACCCGGATTTTAATCGGCGTTTTTATATCCAGTGTGACGCGTCAGAGTCCGGTATAGGAGCTGTCCTTTTCCAGCGAAACGACAGCAATGAGGAATCGCCGATATCATACTTCTCGCACAAGATGAACGCCTGCCAGAAAAATTACAGCGTCACCGAGAAGGAATGTCTGGCGGCTGTCACGGCTGTACAAAAATTTAGGCCATACATCGAGGGGATGGATTTCACCATTATTACCGACCATTCCAGCTTGCGATGGCTTATGAGTCTTAAAGACTTGAGTGGTAGACTCGCGCGTTGGAGCCTCAAGCTGCAAGCTTTCACTTTTGATGTGGAACATCGTAAAGGGTCGTTGAATGTGGTGCCAGATACTTTGTCCCGTGTCCATCTGGATGGTCTTGAAATTCAAGATATCGCTCCTTGGGTGGACTTGGATTCAGAAGAGTTTGTCTCCGATGAATACAAGGATCTGATAACCACCATCAAAGAACACCAAGATGAGCTGCCGGATCTAAAAGTAGAGGAGAATTTCGTTTATATGCGTTCTTTGCTACCCGCCGGTGACGAAACTGCGGAACATACCTGGAGGTTGTGGATCCCATCCGCGTTAACCGAGGATATCATCTCTCGGGCTCATGATCCTCCCCAGGCTTCTCACGGTGGTATTGCGAAAACGCTGTATCGAATTCGCCAATACTTTTACTGGCCAAATATGACCGTCCAGATCAGACGTTATGTGTCTAACTGTTCTATTTGTAAACAGTGCAAACCGTCAAATCAAGTGCTTCGTCCTCCTATTTCTAACAGTTATTGTACCGATCGTCCGTTTCAGAAAATCTATATAGATTTCTTGGGTCCATATCCCAGATCCAAATCCGGCAACTGTTATGTGTTTGTCGTCCTTGATCACCTGTCTAAATTTGTTCTATTGAAAGCGTTAAGAAATGCCAGTACTATAAATGTTGTCAATTATTTACGTAATGATGTGTTCAATTTGTTTGGTGTTCCACAAATTATACATTCTGACAATGGAAAGCAATTCTTAGCAAAAGACTTTCAAGAACTTTTAAAAATGTATGGCATACGTCATTTTAAGACTGCTAACTATTCCCCCCAATCAAATGCGTCGGAGAGAGTTAATAGAACTCTCCTAGCAGCCATCCGGTCATATCTCAAAGATGACCAACGCGATTGGGATAGCCATCTAAGCGACATTGCGTGTGCACTTCGTAGTTCAGTTCACACATCTACCGGGGTGTCGCCATATTTTGCCCTTTTTGGAACCAATATGATGACCCACGGTAGCAACTACGAACTTGCACAGAAACTCAATGCCGTGGAGGATGGTGAGCTCTTAACTCTCTCCCGACAAACGCGATTGCAATGCTTACGGGAAAAAGTTAAGCAAAATATATTGAAGGCAAACGATCAAAGCGCTAAAACATACAACACCAGAACACGCAATATACATTTTCTACCTGGACAAGAGGTATTTCGAAGAAACTTCGTCCTCAGTGACACTTCAAAATACCTCGCCGCGAAACTTTGTCCAAAATATGTTAAATGTAGAATTGTAAAAGCGATCGGTAACAATATGTATGAGTTAGAAAATTTAGCAGGCAAAAATGTGGGTGTTTACCATGGAAAGGACTTGAAACAATAAGCTGTTAAGTATGTCTGTATCGTAATGTATCATAAGTGTAAACAACATGCAATATATGTATTCTTACGTCTGCTTGTAGTCACACATAAGTATTATTTATTAATGTTATGTCTTATTTATTTTAATTTATATATACATAAGTGCAATATCGTAGTCAATTTAGATTATAAGTTAGTATATAAGCATATTATAGTTAATTTATTTATTTGTGCACGTATATTCAATTATTTATTAATTTATTAGTGTATGTTTTCAATCTATGTAGTCATATATGTTATTTATTACTTATATCTAAGGTTATATATATAATTTCATGTTCACTTCAACTGTGATATACATGTTATTTATATTTGTTTCGTTATATAGCTATATTATTCTTATTTGTTTACGTATTTATTATACTTGTCAGTTTCTATATCTTTTTATTTATGATAATCTACGTATTCGTTTCAGCTTATGTCCATAAATGTAATTAATGACTTTATATCTATGTTAATTTATTTTTATGTTAATTTATTACTAGGTTAAGTATTTATGTATGTAACACATGCTTAGATATTGTCCTATGCCCATATACCACCAAGATAAGCGCTTACCCAAACTTATGCCCGGCTTACAGAGCGTGGGGTTCTTCACCACGTTGAGTCCACAAAACAAACTACTAAGTGGTTGACTTCGTCTCTGTCCCCGTTGTCGTCAAAACCTCCTCCAAATCCAGAGATTTGTTACAGTCACCCGCTTCGTGTCCATTAATACCTGCAAACTGAACCAAGAGAATAAAGCACATTCAAATAACAAAACCAACAAAACGATGGAATTTACCTTAAAGTATACCGAACACACCCTGTCGTTATTAATGTAGTCCTTCACTCGTCCACCGTCCATCTCCAGTTGTAGTTATCTGTAATAATAGAAAAACCATGAATCTCTAGTCACATAATTGTATACGCATGTATACATACCTGCATTAATGCCGCAACAACTCCAAAAGGTTTCGTTTGCACGGGCATATACGGAAGTAATTGATCACGACATCTAGACACTGGAAAATGTAGAGATACAATTAGTAGAAAATAAGAAAACTACCTTGGCAATAATAATATCCTAAATAATAAAGAAAAAGATAAAATAGATATGACTTACCCGTGCTAGTCCATGTCCATGCTTGTGGTTTTTCGTTGTAATTTTTTTGTTTACTTTTTGAAATGTCAAAATGAGCAGGTATGTGAACCAGTTGCGTTCAGAAGATATAGAGTCTCGATTGGCATAGTGGGTGAATTTTCTTGTTGATGCATGTTGAAAGAGTTCAGCTTCAATGTTGCTTGAATTTGAAAATTTAAAAGAGCAGGACGTTGAGATGGGGTGAAGAATATAGCACGATCCGTAGCGGCTCTTCCAGAAGCGGTGGAGGATTGGACAGACATTAGTGTTAGTAGTACTAGGAGACTAGGGGGCATTATTGACTGGTGAAGCCAAACAATAGTTCTTGGCGAAACCATTGTGTGGTGCAACGTCGAAGACAGTGGTATAGTCATCTAATGGCCACAGTGCCAAATATTGTTTTGTGGAAGTAATTTTTTTTTGTCATTGTAAGAAAACTAAAAGGAAGTGGAGAATTCAAATCCAAATAAATAATATTAAATTTAAACAGCGGTGCCAATACGTCATCATTTGGCGGTCAACGACTATCCACCAACAAAAAGCGAAGGAAGCCGTGACCGCCAACATTTTTATTGTACATTTTTATTGTACATTTTTATTGTACATTTTTTATTCGTGGCTTTTATTGTACATTTCTGTTGTTTGTACGTGTACGATTGTGTTTTATGTGCATTTTGCAAAGATGAAAATGTCCGAACCGGGAAATTATACGGAAGTGCCACAAGAGCACCCGCTTACCGCTCCAAAACGGTCGACATAACACATATTCATACAAGTACATAATATCACAAAGAAAGTACATTACAAGCACAATATATCACAAAGAAAGTACATTACAAGCACATTATATTACAAAGAAGGTACGTTACAGTACATAATACAACACAAAGAAAGTACATTAAAAGTACACATTACATAAACTACGTCACGAAAGCTACAATAACGTCTATCAACAAGCCACATTATACCAACAAAAATCCACATAGAGACTAGAAGATACTCTGGACGGAACAACAACAATTCATCACACAAGAACAATTACGTGCGATCGTTGCCAGATAAGCCATTTTTTTTTAATTATATTTATTTTTTTATTTTTCCTTATTTATAAATTCTGTTGTTTTACATTTAATTTTGTGTGTCTCTGTTTTGTAAATTTGTTTTGTAATAAGTTTCGTATCCGAGTTTATTTTTTAAATACAATTTGTGTAAGTACCCCTAAAGTGAGCTCGTTTTAGGTAGGAATTAACTGGGAGATAGGAGTTTCGCGGAGGGGGATGAAAGTAAATACATAAAGCGGTTAGGGATCAAGGATACCAAATTTAGGAATTGCCAGATTCAACTTTCGTTTTGTTTAAATAATTTTTGTGTAAATTTTAATTTCCTTTTTATTTTGATTCAAGTTAACTTAAAGATAATTAAAACAATTTTAGTTTACATTTTTAAAAAAATTTAATTAAATTAATTGAAACAAATTTTAATCATAAAGATAACTGGCTAATAAACGATTCGAAACGTAACAAAATGAAAAAGTCAGCTTTTCTTATATGGTGAGCCATGAAGCAACTAAACATGGCAGTTTAAAATAATTTTCAGGGGGTGACATAGGGTGGTTCATAACCTTCGGAAGAATGGCTTGATCCGGTGATGATGTCGTCGTTGGGGAAGTTCACAAATGGCCGCCGAACTTCCAGGTAGGGTGGGAACAGTCATGGCCGCGCTGAATTCCATCGACAGCGCCCTCTCCTTGTGGAAATGTCCGTCTGCGTCTGAAAAGGAATTGTAATTTAGTATGGCACGATAAATGTTTTGTATATAGGTATTGTTGGTGTGTGAGGACAAGAACCCTCACCATTTCGGCGAGCGAAGTCGAGCAAAGCAAGCGTGCCCCGCTCCTCGCACACAACACTCCCCCCTTCTCTATCACATCCTATCCAACTGTCATTTCCTCATCCTGTCTCCTGTCATTTTCAAATCCCAACGTCCTTATAGTCCTTATACATGCCTATTACATCTTTTTTAACTGTTTGAAGTACTTCAAATTGTTGTTAATATTCTATTTATTATGCAGCATTAGGTATCTATTATTGTGTAGCTGACGCAACTAGCCAAGATTTATCTCAGACTTTCTCGATATGATAATTTTGGAAGGTTTCTGCTGGGAAATGCTACTTCGAGCAAACGCGTGCAGTATGTTTTATTATCTCTTGCAATTGGCTTTAATATATCGCCTTCTTTAAAATGTAAACTACATATTTTAAAGAACTTAGGAAATTATTTTCCCATGCGATATGCGAAGAACAATTTACCACTTTTTTTTTACAAGGAATCGAGTTTTAAACTTCATTTGGATTTTTGTACAATGGTTATACCATGTTCTCTATATGAGTTTCACTGGGGTACACTACAATGAGACACTCGATTCAACACTTTTTCTTTATTTTCCAACACTGTTAACTATTTAGAAATTTATTTGTATGTTTTTAATTAACAAATGTATTTATTTGCCACAATATTTAAATATTTAATCTCGCTTAGCTTCTTTTACATATATTTTTTCGCTGATCTGTCAAACTTGTATGTCTAGTAGGGTTCAAATTATAGCCGCTAGGGTACACCCTCCATTTCTCAATCCCATTGACTTATTATATATAGACTGCTAGTAGCCAACTTCACGCATGTTCCAAAAATACTGACGCGCCACAGTTTGCCAGCGGAAAATAAAGTAAACTTCAAACGACCTAATTTATGTCGTTTTCCATTGGGATTTTCGGATTTTGTTTTCAGATTTCAGATTTTTCGTGCCCAATGGAACATAAAATGAGATTTTTCTTTCTTCGCATTTGTGGTAGTGCATGTTGTAAAAGTCAGCTGTTCTTTAATTGTAATTAACGCTTATAGAAATCCACTCAATTTATGTTGATATCCATTGTAGCGGCCAAATGTAAGTTTTTCTCTATTTTTCGCAGACTTGTTTTCTAAATACGTGATTAATAACATACTTTAAAATTTGACAAATATTCTTGTTGGTTTTGGTGTTAGTGTAAGTAGATATGAATCTCGCTCATGTCGTTTTCCATTGGGACAGAAAAAGCACTAATTTTCCACTCCCACGATATAAATTAGTTTGATTGCACGATACATGGAAGATACCTGTAGGCATTTTTGTTTTCAGTTTATGGGTTAATAAGTAAATAAATTGTTATTCCTTAATAGTAATTGAAAAGCACTCTTTGTAGCTTTGCATCTTTCGAATAGATGACGCTCTTTTGTTTACATTTTACTATGGAAATGAGTCTCTTCGCACAATATTTCGCTCTTTTGTTTACATGTGGAAACACACTTTTTTTTGAAAAAATGTAGCTTTTTGTTTACGTTACTATGGAAATTTAAATTTGACGGCGGCTATGCTTCTTTGCTAATCCGCTGGCAAACTGTGGAGCCTGTGCTGTTTTTGAACATATTTTCTTGCAGAAGTATATGAAAATGACATTTCACTAGCAGTCCATATATAGTATGTCTATGGTCTATCCCCTCAAAACCCATTTGTTTACATTGTTGTTTTTGTAATTTCAACCCCCGTCTGTGAATACGTGTGGCTAACAAAAAAGCATGTTGCTAATGGCCGACCGCGAATCATCTTGCTTTTATGAGCATCGCGGTGTTTAATTTTTTTGTGTTTCGTTTTTAATGTGTTTAGTTTTAGTGGAGGTGTTGATTAAACTGAAAAAAATAGTGAAATACACATTAGAGAACACCGAATTCTTGCATTAAAGTCCAATTCATGAACTCACATATCCTATAATAGAAATGAGCAGGTGTGTGTGCCTTCATGAATTTTTCTGGAAAACAGCTTGTAGGCAGCCGCCCTTCCACTGAAAAGTTATATATCTCTGTATTCCATTATCTTTGTTCCAAACGCTAATGAAATGACCCTACTCCAATTTACTGTGTAACTTGACAGCTATTTTAAATTTAAAGAAACAAACAAATTTTGAATAAGAAGAAGGTATTAGTGCCCTGATAATATTTCTCCGACTCAAATTATTTACGATTACAATTTTAATGAAAGGTTCAATATTTTTGCTAAGTGCTCTTGAAGAAAGCTAAGTTTTGGTAATATGATGGGAAAAGAAAGCAATAGACAATACTCGAAAAGAAACTGGGAAGAGAGTTATCGCTGCCCCTCTTGCGATGTATCATTAAAATCGGATGAAGTAAAATCGCATTGCGAAATGGAAATAAATCTTTTGATAAAACCACGAAATTTTGAATTACAAAATCTATCAATCTCAAGTGATGATAGCCACGCAACAAAAACTGAGCAACCCTGCCCATGGGGAGTATTCCAAAAAGTTCAGAGAAATCGTCAGTCCAGGTTTGAGGTATGTTTAACATTATAATGTGGTAAGTAGGTTATTAGCAAATTAATATTTCAATTTGACCCTTGAAATTATTGTTGCTAAACTTAGATTGTTTGTATTTAGTAGCATACAAATTAATAGTTTAGAATGTTTGTCCGTGGCTGCATTTGCCTGGAAAGAAACTGAAATTTACAATTGCCATCCACCTAATTTATTATTCTTTAAATTATCCCAATTCAACCATGTACGTATTATAAGATAATCTATGTCTTATCATATTTGATACACGTGGTCTGCAGTAAGTGAGTAGTAACTAGCTAGTTCTGTTTTTTTTGGCTTACATTACATTTGACAAATAAAAAGTTGTACGTCTGTTGCTTTACTACACGATAATCTAAGACATGACTATCGGCCTTACTAATAATCAATCACTAATGTCGACAACTAGTTAGATGTCAGCTTTAGTAAAAATGTACAGCTTTTGTGAAATGGTACCAATAAACAATTAGACCTCCACATTTACTAGTCCTACAACTTTCTTAGAATCTATTACATGTGTTGTCATTGCAGAATACAAATTTCATAATTTGTTTTCGTGAAAAACAAGGTCAATGGTCTCTTTCACAAGGAGGATTTTATTCTAAAAGAAGGAATACATAAATTGCAATTAAATTTGCCCAACACATATCTTTCCAATGCTCTTTGATACTTATTATAAGCAAAAAACAAAACACAAAATAGGAATTGCACAAAATATCCGCTGATCTGTCAAATATCATATGCAAATCAGTAATGCCCTATCGTTCGATCGGACACAATTTTCAGTACTTTTATGGTACGCTTTCCATTGTTTTCTAATACTACCTAGCGATTTCTTTATGAGTCCATTTGTGTCGTAATAAATAAACAAAGCACAGTTTATTTGAATGGTTTCATTTATTCGTAGGCTGACGATGCAAATCAAAACTTATTAGTGGTCTAAACATCACAATTGCATAGTTAGCAAGAGAATATTTTTGAAAATAGAAATAATATCTGGCTCATTCATTTCAGAATGAATAACAATCGCACGTAGAAGCGTGTTAAGAACTTATCGCTTCCGGGTTTGAAAATAAATACAATTTAACCTATAAAAAATTGTATGGCTTATATATTACTTAATTCGGGAAACTTAGAAACCGACAAAAGTTGAAATTCGAACTGAAAAATATAAAACGCATATTCTCGTACTACCTGTTAGGCTGTACTTGCACCCCCAGAAGTTAATAAACTTGTTATTTTGCATGTATTTTTCTGAGTTCTGATAATTCTATTTTTATAACTATATTTTCCGCGATGGAAACCTTTTCACGCCAACCATTGTCTCATTAGAGATCCTCATTCTCGGTAAACAAACTCCTTTTGCAAAGAGTTTGAAAAGAGTTTGTTTGCAACAAAATATCTACCTGAGTCGCCTATGGTACTGAGAATTGTTGAAAAAAGGTATGAGCTGTCCAAACTTACGTAGGTAAGAAGATATTTTATTCTGTTTGCGACGACTGTCAAGAAAGTCTTGGAATTATCCCAAACTTATATAAATTTTTTTTTTTACTAAGCAACTAACTAGGAAAACCAATCAAAAAGCAACAGAAAGAAAAACACAGAAATATATGTTTCACGTGTTTAGAAATAAAACAAAAACGCAATATTTTTCAATATTTTGCATACATTTGTACAAATTTGTGTGTGATAGACTTAAAAACCATTTGCATTGTTGTATTACAACGAATAAAATTAGAAAGCATTCACAATTTACTAAAATTAATTAATAATTGTAAACGCTCAAGCTGAACAACATCGTATTAAATTCTCTCCTATTTCGAAATTTAATACCGCGATTTTGGATGGTTGGGCAACACTTGTCTTCAAAATGACATAAGGGAGGATTTATTTAGCTAATGTCCGAGATAAACATGGCTTTCTCAACACTAACATTTAACCCTACAGTTAGCGATAGTATGGCAACTATATTTGTTTATTGGTAGTTATTATTTGAGAGGGGTTATTGTACTGCGACCTTTTGGTCTATTGTACCCCTTGTTTATTGGTAAAGGGATTTTGGAAAGTGTGGAGTCTTTTCGTAAAGTGCCAGACTAAAGTTGATTATTGGTAAGGCCGAATGCTAATATGTAGATGGAATATGTTTATTAATAAGAAAAGTTAACAAACGGATAGGGTCACTATCAGTCTGCCAGCTAAAACACGTGTTAGAGAGCGGATTGCGTATTTTTTTTATTAATACGGGGGTAAGCCTTTATTGCTGGGGCCAGATTCTGTAAGGCGAAACGATCAAACGTTTTCGTGCGCACGAATGATTTGCCCTATGTTACACATGCAAATTTCTTCGTGCAAACGAAAACGTTTTAACGTTTCGCCTTACAGAATGCCGACCCTGGCTACCTAATCCAATTCAAATTTTGTGATTTTATCACAGAGAAGAAGATCTAGATGTACAGTTGTACAATGCCGAGAAATGAAATTTTATAATTTCTAATAAAACAAAAATTGTATCAATCGGCCTAACGGTTTGTGATGTATATTTAAACTTTATCACTTAGCTTGTCACGGCTTCGGAGATTACACGGTTATTTATATATATATATTTTGAAAGATAATCGAATCAGACCACCATTGACGGGTCTCTTTTCGTCTCTCTACTACTGTAAATCTTACCCAGCTAGACTCTCTGGATTTCTCCAGAGTTCTTCCCTGGGTTTGATTCCTAGTGTTAACGCTAGCATCTGTTTATGTGAGATCTGTTTCATCGACCAGGTCTCCACCCAATGATGTCCCAAGATCTTCATTCTTCTGCCAGCCAAAGCTGGACATTGACACAGTATATGTGCCGCTGTCTCAGATTCCTTCAGGCATAGTTTGCAGGTATCATCCTCTCTAAGGCCCATCTTCCTTAAGTGATACCCGAAATTACCATGTCCTGTAGACAAAGCCAACCCTTCTTTGAGTGGAGCAGGTCGGCCGGCCACTTAATTGCCATTTTAGCCTATCTACATTGTTCCACAGTTGACCACCTATTCAGGTGTTCTGCCGTGATCCATTTGTGAATCAGCTGTTCAACCATTCCTCTACCAATTGAAGCGAATGGTTCTGGTCCCAGCAACTTTTCAGTTGACCCCTGTTTTGCAAGGGAGTCCGCCTTTTCGTTGCCTTCGATCCCTATGTGTCCTCGTACCCAAGTCAGTGTTACTTCATTTTTAGATGAACACTTATTGAGCTTGAGTACACATTCCAGTGCCAATGATGTTGTAATGTTTGTTTGTTCCATGCGTCTGATCACCGCTTGATTGTCCAGTGCTATAAGGATATTTCTTCCCTCCAACTGACTCTCAAGCAAGTAGTCCAACGCATGCAGCAATGCAATCATCTCAGCCTGTATACGGAACGTGGCGGGCTAGTTCAAGCTCTTCTGAATAGATACCGGCACCCGATCCGCCATCCATCATGGATCCATCTGTGAAAATCACTATTTCACCACTCCTTTTTTCTGGAAGTAATCCGTCCTCAATACGAGTTTTGTGATTCCTTTCCATAATACGCACCCTTGTGATCCCATCCATAGGCATGTTCAGCTCCCTAATCTCGTTTTTGGCGATTTCCAGGATCTTCCTATGTCCATAGATGGTACCACGATTGTGCCATTTCGCATCTCGATTCAAACGAAGTGCCGTTAGGGCCGCTGTTTTCTTAATAAATAAGTATAGCGGTAAGATCCCCAGGATCACTTCCAAAGCGCTTGTTGGTGTTGTCTATATTGCACCTGTAATTCCTATACATGCCAAGCGTTGAACCCTATCCAGGTGTTTCCTCACAGTTTTCTGGTAGGCTTTCGCCCACCATACAACTGAGGCATATGTGATAATGGGCCTAGTTATCATCGTATACATCCAGTATGCTGACCTAGGCGAAAGTGCCCACCTCTGTCCACATACGCGTTTTCATTGATGTAATACCCTTTTTGCCTTTCTGACCTTCTCCTCAACGTGGTAGTTCCAAGTAAGTTTAGTATCTAGATCGACTCCTAGATACCTAACCTTCTTGGCCGTTGTTAGTTCCAATCCGAAAAGTGTTAAGGGCCGAAATTCCAGTTTTTATCTCTTTCTAGTGAAGACTATTAGATCTGTTTTTCCCGTATTAATGGAGAGCCCTTGTTTCAAACACCACCATTCTGAGTGCATTCCTCATGATGTCTGTGGTGATGTCTATGAATTTGCCTCTGGCCATTATGGCCATTATTGCATTATGTCATCGGCATATCCCACTATGTGAATGCCAGTCGCCTCAAGTCTATCGAGAAGAGAGTCCACAGCAGTGGCGTGGCGTCCATATAACTCGATTCCTACCGAGTTACATTTTGAAAACCCCATCAGGCAACACTATCTATCTACCAAAAACCGAATATACATGAAACACTACCAAATGAATTTGAATACTCACCAAATGGTAAACACAAAAGCACTCATATAAAAATTGTGTGTGCATCCATTTTCATACAACATCGTCATCGTCTCGTCGCGACAAAGCGAAGGTAACCCAAAATATGTCGGGTTATTAAAGTTCTCACTTTATAGTTCATTTTGAGAGAAAATTTGCTTGTTATCTCTTTTTTTCTTCCCTGAGTACTTTGTCTGAGTCTGAAACCTCTTTGTTCAACATCCATTGTAGAAAATAACCCGCTTTTCTTCGAGTTATTCGCGGTTCTCACAAAGTTCATTTTGACTGCCGAATACTGAGTGAACATTTGTTTGTATCTCTTTTTTTCTTCCCAGAGCTGAGTACTGGATACTGGTACTGGCCATGGCCACTGGGTTTTGTTTTGGGTATGTCGTATGTGTTTGTTTGGTTATGATATGAACAAAATAACGCGCTTTTCTTCGAGTTATTCGATTTTCTTTTACTTCTTCTTTTCTTATTGTCTCTTGTGCGAATAATTGCAGGTACTATGTTGAGGTAGGTAAGGGTGTGTTTTGGTTTAAAAATTCAGTTGGCATTAATTAATTTTGCTTCGACTTCCCATTTAAAAAAATGTTCACGCCACGCCACTGGCCCACAGTGATATTCCACAGTGTAGGTGAGAGAACACCTCCTTGTGGGCAACCTCTGCTAACCCTTCCTCTGAGCTTTGAGGTTCCCGTCTGAATATTTATCACCCTTGTATTCAACATATTGTCCACCCATCTTACCACTAGTGGGTTAACCCTACGTTTTTCCAAGGCTTGTTTCAGATTTTCAAAGCATATTTTATCGAAGGCACCTTCAATGTCCATTATAGTGGTCATCGCAATACCCCCGGTATTTAGCTCTTCCTCCGCAACGCGTACTACTTGATGTAGCGCTGTTTCTGTAGACATTTAAAGGATATATCTTAAGCGCAGTACTCTCCATATAGTCCACTACCACCCTTTCCATTGGTTTTAACAGAAAAAATGTTAGGCTAACTGGTCTGAATGACTTTGCCTCCGTGTAATCCTTTTTCCCCGGCCTTGGAAGAAAGACCACATTTGTCACCCTCCATGTAATCGGGATGTAGCCTATTGCTAGGCATGCAACGTATATATTCCTGAGCCTTGGTGCAATTACGTCTACTCCCCATTGCATTAGACCTGGAAATATACCATCCGGCCCCACGGTTTTGAAGAGTGAAAATGTTGCTATTGCACCCTTGACTGCCTCTTGGGTTACAATCCGTTCTGCTTCCGTCCTATCCATCCTGTTCGCTCCTTGTTTCCTTGGAGCCCAGGGCTGATCTGACTTATAGCTTCCTGGAAAGTGTGATCCAGTGTTTCCACCAACTCCCCCTCTCTATTACGAATGAGTCCGATCTTGGAAACTGGATCTCTCGAGACAATCTTTTGAAGTCTACTGACTTCAGATGTTCTCCTCATACTCTAGCAAAAGTCCCTCCATAACTCGCTTTTACGTCGTCGCAGAGTAACATTAAGCTCTTTCTTTTTCGCCTTATATTCATCCCATGCTTCGGGTTCTCCCCTCCATATGGCGTGATTGAAGGCCTTCCTCACCGCCTTCTTTAGCTTTTCGAGTTCCCGGCACCACCAAGGCGCAGGATCTTGTTTTTCCACTAAAGTAGGTGTGCAAGCCACTCGCATCTTCAACAGCTGACTGCAGATGCTTTAGTTGTGATTCTACGTGCCAAGTGTTTTGTTGATCTCATATCCATGGTGTCTATCACTTCATCGCCCTACCGGGTGGCTTTCCAAGTTGAGTCTTTTCCGATGATCCTTGGAACTTCACAAATGCTATGTCCAACCCACAGAAGAGTCTATCTCCTGCTTGTCTAACCAGCATCGCTTCCTCCCTCGGGCACCAGATCGTCAGCCTGGTTCCACCAATTTTGTTGTCATCATATCTTCCCACATGAATAACCCTCCATTTAGAAGTGTCCTTTACACAGGAATTTTGACGACATAGTCTGGCTGTGATGACATCCTTGCTCACGGGTTGACCGGGAACAAAACTTATCAACCTTTCCACAAGTATGTGAAGCCTGTCTATTTTAATGTTGATTCCCTCCCATAGGTCGGTCATCTTCCCTACAGTCTCACATAGCCAACCCTTGGTTTTCTGGTTACTGCATTTTATTGCTATAATCCCTTCCTCCAAGGCTATCTCCTTTACACCAATATCACCTGCATTTGTCGGAAGTAAGTCTAGAGCCCCAAGCAAAGCAGTTTAAAAATACTCAACTGTGAAGCATCTATCCCCCCCACTCGACTCATGTCGACAACACCCATTTGGAGATCGTTCGCCGCTGTTTGAGCAAAGGTTTTTACGCCCTTGTCAACTTTGGCTCTCTCACCCCTAGTGTATGACTTTGCATCATCAGCTTGCTTTGCTCTCCTTCCCAAAGCTTGGTTCAGCTTTCGCTTTACCTTGCTAGGTCCAGGTTGCTCGGCCTTGCATGATTTCTGCTTTTCGGGCTGACTACTAGTCCGTTTTACATGTTGTCCATCCACATAACCACTGCAGTGTGGTACCTGTGGGCTGACCCCATGTTGAACAGACTGTCCGTCCTCCTTTCCGCCTACCGTCCCCTTCTTCACAGATTCGGGTGGATTCATGGTCCCGGAACACTTGAACCGTTTCCTAGATCCATCGTCTTCTGGAGAGGTTTCGGTCGACGTCATATTGGCAACCATTTCAGTCAACTCATCGACCGTCCTGTTTATGCCTTCTGCCGAGACAGATTTCGATAAGGCTAATCTGTGTCTCTTTCGAACTCTTTTCATCCTTTGCCTCAGTTGTTTGTGCAACTTCCGCTCGGAGACTTCCTTCCTCTTCCAATTCGGCTGACCTCTAGGCAAATTTCTGCACCGCATTGTCCACCTCCACTGACGATTGGTCTGCTAACTCTTTTGGTTTCCCATTAGATTCCACCGACCCACCGAGCTTATTCGGGTTCATTCCAGCGTCTTCCAACGCCTTCTCGACCCCTTCTAAGCCTTCCACCTCATTTTCCGAAGGCTTTGTATTTTTATTTTTATTTATATGGTCCATATATGTACCCACGAGTAGGGGAGAATTAAACAGACCGAATATCCTACTCAACTATATTACAACAGAGGATTGAGCTGCCCTGAGGAGTCTCCATTAGCCATTCAGTTACCCCTGAACCCTGTGAACCAGTAGTTTTACCTACCTTATCACAGCTCCCTCGACATTGCAGACCAGGACATCTTGGAGTTAAGGGTTGATCGATTGATCGGATTGGATCTTAGTTTTTCAATTCACATTGAGCTCTACCAGAGGAGTTGGGCCACTACCCTGATCTAGCAACCTGTTCCTCTACCACGCCCCACCACGACAAGGTGTCCAATCTTCGGATAAAGGTAGATGAACTTACCGACGGTTACATGGTTTTAAAAGGGATTGGAATTTTTTTTCAAATGGTTCTAAATTTCTAACGTTTGACCCAGTTTTTCGTTCTAGAAAAAGTGCGGGCTAACTTCACAAAAAAAAAAAAAAAAATTAAGCTCCAATTTCGCTTAAATTTCATATAAATCACAAACCGTTAGGCCGATTCGTGTAAAAGAGCTGGCTATGATTAAATATTATATTTACATACTTTGTTTTTTATTTAATTTTAGATCAAGTCACGTAAAAGATCACCAACGGATACAAAATGCCCTATTTGCAGTGTACAAGTTACTCGCGATATTAACGGACATATTGAGAAGTGTTTGAAGTCAAATAAAGACCGAATCGATGCCATCAATGAAGATAAAACTCACAACAATGCGGACGAATTCGAAGAGTATGAATGGGCAGGACAAAAGAGGATTAGAGTCTCAAGCCTTTTACAGGGAGGATACGCTTCTATTGGAGTAGGGACGAAAATAAGTAACAAAGAGAATGAGGATGACGAGGATTTAAATGTAGATGAAGATGATACGAAAATGTATGGCCCGCCGCAGTACAACGAGTGTGATGTTATTGCACCTGATAGCTTTAAAAAAGGACATTCTAAAGAATGTTATAACTACATACGCCTGCTAATAACTGAAAACTTTGATTCCAAATCCACTCCCGAATTACAAGAAGAATCTAAAGACATAAAAATGTATGATCATGAAAAGACAGACAATCTTAACCCGTTTTATTCAAAAAGCGCACAGCAAATTATTGATTCACTGAAATCAAAATTACGACAGTTGGAAAGTCATACGCAAAATAAATTTAAATGTTTAATATGCTTAGACGAATATCACAATCCAGCTATATCTGTCTCTTGTTGGCATGTTCATTGTGAAGAATGTTGGCTAAGATCACTTGGAACGAGGAAACTTTGTCCACAATGTAACCTTATAACATCACCCTCAGATTTAAGACGCATTTACATGTAATTGATATTCTTCTATGTTGAATAACCTACTTCTGACTTAATATATAAAAGTGAATACAAATAAAATAAGAAAAAAAAAAAAAAAAAAAAAAAAAAAAATATAATGATAACGCTTTATAAAATAAAATTATACAGAAATTACAAATTAAAGCGCAAATTATACGTAAAAATTAAACATTTTACTTCCTTTTATTTATTGAAAAATGTTACAGTTTTGGTTTGGGCTCAATATTTTATTTCTCATCATTTCTGTCGGACATCTATCAAGACTTACAGCCTTATTAGTTTTTTTTTGACGTGGCTAGCACTAGTGCCCACTATATTGATTTTCCCGCCTGCTCAAAACCCTGCACAACCTCAAAATTCGGTTATCATAAGGAACGCATAATATGTTGCCCTAAAGTCAGTCAGTCAGTTTATTGTTAAAAATGTTAAAAATGAGTGAACTCAAGTCTGATCTTGTGCTTGCCATGATTGCCATAATGCAAACAAGTTGATAAAATTGTTTGCATTATAGGCGATGCGTTTAAAAATGTATGCAGCATCGATTCCAAATTTTGTTTCATTCCATTTACCTATGATATAAAGTTTTAGTTCATAAACGTTGTTGTTTTCAAACAATTCCGTTTTGAAAATAAAATTTATTGTATTTATCTTCATAACGATATTTAAATAAACGAATAACAGCAAGCGAATGACAGCGCAACTCAGCACCGAGTTCTTGCACGACAAAATAAATGGGGTCAGTTCAGGGAACAACTAGGACGCCCTAGAAGTCGTGTCAAATACAGGTTTTCAGTACCAGGGCGAGTTCGGTGCTATATCGAACACATTAGGGTTAACCAAGTGCGCACTAGTGCCCACTAGTTCCAGTTTCACTGCATCGACCTTCTCCGGATCAGTCTTGACTCCTTTGGAAGAGATGATGTGCCCGAGGTACTTCATTAAATAGCGAACATTTCTTCGGGTTAAGTTTTAGTTGCGCACTTCGTAGCCTTTGGAACACCTCCTTAAGGTTATCTCGATGTTCGTTAAATGTTTTTCCTACTACGATGACATCGTCCAGGTAGACCAAGAAGGTTTTCCACGTTAGTCCCAGCAGAACGCGCTCCATTAGACGTTCAAAGGTAGCTGGAGCATTGCACAGCCCAAATGGCATTACTGTAAACTGCCAAAGCCCGTTTTCTGCTGTGAATGCTGTTTTCTCGCGGTCTTCTGGATGGATCTGCACTTGCCAGTAGCCACTCTTCAGATCAAGAGTCGAAAACCATTTGGCTCCGGATAGTGTGTCCAGGGTGTCGTCAATTCTTGGCAGGGGGCAGCTATCCTTCTTGGTGACGTTGTTGAGTTGGCGATAGTCCACGCAGAATCTCGTACTTCCGTTTTTCTTCTTGACCAGGACGACCGGCGATGCCCACGGACTTTTTGAGCTTTCAATCAGTCCTTCCTTTTCCATCGTCGACACCATTTCTGCAACCTCCGTCTGCTTAGCCAATGGTAGTCGTCGGGGAGGCTGACGAATCGGTCTCGCATATCCGGTGTCGATTCGGTGTTGTACGAGATGTGTTCGGCCATACTCGCCGTTCTGTGAAGCAAATATATCAGCAAACTCATTGATTAGACTCCCTGCCATGGACTGCTGCTCCTGATCCAGCTCGCACACTCCGAGTATATTCTTTTTCATTTCCGATATCTCCGTAGGTCTAACCGGTTTCACATCACTTGCATTGGACAACTTTGTGACCGCAGTAATCGGTACGCACTTTCCAATCACTTCTCCTTGCTTTAGTTTCACGCTTTTGTGTTCCACATTGAGGACACGAACGGGAACCAAGTTGTTTTTAGGTTCAACCAGCATCTTTCCGACAATATAGCTCTGATAATAATTTTCTGGATCTGGCTCGACTAGGTAGAATCGGTGGCTCCCAGGGTCACCTTCCAGCTTTGTCCAAATAACTGTCTTTGACGAAGGTGGTAATATTTCGTCCTCACTTACAACTGTCCATAGAGCTGCGACGTTCTCGTTCCCGTAAACCACCGTAAACCATCGGAATTTCGACGTTCTTGTACTTTATAACTTGCAAACCGATGTCGAGTACTATATCATGCGGTTCATAAAGTCGATTCCGATGATGCATTCGTCACATATATTAACCACTAAGAATGCATGGGAGAAGACTATTCCTGCAAGGTTTATCGTCAAGAGTACCTCACCATACACCTTTGCTGTTGCTCCAGTTGCTGTTTTCAGACAGTAGCTGCTGGTGTTGTGCAGCCATGCTTGGCGAACGATGTCCCTCCTGACTATGGAAGCGGTGGCACCTGTATCGATTGTGGCGACATACTTTTTGTGGCCTATATGGGCTTCCACTGTCAGACTCCTATTACATCGTTTGGTCTGGGAAACCTGAATTGTGGTCCTGGGGGCGTCGATTCCAGAAACCAGCTTCTGCCCCGCGAAGTTGGTTCTTACTCGTTTCCCGACTGATGGCTTTGTGTTAATCCATCCGCCGAATTTTCAAACGCCTTCTCGTTCCGGTTCCTAGTTCTGCAATGTGGACAACTGCCCTGTCTACGTTCGGCTCTGCACTGTCGTTGTAAATGTCCAATTTTGTTGCAGTTCCAGCAATGGATCGGTCCCCTTCGAGAACTGTTTCGGTCTACTGCTTCTGTTCTCTGGCATGAGCATTCAACGGATGTTATTTCTCTCACGCGGTGAAATCCTTGAGATGCTTGGTCAGCAGCTTTCATCGTTAAGGCAAAAGCCAGTGCCTCAGAAAGAGTTCTCTTTCCAGCCATTCGTAGAGCCATCTGCAATTGTCTGTCCTCTATGGCTTGTGTAAATGCCTCAATAGCCATTTCGTTGATGACATCCTCGCCGGCAAACCTATTATCAAAGAGGATATACAACTAGGGGGCAAACTCTACTTGCCCCTAACCGATTTTCCCCCCAAATTTTGAATGACAGCCCTCTCTCGAGCGCTCTTATTTTTGCTGTCTGAATACGTGTTATTAATTTGTAAATGAATTTATAACAATAAATGTAAAAGAAATATATGTTGAGTATGTTTTTTTAGATAGCTTTACTTATTCTCTATCCATTTTAGGGGCCAACAAATGTTCATTCATTCAATTTTCAGGTTTATTTTTAGTTTTCTTTACATGAAAAATATTTTTGACAGCTAAATTCATGCAACTACCTTAGGGAATAGGGAGTTGTTCCAAAAATAGGTTAATACCATGCAAGTTAAACCACAGATAAGTAATATACAGATGTCTCACGCCAATGTAAAAAATGCTGTACTTTTTGCGTTCGTCCAACAAAGATCGTCCAACAAATCGATGGTGCAAACAAAAACCCACCACACC
The DNA here is from genome assembly GCA_949126925.1 of Cheilosia vernalis. Taxonomy (NCBI): domain Eukaryota; kingdom Metazoa; phylum Arthropoda; class Insecta; order Diptera; family Syrphidae; genus Cheilosia; species Cheilosia vernalis. The sequence continues at coordinate 47,441,025 of OX421358.1, forward strand.
TCATTCGAAAAGTGGTTGATTTTTTGTTTCAATGAATGCTACTTTTAGTTGAATTATGACCGCACGCAGAAAGGCATGTGCGCGAATCGTGATGCTTTATTTAATTCCACACTGAACAGCGGGTTAAAGGGTAAGGAAAGAAAGGATACAAGGTAAAAGGAAAGCGGAAGGACAAATGTCGTCTTTCGTTCTTTCGTATTGTCAATGCCTTATGATTGTGCGCCGGCGGGGGGATGTGCAGTGAGGAAATATTCGGTGATGTAATGCATGATGGTTTTTGTTGGGAAGAGCAGCCGATTTGGTTTTGGATTCGTTTTGCTGAAAAGGTACCTCTTTGCGATATAAACATTTCAATTTGGGGATACAATTTTAATTTTCTTGTTTGGGTAGGTATGCATTCACATTATTTTTAGGGTTTATAAAATATAAAAAAGGAATATTGTTAAATAAAATTCGCTTTTGGGCAGTGCATAACTACATATCAATAATAACAATGTGAGTTTTTATAAGTTGAAGCAATTGAACTGTTGCAAGTTCTGTCTAGAGAGTTTTAAAAACTCTTACACTTTACAAGAATTTTGACTTATCTAGGATACTTATTTACCCCCGTATTAATAAAAAAACGCTATCCGCTCTCTAGCACGTGTTTTAGCTGGCAGACGGATAGTGACCCTATCCGTTTGTTAACTTTTCTTATTAATAAACATATTCCATCTACATATTAGCTATTCGCTCTTTATCACCTAACGCACGGCAGCACTACATGGAATTGTACTAAACATTCTAGTACATCTGTCATATTTCGTTTTTCAATCGGTTGTTGCGCTCAGAAATTCACCGATTCTCTCTCAGATTCTCTCTTGTAGAATGTACAGATGTCAAGCGTCATTCAAATATTGATGTCTTGTCATTTGAAAATTATTTATGTTCCCAGGATATATTTTATACATAATTATTATTCAAAATGTGGACCCAAATTTATCTACACAAATTTGCAAACCCAATATAAACAAAAACCTTAACTTTTGGTATTCGTATCACCGAAAAGGATTCGAGATTTTGTACAGTCCCTCACCCTCTCTGAGTTAAAAAGTTATCCGCTCTCTATACGCCGAATTCGGTGAGTTAAGTTATCCGCTCGTTTTTAAATGTCAGTGAAACCAAACACACGTTTATTAATAGGAATTTGAAGCTAACATGTGTGTTAGTGCTAACTCGCCGCTGCTCGTCGTTTATTAATACGGGGGTTAAACATTAATATGGATTTTGATCAAAATCGTTAGAACGGTTTTTGTAAAATTTTGCAGACCAAACTGTACCTAGGTGCCTACAAAATATTGCAATGCTTATGTTACATTCAGGCTGGGATTCGTAAAGATAAAACACTATTCCGTTTAACTTCTCTAATAAAATTCACTTTTATTACACTTTTATCGACTATTCTAATATTTCACTTATTAAGTACCAGAACACTATTACTTAAACAATTCTTCAACGTTTCAAACCAATCACTTAATTTCCTCTATTACTTTTCACTTATTTATCTTCACAAACTATTACTATCTCGAACTTTAACCAATCACTGTTATAAATCAACTGTCTCGCCCTCTTGTAAAAGCTGTCCTTTTATACCCGCTCCGCCATCTGACGAGAACTTTCTAGCTAATTCTAAGTGGTTCTAGAACAAGGTTCAGTGGTGACAGATTCCAGTCTCCAATTGGAAGTGACACTTGAGTGGAACTTGTTTTGTGACTTTAAGGCCTGGTTTCACCACTTAAGTTACACGATACCTTCCACGCCACAATATCCTCCTCTTAAACTTGTTCGTCCCGAACAAACTCGTTAACATTTTCACCATTATAACGATGAAGACGATCCACATGTCCCATTTGTTAATTGTGTTAGTGAAACCAAAACCATTTTCAAATTTAAAAAAATAACTATCCGAGATATACAAATAACTTTAAAACAAATGAAAAATAAAAATGACTTCGAATATATGTGCCCCAAAATATATTGTGATAATTTTAATTGTATTGGACCATCTTTGCTTGTTGTGATCAATAAATCTATTGACACAGCTGTTTTTCCAAAATCGTGGAAGCAGTCTATAGTAACACCAATTGAAAAAGTTGTAAATACCAATAAATGTGAAGAGTTTCGTCCTATCAATTCGTTACCATTATGTGAGAAAATATTTGAAAAAATAGTGTTTCGTCAGTTAAATGAGTATTTCGAAAAAAAACAATTTAATAATAGACGATCAGTCGGGTTTTAGAAGATCTCACTCATGCGAAAGTGCAATAAATCTAGTTGTAACTGAATGGAAAGAGCAAATAGCCCAAAAGAAACGTGTGTACTGTGTATTTCTTGACCTAAAAAGAGCATTTGAGACTATAGATAGACAGCTACTGCTGAATAAATTAGAAAAATATGGTGTGAAAAACGGAGAATTGTCGTGGTTTAAATCGTACTTGAGTGAACGAACACAGAGAGTTAAAGTGAATGGTGAGCTATCCGAAACAAAGGAGGTACCAGTGGGTGTTCCCCAAGGCTCGGTTTTGGGAACATTGTTATTTATTATATATATTGTGGCGTGGAAGGTATCGTGTAACTTAAGTGGTGAAACAAGCCCTTAGTCACGGTTTGGTGAAACCAGGCCTTAGACAGTTTGATGAAACCAGGCCTTAAAGTCACAAAACAAGTTCCACTCAAGTGTCACTTCCAATTGGAGACTGGAATCTGTCACCACTGAACCTTGTTCTAGAACCACTTAGAATTAGCTAGAAAGTTCTCGTCAGATGGCGGAGCGGGTATAAAAGGACAGCTTTTAGAAGAGGGCGAGACAGTTGATTTATAACAGTGATTGGTTAAAGTTCGAGATAGTAATAGTTTGTGAAGATAAATAAGTGAAAAGTAATAGAGTAAATAAAGTGATTGGTTTGAAACGTTGAAGAATTGTTTAAGTAATAGTGTTCTGGTACTTAATAAGTGAAATATTAGAATAGTCGATAAAAGTGGAATAAAAGTGAATTTTATTAGAGAAGTTAAACGGAATAGTGTTTTATCTTTACGAATCCCAGCCCGAATGTAACATTGGTGTCAGAAGTGGGATAAAACTTATTCTGTGCTAAGTGTCTAAGTGTAGTTTAAAAAAAAAAAAAAAAAAAAAAAAGTGAATTTGTGTGAATTTCTAAATTACAAGAGACAAACAAAATGGGTCGTATATTGCTGCAACTAAGCATACCCCAATTAAAAAGTGAACTAGAAAAACGGAATCTATCCACAGCTGGAGGAAAAAGTGACCTCATCCTTCGTCTACAGGAAGCTGTCCAAAACGACGGAGAAGATCCAAAAACTATGCTATTCGACGTGGCAGTAGAACAAGTAAGTACAAGCGTTGATATTAGCGCTATGATGGAATTGCTTCTTGTCAAGATAGAAGAACAGAAAAATTCTATGGAATCTAAGTTCGCTGAACAGAAAAATTCTATGGAATCTAAGTTCGCAGAACAGAAAAACTCTATGGAATCTAAGTTCGCAAGTACCAGATGGCCCTCTTCGTCTTAGGTAAGATAGCAAAGAATGAGGCAGCCGGAACGGTCCACGAAAAAGACCAGGCGGATAAGGTCAAATACCAGGCAATCGTTGATGAATACAACGAGCGCCTGAAGAACAATTCGAGGCAGGCAGCGAAGCGGGAAAGGTCTCTGGATGAGAATTCCCATCGCCCGGCCCCCAAAAAAACAAAGGTTGCCGAAGGTTCAGCAGCCAAAACAACAAACAAACCAAGCACGTCGGCGGCCAGTGCGATCCAAAGACGACCCTTTACCGAGGTGGTAAGGGATCATCTCCAGGTTGCACTAGTGGATGAGCTATCCACAAATGGGAAATCCATAGCCGAGATGTGGGGGAGCATTGAGGCCAAGCTCTCCGATATGGTGATGGATCACCTTATAAACAACCAAGGGGGGCCTCTTCCAGATTTTGACTCCGCCGAGGTGGTTAGGGGATATCGGGTAATTAAATGCGCCGACCAAATCTCCAAGGACTTCCTTAGTGAGTGCGTTGCTAAGGTTAGCGACGCATGGGATGGCTTGAAGCTCAAGCTTATCCCAGCTAACGACATTCCGAGGAGACCTAGGGCTCGCATTTGGTTGCCCAATATGAAGATTGATGGGGGAAGGCTCCTCCAGTGTCTCAAACTACACAACCCGGCGGTTCAAATGGATGACTGGGCAGTCATCAAGGCAGAGGAACCCTATAAAAACACTATGTCCTTCCTGCTGCTAATAAACAACGAGTGCCTGGCTGCTCTCGAAAAAGCAGACTATAAGCTTCGGTTTGGCATAAGGCATGCCAAGCTGAAGGTATTCATTTCCTCGGGTCCTGAGGACGATGCGGACATCGCCGAAACCGACAAGCTGTTGGAGGACCTAATGATCGCCGACAAAAACCCAATTACGAATAATGCTGAAAGTCATACAGATTAACCTGAGGCACTCAAGGTGTGCCTCCGATAATCTGATGGTTTTTCTAAGGGAGAAAAACATGGACATCGGCATTATTCAGGAGCCCTGGGTGAGAGGCTCGACCATTAAGGGGCTCCAAGACAAACAATACAACCTATTTTACAAACATCAGGCCACAGGTAAGCCTAGAACATGCATTCTCGCTAAGAAACATCTTAAAGGTTTTTTATGTCCCAATCTTAGCTCAGATGATTTAACAGTGGTTAAACTGGAGTCTGCAAACCAAACAACATACCTGACATCAGCATATATGGCTCATGAGAAACCAGCACCGCCAGTGGAAGTGGAGCAACTCGTAGCCGAAATTACAGCAAAGGACAACCTACTGATAGGTTGCGACGCCAATGCAAGGCATACAGTATGGGGGAGCTCAGAAGATAATGAAAGAGGTGAGTCACTTTTTGATTTTCTTTTAACTACTAACATATCTGTCTGCAATAAGGGCACGACTCCTACCTTTGTCTTCCCGAGTACGGGAACTTTCCAAGGGTGGGAAGAGGTCCTAGATATCACACTAAAAACAAACAATGATAGCTTTAGGGTCGAAAACTGGAGAGTTTCCAATCTGGAGTCACTATCAGACCATAGATGGATCCTCTATGACTTGTGTCTCGAGACCGAGACTAGTAAACCATTTAGAAACCCCAAGAGAGTAAATTGGACCAAGTTTGGTCAAGTCCTTCGGACAAAACTCAAAAACACACCTGAAAGACACACTTTTGCAATCGAAGAACTGGAGGCAAAGGTTAAGACTTTCGAAAATGCAATGGCTGTGGCATATAAAGTCTCTTGCCCAGTTAAACGTAGCAAAAAAACACTTCCCCCATGGTGGAACGAAGATCTCTCCAATCTCAGACAGATGACCAGATCGATTTTCAATATCTGCCACAAACACAAATTTTGGCAGCCTTATAGGGACTGTCTTAGTCTTTATAAAAAAGCCATCAAGGCATCCAAAAAGGAGGCCTGGATAAATTACTGCCATTCAATAGAAACCCTTAAGGACTCCGCCAGGCTTAGCAAAATTCTGTCCAAGGAACACTCCAACCCTTCCTTTCTAAGAAAGCCAGATGGAGGTTGGACTGAATCCTGTGCAGAGACCCTGGAACTCCTAATTAATACACACTTTCCCGGATGCAGCGATATTAGTACAGAACCCGGGAGGTCTCGGCCAGTACAACCTGCACTCCATAGTCACATCAATTCATTAATTTCCGAGGAAAAGATTTCCTGGGCTATCAACAGCTTCTCACCGTTTAAGTCTCCGGGCCCTGACGGCATATTACCTGTCATGCTACAGAGAACGCAAGACTTAACAATACCTTGGCTGGCGTCAATTTTTAGAAGCTGTATAATACTAAACCACGTTCCCCACTCCTGGAGACGCGCTAGAGTGGTGTTTATACCGAAGGTAGGCAAACGCGGGCATGAAGCCGCGAAGGACTTCAGGCCAATTAGTCTAACCTCCTTTGTTCTGAAAACTCTAGAACGTGTCCTAGACATCCACATGCGAGGCTTTCTAGTAGAATCATCGCTATCCAAATCACAGCACGCCTATCTCAAGGGGAGATCTACGGAAACGGCTCTCCACGAAGTAGTGCGGACAATTGAAAAATCCTTACACTATAAAGAATACACCCTAGCCTCCTTTCTAGACATAGAGGGAGCCTTTAACAATGTACACACTGAAGCAATTCTGGAATCTCTGAGTGAGATGGGCATAGAGGAATTTATTAGTCAATGGATAGTCTCTATGCTAAGAACAAGAACCATTCAGGCAACACTAGGTAACAGCCACTTAACCAGATTTGCCCATAGAGGAACGCCACAGGGCGGCGTAATATCTCCCCTACTTTGGCTAATGGTTATAAACAAAATTCTTGCAAAACTTGACAGGGAACGGGTCAAAGTTGTCGCGTATGCGGATGACGTGGCGATACTAGTGTCAGGGAAGTTTCCCTCCGTGATTAGTGAAATTATGGAGGCCGCTCTAGAAAAGGTAAACACCTGGGCTGCAAGCTGCGGCCTCGGCGTCAACCCGAGCAAAACTGAACTGATGCTGTTCACCACAAAAACCAAAATACCCGATTTTACCCTCCCCCGTCTAAATGGTCAACCACTCACACTATCCTCCAGCGCTAAGTATCTGGGCATAATGCTTGATAGTAAACTTAACTGGAAACAAAACATTGAACACAGAGTAAGGAAGGCGAGCGTTGCCTTCTACGCCTGCAGCAAAACCTTTGGAAAGAAGTGGGGACTTCAACCAAAGATGACCTTATGGATGTACACAGCTGTTGTGCGTCCCATTCTCACCTATGGTTCACTCGTATGGTGGCCCGCGTTGAGTAAGGGCTATAACCTTACAAAACTAAAAAGACTGCAAAGAACAGCCAGTATAGGCACTACGGGTGCAATGAGGTCGGCCCCAACGGATGCTCTTACTGTGCTCCTGCATCTTTTACCTCTCGATCTGCACACCAAAGATACTGCACTATGCAGCGCCATACGACTCAGGGAGTCTGGGTGCTGGAGTGCAAGGCCGTATGGCCACAGCAATATCCTGGACTCGTTACCAAATGGCACGGTCACGTTTCCAACCGACTACATCACACCACAACTTAATTTTAAGAAAGGCTTCCAGGTAAGTTTCCCGTCCAGAGCTCAGTGGAAGGGAAACGAAGTAGTGCAGGGTTTCGACACGGTCATATACACTGACGGATCTAAGATGAACTGTGGTGTGGGGGCCGGGGTCTACTCAGAATCACCAAATATATCAGAATCATACCGTTTGCCGGACTTTGCCAGCGTTTTCCAGGCGGAATTACTGGCTATCCGAGAAGCCTGCGTGCATCTAGGGCGTAACACTACTCACAAACAAAACATCGCTATCCTTATAGATAGCCAAGCCGCCATCAAAGCCATAAATTCGGCTACCATATCCTCTAAACTAGTGCTGGAGTGCCGGAACGAGCTTGCCCGTCTGGGTGAACGTTTCAATGTCACACTTCTCTGGGTACCAGGGCATAGTGACATAATAGGCAACGAGCGGGCAGATGAGCTGGCCAGAAGGGGGTCAGCTCTGCACAGCTCACTCGCGGCAAGTGTCCACGTCCCACTAGGAGTGGTCAAAGGACAAATTCATTCATATTTCCTGCAGAAAGCCAAATTCCAATGGGAGGGGTTGACAAACTGCGTCATTTCAAGGAAGATATGGCCCATATACGATCAGAACAGAACAAGGAACCTGCTAAACAGAACCCGCCCAGATATCGCCAGAATTACGGCAATAATCACGGGGCATTGGCCAATTGGAGACCATGCGGCCAAGCTCGGGATCCCACACAACACTCACTGCCGCAGTTGCGGGAATACACATGAGAAAGAAACTCTCCTCCATTTTCTCTGCAAATGTCCGGCACTAGCGAGAGCCAGACTGCGCACACTGAACCAACCTTTTTTCGACAACCTTAGCGACATTTCGGGTATAGGGATATCAGACATAATACGGTTCCTCAACTCCACAGGCTGGATATAGGCACCGAATGCTTCTCACCCTTAACAAACATCACAAACTAGGTAACACGAGTCGTGGTAACAAAAAGGCACATCACAGTGCTACTTGGGTTCCAAGCGGGACCGCCACTTCTACCTACCTACCTAAGTTCGCAGAACAAAAGAATTCTCTTGAACAACAGAAAAATTCTATGGAATTGAAGTTCGAAGAGCAGAAGAATTCCATGGAATTGAAGTTCGCAGAACAGAAAAATTCTCTAGAAGAACAGAAAAATTCTCTTGAAGATCAGACAAATTCCATTGTCGCCGCACAAAAAGATGCAGTGGAAGAATTTAAGAATGTTCTAGATGTAAAAATCGACGCGATTGATGAAAAATTAAACGAGCATGAAACAAAGTTTGAGGAAATTAACAAAACGTTTCAAAAACACGAGACAAACATCGAGAACATAGCTAAAGAGCTCGGAACAAACATCAAGAATATAACTAAAGAGCTCGAAATAGTCAAGAAACAGAAGGCTCGGGAATATTCTGCTGACTGCCCAAGAAAGAAGGAGATGCAGCCACCCGTTTTTGATGGTCAAACATCATGGCCGATTTATCGGAGACAGTTCGAAGCAGCTGCAACGACCAATGGATGGGACGACGAGGAAAAGTCGATTGCATTAACACTCGCATTACGAGGTACAGCTGCAGAATTGCTTCAAACTGTCTCAGCAGAAAAACAACGCGACTACGATGCATTGGTGAAGGCTATTGAGATGCGATTCGGTGACGACCATATGCAGCAAGTATATAGAGTGCAACTTCGCAGTCGAATCCAGAAGAGGGGAGAAACACTCCAGCAACTGCAAGCTGATATCGAACGGCTAGCGCACTTGTCTTATCCCAATGCCGGCGAGGATTTCATCAATGAAATGGCTATTGAGGCATTTACACAAGCCATAGAGGACAGACAACTGCAGATGGCTCTACGAATGGCTGGAAAGAGAACTCTTCCTGAGGCACTGGCATTTGCTTTAACCATGAGAGCTGCTGACCAAGCATCTCAAGGTTTTCACCGCGTGAGAGAAATGACATCCGTTGAATGCTCGTGCCAGAGAACAGAAGTAGTCGACCGTAACAGTTCTCGAAGGGGACCGATCCGTTGCTGGAACTGCAACAAAATTGGACATCTACAACGACAGTGCAGAGCCGAACGTAGACAGGGCAGTTGTCCACATTGCAGAGCTAGGAACGAGGAGGCGTTTGAGCGTTCGGCGGATGGAACATCACAAAGCCATCAGTCGGGAAACGAGTAAGAACCAACTTCGCGGGGCAGAAGCTGGTTTCTGGAATCGACGCCCCCAGGACCACAATTCAGGTTTCCCAGACCAAACGATGTAATAGGAGCCTGACAGTGGAAGCCCATATCGGCCAGAAAAAGTATGTGGCTACAATCGATACAGGTGCCACCGCTTCCATAATCAGAAGGGACATCGTTCGCCAATCATGGCTGCACAACACCAGCAGCTACTGTCTGAAAACAGCAACTGGAGCAACAACAAAGGTGTATGGTGAGGTACTCTTGACGATAAACCTTGCAGGAATAGTCTTCTCCCATGCATTCTTAGTGGCTGATATATGTGACGAATGCATCATCGGAATCGACTTTATGAAGACGCATGATATAGTGCTCGACATCGGTTCGCAAGTTATAAAGTACAAGAACGTCGAGATTCCGATGGTTTACGGGAACGAGAACGTCGCAGCTCTAAGGACAGTTGTAAGTGAGGACGAAATATTACCACCTTCGTCAGAGACAGTTATTTGGACAAAGCTGGAAGGTGATCCTGGGAGCCACCGATTCTACCTAGTCGAGCCAAATCCAGAAAATTATTATCAGAGCTATATTGTCGGAAAGATGCTGGTTGAACCCAAAAACAACATGGTTCCCGTTCGTGTCCTCAATGTGGAACACAAAAGCGTGAAACTAAAGCAAGGAGAAGTGATTGGAAAGTGCGTACCGATTACTGCGGTCACAAAGTTGTCCAATGCAAGTGATGTGAAACCGGTTAGACCTATGGAGATATCGGCAATGAAAAAGAATATACTCGGAGAGTGCGAGCTGGATCAGGAGCAGCGATCCATGGCAGGGAGTCTAATCAATGACTTTGCTGATATATTTGCTTCACAGAACGGCGAGTATGGCCGAACACATCTCGTACAACACCGAATCGACACCGGAGATGCGAGACCGATTCGTCAGCCTCCCCGACGACTACCATTGGCTAAGCAGACGGAGGTTGCAGAAATGGTGTCGACGATGGAAAAGGAAGGACTGATTGAAAGCTCAAAAAGTCCGTGGGCATCGCCGGTCGTCCTGGTCAAGAAGAAACACGGAAGTACGAGATTCTGCGTGGACTATCGCCAACTCAACAACGTCACCAAGAAGGATAGCTACCCCCTGCCAAGAATTGACGACACCCTGGACACACTATCCGGAGCCAAATGGTTTTCGACTCTTGATCTGAAGAGTGGCTACTGGCAAGTGCAGATCCATCCAGAAGACCGCGAGAAAACAGCATTCACAGCAGGAAACGGGCTTTGGCAGTTTACAGTAATGCCATTTGGACTGTGCAATGCTCCAGCAACCTTTGAGCGTCTAATGGAGCGCGTTTTGCTGGGACTAACGTGGAAAACCTGCTTGGTCTACCTGGACGATGTCATCGTAGTAGGAAAAACATTTAACGAACATCGAGATAACCTTAAGGAGGTGTTCCAAAGGCTACGAAGTGCGCAACTAAAACTTAACCCGAAGAAGTGTTCCTTATTTAGACCAGAAGTGAAGTACCTCGGGCACATCATCTCTTCCAAAGGAGTCAAGACTGATCCGGAGAAGGTCGATGCAGTGAAAAACTGGCCGGTACCCAAAGACAAACATCAACTGAGAAGCTTCCTGGGACTTGCGACCTATTACAGACGATTTGTAAAGGACTTTGCCAGGATCGCAAAGAGCTTGCATCAACTGACAGAAAAAGGCAAACAATTCAAATGGTCAGGTGAGTGCGAAAAGAGCTTCAAGGAACTTAAACAACAGTTGTGCAACGCCCCCATACTAGCGTACCCCACCCCTGGGAAAACATTTATTGTGGATGCAGACGCTAGTAATGTGGGAATTGGAGCCGTCCTCTCCCAGGTGCACGATGGCCAAGAGAAAGTAGTTTCCTACTTCAGCAAAGTTCTCTCAAAGCCAGAAAGGAACTACTGTGTTACCAGGCGCGAACTCCTTGCTTTGGTATTGGCGACAAAACATTTCCATAAGTACCTTTATGGGCGGAAATTCATCCTCCGCACAGATCATGCATCTTTAAAGTGGCTGCTGCACTTTAAGAATCCTGAAGGCCAAGTCGCAAGGTGGATCGAACGGCTGCAGATGTACGACTACGAAATACAACATCGAAAGGGAAGTCTTCACTCTAATGCAGACGCTCTCTCCCGTCGACCGTGCAAAGCAAATTGCAAACATTGCTTACGACACGAGGAAAAAGAAGTCGCGTCCGTTCAAAGGGTGAGAGCTATGCCCATTGGTGGCTGGAGTGCGCGGGAAATACGGGAGGCTCAAAGGGAAGATCCGGATATCGAACCGATTATCGCCTGGAAGGAGCATGAGGGAAAACCAGACTGGCAGGAGATATCCAATAGGAGCCCCGAGCTGAAGGCATACTGGGCGCAGTGGGACTCCCTTCACGTACAAGACGGCATTCTAAAAAGAAGATGGGAAAGCCCGGATGGAAAGTCGTTCGTAATGCAGCTTGTTGTACCCAGGTCAAAGGTTATGGAAGTGCTCAGGGAATTGCATGATGGAGTGTCTGGAGGCCACTTGGGAATCAATAAAACGCTCGAAAAAGTGCGGGAACGCTTTTACTGGATTCATTCAAGGGAGGACGTTGAAACTTGGTGCAGGAAATGCGTTACATGTGCGGCCAGCAAAGGTCCGAGACTGAAAGTCCGTGGCAAAATGCATCAATACAATGTTGGAGCCCCTTTCGAAAGGATAGCAGTTGATATTTCGGGACCGTTTCCTGAAACAAACAATGGAAATCGGTACATCCTCGTTGTTATGGACTATTTCAGTAAGTGGCCTGAAGCATTTGCTATCCCAAATCAAGAAGCTAAAACCGTGGTGGAGCAAATCGTCAATAACTGGGTAAGCAGATTCGGTGTACCAATGGAACTGCATTCAGACCAAGGACGGAACTTCGAGTCGAAGATTTTCCAAGGAGTGTGCCAGTTACTCGGGATTCACAAGACAAGGACAACCCCGCTTCATCCACAATCAGATGGGATGGTGGAGCGCTTCAACAGGACACTGAATGAACACCTCTCTAAGGTCGTTGGCGAAAACCAGAGAGACTGGGATAAGCAGATTCCCATGTTCTTATTGGCTTATCGAGGAGCAGTGCATAACACCACAGGACATACTCCATCTGAAATATTATTTGGTCGAACAGTCCGCCTACCTAGCGAGTTGATGTTTGGATATCCATGCGAAGAGCCCAAGAATGAGGAGGAATACGTTACAGACCTCAGGGATATCATCAGGGACGTGCATCGAGACACTAGGGATAAGATTAAGATAGCCAGTGACCGCATGAAAACGAGGTACGATACTAAAACGACAACTACAGGATTCCAGGAAGGAGATCTGGTATGGCTATATAACCCTCATCGAAGGAAAGGTTTATCGCCTAAGTTGCAACAAGACTGGGAAGGGCCCTATACAATCGTAAAGCGCATCAACGACGTTGTCTATCGCATCCAACGAGGAAGAGGCAAGCTGAAAGTCGTTCATGTGGATCGTCTTCATCGTTATAATGGTGAAAATGTTAACGAGTTTGTTCGGGACGAACAAGTTTAAGAGGGGGATATTGTGGCGTGGAAGGTATCGTGTAACTTAAGTGGTGAAACAAGCCCTTAGTCACGGTTTGGTGAAACCAGGCCTTAGACAGTTTGATGAAACCAGGCCTTAAAGTCACAAAACAAGTTCCACTCAAGTGTCACTTCCAATTGGAGACTGGAATCTGTCACCACTGAACCTTGTTCTAGAACCACTTAGAATTAGCTAGAAAGTTCTCGTCAGATGGCGGAGCGGGTATAAAAGGACAGCTTTTAGAAGAGGGCGAGACAGTTGATTTATAACAGTGATTGGTTAAAGTTCGAGATAGTAATAGTTTGTGAAGATAAATAAGTGAAAAGTAATAGAGTAAATAAAGTGATTGGTTTGAAACGTTGAAGAATTGTTTAAGTAATAGTGTTCTGGTACTTAATAAGTGAAATATTAGAATAGTCGATAAAAGTGGAATAAAAGTGAATTTTATTAGAGAAGTTAAACGGAATAGTGTTTTATCTTTACGAATCCCAGCCCGAATGTAACAATATAAACGATATGAAAAAAGCGGTAAAGAATAGCAAACTTGCACTATTTGCTGATGATGCGGTGATTTACGCGACGGGAAAGAACTTCTCCGAGTGCCACACTAAAATTGTGGAAGATTTAAAAACAGTCGATGAGTGGTTGAAACAAAATAGACTTAAACTCAATGTTAAGATGACTCAAAGGATGATAATGAACGAGAGAGTAGGAGAGGACATAAGACTGCAGATTGATGGTGAAACTATTGAAAAAGTTAAAGAAATAAAGTATTTAGGAATTATTATTGAAAACACTATAAGCTTCACGCACCATATTGACTATATATGTAAAAAGGTTTCTAAAAAAGTAGGTTTTTTAAAAAAAATACGAAGTGATATTTCAACTTTAAGTGCAATAAATATATATAACGTAATTGTGAAACCATATTTTGAGTACTGTTCAACCATTTTGTTTCTATGTAGTGATAATGTGATTAAAAGGCTCCAACTTTTACAAAATAAAGCTATGCGTTGTATCTTAAAATGCAATAGATATGTATCCATTAGTGTTATGTTAAATTCTTTAAAGTGGTTGTCTGTAAAACAAAGAGTCGTAATGAATGTATTAGTATTTTTATATAAGGTTAAGAATAATCTAATGCCAAATTACTTAGGGAAATATGTGCAATATATAAGAGATGTACAGCCTTATTCATTACGGAATAGTAATGATTTTAGACTGCCTAATATATTAAATATGGGTTCACAAAATTCATTGATCTATAAAGGCTTTAAATTATTTAACGATCTCCCGAGTGCCACTAAGAGCGAAACAAACTTATTAAATTTCAAAAGAAAATGTATCGATTCCGTTAAGATTAAGTACTGAATGAATATTGTAAACGTGTAATGTTTGAATTTCAATAGCTCAGAAAGAGCTAGTAATAAATGCTACTACTACTACTACTTTCAGCTTGCCTCTTCCTCGTTGGATGCGATAGACAACGTCGTTGATGCGCTTTACGATTGTATAGGGCCCTTCCCAGTCTTGTTGCAACTTAGGTGATAAACCTTTCCTTCGATGAGGGTTATATAGCCATACCAGATCTCCTTCCTGGAATCCTGTAGTTGTCGTTTTAGTATCGTACCTCGTTTTCATGCGGTCACTGGCTATCTTAATCTTATCCCTAGTGTCTCGATGCACGTCCCTGATGATATCCCTGAGGTCTGTAACGTATTCCTCCTCATTCTTGGGCTCTTCGCATGGATATCCAAACATCAACTCGCTAGGTAGGCGGACTGTTCGACCAAATAAGATTTCAGATGGAGTATGTCCTGTGGTGTTATGCACTGCTCCTCGATAAGCCAATAAAAACATGGGAATCTGCTTATCCCAGTCTCTCTGGTCTTCGCCAACGACCTTAGAGAGGTGTTCATTCAGTGTCCTGTTGAAGCGCTCCACCATCCCATCTGATTGTAGATGAAGCGGGGTTGTCCTTGTCTTGTGAATCCCGAGTAACTGGCACACTCCTTGGAAAATCTTCGACTCGAAGTTCCGTCCTTGGTCTGAATGCAGTTCCATTGGTACACCGAATCTGCTTACCCAGTTATTGACGATTTGCTCCACCACGGTTTTAGCTTCTTGATTTGGGATAGCAAATGCTTCAGGCCACTTACTGAAATAGTCCATAACAACGAGGATGTAACGATTTCCATTGTTTGTTTCAGGAAACGGTCCCGCAATATCAACTGCTATCCTTTCGAAAGGGGCTCCAACATTGTATTGCTGCATTTTGCCACGGACTTTCAGTCTCGGACCTTTGCTGGCCGCACATGTAACGCATTTCCTGCACCAAGTTTCAACGTCCTCCCTTGAATGAATCCAGTAAAAGCGTTCCCGCACTTTTTCGAGCGTTTTATTGATTCCCAAGTGGCCTCCAGACACTCCATCATGCAATTCCCTGAGCACTTCCTTAACCTTTGACCTGGGTACAACAAGCTGCATTACGAACGACTTTCCATCCGGGCTTTCCCATCTTCTTTTTAGAATGCCGTCTTGTACGTGAAGGGAGTCCCACTGCGCCCAGTATGCCTTCAGCTCGGGGCTCCTATTGGATATCTCCTGCCAGTCTGGTTTTCCCTCATGCTCCTTAATCGGTTCGATATCCGGATCTTCCCTTTGAGCCTCCCGTATTTCCCGCGCACTCCAGCCACCAATGGGCATAGCTCTTACCCTTTGGACGGAGATGACATCTTTTTCCTCGTGTCGTAAGCAATGTTTGCAATCTGCTTTGCACGGTCGACGGGAGAGCGCGTCTGCATTAGAGTGAAGACTTCCCTTTCGATGTTGTATTTCGTAGTCGTACATCTGCAGCCGTTCGATCCACCTTGCGACTTGGCCTTCAGGATTCTTAAAGTGCAGCAGCCACTTTAAAGATGCATGGTCTGTGCGGAGGATGAATTTCCGCCCATAAAGGTACTTATGGAAATGTTTTGTTGCCAATACCAAAGCAAGGAGTTCGCGCCTGGTAACACAGTAGTTCCTTTCTGGCTTTGAGAGAACTTTGCTGAAGTAGGAAACTACTTTCTCTTCGCCATCGTGCACCTGGGAAAGGACGGCTCCAATTCCCACATTACTAGCATCTGCATCCACAATAAATGTTTTCCCAGGGATGGGGTACGCTAGTATGGGGGCGTTGCACAACTGTTGTTTAAGTTCCTTGAAGCTCTTTTCGCACTCACCCGACCATTTGAATTGTTTGCCTTTTTCTGTCAGTTGATGCAAGCTCTTTGCGATCCTGGCAAAGTCCTTTACAAATCGTCTGTAATAGGTCGCAAGTCCCAGGAAGCTTCTCAGTTGATGTTTGTCTTTGGGTACCGGCCAGTTTTTCACTGCATCGACCTTCTCCGGATCAGTCTTGACTCCTTTGGAAGAGATGATGTGCCCGAGGTACTTCACTTCTGGTCTAAATAAGGAACACTTTTTCGGGTTAAGTTTTAGTTGCGCACTTCGTAGCCTTTGGAACACCTCCTTAAGGTTATCTCGATGTTCGTTAAATGTTTTTCCTACTACGTTGACATCGTCCAGGTAGACCAAGCAGGTTTTCCACGTTAGTCCCAGCAGAACGCGCTCCAATTAGACGTTCAAAGTCGATTCCGATGATGCATTCGTCACATATATCAGCCACTAAGAATGCATGGGAGAAGACTATTCCTGCAAGGTTTATCGTCAAGAGTACCTCACCATACACCTTTGCTGTTGCTCCAGTTGCTGTTTTCAGACAATAGCTGCTGGTGTTGTGCAGCCATGATTGGCGAACGATGTCCCTTCTGATTATGGAAGCGGTGGCACCTGTATCGATTGTAGCCACATACTTTTCCTGGCCGATATGGGCTTCCACTGTCAGGCTCCTATTACATCGTTTGTTCTGGGAAACCCGAATTGTGGTCCTGGGGGCGTCGATTCCAGAAACCAGCTTCTGCCCCGCGAAGTTGGTTCTTACTCGTTTCCCGCCTGATGGCTTTGTGACGTTCCATCCGCCGAATGCTCAAACGCCTCCTCGTTCCTAGTTCTGCAATGTGGACAACTGTCCCGTCGACGTTCGGCTCTGCACTGTCGTTGTAGATGTCCGATTTTGTTGCAGTTCCAGCAACGGATCGGTGCCCTTCGAGAACTGTTACGGTCTACTACTTCTGTTCTCTGGCACGAGCATTCGACGGATGTCATTTCTCTCACGCGGTGAAATCCTTGAGATGCTTGGTCAGCGGCTTTCATCGTTAAGGCAAATGCCAGTGCCTCAGGAAGAGTTCTCTTTCCAGCCATTCGAAGAGCCATTTGCAGTTGTCTGTCCTCTATGGCTTGTGTAAATGCCTCAATAGCCATTTCATTGATGACATCCTCCCCGGCATTAGGATAAGACAAGTGCGCTAGCCTTTCGATATCCGCTTGCAACTGCTGGAGTGTTTCTCCCCTCTTCTGGATTCGACTGCGAAGTTGCACTCTATATACTTGCTGCATATGGTCATCACCAAATCGCATCTCTATAGCCTTCACCAAAGCGTTGTAATCGCGCTGTTTTTCTTCGGAGACAGTTTGAAGCAATTCTGCAGCTGTACCTCGTAATGCGAGCGTTAATGCAATCGACTTTTCCTCGTCGTCCCATCCATTGGTCGCTGCAGCTGCTTCGAACTGTCTCTTATAAATTGGCCATGATGTTTGGCCATCAAAAACGGGTGGTTGCATCTCCTTCCTTCTTGGGCAGTCAGCAGAATATTCCCGAGCCTTCTGCTTCTTGACTTTTTCGAGCTCTTTAGTTATGTTCTCGATGTTTGTGCCGAACTCTTTAGCTATATTCTTGATGTTTGTTCCGAGTTCTTTGGCTACGTTCTCGATGTTCGTCTCGTGTCTATGAAACGTTTCACTAATTTCCTCGAACTTGGTTTCATGCTGGTTTAACTTCTCATCAATAGCGTCGATTTTTACATCTAGAACATTCTTAAATTCTTCCACGGCGTCTTTTTGTGCTGCGACAATGGAATTTTTCTGTTCCTCTAAAGAATTCTTCTGTTCTTCTAGAGAATTTTTCTGTTCTTCAAGAGAGTTCTTCTGTTCTGCGAACTTAGATTCCATAGAATTTTTCTGTTCTTCGAGCGAATTCTTCTGTTGTTCTAGAGAATTCTTTTGTTCTGCGAACTTCAATTTTTGGAATTTTTCTGTTCTTCCATCTTGACAAGAAGCAATTCCATCATAGCGCTAATATCAACGCTTGTACTTACTTGTTCTTCTGCCACGTCGAATAGCATGGTTTTTGGATCTTCTCCCTCGTTTTGGACAGCTTCCTGCAGACGAAGTATGAGGTCACTTTTCCCTCCAGCTGTGGAGAGATTCCGCTTTTCTAGTTCACTTTTCAATTGGGGTATGCTTAGATGTAGCAATACACGACCCATTTTGTTTGTCTCTTGTAATTTAGAAAATCACAAATTCACTCTTTTTTTTTTTTTTTTTTTTAAACTTCACTTAGACACTTAGCACAGAATAAGTTTTATCCCACTTCTGACACCAATGCTACATTCAGGCTGGGATTCGTAAAGATAAAACACTATTCCGTTTAACTTCTCTAATAAAATTCACTTTTATTACACTTTTATCGACTATTCTAATATTTCACTTATTAAGTACCAGAACACTATTACTTAAACAATTCTTCAACGTTTCAAACCAATCACTTAATTTCCTCTATTACTTTTCACTTATTTATCTTCACAAACTATTACTATCTCGAACTTTAACCAATCACTGTTATAAATCAACTGTCTCGCCCTCTTGTAAAAGCTGTCCTTTTATACCCGCTCCGCCATCTGACGAGAACTTTCTAGCTAATTCTAAGTGGTTCTAGAACAAGGTTCAGTGGTGACAGATTCCAGTCTCCAATTGGAAGTGACACTTGAGTGGAACTTGTTTTGTGACTTTAAGGCCTGGTTTCACCAAACTGTGATTAAGGGCTTGTTTCACCACTTAAGTTACACGATACCTTCCACGCCACACTTAGTTTGAACAATACTATTGCTTATTAATTTAGCTTAACATCTCCAGTTCGAAATTTTGAACGAATACAATATCTTTCTCTTATTTTCATAGTGATTACAGGCATGTAAATGAAATAAAGTGCACGACTGGGTCGAACTAAACTTTCTCGATACTAGATAAAAGAAAACAAAATCCACTTTTGGATATTCATCTCATTTGGCAGTTATATCAGATAACAATAAAGCTTTTAAAAGTTAAAGCTCTTAGTAACAGGCAATTGCCGAAAGTAAATAAATTGAATATCCCGATGCTCGTGTGTGGTTGCACCCCAAAGTTCGATTTTCTTATTGTGTGAGCCCCAAATGGTTGGCATTATTTTAAGATATACCTATTCAATATTGTTGGAAAAAGAAGAAGTGGGTTGTATTTGCTAAAACTAAGTTTGGCGTAGCTATATGAGGCATTAAGCCTATTATACAAAAATATACTGTAAATATGCTAAAATACATAAATCGTGATTTCTGTTGTATTTTTTTGAGAAATAATTAAAAAACTGACTTCGACTTTGAGGAAAACTAAGTACGGGATCTTGTTTATAATACTAAAGCTATCTTCAATATGTATTTTGTTCAAAATCGTTAGAGCGGTTTTTGTAAGATTGTTCAGATAAAACAGTACCAAATATTGCAATGTTTAGTTTAAGAAATAACATTGCTTAACTATTGAGCTGAAAGCTGATTATAAGTTATTGTTCGGGATGTAAGCATTACTTCGTTTTTTGAGTTTTCCCGAAATCGAAGATGGGGTTTTCGAGATGTGTAAGGTAGTGAAGTACTCAAATCTTTGTTTGTTTGCGGATGACGCCTTAATTTACGTTCATGGGATTGACATTTATTTGTGCGCGGAGAAAATAAAAACCGATTTGGAAGCGTTAAATGAGTGGCTTAAAATGAATAAGTTAAAATTAAACACAAAAAAGACTAAAGGTATGATCATTGGAGGTTCAATTAATGCGGACATAGTAGTAGGTGCTGAAAAAATAGAAATTGTTAAAGAAATCAAATACCTAGGCATAATAATTGACCGTGATCTAAAGTTTAAAGAACATATTAACTATTTATGTAAAAAAGTGTCGAAAAAAATTGGTTTCTTTAGGAGAGTGCGGGATAAACTTACACTTATGAATTCAATTAGAGTTTATAACACAATAATCAAACCACATTTTGAATATTGTTCAACGGTACTACTTCAATGTTCGGCGGAAAGTATGAGCAGATTGCAAAAGCTGCAAAACAAAGCGATGCGTTGTATTTTAAAAATGCACCGTTTAACACCAACCTTGCATATGCTAAATACATTAAAATGGTTAAGCATCAAACAGAGGGTAATATTCAATGTTTTATTTTTTGTCTTCAAGCTCAAAGCAGGTGTTCTGCCATTCTACATAACGGATAAGGTACGGTTCGTTGGAGATGTCCAACCATACAACCTTAGAAACAACCAGGACTTCAGACTAGACCTTCACCGTACTGTTGGTGGACAAAATAGAGCCATGTACAAAGGAATAGCTATGTACAACATGCTGCCGTTCAATATAAAAAATTCTGCAAATGCTTTTATTTTCAAACGATTATTGTTAAACTATGTAAAGGAAAATTTCTAATATTGTCTTTTAATCATTCCGTGTTAAATTTTGAATTATAAATCTTATGTTGTTGTTGTAATATTATAATGTCCTAAATGGCTCCATGTGCCAAATAAATAAATATCTATCTATCTATCTATATGAGTAGTTTTTAAAATTAGCGTTTTCGGTTCATCGAATTTAAAATTAATAATAATAATAATAATTTTTGGCGCAACAGGTCCGTAGGGACCCTAGGCCCAGCTTCTCACAACCATTCGTTTTGTGTGAGATTTCATTTTTGGAACGAATGGAAGGGATCTACAATTTTATGCCGATTCCAAACAGCTAACCGAGAAGCTCTTTCAAGACAGTTATACTCTCGGATGTTTGTCAGACGTTCGCGAGAGGTGACGCAGTGAAAAAAACCCTGAGTTGGAACTTGGGTTTTTGCTTAAAACTTAATTTTCACAAAATTACTACTATTTTCAAAAATTCATTGAACGATAAGAGAAAAATTGAGCTTGGTATTAAGTTATAAATTAACACATTTTAATTAGGAATGAATTTGTGTTACAATCGGATCGACCGTTTTCGAGATATGTATGTTGAGATTTCAAAAGTACCGTTGTTCGAATTTTTAGCCAAAAACTGGGTACGCAGTCATGGTAACCTCACCTACCTAAGCTTACCTAAATATCAATTTTGGTTGAAATCGTAGGAGGCGTTTTCGATCAAATCAAACTGGTACGAACATTTTATACGGGAAGTACCTACCTACCATTAATATTAAGGTTACCATGCAAAAAAAAAACCTCCCGAACTTAAGCCCAAAAACTCCAAATCCGAGATTTAAACGTAATCCGGGAAGCCGTATAGGCTGTAGGCCTGTGGAAGGACGGACAGACCGAACAGAATTTTGCGACCCACTTTTTTGAGCTTCTCTATCATCGTAATATCAGAATTGATTAATATCTCGAGTTCGAAATTTTGTAGGTAGGTAAGGCGAGGAGGTTTCGACATGTAGGAGGTTTCATCAAACTCAAATTGTTCACTTCCTTTAAATATGACAGATATGATAATTTCTTATGTCCACAGCCTAAATGTACCTTTACTTTTTCCCTTATTGAGTTCAGTTTCTGATCAGCGCGTAACAAGTTTAGTCGTGTTTTGATTTTTGGTAAGTGGGCATGTACATTTTTTCAGTGAATTCTTAAGCTATAACTTTTTTTGTTTTAAGTTTTTGTAAGCGACAATACAAACATTAAACAAACAGATTAAAAGTGTTTTTATTAGTTGAGGCCCTTTTACGTACGTATAAAATAAAAAACTTTTTTAAAGCGTAAATATAATGCATGCATTGAAGGAGGTCTCGACACGTTTCGTTTAGGAGGTTAAGTCACCAAAAAAAACTGCCGGGAACATCCAGGTCCAAAAATTAAATTTATTTAGATCTTAATTTTGGTAATTTTGATGTGCGGTAATTTATTATAATTTTTCATTGACTGCTATTTTAATGATAAAAAGTTAAATTTAAAAAAAAACCTAAAATGAATTGAAAATAAATTTTATTTAAGTTTATTTATTTTAATTAAAAAAAGACTGAAGTCCTTCTTTTTTTTTGTTTATTATCTACTATTTTTATTAAATAAAATGCACCAAAAAAGCTTAGGTATCTGCTTTTTTAAATTTTAGTCTTGAAAATTTGTTGATTGACGTAACTTCCTATAGTATGTTGAAACCTCCTTCTTAAAAGTCGGAACCTCCTACAAACTAGGAGGTTCTGTCACTTTTTCCTTATTTAGAAATTCATCAAAAACTCTGAGATGGTTAGTAATTTAGCGCTTAAAGTTGTTTTTGTAATAGACTAAACCTTAATAAACTAAAATTTAAATATATATAGTTTTGTATGTAAACGGATGTACCTAATTTTTGACAATATCTGTTAACGTGTCAGAACCTCCTCGCCCTACCCTACCTAGTTACATAATGTCATCTATACAGACAATCTACGTATTTCCTACAACAGGAACTTGAAAACGCAGAATTCTTTTTTCGTTATCCTACTTTATTTATTAACAGGGAAAAAACCCCAACAGTTGTCAGTTTAAATGTTATTGATCCTACCTAATAGGGTACCTATTACCTAATTAATCAATTAATTATATTCAAAAGAAAATTATATAAGTCTAAAATTTGACATACAATTGTATCGAATATAATGAAAACCCTAAAAATAATGTGAATGCATAGGCATACCTACCCCAACAAGAACATTAAAATTGTATCCCCAAATTGAAATGTTTATATCGCAAAGAGGTACCTTTTAAGCAAAACGAATCCAAAACCAAATCGGCTGCTCTTCCCAACAAAAACCATCATGCATTACATCACCGAATATTTCCTCACTGCACATCCCCCCGCCGGCGAACAATCATAAGGCATTGACAATACGAAAGAACGAAAGACGACATTTGTCCTTCCGCTTTCCTTTTACCTTGTATCCTTTCTTTCCTTACCCTTTAACCCGCTGTTCAGTGTGGAATTAAATAAAGCATCACGATTCGCGCACATGCCTTTCTGCGTGCGGTCATAATTCAACTAAAAGCAAAGATAATGGAATACAGAGATATATAACTTTCCAGTGGAAGGGCGGCTGCCTACAAGCTGTTTTCCAGAAAAATTCATGAAGTCACACACACCTGCTCATTTCCATTATAGTATATGTGAGTTCATGAATTGGACTTTGATGCAAAAATTTGGTATTCTCTAATGTGTATTTCACTATTTTTTTCAGTTTAATCGACACCTTCACAAAAACCAAACAAATTCAAACCGAAAAACAAAACAATTAAACAATACGATGCTCATGAAAGCAAGATGATTCGCGGTCGTCCATTAGCAACATGTTTTTTTTTTGGTCACACGTGTTCACAGACAGGGGTTGAAATTACAAAAACAACAATGTAAACAAATGGGTTTTGGGGGGATAGACGTACGAAAGATAACCATCTCTTTTATTCATTCATCTCTGACTAAAAGTAGCATTCATTGAAACAAAAAAAAATCAACCACTTTTCGAATGAGGTGTGGTGGGTTTTTGTTTTCACCATCGATTTGTTGGACGATCTTTGTTGGACGAACGCAAAAAGTACAGCATTTTTTTACATTACATCTATATATATATATTACTTATCTGTGGTTAAACCCAAGTTTTCACAGGGCTACAGTGACTTATTTTTTAATATTCCGGAACATTGCATAAATTTCCATTACTTGGTGGGTGTTTTCAACTGGGTTTTTTTCAGCACCATATTTGCACAAAATCAAAATATGATTGGGAATTCAGTAGTTTAATAAGAGTGAGCACTGAAATGTGTAGATGTTAATTAGGAACAGTAAAAATGCTTATTTTATTCATACAATTCGTAAAAACAAATACCTACATATAATTTTTATTTAACTCCTCACAAAAAGACAAATATTATGTGGTATTTAATTGGATTATGCGATTTGATCCGATTTCAGATTTTGCACGTTCAATTGAACGCAAGAATCCAAATTGTTTTGATAATTTTTAGTTCTCGCGTATTCCATTCGTTTTTATAGATATTCTTTTGCAAATCTTGTAAATAAATTTTATACATAAATTATTAATTAACCCAAACAAGTAGGTACACTTTATGTGTTTTTGAAATACAAAAAGCAAAGTATGTTTTTTAGTAATTGTTGCAATTGCGTGCTGAAAATCTTACTTTACTTTTCTGTGTAGGTATTATGAACGGATAAAACAAGAATTATTTATCCATCTCCTATCTTCTCTATCCCAATTTCCTTAACGCCCGCGCTGTGTACTTCAAACTACACCATAAGAGTAGTCATAACCTCTTTAGCGCGTGTTTATGATAAAAAAAAAAAAAAAAAAAAAAAATTTATTTACCATTTACAGATTAAAAATGATGCTGAAACTAAAATAGCTTTTTCCCCACAACATAAAACAAACGCTTTCCCCAAACTTTGTTAAAATACCTATCTTGTTTCAACATGACTTCAAAATGAAAAGTATTTAAATCGATTAAATCGACGAAAAATATATTTTTTGCTTTCAAATATACCTGCAATAGATGCTTGAAGTTACAAATAAATCTCTATTGCTCTCAGAGCAATTTTTATGTTCGCTTGGTACAAGAAAAAGCAATCTTTTTCAGATTTCAGAGCACTTTTGCGAATCTATATATTGTTACATTCAGGCTGGGATTCGTAAAGATAAAACACTATTCCGTTTAACTTCTCTAATAAAATTCACTTTTATTAAACTTTTATCGACTATTCTAATATTTCACTTATTAAGTACCAGAACACTATTACTTAAACAATTCTTCAACGTTTCAAACCAATCACTTAATTTACTCTATTACTTTTCACTTATTTATCTTCACAAACTATTACTATCTCGAACTTTAACCAATCACTGTTATAAATCAACTGTCTCGCCCTCTTCTAAAAGCTGTCCTTTTATACCTGCTCCGCCATCTGACGAGAACTTTCTAGCTAATTCTAAGTGGTTCTAGAACAAGGTTCAGTGGTGACAGATTCCAGTCTCCAATTGGAAGTGACACTTGAGTGGAACTTGTTTTGTGACTTTAAGGCCTGGTTTCACCAAACTGTCTAAGGCCTGGTTTCACCAAACTGTGACTAAGGGCTTGTTTCACCACTTAAGTTACACGATACCTTCCACGCCACAATATATTTTCTTAGATTTACCAATACAAGTGCGTTTGAGTTTGACAACGGATGGAGTTTGTTTACTTTTTTAGTGAAATTTTTCTCCAGCAAATAAAGGCATTGCATCGAGTGAATCTATTTTTGTAAATTATTTATTAGAAATCAATCGGGACAGATATTTCTAATGTTTTAATACAAAATTTAACCAGTGAATGGAAATCGCTTAGAAAAGTGTCGAAGACTACACATATTCAAATCACACAAATATCAACACAAAGTGACGTTTTTATGTTCGATTGGGCAAACGAAATCTGAAATCTGAGGGCAAATCTGAAGAAGCCCAAACGAATACCACATAAGTATGCGTGCGGCAGCAATGGCGCTCCTTTGATTTGTACAGGAACTAATACTTAGGAATTCCTATGGAGGACAGCAGCCAAACAGCAGGAGCAGCTTGTAGGCAAATGTACCGTTTTTGTTCTCAGTTGGCCCTCTTGTTATGGATCCTCTTTGCCTATTATGGCTGTCAAATATCAACACGATATTTGATAGTAATTGATACGTATCAACAAAATGAATAAATCGGTATTATGGTTATCAACCTATTTTTGATGAATTGTGAATAGTTTTATCGATAAACTTGGTATTACGGTTGTCAAAAAAGTTAATATATATCAAATTTTCTATCAACCACAAATTTCTTGTTGATATTGTGGCGTGGAAGGTATCGTGTAACCTAAATGGTGTATTTTTTTTTTTTTTGTCGGAGGTTGTTACTATCCGATGGAGCACTCAGACACAACTACTGGGCACTCATTCCGTAACTCTGAGAACGATAATCGTTTCAGCGATAGTAGTCAACGATCTCGTCATTAATTTGCTTCACGTAACTCTTCTACTATCGTGTCATCCATCGTTATTTTACACAAAGTTTGCGAGCTTTCAGTATTTCCCAGAAGCTCACAAACTGTAGTTGGAATCTGGCGGGAATTTTCATAAGTGACATTTGTTAAAGGATTTCGGTTCTTGTGTTTGGTGCCGGGGAATTAATTGGTTCTAAAATTGGGGGAATGTAGGTTAGACGACAACCGCCTGGCAGATTTATTGTTCAATACCATCAAAAATGCTTCTTTTGATGAACGATAGCGTTGAACAAAACTACGAAGTAAATACAAGAATAAAATAAAATTTGTAATGAATGTATTTACATTTCCGTTAGAAGAGATAATGGGTCGGATGCGTCTCTTAATTGTCTCCGTCTTCGTATAATTTGCAATTATTTTCATTTTCATTTTGAAGCAATTATGATTTTAAATGTTGATTGTCACATAATTATATAACATGAATTGGGAATCTTTTAAAAAATTACTAAGTCAATTTTTCACAATAAAATTCATGAAAAAGATTCCTATTGTCTGAAAAATACACAAATAAATGCCTCTTTAGCTATCGCGCAAACGCTATCGTCTTGACGATAGTAGTCTGTCGATTATTGAGTTACGTGAAGCAAATTTTGTATCGTCGAAACGATGTCGTCCGGACGATAGTGATTTTTAATGTTACGTGATGCACAGCTATCGTCGAAACGATATCGTCAGGCGATTATTGAGTTACGGAATGAGTGCCCTGGTCCATTGTACTGCCAAAACGGACACCTTACATTACTGTACTTAGTTTTCCCGTCTTTCGAAGAAAGATTAGAAGGAGCTTCAGTGATGAAGAGCTTAGATGTTCGGCACTCACCACATCAGCCCCAAAGATCCGCCATCTGTTGCGAGCAAAGGCAGGACAATTACAGAGGAAGTGTTCCGCTGTATCGTCGTCCTCTCCACACGCAGGACAGATGGTGGTATCGCTCAAGCCCAACACATTCAAATGTTTGGCAAAAGCTTGGTGGCCCGAAAGGACACCCACAAGCAGTCTGCAGTCAATTCTCCTGAGAGACAGAAGGAAAGACGCAGACCTTCTACAGATGTCCGGACGCAGTCGTTTGGCCTGTCTACACCCCGCACAGTCACGCCACCGACGCTCGTGTTCACGAGAAACCCAAGTATCAATGGATGACCTAACTGCAGATGCGAACAGACCCAACGCCGGCTCAGGTCCTGAGAGAGCTTCTTCTGATCCCAGCCTGGCAAGCTCATCAGCGATCTCATTTACATGGTTGCCAGTGTGACCTGGGACCCAAACAAGATTCACTGTGTTTAGCCTACCGACTAGGTTCAGAGATAGCTTGAGTTCAAGCACTAATTTAGACGAGGTAAGAAGGTTGAGCAGTGCTTTTAATGCAGCTAGGCTATCGCTGCAAACGCATATGCTTCTAGCCCTCCACCTGTTTGTCACAATATAGCGCATGGCCATGAGGATAGCGAAAATCTCCGCTTGGAAGACAGACGCATAGTTACCTAATGGGTAGTCTAATGTTCTCGCTTTCCACAAAGACCCCAGAACCAGATCCTTGTTCGGTCCTGAAGCCGTCCGTGAATATACGATGGCATTCTTTTCCTGGCTCAGAGTCTGGCCGAAGCCATTCCGTCGCCTGAGGAAAGTTGACTTGGTAGTTTTGTCGCAGTAGGATTTCTGGTGTCATTGCGTCAGAGGGCATATCCATAAGACAGGAGTCAAAGGATAATTCTCGCACAAGTTCTTCAAAACTCCAATGCGCGTGGTACCAAAAACCACCTCTCTTTAATCGAGCGATGGTTTTCAGCGTACACCCCATGATAAAAATATCAAGAGGGGGGAGGTTCATCATAGCATCTAGAGCAGAGCCCGGAGTGCTAGGGAAGGCCCCTGTGCATCCAAGACAGACCGTCCTTTGAAGTTTGGCAAAAGAGGCAGTAACACGTTTCCGCGAAAGCCTGTTCCACCATACAACCGATGCATATGAGAGAAGTGGTCTTACCATTGCCGTATAGATCCAAAGGACCCTTTTAGGAGATAAGCCCCATGTCTTGCCAAAAGCGCCTTTGCACTGCCAGAAAGTTGACAGTGCTTTATCGGTTTTTGATTCAACATGGTTGGACCAAAGAAGCTTGCTATCGAGGATTACTCCCAGATATTTGACTTCATTGGAGATCGGGATAGTGACGCCTTTTAGCACAAGCTGAGTCAGACCAGTGACATTCCTCCTTCTCGTGAAGAGAACAACCGTAGTTTTAAGAGGATTTACTGAAAGCCCATTACTTGCGCACCAATCATCGATTAAGCCCAAGGATCTCTGTGCCTGAGAGCAGACAGTCCCTAGGTCGGAACCGACAGACAGAACGGCGACATCATCCGCGTAGGCCTGTGTGTAGGTTCCAGGAAGATTGAGAGCCGTTAGCAGAGAGTCAACTACCATACACCATAAAAGGGAAGACAGAACACCACCTTGAGGGCAGCCGCTGTTTACCCCTGTCATGACACATTTGCCACAGTCCGCCTCGGCAATCAGCGTCCTGTTCATTAGCATTGCTTTAATCCACAACACCAATGTTTCATCTACACCATGATGTCTGGCTGCATTGCACATACTATCAAAAGTCGCATTGTCAAAAGCACCCTCAATATCGACGAAGATACCCAACGCGTACTCCTTCCGATCAAGAGCACTCTCGATCCTCCCAACGAGGTTCTGGAGCGCAGTTTCACAGGATTTTCCACGCTGATAGGCATGTTGCATCGCTGAAAGAGGATGCGATCGAAGAGCAACTTTTCGCACGTGCAGCTCAACCAGTCTCTCCAAGCTTTTCAGCAAGAAGGAGGATAGACTTATGGGTCTGAAGCTCTTGGCGAGAGTGTAGTCAGTCTTACATAACTTTGGTATAAACACGACTTTAACCATACGCCAAGGAGAAGGTATGTAGGCCAGGGCCAAGCTGGCGGTGAAAATTCTTTTCAGCGTGGGCATCAGCTGGCTACAACCGTGTTTCAGCATAGCCGGAAAAATTCCATCCGGACCCGGTGACTTGAAAGCCTCAAACGATGCAATTGCATATCTGATAGCTTCGTCCGTCACCACTCCGGATGCAATATACCAGCTACGCCGTGTGGTGTTAGTCAGTTCCGAAGCGGCCACCGTTGCCGGTACCACTAAAGAACGCGTAGTGACCTGATATCCCGGGAAGTGAGTCTCCAGCAGGAGACTAAAAGTCTCCGCCTTTGTCTCAGTGTAGGTACCATCAGATTTTCGGAGCGATTCCAGCTTACTTGGTCTGTCCCTTTTGAGGACTTTAACAAGCCTGCTGGTTGCACTTAGTGATACGACCTCCTCACAAAATTTCCTATAAGAGTCGTTCTTCGATTTACGAATCATTCTCTTAAATTCTTTTTGCTTCGATCGATACAGATTCCAGTCTTCTTCTAAGTTGGTCTTTAAAGACCGATTTAGAAGCTTCCTGGTTTCTTTACGGATACACTGCAGTTCGGTATTCCACCAAGGTACCGGTTTTCTACAGGAGTTTTTTGTAACTGGACACGCTAATTCAAAACAACGGGTAAGGACGCCGCTCAGATCCTGAGCAGACCTCTCCACCTCCTGTATTGATCTAAGTTTGGGTGGAGCTTTGACAGAATTGCCAAGTTCCTCCTCAAACCGGGCCCAATTTGTTTTTCTCGGATTTCTCCTCTCTTGCAAAGGTGAAACTTCACAGTAGATTTGAAATTCGATGTATCTATGGTCTGACAGAGTGCTATCTGGCGATACCCTCCAATTTGTGATAGTCTTGGAATGCCTGTTGGACAGGGTAACATCGATTACCTGCTGTCTCCTGGCTGTAACAAATGTAGGTCTACAACCCACATTGTTGATGGTGATATCAGACGATAAGGTGAAGTCCAGAAGACGATCCCCTCGTATATTGCACTTGCTGCTGCCCCAAACAGTGTTTTGAGCATTAGCATCGCAACATAGGATGAGACCTATCTTTTTGGACTCGCAATACTCTACGAGCTCAACAACAGCCTTTGGTGGTGGAGGAGTTAAAGAGTCGTAGGGAAAGTAAGCCGATGCAACGACAAAGGTTTCCCAATTGCCGTTTGCGTGGTAGCTAATAGTTGCAGCAACCAAATCTTGGCAACAGAACCGTTTGATTGTAACTGCCGTGAGGGATTTCGATACAACAAGACATGTCCTAGGTCTCTCGGACAGCTCATCGTAAAGAACGTTATGCGAACTGCTCAACACACTAAGGCCGCAGATGCGATATTTCCACACCCATGGTTCCTGGATGGATGTTATGCAGTTTTTTGTTCTACGGGCAGCAAGCCTCCTACTTAAAAGAGCAGTAGCAGCCTTGCAGTGCTGTAGGTTTATCTGAGTAAACAAAATTGATGTAAACTCTGGGTTACGACCACTATTTGCACTATTTGGCATTGAAATGGAAATGAATCCTACCAAGATGCAGATAGGGTCGCATGTCGTACCCAGACTTAATGGTCTCGGCAGAAGCCATGTCTATGCTCACAACCAGAGAACTACCATCTTCATCGTGACGGTTTTTGCTCGGCCTGTGAGAACGGACAATCCAGGCTTTTGTGTCGAGACCAGGATTCTGGGTATGCAAACGCTTTAGCACGTCCGCCGATTTCCCCAGTTTCCCAGGGATCCAGCAGACAGCACGCGTAAGCTTGGGTGGCTTGTAGACCTCAAAAATTGTGGTTCCAAGGGGAGGGATTTTCGGCATCATACTGCTGACCCATTCAGAGGTTTGCTGTGAGGAGGTCTTCACCATGAAGGTTCCGTCCTTGAACTCACAGCCCTCAACCTGGATGCAAGCATTTGTTGCCGCAACAGGCTCCAAAAGATGGGCTTTGCAGTGTTTACACTCTGCATCGCTCATACTATTGTCATTGCCTGCTTTCCCTATACGAACTACTAAAGAGGAGACAGCAGCATCCTTATAGGACAACCTACTATCACGCACTTTAGCTGTTCTGCGTTCGAAAGAAGCGCTCTGACCGATAGAGCCATCCGCGACAACCTTGTTCTGTCCGCTGGTACTGCAACCTGAGTTGGTTTCAGCACCTGCATCATTCGTTACAAGTGCACGGGCAGCTCCAACGATTGGAGAGCCTCCGGAGCTCACGCCTGTAGGTACGAGCTTGGGTCGCTTCTTCTTGCTTTTCGGTTCGGCAGAAGAGGAGGCAGTGCCCAATCCGAGGGACTGGCTGGCTTCAGTTTGTGAGACCTCCACCGACCTGTTCCTTTTCAAAGGCACCGCCGAAGAGCTGAGAGATGTGCTTGCGCCTTCAGCCGATAAAGCATCTTTGCGCCGCAAATCCGACAGCTTCCTCCTTTTCCTCTTTCGCTGTCCCTTAGACAGGCGCAGCTCAAGGCATGCCTCTTCAGGAGCCCGTTCAACCATGGAGGTATCCCGAGTCAGACCGTCAGTGGCAGTGCAGTGAGCAGCAGCCTGTCCCTTGCTCAAATTACCGAGCGAATCGGATATAGAGCCGCAAGAGTTGCTGTTTCGTTCAAATCTCAAGCCTGCGGGTGTGCTCACAGCGTCCAGTTTCCTTCCACCAGTACCGCTTCCATTGCTGGTAGCAGCACCGGCTTCATTTGGAGACCGCGCGCAAACAGACCCACAGACTTGAGGGTTTATTCTCTTTACGAGCTTGGGTCGCTTCTTCTTGCTTTTCGGTTCGGCAGAAGAGGAGGCAGCGCCCGATCCGAGGGATTGGCTGGCTTCAGTTGGTGAGACCTCAACCGACCTATTCCTCTTCAAAGGCACCGCCGAAGAGCTGAAAGATGTGCTTGCTCCTTCAGCAAATAAAGCTTCTTTGCGCCGCAAAACCGACAACTTCCTCCTTTTCCTCTTCTGCTGTCCCTTAGACAGGCGCCGCTCAAGGTCACCCTCTTCAGGAGCCCGTTCAACCACGGAGGTATCCCGAGTCAGGCCGTCAATGGTAACGCAGTGAGCAGCAGCTTGTCCCATGCTCAATTTACCGAGTGAGTCGGACATAGAGCCACAAGAGTCGCATGAGGGTTCGAGTATGAATGTTGGGGCCTCCAGAATCCGTGCCCCGGCCGTAGTCGAGAAGACTACGGATGGATTTTGGCTATCGCCATTACCACCTGGAGTAGACAATTCCACTTGTTTCTCCATTCATATCATGTTTTGAGTTTTAACCACTGGCTCCTGTGGGTTAGAATACACTAACAGTTTGATTTTTACTGAGGATAGGCAAGCCGTTACCTCAAACCATCCTCCTTTACCCGGGCTTGGGACCGGCATGCTACTTGCGTAACAAGGCGGAGTTGAAAAATTAATGGTGTATGGTGAAACAAGCCCTTAGTCACAGTATCGTGTCTGTAACCTAAATGGTGTTTGGTGAAACCAGCCCTAGTCACAGTATCGTGTAACCTAAATGGTGTTGGGTGAAACCAGCCCTTAGTCACAAAACAAGTTCCACTCAAGTGTCACTTCCAATTGGAGACTGGAATCGGTCACCACTGAAGCTTATTGACGAATGGAAAAGTTTTTCTGCGACACCTGGTGGAGAAAAAAGGAATATGTAGAGACCTATAGAATTTTGACGTCTGTTTGTCTTGCAAGGGACTTGGATAAGGAATACGTGTGCTTACGTGTATGAAAAGTAATTAATTATCAATTAAAAAGTTAACCAACTAATTGAAAACAAACTTAATTTGCTAGTCGAAGTATACTACTTGTCCGAAATTTGCATAGTGTGAGTCAATTCATCTGGTAGAACTAGCACAAAAGTCTGTTCAAAGTTGAGTTGAATGTAATGCAAACAAGTAATAAATTTGCTTTTGTTTATATATTTTGGTTGATTTTTATCTTATAAAATGTGTGCTAATTATGATTTTTACAGCCAGCTTAGAAGTTTCCATGTTTGTCACAATATAGTTCCGTGAAATTGAAAGTTAGCTGGTCAGCATCCCATAATGCAGTTTAGCTAGTGAATGATACGAACACTGAGAGTTGTTGAATGATTCTTCTGTATCAGTAGGATTCTCCACCAAACTTGTGGGTTGATGTGTGATATATTCTTGAGTAGATCTAGACATTCTAGAGGATAAATTAAACGTAGGTAGGTATATCATTAAATAAAAGTGGAAACGAATTGTAACGGGTGATTTTTTAGCTGGTTTGGTTTTGGCAACACTGGTTTTGACAGCTGACGTGTGTTTAGTACCTTGTGTCACTGTCAAACAGCTTCAGTTTGGTTTGCAATTTAACCATGGATCGTCTTACAAATGAACAACGCTTGCAAATTATTGAATTTTACTATCAAAATTCGTGCTCGGTTCGAAATGTTCATCGCGCTTTTTTATCGAAAAATTGTGTTCAGCGATGAGGCTCATTTTTGGTTGAATGGGTACGTAAATAAGCAAAATTGCCGCATTTGGAGTGAAGATCAGCCAGAAGCATTGCAACAGCTACCAATGCATCCCGAAAAAGCCACTGTTTGGTGCGGTTTATGGGCCGGCGGCATTATTGGGCCATATTTCTTCAAAGATGATGCGAATCGCAGCGTTACTGTCAATGGTGAACGCTACCGAGCGATGATAACAAATTTTTTTTTGCCCGAAATGGAAGTTCTTGACTTGCATGATATGTGGTTTCAACAAGACGGTGCCACATGCCACACAGCACGCGAAACAATGGCGCAATTGCGAGGCGAGTTTGGTGAACAGTTAATTTCACGTTTCGGGCCGGTCAATTGGCCGCCTAGATCGTGCGATTTGACACCATTAGATTATTTTTTGTGGGGGTATGTCAAGGCTAATGTGTATAGGGACAAGCCCGCTTCGATTGACGCACTGGAAGCCAACATCCATGCATTCATTCGTGAGATACCGGCCGATATGTGTGAAAGAGTATGCCAAAATTGGACTCAGCGGATGGGCTACCTGAGACGCAGCCGCGGTCAACATTTGCATGAAATTATCTTTAAACATTAAATTGCAAGGTTCAAACTATCGATTCAAATTTTTTGTGTTTTTTTTTAAAAAAAAGTTCTAAACCTCTTAAAAAATCACCCGTTAGTAACTTGTAGTACCTTCTTCTCATATAAGCAGCAGCATTCCGTGTAATCGATCGCAAAATGTCAATAAGTAAAGACTGCAACATTCGGGAAATTTTTTCCCCATCCGAAGCACAATACCTCATTTTACCAGAAGATGTTTAGAGTTCCGAACTTCTTTTGGAAGATGGTACAATGTAAGTCCCTCCTTGCGATATGAATTGCTTTGAGGAACGCCACAATGCCGAGCTCCGATTGTTTTCTGCATTTTCTACAAAATTAAAAACTTAGTATTCACTTTTATATCAACACTTATCGGGTTAGCCTCCATTCGTCAATTCTAGAAGCAATTTGAATTAGCTAGAAAGTTCTCGTCAGATGGCGGAGCGGGTATAAAAGGATAGCTTTTAAAAGAGGGCGAGACAGTGATTTATAACTGTGATTGGTTAAAGTTCGAGATAGTAATAGTTTGTGAAGTTAAATAAGTGAAAAGTAATATGTAGAGTAAATTAAGTGATTGGCTTGAATCGTTGAAGAATTGTTTAGGAAATATTGTTCTGGTACTTAAGAAGTGAAATATTAGAATTAGAAGTGAATTTTGTTAGAAAAGTTTAACGGAATATTTTCGTGATGTGTTACTAGACGTGCGTAAAAGAGTGGTCGGATTAATTTAAGTTCTCCGTAGTTTTCTTGAATATTCCAAGGTTTCTGTATCAAAAGACAATACATCAACACCCCTGCCTAACTCGCGTTATTTGATATCTTGACATTTTTTAATCAAAAGTTTTTTAATTTAAAAGTTACATAAACTAATATTAAATTTGCGAACACATATCAGTTTTTTTATCCCGCTCTTTATATTATAACACTTAAAAATCGAAAACAATTTCCCCTACTACACATACATAAGGAAGCTGCGCTGGCGACATTACGGAACAGATTACGGTCCTCAGACTCACCTTCCCCAGCCCGAAGCAAAAGTCAACGTCAAAAGCACTACCACCATCACAATTGCCGGCGGGAATGGAAATAATAACAACTCCCCTCAAGATATGAAATGCATTATGGAAATGTTTGCGAAATTCGAAAAATCGGTTGATACACAAACTGAGGTAATTTCATCACGAATTTCGTCACAGATTGCAGAGTCTGAAAAAAGGATCACGGACAAAATTGATACCGATATAGCAGCACTACGTCTTTCCATCGAGGGTATTAATGAACGTTTGTCTTCGGTAGAAGCAAAATAAATAAAAATAGAATCCCTGAAAGAAGAAAATCGCGAGCTTAAGCAACAAATATTACTGCACGAGGAGAAGATCAACACTATTTTTACGCGTATGGAGGAAAACGAAGAAAAGCAACAACTTAAGGAAACAATGTGTGATGTGCTTTTACACGGAGTTCCACTTTTACCGACGGAAAATCTACGGTCTGCTTTTAATCAACTTTGCGCTAATCTCCACTTCAAACCGCCAACTACCGAAAATCAACAAAAACACCAATTCACCTTCATGATTTTGGCTTAGGCACTGATAATGATGTTACGGGAAAATCAAGTGTTTACATTCACGAGTGCTTAACGCTGAAAAATCGCTCTCTTTTGCAGAACGCCCTGAAAATGAAACGCGACAAAAAACTGTTCTCGGTGTTTACTATTCGTGGTCTTGTTTATGTTAAGAAGAGCAAAGATGAGAAGGCAATAGTAATAGAGACTACGGACGAGCTAAACGTATACATTCATCAGAAATCTCTTTAATATTCATGTTCCTCTTATAACCAAGTCTGCCAGAACAGAATGCCCATGTCCATGGTTTACTAATGATATAAGAAAATTAATCGAAAAACGAGACTTAGCATACAAGCGCTGGAAAAGATTTCGGCTGGATATACTTCTAAATGATTTTCGCATTTTAAGAAATAGGGTTAGCACCCAGATACGAGAAGCTAAAATACGTTTTTATGCCCCTCGACTTGATCCTTCGCAAGCTAAGCACAAACTGTGGAAAAACCTTAGGGACATAGGAGTTGGCAAGCATATTAATTGTAGTCTCAATAACGTTGATTGTAATGAGTTAAATGAGATTTTCGTTTTCGTTTCCTCCCCAAACATCTCTCCTGTCCAGAACAGTCTAGATAATTGGCCTTCTCGGCAGAGTTTTAGCTTCACAGCTGTCAATGATGCAGACATTTTAGAAAGCATTTTATCCATAAAATCTAACACGGTTGGGTTCGATGAGATAAGTCCAGTTTTTGTGAAAATCATTCTTTCGCATATATTAAAATATTTAACGTACATATTCAATACGATATTTATGACTGGTGTTTTCCCTTATAGTTTGAAACAAGTGAAAATAGTCCCCATCCCAAAGAGCCAAAACGAATTCAGGCCGATTGCGATATTATCGTATCTTTCTAAAGTTCTTGAAAGGGTAATGAATTCTCAAATATGAAAATTCATTTATAATAAAAATCTACTGTGCACAAATCAGTCTGGTTTTCGTCCAAAACATAGTTGTACAACTGCCCTAATAAATGTAACAGAAGGCATCAGACAAGCGGTAGACAATTATGAAGCAACTTTTCTTATCCTACTTGATTTCTTTAAAGCGTTTGATACCGTTAACCACAATATTCTTTTTAGTAAGCTTAGAAATCAATTTAACTTGTCAGTCTCGTCCACAAACTTGATAGCCTCTTATTTAAATCATAGATCTCAGGCAGTTTTAGTGAATAACACCGTATCGGACTTTCTTCCACTCAGTTCAGGTGTTCCACAAGGGTCTATACTGGGCCCTTTTCTCTTTTCAATGTATATAAATGATCTTCCCGAGTGCTTATTAAGTTCCTCAATTGACATGTATGCCGATGATGTGCAAATACGGAAAAGTTTTCCTCTGGGCCTAGTTGATAATCCTGCATTTGAAGTAAATGAAGACATGAACAGGATTTTGCGCTGGTCTCAGGCTAATCGTCTCCACCTTAACCCTTCTAAATCAAAATGTTTGGTTATCTCCAGGAAACTGATTGACACCTCTTGTTTTCCAAATATTTATCTTGATAACAACCCTATTGAATTTGTTGAGTCTGCAAAAAATCTCGGTATAACTTTCAACAAAACGCTCACTTGGAATAATCACACCAGAAATACTGTAGGTAGGGTATATGGAGGCCTTCGAATGCTCTGGGCTACGCAAAAGATCACACCTTTAAAGACAAGAGTAATTCTTTCCAAAACCTTACTCATTCCTATTATGCTATATGGATGCGAGCTTTTTAGCAATTGCGATTATGAGCACAGACGGATACTTAATGTGACATACAACAGTATTGTGCGATATATTTTTGGAATGAGAAGATATGATCACATATCTTCGTATTCTTAATCGATTTATGGCATCACTCCCAGCTACATCTTTAAGTTAAGAACGTTGGTATTGCTTCACAATATACTCCAGACGCGCCAACCACCTTACCTCTATAACAGTATCCGTTTTACGCGTTCGATTCGAACACTTCATCTTATACCAATTCGTTACCGTTTTTTGATCTCTGAACGTCAATTCTTTATCTCTGCGATTCGGCTGTGGGGAACGCTGTTCAGGGCAAAACTGAGACAATACTTTGAAACACTTTAATGATGATGATCGGTTATTTAAGTCCTCTTTTTTTTTCTTTCCCCCCCCCCCTTTTTTTTCTTCTCTTCTTATTTTTTTTCTCTCTCTTCTTCTTACTCCTTGTAATATATAGATATTAATGGAATATTTGTAAATCGAATTTGAATTTGAATTCAACATTTTTTTTCTTTTTATTTATATACTCGCACCTCGTCTTTCTGTACCACTAAAATTAAATTTATAATAGCATTTTGCTGAATCTTGCACTACTTAATAAGATATTAGGGGTATTCACGATTCGATGTAACAGGCCTAGTAAAATTGCGAAATTTTATTTTTTTTTATCAGACCGTGAACACACTTTTTCTCATGTCTAGCAAAACTGAAACAAATGACAGTTCCAGTTGGACAATTGACATTTGTTTTGAAATAAAACTTTTAAAATTTTTTGAAAGGGGAAAATTGATTTTACATGTTTACTATGTCTTATCATCTTATCATCTTTATTTTTTTCTGATAGCTACACACAGGAATCAAGAATTTAAATGAACTGTCAACTTCATAATGCTACTCTGTTGTATTTTTCGGTTGCAATAGGGTCAGGGTATAGATAAAGTGCAAAAGTGTTGCTAAATTTTATTCTGGGCTCTAATCGCGTAACTTTTGAAACGATAGTCGTCGAAACGATTGAACACAACGATATCGTTTTTAGTTTGCTTCATATAACATCATCGTCGGATCGTTCAATCGAATCGTTCATCGTTTTCATTTTGAACAGTTTGAACATGACTGTAAACAAACTCTGACAGCTAAAAAATCAAAAAAAAATGTATGGAAATAGTTTTTTTTCTTGAATTTGTTTATTTTTCTGTGTTTTTTTATTGATTGACATGGATTTAGGCATTTAATGCAGATGGAGAGGTAGTAAGGAATAAGGCAAGTGCAATGTTAAGTGAAAGTGTACGCGTATACGCAGATAGCCACAAGTGTGTAGGAACCAACCATAGCCCAATGGAATATGCTAAAGTGTGCACAGGTGTGGTAGGGCAGAAGAATTATTGTTTTTCGAAATATAGATTTGTATTTATTAAATCATTCAAAACGCCAATAAATTTCTTGCATTTTTTGGAACAGATGAGAATTTTTATTGCTTAGGATCCAGTTGCAAGACAAAAAATACAAAACAAAACTCAACCCATTTCTTTTTTTGCAAGGATTTCATTCTTTCACAACTCGGATAAGAGCGAGTCACCTCCAAAGAGAACATAAGTGTGTTTTCCTTTAAATATTTTGCTATACTTTTCCCTAAAACTGAAATTCCCTATTCAAAACTGAAAATATTGACCAAAAACGATGAAACGATTGCAAAATAGCTGTCGTTCAATCGAATCGTTTCGACGAGGGTATTTGACGCTTGAATTAGTAACGTGAAGCAACAAAAAACGATGATCGTCCAATCGTTAGGACGATTATCGTTGTTTAGTTGTTACACGAAGTTGAAGTATCGTCGAGACGATGTCGTTCGATCGTTTTGTGCTTACGCGATTAGAGCCCTGTATATTTTGTTGTTGTAGTGCGAAAAAAGTTGCACTTTCGCATTTTCGCAATGATACAAGACCAGTTGCATCGAATCGTGAATACCCCTATTGTATCTTACTTAAATATTTGAATTTGAAAAATTGTGTTTTATCTTTACGAATCCCAGCCTGGGCTCTCATCGCGTAACTTTTGAAACGATAGTCGTCGAAACGATTGAACACAACGATATCGTTTTTAGTTTGCTTCATATAACATCATCGTCGGATCGTTCAATCGAATCGTTCATCGTTTTCATTTTGAACAGTTTGAACATGACTGTAAACAAACTCTGAAAGCTAAAAAATCAAAAAAATGTATGGAAATAGTTTTTTTTTCTTGAATTTGTTTATTTTTCTGTGTTTTTTTATTGATTGACATTGATTTTGGCCCATTTTATTCACTTCGAGTGAATAAGGCATTTAATGCAGATGGAGAGGTAGTAAGGAATAAGGCAAGTGAAATGTGAAGTGAAAGTGTACGCGTATACGCAGATAGCCAAAAGTGTGTAGGAACCAACCATAGCCCAATGGAATATGCTAAAGAAGAATTATTGTTTTTCGAAATATAAATTTGTATTTCCTTAATCAATCAAAACGCCAATAAATTTCTTGCATTTTTTGGAACAGATGAGAATTTTTATTGCTTAGGATCCAGTTGCAAGACAAAAAATACAAAACAAAACTCAACCCATTTCTTTTTTTTGCAAGGATTTCATTCTTTCACAACTCGGATAAGAGCGCGAGTCACCTCCAAAGAGAACATAAGTGTGTTTTCCTTTAAATATTTTGCTATACTTTTCTCAAAAACCGAAATTCCCTATTCAAAACTGAAAATATGGACCAAAAACGATGAAGCGATTGCAAAATAGCTGTCGTTCAATCGAATCGTTTCGACGAGGGTATTTGACGCTTGAATTAGTAACGTGAAGCAACAAAAAACGATGATCGTCCAATCGTTAGGACGATTATCGTTGTTTGGTTGTTACACGAAGTTGAAGTATCGTCGAGACGATGTCGTTCGATCGTTTTGTGCTTAGGTACGCGATTAGAGCCCTGAATGTAACAATATGTTTCAAATATTCAGGCGGTTAAAAATTTCTTTTAACATCAAATAATAAAATTTAGTTCCTTGTTTTTATTGTTAAAAAAAACGACTTTAGACCGAAATGTCATCGGTAGTTTTTGTTTTAAACGGATTATGATGAAGTAATTTGGTTTGGTTTTTGTATGTCATACAAATCAGAAACGTCAAACTTAAAAATAAATCTCAATCTCAAAGATATTTTGATAAGCACTCACAATGGGGTAAAAACTATCAATTGATACTCATAATACCAAAATATCGATGAATTGATAGCCATGATAGGGCTGTTAGACAAGTTGGAAACATGTGTCAAACGCGACCAAACCCCGTAAACCATTGATCGCTCCGTTTCAAGACGTAACTTCTAGTAACTGAAAAAGTAGCGTTTTTTTTGGTGTTCGTTATAGGGATCAGTGCGAGCATTAGTATTGTAGCATGGAAGGTACCGTGTAACCCAAATGGTGTATGGTGAAACAAGCCCTTAGTCACAAAACAAGTTCCACTCAAGTGGCACTTCCAATTGGAGACTGGAATCTGTCAAATAAGTGTACATGAACACATTAGCTAATTCCAGAACCATTCAGAACTAGCTAGAAAGTTCTCGTTCAGATGGCGGAGCGGGTATAAAAGGACAGCTTTTAGAAGAGGGACAGACAGTTGATTTATAACAGTGATTGGATAAAGTTCGAGATAGTAATCGGTTGTGAGTATAAAATAAGGCAAAGTAATAGAGGGAATTAAGTTTTTGGTTTGAGTCGTTGAAGAATTGTGTAAGTAATATTGTTCTGGTACTTAATAAGTGAAATATTAGAATAGTCGATAAAAGTGTAATAAAAGTTAACAGAATAGTGTTTTATCTATACGAATCCCAGCCTGAATGTAACAGTATTGTTATAATTATATCATAATTTTATTAATCAGTAAATAAGCTAAATGGGCGCAAAATTGTAGTCACCGTGTATTAGGAGAGATTAGTAGATACTAATAGCACTCTGATTTCAAAGCCGGTACCTTAACTTTTTACTCCATTATGAACGCTTTGTGACCTTCCTACAACTAGTACCAAACATGGAGCGGGCGCTTAGTTCTGAGTTTCAGACATGTTTTCCCATGTAGCAGCTTCTATAAGGAGGTGTGGCTGGGGTGCTTTTCTAATTCCACTTACCTGCATACAGGGGGTAAGTGCAGGCGGACATCTTCTTTCCCGTTACTCTAGTCGTGCTTTGTAGTTCCTCCGTATTTCCGCAAAATTAGTTTAATTGATCAGAACATTCGCCGGTGTCATATATTCTTTACCCTACCTCTGCGAATTTTTTTCTGTGTTGTGATTATCTAGCTCTTTTTGCTTTAATTGATCTGAACATTCGCCGGTGTCACATATTCTTACGCAATTTTTATTTGCCCTACCTTTGCGAACTCATTCTCTGCGTTGTGATTACTAGCTCTTTTTGCTGACCTATTGAAAATGTTTAAGTGTTACGTAAATTGCGTTTCCGATGAAACCGAATGGGTCACCTGCAGTGGAATATGTTCCAATTCTTTTCACCCAACTTGTATTGGGTTAAAAAAGCGATCCGTGACCTAGCTTCAAGAATATACAGATGTTTTTCAATATTTGTGTGACGAGTGTAAACAAATATCCCTCTTGCATATTATGATTGCCATCAAATGCCTTAGTGAGTCCATGAATTCTACTTACCGAGACATTGCCATGCAAAACAAAAAAATAGTGGATCAAATGTCGAAGTTCGACTTAGTCGTTAAAAGTGTTGATGAACTCTGTAGTGCGATCGATTGAAAAACTGCTGAAGGTTTCAACGAATTGTAAAGATGCGTCCGCAATCAACTATAAAGATCTCAAAAACGACCTACTTTTGGCCATTCAGAATTCGAACACGAATAAGGAATTAACAGCTCATAACGAAACGACCTTGATCTCTTCTTCCAAAGCTCATCTTAATCGGTAACATCACTTAACTACTCCGTCCCTGACTTTTCACCAATTATCAATTTAGTGTTTGATAAAATCTATGTTGTCAGCGACAACCTGTCTGCAACCCGGCAAACGATCGGAAGTATAGTCGATGAGCTGAAATCAAAAGCTAGTAAAATCGACACTTTGGCTGATATGAACCAAGACCATTCTCCGTCAGCTTATAATACTTCAATTTTATCAGAACTACGTGATTCTGGGGCCAATCTTCATACTAATGAATTACCCACCATCCCCGCAGCTGTAACTCAAACAGCTGCCATCCTGTTACCAACATCACCTCTTCTGCCTACTATACCGATAACCGACCTACCGACTACTGCCTCAAGCGTTCCTGTAAATCGTCTCGGGACTTCCTGGACTGTTTCCGAATGGGATGATAGGATCGATAAATTATCTTAAAGCAACGAGCGCAACGTCGACTGTACCTTTCGTAATCAAGCCGATGCTTCCTGGATACAGAACCTGTTCCTAAAGAATTTTTCCATAAACATCGATAATTGCAAAAAAATCTACCCGGCGAGCTCGAAAAGGACCAGTTATTTCAAACTCAGCATTCCCACGATATATACCTGGTTATTTTGGAACCCCGACCAAGACTTTTTCAAATTAAATGAGATGAAGCTTTTAAAGTGGAGTAATAATTTAAATAAGCAAAAGAAGCGTCAAACTAAAACTAGCCCTAAGACAAATAAGCCTAAAACTAATCCTCCCTCTAATAATAAGCCGTCTTCTTCTTCTCCCAATCTTAGTGGCTTGCACCACGGCGAGTTCAGCCCCCGCGGATAACTCGCATGTGTGGGTACTCTGATGGGACCGCACCTAATTCCATGAAAAGAATTTACCAGTCTGGATCCAAGGTGATCGGATCAGTAAGCCCGGAGGGTTATTCCCAAATACGCGGCGGTTCGTTTCAAAAGCGATACCTGGTACGCAGTTCAAGTGAAATCCAATTTTTCCTACAAATTTTTCACTGCGAAATGTCAAAATGCATTTTCCAAAGAAAATTTCACTAGGCGGTACGCAGTTCGAGTGGAAAATATCGCTTCCAAAGCTGAGTCGTAGGTGGCGATACTAAAATCTCTCCGCAGCTATTTCACTTGGTTTTTATTGTCCGTCGCATTAATTTTTTGACATTTCAGCGTGAAAAATGATTTGTAGGATGCGGTTTAGAAATTTATTGGAATTTCAGATGTTTCCTTAAGAGAATAATAAGTGTTTCACACTTGTAAAATTGTTTTTTCATTGAATATAGTGCAATAATGTTAGGTGTACAAATATTTGGTGGCATGGATGACCTTTTCCATAAGCAGGGTGCCTCAAGAATATTTTTCTACCCAGTTTTGTTCAAGCAATACCACCAGATGATCTTTGAAAATATGTGTAATTTCCATGCACTGTTAATTATTATTAAATTTGACGACTGTCCTGTCTATTTTACAAATCAGGCATTATTTGCCAAATTGAAAACTATTAAAATTGTCATGAACAAAATTTTTGCGTTTTTGGAGGTTCGCTGGAAGGGAAAATCATCGAAAGTCATTCGAGACTAGTAGGTACGCGAGAGATGCTTCGACAATAAAACACCTCCCGAGAGCTATGACTTTTGCCAACCGAATGTGAATGTGCCTAGCCATTCGACTAATCGAAAGATCCCTCGTTTGTAGAATTTCTGAACTTTTTTGTTAGAAAATATATTGACTTAGCTAACTGCCTGTATTTATGAATTCGGTTGTTTCTAAGCTAACGTGGTTAAGAAGCGTTGTGCATTTAAGGACTTCGACTTCTTTCTATACTGATTCAATATCTAGATCAGCGCTGTGCATTGAATATGACCTTGTTCCTTTGTAATATATTTGAAAGACCTTAATTTTTTAGAAATACGTTTGGAGCGGTCATACCCACAACTGGTGCCCGTAGGTCCATACTGGTTGCAGAATTTGGTTTTATGGCAATAACTTATTGTTATTGTGGTCGATCACGGATGAATGTCTTCCAATAGGTCAATACATTTTACTATAGGTATCACATGATTCACAAAAAGT
The DNA here is from genome assembly GCA_949126925.1 of Cheilosia vernalis. Classification (NCBI taxonomy): domain Eukaryota; kingdom Metazoa; phylum Arthropoda; class Insecta; order Diptera; family Syrphidae; genus Cheilosia; species Cheilosia vernalis. The sequence continues at coordinate 47,485,635 of OX421358.1, forward strand.
GAAGTTTCCGATTTTTTTCTTCCAGCTGTTTTCTTGAACTGCCACAAAACAATTTTTTTTGAGCTCTGTCACCCTGCATAAATTTCTCCAACTAAAATCTCCAACAAAATATTTCACTCTCTATTTCACAGCACTTTGACAGGTTACTTTCCAATGAAAGATCCTGCGTGTTCCGCAAATTAGACGCGGTTAATCTTATCTTGCCAAGTCGAACGGTTTCGTTCTTTGTAGTCGGCGCAATAAATTGCTCTCATCCAAGATTTGTCGGACTATATTGCTGATATGTCCGATTAGTCGGTTTCTAGTATAGCACGGCGCTTGTACAATTTTTTCTAAGCACTTTATTTTGTAGAATATTGGCATTTGTTTTCTTGGTACAACCCCAAAGTTGTATACGGTAGGTCCACACCGACTTAAGCACTTGCTTGTATAAAAGTAGTTTCTTCTCAGTACTGAGCTGGGAATGTTTTCCGAGCAACCAGTACATTTCTCTATATTTGATATCGAGTTCTGTACGTCATTTTCACGTGCGAATTCCATTTCAGCTTTGCGTCGAGTGTCATTCCCAGGTATTTGGCCTCGTTTGCCAAAATTTAAAAACTCACACAAAGCGAATGTTTGCGAGAAGCTAGGCCCAGGGTCCCTACAGACCTGTTGCACCAACTATTATTATTATTATGTTTTGAAATCTATTCACTGTCACTGTTCTGATTGTATGTAATTTAAACTGCTCGTGGTATGAAGCTTTTAAAAAGGATATTACTACCTTCATACCTTTCACACTATTTATGTGAACTTATCCAATGAAGAAAGACGGTGTATATTTTTGGTAGTATGAATAAAACGTAGCAATTGCTTTTACTCACGAGAAATGCCAAAATCGAACACTTGCTACGTTTCGTATGAATAAAAACCAATTTTAGTTAGTTCCAACTTTTGCCATGTTCGAGAAGAGGCGGCACTGACAAGCAAATGCTATGCAAATTATGAGTCTGCTATTTAGTTCACTCATACCTTTTGTGAGTTAAAGGCTGGTACGCTGATCGGGTGAAGTCAAATTTTCACTCCTCTCCAAAAAGTGCTGTGAAATAGAGAGTGAAATATTTTGTTGGAAATTTTAGTTGGAGAAATTTATGCAGGGTGACTGAGCTCAAAAAAAAATTTTTTTGCGGCAGTTCAAGAAAACAGCTGGAAGAAACAAATCGGAAACTTCACTTTTTGTGAATCATGTGATACCTACAGTAAAATGTATTGACCTATTGCAAGACATTCATCCGTGATCGACCACAATAACAATAAGTTATTGCCATAAAACCAAATTCTGCAACCAGTATGGACCTACGGGCACCAGTTGTGGGTATAACCGCTCCAAACGTATTTCTAAAGAATTAAGGTCTTTCAAAAATATTACAAAGGAACAAAGTCATATTCAATGCAAAACGCTGATCTAGATAATGAATCAGTATAGAAAGAAGTCGAACAAGTTCCTTAAATGCACAACGCTTCTCAACCACGTTAGCTTAGAAACAACCGAATTTATAAATACAGGCCGTGTAATCAGGAGATTAAGGCGGATAAAACATGTTGATCTATAAAATTTGGCTAAGTCAATATATTTTCTAACAAAAAAGTTCCGAAATTCTACAAACGAGGAATCTTTCGATTAGTCGAATGGCTAGGCACATTCACATTCGGTTGGCAAAAGTCATTGCTCTCGGGAGGTGTTTTTAGATCGGCTGAAAGGCCTTCCCTATTGTCGAAGCATCTCTCGCGTACCTACTATACTCTGTCCAGGAAAAATTGTCAGTACAGGCCTTATGGAGGAGCTATTTTTCTACCAGTGGTGCCGGTAGATACTCTCACGGCATTCAAACACAAGAATTGCCACTGAAATAAGAACCAAACCACTGTCATACCAAGGAATTGTTGTTGTAATTTTCCTAAAACTCGCATACAGCCTACCACAACCAGTCTGCCACACAGCCGCAGGCACTGTAGTGTTCCTTAAACATCGATAGTCTATCGATAGTATCGATAGTTTTTTACTATCGATACTATCGATTGTTCAAAAAAACTATCGATACTATCGAAACGCATATGAGCGTATTCAAAGCAAATGTAGAAGTACTCATAAAACATGCGAAACATGTACGTAAAATAAGTAATTCGTTAGTAGGAGTACTACTTTTCTACGTATAAAGAAGTACTTCTTTTGTACTGAAAAAAAGATAGTTCTTTTAAAACATTTCTTGACCTCAGCTGCTTCGGTATTCTAATATTTTTTAGTGTATAGACATCGGTCTTGTCTAGATATGCATCTGGTTTATTATGCTTTTTACACCAAGCCCAAAATCGGGTTTTCCTCGAAAACTAGTCGATGCATTCACCCCGACCACCAACTCGTTTTCGTTTGACGTTTCAATCAGACACTTGTCGTTAAACTTCGGTGCAAACTTTTGTGATTACGAATTTCGATCGCATTAATTAATAAACAAAATCAATTTAGTACATTTAAAAATAATATTAGCCCATGAATTACCTAATTGTGGAAAATGGTTTTAATTTGTGAGTTGTGACATTTGTTCGGTCAGCCGTTTTGCTGAACATTGCAAAAGGTGTGTTTGTTCCCACAACCCAACGATTGGAAGTCGTTTTCATGGTGTTTTCGAGTGCAAACGACTCGTTTTGAAAACTGAAATATGTATGGGAAAACTTCTGTTTTCGATGAAGTTTTCGTGTGTTTTGGCAAAAACCCGGTTTTGGGTTTGGTGTGAAAAGCATATTATGGTGCTGTAATAAAAAAACAGCAAACAATAACAACACTCTGGCAAAAGAAAGGCGTCCTCTTTACTACAAATTACGTTTGCGCGACTATGTGCGCAATGTAGCCGTTGGCTCTGGTGAAAGTGATTTCGAATGTTTTGTACATATTTTGTTTTTTCTTGTGTCAGCAAAGAAACAATCGTTGCATGTTTTCAAACTTTGTAGATGCAATTCACTTGAAGCAGGCTGTTCTTACGGTTAAGCTCAAGTTTGTTGACTAGTTGACTAATTACAATAAAATAGTAAAGTTATTTCTTCAAATTTAAAGTTAAAAATTCTGGTGATACCTACCTAAATGAATCAAAGTAAAAAATCGGTTGTGTGCACATTTTTTAAATATGTTGAAGGAGACAATAATATTGTTAAGTGTACTTTTTGCCAAAAGGAGTACAACCACTATGGTAACACGAGAAATCTATCCGATCACTTAAAGCGTAAGCATCAGTCGGAAGTTCTCCCTAGAACTTCTCATGATCAAGATGGTTTGCCTGAGTCTGAGGATGTTTCTTATTAATAAATTATGGACAAATTTACAACCCCTTCGTTAGAAAACGTATGTATATAAAACTATCGATAGTATCGATACTATCGATAGTTTTACTCAGAAACTATCGATACTATCGAAATATTAAACTATCGATGTTTAAGGAACACTAGCAGGCAGAATGAGCATGATCGGCTTGTGTTCACTTGCTATTATCACCAAGCAAAATAAGCAGTGTGTGTGACTGAAGCACATCAGAAGAGTGTTGCCATAATCTACAATGCAAGCATGTCATTAGGGTTTTTCTATGGATTTTGTCAATGAACGGTTTTGGTGCTTTTGAGAGCGAGTTTTTATATAGGGTGTTGCCATTCGGTTTTAATTTGTTTGTATTTCTGAAGGATTCAATAATATTCAGTAAACCCATTTTTATTGTTGTCTTTTAGAAATAACATTTATTCGTCAGATGTTTTATTGCATTCATTTCGTTAATGCCATGTATAAATGGTATAATTGCATATTTCACTTTGTAGAGCATATTTTTGGCATATTTTAGAATTTTTGTTATATTTTTGCATATTTGTCTATTTTTTCATCAAATAAATTTTCACACTGAAATATCGAAGTGACGAAGCAGGTAAGCCTATACCATTTATTGTCGGTCGTTGGGTTTTACCACATCCGGTCACTCCTCCCCAGTAAAGAAAATGCCTCGAAAAGATTTTATGATCCTTTTTTTGCTACTGTTTTCGCAAAGATCCGCACTGACGGGTAATCATTTTTTAACAAATATGTAATCTAGGTATCTAGATTAAAAAATGTATGTACAGCTGCACAAGTGCAGTCCTTTTACCATTCGTTTAGGTATATTACATTGCGTCGTGGTTATATAATTTTCTAATTGTCTGTTTGTGTATATTAGGCGGAAACAATGGTTGTTATCTCAATCGCGGATAGTGCATCTAAGATTCTAAGCGAATAGTTTACTATATTGTGAATATAAATAAAGAGAAATATGGCTACAAAATCTTCAAAGGATCTAAGTGTAGAAAAGAAACAACAAATTGTTGATACAACTGAAAATTTCTATGGCCTTTTTAAAAGTAAATCGGAAGCCGTAAGAAATGCAGCTAAAGTTTTTTCTGTTACGGAACGAACTGTATACAGGCTATTAAGGGAAAAAGCAATCAAAGGCCACAATTCACCTCCAAAGAATATTTATAATGAATAAATTGGATTACGGTGATATATTTTGCGTTTTGAATTTTTTTTTGTGTTACGAAATTTGTATTTTTCGTTGGAAAACAAACTTAAGCGATTAGGCCTACTAGGGGGATACCCTTAAAAAAAACTCCTATCATCTTACCGGAAAAAAAAGATACGTAATTTATTTCATTCAACAATATGTTTTAAATTGGAAGATGGTAACCCTAATAGTATTGCTCTCTGAGTTATGGCGAATTATCATATAAACCTTGGCAACCCTGTGAGAGCTTTAAAGAGGGACCGATTTATGTAAGTCATTGCAACCAGACTGAGAGACAAACATCCTTTCTTCCCTGTACTGACAATTTTTCCTGGACAGAGTATAGTCTCGAATGACTTTCGATGATTTTCCCTTCCAGCGAACCTCCAAAAACACAAAAAAAAATTGTTCGTATTTTGTTCATGACAATTTTAATAGTTTTCAATTTGGCAAATAATACCTGATTTGTAAAATAGACAGGACAGTCGTCAAATTTAAATAATTAACAGTGCATGGAAATTACACATATTTTCAAAGATCTTCTGCTGGTATTGCTTGAACAAAACTGTGTAGAAAAATATTCTTGAGGCACCCTGCTTATGGAAAAGGTCATCCATGCCACCAAATATTTGTACACCTAACATTATTGCACTATATTCAAAGAAAAACCGTGCGAAACACTTATTATTCTCTTAAGGAAACATCTGAAATTCCAATAAATTTCTAAACCGCATTTTACAAATCATTTTTCACGCTGAAATGTCAAAAAATTAATGCGACGGACAATAAAAACCAAGTGAAATAGCTGCGGAGAGATTTTAGTAACGCCACCTACGACTCAGTTTTGGAAGCGATATTTTCCACTCGAACTGCGTACCGCCTAGTGAAATTTTCATTTGGAAAATTCATTTTGACATTTCACAGTGAAAAATTTGTATGAAAAATTGGATTTCACTTGAACTGCGTACCAGCCTTTAAGTTTAACTCTGTTTGTACAGGAAAATCAACATAGTACCTAGGTACTGAAAAAGAAGCAATTGTTCCGTCTCAAGCGAGGTACCTATGGACTGGGGACTATTTGGCTAATATTTCTTTCAGATGTAAATATTTAGACAGAATCATTTGTAAGGTAGGTATATAGCTTTCAAAAGCCTGTCGATAATTCATAGTTCTTCTTTGACAAACTGTCTAGTGTATTAACAAATAAATATTTCCAACAATGTCGGAGACAATTCCCGGAACCTGAAGAAGAAATTAAGTATGAACAAGCTATTTGGCAAAACAAAAAATCATATTTCCAGGTGCAATTGAAGCTACAGATTGCATTGGCCGCATTCAAGTATCTAGTTGACTTAAGTCGACTAGATTGGTCTGGATAAGAAATAACCTGAACGCAAAAACTAACTAGATTGGTCGGGAACGCCACTTTTTGACGTGGGGTTAAAGTAGAGCGACTGTGTTCGGCAATTTGGTGCCCATTACTTACGCGACGCTCACATCGCAGTTCAGTTTGAAAGTTTTTATAGTTTATGAAATTATTGTAAAATGGAATTGCTGATATAATTTCGTCACAATACCAAATACCTTATTAAAATCATCTAGTAAAAATCCATCGCATTATAAAATGAACTTAAACGGTCTCTGCACTTAAGATATTCTGTAACTTCAAGCTTTTATTTCGAAGTCATTTTGAAACAAAATAGGTATTTTAACACAGTTTGGGGAAACCGTGTTTTTCATGCTGTGGAGAAAAAGATATTTTTGTATTAGCATAATTTATAACATTTATAATCTGTAAATGGTACGTAAAATTCATACTTGAACAATAGCCGAGTTTTTTTGAGCTTCTATCTCAGCAAAGTAAAGCAAAGTAGGATTTTCAGCACGCAATTACAACAACTACATTCCAATTGACACTTCGGGACTCGCAATAGTTGTTGTAATTAGCGTGCTGAAAAGCCTACTTTACTTTGCTTTGCTAAGATCGAAGCTCAAAAAAACTCGGCTAATAACGTATGCAAGTATGTATTTGTTAAATTCGATATTTTTTTCCATTCTCTGGTAAATCCCATAATAGGCCTCTTTTTTTTGGCTTCGATGTCAGCAAAGCAAAATAGGATTTTTAGCACGCAATAAGTTCACTTACTATAAGGCCTGTTTTTTTGAGCTTCAAACTCAGCAAAGCAAAGTAAAGTAGGATTTTCAGCACGCTAATTACAACAATTACGATATACTAACTTGCCACTTGCTAAAGAAAGTATTTATAGAAAACGAAATAGAACATGCGAACAATAAATAACAAAACCATTTGGATTCCTGTTCGATTAAATATGCAAAATCTGAAATCGGATCGAATCGCAGAATTAAATTAAATAGCACATTATATTTTCTTTTTGTTAGGAGTTCAATCATATGTATACTCATTTTTACGAATTTACGTTCCGAGAATTACCACTTTTTTTTTATGAAAAAAACTTGCATTTTTAGTATCCCTAAGTAACATCAAAACTGTTGACTCTTATTGAAATTAATAGAATTCCCAATCATATTTTGATTTTGAACAGATATGGCGCTAAAAAAAAACAAGTTGAAAACACCCAAAAATTAATGGAAATTTATGCAAAGTTCAGGAATATTTATAAAAAAAATCGCTTGCCTAGTGAAAACATTGGCTTAACTCACATGGTATTGACCTATTTTTTGAACAAACTCCCAAATGTAATTGCATGAATTCTGCTGTCAAAAATATTTTTCATGTAAAGAAAACTTAAAAAAACCTGAAATGTGAATGGATAAATACTTTTTGGTGCCTAAAATGGATAGAAAACAAGTAAAGCTATCTAGAAAAGCATATTCAACATTTATTCCCTTTGCATTTATTGTTATAAATTCAATTACAAATTATTTTCTTTTGAAAAAGTTCCATGTATTCACAGACAGGAAAAAAAAAAGAGCGAGAGAGACCTTACTCTTTGCTCACGATGACAGCAAAATAGACGTCAACTTAGTACTCAGTCAGGAATTTCTTGACTAGATTCGTCGGCTACCCCTCCATAAACGTCAACTGCCAAAACTAAGCACGCGACCATTCTGGGCCAATAAAAATCGAGATAGATCTAGTCAGACAGCTGTCAGACTTACTAAACTAGATACTTGAACGTGCTCATTTATATTTCTGAATTTAATTTTTTTAATTTCAATTTCCACAAAATACGTTAGAATCTTAAGAAAAATTCAAATTTACTTGTCAGGTTTGACAGGAACTGCAAGGAAAGTACACGTACAGCGAAGTAAATGCTATGTTCGAATTTTCGAACTTACTTCAGCAAAGTAGAATTTTATTCTTACCGATTCAAAGTAATTGCTAATGGCTTTTACTTTGCTACAATCTTTTGCTCAAAGAAAATGCTTGTTTTTATTTAAACGACCCAATATAATTACATTTATGTTATTCTTTTATGTTTTCTTATTATTATTATTTTTTAAATACATAATCATGCTTATTTTGAGATTCGAACGAATAGTCAATTCTAACGAATGTCTCTATTCGTTCGAATGAACTTAGTGTATTTTGAGTATGTCATCAAATGAATTCAAGTGAATTTTACATTCGAAATCGGCTGTCTGATGTCATTTGACATGTCTATTTGTATACAAAACTCATATTTTGTCTGAGAAATTCGTTGAAAGTGAAAATAAATCATGGCAATTGTTCCAAGTACGTTTAATCTTCTTAATATTTGTCATTTGTTTAAAGATTTGTAAGGAATTTGCGCCTTAACAAAAATCCATTTAAATATGTTCTGGATGAGTTACTTTCTTCCACGTAGCTCCGTCTTTACTTGGAGGTCCGTAACTATTCAGCTTGTCGGCGGCATCCTTCCAAAATCGTCCTATATCTACACGGTTCGTTACGAACCCTTTTGCAACTTCATGATTCTCCTCCATGAGCCTGATCAACATTACTTTTTGCTCCAGGTTTGTCCAATTGGAATGCGTCCTATATAAAGGAAGTCTATGTTTGCTTACTTTAAACAGCAAATTTAAACTTACATTTTTGTAAATAAACCGTCAGAAAAATGTTGAAGGGAAGCAATCGCTGTTCAGCGTTAGGAAGATACACACGAATAAAAAACGACATTTGTTTCGAACGATTAGAATGTCATAATACGATAAACATTCGAAAGACAAATGAACTTTCGATTGATAGGATGAACTTCTTATCTGTTCGAATGTCAAAATACAGATTCTTCAAATTCGAGACACTTTCGAACGAAATCGAATCTCAAAATAAGCGAGAATAGTGTTACATTCAGGCTGGGATTCGTAAAGATAAAACACTATTCCGTTTAACTTCTCTAATAAAATTCACTTTTATTACACTTTTATCGACTATTCTAATATTTCACTTATAAAGTACCAGAACACTATTACTTAAACAATTCTTCAACGTTTCAAACCAATCACTTAATTTACTCTATTACTTTTCACTTATTTATCTTCACAAACTATTACTATCTCGAACTTTAACCAATCACTGTTATAAATCAACTGTCTCGCCCTCTTCTAAAAGCTGTCCTTTTATACCCGCTCCGCCACCTGACGAGAACTTTCTAGCTAATTCTAAGTGGTTCTAGAACAAGGTTCAGTGGTGACAGATTCCAGTCTCCAATTGGAAGTGACACTTGAGTGGAACTTGTTTTGTGACTTTAAGGCCTGGTTTCACCAAACTGTCTAAGGCCTGGTTTCACCAAACCGTGACTAAGGGCTTGTTTCACCACTTAAGTTACACGATACCTTCCACGCCACAATATCCCCCTCTTAAACTTGTTCGTCCCGAACAAACTCGTTAACATTTTCACCATTATAACGATGGAGACGATCCACATGAACGACTTTCAGCTTGCCTCTTCCTCGTTGGATGCGATAGACAACGTCGTTGATGCGCTTTACGATTGTATAGGGCCCTTCCCAGTCTTGTTGCAACTTAGGCGATAAACCTTTCCTTCGATGAGGGTTATATAGCCATACCAGATCTCCTTCCTGGAATCCTGTAGTTGTCGTTTTAGTATCGTACCTCGTTTTCATGCGGTCACTGGCTATCTTAATCTTATCCCTAGTGTCTCGATGCACGTCCCTGATGATATCCCTGAGGTCTGTAACGTAGTCCTCCTCATTCTTGGGCTCTTCGCATGGATATCCAAACATCAACTCGCTAGGTAGGCGGACTGTTCGACCAAATAAGATTTCAGATGGAGTATGTCCTGTGGTGTTATGCACTGCTCCTCGATAAGCCAATAAAAACATGGGAATATGCTTATCCCAGTCTCTCTGGTCTTCGCCAACGACCTTAGAGAGGTGTTCATTCAGTGTCCTGTTGAAGCGCTCCACCATCCCATCTGATTGTGGATGAAGCGGGGTCGTCCTTGTCTTGTGAATCCCTAGTAACTGGCACACTCCTTGGAAAATCTTCGACTCGAAGTTCCGTCCTTGGTCTGAATGCAGTTCCATTGGTACTCCGAATCTGCTTACCCAGTTATTGACGATTTGCTCCACCACGGTTTTAGCTTCTTGATTTGGGATAGCAAATGCTTCAGGCCACTTACTGAAATAGTCCATAACAACGAGGATGTAACGATTTCCATTGTTTGTTTCAGGAAACGGTCCCGCAATATCAACTGCTATCCTTTCAAAAGGGGCTCCAACATTGTATTGATGCATTTTGCCACGGACTTTCAGTCTCGGACCTTTGCTGGCCGCACATGTAACGCATTTCCTGCACCAAGTTTCAACGTCCTCCCTTGAATGATTCCAGTAAAAGCGTTCCCGCACTTTTTCGAGCGTTTTATTGATTCCCAAGTGGCCTCCAGACACTCCATCATGCAATTCCCTGAGCACTTCCATAACCATTGACCTGGGTACAACAAGCTGCATTACGAACGACTTTCCATCCGGGCTTTCCCATCTTCGTTTTAGAATGCCGTCTTGTACGTGAAGGGAGTCCCACTGCGCCCAGTATGCCTTCAGCTCAGGGCTCCTATTGGATATCTCCTGCCAGTCTGGTTTTCCGTCATGCTCCTTCCAGGCGATAATCGGTTCGATATCCGGATCTTCCATTTGAGCCTCCCGTATTTCCCGCGCACTCCAACCACCAATGGGCATAGCTCTCAACCTTTGAACGGACGCGACATCTTTTTCCTCGTGTCGTAAGCAATGTTTGCAATTTGCTTTGCACGGTCGACGGGAGAGAGCGTCTGCATTAGAGTGAAGACTTCCCTTTCGATGTTGTATTTCGTAGTCGTACATCTGCAGCAGTTCGATCCACCTTGCGACTTGGCCTTCAGGATTCTTAAAGTGTAGTAGCCACTTTAAAGACGCATGGTCTGTGCGGAGGATAAATTTTCGCCCATAAAGGTACTTATGGAAATGTTTTGTTGCCAGTACCAAAGCAAGGAGCTCGCGCCTGGTAACACAGTAGTTCCTTTCTGGCTTTGAGAGAACTTTACTAAAGTAGGAAACTACTTTCTCTTGGCCATCGTGCACCTGGGAAAGGACGGCTCCAATTCCCACATTACTAGCGTCTGCATCCACAATAAATGTTTTCCCAGGGGTGGGGTACGCTAGTATGGGGGCGTTGCACAACTGTTGCTTAAGTTCCTTGAAGCGCTTTTCGCACTCACCTGACCATTTGAATTGTTTGCCTTTTTCTGTCAGTTGATGCAAGGTCTTTGCGATCCTGGCAAAGTCCTTTACAAATCGTCTGTAATAGGTCGCAAGTCCCAGGAAGCTTCTCAGTTGATGTTTGTCTTTGGGTACCGGCCAGTTTTTCACTGCATCGACCTTCTCCGGATCAGTCTTGACTCCTTTTGAAGAGATGATGTGCCCGAGGTACTTCACTTCTGGTCTAAATAAGGAACACTTCTTCGGGTTAAGTTTTAGTTGCGCACTTCGTAGTCTTTGGAACACCTCCTTAAGGTTATCTCGATGTTCGTTAAATGTTTTTCCTACTACGATGACATCGTCCAGGTAGACCAAGCAGGTTTTCCACGTTAGTCCCAGCAGAACGCGCTCCATTAGACGTTCAAAGGTAGCTGGAGCATTGTACAGTCCAAATGGCATTACTGTAAACTGCCAAAGCCCGTTTCCTGCTGTGAATGCTGTTTTCTCGCGGTCTTCTGGATGGATCTGCACTTGCCAGTAGCCACTCTTCAAATCAAGAGTCGAAAACCATTTGGCTCCGGATAGTGTGTCTAGGGTGTCGTCAATTCTTGGAAGGGGGTAGCTATCCTTCTTGGTGACGTTGTTGAGTTGGCGATAGTCCACGCAGAATCTCGTACTTCCGTCTTTCTTCTTGACCAGGACGACCGGCGATGCCCACGGACTTTTTGAGCTTTCAATCAGTCCTTCCTTTTCCATCGTCGATACCATTTCTGCAACCTCCGTCTGCTTAGCCAATGGTAGTCGTCGGGGAGGCTGACGAATCGGTCTCGCATCTCCGGTGTCGATTCGGTGTTGTACGAGATGTGTTCGGCCATACTCGCTGTTCTGCGAAGCAAATATATCAGCGAACTCGTTGATTAAACTACCTGCCATGGACCGCTGCTCCAGATCCAGCTCGCACTCTCTGAGGAAATTTCTTTTTCATTTCCGATATCTCCGTTGGTCTAACCGGTTTCACATCACTTGCATTGGACAACTTTGTGACCGCAGTAATTGGTACGCACTTTCCAATCACTTCTCCTTGCTTTAGTTTCACGCTTTTGTGTTCCACATTGAGGACACGAACGGGAACCATGTTGTTTTTGGGTTCAACCAGCATCTTTCCGACAATATAGCTCTGATAATAATTTTCTGGATCTGACTCGACTAGGTAGAATCGGTGGCTCCCAGGATCACCTTCCAGCTTTGTCCAAATAACTGTCTCTGACGAAGGTGGTAATATTTCGTCCTCACTTACAACTGTCCTTAGAGCTGCGACGTTCTCGTTCCCGTAAACCATCGGAATCTCGACGTTCTTGTACTTTATAACTTGCGAACCGATGTCGAGCACTATATCATGCGTCTTCATAAAGTCGATTCCGATGATGCATTCGTCACATATATCAGCCACTAAGAATGCATGGGAGAAGACTATTCCTGCAAGGTTTATCGTCAAGAGTACCTCACCATACACCTTTGCTGTTGCTCCAGTTGCTGTTTTCAGACAGTAGCTGCTGGTGTTGTGCAGCCATGATTGGCGAACGATGTCCCTTCTGATTATGGAAGCGGTGGCACCTGTATCGATTGTAGCCACATACTTTTTCTGGCCGATATGGGCTTCCACTGTCAGGCTCCTATTACATCGTTTGGTCTGGGAAACCTGAATTGTGGTCCTGGGGGCGTCGATTCCAGAAACCAGCTTCTGCCCCGCGAAGTTGGTTCTTACTCGTTTCCCGACTGATGGCTTTGTGATGTTCCATCCGCCGAACGCTCAAACGCCTCCTCGTTCCTAGCTCTGCAATGTGGACAACTGCCCTGTCTACGTTCGGCTCTGCACTGTCGTTGTAGATGTCCAATTTTGTTGCAGTTCCAGCAACGGATCGGTCCCCTTCGAGAACTGTTACGGTCGACTACTTCTGTTCTCTGGCACGAGCATTCAACGGATGTCATTTCTCTCACGCGGTGAAATCCTTGAGATGCTTGGTCAGCAGCTCTCATGGTTAAAGCAAATGCCAGTGCCTCAGGAAGAGTTCTCTTTCCAGCCATTCGTAGAGCCATCTGCAGTTGTCTGTCCTCTATGGCTTGTGTAAATGCCTCAATAGCCATTTCATTGATGACATCCTCGCCGGCATTGGGATAAGACAAATGCGCTAGCCGTTCGATATCAGCTTGCAGTTGCTGGAGTGTTTCTCCCCTCTTCTGGATTCGACTGCGAAGTTGCACTCTATATACTTGCTGCATATGGTCGTCACCGAATCGCATCTCAATAGCCTTCACCAATGCATCGTAGTCGCGTTGTTTTTCTGCTGAGACAGTTTGAAGCAATTCTGCAGCTGTACCTCGTAATGCGAGTGTTAATGCAATCGACTTTTCCTCGTCGTCCCATCCATTGGTCGTTGCAGCTGCTTCGAACTGTCTCTTATAAATTGGCCATGATGTTTGACCATCAAAAACGGGTGGTTGCATCTCCTTCCTTCTTGGGCAGTCAGCAGAATATTCCCGAGCCTTTTGCTTCTTGACTTTTTCGAGTTCTTTAGCTATGTTCTCGATGTTTGTTCCTTGTTTATGAAACATTTCATTAATTTTCTCAAACTTTGTTTCATGCTCGTTTAATTTTTCATCAATTTCGTCGATTTTTACTTCTAGAACATTCTTAAATTCTTCCACGGCGTCTTTTTGTGCGGCGACAATGGAATTTTTCTGTTCTTCTAAAGAATTCTTTTGTTCTTCTAGAGAATTTTTCTGTTCTTCTAGCGAATTCTTCTGTTCTGCGAACTTCAATTCCATAGAATTCTTCTGCTCTTCGAACTTCAATTCCATAGAATTTTTCTGTTGTTCTAGAGAATTCTTTTGTTCTGCGAACTTAGATTCCATAGAATTTTTCTGTTCTGCGAACTTAGATTCCATAGAATATTTCTGTTCTTCCATCTTCGCAAGAAGTAATTCCATCATAGAGCTAATGTCAACGCCTGTACTTACTTGTTCTTCTGACACGTCGAATAGCATGGTTTTTGGATCTTCTCCCTCGTTTTGGACAGCTTCCTGCAGACGAAGTATGAGGTCACTTTTCCCTCCAGCTGTGGAAAGATTCCGCTTTTCTAGTTCACTTTTCAATTGGGGTATGCTTAGATGTAGCAATACACGACCCATTTTGTTTGTCTCTTGTAATTTCAAAAAAAAAAATCACAAATTCACTTTTTTTTTTTTTTTTTTTAACTACACTTAGACACTTAGCACAGAATAAGTTTTATCCCACTTCTGACACCAATGTTACATTCAGGCTGGGATTCGTAAAGATAAAACACTATTCCGTTTAACTTCTCTAATAAAATTCACTTTTATTACACTTTTATCGACTATTCTAATATTTCACTTATAAAGTACCAGAACACTATTACTTAAACAATTCTTCAACGTTTCAAACCAATCACTTAATTTACTCTATTACTTTTCACTTATTTATCTTCACAAACTATTACTATCTCGAACTTTAACCAATCACTGTTATAAATCAACTGTCTCGCCCTCTTCTAAAAGCTGTCCTTTTATACCCGCTCCGCCACCTGACGAGAACTTTCTAGCTAATTCTAAGTGGTTCTAGAACAAGGTTCAGTGGTGACAGATTCCAGTCTCCAATTGGAAGTGACACTTGAGTGGAACTTGTTTTGTGACTTTAAGGCCTGGTTTCACCAAACTGTCTAAGGCCTGGTTTCACCAAACCGTGACTAAGGGCTTGTTTCACCACTTAAGTTACACGATACCTTCCACGCCACAATAGGTACAAACAAATTGGAAGCGCAATTATTATTGTCCTTTATTTTCTCTCCACAAATTATAGTGGTTATCGCAATGCCCCCGGTATTTAGCTCTTCATCTGCAACGCGTACTACTTGATGTAGCGCTGTTTCTGTAGACATGCCTGTCCTGTAGGCATGCAGTCTACTATTTAAAGTATATATTTTAAGCGCAGTACCCTCCATATAGTCCACCACCACCCTTTCCATTGTTTTTAACAGAAAGGATGTTAGGATAACTGGTCTGAAGGACTTTGCCTTAGGACGATAAGCTGAACTGGTTCCTTGTCTACTTTCGAGTATTCGCTTAGTTCACCAATCGCATTTATATGAGCATTAAAATGCACGGTTAGTATTCCCTAAGCTCTTCGGCCTATTCTGTTGGCAACCATGTCAGTCCATTCATCGTTCGCCTTATGTATTCCCTCCGTAGAGACAGTTTTGGCCAGTGTTAATTTCTGTCTCTTTCTTGGCCTCTTCATCCTTAAGTTACTCGTTTAACTACCGCTGTCAGTTGGTCTTCCTCCGCATTGTCCATCTCCATTGACGATTGATCAACTTACCCTTTTGGTTTCACATCAGAGTCCTCTGATCTATCGAGCTTCTTCGGGCTCATTAAAGCGCCTTCCAGGACCTTCTCGACCTCTTCAAAGCCATACCCCTCGACTTCCGAGGACGCATTATTTTTTAAATTTGTTTCTTATTCCACATACCTATACATATTATGTACGCATGAGTAGGGGAGAATATATCACAGCAAATAGGCTGAGATCCCTAATACCTATCCTATTAGACTAGATTACAACGGACGATTGAGCTGCCCCTGAGGGGTCACCATTGGACATTCAACCAGAACTTTACCTAGCTTATCACAGCTCCCTCTGCATAGCAGACAATTCGCCTTGAAGTTAAGGGTAACGATTGATCGGAATGGATCCTGTGCCTTGATGTTGTGCGGTTTTTTCCTTATACCATGTTCCCACCAACGTGATTTAGCTAAATCCACTTGATTTAGCTAAATCATCTCATAAATTACGTGATTTACCATACATTTTCGTGATTACTAATTACGTGATTTAGACGTGTTTAATTTTTAATTACGTATCTATCATCGCAAATCCACACAAAATAAAATCGAACATACCTGCAGCGCTTTCAATTCAATTCAATGTTATTCAACAAACAAAAAAAAAAAACAACACAAATGTCAAAAATATTATCCCAAATTCAATTTTCTTCGTGTTTCGGTGTATTTTGGTATTTTTATTAAGTACAACAATCATAAATTGTTTTATTTTTGGCAGAGGTGTGATAACAAAAGAAAAACAACGAAAAAAAATACTACCCTCTCCGAAGTGGACGAATTCTTTCTGCTGGATGTCAAAATAAATCACGTAAAACTCGGCGGAGACGCCTTTCGTGATTTATAAATCATATGAGCTAAATCACGTTGGTGGGAACGTAGGGAATGTTCCGAATCGGATTTGAATGTGTAAGTGAGCCGCCCGCTGTGATCGTTGTGCAATAATTTTACACTTTTTCGAGGACCCTGATGCAATTTGTTGCTACTTTATCCCTTTTTTTAGTTTGAAAAGGCGCTTCTCAAATTTTAGAAACGCAGTGATTTCCAAATGAATTTCTTTAAAATATAACTCTGCACAGATTATAGTGTTAGGGGAGCCAATAATTGTTAAATATTGTTCGGAAATTCTTAAATTCCAGAGTAGCTTTAGAAATGACACTTTTTTCTTTTGTTTTGCTACTTTTCAGAATTTTGCAACAATAAATAAATAAATAAATAAAAAAATCTCCCTGAGTATTAAAGAAAGGTTATAAATTTAAATTTTTGTTTTACAATACATTATACATACAATAGACCATTCTCACAAAATTTTTCTTTTATAAATAAAACCAAAACAACCAAACCACGTTACAATTAGATATCGTTTGTATTGTTCCACTTGTGAGCTAGACACTAGACACTAGACACAATTCGTTTTCAAATGACTAATTTTATAATGAAAACCTTTTTTAGCTTTGATTTTTATTTATAAATATACAAAAACAAATTGAATATTGTTCATAAATTATTATCAACTCATTTTTATATCTACTATTAAGATCCCGTTCAATTTTGTTTAAAAAAGTCACTAAAAAAGTGGCGATGAAAGAAAAATATGCCTTTTTTTGACGCTACTACGTGAATTTGTTATTTTTTCCCATTATCTAACAAGCATTAGCCGGCCTTACACTATGATGTGTTGATGGGGAACCGCGTTATATTTTAAACATTATTCATTTTGAAATCAAAGTTTCGAGCACACTAATACAATTTGTTGTTCCTTTGTTCCCTTTTATTAGTCAGAAAATTCACATTTTAGGACTATTCACATGAGCGCGAATTGCGAACAAATGAATTTAATTGCATTTATGAATTGAGAATTGATTTTTATACTACCACCAAAGCATTAAATCAATTGAATCTAAGATCTAATAAAAAAAAACCGGACTGAATTGATTTAAATAGCTCGATTTACAATTGCCACAGCAATTGAAAATTTTTGCAGCGAACTGTCACACCTTATTCACAATCCACATAAAATAGTAGCGATCCACAAACCCACAAATGAAAAAATTCTGTCGAAGTAACCTTGAACAATGATTGAAGTGATTGAAGTGTCAAAAATATGCGCTTGTTCGCAGTTCGTTCACAATTGGCTCTCAAGTGAATAGTCCTAAAATGTGAATTTTCTAACTAATAAAAGGGAACAAAGGAACAACAAATTGTATCAGTGTGCTCGAAAAAGGTACCGAATTGTCACGCTGTTGTCATTTGTTCTCATCCGACATCCTTCTCGATGCCTAAAAAGGTTGCGTATGGGAAAGCTCGCCTGGAATTTCCAGGAACAAAGCGATATACGAACAGGAAATATTGGAAGATGTCAGTTCGCGATAACACTCACATTTTTATAGAATTCGCCTATGCGTGAACGTAAAAAAATTGCGGAAAAAACCGCACAAAATCTACCAGATGAGTTTGGCCACTACCCTGATCTAGAATCCTGATGTCTACACTGCGACAAGGTTGCTAGGTCCGCAACAATGGAATTCCGTCAAAACACAGTATACCTACATGTGATTTAATTCGTATTTAATTGCTCTATTCTTGATTCTATCACTCTTCGGGAAGTGGTAGATTTTGCGGTGGACATAGCTTACCGGTACCGATCCGCCACATTGGCTTTTGGAGGATTTTTTTTGCGCACACCTATAAAAGATTCAATCGCTATAGGAATATTTGTGGAATCGGACAAGCGCCTCTCCCACAATTTCAAATATAAGTTTTTTTAACTGCCAGTTCGCACCAGAACCCTGAAAATTAATACAACATTAAGCCGTTCGAACTTTACTACATCAAATACCTTTAAAGAAGAGTATATTTAAGGGTTACTATTTCATTTTTAAAGGTACCTAAGTTAGACCTACCAAAAACAAAACTTTTTAAAAACGAAAAATAATAGATTCTGTCTGAATTCTACTATGCCACATCAAAAGAAGCATCTATTGATATCTATTACATAGTTAGCTACAAAATAAGAATTTGAAAAAAAAAACTTTAAAGTTCTATTCCGTTTCAATCCTACAATGTCACTTAGCTTAAGAGAATCGTGCATTCATGCTATCACACAATTCAATAAAACAATTTGTCACTCTTCTCTGTGTCAAAAGGTAAAAAGTTAATTTTGCAAAAAAAAACAAAAGATAAAAAGCACTTAATAAAAAAAGTTCACAAATGTCAAATATTCTGTTCGAATCCTACTATTGCGTGATGATTGATTCCTGCATCATTAAATGCAAACTTGTATGGGAATACTAACAATTCGTTTTTTTAACTTACCCTTTCATCAAAAATTGGCTTCTCATAGGATGAATTTTTTATTTTTTGTAGTAGCTTCAGCATATTACAGCTCCGGTTTTTCTGGGTCACTAGATATAAAGGCACATTCTTTGCATAAAAATCATTTAGGTTTCTTTACAATTGTTTTTATTTAATCGAAATTAAAAATAAAATAACAAAATCTATAAAAATAATTGCAAAACATTTCTCTAAGCAATATGATCGATACCTTATCCCGTTTATAAGTTATGGCCATGTCATCCCGGTGTAAACCATTAAACTTTTAGAGAATAATTCATTACAATGCAAGCAAAAAGTCTTTTTTGAGGGGAGTTACTTTTCTTACACTTACCGAGTTATAATGGTTTTTGTAAGTTTTTCGTTTAATTTGTATTGTGCAGTACGTATATTAAAAATTAGCTCTACATAAAATATGATAGGTCAAAACTATACATCAAAAGCATTAGCGCATAAAGAAATCACTTTATTTTGGGCTCTTTTGAGATTTGCCGAGCTCCACATACCGCAAGAACTAAAATGATGAAACGCATAAAAATCCGTTATGCTACATTTTTATTTTAAATATCTCAAGACATGCAAACCAGTTCTTTAATGGGCCGAAGCTTCGTTGAAGCTAATAGTGTATGGTTTGTAAAATGTACTAATACTTATATGTATTGCGTTTATATGATATGTTTTATATCAATAACGGTACATTAATATTGTCACTCTAACCTATCACATAAAATGAGGGGGAAGAACAATACCCAGTCGTGTTGCGGTAAGGGACGGCAAAAAATATGTATGGGTTTGATGGGACATAAACGATCATGTTTGAAAAATTTAACGACATGACGTGTAGATACGTTAAAGCCATCATGCAAAAAAAAAAAAAAAACTGTGTTCTAGAATTTTCTTCTTTTTAGTAGGGATCAAAAATAAAAGGTATATGAATTAGTTAGTAGGAATAATCAGTGTTCCCAGATGAAATAAAATTGAAAATCTTGTTTTTCCCAGATAAACAATTTTTTTTTCAAGATTTTTCAATATATAAAAAGAATCAAATATGGAACATCATTTTGAAGTGCTTTTAATAAAACTTATATGCATTTTTTCGTCCAAGTAGTAGGTAAACTATGTACCTACTTTCATAAGTATCGATCAAAAAATGATTGCTCACAAATGAATGTTACTGCTTTTTGGAGCTTGGAACATATTTATTTATGATCTAGAATTTCATTGCTTATAGCTAGGTATCAATATCAAGGCAATGCGCTTCATTAAAGCGCAACAAATCCTTTGAAAAGTGTAGAGTTCATGCTTTTCTCACTTTTTTCAAGTGATGTAGTATCGACAAAATCTGTACTGTATTATTACAAAAACGGGTATGATCACTATGTCAATTACGAATAATATGTTTGACATGTAGCTAGACTAAACGGACTGGACTGTGAACAAGCAAATAATAAAGACGTGTCCTATCATGAACTCAACTGTTTCAGTACTCAAACGATTATGATTTTTTGTTTTATTTTAACTTACAGCAGGAAATATCGTTTCAACATTTGCTGAGGAATGTGGAATCAATAAAATATTGAAAATAAAATCTTTTAAGATTTAATATGTGAAGTTTTTTTTTCGCTGTTCTCGCAAAACAGTTTTCCAAAAAAAATTTCATTACATCAGTGCCTTGATTTTGTGCGGTTTTTGAGGCGATGTCGCTAGGGAACGGCCCGAATCGGATTTGAATGTTTGAGTGAGCCGCGCGCTGTGACCAACGTGCCCGTTGTGCAATAATTTGGTACTTTTTTCGAGGATCCTGATACAATTTGTTGCTACTGTATCCCTTTTTTTAGTTTGAAAAGGAACTTTGCAATTTTTAGAAACACTGTGATTTTCAAATGAATTTTAGTAAAATATAACGCTGCTGTTTATCAGAACACGATTATAGTGTTAGGAGAGCAAACAATTGTTAAATATTGTGCGAAAATTCTAAAATTGCAGAGTAGCTTTAGAAATGACACTTTTTTCTTTTTTTTATTTGTTACTTTTCAGAATTTCGCAACAATTTCCCGGACTGTTAGAGAAAGGTTATACATTTTGGTTTTAGTCTCACAATACAATAGACTATAAAAAGATCACTCTCTCACAACGTTTCTTTTATAAATAAAGCCAAAACAACCAAATAACATTAGAATTAGATGTCTTTAAGGTTGTTCTGCGGGTAAGCTAGACAGTACTTTAGATGCAATTCGTTTTCAAATGACAAATTTTAAAATGAAAACCTTTTAGCTTTGATTTTTATTTATAAATACATAAAAAGTTGATTAAATTTTTTTTAAAAATTATATCAACTCATTTTTATATCTACTTTTAAGATCTCTTTGAATTTAGTTTTAAAAAGTCTAAAAAAAGGGGCGATGAAAGAAAAGTGTGCCTTTTTCTGACGCTGTTACATAAATTTAGTATTTTCTCCCAATATTTAACAAGTATTATTCCGAAATGTTGAATTTAGGTGCGGTGTAAATGTACTATAACACTATTTACGCGTTATTTTTTTAAACATATTCATTTTGAAAACTTTTTTAAGTACTATTCACATGAGCGCGAATTGCGAACAAATGAATTTAATTGTATTTATGAATTGAAAATTGATTTGTATACTATTTACCACCAAAGCCTTGTATTAAATTAATCTAAAGTCTAATCTAAAAAAAATCGGACTCTCAATCGATTTAAATAGCTCAATTTAAAATTATTACAGCAATTGAAAATTCTTGCAGCGAATTGTCACACTTTATTCACAATCCACATAAAACATTCGCGGATCCACAAACCCACGAATGAAAAAGTTCTATCGCATTCAACATTAAACAATGATTGAACTGATTGAAGTGTAAAAAATTCGCTTGTTCGTAGTTCGTTCGCCATTGGCTCTCATGCGAATAGTCCTAAAATGTGAATTTTACAAATAATAAAAAGGAACAAAGGAACAACAAATTGTATTAGTGTCCTCGAAAAAGGTACCAAATTGTCGCACAACGGTCACGCTGTTTTCATTTCTTCTCATCCGACATCCTTCTCGCTACCTAAAAAGGTCGCGTGTGGGAAAGCTCGCCTGGAATTTGCAGGAACAAAGCGATATAAGAACAGGGAAAATTGGAAGTTATCAGTTCGCGACATCACTCACACATTTATAGAATCCGCCTATACGTGAACCCTTTCCGACACCGCCATTGCGGAAAAAACCGCACAAAATCAAGGCACAGTTCTTTTTTCAAATGAAATAATAAAATGGGAACGTTAGTAAAACAGAAGTTGTGCATGGGCTCTGTTCGATTCGGATTCTACATAATAATGGAAAGCAAGATATATCTTGTAAACTGGCATCACTGGTAACAATTACAATTATTATTATTATTTAAATACAGCTTCTATAATTATTATGATATTTATTTGGGCATTGGACGAGTAATCACGATTAACATTTATAGACGACATGTGACTGGATATTTTTTATGCATCAATACACGCAGGACGTTTATACAAATCCCAAAAACCAAACTGTAAAACCATAAATATTTAACAATATTACTTCAAAAGTCATTGCAGTCCAATCGAAATCTTTGTAAGTACAATCGTTTTTGAAATATTAAAAATGCACCACCGCAAGCCATAAAAAAATGCCATGCGCGAACATTTTAATATACCTACTAAGATTTGTTACGACGCTCATAATTATGATTATGTTGTGTTTGCCTTGCTGCGGGTTACTCGTACACGAACGTTTATTATAGCTTCGATTGCAGAAATAAGTTGGTACCAATATTTCTAATCTCGTACATGTATGACCAACTAAATGTTTCATTATAAATAAACTAGAAAAGAAAATGGGAAAACCATACTTATTTCAAGATCTCAAAACAGCATCCTTGTAGAATAACGTACCTACTTTTTTTGGGCATTTTTAAGCCGTGGTCTAAGTATTTTTGATAAAGGGTTCAATATTATTAGAGCACATTTCTTCATAATGATTAATACACTTTGTTATACTGGTTTGAATATTTTAACTAAAATCTAAAAATAAAAAAAAACCTTCAACAAACATTTTTTTTTATTATTTTGCTTAACTGACTTAATAGTAAGTCGTATAATAAATGCGTATTATAACTGTTGTGTTGTTAATTTAATCACTTGTTTGTTTATTTTCTATAATAATGATTTGTTGAAATTTGTTAGATTGATATGTTAAAAAAATACCACAATTTGCTTGCCAACAATAGTTTAATCAAAAGTAACTCAAAGTTGGGACAACGTTCATTTTCGAATACGTAGTTCAATATCGAGGGCTGCATCTCAAAAGGGAAGGGCCAATGTGGATGAAACCGGTTAAATTTAACTAAGTTACATAATCTATTTAAATTATTCTATAATAATTTTTATTTAAGACGTTTCACAACAATTTGTATGTCGTTCTGGTTTTTAATATATATAAATGTGGACTTACTTTTTTTTTTATTTTCGGTCTTTTAAGTTTGTTGCGATATTTGTTAAAAAAAACGAAACTTAAATTTGAAATCACTTGGATGCGATAGTAAAAAAAAAACTTTTTTCAGTGGATTTCCATCTTCTTACTATCATTGACGTTGATTTTTTAAGCAATATGATAGCAAATTAAATTAACGTTACATGAATAATAAATTTTCTTCGATAGAAATGCTAACGCTTATTTCTAAGTAACAGCTGTCCAACAAATTGGTGAAATATCGAAATAGTATTTGCAAAATCCGTTATAACTCGGTTACTGTCGAATTCGCGTGTAGGTATGTGTATGACTGTATGTGTAAGGAAGGATGCATTTATTTATTTGTATGAATAGATCAATACGGGTATAGGCATATACATGTAAAAATTAAATATATATATAAAGAATTTATTTATAAGTATTTTACGCTTTCCTATTTTTTTTAGTATATGCATGTGCATATATATATATATATATATATATTTATATATATATAATATGATATAATATTTGCATTTCTTATTTTGTATCACTTGTAGTATAGAATATATATTACATTATAAACATCGATATTAAATCTCAATATATTTAATGTGTTTATTATTAAATAACTATAATACAAATTATTTTGTGAAATGTCCAGGGTTATTTGCCAAATCCAAATTTTCCAAAAAAAGAATCTTTTGCTTTTGATAACACATCTGTTCCAGGAGCAGCAATTTCCGTCAATTTTGACATAAACCCAGGTCCTTGGCCTTGCTGCTGTTGTTGTTGTTGATTTTGAGGTTGCTGTTGCTGATGTTGTTGTTGTTGTTGTTGTTGCTGTTGTTGTTGCTGCTGCTGTTGTTGATTCCCTCCACCAAATATCCCCCCAAATCCTTGTGGTTGTTGCTGCATTGGCTGACCAGCATTAGGTGGTACATTTTGATCCGTCTTAGGTTTTGAACCAAAAAGACCACCAGTGGCAGCCTGTGTAGCACCAGAAAGTAAACTTGTGGCCCCGGAAAATAGACCACCACCAGATTGTTGTGATACCGGTGGAGGTTGTTGTTGCTGATACTGTTGACCATCATATTCATGTTGCTGCTGTTGCAATGTCGGATACTGGTACTGCGCTGCATTATTACCACCGACGCTCATCCCTCCTGTCCCCGTTATCACCTGCGAATTGTTATGTTTATGTTAACGTGTATATTTATAGTTAAATGATTTAAAGTTTTAGTGAATGAAATGAGTTTTGAATATTGAATTTCATAGTTTCTAGCATAACGAATAGTGAATTACAATAATGCAGGTTGGTTCAATCTTGATCTAAAAAACGGTTGCATAATTATACAAGCGAAGCTGCGGAGATATATGTTATTTAAAATCATTTTTCGGGTATGGGTCCTATTAATTTGAACAATTTTTAGGGCTTGAATCAACATATACATTATGAACTGGAAAAAGATCTGGATATTTCAAACAAAACTATCATATGTATACATTTTCTGAACGGATTTGCAAACGTATATTTTCAGCGTTGCAAAATATTCAGAGCTCTAAATGGATGTGCGTATGGATATGTATGTACGATGCCTTAAATAACGCACACGTCATAAACAAATGTTTGTAAACTCAATTGAAAACTTATTTATGTAGGTGTCAGCATTAATTGGATGAGCAGAAGTGTTGTAAAAGTAACATAATATAGGTAAATGAAAATAAAAATTTAAATATAAAAAACACATTTTAATTGAAAAGCGTATTCTTACACATATAAATATCACAAACAAAATGTCACCCTTTTATTCTATGTTACTAAATGTTTAATTTAATGAAAATGAGGTAAAAAGCGAAAAATGTAAAATATATGAATCTATACATAATCATCTGATTTATTTATAAGGAACGTTTATTTACTTAAAATGGTTATGATATTATGTACTTAAAATATGTAATTAAGGATTTATTCCATATTTTTTTTTTACCAAAAGGGAACTTATTATTGACTCTTAATTCTGTTATATTTATATCAAATGTATTATGATTACCAATTCAAAAAAAAAAACTTATAAATTGTTATAAAATTTAAATAATGCTAATTTTTAATAACCAATATTATGTATTATAAATGTGTTAAAAAAACAAAACCTTTGAGAAACTGAGAGCATATTACAATTTCAAATGACTTTATATGCTTTAAAAGAAATAATGGGTAAGTTAGAAAGAGTATTTACCTGCGTTGGGTGATCGGGGGCAGGGTGGCCCGTGTTGTCTAACAGTGTAGGGGAAGCAGGGCGAGCATCTATAGCAACAAATAACATAAAGACTTCACATTTACCACAGCAGACCATTTAAAAAAAATGAAGAATTTTTTCTCGAATATACAAAAAATTTTCTAAAAGAAAATATGCTCTGTAACACTGGCATTCAGTGCAGCATCTATACAGTGCAAAACAAAATTTCGAAAAATGCATTAAGCGAGATCAGTTATATTTTCATAAAAATGTAAACGATTCATTGACTTCAAGGACTTTGTTAAACTATTTCAATGCCTTCCTGCATTTTATTTTAGGTTACGTACTTACAGAATTGTGTACAAATGTTAGTCAGGTTAAGAGGGTGACAGACTGCTGGTATTTCCACCATCACTTTGGTATTTATATTGAATACAACGACCCCTGACAGACGCCTACTTTTGCGTTAAGAGAGTAGAGAGAAAGTAGTGTTGCAATCAGTAAGAACTAAGTATACCACAAACAATTTCTAAATCTAAATAAAGTTTGCTATCTATTTTCGTATTATTGCAGTGACAGATTGGCATTGGTGTATCATTCTATCGGTCGGCTTCCACTCTCACACACTTCGGAATTGTCCAAAAAAAAAGGCAAAACAAAAAAACAGGTATATAGAAAGTAGAATGAATATTACAGAAAATGGTTTATGGAATTTGAAGATCTCTTTTACTAAAGTGTAAGTCTGGAGTAACCCAATTTTAAGTATTTTCACTATCTACAAATTCACTATAAGTAGGTATTATGTTTTGCTTAATGCAAAACAATTGCAGACTCAAAGCGACAGCACTTGAAGAGGGAAACCACGGTAATACTGCACAGGGTAGTCTAAAAAAAGGTCATAAATTGCTGATCAAGTCATTTTAAATAATATGTAAAAGTAAAACCCAAGCAACTATTAACTGTTAAGTGGTTTCTTCTGGACTCAAAGATAAATCAAATTACATTTTGTTCCTTTATTCTATATCAGAGCTAAAAATTGCGTAGCAACCAACCTGTTTCTGTAACTACGTAGTTGTAAAATGTGTACCTACGTCAACTGTTTGAATTGAAGTCATACATTAGCAATTTTTATAAAATTAGTGGAAGACTTCCATTTCTTCATTTTACAGTGATAAATATCCATTAGTTCAACAAATTCAAATGTTATGTTAATTGAATTACTACTGTTGACCAAAGTTTATAATTAATTAAATTGAACACAATTTATTTGCTCAAACGAAAATGAATAAACAATTTTAGCCTGGGGCTGAATCGTTCCATATGTGAACACCTAAACCGCCTTTCTTTTGTCTCACTGTACCGCCCTGACATAAAAACCTAGTGTCCTTATACGCTGTTAATACTCACATCAATTGTTAATGGTGTTCGTGAAAGCTTCTAAAATCATTATTTGATATATATAATATAAAACTATACGAATTCAATTAAACAGACCTCCGTATGCAGCGAATGAATTTAAGTTATTTATGCTTTGCCCCATTTTCCTATTAGAAATGAGAACTGATGGCGTGGAATTAAAAAAAAAATAATTTGTTTCAGAATAGAATAACCAAATAATATATTAAAATAAGCATTCGATTTCGAATTAAAAAGAAGTTAAAAGCGTATGGTCTGAGTTACCTCTTGTCACGTGTTTGAATAATTGTATGTAAATTAATCGAAAGGCTGTGATTGCCAACGCATCGAACTTGTGATTAGCATATGTACCTACCTATATTACAGACGGTTAAAATTTCGTTACTTATCTTAGACACAATTTAGACTTTTGCGCTTTAAAAGTTTCTTTCGCGCACAGCGTTACCGTTTCGATGAAGTTGTTAAATTAACCAGGAGCAAGCTGTTATCAAAGTTAATGGAATATCTTCTGTGTTATGGACTCCTGCTATATTCAGCCTAATATGTCACTATTTCACTTATCTACTAAGTTGTGTTAAGGAAATGATAAAGTTTAGCTTGAATAATGCTCATGACTTTGAAAATATTCCCGCTTTGTTTTAAAATAAATGGAAGAAACTGCTATTTAATATAAAGTGAACGACTGCGTCGCACGAAACTTTCTCGTTCATTAAAAGTTTGGTTGAATCAATTCGTAGGTAGATAAAAAGTTCATAAATTTCACTTTTAAATCATTTACATTAAATAAAAATGTGATGTTTTCAAGGTTTTCGCTTTCAGTAACAGGAAAATTTCGCAAGTTCTGGTTAGATAATTATAAAAGCATACTATTTATACGTTAGTACACTTTGCAAAGATTTTTTTGAGTACTAAGGAAAAAAATAGCAGGGGTTTCGGTTTTTTGATCTGCTGGTTTAAGGTGTCTATGGTTGGAATTGGAAGTAGGGCTCGCAATAGACTGATATATTTACATATATATTTTTAAGTAAGAAGTCAGATATTTGTTTTTGAATTTGCATTAGCAGTAATAAACTAAATATACCGATGGACGTGTGTGCAAATTAAGTGGGAATTTCTGTTTGTGGAAGCTCCAAGTTGTTGAAATTAATCTAAAAAGGTGAGGTGGTAAGAAATTCAAAAATCTTCAAATTGCATGTTTTCACTGTAATAAATAGCTGTAATTCTCTTTAAAAATATAGGATTTGACTAAACTGGCTTTTGACCGACTGACTAATGCATTTTTAAACTGGGCACTGGGCGAAAGTGTATTTCTTATTTATGATTAATAAGGTACATTTGATTATCACAAATATCTCATCTTTCATCTATCACCTTAATTTGATGCTGATTTTAGGGGTTCTTATTTGTCTTGTGGTATGTAAACTCATGGGTTTATTCTAAAGATGGCCATAGTCCAAATAAACGTGAGACCAGCCAACGAACTGCTTAAGTGCCATCGGATAAAGATAGGATGGATCCAGTGCCGAGTCCGACGACGGGTGGAAGTCAAAAGATACTTCAAATGTTTTAGCTACGGACACATGCAGGCAACCTGCAATGGCGCAGACAGGAAAGGCCAAGGTCTATGTTTCAATTGTGGAGAAAAGGGACATAAGAGAAACGACTGCCCAAACGCCCCAAAATGTTGCCTATGCGCAGATCGGAAACCCCCATCAACAGCTCTAGATCATATGCCGGGATCGGGCAAATGTCAAGTCTTCAGGGAAGCACTTGAAAAGGCGAAGAAGAGTGTATTACAATGACCAGAATACTACAAGGTAACCTCCACAGAAGTCAAACTGCTGACAATCTACTGGCCAAAATCAAAAGCGAGCTCCAAGCTGATGTAGTTATTGTCAGTGAACAGTATAAAAACAAAGAAGGACCAAACTGGATTGTGGACACTTTAGGAACTGCTGCCATATGAATCCCAGACGCAAGTAAATTCCCCATAAAAAGTCAAGGAGCACAAAGAGGCTTTGCATGGGTGAAATGCGATGGACTCACATTAATCAGTACCTACCTCAGCCCAAACGATAGAATCGACGAATTCCGACAAAAATTAGAAAACTTGGAGGACTTTATGTGTGACGTCGGAGGCGAAATCTTAGTCGCCGGAGATTTTAACGCCAGAGCCCAGGAGTGGGGAATGCCAACTACGGACTCACGAGGAAGGCAAATACTGGAAATGTCAGCGAGACGTGGCCTCATCGTAGTAAACTCAGGAAACACGCCTACTTTTAGGAGACCTGGCTGCGAAGGCACCATCCCGGACGTAACCTTTGCCTCGGAATACACATTCGCGAGAACTCGAAACTGGAGGGTCATCGAGGACTACACGGGCAGCGACCATCAATACATCGTATTTGACTTAGATGATTACCAACGAGCTCCAAATCGGAACCAAACACGAGCTCCGCGGTGGAACGTGAATAGACTAAACGAAGAGCTCCTCACTTCAGTGATAGAAGACGGAAAAGGGGCCGTACTTCAAGTGGAGGGATCGGCGGAAACAAAAGCTGAAGCCACGATGCAACTAATACGGCTCGCATGTGACGCCTCTATGCCACGAAAAAACGGCACCTATCGAAACAAGGACCCAGTGTACTGGTGGACGGAGAATATAGCGGCGCTTCGCAGAAGATGCTTACATCTCAGACGCAAGGTCACTAGGGGAAGGAGAAGACATGCTGAGTCAACGGAGGAAGCTCTATTGGAATACAGAAGCAAAAGATCCGAGCTCAAGAAGGCCATCAATTCGAGCAAAAAACAGAAGTGGGAGGATCTCCGTCGAGACATCAACAACGACCCCTGGGGCTTAGGCTACAGGATCGTTATGCGAAAACTTGGAGCCCAGACAGGAAATCCTGTTCTCGACGAAGAAAAGATGAAGGGCATTGTGGACACGCTTTTCCCAACTCACCCCGTTAGGCTCCTCGACACCACATTGGTCCAACGTGAGGAAATACCACCCTTTAATGAAGAAGAGCTGTGTTCAGCAGTGAAAACCCTACAAAACAGAAGAGCCCCTGGACTTGACGGGATACCATCAGAAGCGCTTAAGGCGATCGCCAACTCATGCCCCCAACTACTACTGAATATGTCTTCCCTAGAAATTGGAAGAAACAGCGCCTAGTGCTAATTAGTAAAGGCAAAGGAGACCCAGATTCTGCATCAGCGTACAGACCTCTGTGTATGCTTGACACGCTAGGGAAACTCTTGGAGAAGATGTTGAGACCGCGACTCACCGCTGCAGTATATCGAGGAGGAGACCTCTCGGAAAGACAGTACGGCTTCAGAAAAGGTCGCTCTACTATTGGAGCGATCGAAGAAGTAGTAAGGACCACCCAATCCGCCCAAAGGGGTAGTAACTACGCAAGGAAGATCGTACTGCTGGCAACTTTGGATGTCAGGAACGCCTTTAACTCAGCCAGGTGGAGTGACATGCTGAACGCGCTCGAGAACAATTTCAACATCCCAGCCTATCTCTTACGGATGGTTAAAGACTACCTCAGGGACCGGGAGCTGATCTACGAGACTACAGAAGGCCAAAGAAGAATGCAAGTAACCTCAGGAGCAGCCCAAGGATCAATTTTGGGGCCTGACCTCTGGAACATCTCGTATGATGGCATTCTTCGCATGGAGATGCCTCCAGACACCTTCCTGGTGGGGTATGCAGATGATATCGCCGCGGTCATAATGGCAAAAGACACTGAAAATGCGCAACTGAAGCTAAACCAAGTCATGCGACGAGTAACCTTTTGGATGGATGAACACGGTCTCGGCTTGGCTACAGAAAAAGCCGAGATAGTGCTTCTGACGAAGAAAAGGATACCGACTTTAATCGACTTCCAAATCGGCCAGGAGGTAATAAGAAGCAAAGACGCCGTGAAGTATCTGGGTGTGACCATCAACACCAAACTCACTTTCTGGCATCATATAAAGAATGCAGCGGAAAGAGCATCGAAAGTGACTGCGTCACTGAGCAGGCTGATGGCGAATGTAGGTGGCCCAACGGGCAGCAAACGAAGACTCCTGATGTCGATCACGCATGCCATTCTCCTTTACGGATGTGAGATCTGGGCAGATGCACTTCGAAAGGAAAAGTACAGAAAGCAGATGGCAGCTGTGCAGAGACGCGGAGCCCGAAAGGGCGTATGATTACAGCCCCCCTGAAGTATTGCGAACAGCGGTCCCAGGGGGGCGGGTCAGAAACCGAAGGGAAGGAGGAGTTTTAGTCCGTAAACCTTGTACAAACGCATTGTACAAATGGGAGTCGGACACACGGGGATGGTCAACGCCAAAAAGACCTCCCTACGGTGCACAAAGCATTTCTCCTCCCCCCAACAGGAAAAAAAAAAAAAAAAAAAAAAATGGGTTTATTCTACTCATTGATTTTCAATGAAATTATTTAAAAATCAGATTAGTTTTAAAGGCGTGCTCAAAATTCGGGTGAACATTTGTGCCAAGGAAATTTGTTGGCCACTTTGTTTAAGACAGCTGTTAGAAATGCATATACATATTTATACCTACATCGGTTCAATTGGGAAGTCGTAATGAATGGATAGGTCGTTAGATAATAAAAACGTTAATATGAAAAACAAATTTAAAAGATGTAAACAGGACAAGTTTGCACGGAGTATGTACTCGTATATATTCAACATTGTAAATTGACGTTTCATCATAGAGCTGTAGTTAATGATAATGACAATAATACTGTGCAGCCTTACGAGGACAGCTT
Organism: Cheilosia vernalis; assembly: GCA_949126925.1. Lineage (NCBI taxonomy): Eukaryota > Metazoa > Arthropoda > Insecta > Diptera > Syrphidae > Cheilosia > Cheilosia vernalis. Next base: position 47,517,519 of record OX421358.1, read on the forward strand.
GAATCCAGGCGGTCAATTCTCGTTCTGCGATACTGTGAAGTGAAAAGTTCAAAACTACTCGTACATGCTTAATTCGATTTTCGATCTATGAAAACATTAAAACAAATGTCACAATTTTTCCATACGATAACTATTTTATCACAACCGTTGCGTCTTGCGTTTGTGAAGAACTGTGAAAAGCAAAGAGAAAGCAAATAAGACCCACAATGGAGACGAAAAATAAGCGCGGAAAGGGGATTCAGAAACATTAAATCCATGAATGATTTTAATTCATTTATTAGATCCATCTAAAGAAACAAATTAAATTAAATTAAAACAAAAAGCGAACAAACGGGTCGAATTAACCATGTCGGGCCTCTAGGCAACTTCCTAAAGTACATCTTTTCTAACACAGAGCAATGCATATTTATTCACAGTACCGCTATTTTTTTTTAAATTACGAAGGTATGGCATCACCCTTTTTGTCATTAAATAGGTAAAATAATACATACCTATATCTTCAGTTTCGGGTAGTAGGTGTTTTTAAAACGAAACTAAATTCACGGTCGCAAAACTTACAAATCCCAAGTACAGAACGAGCACCTTGATTTTGAACACCCCGTGCCGTTGTTAAAGTCTCCGTGGAAAAATCGAATATGAATTCATAATAACTTAAAATATGAAAACGAAAACAGAGGAGAATAGTATTGTCATTGAGGATTAAAATCTTCAAATTAAATTTTCACTCGATGAAACATTTACAAATTTGTTTTTCTCGGTGCGTGAGGACCCTTGACAATGCGTAAGCAGTTGCCTACTCTGCCTTGTGGCGCACAAATAAGACATACCTATGTACGTGAAATTAGTTATCATTTAGTACATTTTAGTACACTCATTATGATGAGTTCGATAATCGCATAATGCGTGAACTGATGAAATGAAAAGGTGCTGTGAAAACTGAAATGATAAATATTTATTTATCACTTCGGTAATCGGCCCCCAGAATAGCTTTTTGCTTGTTATTTCCAATTCCAATATAAAGACCTCTAGGTATAAGAAATCTCGCCTTCGGCGATGTTTTTCGAAGATGTTATTTTTACAGTGTTAGGATGAACATAATTGTTATAATTATTGCTTAAAACCGCATGCGCAAGTAAACCGCAAAGCTTGTTTTTATTTGTCACTTATTTTTCGTAACGACACGTTCTACATAGTACCAATATTGGTGCATTGGTGTTTCAAATTATTGCCAAAGATCAATTTTCCATCTCCTCATTATTATACAACGGTAATAGCTAACACATTGAAAATTCGTACCTACCTTAATAACATTTTAAGGCATATGTTATTATGTTTTCATTTTGTAACAAAATATTTAGCTAATCATATCCATGTTTGTTTTATTCTGTTAGCTTACATTATGTACATTAATTGAAACAAAAAGAAAATCGTAAGATGTAGGTGCACACCTACTCGTAAGAGTACCTACAAAGTTGTGTTTTACAAAGTGTAGACAATAGCACCTTGCAAAATCATGCGATTCGCTTCGGCTTTCAACATAAAACACATAATATATCAATTCATAATAAATGTAATAGTGTCGCAATAGTAGTTATTATCCTACACGAGGTTTAGTGACAACATAAAACTCCCTCTATGGAAGAAGCGTTGAGTTAAAATAGAAAAAAAAAAAAAAAACACATCAAAACAGTATTTGATTAGAAGCACAAGAGTGTGAACAAATTTTTTTACATACGCATACTCGTATACAAAACACAAATTTAAAACACCAAATACAAAAAATATATCAAACCTTTTCTTGGAGGACCACGCTGATTTGGGACACCAGGCATAACGTTTTCTCGAGGAGGAGGCGGGGGTCCTCTTGCTCCTGGTCCTTGACCTTTTCCTCTATTATTTAAGTTTCTTTGTGCCATATTTGGTCCACCCGAAATCATCTGGTTATTGTATTGCTCAGGAGCTTCTGCCAAAAAGTTCGACGGTACTAGTCCCCGAACTCCATCCAATTCACCCATGAAGAAACCATCCTCGTCCATGTCTCCATAGACAAGTATTATTTCACCAGTTTTGAAGCTCAATTCCACTTGCTGTTGGTGTTAGGAAATTAAGTCAGTTAGAGAAAAATTGTATAAATAATGCTGCCATTAATAATTTAAGAAATGCTTCGAAATGCTGATCCTTAATGAAAAGTAGCGAAATATTGTCGAAAATTTGACAAAGAAATATTATCGTTTACTTAACCAACATATTATGTAACGCATTGGGTGAAGCTTGTTATACTCCTAAATTGTGTTTGAATTTAGTTCTATGGAAAATGCGTATATTACTATTGAAGACTTTAATAAACTACACCCCCATTCCAAGTTTGGACAAATCGATCCATTATTTAATGAATACTTTGGACAACGATAAGGCAAATAACTTGCAAAAAATAGATATTGTTGAAAGAATAATAATATTAGCACATGATAACCATAGCAGTATCGAAAAATATCACCTATTCGTCATAAAATTAATAGACTGAAATCGGCATGAAATGATTTGCCGCCAGCGATGAAATACGTTGCGATCAACATAATATATTGTGATGGAATGTATCGTGTAAACTAAAATGGTGGAGTGAAAACAACCCCTTAGTCATCAAACAAGTTCCACTTTCAATTGGAGACTGGAATCTGTCAAATAAGTGTATATCACTACTAAGCTAATTATAGAACCATCCGGGATAAACTGGAAACTATCGACGGATGGAATAGTTAGTGGCTTAGTGGTTAGTGTGTTGGACTACTAAGCGAGAGGTTCCAGGTTCGAATCCAGCAAAAACCCAAATTCCAACTCAGCGTCTTTTTCACTGCGCCACCTCTCGCGAACGTCTGACAAACATCCGAGAGTATAACTGTCTTGCCGTTTGGAATCGGCATAAAAGTGTAGATCCCTTCCATTCGTACCAAAAATAAAAAACTCAAAACGAATGGTTGTGAGAAGCTAGGCCCATGGTCCTTACAGACCTGTTGCGCCAACTATTATTATTATTATTGACGGATGGAAAGTGAAAAGATAAATGAGCTAATTGTAGAACCAATTAGAATAAGCTAGAAAGTTCTCGTTCAGATGGCGGAGCGGGTATAAAAGGGCAGCTTTTAGAAGAGGGAGAAAAAAGATGATTTTTAACAGTGATTAGTTAAGGTTAGAGATGGTAATCGGTTGTGAGGATAAATAAGTGCAAAGTAATAGGGTAAAGGTGTCAACAGTGAATCAGAGTACACAGTGAATCACTTGCTCTCATAACGTCTCTTTTTATTTTAAAATAAATCTGAAAAAGAGAAAAGAACACATTTTCACTTCCCCTCGCAACAGACTATCTGTCTGCACGATTGCGATGTCGAAGATGTCTATACTCGTGTATTTGTGTTTTCTGCATAGGTAAGTAATTTTTTTTTCTGTTTTATTTTTGATCTTATTCAAAAAGTGTGTATTGCAACTTCATTTGAGTATATTATTTGTACTTTTGCTTATATATCCTTACCAATTCTATTCGATTTGATTACTTTGGTGAAATATTTTATAAATTATTAACATGTTTTTGTGAAATGAGAGCAGTGTACACAGTGAATCAGTTGGAAGTGTTACACAGTAAATCCTTCGATGCTTCAAAATTTTCCATTCCATGTTAATTTTTAAAATATGGTTGTTCGATAGAAGCTTATAGCAATAATTTTTAGCAACTGTTAAGTTTTTTTTATTTATTTGTATATTATATTTGAAGAGTTTTTATTTTCCTACATATGTTATGAAAAAAACTTGTGTTTTTACTGAATAAATTGATTTTAAATATCCCTGTTTCACTGTGTACCATGCACTGATTCACTGTGTACACCCATAGTACACAGTGGATCACATGCGAAGGGTAATTTTAAATATTTTTTTTCATTATCTCAGCATAAATAAAGCTTCGGGTTCTTATGATTAAAATGAGGATAAAACATTGAAAAAGCTGTGGAAAAAAATTAATAGCTATACTACTATAAATGCGAGCTCTACGGCGCAAGAAGTAAAAAATAATCCACTGTTGACACCTTTACCCTACAGTGAATTAAGTGATTGGTTTGAATCGTTGAAGAATTGTTTAAGTAATATTGTTTTGGTACTTAATAAGTGAAATGTTAGAATAGTAGATAAAAGTGTAATAAAAGCGAATTTATTAGAAAAGTTCAAAAGAATAGTGTTTTATCTTTTCGAATCCCAGCCTGAATGTAACAATATAATCTCCAATCCAAACTCACAACAATGCAGACGGAGGGGCAAAAAGAAGAAAATGGGTCATATTTGTAAATCGTAGCAATTGCTTTTATTCAAAAGGTTTCGTATGAATAAAAACTAATTTAGCTTGACACCAACTTTTAATGTGTTTGAAAAGCAGCACCACTGATCTTTTACTAAGATCGCCATGAATGAAACGTTTTAGTCAATGCTGCCAAAACTTTCAAGTCGGCTATTTTGCTGAATAAAAAAGTAAACAACGTAAGTCTTGCGAATTTTCCCTATTTTGTTTATAAATACCTATGTAGTCAAAGTTAATTTTTTTTTTGTAAGCAACTTGGCACATTAAACTTATTTAACATATTTTTTTGTTTAATTTTGTTCTCTTTTGATAGCTTTTCCACAATAAATCGTTAATCCTATGCCTTTTGCTATGGTACAACAATTTAATCAAAGCAACCTACCTAGGTTTTATCCATACGGCCCACTATCTCTACGTACGCTATTACATGGAAATGATATTTCATGTAAATCGGCCTAGCAAGATATCAGTCGGAACGGAAAATTCTCCGCAGCGCAAATTTTGGCAATAAATACAAACTAATGCGTTGCTATATTGTTTATTATTAATTTATTTAACACTTTACTGCAAATCGTAAATAAATTCCACGACTCATTGTATTCGGAGGATATCCTGAACAAATTCCGCAACTAATTTCTCTCGGAGGATATCGGAGCCTAGCAGTCAAAAATTTAACAAGAAAATGCACTTCATCGCACTTCAACGTAATTCGCTGATATGCGTTGCAAAATGTCGGAACAATTCCTCGAACAGTTGTTTCGAAGAATACCTCGCAGCAAAAATCCTCCGAATCGTTTAAAATCGGAGAATTTTCCGTTCCGACGGATACCTCGCTAGGGCCGAATATTTGTGTTTCGGAGAAAAAATATATGGCTCCTTACTAAGACGGACGAATTCTGTGGATGGAATCAACGGTGGCGTCTACACTCTACAGTTCCAGTCAGGCCGAACTATTAAGTGTAGTCCCTATATTAGCTGCCTCGACATTATTCGGATACCAGATCTATATTACGAAAATTTCGAATCTGTCGCACTACACTACCTGCAAGATGACAAACGACAACCAAAAGAAAATCAGTTGTCACAGCAGAATTGGTCAAAGGGGATCCAAACTAGAGGGTCAACTTTCCTGCAAGTACCCGATTTTCCCCTAAAATTTTGAATGAATACGTGTTTGTGAATACTTGTTATTAATGGCAGCCGGGTGACACTTTTTCAATAACAAACAATTTGTGAATGAACTTATAACAATAAATGTAAAAGGAATAAATGTTGAGTATGGTTTTTTAGATAGCTTTACCTATTCTCTGTCCATTTTAGGCGCCAAAATATTTTCATCCATACAAATTTAATTTTTTTTTTAAACTGTCTTTACATGAAAAATATTTTTAAAAACTGAATTCATGCAGCCAACTTTTTTGAGTTGTTCCAAAATTATGTTAATACCATGCAAGTTAAGCCCAAGTTTTCACTAGGGCAAAAGTAAAATTTTAAAAATTTTCGCGAACATGCATAAATTTCAAAATATTACTTGGTGGGTCGTGGGTGTTTTCAACTTATTTTTTAGCACCATATTTGTACAAAATCCAAATATGATTGGGAATTCTGTGGTTAATAAGAGTGAATAGTGTTGATGTTACTTAGGAGCAGTAAAAACGAGTACAGTATAATAATAATAATAATAGTTGGCGCAACAGGTCTGTAGGGACCCTGGGCCTAGCTTCTCGCAACCATTCGTTTTGTGTGAGTTTTTAATTTTTGGAACGAATGGAAGGGATCTACAATTTTATGCCGATTCCAAACGGCTAATTGAGAAGCTCTTTCAAGACAGTTATACTCTCGGATGTTTGTCAGACGTTCGGGAGTGGTGGCGCAGTGAAAAAAACCCTGAGTTGGAATTTGGGTTTTTGCGGGATTCGAACCTGGGTACTCCCCGGATAAAAGCATACCTCTTAATTAGATCCAAATTGTTTTGTTAATTTTTAGTGTTCGCTTTTTCTATTTCGCTTTATATAGATATATTCTTGTGCAAATTTTATAACATTGTATTTTGAAATGCCTCTCTAAATTATTGATTAAGAAAAACAAGGGCACTTTATATGCATTTGAAATACAAAAAGTGTTATTGTTCCGAGTATAGGCCTGTTTTTTTTTAGCTACGAACTATGCAAAGAAAAGCAAAGTAGGGTTTTCACCTCGCAATTGAATTAACTACTGCCAGTAGTCAAAGTGTCAAGTAGAGCTTAGTTGGTGTAATTGCGTGCTGAAAATCCTACTATGCTTTGCTGAAATCCAAGCTCAAAAAAGCACGCCTTATTTCCATTTTTTGTTATTATGAAATTTAACAGAAAAAGTTTAAGGCGTAGTATAAACGGAAAAAATATCGAATTAATGTACCATTTACAGATTACAAATTATGGTAAAACTAAAATATGTTTTTCTCCCCAGCATAAAAAAAACGCTTTAGCCCCTATTTTCTTTCAATATGACTTAGAAATGCAAAGCATTAAAATCGACGAAAAAAAAGTTCTCTTTGTTTAAAATATACCTACAATAAAAGCTTGAAGCTACAAAACCTCTTTTAATAAAAGTGCAAAAACCTTTTAAATGTATTTTTCTCTGACTAATATCATGAGATAGATTTCTGCTAGATATTGAAAAAAACGATCATAATTTATACCAGGAATTCCATTTTCCAACAATTTCATAAGCTATAAAAACAACTGAACTGCGATGAACTAACGGGTACCAAAATCGAACAGTCGCCCCACTTAAAATTCCACAAAAAATGGCCTCCCGATTGACAGTCCATGCATAGGATTTCCTATAGCGTGCGGCAGCAACGGCGCTCCTTTGATTTGTACAAGCACTAATACCTACTTAGGAATTCCTATACAGGACAGGCAGTTTGTAGGCAAATGTACCAAATGTTTGGAGTATGATATCAAAGACATACTCGGTGACTTCAATGCTAAAGTCGAAAGGGAAACCATTTTTTTTTTAGTTGGTATGCGCAAATTCCACGAACTGACAACTGCTATCGACTAATCGATTTTGCAGCAGATCGTATTACGGTGATTAGTAGCATTCGATTTCCAGACTAAGGATCCACACAGAAACCTGGCGCTCTCCAGCCTTAGGTGGCGCTACAGTCCGGGGTGGACCTGGGCGCTCTCTATAGGTGGTCGAAATAAATGCGAAGGACGACGACGTGCACACACTCTTAAGGCAAATGTTGACTTGTTGTGGCTGAACTCAAAGCGCAACTGCCTTACGAGGGAAGCTGCGAACCGCTCAGAAGAAAAACAGTGATGGAAAAGAGGATACAATTGTATCTTTTTGGATACAATCAGAAAAAAAAGTTACACAGATACAATCCACTCAAAAAGTTACAATTTACCAAACATTTGTTTGCTTTAAAAGTTACACCAGTTACAGTCCTTCCTTAAAAGATACAATGTGCCAAATAATGCCCAAATCATAAAATACTAAAACTCTAACTACTGGAGAATAATATTATTTATTACATATCGTTTGTGGAAGACCTCCGTGGAAGAATAAATTTCGAAGGCAAAGTGTAAATTCAGTAACGCATCACTGGTAATGAAATCACATGGTTTGAAAACGTATATCAATGCAACTATTGGCGTGATGGCGAATCAACAATTTCGACTTGTGAAAAGTACAATCTGAAAAAATCATTTCCCATCACTGAAGAAAAATAGCTTCGTTGGACGCTTTAGCATACCTGAAAAAGCCAGAACCTACAGAGTGCGCCTGACTGCGAAACGCACCTACTACAGACATTATCAAGGACCGAAACCAGGTACCCCTAAGAAAAATCTCATGGTGTGATGATCAATGTGTATATGGGAAGAATATAACAGAAGATGCACATGAGGAAACGCTTAAGACATCAAAGGAGTATAACATTGCCATAGGTAGCACACTCTTAAGCCTGAACTACATCGAAAAAAAGTGGGAATAAGTACAAAAAAGTGAAAAGCTCGAAATTCATTGAATACACACGCATATTTATTTGACATCTATGAACAAAACCTGAACTAAGGAAACTCAGAGCTTTTTGTGTTTACATTTCAAATTTCCTGAAGCAATTATAAACAAATTTAGCCGAGTGAAGTGCAAAAAAAAACTTTTCCTTACGAAACTGACAGGAATTATATGATGGGAACGTGATCTGGCGGAAAATCGCTAATGAATTCCTTGAGTGTATTTGTTTCTAGAACTTTTAAAAAAGTTAAAGCTGGAACATGCTCTATCCGATTTTTTCCACTTTTTTGTAGTTTAATCTAAAGCCTGAACTACATCGAAACAAAAGTGGGAAAGCTTCAATTGGTGATAATGGAAGCATTTTGTTGTATTGGGGGGAAGCAATAGGAAAGAAGGCGAACAAAATAAGTTGCCACAAAATCGAAAAATTATCACAAAATCATGAAGTTTTTCCTTTGTTCCTTTCTATCTCGAAATTCCCAGAAATATGATTTTTTCCGATGATTTCCCATCCCCAGTGGGCACTGTAGCCAAGCACGGTCAAGTGAATGTTTTTTGTTTCATAAATTTTGCTAAAACGCATGTCGATTGTATGTATGGTATGTAGATACAAAATACAATCATACATATATACAAGATGGGCCAAAAGAGATCACCCTATTGTTATTGGAAGATGCTCTTATTTTTGCAAATGGCCGCCAATGTCAAATCTGTTTTGACATTTGTGGACTAGACAGATGTAGAATACAAGTGAACGGAGCGAAACACTCTCCAAGAACGCGGAACCAACGTGTCCATTGATATTTCGACCAAAATCGTTAAGAGCGAAGAGGCTCATTTCCACCTCAGCGGGTACGTGAACAAGCAAAACTATCGCTTCTGGGACACCGAAAATCTACGAGTAATGCACGAGGAGCCATTACACCCTCTCAAAGTTACTTCATGGTGCGCTGTTCACGCTGTTCATCGGGACATTTTTTTTCGAGAACGCCGCTGGTCAAACGACAACAGTGGAAGGTGCGCGCTATCGAGTTTTTTCTGCCGCAATTGAACGAATTAGGACTGGAGGACATGTGGTTCCAACAGGACGGAGCTACGGCACACACTGCGCGAGCCGATATTCGGAAGGCGGCGTTCGCGGGTCTCATTTTGGCGATTTGCACTAACCCGCGAGATCGCCCGATTTAACCGTTCCAGACTTTTTTTTTTTGTGGGAGTTTTTGAAGTCCAAATGTTTGCCCATTGCTTAAATGTTGTGCAATGCGAATTTTTAACAGCCTTCATTGGTTACAGCATTGGTTGAGGCTCAATGGTTTTATTTAAAACTATCAAAACGCCTTTATAATTAACTGATGAACTGTTTTCAGTATTTAACTGCTAGGCAGACTAAAAACTGTTAGATGTACTTTAAATGAACAATTTTTTTTTTGCACGCAGATACGGTTGATGGCCAACCACTTTTGTAGTTTTTACCGTAATTCGTGATCCATTGTTAATCCATTGATTTCCATTAGATAGATAGTTTCGAGGTACCTATCTACTTGTGTTTCAAATGATTTTGCAAACATGAACTACATTGGGTTAGTAGCAAATTATGAGCCGTACCTACTAGTCATTGCAAGGCGAGAATTAAATTTAACGGAATCAAGGCTCGCGGGTCCCGGCGCTCATTTTTACTAATATTGAAATTTGATTGTAAAAAAAGTAATAATTCTTTGGAATCTGTTTATTACATTTTTCCCTTAATAGATTTGTTGGCTGATTAAACGATAAGATGGAAAATTCTTACCGGGGTTAATGAATTTAATGAAGAAAACTGTATAAAACAAGTCATTCTCTAAAAAAAAGTAAGGTAAAAAGTGGCTTACTTCGGCATCAACGTTGGGGCTTAGCTCTTGTGGATCATAGTCATATAAAGCTATCATGCGCTTGACTGGGGTGTTAGCGTAAATATCGCCCCATCGATCTCGACTTATATTTCGCATACTTTGCGTGGTAGTTGTTGTAGATGTTGGTGCATTAGAAGTAGGGGCTGGTCCTGAGCCTGATCCAGCAATATTAGTTTGGGTTTCATCTACTTCTGTGACCATGTTATGCGGAACGTAGCCCCTTCTTCCTCGAAGCTCACCCCAGTAAAATCCATCACCGTCTTTATCTCCATATACCTGAAAGTACAAATATTGAAATTAATTTTTAAACCGACGCGACGGCAAATATGAAATACAAATCAACGGTCTTAATCTATGTCTTTGTATTTATGTTCAGTTAGTATTTAGTGGAAACCTTTGGGAGTATAACTGTCATGGGAACGCTTTTCGAATTCTGTTAAGCATAAATGTAGAGACTAATATCGTTTTCCATTGGTTTCACTCGGGGATCCACTCATTCTGTAGTCCAATGGAACAAGAAAACTGCTTCCGATTGAATACACAAAAGTATTGGTGAAATGCCAAAAAATAATCTGTCAGCTGACTTGTATAAAATACACAAACTACACTTGTGTGAGTGATTCTTGAGTGGATTCTGACTTCAAATCTAGAAGCGAAAATCACCAGAAGAGTATTTTTTGTGCCAATTTTTTCGATTCCGGACTCTCCTGGACGCTTCTCTTAGCCGAATAGAAAACGACATAGGTAAACTCAACACTAACACTACTGTCTTCAACTGGATTGTCAACCATATAACTAAAGCTGAACTTGGGGGATCCAGATCCAGAATTGAGGCGAATGCTAGATGAATACGTGTGCTTACACAGGGAAACTATGGCCATATTTTTGTAAAACCAGCACAGAGAAAATCATGCGGAATAAACGGAAATTTAGGTATCCTAAAGGGACACATCACCCTGCGAAACCATCTGAAGAAAATGGGATTGACCCAACAAGAACTTTGCAGGGGCTGCGGTGACGAGGGAGTTATAGAATGTTCTCCAACATTCCCCGGCAAAAATTAGTTGGGCGATACTTCTTCCATAACCAGAACGAGCTGTCTAGCACACAGTGTTGCTAGGTTTTCTCCAAGATTTAGGGTTTTTTAGGGTCGCCGGTGGGGAATAAGGGGGGGGGGGGGGGGGGGGGGGAATTGTTTAGGTAGAAATCTAATTTTTTTTTTGGAAATTCCGTTTCAACATGTGTTGACATTTTATGTTTTATTTATTTGGTGCACACTTTTGCATTCAACATTTCAGTCTCAAATTCGAAATTACTTCTTTAAAGTTGTACAAAAACATGTTAAGAGGCGGTTTTTTTTTATTAAATACGAACAAAGGAAACCGACGAAACGTGAGACTGATGGCATCGAGGAAAGCCTACTGCCATCCACCTCAGGTGCGACTAGACCCAGGAATGTTTCCTTTGGGAACAAAACCAAGCCCAAGTCCAGTTGAGAGGAGCTCTAACATTGATAGGGGACGCCTTATAGGGACGACAAGGCAAAAGGCAGGAAGACTAGGAGGGAAATCCTATTGTTACGCACCTGAGTCTAGGACAGACTCATCCGGCTGCCAGCTTACACGGATGTAGTTGACAAAACTAAACCCGCACCCGTACAGCTGACGGTAAGTTTGAAGAGAGGTATATATGATGACAAAATAACGCCGTCATCGAGAAAAGTTAGTAGCAATGCCAAGCTGACAGAGACCGCAAAGACCAATCTGCAGCGGAAGGCATCATTTTGTTTCCCGGTCATCAGCCCGGAACTCTGTAGTGAGAACTATGGAAATTGTGGTGTAGTTAAACCACAAGCCCATGCCATTGCTGGTCATGTTCAACAACAAAGTACGTACTGGAATTACCCGGTGCAAGGCGCGACCCTAAACAAGCCTTTTAAGTACAGCAAATCCAACTAAATCCGACGAAAACTTGGAAATACGAATATACAATCTAGCCAGATAAAATTTAACAACGAAATTCAGTCATGTAATGTGATGAGAGAGAACCAAAAGATCAGGGATCTTTGAAAGACTTTGAAGGAAACTGTTGGAAACGCACTCTTACAACCACAAGGCAATGCATATACCCGGCCTATCTGCTCCTACTCTCCCTTGAAGTCCCCAGAACCCGATGGAATTTTACCACTCCACAAAACTGTCAACACGATCAATCCAGTACTTAAGGAGTTATGCATTGGCAGTCTCACTCAAGGGTACATCAAACATCCCATAAATATGAAGGGTAGTGAAAGTTATGTTTACTCCTATGGCGGACAAAGTAAGTCATGTTAACGCCAACGACTTGAGGCCAGTAAGCCTCTCCTCCTTAACTGTTTTCATTTAACTCCTTACTTCATTCCATTTCTTTTCAACAACAATTCTGTTGTGATAATTCCTATTTTTTTGATCCCAAAATGGAGGCTGTTCTAAGTTCAACTTTTTCGTAGGACACATTTTTAGTAAACGTAAGAAGCGACAGCAGATAAACTATTTCAAGACTTCGAAGATGTCTCGCTATTCCACTGTGAGCACAGTAAGCCTCCTGAACATGAAAATGGTCTAATGGTGCCATTAATTTCTAAATAACTCCACTTTTTCTAAAAAAAAAAAATAAATACCTTTTAGTTATATCTATAAATGCGAGTGGGGCTATAAGCATCAGCAGAAATATACATAAATTTTAATTTAACGGAATTAAAACACATAAAGCAGTTACCCTTATAGTATCTCCTTCTCGAAATGGAAGTTCCTCATCACATCCGTCGGGATTCGGACTCATTGTGCTAGGATCATAATCAAACATTGCAATAAAATACCGGGCTTTCTTTTGCAGCTGTTGCTGCTGTTGTTGGGGTTGTTGTTGTTGCTGTTGTTGTTGTTGTTGTTGTTGTATTTGTTGTTGTTGGTGCTGCTGCTGCTGTTGTTGTTGTTGTTGCTGCTGTGTTTGTTGCTGTTGAGGATTCAGTGGCCCCCTTGAGCCAGGTACTGGTATAAATCGGTTTTGATTAACCCCTTGTTGCATATTATATGGCTGTTGTTGTTGCTGTTGCATGTTCAGTGGGACATTGGAACGTATTTGGGCAGTGTTTCGCGGTGTTGGGGCAGGGTTGAATCCCTTTGCAAAAAAAAAAACAAAAATAATGAAGATTAATAAATAATATTTGTTATCAAATACTCTTGGTTGAAAATTGATGGTTTAATTTATTCAACAAAGAGTTATATTTTTAATTAATGTATTTTGGTGACCAATTGGCATGCCTTTCTACTTTGTTTTTTTTTTGTAAATAGTTTCTTCAATAGACTTAGCATTACATACTATCGGCCATATAAGGGATTTTAATATAACTTTGCAACAAATTAATAGCATAAATTATACGAATACATACCTATGCTATGAAACGTAAAATATTAAGGAAATCATAAGTTGCACTATAGTTCAAAAATTGCATTAATCTAGGTACTTATATCCACTTTAAATCAGAAGCGCAGAAAGCGGTTTACATTCGACTTCATTAGACTACTTTTTTTTTAACGTAGGTACTTTTAAAATATGATCAGATCATAATGGGAACTATTACTTAGTAATCGAAAATTAACTAAGGAATACATTAATTATACTAATGGGTAGGATGCTATGGAGAGGAAAAACCTATCCCACATTTTGGGTTGTAAATTATTTTCATTTACTTGATCCAGTTTTATTCGAAAATGACATATTTTTTTCGAAAATACATAGCTCCATCAGGTTATGAATCGGGTCGTCAGTCAACGAGCGATACCTACGTGAGAATTTTTTATTTCACAACAAGTTAAATCATCTTAATTTCGTAAACGTAGAGCTCGTTCATGGAAGTGGCGATTCAACCCCTTCCTGATTTAAATTATTTTCAGATGAATTGTGCAAACTATTATGGATCTGAATCTGATGCACTATACATGTAGGTCGAATAAGATAAGATAAGTTAAGTTATTCATCGTTTTATTTCTTTTATTAATCAGTCCATTCCCAGGTCATCGTCGTCATCGTCATCAAAAACGATCAGCGGAATTCCTTAGCGTCGTCTTGCTAGGCGAATGCCACTGTATCGCATTACCAGTCGACAGCCGAGTATGACCCAATTTGCTCCGTATAAAAGTCCAGTGCACTTGGACACAGGCAAAGCAATTCGTGGAAATGACACCAGCACAACTTATCTGCATCGTCGCTGGGGTGTGCGGAGCTGGCTACTTGCTGGTTTGGATGGCAAAGGCAATGGCATTCTACAGGGTGCTGACTCGACTTGGTGTGTGGCAATGGTTCGGATGAAGAAATTTGATGTGGAGGCGACGACGACAGATGACGGAGGTGACTTGGGAAAAAAAAAAGAAGGGACAAGGATAGAGTTCTCTTTTAACCACGAGCGACGGCGGTCATGGGATAGTTACGCGGAACATAATCCATAATTTTGTATTAACGTAAATTTGCAAAGACTTTATACTTTATATTTTATATTTCATATATTGTATTAATAAATCGAAACTTCCTACATACATGCAAGGAAGATTTGATTTTTTGCATTTAATTTTGTGCGGGAGATAAGTACTGGCTTTTTGTGTATTTAATTCAGCAATTTTTGTTTCCAAAAGTATGTACGCAGTCATTTAAGTTTTAACAGGATAAGTTAAACATTGTCTGGAATTAAACTATAATGATATGGCCCTGGTATGAGACAAGAACGATAACAAGAGAACTGACCACAGAATGCAATCTGTTTCAGATGGGAGATGGGTAAAATTTTGCGCATTACCCAAATTATTGCTACGAATATGTACTTTTAAATTCGTCAACTTTTAGAAGACAAAAAATAGGAAACACATTTTTTTAGCAGATACTCAGACGTATGACTAGATCTTTGCTGCATCTTCCTCATAAAGGAAGAAATATTCTTACAGGATTGGACAATCAGATGAATTAATGATATATGAACTCCCAAATCAACAAAAAAATTTAATATTTTGATTTCATTTACAAAGCTAATCAGAGCTGATGTCGGTTTCAGGGCAAAAAGGTAATAGATTTCTTTGTTTTCTGTAATAGTTCATCGAAATTCATACCTATTTAGACACAAACACACAAACCTCGTTTAGTAAAATTATAGCGGGGAAATGTTTATAAATCACAATTTCAGAAAAGTCACGTAGAGGCTGCGTAAATCTTTACGCGATGTTTAACTAAACAACATCGTAGAGGCGTCGTAAGGGAATCTAATAAATACGGCTGTTAGTGTTAGTTAGTCACAGATAAGTAATATACAGATGTCTCTTGCCAATGTAAAAAAATGCTGTACTTTTTGCGTTCGTCCAACAAAGATCGTCCAACAAATGGAAGGTGAAAACCAAAACCCACCACACCTCATTCGAAAAGGGGTTAATTTTTTGTTTCAATGAATGCTACTTTTAGTTGAATTATGACCGCACGCAGAAAGGCATGTGTGTGGCGTGATGCTTTATGGGGCAGGTAGAATTACTTCCACACTGATCAGTGGGTTAAAGGGTAAGGAAGGATATAAAGTAATAAGGAAAGCGGAAAGAAAAATTTCGCTTTTATTTCTATATATCTACTTTCTTTGGTATTGTCAATTTTTTTTTGGTGGGGGCAATACCCCCATATATTTGGCTTAAAACAAGCTAAAACTAACATTTATTCTTAAAGTAACAACTAAAACTAAGACACTTAAAACTAAGACATGAAAATCCTTAAAACTAAGACTTAAAGATAAGGGGAATGGTGAAGGAGATCGAGTTTGAGGTGGGCAGTTCTGCGGTTGAAATCAAAAACTGAATGGTTGGAATTAACCTTTCGCAGCATACGGGAGATCGGTTCATTGGAGCCATATGAGGTACGATGGTTTGGTGGATAAAAGAGACCAGGGCAACGTAGACTATGGGGGTTTGTGTTAAAGAAAATAAAGTTGTAAGAGACGCGTAATCGACGGAGCCGGAGAGAAGACGATAAATGAAAAGAATGTCTGCAGCGTCTCTGCGTTCCTCAAGGGAGTTCAGGTTAATGAGATTGAGCCGGTCTATGTAGGGTGGCAAGATAAAAGGATCGTCCCAAGGCAGTCCTCGAACCGCAAATCTAAGAAAGCGACGTTGAACGTTCTCAATTCTGTGTGCATGAACTCGATGAAAGGAAGACCACACTTGACTAGCGTATTCGAGGAGGGGGCGATCTAGGGAGATCTAGAGCGATCTAGTCACATAAGGGTCAAAAAATTCTTTAGACCATCGTTTAACAAATCCAAGTGAGGAGTTGGCCTTACAAATTAGTTCGTCAATATGCGAACGGAAATTTAGCTCCCTGTCATACAATATACCAAGGTCGCGAAGAGAATTAACGAGAGAGATTGGTTGACCGTGGAGAAGGTAATGTCGGCGAGGGGACTTGTTGCGCTTACGTGATAGGGTAATAGATTGGCATTTGGTGATGTTGAGTCCTAAACAATTTTTAAGGCACCAGGTCAAAAAATGGTCAAGGTCTTGTTGAAAGAGACAGGAGTCTTGGGGTGAAGAAATGGTTTTGAAGAATTTGGTATCATCCGCATAGAGAGAGAGAGATGAGTGTTCGATGACCTTCTCAAGATCATTTACCGTTAGGGCGTTAGGATGAAGAGAAGGGGACCTAAATGGCTGCCTTGTGGGACAACAGATGTTGCTAAAAAGGAGGACGACAGTACGGACCTAAAGCGAACGCTGTAATACCGGTTTTCAAGGTAGGAAGATATCCATTTTATCAATATAGGTTCAAAGCCAAGGGCAGACAATTTGAAGAGGATTAGTTGATGTGATATCTTATCAAAAGCCTTGCTGAAGTCATTTGCGATGACGTCGACTTCATTGCCATTCTCAAGGGATGAGATTTGTAGTAGTCGATCTACCTTTTAGGAAGCCATGTGCCATGTTGGTAGGGTGAAATAAGGGACTTGCACCGAAAGCTTAAGACTTCATATACAATACTTTCAAAAAGTTTGGGTATGCGAGAGTTTGGCTATTGGTCGGTAATTAGTATCAGAGTATTAAACGAGGTTTTCAAAATCTGGGGAAATTCTCCGTTTGAGAGAGAAAGATGAAAGAGATAAGAAAGTGGGAGCGAACGATTGGAAGAACACTTCTTAAGAAAAATGGCTGGAAGACCATCTGGGGCCGGGTAAGTATTCGTCATTAAGCAATTGTAACTTATTTTCAATAAGGGAACGGTCAACAGTTTGATGAAGTTCTATGGCGAGAAAAGGGAGCATAGAGAGAGAAATAGAGGCTCTCTGTAAAACATGGAAAGAGCGTCATTTAATGATAGATTGGCAAAGTCGAAGGAGCATCTACTGAGATAGGCATTAATTTTTTGGAAGTTAGCTTTGTGAAAGTCGTAAGAGGAGATGACTGCGGAAGAACTAGACTGGAGTGGAGAGTTGTGGAAAAATGAAAGAAGAAGAGGGGGATGAAGGTTATCAATAGTAGATAGAGGAGTTAATGGGATCAGTTGTGAATGTTAGGTCTTATTGCCTACCCATGTAGTTTGAGACCCCGCTAACTTGACATAGACTACAGTATGTCAGGCTATCTAAGAAGAGACATTCCTTAGTTGATTTGGCATTTGAAGCAATGAAGAAGGATTCATCATCTGATGGCGACCAGTGCAGGTGAGGCAGATTAAAGTCGCCGAAAATGAGAATATTGTCAAGGAAGTCAGATGAGTCGATTAATTTGTCAACCGCGTCGATGGCAAGTTGGTACGATTCAATAGGTTGGGCTGGTAGAATATAGAGCACATAACGTACAGAACTTCGGGGGGAGTGTTATTTTTATTGAGACAAAGTCAAGTTTTGAAGATGAGGAAGTAGCAAGAGGGGATGAGTCAAGGCTATTGTGGATGGCAAGTAGAACGCCTCGATAAGGAGAATTGTTTGTAGGGCGGGTAATTTCGTCGTCACGAAAGACGTTAAATGAAGGAGGAAATAACTCTTGACTCTTTATGTCGGGGATTAGGTTGGTTTCAGTAAGGGCATATATATCGAATGGGAGAGCATGCGATTGGCGAAGAACAGCACTGGTTTTCGAGCGCGGGCCTCTTACATTCTGGTAGTAAAAGGTAAGAGGAATATTGTATGGGGAAGGTGGATGAAGCGGCGGTGGTATTAGCAGCGGAAGAGGTTGAGATTGGAGCAGATCGGTTAGTTTTTTTTAACTCGGGCCTCTACCGATCTGATAGGGAAAGGTTTGAGGATTGCTGTGCTGGACGGATGGATGTGGTCCTGATATTGAATTAGGGACGAAAAAACTTGTTGTGGTCAGCACGGATGCGTTGAAGGTGCGAGATACGTTTAGAGCTGATATGAGAAACAAGGGCAGATAGGTCTTTGTCCACGGTGGCCGACGAAATATTAAAGCCATCGTGAAAACGGTTGTAGATTTCTCGCAGAGCAGACGGCTCGATAGGGAGGCCTTCTTTTTCAATATATATCTGAACGTTTGTTTTGGTTTTACCGTCAATGCAGATGGATTCAGGCTTATCAAATAAGTAGGCGAGATAAAGTCTAACATTTTCAAAAAGCTTGTGGTCTCTCAGTTGCGACATAATATATCGGCCGTGAAGGTCGTTGGGGGAGGTCATGTGGTTTGAAAACTTGGAAGTAAGTTTAACTGCCGGGGGAGTAGAGGATACAAAATTGCGGAAGCCTTAGAGATTGGAGTAGGTATTTCATTACGGGGAGAAATAGTGGGATAAGATGGATTGGGGGTAGCAGAGGCAGACGGGGCAGGATTGAGAACATGGGAGTGTATGAAGTTCGGGTACTTGGAAGTCGATGGTGAGTTAACAGGGTCTGGCGGATAATAAGAGGGTCGACTCTGATCTGGATTTAAGTTAAATGATACGCGATTACGTTGAGGCTTAGATAGCTTTAAAATTACCGTGGAGTGATGTGGAGGTGCTAAGTTAAGATTCGTATGAGGAAACGTGTGGAGCAGATATGTTTGAAGTTACCGTGGAGTGATGAGGTGTACTTTGATTAGGTGTTAAGGTGATTGGTTGAGAAGAGTTTGCGATAGCAGGTGTAGGGTAAACTGTCCAACAGTGGACCAATTTGCGTTTGACTAGATTTAGTTTATAACTTATTTGTTTAATCTTTAAACGGTTTGAAGGTACTTATTATATACTTTATTAGCTTTGTATTTAACCACATCCAGCTTTAGAAAGATCGTATAAAACACTAAATTTTGAGTTTTTTTAAGACGCACCTGAACTGGACACAGTGAACCACCGGGTAGTTCACAGTGAACCTATAGTGCTTATTTAGTATTCCATAAGAAAAATAAAGAACAAAAACAAGTAATTGATACAAATCAGTTTTTATTGAATATTAACATTAAAAAAAACAATACAAAAACATAAGTAATAAAAGCAACGAAAAGTAATAACAATAAACAATAGCAAAACATTAACAAAAATACATAACTTCAGTACTATCACAAAACTTATAACTAACGAAAAATAATAATAACGAATGTTAAATGCTTTCGTGGTTAAATGCTTAATAAAAATATGGAATTCTGAAGCTGAGAAGTGCTACCATATTTACCATTGTTCACTGTGTGCCACTAGGAGCTGGTTCACTGTTGGACAAGTGCCTTTTTTGGATAAAAATATTTTTATAAAAAAACCGTTTCACAAATTTGATTGACATACTAATTTTAATTAATAATAATAATTAACATTTTAAATTGTATCCCACAAATCTCATAAAGCACAATACTTTTTTAAATGGAACAAAAATAAGAAGCACGATTTCTAATTTACTTATAAGTAAAATCACTTTTTCTTGAGCACAACTGACACAGTCGTGCGCACTACTTCAACTCCCAGGTAAATTCACAAAGGATCGTAACGGGGTTTATTTTCTCTTTACTTCGTTTTTCTCTTAGAAGTAGAAATTAAGCAAATTTAAAAGGTTCACTGTGGGACGTGAGCCACTGTGGGACAGTTTACCCTAATGGAGGTAAGTGACTGTAAAGTGTGTGGGGAGAATAGAAGAAATGTACCGACTTTAAGGCTCCAGTTTGGGTCAGGTTTAGGACTAGACTTAGAGCTATAATTCTTAGACTTACATTTTCTTTTATTTGGTTTAACACTAGGCTTATTGTTACTAAGTTTAGCCCCTCCTGCATTGTTCAACTTACTTATAGTCATCTGTCCCAAGCTGAAGACATCGGTTGAGGGGTTCGAAAAAATCCAGGAGTATTTGGAAGGTATTTTAATTTTAAACCGGTTATTTTTGGTATTAGTTGGAGAGATTATCACACAGTTGCGATTGGAGATGCCATATTTCTGCAGGAACAAGTTATTCATCCAAGAGACGTCTGCATGCTGAGAAGCGTTGTTTATTAAAAAGGAATTGTGCTCGCAGGCAGTTCTGTGTAATTTTTCGAGCCCTTTATTCCAGTCGGCGTGTGTCCAAAGGGTATCGTATCTGTTAAAGGGCATCGAAGCACTTATAGGCAGCATGCTTGATTATGTTGACGTTGAGGTAACGGTGGGCGTAAGCGTTGCTGATGTAGTAGTGGTTGTTGTTGTGGTTGTAGTCGTCGTTGATGTTGTTGTTTGGGTGGGTACGGGCATTGTAGATGTAGTAGTTGTTGGTGCTGTTTAGTGCGTCTTTGATGCAGGATGAGGATTGAATGTGATCGGATATTCTGCTGAATCTAGGATTTCGGTAAGTATTGACGTATTGTAGACTGTGCTCGATTGTGGATGAATGAGCTCTGGTATGAAATCAATTTTGCTTGATGCCAGTCTAAGAGCTTCATCGATATCGCCCATGACCAATTGGAAAGCTGCTATATCATTGCTGACCTCATTGATTTTGTTCATAATATCGAGAAGAAGTGGATCGACGAGTTGATGGGATGGGGCACTATACTCTGTCCAGGAAAAATTGTCAGTACAGGCCTTATGGAGGAGCTTTTTTTCTACCAGTGGTGCCGGTAGATACTTTCACGGAATTCAAACACAAGAATTGCCACTGAAATAAGAACCAAACCACTGTCATACCAAGGAATTGTTGTTGTAATTTTCCTAAAACTCGCATACAGCCCACCATAACCAGTCTGCCACACAGCCGCAGGCAGAATGAGCATGATCGGCTTGTGTTCACTTGCTATTATCACCAAGCAAAATAAGCAGTGTGTCAGCGTTGCCACTTCCAAAAAAGAGGAGCGCAGTAGATTATTACAAAAAATGCAGTAGATTGAATTTTTCCGCAGTAGATTTTTTTACTATACAACAAACAAGGATGAATTGCTTAAAGCTGTAGTAATAATCACTGGAAAGTTTTTTTATAATCGTTCTATCATTTATATTAAAATTTTAAAAATACTCTGAAAGCCCAGGAGAGTCTGAGGGTGATCAGGAAAGATTTTGCACAATTGAAAACTAGATGGTCAACTGAGAGCACAAACGGTACATGTGCCTACAAGCTGCCTGTCCTGTATAGGATTTCCTAAGTATTGATGAATGTACAAATCAAAGGTTGCTGATGTACGCATCCTTAGAAAATCGTTTGCAGGGACTTGATGTGAATCGGGAGGCCATTTCTTAACTTGCATGTTATTATTATTATTATAAAGAAAATTATAAAAAACTTGAAATGTCAACGGATGGACATTTTTTGGCGCCGAAGATGGATAGAGAACAAGTAAGGCTATCTAAAAAACCATACTCAACATTTATTGTTATTAAAAAAGTGATACCAGGGCGAATAAAAGCACGAATTCACAGTCATGAAAAAAAAAAGAGCGCGAGAGAAGGCTGTCATCAAAATTTTAGTTTTGAAAATAGGGTAGGTAAACGGAAGTTGACCGTGTAGTTTGGATAGTCTTTGGTTTAAAATAAGTGCAGTAGATTGGATTTGGTGGCAGCAGATTTATTTTTTGCGAAAAGTGCAGTAGATTTACTGCTATTGCAGCAAAGTGGCAACGCTGAGTGTGTGTGACTGAAGCACATCAGAAGAGTGTTGCCATAATCTACAATGCAAGCATGTCATTAGGGTTTTTCTATGGATTTTGTCAATGAACTTTCGGTTTTGGTGCTTTTGAGAGCGAGTTTTTATATAGGGTGTTGCCATTCGGTTTTAATTTGTTTGTATTTCTGAAGGATTCAATAATATTCAGTAAACCCATTTTTATTGTTGTCTTTTAGAAATAACATTTATTCGTCAGATGTTTTATTGCATTCATTTCGTTAATGCCATGTATAAATGGTATAATTGCATATTTCACTTTGTAGAGCATATTTTTGGCATATTTTAGAATCTTTGTTATATTTTTGCATATTTGTCTATTTTTTCATCAAATAAATTTTCACACTGAAATATCGAAGTGACGAAGCAGGTAAGCCTATACCATTTATTGTCGGTCGTTGGGTTTTACCACATCCGGTCACTCCTCCCCAGTAAAGAAAATGCCTCGAAAAGATTTTATGATCCTTTTTTTGCTACTGTTTCCGCAAAGATCCGCACTGACGGGTAATCATTTTTTAACAAATATGTAATCTAGGTATCTAGATTAAAAAATGTATGTACAGCTGCACAAGTGCAGTCCTTTTACCATTCGTTTAGGTATATTACATTGCGTCGTGGTTATATAATTTTCTAATTGTCTGTTTGTGTATATTAGTAATTACTCATCGGATTAGTTGATATTTAAATATGTGATATAAGTGTTTTATGTTTTACAATATTTATAATGAATAAATTGGATTACGGTGATATATTTTGCGTTTTGAAATTTTTTTGTACAAGAGAACTGACCACAGAATGCAATCTGTTTCAGATGGGAGATGGGTAAAATTTTGCGCATTACCCAAATTATTGCTACGAAAATGTACTTTTAAATTCGTCAACTTTTAGAAGACAAAAAATAGGAAACACATTTTTTTAGCAGATACTCAGACGTATGACTAGATCTTTGCTGCATCTTCCTCATAAAGGAAGAAATATTCTTACAGGATTGGACAATCAGATGAATTAATGATATATGAACTCCCAAATCAACAAAAAAATTTAATATTTTGATTTCATTTACAAAGCTAATCAGAGCTGATGTCGGTTTCAGGGCAAAAAGGTAATAGATTTCTTTGTTTTCTGTAATAGTTCATCGAAATTCATACCTATTTAGACACAAACACACAAACCTCGTTTAGTAAAATTATAGCGGGGAAATGTTTATAAATCACAATTTCAGAAAAGTCACGTAGAGGCTGCGTAAATCTTTACGCGATGTTTAACTAAACAACATCGTAGAGGCGTCGTAAGGGAATCTAATAAATACGGCTGTTAGTGTTAGTTAGTCACAGATAAGTAATATACAGATGTCTCTTGCCAATGTAAAAAAATGCTGTACTTTTTGCGTTCGTCCAACAAAGATCGTCCAACAAATGGAAGGTGAAAACCAAAACCCACCACACCTCATTCGAAAAGGGGTTAATTTTTTGTTTCAATGAATGCTACTTTTAGTTGAATTATGACCGCACGCAGAAAGGCATGTGTGCGGCGTGATGCTTTATGGGGCAGGTAGAATTACTTCCACACTGATCAGTGGGTTAAAGGGTAAGGAAGGATATAAAGTAATAAGGAAAGCGGAAAGAAAAATTTCGCTTTTATTTCTATATATCTACTTTCTTTGGTATTGTCAATTTTTTTTTGGTGGGGGCAATACCCCCATATATTTGGCTTAAAACAAGCTAAAACTAACATTTATTCTTAAAGTAACAACTAAAACTAAGACACTTAAAACTAAGACATGAAAATCCTTAAAACTAAGACTTAAAGATAAGGGGAATGGTGAAGGAGATCGAGTTTGAGGTGGGCAGTTCTGCGGTTGAAATCAAAAACTGAATGGTTGGAATTAACCTTTCGCAGCATACGGGAGATCGGTTCATTGGAGCCATATGAGGTACGATGGTTTGGTGGATAAAAGAGACCAGGGCAACGTAGACTATGGGGGTTTGTGTTAAAGAAAATAAAGTTGTAAGAGACGCGTAATCGACGGAGCCGGAGAGAAGACGATAAATGAAAAGAATGTCTGCAGCGTCTCTGCGTTCCTCAAGGGAGTTCAGGTTAATGAGATTGAGCCGGTCTATGTAGGGTGGCAAGATAAAAGGATCGTCCCAAGGCAGTCCTCGAACCGCAAATCTAAGAAAGCGACGTTGAACGTTCTCAATTCTGTGTGCATGAACTCGATGAAAGGAAGACCACACTTGACTAGCGTATTCGAGGAGGGGGCGATCTAGGGAGATCTAGAGCGATCTAGTCACATAAGGGTCGAAAAATTCTTTAGACCATCGTTTAACAAATCCAAGTGAGGAGTTGGCCTTACAAATTAGTTCGTCAATATGCGAACGGAAATTTAGCTCCCTGTCATACAATATACCAAGGTCGCGAAGAGAATTAACGAGAGAGATTGGTTGACCGTGGAGAAGGTAATGTCGGCGAGGGGACTTGTTGCGCTTACGTGATAGGGTAATAGATTGGCATTTGGTGATGTTGAGTCCTAAACAATTTTTAAGGCACCAGGTCAAAAAATGGTCAAGGTCTTGTTGAAAGAGACAGGAGTCTTGGGGTGAAGAAATGGTTTTGAAGAATTTGGTATCATCCGCATAGAGAGAGAGAGATGAGTGTTCGATGACCTTCTCAAGATCATTTACCGTTAGGGCGTTAGGATGAAGAGAAGGGGACCTAAATGGCTGCCTTGTGGGACAACAGATGTTGCTAAAAAGGAGGACGACAGTACGGACCTAAAGCGAACGCTGTAATACCGGTTTTCAAGGTAGGAAGATATCCATTTTATCAATATAGGTTCAAAGCCAAGGGCAGACAATTTGAAGAGGATTAGTTGATGTGATATCTTATCAAAAGCCTTGCTGAAGTCATTTGCGATGACGTCGACTTCATTGCCATTCTCAAGGGATGAGATTTGTAGTAGTCGATCTACCTTTTAGGAAGCCATGTGCCATGTTGGTAGGGTGAAATAAGGGACTTGCACCGAAAGCTTAAGACTTCATATACAATACTTTCAAAAAGTTTGGGTATGCGAGAGTTTGGCTATTGGTCGGTAATTAGTATCAGAGTATTAAACGAGGTTTTCAAAATC
Source organism: Cheilosia vernalis (assembly GCA_949126925.1). Taxonomy (NCBI): domain Eukaryota; kingdom Metazoa; phylum Arthropoda; class Insecta; order Diptera; family Syrphidae; genus Cheilosia; species Cheilosia vernalis. The sequence continues at coordinate 47,542,982 of OX421358.1, forward strand.
TGGGGAAATTCTCCGTTTGAGAGAGAAAGATGAAAGAGATAAGAAAGTGGGAGCGAACGATTGGAAGAACACTTCTTAAGAAAAATGGCTGGAAGACCATCTGGGGCCGGGTAAGTATTCGTCATTAAGCAATTGTAACTTATTTTCAATAAGGGAACGGTCAACAGTTTGATGAAGTTCTATGGCGAGAAAAGGGAGCATAGAGAGAGAAATAGAGGCTCTCTGTAAAACATGGAAAGAGCGTCATTTAATGATAGATTGGCAAAGTCGAAGGAGCATCTACTGAGATAGGCATTAATTTTTTGGAAGTTAGCTTTGTGAAAGTCGTAAGAGGAGATGACTGCGGAAGAACTAGACTGGAGTGGAGAGTTGTGGAAAAATGAAAGAAGAAGAGGGGGATGAAGGTTATCAATAGTAGATAGAGGAGTTAATGGGATCAGTTGTGAATGTTAGGTCTTATTGCCTACCCATGTAGTTTGAGACCCCGCTAACTTGACATAGACTACAGTATGTCAGGCTATCTAAGAAGAGACATTCCTTAGTTGATTTGGCATTTGAAGCAATGAAGAAGGATTCATCATCTGATGGCGACCAGTGCAGGTGAGGCAGATTAAAGTCGCCGAAAATGAGAATATTGTCAAGGAAGTCAGATGAGTCGATTAATTTGTCAACCGCGTCGATGGCAAGTTGGTACGATTCAATAGGTTGGGCTGGTAGAATATAGAGCACATAACGTACAGAACTTCGGGGGGAGTGTTATTTTTATTGAGACAAAGTCAAGTTTTGAAGATGAGGAAGTAGCAAGAGGGGATGAGTCAAGGCTATTGTGGATGGCAAGTAGAACGCCTCGATAAGGAGAATTGTTTGTAGGGCGGGTAATTTCGTCGTCACGAAAGACGTTAAATGAAGGAGGAAATAACTCTTGACTCTTTATGTCGGGGATTAGGTTGGTTTCAGTAAGGGCATATATATCGAATGGGAGAGCATGCGATTGGCGAAGAACAGCACTGGTTTTCGAGCGCGGGCCTCTTACATTCTGGTAGTAAAAGGTAAGAGGAATATTGTATGGGGAAGGTGGATGAAGCGGCGGTGGTATTAGCAGCGGAAGAGGTTGAGATTGGCGCAGATCGGTTAGTTTTTTTTAACTCGGGCCTCTACCGATCTGATAGGGAAAGGTTTGAGGATTGCTGTGCTGGACGGATGGATGTGGTCCTGATATTGAATTAGGGACGAAAAAACTTGTTGTGGTCAGCACGGATGCGTTGAAGGTGCGAGATACGTTTAGAGCTGATATGAGAAACAAGGGCAGATAGGTCTTTGTCCACGGTGGCCGACGAAATATTAAAGCCATCGTGAAAACGGTTGTAGATTTCTCGCAGAGCAGACGGCTCGATAGGGAGGCCTTCTTTTTCAATATATATCTGAACGTTTGTTTTGGTTTTACCGTCAATGCAGATGGATTCAGGCTTATCAAATAAGTAGGCGAGATAAAGTCTAACATTTTCAAAAAGCTTGTGGTCTCTCAGTTGCGACATAATATATCGGCCGTGAAGGTCGTTGGGGGAGGTCATGTGGTTTGAAAACTTGGAAGTAAGTTTAACTGCCGGGGGAGTAGAGGATACAAAATTGCGGAAGCCTTAGAGATTGGAGTAGGTATTTCATTACGGGGAGAAATAGTGGGATAAGATGGATTGGGGGTAGCAGAGGCAGACGGGGCAGGATTGAGAACATGGGAGTGTATGAAGTTCGGGTACTTGGAAGTCGATGGTGAGTTAACAGGGTCTGGCGGATAATAAGAGGGTCGACTCTGATCTGGATTTAAGTTAAATGATACGCGATTACGTTGAGGCTTAGATAGCTTTAAAATTACCGTGGAGTGATGTGGAGGTGCTAAGTTAAGATTCGTATGAGGAAACGTGTGGAGCAGATATGTTTGAAGTTACCGTGGAGTGATGAGGTGTACTTTGATTAGGTGTTAAGGTGATTGGTTGAGAAGAGTTTGCGATAGCAGGTGTAGGGTAAACTGTCCAACAGTGGACCAATTTGCGTTTGACTAGATTTAGTTTATAACTTATTTGTTTAATCTTTAAACGGTTTGAAGGTACTTATTATATACTTTATTAGCTTTGTATTTAACCACATCCAGCTTTAGAAAGATCGTATAAAACACTAAATTTTGAGTTTTTTTAAGACGCACCTGAACTGGACACAGTGAACCACCGGGTAGTTCACAGTGAACCTATAGTGCTTATTTAGTATTCCATAAGAAAAATAAAAAACAAAAACAAGTAATTGATACAAATCAGTTTTTATTGAATATTAACATTAAAAAAAACAATACAAAAACATAAGTAATAAAAGCAACGAAAAGTAATAACAATAAACAATAGCAAAACATTAACAAAAATACATAACTTCAGTACTATCACAAAACTTATAACTAACGAAAAATAATAATAACGAATGTTAAATGCTTTCGTGGTTAAATGCTTAATAAAAATATGGAATTCTGAAGCTGAGAAGTGCTACCATATTTACCATTGTTCACTGTGTGCCACTAGGAGCTGGTTCACTGTTGGACAAGTGCCTTTTTTGGATAAAAATATTTTTATAAAAAAACCGTTTCACAAATTTGATTGACATACTAATTTTAATTAATAATAATAATTAACATTTTAAATTGTATCCCACAAATCTCATAAAGCACAATACTTTTTTAAATGGAACAAAAATAAGAAGCACGATTTCTAATTTACTTATAAGTAAAATCACTTTTTCTTGAGCACAACTGACACAGTCGTGCGCACTACTTCAACTCCCAGGTAAATTCACAAAGGATCGTAACGGGGTTTATTTTCTCTTTACTTCGTTTTTCTCTTAGAAGTAGAAATTAAGCAAATTTAAAAGGTTCACTGTGGGACGTGAGCCACTGTGGGACAGTTTACCCTAATGGAGGTAAGTGACTGTAAAGTGTGTGGGGAGAATAGAAGAAATGTACCGACTTTAAGGCTCCAGTTTGGGTCAGGTTTAGGACTAGACTTAGAGCTATAATTCTTAGACTTACATTTTCTTTTATTTGGTTTAACACTAGGCTTATTGTTACTAAGTTTAGCCCCTCCTGCATTGTTCAACTTACTTATAGTCATCTGTCCCAAGCTGAAGACATCGGTTGAGGGGTTCGAAAAAATCCAGGAGTATTTGGAAGGTATTTTAATTTTAAACCGGTTATTTTTGGTATTAGTTGGAGAGATTATCACACAGTTGCGATTGGAGATGCCATATTTCTGCAGGAACAAGTTATTCATCCAAGAGACGTCTGCATGCTGAGAAGCGTTGTTTATTAAAAAGGAATTGTGCTCGCAGGCAGTTCTGTGTAATTTTTCGAGCCCTTTATTCCAGTCGGCGTGTGTCCAAAGGGTATCGTATCTGTTAAAGGGCATCGAAGCACTTATAGGCAGCATGCTTGATTATGTTGACGTTGAGGTAACGGTGGGCGTAAGCGTTGCTGATGTAGTAGTGGTTGTTGTTGTGGTTGTAGTCGTCGTTGATGTTGTTGTTTGGGTGGGTACGGGCATTGTAGATGTAGTAGTTGTTGGTGCTGTTTAGTGCGTCTTTGATGCAGGATGAGGATTGAATGTGATCGGATATTCTGCTGAATCTAGGATTTCGGTAAGTATTGACGTATTGTAGACTGTGCTCGATTGTGGATGAATGAGCTCTGGTATGAAATCAATTTTGCTTGATGCCAGTCTAAGAGCTTCATCGATATCGCCCATGACCAATTGGAAAGCTGCTATATCATTGCTGACCTCATTGATTTTGTTCATAATATCGAGAAGAAGTGGATCGACGAGTTGATGGGATGGGGCACTATACTCTGTCCAGGAAAAATTGTCAGTACAGGCCTTATGGAGGAGCTTTTTTTCTACCAGTGGTGCCGGTAGATACTTTCACGGAATTCAAACACAAGAATTGCCACTGAAATAAGAACCAAACCACTGTCATACCAAGGAATTGTTGTTGTAATTTTCCTAAAACTCGCATACAGCCCACCATAACCAGTCTGCCACACAGCCGCAGGCAGAATGAGCATGATCGGCTTGTGTTCACTTGCTATTATCACCAAGCAAAATAAGCAGTGTGTCAGCGTTGCCACTTCCAAAAAAGAGGAGCGCAGTAGATTATTACAAAAAATGCAGTAGATTGAATTTTTCCGCAGTAGATTTTTTTACTATACAACAAACAAGGATGAATTGCTTAAAGCTGTAGTAATAATCACTGGAAAGTTTTTTTATAATCGTTCTATCATTTATATTAAAATTTTAAAAATACTCTGAAAGCCCAGGAGAGTCTGAGGGTGATCAGGAAAGATTTTGCACAATTGAAAACTAGATGGTCAACTGAGAGCACAAACGGTACATGTGCCTACAAGCTGCCTGTCCTGTATAGGATTTCCTAAGTATTGATGAATGTACAAATCAAAGGTTGCTGATGTACGCATCCTTAGAAAATCGTTTGCAGGGACTTGATGTGAATCGGGAGGCCATTTCTTAACTTGCATGTTATTATTATTATTATAAAGAAAATTATAAAAAACTTGAAATGTCAACGGATGGACATTTTTTGGCGCCGAAGATGGATAGAGAACAAGTAAGGCTATCTAAAAAACCATACTCAACATTTATTGTTATTAAAAAAGTGATACCAGGGCGAATAAAAGCACGAATTCACAGTCATGAAAAAAAAAGAGCGCGAGAGAAGGCTGTCATCAAAATTTTAGTTTTGAAAATAGGGTAGGTAAACGGAAGTTGACCGTGTAGTTTGGATAGTCTTTGGTTTAAAATAAGTGCAGTAGATTGGATTTGGTGGCAGCAGATTTATTTTTTGCGAAAAGTGCAGTAGATTTACTGCTATTGCAGCAAAGTGGCAACGCTGAGTGTGTGTGACTGAAGCACATCAGAAGAGTGTTGCCATAATCTACAATGCAAGCATGTCATTAGGGTTTTTCTATGGATTTTGTCAATGAACTTTCGGTTTTGGTGCTTTTGAGAGCGAGTTTTTATATAGGGTGTTGCCATTCGGTTTTAATTTGTTTGTATTTCTGAAGGATTCAATAATATTCAGTAAACCCATTTTTATTGTTGTCTTTTAGAAATAACATTTATTCGTCAGATGTTTTATTGCATTCATTTCGTTAATGCCATGTATAAATGGTATAATTGCATATTTCACTTTGTAGAGCATATTTTTGGCATATTTTAGAATCTTTGTTATATTTTTGCATATTTGTCTATTTTTTCATCAAATAAATTTTCACACTGAAATATCGAAGTGACGAAGCAGGTAAGCCTATACCATTTATTGTCGGTCGTTGGGTTTTACCACATCCGGTCACTCCTCCCCAGTAAAGAAAATGCCTCGAAAAGATTTTATGATCCTTTTTTTGCTACTGTTTCCGCAAAGATCCGCACTGACGGGTAATCATTTTTTAACAAATATGTAATCTAGGTATCTAGATTAAAAAATGTATGTACAGCTGCACAAGTGCAGTCCTTTTACCATTCGTTTAGGTATATTACATTGCGTCGTGGTTATATAATTTTCTAATTGTCTGTTTGTGTATATTAGTAATTACTCATCGGATTAGTTGATATTTAAATATGTGATATTAGTGTTTTATGTTTTACAATATTTATAATGAATAAATTGGATTACGGTGATATATTTTGCGTTTTGAAATTTTTTTGTGTTACGAAATTTGTATTTTTCGTTGGAAAACAAACTTAAGCGATTAGGCCTACTAGGGGGATACCCTTAAAAAAAAAAATCCTATCATCTTACCGAAAAAAAAAGATACGTAATTTATTTCATTCAACAATATGTTTTAAATTGGAAGATGGTAACCCTAATAGTATTGCTCTCTGAGTTATGGCGAATTATCATATAAACCTTGGCAACCCTGTGAGAGCTTTAAAGAGGGACCGATTTATGTAAGTCATTGCAACCAGACTGAGAGACAAACATTCTATCTTCCCTGTACTGACAATTTTTCCTGGACAGAGTATAGGTTTTGAAGTACTTTGTAGGTAGGTATCCAGGTAGGCGCAAAAGGAGTTAAAATGGCCATTAGTAGTGGATATATGTGGGTCCAGAGTTGTGTTAATGTCCGATTTCACATCACTTTACAAACTCAAAAACTTCGACTTAATCTCACTCGGTAACTTTTTTGTTATATCACTGAGACTTGCCAGCTGCTTGTCTAAGTTTTTGAATTTTGATTTGCAAAAATTGGTGGAGACATCAATACTGTTGCATATTTCTTCCACACTCTTAAAAAACGTATCGTACTTCGCAAAATGTATCATTATTTGCTTGTAGAACATTTTGCATTCGGAGGAGTTTGTGTTAAGGGAGTCACTAATGCATTTTATCGCGAGCATAACGTGCGAAAGAGATATGCCCTTGCATTCGTCGCAAAAGAAAAGGAAATTGTTTTGAAAGTCATTCAGGTAGGTAATGGAACGCTTACTTAACCCTATGCAGAGAGCATGAAATGACTTTCCGCATAGCCCATTACAATTTATCCAACCAGCACTAAAGTTTGCCGATGTTAACACACAATCAGTATTACCGCACTGCTTTGACATGGTTCTATTTGGGTCAATTAATGTTTCGCGATCAAAAGTCGACAGGGAAAAAAAGAATTGCGAGAATGCAAGTAAATAAATTGGAATTGGAATTTATTTAAACTCGCGAACATGGAAAAATATAGTGCACGACTGGGTCGACCGAAACTTTCTCGTTAAGAGTGTCCATACGGACATAAATAATAAATATATAATAATATAATTTTTGGTGCAACAGGTCCGAAGGGACCCTAGGCCTAGCTTCTCGCAACCATTCGTTTTGTGTGAGTTTTCATTTTTGGAACGAATGGAAGGGATCTACAATTTTATGCCGATTCCAAACGGCTAATTGAGAAGCTCTTTCATGACAGTTATACTCTCGGATGTTTGTCAGACGTTCGCGAGAGGTGGCGCAGCGAAAAAACCCTGAGTTGGAAATTGGATTTTTGCGGGATTCGAACCTGAACCCCTCGCTTAGTAGTCCAACACACTAACCACTAAGCCACTGCGCCTACGTCCAAAAAAACTAAATTAAAAAAAAAGACATGCACTCCGGGAGTGCCGACAGAAGTTATTACTTGAACAATTACGTGTGCATTTTTCGAATCGTCAGGAAATACTTTCAAATGAAGTGTTTCTTTATTGATTATTATAAACTACTACTACAAATCTCATATTACAATTTTCACTTTTATTTAAAGCGCCATTGTAACTACATGGAAAATAATGCATATCATTTTACATAAAAATATTGCAATCTATTGCTTAAAACGTACATTTACAAATACCTACATACATGAAATATTGAATTTAATAATTAATTGGTGTTCTTTGAAATGAATACCAATGAAATTTATGAATTTTCATCTACAAAAATTATACATATGTACATATTACAATTTCCATTTAATTTGTAAATGAAATATCCTATCTTTCTAGCTGCATACAAAGTTTCATTGGGATCGGTTGAGTTTCTCAGAAAATGGACAACAGCGCAACCTATCGGGTCCAAAACTATTGTATCTTTCTAGCTGAATCCAACCATGCACACATACAAAGTTTCAAAGAGATCGATTGAGTTTCTGAAAAAAATCGACAACAGCGCCACCAATCGGGTCCAAAACTATCCTATCTTTCTAGCTGCATCCAACCATGCTCACATACAAAGTTTCATTGAGATCGGCTGAGTTTCTCAGAAAATGGACAACAGCGCCACCTATCGGGTCCAAAACTATTGTATCTTTCTAGCTGAATCCAACCATGCACACATACAAAGTTTCATTGAGATCGATTGAGTTTCTCAAAAAAGTGGACAACAGCGCCACCAATCGGGTCAAAAACTATCCTATCTTTCTAGCTGCATACAACCATGCATATGTACAAAGTTTCATTGAGATCGGCTGAGTTTCTCGGAAAATGGACAACAGCGCCACCTATCGGGTCAAAAACTATCCTATCTTTCTAGATGCATACAACCATGCACACTTACAAAGTTTCATTGAGATCGGCTGAGTTTCTCGGAAAATGGACAACAGCGCCACCTATCGGGTCAAAAACTATCCTATCTTTCCAGCTGCATGCTACCATGCACACAAACAAAGTCTCATAGAGATCGGTTGAGTTTCTCAAAAATATGGACAACAGCGCCACCTATCGGGTCCAAAACTATCCTATCTTTTTAGCTGTATACAACCGTGCACACAAACAAAGTTTCATTGAGATCGGTTGAGTTTCTCAAAAAAATCGACAACAGCGCCACCTAACGGGTCCAAAACTATCCTATCTTTCTAGCTGCATACAACCATGCACACAAACAAAGTTTCATTGAGATCAGTTGAGTTTCTGAAAAAAATCGATAACAGCGCCACCAATCGGGACCAAAACTATCTTATATTTCTAGCTGCATACAACCATACACACGTACAAAGTTTCATTGAGATCGGCTGAGTTTCTCAAAAAAATGGACAACAGCGCCACATCGGGTCCAAAACTATCCTATCTTTCTAGCTGCATACAACCATGCTCACATACAAAGTTTCATTGAGATCGGCTGAGTTTCTCAGAAAATGGACAACAGCGCCACCTATCGGGTCCAAAACTATTGTATCTTTCTAGCTGAATCCAACCATGCACACATACAAAGTTTCATTGAGATCGATTGAGTTTCTCAAAAAAATGGACAACAGCGCCACCTATCGGGTCCAAAACTATCCTATCTTTCTAGCTGCATACAACCATGCACACAAACAAAGTTTCATTGAGATCGGTTGAGTTTCTCAAAAAAATCGACAACAGCGCCACCTATCAGGTCCAAAACTATCCTATCTTTCTAGCTGCATACAACCATGCACACAAACAAAGTTTCATTGAGATCGGTTGAGTTTCTCAGAAAATCGACAACAGCACCACCTATCGGGTCCAAAACTATCCTATCTTTCTAGCTGCATCCAACCGTGCTCACATACAAAGTTTCATTGAGATCGGTTGAGTTTCTCAGAAAATGGACAACAGCGCCATAAATTAGATGAACTAACAGACAGAATAAACAACATTAACCTAATCAATAAGCACAAAACGGCCGATTATCAGACTTTGACCACATTAATATCTAGAAGAAATAGAATTGTAATAACATGTATTCTATAGTTTTAGCGAAAAACTATTTAGTAAATCCCCTTGTCCTAAGTATAGATGAATTAGAATTTATTAAATTGAAAGAAAAAATTGTAACGCAGTTGAATGACTTGTTAAATGTGGCAGACGTGAAAATGTATTATCAAAATAATGCGTTAATATACCTACCTAATTAAGATTACCAAAGTACAAGAAACATGTAAACTATTCGAAATTTATCCAGTAATTCATAATGATAAAATAATAGATTTAAAATCCAACCTCACCGCAGAGTGTAACAAAAATTATAATCCATTAAGCAATTGTAGAAAAGGTCTTTTATACTCTTATTGTGACAAGAACAACCAAGATACTTGCGTCTCAGAACTCCTAAACAATCACACGGCAAAATGCCCCACCACACACGCCTACGCCTACCATTTGGTAAAAATCAAGTTGCTAGAAAATGGACTTATTATTGCAAGGGAAAAGTATATAACATTACACAACCATCTGATGTAGCCTTCCTACCAGCACCGAAGAAGACAATCCTTAATGAAACTTCGTTTAACGAGCAAATTTCTCTTCCCTACTTGCAGAAGTTACACTTCATAAACAATGAAAAAATCAAATCAGTGTTACACTAGAAACAAACAAGTGGGTCTGGTATGGCGTATCTGGAATACTTTCATCGTCATTTTCAGCCTGCTCTGTATGAAACTTAAACCAAGAACAGTCAATATCAAAACAAGTAGTAGTAGCAGTGGACCAAGTACAGGAATCGATGTCGTCAACAATAGATAAAGACGCCATAAAAATGCGAATTATTAAAATGTTGAACGAGGACGTTCAAGTTTAAGTAAGGGAGGAGTTAATGACAACGACCTACACGATTAGGTACATGGTCATTGCTATTTTGATAATTTAATTGAATTTACGCCAGTTAGTAGGGTGCGCCTTATTTTCAAACTTTTGAAATTACCGTTTCCCAACCGGTCAATTGGTTTCATCTCTTGAGAAAAAAATTAGAAAATAAATATTATTCAAATCGGATAAAATGTAAGGGTCGCTACCGGGCTTTGAAAATAAGTCGAAAGGCTTTTGGTTCAAAAGGCAAGACAATTTTTTGTTATTTCAGTTTTAAATATCTGTCGAGCTAAAATAAGTATAAAAAATTTATTTTAGCGCGTTAAATTACCCCTACAACGCTTTGTATTGAATATAATTTTACAGTCTATTGCGATGTGCCGCATCCTGAACCGGCTCTATAATTTTTCTGTTTTTGTGCTTAGTTAAATTAAATATATTAAATATGGCCGCAGCTAGTTGTAGTTCTGATCAAGGAGAATTTTTAAAATCAGCTAACGTAACCACTAGCAAGAAGACCGAAATTAGGTTGATTGGACAAATAACATCATGTCTTAGTGAAAGATTGTTACCTTCAAGGAATGAAGTTATTTCATTGTTCTTCCATTACAAAGAAATTTTAAAACAAAACATTAAAGAAGCATCTCGTTCGACTGCGAAAAATGTTATAGAAATTTGGAATAAAGCCCGTATTCCAACAAAACGGAATGACCATGTTGCTGATAAAGTGGAAAGTATTTTCAGAGAATGGGAGAAAATAAAAAAATTTAAGAAAACAAGGCGAAGCGTTCCGATGGATTACAAAAGAGAGAGGATGACTGGATTATGAGAACTAGATAATCTATCGATATTGCCCATGGTAATGCATTAATAGTGATTGACATTGAAGAGTACAAGACATTCCTAATTGCTCAACGGGCAAAAGCCGTCGCGGGAAGATGGGTAACGTTACTAAAATCCCTGACGAAATGATTGCCTTTTTCAAATCTCAGCTGCAAGTGTTCCAACCTCGAGATGACTACAAGAAACTTCTGTAACACACAATTATTTTCTTAGGAGGAGTTCCTCAGAAAAAAAAACGTCATTTAAAGCTCCGTCTGGACTACATCGTGCTAGATGGATGTCTAAAGCTATCTACTCCCTTAAGATATGGATGTTCCGGAGTCAGTTCAAGTTGACAAAGAGAGAAGAACATGGAATTCTTGACATTTGCCTGTTTGTTGTGAATCTCTATGTTAGGGTCTGGATGACTGCCCCCGATTGTACGTCAGCTCCACGAAATGATCTTGAACTGCTGAAAAACCTTGAATCTTGAAAACTAAAAGAAAATAAATGAAATTATTTCAAAGGTTGCTCTTTAAAAGTTCCTTGGACACCTTTGGTACTTGTCGGAAGAACTTGTGGCTTTTGGATTTTTCGATGATGGAGTCTCCAATAAAACAAAAAGAAAGATGGTATGCGGTGTAGACATTGCCAATATTCAGTCTAAGTTTCTGTTATTGGTAGTTAAAGACTACAGAAATAAATATCCTAACAGGAAAAAAAAAACAATATTTCTGAAATGAAGCGATAATTTAAGTTTATTTTGTTTGTTAATTTTACTGTATCTTGTGCACGTATTTATGTTTTCTACTAAATAAAATCGAATTTGTAAACCAAACTTTAATTGCATATTTTTCTATAACTATTTTCGTTAATCCATCAGTTAATGGAGCCCTCTGTAATATTTGGTTATCGGTAGCGACCTCTATATTATCCGATTTTTATAAAACTTTTAGAAACATTGTTTTTTATCAAAAGGAACAAACTGACGGGTTGGGGCGGTCAAAATTCAAACTTTTTTTTTTCTTACAATAAGGCGCACTCTACTCAGTTAGCACAATAACAACTGGTAACTTTTCTAGATATCCGATTTGCACTAAGAAACTATCGAAATGAGCCCTTAGACTGCGAATATTTTGATGCAGACAAATTGTTACTTAGCGAATTAGAAGAAGCTTGTCAAACAATCATTTATTTATTTAAGGCTCAACTCGGCTATCGACGACAGTAGTTGTTTTAAATTTTGTTTTGACAACATATTTCGCTTGCATTATTTTCTCCTTTAGATAGGTATATGGCGTAGGTATATTTTTAAAGCTGTTGGAAGGAGAGAAATTGTCAGTAGCACTCTGATTACGCTTTGTAGTTTTTATTTTCTTCATATAGCAGTAGTCGATCTCATTTTTACTCACAAAACATAGGGAGAAGTTTTGATCGCGTGCGTACCCCACAACGAACTTAATCGAAAAAAAGAGAGTTTGCCTTTCCGTAGGTTGTTTCAAAAAATGTCGTTTATGGCGTCTACCTCTACAGTTATATGCCAGCGTTGCCACAAAGATGCAATTGTATCAAAAAGATACATTTTTGCTTCCTTGCAAAGAATTTGATACTCAGATATTCAATTAGATACATTTTTCAATTTTCAAATAAGTCTGCAAAATCTCCCTTTTTCATATGTTTTAATTTTTTTTCAGACTTATTTTGAATCTATAGCAATACCAATATCAATATACACAAAATATTGATTTTTGGTCCCAATGGAACATGAAAAGTGATTTAGAAAACGATATTCTCTTGTGATACATTTGATACATTTTTGAGTCTCGAATTTAGATACTTTTGATACATTTTTTTAAAAAAATAGATACATTTTTCAAAAAGTCAACGGCAACGCTATCTAAACACTCGTTTCTCCCTGCATCGCCCTAATCCGTCCGATCAGTAACAAAATCTTGACCCTCTTCGCCCAACTCCATTGCCGACTCCTCCTCTTGTTTTTCAAACTACTATTTTTTCTGTTCATCACTCACCGACTTAAGAAACCGCCGTCCCGTTGGTTCCGGATATCCATTCAGTTACTATTACCTACACAGTGACAGAAAGGATACACAGAATATCTTATGTCTATGGACATAAACAGACACGCAGGAGCACGAAAGGAAAAGATTCGAATGGAATTAAAACACTTTAACCGAAAACACAACACACTGCACCTAGTGATAACGAAACGAAATTAATAAATTGTATTTATAAATAATTATTTTTTTATGTATTGTCTTTTACAGTTCACTTTTTTCCCACTTCCGATGATAGAAAATAAGCGAGCTCAACATTTTGCACAATTCTGTGGCGCATCTCACCGCGACGTCTCACACAGCGCACAGGTCAACTCTTTTTTGTACACACACAGATTTGATAACTCGCTTCCTTACACCAATGTGTCATACAATCTGTTTTAGTCGCGGAGCACTTTTTATATAAAAATCTCGTGTCACAGTTTTAGTGGTTATACTCCTCCGAAACGGCTCAACTGATTTGGATGAAATTTGATATGTAAATTCAGTAGGTATGAGAATCGGTTTTAAACTAATTTTTATACCCCTAAGAGTTTACAGGTGGCGTTGTAGGCACATATTTCGTTTTTCATGGGGAAATGCACTTTGAAAAAACAATAAACTGGATAGAAATCGAATAGTGACACTTCAAATACAAAAAAAAAATTTAATTATTTTCCAAGCAAATTGTTGTGGTCAACAATTTTTAAATTTTTTTTTTTAAATATAACCAACCTAATAAGTTTGTTTATGTTTACTATGTTACATTAAGTAAGTTTTTGAAATGGAGTAGATACTTTGATTTATTTCATGGTTATTGAATCTATCATTTTCGTTTGACATGTATTTTCAGGATCCTTGCATAAGTATTTATGTGTGAGTAAGTTGAAATGTAGTGGTGATTGAGATGACGTGGACAATGATGACAGGCAACAGGAGTTGTGGAGCGTTTTGAGTTTGCACGTAGGGGTTGTTACGAAAAATGAGCGAGTAACAATCGTGGTATTCTGCTCATTAGTGAATACTGAATAGGGTTATGGGGAGGGCAACTCAAAGGTACCATAACACCTTCGGTACCGGTGTAGAGAGAGAAGGGAAAAGGCTTACCAACCAAGTTGATAGGTGTGCGGTTAGTTATCTTCTTGGCTGTTAAAGTTACATATATTTCGTCGGTCGCTGTTGGATTATTTTGTTAAGCATCGTGTCTTTGGTTATACTCGATGTTGGATGTATTCGATTGTATGGCAAAAAGAGGTTTGCCTCATGCGCACATTTTCATTTGGTTAGTCGAAAGAATGCAATCAGACCAAATTAATGACATCTTATGTGCCGAGATTCCAGGTCCCGAAACCGATCCAGACCTGCATGATGTCGTAATTACAAACATGATTCATGGACCGTGTGGCGCCATTAACATACAATCACCGTGCATGGTCGACGGCAAGTGTTCCAAGCGTTATCCACGAAATTTGACTAATGAGACCATCACTGACACTGACTTCTGGAAAAGCGGCTACGCTGCTGGAAGGTTGCCGAACCGCTCATTCGGCATTGAAATTGCTATTAAACATTCAAGCGGTTGAAGAACCAATATGTAACATACCGAAATATTCAGCAATGGCCAAAGTTTTGGTAGCAAGAAAAATTATTATCCGGGACGAATGCACAATGTCGCATAAGCGTGCGTTAGAAACTCTGAATCGCAATATGAAAGATCTGTATAATGACGCAAGACGTTTTGGGGGTGCATTGATTTTACTCTCAAGCGATTTCCGGCAAACGCTACCAGTAATACCACGATCGACCGCTGCCGATGAGATCAATGCTTGCCTCAAATCATCGATATTGTGGTGTTATGTGAAGAAACTTAAGCTGACGACATCGCATGTTTGCTAAATGATCCGTCTGCCGAAGTGTTCTCCAATCAACTGCTAAATATCGGTGATGGTCATGTTCCTGTTTACGCTTCGAATGGATTGATTTCATTGCCGCGGAATTTTTGCAATTTTGTCTCAACGAAAGAGGTATTTAAGCATCTACATAAAAAAGCATGTGCATTGTGCATGCTCGGAATTATTATTTTCATTATATTAACGAATTTGAGCGGTATACGAAGTTCGCCGGGTCAGCTAGTAATATTATAAAATTATATATACATAATGGTATTTCAATAAAAGGCTCAGAAAGTTTCTTCTATTGAGAATAATGTGCCTGTTTGGTTTTACATAATGCTGGTATTATGGTTGGATTTGGGACAACTGCAACCGAATATCTGGCTCTGCATCGAGCCGGGATCTATATTTTATTTTGGTTCCAACGTAGGGGGAGAATCCTGATTCGTACATGTATGTTGTTGCACACGGCAGAAGAATTATTTTAGCTTTATCTGACAATGTTTTTAATTCGTCCTTTAACATACACCATAATTCTGATAGACTTCTTCTTTTCAAAATTTGCCTTTATAGAAGAATCTGATGTCAAACCAATCAAGGGTCTGCAAACCCACACATTTTCTTCAATATGTGGAAGCTTTCGAGCAAACTTAGCAGGCGAACATGAAACTCTTTTAAAATGTCGTCAGGAATACGCAAATCTATCACTTCTTTACATTCGCTGACCATTGGGAAGCTGTCTAGGTTTCGATTTTTTAAATATTTCGCCCAAAACTTGATTTTCTTTTTATATGCTTCTACCTTATTACTGGCATCGAAAACAGTTATTGTCAAATCACAGTTGTCGTTTTTTAGGTAAAGAACTAAAGACGTATGTAAACTACCCATTAATTAATTCTTTTCACGCTTTCGTCTAAGACCTCTTTTAAGAAGAGTGACATTTTTTTCATTGCAAGGGCATGGCGGTGTAGAACGCAGTGACTACTGCTGCATTTTTAGTTTGTTTGTATGTATGCATTTGAAACTCGATTGCTGCAATCAAAATGGCAAGTTCAGAAGCACAGATTTAACTAGTCACTAGTGTAATGGATTTTTTTTTCGCGGAGCACCTGGAAATGCTGCTATAGTCCATCCAAACTTTATTGAAAGAGTCTTGCAACAACAAGTTAAGCTGAAAAAAATTTGTGTGCACTTCAAACAATTGGTAATACGTGTGCATACGAAAATGTCCGATTTCAACACAGCGTCGTCGCTGGCTTGTGCAAAGAATACACATTTTTCCACCCCAGAGAAAAGGATATTTGGGAAAATTTTCACTTCTCAAACGTTTATCGATGAAAATTTTAATTTTGTGTTAATTGAGTTAAGAGTGTTGGCACAAATCTTTTTTAAAAATACTTTTCAATAAACTTCTAATGGGCTACCGTTTAATTTTAAGTGAACAGCTTTTAGATTTGATGCGTGTTAATATATTTTATTTTATTTATAAATGGCAAAAAAGATGAAGTGGAGAAGAGCTTTAACAATCTCATTTGATCGAAATAAGTCTAAGAGAAAACATCCCCAATAAATTGCTAATGCGCATCGAGAGATGTTTCAACCAGTGATGCCAGATCGAGGGATTTATCCCTTTTTGTGGGATTTTCTCACTTAAAATAAGTTAAAATTCCAAAGGGATTTTTGAAACCTCATAGGAATTCATGGAATTCTTTGCCGCGCCACATTAAAAGAATCAGTGATCCATCTAGATTTCAAAATGAATTAAGACTGTTTTTTTCAATTTCCTAATTTCGCTACTCTGTCCTACTGTCATTTTCCTCTCCCTTCTTTTTCATTCTAACAATATCCACCCTCGTATCTTCTATACTTCATTTCTCTTCTCTCTTCTCCCCTAAGGTTCAAAAATTTTGTCGTAATCCATCTCTTCTGTTCTCTTTTATCGTAATATTAGGTTTAAGCTTTTTTTTTCTCAAATGTATAGCCTATCACTAGTTTATAAGATATTATAATTATCTTAATGTGTATAGGTATCTCAAAAATAAATGAAATGAAATGAAATGAAATAGTACAAAGAAAAGGGATTTTACTTTTTGGTCAATATTTGTTCATAAAATGCTAGTTCCAATAGGCATTAAATAATTAGTCAATCTACGATCGAATTAAATATTTTTATTCTTATAAAAAAGTCATTCAAAATATTTGAATGCATTCATTTTCTTCTGCGGCAAAACCAGGATCGTGCAACACAGTTTGCGGTTCAAACATTTGTCCCATCGAGATAAAGTTTTTTGCATACCAATAATTCAAATAATTCATAAGATATTTATTTTAAGTTAGTAGGTTTTTCAGAACTCAATTAATACAACTACGCTATACTAGACACCTCGAGACCCGCTATAGTTGTTGTAATTGCGTGCTGTAAATCCTACTTTACTTTGGTTTGCTGAGGTCGAAGTTTAAAAAACACATTATAACTTGTATTTGTTAATAATATGTTAAAAAGACTAAATTTAATGAAATACATGTTTTTTTTTAAATTTAATACTTCGTGGGATAGGTAAATGTGGGATTTTTGAAATTTTGGCGAGGGATAAAAGCCGTGGGATAACCTGCTTCTAAAGTCTGGCACCACTGGTTTCAAATCCTTTTGGACGGACTATAACATAAATGAGTGTGTTTACAAAAAAAAGTTCACATAGCTTCAAGCTGTAACTCCTAAGTATTCACTCTTTAGACTTTAAATCAAGCAAAATGACTGATTTTAGTTAGTATGAGCTGTCGCTTTTGAGCACTGGTTAATGTGTCGCAGATTAGAGTTTTTAGTTAATATTAACTGTCGCTTTTGCGAACTGTTTTTTCTTAAATATCTGTGAAATTTTATTATTTTTTTGTTTTAAATGTTTCCCTAAATCGCGTAACATCTGATGTGTTAATTTAATTATTATGCATGGAGTTTTGCTTCTGAACAAAGCTGTATTTCTCCTGGTCGTTACAATTTAAATTAAATATGTAATGTAGGTTAAGTAACAAATCTGAAAATGTCAAACATTAATAGTTTATCTGCCTAAACAAAATGGGGCCCCGGTAGTAGTGGTATGCGGCGTACGAGATATACAACCGAGAGTCGGTGTATTTACAGAATACACCCACATTAATAGTGTAGCAGGAAAATATTAATTTAACTAGCTCTCTGCCCAATTATTTATTGCATAAAAAATACAGCAAGATAAAGCTTGCATTAAACTATCAGTTAGCTTTACTGTAATATGTCCACCAGAATGGGTAAAAAAAGTTGTCCATTAAGTACTAACTCAACTACTATAGGTAGGTACTTACTATAGCTACGAGACCCAATGATTTGAACTACATGTAATGTGTGTAGTTTATCTTTGACAGCGCTACGTACCACTACTAACGCGGTCTTATTGTTTTTAGTCAGTAAAGCTAAGATTAGACTGTATGCCAATTATGCATATGAATGCCAAAAGGCAAATGACCAGATTAGCTGTCAAATGAACAAAATGCCACAATTATCAACACTCTATATTAGACTATATGATCAAAATATCCAATACGGTCATATTTGCCTCGATGGTCATTTAAGGCATTTGTTATTTATTACCCAACTTGTAGAAGGGTAATACTGTAGAGAAAAACAAATCAAAAAAGTTGAAGTTGGAAATTTATTAGTAGCACAAAAAATAGAAAGCAAACAATTTCTACACAAACAAAATTTCACAACAGGAAAAATGTATATGCACAACCACAATTAGGGACAAAAACAAGACCACTAATTAAACTCACAAAAACAAAAGACAATACAACTAAATAATTTACGCAAATCATAGATACAATAATCAACAAAAAAAGAGAAAGAAAAAGAAAATAAATCCCAATCCTACGAACTCATCAAACACCGATGACAACAAAATAATACTTGTTCCATCAAAAATGTCAGCAATGCCATAACGAAATTTCAAGAAAGTGCATAATGGGCATATAATGCTTTAATGCTGGCATTCGTGCTTATTGTCCCATTACACTATAATATAGTGCTATATGCTATTTGGCATTTTTATCTGTCAAAATCAGCATGGTTATGTGTGGCATTCAGGTCATTAGAGCATTTTTGAGATATGCCCATTACACTGTATGACCATATTTTGACAGGAGAACTGTCAGAAATTGGCATTTTATGACCACTTGGCATACAGTCTAATCTTACCTTAAGTTCCATAGTTAAATATTAAGTAATGTATGTATTTCGTAAAACTGGAATGATTATATTATACTATCCCATTAGTACGGGCGTTGTTAATAGATAAATGTGTTTAATGAAACATAAGATATTTAACAGTAATGTATGTATTTCGTAAATTTAGAATGATTATATTATACTATCCCTTTAGTACGGGAGTTGTTAATAGATAAATGTGTTTTGAAACATAAGATATTTAAAAGAGGTAACAATGCAAACAAAAATCGTATCAAATTATTAAACGAAACTACTGCGTTAGTATTGAATCACCAAAAGGATTTCGAAAAAAATTATTTAAATTAAAACTTACATTCTCATGGGGGTTCACACTCTGGTTTTTTGAGAATAAACCACCAAGTAGCCCACCTAATATGCCAGAGCCGCCTTCTGTCTGCATTTAAAGTGTTTTTTAATTATCATTATGTTTTGTATGTGATGTGTTCAATATGCTTAAATGTTTGCGTTTTAAAGGAATAATTTATATTTAATTATATAAGTACGGATCTCTAAATAAAAATTCCTTTTTTGAGGCAAAATCTCGTGTATGTATGTTTAAATAAAAATATTAAAAAATTATATAAATAACGAAAAAAAATCATGTATAACAACAATTGCCTGGTATTTTGTTAAATCAAGTGTTGCATTGTATAGACAGGTATAGTTTGCCAAATACCACGTTTTCATGTGTCATTTTATATTATGTTGTCAAGAAAAATTAAATGTATGTAGGTAGTAACATTTTTTTTATGGTATTTTCAGCTATGACTCTATTTTTTATTGCCAATGAATAGCTTTTCCGAAGTAGGAGTATGTCCTTTACAAAACTAAAGCACGAAATAAAACAAAAAAGAATACAAAAATAAAACTGTTCGTAGTGAGCGGTAGAAATAGACAAAAGAGAATATGCGATGAATATTTCAAATTGAGAACGATTATAACCAAACCACAAAACACAATTATAATGGACTAAAAATCTCATGAAGTATTGTCACTTTAATGAAAACCGTTTATTTTTTTTGTACATGTATTTTATATGCGAACAATAATTGTAATAAAATTGTTAGTACTAAATTAAACACCGTGTATCCCTAATAGGAAACAAAAATAATGAAGCTATTATATCTCTATTATATCCTCTATTTTACCCAAAACAAGATCACAGGACCCTATTTCGTGCTCTAGTTTTGACCAACAATATTATGTAGATGTGTAGAAGGTATAATTTACTTTATTGAAAATATGAATGTAAGTTTTAAAGATTTAACTGATTTGAATTGTATTGAGCCGTAATGAAATAACTTTCAATTTAAAGTTTTTGCTCAGTCAGATAGGTAGTTGAGAGTATTAGCAGAAACTTGGAATTTGTTTTTTTAAATAAGAAGTAAGTAGCATAATGCTGCAATTTGGAAAGCCGTTACAGGCTATATATACATATTCAAAAATATTTCATACGTTTTCATCAATGTAGCAGTCGCATTCTACAAAGAAATATGTTTTTATATATTGCGGAAAAAAGGTGTAATTTCCGATTTAAAGAATGAGTCTAAAATGGGTCGGATACCTTATTGTGAATATTAAGGATATATTGCTGCCAGCAAACAAGCCATTCGTATTATTATGTGCGAATGATTTCACACCTAGTAGGTATAGTTATACTTCTAGTAAATATTTTTATTTAATACTTACAACTCGGGTATGTAAAGTAGTATTCTGTGCCTTAGCAGTAACTTAGTAGTTGAGGCAAATAATTGACAAAAATATGCTCAGAGACCTGACTTACTCATAATGGCCATCTCTAGACAGTCTGCTCTCAAACTAGGCAAAGCTTTTACTTTTGATTTTCAAATTTATTAACACCCTAGGCCCATTAGGATTTACTTTTCAGTTTGATATGTCTTTGATGTTTTGAACATTGCGAGTCGTGATTGCTGACCCCAACCCATTCTAAGGGTGTGTAAAGCGTAAGCAGAGGCCAGTGGTGCCCTGCGAAACGGGTAATGGGAGCAGTTGTCACAAACAGATGCCTGCAAATATATATGTTCAGCGTAAGCACAATATTGCAACAAGGCGTGCATTTGCGATGTGCCCGCATGACACGCACTGCTTGAAAACCAAACTTTGCCCGCATAAATACTGCGATTTACAGTAAATATTTCTTGTGTGACAAGTGCAAAAATTAAATGTTTCTTTTAAACATTGTTATATTTGTTTAACTATATTCCAAAAGTAAAATGGAGAAAAAAGTTATTTTATAGAAAACAAAATTTGTTAACGCAACCCGTGCTTGTTGTTGGCATTTTAACTGATCTTGACACCAATGGATACGACCATCGTGGTCGTTGTAATTCCTCTATCAGAAGCAGTACGTCGGTCATTATATATATCTCTCAATAAAACGATAAACCGAATCATAAATTCAAAATCTGTAATTAAAATCTTTAAAAACTGAAATCTATAAACCACTAACACAAAAATATGCACTTTAAATCACCAATATAAAGAACTAAATTATATGTAGATTATTCCTAGCAAAGTCGGAACAATTTTGTTTATGTTCATGCTTTCAAAGCTTTTTCACATTTAGTCTGTAATAACCGATAAGAACACTTGTAAAAACATTAATATGCCTTACTTGTTGTGGATGCCCTTGGATAGCCTGTTCTTCATGCTCCATTTGATGCGGAGTTGGTCCCATGACTCGTCCGGGAGTCATTATTGTGACTGGGCCTTTTCTTGTAGCTGCTGTACGTACAAGGTCTATAAATTAGTTTTATACAGATTATTGCATATTTTTGTTAAACATGTTCCAGGTCGATATTCGATTAATTATTCAATAAATAGGGACATGTCACAATGCATATTGTGACATTTAACATCTAAAGGACCATTCACATGAGCGCGAACTGCGAATAGGCGAACAGCGAACAAATCAATTTTTCTGTGTTTATGAATTGAAAATTGCTATTTGTTTTACCACAAAAGCATTATATTCAATTTATACAACAACTAATCTAAAAAAAACCGAGACTTGATTGATTAAAATAACGAAATTTACAATTACAGCAATTCTCTCGCGAATTGAAAATTCTTGCCGAGAACTGTCACACTTTATTTACAATCCACATAAAACAATCGCGATCCACAAACCTGCGAATGAAAAATTCGCTCGAACTTAACCTTCAACAATACAAATGATTCGCGGGTACCTGCGACTGAATGAAATGTCAGAATCTGCGAATATTCGCCAGTTCGTGTTTCGCAATTCGCTCTCATGTGAATGGTCCTTAACTGTCAGCTTTCCTTGCTATCAAATTTAAAAATTACTACTAAGCCTTAACTGTCTCAACTAGAAAATTAGCAATTTCAATTAGTCGCATAATTAAATTTCAGACGTTCGCAAGAGTTAAACAATGCAAAAGATTTTTTGCGACTTTTCTTCTAGGTATCGAGCTTCAATTAATAGCCTAATTGCACAATTGTTTGGCTTAATTGTTACTATTGTGAATTCTTCACTTTTTTTTATTGTAGCCCATTGCACATTTAATTTTTCTTGGAAATCTCGAATTCTTAATTTTACACGTTTAATCTATTAAATAATGCAATAGGCCAGGCAACAGGTTTCTTACAACTCACTGGATAAGTGCTAACTGTTCACAAAAATGTTAAACAGCCAACTCTCTCTATCGAGTTTGTCAAAGCCATTTAGATTCTCCATATATGTAATTAGTTTTGACGTATTTCTAGCTTAAAAGCTCGTTAATTGCTCGTAGTTATTGTAGTATTTAAAAAACAACCTCAAATCTAATTTCGGACAATAGAAAAAATTGTCTACACCTTTAGCTCTAAATAGCTTTAATGTACTCATATTCTAATGAATACTATATTACGCTAATAAGGACGTGTGTCTATTGTGCTAAATAATAATCCTCGGTCAGTTTTTTTCTAAAATAATGCTGCTCCGAGTGTAGATAATAAATTATTTTGTTTTACGATTGGAGTTTGATGAATTTTTCTTTTCAGCGTTCACATTTAATATTAAAAAAATTAGCTGACATTCATTATTCAGCGCATTTGATACACGGCCCTAATAGATAGAAAGTATTTCTTTATTGTGTAAATTTTATGTTTATACGTACTTGGAATTAAAATTGGTGCACTGTCCGCAGATTGTGAATCACGGGATTTTGTTCTTATTGTCACAGCTCTTGGATTCAAACCAGTTAGTTTACCGATGTCAATTAGTGCATGGTCGCCGGTAGGGGAATTAATGTCAGTTACTTTTTTTCCATCAGCGTATACTGCATATCCCGTAACAGGTCCTGAGGAAGATGGTCTGTTAACTGGCTGCCATGTTACAAGAATTGTCCCGTCTTGAGGACCAGCCTCCAATTGTATATCCTGTAATATTTTTTTTGTAAATTAGGATTCCTTTTATGATCGATTGTATTACCTGCGGTGGATCTGGAAGCCCCTTTGCAAGAGTTCGGAAATCCGCATAGGCACCTGGAGCTTCTTCCGTTGGACGACCTCCATGAGGCGGAATACGGCCTGAGGCTCTCAAATGCTTTGCACGTACCGTTACTCGATATTGTGTGCTTGGTGATAACCCAGTGATTGTGTGTCGGTAGATTCCAGGTTTAACAACACGTACCTCTACATTATTTACACAAATGATGTGTTGGTGATTTGAATTAGCTGGAAGCCATGATATAACAGCAGAGGAACAGGTTATATTTAGAGCTCGAACTGCTGATGGTCCTAAATGGGAAGTGTCACGACCGATAATCATTGTACATGCCGCGTCGCGTGATGTTTTACGAGTTTGTGCAACACTACGCACACTTATTCTATGAGGCTGTAATAAAAAACATTCGTTGAAAAATATTTGTTATTTATCTTTTTGGTTTACCCTGGTAGAATCAACTCCTTCAATTAAAGCTCGAGTCCTCTCTGTAGCCTTAACAGTTACTTTAAGAACACCATCAACATATACATGATAACATTCTATATTCATGTAATTCGTTGGCTCTCCGGGGGACCATCCAATAAGGACACTTTTATTCATTTGTCGCTCAAGAGTTAAGTGCTTTGGCGCGGGAACTAAAATTATAAAAGAAGCTCATAATATGTAAATATGTATATTAATTTTCAGTTTAAGAAAGCTTTAGAAAATTGAAAACAAAAATAAAAATTCAAAGTCAGCTCATGTTTTCAAATATTACTTTTATATACTTTAAATTTTATCTTTCGCACCAATTTTTAACTTTTATTTTCTCAAATTTTCTATAAAGCCTTTGTTGGCTTTGGAGGTTTCACAAAAAAATTATAAATGGGCCGACATTTTTCAAATTGTGTAGCGGTAGGCCCGGAACATTCAAAGAATACAAAAATTCAAAATTTTACATAATTTTTGTTATTCCTAATGGAAGTGATACTATCCGTTTTGTTTACTCGACAAAAAGTATAGCATATGTCGTTCCTTGGGCCAATTCGAATCTAAACTAAAAATCATAAAAATCGAACGATCCGTTCCCGAGTTATGAGTGCACATACGTACGTCAGTCTCTTTTATATGTAGCTATACCCACCCGACTTTGACCGTACCTTTCGTTTTAAGTCTTACTCGCATTTCGCAAAGTGCTTTATTTGGACAATTTCCATTAAAATTTAAAAATTTTAATTATACAACTCTAGAAATAGCGTTTGATTTTATTTTTTAATGGAAGGTGCTACAACCCGTTTTCCTATACCTGTTATATTTTGCAAAGTATCACCTATGTCCTATAGGCCATTATACATGCACAATATTTCATTGAAATCAGTTGTGTGGTTTCGCAGATCGACAAAGCACCTATCGGGTCGAAAACTACCTTATCTCTCAAGATTGAACAAACCTTAGATACACAAACACATGCACACAATTTCTTTGAAATAGGTAGGTTGTTTTCGGAGTTCGACGACAGCGCCACTTATCTGGTTAATAACCAAGTAGAAATTGTTGTTTATAGTGTAAGCGCTGTTCCTATATTTCAGATCAGACGTGTTTCCGTAACAGTAACAGTTTATATAATGTATAAATTGGTATTTTGGGTATGACTTGTAACCGAATTTTATTGAGCTGTTAAATTGGTTTTCATATGTGTATAAGTTGGTTCGAACGAAACAGAAAATTTGAAATAGAAATACTGATACCAATATAAAACGTAAACACATAACCTTCCCTCTTTAAAGGGGATAGTAAAGTACCTAAACGAACAAAGTGTCATGCAAATGGTAATGGAGGTAATATTATGCGAATTTAATAATAGCATATCTTCGTACCCGAGTGCAAAAAAATTAAACGAAAATCTGTTTTACCACAAATATCAATAAGTTATAAGTGGCGAAAACTTACGCGCTCAAGAAATATTTAGGATTTATAATACATATTCAAAGGCGGTTGAGCTGTTTCGGAGGCATATCGTTCCCAAAAGTAGTACATTTTAAGACACCCTAAACCTGACATGCGCAGCAATACGAACAAAACAAAAGAAGAATTATAAGAATTGGCCCGGTGATTATCGGGTTATATCACCATGGAGTTCATTGTTATTGTATTACTATGTTATAGAAAAGATAATTGAATTTAACTGAAAAACGAAATGTGTACCTACAACGCCAGCTGTTGAGAATTTTCCGACTTTTTTTTTTTTCTAAACCATCCCTGATTCAAGAGGAAGAAAACATAACAAAACTCATTGATATCGGTTGAGCCGTTCTCAAGTTTTTACCCGGATAACGCACAGCAATTTATTTATATGTATTTATATAAGAATCTGTAGGGACACATTTCGTTTTTCAGTTAAATTCAATTATCTTCTATAATATAATATAATAATACAATAACAATAATATAATACCTACATAATTTCTTCGGTTTGAATCTTGATGACTTTATAGCTCGATAACTCATAGCCCAATTTTCATGAATCTTTTTTCTTTTGTTCGTATTCCTGTATTTCAGGTTTAGCAAGTCTTAAAGATGGGATACTTTTGGACCCTATGGGTGGCACTATTTTCGATCTCCAAATTCACTCAGCCGATTTCAATGAAAATTTGTGAATGTGTTTGGTTGGTTTCAGTTTGAAGGATAGGATAATTTTAGACCCGATAGTTGCCGATCACCAATGGGATGGGTATTGTTGGTTCCAGTTATAGGATAGTTTTAGACGCGATATGTAAGTGACACTTTGGAAAAGATTAGCGGGATTAGGAAAACGGGTTGTGGCACCTCCCATTAAAAAAAAGAAGACAAACATCACACGCCAAAGTTGTGTAATTAAAATTATTAGTGGATTTAATACGAGAGTCACGAGATAAACCAGCTATATATATTTAAGAGACTGATGGCTATTACGAGTATGTGCACTCATAACTCGGGGACGGATCTTTCGATTTTTACGGTGGATTCGTATTGGCCTAAGGATGGAAATATGTAGGTATGCTACTTTTTGCCGTGCAATCTTTAAGGGGATAGAAGTTTTTATGGAGAAGAACACAATGAAAAAAAAATGAAAAAAAAAAAAAAAAAAAAAAAATAGACTGGATAGAAAAACTGTAGTGTCACTTTTTTTTTAATTTGAATTTTTTAATTCTTTAAATTTTTCGGGCTTACCGCTACACAATTTGAAATTAAGAGTCGGCTCAGTTATAATTTTGTTGCGCAACCTCAATCAACCGAAACTTTGTAACGGATCCCGTTTGATTTGAATGTGAAAAATCTCAAGTCAAATGTCATGCAAGCGACGATTTTGAGGGGAACATTCATTTGCGTTTCCTTGATTCAGCTTATTCAGAAAGATTTGCCATTGCGTTTTAAGCGTCTTCAATTTCCCCTCAATTTAAAATTATAAGTTGCAAGAATAATCGCTGGCTATTTGTCGCAACAATCTTGAATTCCCGTGTTTCTCACATGGTCGATTGTATGTGGCGTGCTCACGTGTGGCCAACACGTCAATCATTGCGGTTTGATTGAAACACCTCGATGTTGATATACTTCAGTTATTTCTATTGGCCCTTAGCAATAAAAAATTTTAGAGTCAACCTTTGGCAACAAATTAACTCTTAGTCTAAATAAGAAGAAATAAAGCATTAAATTTGACTTTAAGTTAGTAGGAAATAGTGAGATTGGAGTCACCGCCAGTGATGCTCATCCGGATCGAAGTTTTTATGCCTAAACACGTAAAAATGAATGCCTTTTTTAAAAAATTATGCTTTTTCGCAAAAAAGATAAAAATTGCATATCTTACATAGTAACTGCAACTAACCTACAAGAGAAATTCTTAACAGTCGATTGATAGACAATACTATCTTTTTTTATCTCTATAATCCAAGGTTTTGGTTTGGTGAGTAAGTCAAGTAGATAATTGGAAAATAAGCATGGCGCACAATAGCTAGCAGAATTTTATTTTTGTTAATTTAGAGCAAAAGTAGACTTACGGATCGAACTTTTTTCTTGTTATTTTCTTTTTAAGTGCCATAGTATTTAATAAAACTTTTGAATAAAGAATTTGAATAGGCCGAATTGCATAAAGAAGCATGTGCATGTGCAATAGTGCTTTGTGCATGTGCATGCTCGGAATTATTATTTTCATTACATTATCAAATTTGGGCGGAAAGAAATTCGCCGGGCCAGCTAGTTATCTTTAAAGGGCAGTAGAAAAGTCCATCCTCAATCAAAGAATGTTGGCTGCTGGTACATAAGAATTTAGTTCCATTAAAATGTACCAAACAATGTTTTTCAAATTTTAAGTCTTATAGGTTTCTGCATTATTTGCCAAGGAAGAATATCTTAGTTCATCATCATCATTCATCAAGTGCAACATCTGTTACTTATCCCAAACTGATGGCACTTTCACTACTGCCTCCAACAATTATTCCCAACGTCTATAAAGACATCAGATCAAGTATTGTTTTAATGGATAGCAAGGAATATTTTGTCATTTTTTAAATATTTCGAAACCAAATGGATTGTATAGGTATACCTATATAGGTATCTGAATATCGAATCGGAACTAACTTTGATTCTCATTTTCATTGTACAAATTTGACTGTCCACAAACAAAATATAAGGACAACTTTAGCCGTAGAGGTCTATAATGATATACTTGGGCCAAATACTACCAAAATTTTTTTTTAAAATTAATTAACCCTTAATCCGTGTTTGATGAAACTCGTGTTTGGCATTTGGGCCCCTTTACTATATTTCTATCAAAAATGCAAGAGAGTATATAAAGAGAGTAACTTTATTAATAAAAACTGGAGAATGTGTCTTGGAGCGTTTCGTTGGAGCTGGTGACATACTTATGTCATACCGAATTCTGTATTATCCTTATCATCTGAATTTGCGAGATAGCAACATTTACATACTCGTATATAATGCTTGGAGCTTGTGGCGGTGTTACACAAATCGCAAACTGCGGTGGCTGTCGTGTCTGGTTTTGATCATTTGCGATCAACTTTACATGGTATACATCTTCGCCGTATATTTGTTGTAAAGTGCACCACTTGATGCATACCAAGCACTTTACAACCTCTTTACCATTTCTTCTTTGTATGCAATATGTTTAACCCTACGATCAATGTTGCAACTTTGTAACAATATATTGATTGTCCCAAATAAACATCCTCCCAAATTGCTATTTCAGCTTGCCACTTCCAGCGTCAATGCCCAACACTTCCGACCTAAATAAACAATGTTTATTTATGGTCACTCATCACATTTTATTTTCATTCATTTTTCCATCCCCTTGTGCAACTAAGTGCCAAACCAATTAACACAAGTCAACCAACTCATTATGCTGTTGTTGCATTTCTTTCACCATACGAACGATCGTATGCGCAACCAAGTAACATGAGCCACTTGACTTATCCGGGAATTCCCTTCCGCGTTTTCTAATTCTTTTTGTTTCGTTTTCATTAATCGAACCTTGAATTGAATGATTCAATTCAAGGCTATTTATATCGGTCACTGTGCAATGACGCGGCACTCAGTTCTTAACAGTCACCCAACTCAGTCTTCGATCTCTCACGCGTGTACTACGTTTATTAACTCGACTCTCAAGAAGTGCAGTCTCGTCTCTGAATTTACTTAATTGTTACAATATCCTAAATCCTATAATAATCTTCCTAAAACATAATCAATATCCTATCCTATCCTATATCCTATCCTAGATATAAGATTAAAGACAAATAATAAATGGAATATCAAACTAGAAAAAGTGGCGTATTGTTTCTTATTGGACGGAAAACAGAACACAAAGAAAAGGTGAAACCCAACTGAGAGTAGTGCTTCTCAGGCAAAACAAAAAAGCACAACAAAAAATTGGTGTCAGATGTGGGGTTTGCCTGAAATGTGTTAAAAAGTCCAAAGTCGCGAACTAATACCCAGTGGAAAAACTCATAAACTATCCAGTGAAATATATTAATAAAAACTAAAAGTGAATAAACAGTGGAAAAACTCATAAACTATCCAGTGCATTTGAAGTGCCCATCAGTTGGCCCACCTAAGGGTACAACAACTAATCATAATATACAACTTTAATCCCCACCTTTAATCTACATCATCTTTATTCCACATAATCTACACCTTTAACATCGTCGCAGCAACAGTAAATATTATACCTATTCTACTTTTATCTCTTTTACTATTTTTTGTTTTCTTCCTTTCTCATTGTCCGAGAATTAGAATCTAAAGAACTTTTTTTATATACTTCTAAACTATACTATTTAGAATTTAAGAGTTTTACTATAATAATTACTTTAATTGTAGTTATATAATTAAGGCATTTCCATCCTTCTATGTCCTCTGAAGATAGTTTAGTGTCTATCTCTGACTCTGAAAACTCCAGTACCCTTGACAATTCATCCCCTTCCGAATTCGAATCCACCGTTGAAATGGCTCCTAAACTTGACCGATCGTTTGCTATGAAACTGATTCCCGAGTTTGACGGTTCTCAGCAAATACTTCATAAATTCATAAACGCTTGTGACCTAATGGCGAACAAAACGAGTGACAACGAATTGCCTATGTTCCTTTTAATTATAAAATCCAAACTCACTGGCAAAGCGTACAACATTGTCAAATATAAAGACTTTGAAACCTGGGATGACCTTAAAGAAGCCCTACAAAACCAATTCCTTGAAACCAAATCATTAGCACAGCTTCAATTGGATTTAATCCAAATAAAGCAAAAACCAAATGAAACTGTCCGAAATTACGCGAACCGCCTGGAGCAAGTTTTAGCCAACCTAAACGATGCATGTATATAGCTAGTGAAGGCAACGATAATGCCGAAGTCATACAGAGTCTAAATATAAAAACAGCCCTCAAGTCCTTCGAAAGAGTACTATCTTCTGAAATCAACCTTATTATAAAAGCCTCCCGGTTCGATTCCCTTACAGATGCTATTGAAGCAGCTGTTCAAGAAGAGGAAAGCTTCTCTCTTTATTCCCCTAATGCTAACCCATCTTCTTCATACCAAGTAAAAAATTTCCTATCTTGTTCATACTGTCGGTCATACTATTGATCAATGCTACACGAAGCAAAATAAAGATAAATTACCCACTATAAAAAGTGAAGTGAGGACTGTCTCCATAACTTGTAGTTACTGCAAAAACCCTGAACATCATATCATTCTAGATGATCATTTAGCCCAAATCAACTATGGGACTAAAATTCGAACTCTTTTTTCAAAAAATTATATCATCGAATACGATCTAATTCCATCTCATTTAGTTACAATTTCTGTTAGAACTGAAATCTAAAGTTGATAGCATATGTTTAGCTCAACAATTCCCCAATGGTATATATATCGGCAACAGTATTACCCCTGCCAATAGTTCTATTTCTAACATCTCTGTCATTAACTCCTCAGAATCTGATATAGAGTTTAATAAAGAAAAAGTAATTTTTGATGAAGTCTCTTATTACAATGTCTTCCAAATTCAACAGCATCCTACTTCTTACGATAGAATTCAAACTATCAAAGGGTTAGTCGTGACTGATCACATGAGTAACGACGAAAAATACTCTATCTTAAATCTGCGTATGTTGTATGGCGATTTATTCTACCTAAATGGAGATAAATTGACTCATACTTCTTCCGTCCAGCATTCTATCCTCACCCCTGATTCTACCCCTTCTTATATCAAACCCTACAGCTTACCTGAAGCTCAGCGCCAAGAGGTAAATAAACAAATTCATGAGATGATGGACGATAATATTATCCAACCATCGAATAGCCCATGGAATTTCCCTCTTATCGTTGTCCCTAAGAAACCTGATAGGAACGGTAATAAGAAATGGAGAATCGTAGTCGCCGTGGGAAAAACAAAAATCAAAAAATAAAACATTGAAAAAATGTTTTCTTTTCTAATTTCGTCAAAATAAGTATCTAGATTTCACCATGATAATCACCACATGAACGTACATAAAAAAGAGCTTTTTCAAATCACCTTTTATCAAGATTTTTGTATATCAAAATTTTCTAGTACCAAAAAGGTAATCATTATAAACATTAATAAAATGCGATTTTTATACTGTTACATTCGGGCTGGGATTCGTAAAGATAAAACACTATTCCCTTTTAACTTTTCTAATAAAATTCACTTTTATTACACTTTTATCGAATATTCTAATATTTCACTTATTAAGTACCAGAACACTATTACTTAAACAATTCTTCAACGTTTCAAACCAATCACTTAATTTACTCTATTACTTTTCACTTATTTATCTTCACAAACTATTACTATCTCGAACTTTAACCAATCACTGTTATAAATCAACTGTCTCGCCCTCTTCTAAAAGCTGTCCTTTTATACCCGCTCCGCCATCTGACGAGAACTTTCTAACTAATTCTAAGTGGTTCTAGAACAAGGTTCAGTGGTGAAATACATTTACTTGACAGGTTCCAGTCTCCAATTGGAAGTGACACTTGGGTGGAACTTGTTTGGTGACTAAGGGGTTGTTTTCACTTCACCATTTTAGGTTACACGATACAATCCACACCACAATGTCCCCCTCTTAAACTTGTTCGTCCCGAACAAACTCGTTAACATTTTCACCATTATAACGATGAAGACGATCCACATGAACGACTTTCAGCTTGCCTCTTCCTCGTTGGATGCGATAGACAACGTCGTTGATGCGCTTTACGATTGTATAGGGCCCTTCCCAGTCTTGTTGCAACTTAGGCGATAAACCTTTCCTTCGATGAGGGTTATATAGCCATACCAGATCTCCTTCCTGGAATCCTGTAGTTGTCGTTTTAGTATCGTACCTCGTTTTCATGCGGTCACTGGCTATCTTAATCTTATCCCTAGTGTCTCGATGCACGTCCCTGATGATATCCCTGAGGTCTGTAACGTATTCCTCCTCACTCTCGGGCTCTTCGCATGGATATCCAAACATCAACTCGCTAGGTAGGCGGACTGTTCGACCAAATAAGATTTCAGATGGAGTATGTCCTGTGGTGTTATGCACTGCTCCTCGATAAGTCAATAAAAACATGGGAATCTGCTTATCCCAGTCTCTCTGGTCTTCGCCAACGACCTTAGAGAGGTGTTCATTCAGTGTCCTGTTGAAGCGCTCCACCATCCCATCTGATTGTGGATGAAGCGGGGTTGTCCTTGTCTTGTGAATCCCGAGTAACTGGCACACTCCTTGGAAAATCTTCGACTCGAAGTTCCGTCCTTGGTCTGAATGCAGTTCCATTGGTACACCGAATCTGCTTACCCAGTTATTGACGATTTGCTCCACCACGGTTTTAGCTTCTTGATTTGGGATAGCAAATGCTTCAGGCCACTTACTGAAATAGTCCATAACAACGAGGATGTAACGATTTCCATTGTTTGTTTCAGGAAACGGTCCCGCAATATCAACTGCTATCCTTTCGAAAGGGGCTCCAACATTGTATTGATGCATTTTGCCACGGACTTTCAGTCTCGGACCTTTGCTGGCCGCACATGTAACGCATTTCCTGCACCAAGTTTCAACGTCCTCCCTTGAATGAATCCAGTAAAAGCGTTCCCGCACTTTTTCGAGCGTTTTATTGATTCCCAAGTGGCCTCCAGACACTCCATCATGCAATTCCCTGAGCACTTCCTTAACCTTTGACCTGGGTACAACAAGCTGCATTACGAACGACTTTCCATCCGGGCTTTCCCATCTTCTTTTTAGAATGCCGTCTTGTACGTGAAGGGAGTCCCACTGCGCCCAGTATGCCTTCAGCTCGGGGCTCCTATTGGATATCTCCTGCCAGTCTGGTTTTCCCTCATGCTCCTTCCAGGCAATAATCGGTTCGATATCCGGATCTTCCCTTTGAGCCTCCCGTATTTCCCGCGCACTCCAGCCACCAATAGGCATAGCTCTCACCCTTTGGACGGAGATGACATCTTTTTCCTCGTGTCGTAAGCAATGTTTGCAATTTGCTTTGCACGGTCGACGGGATAGAGCGTCTGCATTAGAGTGAAGACTTCCCTTTCGATGTTGTATTTCGTAGTCGTACATCTGCAGCCGTTCGATCCACCTTGCGACTTGGCCTTCAGGATTCTTAAAATGCAGCAGCCACTTTAAAGATGCATGGTCTGTGCGGAGGATGAATTTCCGCCCATAAAGGTACTTATGGAAATGTTTTGTTGCCAATACCAAAGCAAGGAGTTCGCGCCTGGTAACACAGTAGTTCCTTTCTGGCTTTGAGAGAACTTTGCTGAAGTAGGAAACTACTTTCTCTTGGCCCTCGTGCACCTGGGAAAGGACGGCTCCAATTCCCACAT
This sequence comes from Cheilosia vernalis, assembly GCA_949126925.1. Lineage (NCBI taxonomy): Eukaryota > Metazoa > Arthropoda > Insecta > Diptera > Syrphidae > Cheilosia > Cheilosia vernalis. The sequence continues at coordinate 47,576,931 of OX421358.1, forward strand.
TACTAGCGTCTGCATCCACAATAAATGTTCTCCCAGGGGTGGGGTACGCTAGTATGGGGGCGTTGCACAACTGTTGCTTAAGTTCCTTGAAGCTGTTTTCGCACTCACCTGACCATTTGAATTGTTTGCCTTTCTCTGTCAGTTGATGCAAGCTCTTTGCGATCCTGGCAAAGTCCTTAACAAATCGTCTGTAATAGGTCGCAAGTCCCAGGAAGCTTCTCAGTTGATGTTTGTCTTTGGGAACCGGCCAGTTTTTCACTGCATCGACCTTCTCCGGATCAGTCTTGATTCCTTTGGAAGAGATGATGTGCCCGAGGTACTTCACTTCTGGTCTAAATAGCGAACACTTCTTCGGGTTAAGTTTTAGTTGCGCACTTCGTAGCCTTTGGAACACCTCCTTAAGGTTATCTCGATGTTCGTTAAATGTTTTTCCTACTACGATGACATCGTCCAGGTAGACCAAGCAGGTTTTCCACGTTAGTCCCAGCAAAACGCGCTCCATTAGACGTTCAAAGGTAGCCGGAGCATTGCACAGTCCAAATGGCATTACTGTAAACTGCCAAAGCCCGTTTCCTGCTGTGAATGCTGTTTTCGGATGGATCTGCACTTGCCAGTAGCCACTCTTCAGATCGAGAGTCGAAAACCATTTAGCTCCGGATAGTGTATCCAGGGTGTCGTCAATTCTTGGAAGGGGGTAGCTATCCTTCTTGGTGACGTTGTTGAGTTGGCGATAGTCCACGCAGAATCTCGTACTTCCGTCTTTCTTCTTGACCAGGACGACCGGCGATGCCCACGGACTTTTTGAGCTTTCAATCAGTCCCTCCTTTTCCATCGTCGAAACCATTTCTGCAACCTCCGTCTGCTTAGCCAATGGTAGTCGTCGGGGAGGCTGACGAATCGGTCTCGCATCTCCGGTGTCGATTCGGTGTTCTACGAGATGTGTTCGGCCATACTCGCTGTTCTGCGAAGCAAATATATCAGCGAACTCGTTGATTAAACTACCTGCCATGGACCGCTGCTCCTGATCCAGCTCGCACTCTCCGAGTATATTCTTTTTCATCTCCGATATCTCCGCAGGTCTAACCGCTTTCACATCACTTGCATTGGACAACTTTGTGACCGCAGTAATCGGTACGCACTTTCCAATCACTTCCCCTTGCTTTAGTTTCACGCTTCTGTGTTCCACATTGAGGACACGAACGGGAACCAAGTTGTTTTTAGATTCAACCAGCATCTTTCCGACAATATAGCTCTGATAATAATTTTCTGCATCTGGCTCGACTAGGTAGAATCAGTGGCTCCCAGGATCACCTTCCAGCTTTGTCCAAATAACTGTCTCTGACGAAGGTGGTAATATTTCGTCCTCACTTACAACTGTCCGTAGAGCTGCGACGTTCTCGTTCCCGTAAACCATCGGAATCTCGACGTTCTTGTACTTTAAAACTTGCGAACCGATGTCGAGCACAATATCATGCGTCTTCATAAAGTCGATTCCGATGATGCATTCGTCACATATATCAGCCACTAAGAATGCATGGGAGAAGACTATTCCTGCAAGGTTTATCGTCAAGAGTACTTCACCATACACCTTTGCTGTTGCTCCAGTTGCTGTTTTCAGACAGTAGCTGCTGGTGTTGTGCAGCCATGATTGGCGAACGATGTCCCTCCTGACTATGGAAGCGGTAGCACCTGTATCGATTGTGGCGACATACTTTTTCTGGTCGATATGGGCTTCCACTGTCAAGCTTCTATTACACCGTTTGGTCTGGGAAACCTGAATTGCGGTCCCGGGGGCGTCGATTCCAGAAACCAGCTTCTGCCCTGCGAAGTTGGTTCTTACTCGTTTCCCGACTGATGGCTTTGAGACGTTCCATCCGCCGAACGCTCAAACGCCTCCTCGTTCCTAGTTCTGCAATGTGGACAATTGCCCCGTCGACGTTCGGCTCTGCACTGTCGTTGTAAGTGTCCAATTTTGTTGCAGTTCCAGCAACGGATCGGTCCCCTTCGAGAACTATTAGGGTCTACTACTTCTGTTCTCTGGCACGAGCACTCGACGGATGTCATTTCTCTCACGCGGTGAAATCCTTTAGATGCTTGGTCAGCGGCTTTCATCGTTAAGGCAAATGCCAGTGCCTCAGGAAGAGTTCTCTTTCCAGCCATTCGAAGAGCCATTTGCAGTTGTCTGTCCTCTATGGCTTGTGTAAATGCCTCAATAGCCATTTCATTGATGACATCTTCGCCGGCATTGGGATAAGACAAGTGCGCAAGCCGTTCAATATCAGCTTGCAACTGCTGAAGTGTTTCTCCCCTCTTCTGGATTCTACTGCGCAGTTGTACTCTATACACTTGCTGCATGTGGTCGTCACCAAATCGCATCTCAATAGCCTTCACCAAAGCCACGTAGTCGCGTTGTTTTTCTTCGGAGATAGTTTGAAGCAATTCTGCAGCTGTACCTCGTAATGCGAGCGTTAATGCAATCGACTTTTCCTCGTCGTCCCATCCATTGGTCGTTGCAGCTGCTTCGAACTGTCTCTTATAAATTGGCCATGATGTTTGACCATCAAAAACGGGTGGTTGCATCTCCTTCCTTCTTGGGCAGTCAGCAGAATATTCTCGAGCCTTCTGCTTCTTGACTTTTTCGAGCTCTTTAGTTATGTTCTCGATGTTTGTGCCGAACTCTCTGGCTATGTTCTTGATGTTTGTTCCAAGTTCTTTGGCTACGTTCTCGATGTTTGTCTCGTGTCTATGAAAAGTTTCATTAATTTCCTCGAACTTGGTTTCATGCTGGTTTAATTTCTCATCAATAGCGTTGATTTTTACATCTAGAACATTCTTAAATTCTTCCACGGCGTCTTTTTGTGCGGCGACAATGGAATTTTTCTGTTCTTCTAAAGAATTCTTTTGTTCTTCTAGAGAATTTTTCTGTTCTTCTAGAGAATTCTTCTGCTCTGCGAACTTAGATTCCATAGAATTTTTCTGTTCTGCGAACTTCAATTCCATAGAATTTTTCTGTTCTGCGAACTTCAATTCCATAGAATTTTTCTGTTCTTCTAGAGAATTCTTCTGTTCTTCCATCTTGGCAAGAAGTAATTCCATCATAGCGCTAATATCAACGCTTGTACTTACTTGTTCTTCTGCCACAGCGAATAGCATGGTTTTTGGATCTTCTCCCTCTTTTTGCACAGCTTCCTGCAGACGAAGTATGAGGTCACTTTTCCCTCCAGCTGTGGAGAGATTCCGCTTTTCTAGTTCACTTTTCAATTGGGGTATGCTTAGATGTAGCAATACACGACCGATTTTGTTTGTCTCTTGTAATTTAGAAAATCACAAATTCACTTTTTTTTTTTTTTTCTTTTTTTTTTTTTTTTTTAACCAACTTCACTTAGACACTTAGCACAGAATAAGTTTTATCCCACTTCTGACACCAATGTTACATTCGGGCTGGGATTCGTAAAGATAAAAAACTATTCCGTTTAACTTTTCTAATAAAATTCACTTTTATTACACTTTTATCGAATATTCTAATATTTCACTTATTAAGTACCAGAACACTATTACTTAAACAATTCTTCAACGTTTCAAACCAATCACTTAATTTACTCTATTACTTTTCACTTATTTATCTTCACAAACTATTACTATCTCGAACTTTAACCAATCACTGTTATAAATCAACTGTCTCGCCCTCTTCTAAAAGCTGTCCTTTTATACCCGCTCCGCCATCTGACGAGAACTTTCTAACTAATTCTAAGTGGTTCTAGAACAAGGTTCAGTGGTGAAATACATTTACTTGACAGGTTCCAGTCTCCAATTGGAAGTGACACTTGGGTGGAACTTGTTTGGTGACTAAGGGGTGGTTTTCACTTCACCATTTTAGGTTACACGATACAATCCACACCACAATACGAAAGGTTATTTAATGTGATTATTTTTCCGCACAACATAAATTTTACTTTAAAAAGTTAATTTTTTCGCAAAAAAATGCCTATCAAAATAATTATTTAAAAGGGAATTTGAGTACGTTGGAAAGGGATAAATTACCACGTTTCTTGGGACAAATAAGTAGGTATTGAGTACTTAAACACTCTGCCTGCCACCGTATGCGACGGATTCTATGGGACAGTTCGTTCCGTCAAATAGGGCAATTCGTCGACGCGACGGACGCAACGGATTCTATGGGCTGGGCCCTCAACACTTTCATTCGACGAAGGAATTGCAATCAAAGCACTCATACAATGGTGTTCAGGATGGGGCATTTCAAATTTAACGTAAGTCTTAAAGATCGTAAGAGGACTACTAGAGAACAATTCCATCGTATCTACGATTCCATTGGATGGATTTCTTCTTGTATGATTACATGAAAAATCTTAATGGACGAAATTTGGAAAGAGCATCAGCCTTGGGATAGCGAATTACCAGGGCTCTAATCGCGTAAACACAAAACGATCGAACGACATCGTCTAGTCTAGACGATACTTCTACTTCGTGTAGCAACCAAAAAACGATAGGTAATCATTAGAAGCGATTGGACGATGATCGCTTTTTTTTTGTTGCTTCACGTTACTAAGTCAAAAGTCAAATACCATCGTCGAAACGATTCGATTAAACGATGGCTATTTTGCAGTCGTTTCATCGTTTTTGGTTCATTTTTTCAGTTATTTAAAGGAAGGCACACTCTTTGGAGGCGACTCAATCTTATCCGAGTTGTAAAAGAATGCATTCTTTGAGAAAAAAGAAATGATTATTGCACTTGAGTTTCATTTGTTTTATATTTTTTTTTACATTTAAGCAATCAAAATGCTCAGCTGTTCCACGAAATCTAAGATCTTTTAATTGCTTTAAGAAATTTTTGAAATTTCACTTTCACATTTTACACTGCTTGGGCGATAAGCGTTTACTTGCATCAGGTTGTACTTATAGATTACTTATAGAATCCTTATTTCTTACTACCTACCCATTTTTGCAATGACAACGACGAAAAATACACAAATTCAAGAAAAAACAAAAAAAAGTTTCATAATTTTTTTGATTGCTTAGGTCTCTTACTTTGTTTACAGTCATGTTCAAACTGTTCAAAATGAAAACGAGGAACGATTCGATTGAACGAAACGACGATGATGTTATATGAAGCAAACTGAAAACGATATCGTTTTGTTCAATCGATTCGACGACTATCGTTTCCTGAATTACGCGATGAGAGCCCAGAATTACTGAAGGATGAACTCTAAGTCATAAATGTGCTAATTTCTATGTGGTTAAGCATCACACGCTCAACGCATATCGAAATTCGAAATTCATGTTTTTTGCTATGCATCCGAAAAGGCATACACTGCAGCATTAAATTTGCGTGCCATTGACCAAGACGCAATAGTAATTATATCTATTTTTTTTTTTTTTTTTTTTTTTTTCAAAAACCAGAGTCGTTCCGATGAAAAAGAAAGCATTGGCACAAGCATTGGTTCAGACGGTAAACAGAATGGAACTCAACAACAAATAAATATTTGCTTGGTTTAGGTAACACTGGCATGGATTAAATCAGCCCCATATACTAGCACTAAGTTTGTGGGTCATAGAGTCGCAGATATTCAAGAGCAGACAGACCCGAATTGCTGGAACTATAGCCCTTTTTTATTATCAGCCAGGATCTATATATATCATCGATTTACATGCATTACAACAACAGCATATCCTGCTTCTCATCGAGATCATGAATCATGATCTGAAAATTATTTCTACTATTGCTCGCAGCACTGTTTGGCGCCTTTTTTTTCATTCTTGAAAGTTGGTGTGCCTGTAAAAGATAGCCACACAGTCACGTTGCCAGACTAAAAAATTCAATACTCTTCATAGCACAAAAAATCAATCAGCATTTTAGGTACATCCAATAAATTTCTAGTCCTTGGAGATTTTGCTTTTTAATTCTGTAAAGGTATGACAAGCCCAGCGAAATATTCCATAATTGTTTAAGTAAATGTTTAACAAAAAATTTTTATGAAATGTGTCGCAGTTCGTAAATAATTATTGTTTCACAAGTTTTCCGGTAGAAAGGTGAGAGTTGTTTTTTGTTTTTACATAAAGTACAAATCAGGTACAAATGTCCAGAGATCTCGGAATATCTAATGAAAAATGTAAACTAGCAGGCTGCATAAATTTAAACTATTTTATAACTGCAACTGTTTTCGCCGAGTTTTTTTTTGGACAAATAGCTTTAAATTTACGTGAAGTGACGATTTTATTTTAACAATGTTTTCATTATATTTCGAACTGATTTTAAACACTTTAAATAAGTTCTTAAAAAACTCTCACCTTCAAAAATTAAAAATTATTAATTTGATTGATATGGCAACACCCCCGACAAGCAACTGAAATGTCGTTGTACAGAATGTTTGCAATATGGCTGGTGGCATCGTCGTCTTTTGAAAACAACTGTTGCCACAACTCGTCTATGATCCGTATTGTTTTATTTTCGTGATCTGATTCGGATCAGATCACGCTGATAATAAAATACGGCTAATATGATCTACTTAATAGATTTTATAAGTTACAGCGACTGGTAAGAGTGACTGCTTTGCTTATTGTTTCATTGACAATTTCATATTGAAGAAATCTTTACCTCGCACCGGGCCTGTCAGTAAACGAGATTTCATCAGCTCGGACCAGACTTTTAACCATCGTTCAGCGAGAGTGCTTTGCCGAGGATATCAAATAACGACGCAATTACCAAGGGCAGTAAACTGGAAGCTTTCTCCAATTACTGATGTTGAAGGATTATTGAGGAAATGATGGAAGGGTATGAGTGGTCACTACCAAGACGGCCAGGATAAAACTTGACCTTCTCCCTATAGCAAATAAATAAAATGCAACATTCGCATGCTATAATTTCTATACAAAACAAGAAAAAATTGTTTTTAATATTTGAAATTAAGTTATTTATTTATTTGATATTCAAATTCAATAATTTGTGCATTAAAATGATCATTTGAATACGAGTTTTCTGAACTTTAATCTCGAAAGATTAAAATCCAATATTTTTGTTCAACAATCTAGTCCGGTCTATATTAAAATAATATTTCAATCAAGAATTTATAACAATTAAGTTATAGTTGACCAGAAATATAAGATCTACTATGATTACATTTTAATACGAACTTATTAAACCCATCAACTTAAATACATTTGTATTTGGTTTTAATACAGCATCTGAACCAAAGTAATTAGATTTAAATATATCGAATTTCGAGTTAGTTTGCGAATGGAGTGAACGATTTGGATAAAGCTTATGTCAAAGACAAATGTTAGAAAAATACAAACAAGTGGAAGTCATGATCAAAAAGGGAGTAACATTGATACCTAATGAGAATGTCATTCTTACAAGTAAGTAACTTTAATTTCAAAATATTCTTGTAAGAGCTTATAATAATTGCTTTTTTTTAATGGTGTGAAGCGCTAGAGATGTTCCTAGAGGATTCCAGTTCATTCCATATTTTCAAAGGGAATTTGCCTACACTTGACAATTTTGTATAGTATTGTAATATTTAAATCCAATAACAATTAGTATTAAAATAAAATATGATTGGTGTTGCATTGTATTTTGTATCCCATAGATATTTAAATCAAATCTAAAGAAGTATTAAAATATAATAAGATCGTATTATATTTTAATATTCTATGGGTTATAAAAAGCAAAAGAAGTATTGAATTTGAGGTGAAAGTATTAAATTTATATTTATACTTATATACAGCCCCAAAAATGTTAAATTTAGCGCCAGGAATTTTAATCGTGTAATAATAAAATTAATACTATAACTAACACATACCATAATTACCTACACTCTAATCTAAACATAAATTTTTAAAAATTACGAAATTGATTCCGTCCGAATTCTTCTAAGCTTTATGTATGAAGACCAAGAGAGGCGTCTATTCATTAACTATCAACCCATAGTATAAAATATTTTGTCGCTCTACTCTGAATATGTCTAGAAGTAAAAATTAGATCTTCCTAAAAAAAATCCTAAGCCCACTCCTAATTGGAAATTTTCGAACAATTAAAACAATGCATATATTATACCGTTCGAAAAATACAATGCCACATAGCTTAAGAGAAGCGTGTGTTCATTAGCTATCAATTCATATAAAATAAAATAATGCTCAATACCTATGACCTGATGAAATATTTAAAGTAAAGTGGCCCTCAAAAAGTCGGAAAGGCTCTCTTCTTTGCAGCAATACCTACCTGCTACCTTATCTGCAACTTCGTAATTATTGCTCGGATTTGTAAACAGTAAATATTTTCAAACACGATTATGACCTACTACTATTTTTTAAAGTTCAATGGAAAAAAATAAATTCACGTTCCACTGCGCCAGGTCTCGCGAGCTACTAACAAACATTCGAGAGTACTTGTAACTATCATGAAAGAGCTTCTCAATTATCCATTAGGATAGGACTCGGACTGAAATTCAAGATCCCTTGTATTCATCCAAAAAATTAAAAACTCACACATATCGAATGGTTGTGAAGGACTTTGATGCCTACGGACTGTTGCGCCATCTATTTTTTTTTTTTTTTTTTTTTTTGGAATAGGGTGTTTGGGCTTGGAATTCATAAATTTTACCGGAAACCCACAGGTTATTTGAGAGTTATTTTTCCATACTACGAAACAACAACACATTTTAGTTAAATTGCATCGTACATAAAGCATTGAATCCTAACGGGTCACAAGAATCTGCGGTATGGAAAATACGACTGAAGGAAAAAGGTGAGGGAGTTCTTATCACAATGGGTCAGTATTGAACAAACTAAAATGCTATCAAAAAAAGCAATTAATGTACACAATTATTGTTGTTTTTTGAATGTATTTACATACATAGATACTGCTTTTAAAATGAACTTGTGTTTTTTTTCAATAAACCACATAAAGCATGTGGCTCTTTTAGTTGTAAAACAAAAAAACAAAAAAAAAAAACATTTTTCGACTCTACCGCTCAATTGATAAAAATTCTTACCAGTGTCATCTATATCACTTTCGTTTTCTATTTCCGTTTGAGATTCACTTAGTCGAGCTAAATCTTCTTGTGTATGTGTTAACAAAGGATTATTGGGAGGCAATGAAGGCATTGATGTTGTATCACACTGCAAAGAGCCATCTTCAGCGTCTCTCAGCGTTGAAAGCACAGCTTGATGGAATTCTAATAAGTCATCACCTTAAAATATTTTTGATCCAATGAGATTCGTTTCAGTTTTAAAGTTACTTTTATATACCAACTAAGCGCTGTACAAATGACGATGGGGCCAATCCCCTGCGCCCATCAAGTAATTCAGCATCCAAATATCCACTTTGAGCATCACCACCGGACCAAACCAGTAAATAATCCCCAGCACTTAGTGAGAGTTCGCCTTCGGCGTCCCTAATAAAGAAGTAGGTAGTGTGTTAAGTAAAATTGTAGTTCATTTCAATACAAAAATAATAAATTTCAGTTTACTCTTTTTCATTTATTTATTTAATTTTTTGAATAATTCAATAGTTTTATTTTACTAAGATTAAATAAAATTAATAATTGGGTTTGAATTATCTGTAACAAAACTCGATTTAATTTTGGCACTGGATCCTACAATTTATTTGTTTTACCGAGACTTCGAAGGAGTGTGTTATTAGGCGTATTTTATTAGCAGCGTGATTTTTGTTTTGGCTTAAATACCCTTGTATTTACTAATTTTAAATATCATATCATTAACGACTCAAGCAAGCTGCAATAGTGGCTTAAAACTAGAACTTAAACCTTAGTATTCAAGATAGGACCTACAACTAGAGCTTAAAGATAAGAATGGTGAAGGAGATCGACTTTAAGGGTTTTTAAGCAACAAAATTTAAATGCGTGAAATATATTAAGATACAAAACAGTCGACAAGCTTATTTGCAATTTTGCAGGTACACATTTTGACTTCCGTTCATTCCCGTGCATTTAAAGGAAAATAGATTCATTTTCATTGATATACCTACAATTAATAATTATTTTTTTATTTTTTAATAAAAATTAACGTTATTCTAAAACTTTTAATTTACTTTTTTGTTGTTTTCCGTTATTAAATTAACTCAATTTGGAAAAGAATTAAAAGCAATTTTTATTATTATTTTGAAAGAAAACCATAGTAAATTAACCGCCAGTACAAAAATTGCAGTTTGTTAACATTAAAATGATTATTTGTTGGATTCTATTTCACCAAAAATGTACAGTTAGAAGGTTTTTTTCGTCAGATTCGTGATAATCCCATAATTTTCATGCTTTTTTCCTATTTGCACGAAAGACGAAATGTTTTACGGACATTAAAATTTCCACAGAGATCTATAGATGTCGAATCGACGAAGCTTGAGAGGAAACATCGAATTATAAGAATATCTGCAGCGTTTCTGCGTTTCTCGAAGGTATTAAGGTTAATAAGTTGAAGGCGGTCACGATAGGGACCGTTCCAAGAGAGACCCCAAAAAGAAAATTGAAGAAAACGACGCCCAAGTAGAAATTTGTGACTATTATCCAAATTAACTTTTAAACATAGTCACCAAACGGTATATTTGACTCAATTTTGCATCGATAAGGGCGTTCCAATAAGATGTTAACTATTTGACATTTTCGTTAACATTACGTGTCTCAAAGATACAAATAATGTCCTTTACTGTAATCTGTAACATATTAAAAAACACAAAAACTTTGAAGTTGCTTTTTAATGTTACCACTTAACAGCTCCACGAACTGACAACGCATTGTCTGAATTGTAACTACCGAAAGCGACCATAATATTTTGGTGTTTATTTTTCAAACAATCTTCAAACTTATTTCTGCTGTAGGTGTATGCACGGAGAATTATTTTACGACTGGCTCGAACGAAACTTCTTCGTTGATCAACAGTTTGATTAGTTGTTTTCTTATTTTACTAGGTATGTAGGTTCATAAAATACAGAAAAAGGAATATTGTTAAATAAAATTCATGTTTGCGTTTGGGCATTCATGTCTGATATGGGCAGTATATTATCAAATAACGATGTTTTTAAAAGTTTAAGCTCTCAGTAACAGGCAATTGTCGCATGTTCTGGTTAGAGAGGTATAAGCGCCAACTGTACTTTTTTATGCTCTTACAGTTTATAAGATTTTTGAGTACAAGGTAAAGTGTAGTCGGAATTTCTGTTTTCCGATCTACTAGGACATGCTTTTATTTTTGACTGGAATACTTTACTATAACTCTGGTTTAAGGCGTCTATGATTGGAAGTAGGGTTCGTATAAGACCGATGTATTTACATACATGTAAGATTTAAGAGGTTTGTTTTTGAATTTACATTAGAAGTTATAAACCGAATATACCGATGGAAAAGTAGGTAGTGTGAGTTTCTGATTGTGCAAGTGGTTGGAATTATTTTAAGGTGTATAGTCAATATGGTTGAAGAGAAGAAGTGAGTAATATTTGCTAAAAATAAGTTTTGCGTCGCTGTTATTGCATTTTGGATGAAAGTGCGGTATTGAGTTTTAAAAGGATGTATGAACATAGATCGGCTTTTGGGTAGTAATTTTTGAGAAATAAATATAATTACAAAACTTGGTTTATTAAATTTTTTTGAGAAAAACTAAGTATATGGAATCTTAATTAGTGTTATTTCTTTTATCAAAATCGTTAGAACGGTTTTTGTAAAATTTGGCAAACAGTACCAAATATTGCAATGTTTATTGCTTAACTATTTAGCTGAAAAACGATTATAAGACATTGTTCGGGATGTAAGCATAACTTCGTTTTTAAAGTTTTATCTAAATCGAAGATGTTGTTTTCGAGATATGAGCAGTTTCTAAAATTAGCGTTTTAGGTTCTACGAATTGAAAATTAAGGACACAATAATTTTGAAAATATGAATTTGACTGTAAGTTTCTATTTGGGTCAAAATCTTTACTACCGTTTTCAGGCAAACTAAACAAAACAAAATTTTTAAAAAATTACTATTCTCAAAAATCCGTTGTACGATAATATAGAGATAAGCTGAGTTTGCTAATAAGTTATAAATCACAATGGAGGTTGGCAACTCTGAAGAAGCAAAGAGTGGACTCAACAGCAGGGCAGTGAAGTAAAGATTTTTTTGGAGTTTAGGAAATATATTTTGAATTGTGTATTAAATCAAAAGTACTGCTAAAGAGGTGTATCAGCAATTCGAGTGCAAGCGCGGATCTTGTTACTTTGGCCAAAATAAGTACCTAACCCTTTTTTGTGTACTGGGAGTTGGAAAAATTGCTTTGCTCCAGATCTGACAGCAGCATTCAATTTCGCCGACAAAAAAAAAAACAAAAACAGCTGATGGAAACTGGTATGTACCTATGCTAAGTATAATTAAACTTTATCTTGGAAATCCGGCTAGCAAGTTTGGGTACATACTAAAGACAGTCATCTAGCCAAAACTTGCATAATTTGGGTGCACTATGAAAGAAAGTGTTTAGAACGTTTTTAGAACGGATGAAACCCGAGTGTACCTAAACTCGAAGTTCGTTGGTAAAGAATTCGATATAATACCATCGTATTTGAATTGCAGTCACTGGCAAATAGAATAGAAATGTGATGGTGATAGGAGACTTAAATGTAGGAATGGCGGGTTTTACAACATTACCGGTTTTCGGTTATTCCGGTCTTATTTATCACAAATGTAATACTAATAATAATACCACAAGATTGTTTTATGAGTGCATTTGTGTCGTAATAAAATCCCTTCGAATTATTTAATAACCGTAACATAGTTTATTGGAATGCTTTGATTTATTCGTTGTCGGATGGCGCAAATCAAAACTTATTGCAACGTTAGCAAGTGAATATTTTTGAAAACAGTTCATTAATTTCAGAATAAATTAAAATCTCATGTATGAAGCTACATAGGAAGCGTGTTAAGATCTTATCGCTTTTGGTTTTAAATATAAGTATAATTTGATCTATTACAAATTGTATGGCTTATAATTACTTAATTCGGGAAACTTTTATGCACGAAAGCTGTCATATTTCCCCTTCTATGAATTCACACATATTCTCGTACTGCCTGTTACCTCCATAAGTTAATAAATTTGTTATTTCTCGTGTATTTTGCTGAGTGCTGATAATTCTATTTTTCTAACTATACTAGCTGGCCCAGCAAACTTCGTTCCACCCAAATTTGTTAATGTAATGAAAACAATAACTCCGAGAATGCACAATTTAAATTCTTTATTCAATAGAAATAGCTAAAGTATAGCAATGTCGATGTGCGTCGGCTAACCTTCCGACTTTCACTATAGTGCTTTACGGCACGCCACTTACAACTGCCCATGTAAGAAACATGGGAGTTCAATTATATTGATGCCACAAATACGCAGAGATTGTCCTTTCGACTTATTTGTTGTCTTAGTGAAACCGAGACGCACGGGAAATTGAAGACGTATAAGACGCAATGGAAAATAGTTTCCCCTCAAAATCGTTGCTTACATGACATTAGATTTCATATTCTTTACGACCGAATCAAACACGATCCGTAAAAAAGTTTCGCTGCATTGAGGTTAAACAACATACTTATAACTGAGTCGAATTATGATACAAAATTGTGAATAGCGGTAAGCCCGAAACATCCAAAGAATTAAAAAGTTATAAACGATTTAAAATGTCAAATAGTGTTTTTTCTCACTCCTGTTTGCCGTCTGTATCGAATGATCATTCTTCGACGAAATTAAGTACACCAGCAGATATTGTAGTGCGTATTTATTTACTGGCAAGAATGCACCCATCCGATGGTAAATTTGTCTTTGAATCTGTTAATCCGAATTGTGCAGTGTAGAATCCCGTATCATCAGAACAAGTATGTTTCTATGATGTATAAAAGAGAAATAAAGTGCACGACTGGGTCGAACGAAACTTTCTCGATACTAGACAAAAGAAAACAAAATCCTCTTTTAGATATTCATCTCATATGGCAGAGTTATATAAAATAACATAATAAATAATATAAGTTTTTAAAGGTTAAAGCTCTCAGTAACTGGCAATGTCGCAAGCGTCTACTGTACTATTTTATAAGGTCTTACTCCTCACTCGATTTTTGAGTACAGTACAAGCGTACCTAGTAGCAGTTTCTGTTTTTGACCTAAGGATATGTTTTTAATTTTGATTGGAATATGTTTTAAGTTTTCAATATCCCGACCGATATCTTAAGATAGATTATGTAATAATTCAGGCATTTGTGAATTTGCATTAGTAGTTATATATTGAATATCCCGATGCTCGTGTGTGCGGTGCAATCGTATAGACCGTTTTCGAGATATGTCGAAATTTCAAAAGTACCGTTGTTCGAATTTTTAGCCAAAAACTAGGTACGCAGTCATGGTAACCTCACCTACTTAAGTTTAAATATCAATTTTGGTTGAAATCGTTAGAGCCGTTTTTGATCAAATCAAACTGGTACGAAAATGTTGTATGGGAAGTACTATTAATATTGAGGTTACCTTGCAAAAAAAAAACACCTCCCGAACTGTAAGCCCGAAAACTCCAAATCCGAGGTTTGAACGTAATCCGGGAAGCCGTTTAAGCTGTAGGCCCGTGGAAGGACGGACAGACGGACAGACCGAGCAGAATTTTGCGACCCACTTTTTTGAGTTCCTCTATCATCGTAATATCAGAATTGATTAACCTCTCGAGTTCGAAATTTTATACGAAACCAATATCTTTCTCTTACTACGTAATGGAGAAAGTTAAAAATTATGTTCCAAGTCAACTTGAAAGCAATTTCTAAAATAATTTTTTTCCGAACGAAGTCACACGGAATCAGTTTTTGTACTGGGCACATTTTTAATGGCTCCGTAGGTGTATCTAATGGAACCAATTCCAGCACTTTGCCACTCGCACAGCCAAGGCCGTAATGCCCGTTTCGCCTTTAAATGCACACAATAGTCATTGCTCCAATATCGCAAATCACATCACCAGTCACCACCATAAGTTTCTGTTGGTTCATACCGAAATGGCAGTCATTCATATGCCGGCAACGATGCGCGAATTGCCACTCTTCAAATTTGACGGACGCAGTTCTCATTACATGCACTCTCAAATTGCTTGGCTGTTGATCTGGTTGAGTGATGCCAATTGAGGCACAATTAAGCCTTTTAGGAATAGTTCCGATGCTTGAGGCATTGAGGAATAATTTTAAGAAAAAGCGTACATTTTTGTGAAATGTTCTTACAATTAATCCATACAAATAAATTGAGTATTTTGTAAATCTGGCACTTTAATCATGGTTGCATCACTCATCTTCATTCGTGGCTGTATGAGTCATGCCTATTTTGCTATTATTAATTTGATTTTTATGTTAATCAAAATTATATACAAAAAATTATGAAGTAAATCCCTTGTTAGCCTCATATTTTTTTTTCATTTTAGAGTGAACCTGGGCCTCTGGGATTTTCGATTTGCAGAGAACAAAAACTTTTAATTACCTATAGATCAACAAACAATACGGTACCAACTTTTAATCACCCTGTACGATAGGTTTGTTGTAATTCCATAGTAAAATATGGAATTTTTGTACTATGGTAAATAACTTCGGCCTAATAACTTCGGTTCGGGTTGGCATTACTGATCTTATGAAAAGAAACGCTCTGTATGAAGTGAACTTAGCGAGTGAGAGTTTATTTAATAGGTAACAAAAGATCGGTTTTTGGTAGGTAACTAGTAAATATGTACATAATTCAGTTCAGTTATAACGTAAGTTTCAACATGAATGTCAACGAAAAAGAAATGCACAACTGCAGTGACTCAAGAGAACTGCAGTTGGGGACTACATATTATGCAGTGACTAACAATATTGTGAATAGGAAATGATAAATAATCTTTAACAGATCTGGGTCTTAAAAATCTTACTTTATTTTGCTTTGCTGAGATCTAAGCTCAAAAAAAAACATGCCTTCAGCCCTTCAGCCCCCTTCTTTTTCATCCGTTCGATGAGTGCATGACCGCTGTGACATTCCATGTGCGTATGACCTTGTTCAACGAGCTTATGTTCAATAAAATCGATATTTTGTAAAAGGTGGTCCATTGAAAACGCACGATGTTAATTATAAATAAAACAAAAAGTTTTCAGAGAATTATCTTAATATTATTTATTGTGATAGAAGGATCTATGACAATTCTTTGTGTAGACAAAATATTGGCTAAATGCTCGCCACGGCTTCGGTGGCATACCTCTATCCGGTGGTCCATAATTTCAAATACTCTGACACATAATCGAGGTTCAATGTCGTTAATGTGCCGAATTATCTTATCCTTTAGTTCTTGAATTGTTCTTGGTTTATGAAGGACAACCAATTTTGTTTCCAAAACGTATTTCATGGAGTTTTCTCGTTTTCGCTTCCGGTCGAGTACATTTAAAAGGGTATCACATTGTTTGTCTCCAATGTAAATTATGGAACCGATATATAGAATTCTTTGGTCATAGCTCCCTAAAGAAAAGTAATGCCGAATTCACAGCGTTGAACGCGTGCGTGCGTCGGCGCGCTTTGACACGCTTTATAGAAATTTTACGATTTTAAGTGCCAAAGCGAGCGAGCAACAATTTTGTAAAACGAAATGCTGCTTTAAAGCGAATGCGCGTTGAGAGAGTAGAGTATGACAGATTTAAAGTTCGGTTTGTTTTTGAATACTGTACACAAATTTGGAGCAGAATTCAAATATCAAGTGTACTTCCTTTTATCTAATAACCGTAATTTTTGTACAGGAATCGAAAAACTATTCGCCGAAATAGATAAAAAATCATATATAACATCATATCAAAGCAAAGAACAGCCTTAATACGGATACACTACCAATGATTAATATTAGAATACGTCATTTACACACACTAAATTTATTAATCGGCATTGAAAAACATATACGTGTTTTTAAAATAAACATTTTTGGATCTGTGCCACTCCATCTAAGAACGAACACATCTGCAAGCTGTCAAGCAAAAATTATGCACAAGATTTCAAAAGTGAGTCAAGAATATAATATATGTAAAGATGTTGTATTTAGATGTAAAAAAGAACGTTATTTAGTAGGTATAGAATCTAGTTTTCTTCGAAATCCTCCATTTCACGATTTAATTTTAAATTTTAAAACTGTCAAACGCGCGTGATAGAAGAAAGTAGCTCAGGCGTCGCGTTGAACACGATATTTACGATCTAAAGTCGACTCAACGCCTGATGCTGTATTTTGTGTGGCAGCATTATGAACGCTTTGTTTCTACATATAATCTGTCAACGCGACATTGTGAATTGGGCATAATGCTTAAAAAGCGTGTTAATTTTGTGTATCCCAATCCTTTCATGACATTTGCTTTAATATCAAACGGTTTACAAACACCACCTTTTACACTATTTCCGGAAAGTGTTTGCGAAAATGAACGAACGTTCATTATTACATAGCAGACATTGAATTTCTTATTTCGACTTGGGCTCTTATTTCAAAGGAAAATTTTGTTGAAAATATAAAAGGCATAGCCTTTACAGATAGGCTATTAAAACAAAACAAAAAAAAATATTTATAAGAGGCTATAAAACGGACGCAGAAAAAAATTTTAATTGTTACGAGTTATAGTACATTTTCACCGTACCTAAATTCATCATTTCGGCTAAATTCAACATTTCAGGCCAAATGTCCAACATTTCGCCATATATATATTTATTTCCCAACATTCCCAAATGTTGAATTTCAGCGAAATGTTAAATTTCGTCGCTGCATTTGTAATTTTGTCAAATCAAATTTTGCACGTCATTTATTGGCTTTTACAACAACTACGCTCTACTTGACACTTCGAAACTCGTAATAGTTGTTGCAATTGCGTGCTGAAAATCCTACTTTACTTTGCTTTGCTGAGATCGAAACTCAAAAAACACGGCTAATGTATTTAATATGTCTGAATTATCATTTAAATTCATGTTTAAAATAATATAGCTAAAAAACAAGTTCTTTAGATTCAACCACTTCTGACTTCTAAACAGAAAGAAAGTAATCAATTTGACACTAGCTGTCATTTGAAATGTTGAAGTTTCAGTGGGAATGGCAAACTAGATTTCGAAATTTTTTTTTTTTTAATTTTTTAATTTAGCTAGGTGCGGCGTAAATGTAAATATTATTAAACAGTTATTCCAAAACAGTATTTAAAAAAAAATTGACAGGCACTCCGGGAGTGCCGACAGAAGTTATTACTTGAACAATGTGCATTTTTCGAATCGCCAGGAAATATGTATATTACAATTTTCACTTTTATTTAAAGCGCTATTGTACATGAACCTACATTTCCAAACACATACATGAAATATTGAATTTAATAATTAATTGGTATTCTTTGAAATGAATACCTATGAAATTCATGAATTTTCATCTACAAAAATTATACATACATATTACAATTTCCATTTAATTTGTAAATGAAATATCATACAACCATGCACACATACAAAGTTTCATTGGGATCGGTTGAGTTTCTCAGAAAACGGACAACAGCGCCACCCATTGGGTCCAAAACTATCCTATCTTTCTAGCTGCATACAACCATGCACACATACAAAGTTTCATTGGAATCGGTTGAGTTCTTCAGAAAACGGACAACAGCGCCACGTATCGGGTCCAAAACTATCCTATCTTTCTAGCTGCATACAACCATGCACACAAGCAAAGTTTCATTGAGATCGGTTGAATTTCTCAAAAAAATGGACAACAGCGCCACCTATCGGGTCCAAAACTATCCTATCTTTCTAACTGCATACAACCATGCACACAAACAAAGTTTCATAGAGATCGGTTGAGTTGCTCAAAAAAATGGACAATAGCGCCACCTATCGTGGTTTTCTTTAAGATCGGTTGAGTTCTTCAGAAAACGGACAACAGCGCCACGTATCGGGTCCAAAACTATCCTATCTTTCTAACCGCGTACAAACATGCACACAAACAAAGTTTCATTGAGATCGGTTGAGTTTCTTAAAAAAATCTACAACAGCGCCACCTATCGGGCCAAAAACTATCATATCTTTCTAACTGCATACAACCATGCACACAAACAAAGTTTCATAGAGATCGGTTGAGTTGCTCAAAAAAATGGACAACAGCGCCACCTATCGGGTCCAAAACTATCCTATCTTTCTAGCCGCGTACAAACATGCACACAAACAAAGTTTCATTGAGATCGGTCGAATTTCTCAAAAAAATGGACAACAGCGCCTCTTATCGGGTCCAAAACTATCCTATCTTTCTAACTGCATACAACCATGCACACAAACAAAGTTTCATAGAGATCGGTTGAGTTGCTCAAAAAAATGGACAACAGCGCCACCTATTGGGTCCAAAACTATCCTATCTTTCTAGCCGCGTACAAACATGCACACAAACAAAGTTTCATTGTGATCGGTTGAGTTTCTCAAAAAAATGGAAACTATCCTATCTTTCTAGCTGCATCCAACCATGCTCACATACAAAGTTTCATTGAGATCGGTTGAGTTTCTCGGAAAATGGACAACAGCGCCACCTATCGGGTCCAAAACTATCCTATCTTTCTAGCTGCATACAAACATGCACACATGCAAAGTTTCATTGAGATCGATTGAGTTTCTCAAAAAAATCGACAACAGCGCCACCTATCTGGTCAAATACTATCATATCTTTCTAGCTAAATACAACCATGCACACAAACAAAGTTTCATTGAGATCGGTTGAGTTTCTCAAAAAATCGACAACAGCGCCACCTATCGGGTCCAAAACTATCCTATCTTTCTAGCTGCATCCAACCATGCTCACATACAAAGTTTCATTGAGATCGGTTGAGTTTCTCGGAAAATGGACAACAGCGCCACCTATCGGGTCCAAAACTATCCTATCTTTCTTGCAACTCGCACGCAACGCACATCGAGAAGCAAGAACCCGTTTTAAAAAAGCAATTAAGTCCAGCAAGCGTCTCTGTTTTAAGAACCTTTGCGAAGAACTTAATAAAGACGTCTGAGGTAAAGCTTACAAAATCGTATCGATGAGGCTAAAAGGTCCCCGTATGCAATCGCCAACGTGCCCAGTATTGTTGCGGCAAATAGTTGAAACTTTATTTCCCCGCCAAGAAAGTAGTGGGCTAGGCACCTAGGGCCTATACCCATCATTACACACGAAGAACTATTCGAAGCATGTAAGAAGGTACGCGATAAGAAGGCTCCGGGAATGGATGACATCCCAAATAGAGCGCTAAAAATCGCAATCAAAGCACGGCCCGACTTATTCTCCGAAATTTTTAACGCGTGTCTCCAGGAGGGCGTCTTTCCTGAGCCTTGGAAGCGTCAAGGACTTGTCCTACTGCCGAAAGGAAAGGGGAATACAAACGAGCCATCCTCTTATCGCCCTATCTGTTTACTGGACACAATTGGTAAAATTCTTGAGCGGATCATTTACAATAGGCTCCAGCCAGCAATTGAAATGTCCGGAGGCCTCTCGGACCACCAATACGGTTTTCGTAAATCAAGATCTACCGTAGACGCAATCAATGCGGTAATAACGAGAGCCCAAGCCGCTATAGAGGGCAGGCGTTGGAAAGGAGGCACAAAAAAATACTGCGCCGTTATAACCCTGGACGTAAAAAACGCTTTTAATTCAGCAAATTGGGAGCGTATCATGAGCTGTCTTTACCGGATTGAAATACCAGAATATCTCCGTAAAATGGTAAAGAATTATTTTGCGAATAGAGTCCTGTTCTATGATTCTGATGAGGAAATAAAGGAGTATGAAGTAACTGGCGGCGTTCCACAAGAATCGGTCCTAGGTCCCTTGCTGTGGAACGTCATGTATGACGAAATTCTGCGCCTACCGATTCCAAGAGAAGCGTCAATCATCGGGTTTGCGGATGACATTGCCGTGGTGATTGTGGCAAAAACTAGAGAAGAGGTCGAACTACACTGCAACGAGACAGTTGCATCTGTACGTAGTTGGCTAGCTAATGCCGGTTTGCAACTCGCAGATCATTAAATACCTAGGAGTGGTTATTGATGCTCGGCTAAGCTTTAAATATCATCTAGAATATGTATGCGAAAAGTCTGCAAAAATTGTTAGTGCACTTTCGAGGTTGATGAGTAACATCGGAGGCCCGAAACATAATAAAAGACTACTTCTTGCAGGAGCTGTCGGTTCAACACTCATGTACGCAGCCGAAATATGGTCAAGTTCCACGAAAGTTAAGTCTTATGTACGCGGAACTAACTCCGTCTACCGTCTTAGTGCACTAAGGCCCATTTTATTCACTCGAAGTTGAACACAACTTGGGAAGTTTGCCATATAAAAATCCCGAAGTTGTGTTCAACTTCGAGTGAATAAAATGGACCTAAGAGTCGCCTGTGCATTCAGAACTGTTTCAAACGATGCTATACTCGTCGTATCTTCAATGCTACCCATCGATTTACTCGCTGAAGAAACGAAAACGCTAAGAACCGAGCGAGTTCGAAATGGCCGGATAGACGACGATAAAAGAAGGTACGAAAGAAATCGCAGTATCGCAACCTGGCAACAACAATGGAACGAATCGTTGAAGGGAAGATGGACACATCGTCTCATACCAGTGATTGATGCATGGATTAAACGAACTCAGGGCGAAACAAATTTCTATCTGACCCAGTTCTTGACGGGTCATGGCTGTTACAGGGAATATCTCTTTAAACGCGGCCATGAATCCATCCCAAACTCTCCACATTGCGAGACCGTTTCTGAAAATGCGGAACACGTGTTCTTTCATTGCCCACGGTACGAAACCGAGAGGATTGTCTTACGGCATCAATTTGGGGAATGGCCCACTCCTGACAACATCGTAAATTACATGTTGCTTAAAGACGAAAATTGGACTATCGTAAGCAACGTGGCCGTGCGAATACTCCGCGATCTGAGGCGTTTAGAGCGCCAACGAAAAGTGAATAGCTTAAATAATAGACAGCCCTATTATGGCTATCAAATATCAATTGTTTGATACTTGATAACATCTATCAATTCAACGATATTTTGGTATTATGAGTATCAATTGATAGTTTTTACCCCATTGTGAATGCTAATCAAAATATCATTGAGAATGGATTCTGTTTTGAAGTTTGACGTTTCTAATTTGTATGACATAAAAAAACCAAACCAAACTATTTCATCATAATCCATTTAAAATCAAAAACTACCGATTACATTTCGGTCTAAAGTCGCTTTTTTAACAATAAAAACAAGGAACTCAATTTTATTATTTGGTGTTAAAATAAATTTTTAACCGCCGGAATATTTGATACGTATCAACAAGAAATTTGTGGTTGATAGAATATTTGATGAATATCAATTTTTTTGACAACCGTACCTAATACCAAGTTTATCGATAAAACTATTCACAATAGATCCTAAATCCAACAATATTCACAATTCATCAAAAATGTTGATAGGTTGATAACCATAATACCGATTCATTCATTTTGTTGATACGTATCAATTATTATCAAATATCGTGTTGATATTTGATAGTCATAATAGGGCTGAGAGTGATCTAATATGGCTTTATACCGACCCCCGCGAAGTAATGCCTTACGGCGGTTCCGCGGGGGACAAATATCGGTCTGTTTAGGAAGGGAGGTGGTTTTAGCCGGTAAGAATCCGGCACTACTAATGAACGTCGGATCATTGGTGCCTCATGCAAGGTTTCCACCTTCCATCGCAAAAAAAAAAAAAAACTATCCTATCTTTCTAGCTGCATCCAACCATGCTCCCATACAAAGTTTCATTGAGATCGGTTGAGTTTCTGAAAAAAAATCGACAACAGCGCCACCTATCGGGTGTCGGTTTCTCGGTGACGATGACGCGGTGTCGATTTAAAGGTAACGCGAATTAATTAATTTCTTCCCATCTAAAAGTGTCCAACGCGCCTAAAGAAGTAATAACTTCAAAAAAACTACTTAAGTTACTAGGTTTCTTTGGAGTAACTTCTGTTTTAAAAATAGATATGATCAGAAAAAAATAACTGGAGGTAAATTAAAATATGTATAATGAACACGATGTTGCCTATAACTTAATTTTGTCCTAACTCGAGTTATCGATGCTTGTTATATGGTTTGTGGCAAGATCAACTGATATATTTGATTTATGAATTAGTCACTAAAAATATTCACCCCTATGGTGGAATACGCCGGGGGGACGTTTCACTCAAATTTAACACTTTGCATCGTAGAATACATTCGAAGTGAATGATTCACCTGTAGGTAAAGTGAATGCGTTTAACGCCATCTTAGAAAACGATCGAAGTGAAACTCCCCATACAATCTTTGACATTTCAAATACGCAGGTAGTTCATTGCGTAATCCTATCGTTTGTTGTGCGGTTTCGTTATTCGTTGTCATTTTCCAAAGTTTGTATGTTCGGAACATCGAAAACATGAAAATGTTGGTTTAATTAATTATAATTATAAACAATTTGAATAACAATTGCATTTCACAAAACTCACGTCGGATCCGAAAGTTCCATGATGTAATATGCACGCATTCTACTGTCGTAGGATGCTCTTTCCACGTTGTTAAATAATACGTAAATATAAGCCTACATTGTAAATTTATTTTTGATTTGATTTATGCAAAATACTTTTTAAATTGCTTTGCCCTATCTCTGCTGCCATTTAATGCAAAGCAGCTGATTTTCGAACCAACTTTGAATGAAAATACCTGTCGATAAGGAAGTCTCTCCCGGCGGATTCCACGATGTATACGAAAAGTGAAAGTGAATCGAGTAGGTGAAGTGAATCTCAAATACGCCGTAGGTATTCCACTATAGGGGTGATTATGCCACTGCAAATTTTATGAACTGTTGTGTGGGCTTATAAAATGACATCTACTATTACCTTTGCTTTGGTACAATTATTATTTGATGCCCAATAAATCTCGATAAATATTTAAACCAAAGAAAATAATTTCCAATAATCAATCAGCCCAAATGGTTTCATAATTTTTTAGTCCCTTGGGAAAAAATTCAGCCAAACTTTCGAGTTTTGTCTATGTCTATGAGCAAGCTTTCCTTTTAAAACAATTCATCTTTCTTATAACATCACACGGTTTATAGGTACCATCTACGGTGTTCTGAAGGAAATTTAGGAATCAATGTATTTTTTTATTTTTGGTTTAAATGACATTATTTTTAAGAACTAAAATAAAGGTAATCTTTGTTTCATAAAAAAATAAGTCATAGAAATCTGTGTATTTTACTCACTCAGGAGGGTCAT
This sequence comes from Cheilosia vernalis, assembly GCA_949126925.1. NCBI lineage: Eukaryota > Metazoa > Arthropoda > Insecta > Diptera > Syrphidae > Cheilosia > Cheilosia vernalis. The sequence goes on from OX421358.1 coordinate 47,601,200, forward strand.
ATGGAAACCTTGCAATAAAAACGCAGCATCTTCCTTTCCCAGGTATATCTAGCATGTCAACTTGGGGCTCTGAATTGCCATTTAAAATGTGTCCACGTGCTTTTAAGTAAAATAAAAATTAATAAATTGAATATCATGGACAGGAAAAATATGTACTTTCTATATCCAATGTTGATCCTATTCCCATTCCGCGTTGAGAATGCATTAAGTTGGTACTCAAATTGTCCGTGTAGTCATCGAAGCCCCATGTACTTGGTGGTGGTATCGGGGAACAAGGTGAGCTTCGATTGGCATACCGCATAAGAGAGAAGTCAACATCATCCAAGAGCTTTGGTTTCGAGTTCCTAATTGTGCCCGCATATTGAAGCGATGTTGCTCCGGAATCAATAAATGGCGGTGAATAAGTGCTTGGCAGACCGGGTATCACTCCAGTTAATCCATAAATCGAGGAACCTGTGGTTCCTGCTGTTGCGCTGATACCATTACCCAGAATTGCACTAGTATCAATCATACTACTGATATTTGGATGCATATAGGAGGAGGAAATACCACTTAAACCTAAGTTGTAACTGCTTGATGCCGCTGGATGTGAATTATGAAGAGACAGGATGGGCATCGTTGTGCTCTGCAAATTGTATAGTTGTATTGTTCCTCGCTTTTTTAAACGCAAAAGAAGACAAAAACACATTAAATGTTGGGGATCTTGTCTGCATTAGCTGCAGATAGACGGAATACAACGTTTTCATTTTCTTTTTTAATTTAGTTGAATGCAGATACATGATATACAAGATACATAATGCAAATGATTTTTAATGTGAAGTTGTTTTGTCAATTTGAAATTATCGATTTTAAAGTAATACATTTTATTAAGTTAACAATCACCTGACTTAACGATGGTATGTGTTTGAGCGAATAAACATTTGGCGACATCGAGCTGATATTCATCCCAGAGGTCCCACTTAATACTTTATCGACGCAAGATGTCCCGGGAAAGGAGGAAGTATTTAAGGACTGGACAGCATTACTAGTTAAACTCGATGAAACGCTTATTGAGTTTGGCGCTAGCAGTCCGCCAGCTGCACTCATCCCATTTGCAGCATTCGAACTTGTGTTTGTTGGCATAGAAAGTCCAGTTAAAACAGAATTTCCTGACAAAACTTTATGAAATAATATAAATATTAATAATGTTAAAATTGTTTTATGTCTAGTAAAAAATAAAATACCCATTATCTACTCATTATTGTTTTCTAAAAATAATGCTACATTAAAAAAAAAAACAATTGTGTGCAATTGCATAATGGGTGTGTTTTTTTAGTTTCGATCTCAGCAAAGCAAAGTAAAAGATGAAAATCCTACTTTACTTTGCTTTTGCTGAGATCGAGGCTAAAAAAACAGGCCTAACGTAAATGCAATACGTACATACATAATATGTATACATAGGTATATACAAAAAAATATGCCTTGACTGAATTGGACGGGTTATGTTCTGTAATTCAGAATTTATATGAAACGTAATGGGAGCAGATCGTATGTACCATAATCTAGTTTTGTAGCTAGGACAGTAATTCTAAACTTATTTTACAAAGAAAATAGCAGGCTTTGTAACATTAGACCTTGCTTTAATATAGACTTTTCGAAAACATTTAATTTCTTATGCCGGTTTCCATTAATTTCATTCCTTTCCGTCTTCAATATCAATTGTGACTGAGTTAGTGAAATGTCAATTTGCTATAGGTACATACGTATATTTATTAGTATCTATATTAATATTAACGTATATTTATTATTAGAAATTCTACAATTCAATGGCAAGGTTTTATTAGAACATAATTCAAGCATAGCATATTATAATATCCTTTTAAAATTAAAAACGTTTTGTTCTGTGGAATAATTTTTTTGCTACCTATACTCAAAATTTTCTTTCTTTCATGTCATTTGCAGGTAGTCCGATTTATTTATTTATTAGTTAATTTATCACCCCTATCGAGGTATTGGAGAAATTCCATTTGAGATATCTTTTCTGATACAACTTTACAAAAATTCTCCGATGACATAATTGTATAGTGCACCTTGAATGCCACTTACTTTTCACAAATAATTTGAACGCAATCTGAGTTTCCATAACAGATTTCACTTTCGGATTTTTTTTCTGAACAGATACCTTCCTAGATAGTGTGATTATGTTATTATGTGAATACCAAATTGAGAAGCGAAAACACTCCTGAGTCCAGACATGTTATATTTTTTTAATGTCATGAAAAATAGGTTTGTTTTTTTTTTAATTTCGCTCTCAGCAGAGCAAAGTAAAGTAGTAGACGCTTTGCTGAGATGGAAGCTCAAACAACAAAACAGGGCTAATAAGGGATAAGTTTTCATTTTTGGGCTTTTCTGAATTGTGGCTGAAACTTTCAAGTTGAAGGTGTAATTTCTGTCCCGCTTACTTTCATAGCCTGATTTAAGATTACTGTTAACTATTTAAGATGTCGCTAATCAAAAATCCATACATTTATGCGTAGAAAAATCGTAAAATCATTTGAAATACACGATATATAAGACATAGCAGAATAAAGCAAAGTAATGTTTTTTTTATTTAACTTAGCTTTCTAATTTAACTCTTCAAATCGATTAAACAAAATAATAGCAGAGTGAAGTTGATTAAAAATTAATAGAAGAACTTAAGATCTAACGTATGCGGATTGCCTTAACATTTTAGAAGAGTTTAGTTTAATTTTAATTTATCTAAAGTATCTTTTTTTCTCAAAGCGATAGAGTGATTCTTATGAAATTGAAGACCATGTTCTTCACAAAAAAAAATATTTTTTAACCCCAAATTCGCTTTAATCATCATCTGCGATTTGATAATTTTAATTTAGAAATAACAATAATAATAGAAGATTTTGACCGGAAAATCGTGAATCAACATCCAAAGTTTCCGCAAGATCCGTTTGCAATAATTGTCAGACCAATTAATAATGTTTTTTTTTTTTTCATTTGGTGGCGATATAGATGTTGATTGAGAATCACATATAAGAAAATACGTATTTAAGACGAAGGATCGGGTGGCTCGCTAACAGAAGGAGGGGCTTCACGCAAAATTGATGGTGGAATTGAGAGCTGAGGAGCCAGAATCGTATCTGTCTATGTCAGAAGCATGTATCTTTAACTTTTGGCAACAAGAATCAATCAGCAACAACCTCATATTTGATTTCAACTACTTGGTATCAGTGATGGAAAAGTGGATACAATTGTATCTTTTGGATGAATAAAGTTACACAGATACAATCGACTCAAAAAAGTTACAATTTACCAAACATGTTTTTGCTTCAAAAGTTACGAAGTTACAATCCCTCTTTAAAATATACAATGTGCCAAATCATGAAATACTAAAACATAAACTACATGCAAAATGTTATTACTTATTACACTAGCTGACCCCGCGAACTTCGTTCCGCCCAAATTCGTTAATGCAATGAAAGTAATAATTTCGAGCATGCACAATGCACATACTATTTTATGTAGACGCTTAAATACCAATGGCAAGCCGTTCTGAATAAGTGGAATCCGCTGAGGTTTGCAAAGTGCTTTATTTGGGCAATGTCCATTATAATTTTAATTATGCAACTCTAGAAATAGCGCTTGATTTTATTTTTGAATGGGAGGTGCCACAAATCGTTTTCCTATTCCGCTTATATTTTGCAAAGTACCACCTGCAGTGCGGTATTTATCTTTCAGCACCACCTATCGGGTCCAGAACTCAAGTAGAAGTTGATGGTTGATCCCTCTTTAATGGGGATGCTAAATAACAAATGTCATGAAAATTGTAATGCATGTTGCATGTAATATTATGCGAGTTATCTTCATATCCGAGTGCAAAATATTGAAACAAATTTTTGGGTTTTGGGAACGTTGAGCGGCATTTGCTACAGTGAAATAAACTCGTTGACCGTTCTCCAGATGCACTGCCAAATGTGTAAGAGTCGGATAGCGTTCGTGAATGGGAAATGAGAATATACGCCAAATCGCCTCATTGCAGCTTACGTATCGGCCAACTTAGCGCTTTATTTCATCATTGGGATCAGGAGCTTGAAGACCAAAAGCCGCCATGTCACTGCCTTTCGTGACATATTTGCAGATGTACTTGATGGACTTCACTGAATTGCAATACTCCAGGTTACAATGCGCCTTGAAAGTTTTGGAAAGAAGTGGCGAATACGGAACAACCCATGAGTTATCGACCATGAAATCATTTCCTATCACTTTGACTGTGATTGTTCTACCGCCATCACCAGATGATCGACGAAGATACAGTGGGTAACCATCGTTGCCAGTGATGGTCTCATTAGTCAAATTTCGTGGATAACGCTTGGCACACTTGCCGTCGACCATGCACGGTGATTGTGGGTTAATGAATCATGTTTGTAATTATGACATCATGCAGGTCTGGATCGGATTCGGGATCTGGAACCTCGGCACATATGATGTCATCAACTTGGTCTGGTTGCATTCTTTCGACTAACCAAATGAGAGTGTGCGCATGAGGCAAGCCTCTTTTTTGCCATTCAATCGAATACATCCAACATCGAGTATAATCAAAGACACGATGCTTAACCTTCCGTCCTCCCACTGGGGTGTCAGATACCCCGCAAAATATTGTAAACCGTGACATTGCCGTTACAATTTTTTGTCCGCCATGTCATGCCTATGTAAATTCAGTTTAAAGTTTTCTGCAGTACTAGGAGTAGGAGACCGTTTTGAGCCATTTGAATTTTGTAAAGATACATAATTTTGCTATGACATTTTGTACTGGGTATCATACACCCCAGTGAGAAGTTCGTGTTAGTATTTTTTTATACTTTGTGAATGTTATAATTTTGTATTCTAGTCATTGATAACAGCATTTTAGAAAGAAAAACGACAGAAAACAATTTTTGTGAGTGAAGTATTGTGTACATGTGTACAATGTACTTAAAACATAAACAAATAATAAAACAAAAAAAAAAAATTCTTTCTAAAAAAGAAATTCTTTATATATTTATGATTGGGGTATTCCACACCCCAGTAAGAGGAACGTGTTAGAAAAAATAGGTTGGAGGACTGAAGGTTAACAATATAGTCAATCAGCGACCGACGAAATATTTGTAACTTTAACAGCCAAGAAGAAAACTAACCGCACCTATCAGCTTGGTTGGTAAGCTTTTTCCCATCTCTCTCTACACCGGTACCGAAGGTGTTATGGTACCTTTGAGTTGCCCTCCGCATAACCCTACTCACTTATGAGCAGAATACCACGATTGTTACTCGCTCATTTTTCGTAACAACCCCTACATGCAAACTCAAAACGCTCCACAACTCCTGTTGCCTGTCATCATTGTCCACGTCATCTCAATCACCCCTACATTTGAACTTACTCACACATACTAATGCAAGGATCCTGAAAATACACGTCAAACAAAAATGGAGGATGCAACAACCATGAAATAAAAAAAGTATCTACTCCATTTCAAAAAGTTACTTAATGTAACATACTCGTAGTAAACATAAACAAACTTATTAGGTAGGTTATATTTAAAAAAAAAATGTCAAAATTGTTGACAACAACAATTTGCTGGAAAATAATTAAAATCATTGACAACAACAATTGCTTTGAAAATTTAAAATATTTTTTTATTTTTTTAAATTTCAAATTTCGCATTGGTTTTGACTTCATTAATTCATTAATACGAAAAAAAAGAGAAAGAAAATGAAAATTAATCCCAATTCTACGAACTCATCAAACACCGATGACAACAAAATAAAGTGCTTATGGGCATATTATAGGACTTTATGCTGGCATTCGTGCTTATTGTCCAATTACACTATGCTATTTGGGCATTTTTATCTGTCAACAGTGCGATCGTGTTTGTCAAGAGTTTTGTCTGATTTTCATGATTTCGGAGATTTTCTTTACGGAAGTCATTTCTTGTGCTAATTTGCAATTGGGTTTTCGGTAGTATGCAACAACTATTAGCGGCAACTTCACATTGTTTCAATGTGGCAGCTAAGATTATGCACTGCAAAAATAAGGGACCTTGCTAGGCAGGGCGAAAACAGTTAGTAGTTTATATATTAATCCCTGAGCTCTTCAGGCTTAATACTCTCATTTTGCACATTCGTATTCAAAATATTGTCCTGAGCTTGAAACTCATAACGGGGTGAGTTTCTAATGAAAAGTCGAATCCAGTCAATGCTTTGTGTAAAACTTAATACAAATAGTTCGTTAATTGATTTGATTTTCCATTTTAGGAACCACAAATTGCAAGAGAATTTGAAAGATAGGTACAGATAGATAAATTGTATCGAAATACGGCAAATTGTACTTTTGTACTCAATTATTCGAGGATACAATTGTATCGAATTCGATACAATTGTATCGACTTTTCCATCCCTGATGGCCAGTACCAATACAGACAAATGTTCACTCAGTATTCGGCATTCAAAATGAACTTTGTGAGAACCGCGAATAACTCGAAGAAAAGCGGGTTATTTTTTACAATGGGTGTTGAACAAAGAGGTGTCAGACTCAGACAAAGTACTCAGGGAAGAAAAAAAGAGATAACAAGCAAATTTTCTCTCAAAATGAACTATAAAGTGAGATGTTTAATAACCCGACATATTTTGGGTTACCTTCGCTTTGTCGCGACGAGACGATACACACACAATTTTTATATGAGTGCTTTTGTGTTTGTACCATTTGGTGAGTATTCAAATTCATTTTTTAGTGTTTCATGTATATTCAGTTTTTGGTAGATAGATATTGCCTGGTGGAAATTTCAAAAGGAAACTCGGTAGGAATCGAGTTATATGGACGCCACGCCACTGCAACGCACTTTCAACAATTTTATATATCGTCGGCTTTCTTTCAAAAACTCGTAAGTCGAAAATGGCAAATTTTTGAGGAGGCGCAAAAAACCGATTTAAAAATTAAAAAAAGGAACTGTTTTAATTTTTTTGTTTAATAATATTTAATTTGTTATTTGTAATAGGTATATTTAGAAAAGCATTTTGTTATTAACTTTTGTGGTGTTTGCATGAAATCAAATTTAAAGACTTACGAGGTCTTGAAAAAATAATTTCAAACATTTCATGGGACATACGAGGTTATTTTTGTTCACCAGGAACAATTTCAAATAACAAATAAGTTAGCTGTTGGTGTTTTCATGGTTCAAATTGAAGCTTAGACCAGTTCAATAATAAAGAATCATAAAATTCGTAGTAGTCTTTGTGTAAAACAGCCTTAAGTTGTTGCAAATTAATGCAGCCTAGCTATCGTGACACTTGCTTGTGTGACCAGTTGCTTTGAGGTGTTGATAAAGGTCGTTGCCTGCGATGCTAGTTAGAGCTGCCGTTATCTATAAAGGCGAACATTTCTTTTCCTTTTGCCGAAAAAGGGATCGTTGGTATGCCTCCTTTAGGCGATACATTCAGGATCTGGATCTACGTGTGTGATTGACTTGCATGAGATTTTCGACAATTTTGACAATTTGCTCTATAGAAACCCTTTGCGCCACAACCGAAGCAAATTATTTGCGGCTTAGCTTCCGTCGTTGTTATTGTCGTCTTACTGGCCTGTTTCACGTGGTTTGCCTTTTGTCTCCGGCAGTCTTCTACCTGATGTCCTCTATAGTGGCAATAGCTACATCTGGCTGTTTTGGCTCGTGCTTGCTGAGATGGGGCTTCGTACGTTGATGGCATGGCGTTTATTGAGAGCTGTTTCCAATCTCTGCACAGCGTGATGAGTTTATAAAGTGTCTTAAATTGCTCTCGTCTGACATCTTTACGTATAGATTCGTGGAGCAAAGAAAATACCATGTCAATGTACACATCTCATCTGGTAGCCTTTTGTAGGGGAGTTCTGCGATGAGGGCGCGCTTTTTACTAATGAAAACATCCTTGCTTCTGTTTGGTATCGAAAATTAGTAGGAACTCCATGTCACGGCATCTTTTTCGACTCCTCTCCACCAAACCATGGCGAAGTCTCGAAATAATAGCGGTAGTTCGGAAAACGCATCCTCGTCGGAGATGTTTTCCACCTTTTTGAAAATTTCCACGCCGTTTAGAAAGTTGTCTAGGTTGGATCCATCTGGTAGACCGTTGAACCTTTGTGCACATTCTGATAAACCGACATCCTACCTGAACAATCCCATTAGTCGACGTTGAGTCAGTTAGTTTATGTCCGAAGGGGTGTTATTAATTGTGGCACGGCTATGTGTGGCATTGAAAAGGCTGATGCTCTGGCCAAGGAAGGATCGAAGCTCCTACTTAACACCATGGTTGAGGGTATAAGACCACATATGGCCGTGGCTAGAAGGGTTGTTTTCGAAAAAAACTTCCCATTTAGCAGCCACAAGATGGTCACAGCTAGATGGTCACAGGGTCTCAAAGGCACGGTGGCCCATTTTAAACTTGAAAAAGTCTGAAGAATTAATCAACTTCAGTAGAACAAATCTAAGATTAACGGTAGGAATATTCTCTGGACACTGCCTTCTAAGGAAGCATGCTATGAGATTAGGACTAGCTAAATTGGACACATGCAGGTACTGTGAGGACCTACAAGTCACGGAAGACATCCCCCACGTTCTATGTGAGTGCCAAGCAATCGCTCAGAGTAGAAGGAAGCACCTTGGTAGGTACTTTTTTAATCACTTAGAGGAGATTGGTTCCTCAAACAATATTGAGACCATTATAAAATGAGGAAGGGTAGACACCTCGCTAGGCGTCCCGTCAGGCAAGTGCTCCCCGCTTTCCCCCCTTACATTTGGCACTTTTTTGTACACAGCTACACAATATTATTTTAAATCGTTATCAATACAACCGTGTTTTGACTTTCCTTTCAAAAAAGATGCTGTTACTTTTCGTTTTAAAGACAGACATACGAGGTATTGAATATAAAGCGAGCTATAAACACATATCAAAACCTCGTAAGACGGACATACGAGCTTTTAAATGCAAATTTGAAAGCCAATAGACTTAGAAGGTTTTAAAACTGGTTGATAGAGGCAAAAGGAATCATGATGGAGTTACGAGGTATTGATATTTAAATTCAGTGATTTTTTTTCATCAGGATTACATTCAAATGTCATTTTTCATAAAATTCGGACTTACGAGGTTTTGAAAGAAAGCCGACGATATATAGAGATATTGTTTGTGGAAGAATACATTTTTAAGACAAAGAATCCCTATCAACGTTAAGTGTTGATTCGCCGGCAAAAATAGTAAGAAAAATGTCGGAAGAGATAGAAAAGCGGTACATTCTAAAATAATTTTGGAATACATCGTCTGGATATTCTTCTTGAACTGTGAAATAGTCTCCAATTGTAGGAATTTTCCTTCTTTTAAATCTGCTTATTAAAGTCCGCACGCGTTTCGACCGCTTTCTTATTGCTTCACACATAATGAAAATAAATTTATCGTCTTTATGATCATAGTTATCGACTAAAACTTTTATGAGCAAAACTTCCACCTTAACACTAAAATGTGATGTAAGCAATGCGTTTTTAAACTCAAACGCCATTGCCATATTCAATCAGCAACGCATTAACTGAACATCGCATCACCATACACAAAGTGTTTATTTCTATAGAATATTTTTCGGCAAATCATGTTATTTCAAGAGACACAATTGCATTTCTATTATACCTAAATAGGTAACTTTTTTTTTATGATAAAATTTCAAAAATTGATAGCGTTAATAATGACATGAGTATGAGTATCGTATACTATAGCCGACTTTGAGAATTTAAAATCTTTAAAAAATGGACCAATTTTAATGTTTTGGACGGAGGTTACCCTCACTAAAATCTAATTTGGTAATTTTATGTTTATGAAATAACTCAAGGCATACTTTTAATTTAATACCACATTCTTCGGCTTGTTTGGAAATATTTTTTTCATATACAAATTTATGTAGAGATCGACTTCAGTTCAAAAATGTTCAGTGCATTGAAACCAAGAATTTGTTAAGAAATGACGCAGGTCATAATTTTAAAATTGAAAATTTTCTTTTACAAAAGAAGTCGCAAATAAAAGTAGTATTGATCAAGGCGGACTAAGAAGCAAAAACCCTGAGGTGAGACAGAACTCTTATTATTATTTTGCCCCTTAAACGACTGAACTCCTTTGTTTTCAAAAACAATGACATTTTTTTATTATGGTCATATCTATAGTATGTCACCAATAAGGTTTTCGAAATATCCATTTGTTTTATTTCAAGGCCAAGGAGGGAAAATATTTGTTTTTTTTTTTTTAAATCATGAGCTAAGTAAATATGTAGTAAAAAATATGTGCGCATATTTAACTCAATTTTCATATAGCTACGAATTTCCACAACGACAAAGTTACACTTACGACCTACAAGTTACAATTTCAACTTGTGAAAAGTACAATCTGAAAAGTTAATTTCCCATCACTGATTGGAATTGCTTTGTATTTAATAATGTTGTATTCGATTGGGCTTCTCAGATTTCAGATTTCGTGTGGCTAATCGAACATCAAAACGTCACTTGCTCTTTTTTGTGTTGATATTAGTGCGATTCGAACATGTGTAGCCCTCGAAACTTTTCTTTGTGTTTTCCATTCACTGGTTCAATTCTTAAATTTTGGATACAGCATTCCAATAAACACTCAAATTCAGTAATTTAATTTAGTAATTTAACAAGTATATAGGGCCGTAGGGACCCTAGGTCTAGCTTCACACCCATTAGTTTTGTGTGAGTTTTTCTTTTTGGGGTCCAAAGAATGAACAGTTCTTTTATTACAATTATACTCTACGACGTTTGTTAGATGGTCGTGTAAGGTGGCTCATTGGAAAAAAAACTGGAAGGGTTAGCAGAGGTTGCCCACACATTCACACAATGGGATATGCCGACGACATAGCAACAATGGCAAGAGGCAAAATCATAGACATTACCGCAGATATCATGAGGAATACACTCAGAGTGGTTGAGCGGTAGTGTCTGGAACAAGGGCTCCCCGTCTCCATTAACGCGGGAAAAACAGATCTAATAGTCTTCACTAAGAAGAGGAAAAATCTGGAATTTAAGCCCTTAACACTTTTCGGATCGGAACTAACAACGACCAAGAAGGTTAAGTATCTGGGAGTCTATCTAGATACAAGACTTACTTGGAACTACCATGTTGAGGAGAAAGTCAGGAAGGCAAAAAGGGTAATACGTCAGTGCAAACGTGTATGTGGACAGAGGTGACGACTCTCGCCTAGGTCAGTATACTTGATGTATACGATGATAACTAGACCAATTATCACATATGCCTCGGTTGTATGGTGGGCGAAAGCCTCACAGAAAACTTTGAGGAAACGACTGGATAGGGTCCAACTCTTGGCATGTATAGAAGTTACAGGTTCAATACGGACAACACCAACATGCACATTGGAAGTGATCGTGAGGATCCTACCGTTAGACTTATTTATTAAGAAACCAGCGGCCCTAACGGAACTTCGTTTGTATCGAGATGCGAAATGGCACAATCGTGGTACCATCTATGGACATAAGAAAGAAGATCCTGGAACTTCTCAAAAACGAGATTAGGGAGCTGAACATTTCTATGGACGGGATGGCACAGATGCGTATTATGGAAAGGAATCACAAAACTCGAATTGAGATTGGACTACTTCCAGAAAAAAAAGAGTATTGAAATAGTGAGTTTCACAGATGGATCCATGATGGATGGAGGAGCGGGTGTCGGTATCTATTCCGAAGAGCTGGAACTGGTCCGTCACGTTAGCCTCGGAAAATACACTTCCGTATACCACGCTGAGATGATTGCATTGTTGCATGCGTTGAAGTACTACTTGATTGAGTCAGATGGAAGGAAGAAATATCCTTATAACATTGGAATATATATATATATATCAATCTATCTGTCGTGAGTAGCGGTTTTACATAGGATAGTTTTTAGAATCCTAAGTCCGTTATTGGGCTTTTAAACCCATGTGGCCACGGTTGCCACTTCAAATTTTAAGTATGAAATATTAATTTGTAAACACAGAACAATCTGACGACAAGAAACGCGCTTTAAGTTGCCTGAAAACTAAAGTCGATTGTCTTTTTTCATTTCGTTAACAAATTACCAAATGGCATAATAAATGTGAATGTGACCAAGAGAAAAATTAATGACCAAATTTGGTCACAAATGACCACCGTGAATGTGGCGCATGGAATTGAGAGTGTGTGAAAAGTTATGAAGACTGAGAGGGAGGTCACACTCAATTGTGATCCAAAATGCGCTATAGTGATTCTACTTTGTATAGTTTCCATTCCTTAACTGATTTTCATAAAAAAAATACAACATACTACTTACCTACATAATTAATAAATCCCTGCTACTATAAAACTAAGTTATTCTTTCCTCTGTTTCTTCATTTATAAACTTATGAGCTTAATATGGTTCTTTTTCTATCAGAAAATTTTGCGGAGTGGGTTGGTGGGTCTGTGAGCACAGGTCAGCTAGTCTTTTATAAAAACAAGGCGCGTGTGTTTGTCTTCCATAAAAATCAACTACACTGTAATCTGATTGGGCTAAAACTTTGACAAATTGTTGTTTACGTGCCATTGTATGAATGTGTTCATGCAACTATAACTATAACTTGTTTTAATAGAAATCTTCTTCTTCTATATATACCTATATATACAAAACTAACAGACAAACTTCATATGTTTCACTCTACCACCAACTTTCTTTTTTGGAATGTAGACAATTACGGTACGAAGGTGACAGGTAAAAAAAAAAAAATTTAAAAGCGTGCGAGTTAAAATTTTAAAATTAAGATTATTAACACGAGATTTAATACGAAAGATATGGTCGGTCGCCAATAGTTTGTACTTTTGCAATCTCTAGAAAACGGCAAATGTCTAGACTAGACCAATTATCACATATGCCTCGGTTGTATGGTGGGCGAAAGCCTCACAGAAAACTTTGAGGAAACGACTGGATAGGGTCCAACTCTTGGCATGTATAGAAGTTACAGGTTCAATACGGACAACACCAACATGCACATTGGAAGTGATCGTGAGGATCCTACCGTTAGACTTATTTATTAAGAAACCAGCGGCCCTAACGGAACTTCGTTTGTATCGAGATGCGAAATGGCACAATCGTGGTACCATCTATGGACATAAGAAAGAAGATCCTGGAACTTCTCAAAAACGAGATTAGGGAGCTGAACATTTCTATGGACGGGATGGCACAGATGCGTATTATGGAAAGGAATCACAAAACTCGAATTGAGATTGGACTACTTCCAGAAAAAAAAGAGTATTGAAATAGTGAGTTTCACAGATGGATCCATGATGGATGGAGGAGCGGGTGTCGGTATCTATTCCGAAGAGCTGGAACTGGTCCGTCACGTTAGCCTCGGAAAATACACTTCCGTATACCACGCTGAGATGATTGCATTGTTGCATGCGTTGAAGTACTACTTGATTGAGTCAGATGGAAGGAAGAAATATCCTTATAACATTGGAATATATATATATATATCAATCTATCTGTCGTGAGTAGCGGTTTTACATAGGATAGTTTTTAGAATCCTAAGTCCGTTATTGGGCTTTTAAACCCATGTGGCCACGGTTGCCACTTCAAATTTTAAGTATGAAATATTAATTTGTAAACACAGAACAATCTGACGACAAGAAACGCGCTTTAAGTTGCCTGAAAACTAAAGTCGATTGTCTTTTTTCATTTCGTTAACAAATTACCAAATGGCATAATAAATGTGAATGTGACCAAGAGAAAAATTAATGACCAAATTTGGTCACAAATGACCACCGTGAATGTGGCGCATGGAATTGAGAGTGTGTGAAAAGTTATGAAGACTGAGAGGGAGGTCACACTCAATTGTGATCCAAAATGCGCTATAGTGATTCTACTTTGTATAGTTTCCATTCCTTAACTGATTTTCATAAAAAAAATACAACATACTACTTACCTACATAATTAATAAATCCCTGCTACTATAAAACTAAGTTATTCTTTCCTCTGTTTCTTCATTTATAAACTTATGAGCTTAATATGGTTCTTTTTCTATCAGAAAATTTTGCGGAGTGGGTTGGTGGGTCTGTGAGCACAGGTCAGCTAGTCTTTTATAAAAACAAGGCGCGTGTGTTTGTCTTCCATAAAAATCAACTACACTGTAATCTGATTGGGCTAAAACTTTGACAAATTGTTGTTTACGTGCCATTGTATGAATGTGTTCATGCAACTATAACTATAACTTGTTTTAATAGAAATCTTCTTCTTCTATATATACCTATATATACAAAACTAACAGACAAACTTCATATGTTTCACTCTACCACCAACTTTCTTTTTTGGAATGTAGACAATTACGGTACGAAGGTGACAGGTAAAAAAAAAAAAATTTAAAAGCGTGCGAGTTAAAATTTTAAAATTAAGATTATTAACACGAGATTTAATACGAAAGATATGGTCGGTCGCCAATAGTTTGTACTTTTGCAATCTCTAGAAAACGGCAAATGTCAAACACATGCATACAGTAAATATACTAGCTTAGAGAAGTTTATCAGTCTGCTACCCAAACGCGGGGTTCTTGAACGGGCATACGCCTTTTACACTATCTTTTTATAAAATTTTTGATTCATAAATTCTAAATGTTAAGTACAAATATTCAAAGATCCCAAAAACTCTTTTTTCCTTTACAGGAATCGCGTTCCACTGATTCATATCGTATATATCAATACCTACATGAACTTCTTCCTTTTCCACTTTCAAAAAATAATATCACTTAAGGAGTCAAAAAAAGGAACATAGAAACTATGTGCCCATGTTTTTTTTATTAAACCTATATCTAACTATACCATTTCCATGTTAAATCGTGTTTAACATACCAAAAAAAGATACAATTCACAAATTACGTTGGTGTTTTTTCTGCTTTATAGTTGTATGAACCGATTTATTTGCCTTTCTTAAAGTCCTTTACACGTTGTTCTTATAAAATTTACAGATTGCCTCGTTAAATACATAAACTCAAACCTTTTGCACAATATTCTTTTTCGTGTAAAATCAATAATAAGATATATTCAGCTGAATTTTATAAATTAACCCTATCTATGTATCTTATAAACTCTGGTTTACCTGGGCAACTATTTAATAAAAAATTAGCAAAAAAAACTTGAAATAAAGAACAAAATTAGAAACTATCTGCTGGGAATTCAATAATCATAAATGCAATCGCACATTAATCAAAAGTGTGCTTTAAAAAAAAAAATTGGCAAAATATACCAATTCTGGTACACGAATTTATTGATTTTTTTTGGCACTGCGATTTCATCTTAAACGTGGTGTGAAGGGGCACCATATAAAATTATAAACAGAATAATAAAAACAAGTCTTGATTTTAAATATACCGTTTTTCGACAAGGGCTTATAGTCAGTACTCCCCATTGACATTATTGAGCCAGGAGCTAATCCTGATCCGGACGTTCTCGGTTCTTCAAGTTCAGCTAAAACTCGATTATCCTTTGAGAATAATTTAAAATAATAAATTATTTGAGAAAAATTTAATTTGTATTAAATTTTATAACATTACAATGAGTTTTAAGTTTTATTTAACCACATAATGGTATACAAAAATACTTTACTAGTTTCAATTGTTCAGTTCGGTTTATTAGACACTATTTCAATGAACGGGTAAATTTACTAAGGAAAGCTTCATTGTTAATGAATAAAATGTGGAGGTGAACTACTGATGGCTATGTTACGTGTCTACATGTTTTTTTTCTATTTAAAAAAACAACAAGTAACTGTTGCTGTTTCAAACTACCCTACAGAAATGGTTACATTACATAAGTACATATTTTCTAGCGAAAGCCTTAATTTTTTAGTTCTGAGCTCTACGCCAGAGAGCATGTGTGTTTCAATATGTCTTACTAATGTTATCCTATTTAAATAAGACCTCTAATTCATCCATTAAATAAGCTAGTGTCTAACAAATCGAACAACCAAAAACAATAAACTTATAATAAACATGCCTGTTCAATTTTCGCCATTATAAGATCAACCTCGGAATTTTGGTCTTGGTTTATTGGCGGTGCCCAAGTAACCGATGAGCTCGAAGAAGTTGGAGGAACACTTGTGCTGTGCCTTGCAGGTTTTGATTTCATTGCGGCGGATAATTCCAATTGTAACTCCTCACATCGTACCGTTTCCAAAGCCACCTTAAGAAAAATGAAACAAAAGATTAATTTATTAGCGACACTAAACTTTAAGAGATTCAGTATATTATTTTATAGTAAGCAACTGCTATTACGAAGACTATTTTTTAGTTGAAAAATTACTTTAGAAACATCGGAATCGTTCCTCGAAAAACGACCCGTCTGGACAGAAAGTCAATGTTACGCAATGCTTGTTTATTTAGTTATAAGTAATACAATATTATTTTCTAATATTTGTTGTATATCATGTTTAAGTATATATAATAATGCAATAGAAATGGGCTAACTCCCAAGGACATGCTTGTACATAAATAAATTAAATAAATCATACGATTGTCAGTCGATGACGGACCACTCAAAAGTTAGCATATAATACATTTACCTAAGAATTATACTGTTAATGTACGTATATGATCTAATTGAATTGAACAATGTTTCTTAACTAATAAATTATGAACTATTAAAAAAAAGTGTAACTACGTTTCCATTTAGGGCAAGAGGATTACAAATAAATCTTGAGGTGTTTCCACCAAAAAAAACAAGATTTATTTGACGCTTCACCAGATGTTGTCAACTACTGTCAAATCAACAACCCAAAATTGTGACAATTTTCAGAAAAAATTAACCAATTCAAGTATTAAAGTAATATAACTAATAAAACGTGATTAGCAATAATTCAAAAATATTATTAGCTCATCACCTTATACTCCAAACTAATATGAAAGTTTTAATGGTTGCATTGGTAAGGAGAAGTCGCTATTACCGAGAAAAACGTCATCAGTGCTTAATTAATATTATGGTAGCTAAAGGGAAAAAATGGCAATGCAGCAAGCAATTTTAAAGAAAAGAAAACGTAGAGAAATTTTGATGAAGGTGAGTATAGAACAACCAATTTACTTCGCAGATTCGCACAAGCACTTTTTGGGAAAAGGACGTTGTAGAAAACAATGATGATTTTTTAAGGAAAACTTCCGAATGTCTCGACAAAATTTTGAGACTTTATGTAGGTACTCATAATTCAACACCTCAAAAAACAAGACACAAATTACAGAAAATGTATACCGCTTCGGAAGAAAGTAGCTATTGCATTGTATACACTGGGATCTTCATCAGAATGCCGCAGCATTGCAAATCTTTTTGGTGTAGGAAAATGCACGGCCGAGAAATATGGAGCGGTCTAGTTTCTTACTTACTTAAGGTGGCGATACAGTCCGGGGTGGACCTGGGCCTCAACCAACAAGCGTCTCCAGCCAGCGCGATCTTTAGCTAGCTGTCTCCAGTTTCGCACACTAAGTTGGTTAAGGTCCCCTTCCACTTGCGTGCGCCACCTGAGTCGCGGTCTTCCTCTACTGCGCCTTCCCTCGGGTATGGATTCGAAGATCTTCCGGGCCGGAGCATTCGTGTCCATTCGCTCTACATGACCCAGCCACCTCAGTCGTTGGACCTTCACTCTTCTGACTAGG
This sequence comes from Cheilosia vernalis, assembly GCA_949126925.1. NCBI lineage: Eukaryota > Metazoa > Arthropoda > Insecta > Diptera > Syrphidae > Cheilosia > Cheilosia vernalis. Next base: position 47,618,889 of record OX421358.1, read on the forward strand.
TCGATGTCGCTGTACAGCCCGTACAGTTCGTCGTTAAATCTCCTTCTCCATTCACCGTCAATGCAGATGGGACCAAAAATAACACGAAGAATTTTTCTCTCGAAACAACCGAGAGTTACCTCATCCGCTTTTGATAGAGTCCATGCCTCTGCGCCATATAGCATCAGAACTGGGATGATAAGGGTCTTATAAAGGGTCACTTTAGTTGTTCGAGAGAAAGGCTTTGCTACTCAATTGCCTTCTTAGCCCAAAGAAACAGCGATTGGCAAGAGTAATTCTACGTTTAACCTCAGAGCTGGTGTCGTTGTCTGAGTTCATAGCGGAGCCTAGGTAGACAAAGTCCTTAACCACCTCAAAGTTATATCTGTCTATTGTGACGTTCTGTCCGAGCCGTCGGTGTTGGGTGTCCTTTTTAGTTGACAGCATATACTTCGTCTTGCCCTCATTAACCGCCAAACCCATCTTCGCCGCCTCAGTCTCAATACTCACAAACGCGCCATTAACATCACGCTGCGTTCTGCCAATTATGTCAATGTCATCGGCGTATGCGAGTAATTGGACGGACTTTTGAAAGATAGTGCCTCTGGTGTTGGCGTTTGAGTTTTGCACTATTCTTTCAAGAACGATGTTGAAGAAGTCACATGACAGCGCATCGCCTTGTCTAAATCTTTTTTTGACATCGAAGGTCTCGGTAAGTTCTTTACCGACCTTGATGGAGCAGCGTGCATTCTCCATCGTCATCCTGCACAAACGGACGAGTTTGGCAGGGATGCCAAAACTAGACATTGCTCTGTATAGTTCGTCCCTATAAATGCTGTCATATGCGGCCTTAAAGTCGATGAAAAGGTGGTGGGTATCGATTTGAAGTTCCTGGGTTTTCTCCAAGATCTGCCGCAGTGTGAATATTTGGTCTATGGTGGACTTTCCTGGCCTGAAGCCACACTGATATGGACCAATCAGGTTGTTTACGAAAGGCTTCAGGCGTTCACACAAAACGGCAGATAAGATCTTGTAGGCAATGTTTAGAAGACTGATACCTCTGTAATTGGCGCAGTTCAGAGGGTCTCCTTTCTTGAGGATCGGGCAAACAATGCTGAGGTTCCATTCATCGGGCATACTTTCCTCCGACCATATTTTACAGATGAGTTGGTGCATGCTCCTAACCAAGTCATCGCCTGCCGCTTTGAACAGCTCGGCGGCTAGGCCATCTGCTCCAGCGGCTTTGTTGGACTTCAGTTTAGATATAGCTATCTTCACCTCGTCCAGGTCGGGTGGACGGTATTGTTGATCCTCATCGTCCAGGTTGAACGGTTCATTCTGCCTGACAGCGGGATTTAAGTCGTCATCGCCCTTAAACAGTCTGCAGAAGTAGTTCTTCCATATCCTCAGCATCGACTGCGATTCTACTACGATGTTCCCTTGTTCGTCCTTGCAGGCTTCGGTTCGGGTTCTGTAGCCTTGTGAAGTTCTTTTTACCCTTTGGTAGAACTTCCGAACCTCATTCCTGTTGTAACATCTCTCTATTTCATCGATCGCGCGCTTCTCATGCTCTTTCTTTTTTCTCCTTAGAAGCCGGTGTTCGTCTCTTCTCTTCTGCGCGTAGAGCTCACGAGCAGCTCTGGTCCTCCTTTGCAGCGCCGCTTTGTATGCCTCTTGCTTCGCTGCATGTGCTTGCCGGCACTCGTCGTCGAACCAGGGGTTTCGTTGTGGCGGTCATAGCCAGGGCATTGCTCGTAAGTGTGGTCCAAGAGCTCGTAGAACCTTTCTTTGGTGTCGTCGTCTTTCTCCTTCGTGGGGGCGTGCGCGCATATTAAGCTAATGTTGCCGAATTTAGCCTTGATGCGGATTGTCGTGATGCGCTCGTTTACATAGTTGAAACTTAAGACTTCTTGCCTAAGTCTGGCGCCAACGACGAATCCACATCCGAATAAGCGCTGTTTTTGTTGCCGATAGCAGTCGCCATAATAGATATCGCAGTTTTTCATCTTCTTCTTGCCCGGGCCATCCCATCGCACTTCTTGGATGGCGGTTAAATCTGCTTTATAGTGGTTCAGGGCTTCCGCTAGTTGTTCGGCTGCACGCGGTCTGTTAAGGGACCTATCATTCCACGTACAGATCCGAAATTCGTTGTCCTTTAATCGTTTGCCAGGTTCGTCAGCAGTTAGATCATCCGTATCCGAGGCTTGTTGGTGCTTCGCAACTATTATATTTTTACGTAGTCGGGCAGTTACCCCGGCGTACAACCCCCAACCTGGAGGACCAGGCCCTTTTTGCGACCCCTTGGACAAAAGGAGCCGGGATATTCCAGAGTCAGTAACCCGCTGCGGGGATGTGAGAGCTGCCGTTGACCCATTAAGGGCTCTTCCGCCACCATCTCTATTTCAACACCCTGACTAGTGTTGAAAATCCTCAATGACCTCAGCTCCAAATACGTCAGAGTAGCCCATTGAGGTATCTGCCATGTTGACTGTTGACGCCACCGTTGATTCAGCTTTGTGAATTCATCCGCCGTACGTCCTCTTTCTGAGGGGCTCATGTAGGACTTCTGAGACTCGAGCAGACAGTCAATCCGACAGAGCATTATAGTGTTGCTATTTTCTTCGTGTTCAACACTCGCGCTTATAAGTTTAGCAAGTCAAGTCCGGGTGGACATAGACCAGTACCCGGTGGTGACCACGGGGATGTAAAATAAGCACAATTGGTGAGTGTGAGATAGTTGCGACACTGGACATCGCCAAGTTGATGCCAATCAGATGTCCATCCCTATTCACACAACACCCAACCACTAGCTTCTAGCGCCAACATATTTATCTGCCTACCCACTAACTGAGGAGTTAGTAATGGAAAATGTTAATGGTTTCGAAAAATTTGGCTTCCCACAGTGTTTCGGAGCAATAGGAAAGTGTTGTTTTTTTAATTGAGTAGCATTATAGTTGAATGTATGTTTGTATTTTTCATATGGTTGTCACATAGAGGTTAGAACCGCTGCGGAAGAAGCCGTGGACTATTATAATTACAAGGGATGGTATTCCACCGTCTTGCTGGCTGTAGTTGATTTTAGGTAAAAATTACATTATTTTTGAATAATCCTTATATTAATACCACAGATAAATAATATACAGATGTCTCATGCCAATGTAAAAAATGCTGTACTTTTTGCGTTCGTCCAACAAAGATCGTCCAACAAATGGATGGTGAAAATCAAAACCCACCACACCTCATTCGAAAAGTGGTTGATTTTTTGTTTCAATGAATGCTACTTTTAGTTGAATTATGACCGCACGCAGAAAGGCATGTGCGCAGCGTGATGCTTATGGATGGGGCAGGTAGATTTAATTCCACACTGACCAGTGGGTTAAAGGGTAAGGAAGGATACAAGGTAAAAGGAAAGCGGAAGGAATAATTTCGTTCTTTCGTATTGTCAATGCCTTATGATTGTGCGCCGGCGGGGGCTGTGCAGTGAGGAAATATTCGGTGATGTAATGCATGATGGTTTTTGTTGGGAAGAACAGCCGATTTGGTTTTGGATTCGTTTTGCTGAAAAAGTATCTCTTTGCGATATGAACATTTTGATTTGGGGATACAATTTTAATGTTCTTGTTGGGGTGCAGGGAAATAAGTCCACGGGAACTAAGTCCACTGAGGGACTTAGTACCCACCAAGGGGGAAATAAAACCATTTTCGTGAAGTGGACTTAGTTCCCATATAAGGTGGGAAATAAATTCCGAAAACTAAGAGTGGTTTTATTTCCCTTTTAACGTCAAGTTGGTGTTATTGCGCTCTCAAACTAAGAAATCTGTATGGGGGGCATGCTGCCCCCCTGCAACCCCCCTGCTTGGATTTACTGTTGGATTACGGGGTGGGTGCAAGGTTGGTCTTATTACTCAAATTTTGTTGGCGTTATTACGCTTTGTCGGAGTTACTCCAATAAAAGATCGTGAGTTTGTTGTCCAATTTAGTTTGGACGTAAGTTCCCCCTTCTAATTTTTGAGTGTGTACTAAGTTCCCATCAGAAAGTGGACATAGTTCCCACCCTACATGGGAACTTAGTCCACTTCACGAAAGTGGTTTTATTTCCCATTAGGTGGGAACCTAGTCCCTCGGTGGACTTAGTTCCCGTGGACTTATTTCCCTGCACCTCTTGTTGGGGTAGGTATGCATTCACATTATTTTTAGGGTTTTCATTATATTCGATACAAATGAATGTCAAATACGTAGATTGGCTGTATAGATGACATATGTACCTACCCACAAAATTTCGAGCTCGATATATTAATCAATTCTGATATTACGATGATAGAGGAACTCAAAAAAGTGGGTCGCAAAATTCTGTCCGGTCTGTCTGTCTGTCCATCCTTCCACAGGCCTACAGCCTGTGCTTCCGGATTACGTTCAAACCACGGATTTGGAGTTTTTGGGCTTAAGTTCGGGAGCGTTGTTTTTTTGCAAGGTAACCTCAATATTGATGGTACTTCCCGTACCAGTTTGATTTGATCGAAAACGGCTCCAACGATTTCAACCAAAATTGATATTTAGGTAAGCTTAGGTAGGTGAGGTTACCATGACTGCGTACCCAGTTTTTGGTTAAAAATTCGAACAACGGTATTTCAACATAAATCTATCTCAAAAACGGTCGATCCGATTGTAACAAAAATGTATTCCTAATTCTAATGCGTTCATTTATACCTTAATACCAAGCTCAGTTTTTCTCTATATTATCGTTCAATGAATTTTTGAAAATACATAGTAATTTTTGGAAAATTTAGTTTTGTTTAGTTTACCTTAAAACGGCAATATCGATTTTGACCGAAATGGAAACTTATAGTCAAATTGATGTTTTCAGAATTATTGTGTCCTTAATTTTCAAGTCGAATCACCGAAAACGTTAGTTTTAAAAATTACTCATACATATCTCGAAAACTACATTTTCGATTTCGGTTAAACTTTAAAAACCATATAACGCTTATACATCCTGAATAATAACTTAAACTCGATTTTAAGCTAAATTAATAAGCAATAGTACCTATTTCTCAAACCAAACATTGCAATATTTGGTAGGTAGGTACAGTTTGATCTGCAAAATTTTACAAAATCCGTTCTAACGATTTTGATCAAAATCCATATTTAAGATTAAATAAGGTAGGTATCCTAAATAAGATCCTCCAATTATTTTTTCTCAAAAAAATCTAATAAATCGGTTTTTGAATTATTTCTCAAAATTATTACCCAAATCCCGATCTGTCTCCGTATACCTACCTATTTTTATAAAACTCAACACCGTACTGCCAATAAAAATCTAATTACAACTGCAAAAACCGTATTTTTTAGCAAATATTTTCCACTTCTTCTTTCTTTCAATCATAATTGATTATGGACCTTAAGATAATTCCAACCTTGGAGATTTACACAATCAAAAACTCCCACTTCATTTGCACCCCCACACACGTCCATCGGCATACCTATTCGGTCTATAACTGCTAGTGGAAATTAGAAAACAAATCTCTAAAACCTTACATATTAATATCAATGTAAAGATATCGGTTTAATACGAACTCCTGCTACACTTTGCTTTGAAGTCGAAATTCTTGTAATAAAATAATAATAATAGTTGGCGCAACAGGTCTCTAGGGACCCAGGGCCTAGCTTCTCGCAACCATTCGTTTTGTGTGAGTTTTTTTAATTTTTGGAACGAATGGAAGGGATCTACAATTTTATGCCCGTTCCAAACGGGCCGATTGAGAAGCTCTTTCATGACAGTTATACTCTCGGATGTTTGTCAGACGTTCGCGAGAGGTGGCGCAGTGAAAAAAACCCTGAGTTGGTTGGGCTCCACATATGCAACAAAAAATGGGCAATTTACCGGCGGCAAGGATTACGCAGGCTCGCGCGTTCCACACAACTGGAGTGGATTATGCCGGCCCCGTACAAATAAAGGCATAGAAGGGTCGCTGCAGTAAAATTAGAAAGGCGTACATTGACATTTTTATTTGTTTTTGTACAAAGTCCGTGCACCTAGAACTGGTCAGCGATTACAGTTCAGCGGCATTTATTGCAGCTTTTAAACGCTTTACAGCTAGAAGGGGGATTTGCGCTCACGTTTACAGCGACTGCGGAACTAACTTTCAAGGAGCTGCTAAAACATTGAACGCGGAAAGAGAAGGACTATCGAAACAATGGGCTGAAGACATCGCTGAACAACTGCAGTCGAATCGGACCACGTGGCACTTTAATCCTCCCGCAGCACCACACTTTGGTGGGCTGTGGGAAGCGGGAGTAAAGTCCATGAAGCACCATCTCAAGCGAGTTATCGGCCATTACACACTTACGTTCGAGGAGTACGCGACCGTACTAGCTAAAGTGGAAGCCTGCTTGAATTCGCGACCGCTCTGTCCAATGACTGAGGACCCCGAAGATTTGTCGATCCTTACACCAGGACATTTTCTAATTGGTATGTTGTTAAACACAACACCCGAGAAGGACGTGTCACAAATTAATGACAATCGATTGGATAGATGGCAGCTGCTACAAAAAATCCAACACGACTTTTTGAAAAAATGGAAATCCGAATATCTTGTTCGGCTGCAACAGCGTACAAAATGGTTAACGGCAGAGGAACAAATCAGGACAGGAGACCTAGTGATCCTACCAGACGAACAAACACCTTCGACTCTCTGGAAACTCGGCCGGGTTGAAACAACCCATCCTGGAGCCGATGGTAAAATTCGCGTCGTCACGATCAAAACAGCAACTACAACATTGAAGCGTCCGATAGTTAAGATTTGTCTTCTACGAATGCCCACCTAGGAGAAAGCAAAGGACGCATGCACACAAATGATATGAATACCAACAAAAAAAAAAACAATTTTATAACTAAAGGACCATTCACATGAGCGCGAACTGCGAATAGGCGAACTGCGAACAAATCAATTTATCTCTGTTTGTGAATTGAAAATTGCTATTTGTTTTACCGCAAAAGCATTATATTCAATTAATATAACACCTAATCTAAACAAAAGAGAGACTTGATTGATTAAAATACCGAAATCTACAATTACAGCAATTCTCCCGCGAATTGACAATTCTTGCCGCGAACTGTCACACTTTATTCACAATCCACATAAAACAGTCGCGATCCACAAACCTGCGAATGAAAAATTCGCTCGAACTTAACCTTCAACAATACAAATGATTCGCGGGTAGCTGCGACCAAAAAATGTTTCATGTGAATAAAATGTCAGAACCTACGAATATTCGCCTGTTCACAGTTCGCGCTCATGTGAATGGTCCTTAATACCTATCTTAATCACAATGAATTAATAACTAAATTACATTTACATAAATCATTATTGCCACACACCAATCACCACACCTATTTTTGTTTCTCATGTAACAACGTTCACCGCTGGGCCATGAGGAACACACCGCTAGAAGAAATCATCACGCAACACACAGCCTTAACCGAAAGGTTCAAGAAATCTGAAGACGACCAAAGCTCAACGAAAACGCTTCCTGTGGCCCGGCAGGATGTTGCAACGCAACAAACCATTGTCCTGTGCCACGGCATTAGCTCTCAAAAGGCAGCCGCATCGAAACATCTAACCATCGGCATTAACCCCCAGATGATAATTGCCGTCGGCAAAACCTAAGATTGGGAGCCCAGCTGCCGAAGAAAATCGAGCGATTGCCGTCGGCAAACCGAGCGAGTACCCAAAGGCAGATTTGGGAGCTCAGAAGAACTGCAGCAGATCGATGGCAAACAGAGAAACGCATGCAAAAAAAAACTGCACTTGCTTATCTAGTTGGCTCCTTCCACTGAGCAACACGCTCGCTCAGCTATGCATACACGCATAAGTATGCGTGAAAGTTGATATCGCTGACCAGCTGACCGCTAGACAAAAACCATAAGAGAGCAGCAGCAACGAAGAATTTCAAGAAACGGCAAAAAATTGCTGTCCGGAAGATCCGCAACCCCCAGGTCAATGAACCCTTACAACAGAACACGAGACTATGAGCGGAGTGCGAGGTTTCGTTTGGACATTTATGAAAATGTTTTATCATTATTGATTAGCAGTTCAACTGAATATAACACGACAAACAAAAAAGTAGTTGTTTTTCATTTCCTTCTTTTTTTCTTCGTCTGTTAACCGAGAGTGGTTTTTTGCTAAGTTGTGCTAGAGTAGTGTTGCCAGATGGTTTTTGATGAAAGTAGTTCATAGGGCTCCAAGTCCCGGACTTTCCCGGACAAATGACGATCAGAAAAAGAGTACAAAACAAGGACGAGAAAAAACAAATTTTTTGTTAGAATCTTAGGTATCCACTTCCTTAACATAAATAGTTCCACATTTCTAGGTACGCACTTTACCTATATTTTTGGACTAAACTAAAAATAAAATATTACAAAAAATAGATAATGTATTTAAGTAGTACTACTACTAAACTAAAGGAACTTCATAGTTGCGTATTTTAAAAATAGCGTAGGTAGCTAAATACAACAAACATACATGTTTGTTCACAAAATATATAAATAAGCTTATTATATTTTTCATTGGATCTTATTTTTTTAAGTACATCATTACTTGAAATAATGTTATCATAAAACGATTCACAGCTTAGTTATTGAAAATTAATTAGAAATTAATTAAGAAAAAAACTCTTTCTACATCAGGGCTATGGCTCGGTATTGCAAAATAAAATTCCGCGATCTTGTATAATTCTATGGAAGTGCAATTTTTGAAATATTCGGTCCATTTTTCATTTACATTTTGTTCGTTGCAAGGAGAAAGCTTATTCATAAAACACTTTAAATTACAATATTGACCGAATAATTAACACTCAATATTAACACTTTTTTCTTGAATGTACAGTAAACACGGTTCAATTGATTCCCACGTTACATTCTTATCGTTGAACTGCATCCATTAGAGCGCGCAAATCCAACACAATGACACAATGATTGTTTTGACGTTTGACGTCTCAAAAGTTCTGTTCGTTTCGTATTTTCTTTTCTGAATTATCAGTTCTCTTCGTTTACTAGATTTTAGTTATCTCCGACTGATTAAATTCTAAATAAAGTAGATAAGTGAAAATAATCCCGGACATTTTATTAAAACTATACCGGACGTTCCCCGCAGAAGCAAAAAAGAGTACATGTCCGGGAAAACCCGGACGGATGGTAAGGCTATGCTAGAGCCGACGGCATTTTCGCAAATTAGAACCTCGCGGTGGAAATCAGTTTCGCGATTTTTTTGCTATTGTCCTTGCGACATCAATATGCATCCTATTTTAGCTGCAATCACAGCTTGCACATAAATCAATATCAAGCCCAATGTGCACTTCAAAATTGGCACACCAATTAGAGAAAACAAAACAACCAAAAAACAAGAATAAATGAAGAACTAACACGATACGACAGAACCAACGACCATCGACAAAAAAATTATTATATTAAGGTATTTGCCATTGTGAAGAAATTATATCAGGAATTTTGAAACTGAACTGCGATGTGAACGCCGTGTAACTTAAGGCACCAAAAATGTCGAAAACACTCGCCCCCGCATAAGATTCGACCAAAAAATGGCCTCCTGGTTGACATTGCATTGGAGACTCGAAATTATCAAATAAGTGTAAGTTAGCTTATTCCAGAACTAGCCGGAATATTCGAAATAAACTAGAAAGTTCTCGATAGATGGCGGAGCGGATATAAAAGTCAGATTTAAGAACAGGTACAGTTGATTTTTAAACAGTGAAAAGTAAGTTCGAAATAATCGGCTGATAAATAAGTGTAAACTAATACAGTGAAATAAGTGATTGGCTTGAATCATTTAAAAATTGTTTTAAATTATATTGTTTTGGTACTTAATAAATGAATTATTAGAATAATGGATAAAAGAGACGCAGAATTATTTCTTCTGCGTGATTCGTATGCATAGCAAGTAGCCACAATTCCAAGTCCAATTGCATCCAGGCCGGTCCGTTCCAAATACCCAACTCCAACAACTTATGAGACTCAATTCGCTAGATTATCTTCGGAACGAACGTGATTAAAACCGAACGAGCGTCTTACATATTTAGACACAAACATCGTTTAGCAAAATTACCGCGGAAAAATGTTTATAAATTACAATTTCATGAAAGCCACGTAAAGGCTGCGTAAATCTTTACGCGATGTTTAACTAAACAACGTCGTAGAGGCGTCGTAAGCGAATCTAATAAATACGGCTGTAAATGTTTTAATGTTGTTAGCAGTACGCGATTAGTCTTGGTTTCTATAGATTCCTCAGATTTTTTTGTCCCTAAAGCCCAGGCTTTCCGAGTATCAATGTTCGTTTTTTGAATCAGAAGATAGATAAGCCATGGGTCTCTATTTTCGGATTCTGCTACCTTTAGTCCAAAGAAGAACCTCGTCAGCATTATCGACCAATGCGCACCATTCACTACATGCAGGCAGTTTCAGAAAACTTTCATTATATTCATTGATTATATAAAGCGGTTTGTTATATTTTCTATTTAGCTTTTTCCTGGCATGGGAAAAACAAATAAAATTAACAAACTACGAAATATTTCTATTTTTGCAAAAAAGCCATAGAAAACAATGGGGTTGGCAGATGGTTGTCTTCTCCGACAGACTAGATCTAACTCTCTCCTTCCGTCTTAGTGATTATTGTATAGCGTTTTTCAGGTGGAAATTATGACGAAAAAATAAGTCTTCTCTTGGCTGAAAGAAAACCTGAGATCCAGTAAAGATATCCGTATCTTCTCGGATAGTCAAGCTGCTATCAAGTGTCTGGAATCAGTATCTACAAAGAAGTTCACAATTCGACATTTCTAGCGACAAAACAGATCTGACCAAAGCGTTCTAGATATTTGATCTCCCTATAGGAAGCATATCAGTGCTGCAATAGGTGTCATCACACACCATAGGACACAGTCTCATAGGCATCAGGCATGCACCAAGGCATGGCTTATTATCTAACGATTTTTGCAGAAGCTGTTTTGACGAGGAGGAGGAAGAAACTATTCTCCATCATTTCTGTACTTGTCCGGCTCTCTCACAAAGACGAAAACTCCATTTGGGATAGCTCTACTCTAATGATCTAAACGATCTAAATAACATATACATTCGAAATCTCCTCCGCTTCATCAGAAGCTTCAACTGGTTCAACGAGTAAGAAAAATAACTATATAGATTCATATGGTATAACAAGGGACCTTTAAATGGTCTAAGTGGGTCGGCTAGCCTACAGCCAATTCAACCTAACGTTTTTTCTTAAGTCGGCGCAGTGACTTAGCGTGTTGGACTACTGTGGTTCGAATCCCGAAAAAAAATTCCAACTTAAGGTTTTTTTTTTCCTGCGCCACCTCTCGCGAACGTCTGACAAACATCCGAGAGTACCTATAACTGTCATGAAAGAGCTTCAACTAGCCGTTTTGACTCGGCATTAAATTTTAGATCCCTTCCATTTGTTCCAAAAATTAAGAACTTAAGAAAAATATTTTAGCTTCAGCATAAATGCATACTGGCAGCATAATTTGTTAAATTCAAAAAAAAAATTAATTCGATACTATTTTTTGTTTATACTATTGCTGTCAAACTAGTTTCAAAAATCCTGTATAAATACTAATTTATGTGAAATACTCGGAACAGTTAAAAATGTTTTGATCACAAAATACATACCCCCGTATTAATAAACGACGAGCAGCGGCGAGTTAGCACTAACACATGTTAGCTTCAAATTCCTATTAATAAACGTGTGTTTGGTTTCACTGACATGTAATAACGAGCGGATAACTTAACTCGCCGAATTCGGCGTATAGAGAGCGGATAACTTTTTAACTCAGAGAGGGTGAGGGACTTTACAAAATCTCGAATCCTTTTCGGTGCTACGAATACCAAAAGTTAAGGTTTTTGTTTATATTAGGTTTGCAAATTTGTGTAGATAAATTTGGGTTCACATTTCGAATAATAATTAAATATATCCTGGGAACATAAATAATTTTCAAATGACAAGACATCAATATTCGAATGACGCGTGACATCAGAACATTCTACAAGAGAGAATCGGTGAATTTCTGAGCGCAACAACCGCTTGAAAAACGAAATATGACAGATGTACTAGAATGTTTAGTACAATTTCGTGTAGTGCTGTCGTGCGTTAGGTGATAAAGAGCGAATAGCTAATATGTAGATGGAATATGTTTATTAATAAGAAAAGTTAAGAAACGGATAAGGTCACCATCCGTCTGCCAGCTAAAACACGTGTTAGAGAGCTATCCGCTTTTTTTATTAATACGGGGCATAGAGTGTAGGTATTTATTTTTGTTAAATAAAAATGTTGAGATTTTTATAAAAAGTGGACATTTCAAAATACATTGCTATGAGATTTGTAAAATAATGTAAGTATATTCAAATAAAGGTCTTACAACTCACAAGATATGGGACATTAAGCCTATTACAAAAATATACCGTAGATATTATGTGAAAATACATAGATCGTGATTTCTGTAGTATTTTTTGATAAATAATTTAAAAAACTCACATCTTCGAATAAAGTACGGGATCTTACTAATAATACTTATATTAGGTATTATATTAGGTATCTTTTATATATATATTGGTCAAAATCGTTAGAGCGGTTTTTGTAAAATTTGCCAGACAAAACAGTACCTACTAAATATTGCAATGTTTAATTTGAAAAATACTATTGCGTAAATATTTATGTGAAAACCGATTATAGCCCTTGTTTATTATCAGCCATGATCTATATAGATCATCGATTTACATGCACTTACAACAACAGCATATGATCCTGCTTCACATCGAGATCATGAACCATGATCTGAAAATTATTTCTACTATTGCTCGCAACACTGTTTGGCGCTGTTTGTTTCATTCTTGAAAGTTGGTGTGCCTGTAAAAGATAGCCACACAGTCACGTTGCCAGACTAAAAAATTCAATACTCTTCATAGCACAAAAAATCAATCAGCATTTTACATCCAATAAATTTCCAGTCCTTGGAGATTTTGCTTTTTAATTCTGTAAAGGTATGACAAGCCCAGCGAAATATTCCATAATTTTTTAAGTAAATGTTTAACAAAAAAATGTTTATGAAATGTGTCGCAGTTCGTAAATAATAATTGTTTCACAAGTTTTCCGGTAGAAAGGTGAGAGTTGTTTTTTGTTTTTACATAAAGTACAAATCAGGTACAAATGTCCAGAAAATCTCGGAATATCTAATGAAAAATGTAAACTAGCAGGCTGCATAAATTTAAAGTATTTTATAACTGCCGAGTTTTTTTGGACAAATAGCTTTAAATTTACGTGAAGTGACGATTTTATTTTACCAATCAAACGTATTTTGTGTGTGTGCAGAGAGAGAACTATGGTATTATTATGAAAAGTATAATGCTTTGTCTAAGAATTATTCCAATCTAAGCGGACCAGATGTGTAAACTTCGGTTTTCATTATATTTCGAACTGATTGTAAACACTTTAAATAAGTTCTTAAAAAACTCTCACCTTCAAAAATTAAAAATTATTAATTGATATGGCAACACCCCCGACAAGCAACTGAAAGCAACTGTTGCCACAACTCGTCTATGATCCGTATTGTTTTATTTTCGTGATCTGATTCGGATGATCAGATTAGATCGGATCAGATCACGCTGATAATAAAATACGGCTTATAAGTTATTGTTCGGTAATTGCTTCGTAGTTTTATCGAAATCAACGATGGGATTTTCGAGATATGAGCAGTTTTTAAAATTAGCGTTTTCGGTGCTTCGAATTGAAAATTAAGGACACAATTATTCGAATTAAGATACCTTTTAATTTGCTTCTTCATAATTCTTTCAAAAACTTTGGGAAGAAAGGAAAGGGAAGGACGAAAATCTTTGTCTGTACGATTCTTGGCAAGAGGTATGATTTTAGAATTCTTCCAGACTGAGGCGAACACACCTGTTGTAAGGATGTGGTTATAGCCATGGGTGGCATATGGTAGAATAATGGGCAGAATAATCTTTAAGAACTTAGAGTGAATTTCATCAACTCCAATAGAGCTAGATTTTAACAAGAGTATACACTCAAGCACATCTGTCTGTTCCACGAGAGAAAACTCGTAAGCTTCATGGGGACAGATTTTGCTGTTGGTGAGGTTCAATACATCCCAGGTAGATGAAACAGTAGGACTAGTGCAAGACACAAGCATCGACTTAAGCCTGAACTACATCGAAACAAAAGTGGGAAAAAGTACAAAAAAGTGGAAAAAATTTGATGTCCTGCTTCATCCCATAGTACACTCTGTATACTTTTGTCTCAATTTAAAATTTGCACTTTGTAGAAAGCTCGAGCATGTTCCAGCTTTCACTTTTCTAAAGTTCTACAAACAAATACAATCAAGGAATTCATTAACGGTTTGCCGGTATAATATGAAAAACATTAAATAATATAACAATATATATATGCCCTTTCTAAAGACTTTCCGCTGTCATCCCAATGAAATAATTATGTTAATCAAATTTATGAAAGTTCTCTGTTATGTCAAAGTTGTAATTACATTCTTATTACTACACAAAAATGCAAAATTGGGCAACTAAAAAAGTAAAAAAAAATTTGGTGCCTTGATTTTGTGCGGCGATGTCGCTAAGGAACGGTCCGAATCGGATTTGAATGTGTGAGTGAGCCGCGCGCTGTAGTGTTATAGTATTAGGAGACAACAATTGTTAAACATTGTGCGAAAATTCTTAAATTTCAGAGAATCTTTAGAAATTACACTTTTTTTGGTACTTTTTAGAATTTTGCAACAATCTCCCGGATTGTTAGAGAAAGGTTACAAATTTTAGTTTAAGTTTTACAATGCAATATAGACTGTAAATACACATGATATTTCTTTCATAGATAAAACCAAATCACTTTAGAATTAGATGTCTTTTAGATTGTTCCGCTTGTGAGCTAGACACAAGACACTACTTCTATGAAAGAGTAGATGCAATTCGTTTTGAAATGAAAACCTTTTAGCTTTGATTTTTATTTATAAATATATAGAAATTATTTGAATATTGTTCATAAATTATGTCAACTCATTTTTATATCTACTACTTTTAAAATCTCGTTCAATTTAGTTTTAAAAAGTCCCTGAAAAAGGGGCGGTTAAAGAAAAATGTGCCTTTTTGACGCTACTACGTAAATTTATTATGTTCTCCCAATATGTGACAAGTATTAGCCGGCTTTACACTATGATGGGGAACCGCGTTATATTTTAAACATATTCATTTTGAAATCAAAGTTTTTCATGAGCGCGAATTGTGAACACATGAATTTAATTGTATTTATGAATTGAAAATTGATTTTTATACTACCACCATTTGTTTGTTCTCATCCGACATCATTCTCGCTACCTAGAAAGGTTGCGTGTGGGAAAGCTCGCCTGGAATTTCCAGGAACAAAGCGATATAAGAACTGGGCCTTGATTTTGTGCGGTTTTTGAGGCGATGTCGCTAGGGAACGGCCCGAATCGGATTTGAATGCGTGAGTGAGCCGCGCGCTGTGACCAACGTGACCGTTGTGCAATAATTTGGCACTTTTTTCGAGGATCCATCGATTGGTTTTCGATTAATTAGTAATCTGGTGAAAAAAATATTTTCATTCGCCCAAAAAACGGTTTATTTCTTGATTCACAAAAAAATACATAAATTCATTTTTTGTAGATCATGTTCTTATCTATATATGTGCTGAATACTGTTTTGCCGAAAAGTTAATCGTTTACAAGATATTTTCAAAAAAGATAATTTTACTATATAAAATACGTTGTTCTCATAAGTTTTAATCTATACTACGTAGTTGTGCACAATTGACCCCATCAAAGACAGAACCCCACCAGGGTTCCCGCCTGCTAATTTCGTTGGGGAATATAATACATTTTTTTGGAGAGTACAGAACAAAATAAAAGTAATATATTTTTAGTCAATATGTAGTTTTTAATTGGGACAGGTCGCATACAGAATGGAAAATTGGCGTGGGTTGGGTACTAGGTAATAATTAGAAAATGAGATTCATGTGCGAGTAATTTTTGAGAGTAAAAATATTAAGTAATTAAATTAAACTAAATTGTGATGAATTCATGAAGAGGGGAAAGATTGAATGATATAGATTTCAAATAATATCTGATGTGTTGGACTTTAGCCAAATACGGAACCTTCGGTGCGCGAGTGACACTCGCACTTGGCCGGTTTTTTTTAGTTTGAAAAGGAACTTTGCAATTTTTAGAAACACTGTGATTTTCAAATGAATTTTAGTAAAATATAACGCTACTGTTTATCAGAACACGATTATAGTGTTACGAGAGCCAACAATTGTTAAATATTGTGCGAAAATTCTTAAATTTCAGAGAATCTTTAGAAATGACACTTTTTTCTTTCACCGCTCTTTTTTTGCTACTTTTTAGAATTTTGCAACAATCTCCCGGATTGTTAGAGAAAGGTTACAAATTTTAGTTTTAGTTTTACAATACAATATAGACTGTAAATACTCGTAGATCATTCCCACACAACTTTTCTTTTATAAATTGAACCAAATCACTTTACCATTAGATGTCGTTTAGATTGTTCCGCTTGTGAGCTAGACACTAGACACTACTTCTATGAAACAGTAGATGCACGTTTTCAAATAAATTTTGAAATGAAAACCTTTTAGCTTTGATTTTTATTTATAAATATATAAAAATTTAATTGAATATTGTTCATAAATTATACCTATCAACTCATTTTTATATCTACTTTTAAGATCGCGTTCAATTTAGTTTTAAAAAGCCCCTAAAAAGGGGGCGATGAAAGAAAAATGTGCCTTTTTCTGACGCTACTACGTAAATTCAGTATTTCCTCCCAATATTTAACAAGTATTAGCCGGCCTTACACTATTTACGCGTTATATTCTAAACATATTCCATTTTAAATCACAGTTTTTGAAAACTTTCTTAAGTGCTATTCACATGAGCGCGAGTTGCGAACAAATGAATTTAATTGTATTTATGAATTGAAAATTGATTTTTATACTAGCTCAATTTACAATTATTACAGCAATTGAAAATTCTTGCACCCACTTTATTCACAATCCACATAAAACATTCGCGAATCCACAAACCCACGAATGAAAAAATTCTATCGAAGTTAACATTGAACAATGATTGAAGTGATTGAAGTGTCAAAAATATTCGCTTGTTCGCTGTTCATTCGCAATTGGCTCTCATGTGAATAGTCCTAAAATGTGAATTTTCCAACTAATAAAAATGAACAAAGGAATAACAAATTGTATTAGTGTCCTCGAAAAAGGTACCAAATTGTCGCACAACGGTCACGCTGTTCTCATCCGACATCCTTCTCGCTACCTAAAAAGTTGCGTCTGGGAAAGATGGCCTGGAATTTCCCGGAACAAAGCAATATAAGAACAGGAAATATTGGAAGTTGTCAGTTCGCGACATCACTCACACATTTATAGAATCTGCCTATACATGAACCCTTTCCGACACCGCCATTGCGGCAAAAACCGCACAAAATCAAGGCACAGGAAACATTGGAAGTTGTCAGTTCGCGATATCACTCACACATTTTTAGAATCCGCCTATACGTGAACACTTTCCGACACCGCCATTGCGGAAAAAACCGCACAAAATCAAGGCAATTCTCACACGGTGGCTTGACTAAATGAATTCATAAAAACAAACACATTTTTTGGCTCATCTGAATAGGTTCAAAAGCAAAAAATTAAGTTTTCTTGTAGTTGCGTCGGTGAATTGTACTAAATTTTTTTCGGCTAATAAACCTTATTGTGTTCATCTGTTAACGACGAAAATTTGTCGCGGAAAATCTTTAAGCGAGGAAGAAAAGGCCAAAATAAAGGCATTTCGAGAATTTGGCCTAAACCAACGATGCATCGCGAAAAAAATTAACAGAAGTCAAAATGTAGCAAGTGGTTATTTGCGGAATGTTGAACAGTACGGAAAAAAATGAAAGGTGGAAGTTATAGCGCCACAACATCAAGAGTCGATAGACGTGCAATCATCAGAGCAGCATCCAATTATTCTCATGATTCCGCGTCAAAAATTAAGACAAAAACAGGTGTAAAATGTAGTTTGGCGACAGTAATACGGGTAATTAAAACTGCTAAACATTTAAAAACATTTTTTATTAAAAAACCACCAATAAATGAATCGAGACAAGAAATTCGTCTTCAATTTCGTAAAAAATACATGTCGTGGAAGTCGGAGTGGCAAAAAGTGATTTTTTCAGATGAAAAAAAATGTATTATTATTATTAATTAAAGGCCCCTGACGGGTATAATTATTATTTTCATGACCTTCGAAAAGATGAACATTATTTAAATTGTTTTCATCTAAAAAAACACTTTTTGCCACTCCGACTTCCACTTTCTGTTGTTTCATTACATGTATAAAAAATAGGTGTCATTCCAATATATATGAAGAGAGGCTAACAGTTAGGTGAACAAAAAGTTGAACCTATTCAGATGAGCGGCAGTGTACCTATATATGTTAGTAAAAAAAATAATTTGCTTTCATCGTATGTATGCGTATGTTCTATTCCTTTCTTGAGCTAGGTACCTAGATGAGTAAGAGAATCCTAGTAGCCTAGTCATAAAACTAAAATATATAGTGCGCTTAATTTATAATATTAATGGTTCATTAGTGGCAGGATTTATCACCTGGTACATTTTGGAAAACATCTTGACAGCAATTTATCAGGATGAGTTCGAGTCGCATAATGCGTGCTTGTGCTTATGAATTGACAAAATGAGAAACTTCCATAAAAACTGACCCCTAGATCGTTCTTACTCCTTCTATCGTTCTATTAACTATGGGTTGCTTTATTAGAATCTATAGCAAATTTATTAAAATTAAATTAGTTTTACATTTTTTTTTAAATTCGATAAACACGTTTTCCCGCCACCATTCTATAATATATCACCAACAAAATGCACATTTATAATTTTTCTTTTATTAAAAAATAATTTAAAGTAGGTTTGACGCAAAAAATCCGACTGAGATAACACATTGGAATAATATTTTTGTGCCTGCTCGAAGATGTGCTTTGCTACCTACGCACACTGAAAATTTCAACAAACATTAACTCCTTGCTTATAATATTCTTTTGTTTTAACTAGGTTTTTATTAATTATTTTGTATTCATAATAAAACACATACCTTCTTCTCTAATTCCCGAGCTTTTGACTGTAAGTTCTCAATCAGCTCGTTATCACATTTTCCACTGACACCGAAATTTCGAATTTGTGCAAGTGTTTCCTAAAATGGTTGTAAGGGCATTGTATAAAATAAATTATTGTCCTATGTCGATAAAACAATTTACCTTATGGGCTCGTTCTATATCTGCACGTCTTGCCTCTGCTTCACGCAACTGAAGACCTAAAGAATCTAGCATATTTGTACTTTCTATCTGAAGTTGATCGTGTAGCATCACCTTAAAGAAGGATAATTTAAATAAATACTTGTTTTTTTTTAGATAAGGAGTGCTGTGGAGGTACAATTGTGTATGCTTTTTTATAATTGCTTGTCTTAAATCAAGCTTTACCATTCGATAACTTTAGCCAACGAATATTTCAATGTTAATTCTACATTATGTTAGTCTGCGCATGCAAAATGTGCATATCTCTAAACAGAAGCGATAAATACAGTAAATATGTGAATGCATATACATACATTCCCATTCATACGTACAATTATAGGTATATACAATTATATTAATGAACGTTTAATGAATAAAATGTTTAAATTTGTAACATAATTTTATATTTTTCAATTCAGAAATTATTCCGAGAACACTTTTAACATAAGCTATTGAACTGTGCATATTTAAGTCAGTGAAAATGGTTTTCTCTCTCAACTATGCAGTAGATACACTTACTTTAAAAATTCATACTCTAAGAGCACTTTTTTAGAGTTATAGTAATTGCTCATTTAGTCCTGCCACATAAGTAATGTACGTTACTATAAATCGTATCGTCAATGAACTGAAGTATGTATTAAATTAAGAACAACTATTGAAAATGTATGTCTTAGGATTGCGTTCTTGAATTTCTTGGTAACTTAAGCGTTTTGGAGGTTTACAATTTCTTAAGGAAGTATAATTATTAACGTCGTATTTTATCTTTTACACTACTTAAAACCGAAAACAATTACTAATATTTTTCTCGAGCTCTGCGGATAGCTACCAGCTTACAAATTTCCCGTTTATAAAACAATCGATTTTCTGCTTGGGAATGAACTTTCGGTGTAGAGAAAGTTCATGCAAAAAACAGTACTCTATATATTTTGTGGGTTAATACCAATCTAAAAGGCAAATGGCACATTGTCGTCGTATTTATAATGCGCATGTTCCTTTCCTGAATATATGAGCAGAGATGGTATTGTAAATTTTATCAATTTTATGTAGGGTATTTCAGTTCAAAGGCACATATTCTAAGGGATGATCGGACTATTCTTGTAAATTTCAATTATTTATACAATAGTTCAAAAATAGAGCGATAACAAAATGTAATGCATTTGACTAACGGTTTATGTTAACCTATTTTTTTTTATGAGTTCTGGTTCCTGTTGAATGAAGGCCATAAGTATTTCCACATGCGCCCATTACAAATTTTATTTAAATTTTATTTGTATTGTAGGGACACATGATCCAGATGTAAATTCAGTCGAAAAGTTTTTTTTTATTAAAAAAAATAATTCAAAGTAGGTACTTCAACTAATAAATATATTTATGTTATATTTATGTTCATATACAACTAAATATGATATCGTTTGATTGATAAAAACGGTTATCTATGTTTTTATATAATAAAATTAAATATTTTTAAAATAATCACAGAACTTTTGCTCATCATTTGATTTAGTTAATTTAAAATAGCAATTGGACTCATAGCACATTTAAAAAGATTTCAATAAATAATTAATTTTTTAACTCGCCAGACTTTATAATTATTTATTTTATTTAAAAATATTGTGGTTTAAGAATTATTTTTAAGTGATATTGATTTGGTACTTATAAGCGAAATAGAATAATCTTCGAAAGTGTAATAAAAGTGATTTTATTTAAAAAGTTTAACAGAATAGTGTGTTATCTTTTCGAATCCCAGCTTGAATGTAACAATATATACGGCTCTTAATATCATTACAAAGGATACATTACGAGGGCTTGAAGTTTCTTTCAAGTACTCTATAGTTATTGATCTAACGGCTGCCATCGTGAAGATTAACAACACCAAGGAAGTTATTATTGCTTCTGCATATTTCCCTGGAGACTCAACTGTATGCCCTCCAGCAGAAGTAGAGAACCTGCTCAGGTATTCGCAGCGCACCAAGACAGAAATTGTTCTCGGCTGCGATGCAAATGCGCATCATACATTCTGGGGGAGCTCAGACATCAATAATCGAGGTGAGTCCTTAATTGATTTTATTACATGCAATAATTTAAATATATGTAATATCGGGAGGGAACCAACCTTCATTAATGTAGTTAGAAGAGAAGTTCTGGATATAACCCTAGCTTCTCCCACACTTCACCACCTAATTTCCTGCAGCAGGGAGTTGATGTTCTTGCACCCATCTTCACTAAACTATTTAGCTGTAGTCTAGCCTATGGTCACATACCGGAAGCCTGGCGAAAAGTAACAGTTAAATACTTACCTAAGGCAGGTAGGAATTTGGACTCTAGTCCGAAATCCTATCGCCCCATCAGTCTCATGTCTTTCATTTTAAAAAGCATGGAAAAACTAATTGATAGACACATAAGAGATGTAGCCCTGAAATCTTTTCCGCTAAGTAAGTCTCAGCATGCCTATCAACCAGGTAAATCCACCGAGTCAGCACTCAATGACTTGATTACTAAAATTGAATCATCCATCAATAGCAAGGAAATCTGTCTGGTCGCTTTCCTAGATATTGAAGGAGCTTTCAATTACACTTCTTTTGAGTCCACTAACACGGCTCTTAATAATATGAATCTATCTCCCATAATAGGAAGATGGATAATGTCAATGCTGAATAGTAGAATAATTCTGACCAGCATCTATGATGTGGAAATCTCGGAACTCACAACTAGAGGGTGCCCTCAGGGGGGTGTTCTCTCGCCCCTTTTATGGTCCCTTGTTATTGATGATCTACTTCAATCCTTGACAAATCAGGGAATCTATGCCATAGGATATGCCGACGACGTAGCAATCGTTGTCAGTGGCAAATTCGAAAGCACGGTTTCCGAAATACTACAATTCGCATTATCTATTGTTCAGAGATGGTGCATCAAAGAAGGTTTTTCTGTTAATCAAAAAAAGACAACCATTGTCGCTTTTACAAAACGGAGAAAATTGGATCTCCTTATTCGTCCTACTATTTTCGGCGAAACCATTGAATTCTCTCAGGAAGCCAAATACCTGGGAATTATCCTTGACAGTAAACTATCATGGAACCAATAAATTGAACGCACCGTAAACAGAGCCACCAGATCGAGTCTGCGGTAATAACTGGGGTGTGAGACTTCGGATGATCTACTGGCTTTATTCGCTTATTGTAAGACCAGCGTTGACCTATGCTGCTGTTGTCTGGTGGACTAGCGAAGTCACCACAGTCAAAAAGCTAGAGCGAGTTCAACGTATAGCTGTGAACTGCATGACGCGCTGCCTACGTTCCACCCCGACAATGGCACTCAATGTCATCCTTAGTCTAACACCTCTTCATAAGCATATTCAAATGGAGGCCAGACTAAGCATCCACCGCCTGTTCCATTCGAACAACTTTGACCCCTACTCATATCAGGGAGGTCATCTGTCTTTACTTGGCAACATGGATCCTTGAAGTCCATTCAGCATGCCCCTTGACGACATGTTACCTGAATATGGCTTCCATAAAAACTTCTCCATTGTCATTCCCCCTAGGGAAGAATGGGAAAAATACAAACCTAATCCTTCACATCTTGACATCATCTGGTATACAGACGGCTCTAAGATGGAGTCAGGGACTGGCTCTGGAATATACAGCGAGACGCCCCAGGTGAACTTTTCAGTTAGCCTTGGGAAAAACTTATCCATATTCCAAGCTGAAGTCCTTGCAATCTACCACTGCGCTAGAATAAATCTAAGTTCTAGAACTAGGGGTAAAACCATATTTATATTTTCTGATAGCCAAGCAGCGCTCAAAGCTCTTGACTCATCGGTCATAAAATCCAAACTAATCCTAGAAACATTCACTATCATCTATGAACTTTCTAAGAAAAACCTAGTCATCCTCCACTGGATCCCAGCCCATAGAGGATTTGAGGGCAATGAATCAGCTGACTCTCTGGCTAAAATAGGAGCATCCTCTCCACTTATTGGACCTGAACCCTTCTGTGGAGTCAGTAAAAACCTCTTCAGCAACTACACTAGGATCCTGGCTCATACCGAATCAAACGAGATCTGGCAAAACACAGTTGGGCAGAACTGCACCAACAAAATTTTCCCCAAAAATTCCCCCAGTAAATCACAGTTTCTAATTAATCTGGACAAAAACAACCTGAGAATCCTAACAGGAATAATAAGTGGCCACGGTCTAGTGAAAAAACACCTTCACCGCATTGGTGTCTCACCGGATCCAATCTGCAGACTCTGTCTTGAGAGTGACGAGTCCTCTCTCCACATACTCACGGACTGCCCGGCTCTTCATCGTCTTAGGAAAGACATCCTAGGGGATGAATTCGTTAATCCAGCATCCCTTGCTGATATACACCCAGAGAAGATACTTGTCTTCCTGACTGCCTCTGGAGTAAAAAGATGGCTCTAGGAACTATAAGGGAAGGCACAATAGGCTCCTCTAAGTAGCCGCAGTGCCAGAGCCCCTCGTAGGCTCTCCCGCCTTTAATCTAATCTAATCTAGTTATTCTTCAAAACGAACTTCAAGGAGATTCTTAAATACCTCCCTAACAGTATTGATTCTGCACACGCTACATAGAAAAAATAAGTCGAGTATTATCTATTCAAACTTCTTCCTGGTTGTTGCGTTGACCGATTATCGAACAGATGCGAAATATGCGACGAGAATTGATAGAACCTTGTATATTTTTGACCAACTAGCAAAGTTCACGAGAAAGAAACCTGTTATTTCAGCTTGTATATAAGCCCTCAATGAAATAAAGCGTTATTATTTTCTTGTTCAAGTCCTGCGTAGAAAATATTGTGCTTCTATTCGCTTTCGTTGCGGCAAGTTGCAACTTGCAAGAGACATTACGTTATTTTAAAAGTTTAAATTTAGTGGCGAATTGCAAATATAAAAAAATTGGTGAATAGTATAATTTAAAACGCCAGATTCAAATGATATGCAAATTCAATTATAAATTTGGAACTAGGATGATGACTATGGTGATGTGATGACGAAGATGAGGAGAATGGTGACGATTAGGGGATTGGTGACGATGATAATGATCCAACACCGGGTATTCCGCTAGTTATGAAATATAAAATGCATGTTTTTCTATCTAAGTACGGCGAGCTTAGTCCCATCAAAAATAATTTCTTTTTAATTGAAATTTCGAATTGCACAGTAACGATAAACTAATCACACTGAATGAGATCCATACTCTCCATAGAAGAATATAACTGCATCATTACGCCACTTCAGAACAGTGTCACGGGATTCAACGACGACGACAGCAATTTTATCAATTGTTTGGCATTCAATTGACTTTCATGACTTTCACTGCAGTGTTGCATCTGAAAATGGCGACCGCTTAGAAGCGTCGGAGTTGTGTTTTTTGGTGTCTGTTTTTTGTATTGATGGGGAATTTTAGGGTTGACATGTGTAACATTCGTGGGCTACGATCGAATCTCTTCTCGGTGTACGTCCACGTTGCTAAATATAAACCAGCTGTTTTGGCACTGAGCGAGACCCAGGTGGGTGTAAATTCTGATAAATCGGAGTTTGATTTACCTGGGTATCGTTTAGTGCCTTTATTTTTTCTCCACCGTGGTCTCGCCATCTACGTACGTGATGATATTGCCTACCAAACTCCAGGTTCTTATGGCCAATGTTCCAATTCGGAATTTAATTTCATATGGCTGAAATTCCACATCCGTAGGCAAATCATTCATTATTGTTTCATTTACAGAAGCCCTAATCTAGATAGCAACTCGACTTTTAACGAGTTTGATGCGCTGTCTGACTCCATTACAAGAATTGTCTCCCTGTATCCTAATACTGAAATTGTCATTGCGGGCGATTTCA
Organism: Cheilosia vernalis; assembly: GCA_949126925.1. Classification (NCBI taxonomy): domain Eukaryota; kingdom Metazoa; phylum Arthropoda; class Insecta; order Diptera; family Syrphidae; genus Cheilosia; species Cheilosia vernalis. The sequence continues at coordinate 47,644,158 of OX421358.1, forward strand.
ATATTCACAATTCTAACTGGCTTCGACATACTGGACAGACAACACCCGAAGGTATTTATGTTCAGATCTTCGCTGAGGTAAACCAATTAACCCAGCTTGTAAATGAGCCAACACGCGTACCTGATATTGACGGTCAGAATGCCAACACTCTGGACTTGTTTCTTACCTCCCACCCTGATAAATACTCTTTAGAAGTATTATCGCCTCTAGGCTCGTCGGACCACTGCATCATATCAGCTAATTTCTCGTACTCCAACCACACAGTTAAAGAAAAATCTCCGAAAAGAACCGTATGGCAATACGAGAAAGCCAACTGGAGCGGACTTAACAACTTCTTTAAGAGTTTTAACTGGTCGTTATGCTTCCTCGATAACGACGTGGATGCCGCCGCTGATATGGTGTCCAGTATTATCACCTTAGGTATGCAATCCTTTATTCCTAACAGGATAAAGAGTATCATACCGAAAGAAAATGCGTGGTACGACTCGAGCTGTAAAGAGGCTATCAGACAAAAGGAGTTAAGTTTTCGGTCATATAAGGCCAACCCATCTGAGGAAAACCGAAAAAAGTTCAAGCGAGCCAGAAATGACTGCAATACCACTATCAAGCGTGTTAAATTCTCGTATGACCAAAAGTTGAGGCAAAAAATACTACAATGTCCCAAGGGTAGTAAAAACTTTTGGTCTTTTGTAAAAAATATAAAGAATTCGGCCACATCTTCGATCCCAACGCTCATTTACAATGACATTCCAGCTGTCAACTCTTTAGACAAAGCGAATCTGCTTGCTGCACATTTTGCAGCCAGCTCAATGCTCCCAGATTGCGCTTTGCCTCTACCTGTACTTGAGGGCGTCGAATACACCATGGGACAAATCCATTTTCGCACTCGTACAGTGGCAAGAGTACTTAATGATCTCAACATAAATAAATCCGCTGGTCCAGATTGTATTTCCCCAATTGTTCTGAAGAGGTGTTCTTCCACGCTGGCAAAACCACTGCGTAAGCTTTTCCATCTATCCTATTCTTCTGGACTCTTCCCGAGAAGGTGGAAAACTGCATTTGTCCAGCCCGTCCCCAAAAAAGGCGAATCTTCTTCTCCCACCAACTACCGACCCATAGCACTTTTATCCATTCTTTCTAAGGTCATGGAAACGCTGATAAATCGTCAGCTCATGAAATATCTTGAATCACGAAAACTCATTAATGACCGGCAGTACGGTTTTCGTGGCAACAGATCCACTGGTGATTTGATGGCTTATCTCACCGAAAAGTGGAACCAATCGCTACATCACTCTGGTGAAACGAAGATTGTTGCGCTTGATATTTCAAAGGCATTTGACAGAGTTAGGCACCAAGCTCTTTTATCGAAAATGCGTGCATATGGGATCGATGCGTCTCTTCTTCAATGGATTAGAAACTACTTCTCTGGCCGTTCAATTCAAGTTCTATTGGATGGCTTCAAGTCTGAAATTCACCTAATAAATGCTGGTGTTCCCCAAGGCTCCGTTTTGTCTCCGACTCTCTTTCTCATTTTCATAAATGATCTCCTGTCTGCAACCTCTAATCCAATCCACTCCTTCGCCGATGACAGCACCCTCAGCTTCTCATATTCATTCCAGGACTCACGTCCCTGCTCTTCGGCCGTAGAACTGGAACGGCAACGTATGTTAAGCTCATTAAATTCCGATCTCGACAGCATTATAAAATGGGGTTTAGCCAATAGAGTGGAATTTAATGCTTCCAAAACACAATGCTGTCTGTTGTCATTAAAGCGAAAACATAATCCTCAGCCATTATCCATGAATGGCACTTGCATCGCCGAAACCGAAAGACTTTCCATTCTCGGTATGTGTGTCCATGACAAACTTCGTTGGAATGACCACATACACGAAGTCGCCAAGAACGCTGCGAAATGTCTAGGTTTCCTTAAAAGGTGCAAGAAATATTTTACCCCTTCTGATCTGGCTACCATATACAAGGCGTTCATTCGCCCAAACTTGAGTACAACTCTCATATCTGGTCTGGTGCACCTAAAACCTCACTGCACCTCCTGGATAGGATACAAAATCGTGCCTTAAAACTCATTGGAGACATAGATATAGCGAACTCTATAAATTCGCTCGAACATCGCAGAAATGTAACATGTCTCTCATTGTTTTATCGCTATTTCTATAAACAGTGCTCAAGCGAAATCGCCAGCTGCATTCCACCCCTTCAACAATTCAACCGCAATACTCGACAAGCCAGGAATGCCCATCAGTTTACCCTTCAGCCTACTTTCGGTCGTACTATGAAATATAGAGATTCTTTCATAAGCCGTACAACACGAATGTGGAATGCCTTGCCCAGCTCGGTCTTTTCCCCTCAGTGCAATTTGCAGACATTTAAAACCAATGTGCATCGGAATCTCCTATCTTCTCTATCCCAATTTCCTTAACGCCCGCGCTGTGTACTTCGAACTACACCGGCTAATTTCACACACCGATTTTGGAGGGCCAGTATAAAATCGGCCGACATTTTACCGGTAGCTGGGTGCTTGCACACTCACCGGATTTTTACCGGTCACAATCAGTTGCTTTGTTGTCGTCATCGTGACACGAGGTTATTGTTTAATAATAATGGCGCAAAGTTATAGACATCGTGAATTCCAACATCAGAAAACTATCAAAACTAGTTTTAAACGTAGTATGCGCCCATAATTTGAATGAAGCGAGTCGAATGGTCAGCAAAAAATCGGTGTGTGTGCAAGCGTCTATTTAATCACGTACGCCACTACTTCCCGATACTGCCGGCGATACAGTGGCAGTAGACGGCTGCTCACCGGCATTTTGCCGACACCGATCAGCGGTCGGCGTGTGTGAAAGGTCCCGTTTATACATGTGGTTCACTATAGGAATTTGGACGACCGGTATAAAATCGGCCGTCCGAAATCGGTGTGTGTGAAATTAGCCTAAGAGTAGTCACAACCACTTTAGCGCGTGTTTATTATAAAAAAAAAAAAAAAAAAAAAAAAAAAAAAAAATGGGGCCACCACATAAAATACTAATAAACAAAAAGAAAACAGATAATAAAACTATTTATTTTCAACAAAAAAATAATTTATTCATCACGAAACACTTATTTTCATATGTTTGCATTCTTTTTCGTTCAATAAAGAATAAAATCTGGAACTGAAAAAATGTTAATTTTGATTTATTTTTCAAAAAGTGGGGGCCGAGGGCCATGAGCCTCAAAAAGGGGCCATTTGGCAACGCTGACTTCCAGTGGTATGTTTATCCGCTCTGATGATGATTTTGTGGTAGTCAGAAGATATACCCCCTTGTTGTCGCTGTATTTGCCTACTTGGCTTTTCGAATTTTTAGCCCCGATTAAGTGATGAATACTCTTTACTTTTCAAGGACTTTTATTTCCTGTTGATTTACGTATATAAATATAGGTTATACAGAAATATTTAAATTCATAATATAGATACGTACGTTTTAGTATTCCAATTAGGCTATACAATATATAGTATAATTTTATGTTTTGTTTTTTATAATAAAGTATATAATTAAAAGATTAGTTATTCTTCATTGAATTTAATTCTAGAAAAAACACGGTGTGGTTTTCAAAAATATTCTCCCTTTGTTCTTCTGACAGTCGCCCTTATTTGGTCTAAAGCCATTGTTGCTATTTTTTGACTAGCTTTTAAGTGCTGCCAGGTTTGGCAACACCCCCTAATGCCGTCATCAATAACCGTATATAGCCAAAGCGTTGTATACCTGAAGAAGTGATTGGAATTCCCAAAGACCTAAAGTTTCAACGCACTGTTAGTCGCTTAACGCTTATCAATTTTAATATCAGAATTGCCAATAAATTTGGAGGACTTATAAAATAGATAAATAGTTGCCTTCTCACAACCATTCGTTTTGTATGAGTTTACAGTTTGAGAACACAATTTCTCTATCGCCTTTAACTTACCACTATGATTTGTGACATACAAAAATCATGCCACTATGACGTCGACAATATACCTACCTTTCACCTGAAATTTTGATACAAAATTTTTAGAAGTCGATCAAGAGGAACGGAAGACTATGGGCAGGGCAGAAGATTTTTTTGTCTCCGAGAACGATGAGCTTAATTCGCGATAAAAAATCGGTGGTTGTCAAAAAGTAGGTACCTGAAATAAATCACAAAGCGATCGGGAGTTTATTGTAGCATTAAACCATAAAGCAGTGCACTCGGCTTAACTTGAGTTACGGAGGCCCTGCGGCGAAATACAAGGCCACTCAAAAGTCAATATATCACTCGCTGCTCATAGTGCTTAATCTACGCCATAGTGAATTTCCTTTACACCGCTACTACTACTCAAACACCTTTAATCCATTCCCAAGAACGTTTTCCTATGCACCCTAAAACGAAGAAGTATAAGTCGCATTAAGATACCATCTGCACAAATTACCACGCGCACAAGTCCTGAAGCAAGCGAACTGGCCGTCGAAAGACATGTCGGTGTATGTCATTAAATTCGCTTCTTATATTTCCTCCTCTATCTAATCATCACCCTCATCATAACAAACTCGAACCGATCGCATTCATCTAACCGTCGCCACACAGGCGGATTTCCCAAAAAACATGGCCAAAATTATTTTTTTGTTTTTAATGGCTAATTATTGCACAAATTCATCAGAAAAAGACATTTAGAAGAAAAATAATTTTTTCAGTAGGTATGTAATTTTTTAAAATTTAATGATTTAAAAAAAATACAAAAAATCACAGAAAATAAAGATTTTAAATTCTCTGGAAAGTAGGAATATATTATGAAAAACGTAGAATTTGATTTAAATAAATAGTAAATAATAACAAAGTTATTTCATCGCTAATAATGTATAAATACCTATAGTAAAATATTTTAACCAATGCAAAGGATATTATTATGAAACTGATACGAACTCAGTTTCATCGACCCTTGGATACGATTTAACGTTTTTAGGATAAAGTTTTCTCATACTAGTAATGTATGGATCAGAAGAAACCAACAGATTATGGAAAACATCATCCATATTCTGTTGCCTTGAAAATTTGCTTGAAAAACTTTCAATTTATAGGACAGATGAATTATATATCCAAAAAAAGCGGATCCACGCATGTAAGGATGATAACCCAAACCTCAATTTAGACTCTTATTTTCAGCGTTTTTAAAGTTTAGCTTGACGATATTTTGCAAGATCGCAAAATATCGCAACTTCTTAAGGTGATTCCATTTTTTTTTGTCGGAGGATGGTACTATCCGATGGAGCACTCAGACACAACTACTGGTCCATTGAACTGCCCAAAACGTACACCTTACATTACTGTACTTAGTTTTCCCGTCTTTCGAAGAAAGATTAGAAGGAGCTTCAGTGATGAAGAGCTTAGATGTTCGGCACTCACCACATCAGCCCCAAAGATCCGCCACCTGTTGAGAGCAAAGGCAGGACAATTACAGAGGAAGTGTTCCGCTGTATCATCGTCCTCTCCACAAGTAGGACAGATGGTGGTGTCGTTCGGTGCCGTGAAATAAGGCCAAGCGACATAAGGCCAAATCGCAAAATTTGGCGCGGCCGGAACGCGACGAACGCGCCGCCCGCCCCCTTCCCCCGCGCCGATAAAACAACTAATTTTAATCTATTAATATAGTAATTTATATATCCACAGGTATTTCCATTCTTGTTTGTCCTCTTGGATAAGAAGTCAAAGAAGAGTTACACAACTAAAGATGAAATCATGTCCTTAGACGGAACTTTCGACATTTTTGAACCTCCAAAATAGAGATACAAGGACAAGCAAGGACAAGTTGAAGCAGCATTGAAGAAACTCGATAAGAAAATTATTTCCATCAACGATTTTCTTAATCAGATGACAAACGAGAACAACAACCTTATTACGGAAGAGGTTGCAGCTGCAAACTTTGAGTATTGCCAAGAAGATGATGAAAGTGGAGAGGAGCAGGATAATGTGGATGAAGAAACAACAAATGCGGACGAAACAGAAATCCTTTGCGTTATTTGTTGCGAAAACCCTCGCACTATTCTCCTACAACCGTCTAATCATTTTAAATTATGTTTAATTTGCTACACACAGTTGTCGGAGAAATACATGAAAAATAATATCCCGATTCTGTGCCCAATTTGCAGACATATTGTTGAAAATAGCACAAGAATATTTTGTTAAAGATACGAAGATACTTTTGTTTACATTTGTACAGGTACATATATGAAATTAATCCTTTTTTTCTTAAATAAATGAAAACATTAAACATATTAAATTAAATTCTGTCAAGTCTTTTTAATAATTTGAAACTTTCAGAATGGTTAATGAATCGTAACGTATCAGGTAAGCAAAATCAAATATGCAATCGAAAGTGTCATAAAGCCAAATTGGCCTTATGACGCCTTATCATAGTGTCATAATGCCAAACACAAAAGTCTCATTGTCAAAAGCACCCTCAATATCGACGAAGTTACCCAACGCGTACTCCTTCCGATCAAGAGCACTCTCGATCCTACCAACGAGGTTCTGAAGCGCAGTTTCACAGGATTTTCCACGCTGATAGGCATGTTGCATCCCTGAAAGAGGATGCGATCGAAGAGCAACATTTCGCACGTGCAGCTCAACCAGTCTTCCAAGCAAGAAGGAGGACAGACTTATGGGTCTGAAGCTCTTGGCGAGAGTGTAGTCAGTCTTACCTATCTTTGGTATAAACAAGACTTTAACCATACGCCAAGGAGAAGGTATGTATAGGCCAGGGCCAAGCTGGCGGTGACAATTCTTTTCAGCGTCGGCATCAGCTGGCTACAACCATGTTTCAGCGTAGCCGTAAAAATTCCATCCGGACCCGGTGACTTGAAAGCCTCAAACGATGCAATTGCATATTTGATAGCTTCATCCGTCACCACTCTGGATGCAATAAACCAGCTACGCCGCGTGGTGTTAGTCAGTTCAGAAGTGGCCACCGTTGACGGTACCACTGAAGAACGCGTAGTGATCTGATTTCCCGGGAAGCGAGTCTCCGCCTTTTGTCTCAGTGTAGTCTGTCAGTCTGTCCCTTTTGAGGACTTTAACAAGCCTGCTGGTTGCACTTAGTGATACGACCTCCTTACAAAATTTCCTATAAGAGTCGTCCTTTGATTTACGAATCAGTCTCTTAAATTATTTTTGCTTCAATCGATATAGATTCCAGTCTTCTTCTAAGTTGGTTTCTAAAGACCGATTTAGGAGCTTCCTGGTTTCTTTGCGGATACACTGCAGTTCGGTATTCCACCAAGGTACCGGTTTTCTACAGGAGTTTTTTGTAACTGGACACGCTAATTCAAAACAACGGGTAATGACGCCCCTCAGATCCTGAGAAGACCTCTCCACCCCCTGTATTGATCTAAGTTTGGGTGGAGCTTTGACAGAATTTCCAAGCTCCTCCTCAAACCGGGCCCAATTTGTTTTTCTCGGATTACTCCTCTCTTGCGAAGGTGAAACTTCACAGTAGATTTGAAATTCGATGTATCTGTGGTCTGACAGAGTGCTATCTGGCGATACCCTCCAATTTGTGGTAGTCTTGGAATGCCTGTTGGACAGGGTAACATCGATTACCTGCTGTCTCCTGGCTACAACGCACATTGTTGATGGTGATGTCAGACGATAAGGTGAAGTCCAGAAGACGATCCCCTCGTATATTGCATTTGCTGCTGCCCCAAACAGTGTTTTGAGCATTAGCATCGCAGCATAAGATGAGACCTATCTTTTTGGACTCGCAGTACTCTACGAGCTCAACAACAGCCTCTGGTGGTGGAGGAGTTAAAGAGTCGTAGGGAAAATAAGCCGATGCAACGACAAAGGTTTCCCTATTGCCGTTTGCGTGGTAGCTAATAGTTGCAGCAACCAAATCTTGGCAACAGAACCGTTTGATTGAAACTGCCGTAAGGGATTTCGATACAACAAGACATGTCCTAGGTCTCTCGGACAGCTCATCGTAAAGAACGTTATGCGAACTACTCAACACACCAAGGCCACAGATGCGATATTTCCACACCCATGGTTCCTGGATGGATGTTATGCAGTTTTTTGTTCTACGGGCAGCAAGCCTGCTATTTAAAAGAGCAGTAGCAGCCTTGCAGTGCTGTAGGTTTATCTGAGTAAACAATATTGATGTAAACTCTGGGTTACGACCACTATTTGCACTATTTGGCATTGAAATGGAAATGAATCCTACCAAGATGCAGATAGGGTCGCATGTCGTACCTAGACTTAATGCGGTCTCAGCAGAAGCCATGTCTATGCTCACAACCAGAGAACTACCATCTTCATCGTGACGGTTTTTGCTCGGCCTGTGAGAATGGACAATTCAGGCTTTTGTGTCGAGACCAGGATTCTGGGTATGCAAACGCTTTAGCACGTCCGCCGATTTCCCCAGTTTCCCAGGGATCCAGCAGACAGCACGCGTAAGCTTAGGTGGTTTGTAGACCTCAAAAATTGAGGTCCCAAGGGGAGGGATTTTCGGCACCAAGAAGAGGAGGCAGTGCCCAATCCGAGGGGTTTGCTGGCTTCAGTTTGTTAGACCTCCACCGACCTGTTTTTTTTTTCAAAGGCACCGCCGAAGAGCTAAAAGATGTGCTTGCGCCTTCACCCGATAAAGCATCTTTGCGCCACAAATCCAACAGCTTCCTCCTTTTCCTCTTTCGCTGTCCCCTAGACAGGTGCAGCTCAAACCCCGCCTCTTCAGGAACACGTTCAACCATGGAGGTATCCCGAGTCAGACCGTCAGTGGCAGTGCAGTGAGCAGCAGCCTGTCCCGCAAGAGTTGCTATTTGGTTCAAAACTCAAGCCTGTGGGTGTGCTCACAACGTCCAGTTTCCTTCCACCAGTATCGCTTCCATTGCTGGTAGCAGCACCGGCTTCATTTGGAGACCGCGCGAGTCCACTGATGTGGTTTATTAAAGATTTTACTTAAGACTAAACTCTTCCGCTTCTAGTCATCTATTTATATGCAATTGTGCTGCAGCAAGAGCCGTTGCATAGCATGATTAGAAGCCGTCGCTTGCCATTGGTAAGTAGGTCATCTCCGACCGTTACTTGCACTCAGGCATATTGCTGATGCTGATGTTGATGCTGTTGATCATGATGCTGTTGACACTTGCGGTTGTTTGGGCGGTTCGGTCGTAAGTCCGTTGTTGAGATGCTGCTGTTCATGTTGCTGTTGACACTTGCGGTTGTTGGCCCGTTCGATCGCAAGTAGGTCATCAGTCAGTTAGCAAATGTCCGTTGTTGAGATGTTGCTGATTATTGAGGATGAGCATGTAACTCCTCCGCTCTTAGTATGGACAAAATTATTCAAAGGATTGTGTCCATGATTAGTTTCGGTGCTGTTAAATTGTTATGAACGAGGCTTATCCACACTTTAAGGCCAAATAACTCATCAGTAGTGTTAGGGATAGGATAGGATAGGATATATATTTACTATTTTATAAATATGTTTTTTTTTTTGCAAATTAAAATATGTATGTTTACCTATACTTAATTTTAATTTTTTTTTTGTACGTGTATAATAATAATAATAATAGTAGAGAGGGTCTAGTGCACTGCGACCTTGTGGTCTATTGTGCCCCCTGCTTATACCTTGGAAAGGTTCGTGCCCTTTTCCAGAGCGCCATCGCATCACAATTCCATTAAGAACCATGTTTGAGGGTTTGCTCTGTCTTTGCCTTGGCAAGAATATAAACTTTAGAGCACTTCATCCAAACCAGTTTCTCTTATGAATCTGAGAATGAGTAGTGGGGCTATGGTTTGTATATCCTTATCTGTTAGCTGGTACTTGCCCAGATGTTTAATCCTCTTGTGGGTTAGTGCCCCACAGGATTCCAGAATGTGGTCTGGGGTTTCAGCGCTCTCATCGCAGAATCTGCAGAGACCCTTTTCCTATAGGCCCAGTTTCCTCATGTGTTCTTTAAGTCTACAGTGTCCCGTTAGGAGACCTGTAAGGATTCTTAGGTTGTTTTTGCCTAGACCGATACATGCTTTGAATCTTTTTAGGTTGTAATTCCCTATAAGTTTCTTAGCCTGCCTCAGGCCTTGGGTATTTTTGAAAGCTGCGGTTCTTTTTTCCTTTTCCATTTTGCTGAACTCTTCTCGTAGGGTGTGTTCCCCTATGCCGCAGAATGGTTCAGGTCCTATGAAGGGCTCCGCCGCGCCCTGTCTTGCCAGAGCATCTGCAGCCTCGTTGCCCTCGATGCCGATGTGACCCGGTATCCAGCAAATGGTTACTCTGTTGTTTCTACCTATTTTGTTAAGCTTTTGCAAGCATTCCCATACAAGCTTTGACTTTATGATATAGGCGTCAAGTGCCTTGATGGCAGCTTGACTGTCTGACATCACTGCTATATTACAGTTTTTGTAATTTTTCTTGAGGATGATTCGAACGCACCTATCTATGGCGCATATTTCAGCTTGGAAGATGCTGGTACATTTGCCCATGGATTCGTAGTGTTTAGTTCCTGGCCCAAACACTCCTGCACCAGTTCCTTCATCCGTTCTTGATCCATCTGTATACCATTTTACAGTGTGCTGGCTTAGTCCGTAAATCGTGGATTCATTGCTCCATTTTTTCTTATTGCTGAGCTTCGTTATGAAATTCTTCTCAAAACTGAATTTCCTGATGCTATCATCTCTGGGTATAGCTAGAAGTGGAAGTTTTTCGAGCCATACATTATATTCTTTTGAACTAATGCACTTCTCCCTTCCGATTCCTTCTTTTGCCATCCGTAGAATTGTTTTATATGCCGTATCCTCAATCATGAGATGTAGAGGAGTTAGCTCTGGAGTACCTCCATGGCTGAAGTTGGGCATGTACGCATTGCTCCGGTAATGCATAGGCACGCTAATCTTTGCACTTTACTAAGAGTGTCTCTTGTTGTGACTAGACTGGTTCGTTTTGCCCATGCTACAGCTCCGTATGTGATCATAGGTCTCACAATTGCAATGTACATCCATCGCAGGATACTTGGGTTACATCCCCATGACTTTCCTGCTAAGCTCTAGCATATCATAAGAGCGCGTGTTGCCTTCTTAGAAATCTCTTCAGTATGCTTACGCCAGATGAGTTTACTATCTAGGTATACTCCTAGGTATTTTACTTCGTTGACTGGTATCAGTGTTGTGCCTGATAATCGAATTGTTTTCAGTCCCTGAAGTTTTCTTTTCCTTGTGAATGGCACTATAGTTGTTTTTGCCGGATTAATGTTTAGTCCTGCTGTATGGCACCATTCTTGAGTTGCTCTTAGTCCCATCTGTATGATGTCACAGAGAGTTCCCTCAAACTTTCCCCTGGCAATCAATACTATGTCATCGGCATATGCCTGACAGTTAATGCCAATGCTGGTTAGTTTCTCCAATAGTTCGTCCACAACTAGGCTCCACATTAAGGGTGATAGTACCCCTCCTTGTAGACATCCTCTAGTTGTGTTTACTTTGATAGTTCCGGTTGATGTTTGAGTCTCTGCTGATCTGGTGCTCAGTAGTTCACACATCCACCTGGATATTGTATTGTTTACTCCTTTTCTATCCAGGGATCGTCTGATGGGAGGTATTATGAAACGCCCCTTCAATGTCGAGAAAGGCGCACAATACCGTCTCTTTTGAGTTTAGAGCACTTTCAATCACTTCCGTTAGCTGATATAAGGCGGTCTCTGTTGATCTGCCCGCTCTATATGCATGCTGCCGATAGTGAAGGGGGGATGTCGTTAGTACTTCCTCCCTTAGATAGTTGTCCACTGCCTTTTTTGTAGTCTTTAAAAGGAACGACGTTAGGCTAATGGGTCTGTATGACTTTGGGTGACATGGGTCTTTTTTCCCCACTTTAGGTATAAACACAACCCTCGCCCGTCTTCACTGCGTTGGTATGTAACCCAAAGCAATGCTACTTTTTGTTATTTTGATCAGGTGTGGTTGGAATACATCCCACCCTTTCTGTAGTTGAGCGGGTATGATACCGTCCACCCCTGGTGCCTTGAAGGGTTGAAAGGAACTAATGGCCCATTTCAGTCTCCCCCTGGAGCAGATGGCTGATGCTGTTTCCCAGTCCTCTTTTCGGGGCCTGGCTAAAATGGTCACGTTCCCATTATCGCTGCTAAGGGAGCTGTCTGGAAAATGAGTTTCTAGAAGCAGTAGCGCCCGCTGGTCCTCATTTTCTGTATAGCTACCATCTGGTTTCTTTAGAGACGTCGGTATTCCCCCCGTCTTTGCCAAGGCTTTATGCAGCCTTGCCGCTGTGGGAGTGTTTGATATTGTCTCACAGAATCTCCTGAAACTATTTCTTTTAGCTTTTCTTATTTCCTTATTGTAAGCAGTGAGAGCCGTTTGGTATCTTTGCCAATCTCCGTTTCGCTTGGCAGTGTTAAACAGCTTGCGTGTGTCGGATCTAAGTTTTGACAGATTTTTGCTCCACCATGGCATATCTTTCTTGCTCCTTTCTTTTCCCAAGGGGCAGTTTTCTTCGAGCGCATTCGTGATGGCGTCTGTAATATCTTCGACTGCGCTTTCCAATTCTAGAGGGTGTGCTGGAGCTTTCTTCATTTCGAGTCGCTCCAGATTGTTTTCTAGAGCACATTGGTAGTTTTCCCAAAGAGTCCTGAATCGTGTTGTCAACGTCCCCACCTGAGAGCGTGCTCTCTGAGATGGGCATCGATTCAGCTTCCTTAGTATCCTGGACCATCTTCACGATAGTGTTGATTGGTGTTACAACCTTTGGTGGATCAGATTGCTCCTCCTGCGGTTGCGTGCTCTGCGGGGTCTGATTGGACTCAATCTGGGCTGGCCCAGTGATTTCATCAGACTTCTTGAGCCCGCACACTGTCACCCTGCCAAACCGGTAGCTCAAGGATGCTTTTTGTTTTTTAATTGCGTATCCTCTGCCCTCCTTCTCGCTTCCTCAGGTCCGAAGCCCTTGCTTAGGTAGCGGAGGTACCATCGCATTCCAGCGCCGCTAAGCCCTTTTCTCAGGGGATCTTCTCTTCCACCCGGTTCCCCTGGTGGTGGTATGTCCGGATTTCTACTCTTTTTCCTGGCTTGGACACCAGGTGGTTTAGAGGTTTCCGGGAGTTGAGCTGTGCTCAGTTCCTTTGGCCTCCTTTCCTCCATGGATACCTTGCCAGGCGAAGTGGGGGTTGCAGTTTGGGTCCCGCTTTTACTACCTTCACTTTTTCTGGTGTCAGGTTCTTCTGGACTTTTAACAGGCTTATGACTTGTTTTGAGGTACTGGCGGTTATTTGGCTAGTGCTTTGCACCTTCCTAAAACCTCCCTCTCGGCTCGTCGCAGGCCTATTATAAGCCGGTCTTTCGCTGTGGATATCGTGCTCCAGATTAGCGATATTTTCTGATGCGGTCTTTCCCCGCATCTTATTTAGGTTTATGTTTTTGTGTTTATCTTTTTTGTATTTATTTTGGTTCATGTCCCACGAGTATCGCGGGAAAAATCGTCCGCCACGTCAGAGCCCCGTTAACGTGGTAAGGCCAAGTTACTCTCAGAGGTGGCCCGGTGTCCGAGAGGCTCCGTTATACTACAGCCGGTTACCCCTGGCTGCAAACCATCCAATAAGTACGGGTCGCTTAACGCTCTGGATTAGGGGGGGGTGGCAGACTTAGTTCACCATCCTCACGGATCCTGTCACCAGGATCCGTTCAGTTGGTTTAAGCTCCCGCACCGACGTCAGGGTGACGTCATTCGCCAAGGTGTCTGCCATGCGGGAGTTTGTACGTGTATACTATTGTGTCAAAAGCAAAAGGGTGATTCGAAAACAAAATTAAGTTAGAGAAAAGAAAAATTTTTTTTTTTAAGCGGTAAATTTGGGTTCTTTCTGTACTTTTTGTTTATGTACCTTTCTTTTCTTTGTTTCTAAAGTAATTTTATTGTTCTTAACTACTATGTGGTCGTTAAATCTGGGGGCTAATTTGTTACGTCTGTCGTCTAATTCATATATTCTCCTGTTAGCCAACAATTCAGGTGGGTCTTTGCGGCTATCATTGAGTTTATTTATAACTTTTTCTTTTGTATTAAGATTTCGCTCTTAACTTAATTTAGCTAGGGTATTATAGTCCTTGATGTGTTTCTTAAGATATTCCTGTTCTGTTTGAGCTGTTTCATTAAGGGAAAAACTATTTCTGTTTGTAATATGGCCACTCAGCAATTCAAAGGGTGTAAGTTTGGTCGCAGAGTGGATTGAATTGTTGTAAGTTATTACAGCTTCGTCAACTATTTCGGCTATATGTTTTTCTTTGTGTTGGGATTTTATAATGCGTATTAACTCCGTCAAAGTAGAATGGAATCTTTCAACGGTTGAATTTCCGTTTGAACTTTTTGCACAGATTGTGTCTAAGTTTATACTGTACATATTTAAAAAAATTCTAAACATGGTGGATAAAAATTCACTTCCGTTATCGGTGATAATTTTTTGTGGGATTCCATGATGGGAGAAAAAGTGTTTTAAAGACTTAATTAAGTTAATACTATTCCTAGAAGTTAGTAAATAAACACTTGAAAATCTGCTAAATTTATCTATTATTGTTAAAAAATGTTCTTTGTGAATGAAGTATATATCCATATGAAGGATTTCCATAGGTTTTGTTGGTTTTTCAGTGATTTCGTATTTTAGGCGCTCTCTCTTTCGATCATACTTATATTTATGACATACATCGCAATTATTTATGATTTGTGTAATTAGACGTTTCATATTAGGAAAGAAGTATTCCCTTTTAAGATGTTCTATGCATTCATTTATACCTCTGTGGATTGATTTGGTGTGATAATCCCGGATTAGTTTGTCCTGTCCATCAACATCGGTTATATCTTTTAAAACGATATTACATCTAACTATTCTCAGGCGGCTATTACTGAAATATTTAGAGTACACTGATTGAATGACCTTGAATGTTTCATCATCTGTTAACACCGCTGTTAGCCGCTTAGAGGCCATATATTCTTTGAACATCTTAATAATAAAGCTCTTTTCTCTAATTTGATTATACGATATTGTAAATCTTTTCTTTTTCTGAAATAATATTTTAAGCTGAACATCCGGTTTAGTTTTGGTTTCTACCTGTTTAAGAAAGATTTGGTTAGAAAACTCATTTATGACACGTTCAGATATTGGAATGCCATCATCATTGTTCTCGGGTGCTGAATGGATGGTAAATAGTTCTTGTTCGGCATCTACATTATTAAAAATGGATAATAGGTCTAAGTTCTCGTTTTCATCGGAAGATTGATTAATTTCATTTGTATTTATTTCTATACGGGATAAAGCGTCGGCGTTGGAGTTTAGCGTTCCTTTTTTGTATGCAATATCATAATTATATTCCTCCAACTTGAGCCGCCACCGAAGTAATTTTGTATTTGTTTCCTTTACGAAGTAAAGTACCGATAAGTCCCATAAAAGATTTTATTTGTTTTTGGGTCTTTGGTATAGGGTGTTTTTCTATTGCTTTAATTTTTTCAGGATTTGGTTTAACTCCATTGCTTGTTACCAAATGTCCCAAAAATGATACCTCTTTCTGAAAAAAAATTGACTTTTTCAGCTGAATTTTTAGATTTGCTTCTCTAAGTTTTTCAAAAACTTTATTCAAGCTCTCGATATGTTCTTGTAGGGATGTAGAGAACACTATGATGTCATCCATATATACTAAGCAAATTTGACCTTGAAGTTCTCGTAAAACATTATCCATGACACGTTGAAACGTCGATGGAGCATTCTTAAGCCCGAAAGGCATACGAACAAACTCGTAGTGCCCATTGTCAATGGAGAATGCTGTCTTTGGAATATCATCGGTTTTGACTTCTATTTGATGGAAGCCAGAAGATAAGTCGAGTGTAGTAAAATTATTTGGATTTTCCCAGTTTGTCGAGAATTTCAGTAATGTTAGGTATCGGGTATTTATCATCTATTGTTTTTTCGTTTAGTTTCCGGTAGTCTATAACCATCCGCCATTTGTCCTTTCCATTAACGTCTCTTTTCTTGGGTACTAACCAAATTGTGAAAGACCAAGGTGAAAAGCTCGGCCGAATGATATTCTGGTTAAGCATATCATTTATTTGATTTCGAATTTCTTCTTTATGCACATATGGGTATCGATAAGACTTGGTATATATTGGTGTATTGTCTTTGGTGTTAATTTCATGTTTAATAGTATTTGAAAATGATAAGTTTTGCCCATCTTCAAAGAAAATATCTCTGTAACTTTTAGATAGCTTTAGTAAGGCACTTTTCTCCTCTGTGTTTAAGGAACCTATTTTGAGTAGTTCAGTTATGTTGAAATTGTTTATGTTTTCGGCATTATTGATTGAAAGGTTGTGAATTTTCATAAACGAATGATGATCAAGAGATTGAGGTTCAATTGGTTGTTCAATTACGAACGTTTTTTGTGAATTTGAAGCATTAATAACCTCCACAAAAGAATACCAATTATGTGCTTGGTATATCCCTTCAGGTATAATTAAGTTATTTTGTATAGCTGTTGGCTTAATAAATATGTTCCCATATTCGATATCTACTGGTACATAACATACTATTTTACATAAACCAGAGGCGGTGTATTTTCTAGATATAATGTTAGGCTTATAACTTATGGGTATTTTGGCATTTTCGCATTCTAATACGGAATTTTTGAGATCTATTTTTATTCCCAGATTTTTCATCATTTCGGTACCAATTAAACCATCGAAATAATTATGAAATTTGAAAATCAGAAAGGATAATAATTTATCTGTTTTAAATTCTTTTAATCCTTTAACATCTATCATTTTATTTAAAAATTGTTTATTGAAAATGGTTCTAATTTCGACAGGCTTTATTATTTGATAACATTTTTCATCAAAGATTCCTGGATTAATAAAAGATTTATTACTCCCTGTATCTATTAGAAACTTGAGGTTTTTGTTACTAATGCTGTTGATATTTATATACAGTAATATATATGAACTATGATTATTTATTTCTAAATAACCAATTGTGTTTCCGAGGCTCGTAATTAAAAAATTCCATCGTCAACTTCGCTCTAAACCGGTTGATTTTGAGGGTACTTTTTGTTTAAATTTGGAATATAATTATGCGGTATACAATTGAAGCGTTTAGAATGACAAGGGGTTAAGTGACATTTTTGAAATTTTTTATGTTTTTTATCCGATAAAGGTGTTATGTGACGACTTGAATTTTGGTCTATTCCCCGATACTCTACTGTACTTACTACAGGAGTTAGCTTTGGATGAAGGTGGTATATACACAATTTTTTCAGGTTTCTTAGCGTAAGAAAGTGTTAAAATCACTTAACACAATTGTACGCTCATAAAACGACGTGTAACAAATCTGGTTTGCGCATAAAGGTGCTTAGTGCTCACTTAACACCTTCATGTAGTTTGACATGTTATACATACTAGCTCAAACTCATTCACGTTTGTTCATGATTCTGCATTCTACAGGTGGCCGTCTGGAATAGTGAACAATTAACGGTATGTTTGTTCCTTTTTGTTGTTGTCGACAATATTGGCGTATTGCGATATTTTAGGCAGTTGATTCCTATCGCCGAGCTGTGAAGTTAATATTATACTGTGCTCGCGAGTGACTACATTAATCCTTTTCTGACACAATAACATATTTTAAAAATGTTACAAAGAGGAAAAATGTTGTACAATGTTTTTAAAGCAGAGCAAGAAAACAGAGGAAAGATACAACTTCCACTGGCAAAAGGTACCTCATAGCTTTAAAATTTTGTTTATTTGTACCTTATAAATTTGTTTTTATTAGGAAATGAAAAAGAAGAAGTTGCAGGTGGCACAAGTTCAACGTTCGATGGCGTTGATCCTTCTGGTAATATACCTTATCAGTTTTAAAATCTTAAAATATACTTATTTAGCTTTTGATCTAGATGTTACCGTTGAATTGAATAAAACACACGATAGGGAAGAGAGTGATACTGATCAGGATTTTTCAGCCGGCGATAGCGATGAATATATTCCCGATAATGAGGACATATTAGTAAGCAGCAGTGAGAGTTCTGTAAGTTCTAAATGTACAAAATCGCATAACCGAAATGCTCAGGAAGTAGCAGATGATACATCTTCTCTTATAAAGAAATCACCACAGAAATCTAAGAAAAAGCCTATAAATCCTTGCAAATGGAAACAACGTAAATCTGCTCTTCTCAGAGAGCAAGGCAAAGAGTATGTGACAAAAAGTGGAGTTATTGTGAAACAAAAAACTGTTATTTCGGGAAACCTCTGTGAGCCCAGCAAAAATTGTCGATTTCGTTGTTCAGAAAAATTAACGTTTGACCAGAGAAATGTGCTATTAAAAGGTTTTTATAAATTAGATGTTAACTCCAAAAATGCTCTGCTTTTTAAAAGTATTATAAAGAAAAGTCCCAGTCGGAAAAAAGCTATTAGCAACAAGCAAAGAAACTTTACATACGAATACTACGTCGTTGTCAATGGAAACTCTATTAAAATCTGTAAAGGCGCTCTTTGTTCACTTTATCAGATTGGCAGAAAAAAATAGAGATCATTCAGAATAAACTAAAAGCCTGTGAATTCGTTCCATCTTTGGATAAAAGGGGTCGACATGAAAGCCGACCGAACAGAATTCCAGAGGAGGTAACTGTTTTTGTTACTGAGCACATAAATCAGTTTCCGTCCGAAGACTCGCATTACTCTAGAAACAAAAACCCTTTTAAGCGATATCTCTCACCTTTGCTTAATATTTCGAAAATGTTCAAGCTGTATATAGAAGAATGTACAACAAAGAATAAAGACGAGCACTTTTTTGTAAAAGAGTCTTTTTATAGACACATATTTGATACTAAATTTAATCTGTCATTTCGACATCCACTAAGCGATACTTGTAGTACATGCGATGCAGGAAGCAATACAACAAAGCATCGGTTGAGCTACAAGGCAGCATTTGAACACCAGAAAATTGATCGCGAAAAGGCTCGTACTAATTCTAATGTGTGCTACCTAACAGTTGATTTACAGCAAACTATGCCTTTACCTAAACTTACGACTTCGAAAGCTTTCTACTTAAGACAGATGTGGTTTTACAATTTGGGAATCCATACCATTACATCTGATGGTGAAAAGCCCTTCATGATGACATGGACCGAGGACGTAGCTGACAGAGGAAGCACGGAGGTTGTTAGTTCTCTTTGGACTTTTCTCCAACAAAATAACGATCTCAAAAGAAGAAAACATTTGATAGTTTGGTCAGATTCATGTGCTGGTCAAAATAAAAACTTTAACATGATTTGCTTATATCAAGTACTCATTTTGCAGGGCTATTTTGATGTCATTGACCATAAATTTCCAGAAGTGGGGCATTCCTTCCTGGACAGCGATCGCGATTTTGGCAGAATCGAAAAAGTCTTACGCAAACATGAAACAGTGTACACAGCAGAACAATACCGAGACATAATAAGAGCTGCAAGCTCCCGAAATACGGTTGTAATCGATATGGAAAATCATTTTCGTTCGCTGAACGATTTGCAGTTTAAACTCAATGTAAAAAATGCAACCAAAAACGAGTTAAATGAAAAAGTACAATTCCGAGACACAGTTAAGTGGATACGTGTCGAAGAATACGGATCTTATTTGTACAAAGAATGTTACAATGAAGAAATACCCTTCAGCAAAGTTGTCATCGCTAAAAACACAAAACTACCAGAAAAAAACACAGACTTTTTACCACGCGAAAGAAAATCCAAGCAACTATCAGTCGAAAAAATAAAAAATTTAGAGGATCAAATGAAGTTTGTTCCACTGGAACACCGTTGGTTTTATGAAAAGGCCATGGCTGCAGGTCCTGACGTTAAAAATGTAAAAAAAAAGAAAATAAATAAATAAACAAAAATGTCACTTAACACCTTTTTCTATTTTTTAACAAAAATTAATAATAAAATGTTTGGCATAAAGGTGTTAAATGAGTTAATTTGTAAAAAAATACCACTTATCATTAGTTTTAATAAATGAATTTTTATTGTCGAAAAAGATATTAGTTTTATTGTTATTTTGTTGGTATTACCGAATTTGTATTGCCTCAACAGGGAAACTTCTGAGCAAAAAACTTTAAAGGCTTGTAACTCGAAACTTGAAATTTGTCACTTAACCCCTTGTCATTCTAAACGCTTCATTATATTGAATAGAAAGGCCTTGTTGATTAGTATTTGGCAAATAACTATTCTGAGGCTCGTTATAGTTGTGAATAAAATGTTGCTGCATATTATCATTTGGAAAAAAATTGCTATGGGTCTCATAATAGTTATGATCCTGATATCTGGGAACTTGATTGATAGAATAAATACTTTCCATATGATGACATTGATTCTGTGAGGTATTGTTTTGCCGGTTTGAATTATTGGACCCTCTATTTGTATTTGCACTGATAGTGTCCATAGGTTCAGGAGGGTGAAAGCTTTTGAATCTATAGGATTTAAATTATTTCTATGTGGTTGAGAAAAGTTTTGGGGAATATTATTGAATGTACTAATTGATTCGTTTTGTGGCATTTGAGGAATACTATTGTAGGGTCTATTGAATTGCTGATGAGGAAATCTGAATGCAGGTCCTTGTACAGAATTTGGAATGTTTAATGATATATTTGGATTTTTCCTATAGGGTGGTAGTTGTTGTAGGTGTTGAGAATTTTGGAAGTAATGACAATTTTGTTCTTGGAGGCAGAAATTTAATGCCTCAGCTAATTTGTTGGGCTTCATTGACCTAATTGTGGATCCTAGTGGCTCTTTTAACCCAGACAAAAATGCATTAAGGCACATCTCCTGATAAAGAGATTGTTTAGCTAGTATAACACTAGCATTACTTTCGTGTACTTTTATATGATTTGTCATGGCAGAAAATATATCTATTATTTTAGAATAAAAATGTTCTACCGTCATTTGGTCTTGTCGAAGGTGGTGTAAGTCACGAATGAGGCTGGTCTCATTACGTTTATCGGAATAATGAAATCAAACAAAGAACGAGGGTTTCCGTCAAAATTTGGAAGGTCTTTTACAGCATCAGGAATCCTGAGGCTGTTAAAGACACCTACAGCAAACGCTTCGTGATTCATTTCTTCTTCGTCACTGGATTGAAAATCAAAATCTTTGCTTTTAGAAGCACCCTTTGACACTTTATTTAATGAATGCCAACTTTTATTGTTAAGAAAACTAACTTTAATTTTGCGATTATTATTTATTTTGAGTTTTGGGGACATAGGAGAACTGATGATATTGAACCAAAAAATATGGAATTACCCCGTTAAAACAGTCAGCTTGTCAGTCTCGAAAGTTGCTGGCTTCATTCCGATGATTATCAGCTTCTTTATTGTATTGTTCTTCTTTTATTATCTATTATTTTCATTGTTTTTTTTTTTACACTGTTCGTGATTATTAGCACGTTCTGTTTATTTTTTTTTTACACTATCTTAACACTACTTTATCGCTGTTTAGTTAAAAAAAAAAATTGTAGGAAAATGTTAACCAAAGGATTGAAATCCACCACTTCGATTTTCACTCGTAGTGTGTTATTAGTTTAGCGACTTTTGTAGCTACTAAATTTTATTTCACTACCGGATGCTAAACTTTTATCCTGCCGACTGCGCCAGTTAAAGATTATAAAAAACAAGAAAATAAAAAGCACTTATAAATTTTAGGTCCACTGATGTGGTTTATTAAAGATTTTACTTAAGACTAAACTCTTCCGCTTCTAGTCATCTATTTATATGCAATTGTGCTGCAGCAAGAGCCGTTGCATAGCATGATTAGAAGCCGTCGCTTGCCATTGGTAAGTAGGTCATCTCCGACCGTTACTTGCACTCAGGCATATTGCTGATGCTGATGTTGATGCTGTTGATCATGATGCTGTTGACACTTGCGGTTGTTTGGGCGGTTCGGTCGTAAGTCCGTTGTTGAGATGCTGCTGTTCATGTTGCTGTTGACACTTGCGGTTGTTGGCCCGTTCGATCGCAAGTAGGTCATCAGTCAGTTAGCAAATGTCCGTTGTTGAGATGTTGCTGATTATTGAGGATGAGCATGTAACTCGCGCAAATAGACTCACAGACTTAAGGGTTTATTCTCTTTACGAGATTGGGTCGCTTTCTTCTTGCTTTTCGGTTCGGCAGAAGAGGAGGCAGCGCCCGATCAGAGGGATTGGCTGGCTTTAGTTGGTGAGACCTCAACCGACCTATTCCTCTTCAAAGGCACCGCCGAAGAGCAGAAAGATATGCTTGCGATGCAAAACCGACAACTTCCTTCTTTTCCTCCTCTGCTGTCCCTTAGACAGGCGCCGCTCAAGGTCACCCTCTTCAGGGGCCCATTCAACCACGGAGGTATCCCGAGTCAAGCCGTCAATGGTAACGCAGTGAGCAGCAGCTTGTCCCATGCTCAACGTACCGAGTGAATCGGACATAGAGCCACAAGAGTCGCATGAGGGTTCGAGTATGAATGTTAGGGCCTCCAGAATCCGTGCCCCGACTACGGATGGATTTTGGCTATCGCCATTACCACCTGGAGTAGACAATTCCACTTGTTTCTCCATTCATATCATATTTTGAGTTTTAACCACTGGCTCCTGTGGGTTAGAATACACTAACAGTTTGATTTTTACTGAGGCTAGGCTAGCCGTTACCTCAAACCATCCTCCTTTACCCGGGCTTGGGACCGGCATGCTACTTACGTAACAAGGTGGAGTTGCAAAGGTGATTCCTTAATAAGAATATATTAAGGTAAATTTCAAGCTATTTTACATAACCGAAATACACAACAAAACTTTTTTCTTTATAAAACAAAAAAGTACAATTTTTTTTTTGTCTCAAAAGGTATTGCTTTGGATACCTTCCAAATATAAGTAAAACTCAAAATTGCATAATAACGTTGCTTTTTAAATATTATATTTACTACTAGAAACAGATTACATAACAATTTATTTTATTAAGTTTACACAAAAAATTGAAAAACAGCAAAGAATGTAAACCACTTATCGAACACCAAACTTCGTATTGTATACGCGCTTCACAAAACCTTCCAATTTAGAAGCATCAACTGACGAAACGGTTGCAACAAAAATAGCGGTATTAATCTTATTATATGCTCATGTAATATGTTAACAACTTGGCATGAAAAAAAAAACAAAACGATGGACTATTTTTTTAAATAGTTTTGGCCATGTTTTTTGGAAAATCCGCCTGTGTGGCGTCGCCTCGTGCCGAACCAGCAAGCGGCTGTGATTACGAGATCAAAAACAATTATATCATTCCGTCCCAGCAGCAACATTATCTTTACCCGCTGTGTAGGAAAGAAGAAAATGTGTTTGTTTTTGTTACATACATTCTAATCGCCCTACATCCCCTTTTCTAATCTGTTCCCTTTTGTAGCGCTGAAACAAGACGACATTTAAGTTAGAAGGAGACAAACAGAACCATTTGAAGGATATGGGGAATTGGTAAAGGGAAAGGATGTATTCATTACAGTATAGTATCTCGATCGAGAAGGATCGTATTTTCCGTAATTAATATTTAAGTTTAAATAAAGTAATTTGGTTATTTCTTGAACTGCGTATTAGATCAGAAGTGGGATTGTGAATAAAAGTTCAGTTTATAAAGCGTCGTATTGAATACGTTCAACTCAAAGCATGATTATTTTTCCAATGTGGTTGCAAAATGCAATTTTGTATATTATTGGTAGGTAAATGGTGCGAATTCGTTTCAGTCTAAGAGGAAGATACAATTTTGGTTCACAGAATGGCGAATCGCTTAATTTGTTATTGTGCGCAGTAAGTGAATCATGAAAACAAGGATAGATAAGTCATATTTTATTTCAACTGAGCGAGTAGCGGTATTCAATGGTTTGAATCGCAACGACAAGGCTAAGAAAAAGATAAGTAGATACAAAAGTATTTTCGGTTAACGAAAAGTGAATATGGATATACGGGTATCCATATGGAAGAAGAGGACAAAATGTTGTCCGATTGCAAATGTTAATTTCAGTCTGGGATTGGTATGAGATAGCAAATATGTATGTAGGAGTATACATAAAGAAAATGTTGTGTGTTTTGAAGTGTTGGTGAGAATAGAATATAATAATTGCGTTTTTGGTATACAAAATAGCGATTGTTCTGTTCTTGAGATATTCTACGTATGATAAGTTGGGAATGCTTTGCGATCCATTGGATCTAATTGTTGTGTGTGCACATTGATGCTGTTCATTTTGGCGAGGAACACTTTTTATATCCTTTATACAATGTTGAGATACGCAAGATGTACTAATTTGAGATTTAGGGGTTATGCTTTGAGTTGTAGCAGTAAATAGCCATTTATGCTAATGAATTAGTGCGTTATGTCAATACTATTTTGCATTTCTTTTGTAGATTGGTATGGAGAACATGAGCGTTAAGATGCTCCAAGTCGAGCTTAAGAAAAGAGGTCTGCCAATGTCTGGATCTAAACGTGTACTGATTAGCAGAATCTTTCAACATGATGAAAAACAAGGAACTCCGGGCATAGTTCGAGCAGTGAGCCCATCAAGTGATACTGAGGATATGAGTCAGGCAGTCAGTCCGGTCAATGTTGAGTAACCTGACGTTACTTTTAGCTCCGAAACACCGACTGTTAATGATGAAGAGCTAAGGGCAAGGGAGTGGGACATTATAAGACGTGAAAAGAATTTATTAAAAAAGGAACGGAAGATTTTCATACAGGAACGTGAATTAGCTGTAAAATTAAAGAACTTAGAGGTGCATAAGTCCGAAAGATACACGCCTCAGGAAGACCAAGAGTAGACTATAGCATTAGACAAATTGCCGACGCGTTACCGACTTTCTCGCCCGGAGATATCTCGTCAATCTCTTCTGAAGGTTGCGTTAACAGAGTTGAAGGTTTGGCAAAAATATATTACTGGGGAGAAAGTGCTCTACGGTTGGCAGCGTAGCCCTGCGCGTTACTGGTGGGACACCAATCAGGAGATATCAGCTTCCTGGACTCAGTTGGCGATTGGGTTAAAGGCTAATTTCCCACACCAACACAGTGAGGTAGAAATTCATCAACAGTTAGTGGGAAAAACAAGGAAACCTAACTAGACTATCGAGAGTTACTGTCATGAGATGAATATGCTGGGTAAGAGGATCAAACTCTCCGAAAAGACTATTATACAGTATATTCTCACTGGATTAAATGACTCTCAAATGAGTTCAAGTTTAGCATCAGGTAATTTCAAAGACATAGCGGAAGTGATCGAAAAAATTAAATGCTACGAGAGTATTCGAACAACTTCGCGTATTGTCCAGAAACCTACTGGTTGGATTCCCAAAATGAACAGTCCTAATCGACCATCAACTAGTGGCCAGGGCAATTTCCAACATCGACGTATACTACAGGAACGGAATTCTGTTACTTGTTATAATTGCAACCAGGCAGGGCATTATGCACAACAATGTACGCAGTCTAGGAAAAGGCAACATACGAATATCCGGGACAAAAACTTTCGAGTCCCAGCAAAACCAAAAAAGGCTGCAGACAAATAATATTACAGAGTGAACGTTATTTACAACAGCACTGGAATTGAATGCTATCAAAAGAATGTAGACATAAACGGTCAGCACACCAGATGAAACGTTGGATAGAGCTGGATATCGACTTCGACGAGGACGACGAACTTGTCAGAATGGACGAATCTGTAGCGCTGAAACAAGACGACATTTATGTTAGTAGGAGACAAGAAATAATATCCTTGCACTGGACAATCAAGCGGTGATCAGACGCATGAAGCAAACATTACAACATCATTGGTACTAGGATTGGCTGGCAGAAGAATGAATATCTTGGGACATCATTGGGTGGAGACCCAGTCGATGAAACAGATTTTCACATAAAAAACAGATGCTAGCGGTAACACTTGGAATCGAACCCAGGAAAGAACTCTGGAGAAATTCAGAGAGTCTATCTGGGTAAAGATTTATAGTGGTAGAGAGACGAAAAGAGACCCGTCAATGGTGGTCTGATTCGAATATCTCTCGAAAATATTTATATTTATCTGCTGATATGTAAAAAATCATATGCAATTGAACACAATTTTTGGTACTTCTTATAGTACGTCTTCGATTGTTTTCTAATAAATACTAGGGTAAAGGTGTCAACAGTGAATCACTTGCTCTCATAATGTCTCTTTTTATTTTAAAATAATTATGCAAAAGATAAAAGAATACATTTTCGCTTGTTTTTCCTTTAATATTATAATGAAATCATATACATACATATACAAGTATTTTGTTTTTTGTTTAAATTGATTTTAAATCCTTGTTTCACTGTGTACCATGCACTGATTCACTGTGTACAGTGTACACCCATGGTACACAGTGGATCACATGGGAAGGGTAATTTCAAATATTTTTTTTTACTATATCATCTTATATTAAGCTTTGAGATCTTATACCTAAAATGAAAAAAAAAACATTCAAAAAGCTATGGAAAAAACGTCATAGCTATACTACTATAAATACGAGCTCAACAGCGCAAGAAGTAAAAAGTGATCCACTTTACGCTCCACGATTGTTTTATGAGTACCTTTGTGTCGTAATAATACCCCACTTAAGTTTGCGACGACTCTCAAAAAAGTCTTGGAAATATCCTAAACTTATTAAGCCGCCATTCGTTGCTTGTAAAACTATTTAAAATGGAAAACCAATCAAAAAGCAAGAACTAGTGGTTGTATTTACAAGAGAAATAAATATATATATTTTTTGTTTAGGTGATATAGGTGTTTCCGAACCTCTTTTTTCCAGTTCGTCGGTTTTTTCGTTTCATTCAATTTCCGCGTGCCCATATTTTGGTTTTGTTTCTAGTGCATAGTGCTTGGAGGGTATTTAAGCAATGATTCCACTGCTGGAGTCATTGGTAGGTAAATATATGGATGTTTGCGCCTTTGATACCTGAGTTGTAGGTGAGGCTTGGGCATTCTTTAATGGCATGGAGCTCTGCTTGGAATACGACAATACGAGCAGGGTTAACCCTACTATACCACACTTAGGTCCTTGTGGACCCATTGTGATGCCCTTTTTGGGGGGTTAACCGTTGGTGTTGTTGATGGTTACCTCGTTTCTTCCTTCTTGTCTTTACCCGACGCTGTCCAGCCATCCCGATGTCCTCAAAAACATGTGTTGCATAGACCGTTGCATTGGGTCACTGCTGGCAAGCTAATTCCCTCAATTAGCTCGTCGGTGGGCGTGGGACTTGACCCTTTGTCTAGCAACAAAAAAAATCATGCCAGTCTTCGCGTCTAGGTGGCTTTGACGCTGCCCTACCTTGACTCGCCTAAGTAGCTCCTTAAGTTGCCATCTTTCACTCCCTACTTGTCTTCGCCATCATCATCCTTCCCTATCCACCCATCCTCATCCTTTACCGCCTCTTCTTAAGCAAAACTCATTGTTCTTGTATTCGCTTCTTCATACATTAATTTTATTCATTTGAATTATTTTAGGTACTTTACGTTATTTGTGACTCGAACTATAATAATGAAATTCTCTTAATTAACACGAATGAAGCAAACACTCTATTAAATTAATGACAAATTAAGATTATGGTAAATTATGTATATGCACCTATATGAGAAATATATAAAAATCTCGTGTCACAGTTTTAGTGGTTATACTCCTCCGAAACGGCTCAACCGATTTGGATGAAATTTTATATATAAATTCAGTAGGTATGAGAATCGGTTTTAAACTAATTTTTATACCCCTAAGAGTTTACATGTGGCGTTGTAGGCACATATTTCGTTTTTCATGGGGAAATGCACTTTGAAAAAACAATTAACTGGATAGAAATCGAGTAGTGACACTTCAAATACAGAAAATTTTTTTTTAAATTTTCAAAGCAATTGTTGTTGTCAGTTATTTTAATTATTTTCCAAGGAAATTGTTGATGTCAACAATTTTGAAATTTTTTTTTAAATATAACCAACCTAATAAGTTTGTTTATGTTTACTATGTTACATTGTAAGTTTTTGAAATGGAGTAGATACTTTGATTTATTTCATGGTTATTGAATCCATCATTTTCGTTTCACATGATTGTATTTTCAGATCCTTGCATAAGTATTGTGTGAGTAAGTTGAAATGTAGGGGTGATTGAGATGACGTGGACACTGGACAATGATGACAGGCAACAGGAGTTGTGGAGCGTTTTGAGTTTGCATGTAGGGGTTGTTACGAAAAATGAGCGAGTAACAATCGTGGTATTCTGCTCTTTAGTGAATAGGGTTATGGGGAGGGCAACTCAAAGGTACAATAACACCTTCGGTACCGGTGTAGAAAGAGAAGGGAAAAGGCTTACCATTTACCAACCAAGTTGATAGGTGTGCGGTTAGTTATCTTCTTGGCTGTTAAAGTTTCAAATATTTCGTCGGTCGCTGATGGACTACTATTTTGTTAAACATCGTGTCTTTGGTTATACTCGATGTTGGATGTATTCGATTGAATGGCAAAAAAGAGGCTTGCCTCATGCGCACATTTTCATTTGGTTAGTCGAAAGAATGCAATCAGTCCAAATTAATGACATCTTATGTGCCGAGATTCCAGGTCCCGAAACCGATCCAGACCTGCATGATGTCATAATTACAAACATGATTCATTCAAGCGGTTGAAGAACCAATATGTAACATAGCGAAACATTCAGCAATGGCCAAAGTTTTGGTAGCAAGCAAAATTATTATCTGGGACGAATGTACAATGTCGCATAAGCGTGCGTTAGAAACTCTGAATCGCAATATGAAAGATCTGTATAATGACGCAAGACGTTTTGGGGGTGCATTGATTTTACTCTCAAGCGATTTCCGGCAAACGCTACCAGTAATACCACGATCGACCGCTGCCGATGAGATCAATGCTTGCCTCAAATCATCGATATTGTGGTGTTATGTAAAGAAACTTCACCTGACGACATCGCATGTTTGCTAAATGATCCATCTGCCGAAGTGTTCTCCAATCAACTGCTAACTATCGGTAATGGTCATGTTCCTGTTGACGCTTCGAATGGATTGATTTCGTTGCCGCGGAATTTTTGCCATTTTGTCTCAACGAAAGAGGTATTTAAGCGTCCACATAAAATAGCATGTGCATTGTGCATGCTCGGAATTATTATTTTCATTATATTAACGAATTTGGGCGGTACGAAGTTCGCCGGGTCAGCTAGTCTTCTTCTTCTTCTTCTAATATATAAAAATCTCGTGTCACAGTTTTAGTGGTTACACTGCTCCGAAACGGCTGAACCGATTTAGATGAAATTTGATACATAAATTCAGTAGGTATGAGAATAGGTTTTAAACTAATTTTTATACCCCTAAGAGTTTACAGTTGGCGTTGTAGGCACATATTTCGTTTTTCATGGGGAAATGCACTTTGAAAAAACAATAAACTGGATAGAAATCGAGTAGTGACACTTCAAATACAAAAAAAAAAATATTTTAAATTTTAAAAGCTATTGTTGTTGTCAATTATTTTAATTATTTTCCAAGCAAGTTGTTGTTGTCAAAAATTATGATTTTTTTTTTTTTAAATATACCTACCTACCTGATAAGTAGTTTGTTTATGTTAAGTAACTTTTTGAAATGGAGTATATACTTTGATTTGTTTGATGGTGTTTGAATCCATCATTTTTGTTTGTCAAGTATTTTCAGTATCCTTGCATTAGCTAGCATGTGTGAGTAAGAAGTAAGTTGAAATGTAGGGGTGATTGAGATGACGTACGTGGACAATGATGATAGACAACAGGACAGGAGCTGTTGAGCGTTTTGAGTTTTTACGTAGGGGTTGTTACGAAAAATGAGCGAGTAACAATCGTGGTACTCTGCTCATTCGTGAGTATAGGGTTATGGGGAGGGCAGCTCAAAGGTACCATAACACCTTCAGTACCGGTGTGGAGAGAGAAGGGAGAAGGCTTACCAACCAAGTTGATAGGTGTGGTTAGTTTTCTTGTTGGCTGTTAAAGTTACAAATATTTCGTTTTGAGTTAATCCTTTCCCTATTTTCTTCCTATCCCTTTAATACTCTCAATTTTAAAATGGCCAGAGATTACATCTTTGCTATTGGGCGGGCAAAATGCAATACATCGTCATTATTAAAAAAATCAAAAACATCGACATTGACATTGACAATTATGGTTGGGTGGTGCCTTATTCACCTCTACTGGGCTCATATTAATGTAGAGTTTTGTAGTTCAGCATCAAATATATTTGCAAGTATGTGAATAAAGGCAGTGATATGGCGGTATTTCGAGTTGAAAATACCAATGTAAATTGAAGTACATCAGCTCCAATGAAGCTGTTTGACGTATCTTTGGTTTTCCAATTCATGAACGGGATCCAACTGTTATTCATTTAGCCGTCCATCTTGAAAACGGTCGACGCGTATATTTCACGACCGCTATAAATTCATCAATAACTACACTCACCGAATTTTTTGAATCGTGTAATCGTAAGAATGCTTTTGGTGCCTTTGCACGGACACTCTACTCAGAAGTGCCACACTATTTCACAAAGTAGACCTGCATTTACTGTTTAGCGAGACTTAAGATTTAGGATACTTTTGGACCCGATAGGTGGCGATGTTGTCGATCTCCGAAACAACTCAACCGATTTCAATGAAATTTTGTGGATGGGGTATGGTTAGTTCCAGTTTAAAAGATAGGATAGTTTTGGACCCTAAAGGTCGCACTGCACAAAAGATTAGAGGGATAGGAAATCAGGTTGTGGCACCTTCCATTAAAAAATAAAATTCAAGCGCTATTTATAAAGTTGTACAATATTAAAATTGTCAAAATAAAGCAATTTGCGAAATGAGGTCGGGACTTAATGCGAAAGGCACTTACGATTTTTACGAAGCAGAATTTTATCCTAAAAAAATTAAGGAATTACATTGGGGATAGAACCACAATTTAAAGAATTTATAGACTGTGTTTTGACACAGTCAACAAATAATTCAAAACAAACATTGTCATTCTTCGAAAATGAGAATTCCGCTTATTCAGAACGATTTGCCATTTGTATTTGAGGACACAGCTCACTTCTTCTGTCATTGCCCGAGCCTCTGTCACTTGAGGAACAGAACACTTGGAAGCTATTACTTAAATCACTTGCGAGAGCTTTCCGATGTTACATTTTCTGATCTTTACAGGTGTAACAGAACTGTACGGTTGATTCCCTAAACGAACATTCTTGGAGGAGATCGATACTCGATCTTGTACCTTAGGCAAAGGAGAGCGAGTTTTTATTCGAGAGTCGTTGGGAGACGAGCGGTTAATAACGTCCAATAAGCCAGCTTTCCAGAAATCCGCTGAAATTAACGGCTAAAAAGATATTCAATTATCACTTTTTAAAATACAACTGGCGTACAAGCAAGAGCCATAGAAAAAATATAATTCGAAAGTGGATTTGATTTTCTGAGTTGCAAATTTGTAATCATATAAGCAACGCGGAAATTGTTTACGTTGGAGAACCCAGCTTTTAACCCGGAAAAGGAGCAAATTTCAGGTATAGTTTAATAGTGTTCAGTGAGTTATCATATTAATTCAAAAATGAATTTTTCTCGGTAGGCAGAATTATATCCAATAATATAATATATCAAGGCAGCACTTGTGCAGCTCACAGTGCTGTCCGAAAAATTAGGTAGAACCCCGGAGTGTTCGTTAATTTCCTCAGAAATTAATTACGAGCTGAGCCGCCATTGCAGCACAAATAAAAAGAGCCGCCATTACATACCAGCTAAGGGCAAAGTAGCACTTGGAGGTAGCGATGCCATATCTGACGATTTATCGTTATTTCCGATTTTCAGCCTCCTTGACGGTTAGACGATTTTGGCCTGTCAAATGACGATTTTCAGGTCTCAAACAAATGTCCAACAACGATTTGACGTTTTTTCACTAACTCATGTTACCCTCACAATTTTCCACCTAATGGCAACTCTCATCACCATCACATGAAATTAATGTGGTATTCGATTGGGCGCTCTCAGAGCACTTTTTTTGCTCTCAGAGCAATTTTTATGTTCGTTTGGTACAGGAAAAAGCAATCTTTTTCAGATTTCAGAGCACTTTTGGGAATCTAGATATTTTCTCAGATTTACCATTACAAGTGCGTTTGAGTTTGACAACTGATGGAGTTTGATTACATTTTTATGGAATTTTTTCTCCAGCAAAGAAACGCGATGCATCGGGTAAATCTATTTTTGTGAATTATTTATGTATAAATATTTAGAAATCAATCGGGACGGATATTTCTAATGTTTTAATACAAAATTTAAGTAGAGAATGGAAATCGCTAAGAAAAGTGTCCAAGACTACACATATTCAAATCGCACAGATATCAACACAAAAAAGAGCAAGAGACGTTTTTATGTTCGATTACGCACACGAAATCTGAAATCTGAGGGCAAATCTGAAGAAGCCCAAACGAATACCACATAAATCTCATTGCCATCTCTCATTCCCAATTTCACAATTCAAGAACACTTTCAAATTATTACATGAAACATGAAAGCTCACTCACTATGACTAGTGCTAGTGTATGGAATGTAGGCTCTATAAGTGAATCTCGCAGTTTGACGATGTAGTTGGTCTGCTAGGTGATAAACCTAAGAAAATGCTACATCCAAGTCGAACACGATGGCTGTCTTTGCAATATATGTGGTCGAAAGAATTATCGAATTTTATCAGCCATCGAAAATCTACTTTGCGTTTGTAGTTAATGTTGATAATATTGACAGTGCTCGAAATATTTTAATAAATCTGGAAAATCCTACCACTGAACTACATATTATATTTAGAACTGCTGAAATACATTGTATCAGTTATTAATAAACTGAATCGTATTTTCCAAAGTTAGAAATCTAATTCATAAAATGTATCACGAAGTTTAGTACTGCTTGTTCTGGATAATTTTGTGAAACCAGGATATGTTAATCAATTTCAAATCATTGATTTTCAAGATCCCCAAATTATAGTTAATGAAAACGCGCTTTATTTAGGAGTAGAGGTTCAATCCCGAATCGATGCTATCGACTTGTACGCCGATGAGAAACAAATATTTATACAAAATTGTATTTTATTTTACACTGAATTGTGCACCCAAATTTTTAAACGCTTCAATTTTGAGGACAATGTTTTAAAATATTTTTCAGCAATAGACCTTGTTAGAATCGTTTAAAGAGAAGAAATTTCATTAAATTTATTACACCAACATTTTTCCAGCTTAGTTGATAAACAATTTAAGTTCAGTACGCAGATGACCCGAAACGGAAAATCCCATACAAAAGTGACACAACGAAATCATGAACGAAAAATTTCGCTCTCCTTTTCGTTTTGCAGTACGCAGATGCTGCGAAATGATGGCGGAAAAGTGGTTAGTTGTAGTAGATTGCTTGGTACAATTCACCACTCTCTTTTCGCACACGTTTATTGTCCGGGACATTATTTGCTTGCGAAAATTTGACATTTGTACTCCAGTGTTGCCAGATTTATAAGAGGTATGGAGGCAAGTTGGAAAATTTTGGCGCCAAAAATACCTAAACTCATTGGCAGACTTATTAAATTGTTTAAGGACGACGATAAATGGAAAATAGGCGGTCATAGCACAAATTCAGACAGATGAAACAGTAAAGAAATTAAATATATCAGTGGAATGGTTTGTTTATGCTTTTTGTGGAATTAACTAAGAAGTTGATCGGAAAAAATTGTTGATACAGAAAAAATTTCTAAAATCTTTTTCTAGAAAATTTAAAGGTAATTTGCCGAGTTTCAGCCATCAAGTTTAAGTGGTAAAAAAAAGCAAAAAAAAATGTTTACGGGTTCGTCATGCGAAAAGAATACGTTTGTTATTGAAGTACCTATGCATTTTTAGCCAAAAAATCACGAAACTTTAAAGTAAATATCTAAAATAGGACAATTTTAAGGAGCCAGCGAAAAGTTCGAGTATCCAAATCGGAGATAAATTGACAGTGATGGTAACACTGCTACTTGTGTAGCAGCTGATGGAACCCTCCACAAATTATTTTCCGCTGCCATTTCGCAGACGTTTCGTTGTCCTTTTGAAGACCACCGGAAAATTTCGTTTCGGATCATCTGCATACTACGCTTTAAACTTTAACAGCCTTATTTATTAGAACTGCTAAAATGCCCCCAAATACGTGTATAGTTATGCAATATATAAATATTTATACACCCTTTATACACGCTCCCAAAAATTCTTATTTATAAAACATTTTCCCATGCATATTAGTTATGCAGGGCTTGTGTCAGAAAAAGTACTAAAAAGGAGAAATCTATTACATTTATCTGTTTGAAAATATGAAAAAAATATAGCAGGCCACGAAAAATACGAATTCAAATCCAAATAGGAAATAAGATTTTAGTTGTCAATTGGGAAGTTCGAATTAAAAAATGGAAAAAAAATAAAAGGAAACGTTCGGAGAATTGGGACTCATATGAAAAGGTGGATAAAATCTGCATAGTGGAGAATAAAAATGTCGATACTAATACTTCCAAATTGAAAAGGGAAGCTTGGAAGGAAATAACAAATACGTGAGTATACTGTCTGTTATTTCATCACACTATTTACTTATGACTTAAATGTTTAGTTTCAATAAAATGAATGCTACTAATAGAGATACAGCACAACTGAAGGCGCATTGGCGATGCACAAAGATGAAGGCAAAAGCATCTGCATCCGCCTATAAGAGAAATATAAATGCTACAGGAGGTGGACCACCACCAAAGTCTCCCGATCCCTATGATGAGAAACTGATAGCTCTAATTCCTCATGAGTTCGAAGTCGATTTCAATGAATATGACTGCGATAGGTACTTCAGATTTATTGGTTTGTATTTGAAGATAATCAGGGCTATCGTGAACAAAATTCCCCCCGGAATATTCCCCATTTTTCAAAAATAGGTATCGGCAATGAATTTCGAAAAAGGGAAAAAATTCCCCCCGGAATAAATTGGTATCGCGAACAAAAATTCCCCACGGAATTCGATGGGATTCCCTCCGGAATATTTCCTTTGGAAATTTGTAGGTGTAAATTCAAAACGTAAACATTTTGTACGGTTTAAAGTTGGAAGTTTGAGGTTTTTTGGGGTTTTTATTTGTAAACTTCAAACAACAGATAGAATAAACCATAGACAAACCATACTCTGGAATAAACTATAGATTGAAAACAAATAAACGGATATTTAATCAAATTTCATGTGTGTTTCTGTTTTAAGTGGAGAGCAACAATTTGTATGTACTTGGTATTGGTTTATTGACCCTGGTAGTATTGGTAAAATCTAATAAAGAAGGAATATGTAATAACTATCTATATTGCAAAAGCTATTTAATTTCTACTTACAACGCCTGTGGTAACTCTAAGGGATTTGATTTATCTCTTAGAGTTCTTCTATTTATTTTCACTTAATTTTTTTATTTTTGAATTGCTTACTCGGCCAGCAATCTAAATGCTGCATTTTCTATTTTTAGCAATCAAACACTTTCTTTGCACTTTACTAAAATACTAATATGTAAATCGAATTCGCGACTTTACAATTGATGAAATTATCAAAACTAATTGTTTTCTAACAAATACCTATTTGCAAAATATTCCCATATATGAGCCCAATTGACAATTCAAAATCACAATTGATATCTGTCAACGCCTTTGAAAAACAACTTCGAAAATTCCGGGGGAAATAAATTCCCATGGAGATTCACGATACGAGGAATATTTTCCATGGAACAAACAAATTTCGGGGGGAATTTTTTTCCCTCGGAATTGCCTATAGCCCTGAATATTCGAGCTTATAAAACTTTAATCTCTTGCTTAAATAGGTTCCAAAGGAAAATGTGTCTGGCCAAGCGGATATTCACGTCTCTACTCCTTTTGACCAACCTAGTGTCAAAAGCCCTCTGGTAAATTTAAACCTGTTTCCAAAATTAAAAGAAAACAATCGATAATACTAATCACATCTTT
Organism: Cheilosia vernalis; assembly: GCA_949126925.1. Classification (NCBI taxonomy): domain Eukaryota; kingdom Metazoa; phylum Arthropoda; class Insecta; order Diptera; family Syrphidae; genus Cheilosia; species Cheilosia vernalis. Next base: position 47,680,184 of record OX421358.1, read on the forward strand.
AGATTGTAATTGAAACCGAAGAGGATTCTTTCGAAAAATTGGAATTTCTGGAGGATGATGATGACGTCGAAAATTCTACCCCGATTTTGACTTCTTCGTCAAAGAAGAAATCTTCCAAGCAAATAGTAATTTTATGTCTTCCATGTTTGCTTATAAAATATTTGTTTGCTTTATTTATTCTTAGGGAAATAGCAAAGATGATGCTCTAAAACAGGAACTGTTTGAGATGGCCATTGAAACAAGAAGGAGAATAAATATTTGAAAGAGGAGCATGAAGAAAAGATTAAAACGATAATAATGGAGCGCACCGAGAAGTTGAAGCCATTGGAGGTGGAACGCATGGAAAGATTGAAGACGTTGGAGATGGAGCGCGCCCAGAAATTGCAGACGTTCCAGATTTTTATTTTGATAAAATAACTTTCTTATTAATTTTCTGTGACGCGATTTTATGTGATTCTTAAGATAATTTATTTTTTTTAGCTTTTAATGATTAGATACAATAAAATTAAAAAAAATATTTAAATTTTATTGGTTTTTATCGGAAGAATTGTTCTATAAAAACACGGCGGGAGATACTTTGATGACCTCGTGTTTGCAACATTTCTTGACTTTCCGGCGAACTTGTTTCGGGACTATTGTCATTTAAAATTCCATCTGTTTTGGGAAAGTTAAAATCTGTTAAATCAAGCAATTTAAAGGGCAAATAAGTATGTAGGTACCTGAAGATGGAAGCTGGACTTGAAAATCGATTGATAAATTGTGTAAAACTGCTAATGCGATAATTGTAATTTTTGCGTTTTTTAAGGAACATCTCATTCCTGAGAGTAGAATTCGAAATCTCTGTTTCCAAACACCAAAACACCTTTCCACTGTATTGCGAGTTGATATGTGAGCTATGTTGTATCGACGTTCTCCATCCGTTTGCGGATTTAGTAGCGGCGTAAAGAGAATGTTGGTACAAGCGTATCCACCATCTCCAAGTAGACGACCTTTAAATTCACCGCGCTCGAAGCGTTGTTTTATGCAACTTTCTCTAAAATTTCGAGAGTCATGAGTACTTCCTCTCCAGCGACAAACAACGTCATTTATTCAAAGGGATGCGTCGCACACAACTTGGGTATTTAGCGAGTAATACCCCTTCCTATTTATATAATATTGTCCGGACGGACCATTTACTTTGGGAATTCTAATATGGGTGCAATCAATTGCACCAATTACTTTTGGAAACCCGCGAATATCGAAGAACTTGTTCATAGTACTTATCTGCTTGGATATGGTTGTTGGCATTTTCACGTAACTAGCCCTTTTTGACGCAAAAGCTCTTGAAACACGTTTGCATATTTGACAAAGAGTGGGTTGGCTAAATCCGTGAATATCAGCACAATCGTCTTGAATCTTAAGACAATAAAGCTTGAATAAAGTTCAATTAAGTTTTTAGCTGAAAGATAAACCCCAACCGAGTGAAAGTTAATGCTACAGTGTACTTACCTCATTTCGTCCCCAGTATCGAATAGCGGCCATAACTTGAAGACCTACAGGAATGTGACCGCCTCTGTTGTCCCCGCTAAGATCTGAATTTACAATTGCGATTAGTTTTCGCATATTTGCTTTCGAGAATCTATACTTTGAACGAAAATCCTCATTTCTGAGTGTCATGGGATCAAATCTTGCTTTATATTGCTTTTGTGATCTTAGTCTTAAATCCAATAAAAGCGTTAATATTGTCCAAATCGTTTATAAATGAGGAATAGTGAAAAGGCATTTCGCCAATTTATTTTTGATTTTATTTAAAATAAAATGTGACAGATTTTGCTGATGGATGTGATTGAAGTTTCAAAATGACATTTCGATACTATTCCACCTCTATATAGGCACTAAACAACCCCCATACGTGTTTAGCTTATACCAGGGGCCTGTTTCATAGATCATACATCACATACATCACATACAACATACATTAAAATTATTTTAATACATCACATACAGTTTTCTGTTTCATAGATTTCACTGGAAGTAATGTATGAAATAGTATTTTGTTGTATGTGATGTATTATTTTGACACTTCATATTAATTAATTTTTATTCGCAAAGCGAGTTTGTTTTTCCTTATAACACAACATGTGTTGGTTGGAAATTGAAATAATAATGTTTTATATAAACTTTTTTATTTAAATAGCATAAATAAATAATATCTGAAAAAGGATGTTTTTTTTGGTGAAGAGCATTTACTTTTTGGTGGTGTGGAACCATACTTAGTGAGTGCGAATATACAGCTGTGTGAAATTTATTTTCCAATATGTTGCGTTTAAGCCAGATTATTAAAATGGTAGAAAATTTACCACCCAATATCGTATAAGAGTTGTTAGCGGTGCCGTGACATAAGGCCATGCGACATAAGGCCATATTTCAATATATGGCGTTATGACACTTTCACAAAGCGACATAAGGCCATATTCGAACATATGGCCTTTTGTCGCTTTGCTAATGCGTCATAAGGCCATTATGGGCTTATGTCACTTTCAAGTTATTCTACTGTTCTGGTTAGTCAAAGCTATAAAAGATTAAATAAAGATGTTTTATTTTGTATGTATATATATTATTTCACTCCGACAAAGCGCAATAACGCCAACAAAATTTGAGTAATAAGACCAACCTTGCACCCACCCCGTAATCCAACAGCAAACCCAAGCAGGGGGGTTGCTTTAGCAAAGCGACAAAAGGCCATATGTTCGAATATGGCCTTATGTCGTTTTGTGAAAGTGTCATAACGCCATATTTCGAAATATGGCCTTATGTCGCATGGCCTTATGTCATGGCACCGTTGTTAGCCGTCCAAGAACATTTTAACTTGAATTTTAACTTATTTCGTGAAGAAATTTATTATGCCCCGACGTGTGTTCAATTCTTGTTGGAGCGTTTTGGTACATTTTTTGCACATGCAACAAATTCAAATGAAGTATTAAAATACCATTAAAGCAAATATTTTTACCACTTCATTGGCTTAGCAACTCATATTTGTGATTTACAGCAAAACCGATTGCTGTATGAAATGTATGATAAATTCATATTTTGTTGTACAAAACAATGTATGATAAAGTTCTATGAAAAAGAATCATACATTTTTCCAATACTTCCAGTCGATTCTCCTCACATACATTGATGTATGACTGTTGATCATACAACGTTTCTATGAAACAGAAATAATACATCAGAAAAGTCTAAATCATACATTGTATGTAATGTATGATCTATGAAATAGGCCCCAGGTCTATACAACGTTGATAATTTTTTATAAATAAGGTATTTGCGTTTAGAGGCATTTCAAAGAATGAATAACTTTGTACATTCTCTATAATACGTTTATAAATAAGGCTGTAAGTGTGTCAATTTTGTTGTTTAACAATTTCTTTTCTTATCTTTTTTTGTTTCTAATCGTTGTGCTAAAGTTAGCAGTTATAACTTTTTTAAATATTGTAAGTTCCACGTTATCTCCTCTCTTGTAGGTACTTTTTAATAATTAATGTTTCATAATAAAGATACCCTGAAGAAGGCAGCAATCCCTGCCAAAACGTCGGGAAAACAATTAACTAATTGATAGTTTCATTCACACGCCTATGCCCAAAAAAGCCGACGGAATAACCATTTCCACGAATTACACTGTGCAATAAAGGCACGTCGACCTAAAAAGATCTATTGTGCCATAGGGCCAGAATATTGTTTAGGCTAGTATGTTCCCTACTTTCCTAATAAAGTAAATTAAGCTGCTAGCAGATGATTTTTTCATCTCTTCAGGGCTTAGGAGCTCCCTGTAGAAGATAGTTCTTCTGATTCCACATAGGGCTGGACACTCACATATTATGTGGTCAGCTGTTTCGTCTTCTTCGAGACACAACCGACAGAGTGAGGAGTCAGTTAAATTTATTTTATTTAGTTGATATCGTAGGTGGTGCTCAGAGACAATACTGAGACCCCCAACTCCGGCCGATTTTCCGTTACTTGCCTACAAGCTATATTACCATGGGGTGGCAACTGTAAGGTGCATTAGTATTGTTACATAGAAAATCGTATTGACAAATGTCACGAAACTTCAAAAATTTCGTTTCACCAATACGCTGGCACCTTACAGAAGCCACTTCCGCTATGGGCAAAGTTGCTTGCCACCCGCTTCCGCTGTGGGCAAAGTTGCTGGCTGCGTTCATCAAATTTTGTCCGTTAAATTTGAAAATAATTATTACAACTAAATTTTGTGTGAACAGTGATCAATTTTAAAAAAATAATTGTATATTTATTAGACATAAAAGAAAGATAAACAGTTCTGAAGAATAATAAACCAATGTAGAACAAAACCAAACAACAAACTTGCAGTAAATACACTTTATTTATGTACGATAAGTTCCCCGTAACGATAGACTTTCGACTCCCCTAGTCCGGTGATTAGCGTCGTATTTATACCATGCCCCGGACGTGTAACAGCTCGGCCATCCTTTAATATGTCGTGTCCTCACGACCTGTATCTCCAACTTCAGGCTCGTCAGCAGATCCCGCATCTCTTGAGGTTACGGGGGTTCCTTGGGCGATTCCGTCGACAACCAATGTGTCCTTTGAATCTGCTACGTCGTCACCATCAACAAGCCCCTCATCTGGTAACTCGCACCATCGCTTCAACTTGTCAGCGCTAACGATTGCAGTGAGCTTTCGCTGCGTCCTTTGCATACCGGGCATGTCCTCTATTACGTACCGGTCATGCGGTAGAACTCGTGTAACCATATAAGGCCCTCGGAACAGCGGTTCCAACTTCCGCGAATCGCCAGTTGACTTCGGCTTCGTGTTCCATCAACACAAGATCCTCCACTTCGTACATCCTTGGTTTTCGATGTCTTAAATCGTACCGCTGTTTCTGTCCCATTTGAGCTACCTTAATATTGGTAGGTAGGTAGGTAAAAGGGTGCTCTTGTGGCAGTTTGCCACAGCTTCACTTAGACCATCAGTTGGGTCCATTGTGTCCAGTTACGGGAACCATCCAGTGTGACCTGTCGAAAGAGAAAAACTGAACCGCTTTTTATATTGAAGCCACATAGATTAGTATGAATCTCGTGGGTTCCTAAAGCTCCGTTGTATCATGATCCTTAAGTATGTCCTACGAGTAACCAATGAAAATTATGAAGTCTGTTTGTCTGCTAGAACCACCCAGATTTGAGTATGAATCTCAGGAGTGCATTGAGATCAACATTCTTCAAATCATCTAGGTCATCGAAGAAGTAACTGTTGAGAATCATCCGTCTGTTGTTTTTAAGGGCTGGGCATTCGCAGAGTAGGTGACGAACAGATTCTATTTCTTCAACGTCCCTGCAGCTTCTGCAAAAGTCGTTATGCAGTATCCCCAGCCGTTCCGCATGCACGCCTATCGCACAGTGTCCAGTAATGACCCCCGTGAGTATGCGAATATCTTTGCGGCTTAGTCCGATCATGCATTTAGATCTCTTTCCACTCAACTCCGGCCATAGTTGTTTTGTGTGCCTACAGGTAATGAGATTGGACAAGCGTAGGTTAGTTCTACTCCAGGATTCAATGTCAATCTTCCTTGCAAGCGTGCTGAGCGGAGTTCTTACTGATTTAAGGGCCAAAGATGCATGTATTTTCGACCCGTTTCTTGCAAGCTCATCCGCCTGATCATTACCTGGAATATCCATGTGCCCTGGTACCCAGCATAAGGTCACCGCATTGGCTTGTGATATTACGTCCAGATTTTTCTTGCAGTGACATACTGCCCTTGACTTCACCACGACTGACTCCATTGCTTTTATTGCCGCTTGGCTGTCAGAGTAGATAGTGATTTGTTTACCGACAATGTGCCTTCTTTTAACGTCTTTTGCCGCTTGGGTGATAGCGGCTATCTCTGCTTGAAAGACACTGCAATCATCGCTAATTCTGAATGATTCTCGTAGGCCCAGTGCTTCGCTGAAGATGCCCGCGCCTGTACCGATATCCATCTTAGAACCGTCGGTGTATAGGGCTAGCTCCTCTTCTACTGTTACCTATTTGTTCTCCCATTCGCTTCTGTTTGGAATTCTAGTATTGAATATCCTGTCAAAAACGACAGTGGGAGGTAGATAGTCTGTAGGCACCTTCTCCTTCGCCGCACTCCATTGGGATTCAATGGATGCGTGCCCATAGGGTTTAGATGACCATAATCCAGACTCTCTTAGTCTAATTGCGGTTTTCACCGCCTTGTTGCTGCAGTAAATATCCAGAGGGATAAGGTTTAGCATCACCTCCATAGCTGCGGTGGGGGTGGTTCGTAAGGAACCCGTTATCCCGATGCATGCTGCCCTTTGTATTTTGGTTAAGCTCGAAAGATTGTATTTCTTCTCAATAGCCTTCCACCACACTGCTGTACTGTATGTTAGGATGGGCCGCACTATAGCTGTGTATAGCCAGTGCACCACGTGCGGCCGAAATCCCCATGTGTTGCCGAATGCTCTTCTGCAAGCATATAGTGCCACGTATGCCTTTTTGACGCGATCCTCTATGTTTTCCTTCCAGCTGAGCTTGGAATCTAAGATTACTCCCAGATATCTTGCTGTTTTTGAAATTTCAAGGTCTACCCCGCCCATCTTTGGGGGATTGAAGGCGGGGATCGCCCTTTTTCTAGTAAACAGGAGGACTTCCGTCTTCGATTGGTTCACTCCGAGTCCGCGGCCCGTGACCCAGTTATTGACTAGTAGAAGTGCGTAACTAAGTCTTTCGCTGAGGACTGGAGTGAATTTACCTGGAACCAGAATAACGATATCGTCTGCGTATGCGCTCACAATGAAGCCTTCTGCTTCCAGTATTTTAAGCAGTTCATCAACTACGAGGAGCCATATGAGCGGTGAGAGGACCCCACCTTGAGGTATTCCCCTACTGACCTTCCGCTCAATGCTCACGTCCCCTAGCTGTGATTTGATACTGCGAGTGCCTAGCATGAGTCCAATCCAGTCACATAGGCTGCTATTTAGTTGGGCTCTGCGCAAGCTGCTTAAGATTGCGTTCGCTTCGATGTTATTGAAGGCCCCCTCAATGTCTAGGAACGCACTCAGTGTGTATTCTTTATGGTGTAGAGATTCCTCCACTACCGATACTACTCTATGAAGCGCTGTGTCAACAGATCTGCTTTTCATGTACGCATGTTAGGTAGTTTTGATAGGTAGTTATCGCCGATCGCTTGCCGTACGTGCAGGTCAATTAGTCGTTCCATTGTTTTCAGCATGAATGACGACAGACTGATTGGTCTGTAGTCCTTGGCTGTGATGTGACTAGCTTTCCCTGCCTTAGGAATGAAAATCACTCTCACCTCACGCCATGCCCAAGGAACATAGCATAGCCTTAGACAGCCCGTGTATATGCGTTTTAGCCATGGAATAATAGCTTCCTCTGACTTCTGTAGCATAATTGGTCGAATATTATCTATTCCGGGTGCCTTGAACGGGGCAAATGTGTTGATTGCCCAGGCTATTTTCTTCTCGTCTATAATTTCGACGATTGTTTCCTGCTCCATTCCCTCCCTCGTGCCTGGTGTTACTGTATCGTAACTCTCCGACACATCTGTATATCCTGGGAAGTGAGTTTCCGTCAGTGTCAGGGTGACGACACCAGACAGCGTTATCTTTTTACTCTATTTTTAATAACGTGTAAAATTTCATTTCGGTTCTCAGCATGGTCAGCAGAATAAAGTATCTCACGATTCATCGCTGGCTCACCTGGTAATTTAAGTTGTATATATTTTAACCTAACGTAAGCAATATTTTAGTATTTAAGGAGGAAGAATAAATAAAATTGTTTCATTCGTAAGGAAGAACTTGGAGAATTTTCATTAGACTTCCCCCCACCAGTGGTAAGGGGTCTTGCTACAATTCTCTAATCTTTACATATGGTCCTTCAAGTCATTAAAACGAATCAGTGAATACATCTTACATAACATACTACATTAGTACATAACACATAAATATCAAGTACAAGCGTTGCCAGGGCTAACACTGGTAGTGAAAAAAGTGATAATTCAATTCAGTGAAAAAAAAAATAAGCCTGAGCGATCATGGATGAAGAGCTTGATATTTTCATAATTGTTGCTAGACAAAAGGCTCTTGCCGAAGAGCTAGAAAAAGCAACTACAAATTTCAAGAAAGATAGCGCGTCTAGGAAGACGCTTCGCTATAAAGAAGAACGTCTTCAGAAAATTCAGTTGATTTGGGAAGAATTCGACGATAACCATAACAAAATAAAAGAAAAGGTAAAAATGGATACTCCGTACATGGAGAGAGATACATATGGAAGGGTTGAAAATCTGTTTCTCGAGCTAAGAACAATGCTCGAAAATATAACACCCTCAGAAGAAACGCCACCTTGCCCTCCACCATCCACTTACGCAGACAACAACCTCCAGACTCTAAGATTGAGAAAGCTCAACATAAGAATAGAAGCAATCATAGGCAACATGGAGGAATTTGAGGAAACATTCCAAGAATATTCTCCACAAATATGTGAGTATCAACAAAAGATATTGTTGGAGCAACTAAAAAACATGACGGAATTACATGAAGATTACATGTCAAATGCAACAGCTCAAGATTTGCAATCCCCATATGTCATTAATAACAAATATAATGACATTAAGAGAGATATAAACCAATGCCTCCATCGAATGGCCTCGGCATTAGGTAAGAGAAACGTAACAAGGGAAACAGATCGTTCAGAAACCAAACTACCACCTTTGAAGATACCAACATTCAAGGGGAACTATCTCGAATGGCGATCATTTGCTGATATATTTTGCACAATTATCCACAACAAGCCAAATTTAAGTACAACCGAAAAGATGGAGTATCTCAAAACTCATCTAGAAGGCGAACCAATGGCATTAATACAACATCTGACCATTTCTAGTGTCAATTACTTATGTGCATGGGAGACATTAAAGGCACGATATGATAATGAGAGAAAAATCATATCGATGCATTTAGATAAGATGTTCAAGGCTGGTCATCAAGGAACGCAGTCACCAGCGAACTCCATCAAATCCATATTGGATGCTACTAAAGAAGGATTGTCTGCGATCAATAACATGGGTCTCGAAACCAAATCATGGGATCCTATTATTGTCCACCTAATAACAAGAGCATTGGATCAAGAAAGTAGAACACTATTTGAGCAAGGTCTAGAACAGCCAAATAAAATGCCCTCGCTTCAAATGCTATACGATTTCTTGGCTAGAAGATATCAGGCATTGGATGTACTAGCTTCCACTAGCTATACCCGTAGTGGTTAATATTGAAAAAGCATTGCTTCCACAAGGCAAAAGCAGCATAAGGCTTCAGATGAAACAAGGAACGTGATGAGAACCTTTCACGTGTCAGCAAAATCAACCTGTGTATTTTGCCAAGGTGAACATAATATATATGCTTGCCGGAAGTTCATGGGATGGAATGCGAAGGAGCGGAGTGAACAAGTAAAGGCAGCAAAACTATGCGTAAATTGTTTGCGACATGACAAACAAATTCCATGCATGAGCAAAAATAAGTGCAAGCAATGCAACAGGAAACATCATTCCTTACTGCATTTTGAACGGGCAGAAGGACGACAATCGGAACAAACCCGGGCTGACGTACACATTCAAACCAATCATGGTCATCAGAGGCAAAACATCCTGCTTGTTACAGCAATTGTAAGGGCACGCGGTGCTTCTGAACATGGTCAATGCACTGAGCTTCGAGCACTTATTGATCAAGGGTCACAAGCCACCCTCATAACGGAAGCTGTCGCCCAAACCTTGCGACTAAGGAAGCAGAAGGTTCACGTTGAAGTAAGCGGTCTGGGAGCTACTGATGCAGGAACAGCGCGAAATAAGGTAGAGCTAACAATCCTACCGAGATTCTCATCCGACTTCGAAATTAAGGTAGAAGCTCTTGTTTTACCAAAACTAACAAGAACTCTACCAGATAAGGAAGCAGATAATATGATGGATCACCAGTTTGGATCCATAAAACTAGCAGATCCGACGTTCAACATTCCAGGAGGAATCGACCTAATCATAGGAGCAGACTTTTATGGAGACGTAATTCTTAATGGTTTGAAAAGAGGAAATGGAAATTCCCTTATAGCACAGAATTCCCAACTAGGATGGCTTATTTCCGGTCGAACGTCAACTCAACGAAATGACAAAATCAAAATCAATGGTCTTACCGTCCAAACGTCATTAGATAAACAACTTGAAAAATTTTGGGACATTGAAGAAGTTTCTTTACAAGGCCACCAGACAAGTGGTCAGGAGTGCGAAGATTTTTATCAGGAATCTCATTTTCGTGATAGAGATGGCAGATATGTAGTTAAAATTCCATTTAAAAGGGACGCTATGGATCATGGAGAGAAACTGGGAGAATCCAAAAACAGAGCAATAGCTAGGTTGCTACAGCTCGAAAAGAAGTTCAACACCAACAAGGAATTAAAGGCTGGTTACATAAAGGTGATGAATGAGTTCCTCCAACTTGGACACATGGTAGAAATCTCAAATATGGAACAGTTTAACAATAAGTGTTACTACCTACCTCATCATGCAGTGTTTAAACCTGACAGTAGTACTACCAAATTACGTGTAGTGTTTGATGGATCAGCAAAATCGTCAACTGGAGTGAGCCTAAATCAATTGATGGCGGTGGGCCCCAGGCTGCAAGCCGATATTACAACAATTATAATGCGAGAGCTCACAAGTACGTCTTCACCGCCGACATTGAGAAAATGTACAGGCAGATACGGATCAACAGTGAACACCAAGACTACCAACGCATTCTATGGAGAACTGAACCAAGTGACCGAATAAGGGAATACAAACTTACAACAGTGACGTATGGAACTGCATCAGCACCATACCTAGCTGTAAGAACCTTACAACAACTAGCTAACGATGAACAACAAGAGCATCCGAAGGCAGCGGAGATTGTGAAAAATGACTTCTACGTAGACGATGTGATGACTGGAGGTGATACATTAAGGGAATGTAAGGAAGCACAACAACAACTAACTAAGTTACTAAGTAGTGGTGGATTTCATCTTCGAAAATGGGCAGCAAACCATTCTTCACTCTTAAAATCAATATCGGATGCACACAACCAACCTGAAGTTAAGTTTGATAAGGAAGAAACCATTAAAACTTTGGGAATGCATTGGAATCCCTTAGCTGACACATTCCAGTTTAAGGTCCACATAACAACGTCCTTACAAGAAAGCAATGGATCCACCAAACGTGCCACACTATCGGAGATAGCTCGTCTTTTCGATCCATTAGGATGGCTGACGCCAATAACCATCACGGCCAAGGTACTTATGTAGCGGATTTGGAAGGCAGGCATTGATTGGGATGATCAGCTAACAGATGAATTACAGCAATGTTGGGATCGGTTCAGACATGAACTTCCGCATGCTGAGTCCATTAAAATTCCAAGATGGATGGCTGCCAAAAGACGTCAGAAATTCGAGTTACATGGATTTTCTGACGCATCTGAAGGCGCCTACGCAGCCGTGGTATATGCAAGAACACCAACGTCCAATTCAAAATATGTAACCACATTGTTGACATCTAAAACAAGGGTGGCACCCATAAAAACCAAATTAACTACTCCCAAACTCGAATTATGTGGGGCACATTTATTATCAAAACTCCTCAAGGAAGTGCAGCTAGTATTTGGGGCTCAGATCAATAAGGTGTTCGCATGGACAGATTCGACAATCGTGCTCTCATGGATAAGAAAAAATGAATCCAGCGAAAAAGCATTCATTGCCAACAGAGTATATCAAATTCGAGAGAACCTACATTCAGATTGTTGGAGGCACGTCAGATCGGCAGACAACCCAGCAGATTGTGCATCAAGAGGTTTAACTCCAGCACAATTGAAACATCATTCACTTTGGTGGAATGGACCAAACTGGCTTAAGGGTAGCATGGAGTACTGGCCTATACAGTCAAAAATCGAGCATGTACGATCACCAAGTGAGATCATTGAACCAACAGTTGTGTTAACGTCGGTCATAAGGACAGACACCATTTTGCACAAATTTTCTTCTTACACAAGGCTGATCCGAACTATGGCCTACTGTAAACGATTTGTGTTCAACATGAAACACAATAAGAAGGACAGGCGAACAGGAGAGCTCACACTAGAAGAAATTAAGGAGACAACCAAGCGACTAGTTCATTTGGTGCAACTAGAGGCATTTCCAGAGGAAATTAAATGCTTGAAGAATGGAGATGACATCCCCAAGAAGAGCAAGCTACTTTCGCTAAATCCTCATTTGGACGATGACAACATGTTAGTTGTTGGAGGGCGACTAGAGCACGGCAGCATAACTCATAACGAGAAACACCCTTATATTTTACCATACGGTAGCATTTTTACCAAACTACTGGCAGAATATGTACACAAGAAAACACTTCACGGCGGTATCAATCTGATGATGGCCACAATGAGACAGTCATATTGGATCCCTCATGCTAAACGATTAGCCCGGAAAATAGTTCATCACTGCATCCGATGCTATCGTTTTAATGCGTCAACCAAACATCAATTAATGGGAATGCTGCCATCCCCAAGAGTAACACCATCCAGGCCATTTACGCACTCTGGAGTAGACTATGCCGGGCCATTGACAGTTAAAATGTCAAGGGGAAGTGGAACTCGGACTACAAAGGGCTACATAGCTATATTTGTGTGTTTAGTTACAAAGGCTATTCATATTGAGCTTGTTAGCGACCTAACATCGGAAGCCTTTCTCGCAGCTGTGAGGCGTTTCATATCAAGGAGGGGCTTGCCATGTCACATATATAGTGACAATGGAACAACTTTCGTCGGAGCCAATAAAGAACTTAAGAGGCTTCGAATACTCACCATTAATCAAGTTGAGAAGGATGCCTCAACAAGATTAGTTATGAATGGAATACAGTGGCACTTTATACCACCAGCAGCACCACACTTCGGCGGACTGTGGGAAGCTGGAGTCAAGTCAATTAAATATCACCTCAAGAGAATAATTGGTGATACCAAGCTTACCTTTGAAGAACTATCCACTCTTCTAACGCAGATAGAGGCATGCCTGAACTCTCGACCGCTGGTAAAAGTAAGCAATGCCATAGAAGATAATCCAATTCTCACTCCTGGTCATTTTCTTATTGGATCCGCGCTGAATGCAGTACCCGAGCCCTATTTAGACGATACACGAAACTATGGATCGCGCTGGCGGTTTTTACAAAAGATGACTCAAGATTTCTGGAAGACATGGTCCACGGAATACTTAGCACAGCTTCAACAGCGAATAAAGTGGAAGGGCACTGAAGCAAACGTAAACATTGGCGACGTTGTGTTGATTAAGGAAGATCGGTTACCTCCATCATGCTGGCTAATGGGCCGCATTACCGAGATACACCCGGGACAGGATAATCATGTTCGAGCTGCAACTGTCTACAGCAACAAGAAGTTTATAAGGAGACCCATTACAAAACTATGCCTGCTACCAATGGATGATGAGGGGTTGCTGCCAAGCAAGGTTGAAAATCCAAAACATACAGTTAATGTACATCTTGCGCCAACTCACATTAGATCGAAACCCATAGACACAATCCAAACACGATCCATCGAAGGCTCATACACGTCGAGAAACGAAAATAAAACGACGTGTAGAGTAAGCCCAATAAGGTGGCTATTGTTTACCAGTTTGGTTATGATTGTTCTTGGACAGGGTAACACTTCGACAGTGAACGAAGAACTTGATCCGGTAAAGGTTATCCCATTTAAAAACCGCCCAGGAATTTACTTTGAGAAGATTGGAAGTGTAAACCTTATTACAAGTGACTGGACTATAATCATCTATTACAATATGACCAATTATTGGAGAGAATTTGAAGGATTCCCAGATCTTGTGAAGGATATGAGTGACTTTTGTAAAACTAGGTCTGATGACGTTTTGACTCAAAACATAGTCCATCAATTTAACCATCAGTTAACGATAATAGAAAGCAACAATGACTTACTGCATACCCAAGGAGCTGGAAACTCAAGAAGGACTAGAACAAAACGATCTCCTTTCGACTTTGTTGGTACCGTGGCAAACAAGCTTTTTGGTGTACTAGATGAGTCATATTGTTGTGCCTACAACAGGTGTTAAACTTGTCGATTTCCGCTACACAGGTGTTTGCTTACAGTTTTTACGCATTCATCATAATTGCACCGTGGGTTGTAACTACATAACCATGTGAGATATGATGAGTTGAGAAAATGTAAGAACAACACCTGTGTATAGCGGAAATAAGAATATTACTATAAGTAGTAGCAAATAAGATAGTTTTAAGCGAAGTTAAGTAAAGAACCGCACAGAAGTCGGTAATATAAGTTAAGGTGTACCTAAAGAGAAATAAAGTGGAAATACTTAAAACAACAAAGAAACTAATTCTGTCTTGGTTCGTGGAGATAACACATCATTTGGCGCAGCCGGTAAGTCTTTATTTTCTATTACCATTATTTCAAATTGAAACATTCGATATTCCTTCCCTTGGTCCCGCGGTAATTTTATGTTGTGTCGAAGATATTGCTTGTGTTTCGGTTTGTGTACGTAGTATATGGCGCATAGTGACAGTGAAGCCCGAGAATTGCTTGAAGAAATTCAACAATTAAAAAAGGAAAAAGTAGAACAGGGACAAGAAATTAAACATTTCAATGAAACCCTGCTATCAGAACTCAAGTGTTTGACTAGCAAAGAGGTTTTCAGTTTAATTTATACCCAGATAAGTTCGCAGTGGGGGCAATTCACCAGGCTAGAAACAACCGACGCTATACTCTCAGCCTACATAGCAGCAGTTAGAACGCTAAAAGAGACATACGTTACCCAAATAGAAGAACTTACAGAACAAGTTCAAAATACCGAAAAACATAAGGCAAACTTCAACAAAAGTCAATTTGAGGCTGAGGAGATAAATATTCAAGCCGAAGAAACAATTTCAAGGCTCAATTGTGAAATAGTAGGATTATTAAATAAAGAAAAAGAACTTCAAAACGAGCTAAGAAGCATTAGGGCAAAAGAGTTAGACTATAAAACAGAGGCTGACAAAAGTAAGAAGTCGGAACTTGACTACGTCAGACGTATAGAGAGGTTAAAAGAAGAAATTAGAAGGCAAAGGCAAACAATTGAGACATTGGAATCACAACTTGATAATTCACTCTCTTCTTCCGAAAACACCCCAATACAATCTAACAACACCGATATGTCTTACGATAGTATTTCTAAAATAATTGCCCAAATAGTCCCACAATTCTCAGGTGCAAGAACCCCTGATTTATCTGGCAAAGTCTACGAGTTTTTGAATGCTTCGCAATTAGGGTTTAAGTGCATAAATTCGGAAAATGAAGACATTTATGTGTCGCTATTATCGACCAAGCTTATTGGTGACGCTTTTGAACTCGTTCGCTGTAATAAACCGAAAACTTTAAAAGAGTTGGAGGAACTTATTAAAAGTACCTATCTAACAGTTCGAACTTTAGATAGTGTAACAGCCGAAATAAAGCAATCACACCAATTGGCAAGCGAAGACATACACTCCTTCGCTAGGCGGCTATCAAGTCTTGAAACAAAGGCTAGAGACATAATTGAAGCCAGCTATAACAGAGCAGATTCAGTTGCCTTACTCAAAGAACTGAAAAACTCGGTAGTAGCAAGTTTCAAAATCGGTCTTTTAGATGCTGCCTTGCGACAATTTATGTTAACAACCACAGGAGATGACATTCAGGTTCTGGCCGATACAGCAGGTAGAACGTCCCAATTGCTTCAACCGCATAACCTCCAAAGTTACAACTCTTACAACAGCACTAACAACTGGCAACTGTCCAATTCTTTCTTAACTTCCACTTTGCAAAATCCACAGTTGCCCCTTTTTCCAGCCAGTCAACAAAACCAGTTACATAATAATGCACAATTGATAGCCCCCGATTACAACCAACAAGTCCCCATTCACCCGGTTCCATTTCATAACACATCAAAACCCATTAGGTCAATGAAAGGTAATCGGGCTATGTCAAAAATAGTGTGTGGATTTTGTGGCAAGCCAAATCATACGTATGCAGATTGCAGACAACGGCGAAATACACCATATTGCGATACATGCAAAGCGTATGGACATTCTCGAGAAACATGCCAACAGTCAGTTGTGTACATGGCAACAACGAGAGGGGGCAATCATAAGCGTAAATGCGATTGGTGTTCGCGATTTGGGCACTCAGAAAATTTCTGCATGAGCAAAAAAAATTACTTGGCAAAGCAGAATAAGGGAAACGAGCAGGGGGCCAGTCAGAACAACTAAGCTGTGCCCCTAACAACAATTCCAAAATTCTAACTAACTCCGAAACCCAAAACGTTGTCTGGTACAAAAAACTACAACTAAACACGGCTCTAGTACTAAAAACATTCATGGCATTGATGTTATATTCTTTAAACTTTTTTATGCTGATACATGATATTGCAATTTGCACTATTGACAAAATAGGCAAGCAATATATCAGTATATTAGGTTCAAATGTAAAAGCCAAACATAAGTTTAGCAACATTAAGCGAGACAGGCTCTGCTTGATTAATAAACTTAGCAAAAATTATGTTTTTCTGGAAATTCCTCTGCCTGAGGCAGAAAAAGGAAAAATAATTGTGTTAGTAGACACAGGTGCGGATACGAGTCTTTTGAAACAAAGCTCGTTAAAACGTGGAACTGTAATTTGTACAACAGAAATAAAACAATTGGGCGGAGCATTTGGTGGAAATGGTACAACGGTAGGAACTTTTACTTCAAAAAATGTGTTAACTAAGGGTTTCAAGGCAAAATGGCACGTAGTGGATGGACTAACGGATATACCCGCAGATGGTATAATAGGCCGGGACATCCTTTGGAACCGATCAGTGATTAACACTGTAACAAAAACACTAACGTTTTTGGGCCGAGACAAACAAATTCTTTCAGAGTTCCCTCTCAGACGTCCAGTAAAAGTTGAAAACAAAGTTCAATGCAATATTAATGAACCAGTCTCAACAGACCGGAAAATAAAAGCCCGATCTCAAACAATCGTTGAAATAAATGCACCGGGCAGATCAGGTGAACTTATTATACATTCACAAGAAATCGATGCAGGTATTTATCTCGCTAATACAGTAGTTAAAGTATAAAATGGTAAAACGCATGTTCCAATTTTAAACTCTAACACTACGGACTATTGTTTAAATGAGAAATTCTTACCAGAAGTATCAAAGCTTAATCAATAGCCCTATTTTATTATCAGCCATGATCTATATAGATCATCGATTTACATGCACTTACAACAACAGCATATGATCCTGCTTCTCATCGAGATCATGAACCATGATCTGAAAATTATTTCTACTATTGCTCGCAGCGCTGTTTGGCGCTGTTTGTTTCATTCTTGAATGTTGGTGTGCCTGTAAAAGATAGCCATACAGTCACGTTGCCAGACTAAAAATTTCAATACTCTTCATAGCACAAAAAATCAATAAGCATTTTTTTACATCCAATAAATTTCCCGTCCTTGGAGATTTTGCTTTTTAATTCTGTAAAGGTATGACAAGCCCAGCGAAATATTCCATAATTTTTTAAGTAAAGCCTAGTATGCTGCTCGCGCTTAAATTAAGCCCCCATACAAAAATATCTCCAAAGATAAAATTAAGCAAAGCAGTTAAGCCAAGCAGTACGCAGTTCAAGCTAAATATCTGAGCCGCTGTACGAAAACTCTCTACAGAATTTAAGCAAGCAAATTAATGCAAAATACATTTTTCCACAGCGAAATTTTGACAGATCAGAGAAAATATCGGCATTCGCAACAAAATTTCAAACGAAACAGTACCAATGGAGAATGGTTAGTTCAACACCGAGGGGGAAGTAATCAGGTGTATTCAAGGTACTTTTCTGTGCGTATTCATTGTGAATCACAGTGTATCACAGTGTATTCAAACGAATTCGCATGCAATCACAAGTAGCAAATCTGTATTCAAGGACCACTCAAAAATATTGATTACTTCCCCCTCGTTCAACACAAATAAATTCGTTGTTATTAATATAATTTCTTTTAAAAAGTAGAAATTTCTGTAGAAAGTTGACGGAACTTACACTGTCAAAATTAAGCGAGCATTAAGCGAAGTGGTGGAGAGAAACATTGGAGAGGCGCTTAATTTAAGCTTTCCTGGAACAGCATACTAGGCTTAAATGTTTAACAAAAAATGTTTATGAAATGTGTCGCAGTTCGTAAATAATAATTGTTTCACAAGTTTTCCGGCAGAAAGGTGAAAGTTGTTTTTTGTTTTTACATAAAGTACAAATCAGGTACAAATGTCCAGAAAATCTCAGAATATCTAATGAAAAATGTAAAATAGCAGGCTGCATAAATTTAAATTATTTTATAACTGCAACTGTTTTCGCCGAGTTTTTTGGACAAATAGGCTTAAATTTATGTGAAGTGACGATTTTATTTTAACAATCAAACGTATTTTGTTTGTGTGCAGAGAGAGAACTATGGTATTATTATGAAAATCATAATGCTTTGTCTCAGAATTATTCCAATCTAAGCGGATCAGATGTGTAAACTGCGGTTTTCATTATATTTCGAACTGATTGTAAACACTTTAAGTTCTTAAAAAACTCTCACCTTCAAATTTTAAAAATTGTTAATTTGATTGATATGGCAACACCCCCGACAAGCAACTGAAATGTCGTTGTACAGAATGTTTCCAATATGGCTGGTGGCATGGTCGTATTTTGAAAGCAACTGTTGCCACAACTCGTCTATGATCCGTATTGTTTTATTTTCGTGATCTGATTCGGATCAGATCACGCTGATAATAAAACACGGCTAATATAGAATAATTAACAACAACAACCCCCCAAATAAAATCCTCACAATAACTAAAAACACAAAGCCTAGCCAAAGGATAAAATTGTTATTGGAATCAATAAAATTCGGTCCATCACTCAGTACCGAAGAAAAAGAGGCCATAGAAAACCTCTGCATAAAATATAACGACATTTTTAAATTAGAGGGAGATACTTTAGGTCACACTAATGTACTTACGCACACCATCCCTACTTTACCTCAGCAGCCTGCAATAAATCAAAAGCAATACAGGCTACCAGAAATTCATAGGGAAGAGATCAATAAGCAGGTGACAAAAATGCTGACAGACAATATAATTTGCCCAAGTAAGTCTCCATGGAATTCACCACTTCTGCTCGTCCCCAAAAAGGCAGGCCCAGATGGTGAAAAAAGGTGGCGTGTGGTATTGGACTTTAGGAAACTTAATCAAGTTACAATCAAATCAGTATTTCCATTGCCCAGAATAGAAGACATATTAGATCAACTAGGCCATAGTCGATATTTCTCCACTCTAGATCTAGCCAGTGGTTACCACCAAGTTCTCATTAATCCAGTAGATAAAGCAAAAACAGCCTTCAGTACTGGCCTAGGACACTTCGAGTTTAATCGAATGCCGTTTGGTTTAACAGGGGCACCGGCGACGTTCCAAAGGATAATGAATCATATCCTCACGGGACTCCAAGGAATGGGTTGTTTCGTTTACCTCGATGATATTGTCATCTATGGTAAAAATATAGAGGAACATAACGACAAACTTGGTAAAGTATTCGCAAAGCTTCGCGAATATAATTTAAAACTAAACACGGAAAAATGTAACTTTCTCCGTCGGGAGGTAGTTTACTTAGGTCATAAATGTTCAGAAACAGGAGCCCTACCCGATCCTTCGAAAATTAGTTGTGTAACCAACTTTCCCATTCCAAAAAATACTAAGAACGTACAGTCTTTTCTTGGGTTAGTAAATTACTATAGAAAATTTATCCCCAACTTTGCGCAAATCGCACTACCAATCAATAAACTGTTACGGAAAGACAATAGATTCGTATGGACTAGCGAATGTCAAAAATCATTTGACGAACTAAAAACAGCCATTACTACACCCCCTATTCTCATATATCCAGATTTCACGAAACCTTTTATCTTGACAACCGACGCCAGCAACGAAGCTTTGGGTGCGGTTCTGTCACAAGGGAAAGTTGGGGAGGACCGACCAATTGCATTCGCCAGCCGAACCTTGAATAGTGCAGAAAAAAATTATTCAACAATAGAGAAAGAACTCTTGGCCATTGTTTGGGCTACAAAAAATTTTCGATTCTATTTGCTAGGACGCCCCTTTACAATTTACACAGACCACCGACCTTTAAAAGGGGTATTCGATGTAAAAGATCCGACTTCCAGGCTTGTCCGATTTCATCACAAATTGTAAGAATATGACTACAAGATCGAATACAAGCCCGGCAAATATAACGCAAATGCGTACGCTCTTAGCAGAATACCATCACAGAATAATGTAAACGCTATGCAGACGCGAAGTCAATCACGCCAAAACACACCCGATGTACCCGAAAGGGACAGGGAATGCGAATATAGTGATGATACAATGCATGACCCTGGCAAAAATTTCGAATTCCTTACAGACAAAAAGGAAATTCAAACTGTCTTAAACGATTTTCATAACTCACCGCTGGGTGGCCACCAAGGCGTTAAAAGAACCTATTTACGTATTAGAGAACAATTTCGTTGGAGAAACATGCAAAAGGACATATATGACTTCGTAAAACGATGTGCAAAGTGTCAAGTAAACAAGAGTTCAAGGTTGAATAAAATGCCTATGGTTCTCACGGATACCCCTAAACTTCCATTTGATAAGGTTTATATGGACATAATTGGCATATTACCTCTAACTTATTCTGGGAATAGGTATATACTTACGTTTCAAGATGACCTGACCAAATACTTGGCATGTGTTCCACTGCCCGATGCTGAAGCAACTACCGTCGCTAAAGCATTTTATGACGAAATAGTTACTCGGTTTCGTATCCCAAAAGTACTGATAACAGATAATGGGAGTAACTTTACGTCCAGGTTATTTTCGCAAACCTGTAAATTACTTGGAATAAAGAAACTACACATCACAGCTTACCATCCCCAAGCAAACGGCTCTCTCGAACGAAGCCACCGACCCTTAGCGGAATACCTAAGAAGTTTCGTGGAAAAGGACGAGAGCAACTGGGACCAATGGCTAAGGCAAGCAACACATGTCCACAATAATACTCCACATACAGCAACAAAATTATCCCCTTTAAATAGCCTGTACGGATTCAAATTTGAAATGCCCACAAATTTGAAAAGAAAACCCACACCCGTATACAATGCAGACGATTACCCTACTCAGCTGAGGTTTCAGTTACAAAAGGCACACGAAATTGCAAGAGAAAATCTGAATAAAGCCAAATTAGTTTCAAAAAGACAATACGATCTTACAGCAAATCCGATTGTGTTTAAACCCGGACAGAAAGTGCTTTTGAAAAATCCGGCTAGAAGGAACAAGTTTTCCCCTATCTGGATAGGTCCATATGACGTACTAGAAACCCCAAGCAAGGTGACATCAACGATAAAAGTTCGTAATAAAGCTAAAAAGGTTCACAACAATCGTCTGAAATTATTCAATTCATAGACAGTATACAATACTATCTACCCCCATTTTTACTAACTTCATTTCAACTCACCAACTTCACCTCAACCATCACGAATTCATACAATTCCCTCACAAGAACTTTACATCCTCCTTCAAGTAAAATAACGTTGTTAAGAGGAACACATAAAGTTTTCTCCCGTTAAGCTCAATATTAAGTTCAAATTCTTAAAGCTTCTCTCTTTACAGACAGATACCAGATGAAGAAAAACTAAAATTTTAAATAACAAATTTTTGAGTAAAAACAAATAAAAAGTTATTCCATACTATTCTTAATTTATTTATCATTACCTTTAATAATTTTTCTACATATTTAAAACGTTATTGTTATTGATAAAGAACAAAAAGACATTAAACCGAATCAAGTACCAATATCGATATATAAATAATTCTTTTTAACAAACAAGATAATCATCTATAAATAGAATCAAAAAAAAAAAAAAATATATATATATACATATATACACACATGTATAGTAATATAATAATAGATAAATAAATGGACATCTATTGTACCTACATACTATAGAATAAGTAAATTAAGAAGAAAAAAAAAATTATTGTAAAATGAATTTTTATTACGTAGTCCTACTAATTATAGTCAATAACACACGAGCTGAGAATCCATATAAGGTCAGTAAACTAACGGAGACACCGGTGCTGTTCGAGAAAATAAGCTCTGCCGTATTCTACAAGGAGAGTTGGACTATCATTAGCAAATTCACCCCAATGGACTATGGTACAGTACTTGAACTCATTGAAGCCTGCGATCAAAAACTGGTTAAGATGTGTGGCAGTATCTCTGACATCAATCTACAAAATTACTGTGATACTACAGTGCAAGAAGCAGCAACCAACATAGACAACTTACGACAAAATAGTTATCACATGAGGAATGTCTTCCAGCATAGCCGACCCAAGAGAGCATTAGATTTCATTGGACAGTTTTCCAAGTGGGCATTCGGAACCATGGACAACGAGGACGCCCAAAAGGTATATAACCAACTGAATATCTTGCACAAGACTGATCAAGCGTCTTTCCAACTTATGAGACGCCAACTATCAGTAATGAAGTCAAACTTCGACAAACTAAGCAATCCAATACAGCAAATAACAACAGAAGTAAATGGCATCATAGAGGGTGTGGACCAGTTAAGAGAATCATTTATTAACACTAGCACAACAGCGAACAAAGAAATGGCTCTGTTAAATTTGAGAAGCGAAGTAAACAGTTTATCCGCCAGTATATCATCCAAAGTTATGGAGATTCAGAACAGACAGGCCACCGAGTTGTCAATATTAAACGACCTCTATCAAAATAAGCTACACCCATTTATTCTGGATGCTGGAAATATAACAAATACCCTGCAGAAACTGGTCTCCAGAAAGAATACCATGTTTGGAGATCTATTTGTCCTACACCAAGCCGCCAAAACGTCAGTATTCCTAAATGGAGGCAGCATCTTCGTAAAGGTACTCATCCCGTTGCCAGAACCTCTAAAATTCGATATCAACAAAGTATATCCACTCCCTTTACATTAGAACGAACAATGGGATTTGATTATTGATACCAAGTACGAGGTCATCGCTGAGTCGGAAGACCATGCATTATTCGTAATGATGAATCACAACGAATATTCGAAGTGCGTACCAGTAACAACCGCAGAATACACCATCGCAGTATGCAGCTACGAAGGCCCGATCTTAACCTCGGGATCCACGCAATGCTTAGTGGAACTTCTTCAACACGCCACCACCACAACTACCTCTTGCAAGTATGTGGCAGTGCCGGCCAATGAAGGGATGTTGCTAAAAATGACAGCACCTAACCAATGGCTTTATAAGGTTAAGAAGCCACTAACAATAAATTTGAATTGCGATGGCATAAGGTATTCGGCCACAATAGAAGGTCCAGGAGTATTTAAAATGACACAACCCTGTGAAGCCAGTACAAGAGAAGTGAAAATTCCATACACCCAAAATATAGCCATATCAACGGAATACAGACAACCGGTGATAGACCATTCAGGGGTAGTAGAAACATTAAAAAGACCTTTTAGAAAACAAGTTTTCACAGCCACACCAAAGCCATTCTCCATAATAATTGGTAGCCAACAAAACATCGCCAATGACCTGCTGGAAGGGAAGAAGGACTTACAAGACCTACAGGACGACTTGCAAAGGCTCGCCTCAGACCAAAAATTACAGGATCAAGGATGGGAATTAGCAATGCACCGCTACTCCATTACATCAATACTAACCTTTGCAGCCCTAGCAGTAGTGGTGGTAATCTCATATAAATGCATAAAAAGTAAAACAAGACTACACACCACGCAAGAAATCCACTGGCCAACAAGTATCAGCACTGTACATCGGGGGGACCATCAGCCAATGACACCAAAAAGACGCGCTCCACTAACCCCAACCATAAAAAGCAACAAATCAACAGAATTTGCCCTGACCTCCGCTCGTGTCTAAAATCCAGAACCAGAACCAGAACATTGCAAAACGAACTATTAACCCAATTGTTTTCTTGTTTAATTTATTTTTCGATTTTGCTTATTTTTCAATTTCGTTTGGTTTTCAATCTCATTGTCGCAAACCTCTCCCTAAGGGGGAGGGAATGTTGTGCCTACAACAGGTGTTAAACTTGTCGATTTCCGCTACACAGGTGTTTGCTTACAGTTTTTACGCATTCATCATAATTGCACCGTGGGTTGTAACTACATAACCATGTGAGATATGATGAGTTGAGAAAATGTAAGAACAACACCTGTGTATAGCGGAAATAAGAATATTACTATAAGTAGTAGCAAATAAGATAGTTTTAAACGAAGTTAAGTAAAGAACCGCACAGAAGTCGGTAATATAAGTTAAGGTGTACCTAAAGAGAAATAAAGTGGAAATACTTAAAACAACAAAGAAACTAATTCTGTCTTGGTTCGTGGAGATAACACATCAATATGCTGAACACTATGAGCAACAAATTCAGCAAACAAGAGCAAATCAGAATCACTTACTTGAGCTGATAAAAAATCAGACGTCAGTAGCGGAGGCAACAAACAACATACTACAGAAAAACACTGAAGCCATAACAGCACAACTGCAAGCGTTCCAAACCGACCTTGACAATCTTAAGAAAATGACATCCAAGTCGATCAACCAGAACGAAGCAAAACAGACATTCCTAGCAGTGTCAACATACGCAACGTTAGCAATGTTAAATTATCAGCAAATGCAGACTTCTCTATTGAATGTTTTGACAGATATTCATCAAGCCAAAATTAGCCCCCTGGTGATAACACCAGACCAATTGAGATCACAGCTAATGTTAATAAGGAGCCACTTGCCCCCACAGTTGTCTATAGCAGGAGACGAAACACACTCGAACTTGCTAGGGCTATACAAAATGTTCACAGCAAGAGCGAGAATTACTGAACAGAATGTTATATTCGATTTAAGAGTGCCGTTAGTAAATACAGAAGACTTTGATCTATTCAAGGTCACACCCGTTCCAACTCCCCATAACAATGAATATGTTTTTATTGAACCATCACTGGATTATTTAACAGTTAACCTATTGCGAGAAGCCTACTACAGACTGACAAAAGAAGAGCTCGAGCAATGCACAAGAACCAGTGAAAAATATTTGTGCAAGCAGCAGCATCCAATGTTTAATCGCCGCTCCAACATCAGCAAATGTGAAATGGATCTACTGACGCATGAGAAGGAATTGTCATCACACTGTAAATTGCGGAGCATCAAACCATCTCCCGTATGGATTCAACTCAATAACGGCAACAGCTGGATTTTCGTCTTGGACAGATTGTATACTTTTAACGTTATTTGTGGCAGACAGATCTTGGAGATATCATTGTAAAACGACGGGATACTGACACTACAACCAAATTGTATCCTTAAACACGATTCGATGACTATCACATCATATAGCAGTAGTTCCAGTAGCATCAACGCAGCATTCATTCCATTAGCAAACTTGACAGAGCTGTTGTCTGACAGTCCTAGGAATATATCCAAACCACTAGTTATCCCACACGTCATACTTAAATCAGACAATGAAGACATCAAAATTCTAAGCAGATGGATAACGGATATCAAGAATAAGGAGCATTTATCCTATATTGCAGCAGTACATCCGATTCATCATGGACTGACTTACAGCCTAATAACTATACTTTTTATTGTAATGATTTCCTACATAATTTGGCGATACTATAAGATCAAGAGAAATATCCAGATAGATGTCCAAGCTCAAGAGCTACCACCAATACCTGCAACACGGCGTTTTTCGGCTGCAGATTTCGCTATGACGTAAAGGGCGGCCCCAGCATGTCAGGGTGACGACACCAGACAGCGTTATCTTTTTACTCTATTTTTAATAACGTGTAAAATTTCATTTCGGTTCTCAGCATGGTCAGCAGAATAAAGTATCTCACGATTCATCGCTGGCTCACCTGGTAATTTAAGTTGTATATATTTTAACCTAACGTAAGCAATATTTTAGTATTTAAGGCGGAAGAATAAATAAAATTGTTTCATTCGTAAAGAAGAACTTGGAGAATTTTCATTAGACTTCCCCCCACCAGTGGTAAGGGGTCTTGCTACAATTCTCTAATCTTTACAGTCAGTATTTCCAGCGTCTCTTTGTGTGATTCGGTCCAGCTACCGTCGCCCCTTCTTAACGAAGATATCGGCATCGGTGCCTTTGAAAGGACTTTTCTCAACCTAGATGCTTCGGTTGTGGATTCAATGGATTCGTAGAAAGTTCTCCATGAGGTTTTCTTCGCGAATCTGATATCCTTTTTAAGGATTTTAACGCTCTCCTTATACGTTGACCACTCAATACGTCCCTCTTTGGCGAGGTTCCACCTAGACCTTGAGCTTCGTATGAGTTCCGCGATCTTGGGACTCCACCAGGGTGGACGCTTCTTTCCCCTCGCTCCACTTTTCGGACAGGATTTTTCAAATGATCGGGAGAGAACATCCGTTAAAGACTCGACTGCATCGTCTACTTCCTTAACAGATGTGAAATCTTTTACCGGGCAGAGGTTCCTGTAACTCTGCACCGTCTCGCCAAATACCTCCCAGTTCGTCCTCTTAGGATTCCTGAACTGTTTCCTACCCTGCGAAACCATTTGCAAGTCATAGAGTATCCAGCAGTGATCCGATAGTGATGCCTTGCTGGACACTCTCCAATTCGCAATTTGGAAAGAATTGTTATGGGATGCAAAGGTTACGTCTAAAACTTCCTTTCTATTCACAGTAATAAAAGTGGGATCATTACCCCAATTACATATAAGCAGATTGGAGCAAAGAAGGTAATCAAACAAAGCCTCACCTCTAGCATTTATATCTGAGCTACCCCATATAGTACGATGGGCGTTAGCATCACAGCCTAAGACTAAGTTTCTCTTACCTTGTTCTGAAGCCGCTACTAGTGCCTTTACCGGTTCGGGGGGAACTGATGTGTCGTCATCGCTTGGCATGTACACCGACGCAACTCTACAGCTCTCACCCTTGCCTCTGATCTCCACCACCGTCAGATCACCTGTGCTGAAATGAATCAGTGTTACTGCGTGAAGTTCTTTTTTTGCCATAATACACGATCTTACCTTACCTTTATTTTTGACATAAAGTATGTCGTATTTATTCGACCCTAATCACCTGATCATTATTGATCCATGGTTCTTGAATTAGGGCCAGATCCAGCTGCTCCCCTTCGAGGAACAGCCTCAGGTTGCCTGAGGCTACCTTACTGTGATGGAGGTTGATTTGGACTACCTTCATTTTTGGATGTAGCCGCCCCCTTCACAGTCTCAGGCGCCCTTGTGTCCTCTACAGTCCGCTTTAGGAGCTTGAGGGATACCTCACTCGCTGCAAACGATAGCGGCATCTGCATATCTTTTTTTAGCGCTGCAGGTGGTTCATCGAATAGGATGATGTACCCTTTAGCACCATTCTTTGGTTCCTCCTCGGACACAATTTCCCAATCCCTAATCGGGATCTGGGGGTTTTGTGCCTGTAACACGCTGAGGATCTCGTCACGTTTCACCCCTATCTCTGGGATGGATACTCTGCCCTTTGCCTTTACGGGTACTTCCTCTATGGGTACGGCCTTAAGCATGGACCCCTCACATAGTTGTGCGCCGTTTATTGTGGCCTTAGCAAAGTCATTTGATGCCTGGTCCTTGCAATCGATGTAAGTGATGCCCTTGGACCATCTCATCTTGCCGTAAGCGGGGGCCTTTGCACCTGTCTTGGCTCGGATGTGGGAGATAATCGCAACGCCTAGAGCGTTCTCAATAATCTTGCCACATTCCGCAGAGTACTGGCCGCTCGGTTTCCTGGAGTCCACTACAGCTAACTGAAGCGGGTTCCTGGTTACCTCGCTGTATCTCCCGCTCGGGCTAGTTCCCCACGTAGGTGTCATTTTGGGGCTTCCCGCCTGGGTTTCATGCCGCTTTGCCTTCTTCGGGATGTTGGGGGCGTCCTCTGGCGACCTCAACCTCTTCGAGGCTAGCTCTTTGTTTTGCAGCCTCTCAGCGATAGGTTTCCTCTGGAATCCACTCGGGCCCGGCTTATTGTCGGTCTCCCGGTGTTCCATCTTTGGCACCCTTTTCCCTGAGGAGCTACGGTTGGCTTTGGGGTCTGTCTTAGCGACATCGTCCCTCGGCCGTTTTGCGCCATGCGGTGTTTTTGAGCCTGACTTGCTTGTCAGCCCTATTGCGTTAGACGGTCTTTTAGGCTCAGGACTCGTAATAGTCTCCTTGGCCCATTCCAAGGAGGCTCGCTCCTTTTCTGTAAGGGAGCCTTGGTCTTTGGCGACTAGAATGCCATAGATGTGCTTGGCCTTAAGGTATTCCCTTTTCCTTAACAGACCTGGGGGCACCTTCTTCCTCTTCGCCTTTTCTCCTTCGGCTATCTCATTTGAGGGTTCAGCCAAAAGCTTCTCTTCCTCCTCCTTTGAGATCTCTTCCGGCTTCTAGGGCCTATTGTATTTTGGTGAGATCGTATGGCTCCACGATTATTGTGTCGGCCACCGACTCACCGACGGCGCTCGTTGCACCCTCGCCTCCCTCATCCTTTGTTTTTTTGTGTATGTTTTCTATTTTGGATCCCACGAGTATGGCCGGAAAATGTGTCCGCCCCGGCAGCGCCGCCATACCAGGGTAAGGCATTACATACCATCAGGTCTTCGCCTGGGCACCTGAGGGAGCTCGTAATCGGGTGGTTTAACCCCCAACCTTTCATCCTTCGGCACGGTTTTCTTTGCGCTCACGCCACCACTGGAATTTGGTTGGCAGTTCTTAGTTCGTCACTCTTCAAAACAGCCTGTCTGCCATGGGTGGCCCTTCAGGCGACTACCGCCTCCGACAGCATAGCCTGTTGAATCATTGCGACTTAAGCCCCCGCACCACGTCAAGGTGACTGCACTTAGCGAGGGTATTTGACGCATTTCCTCAGGATCGATGGCTTCTGCTTTGCCCAATTCTAAAAGCAGCTTATTCCCTAGAATGTCCCTTGGAGTGTACATGAATAAAAGCTCATGTGGGCTTGCCCTTGTAGTTGAACTCTTGGCCGTGTTTAGTCCCCACTGTACCGCTCTCAGGTGAGCGGCCCAATCCTGATTTGCCGATCGGGCACACTTGAGGGCCCTAATATCGTCCGGTTGCACCGCTCCACCTGACCGTTCGCTCGCGGTGACCTAACTGCGGTCTTGATGTGCTGAATTGCATTCTCACGACAGTATTCCTCGAAAGCCTTGGATGTGAACGCGGTTCCTCTGTCTGTTACCATTCGTCTCGGGACACCAAAATATCTTTATAGCGGCCGTCGCCTTGCCAATTGGACACGATGCTGCTGTTGCTTGGTATCTTCCTAGAAGTGGATACAAAATGGGTATCAATTCGTTGTCAGGTTCATGTAAATTAAAATCAACTTACAATCACGGTCTTCCTACGCTTTTTGTTATCGATACGCTTTTGCTCAACCTTCGCCTGTTCACTTTGTGCTTCGTATTCCATGAATTTGGCCATAAACTCTTGTTGGCGTGTATTCTCCTGCAGCTTGGACAAATCTGTAAGACATACATATAATGTATTTATTTATTAATTTAAACACTAAAAATACACGAAAACTTACATTTTTTCAATTTGTTGCAGGAAAAATAAAATTGTGTAAACATATTTTGACATTTGTCAATCGACTTCTGTCAAAAGAAAACTCACCACATTTTTTTTGGTTCGCTTTTTTTTTTGTTGCTCACACGGATTCTATATTCAAATAACACCGATAGGAAAACAAAATGGAGAATTTGAAAAAAAATCGAGGGGGCCAGCGGCAAAAGGATTGCCAGTTGGGGGTCTCAGTATGGTTTGTCTATGGTTGCCACATTGGTCATTTGTGACCAAAACTGGTCATAAATTTTTCTCGTGGTCACATGGTCATTTATTATTCCATTTGGTCATTTTTTTACGAAATGAAAAATTATTAATAATTAAAAAAATAATATGTGATCTGTGTACATGAAGAATATGTTTAAATAATTAAGATGAATTGATTGTTCCGTGTGTACAAATTTAAATTTTCCAAAATCGATTGGAAGAACTACACAATATTTACGGGAAATACACCGTTAACGTTGTGGATGTGTAGAGTGAATTTGGTTCCTTCTTTCTTACACAAGCCAACACATTTTCGCAGTAAAGTTCTACGTTCCGTTTGGTCATTTTTAGCTACAGTTGGTCATTTTTATTTCCAATTTTGGACACAAATTTTATTTTCAAGTGGCAACCGTGGGCAGAGATTAATGAATAAAAGAGATGGTTATCTTTCGTACGTCTATCCCCCCAAAACCCATTTGTTTACATTGTTGTTTTTGTAATTTCAACCCCCGTCTGTGAATACGTGTGGCTAACAAAAAAGCATGTTGCTAATGGACGACCGCGAATCATCTTGCTTTTATGAGCATCGCGGTGTTTAATTGTTTTGTGTTACGTTTTGAATTTGTTTAGTTTTTGTGGAGGTGTTGATTAAACTGAAAAAGATAGTGAAATACACATTAGAGAATACCGAATTCTTGCATTAAAGTCCAATTCATGAACTCACATATACTATAATAGAAATAAGCAGGTGTGTGTGACTTCATGAATTTTTCTGGAAAACAGCTTGTAGGCAGCCGCCCTTCCACTGGAAAGATATATATCTCTGTATTCCATTATCTTTGACCGTGGGTGTGTGTGACTTCATGAATTTTTCTGGAAAACAGCTTGTAGGCAGCCGCTGGAAAGTTATATATCTCTGTATTCCATTATCTTTGATCTCTGTATTCCATATCCATTATCTTTGATTATGAAATAGGTATGGATATCAATTATAAACTTGCGAAAGTGAAACAAAATATAATCCGAAGCTTGTTGAGAGAAGTGTGACAGTTGAAAATTATTTTCCTTTTTATAAACACATCATTGCTGGCTGTTTAATTTTTTTGGAGCGACTTACCTAGTTATTTGTTTATATAACTTAATTTACGATGTCAAAATTAACATTTTAAAAGCATGCGAATAGACAAACTGGATAATACCTTCTTAAGTTGTGCGTCGTATCAGCCGCCATTTTAATGGTCTTACATTTTTTTTGTAAAGTACAAACAGGAAAATGTCTAAAGAAGTTTCTAAATTTGATAACAATCAGCAAAATATTTTAAGTGGATTCAGTTCATTGGATAGTGACTCCTTGCCCGATTGCAGTGAGTTCGACTCTGATTCTGTTGCTTTGGAATATTTTAAAGAGAGGTATGTTTAGTTCCTATTTCAATATGTACATACAAAATTTTGTTTCGTTCTTTTTTAATCGCCTACAATTATTTTGTGCCTACGTCCGAACAACGATTGAAATTGAACTTTTACTGCATGATTTCATAATTCAAAGACAATCCTAGTTTTTTTTTTTGTAAAATCTTATTTTTGTGCTGCTCTCAGCGTTGCCGATTGTGTCTATTTGTGTACATAATGCTTAATTCGGGGAAGTGAAGTGCAGGCAGCTTTACAGAAAGTGTGGTGACCAAAAACTATCCAAATTATCTTTAATGGTGACACTCTATGCACATAATTTACTGCAGTATGGCTAGAATAGACATTTTTGTATTATGCTCATCACATGATCTATTGTAGTTTGTAGTTGTAGGTTTACAACAATAGTACAAGGCCCAACTGTTGTTTACCATGCAAATCAGTGATCTATATAAAACAGATCATAATGAGCATAATAAAAAAGACCTAATGTGTTGAATATCATATCAATAGATATATGTATTTTATTAACGGATGCATTAGAGTAAGTTCGGGAAATGTGGAGTAGGCAGGCGGGTAATGTGGACCACTGCCATATCTCTTTTTCGCTTAAGAGTAGGGGAGTATATCTGTTAATAAACGCAAGTTAAGCTCGGACCTCCTGATATCATAATTGCTAACTGACTCAAAACTGACCAGACTACCTAAAGCTAACAGGAAACCTGCTTTCATCGCTCGTGAATAAGAACCCGATATTAAGCTTTTCCACCTGTTTGTGTGCATTAAACCAGCTACCCGAAGACGATGAACTCTTCAGATTTATTTAAAGTTCTCCCACACATTAATTTAGTGCACTGTATTTTCTAAATGGAAAGGAAATCAACGAGCGAGATAGATGGAAAAAGTATTACAATAAGACAATCGTGTAACATGAATGCGCAACACTGGTGCAAGCTGATATTCTAAATATTTGCACACATTTTAATTCAAACGTAGATACATATGGGCAATTATGATGTAGAGCATTAAGAAATAATATAACAACAACTTATATTACAATATCATTCGTTGAGTAGTTGCTATGATCTTTTTATAACTGCAAGGCGCCATTGATTAAATTTTTACAAAAATGTATTCCGCGAGTTGAGTTCTTTTTTAAAAGTCAACAACGAGTGTAATGATTATGTATGACTTTATTTTGAAAGTAAATATTTCTGTATTGGTGATGGTAGTATTTATATAAAAAAGATGACAACCGACAGACATTGTCATCGAATCCTGATAAAAAACAAACGTTCAAATAATAGAAGTATTTGTAGTCAAATCACCTTTACCAAAAATTAATTTGTGATAAGTTTGTGAATTTGGGTAAATTGAAGTAGCAGTTATAATGTTGAAAAACGTCTTTTAACGATCTGAGGTTCTGCTCTTTTCTGGATCAGGCAACTAGTTCTGAGATTTTATTATTAGAACCACATTCATATAATCTTAGAAATTAGTTGCGTTTACTAACTAATCAATGCCCTTTTTGTCTTTGACGTAGTCATTGCTATTTCCTTTTCATTTGAATGAAATAGCCCAATGCTGGTTTTTGTGGCCGATTATAGGAATTTTGACTTTGTGTTATTAGCTGCTCTTTTTTATTAGTCAATTACATTTAATAACAATATTTTAGGTATAAACTTAATGTACTTATCTTGTTTATGTTTTTCCTACCGACTTGCAGTTATGAATTCTGTGATTGAACGGGTATTTATGCATGTTTTTTTTTTTTGAGATATTTAACAAATTAAGACAACCGTTTTTCGCTAGATTCTTTTTCAGTGTGTTTGTAAAAGCCTAACTAACATTGGAATATTGGATTTCTTGTAACTGTTAATGCTTTTAAAGGTCCTGTATAAGGTTGGTACAACCAAATTTCATATTAAAAAGTAATATGTAAGTGATTATTTTATCAATACATTTTCTGTTCCATAGTTCGCATAAACCATCACCTTCGAAAATGGCACCTACAACGACCATTGAAACTATAACAATAACCCGACCTCTAAAGGTATATATTTATGCGCAATCGTGTTGTTTATAATTACATAAAATTTAATTAAACTTTCAATCTATTCTCTAGGTTATTGCATTTATATGTGGTGTAATTGTTGTCATTTTAATGATAATGGCTCTTGCGTCTACTGATTGGTTGATGGCTGAAGGTTGGCGCCAAGGTCTCTTTGTTCATTGCATCGAAGATGATGTTCTTCCACCTCTTCCATTTAATTTGCATGATCCGCCAGGATGTTACCCTAGCAGAGATGTCAGTACGTTAATTAAAAAATTTACATTTAATAAAATATACCAACGACAATTAATATTTTATCATATAATTTAGCATATATTAAAACAACTGCGGCTTTGTGCATAATAACATTAATCACAGATGTAGTTGCAACAATAGTAACTGGTTTGGGGCTCAAGACTCAAAATCACAATAATAAGTACCGATGCTACAGAATTGCCGTGCTGGTTATGTTACTATCACGTAAGTAAAGCACATTTAAAATGAAAATAATAAAAAACAGCCCGATTCTGGCAAACCTTACTGACACCACACAAGTCATAAAACCCGCATACCGTGAGGGGAAATTGATTCCGTGGGGTTTTCGTATTCTGCCAACACACTCACAACTTGTGACTCTCATACAAACAGTCGAAATTCTGATATCCAACACTCCAAATTAGTCATAATTCATAAAGGCTGACAAAAAGTGATAATGATTGCATATGCCACATGCCACTGTTTCCCTATTTCCATACTATATACACATTTACTCATTATTGAATGCGTAAATTTCAGAAAAGATATATACATAATTCTAACTAGAACTAAGGAACGTGGGAAATTGATTTCTGTCAAATATCGTTATTATTACTAGTAAAAAATCCTACCATTATAATGTCCTGGCTTATACACAAATTTAAAAACTAATAATAGACAGTATTGCATCTCTGCACTATCTTCCCAACAAACAATCGAATATGTTATGGTTAAGGCAGTGAAAGTGGTTCTTAACTATTTTGAAAAATTTGTGCTATAATTTCGCATTCAAAAGCCAATAATTTTGCGTTATTTAAATTTTACCATTATTGCCAATACAAAAAATGTAATCGAATCAAACCTTACAAGAGCTTGCTTGTGACTTGTCTCACAACGGCAGGATCGGGTTGTAAGATATATTTAACAAAATATTTTAATCAATTAATGATCAATATAATGCATCATATTTTTTATTTCTAACAAATCGATAAAAAGTTTGAAACTGAGTGATCTAAAAAAATACGCTTAGGGTGTCTATAAGAATTTACAAATACAGCATATTATTAGCAATGGCCAGAGCAACACGCGGCCATAAAGATATGGCTGCCTATCCAGTTTTAGATTTTAATTATAAATGTACTTATCTAAATAATACGACAGCTTTTTTGTTAAAGGAAAACTAAATTGCTATTGAAAAAGTTAAATTATCCTAAGGTAGAATTTTACAATGTCTAGAGGCTGACGACATAAATCATTTTTAATTTTCAAATTAATTATTTCTCCGACACATGCAAAATTATTCATGTAGAGCAAATTAAATGTCTTAGGTTGTTTTGGAGTCATTGGTCTGTTTCGCATTGAAGCGAAACATAGTACTTGATCGCGGATGCGGTAAGTCAATCGTGAAATACTGGATGAAAGTTTGAACCGCACTTTGAAAAAAATAAACTGGATAAAAAACGTGGAGTGTTTGTTCCAACACAATAATAGTACATATTTAAAATTTGCTTGATTTCGTCTGCTCCCCAGTCTCTTTTCTTTTGATCATGTCGCCACCGAGAATGTCAATTCCTACACGTCGCAGTTGTAACGCACGATGTTTCATATATGGCGACTATTGTGAAAACGAAAGTCCAGACTAGAACTTTATCTTACTTAATCGGCCAATTCTGTGAATATACGAGGGACAAGCTCCGCGATAAGCTGAAGAAACGTGGCCTGAAAGGGGCGAGGACAAATACTCTGCTGCTACACAAACTGGTGGAATTTAATTGAAGAGTATGAAGCCGATGATACCATTGCGAACGAATCTGACGAGAAAACGGGATCAAGCGACGACGAGCGAAGTGAACTGTATAACTTACCAAGACTCAGTCCGCTTAAAAGTATTTAATCCAAAGGGAAATTTAAATGAGGGGGTTCCAGTTCCAAAACCAAGAACCACGAGTTGCATAGAACAGAAAGGTGGATACACAGTAAAGGATGTGAGCGAAATGCTGTGAGTTCAAACCAAGAAACGCAACAATATTCGTCCGCAGTTTGAGAAATCAGCTAGATGGAAGGCTGGTAATGATGGCGGCTATCAGTAAACGAGCAAGGCAGCGAAGTTTTAGAGTACCTAATGGATTTCTTTATACAACGTTCGAAGAATTTCTGTGCGAATTTCAGTTCATAAAAGAGTGTTGTGGGGTGAACACACTGCGAATTCATCGGAAAACTTCGATCCATTACCTCATACAATCATTTATTTTAAAATTGGCTAACAACGTTTAATAGTTTTCTATTTTGTAAAAAAAATAATATTTGATAGGTAATGCCTTGCTCATGCTCCATCGCTCTGATGCTATAATCCAATATGTTGCGTGTAAAGATCTGTCTCGCTTAAAGTGTGAAAATATGGCGCAGGGACATAAGTTCATAATGGACTTGTGTCCCACTTCGGTGGGACATAATTCAACTTTTTGATTATGGACTTATGTCTCATCCAAGCTAAAATTTTGGGCCTTATGTCCCACCCAACAATTTTAAAATTCAACAAAAAATATAAGTAAAATACCTCGCACCCACCCCGTAATCCAACAGTAAACCCAAGCAGGGGGGTTGCAGAGGGGCAGCATGGCCCCCCATACACATTTCATAATACAATGGTAGCAACTCGCGTGCGCCTAATTTGAAGTATTCGATGCCAATTGAAGATCCACGACGTTTTGCTAAATATTACCTATGGTAAAATTTGGGACTAATGTCCCATCTTCGACAAAACAATTTCGGAACTTATGTCCCGCTTCGATGAGACATAGTCCATAATGAAAAAGTGGATTTATGTCCCACCGAAGTGGGACGTTAGTCCATTATGGACTTATGTCTCGTGGACTTATGTCCCTGCGCCTGAAAATATACAGCAAAGTTATTGTGATTTTATGCGCTATGTTCAAAACGCATACGGAGCCCACTGCGCTCTCCAACACCTTCCTCTACTCGTATGCACGTTATAAAATTCTGCACAAAACATAATCAACAAATCTTGAGCATCATCTTCGACAGCGAGGACAATGAACATTATACATTTATGTGTTAAATTTAAACGCTTGGAATGTAAGCAAACATTCTTCTTAACAATCGTAGAAAGAGACTGTAAAAAAATAGTTTTGGTTCTGTATTTAGTTATAAGCTTATATTTTACTAGCCGTTTACGAAATGAAAAAAGACAATCGGCTTTAATTTTTATGTAACATAGCGCTTCGTCAGATTGTTGTGTGTTTACAAATATTTCGGAATTAAATTAAATTATTTTGGTAAAAAAATCGTTTGATAAACGTGGTTGTGTCCGCATTCCACTGGTGGGCTGTTCATTGCAATGACCTACGCATATCTGTGAAATATGTAAGTCTCAAATAATTACATTTTTGCTTATTACTTCCGTTATACGAATCAGAGAATAATGATTGATACATCAATCTCTTCACCGGGAAATGTACTTACTTACTTACTTACTTAGGTGGCGCTACAGTCCGGGGTGGACCTGGGCCTCAACCAATACGCCTCTCCAGTTAGCGCGATCTTTGGCTAACTGCCTCCAGTTGCGCACTCCAAGTTGGTTGTTCCACTTGCGCGCGCCACCTAAGGCGATGTCTTCCTCTACTGCGTTGTCCCTCCGGGTTGGAGTCGAAGACTCTTCGGGCCGGAGCGTTGGTGTCCATTCGCTCTACATGTCCTAGCCATCTTAGTCGACTGATGCGTACTTTTCTGACCAGGTCGATGTCGCTGTACAGCTCGTAGAGTTCGCTGTTAAATCTCCTCCTCCAAAGCCCGTCAACGCAAACGGGACCGAAAATCAATCGAAGAATTTTGCGTTCAAAACGGCCAAGGAGATCTTCATCCGCTTTTGATAGCGTCCATGCTTCTGCGCCATAGAGTAGGACTGGGATGATGAGGGTCTTATATAGAGTCTCCTTAGTGGTTCTTGACAAGGCCTTACTTCTCAATTGCCTTCTTAGACCAAAGAAACAGCGGTTGGCAAGTGTAATTCTTCGATTGATTTCTGATGTGATGTCGTTGTCAGAATTTATAGCGGAGCCGAGGTAGACAAAATCCCTAACTCCCTCAAAATTATAGCTGTCTGTCGTGACGTTCTGACCGATTCGTCGATGTTGTGTGTCCCTTCTTGTTGACAGCATATATTTCGTTTTGCCCTCATTCACAACTAAACCCATTTTTGCCGCTTCTGTACTGATACTTGCAAACGCACCAGTGACAGCTCGCTGTGTTCTGCCAAGGATGTCGATGTCGTCAGCGTATGCAAGTAGTTGCACAGACTTCTGGAAGATTGTGCCTCTGGTGTTGGCTTGCGAGTTTCGCACAATCTTCTCAAGAATGATGTTGAAGAAGTCACAAGACAGCGCGTCACCTTGTCTAAATCCTTTTTTTTTTTTTGTACTAATGTACTAATCGAATAATAAAGTCGTATTCAAATTTGTTCGGCCATTTCGTAGTAATATGTGTGTAAACCATAAAAATTGTCTTTTTTTAGTTAACAAATCATATCAAATGGGATTAAAGGACCGATAACGGACTTAGGATACTAAAAACCATCCTATGTAATACCGCTACTCACGACAAATCGATTGATATATCTATTGTTGAGGTTTCGTTACATACCTACTCCCTACTCGCGGACAAACAGAAAAATGTGTTCTCTTTTATAGAGGTAGAGATTAATGAGACTTTGTAGGCGCAGCGGCTTAGTGCCGTGCTTTCTCGATTTCACGAGAGAAGAGCACCTAAACAGAGAGTTAACAATAAAATACCCTTTTTAATTTTTATAACAAAGCCCGCTGTCTTTAGCTTGGCTGCGACTCTGTATATCTTTATTATTTAATTGCTAATTATTGGTTGCTAAATAGACCCGCTGCTTATGCTAGGCTGCGATCAATTAGTCGCGGGACTTATTGTACTCTGCCTTGTCTCTAATAATTCCTAGTCCTTTTATATTGGCCATAGATGTTAATTTTAGTTCACTCGCATTCCCCTCCAACACACATATTCTTCCGCAACTTCTTGTAGTGCGTTGCTCAACCATGCTGATGGGTAATTTGTTCCTCAATAACCCAAAATAACATCGATATTGCAATAAGTCATCGGCGGTTGCCCTAGCTATGCGTAGTGCATTGGCTGAATTCCAAAACGCAGTACTTCTTTATTACTGCTTAATCAAGCGTTCCAAAACGCAAACGGATTACTATGATGCAATGCATACTTTTCTAAAACGCATTGTGAATGCATCAACTGCGCAAACAAAAGCAAACAGAGCATCGTGAATGATTATGATGCAAATGACATTTGACATTTCAGTTTAAACCGCCAAATAGAATGGATTCATCGCCGGAGTCGTAAGTTAATATAATGTAATACATGTTTGATTCTATAACATTTAAATAATTTCTACACTTCGGTACATTTCTTTTTATTTGTTTAATTGAAGAAAGCAAAGACATTCTCCGAGTAAACTGCTTCCTTCTTAAATAAAGAATATGCTTAAACGTGTTGGCATTGTACGAACCAACATTGTTTATTAAGCTGTTAAAAACGATGGTTGTTACTAATAGTTTGGACATTGTTGGTGTTTGAGACATTTTACGATAGTTTGCATCAAAGTCGTTCCAAAACGTCAAAAATTGCAAAGCATAACAAATGCGAAGCAGCGCGAAAGCATTCATAACCTGGCATCAGAAAAGCAGTGTGCATTCACAATGCGCATATTTTCGACGTTTTGGATTTCAGCCATTGGGTCGTATGAATAAAACGTAGCAATTGCTTTTACTCAAGAGAAATGTCAAAATCGAAGCATTTGCTACGTTTCGTATGAATAAAAACCAATTTGAGTTAGTTCCAACTTTTGACATGTTCGAAAGGCGGCGGCACTGACCTTTTACTCAGATCGGTATGAATAAAACTTGTCAGACAAAGCAAATGCTATGCAAATTCTGAGTCTGCTATTTTGTTGACTCAGACCTTTTGCTAAATATTTTGTATGCTCATTTTTCAACATAAAACAATCTAAATATTATTAATAGTTAAGTTGAATTCTGTTTGTACAGGAAAACCAACGAAATACATACGGAAAAAGCAGCAGTTGTTTCGTCTCAAGCGAAGCTAATATTTCTTTCAGATGAAAATATTTAGGCAGAATCATTTGTAAGGTAGGTATATTATAGCGGAGATCTAGGTCGACTATTTGTAACTATTTGTCTAGTTTGTTAACAAATAAATATTTCCAACAATATCGGATACGATTCCCGGCACCTAAAGTAGAACGGAAGCATCAACAAGCTATTCGGCAAACAAAAATCATATTTTCAGGTGAAATTGAAGATAAAAATTGCATTTATATTTCTGTATTTATTTTTTTTTAATTTCAATTTCCACAAAAGTCGTTAGAATCTTAAGAAAAATTCAAAAATTCAAATTTACTGGTCAGGTTTGACAGGAACTGCAAGGCAAGTACACGTACAGCGAAGTAAATGCTATGTTCGAATTTTCGACTTTACTTTAGCAAAGTATATTTTTATTCATACCGATTCAAAGCATTTGCTAAGGGCTTTTACTTTGCTACAACCTTTTGCTCAAAGCAAATGCTAGTTTTTATTCATACGACCCATTATCAGCATAAAGGGGTCGTTGGTGTTAACATGCCATTCACACTTGCCTGGACCACACATAGTGCTGTATCAGTATGTACACAGAACTTGTATGCGGAATCCCCTTTGACTGTGTCGTCAATGGTATATCCATTACTCATACTGTTGTTCTCGGCAATATGTGATATGTTGACAATGACCTAGTGAAGCGACTTATTGGGAGTATCGTGCATTGGGCATTATGTCATGAGGAAATATGACGTGTGAGCAGATATGAAAAGTGCATATGGGAAGGAGTGAAATGTGAGTTGTATTTGAAACAGAGTTTATGGGAAGGTTACCAGAAGTGTTTATGTAGGTACTACACCCGCAAAAAAAAAAAAAAAAACAACTCAGGGTTTTTTTCACTGCGCCACCTCTCGCGAACGTCTCACAAACATCCGAGAGTATAACTACCTTGAAAGAACTTCTCAATTAGCCGTTTGGAATCGGCATAAAATTGTAGATCCCTTCCATTCGTTCCAAAAATGAAAACCACACACAAAACGAATGGTTGTGAGAAGCTGGCCCAGGGTCCCTACAGACCTGTTGCGCCAACTATTTTTTTATTTATTTATTTATCAACATCATTGTTCTACAAAACTTAGCAAATTAAAGTAAACAAACGTTTTTCGTTCTTATGGGTCAGAAATGGGGTTATTTTATGATAGCCTATATCAGGCATGCAAATGCATTACAAAATATCTTCTTCATTAAGGCATAATCACATTCAGGAAAATTTACAAAAAGTCGAAAAAGTGACAAAATTATTCTTTGTCTCCCTTTATCACATCAACTACTTTGTATCATTCTGTTCCATTTTTGTCAAAACAAACTCTTTTAAAGCTCAAGATACTCTGAGCTTTCGCATTTTGCAAGTTCCAAAAACCAACACACACTAAAAGTAGTTTACACAATCCCCTCACCAGGCGGCTCTGAAAGTCAACGATTTTGAGGAAACATACCTTTTTCTGACATTTTACGTCTTGTCAGCAGCTTTCGTTTTAAGAGCGGGATACCTGAATATTAAAATTAAATAAGAAAAAATGGATTCCGAGTTGGAAGATGATGGCGATTTAATTATTACTCCTAAAACATATATTTGGAAAGGTTTATATATTTATTAATTTAGTAGAGACGAGAATATTCTCTAACCCAAATTATTTTCCGCGCATAGATAATGATGACGACAATTTGATTTCAATTGTTGAAGAGAATCCAAAGTTATGGGACATACACAGAAGCTATTACCGGAATACCGTTAAGAAGCAAAGGTTATATATAAAGATATCGCGTCAATTTCCAGGCAGCATCCATTAGAAATTGAAAAACGTTTTACTTTTTTAAAAGAAAAATATCGCAGGGAGAAGAAAAAGGAGAATGCGCTCACAAGATCAGGATCTGGGTCTCATAACAACAAGCCATGGCATTTAATGCAACAAATGGAATTTCTAGGACGGACAATGAAACCAAGAAAAACCATTAGCTTTAACCCCCGCGTTAACAACGTTACAGCGCATGAAACCAATGTCTTGGATTCCTCTCATGACGTTCAATCACCGTCGCCGATTCAAGGAACTTCTTACACGGACGCTGTACCAATTTCTGTAGCATCAAAATGTCCCTCTAGTTCGTCAAAGACATCGAACCGTATGTGAAGAGTTTTTCAAAGAAAGTGCAAGTGCAATAAAACGAATTGGCGACAGTGCAGCAATTCTTGCTGCTCAACCTACTGCAACGGAAAATGACCCAAAAAGAAGTCACTTCAAAGTCTTCGAGTATATCGCAGAAGAGTCCGTTTCCATGGAACCGGATATGAGAAATAGATTCGTCCGTGACATATTAAATGTTTTTTTTTGGAACTACAGGATTAATTAGCAGTTGTTTGACGAAGAATTTAACTACATATATTACCTATTCGAAATGCGCTCCAAATAGTTACCTATTAGTAAATAATAGCAATATTTTAAATACAAAAAAAAGTTGTAGTTATGTATTGTTTTATTAGTCTTTTAAAATTACAGGTGTAGATTATAGAATTATGTGGTTCAGTTATCATATATCCACTCCTTGATGTAGTCTCTGAACTCGATTGCGGAAGATGCTGTGTTCCTGGCTCCTAGGCGCAATGTAGGTGGAATCGCGTTCAAATTTGAAGTTGCTCCTTGTTCTCCAAGTCCCATTGATCCAAATTCCGTCGTCTCGGCTTTGCCTATCAACGAACACACCAGGTGCATACGTACTTTGGCTACTTTCACAAAGCATATTGTGAAGAACAACAGTAGCTTTGATAATGCTATCTATTACAACAATTGGTTCTGCAATTATTGATCGATGGTATATTCTCCATCTTGCAGCCAATATACCAAATGCATTTTCTACTACTCGGCGAGCTCTAGATAGACACTTCTTATTAAAATAATATTTTTTGTCATCCAAATGCTTTCCACTGAATGGTGTTAATAAATACAAGTAAAAAGTATGGCACGTTAGAATTTCCTTAAAATAAATAAGAAATTAGAGCTTGTATGTTTACATATATATATACATATATTTCAAATAATTTAAGAGTATATCCTTCCGAAAACAAATTAAATTATTTTCCTACCTCTAGGTAAAGGGTTTGGTGTTGCAAAATTCATTTGACCATTTTGCAATAACATCCCCAATGCGCTGTTCGTAAAAATGCAACCATCGCTTTGAGATCCGTATGCCCCGATGTCGACATACGAAAACTTATATTGGGCATCCGCAACTCCAAGAAGAACCATACTGTAATGTTTTTTTGTAGTTGAAGTACACTGTTCCAGTTTTTCTTGGAGCTTGTATAGCAATATGTTTGCCATCTATAGCGCCTAGGCAGTGCGGAAAATTCCAATTGCGGAAGAATTCTCTTTCGTCAGCAATCCAACAACTAGTTGATTTAGCTGGCAGATATATTGGCTTTAGAACGTTCCATAACACATTACAAACTTCTGGAAGGATTCCTTGAATTGTTGATTTGCCTATGCGGTATGCAAATGCCAAGGAGCTGTAACTATCTCCTGTAACCAAATATCTAAAATATATAAATAGTAGTAAAAGGACTTGCTTTAAGTGTTATCAATGTTACCTTAAAGTTACAAAAAGCCTCAATGCTTCTGGCAAGCCTTCCCGATTGCTATGTTTAGTTAAAAAAGGTTTCACTAAACTTAAAACATATTCAAATTGCGGCATTCCCATTCTAGTATATAACGGGTGATTTTTTAAGAGGTTTAGAACTGTTTTTTAAAAAAAAACACAAAAAATTCGAAAAAATGAATGAAATATTTATTTGAATCGATAGTTTGAACCTTGCAATTTAATGTTTAAAGATAATTTCATGCAAATGTTGACCGCGGCTGCGTCTCAGGTAGCCCATCCGCTGAGTCCAATTTTGGCATACTCTTTCACACATATCAGCCGGTATCTCACGAATGAATGCATGGATGTTGGCTTCCAGTGCGTCAATCGAAGCGGGCTTGTCCCTATACACATTAGCCTTGACATACCCCCACAAAAAATAATCTAGTGGTGTCAAATCACACGATCTAGGCGGCCAATTAACCGGCCCGAAACGTGAAATTAACTGTTCACCAAACTCGCCTCGCAATTGCGCCATTGTTTCGCGTGCTGTGTGGCATGCGGCACCGTCTTGTTGAAACCACATATCATGCAAGTCAAGAACTTCCATTTCGGGCAAAAAAAAGTTTGTTATCATCGCTCGGTAGCGTTCACCATTGACAGTAACGCTGCGATTCGCATCATCTTTGAAGAAATATGGCCCAATAATGCCGCCGGCCCATAAACCGCACCAAACAGTGGCTTTTTCGGGATGCATTGGTAGCTGTTGCAATGCTTCTGGCTGATCTTCACTCCAAATGCGGCAATTTTGCTTATTTACGTACCCATTCAACCAAAAATGAGCCTCATCGCTGAACACAATTTTTCGGAAGCAGCGCCCGATGAACATTTCGAACCGAGCACGAATTTTGATAGTAAAATTCAATAATTTGCAAGCGTTGTTCATTTGTAAGACGATCCATGGTTAAATTGCAAACCAAACTGAAGCTGTTTGACAGTGACACAAGGTACTAGACAAACGTCAGCTGTCAAAACCAGTGTTGCCAAAACCAAACCAGCTAAAAAATCACCCGTTACAAAGAACTTATCTTCGTCGTACTGCCTTATTTCTTGGACCAAGTTATCGTAGTCTCCTTGACCTTTTCGGTTTCCATTCAAAGGATGAACCCACCATCTGCGCCTTCGACTACATCAACTATTTGGGCTATAGCTAGAACGTTTTCCGCTATTCTTTCCAATTTTTTTAATCCAGTCACCTACATTGTACAAAGTTAATTTTCTTGTCGAATATTTAGGTGCGTAATAACAAAACTACTCAAAGTTTCAGAGTTGCGATAGGAAAACATTTTTTTTAACAAGTCCAAGTGTGTATTTTCAGCACATTAATTTCAATCTTTAACAAATAAAAAACCCATATTTTTGTTGACAT
Organism: Cheilosia vernalis; assembly: GCA_949126925.1. NCBI lineage: Eukaryota > Metazoa > Arthropoda > Insecta > Diptera > Syrphidae > Cheilosia > Cheilosia vernalis. Next base: position 47,725,142 of record OX421358.1, read on the forward strand.
CTTCAAAGTGTCAAAAGAGAGCTTTAAGGGAAAATTAAAAATCTTTGAAGTGTTAAAATAGAGCTTTTAGAGATAATTCTTCGGGATAAATGGTGCTTGCATAATATGCATATGCGTGTGTTTTTTATTTTGTCTACTTTTCTAACTTTTTTTAACATTTTCCTGAATGTGATTATGATTTATTCACCAAATAAGTGTTGAGAGAGTGCGAACAAATATAGGATTTGTTAGTGCTTTTGAATTATTTGTTTACCTATAGATTTTTGTATCTTTGTATAGCGTTGGGACAGTTGCTTAGTGGGTAGCGTGTTGGACGAGAAAAAGAACACAAATAACTTCTTAAGGTTTTTTTCTCTGCACCACCTCTCGTGAACGTCGGACAAACGTCTAACTGTCCTGGATAAATAATTAGGACCCGTCACACTGAGAATATGGTTGCTAGAAGCTAGGTCGAGGCAGGGTTGCTAGTTTGGGGGTTTCCCACCCCGATTTAGGGTCGACGCGACGGGGGAAAATCTGTGGGGAGAAATTGAGAAATTGTTTGGGCGTAATTTTTTTTTTTTTCTTATTTCTATTTTAATTGTATTTCCTAATAATACCCTTTTTGGTAACCTTAAAAAGCTAATCCCAGTTTCATAAGTCAAAAGTTATATTTTTTTTTTTTTTTGCAAAAGCTCCTTAAATATTTTTCTGGATTTAAGCACTAACCTCATCTGTAAATTTTGGAAACAACAATTTTATCAAAGTTGCTTAAATTCTAACAAGATGGTTTCAAAATTCAACGAACTGTAGACGACATCACATCGGAAATCAAGCGCAGACTTACACTTGTCGGTTTCAAAATTCAACGAACTGTAGACGACATCACAACGGAAATCAAGCGCAGAATTACACTACTTGTCAACTGCTGTTACATCGGCCTAAGAAGGCAATTGATTAGTAAGGCCTTGTCGAGAAACACTAAGGACAATCTATATAAAAACCTCATCATCCCACTCCTGTTCTGGAGCAGAAATAAAGCAGGAATGGGATTATGAGAGTCATGGTCCATGGACGTTATGAAAGGCGGGTAAAGATCTCCCAGGTCGCTTTGAAAAATTCTTTGAGTGACTTTCGGTTCCGTTTGAGTGGACGGGGTTTGGAGGAGGAGATTTATCAACGAACTCTATTATCTGTACCGCCACATCGACCTGGTCAGTAAAGTACTCATCAGTCGTCTAAGATGGCTTGGACATGTAGAGCGTATGGACATCAACACACCAGCCCGACGGGTCTTTGAGTCCACCCCTTAGGCAGAGGAAGACCCTCCTTGGGGGGTGCCCACAATTGGGGGGCGACCTCAACCCCGGACTTTAAACGGCACTAAAAGTAAAAGTAAGAAAGAAGAAAGATATATCCCAGTTCGTGTATGAGTCAAGTAAGGCCAATACCACCATTGTGAATAATATTTTTCTTACGTGTTGTGGCATATGAAATTGTACGAAAAAATAATATACCTACTTACCTTTTATCTTAGCCTTTATTATCTTTGTTATTACCGTTGAACCTTTCGCTGTAATTTTTTACAAAAGCCTTGATTTCATATTTGCTTTTTGTTTCAGTTCTCTCGGTCCTGACGGCACTTATACTTTATCCCGTTTGTTTCGCTGCTGAACTTAATTTGGGTAAGTTAAGTTAAGCATACTGAACTAAAACATAACTGTCGTTTTCAATATTTTTGCTTATTGAATGTATATTGCCCGGGAAGAAGGGATATGGTGTTAGTGGAAACAAATCATACACTGTTTCTAAATAAGGACTCAGTTTTGTCTTTGGCCGATTATCAGCCTAAAATAAAAAAAAGTTTTCAGTTTATTAACCAACCTTAAGATAGATAGATAGATAGTTGACTTTATTCAGATTTAAAAAAAATTCAAATGATATTTGTTGAAACAGATGTTTGCTAGTAACTAACTTTTAATTTTATTTTATTTATAATTAGTGTTTGTATAGCATTAAAATAAATGCAAGAAGAAAAAGAAGATAACTTTTTAGTTTCTGCATTGGAATCAATTAAACTCTTGCTCTTAAATATAAATTTGTACTTTATTCTACGGATAATGAGCGAATTCTCCTGCAATGAGAGAAATGTGACATATTGCTAATATTGAACCAGAAAGTAAGGAAACCTATTTGTCTTCTCCATTACGTTTACAAGGCTTGACACCAAAAACGTGCGCCCCAAAAAACTAAAGGCTGCTTCATATAAGAATAACATTATCTGTTTCATTTCTATAATAGACTATCTGAGCCGATGAACTTTCGTCCAAATTCGCTGTAATGAAAATAATAATTCCTAGCATGTACATGTTGCTTCACAGTGCCGGCTATGTCTCGAAGAAGACGAAACAGCTGAGCACATCATGTGCGAATGCGAAAATATGGCTAACACCTTCTTGGAGCTGAACAGCCTTTATAGATACATTATGTGTGACCAACATCATGAACGATTTTAACGCTTGCACCTGAGCTTTCCAATTTAGATTGATATCACCTGAAAATTCTAGGTACTAAAAATTATGTATACTTCTACCACTTATAAACAGGTAAAGAAAAAGTTTACAGTTTTGCGTGAAACCAGGGGTTATAATCATGTTGTCTTGTTTTATTTTCGCAAAAAAAAAAATGTATATGTTATGTGTAAGCGATCTAATCTAAAAAAAAATTGTAATTTACGCTCAACTACTTTTTCGGAATAGAGGATTTTCAGTATGTTTTACAAAAAGAAGTTACAACGAAAAATTGTCCGTGTGTGTAGTCGACTTTTTTTTTAAATCAGAATAAAATAACTTTGTAGACTATGTAATTAAAAAAAATCTAAATGTTATGATAAATACCTACATAATAATTTATTTAATAAACAAAAAAATAACAGGGACCTTAATAAATTAAATCTAAATTGAATTTACCCAATGCACTAATTAAATGAGTTCGTTCGCAGCAGCAACAAAATCTGTTTCCATAACTGGTGAACTTACTTGTAATAGACTTCAGCCTTAGAATATGTTTTTTATTCCTTTCAAATTAAAAAAAAATTAAAACAAAAAAATATTTCGGAAAAACACATTTCACCCGTTTCGGGGTCGAAGTAGAATTGTAGATTCCTTTTATTCGTCACAAAAGTAAAAAGGCACTCACCAAATAGTTGTTAGAAACTAGGCTTGCGTTTTATACAGTCCTGCTGCGTCAAGCATTTAGTTTCCTTTTTTTGTTCCTAGATACAGTATAAATCATATTTTGACTAATTAGACATCCAAAGTGATAGTCGATTTCGTTGGTGAACTCATAAGTAAACGCTATATCGTCTGCAACTGCATTTTCAATACCATTTATGTACATTAAGTTTGAAATGGGAGTAGGTACATATAGATTAGAAAAAACAAAATTCCAAGTACAGATCCCTGAGGAACACTTTTTGGAGGAAATTTAGACTCACTTAAGACACCTTTGACAATAACTCTGATACCTTAATTTTAAAAATGATGGCGGCCTTATAAAAAATTCTATCTCGAAAACCTGCAGTATAATATATATATATATATTTCGAGAGATATTCGAATCAGACCACCATTGACGGGTCTCTTTTCGTCTCTCTACCACTGTAAATCTTACCCAGCTAGACTCTCTGGATTTCTCCAGAGTTCTTTCCTGGGTTCGATTCCTAGTGTTACCGCTAAGCATCTGTGAAAATTCTGTTTCATCGACTGGGTCTCCACCCAGTGAATGTCCCATGATTTTCATTCTTCTGCCAGCCAATCCCAGTGCCAATGATGTTGTAATGTTTTTCATGCGTCTGATCACCGCCTGATTGTCCAGTGTCTCCACCTGACCCTCAAAGCAAGTAGTCCAACGCATGCGGCACAGTGCAATCATCTTCAGCCTGGTGTTACTGCTAGCATCAGTTGAAAAATCTGTTTCATCGACTGGGTGGGTCTCCTCCACCCAATGATGTTCCAAGATCTTTCATTCTTCTGCCAGCTGTTTTGGCGCTGAGCGAGACCCAGGTGGGTGTAAATTCTGATAAATCGGAGTTTGATCTACCTGGGTATCGTTTAGTGCCTTTATTCTTTCTTCACCGCGGTCTCGCCATCTACATACGTGATGATATTGCCTACCAAACTCCAGGTTCTTATGGCCAATGTTCCAATTCGGAATTTAATTTCATATGGCTGAAATTCCACATCCGTAGGCAAATCATTCACTATTGTTTTATCTACAGAAGCCCTAATCTAGATAGCAACTCGACTTTTAACGAGTTTGATGCGCTGTCTGACTCCATTACAAGAATTGTCTCCCTGTATCCTAATACTGAAATTGTCATTGCGGGCGATTTCAATATTCACAATTCTAACTGGCTTCGACATACTGGACAGACAACACCCGAAGGAATTTATGTTCAGATCTTCGCTGAGGTAAACCAATTAACCCAGCTTGTAAATGAGCCAACACGCGTACCTGATATTGACGGTCAGAATGCCAACACTCTGGACTTGTTTCTTACCTCCCACCCTGATAAATACTCTTTAGAAGTATTATCGCCTTTAGGCTCGTCGGACCACTGCATCATATCAGCTAATTTCTCGTACTCCAACCACACAGTTAAAGAAAAATCTCCGAAAAGAACCGTATGGCAATACGAGAAAGCCAACTGGAGCGGACTTAACAGCTTCTTTAAGAGTTTTAACTGGTCGTTATGCTTCCTCGATAATGACGTGGATGCCGCCGCTGATATGGTGTCTAGTATTATCACCTTAGGTATGAAATCCTTTATTCCTAACAGGATAAAGAGTATCATACCGAAAGAAAACGCGTGGTACGACTCGAGCTGTAAAGAGGCTATCAGACTAAAGGAGTTAAGTTTTCGGTCATATAAGACCAACCCATCTGAGGAAAACCGAAAAAAGTTCAAGCGAGCCAGAAATGACTGCAATACCATAATCAAGCGTGTAAAATTCTCGTATGACCAAAAGTTGAGGCAAAAAATACTACAATGTCCCAAGGGTAGTAAAAACTTTTGGTCGTTTGTAAAAAATATAAAGAATTCGGCCTCCCCTTCCATCCCAACGCTCATTCACAATGACATTCCAGCTGTCAACTCTTTAGACAAAGCCAATCTGCTTGCTGCACATTTTGCAGCCAGCTCAATGCTCCCAGATTGCGCTTTGCCTCCACCTGTACTTGAGAGCGTCGAACACACCATGGGACAAATCCATTTTCGCACTCGTACAGTGGCAAGAGTACTTCATGACCTCAACATAAATAAATCCGCTGGTCCAGATTGTATTTCCCCAATCGTTCTGAAGAGGTGTTCTTCCACGCTGGCAAAACCACTGCGTAAGCTTTTCCATCTGTCCTATTCTTCTGGACTCTTCCCGAGAAGGTGGAAAACAGCATTTGTCCAGCCCGTCCCCAAAAAAGGCGAATCTTCTTCTCCCACCAACTACCGACCCATAGCACTTACATCCATTCTTTCTAAGGTCATGGAAACGCTGATAAATCGTCAGCTGATGAAATATCTTGAATCACGAAAACTCATTAATGACCGGCAGTACGGTTTTCGCGGCAACAGATCCACTGGTGATTTGATGGCTTATCTCACCGAAAAGTGGAACCAATCTCTACATCACTCTGGTGAAACGAAGATTGTTGCGCTTGATATTTCAAAGGCATTTGACAGAGTTTGGCACCAAGCTCTTTTGTCGAAAATGCGTGCATATGGGATCGATGCGTCTCTTCTTCAATGGATTAGAAACTACCTCTCTGGCCGTTCAATTCAAGTTGTATTGGATGGCTTCAAGTCTGAAATTCACCATATAAATGCTGGTGTTCCCCAAGGCTCCGTTTTGTCTCCGACTCTCTTTCTCATTTTCATAAATGATCTCCTGTCTGCAACATCTAATCCAATCCACTCCTTCGCCGATGACAGCACCCTCAGCTTCTCATATTCATTCCAGGACTCACGTCCCTGCTCTTCGGCCGTAGAACTGGAACGGCAACGTATGTTAAGCTCATTAAATTCCGATCTCGACAGCATTATAAAATGGGGTTTAGCCAATAGAGTGGAATTTAATGCTTCCAAAACACAATGCTGTCTGCTGTCATTAAAGCGAAACCAGAATCCTCAGCCATTATCCATGAATGGCACTTGCATCGCCGAAACCGAAAGACTTTCCATTCTCGGTATGTGTGTCCATGACAAACTTCGTTGGAATGACCACATACACGAAGTCGCCAAGAACGCTGCGAAATGTCTAGGTTTCCTCAAACGGTGCAAGAAATATTTTACCCCTTCTGATCTGGCAGCCATATACAAGGCGTTCATTCGCCCCAAACTTGAGTATAACTCTCATATCTGGTCTGGTGCGCCCAAAACCTCATTGCACCTGCTGGATAGGATACAGAATCGTGCTTTAAAACTCATTGGAGACACAAATATAGCGAATTCTATAAATTCGCTCGAACATCGCAGAAATGTAACATGTCTTTCATTGTTTTATCGCTATTTCTACAAACAGTGCTCAAGTGAAATCGCCAGCTGCATTCCACCCCTTCAACAATTCAACCGCAATACTCGCCAAGCCAGGAATGCCCATCAGTTTACCCTTCAGCCTATTTTCGGTCGTACTATGAAATATAGAGATTCCTTCATAAGCCGTACCACGCGAATGTGGAACGCCTTGCCCGGCTCTGTCTTTCCCCCTCGGTTCAATTTGCAGACATTTAAAACCAATGTGCATCGGAATCTCCTATCTTCTCTATCCCAATTTCCCTAACGCCCGCGCTGTGTACTTCAAACTACACCATAAGAGTAGTCATAACCTCTTTAGTGCGTGCTAATTATAAAAAAAAAAAAAAAAAAAAAAAAAAATCCCAGTGCCAATGATGTTGTAATGTTTTTCATGCGTCTGATCACCGCCTGATTGTCCAGTGTCTCCACCTGACCCTCAAGCAAGTAGTCCAACGCATGCGGCACAATGCAATCATCTTCACAGCCTGGTGTAACACGCCAACGACCCGCGGTGTTCTCAAAGTGGTCCCCCATCTAAGTACTAACCGCACCCAACTTTTTTTGATTTCGGTGATCTGACGAGAACCGATTTTCCAGCGTCGTATGGTCGTTGGTTACCTGCAGTATAAAGTTAGCTGAGTAACAAATGGGACCATCGTAGATTTATTGCATTTTAAACTGCCATACGGTTGACTATATACGCTCGAAATAGCATCCTCTGATGACATTTTTGCTCTAAGCCCGAACTGGTTGCTATAAAAGAAATCAAACTTGTATAGAAACGACACAAGTCGAACATGAAGCATTTTTTCAAAAATCTAAAAAAAAAGTTGAAAGAAGAGAAATAAACCTATAATACGAAATAATTTGTCTGTTTCGTTTTTTAAAAAGAGGTACAACTATGGCACATTTCAAATGTTCGGGAAAACAGATCCTTTCAAAACTACGATTAAATAAGACACTTAGTTCCTACATCAACGACATACAAGGCCATACGTTTCAGAAGCACACTTGGAACACCATCTTTCAACTTTAACATTATCAATTACAACACAATTTCTATTCTTTTCTGAAATGTTATCAATCGGAATTATTACCGTTGGCTATGGCAAATAGGCCATCTTAGTAGTTATTACGAGTGTGTTGCATCCATGTGCTGAATACTTGTTGTTTGGAAGTTTTGCAAGTTTTTTACTCTTCCTGCTAAGTTGAATTAGCAGTATAAAAAAGAAAACTGTTTTTTTTTAGTACTACGCAGACTAATTATGCAAATAGCCTTTTTGATTATACAAAATTTAAAAAGGCAGACGTCTGAGTTACATATCGAGCATTATTTGCACCTACTCCCTGGTGGGTTTTTTTTTTACGGTTAAAGAAATTTACCCCCTCTTGCTTGGAAAATGCATCTTATATTTAAGAAACGCCACATACTCCCACACAATCTATGCTAGAAAATTTGCAATTAGCACACACTTTCATTTTTCTTTGTTATTCCTCTCTCTCTCTTTAATATTATACTTCACGTCTCGCAATTCCAATTATTTAAGAAGATAGACTCTTCCCATGAATACCTCATTCGCAGTCCAGTAATATCTCCGACAGTTAAATCAGCAATAACGCTTTCCACAGAACCTTAAACCTAAAAATTTATTATTTTAGAAAGCCATTGGGCTACTATAAGTTTTGATATCACTTGCACAGAATCGGTGTCACATGTAGGAATGCTTGTGTCAATCTCTCTTCTTTTTGTTAACTCGTTTTTCACTTGCTTCCTTTTTCTCAAAAATCTTTATTCAAATGAATGCAGAAATACGGTGCGGAAATTGGAGTTGGAGAAGGTTCGACTGTAGCTTTGAATTTTTTATTAAAGTTGTATTGCTTATAAAATAATAATTTTCTCCATTTTATTTGAAGAGATTTACACAAATGATAATTAATCAAATCTGTTTTCTTTGTTTTTGCCTAGGTAACAGACCTATTTGGGAATTCGGTTGGGCGTATGGTGTTGGATGGGGAGCCGCAATTTTTCTATTTGGAGGAGTAGTACTTCTACTATGTGACAAAGAATCAGAAGAAATCTATTACAAGGAAAGAAAAATAGTACACGAAAACCAAATGCGTGCCTAGGCCAGGCCGCACGACCTGCCTGATGTCGTTCTTTAGTTATATGTCAATAGTTAGTATATAGTAGAACTCTTATGTATGTTTTAAGTGTACACGGGTACACAAAACGTGATTGATACATGGGTACCCGTCTACATCCAAACCGGAATCGTGCGGAACTGAAAATATACTATTTAGTATAAAAAACGTAGCGCTTACGAAAACGTCAAGCTGCCGTTCCGACGAACTTCCTGCCTTATGATGGTAATTGCGAAGTAAAATTAAAATGTTTAACGCAACATTTTTTCCGATAGTAGTGTTTTAAGTGTATATCAGCGGTAACGCTTAGCTTTGAAACAAAAATTATTTATGGGATTCTATTTATGCCCGCACTATTTTATAAATTTGCTTAAACAAAAAACGGTTATTTTAACAAGGAAACATTTTGTGGATATTCAGGTACCCGTGTTTCAATTATAAGTGTATACATACGTATGAGTAGACAATACCAATGAAGAGTTAAAATTGTGCATACTGATCCAAGTTTTACAAAAATTATTTTAATAATGAAAGTAATTTTGTTGTAATTGCAAATTTGTATAGAATTCATGATACATGCACTACACATTAATTTTCAGTTTTTATCATTTCTTAGGACTGAAACGCATACACATGATATTCATTTTTGATTTTGTTAAACAAATATTTAGCAATATAATTAAAAATTTCAGTAAGAAACAGTATTATTCTATTATGGAATCAGTATTAGTGTTTACTGAGAAGCTCGGTCCATATATGGGAATAAAATGGTTTCACTATCATGATTGCTATTCATTGATTTCTGTAGCTAGTATACAAAATACAAAATTAAATATTTTTATTTTTTAAGAGCGTATATATTTTTTCTATATTAATTTATTCATCTTCGATAAAAATAACAAAGACATTAAGTAATTTCGTATATTAGCCAAATGCGATCGAATTAAAGTATCAGTTGTATGTCATTAAAGAACAAATACGATGCATTTTAGTTTAACTTTATAAATTTACCCACATAAATTACATTTTTATAAACAGGGTGTTGCAAGTTTTTCCGATTAAGCTTTTGCGATTGGCACAGCTTGAATCGAGTGGATGAGAATGGCGAAATCTTCAAAATAATATTATATTTTTGGTGTATTTTGTATAAAAAAGGAAGCAACATGTAAAACAAATCTATTTTTGGTAAAATTCCATCTATCATAATGCTAACACTACTTCAATTCAAAATTTAAAACTAGTATCGTTTCTTAAGTTACAAACAAAACGGAAAATTATTAAAGTCGATTTTTGTGAAAAATTCGATAAGTCCACCTTGGAACATTTGGTGATTAGTGTATATGCGTATATAAAATGTCATGCCAGTTCATATTGCGAGCAATTTTGAAATTTTACAAATTTAAGAGTTTGCAACATCCTGTATATGTGGCCCAAGATAAATAACCCATATTTAACCCCAAATTATAATCTTTGTATATTATATTAGGATACAAAATGTTCATACATCACACGTTTTTTACTTTGAAATTATTTATTACCTAATTTTTAGAATCTCTAAATATTTTATTAATTTAAGAAACACTTGAGAATTATTTACACATTGTTTTTTTTTGGCTAAATGAGGGAAACATTGAGGGAATAGCAGTTCTGGTCAGATTCTGTGAGGCATAAAAGTTCAAACGATTTTCTTTTAGTTGCAGAAGTAAATCTTTTACACACGAAAACGTTTGAACTTTTCTTACAGAATGCAGACCCTGTTATCTTATATTTCAAACCGTACTCATCACCTTTCAGTAAATTGGAATGATACTATACGAATTGTACAGCAATGCAAAAATAGTGTGTAAAAACATTATTACATGTAGCTATTTGAAAGAGATGAACCAACAAAAGCTTGTTCTAAAAATAACGAAGATAGATACCTACCCAAACCCCAATTATATTTTTTTATTTAATTTGTTTGAGCACCTACGGTTACGGTATTACCGAGTTTAAAATCACACTAAAGGAATCAATTTATTAAACTACGTTTGTTGTATGCACATCATATTTGCATTTTAATCGCAAATTATTTTGATTAATTGTTCTCAATGATTCGTTAGTTTCTTGTTTATTTGAATAAGTTATTTTTTTAATATTTGAATGTTGACATAATATTAAGCGCACATTATTTTAAATTATTTAATGTTAATATTTACATACATTTTGATTGAGGAATAAATCTTTAGGCATAGATTATTTTTTTTCCAAATTTATGTAAAAAATTAATCAGAGTTAAATTTGAATCACATATTTACCCCTATCGAAGAATCCGACTAAAACGGAATTATATTACACGTTTATATACTTCATCTATTTTGTTCCAAAACTAATATTTCGAGCGCAATCTGAGTTCCGAACAGATTTGGCTTTCGTTGCGGATATTTTTCCGAACGGTATTTCGATTGTAGGAAAACAAGAGAATCCTTTGTTTCTTTCTTAATACATACGATATTTATTTATCTAACAACTTGTATCATAATCATTAAGATGCTGAATATGTAAAAATATAATATGTACATACCTTTTCTATATATAATTATGATTTAAAGAATTTTAATTTCAATTTTGACTTGCTGTTATATATTATTATCTGTTACTAACTTATTGTTTTTAATATATATTCTCACAACATACTTTGCCTTTTTATTTCAATTATTATAATCATCTATAAAAGTAGTACATTATTTTAAATAATTATGTAGAAAACCTACAGAAATCAAAACCGATTTTCTATTTTTTCAAGGAAGGTGACATGTGTCATATGCAATTTGTTGGTATATTGATTGACCCAAACTAAATGTGTAATTTAAAAAAAAAAACCGTAGGCAGGAACGTGCGGAAATATGTATTGAAGTGATTATGTAGTATTATATTTTCTCGTACAAAGTTAAGCCAAATGAAATATTTAAACAAAATGATACTACACACTTTATCGAAGTATTATAATTTGTTTGCTGGTATGTATTACTATAACATACGTATACTAAGTACTGTACTTACAAATAATACAATTTTCAATAAATTTGTAAATTTCTTTAATTTTTAAATAACTCAGTTAATTTTTATTTTTGTTTATAATTGTATAAACGCTCTAGCCCAATGGAAAACGACATAAGTTTCGTAACATTTTTCATTACAATATTGCTTGTAGACAAGTAACGGAAAATCGACCGAAGTTGGTTGTCTCAGTATGGTATGTCTATGACGACAGAACGTAAACAAGTTCATATTGAATGTTTCTGTTGCTGCCAGTCAATTTATCGTGTGTTTTTTTGTTTGGATTTTTCTGCATCTGTCATCTGGCTGTTTCGCATCGTTCTATTGTATATTGTGATGATTCGACTCTTTCTTTTCTTTCCAGTCATCAGGAAGAATAACAAAAAAAAAAATCAAAATCGTCTGCAAACTCCCGCTCTGGTTGATTATACGCCGCGATTCGACAATTAACTTCATGTAAATCGTCTTCACTAAACACTTCCAAAATCTGTTCCATTTTTCTCGTTGAAGTCAAAGCTAAAATGTAATCAAACGAAACACAATTTGACAGAATAGGCGGCAGCCGTGTGTTTATGGATCTGTTTCTGTTTCAGTTTTGTGGAGCTGAGCAAGCAACGTAACCAGAACCCGAATTTGCTGCAGAACAATAAAACTTTCATTTCTGTTTCAGTTTCTGTTTCTGTTCTTTGTCACCCTTAAGGCGCCAAGTGACAAAGAACAGAAACTGAAACAGAAACTGAAACTGAACAGAAAGTTTTTTCGTTCTCTAGTAAATTCTGTTTCTGTTTACGTTGTTCGCTCAGCTACACAAAACTGAAACAGAAACAGATCCATAAACACACTGCTGCCGTAATTGCCGTGATATTTCGTAATTTCAAACGAAATCTATTATTCTTTCCTCTACCTCTACTAAAAACTTTTTTTTTTCATTTTTTATTCAAATACATCACAAAACAGATGCCGAAAAAATAAAAAATAAAAAAAAAACTTCCCAACCCCCCACAATAAATTGGAGTTTCTGTTGCTGCAGCAACAGAAACAATCCATATAGACTTGTTTGCGTTCTGTCGTCAAACAGCCATTTTTCTGTCGCTAGATTCTGTTGCTGGAAAAAAAACATTCTGTTCGTAATTCTGTTTCTGTTGCAAATATATGGGGTTCAGTTTCTGTTCTTTGTCACTTGGCGCCTTTATTGCGAAAATTAACTATCAATTGAATTAAAATTCGGTATTGTGAAAATGAATTGATAAAATATTGTGCTATTGTGAATACCTTCAAAATATTTATATTATTGTGAATGGGAATGTGCGTCTGACAGATGTCTATTTTTTTTTAAGAAAATCATCAGAAAACAATAGTCAATAAAATTTTGATTGAAGACAAGTTCAAATTGCATTTTAAAGTTTTGTGATCATTCGCATGATTCAAACATATGGAAAATATGTCCACGTTAAAAGCCAAAATCCACTTTACATTAGCTACAGCTTTAGAGCTGTATTTAACTCGAAACTCACATTATTTTAGTTATTTTTGTAATCAACACGAACTCATCAACTGCAAATTTACGATTGAAAGGAAATTGAGATTTTGACAGCTGACAAGAAAATCGATGAAAATTGCTGTTCGCAATACCGATTTTTTTCCATTCACAATAGATTATTAAACAAAAAAATCACAATGGATCAACAATATTGACAGTCACAACACAATACCATTTTATAAAACTGATTGATAAGTATGAACTATCAATTGATAGTTGATCTTCGCAATAGGGGTGTGTTTCTTAGTGTGTTTATTGACATTTCACCGATACCAAGCTAAAAAAAAATGGTGGAATTTGGAAAAAACGCTATTACAATTTTCACACGAACGTAAACAAACACCAACTACGATCTACTTGACAATTCGAGGGCTCGCAGTAGTTGTTTTAATTGCGAGCTGAAAATACTACTTTACTTTTCTTTACTGAGTTCGATGGTAAAACAAAACGGTCTAACTGCGAACAATATCTCATTTTGTATTTCAAAAACACAAAGTGCACTTGTTTTTGTTAATTAATAATTTAGAGAGGCTCATAAAAATATCCGTGGATATTTCGAAATACAATGTTATTGAATTCGCAAAAGAATATATCTATAGAAAACGAAATAGAACATGCGAACACTAAAAATTAACATTAAATCTGAAATCGGATGAAATCACAGAATCCAATTATGTAAATACCTACCACATTTTGTATTTTTAATAGCAGTTTAATCGTTTTTACTTATTCACTTTCCGAGAATAATATTTTTTGTTTTAAATATGAATGCAATTTGATTTTTTTTCTATTGAAGTTAGTAACATCAACACTGTTCACTCTTATTAAACCACAGGGTTCTCAATCATATTTTGATGTTGTACACATAATGGTGCTAAAAAACGAAGTTGAAAACGCCCACCAAGTAATAGAAATTTATGGAATTTTCGGGAATATGAAAAAAAATAAATCACTTTTGCCCTAGTTAAAACTTGGGTTTAACTTGCATTGTATTAACTAGGTATTATCCTATTTTTGGATTAACTCCCAAAGGTAGCTGCATGAATTCAGCTGTCAAAAATATTTTTCATGTAACGAAAATTAAAAAAAAAAAACCTGAAATGTGAATGGATGAATTTTTTTGGAGCCTAAGATGGATCGAAAACAAGAAAAGATATTTAAATAACCACACTCAACATTTATTACTTTTACATTTATTGTTATCAATTCATTTACAAATTGTTTGTTACAATAAACATACACAAACCATCTAATCATAGCCCATCAATCTAATAATTAAATTAAAGTGATTCATGGATTTCGACTTTTTGAAGAACTTTGTCCGCGATTATTTTGTGGGTCTTTATGCTTTTCATAGTTCTTCACAAATGAAACGAATGTGTTAAATACAAATTATCATATGAAAAAATTCTGTCATTTGTTTTAATTTCCACATAGATCGAGAATCGAATAGAGCGTCACAGTATCACAGAACGAGAATCGACTACCAGGGCACTCATTCCGTAACTCTTAGAACGATAATCGTTTCAGCGATAGTAGTCAACGATCTCGTCACCAATTTGCTTTCCGTAACTCTATCACTATCGTCTCGTCTATCGTTTATTTTGTACAAATCGTGAGAGCATTGAGAGCATTGAGTGTCTTTCAGAGACCCTCAAACTACATGAAAATTCAAATCAGACGTCGTTTTAAATGTCATAAATGAGTTTTTTGGCAAACAATTTTGTATTTGATGCCGGCAAACTTGAAAATTGCAAAGTGGAATTAATTCAAATTTGTTCCTTAGTCTATTAATAATAACAAATAACATTGAAAATATGTATTATTGATAGGTCAGCTTCATGGATGAGCATCCCGACTTGTCCAAAGCAGTCCAAAGGTTCCACTTCGTATACATAGGTACTTCGATTGCTGTACTATCATTATCAATACAAATGTTATGGAGGGCAGCACAAACATTTGCAAAAACCACTTTTCCGTTTTCCAATTACAATTCCAAATCAACATGAGGATGATGACAACATGTAATTTAATGTTATAGTGAATTATTGATATAAGTTTTGTATGTTTGTAATCATCAATACACCTTCCCACAATATTTCTTGCTTTTGCGTGAGGTTCATACAAAATAAGTCTAAAATGTACATAAATCGTTATTTATTTATATTTGATAGCATTTGAAAAATATCTGAAGTCAAGTTTTCTTCTTCAAATTCAATAAAAAATCTTCAGTTGTTTGCAAAACATACAAATCAATGCAAAACGATACCTCATTAGGTATCGCTCAATTTGTATCGTCAAGGCGATAGCGTTTCGACGATTATTGATTTACGTGAAGCAAATGTTCAATCGTCTAAACGATATCGTCTGGACGATAGACGATTATTGAAGTTACGTGAAGCAAAGCTATCGCCGAAGCGCTATCGTCTGGCGATAATCGACATACGGAATGAGTGCCCTGAATTTATAAGCTAATCACTTTATTTTATTTTTTTTCTATTATTGCAACAAATACATTTTGATCCTTATAGCATTATACACGCTCCTTTCTCCCAATTGCACACCTTTTCGTAGAAATCCATGAGACTAAATACAAATTTTATATCTCTAAATTTGTCTCACCTGTTTCTAAAAGACTTGATAGTTTATTTGGTATTAATTAGCTTTACTTAGGTTATTTTTTCCGGAAGTTAAACATGGAACCCCTCACTTAGTAGTCCAGCATACGTACCAATGAGCCACTGCTTCGGAAAGACCATATTAAATAATCGATAGATAGTAGTATGATAGTGCGTAAAATATAACTACTGATAATACTGATACAATAAAAGAGAAAGAATTAATTATTTCATATTTTTACATTTATTATAATAAAGCTACATTTGAGTTGACTCATGCAAGTACTTTAATCGTCGCTTTCGGAGCTCACTAAGCTCTGTTAAGTTAATGTCACTAGCATTATCAGCAGAATGATTTAAATCTTCCTCCTGTCCTATATCTTCCACGGTGACATCGCTGGCATTTACTTTTGTTTGGGTTTCGATATTATCATTCGCAGAAGTTAATAAATCATTGCAGGAATCCGGCTCATCATTAGTACTTACTTTGTCGTCTGTTGCTGATTGAGTTTTAATGCTAGTTGCTTCTTTTTCAGAAATATTGGAAGATGATGGCACAAGGGTAGTTGGTCTTGAATTTTCTGTGCTGTAAGCACTAACCATAGCGTATTGATTCATTAGAACAGTTGAGGCATCGATAAGTAACCTTATATTTCCTAAAAGCTGAAAAACAAATAGACCAAATATAATTCGATTAAATTAAATAATTTAGGGCAGTTCTTTACTAAATAATGCAGTAACGGCTAATAGGTCGTTTCCATTACACTTCAAATGTTATTCTTATTCGGGCTTATTAATAATCAAAGACTATTATTTGGCTGTCAGCTTAAGTTAAAATGTACAGCATATTTGAAGATCTCCAGATTAACAATTACGAGAAATTTATTACGATATATTACATTTTTTTTTTTTAATATTTATTTCTTGTGGTTCCAAAATTCATACAAGAACATATAAGAAAAGTAATGGCGTTTTTGATTGAAGATCCGAGAGAATTGCCCCGAAATCCAGAATTGCTCTTTTCAATGAAATTCGTTGGGGCACTTTTGTAAGAGTGGTAGACACCATATGTGAGATTAGGTATTCTGTTATTACTTTTTTTTTTGTTTTCGACAGTAAATCAATATACTTCAATTTATGCTCACATTTTGCACGCATAATTGTATATTTTCGAATCACATAGCGCAATTTTTTTTTTCCAACAACACAACATATATTTTAATCTGACATTTTTCAAGTTTGTGTTGGTGAGTTCAGGGCAATTCTTTAAAAATATCCCGAACACTTCTGTCGTGTTAAGAATTGACCTGGAAGTGCACTTTTCATTTCAATAAAACATAGGAAACATAGAAAGAGCACTTCTAGTCTTTTCATAGAAAGGGCAATTCTTTTCTTCAAACGAAAACGCCATAAGTGACATTTTTTACTTTTATATATATGTGTAATAAAAATAGAGTTGAATGCCGCATCATTGACTTAATCAACATAAAAAAATAAAATAATAATTAAGATCCCAATTTACATCAGACACCAAGTTTAAAGTACTGTTTGAACCATAAGAAAAACCTATAGGTATCATTCGCGAAGGCAGTGTAGAATTGATGTAGACTAAAAACAAAATGGGACCAAAAACTGAGCCTTGTGGTACACCTAGATTAAGGTACTTAACTTTACTCCTTGTTTCACCAATTTTTACTTGTTGCGACCTGTTTTTCAAATACGACCTGAACCAATTTCGTATGAAACCACGGAATCCGGATTTCTCCAGTTTTCTCAAGAGAATTTTATGGTTAACCATATCAAAAGCTTTGGTTACATCAACAAATAAGCCCGCATTGCATTTTTTCCATCTAGATGTGAAATAATTTGAAAACAAAACTGTAACAGAGCATCTTCCGTCGACTTTACTTTTTGAAATCCTAATTGAACAGGATGAAAGAACTGTGTTTTAGTTAGAAAACTCAATATTTTTCATAAGTGTTGCGGCAGAATCACTTGCTCATCAACAAATCATCGTCATGTATCTTTACAAAAGCTTTTACCTAATATGTTAGTTGATTATAATTATGTACAATAAATTCAAATTTCGCGGTTCTTTTAGACCATTCGCCATATTTAAATATTTTTGAATTCGCCTTAATGTTAAAGTAACGAAAAATTCTCTCTCTCAAATTGTATAAATACCATGAGCAAAATAAAAGCTACACAGTTATTCAGACTTCTGCCACGGAACCGAACAGTTGTGCACGGATAAATTTATGTTAAAAACATTAACATTTTGATACCTGATCATACTCACAAGTGAAAGTTTTCTTCAAAATATTACCTGTGAGTTTGTATTAGTGACCCCAAATAGAAAGGGTTAAGAAAAAACAAAAGGACAGCAATAAAAGAGACGCTATGGCAGGTAGACCACTGACACGAGAGTCAGCACTAGCTGCCCTTGAGTCGCTTTTAAAGCAAATAAAAAAGGACCTGTCACCGATTTATGGAAGTAGAGTACGGAAAATGCTCGAACAATTCACCAAAGAGGTAACTAACAAAGAAGGAGAACAGCGAGAAGAAGAAGAAGAAGAATTTATGGATACGGAAGGTAGCCAAGCATCCAGCACTGACGAATCCGACAATGAAGAGGATAATGATAACAATTCAACGAACGACAACGGTGAAATTGCCAGCTGCAGCGAGGATGACGAATCCGAGAAGTCAAGCCGAGAATCGTCACCAATACCTGGACAGAAGCGGGCTAAGAAATCGTCCAACTCTTCGACCAAGAAGTCTAAGACAGAAACCGAAGCAGCCCAGCAGCCAACTATAGCCCCCGTGGCAACTCCACCAGCAAAACAGCAGCCATTACCAGCTAGTACTGCAACCACGATGCCAACCACCGCAAAAACAGCCGCCACAGCACCACCGAAGAAATCAGGAATGCCGCCAATAATATGCTTTTCCGGAAACATAGCCGAAATCAGCAGATTCGCCAAAGGACAAAGGACACGTGAAAATCGGAGGACCCTAATGGTGCTGAAGGGAGTTCATTTCTCCTACACCACAGACGAGGTTGAGGACGAACTTAAAGCGGGGGCTTGGGCACAAATCCTCATTCTCTAGTCTTTCACGTGGGCGCCCGCCTGAAAATGGCTAACCATTCAAATGGTTAGTGTCAGCCAAGGATTTACGCTAACGTCTCAATCGTTTGTCGTGATCCATTTAGTTTGAAGTAGGAGTAAACCTTTAAATCCAACCTAATTCCAGTGGTGGCGTGAGCAGATAGCAAACCGTACCCAAGGATGAAAGGCTGGGGGTAAAACCAGTCGCGTACGAGCTCCCTCAGACGCCATAGCGAGGGTCTGTTGTATTTTGCCGTGCCCAGGTATGGCGGCGCTGCCTGGGTCGACCTTGTTTTTCCGGCCTTACTGGTGGGACCAATTATGAATAAAAACTTATATAAAAATAAACTTAAAAATACTAAAAAGGAATTATTATTCCAGAAAGAGAGGGAACAGACTCCAAAACGCCGGAGATGGAACTGGGAGATGATGAATCTGAACCACAGTCTTCCATCTCCGGCTTGGAGAGGGAACTAGAGGAGGTATTGCTAGCTAGTGACAGCGAGGATGCGGACTGCACACTCACTGACACTAACGTAGCAGGAAGTGAGGTGGCTGGTACTCTCACTTCGGTAGATAGAGTTTGCGGTGGGACGGCTTGTACTCCCACCAAAACAGAACAGGGCAAAGGCGAGTTGGCTGGTACACTCGCCTTAGTATATAGGGATAGCAACGAAGTGGCTGGTACTCTCGTTGATATCCCTAAGGGCAATAAATCGACTAAGAGGACTGGAGGCGCAGTAGGCAGGTACTCTGCTGCTTCCGGATCCCCCGCAGTCGAGAAATCAGGGACGAACCAAAACGCACACCAGCTGAACAAGCTTCTGATGCGCAATGCCCGACGTAAGGTCGAGAGTGCGAAGCGCAAAATAGAGCAGTTCAGGGGGTGTGACGTCAGTTCATTAAGCGCCTGGATAGGACACAACTAGAAAGGGTCAAGGTAACAATGACCGCTGAGGCTGCCAAAAAACCGGCAGCCGCGGCGGTCGTAGCTAGGGTAGAGGCTCAAGCGTCCACTAGTGGACTTATACCAACCAAATAGAAACAGGGCAAAAAGGATGGAGTGGGGGCCGTGTCTGCGGAGGTCAGAGATACCCTCCTAAGCAAAAGGAGCAGATCCGACGATGTCGTTGAGCCGAGTGCAGCTAAAAAGGTGAAGGCTGGTCCGTGGTGCACCCGGTTTATGACGCGAAAGACGAGCTCCTTGTCGCCACATTAACGAGTGCATTTGGCCAGCACTTCCTGCTGAGCCTTAACAAGGAATCGCTCCCATCCCTTGAAAAGACTAAGGGGATGGTGCGCTACAGTATGGGGAAGGTCATGATTAAGGTCATGACCAAGGGAGCTGAGGTGGAGGAACCGCAAGATGGAGACGATGCAAATAAACCTGCATCACAGTAAGGCTGCGACGGCGTGCTTGATCAGCTTTGTAATCAAGCATGACGTTGCAGCTGTACTGATACAAGAGCCCTGGGTCAACACGAACAACAGGATCCAGGGGCTCTCCATAAGGGATTACACGCTTTACTTCAAAGCTAACGAAGGTAAAATTAGGACTTGTATCCTACTAAAAAACAATATAAGGGCATTTCTTTTGAATAATTTCAGTGACGGAGATCTAACCGCAATCTCTTGCGAGAGAGAGAGAGAGGCAAACCGGTGTGCCTGATATCGGCTTATCTGCCGTATGAGTCGACGTCGGTGCCACCCGATAACTTAAGGCAGCTGCTGACCAGGGACAAGTGGCTCTTCGTCATGGGATGCGATGCTAATGCGCATCATTCGCAATGGGGAAGCAGCGACATTAATGCTAGAGGTGAGTGTCTTTTTGATTTCATCTTATCGACTTAACTCATTATATGTTAGCTAAGGACGCAGCAGTCCCTGGTTTTATTAAGAAATCGGACGGTTCGTGGGCCGAAAGCAGCGAGGAAGTTCTGGAATCACCAGTGGAAGCACACTTTCCAGGAAGTAGCGCGCCAATAACTCCATCACCTAATGCATATGGCATTGGTTCGGGAATAGACGTAAGGGTTGTTGACAATGTCATCACTGGGAAGAAACTGCGATGGGCCATTAAGTCCTTCGCTCCGTTCAAAGCACCTGGCCCCGATGGCATCCTGCCGGCAAAGCTTCAAAGGGCGCCAGATATAGTTACGAATATGATCGGAAATCTTTTTACACACTGCCTGCGATTAGGCTATGTACCCAGGGCGTGGAGAGAAGTACGAGTGGTATTTATACCCAAAGCAGGTAAACCAAGTCATACTTCAGCGAAAGACTTCAGAGTTCAGACCTATTAGTCTGTCGTCAATTCTCCTCAAAACACTTGAAAGGCTTATCGACATCGATATAAGAAGCAAAGGTTGCCTTGTATATATATATATAAATATATAGCCAGATCAGAAGGGGTAAAATATTTCTTGCACCTTTTAAGGAAACCTAGACACGAGGGGGAAGTAATCAGGTGTATTCAAGGTACTTTTTTGTGCGTATTCATGGTGAATCACAGTGTATCACAGTGTATTCAAACGAATTCACATGCAATCACAAGTAGCAAATCTGTATTCAAGGACCACTCAAAAATATTGATTACTTCCCCCTCGCCTAGACATTTTGCAGCGTTCTTGGCGACTTCGTGAATATGGTCGTTCCAACGGAGTTTGTCATGGACACACATACCGAGAATGGAAAGTCTTTCGGTTTCGGCGATGCAAGTGCCATTCATGGATAATGGCTGAGGATTCTGGTTTCGCTTCAATGACAACAGACAGCATTGTGTTTTGGAAGCATTAAATTCAACTCTATTGGCTAAACCCCATTTTATAATGCTGTCGAGATAGGAATTTAATGAGCTTAACATACGTTTCCGTTCCAGGGGCCCTACTCTGTATTTCGTTCCGAAAGTGAAAATTTTCGAAAACGAATATTTCGTACTCTCTATTTCTAAAGTGGAAAGAAATTTACTACTTTTGGAATGACAATTCCGAAAGTGGAATTTTCGTACCTGGTAACTCGTTTACGAATGTCAAAAGCATTCGAAAACGGAAAATTTGTTTCTACAACCAATGTGATGACGGAAATGACGACGAATGTCTTTAAATGTATGTTTTTTTTATAGAAAAACTTAGTTTTAATAACAATTCAAGCAAATAAATTTAATTATAGTGAATCTTCGAGCAGAAAAATGGACACAAAACAGAATTTTTGAATTAAATATTCACGTTCATACGAGAGACTCCATACATGTGAATCATGTGCTGCACCACCGTACTTCGCATTTACTGCCCGTATGAACAATTTCATGGTCACATATCTATAATTTGTAAAGGCACATTCATTGTTTTAAGAAATCATGAAGATTATGTTTTTTCTTACGTTTTATTTCACTCATTTTAAAATTTATATGTTTTGGACACAATACTTTTACTATCGCACTGCAGACATTTGCAACAGCACTTGATGTTGTTTGTTGTGCTAGTTTCAAGATAGTTGGAACTGCAGTTGATCTTAAAGGATCAGAGTTCATCTTAAAACATACAAAAAATCGTTCTTCGAAAGGAGAAAGTTCTGAACAAAACTAAAATAATAAACAATAGCTAAATAGTGAAATGAATCATTGCCACCAATACCTAAAATTTTACATTTTATCACACATTTTCATTATATTTGATTTGTCCCGTATAATTTTTCGTTCAATTCGTTCTTTATTATTTTCTGCATCCATCCAAAGTGCAACCGAATCCATTTTTTTGTTTTATTTTTCTTTCAAAATCGCAATTTTGTCTTATCCGCCTTGTTTGTTATTTGTTTTGAATTCTTGATTTGGCAGATTTCATGAGAACTAATTCGAGACTCGGAACAACCAATCCGTAAAAGGGAAAAGTGTTTTTTTCCGTTCCGAATGTTTAACAGAGTACAAAATCAAAAGCGGAACGAAAAGCACTTTCGAATAGAAATGACTTTCGGAACGAAATACAGAGTAGGGCCCCTGTTCTACGGCCGAAGAGCAGGGACGTGAGTCCTGGAATGAATATGAGGAGCTGAGGGTGCTTTCATCGGCAAAGGAGTGGATTGGATTAGAGGTTGCAGACAGGAGGTCATTTATGAAAATGAGAAAGAGTGTCGGAGACAAAACGGAGCCTTGGGGAACACCAGCATTTATATGGTGAATTTCAGACTTGAAGCCATCCAATACAACTTGAATTGAACGGTCAGAGAGGTAGTTTCTAATCCATTGAAGAAGAGACGCATCGATCCCATATGCACGCATTTTCGATAAAAGAGCTTGGTGCCAAACTCTGTCAAATGCCTTTGAAATATCAAGCGCAACAATCTTCGTTTCACCAGAGTGATGTAGAGATTGGTTCCACTTTTCGGTGAGATAAGCCATCAAATCACCAGTGGATCTGTTGCCACGAAAACCATACTGCCGGTCATTAATGAGTTTTCGTGATTCAAGATATTTCATGAGCTGACGATTTATCAGCGTTTCCATGACCTTAGAAAGAATGGATGTAAGTGCTATGGGTCGGTAGTTGGTGGGAGAAGAAGATTCGCCTTTTTTGGGGACGGGCTGGACAAATGCTGTTTTCCACCTTCTCGGGAAGAGTCCAGAAGAATAGGACAGATGGAAAAGCTTACGCAGTGGTTTTGCCAGCGTGGAAGAACACCTCTTCAGAACAATTGGGGAAATACAATCTGGACCAGCGGATTCATTTATGTATGTTGAGATCATTAAGTACTCTTGCCACTGTACGAGTGCGAAAATGGATTTGTCCCATGGTGTATTCGACGCTCTCAAGTACAGGTAGAGGCAAAGCGCAATCTGGGAGCATTGAGCTGGCTGCAAAATGTGCAGCAAGCAGATTCGCTTTGTCTAAAGAGTTGACAGCTGGAATGTCATTGTAAATGAGCGTTGGGATCGAAGATGTGGCCGAATTCTTTATATTTTTTACAAAAGACCAAAAGTTTTTACTACCCTTGGGACATTGTAGTATTTTTTGCCTCAACTTTTGGTCATACGAGAATTTAACACGCTTGATAGTGGTATTGCAGTCATTTCTGGCTCGCTTGAACTTTTTTCGGTTTTCCTCAGATGGGTTGGCCTTATGACCGAAAACTTTCCTTTTGTCTGATAGCCTCTTTACAGCTCGAGTCGTACCACGCATTTTCTTTCGGTATGATACTCTTTATCCTGTTAGGAATAAAGTATTTCATACCTAAGGTGATAATACTGGACACCATATCAGCGGCGGCATCCACGTCGTTATCGAGGAAGCATAACGACCAG
The DNA here is from genome assembly GCA_949126925.1 of Cheilosia vernalis. Taxonomy (NCBI): domain Eukaryota; kingdom Metazoa; phylum Arthropoda; class Insecta; order Diptera; family Syrphidae; genus Cheilosia; species Cheilosia vernalis. Next base: position 47,749,431 of record OX421358.1, read on the forward strand.
TTAAAACTCTTAAAGAAGTTGTTAAGTCCGCTCCAGTTGGCTTTCTCGTATTGCCATACGGTTCTTTTCGGAGATTTTTCTTTAACTGTGTGGTTGGAGTACGAGAAATTAGCTGATATGATGCAGTGGTCCGACGAGCCTAAAGGCGATAATACTTCTAAAGAGTATTTATCAGGGTGGGAGGTAAGAAACAAGTCCAGAGTGTTGGCATTCTGACCGTCAATATCAGGTACGCGTGTTGGCTCATTTACAAGCTACGTTAATTGGTTTAACTCAGCGAAGATCGGAACATAAATTCCTTCGGGTGTTGTCTGTCCAGTATGTCGAAGCCAGTTAGAATAATTGTGAATATTGAAATCGCCCGCAATGACAATTTCAGTATTAGGATACAGGGAGACAATTCTTGTAATGGAGTCAGACAGCGCATCAAGCTCGTTAAAAGTCGAGTTGCTATCTAGATTAGGGCTTCTGTAAATGAAACAATAATGAATGATTTTCCTACGGATGTGGAATTTCAGCCATATGAAATTAAATTCCGAATTGGAACATTGGCCATAAGAACCTGGAGTTTGGTAGGCAATATCATCACGTACGTAGATGGCGAGACCGCGGTGGAGAAAGAATAAAGGCACTAAACGATACCCAGGCAGATCAAACTCCGATTTATCAGAATTTACACCCACCTGGGTCTCGCTCAGTGCCAAAACAGCTGGTTTATATTTAGCAACGTGGACGTACACCGAGAAGAGATTCGATCGTAGCCCACGAATGTTGCACATGTCAACCCTAAAATTCCCCATCAATACAAAAAGCAGACACCAAAAAAACACAACTCCGACGCTTCTAAGCAGGGCTGTGAAGTGAAAATCCAGTGTTAGATTCTCAAATCAAACTGTCATAGGTGTTATGCCCGTATGACAATTTGCTTTGGTACACCAACAAAACTTTAACACACAACCCGCTAACCGCCAGATGTTGCTCTCACCCACTCATTGCAATTGCCTTATGTACAACAGTACAAGCACAATCGCTTGTACGTTGGCGGCCGGCGATTGCAAAGACCAAGAAAGTGCAACAGCAAACGAGTTGGAATGGGAGATGAGTGAATCGCCCACGCTAATGTTTTTTTTTTTTTCCTCTTTTTTTTTTTTCTTTTCCAAAACACTTCACTGGCACTGCACTCAGAATGGATTTAATTGCGCGGCAGAAGATCAGTGTTTTGACAATGTAATTAATAAACTAATAATAATTGTTCTTAGCTTTTCTTTCAGTTGTTGATTATTTTGTTCTTGGGTGTTGTTTGCGCGACTAAGGGGGAGAATGCTACGGCTGCACTGCACACACGTGTGTTCGCGACGGGTTGCAGTTCGGAATTGAGTTCCGAAGTTGCCATATCACTGCGGCCACAAGTGGGCCTATTGTGATTACCTCCATTTAGAGCTCGCTCATGATACCGGATTTGTTGATGCATACCAGTAGATCTTTGAGTGGGCTGTTAGATATGTCCTCTGCCTCAAGGTAAGGTTTTCCTAGATGGTGTTGACGCAGTCTGATTAGACATTCACAGTGACACAGTATGTGTTCTGCTGATTCTATGTCCTCGTTGCCTAGTCTACAAGAATTATCTTGTGTTATTCCGATAGTCATGAGGTGTTTTTTGACTTGGCAATGTTCAGTGAGGAACCCTGTGAATATACGAATCTGACTCCTATTCAGTTTTAGTTGTTTTGCGGTATCTAACTAAGTGATGATGAAACCTTAGTTAACAGGAAGTATGTGAAGTACTCAAATCTGTGATCCATTGAGGGAAGACCAGCTTCAGCCTGACTGCTACATGGTATTGTGGTTTTATAAGTAGTTCCATTGACGTTTTAGTATATTTACCGTATATTTGTAACCGGTGGTAGTCTATTTTTGACAAGATAATCTAATAATGTTGATGAGAGCATTTACATGAGAAAAACTATGCTTGCATGATAAGTATATTAATTATTATTAGGCTGGTAGTTATTTTTTCTTTTAATTCAGTACCTACAGTTGTTCTTAAAGCTTAATTTACTGTCAAAAATTATACATACGACTTTCAGATAATTTACATTGGAAATATTGTTGTTGTTAAAGTTAAGATAAAAGTTTTTCGTACCTACATGTTTTTTTTTAATATGTAAAATTTACAGAATGGCACTATTGGTTTGTCAGTAATGATTTATGAGAAATTTTTAATGATTTTCGGAATGTATTTGCATGTATTAACAGAAGTTTTCCCATACAAATTTCAGTTTTCAAAACGAGTCGTTTGTACTCGTTTTCCGCGAAAACACCACGAAAGCGACTTGCAATCGTTGGGTTGTAGGAACAAACACACCCTTTGCAATGTTCAGCAAAATGGCTGACCGGACAAATGTCAAAACTCACATCTTAAAATCATTTTCCACAATTGATGGGCTAATATTGATTTTAAATGTACTAAATTCATTTTGTTTGTTAATTAATGCGATCGCAATTTGTAACCACAAAAGTTTGCACAGCTGATTGAAACGTCAAACGAAAACGAGTTGGTGGTCGGTGTGAATGCATCGACGAGTTTTCGAGGAAAACCCGGTTTTGGGCTTGGTGTGAAAAGCATATAAGATTTAATTTAGTTAATTAAAAGCAACAATATAGATTATAACAGAGAGAGGGGATCCTTGTGCAATACCACTTTCCAGAACTTTTACGGATGACAACTCGTTATTAATTCGTATGTGAAATTTAGGGTTTAGGAAAATTATTTGATATAAGCAAACATCTTAGGAATAATTGTCTGTCTGTGGCAAAGAAATTGCATATTTTGTATATAGTTTAAAAACTATTCCAAAAATAATGCAATGGAACATATTGTATCGTCTCCACCCTTTTGGTTGCAAGCCAATGAAGAAGTGGAAAATATCAACAGATCGCTTGTTAAATGGATTTAGATTGCAAATGCTTAGGGCATTGATTACAAAGAAGAAATACAAAAAATTATTCTTATGTACAACGTTACACCATATGGCACTACAGGAAAATAATTCTGAACTCTTATTTAATCGACTGATTCGCGATAAAATTCCTTCCGTTAATAACATCGGTCAGAATATTTTGGACTCAGAGGCAAAAGATTTAGATAAACTACACAAAGTAAAAGCTAGGAAACGAGAAGAGAATGATCGTGGACCAAAGGATTGTCTGATTGGAGACAAGGTTCTTATTCGAATGTAGTGGTTCCGAGCAAACTTACTCCAAACTTCGGTGTCGAAGAACTTTAAGTAATTCAACTTAGAGGAAATGATGTCATTGTCCGTGGTAATAATTATTTATCAGACGGAACATAAGTCACCACAAGGCAATTCCAACGTCCAATCAACTTGATTCAAAGAAGACTTCCGAAACTAAACAAGATTCACTAAACAGTACTGAATCTACATCTCTAAAAGAACAGTGAATAAGAAGAAATTAGTTTTGAATCTGAAAAACAATGGACGGATGTGGAGACCTGCTGATTATGATTAAGAATAGAATGCCTTAAAATATTATTCTGTTCTGAAATATCATTCTAGTTTTGATCAAAGAAGCGATAGCTTATAGTACGATTAAAAAAAAATTGAAGTTATAGGGGAGACATTTGTGATTGTGTTACTAGTAGTTGGTTGTGGAGTTTAAATTACGGTGTTAGTGTTTGATTTATGTTTATTTTGTAAACGTTTCATGTCTTTGGAATGGTATGGTGAATTAAATGATTGAGTTTCAGAAGATAAGATTTAATCGAATTCTTAGTTTGATACTGAGTATAAGATTTTCGTGAATTCGAAGGCGTTAGTTTTGTCTATGTTGTTTATTTTTACATTTAAAAAATATGTTGGGGTAAATGAAGTTGACTGGGAGAGTGGATGTGCTTTTAGTGAGTGAATATTTTGGTTAATCAGATAGAGGGGTTAAGTTGGTTGTGATTTTGTTGGCTTCTGCCATAGTAAATTTTTTAGTACTTTCTTATTATTATTATTATGCCCACGCCCTCATTCCCCGTCTAGACCGCTCGTGAGACGGAGCTTTTATTAATCAAAGGAGAGCCAAGTGGATGCACCGTAAATCCTCACGCGATGTTTAACTTAACACCTTCGTAGAGGTGTCGTAAGGGATTCTAATAAATACGGCTGTAATACTCTATAGCGTGTTTTCACTTTTACGCTATGCGTATGTGTACAATTGTAAAATGTATGTAACACATAATTTATTAAACATATGCTGTACATACCTTCAAACGCTCCTCAATATTACGTCGTTCATTTCCTTCTAAGATTCTTAGCTCTTCGTCAGTTAAAGAACTTAAGTTTTGTGGCATTGTCGGAGGTGGTACCGAATAATGTGCAAGAAAAGGAATAGGATTCGGAAAAACTACAGAAGTTGGTGGTATCTGCATTCCACCTGCTGGTACATTAACACTTGGTGCACCTATATTTTCTAAAACAAGATAACAAAGTTTAAGCCATGATATATTTCAAAATGTCTTTTAACTTACGGCTGATTTCGTTGCCAGTTATAGGGTCATTAGCTGCATTATTCAAAACCGCAGCTTCCTCCCTTGATGGAGCTGGATTAGTATTGTTGTTCCGAAGTATATTAAGCCTGCATGTGGGGCATGTTTGTTGACGTTGAAACCACGAACGTAGGCAACTAGTATGGAAGATGTGTCCACATGGTAGCTTTTTTGAATTGGCAACCATGTCTTCTCTGAAAAAGTATTATATACTATAAATAATAAAGGCTGGTACGCTGTTCGAGTGAAGTGAAATTTTCAGTCCTCTCCAAGAAATGCTGTGAAATGGACTGATATAATTGTTGGAAGATTTTTCGTGGAGAAATTTATGTAGGGTGACTGAATTCAAAAGCTTTTTGGGAGTTAAAGAAGATCTTAGGTTAAACTGTCCCACAGTGGCTCACGTCGCACAGTGAATCGTTTAAATTTACTTAATCTCTACTTATAAAAAAAAAAACAACGAAGTAAAGAGAAAATAAACCGCGTTTCGATCCTTTGTGAATTTACCTGGGAGTTGAAGTAGTGCGCTCGTCACTGTCAGTTGTGCTCAAGAATAAGTTATTTTCTTTGTAAGTAAATTAGAAATCACGAAAACCAACAACAGGTGGAAAGAACTCACTACCTGTGAAATATCAAGGACGCTTGGGCCAGAATATAACAGAGGTCAGAGCAACAAACTTCTACAGTTTGATAGGTCATCGCTATCTAAGTTAGTGGGAGCTCTGACTGGCCATGACTACCTAAGAAACCACTTAATGAAACTAAATCTCAAAGATGGCATGTAGAGGCTGCGAAGACGAGGAGGTCCACGAGGACACACCTCACTTCCTTTGTCACTGCCCGTCTCTCTGTCACTTGAGGAACAGAACACTTGGAAGTTATTACTTCCATGACGTACATGAACTTTCTGGTGTCTCTCTGTCTGATCCTTGCAGGTTTCTGAGGAAATCGGGATGGCTAGACAGCGTCAGGTAACCACAAAGGAGGAGGATGGAGATGGAGACCACCGATGTTACACCAACGGTTAATCCCCAACGGAAGGAAGGGCATTACAATGGGTCCACGAGGACCTAAGTGAGGTATTGAATGCTCATCCTGCTCTACCTACCCGTTTACCTAACCTAACCTAACCTAAATTAGAAATCGTGCTTCTTATTTTTGTTCCAGTTTAAAATGGCCGCGTTCCACTGCCCGCTAGATGACCAGCGGCTTGTCAAACTTCATAGAAAAAAATTGGCATTTCACCATTGCGCCGGACGTCTAGCACTTTTTGTGAAATATCCCTTTCAGGGAAATTTCTCAATCTAGCGCAAAACTACCCGCTGGATTGAGAGAGAGAGAGAGAGAGAGAGAGAGAGAGAGAGAGAAAAAAGGAACGACCGGTCAAAGGAAATCATTCAAACGATTACAAAAAATACGAAGATGAGCTGCAATTGTGATAAAATTAGTAATAATGTAATCGTAGTGTGGAAATATTTATTAGAAAAATAGTGTCAAATGTCACTTTGCCGCTGGCGCTATCGTTCTAGCGCGAGCGTTCCTTCAAATGGGATATTTTGTGCCAGACGTCTAGCGGGCAGTGGATCGCGGCCAATGTTAGGTTGGTTGGTTTAGGTGGCTGTATTTCCCGACGAGGGAAATTGAAACCACAACTAACGGAACCTGAAATGAAAGGGGGTAAAGGAAGTTAAAAGAGCTCAAAACCAGCCTGTGGAGTTGAGGAATTTGATAATCTTTTGGAAGTGGATGCTTTGGATGGCCGAAAGGTCATCAAAAAAGGGATGACCTAGTGCACTGCGTCTGGTTTTGGCTAGGGCCGGACACTCACAAAAGAGATGGAACACCGTTTCACTCTTGTTAGTGTCAGCACAGCTACGGCAGTGGGTATTGTGGGGGATGCCAAGCTTGGCTGCGTGAGTTCCTAAAGGCCAATGACCCGTACTAATTGCCGTTAGTCTGGCGACATCTATACGTGTTCTGGCTAAAAGGCTATTTGTTCTGGCATCATCGTAGGTTGGCCAGATCTTCCTTGAAATGACGCAGTTCGTCAGGTTTAACCATCTAGTCTCAGCCCATGAGGTGAAGTACAGGAGGATTTCTCTCTTTACATATCCCAGCGGAGGGAAGACTTCCTCCGCATGAGACATGCACAGAGCTGAGCCAAATCTGGCAAGTTCATCGGCCTTCTCATTCCCTTCGATGTTCCTATGGCCGGGAACCCAGACGAGAGTGATATCAAACCGATGACAAGCCCTGGTCAGTATCTCCCTACATTCCACAACAAGTTTGGACGTTAACTTAGTTGAACCGACAGCCTTAATCGCGGCCTGACTGTCGACGAAGATGCCTATTTTTCTTTTGGGAGTCGCACTATTGTGGAGCAGTCCACACGCCTCCTTAATTGCAAGTACTTCTGCTTGAAATACACTGGCTACGTTGGGTAGGCGAAGACTTTTAGAGATGTTTAATTCTGTTGAGAAAATGCCTGCTCCTACTCCACAGTCCATCTTGGAACCATCTGTGAAGATAGGTATGTCGAATTCATTAACGACCGCATTCTCCTCCCAGAGAAGTTTTTATGGAAGTCGTATTTGGGTACTATGTAGTCTGTAGACATATGACCTATGCCGTCAGGAAGGGAAAGAAGGATGCTGGTATGGCCATAAGGCCTTTCGGACCAACACTTAGATTCCTTCAATCTAACAGCGCTACACGCTGCAATGTTTTTTAAATGCAGATCCACTGGCAGGAAATTTAGAATGACATTGAGGGCAGCGGTCGGACTTGATCGCAGGGCTCCTGTGATTCCAATTCCAGCTGTTCTTTGGACTCTACTTAATTAAATGACGTTATAGGCTTTGCTTAAAGCGGGCCACCATACTAGTGATCCGTAGGTGAGGATGGGACGTACTACCGCTGTGTACATCCAGAGAACCAATGTTAACTATTATTATTAATTCAAATTAGTATGTCAATCAAATTTGTGAAAAGGTTTTGATGGCCTGGAACTGCGTTCCCTTGCTTACGACTTTTAAAAACTTTGTTCGAGTTGTAAGATTGAATATATTTCAGGAAATGATTTGACTCAGCTGTTGTGCCAGAAACAAATAATGTACATATAGGTTCAGGTGGTAGATTTAACGGCGGCAATCTTACTTTTCCATTTGCACAGCACAAACCTGGTGCTTCAGTGCTGAATTTGAGTGCTTTGAAATATTCGCACTTTGTTTATTGTACCAATAGTAACAATCTTATGAGAGACGTAGTTTAACTGGCAATTATAGTCGAATGCAACATGATCGAATTCAAATTTATTTAAATCAGTGATAAATAGTTTTAATTGTAATGCTTTGTTGTACACAATATTTTTGTTTTTTCCATTTTCCGTGTAAATATACAAAACCGATGGTTTGCCAACACGCAAACAGGCTACATCCTTGTGAGAAAACTGGATACTCTAAGGCCCATTTTATTCACTCCAAGTTGAACACAACTTGGGGATTTTTATATGGAAAACTTTCCGAGTTGTGTTCAACTTCCAGTGAATAAAATGGGCCTAAATTCACTCCACAAATTCCCAACGTTTGCCCTTGCGCCTTATTAATACTAACCGCAAAACGCAAGGCGAACAGGAAACTGTAGTCGTTTAAATTCAAATGGAATATAAGATGGAATTATTGGGATGTGTAGTATGAATACATCTTCGCCTTTAAATTTTCCAGTTAAAATAGTAGTTTCAATTACATAAGCCATTAATCTTTTCACAGAAAGTCTTCACTGAAAAAAAAAAGACGTCGTCATATTGACGAATGGCCTTCATCAACATGATATTCATAAAACTTTTCGACAATTGATGAACCGTTTTTCAATATGAAGAAAGTGCAATCATCAATTTTTTTTGGCAGGGTTCTGATAAGAATTTGGCTTTTTTTTTGTATGAACTACGTTTATCATTTCATCAAAACATTTCATCAATATGACGAAAACACTTCTTTCGATGAATTCAGTTATTTGTTCATCCAGTTGATGATTTATTCATCTCATTGATGTATGGAATCATCGTATTCAAGCGCGATTGCCAAATTTTGAATTTTCATCATATTGATAACCGCGCTCATCGTATTGATGACGGTTTTCATTATACTGATGATCGCGTTCATCAAAAAAACAGACATTAATTTATATTAACGAGAATGTTGATATGGATGGTGAAGCGTTCTTCTTATAGATGAACTGATTTGTTACATTGATGAAAAAAATCAAATTCATCAATATGATGAATTTAATCATCATATTGATGAATTTCTTTTATCGTTTTGTTCAATGTGATGTACAGATTGTTAATATGATGTATGCTGTAGGTGTAGGTGTATACACACGAAGTTGGCATTTATACTCACACACGCAACATACATCTTTTAAGGCATGTGTGAATAATAATAGTACATATGACATTGCTCATCAAGCGTAAAGTATCTACACAGGGTGGCAAACAAAAAAAATTGTGAATGGTTTAACGATGAACAATGAATATCTTAAAAAGAGTCAAAATTTCGAAGAGTGATTTAGAAATTTCATCGTATAGATATGTTTATTTTTTAATTAATGTTCCCACAAAAGTATTCATTTCTATCTTAAACATTGTATTGAAAATTACTTGCCGTTGAATAAACTTAAATAGCTTTTACTACGGGCGACTGATAATGAAGTGTGAAAAATTCAATAAAAACGGTGGAAATTTAAAAAGGTATCTCCGATTTTCACATTATATAAAATGTATCATATATATATTTAAAGTATTTATTATGTAATCTGTAGAATGAAAGTTCTATTATTCGAAAAGTACTGTGTCATAGATGTGCACAGACAAAGGTGTTGACTTACAATTTCGTTTGAATGATGTTATGTAAACGAACGTTTTTCCACATAAATTTTTTGCTCTTAAAACTTATTCTCAAAGTTGCGTATTTTTTCGATATCTAGACGCTTTTTATTTTGTAAAAAAATCGTAAATATCGAAAAGTGTTGTATGTGTTTTTAGTATGCATAGGTAGGTACTTATAAAAGGTAGGTAGGAAGGGTAGCATTAAATAAATTGAAATAGAGCTAGAATTGTCATGCATTTTTTTTAACGATTTTCCTTTGGTAAAAATTATTGCCAATGAACTACAATGCTATGTTTAAGCCCGTATGATACTACAATTTTTCTGCATTTCTCAGACTTTAAAAATGAAACTAGAGCAGGACGAAAAATTACTACGCAAATTCCCGATATGTAAAAAAAAATGCATTGAAAATGTATTCAATTTACATTTTTTTAAGTTGCTGTCAGCTTTTTTTTTGACATTTCCACATTAAATAGTATTTGCCTCCAGCAGTGATCCCAGATTGGGGAGAAAGTCGGCAATTTTGTCGATTTTTTTCTAACAAAAGGGGATTTTTTAGGGGAAAACAATATAATTCCTATTAGTATTATTCCTATTATTTTTTTTTTGTTTGCTTAGTTCTAAGATATTTAAATAAAATATAAAATGTTAAAATAAAACATAAATAAGGGTGTTTGTTTTTGGGAAAAAAACAGAATTTTTATTTTTGAAAAAGTGGAAAAAATATCGTTTTTGTGTTAAAAAACTGAGATGTTTTTTTTTTTTTTAATCTGGGATCCCTGGCCTCCCGTCATTTTGAAGTTTGTCTGTCTTTGATGCTTGAAATTATAAAATTCAAGAGAATGGATCAATTAAATATTGATTATGATTAAATAACAAAAAAACGCAAAACACGAATGTATATACATGCATCATGCACCCTGTGCCCATACCTCAAGAAATGCATATGGCAGGCAAACGGCCATTTTCTGACTCTAATTGGGATCCATTATCAAAAAAAAAACTTCCTGGAAAAATAAAAGTACCTAGCTCCAAAATAAAATTATAATAATAATAATAATATAATTTTTGGCGCAACAGGTCCGTAGGGACCCTAGGCCTAGCTTCTCGCAACCATTCGTTTAGTGTGAGTTTTCATTTTTGGAACGAATGGAAGGGATATACAATTTTATGCCGATTCCAAACGGCTAATTGAGAAGCTCTTTCATGACAGTTATACTCTCGGATGTTTGTCAGACGTTCGCGAGAGGTGGCGCAGTGAAAAAACCCTGAGTTGGAAATTGGGTTTTTTTGTGGGATTCGAACCTGAACCCCTCGCTTAGTAGTCCAACACACTAACCACTAAGCCACTGCGCCTACCGAAATAAAATTAAATATTATAAATCCTCAATATTTCTTGAGCGCGTGAGTTTTTGCCACTACAACTTATTGACATTCGTGGTAAATCTGATTGTCGTTGGAATATTTTCCTTTCAGATACGAAGAAATTCAATTATTAAAATCACATAATATTGCCTCCATTACCAATTCCGTGACATTATGTTCGTTTAGGTATTTTATCATTCCCAATAAAGAGGAAAGGTTATGTGTTTACGTTTTATTTGGTAGGTATAAGTATTTCAATTTCACATTTTCTTTTTTGTGTGAACCAACTTACAAACAAATGAAAACAAAAGTGATAACACAAAAAGTGCGCATCATATTGATGAACAAATTTGTCAATATTGGAGGGCAATTTCGGTTCATCACATTGATGAATATTTCATAACATTGATGAACAAAGTTGATGAATGATGAACACTTTTTTTTAATTTTCGAAGTTCTTCATATTGATGAAATCGGTTTCATCATAGCAACGAAAAATTTCACTGGACTAAAATTGATGATTTTTTCATTATATTGATGAACTTTTTCATTACTATGATGTACCTTTCTTTCAGTGTTGTACCATTACACAAACGGGGTTGATTAATATTCCGAAGCATAATAAAAATGACTCCAACTTTAAATTGGAGATAATGCGGAGGCAATCCTGGTAAATCCAACGAATTCAAAAATTCTGTTAATTCACAACATCTTCTTCATTAGTACTCTATCCACAGACTTGTATGAAACCAAGTCGCCATGAAGCTTGGATTGTATAGCCATGCTTAAATCACTGTTCTCTTTGTTCTTAGCATCTAAAATTGCTTAATCACTCAACCACGCATGACATTTATACTGTTGTGCTATGTTAGGGAAAACACTTTCAATCAATTCCTCTTTTGACAGTACAAAACGGCAAAAATCATCTGGCAATATTATCAATCCAGTTTCATCAACAGGCATGGCACCATTTCCAATTTTCAGCAATTGCTTATAAAATTTTTCAGATGGATCATTCTGCAACTGAACACGAACGTTGGTAGTAAGTTTCAATGTATGTATTAACAAATCTCCATATGTATGAACGGCCTTACCAATAATCAACTTTAGTCTGGCACTTTACGAAAAGACTCCACACTTTCCAAAATCCCTTTACCAATAAACAAATATAGTTGCCAGACTATCGCTAACTGTAGGGTTAAATGTTAGTGTTGAGAAAGCCATGTTTATCTCGTGCATTAACTAAATAAATCCTCCCTTATGTCATTTTGAAGACAAGTGTTGCCCAACCATCCAAAATCACGGTATTAAATTTCGAAATAGGAGAGAATTTAATACGATGTTGTTCAGCCTGAGCGTTTACAATTATTAATTAATTTTAGTAAATTGTGAATGTTTTCTAATTTTATTCATTGCAATACAACAATGCAAATGGTTTTTAAGTCTAACAATCACAAATTTGTACAAATGTATGCAAAATATTGAAAAATATTGCTCTTTTGTTTTATTTCTAAACACGTCGTGAAGCATATACATATTTCTAGTTCTTGCTTTTTGATTGGTTTTCCTTTGTAAATAGTTTGCGAGCAACGAAATTAATTTAATATAAGTTTGGGATATTTCCAAGACTTTCTTGACAGTCGTCGCAAACAGAAAAAAATATCTTCTTACCTAAGTTTGGACGGCTGATAAAATTTTTCAACAATTCTCAGTACCTCAGGCGAATCAGGTAGATATTTTGTTGCATGCAAACTCTTTGCAAAAGGAGTTTGTTTACCGGGAATGAGGATCTCTAATGAGACAATGGTTGATGTGAAAAGGGTTCACTTAGCGGAAAATATAGTTATAAAAATAGAATTATCAGCATTCAGCAAAATACATGCAAAATAACAAGTTTATTAACTTCTGGAGGAGTAACATCCTAACAGGTAGTACGAAAATATGTGTGCATAAAAATGTGCGTTTTATACAGCTCGAATTTCAACTTTTGGCGGTTTCTGAGTTTCCCGAATTAAGTAATATATAAGCCATACAATTTTTTGTAGGTTAAATTGTATTTGTTTTCAAACCCGGAAGCGATAAAATTCTTACACGCTTCCTACGTGCGATTGTTATTTATTCTGAAATGAATGAGCCAGCTATTATTTCTATTTTCAAAAATATTCACTTGCTAACGACGCAATTGTGATGTTTAGAGACCTCTAAGAAGTTTTGATTTGCATCGTCAGCCTACGAATAAATGAAACCATTAAAATAAACCGTGGTCCGTTTATTGAATAATTTGAAAGAGATGTTATAACGACACAAATGCACTCATAAAGAAATCGCGAGGTAGTATTAGAAAACAATGGAAAGCGTACCATAAAAGTACTGAAAATTGTGTCCGATCGAACGATATGGCATTACTGATTTGCATATGATATTTGACAGATCAGCGGATATTTTGTGCATTTCCTATTTTGCGTTTTGTTTTTTGCTTATAATAAGTATCAAAGAGCATTGGAAAGATATGTGTTGGGCAAATTTAATTGCAATTTATGTATTCCTTCTTTTAGAATAAAATCCTCCTTGTGAAAGTGACCATTGATCTTGTTTTTCAGGAAAACAAATTATGAAATTTGAATTCTGCAATGACAACAAATGTAATAGATTCTAAGAAAGTTGTAGGACTAGTAAATGTGGAGGTCTAATTGTTTATTGGTACTATTTCACAAAAGCTGTACATTTTTACTAAAGCTGACATCTAACTAGTTGTCGACATTAGTGATTGATTATTAGTAAGGCCGGAAGACTTTAAGCAAGCGTTAATTTCATCAGCAGCTGTCGATCTAGGAATGGCGGGCAATGTTTGTCTGAAATCGCCTGACAATAAAATCAATACATCACCAAATAACTCTCAATTATCTCGAACATATTTTATTGTTCTTTCCAAAGCTCCAACAGATTTCTTATTTGCCATAGTGCATTCCTCCCAAATAATGATACCGGACCGTTTCAATAATTTTGCCGTTCCAGTTCTTGAAATGTTACGTGTTGGAGTTTCATTAACTTGGTAATTCAATGGCAATTTCGAAGCAGGATGTGCTGTCCGACCACCATCTAACAAATATGGAATGCCAGAAGAAGCTTATGTCAATAATCATTTTGGAAGAGTTATCATTTTCTGTCTCCAATGTTATTATATGTGGGGACCTCAACTATGATTTGCTCAATTCTGATACTTCAGCTAAGTTAGTTATTAGTTTCAGGAGTCTTAATCTCAGACCAGTAAATTGTTTGACACCAACACACTTTACAAAAGCTGCAGCTCTTCTAGATGTTTTCTTTGTAGGAGATGTTGTTAAAACTCTACTTTATAATCATTTAGCTGGCCCGGCGAACTTCGTTCCGCAAAAGTTCGTTAATGTAGTTAATGAAATTATTAATTCCGAGCTTTCGCTTCCGGTCAATTTAAATTCCTTATTCAAAAATTATTTTAAAATAATAAATACAATTGCAATAACCGCAGCGATTTACTTGTCGGCCAAACTACTGCTTTTTCACTGAAGTGCTTTATGGTACATAGCATTTTTCGTTCCATTTACGCTCAACAACTCCTGTTGCCTGTCATCATCGTCATCTCAAACATTTCAACTTACTCACTCATACTAATGCAAGGATCCTGAAAATACTTGGCAAACAAAAATGATGCATTCAAACACCATCAAAAAAATCGAAGTATCTACTCCATTTCAAAAAGCTACTTAATGTAACGTAGTAAACATAAGCAAACTTATTACCTAGGTGTATTTAAAAAAAGAAATTTAAAAATTGTTGACAACAACAATTTGCTTGGAAAATAATGAAAATAATTGACAACAAAAATTGGTTTTAAAATTAAATTTTTTTTTTTGTATTTGAAGTATCACTACTCGATTTCTACCCCATTTAATTTTTTTTTCAAAGTGCATTTCCCCATAAAAACTTTCATAACCTATTTCATCACCTCAAAGTTTTGTTTTCGCGTGACAAAAAGTAGCCTATGTCCTTCCTTGGTCCAAAACGAAACCGTCAAGCCCAGAATCGTTGAAATCCAACTATCCGTTATCGAGTTATGCGCACACACGGACTTCATTGCCTTTTATATAGTTATAACATAATCTATATATATAAAAGGCAATGAAGTCCGTGTGTGCGCGCATAACTCGATAACGGATTGTTGGATTTCAACGAGTTTGAGCTTGACGGTTTCGTTTTGGACCAAGGAAGGACATAGGCTACTTTTTGTCGCGAAAACAAAACTTTGAGGGGATGAAAGAGGTTATGAAAGTTTGTATGGGGAAATGCACTTTGAAACAAAATAAACGAGGCAGAAATCGAGTAGTGATACTTCAAATACAAAAATAAAATATTTTTAAATTTAAAAGCAATTGTTGTCAATTATTTTAACTATTGTCCAAGCAAATTGTTGTTGTCAACAATTTTGAAATTTCGTTTTTTTTAAATACACCTAATAAGTTTGCTTATGTTTACTATGTTACATTAAGTAGCTTTTTGAAATGGAGTAGATACTTCGATTTGTTTGATGGTGTTTGAATGCATCATTTTTGTTTGCCAAGTATTTGCTGGATTTTTGTATTAGGATGAGTGAGTAAGTTGAAATGTTTTAGATGACGATGATGACAATCAACAGGAGTTGTTGAGCGTTTTGAATTTTAACCCGCATAACTCGAGACAGGAAGGTTAGTTTATAAAGATTTTGAGCTTGATGGTTTCGATTGGGCCCAAGGAAGGCCATAGGCTACTTTATGTCTCGAAAAGAAAACTTTGACAGGATGATATAGGGGATGAAAGTTTGCATGGGATTCGGCGATTCCAAGACAAATTTGATCATGCCGCCAGTGAGAAGGTCAAACGTTTTACGTCGCAACAAATACGGACGAACAGTCAGATTGGAATATTAACAATCGAGAGAATATGTCAGAACTTCGGGAAAGAATATCATGCAGTCGTCCATACTGGAGACCGAGATAGACAAAAACACAATCGTCATCAGCATAGCGTTCCATGTGTCTCACATGGTCAATTGTATGTGGCTTTCTCACGTGTCGGCAAACCTCTCGCTATATACCATAAAGCACTTCAGTGAAAGAGCGGTAGGTTGGCCGACAAGTAAATCGCTGCGGTTGTATTTATTTTAAGATAAATTTTGAATTAAGAATTTAAATTGACCGGAAGCGAAAGCTCGGAATTATTAATTTCACTAACTACATTAACGAATTTTTGCGGAACGAAGTTCGCCGGGCCAGCTAGTATAATATATAAGATAATTTAAGATAAGATAAGATAAGATTATCAGCCCCAGGTTTTTCGAAGCATGATTTAATATATTTGATATATGACTTTGACGTACCAAAAGGAGAAGAACAGAACCTAATTACCTTTAGAGATTTTAAAAATATTAACTACGAAAGTTTAGAGACCGATGTTGCTAATGTCGATTGGGAGCAAATTTATTATATGTCTTCGGTTGAGCAACAAGGTGTTTTTTTGCAACATAATATAAAAGTGCTTTTCGATCAACACGTCCCATTAACATCTAATTTTATAAAATCAAATTCCCCACCCTGGTTTAGTAATCAAATTCTTGATTTAATCAAGCAACGGGATTGTGCATACGTTATAAGCTACAGGAACTTTATGAGATGTACCGATCTTTACGTAATTTGGTTGTTGCTCGTATCCAAAATGCGAAGCGCGCCTATTACGAACACTTTCTTTCCTCTAGCAGTCAGTCCGGGAAAGATATTTGGAAAAAGTTGCGTAAACTAGGGAATGGAAGACAACAAATAGAAGTAGCTGCTGATGTAGATTGTGACATGCTAAATACGCAGTTTGTCTCTGTTGGGGTATCATTAACGCAATATTCTCATTCCGAAACTCGATTACCTTGGCAAATACGAGAGGTTGATGATAGTGAGCACAACTTTAAATTCAACAATAATTTAACTGATAAAGACATTGTTGAAGCAATTCTGTCTATCAAGTCAAAGTTCAAGTTCAAAATTTGTGAAGCTTCTTCTTCCTAGTATTTTGAAGTACATAAATTATATTTTCAACAACATATACTTACCACCTGCGAGTACCCACTTTTATGGAAAAAAGCCAAAATACTTCCAATACCTAAGTCCAAAAATGGGGTAAATACAGAATACCGACCTATATCCATATTGCCGTTCTTATCGAAAGTGTTCGAAAAAACCATACTTAGGCAGCTTCAAGGCTACCTTTATACAAACAATCTGTTGAGTTCCGCTCAGTCTGGTTTTCGTGCAAACAGAAGTTGCAAAACAGCATTGTTGCTTATTGTCGATGACATTCGTAAAGCCATGGATAACAGCAGTTGTACATTTTTAACACTGCTTGATTTCTCAAAAGCGTTTGATACTGTTAACCATATTGAACTCTGCAAGAAGTTGTTAAGTAATTTTGGTATATCTCCTCTGGCAGTAAAACTTTTATACTCCTACTTGACTGGGCGTCAACAATGTGTGGCAGTGGGCAACAGATTGTCTTCATTCCTAAGGCTTAAAGCAGGTGTACCACAGGGTTCAGTCCTTTTTGCACTGCTGTTCTCCCTATATGTGAATGAACTTCCTACACTAGTCAGACATTGCTCAGTTCACATGTTTGCCGATGATGTCCAGTTATACTGGAGTTGCCCGCCAACTATAACATTGCAAGTACAATAGAAAAAATTAATGATGATTTGCAAATTATTCAGGAGTGGGCACCTAAGCACAGCCTGTCCTTGAATCCGGGAAAGTCAAAAGCATTGTGCATGTGCATATAATAAGCACCGCTTAGACACCTCCAGATTTCCTTCTGTACAACTGGGAATTTCAACCATATTTCCGCTTATTCCAGGCAAATAACGGGCTTGAGATTAGAAGATTTGATTACATTTAGATCACTTACACTACTTTTTGGGATCATGAAATCGCATCAACCTGACTATTTGTATAACAGGCTTAATATTTCAAGATCTCAGAGAACAACTGTTTTAATACAGCCGAGATTTAACTGTTAACAATCTGAGCGTACTTTTTTTGTCCATGCCACCCGCCAATGGAACTCATTGCCCATACACCTCAGAAGAATCACAAACGCAAACATATTTAAAACTGATTTTTTAAATACTTAGCTAGAAATGCATAAATCATATTTATTCACATAACTTGCTAAATTTTAGAACATTTAAATAATGAAAAATGATTTCTGAAAAACCTACTTTACATTGCTTTGCTGAGATCGAAGCTCAAAAAAACATGTCATATGTAAGCTAACAAAAAAAATACATATATGTATTTGAAAATGGCTGGTATGCAAACAACTATATTTCGAAATGTTTGAACCGCAAACTGTCATGCAATCTCGGTTTTGCCGCAGAAGAAAATGAATGCATTCATATATTTTGAATGACTTTTTTCTTATCAAGAAAATATTTAATTTGATCGTAGGTTGACTAACTTTTTTATTCTTAAAGCATTTTAAAAACAAAAATTTAACAAAAAGAAAAATCCCTTTGAACCTTTTAACTTATTGCCGATCTGATATAACTGTCAAATATGACTAATGCGACGGAGAGAGAGACAGAGGCAGTATTTTGTTTGGTTTGCCAAGAAAAAAAAAAAGCCATAAAAGAAATGTCAAATATGTTTATCTCTGTTTTGCTTTTCAAAAAAAAAGTATCTTCGTCTTGCTCTCTTGGTCAGTTCCTATGTCTCTCATTCATTCATAAATCCTGTACACACAACACACCTGGCGGTAATAAGAAGGGAAACGATTTATTCTATGTAGGGGAAAGAAAGAACTATTTTCTACTCTCTGCACAAACGCAGGTGAGTATGTGTATAGTCTATTAAATAGGAAGGAGAGAGATGCCTTATCATTAAAGAGTAAAGCGGCCTATACACCTCATATACTTGCATGTGCAATGCAATCATAAACTATGCATGCTGCACACACAATCAGTGATTTAAAATTAATGTCGATTTCCATTGGGATTTTACAGATTTGCTCACAGATCTCAGATTTTTCGTGCCCAATGGAACATAAAACGAGATTTTTCTTCCTCCGCATTTGTGGTAGTGCGTGTTTGAAAAGTCAGCTGTTCTTAAATTGCAATTTATGCTTATAAAAATCCACTCAATTTGTGTTGATATCCATTGCGCCGGCCAAATGTAAATTTTTCTTTATTTTTCACAGACTGGTCTTCTAAATACGTAATTAATACACACTTTAAAGTTTGACAAAAGGCAAATGTTTTGGTGTTAGTGTAAGTAGATGTGAATCTTGCTCAGATATCGAGATTCGAAAAATTGCTATGACTCTCAAAAAAAGTGCTTTTTTTGCGGCCAATGGAACATGAAATCTGACAGCCAGCTGATTTCGAGAGCAGAAAAACTGCTCTGACTCTGAAAAAAAGTGCTTTTTCTGTCCCAATGGAAATCGACATAACTTTTCAGATTGTACTTTTCACAAGTTGAAATTGTAACTTTTAGGACTGAAGTATAACTGCCGTTATGGAAATTCGTAGGTATATGAAGTTAAGTTAAATATGCCCACATTATTTTTACTACATATTTACTAAGCTCTTGATTTAAAAAAAAACAAATATGTCTCCTCCTTGGCCTTTAATTAAAAGAAGTCAATATTTCGAAAACATTATTGGTGCCATATCATATGACCATAATAAAAAATACATCACATTGTTTTTGAAAACATAGGAATTCAGACTTTCAAAGGATAAAATAATAATAATAGTTAGTACCACCTCAGGATTTGTGCTTATTACTGCGCTTTGATCAATATCACTATTATTTGTGAGTTCTTTCCTAAAATTCTTTCAATTTTAAAATTATGACATGCTTCATTTGTTAACAAATTCTTGGTTTCAATTCACTGAACATTTGTTATATTTGTATCAACTATCAACTGATACAATTGTATCCGCTTTTCAATCGCACTACAGCGGGTGAAGGTATAAAAGGTGTAGACACTTTTGCAACGTCTTTGTCCTGCTCTTTTGGCCAATTTATATTTCATTTCATTTTATTCATCAATAAATCGCATTTTAAATTTAGATGGAATGTGGTGTGTGGGGGGTTGGGGGGCTTGGGATTGAAAGAGATAGGGTGTGAAATGTATACGGGACTGAAAGAAAACGAATACCTGTAACGGTAATAAGAAGGAAGACGAATTATTTTATACCGTGGAAGGAAATATCTCTTATTCGATAACTCAGGCGTTATGAGAAAAAGATATTTTATTTGCAAAAAAAAATGCCCTACAAGATAGCAAATTTCTTAGATCTTATTTTTCCATCAACTGTTCTGAAACCACATTTTGCACGGGCGAAGCCGGGGGTTACAGCTAGTCTCCAATAATACTGAAACTCGTGGTAGACAATATTTTCCCCCCAAATATCACGTACATACTATGTGCAATATTGTAAGAGAAGTCAGTGCAGATGACAAGATATGCGACGGCATTCCGTCGTCAATAAAAGCGGCCAGACATGTTTATGATGACGATGCAGAAGTTCAAAGGAATGTTTCCCGAAAAATGGAAAATGCAACATTTGGTCCTGCTACCAAAAGGGAACAAGCCACCAGGAGAACTATCGTCCTATCCCCCAAATGGACACCAAGGTAAAGATCCTCAAGAAATCTACAATAACTTACTAGTGGCAGACGAGAGACGGACCCTTTCAGACTACCAATTGGGTTTTAAGAAAATGCGACAAACTCTTAAGCAAAGTTGCCATTGCTAAAGGCGCCGTCGTAGGGGAAAGATGGCTCTTCGGGACAAAGAACTACTGTGCAGTAGAAGATCTCTCGCCAGGATAGAGCTTCAAAAGACATCGAGATTTTTGGGATTGACAAAATTAAGGTACCGCTGAAAATCGCTTTTGTAATATTTGTTTAATCGGTTAAGGTTGATATCCTATATAAAACATTGAGATTGAGCGAGCGAGTGATAAGACGTACGAGTATAATAGATAAGAATAATAAAGTCACTTTGGTGGAGAAAAGTGCCATCGCTCGAAAGATGGACACAAATAGCTGAAACTGTGGATGCATTTTGTTCCATATTAAAATGTGATTGTTTTAAATGCAAAAATTCGATTCGAGGAGAGTCGGGAATTATATGCGCTGGCGTTTTCGGAAAAAGTTTCCACCGTACGGTAAAGTGTAGCGAAGTGGATCAATATAGCAGTGGTATTCTCGAATCGAAGATTGTATTTTGTATATACACAACGTTGATATAGTGAATAAAAATGTACACTATTTGAAAGAATACAACACGAATTTGAGGAATCACTTAAAAATCACGAAAAAGAAATAAAGAATTTACTTGAGGCAATTGAGGAAAGATACGCCGACAGACGAAGAGAAATGAAAATAGCACAACAAACATGTATAGGAAGGTAGTGAAGCTCAGCCATACCATTTACGCATTGAAGGAGACCTCGGGCTACGGCTAAGGTTTTCAGTTATTTAATTCAATGCCTCAAGATATAAAAAACGAAAGAAATTTGGCCATATTCAAAAGAAAAACTGTAAGCTTCATAAGATGTAATTTTCCACATAGTATATAATTAATTTATCTTATTTATTTAGTATCTTGTGATTTTTTTTTAAATGATTTTTAAATAGTGGATAATCCGCTAAATATATGAAACAAACAAACAAAAAAAACTTACAGACACGTCATCCAGAATATCTTTACAACAGAATAAATTTTGCCAGCTCACAGAGAATAGCTGCTTTAATTCGGCCTAGGTCTAATTCCTTACAATCTGAACGCACATTTTTCGTCCATGCCACTCTCTCATGGAACTCAGAAGAACCATAAACACAAGCGAATTCAAAACAAATACTTGGCCAATGATAATAATTAATTAACTTTAAGTAAAAATAACTTTTAGGTTTATGTAGGTATATATAATTTTTTTATGTCACATCAAAATCAAATTTTATTATTTTGTTTCTCTATATGAAAGCACTCGAAGAACCCAACAATAATGTTATTAAGCATTTCACAACTCATAAGATAATGGGATATGTAATCTCTCTCTAACATTATGAAATCTCTCTATATATATAAAATTGTTGAAAGTGCGTTGTGACTTTATAACTCACGAACGGCTCAACCGATTTCGTCTTGAAGCAGGGATGGTTTATGAAAAAAGAAAAGTTGGAAAATTCTCAACAGGTGGCGTTGAAGGCACACATTTCGTTTTTCATGGGGAAAAGCACTTTGAAAAAAAAAATAAACTGAATAGAAATCTAGTAGTGACACTTCAAATACAAAAAAAAATATTTTATAACGGGTGATTTTTTAGCTGGTTTGGTTTTGGCAACACTGGTTTTGACAGCTGACGTGTGTTTAGTACCTTGTGTCACTGTCAAACAGCATCAGTTTGGTTTGCAATTTAACCATGGATCGTCTTACAAATGAACAAAGCTTGCAAATTATTGAATTTTACTATCAAAATTCGTGCTCGGTTCGAAATGTTCATCGCGCTGCTTCCATTTTATTGTGTTCAGCGATGAGGCTCATTTTTGGTTGAATGGGTACGTAAATAAGCAAAATTGCCGCATTTGGAGTGAAGATCAGCCAGAAGCATTGCAACAGCTACCAATGCATCCCGAAAAAGCCACTCTGACTTTCCCATCTTGGCCTTGTATAGCGTTGGTGATTCTGCCTAGCTGCCACCTTTGAGGTGGGACGTTGTCGTCGTGAATGATGACCATAGTACCCGGTTCTATGTTTGGACTCGCTGAGAACCATTTGGAGCGACACTGAAGCTCGTTGACGTATTCATCTGACCATCGTCGCCAGAAGTGTGTTTTCACAGCATGTATCCTTCGCCACCGCTGCAGATAGCTGATGTCCACAACATCTGTTGGTGCCTCGGGAATGGCCTTGAGTGACGTACCGATGAGAAGATGACCTGGCGTAAGCGCTTCCATGTCGTTGGGGTCTGATGTCATCTGAGTTATAGGTCTCGAGTTCATGACCGCCTCGATCTCGACGAGTGCCGTTGACAGCTCCTCGAATGTCAATTTGGCTCCGCACAAGCTACGATACAAATGGCCCTTGGCAACCTTCACGGCCGCCTCCCAAATGCCTCCAAAGTGGGGTGCCCTGGGGGGTATAAAATGAAAATTTATGTTATGGTTACTACAAAAATATGATATAGTTTCTTGAGACGATTTCTTCATCATCATAATGTGCAATTCAAGAAGTTTTGACTGGGCCCCTACGAAATTGGTTGCGTTGTCGCAATGAATGTCGCTTGGAAGGCCTCTACGACCTATCATTCGTTTTAAAGCAGCAATGAATGCTTCCGCCGTAAGATCTGTAACTGCCTCCAAATGAACCGCTTTAGAAGAGAAGCAGACAAATACCGCTATATACGATTTGTAGGGTACCTTGCCTCGAATTTTCAGATATGTGCTGATTGGGCCACAGAAGTCAACTCCGCAGACTAAAAATGGACGTGACGATGTTGATCTTTCTTGAGGCAGATTTCCCATCACTTGTTCCATCAATTTCGGACGATATCTCACGCAGTGAATGCACTGCCGGACAGCCTGCCTGGCGATCTCCCTAGCGTTTATGATCCAAAATCGCTGCCTTAGCAAGGCTACGAGTGACTTCGCCCCCGCGTGGTAATTCGACTGATGCAGATGCCGAACAAGAATTTTGCTGAATTCGTTGTCTCGAGGGAGCAGAAGGGGATGTTTACAATTTTCGGGGATGTTGGCATTTTTAAGTCGTCCACCTACCCGTAGTAAACACAAATTATTGGTTTTTTCAATGAACGGATTGAGCCACTTTATACATCCTTTCAAACTTCTGTTTCTTTTGATGGATTCCATTTCTAACATAAAGCAGCTAGTTTGCACTGCCGAAACAACAAGTAAAAGTGCATTATCTAGTTCCACTGGAGTAAGTGCTCTGTTCGTACAGTTTGGCTTATGTTGTATTCGATTGCAAAACCGAACAACATATGCTACCGTTCTAAGGACTTTGGTATATGAACTGCAGCGTTCCAACAATTTCAACAACCAGTTTTCTTCTGCTTTCTGGCAAATCATGATGGTTTTCCGCTTCTCCAGCACTAGATCTTCTGGGGAAAGCGCTAGTTCGACAATCGACGGCCAATTTTCTTCCCTTTGAAGTAAATATTTAGGGCCCTGAAACCATATAGATCTCTTCAATTCCTCGACTGTACAGCCCCTAGACACGATATCTGCTGGATTCTCAAGAGTGGGCACATGTCTCCAGATTGTACCTTGTGTTTCTTCCTGTATTTCTGAAACTCTATTTCCAACAAATGTACCGAGCTTCGACGAATGAGTAGAAATCCAATGCAGTACGATGGCCGAATCTGTCCAAAAGAATATGTTCGACGGTGATTTCCCAAAGATATTTTTTATCTTTGCCCAAAGTTTGGACAACAAATGTGCAGCGCACAGTTCTAAACGAGGAAGTTGTTTTTTCCGTGTTGGTGCAACTCGTGATTTAGCAACTAGCAGGTTTGTCTGAACCAAACCCGATGAATCTGTAGCTCTCAGATACAGACAGCAGCCGTATGCCAGCATAGACGCGTCTGCAAATCCATGGACTTCATATCTACCAGTATCTGTCATTAGTGCGTGTCGTGGAACAGTTAGGTTTTGCAGCGAATGCAAATCATGGATGAACTGTCTCCACTCGAAGTCAATCGCTTCCGGGATTGATGCGTCCCAATCCAGTTTTTCTAGCCATAATCGTTGAAGAATTATCTTTGCCCGAATGATTACTGGGCTCATTAGCCCCATCGGGTCAAAAAGTGATGAAGCGAGCGAAAGGATACTTCTCTTTGTGTACTTCGTAAATGTTTTAATTGGTTTGTAAGAAAAGATAAATTTGTCGTAATCAGAGTCCCAGGCGATTCCTAAAGTATTTGTAAGATTGGGGTCGGTGATATTGATCTCCTTCTTTTCTTCCCTTAAAGCCTGAACGACGCTGGGGCAGTTACTATTCCATTTAGCCAATTCTAACCCTGCTGACTTCAAAATTTGCGAAACTTCTTTTCGTATTTTTAAGACGCCCTCAACATTATCATGTCCGGTTAGCATGTCATCCACATAAAAATCAGTTCTCAAAACTTGGGACCCTACGGGATACCGGCTCTTATACTGTTCACTGAGGTAAAGAAGACTTCGAATTGCTAAGTAGGGAGCCGACGAAGTACCATATGTCACCGTATTCAATTGGAAGGTTTGCACGGGTGTTGTTTCGTTTTCTCTCCACAAAATAAATTGGAAACGGCGTTGAGATGGGTGAATCAGAATTTGACGGTACATCTTAACGATGTCTGCAGTAACCGCATAACGATGCAGGCGAAAACGAAGAAGGATATTGAAAAGATCGTTTTGGATTGTTGGCCCCACCATTAAAATTCCATTGAGTGAGATTTGAGATGAGGTCCGACAAGAAGCATCAAACACAACTCTCAATTTTGTAGAAGTGCTATTTTCTTTAACTACGCATTGGTGCGGCATATAATAGTGGGGTTGGCTTAAATTGGGTTCCTTTACCCGAGTCATGTGGCCTAATGTCTCGTATTCCTTCAGAAAGGCTACGTACCGTAACTTCAACGGCTCGTTTTTGGAAAGCCTACGCTCAAGTGCTAAGAACCTGCGAAATGCGATATCATACGACACCCCTAAGCAACGAGGATCCTTCTTGAAAGGAAGTTGAACCATGAGTCGACCGCTGGGTAAAACTTCCACATTCTGCTTAAATAACTCTTCACACTCCTTCTGTTCCTCTGTCCAGTCAGACTTGCGTGCTTGAACTTCTTCCAGTTCCCAGAATCTTTCGACGAGCTGCTCTAAGCGATCTTCCCTCGTCAAGCTAATACAGCAACGTGCACTATCTTGTTCCGCTGTTGTTTTGTATACACCCGATACTATCCACCCAAAGAAAGTTTTTTGTAACGTTGGAAGTCCTCTGCCGAGTTTAATTTGTCCTACCTGCAGCAAATCAAAAAATGTTTCAGCTCCCAATAGCAAGTCTATTGACGAGGGTTGACAGAAATATTCATCTGCAAGCTCGGCATTTTCCGGCATGTTCCAGTTCTTTGAATTAAGCGCTGACTCTGGCTGATAACCGGTTATTGCCGGAGCAACTAGTAATTCCAAAGATAACTCGAAATCATTGTATCTAGAACGGATAGTTGTCTGAGTTTGGAAATGGATTTTTGTTTCGCTAACCCCAATTCCAGAGATATTTACTTGTGTCTTCTCTTTCTTGACCTGAAGACTATTTGCAAATCTTTCACTAATGAGATTTACCTGAGAGCCTGAGTCGAGAAGAGCCCTACCAATTTGAAAGATGCCTGACGAATCCTGAACGAGGACCAACGCTGTTGCTAGAATGACTTGAGTTCTTTGAACCTTTGGCTTTTGAACTGCTGCGTGAACTGCTGCTGACGTTGAGGGTTCATTTTTGTCCATGGTAGTAGTTAAGGAAACTTCATCGCTTCTTCCGATGCTCTCATTTGGTTGTACCCTGTGTAAGAGGCTGTGATGGGGTTGTCTACAATTTTTACATCTGAATGATGATGGACATTTCGCGACTCCATGTCCTTTTCCTAAACAGTTGAGGCAAAGGCCCAATTTCTTTACGGTTGTGAATCGATCCTTGATAGAAAGTGAGTTGAAACTTGTACAACTGGAGATAGAATGACTGCTTTCACGACAAAAGCTGCAACATCTTTGAGTTGTAGTCAGTGAAGTTTGGGAACGATGGCAGTTGGATGTCCTGCTGTGTAATTCCCTTCGAGTAGGCTCCGAACGTGAATGTTTGCTCTCCCTTGCCTCGAGGTATTGGCAGCGCTTGCTCAGTATAGTAGCGCATTCTGACCACTTAGGAAGGGACGTGTAGTTCAAATGTTCGTCCCATTTTGACTGACTTTCAAAATCGAGTTTAGACATCGCAATATATATAATGATTGCGTTGCATATGTCCTCATAAGAGCCTAGTGACTGTAGCGAATTGAAGAGCGCTGATATGTTGTCTATTAAACTTCGCAATGAGCTAGCAGAAGACTTTTGGGTTTTCGGCAAATCAAATAATTCAGAAATGTATTCCAAAAAGATTAAACAATCATTGTCATATCTTTCCTTGAGTAATGCGATAGCTTTGGGATAGTTATCCTCAGTGACTTGGAAAGCCTTTACTGTTCCCAATGCTTTATCACTTAGACAAGTCAATAAGTGATTGAATTTTTCTATTTTCGTTAGAGAGGAGTCGTTATCTACTAACGTCGTAAATGAATGAATAAAATTCTTATATTCAGAATATTTCCCATTAAATCGCGGCAACTTCAATTTCGGTAAATGATTAACAGGTTGTGCGACAGAAAATGTTGCCTCAGTCATACTGGCACGTCTATTTGAACCCAATAGAGAGAGAATTTTTGTTTTTGTAGCGATATACAAGTCTTCTAAATCCCCGCGACATTTTTCCGATGGTACTAGTCGCTCGATCTGCGTTTGGTATACCAGAAGTTGTTTGAAGTACGATTCAACTATACCCAACCGACATTCTAATTCGGTGGGTGAAAGAGTACTTCCCTTTGAGTCCACTATATTTTTTATTCTGCTGATGTTGCCCTTGGTCGATGAGCGCAGCTGCTTCAGCTCATCGATGGTAGAGCTTTCATCGTCACTCATGTTGAATGTATGTAATTATTACTTTTGAAAACAATAACAAATTCAACTAATAGGTACTATCGTCAATGAAGGGACAACAGATCTCTAATTTGCTATGCGGAAACACCTCAATGGCAACTCGAACAATATTGTTAGTAATTCGACAACTAGAAAATGTCTGTATGTTGAAGCGAATCCAACGGCGAATTATTGCTCCGAGTTCGTTGACTAGCAAATGCTCGGAAGAGATTTTTACTATGTGATTGGGAGCTGTCCTTCAGTAATTGGAAAATTAAAGCTTTTCTTCTGCATGTGATCAATGCAGTACTCTCTCCGGCGACGACGAAAATTGCGAGTAGTGGTAGAGTAGACGAAGTGAAGATCAATGCAGAAAAGCTTTTGACACAAATTGGAAAAGAACACAATAGTTCAATTTCCTATAAGCGATGGATCGATAGACGGCGAAGCGTGGAGATGACGACGACGAGCAGTGCAGGAGGATTAGCGAAGCTTTTAAATGACGATAGGCGAACAATGGTGTAGTAGAAAGAGGCGAAAACTTGGCGGCGAAGCGTTGAGATGACGACGACGAGCAGTGCAGGTGGATTAGCGAAGCTTTTAAATGACGATAGGCGAACAATGGTGTAGTAGAAAGAGGCGAAAACTTGGCGGCGAAGCGTTGAGATGACGACGACGAGCAGTGCAGGTGGATTAGCGAAGCTTTTAAATGACGATAGGCGAACAATGGTGTAGGAGAAAGAGGCGAAAATTGTGGAATGTAAAATTTTTGTGGATTTTAAATTAAAATTTGTTGTGTTAGCATGTGCTATGCTTAAACATTTGAGGGCCTGCCAATGTTACGGCACTTGAAATTTCTTGCAGCAATATGATGAATAAGTATTATGTAATTATAAATTATGATTGGCAATCTAAGCCAATGCTTTTGACTACGAATATGCATGCATTGTTTATTCCATCGAAAGTGCGTTTACTTTTTTTTTTTTTTTTTTGCAATGAATTGGATTTTTGCTGTTCTTGCGCACGTTCGATAGAATCGACTTTTATAACGTACCTGGGTTGGTAGGTTATACTTCTCTACCAAATGGACCTTAACTTCTGGGATTTTGACTTCTTGGTTGGTTGGCTGTGTGCTCCTTGTCCTCTCTGTTCTATTTATCCTCTTCGTCTCCTTTCTCTCGTATCTTCTTGGTTAATTTTTCCGCCGTGCACTCGCGTCACCGAACCGAACTCGAATTGTTTTGTCGCGACTCGGGATACCTAGGTATTTTATTTTTCCACTTTTGTAAATGTTTTATGAGTCTATCTACGCAGATTATTGTGGCATACGATTTTTGTGTCTTTTCACTACCACTGGCTTGTCTATAGCACAAAATTCACTTTATCGCTCAAACTATTTGTACGATTTTCGCGATGTTACCGGGGTTCTTTTCTACGAAGTTGGGCGCCAAAATGAACGGTTGAACCTATTTCTGACCGTCTTGATCGAGAACTCTGCGAAAGCGAAAGCGAATAAAAACAACTTATTTCCACCAATGTGGTTGTACAAGAAATGCATCCGTTCTTTATTGAAAGTGCTTTATATACAATTCGTATGTTACGGGTTGAAGCTTTATTGAAATAACAACAATTGGAGTACAGTATACTTTTTTAATTATGGCGATTGGTATAATTGTAGGCGCCAGATTTGAAATTAGTGACCATGTCTCATCTGCTCCAACAGTGCGGTTTATGGGCCGGCGGTATTATTGGGCCATATTTCTTCAAAGATGATGCGAATCGCAGCGTTACTGTCAATGGTGAACGCTACCAAGCGATGATTACAAACTTTTTTTTGCCCGAAATGGAAGTTCTTGACTTGCATGATATGTGGTTTCAACAAGACGGTGCCACATGCCACACAGCACGCGAAACAATGGCGCAATTGCGAGGCGAGTTTGGTGAACAGTTAATTTCACGTTTCGGGCCGGTCAATTGGCCGCCTAGATCGTGCGATTTGACACCATTAGATTATTTTTTGTGGGGGTATGTCAAGGCTAATGTGTATAGGGACAAGCCCGCTTCGATTGACGCACTGGAAGCCAACATCCATGCATTCATTCGTGAGATACCGGCCGATATGTGTGAAAGAGTATGCCAAAATTGGACTCAGCGGATGGGCTACCTGAGACGCAGCCGCGGTCAACATTTGCATGAAATTATCTTTAAACATTAAATTGCAAGGTTCAAACTATCGATTCAAATAAATATTTCATTCATTTTTTCGAATTTTTTGTGTTTTTTTTTTTTAAAAGTTCTAAACCTCTTAAAAAATCACCCGTTATTTTCAAAGCAATTGTTGTTGTCAATTATTTTTATTATTTTCCAATCAAATTGTTGTTGTCAAAAATTTGTTGTCATTTTTTTTTTAAATATGTATAACCAATAAGTTTGTTTATGTTTACTATGTTACATTAAGTAACTTTTTGAAATGGAGTAGATACTTTTTTTATTTCATGGTTTTTCAATCCATCATTTTTGTTTGACATGTATTTTCAGGATCCTTGCATTAGTATGTGTGAGTAAGTTGAAATGTAGGGTGATTAAGATGACGTGGACAATTATGACAGGCAACAGGAGTTGTGGACCGTTTTGAGTTTGCACGTAGGGGTTGTTACGAAAAATGAGCGTGTAACAATTGTGGTATTCTGCTCATTAGTGAATAGGGTTATGGGGAGCGCAACTCAAAGGTACCATAACACCTTCGGTACCGGTGTAGAGAGAGAAGGGAAAAGGCTTATCATTTACCAACCAAGTTGTTAGGTGCGGTTAGTTTTCTTCATGGCTGTTAAAGTTACAAATATTTCGTCGGTCGCTGATGGACTATATTGTTAAGCATCGTGTTATTTTTTTAGTTATACTTGATGTTGGATGTATTCGATTGAATGGCAAAAAGAGGCTTGCATCATGCGCACATTCTCATTTGGTTAGTCGAAAGAATGCAACCAGACCAAGTTGATGACATCATATATGCCGAGATTCCAGATCCCGAAACCGATCCAGACCTGCTTGATGTCATAATTACAAACATGATTCATGGGAAGGTTTGAAAATGACATCAGTATTTTTATTTCACATTTTCTGTTTCGTGCGAACCAACTTACAAACACGTGAAAACCAACCAATTTAACAGCTCACCAAAAATTCGATCTCGATCACATTTCAGTTACAAGTCATTCCCAAATACATTATACACACTTTTACTGTTACGGAAATATGTCTGAAATGTAGGAACAGCGCTTGCACTATAACCATCAATTTCTACTTGAGTTCCGGACCCGATAGGTGGTGCTGAAAGATAGGATACCACACTATAGGTGGTACTTTGCAAAACATAAGCGGTATAGGAAAACGATTTGTGGCACCTCCCATTCAAAAATAAAATCAAGCGCTATTTCTAATGTTGCATAATTAAAATTATAATTGACATTGTCTAAATAAAGCACTTTGCAAACCTCAGCGGATTCCGCTTACTCAGAACGGCTAGCCATTGGTATTTAAGCGTCTACATAAAATAGCATGTGCATTGTGCATGCTCGAAATTATTACTTTCATTACATTAACGAACTTGGGCGGAACGAAGTTCGCGGGGTCAGCTAGTGTTTATATAAAAAAATGTTCTGCATACATACATACCTGCAAATAATACAAATGTTGTCAGATAGCCGCAATTCTTCAGCAGTTGCATCAGGGTAGAGAGTGTTCATGTTGCGTATGGCCCTTCTTGACATTATTACATCGCTAAGCGCCTTTTTAAAGCTCCTGTAAATATAAACAAATGAAAATAGAATCTATATCTACATATAGGTAGGTACATACATACATATATCTATATATATAAAATAGTGTGACGTAGACGTCTGTGTGTGCACTCATAACTCGAAAACGGATTCGTTTTAACGATTTAGAGCTTTATGGAATGTGTATTGGCAGAGACTACTTATTCTCACGAAAACATTCGCCCCTATCGTGGAACTTGGAATCCTATAATACATTCGATGTACCATTCGGTAAAGTGAATGCGTTTCTTAATTATGCACGCAAATTCCTTAGGATGCTCTTTCCACATTGTTTATTATACTCTAATATAAGCCTATATTTATTTATTATTTGATTTTTGTAAAATAAATGTTAAATTGTTTTGCTCTGTATCTGCTGCCATTTAATGCAAAACAGCTGATTTGCCGATCAACTTTGAATAAAAATACCTGTCGATAAGGAAGTCTCTCTCGGCGGATTTCACGATGTATATGGAGAGTGAAAGTGAATGGAGTATATGAAGTGAATCTCAAATACGCCGTATTCCACGATAGGGGTTTATGAAAATGAAATAGGGGATGAAAGTTTGTATTCATAATAAATCTCTCGGCCTTACCAATAATCAACTTTAGTCTGGCACTTTACGAAAAGACTCCACACTTTCCAAAATCCCTTTACCAATAAACAAATATAGTTGCCAGACTATCGCTAACTGTAGGGTTAAATGTTAGTGTTGAGAAAGCCATGTTTATCTCGGACATTAGCTAAATAAATCCTCCCTTATGTCATTTTGAAGACAAGTGTTGCCCAACCATCCAAAATCGCGGTATTAAATTTCGAAATAGGAGAGAATTTAATACGATGTTGTTCAGCCTGAGCATTTACAATTATTAATTAATTTTAGTAAATTGTGAATGTTTTCTAATTTTATTCATTGCAATACAACAATGCAAATGGTTTTTAAGTCTAACAATCACAATATTGTACAAATGTATGCAAAATATTGAAAAATTTTGCTTTTTTGTTTTATCTCTAAACACGTGAGGCAAATATTTTTCTCTGTTTTATCTTGTTTAACCGCTAGTTCTTGGTTTTTGATTGGTTTTCCTCTGTAAATAGTTTGCGAGCAACGAAATTAATTTAATACAAGTTTGGGATATTTCCAAGACTTTCTTGACAGTCGTCGCAAACAGAAAAAAACCGGCCAAGTGCGAGTGTCACTCGCGCACCGAAGGTTCCGTATTTGGCTAAAGTCCAACACATCAGATATTATTTGAAATCTATATCATTCAATCTTTCCCCTCTTCATGAATTCATCACAATTTGGTTTAATTTAATTACTTAATATTTTTACTCTCAAAAATTACTCGCAGATGAATCTCATTTTCTAATTATTACCTAGTACCCAACCCACGCCAATTTTCCATTCTGTATGCGACCTGTCCCAATTGAAAAACTATTGACCAAAAATATATTACTTTTATTTTGTTCTGTACTCCCCAAAAAATGTATTATACTCCCCAACGAAATTATGAAGCGACAGCCCTGGTGTCTTTGATGGGGTCAATTGTGCACAACTGCGTAGTAGATTAGAACATAAATGAGAGCAACGTATTTTACATGGTAAAATTATCTTTTTTGAAAATATCTTGTAAACTATTAACTTTTCGGCAAAACAGTATTCAGCACATATATAGATAAGAACATGATCTACAAAAAAGGAATTTATGTATTTTTTTGTGAATCAAGAAATAAACCGTTTTTTGGGCGAATGAAAATATTTTTTTCACCAGATTACTAATTAATCCAAAACCAATCAATGTATTCCTTCCATTGGTATTATTGTCGTTTAACTAGAGGTTATACCGGATGTTGTGTGTAAATTTTAGCCTCCTATGTCAATCGGTTCTTGAGATAGACCTGGTAACAAAATTGGCTTAGTGGGTTCGGACAGACAGACAGACAGACAGACAGACAGACAGACAGACAGACAGACAGACAGACGGAGAGACATCCGAGCGAAACTAATAAGGTTACGTTTTTTCCCTTTGGGTACGGAACCTTAAAAATCGAGCTGTCGTGGGACGGCCGAAAGAAGCGAATCATTGGACGTAAAGTATTGGCCCGTGTTACGTGGCGGCCTATTTAAAATTCATTTTAATTTTTCATAGTGCCAGTTAGTTTAGATTACTCTCTCTGTTCCTCTTTCGCTCTCTACACACATATATTTAAGAATTGTTCGACTTTTCTTTTTTCCTAAACCATCCCAGAATCAAGACGAACAACACAAAACAAAAATCATCCAAATCGGTGGAGCCGTTCTAGAGTTTTCTTCTTCCAAGTGCGCCATGGAGGGGGAAGTTAACGCTACGGTGACGATTTTTTTCGGTTTACTCCCCATCTTTTTGAATAATTTATATGCGTGACCCACCGACCGTCCGTAAAAAAGCTATATTCGCTTCAAAAAATATCTTCTTACCTAAGTTTGGACGGCTCATACAATTTTTCAACAATTCTCAGTACCTCAGGCGAATCAGGTAGATATTTTGTTGCATTCAAACCATATTAAAACTCTTTGCAAAAGGAGTTTGTTTACCGAGAATGAGGATCTCTAATGAGACAATGGTTGGTGTGAAAAGGTTCACTTCGCGGAAAATATAGTTATAAAAATAGAATTATC
This sequence comes from Cheilosia vernalis, assembly GCA_949126925.1. Classification (NCBI taxonomy): domain Eukaryota; kingdom Metazoa; phylum Arthropoda; class Insecta; order Diptera; family Syrphidae; genus Cheilosia; species Cheilosia vernalis. The sequence goes on from OX421358.1 coordinate 47,783,493, forward strand.
AGCATTCAGCAAAAAACATGCAAAATAACAAGTATATTCACCCCGATTACAGAATCCGATGAATGGTATGCGGATGGCTCCCGCCAATTTTTTGCACTTTCGCTATTATAGAATCCGCCGTAAAAATGTGCATGAATGTCGGTAACGCTGTTTTTGAAGCGAATATAGCTTTTTTACGGACGGTCGGTGGGTCACGCATATAAATTATTCAAAAAGATGGGGAGTAAACCGAAAAAAATCGTCACCGTAGCGTTAACTTCCCCCTCCATGGCGCACTTGGAAGATGAAAACTCTAGAACGGCTCCACCGATTTGGATGATTTTTGTTTTGTGTTGTTCGTCTTGATTCAGGGATGGTTTAGGAAAAAAGAAAAGTCGAACAATTCTTAAATATATGTGTGTAGAGAGCGAAAGAGGAACAGAGAGAGTAATCTAAACTAACTGGCACTATGAAAAATTAAAATGAATTTTAAATAGGCCGCCACGTAACACGGGCCAATACTTTACGTCCAATGATTCGCTTCTTTCGGCCGTCCCACGACAGCTCGATTTTTTTTTTTTTTTTTTTTTTGGGATTATGAAATACGCAGCCCATCCGAACTCCATATCACTTTTAACGTTTTAAATCCGCACCAAAGTCATTGCGGACGCCAACGTAAACAAAAATGGAAATTCATAATTAATTCATACACATTGAAGTTTTTGAATATATTTTTCATTTTTAAGCAGAAAAAGAACAACAACTCGTGCACAATTTGAGAAGATGGTGGAGGCAATGAAAAGAGAGTCGGATATTGCGAAAAATTTGACCAAAAAATCGCCAGATTTATTGCAGGAATTTCTGTCGCCATTATCGCATAGGTAATGATTTGAACCACTATTTCCCCAAACAAGTGAGTCGTGACTCGAACCAGGATATTAAGCGTCCACATACCTGATTCTCAGTCAAAAACTGACAGCATCGATAAGAAAGTTCGAAAATGATAAGGAAGTGTTGCGAATCGGCAATGTTGTTCTTCCGGCTGATTTGATAATTATATTTATCGCGGATGTGAATGGAGTGTGGATCGAGTCAACTCCCCGGGAATAAATTTTTGCGGATTCTGTAATCGACATGATTAACTTCTGGAGGAGTAACATCCTAACAGGTAGTACGAAAATATGTTTGCATAAAAATTGCGTTTTATAATTTTCAGTTCGAATTTCAACTTTTGTCGGTTTCTGAGTTTCCCGAATTAAGTAATATCATTGTATATAAATCTAATAGTACTCTTATCAGACGAATTTTTTTATTTGGGCCGCTGCTCTGTAGAGGGCGTATGGTCGCATGGTTAGCAAAAGAATAACCTTTTCTCAGAGAAGAATTGTTTTGAGTGAGCGAAAGGACGGAGAACGACAAAAAAAACACACATACACTCTTGTCGTGGTACCTCGTGTCCGTGTGTCGTGTCGTACGCGTGCCTACTTGTTTTGGATTCCTTTGTGGGTATGTGATATGTGATGTGACTGGGAGCAGAATCGTTCGTCCCACCCGTGAGGTTTATGAGATATGATCATGATTGTGTTGGTTAATGGTTGGCTGCAGCTGTAGGTTGGCAAGACAAGATGAGATATCTTTCATTTTTCTATATTTTTCGCCGAAATGGTGATTGGTACATTTCCGAAACGTTGCTACATTTCATTATTTCTTTGAAATAAGCGACGTTTCTTTGCTTTGGGTTTTGCTGCATAGGCCCGTTTGTTGAAAGGTGGATATGTAATGTACTTAGATTATTATTCTTCTGGTTTTGTAGCTACATAATGTACCAGTACCAGGACATAATTTTTGCATTTAATCTCATATAGGTCATTATCAACGCTCAACCCAATCGGAAGCTAATAATTATCCGAGGATATCCGGAAGTTTTTCGTGATTTTAATCTGTGATCTACCTATATGCCTACGTTTACCTAACCTATTCCGAAAAAATAAAGCGCACAAACCTAGTTTTTCTGCAATCTTCCAGTTTTTCATAATTTTTGAGGAAAAACTTTAAACGTAAAGGGTAATTATGTTTCTCAGTAAAAGATTAATAAAATTGCACCATACTGTCCTCCGGTTAAGAACAACATGGAGTGCATTTGAAAAAATTTCGTATCTAGCATATGGGTACAAAGCGATGGAGATTTATAAAAACATTTTGGGTAAAAATGTTTCTCGCAAAAATAGGCAGTTTTTTCCAAAATGTGTGTTCCGAGAATGTTTTAACCAAATTTCCTTTCGGTGGTCATTTGGAACTTGAAAAAATGATAAGGAAAACACGCTGAGGCAATGAGTGTAGGCATCTGTAACAGGCATTTTTATTTAAAACTTAGGGCGTATGCACTTTAAAATAATAATAATTGTATTTTAATTAAAACAAGCACACCACTTAGTCTATTCTAATTGTAGCGCATACGTTACATAACTCTTTAAAACACATTAAATTTTTCAAATACGCGAAACTTAAAAGAAACTTCTAAATGTAAATTAATAGCTTTACTTTAAAATAAAAGGCAAAACACTTGTGGTAACTTTGGTTCCGTAATGCTTTTAAATCAATTTTTGCCTATGTCCACCCTATATATTTAGTATTGCAAGAACAATTTAGTTTCCAGCGGAAAGGGCGTGGAAATCATTTTACATATTGGCATACCTACATAAAATATATATTTTCGTCCAATTACCCTAATAATCAGACAACCCAAACATTTTTAAAGTTAGGAATTTTTTAGGCAACGAGCTCTGTGACACACAAACATCCATAAAAAACATACATCAAAAAAATATCACTAACAAGCAAAGATCGAAAGAAGAAAATAAATAATTTGTACATGCAAACGAGATGAGATGATACACAAATTATCTCATATCTATTTGTTCGCACAATCCAGAAAATTGTGTTGCACTTTATGCGTACACACACAACTATACGAGTATACGCAGCAGGTACATTCATGCGAAGCGAACAGAAGTGCTTCTGTGTTCTTCTGTTTTTTTAGATCTAATAACAAATCCTGTCGTTTGTAGCTTATAGGGGTGGTTCATTGTGTTTACTATTTCGTTTGGTTCTCTCTTGCCTTTTTCTATTCTAACACGGTGTCTCCACCTGCAAATTTTCTTTCATGAGATCTGTCAAATTTGGTCGCGTTGAAAGAACCACAATATGAAATGAAATGAAGGGTGGGCATTTCATATCATGAAATTTCATTCGTTGAAATGTCGTTGAGCAGAGCACATCGTTGCGTTCTCGCATTAAAGGCCATGAAGGAATTAGAAGAATTGCGGAAACGAGCTGAGAAAAGAAAACGAAGGTTTTGGGTAAATCCATTTCTGGAAAAAAGGGAAATGCACAATTTAGAGGAACATTTGTTGAAAGATGTTCTGTGGGAAGATGACGAGTTTCGGAATTTTTGCAAAATGCATATTGACAAGTTTCTTCTACAAGGAACTGTGAATGTTTACGATCCATCTTAATTACTCTTTGTTTCGTCATTTGTGTTCTTCTAAAAGGATCTATAAATGTTTATGATCCTTTCTTATCCCTTTTCGTTGTAGCTATGCATATTTTCCATTTTCTGTTTTATGATGCTTGTAAAACTATCTGGAAATGTTTTTTTCCTTGTTTAAATTTTCGCACATCTGGCAATCGTGTAAACATAGCTTTAAAAAAATTGGTAAAAGGTTCGATGACCCAAAAATAAACTCATACAACACGAACTCATTCCCACTCAGCCATCGCTGGAAAAAAACAAGTAATAATAACCAGCTATTTCCAAGAGCAAAATCTGTCTTGATCGACATGCAAAACTATAATGCCCATGTGACTACATCCTAGATCCTACCTACATCCATTCTCTGTTCCCATTTACCATATCCTTGTAATGACTATACTTGTCTCGTTTTTATTCAAATACCTAGTTTCAGCGCTACAACCTACAACCGACCATTCGCCACTCAGCCATCGTGAAAATGAAAAACAAGTGTCAAACTGCACAGAAATTTCAGTCCCTCTCATGAAATCAATACCATGAAAGGAGTTGTGAAATACTTTTCATGAGACTGGTTTTTTCATGAAATTTGTGGTCTCCACGTGCAATCTGTCCTCTCATGAAAATTTTCATGCTAAGAAAATTGCAGGTGGAGACACCGTGTCAGTGACAGTAATTGGTGTCTGTGGTAAGTGCAAAACTATGGTTGCCGTCAATGATAATACAATGGTAATATATAAGCCATACAATTTTTTGTAGGTTAAATTGTATTTGTTTTCAAACCCGGAAGCGATAAAATTGTTACACGCTTCCTACGTGCGATTGTTATTTATTCTGAAATGAATGAGCCAGCTATTATTTCTATTTTCAAAAATATTCACTTGCTAACGACGCAATTGTGATGTTTAGACCTCTAATAAGTTTTTGATTTACATCGTCAGCCTACGAATAAATGAAACCATTTAAATAAACTGTGCTCCGTTTATTGAATAATTTGAAAGAGATTTTATTACGACACAAATGGACTCATAAAGAAATCGCGAGGTAGTATTAGAAAACAATGGAAAGCGTACCATAAAAGTACTGAAAATTGTGTCCGATCGAACGATATGGCATTACTGATTTGCATATGATATTTGACAGATCAGCGGATATTTTGTGCATTTCCTATTTTGCGTTTTGGTTTTTGCTTATAATTAGCCTCAAAGAGCATTGGAAAGATATGTGTTGGGCAAATTTAATTGCAATTTATGTATTCCTTCTTTTAGAATAAAATCCCCCTTGTGAAAGAGACCATTGACCTTGTTTTTCACGAAATCAAATTATGAAATTTGAATTCTGCAATGACAACAAATGTAATAGATTCTAAGAAAGTTGTCGAACTAGTAAATGTGGAGGTCTAATTGTTTATTGGTACCATTTCACAAATGCTGTACATTTTTACTAAAGCTGACATCTAACTAGTGATATCATCTAATTAGTGATTTTGGAAAGTATGGAGTCTTTGCGTAAACTGCCAGACTAAAGTTGATTATTGGTAAGGCTGAATATGTGTAACGAACAAGAAGGCGATAAAAGTTGAAAACAATTTATCAGTATGCTTCTTATAGCGAGGCAATAATATGAGCCGTATAATTCAAAAATAATAATAGTACTTACCTCATCGTGAAGAACATTGGCCGAAATACAAACATTGGTAATGCATATATCTTTGCCATGATAACCACAAACAGAACATAAAGTAGAACTTTGATTAATCCAATTATTAACTCCGTATACAAAAGGAATACAGCCTTATTCTCCCATGGGTTTTCAGTCTGCATCTCCGCTGCGTGTAGCAAATACTTGATTCCTATACTTGCGATCACAGTTAATAAAATTCCATATTCAAATCCAAATACAAGTTGCACAGTTGGACCTCGAACGATTGTCGAGTTATAAGCATGCAGTAGTAGGTAATAATCCATGCAACCTAAGACTACCAACAGACTTAAGACTCGAACATGAAACAGCCACCCTAAGACTGGACTGCGTTCCATCTATAAAAGAAAAACAAAATACGATTAGTTTATGAAACTTATAAATTATTATTGAATGAAAGCGTTATATTAGTTTCCTAAATGCAGTCAAATTAAAATTCTCCAATTGAATTTTTTGGGAAACATATCATGATATGTCAAAATTGAATTGCAGTCTGCCTAGAAATAAGATAAATAAATAGGTGGAGCAAACAATGGGCCTTACCAATAATCAACTTTAGTCTGGCACTTTACGAAAAGACTCCACACTTTCCAAAATCCCTTTACCAATAAACATATACAAAAAAAGAGCAAGTGACGTTTTTATGTTCGATTAGGCACACGAAATCTGAAATCTGAAATCTGAGGGCAAATCTGAAGAAGCCCAAACGAATACCACATAAGCAAAAAACAAAACACAAAATAGGAAATGCACAAAATATCCGCTGATCTGTCAAATATCATATGCAAATCCGTAATGCTCTATCGTTCGATCGGACACAATTTTCAGTACTTTTATGGTACGCTTTCCATTGTTTTCTAATACTACCTCGCGATTTCTTTATGAGTGCATTTGTGTCGCTCCTTCAAATTATTCAATAAACGGAGCACAGTTTATTTGAATGGTTTCATTTATTCGCAGGCTGACGATGCAAATCAAAACTCATTAGTGGTCTAAACATCACAATTGCGTCGTTAGCAAGTGAATATTTTTGAAAATAGAAATAATAGCTGGCTCATTCATTTCAGAATAAATTACAATCGCACTTAATTCGGGAAACTTAGAAACCAACAAAAGTTGAAATTCGAACCGAAAAATATAAAACGCACATTTATTCTCGTACTACCTGTTAGGCTGTTACCCCTCCAGAAGTTAATAAACTTGTTATTTTACATGTATTTTGCTGAGTGCTGATAATTCTATTTTTACAACTATATTTTACGAGAAGTGAACCTTTTCACACCAACCATTGTCTCATTAGAGGTCCTCATTCTCGGTAAACAAACACCTTTTGCAAAGAGTTTGAAAATTGTTTGGTTGCAACAAAATATCTACCTATGTCGCCTAAGGTACTGAGAATTGTTACAAAAAGGTATGAACCGTCCAAACTTAAGTAAGAAGATATTTTATTCTGTTTGCGACGACTGTCAAGAAAGTCTTGGAAATATCCCAAACTTATACACAATTTAGTTTTTATTAAGCAACTATTTAAAAAGAAAACCAATCAAAAAGTAATAACTAACGGTAAAACAAGATAAAACAGAAATATATGCTTCACGTGTTAAGAAGTAAAACAAAAATGCAATATTTGTCAATATTTTGCATACATTTGTACAAATTTGTGTTTGTTAGATTTAAAAACCATTTGCATTGTTGTATTGCAATGAATAAAATTAGAAAACATTCAAAATTTACTTAAATTATTAAATTATTAAATTCTCTCCTATTACGAAATTTAATACCTTGATTTTGGATGGATGGGCAACAATTGTCTTCAAAATGACATAAGGGATGATTTATTTATGTCGTTTTCCATTGGTTTCACTCGGGGATCCACTCATTTTGTAGTCCAATGGAACAAGAAAACTGCTTCTTATTGAATCCACAAGAGTATTGGTGAAATGCCAAAAAATAATCTACGGCAGCTGCCAGTCGCCTTGTATAAAATACACGAACTACACTTGTGTGAGTGCTTCTTGAGTGGATTCTGGCTTCAAATCCAGAAGCGAAATTCTCTCCTCAGAATCACCAGAAGAGTATTTTTTGTGCCAATGGAACGGTTTCAGAAGTGATTTTTTCGATTCCGGACTCTCCCGGACGCTTCTTTTTGCCCAATGGAAAACGACATTAGCTAATGCCCGAGATAAACATGGCTTTCTCAACACTAACATGTAACTCTACAGTTAGCGATAGTCTGGCAACTATATTTGTTTATTGGTAAAGGGGTTTAGGAAAGTGTGGATTCTTTTCGTAAAGTGCCAGACTTAAGTTGGTTATTGGTAAGGCCGATTATCACGAACGTGGCAGAAATACTGGAACATTCAAAATGGATCAATTCTGTTCCGCCACTGGACCCAAAAAGTATAGCCTGGTACACCGACTCGACGGTTCAAAACTGGAATCCGGAGTGGGAGCCAAGTCCTTTTCTTTTTTAGTATGTTAAAGAAATGCTATCTATTTAAGTGCGTTAGATTTTACCTTCGCTCATGGCTTTTATTTTGTTATTTACCATGAGCAGCAGAAATAATGATGGCTTCGACAGCATACATGAAAAATAAAATCTAATAAATAAAATTAGAAAAAGTAGTAATGGTCTGAATATTTGTCAGTCTAGTGAATAAGTTTGATGAGTTTGAAAAGATATTTGAGAACAGTTTAGTAAATATCGTATGCGTTTCCGAGACTTGATTTCACCCTAATTTACTTAAACATAAGTCTATTTTCTCTAAGAGGATTTAAGAACCCCTACCGAATTGATCGTACTCACACTACTGGAGGAGGCGTTGCTATATATGTTAGGGACTACATCAGGTCCCTAAACGCATCATTGGTACTTTTTATATGACACCGCACATAGCAAATTCGGTTGTCATTTCCCCTATCGTGGAAGAAAAGTTCATTCTTTGTGGAGATTTAAATATAAATCTTTTGCATTCCTCATCCAACTCCTATCATGATCTCATTTGCGCTACATTAGACGGCTGCGGCCACGCAGTGAGCGATGTTGAATTTTGTAAATAACTTTATTTCTCGCAGTGTAATCTCTTTAACGAAACTCATTTCTTATTTCCATAACATAACATAACTATTTTTTCTAATATACGTACTCAAATCATTGTAATGCAATTTAATATTTGTTAGAGTCACTTGTGATTTAACTGCCTTCCGAGTAAGTTATCCTCCTAATACCAATAATAAATCTTGAATTGTCACTAAATCAGATTTGGGGTTTTCTTTAATCGACCGGAATTATTTCAAGCGAAATCGTATGGCAATAGCCTCGAAAGTTCTGAGCGATCAGCGATGTCATTCTGCAACCAAATCTGTTTCAATTTTTTAGTGTGTCGCTGAGCGACGAAGTATTTAAATGATGAAAATAAGTGCGGAATGTCTCGTTTCAGTTGGGCATTTCGATGATATGGAAAAAAAATATCATTAACAAAATATTATTTTAACAAAATTACAAATAAAAAAAAAAAAAAATTTAAAAATAAAACCAGTCGCTTTCTCGATTTATAAAGTGTAATACTACATTTTCGTTTTCTCAATCGCAGAAATCTATAAATATGAACACGACTTTCAAATAAAAAGCTACGACGAACAGCACTTGATAATGGCATTTTCGCAACGAATCGCTCAGCGATGACGATCACCCAGACAAGCAACAGAGCGATTGAAAAACGAGCAATTAGACCAAGCGATGTGACAGCGCGTTGAACATGCGTCATTTTCCACAATAGTAATAATAAGTGTAACCACTTGATTTTAGCCTTAAGCAACAGAGAAGATCAGCTTAAGCACGAAAATATTGGTCCAAGACGTTGTTCGTGCAGCCAAGCTATTGCCAGACGCGACCAAAGTACCGGATCAAACCCATTTCTTAATATTTGACGTAACCGTATGTAATTTTGAATAAACATAAAACATCACCTATTGAATATAAAAACATCAGTCCAAGACGTTTTGCAAGCAGCAAAGTCCTTGCCAGACGCGACCAACATACCGGACCAAACACATTTTGTTAATATTTGACGTAACCACCCAATATTCTATTGAAGACAATGCTGAACACATTAATGTAAGTCCAAGATGTTTTACACGCAGCGAAGTCCTTGTCAGACGCTGTAAAATTTTCGAAACTCACTATTACCAGGAAATTTCAGGCACACTGCCACCAGAAACCCACTAACAGCTGAAAAAACGGCGATTCATTTAGTTATCTTTTGCATGTGCTTAATTATCCAAATATGTACAAATAGAACAATAATTTTTTTAAATATTCATTCTTCGTAACTTTATTTAACCATGAAACAAAGATTCTGTCTCGCTTTCATCTGATGAGTTAAAGGTAATATTTTCTTAATTTTCGTAATGACGTCTTGCAAAGTGTCGGGTGTTGCATTTCCCTCGTTTGATTTGATGGTTTGATTTTTCACCGCATTTTTCCATACACATGATACATAATGGGGAAAAACAAAAAAAAACAAACAAAAGTAAGGCGTCATTTAGCGAATTCCGTGTACTCTGTTACTTTTATTGTTTTTTTTTTTCTCCAGACTTTGAAGGGAGTCTCTCGCCCCAAACGGGACAGTATTGCTACAGCGGATATATAGGTTCAATTATGTTTCATGTGTATGCAAAAATGCGGTGAAAAATCAAACCATCAGATAATTAATACCATCAGATAATAGTAATTTCTCTATAAATTGTCTACATTTAACATAATATGTATTTGATTTGATAGGTACGAGTACATTCGCATCATGTCATCTTGATAACTGATTGTAAGCACTCCAATATTTCATACCAAGAGCTTTATTATACACTAGCTGTGCCCGCAACTTCGTACGCGACGTGAGACTGTGTAATTTCCAATAAAAGAGATACTAATAGTTAAGTTTCAATACCTACATGAGATAATTATACTTTTTATGATAATTTTTTTACAAAGCTTCTTGAAATACAATATGTATTTGAAGTTCTGTTGCCTGGATCATACACAAATTTGTACCCACACCAACAATAAATCAAACAACATAATTCACCTATATCGTCTTTACTTCTTGAATTCTTCAATTCTTTACTGTAAGGTAGGTATCACCTTCACCGTAGGTACTATAACAACCGTTAAAAAAAAAAAAAAAAAAAATACATACATATCAGGCACTCCGGGAGCGCAGACAGAAGTTATTTCTTGAACATTTACGTGTGTATTTTTCGAATTGTCAGGAATTTTACTGCACAGGAAATATTTAAAACTGTTTTGGGAGTAAAAACAGCTAACAAAAAATCGACAACAGCGCCACCTATCGGATCCAAAAATATCCTATCTTTCTAGCTGCATTAAACCATGCATACAAACAAAGTTTCATTGAGATCGATTGAGTTTCTCAAAAAATCGACAACAGCGCCACCTACCGGGTCCAAAACTATTCTATCTTTCTAGCTGCATACAACCATGCACACAAACAAAGTTTCATTGAGATTGGCTGAGTTTCTCAAAAAAAATCGACAACAGCGCCACCTATCGGGTCGAAAACTATCCTATCTTTCTAGCTGCATACAACCATGCACACAAACAAAGTTTCATTGAGATCGGCTGAGTTTCTCAAAAAAAATCGACAACAGCGCCACCTATCGGGTCGAAAACTATCCTATCTTTCTAGCTGCATACAACCATGCACACAAACAAAGTTTCATTGAGAGCGGCTGAGTTTCTCAAAAAAAATCGACAACAGCGCCACCTATCGGGTCGAAAACTATCCTATCTTTCTAGCTGCATACAACCATGCACACAAACAAAGTTTCATTGAGATCGGCTGAGTTTCTCAAAAAAAATCGACAACAGCGCCACCTATCGGGTCGAAAACTATCCTAACTTTCTTGCTGCATCCAACCATGCACACATACAAAGTTTCATTGAGATCGGCTGAGTTTCTCAGAAAATGGACAACAGCGCAACCTACCGGGTCCAAAACTATTCTATCTTTCTAGCTGCATCCAACCATGCACACATACAAAGTTTCATTGAGATCGGCTGAGTTTCTCAGAAAATGGACAACAGCGCCACCTACCGGGTCCAAAACTATTCTATCTTTCTAGCTGCATCCAACCATGCACACATACAAAGTTTCATTGAGATCGGTTGAGTTTCTCAAAAAAAAGTCGACAACAGCGCCACCTATCGGGTCCAAAACTATTCTATCTTTCTAGCTGCATCCAACCATGCACACATACAAAGTTATATTGAGATCGGCTGAGTTTCTCAGAAAATGGACAACAGCGCAACCTACCGGGTCCAAAACTATTCTATCTTTCTAGCTGCATCCAACCATGCACACATACAAAGTTTCATTGAGATCGGCTGAGTTTCTCAGAAAATGGACAACAGCGCCACCTATCGGGTGTCGGTTTCTCGTTGTCGATGACGCGGTGTCGTTTTAGAAGTAACCCAAATTCATTGATTTCTTCCCATCTAAAAGTGTCCAACGCGCCTAAAGAAGTAATAACTTAAAAAAAAAACCTTAAACTCAATTTCTATATACACCACCACCACCATATGTACGATTGTACGTCCATCAGCGCACGTCATCAGCCACCTGCGCATTTCCTCAGAAACACATTGTCGTTGTTGATTACATTTTACATACCCATTCATGTCGCATACTTCTCTTTCGTTTCACTTAATTCGGAGAAAACACCACGCAGTTTTTTTTTTACATGAACGTGCTTGTGCGATGTGCGCCACCCAACCACCCCAAAGCAGAACAACGATCAAGAACCGCCGCTGCTGATAAAGTTCGATTTGAGAAAATAAATTTATTTTTTTCGTGTTAGATTTTAGGTTGTAGCTCAGCTTCTAGAGTACATAGAAAGCTGATTGACGGCTTGAAATAACTGTGAAAGTGTTGGCTCTCCTAAGGATTTTATTTTGTTTGCATTGATTAAGAATTGTTTGAGTAATGGCGAGATGAAGGCAGTAAAGTTAGTAAAAAAAACACATTTTGGTCAAAAACGCTCCCAAAAAATAGGCTTGACAATGAAAGGAATAGCCTATGTGTTGCTCAAAATCTTAACTAACATTTCAAAAAAAGTTTCATCAAAAGCTGTGCAGTAGTTTTCACGTCAACCGCGAACATAGAAAACGGCTACAGTTTTATTATATTTATAGATTTAAAATCTTAACTTTAAAACTTGTACATTTATTTAGTTTTAAGCTGATTTATTATGGAAGAAAATGTTGTTATTATTATTAAAAAGGACATATGCTTATGGAGCAGACCACACCACATATGGAAATACAAATCGAAACTGAAAAACATGTTTCGTTTTCGATAGCTTGATGGACCCTTATGATCTATGTCGAGCCCGCGAATAGCGGGCAAAGAGAAGAAGATGGGGTCAAACTCCTCTTCTAAATGACGTTAACGTTAACGGATCGATTTATCAATCATTATTCTTTGACTCGTATAACAAAAGCAATAAGCAAAAATGTAATTATTTGAGACCTGCATAGTTCACAGATATGCGTAGGTCATTACAAAATACAGCCCACCACTGGAGTAGGGACACATCCACGTTTATCGAACAAACTTTGTTTCTTTCTTTTTTTTATGCATCTTTTGTGCTTTGTGTTCCTCTCTTTTTTAAATTGAACTGGAGTTGTTAGCCATAGTATGGGCAACGAAACAGTTTCGTCACTATCTTGACGGTAGAAGATTTAAATATTAACCGATCATAGACTGGAGTATTATAACGGTTGCCGCTTCAAAATAAAGTTTGTGTCCAAAATTAAAAATACAAATTACCAAATGTAACTAAAAATCACAAAAATAAATTAAGTCAGAAATATTTGTAAACACAGAACAATCTGACGAAAAGAAAAGCGCTTTAAGTTGCATAAAAATTAAAGTCGATTGTCTTTTTTCATTTCGTAAAATAATTACCAAACGGCATAGAAATGACAATGTGACCAAGAGAAAAATTAATGACCAAATTTGGTCACAAATGACCACCGTGAATGTGGGTATGGAATTGAGAGAGATAGGGTATGAAATGTAATTGAGATTGAGAGGGAGTCACACTCAATTGTGATCTAAAATGCGTTATAGTGATTCTATTTTGTATAGTTTCCATTCTTTTACTGATTTTCATATAAAAATACAACATAATACATACCTACATATTTAATAAGTCCCTACTATTATAAAACTAAGTTATTGTTTCCTCTGTTTATTTTTCTTCACTTATAAACTTATAAGCTAAATTATAAGCTAAACCATTAATATGGTTATTTTTCTATCAGAAAATTTTGCGGAGTGGGTTTGTATACCTAACGCTAATTATTTTGTTTGAAATTTGAGAACTCTGGCGAAGCAACGCGAGTACGGGTCATCTAGTATATATATAAAAATATATACACTCGACTTTCATCAAAATCTTTTAATTTTTTTTACCTAGATTTGTTGAATGGAATTATCGTTACAAATTGGCGATATATACAAATTTTAAACAAATACATTTTTAAGCTTCCCTATCATCGTAATATGAATTATATGGCAATCGTAGGATCAAACAAATATTTTAAACTCATATATACTTACAAAATCCACCCGTTCTTCAGCTAGCCAATGAAATGATTTTAAGAAAAGCAACACGGTGAAAAGGGCAACAAATCGCGGATTAAAGTCATCCCTAAACACGGTGAATGCCAAGCATGTCTCTGTTAACGCATACCAAAATCTCTCCAGCAAGTGTTCAAATTCAGTTGATCGTAGTGTCCCCAAGAAAACCTTAAATAGATTAATAAATTCAAAATAGAGAAATGTCAAAAAAATTACGAACTTTTACCTTTCTCAGTAATTTTCCAAATATAAAAACCACGACGAAAAATTGAATGTAAATAACCTGTAAAAAAATTGGAATTATAAATGTACATAATATTCTTCAATTTCAGTATTTTAGCAGAAAATTACATAGCTTCTGCAGTTGTTTAATCTGTACTAGAAAAGAATAGCAGTGGGAAAAATATATATGTTATTTGCCAACCCAAGCGTTATGAGAATAGATATTTTTTGCGAAAAAAAAGATAGCAAATTTCTTAGATCTTTTTTCCATCAAGTATTCTGAAACCACATTTTGCATGGGCGAAGCCGGGGGGTACAGCTAGTACATGTATAAAACAATATGTTATTCGAATGGAGACGAAAAATAAAATCATAATATTTTTTATTTTGGTATATCTACAGGTTCCTAAATTGTTGTTTTGCATAAATTCTGGAGTAATATAAACATGGAATATTCGTAAAATATTAGAAAACAGAACACGTAAAATACATCGACGATAAAATATAACTTTTTTGTTGATGCGAAGACGTCGGAAAAGTTTAAAGTAAAAGTTTCATTTTACCAATTTGACCAGAAAAGCCGACAAGGATTAACGGTTCTCAACTTCCGCAACTTGGGTTCCTTTTTAAAGTACACTGGTGCGGAAGCTTAACAGGCTATTCTGTCAGAGGCGGTAGTAGTCGAAAGGGTCACCCATGACAGACAGGCTGCTTGAGAAACAACAAACTAAGAACTACCTATGAGGAGTATAACTCGCTTCCACGACGATTGGTTCTACGTACCGAAGCGACAACAACAGACAACTCCGGCAGGTCTGTTCCAACAACTACTCCTCAACACCAGAATCGAACCCAATTCTGGCCCCCAGGTCTGGATATGCTCAGTTTGCCGCAAAAATATCCATCGAAACTCCACCTCAGTTAAATGCAACGTGTGTTTAGAATGGTGTCACCTACGTAACTGCTCGGGACTCAAACACCACAGAGAATGGACCACCCAATTCAAGGGCCGTTGCTGCCGTTCTGGACACACCATCACCAGAACTCCGCAACAACATCACAACCCTCAAGTATGGATCTTCTCAATCTGCCATGACATAATACACCAGAACTCCACCTCTGTGAAATGCAACCAATGCCAACAATGGTGCCACCTTCGCAGATGCTCGGGCCTGAGAAGCCATAGAATGTGGTGTTCAAATTTCATCCGCAGATGCTGCCCGAACCCTCCTCAACAACAACACCAACCACCAACCACAAACAGATCCTCACCTCAACCACAACTGTCAGCTTCAAATACAACACCACTGCGACTGTGAATTCCAGTTTTCCGAAAAAAGAACCTTCCTCAACTTCAATAAATGCGATTGGAACAGTTTCACAGCCTTCACAGAAAACAAATTTAATAGTTTACAACAACCAACAAACGTAGGTGAGAGAGAATTTCGCAAAACAATACAAACACCAGTAAAACGTTTCGTACCAGCAGGCACGATACCTATAATTCGCCCCAATTTTCCACCGGCTGCAATCGCACTCGCAGAAGAACGTGACAACATTAGGAGATCAGACCCTTCCAACCCTAGAATTCATCATAAATGGTCCAAACACCTTGAGAACTGCAATCTTGACATGGGCATAAAGAAACTGTGGTCCACCATAAGAGCTCTGTCTAACCCAACCACAACCTACAACAACATCCTTGAGGCCCTTCTTTTTCATAAGCTCTCCGAGCACCTACCGCTCGCCAATCACCAACACGGATTCCGCAAACTTCATAGTACCACATCAGCCCTAAACGTCATTACCAGCCAAATCAGCAACGGCCTAAACCAACCAAGACCCTGCCACAGAACCATAGCTGTAGCCCTAGATCTGTCCAAAGCCTTTGACACAGTAACCCATGCTATATTGCTCAAAGATATCTTTGAATCGTCTTTACCAAACTCCACCAAACGCTGGCTTGCTAACTACCTCAACGGCAGACAATCGTTCGTGGAATTCCGCAACTCGAAGTCAAAACACAGGACAATCAAACAAGGAGTACCTCAAGGCGGGGTTCTGTCCCCCCTTCTCTTCAACTACTACATCTCAAAGCTACCTCCACCTCCGGCTGGTATAAACCTAGTATCATACGCAGACGATTGCACGATTCTAGCATCAGGTCCCAACATTCCTGACCTTGCTACATCGATCACCACCTACCTAGGAGTCGTGGACACATCCTTCCAGGACCGCAATCGTAAACTGTCACCAGAAAAATAAACCGCAACACTATTCACGTCGTGGACGAAGGAAGTAAGACTTGAGCTGAACATATCAATGGCCGAAAGACGCATGCCTACCATCGCACACTCCCAGGAGAGTTACATTCGACAACATGTTTAGCTTTTCGACACACCACCAACATCAAAACCGCGTCAGGTCCAGAACCAAACCAAACCAACCACACTAACACCTCTAATGCTTTGGATGCATCCAACCGAAGTGGCCCAATTCCTAGGACTACAAATCAATGACGAACCAACGAATGACGAATGACGCTGCTACAACAACAACAACAGGAGTATAACTTTTTAGACTTATCTCTAATCCAAGGCGGAACAGCATACGCCGAGGGATGCATGGTTAAGAGAGTGCTCAGTCGATAGTATGGGAACACTGAATAACAGGTGACCTTCGGTCGAAGTGCTAAATGTGACCCTAACTTCTCGGTCTGCTGTTGGGCAACCGAGCCCCCTGCGTATGGATGACGATGTCATGAAGGCTATAAATAAGGGCTGTGCCAGAAATGAGCAGAGGGAATCCACCTCTGATTAACTCCTGTAATGTGGTATCCGAGAAATCTTCTATTGAGAAGAGTCTGACTGGACTATAGATTCAACAGAGTAGGTTTGTAAGACTCAGATGCTTTGAAAAAATACGCTTTAAAAGTGCGAAATGTGCTAGGTCTATTTAAGTGGTCAAGATAAGAAAGAAAAATAGGTAGTATACCTTAAAACTACATATATCGAAATCGCTATGAGTAGTATCAGAAAATGGGCCTAAATCACCCACATGTCATTAACATTTTGTAGTGTTATTAGATGTCCCCTTACTAGTACAGAATACTAGCGGGCACACTTCGATTTACTCGCAAAGGCCAAAAAGCAACGTACAGTTACAAATCGATGTAGCTTTCAGCTGGTTAAAATTTGTTGATTTTCAATTGTGTTTGCATTTGAGAATTTGCGATTGTATGTTGTTCATAGAAAAATGGATATCATACACACTCTCGGTTTCAGTCTACACAGAGTTTACAGAACAGCTATCGCTAGGCTAGGCAGCTAGCTTGTCTTTTTTTTTTTTTTGATTTCTTATGAAGGGAACTTATTATTTTAATTTAGTGAGCGTTGGGCGAGTTCTCACTCTGCAGTCTCTGTAGTCACAATTGTGATCTTGATGGGTAAGGGTGTGCTCGGCTATTTGAAATTGTGTGCACTAATGTTATCTAAACATGTTTACATGAGCTCGGAGTTGATAGCTAAGGGACACCCACTCTTAAAAAGGGGAACGGGTCAAGCGAACTGTGCAAATCGTATTGCCCTATCAGTCTAACATCCTTCGTTCTTAAAACTAATTTAAAACGATAAATTATTATGATCACCCTACTCCTAACATTGACCACCCTATACCTAATAAAATCTCACATTCGTATAATTTCTATTAACTTGAACAATATTATCAGCCTTTTCAGGTATCTTATCCTAATCAAAACAAATGCACATTTGCAGGTGCTTTCCGCTCACGTTACAAAATTATTCCCATAGAACCAAATGCTAACTTACCATTTAAGTTTGTAAATAAGAGTAAAAACAGCCATAAGAATACAGAAATAAGTCACTTTACGCTCAAAAGCCAATCTGAAATTATGAGCATTAGCAGAATAGTAAAGTCCTGCCACGATGCCCTCCAACCCCATCTCAAACACAACAAGATAAAACTTGGTTGGGCGCCTGTCCATTAGGGTATTGTAGGCAACGAATATGCGGACAAACTGGCTAGGGCTGGTTCCAAATCCATTCTCCTTCGGCCAGAACCCTACTGCAGTCAATTGGCCTACTACACCAAGCCTTATTAATGAATGGGAAAATCAACTTTGTATCAACAACCGGGAAAATGGCCCTGGTCTAAGATAATCCAAAAACTTAATCAAGCATAACTCCTATTAAGAAATCCGTAGGTTGAAATAAGGATAATATAAGCAAGTTGGTATTGCGTCGGCGTTTAATTTGTTAAGAAAGTCCGTCTTTAACTGAGAGACTCGCTACCCAGAAAATCTTATGAACCAAGTTAACAATCGAAGTTAAAAATTAAACAGTTCTAATTCGATTTAAGAAACTTCTCATCTCTCACATTAGAGTTTAGAGATACTGTAACATGAATTTGTATACTCTAGGTTAGGTTAGGTTAGGTAAGATGACTGTCTAGAAAGACACACTTAGACCAATTTGATTTAGGTCCTTTGTGATACCATATGAGTTAAAGGGGAAGGGGGGGGGGGACTGCCAGAGTGTTACCTAGACCGGACGTTCTAATGGGCATTGTTGCTGTTTTGTGCGTGTGACTTTTGTCTATGACTCCTATGTCTCGTAGAGAGAACCGGGGGCAGTTTATCCTCAGATGAGGGGAGGGTGGCCGAAGCAGCCATCCCTTCGCCTGTAATCCTCAGACAACTCCTTGAAGAAGTGAGACTGGGGATAACCATAGGACGAGATGTTTTCGGATGTGCGACGGGTGACCGAAACAGTGAACCCCTCACTTTTAATCCTCCGACATCTCGTAGAAATAAGGTGAACCGACATGTATTACCGGTGATGGTTGTATAACCGCCCTTACGTTATGTACCTTACTAAGGCCCTAAAAAGGTTGGTCAAGGATGACCGGTGGACAGTATGCCTTCGAATATGCGGATGGTGACCGTAACGGTTAGACACTCGCTTTGTCCTCTAGCGGCTTGTCAGGAAAGGGCGGATGTTGCAAAAGAGCATGGTAGTAGTGGTGATTGTAACAATCGACTTGTTTGTTTGCTACGCATGATTGCAGGGTGTTTTGACTTGGTCAAGAAAGGTGAGTTTGACCGAGTGACAGTTTGTTTTGAATGTAGTAAAGGATGACCGAAACAGTCTACCCCTCGATTGTAATTTGCAAAACAGCCCGTCTAAGAGATGGTGGTGCGGTCAGTGGTTAGCTGACGCTGAGTATTTATTGAAGATCATTCGAGCCATTTGGTCTTTGTTATGAATTTGCTGATACAGCGTATGTCCATACCAGACAAGTCACTGAGGTCCTCGAAGAAGAAATCCCCTAAGTAGCTTTTTCGCAGCTTTGCAAGAGCTGGGCATGTGCAAAGTAGATGAAGAACGGTTTCTTCTTCCTCCTCGTCCATGCAGCTCCTGCAGAAATCGTTGTAGGGTGCTCCCATCCTGCGTGCATGTCTGCCTATCAAACAGTGACCTGTTAATGCACCCACTACGGAGCTGAGTCTGATTCTACTTATAGAGAGAAGTCTCTTAGTCCTTTTAGCCTCTAATTTCGGCCAGATTTTTTTGGATGTGACGCAGGTATCTATGCTGTTCCATCTGTTATTTGCGATCATTATTGCCCTTTTGAAAAGGGAGAATTTGATCGATTGCATAGGAGCGTACGGTTCACTGTTGTTGGTTGGGTGAAGGCCGCTTCCTTGTCTGGCTAGTTCGTCCGCTTTACAGTTGCCCGGAATGTCGCTGTGACCTGGAACCCAGCACAGGGTTACTGAACATCTGTCCGCAATCTCGTTAAGAGATTCCCGGCATTGTTTTACCAACTTTGATCTAATTGTTGGTGTATTCAGGGCTTTTATGGCTGCCTGACTGTCTATGTAAATAGCGATAGCTTTCCCGTCTATCGCAGACAAGGCAAGTCTACAGGCTGCCTCTCTTATAGCCATTATTTCAGCCTGAAAGACGCTGCAGTGGTCTGGGAGGCGTAGGGCAATGTTGATTTCGGGTGATTGAGAGTATACTCCCGCTCCCGTGCCCTCCGTCATTTTAGAACCATCTGTGTAGATTTCATGTGCGTATCTACTATCTACTGTGCCATTCTCTCATTCGGAACGTTCTGGGATTATTGCTTTGTACTTTATATTAAAGTCCTCGAAGGGAATAGTATAATCCGTTTTAGCTGGGATTGAGACAGGGAGGATACTCATATGTATACTCTAACATTTGTTTATTTAACTTTGTAAAATAAAATTAAGTTATTTACCAAACAACAATCAATTGTAAATAAAATAGTAATAGTTACTAAATAAAAATACACATACATACACATATACAAGAACTTATTAGCCTGCATTATGTAGGTCACTCGTCTTAGATTAACTTCTCCCCATTGATACAATAGATCTTCGCAGTGTCAGTGCAGTTTTATTTATTTCGATGGTTCATAATAATTGTGAGCATATTTAAACTAAGCCCTCATATGTAAATATACTCATTGCAATTTTGTATTATAAGTTTTGAGGAATAGTTCGTTCGAAATCAGGGTGCAATTTTTCAGGTATGGTTTGTTAGTGGAAAATAACAATAGCAAATTTGTCATTTATCCCTCTCTGCGAAGCTTTACACATTTGTCTCATTTACAATAAGAATTTATGGTCAGGATCTAGTTTCACGATTGCATGATACTCCACTGTTGGGATGGGAAAAACCGGCCGGTTTTAACCGAAACCGGTTATTTCGGTTCGGTTACATGTGTTTTTCCTGTTCTTATTTTGTCTCAGTTATAATCTTCTTTTTTTTTTAAATCTAATAACCGGCTGAAAATAAAGCCGGCAAACATTGCATATTCACTCATTCGCATCTTCACCCCTGCCAACAAATAAAATCATGCAATTTACATTTTGTACTTGCTTTCGCTCTCACATGACCAGGTGGTAGCCAAGACTAGTCCAATGGAACTAGAAGATTGGTTTCCGAAGAAACTGAGACTTTACCTTCAGCAACCTTTGCTACCCAGACTAAGTGATCCATTTTTTTTTTTTTTGGAGCAGAGCCAAACTTGCATGACGGAACTTGCATTTACTGCTTAAAAATATTTATCCTCTGTCGGAAGTCCTGTGGCTTTTTAAAGACTGGTTTCAACATTAAATAATGTTGTTTCCGATGAGAGGAGTCGAATCACAGACCAACATATAATCGAAAGGGTTTTTTATGAATAGGTTGTAGCAAAAATATTGGCTAACTACTTTTTATAAATACAATTTGAAATAAAAAAAAAAAATATTTTAAAGATATTTATTTCTTAAAATAAAATTGGAATCCGGTTTAACCGGTTACTTTGTAAAAACCGCCTTCCCCACTATATTGTTTGAAATTTCTTTCATATCTGAACTAGCAAAACCAATATAAATTACAAAATCTATTATTTGAATGTCCAACAGTTGAAATGGCCACAAAACACCTTACACCTAAAGAAAACCAATCGGACTTACTTAGAAACCCAACGGAAGTAAATGTTAACTTAGTTTACGTACTCTATCGTTAAATATAAAAAAAAAAAACTATTTTGTTAATAGCCAGATGAAAGCCCTGGTAGCTAGTGTTGCAATTACTTATAAAGTATATTATTATTTTTATACATTATCTATTTTAATGAATAATGAAACTCGTAGCTTTGTAATTTATAATTTGAATAGCAGTGATTCTATTAGTGGACTCAGTTGATAGTGCGCTGGACTACTCAGTGAGGGCCTCAAATCACCAAAAAAACCAAAACAGCATCTTAAGTTTTCGTCACTGCGAACCCTGGCTAGGCGAGAGGTGTATCCGAGATTATAGTTAATTCCTTTTCTCTCAACAGTAAAAACTCACACAAACGATAGATTCTAACGATTCACTGGTCATGGGATAGGCCCAACCAAAAGCAGGTGAAAAACTGTGAAATCTTTTATCGTGAATGGCTTAAGCAGCAGGAGCTTAATCGGTTGATTTACAATATGCCATCTAATACTTCACAAAATTTTAAAGATTTACAACAACATACTAATTTAGGTGGACCATTCACAACTCTTTATCCGCAATAAGTATTTAGGTACTATCCAACAAGCTTAGAAAATTCTAGCTACCGTAGTTTCTATATGTAACTACGTACAAATAAACAGAAATTGGAGAACTATCGGTTTATAGTTATCCCAACTTGAACTCAATTGGCCATAGAGCTGGCTGCCTGCAGAAACGTATTCCTGCTTCGCTTCTACATTTTAGGTCCACGTCACTTTTTATACTATAAAGTCTCTTACGATTATGTAGAACCCTGCACAATATTATACGAGAAATTGAATTGTTTTTGAATTACATATTATAATACTTACTGCCATCGAAATGTTGGACTTAGTGATATACACAACAGAAGGATAGAATTGTTTTTTCTTATAAAATGCATTTCCGATAACTATACTAGTAAAAGCAAAAGTTAGTGCTGAAAGATATACTGTGGATATTTGCATTTTCGTTAATCAAAACAATCCTATTTAAAAACTTCGCATTAATAAAATTTCAGATCATCACAATTTACAAACTGAAACTACAGGCAAGTAGACTTATGTTGTGATTGTGATGTGACTGGTTGGCCTAGTGAAAAGTGAAGTGGCCGATCAACTGAAAGACTGAAACCAGAGATGGTTTAATTTAGAGATGTATATCTTTCATACGTCACCCCTCAAATCCCATTTTTCAACATTTTTGTTTTTGCAATTTCAACCAAATTGGAAATCAGAGATGAATGAATAAAAGAGATAGTTATCTTTCGTACGGCTATCCCCCCAAAACCCATTTGTTTACAGAAACAAGCAGGTGTGTGTGACTTCATGAATTTTTCTGGAAAACAGCTTGTAGGCAGCCGCCCTTTCACTGGAAAGTTATATATCTCTGTATACCATTATCTTTGTCCAAAGATAATAGCAGAGATGAATGAATAAAAGAGATGGTTATCTTTCGTACGTCTATCCCCCCAAAACCCATTTGTTTACATTGTTGTTTTTGTAATTTCAACCCCCGTCTGTGAATACGTGTGACCCACAAAAAAGCATGTTGCTAATGGACGACCGCGAATCATTTTGCGTTTATGAGTATCGCGGTGTTTAATTGTTTAGTGTTTTGTTTTGAATTTGTTTGGTTTTTGTGGAGTTGTTGATTAAAATGAAAATAATAGTGAAATACACATTAGAGAATACCTAATTCTTGCATCAAAGTCCAATTCATGAACTCACATATACTATAATGGAAATGAGCAGGTATGTGTGACTTCATGAATTTTTCTGGAAAACAGCTTGTAGGCAGCCGCCCTTCCACTGGAAGGATATATATCTCTGTATTCCATTATCTTTGGATAATAGAATACAGAGATCAAAGATAATGGAATACAGAGATATATAACTTTCCAGTGGAAGGGCGGCTGCCTACAAGCTGTTTTCCAGAAAAATTCATGAAGTCACACACACCTGCTCATTTCTATTATAGCATATGTGAGTTCATGAATTGGACTTTCATGCAAGAATTCGGTGTTCTCTAATGTGTATTTCACTATTTTTTTCAGTTTAATCAACACCTCCACTAAAACTAAACAAATTCAAAACGAAACACAAAACAATTAAACACCGCGATGCTCATAAAAGCAAGACGATTCGCGGTCGGCCATTAGCAACATGCTTTTTTGTTAGCCACACGTATTCACAGACGGGGGTTGAAATTACAAAAACAACAATGTAAACAAATGGGTTTTGAGGGGATAGACGTACGAAAGATAACCATCTCTTTTATTCATTCATCTCTGACAGAGATATATAACTTTCCAGTTTAAGGGCGGCTGCCCTTTTGCCTCTAGGAATGTGTGCACCAAAGATAATGGAATACAGAGTTATATAACTTTCCAGTGGAAGGGCGGCTGCCTACAAGCTGTTTTCCATAAAAATTCATGAAGTCACACACACCTGCTCATTTATATTATAGTATATGTGAGTTCATGAATTGGACTTTAGTACAAGAATTCAGTATTCTCTACTGTACATTTCACTTTTTTTCTTAGTTTAATTAAAACCTTCACAAAAACCAAACAAATTCAATACGAAACACAAAACAATTAAACACCGCGATGCTCGTAAAAACAAGATGATTCGCGGTCGGCCATTAGCAACATGCTTTTTTGTTGCTCACACGTATTCACAGACGGGGGTTGAAATTACAAAAACAACAATGTAAACAAATGGGTTTTGGGGGGATAGACGTACGAAAGATAACCATCTCTTTTATTCATTCATCTCTGGTGTGCACCATAGACAAACCATACTGACACCCCCAACTGGCAATCCTCTTGCCGCTGGCCCCCTCGATTTTTTTTCAAATTCGCCATTTTGTTTTCCTATCGGTGTTATGTCAATTTATTATTATTATTATTATTTATTTATTAACAATGGATCTAAAATACACTGCTAATATCGAAATTTAACGAGCGCTAGCTGCAGAGGCTTTCGGCTCAACTTTAAAATAGTAAAAGGAGATGATAAATTTGTTACAGAGTAATGTTGTACATTTCAAGTAATTTGTTGACTATCTTTATGTTTTCGAGTGATGGGTTACTTAGTATGTTGACAATTTCTGTTTTCAGATGACGCTTTGCTTGTTCTGATGATAGATAGCAGTGCCCAATTATGTGTTCCATATTTAAAGGGTTACTACATTTGCTGCAGATTGGTGGTGGTTCATTTTTTAGTAGGTGTTGGTGGGTAATGGTTCCGTGTCCTATACGCAGTCTGACGAAATTTTTGAGCATTTCTTTGGTGGCGGAGGCTGGGTACTTGGGTTTAGACTTAGTAGGGTTGATCTTGGAGTAGTGGTGGTCGTAGAGTTTCCAATTGTTAAGCTGATGGGACCGAATAGTCCTTTCAATCGAGCGTTTAAGATCGCCTTGGCTATATGTGTTGAGCAAAAAGGTGGGGGCGACACAGGCTGAGTTTGCGGCATTGTCGGCTGCTTCATTGCCGTGTATGCCCACATGTCCTGGCACCCACATTAACTTTGTCTTAGCTATGTCTTTGAGGAGCTTGTCCCGGATTCGGGAGACGATTGAGACATTGTTTTTGGGGTTAAGGATTCCACGCAAGACGGAGAGACTGTCGGAGCAGATAACAAACTTGCCGTTTAGGAGGCTTGTAAGTTTTAGCGCTTCGAAGATGGCTAGAGCTTCAGTTGTAAAGATGGATGCGGTTTTGGATACAATCCCTTGTTTGAGTATAGTGCCATCCTCTAGTGTGACTGCAAATCCAGTGTTGTGTTCGGTTTTAGAGCCATCTGTGTAAATTAAAGTTGCCATTACTTTGTTTTGGGAATTCTACTTGGGATTCATATCATATAAAATGCAGAATTGAGTAACTCAGAAGCATATTATTATTTATCATTGGGCTGTGCTACCTCAAGTCTGCTAATCTGTAATATACATAAAACTAATATTGTTAACAAGCTTAACCAAAGTTTACCCAAAATGTAATTCAGTATATATATATTATATAGATAGGTATTAGCTCAGGCACACAATATGTATTGTTTTTGGTAAGCATTAATTTGGTCTAGAAATTGTATATTAAATTTGTATTGCTAGCCCTACCCACCCAAAATGAATATAATTACAGCGTTTTTTTTTTTAACCTAAATCATGTTTAGTTTAAATAAATGTTAACATCACAGTATTTAATTAAAACCAAGTTTTACATGGTAATTAAATGTAAATTATTCCTCCCAAATCCACAATTGAAGAGCTAATAATAATAAGTGGGAACTGACAAAGGTTGAAAAACTTACATTTTCTCAATTTGTCTTTATTTTGAAAATCATCAATAACATACATAATCGGCACAGCATTTTCTCTTCTCCTATTTGTGTTCTATATAGTTTAGTTCAGTTACTTCGGATATATTTTAACTAAAACTAATGCACAAATGTCATTTAATGGATGCGATTATTGGGCTCGTTTAGAATTCTACGCCGATAAATAAAGCTTTTCTATTGGACTCAATAACTCACAAGGCTACCACATCCGTATATAGCTGTGTGGACAAAGAGAACGCGACCATCAAAATAATATGGGGACGTTCAAGTATAAAGCGTAGTAATGATTTACACAAACAGATTTTTGTAGTAAGTGTCGAGAAGTACATTTTGAAGGTGATGAAAAGCATAGACAAACCATATCTTTGATGAAAAGTGCTGGAGGTTACACGGTTAGTCCCCGAACTCCCATCTTTGCTTTATTGACAAATTTATGTCGTTTTCGATTTTGGTATGAGATTTCAGATTTCGACGATATCGTTTTGACGATTGAACATTTGCTTCACGTAAATCAATAATCGTCGAAACGCTATCGCCTTGACGATACAATTTGAGCGATATCTCATGTTGATTTGGAATTGTAATTGGAAAACGGAAAAGTGGTTTTTGCAAATGTTTGTGCTGCCCTCCATAACATTTGTATTGATAATGATAGTACAGCAATCGAAGTACCTA
Organism: Cheilosia vernalis; assembly: GCA_949126925.1. Lineage (NCBI taxonomy): Eukaryota > Metazoa > Arthropoda > Insecta > Diptera > Syrphidae > Cheilosia > Cheilosia vernalis. The sequence goes on from OX421358.1 coordinate 47,810,162, forward strand.
TGTATACGAAGTGGAACCTTTGGACTGCTTTGGACAAGTCGGGATGCTCATCCATGAAGCTGACCTATCAATAATACATATTTTCAATGTTATTTGTTATTATTAATAGACTAAGGAACAAATTTGAACTAATTCCACTTTGCAATTTTCAAGTTTGCCTGCATCAAAAACAAAATTGTTTGCCAAAAAACTCATTTATGACATTTTAAACGACGTCTGATTGAAATTTTCATGTAGTTTGAGGGTTTCTGAAAGACACTCAATGCTCTCAGTGCTCTCACGATTTGTATAATATAAACGATAGACGAGACGATAGTGATAGAGTTACGGAAAGCAAATTGGTGACGAGATCGTTGACTACTATCGCTGAAACGATTATCGTTCTCAGAGTTACGGAATGAGTGCCCAGCCTACACTTTCGGGTTCAACCAGATGTGAGGTAGCCTGAGGTGGATTCTCATTTCAATCATAGACAAACTATACTGAGACCCCCAACTGGCAATCCTCTTGCCGCTGGCCCCCTCGATTTTTTTTCAAATTCGCCATTTTGTTTTCCTATCGGTGTTATGTCAATTTAGAATCCGTGTGAGCAACAAAAAAAAAGCGAACCAAAAAAAATGTGGTGAGTTTTATTTTGACAAAAGTCGATTGACAAATGTAAAAATATGTAAAAACAATTTTATTTTTCCTGCAAAAAATTGAAAAAAATGTAAGTTTTCGCGTATTTTAAGTGTTATATTAAGAATTAAATACGTTTATATTACAGCTAAGGAAGAAGCCGCCGTTGAGGTGTTCGCTTACCTTACCAAATATACTGGATCGCGCTGGAGACAATTATTTATACCTGATGGCTAGGAAGAATACCAAACGGAATCGATTTAAGTAAGCCATACTATTCAATAAATTTGTTTCTCAATACCTTTATTAACTATCTATTCTATCTTCAAGATTTGTTAAATAGAAAGCCTTAATTACCTGCGGAATGCCGTGCAAAAAATAAAATATAATTTAGTCAAAAACTGGAATTATTCTCGCGGCAACAATTCTCACCAAATTGAAATTAGAGCAAAGGATCGATATAAGGTTTGATATCTTACACAATCACTTAAATATTAATACTTAACATAGCTTGATTATATTCTACTTGCAGGAGTTACATATTGAACTATCTTGCCACCCGCCCTAATTTACAAAACTTTACTTCACAAGTACTTGTCACACTCTTGGCAAAAATAACAACATACAGATGGTTCGACACGTACAAGAACGAGGATATTTCAAAATATTCTGCAGGTTTGTTCATAGATTGTCAAATTGGCTTTTCATGTGAATGTTTTTTTTATGCTTTCAGCAAGGCTCGGCTGAGCAGTGTACAATAGGTGTGCAAATTATATCGCAATTGGTGTGTGAAATTAACTCCATTGTAGAGGCAGACGTGAATTTGCCTTTCTCGAAGAATCGCAATATCGACACATCCTTTCGCAGTTGTACACAGTTGTACGACATTTTTCTGTTGTCTTGTTAGCTGCTAGTAATAGCAAGAGACAATAACAAGAGTTTGAATTTGATGGATGAATCACAACAAGCGTATGGTGATCGGAAATGTTATTTGTAAACAGTTCGATTATTGAAATTCTTGTTGTTTATTTCAGTCTTATATTATCACAACGAAAAGGAGATGTAGCATAAGTTGCTGGGTCAAGCAAACAAATTGGAATAAAAGAGTAAACAGCCATAGCAAAGAGACACCCCAGAGTTGTTTTAAATTATTTAAAAATTAACATATCTTAAAAGAAATGGTGCCTATTTGTTTGGGTGGCAGGCAAATACTGTCTTGTGTAGCTACTAACAATCAACAAATTTGTGAAGCGACTGTATGTATGTTTTCTTCTAATTGTAATCTTTTCTAAAGCGTTCCTTGTTGCAGAACTTAGAAGTAGAAGAGTTCTACTTGCTACAAAATGGATAAACACCCCCGAACAGCAATCCACAACAAAGAAGGCGTTTATATACACCTCCGAATGCTAGGTGGCAAAGGAGGATTTGAATCCATGCTTCGTGCAATAGGTGCCCAAATCGAAGACTACAAACCATGAAGCTTGTCGTGACATCAGTGGTCGGAGACTTCGCGATATCAACGTAGAGGAAATAGAATAAATAGAATTAACAAAACTTTAACTAAACGTATAATACACAAGTTACATTACGTAAACCGAATAAAATGGTATAATGTCTAAATCTGGTAATCACTGTGTCGTAAATTGAGATGAGACCCATGTTAGGCTCCATTTTAAGTTAGTAAGTATAAACTTCTGAGCTTTGGTCAACTGCTCCTCCGAGTTAAATTCTATTCTGGAAATAGACAATTGTTTTGACTGCATATTCAAAACCACAGGTGCATAGCACTTACTTGATTGATGGGTCAATGATCTTTCCCTTCTCCATTTTGTAGGGCAAGCAAAACTCTGTGTCTCGTTTTTCCACCTCTTGCTGGAACTGTATGAGGCACTGTAGGAAGGCAACCATTGCTTTATCGAACTTCCTATTGTTACATTCAGGCTGGGATTCGTAAAGATAAAACACTATTCCGTTTAACTTCTCTAATAAAATTCACTTTTATTACACTTTTATCGACTATTCTAATATTTCACTTATTAAGTACCACAACACTATTCCTTAAACAATTCTTCAACGTTTCAAACCAATCACTTAATTTACTCTATTACTTTGCACTTATTTATCTTCACAAACTATTACTATCTCGAACTTTAACCAATCACTGTTATAAATCAACTGTCTCGCCCTCTTCTAAAAGCTGTCCTTTTATACCCGCTCCGCAATCTGACGAGAACTTTCTAGCTAATTCTAAGTGGTTCTAGAATAAGGTTCAGTGGTGACAGATTCCAGTCTCCAATTGGAAGTGACACTTGAGTGGAACTTGTTTTGTGACTATTAGGCCTGGTTTCACCAAACTGTGACTAAGGGCTTATTTCACCACTTAAGTTACACGATACCTTCCACGCCACAATATCCCCCTCTTAAACTTGTTCGTCCCGAACAAACTCGTGAAGACGATCCACATGAACGACTTTCAGCTTGCCTCTTCCTCGTTGGATGCGATTGACAACGTCGTTGATGGGCTTTACGATTGTATAGGGCCCTTCCCAGTCTTGTTGCAACTTAGGCGATAAACCTTTCCTTCGATGAGGGTTATATAGCCATACCAGATCTCCTTCCTGGAATCCTGTAGTTGTCGTTTTAGTATCGAACCTCGTTTTCATGCGGTCACTGGCTATCTTAATCTTATCCCTAGTGTCTCGATGCACGTCCCTGATGATATCCCTGAGGCCTGTTACGTATTCCTCCACATTCTTGGGCTCTTCGTATGGATATCCAAACATCAACTCGCTAGGTAGGCGGACTGTTCGACCAAATAAGATTTCAGATGGAGTGTGTCCTGTGCTGTTATGCACTGCTCCTCGATAAGCCAATAAAAACATGGGAACTTATCCCAGTCTCTCTGGTCTTCGCCAACGACCTTAGAGAGGTGTTCATTCAGTGTCCTGTTGAAGCGCTCCACCATCCCATCTGATTGTGGATGAAGCGGGGTTGTCCTTGTCTTGTGAATCCCGAGTAACTGGCACACTCCTTGGAAAATCTTCGACTCGAAGTTCCGCCCTTGGTCTGAATGCAGTTCCATTGGTACACCGAATCTGCTTACCCAGTTATTGACGATTTGCTCCACCACAGTTTTAGCTTCTTGATTTGGGATAGCAAATGCTTTAGGCCACTTACTGAAATAGTCCATAACAACGAGGATGTAACGATTTCCATTGTTTATTTCAGGAAACGGTCCCGCAATATCAACTGCTATCCTTTCGAAAGGGGCTCCAACATTGTATTGATGCATTTTGCCACGGACTATTAGTCTCGGACCTTTGCTGGCCGCACATGTAACGCATTTCCTGCACCAAGTTTCAAAGTCCTCCCTTGAATGAATCCAGTAAAAGCGTTCCCGCACCTTTTCGAGCGTTTTATTGATTCCCAAGTGGCCTCCAGACACTCCATCATGCAATTCCCTGAGCACTTCCATAACCTTTGACCTGGGTACAACAAGCTGCATTACGAACGACTTTCCATCCGGGCTTTCCCATCTTCTTTTTAGAATGCCGTCTTGTACGTGAAGGGAGTCCCACTGCGCCCAGTATGCCTTCAGCTCGGGGCTCCTATTGGATATCTCCTGCCAGTCTGGTTTTCCCTCATGCTCCTTCCAGGCGAGAATGGGTTCGATATCCGGATCTTCCATTTGAGCCTCCCGTATTTCCCGTGCACTCCAGCCACCAATGGGCATAGCTCTCACCATTTGAACGGACGTGACATCTTTTTCCTCGTGTCGTAAGCAATGTTTGCAATTTGCTTTGCACGGTCGACGGGAGAGAGCGTCTGCATTAGAGTGAAGACTTCCCTTTCGATGTTGTATTTCGTAGTCGTACATCTGCAGCCGTTCGATCCACCTTGGGACTTGGCCTTCTGGATTCTTAAAGTGTAGTAGCCACTTTAAAGACGCATGGTCTGTGTGGAGGATGAATTTTCGCCCATAAAGGTACTTATGGAAATGTTTTGTTGCCAACACCAAAGCAAGGAGTTCGCGCCTGGTAACACAGTAGTTCCTTTCTGGCTTTGAGAGAACTTTGCTGAAATAGGAAACTACTTTATCTTGGCCATCGTGCACCTGGGAAAGGACGGCTCCAATTCCCACATTACTAGCGTCTGCATTCACAATAAATGTTTTCCCAGGGGTGGGGTACGCTAGTATGGGGGCGTTGCACAACTGTTGTTTAAATTCCTTGAAGCTCTTTTCGCACTCACCTGACCATTTGAATTGTTTGCCTTTTTCTGTCAGTTGATGCAAGCTCTTTGCGATCCTGGCAAAGTCCTTTACAAATCGCCTGTAATAGGTCGCAAGTCCCAGGAAGCTTCTCAGTTGATGTTTGTCTTTGGGTACCGGCCAGTTTTTCACTGCATCGACCTTCTCCGGATCAGTCTTGACTCCTTTGGAAGAGATGATGTTCCCGAGGTACTTCACTTCTGGTCTAAATAAGGAACACTTCTTCGGGTTAAGTTTTAGTTGCGCACTTCGTAGCCTTTGGAACACCTCGTTAAGGTTATCTCGATGTTCGTTAAATGTTTTTCCTACTACGATGACATCGTCTAGGTAGACCAAGCAGGTTTTCCACGTTAATCCCAGCAGAACGCGCTCCATTAGACGTTCAAAGGTAGCTGGAGCATTGCACAGTCCAAATGGCATTACTGTAAACTGCCAAAGCCCGTTTCCTGCTGTGAATGCTGTTTTCTAGCGGTCTTCTGGATGGATCTGCACTTGCCAGTAGCCACTCTTCAGATCGAGAGTTGAAAACCATTTGGCTCCGGATAGTGTGTTCAGGGTGTCGTCAATTCTTGGCAGGGGGTAGCTATCCCTCTTGGTGACGTTGTTGAGTTGGCGATAGTCCACGCAGAATCTCGTACTTCCGTCTTTCTTCTTGACCAGGACGACCGGCGATGCCCACGGACTTTTTGAACTTTCAATCAGTCCCTCCTTTTCCATCGTCGACACCATTTCTGCAACTTCCGTCTGCTTAGCCAATGGTAGTCGTCGGGGAGGCTGACGAATCGGTCTCGCATCTCCGATTCGGTGTTGTACGAGATGTGTTCGGCCATACTCGCCGTTCTGTGAAGCAAATATATCAGCAAACTCATTGATTAGACTCCCTGCCATGGACCGCTGCTCCTGATCCAGCTCGCACTATCCGAGTATATTCTTTTTCATTTCCGATATCTCCGTAGGTCTAACCGGTTTCACAGGACTTGCATTGGACAACTTTGTGACCGCAGTAATCGGTACGCACTTTCCAATCACTTCCCCTTGCTTTAGTTTCACGCTTTTGTTTTCCACATTGAGGACACGAACGGGAACCAAGTTGTTTTTAGGTTCAACCAGCATCTTTCCGACGATATACCTCTGATAATAATTTTCTGCATCTGACTCGACTAGGTAGAATCGGTGGCTCCCAGGGTCGCCTTCCAGCTTTGTCCAAATAACTGTTTCTGACGAAGGTGGTAGTATTTCGTCCTCACTTACAACTGTCCGTAGAGCTGCGACGTTCTCGTTCCCGTAAACCTTCGGAATCTCGACGTTCTTGTACTTTTAACTTGCAAACCGATGTCGAGTACTATATCATGCGTCTTCATAAAGTCGATTCCGATGATGCATTCGTCACATATATCAGCCACTAAGAATGCATGGGAAAAGACTATTCCTGCAAGGTTTATCGTCAAGAGTACCTCACCATACACCTTTGCTGTTGCTCCAGTTGCTGTTTTCAGACAGTAGCTGGTGCCATGCTGGTGTTGTGCAGCCATGCTTGGCGAACGATGTCCCTTCTGACTATGGAAGCAGTGGCACCTGTATCGATTGTGGCGACATACTTTTTGTGGCCTATATGGGCTTCCACTGTCAGACTCCTATTACATCGTTTGGTCTGGGAAACCTGAATTGTGGTCCTGGCGTCGATTCCAGAAACCAGCTTCTGCCCCGCGAAGTTGGTTCTTACTCGTTTCCCGACTGATGGCTTTGTGTTGATCCATCCACCGAATTTTCAAACGCCTCCTCGTTCCGGTTCCTAATTCTGCAATGTGGACAACTGCCCTGTCTACGTTCGGCTCTGCACTGTCGTTGTAAATGTCCAATTTTGTTGCAGTTCCAGCAACGGATCGGTCCCCTTCGAGAACTGTTTCGGTCTACTGCTTCTGTTCTCTGGCATGAGCATTCAACGGATGTTATTTCTCTCACGCGGTGAAATCCTTGAGATGCTTGGTCAGCAGCTTTCATCGTTAAGGCAAAAGCCAGTGCCTCAGGAAGAGTTCTCTTTCCAGCCATTCGTAGAGCCATCTGCAGTTGTCTGTCCTCTATGGCTTGTGTAAATGCCTCAATAGCCATTTCGTTGATGACATCCTCGCCGGCATTGGGATAAGACAAGTGCGCAAGCCGTTCAATATCAGCTTGCAACTGCTGAAGTGTTTCTCCCCTCTTCTGTTGTACAGTTGTACTCTATACACTTGCTGCATGTGGTCGTCACCAAATCGCATCTCAATAGCCTTCACCAAAGCCACGTAGTCGCGTTGTTTTTCTTCGGAGATAGTTTGAAGCAATTCTGCAGCTGCACCTCGTAATGCGAGCGTTAATGCAATCGACTTATCCTCGTCGTCCCATCCATTGGTCGTTGCAGCTGCTTCGAACTGTCTCCGATAAATCGGCCATGATGTTTGACCATCAAAAACGGGTGGCTGCATATCCTTCTTTCTTGGGCAGTCAGCAGAATATTTCCGAGCCTTCTGCTTCTTGACTTTTTCGAGTTCTTTAGCTATGTTCTCGATGTTTGTTCCTTGTTTATGAAACATTTCATTAATTTTCTCAAACTTTGTTTCATGCTCGTTTAATTTTTCTAGAACATTCTTAAATTCTTCCACGGCGTCTTTTTGTGCGGCGGCAATGGAATTTTTCTGTTCTTCTAAAGAATTTTTCTGTTCTTCTAGAGAATTCTTCTGATCTGCGAACTTAGATTCCATAGAATTTTTCTGTTCTGCGAACTTCAATTCCATAGAATTTTTCTGTTCTTCTAGAGAATTCTTCTGTTCTTCCATCTTGGCAAGAAGTAATTCCATCATAGCGCTAATATCAACGCTTGTACTTACTTGTTCTTCTGCCACGTCGAATAGCATATTTTTTGGATCTTCTCTGTCGTTTTGGACAGCTTCCTGCAGACGAAGGATGAGGTCACTTTTTCCTCCAGCTGTGGATAGATTCCGTTTTTCTAGTTCACTTTTTAATTGGGGTATGCTTAGTTGCAGCAATATACGACCCATTTTGTTTGTCTCTTGTAATTTAAAAATTCACACAAATTCACTTTTTTTTTTTTTTAAACTACACTTAGACACTTAGCACAGAATAATCCCACTTTATCCCACTTCTGACACCAATGTTACATTCAGGCTGGGATTCGTAAAGATAAAACACTATTCCGTTTAACTTCTCTAATAAAATTCACTTTTATTACACTTTTATCGACTATTCTAATATTTCACTTATTAAGTACCAGAACACTATTCCTTAAACAATTCTTCAACGTTTCAAACCAATCACTTAATTTACTCTATTACTTTGCACTTATTTATCTTCACAAACTATTACTATCTCGAACTTTAACAAATCACTGTTATAAATCAACTGTCTCGCCCTCTTCTAAAAGCTGTCCTTTTATACCCGCTCCGCCATCTGACGAGAACTTTCTAGCTAATTCTAAGTGGTTCTAGAATAAGGTTCAGTGGTGACAGATTCCTGTCTCCAATTGGAAGTGGAACTTGTTTTGTGACTATTAGGCCTGGTTCCACCAAACTGTGACTAAGGTCTTGTTTCACCATTTAGGTTACACGATACCTTCCACGCCACGCTATCCTAAAAATACGTAAATCCACCGGTCTTCCAAAAGGTGCTTTTCCTTTGATTCTAGGTTGCTTTCTTAGCTCCGGAACTTTAGATTTCTCCTCAGATTTTTTTCCAATTAGCTCTTATAATCGCGCCATTCATCTTCGGCGATCTTGAACTCACGTTCGAGTAGTTCCAGCATTGAGTCGGTGCACTCATTGCACAATGGATAATCGAACTCAGAGTTAGATGACATAGCGTTAAAGAGCTGCGCCTTTGCTAGAAACTCAGTGCTCAGCTTTTTTATTTCTTTTCCATCGGAAACAAGGGTGACGTCAGTTCCATTTATCGAGTACGTCAGATGGAAAGGTTGCACACAAGATAATCAGAACCACTTTCGTTAGGATCGATTTCATCCATATTTGTTGATAAATTGGCACTAAATTAAAGCATTTTATTGTGAAATGTCATTTGGCTAAAACTCATTAAAGTACTTACGCGATAATTCTGCCATTGCGTGCTCATTAATACTGCCCAAACTCCCATCCAGGATGAGTGGCTTTTGGCATCTTTGGCAAGCAAAACTGACCGACACTCTTTCATCATCGCCATCGTCTTTCGGTGATGGTTCTTTTAAAAAAAAAATTGTTTCATTGATTTTATATAAACAACGTTGAGGCGTAGAACAGGATTTGACTGCTGCCAGGCGGACTTGTCGATGATTTCTATTAGCTTTTCCCAGTTGACGTTTCTACTCCTAGAACCAAGTTATAGGAAAATGCTTGCAATTTTCGATAAAATATTTTTTTTCGCACGGAGATTTTTTTTCCAAATATCAGATGTATCGCATTATTTGTCCTATAAGCAGCAAACAGTTAATATTAACAATACGATTATATTGGGTTTCTCCCACCTTCTTGATGATCTGTCTTATGTAATACTCCAGAGAAATTGTGAAGATTCTACAGACCAGATGACTCGAAAGATCAGGGGTTTTGTGATAAAACAAAGGCATTTTCTGATATTTTGCAGGATTCAGGTTCATCCCCTCAGCTATCATTTCTAAAAGTCACCGCTGCAACAAAAATACCGAATGTAAATTTAAGCAGAACTACTTTACTAACTATTTATCAACTATTATTATTATTATTATTACTTTATTAACCTACCGAATGTGTAATAACAGCATGAGGCAACCTTTTAAGTATCAGAAGTTGCAACTTGCATTGCTCCAAGTTGTTCTCTGTGTGGTTCACAGTAAGCAAAAGAATATTGTGCTGCACATGATACGAGACGTGTTGAAGCATTTTTACATAAAATTTCTGTTCGGGAGTTATTCCATTCTCTGGGGCACATAGGGCAGCAGTAAGTTTGGCGACCTCGTTCCACAGGTCAAAACTGAAATGATAATTTGAAAGTAATTTGTAGAATAGGTAGGATTCATTCTCTACGGAGCTTTGTACCTGGACGTCAAAGTTGTTGGGAAATCATTTTTGCGGTTATAATCCGTTCCTTTGCTGCACAAGGATCGGTGGAACGTGCTTTCTGGACTTGAGCTATGATGTAGTTCTCTTCAGTACTTAAATCCATTACACAAACTTTTAATAAATCCACGAATTCGAAAACTAAATGGAAACAAATAACGCATGTCAATTGAGCTTGACAACAGTGGTGAATCTTTTCTGTCAGTGTCAGTTTCAATCGCAGTGAGTTGTGACAGTGTTCAGAAGTACAGATTTTTTAAAGAGAAGTTCAACACAAATTAGGTGAATAAGTATTGTCCTTTGATAGCGACTGTGGAGTTGAAATTAACAAAACGCACGTTCGAATCGTATGCGTAATATTTTATTTCTGTCGAAAGATATAATAATTAAGAAATACATTCGGTACATATTTTATTTTACTCACCGCAGTTTGCACTTCCACAATCGCTCGCTTCAAAGGTTGGAATGAAATTTATTTGACATTGCAGAAAAGGCGCAAAGAAATTGAAAATGGTGAAGAGTGCAAACTACGGCGAGTAAAGGACAACTATACAATTTTATGATTTTTGTAAGTCGCTGCTAGGTGGCGTTGTGGCGTAAGAAGTTCTGTTCGTTTAAAGTTTTTTTGTTGGCATGTACGTAGTTCTTTAACATCCCCGCCCCCGTGAATCAGCCCGATTCACTTACATCCACGTCAAGAACTGCCAACTTGGAAACGGGACGGCGAAGTATTCCAGATTTAGTGCGAACATCAGCTCGCCTCACTATGCCATCTGCCCCCTGGTATACTCGTTCAACTCTTCCGCGGCACCACTGCTTCCTGGAAATATTCGTATCGCAGATGAAAACCAAATCACCTTCCCTTACTGCTTCCGTCTTCTGGCACCACTTGGCTCGGCGAGTTAACGTTGGCAGATACTCTGCTATCCAGCGCCTCCAGAATCTGTCCCTCAACTGACGAGCAATTCGCCATTGCTTTCGTAGACTGCACAGCTTCTGGTACGGCTCACTCGAACTCGGTGTCTGGGCGGTGTTTGCTGATCCAAGAATGAAGTGATTTGGTGTGAGCGGTTCCTCTTGGTTCACGGATATTGGTAAATGCGTGAGGGGTCGTGAATTTACGACGTTTTCGGCCTCGATGATCAGGCATTGCAGCGTGTACTCACGAGGTGCAACTTCCTTAAGCGTGTGACGCAGAACCCTTTTTACGCACTGGACCATTCGTTCCCAGATACCTCCTTCTGATGGGTTGCTTGGGCAGTTGAAGACCCATTCAACGCCCTTTGATGACAGCTCATCCTGGATACGATCACATTCGAACACCTCGTTGAAACGTTTTGCTTCCTGGTCTGCTCCTATGAAGTTTTTTCCATTATCGCTGCGAATCCGTATGGGTACCCCTCGACGATTAATGAAGTTGCGAATGGTTAAAATGCACGCATCCGTCGATAGATCACAAGCTACTTCTAGGTGGATGGCTCGGATAACGAGGCATGTGAATAGTGCCACCCACCTCTTCTCCGTACGACGACCAATAGTAACAGTAATCGGTCCGAAATAATCCAGGCCGGTGTACGAAAATGGCCTGACAAAGGGAGTCAGACGATCCTCGGGCAGTGGACCCATCATAGGCGCAGCAGGCTTGACTCTTGATATCTTGCACACGTAGCATCTGGCGACAACTTTTCGCAACACTTGCCTGAGGCATGGGATCCAGAACGAACGGCGAATCTCGCAGATGGTAGCCTCAAAATTCTGATGCTTCATTTTTGAATGGTAATGTGCCACGACGAGTTCGGTAAACACATGCTTAGGCGGTAATATTACGGGACGTTTTGTCTCGTATGGAAGCCAACTAGCTGCATCGATGCGACCACTGACACGCAAAACACCCTCCTCATCGACGTACGGCGTTAGGTTGTATAAGGCAGTTCCTTTAGAAAGTCCTTTGGCGTTTTTGACATTACTTATGTCGGCAGCGTACACTTCGCCTTGTGCCTGGCGAAACAACACTGTTTCAGCTACACGCAGTTCTTCCACCGTCAGACCATTAACTTCCTTCGTGGTTCTACGTAAGAGCCCAACAAATCGTATGACCCATGCGATCGTTCTTTTTAGCTTTGTATATGAAGAAAAATTAGTAAATGCAATGAATTTACAACTCACGGTTAGTAGGGTGATCTTCGGACGAAGTTCCTCTTCTTCATTGTCTTCGGGCAGATTGACTTCGGCATACTCCGCAGGCCACAGGTGTTCTTCGAGCCTCAGGAAATCTGGTCCAGTTTGCCATCTTGATGAAGGACTAAAATTGATAGGGCCGTTCGATCGGGTGGCTTCATCGGCGACGTTGTCCCTTGTTGATATCCATCTCCAATCGGTAACCTTAGTTATGGCTAGGATTTCTGCTATTCTATGAGCTACGAAAGGCTTGTAGCGACGATTTACGGATCCTATCCACTTGATGACCGTCTTCGAATCGCTCCAAAGAACACATCGGCAGACGTCTAGGGTGTGTTCTTCGATAATCGTTTGCATCAAACGAGTTCCAAGAACGGCGGCTTGAAGTTCGAGGCGTGGTATGGTCATTGGTTTCAGTGGAGCGCATCTTGTTTTGGCACATACGAACGAGACGCCTGTTGTTCCTTCCGGAGTCGCAGCTCTCCAATACGCTACAGCTGCAAATGCTTCTTCACTGGCATCGACAAATATATGGAGCTGAAGATGCTTCGGCAATGCTTGGAGGAAGTAATAGCGTGGAATTTGAACCTCGATTATTTGGCTCAAGTTGACACACCACTTTTTCCAGGCTGCATTTATGTTGGCTGGCAATGGTTCATCCCAACGTAGGTTGAACCTCCATACTTCTCGCATCAAACGTTTGGCACCGATCAAGAAATTGGCCAAAAATCCCAGTGGGTCAAAGACGGACATGATGACGCTGAGAAGCTCTCTTTTGCTGGGACATCTTTTTCCGACAATAATATCAGGATCAACGCGATGGAACTTGATGTGGTATCTAAAGGTGTCGCTTGATGGGTGCCAAAACATGCCGAGCACCTTCTCCGTAGCTAAGCTGTCGTCAGATGAAAATATATTTGGAACTGCAACCCTCCTGGATTCCGCTTCACTCTCCAAAGCACTCATAACTTCTTGTGAGTTGGAACTAAAACTGCGTAGCTCAAATCCAGCAAATTTATGAATGCGTCGAACTTGTTTCGCTACGTCGATGGCCTCTGCCGTTGTCTGGAAGCTATCCACGAAATCGTCGACGTAGTGATGTTCCAAAATTGACTTTACTGCTCTGGTATTAGCTTCACGATGTTCCAAGGCGTTAACAGTTTTGACATATTGGGCCGCACATGGCGAACAAGCGGCGCCAAAAATCATTACTGTCATCTCGTAGACGTCAGGCGATACATCTTCATTTCCGTTGCGCCAAAGGAACCTCTGTGAACTTTGGTCTTCTGGGCGAATTAACACCTGGTGGAACATTTCGCGTATGTCTCCACACACTGCAATGGCTCCCACTCGAAAATTAAATAGCACCGATGGCATCGGTTGGTACTGCTGTGGTCCTTTCAGCAAACAGGAGTTGAGGGATATCCCGTCGACTGTGGCGGCTGCGTCAAAAACGAGTCGCACTTTTCCCGGCTTGTTGGGATTCACAACGGCGAAGTGCGGAAGGTACCACGTCCTAGGACCCGTTATGGCGGCTTCTTCTGGCTGCAGTTTGCGGGCGTACCCCTTGGTGACATAACTCTTGATGATATCCTTGTAGGCGGCAGCGAACGTATCATCACGCTTCAATTTACGCTCAATACCAATGAGTCTTTTCTTGGCCATAACGTAGGAGTCGGGGAGCTTAACATCATCACGCTTCCATAAAAGTCCTGTTTGGAACCTTCCATTCACCTTCACCGTAGTTGACTGCAAAATACGACGAGCTCGAACATCTGCATCGGTTTCAACTGCTGGTGCTGACCGCACCCCAAAGCTTTCAGTGTCAAAGTAGTCCGCTACCAATTCGTGAAGAGCATCTTTATTTACGTTGATCAATAGACATGACGTACTAGTTCGCATGGTTGCGTTCGTCGGGCCAAATACTACCCAACCAAGCTTTGTGTTGGCAGCAAACGGTCCGCCATCTCGTAGTTGAAGTGACTCAATTGGTAGACCAAGGTGGCAATGGTCCAAGCCAATGAGTAACTGAGGCATCACATTTGTATAAGGGACGACTGGCAACCGCTTAATGTCTTCACTGTCCCCTCGTAGATCACACATGTTCACACTTTGCATCGGCAGGCGAAGGTTGGAAATACCATGGACATTATGAAGCACATGTTTCTTCTTGATGTGTTCTCCACTGATGTGAATGGTAACCAAAGTCGCTGGTTCCTGAGCGGCTCTTCCTCCGACCCATTGAAGGTCGAGCATGCGTCGTTGGCCATCTAAACCAAGTTCCTCGATAAGGCTGCTATCCATCATAGTTATCGAAGACCCTTCGTCGAAAAGAGCATACGTGCTAATATGCTTCTTGGGTCCATAGAGAGTGACAGGGAGCACTCTGAAAAGTAGTTTGCAATTCTTGACTGGACTGGCTAAACAGCTTAGAACTGCTTCCTTGGCTTCGTTGACTTCAGGTTGATGTTGGGTAGTACATGGTACGTGTCCACTGTCGGCAATCGGATGTCGGAGTTCATGCAATAATTGGTGATGGCTTCTCTTGCACCCATCAACACCACATGGCTTTCGACGACGGCGGCAGTTCCGGATGGAGTGACCCACTTCCAAACATGTGAAACACAGTCGAAGACGTTTTGCCTGAGTCCACCTTTCCGACACACTGTAACCCAAAAAACATTTGCACTCAGAAACACAATGACGGAGTTCACAAATTGGACACTTGAAAACCTCAGCAGGTTGCACTTTGGCTGTGTGGAGAACAGGACGACGCTTTGGCTCGGCTGATGTTCGGGAACCACAATCTTTCACCGTAGATATCAAATTTGCAACTCTGCTTAGCCAGTTGCTGAAGTCGACTATTGTAGGGTATGGCTGTATCTGCGCTGCATATCCCGCCCACTCAATCCTTTGGCTCATGGGCAGTTTTGAAATGAGCTCTTTTAGTAAAGTGGGATTGGATAGGTGATGTTGACCATTGATGGAAGATAGAAACACTGCTAAATTTTTTGCTTTCACTGCAAACGGAATTAACTTCTCCATCGCTGACTCAGAAATCGGAGATATTTGCTGAACTTGTTTGAGCTGACTTTCTATTAATTGTTCGGGGCGACCAAAGCTGGACCTAAGCTGCTCCATCACTACGTTCACATTTTCGGCATGGATCATCATACACCTCACCACGTTTCGCGCATCACCTTTCAATGACCTTTGCAGACGCATATGATTTTCCAAGTTGCTATAGTTGTATGCTGCAGTTGATTCGGCGTATGATGTAGCAAACATCGGCCAGTCTTCGGGATCTCCACTGAATTCAGGTAAATCCTGTAGCTTTCGAGGTGCGGTTAATAATTGCTGCGACGTACTAGTACAGCTTGCAGTAAATGTCGGAGCAGTTTGTTGTATGTGATGCGGAGAAACCCATGGCGACGGTGGCGATTGTGATCTTAGATTGGTTAACGCAATTGGGACACTTGTATTTGTGAAACAATCGGCTGTACTAACATATGAACAGCCCAAAGTGGATGTTGGCAGTAGCGGATTAGTAAACGATACCGTTGGCTGTGAATATATCGTAGGTTGTATCGACAAATTGCTGTAAACGTTACTTGCATTTGCAGATGGACAATGCGTAACGGTTGTGGATAACGGCGGCGTCAACTGTGCAATGGTTGGAGCAAACGAAACGGGTTGCACTGGTTTGTTAAGCAGTGCTTCTCTAAGAGACTGGCACTGCGAATCACGTTCGCCCAATTTCATTTGGGTGCTCTTGAGTTCCCTTTCAAGAGCACAAAGTTTAATTTGCATTGCTTCCAAAACGCTTTGTTGGTATGCTGCGGAAGCCATGGCAATGTTCGATGTCTCCGAGGAATTAGCCGTCGTTGCGATGGCTGTCGCATCTATGGATGTGACTACAGTTGGCACTATTTGAGAAGCAACCACCGTAGATGAGGCGGCTGTGGTTCTAACGGGGTTGACTTCTCCATCCATATTCAGGCTGACGACGACCGATTCCTGTTCGTTGAGACGTGGACTTCTTCTTGGTGGTGTACGACGCATTTATTGAGACACTGTGTAATTCCACTGCGGCAAGGAAAATTCAGAGTGGTCGGCAAATGGCGGCTTTTCGTGTAATTCCACTACGGCAATGAAAATTCAGAGTGCTCGGCAAATGGCGGCTTTTCACAATTCACTTCTCGGCAGGGAAGTTGCAATTGCGAAATAAAACGCTGTCCTTTGATAGCGACTGTGGAGTTGAAATTAACAAAACGCACGTTCGAATCGTATGCGTAATATTTTATTTCTGTCGAAAGATATAATAATTAAGAAATACATTCGGTACATATTTTATTTTACTCACCGCAGTTTGCACTTCCACAATCGCTCGCTTCAAAGGTTGGAATGAAATTTATTTGACATTGCAGAAAAGGCGCAAAGAAATTGAAAATGGTGAAGAGTGCAAACTACGGCGAGTAAAGGACAACTATACAATTTTATGATTTTTGTAAGTCGCTGCTAGGTGGCGTTGTGGCGTAAGAAGTTCTGTTCGTTTAAAGTTTTTTTGTTGGCATGTACGTAGTTCTTTAACAAGTATATTATCTCAGTACATTTTCATATTAGCTTTTTATAACATTCTGTATTTCTATTCAAACAAAGTAATCATTCACCCTTATTGTTCCATTCTAATGCAAAAAACATATTATGACTTTTAAGTAAATTATATAATTACCATTTTCTACTCGATTTATATTTACTGCCATACAAAAGTTTGTTAAAAATGTTTTTATTTGTCCATAATTCTTCAAAATTGTGTATTTTTCTGAAATATGTCAAATAAATATGCAATTATTTATAAAATAAATCACTGTCCACAAAAAATTTAGTTGTAACGAATATTTTCAAATTTAACGTATAAAATTCTGTGAACAATGCCAGCAGCTTTGCCCACAGCGGAAGTTGTTCGTTTTTTTTTGAGAGTGTGTTGGTGAACCGGAATTTTTGAAGTTTCGTGACATTATTGTCAATACGATTTTCCATGTATCAATACTAGCGCACCAAATCCAGGCACTTCCGTTTAAATATAGCTTGTGGGCTAAGTAACGGGAAATCGACCGAAGTTGAGGGTCTCAGTATTGTCTCTGGGTCTCTGGTAGGATTTTCGGCACGCAAATACAACAACTATTGCCAGTCTCGAAGTGTTAAGTATAGCGTAATTGTTGTAATTAGCGTGCTGAAAATCCTACTTTAATTTGCTTTGCTGAGTTCGAAGCTCAAAAAAACAGGCCTAGTATCAAGCTAAGTTAAGTATTAATATTTAAGTGGTTGTGTAAGATATCAAACCTTATATCGATCCTTTGCTCTAATTTCAAATTGGTGAGAATTGTTGCCGCGAGAATAATTCCAGTTTTTGACTAAATAATATTTTATTTTTTGCACGGCATTCCGCAGGTAATTAAGGCTTTCTATTTAACAAATCTTGAAGAGGTAGTTAATAAAGGTATTGAGAAACAAATTTATTGAATAGTATGGCTTACTTAAATCGATTCCGTTTGGTATTCTTCCTAGCCATCAGGTATAAATAATTGTCTCCAGCGCGATCCAGTATATTTGGTAAGGTAAGCGAACACCTCAACGGCGGCTTCTTCCTTAGCTGTAATATAAACGTATTTAATTCTTAATAACGGGTGATTTTTTAAGAGGTTTAGAACTTTTTTAAAAAAAAAACACAAAAAATTCGAAAAAATGAATGAAATATTTATTTGAATCGATAGTTTGAACCTTGCAATTTAATGTTTAAAGATAATTTCATGCAAATGTTGACCGCGGCTGCGTCTCAGGTAACCCATCCGCTGAGTCCAATTTTGGCATACTCTTTCACACATATCGGCCGGTATCTCACGAATGAATGCATGGATGTTGGCTTCCAGTGCGTCAATCGAAGCGGGCTTGTCCCTATACACATTAGCCTTGACATACCCCCACAAAAAATAATCTAATGGTGTCAAATCGCACGATCTAGGCGGCCAATTGACCGGCCCGAAACGTAAAATTAACTGTTCACCAAACTCGCCTCGCAATTGCGCCATTGTTTCGCGTGCTGTGTGGCATGTGGCACCGTCTTGTTGAAACCACATATCATGCAAGTCAAGAACTTCCATTTCGGGCAAAAAAAAGTTTGTTATCATCGCTCGGTAGCGTTCACCATTGACAGTAACGCTGCGATTCGCATCATCTTTGAAGAAATATGGCCCAATAATGCCGCCGGCCCATAAACCGCACCAAACAGTGGCTGTTGCAATGCTTCTGGCTGATCTTCACTCCAAATGCGGCAATTTTGCTTATTTACGTACTCATTCAACCAAAAATGAGCCTCATCGCTGAACACAATTTTTCGGAAGCAGCGCGCGATGAACATTTCGAACCGAGCACGAATTTTGATAGTAAAATTCAATAATTTGCAAGCGTTGTTCATTTGTAAGACGATCCATGGTTAAATTGCAAACCAAACTGAAGCTGTTTGACAATGACACAAGGTACTAAACACACGTCAGCTGTCAAAACCAGTGTTGCCAAAACCAAACCAGCTAAAAAATCACCCTTTATAACACTTAAAATACGCGAAAACTTACATTTTTTTCAATTTTTTGCAGGAAAAATAAAATTGTTTTTACATATTTTTACATTTGTCAATCGACTTCTGTCAAAATAAAACTCACCACATTTTTTTTGGTTCGCTTTTTTTTTTGTTGCTCACACGGATTCTAAATTGACATAACACCGATAGGAAAACAAAATGGCGAATTTGAAAAAAAATCGAGGGGGCCAGCGGCAAGAGGATTGCCAGTTGGGGGTCTCAGTATAGTTTGTCTATGATTGAAATGAGAATCCACCTCAGGCTACCTCACATCTGGTTGAACCCGAAAGTGTAGGCTGGGCACTCATTCCGTAACTCTGAGAACGATAATCGTTTCAGCGATAGTAGTCAACGATCTCGTCACCAATTTGCTTTCCGTAACTCTATCACTATCGTCTCGTCTATCGTTTATATTATACAAATCGTGAGAGCACTGAGAGCATTGAGTGTCTTTCAGAAACCCTCAAACTAAATGAAAATTTCAATCAGACGTCGTTTAAAATGTCATAAATGAGTTTTTTGGCAAACAATTTTGTTTTTGATGCAGGCAAACTTGAAAATTGCAAAGTGGAATTAGTTCAAATTTGTTCCTTAGTCTATTAATAATAACAAATAACATTGAAAATATGTATTATTGATAGGTCAGCTTCATGGATGAGCATCCCGACTTGTCCAAAGCAGTCCAAAGGTTCCACTTCGTATACATAGGTACTTCGATTGCTGTACTATCATTATCAATACAAATGTTATGGAGGGCAGCACAAACATTTGCAAAAACCACTTTTCCGTTTTCCAATTACAATTCCAAATCAACATGAGATATCGCTCAAATTGTATCGTCAAGGCGATAGCGTTTCGACGATTATTGATTTACGTGAAGCAAATGTTCAATCGTCAAAACGATATCGTCGAAATCTGAAATCTCATACCAAAATCGAAAACGACATAAATTTGTCAATAAAGCAAAGATGGGAGTTCGGGGACTAACCGTGTAACCTCCAGCACTTTTCATCAAAGATATGGTTTGTCTATGCTTTTCATCACCTTCAAAATGTACTTCTCGACACTTACTACAAAAATCTGTTTGTGTAAATCATTACTACGCTTTATACTTGAACGTCCCCATATTATTTTGATGGTCGCGTTCTCTTTGTCCACACAGCTATATACGGATGTGGTAGCCTTGTGAGTTATTGAGTCCAATAGAAAAGCTTTATTTATCGGCGTAGAATTCTAAACGAGCCCAATAATCGCATCCATTAAATGACATTTGTGCATTAGTTTTAGTTAAAATATATCCGAAGTAACTGAACTAAACTATATAGAACACAAATAGGAGAAGAGAAAATGCTGTGCCGATTATGTATGTTATTGATGATTTTCAAAATAAAGACAAATTGAGAAAATGTAAGTTTTTCAACCTTTGTCAGTTCCCACTTATTATTATTAGCTCTTCAATTGTGGATTTGGGAGGAATAATTTACATTTAATTACCATGTAAAACTTGGTTTTAATTAAATACTGTGATGTTAACATTTATTTAAACTAAACATGATTTAGGTTAAAAAAAAAAACGCTGTAATTATATTCATTTTGGGTGGGTAGGGCTAGCAATACAAATTTAATATACAATTTCTAGACCAAATTAATGCTTACCAAAAACAATACATATTGTGTGCCTGAGCTAATACCTATCTATATAATATATATATACTGAATTACATTTTGGGTAAACTTTGGTTAAGCTTGTTAACAATATTAGTTTTATGTATATTACAGATTAGCAGACTTGAGGTAGCACAGCCCAATGATAAATAATAATATGCTTCTGAGTTACTCAATTCTGCATTTTATATGATATGAATCCCAAGTAGAATTCCCAAAACAAAGTAATGGCAACTTACAATTCTACGCCAAATATATTAAACAATTGCGTTAAATCTACGGAAGCCCTTCAATCATCTGCGGCATTCTTCGTCCCTTCGCCCACGCCTTTGATAGGACTTAATTCGTCTAGTTTTGCCGCATCTGCTTCAGCAATTGAGAACCATTATATTGACATACAGAAAAATATACCAAACTTAACACATCATGTGAACTCGTCATCAAGCTATACGTATATGGAAATAAAACGTGAGCCTTGTCAAGTATCAGAAGTGACCACATCAAATAGTCTCCAGTCCAGTAATCAACATAATTCTAAAACTATGTCGTCCACGATGACCACAATGGTAAAAATTGAGTCCACTTCGCCAAAAATGCCTGAAATGGAAAAAGTTGGTTCCCAAATGCACATAAGTAAACCAAGAAAAATAAAGTCTTCTAGAATCGTATTGTACATTATTTTTTCTTTAATAGGCAATTCGGTGCCAGTTGGTATAGCAGTCGCTAGAAAAAGACCTCAAGAAAATAATCTGCATACAACGTCAATGCAGCCTCCAAGAGATCTAAACTATTTCGGAATTCGAGTTGCAGACATAGGTAAAAAATTAAACATTTGTAAACTTCAGAGAGTAAAGCAATAATTCGAATGTTTTGTAGGTGGTGTTGGAAGCTCAGGTTGCGGCAATATTTATTTCGCAGGAGCTGATTTAATTTCTGGAGCCAGATCGGAGGATATGAATACGGGTATACACAATGTAAATAGATCGGCTTCTACGTACTGGCAATACCCAAGTAAGTTGACAGGTATGAATATTCACCCCTATCGGGAATAATATTTCCCCCGGAATGTTTCCTATTCAGCAATCTTATTTACATTGCTGACAAGGGAAACATTTCCATCGGAACTTATTTGCGATAGCCCTAATAATGAAGCCACCGAAGTCATTACAATACACCTCCACACAACTATAATAAATGTCCAGGTAGTGGCTCGGGTTAAGTAGATAGTGTGCAAACCATTTCGTGACTAGAATGCCAAAGGATTAATTTCCGATACTCAAAATTTTATTTCCAAAACAACTTGGAAAATCGTTGATTTAAACTTTTGTATGGTCTATTATGTTTTCTATACCTATATTTTTCCGCTTACAGTCGCTAGCCCATAGATATTTTTTTACATAAATTTATTGATACCTACCATATAAACACGGGTACTAAGAAGCATTATATTGGTGTAATACCGAATGTAAATTTATGGGTGCTAGAAAGTAGCATGTTTTTAATTGAAGATCGAAGAATTGTCCCCTGTTCTGTAAATATCGTATCAATGTATTATATTTATATCTATCACTAAAACGATATAAATTGAAACAAAATGTTTCTAAGCATAGGTGGACATTTTTGTTTTCTGCAGTAAGTATACAATTTTTAATTGGACCAACTTAAAGTTAGAGTTTAACTTGTCACGCTTATTTTCATATTGAATCACATATTATTATCCCTCTACTGAATGCATTATGATTCAGTGGAGAAAACACGAAAATTTATTTTTTTTTTGTTTTTATTTTAAAAAATTAAAGGATTTAAAAAAAAAATTTTTAAAAAAAGTTTACTTTAAAAAAAAAAAAAATGTTTGTCCATATAACAATCGGTATAATATTTCAGTGAATGCATGAGAAGCCATATATGGACATTTCAGAAACCGCATTGTACCATGAACTGCACATATATAACTTGGAAACAAGTTCAAGCATTTTACTTACAAATATGTAATATTGCAAAAAAGAATTAATATCTCCATATTGCAACCATCACCAATAGAAAATAAAATGTTTTTTATTTTTTTTGCTATTTCCTAACGACGCGCGCATTGGAACGTAGAACTTGACAGCGAAAATCTATTGGGTTGTGTAAAAAAGAAGAAACCAAATTCACTGTACACATCCACAAACGTTATCAAAGTCACTCAATAACGGTGTATTTCCCGTAATTATCGTGTAGTTCTTCCAATCGACTCTGGAAAATGTAAATCCATATATGGCTTTGTATGCAGTAGAGGGTTATTATTATTTGAGAGGGGTTATTGTACTGCGACCTTTTGGTCTATTGTACCCCTGCTTACGCCTTAGAGTGGTGTATTCCCTCAAAAGAGTTCCCCTCATAGTATAATTCCTTTCGAAATCATTTTATAGGTTTTAGTACTCTTCTTTCTCCATGACGGAAAAAAAATCCGTCCTATAGCACTCTCTCCAGTCCAGTTTCCTTTAAGAATCTAAGGATGAGAGCTGGCTCTAGTGACTGTATTTCCTCATCAGATAGTTGGTACTTGCCCAAGTATTTCAGTCTTTTGTGGGTCAGTGCCCCACATGATCCCAGCAAGTGTTCTGGGATTTCACTGGACTCATCGCAGAATCTGCAGAGACCTTCTTCAGATATACCCAGTTTCCTGAGGTGTTCCTTGAGTCTACAGTGCCCCGTTAGGAAGCCCGTTAGGATACGAAGGTTATTTTTGCTCATGCCGATGCAAGCTTGGAATCTTTTCCGGTTGTATTGTCCCAGAAGTTTCTTGGCCTGCCTCATGCCCTAAGTGTTATGCCAGGTTCTTGCCCTGTTTTCTTTCTCTAGTTTCCTAAATTCTTTGAGGGTGTGATCCCCTATTCCGCAGAATGAGTCAGGACCTATGAAAGTTTCTGATGCTCCCTTCCTTGCTAGGGAGTCGGCCATTTCATTCCCCTCTATTCCTACGTAGCCAGGCACCCAGCAGAGGGTTATTTTGTTTCTGCTACCAAGTTCATTAAGTTTTTGTAGGCATTGCCATACAAGTTTGGATTTAATGATGTAGGAGTTAAGTGCCATAATAGCAGCTTGGCTGTCTGACATTATAGCTATATCACAGTTGACTCTGTTGCTGTCGAGGTTAATTTGGACACACCTGTCTATGGCATAGATTTCAGCCTGAAAGATGCTGGTACTTTTGCCCATTGGTTCAGAATATTTGGTTCCAGGCCCAAATACTCCCGCTCCAGTTCCCTCATCAGTTCTCGACCCATATGTGTACCACTTTGTTGTGTGATTGCTCAGTCTGTGAATTGTGGATTCATTGCTCCAGTTCTTCTTATTGCTGAGCTTAGTAACAAAGTTCTTTTGAAAATCAAATCTTTTGATGATATCGTCTCTAGGAAAGGCCAATAGTGGTTGTTTTTGAGTAGTACATCAAACTGTCTCAGTGTGATGCACTTTCCTCCTATTCCTTCCTTGGCCATTCTTAGGGTCGTTTAATTTGCACATTCCTCAACCATAAGGTGCAATGGAGTCAGTTCCAATAGCACTTCCATAGCTGCGGTTGGGCAAGTTCTCATAGCTCCTGTAATATATAGGCACTCGTCTTTGCAGTTTATTGAGTGTCTTCCTTGTGGTGGAAAGACTGGTTCTTTTTGCCCCTTCAATCGCTCCATACGTGATCATTGGTCTCACAATAGCAATATACATCCATCTGAGGATGGTCGGGCTACATCCCCAGGATTTGCCAGCTAGGCTCCGGCAAATCATTAAAGCACGCGTTGCTTTCCTGGTTATCTCTTCTGTGTGTTTTTTCCAGACGAGTTTACCGTCTAGGTTTAGTCCAAGATATTTAATTTCATTGACTGTTGTCAGTGTTGTACCTGATAGCCTTATCGGCCTTAGTCGTTCAAGTTTTCTTTTCCTCGTGAATGGTACTATTGTTGTTTTTGCCGGATTAAGGCTAAGCCCAGCCGTTCCGCACCAATCCCGAGTTATTTCGAGTCCCCTTTGTATAATGTCACATAGGGTTCCCTCAAATTTACCCCTGGCAATAATTACTATGTCATCAGCATATGCTTGACAATTGATGCCCTGGTTCGTCAATTTCTCAAGTAACTCGTCCACTACAAGACTCCACATTGGGGGGGATAGAACTCTTCCTTGCGGACAGCCTCTTGCTGCGTTAACCTTGATAATACCTTCTGATGTGTGAGTCTCATCTGATCTTGTGCTCAGGAGTTCATATATCCATCTGGATACTGTGTTATTTACTCCTTTTCTATCAAGAGCTCGAATAATTGCATCATGCGATGTGTTATCGAATGCTCCCTCAATGTCCAAGAAGGCACACAATACTATCTCTTTCGCTTCAAGAGCGCTTTCAATAATCTCAGTTAGCTGGTACAGAGCAGTCTCCGTAGATTTGCCCGCTCTGTAGGCATGCTGACGATGATGAAGAGGCGATGTACTTAGTACATCTTCTCTTAAGTAGTTGTCCATAGCCTTTTCCATCGTTTTAAGAAGAAACGAAGTAAGACTGATTGGTCTATAGGACTTCGGTAGACTTGGGTCCTTTTTTCATACTTTCGGAATGAACACTACCTTCGCTCGTCTCCACTGGTTTGGTATGTAGCCCAGTGCCAGACTGCTTTTTAAAATTCTTGCCAAATATGGAAGCAATTTACCTTGCCCTTTTTGTAGTAGGACTGGCGAAATTCCGTTCACCCCCGGTGATTTATAAGGCTGAAAGGAGTCAATTGCCCATTCTAGTCGCCCTCTGGAGAAGATTTCGGTTGCTTTTTCCAATCCTCTTTCCGAGGTCTTTGAATATTGATCATCCTATCGTCTGTGCTCGGATGACTACCAGGGAAATGTGTTTCTAATAGAAGTCGTGCCCTCTGTTGCTCATTTTCTTATTTCTTTGTTGTATTAAGTCAGTGCCATGCGGTAGCCCTGCCAGTCTCCAGTCCGTTTCGCTGTGTTAAACAGTTAACGTGTTTTCGACCGAAGCCTTGACAGATTGTTGCTCCACCATGGAACCTTATCCTTCACTGCACTTCTGCTTATTGGGCAGCTAGTTTCGAACGCACCTGTGATGGCTGATGTTATGCCCTCTACTGTGTGTTCCAATTCTATATGATAAGCTGGAGCTCTCCTAGTATGTACCTGCTCCAAATTATTTTCAAGAGGCGATTCAAAGAGATCCCAGTTTGTCTTTCTTGGATTTCTAACTGGGTTACATGTGATACGAGTGTTATCTAAATCAAAGGTAATAATCCGATGATCAGACATAGATGGCTCACTAGATACCCTCCAGTCCCTAACAAATCTACTCATGCTACGGCTGCCTAATGTGAGGTCTAATACCTCTTGCTTAGTTCGAGTTACAAAGGTGGGGGTATTACCTACATTGCATATCTCAAACTCCCTCAAATGGTATTGTGAGCATTAGCATCACATCCTATCAGAAACGGCAGTTGGAGCTTGTTTGCATGCTTCACAATGCGTTGCAGTGCCATTGATACTGCTGGTTCGTCCCCAGCGCAGTAGGCTGATGCGATGATGATGGTGCGGTGTACTCCTCCCAGTTCAAGGGTTACCTGAAGTGGCACCAAATCTCGCGTAGCATGTTCTGCAAGTAAAATAAAACTAAATTTTTTATTAATAAGAATGCAGGCCCTTGGATTAAGTACACGAGTGTCCCAAATTACCTTCGCATTCTGGCATGCCAGTCCTTTGACTGCTCCTCTCAGGATCCACACAATCACCTGAATCAACACAATGCCCAGTCTGTTAGCTGTGAACATCCGTGCTATTACAGCATTATGGATGTTCACCTGGCCATTTTCAACTTGAAGGTCATTGTTTAGGTGGGGCTGTTGCCCCATCATCCTCCCGAAGTAGGATGTCCACGTCCATCTCTACAACCGTCATGTCATGTTCCTCATCAGAGAGCGAGCTCTCCGAGAGGGACATTATACTCCTCTTGTGTCTCTCCCTCGGTTAACTGTTCAGCAGGAGGAGGAAGTGATACAGCCTGCTGTGGATCAGGTTGCTCCACTGCGGCTTCTGTCCTCTGCAAAGCTGGATTCGAGAGGGTCATTTGCCCCTTACTCTCCTCCGACTTCTTTAGTCCAGACACTGCAACCTTGCCGAACCTGTAACTGAGGGAATTGTTTTGAGCCCTTATTGTCATAGGACAGCTGGTCGATACCGAGGCCCAGTACTTGCCCGGTTCCCTCTTTACGACCATTCAATATCATCCACGTTTTGATGTTCAGGCCATCGTTTTGCGTTTCGAGGAGTGCCAATGTGGTTTGGTGCTCCTGGTCAGCGCTTCGTGGGAAGTATATTGTAATTGAATGGGCGCGTGGTATTTCCTTCCCGTACATTGCAGTAAGGCCCACTCCCTTCCAATTACTAAGTTTGGGTGCCACTGTCTTCAGCCATTCCACAGTCTGTGGAGTCTCGCAGTCGACTAGTAGCATCCCCATCTTGAAATGTATGCCCTTGAACTTGAGCTTATGCTCCCATCCACGGGCCATTTCATCCACTAGAGCATTCTCTAGATCCTTGAGCTCGTCGGTATTCAGCATCTCCCTAGGATAATCGCAAGGGAGAACCGCCATCTGCTCGGCCGTCACCGTCATGACACGACTTCCACCAGCTGCAGCTGCTTTTGCAGCCGCTGCATAGTTTTTGCCGTGTGAGACAGCAGCATGCTTAGCAGGCTTTGCCCGCGACCTCTCCAGTTTTTCCACTACCTTTAGATTCTTCTGCGCATTACCTACAGAAGGTGAGATGGTGCTGCTGCACCTCTTTGCCGCGGGTGTAGGACCAGAACCAGGCTTAGCCTTGTGTTCTTCGGCCTTCTTCCTTGCCTCCTCAGGTGCAAAGCCCTTTTCGAGCGAAGTAGTAGCGAAGGTACCCTTCCGAAGAGGGTCATCCTTACCACCGGCGGTGGCATCGGTGGGCATATTCGCCCTTTCCTTTTAGCCGTAGCTGCCGCAGGTTATACAGCTTCAGGTATACGAGCTTGGCTCGTTGCCGTCCCCATACTTCCCACAACAGCCTTGGCCAAAGGCTGAGAAGCTAGAGCTTGGCTCCAACTTCCCAGTCTGGCAGCTTCAAGGCGTTTAGCCAACAAAGGTGTCGACACTGGAACATTGGATTTGGCAATATTTTGGCTGGTGCTTGGTTGCACTTGCCTAACACTGCTTCCTCGGCTTGTTCCAGGCAGACAGAAGCTGTCACTGAGCCTTTGCTCTACTTGGTAAACCAATCCAGATGCGGTGTCACCCCGCAATCTGTTTAGTTCATTTTTTTGTTTTTGTTTATTTTTATTCTTTGGTTTCATGTCCCACGAGTAACGCGGGAAAGGGTCGTCCGCCACGCCAGAGCCCCGTATAACGTGGTAAGGCCAAAGTTACTCCCTGAGGTGGCCCGGTATCAGGGAGGCTCCGTGTTGTGTTTTTTGGTGTCTGCTTTTTGTATTGATGGGGAATTTTAGGGTTGACATGTGCAACATTCGTGGGCTACGATCGAATCTCTTCTCGGTGTACGTCCACGTTGCTAAATATAAACCAGCTGTTTTGGCGCTGAGCGAGACTCAGGTGGGTGTAAATTCTGATAAATCGGAGTTTGATCTGCCTGGGTATCGTTTAGTGCCTTTATTCTTTCTCCACCGCGGTCTCGCCATCTACGTACGTGATGATATTGCCTACCAAACTCCAGGTTCTTATGGCCAATGTTCCAATTCGGAATTTAATTTCATATGGCTGAAATTCCACATCCGTAGGCAAATCATTCATTATTGTTTCATCTACAGAAGCCCTAATCTAGATAGCAACTCGACTTTTAACGAGTTTGATGCGCTGTCTGACTCCATTACAAGAATTGTCTCCCTGTATCCTAATACTGAAATTGTCATTGCGGGCGATTTCAATATTCACAATTCTAACTGGCTTCGACATACTGGACAGACAACACCCGAAGGAATTTATGTTCAGATCTTCGCTGAGGTAAATCAATTAACCCAGCTTGTAAATGAGCCAACACGCGTACCTGATATTGACGGTCAGAATGCCAACACTCTGGACTTGTTTCTTACCTCCCACCCTGATAAATACACTTTAGAAGTATTATCGCCTTTAGGCTCGTCGGACCACTGCATCATATCAGCTAATTTCTCGTACTCCAACCACACAGTTAAAGAAAAATCTCCGAAAAGAACCGTATGGCAATACGAGAAAGCCAACTGGAGCGGACTTAACAGTTTCTTTAAGAGTTTTAACTGGTCGTTATGCTTCCTCGATAACGACGTGGATGCCGCCGCTGATATGGTGTCCAGTATTATCACCTTAGGTATGAAATCCTTTATTCCTAACAGGATAAAAAGTATCATACCGAAAGAAAATGCGTGGTACGACTCGAGCTGTAAAGAGGCTGTCAGACAAAAGGAGTTAAGTTTTCGGTCATATAAGGCCAACCCATCTGAGGAAAACCGAAAAAAGTTCAAGCGAGCCAGAAATGACTGCAATACCACCATCAAGCGTGTTAAATTCTCGCATGACCAAAAGTTGAGGCAAAAAATACTACAATGTCCCAAGGGTAGTAAAAACTTTTGGTCTTTTGTAAAAAATATAAAGAATTCGGCCACATCTTCGATCCCAACGCTCATTTACAATGACATTCCAGCTGTCAACTCTTTAGACAAAGCGAATCTGCTTGCTGCACATTTTGCAGCCAGCTCAATGCTCCCAGATTGCGCTTTGCCTCTACCTGTACTTGAGAGCGTCGAATACACCATGGGACAAATCCATTTTCGCACTCGTACAGTGGCAAGAGTACTTAATGATCTCAACATACATAAATGAATCCGCTGGTCCAGATTGTATTTCCCCAATTGTTCTGAAGAGGTGTTCTTCCACGCTGGCAAAACCACTGCGTAAGCTTTTCCATCTGTCCTATTCTTCTGGACTCTTCCCGAGAAGGTGGAAAACAGCATTTGTCCAGCCCGTCCCCAAAAAAGGCGAATCTTCTTCTCCCACCAACTACCGACCCATAGCACTTACATCCATTCTTTCTAAGGTCATGGAAACGCTGATAAATCGTCAGCTCATGAAATATCTTGAATCACGAAAACTCATTAATGACCGGCAGTACGGTTTTCGTGGCAACAGATCCACTGGTGATTTGATGGCTTATCTCACCGAAAAGTGGAACCAATCTCTACATCACTCTGGTGAAACGAAGATTGTTGCGCTTGATATTTCAAAGGCATTTGACAGAGTTTGGCACCAAGCTCTTTTGTCGAAAATGCGTGCATATGGGATCGATGCGTCTCTTCTTCAATGGATTAGAAACTACCTCTCTGGCCGTTCAATTCAAGTTGTATTGGATGGCTTCAAGTCTGAAATTCACCATATAAATGCTGGTGTTCCCCAAGGCTCCGTTTTGTCTCCGACTCTCTTTCTCATTTTCATAAATGATCTCCTGTCTGTAACTTCTAATCCAATCCACTCCTTCGCCGATGACAGCACCCTCAGCTTCTCATATTCATTCCAAGACTCACGTCCCTGCTCTTCGGCCGTAGAACTGGAACGGCAACGTATGTTAAGCTCATTAAATTCCGATCTCGACAGCATTATAAAATGGGGTTCAGCCAATAGAGTGGAATTTAATGCTTCCAAAACACAATGCTGTCTGCTGTCATTAAAGCGAAACCTGAATCCTCAGCCATTATCCATGAATGGCACTTGCATCGCCGAAACCGAAAGACTTTCCATTCTCGGTATGTGTGTCCATGACAAACTTCGTTGGAATGACCACATACACGAAGTCGCCAAGAACGTTGCGAAATGTCTAGGTTTCCTCAAACGGTGCAAGAAATATTTTACCCCTTCTGATCTGGCTGCCATATACAAGGCGTTCATTCGCCCCAAACTTGAGTATAACTCTCATATCTGGTCTGGTGCGCCCAAAACCTCACTGCATCTGCTGGATAGGATACAGAATCGTGCTTTAAAACTCATTGGAGACACAAATATAGCGAATTCTATAAATTCGCTCGAACATCGCAGAAATGTAACATGTCTTTCATTGTTTTATCGCTATTTCTACAAACAGTGCTCAAGCGAAATCGCCAGCTGCATTCCACCCCTTCAACAATTCAACCGCAATACTCGCCAAGCCAGGAATGCCCATCAGTTTACCCTTCAGCCTATTTTCGGTCGTACTATGAAATATAGAGATTCCTTCATAAGCCGTACCACGCGAATGTGGAACGCCTTGCCCGGCTCTGTCTTTCCCCCTCGGTTCAATTTGCAGACATTTAAAACCAATGTGCATCGGAATCTCCTATCTTCTCTATCCCAACTTCCTTAACGCCCGCGCTGTGTACTTCAAACTACACCATAAGAGTAGTCATAACCTCTTTAGCGCGTGTTAATTATAAAAAAAAAAAAAAAAAAAAAAAAAAAATAATACAGTCGGTTAGCCCTGACTGCAAACCGTATCCGATAAGCACGGGTCGCATGACTCTCGGATTAGGGGTGGCAGACTTAGTTCACCAACCCTCATCCCCCTTCGACCGAAGAAACCCCACCAGTGACCGGTATACAATAAGGTGCTCCGATGGCTTTTGGTGTTGATCCCGTCGATGGGTTCAGTTGAGTTGGCTTAAGCTCCCGCACCGACGTCAAAGTGACGCCATTCGCCAAGGTGTCTGCGCTTGCGGGAGATTGAATCACATAACGTATCAGATAACTCAGCAAACATTTCATGGACATTTCTAAAATTTTGGCTAGTGTATTTTAGTAAGTTATGAATTCACTTGGAAGTTTACTTTTGAAAGAATACTTCCAGATTCGCTCTCTATTCAATATAAATGGCAATTCTCTTCTTCAATTCAAAACTCCATACATTTTATCTTCGCATTTCCCAAAATGTTATTCTCAGAATTTGCAGAAAAGTCATTTGGCTAATGAAAAGCCGTTAGAAGTATTTTTTTTTAATCGCAGCATTGTGTTTAACTTACAGTTATTTTCGAGTAAAACACAACTTCTATGGAAAACTAAAGAATGTAAAACAACAATCTGAAAATTCGAGTAAAAGGAGATTAGAGTGATTGCCGCCCCATTACCTGTGCACTCCAATTTCGTTGTTCCTCTTGGCTCAATTCAGAGATTTTTTGAGACGATAGTATCCTAGCAACCTTTGACCGGTCGTTGTTTTTCTGCTGTTCGTAGAGTTACTTCTAAAATATCAAAATCAAGAAAACGACCAAGAATATCTTAATCCACCTTCGCTAACGCCAATGCTTCTGAACTACATATATAGCAGTGCTAAGATAATGAGGGTCTTATATTTTATATGCTAACAAGGAAACAACGGTTTGCAAGGTTAATTATTTGGATACATTTTTAATGCGATATCATTTTAAGAGTTTATAGCGGTAGCCCAGGTAGATAAAGTCGCAAACTTCCTGAAAACAGCTCACTGAGTACTGCCAATGTAAGCCGCGTCTGAAAGTAATTGCACAGTAAAAGGTAAAATTCTGACTAGGTACTGTTGTGGAATTGTGAGTTTTTTACAATTTTTTTTAAGTATGACGCTGAATGGGAGCAGAACGCAATCGCAAAAGAATTTGACATACTTATCTTCACTGATGTCTAATGGACACGGACAGTGGAGTAGGAGCGGGTAGCGGGCTAATTTTCAACAAAATTCAATACATTTGTATCATATATCTTTTCGGCTGTCTCAAGCACCCAGCGTTTTTCAGGCAGACGCTCTACCCATCAGGCAGGTCTGTGGACTTCTTCTGAACAAATCGACACCCGGACAATGAATGCTATATTCGTCGATATTTTATTTATTTTTTTTTTTTTTTTATTAAAAAGGGGATTCCAAATCCCGGAAGCACTCAGACTCGATACCGGTCCATTGTACTACCAAGCAGAAACCCTTTTTTTTGGTGTAGTGGTAGAGAAACTCAGATGTTAATCGTTTCTCTTTATGGTCACAGTGGCAGTGTTTTTGCTGTTCCCCGCTGGGGCTCGAACCTACGCCGCTCCGGGGCACAAGCAAACACTCAACCACCACACCATGGCCGCCGCCATTAAGTCCCGATTAAGAATTCCGATTCAATCACATTTTCCTGCCGTTAAATCCTAAAACAATTATTCGAAAACGCTACTGTTGCTAGTCTCTCTTGCAAAAAAAGAAATTGATCACTCACTGCTAAACGTTTCGATCGTAAGACCTTTAATTCTCTAGTGGACTGAACTTTATGCATCAGCTTTTCTTGACAATAAGTTTCATTTGATATCCATTAACACGGAAACGGAAATTATGAAGAAAACGCCGCTATTCTGATTAAATTGAGAATTTTCTAACTCACCAGCTACTGATTGATGGATCCACCCACTTCTTTACAAATGAATTAAAAGGGGTAGGTTGTGGTGTGTCCTCCGATCATAGTCCCTCCTTCCGTATTCCAGAGGGAAATAACGGTGATAAAATGGTTTTATCTTATCCATCATTCGTCTCGCAGTTTGTCAACTGCACAAAAGATTTGCGTCCACTTGAGCACAAATCGAAACACCACCATTGCGTCAATTGTTTTTTTTTTCTTTTTAATGTAAATTGTAGATAATTAAAGTACAAAGGTGATAGGCAAACAAAATAAAAGAACATTCAAAAACATGGAAAAAAAAAACACCAACCCCAATCGGGATTTGGAAGCATTCTTCGATATTTAAAATCCAAAATAAGACAAACTGTTGTGGCACAAATTTAGAACATTGATAAACAAAGCACTTTAAAAAATAGGAGGGATAGAACAACGGGGAGTGGCATAACAAAATTAATTAAAATTATATTATTGACTTTGGCCTTCAAATTTGGTAAATGGACTTGGCAGTAACCAAAAAAGGGAGTTGCACTTCCCATACAACAACAAAAATGCATTTCAAACGTTATTTCTCAGAGCTAAAGTTGAAATAACAGGAAGAAAAAGATTAAAAATGCAGGAATGGAGTGAACAGTTTTTGTTATTGAATCCTTAGATAGTAAAACTCTTCGTCACCAAAATGTTCAAAATTATTTGCTCAGGTCTTTTATTGTTTTTCTTAGGTAGGTAAATGGATGCTACTTTGGTAATTTGCCACAGCTTCACTTAGACCATCAGTTGGGTCCATTGTGACCTGTTGAAAGACAAAAAATAAACCGCTTTTCATATTGGAGCCACATGGTTTAGTATGAATCTCATGGGTTCCTAAAGATCTGTTGTAACATGATCGTAAAGTTCGTCCTACGAGTAGCTAATGATATGAAGTCTGTTTATCTACTAGAATCACCTAGATTTGAGTATGAATCTCAAGAGTGCAGATCAACATTCTTCAAATCATTTAGGTCATCGAAGAGGTACCTGTTGAGAATCCTCTGTCTGTTGTTTTTAAGGGCTGGGCTTTCGCAAAGTAGATGGCGAACAGATTCTATTCCCTCAACGCCCCGCCCCTACAGCTTCTGCAAAAGTCATTATGCAGTATCCCCAGCACAGTGTCCACTAATGACCCCCGTGAGTATGCGAATATCTTTGCGGCTTAGTCCGATCATGCATTCAGATCTCTTTTTGCTCACCTTTGGCCACAGTTCTTTTGTGTGCCTGCAGGTAGTGAGATTGGTCCAGCGTAGGTTAGTTCTACTCCAGGATTCAATGTCAATCTTTCTTGCAATAGTGCTGAGCGGAGTTCTTATTGGTTTTAGGGCCATAGATGCATGTATTTTCGATCCGTTTCTTGCAAGCTCATCCGCCTGTTCATTGCAGCGACTTACTGCCCTTGACTTCACCACGACTGACTCCATGGCTTTTATGGCCGCTTGGCTGCTACCTCTGCTAGAAAGACACTGCAATCATCGCTGATTCTGAAATATTCTCGTAGGTCCAGTGCTTTGCTGAAGATGCCCGCGACTGTACCGATATCCATCTTAGTACCGTCGGTGTATAGGGCTAACTCCCCTTCTTCTATTACCTCTTAGTTCTCCCATTCGCTTCTGTTTGGAATTGTAGTAGTGAATCTTCCGTCAAAAACGAGAGTGGGGTAGGTAGTCTGTAGACACCTTCTCCTTCGCCGCGCTCCATTAGGATTCAATGCAGACGTGTCGTAGGGTTTAAACTATATGATCCAGACTCTCTCAGCCTGATTGCGGTTTTAACCGCCTCGTTCGAAGAGTCTAAGGTTCTCATTCAAAGTACTGTGGAGTCTTTCTATGTCCGCATTGCCAGTATGTCTGTATGGAGTTGTTAGCCGTATTTCTATCTCACTCTCCTTAAGGTTTTGTTGGACTATATATGAAGTAAAAGATCGATCGTTATCAGTTGTTAAGTGAAGAGTATTAACCAGACACAACGACAACACTTAAACATAATGAACATACAGTGCACTCTATTTACCTACATACAACGATCTTTCAAACAGTTCGTCACCAGCTCTCATCTGCACACCTAATTCTTAATTTACCTAATCAAATAAGCTATGCTATGTAATAATCGAAATGAACTAAAATATATATTGAATTCCAGTTTATAACGAAAGGTTGTGTTGTTTCTTAGCCGTTTGAAGAACGTAACCAATTGGCGACGAGAATTACGGTCCGCGTTATACAATTAAGAAATATTTTTTTTATTTGCATGCATTACATAGTTAATTATCGTGTAATTAACTTTACTACCTACAATGAGTGAGGATCTCGCGAATGCAATTAACTTGCTGGTAACCAGCCAAAACGCGTTTTTAGAAAATTTAGTAAAGCAAATTATCGTCAAAAATGAGCCCAGTGTCCAAAGTTCAGAAACCTTTCATCATATCCCACCATTTTATTCCTTTGATAAAGATAAATGCTCTTGAAATACATATGAACAGCAATTGCAGCAACACTTTACAGCCTATGGTGTTTCGTGTGAAAATAAAAAGTGCGCATATTTTTTGTCATGGCTTGGAGCTGAAACGTATGAGCTCTTAGGTAAATTGTATGGAACTTCTAATCTCACGCTGGAACCATATGGGGAATTAACTGAAAAGCTATCCAGTTATTTCAAGTCCAAAGTTCATGTCTGTACATCACGCTATAATTTTTTTAAATGTCGCATGCAAAAAGAACAGTCTTACTCCGAATGGATCGCTGAGTTACGAGGTCTTGCTAGAAACTGTCAGTTTGCATATAATACTGAACAGTGCAAAAATGAGTATATAGACGAAATGATACGGGACTCTATTATTTTACACACGTCACATGATACTGTGCGTACAGCCGCCCTACAAAAAACAAACCCAACGCTAGAGGAAGTGAGAGCAATCGCCGAAGCATACGAAACAACGCAAAAATCCATCCAGTTACTTAAAGGCGAACGTGCAGAGCCAATAATTGAGATAAATCAATTATCGTCTTCATCAAATTACAGCAGCCGAAAATTCATTTTAAAAAGAGGGCGTAGCAAAAATCGGAGTATAAGCAGAAACAGGCAACAGGCATGCTCCGGTTGTTTCAGTCATCACCACAAATCTAACTGCAAATTTTTGTATGCAATTTGCCTCAAATGCAACAAAAAAGGTCACATAGCTCCGGTATGCCCAAGCCCATCGGCAACCAGCAGTCGTATTTCCCATTATAACAGAAGTAGTTTCTCTAATCATGATCGGGTCAATAGTATTTCGGAAGATAACATACTATCAGTCGACGACTCAATGCATGTAAAGGGGAATAAGCTGTTTCTCACATTAGAAGTAAATGGGCGCGAAGTTAAATTTTTATTAGATACCGGTGCAAGCAAATCAATGATAGGACTACCGGGTTTCAATGAAATTAACTGTCCCGCTTACTCAGAAACAAATCGTAGAATGAAATCGTATGGTGGAATTGAAGTGCCTTTGCTAGGTGAGGTTAATGTCAAGGTTAACTTTAATGGAGTTACTAAGGAATTACCTTTACTTATCACTAATATGCAACATGGAGATAATATTTTTGGATGGAATTGGGCAGAAGCGTTCGGTATGCACGTTAACTTTGATTGTGAGATTGAGCCGTGTGTGTTAGAAAGTGTATCAGCCAGCGATGTGGATGCAATATGTGCCAAGTATACTGACTTATTTTCAACATCGCTAGGACATTGCAATTCCGTAAAGGCAAAGCTTCATATGAAACCG
This sequence comes from Cheilosia vernalis, assembly GCA_949126925.1. Lineage (NCBI taxonomy): Eukaryota > Metazoa > Arthropoda > Insecta > Diptera > Syrphidae > Cheilosia > Cheilosia vernalis. The sequence goes on from OX421358.1 coordinate 47,846,816, forward strand.
TCCGCCAAGCCCAAATATTTTAAAGCAAGGCCGATTCCATTTGCACAGCTCGAGGCATTTAAATCAGAAGCAAAACGGTTAGAGGATGAGGGTATTTGGAAGCATATTCGGTTCAGCGAACGGGCTGCTCCAATAGTTATAGTGCCAAAACGTAATCACAAGCTACGGATCTGTGGCGATTTTAAGATTACGATCAATCCACAGCTAGAAATCGATCAATACCCGATCCCTCGCCCGACGAGTTATTTCACAAGCTGGCAAAAGGTCAGTTCTTTAGTAAGTTGGATATGTCAGATGCATATTTGCAGATAGAGTTAGAGGAGGAATCGAAAGAAATGACAGTGGTGAACACACCATTAGGACTTTATCAATACCAACGTTTACCATTTGGTATCGCCAGTGCACCCGCAATATTTCAGCGTACATTGGAAGCAATTTTATCTGATATTGATTGTGCTGTATACCTAGATGACATATTGGTTACAGGGAACAATATGCAAGAGCACATATTTGGAAGCCGTTTTTAAACGTTTGTCGGAGAATGGTCTGAGAGTAAACCTGTGCAAGTGTGAGTTTATGAAGCCAGAAGTGGAGTATTTGGGCCATATTGTTAGCTCGAAAGGTGTACGTCCAGCTGAGAGTAGAGTGGAGGCCATCAGGAAGCTGCCTCGCCCGACCAATCTCAAAGATTTGCAGTCGTTCATGGGTAAGATAAATTACTATAATAGTTTTATAAACAATTTTTCTGAACTAGCAGCCCCGTTGAATGAACTTCGAAAACAAAATGTTGTGTTTTGCTATAAAGATCCACAGGAACAGTTATTTCAGAACCTAAAAAAAACGAGAATGCCACTTACTTAGCTCATTTTAGACCCGAATTGGCGATAGTATGAAACAGATGCTTCGTACCACGGGCTGGGTGCAGTGATTTCCCACATAAACGCAGATGGTACAGAGCAACCAATAGCTCATGCTTCAAAAACGCCTAATGATTCTCAACGAAATTATAGCCAAATCGAAAAAGAGGCTTTTTCAATTATATTTGGCGTAACTAAATTTCGTCAGTACTTGTATGGCAGACGTTTCTTCTTATACATGACCACAAGCCGTTGATTACATTGTTTTATTCAAATAAAAAACTTCCACTGATAACTACTGGTCGCTTAACACGTTGGGCATTAATTCTAATGAGTTTTACTTATGACATCAGATACAAGCCATCGAATAAACATGCTAATGCAGATGCCTTGTCGCGTTTACCAATGGGTCCAGATGAACCATTCGATGCCATGAAAGATTCGTGCCAGGAAATAACTTCGGAGATCAAGGACAAAATTGATTTTTTTCCTGTAAATGCTAATGATATTGCTGAAGAAACGCGCAAGGATGTGGTATTGCACAAAATTAAGCATTATATCCAGAACGGATGGCCAGAAACACTGCCTTCATTTGAAAATAACTTGCTGCCATACTATAATCGAAGATTTTCGTTGACTGTTTTTAAAGGTGTTATATTACTCAATTCTGAACATATACGCGTAATTATTCCTAGCCAACTACAGAGCAAAGTACTCAGAATGCTGCATGAAGGTCACTGGGGAATCACTTGCGCGCCGCTATTGTTGGTGGCCGCACATAGATAAAAGCATCGAATTAAATGTAACAAAATGTACAATTTGCCAATCAGCTGTAGTCGATTCTCCCAAAGAATTTGTAAACTGGCCGCAACCAGAAAAGCCATGGGAACGAGTCCATATCGACTTTGCCGGTCAAATCAAATGTGGTTGATTTGCGTGGACGCCCTATCAAAATTTCCATTTGTCATTTCATTGAAACAAACAACTGCTAATAACACGATAAAAGCACTGTCCAAAATCTTTGCGCTGGAAAGAATACCGGAAGTGATAGTTAGTGACAATGGGTCTCAATTTTCATCGAAGGAATTCGAAGACTTTTGTTGTTTCAACGGAATAAACCACATACGGACAGCACCATTTCACCCAGCATCAAATGGAGAAGCTGAGCGATTTGTTCGTACATTCAAAACGAACTTGCGGAAGATATACGAAGAGGAGACGTGTATTGACACCGCTGTAACAAAATACCTGATGACGTACAGGACAACGCCAAATCCAATAACGGGAAAAACTCCTACAGAAGTTCTCCATGGAAGAGAACAACAAACCATTTTATCACAAACGATGCCGAATAGCAAAATCAACAATAGCAGATCAACACGGCCAAAATTTGCTATTAACCAAGCCGTCTACGTGCGTAATTTTGCCAGGGGTCCCAAATGGTATGAAGGAACTGTGGTATCGCAAATTGGTGCCATTACATACTTGGTCCAATCTCCCAGAGGCATATGGAAACGCCATAAAAATCAACTAAGGCTCAAACATGACGACTTGAGCAACAGCACAAACAGTTTTAATACTCCCTTGGTATTAGCTAATACTTTTCCAGTAACAGGTCACCATGAAAATGATCAGGTAACTCAGAACCGCTTAATGACAATTTTATTTTTTCCAGAGACAGTACTCCTGAAGAGCCTAGTCGTGTTAGAAAAAGTCCAATTCATGACTCCTCACCGCTTTCCATTGTCAGGCTTGCAGCGACTCCATGACGTTCAACTCGCATACGAAAACCAGTAGTACGTTTCCAAGTGTAACATTCGCCCTGATCAGGGAGTTTAACAGCTATAGTGGGGAGGAGTGAAGAGTATTAACCAGACACAGCGACAACACTTAACCATAATGAACATACAGTGCACTCTATTTACCTACATACAACGATCTTTCAAGCAGTTCGTCACCTGCTCTCATTATCTGCACACCTTGTTCTTAATTTACCTAATCAAATAAGCTATGTTATGTAATAATCGAAATGAACTAAAATATATATTGAATTCCAGTTTATAACGAAAGGTTGTGTTGTTTCTTAGCAGTTTGAAGAACGTAACATTTGGGTTTGGATAAATAAGTAAAAATTTTAGTCATTGCAGTTAGTACATCTGATTGGTTTTTTGTATCTAGTTTTTCTACTGCTATGAATTTCGAGAACTTGTCTATACAGGTTAAATAGTTACCTTGCCTTGGTATAGGCCAAATATCCATATGGTAGTGTTCATGGGGTCCTGATGGGGTTGGAGTTTTTTCATACGGAAGTTTGATGGGATTTCTTTCAATCTTTAGTTGTAATCTAATCTATCGCAATTGTTTATAAATTTGTTTATTGTATCACGTAAATTTGGTGCGTAATATTTTCGGATAGTTTCAAGATACGTTTTCTCTATACCTATATGATTAAAGCTTTTATGTATTTTGTGGATAATTTCTTCAGTCTCTGGAGAATGTAAGTTTTCCAGGTTGATCATAGCTCTATATAAAGTTTGTTTATTATGATTTGTCTTCCAATAGTTTTGGTATTTCAAAAAGAGTTCACTGTTATCTATGTATTTCTTTAAAGGGAGTTCATCATTGTCAATGTATATTGCATTCGTTAAATCTGAGTCACATATAGTCATATATAATAAAGTTAAAATCTTTGGCTGTAAAATTTTTTCGGATGATTGTTATACATCTTTTGCATATGTATGGAGATGTTATTTTCTGAGTGTTTTCAGTTGCCATTTTTAAAATTATTTGCCTTTTGAACATGTTGCGTGGTTTCTCGGTAATGGGTATTAAATTTGAACTATGTATCGCTTTCTACGCTGTGTTGGGTACTGAAGAGGTCATCTTCCTCCAAAGTATTTATTTGTTCTCCAAATCATTATTCGTGATAGAGCATCGGCAACTTTGTTTTCTTTGACCTGTATGTACTCTATATCGAAGTCGAATTCTTCAAGTTTTATTTTCAAACGTTGAAGTTTAGAGTTTGGCTCTTTAAAATTTTGTAACCAAACTAATGGTCTGTGATCCGTAAGAATCTTAAATTTTCTACCGTATTACCGTAAACAATTGCAAGTAGCTCTTTTTCTATTGTGGAATAGTTACATTCGTGTTTGTTAAGAGTTCTGGATGCGAAACTTAATGGTCCATGTGATTGACTTAGAACTGCGCCATTTGCAAAATTACTAGCGTCAGTTGTGAGTATGAATTCTTTTACAAAATTAGGGTGTCTATTTAATAATGTTTCACTCAATGCGATTTTCAGTTTGTTAAATGCATCTGCATATTCTTTTTTTCCGTGATCTATTTTTATATCTTTTTTCAAGCTAATTGTTGTGGTGTAATGATTTTTGCATAATCCTGAATGGATATGTTCTTGTAAAAAGGTTGAAAATATAATGATATCATCTAGATATACATAGCATATTTTTCCGATATAGTCGCCTAAAACTTGGTTCATCATGCGCTGGAATGTAGCCGCTGCATTTTTTAAACCAAATGACATTCTAATCCATTCATAGTGACCAAAAAGTGTAGAGAAGGCTGTCTTCTCACGGTCTTCAGGATCTATCTCGATCTGATAAAATCCTTCGTCAAATATAGAGTCGAAAAGTAATTTGCACGACCCATTTTATCTAATATATCATCGTTAAGAGGTATTGGGTATTTATCCTCTTTAGTGATTTTATTCAATTTCCTATAATCTATAACGATTCTCCATTCTTTGTTTCCCATTTTGTCTTCTTTCTTTGGGACTACCCATATAGCTGCGTTATAAGGAGTAGAGTGTCTAATTATTCCCTGATCTAATAATTCTTGGATTTGTTTGTTCACTTCATTCTTGTGAACCTCAGGATAACGATAGATTCTTGTGAAGATTGGTGATGTATCAGTCAAAGGGAGTTTGTGTTTGACATGAGAAGTAAATGAGAGGTCATCTCCTTTATGGAAGAATATATCTTGGTATTCTTTTAAGGCTTTGAAAAGTATTTGTTTTTCTTCTTTATTCATGCTCAAGCGTATTCCTTGACGTCTCACAAGCCTTTGATAAGGTGTGGCACGACGGCTTGAAATTTAAATTACGACAAGTTCTCCCCGCAAGCCTATATGATATTCTAGAATCATATCTCGGGAATAGACTCTTCCGTGCTAGAAATGGAAACGAATACTCGGAGCTAAAAGAAATTTCGGCCGGTGTACCGCAAGGAAGCGTGCTTGGTCCGCTTCTCTATTTGTTATATACTCGCGATATACCAAGGGAAGATGGCACTACCCTTGCTACGTTCGCCGACGACACAGCTATCCTAGCAGTAGGTAATACAATCGAAGAAGCGACTACAAAACTGCAAGCCGCAGTGAATAAGGTAGATGAATGGACAAGGAACTGGCTGGTTTGGTTTTGGCAACACTGGTTTTGACAGCTGACGTGTGTTTAGTACCTTGTGTCACTGTCAAACAGCTTCAGTTTGGTTTGCAATTTAATTATGGATCGTCTTACAAATGAACAACGCTTGCAAATTATTGAATTTTACTATCAAAATTCGTGCTCGGTTCGAAATGTTCATCGCGCTTTTTTATCGAAAAATTGTGTTCAGCGATGAGGCTCATTTTTGGTTGAATGGGTACGTAAATAAGCAAAATTGCCGCATTTGGAGTGAAGATCAGCCAGAAGCATTGCAACAGCTACCAATGCATCCCGAAAAAGCCACTGTTTGGTTCGGTTTATGGGCCGGCGGCATTTTTGGGCCATATTTCTTCAAAGATGATGCGAATCGCAGCGTTACTGTTAATGGTGAACGCTACCGAGCGATGATAACAAACTTTTTTTTGCCCGAAATGGAAGTTCTTGACTTGCATGATATGTGGTTTCAACAAGACGGTGCCACATGCCACACAGCACGCGAAACAATGGCGCAATTGCGAGGCGAGTTTGGTGAACAGTTAATTTCACGTTTCGGGCCGGTCAATTGGCCGCCTAGATCGTGCGATTTGACACCATTATTATTTTTTGTGGGGGTATGTCAAGGCTAATGTGTATAGGGACAAGCCCGCTTCGATTGACGCACTGGAAGCCAACATCTATGCATTCATTCGTGAGATACCGGCCGATATGTGTGAAAGAGTATGCCAAAATTGGACTCGGCGGATGGGCTACCTGAGACGCAGCCGCGGTTAACATTTGCATGAAATTATCTTTAAACATTAAATTGCAAGGTTCAAACTATCGATTCAAATAAATATTTCATTCATTTTTTCGAATTTTTTGTGTTTTTTTTTTTAAAAGTTCTAAACCTCTTAAAAAATCACCCGTTATAAACGACGATGTCCATAGGGATCTCGGAATTCCAACAATCGAAGCTGAAACTAGAAGCTTCGCGAGAAAGCATATAAACCGACTAATCGTTCATATCAACAATACAGTCCGACAAATCTTGAACGAGAGCAATTTATTGCGCCGACTACAAAGAACGAAACCTTGGCAAGATAAGATTAACCGCGTCTAATTTGCGGAACACGCAGGATCTTTCATTGGAAAGTAACCTGTCAAAAGTTGTTATTTAATGATAGAAAAATTGCTTGATAAGTTATATCTTAGTTGCAGTATCTAACAATCTTCAGAAGGGTGGTGTTTTTAGTCAGTAAAAATCTGACACTACTATGAGAACGCGCTTGCTATTCTCATAATGTCTTTGGAAGATTTTTACCTACCCTCGGATAAAAAAAAAAAAAAAACTTTTTTTGGTTAGGTCGCATAAGATCTTCTGTATGTTATTATAGAAGCTAAGGACATCACCCTTGAATTGTGGTTGTCTTAAATCTTCGTATAACTGAGTACTGTTTTTAAATCCGCCAAAGTTGTCTATAAGTATAGCTTTTATGTCCGTCCATTTTTGGAGGTGGCTATGAATTTCTATACATCTTTTGGCTTTCCCCATAAATTTAGACTTTAATATATTTATACACATGATCTGGGACTGATCATCGTACTGGTTAAGTGTAGGGACTATACCGTCGGCATTTGTGCGAAAAGTATACAAATCTTCGGTTCTACCTTCGAATGTATTCAGTTTCTCAATATATTTGAGAGGATCGAGCGTTAAGCTCTTTTTGGGTGCGGTACTTGGGGGGTCTGTAGCCATATTTATTTTTATTTCTTTAAATTTACTTTCAATATTCTTATAATCAGTTCTATCCTCTGATTCACTGCTTTCTATTTTAAAATTATTTTCACTGTTATTTAAAATTCTTCAATGGAATCTTAACGGTTACTTTAATAATTTTCACGAGCTACAATTAAGTGACCATAGACCTTCCGTAATTACACTTCAAGAGACCCACCTACAAGCAGATTACACTCCATACGCACCCAAACAATATAAACCTTACTTCCATAACCTAACTGGGAACACAACTGCAAAACAAGGAACTGGTTTATTGATACACCATTCCGTCCTCCACGTCCCTGTAATACTCGCTAACACTAATATCTCTGCAGTAGCAGTAGAAATTCACCTTGAAATTATAAAGACAGTAAGTTATATCTGTGTAATTCCCCCACTCAACCTTTCACTGCCGCAGATATAGACAACATCATCAATTCAATACGTACACCCATCCTCTTAACAGGTGATTTTAACTCTTGGAGCCCACTCTGGGGTTCGTTAGTCAGCAACTCCCGAGGGAAACAAATTGAACAATTGTTGATTAACTCAAATCTGTCTCTTTTAAACGATGGCAGCCCTACCCATTTCTCTACCCATAAGTCATTCACGAACATTATATATCCCCGCAACTCCTCCCCTACTCTTCATGGCATATATCCATATATCAGCGGCGTCGCGTGAATTACTTAGATGGGTGTGCAATTCTTTAAAATTATATATTTTATAAAAATACGGATTTATTTATTGTTTTCTTAATTAAAATAAAAAAAAAACAATAAAAAAACTCCATTGTTCAAGTTAATAATAGAAAAAAAAAGCAAAAGCACCGCACGAAACTGCAGCCACTTATACGTTATACCTACGAAAAGCGAAATTCGTTCATTCATTCATCGAGATCGATTGTCGTGCACTGCTTTTTTTTGCACGAGCGTCGATGTATTGCATGTCTATTTGACTTATGACGCTTTACGGAAACAGAAGAAAACAAAAGAAAATAATGAATATTCCGTGTGCACAGAAAGCGAGTGCACGAGTTCACTACAAGTTCATCAAAGTAAAGCGACATTAGCAGGTACGGCATGCGGGTGACGAATGACGATGGGGATGAATTCTTGTAGCTGAAGGAAGGTATATAGTTTGGAGTTGGATGAACTTATTTGATGAATACGTGCACAGCCAGATTTCGTGCGAGTTTATTGTTTTTCTCTTTGTTTCTCTCAACGATGAAGGAATTTTGAAAGAAAAATTAGGAAGGATGAATATGAGTATTATTATAGTATAGTAGGCTGTGTAATGGAGGTTTTATGAGATGTGTAAAGTGTAATTGAGCACATCATATTTATGTGTGTTATTATTATTTGAATGTTCGATGAGTGATTTTTTTGGTTAGATCAGGGTGTGCAATGCACACCTTGCACACCCTGACGAGACGCCACTGCCATATATATATGTATATACCAGCTTCATCGAAGTGATCACTTCCCAATTATTACCAGCATTTGTCTCCCTTCAAACGGCATTTACACCAAACCGGTCTCTAAATTCATTACTGTCGAGCAGATTGGAATAAGTTTCAAAAAGTAGTTTCCGATTTCTTGGACAACTCACAACAAAGCTTAATCGTACGATCAACAAAGCCATACGATCTGCAGCCAACGTTGCAGTCCCACAAACCAAGGACAATCCAAGTAAATTTCATGTCCCATGGTGGAACCCCGAAATCAATGCCGATTCCAATCTCATCACTTACCGTAAAGCAAACGCCATGTTTCGTAAAAAAGCAAAAGAATCCAAAAGGGAAAGCTTCCAAAACTTCACAAAAAACATTAATCCCAGCTCTTCCAGCAAGAAAATCTGGGCTGATATAAAAATCCTAAATGGAAACTATAAACCCTGTCATATAAAAACCCTAGCAACACAATTAGGGACAATATCCGACCCGTTTAAAATATGCGAACACTTTGGCGAAACCTGGTCCAACTACTCCGACGATTCAAACTTCTCCTCAGAATTTCTGGAAGCTAAGCGAATTGCCTTAAACAGACCCTTACAAAACTACACTCTATGCTCCTCGACAAAGTTGTTAGAAAAACCCATCAACTTACTGGAACTAGAAAGTTCCTTAAGTTCTGCCAAAGGTAAAACACCCGGATTCGACCGTATTTCCTACCCAATGCTTAAAAACATACCACCCGTTGCGAAACAACGCATCTTGGGATTATTTAATGAAATATTCGAACAAGGCGCCATACAACAGACCTGGAAAACTGCTAGCATAATCCCCATCCCCAAACCTGCCAATCCTAATATGGATGTCAATGGGTATAGACCAATTTCTTTGCTTCCGTGCATTGGCAAGCTATTGGAAAAAATTATCTCCAATAGGTTGCTTTGGTGCATTGAAAAAAATAACCTATCTAATAAAAATCAAGTTGCTTTTAAACACGGGCGGAACACATTGGACTCTATATTGCATATAGACGAGAAAATCGCATACACCCTTTCTTGCAAAAACCACCTCTCCATTCTATCGTTGGACTTTGTTAATGCCTTTGACCGCATCGGCATTCACATCGTCATTAACAAATTAATTAAATGGAGAATAGGTCCCAAGATTATCTCGTACGTAAAATCATTCCTATCAAACCGAAAATTTAGAATCAAAACCAACAATGCGTACTCAAAGATTTTTAATTTAAAAAATGGAATCCCGCAAGGGTCCCCACTCTCAGTCACACTCTTCATAATTGCATACAATGACATAAGCGAAATAATTTCAAAGTTTAAAAGAATTGACCATGTTCTGTACGCCGACGACCTAATCATAATTGCAAAATGCGACCAAATTAACCGTACAAAACAACGATTTGAACTCATTCTTGACGATCTCAATGAATGGTGCAAGTTATCGGGGGCCATTATATCCCCCAACAAAAGCAAACACTTGCACATTTGCAAAAAAACTAGCTGTAGAAACTTTAACATTGTATTTACCAACTTATTAATACCTAATGTTAAACAATTAAGTATCCTAGGAGTTATATTTGACGATAAGTTTAATTTTAAGGCCCATTGTCTTGAATTAAAGAACAAACTAACCATTAGGCTAATTATAATTAGATTCTTAGCATCAAAAAATAGTCTAGTCCATGTCAACTCACTCGTTCATGCAGTAAGATCCATAACTCTATCCAAGATCGACTATGGATTGGCAGTCTATGGGAAATGCAGCAAATCGACCCTTCAAACACTCAAAGCAACTCAAATCACGCAGCAATCCGATCAGCATTAAGAGCCTTCAGAACCACACCAATAACAAATATGCTCGCCGAAGCCGGCCTCCCGCCCATTGAAGTCCGCAGAGAGATGTTAACTGCCCGCCTCGCACTAAAAATTTGCGAATCTTACAAATCCCCGATCACGGACGATGCAAAAAGAATAATAACAAGGAAAAAGACACCCAAATATCCATCCAGCATCTACATTGCACTAAACCTTGCAAAAAATATAGGCCCCAAACCTTTGGGAAAACCAACATCCATCGGAAATTACCCTCCCTGGTTACTACCCCAGGCCGCCATAAACACAAAGCTTTCCAAAACACCCAAGAACTCAACACCCAAGGAAACTCACATTCAACTCTACAACGAAATGACGAACTATTACATCGTAAACTCATGGGACATATTATTCACCGACGGTTCCAAAAGCGAAGTCGGAACTGGCTACGCAATAGTTACAGCTAACGGCGATGTGGTACTTGCGGAAAAAATACCGAACTATTTCTCGACATTCTCCACAGAAGCCCTGGCTATATATAAAGCTACAGAACTCGTAAAAATGTCCCGGAAAAATACCGTGATCTGTACCGACAGCCTCTCTACTTTGTACGCTTTACGGAATGTAAGAAACCGCTCTGGCCTTATAAACAAAATTCGTGATAACCTCATAAAGAAGAAATCGGAATTAATTCTCCTCTGGGTCCCTGGACACTCGGGTATCAAGGGGAACGAATTCGCCGACAGTACCGCCCGCGATGCATCTGCAGAACCAAACACCACTTCCTATGCTCCAACCAAAAAAGACTTCAAAAAGCTTATCAACTCACATTACGAACAGAAACGGAAACTAGAGTGGAACCAATACGTGCACCTATACTCAAACCTTAACCCGCATGGGAATCCGGCAACGTACCCAAATAAAACAACAACTCAAATGAACCGATGCTTTCTGAGGCTTCGGCTTGGGCACACACAATTCTCCCACATCTACTTACTCAATAAGGAAAACCCAACCAATTGCAACCTCTGCCAATCCGGTCATTTTTTAACTGCTAAACACTTCATTTTTGAATGCCCCAAAGTAAAAGATATATGTACAAATTTTTTTAATAAAAAACTCCCCGAAATCTTAGCAGTACCATCAATTATAAATATAAATAGAGTTTATAAATTAGTAAAAGAAACTAACGTACTAATATAACGTTTATTTTTTGTTAAATACCAGCCGAAAGCCTCTGTAGCTAGTGCTGTAAAAATTTATATTAATATTGTAAATTAATTTTACTTATTAATAAATAATAATAATAATAATATTTATTTTAATGCCCAAACTTAATTCTACTTTATTAATATTTTCAAAATTTGTAAAATTATTTATATTCTTAGTTTCTAAATTATTCCTACGGAGGTTCTCTGGTATAGGTTGGTTTCTGATGTTCGCTAGTTGTAAATCTTCTTCCGATGAACTGCTTTCCTCGTCCGCAAATCCGCTTTCTTTTTTATTCGTCTTAATAAATTTCTGTATGAAGCTTATCTACTTCTATACACGTTGGGGCTCGGAAGCTGCCCTTTTCTTCTTTTGATTTTTTATATTTAATATTTTTTTGTAATAATTGTAATGTTTGTTCTCCTCTATGGAACTTCGTAGTATGGTTATATGCACTAACATGAACTACTAACTGATTAAGTTTTTTTATTCACTGAAGTAGCTTTGGAAGTCTTTATTTTTGCTAAGGACTTCTTCACTTTTTCCACTGAATTGCAGTTGCAATAGTTTAAATGTTTTTATCGTAATCACTTTTTAACTATCGCGTGACCGTTACTTTAGTCATTATTTCGAAATAATTTCACTTTGTAGAAACGGAATTATGGTTATTAAAGGAATTATTTGTATCCTACCGACTCACACAGGCGGATTTTCCAAAAAACATGGCCAAAACTATTTAAAAAAAAAGTCCATTGTTTTGTTTTTTTTTTCATGCCAAGTTGTTAACATATTACATGAGCATATAATATGATTAATATCGCTATTTTTGTTGCAACCGTTTCGTCAGTTGATGCTTCTAAATTGGAAGGTTTTGTGAAGCGCGTGCAATACCAAGTTTGGTGTTTGATAAGTGGTTTACATTCTTTGCTGTTTTTTCAATTTTCTGTGTAAACTAAATAAAATAAATTGTTATGTAATCTGTTGCTAGTAGTAAGTAGAATATTTAAAATGCAAAGTTATTATATAATTTTGAGTTTTACTTATATTTGGAAGGTGGCCAAAGCAATACCTTTTGAGACAAAAAAAATTTTACTTTTTTGTTTCATAAAGGAAAAAGTTTTGTTGTCTGGTGTATTCCGGTTATGTAAAATAGCTTGAAATTTACCTTAATAAATAAGTTGCGATATTTTGCGATCTTGCAAAATATCGTCAAGTAAAACTTTAAAAACGCTGAAAATAAGAGTCTAAATTGAGGTTTGGGTTATCATCCTTACATGCGTGAATCCGCTTTTTTGGATGTATAATTCATCTGTCCTACAAATTGGTGATAGGACAATGGTAAGCCCGTGGTGAAGAAAATAAAACAAAGTTGAAAAATGTAAAAAAAGGATTCAGGAAGCATTCCGAACTCAAATGGGATTGGTCGCCGATTTTTTTATGACTCTGCCACTTCAACGCAAATAACCAGCTTAGATCAAGACATTATAAATCGCTTTCGGATAGTGTTACTAACAATATCTAGTGGCTACCCGATAAAAATAAATGAATTTAAGGAGTACTGCATTGATACGGTAATGAAGTTTATGCACTTGTATCCAAGGTACCTACAATATGTCAACAACAGTGCATAAACTTTTAATACATGGCCCTAAAATTGTGTCGGATGCTATTCTTCAAATTGGACAGCTTGAAGAGGAAGCCCAAGAAGACCGAAACAAAGATATCAAGCTTTTTCGAGAAAGTTTTTCAAGAAAATTTTCAAGGCAACAGAATTTGGATGATGTTTTCCATAATCTGTTGGTTTCTTCTGACCCATACATTACTAGTATAAGAAAACTTTATCCTAAAAATGTTAAAGCGTATCCTTCTGAAGTTTTAATGTTCTTAAAAAAACATTAAACTAAATCAGTAGTCGATGAAACTGAGTTCGTATCAGTTTCATAATAATATCCTTTGCATTGGTTAAAATATTTTACTATAGGTATTTATACATTATTAGCGATGAAATAATTTTGTTATTATTTCTTATTTATTTAAATCAAATTCTACGTTTTTCTTAGTAAATTCTTACCTTTTTCATACTTTCCATAGAATTTAAAATTTTTATTTTCTGTGATTTTTTGTATTTTTTTGTTTAAATCATTAAATTTTAAAAAATTACATACTGAAAAAAATTATTTTTCTTCTAAATGTGTTTTTCTGATGAATTCATGCAATAATTAGCTATAAAAAAACAAAAAAATAATTTTGGCCACGTTTTTTGGAAAATCCGCCTGTGTGCGACTGCTCCAATTTTGTTATTAAAACTAAAAAGATTTTCTAGTTAAAAAATATTTATTGAAACTTTGTATATGCACGAGTATAACTACTGCACAGTTTGGATGTTGGTTAAAGTCTGATCTTTTTGGTTTTTGTGAGATGCTGACCGGAGTATATCGCCTCGTCAACTTGTGTCTGATGTGATGTAGATGGGGGTTGAAATATGAGCTGATGCACATGTTTAAATGGCATTCCGATGCTCAAGTGGTCTCTTGGATTTCGTGGTCATGAACAATGTTATTTATGGTTTCCAGATTATTTCGACAGCTTCATCTGGCTGCTTCTGTTAACACTTCAAAACCATGTGTCCAGTTTATGATATCATGTTCAATTTCCGGGGTTGGGATTCGGCAATATGCAGCATGTGTAACTTATATATTTATGTGGTATTGTATTTAATGTAGGTTTACCATGCCATCAGACATAAATTATACACCTGAGCTGGACCAATTCGATTGCAATTGTGACTCCCGATCACTTGGAACGAAATGGGCAAATTGTATATTATTGTAAATGGAATCAAAGATCCTGTTAAGAAGAGAGCTAGTCTTTTGCATTGTGGGGGACAAGACTTACAGGAAATATTTTACAATTTAGCTGGAGCAAATGTGGATGAAACCTTGGTGTCAAATAAAAATGTAAATGTTTATAGTGTCTGTGTTAAAAAGTTGGACGAATATTTTACCCCGAGACGAAATAAGACTTGTGAACGATATATATTTGGACAAATATGCCAAGGAAAGGATGAAAAATTTAAAGCATTTGTTGTTCGTCTTAGACGCCAAGACGCCAAGTGCATATTTGATAACATCGATGAACATATTAAAGACCAAGTGGTAGAGAAATGTTCTTCTGAAAATCTAAGACGAAAGATATTACAGATGGATGATTCAAAGACGGAAAATTATATAGTTTTTCTTGGAAGTCAACAAAATTCTAGAAAAATCAAGACCTAAACAAACAATTTTCGAATGTTTTCGATGTGGTTCTAAATAACATTCTGGACGTGATACGAATTGTCCAGCAATGAACAAAAACTGTCATAAATGCGGATTAACAGGACATTTTGAATCCAAATGCCGAACTAAATTGAAATAATATGCACCAATTGATAAAGAAAGAACAAGCAAATTTAAAAGGAAGCAGTAAGATTTGTTCAAGAGGATGATCAATATATTTTCAACATCCAAAATAAAAAAATAGATGAAATAATGTGTCGGATTGGTGGCATTTTGGTACCAATTGTTATCGACTCTGGAAGTAAATCAAACCAAATTCTTCCTAAATTACGAAAATCAATTTTATTTTCAAGACTTGACAAGGACATAGAAAACGCTTTTCATCAAGTTGAGATTTCTCCATTCAAGTTATATAATAACCACATTTATAACCAATAATGGACTATTCAGGTACAAGAGGATTATGTTTGGAATCACACAGTGCACCGGAAATATTTCAAAAGATAATTGAACATATGCTTTCTGGTTGTGAAGGAGCTGTTAACTTTATTGATGATATTATAATATTTGGTAAATCTGAATGAGAACATAATTTTCGTTTGAAGAATGTGCTTGAGGTAATTAAAAAGAATAATGTGTTATTAAACTACGATAAGTGTACATATAATGCTCAACGAATTGAGTTTTTGGGACATATCCTTTCTGCAAACGGCATTCAACCATAACCAGAACCAAAATTATAAAGGCTGATTTTTGGTATCGAATTCTGTACCTCTTGAGAAACCAGAGAAAGGGATCTATTGGAAAAGGAAAAAGGAAAGATATGTTCAGATAAGAAAAGACATGCAATTCACAACGAGTTGTCTCCTGGTGATAAAGTTCTAGTAAAACGGCTGTGAAGACCCTCATGATGTTCTTGAATGGAAAGGTGGAGACGTATTAATCAGGAATTCTGGAACCGGTGAGATAACACGACGAAACATAGTACATCTAAGAAAAGGTTAATGTAGAATGGGCTGTACAGAAAAGAGGATCCAAATCATGATGTGAAATTGTTAATGAAACATCATAGTTGGATCAATTATTTTGATCTTAAATTGGAATTTGTAAACTTGTTTTCTTACATTGAAAAATTAATTTTGAAATGTAATTCGTTATAATATTTAAAAAAAAAAAAGAAGGAGAGAATGTAGTTTATAATACTGTAGTATATAAGTAGGTACTTTAGTTTTGAATAAGAATTGTTTATAGTGTAGGTAGTTACTATATTGTACAAAAATAATAGAAATATTTATAATCATTCAATAAAGAACACTCGACAGAACAATAATATATATATTGAATACTACAGCAGGCACACATTTCGTTTTTCATGGGGAAAAGCACTTTAAAAAAAAAAAAAAAAATTGTATAGAAATTGAGTAGGTAGTTTGTTTATGTTTACTATGTTACATTAAGTGACTTTTTGAAATGGAGTAGATACGTTGATTTGTTTGATGTGTGAGTAAGTTGAAATGTAGGGGTGATTGAGATGACGAGGGCAATGATACCAGCAACAGGAGTTGTTGAGCGTTTTGAGTGTTCACAATCATGGTACTCTGCTCATTCGTGAGTATGATTATGGGGAGGGCAGCTCAAAGTTATCATAACACCTTCGGTACTGGAGAGAGAAGGGAGAAGGCTTACCAACCAAGTTGATAGGTGCGGTTAGTTTTCTTCTTGGCTATTAAAGTTACAAATATTTCGTTTAGAGTTAATCCTTTCGCAATTTTCTTCCTATCCCTTTAATGCCAACAAATTTTAAAATTTTCGCATCAAAATTCAGGCATGTAAAAGTACGTAGTCCGAAAGCCAAGCAGAAGATCCCACTCCACCGACGAGCTAAGCACAGGCTTAAACAAGCATGCCTGCCTTGCTTTGACCCTACAACCCTTTCACCGAAGTCAAATTTGAGATTCCTGTGTCTCTAAATGTAGAAGGAAATATATGTGCGTTAGTTAGATTTGAATGATTTTTGTTTTCTTTTGTTCATCTTGAATCAGAGATGGTCTATAAAAAATCATAAAATTCTCCACAGGTGGCGCTGTAGGCACACGTTTCGTTTTTAACTTAAATTCAATTAACTTCTAATGTACAATAATACAATAACAATAATTTAGTCTAAATTAGAAGAAATAAAGCATTAAATTTGATTTTTTTTTTTTTATCCGAGGGTAGATGAAAATCTTCCAAAGACACTATGAGAATAGCAAGCGCGTTCTCATAGTAGTGTCAGATTTTTACTGACTAAAAACACCACCCTTCTAAAGATTGTTAGATATTGCAACTAAGATATAACTTATCAAGCAATTTTTCTATCATTAAATAACAACTTTTGACAGGTTACTTTCGAATGAAAGATCCTGCGTGTTCCGCAAATTAGACGCGGTTAATCTTGCCAAGTCGAACGGTTTCGTTCTTTGTAGTTGGCGCAATAAATTGCTCTCGTCCAAGATTTGTCGGACTGTATTGTGGATATGTCCGATTAGTCGGTTTCTATGCTTTCTCGCGAAGCTTCTAGTTTCAGCTTCGATTGTTGGAATTCCGAGATCCCTATGGACATCGTCGTTTCTAATATACCATGGTGCTTGTACAATTTCTCTAAGCACTTTATTTTGAAAATTTTGTAGAATATTTGCATTTGTTTTCTTGGTACAACCCCAAAGTTGTATACCGTAGGTCCTCACCGGCTTTAGCACTTGCTTGTATAAAAGCAGTTTGTTCTCAGTACTGAGCTGCGAATGTTTTCCGAGTAACCAGTACATTTCTCTATATTTGATATCGAGTTCTTTGCGTTTCATTTTCACGTGCGAATTCCATTTCAGCTTTGCGTCGAGTGTCATTCCCAGGTATTTGGCCTCGTTTGCAAAGGGTATTCGGGCCAAGTTTAGAAAAATTGGCAAGTCATTAGTTTTCTTATAGGTGAAATTCACGTGAACAGATTTAGTTTCATTGAGGGCCAGTTCCTTGTCCATTCATCTACCTTATTCACTGCGGTTTGCAGTTTTGTAGTAGTTTCTTCGATTGTGTTACCTACTGCTAGGATAGCTGTGTCGTCGGCGAACGTAGCAAGGGTAGTGCCATCTTCCCTTGGTATATCGCGAGTATTATAACAGATAGAGAAGCGGACCAAGGACGCTTTCTTGCGGTACACCGGCCGAAATTTCTTTTAGCTCCGAGTATTCGTTTCCATTTCTAACACCGAAGAGTCTATTCTAGAATATCATATAGGCTTGCGGGGAGAACTTGTCGTAATTTAAATTTCAAGCCGTCGTGCCACACCTTATCAAAGGCTTGTGAGACGTCAAGGAATACGCTTGAGCAAATCTTTTTTTCTTCAAATGCTTTCTTGATTACGTCAGTAGTTCTATGTACTTGGTCAATCGTCGAATGCTTGGTTCTGAACCCAAACTGGTGGTCTTTACTTTACTTTTGGTGGCGCTTACAGTCCGGGATGGACCACGGCCTCAACTAACAAGCCCCTCCAGCCAGCTCGGTCCCTCGCTAGCTGCCTCCAGTTACGCACACCAAGTTGGTTGAGGTCGTACTCCAATTGTGCGCGCCACCTAAGGTGGGGTCTTCCTCTGCTGCGTTGTCCCTCAGGGGTGGATTCGAAGACTCGTCGGGCTGGTGCGTTGTTGTCCATACGCTCCACGTGCCCCAGCCATCTCAGCCGTTGTATTTTCAGCTTTTTGACTAGGTCAGCGTCGCTGTATAGCCCGTATAGTTCGTCGTTGAATCTTCTTCTCCACACTCCATCGTCACAAACTGGACCGAATATCACTCGAAGAATCTTTCTCTCAAAGCATCCCAGAAGGTTTTCATCCACTTTTGACAAGGTCCATGTTTCTGCACCATATAGCAGGACCGGGATGATTAAGGTCTTATATAGTACCTCCTTGGTTCTATGAGAGAGGGCTTTACTTCTTAGATGCCTTCTTAGCCCGAAGAAACAGCGATTGGCAAGAGTGATTCTTCGCTTGATCTCTGCGCCGATGTCATTTTGCGAAGTGATAGTGGAGCCCAGGTATACAAAGTCTTTAACTACTTCGAAGTTGTATCTGTCCATCGTGACGTTTTGTCCGAGTCGCCGATGTTGAGAGTCCTTTCTCGTTGATAGCATATACTTCGTTTTGTCCTCATTAACAGCCAGACCCATCTTCGCCGCCTCCGTTTCGATACTTGCAAAAGCAATGATGTCAATGTCATCAGCATAGGCAAGTAGTTGAACGGACTTTTGAAAAATTGTACCTCTGGTGTTGGCTTGTGAGTTTCGTACAATTGTTTCAAGAACGATGTTAAAGAATGTACATGATAGCGCGTCGCCTTGTCTCAGACCTTTTTCGACATCAAATGAATCGGTGGTGTTCTTGCCGACTTTGACGGAGCAGCGAGATTTCTCCATCGTCATCCTGCACAAACGGACGAGTTTGGCGGGGATGCCAAAACTTGACGTGGCTTTGTATAGTTCGTCCCTATATACGCTATCATATGCGACTTTAAAGTCGATAAATAGATGGTGGTCAGGGATAAGATTATTGACTTCAATAACCGGTTGTAGGCGCCTAAGCAATATTCACTCGAAGACTTTGGAAATTACTATACGATGGGTCTATACGATTTTACTTCATTTGGCGGTTTTCCTGGTTTTAAAACCATTATGACCTCCGCGACTTTCCATTGACTCGGCACGTGTTTTAATCTGAGCGCAGCATTTATAATATGAAGAAGCTTAATTAATGCTTTCCTTGGTAGATCCGGTGATCAAATCATAACCAGGAGCTTTCTTAGGTTTTAGGGATTCGATTTCACGTTTTAGTTCACTTAGCGTTGCACTAGTGAGTGTTGAATCGTCAGATTGTAATTCCGCCCTATTAGTATTGTCGTGGATCGCTTGACCATCGTACGGTTTAAAAGTTTCTTCTAGATGAGCGGCAAAAACGTCCGCTTTTTCCATATCTTTCCTTGCCCATTCATTTCGATTTATTCTAATTGGAGGCGCGGGGATTTTGGGCATTTTGGTGCCTTTTACAGCTTTCCAAAGTGAATAATTGGAATCTTTTTTCGCTGTTAAACTTTCAAGGTAAGAACCTATCGCACGATTTTTAAAATCCTTAATAACTGTCTTCAACAAATTGCACAAACAATTCAAATGTGCTTTATGTTGCGGAGCGCGACTCTGTTGCCATTTCTTACGCGCCTTCCTTTTTTCATTGACCAATTCTTTTATTTCGGGAGGATATCGTAGCCCGTATTTGGCCGGCGTTTTCCTTGGATTAGGCGTATTATTCCAGGAGGCGAGCTGTACGATCTCGACGAAGCGATCAACTTCAACCTCAAGTTCATAGGGTGTCGTAAGTGGAACACTCAGTTCAACATTCTCTTCTATTTCGTTCCTAAAGCCTTCCCAGTTAGTGTTTCTACCAGTTAATCTCGCTGGCTCTAGGTTATTGGCTAATTTTACACTCAATGTTAAAATAACCGGTGAGTGGTCAGATGATAGATCAAAGCTCTCTTCAACTTTAATGTGGTTGGTAGGTATTCCTTTCACGACGAAGAAATCTATCAGATCAGGTAGTTTTGAAGTATCAGTTGGCCAGTAGGTCGGTTTGCCCGTCGAGTGGAAATCGCAACTGTATTCCATACCTGCCCCATAGAGCATTCTACCTTTTCGCGAGATGTATCTGGAGCCCCAGAACGTGTGCTTCGCGTTAAAATCGCCACCAATAATGAAATTTGGTTTGAGCGATTTAAGCAGGTTAGTATAATCACTTTTTCAAGCGCGGAACGCGGTGGACAGTAGATAGACGAAATTCTAAAAGTACGCTGACTATTTTTAACTCGAATCGTGCACAGTTGCATAGTTTCAAGCTCTATCTTCAGGTCTTCGTATTGTTCAATGCAGTCTTTAATAAGCAATGATGATCCACCTCTTGCGTTTCCCGATGGGTGACAAGCGTGGAAATCATTATAGCCTTTTATTTTTAAATTCGATCCCTTTTTCACGTGAGTTTCAGAAATCAAGCAAATGTCAATATCTTTCTCGCGTGCGAATATTTCCAATTCGCCGAGTTTTTGTAAAAGCCCGTTTGCATTCCAAGTGCATATTTTTAACATTGGTTTTTCATTCATGTTATTTTTGAAGCACTCGTTTTCCGTGAATTATTTTCGAGCTTAACCAAGCGATCGAGAATAATTTTATTTATTTTGCATTGTTCTTCAAGTTTCTCGAGAATAACTTAGAAAACATGAGAAACAGGGTCGGGCGAAGTTTAAACGTTTTTCGCTCCTTCGAATGCCGCGGCCTGAGCGTAGGTCTGCACTCTGGCTGTCCGAGGGCCACTATTCGATGGCTTTCCTGATGGTAACAGTAGCGTTTCTTTTGACAACAGAGGTCGAGGGCCTTTCTATTGTCTCTCTTTCTCTGACAACGCTACGCTTTTGAACCGGAGGTTTTATATTGCCTACTACCTCCTGGGCGGTCCTACGCTTTATCTTGGTAAGCGGCTTTGTTTTTTTATTTTTGGTTTTGAGTAGCGCATCTCTCCGTTTTTGCAACTCCTTAGCTGCTTCATAGCCTCTATAATTTGACGGGTGCTTTCCCTTACAAATAGCACAGGTAGCGGAGGATTGTTTATTTGCTCCACAGTCTTGGGAGAAATGACTTCCGGGGCATTTTACACATCGCGGCTCTTTTTTGCAATACATTTGCGTATGATTGAATTCTTGGCAACGTTTGCACTGTGGAATTTTTACCACAATATTAACTATACTTTTAATTCGGTAGATATCTTCGATATTGTCAGACCTATCGAAGGCAAGCATAAAGAGCGGAAGTCCGCGTCTTACCAGGATGTCCTTATCTTCTTCCGTTTTTTGCTTCTCTTTCTTGATGATATTTACGGCATCAAGAATTTTAAACCCTTTTGAATGGAGGTCGTTTATAACCTCTTCTTTGGTGCATGAGGGGTGGAGTCCCCTCGCTACAACACGATGTGGCCTTTCTGACTTTATTTCAAAAGTATACCACTGGATCTTCTCGGTATTTAGCTTTTGGGACACTGCCCGGTAGTCTTCGTGGTTATCGACGTTCATTTTCCACGCATTATTCCTCAAAGACGTAACCTTAAATTTCGATGTTATTGTTCCTTTAAGCAGGTTGTGTAACTTATTATACTCCGTTACCCCAACGACGTTTATTGGAGGTGGTGCACGAATTTGCCCTCGGAGTTGTTTTTCTTGTGGTACTTTACGCGTTTGTTCTCTTAGCAGCTCGACTTCAGGCGAAGAACCGGCTCTCCTTTTCTTACTAGGTCTTTTCTTAGGGACCCGATTCGTTTAGCTCTTCTTCGTCAGTGTGGTATCCCTGAATAGGCAAGCGTGGTGGAGTACATTCGCGTTCTTTCTGCAAATGAGTGTTCCTAAGAACATTATTTTCTTCCTTCAACAGTTCTATCTCTTTCTTAAGAGCTTGATAGAGTAGATCTATTTCCTTAAGCTTGAATAACTGTGTCCCGTTTTTCACGCGCTGGCGCTCCCGGCGGACTTCTTTTCCCGGGGTTGTTCTATCTTGATGGAGGCGATCGAGATACCCTTGAACTTTTAATAAAAGGGTCAATGGATTGCAATAAGCGGCTCTCCCCAGAATCCGTAGAGCCGACCTCCAAAGAGGGTGGATTTTCCAGTAAAACTGGACTGCCACCTGGGGTAATAAATCTTTTCGTTTTGTTCATTGCATTTTTTGTATACACTACACGCTCGGTATACGGAGGTTGGATTTTAGTCGCCTCTTACGACAGGCATGCCTATTTCGTGTAAATTCTAACCCATACTCGAAGGGGTCTTTGACTTTAAGTAAAGAAATAGTTAGATTGGAGTCACCGCCAGTGATGCAAAGCCGGATCGAAGTTTTCATGTCTGAACCCTTAAAAAATTATGCCTTTTTCGAAAAATCATGCCTTTTTGTTAAAAAGATAAAAATTTCATATCTTACAAAGGAACTGCAACTAACCTACAAGGTGATTCGAGAAATTGTTATCAGAATGTTGGTCGATTGATAGGCAATTCTATCTTTTTTTATCTCTATAATCCAAGGTTTTGATTTGGTGAATAAGCCAGGTGGGTTATTGGAAAATAAGCACGACACACAGTGTAAATTAAAATTTTTAATGCGACTTTGATCAAAGAATGTACCAGATTTACCAACTTCAAAATGTATTTGTGTGAATTGATTGTGAAAAAAGAATTCACAAAAAATTGATTGTAAAACAGTTCAAACAGTTCACAAAAAATGATGCCTATTTTCTAAAAAATATTCCTCAAGTATCGGAATCAACATCACTGACTAAGTCAAATATAAAGTCTCATTTGTCACAAGCGTTTTTTCGAGTTTCCTCTTGCTTTATCTGTTAAATCATAACATTTGTTTTTATTTAGTTCACATCATCAGCAACTTGAAGTTCGCCTCAAGTGAAACAACAAAATTCAGCCACAATAGCTAGCAGAAGTTGATTTTTGTTAATTTAGAGCAAAAATGGACTTAAGGATCGAACTTTGTTCTTTTTCTTTTCTTTTTAAGTGTCATAGAGTATTTAATATAACTTTTGAATAAAGAATTTGAATTGACCGAATTGCATAAAGAGGCATGTGCATTGTGCATGCTCGGAATTATTATTTTCATTACATTAACGAATTGGGCGAAACTAAGTTCGCCGGGCCATCTAGTTTTGAAATAGAAATGACAGAATGGGAGAGGATTGAGCAAGGACTTACTAAGGGATAAAATGTACTTTTGGTGGGTTTTATTTCGACTATAATTAGAAAAATACTAATACGGGCTTCGTGCGACTGCGCCATTATCATTAAGAAACTAACTACTAGCTTAATTGTATTTTCTAACCCTCTTGAAGCTACAGATTTTAAAGGTCGAATTGGCTCTTTAGCGAGTCAGAAGTGTCGAATCCAATATTAATACGCCATTTTATAATTCAATTGGGTACTTCATTTATTGTAAATTCTTTCTTTGACTTATATGTGGTTGACTCTCCGTATTCCGTGAGTCGTATATCGAGTGTTGCCTAAAAAAGTAGCAGGGCACATAATTTTTTTGCATATGGAACATGACCTATTTGATGACGCTGTTTTCCTTTTTTTACGCTTTTAAATGATCCGAACATATCATTTTATGGGTTAAAATTATTACCCCGAATCCGGCAATGTCGCCAACATTTGAAATTTGTTCCCGCTAAAAGTGATGTCAAAAAACCCTAAAATTCAGGAAAAATCCCCCTAAACTATTAGTTTTTTATGTCCAGGTTCTGTCTTTAAAAAACTATATTTAAAAAATTAAGAAAACCTAAAATAAACTTTGATTTATTTACTTCATTTCTGGACAAATTAATTTATGAGATGGACAGATGTTCTGGTGTTGCAGTGAGTACACCGATGTTGTAACTATCATTCAATTTGGGTGAGGTACACACTAAGCAGATCTAATTAAAAAAAAATATCATACGCCAAAAAAAAACCTCGTACACTTTTTCACCTTTAATTTAGGGGGAAAACCCCTAAGTTGTCTACACTGCCTCGCAAGTAACAAGCTTTTGAGAGGTTAACTTCATGTGACGTTCGTTGATTCAATAACGTTTTTCGTATACCTACTGCAAAATGACAGTATAAGAATACTTTATATAGACCACTAGCGGATACCCTGCGTGTGCTACTACGCTAATAAAATTAAATAAGTGTGTTTGCAAAAAAAGGAAATTTTGTTTATTTATTAACTTCTTTATCTTAATGCTAGCGGATAAACAATATTTTGAGTTTTTTCGGTAGGTGTGTAAACATAAAGACTTTTTGGCGTTCCAACTCTAGAGCAAGCAACATATAATTGGCCGTGCAAAAAACAGGAATTTTCTAAGTTCAAACCAGCAACACTTAGCGATTGGCCTTGAGCCTTATTGATGGTTATGGCAAAAGCAAGACGCACTGGAAACTGTAATCGCTTGAAATCGAAGGGTAAATCGGTTGAAATCATTGGAATTCTCCTTTACATTTGCCGCTGGTGATTGTGGCTTTGATTAAATTTTTAGATAGTTTTTTAACAGCAAGTCTTGTCCCGTTGCACAATTTCGGTGGATCTAAGTTACGAATGAGCATCACTGGTGAACCAACTTTTAAAGTTAAGATGTGTGGTGGCATTCCAGAAGGTTCCAGAGAGTTAAGAAACTCTATTGGATAGTTAACAGCTTGTTCCCCATCTATAACTGTGTCAATCGATTTGTACTTCACAACTTCACCGGGTAGCTTCAACTGAATTTGATGGTTTATTTTGTTGACATCATCATTCTTCGGAGCCAAAATTGCTCGTTCGCAAAGCCAATCATGGGTTTTGAAATTATTTGCAATATCGGGAAAAACTTTCTGCACAACATCTTGAATTGATGACTGCATTTGGCAAAAGTTTAGCGGAAAAGATATTTCACGTGTAGTCGGTGCATACTGAAGTTTTCCATCGCCCATATCCAAAAGCTGTTTGGCGAATATTTGTGCAGCAGCATCTTGAAGTAAATGCACACGCATATTTGTCGACAAATGCAATTGAAAAATATATAAATACTTACACGTTCTTTATTTTCTTATTTTTAACTATATTACTTTTTTCACTATTTTCGCTATTTTCACTATTTTAACAATTACACACTTTATAACTTTTCACTATCACTTAAAAAATAACAATGGCAAACAAATGTTAAAAAACAGAATTATGTAGGTAGGTATTCATTTTTTTAAAAATTTGCCTGATGCAGCAATAAAATTATTGAAAAATGTTCAATGAATACCTGTGTTATTGAAAACGCGTTTTTCACGCTTAAGGGGGGAAATCCCAATAAAATTTTAAGAAGGAAATCCATTTCACTTGGTAATTCTTTGATGACTTGTATATACCTGAACTAATTCACTCGTTAAATTCTGTAATGATGGAAATTAAACCGCATGTGCTTACCATAGCAATAAAATGTATTTTTTGTGTTAAGTGTACCTGTTAAACATGAACTGTTACTTAAAACCATATTATAAAATGTATTGTTTACTTCTTTACCTTTTTTATTTATTCTAGGACTATGAGGAACGCTAAAACAATTTTTGAACAACATTATTAAATAACCTTGCAAAAAGTCTTGAATGTGATAATTAATTTTAATGCTTATTTGTTTTTTGCTTTTGGTACCACGCCCATTTATCCCTTTCCGCCCATTTTCAGTTCGACTACTAATATTTGTAATTGATGGACTCGTACAAAATTTTAAGGCTATATAGCTATTATAGAACCCTAGATATTTAATATTAATATTAATTTTGTATATGAGCTAAATATTCAGTTTGTATGGGAGCTGCCACGCCCACTCGTATGATCCCGCCCAATTTTCCCATGACTATCCACATTAACAAATAATCAACGTGCACAAATTTCTAAGACTATGGCTAATATAGTACTGTAGATATATGATAGTAAATATATACTTTGTATGGGAGCTGCCACTCCCACTGGACCGATCCCGCACATTTTTTTCCTGATTATTCAAATCAGTAACATATGGGATACTGCAATGTTTCAAAACTCTTGCTATCACAATAGTCAAGATATATGATGTTATTCAATTTCTGTGGGACGGGCCATGCCCACCTGAAATATATATAGCCGAAAACCTAATTTGGACTACAACCATTCAAATGAAACCGGTTTGGGCCAAATCGGTTGTATAGTTTTAGAGTCTATAGAGGACAAACATACATTGTATTTTATATATATAGATTGATTAAATAATATGGAACAACTGTTACGCAAATTGATAAGCAATGAAATGGATTAGTGGGAACCAATTATAATATTTTGGCATTTCAATTTTCGATAAATGATATCATCTTTGTTATAAGGCTGGAAATGTAAACAAAACTTACCGAACACTTTTATTTTCCAGATACATTTCCAATTGAATCTGTAATTTCAATGTCACCTGTTGGATTGCAATATTCCAGAGATGCTAGTAGAGGGCAACTTGTTTTAATGCCAACAGCGGCAGCAATGGGTATGTATATATGTAAATATATATATAAAAAAAAACTTGTATGGTGTTTGAAATTGATGTTCTCTGTAATGAGTGAACTGATTTTGTTTCTGTAAGTTTTCCATGAAAGGTGACGTCCATGTCAAGGTTTTCTTGTATATACGATGTTTGTGTGTGTATTCGTTCATGAGTTATAAACAAAGTAAACATGCGTGTATTTGTGCATATAGGGTGTATCAAGGTGTTATTTGATCTCCGAAACCATTCAACCGATTTCAGTGAAATTTTGTGGATTTATATGGTTGGATTCAGCTTGAAAGATAAGATATACTTTTGGACCCGATGGGTACCGCTGTTGTCGTTCTCCGAAACTACTCAACCGATTTCAATGAAATTTTGTGGATGGGTATGGTTACTTGCAGCTTAAAGCATAGTATAGTCTTAGACTCAATAGTGGCACTGTTGTCGAAATATATATATTTTTTTTATATTCTCTCAACTAAGGTAATTTTTGACCTGAATGTGGCTCGAATTTAATTCATCAAATTAAAAAAATTATTTAAACAAGGAATTAAACGTGAGACTGCCAAAATCATAAGCTAGGCCTTACGCAAACATTAGACTACTGAAGCAGTTGATCAAATTAAATCTAAGTTGTAACCACATGAAAACAAAACGCAAACAAAAAAAAAACTTTTGAATTATCTACTGCGCTGTATTAAAATTAAAGATTTGGCCTTTAAAATAAATTTTCTCATATGATCCAACACCAACACAACAATATAATATTTAACTCTAAAAGCCTAATGTTTGTCGATTCGACTACGTCGCGTTCATAATCTTACTGTCTCTCTTCAACCCGGAGACATAACAACCAGGTCTGGCTTCGAAGAGTTTAAAAAAAGTCGAAAAAGAAGGGATTTGCATTTAAATTTACACATTTAACGAGAGAAGTTTCACTTCTGGTTCTGGTGTGTAGTCACAAGCACACTCTATTTTTGTAATAAACCGTCCATACTTGAAATTGCTTTGTCATAAAACGACAACTATATGCTATTGTTTTTTTTCCTCCAAAAGCGATAGACAATATTCACTTCATGGATCAGCAACAATTCACATTCAACAATTTTCTGGGATATGGTTACATACAACATTCATACGCCATTTATTTTTATACAAATTAATCACAAAGATGAAAATGGTTTATGTTTAAATTTAACGATCTTACAATGGCAAGATTTTTCGTACAAAACTATACCTGCCACATATTAATCTTTCATTACATACCTGAGGTGATTTTTAATTCCAAACTAGCAGTATGTCCTTTCGAATAGTTACACAATGTAGAGAATACGATTTTTCGCACAATTTCCAAGTCGCCATTACTGATGGAATGCAACTTTTCGACAGAAATCAAATTGAGTTTATTATTTTTGTAAATTATGTAGTTGGTTGGTTTATGTGGCTGTATTTCTCGTTATCGACGAGGGTAAAACACAAGTAATAGCGCATTGAGCGCCGTTTCGAAACCACAACTAACGGAACCTGAAATAAAGGGATGAAGGAAGTTAAGAGAGCTCAAAACCAGCCTGGGGAGTTGAGAAATTTGATAATCTTGTTGAAATGGATGCTTTGGATGGCCGAAAGGTAATCAAAAAAGGAATGACCTAGTGCACTGCGTCTGGTTTTGGCTAGGGCCGGACACTCACAAAAAAGATGGAACACTGTTTCACTTTTGTTTGTGTCAGCGCAGCTACGGCAGTGGGTATTGTGGGGGATGCCAAGCTTGGCTGCGTGAGTTCCTAAAGGCTAATGACCCGTACTAATTGCCGTTAGTCTGGCGACATCTATACGCGTTGTGGCTAAGAGGTAGTTTGTTCTGGCATCATCGTAGGAGCCACGCCTGGCAAGTTCATCGGCTTTTTCATTCCCCTCAATGTTCCTATGGCCGGGAACCCAGGCGAGAGTGATTTCAAACCGATGACAAGTCCTGGTCAGAGTCTCCCTGCATTCCACAACAAGCTTGGACGTCGACTTAGTTGAACCAATAGCCTTAATCGCGGCCTGACTTTTGACGAAGATGCCTATTTTTTTTTTATGCTATGCTAGGGAGCAGTCTACACACCTCCTCAATTGCAAATACTTCTGCTTGAAAGACGCTGGCTGCGTTGGGAAGGCGAAGAGTTTTAGCGATATCTGTTGAGAAAATGCCTGCTCCTACTCCACAATTCATCTTGGAACCATCTGTGAAGATAGGTATGTCGAATTCGTTAACGAGCAGTGGTCTGTACAACCAGGAAAGTGTGTGTTAAGTAGAAGCTCCAAGGATTCGTCTTGCAGATTCCTTAAGAGTATCGATAGATTGACAGTATTCGGACCATGCTCGTGACTTAGCTGATCTGATATATTTTTTGTAGAACTTTAGGCAGTTCTTGTAAGGTTGCCAGTACTTATGCCTATAGCAGATATTGAAGATGTCCCTAGTCAACCTTCTCAGGATGGTTAGGTCTTCATTCCACCACGGCGGTACGGTTTTTTTTTTACTGTATTTAACTGGACACGATGCCTTAAAAGCTGTATTCATCGCCTTTTCTAGTGCAAACGTAATTGTATCCAGTTCTGTACCTCATTCAATTTTCAGTTGTGGTATATTAGGAAGTTTAGAGTTCAATACTTGACCAAATTTCTTCCAGTCAATTCTTTTTGGATTTCTATATGGGACAGGAGTATCTACCTTGATACTAAGATTGACGAGAATCCACTCGTGGTCCGAGAAGGGCTTTACGTTGGAGACTCTCCAATTCTCAACCCTAACGATGTCATTGTTTGTTTTGAGTGTAATGTCTAACACTTTTCCGTACCTGGAAATATAAAGTTTTTTTTTTTTTTTTTTATGTATCCGAGGGTAGGTGAAAATCTTCCAAAGACACTATGAGAATAGCAAGCTTGTTCTCATAGTAGTGTCAGATTTTTACTGACTAAAAACACCACCCTTCTAAAGATTTTTAGATACTGCAACTAAGATATAACTTATCAAGCAATTTTTCTATCATTAAATAAAAACTTTTGACAGGTTACATTCCAATGAAAGATCCTGCGTGCTCCGCAAATTAGACGCGGTTAATCTTATCTTGCCAAGTCGAATGGTTTCGTTCTTTGTAGTCGGCGCAATAAATTGCTCTCGTCCAAGATTTGTCGGACTGTATTGTTGATATGTCCGATTAGTCGGTTTCTATGCTTTCTCGCGAAGCTTCTAGTTTCAGCTTCGATTGTTGGAATTCCGAGATCCCTATGGACATCGTCGTTTGTAATATACCATGGTGCTTGTACAATTTCTCTAAGCACTTTATTTTGAAAAGTTTATAGAATATTTGCATTTGTTTTCTTGCTACAACCCCAAAGTTGTATATACCGTAGGTCCACACCGGCTTTAGCACTTGCTTGTATAAAAGCAGTTTGTTCTCAGTACTGAGCTGCGAATGTTTTCCGAGTAACCAGTACATTTCTCTATATTTGATATCGAGTTCTTTACGTTTCATTTTCACGTGCGAATTCCATTTCAGCTTTGCGTCGAGTGTCATTCCCAGGTATTTGGCCTCGTTTGCAAAGGGTATTCGGGCCAAGTTTAGAAAAATTGGCAAGTCATTAGTTTTCTTATAGGTGAAATTCACGTGAACAGATTTAGTTTCATTGAGGGCCAGTTCCTTGTCCATTCATCTACCTTATTCACTGCGGTTTGCAGTTTTGTAGTAGTTTCTTCGATTGTGTTACCTACTGCTAGGATAGCTGTGTCGTCGGCGAACGTAGCAAGGGTAGTGCCATCTTCCCTTGGTATATCGCGAGTATATAACAGAGAAGCGGACCAAGGACGCTTTCTTGCGGTACACCGGCCGAAATTTCTTTTAGCTCCGAGTATTCGTTTCCATTTCTAACACCGAAGAGTCTATTCTAGAATATCATATAGGCTTGCGGGGAGAACTTGTCGTAATTTAAATTTCAAGCCGTCGTGCCACACCTTATCAAAGGCTTGTGAGACGTCAAGGAATACGCTTGAGCAAATCTTTTTTTCTTCAAATGCTTTCTCGATTACGTCAGTAGTTCTATGTAGGTACTTGGTCAATCGTCGAATGCTTGGTTCTGAAATCTGAACCCAAACTGGTGGTCAGGGATAAGATTATTGTCTTCAATAACCGGTTGTAGGCGCCTAAGCAATATTCTCTCGAAGACTTTGGAAATGACTAAAAGAAGGGAAATCGGTCTATACGATTTTACTTCATTTGGCGGTTTTCCTGGTTTTAAAACCATTATGACCTGCGCGACTTTCCATTGACTCGGCACGTGTTTTAGTCTGAGCGCGGCATTTATAATATGAAGAAGCTTAATTAATGCTTTCCTTGGTAGAACTTTTAGAACTTCTCCGGTGATCAAATCATAACCAGGAGCTTTCTTAGGTTTTAGGGATTCGATTTCACGTTTTAGTGAGTGTTGAATCGTCAGATTGTGATTCCGCCCTATTAGTATTGTCGTGGATCGCTTGGCCATCGTACGGTTTAAAAGTTTCTTCTAAATGAGCGGCAAAAACGTCCGCTTTTTCCTTATCTTCCCTTGCCCATTCATTTCGATTTATTCTAATTGGCGGCGCGGGGATTTTGGGCCTTTTGGTGCCCTTTACAGCTTTCCAAAGTGAATAATTAGAATCTTTTTTCGCTGTTAAGCTTTCAAGGTAAGAACCTATCGCACGATTTTTAAAATCCTTAATAACTGTCTTCAACAAATTGCACAAATAATTCAAATGTGCTTTATATTGCGGAGCTCGACTCTTTTGCCATTTCTTACGCGCCTTCCTTTTTTCGTTGACCAATTCTTTTATTTCGGGAGGATATCGTAGCCCGTATTTGGTCGGCGTTTTCCTTGGATTAGGCGTATTATTCCAGGAGGCGAGCTGTACGATCTCGACGAAGCGATCAACTTCAACCTCAAGTTCATAGGGTGTCGTAAGTGGAACACTCAGTTCAACATTCTCTTCTATTTCGTCCCTAAAGCCTCCCCAGTAAGTGTTTCTACCAGTTAATCTCGCTGGCTCTAGGTTATTGGCTAGTTTTACACAAAATGTTAAAATAACCGGTGAGTGATCAGATGATAGATCAAAGCTCACTTCAACTTTAATGTGATTGGTAGGTATTCCTTTCACGACGAAGAAATCTATCAGATCAGGTAGTTATGAAGTATCAGTTGGCCAGTAGGTCGGTTTGCCCGTCGATATAAAGGTAGGGGTGTTACCCACATTACATACACATAGATCGGAAGTTAAAAGGAAATCAAATAAAGACACCTCGTTCATTTATTTATTTATTTCCTTGCTGCACCAAAGATGATGTCGCGCGTGCGGGGATGGTTTTTCATGCGCCATGTAAGCGGATGAAATGTGTATAGTTTGACACTGGGTTTGTTCTAATTTAACAACGGTTTAATCACCCGAGCTAAGGTTGGGACATAAGCAAGCGTTTATGTATTTTTTAGCTTAAATGCATGTTCTTGGCTTACCGACGTCTTTTTTGTAAAAAAAAAAAGGTTGTAGTTGTTATCTGAGAAGCCCAGAATGGTCGTCTTCCTGACCCAGGGCTCTTGAATGATGCCGATGTCAATGTCTGTGTCATCGTCCGTGTCGTGCTCAGGTACTGTTGATCGGAAGATCTTGAGTTTGACGTGCCTAATGCCGAACCTCAGTTTGAAAGCAGCTGCTTCTAGTGCCCCTAGGTACTCCTCGTTTATTAAAAGCAGGTAGAATAGGCTGTTTTTCTGGGGTTCTTCTGCCTTTATGACAGCCCAGTCGTCCATGGGAATGGTCGGGTTTTGTAGTTTGAGGCACTTAAGGGGACTCCCAGTGTCTATCTTCATCACGGGTAACCAAATACGGGCCCTAGGTCTCATGGGGATAGCCTTGGCATGGATAAGCCTAAGCTTTAAGCCGAGGAAATCCAGAGTACTGGTCCACGCATTTGATCACCCGTTATCCTCGCAAAACGTCCGCGCAGTCGAAACATGGGTAGTCGGCTGTCAACTCCAGATAGCACACGCTCCACAACCATCTCAGAGAGTTTGGCTTCAATGCTGCACCATCACTGTTATGCCGTTCTTAGACATCTCGTCTATGATGACAACTTGAAGGTGATCCCTCACCACCTCGGTGAAGGTTCTGGCTGCCTGGGAAGTTGATGGACGCTAAAGATTGGTTGGTTCTTCTGTTGCGGTTGCTTCGGGTTGTTATGGTAGTTGACGTACACGTGTACTACCTTTTAGTATTTAAGTTTGTCGTCCTTGTACCTCTCGTGAGCCGTTCCAGTCTCCTCATTCTTCGTAATCTTTGCAAAGATGAAGACAGCCCTGTTGTACCTTGACTTCAAGAGAGAGCCGGAGGACTTCTTAGGTTTGGGTGCACTGTGGCTGGTGCTCCCGGTTGTAACTTTGTCAGTATGTATTAGGCTCTTGGATACTATGGCTGGTATTCTCGGTCCCTACTGTTATCGTAGCTTTGGATGATGTGATTGGTTGACTGCCAGAAGGAGTACTATGGCTGGTGCTCCTTCGGCTTGCGGGTTCAACTACTGTCTCCTGGCTAGTAGATCCTCCTCGGAAGAGGTCCCAAAGAGGGATTCTTCCTTTTTTGTTTTTTTCGTTACATTTAATGTTTCTTTTTTGTTTAAGTTTTTGTTCACGAGTAAGTCCGGAAAGAAAAGTCGATCCCGGCAGAGCCGACTTGCCGAGATAGGGCACCTATTACAACCGACCTTGCCAAAGCGTCGGAGGGAGCTCGTACGCGACTGGTTTTACCCCCAGCCTTTCATCCTTGGGTACGGTTTGCTATCTGCTCACACCACCACTGGCTGACACTAACCATTTGACCGGTTAGCCATTTTCAGGCGGGCGCCCACGTGAAGGACTAAAGAATGAGGATTTGTGCCCGAGCCCGAGAATTATGTAGTACCTTTGTATATACATTCCTATAGTAGCGCCAAGAAATCTAATAAAAATGTTGTACCAGTATCCCACGGAAGCTTTGGCGCTTCAATCGTTCAATAATGAAAACTGGTTTGTGCCCTTAATTGATTTAGACGGAGCTTTAAGTTTTTATCGGTGTTTCGTCAAAACAAAAGCTATATTTGAACGAACGAAATTGATGTGATAAACAAAACAGTAATAGGTATTTTTGCTGTTTGTTCCGACGAAAACGAAAGTCTGGCATATCTACTATTTATTATAGATTTTGTCAAAGAAAATAATTTGTGTATTTTGGACTGGTTGCCATATTTAATTTTTCCTCCCCGATCACTATCTAAGATTTGTTTGCCAATTGTCTAAATCCGTCAACATAGCAATGTAGTATTTTCAGCTACTACCTACGTTTATGAAGCGGGAGAGCCTTCGAGGGGCTCTGGCACTGCGGCTTTTTATCTTAAGGAGCCTATTGTGTAGGTGCATAAAACATGAACATGTAGGTGGATATTCAATTGCAAGATGCAGACCCTACTCCTATTTTATGTTTTGTATTTAACTGCAAACACTAAATTGTACTTGTGTTTGTTTTTCTAAATAATTTACTATGACTTTAGTCTTTTGTGGATTCCAAAGATCAGCTGCATTTCATTCTTTGCATGGGTGTTGGAGCATGAGCGATGGAGAGAATTCTCTACGGAAAGTTGCCGCAAAGTCCGATTTGAGGTTTCGACTTAGAGAGAGTCGACTGTATGGGAAAATTAAAATCTTGTGTCTAAGTTTTAATACATTTGTTCGACTTATGGTAAATTCGACTTGAGGTAGATCGACTACATAGTTTTTTTTTCCGATTCTGTGAGTTCTTCTTTGTAGGTACCTTTCTTTAACTTTAATATTCCCAGTTTTAAGACTTCCCCATCAAAATTTCGAGGCATGTAAAAGTACGGTACTCCGCTAGACAAGCAGAAGATCTCACAACCCTCCGACGAGCTAAGCACTGGCTTAAACAAGTATGCCTGCCTTGCTTTGGTGACTGGATATCCCTTCCATCGAAGTTAAAATTGAGATTCCTGTGTCTCTAAGGTGGAAGGGTAACTAATATCAAAAGATGGTAGATTACCTGTAAGACGTTTTAAGACAATAGCATTAACGACGGCGTTAAACGACTCTATGTGCCTCGAACTCAAGACTAAAGAGCATAGTTTTGATGAAGTTGTGGCAACGAACGACAGAGCTCATACCTGAAATGTTGGCCTGAATGGGCCTTCAGGAAGTCGTAGCCTGCACTGTGCATCTTCGTAGATAAAACTAGCCTCCGATCCAGGATCGCGAAGAGGACGAAGAGAGAATTTGTTACCAAGATAAAAGATATCGATTAATGCAGTTGCAAGAATAATTACACGTTCAGTATTTTTGGAAAAAAAAAGAATGGACTTGTAAATTGGGTGTTGTACTAGTGGACTGTATTTGTTGTTGAGAGACTTGTTGAGAAGTACTGGGCTGAGAAATACTCGTACTATTAGTAGAATGTTTATCCTGGTGCACTTGTGCTTGATGGGTAGTAGTATTAGTAGTATTAGTACAGCGACTTTATTAACATTTAAAATAATTTTAGAATATTTTTGTTCGTATTTACAAACAATGTTAAATAAGTCTTTTATGGTTTGGCTTATGGCCGTCTACTAGATTGACAATTTAGCTATCGAAACTATACAACGACTAATGACTTTAAATACCTATGTACAATATATTTATGTTCAAAAATCGCCTTCCAAGATACCAGTGTGCTCGATATACTTGTTGTCGATGCATCCCCCAAACTGATGAAACGGCTATTTTAGCTACGGCTAGATAAGCCTTGAGGTGCTTTTTCATACTTACACTTAGGTTAGATGTAATTATCGCACCCAAGTATTTATACTCTTTCACTACTTCAACACGTACACCCTGATAGGACCATTTTTCGTTGCGAGAGTATCTTCCACCACCATTTCTAAAAATCATCATCTTTGTTTTCGATAGGTTTACAGTCAAATTCCATTGATTGCAGTAACTTTCAAGACGATTGATATCTAGCTGCATCCCATTTACTGTCTCCGACAAAAACACTATACCTATCGTCCGCAAACTTTAACGCTGGTATCCGCACCACCACCAAGTTTAATCCCTCCTTCTATACTTCCTCAACTATATCATTTCTAAACAAGATGAAGAGCAATGTGCTTAAGATGCAACCTTGTTTAACACCCATTTGCGATCCGAATTCTTCAAAATGTAAGAGTGTGTGATGTCGTTGCCGACATAGCTTACAAGTGAACTGACTTCAACAGCCGTTAACCGTGGGAATAGTGAACAGAAATGAAGTGGATGAGGGGATCTGCATAAACGACAGTTGAAATTATTCGTTTTAGTGTGAAATACACGATTTTCTGATTTTGAGGTGGTCTTTGAGCCTTAAGATTTGAATTCCTAATATCAGAAACTGATTCTAGGATTTGATATTGCTTGGTTATAGAAATGTGTCCAATTCTGAATTGACAAAACATTTTTAATATTTTAAATTTGTAAGAAATTCACACAACAAATACAAATCGAAACCCAACGACAAAAAATTTTCTAATGAATGAAGGAGTAAAAATCTCAACGAAAGCTTTTTTATAAGGAATAAAATTATCAAAGGCTCAAAGCTCTCAGTAATTTATTTCTCGATTTGGTATGAGTAGCGACACCTATTAGGTTACTGGTACTACTGGATTGGCGCTACTATAGGAATGTATATACAAAGGTAGTACTCACACCGATACTATTTTTTCTGTTACATATTTCTGTGATAGACATAAAAAAAAACATACATACCTATCTATGATGTATCGTAACCTAGCCTGTACAAATTCAAGTACATATACTTATATATACATATACCAACTTCGGCCGATTTCCCGTTACTTGCCTGCCTACAAACTATATTTTCAATTGGTTGTCACGTTTTTTTTTGCGCTAGTATTGATGGAGTTCAGTTCAGTTGATTTATTGAGATTTATATAAACTTTTTTACATAGGTATTTGAAACCTGTAGGTACGAATGTACAAAAACATGGCTCAGAGTGTCTAAAAGAAAAACTCTCGCTCATGGAGTTTCGTTTAAGTTAATTTCGACGCGAACACTACAAGATACATAATATATACAATTTAATAGATGAAATAGTGTATGTACAAAATATGATATAGTTATGTAATGTGGTTTCTGTGTGAGCCATTTTCACCACACTTGATGTTTGTTGGACAAACATGAAGTGTGATTAGAACTTCGCCTATGCTAGCTCTCCTCTCTTACTCGATCTTCCTAGAAGACCAAGTAAGAGAGTTCGAGCCTTTGCGAATGTTGAATCGGCGAACAGTTGTTGGACACAAGCGCAACGATGCGATTGACCCTGTAATAAATTACTTTAAGCTAAGATTAATAAAGCTAATAAAACGCAATATAAAACAATTCTGTGCTGTTTCGTATTTAAAAAGGAGCGGAAATCTAAATACATATAACTAATATATGAAACGAAAGAGGGTAGGAAACGTTTAGGAGTCCCCCGCTCCAGACGATGTTTAGGTTTACAAGTTACGAACATACAAATGTATGAGATTTCTAGACCGATAATAATAAGTTTGTTTTCTTTTCTTTTATATGTGTGATAAAGTTAATTGAACGATTACATTTAATGACGTTTAATCTAACGAGAGAGCTTTTGTAAAATAACGTATATATTGGTCGAGTATCACTGCTGTTTTTGTACAATATTGAGAAAAAAGATAATATTAATGTAAAAAACTTAAATATAAAGTATGTTTTGCCAACCAATCTTGCATAGTAATAATAAAACAAAGAAATTTAATATTTTTTTTTTTTAAATAATTATTTCTACTACTTTATTGAGAAATGAGTAAGGTTTATTGAAGACTGCGAATAACCGCGATTTTGGCCCAGTATGGCCTTTTGGTTAAAATTTATGTCTTCATTTAAAAGAATGAAGGGGGATAAGTATGGCGAATCATTCAATCTCGCGTTATACTGTCAGGTGTGAATTAGTCCTAATGGTGTCATTTTCATTAACCTTAATTTTTTCCAGGGACTTAAGCAGAAGAGACGCCGTTCGCGTCGTTGTAAATGTACGGGTTAGAGAATTTCTTATTTCGCGATTCGTAATGTTTCTCAATACCGAGTCGTAGAATTCTCCTCTCCAGAACTTCCAACTTTCTGACTATCGTCGGAGAGATGGAGATGCAGATAGGAAATCCGTAACAGAGTACTGGGCCCTATTTCACCAACCACTTTTCATTTTGCACTTTGGAATTTTGCAAAAAAAATATTTCCTGCAAAGTACAAGTGCGAAGTGTTTCACTAAAAATGCAAAGTCGTGAGAACTTTGCATTTTGCACTTTTTCAGACTTTTTTGCAAAGTGAAAAACATATGCGTGTATGTTTGTACATTTAATTGCACCCAACACGTGATATAGAGCAAGTTTTATTGTCGTTAAATTGTTTATTGGGCATAGGCTTAAAAAATTGTTTTCTAATACTCTATGAATTTCGATTTAAAATTAAATTTGAACAATATTTAACATTTTATCCTAAAATAAAGCGTCCAAGTTCATAACAATTAAAACATATAAAAAATGTATCATCGGCCTGACCGATGCTTTGATGGTGCAGGGAAATAAGTCCCCGGGAACTAAGTCCACTGAGAGACTTAGTACCCACCAAGGGGGAAATAAAACCACTTTTGTGAAGTGGACTTAGTTCTCATATAAGGTGGGAAATAAATTCCGAAAACTCAGAGTGGTTTTATTTCCCTTTAACGTGAAATTGGTGTTATTGCGCTTTCAAACTATGAAATGCCTATGGGGGGGGGCATGCTGCCCCCCTGCAACCCCCCTGCTTGGGTTTACTGTTGGATTACGGGGTGGGTGCAAGGTTGGTCTTATCAAATTTCGTTGGCGTTATTACGCTTTGTCGGAGTGAAAATAATCCAATAAAAAATAGTGAGTTTGTTGTCCAATTTAGTTTAGAAGTTAGTTGCCCCTTCTTATTTTTGAATGTGTACTAAGTTCCCATAAGAAAGTGGACTTAGTTCCCACCCTACATGGGAACTAAGTCCACTTCACGAAAGTGGTTTTATTTCCTACTAGGTGGGAACTTAGTCCCTCAGTGGACTTAGTTCCCGGGGACTTATTTCCCTGCACCTGCTTTGATACCCTCCACTATACAAGTCATATGCAAAATGTTAGACATGGTTGTGAGTTACTACGTCAATGGTATAAAAATAAATAATATGTAATAACTTTATTTGTTAAAACGCTGTTCTACTGGATTTGTTGTTAGTGGTGTTATTAACCATTCACTTAAAGAATAAGCACTGTTTCCTAAAAGTACTGCATTTGCAAATGGTCGATATCCTGCATTGAAATTCGCAGCCAAACGGGAATTCCTTAATACTCTTGCATTGTGTACATTACCTGGCCAGCTTACGTTAATCGCAAAGAAAGATCGGTCCGTCCCACATACCATCATTGCATTCAATGCATGCTTCCCATGGCTATTAACAAACTGCTCTTCATTTTCCCTGGGTGCATCAATGTTGATCATCGCAAAAAATTGGGTAGCTATTTCCGAAGTATGGTGGTTGCAAGCAATTCCTCGATTATTGCGTCCGAAACTCGTACTACTCTGCAGACTCCATGATATTGTCTTAAGCAATTCCAATTTCGTTCGCTGTCAAACCTTAGCCTATGTCCAATTGTTGACAAAACACGTTCAATACTCGTCTTCGTTAAACGAAAGCTTTCCAGGATTTAAAAATGATCTTTAATTTAAAAAAATTGTTCCTAATTTTTCAACCCTTTGTACATTATTTGTAGCCTCTTCGTCTTCAAAGAGTGCTTCGAAACTTTCAGAACTGCGTGTACAGTGGAGTGTCCCTTGCGAAACCCAAATTGTAGGTCGGGAAGGAATTCGATATTCTCTTCTACGTGTGTGTCAATTTTCCCAAGTATTATCCTTTCAACGATTTTCCCTACGTTGGGCAGCATCGAGATCGCTCTGAAATTCTTTATGTCGGGACAATTTGTTTTTTTTTTTTTTGTAATGGAATCAACTTTGCCAATTTCCAATCATTGGGGAAGTATAACCATTATTAATGCAGTTATTTTGTATGATAACCAAGAATTTTATCGCGGAATTGGGCATTTTTTTAAGAATGAAATTGCATATATCATCGGGCCCAGAGGACTTCTTCTCACTCGGGCCTCTTAGAACTTATTGTATCTCAGAGAAGGAGGTAAAAAATTCTTGAGCTGTAACACCGGTTGCTGGGTCGGTTGGGTAGAAGTTGGATATGTGGTTAGGAACAGCATTCTTAACTAACCGGGAAGTTTGTGAGGGCGGGGTCATCCGACGGGATTTTTTCTTTATATACTTCTGTAAAATATATTTTTTAACTGATCAACTATAGTTTGTTCCCCCAGGAGAAGTTGACCATTCACTTGTAGTTTAGAACAGGAAACGTTGCGTTTTTTCCCCATGAACCTGTGTGCTTCTCTAAAAGCTGGGGACTGGGTCTGATGAGAGAAAGTTTCTCTTCAAATCGTTTATTGATCCAAATCCTAACCTTATCCTGAATGATTTTTTCAGAAGTGAGATTTTATTTTCTAGAGTTTTATACTCCTGCGAGTGGCGATTGTAATTATTGTGAAATATGTTTGGAAGTTGTCTTTAGCATTTGCTATTTGATCTAAAAAAAAGATTTTTATGTTTTCGGGGAGGTTTTGTATTTTCTAAAATCCGCAATGCGTTTT
The DNA here is from genome assembly GCA_949126925.1 of Cheilosia vernalis. Taxonomy (NCBI): domain Eukaryota; kingdom Metazoa; phylum Arthropoda; class Insecta; order Diptera; family Syrphidae; genus Cheilosia; species Cheilosia vernalis. Next base: position 47,887,585 of record OX421358.1, read on the forward strand.
ACGGAAAGTGAGTTAACGGTGTCCAAAATGATACCGTTAAATTTGAAGATAAAACGGTCTATGTCGTCATTGCTAAGACAAACGTTATCAGAGGGGAAAACACGCTCTAGCGACAACTCCACGTTCCTGCGAAAGACTGGCCAGGGCAGGTTTGAGAAGGCAAGCCAGAGGGTTATCTAGGCCGGACATGCTAGTGGGCATTATTGCTGTCTTGTGCATGTGACTTTTGTCTTCGTCTGTCCTCCTACGTCTCGTAGAGAGAATCGGGGGGCAACTTATCCTCAGATAAGGGAAGGGTGACCGAAACAGTCTTCCCTTTGCCTGTAATCCTCAGACAACTCCTTGAAGAAGTGAGACTGGGGATGACTATGGGACGATATGTCATCGGATGTGCGACCCCCTCGCTTATAATCCTCCGACATCTCGTCGAAATGACGTGAACCGATATAGGACATCGGTGATGGTTATAGATCGGCCCTTACGTTACGTACCTTACTAAGATCCTATTAAGGTTGTTCAAGGATGACCCGTGGACAGTATGCCCCCGGATGTGCGGGTGGTGACCGTATCGGTCAGACCCTCGCTTTGTCCTCTGGCAACTTATCAAGAAAGGGCGGATGTTGCAAAAAGCATAGTAGTAGTGGTGATTGTATTTGTAACAATCGACCTGTTTACTACGCATGATTGCAGGGTGTTTCAACTTGGTCAAAAAAGGTGAGTTCGACCGAGTGACGGTTTGTTTTGGATATAACGAAGGATGACCGGAACAGTCTACCCCTCGATTATAATTTACAAAACAGCCCGTCTAAGAGATAGTGGTGCGGCCAGTGGTTAGCTGATGCTGAGTTTTTATTGAAGATCATTCAAGCCATTTTGTCTTTGTTATGAACTTGCTGATACAACGTATGTCTGTGCGAGACAAGTCAATGAAGAATTCCTCTAAGCTGTTTTTTCGCCACTTTGCAAGAGCTCTGCATGTGCAAAGTAGATGAAGAACGGTTTCTTTTTCCTCTTCATCCATGCAGCTCTTGCAAAAATCATTGTAGGGTGCTCCCAATCTGCGAGCGTGCCTACCTATCAAACAGTGTCCTGTTAATGCACCCACTACCGAGCTGATTCTGTTTCTACTTATAGAGAGAAGTCTCTTAGTCCTTTTAGCATCTAATTTCGGCCAAATTTGTGTGGATGTGACGCAGGTATCTATTCTGTTCAACCTATTATTTGCGACCATTATTGCATTTTTGAATAGGGAGAATTTGATCGATTGCATAGGAGCGTGCGGTTCACTGTTGTTGGTTGAGTGAAGGCCGCTCCCGGAATGTCGCTGTGACCTGGAACCCAGCACAGGTTTACTGAACATCTGTCCGCAATCTCGCTAAGAGATTCCCGGCATTGTTTTACCAACTTTGATCTGGTTGTTGGTGTATTCAGGGCTTTTATGGCTGGCTGACTGTCTATGTAGATAACGATAGCTTTCCCGTCTATCGCAGACAAGGCAAGTCTACAGGCTGCCTTTTTTATAGCCATTATTTCAGCCTGAAAAATGCTACAGTGGTCTGGGAGGCGTAAGGCAATATTGATTTCGGGTGATTGAGAGTATACTCCCGCTCCCATGCCTTCCGTCATTTTGGATCCATCTGTATAGACTTCGTGTGCAAATCTATTATCTATTTTGCCATTCTCCCATTCGGAACGTTCTGGGATTATTGCTTTGTATTTGATATTAAAATCCTCGAAGGGAATAGTGTAATCCGTTTTATCCGGAATTGAACCAGGGAGGATAGAGGAGGATGTCTGATAGAGATTTCCTAAGCCTTAAGGCTGCCATAGACGCAACTAATTTCCCGTAAATGTCGACAGGAAGAAGATATAGTATTGTGTCTAGAGCAGTCGAAGGAGTGGACCTGAGTGCCCATGTGATGCATATACTGGCTGATCTTTATATGCGTTCAATAGATTTAGAATTACATACAAGATTCCGTAAAACAGAATAGGTCTGACCACCGCATTATAGAGCTAGTTTGTTACTTTAGGCTGAAGGCCCCATCTGGGACCTAGGGCCTTTCTACAGGTATGGATAGCTACCGCGGCTTTTCTTATGCGGTTTTGAATGTTTAGCTTCCAAATAAGCTTACTATCTAATATTAAACCTAGATACTTGGCATGATTGCTGAATTTTAGATCCTTGTTCTTGAGCTTTGGAGGCGCTATATTGGAAATTTTTTGTCTGTTTGTGAACAGGATTAATTCTGTCTTGGATGGATTGACATCAAGTTCAACCGTATCCGTCCATTTGACTAGTTTGTACAGAGCAGATTCCATAAGGTCCCTTATTGTATTTGGAAATTTGCCAGATATGACAATAGCGATGTCATCTGCATAAGCTATAACTTTACATCCCATGTTTCTCAGGATGATGGGTGCTTAGTTAACTACTAAGATCCAAAGTAGTGGTGATAGCACTCCCCCCTGTGGTGTGCCCCTGTGCACTGACCGTCTGGTTTGACAGCTCCCTAGTTCGGATAAGATCACTTTGCTACTAAGCATGTTTTCTATCCAGACTCGTAGACAGTTTTCAAACTTCAGCTTGCGCAGTGCACTAGAGATGCCTTCTGCTTTGACATTATTGAAGGCGCCTTCAATGTCTAGGAAGGACACCATCACATACTCTTTGATTGAGAGTGATTTTTCAATGGTACCTACTAGTGAGTGTAGAGCTGTCTCTACCGAAAAACCCTTACGATAGGCGTGTTGGGAGTCGGATAGGGAGTTAGCTATTAAGTGCTTTCGATATATGTATTAATGAGTCTTTCCAATGTCTTTAGCAAGAAAGAGGAGAGACTGATTGGCCTAAGATCCTTAGGGGAAACATGTGAGGTCTTGCCACACTTTGGTATAAAGACTACCTAACCCTTTTCCATGATGCAGGAGTGTATCCGAACTTTAGACATGTGCGGAAGATCACTTCGAGATAGGGGGTTAATATATCTATAGCTTTCTGTATCTCTACTGGTATTATTTTATCTGGGCCAGGATAGCCTTGCAGGTTCTTTTTACCCTCTGGTAAAACTTCCCAACCTCATTCCTGCTGTAGCATCTCTATTTACTCGATCGCGCGCGTCTCGTGCTCTTTCTTTTTTCTCCTAAGAAGCCGGTGTTCGTCTCTTCTTTTCTGCGCGTAGAGCTCACGAGGAGCTCTGGTCCTTTTTTGCAACGCCGCCTTGTATGCCTCTTGTTTCGCTGCATGTGCTTGCGGCACTCGCCGTCGAACCAGGGGTTTCGTTGTGGTGGTCGAGCGAAACCAAGCACATCAGAGGAGGCGTCTCTGATGGCTTTTTGGCAATGTTGCCACTGGTATTCAATGCTTGATGCTGGCTCTTGAGAGATTGAGTAAGACTCGATCGGAGAAGGATCTGGCGACCTCTTGCGATTTTAGACGTCCAACGTCAAACTTCCTCACAGTATTAATTTGTCTTGGCGATGTTCGGGATATCCGAAGGCGTACCTTGGCTACAACAAGGTAGTGGTCCGAGTCAATGTTGGCCCCTCGGAACGTTCGGACATCCATAATACTGGAGGAATGCCTTGCGTCGATCGCAATGTGGTCAATCTGGTTGACGGTTGATTGATCAGGAGATCTCCATGTGCCCTTATGAATATTGAGATGCGGGAATCGCGTACTTGCTATGACACCATTTCGCCCCGCCGCGAAGTCGATCAGCCTAAATCCGTTATCGGAGGTGGTGTCGTGTAGTCTGTACCTTCCGACGGTACTACCAAAGATGCACTCTCTTCCTATCTTTGCATTAAAATCACCTAGGACAACTTTAATGTCATAGTTAGGGCATTGCTCGTATGTCTTGTCTAAGAGCTCGTAGAACCTATCTTTGGTGTCGTCGTCTTTCTCCTCCGTGGGTGCATGGGCGCATATAAGGCTAATGTTGGCGAATTTAGCCTTCATGCGGATTGTCGCGAGGCGCTCGTTCACACAGCTGAAACTTAAGACTTCTTGCCTAAATCTGCCGCCAACGACGAATCCACATCCAAATAAGCGCTGTTTTTCTTTAAAGATGATGCGAATCGCAGCGTTACTGTCAATGGTGAACGCTACCGAGCGATGATAACAAACTTTTTTTTGCCCGAAATGGAAGTTCTTGACTTGCATGATATGTGGTTTCAACAAGACGGTGCCACATGCCACACAGCACGCGAAACAATGGCGCAATTGCGAGGCGAGTTTGGTGAACAGTTAATTTCACGTTTCGGGCCGGTCAATTGGCCGCCTAGATCGTGCGATTTGACACGATTAGATTATTTTTTGTGGGGGTATGTCAAGGCTAATGTGTATAGGGACAAGCCCGCTTCGATTGACGCACTGGAAGCCAACATCCATGCATTCATTCGTGAGATATTGGCCGATATGTGTGAAAGAGTATGCCAAAATTGGACTCAGCGGATGGGCTACCTGAGACGCAGCCGCGGTCAACATTTGCATGAAATTATCTTTAAACATTAAATTGCAAGGTTCAAACTATCGATTCAAATAAATATTTCATTCATTTTTTCGAATTTTTTGTGTTTTTTTTTTTTTTTTAAGTTCTAAACCTCTTAAAAAATCACCCGTTATAAGCACAGTTGATATGTATGAAAAGTTACAACAGCTGGGCACCGCCAGGTTGATGCCAATCAGCGTCTACCCGATTTATACACACGCAACCACCAAAGGGATTACAAAGTGTTATTGTACATTTCAAGCAATTTGTTGACTATCTTTTCAGTTTTTAAATGAAGGTTTACTTTGTTGACAATTTGTTGACTATCTTTTCAGTTTTTAAATGAAGGTTTACTTGGTATGTTGACAATGTCCCCAATTATGTATGTGTTCCATATATAAAGGACTACTACATTTGCCTACCCATTGATAGTTGAGTTTTTTTTTATTACGTTTTGGGATGGGACTATTACGTATTCCACGATTGTGGTAGAAGATTTTGTCTCGACCTATAGTTTTACATTAAACCAAATTTTCAGATTCGATATACGAGATCGGTTGCTCTATACTCTTAGCTAACGGGTTATTTGTCGATGTAACGGGAACATTCAGGGCTTGCCTTTTTTTATGGTGAATTTGTAGGGAAGGTTTGTATCATCAGAAAATTGGGACCAATTTTGGGCGAAGAAGTTGCCGATATTAACGGGGGAGGTCCGGCCGAGGAACTAATATGTTTGATAGTAAGGCCAGTGGGGGCGTCATCTGCGAATTTTTCACATTTGTAGACAAATATTTTTTATAATTTGAACGGTGTTATTTTCTTTTCATTTTTTGGTAGATTGGTGCAAAATGTATTAATTAAATAATTTGAAGAGATAATAGGACGAAAAGAGAAGTCGATATAACAACGAAAAGGATCTAATAAAGTTTATAACCCATTCCTTTTTTAATGATTCTTCTTAATGCAGTAAGTCTGACAGCTGTCTGACTAGTTGCATCTCGGTTTTGATTGGCTGAAATCGGTCACGTGAGCATCTGTTTCAGTTGACGTTTATGGAGGCGTAGCGAATGAATCTTGTCAAGAAATTTGCGACTGAGTACTAAGTTGACAGTTTGGGTATGATGGACGAGATCGGTTTTGCAGGAATGCGGAACAGATATAGCTGGGACCGAAAATGTTTCCCGGTAGCTTGGTATTGCATAGTCAACACAAGCCGCTTAGCCGGTGAAATGCTCGCGCACTTATTTTTTTATTGCTTTTGGATATGCCGAGTCACCAAAGCTAGAAGATCATCAAAGAGTTTGGAATCCTTACGCAAACAATTGCGATACAATTGTGGCTCCACAGCTCTCAATTCCACGAACAATCCTTCGTAAAACACGCCGACGCTTATGTGGCAATTCATCCTCCTCGTTGCTCTCACATACGTACACAATTGCAATTGCGATCCATTTAAACTTTTTTTACGTGCTTCTAATTCAAGACTTACGAGTAGAATGAATAAATGAATGAAAAAAAAAGAACAATTTTTAATTTGTCTGACAATGCCTGCTAACGGAGCTGCAAATATTTTGTAAGCAAACATTTTCCAACCGTGTGAACTGGCAATTTTCTACCTGACAACGTTGTCCGCCAAATTATTTGCAGGAAAACCATCTGCAAATAAAATTGTGCCAGTTTGGGACAAAACCGTGTGAACTGACAATGTGGTATTATAAGGTAGTTTGCTATTGTCAGATCTTTTGCAACTCATTGCCAGATCATTTGTAGTCCTGTAAGTATTGTCAGATCTGGCAATCGTCGGAACATAGTTTTAAGGCACACCAACAATTTCAATTGCGCTCTCTATCTGCTTCAGTTCTCCCCAGTTCGGCTTGTTTTCTAAGCTCGTAACTCTCGATTTCAGTGTGGTATTTTCTTCTTCCATCTTTTGTACCTTTTGCAAGAAGTCAATGTTTTGTTTAAAATTGGAATCTCTTCCTATACCAGCTGTAGGGTTATTGTACTGCTGTCTGCATTATTGCGATGGTATTTGCATTTGTCTCCTCCTTCTGTATTGTTGAGTATATGCTGTTGGTTTAAGTGTATGGAGATGAGCCACATGTCTGTCCTATACTTGGGCTTTTTGCGTATACTTGTCGCTTTCATTGAAAATGATATATTATTCCTACTATGCTGTCTATACCTACTAGATACGGCTTTTATTGTCTGCAAGAGTATGGTAGCCATCGTTATATTGACAATGCTATGGCATGCATGATGTCTGTACCATATGTGTGTCACAGACATTAGCCAAATATAGCAAACCAGAAATTAAATGTATTTTTTCGGTAGACAAAGACGAAATATTCAATTTAAACTCGAATTCAACGTTATTGAATTGTTAAATTAAAATAAAACATATATGTACATACAGCTGCACCAACATATGCACAGTTACGAGAAGCACATTGGTCGGTTTTTACAAAATCAAAAAAAAAAAAAAAAAAAAAAATAAATGATGTCCTTTATGGAGTACATATTTCTCTTAATTGTTCCTGATTTTTATTTAAGTTTTAAGTATGTATCTACTATAGTCTGATCCCTATTCCTATTGGTTGACTTACTTATAAAACATATCCTTTTTTTCTAGATTCTTTTCAACAAGCTGCTTTTTTATGGCCACCTTATATGCAGCAAAATGCAGCGGGCGCTTTACAATCCTCTCCTAACTTTATTTTTCCTTCGATGAGCCCGCAAGCTAATGCTCAATCTCAGTCATTTGGAGCACCTCTACAGCTTTTGGGTTCGAATTATCTAACGGCGGCTACTGCAGCGGCAACATCTACTTTATGTCATCATTCACAAATAAGTGGCAATCGATTTGTGTCTGTATCATCGGACACAAAGCGAATAGAACAATCTCAAAAACACAGTGCTATGAAAATTGAAGATTGGAATATTGAACACAATGTGCTGAACAAGAATAGCTTGATATCACATCATGCAGCTCCAGATAGAGTTGACAAATCCAAAGTGGAAGGCGAAACAAACAGCTTAGAAATGCTAACAAACACAAATTTAGTAGGAGCCATGCCAACTTTGCTACATCATGAACAGTCACATAATGCGTTTTCGCGTAATACACCGGAATTTATAAATATGCCAATAAATATGTCTAACTTCATAGCAACCCCAGATACAATACCACTTACTCCACCAGAAATTAATCAAGATGAAGTTGGTGCAATATATAAGAATACAACTCTACGAGTTCCTTCTTTTTCCAAAACTCCAGAAATGCAAGATGTGAATGTTCAAACAGATACTCCTGTCTGTAGTGAGGATGAAAATTCATCTTTAGAAGTTTTAACAGCTGAAAATATTTCATCCAGTATACAAAACCACGAGAAAAATAAATTAATATCTAACTTTCCGTCAATCCAGTGCCATAATAATCTCGGTGGGTGCAAAGCACTATCAAAAGAAAATGCTAGCGAACCTCTACAAATGTATGGAGCTAGTAATGACTATTCGAATGAAAAAACATCTAATATTATGCAAGGAAAATGTGCTTTTGAAAATGAATGTTCACCAACAAATAAGAATAAGTGCTTTAATTCAGATATCCATATTGGTCTTCCAAGCGCAGAGAGTACATCATTCAAAGCAACCAATCCTCAAGTGCTTGAGATGTCTGGACTAGAGTTATTGTCAAACATTAGTACAGGGTCCTTCGTAAGTCATAATTCACTGAAAACAGTATTTGTTAAAGAGGAACCTAGTGAAATTTTGGAAAATGAACATAGAAATCAATCACAGAATAACTACGAGCCATATGCCAATGGAGGGAATCATTTAAATACACACTATTCAAATCCCTCTGATGAAAAGGAGATTCAGAACACAATTCACACTCCCGTCGAGAGCAGTGAACCACTTTTAGGAGGCCTTAACCTGTTGTGTGCTTTGGCTGAACAGAGGATTCACGAAGAAGTAGAGAGCAATAATTTCAACCATCCTGTAGAAGAACATATTTCGGAAGTTAAAAAAAGAAAGCACAAGCATTCCAAAACAAGATCCAGCAGAAAATCACGATACTATAAAAAGAATAAAAAAAAGTACGCCAAAGAGCGCAAAGAGTACCTAAAAGCAGCTGGCTTAAAATCTGATTGTATGGATGTGCACGAAAATTTAAGAGGTGCCTTCAAAAAAGTTGATTCCAATTACAAAAAATTAAACAAATGGCCGGATCCCGAGGAATTTTTCAAGGCGATGGAATCTGATATGCGAATGCGTTTGGCTGACATAACAAGGCAATATAGGAAAAAGAAACGCAAGTTAGATGAAATTAGTAAGATAAAGAAAAGAAAAAAAACATCTTCATCGGAGTACAAATTTGCAAATATTTCCTGTAAAAATCCAAATTTTATATGCTTTCTTGATCAATTTCAATCAACGTCTTCAAATTTCCCCCCTCCGGCTGAAAATAACGAAAGCCAGCTCAAAATATTGCGTGCTAAAAATAACTCTGAGTGTGCTCCTGAAACAAGTGAGGAAAATAAAGAAACACCTCACGGCGAAGGTGTGTATCCTCCAAAGTTTAAGAAGCGGACATCAACGCATAATTCGATGTTAGGTGAGAAGTTACGTTGTAAAGAACGTAAAGGTAAAAGAAAGCAAGTCTTAGAAGGTGATAGAAACGCAGTGGAAAGCAGGCTTCCCACATTAGAATGCCAACAACCAGCTACGGTAATAAAATCAGAGGATAAAGTTAAAGTCGAAATCGACAAGCAGTTAGTTTTGTCAAATGATCACTTATATCGAAAGGAAACACGAGTACTAACTGATATGGGAGGCTTATTCTATGCTGGCATATTAAAACCTTTGCAGCCCCCAGATGTTTATGCTATAACACTTGATGGAGAAAGGGGAAACAAATCACATATTATGTCCAGAGAAGAAATTTTCAAAGATACGGTCTGTATGCCAACTTTCTTTTTCTTTAAATATATTATATACCTATTGGCTTTTTATAGATTTTGGAAGTTGTGCCAAAAACAATCGAGGAAGTTCCAACTGGGACAAGATTGTGTGCGTATTGGAGTCAACAATACCGCTGCCTTTATCCCGGAAGGGCTATCGATTCCGAAACAACAGATATTGGATCAGACTTTGTAAGTGTAGAGTTTGATGATGGTGACAGTGGAAGGATTCGTTTGCAGAACATACGATTTCTACTTAGCGATTATCCAATTGTTGGTAAGACATACTTTTGTTACATTTATTATTCATGCTTTATATATATATATTTGAGAGATATTCGAATCAGACCACCATTGACGGGTCTCTTTTCGTCTCTCTGCCACTATAAATCTTAGCCAGACAGACTCTCTGGATTTCTCCAGAGTTCTTCCCTGGGTTCGATTCCTAGTGTTAACGCTAGCATCTGTTTATGTGAGATCTGTTTCATCGACTGGGTCTCCACCCAGTGATGCCCCAATATCTTCATTCTTCTGCCAGCCAATGCCGGACATTGACACAGTATATGTGCCGCTGTCTCGGATTCCTCCAGGCATAGTTTGCAGGTATCGTCCTCTCTAAGGCCCATCTTCCTTAAGTGATACCCGAAGTTACCATGTCCTGTTGATAAAGCCACCACCCATTTCAGTGTTCCTCGACTCATGCTTAGAACCCTTCTTTGAGTGGAGCAGGTCGGCCATTTAATTGCCATTTTAGACTGTCTACATTGTTCCATGGTTGACCATCTTCTCAGATGTTCTGCCGTGATCCAGTTGTAAATCAGTTGTTCAACCATTCCTCTGCCAATTGAAGAGAATGGTTCTGGTCCCAGCAACTTTTCAGCTGACCCCTGTTTTGCAAGGGAGTCCGCCTTTTCGTTGCCTTCGATCCCTATGTGTCCTCGTACCCAAGTCAGTGTTACTTCATTCTTCATACTTCATTTAGATGAACACTTATTGAGCTTGATTACACATTCCAGTGCCAACGATGTTGTAATGTTTGCTTGCTCCATGCATCTGATCACCGCCTGATTGTCCAGTGCTATAAGGATATTTCTTCCCTCCACCTGACCCTCAAGCAAGTAGTCCAACGCATGCAGCAATGCAATCATCTCAGCCTGGTATACAGAAGTGTGTTTCCCGAGGCTAACGTGACGGGCTAGTTCCAGCTCTTCTGAAAAGATACCGGCACCCGCTCTGCCATCCATCATGGATCCATCTGTGAAAATCACTATTTCACCACTTCTTTTTTCTGGAAGTAATCCGTTCTCAATACGAGTTTTGTGATTCCTTTCCATAACACGCACCCTTGTAATCCCATCCATAGGCATGTTCAGCTCCCTAATCTCGTTTTTGACAAGTTCCAGGATATTCCTATGTCCATAGATGGTACCACGATTGTGCCATTTTGCATCTCGACGCAAACGAAGTGCCGTTAGGGCCGCTGTTTTCTTAATAAATAAGTCCAGCGGTAAGATCCCCAGGATCACTTCCATTGCGCATGTTGGTGTTGTCCGTATTGCACCTGTAACTCCTATACATGCTAAGCGTTGGACCCTATCCAGGTGCTTCCTCACTGTTTTCTGGGAAGCTTTCGCCCACCATACAACCGAGGCATAGGTGATAATGGGTCTAGTTATCATCGTGTACATCCAGTATGCTGACCTAGGCGAGAGTCCCCACCTCTGTCCACATACACGTTTGCACTGATGTAATACCCTTTTTGCCTTCTTGACCTTCTCCTCAACATGGTAGTTCCACGAAAGTTTAGTATCTAGATAGACTCCCAGATACTTGACCTTCGTGGTCGTTGTTAGTTCCGATCCGAAGAGCGTTAAGGGTCGAAATTCCAGATTTTTCCTCTTCTTAGTGAAGACTATTAGATCTGTTTTTCCCGCATTAATGGAGAGCCCTTCTTCCAGACACCACCGCTCAACCACTCTGAGCGCATTCCTCATGATATCTGCGGTGACGTCTATAAATTTGCCTCTGGCCATTATTGCTATGTCGTCGGCATATCCCACTGTGTGAGTGCCAGTCGCCTCAAGTCTGTCGAGAAGAGAGTCCACAGTGATATTCCACAGTGTAGGAGAGAGAACACCTCCCTGTGGGCAGCCCCTGCTAACCATTCCTTTTTATTTATTTGGTCCATATGTGTACCCACGAGTAGGGGAGAATTAAACAGACCGAATAGGCAGAGATCCCCAATACCTATCCTACTCAACTACAATACAACAGAGGATTGAGCTGCCCCTGAGGAGTCTCAATTAGCGGTTCAATTACCCCTGAACCCTGTGAACCAGTAGTTTTACCTACCTTATCACAGCTCCCTCGACATTGCAGACCAGCCATCTTGGAGTTAAGGGTCGATCGATTGATCGGATTGGATCTTGGTTTTTCAATTCACATTCAGCTCTACCAGAGGAGTTGGGCCACTACCCTGATCTAGCCTCCTGTTCCTCTACTTAAGCCGCCCCACCACGACAAGGTGTCCAATCTTCGGATAAAGGTAGATGAACTTACCGGCGGTTATTCATGCTTTAGTTTTGTTTTTAGACTTCTACTTAGTTTGGATAAGCTTTTGTGTCCATACGCTCTAAATGCCCAACCATCTCAAACGAATGATGCTCAATTTCTTACTAGGTGTACCTTTAGCTAGTATTGTTAGAAGTTGAGTCCGTCTTTTATCCTTTGTAAGGTTCCGTACCCAAAGGGAAAAAACGGAACCTTATTAGTTTCGTTGGGATGTCTCTCCGTCTGTCTGTCCGAACCCACTAAGCCAATTTTTTTATTTTTATGTTAGTTTCTACTTAGGGCCACTTGCACCAAGTTACTGGATAACTAAGGCCCATTTTATTCACTCGAAGTTGAACACAACTTCGGGATTTTTATATGGAAAACTTCCCAAGTTGTGTTCAACTTCGAGTGAATAAAATGCGGCTAAATAAACTTCTGAATAGCTAACCCAAGATAAACAAATAAATAGATAATCGCCTGCTTTGCGTTGCACAAGTTCAAAATTCCTTCTGGATAAGTAACCTTAGATTATATTAATTTGTACACTACTAACGGAAAAATATTTTGAATTGTCAAATGAATTGGAATTTTAACGTAACAAAATCGGTAAAAATAATATGTATATGTATAATGTATAAATTAAATATATGTATAAATATAGCTAGAGCTCCAAATGTAAAACGGCTGAAATATGTAATATTGTAGCTTTCCCTTTTAAAAAAGTTCAGCAATACTCGTATAATTAAAAAAAAAAACAAATAAAATCAAGCAACCATGAAAAAAATCAATACAAAAATTAAACTTTCAAAATGATTTTGATTTCCAATGTTGCTCGTTATAAAAATCAATATGAATGAAATTTATAATTTCTTCATACAAATCCACTGTCGATATTATTTTAATTTTACTATTTGACGTTTGGGCACAATTATCCAGCCTTTTGAGCATGGATAAATATTTAAATAGTTTATCCATGGATAGATGAATAAGTGTCGTCGTGCAACGCAATTTTTACCTAATCTGCCGAAAAGGACTAAACAGTGGATAAACGAATAAATACTGTTGTCAAATGAGTTCGGTGCAAGTGGCCCTTATAGTAGTTAATACTTTTTGCCAAACATTAAAGCCAAGCCGCGACGATCTCAGCGTGAAACGACTTGACCACTTAACCGTCCAAGCTTTCTCGCATAAAATTTAACTGACCACCACGCTTTCCTCTGCTGGCTTGAATTCTGTTCCCGCAACCAGTTCCGTTCATATGACCCCTTTCCCTAGCTGGTTCTGTATATAAATGGAATATGGTGCATAAGCATCTAGCATATTGAATTAGCGGATTCAATGGAAACTTTAATAACACCCGTACTTACGAAATGAAGATGCAAAAAATCTAGAATCTTATATTTATATTTTATAAAAAAAAAACCAACACCACTTGCCGAGTAATTATCATTCGTCTTAGCAACGAAATCATACACAGGAATGCGACAATGTTTCTCTTCAAATTCACAGATTCAAATTTCGGGGACAACCACAATATCTGGAATACAAACAATACAAAGTTTATCATCTATCAGCCTTATTTATAAACTCATCGTAGAGTCTGCTTATCTCTACGCACCCTCTAAAATGCCCTTACGCAGGAAAATGTTATTTATAAAGATTTTTCGAACGTTTGCTTTAGGGCTGCGTAAGTTAAACGCGAAAATTTGCGTTTAGAGCCTGCGTAGAGCTTACGTAAATGTGTTTTTGCATCAAACGTCATTTGGTCGTCGTCGAATTGTAAACAAAACCAAAAAGTGAAATTAATTTTTGTTTATTCATTCATTTCGAATGCTGTGCAAAATTTCTGCCAAACGAATTTCGTTGTCATATGCAATTATAAGATTGAAATTATATTTAATAAATAAAAATATATAAAATATTGTGCATTTGTAATATTATTTCTTCTACTTCAGTTTTGTTGCTTGTGGAGAATGTCTTAGGATGTGTGTTAATATGCCTACAAATGGCCTGGCCATTGGATTTGGCGGTGGTTGGTAGAATAGAAATAGGAATATGGATACAGATACAGGAAGATACATAGATATATGATTGCAGTTTGATATTTCAGCAGTACATTCGAAGACTTTTCGGAATTGTTTTAGATAATTTGTGTAAAATGATTTCATTTACAAATCTAATCAGGACCCCAATTCTTGAAAATGCTCGCATACGCTTATCAGTCAAAATCTCCGATGCGAAAAACTGAAATTTGCAATTCTCGAAATCCGCATACGAGAATTTCTCTTCGAATTGTACTCGTCTGCATTTTCCTCGCATACGGAATTGTGAGTTTGACACTTCAATACTTCAAATAACGGTTTGTGTTTTGAATTATGTATATTTCCATTGCGCCTAACTGCTCCATTGCCAAATCAACAAAAAATGCTAAGCCCAAATCACCCAAAGAATCCATTGCAAAAAAAATAAATGTTCACTAAACATACAAGTATTTTATTATATCTCTTGTTTTTGTCAATCAAAAATATTAATACGAAACCAATTTAAATTTGAATATTGCTCTGTGTATTGTTGGGATTTTTTTTATACAAACTGACAAAAATCGTTTACTTGACGTACTCAAAAATTCTACCTCATTCGAGAGGTGAATATAATTTTCGCATAGGTGGAAAAGAAAGCCGAACAGCTTTGAGAATACCAATTTTTTCCGTATGCGAAAATTTCAGGCGGATTTGCTCGTATACGAATTATGTTATGCGGAATTCGAGAATTGGGGCCCAGAGCTGATGTCGGTTTGAGGGCAAAAAGCTAATAGATTTCTTTGTTTTCTGTAATAGTTTATCGAAATTCTTACCTATTTAGACACAAACCTCGTTGAGCTTGATGGTTTTGATTGTACCCACGGAAGGCCATAGGCTACTTTATGTCTCGAAAACAAAAAATTGACAGGATGATATAGGGGATGAAAGTTTGTTTGGGATTCGGCGTTTCCAAGACAAATTTGATCATGCCGCCAGTGAGAAGGTAAAACGTTTCACGTCGCAGAAAATCAGGACGAATAGTCAGATTGGAATATTAACAATCGAGAGAATATTTCGGAACATCAGCAAAGATTGTCATGCAGTCGTCCATACTGGAGACCGAGATAGACAACAACACAACCGTCAACAGCATAGCGTTCCATGTTTCTCACATTGTCAACTGTATGTGGCGTGGTCACGTGTCGGCAAACCTCTCGCTTTGTACGTGTACGCACCCGTAAATGGAATGAAAAATGCTATGTACCTTAAAGCCCTTCAGTGAAAAAACCGGTAGGTTGGCCGACAAGTAAATAGCTGTGGTTATTGCAATTGTATTTATATTAATAACGGGTGATTTTTTAGCTGGTTTGGTTTTGGCAACACTGGTTTTGACAGCTGACGTGTGTTTAGTACCTTGTGTCACTGTCAAACAGCTTCAGTTTGGTTTGCAATTTAACCATGGATCGTCTTACAAATGAACAACGCTTGCAAATTATTGAATTTTACTATCAAAATTCGTGCTCGGTTCGAAATGTTTTTTTAGCTTTTTTATCGAAAAATTGTGTTCAGCGATGAGGCTCATTTTTGGTTGAATGGGTACGTAAATAAGCAAAATTGCCGCATTTGGAGTGAAGATCAGCCAGAAGCATTGCAACAGCTACCAATGCATCCCGAAAAAGCCGCTGTTTGGTGCGGTTTATGGGCCGGCGGCATTATTGGGCCATATTTCTTCAAAGATGATGCGAATCGCAGCGTTACTGTCAATGGTGAACGCTACCGAGCGATGATAACAAACTTTTTTTTGCCCGAAATGGAAGTTCTTGACTTGCATGATATGTGGTTTCAACAAGACGGTGCCACATGCCACACAGCACGCGAAACAATGGCGCAATTGCGAGGCGAGTTTGGTGAACAGTTAATTTCACGTTTCGGGCCGGTCAATTGGCCGCCTAGATCGTGCGATTTGACACCATTAGATTATTTTTTGTGGGGGTATGTCAAGGCTAATGTGTATAGGGACAAGCCCGCTTCGATTGACGCACTGGAAGCCAACATCCATGCATTCATTCGTGAGATACCGGCCGATATGTGTGAAAGAGTATGCCAAAATTGGACTCAGCGGATGGGCTACCTGAGACGCAGCCGCGGTCAACATTTGCATGAAATTATCTTTAAACATTAAATTGCAAGGTTCAAACTATCGATTCAAATAAATATTTCATTCATTTTTTGAATTTTTTGTGTTTTTTTTTTTTTTTAAGTTCTAAACCTCTTAAAAAATCACCCGTTATAAGTAGTTTTTGAATAAAGAATTTAAATTGACCGGAAGCGAAAGCTAGGAATTATTAATTTCATTAACTACATTAACGAATTTTTGCGGAACGAAGTTCGCCGGGCCAGCTAGTATATATATAAAAGAAAGTGTCCGAAGCGATTTTATCCCATAACTCGAGATTGGCCGAAACGATTTTGATGATTTATGCTTTGTTGGAAAGGTATTCTTTCAGAACGGGTTTTAAAAAAAAGTCTTATTTTTTGACCAGCGTGTTACGACAGGTTTTTTTTTTGATTTTTTTCAATTTTTTTTTTCATTTTGTATTTATTTATTTTGGCAACAACCAGAGAAAGAATCAAATTTGAATGTAACATATCGTATCACAATTGAACTGTCAGATAGACACGCAACGTAACGCCATCTATTATCGATCAATCGAGAAGCCAATTTTGTTTAATGTGTGGTTGCGCTGTCCACGTTGACTGTGCCACTTGATTCAGTTGCGCAGTTTCTTTATTCGTTGCTGTTTCAGCGTCCATATTGCACTTTGCGAATTCGTGTTTTGTTCAATCGAATAACGGCCATTGCATTGCTCATTACAGATTCAAATTTATTCATTGCGATTTTGTAAGTTTTTGTTGTCGTCGATATCCGCACCGAAACCGCTCAACTGATACCAATGAAATTTTGTTAATGGATATGGTTAATACACGCTTGAAAGATAGGATACCTACTCTTGGAGCCGATAGGGGGCGTTCCCCTGAAAAATATAAAACTACCCACATTACTTCGAAAAAAAATTGAATATCTATTATAAATCCTGAATATTTCTTGAGCGCGGGGTATTTGTAGTAAAACTTATTTTTGTTAAAATATTTTGCAATTATTAAATTCGCATTATATGTATTAGCTCCATTACCATTTTCATGACACTTTGTTTGTTTAGGTACTTTAGCATCCCCATTAAAGGGGGAAGGTTGTGTGCTAACGTTTTAACCAGTACTTCTATTATACATTTTCTGTTTCGTGAGAACCAACTTACAAACACATGACAGCTCACTAAAATTCGGGTAAAAAGTCATACCCAAAATAATGTATGTAGTTCCCGAAATAGTAATTTTATAAGTTAAAACTTATTCCCCACTTTGGTCAACGTTCCATTCTGCACTGGAAACAGTAAGCACTCTGATACACTATGCACACTGTTGTCTACTGTTACGGAAACATGTCAGAAATGTAGGAACATCGCTTACGCACTATAACCAACAATTTCCACTTGGGTTATGGACCCGATAGGTGGCGCTGTCGTCGATCTCCGAAAGCACACAACTGTTTTCAATGAAATATTGTGCATGTTTATGGCTGGTTCCCGGTTGAAAGATAGGATACCATCCTAAAGGTGATACTTTGCAAAACATAAGCGGAAAACGGGTTGTGGCACCTTTCATTCAAAAATCAAATCAAACGCTATTTCTAAAGTTGTATAATTAAAATTATAAATGGACATGGTCCAAATAAAGCACTGAGAAATCTGAGCAAGACTTTAAACGAAATGTACGGTCAAAGCCGGGTGGGTACATCTAAATATAAAAGAGACTGACGTCCGTAAGTGCACTCATAACTCGAGAACCAATCGTTCGATTTTTATGATTTTTGGTTTAAATTATCATTGGCCCAAAAAAGGACATTATGCTACTTTTTGTCGAGAAAACAAAATACCTTATAGAATATAGGGATTAGATTGGGGATAGAAGTTAGTATGGAGAATCGCATTTTGAAAAAATATGACTGGATAGTGTCCAATAGGTACAACAAAAAATATGTAAAATTTAAAATTTTTGAATTCTTTAGATATTTCGTGCTTACCGCTACACAATTTGAGAGAGAGAGACAGACAGAGGCAGTATTTTGTTTGGTTTGCCAAGAAAGCCATAAAAGAAATGTCAAATATGTAGGAAAGGTTTGTTTATCTCTGTTTTGCTTTAAAAAAAAAAGTATCTTTGTCTTGCTCTCTTGGTCTTGGTCAGTTCCTATGTCTCTGATGCATTGATAAATCCTGTAAACACCTGGTACCGCAATGGTAATAAGAAGGGAAACGATTTATTCTATGTAGGGGTAAGAACCAAGAACTATTTTCTACTCTCTGCACAAACGCAGGTGAGTCTGAGTATGTGTGATGTGTATAGTCTATTAAATAAGAAGGAGAGAGATGCCTTATCATTAAAGAGTAAAGCGACCTATACACCTCATATACTTGCATGTGCAATGCAATCATAACTCTCAGTATGCATGCACAATCAGTGATGTAAAATTACTTTTCAGACTGTACTTTTCACAAGTTGAAATTGTAACGTTTACACGGTGTCTCCACGTGCAAATTTTCTTTCATGAAATCTGTCAAATTTGATCGCGTTGCAAGAACGACAATAAATGAAATGTAGGGTGGGCATTTCATATCATGAAATTTCATTCGTTGAAATGTTGTTGAGCAGATCACATCGTTGCGTTCTCGCATTAAAGGCCATGAAGGAATTAGAAGAATTGCGGAAACGAGCTGAGAAAAGAAAACGTAGGTTTTGGGTAAATCCATTTCTGGAAAAAAGGGAAATGCACAATTTAGAGGAACATTTATTGAAAGATGTTTTGTGGGAAGATGCCGAGTTTTGCAATTTTTTCTCCACAACGTAGGCTGTTCGAAGGTTTCTCATTTTTTTTGTAGCTCTTCGGTGTCCTTGCCACTTTCCTTGGACAATTGCAACCATGCATTTCTTTTAAGGTCCAACCTTTTGTAGTCTTTACTTTTATAGTTCCATAACCACTCGAATTTTTCATAATTGAAACACTTCTTATTAGCTAAGTCCCAACTCAGGATTTATGCTTATTACTGCGCCTTGATCAATATCACTATTATTTGTGAGTTCTTTCCTAAAAGAAAACTTTCAATTTTAAAATTATAACATGCGTCATTTGTTAACAAATTCTTGGTTTCAATTCACTGAACATTTGTATCATTTGTATCCGCTTTTCAATGCCACTACAGCGGGTGCAGGTATGAAAGGTGTATGGGAAGCTTAAGACACTTTTGCACCGTCTTTGTCCTGGTCTTTTTTTACCAATTTATATTTTCGTTTAATTTTATTCATCCATAAATCGCATTTTAAATTTAGATGGAATGTGGCGTGTGGGGGGCTTGGGAATGAAAGAGATAGGGTGTGAAATGTATACGGGACTGAAAGAGAAACGGATACCTGTAACGGTAATAAGAAGGAAGACGAATTATTTTATACAGTGGAAATATCTCTTATTCGATAACTCAGGCGTTATGAGAAAAAGATATTTTTTGCGAAAAAAATGCCCCCCTACAAAATAGTAAATTTCTTCTATCTTATTTTTCCATCAACTGTTCTGAAACCACATTTTGCACGGGCGAAGCCGGGGGTACAGCTAGTACATTATATTACGCATTTGATAATAATTATAATAGTTGGCGCAACAGGTCTGTAACCCTGGGCCCTGGGCCCAACTTCTCGCAACCATTAGTTTTGTGTGAGTTTTTAATTTTTGGAACGAGTGGGCGGGATCTACAATTTTATGCCGATTCCAAACGACAGTTATACTTTCGGATGTTTGTCAGACGTTCGCGAGAGGTGGCGCAGTGAAAAAAAAAAACGCATTTACACATTTACTCTTCATCTTCATTGCTTCTTTCGCCTTCATGAAGAGAGAGTATACTTCGCTTTTGTTGGCGCTGCTGTTTTTGTTTCTATTAATTCCAGTTAATTTTGTGTTCAGATCATTATCCGTTGCTTCGTAGTCCTTTTTATAAGTTTTTGCTTTTACTGTCTTTACGTAGGTAATATTATTCTATTTTACTATCGGAGACATCCTTGGAAAGAGCATTACTCAAAAATTAGTTCGGATGTACTTAAAGCGTTCTTTTCGTTGGCATTTCGCACACAAACAATTTCAAAACAAAATTACTAAGAACCTGTCATGGAGCTGTTGAAGAAAGTGATGATTTTGTTTCTCTAAACTGTAAAGCTTTGCGTAGACCATTTGTAGTGTACATTCGCCTTCATCGAATTCAATGACACAGGAAAATGCACGACACAGAAACAGTAGGACTAATCGCAATGGCATTGGGGTCCATCGGCAAAGCCTCTGGCAGTCTTCTGCGATTATAGCTGTTTGACGTCCTATTTTGTCACAGTATGACATTTTTCAGGAGTGCTGTATATCCGCATTCATGCCTTGGATGCAACAAGGTAGTGACTCAAGTCGATGTTAGCCGCTCGGAGTTTTCGAACGTCCAAAATGATTCACATTATTTGCTAGTCACATTTCGTAGCAATCAGAGAAATGTTAAGTCTCACCTCTATGCGAACCATTGACTCAAGCTCGTGTTTGTTTTACTTCAGCATCTGTAGTCAAGAAAGGAAAATAAATTATCTTTCCTTGCCATTTGACAATCCTTTTCCTAACAACAAGCACAATAGATAATGCTATTAAATGTATATCATATGTACCTTATGTTTATGTTTTTATAGATTTTATTCATATTTTCAGAATACAGTGAAAATCCATTCAATGCACTGGGGAAAAATAAAAAGTCGGCAAATGTAAAATCTACTTCTATTGATACAATGTCTAATGAGTCATTTAAAGAGGAAATGCGAGTGCCGTTCATTCAAGAATCCAATCAGGGTACCTTTACTCATAAAATTGATAAAAAGAAAAGTCAATTTGATAACAATTTGACATCCACAAGCAACTTGAGTGAATGTGTGCGTAAGCACAGAAAGCATAAAAAAAGAAAGAAACATAAGAAACATCATCGTAAATCGTCTATAAAAACTTCAACCGCTGTCATTGATAATAATGATCATAACGATGAAGAAGTTATCCAGCCGGTTCCAGAGGAAGCCTTAAATTTCGATTTTAAAGGAATAAACAACAGTCACCTGAATGCTAACGATTGTGAGCCAGAAAAACTTGTAAACATCAATTCAGAAGAAGGAAGAGACCAAACATTATTAAATGAGCATGTGAAATCCGAAGCTATTGGATTAGACGATGAAGACTCAACATCAAATGTTGTATCAGAGGCGTCTGACGAGGTGAGTAAAACCAGTGTCACAATGTGTCAAGTAATTAAAGTACAATTATATTAATGACGTAGGTACTAAAAAGTGTTACTGAATTGTTGATGTCAATTCGAACTAGGATTTGCTTCGGAACTTTTCTTTTTCGGCGTCCCATTGAGAATTTAAGAAAAAAATAAGTGAACACACTAAATCAGTGTTTGGCAGCCTTTTCAACAGCATGTCACCCTCAGGGCGAATTGGAAAAACACATGCCCCTGTTGAACGGCGCAGTGCCAATTATACTACTGACATACGTATCGCATACCCAACATATACGGTACAAACATCCCATTTCCATGTGTGCCTACTTTTAAAGAAAAATAAGCAAATATGAAAAGAGAATGGAATGTCTGCACACAATAAAAAGTATTGAAGCCTTCAATATTGTATTCTTTGCATCAAATTCATATTGTGTCCAGGCCTCCCTTTTACAATCCCCGTCGGTTGGGAACCACTGCTCTAAATGAAGCGACCAAAAAATAATATTTGAAGTTCTATCAAAACTAATTTTGCTAAATTATCATGTTTCGTTTCATTTATAATTGAGAAGGTACTTTGAATCTCCAAATGTTATTGTTTAAATATATATAACAACATGATCGAAAGTTTGTAATACATCTGTGGTATGTAAATATTCGGTATTTTTTACACTCAACTCTCTCGAACGTCTGGCGAACATCACAAAGTTAATTATCATAAACGCGATTCGCATCCAACAAAATCTGACTAACGAATAGATAACTGTACGTACCTGTTGCTCCAACTATTTATTTTTGTTTTGATTGCAAAGCAGAATTAGAAAATAACATAGACACTATACTTTTAGCCTTATTTCTTTAAGGCCCGTTTTCTGATACTACTCATAGCGATTTAAGTTCTACTTTAATACCATGGGCTACTTTTTCCTTGTCATAAACTGTCACATAAGATTTTAAGTGGAACTTAAATCGCTATGAGTAGTATCAGAAAACGGGCCTAAGTGTTAGAAATACAAAATGTTCTGTTATCAATTTCACGAAAGAACTTTGAGCGATACGTTCTCCCGTATTCAGAAAAATAATCGTTTGGTACTACTCAAAATATATTTTAATATATAAAAACGTTCGTGCGTATGTATGACTGACAATCACGGCTGAACCACAGAAGCTATCCCCCTTATATTCACACCATAATTATGTTTGTGTGGTGCTCCGGATGGTTTATGTTTATTTTAGACCCTATAGGGGGCGCTGGGGTCGCTTTTTTGAAAATTCTTATTTTTGGACCGATTTGGCTCAAATTAACAACATATAACACTTAAAGAAAAAGAAAGCTTTTGCAAAATTTGGACCCGATAGGTGGCGTTGGGAGTTATTTACGACAAGTTAGATGTCCCAGCATATCAATTTTGTATCAACAACATTAAATGTAATTGTAATAATATAGTTGGCGTTGGTTGTCTATACTTTTTTGAATTTGACATTTCAGTACCTAATTCATATTTCATTTAGCTGGTTGAACAAAAACTCCAAATTAGTTTTTAATTATGTAATTTTAAATAGGTACATAACATTTCCATTCGATTTCCGGCACAAATAACATAACCAAGGAAAATGTTCTTTTTTAGAAAAAATAATAAAATGCCTGGACGACGAAGTTTGAATATTGGTCGTAGTGACCGACAAATTCGCAATAGGCAACGAAAAAGAAAGAAGTTAACACCAAAACAAGTCATGGGGAACACCTTGAAAAAAAAAAAAAAAAAAAAAATAAACTGGATAGAAATCGAGTAGTGACACCTTTCGTGGGAACAAGAATACGGGTTGTGGCACCTCCCACTCAAAAAAAAGCAAAAAGGAAAAAATCAAACGCCAAAGTTTATAATTAAAATTGTTAGTGGACTTAATACGAAAGTCACGTACAAAACCTGCTATATATATTAAAGAGACTGTGCGCTCAGTGGCTTAGTGGTTAGTGTGTTGGACTACTAAGCGGGGGTCCCAGATTCGAATCCCGCAAAAACCTAAATTCCAACTCAGGGTTTTTTCACTGCGCCACCTCTCGCGAACGTCTGACAAACATCCGAGAGTATAAATGTCATGAAAGAGCTTCTCAATTAGCCGTTTGGAATCGGCATAAAATTGTAGATCCCTTCCATTCGTTCCAAAAATGAAATCTCACACAAAACGAATGGTTGTGAGAAGCTAGGCCTAGGGTCGCTACGGACCTGTTGCGCCAAAAATTAGATTAGATTAGTGCGCTCATAACTCGGGAACGGATCTTTCGATTTTTACGGTGGATTCGTATCGGCCTAAGGAAGGACATAGGTATGCTAATTTTTCCCGTGCGAACTTTAAGGGGATGGGATTGGGTATAGTAGTTTGTATTTAGAAGAAACCTTTTAAAAAAATAGACTGGATAGAAAAACGGTGATGTGAAAATCTCAAGTCAAATGTCATGCAAGCGCCGATTTTGAGGTGCAAATTCAAATGCAAACGTTCGCATTTCCCGGATTCTATACTTATTCAGAACGATTTGCCATTCATTCATTACTTATAGACGTCTTTGGCAACAAATTAACTTTTAGTCTAAATTAGAAGAAATAAAGCATTCAATTTGACTTTAAGTTAGAAAATAGTTAGATTGGAGACACCACCAGAGATGCTAATCAGGATCGAAGTTTTTATGCCTATATCCGTAAAAAATTATGCATTTTTGGTAAAAAAGATAAAAATTGCATATCTTACAAAGGAACTGCAACTAACCTACAAGGTGATTCAAGAATTTTTTTAACAAGATGTTGGTGGATTGATAGGCGATTCTATTTTTTTTTTTTATCTCTATAATCCAAGGTTTTGGTTTGGTGAGTAAGTCAAATAAACAATTGGAAAATAAGCATGACGCATAGTTGTAAATATTTTTTTTTTAATGCTACTTTGATCAAAGAATGTACCAGATTTACCAAAAATTATGCCTATTTCCTAAAAACTATTCCTCAAGTATCGGAATCGGAATTATGCCTAGAAGGCATACTAATGCTGGAGCTAGTATCGCTGATCATCGCTGACTCAAATATAAAGTCTCATTTGTCACAAGCGTCTTTACTTTTTCAAATTTCCTGAGCATTGTGCATGCTCGGAGTTATTATTTTCATAACATTAACGAATTTGGGCGGAAAGAAGTTCGCCGGGTCAGCTAGTTTATTATTTATATACATACGTACTTCAAAAGCACGAGCAAGCTTACCAGTCTTTCCAGCTCTTTGCAATGCAAGCAGAAGATCTGAAGGCGGGATTTTATTCAATAAACAAAAACACTTTTCTGCATTGCAAAACAAATCGAACAAATCTTGATACTTAATTTTTTTTTCAAACTTAATTTGATCATGATTGTTATTGTGTTTTGTATGCTTAATTTGTTTTCATAAGTTTTTATAAGAAAACATATACTTTTAAACTCTGTCTTAAATATTTTCTGCAGGCAAAGCCCAATGAAAAAATTGATTACAACAATGGTAAAGGAAGTAAAATAGCTGCCTTTTTACCTGAACGCCAACTTTGGGGATGGCTTGGGCAAGCGTATCGCAAAGCAGGTTTGAAAGGTAGAGCGAGGAAACAGTTTTATAAATCGATAACACGAGGAAAAGAAACTATAACCGTAAATATTAATTATATTTCTAAAATCATAGTTCCAATTTTTTCTCATTCTTATATTTAGGTTGGTGAATGTGCAGTATTTCTTTCTACAGGAAGACCAGATCGACCGTATATTGGTCGAATTGAAGCAATGTGGGAAACAACATCTAGCAATAAAGTTGTAAGGGTCCGGTGGTTTTATCATCCAGAAGAAACTACTGGCTGTCCGATATTAAAATATCCCGTGTGTATATAATTTGTATTAATAACAACGCATTTTATTAACATATTATTCTTTTTAAACTACAGGGTGCATTATTTGATTCACCACATGAAGATGAAAACGATGTACAAACTATATCCCATAGATGTGAAGTCATAGAATTTTCAGTGTACATTGCAAAGTTTGGTTCAGATATCAAACAATATCAATCAATATACGATAATAATGATACATACTACCTATCCGGCTACTATAATCCAAGGTTACAAATCCTAAAACTGCAACCAGATATTCCAACTGAAGTGAATACCAGTGTATAATTTATTCTAAATCAAAACTTAATTCAACATTTCATTGTGATAGAAAAATGTGTTGTATATTTACATCAAGTTATTTGATAAAACGGTGGAGCTAATTGACGAGAATTGTAATATATGTATAATAATTGAAGGCTTCAGAAATAAAAACATTTCTTGTCAAGTTTCGTATTTTTTTTTAATTGTATCACTAAAGTTAGTATGGAGATGGATCTGATATGAAAAACAACAATGTGTAGCAACTTGTGAAAGAAATGGTTTTGCTATGAGCCCTTTAGTTACTGGCTTTATTAATATGTATTTATGTTTCATTTCATTGCATTTTCTTGGAAATTTTTATTTATTTACCTAAAGTTATCCCAGCTCGTTAAGGCCCATTTTATTCTCTCGAAGTTGAACACAACTTGGGAAGTTTGCCATATAAAAATCCCAAAGTTGTGTTCAACTTCTAGTGAATAAAATGGGCCTAAGAATCTCTGCCTGTGTTATTGACCTTCGAAACTTTTGCTACCCGGTTACGTTGCTTCCAGTCATCCAACCCAAGTGCTGCGGCATCGTCTGTAGTGCTGCGCCTTTAAAGCTTTCTTATCATCTTAAAATTGTGTTACCATGAAAACAGGTCCAGCTCCAGCTCAAAGGTGTGTAGTAGTATAAGGCCCATTTTATTCACTCGAAGTTGAACATAACTTGGGGATTTTTATTTTCAACTTGAGAATTACTTTTATTCACTCAAAGTTGACTCGCTCAACTTTGGATATTCCGAAGTTGAGAAAACCGAAAGTTAATCAACTGTGGGTTTTCTCAACTCCCCGAAATAGTAGACGTTGTAGAGCAAACTTGGGATTTTTACGCCAAAAATGTCAGATTTTTGGTTCTCATTTGTACATCGGAGAGAGAGACCGCATGCGGGAGATAAGAGTCGACACTCGACATTACAATAACACATACACAATGCACAAGGAGATGTGTGGCTGCACGGCATTGTTAATGGAGAGTTAGGATAGTACAGACGTGAAGAGCATTCATAATTGTTGTTCTTTGTGTTTATTGCGTTAAACATTTCTGTGACTGTGCGAACTTCAAATCGAGTGGAGAAAATAAACAAATATTAATTTTTGAAACTTAAACGATGTATCGTTCACATAATTTTTGGGAAGATTGGCCATCGTCTGATTCGGGCAGCGAAGAAGACGAGCGCAATTTGTGTTTTCCCTTTTATAATGCTTGCAATAACATCTGGAAATGTTTATGATCCTTTTTAGTTGCTTTTTAAGGTTCCGTCCCCAAAGGGAAAAAACGTAACCTTATTAGTTTCGCTCGGATGTCTCTCCGTCTGTCTGTCTGTCTGTCTGTCTGTCTGTCCGAACCCACTAAGCCAATTTTGTTACCAGGTCTATCTCAAGAACCGATTGACATAGGAGGCTAAAATTTACACACAACAACCGGTATAACCTCTAGTTAAACGACAAATACCAATGGAAGGAATACATCGATTGGTTTTGGATTAATTAGTAATCTGGTGAAAAAAATATTTTCATTCGCCCAAAAAACGGTTTATTTCTTGATTCACAAAAAAATACAGAAATTCCTTTTTTGTAGATCATGTTCTTATCTATATATGTGCTGAATACTGTTTTGCCGAAAAGTTAATAGTTTACAAGATATTTTCAAAAAAGATAATTTTACCATGTAAAATACGTTGCTCTCATTTATGTTCTAATCTACTACGCAGTTGTGCACAATTGACCCCATCAAAGACACCAGGGCTGTCGCTTCATAATTTCGTTGGGGAGTATAATACATTTTTTGGGGAGTACAGAACAAAATAAAAGTAATATATTTTTGGTCAATAGTTTTTCAATTGGGACAGGTCGCATACAGAATGGAAAATTGGCGTGGGTTGGGTACTAGGTAATAATTAGAAAATGAGATTCATCTGCGAGTAATTTTTGAGAGTAAAAATATTAAGTAATTAAATTAAACCAAATTGTGATGAATTCATGAAGAGGGGAAAGATTGAATGATATAGATTTCAAATAATATCTGATGTGTTGGACTTTAGCCAAATACGGAACCTTCGGTGCGCGAGTGACACTCGCACTTGGCCGGTTTTTTTGTCTTATCTTTATTGTTGTTCAGAAATTATTTTTAATATAAATATTCTGTAGAAGACATAAACTAAATTATAAAATATGCTGTCAGCATAGAGTGGTGCGATCATTACCACATGCTTTCCATCCAGTTCAATGCAGTTTCGAAATTGCCACAGTTCGTTAAATTTGGTAGCAACAGAATCCCAGGCCTCTGGTGTTCTCGGCGTCTAGAATTAAAAACCGTTTTCTGTGCATTGTGTACATTGAATCAGGTATGGAAATGAATTTACCGAAAATTTTCCCCGATAGATAGGGGAAGCATTTCAGCTGCTCCGACGCTGAAATGCTCGCCACTCAACCCTTCGTCCAAACACGCCGAAGTTTGTGTGTCTATTCAGCTTCCTCTCTGCTTTCAAATACGTACGCGGCCAAAATAATCGCAATTGCATATTTTTGTTGCATTTTTGAATTTTTATTGTTTTATTATTACGAGCTTCTCAATCAAGACTTCACCACCGAATGAAAACAAAAAAAAAACTATTAACTGAACATACCTAGCTTAAGATTTAAAAGTAAAAGAACAGACCTATTGTGTGTCATCTGTCACAAATATCCCAGGGATATTTTAGAAACTGCAAGTAGACCAACTTTTGAATTTCAACAGCGGAGTTGAGAATTAAAGTAGTGAATAAAAGCAATTTTCAACTTGCCGCTCAACTCTCTCTTTCAAAACAACTCCGAAGTTGATCAACCTCGGAGTCATCGGCAAGTTGAACGATAGTGAATAAAATGGGCCTAAATGTCTTGAAAGAGCTTCTCAATCGATTGTTTGGAATCGGCATGAAATTGTAGATCCCTTCCATTCGTTCCAAAAATTAATAACTCACACAAGACGAATGGTTGCGAGAGCTAGGCCCAGGGTGCCTACAGACCTGTTGTGCCAAATATTATTATTATTATTTTTTTTTTTGCGTCACAGTCTATTCTGTGATGTGTGAAGGGTTTACAAAGAAAATCGCTGAAATGCTTCGCTGATATTCGGCCGGTTACCAGATGGTAATTGCATTTCACTGTGGGAAACGCGGAATAGTGAGGGATTATGCTGTGCCAGGCATTTTAACAAACTCAGGGTTTTCAACAAGATTTAAAAATATGCATACAATCAAAATAATCACCCCTATTGTTAGTGCCTATTGTCAATCAATTATGTATTTATGTATTTACTTTTGGGTTCGTAAAAATAGATTTTCCATACATGTTGTGCTGGCATTTTTATTTTTTTAATTTTAATCGGGCTTCGCCCGTGCAAAATCTGGTTTCAGAACAGTTGATGGAAAAAGGAATTTAAGAAATTTGCTTTCTTGTAGGGGGCAATTTTTTTTTTTTTTTTTTTTTTTGATAATCGCTGGAAGGAAAAATCTTCGAAAGACATTGCAGAGATATAACGCGAGGGAACCTTCTGCAATAGTGAGGGACTTCAACCCGATCTAAAAAACCTCCCGAAGACTGAGTCAAATCTGTCCTCATCTTCATGGCATTGCACCTGGTCGTTGGACTAATCGGCAATAATTTAATATTCCTTGGACAAAAAAAATAAAAGAAAATAAGTTTCTACCTTTTTAATGTAACGCTTCTTTGTAAACTATATTAGCGGTTTTGTTTCTATCGGCTAAAATAGTGATATTTTCTGCATTACTTACCCTGGAGCATGCTACATATAACTGCCCGTGAGTGAAGCAATTCTTGCTTAAATCAACTCCCGATTTCCTTAAAGTTTGACCCTGTGACTTATTGATTGTCATGGCAAAACAAACATTAACAGGAAATTGAATCCGTTTGAACTGAAATGGATAATTGCTGGGAATTATTGGTATTCTTGGGATAAACACCGTATCTCCTTTACCACACCCAGTTAAAATTAATGCCTCAATAACGTTTTTCTGCAACGAAATCACTCTCAATCTGGTTCCATTACAAAGGTTGGGAGGATTCAAATTGCGAATGGGAATTCAAACATAATGGGAACTCCAACTTTTAATTCAATTTTATGAGCAGGAAGGCCATGGGCCGTAATACTATTTAAAAACTCGACCGGATAACTTACTGCCTCATCTTGATTGCAAATAGCATTTATGGACAGGTACGACGTTGTATCACCAGGAATTTTCCCTAATATAATATTATTGAGGTAAGAGACTTGTTCATTTGTGGATGCTAAAATAGACCTTTCGCATAGCCAAGAGTGTTCTTTTGTACTTAGGTTATGTACATCTTCATAAATACTTTCAATTAAAGTATTAACATCTGCTACAACCTGACAAAGTGCAGCAGGTAACTCTGCGTAATGGTTATCATTCATTTTTAGGACGTTAACCTTCTCCTATATCTAATAAAAGTTTGCAAAATTCAGAATCTCCCGATACTGC
This sequence comes from Cheilosia vernalis, assembly GCA_949126925.1. Taxonomy (NCBI): domain Eukaryota; kingdom Metazoa; phylum Arthropoda; class Insecta; order Diptera; family Syrphidae; genus Cheilosia; species Cheilosia vernalis. Next base: position 47,917,708 of record OX421358.1, read on the forward strand.
TCTCATATTCTGAGTCAAGTGCAGTGTTTTAAAGTAGCGCCAAAGCACTGAACGTTTGATACATGCATTGATTTCATCAGAACGCGTTCCTCTTGTGACAACGGGTAATGTTTGTCTGAAATCACCGGAGAACAATAATGTAACTCCACCGAAAAGTCTGCTATTATTTCGTATATCTTGCATTGTTCTATTAACCGCTTCTATTGATAATTTATTAGCCATAGTGCATTCGTCCCAGACTACAAAAACGCAGTCTTGTAAGACTTTAGCCCTGTGGCTATTTTTTGAAATACCACATACTGGGTTTTCCATGTGTTCCGCTTTTATAGGTATTTTGAACATTGAATGTGCAGTTTTGCCTCCGGGGAATAACGTCGCAGCGATACCGGAGGATGCCACCGCTATTGCAATTTTTTTATCAGCACGAATCTTAGCTAGTAAAAGATTAATTAAAAATGTTTTGCCCGTACCTCCTGGAGCATCTAGAAAATACACACCACCAACGTTTGTAACGGGTGATTTTTTAAGAGGTTTAGAACTTTAAAAAAAAAAAAAACACAAAAAATTCGAAAAAATGAATGAAATATGTATTTGAATCGATAGTTTGAACCTTGCAATTTAATGTTTAAAGATAATTTCATGCAAATGTTGACCGCGGCTGCGTCTCAGGTAGCCCATCCGCTGAGTCCAATTTGGCATACTCTTTCACACATATCGGCCGGTATCTCACGAATGAATGCATGGATGTTGGCTTCCAGTGCGTCAATCGAAGCGGGCTTGTCCCTATACACATTAGTCTTGACATACCCCCACAAAAAATAATCTAATGGTGTCAAATCGCACGATCTAGGCGGCCAATTGACCGGCCCGAAACGTGAAATTAACTGTTCACCAAACTCGCCTCGCAATTGCGCCATTGTTTCGCGTGCTGTGTGGCATGTGGCACCGTCTTGTTGAAACCACATATCATGCAAGTCAAGAACTTTCATTTCGGGCAAAAAAAAGTTTGTTATCAAAGGCCTAACTGCTGGGAACGGCGCCGAATCGACATTTCGCGGTCTTCTGTCACACTAGCTGATACGGCCGCAATATTTTCTTCACTACGCACAGTACGTAAACGTGTTGGTGGTTTAATGTCCAACAAAGTAAATTTGGTGCGAAATTTGGTCACAATCTTCCGAATAGACTGCTCAGAAGGTCGAGAATGCCGATCATAAAATGGAAGCAGCGCGCGATGAACATTTCGAACCGAGCACGAATTTTGATAGTAAAATTCAATAATTTGCAAGCGTTGTTCATTTGTAAGACGATCCATGGTTAAATTGCAAACCAAACTGAAGCTGTTTGACAGTGACACAAGGTACTAAACACACGTCAGCTGTCAAAACCAGTGTTGCCAAAACCAAACCAGCTAAAAAATCACCCGTTATTAACAGTCTCAATTACGCGTTGATAAACTTCTCTCTGCTCATCGTTTAACTTTGGTACATTTTGCTCGATTAAATACTGAAGTTCAGTTGAATCGTAGTTAGTTTGCTCGATATATTCTTTATTTAAATTACTTTCAGACCCTTCGATTATTTGTGGGGATGGTAAACCATAAGTAGCAACGGTATTTCCACCTATTGAAAGTATAACATCTTGCAATGAAAGCAGAGCACGGTTATTTAAATTTGTAATATGAACACTTAAGGACCATTCACATGAGAGCGAATTGCGAACCACGAACTGGCGAATATTCGTAGATTCTGACATTTCATTCACATGAAAACTTTTTTTAGTCGCAGGTACCCGCGAATCATTTATGTATTGTTGAAGGTTAAGTTCGAGCGAATTTTTCATTCGCAGGTTTGTGGATCGCGACTGTTTTATGTGGATTGTGAATAAAGTGTGACAGTTCGCGGCAAGAATTTTCAATTCGCGGGAGAATTGCTGTAATTGTTAATTTCGTTATTTTAATCAATCAAGTCTCGTTTTTTTTTAGATTACGTGTTATATTAATTGAATATAAAGCTTTTGTGGTAAAACAAATAGCAATTTTCAATTCATAAATACAGATAAATTGATTTGTTCGCAGTTCGCCTATTCGCAGTTCGCGCTCATGTGAATGGTCCTTTACGTCTGCATCTGGATAACACCGTTTTAGATCTCGAACAAAGTCCTCAGTGAACTGATCTTTAAACTTGTTCCATAAGTCTAATGGGTCAGATACATTGCAAAAAACCAATATTATTGCAAACAGCTCTCGCAATTTCGATGAACAGCTGCTCACACTGGCCTCTGCTAAAGCATCATACCAATGACTGTCGCTTTCTAAAAGGCTTAGCGCTAGACATGCTCCTTGATAAGTTTGGTGCTGAACACCGTTAACGCTCTTAAGACTTTCAATTGATGTCGGGCCCCTTGGTTATATGCATCAACATGCGAAGGTAATAACATTCGTGATTATTCGGGTGTATTGTGTAGACCCTACCGAGAGTATGTTCACGAAATACCCCAGGATGGCCTTGAATGGGAGTACCCCGACGCCGACGATGAAAGCTTCTATCTGACTTGCTATAAGTGTAGTAAGAGGGCACTTCTTCGTAAAGTAAAGTTTTCGCAAAGTTATCAGATTGGCATAATTTAAAGAATGCCATCAGTGTCGTGTTTCTGGGATTTTCCAATACATCTTGGATATTATTTGGGTTAAAATACACTCTTTGTCCATTCTCTAAGTGGATATCTAGGTGTGTAACCGCGGGAAAACGTTCGTGAATTGAAAATGAAAGTATACGCCAAACAGCTTCGGAAGTACTTATGTACCTTCCGTTTTGGTATGATGCTACTTCGTCATTTTGATTTTGTAAACCAAACACTGCTAAATCTGAACCTTTATTGACGTATTTACATATATACTTAATTGATTTTACACTACTGCATAGTTCCACATTGATGTGTGCCTTGAAGATTCTTAATAGTAACGGCGAGTATGCAACTATCCAGCGATTATCAATTTCGATGGCATTGCGCCGTAAATTCAAAGTTGCTATGCCTCCACCGTCTGCTGGAGACCGTCGTCTATAAAAAGGATAACCATCTTCTCCGGTACTTGTTTCCGCAGAAAATGACTTTGGAAATTTCTTGTTACATACTCCATCCTTCATACAGGGTGATTGATGGTTGAGAGCACCACACGGCCCGTGTACCATGTGAGTTTTAACAATTTCAAATAGCTCAGTATCAGTTTCTTTGTCAGGTAGCTCTGCAACAATAACTTTGTCAATCTTATCTGGTGTTATTTTTGTTTCCAGCCATATTAATATGTGTGCGTGTGGGAGGCCACGCTTTTGCCACTCTATGCTGTACATATAACAAAGAACGACACCGTACACCTTCCCATTTACCAGAAGATTAATCATTATTTTGAGTTTTTGTTTAAAAACTCGCGATACGATATCGTGACGACCAGAGGCTGATTGACCCGGCCAGAGCTCAACAGTTATTTCTTCCCACTTGGGGTTTGTGGTAAACGTAATGAATAAATCAGGACGCCCATACTTTCTTACGTAACAAAACGCGTCCTGCGTTCGTTCGTGCATGTACCTGGGTGCTCCTGTAAAGCTTGAGGGTAAAATAACCAATCTTCCTAAGTTGTCGGCATTTTCGTTTCGATTGATTGCATCCTGAAGATGTATGTAATTTTCAACCCTTAATTTGGTTTGATTGTTACGTATAAAAACTAATCTTTCAGTTTCAATTTTTGCATAGACATCGACAATGTACTGATTAAACAGCTGTCTATATAGATGCAAGTGATTATATTCATTCCTTTGTATTGTGGTGTGGAATGTATCGTGTAACCTAAAATGGTGAAGTGAAAACAACCCCTTAGTCACCAAACAAGTTCCACCCAAGTGTTACTTCCAATTGGAGACTGGAACCTGTCAAGTAAATGTATTTCACCACTGACCTTGTTCTAGAACCACTTAGAATTAGCTAGAAAGTTCTCGTCAGATGGCGGAGCGGGTATAAAACGACAGCTTTTAGAAGAAGGCGAGACAGTTGATTTATAACAGTGATTGGTTAAAGTTCGAGATAGTAATAGTTTGTGAAGATAAATAAGTGAAAAGTAATAGAGTAAATTAAGTGATTGGTTTGAAACGTTGAAGAATTGTTTAAGTAATAGTGTTCTGGTACTTTATAAGTGAAATATTAGAATAGTCGATAAAAGTGTAATAAAAGTGAATTTTATTAGACAAGTTAAACGGAATAGTGTTTTATCTTTACGAATCCCAGCCCGAATGTAACATTGGTGTCAGAAGTGGGATAAAACTTATTCTGTGCTAAGTGTCTAAGTGTAGTTTTAAAAAAAAAAAAAAAGTGAATTTGTGTGAATTTCTAAATTACAAGAGACAAACAAAATGGGTCGTATATTGCTGCAACTAAGCATACCCCAATTAAAAAGTGAACTAGAAAAACGGAATCTATCCACAGCTGGAGGAAAAAGTGACCTCATCCTTCGTCTACAGGAAGCTGTCCAAAACGACGGAGAAGATCCAAAAACCATGCTATTCGACGTGTCAGAAGAACAAGTAAGTACAGGCGTTGACATTAGCTCTATGATGGAATTACTTCTTGCGAAGATGGAAGAACAGAAATATTCTATGGAATCTAAGTTCGCAGAACAGAAAAATTCTATGGAATCTAAATTCGCAGAACAGAAGAATTCTCTAGAAGAACAAAAGAATTCCTTAGAAGAGCAGAAGAATTCTCTTGAAGAACAGAAAAATTCCATTGTCGCCGCACAAAAAGACGCCGTAGAAGAATTTAAGAATGTTCTAGATGTAAAAATCGATGCGATTGATGAAAAATTAAACGAGCATGAAACAAAGCTTGAGGAAATTAATAAAACATTTCATAAACACGAGAACATAGCTAAAGAGCTTGGCGCGAACATCGAGAACATAGCTAAAGAACTGGAAAAAGTCAAGAAGCAGAAGGCTCGGGAATATTCTGCTGACTGCCCAAGAAGGAAGGAGATGCAACCACCCGTTTTTGATGGTCAAACATCATGGCCAATTTATAAGAGACAGTTCGAAGCAGCTGCAACGACCAATGGATGGGACGACGAGGAAAAGTCGATTGCATTAACACTCGCATTACGAGGTACAGCTGCAGAATTGCTTCAAACTGTCTCAGCAGAAAAACAACGCGACTACGATGCATTGGTGAAGGCTATTGAGATGCGATTCGGTGACGACCATATGCAGCAAGTATATAGAGTGCAACTTCGCAGTCGAATCCAGAAGAGGGGAGAAACACTCCAGCAACTGCAAGCTGATATCGAACGGCTAGCGCACTTGTCTTATCCCAATGCCGGCGAGGATGTCATCAATGAAATGGCTATTGAGGCATTTACACAAGCCATAGAGGACAGACAACTGCAGATGGCTCTACGAATGGCTGGAAAGAGAACTCTTCCTGAGGCACTGGCATTTGCTTTAACCATGAGAGCTGCTGACCAAGCATCTCAAGGATTTCACCGCGTGAGAGAAATGACATCCGTTGAATGCTCGTGCCAGAGAACAGAAGTAGTCGACCGTAACAGTTCTCGAAGAGGACCGATCCGTTGCTGGAACTGCAACAAAATTGGACATCTACAACGACAGTGCAGAGCCGAACGTAGACAGGGCAGTTGTCCACATTGCAGAGCTAGGAACGAGGAGGCGTTTGAGCGTTCGGCGGATGGAACATCACAAAGCCATCAGTCGGGAAAACGAGTAAGAACCAACTTCGCGGGGCAGAAGCTGGTTTCTGGAATCGACGCCCCCAGGACCACAATTCAGGTTTCCCAGACCAAACGATGTAATAGGAGCCTGACAGTGGAAGCCCATATCGGCCAGAAAAAGTATGTGGCTACAATCGATACAGGTGCCACCGCTTCCATAATCAGAAGGGACATCGTTCGCCAATCATGGCTGCACAACACCAGCAGCTACTGTCTAAAAACAGCAACTGGAGCAACAGCAAAGGTGTATGGTGAGGTACTCTTGACGATAAACCTTGCAGGAATAGTCTTCTCCCATGCATTCTTAGTGGCTGATATATGTGACGAATGCATCATCGGAATCGACTTTATGAAGACGCATGATATAGTGCTCGACATCGGTTCGCAAGTTATAAAGTACAAGAACGTCGAGATTCCGATGGTTTACGGGAACGAGAACGTCGCAGCTCTAGGGACAGTTGTAAGTGAGGACGAAATATTACCACCTTCGTCAGAGACAGTTATTTGGACAAAGCTGGAAGGTGATCCTGGGAGCCACCGATTCTACCTAGTCGAGTCAGATCCAGAAAATTATTATCAGAGCTATATTGTCGGAAAGATGCTGGTTGAACCCAAAAACAACATGGTTCCCGTTCGTGTCCTCAATGTGGAACACAAAAGCGTGAAACTAAAGCAAGGAGAAGTGATTGGAAAGTGCGTACCGATTACTGCGGTCACAAAGTTGTCCAATGCAAATGATGTGAAACCGGTTAGACCTATGGAGATATCGGAAATGAAAAAGAATATACTCGGAGAGTGCGAGCTGGATCAGGAGCAGCGATCCATGGCAGGGAGTCTAATCAATGAGTTTGCTGATATATTTGCTTCACAGAACGGCGAGTATGGCCGAACACATCTCGTACAACACCGAATCGACACCGGAGATGCGAGACCGATTCGTCAGCCTCCCCGACGACTACCGTTGTCTAAGCAGACGGAGGTTGCAGAAATGGTGTCGACGATGGAAAAGGAAGGACTGATTGAAAGCTCAAAAAGGCCGTGGGCATCGCCGGTCGTCCTGGTCAAGAAGAAAGACGGAAGTACGAGATTCTGCGTGGACTATCGCCAACTCAACAACGTCACCAAGAAGGATAGCTACCCCCTTCCAAGAATTGACGACACCCTGGACACACTATCCGGAGCCAAATGGTTTTCGACTCTCGATCTGAAGAGTGGCTACTGGCAAGTGCAGATCCATCCAGAAGACCGCGAGAAAACAGCATTCACAGCAGGAAACGGCCTTTGGCAGTTTACAGTAATGCCATTTGGACTGTGCAATGCTCCAGCTACCTTTGAACGTCTAATGGAGCGCGTTCTGCTGGGACTAACGTGGAAAACCTGCTTGGTCTACCTGGACGATGTCATCGTAGTAGGAAAAACATTTAACGAACATCGAGATAACCTTAAGGAGGTGTTCCAAAGGCTACGAAGTGCGCAACTAAAACTTAACCCGAAGAAGTGTTCCTTATTTAGACCAGAAGTGAAGTACCTCGGGCACATCATCTCTTCCAAAGGAGTCAAGACTGATCCGGAGAAGGTCGATGCAGTGAAAAACTGGCCGGTTCCCAAAGACAAACATCAACTGAGAAGCTTTCTGGGACTTGCGACCTATTACAGACGATTTGTAAAGGACTTTGCCAGGATCGCAAAGAGCTTGCATCAACAATTCAAATGGTCAGGTGAGTGCGAAAACAGCTTCAAGGAACTTAAGCAACAGTTGTGCAACGCCCCCATACTAGCGTACCCCACCCCTGGGAAAACATTTATTGTGGATGCAGACGCTAGTAATGTGGGAATTGGAGCCGTCCTTTCCCAGGTGCACGATGGCCAAGAGAAAGTAGTTTCCTACTTCAGCAAAGTTCTCTCAAAGCCAGAAAGGAACTACTGTGTTACCAGGCGCGAACTCCTTGCTTTGGTATTGGCAACAAAACATTTCCATAAGTACCTTTATGGGCGGAAATTCATCCTCCGCACAGACCATGCATCTTTAAAGTGGCTGCTGCACTTTAAGAATCCTGAAGGCCAAGTCGCAAGGTGGATCGAACGGCTGCAGATGTACGACTACGAAATACAACATCGAAAGGGAAGTATTCACTCTAATGCAGACGCTCTCTCCCGTCGACCGTGCAAAGCAAATTGCAAACATTGCTTGCGACACGAGGAAAAAGATGTCGCGTCCGTTCAAAGGGTGAGAGCTATGCCCATTGGTGGCTGGAGTGCGCGGGAAATACGGGAGGCTCAAAGGGAAGATCCGGATATCGAACCGATTATCGCCTGGAAGGAGCATGAGGGAAAACCAGACTGGCAGGAGATATCCAATAGGAGCCCCGAGCTGAAGGCATACTGGGCGCAGTGGGACTCCCTTCACGTACAAGACGGCATTCTAAAACGAAGATGGGAAAGCCCGGATGGAAAGTCGTTCGTAATGCAGCTTGTTGTACCCAGGTCAAAGGTTATGGAAGTGCTCAGGGAATTGCATGATGGAGTGTCTGGAGGCCACTTGGGAATCAATAAAACGCTCGAAAAAGTGCGGGAACGCTTTTACTGGATTCATTCAAGGGAGGACGTTCAAACTTGGTGCAGGAAATGCGTTACATGTGCGGCCAGCAAAGGTCCGAGACTGAAAGTCCGTGGCAAAATGCATCAATACAATGTTGGAGCCCCTTTCGAAAGGATAGCAGTTGATATTGCGGGACCGTTTCCTGAAACAAACAATGGAAATCGTTACATCCTCGTTGTTATGGACTATTTCAGTAAGTGGCCTGAAGCATTTGCTATCCCAAATCAAGAAGCTAAAACCGTGGTGGAGCAAATCGTCAATAACTGGGTAAGCAGATTCGGTGTACCAATGGAACTGCATTCAGACCAAGGACGGAACTTCGAGTCGAAGATTTTCCAAGGAGTGTGCCAGTTACTCGGGATTCACAAGACAAGGACAACCCCGCTTCATCCACAATCAGATGGGATGGTGGAACGCTTCAACAGGACACTGAATGAACACCTCTCTAAGGTCGTTGGCGAAGACCAGAGAGACTGGGATAAGCAGATTCCCATGTTTTTATTGGCTTATCGAGGAGCAGTGCATAACACCACAGGACATACTCCATATGAAATCTTATTTGGTCGAACAGTCCGCCTACCTAGCGAGTTGATGTTTGGATATCCATGCGAAGAGCCCAAGGATGAGGAGGACTACGTTACAGACCTCAGGGACATCATCAGGGACGTGCATCGAGACACTAGGGATAAGATTAAGATAGCCAGTGACCGCATGAAAACGAGGTACGATACTAAAACGACAACTAAAGGATTCCAGGAAGGAGATCTGGTATGGCTATATAACCCTCATCGAAGGAAAGGCTTATCGCCTAAGTTGCAACAAGACTGGGAAGGGCCCTATACAATCGTAAAGCGCATCAACGACGTTGTCTATCGCATCCAACGAGGAAGAGGCAAGCTGAAAGTCGTTCATGTGGATCGTCTTCATCGTTATAATGGTGAAAATGTTAACGAGTTTGTTCGGGACGAACAAGTTTAAGAGGGGGACATTGTGGTGTGGAATGTATCGTGTAACCTAAAATGGTGAAGTGAAAACAACCCCTTAGTCACCAAACAAGTTCCACCCAAGTGTTACTTCCAATTGGAGACTGGAACCTGTCAAGTAAATGTATTTCACCACTGACCTTGTTCTAGAACCACTTAGAATTAGCTAGAAAGTTCTCGTCAGATGGCGGAGCGGGTATAAAACGACAGCTTTTAGAAGAAGGCGAGACAGTTGATTTATAACAGTGATTGGTTAAAGTTCGAGATAGTAATAGTTTGTGAAGATAAATAAGTGAAAAGTAATAGAGTAAATTAAGTGATTGGTTTGAAACGTTGAAGAATTGTTTAAGTAATAGTGTTCTGGTACTTTATAAGTGAAATATTAGAATAGTCGATAAAAGTGTAATAAAAGTGAATTTTATTAGAAAAGTTAAACGGAATAGTGTTTTATCTTTACGAATCCCAGCCCGAATGTAACAGTATCATTAATCGATAACAATAATATTGAAGGGCAGATACTTTTTTACTTAAATTTGGTTGACCAGTATTCGGATCAACCTGATAATTTGCAAAATTGTACCCGTCTTCTCCTCGAACAAACATGAGAGGATATTGTAATGCATCGTAGGATCTATGAGTCTCTGAAATTCTTTGCAATCTATTGTCTTTTCTGTGAAGTACTATGTCTCTTTTATTACATTGCTGGTCTACTAATATAACCGAAACTTCGTTAAGAGTTGGTTCATTATGGCGACCTCTATGTTCTGAAAGCGGCCTCCGTTCAGGATTAATAACTATTTTAAAGTTATTTTCATTGACATTTGAGTTGGATGGTAGTGATTGGAGTGCAGATTTAAAGTCGCTTATGTACGGGTTAATTTCACCGAGCATTGTTTGAATTTCACCGACTAATGAAGCATTCAAATTTGGGAAATAAGTCAATCGAGTGTTTCTTTGCTGTATATAATCGCTAATAAAATATATTTGCAAAAACGATTCTCTCGCATTTTCAATAGGAAGTAGGGATCCTATTAAATGATAAACTTGACCCTGAACTTTAAATGTAGGCATAAAATTTCCTTCGTGAATTTGATTTGCCCCAAATGAAGTCATTTGGAAAGCTGAATTATACAACCGTACATTTTGTAGAAAGAACAACAAATGCCCTTCGGTTCCCCCTTCCATTTTAATGCATTGCAGAAGGTGCAAAATATGCTCAATGAACCTATTTCTGCTTCTGCGGAATAATTAATTTGTGGGTTATAGCTAAAGGCACTATTGTGTTTTTCCCGCCAAATTATCGTAGGTCTATTTCTTAATAATTGCCTACAGCGACTTAATCTACTTCGGGCAGCTATATTTGATCGATCTGAAAGATTCGATTTCATACGCCTAGGCATGATTGGAAAATTTAAATATGTCTTTGGTGTACTTACAATATTCCGTTGATTAATCTTACATTAATAGTAGGTACCCAAATAGTTTTTCAGCAAAAAAAAAAAAAAATGGATATAAGGGACAAATTTCCGTTTCCGTTTAGCAAGCAAATCACTTTTCCAACCTAAAAAAAACTTCAAATATTACGTTCCCACGTAGAAAAAACCACTTTGACTTCTTTATTAAGTCAATTCTGTTCAGTAACACTTTTTTCACTTTAACAATCCACTTTTGTTTTATTTTTTCGATTTTAAAATTCCACAATAAATAATATCTTCCGTAAAGCGCGTCTGGTAAGATATTAACAGCTCGATTTATTTATTTCTCATAGCGCTTGAGTTGGCGAATAAGATATATTTCTTACCACTGTATAAAATAACTCGTCTTCCTTCTTATTACCGTTATGTTAACAGGTATTCATTTGAAATGTTCACCCTATCACCTTATCTCTTTCCCACACGCCACAGCCAGTGTTATTATATCGTGGGATTTATCCCTTTTTGTGGGATTTTCTATGTCTAAAATACCTTCCGTGTGATAAAGGGAAACAGCACGAATTAGTGGAAAAAAACATACATTTTGCCATGAAACTGTCGATGTAATTTTTTTTTTCCTAATATGAAAATTTTTTAGTACCACAAAAAATAGCCATAGTAATGTTAACAATCTGCGATTTTAATACTAAAGGTTATAATATTACTTTTCCGTGTAATACAAATTACTTTTTCGCAAAAATGCATCGAGGGATTTCAAGTTATGTGAAATGGGAAAAATGGGAAAAATTAATACGCTTCGTGGGATAAATGAAAAGAGAGTCCTAATAACACTGCGCCACACTCCATCGAAATTTAAAATGCGTTAAATCACTCTCTTTCAATCCCGTATACATTTTACACCCTCTTTCTTTCCATCCCACGCCTCACTCCTCACTCGCCACATTCCATAGAAATTTAAAATACGAATGCGATTTATGACAATGGAGGCCAAAGAATTAAAAATGAAAACAATTGAAGTTTTAAAACAATTTGAAAAAAATATAGAGCAACAATCGGAAGTACAAAAGAATATAAAACGAATTGTCATATATAAACAAATATATATGGCTAGCGTTAGCTACTTGCACAAAGAAAGTAAGTAATTTTATTCATTTCATTTGTATCTTTAATTTAAAATGTTTCATTTCAGAAGAGAATTCAAATGTGTTAATTGAACGGCAGTCGCAGTCAGTAAATTCCGAAAGTATGGTAAATTTATGTTGGTAATATGTACATATCTAAATTGTTTTGTTTTTAGTGATACTAAGTGAAGAGGAAATTGTGGAAGTTACTGCCATTTCCGGTATTTTCGAAAACGAAGAAGAAGAAGATTTTACGGGGAATGCTGAAAGAAGTGAAATTGAAAGAATTCGTCAAATTATCGAATAAAATGAAAAGAAAATGGACGTTTTTAATTTTTTTGAAATACCTCTACCTATCGACATTTCGTTCAGATACTTTTTTTTAAAGCAAGACAGAAAAAAAAAACTTTTCTTCATTTTTGACATTTCTCTTTTTCTTGGCAAACCAAACAAAATACTGTCTCTCTGTCTTCCTCTCCATCGCTGGTGTCATTATATTGCGCGATTAGTATGTAATCGAAGAAATGTTTTAAATTTTGTCAATTTATTCAAAAACCTTTTAAGGTATCGAGTTAATGGATTGGATATCCTAGCTGATACCTGCAGATTTCCTCTATACGGTGGTATTTACTTTATTTAAATGCTCCCAGTACTTTCGAACGCAAGGCGTTGCAAAGAAAAAAGCGAAGCGAAACGAAAAAATAAATTACTCTTGTCCAATTTTTTCCGGAATTTGTGGAGATATAGACTTGAATCAAAGTGGAGATTGTAGGCCTAGGTATCCTCTATAGGCCTGTGAAAAATGCACCAGATTATATTTAGCAGTTTCTAAGATAATTGCATTTATTTCGCACACAGATACTTTTTTTTTTGTTTTAAAGCAAAAGATAAACAAACCTTTCCCACATTTTTGACATTTCTTTTTTTCTTGGCAAACCAAACAAAATACTGTCTCTGTCTCTCTCCATCTCCGTCACTGGAGATGTCATTATATTGCGCTGTTAGTATGTTTGATTTGAGAATGAAGTGCATATCCACTTACCTAGGTAAAAGTCGAAGAAATAATTGAAATTTTGCCTTTTTATTCAAAAACCTTTTAAGTTATCGTGTAAATAGATAGCCTAACTGGAACCTGCAGATGTCCTCTATAAAGGACTATTCACATGAGAGCGAGCGAACGAATTGCTGAAATGCGAACAAACCACTTTTGATGCACTTATGAACAGAAAATTGTACATTTTACTATTCCAAGAGGAGGATAGTTAATTATCCCATCAAAATGTATTAAGAAAACATGTTAATAAATAGTTAAAATAACGAAATTTCGAATTGCAAACTTTTTGCCGCGAACGAATACACCCTTGGCGCGAATGGACTGTAAAGGATCATTCACATGAGAGCGACCAACTACCTACGAACGAACGAATATTCGCAAGTTTTGACAGTCCATTCACATGATACATTTAATTTGGTCGCAGAAACCCGCGAATCCAATGACCGTCGCCGTTATTTGTCTCTATAACATTTTGAGTTTGAGGTTAAGTCCGAACGAATGCTTTATTCGTTAGTTTGTGGAACGCGAATTGAATGATGTGGATTGTGAATAAACTTTGACAATTCGCGCCAAGGGTGTATTCGTTCGCGGCAAAAAGTTTGCAATTCGAAATTTCGTTATTTAAACTGTTTATTAACATGTTTTCTTAATACATTTTGATGGGATAATTAACTATCCTCCTCTTGGAATAGTAAAATGTACAATTTTCTCTTCATAAATGCATCAAAAGTAGTTTGTTCGCATTTCAGCAATTCGTTCGCTCGCTCTCATGTGAATAGTCCTTAAGATGGTATTTACTTTATTTAAATGCTCCCAGTACTTTCGACCGCAAAGCGTTGCAAAGCAAAAACCGAAACGAAACAAAAAAATAAATTACTCTTGTCCAATTTTTTCCGGAATTTGTGGAGATATAGACTTGAATCAAAGTGGAGATTGTAGGCCTAGGTATCCTCTATAGGCCTGTGTAAAATGCACCAGAATATATTCAGTAGTTTGTAAGATTTTTGTATTTAAAGACAGGCAGTCAAATTCATTCTAAGTCGAACAGAACTACACCAATTTTATTTATAAGAAGAAGATAATTTCAAATTATCTTAAAAGACTCACCAATTGCAAAATAAATTCAAATTATTTAAAAAAAAACTCACTAAAAACCATTCACAACTGCCGATGAAGTGGCCACAGCATCCAGGTTGCACTGGTATTGCTACTTTTCTATTCGTGGTACCTGAATCACTTGTTTTAAATGTTATTATTATTATTATACATATATGTACGTATATAATGTAATTTCTTTGCTCTTAAGGTACCCCTCAAAATTCTTCCAACAAAAAATTTAAATTACTCCCCTTATATAAGCGCAATAAAATTAATATAAAAAATTATAACAAAATCGGCAATTCAATTCAATTTATTTATAAAGGAAAGTACAAATAAGAACAATAGTCTTTTATAGTACCTACATGATTTTGGAAAACAAAAACTTAAATAAAACTTACTGTAAGGAAGGAGAAAGAATATAAAAGAATGTTCACTGAAAATAGTTGTTACTGTTGTCAAGTAGTAATTCTAATTATAGATACTGCAGTGCATTCTTAAATTTGTTAGCTCTAATTATTTGCCTAGTTGCGATCGGGAGGGAGTTCCATAGTCTAGCTGCATGAACTTTTCGTTCGAAGGCGCGAATGTATGATCTATGATGTATGATCTATGAAACAGGCCCCTGGTGGATTGAGCAAATTGAAGTTTCTCAAAGAGATATGCAGGGGATCTTTTGTTAACGAGATCGTGCATGAACTTACAACACCTAAGATCTAGAAATTGTTGAAACGTACAACCAATTACCAGTTTGTGGTAGTGCGATATATGGTCATGACGACGCAGACCAAATATATACATACCTAATGGCATCGTTGAATGCGACAAGCAACTTGGAGTGGGAATCGAGTTTGCAGTATACGATAGTTGAATAGTCAATAATTGGAACGAATAATGTTTTGACAAGCCTTAATTTTGTATCTACTGGGGTGAAGCTAGAAGACTTCCAGAGTTTTCGCATCCCGGCATATATTCGACCAAATATGCAATTTATTTAGTCTACAGCCGAGAGTGAGCAAGGCTTACGAATTATGCAATCAGATACAAAAAATTCATGGTTGACACTGGATTGGTCAGAGAATGTCAGGGAAAGCCTGGGAATTTTGAAAACAGTCCGACCGTTTTCGAGATATGTCGAAATTTCAAATGTACCGTTGTTCGAATTTTTCGCCGAAAACTGGGTACGCAGTCATGGTAACCTCACCTACTTAAGCTTAAATATCAATTTTAGTTGAAATCGATAGAGCCGTTTTCGATCAAATCAAACTGGCACGAAAATTTTATATGGGAAGTACCATTAATATTGTGGTTACCTTGCAAAAAAAAACACCTCCCGAACTGCAAGCTCAAAAACTCCGAATCCGAGGTTTGAACGTACGGACAGACCGGACAGAAATTTGCGACCCACTTTTTTGACTTCGTCTATCATCGTAATATCAGAATTGATTAATATCTCAAATTCGAAATTTTGTACGGAAACAATATCTTTCTACTACTACGTAATGGATAAAGTTAAAAATAATTAGTGTACAAAGAAAATTTAGATAGAATTTTTGGATTACTTGATACTGGTGAGGAAAGATCGTGTATATTTAAGCCCTATTATGGCTATCAAATATCAATTATTTGATAATTGATAAAATCTATCAATTCGTCGATATTTTGGTATTATGAGTATCAATTGATAGTTTTTACCCCATTGTGAATGCTAATCAAAAATATCATTCAGGGCTATCGGCAATTCCGGGGGAAAAAAATTCCCCCCGAAACATTTTTGTTCCATGGAAAATATTCCTCGTATCGTGAATCTCCATGGGAATTTATTTCCCCCGGAATTTTCGAAGTTATTTTTCGAAGGCGTTGACAGATATCAATTGTGATTTTGAATTGTCAATTGGGCTCATATTTGAGAATATTTTGCAAATATTTGTTAGAAAACAATTAGTTTTGATAATTTCATCAGTTATTGTAAAGTCGCGAATTCAATTTACATCTTAGTATTTTTGTAAAGTGCAAAGAAAGTGTTTGATTGTTAAAAATAGAAAAAAATTCAAAATGCACAGCGCAGCAGATTGCTGGCCGAGTAAGCAATTCAAAAATAAAAAAATTAAGTGAAACTAAATGGAAGAACTTTAAGAGATAATTCAAATCCCTTAGAGTTACCACAGGCGTTGTAAGTAGAAATTAAATAGCTTTTGCAATATAGATAGTTATTATTACATATTTCTTCTTTATTAGATTTTACCAATACTACAGAGTCAATAAACCAATACCAAGTACCTACATACAAATGGTTGCTCTCCACTCAAAACAGAAACACACATGAAATTTGATTAAATATCCGTTTATTTGCTTTCAATCTGTAATTTATTCTATCTGTTGTTTGAAGTTTACAAATAAAAACGCCAAAAAACCGCAAACTTCCAACTTTAAACCGTACAAACTGCTTAAGTTTTGAACTTACACCTACAAATTTGCAAGGGAAATATTCCGGAGGGAATCCCATCAAATTCCGTGGGGACCAATTTATTCCGGGGGGAATTTTTTCCCTTTTTCGAAATTCATTGCCGATACCTATTTTTGAAAAATGGGGAATATTCCGGGGGGAATTTTGTTCACGATACCTAGCCCTGATTGAGAATGGGTTCTGTTTTGAAGTTTGACGTTTCTAATTTGTATGACATACAAAAACCAAACCAAACTACTTCATCATAATCCATTTGTCGACTCCTTGTTCATATCGTTCATGAAATGCAGCAATCCCAGAGTAAAATCAATCCAACGTTCCGCCTTTTCTTCCTTTTTAAAAACCACACCAGCCGTCATCCAGTTCGATACTCTAGTGTTTAGAGTCTTTTACTGTTGACGTCTCTGGCGTTTACATATGACGGTCGAAACTATTTAATTAATGCTCCGGTTTCACTTAGGCACATACAAGGAGGTACCTAGCATTTCACACTGCGACACGGCCATCCTGTCAAATCACATGTCCTCATGTGCTCGGCCAACCCTGACTATATAATATTATTGTTTACTTTATTAGCAACTTGCAACTAACTGGTAGACACCATTTCATTACCAACTTCCAACTAAGTGGTAGCAACCATTTACCAACTTGCCACTAGTGGTAACAACCATTTCATTACCAACTTCCAACTAGTGGTAGCAACAATTTCATTACCAACTTCCAACTAAGTGGTAGCAACCATTTACCAACTTTTAACTAGTGGTAACAACCATTTCATTACCAACTTCCAACTAAGTGGTAGCAACCATTTCATTAACAACTTCCAACTAAGTGTTAGCAACCAAAAAAAAAAAAGAACTTCCATCCAGTTCTCTTTTCTTAATAAATCTGACGCACACCGCACACTCACGGTCTACATTTAAGAGATACCGATTTTTAATGAGCTACGGCTGCGTGCTAATTCATTTTTCATTTCATTTTTTTTTTTTTTTCAAAAACATTAAAAAAAAAATTTATTCAGTAAAGTATTTTTTTTTTTTTTTTTTTTTTTTTCAAAAACATTAGAAACAAATTTTATTCAGTAAAGTAATTTTTTTTTTTTTTTTTATCCCAAGTGCTCTTCATTAACATACTCTTCATTTAAATACTCCTCACTTAAATGCTCCTCATCAAAATATTCTTCGTTTAAATATTCCTCATTTAAATATTCTTCGTTTAAAGAATTTACATATTCTTCATTTCTTAAAACATTTACATTTTCTTCTTCATTTAAAAGATTAACGTTTTCTTCTTCATTTAAAACATTAGCATTTTCTTCTTCATTTACATTTTGTATATCTGATTTTACATTACTTATTAGTTTTTCATCAGAAGGCATTTTTCTGAGGCGGTCATGAGCATATTTATAAGTGCGTTTAGAATCAAGAGCTCCAAGAACGTATCTATCACCATCCAGAAGTTCGATAACTCTAAATGGGCCCCTGTATTTGGGTTCAAGTTTTGTTTGATTACGTTCATCATTCTGTAATAATACAAAATCACCTATTGAGAACTTGTTTAACTTAGCTTTTGTACTGTCAAATCTAGTCTTATCATATGTAGCATTTTTATTAATGTTGTCAATAGTCTGTGTTCTAAGTTCAATTAAATCAAGATCAGAATTTTCATTATCTAAAAACATCAAGTCAATAGGTCTTGCTATTTTCCCAATCATTAGCTCGAGAGGGCTAGATTTTGTAACACGATTAACTGAACAATTCAAAGCTAATTGGATGTCAGAAAGAGAATCTTGCCACGAACAATCTCTACTAGTCTCTGCCGCTGTTAGCATATTTTTTAAGGTACTCATAGTACGCTCCACCTGGCCATTCGCCCGAGAGCTGCCAGTCGCAATTAAATGAAGGCTTATGTTATGTGAACTACAAAACTCACGAAAATCTGAACTTGCAAAACATCGACCCTGATCTGCAATTATCCTCTGAGGGGCTCCAAAAATTGAAACACTCATTTTTAAAGCTTTAATGCTACTTTCTGAATCAATATGCAATGTGTGATAAAGTAAAACAAATTTTGTAAAAGCGTCGATTAATACAAAGACATATTCCTTCCTATCGTTTTTCCCGCTTAATTTTCCTGTAGCGTCAATGTGTACGGTGTGCCATGGAATAGCAACTTTCGGAATTGGGTGTAATTCAGCTTGAATTTTACCTGAATGTGCCTTAGATATCTTGCAAGTTACACAATTTTCTACAAATTTTCTAACGTATTTTGCCATATGTTCAAACCAAAATTGGTCATACACTTTTTCAAGGGTTTTCTCCCACCCAAGATGCACGAGAGCTGTGTGAGTAGAATTTATAACAGACCACCGTAAGCTCCTCGGAAGTATGGGTAGACATCGAGATTTGCCTCTTCTTTGTATTTTTCGATTCTGAATCCCAGAACGAAGCTCATAAGTCTTAGCTATCTCTTCGTTCAGGGAATTGTTATTTATATCATTTAAAAGTTTAACAAGCTCAGGATCGCGTTGTTGCTCAGCAAGCAACCAATTTTTCGGGAGCGTATTAATGTTGACTTCCTTGTGTTGAATCTTTTTTACAGGATTTTCATTTGAATGGGGTAATGGATTTCGTGAAAAGAAATCAGCATGACACATCCGTTTACCATCTCTATAAATGATGTCAAAGTCAAAGGCCTGAAGAAATGCCCACCATCTATGAACCCTAGGAGTAAGATCTAATTTCCTTTTTGACGCCTGCAAGGAATTGCAATCTGTGAAAACAGTAAACTTGCGTCCATGTAAATAGTGCCTGAAGTGTTGGATAGCATTGACAACTGCAAGAGTTTCCAATTCATAAGAGTGGTACTTAGACTCTGAAGATGTGGTTCGTTTACTAAAGTAGGCAATAACGTAGCGATGTTTGTTTTCATTCTGCATTAGCACGGCCCCATAACCTATCGAACTCGCATCCGTATGAAGTTCTGTTTTCAAATTGGGATCAAATATTTTTAGCAAAGGCTCATTGGTAAGAATGCTTACAATTTTCTGTCTGATCGACTCATGTTTGGATGTCCAAGAAATATTGCCTTTAACAATTTTCGTCAATTCATAGAGTGGAGCCATCATTTGAGAACATTGCGGAATAAACTGCCGAAAATAAGATGCGAGTCCTATAAACTGACGTAGTTGAGTGACAGTATTAGGAGGTGGAAGGGAAACCAACGATTCGACCTTCTTGGAATTTGGTCTTACTTCTCCATGACTCACTTCAAACCCAAGATACTCCACCCTCTCTTTAAAAAAAGAACATTTCTTCATATTAAAAGAAAATCCAGCATTCGTCAATACCTCCAACACAGTTTGCAGCCTAGCAAGAGCTTCATTTAAGTCTTCACCTCCTAAAATCAGAATGTCATAAATGTAAACCACGACGTATGTATTAGCAAGTTCCCCCAGTGCTTTGATAACTGCACGCTGAAAAACTGAGGGTGCGTTGCGTAACCCAAATGGCATGACTAGGTACTCGAATTGACCATCCAAAGTTACAAATGCCGTCTTTTCAATAGAGTCTGGATGCATGGGTACCTGGTGATAACCACTAGCCATGTCAAGAATTGTAAAATGGAAGCATCCGTGAAGTCGGTCAATCTGATCTTGTATTAGTGGCAGGGGAAACCTTTGAGGAACGGTGTTGTCGTTCAACTCACGATAGTCAACGCACATACGATCTGACCCATCCTTCTTTTTCACGAGTAAAACAGCACTAGCAAATGGGGAAGAACTTGGACGAATAACATTAGCTGCTAAAAGCTCTTTTATTTTATCACGCACAATTGTTCTTTCATCAGTACTTAATCTATAAGGGCGACGATAGACGGTCTTATTTGGATCTTTAAGATTTATATGCATTGCTTCAACGTTTGCTGGCCTACAAGGAGTACCGTGAATAAAGAAGCTCTTAAATTCATTTAAAATCGAAATCAACCCCGGTCTAAATTCTGTCTGAATATCTGTATCAATCTTCTCAAAATCAATGATTGGCTGAACTGAACTGCATTCTTGCACTACCTTAACTTTGGTCACTTCCAAAAGATTGGAAGTCATACGAATAGCTAAACCCTGTTCCAAAATTTCGCGGCCTATCAAAACATCATGTCCTACATATTTGTCAGGTAGAACATGAAATAGAATTTCAATTGGAATTCCATCTATGACTACATTAGCTAAAATCTGAATAGTACTTTTAACACTTTTTTGACCGATTCCAGTCATGCTCACAACGCTATCAAAATGTTTGCCTCTAAATTTACAACTGGTTGATTCTTTCACAATTGAGCACTCGGAACCTGAATCATAATAAAATAATATTTGCTTTCCAAAATGTCTAAGTATACCTGAAGGCGAATCAATCTGACAAACGTCAACTCTACGCACAACTGCAGGAACTCCAGAACTGCTTCCACTCCTGCCACTCTCACCAAGGCAACGTGATGCAAAGTGTCCAGCTTCGCCACACTTGAAACACGTAATATTATTGTTTGTAGCCTTTGCCGCTGGAACTTCCTTGGGTGATGATTCTGCATTCGGCATCCCATACCGCATGCTTGAGAAACGACAGGTATTAGATTTGTGTCCCGGTTTCCCACAGGTGAAACATTTTATCGACGACGGATTAGCTTTCACTCGTTTGACATCAAATGCATTTGCTTCAGTTGGACTAGCTCGTCTCTTCAGGAATGACAATGCCTTTAACTCCTGTTGCAAACGATTCCTGTCTTCAATCTCAGTAGTAAATGCAAGGCGTTGGACACGGGGTTCAAACTGAGATATTTGTGCGAGCACTGTGGCGACAGCAATTTGTTCCGCCGATGAATTTTTCCAGCGCGATAACAATGATGTCATCATGCCCGCAGCAAAAGATGCTAGACATTCGCCATCCTTGGGCTTGGTGTTACCCACATTAATTAAGAATGCTGCAGATGTTTCGGGACAGTCATACCTAGCTATGAATATGTCCTTGAACTGGTTCCATGTCATACCTGAAAATGCAACTGAAGATAACCACTCCGACGCTTGTCCTTTAAGTGCACGACTTAATTCGATAATGAGTGTGGCACCTTGGAGCGGTTGATCTCCCATGCAAATATCTGTTGTGGATATCCACGCTCTGGCACTAGCATTAGGTTTATCAGGATCATATACCGGCAGCTTTACACTGATGCCTGTCGTCGGCGTCTTTGTTGCTTCTAGCAGGGCCATAAAATTCTTGTTCTGCTGTTCCAATAACAGCTTAAATACTTCTACATCCATATTAGGTGGAGGCTTGAGGGATCCCACTTCTGATGTCGACTCCTTGTTCATATCGTTCATGAAATGCAGCAATCCCAGAGTAAAATCAATCCAACGTTCCGCCTTTTCTTCCTTTTTAAAAACCACACCAGCCGTCATCCAGTTCGATACTCTAGTGTTTAGAGTCTTTTACTGTTGACGTCTCTGGCGTTTACATATGACGGTCGAAACTATTTAATTAATGCTCCGGTTTCACTTAGGCACATACAAGGAGGTACCTAGCATTTCACACTGCGACACATTTAAAAGCAAAAACTACCGATTACATTTCGGTCTAAAGTCGTTTTTTTTAACAATAAAAACAAGGAACTAAATTTTATTACTTGATGTAAAAAGAAAATTCTAACCGCCTGAATATTTGATACGTATCAACAAGAAATTTGTCAACAACTTTTTTGACAACCGTAATACCAAGTTTATCGATAAAACCATTCACAATAGATCTTAAATCTAACACAATTCACAATTGATCAAAAATATTGATAGGTTGATAACCATAATACCGATTCATTCATTTTGTTGATACGTATCAATTATTATCAAATATCGTGTTGATATTTGAATGCCATAATAGGGTTGTTTGCAAACTGGAAACAACCAATAGTTCAATGCGCTGAAGGGGTTTGAGCTAGGAAAAATTGTAACAATTCTTATTGTACAATTGCAGACGTATTGGTCTTCAAAAGATATTGCAGTTGTTGCAGATTAAGGGTCTAGCAATAGAAACTGGTTTACTAGAATAGGAATAAATGCAGAACAACCATATTTTACTTTGAATGGCACAAAAGTGTTTGCAGTTTTGGACGCTCTTCATCTTTTGAAATCTGACAGGAATACATGTAGCCGTACCTTAAAATTCATTTAAATTAATAATTTTCAAAATAGCTTTATAGTACATTTACACCGCACCTAAATTCAACATTTCGGCTAAATTCAACATTTCAGGCCAAATGTCCAGCATTTCGCCATATATTTCCAAAATTTCCCAAATGTTGGATTTCAGCGAAATGTTGAATTTCGTCGCTGCATTTGTAAGTTTGTGAAATCGAACAAGCCTCTTTACAAATTCCGCACGTCATTTATTGGCTTCACACTTCGAGACTCGCAATAGTTGTTGCAATTGCGTGCTGAAAATCCTACTTTTCTTTGCTTTACTGAGATCGAAGCTAAAAAAAACGGCTAATATATTTAATATGTTTGAATTATCATTTAAATGTTTAAAATAATATAGCTAAAAAACAAGTTTTTTAGATTCACCCACTACTGACTTCTAAACAGAAAAAAAGTAATCAATTCGATACTAGCTGCCATTTGAAATGTTGAAGTTTCAGTGGGAACGGCAAACTGGATTTCGAAATTTTTTTTCCGAAATGTTGAATTTAGGTGCGGTGTAAATGTACTATTACATAGATTTTTATTTTTTTCTTACCAAACAGTGCATAACGTATTATTTTCATAACGTTTAAACAGCAAAGATTTTCAGTTAACTTGCTTCATATACTTACTCTATGCACGTATATACTTGTACATTTTTTTTATATTTTTGGTACGGTCTGTTTCGCAATACACAGGCGTTTTTTTTTGTTATTATCGTTGCTCGGGCGATGTGGGATAAGCGGTACTTTTGTGTCATTGGAGCGTCGGCAGACGAACAAGAAGACACTAGATTTCCAACCACCAACGCGTCAATGTCTTTGCGCGCGTTTTAACTTTTACATTTTCGTGAAAAATTCTTTTGTAAAAACTAAATAAATCTAAAGATATTGAAGTATTGAAGCCTAATGGCTTTAAATAAATAAAATATTGTTTTCATTACGAACGCTCTAAAAATTGGTGACCCCGACGTGATCTTTCGTATTAAATAAAGTAGTAAATACACTCGGTTGAAATCGGCAAAAAAAGACAGGTAAAATTATTCAACATATTATAGCAAAGCCAACTAGAAATTTTTACGTTAGGTGGTTCGACTCTCGAACACTACTTAAATCTACCCTCGATCGCATCGCCATCTTTTAAACAAAAAATGGCAATCCAGCCTTCAGTCTCAAGTTGCATTCGCGAATTTTTCTTGTAAAACCAAAATTTAAAATTAAATCAAAAAACGAAGCTAGCTTGTGCATAAGATAAAATCGATAGCTTGGAGATGAACGCGAACGTGGCCGGAAATAATAATGGTGACGGCCGCGCACAATATGCCGGTGGTGAACCAAATGTGGATATATAAACGCATATGCGACCATCCCCCGTATGCCAATGCCAAAACTCATCGACAATTTACACAACGCAAAACTTTATTTCGCCAGTTTGGAATTTTGGTTTGAAGCGTGCAATGTGACCAGCGACTACAAGAAATACTGCTCTGTAATGGCACAAGTTCCTCTAAATGACCTCGCCACGATCCAAACAGAAATCGGCACTGTCCCATGGTCAAGTAAATATCTTCTAGTCTAAACAACAATTATCGCCTTTTATTCCGACTCACAGCAAAAGAGATTTCGTGAAGCCATAAACGAAATGCAACTCGGCGACATGAAACCTAGTCAATTTTACCAAAAAACTAAAGAATAGCTTCCGATTCCCTGACTGACACCGCACTTATCGATCTCTGGGCTGCACGTTTACCTGAGATGGCACACGCCGCCGTCATTCAAATGAAGGAATCGCCTATCAAGGACCGCATCGTTCCAGCTGATGCACTGGTGGAATCGATTCGATTGTGTGCTATCGGTGATCGCAGTATTTGCCAAACAAACTCGCAGCCACCATCACCAGCAGTTAAGGTAGGAGCGTCACCAGCGACACCAGCCGAGATCAATTTACTCGAGAAATTCAGCAACCAAATCATGGAGCTGGAACGAAAGTTTGCAACATCGAGCGTCCACAAAAACCGCAGTCGATCACGTGACGCCAGCCGATCGTGTGAGCGCTCACAGTCTCGTAGTACACATGCAGATTGTTGGTATCACTGGGAATTTGGAACCGAGACAAAACATTGCCGCAAGCCGTGCAAATTTGGGGGCACGAGCGAACAAACGAGAAGCGACTTGAGCCAGCGGCCTGTGTTGGACTTAGGTCGCGAACAGCCTGGTTCCAAATCCATCATTCAATCAGTCATCCCATTCAATCGATGCATAGGCAACTGCAAATTATCGGAAATGAAATTGTTCGCAGCCAACGGCACCGAAATTAAAACATACGGCACAACAACACTGAAGATAAACCTGGGATTACGACGTGACTTTGTGTGGACCATTTTAATCGCTGAAGTAACAACTCCAATCATTAGTGCCGATTTCATTAGAAACTTTGGATTACTGACGAAGCCAGATGGTTCATGGCGCCCGTGTGGCGATTATTGCGCGTTGAACGCAATCACACTGCCGGATCGCTATCCAATTCCATATTTGAACGACCTCGCCGACAATTTGCAAGGTAAGACCATATTTTCCAAGATCGACTTTCAGAAAGCCAAGTTCCTGTCGCCGAGGAAGAAATCGTAAAAACAGCAATAACAACTAGATTCGGGTTGTTTGAATTCAAATTCATGACGTTTGGCCTTGGTAACGTGGCGCAAACCTTTCAGCGCCTGATACACGAGGTTTGTCGCGGCCTTGATTTTGTGTTCACTTATATTGACGACTTGTGCGTCACTTCAACAACACCAGAAGACCACTACCAACACCTCCGAACCATTTTTGAGCGACTTAAGCAATACAGTTTGACGATAAACGTTGCAAAGTGCGAGTTTGGCAAACGAGAGATCCAATCCAGATCCTGGGACATCACGTGTCCCCTGAGGCTTTTTCGTCGCTGCCCAAAAAAATCGAAGCCATTAAAAACTTTCCGCTTCCCAGAATGGTCAAACAACTCAAGAGTTTCTTGGCAACACTTAATTTCTACCGCAAGTTTCTGCCAAACGCCATCGAAACGCAAGCGAAACTACTTGAGATGATCCCGGGGAACAAGAAGAACGACCGACGACTGCTGACATGGACGGACGAAGCGAGGAATGCAAATTCGATTTGTCCAATGCTGCTTTACTTGCCCATCCATCAAAAACAGCAGAACTATCTCTTTACGTCGACGCTTCGGACATCACTGCAGGTGCAGTACTTCACCAAAATGTTGACAAAGCCTTACAACCGCTCGGTTTTTTTTTTATTAAAAAAGAATATATATTAAATAAATTGAAATAAAAAAGTGAAATTTGAAAATTCTTGAAGTGCAATGTTTACTTCATTGAAACTTTTCAGATGTGAAGAGAATAATTACAAAAAAGTTCCAACTATTAAGAAGAAACCTGAGAAATAAAACAAATACATATCTCGGAACTTCCAAACCCGATTAGAGAATGCATTATTCATAAATATTCATTGTTGATTGGCGCCTCGATTAATAACTTTATTTACCACTTATGTTATTCTGTATACCTAGCAGTTCACAAACCAATTATCATTTGAGCAGTTGAGCGATGTAGTCGAAAATGCATCTTAAACTGCAAATTTCTGTAGCTGCGAATCGTTTCAATGAAATGGTTATTTGGGATAGTGACTTGGTCGGTACTCGAATCGAATGAAAATTGATTTTAGCGCTTTACTTCGATTGCTGCTTGCTCCATTTTTGTTTGCGAATTCTGAAATGTCATCTTTTGACAGGTTGAAATGCCAACATTGAAAAGTTAAAACTGAATAAGATCCGGCTTGTTTTATTTTCCTTCATAGATCATTGGGCAAAATAAAAAAGGCTATTGTGTATGTGATAAAAAATCTTTAAACTTTAAAGGAACCATGGCAGTAGGTATACTTTGAAAAGAAAGATCGAAACTTCAAGAAATAGAACACTTTATTGAACGTTGATGTTGCTATAAAGGAGAACTCAAAACCTTAATCGTTAACATCCATTATATAGGCTTTCTTTTGGCAATAAAATTCATACAAAGCTTTAGTTTAAAATATAGGTAAATGAATTGACTTAGAATATAAGTAATACATGACATGAGTGAAAAAATGCAAGGAAAAGAGATGCCATTGCTTAATTTTTAACATCCTCCGGCCGGGGAAGGATGGGGTAGATCCAATGGGTAAAGAAGCTGAACCGGTCTTCTGGTGCGGGTACCATCTGAGTATCGAAATTCACAAGCTCGTACCTTATTATCACGACCAATGAGTACATCTACAATTAAAGCTAACCTCCAATGAATTCTCGATTTAACGGGATTGAATACAAGGACGACATCGTTTTTCTTTAATTGGGTCGAAGTAGGAGTTTTCCCGTGGTGAAAAGAACGAAGTAGTTGCATGTATTCGGTTCGCCAGCGATTCAACAGCATACTTGAATAACGCAGTCTTTGCTTCCAAAGATTTTGTATTCCTGGAGAATCGGAAACCAAATTTTGCATGTTAAAATACCCTTGAACATTTACCAAAAAATGACCTGGTGTTATTGGCGCGATATCTAATGGCTCACTGCTTATGTAGGTAAGCGGACGAGCATTAACCATACACTCAGCCTCAGTGAGTATTGTCCTCAATTGCTCGAAGGAAAGCTTGGCCTTACCAATAACCACTTTGAGAATATTTTTTATTGGGCGAATGAGCCGCTCCCAAAACCCACCCCACCATGGAGCTTGTTCCACAATGAATTTCCATTTTATACGCTTGTCTGACAGGAAAAACTGAAGTGAGTCATCTTTAAAGGTGGTTTCTCCAAATTCTAAGGCGGCTCTCCGAAATGTGCGAGCGTTGTCTGAATAAATGACAGATGGAACCCCTCGACGAGCGATGAAACTTCGGAGTCCCATTAGACAACTCGCAGTAGCCACTAATTCCAGTAGGACTAAATCCATATGAATATAGCACGTACAGCTGCGCAAGTGATGACCATAACATACGATTTCGCCATCGAACCATCGGTTTCGTTTAAATAGTAGAGTGGCCCGCGAAATCGATGCCAATATTTTGGAATGGTCTTGATAGAGTTATTCTCTCTACAGGAAGAGGCACGAATGGTTGAGAAGCTGGCTTTCCCCATAGTTTTTTACATGTGACACATCACCAGTTGTCGTCCCTTTGGAATCCAAAATTGACTTCTTAACAGAGTTAAAACGGTGTTGACCCCACCATGGAGAGACCTTTGATGGACATCTTTAATTATCAGAATAGTGATATACGATTTAGTGGGTAAGATCACTGGATGCTTGAAATCGAAAGACTCTTCTAAGGACTGAAGGCGGCCTCCCAGTCGCATAAGACCATCGGCGTCTAGGAACGGAAAAAACTGAGCTATTTTGGAAGCCCGAGGTACGGATTTTGTTTTCTGCAATAGACAAATTTCATCAGTGAAATGTTTATATTGAATATACCTCAGCAAGTAAGATTGGGCAGCATTTAGTTCATCTCGGTTTCTTCTTACAAGCGTTTAGGAACCGTAAAAGGTAGCAGGAAACGCGCAGCAGTCGGTCCCATGTGCTGAAGTCCACGAAATTGATGATAGGATCTCGTAAAGGGTTTTCAGCATTTTGGTCAATCAGCGCTGTCAACGGAGTCGCGATGGTCGGCATAGCTTTGATGTCATCATTCAAATGGTTTTCTTCGTTCACCAGCCAGACCGGTCCTTGAGCCCATAACAAAAACGTTCGCAGATTTTCAGCAGTTATGCCCCTTGTTAGGAGGTCAGCGGGATTCTCGTTCCCTGAGCAGTGCTTCCAATCGACGACAGATGTGCATCGGCGTATCTCTTCAACGCGGCTTTAAACGTAGGTAGACACACAATCGGGCCGCTATTAGAGCTGCGGTGAGCTCCAGTTTTGGTAATGTGAGCTCTTTTGTTCCAGTGGGTCATTTCGTCACTTAACGAAAACCAGATCAGTCCCAAAACCTTTTGCACGGCTGGCGTTTCTGCAGAACAGAAGGCCTCACGAATTCTTGAACTGTTTGAATTCCATTTCCGAAGGTTCATGCTAGCATTTTGCATGATGATTACAGCTTCATCGAGGATTGTTTTACCTTCGTCTTCCGAATCAACGCTAATCACCAAATCGTCCATATAAAACCCATCTTTTAGGACTTTGACTGTAGACGGAAAACGATGTTCTTCCTTAGAAAGATGTAATTGTAAGGTGGCCGTTAAAATAAATGCGCTACAATTAACGCCAAAAGTAACCCTTGTCTGGCGTGCTATTGGAAGTTTGAAGAACATCTGAGTACCACATGAAGCGGTGGCTGTCTCGATCGAGATGTTCTTCAAACTTCCAATAGCACGCCAGAGTTCATTGACCTCAGAATGACAAGGGTTACTTTTGGCGTTAATTGTAGCCCATTTATTTTAACGGCCACCTTACAATTACACCATTCCAAATCGACCAATTCGAAAATTGATTAGCACTTTAAAGACTTCTGGCAGCAAATTCGCACCAACATAAAGCTGATCGTTCAAAGAAGGGACCTCATCAGTACGAAACGAAGCGTTAAACACAATACGCATCTTAGTTGTGGTGCTTTCGGCTTTATAGACAGGGCGATGTGGTAAATAAAAAACGTGGTTCGAACTCTCATCTCCATCAGAACAAACAATTTCAGCAATTCCATCGGATACCATTTGTTTAATAGCTTTATCGTACTCACTCAGACGTCCAGGAACTCTTGACAATTGCTTCGTCAGAGAACACAACCGATTTTTAACAGCTTGCCTGTTGTTCATCATCGAAAACTGCGAATCTTTCCACGGTAATAATGCTTCGTAACGTGAACCATTTTTGCTGATGCAGGTGGCAATCAAACGATCAGATGTATGTTGATTTTCAGCTTCTTCACTCCTAATCCCGATAGTTTCAAGAGACCAAAATGATTTAATGTCATTGTCGTTCAGGGCAGGTAGTTGCAAATCAGTGCTGAGAAGAAAAGAAGAATAAGAATGTGGCCCTTGCAGTGTCCAACCGAAACTGGTTTCAACAGCTCTCAAAACCAGTGACTACGGTCCAATAGAAGTCCGAGCCAACCAGCATATTTAATTCATCTTCCGTATCCATTGCAACATGGTGTGAATCTGCTAGTTGTAGTCCGTGGAACAGAAAACAGGAGCTCTCCGGTGCTGGTAAGACATCCACACATATTTCCGGAACGACAACAGCCTGAATGTACACCTTTTCCTTGCTATATTGGCTTTTAATAGCTATTTCGACTTTATTTAATATCCGTGAAGGTGACTTTTCTTTGCTGCCGAAGGGAATGACAGACATATTTACTTTTCCTATAGAAATCAGGCCAAGTTTGCGCACCAAACTCTCCCTCATGTAAGAGTGTTCACTACCACCATCAATAATAAATCGAACAAGAGTCGATATACCTTTGCTCGGTGCAACGACAATTCAACGAGCTGTCTTTAAAAACACATTTGAGTTTTCCAGAATTGAATTGCATGCACACAGACTTAGCGCGTTTTGATTTTGCCTCTATGGACTGCCATATGCCCTTCAACAGAATCCGATTTTTTAGCGTATAATGGATCGTACAACGATGTTAAATGTTTCCCTTTGCACATTTTACAAGAAAGCCACCTCGCACTGCGGCATTTTTTAGAAGAGTGTCCAAGTTTTGCGCAACGAAAACAACGGCCGCTTGTACGTAGTTTGTCTCGTTTTTGCGAAATAGATATATTGGCATCGCAGTCTTTTGTGTCGTGTTGGTCTGAAATGCAAAACAAGCATTTGTCCTTCTCATTCGCTGAGACTAATCTGGTTGCAGTGGTGGTAGTAGTTTGTTTCAAGCTTGCAGTGACAGGAACAACACGACTTTTTTCGAGCGATTCGACTTCTCTTTTCAAGAAACGCATTATTCCTTGAACTTGTTTGTCGCCGATTTGGGAAAGAGTAGAACTGCTTGATTGAGAGGAAGTGTCACTTTCGTCAACATCCTTGTCCCTTTCTGCGGTACGGTGAAAATCGATACGGAGTTCAACGGGTAGACATCGAAGTAGGATCGATTTGAGCATAATGTAGTATTGTTGAGTTGGGACCTGCAAAGCGGATAGAGTGCGACTGCATGCGTAAACCAGCGACGTCTGTTCTTGAGTGTATTGGCCGTAGTAAAACTACTTCTTGCATGTACTTGTCAATTAAACGCTCGGTATCACCAAACTGCTCTTGCAAGAGTGATACAGCAGCATCATAGCATATCTCTGATGCAGTGAAACCAGCAATTACCTTCTTGGCATTTCCTACCAATACACTTTCCAAATAGCTGAACTTATCTGATGATGTCAAACTGTTATTTTCATGGACTACCGTTCTAAACTGTTCCCAAAAGGGTAACCATTCCTGGAAATTGCCATCAATTTTTTTCAGCGGCAATTTTTGCAGTTTTATCGACGAGGTTATGACAGATGACGTATTATGAGAGCACTCGTCTGACTTTACCGAAATTCAGGATTCAGCTTGCGGCGGAGCTTCTTCAGTCGCGCATTGAGTCGAGCTATCATGCCTATTGCTGAATCTTCATATTCTGCCACTTTTTCCATATCCCTTTCCAAATCGTCTGCCTTGATGAGACCTTTATTTTTTATCTCCTGATTAGTTACGATCGATGAGGCTTTCATGAGCTGCTGTTAAGCGTTGTATAGCGTCTTCGTTATTTAATAGAGATGCATCCGACGAGAGGAAATCAGTGGCAGACTTCACAATTTTAGTAACTTGCCCTCTATATAGACAGCTCGAGCGGAGAGTTCCATTACGCGAATCTAAAATTAGTCCGAGTATGATATTTCTTTGTTTCTGTACGTCTCTCTTCCCGGGTTTCGGCACCATGTGATAAAAAATCCACGGCAGTAGGTATACTTTTAAAAGAAAGATCGAAACTTCAAGAAATAGAACACTTTATTGAACGTTGATGTTGCTATAAAGGAGAACTCAAAACCTTAATCGTTAACATCCATTATATAGGCTTTCTTTTGGAAATAAAATTCATACAAAGCTTTAGTTTAAAATATAGGTAAATGAATTGACTTAGAATATAAGTAATACATGAGTGAAAAAATGCAAGGAAAAGAGTTGCCATTGCTTAATTTTTAACAGTGTATTTAAAATTTTTGGAAAACTCGGTTATCAAAAAAAGCGTTTGTGTTTGTTTTGGGACTTATTGATTTACCAACTCAACGCAAGATCCACCTACCCTTCAATGCAACTTTAAATCTTCTTATTTGTTGGTGGCTATTTTAAATTTGTCCTTTAAATTTTGCAGTTAAAGGTTGATGGAAGTCATATCATGATTATGAGACCAACGGGAAATGAGAATATTGTCACATTCAGGCTTCAGGATTCGAAAAATATACGGTATATATGGTAGTGAATATTAAATATTTAAATGCGTTGGCTCAATAACAGGGGCCCAATGGTATACAATGTTTGTTCTCTTATATCTATTTTACATAAATTGTACCTGTCTTCTCGGATTCATACTCGTAGTATGCATCATTGTCTGGGTTGACCTCAGGGTGTTCAAGTCCGGGTGTTACTGTCCTTTGTGATTTGGGGTGGTTGGTCATCTTGATATTATCCTCGATGGTGGGTTGTCTCGGTCAATTCGTAGAAGGGCAGATATGTCCTGTCAGTGTCGCTTGGGAATAAATCCTCGTTAAGCAGAGCCAGCACATGAAGATACAAGTGCTCTGGGATGTTTGGCAGGTCCGCGATCCTTCTGACTAGTGGGTTTGGATGGCTGGAGGTATTCCTGAGAATTTTCCGGAAAAGTGTGACCATATACTTTTCCAGTGGTGCTGTGTCTCCCTCTTCTAAACGCTGTCCTTTTATACCCGCTCCGCCATGTGAACGAGAACTTTCTAGCTAGTTCTAAATGGTTCTAGAACTAGCTACAGTGGTGATGTATACACTTTTTTGACAGATTCCAATCTCCAATTGGAAGTGACACTTGAGTGGAACTTGTTTTGTGACTAAGGACTTGTTTCACCATACACCATTTAGGTTACACGATACCTTTTACTCCACAGTACAATTCGTTAGTTTAAAATCATGAAAACTATAGCGGTCCTGGAAAAAGCTATAAGCCAAGGGTCCTATATGGACCTGTTTTAAATAAGTATAGCTACTCAGAGCTCAATCTATAACTATTAGCTTCATGCTGATGGACTTCCCTTGTTAGCTGAGGTCCGCTTTCAACTTTACCCGTTGTCCCTATCGTGAAGTAGCTTATCAGTCATACGCCAGTAACGAAGTATATGATAACAAAGTAAAATAATAAGTGCAATGGTTTTATTTTGAAAAAGAGTCATAATACACGTTATTTTCATTTGATCATCTCTTTCGGGTACCTATTTTACGCAAAATTGGTGTGACCTTCTAGTTATTACCATTACTTTCTAGTTTTCTGCATAACACACTGAAAATGAAAACTTCCCAGATGTTGCTCGTAGCTGTAACCAATTACTTTGATTTGAGACAAACATTTCTGATGGAAGGCGGGTTTCCTGCGAAGATTCTGAAAAACAAACAAATGGATATCAAAATGCACAATCATATTCATTTGAAATACAAAATATTACTTACGTTCTATTGATGATTTGATATATTTAGGTGAATGAACTATAGATATCATCTCTCTGGGCTTACGCACTAGCACCTTTCCTACACCTTTGCACATATGCAACACCTCATGATTGCTCAACTTCTTAATATGATCCGTATTTAGGTAAGGAGCATTAGAGATCCAGTCGCTTACTTCTTCAAAGTCGTTCAGTAATTTAAGGGCACCACTTATAGTAAATTTAATGCGTTGCGAATATATGTAATCGATCCAAGCCTCACAAATAAGTTTTAAAATCAATTCCAAAATAGCTATGTCATCGGTTGCCTTCAATGCAGGCAGCAATACCTGATCCAAAACAAATGAAACATAAGTGCTCTTGGATTCATTTACAAAGTTCTGTTGCCAATGTTTTTGTGTTGGAAAACACAGTGAGAAAGTGGCAAGGCTAAGTGTTCGGCACACTGCAGATAATACGGTTATGCATTCATCACTTGTGTTCTGAAAAAATAAATAAAGTCTTGTAAGACAGGGTTTTTCTATAAGGAAGGGTCGATGTTGAAATGAAATAAAACAAACTGTGTTGAGGCATAAACGGAAGTAGTTCATGTTGAATATCTATCGTGGCGTCTCCAGTGTGGCACGCATAGCCCCGTCTTTTTGGCACAACATAATATCTTCTACCTCCATTTAGTTAAATTTGGCCCAAAAGAAATCAGTTAGCATAGTTCTGTATTGCTTGCTGTTGATGCGCATGCGATGGCCTCACAAACAGCATGTACAGAAATTTAGCTTGTTAACATAATAGCCATTCCCTCAAAAATGCGCCTCGTCGATGTAGATGATCTTTCTTCCAAACGCTCAGGAGTTCAGTTAGCGAACGGCGTTGTGGTCAGTTGGATCCTGTATGGGTGCAATCCCAAATCCCGATGTAAAATTCGCCAAATATAAATCTTTGAAAGGCCGACTTCTTGCACACGTCTATTTATATTGACTACTTCTGGTTCTTCTGTGCACTTTCATGGAACTCGTCAATGTTATCGGACAATGTTTTGACGTACGTCAAAACACTAATTTTGATAATTAAGTTTAGTCGTTTGGAGGAACCTGCCGTGATGATTTGGCATCAGTGACTTTAAAGCAAACACAGGTTTAAAACATCGTCACCATCGACCCGTCCCAATTCATGCTACTACATTTACCCTCAGTTTTGAAATGTTGGCGTTGATTTCGAGAACTAGTTTGGCTCTCAAAGATATGCACACTGTCATTAATACATCTGCTTTTTCCATTGTGAGTTTTCGTGAATCGATTAATGATAATGTACCCAAACATTCTCTTACATCGTAATTGAGGATTTGAAAAACAACATCTATAACCCACTGCGAAGCTTGGAGCTTGGATTGTTCGTTAACCCAAATTCGCATTGAGTGAATCGAGTGGTCTGCAAGAAAAATTTAATAAAGATTGGTTTATTACAAATAAGTTTTACATTTCATATAAATAAAATTGATGTAGTTCTTTCTGACTTCATTCATTTGGACTACATATTTCTGTCTTTAAGGCCAGTTTGCTGATACTACTCATAGCGATTTAAGTTCTACTAGTCCTGTTTGCTGATACTACTCATAGCAATTTAAGTTCCACTTAAAATCTTATGTGACAGTTTGTGACATATAAAAAGTAGCCCATAAGGTATTCAATTAAAACTTAAATCGCTATGAGTAGTATCAGCAAACTGGCCTAAGTGTTTTAGTGGAAAAATCGAAGAAATTAGTGGTTGTATTCTAGTGCATTAAATAGACTATAGATAATGGGTCGGCAAGTAATTTTAAGTGAGGTCCAGATACGATTGCAAAATTTCATCGAGGTCCTGAAAAAAAGATTATAATTCTTCATTTTTTTATTTTGCCTCTAAGTATAAGAATATAGAAATACAATTATAGGTAAGATTAATGGAAGAAATTGCAACGATGGTCTTGTGCCAATTTTTTATAGTTTGGTTCACGCAGGGAACAGCAAATGCGAAGAGTGTCGTCAAACTGGGAGTATGTTAATCTCGAACGATATAGGTATTGATGTAATCCGAGTTACAAATAAACCCAGTTACAACTAAACCGAGTTAAAGCAAGCTAAATTTATATCAAACCGAGTTGGTGAAAACCGGTGGAAAACGAACAGACCGAAAGCCCTATAATAAAATGCCCCTGAATTAAACCGAAAACCGGTTTAACTCGGTTTGAAAAATTATCGGTTTGGCACATAGCTAAAATAGACGGTTTTCGTCAGAAAGAGAGTAGGCCGTCTGAATTTGACATTGGATGTAGCCCAGTTTGAATTCATGAATTTGTGCCCGTCTTAATCAAAGCCTACAAGCTGTTTTCCCGCGAAATTTATGATTTATGAAGTCATACACAAATCCTGCTCTCTAAAAGTACTGGAGAGACTAGGTTAATGCCTTGTGGTACCTAGACTCGATGAAAGGAAAATCCCTATATACACCTCCTCGTGGTAGAGAGTGGGTAACGCTAACGTACTTAAAGGGGACCGAATGGCTGCCGGAATAAGCAAACAAACCAGCACTGCTGGAATGGGCACGATCTTGTCCTTGGGTTGTACAAAAGCTCCCTAAAAGCGGAGGAACTACATATGGTGGTCAACGGTATGAAAGTCTGATGGCGGATGAGCCTATCCTGTAAGGCCAACGGCAGCAGCAAGTAGCGTCTGTATCCATAGTGGGCGGCTACAAAAGGCGTCTGTTTTCCCATATTGGGCGGCCTGTAATGGAATGTGTTCGACCATCCAAAAGGCTGGTGTGCCTGTCGAATCGAGGGCTTATGGGGTTATTACCCATATCCTGGAAAACACCAACTTTGGTAAATCCTCCTACGGTCCCAACGGCTGTAGTAAACCGCACATCGGATTTGGGGGTGCGGCATCCTTCATGTAACAACAGCAATCGAGACACTACAAATAATGAATCGACAACCAGAAACTCTGGACATCTTTCAAATGCTGCAGATAGTACTTTTGGCTACCGAACACGTACGAGAATTGGAGCGTGGAATGTTCGTTCTCTGTACGGACATGGAATGTACGAACAGGTAG
Source organism: Cheilosia vernalis (assembly GCA_949126925.1). Classification (NCBI taxonomy): domain Eukaryota; kingdom Metazoa; phylum Arthropoda; class Insecta; order Diptera; family Syrphidae; genus Cheilosia; species Cheilosia vernalis. The sequence continues at coordinate 47,954,222 of OX421358.1, forward strand.
AGCGTGAAATGATCCGGCTTAACATCAGCATTCTCGGATTGAGTGAAACCAAGTGGAGAGGTAAAGCTGAATTCAGTGCAAGCTCAGGAATGACTAGGATGCTATACTCTGGGGAGGAGGAGACAGGCAGTGGTCTAAGACTGAATGGTGTTGGTATTATGCTGACTAAGCATGCCAGAAAAAGTCTAATTTCCTGGAAACCAGAATCGGCGAGGATAATAACGGCGAGATTTAGTTCCAAAATTCGCAAAATCACCATCATTCAGTGTTACGCTCCGACGAACGATGCAGAGGATGAAGACAAAACCACTTTCTATGCTCATCTAAACTCGGTGTATGGCAACGTTCCGAAAGGCGACATCGTTATTGTCATGGGGGACCTCAATGCCAAGGTTGGCTCGGACAACGCAGGTCTCGAACGCGTTATGGGTAGACATGGATTTTGGCAGCGAAATAGCAATGGCGATATGCTTGTTGACTTTTGTAACGCTCGTCAGCTCGTGGTAGGTGGAACCGTGTTTCCACATAAGACCTGCCATAAAGTCACCTGGGTCTCCCCTGATGGTCGAACACAAAACCAAATCGACCACTTCATCATACAACAACGATGGAGGAAGTCACTTTGCGATGTAAAGAATGAAAGAAGTGCGGATGCAGGAAGTGATCACCACCTGCTACTAGCAACGCTCCGGCTAAGAACAGCTGTTGTCCAGCGACGTTCAGAGAGTACAGCTCGCAGACCAAAATTTAATACCATCGCTCTTAGTGACCCAAATATTTGTCGTAATTTTGTCAACACCCTAAACGACAAAGCGTCAACTGTGAATGTAAACGTCAATGTTCCCATTGAGACGATGTGGGACAATGTAAAGAGGGTTTTTATGGAAACTGGATCTGAAACGGTACCGAGGCAAGCAAGGGATAGAGATCTCTGGATATCCCAAGACACCTGGGAAAAAATTACACATCGCAGAACACTCAATGAGACTGATGCTCATCGTAAGTTGGTTCTACAGAACGAGTATAGAGCAGCTCATAAGATAGTGCAGCGATGTGTGAGGCGTGATAGGAGGGCCAGATTGGACAAGTTGGCGGAGAGTGCGGAAGAAGCTGCAAGAAGAGGGAACGTGAGGGAGCTGTACAAAATCTCTAAGGACATTATAGGTCAAAAGAGTAGCACCAACCACCCTGTGCTAGATACGAACGGCAACATTTTAGTGTCACTAGAAGACCAACTGCGAAGGTGGAAGGAGCACTGCTCAATGATGACCAGAGTACAAACGCGAATCATCATCAACTGCTGGACATGCGTAGGTCTTTCAGGGGAATCGACATCAACCCCCCAACAAGTGCAGAAATAAGAACCGCGATCCTGCTTCTAAAAAATAACAAGGCAGCTGGACTGGATGGCATACCTGCCGAGTTCCTGAAAGCAGATCCAGACGCAACGGCCTGTATCTTGTTTCCACTTGTTCAGGCTGTTTGGGAGAATGAAACCTTTCCCAGGGAATGGAAGGACGGAGTTATTGTCAAGATACCGAAGAAAGGCGATCTTAAGAACTGCAATAACTGGCGTGGTATCACCGTTTTGTCCGTGTTCCCAAAGCTGATGGCAACTATCATTCTTGAGAGGATAAGGTCCAGGATTGAATCGACGCTCAAGAGGCACCAAGCGGGATTTCGCAGTGGTCGATCATGCGTCGATCATATTAACACCTTGCGAATCGTTCTTGAGCAATCGTCGGAGTACCAATCACCGCTCTTCCTCATGTTCGTCGACTTTGAAAAGGCCTTCGATCGCGTTAAACGTGATTGTATTTGGAGATCGCTTGCTATGAGAGGCATCCCTGAAAAGATTGTTGCTATTATCAAAGAGTCGTACAACAACGCAAGGTGTTTCGTCTTGCACAGTGGACGGCTTTCCGATGCATTTGAAGTGCGACAAGGAGTGAGACAAGGAGATGTACTGTCACCGATTTTGTTTTTACTTGCGATCGATGATGTAATGACTGCCACGGTGGGTACAAACGAGAGACTTGGTATCCAGTGGAACCCGTTTGATAGGCTAAGCCATTTGGACTACGCTGACGATATCTGCTTCCTGGCAAACAACATTGGTGCCCTTAACCAAATGTGTCATTCACTGCAACAGAACGGGGAGGTGGCTGGCTTAAGGATAAACGCCAACAAGACAAAAATTATGCACACAAGCCGAGACCATCAACAGCAGGTTATCTTGAGTTCAACTGTTCAACTATCTGGGAAGTTATGTATCACTCGATGGTGGAACGGACCTGGATATAAGAAATAGAATAAATAAAGCTCGTGGTGCATTCGGTATCCTTTCTCCAGTCTGGAACTCTAGAAAAATAACGCTTCGCACTAATTTAAAACTCTTTGAATCCAATGTAAAATCGGTACTGCTTTACGCATGTGAAACGTGGAAATGCTCCGCCAACATCTCGAGTAGGTTACAAGCCTTTGTTAATCGTTGTCTGCGTTACATCCTAAAGATCCTTTGGCCACAAACAATCTCCAACAATGAACTGTGGCGTAGGACTGGAGAAACAAAAGTGGATGTTGACATCAAGCAGAGGAAATGGCGCTGGATTGGCCATACACTGAGGAAACCAGATGACAACATAGCGAAGCAGTGCTTCCAGTGGATGTTTCAGAGTCACCCTCAGCGGTCGAATATTCTTCAGAAGAAGTGTTATTCAATTCCACTGGCGGAGCAAGTTAATCAGCATCTCCAAAAAAAAGATTTGCTCAAGCGTATTCCTTGACGTCTCACAAGCCTTTGATAAGGTGTGGCACGACGGCTTGAAATTTAAATTACGACAAGTTCTCCCCGCAAGCCTATATGATATTCTAGAATCATATCTCGGGAATAGACTCTTCCGTGTTAGAAATGGAAACGAATACGCGGAGCTAAAAGAAATTTCGGCCGGTGTACCGCAAGGAAGCGTCCTTGGTCCTCTTCTTTATTTGTTATATACTCGCGATATACCAAGGGAAGATGGCACTACCCTTGCTACGTTCGCCGACGACACAGCTATCCTAGCAGCAGTAGGTAATACAATCGAAGAAACGACTACAAAACTGCAAACCGCAGTGAATAAGATAAATGAATGGACAAGGAACTGGCGGATCGCCTTAAATGAAACTAAATCTGTACATGTGAATTTCACGTACAAGAAAACCAATGACTTGCCAATTTTCCTAAATATGGCCCGAATACCCTTTGCAAACGAGGCCAAATATCTGGGAATGACACTCGACGCAAAGTTGAAATGGAGTTCGCACGTGAAAATGAAACGTAAAGAACTCGATATCAAATATAGAGATATGTACTTGTTACTCGGAAAACATTCCCAGCTCAGTACTGAGAACAAACTGCTTTTATACAAGCAAGGGCTAAAGCCGGTGTGGACCTACGGTATACAACTTTGGGGTTGTACCAAGAACACAAATGTCAATATTCTACAAACTTTTCAAAATAAAGTTCTTAGAGAGATTGTACAAGCACCATGGTATATTAAAAACGACGATATCCATAGGGATCTCGGAATTCCAACAATCGAAGCTGAAACTAGAAGCTTCGCGAGAAAGCATAGAAACCGACTAATCGGACATATAAACAATACAGTCCGACAAATCTTGGACGAGAGCAATTTATTGCGCCGACTACAAAGAACGAAACCGTTCGACTTGGTAAGATAAGATTAACCGCGTCTAATATGCGGAACACGCAGGATCTTTCATTGGAAAGTAACCTGTCAAAAGTTTTTATTTAATGAGAGAAAAATTGCTTGATAAGTTATTTCTTAGTTGCAATATCTAACAATCTTTGAAGGGTGGTGTTTTTAGTCAGTAAAAATCTGACACTACTATGAGAACGCGCTTGCTATTCTCATAGTGTCTTTGGAAGATTTTCACCTACCCTCGGATAAAAAAAAAAATCTCCATTGTAATCCTGATTAACTAGCATTTGACCCGAAGGAGCAATCTGCCCTTTTTTAAGATTCGGATTATTATTATTATTGACAATATCGTTATCAATACCAATGTCATCTTCAAACAAAATGTCACTACCTCGAACTTCATTGTTGGTTGTTTTGACAATGAATCTACGATTTCTTCGGAAGTAGTTATTGCAATTATCTACAATAATATATGATTTATCGTTAATGATACCCTGAATCTTACCATAGTTCCATTCCTTCCCGTTTTTTTTTGAAAATAATTTGATCTGCTATTTTTAACTTCGGTAATAACTTTGCATTTTTATCGTAGTAATGTTTCTGGTTTTCCATTTTCCTATTAATTTTTGCTTGAACAATTTCCTCATGAAGGTTATTTCGACACAGTAATGAGTCTGACACTGGCAATTTGGTTTTAAGGGACCTACCGAAGAACAATTCTGCTGGGGCCAGTTTCATACTTGCCACAGGCGTTACGTTATACTCTAGTAGATGATATTGGAATTGATCGACCTCATTTGCCTCATAACATCGTTTAAGTATATTTTTAGCAATAGCTACAGCCTTTTCATCTAATCCATTACTTTGTGGATATCGAGGGCTTAAGAATTTCATTTGAATGTTATGAGCACTCGCAAATCTTTCAAATTCACGTGACCTAAAAGGGCTATTGTCACATCTCAAAATTGATGGATACCCTACTTTATTAAACGATCGGCTAATGACGTCAATAATGTGTCCCGATGTTTTATACTTCAGGCTATCTGCAATTAAGAATCCTGAATATGCATCAATCATTGCCACGAAATCATGACCCGCATATTCGAACAAGTCCATTGATACCTTGTGAAAAGGGTATTTAGGTGGCTCTTCTTGTGTTAATGGCTCTTTTTGTTGATTCCGAGTAAACTTTTCGCACACTGCACATGACGATACTATTTCCTTGATTTTTGCATTCATTCCCGGCCAAAAGTATAATGTTCTTGCACGTGCTAGCGTTTTCTCAATACCGAGGTGAGGCGAATGCAACCACTTAACTATTTTTTCCTGAAGCGCCGTTGGAATCACCAATATATTGATCATTTCGAAAAAAGAGACCCTTTTCAAAGTGTAACTCATGTTTGAGTTTGTGAATAATTTTACTTAATTCGTCTAATCGATTATAGCTTTTCCACCCATTTTCCACATACAGTGCCGCTCACTTGAATAGCACCCCCCTTTGATGTGAGTTTTAAGATTGATATCTTCAAAAATAATAATAAAAATGACTCGTTTTATTTTTTTTATTCGAGTTTATCGAATTCAGTAAATAAAACAGAAGAAATGAAATCCATTTTTACAGTGGTAATTTTTTAAGAAATTTTGAAGCGATATGTCTCAAAATATATGCAACAAACTTTGGCTCACTTGAATAGCACCTCCTCATAAAAAAATAATTTAAAAATTCTTTCACATTGTTAGGTTAACAAAGCATACTCACGGGGGTCATTACTGGACACTGTGCGATAGGCGTACATGCGGAACGGCTGGGGATAATGCATAATGATTTTTGCAGAAGCTGTAGGGACGTTGAAGAAATAGAATCTGTTCGTCACCTACTCTGCGAATGCCCAGCCCTTAAAAACAGCAGACAGAGGATTCTCAACAGTTACTTCTTCGGTGACCTAGATGATTTGAAGAATGTTGATCTCAATGCACTCCTGAGATTCATACTCAAATCTGGGTGGTTCTAGCAAACACACAATCTTCATATCATTGGTCACTCGTGGGACATACTTTTAGAATCATGATACAACGGAGCTGTATCGAATCGCATGAGTATTTGTGACTCTGCTTTCGATGTATAAAGAGAAGGGGAACGAACTTGTTCTGGGAACAAGCGAGGAACGAATCAATCATAAGATAGAAGGGAAGGCGAAAGGTTTAAAATAAAGACAGTGGTTTTTTATAATTTTTCCACTTTAAAAATGGTGTGTTTTATTTGGTTTAAAAGAGCTACGATACATTTGGTCCGTGTCGAGCCGGATTGTACTAGTGACGGGAAGGTACGATGGTAATTTTAACGTAACTAAAATGTGAAAAATATATATTTGCGCGTGTGAAAAGAAAAAAAAAAATAAATACAGAAGGAAAATGGCACGGTGGTTCGGAAGATTCAAGAAGGCATTCATTATGGAAAGGAAGGTAAAAAGTTTTACGGAAATAACGTAAGCATTAAAACGAAAGAAGCATCTATGGTAAGAGTATTCTCATAATTTATTTTGTAAAGTATAACAAAATTCGGAAAGTAACGGTCCACCAACGAAAGATTTAGCTTGTCTACGTGACAAACGTCGCAAACCAAAAATATATTTTGTGTACAGCATAAACTGTACACACGAGAGAATCTCTCTTCTTGAATTCGGAATATGTTCTTATCCCTTTCCTCAAAGGCACGACTGGTGTGGTAAACACAATTCGAAAGATGTCGAAAGAAATACTCATACATATGCGTATGAGCGAAAGAACCAAAAATATGCACACAATTTATTTTACTTCCAAGCGAAGTCGCAGGTTTATTCACGTAAAGAACAGTCTAGAGGATTCTACTCTTCTTGCTGTATTGGATGGTTCATGCAATAAAATGCAAAAGTGGAAAGAAATCTCGAAAGAAGAGAAAAACACAAGTCCTATACGGACACACAAAAAATAAACAGAGAGAGAGACGAAAGATACATACATACAATATGGAACAGAAGCCAACTGCGCACACGCTATGGCAAAAATTGGTTGGAATTTGTATTCAAGTCAGTTCTTGTTATACAGCCAACCGGTGGATTACTTACGGGAATTTGTTCAAAAACAAAAATAAAAACATTAATTAATTTTCTTTCCAGAAGGTATAGCCCGTCCCAAAGTACCTGAAAATATCTTGCGCAGGTCTCTTCACATCAGGGATTTTATTCTCTTAAAGCAAAACTACTTTTCCAACAAAAACTACAGCTAAAAAAAATGTGTGCGCATTTCATAAAGCAAGCATACCCCTGCTTGCGAAAACATCTCTCTCGATCGACGATCGAGGCATGACTGATTGTCCACACAGAACCGTCGTTGGCGCATGCAATAGATACACTTTACCCAAGATATACAGAATACATTTACATACATGTATTCTGTATATCTTGCACTTTACCCACCCCAAAGAAAAGGGAAATTTGCTGGGTGTTGCACTTCTCAAATATGTAGTAATAAAAGCCAGAGCCTTGAGTAACAACTATTAAAAAGGGTTAAAATGGAATTTCCATTATACTTTGTGAATGGGCATGAATGCAGGTAGACAGGTAGATTTTTAGGTTAATTGAGAAAAGATGGGTTTTTTTACTCACTTAGGTACATTATTCTATGGCAATTTCGATATTTTTCATTATTTCTTTATTTTCTTGAATGTAATGTTCTACTTCGTGCATGAAACTTTTTTCATGAGTTACTACAATAATTTATTGGTGAAACTCAATGACAGTTAAAACACGTATCAATAATAAAACAATTACGTTTTCCAATATCGCTGCAAAAAAGATAAAGTACAGAAAAGCATTAACAATTTCATGCGATCAAAAATACCCTAAAAGAGAAAATTTCCCTTAAATAAATTGCTACTGCGCATGTTGGGATCTTTCTTCTTTTATGGGACGGACTATAATACAGTCCACAAGTGTTAACAATTTAATAAATTTATAGTGTATTTATGTGCAAGTGTATTTATTTATAAAATAATATGTGCTATCGCTGTGCGTTAGGGGTAAAAATAGACAACTGCTACATTGTTGTTGTTGGTTAGGTAGACTCGGGCGACAGTTTTTATTCCTTTTTTCTCTCGCCGAGTGTACATATATATTTGTTCTGACTGTCTGGTTTGATTTGGGATGGTCGAAAGAGGAAGGGGCGCTTGAGTACGAATGTACCAGCTGCCACAAATAATTAAGTGGAAAGAGGTGCTCATAAGGCGAATGTCCGAGTGACCAAAACAAAAATGTGAAAAGTGAAGGGGAAAATTGAATAGAGACGTGCAAATCGAAAAGAATAAATAAACATACTCGTACGCAGACGTGCGGTCGAGTGTTTTGTGTTTTAAAAAAAAAAAGGCGGAAAGAGATGGAGTGTTATACGAATAACCACACGAAGGGGAAGGAGGAACTCACAAGAAATAAGAGTGACCTACATACGAGAGAGCTTGCAAGCGGAAGGAATTTAATTGTTGATATTTTTTCTTTCCAAGTGAAGAAAATTAAACCGAAAGTGCCGACGGGAAAAATATTTTTCTTTCTTTTCCATTATTCTCTGAATTCAGTTAAAAATCGAAGGTTGATGGGAAGTGGTAAATGAACTTATCGAAGGTTAGCAGAATTAACTTTGAAGTTTTTTTGTTTGCGTACTGAAGGCCGATAGAATTACTTAGATTTTGTATCAATTAAAGTAAACGGAAAGAATTTGAATTAACTTAGAAATTAATTGAGAATTTCAATGGAAGATCGAAAGAAATTGAATTTGGAAAGAAGGATTTAAATATGTTTGGATTCAGAGAGGAAAACGTTGGCGGAAGGAAATTTGACTCGATTTGTCGAGGAAAATAATAATTCTAAAAATCAAAACCAGCAGATTCAGATAATATTTTAGGTATCAATGAGCGCAGCGATGGTACAATAAGTTACATTATATTTACAATAGTTGAATTATTTAAGTTCGCATATTGGGAAACATATCCATAAGTACCTACTGCGAAACATTTGAATCATATCCACTCTGCACATGGGTTTCAGCAGGAAATATGTTGTAAACAAACAACCTTCTAACTATACAATTTTATGGCAACTCAATTTATTTTTACAGGAAAAGCATTAAAAAAGGATGGCAGAAGAAGGTTTGAAGGAAGGCGTGAATCATCAATACTTATTTGATAAGGAGATTCACGCTATCGGAAGGATTCTAAAGTTTACCACTTCGGATGGATTTAAGGAAGCAACGATCGAAGCGATCGAAGTGCGGATGGAGGCCCTGAAGGAGGCTTGGGAAAGACTTCGGGTCAACGAAGGGTGCATAGCACAAAAGGACGATCTCCTTGTTAGTATGGAGATCGAGCGGAAGGCGGCTGAAGCCGAAAACAATTTCTTCGCGGCTTCTACTGCTCTCAGGCAGAGACAGAAGCAGCTGACACCAACAAGCAGCAAATATAATGCAAGGAAGGTGGAAGGTGCGATAGAAAAGAAACGGCCATGCCATTCTTGCAAGTCGATGGAGCATCCAGTCTGGTGCTGTCCGGACTTCATGGCGCTAAACTTGAGAGCAAAACAAGATTTTGTGAAGGACAAACAGTTATGTCCCAACTGCTTGAAGACAGGACACACAGTGACGGCGTGTTATCAGGGGCCGTGCACGAGATGTCCAGGAAGGCCACCACATAATAGTGTGCTCTGTCCAATGAAGGAATTCAGGAAGGCGGAAGCAACAATTTTGAACGTGCAGGAAAAAGGAAGGAAGCGAAAGGACAGGCAGGAAGGCGACCATCAGAATAGGTCAAATTGACAACGACCGTTGCCCGAGAAACGCCCTCGGTTGGAAGGCGAAAGAATCGAAGGGAATAACGAAGGCGCAAGGCTGACTGAAATTGAGTCGGAGTCGGAAGGGAAGGGGTCGTGGAACGATTTTAAAAGAAATTCAACATCTTGTTGGTCCAAAAATAAAATAAAAGGTAGAAATTATTTAACCTGTTTTAATTCTAGTTCAGAGAAGGGTTTCATCTTAATGCCAACGGCACAGGTGAGAGTTGAGTTGGACGGAAAGAAGTATGGTCCCATACGTGCACTCTTGGATACAGGGGCACAACCGAATTTGATGAGCTACCGATTGCAACAGATGCTTTCGTTACCAAAGATGCCAATGACTCGAAGGTTGGTTGGTGTGGCGGGTGAACCGTTCCATATCAGACATAAAACAACACTTAAGGTGAGTCCGTGGTTTGAGTCTCAGGACTCAATAGAGCAGGATTTTTGTGTGCTACCAAAAGAATGCAAATGGCAATCGATGGTACCTGCACATAATTTAGAGATGGCAAGGATGGAAATATCAGGTAGGCCATTAGCCGATCCTGAATATTGGAAGGCAGGTCCGGTGGATCTATTATTAGGGTGTAAGGTTATTGAAGAGGCATTCGTCTCAGTCTTAGGACGTCAGACATGCGGTACTCTCTGTATAGAGACAATTTTTGGAAAGATTATTCTTGGAGATTACGAATCCGGAGTAAATGTGAAGGATAATGAGCAGGGGTTACATGTCGTGTGTATAGATAATAACCAACTACATGATGCGCTTCGGCGGTTATGGCAATTGGATGATATTGATATGTCACCGTGCAGGTCGAAAGAACAAGAGCAGGTAGAACAGAACTTCATCAATACGTATTCACGTGATGATTCTGGAAGGTTTGTTGTTACGATTCCTCTAAAGGAATCAGCAAGGGATATTGGAAGTTCAGAAGTTATAGCTAGGCGTAGATTTCTGGCTTTGGAAAGAAAATTGGAAGGGGATAGAGATCTGAAAGCAAAGTATATAGACTTTATGAGGGAGTACGAAGGTATGGGACATATGACACCAGTAACTGGTATGTCGCACGGAAAGATCATTTATCACATACCGCATCATTGCGTAACCAAAAATTCCGGGTGGTATTTGATGCTAGTTGTAAAACAATGAAGGGTATCTCACTCAACGAGGTACAAATGTTGGGAGAGAAGTTGCAAAAAGATTTACATGAAATCTTAATGCGATTTAGAAGACATCGTGTTGCTATCAGTGCTGACATCAAGATGATGTTTCGAATGGTGAAGGTTGCGAGAGAACAATGGGACCTCCAAAGAATATTTTGGAGAGAAAACCCAAACGAAAGATTGAAGGAATACTGGTTGACAGTAGTCACCTATGGGATGACTTCGTCAGCACATAACGCTGTACGAGCGCTGATCCAGTGTGGGAAAGAGATGGAGAAGGAATTTCCAAATGCTGCGAAGGCAATATTGGAAGATTTCTACATGGATGACTGCACTACAGGTGCTGATTCCGAAGAGAAGGCAATACAATTATCAAAAGAAATCGATTATGTACTGAAGGGTGCAGGTTTCGAGCTTAGAAAATGGAAATCAAATTCTAGAGCTCTGGTGAAGGATATGAATTATGAAGAGCAGGAATCAATCTTGTTTCAAGATGAGGAAAGATCATCGATATTGGGCATTAAATGGTTGCTCGAAAAGGATCAGTTCACATTTGTGGTGAAAACACCAGTGGCTGAGCAGGTAATGACAAAAAGAAAAGTTGTAAGCTGCGTTGCTCAACTATACGATCCCAACGGGTTTATAGCCCCCGTTACGATCGTTGGAAAGATTCTTATTCAAGACATTTGGCGTCTGAATTTAGATTGGGACGAAGAACTGCCGAAAGAAATCGATGGAAGATGGAGAGATTTTTGGAAGGATATTACATTCCTAGAGAATGTTAGAATCGACAGATGGATAGGTACATCAGAAGGCATAAGGAAAGAAATACATGGTTTTTCGGACGCATTCGAAAGAGCATATGGTGCAGTGATTTACATCAGAACGATAAATCCTGACGGAAAGATTCGCGCGAATCTACTAACATCAAAAACTCGTGTTTCACCAGTGAAAACGATAACGATACCACGGTTGGAACTGGCGGCAGCCGAACTTCTAGGAAGGTTAATGGCTATTGTAACCAGTACGATGGAATGGGAAGGCACAGAGTATAATCTCTGGACAGATTCACTTGTCGTATTGCATTGGATAAACAAATTGCCATGTGACTTGAAGACATTTGTGGCAAATAGAGTATCGTCGATACAGACTAATACCGAAGTCAAGAGATGGAAACATGTTGGAACGAAAGAGAACCCAGCCGATCTTTTAAGCAGAGGCATAAAGTCATCGTTGCTGATCGACAACAAATTATGGTTACATGGTCCGGAATGGCTCTCAAAACCCCGATCCAGCTGGTTATCTGAAAAGTTTGTGCCAAATGTTTCAGATGGGGGGAGGGATGAGATAAAGGTGTTTGTGCTAACGAGTTTCACGGAACCGTTATCCATTTATATGGAAGGTATGGGAGAAAGAATTCCTATAATCGAATACGCATCCACTTTAGAGAAGGCACTAAAAATAATTAGCTTCATATTTCGGTTTGTCAATGCAATTAGAGCAAAGATAAAGCGAAAGAAAGAGGTGAAGGAAAGACATCGAAAGAGACGTTCGCAACGTCAAAGGGAAAGAGCTGAAGGGACGGAAGGTATAGAACGAGGTCTTGATCAACCGACTTCTGAAGAGAAAACGGAAGCTATTCATTATCTACTACGAAAAGAACAAGAGAAATATTATGGGAAGGAAATTGCTTGCATGACAAAGAGCAAATGCCTACCGGACAAGAGTAAGATTCAATCATTGAATCCAATCATGGATGGTAAAAGAATCCTAAGAGTTGGAGGAAGGTTGGAAAGAGCGGACTTGGAGTTCGAGAGAAGGCATCCAGCAATTGTACCGAGTGGTTCTCGGTTAGCTTGGCTGATTATGGATAGTGCTCACAGAGCAACAAAACACGGAGCGGTGCAAGTTATGATGCAGTACATACGGCAGAGATACTGGATTCCGAAGAGTCGAAGTGAATTGAGAAATTTTCTACACAAATGTGTAAACTGCGCGAGATACAATCATCGATTTGAAATGCAGTTGATGGCTGACTTGCCATCGGAAAGAGTAACTCCAGGAAAGGCATTTCTACATACAGGAGTAGATTATGCAGGTCCATTTGAAATAAAAATGATCGATAGAGCAGGTGAACAAATAATAAGACAAAAATGTTGGGTTTCTGTCTTTGTTTGTTTCAAAACGAGAGCTGTGCATATTGATTTGGTGTCGAGCCTTACATCAATTGCATTTATCGCTTGTTTCGAAAGATTCATAGCGCGAAGGGGAAGGTGCGAAAGATTATACAGCGACAATGGTACTGCCTTTGTCGGAGCAGCGAAAGAACTAAGGAAGGCAAAGGAGCATTGGCTCGTGAAGGAAACTTTTGAACACTTGTGTTTGAAAGGGACGGAATGGAAATTCATGGCTCCTGCGGCACCACATCAGGGTGGCATATATGAGGCAGCGGTCAAATCCATGAAATATCATTTGACAAGAATTGTTGGAACAAAGGTGTTAGCATATGAGCAGTTCTTAACACTACTCACTGGAATAGAGGCCATTTTGAACTCAAGGCCATTGCATCCCTTGAGTGATGATCCGAATGACTTACAGGCGTTAACGCCGGGACACTTTTTGATTGGCGAGCCACTTGTACTGCCGTTACCATTTGTGACCAATGAGTTGCCGAATACGAAGGGCGTTAAGCTATGGAGGGAGCGAAAGACGATGCTTGCCCATTTTTGGGTCAGATGGAAAGAGGAGTATCTCTCCACCTTGTACGAAAGGAAGAAATGGCGGAAAGAAAAGTACGGGCTGAAAGAAGGACAACTGTGTATCATCAAGAGCGAGAACTTCCCACCATCGGCATGGGCGATGGGGCGAATAGTAAGGCTGATACCCAGTCGAGATGGACTCGTACGGAGTGTGGTCATCCAGACGGCGACCAACCAACTGACAAGGCCGGTGCAGAAGATATGTATCCTGCCAATCGAAGAGCTGGAATGACACTTTATATTAGCTTAAGTAATATTTATTATATTTGTTTAAATGAAGGTAATTTAAAATAAAAAGCGAAAGGGTAGAAAACCGTAGGTTTTCGCCGGGACTGTATCGAATCGCATGAGTATTTGTGACTCTGCTTTCGATGTATAAAGAGAAGGGGAACGAACTTGTTCTGGGAACAAGCGAGGAACGAATCAATCATAAGATAGAAGGGAAGGCGAAAGGTTTAAAATAAAGACAGTGGTTTTTTATAATTTTTCCACTTTAAAAATGGTGTGTTTTATTTGGTTTAAAAGAGCTACGATACAGGAGCTTTAGGAACCCATGAGATTCATACCAATCTATGTGGTTCAATATAAAAAGCGGTTCAGTTTTCTCTTTCAACAGGTCACACTGGATGGTTCCCGTAACTGGACACAATGGACCCAACTGTTGGTCTAAGTGAAGCTGTGGCAAACTGCCACAAGAGCACCCTTTTACCTACCTACCTAGGTTAACAAATTTATTAGGAATACAGTTAACATACATTTTTTTAGCTATTTACAAAAAAACTAGTAACGGGTGCTTCCGCCTTGGTTATAAATAACCTCATACATCCTGTTAGGTAGGGAATCGTATAAATTTTTAATATAATCCAGCGAGATGGATGCCCAGCTGCATTTAATTGCTTCAATTAGTTCCTCCTTATTGGAGTACTGCTTCCCTGACTCGTTCACTTTCCGAGCAAGCCATCCCCAAACATTTTCGATTATGTATCGATATCGGCTGTGTAACCGTTCCAATTGATGTTGCTCCTTCCGCAAATCATGGAAGTAATAGTTATAACCGCCAGGACCCTCGAAATTAAATTTTTTTTCATCAGAGAAAACAACACGGTACCATTCCTTACTCCATGTCATATTAGCACGACAGAAACTTAGTCGTTGCTCTTTGCGGTGTGGGTTAAGCGGTGGTTTTTTTTTTAATTTTAGTCGCTTCAAGTGACTAGCCTTCGAAATAATCCGCTTTACTGTCGACACGCTTGCTTTTACGCCACTTTTTTCTCTTATTTTGGCGGCAGAATCGTGTGAATTTGACGCGAGCCGCAGGATTGCTCTTTTTCCAGCAGGGGTAACGGCACTTACTGTTCGCCCTTTCATATTTTTGCCATAGTTGGACTCGTTCCGTAAAAATGTGGATATAACTTTGCGGCTTCGTTGTGTTTTTTTAGCTATTTTGTGAATAGACAGGCCACACTCGCTATAAGCCTTGATTTTAACTTTTTCGTCTTCTGTCAATGATCTGCCACGACCCATTTTAACTGAAATTATCTCAAAATGACTAAAAGATATTAGAGAATATTTTTGCATATCCACCTGCATTGGCTTCCACACGAAAACTGATAATAAAAGGGGGGGTGCCATTCAAGTGAATTAAAATAGAACTATGTTTTTCCCAGTAATTTTAAACAACATAACCAAAACTAGTGCGCAGTGGCTTAGTGGTTAGTGTGTTAAACTACTAAGCGAGGGGTTCAGGTTCGAATCCCGCAAAAACCCAATTTCCAACTCAGGGTTTTTTTCACTGCGCCACCTCTCGCGAACGTCTGACAAACATCCGAGAGTATAACTGTCATGATAGAGCTTCTCAATTAGCCGTTTGGAATCGGCATAAAATTGTAGATCCCTTCCATTCGTTCCAAAAATGAAAACTCACACAAAACGAATGGTTGCGAGAAGCTAGGCCTAGGGTCCCTACGGACCTGTTGCGACAAAAAAAAAAAAAAAAAAAAAAAAAAAAAAAAAAAAAAAAACCAAAACTAGTTAACGGGACATTTCCGATGCATGATCTCCCTCACAGAGAAAGAGTTTAAACAGATAAACAAAATATAAACAAGTTGTACCGTTGCATATTAAGAGACTCGAATTATTTTCAGTTTCATTATGGACAACGGTGGGGCTCTATTCAAGTGAGCGGCACTGTATTTGCATACTTGACCGTATTTTTCATCTTCGTTAAGTTTTGAACGATAGTCATCATAATTGTCTTTGGATAAACATACACATCTAATTACTCTGTGTATTACCGTTTCGAGTTCAGTATTTTCATACACATCTGGCAATTGTGCCCAAGACAAACAATCAGCTACAAGCATTTCTTTTCCTGGCTTGTACACAATCATCAATTTGGGATATTTCAGTAAGAATAATAGCATGCGCTGCAAGCGTGCAGTCACATCATCAATATCACGTTTAATTAGAGTTTCTAACGGTTTGTGGTCACTTTGTACTGTAAATTCCCTACCATATAGATAGAAATGAAAACGTTCACATGCAAAAACGATTGCTAACATCTCCTTTTCTATTTAGGCCCATTTTTGCTCATTTTTACTGAGTGTACTAGAAGCATACGCTACTGGCTGTCCCTCCTGTATTAGTACACAACCCAGACCATCTTTTGATGCATCCGTTTGCACCACTACAGCTTTATATGGACTGTATATCGACAAAACAGGATCAGACGTAATAACTTCTGAAAGGTTTCGAAGTTAATCTTCATGCTTCTGTGTCCACTCAAATATTGTTTCTTTTAATGTTAATTTACGCAATTCAGCCGACTGCTTTGACAGATTGGGTATATATTTTGCAAGATACTTAAACAAACCCAGAAGTCGTTCCACATCACCCTTATTAACTGGTTTTTTGATTTCTAATACCGCCCTTTTATATTTTTCTTTTGGTCTTATTGTCCCCTTTGACAAAATGTTACCCATAAACTCAACTTGCGATTTTCGAAATTGAAGTTTATCAACATTAAATTTAATTCCATTAGCACGAGCACGATCGATTACCATTGCTAGGATTTTATCATGTTCCTCTTCATTTTCCGCAACAACGCAAACGTCGTCAAAATATATCAAAACACCCGGTAAATCTCCAAAGATTAGAATCATTTTCCTTTGGAACATTTCTGGTGCACAATTAAGACCGAAAGGTACCCGGAGAAATTTAAATCTTCCAAATGGGGTCATAAATGTAGTCATATCAGAGCTAACATCATCTAATTCCATGTGCCAAAACCCACTCGAGAGGTCAAGTACCGTGAACACTTTCTTGTTGGCTAATTTACCCAAGAAATCTTCGATTGTTGGTATTAAAAAATGCTCACGTAGTATTTGTGCATTAAGTGGCTTTGGGTCCAAGCAGATACGAAGTTTTCCGTTGGGTTTTTCAACTATTTGTAGATTGTTTACAAATTCAGTTGGATAATCTACAGGTGAAATTATTCCATCCTGTACCATTGTTTTAAGTGCCTCTTTAAGTTTGCTAACCAAACTCAACGGTACACGCTTTCTATAATGTACGACCGGTTTTGCTTCATCTTTTAATGTTATAGAAAATTTCCCTGGAAATTTACCTAATCCCTTAAAAACATCACTATTGATTTCCAAAAACCTTTCCTTAGAAGTACCTACATACATTTATTGAATACACGTCAGCCCGTTTGATAAGTTTAAAGGCAATGCAAGTTTTGAGACCCAGTAACGGTTCATATGTGTCTTCAACAACCAAAAATTCAGCTACTTGTTCCGAACTATCTTCCATATCTATACACTTTAGTTAAATTTTTCCAAATATATTTATTTTGTTATTACTATAGTCAAAAACCGAGAAGTTATGTTGGATCTTTAAGAAGTTGACATTGATTTTCTTAATTAGCTTCAATGGAATACAATTTACGTCAGATCCCGTATCCAATTTAAACCTGATAACTTCATTTTTAATTAAATAATCCTTGGTCCACCTTACTTGGTTTACTTTATACATCTTATTAGGCATGGAGTTTATTCTAAATATACATTTATCATTAATTTTGCTTCCCCTATCAAGTAAAGATACTAATTTACCTGTTTCGCCCCATTGAAGACTAAATGCTTGTTGATGCTGCTTTCCTTCGACTGATGTTTGCTCCATTTTGTCGTCCGCTGTACTGCTGCTACCCGCTCTCTTGTTGATGTTGTCCGAATAACTTCGTTTTTGTTGCTTGCAATATTTTTGGAAATGTCCTTTACGACCGCAGTTGTTGCATGTTACCCCAGTGGCTTTACAGAAGCGAAGATGAGTCGCCGTAAAAACATGTCCACAATTGTAACATTTTTTTAGTAACTGCGCCAACCATTGCGTTTTCCGTTGTGACGACTTGCACATTTATTTTTGATTAGTTTTGTTCCAATATCACCTTGTTCGCGTTTGCTGCCTCAAACACTTTGCACTTTTCAATGATTTCCCCCAATGTCATTTCCTTTCCTTCCAGTAACTTCAATTGTAGCTTCTTGTCGTAGACAGCAATTATTATACGATCATGCAACATACGGTCCTTGTATGATGCCCTACACTTGCAGTTGAAGTCACAATGTTGAATTTGTCTTCTCAGTTCAGTTTCGAATTCCCCAAATGGCTGGCGTTCTGATTGTATTATGGAGTTAAATTTGAATGCCTCCATAGCAATATGTTTCTTAGGGATGCAGTATTCGTCGAAACGTTTTATGACATCCATCAATGTACGCTGTTCTCCCTCTGCTTCTTCTCCTTGCGCTGGATTTGGTTTACCCAATAATGCATCAATTGTTGCATCATTTGGATACATCGTACTATATAGATCGATTGCATGTTTATCACCGATCGTTAGAAACTGGGCAATTTTGACGGATTCAGGTTTATCCAACAATTGTTTTCCAGCCATGTAAATTAGAAAATGGCCTTTCCACCCAGGCCATTGCGTTGCTAAGTTAGCAGCATCAAGTGGTGGTGGCATTCTTTCGTCGTGTCCCGCCCCCATTTTGTTACATTAATTTGTTTTACTTTGTTTTATTTCGCTCTTTTATAGATTTATAATGCTCTTTTTATTTTTTAGATTACGTTTGTGGATAGAAATCCCACTTCTGATACCATGTAATAAATTATATTATTAAGAATCTTTATTTTATTAACTAGACTGATTTACAAAGAGTTATCTTGCTTCGCCTGCTTCAATGACAATGTATATCCAATATATGTCTCTGTCCTTGTCTTCAATGGGCAAGTTCAGTACTTTACTTTTCATGGGTGCGTTTAGTATACATCTCATTACAGATATCAACATAAATTGAGTGGGTTCTATGAGCATTACCACAAATGCGATAGAAGAAATATCTCGTTTTCTGATCCATTGAGCACGAGAAATCTAAAATCTGAGAGCAAAATCCGAAAATCCAAATGGAACCAAACAATTGAACAGTGCTATGACCATAAAAGCAAAAGGAATGGTGGTACGTGGCAGCCCATTAAAAATATGTTTTTATATTAAATATAACAAAAAAACTTAGTTTTACTTCCGATCGACGTCAGAAGGAGCCAAATTAAAATACCGAACAATTCTGTTTTAAATTAGTTTATTGGTATGCTCTCATCTTGAGTGCTCGAATTCAACTGACTTACAAAATAGTTTTAATTCGAAGCGATGCTTCGATATGAGATTATCTTCGTCGCAAAAGGCGACGTTTATTATTTTTAGTAATGCTGACGTTGGCGAATGCAACATCACTGGAGGTGGCCACACAGAAGTGTTGACTTCGCAGAAGGCGACTTAATTATGTAAACAAAGTATCAATTTGCTTAAGACAAATTGATTCTTAGAAAATGCCAACGTTTGGTTCGCTTTCTTTATACGTAGTAGTGGATATGTCACTCCTCCCTCCTTTAGATAGAGGCACGTCCTCGTGGCTATTTATAATTTTAACATTTTTATAATTTCTTATTTTTATAATAACAAAGTATACAATATTTATTACACAAAACACAATTATTAGTAAGAGTATAATTCCTCCCATAGATGTATGTTTGTGCAAGTTGTTATGTCTTAAATGTAGTTCGTTTAAAGTTATATTATCAAGGACATTTTTATTTATGTTTTTGTCTATTTCAGGTAAAATAATATTTGTTTCTATTAGCCCACTGGCTTGAAAAGTTCTGTTATTTATTTTTAGTTTACAATTTTCAATTCTAATTAAGTTATTACCATCGACATTGATTTTTAAGGTGCCACAATTATTTAGTAATTCTTGCTTTTTAATATTTTTTATGATTAATGAATTTTCATTTAATCTTATGATTTCTTCTAAAGTGTTTATTCTGAAATTACATTCTGTATCATTATTATTTATTATATTTTTGATACATTCGTCGTAAATTGAAATTAGTTTGCCGTTCTTAACAGTCATTAATTCATCGCTCTCTTTTATAAATAGGTCGTTTATATTGTTGAAGTCTAATTCTTCATATTGTTCGTTAGGCATAGGTATAATTTTGTATATGGATTTTAAGTCAGAATATATAGGTAGTGATAAAATAAAGAATAGCAGCTCATTTTTTTGCCATAGAGACAGTTTTATAAATTCGAGCTGGTTCGTAGTAATGTGTTCAAACAACTCGATGTCAAATAATTTTGGATTGAATACACCAATTTTAGCTAAGGTTATGGATAACTCTATTTCCTTTATGTAATCATGAAATTCCGTTACGGCGTTAAAAAATGTGTCTATAGCAGTGTATCTGGTTATTCTATCTATGAGAACATTGGATATTTTATTAAGATTATTTAAATTTTTAATTTCTTCATTTATATGTTTAGTAAGTGATTCAATATTGTCATTTGTAAGAACGGTGTCTTCTAAATATTCTAGTCGCTCGTTAATTCGTAATTGGTCATCATTATCTAGTGTGCCGAATAAGTATTTAAATCCTGTTCCGATTGCATTTATTAAACCTCTTTTTCCTCTATTTTTATTATGTTCAAAAATTCGAACTTCAGATTCAATTTCTGTTATATGTTTCGTTATTAGTTTTGTATTTAAGTAATCATTTTTATTTAAAGTTTCTTTTAGAGTGATAAAAGTTTTTAATATATCTGTCTTGTTAAGTGTATAAGTCAATTCATTATACCCCTGAATTATAGCTTGTTCTCCGACTTGCATTATAACATATCCCTGTTGGGTAGTTAATTTTTGAATTTCGATAACTTGACTTGATGCAATTGCTGCTACTGCTAGTAGAAAGACTAACCCATATTGAATATGAATTAATCTGTTAAAATTATGGCATTCCTTTCTGTAGAATTTGTTCTTCTTATGTGGTGTCCTCTTCCGATTCCCTAGAAGGGGTGGAATTTTTAAGTTCAATTTTCTTCTTTTTGCGAAAATCGTATATAAACTTGTTTCTGGTTTTGCCTTGCTTATCTACTCTGACCTTTATATGATCTCCTTCTTGTCTAATTGTTTTTTTTATTCTAATAAATGGGTTATCTGATTTAAGATTTCTTTTGTTAGTCATATATTGCAGATCTACATTATAATCTTTCCTACTTTTATTTATATTGCCTATTCTTTTTTCTTTAATGCTTTGTGGGTCGATATTTGGTTCTTTATTTTCAAAGAAAATTTCATAAGGTCGACTATTAGTTGAGGAATGTATTAACGTGTGGTTATATGTAAATAATATTTGTTCTATTGCAATTAATTTCAGTTCTTTATCCGATCCTGTGTTAATTAATCTTAATTTTTCATTTAAACTGGCATGTAATCTTTCGATATCAGCTATACCTGTCTTTCCTGTTGTAATTTCTAGTTCTATTTTTAATTCCTTTAGCCATTTTTGTAGTAATTCACTTATTAAACATGGATCTTTATCCATTTTAATCGTTTTTGGTATTCCCATAGTATTAAATATTTTTAATAAAGCTTTTTTCGATTCTAGCCATGTCCGTGAAGTGATGTGTTCTACCATTGCATATTTTGAATAAAGATCAATACATGTCAAATAACTTTGCTGTTCCCAAACCCAAATGTCTGCTACAAATTTCTCTCGTCTTTTTGTAACTGGTGGCGTTAATTTAAAAGGTCTATTCGTAGCTTGATGCTCAAACTTACAAGTGCTACACATTTCACATTCATTTATTATTTGTTGAATTAACCTTGCGTAATTTGTGAAATAATACTTTTCTTCAAAAGTTTTAATAACTTTATTTATACCTGCATGTATTCCATTTAAATGTATTTCGTAGATAATTTCCTTAAATTGTTCGTAGTTCTCTATATCTTCTACTATTCTTTTAGTCCTTAAAACCTTTACGTTCGAGGATGGTAAAATAATCGTTGAATATACTCGTTGAAAGTGATTAAAGCCCTCATCGTTACTGAAGTAAACGCCACAGACGTATTTCCCTAAAATATACCTTTTAATCATTTCTTTAAAATAGTTATCCGTGAATTTTTCTGTTTTTAATTCGTATCTTGTTTTATCTTGAATTTTTGTAATACGTATTCCTACTCGTTCAGTTTCTTTAAAAATCATTTGATGCTTAAACGTATTTAATGTCTTTTCTGAAATACCTATATATGATGTATTGTCTTCTAATGCTGAATGGATTGTGGCTATGTCTGATCGTATATCTACATCATTATCTTCTTCATTATTAAAGTTTTCTGAAATTTCTTTCCATAGAGGTATGGTCTGAAATATTTCGTTGACCAAACGATTGCTAATAATTCTTTTTCTGTAGTGGAGTAGTTCAACTCATGTACATTGAGGGTCCTACTTGCAAAACAAATGGGGTGATGATCTTGACTAAGAACAGCCCCAATTGCAAAATTACTGGCGTCCGTTGTTAGCACAAAGGGTTTTTCGAAATCTGGATGTTTCAAAATTGGGTCGGAACTAATTAAAAGTTTCAATTGTTCGAAGGATTTTTTAAATTCATCGGATTGATTATTGACTGATTTTACTTCGCCTTTTAATTGTTTTGTCATAGGTTTAGCTATTTTAGAAAAATCTTTAATAAATTTCCTGTAAAACCCAGCCATACCCAGAAACTGTTTTATATGTTTCTGAGTTCGTGGTAATGGGTAGTCTGAAATAGCTTTAATTTTGTTAGGGTTTGGTTTAATGCCATCGGTTGTAATTATGTGACCGAGAAATTCCGTTTCCTTTTTAAGGAATTCGCACTTAGTCAACTGTATCTTCAGATTCGCTTCTTGCAATTTTTGAAATATTTTTCTGATTGATTGAATGTGTTCTTGTAGAGATGTCGAGAAAATTATAATATCGTCTAGATAAACTAGACATATTTTATTCACGTACTCAGATAATACATTGTTCATCAGCCTCTGGAAGGTGGCTGGGGCATTCTTTAGCCCAAAAGGCATTCTTTTGAACTCATAGTGCCCGTTGGCAGTTGAAAATGCCGTCTTTGACATACTGTTTGGTTCTATCTCTATCTGATGAAAGCCTTTTGCTAAATCAAGAGTTGTAAAATAATTACATTTTCCTAACTTGTCTAGAATAGTTTCTATGTTTGGAACAGGATATTTGTCATCAATAGTGATGTCGTTTAACTTTCTATAGTCGATGACAATCCTCCATTGTTTTTCGCCACTAGCATCCATTTTTTTTGGAATAATCCAAATAGGTGCAGAATATGGTGATTGCGATGGTTGTATTATTTCTTGTTCTAGCATTTCCCTGATCTGTTTCTCTACTTCGTCTTTATGGACATAGGGATATCGATATAGTTTTGTATAAATTGGATCTTCATGTTTTGTTCTAATTTCATGCTTAATTTTGTTTGTGAAAGTCAAATTTTCGCCTTCATGGTAACATATGTCACGAAATTCTCTAAGTGTTCTGTTAATTTCAAACTTTTCCTCTTTATTCAAATGATCTAACCTAAATTCACTCCTCTTTTCTTTTTCTACTTCTACGTTCTGTTTATGAAATACCGTATTGTAATTTTCTTCTTCCTTTGTTTCATCTTTACAATGAAGTGAATATTCTTTATTATTTAATGTAATTACTTTATTTTTGTAATCCATGTTACAATTCAAGACATTTAATATGTCGTTACCGAATAGTATATCGTAATCGTTACTGAATTTGTGAACAAATAATTTTAATTTGCCCTTAATAGTTCCTACTGCATCAATTAACTGTGTTTTATTTACTGTAGTTTTGCCTGTCATAGTTCTAATGGTTTTTATTTCAGTTTTTGTTATTGGGAATTTTAATGTGTTTGGATTAACGAAACTTAAAGTTGATCCACTATCTATTAATATTTTATATATATTATTGTTTATTGATTGTTTAATGTGGGGTAATTTTCCGAGGCTGGTTGATGAAAATTTTCTTCAACTACATCCATGGGTCTCGGAACGCCGTATGTTCTTATTCTTGATTGGTTACTATCGCTTTCTCTTTGCCTGTTCATGGGTATACGATTGTTCGGGTTAACATTATGATATTGGGGTCTATAACTTTGTTGTTGATATTGAGGTCTAAAAATTTGTTGTTGATATTGAGGTCTAAATATTTGCTGTTGATATTGAGGTCTATAACTTTGATAATTCCTATTTGTATTAGAAGGGAACTGTTGTATTGGAGTTTGCGTTACTCGGGGTTTTGATATATTTGTTGAACAATATGAAACTAGAGTATTTTCAAGCAATAGTTCAAATGCTGGTTCAATTTTAAGTAAGCCGCGAGAGAGGATAACTGCTTGAAAGTGGGGTGGCAAACCATTCCGAAAAGCTTCAAATGCTTTTTTCTCGCATTCAATTGAATACATATTTTTAATGAGTTCTACTTCGTTACTTAAAATAATTTTATCTTTACATCTACATAGATGATTGTTTATATTCTTATAAAACTCTTCTACACCATTTTTAAATACAATTGTATTAAAATTAATTAATAAATTAGCAATGCTTGTCTTCTCACCAAATTCCTGTATTAATTTTATTTTCAATTCGCCCCAAGTGTTGATTGCTGTCTTCCTAACTACATTGGTCGCTTCGCCTTGGATAGTGTTAATGATGTTCATCAAAAATAGTCGTTGTTCGTCCTCTGTAAACTCGTTCAAATACCCTGTGACAGACTCTATGCTCTTTATGTATTGAGCTAACTCGTCTGTTTTTCCGTCGAAGGGTTTTATAGATTTTAATGTTTTTATTATGATGTCCTTTTTGATTTCCATTTTGATTTTTTTTTTTTTTTTTTTTATATGCTTTCTTTTATATTTTTATATTGAGAATATTTGTATTCTATTATGGGTATTTTTTTTTCACTTTTCGTCACTACTTAATCTTATACTTAATCGTATGCTTAAAGGGAACTTAAGCTCTTTTGCGGATACCATATATATTAATGATATCCTACCGACTGCGCCAAAAATATGTTTTTATATTAAATATAACAAAAAAACTTAGTTTTACTTCCGATCGACGTCAGAAGGAGCCAAATTAAAATACCGAACAATTCTGTTTTAAATTAGTTTATTGGTATGCTCTCATCTTGAGTGCTCGAATTCAACTGACTTACAAAATAGTTTTAATTCGAAGCGATGCTTCGATATGAGATTATCTTCGTCGCAAAAGGCGACGTTTATTATTTTTAGTAATGCTGACGTTGGCGAATGCAACATCACTGGAGGTGGCCACACAGAAGTGTTGACTTCGCAGAAGGCGACTTAATTATGTAAACAAAGTATCAATTTGCTTAAGACAAATTGATTCTTAGAAAATGCCAACGTTTGGTTCGCTTTCTTTATACGTAGTAGTGGATATGTCACTCATTAGCGACAGTCACACATATTTATTTATTTAACTACTATACATAATGGGCCTTAGCAATAAACATTTTTAGTTTCGACTTTAAATTTACGGAAGCTCACAATGGCGAAATTTGTATAGAAAATATTTCCACTGTAAACTACTTAAATTTAGAGTCGAAACTAAAAATCTTTATTGCTAAGGCCCAATGTCACAGTTATTCAATAAAGGACAGATTTTAAAAGCTTATTATTGTTTTACATTTTTTCCAATATTTTTTTTTAAATTGAATTTCGATACCTATATTGAAATCAAATCACATGATTGTACTTATTAAAATCCCTCGTCAGGTTATTAGTGGGGCCATTACTCCCATAGTTACATCGAGATGTCCTTTGGTATGAAAAATTTGGGTTCCTTGTTGTCCTCGGTCTGGTATTGATGTTTATGGAATTTAGAACATTTGTGGAGTTGACATTAACAGTCAGAACGCAAAACAGGAATATAACATTGGATGTCTCTCTTCGTTTTTCCAAAGTCTAAAGATTCATCAACTTTAATCGACTTATGTAGAGTGGAAGACGACTTTCGGGGTTCCAAGGCAAATCACGTGAAGCAAAAAGAGGAAATTGCTTTTGAATACTTTCAATTCTTGAGATTCCAGATTCATGGGACGAACACCAAGCAGGACTACAGTATTTCAAAACAGGTCGGACGAGAGAACAGTATCGAATTTTGATCACATAGGGATCCTTAAATTGTTTGGAGAAACGTTTTATAAGTCCCAATCGGCTTCTTGCCTTGCTAACAATGGAATCAAAATGGAGATCGAAGGTGAGCTTTTTGTCAAAGACCACACCAAGATCATTGAAGAAATCAGCACTTTCAAAAGCTTCCTCATTGATAAAATAAATTGGCGTAGTTTGATTTTGGCGTCTCGTGAAGGTCATGCTTTTACACTTCTTAAGATTAAGCTGCATATGGTTTCTTCCACACCTATCCTACATAGTTTCAATGTCATGCCGTAAAAATATATAACCTTGTTGGCTACTATAATATGAATAGATTCAGCTTACGCAAGTAGAAAAATTTGTTAATATGTGATAAGAGGATATAGAGGAACACCATTTCAAAATCCAATGCGGGAATCCATAAAGTTGAACCACAGTTAAATAATATAGAGATGTCTCAAGTCTCATGCCAATGTAAAAAAATGCTGTACTTTTTGCGTTCGTCCAACAAAGATCGTCCAACAAATGGATGGTGAAAACCAAAACCCACCACACCTCATTCGAAAAGTGGTTGATTTTTTGTTTCAATGAATGCTACTTTTAGTTGAATTATGACCGCACGCAGAAAGGCATGTGTGCAGCGTGATGCTTTGTGGGGCAGGTAGATTTAATTCAACACTGAACAGTGGGTTAAAGGGTAAGGAAAGGAAGGATACAACATACAAGGTAAAAGGAAAGCGGAAGGACAAATAATGTCTTCTTTCGTATTGTCAATGCCTTACGATTGTACGCCGGCGGGGGGGTGAGGAAATATTCGGTGATGTAATGCATGATGGTTTTTGTTGGGAAGAGCAGCCGATTTGGTTTTGGATGCGCTTTGCTGAAAAGGTACCTCTTTGCGATATAAACATTTCAATTTGGGGATACAATTTTAATGTTCTTGTTGGGGTAGGTTTGCCTATGCATTCACATTATTTTTAGGGTTTTCATTATATTCGATACAATTGTATGTCAATTTTAGACTTATATAATTTTCTTTTGAATATAATTAATTAATTAATTAATAGGTACCCTATTAGGTAGGATTAATAACATTTAAACTGACAACTGTTGGGGTTTCTTCCCTGTTAATAAATAAAGTAGGATAACGAAAAAAGAATTCTGCGTTTTCAAGTTCCTGTTGTAGGAAATACGTAGATTGTCTGTATAGAATAGATGACATTATGTAACTACATAGGTACCTACCTACAAAATTTCGAACTCGAGATATTAATCAATTCTGATATTACGATGATAGAGGAACTCAAAAAAGTGAGTCGCAAAATTCTGTCCGGTCTGTCTGTCTGTCCGTCCTTCCACAGGCCTACAGCCTAAACGGCTTCCCGGATTACGTTTAAATCTCGGATTTTGAGTTTTTGGGCTTAAGTTCGGAAGTTTTTTTTTTTGCATGGTAACCTTAATATTATTGGTAGGTAGGTAGGTACTACCCGTATAAAATGTTCGTACCAGTTTGATTTGATCGAAAACGGCTCCAACGATTTCAACCAAAATTGATATTTAGGTAAGCTTAGGTAGGTGAGGTTACCCTGACTGCGTACCCAGTTTTTGGCTAAAAATTCGAACAACGGTACTTTTGAAATTTCAACATATCTCGAAAACGGTCGATCCGATTGTAACACAAATTCATTCCTAATTAAAATGCGTTCATTTATAACTTTATACCAAGCTCAATTTTTCTCTTATCGTTCAATGAATTTTTGAAGATAGTAGTAATTTTGTGAAAATTGAGTTTTGTTTAGCAATATCGATTTTGACCAAAATGGAAACTTAGAGTCAAATTGATGTTTTCAAAATTATTGTGTCCTTAATTTAAATCCCGCAAAAACCCAAATTCCAACTCAGGGCTTTTTCACTGCGCCACCTCTCGCGAACGTCTGACAAACATCCGAGAGTATAACTGTCTTGAAAGAGCTTCTCGACTAGCCGTTTGGAATCGGCATAAAATTGTAGATCTTCCATTCGTTCCAAAAATGAAATCTCACACAAAACGAATGGTTGTGAGAAGCTAGGCCTAGGGTCCCTACGGACCTGTTGCGCCAAAAATTATTATTATTATTATTAATTTTAAATTCGAAGAACCGAAAACGCTAATTTTAAAAACTACTCATATCTCGAAAACCCCATCTTCGATTTCGCGAAAACTCAAAAAAACGAAGTAATGCTAACATCCCGAACAATAACTTATAATCAGCTTTCAGCTCAATATAGTTAAGCAATGTTATTTCTTAAACTAAACATTGCAATATTTGGTACTGTTTTATCTGAACAATCTTACAAAAACCGCTCTAACGATTTTGAACAAAATACAACTACCTATTTTGAACAAAATACATATTGAAGATAGCGTTAGTATTCTAAACAAGAAGTCAGTTTTTTAAATTTTTCTCAAAAAAATACAACAGAAATCACGATCTATGTATTTTAGCATATTTACGGTATATTTTTGTATAATAGGCTTAATGCCTCATAGCTACGCCAAACTTAGTTTTAGCAAATACAACCCACTTCTTCTTTTTCCAACAATATTGAATAGGTATATCTTAAAATAATGCCAACCATTTGGGGCTTACACAATAAGAAAATCGAACTTTGGGGTGCAACCACACACGAGCATCGGGATATTCAATTTATTTACTTTCGACAATTGCCTGTTACTGAGAGCTTTAACTTTTAAAAGCTTATATTGTTATCTGATATAACTGCCAAATGAGATGAATATGCAAAAGTGGATTTTGTTTTCTTTTATCTAGTATCGAGAAAGTTTAGTTCGACCCAGTCGTGCACTTTTTTTCATTTACATGCCTGTAATCACTATGAAAAAAAGGAATAAAAAATAGTATTGTTCATCCCTGAAAATCAATCAAAACGCTCTGACTTTGTATCATGAATGCCGTTTAACATTATAATAATAAAACAATAACGTATTTTTAACTTTCGCTATTACGTAGTAAGAGAAAGATATTGTATTCGTTCAAAATTTCGAACTCGAGATGTTAAGCTAAATTAATAAGCAATAGTATTGTTCAAACTAAGCATTGCAATATTTGGTAGGTAGGTTCTAACGATTTTGATCAAGTAAGTATAACTCAACACCGTACTGACAATAAAAAGGTAATGACAACTGAAAAAATTCATTTTTTAGCAAATATTTCCCACTTCTTCTTTCTTTCAATCATAATTGATTATGGACCTTAAGATAATTCCAACCACTTGGAGAGTTACACAATCAAAAACTCCCACTTCATTTGCACCCCCATACACGTCCATCGGCATATTCAGTCTATAACTGCTAGTGGAAATTAAAAAAACAAATCTCTAAAACCTTACATATAAATATCTATGTAAAGATATCGGACTAATACGAACTACACTTTGCTTTGAAGTCAAAATTCTTGTAAAGTGTAAGAGTTTTTAAAACTCTCTAGCCAGAACTTGCAACAGTTCAATTGCTTCAACTTATAAAAACTCGCATTGTTATTATTGATATGTATGCACTGCCCAAAAGCCAATTTTGTTTAACAATATTCCTTTTTTATATTTTATAAACTGTTTCTTTTATCGAGCATTGCATAACGAAAACCCTAAAAATAATGTGAATGCATACCTACCCAAACAAGAAAATTAAAATTGTATCCCCAGCCGAAATGGAAATATCGCTTTAGATACTTTTTCAGCAAAACGAATCCAAAACCAAATCGGCTGCTCTTCCCAACAACACACCGAATATTTCCTCACTGCACATTGAAACAAAAAATCAACCACTTTTCGAATGAGGTGTGGTGGGTTTTGGTTTTCACCATCCATTTGTTGGACGATCTTTGTTGGACGAACGCAAAAAGTACAGCATTTTTTTACATTGGCATGAGACATCTGTATATTATTTATCTGTGGTTCAACTTTGTCGAATGTGTTACGTGCGTCCTGTCTGGGTCCTTGCTGGCATGCTGGTCCCGGTCCTTTTGCTCGCCGGAGGGCGTAGGATCTTGACCCAGGCACGTACAAAAATTCATGCCAGGCTTGGCGATAGATGGTCGTTCGCTCGCGAGATAAATCTATACCCACCCTACCTTGGCTGTCTTACTCGCGTCGACAGCCCCTTTACTGGCATCTTCACTCTTCAATTCATCGCATCATCCTCTCTCCTTCACCACTTCCTCACCCTCTCATTTCCCCTTTAGTTAAAACTCATTTCTTTTGGTATTTTTATGATCATTGCGAACAAAAATTCATTTTATTAAAATGTACTTCTCCGAGATTGATATTATATATATATATATATATGCGTATTTAAGTTTCTATTAAATATAGTTATGTTAATTTCGACTCACCAACTTTATAAAGCAACTGACGATGAAGTGGCCACAGCATCCGGGTTGCTCCTTCGGTGTTTAATTTTCCTTCTAGGTATACTTATAGACATATAACTATCAATCTTACTCTACTCAGTTACACTCTTATCCTACTGGTATATATATGCCGTAGGCCTATATATGGATTTCACTTTATAATCAATTAAATTCAAGTAAGTTTAACATTTATTTTTAAATCAAAAAAAATTGACTGGAGGAGCCAAGAGAAAAATATAAAAAAAATAAAAGTTTTCGTTGTCGCCAGCAGGGCTCGAACTTCGAGTTGCCGTTGCTATCGGTGGTTTGTCACCGCTACCGACTGCGCCGTTGGGCCTTTGTCGGGTCGGCCGTCCAACGGGTATTTCCGTTGGTTGTGACTTCGAAGATGTTGGTTGTATCCCACTGGGACAAATTTCGGACTTTTCGGGAAGTGGTATATGA
Organism: Cheilosia vernalis; assembly: GCA_949126925.1. Lineage (NCBI taxonomy): Eukaryota > Metazoa > Arthropoda > Insecta > Diptera > Syrphidae > Cheilosia > Cheilosia vernalis. The sequence goes on from OX421358.1 coordinate 47,985,128, forward strand.
CACAATTTAAACTTTTCGGCTAGCGATAATTTGCTAGGCCGACTTCACCGAAAATCAGTGGTGTCGAACGTTTCTATCCAAAAAAAATCCTTTATTACCGGAATAGCTACTACGGTTCTCTACATACCCTCTCTTTATATCTCCTTCCTTTCAGGTTTGTTTCAAGTAATTTCTCACTATTGCGCGAACTTTCCTTAATATATTTTTGCGGACACTGTCCTTTTATCTTTCTTTATCGGAATTTTCAAATTTTCGGATTTAGTTCGCCGTTCACTATGTGCACTCTGGACTTTTAAATCTTAATTAGTACGTTATTTTATCTTTTCGTACTGTGCATGTCCGAAACAAAGGGATTTCCCCTTTCTTTTCTTTCAGAGAGTGTTTGATTTAGTTTGCGAGAAACTGCCGCAAACTTTTCTCAACGAGACTCACTTTCCCTAATCTTAACGTTTTTTTCTAGGAAGTGTTTGGATTTTTGTTTATGAACAACCCTACAACAGCTGTCGAAGCTGTTTGACATTCCACTCCTTCTTGCAACCTGAAAGTCATTTTCTGTCAGCTATCGCATGGTTGGCTTGTTTTGTTTTATTTTATTTTAATTACTTTCATTCCGTAACACAGGGCTTGGCGTTTTTTGATAAATTTTATCCATGAATGGCAAACAAGAACCCACGCGTGTGCAACCTAAACTAACTAAAATGTGAAGTTTAATTGTGTTTACCTGTAGGAATTTAGAGCTACTGTTCATTGCGTGGAAATAAGTTCTACTTCTCGTGGGTCGCGAACCCCGCTATACAGCCGGGCAATTTCAGATAAGTGTGATCTCTGTGGATTTATTTAGTGCTCGATACTTTGTGATATTCTTTTTTGTTTCCAGGTTATTGTCGGATATCTTTTGCATGGTATGTGCCAAGAAGTTTGCCGGCTCGTGTCTCCAATACGTACATGCAATTCCCTACTACTTCGCGCACTCGGGATTTGAGGAATTTTCGCATTAGCTTAGCGTTTTGTCCCTGTAGAAAATTGCTTTGAGCGAAGTTGCGGTGGAATACTTCTTGACCCACCTTATACGTTACCACTCTGGATCTCGAATTGTAAGTCCTTTTAGATTTTTCGTGCGCATGTGACAGGTTTAATGCCATTCGCTCCCGATCGAGCGATATCTTGGCCTATTTTGGTGTTATCAACATCTCCGGATCAGACAACGCCTTAAGTTCGCGTAGTATTTGATAAGCTGAGCCATGCGTGACCATGTTCTGACCGAAAAGCGCGTAATAAGGCTGGCACAGGCGATGCTCGACAGGTGCGAATCCCAATCATTTTGCTGCTCAGCTATCAAAACTCTCAGCTTACTTAGGACGCTACGGTTGACCCTTTCGGAGATGTTTGCTTGTGGCGAATATAGGGCGGTGCGCACATGCCTAACACCATAAGCATCCAAAAACTGCTTGAATTCGTTCGACACGAACTGTCGTCCATTATCTGAATGGATTACTTCGGGTGTGCCAAAGGCGTGGAAGATATCATTTTCCAAAAATTGCACTATACGTGACGAAGTAGCTTTCGGGAGCGCTTTTAAGAAGGTATACTTCGTGAAGTGATCTACCGCTATGAATACGGACACATTACCTCGCTTGGTACGTGGATATGGTCCTAAGAGGTCGATGTACACTCGTTGCATCGGTCTTTCAGAAACTATCTGCCTGGTAATTGGAGGACGAAGAGTTACGTTTGGTGCCTTTACGGACTTGCAAATGTCACATCCACTCACAAACTGTCTGATGTCCTTGGCCATTCTGGGCCAATAATACTTATCGCGTATACGAGCATATGTTTTTGCAAACCCACTGTGTGAGCAAAGCTTCGTATTATGGGCCATTTCGACAGCAGTCTGTGTGAGTGCATCAGGCAGCCACAAGCGCCAAAGCGAGTCCTCATCCCCAACTTCCTCGTTCCTGAACCTAATTCTTTTGTATATGTATTTGCCTGATACAACTAGGTCAGGAAGTACGGATTGGTTCTTCGTGATGTTCTCTCTCAACTTGGAATAGTTCTCCGAGTCAAACTCTGCCGACGTCAAATCTACTTCTACACCGATCGACGTCACTGAAATTTCCTCCATATCGCAACGCGATAAAGCACCTGGTACTACATTGAGGGACCCCTTCCGATGCTCGATTTGGAAATCGAATCTTTGGAGCTCCAGACTCCATCTCGCCAGTCTACCGCTCAGCTCTTTTTGTGACATCAGCCACTTGAGACTTGAGTGATCGGTTACTACTCTAAACGGGAGACCCTCAACATAGGCCCTGAACTTTCGAACGCTTAAAACAGCGGCCAGACATTCCAGCTCCGTGACGGTGTAGTTTTTCTGGGCTTTATTAAGCTTTTTTGACATAAACGCTATCGGCGTTTCGTTTTGACTCTCATCAAGTTGATAGAGAACTCCACCTACTCCCTCTGAGGACGCATCGCACTGTATAGTAAACAGTTTACTAAAATCAGGCTGTGACAGCACTGGTGCGGAGGTAAGTTCCGTTTTCAATTGGTTGAAACCTTCAATCGCTTCAGGTGTTAATTCGAAGTTCTTCTTTTTCTTTAAACAGTCGGACAATGGGGCTGCGAGATCGGAATAGTTTCGTATAAACCGCCTATACCAACCGGTTAAGCCTAAGAATCTTCGAATTTGTCTTGGGGTCTTGGGAACAGGAAACTGGACCATTGCCTCCACTTTGTCCGGATTGGTCTTCAAAGTGCCCTGGCCGACAATATATCCGAGATATTTTATCTCCCTCATGCAGAACTTGCTCTTATCGAGGTTAATGGTTAAGTTCGCCCTCCGTAAGCAGCCAGCCACCTCGGTCAGTATTCGAATGTGGGACTCGAAATCCGCCGAACATATCAACAGGCCATCTAAGTAGACAAAGACATGCTCTCGTAGACGTGAGGGAATCACTCGATCCATGAGGCGACACATCCTTTGGGCGGCGTTGCATAACCCGAACGGCATAACAACGAATTGGTAAAGCGGCCGACCCGGCACTGCAAATGCCGTTTTGCTTTTTGACTCTTCGTCGAGCGGGATTTGCCAAAACGCATCTTTTAGATCGAGCCCCGTGATAAAGAATGTGTCTTGTAGTCTACTTAGCAGGCCGTCGATATGTGGCAGCGGATAAGCGTCTTTTACTGTCACCGCGTTGACTTTGCGAAAGTCCAAACACCGACGAACTTTCCCAGGCTTCCTGACTAGTACGGTTGGCGAACACCAGGGAGAGTTACTCTCCTCGATTACGCCAAGTCCTAACATGCGGTCCAGTTCCTTAAAAACTTCCTCCTGACGGACCGGAGACAATGGGTAGTGTCGTGATTTTATTGGCACTGCGTTGCCAACATCAATAGAGTGCGTTTCCAGATGTGTTCTCCCCAGACCTACATCGACGAAATTCGGAAACAACTTTTTGGTGGTATTTAAGCGGAGTTTTTGCTCTGGATTCAATTCTATTAGTTCAGCCTGTTCTTTAAAATCTACTTCCTCTTGTTCCAGCAAGACATCGGTTCGGATTTCGCTGACTTGTGGGATAAGGTGAAACTCTCTCCAGAAGTCCATTCCTAGGTACAGCTTCTGGGTTAAGTTTGGAATCAGGTAAAAAGAAATGGGTTTCGTGACACCGTTTAAGGTAGTTTCTACCACGCAATAGCCCACGATGTCGTGAGACTTCCCATCTGCCGTTCGCACATGGTTCTTATACGGGTTCACTTTGATTCCACTTCTTTCCACCAAATCCCAACACCCACTACCTAGAACAGAGATAGAAGCGCCACTGTCCAGCAAGCCATAGACTTGTTCCGTGCCTATCTGTACGTTGGCGTACATTCTACCATCTGTTTCTGAACAGAGAATGGACTCCAAAATTAACTTGCGAAATTTTTGGCGGTTCCGAAACCGATGTCTGCACTTCCGTATATGATCGCTCACTGAACTACTATTTGTTCCCATTATCTGAGAACGAACCTTATAATAATTCAGCTTACGATCATGGAGGGATTTCAATGAAAAGGTCTTAATTGGATGACTGTCTGAAATATTTATTTCTTCTCTTTTTAGGATGTGTATCGGACAGGAGCGAGAAGAGGACTCCTGACTTGGTGATCTAATATCTATTGGTGTGAGGGGTCGGGGTTGTTCTGGCCGGAACGGATCTCCCCGCGTCTTGTCTCGTTCCCCTGGTGGTTTACCGAATGCCTAGTACACTCTGGGCTACTCACACCCTTAAAACCACACATAAAACAAAACAAATTCCTACTGTGGGATGGACACTGGTAGAAGGTGTGTCCTGACTGGTCGCAATTCCAGCAAACAAGTGCAGCAGGAGGGACTCTTCTTCTGGCAGGAATCATGGCAGCCACTTCTTCTGACTCTGAATCCGATGGCTCTGGATTCTCTAGCCTAATCTCGTTCACTTGCCTCTGTGAACTACGCTTGGCCAAGAAACGTTCAGCTTCCCTGGCTTTACTTCTTAGCTGTTCAAGCGACCTAATGTCAGCAGCTAATAGCACCTCACCCAACTTGTCTTTATAATTTGTCCGTACGATATCGATAAGCTTTTTCGGATCAAAGGGCTCATTGAGACGATCATTCAAATTCATTACTGCACCATAAAAGTCATCGAACGACTCTTTGTACCCTTGTTTTCTGGTTATTAATCTCATAAAGACGTCCACATCATTTTCTTGGCGGCCAAACTCCTTTTTCATTGCCGCCTTAACGTCAGCAAATCTTGCGGTTAGGTTTTTACGCAGATACGCCCAAAACCAAGAGTTTGCTTTGCCCACAAGCAACGTGTGGAAATTTGTCGTCATTTGCTCGTCGCTGTATGCCGACGAAGTTTGAAGACGGTCGACTTTGAATAAAAAGTTGGAAATGTTTTCTGTCCCATCGTATTTGATGTTCCACCTGTCCAACCGGCAGATTTCTGGTGCGCTAACGCTAGTACCTGTTCGTGCATTAGAACCTGAAGGTAACACATGGTTGGCATTTTGGATAGGTGGAGTTGCGTTGGTATACGCCTGATCAACCATTGGTGCAGGTAGTTGTACATTTCCACTTAAGTTGGTACCTTGCAGTGGTGCTTGACTAACTCTGACTTCCAAACTTTTCAGGACTTTCGACATAACAACATCGAATTGCTGAAAGAAGTGAATTTGGTTGATCATCAGAGTCTTGTCAATTCGGTCGGCCAGACTGTTGACATTACAATTACCAGTATTCTCAATCGAGCCTGGTGATGGACCTGCGGCTTCGTCTCCACAATTAGCGGGAGGAACTTGCTGTTCCTCTTCGGACATCGTTGCTGTAGAATTGACTACAGTCGAGTTCAATTCTTGTGAATAGCTGACTGACCGATCAAAATTGAAGCGATCGATTGTGCTGTTAAATCGTCCAGCAAACCTTTCGAAACTCGCTGCTGAAGTGGTAGGATATCGATAGAAGTCGTTAGGTAAGGGTACTTCTCTACCTTCTCCACTCATAACCGATAGCAGTGGACCCGCGATAGATTTAAAAAGTTCCTACTACTAAATGAATTCACAAACTAATGGAGTAGGAGCTATTGACGAATTCAAGATAAATGGTAAATATGTATAAAAAATTTGCTATAATGAACGGTTCTGCTTCAATTCCGGCAGAAATAAAGGCGAAGAATTGCAACGGTGAGAGAACAACAATACAGGAAAGAATATATCAAGGAGGGAAACGTAAAAGAAGATATGAAGAGGTATGTAGAAATATAACAATCAAAATTATTCAATGGTATTTAAATAAAATTCTATTTGCATAACAGGTCGAGGATGAGACCAATGGCTGAGAGAGGATTGCGCTGGAGAAAGGTGAAGATGCCGAAGTGCTACTAGCCAAAAAAATAAAAAAAGTTAAACAATCTATATTACACGGTAAAATTTGTGACTCTACTTAACTCAAATTACTCAGTTAGTAATAATTTCCTATCAGGGCTCTTATAACCAGATTTTCTAATCGCAACAGACTCTGATTGTACTAGTGGCGTGAACTCATTTGATGGATCTTCCAGAAGACATCATTAAAGACATCTCAGAGGCTCATCAAAAAAACTTTATGTATGTGTTTGTGGGTATCCGGACATGTGTGAACCTGTTTTACAAATTCCCACATGAATCAAGACACCCTAGAACACATTTTGAGACGTTTGACTCCACCTGTATCATCGCAACGCGATACCGAATGTGCATCATTCAGTCATCGGGACTTATGACGTAGATGAAATCAATGTTGTCATATCAAAAAAAATAAAAAAAATCCAATGTGAAATCAAAAAAATGAAAGGCTCAAAAAAATCAAGTCGCTATTCTACTATAGCGAGCTACTCGTTGTAGATGCCATTTTTCGTCGAAGACATCGTTCTTTACAACAAACACGTTGGGCGCCATTTTGTTACGTGCGTCCTGTCTGGGTCCTTGCTGGCATGCTGGTCCCGGTCCTTTTGCTCGCCGGAGGGCGTAGGATCTCGACCCAGGCACGTACAAAAATTCATGTATTCATTTTTTTTTTAAATTTGCCTGAATAAAATTATTGAAAAATGTTCAATGAATACCTGTATTATTGAAAACGCGTTTTTCACGCTTAAGGGGGGAAATCCCAATAAAATTTTAAGAAGGAAATCAGTTGAATGAAATATACCTGATCCATTTCACTTGGTAATTCTATGATGACTTGTACCTATATACCTGAACTAATTCACTCGTTAAATTCTGTAATGATGGAAATTAAACCGCATGTGATTACCGTAGCAATAAAATATATTTTTTGTGTTAAGTGTACCTACCTGTTAAACATGAATTGTTACTTAAAACCATATCATAAAATGTATTGTTTACTTCTTTACCTTTTTTATTTATTCTAGGACTATGAGGAACGCTAAAACAATTTTTGAACAACATTATTAAATAACCTTGCAAAAAGTCTTGAATGTGATAATTTATTTTAATGCTTATTTGTTTTTTTGCTTTTGGTACCACGCCCATTTATCCCATTCCGCCCATTTTCAGTTCGACTACTAATATTTGTAATTGATGGACTCGAACAAAATTTGAAGGCTATATAGCTATTATAGTACCCTAGATATTTAATATTAATATTAATTTTGTATATGAGCTAAATATTCAGTTTGTATGGGAGCTGCCACGCCCACTCTTATGATCCCGCCAATTTTCCCATGACTATTCACATTAACCAATAATCAACGTGCACAAATTTCTAAGACTATGGCTATTATAGTACTGTAGATATATGATATTAAATATTTACTTTTTATGGGAGCTGCCACTCCCACTGGTCCGATCCCGCCCATTTTTTTCCTGATTATTCAAATCAGTAACATATGGGATACTGCAATGTTTCAAAAATCTTGCTATCACAATTGTCAAGATATAGGTATGATGTTATTCAATTTATGTGGGAGGGGACATGCCCCCTTGAAATATAATAGCCGAAAACCTAATTTGGACTATAACCTTTCAAATGAAATCGGTTTGGGCCAAATCGGTTGGATAGTTTTAGAGTCTATAGAGGACGAACATGGAACATTGTATTTTATATATATAGATAGATATGAACAGTCAAATCAATCATGTAACAACAATTTAATGCGTGAAATTTTTATTGAATTTGAACAGATTAATCGTTTTCTGCGTTCTTATACTGCAATGAAAGATTATTGTTTAAGAACTGAATTTAGAAGTACAAGTGTATGTATGCTTATAAATGTCAACAAAAATATAGATCTTCGACGTTACAATGATGCAGTACAAACTGATGTTGCTGTTATTTTTTACACAGTTGATGTTTAGCCACCATTTGAACGAAATATGATTTTTTTTTTAAAAACCAATGGCACTGTCAAGAACAATTAAGTCTTATACCATGTTCCCACCAGCATGATTTAGCTAAATCCACTTGAATTAGCTAATGCTAAATCATCTCATAAATAACGTAATTTACCATACATTTTCGTGATTACTAATTACATGATTTATACGTGTTTAAATTTTAATTACTTATCTGTCATCGCAAATCCACACAAAATAAAATCGAACATACCTGTTATTATTTCAAATCTGTTCAATTCAAATCAAATTTATTCAACAAAAAAAACAAATGTCAAAAAAATTATTTCAAATTCAATATTCTTCGGTGAGTTTTGGTATTTTTATTTACATACAATCATAAATTGTTTTATTTGTGATAGGTATGGGAACAAATCAAAAACAACACAAAAAAAAACTACCTTGACCGAAGGGGATGAACTCTTTCTCCAGGATGTCAAATTAAAACACGTAAAGTTGGAGACGCCTTTCGTGATTTATAAATCACACGAGCTAAATTACGTTGGCGGGAACATGGTATAAGCCTCCTAAACAAAGAGGTCCAAAATCTACAGAATTGCATCATACAATCATTTGAAACCGCGTGCCCACTAAAATCCGTTCCCAGATCCTCAAAAAAGCCATGGTGGAACGGCGAACTCCGCGGAGCAAATAGAGTGGCGCGACTAAAATTCAATAGCGCAAGGCAATCTAACGATGCAGAAGATTGGGAGTGAAAGAAGTTTTAAAAAAACTCACAAGAACTGCCAAAAGGGTCTCCTCGAAAACTTTCTGTGCTAATATGAGTGATAATAATGGGGCTGCCGATTTTGACAATGGAACATCGAAGCCATCAACTCAATAAATTGGGTAAATAAGGCAAACACTACAGGGACACTTGAAAATCTAATGGACACCCATTTCCCAAACTGTTTCACTGGGACAACAACACTCTCTACAGAATGTTTGACCCAGCATCTCTAGTAAATATTTCAGGCTACAGGCCAACTCAATGGCAGGAGGTTAAAGTTGTGTTCCTGCCCAAACCGGGTAAAGATTTAACCACTACAAGAGGATACCGACCCATTAGCCTCACATCATTTCTACTCAAAAGTCAAAACACTGGAGAGGATATGTGACATAACAATTAGGACACGAATTTCAAGCCCATGGCTGAGTACTATTCAACAAGCCTATTATTATTAAGTAATAGGCCCTGTACACTGCGACCAGAAGAGATCTATTGTGTTGGCCTCTAATATTTAACCCAGGGAGCTATTGAGGCTCTTTATAAACCTCAGTACCCTTATTGGTTCCATGTTTCCTATATCTGCAGGGCTCAAGATCGCCCTTTGCATATGGAAAGCTCTGCTCCTTGCCACAGCAGGGCATTCGCAGAGTATGTGTTCCGTTGTCTCCTCCTCTTCTCCGCAGAGTCGACAGGAGTCATCGTCGGATAGTCCCATTTTTTTGAGATGGTATCTTAGTGGCCAGTGACCGGTAAGATAACCCGTTAGGATCCTTAGATCTTCTTTGCTTAGCTCGAGTAACTTTTTTGCTTTACTACGAGCTGGGTTAATGAATCTTTTTGCCTGCCTCTGTCCCTTGGATTCCGTCCAGTATTTGGCAAGGAGTTCATCTTCCCATTTCCTGAATTTTGAGTGTACGTAACTCAGTGGTACCCCGAAGTAGGGTTCAGGACCGGTGAGCAGGCGTGATGCGCCTCTTCTCGCCAGGCAATCCGCTCTTTCATTGCCCGAAAATCCCTCGTGACCCGGTATCCAAGCAACGGTGACTGTGTTGTCCTTGGCCAGATCTTCGAGGAGGTTTAAACATTCCCAAACCAGTTTTGATCTGATGGAGTACGATCTCAGTGCCTTAAGAGCAGCCTGACTGTCTGAGAGAATGTATATGCGGGCACCTTTTATACGTCTTCGTAGGCATTCTCGGACACATATCTCTATGGCGTGAACCTCCGCTTGAAAGATGTCCGGTGATCTTCCCAGTGCTATAGCTTTATGGAACCTGGGGCCTAACTCTGTAATTCGATTCTAAAGTTAAATCGTTCGAATTCGGAAAATGCGTACTTTGTTATTTGAAAATCGAAAATTAAAATCCGAATTTTATTTATCTAGATACCTTTGCTCGAAAATCGGAAATCTCGTACTTTACAACTCTATTTTCGTTGATAAAAACATTCGAATTTCAAAAATTTCATTCGATATCTAATAACCATTCGGAAAAGTTTTGCTGAAAGGTATAAGTAATACTTTTTGATAAGATGCTATAAATTAATTGAAGAAAAGATAATAAATATTAATATGATGATATCATTATTTATTTTAAAGGGAAACCACGAATAAAAAATATTATGTTGTATTGGTTTTTTTTTGCTCTCAGAGCAATTTTTATGTTCGTTTGGTACAAAAAAAGCAATCCTTTTCAGATTTCAGAGCGCTTTTGCGAATCTAGATATTTTCTCAGATTTGCTTCAGATTAACCATACAAGTGCGTTTGAGTTTGACAACTGGTGGAGTTTGTTTACGCTTTAGTGATTTTTTCCTACAGCAAAGAAAGTCATTGCATCGGGTGAATTTATTTCTGTAAATTATTTATGTATAAATATGTAGAAATCAATCAGGATGGAAATTTCGAATTTTTTAATACAAAATTTAACCAGTGAATGGAAATCGCTTAGAAAAGTGTCGAAGACTACACATATTCAAATCAACAGTAAATCTGAAAAACAAGAAGTTTTGACACAGCTGTTTTTCGATAGCTTACAGACTTCAGAAGTAACCAGTGAATCGATCTTGACCTATTTGGTGCTGGTATCCACCTTGTGCAAGAAATTTAATGGTTGCTTTCTCTCAGATCATCACTTAAGCTGTTCAAAACATACATAAATGCATCTTTTGAAAGGCGATCATTTTTCAAACTAGAAAAAACATTTAGTATAGGTAAATAAATTATTTCGTCATTTAATTTTGCGTTTTATAACATTACCTTTTACTTGATAAAACCATTATGTTAGAATTGTCTCTAAGTATCTTTCTTTGAATTCTTTCTTCAGCACAAATTTCTTCATCGAGCCACAATGCTACTGAATCCATATCCATTGCGAAATTCAATTATTGTCAACGAACAAATTTTAATTATCAAAAACGAATTATTTGACTTTTTGTTGAAATTAAAATGTAATTTTTGACAAAAAACAATTCGAGTCTCGGAACATTTATTCGAAAGTTGCAAAGATATCGTACAACATATCCTTTCGATTCGAAAGTTGTACAGAGTAACGTTTGAAATTAGAATCGGAAACAACCTTCGAACAGTTTTTACTTTCGAATCGAATTAGAGAGTTAGGCCCCTGGGCCCATAGACCCCAGCACCGGTGGCATCATCTTCCATCTTTGAACCGTCGGTGTACCAGATTTGTGATCCTGGCGGTATTACGAATTGGTTGGTTCTCCAGGTACTCCTGTCAGATATGACTATCTTAAATTTTCTGGAGAAGCGAAGCCGTTTAAGCATGGTGTCAGATACCTTGATCACAGGATCATCTTGAAGCATTTGTAGTACCCGAAGGTGTCCTGTGAGGTTTCCTGCTTTAAGATTTGATATATCGGGCAGCCTTAGGGCACTAAGACCTGCTTCCTTCTTTACAGAAATATGTAGAGGCAACAGGCTGAGCATTGCCCCTATGGCTGCAGTTGGACAAGTCTTCATTGCCCCCGTTATACCAACACATGCTAAGCGATATATTTTGTTTAGTTTTTGTTGGGCCGTTGTTTGTTCGGTTTTTGGCCACCATGATATCGCTGCATAGGTGATCATTGGTTTGATGATCGTGTTGTACGACCAATAGATCATTTTTGGTTTTAAGCCCCAGGTTTTGCCGTAAAGACGCTGGCACATATAAATTGCCTATGTCGCCTTCTTTGTGACTTGATCAAGGTGTGAATTCCAGGTGAGGGTCTTGTCTAGGATTACTCCTAGATATTTTACCTCTCCTGATACGTCGATGATTGCGTTATTCAGCTTGATCGGTTTTAATTCTAGTTTTCTCTTTCTTGAGAATGGTATCAGGACTGTTTTTGAGGGATTTATGGTCAATCCTTTGTTCTGACACCATCTGTAGGTTAAGTTTAGGGCCCTTTGCATGATTTCCGATATTGTGGAGTCATGCTTGCCCATAACAGTGATTACTACATCATCTGCATAACCTTGTATTGTATACCCCGATTGTGTGAGGTGATCTAGGAGTTCATCTATGACTAGTGTCCAGAGGAGAGGAGAAAGTACTCCTCCTTGAGGACAGCCCCTAGTGGCTTTGACAGTCTTTTGTGAACCTCCGTATGGCAGACTAATGATTCTGCTTTCTAGCATATTCAGAACCCATTTTATGATTAGTGGGGCAATGCCTTTCCTTATCATAGCTTTCTTTATGGCATCGAAGGAGGTATTGTCAAACGCTCCCTGGATGTCAATGAAGGCACAGAGAGCCGTTTCCTTTACTGCGAGAGCCTTTTCTATCGTCGTTGTGAGGCTATGTATGGCAGTTTCGGTAGACTTGCCAGCTTGATATGCGAACTGGCTGGCATGAAGTGGGTTACATTTAAGGAACTGATCCCTTATATATTGATCTAGGACTTTCTCCATGGTTTTTAGGAGGAAGGAGCTAAGGCTGATGGGGCGATATGATTTCGCTAGTTGTTCCGATTTCCCACCTGCCTTTGGTATGAAGACCACCTTGACCTTAGTCCAGCTCAATGGTATATGGCTTAGAGATAGACTGGATCTGAAGACTCTAATTAGTTGGGGAACCAATAGATCCATACCCTGTTGTAGTAGGCAGGGGTAGATACCATCAGTTCAACAAGCCTACCAAAAAGGCAAAACATACCAAGGTGTGCCTCTCAGGCACTTTGTATCTGACTGTATATCTAATTGATTGTATAGCTAACTGTAATAAATTGTTAAACACATGTATAAACAAAGAGTTATATTATACATTTTGTTCATTTTAACTTTTATTGAACATATCCATTTACCTATTTATTTTATTCATTTTCTTTGCAGTTTCTGCAATTTATTGTTTTCTCCGAATGCTCAATACATACTGCTAGATTATTACTAGGGGTAGAGGGTGTCAGTAAAGTATGTTTATCAAGATATCTAAAATTCTGTAAATATATTCACTTCTATTTTAGTTGTTTTATGTGTCAAAAAGCAATTATTTAGAATACTAAAAGCCACAGTTCGATTAAAATTGTATCTAGAGAAATGTTGCGCTTTTTAGAATGGAATGGGCCTCCGAAGCACATACTTTGGTAGGATTAGGGTTAAATAGAAAATGAAGTGCTCAAAGGAAAACGGACTCGATAGCTCTATTTTTGGAATCGGAAGAGGAAGAACGAGAAGAGAGGTGTTCCCAGAGAAGAATACAAGACATGTTAATTTTTAGTTTTTTCTTTGCCTTTGTATAATTTATTAACTTCACTTAAATAAATAAGAAACTGAAAATTGCGTAAATACTTAATTTTCTTGATTTGGTCCCCATGCCTAAAATTACAAATAATAAACTAAAGAATTTCAAGGAGAAGTTCCTACTGGTAAATCTCAAGCAATAAGCAGTTCGTAGGAGCTGTAAGTATAGTTTTTGTTGCTCATTGGACTAATTGCATCTGCCCCAAGGATGACGGATAAAGGCAAGAAGAAGGCAGCAGATTGTGCTAAATGCGACAAGCCCAACAACAGCGAGGATATGGTCCAGTGCGACGCTTGCAAAAGGTGGTATCACTACAGCTGCGCTGGAGTAGATTCGTCTGGCGGATAGGAGTTTCGAATGCGCACCTTGTGCTGAGCTCATCGAGACAGTTCGTGGTAATGTGGCATCTGTCGATGCTAATGACGACAGGATGGTGTCACACAGCAAGGAGCAAAGTATTCAACGAAGCGTCGGCGCGACGGCACACTCAGCAAGAATAAGTGTTGCGTCATCGGGCAAGAAGAAACTTGAATTGGATCTAAGGCGACTTGAGGAGGAGAGGAAATTGGATATGCAGCTAATTATTGAAAGGCAGCAAAAGGAGAAAGAGCATCTTATCAAGCGGTACGAGTTGTTGGCTCAAGAGGATGACAACAGTTGTATTGAAGGGGAAAGCTGTTTGGCGAAAAGCAGGACGTCGGAATGGGTGGATCTAGTGAGGGCAAAGGGAGCTTCAGAAGATCTTAAGACCGGCGCTGTAATTCAGGCGGAGTTACTACCAAAATGTGCTGTTGAAGAAGTTCCAGAGGTGGGCTTGAGTAGGAACCAGGGGTGGAATCCCGTAAGGCGATAGTTGATAGTCGCTTTTGTGATAGTCAAATACGACAGTCACATCATTCTGCTTCTACGTAAGGTGATCGCAAAATAACTATAAAAATTTGGCATCACTTCATCATTTTGAAACAAAATATTTGCTGTCAGTTATTATTTGAATGATAACTGACAATTTCCTGGGAAAATATTATTATTTATTTTGAAAAAAAAAACCTACAACCATACAGTGTATGCTATGCCTGCCTTTTAGGACTACCTACACAAAAATTGTATCTACAGGTATAATGGTATGTAAATACATTGGGCCTTACCAATAATCATTTTTAACCTTCACACTAAATATTTCCTAGGTCACAATATGCAATTTTGTATGGAAAATTTTGCCATTGTGAGTTCGAAAAACTTAGCCTGGACACTAAAAATGATTATTGGTATTGCGGATTACCTATAATGTTCATAATATTACCTCCAGGTATTTTGTACTCTGGGAAGAAAAATTCTTTGGTTGATTCCAAAGGTACAAATTTTATCGTAGTTGGGCCTAGTTGCAATCGCATTTTTCTAATGACTCGGGCTGTTATTTCAGCTACAGTACTTTGACCTATTGGTGCAGCCCAGTAAGCTGGCTACTTGCTTTTGGTAACCGCCGCCTCCGAGAAGGTTTAACGTTGCAGCTAGTTGCAGAATTTGCGATAGGTATATGTGTTGGTTAAGACCATCTGGCAAGTCAAGCAATTTCACGACATTTAGAAAACCGTAACGAAAATATGATGAAACTCATATTTTCTTAGGAGGCGCACATTGGAATAATTTCTATCTTCTTCATTATCTCTTGAATGAATCAATAATTGTAACGAAGTAAACATTTTCACTATTCGTGAAACCGAAATCAACAAAAATGTGTGTAATTTATCTGAAAATGATAGATAAATAGGTGTCACACGAAAACGATCGCAAAAAAACGATAGTCACAGTGATAATCACCTTACGTAGAGCAAAAAATGTGATTGCGACTATCAACTATCGCAAATCGCCTTACAGAATTCCACCCCCAGATATCAGCTCGACAGATCGGCTAGACACTTTGGTTAACTTTGCTTTGTCAGTGCGCAACTTGTATGGGACGATGGAGGCGACTGGTCTGAAGAGTCATTTGAACAACCCTGTTCTACTTCAAGAGCTTGTTGAGAAGCTTCCAGCATCGATTCGACTCAATTGGGCATTGCATCGTATGACTGCGGAATTAAGTTTAGCCGACTTTGGCGAATGGCTCTAGAAATTGACGGAGGCTGCGAGCTCTGTCACAGCGTTTCCTCCAACTGATTGGAAAAATGAAAGCCGACAGGCGGGAATGCATGCTTACTCTGAGATGCAAAAGCCAAGGAAGAAACAAAGTAGCTCAAAAGGTGGGTGCTTTTTGTGCGAAGCAGATCACAGACTTTTGGATTGTAGCTTTGTAACGGGTGATTTTTTAAGAGGTTTAGAACTTTAAAAAAAAAAAAACACAAAAAATTCGAAAAAATGAATGAAATATTTATTTGAATCGATAGTTTGAACCTTGCAATTTAATGTTTAAAGATAATTTCATGCAAATGTTGACCGCGGCTGCGTCTCGGGTAGCCCATCCGCTGAGTCCAATTTTGGCATACTCTTTCACACATATCGGCCGGTATCTCACGAATGAATGCATGGATGTTGGCTTCCAGTGCGTCAATCGAAGCGGGCTTGTCCCTATACACATTAGCCTTGACATACCCCCACAAAAAATATTCTAATGGTGTCAAATCGCACGATCTAGGCGGCCAATTGACCGGCCCGAAACGTGAAATTAACTGTTCACCAAACTCGCCTCGCAATTGCGCCATTGTTTCGCGTGCTGTGTGGCATGTGGCACCGTCTTGTTGAAACCACATATCATGCAAGTCAAGAACTTCCATTTCGGGCAAAAAAAAGTTTGTTATCATCGCTCGGTAGCGTTCACCATTGACAGTAACGCTGCGATTCGCATCATCTTTGAAGAAATATGGCCCAATAATGCCGCCGGCCCATAAACCGCACCAAACAGTGGCTTTTTCGGGATGCATTGGTAGCTGTTGCAATGCTTCTGGCTGATCTTCACTCCAAATGCGGCAATTTTGCTTATTTACGTACCCATTCAACTAAAAATGAGCCTCATCGCTGAACACAATTTTTCATGGAAGCAGCGCGCGATGAACATTTCGAACCGAGCACGAATTTTGATAGTAAAATTCAATAATTTGCAAGCGTTGTTCATTTGTAAGACGATCCATGGTTAAATTGCAAACCAAACTGAAGCTGCTTGACAGTGACACAAGGTACTAAACACACGTCAGCTGTCAAAACCAGTGTTGCCAAAACCAAACCAGCTAAAAAATCACCCGTTATATACATTCCTATAGTAGCGCCAAGAAATCTAATAAAAATGTTTTGAGGAGGATTTCGACTTAGAGAGTCGACTATATGGGAAAATTAAAATCTTGTGTCTAAGTTTTAAGACATTTGTTCGACTTATGGAATATTCGACTTAAGGTAGATGGGGCCTGCAACCAAAACTGACCCTTTGGATGTACACAGCCGTCGTACGACCAATCCTTACCTACGGGTCAATAGTTTGGTGGCCGGCTCTAAGTAAATCTTACAACATAATCAAACTAAACAAAGTACAAAGAACGGCATGCATATAGGCACCACAGGCGCTCTACGGACAACACCGTCAGACGCCCCAGCCACATATTTATATTTTTATTATTTTTTCTTTTATCTCTCGCTTGGTGTCCTCTTTGAACACACTCAAATTTCCAATTAAATTACCTTTCGAATGTGCTTAGCAGCACCCTTTTTTCTTGTTGTTGAAATAAAATGTAAAAGATTGCCATTTTGTTATTCTTTGATGGACAGCCAAGCGGGAGAGACCAAAGTGAGTTGTTTTCTTTGTCATACTAATTTTAAACTAATTCGGCCTTACTAATAATCAATCACTAATGTCGACAACTAGTTAGATGTCAGCTTTAGTAAAAATGTACAGCTTTTGTGAAATGGTACCAATAAACAATTAGACCTCCACATTTACTAGTCCTACAACTTTCTTAGAATCTATTACATTTATTGTCATTGCAGAATTCAAATTTCATAATTTTTTTTCGTGAAAAACAAGGTCAACGGTCTCTTTCACAAGGAGGATTTTATTCTAAAAGAAGGAATACATAAATTACAATTCAATTTGCCCAACACATATCTTTCCAATGCTCTTTGAGACTTATTATAAGCAAAAATCAAAACACAAAATAGGAAATGCGCAAAATATCCGATGATCTGTCAAATATCATATGCAAATCAGTAATGCCCTATCGTTCGATCGGACACAATTTTCAGTACTTTTATGGTACGCTTTCAATTGTTTTCTAATACTACCTCGCGATTTCTTTATGAGTGCATTTGTGTCGTAATAAAATATCTTTCAAATTATTCAATAAACGGAGCACAGTTTATTTCAATGGTTTCATTTATTCGTAGGCTGACGATGTAAATCAAAACTTATTAGTGATGTAAACATCACAATTGCGTCGTTACCAAGTGAATATTTTTGAAAATATATATTACTTAATTCGGGAAACTTAGAAACCGACAAAAGTTGAAATTCGAACTGAAAAATAAAAAACGCATATTCTCGTACTACCTGTAAGGCTGTACTTGCACCCCCAGAAGTTAATAAACTTGTTATTTTGCATGTATTTTGCTGAGTTCTGATAATTCTATTTTTATAACTATATTTTCCGCGAAGGGAACCTTTTCACGCCAACCATTGTCTCATTAGAGATCCTCATTCTCGGTAAACAAACACCTTTTGCAAAGAGTTTGAAAAGGGTTTGGTTGCAACAAAATATCTACCTGTGTCGCCTAAGGTACTGAGAATTGTTGCAAAAAGGTACCTATAAGCCGTCCAAACTTTGGTAAGAAGATATTTTATTCTGTTTGCGACGACTGTCAAGAAAGTCTTGGAATTATCCCAAACTTATATCAAATTTATTTTTTATTAAGCAACTAACTAGGAAAACCAATCAAAAAGCAACAGAAAGAAAAACACAGAAATATATGCTTCACGTGTTTAGAAATAAAACAAAACTGCAATATTTTGCATACATTTGTACAAATTTGTGTGTGATAGACTTAAAAACCATTTGCATTGTTGTATTACAACGAATAAAATTAGAAAGAATTTACAATTTACTAAAATTAATTAATAATTGTAAACGCTCAGGCTGAACAACATCGTATTAAATTCTCTCCTATTTCGAAATTTAATACCGCAATTTTGGATGGTTGGGCAACACTTGTCTTCAAAATGACATAAGGGAGGATTTATTTAGCTAATGTCCGAGATAAACATGGCTTTCTCAACACTAACATTTAACCCTACAGTTAGCGATAGTCTGGCAACTATATTTGTTTATTGGTAAAGGGATTTTGGAAAGTGTGGAGTCTTTTCGTAAAGTGCCAGACTAAAATTGATTATTGGTAAGGCCGATTGTCTTTTCCTTTAATAAAGTTTTTTATGGCACTCGTGTTAAAAATAAGGTGATAGTTTTATTGAACGCCAAGGAAGCACAACGCTTATAAAATTGGTTTCCGAAGCCAAAACAGTTACCTTTAGACCATCACATTACAAGCATCACAGCACATAGCGCGATCAGACTCAGAGAGTCGCGGTGCTGGTCTGCTAAACCCTACGGCCATAGCAACATTCTGCTTTCTCCATCAAGAGAACTTATACCACCCTCAGTGGACTATATCACTCCCAAAATGTTATTCACTAAACATTTTAAAGTAAAATTCCCTTCAAGATTAGATTAGCAGGATGGCCGGTTGAACAGGGACACGAACTTAACAATCTACACAGACGGTTCAAAAATGGACTGTGGAGTAGGTGCAGATGTTTTTTCTGAGTCTCTTAACATCGCAAAGTCCTTTAGGCTACCGGATAGTTCTGAGGCGAAAGATAGACATTTTTATTGATAGTCAAGTTGCCATCAAAGCTATCGCCTCAGTCAATATAACGTGGTGTGGAATGTATCGTGTAACCTAAAATGGTGAAGTGAAAACAACCCCTTAGTCACCAAACAAGTTCCACCCAAGTGTCACTTCCAATTGGAGACTGGAACCTGTCAAGTAAATGTATTTCACCACTGAACCTTGTTCTAGAACCACTTAGAATTAGCTAGAAAGTTCTCGTCAGATGGCGGAGCGGGTATAAAAGGACAGCTTTTAGAAGAGGGCGAGACAGTTGATTTATAACAGTGATTGGTTAAAGTTCGAGATAGTAATAGTTTGTGAAAAGTAATAGAGTAAATTAAGTGATTGGTTTGAAACGTTGAAGAATTGTTTAAGTAATAGTGTCCTGGTACTTAATAAGTGAAATATTAGAATAGTCGATAAAAGTGTATCTAATAAAAGTGAATTTTATTAGAGAAGTTAAACGGAATAGTGTTTTATCTTTACGAATCCCAGCCTGAATGTAACATTGGTGTCAGAAGTGGGATAAAACTTATTCTATGCTAAGTGTTTAAGTGAAGTTAAAAAAAAAAAAAAAAAAAGTGAATTTGTGGTTTTCTAAATTACAAGAGACAAACAAAATGGGTCGAGTATTGCTACATCTAAGCATACCCCAATTGAAAAGTGAATTAGAAAAGCGGAATCTTTCCACAGCTGGAGGGAAAAGTGACCTCATACTTCGTCTGCAGGAAGCTGTCCAAAACGAGGGAGAAGATCCGAAAACCATGCTATTCGACGTGGCAGAAGAACAAGTAAGTACAAGCGTTGATATTAGCGCTATGATGGAATTACTTCTTGCGAAGATGGAAGAACAGAAAAATTCTATGGAATCTAAGTTCGCAGAACAGAAGAATTCTCTAGAAGAACAGAAAAATTATATGGAATTGAAGTTCGCAAAACAGAAGAATTCCCTAGAAGAGCAGAAGAATTCCCTAAAGAGCAGAAGAATTCCATGGAATTGAAGTTCGCAGAACAGAAGAATTCTCTAGAAGAACAGAAAAATTCTCTTGAAGAACAGACAAATTCCATTGTCGCCGCACAAAAAGATGCAGTGGAAGAATTTAAGAATGTTCTAGATGTAAAAATTGACGCGATTGATGAAAAATTAAACGAGCATGAAACAAAGTTTGAGGAAATTAACAAAACGTTTCAAAAGCACGAGACAAACATCGAGAACATAGCTAAAGAGCTCGGAACAAACATCAAGAATATAACTAAAGAGCTCGAAATAGTCAAGAAACAGAAGGCTCGGGAATATTCTGCTGACTGCCCAAGAAAGAAGGAGATGCAGCCACCCGTTTTTGATGGTCAAACATCATGGCCGATTTATCGGAGACAGTTCGAAGCAGCTGCAACGACCAATGGATGGGACGACGAGGATAAGTCGATTGCATTAACGCTCGCATTACGAGGTACCGCTGCAGAATTGCTTCAAACTATCTCCGAAGAAAAACAACGCGACTACGAGACTTTGGTGAAGGCTATTGAGATGCGATTTGGTGACGACCACATGCAGCAAGTGTATAGGGTGCAACTGCGCACTGCAACTGCAAGCTGATATCGAACGGCTAGCGCACTTGTCTTATCCCAATGCCGGCGAGGATGTCATCAATGAAATGGCTATTGAGGCATTTACACAAGCCATAGAGGACAGACAACTGCAGATGGCTCTACGAATGGCTGGAAAGAGAACTCTTCCTGAGGCACTGGCATTTGCCTTAACCATGAGAGCTGCTGACCAAGCATCTCAAGGATTTCACCGCGTGAGAGAAATGACATCCGTTGAATGCCCGTGCCAGAGAACAGAAGTAGTAGACCGTAACAGTTCTCGAAGGGGACCGATCCGTTGCTGGAACTGCAACAAAATTGGACATCTACAACGACAGTGCAGAGCCGAACGTAGACAGGGCAGTTGTCCACATTGCAGAGCTAGGAACGAGGAGGCGTTTGAGCGTTCGGCGGATGGAACATCACAAAGCCATCAGTCGGGAAACGGGTAAGAACCAACTTCGCGGGGCAGAAGCTGGTTTCTGAAATCGACGCCCCCAGGACCACAATTCAGGTTTCCCAGACCAAACGATGTAATAGGAGCCTGACAGTGGAAGCCCATATCGGCCAGAAAAAGTATGTGGCTAAAATCGATACAGGTGCCACCGCTTCCATAATCAGAAGGGACATCGTTCGCCAATCATGGCTGCACAACACCAGCAGCTACTGTCTGAAAACAGCAACTGGAGCAACAGCAAAGGTGTATGGTGAGGTACTCTTGAAGATAAACCTTGCAGGAATAGTCTTCTCCCATGCATTCTTAGTGGCTGATATATGTGACGAATGCATCATCGGAATCGACTTTATGAAGACGTATGATATAGTGCTCGACATCGGTTCGCAAGTTATAAAGTACAAGAACGTCGAGATTCCGATGGTTTACGGGAACGAGAACGTCTCAGCTCTGCGGACAGTTGTAAGTGAGGACGAAATATTACCACCTTCGTCAAAGACAGTTATTTGGACAAAGCTGGAAGGTGACCCTGGGAGCCACCGATTCTACCTAGTCGAGCCAGATCCAGAAAATTATTATCAGAGCTATATTGTCGGAAAGATGCTGGTTGAACCTAAAAACAACTTGGTTCCCGTTCGTGTCCTCAATGTGGAACACAAAAGCGTGAAACTAAAGCAAGGAGAAGTGATTGGAAAGTGCGTACCGATTACTGCGGTCACAAAGTTGTCCAATGCAAGTCCTGTGAAACCGGTTAGACCTGCGGAGATGAAAAAGAATATACTCGGAGAGTGCGAGCTGGATCAGGAGCAGCGGTCCATGGCAGGTAGTTTAATCAACGAGTTCGCTGATATATTTGCTTCGCAGAACAGCGAGTATGGCCGAACACATCTCGTACAACACCGAATCGACACCGGAGATGCGAGACCGATTCGTCAGCCTCCCCGACGACTACCATTGGCTAAGCAGACGGAGGTTGCAGAAATGGTGTCGACGATGGAAAAGGAGGGACTGATTGAAAGCTCAAAAAGTCCATGGGCATCGCCGGTCGTCCTGGTCAAGAAGAAAGACGGAAGTACGAGATTCTGCGTGGACTATCGCCAACTCAACAACGTCACCAAGAAGGATAGCTACCCCCTGCCAAGAATTGACGACACCCTGGACACACTATCCGGAGCCAAATGGTTTTCGACTCTCGATCTGAAGAGTGGCTACTGGCAAGTGCAGATCCATCCAGAAGACCGTGAGAAAACAGCATTCACAGCAGGAAACGGGCTTTGGCAGTTTACAGTAATGCCATTTGGACTGTGCAATGCTCCAGCTACCTTTGAACGTCTAATGGAGCGCGTTCTGCTGGGACTAACGTGGAAAACCTGTTTGGTCTACCTGGACGATGTCATCGTAGTAGGAAAAACATTTAACGAACATCGAGATAACCTTAAGGAGGTGTTCCAAAGGCTACGAAGTGCGCAACTAAAACTTAACCCGAAGAAGTGTTCCTTATTTAGACCAGAAGTGAAGTACCTCGGGCACATCATCTCTTCCAAAGGAGTCAAGACCGATCCGGAGAAGGTCGATGCAGTGAAAAACTGGCCGGTACCCAAAGACAAACATCAATTGAGAAGCTTCCTGGGACTTGCGACCTATTACAGACGATTTGTAAAGGACTTTGCCAGGATCGCAAAGAGCTTGCATCAACTGACAGAAAAAGGCAAACAAATGGTCAGGTGAGTGCGAAAAGAGCTTCAAGGAACTTAAACAACAGTTGTGCAACGCCCCCATACTAGCGTACCCCACCCCTGGGAAAACATTTATTGTGGATGCAGACGCTAGTAATGTGGGAATTGGAGCCGTCCTTTCCCAGGTGCACGATGGCCAAGAGAAAGTAGTTTCCTACTTCAGCAAAGTTCTCTCAAAGGCAGAAAGGAACTACTGTGTTACCAGGCGCGAGCTCCTTGCTTTGGTACTGGCAACAAAACATTTCCATAAGTACCTTTATGGGCGAAAATTCATCCTCCGCACAGACCATGCGTCTTTAAAGTGGCTACTACACTTTAAGAATCCTGAAGGCCAAGTCGCAAGGTGGATCGAACGGCTGCAGATGTACGACTACGAAATACAACATCGAAAGGGAAGTCTTCACTCTAATGCAGACGCTCTCTCCCGTCGACCGTGCAAAGCAAATTGCAAACATTGCTTACGACACGAGGAAAAAGATGTCGCTTCCGTTCAAAGGGTGAGAGCTATGCCCATTGGTGGCTGGAGTGCGCGGGAAATACGGGAGGCTCAAAGGGAAGATCCGGATATCGAACCGATTATCGCCTGGAAGGAGCATGAGGGAAAACCAGACTGGCAGGAGATATCCAATAGGAGCCCCGAGCTGAAGGCATACTGGGCGCAGTGGGACTCCCTTCACGTACAAGACGGCATTCTAAAACGAAGATGGGAAAGCCCGGATGGAAAGTCGTTCGTAATGCAGCTTGTTGTACCCAGGTCAAAGGTTATGGAAGTGCTCAGGGAATTGCATGATGGAGTGTCTGGAGGCCACTTGGGAATCAATAAAACGCTCGAAAAAGTGCGGGAACGCTTTTACTGGATTCATTCAAGGGAGGACGTTGAAACTTGGTGCAGGAAATGCGTTACATGTGCGGCCAGCAAAGGTCCGAGACTGAAAGTCCGTGGCAAAATGCATCAATACAATGTTGGAGCCCCTTTCGAAAGGATAGCAGTTGATATTGCGGGACCGTTTCCTGAAACAAACAATGGAAATCGTTACATCCTCGTTGTTATGGACTATTTCAGTAAGTGGCCTGAAGCATTTGCTATCCCAAATCAAGAAGCTAAAACCGTGGTGGAGCAAATCGTCAATAACTGGGTAAGCAGATTCGGTGTACCAATGGAACTGCATTCAGACCAAGGACGGAACTTCGAGTCGAAGATTTTCCAAGGAGTGTGCCAGTTACTCGGGATTCACAAGACAAGGACGACCCCGCTTCATCCACAATCAGATGGGATGGTGGAGCGCTTCAACAGGACACTGAATGAACACCTCTCTAAGGTCGTTGGCGAAGACCAGAGAGACTGGGATAAGCAGATTCCCATGTTTTTATTGGCTTATCGAGGTGCAGTGCATAACACCACAGGACATACTCCATCTGAAATCTTATTTGGTCGAACAGTCCGCCTACCTAGCGAGTTGATGTTTGGGTATCCATGCGAAGAGCCCAAGAATGAGGAGGACTACGTTACAGACCTCAGGGATATCATCAGGGACGTGCATCGAGACACTAGGGATAAGATTAAGATAGCCAGTGACCGCATGAAAACGAGGTACGATACCAAAACGACAACTAAAGGATTCCAGGAAGGAGATCTGGTATGGCTATATAACCCTCATCGAAGGAAAGGGCTATCGCCTAAGTTGCAACAAGACTGGGAAGGGCCCTATACAATCGTAAAGCGCATCAACGACGTTGTCTATCGCATCCAACGAGGAAGAGGCAAGCTGAAAGTCGTTCATGTGGATCGTCTTCATCGTTATAATGGTGAAAATGTTAACGAGTTTGTTCGGGACGAACCAGTTTAAGAGGGGGACATTGTGGTGTGGAATGTATCGTGTAACCTAAAATGGTGAAGTGAAAACAACCCCTTAGTCACCAAACAAGTTCCACCCAAGTGTCACTTCCAATTGGAGACTGGAACCTGTCAAGTAAATGTATTTCACCACTGAACCTTGTTCGAGAACCACTTAGAATTAGCTAGAAAGTTCTCGTCAGATGGCGGAGCGGGTATAAAAGGACAGCTTTTAGAAGAGGGCGAGACAGTTGATTTATAACAGTGATTGGTTAAAGTTCGAGATAGTAATAGTTTGTGAAGATAAATAAGTGAAAAGTAATAGAGTAAATTAAGTGATTGGTTTGAAACGTTGAAGAATTGTTTAAGTAATAGTGTCCTGGTACTTAGCTGGTTGAAGGGTTGTGATGCGTTTTATGAGAACACAAGCGTTCTCACTTAGCCTCTCACAATCAACTCCTACTCTCACCTCCACGTTGGTGACCGGTGGGTGCCTAGTACCTCGACTGGAGATTGGGTAACCAACCCCTTTGGAAGGTCGTTGGAGGCAGCGGACGAGAGAGGGGGGTGGAGTGTCTCCTCACTAAGACACTTCCTCCTGTTCCAGACGGCAGCGGACGAATTCCCTAGATGGAGTCAACGGTGGCGTCTACAATTCCAGTTAGGCCGAATTACTTAGTGATATCCCTATAAGAGCTGCTTCGACGTACTCGGACCCCAGGTCTATAGGGATCTCCAATAACACGCCAGGTTATTGGAAAAGAGTTGGTGGCGGATGAACCCTTAATGGGTCAACGGCAGCGCTCATATCCCGAAGTGGGTTACTGGCCTCGGATTATCCGGCCCGCTGTCCTAGGGTGAAAACAAGGACCTGGCCCTCCAGGTTGGGGGTTGTGCCGTCGGGGTAACTTCCCGACCATGGAAAAAAGCATTAGTTATGGGAGAGACACGAGGAGCCTCGGATAACGATTTCCCTCAAACGGCAACCAGACCCGGAACGTCAACGGACAACGACCTAAGAGTATGCACCTGGAACGTGCGGACGCTTTATACTCCAGGTGCTACTCAAAAACTTGAGTCTGTCCTCGCGCGGTACAAGGCAGACATTACCGCGGTCCAGGAGATACGATGGATAGGATCAGGTATGATGAAAAGGAAAAATTGCGACATTTATTACAGCTGCCATAAAAGATTGCATGTATTAGGATGCGGATTCGTCGTGGGAAATCGGCTAAGGTCAAAAGTTATTGACTTTAAGCCGATAAGTGATCGCCTGGCTGTGATCCGCATCAAAGCTACTTTCCAAAACATTAGCCTAATATGTGCACACGCCCCTACCGATGAGGCTGAAGACCCTACCAAGGAGGAGTTCTATGACCTCCTGGATAGAGCCTACGGAGCCTGTCCGGAGTATGACGTCAAAGTTGTGCTCGGGGACTTCAATGCCAAAATCGGTCAGGAAAACATCTTTGGCGGGTTAGTTGGTAAGCACAGAATCCACGAAACGACAACAGAGAACGGCTACCGACTAATTGACTTTGCAGCAGCTCGTAATACGGTGATAAGTAGCACTAGGTTTCCAAGGCTAAGGATCCACACAGCAACCTGGCGCTCTCCAGACGGTCGAACCGCCAACCAAATCGACCATGTACTAATCGATGCTAGGCACGCATCCAACATCCTTGACGTGCACACATTCCGAGGGGCAAACGTCGACTCTGACCATTTTCTTGTCGCTGCTAAATTCAGAGCTCGACTGTCCAACGAGAAGAAGCTGCGAACCGCTCAAAAGAAGAAATTCGACGTTGGACGCCTAAGCACACCTGGAGTAGCCAGAGCCTACAGAGAGCGCCTGAGTGAGAAACTCCCCACTGTGCATTCACCTACCACAGACGCCAACAATCAGTGGTCCCAGTATCGCGACATCATCAAGGAGGTAGCCGAAACTACTATAGGGTACCAGCCACCCCAGAGAAAAAGCCCGTGGTATGATGATGAATGCGTACGTCGGAAAAAGGTGACAGAAGATGCACATATGAAGATGCTGCAGCGCAAAACAAGGGCAGCGAGGGATGAGTATCGAGCCAGGAGGAGGGAGGAGAAGAAGATACTGCGTCGAAAGAAGAGGGCTTACGCAGCCTCCCAGCTCAAGGAGATCGAAGAGTCTCGCGATCGAAACAACATCCGGAGATTTTACAAGAAAGCCAAGCAACTGGCTGCTGGCTTCAAGACCGGAACGCAGGCTCTTCGAAACAGCGAAGGAGACCTAGTCACCGAAGCGCAGGGAATAGTAGATGTGTTTAAGCAGCACTTCCAGCAGCTGCTAAATGGGCATCATGTAGAGAGAGTGATAGGGCAGGAAGAGAACCCACGTCCAGTCAATGAAGAACCAGTTCCACCACCCAGTATAGAAGAAGTTGGCTTAGCTATAAAAAAGCTTAAGAACAACAAGGCCGCAGGCTCTGATGGTTTACCAGCGGAGCTCTTCAAATACGGTGGTGATGTTTTGGTAGGGCGCATGCACCAAATCATCAACCAGGTATGGATGGAAGAAAGCATGCCCGATGACTGGGCTATCAGCTCCATATGTCCCATCTACAAAAAAGGCGATCCTATGTCTTGCAAGAATTACCGAGGCATATCCCTGCTTAATGTCGCATACAAGATCCTATCCAACGTACTGTGTGAACGTCTTAAACCGTTCTGCAACACACTAATCGGCCCATACCAGTGTGGCTTCCGGCCCGGCAGATCGACCATAGACCAAATTTTCACACTGAGGCAAATCCTGGAAAAGACCAATGAATTTCAAGTCGAGACTCACCACCTATTTATCGACTTCAAAGCCGCATATGATAGCATTCATCGTCAGGAGCTCTATATGGCGATGGCCGAATTCGGGATCCCGGCAAAACTGATCCAACTGTGTCGCGTAACGCTGGAGAACACGCGCTGCTACGTGCAATTTGGAAGTAGCTCCTCCGAACTATTCCAAACATGCACCGGATTTCGGCAAGGAGATGCGCTATCATGTGACTTCTTCAATCTCGTGCTGGAGCAGATAGTGCGCAGGGCAGGTGTCAACACGGAAGGCACTATCTTCAACAGATCCGTTCAGCTACTGGGGTATGCGGACGATATCGACATCATCGGTCGCTCCCAGCGTGCCATGACTGAGGCTTTTACGGCGATTGAGGAACAGGCGAAATTTGTTGGCCTTGAAGTTAACGAGGACAAGACCAAGTATATGCTATCAACAAACAAAAACGCATCTGTCCACCGCCTAGGACAAAACGTCACTATTGATAGCAACAATTTCGAGGTAGTTAAGGAGTTTATCTACCTCGGTGTAAATATGAACTCCACGAATGACACCCTAGTGGAGATCAGGCGAAGAATTACCCTAGGAAACCGCTGCTACTTCGGTTTGGCAAAACAATTGGGTTCAAAACTCCTAACTCGAAGGACGAAATGTACGCTCTACAAAACACTCATCCTGCCAGTTCTGCTTTATGGCGCCGAGTGCTGGACGATAAGCAGGAAGGGAGAGCTGATATTGGGCTCCTTTGAAAGAAAAATTCTTCGTCGGATTTTTGGTCCTGTGTGCGAGGAGGGCGAATGGAGGAGAATATACAACCGCGAACTCTATGAGCTGTACCAAGATGTGGATGTAGTCCAAAAAGCCAAAACACGTCGACTACATTAGCTCGGCCACATCGAGCGAATGGACGACAATGCTCCAGCTAAGAGGATCTTTGAATCTCAGCCCCCAGGTTCGAGGCGACAAGGAAGACCGAACCTCCGTTTTAAAGACCAAGCCATCGCGGATGCCAGAGCGCTTGGTCTGGCAAACTGGAAGCAGCGTGCCCGGGATCGCAGAGGATGGAAGGCTGCAGTGTCTCAGGCAGAGACTCTTCACGGGTCGGGAGCCCGTTAAGTAGTAAAGTAAGTAGTCCTGGTACTTAATAAGTGAAATATTAGAATAGTCGATAAAAGTGTATCTAATAAAAGTGAATTTTATTAGAGAAGTTAAACGGAATAGTATTTTATCTTTACGAATCCCAGCCTGAATGTAACAATAACCTCAAAATTAGTATTAGAATGCCGTAATGAGCTAGCTTCGCTTGACCAGCTCAAGGTCACCCTGATCTGGGTTCTAGGTCATAGCAACGTTTACGGAAACGAACATGCTGACGAGCTGGCCAGGTAAGGCTCTGACCCTTCACTGTTCACTTGCGGAATCGGTTCACATACCGCTCGGAGCAGTCAAAGCAAAGATCTCTCAGAATTCCTATCGAAGGCAAATATCAGATGGAGGAGGCTGACGAACTGTATCATATCCAGTAGGATGTGGCCAAACTACAGCACGGATAAAACAACCTACCTCCTAAACAAATCACGTAAAGATATTGCCAGAATACCAGCGATAATCACAGGCCATTGGCCAATAAGGGAACATGCACTTAGACTAGGCATCCCAAATACACAGTGCCGTAGCTGTAATGAAGCAGCCGAAAGGGAAACACTCACTCACTACCTCTGCGTTTGTCCGGCACTAGCTAGGGCCAGACAAAGATCTCTTGGTAAACCCTTCTTCGACTCCCTTGAACAGGTCTCAAAAAGTAGTATTAGGGAATTGATAACCTTCTTGAATTACACAGGCTGGATCTAAAACCTTCTAGTGATAATCTTAAACAACCAGGTCAAATGAGTTGTGGTAACAAAACGGCACATGGTGGTACTTGGGTTTTTAGTTAAACCGCCACTCCTACCTACCCTATCCCTATATGTGCCTCGAACTCAAGACTAAAGAGCATATAGTTTTGATAAAATTGTGGTAACGACAGAGCTCATACTTACCTGAAATGTTGGCCTGGAAGGGCCTTTAGGAAGTCGTAGCGTGCGCTGTGCATCTTCGGAGATAAAACTAGCCTTCGATCCAGGGCACTCATTCCGTATGTCGATTATCGCCAGACGATATCGTTTCGACGATAGCTTTGCTTCACGTAACTTCAATAATCGTCTATCGTCCAGACGATATCGTTTTGACGATTGAACATTTGCTTCACGTAAATCAATAATCGTCGAAACGCTATCGCCTTGACGATACAATTTGAGCGATACCTAATGAGGTATCGTTTTGCATTGATTTGTATGTTTTGCAAACAACTGAAGATTTTTTTATTGAATTTCAAGAAGAAAACTTGACTTCAGATATTTTTTAAATGCTATCAAATATATAAAC
This sequence comes from Cheilosia vernalis, assembly GCA_949126925.1. NCBI lineage: Eukaryota > Metazoa > Arthropoda > Insecta > Diptera > Syrphidae > Cheilosia > Cheilosia vernalis. The sequence continues at coordinate 48,015,236 of OX421358.1, forward strand.
AACGATTTATGTACATTTTAGACTTATTTTGTATGAACCTCACGCAAAAGCAAGAAATATTGTGGGAAGGTGTATTGGTGATTACAAACATACGAAACTTATATCAATAATTCACTATAACATTAAATTACATGTTGCCATCATCCTCATGTTGATTTGGAATAATTGTAATTGGAAAACGGAAAAGTGGTTTTTGCAAATGTTTGTGCTGCCCTCCATAACATTTGTATTGATAATGATAGTACCTACAGCAATAGAAGTACCTATACGAAGTGGAATCTTTGGACTGCTTTAGACAAGTCGGGATGCTCATCCATGAAGCTGACCTATCAATAATACATATTTTCGATGTTATTTGTTATTAATAATAGACTAAGGAACAAATTTTAATTAATTCCACTTTGCAATTTTCAAGTTTGCCGGCATCAAATACAAAATTGTTTGCCAAAAAACTCATTTATGACATTTAAAACGACGTCTGATTGGAATTTTCATGTAGTTTGAGGGTCTCTGAAAGACACTCAATGCTCTCAATGCTCTCACGATTTGTACAAAATAAACGATAGACGAGACGATAGTGATAGAGTTACGGAAAGCAAATTGGTGACGAGATCGTTGACTACTATCGCTGAAACGATTATCGTTCTCAGAGTTACGGAATGAGTGCCCAGGATCGAGAAGCGCACGGTGAGTGAATTTTTTACCAAGATGTAAGATATCGATTAATGCAGTTGCAAGAATTACACGTTCACTATTTTTAGAAAAAAAAAGAATGGACTTGTAAATTGGGTGTTGGGCTAGTGGACTGTATTATGTTGTTGAGAGACTTGTTGCGAAGTACTGGGCTGAGAAATACTCGTATTATTAGTAAAATGTGAATCCTGGTGCACTTGTAGTATGTAAGAGTGTGTGATGTCTTTGCCGACATAGCTTGCAAGTAAACTGACTTTGACAATCATTAACCGTGTGTGTTGATGAAACACAATTTCCACAATAGTTAAGCATTGAAACTTTTTCAATCCTATTGGATATAGTGAGTTGCAAAAACTTTGAACCGAAACGAAGTGGATGAGGGGATTTGCATAAACGGCAATTGAAATTATTCATTTTAGTGTGAAATACACGACGCTGTTGCTAATTTTGACGTGGTTTTTGAGCATTAAGATTTGAATCGCTAATATCAGAAACTGATTCTAGAATATAGCTTGGTTCTAGAAATGCGGCCGATTCTGAATGCACAAAACATTTTTAATATTTTAAATTTCTAAGAAATTCTCACAATAAACACAAATCGAAACCGAACGACGAACAATTGTCGAAGCAAAAATCTCAACGAAAGCTTTTTTATAAGGATTAAAATTATCAAAGGCTCAAAGCTCTCAGTAATTTATTTCTCGATTTGGTATGAGTAGCGACACCTATTAGGATACTGGTACTACTGGATTGGCGCTACTATAGGAATGTATATACAAAGATTGTAGTCAGTTTAAGTCGATTCCTATCTGGAAGAGATGGGAGGTAGTTGGAGGTAATGGAATCTGTGAAATATGTCTTGCCCATCGGAAGGGTTCCAAATGTCGAAGTGCAAGCAACGGTTCGTGTCACAGCCTGCTGCAGACAGAGGAGCAATTTAACCAAAAAACTTGTGGTTATGGCTCATCAACGGAGTGATGGAGTAAATACGGTGTTCAGAATTGTACCAGTGATGTTGTATGGCAATGGTAAGACGTATGCCTTTTTAGATAGTGGCTCTTCTCTGACTCTGGTGGAGCAAAACATAGCAGACACATTGGGGCTGAAAGGAATTGCAAAGCCATTCGGCCTTACTAATAATCAATCACTAATGTCGACAACTAGTTAGATGTCAGCTTTAGTAAAAATGTACAGCATTTGTGAAATGGTACCAATAAACAATTAGACCTCCACATTTACTAGTCCGACAACTTTCTTAGAATCTATTACATTTGTTGTCATTGCAGAATTCAAATTTCATAATTTGTTTTCGTGAAAAACAAGGTCAATGGTCTCTTTCACAAGGAGGATTTTATTCTAAAAGAAGGAATACATAAATTCAGTGGCGGATTTATGTTCGATGTCGCCCTAGGCCCCGTGAGATATGCCGCCCTTTTTGCTGTATGGAGAAAAAATTATTAACATTAAAAATTAAATTTTTAAATTTTTAAACTATTATGAATTCGAATTTATTAACTTCAATACAACATTTAATTAGTTAACATAGGTATAACTTTTCGTATAAAGTCTAAAATATAAATTATTAATTTGAATATAGGTTTTTTGAGTTCACATTTTCTTCTTTCTGGCTTTAGTTCGTGCGAAAACGTCAATTATATCATCGTAATCCAGTTCTTGTACCAACTGAGCTTCAATAGATAATAATGCAAGGGCATTAAGTCGGTCTTGGCCTATACTTGCACGTAAATAATTTTTTACCCTTTTCAGAGTTGAAAAAGATCTTTCTCCAGAACAATTTGTAGCTGGAATGCTCAAAAAAAATTCGTAGAGCAATATCTAAGTAAACATCACAAAGATTTTGTGAATGCAATATATTGCATATATTTTTCGCAGAACTTACCAGCACCACTGAGTTTATTTCGATATGCACTCATATTTGATTAAAAATTTATATCAGAATTGCGACAATTTTACTTTTGAATTTGTTTTAAACTGATGAACAAAAATTTTGCATTCCGCAATCACTTCACTGAAAAAAACTGAGAAATTCACTGCCGATTCGTAATGTACCTATTTATTATTTTCAACGGCCAATAATATTGATCTAAAAAAAATTTTTGATATATTCAAAATTTTTCATAGATATAAAGGTAAATTAATCCACAAAAATTATCAATTTCAAATTACAGTTAAACTTGGACAACCTGGACATTTTAAATTCGAATTTTTGAAGCGAATTTTCATTTGAAAAGAAAACGAGATACTTATGTCGATTTCCATTGGGATTTTACAGATTTGCTCTCAGATCTCAGATTTTTCGTGCCCAATGGAACATAAAACGAGATTTTTCTTCCTCCGCATTTGTGGTAGTGCGTGTTTGAAAAGTCAGCTGTTCTTAAATTCCAATTTATGCTTATAAAAATCCACTCAATTTGTGTTGATATCAATTGCGCCGGCCAAATGTAAATTTTTCTTTATTTTTCACAGACTGGTCTTCTAAATACGTAATTAATACACAATTTAAAGTTTGACAAAAGGCAAATGTTTTGGTGTTAGTGTAAGTAGATGTGAATCTTGCTCAGATATCGAGATTCGAAAAATTGCTCTGACTCTCAAAAAAAGTGCTTTTTTGCGGCCAATGGAACATGAAATCTGACAGCCAGCTGATTTCGAGAGCAGAAAAACTGCTCTGACTCTGAAAAAAAGTGCTTTTTCTGTCCCAATAGAAATCGACATTACCTACATACAACATACCTACACATAAAAATAATATGTAGGTTTAAGAAATTTGACTTTTTTATTACCGAGATGTTTCGTTGCTGGTTGGAAGTTGTAAGTACATACATATATGTACATACAGGCAATAATTTTATGTATGTTGTAAATACTTATGTACCTTCTACATTAATGTAAAATGTGTTAGACTTAATAAAAGCACAAAATGTGTGTGCATATGTATTTCAGATACATATTGAATTGTTTGATTGTTTTAATTTTGAGCAACAATTTGGATAAATCGAAGTCTTAATAAGTCGAGCTTTTATTGTGGATAATAGTAGTTTGAGTTATCGAATTTTGACTGTATTCTAACATTTTACGGTTCTTGATTTTCAGGGTTATCAAAATTTTGCCGCCCCTTAAATCATGCCGCCCTAGGCCCGGGCCTTACGGGCCTAGGCGTAAATCCAGCACTGCATAAATTGCAATTAAATTTGCCCAACACATATCTTTCCAATGCTCTTTGAGACTTAGTATAAGCAAAAAACAAAACACAAAATAGGAAATGCACCAAATATCCGCTGATCTGTCAAATATCATATGCAAATCAGTAATGCCATATCGTTCGATCGGACACAATTTTCAGTACTTTTATGGTACGCTTTCCCATCTTTTCTAATACTACCTCGCGATTTCTTTATGAGTGCATTTGTGTCGTAATAAAATCTCTTGCAAATTATTCAATAAACGGAGCATAGTTTATTTGAATGGTTTCATTTATTCGTAGGCTGACGATGCAAATCAAAACTTATTAGTGGTCTAAACGTCACTATTGCGTCGTTAGCAAGTGAATATTTTTGAAAATAGAAATAATAGCTGGCTCATTCATTTCAGAATGAAAAACAATCGCTTATCGCTTCCGGGTTTGAAAATAAATACAATTTAACCTATAAAAATTTGTATGGCTTTACTTAATTCGGGAAACTTAGAAACCGACAAAAGTTGAAATTCGAACTGAAAAATATAAAACGCATATTCTCGTACTACCTGTTTGTTAGGCTGTACTTGCACCCCCAGAAGTTAATAAACTTGTTATTTTGCATGTATTTTGTTGAATTCTGATAATTCTATTTTTATAACTATATATTTTCCGCGAAGGGAACCTTTTCACGCCAACCATTGTCTCATTAGAGATCCTCATTCTCGGTAAACAAACTCCTTTTGCAAAGAGTTTGAAAAGGGTTTGGTTGCAACAAAATATCTACCTGTGTCGCCTAAGGTACTGAGAATTGTTGCAAAAAGGTACCTATAAGCCGTCCAAACTTTGGTAAGAAGATATTTTATTCTGTTTGCGACGACTGTCAAGAAAGTCTTGGAATTATCCCAAACTTATATAAAATTTATATTTTATTAAGCAACTAACTAGGAAAACCAATCAAAAAGCAACAGAAAAAAAAACACAGAAATATATGCTTCACGTGTTTATAAATAAAACAAAAACGCAATATTTTTCAATATTTTGCATACATTTGTACAAATTTGTGTTTGATAGACTTAAAAACCATTTGCAGTGTTGTATTACAACGAATAAAATTAGAAAACATTCACAATTTACTAAAATTAATTAATAATTGTAAACGCTCAGGCTGAACAACATCGTATTAAATTCTCTCCTATTACGAAATTTCATACCGCGATTTTGGATGGTTGGGCAGCACTTGTCTTCAAAGTGACATAAGAGAGGATCTATTTAGCTAATGCCCGAGATAAACATGGCTTTCTCAACACTAACATTTAACCCTACAGTTAGCGATATTCTGGCAACTATATTTGTTTATTGGTAAAGGGATTTTTGAAAGTGTGGAGTCTTTTCGTAAAGTGCCAGACTAAAGTTGATTATTGGTAAGGCCGATTGTGTCCTAAGTGGACAGCGGAGACAGTTCGCTACGAGAAGCGTCAGAAGTAGTTCCATTGGAGATATCGTCCAGAGGTCAAATAGATGAGGAGCTTGGTCGTAGGTATAGACTACAGGATGTTCGAACGGTTGGAAATTTGGCATTGCCGAGGCAGACAGTTCAAGCGGAGGCTATGCGCCGTCAGTATCCACATTTTAGCAGCATACCATTGGCGACGTTTATAAAAGGCTTATAAGAGGCTGACGTGTCTGGAGAAGAAGTGTAACAAGGATCCCGGACTTTTGCAAGTTGTCAACGACCAGGTGAAGAATTTAGTAGAAAAGGGATAATGCCAGGAAGCTGAACCAACACGAACAAGGTGTGCAACATCCAAGGGTCTGGTATTTGCCTACGTTCATGGTGAGGAACCAGAACAAACCAGATAAGAAACGAATGGTATGGGATGCAGCAGCCTCGACGCAGGGGGTTTCGTTAAACAGTATGCTTTTGAAGGGTCTGGACGAGCTAAAGGCCCTTACTGATGTTCTTTACGCTTTTCGAGTCAACAGAGTTGAAATAGCTGGAGACATTCAAGAAATCAGCAGTGCCAATGGTTTTTGTGGCGTGGCGGTGATTCCAGTCGTGAACCGGTAGTCTACGTTATGAAGGTCCTCACATTCGGTGGAACATGCTCGCCCAGTATTGCGCAGTACGTTAAAAACATCAACGCAAAGGAATACGCCAGTATATTTCCACGAGCTGCCGAAGCCGTCATCGATCATCATTACGTCGATGACATGTTGATAGTGTTGACACGGTCCAGGACGCTATCCAGTTGGCAAAGGACGTGAAATATATCCACGCAAGAGCTGGTTTCAATATCCGCAACCGGATGTCGAACTCTAGGAGCGTTTTGCGAGCATTGGACGAACCTGAAGATCGAGAAACTAAGATGATTGACAACGTAGGAGAAGGTGCACGTACGATGAAGGTGTTAGGACTTTGGTGGAACACGCGAGATGACTTTCTTGGATTTTCTATGCAGTTTGTTAAGATGCAGGAAGACATTATGAAAGGGTCACGGATGCCGACGAAAAGAGAGCTGCTGAAGGCTCTTATGTCCATCTTTGATCCGCTTGGATTTCTCGCATTCTATCTGGTTAGACTAAAGGTATTGCAACAAGAGGTTTGGAGATCCGCAATAGAATGGGATAATGTGATTCCCCAGGAGTTGCATGAGAAGTGGGATAGCTGGCGAAAGTTTCTAATAAAGTTGGAAGAGGTGCGAATTCCAAGATGCTACTTTCCTGATGGCTTAAGTGAGAGAGCGAAAATTCAACTTCATGTTTTTGTAGATGCCAGCGAGGACGATATGGCAGCGGTGGCGTATCTTCGTTTCATGGAAAGCGGTGTCATCAGGTGTGCACTTCTTTGTGCGAAGAGTAAAGTTGCACCCTTAAAACCAACATCGATACCAAGGCTAGAACTGCAGGCTGCCGTGCTAGGGTTTAGGATAGCGAACTCAATACTAAAGACTCACGCGGGAAAATTGCAAATTGAGCGAAGATACCTGTGGACTGATTCAAAGAATGTGATTTGCTGGTTAAGGTCGGACGCAAAGAAATTTAAACCGTCGTGATGTTCCGGGTAGCTGATATTTTGCAGAGGACTAAGTTGGATGAATGGAATTGGGTCCCAACAAAGTTAAACATGGCCGACGAAGCGACGAAGTGGTCGAAGGAGCCTTCTTTTCGAAAAGATGTCCGATGGTTTGGCGGGCCTGATTTTCTTTATCAGGGTGAGGAAACATGGCCAGCAATGCCCGGTGAGGCTGAGCACTATAAGGAGGAAATGCATCCAAAGTATCTGTTAGCGACATATTTTAATTATGATGAACCATTGGTGGATGCGGAGCGGTTTTCGTCTTGGACGCGATTGCAGCGCAGTATGGCACGAGTTCTACGCTTTATTGACAATACAAAATCGAGAATCTATGGACATTTGGCAAACAATGGCGTTTTAACAGCAGACGAACTTCAGCGATCGGAGCAGATCTTATTTCAAATGGCGCAGAAGAGGAAATTTGGCGACGATTATGCGATGTTGTTAGCTGGGAAAACACTGTCCAAAGGTAATTCATCATACAAATTATCAGCTTATATGGATGAGAATGAGGTGCTGCGTATGCGAGGAAGGATTGATGGTGCCTGGTGTGTCGACGAAGGGACGAAGCGTCCTATCATCCTACCTAGAGATCATCGTGTAAACTTTTTGATTGTAAGAATGTATCACTTGAGGTTTCATCATAAATGCCAGGAAACAGTCGTCAATGAAGTGAAGCAGAGATTTTGGATTGCGAGCTTACGCCCTCTTGTGAAAGCAGTGCGTCGAAAGTGCCAGTGGTGTCGATATCTTCGAGCTGAACCTGTAGTACCCGAGATGTCTCCGCTACCAGAAGCTAGACTTGCGGCATACACTCGACCGTTTAGCTATGTCGGGGTAGATTACTTTGGTCCGATGTTGATTACCCTTGGAAGTCGATCGGAGAAGCGTTGGCGAGTTATTTTTACATGTCTGACTGTAAGAGCAGTCCATATTGAGATGGCACATACTCTTTCAACGGACTCTTGTATTATGTGCATAAGGAACTTTATGGCAAGGCGAGGTTGACCAAGAGAAATTTACTCAGACAACGGCAGCCCCGCATATGGGAGGAGTTTGAAAAGACTAGTAGGATCAATCAAAAACGTTCTGAAAATAGTGATGCGAAATCAAAGGTTGACGGACGAGTCCTTGCAGTCGATGTTGATTGAAGTTGAGGGAATAGTTAACTCGAGACCACTCACACCCAGCGTGGATTTTTCCCCATTTTGCGGAATTTTTGACTCAATGGGGAAAAGTGCTCTTAAAATGGGGAAAAACGGAAATCTATGCATGTTTATTAATTTCGCATAATTTAAAAATAAAACTCGTGTAGTTGACTTTCAAATATCTCCCGAACATAAAAACATCACCGCGTTTATAGAATCTAAGCGACTTAGCTCGAAGCTGAAACACTTTACGGAATTTTACAGACGAAATTATGCTGCAAAAATGATAAAAAAGTTGCTTTGATCTTTGCATCGATATAAATGCTTGGTCTTGCACAATAAAAATATGTACCAGTCCAATGACGATTAGTGTACCTATCGTTAAGGTAAGATTAGACTGTATGCCAAGTAGTCATAAAATGCCAATTTCTGACAGTTCTCCTGTCAAAATATGGTCATACAGTATAATGGGCATACCTCATATGCTCTAATGACCTGAATGCCACAAATGACCAGGCTGATTTTGACAGATAAAAATGCCGAAATAGCATATAGTGTAATGGGACAATAAGCGCGAATGCCAGCATAAAGCCCTATATGCCCATATGCACTCTCTTGAAATCTCGTTATGGCATTGCTGGAATTTTTTATTTTTGATGGAACAAGTAGGTATTACTTTGTTGTCATCGGTGTTTGATGAGTTCGTAGGATTGGGATTTGTTTTCTTTATCTTTTTTTTGTGGATTATTGAATCTATATCATTTTGCGTAAATTATTTAATTGTATTTTCATTGCAATTTTTTTAAGTTTAATTAGTGGTCTTGTTCTTGTCTTGTGGTCTGTTTCATTGTAGTTGTGTATATACTTTTTTCCTGTTGCGAAATTTTGTTTGTGTAAAAATTGTTTGATTTCTGTTTCTTTTGTGCTAAATAAATGTCCAACTGCAACTTTTTTGATTTGTTTTTCTCTACATCATTACCCTTCTACAACATTGGGTAATAAATAACAAATGCCTTAAATGACCATCGAGTCAACTATTGACCATATTGGTAATTTCGGTCATATAGTCTAATATACAGTTTTGATAACTGTGGCATTTTGTTTATTTGACAGCTAATCTGGTCATTTGCCTTTTGGCATTCATATGCCTAATTGGCATACAGTCTAATCTTAGCTTTATATAATAACTTGTATTAATATAATTTATAACTTAAATACCTAATATATTTTTTTATTTATAGTTTTTTGTATTTATGTACCTTTCAATATTATAATTTACTTTCAACCCGCCTCGTTATTTGTGAATTACCTATCTATTCAACCTACCTGCAATATTTGCTTTTAATTTTATTTATTTTGTATTAGTTTAAAGTTTAAACTGCAAGACTTTGTATATTATTTGTTTTTATTTTTATTTTTGTAACACCTTTTTTTTTTTTAAAATGGCTAAAAAAGAAAACAATTTTTTATTATATTAAAAATGCGTCTTTACTTCAATGAATTGATGTGGGGAAAAAAGTGGGGAAAAAACGGATATGAAATGGAGAAAATTTTCCTAAAATTCCCCAAAAATGGGGAATTTAGGCAAAAAAAAATCTGGCATCGCTGCTCACACCTGTATCGGTCGAGTGCGATGATGCGGAAACAATGACACCAAACCACTTCATCTTGGGGTAGTCAAACGGAGGCAAGCCACCAGGTCAATTCTGTGATAAAGACCTTATTCTCCGCAAGGAATGGAGAAAGTGTCAGCATCTAACCAACTTGTTTTGGAAACGGTGGGAGCAGGAGTACCTGCCAACACTTACGCGGAGGACAAAGTGGTTCCAGAACGTCAGGAACATCCAAGAAGGAGACATCGTCATAGTGGTAGATGAGAATCTTCCCAGAGGATCTTGGCCAAAAGGTTTAGTGATTGGAGTCACAAGAGCAAACGACGGCCAGATACGCAGAGCGACAGTGAAGACAGCCAACGGTGTATACGTGCGGCCTGTAGCGAGGTTAGCAGTTTCGGACGTCAGCAAGACTGAGGATGGTGAAGCAGCAGCAGAGGCAGCTGTATCACCGGAGGGGGGAAATGTTGCTAACAGCGCTTCAGAATAGTGAGCTGAACACACCCTTGGAAACAAAGTAGAAGAGGGGGAAAAGAAGCGTAAAATGTCACTTTTGAAATTAACGTGGATTTGAGTTGGGGGAAAAAGAAATGTCCGAATTATTTTTAATTTTAGTTTTTTCTTTGTCTTTGTATAATTTATTAACTTCACTTTAATAAATAAGAAACTGATAATTGCGTAAATACTTAATTTTTCTTGATTTGGTCCCCAACAGGATGATTTTATGAAACTTCCGGATGAAATGTATGTTTTTAGACAGATTCTTTTTGGTTTGAATAAAGTTCACTATTTCACAGGTTCATTAAACATTTCGGTCCTTCAAGAAATGGAAATGGCTCCAAATACAAAATCCTTTTCAATTTCACCAAAAGTGAAGTTAGCGGCAAACTTTGAAAGTAACAATTCAGAGGTGCAGGGAAATAAGTCCACGGGAACTAAGTCCACCGAGGGACTAGGTTCCCACCTAATGGGAAATAAAACCACTTTCGTGAAGTGGACTAAGTTCCCATGTAGGGTGGGAACTATGTCCACTTTCTGATGGGAACTTAGTACACACTCAAAAATAAGAAGGGGGAACTTACGTCCAAACTAAATTGGACAACAAACTCACGATCTTTTATTGGAGTAACTCCGACAAAGCGTAATAACGCCAACAAAATATGAGTAATAAGACCAACCTTGCACCCACCCCGTAATCCAACAGTAAATCCATACAGATTTCATAGTTTGAGAGCGCAATAATACCAACTTGACGTTAAAAGGGAAATAAAACCACTCTGAGTTTTCGGAATTTATTTCCCACCTTATATGGGAACTAAGTCCACTTCACGAAAATGGTTTTATTTCCCCCTTGGTGGGTACTAAGTCCCTCAGTGGACTTAGTTCCCGTGGACTTATTTCCCTGCACCCATTGTAACATTTCTTGGAAAATAAAAACGAAAAATTAAAAGTTCAATGGTTATTAGTTTATTTATTTAAAAAAAGAACGTGGGTATTTACACTCCTTAATTCATTTTTTTCTCATTTAAGAGTTCGAAAGTTATATTTACATACTAATATCGCATGTATACAGTGGTACCTACGTATAAAAAATATTGCTTCTAATTTATTAAAAAAAGCATAGGTACTCAGTAGTTAGGTATACATATACAACATATACAACACTTCTTAATTCGATTCAATTCATGCAGTGGTAAGAATAACACAAAAAATCGGTAGTCTCGATTAGTCTGACATCTCTATATAGTTCATTGCCAGTGACCTCTTTTCGAGTTCTATTTCCAAGAGTCTCTGCTTCACTTTAAGCTTCTCCTTTGCTATATATTTCATCTCCTCAAAGTTTTGTTTCTGTTGTTCTTGCATTCTGTCAAGACTTCGGTAGATCATCCTTAAATTTTAATTCAATTCTCCTAAATTCTCTTTTGTCTCATCTATGGAGCGCGCTATATTAGCATACAGCTTCGCCTGAATGTTCACTTGCTCTTCCAGCAGAACCAATAAAGATTTCTTCTTTTCCTGGATTTTTGGTGAACAATTATGCTTAGGATCTTGTGGAGTGAAGTCATCCTCTTTGTTGATGAAGCAATAGGTTCGTCTCAGGGCTGACATTTTAGTGCTTTCGGCGCTGGATCTGGCCCTTTTTTTGGTTTTTTTAGTATGTTTAGCGCGCTTTAAAAAGTTTTAGCACCTAGCGGAATTTCTAGCGCTTTTTATTCGCAAGTCCACTCTACTATGTTTGTAGTAAGTATAAATAATAATAACTAAAAAAATTAAATTTTACTACTATGAAGGTAATATAACATCCACGTGCGAGATTTCTCAACTTCTATGCGTTTTGGAGAAACCGATAAATATTTGTTACACGATGAGAGCGAAGACGAAAAATTTAGATATTTTAATTATTTTGTATAATTTAATAAATACTTGATGGCTTGTGGAAATAATGAACAATAAAACCCTGAATATGTTGTGGTTGTACTATCCTTATATGAATTTTAGATGTAGCGCTTAGTTTAGATCTTAGTTTTCTATGAAAACAAAAATCTAGCGCGTTTTAGCGCTTTTTGTTTAGTTTTTTGACTCCGAGTGGTTAAAGCGGCCTGGCAGCACTGGTTCGTCTGGGATATCATCCAAAGAAACTTCTACCGGTTGTACTTCATGTGGGGAACCAAAATACGTAGCTCCTTCAACCCCCTGAGCTGACTCTCTTAGTTGAATGAGAGCAACCACTTCTTGCTCATCGGGTGTCAACTGTTGAATTTTATAAGGTCCACCACCAATTGCTGACATCTCTTTGTTGTTGTAAGCGATTTTCTTTTTTAGATACAATTTGTGGTCGCTCCAAACCTGAAATATTTAACAAAACAGTTCGTACCATGTGTTACATATGTGATTTTAGAATACCTTCTTCCACTCGCTTACTTCTTTTGCTTGTGGCCCATATTTATTCAACTCCAGCCGAAGATCGCCCCAAAACTTTTTCACCTGCTCTGACGGCCTTTTGCTCATATTTTTGGCAATGTCTGGCGATTTTTTCATATAGTCCACCATTGCTTTAAACTGAAGTCTGTTTGTCGTTTTTTTTTCTGTTTATGTAAACAAATACAAATTGTTTTTTTATTTATTTATTTCTTTTTTTAATTTAACTTACATTTTCTTAAAAATCAAATTCTCTCGACGTACAACAACCAAGTTTGAATGAAATCCGCAATGATTCGGATGCGGGTAAGAAGTGTGATTTTCGTCGGGGCAAACCTGATTCGAACGTTTACGACGATACAGTGGAACTCATTCACATTACCGATACGGGGAACTGTTCACTTTGCGGATTTGACGACACCGAAATATTTTTTTATGCGAATAATTCCCCCCGGCGGATTCCACGATAGGGGTGAATAAATAAATTGTTGGAACATGTACTAACGAATCGTGTAAGATATACACTCCGCAAGATCACATCACAACATGGGCGGAAGTAAATGGACTGTGCAAAAATAGAACCAAAACGGAGGTTAACATAAGTGAGTTTCATGTCCCTGAAATGGGCGGAAGTAAATGGACTGTGCAAAAATAGAACCAAAACGGAGGTTAACAGAAGTGAGTTTCATGTCCCTGAAATGGGAAGTATAAGTTTTCCACTCCGCGACAGTGTCCAGTATCTTGGTCTAGTCATTGATAAGATTCGAAAGACCGAATTGCAGGAGGGTTTTGGGAAGTCTTGGGGCTTAAAACCCAAACAAGTCTGGATATACAACTGCGTAGTTAAGCCCATACTGTTCTGTAGCGTAGTCGTCTGTTGGCCAATTGTGTACAAAAAATACGCAATAGATACGCTTACTAATGTACGCCGGATGGCGTGTTTGGGAATCACAGGCGTGCTTGTCAACACCAACTGCAGGCATTGAGGCGATCCTAATCATAACACCAGTACTTATAGAAGCGAAAAGACTAGCCGGCGCCCCTGCAACAAGATTGCATGCACTTGGATATTTTTTATTTGGACTCTCGAATAGAATTTGGATATCGCAAAATCATTAGCTTGATAAAAGTAATAACACCTCTTATCGATCGTCCCAGTGACCTATCCAATAAACCCATAAATTTCAATAGATACTGCTTTTCCCTCAAGAGAATATTGGAAGCAAACTAGCTTAATAAGAAACCACACAGGAATAACAGTATATACGGACGGATCTAATATAGCAGGGGAATTTGGGCAGACATATAGTGCTAGCCCAGAGATTTTGGCAACTTATTTGAAACCTTTAACTACAGTCGGCCCTACTAATTATCAATCACTAATGTCGACAATTAGTTGGATGCCAGCTTTATTAAAAATGTACAGCATTTGTGAAACGGTACCAATAAACAATTGGACCTCCGCATTTACTAGTCCGATAACTTTTGTTATCGATTATTTTATTCTAAAAAAAAGGAATACATAAATTGCAATTAAATTTGCCCAACAGATATCTTGCAAATGCTCTTTGAGGCTTAAGTGATCAAAATATCCGCTAATCTGTCAAATAATAACAATAATAATAATAGATGGCGCAACTGGAGAGACCCTTGGCCTAGCCTCTCGCAACCATTCGTTCTGTGGAAGTTTTTAATTTTTGGAAAGAATGGAAGGGATCTGTAAAATATCATATGCAAATCAGTAATGCCCTATCATTCGATCGGACACAATTTTCAGTACTTTTTATAGTACGCTTCAATTGTTTTTTTAATGCATTTGTGTCGTAATAAAATCCATTTCAAATTATTCAATAAACGGAACAAAGTTTATTTGAATGCTTTCATTTATTCGTGGGCTGACGATGTAAATCAAAACTTATTGGTCGTTAACATCACAATAGCATCGTTAGCAAGTTAGCAAGTTAGCCCTAAAGGAGCTATTACACTACCGAAATCGGAATTTGAGCAGTAGTTTTTATGAAACAAGAAAGTTTAGTAATTTTATAATTTCTTCGCTATTTAGCTCTACTTCACAAGAACTGTAATTAATTTTTGGAGATATTTTGAGCATTGCAGCACCAATAAAATATCGAAGCGACAAATCCTCTACTACATAGCATCTCTTCAATAAAGGTCAACTCTATGAGTTCAAAATTATGACAGTCTTGCTCTTTTTCATGATTCTTTTCATTTCAGAATAAATTTAAATCGCACGTAGGAAGCGTGTTAACAACTTATGGCTTACGGTTTTGTAGACAAATTCAATTTGACCTATAAAAAATTATAGGGCTCACCTATATTATTAAATAATTCGGACACTAAGAACCGAGCGGTTTTCGTTTGCGGTATCCAACACTTCAGACAGATTTGAGGGAACTTTTCCACTATTTTCTCGACACCAAACGCTTTTTCTCGTTGTGCCGTCTCGCAATCCGACTAAGTTCCTATGGCACCTTGCACTTCCTATCTATAAAATAAGCCTTCATTATTCAAAATACCTAATATACTCTAATACCGTACCTCTGTTATATCTTTGCTCAGTCAGTTCGTGTTAAGGTTTATGCAGTGGCTAAAGCTAAAGTAACGAATTTTCGGTTTAAAGACGAAAAGTTTATTTAAAATAAAGAAATAAAGCGAAACAAGAAAAAAAAAAGGTGCGAGACAAGAAACAAGATCAAGATCATTAAAAAAAATGGATGTATTAATGGAGTTAAGTGATTTTTTGTCCACTTCCTCAACATCTTCCTCATCAGATAATGATGAATTCGTAATGCAGCAACTATTTCAACCAACAAAAAGAAACAGAGTAAACAAATTTATTGATGTTGTGGAGAAATACTCCGAAGCCGAGGTATAATTCATAAGATATGTTTTTGAAATATGTTTGTTGAAAGTTATTTAATTTTAGTTCCGCGAACAATTTCGTGTCCAAAGGTCAACTGCACAAATTTTAATATTGAAGTTCGAGAACTCGACTTATTTTAGAAGGAGGCATGGTGGCTGAGGCAGGCGAGAAATTCCTGATAAAATACAAATTTATATATTTCTTTGGTAAGCGTTATTAAAAATATTTGGGGTAGCAATCGAAGGAATTGTTCATTATATTAAGGTTTGCTGGAAACAAGCAATCCTATCGTGAAGTAGCTAATCTGTTTGGTGTATCCATATCGTCATGGAATTAATGGACAGGAGCTGTTGAGCGTTTTGAGTTTTCACGTAGGGGTTGTTACGAAAAATGAGCGAGTAACAATCGTGGTAACTCTGCTCATTCGTGAGTAGGGTTATGGGGAGGGCAGCTCAAAGGTACCATAACACCTTCGGTACCGGTGTGGAGAGAGAAGGGAGAAGGCTTACCAACCAAGTTGATAGGTGTGGTTAGTTTTCTTCTTGGCTGTTAAAGTTACAAATATTTCGTTTAGAGTTAATCCTTTCCCTATTTTCTTCCTATACCTTTAATACTCTCAATTTTAAAATTTTCCCATTTATTTATCACGTTAACGTGTAATCCAAAATGGCCAGAGATTACATCTTTGCTATTGGCCGGGCAAAATGCAATACATCGTCATTATTAAAAAAATCAAAAACATCGACATTGACATTGACAATCGTTGGGTGGTATGCCTTATTCACCTCTACTGAGCAAAATATTCCAAGCTCATATTAATGTAGAGTTTTGTACTTCAGTGAAGAGCATCAAATATATTTGCAAGTAGGTATGTGAATAAAGGCAGTGATATATGGCGGTATTTCGAGTTGAAAATACCAATGTAAATTGAAGTACATCTGCTCCAATGAAGCTGTTTGACGTATCTTTGGTTTTCCAATTCATGAACGGGATGCAACCGTTATTCATTTAGCCGTCCATCTTGAAAACGGTCGGCGCGTATATTTCACGACCGCTATAAATTCATCAAAAACTACACTCGCCGAATTTTATGAATCGTGTAATCGTGCGAATGCTTTTGGTGCCTTTGCACGGACATTATTCTACTCAGAAGTACCACACTATTTCACATGGACTCAAACAGAATAATGGACACCCCGCAAACAAAGTAGAAATGCGTTACTATTTAGCAAGACTTAAAAGTTAAAATTCTTTTGGACCCGATAGGTGGCGATGTTGTCGAAATCGGATGGGTATGGTTGATTCCAGTTTAAAATATAGGATAGTTTTGGACCCTAAAGGTGCCAATTTACAAAAGAGTAGAGGTATAGGAAAACAGGTTGTGGCACCTCCCATTAAAAAATAAAAATAAAATTCAAACGCTATTTATAAAGTTGTATAATTAAAGTACGAAAGGCACTGGCACGTCCGGATGGTTACAGCATTTGTGCACTCAAAACTCTGGAACGGATTGTTCGATTTTTACGATTTTGGGCTTAATGGATTCGTAAGGACTATGCTGCTTTTTGTTCTTTAAACAAAATTAAGGATTTGGGATAGAACCACACTTTGAAACCTACAGACAGAATAGAAAAACGTTTAGTATCACCAATAAAACAAATATTATTTAAAACGTTTAGTTTTTTTTAATTCTTTGTTAGTTCCGGGTGAAATTGGAAGTCCAAATGTCATGCAAGCAAAAGATTTTGAGGGAAAATTCAAAACAAAAAACATTGTCATTTTGCTTATTCAAAACGATTTGCCATTCGTATTTAAGCGTCTTCAATTTCCCAGCATATGCATTGTGCATGCTCGGAATTATTATTTTCATTATATTAACGAATTTGGGCGGTATGAAGTTCGCCGGGTCAGCTAGTATATATAAAAAAAAACCGGCCAAGTGCGAGTGTCACTCGCGCACCGAAGGTTCCGTATTTGGCTAAAGTCCAACACATCAGATATTATTTGAAATCTATAATGTTGCGTTAAATTTTACCGCAACAAGGTCTGCTCTCGGATCCCTTCTTTTCCTACCCTTGGTCCCTCTTTTCTTGGGTTTTGTACTCGAGGTCCTGGGATGTGGCTGGGCATCCGAGGCCCCCATCAGCCTTCGGACCACCTCCTTGGAGCCTAAGGTACAACCAGCCAGGTACTCGAAAGTGACAGGTCGGTCACAAGCCATCAGACAGGCGGTCTGAATGGCAAGGAATGGAAGTTCCGGTTGCGTAGCCCTTCGGACGGAAGGGAGACTCGCAACCGTCGATTGAGGGCGAGCGAAGTCGGATGGTGAGCCTGACAGGTCGTCAGGAGACTCCCACCGACTCAACAGCACCAATGTACCGACAGGAGGTCGGTACAGACGAAAGAGTGGGGGGAGGACGATCCCCTTAGCCAACACTCCACCGAGGGATTACCAGACAAAAACTATGTCTGCTCAAAGGGTGTGGCGGACAGCCAACCTAAAACACCCCAACGACTGTCACACAGTAACTAGTGACAAAAGCACTATGTTCGATGGGTGGGGAGACGACGATCTCTCTCACAAATCACCCCGCCGCTGGAGCACCGGAGGAGCAGCAGAGGAGTGCAGGCGGACGGCCAACGCAAAGAGGCACTCTTCATACAAAAGAACTACCAGCGCTACGGTAGAAAGTTTGGTTCGATGGGCATAGGGAAGACGATCCCTAAGTTGATGCCCCGACGAGGGAGCAACGGAGGAGCAACAGAGAGTGTGGGCGGACGGCCACAGAAAACACACTCCCATCATAGAACCCGCACAGAAAGTGCGTGACAAAACGAACATGAGCACCATCACACAATCACTAAAACACAACAAGAAGCATCGTATCGTAGACGATCACAACAGCACAAACGAAACGAATCAAGGCGACAATAACACTAAACACGCACGAATGTTGCAACGCAAATAATGGCCGAGAGCCCACCCTAAATCCTAAAATTTTGTAAGGAATGGCCTGCTATCTGCAAGTCTCATCCCCCAAATCTGCGCGAAAGTCCACCGAAATAGTTTAGAGTACTCGCGGAAATTTTGTAAACAAATACCTGATGGATTCCTTGCCGGGTATTTGGGGTTGATTGAGGCTTCCCTAGTTGAGGGAAAGGTCCAGAGTCCGATGTCCGGGTGGGGGAATAGTGGCGTCCACCAGCATCCTTTTTTCTGTATTTTTTTGTTTAAATTAAGTTTGTTTTAATTCGTGGGGAAAAATGCCGGTTGCAAATTCCTCCACGAGTTACTCTGTTGTTTTGTTTACTATGACAGATGGTCATAGAAAATTTATTAAAAGAAGGCTAACTCTGGAAAGAAGAGAAGAGAGTTCGAAGTCGGCTGGCTAATCCAAATATACTGGAAGGATCCCCTCAAGGCGAATTCCAGTATATAAAGAGAGGAGTGCATGGAAATTTTGAGAGGATTAGCGGGTTACGGCAGCGCATTGGTGTCGCACTAAATTGACCGTTTAGCCCGCTAATATGTTGAATGTGGTGGTTAATGGCCGTGGGAGGCATTGCTGAATGCCAACGGAAGATCCCACCGTTGGGGTCTAACACCAGCGAATGTATGAGAGAGAGTGTGTGAGGAAGCCGAGCGACTTCGAACAAAGCGAAAGCCCTGGAAGTCACTTCTTGGCTGACCAGCGAAAGTAAGAGTTTAGAAGTTTTTGTACACAGAGATATTTTTGATTTTGGCGTTGCGAGAAGAGCAACTTTTTCTTAAATATCCTTAAATAGTAAACCGTGGAGTTTTTTTTGGAAAGTAAAGTAGAGTAGATTAGTGGATAGTGAATCCAAAGGAAAGGAAGAAAGGATCTTGGAGAGTGGACAGAGGACAAAACGGAGTAGAATTGAAGAGGTGTCAGAAAGGGGCATCGGAAGGAGGAGACAATAAACAAGGAATCCAACAGGTGGTGAAAAAGATAAGTAGAGTGAAAAGTGAAAAAGTTTTTTGTTCATAAATTGAATTTCGGTAGGCTTTTGTTCTGTTAAATTCCCGAAAGAAACGGGACGCGCGACCTATTAGTTTTTTAGTTTTTTGAATTTCGAGACAACGCGATAGCGGGCCACGCCAACGGTCCGAACATCTATATATATAGATATACATATATACACGCCTTGTCACAACATTTTCTTCTTCGGGGCTTTTTCTACCCCGCCAATAAAAGACCGCGCTCCAACGGAGCTTTTATAACGTTTTTAAAACTTTTGTTTCCTTTTTTGGTTTTGCTGATTTCAGGTTTCGTAATTTGCCGAAAATTACGTGGCGCCCATTTTTTTCCTTTTTCTCAACAAATATAATTTTGGCAAAAATAAACCCAACAAGTGCATAGTGCGCTTAACATCAGTGAACCCACCCCCTTATCGCTGAGCAAACCGAACGTAGCCCTTTCACTGGCTACGGTTGCAACTTGCAAAATTGTTCGCGATCTCTCGTTGCCGATCTCTGGCAATTGTCATTATTCATTAGGCGTTTTTCTTTTTTAGTTCAGAGCTGAGCACTGAACAGAGTTCGAGCATTATGAGCGCGCTCTGAACCATGCGTGCTCAGAGCGTTCAGAGGATGTTTTGTTTTTCCTGTTTTTTTTGTCCTTGAAATGTGACTGGAAGTGTGTATAGTGTATGTACATGTGTGCTCAGCTTTTTACTCAGGATGCTCAGTCAATTTATTCTGAGCTCATAGAGCGCGCTCTGATCATGCTCTGAGCGAAAAAAGAAACACAAATTCGAGCTCTGAAGTGTCTGAGCTAAAAAAGAAACACGAACTTTTTGTATAACAGTTCAGGTTGTGCTCTGAACTAAAAAAGAAAAACGCCTATTATCGACTTTCCTATCGGGCAGTGGCGACTGCATTTTTGTTTTTGATTTCGTTTCGTTTCGCCAATTAAATTATTAACCAACAGTTTGATCGCGTCAATAATAACAATAAATAATTTTGCAACAATAATATCATTCAATTTTTCCCCTCTTCATGAATTCATCACAATTTAGTTTAATTTAATTACTAAATATTTTTACTCTCAAAAATTACTCGCACATGAATCCCATTTTCTAATTATTACCTAGTACCCAACCCACGCCAATTTTCCATTCTGTATGCGACCTGTCCCAATTAAAAACTATTGACTAAAAATATACTACTTTTATTTTGTTCTGTACTCCCCAAAAAAATGTATTATACTCCCCAACGAAATTAGCAAGCGGGAACCCTGTTGGTATACCACCAGTGACTCTCTTCTGTCTTTGATGGGGTCAATTGTGCACAACTGCGTAGTAGAGATTAAAACTTATGAGAGCAACGTATTTTACATGGTAAAATTATCTTTTTTGAAAATGTCTTGTAAACTATTAACTTTTCGGCAAAACAGTATTCAGCACATATATAGATAAGAACATGATCTACAAAAAAGGAATTTATGTATTTTTTTGTGAATCAAGAAATAAACCGTTTTTTGGGCAAATGAAAATATTTTTTTCACCAGATTACTCATTAATCCAAAACCAATCGATGTATTCCTTCCATTGGTATTTGTCGTTTAACTAGAGGTTATACCGGATGTTGTGTGTAAATTTTAGCCTCCTATGTCAATCGGTTCTTGAGATAGACCTGGTAACAAAATTGGCTTAGTGGGTTTGGACAGACAGACAGACAGACAGACGGAGAGACATCCGAGCGAAACTAGTAAGGTTACGTTTTTTCCCTTTGGGTACGGAACCCTAAAAACCGGCCAAGTGCGAGTGTCACTCGCGCACTGAAGGTTCCGTATTTGGCTAAAGTCCAACACATCAGATATTATTTGAAATCTATATCATTCAATCTTTCCCCTCTTCATGAATTCATCACAATTTAGTTTAATTTAATTACTTAATATTTTTACTCTCAAAAATTACTCCCACATGAATCTCATTTTCTAATTATTACCTAGTACCCAACCCACGCCAATTTTCCATTCTGTATGCGACCTGTCCCAATTAAAAACTATTGACTAAAAATATACTACTTTTATTTTGTTCTGTACTCCCCAGAAAAATGTATTATACTCCCCAACGAAATTAGCAAGCGGGAACCCTGTTGGTATACCACCAGTGACTCTCTTCTGTCTTTGATGGGGTCAATTGTGCACAACTGCGTAGTAGAGATTAAAACTTATGAGAGCAACGTATTTTACATGGTAAATTTATCTTTTTTGAAAATATCTTGTAAACTATTAACTTTTCGGCAAAACAGTATTCAGCACATATATAGATAAGAACATGATCTACAAACAAGGAATTTATGTATTTTTTTGTGAATCAAGAAATAAACCGTTTTTTGGGCGAATGAAAATATTTTTTTCACCAGATTACTAATTAATCCAAAACCAATCGATGTATTCCTTCCATTGGTATTTGTCGTTTAACTAGAGCTTATACCGGATGTTGTGTGTAAACACAGACAGACAGACGGAGAGACATCCGAGCGAAACTAATAAGGTTACGTTTTTTCCCTTTGGGTACGGAACCTTAAAAATGGTGTTAAAAATGTATGGTAATTCATCAATTAAGAACGGCTGGGCCGATTTGGCTCAATTTTTTTTTGCAGCGGTTCGTAATTATAAGGAGAAGGTCTTAACGAAAGAAAATTTTGGAAAAACCATCCGGAAAAGTCGGAAAATTGGAAAAAACGAAAATTAATTTTTTGTAATGGAGTTTTGTGTGCAATTGTTAAGGAATGGCTTTTCGAATGGAAAAATAAAAAATTCTTAGTGGAAAACTCGGAAAATTCCGGAAAAACGTGAAAAATTTGATTTTTTTTGGAAACCTCACTAAACAAAAAAAAATGTACTTTATCAGTTTTACCTGTCATCCGACGAGGTTTTTTTATTTTCTATTGAGCAAATGTAGGTACCTACTATTACGAGTTTTGCGAATTATTACATTGATAGTTTTATATCGTGCATCACATCCGCAAAGGGTAGGGGGAGATGGGGCGCTTTGATACGATTTTCATTGGAACTCAAAAAAAAGGCAGCGTATTAACAATAATAACAAAGTAAAGTATTGATTGTGTTCAATGTTGTTTTAACTACCTATCTTATTTTAGACGATTGTACTTTTAAATTCATCTAAAAAAACAATTTAAAAGCTATTTACTAAAAAAATTATTATTATTATTTATTAACCAATAATTAAAAATATACAGGTTAATCATAAATGGTAACACTAACAGCACTAGCTACAGGGCTTACGGCTGGCAAAAAAAAAAAATGTATCAAACTGCCCCATTCACGGGGTACATTGATACATGTAAGGTGCACTTTGATTTATAGCCAAAAATAAGTATTTATTGAAAACTTTTAGTTAATAAAACAAGTTGAAGCAAGTGAAGCCGTTCTGCTGGTGCCTTTTTTGACTATCGGATTTGGTAACTCTCCTTGTTAGAAATACAAATAATATATTTTACTAACTTAAATACCTACCACATAGAAAAGATTTGTGGAGCACATTGATACGTATCAAACTACCCCGACGTTGGGTGTATCAACGTGTGCCAACTGTCCTCACACAATGTAAATATTAATTGCAATTAAAACAACGCTTTAAAACGACTTTTTAGGTATATATCACATTATTAATAACATATTCTCACAATCTGAAGCTCATAACACAAAGTATTCTTTACAAAAACTTACTCACTCAAACAGGGCGAATTACGATGACTGAACAGAGATGACAAACAGATATGTGTAGTGTATGTGTTGCGTTGTGCTTACTGCTCAGTGGTTGAGGGGCCTGCTGCGATCAATTTTCAAATAAAGTCCCATGTATCAATGTCCCCCATCTCCCCCTACTAACTTAATTTAAATTGAACGCTATATTTATCAATTCGATCATTTTTTTCAGAAAAAAAGTTTGTGTTTAAAAAGTGACAATTGTGACTATTGGGATTTCATTCGCCATTCATTGCGAAACATTAATTTCGTTTTTTTTTTTTTTCTAATTTTGATCTCAGCAAGGCAAAGTAAAGTAGGATTTTCAGCACGCTAATTACAACAACTACGCTATATTTGACACTTCGAGACTCGCAATAGTTGGTGTAATTGCGTGCTGAAAATCCTACTTTACTTTGCTTAGCTGTGATCGAAGCTAAGAAAAACAGGGCTCTAATCGCGGAAGCACAAAACGATCGAACGACATCGTCTCGACGACACTTCTACTTCGTGTAACAACCAAAAAACGATAATCGTCGAAACGATTGGACGATCATCGTTTTTGTTGCTTCACGTTTCCAATTCAAACATCAAATACCCTCGTCGAAACGATTCGATTGAACGATTGCTATTTTGCAGTCGTTTCATCGTTTTTGGTGATTTTTTTCAGTTATTTAAAGGAAGAGACACTCTTTGGAAGAAACACAATCTTATCCGAGTTGTAAAAAATGAATTCTTGGCAAAAAAGAAATGGTTATTGCACTTGAGTTTCATTTGTTTTATTTTTACTTTCCAAGTAAGCAAATAAAAATAAAAATTCTCATCAGTTCCACGAAATCTAAAATCTTTATTTTCATTTTAATTGCTTTAAGAAATACATATATATTTCGAAAACCACCAAATCTTTTCCTCTCCTACATCTGCATACAGTTTAGCTTATTGTTAATTCTTCGTAGCCATTCGTCGACAGCTCCTTATCCAATAGAAATGGTTTTAAAATTTCACTATCACATTTCACTCTGCTTGGGCGACACAGTCAGTGTTTACTTGCATCTTGATGATGAACTTATAGTTAGATTACTTATTGATTCTTTCTTCCTTACTACTACCCATTTTTGCAATGACAACGAGAAAAATACACAAATTCATGAAAAAAAAAAAACAATTTCCATAAATATTTTGATTGTTTAGGTGTCAGAGTTTGTTTACAGTCATGTTCAAACTGTTCAAAATGAAAACGAGGAACGATTCAATTGAACGATACGATGATGATGTTACATGAAGCAAACTGAAAACGATATCGTTCTGTTCAATCGTTTCGACGACTGTCGTTTGATAAATTACGCGATCAGAGCCCAGGGCTTTTGTTGTTTTTAAGGGAGAGTTATTTGCTTGACTAAAGGGCCCAGCCCATAGAATCCGTTGTTTAAGTACTCTATTCTTATTTGTCCCAAGAAATGTGGTAAATTTTTCCTCTCCAACGTACTCAAATTCCCTTTATAATAATTATTTTGTCAGGCATTTTTTTGTGAAAAAATTTACTTTTAAAAGTATATTTATGTTGTACGGAAAAATAATCACGTTAAATAACCTTTCGTATAAAAATCCCATTTTGTTAATGTCATAATGATTACTTTTTGGTATCTACTAGAAAATTGTGATATTCAAAAATCTTGCTGAAAATCGATGTAAAAAAGTTATTTTTTATGTACATTCCTGTGTTGATTATCGTGGTGAAATGTAGACACTTATTTTGATGAAATTTAGACAAAAAATGCTTTTTTAGATTTTTCTTTTTTTTCCCACGGAAGGATTTCGGACATCGAAATTCCCAAAAAAAGGAAGAAATCCCACAATATAAGAGCACTGGTGATAGCCGATCACAGAGTCTCTCACGCGCTCAATATTTCCACCAATAAAAAGGAATCCTCTCACGCTGTTCCAACTGTCAACGGAGGCGACGGACAGAAAAGTAGAAAGTAAACCTACTTTATCCGTCGCGTACGGCACGTGCGCTGCTTATGGAACACCCTCCATAAGAGAGTGTGTATTCTATCAACCTGTCAGTCGAAAACTATGCCGCAACGGACGCGACGGATTATATGGATTGGGCCCTTAATGCCTCCTCTTAGACGATCAACTGCTGGAGCCTTGCAATAGCTAAATTCCTGTTGATGTATCGATTGGATTGATATAGTTGACGAACAATTCTTGCGAGTTAACATCGTCGAAGGAGGAACTCATTACCTAAGTGTTCTTCGGCATTGCACAAAATTATAAGAATTTCGATTGGATTAGTAAAGCGGCGAAGAAAAAGGACATCGATAGCTTGAATTTAATTATTCAAAGTCAAATCGTCGGCCAACTGCATTCATACAAATCCGTTGACTAACTATCCGAGGGAATTTTTGAACTCGCTTGTTGTGCCAGGAACTCCGCTGCATGATTTACAGCTTAAGATAGGATCGATTATAATCATGTTGCGGAATTATAATTATCCAAAATTGTTCAACGGTATCCGTCGGTTGTCCGTCAAGAAACTGATGAACAATGTGAAATCAGCAAATTCAAAGGAGAAGAAGTCCTTATCCCACGATCCACGAATTCCGATTATTCCAACTGATTTTCCATTCCAATTCAAGCGGATTCAGTTCCCCGTTCGATTTGCTTTTGCGATGACAATCAATAGATCGCAAGGCAAACCGTTGGAAGTCTGCGGGATTAAACTTCAAATTTCCCTGTTCGCGTGTTGACAAACCGTCTTCGTTGTTTGTTTTTGCGCCGGAAAACAAATCGAAAAACATTGTTTATCATATCGCTCTCTACTGATTTCGATTCCATTCAAAAATCACATTTAACTACGAGTATCTGTGTTTTACAATCACTCTGGAGTTTATCTGAAGGCCTTAAATTGGGACGAGACGAAGTTCGATGGGTCCGCTGTAAATAAATAAAAATAAAGTAAACCATAAACATTGTATTTCGTATGGTGCTTTTGATTGCAGCACACTGGCAAGCAAATTTCCTAGTTGAGAAAACCTCTCCATTTTTTCGTTGTGCCGTCCTTCTTTTAGTTCTTCCTTTGGAGAAGACCACATACGCTTGTCCACAATCAATCGGTCGACCATCCTTTCCATAAGGCATTTTTGTTTTCTTTGTGTAGTAGCACTGCGGCTGACCAAGAAAATGCCATCAGCATCACCGTCATCAGCTTCATCCCAATCCCCGATGGGCAAAGGGTTTGGGGACTGGTTTTCTGCATCATAATGGCTTGTGGATGGTTGAGGTTGATGAGAGGTATATGAGCTTGATGATGATGATGGTCGGTTTTCAAGTGGTAACAGATTTGACTGTTTCCTTAGCAGCTTATTAGGCCCCATAAAAACCTCCGGAAACAATGAATCTTCGTCTTTAATGATATTATTCATAACACTGGCATATGGAATATCTTTTCGTGTTGTTCCACTGGTCTGATTATTTCTTATGATGGCTTTGGTTTTTTTAAATTAAGGTCTTGAAACGAACCCCTACCTGCTCCAGTGTTACTTTTATGGCATAGTTTTTAAAGCAAGCCGCACAGATGAATATGCACTTATGCTTCTTCGTTATTTTTAGAATTTTTTCATGGGATCTATTTGTTTGTAGTTTTCTTCATACAGCATAAGAAGAAAATTTGTTTGGTCATCTGACCATTTAAATATTTCTGTGGATACACAAATTGAAATGCGCTTAGAATATATTGCTCATATGAAATGCTGATTATACCAGGTACCTGTACGATTTTCGTCTTCCGTTTCGCCTATGAAATCTCGCAATGGAACATCTTCGTAAGACGCCGACACCATTTCTTGAGCTGAAATAAAACTTATTTATAAATCTATTTTTTTGCAAAAGAGTGGGTATTCTTACTCAAAATGTTTAGCAGGACAATATTTCCATTGATTTGGCTAACTTGCCCACTTTCTTCGAAAACAACTTTAAAATTATTTA
Source organism: Cheilosia vernalis (assembly GCA_949126925.1). Classification (NCBI taxonomy): domain Eukaryota; kingdom Metazoa; phylum Arthropoda; class Insecta; order Diptera; family Syrphidae; genus Cheilosia; species Cheilosia vernalis. Next base: position 48,042,497 of record OX421358.1, read on the forward strand.
GATCGGAGTAGTCCATTTTCTGCCAATTATTTTATTTTGCGTGAAAAAAAATTCTCTTTGACGTTTAACTAACACAAGGTCAAAACTTCAAAACTTGAGTATAGAAGCAGTTTTCTTGTTCCATTGGGCTACAGAATGAGTGGATCCCCAAGTGAAACCAATATAAAACGACATTACACTTTTGCAGAATCATAACAGACAGTGAATAATTTTTTTCATGTACCTACACAAAAGAACTCACTCTAGCGGAATTTGGCACCCGGTCTTTTTTTGTTTTGTTGATGACATCTATATGTCTAGTTAAGTGTCATTTTGCGTGCATCGTTTTTGCAAGCAAGTATTTTTATTTAGGGATTATTATGATTTGTGCCTGCACTGTACAAAAACAAGTTGATTTCGGTAAAATATTGCGAGACGATTGCAATACTTACCTATTCTATGCAAAATAGATATCTGCTCAGCAACTGCTAATTGACTTGTATTACTTTCAGATGTCAATAAGTAATTATTATTAAATAGTTTTAAGTGGTTAAATAATGCACTCCATACTCGTCCGATCTGTGTTCCACTTCTCTAGAAATATAAAAAAGTGTTCCATAAGCAAAATGTTGCTGTTAGTTATTGACAAGCTTAAATATTAACTGCTACTATTTAGAAGTATACATCTTCCTTGAAGTTCTGGACAACGTGATTTGTTGTATACTTAATACAACTGTTATTTGTATGTTTGTTGTGTTTCCCTATTTTTGTACTTATAGACTGATCCTAGTAGGTAAATGAATCGAAAAAATGTTTTTGGGCAGTGTTCGAATACATCCATCAGAAAGATCTGTGCCTTGATTTTGTGCGTTTTTTTTTCCGCAATGGCGGTGTCGGAAAGGGTTCACGTATGGGCGGATTCTATAAATGTGTGAGTGATGTCGCGAACTGACAACTTCCAATATTTCCTGTTCTTATATCGCTTTGTTCCTGAATATTCCAGTCGAGCTTTCCCACACGCAACCTTTTTAGGTAGCGAGAAGGATGTCGGATGAGAACAGCGTGACCGTTGTGCGACAATTTGGTACCTTTTTCGAGGACACTAATACAATTTGTTATTCCTTTGTTCCTTTTTATTAGTTGGAAAATTCACATTTTAGGACTATTCACATGAGAGCCAATTGCGAACGAACAGCGAACAAGCGAATATTTTTGACACTTCAATCACTTTAATCATTGTTCAATGTTAACTTCGATAGAATTTTTTCATACGTGGGTTTGTGGATCCGCGAATGTTTTATGTGGATTGTGAATAAAGTGGGACAGTTCGCTGCAAGAATTTTCAATTGCTGTAATAATTGTAAATTGAGCTAGTATAAAAATCAATTTTCAATTCATAAATACAATTAAATTCATTTGTTCGCAACTCGCGCTCATGTGAATAGTACTTACATTTTTTTTCAAAAACTGTGATTTCAAAATGAATATGTTTAAAATATAACGCGGTTCCCCATCATAGCGTAAAGCCGGCTAATACTTGCTAAATATTGGGAGAAAATACTAAATTTACGTAGTAGCAACAGAAAAAGGCACATTTTTCTTTCATCGCCCCTTTTTAGGGACTTTTCAAAACTAAATTGAAACAGATCTTAAAAGTAGATTTAAAAAACCGGCCAAGTGCGAGTGTCACTCGCGCACCGAAGGTTCCGTATTTGGCTAAAGTCCAACACATCAGATATTATTTGAAATCTATATCATTCAATCTTTCCCCTCTTCATGAATTCGTCACAATTTAGTTTAATTTAATTACTTAATATTTTTACTCTCAAAAATTACTCGCACATGAATCTCATTTTCTAATTATTACCTAGTACCCAACCCACGCCAATTTTCCATTCAGTATGCGACCTGTTCCAATTAAAAACTATTGACTAAAAATATATTACTTTTATTTTGTTCTGTACTCCCCAAAAAAATGTATTATACTCCCAACGAAATTAGCAAGCGGGAACCCTGGTGGTCTTCTGTCTTTGATGGGGTCAATTGTGCACAACTGCGTAGTAGAGATTAAAACTTATGAGAGCATGGTATTTTACATGGTAAAATTATCTTTTTTGAAAATATCTTGTAAACTATTAACTTTTCGGCAAAACAGTATTCAGCACATATATAGATAAGAACATGATCTACAAAAAAGAAATTTATGTATTTTTTTGTGAATCAAGAAATAAACCGTTTTTTGGGCAAATGAAAATATTTTTTTCACCAGATTACTAATTAATCCAAAACCAATCGATGTATTCCTTCCATTGGTATTTGTCGTTTAACTAGAGGTTATACCGGATGTTGTGTGTAAATTTTAGCCTCCTATGTCAATCGGTTCTTGAGATAGACCTGGTAACAAAATTGGCTTAGTGGGTTCGGACAGACAGACAGACAGACGGAGAGACATCCGAGCAAAACTAATAAGGTTACGTTTTTTCCCTTTGGGTACGGAACCTTAAAAATGAGTTGATAGGTATAATTTATGAACAATATTCAATTAATTTTTATATATTTATAAATAAAAATCAAAGCTAAAAGGTTTTCATTTCAAAATTTATTTGAAAACGTGCAACTACTGATTCATAGAAGTAGTGTCTAGTGTCTAGCTCACAAGCGGAACAATCTAAACGACATCTAATTGTAAAGTGATTTGGTTCAATTTATAAAAGAAAAGTTGTGTGGGAATGACCTACGAGTATTTACAGTCTATATTGTATTGTAAAACTAAGGCCGTGTGTCAATTGCGCTAAATAATTATCCTCGGCTAATATTCTGACACTATCGTGGTGGAAAACGAATTTTTCAGCTGTCAAAAAATTATCCTGCTCCGGGAGCAGGATAATAATTTATCTTCATAGGATACATTTTTTACGTTCGAGTTTTTTTATTTCAAATGGCAGCAAATCAACGAAAAAAAAATAATAACAAACCGTACTACAAACCGTAATATAAATAATGAAGGAAAATTAATAAAGTTTTTAATATAATTTGCTTAATTTATAGGGACGCATGATGACAAAAAAAAGTGATTCGGTTACGGAGTTTGAAATTATACCGATTGAATATAAAATTACACTTCTCTTGTTCGTCTTCTGCGTGGGGGCAAGTAATCGTGGCTTATAAGGCTTTGATACCGCAGACATATAATTGACATCAAGGGGAATTAATACATCGAATTTATGATCCATATTATCAGTTGTTGTTATTGAATTAGTTGTATGTCTGTTCTTTGTGTTGTGCTATCGTCAAAAGTCTTCTGAGAAATCTCAAAAATTTAGCCCAATCGACACAGCCAAATTTCACAAAAGCTAAAATTTTATTCAACACACACAGAAATGTCAAAAAATTATCCGAGGGTAATTATTTAGCGCAATTGACACACGGGCTAAAACTAAAATTTATAACCTTTCTCTAACAATCCGGGAGATTGTTGCAAAATTCTAAAAAGTTGCAAAAAAAAAAAAGAGCGGCGTAAGAAAAAAGTTTCATTTGTAAAGATTCTCTGAAATTTAAGAATTTTCGCACAATATTTAACAATTGTTGGCTCTCGTAACACTATAATCGTGTTCTGATAAACAGCAGCGTTATATTTTACTAAAATTCATTTGAAAATCACAGTGTTTCTAAAAATTGCAAAATTCCTTTTCAAACTAAAAAAAGGGATACAGTAGCAACAAATTGTATCAGGATCCTCGAAAAAAGTGCAAAATTATTGCACAACGGTCACGTTGGTCACAGCGCGCGGCTCACTCACACATTCAAATCCGATTCGGGCCGTTCCCTAGCGACATCGCCTCAAAAACTGTGGGAAACGTCTGGTGTTCTTTTGCTACACCGTAAAATTCTATTCAGTTGCGAAGGCTATGTTACAAGTGGTGACTTTAATTCAACATAGCCAATGTCTCATGTTCAAGATTGAAACCCCTTTTCCGAATAATTAATCGGGTTTAGAGTTTGGATGAGTACGGTTTGGGTCTAGGTTATGCACTATTTCGGAGTGGGCGGCGTTTCTCCCAAATGGGTGAGGAGAAAATGTATATAGCATTTGCTATGCTAAGAAACATATAATCTTCCCCAAGAAGACGTATGATGGTGAGAAGCGGAAAAAAAAACGGTGGCATCGGACGATGCAGATCGTAACAATAGGTATCCCACGCTGATATAAAAGGCATCGGGACGCGCGGTTTCCACGTTTTTTTTTTCAAGTCTGGCATGTCTAACAGTGCGGTAGTCTGGATCGGGAGTGATCTGCGGGTTATTTGATTTAGTAAGTCGTGACTGTACTTAGTAGTGGCGCAATTAATTTCATCATCAGTGATTCGTTATACGGAATAAGTGCAAATGTTAGTGCCGAAACGCTGACTATAATAACCGAAAAAAAAAGAACAAGATTTCTAATAAAAAGTGATCAATCTTCCGCCCATAACCAAAAACAAGGGCAGCAGAAAAGTGTCTTAATCACGGAAGTCGAACGCCCACGTGAGTGCTTTAAAGAAACACCAAAAAGCAGCAAAGCTCGAAGGCAGCGCTTCGTCACGCTAACAATATCACCCACCAAACAAAGAAAACCCTGCACTTCTCACGCAAAACCGAGTCCACACCCCAGCTACGCCCGCCAGCACGTGCGCAACGTCACATAACCACGCACGTCAAATCGTCGCCACGATTGCGAAGATCCACGCAGATAAAATTCGGCAGAATTCACCACCCAGTGTTTTTGATGTGCGAAGGCATCCCTCGTCCTAAGCCCAACGCAATCCAAGATCTTGAGCTTCCCCATACGAAAGGCAGAACTGCAGATTATTAACCGGCAACAACAACAAGCCGCAAAATAACAAGAAAGGTAAAAAAAAATCCTACCAGCAGCAACACTTCCCCGCCAGCAGTACGTCAGCGAAGCGATCAGGAATTTATCTGGACGAATCCCCCCTCGTCATCGACCAGCAAAATTATGCTCGATAATCTGTGAGTTTCATCGGCAGCAAAACACAGCAGCGATCGCCACCAACAACACAGAGCGAACAATTTCATGGCCAACATTCTCGCTAGTCGACAACAGCAACGGCAACTGCCGCAACGATATACATGAGCAGCCACAACCGTATACAGCTGATAAGAAACATCGTCTCTCGTATCGTCGATTCGAAACAACAACACCGTCATCAGCAGTAGGGCCACAATTTTAGTTAAGTAATCGATTAGTTTATTTGTTTTGTAAATTATAAGTTACGCTCACTCAAATGCATATAAAACCATTTACTCCCTCTAGATAACCTGTCGGTTGACTTAAAAGCGTACGAAAAGAATACGTCAACAATTGCAACATCCACGGGCTGGTAAACAATGTGCACATTCGTCGACCTCACCCCTGGGACCTTCGTTCAGCATCAATTTAAATCTTTTTGATAGTTCTCCGGTAAGTGATCTTGTTTTTCTCTCTGTACTTTTATATTTTATGTGCATCGTGAGCGATCAGCTATTGATTAGATTTATATATATATACATATATCAATTGAGATAGGACATCATTATGATTATTGTTTTTGTTTCCTTCTTAATTTCTTGACGGTGTGTATGATCATGAAAAAAAAAAAAAACATTTGAAATTATAAAGTATCTAAACCGAATAATAATCACCTATACAGAGTACGGAAAGAGAGCGTCGACATAATAATAAAGTTCCGAATAGTATTTTGGCTAGTTATTCCGTTCCGAAAAGATATACTCCGAAATTTGGATTGTCGACCATTCGAGTAAAGTAACGATTGGCGATATCTTTGTATTTTTTGTTGCACATATATGATGGTTTCGTGTTTGCATATCGAAACATTTTGGCGTTAATTATAGATTCATTTAGAGTTAAGGTAGTCCGTAGTTTGTTTCATTCATTTTTTTTTCTTTTATATTGTAATATAGGAAGGTAGTCATAAGAATTTCAAAAGTATTGACCTGAATTTCAATTAATGATGTTTTTTATTTGGATAAATACCTAAAGATTATATTAAGCATATGTATAATTTTTTTTTTTGTTGTTCCTTTTGAATAAACTTGTATTCCGGCTAGGGATGAATTATATTCCTTTGCACGTTTTATTCGGAAATGGATCTTAGTTCAGATTTGGGTTAGTCTTTCTTCGCGGGTAATGAGCATACCGTTACAATTTCAAGGGAAGAGATTTTTCTGAGGATCATGGTATCCCACTAAATTTTGTTTATAGGTGGATGTGACCAACCTGAGGGTAAGGAGGAGATAACGACAGGGTGTGATTAGCCTTGTTATACCGATAAAGTTAGGGGCTTTCACAAATATTGAGTGGCGTGATAGCCATGGATGGCATAAGGAGTATAGCCTTATGATGTGGGTGGGCACACTCAGGCGGCAACTACATCTTCTGCGCGCCTCTCCCTAGGGAACTACGATACACAGAAAATACGAAATCTGAGCTTTTCGCGCCTCTGTTAAATAATATTTCCAGATACCTACATCTCTTCTGTGGCATGTAAATTACGTAACACCCGTTCAGCGCTGCAGTAGCAAGGACCCTCCCATCCGACGAGCTAGGACGTGCAGGAGCTAGCATGCCTCAGCTACTAAGGCCTGGACACCCTTCCGTTCCAGCTGCCCGGACTGACCTGAGGAGTCCTGTGACCTCGGGTCATAGGGGTAGCATAGCGGTCGGAAGGTTTTCAGATAATATAGGTCGTTTTTTTTTTCATCTGCTTCCTTCGGGTGAGCAACTCTCGTTACGGTACGGCCGAAGTTTCGTTACAGGTGGCGCCCAACGTGGGGCCCGATTTGTCTCAGTTTTCGTATTTTTTTTTTGTATATCTAATTTGCTTTCTTATATGCTATAGATTTCTATAAAGTTTTCTTTTGATTGCACGATGCACAGTTTTGTCCGGTAGGCATCTCTTGTGTAATGCTTACGTCCGTTGCGAAACTAGCGCGATTCGTGTGCAGTTGTAATTGAACTAGTGCGAAGGTCTACATTTTTGTCCGGTTGAATATGGTTGAGCATTTTCAATGTCCGTTGCAAATAGTAGATACACCAACTTCTGTTTTTCAGTACACTTTCACAGGGCGGAAGGACTCGTTGTCCGGTAGTGGATCGAAGTTTTCTCCGCTACGTCTGTTGCTACGATTCCCCAATTCCCTTTGTGATTCTTGTATCTGTACGTTCATCTAAGCAGTATAGAAAGTAAGGACCATAAGGCATATGACCGGCAACATCGCTCGATAAAGCAGCGTGTAGCTAGCTGCATGGCCTTGAGTTCCGTCGAACATGTTTTCATACGCATGCAAATTAGATCCGAAAGACAAAGTTGTTTTCTCGTAGTGAAATTCCATAGGGAGTTATAAGCCTAATCAAATTCGTCGTTTTGTTTCTCGATTTAGTCCTTTAGAAAAGTCACATCCACCGAATTTTGAAAATATCTACACTTTTTTTGATTCTTTTTTTTTGTTTTTTTTTTTTTGTCGTCAGTTCTTGGAAGTATAGTTAGTTAGATTTAAAATTGTTTTGAATTAGATTGAAAATATAAATTCTTCGCAAGGCAGGGTGAATAAAGTTCGAAGTAGCTTTTATCATTATTTTTTTGGATTGATCTTTTGCTACGTATCTCTTAGGACGAAACAGTTTCTTTGAATACATATTTTTGTTAATATTCGCACTATTTCATTTCCATACCTATTTTTTTTTTCATAATGTCCGATCGTAATAGAGCACCTATTAGATCCGATTATGTTCTGCGGAAAAAAAAGGACAAATCGAATATGTCCGTTATATCAGTCGGTACTAAAACGTCGAAAAAGCGCAGTCAAAGCAAAACCGCGGAGATATCCGAACCCGAGGTCGCAACAACATCAGCGCAAGCTATAGCTTCCATGGAAGCCAGGCAATTTAATCTCACCGCAGAAGCCTCCAGACTTTCAAATGTATTTGTATCTCAGGATGCTCCTGTATCAGATGATGAAGTTGAATCGGATGAGAGAGAACAGCTTTCTAATTATGTACAAGAAATTGTAACGGCAACGGTTGGCTTGAACAGGGCAGATGATTTGCGCTTCATTCGCGAGGAGCTATCCAAGAGTAGAGCAGACATTCGCACAGAATTCACTTCCATGATGCGTGAATTTTAAGTGCTCAAACGCCGATTACACCGCGTATGCCAGAACCAATCCCAGTAGCAGGGAATGAAGTTCCAATTAACCCTGTAGAGTCCCGAACCAACAATGCTGATGAGTTCTTAGCGCAGCTACATAGTCTGAACTTGAATGAGAATTCTTCCAGACCCCCGTCAAATTTGGTTTCAAATTCGAATACCCCAACGTCTACCAGTTTCAAAGCTCACCATTTTCACAAATGGGGAATAAAGTTCGACAATCGAAACATAACAATTGACGACTTTTTGTTTCGATTAGATCGTATTAGGGAAGGATATGGTGTCCCTTGGGAGGAAGTAGTCCGAAATTTTCACCACTTCGTATCAGGACAAGCGGAAACATGGTTCTGGGTTTTCATTAAATCAAATCAGAACATAACCTGGCCTGTTCTCCGCTTGGCCTTGATTGACCAGTTTCGTGGTCTGGAATCGGACTCGGAGCTTCTAAGGAAAATGTCAGATCGTCATCAAGGTTTATCAGAACCCTTCGATGACTTTTATACGGCGATCCTACAATTGAACTCCAGGCTCAGACGTCCCAAACCAAATCGGGATCTGATTGAAATTATCAGACAAAACGTCAACAGGAGAATCGGTGAACACGTGATCACCTTTCATACGGAAAGTCTTCAAGAGATGGTTTACGTGTGCAGAAAACTCGAAAAGTATTTCGGTGACCACGATAATCCGAGGCCCCGAGTTTCGCACTTCCAACCAAACCGACGAATGGTTAGTGAACTGGGGCTTGTAGATGATCAGGCGGCTAGTAGTTCTTTTCATTCAGTCGATGCGGTCGGCACATCCCGACCTAGAGCCTAGAGCCCCTAGATCTGCTGGAACTGCAAACTCGCAGGACACTCATTCAAGGAATGTACCAGTCAGCAGAGGAGTTTGTTCTGCTACAAATGTGGTCAGGAAAACACGATTACACCACAATGTCCGCGCTGCGCGGAAAACTTGCAAAGGAGCCATTTGACATCCGGGACAATTCGCTCGCAACCGAGAAATCCGGACAATTAAGTAATACATCCGTATCCATTCCACCAATTTTAATTTTAAAACGAGAAGAGCCGTCGGCGGCTCACATTGAAAATAACATAGTCCCCGAACCCTCACGAGAACCTCGAAAAACCCTGCACGAACGCCTGAACTTTTACTATGAGACACGAAAACGAATTTTCGGAAATTCGAAGCCTCCCATTTCCAAAAGGATAAACAAATTAAGATCTCGTTTTCGGGAGAAGAAACTTTTTTATAAAGCAGCTTCCGCAGTTTCTGAAATCAATTTTCCTCCAAACGATCCTCGGCCTTATGCTCAGGTACTGATTTTCGGGGAAATTTTGCCTGGCCTACTAGACAGTGGAGCGGCTGTAAGTTGCTTAGGTTCAGAAGGATATAATATAGTTTTAAAGAAAAACATTCAATTTACCAAATTCAATTCGTTAGTTAAGACCGCTGATGGAAATAGACAGCAAATTGTAGGTTATGTAAGAACGAAAGTAAAATACAAAGATCGTGAAAATGAATTACTGCTTTTTATAGTACCGTCGTTGAAACAACCCTTATTCTTGGGAGTGAACTTCTGGCAAGTATTTGAAGTTGCTCCGCATTTGTTTCCCAGAAACACCAATGTATTTCCAGAATCCAAGATAGTAGGAAGTCTCTCAGATGCCCGTGAATTGACTAGCGAAGAGTCCATCCGACTTAAAGATGTCATTAAACTGTTTCCTTCGTCTGCTACTCTGGGCTTGGGTAAAACCAGCTTAGAGGAGCACATCATCGACACCGGGACGGCTGAACCCGTCAAGCAGCGACACTATCCCATATCTCCAGCGGTGCAAAAGAGTCTATATGTGGAATTGGATCGCATGCTACGACTTGGTGTCATCGAAGTGAGTTCAAGCGCTTGGAGTTCACCTGTCGTTCTGATTCAACGACCAGGGAAAGACAGGATGTGCTTGGACATACGAAAGGTGAACAAGGTCACCAAAAAGGATGCGTATCCTCTTCCACATATAGAGGGCTTGCTATCGCGTCTGACAGATACACACTATATATCTAGTGTGGATCTGAAAGATGCGTTTTGGCAGATACCGCTGGAGCAAAGCTCAAGGGAAAAGACCGCATTCACCGTTCCCGGTCGTCCCCTTTACCAGTTCAGAGTTATGCCCTTTGGCCTCTGTAATGCGCCTCAACGCTTATGCAGACTGATGGACAAAGTGGTACCTCACGAACTCAGAGAACATATTTTCTTAGACTTGGACGATTTTCTGGTGACTTCACGGACATTTGATGAGCACATTTACATGTTGTCGGTAGTAGCAAAACGATTGAAGGATGCAGGGTTGAATATTAATTTAGAGAAATCAAAATTTTGTTACAAACAACTTAAATATTTGGGGTACATTGTTGGAGACGGTTGCTTGAAGACAGATCCTGCTAAGATACAAGCAATAACTGACTTTCCAGCTCCTAAGACTGCCAGGCAGGTAAGGAGATTCTTAGGTATGACCGGCTGGTACCGTAGGTTCGTTAGCAACTTTTCATCTGTAGCAGCTCCTCTGACTGACACCCTGAAGAAAGGGACAAGGTTCGAGCTCACAGATAAGGCATTGGAAGCTTTTAAGAAGTTGAAGGCGTTATTAACTTCAGCCCCCATCCTCGTAAACCCAGACTATAGCAAGGAGTTTGTAATCCTATGCGACGCTTCTGCGACGGGCATTGGTTGCGTGTTGTGTCAGGTGGACGTTGATGGATGTGAAAGACCCATCTATTATTATTCACACAAATTAAACGCCGCACAACAAAACTACAGCGTGACCGAACGCGAGTGTCTAGCTGCAGTTTGGGGAGTCACGAAATTTCGCGCATACGTAGAAGGGCACAAGTTTAAGATAATTACTGACCACGCAAGCCTTAAGTGGTTGATGAGCCATAAAGATTTGAGTGGGAAGTTGGCAAGATGGAGTATGTACTTACAAGGATATGATTTTGAAATACAACATCGTAAGGGATCACTGAACGTGGTTCCCGACGCCCTTTCAAGAGTATATGCGGTTGATGCGATAGATCCGACTCTGACGATGGTAGGGAATGAGCTAGAAGTACTGCAGATTGATCTCGAAGATCCTAGCTTCCAATCGGAAGAGTACAGAAGCATAGTAAATACCGTCAAAGTAAATGCAGCTCAATTGCCGGATCTACGCATCTCGGACAATTTCGTCTATAAAAGGGTTAAGCATTGCATTGGTCATCCACTCCTTGATGATTTGGTGTGGAAACTATGGGTACCTCCACAGCTAACCGAAAACTTAATTCGCTTAGCTCATCAACCACCTAGAGCGGCGCACGGCGGAATCGGGAAAACTTTGTACCGCCTGCGTGAACAATTTTATTGGCCAAATATGCCAGCACAGGTAAAATCGTTCATCGGTAGTTGTGACTTGTGTAAATCGACAAAAGCGCCAAATGCGATCCTTAGGGCACCGATGGGTAAACAATTCGTCGTCGAAAGACCATTTCAGCATCTTTATCTCGACTTTCTTGGTCCCTACCCTAGATCCAAAGCTGGTAATACCTGTATTATTATTGCGCTAGACAAGCTAACCAAGTTTGTTATAGTCCAACCCTTAAGAAAAGCGACTACGGATACGACCTCCAAGTTCCTAAAAGAACAAATATTTTTTCTCTTCGGTGTGCCAGAAACAATATTGACAGATAATGGAAAGCAATTCACAAGTCATGAGTTCCAGAAATTAATGAACACATTTGGTATCAGACATATTAAAACAGCATCATATGCCCCTCAATCGAATGCAAGCGAAAGGGTCAATAGATCTTTACTTGCAGCAATACGCGCATACATCGATCCAGGACAGACAAATTGGGATGCTCAAATACCTGCTATTACCTGCGCGCTTCGAACAGCAGTTCATTCGGCAATTAATATGTCTCCCTACGAGGCACTCTTTGGGCAGAAAATGGTTGAGCATGGGTCCACGTATGAGTTGCTTAAACATTTAGACGGGTTAAACAATTCCGAGTTAGAGGCAGTGCCAAAACCATCAAAAATGAATATACTGCATAACTACATCAAGCAATCGTTAGAAAACGCTCACGAGACGTACGAAAAAGTTTATAATACCAGAAGCAAAAGTGTCTATTATAAAGTAGGCGACATTGTGTTTCGTAGAAATTTTGTTTTAAGTGATGCCGTTAAGCACCGAAATGCCAAACTATGCTTTAAGTTTGTAAAGGAAAGAGTACGTAAGTGTATTGGAAATAACCTCTACGAACTGGAAAACCTAAACGGTGTCCGTACAGGAGTTTTTCATAGCAAGGATTTGAAAAGATAGGTAGAAAAAAAAAATGTTACGTATACGCCCCCGGCTAGCGCAGTCTGAACATGAGACTAATGAGGAATCTCAGGGCGGGGTCGTAATCGAATTGGATGTAACGTTCTTTTGCTTATTCTTAACACGCGCTTGTGCTTGTGCTAAGAACAAGTTTTGTGGGAAACGTCTGGTGTTCTTTTGCTACACCGTAAAATTCTATTCAGTTGCAAAGGCTATGTTACAAGTGGTGACTTTAATTCAACATAGCCAATGTCTCATGTTCAATATTGAAACCCCTTTTCCGAATAATTAATCGGGTTTAGAGTTTGGATGAGTACGGTTTGGGTCTAGGTTATGCACTATTTCGGAGTGGGCGGCGTTTCTCCCAAATGGGTGAGGAGAAAATGTATATAGCATTTGCTATGCTAAGAAACATATAATCTTCCCCAAGAAGACGTATGATGGTGAGAAGCGGAAAAAAAACGGTGGCATCGGACGATGCAGATCGTAACAATAGGTATCCCACGCTGATATAAAAGGCATCGGGACGCGCGGTTTCCACGTTTTTTTTTCAAGTCTGGCATGTCTAACAGTGCGGTAGTCTGGATCGGGAGTGATCTGCGGGTTATTTGATTTAGTAAGTCGTGACTGTACTTAGTAGTGGCGCAATTAATTTCATCATCAGTGATTCGTTATACGGAATAAGTGCAAATGTTAGTGCCGAAACGCTGACTATAATAACCGAAAAAAAAGAACAAGATTTCTAATAAAAAGTGATCAATCTTCCGCCCATAACCAAAAACAAGGGCAGCAGAAAAGTGTCTTAATCACGGAAGTCGAACGCCCACGTGAGTGCTTTAAAGAAACACCAAAAAGCAGCAAAGCTCGAAGGCAGCGCTTCGTCACGCTAACAATATCACCCACCAAACAAAAAAAAACCTGCACTTCTCACGCAAAACCGAGTCCACACCCCAGCTACGCCCGCCAGCACGTGCGCAACGTCACATAACCACGCACGTCAAATCGTCGCCACGATTGCGAAGATCCACGCAGATAAAATTCGGCAGAATTCACCACCCAGTGTTTTTGATGTGCGAAGGCATCCCTCGTCCTAAGCCCAACGCAATCCAAGATCTTGAGCTTCCCCATACGAAAGGCAGAACTGCAGATTATTAACCGGCAACAACAACAAGCCGCAAAATAACAAGAAAGGTAAAAAAAAATCCTACCAGCAGCAACACTTCCCCGCCAGCAGTACGTCAGCGAAGCGATCAGGAATTTATCTGGACGAATCCCCCCTCGTCATCGACCAGCAAAATTATGCTCGATAATCTGTGAGTTTCATCGGCAGCAAAACACAGCAGCGATCGCCACCAACAACACAGAGCGAACAATTTCATGGCCAACATTCTCGCTAGTCGACAACAGCAACGGCAACTGCCGCAACGATATACATGAGCAGCCACAACCGTATACAGCTGATAAGAAACATCGTCTCTCGTATCGTCGATTCGAAACAACAACACCGTCATCAGCAGTAGGGCCACAATTTTAGTTAAGTAATCGATTAGTTTATTTGTTTTGTAAATTATAAGTTACGCTCACTCAAATGCATATAAAACCATTTACTCCCTCTAGATAACATGTCGGTTGACTTAAAAGCGTACGAAAAGAATACGTCAACAATTGCAACATCCACGGGCTGGTAAACAATGTGCACATTCGTCGACCTCACCCCTGGGACCTTCGTTCAGCATCAATTTAAATCTTTTTGATAGTTCTCCGGTAAGTGATCTTGTTTTTCTCTCTGTACTTTTATATTTTATGTGCATCGTGAGCGATCAGCTATTGATTAGATTTCTATATATATACATATATCAATTGAGATAGGACATCATTATGATTATTGTTTTTGTTTCCTTCTTAATTTCTTGACGGTGTGTATGATCATGAAAAAAAAAAAAAACATTTGAAATTATAAAGTATCTAAACCGAATATGTACTAATCACCTATACATAGTACGGAAAGAGAGCGTCGACATAATAATAAAGTTCCGAATAGTATTTTGGCTAGTTATTCCGTTCCGAAAAGATATACTCCGAAATTTGGATTGTCGACCATTCGAGTAAAGTAACGATTGGCGATATCTTTGTATTTTTTGTTGCACATATATGATGGTTTCGTGTTTGCATATCGAAACATTTTGGCGTTAATTATAGATTCATTTAGAGTTAAGGTAGTCCGTAGTTTGTTTCATTAATTTTTTTTTCTTTTATATTGTAATATAGGAAGGTAGTCATAAGAATTTCAAAAGTATTGACCTGAATTTCAATTAATGATGTTTTTTATTTGGATAAATACCTAAAGATTATATTAAGCATATGTATAATTTTTTTTTTTTGTTGTTCCTTTTGAATAAACTTGTATTCCGGCTAGGGATGAATTATATTCCTTTGCACGTTTTATTCGGAAATGGATCTTAGTTCAGATTTGGGTTAGTCTTTCTTCGCGGGTAATGAGCATACCGTTACAATTTCAAGGGAAGAGATTTTTCTGAGGATCATGGTATCCCACTAAATTTTGTTTATAGGTGGATGTGACCAACCTGAGGGTAAGGAGGAGATAACGACAGGGTGTGATTAGCCTTGTTATACCGATAAAGTTAGGGGCTTTCACAAATATTGAGTGGCGTGATAGCCATGGATGGCATAAGGAGTATAGCCTTATGATGTGGGTGGGCACACTCAGGCGGCAACTACATCTTCTGCGCGCCTCTCCCTAGGGAACTACGATACACAGAAAATACGAAATCTGAGCTTTTCGCGCCTCTGTTAAATAATATTTCCAGATACCTACATCTCTTCTGTGGCATGTAAATTACGTAACACCCGTTCAGCGCTGCAGTAGCAAGGACCCTCCCATCCGACGAGCTAGGACGTGCAGGAGCTAGCATGCCTCAGCTACTAAGGCCTGGACACCCTTCCGTTCCAGCTGCCCGGACTGACCTGAGGAGTCCTGTGACCTCGGGTCATAGGGGTAGCATAGCGGGCGGAAGGTTTTCAGATAATATAGGTCGTTTTTTTTTTCATCTGCTTCCTTCGGGTGAGCAACTCTCGTTACGGTACGGCCGAAGTTTCGTTACAAAACCGCACAAAATCAAGGCACTGAACATAAACTTATCGTAGGTATATTTTCAAGTAATTTTTCCTGCTTTGTTGGTGAGGCTAAGCTTTTCTCTCTTTTCTAAGGACACTGATTTGATAAGTGAAAGGACTGGGGGAAGGCGGTGTTTTCACTTTTCGGAGGCGTGTATCAAAAAATGCTCTATATGTTTGTCTATTTGCGTGTTTGTAAAAATGTATGTGTCTAGTGAAGTGTGAAGTCCCAACATCAATCTCCCGGAACTCTGTGCTCATTTTTTAATTTTATTAGTCCGCGCTTATTTTCTTTTTTAGCACTTAAAACCAATAAGGCGGTAGGACTTGCTGCCTGCTGTGGCTAAGATAGTTACTAAAATTATTCTGGAGCGAAATAAATAATACCTTGAAGACACACTCAACGCCGAACAAGCGGCACATCAACACCCTGCGGATCGTCATCAACCAATTATTAAGGGTACGTACGATGGGTCCACGTTTTGCACAGAGGAAAGCTGGCTGAGGAATTCGAAGTCCAATGTGGGGTTCGGTAAAGCTGTATTATCTCATCAATATTGTTTTCATTAGGGATCAGCGATGTGCTAAATGCGGCCTTATCGATGGGAAATGGAGGAATTCAATGGACTCTTACATCTGAACTCAAACATAGTCTTTACGAAAAGACTCCACACTTTCCAAAATCCCTTGACCAATTTAATTTCGTAATAGGAGAGAATTTAATACGCTGTTGTTCAGACTGACCGTTTACAATTATAAATTAATATTAGTAAATTCTAAATGTTAAAAATGTTATTCGTTGCAATACAATTTGTATCAATGTATGCAACAAATTTAAAAATATAGAATTTTTGTTTTATTTTTAAACTTAACTGCTAGTTTTTGATTCTTAATTGGTTTTCCTTTTTTAAATAGTTTGCAAGCAACGAATGGATGCTAACAAAAATATAAATTTTCTATAAGTTTGGGACATTTCCAGTACTTTCTTGACAGTCGTCGAAAACAGAATAAAATATGTTCTTACCTAAGTTTGGACGGCTCATACGTTTTTTTCAATTATTCTCAGTACATTAGGCGACTCAAGTATTTATTTTGTTGCAACCAAACCCTTTTAAACTCTTTGCAAAAGCAGTTTGTTTACCGAGAATGGAGTGTGAAAAGGTTCACTTTGCGGAAAATATAGTTATAAAAATTATTATTATTATTATTTTTTTCAAAAATATTTACTTGCATTCGCCAATAAGTTTTGATTTGCATACCAAGCCTACGAGTAAATGAAAGCATTCAAATAAACTGTGCTCATTTATTGAATAAATTGAAAAGGATTTTATTACGACACAAATGCACTCATAAAACAATCGTGAAGTATTATTAAAAAAACAAATGAAGCGTTATATAAAAAGTATTGAAAATTGTGTCCGATCGAACTATATATGACATTACTGATTTGCATATGATATATGACAGATCAGCGGATATTTTGTGCATTTCCTATTTTGTGTTTTGCTTTTTGCTTATAATAAACCTCGAAGAGCATTTGCAAGATATCTGTTTGGCAAATTTAATTGCAATTTATGTATTACTTTTTTTAAATAAAATCCTCGTTGTGAAAGAAACCATTGACCTTGTTTTTCTGCAGTGACAACAAATGTAATAGATTGTAAGAAAGTTGTCGCACTAGTAAATGTGGATGTCTAATGGTTTATTGGTGCCGTTTCACAAATGCTGTACATTTTTGTAAAGCTTACATCCAACTAGATGTCGACATCAGTGATTGATTATTATTATAAGTAAGGCCGCTTGACTTCGCTGACGATGGCCTACTATCTCACAGAATAATGGACTTTCACCAAATTAGTGCAAATGTGGAAGAGTAATGTGCATCGTTGACCTGAAAATTAACTCGGAAATAACAAAAATGATCAGCCTGAGTCCTGAGACCGAACTCATCAACTCATACTCGTATATGCATTGGTCAAACGGTTGAGAGAGTAGAGAGTTTCCAATACCTTGGGAGTATTGTCACAACCGATGGCGGAAAGCGGAACCGAACTGGATATAGCCAGCCGAATAGGTAAAGGGAAGTCTGCGTTTGGTATGCTATCTAAAATTTGCCGAAGTAATGCAATTAGCTTAAACACCAAGCTACGGCTGATGTGGTACTTGGAAAATGATCACTACTATCACAAGAATGCTGCAAGTGCTCGTTAATAGGTGCATGCGTAATATCTTAGGTAAAGATTTTCATACAACGACGAAAGTGGCAATGGATTGGTTACACTTTCCGAAAAGGTGGCAGGTCCATAGCTAACCACGCGATGCAATGGAATGGAATCCCCTTACAGGATGGCAGTATACGCGGCGGTCCCAGACGTTCATGGCGTAGAACAGTCGCGAAGGAAGCAGGGCAACTGGGAAAGAGTTTGGGAGAGCTGAGGCACATTGCCAGAAACCGCACACGATGGCACGTAGGCGTTGTAGAGACCCTAGGACCTACAAAAGGGATATAGGATATAAACAAGTAAGTTATTTTATTTTCGGCTAGTTGTTCTTTTTCCCCTCTTCTTCGCTTGCATCTCCCCTAGGAGATGTTTTTTAACTGTTGTAATAGATATCGGAGCACACATCCTTGTCTCAATGTGGTGTATATCACTGCGAGCGAATCCAATAACTAGGTAAGTATTATAAAGACCTCTGGTTGAAACACTGTGGTAAAATGCTGCGACAGCGTTGTCAGTTGAGTCCCTCGGTTAGCGTTATATATGCCAGCCCACTGCTATGTTAGATCCGTCCGTGTAAATTGTAATTCTTCTAGGGTTTCTTATATTATGTCAGTTATCTTCCAATATTCCCTTGAGTGAAAAACATATGCGAAATATTTTTCAAAATTTTATTTATGGATGTGTTGCCTAAGTCACTAGATCTTTGATCAATCTAATGATTTTAAGATGTCCAAGTAAGAGTGGAAGTGACCGAGTGTAGTCTACGGTACGGTAGGTTACGAATCCAAACCTCGCGAACAAAACAATTTTTTTTTTTTTTTATAATTAACACGCGCTAAAGAGGTTATGACTACTCTTATGGTGTAGTTTGAAGTACACAGCGCGGGCGTTAAGGAAGTTGGGATAGAGAAGATAGGAGATTCCGATGCACATTGGTTTTAAATGTCTGCAATTTGCACTGAAGGGGAAAGACCGAGCTGGGCAAGGCATTCCACATTCGTGTTGTACGGCTTATGAAAGAATCTCCATATTTCATAGTACGACCGAAAGTAGGCTGGAGGGTAAATTGATGGGCATTCCTGGCTTGGCGAGTATTGCGGTTGAATTGTTGAAGGGGAGGAATGCAGCTGGCGATTTCGCTTGAGCACTGTTTATAGAAATAGCGATAAAACAATGAGAGACATGTTACATTTCTGCGATGTTCGAGCGAATTTATAGAATTCGCTATATTTGTGTCTCCAATAAGTTTTAAAGCACGATTCTGTATCCTATCCAGTAGGTGCAATGAGGTTTTGGACGCACCAGACCAGATATGAGAGTTATACTCAAGTTTGGGGCGAATGAACGCCTTGTATATGGCAGCCAGATCAGAAGGGGTAAAACATTTCTTGCACCTTTGAGGAAACCTAGACATTTCGCAGCGTTCTTTGTGACTTCGTGTATGTGGTCATTCCAACGAAGTTTGTCATGGACACACATACCGAGAATGGAAAGTCTTTCTGTTTCGGCGATGCAAGTTCCATTCATGGATGGATAATGGCTGAGGATTCTGGTTTCGCTTTAATGACAGCAGACAGCATTGTGTTTTGGAAGCATTAAATTCCACTCTATTGACTTTATAATGCTGTCGAGATCGGAATTTAATGAGCTTAACATACGTTGCCGTTCCAGTTCTACGGCCGAAGAGCAGGGACGTGAGTCTTGGAATGAATATGAGAAGCTGAGGGTGCTGTCATCGGCGAAGGAGTGGATTGGATTAGAAGTTACAGACAGGAGATCATTTATGAAAATGAGAAAGAGAGTCGGAGACAAAACGGAGCCTTGGGGAACACCAGCATTTATATGGTGAATTTCAGAGATTGGTTCCACTTTTCGGTGAGATAAGCCATCAAAGCACCAGTGGATCTGTTGCCACGAAAACCGTACTGCCGGTCATTAATGAGTTTTCGTGATTCAAGATATTTCATGAGCTGACGATTTATCAGCGTTTCCATGACCTTAGAAAGAATGGATGTAAGTGCTATGGGTCGGTAGTTGGTGGGAGAAGAAGATTCGCCTTTTTTGGGGACGGGCTGGACAAATGCTGTTTTCCACCTTCTCCGGAAGAGTCCAGAAGAATAGGACAGATGGAAAAGCTTACGCAGTGGTTTTGCCAGTGTGGAAGAACACCTCTTCAGAACAATTGGGGAAATACAATCTGGACCAGCGGATTTATTTATGTTGAGATCATTAAGTACTCTTGCCACTGTACGAGTGCGAAAATGGATTTGTCCCATGGTGTATTCGACGCTCTCAAGTACAGGTAGAGGCAAAGCGCAATCTGGGAGCATTGAGCTGGCTGTAAAATGTGCAGCAAGCAGATTCGCTTTGTCTAAAGAGTTGACAGCTGGAATGTCATTGTAAATGAGCGTTGGGATCGAAGATGTGGCCGAATTCTTTATATTTTTTACAAAAGACCAAAAATTTTTACTACCCTTGGGACATTGTAGTATTTTTTGCCTCAATTTTTGATCATACGAGAATTTAACACGCTTGATAGTGGTATTGCAGTCATTTCTGGCTCGCTTGAACTTTTTTCGGTTTTCATCAGATGGGTTGGCCTTATATGACCGAAAACTTAACTCCTTTTGTCTGATAGCCTCTTTACAGCTCGAGTCGTACCACGCATTTTCTTTCGGTATGATACTCTTTATCCTGTTAGGAATAAAGGATTTCATACCTAAGGTGATAATACTAGACACCATATCAGCGGCGGCATCCACGTCGTTATCGAGGAAGCATAACGACCAGTTAAAACTCTTAAAGAAGTTGTTAAGTCCGCTCCAGTTGGCTTTCTCGTATTGCCATACGGTTCTTTTCGGAGATTTTTCTTTAACTGTGTGGTTGGAGTACGAGAAATTAGCTGATATGATGCAGTGATCCGACGAGCCTAAAGGCGATAATACTTCTAAAGAGTATTTATCAGGGTGGGAGGTAAGAAACAAGTCCAGAGTGTTGGCATTCTGACCGTCAATATCAGGTGCGCGTGTTGGCTCATTTACAAGCTGGGTTAATTAGTTTACCTCAGCGAAGATCTGAACATAAATTCCTTCGGGTGTTGTTTGTCCAGTATGTCGAAGCCAGTTAGAATTGTGAATATTGAAATCGCCCGCAATGACAATTTCAGTATTAGGATACAGGGAGACAATTCTTGTAATGGAGTCAGACAGCGCATCAAACTCGTTAAAAGTCGAGTTGCTATCTAGATTAGGGCTTCTGTAAATGAAACAATAATGAATGATTTGCCTACGGATGTGGAATTTCAGCCATATGAAATAAAATTCCGAATTGGAACATTGGCCATAAGAACCTGGAGTTTGGTAGGCAATATCATCACGTACGTAGATGGCGAGACCGCGGTGAAGAAAGAATAAAGGAACTAAACGATACCCAGGTAGATCAAACTCCGATTTATCAGAATTTACACCCACCTGAGTCTCGCTCAGCGCCAAAACAGCTGGTTTATATTTAGCAACGTGGACGTACACCGAGAAGAGATTCGATCGTAGCCCACGAATGTTGCACATGTCAACCCTAAAATTCCCCATCAATACAAAAAGCAGACACCAAAAAACACAACTCCGACGCTTCTAAGCAGGGCTGTGAAGTGAAAATCCAATGTTAGATTCTCAAATCAAACTGTCATAGGTGTTATGCCCGTATGACAATTTGCTTTGGTCCACCAACAAAAACTTTCACACACAACCCGCTATCCGCCAGATGTTGCTCTCACCCACTCATTGCAATTGCCTTATGTACAACAGTACAAGCACAATCGCTTGTACGTTGGCGGCCGGCGATTGCAAAGACCAAGAAAGTGCAACAGCAAACGAGTTGGAATGGGGGAGGAGGGAATCGCCCACGCTAGTGGTTTTTTTTTCCTCTTTTTTTCTTTTTCCTCTTTCTTGTTATTCACAAAACTTCACTGGCACTGCACTCAGTATTACAGCCCTATTACGACTATCAAATATCAACACGATATTTGATAATAATTGATACGTATCAACAAAATGGATGAATCGGTATTATGGTTATCAACCTATCAACATTTTTGATGAATTGTGAATATTGTTGGATTTAAGATCTATTGTGAATGGTTTTATCGATAAACTTGGTATTACGGTTGTCAAAAAAGTTGATATTCATCAAATTTTCTATCAACCACAAATTTCTTGTTGATACGTATCAAATGTTCAGGCGGTTAAAAATTTCTTTTAACATCAAGTAATCAAATTTCCTTGTTTTTATTGTTAAAAAAACTACTTTAGATCGAAATGTAATCGGTAGTTTTTGCTTTTAAATGGATTATGATGAAGTAGTTTGTGTCATACAAATTAGAAACGTCAAACTTCAAAACAGAACCCATTCTCAATGATGTTTTTGATTAGCATTCACAATGGGGTAAAAACTATCAATTGATACTCATAATACCAAAATATCGACGAATTGATAGATTTTATCAATTATCAAATAATTGATATTTGATAGCCATAATAGGGCTTTTAGTTTGATTGCGCGGCAGAAGATTATTATTTTAATTTAGTTTAAAATTAAAGAATTTAAGTTCTTCGCTATTTGCGTGTTGATTGCGCGACTAAGGGGGAGAGGGCTACGGCTGCACACACGTGTGTTCGCGACGGGTTGCAGTTCGGAACTGCTACTTGCAAGCTCCTAGTTAAACAAAACGTATTAAGCGCTACTAATCGCAGGTGGTCTAGCTGCTGAACGTGCCACACCTCGAAACAGATCTGTCCTCAGCTGGATTCCAAGCGCTCAAAAAGTCTTATTACACTGAAAAGACCCATAATAAGCACTCTAGTAGGTGTCATCACGGGACACTGCATCATAGGGAGACATGCTCTAAGATTAGGCCTCCCTTCAAATGATTTCTGCAGAAGCCGCCCAAGTAGAAATTGTTGGTTGTACTGTACACGCTGTTCCCACATTTCAGACATGTTACCGTAACAGTAATGTGTGTATAATAGGCGTTTTTCTTTTTTAGTTCAGAGCTGAGCACTGAACAGAGTTCGAGCATTATGAGCGCGCTCTGAACCATTCGTGCTCAGAGCGTTCAGAGGATGTTTTGTTTTTCCTGTTTTTTTAGTCCATTAAATGTTACTGGAAGTGTGCACGTACATGTGTGCTCAGCTTTTTACTCAGGATGCTCAGTCAATTTATTCTGAGCTCATAGAGCGCGCTCTGATCATGCTCTGAGCGAAAAAAGAAACACAAATTCGAGCTCTAAAGTGTCTGACAGCCCTATTACGGCTATCAAATATCAACACGATATTTGATAATAATTGATACGTATCAACAAAATGAATGAATCGGTATTATGGTTATCAACCTATCAACATTTTTGATGAATTGTGAATATTGTTGGATTTAAGATCTATTGTGAATAGTTTTATCGATAAATTTGGTATTACGGTTGTCAAAAAAATTGATATTCATCAAATATTCTATCAACCACAAATTTCTTGTTGATACGTATCAAATATTCCGGCGGTTAAAAATTTCTTTTAACACCAAATAATAAAATTAGTTCCTTGTTTTTATTGTTAAAAAAAAACGACTTTAGACCGAAATTTAATCGGTAGTTTTTGATTTTAAATGAATTATGATGAAGTAGTTTGGTTTGGTTTTTTTATGTCATACAAATTAGAAACGTCAAACTTCAAAACAGAACCCATTCTCAATGATATTTTGATTAGCATTCACAATGGGGTAAAAACTATCAATTGATACTCATAATACCAAAATATCGTTGAATTGATAGATGTTATCAAGTATCAAATAATTGATATTTGATAGCCATAATAGGGCTGTGAGCTAAAAAAGAAACACGAACTTTTTGTATAACAGTTCAGGTTGTGCTCTGAACTAAAAAAGAAAAACGCCTAATGTATCAAAGTGCGTAATGTTTGCACTAGGCGTTTTTCTTTTTTAGTTCAGAGCACAACCTGAACTGTTATACAAAAAGTTCGTGTTTCTTTTTTAGCTCAGACACTTCAGAGCTCGAATTTGTGTTTCTTTTTTCGCTCAGAGCATGATCAGAGCGCGCTCTATGAGCTCAGAATAAATTGACTGAGCATCCTGAGTAAAAAGCTGAGTACACATGTACATGCACACTTCCAGTCACATTTGAAGGACAAAAAAAAAAACAGGAAAAACAAACCATCCTCTGAACGCTCTGAGTACGCACGATTCAGAGCGCGCTCATAATGCTCGAAGCTCGAACTCTGTTCAGTGCTCAGCTCTGAACTAAAAAAGAAAAACGCCTACTGCAGGATGTAACGTTGACCAAAGTGGGGAATAAGTTTTACCTCATAAAATTACTATTTCGGGAAACACGCATAATGGGATTTTGGTTATGACTTGTAACCGAAATGTGTCCGAATTTTAGTGAGCTGTCAAATTTGTTTTCAGTGTTTGTAAGTTGGTTCGCACGAAACAGAAAATGTGAAATAGAAACACTGATACCAATATAAAACGTAAACACATAACCTTCCCTCTTTAATGGGGATGCTAAAGTACCTATCTAAACGAAAAAAATGTCATGAAAATGGTAAAGCAGGTATAATATTATGCGAATTTTATAATTGCATATCTTCGTACCCCAATGCAAAATATTCAAACGAAAATCAGTTTTACCACAAATATCAATAAGTTGTAGTGGCAAAAACTCACGCGCTCAAGAAATATTGAGTATTTATAATATTCGATTTTATTTTCAAGCTTCTATTCTTTTCCCAGGGACTATTTTTTTTTTCTTTTTTCTGATAATGGATCCCAATTAGAATCAGAAGACGGCCATTTGGCTGCCATATGGATTTCTTTAGGAAGAATCACAGGGTGCATGCACAATGTACATTCATTCAGGAAATGTTGTTTTGTGTGCGTTTATTGTTATTGTGTCGTAATATTTAAATAATTCATTCTTTTAAATTATATCTTTTAATGAATGAGAACATGTAAAAAAAAAGGTTGGTGAAAATAATAAGAAAGGGATTTGCAAATGTTATGCCTCTAACTTTTGGTAATGCGATTTTGGTTTGCTAAAATCTATATAATAAAGTGAACTTTTGTACATGTAGGTATGTTACTGAGTTATAACTTCAATAAATAACGTTTGTAGTTCATTTGGGACATTTTTTTTTGCTAAAGAAAATTTGTGTAATAAATCTTTGTAGAAGGTTTATGATATTTCTAGCATTATTACAATTACATAATGTATGCGACATGCTATTTATTGAAATATATTGATAACATTTGATACAAGTTGGAATATTTTTTTTATGTACACATTTCCATTTTTTTACAATTTAATCTGCTGCAGTTTTATGTAGCAAAATAAAAAAACATTGTAATTTTTGTCCTACTAAAATACTGAAACGTCGAAAAGCAGCGCGGTGCACATAGTAAAAGTAAATTTAAAATTTTATTCGACGTCGTGCTACAACGGCAAACAATTTTCAGTACACTGTTTAAAATGAAAATTGATTCTTTTGGAAAACTCATTAAAACATATTAGTATTCTTAAATAATGAAGTCTCTATATTACAATATTTCGATTCTTTTTAGATAAATTCATTGTTCATCATTGGACTATTCACGATATTTTTTTTATGCCACCCTATATTCCCTTTTACGATTGGTGCTCAAAGTCATATAATACCATGTTCCCACCAAACTGAAATCGCGAGATTTCGATGAACTTTTACCGAAACCTTGTAAGTCGTTCCCACCGAGTTGAAGTGATTTCATAAGTCAAAAACTGTCAAATTTAAAGTGGCTGTCAAAACAGCTGTTTGTTGACGCAAAATAATAATACCAAAAATGAGCTCTGAACAAATTAAGGAAATAATTGCAGCATTTATAGGCGATTTCGCAGTACAAAGAAATCAACTCAGGACAATGCTAAATGTACAAGTTCTTAGACTCTTACATCTAATAAGAAAACGGAAAAAAGCTCAAAATCGGAAGAAATCAAGAAAAGTTTGGACAAAAGTAAGTAGTGTTTCTTATTATGATTTTCAACCCTTTCTTGAACCAATTTCATTTGCAGTCACGTAAAAGCACTTTCTGGGAGAAGGATGTTCCTGAAAATGATAATAATTTCTTTAAAGAAAACTTTCGGATGTCGCGAGAAGTATTTAACTTGCTTTGCAATGAGCTCGAAGGTATCGCCAAGCGAGATACAAATTACAGAAAATGCATTCCATTGCCAAAGAGAGTGGCTATCGCTGTGTACGCTCTAGGATCATCCGCTGAATACCGAAGTATCGCAAATCTGTTTGGAGTGGGAAAATCGTCAGTTTGCAAAATTGTAAAATCATTTTGTGAAGAAGTGTGGAATGTCCTACAGCCGAAGTATTTAAATTTTTATCCACTTACTAGGCAAATAATAGACGAAAATGTCCGTGGCTTCGAAAAATTAGGATTTCCACAATGTTTCGCCGCTATTGGTAAGATAAATATTATACGCAGAGGAAAGATTATACCACGTTCATTCTTTAGATGGCTGTCATATTGAGGTTAAACCGTCTGCCGAAGATGCCACAGATTATTACAATTATAAAGGATGGTACTCAACAGTTCTTTTCGCTGCAGTGGACTATCGGTTTGTATTGTTCATATAGTTCATATATTTTTATATATTTGTTGAGATTCTTATATGTAGATATAGATTCCTTTACATCAACATCGGTAGCCCAGGTCGTTGCAATGACTCGCAAATATTTGAGCATTCCAACTTGAAAGCACAACACCAAAACCCTATTCTGAAGGAGAGCTCCAAGAATATTTATGGTATTGACGTTCCCGTTGTTCTGATTGGGGATTCCGCATTCCGCTTTTCGGAAATGGTTATGAAACCATACCCATATAGCGTAACGGCAACCGCCGAACAAAAAAATTTCAACTACGCATTATCAAAATGCCGAAGGGTTGTTGAGAACGCGTTCGGGCACTTAAAAGCACGATTCAGAAGAATTGGTAAAGGGTTAGACAACCACGTAGATAACACTTCCTTAATAGTGAAGTCCTCCTGCGTCTTGCACAACTTTTTAAATATGCACAATGACCACATAAATAATCATTGGCTGCTACAAGAAGAGGGAGCTCCAATTCCCGAGCAACCGGAGTATGTTTCTCGTATAACCGACACCAACCCTTCCGCTGAAAATATTAGAAAAGCTATCAGCAACTACGTATCAGGTAAGAAAACACTATCTATTATTTATAACTTTTTTAATTTTTTAAAATATCAATTAAACTTTTCAAGTGCTCATTTCGTTCTGTCTCTATTTCGACAATTTTTTCTGATGTATTCTGAATAATTTTTAAAGTTTTTTTAATTTCTTCGTCTAAATCGTTGTCACTCCCCTTCCTCTTTCTTGTAGCTCGCGGAGTGGACGTGCCTACAGGTAGCGCCGTGGTATTTGTTGATGAGCTTGCCCCGGAGCTCATGAATTCATCACCTACGAATAATATAAATACATAACAAATGTAAATGACTTTACTATTTAACATAAAAGAATGATGCTATAATTTGTTTTTACTTTCTATTTCCAGGATGCTCGTCTCGGAGTTGTTCATGAATTCCTCACCTAAAATACATGTAAATGTAATTAACTAGTTTCGAATAAAATAATGTTAAAATGTTACTTACTTTCCACGATGCTATCCTGTACCAACAGCTCTACGTTGGACATCTTAAATCCACCGAGCAATTGATGGATCCTATCGTAGAGGTGCCATTTAGATGGTGCACCCCCAGATGGACCAATCAGTTTCTTTTCATTTCTGTAAATCAAAGTGCATAAATTTCGATTAGAAGACCCAAGTTTAATTAAAAAGAATAAGCTAAACAATCATACCTGTATCGGTTTGTTAGGTTGTGGATTTTTATTTTAATTTCTTCCGGGGAAAAGAAAAGATCCACATCCTTCAGTTGCTCCGCTATTTCGGCATAAACGTGGCTGTTCCTTCTATTCCCCCGGAGCTCGCCAATTCGTTCTGCCCAGATCTCAATGAGGGCCTCTTCCTCCTCGATCAGCCACAACTTCCTCTTTTTATATTGCTTTGCCATGTTTCTTCAATAAAAATAGATTAAATATAAATATATATATATAGTTATTTCCCTTGAAAATATTACTTACCTACTTCTTTTTTGATTTCGATTCAATTTCGATTCTTCTTTTATGATTTTTTTGATTGTTGTGGCGTTTAATATTTTGACATCTGCAAATGAACACAAAATAAACCAAAGTTCACTATAAAGCCTTGTTCGATTTGATAACCTCTCACGGATGGATGAACTCAGAGGGATTTCAAATAGATTTCGCTGAAATCGCGAGATTTCGGCATCTCAAAAATATATGGCGAAATCTCGGAGATTTGGAAAGATTTTACGAAAAATCGGGGTTTCGTTTGGTGGGAACATGGTATAATATTCTCCGTGCACACCGCTCGCCTACATTCAAAGGAGCATGTTACGTGCGTGAGTATAAATGCTCTACCTACTTCGTCTGTGTACACCTACAGCAGACATTTGTTTGTGGTTAGTGTGAAGATTGTTTGCAAATAAAAGCGCCAAAATACTATAGTAAAGGCTGGTACGCTGATCGAGTGAAGTGAAATTTTCACTCCTCTCCAAAAAGTGCTGTGAAATAGAGAGTGAAATATTTTGTTGGAGATTTTAGTTGGAGAAATTTATGCAGGGTGACTTCGCTCAAAAAAAAATTTGTTTTGTGGCAGTTTAAGAAAACAGATGGAAGAAACAAATTGGAAACTTCACTTTTTGTGAATCATGTGATACCTACAGTAAAATGTATTGACCTATTATTGGAAGACATTCATTGGAAGACATTCATCCGTGATCGACCACAATAACAATAAGTTATTGCCATAAAACCAAATTCTGCAACCAGTATGGACCTACGGGCACCAGTTGTGGCTATGACCGCTCCAAACGTATTTCTAAAAAATGAAGGTCTTTCAAAAATATTACAAAGGAACAAAGTCATATTCAATTCACAACGCTGATCTAGATATTGAATCAGTATAGAAAGAAGTCGAACAAGTTCCTTAAATGCACAACGCTTCTCAACCACGTTAGCTTAGAAACAACCGAATTATTAAATACAGGCAGTGTAATCAGGAGATTAAGGCGGATAAAACATGTTGATCTATAAAAATTAGCTAAGTCAATATATTTTCTAACAAAAAAGTTCAGATATTCTACAAACGATTGATCTTTCGATTAGTCGAACGGCTAGGCGCAATCACTGTCGGTTGTCAAAAGTCAGTGCCCCCGGTAGGTGTTTTAGGTCGGCTGAAAGGTCTTTCGATGATTTTCCCTTCCAGCGAACCTCCAAACACAGAAAAAAAAAAATGTTTCGTATTTTGTTCATGACAATTTTAACAGTTTTCAATTTGGCAAATAATGTCTGATTTATAAAATAAAAAGGACAGTCGTCAAATTTAAACAATTAACAGTGCAGGGAAATTATACATATTTGTAAAGATCATCTGCTGGTATTGCTTGAACAAAACTGGGTAGA
The DNA here is from genome assembly GCA_949126925.1 of Cheilosia vernalis. Taxonomy (NCBI): domain Eukaryota; kingdom Metazoa; phylum Arthropoda; class Insecta; order Diptera; family Syrphidae; genus Cheilosia; species Cheilosia vernalis. The sequence continues at coordinate 48,072,001 of OX421358.1, forward strand.
AAATATTCTTGAGGCACCCTGCTTATGGAAAAGGTCATCCGTGCCACGAACTATTTGTACACCTAACATTATCGCACTATATTCAATGAAAAAACAATTTTGCAAGTGCGTAAAACTTATTATCCTCTTAAAGAAACATCTGAAATTCCAATAAATTTCTAAACCACTTCCTACAAATCATTTTTCACGCTGAAATGTCAAAAAATGTCAAATAGTTACCATCTTATTGGAATGGAGCTTATCGACACAAAACTGAGTCCAATATCCCGTTTGGCGACTATAATTCAAGATAATAGTCACAAATTTCTACTTGGGTGTATGGACGAGGAGGAGGAGGAGACTATTCTGCACCTTCTCTGTACGTGTCCAGCACTGTCACTCCGTAGAAAACTATACCTCGGAGAATATTTCTTGGATAATCTCAGTGAACTCGCAAACATAGGTATCAACTGCCTCCTTCGCTTCATTCTTAGCTCCGACTGGTTCAACGGGTAGATAAGGAGTCGATATCGATCCTGTGGTAACACAATGGGCCTAATTTGGCCTAAGTGTGGCTGCACTTGAGGCGGCCTGCCACTCTAACCTAACCCAACCTAGGTAATACACAATACTAGGTAGAATAAGTAGTATAGTAGGTACTTATAAGACTAGATTCGCTAATTGACTTTTTTACAAATTTTCCGTATTCTTTCAATTTCATCTAATTCTATGGGCAGCTCTGATTATTATCAGACCTATTTTTAAGGCATGTAATGTCTTATTTTAAATTAGAAGATATATTTAATTTACTTTGTTAGAATTGTTCTACAACTGAAATCAATTCTATCAATCATTTCTATTTTCTACAACCTACGAGTACCTACTATTGCCAAGATTGTTTTTTTGTTACAGCCACCTGTATTTATATTTGTATTTTTAAAGATTTTTTTTTCATTTCTAGCTCCGCTTTACTTACCAAATTTTCACCTAAATCTTCCGATCCCATGTGAATATTTTTTGAGTTTGATGATGTTACAAGTGTTATTCGAAACATTTGGTCCCAAACATTATTTGAGACAAATATAGTAAGTATTTCACAAAGCGCCTTCAAGGTGGAGTGAACAGGCTCCGGTGTTTCTACGAAAAATAGGTTTTGTTAAGTTTTGAAATAAAAACGAGGGAAATTATTAGAGCTTGTACCACTAAAAACATCTGAAAGCATCCAGTTTCGAATTGAGTCCGCATATGACAGTGAGTAGCAGGACATTGGAGTTTCAATCCACCATAGAATAACATGGTCTAAAACTGTACTGATGTAAGTCCAAATAGTTTTTATACCAGCCTTGATGAATACATCGAAGTCTAGTTCCAACGGACAGCGTTTTTCTATTTTTTAAAAGAAACATTTACAAAGATCATAACGCAGTCGGTAAATAATGTTACTTACGGTCAAAAACTGAAGGAGCTATTTTTAGACATTCGGATATAAGATTAGAAAGATCAATACTTTCTTTGTTTAAGAAATGCCCAATGTTATTTTTACGAAAGGTTTTACCGTGTTGGTATTTTATATCCAATAATGAACGGCTTGAATCGTTATCGATAACGTCAATTTCAGAATATTTGAAGAAATCGTTTTCCCCAGCTATATTGTGGGTTAAAATCGTTAATATTTCTAAGCTGGAGGAAGTAGATTCATTTTCGTTATGTAACTCGTGAAATTCGCCCATATTTAGAAGCCGACCTAATATATCAAGTGTGTTTTGCTCTATTCTGCAATGAGAAACTAACTAATTGTAAACCAATAGGATCCATAAGTAGAATGAAGTGTAAGAACATAAGAAAAATTAATACACATACACATACCTGTAAAACAACTCCAAAATCTAAGCTTGAGTGCCTTAAAAGAAGACTTGGATATGTATTACTGCAAATATTAGAATTAAATCCATCCACTTCGAGTTCACTTAAGGCCCTGCTACATCTGTTGTACATACTTACAAGCTCTAAACCCCATGTTATAAGTGTACTTGAGTTTGTGGAATTTTTGAATGCGGAAAAGAGCTGAAAAAGGGAAAGTAAAACTGTCAAAGATAATATAAAAAATGGATTTTTAATGATATGTTATGATATTATGTTAGTCAGAACTATATTTCAATATTTTTTATATGCTAGAGGAGATTTAGCTTCAACTTAAAGAAGATATGTTTTTTCAATACCCCAAGTGCGATTTTCTGATTGTATAAGCTCCAATTATTTTATGGTGCATATTCAATATGGTTAAAAAAAGAACAAGTGGGTAATATTAGTAAAACTAAGTTTTTCTTAGTGGTAATTGCATTTTTATTGCCTGTGCGGTGTTGAGATTATTGCAAAAATATACCGTAGATATTTGAACACAGATTTTAGTCATTTTTGAGAAATAATTAGAAGACTGATTTATTCGAAAACAGTAACAGTGTTTAGTTTGAAAAAATACTATTACTGAGTTAAGCATTTATTATTGTTTTAAAAGTTTTAATCAAATATGATTCTAAAGCGTCCGCTTCTCTTTTAATAAAATTTAAGAGATTTGCTATCTGTCTGTCTCCTTTTGCAATTTCAATTTCGGAGGCCGCAGGGGTAACCGTACTCGTACTGTCTGAAGGTGATTCCTGCTCACTCACCTCTTCATCTTTATATAAACGAAAGTAATCGGCACGCAAATCATTCGGCAAACATCGCATGAGTTTTGACTTCAACATAATACCATAACTGTTTGATGAAATCCCCATAGCACTTAATGATCTGGTACATGTCATCACGGTATTGTAAAGATTACGTAACCCTTTCATGTCAGTCTTAGAGGTGAAATCGCGAATCGTCATTAATTGTTTCATTGTTTTATCAATCAATTTCCCTGCATGATCGAATTCATCCTGCAGTAATCCGATCGCTCCATCGTAACAAGTGCCGCTTCGAGAAAAACCCGATAATGCCTCTGCAGCTGCCCCCTTGAGTGTAGACTGCAGATAATTGAACTTATCCGTTCCTGATAAAGCATTATTTTCATGCACTGCTGTTCGGAATTGCTACCAAAAGGGAAGCCATTCTTTGAAATCTCCCGAAAATGATTTCAATTGAAGTTTTGGTAATTTGACTGTGCTCGGACAATTTTCACGCGATGAAACTCGTACTGACACTTCGTTAGAATTTTGAATGCGATGTAAGCGGTCGAGTCGTTGTGTCGGTCTCGCAATAGCGGCGACTGTTTTGTCCTCGTATTCCGCGAAAGCCTCACTTTCCCTCGTTATATCGTCAGGTTTTATTTGAACGCGAATCTCGTTATTAGCTTTAGTGAGACCTTCATGCGCAGTCTTTAGTCTTTGGAGAAAAACCGAAAGATCTTCTTCAATCATGTCCCAATTATCCACGTTCGCGGACGTCGGCTTAGACTCGTCGGATTCTATGTATTCCTTCACGCAATTAACGATTCGCGTGACCTGACCTCTATAATTTGCTCGATTCGCGTTTTCCATATTTCGGATAAATTACTTCTATTCTTATGCAGCAATAATTATGTAGGTACTATCGCGAAGTCTCGTTCACTCGATTCCGTTCAACTATTACACGTTCCCGGGTTTCGGCACCAATATGAAAAATTCAATCAACTATTGAAACGTATGACGCATTAAAAAAGACCCGAATCAAATACTAAGTAATAGTTTATTATAAAATTCAGTATATAGTTATAATTCAATCGAGTTTAAAGAGATAACTGGTTATAATCAGTTAGTTAGAGAGAATTTATAGTATCATTTCTTAACTGTTTAAGAGCTTTTAGCTAAGTAGGTATATAATTCAAGAATTTATGTAAAGTTATTTACTTATTCAAACGTTAGAAATGGGAAGGTTGCATTGAAATGTTACACAAATTCTACAAGTAGTCCCAAGTCAAGAATGAACAATTTTACAATGCCACCACGATAACGCTACGGCAGGACACTATGGGTTCGAGCGCACCATCGCTAAAATAGCGTCTAGATAATACTGGCTAAAAATGAGAGCTGATATAACCAAGTATATTGGAAATTGTTTGGCACGCCAAAGGTACAAAATCAGCAATCAAAAACCAGCGGGACTCCTGCAAGCCGTAGCGAGCAATCAGCGATTTAAGGTTATCGCCATCGACTTGTTGGACCTCTACCAAAAACTCAGGACGGATATCAATGGATTATCATAAAAGAAGATATTCCAAGCAGGTGGACAGAGATATTTCCACTCAAAGAAGCAACTTCCGCAAATTGCGCCATCGTCTGGCTGGCGAAATTTTTCTAAGATACGGAATGTCTAGGCGTATGATATCCGACAATGGGGCCCAATTCGTTTCCACCTTAATGCAGCAAATAGTTAATCGACTGGGAATACTGTAAACACTTACCCCGGTATACCATCCCCAATCGAATCATGTGGAAAGAAGAAACAGGGACATGAAAAGTCAACTGGCCATTCTGGTCGGGAATAACCACTCTACGTGGGCAGAGCACCTGCCAGCTATCCGTTTTGCAATGAACACGTCGAAATGTCAAAGCACTGGTTACACACCTGCTTACCTAATCTTCGGGCGAGAATGTCCGACAGCAGACGATGTCACAAACAATCCACGATTGATAGGGGACACGGAGAATTTCATACCGCTAATTACGCCAAAATAAGCCGAGCTATCTATAGCTATACAAAATGCAAGAGAAACTTCCGAAAGCACCCAAGATCGCAACAAAACGTACATTGACAAGAAAAGACGACCGAAAATCGAAATCAATGTGGGAGACGAGGTCCTGGTAACAACGCATTTTTTGAGTCAAGCAGCGAAAAACGTCACATCAAAGTTTGTGCCACGGCGAGATGGCCCATACATACTCGTAGGCAAAGTCGGTGCTTCCTCATACCAAGTTGCCAATAAAGATAACGTCGCAGTCCCAGTTGGCACCTACAACGGTTCCGCGCTAACCAAACTGAGTCGAGATCCTTTAGGAACGGCTGAACCACTAAGGATACTACGAATAAGAGGACGACCCAAGAAGCTACTCTGAGTCCTGTCACTTCGTCGTGACGTCTGAAGTTGCAGACGGGGAGACCGTAGCAAGCACCTGAGCAACGTACCATATTTTTATAAAAAAAAAAAAAAAACATAATAAATAATAAAGAAAAGTATTACCTTGAAATTAAGCCCTTCTGACAATACCCTATTTAGTAAATAATTTAATCTTTGTAAGATCTGGCAATGCTGTAATTGAATTAAATAGCGCTCTGAAAGCTTTTTCACATCCGATCACAACAAACAAACAAAAGCTCTGTAAAACTAGTAATAAGGAAATGAAAATTCTGAATGAACAAGTTGAACTTACGACCTCAGCCTATGTTTTTCTCCACCAAGAACGACTTTTTGTTAATAAACAATACGATTGTCAGCGTTTTTATTTTTCGCATACAGACTCTGCTGTAACCTAGGACCCGTCATCTTCGTTGTTTCGTTTTCCCCTCCGCTCAACTTACTTATACCTGCAGGCTGCAGTACGGTAGAGTACCTCAGCCTCTGCAGCGTGTAAGTGAAAAATCGGAGCTGCGGTCATCGAAATCACCTCATTCCTCTTGGCAAAAACACCGCACTATAGGTACACGTGTTTGGGGTCATTTTCTAATAAACAAGTACCTATGTCACTTCGTTATAAACTACTGATCGTTTTACCTACTATAAGGTAGAATTTCTACCACTGGGCGAACTCTATAGTATAGTGCAATCATGGAGTTAAAATACAAATCGTCTATTACCTATAGGTACCTAAGAGATATTTTTGGTCGGCGAAAAGCTCTTCGTTAAATTTACGTTCAAACGTTTTTTCTCGAATTTAGGTTTTTGTACTTAGTTTATATTTATATGAATTTATATTCCACTTCAACATTTTTTTTGTTGTAATACAAATGAAATAAATGAAACCAATTTTAAGACATTAATACAAAATAAATAAATAAGGTTCAAAAAGAGTATTAGCGACCCCTCTTAAAAAAACATAAAAACTTAATTGCCACAAAAAATGTTACTTCATTATTGTTCGATATAATAAAAAGTTTAAAACTTTTGAAGATTAAAATCAATTTTTTCATCTTCTTCCTGTATATTCTACAGATTAACATTTGAATTAGTGATAACATAATTGTCACAGGATAATAACTTATTATCATCAAACAATTTCAAAAATCTCCAAATGATAGGTTCCTTAACTATCATAAAATCTAAAAGTGATCACAGAATAAATAAATAAATAAATTTTGAAGCAATTTCTTTAAATAGCAGAACATAATGCAGTTATTATGTATGTATTGTATATCATTCATTTTTACTACTCCTTCATATTCATACCAACACCCATCCGTAATAAATTATTTCCAACCTTGAAATCTCATGCTAATAACTCAATTCATAAATACAAAACATTTCCCATATCTTCTACGTTCTACTAAACATTACCTTAATTTGGTACTTACCTCCTTCCCCCATTATTCCAAATTCCACCAAAAATGTCCATTTAGAAAACTTTAACCAACCCCCTTCGAACTATCATACCTATAAAAACAAGTTTACAACACCCAACATAATATGTACTCGTTTGCTGGTATACCATCCATTAAAGGTGAGTGATGCGATTATTGGGTGTAAGTGTTAAAGTTACGATGTAGATGGCGCTAGGTGGGATATTTTGCAGGGGATGAATCGTCTGGGTTGCAACCGAACCGTCATACCATACATCACCGAAGGTAGGTACGCTCTTTAAATCCCTTTTGCAAGTGGATTGCAAGTGGATGCTATGTTGCAAATCAAGCGCTTCACGCTCCAATTTTTGAAGAACATTATGTTTATGGGTAGAGGCCTTGCCGCAATCAGCCAAATTTGGCAGCACCGACGAGCAAAGCGAACCTCGCCAATAGATGGAAACCTAACGTTTATAGAAGGGCGAATGTTATTGGCCAGCCAATGAAAAACATCGTGCTATAATTTTTGTGCCAGAAAATTCTTCGATGCATTTAACGGTGTCATCGCAACTCATACCCCGCACCTAGCGACATCTACATCCCAACTTTACAACTGGACACTTACCTTCTTACTACCCACCCTTATCGTTCGAGTTGTAGTTTATGGCACTTAGTGTCAAAAATAAGTGTTACCATACTACAAATCAATTTGTGTTCGAAGTTTGGTGGTGGCTTGTGAACCATTTTGTGAAATAGAGTAGGCAGGTTATATTCACTTATGAATACGGACACACTTGTATGGATGAATATTTTTGCGAATATTTGTCGTTTATTTTCTCATATTTTCTAAAGTTAAAATAATACGTTTTTGAGAAAAGAAATTGGCTTTTAGCTTCAGAGATTTTCGCGAATTTTTTACTTTTATTTTTTCAAATTCTCTGAAGCTAAAAGTCTATTTCTTTTCTCAAAAAAAAGAATTTTTTAGGTTGATAGAAATTAATTTATAATATTTACCGTCTTGGAATCGCATAACTCCATTCCAGGTACAACAGACATAAAATATTTCCCACCCTTTCACCTTCTACTTAGCATAACATATACCTTCTTTCCCAATATTATATCTTTCCAAATTCCACAAACATAATTATTAAAGAAACTTTAACCAAACACTCAACATAATTCTCGATTGATATGGTAACACCATATTCTACATAAATGTGAGTGATGCGATTGTTGGTTGTTAGTTGTAAAGTTGCGATGTAGATGGCGCTAGGTGGCAAATTTGGCAGGGGATGAATCGTCTGGGTATGAGTTGCACCCGACCCGCATTTAACTTCACCAGTCTACAAGAAAACGTCAGTTCTCAGTGGCAGCGGCAGCACCTAACAAGCGTTAACTTTTCTTTCGATCATTTACAAGTTTTTAAATTTTCTTTGCGACGCTGCCAAGACCACAGTGTCTGTTTTTTTTTTTTTATAATAATTGTCATAATTGTCGTCACGTCATTACATTGCACACTGCAATTTGTTAATTTGTTCTTGTCACATGTTCGTTTTCGTTGTCGTCTGTTCGGGAAGCAGGACGAGTGTCATTATCCCAAAAATTTCTGCTTCCTTGGAAAATATTTGTCGCTGTGGAATAATCGCCAGGAGTTTTGCCGTACCAATTTAAAATTGGATTGTTGCCGCGATCTGAAGCCAAGTTGAGTCAACCATCGCTAACGCCACGTGCAAGATTTGCCGGCATTTACTTTTTCTTGCCCTCTTTTGCCGTCCTGCTGTGGCTCAATCGAGCTGCAGCAGCAATTGTAAGTACCCCCAATATTTAGCTTGCGTAAGCGAACTGGCCAAATTGGTCCAACTTCCACAAAGCAACACCGCCGTCGTTACAAGAGCACAACCGCCGCATTACCGCAGGCTGATGCATACAACTGAAAGGAGAATTAATAAGACCAGAACCGACAGAGTATGTGTTTGTTGCGGAAGCAGCCACCAGGTGAGTGAATGTGAACTATTTAAGGAGTTAGCCAAAGAACACCGTTGGAAACTTGTGAAGAGCAAACACCTTTGTTTCTCGTGCATCAAACAAGGCCATGGTACTGCATCTTCCCGCAGTAGAAAAAGATGCGATGAGAATGGGTGTCGCCGATATCACCACAAGCTCTTGCACCAAAGTTCCGAAAATATTTCACCATCAGCTCCTTCGCGGTTGCATATTTGTCGTACGCCGGACTACATTGGATACTTATTTCGTATTTTGCCCGTTATTTTGTCTGGTCCACGAGGAGGAAAACGGGTATATGCCATTTTCGACGAGGGATCCTCGCTCACAATTCTGGAAGATAATGTAGCAACGGAGTTGCGCTTCACTGGCAAATTGCAAACATTGGCTCTGCAGTGGTTTGGTGACAAAGTCGTTAACGAGCCATCCAGGACAGTCGCCATCGACATTCGCGGAGTGGAAAGAGGCTAATTGAACTTCTCAATGAAGAAAGTGAGAACCGTACGGAATCTTGGGTTGCCGATCCAGTCCTTCAACAAGAAAGGATTACACCACATGGAAAATATTCCCGTCAACGACTACAACAATGTTAGACCTGTTCTCCTTATCGGATTGGACAATTGCCACTTGGGTGCCAACATCAGCATCGCCGTCGAAAGAAATCGAGACGACGTAATCGCAACACACACAAAGTTTGGATGGATTGTGTATGGAGCACAGGGTGCTTAAGAAAAATCCCGACCAGCAAGCTTGTTCTCATAGTAGTGTCAGATTTTTACTGACTAAAAACACCACCCTTCTAAAGATTGTTAGATACTGCAACTAAGATATAACTTATCAAGCAATTTTTCTATCATGAAATAACAACTATTGACAGGTTACTTTCCAGTGAAAGATCCTGCGTGTTCCGCAAATTAGACGCGGTTAATCTTATCTTGCCAAGTCGAACGGTTTCGTTCTTTGTAGTCGGCGCAATAAATTGCTCTCGTCCAAGATTTGTCGGACTGTATTGTTGATATGTCCGATTAGTCGGTTTCTATGCTTTCTCGCGAAGCTTCTAGTTTCAGTTCTTTACGTTTCATTTTCACGTGCGAACTCCATTTCATCTTTGCGTCGAGTGTCATTCCCAGGTATTTGGCCTCGTTTGCAAAGGGTGTACAGACGGAAGTGCCAAGTTTAAAAAAATTGGCAAGTCATTAGTTTTCTTATAAGTGAAATTCACGTGAACAGAATTAGTTTCGTTGAGGGCGATCCGCCAGTTCCTTGTCCATTCATTTACCTTATTCACTGCGGCTTGCAGTTTTGTAGTCGCTTCTTTCATTGTATTACCTACTGCTAGGATAGCTGTGTCGTCGGCGAACGTAGCAAGGGTAGTGCCATCTTCCCTTGGAATATCGCGAGTATATAACAAATAGAGAAGCAGACCAAGGACGCTTCCTTGCGTACCCCGGCCGAAATTTCTTTTAGCTCTGAGTATTCGTTTCCATTTCTAACACGGAAGAGTCTATTCCCGAGATATGATTCTAGAATATCATATAGGCTTGCGGGGAGAACTTGTCGTAATTTTAATTTCAAGCCGTCGTGCCACACCTCATCAAAGGCTTGTGAGACGTCAAGGAATACGCTAGCGCAAATCTTTTTTTCTTCAAATGCTTTCTCGATTACGTCAGTAGTTCTATGTACTTGGTCAATCGTCGAATGCTTGGTTCTGAACCCAAACTGGTGGTCAGGGATAAGATTATTGTTTTCAATAACCGGTTGTAGGCGCCTAAGCAATATTCTCTCGAAGACTTTGGAAATGACTGGAAGAAGGGAAATCGGTCTATACGATTTTACTTCATTTAGCGGTTTTCCTGGTTTTAAAACCATTATGACCTCCGCGACTTTCCATTGACTCGGCACGTGTTTTAGTCTAAGCGCGGCATTTATAATATGAAGAAGCTTAATTAATGCTTTCCTTGGTAGAACTTTCAGAACTTCTCTGGTGATCAAATCATAACCAGGAGCTTTCTTAGGTTTTAGGGACTCGATTGTGATTCCGCCCTATTAGCATTGTCGTGGATCGCTTGGCCATCGTACGGTTTAAAAGTTTCTTCTAGATGAGCGGCAAAAACGTCCGCTTTTTCCTTATCTTCCCTTGCCCATTCATTTCGATTTATTCTAATTGGCGGCGCTGGGATTTTGGGCCTTTTGGTGCCTTTTACAGCTTTCCAAATTGAATAATTGGAATCTTTTTCGCTGTTAAACCTGTCAAAGTAAGAACCTATCGCACGATTTTTAAAATCCTTAATAACTGTCTTCAACAAATTGCACAAATAATTCAAATGTGCTTTATGTTGCGGAGCTCGACTCTGTTGCCATTTCTTACGCAATTTGAAACCGGTTTGCTATGGCGGCATGTCAAATTTAGCATGCCAGATAGCCTAAAAATGGCAATAAAACGTCTTCACAACATCTAAAATAAAATGCGGAGAGAGCCGGAGTTTGCCCAACAATGTAGATTCCAAATATCCAACTATATCACGAAAGGATACGCCGAAGAACTATCGCCATCAGAAGTTGCAACCAAAGGCCCGCGCACTTGTTACTTGCCGCATTTCGGGGTTATTAACCCACATAAGACGAAGAAACTTCGCGTTGTTTTTGACGCAGCCGCAGAAGTCAACGGCGTGTCGCTGAACTCCATATTGCTAAGGGGACCAGAGCAAGCCAATCCGCTTTTGTCGGTCCTTTTTTCAATTTTGTCAAGGAATCGTTGGAGTTGCTGCTGACATTGAAGAAATGTTTTCACAAATCAAGATAGTTGCATATTATACGGATGCCCAAAGGCCTGTGGAGCGATGGACTTCAAGATCAGCCAATTCGAACTTACGTCATGACTTCAATGATATTCGGTGCGGCATGTTCGCCTTGTGCAGTCGAATATATAAAGAACCTGAACACCAGTTCATTTAAAACTGAGTCGCCGGAAGCCGTCAAAGCTATATTGAACAACCATTATGTGGACTATTTTGTTTGCCGTTTTCTCAGCCCAGTAAGTCTCGATGTGAAGCGAATTCACGCTGAAGGTGGTTTTACTCTCCGAAACTTTGTTTGCAACGAAAAGGCCCTAGAGGAGAAATTGAATAACTCCTCTTTCCCTGTAAAATCATCAGTATACAGCGTCAAAATAGACAATGATTATGAAAAGGTTCTTGGTATGCACTGGAATACCGACGATGAAACATTTCGATTTTGCTTAAATTTTAACCGAATCGCCAAGGAAGTTCTACATTCATCGAGACCGCCGACAAAGAGGGAGCTGCTTGGAAACGTGTTGTGAGCCTGGGTCGAGCCACAGGGGCAACTTCGATATGGGCAAGGAGGGCGCGGCATGCTTGTGGTTGCTCGGCTAAAGCTCGTCGGACGGGGGTGTTCTTGCCCCCTTGCCACATATCACCTGCTCAACAAACTTTTATCCATGCCAAAAGGAAATTAAGAAAAGGAAGGAGAAAGAAAGCTACTCTACATAGACCTCGGACGGACTTCAAAAAGATTGGACAGAAAAGAAAAAGGAAAGAAAAGAAGCAAAAATGCTCCAAGGACCTATGCCAATACCCCTGAGGGAGGACGGGAAAGAACCGCGAAACTAATCCTAACTATCCTAAACTATACCTAATCTAACCTAACACTAAAGCTAGGCCCTATACTACTACTATACTAACTTAAAACTAGGCTAATCTAACCCTAAACGCAACTTTCCTTCCCATTGTCCCTCCAGGGTAAAGGTTCATCATGAACCCGAGACTTGCCAGATGTTGATGGCACGGAATGGCCAGCCCACCCTTATGTTCAGCGACATAATCCAATCGATGTTTCCGCCAGTCACAACCTAAATCCTAAAGAACGAGAGAAGTTAGTCGTAACTTCATGACGTCATAGTTCGTGAACGCCGCGTTACGTCATCGTCAAACCATAGAAGGACGGCCTTCCTATTACTCCACACACCGAATGCTATAGGAAACTAACCGTGCATCATCTTGTTTAATTTCCACAAAAAAATATAAGACTCGACAGCTACAATTGGAAATAGTGCCAATTTATTGATGATATACCAATATCAAAACTCAAGCTACATAATTATAAAAAAAAACTGACAAAAATGAATGGAATAAAAAAGGGGCAAAAGAAAAATTCAAAAACTTAAATCCACAAAAAAAAATTCATGCTTGACTCCGTACTTCTCTAAAAAGCTGGCAAACAGTTCTGAGATGAATTGTTTGCCATTGTCTGAATGGATAAATTCTGGCACACCAAAGACATGAAACACATTTTCTTCTAAGTATTAAACTACCTCAGCTGCCGTTGCTTTCCTAATAGGTTTTAGAAATACAAATTTGCTAAAGTGGTCAAGTAAAAATATGAGTATGTCCGTTTTTTGTCCGAGAGTAGGGTCCTGAAAAATCTATATATAGGCGCTGAAAAGGTCGCTCAGTAATAGTCTGTTGTCCCATCGGCGGTCGAGATATTACGTTGAGAGGCTTATTGCACATACACATATAACAGTTTTTTTTTACCCATTTTTGTACGTCGGTAGCCATGCCAGGCCAGAAATAAAATTGCCTCAATTTGGCTAAAGTTTTGTGGATGCCTCCATGTCCAGTATGTCAGTTTCGGGGTTGAGTTCCTCCATATGGACTCGGGAGAGTGTGTCAGGGACCACGTTTTGGACACCCTTCCGATGCTCGATATTAAAGTCGAAACCCTGAAGCTTCAGGCTCCATCTGGCCAAACGACCAGACAGATCCTTCTGCGTCATAAGCCACTTTAAACTTGCATGGTCCGTAATGATCGTAAAAGGTAGTCCTTCAACGTATGCCCTGAACTTTTTTACGGATAAAACTGCCACATAGCATTCAAGTTCCGTCACGCTGTAATTTCGCTGGGCGGAATTCAGCTTCTGGGACATGAATGCTATGGGTCTTTCATTATTTTCCTCATCCATCTGGAACAACACACTCCCTACTCACATTGTCGATGCGTCACATTGTATGTAGAAGCGTTTCGTGAAATCTGGATTTGTTAGAATGGGTGCTGACACCAAAGTCGCCTTAAGCTTTTCGAACGCGTTAAGCGCTTCCTCAGTCATTTTGAAGGTCAGTCCATTTTTAAGGCAGTCGGTCATTGGCGAAGATAGGCCTGAGAAGTTTGGTATAAATCGCCTGTACCAGCCAGTCATTCCCAGAAACCGCCGGAGTTGCTTGGGAGTCTTAGGGACCGGAAAGTCCTCGACCGCCGATACCTTGTCCGGGTCAGTTCGTAAGCACCCATCGCCGACGATATACCCTAGATACTTAATTTCGCGGTAACAGAACTTACGCTTCTCTACATTTATTGTGAGCCCCGCATTTCTAAGACAGCTTGCTAATTCGACTAGCGATCTGGCTTGTGATTCAAAATCCGGAGAGCAAACCAAGAGGTCATCGAGATAGACAAAGACATACTCTCTCAACCGAGCGGGTATGACTTTGTCCATTAGCCGACACATTCTCTGAGCGGCATTACACAATCCGAACGGCATCACGGTGAAGTGATACAACGGCCTCCCAGGGACTGTGAAAGCTGTCTTCTCCCTCGATTTGCGCTCCAGAGGAATCTGCCAGAACGCGTCTTTGAGGTCGATGCCTGAAATATATTTGGTGTCCTGAAGCCTACTCAAAAGTCCCTCAATGTGTGGAAGGGGATATGCGTCCTTTTTTGTTAACGCGTTTACCTTCCTAGAGTCCAGGCACAGTCTATTCTTGCCGGGTTTTCTCACCAACACCACCGGTGAGCTCCAAGCGCTATTGCTCTCCTCGATGACTCCTAGTGAAATCATCCGATCTAACTCGTCATATAAGAGCTTCTGAATCGCTGGTGAGATTGGGTAGTGCCTTTGCTTAATGGGAATCTTTTCGTCTTCCACCTCGATGATATGCTCTTCGAGGTTGGTTTTACCCAATCCCATCGTTGCGAATGAGGGGAACAATTGCTTGATCTGCTCGAGTTGATGTTGTTGTGCTGGTGAGAGTGCCTGGACCGGTGTTCGTTCTTCCGTCGGCGATGGGACGTTCAGTTCGTCTATAATGTTCGGAGCGACCCTAAACGTCCTCCAAAAATCTACGCCTAAATATAACACCTGCTGCAGTTCTAATTGGTGAGACTTTCCCCCCCCCCCCCCCCATGAGACTAGTGTCTTGAATCGTCCTAGTATTCTCTGGTGGTTTCCGTCAGCTGTTTTTATATCAGTTGTCATGTTCTTTATTTTAATATTGTGTCTGTCGCGAATTCTAAGGCTCCTTTTCCAAGACAGCTTATAAAAGCTCCACTATCCAATAGGCCCAGGAGTTCTTCGTTCTCTACCTTAACCTTTGCGTAGGGCCTATTGCCGTCTGTTATTGTAATTACCGAAGATATTATGTTTTTCATTCGTCGTCTATTTATTGCAAAATGTTCCCTAAGCTTTTTAATTTTCTTATAATTCCTAGTCATTTGTATTTGCCGCGTCACTTCTTCTCCAAAAATTCGCTTTCTAGCTTCGTTGTAAAATAGTAGCCTTTCATGAAGGCTCTTCTTTTGTGGTAGATCTTTTATGCGAGAGGGTTCGCGCAATGCTGGATCTCTTTTCAAGATCTGAATCCGTTGAGGAGATCTGAATTCTCCGGGAGAGATGGTCCCATCAGCGGGTTGCTCCCGGATGTCCCGCTGACCTTCATGTTTCCCTGACATTTCTCACATTGGAAACTGATGTTACCCTGACCGCAGCTAAAGCAGGTAAGGGCATGAAAATTTGACGAGCACGTCGGTGGAATCGCCGTTGGCGTTCTTGCAGCGTCTACTCTCGTAGCCTTTTTCTGATCTACTCGGTGTGTCTTGTCCGTTCGAACGTAAGTTGTCGGTCTGTTTGTTCTTGTTGGTTGGAGAGCAATGACCTCCAAGTCATCGTCTTGTTTGTCCTCTTGTTGGTCATGATAGGGATTATTCCCAACGAAATCATCGACTTCCGAAACATTTCGTCGGTATTTTTGGTCCCTAGTCGTCAAATGTCGTTCTGCTCTTCTGGCTTCCTCCCTAAGATCTTGGATGGTCCTGATAGAGCATCCAAAGATGAGCGTAGCTACTCTGTCCTCTATGTTTTGTCGTAATATGTCAACTAAGTCTCGCTCGTGAGGTCTATTCGTCATCTGTAGTGTCATTGCTCATACGTCACTGTAGAATTCGTCGAAAGTCTCATGGGGTTGCTGCCTACGGTCCATGATCGACATCAAAATTTCGTGGTCCCTCCTATTTTGCCCAAATTGCCTAATTAATTCTTGTTTAAGGTCGTAATAGTTGAGCCCTTCATCTGCCTGGTTTTCTTCAAGGTATTGCCAGAGCCATCGCTCTGCTTGGCCTGACACAAGGTGGTGGAAATGCGAGAATAGTTGGCTTTCTGATAAGCCATTTTGACGTTGGAGTGTTTCGACTCGAAAGATAAAACTTTCAACGGACATGGACTTTGAAGTCCCATCGAATTTAACGCCCCATTTGTGGACTGGCGTCTCAAATTTCCGCCCAGGGTCTCTGAAAAACGGCTGTCCTGGCCGCGAGAAAGCATTCGAAGGTTGTGGTTGTTGTTGTTGCCTAGTCGTGTCGTGAAGACAGTCGGTCTGCCGTGCTGCCATTGAGAGTTCTAGGTTTCCGATTCTTTGATTGATGGCCGTCATGTTTTTCTCGAATGTGATCATCATCATTTTCATGACTTCCCCTGGACTCTCTTGTGCAGCACTGGTGACTAAGTTGTGTATTGTTCGTTCATCGTCCTCTACTTGGTTCTGTCCTTGTACGTATAAGTCGTCTTTGTTGGAGGTAGTTTGGTTTCGTATAACTCCCCCAACGGCTCCTGCTTCCTGTTCGTCAAAGGTCCTCGTTGTTTGTAGTTTTGTCATTACGTTCTGTCGTGGCATTGGCATTCGTTGTTGAGTCGAAGATGCTGCCAATAGCGGCTGGTGTCCCAGGCTTTTGTTTCGTTCTTTCGGGTGGGCTTGATGCTCCAACTCCGATTCTTCTGGGATCACCGAGCTTGGGACCGCTATTTTCTTGTATGTCGAAGATGTCGAGTCTTTTCCTGTTCATTATTGTGGGCTGTCGTCTGTACTGAAATGAATGAAATCATGTGAGTACATGGTCATGTCTGTTATGTCGTATCCAGTCGATGTTGTTGCAGGACTTTTTCCATGTACTTCCCTATTTCGGGAAGTACTATTAGCCAGAGGTGGGCGGCCTGAATAGGGTTCCCAATTCAAGGTCGTTTGGTGGTCTGACCTATTACCCCCTGATCGGTTATCCATTTTAATGGACAAAAGTTATTTAAATTGCGAATTCAATTGGGTTTTTGATTCAAATATTTTATTTATGTTAAATAATAAAAAAAATGAATAAAATGAGATTTTAAACTTAGTGAGTTTATGCTGTGTGTATTTTGGATATATCTCAGTAGATTCCAAAAGGCTTCATTCTGTCAGTTAGTCTGTACTGTCCTAAATCGTATTATCGCTTCTTAGAAAAGACGAATTGTGACTGGTGTCTCAGATCCATGACGAGTGCTGAAGTAAGTCCTCTCCGCTCCGTTGCTACTTGTTATCTGGCAATCCCAAATACAAGGATGACAGAGTATCGAGTAGTTACTCCAACACGATCAAAGCTTCCAGATCAATAACCATGCCTCACATGGGATCAGGTTGTGGACCCTCTACCCACGGATAGCAGTCAGTGATTAACCTTTCCACCTCGACCTTGTTTTCGAGTCTACAATACACTTCCGACTGCCTCACTCATCCTCTGACTCCACGTCTGAGGATAGGCAAGCAGTCACCAGCACATTGCAGAAACAAGATTTTCTCTTCGACCTTCCACAGACTTCAGGCTACCTCACGAGATCGCTTGGCTACTCGCCCAGTGATTGGATAGCCGCCTTCCATCTGCTTTAGGAAGAGGAGTTCAAACAGTCCTTGAAGATTTGATTGGATAGAAAAGTAAAAAAAAATTAAGAAAATTGAAAACTAAAATCGCGAAGACTATTGCAAGTCCAAGGCAATGACTTTCTTATTGAAAATCATCCCCTTGGAGTCGCAATCGGTCTAGCCGGTAAAAACGTTGGGCGCCATTGTTGTGAGCCAGGGTCGAGCCACAGGGGCAACTTCGATATGGGCAAGGAGGGCGCGGCATGCTTGTGGTTGCTCGGCTAAAGCTCGTCGGACGGGGGTGTTCCGTGTTCTTGCCTCTTTGCCACATATCACCTGCTCAACAAACTTTTATCCATGCCAAAAGGAAATTAAGAAAAGGAAGGAGAAAGAAAGCTACTCTACGTAGACCTCGGACGGACTTCAAAAAGATTGGACAGAAAAGAAAAAGGAAAGAAAAGAAGCAAAAATGCTCCAAGGACCTATGCCAATACCCCTGAGGGAGGACGGGAAAGAACCGCGAAACTAATCCTAACTATCCTAAACTATACCTAATCTAACCTAACACTAAAGCTAGGCCCTATACTACTACTACACTAACTTAAAACTAGGCTAATCTAACCCTAAACGCAACTTTCCTTCCCATTGTCCCTCCAGGGTAAAGGTTCATCATGAACCCGAGACTTGCCAGATGTTGATGGCACGGAATGGCCAGCCCACCCTTATGTTCAGCGACTTAATCCAATCGCTATCACTCCGGCCGATGTTGTGAGTGATAGCCCCTCGATGTTTCCGCCAGTCACAACCTAAATCCTAAAGAACGAGCGAAGTTAGTCGTCACTTCATGTCGTCATAGTTCGTGAACGCCGCGTTACGTCATCGTCAAACCATAGAAGGACGGCCTTCCCATTACTCCACACACCGAATGCTATAGGAAACTAACCGTGCATCATCTTGTTTAATTTCCACAAAAAAATATAAGACTCGACAGCTACAATTGGAAATAGTGCCAATTTATTGATGATATACCAATATCAAAACTCAAGCTAATTATAAAAAAAACTAACAAAAATGAATGGAATAAAAAAGGGGCAAAAGAAAAATTCAAAAACTTAAATCCACAAAAAAAAATTCTACACTTAACACTAAATATTATCTACTACTAAAATTCATTCAGTATACTCGTATATATAAAAAAAATTTACTCACGTTTGCATAAATCGTCCCCCGTTGTTCTGCCGGCAGCACAAGAAGAAACGTTGACTTTTGAAGATTCCAAATATGGCTTAACTACCCGCGACCAAAAAAAAAAACAAAAATGCTAAACGCAGAAATGCTCTAGAACTAAAATTAACTAAGCCTAACCTTAGTCCCTAACCTTACTCTAATTAAAATCCAAAAATCAAATTCACAAATCTAAAAAAACTAAACAGCACAGACGGAATTGGAACGAAATAACTACAAAAAGGGAAACAAAACTTGACAAACTTTGCAAATGCAAAACGTCAAAACAAAAAAAGCATGGGGACATCGGATGGACAATTTCTGGTAAGGAACTTTATTTTATTAATTGCCGAATACTAATTCGATTTTCATTTCAGGTGGGTAGGATAAACATTTAATAAGGTACGTAGATTGTTATTATATTGGAGTTGGCCTTACAGGATTTATATTCCACGAAAATTTCCGTAGGCAAACTCCAGTGGAAATTTTGTTGTTTACATCTAGGTACTAAATTTTTTTTTTCTGGTATGATACAAATGTATGGCCCCGTAACAATCGTGATGGCCATCTTTGACCCCTATGGGTTTCTCCCCGACTACATTATATTATTGAAAACTACTTCTGCAAAGCACATGGCAAACCGGCATCGGTTGGGATGATCCACTGCCTGACCACCTTACTAGCCGGTGGAGACTCTGGTGGACAGAATTGGATGAGGTGAGTCAGTTTCGGGTTGATCGCTACTATTCCTTGAATCTGCTTACGGCCGAAAAAGTCGAACTGCACATCTTTACCCACGCTAGTGAAAACGCATTTGCAGCTGTCCGGTACATCTTTCATCATGAGATTTTCTCACTAAAGACAGATAAAACCGTATCCACACAGTGCTATATATCGAGTCACGCCATTTATCGACCCAGACGGTCTGCTATGCCTAAACGGACGAATAGAAGCTTCCTTGTGTCTGCCAGCTGATGCCAGGCGCCCACTTATCGTGCCGCAAAAACACCTCTTAACCAGTTTGTTGTCTACCATTATCATCATATTCATCACCACCAGAACTATGCCCTTACAATCAACCAAAATCGACAATGGTATTGGGTTCCATGCCTGAAGTCTGTGCTCAAAAACATCAAACGGGACTGCTACCGATGCAAGCTTGGTAGAATCAAACCTACTACTCCGCTTATGGGACAACTACCAGAAGACCGACTGACGCCGTTCGTTCGCCCATTTACGCACTCGGGCTTGGATTACTTTGGTCCATTGCAAGTCACTATTGGTCGCAGACGGGAGAAGCGATGGGTGGCATTGTTCACATGTCTTACCATCAGAGCGATCCACCTGGAACTAGCTGCGGACCTGTCTACCGATGCCTTTATCTTGTGCTTAAGGAACTTCATAAATCGACGAGGAACTCCAGTTCGCATTCGAAGTGATAATGCGACGAACTTTATTGGGGCGCAGGAGGAGTTGACATTCGAGTCAAGACTATTTGATTTCAACCGAATTCCAACTGCTTCGATAGCAAGAAGAAAGAAAAGAAAACTTAATTTTAATTGTACTTTATTGTAAGGAATGGACTGTATTTATTTGTGTTTCCGCTCTGGAGGTCAGTAAAAGAGTGGCAACCAAACGAGATTTTATGTCCCTTGTCGATTTGGTTTTCTGCTGCGTAATCGTCTGTGCTGATCGTCGGTCGCAACCACCGCTACCCAGCCAGTGTATTGTTGTCGGCTTCGCTCCTGTGTGCTGGTTATCGGTCGCAACCACCGCTGCTCAGCCCGTGTTGTTGTTGTTGGCTTCGCTCCTGTGTGCTGGCTGTCGGTCGCAACCACCGCTACCCAGCCAGTGTATTGTTGTCGGCTTCGCTCCTGTGTGCTGGCTGTCGGTCGCAACCACCGCTACTCAGCCTGTGTGGTTGTTCATTGCTGGTGCTGCAGCTGCTCTCGTTGATGGTATTTTGTCTTGCGCTTCGTCCGTGCGGTGATTGCCGGTCGCAACCACCGCTAGTCGAACGATGGAATTTTCCATCGGTCAGCTGCTGTTGGCAGAAAAATGCTCGCTGGTATGTCACATGGAATTCTGCGAATGCCTTATGTTGTTGTAGACACCAACCGAGATGTCAAGCAAAGGGATCGACTGTAGATTCATTTGTCCATGAATCCTCCTTCCTAGTGAAGGAGGCGTATGTGAGCGGATGGGGCAGTCGGTCAAGAGGGTGCTAATGGTGACAGTGAGAGAGGAAGCACCGAAGATGCGAAATCTACTCATTGAAACCGAAAATATAGTCAACTCTCGAACATTAACAGAAGCAGTGGAGAATATCGCAACAACTAACTAAGGACCGTTTTTGGAAACGATGGATCCAAGAATATTTGCCGATGTTAACAAGGTGAAGTCGGCAGCTTAGTCATCATATGCGATGCCAGCCAACCCAGGAGTAAATGGCAACGTGGAAGAATTGAAGCAGTCTACCCAGCTAAGCATGGACATGGACATGGACATGGACAGAAGCGCTAAAGTCAAAACATCGCAAGAGATATTCCGCCGACCTGTTTCAAAACTGGCTGTCCTACAAGTTGGAAACCCAACGCTTATAGAAGGGCGAATGTTATTGGGCAGCCAATGAAAAGCATCGTGCTATAATTTTTGTGCCAAAAAATTCTTCGATGCATTTAACTTCACCAGTCTACAAGACAACGTCAGTGGCTGGGGCAGCAATCAACAAATTTAAAACGCAACGAAAACCCACTAAACGAATATAAATGTAAGCATAAATTAATTAAACGTTTTTTAAAACATAATACATAACAAGCGTACACTTTTATTTCGATCATTTACAGGCCTCTTTAGAAAACAGTCCCACACGGCACATGGATGGAATACCAAGGGTGCGTATTATGGAAAGGAATCACAAGGCTCGTATTGAGAACAGTGCCTTGATTTTGTGCGGTTTTTGAGGCGATGTCGCTAGGGAACGTTCCGAATTGGGTTAGATTGTGTGAGTGAGCCGCGCGCTTTGACCAACGTGACCCTAGTGCAATAATTTGGCACTTTTTCGAGGACCCTGATACTATTTGTTGCTACTTTTTCCCTTTTTTTAGTTTGAAAATTCACTTTGGAAATTTTAGAAACGCTGTGATTTCCAAATGAATTTCTATAAAATATAACGCTGATGCTGTCTATCAGAACACGATTATAGTGTTAGGAGAGCCAGCAATAATTGTTAAATATTGTGCGAAAATTCTTAAATTGCATAGTAGCTTTAGAAATGACACTATTTTCTTTCACCGCTCTTTTTATTTTTGTTACTTTTCAGAATGTCGCAACAATCTCCCGGATTGTTAGAGAAAGGTTATAAATTTTGGTTTTAGTTTTACAATACAATATAGACTGTAAAAATATCACTCTCTCACAACGTTTCTTTTATAAATAATGCCAAAACAACCAAACAACATTAGAATTAGACGTCTTTAAGGTTGTTCTGCGGGTAAGCTAGACACTACTTTAGATGCAATTCGTTTTCAAATGACAAATTTGAAAATGAAAACCTTTTAGCTTTGATTTTTATTTATAGATATATACAAAATTAATTGAATTTTGTTTATAAATTATATCAACTCATTTTTATATCTACTTTTAAGATCTCTTTCAATTTAGTTTTTAAAAGTCCATAAAAAAGGGGCGATGAAAGAAAAGTGTGCCTTTTTCTGACGCTGTTACATAAATTTAGTATTTTCTCCCAATATTTAGCAAATATTAGCCGGCTTTACACTATTTACGCGTTATTTTTTAAACATATTCATTTTTAAATCACAATTTTAAATAAATGAATTTAATTGTATTTATGCATTGAAAATTGATTTTTATTCTATTTACCACCAAAGCCTTAAATTTAATTCATCTTAAGTTTAATCTAAAAAAAAATGGACTTTAAATCGGTTTAAAAAGATCAATTTATAATTATTACAGCAATTGAAAATTCTTGCAGCGAACTGTCACACGAACCCACGAATGAAAAAATTCTATCGAATTTAACATTACACAATGATTGAAGTAATTGAAGTGTAAAAAAAATTCGCTTGTTCGCAGTTCGTTCGCCATTGGCTCTCATGCGAATAGTCCTAAAATGTGAATTTTCCAAATAATAAAAAGGAACAAAGGAACAATAAATTGTATTAGTGTCCTCGAAAAAGGTATCAAATTGTCGCACAACGGTCACGCTGTTGTCATTTTTTCTCATCCGAGATCCTTCTCGCTACCTAAAAAGGTTGCGTGTGGGAAAGCTCGCCTGGAATATTCAGGAACAAAGCGATATAAGAACAGGAAATATTGGAAGTTGTCAGTTCGCGACATCACTCACACATTTATAGAATCCGCCCATACGTGAACCCTTTCCGACACCGCCATTGCGGCAAAAACCGCACAAAATCAAGGCACAGATTACTTCCAGCAAAAGAAAAAATGGTGAAATAGTGATTTTCAGGGATGGATCTGGCACATTAGCCTTCGGAAATACACTTCAGTATGCCAGGCTGAGATGATCAAGGGCGGATCCAGGATTTATTTCTGGGAGGGGCACAAAGGCCAGATAGGTGATGATTGTACCCCATAGTATTGCATTTGAATTTGTCTTTGGGATTCATTCTTTATCAATGGCATACAAAAATAACAAAGAATAAAAAACACTTTTTATAATGGTTTAATAATGAAAAATTATATGGTTAATAATGACAGTTTTTTTATGTTTTCTGCTGAAGATATCCAGAACTTCTTCAGGGTTCATCTATGAAGCAATGTCTTGATGGATATGCATTACACCGCGTCTCTACGAGTCTGAATTATGTCAGACTTTTAAGTCAGAAGTCTTGTCCGCCATATTTGCATTGCTTTGGTTGGGCAAATTGTGTTACAACATTTCATTTCACAAGATGCCATCAACGAAGCAACAAGTGAAGGTGGCTCTTGCTTCGAAAGCATTAATCGACCTAGAAAAATTGGAAAACCAGATGTTAGCCGAAAACAAAAGAAAGCACAGATTGTGGGTATATCCGTTTCTTCAGAAGAGAGAGCTACACGATTTGGAAGCGCATTTGTTAAAAGATGTTTTATGGGACAATGCATTTAGGTATGGAAATAACAATTTTAAATTATAAATGCCGTCATAGAAAGCGATTGGTTCAAAATTGCCAAGAATTTTGACCAATTCTGGGACTTTGCTCATACACTGGGATAGACGGAAAACATATCCTTAAAGGGCCAAGTTACTTTGACGCCATATTTCTTCACTTTGCGAAAGTCTAAAATCAGCCATAATTGCATCCGCGCACATGTATTCCCGAGAATTACCAAAACTCAATGATTTTTTGCTGTCAAACGCTGGTCTAGACTTCAAATGTCAAATTTCAGTCAGAAGATCTGTCTACAGAGATGGCAGGAAAAAAAGTCAGACTGAAAAGTCTAGATTTCTGTCGTGTCCACAAAATCGGGGTCTACACGAGACACAATGTTGTCGTGACTAAAGTCTTGACTGAAATTATATCTCGTGGAGACGCGGTGTTAAGGCTAGTCCATTCAGGCGATCTACTCTCATATTGCTGCGAAGATATGTCTTTAACCGGCGTAAGGTGGAGAAAAATCTTTCGGCAGTGCTGGTTGTCATAGGAAATATGCACAATAATTGACAAAGGGTTGTTATGTCTGGCAGAGCCATTGCTTTTTTATAAGCTTCTGCTGGTGACTTAGGAATATTTTCTTTCATCTGTTGCCAAATTTGTAACTCTCCCTTCAAAACTAAAATACAAGGTAGATCCTCTTTATATACTTCACCGCCTGCCAAAACTGAGATAGTAACTTTTGCAGCTGAGCTCTAGGAAACCTAGACGACATTTCATTTAATAAATAATCTAGAAAAGGTATATACACTTTCACGCTTGTGCCCCATGATTCACATGTGTTTCTAGGTGCATTGCTCTGGGGGGAGGGGGGGGGGGGGCGGGCCCCTGTGCCCCCCCCTGGATCCGCCCTTGGAGATGATTATATTGTTTCAAGCGTTGGACTACTTGCTTGAGAGTCAGTTGGAAGGAAGAAATATCGAACATCGAACAGTCAAACATCAAAGCATCATTTGCACTACGGAATGTGTTCCAAAGCTCAATAATATGTGTTCATCTAAAAATTACGTACCTAACACTGACTTGGGTACGAGGAGACATAGGGATCGACGGCAATAAAAAGGTGGACTCCCTTTGCAAAACAGGGGTCAACTGGATAGTTTCTGGGAGCTTGTGTGAGTCGAGAAGCGTTGAAAAATGTTTTTAGTGTGATTGTATTAGTGTATCTAACTACATATATTCCAGAAGGTTTTTGAATGTCAATGGATGATGATCATGATCAGTGTATATTGCAATTGACGCTTTTGTAGGAAACAAATTGTACGTACCTATATCGTAATCTTTGTCATATAACAATAGTACATAATGTGATTTTATGACAAAACTATTTTACATTTGTGTACGGCGCATAAGAACTGAGAGACTGTGCTTGTGACACGGAAGTTCAAATTTTCTCGGATGTTAAATTGAATTGTGTTGGATTGTATAAGGAAATTTAATTTAAAAACCAAATCCTTTTATAGGTATCCTAAACTTTTAATGACGCAATCCAATCCAACGTTTCCGACTTTAAAGTTTTTCTTTTCATTTTGTTTTCATGTTGTTACAACTAAATTAAATAACTGATTCAGTAATCTAGTGTCTGTGTATGGCCTAGTTTATGAATCTCATTCACTAAAATGCCTATTACTCATAAACAAATACACATACAAAGACCATCTCAGAAATCGAAAAGAGCAGTGAAATAGTAAAAATAACAACAACAAATCGCTTCTATGTATACATGAAAACCTTGGTAGGTGTTGCAGTCACGTTTCATTGTTCAGGAAATCGGTTCATGCATTACATACAACATTAGGTCCGTTCCCTTAAAATACTTATTTATATTTAAGACCAATATTTGAATTGCTTTTATTGCAGAAATTAAATATAAATAAATAAATAAATCTGTTTTAATGCTATACAAGCACAATATCTAAATGAAAACAAATAAAAAGTCAGTAACAAATTAGCATTTTAACTATTTGACAATCATCTGTTAGCAATAATTATCGTTAGGGAACTTATCTATTAATTTCAAACACAATACAACTTATTTTTGTATGAAACAATAAGATTCAAATTAAAATCATTTAGAAACATCTGTTTTTGCTCATTTCTGCAAATTATAAAACAGTAAACATTGCCTATTCTGAAGAATTAAAATAGTAGGTATATAAACACCTTAACAAAGCGTACTTCGTTACCAAATATTTCTGAGAAAATTATTATTTTTTATACGAATAAAACGTGAGCATGTGTCAGCTAGTCCTTAAATAATTGTTGTTTTTTTTTTCGGCGGAAAGTTTTTTTTTAAGATTATTTGAGTAATATTATAAGTTAACTCACCATTTCCTTTAGTACGAATATAAGTTGTTGAAACCTTTTATTTGTTGAGTTTGAAAGCATATTTAGTTTAGCTAGCAAAATTGGTTGATAAGGACTTCTTTTTATCCTTTTAATTGTTGAGAATGTATTCTGCTGTTCATGTTTTAAGCTATCGTAAACTTCAAATATACTCTCGTATTCCTTTGCGATATTTGTCTAAACGTATTATAGCAGTGTATATTTAGTACATATTCGTTAATCAGAACTGTGTGCCCACTATAAATTACTTACGTAGTCTCCGAGAGCGTTGAACTTTATTAAATCTGCATTTATTTTTGTTAAATACCGAACTTTTCGAAAGCTTAGAGTAAGTGTTTTAAAAATTTCTAACTGATTTAACTTTTTCTTGTAATACCATTTTGGAGTAGAATTCATGTTTATTTTCGCCAAAAAATAACATTTTGTTTAATCAATAACCAAACTTCAATCATAACATACCTAATCGCCTAACAACGTCCACAAAACTTACATAGTGCCTGCAGAGATATGTTTTCCGAATCGAAATAATTATTATACACTACTTGTCTAAATAAGAGTTAGTATGACGGTGTCGGATATTGAACAAGTGTCAACTTGGCTAAGTTTTTTATTTTTGTGCTGCAATGGTTTCGAAGAAAATCGACGTTGCAAAGTGTTCTGCTAAGTTAACGTCAAGCCAGCAGAGCACATAGTTAAATCGCCCGAAAATTCAAAAAAAATAATATTACTTATTGATATATATTATGTGCTAAGTTTTCAGCTTCGTAGGTCAAACCATTTAGCCCGAAATCCCATTTTATACCTTTAACCTAATAAGTTCATAGAAAACTGTTAACCCAAATCCTATAAACGGTTGAAAGTCAAGAAATAAAAAGCGCATAATGTCTGACTTATGTGCTTTTGATTTGCTAAGTCATAAATTTTTGTGTTGTCCTAATTTAGCCTCTAATCCTCTTTAAGGTTTGTCTATGTTTAGGTATGACACTACATTTTTTTTTTGCATTTTTCAGACATTAAAAATGAAACTAGAGCAGTACGAAAAATTACTACGAAAATTCCCCATAGGAGTGAGTGGGTATACACACCAGCCTAATTAATGTAGAGATGTAAAAAAAATGCATTGTAAATGTATTCAATTTACATTTTTTCTTCAAGGAGTTTTCTGAGGATTACAGGCGGAGGGATGGCTGCATCGGCCACCCTCCCCTCATCTAAGGATAAACTGCCCCCGGTTCTCTCTACGAGACATTGATAGAACATGCACAAAACAGCAATAATGCCCACTAGCACGTCCGGCCTACATAACACTCTGCCCCCCCCCCCCCCCCCCTTCCCCTTTAACTCATATGATGTCACAAAGGACCTAAATCAATTTGGTCTAAGTGTGTCTTTCTAGACAGCCATCTAACCTAACCTAACCTACATTTTTAAGCTGCTGACAGCTTTTTTGACATTTCAACATGAAATAGTATCTGCCTCCCGCTGTGATCTCAGATTGGGGGGGGAAATTCGGCAATTTTGTCGATTTTTTTTCAACAAAGGGTGAAAAAAGGGGGAAAATATTTTTTGGGGGAAAACAATATAATTCCAATTATTTTTTTGTTTGCTTAGCTTTAAGATATTTACATACCAACCTAAAAAATAAAACGTTAAATGAAACTTAAATAAAGGTTTTTGTTTTTGGTAAAAATAAATTATTCTTATTTTTGAAAAAGGGGAAAAATATCGTTTTGTTGAAGGGAATTTTTTTTCTTTCATCTGTTATCCCCCCGTCATTTTGAAGTTTTTAGCTATAAATTCCTTTCAAAATTTGATACCCCTTTCATAATAGGTACACATTTTGTTTCTTGTACACGGAGCTGACATTTCAACATGATTTAATGTGATAAAAATGCGAGAAAAATGTAGTGTCATACGGGCTTTATTAAAAGGCCTTTTATAGTTCTGCTAAAAATGCCAGCTGCAAGAAAAGAAAATTTAAATGCAGATCGTCAATATGATGACAAGGACAGCATTTAAAAATAAATATATATTTAGACATTTTAAAGCAAACATAACGTATATTCCAGGCCCACAGCAATTCTAGTAGGTATGGGGAGAAATTCCTTGCAAAATAAATAAATTTCCATTGCGCTTGGTAGGTAGGTTGTTTACCTAAGTGAAGTTAGCCCGCACTTTTTCTAGAATGAAAAACGTGAATTGCAGTTCGATAGACATTCGTTTGTAGTTGTTTGTAGTGAAATTATTTTTTAACAGAAATGTCTTATTTCAGAGATATAAGGACATGTGTGTTTGCACCTGTAACTCAGAATTTACAAAAGAGAAAAATAATTTAACACTACTGGTGCATAAAGCATATCTTAACTTAAATAACTGCATTTAAAATTTCTGAATTCACTTAAACGTTACCTAATAAAAAGCAATCAAAATCAAAAAACGCATCCCTTTAGAGTTGCATCCATATATGGGCTTCCCAACAACAACAAAACAACGGTAAACAAATTTTCGCAAAGCACTCATCAGTGCCCATCCACATGAGTCACTACTTGTCAATTAGAAACAACAACCAATCGATAAACCTCGATTTTATCCAACAATTCTTTCTATTCCTTCGAATAACATTAAAACCTAACCCCTTTGAAACAATTTATAACAACAAAAATACAATTTCTGCAAAGCCTGTATTCCTGACTATCTAATCCAATTCAAATTTTGTGATTTTATTACAAAGAAACAAAATTAAATGAAACTTAAGCGAACACTACTTCGTCATATAAACTCATATCCATATTTCAGTTATTAAGCAACTCAAAATAGTGATATCTATTTTTTTCTAATGCTTTCTGTTAGATGTATCTAATGGAGCAAAAAAAAATTACCTCTTATCAATAGATAACGATTTATTGAAAATTTAAGAAAAAGCTTGAGAATTCAGAAATTTTAAATGCAGTTATTTAAGTTAGGATATGCTTTATGCACCAGTGGTTTTAAATTATTTCTTACTTTTGTAAATTCGGAGTTACAGGTGCAAACACAAATGTCCTAATGTCTCGGAAATAAGACATTTCTGTTAAAAAAAATTTCACTACAAACAACTACAAACGATTTCAAATGCAACTGGCTAGTTTTTGTTTCAAAAAGCCAAAAGTGCGGGCTGAAATTTTTTTCTAATGCTTCTAACTTTCTAACCTTTGAACTACAAACGAAAAAAATTTCACTACAAACAACTACAAACGAATGTCTATCGAACTGCAATTCACGTTTTTCATTCTAGAAAGAGTGCGGGCTAACTTCACGTAGGTACAACTCCACTCTCTCCACTATCACCAGTTCAATTTCAATTTAAAAGAAGTAAGCAAAAAAAAAACAACACAAAGCACAAAAGGTGTATAAAAAAAAAGAGAAACAAAAAGCATAAGCATACAGCAGAAAAGGTACAGAGAGAGAAACAGGTTTTGCCGCACACACACCCAAAATTTCCTCCACTGAATGCCGGGCAAATCCAACGATCTTCAATCGAACATTTTACTTTTTTGAATTGTATAAAATTTATAGTTTAATGCTTATTGTTCAGCTTCAGGACTACGTACAAAGATGATTTAGCTATATCTTAAAATCTTTGTACATAATTGAACTTTATATTAAAAAAAATCCTATTTCATTCGGTTGAGTCATTCCAAACCTATGAGCTAGAAGGCATTCGAGAATTACAACTTTTGTTAGATATCAGCTTACCATGTTCCCACCAACGTGATTTAGCTAAATCCACTTGATTTAGCTAAATCATCTCATAAATTACGTGATTTACCATACATTTTCGTGATTACTAATTACGTGATTTAGACGTGTTTAATTTTTAATTACGTATCTGTCATCGCAAATCCGCACAAAATAAAATCGAACATACCTGCAGCGCTTTCAATTCAATTCAATGTTATTCAACAAACAAAAAAAAACAACACAAATGTCAAAAATATTACCCCAAATTCAATTTTCTTCGTGTTTCGGTGTATTTTGGTATTTTTATTAAGTACAACAATCATAAATTGTTTAATTTTTGGCAGAGGTGTGATAACAAAAGAAAAACAACGAAAAAACAAAAACTACCCTCTCCGAAGTGGACGAATTCCTTCTGCTGGATGTCAAACTAAATCACGTAAAATTCGGTGGAGACGCCTTTCGTGATTTATAAATCATATGAGCTAAATCACGTTGGTGGGAACATGGTTAAATCTCCGCTTCCGGACAGCGGATAATGATTAAACATATCCTAAAATCGAATATCGACAATTTCCAATGCAATTGTGAAAACCGAAATCAATTTCGTGCAGTACTTTTTGAGCCCATTGGCCATTGCACACAAACTATTTACAGCCGGAAAAAAGTTACAGTTTTATAATATACTGTGTCTGAATGCATTATTCGTGTTTTTTATAAAACTATTGTTATTAAATTTGTTTTCATGCCTATTCTCTATTTTCTTAGTATTGTGTCTTTGTTTGACGTTATAGTCTGTTTCGTGATTCTGTTTTGTGATAAGTCCTGCGGTACTAAGCTCGTGTAAAGCTAATTCCATGGTATTGGGTTTCAATGCATAGAGTATGGTTCTCATATGTGTTGGAAATCGTTCTTTAAATATTTTAAGTGCAGTTTCATTATTACGAGGAATATCTGTGCTATTATTTTCCTGCAAACATTTCTGATTCAAAAGTTCGTTGTATGTGATTGTAAAATTTGAGTGTGTCGCCTCTAAATTGAGAAGCTCGCAAATCTTTATATAGCTGATACGAATTTTTAAATCCGCCGAAATTTTCTAATAACATCCCTTTGATGTCTACCCATCTTGTAAGATGCGTATGCATTTTTATTGCCTGTCTAGCTCTTCCAATGAATTTACTTTTTAAAATATTGATGCACATTTTGTGTGACTGTTCATTATAAGTAACTAATGTAGGAATTATAAATCGTCTACATAAGAAATAAATATTGACAAATCTTCGGTTTCACCATCAAAATTTTGGAGTCTTTCAATATATTTTAAAGGATTTAACTCTAGACTTCTTAATATATTATTACCTGCTACTACTGGTGGTTGCTGTTGTAACTGTACTGCTGTTAAGGGTTCCATCTTAATTTGGTGAATGGTCCTCTGTTGGTTGAAATTTTGTTGTCTCAGTTCGGCACGTTGCGACTCTAGTCCAATTCGTTTATTATTGCTTCTCATTTATTAACACGTTGAGGCTTTCGAAATACTTGCCACTTTTTGTTGGGTTCTACGTATTGTTACATTCAGGCAGGGATTCGTAAAGATAAAACACTATTCCGTTTAACTTCTCTAATAAAATTCACTTTTATTAAACTTTTATCGACTATTCTAATATTTCACTTATTAAGTACCAGAACACTATTACTTAAACAATTCTTCAACGTTTCAAACCAATCACTTAATTTACTCTATTACTTTTCACTTATTTATCTTCACAAACTATTACTATCTCGAACTTTAACCAATCACTGTTATAAATCAACTGTCTCGCCCTCTTCTAAAAGCTGTCCTTTTATACCCGCTCCGCCATCTGACGAGAACTTTCTAGCTAATTCTAAGTGGTGACAGATTCCAGTCTCCAATTGGAAGTGACACTTGAGTGGAACTTGTTTTGTGACTTTAAGGTCTGGTTTCACCAAACTGTCTAAGGCCTGGTTTCACCAAACTGTGATTAAGGGCTTGTTTCACCACTTAAGTTACACGATACCTTCCACGCCACAATATCCCCCTCTTAAACTTGTTCGTCCCGAACAAACTCGTTAACATTTTCACCATTATAACGATGAAGACGATCCACATGAACGACTTTCAGCTTGCCTCTTCCTCGTTGGATGCGATAGACAACGTCGTTGATGCGCTTTACGATTGTATAGGGCCCTTCCCAGTCTTGTTGCAACTTAGGCGATAAACCTTTCCTTCGATGAGGGTTATATAGCCATACCAGATCTCCTTCCTGGAATCCTGTAGTTGTCGTTTTAGTATCGTACCTCGTTTTCATGCGGTCACTGGCTATCTTAATCTTATCCCTAGTGTCTCGATGCACGTCTCTGATGATATCCCTGAGGTCTGTAACGTATTCCTCCTCATTCTTGGGCTCTTCGCATGGATATCCAAACATCAACTCGCTAGGTAGGCGGACTGTTCGACCAAATAAGATTTCAGATGGAGTATGTCCTGTGGTGTTATGCACTGCTCCTCGATAAGCCAATAAAAACATGGGAATCTGCTTATCCCAGTCTCTCTGGTCTTCGCCAACGACCTTAGAGAGGTGTTCATTCAGTGTCCTGTTGAAGCGCTCCACCATCCCATCTGATTGTGGATGAAGCGGGGTTGTCCTTGTCTTGTGAATCCCGAGTAACTGGCACACTCCTTGGAAAATCTTCGACTCGAAGTTCCGTCCTTGGTCTGAATGCAGCTCCAATGGTACACCGAATCTGCTTACCCAGTTATTGACGATTTGCTCCACCACGGTTTTAGCTTCTTGATTAGGGATAGCAAATGCTTCAGGCCACTTACTGAAATAGTCCATAACAACGAGGATGTAACGATTTCCATTGTTTGTTTCAGGAAACGGTCCCGCAATATCAACTGCTATCCTTTCGAAAGGGGCTCCAACATTGTATTGATGCATTTTGCCACGGACTTTCAGTCTCGGACCTTTGCTGGCCGCACATGTAACGCATTTCCTACACCAAGTTTCAACGTCCTCCCTTGAATGAATCCAGTAAAAGCGTTCCCGCACTTTTTCGAGCGTTTTATTGATTCCCAAGTGGCCTCCAGACACTCCATCATGCAATTCCCTGAGCACTTCCATTACCTTTGACCTGGGTACAACAAGCTGCATTACGAACGACTTTCCATCCGGGCTTTCCCATCTTCTTTTTAGAATGCCGTCTTGTACGTGAAGGGAGTCCCACTGCGCCCAGTATGCCTTCAGCTCGGGGCTCCTATTGGATATCTCCTGCCAGTCTGGTTTTCCCTCATGCTCCTTCCAGGCGATAATCGGTTCGATATCCGGATCTTCCCTTTGAGCCTCCCGTATTTCCCGCGCACTCCAGCCACCAATGGGCATAGCTCTCACCCTTTGAACGGACGCGACATCTTTTTCCTCGTGTCGTAAGCAATGTTTGCAATTTACTTTGCACGGTCGACGGGAGAGAGCGTCTGCATTAGAGTGAAGACTTCCCTTTCGATGTTGTATTTCGTAGTCGTACATCTGCAGCCGTTCGATCCACCTTGCGACTTGGCCTTCAGGATTCTTAAAGTGCAGCAGCCACTTTAAAGATGCATGGTCTGTGCGGAGGATGAATTTCCGCCCATAAAGGTACTTATGGAAATGTTTTGTTGCCAATACCAAAGCAAGGAGTTCGCGCCTGGTAACACAGTAGTTCCTTTCAGGCTTTGAGAGAACTTTGCTGAAGTAGGAAACTACTTTCTCTTGGCCATCGTGCACCTGGGAAAGGACGGCTCCAATTCCCACATTACTAGCGTCTGCATCCACAATAAATGTTTTCCCAGGGGTGGGGTACGCTAGTATGGGGGCGTTGCACAACTGTTGTTTAAGTTCCTTGAAGCTCTTTTCGCACTCACCTGACCATTTGAATTGTTTGCCTTTTTCTGTCAGTTGATGCAAGCTCTTTGCGATCCTGGCAAAGTCCTTTACAAATCGTCTGTAATAGGTTGCAAGTCCCAGGAAGCTTCTCAGTTGATGTTTGTCTTTGGGTACCGGCCAGTTTTTCACTGCATCGACCTTCTCCGGATCAGTCTTGACTCCTTTAGAAGAGATGATGTGCCCGAGGTACTTCACTTCTGGTCTAAATAAGGAACACTTCTTCGGGTTAAGTTTTAGTTGCGCACTTCGTAGCCTTTGGAACACCTCCTTAAGGTTATCTCGATGTTCGTTAAATGTTTTTCCTACTACGATGACATCGTCCAGGTAGACCAAGCAGGTTTTCCACGTTAGTCCCAGCAGAACGCGCTCCATTAGACGTTCAAAGGTAGCTGGAGCATTGCACAGTCCAAATGGCATTACTGTAAACTGCCAAAGCCCGTTTCCTGCTGTGAATGCTGTTTTCTCGCGGTCTTCTGGATGGATCTGCACTTGCCAGTAGCCACTCTTCAAATCGAGAGTCGAAAACCATTTGGCTCCGGATAGTGTGTCTAGGGTGTCGTCAATTCTTGGCAGGGGGTAGCTATCCTTCTTGGTGACGTTGTTGAGTTGGCGATAGTCCACGCAGAATCTCGTACTTCCGTCTTTCTTCTTGACCAGGACGACCGGCGATGCCCACGGACTTTTTGAGCTTTCAATCAGTCCTTCCTTTTCCATCGTCGAAACCATTTCTGCAACCTCCGTCTGCTTAGCCAATGGTAGTCGTCGGGGAGGCTGACGAATCGGTCTCGCATCTCCGGTGTCGATTCGGTGTTGTACGAGATGTGTTCGGCCATACTCGCTGTTCTGCGAAGCAAATATATCGGCGAACTCGTTGATTAAACTACCTGCCATGGACCGCTGCTCCTGATCCAGCTCGCACTCTCCGAGTATATTCTTTTTCATTTCCGATATCTCCGTTGGTCTAACTGGTTTCACATCACTTGCATTGGACAACTTTGTGACCGCAGTAATTGGTACGCACTTTCCAATCACTTCTCCTTGCTTTAGTTTCACGCTTTTGTGTTCCACATTGAGGACACGAACGGGAACCATGTTGTTTTTGGGTTCAACCAGCATCTTTCCGACAATATAGCTCTGATAATAATTTTCTGGATGTGACTCGACTAGGTAGAATCGGTGGCTCCCAGGATCACCTTCCATCTTCGTCCAAATAACTGTCTCTGAAGAAGGTGGTAATATTTCGTCCTCACTTACAACTGTCCTTAGAGCTGCGACGTTCTCGTTCCCGTAAACCATCGGAATCTCGACGTTCTTGTACTTTAAAACTTGCGAACCGATGTCGAGCACTATATCATGCGTCTTCATAAAGTCGATTCCGATGATGCATTCGTCACATATATCAGCCACTAAGAATGCATGGGAGAAGACTATTCCTGCAAGGTTTATCGTCAAGAGTACCTCACCATACACCTTTGCTGTTGCTCCAGTTGCTGTTTTCAGACAGTAGCTGCTGGTGTTGTGCAGCCATGATTGGCGAACGATGTCCCTCCTGACTATGGAAGCGGTGGCACCTGTATCGATTGTGGCGACATACTTTTTCTGGTCGATATGGGCTTCCACTGTCAAGCTTCTATTACACCGTTTGGTCTGGGAAACCTGAATTGCGATCCTGGGGGCGTCGATTCCAGAAACCAGCTTCTGCCCCGCGAAGTTGGTTCTTACTCGTTTCCCGACTGATGGCTTTGTGATGTTCCATCCGCCGAACGCTCAAACGCCTCCTCGTTCCTAGCTCTGCAATGTGGACAACTGCCCTGTCTACGTTCGGCTCTGCACTGTCGTTGTAGATGTCCAATTTTGTTGCAGTTCCAGCAACGGATCGGTCCCCTTCGAGAACTGTTACGGTCGACTACTTCTGTTCTCTGGCACGAGCATTCAACGGATGTCATTTCTCTCACGCGGTGAAATCCTTGAGATGCTTGGTCAGCAGCTCTCATGGTTAAGGCAAATGCCAGTGCCTCAGGAAGAGTTCTCTTTCCAGCCATTCGTAGAGCCATCTGCAGTTGTCTGTCCTCTATGGCTTGTGTAAATGCCTCAATAGCCATTTCATTGATGACATCCTCGCCGGCATTGGGATAAGACAAGTGCGCTAGCCGTTCGATATCAGCTTGCAGTTGCTGGAGTGTTTCTCCCCTCTTCTGGATTCGACTGCGAAGTTGCACTCTATATACTTGCTGCATATGGTCGTCACCGAATCGCATCTCAATAGCCTTCACCAATGCATGGTAGTCGCGTTGTTTTTCTGCTGAGACAGTTTGAAGCAATTCTGCAGCTGTACCTCGTAATGCGAGTGTTAACGCAATCGACTTTTCCTCGTCGTCCCATCCATTGGTCGTTGCAGCTGCTTCGAACTGTCTCTTATAAATTGGCCATGATGTTTGCCCATCAAAAACGGGTGGTTGCATCTCCTTCCTTCTTGGACAGTCAGCAGAATATTCCCGAGCCTTCTGCTTCTTGACTTTTTCGAGTTCTTTAGTTATGTTCTCGATGTTTGTGCCGAACTCTCTAGCTATGTTCTCGATGTTTGTCTCGTGCTTTTGAAACGTTTTGTTAATTTCCTCAAACTTTGTTTCATGCTCGTTTAATTTTTCATCAATCGCGTCGATTTTTACATCTAGAACATTCTTAAATTCTTCCACTGCATCTTTTTGTGCTGCGACAATGGAATTTGTCTGTTCTTCAAGAGAATTTTTCTGTTCTTCTAGAGAATTCTTCTGTTCTGCGAACTTCAATTCCATGGAATTCTTCTGCTCTTCGAACTTCAATTCCATAGAATTTTTCTGTTGTTCTAGAGAATTCTTTTGTTCTGCGAACTTAGATTCCATAGAATTTTTCTGTTCTGCGAACTTAGATTCCATAGAATTTTTCTGTTCTGCGAACTTAGATTCCATAGAATATTTCTGTTCTTCCATCTTCGCAAGAAGTAATTCCATCATAGAGCTAATGTCAACGCCTGTACTTACTTGTTCTTCTGACACGTCGAATAGCATGGTTTTTGGATCTTCTCCCTCGTTTTGGACAGCTTCCTGCAGACGAAGTATGAGGTCACTTTTCCCTCCAGCTGTGGAGAGATTCCGCTTTTCTAGTTCACTTTTCAATTGGGGTATGCTTAGATGTAGCAATACACGACCCATTTTGTTCGTCTCTTGTAATTTCAAAAAAATCACAAATTCACTTTTTTTTTTTTTTTTTTTTTTTTTTTTTTAACTACTCTTAGACACTTAGCACAGAATAAGTTTTATCCCACTTCTGACACCAATGTTACATTCAGGCAGGGATTCGTAAAGATAAAACACTATTCCGTTTAACTTCTCTAATAAAATTCACTTTTATTAAACTTTTATCGACTATTCTAATATTTCACTTATTAAGTACCAGAACACTATTACTTAAACAATTCTTCAACGTTTCAAACCAATCACTTAATTTACTCTATTACTTTTCACTTATTTATCTTCACAAACTATTACTATCTCGAACTTTAACCAATCACTGTTATAAATCAACTGTCTCGCCCTCTTCTAAAAGCTGTCCTTTTATACCCGCTCCGCCATCTGACGAGAACTTTCTAGCTAATTCTAAGTGGTGACAGATTCCAGTCTCCAATTGGAAGTGACACTTGAGTGGAACTTGTTTTGTGACTTTAAGGTCTGGTTTCACCAAACTGTCTAAGGCCTGGTTTCACCAAACTGTGATTAAGGGCTTGTTTCACCACTTAAGTTACACGATACCTTCCACGCCACAGTATTTTTAAATGAACCTTTGTTTGAAATGTTCTTATTATATTTTTGATTAAACTTTCACCTCTATTTTCACTTGAAATTATTTCTCCTTTATGGAATTCGTAATATAAGTCATATGCGTTGACTGAATTACAATTTCTTAATAAAATTGTTCGATATTCGTTCGAATAATTTTGTTTTTGTCAGTGATTTGTTAAGTGTAAGATCGATATTAGTTCGATTTTTTCACTCTTCACTTTTCACTGTTTTACATGTGAACTAGTTTCACATAACTTTTTGATCGCGAGAAAATTTAATTTTCGGTTCGATTAAAAAACTTCTGATTGGTATCCTACCGACTGCGCCATTTTCGTTTAAGGAAAATATGTACGACCGAAAATAGGCTGAAGGGTAAACTGATGGGCATTCCTGGCTTGTCGAGTATTGCGGTTGAATTGTTGAAGGGGTGGAATGCAGCTGGCGATTTCGCTTGAGCACTGTTTATAGAAATAGCGATAAAACAATGAGAGACATGTTACATTTCTGCGATGTTCGAGCGAATTTATAGAGTTCGCTATATTTGTGTCTCCAATAAGTTTTAAAGCACGATTCTGTATCCTATCCAGCAGGTGCAATGAGGTTTTGGGCGCACCAGACCAGATATGAGAGTTATACTCAAGTTTGGGGCGAATGAACGCCTTGTATATGGCAGCCAGATCAGAAGGGGTAAAATATTTCTTGCACCGTTTGAGGAAACCTAGACATTTCGCAGCGTTCTTGGCGACTTCGTGTATGTGGTCATTCCAACGGAGTTTGTCATGGACACACATACCGAGAATGGAAAGTCTTTCGGTTTCGGCGATGCACGTGCCATTCATGGATAATGGCTGAGGATTCTGGTTTCGCTTTAATGACAGCAGACAGGATTGTGTTTTGGAAGCATTAAATTCCACTCTATTGGCTAAACCCCATTTGATAATGCTGTCGAGATCGGAATATAATGAGCTTAACATACGTTGCCGTTCCAGTTCTACGGCCGAAGAGCTGGGACGTGAGTCTTGGAATGAGTATGAGAAGCTGAGGGTGCTGTCATCGGCGAAGGAGTGGATTGGATTAGAAGTTACAGACAGGAGATCATTTATGAAAATGAGAAAGAGAGTCGGAGACAAAACGGAGCCTTGGGGAACACCAACATTTATATGGTGAATTTCAGACTTGAAGCCATCCAATACAACTTGAATTGAACGGCCAGAGAGGTAGTTTCTAATCTATTGAAGAAGAGACGCATCGATCCCATATGCACGCATTTTCGACAAAAGAGCTTGGTGCCAAACTCTGTCAAATGCCTTTGAAATATCAAGCGCAACAATCTTCGTTTCACCAGAGTGATGTAGAGATTGGTTCCACTTTTCGGTGAGATAAGCCATCAAATCACCAGTGGATCTGTTGCCACGAAAACCGTACTGCCGGTCATTAATGAGTTTTCGTGATTCAAGATATTTCATGAGCTGACGATTTATCAGCGTTTCCATGACCTTAGAAAGAATGGATGTAAGTGCTATGGGTCGGTAGTTGGTGGGAGAAGAAGATTCGCCTTTTTGGGGACGGGCTGGACAAATGCTGTTTTCCACCTTCTCGGGAAGAGTCCAGAAGAATAGGACAGATGGAAAAGCTTACGCAGTGGTTTTGCCAGCGTGGAAGAACACCTCTTCAGAACAATTGGGGAAATACAATCTGGACCAGCGGATTTATTTATGTTGAGATCATTAAGTACTCTTGCCACTGTACGAGTGCGAAAATGGATTTGTCCCATGGTGTATTCGACGCTCTCAAGTACAGGTAGAGGCAAAGCGCAATCTGGGAGCATTGAGCTGGCTGCAAAATGTGCAGCAAGCAGATTCGCTTTGTCTAAAGAGTTGACAGCTGGAATGTCATTGTAAATGAGCGTTGGGATCGAAGATGAGACCGAATTCTTTATATTTTATTGAAACTGACACTGACACAACAGATTCACCACTCTTGTTAAGCTCATTTCCATTTGACTTGACACTTATTATTTGTTTTCATTTAAGTTTTCGATGTCGTGGATTTAATAAAAGTTTGTGGAATGGATTTAAGTACTGAAGAAAACTGCATCATAGCTCAAGTTCAGAAAGCACGTTCCACCGATCCTTGTGCAGCAAAGGAACGGATTATAACTGCAAAAACTATTTCCCAACAACTTTGATGTCCAGGTACAAAGCTCCGTAGAGAATGAATCCTATTCTACAAATTACTTTCAAATTATCTAGGTGGAAGCGTATAAACTGGAAAAAGAAGCCAATAATTATGAGGAAGCTGCCAAGTGTTTCAGTTGCATGTAAGCTTGGTATATAGAACATAATTCCTCATTAAAACGCTCACATTTCAGAATCAAAGTGTTGACCTTCGGAACGAGGTCGCCGTACTTACTGATGGCGTACGTGCCCTACAGAATGATGTGCAGCACAAGATAAATACCTATGACTTGGTTCTAGGTGTGAAAACGTCTACTGGGAAAAGCTAATAGAAATAGCATCGACAAGTCAGCCTGGCAGCAGTCAAATCCTGTTCTACGCCTCAACGTTGTTTATATAAAATAAAATATAAAATCAATGAAACATTTTTTTTTAAAAGAACCGTCACCGAAATACTATGACTGACGATAGAGTGTCGGTCAGCTTTGCCTGCCAAGGATGCCAAAATCCACTCATACTAGATGGGAGTTTGGGCGGTATTAATGAGCACGCAATGGCAGAATAATGCGTAAGTACATTGAATGAGTTTTAGCTGTAGAGATATGCATAGGTACACCCTATACTCTCCACTCTCTCCCTCACTATTATTAGATATAAGATTCCTCATTGGTACTTAGCATTAAGCACATTCATTATTATTAAAGTTTTCATAGTAAGCAGAACAGAGTCTTTCATTTAGTCCCTCTCAGCTCATATACTCGCACCAGCATAATACATGGCGCAGTCGGTGATCTGAGCCGAATGGAAAAAATATATATATATACATAAGATCACATGGGAATAGCCAAACGGATTAGTAAGCATCCCGTTCAAGACAAAAAACCGCGTGGAAGACCACCGAAAACTAGAATTGTCTACCAGAATATGGACTATATAAAGAAAATTGACGAGCTGAGGCTGGAGGGTAATATTTCCGAAAATTGGAGGGTGTTTTGGCAAAATTTCGAGGTTTTTGGTGCTGCTATTGAATTGTCTAAAAAGGGAGATGCTGTGAAGGTGGCAATTTTGTTAAACGCGTTGGGACCAGAAGCAATTGAGGTGTTCAACTCATTTAACCTAGATGAAGACAAGAAAAATAAATACGATGAAGTAGTCAAAGCCTTTCAAAATTTTTGTAAGCCAAAAACAAACGAAGTGTTTGAAAGTTTTCTGTTTCATAGTCGGAGACAAGGAACACGAGAACCATTCGATCAGTTTCTAATGGACCTGAAAAGAATTGTACGAAGATGTGGATTTAAAGAGCAAGAGAACAGAATGTTGCGTGATAGAATTGTGCACGGAGTATGTGACATTAATTTACAAAAACGGTTGCTAGAGACGGATAATTTAACATCGGACAAGGCAGTGGAAATGGCGAGGGCGGCAGAAGCATCGATTGAGCAGATAAAGAAACTTGGAGAGCAAGCGGGAACATCATCAGGCGCAGTGATTGATGTAGTTAGAAAGATTGGGAAAAGAGGGAGTAGAGTTAAAGATAATATTGGTTCAAATAATTTTTCAAAAAATACGTATAATCCGAAACATGTAAATAACAATAACTTTAATTCATCTAACAGGTTACTAAATGAAAAGGAAAATGATGTTACTTGCACTTACTGTGGACAGTTTCATGGGAGGGGAAAATGCCCAGCATATGGTAAAACGTGCTCGTATTGCGGGGGAGTAAACCATTTTGCGGCAGCGTGCAGAAGAAAAGGCATTCGAGCAATAACAGCGCAAAGAGAAACAGGTGACGATAGTGACAGTAGTTTTTATATAGAGTCAATAACAAAAAAGTGTAGAAATGTTAAAAAATTGCATGCAAATAATATAAAGGAAACGTGTTCCGGATGGTACGAAAGTGTACAAGTTCAATCGAAATACATAACATTTAAACTGGATACGGGTGCGGATACAAATGTGTTACCAATAAAATATTTAGAAGAATTGGAACAGGTTAAAATAGAGAGAAACAACAAAAAACTTGAGGCGTATGGAGGGTCTGAAATAAAAACTATTGGATATGTCAGGATGGATTGTTGGGTAAGAAATAGAAAAGCGAATCTAAAATTTTATATTGTCAATGTAGGTACAATACCAATTCTTGGTTTAAAAAGTTGTACTGAGCTAGGTCTCCTTAAACGTGTCGACAACATAGAAAAGTGCAAAACAGAAGATCTGTTGGAAAAATATGCAGTGTTATTTGAGGGATTGGGTTGCTTTTGCGAAGATTTTAATATTGAGCTTAAAACCAATGCAGTTCCAGTAGCAAGACCGGCAAGAAGAATTCCATTGTCGTTGCGAACGCCACTAAAAGAAAGGTTAAGAGTGTTATGCGAAAAGGATATAATAGAAAAAGTGTCTCAGCCGGCGGAGTGGGTTTCAAATATAGTTTTGGTAGAAAAATCCAACAAACAACTACGAATTTGCTTGGACCCAAAAGTGTTGAATGAGTCTATTCAAGACCATTTGTATGAAATTCCATCGTTTGGGGATATTAAATCAAAATTTGTTAATAAAAAGTTGTTTTCTGTCTTTGACCTTAAAGATGGGTACTGGCAAATAAAGCTTAATGCCAAATCAAAAAAACTGTGTACGTTCAGTACTCCTTTTGGGTGTTACTGTTTTAAAAGATTACCTTTTGGAATAAGAATTGCTCCGGAAGCATATCAAATGCTAATGGAAAAGGTTTTTAGTGGTATTAATGGGCTGATAATTTATATAGACGACTTGTTAGTAGTTGCAGAGAATGAAGAAGAGCACGATAAAATTGTAGAACAAGTGATGAGAAGGGCTCTAGACAACGGAATAAAATTTAACAAAGAGAAAATTCAATATAAGCAAACAAGAGTTTCATTTTTAGGTCATGTAATAGATGAGGAAGGGATAAGCTTTGACAGTTCTAGAATGGAAGCTATAGACAAGTTAGGTATTCCAAAAAATAAAAATGAATTACAGAAACAGCTTGGGCTTGTAAATTATGTGAGAGATTACATACCAAACCTAGCGGAGATATCAACCCCGTTGAGGGAGTTGCTCTCGAAAGATGTTATATTTCAATGGTTAGATACGCACTCCAAATGTCTGGAAAAAATTAAAAAATGCATTGTGAATGCACCCACATTACGGGGATTTGATTGCAAGGAGAGTATTACAATACAAACTGATGCGTCGCAGTATGGATTAGGATGTTGCCTTATGCAAAAGGGTAGACCAGTGTGTTTCGGGTCCCGGAGTTTGTCAAGTGCAGAAGTGCAATATGCACAGATTGAAAAAGAACTTTTAGCGGTAGTATTTGCATGCCAAAAATTTCATTCGTATATATATGGCAGACAATGCGAAATTATTACCGACCACAAACCACTTTTGGGTATTATGCGTAAAGACTTCCATAAAATTCCATCAGCAAGGCTGCAAAGAATGAAACTAAGATTGCAAAAGTATAGTTTAAGTTTCAAGTATTTGCCTGGCAAATTTTTATATATTGCAGATCTACTATCACGAAACTTTGGCAATGATCAAAGTACGGGTGAGATAAAAGGTTTAAATGAAATGGTACACTCTATCAATATTAATGAAAAGAAAAAAGCCATATATGAGGAAGAAACGGAAAAAGATAGCATTTTAAGAGATTTGAAGATGTATATCAAAGAAGGTTGGCCAGATTCCAAGTCAAAAGTAGCTGAACATGTAAGATATTTTTGGAAGTATAAACAAGATTTATTTGTTACCGATAACTTAATATTTTTGGAAGATAGAATTTTTGTTCCGACAACGTTGAGGGGTGAGGTTTTAAATAATCTTCATAGAGCGCATCTTGGAATTGAGAAGACAAAAGCCCGCGCTCGGACATTAGTTTATTGGCCGTCTCTCAGTGATGACATAGAGGAAATGGTACAAAAATGCAAGATATGTCAGAAGTATAGGCCAAATTGTAAAAGAGAACCAATGATCTCGCATGATATGCCAGACATACCATTTCATAAAATAGGAATGGACTTTATGGAGATTGATGGGAAAAACTATTTGATTATAGCTGACTATTATACAAAGTATTTAGAAATTGTGCCAGTGCAAAAGAAAACCAGTCAGACTGTTATACAGAAATTACTTCCTTTATTTGCAACGCATGGCATACCCAGAATAATAATTGCAGACAATGTACCCTTCGGGTCTTTTGAATTTGAACAATTTTGTAATAGTTTTGATATTTCAATTGTAACATCAAGCCCTAGATACCCAAGGTCTAATGGGTTCGCAGAACGCATGGTACAAGTAGCTAAAAACTTAATTGTGAAATCCAAGGAAGATAAGAGTAGTTTTTGGATGGCATTACTTGAATATAGAAATACTCCGCTTAAATACTCATCACTTTCTCCAACTGAGTTGCTAATGGGAAGGAAAACACGAACACAAATCCCGGGGAAAACAGATTTGTTTAAAAATGATCGGCTTAGCCAAGTAATAAAACCAGTTTTGTTAAAAAATAATAAACAAAATAAAATGAATTATGACAAGACGACAGAGATGAAAAATGAGTTTGAAAAAGGGGATGCAATTTGGGTAAGGGAGAATAAAATTTGGGTACCAGGAAAAATTAAATACAAGCATTTGAAGTCGCCGCGATCGTATTGGGTTGAACTTGTAGACGGGCGTACTCTCCGAAGAAATTCATTTTTTCTAAAACCGCCTAAAAAAAAAAAAAAAAAAAAAAAAATAAATAAATAAATAAAACCTAGAGATATATAAAAATAAATACGTATATACATATCTACATTTTATTATGTTATATCAAATTCAATTTGGAATATTGAACGTAGTTAAAAGGGAAGATGTAGAGATATGTACATTTTATTATTTTAAATGAAATGGATTTCGGAATATTGAACTTAACTAAAAGGGAAGATGTAGAGATATGTATAGGTACACCCTATACTCTCCACTCTCTCCCTCACTATTATTAGATATAAGATTCCTCATTGGTACTTAGCATTAAGCACATTCATTATTATTAAAGTTTTCATAGTAAGCAGAACAGAGTCTTTCATTTAAAGTCCCTCTCAG
The DNA here is from genome assembly GCA_949126925.1 of Cheilosia vernalis. NCBI lineage: Eukaryota > Metazoa > Arthropoda > Insecta > Diptera > Syrphidae > Cheilosia > Cheilosia vernalis. The sequence goes on from OX421358.1 coordinate 48,116,954, forward strand.
CTCATATACTCGCACCAGCATAATACAAGCTAAATGATATTTCACAATAAAATGCCGCAATTTAGATATCGATCCTAACGAAAGTGGTTTTGATCGAAGTTCGATGCGGCAATGTTTGCCTTCCTAGAGTGCCTCATACAGTTCCAGCAATAGGTGAAAAACTGAGACATAGAGTTTCGCTTGCCCTACAAAGTGGAGAAGGGAATGATCATTGACCCATCAACGGGAAACTCGTACTCAATCAAGTAAGTGTTATGCACCTGTGGTTTTGAATATGCAGTCAAAACAATTGTCTATTTTCAGAATACAATATACAATTTAACTCGGATGAGCAGTGGAGCAAAGCTTTTAAGTTTTTACTCACTAAATTAAAACGGCGCCTGGCATGGGTCTCATCTCAATTTACGACACAGTGATTACCAGATTTGGATATAGGATCATTTTATTCGGTTTACCTAGCCTTACTTGTGTATTATAAGTTTATTTAAAGTAAACAAAGATTTGTTAATTTTAATTAGCTGAAATGGATGGACTTTCTTTTTTGGATGTCGATGGCTCTTAATTGTATTTACCGTATGTGTATGCCTTAAGGCATTTCTCTTCGTTGATATCGCGAAGTTTCCCGCCACTGAGGTCACGACAAGCATCATGGTTTGTAGTCTTTTCGATGTGGGCATCGATTGAACGAAGAATGGATCCAAATCCTCCTTTGCCACCGAGCATTCGGAGATGTATATGAACGCCTTGTTGTGGATTACTGTTCTGTTCGGGGGTGTTTTTCCATTTGGTAGCAGGTAGAACTCTTCTACTTCTAAGTTCTGCAACAAGGAACGCTTTATAAAAAATTACAAATCGAAGAAAACACACATACAGTCGCTTCGCAAATTTGCTGCAGGATTTATTGATTGTTAGTAGCTACACAAGACAGTATTTGCCTGCCACCCAAATAAATAGGCACCATTTCTTTTACATACACATTTACAGATACATAATGTTCATTTTGAAATAATTTAAAATAACTCTGGGGTGTTTGCTATGGCTGCTCACTCTTTTGTTCCAATTTGTTGGCTTGACCCAGCATCTTCTGCTACATCTCCTTTTCGTTGTGATAATATATGTAAGACTGAAATAAACAACAAGAATTTCAATACTCAAACTACTTATAACTAACATTTAAAATCAACATACGCTTGTTGTGATTCATCCATCAAATTAAGACTCTTGTTATTTTCTCTTGCTGTTACTAGCAGCGAATAAGACAATCACCCCGATTACAGAATCCGATGAATGGTATGCGGATGGCTTCCGCCAATTTTTGGCACTTTTTGCTATTATAGAATCCGCCGTAAAAATGTGCATGAATGTCGGTAACGCTGTTTGATTTTTTTGGGATAATGAAATACGCAGCCCATCCGAACTCCATATAACTTTTAACGTTTTAAATCCACATCTGCCTCTACAATGAATAGAATTTCCACAGTAGGTACATTGCTCAGCCGAGCCTTATATCGATCCTTTGCTCTAAGTTTACTGAATCAATTTGGTGAGAGTTGTTGCGGCGAGAATAATCCCAGTTTTTGACTTCAATTGGATTCAATTGTTTCCACGGCATTCAGCAGGTAATTAAGACTTTGGATTTAACAAACCTTGAAGATAGAATAGTAATTTAAGGTATTGAGAAACATATTTATTGAATAGTATGGCTTACTTATATCGACTCCGTTTGGTACCTATACTTCCTAGCCATCAGGTATAAATAATTGTCTCCAGTGCGATCCAATATACTTGGTAAGGTTAGCGAACGCCTCAACGTCGGTTCCTTCCTTAGCTGTAATATAAATGTATTTAATTCTTAATATTCACACTTCAAATACGCGAAAACTTACATTTTTTCAATTTGTTGCAGGAAAAATAAAATTGTGTAAACATATTTTGACATTTGTCAATCGACTTCTGTCAAAAGAAAACTCACCATATTTTTTTTGGCTCGCTTTTTTTTTTGTTGCTCACACGGATTCTAAATTCAAAACACACCGATAGGCAAACAAAATGGCGAATTTGAAAAAAAATCGAGGGGGCCAGCGGCAAGAGGATTGCCAGTTGGGGGTCTCAGTATGGTTTGTCTATGCTATATACCTTCCTTGAGCTACAAGAATTCATCCCCATCCTCATTCGTCACCCGCACACCGTACATATGCTAAATTGCTAATGTCGCTTTACTTTGATGAACTTGTAGTGAACTCGTGCGACGGTTTTCTGTGCACACGGAATATTCATTATTTTCTTTTGTTTTGTTCTGTTTCCTTAAAGCGTCATAAGTCAATTATACATGCAAAATGCAATACATCGACGCTCGTGCAAAAAAAAAAAACAGTGCACGACAGTCGATGAATGAATGAACGAATTTTGCTTTTCGTTTAGGTACCTAGGTAATAGCACCGCAGACCGCACCTAAATTCAACATTTCGGAAAAAAAAATTTCGAAAACCAGTTTGCCGTTCCCACTGAAACCAAAGAGGATCTACAAATAGAGAGTCAGCTCACTTGCCCCTAACCGATTTTCCCCGCAAATTTTGAATGCCCTTCTCGCGCGCTCTTATTTTTCCTGTCTGTGAATACGTGTTATTAATGGCCGCCGGGTGGCACTTTTTCAATAACAAACAATTTTTAAATGAATTTATAACATTAAATGTAAAAGGAATACATGTTGAGTATGGTTTTTTAGATAGCTTTACTTGCTCTCTATCCATCTTAGGTGCCAACAAATGTTCATCCATTCACATTTCAGGTTTTTTTCATTTTCTTTACATGAAAAATATTTTTGATAGAAAAATTCATGCAATTACTTTTGGGAGTTGTTCAAAAAATAGGTTAATACCATGTGAGTTAAGCCCAAGTTTTCACTAGGCAAAAGTGATTTTTTTATAAATATTCCTGAACTTTGCATAAATTTACATTAATTGGTGGGTGTTTTCAACTTCTTTTTTTTAGTACCATATTTGTACAAAATCAAAATATGATTTGGAATTCTGTAGTTTAATAAGAGCTAACACTGAAATGTGTTGTTGCTACTTAGGAACAGTAAAAATGCTAATTTTATTTATATGTATCTATAAAAAAATATATGATTCTCGGATATAATTATGATTAAACATTAAACTCCTAGCAAAAAGACAATGTGGTATTTAATTGGATTCTGCGATTCGATCCGATTTCAGATTTTTCGTATTCAATCCAACGTAAGAATCCAAATTGTTTTGTTAATTTTTAGTTCTCGCGTGTTCCATTCGTTTTTATAGATATTCTTTTGCAAATTTTATAAGCGTCTCTAATTTATTAATTAACAAAAAAAGTACACTTTCTGTGTTTTTGAAATACAAAAAATTGTATTCTAATCGTTCTAAGTATATTCGTGTTTTTTGAGCTTCGAACTCAGCAAAGTAGGTTCGCAAGATTTTCAGCTCGCAATTACAACCTTATTACAACAACTACTGCGAGTCCTCGAAGTATCAAGTAGAGCGAAGTTATTGTAATTACGTAATTTTTCTTACATTTTTTGTTTGACTTAAACCTAACGGTTGAATTAAATCTTGGTAGTTAAATGCTGCTTATGAATTATAAAGCTAGATTATCAACAAAAAAAAATAAACAAATATCCTTTAAATTTTCTAGAATAATAATTTATTCATTCATTCATCTACTTCTCAGTCAATTCCACAACAAAAAACCAAATCATTCAACTGAAATATTACATTTCTTTACTGTTCCATCTGTCCGGAATTTGTTTTTTGATCCATTCAGGGGTGGTTGATTTGTTGTAATTGTTTTCGTAGGGAAACATTTTTCTGACGCAATTTTGGCTATGACTGCCTAAACAAAAAAAAAAATCATTTTCATACTGTTCCCAAATTTTCTGTTGCATTTTACGTATGGCTTTAACTAGGCCCTCACTTAGCTTGTCGGTTTTGCTTTGTGCTGAATCGAAGAAAACGGGAATGTAAAAGGAGAGAAATATAAGGGAAATTCTATCGCGAACATGCCATAAAAGTATTGCTGTTCTTTGTATCGTACAATTTAAACATTCATTTCACTTCAATTACATAACAAATTTCACTTGATACCAAGAAATAAGAAAATCGAACAACTTTTCATATAAAAATGTAGCGGCCAAATTACAACCTGGAACTAAGAAAACCCATTATTTACAAACACAGCCCCGCACTCTACATGCAAATGAGAATCCACCTTAGGCTACCTGACATCTGGTTGAAGCCAGACGTGTAGGCTGGTTTTTTTCAAGTATGTGTGTGCCCCCTTTGATTAACATGGCACAAACACATGAATTCAAACTGGGCTACACTCAAGGACAAATCCAGCTTGTAGGCAATCCCTCTTCTTTGGCTGAAGCTGTCAGTCTATTTAATAGTGAGTTTATGACTGAAACTTCAACATTTCAAATGGCAGCTAGTATCGAATTGATTACTTTTTTTCTGTTTAGAAGTCAGAAGTGGGTTGTGTTCAACTTGGGAAGTTTCCCATATAAAAATCCCCAAGTTGTGTTCAACTTCGAGTGAATAAAATGGGCCTTAAAGAACTTGTTTTTTAGCTATATTATTTTAAACATGAATTTAAATGATAATTCAAATTTAAATGATAAGCAAAGCAAAGAAAAGTAGGATTTTCAGCACGCAAATACAACAACTATTGCGAGTCTCGAAGTGTGAAGCCAATAAATGACGTGCGGAATTTGTAAAGAGGCTTGTTCGATTTCACAAACTTACAAATGCAGCGACGAAATTCAATATTTCGCTGAAATCCAACATTTGGGAAATTTTGGAAATATATGGCGAAATGCTGGACATTTGGCCTGAAATGTTGAATTTAGCCGAAATGTTGAATTTAAGTGCGGTGTAATTGTATTATAGGTGGCTGCAGTTTCGTGCGGTACTTTTGTTTTTTTTTTTCTATTTTTAATTTGAGCAATAGAGTTTTTTTTATAATAAAAAAAAATCATGATTTTTTTTTTTAATTTAATTAAGAAAACAATAAATAAATCCGCATTTTTAAAAAAATATATAATTTTCAAGAATTGCACACCCATCTAAGTAATTCACGCGACGCCGCTGGGATATATAGTTATATATATATATTTTGAGAGATAATCGAATCAGACCACCATTGACGGGTCTCTTTTCGTTTCCTAGTGTTAATGCTAGCATCTGTTTATGTGAGATCTGTTTCATCGACCGGGTCTCCACCCAATGATGTCCCGACTCCCGACACCCGAGATCTTCATTTTTCTGCCAGCCAGAGCTGGACATTAACACAGTATATGTGCCGCTGTCTCAGATTTCTCCGAGCATAGTTTGCAAGTATCATCCTCTCTTAGGCCCATCTTCCTTAAGTGATACCCGAAACTACCATGTCCTGTAGACAAAGCCACCACCCATTTCAATGTTCCTCGACTCATGCTTAGAACCCTTCTTTGAGTGGAGCAGGTCCGCCACTTAATTGCCATTTTAGCCTGTCTACATTGTTCCACAGTTGACCACTCTTATTCAGGTGTTCTGCTCCATTTGTGAATCAGCTGTTCAACCATTCCTCTACCAATTGAAGCGAATGGTTCTGGTCCCAGCAACTTTTCAGTTGACCCCTGTTTTGCAAGGCAGTCCGCCTTTTCGTTGCCTTCGATCCCTATGTGTCCTCGTACCCAAGTCAGTGCTACTTCATTCGTGTCAAGTGCTATAAGGATATTTCTTCCCTCCACCTGACTCTCAAGCAAGTATAGTCCAACGCATGCAGCAATGCAATCATCTCAGCCTGTTATACGGAAGTGTGTTACCCGAGGCTAATGTGACGGGCTAGTTCCAGCTCTTCTGAATAGATACCGACCCGATCCGCCATTCATCATGGATCCATCTGTGAAAATCACTATTTCATCACACCTTTTTTCTGGAAGTAATCCGTCCTCAATACGAGTTTTGTGATTCCTTTCCATAATACGCACCCTTGTGATCCCATCCATAGGCATGTTCAGCTCCCTAATCTCGTTTTTGGCGAGTTCCAGGATCTTCCTATGTCCATATGTAGTACCACGAGTGCCTTTAGGACCGCTGTTTTCTTAATAAATAAGTCTAGCGGTAGGATCCCCAGGATCACTTCCAATGCGCTTGTTGGTGTTGTCCGTATTGCACCTGTGATTCCTATACATGCCAAGCGTTGAACCCTATCCAAGTGCTTTCTCACAGTTTTCTGGGAGGCTTTCGCTCACCATACAACTGGTTCATATGTGATAATGGGCCTAGTTATCATCGTATACATCCAGTATGCTGACCTAGGCGAGAGTCCCCACCTATGTCCACATACACGTTTGCACTTATGTAATACCTTTTTTGCCTTTCTGACCTTCTCCTCAATGTGGTAGTTCCAAGTAAGTTTATTATCTAGACGAAGCAGCATAGAAATGACCTTAACCTTATTAAAACAAATTTAAACATGTCTAAAGTTAGTTTTTAAAATAAACGTTTTTTACTAATAAGCAAGGTATGTAAATTACATTTCATTCTTTGTTACTTCAAAGCATTTTAGGAAGACGCAACGTTGTGAAGTGCAATTTGCTGTCTTGAACCACCAAAATAAAAAGATGTGCTTCTTCGGCGTGTTTAAGACTGCAGCTTTCACTAAAATCCATGTGAATTTAGCACTCATTTTTCTGCAAACCTAACTTTAATTTTTTTATTTCGAGATACTGATGTAAGAAAATGACTTGGTGGTCTAAGAACGGTGTCACTGCATTTTGGTATTCAAATAGGTATACAATTTCTTTAAGGGATTTTTTTTTAAATGCTTCGAAATTTTCGAAACTACCTACTTTTTCGCGTTGGTTCTTATCATCAAAATACTTTTCTTTTAAAAGCACTTTTCTGTTGCCAATGGATGTTTTAGTTAAATCGTTGCTAGAGTTGTATTCCAGGATCTTATACTTAAATAAAGAATTGACAAGCAGATCCATATTCGCGTATCGTATACATTTACAGATGTCTCTATCTCCAACTTTCATTTCTTTTATCCGAAAAGGTCGGGTTTTGCAAAAATAATACGTGTAGCTAACAGAAAAATCAGGATGCTCAGCCAAAAAATATTTCATCCAGGTTTTTGAGTGAATTTGTAAGAACACGTTTTTGCTGGGTCTGCTTAAATTTGGTATTCCTTTTTTCCAGCGCAAATATGTTGAATGCGAGTATTTGGTGATGGATTGCCTAAGGTTTTCTCACTTCTTGTAGCCGATCTGCGGCGATTGATTTTCTTTTCAACATTTTTTAGCTTTGACTTCAACGACTTGATCAGTTCTTCCTGCTTTCTAATCCTTTGATATAATTTGTATTGCAGTTTTCGCATTTTTTTGTTATTGTCAGCCTTTACATCAGCAACTTTTCCAGGAATTTGTCCTACTTCTAGAATGGGAAGATTCTGATTCATCATACCAGCTTCAATAAATAGCGATTCAGCTTGTTGATCTTTTTTGGAATTCTCTCTATCTGACGGTAGGTACCTAAGTGTTTGTATTTTTAATCAACTGGTTTCCCAATTCTTTCCTTATTTCCGTTGTTCTCGTCATTTAGGTATCGAGATCGAGAAGGATGTCGGATGAGAACTGCTGTATTTGGCAGCATCGCCCTACAGTCGTCAACTTCTGAGCGGTTGCCGTTTTTCCCTGGATGTATGAGCTGTCAGTGCAGCGGCCTCGTGCACGCACTTAGCCTCCCACTGCTGACGAAGCCAGTCGACATTTTTTGTTACAAATAGTTTTAAGATTAGAAGTACATGAAATAAATTGAATTCATCACACTATCCAGCAAACTCTTTAATTGGCGACGAGGATGGCGGAGGATCTTATGAGACAGCAGCAGCAGTGGTTCGAGCAGGTGCTACAGACTAACATGGAGAACATGAGGATGATTATGGCGAGTCTTCCTGGTGCATCGACCACCATTCCGCAGTTTGGAGCATTCGATCCGGCAAAATCAACGTGGGATAACTATAATTTCCAGCTTCAGCAACACTTCAAGGCGAATTCAGTAGAGGAGGAAAATGTTAAGAAGTCACATTTTCTCTCATCATGGGGCAACTATATCTTGGATCTACTTAAGAAGTTATTCGAAACGTCGGACGTAAGTACACACACATATAAAGAGCTAACCTGTAAACTAACACAACATTTTCAATTCAACGTGCATATTTTGGCATCGAGATGCAAATTCCTTCGACATAAAATGGCACCAGGGCAGAGCTACAGTGATTGGATTGCAGACCTGAAAGGACTGGCAAAGGACTGTGCATTTATATGTCAGAAGGATCAATGTGGTCACTCGTATGCAGATTACATGATCCGGGACATGGTAGTGTTCTACACGCCCCACGATCAGGTTCGGCTGGCAGCGACGCAGAGTAAAGATCCATCACTAGAAAAAATGGAGGAAATCATCGCAGCATTTGAGTCCACGCAGTTGGCATCAGCAATTCTAAAAGATAGCGGTTCGCAGGCAAATTCAGCAACGGAGGTGAATACAATATTTCCAAGTAAGTCAAATAACAATTTTTTGAGTCGGAGGTCATGTCTAGACTGCAACGTACGTCACAATCGAAGCGATTGCAGACATTTCGACTCTGTATGTGACAATTGTCAGCGCAAAGGTCATCTGAAGAGTGTTTGCATGGCGAACAAATTTACTACTACTGGTGGCACATCACACTCTGGGTCGCGCCCAAGACGACAACAACAAAGGGGTCACGCTAGAAATAGTTCCTCTCGCGCAAACTCGCGCTCAAGTGCTCGCTCGTATACAAACACCCGCCAGTCCGGGTCCAACTCAAATCATAGGAATCGTAACGAGACAGCTCATTCAATATACGAAATACATCATGACGAGATTTGCACCCTCCAGGAGACAAGCAACTCGTCACAAAATAGCGAGGGAAAGAAGTTGTTCCTAAATCTTTTAATAAACAAAAGTTCGTTAAAATTCCAATTAGATACGGGGGCTACCTGTTCACTAATAGGCTTAAAAGGATATCGCGATCTAGGTCAGCCAAAGTGTGAACCAACTGATAAGGTGCTTAAGGCGTATGGTGAGGTCATGGTACCGGTAAGGGGCGTAGTTAAGGTAAAGGTCAGCTGGAAACAGAAAGTTTTAACGTTGCCATTATTAGTTGTCGACAGTGAATACGGCTCAAACATAATGGGTTTGGACTGGTTCGACGCTTTCAATTTCACTATCAGCAACCAGAGTGAAGAGTTAGCCTTACAAGTAGGAGATGAATCCAAAGAGCAGCTCTCTTTGGAGGCGAAATCGCTTTGTGAGCGTTATGAAACAGTTTTTAGTCCAGGATTGGGATGTAGCAAGCATTATATTGGTCATTTGTCCCTTAAGCAGGACTCTCATCCCAAATTCGTGAAGTTTCGTCCGGTGCCTTTTGCGCAAAAGGCCGTCGTGAAGGAAGAGATCGAGCGATTGAGGAAACTCGATATACTTCGACCAGTGGAAACCAGTCAGTGGGCAGCTCCCATTGTAGTAGTAAAAAAATCAAACGGCTCAATAAGAATATGTGGCGATTTCAAGGTGACCATAAATCCTCAATTGGAAATTGATCGTCACCCTGTACCGCGTATACAAGAACTTTTTCATCATCTTCAAGGAGGGCGTTTCTTCACAAAGATAGATTTGTCCGATGCATATCTGCAAATTCCCCTAGACGAAGAATCTAAAAAACTTTGTGTAATATCCACTGAATTTGGTTTGTTTCAATACCAAAGATTACCTTTTGGCACGTCCAGTTCCACAGGTATTTTCCAAAGATACATGGAACAACTAACAGCAGATTTGAGTTTTTGCACGACATATCTCGACGACGTCATAGTCTCGGGAAGCAATTCGGTCGAGCATTTGAGAAATTTAAAAACATTTTTAGAGCGGCTGGAAACTCATGGGCTTCGATGTAGATTAGAGAAATGCAAGTTCGCGCAAAAGGAAATTAAATACCTGGGCCACATAATAGACGCAAGTGGTATTCGTCCGTCGGAGTCACGGCTAAGTGCCATCAGAGACCTGCCGCACCCCAAAAATCTCAAGGAACTTGAAGCTTTTTTAGGTAAGCTAAATTACTATAATCAGTTTATCGAAAATTTTGCGCAAATTGCAGCCCCTCTAAACAAGCTACGTTCAAAATACGTTATATTCTCTTGGGGAAAAGAGCAACAGCGAGTATTCGAAATCTTTAAAGAAAAGATAATGAGCGTGTCTAGACTCATGCATTTTCAAACAGACTTACCTATTACCTTGGCGACGGATGCCTCATCCCACGGAATTGGCGCTGTAATATCGCACATTTATCCATACGGTTCGGAAAAACCGATAGCTTTCGCTTCAAAGACGCTGACGGAGGCACAAATGCGATACAGCCAAATTGAGAAAGAGGCGCTATCGATAATTTATGGAGTAAAGAAATTCCATCAATATTTGTTCGGACGACAGTTCGAATTGATCACTGACCATCAACCGCTAGTTACCATCTTTAGTCCAAGCAAGAAACTTCCACATATGACCATCCAGCGACTGCAGCGATGGGCGATCACCTTAATGAGTTATACTTACTCCATTCGCTATCGACCAACAGCACAGCACGGCAATGCTGATTGCCTATCCCGCTTGCCAGCCGGACCCGACGAGGACTTCGATAAATCCGACGAATCATGCCAGGTTTTAGACATCGTTTATAACTCAGTAGTAAAAGATTTTCCAGTCAACGCGTCAGTAGTGGCTGAGTTTTCAAAGAATGATCCAATCATTAGTAGAGTACTCTTTTACCTTTTAAATGGTTGGCCAAATAAATTGCCAAGTAGTGAAGTCAACTTAATGCCATATTTTCGACGCAGGCTTAGCTTATGTGTGTGTGCTAATATTATTTTATTGCAGACAGAGAGTCCAAGAGTAGTTGTCCCGCAGCTTCTTCAACCGAAGGTACTATCGCTGCTACACGAGGGTCACTGGGGGGAGACCAGAATGAAGCAGATGTCGCGTCGATACTGTTGGTGGCCAGGTATTGATGACATGATTCACAACGCGGTCAGCCGATGCAACGTGTGTCAAAGCCACTCGAGTCAGCCGTCGAAGCAGTATACGAGCTGGCCAATTACCGAAACAGCCTGGGAGCGTCTCCACATTGATTTTGCCGGTCCGTTCGAGAATCACATGTGGTTGATCATAGTGGACTCGTTCTCAAAATTCCCGTTTGTTGTCAGAATGACGTCTACTACTTCAAAAGCTACTATCGGAGCGCTTAGATCAGTGTTTGCTTTAGAAGGCTTACCCAAAACTCTGGTGTCAGACAACGGGCCGCAGTTCACATCGGCTGAGTTTAAAGAATTTTGTCACCGTAATTCCATTCGTCACATCACTTCCGCTCCATTCAATCCAGAATCCAATGGAGCTGCTGAGAGAATGGTTCGAACTTTTAAGACTTCGCTAACCAAAATCCTAAGCGAATCTCTCTCCAACGAAGAAGCTTTGCAGATATTTCTATCCACGTTTCGATCAACACCAGACGCCCAAGGAAGGTCACCTGCAGAGAAGCTCCATGGTCGTAGCCACCGTACTGTCTTGTTATCTCTATTCCCAGATACACACAAAAATAGGACAGTAGAAGGAGTCGCCTCTAAATTTTCAGTAGGGCAAACAGTGTTCGTTCGTCAATACCTACGAAGAGGCAAATGGGTGAAAGGAGTAATCGTAAAAGGGATTGGAAGACGTATGCACCAGGTGAAAACCGAATTTGGTTTGTGGCGTCGTCATCAAAACCAAATCAGGCGTAGAGTGGATGCTGAAAGAAAGGATTCAGTTTCACCGGTTTCGAGTACTCAGACAAGTGAAAATTACATTGTTACTAATCCTGCCCTTCTTTATCAATCAGATCAGTTACCAAAGTCGAATGCTGGAACCCAAGATGGCAGTGACTCAGTCATTATCGAATGTCCCCAATCCCCACCAGTCATTCAGTTGTCGTCACCGGACGTAAATTTTCATTCCACTCCGGAACTATCTGAACCGGATCCTATTCAACAAACAGCTGAAGCTCAACAATCAGCTGAAGCTCCAGAAAGTATCGCAGGCGCCGGATCAGGACTCAGGCGATCGGAGCGTTATCCAAACTAAGTGTGGGGGAACCTGCTGTATTTGGCAGCATCGCCCTACAGTCGTCAACTTCTGAGCGGTTGCCGTTTTTCCCTGGATGTATGAGCTGTCAGTGCAGCGGCCTCGTGCACGCACTTAACCTCCCACTGCTGACGAAGCCAGTCGACATTTTTTGTTACAAATAGTTTTAAGATTAGAAGTACATGAAATAAATTGAATTCATCACACTATCCAGCAAACTCTTTAAGAACAAATCGTCGCTGTTTAAGAAAACCAGCATAACTCGAAAACTGTAGTTTTTCAGGGGAGCAGTTTAAAGATTCCGAACCAGAACATTTTTTTATTACTTTACTTTTTTCAAATGTTTGGCATTATTTTATTCAAAAGTCGCATTTTATTTGAATATTTCGATATATTGTTAAGTGAAAAATAAAAATTGAAATAATAAAAACATATAATAAGCATGCAAATTTTATTAATTATGCTACCCCTTCTAACTTGTGTCACTTTTCCGATAAAAAATCACTATGAAAAGTTAATCTTTTTTAATTTCGGAGATAATTCATCATAGAGCAATGAAAAACCAAAATAGAATAAAAAGAATTGATTTATTAACAAGAACTTTATTATTATATTTTTTTCTGTGTAGTTCATACATGTTTGCCTTTTTTAATAGTTAATTCATATTTCGTTTTATTTGCTGTAGTTATCAGTTGAAACTTATATAAAAATTTAAGATCTAATTTAAAATTTGCGAGTAACAAAGTTTAAAAAAAAAGATTTAACTTTTAGAAACTTGAGAACCTAAACCAATTTTCACATAGATTTCTGTTTTCATGATTTACATCATTTGAGCTGTTTTAAGCTCTGGCCAACTTAAGTAATAACTGTGTACGCTGCGACATACTTATGTATCTGATTAAAAAAGCACCAAAGTGTATTTATGTACCAAAAAAGCTTGATGAATATTTGGATTTCTAACTAAATATTTTGTAGAAAAATGGCGTAATTTGCTTAAAACACGATGCAAACATAATTTTTGTAAAATAGGTATGTGATAAAGTATTCTGTGGCCACAAGAAAAAACAGCATTAGTCACTTTTTGCAATTTTTCAGGAGAGCGGTTTGAATGTTTACCTTACCTTATACAGTTATATTTTTAAGTAACGTTATGTTGCTTTTCCTAACAAGACTTTAAATAGTAGGCTGAGTTAAGTCGATTAAAGTCCTTTTTCCAAAATTATATCTATGGTATGTTAGGTATTAAGTTAAATAGGCACAACAGGTTGTATAGGATAGTTTTGGACCCGATAGGTGGCGCTGTTGTCGATTTTTTTGAGAAACTCAACCGATCTCAATGAAACTTTGTATGTGTGCATGGTTGTATGCAGCTAGAAAGACATGATAGATTTGGACCCGATAGGTGGCGCTGCTGTCGATTTTTTTGAGAAACTCAACCGATCTCAATGAAACTTTGAATGTGAGTATGGTTGGATGCAGCTAGAAAGATAGGATAGTTTTGGACCCGATAGGTAGCGCTGTTGTCGATTTGTTTCAGAAACTCAACCGTGTAATGGATTGGTGTGTGGCCCTACTTTGGTAATTAAGCGTACCACGCTGAATTGATTAGGCGATTACTCGCCGCAACAAAAATAAAGGCATACTGCCGAGTTCGAAGTCTAAAAGATCTCTGCTTTATTAATTAAATTCCATTCCTTAAATACTATTTACATAACTGTTATACTTATCCTCTATCTTATACTTCTACTTACAACTCCTATAATGAATACCTTATTCTAAATTCATATTGGCTATGCGCCATTCAATAGGATCTTATTTCTATTGAGTGACTTACAGTACAATTGAGTGCATGACACATCAAGCTGTGTGGCATATTGTACACATAAAGCTGAGTGGCACATTGCACTCGATTGAACTCATCACTTTGTTGTTATTGCTATTGTTGTGGACAGTGGTGTCTGTAAGTGAATACACTACACCCTTGCCCTTAAGAAAAATTTTGGGAGTAAAAATAATTTATGAACTAAAATTTTAAATACATTGGTTTGGATTATATGATTTCACTACACCCATGCCCTTAAGAAAAATTTTGGGAGTAAAAATAATTTATGAACTAAAATTTTAATTACATTGCTTTGGATTGGAGATTATTATGTATTTCCTTATTTATTCCGTTAAAATCTATGATGGAGTCTACTCCTTTTCTTTCTATTATTTTAAATGGACCTATATATGGTGCTTGATGCTTTTTCTTATTTTCTACTTTCAGTAGTACTAAATCATCTACGTCTGAACCATAAACTAACTATTAAATAGACTGACAGCTTTCCTACGTCTCCCGGATTTACCCCGCAAATTTTGAATGAGAGCCCTCTCTCGCGCTCTCTTATTTTTCCTGTCTGTGAATACGTGTTATTAATGGCCGCCGGGTGGCACTTTTTCAATAACAAACAATTTGTAAATGAATTTATAACAATAAATGTAAAAGGAATACATGTTGAGTATGTCTTTTTAGATAGCTTTACTTGTGCTCTATCCATTTTAGGTGCCAACAAATGTTCATCCATTCACATTTCAGGTTTTTTTAGTGTTCTTTACATGAAAAATATTTTTGACAGCAAAATTCATGCAGCTACCTTTGGGAGTTGTTCCAAAAATAGGTTTATTACCATGCAAGTTAAACCCAAGTTTTCACTAGGGCTAAAGAATTTATTTTTAAACATTCCTGAACATAAATTTCTATTACTTGGTGGGTGCTTTCAACCTTTCAACTTCTTTTTTTTAGCAAAATATTTGTACAAAATCAAAATATGATTTGGAATTCTGTAGTTTAATAAGAGTGAACACTGTAATGTTGTTGTTGTTACGTAGGAACAGTAAAAATGGTAATTTTATTTATATAGGTATATCTTTAAAAAAATATATTATTCTCGGATATAATTATGATTAAAGATTAAACTCCTAACAAAAAGACAATATAATGTGGTATTTAATTGGATTCTGCGATTCGATCCGATTTCAGATTTTGCGTATTCAATCGAACGTAAGAATCCAAATTGTTTTGTTAATTTTTTAGTTTTATAACGTTGTATTTTAAAATGTCCACTGATGTTTTTGTAAGCGTCTCTAATTTATTAATTAACAGAAAAAGTGCACTTTATGTGTTTTTGAAATACAAAAAGTGATGTTGTTCTAAGTATATTCGTGTTTTTTGAGCTTCGAACTCAGCAAAGTAGGGTTTTCAGCTCGCAATTACAACCTTATTACAACAACTACTGAGAGTCCTCGAAGTGTCAATTAGAGCGTAGTTATTGTAATTGCGTGCTGAAAATCTTACTTTACTTTTCTTTGCTAAGTTCGAAGCTAAAAAAACACGCCTTACATACTTCACATAAATAAAAGGCGATCTACATACATAGGATTTTTTTTATTATGGAATATACCCGAAAAAAACTAAATTCGCATATAATTGTTCTTACATTTTTGTATTAGGCTCAGTTCTTTTGCTTGTTTTGAGGACTTAAACCTAACGGTTGAATTAAATCTTGGTCGTTAAATGTTGCTTATGAATTATAAAGCTAGATTATCAACAAAAAATATATAAACAAATATCCTTTAAATTTTCTAGAATAATAATTTATTCATTCATTCATCTACTTCTCAGTCAATTCTACAACAAAAAGCCAAATCATTCCACTGAAATATTTCATTTCTTTACTGTTCCATCTGGCAGGAAATTTTTTCAGATGGAATTCAATCAGGGGTGGCTGATTTGTTGTAATTGTTTTCGTAGGAACAAATTTAGCTGACATTTTGCATTTTACGGCTATAACTAGAGCCTTACTTAGCTTGTCGGTTTTTTGCTAGGAGGAGAGAAATAGGTTGCGAAACATAATTGAAATTCTATCGCGAACATGCCAAAAATTTGTTGATATCGATGTCATAAAAGTATTGCTGTTCTTTATATCGTACATTTTAAACATTCATTGCACTTCAATTACATAACAAATTTCACTTGATACCAAGAAATAAGAAAATCGAACAACTTTTCATATAAAAATGTAGCGAATAAATTACAACCTGGAACTAAGAAAACCCATTATTTACAAACACAGCCCCGCACTCTACATGCAAATGAGAATCCACCTTAGGCTACCTGACATCTGGTTGAAGCCAGACGTGTAGGCTGGTTTTTTTCAAGTATGTGTGTGCCCCCTTTGATTAACATGGCACAAACACATGAATTCAAACTGGGCTACACTCAAGGACAAATCCTGCTTGTAGGCAAATTCTCTTAAGTGGGCGGAGCTGACGGTCTATTTAATAGTTAGTTTATGGTCGGAACCTAATCTGTTGTTGTATTTTTTGTTTTCATTTGAAGTTCTTTTTTGTTTTGTTTTCAATGTCATTTCTTTCGCTTTTGCGAGTGCATATTGTAACTTGACTCGTAGTTCTTGAACATAATTGTCATAGTCATAAATTTTTGTTTTGTTATTTATTGTGTCGGAGGGTAAGCATGGTAATTTGCCATAAACGAGTTCGTATGGTGAATACCTGGTATCTACATGTGGTGCCGTATTATAGGCAAATGTGAAGTATGGGACCCATTTGTCCCATTCATTATCGTTGACAAATGATAACAAAAATTCGTTAAGTACTCTATGGTTTCTTTCAAGTGCACCTATTGTTTGGTGGTGGTATGGGGAAGAGAATGTTTGTTTGATTTGTAATAGTGAACATATTTTTGTTATCAGTTCGTTATTAAATTCTGACCCTCGGTCTGATTTTAAAATTTTGAAGTGCCCATATTTAAGAATAAATTCCTCCACCAAAGTTTTAGCTGTTGTCGTTGCGTCTTTTGATGTCATAGGATATGCAACAACGAATTTCGTTAGCTCGCATTGCATTGTGAGAATGTATCGTTTGTCGTTTGATAATCTTAATGGTCCTACAGTGTCGATCCCCTCGTGGATACTGAGCGTGATAGACGTGTTGTATAACGGCTAGTAAAAAGTATTAATTTGCTTTCAATTGTGCGGCGGATTTAATCGGAACTTTAAGTGGCTCTATTGAGCTAGTTCATTTATCGAACTTTTGGGGATACCGAGTCGATATTATGTATGGTTTTTGTGGTAAATGCGACAAGGGATTTGGTCGTGGTGATGCGCAAATCGTGCCGTGTAGCGGGTTGTGTAAGAGGTTGTTCCACCGTACTTGCTGTGAGGATCAACTGTCGGAATACGACCTGGCAACTTTGAAAAGCAAGCGAAGTCTCGGGTATTATTGTGTGGAGTGTAAAATAATTTCCGGAAAGATATTGAAGCAATACGATTTTATATTAGAGGCTCAATAGTCCAAATATGAAAAAGTGATCGAAGTTTTGAATGCAAACGTATTGGTTTTGTCTAAGCAAATTACGGAATTAAAGCAGATAATGCAAAATGAACTGTTAAGGAAGAATGGAGGTGAAACAGAAAATAACTTGAACGAAGCAATGCAATCTATTTCAAAAACGGTAAACGAGCTTAAACATGAGCTAATTATGAAAACAAGTAAGGGTGTGAGTGAGAAAGATAATATGATTAAGGAAAGTGTAGAATATATATCTAAATCGGTGAATGAAATAAGAAATGAAATAAAAAAAGCGAATAAGACTACTTCGGAAAAGGATGAGAAGAGACAAAAGGAGAAATCATTTTCTGAAGTACTAAGAAATAGGGAACCGGCTGTCCCTATCAATCCAAAGAAGAAAGATCAGATAGTGAGTGAAACAAGAAAGGAAATTAAGGCGAACATTGATCCAACAACAATTAATATAGTGTTACATTCAGGCTGGGATTCGTAAAGATAAAACACTATTCCGTTTAACTTCTCTAATAAAATTCACTTTTATTACACTTTTATCGACTATTCTAATATTTCACTTATTAAGTACCAGAACACTATTACTTAAACAATTCTTCAACGTTTCAAACCAATCACTTAATTTCCTCTATTACTTTTCACTTATTTATCTTCAGAAACTATTACTATCTCGAACTTTAACCAATCACTGTTATAAATCAACTGTCTCGCCCTCTTCTAAAAGCTGTCCTTTTATACCCGCTCCGCCATCTGACGAGAACTTTCTAGCTAATTCTAAGTGGTTCTAGAACAAGGTTCAGTGGTGAAATACATTTACTTGACAGGTTCCAGTCTCCAATTGGAAGTGACACTTGGGTGGAACTTGTTTGGTGACTAAGGGGTTGTTTTCACTTCACCGTTTTAGGTTACACGATACATTCCACACCACAATGTCCCCCTCTTAAACTTGTTCGTCCCGAACAAACTCGTTAACATTTTCACCATTATAACGATGAAGACGATCCACATGAACGACTTTCAGCTTGCCTCTTCCTCGTTGGAGGCGATAGACAACGTCGTTGATGCGCTTTACGATTGTATAGGGCCCTTCCCAGTCTTGTTGCAACTTAGGCGATAAACCTTTCCTTCGATGAGGGTTATATAACCATACCAGATCTCCTTCCTGGAATCCTGTAGTTGTTGTTTTAGTATCGTACCTCGTTTTCATGCGGTCACTGGCTATCTTAATCTTATCCCTAGTGTCTCGATGCACGTCCCTGATGATATCCCTGAGGTCTGTAACGTATTCCTCCTCATTCTTGGGCTCTTCGCATGGATATCCAAACATCAACTCGCTAGGTAGACGGACTGTTCGACCAAATAAGATTTCAGATGGAGTATGTCCTGTGGTGTTATGCACTGCTCCTCGATAAGCCAATAAAAACATGGGAATCTGCTTATCCCAGTCTCTCTGGTCTTCGCCAACGACCTTAGAGAGGTGTTCATTCAGTGTCCTGTTGAAGCGCTCCACCATCCCATCTGATTGTGGATGAAGCGGGGTTGTCCTTGTCTTGTGAATCCCGAGTAACTGGCACACTCCTTGGAAAATCTTCGACTCGAAGTTCCGTCCTTGGTCTGAATGCAGTTCCATTGGTACACCGAATCTGCTTACCCAGTTATTGACGATTTGCTCCACCACGGTTTTAGCTTCTTGATTTGGGATAGCAAATGCTTCAGGCCACTTACTGAAATAGTCCATAACAACGAGGATGTAACGATTTCCATTGTTTGTTTCAGGAAACGGTCCCGCAATATCAACTGCTATCCTTTCGAAAGGGGCTCCAACATTGTATTGATGCATTTTGCCACGGACTTTCAGTCTCGGACCTTTGCTGGCCGCACATGTAACGCATTTCCTGCACCAAGTTTCAACGTCCTCCCTTGAATGAATCCAGTAAAAGCGTTCCCGCACTTTTTCGAGCGTTTTATTGATTCCCAAGTGGCCTCCAGACACTCCATCATGCAATTCCCTGAGCACCTCCATAACCTTTGACCTGGGTACAACAAGCTGCATTACGAACGACTTTCCATCCGGGCTTTCCCATCTTCTTTTTAGAATGCCGTCTTGTACGTGAAGGGAGTCCCACTGCGCCCAGTATGCCTTCAGCTCGGGGCTCCTATTGGATATCTCCTGCCAGTCTGGTTTTCCCTCATGCTCCTTCCAGGCGATAATCGGTTCGATATCCGGATCTTCCCTTTGAGCCTCCCGTATTTCCCGCGCACTCCAGCCACCAACGGGCATAGCTCTCACCCTTTGAACGGACGCGACATCTTTTTCCTCGTGTCGTAAGCAATGTTTGCAATTTGCTTTGCACGGTCGACGGGAGAGAGCGTCTGCATTAGAGTGAAGACTTCCCTTTCGATGTTGAATTTCGTAGTCGTACATCTGCAGCCGTTCGATCCACCTTGCGACTTGGCCTTCAGGATTCTTAAAGTGCAGCAGCCACTTTAAAGATGCATGGTCTGTGCGGAGGATGAATTTCCGCCCATAAAGGTACTTATGGAAATGTTTTGTTGCCAATACCAAAGCAAGGAGTTCGCGCCTGGTAACACAGTAGTTCCTTTCAGGCTTTGAGAGAACTATGCTGAAGTAGGAAACTACTTTTTCTTGGCCATCGTGCACCTGGGAAAGGACGGCTCCAATTCCCACATTACTAGCGTCTGCATCCACAATAAATGTTTTCCCAGGGGTGGGGTACGCTAGTATGGGGGCGTTGCACAACTGTTGCTTAAGTTCCTTGAAGCTGTTTTCGCACTCACCTGACCATTTGAATTGTTTGCCTTTTTCTGTCAGTTGATGCAAGCTCTTTGCGATCCTGGCAAAGTCCTTTACAAATCGTCTGTAATAGGTCGCAAGTCCCAGGAAGCTTCTCAGTTGATGTTTGTCTTTGGGTACCGGCCAGTTTCTCACTGCATCGACCTTCTCCGGATCAGTCTTGACTCCTTTGGAAGAGATGATGTGCCCGAGGTACTTCACTTCTGGTCTAAATAAGGAACACTTCTTCGGGTTAAGTTTTAGTTGCGCACTTCGTAGCCTTTGGAACACCTCCTTAAGGTTATCTCGATGTTCGTTAAATGTTTTTCCTACTACGATGACATCGTCCAGGTAGACCAAGCAGGTTTTCCACGTTAGTCCCAGCAGAACGCGCTCCATTAGACGTTCAAAGGTAGCTGGAGCATTGCACAGTCCAAATGGCATTACTGTAAACTGCCAAAGCCCGTTTCCTGCTGTGAATGCTGTTTTCTCGCGGTCTTCTGGATGGATCTGCACTTGCCAGTAGCCACTCTTCAGATCGAGAGTCGAAAACCATTTGGCTCCAGATAGTGTGTCCAGGGTTTCGTCAATACTTGGAAGGGGGTAGCTATCCTTCTTGGTGACGTTGTTGAGTTGGCGATAGTCCACGCAGAATCTCGTACTTCCGTCTTTCTTCTTGACCAGGACGACCGGCGATGCCCACGGACTTTTTGAGCTTTCAATCAGTCCCTCCTTTTCCATCGTCGAAACCATTTCTGCAACCTCCGTCTGCTTAGCGAATGGTAGTCGTCGGGGAGGCTGACGAATCGGTCTCGCATCTTCGGTGTCGATTCGGTGTTGTACGAGATGTGTTCGGCCATACTCGCCGTTCTGTGAAGCAAATATATCAGCAAACTCATTGATTAGACTCCCTGCCATGGATCGCTGTTCCTGATCCAGCTCGCACTCTCCGAGTATATTCTTTTTCATTTCCGATATCTCCATAGGTCTAACCGGTTTCACATCATTTGCATTGGACAACTTTGTGACCGCAGTAATCGGTACGCACTTTCCAATCACTTCTCCTTGCTTTAGTTTCACGCTTTTGTGTTCCACATTGAGGACACGAACGGGAACCATGTTGTTTTTGGGTTCAACCAGCATCTTTCCGACAATATAGCACTGATAATAATTTTCTGGATCTGGCTCGACTAGGTAGAATCGGTGGCTCCCAGGATCACCTTCCAGCTTTGTCCAAATAACTGTCTCTGACGAAGGTGGTAATATTTCGTCCTCACTTACAACTGTCCGTAGAGCTGCGACGTTCTCGTTCCCGTAAACCATCGGTATCTCGACGTTCTTGTACTTTATAACTTGCAAACCGATGTCGAGTACTATGTCATGCGTCTTCATGAAGTCGATTCCGATGATGCATTCGTCACATATATCAACCACTAAGAATGCATGGGAGAAGACTATTCCTGCAAGGTTTATCGTCAAGAGTACCTCACCATACACCTTTGCTGTTGCTCCAGTTGCTGTTTTCAGACAGTAGCTGCTGGTGTTGTGCAGCCAAGATTGGCGAACGATGTCCCTTCTGACTATGGAAGCGGTGGCACCTGTATCGATGGTGGCCACATACTTTTTCTGGCCGATATGGGCTTCCACTGTCAAGCTTCTATTACATCGTTTGGTCTGGGAAACCTGAATTGTGGTCCTGGGGGCGTCGATTCCAGAAACCAGCTTCTGCCCCGCGAAGTTGGTTCTTACTCGTTTCCCGACTGATGGCTTTGTGACGTTCCATCCGCCGAATGCTCAAACGCCTCCTCGTTCCTAGTTCTGCAATGTGGACAACTGCCCCGTCGACGTTCAGCTCTGCACTGTCGTTGTAGATGTCCAATTTTGTTGCAGTTCCAGCAACGGATCGGTCCCCTTCGAGAACTGTTACGGTCTACTACTTCTGTTCTCTGGCACGAGCATTCGACCGATGTCATTTCTCTCACGCGGTGAAATCCTTGAGATGCTTGGTCAGCGGCTTTCATCGTTAAGGCAAATGCCAGTGCCTCAGGAAGAGTTCTCTTTCCAGCCATTCGAAGAGCCATTTGCAGTTGTCTGTCCTCTATGGCTTGTGTAAATGCCTCAATAGCCATTTCATTGATGACATCCTCGCCGGCATTGGGATAAGACAAGTGCGCAAGCCGTTCAATATCAGCTTGCAACTGCTGAAGTGTTTCTCCCCTCTTCTGGATTCTACTGCGCTGTTGTACTCTATACACTTGCTGCATGTGGTCGTCACCAAATCGCATCTCAATAGCCTTCACCAAAGCCACGTAGTCGCGTTGTTTTTCTTCGGAGATAGTTTGAAGCAATTCTGCAGCTGTACCTCGTAATGCGAGCGTTAATGCAATCGACTTATCCTCGTCGTCCCATCCATTGGTCGTCGCAGCTGCTTCGAACTGTCTCTTATAAATCGGCCATGATGTTTGACCATCAAAAACGGGTGGCTGCATCTCCTTCTTTCTTGGGCAGTCAGCAGAATATTCCCGAGCCTTTTGCTTCTTGACTTTTTCGAGTTCTTTAGCTATGTTCTCGATGTTTGTTCCTTGTTTATGAAACATTTCATTAATTTTCTCAAACTTTGTTTCATGCTCGTTTAATTTTTCATCAATTTCGTCGATTTTTACTTCTAGAACATTCTTAAATTCTTCCACGGCGTCTTTTTGTGCGGCGACAATGGAATTTTTCTGTTCTTCTAAAGAATTCTTTTGTTCTTCTAGAGAATTTTTCTGTTCTTCTAGCGAATTCTTCTGTTCTGCGAACTTCAATTCCATAGAATTTTTCTGTTGTTCTAGAGAATTCTTTTGTTCTGCGAACTTAGATTCCATAGAATTTTTCTGTTCTGCGAACTTAGATTCCATAGAATATTTCTGTTCTTCCATCTTCGCAAGAAGTAATTCCATCATAGAGCTAATGTCAACGCCTGTACTTACTTGTTCTTCTGACACGTCGAATAGCATGGTTTTTGGATCTTCTCCCTCGTTTTGGACAGCTTCCTGCAGACGAAGTATGAGATCACTTTTCCCTCCAGCTGTGGAGAGATTCCGCTTTTCTAGTTCACTTTTCAATTGGGGTATGCTTAGATGTAGCAATACACGACCCATTTTGTTTGTCTCTTGTAATTTAGAAAATCACAAATTCACTTTTTTTTTTTTTTTTTTTTTTACTTCACTTAGACACTTAGCACAGAATAAGTTTTATCCCACTTCTGACACCAATGTTACATTCAGGCTGGGATTCGTAAAGATAAAACACTATTCCGTTTAACTTCTCTAATAAAATTCACTTTTATTACACTTTTATCGACTATTCTAATATTTCACTTATTAAGTACCAGAACACTATTACTTAAACAATTCTTCAACGTTTCAAACCAATCACTTAATTTCCTCTATTACTTTTCACTTATTTATCTTCAGAAACTATGACTATCTCGAACTTTAACCAATCACTGTTATAAATCAACTGTCTCGCCCTCTTCTAAAAGCTGTCCTTTTATACCCGCTCCGCCATCTGACGAGAACTTTCTAGCTAATTCTAAGTGGTTCTAGAACAAGGTTCAGTGGTGAAATACATTTACTTGACAGGTTCCAGTCTCCAATTGGAAGTGACACTTGGGTGGAACTTGTTTGGTGACTAAGGGGTTGTTTTCACTTCACCGTTTTAGGTTACACGATACATTCCACACCACAATAGACAGTATGGTTAACAATTCCAAAGGAGGAATAGCCATTCGATGTGCTGATAAAAATTGTTTAGAAAAATTAAAAACCCAAGTGGAAAATAAATTAAATAATGATTATGAAGTAAAACTACCATCATTAATTAAACCAAGAGTGTGCATAATGAATATTGAGAATGATGAAGTCGAAAATGAAATATTAAATAAAATTAAATCACAAAACACAGAAATAACTAATTGCGATATGACGCTAATTAAAGTATTTAAAAATAAAAACAAATGGAGAAATCTGAATGCTGTGTTGGAAGTGGATAGTGAGAGTTTTAACAAAATTATGAGTTTAGAAAAAATTAGAGTAGGGTGGGTAAGGTGCCCAATAAGAGAATTCTATGATATTACGAGATGTTTTGATTGCCAAGGGTATAATCATAAGGCAGAAAAATTTAAAAATACTGTAGCATGTACGAAATGCGGAAGCTGTCATAAATTTAAAGACTGTAAAAGTGAACTTATATCATGTATTAACTGTATAAAAGCGAATGAAACTTATGGGTTAAAGTACAACTGTGATCATGAAGCAATCGATAAAGAGTGTCCAGTTTTCTTAAGAAAGCTTAAAGTATTAAGAGAATCCATTAGATATTAGCAATCAAAAGGTCTAAGATTGGTATATCTTAACATTGAGGGTCTTCGTAACAATTTTGAGGAGTTTAAAGTTCTAATACTGGAAAAAAAATTTGATGTTATTGTATTGTCAGAAACACATGTTACTGAAGACATTTTGGACAAAGAAATAAAAGTGCCATTTTATACTCCATTTAGATGTAACAGTTTGTCGTCTCATACAGGAGGAATTGTTATATATGTTAGAGATAATCTAAAATCAATGACATTTTCGAAGAAAGATGATAATATGAATGTGTGGTGGTTATCAAACTATATTATAGCTAATAATTACACATGTGTAATAACCGGTGTTTATAGGTCACCTAGTTCTTCTGAAAAAAGTTTTTGAAGGAGCTCAGTGATATACGGAAGGATACTATTATAGTAGGTGACCTCAACATTGACTGGTTTCAAACTAATGCGACGTACAGGAAAAACATATCAAGGATTTTTAAAAATTGTTCACATAACCAAATTGTGCAGACTGCGACAAGAATAACAAAATCATCAAGCACACTTATAGATTATGCAGGAGTTCCCTAACTGTGCGTCGCGACGCCCTGGGGAGTCGCGGCGCTATCCTAAGGGCGTCGCAAGACGGTACGCACAGTTCGACATTTCTATCACTTTATTTATATTTTTTCACAGCTGTCAGAATAAAAGTTAAGTCGACTAGATTGGTCTGGACAAGATGAAACCTGAATGCAAAAACCAAAAACTAACTAGATTGGTCGGTCGGGAACGTCACTTTTTGGCGTGGGACCTAAGTGGGGGCGACTGTAGGTAGCAGGTAGCCTCTCTTAGAAGGGCGTCGGAAAAAAATTACAGCCTGCAAAGGGAGTCGCGGTATAAAAAAGTTTGGGAACCCCTGGATTATGTGATAACAAATAACAAACGAATTTGTGCTTCAGTAGTCTCTGATTTACAAATAAGTGACCATCAAACAATTGCTATTGAAATTAATAATGGAAAAGAAGCAAGGGGTAATGACGGGAAAAAAATGAAAAAGTTGTAAGAGTGATGAGGTACAATAAAGAACTTTTTCGGGAAGCATTAGGAAATAGTCAAATGAGTGTAGTGAATAGTGCGATGGATATTGATGTATTGGGCGAGCTATTTCTGAATTCTATCGACGAGACCACAGCAAAGTTTATTGTTAAAAGTGAAATTAAGCACGATAACTATAAATGGTTCAATAAACGACTTCAATCGTTAAGATTATTAAAGATTAAAAAACATGCAAAAGCGGTTTGGTGCAATTTGGAAGTCAATTGGCGTGATTACAAATTAATAAGAAATAAGTACAAAAGTGAAATTAAAAAGTGCAAAGAATTATTTATCAAAAAAAAAGTACAATGTTCAACCGATCAAAAAACTATGTGGGCAAATTTAAAAAGATATGTATAAAAGGATCAAAAATGTAGTGAAATTAAAAATATTCAGTTTAGAAATGAAATTCTGAACCATAATAAAGCCATCGCCAACAAATTTAATGATTTCTTCATTGAGAGCATAGTGTCAATAAGTGTTTCAATTCCGTTTGTGCCGTTCAGTAACAATGTTGTCAATACGAATTTAAGTTTTAATTTTCAATTTGTGACACACGAAGATGTTAAACTAGTTTTAAAGAAAATGAAAAATAAAGTTGACTTCACATATATGAGCCCAAGGAGATTTCTAGATAACTACGATATACTAGGACCAGCTTTATTAATGATTATTAATAAATCTTTAGAAACAAAGGTATTCCCGAAATCATGGAAGAAATCGTTAGTGACACCTATAGAAAAAGTATGCAATACTAAACTATGTGATGAGTTCCGCCCGGTTAATGCGTTGCCTTTATGTGAAAAAGTTTTTTGAAAAAATTGTCTGCAATTAAATAACTATTTTGAAACAAATGAATTAATAATAGACATTCAGTCGGGATTCAGAAAAAACCATTCGTGTGAAAGTGCAATAAATTTAATTATTAACAATTTTAAGGAAGAAACCGACCAAGGAAAAAGAATCCTCTGTGCTTTTCTCGATTTAAAAAGAGCATTTGAAACTATAGACAGACAAATATTAATAGATAAACTTCAACGATATGGAATTAGAGGAGATGAAAGTGATTGGTTCAAATCATACCTCAGTAATAGAACTCAATGTGTAAAAGTTAATGGTGAAATATCGTGTCCAAAGGATGTTATTTTTGGAGTGCCTCAGGGATCGGTTTTGGGAACATTATTGTTTATAATATACATAAACGATATGAAAAATGCAATAATACATGGGAAACTTGCATTGTTTGCTGATGAATAGGTGTTATACGTGTCGGACAAGAACTTCGTTGAATGTCAACAGAAAATGCAACTAGACCTGGAAAGTGTTTCGGAATGGCTGAAGATGAATAAATTAAAACTAAACGTGACAAAAACCAAACAATTGATAGTAAATAAAAGACAAGGAGAGGAAGTAAGACTGAAAATAGACAGCGAATATATAGAACAAATTGATGAAATCAAATATTTAGGTATAACAATAGATAATAAATTGACTTTCAACAATCATGTCGATTATCTACTTATGTAAAAAAATTGCAAAAAAAGATAGGTTTTTTGAAAAGAATAAGAAATGATATAACTGTAATAAGTGCAATAAATATTTATAATGTAATAATTAAACCACACTTCGAGTACCTATTGTTCCTCAATTTTGTTTTTGTGTGCTGACAGTATTGTTCAGAGATTACAATTGTTACAAAATAAGGCCATGCGATGTATTTTAAAGTGCAATAGATACGTGTCAATACGTTTTATGTTAAGTTCGTTAAAATGGTTGTCAGTCAAACAGAGAATTATAATGAATGTTTTATTGTTAGTTTATAGAATTAAAAATTACCTTATGCCTAGATATTTACTAAAGTAGGTATGTCCAATATGTTCATGAGGCGCAACCATATTCATTGAGAACAGACAATAATTTTAGACTACCGAACTTGTTAAAAGGAAGATCACAAAATTCGTTGAAATATAAAGGCTTCAAAATGTTTAATGAATTGCCTATTAGTATTAGAAATGAAACAAATTTAGCACCTTTCAAAAGAGAAATTATTAATTATGCTAAACTAAATTATTAATTCTTATATATAAAAAAAAAGCAACACAATTTGAAAATAAATTTATGTATATTCTTGAAAGATATCGATTAATGTATTCTTTGCATATTCGTCTTCACAATTGATTTTTAATTTTTTCATAATTAATTTGAACCGTTCTTCGTTTATATTTTCTTTTTTTATGACAGGATATCATAATTCTTAAGCGTTTGTGTTTAGTAGTTTGATATGCGCCATTCCACTTTTTGGTATTATATTGTTGCTAATGTTGAAGATTTAGTTGTATAGATCCTAAAGAGTGTATTTCTTCATTTGTTATACCCGCTAAGCTTACATCTTTTATTTGGGAAATATTCTTCGTCTTCGAGTTTTGTTGTTATTTTGCAAATTGAAATGTCAGCACCAGTATCAATTAGGAAAGTCATACCTATTTCTGTTCTTGTATTTTGCTATTATGAAATTTGTATTTGTATCCGATATTTTGTATACGTTTAACTTTGGCTGTCCGGAGTACCTACTCATGTATTCCGAACCGCATTCGTTTCCCTCGTAATGGTCAGTGTTTAATGTTCGTACTCTACGTGTCATATTTCTATGTGAGCTTCGATTGTTGTTGGAGATATTAGGCGTTTTTCTTTTTTAGTTCAGAGCACAACCTGAACTGTTGTGTTCGTGTTTCTTTTTTAGCTCAGACACTTCAAAGCTCGAATTTGTGTTTCTTTTTTCGCTCAGAGCATGATCAGAGCGCGCTCTATTAGCTCAGAATAAATTGACTGAGCATCCTGAGTAAAAAGCTGAGTACACATGTACATGCACACTTCCAGTCACATTTAAAGGACAAAAAAAAACGGGAAAAACAAAAAAAACTCTGAACGCTCTGAGCACGAATGGTTCAGAGCGCGCTCATAATGCTCGAACTCTGTTCAGTGCTCAGCTCTGAACTAAAAAAGAAAAACGCCTATTGTTTGCATTAGATATTGTAATTGTTTTGGTTTCGGTTATTGTTCCAATATTATTTGGTCGTTGTTGGCTTCGGTTATTATTCCAGTTGTTATTGCGTTGTTGTGAGTTTCGATTGTTGTTCCAGTTATTGGGTCGAGGTTGGTTATGGTTGTTGCTCCAATTGTTAATGGGTTGATTTTGATTTTGAGTATCTCGACTGTAATGCATCAATGAATGAGTTCTTGTGTTTTCTAACTCTGTGGCAAGGTTTACGGCTTCTGTCAGTGATTTGGGTCGATTTAAAAATGGTCTGTTTTAGATTCTCGTCCATTTTTGAAAATGTTTAATGCGTAAATGTCATTCATTTTTTGTATTACTGTTTTTTCTGCTTCAGTTGCTTCGTTTCCTAACTCTTCTATTTGTAAATTGTTTAGTTCAGCTATGGTGTTTAGCAATCTATCCTTAAATGAGATTACTGATAGATTTCTTTGTGTGAAATTGGAAAGTGTGTTGTGTTTCTATTTTGTTTTTGTGTTTCTTCCATTTATTTATTTATTTATTTCTTATATTTTACATTTACAGTTTTTTTTTTTTTTTTTTTTTTTTTATTTTATACATTACTAATGGTATTACTTTGCTTGTGTTTGTGTACATACTTCTTAATATACTTATTAATTCTATAGTCTACGTATAATATTATGAAAATAACTATGGCTGTTGCCATCGACTCCGGTAAAAGTTTGTCCAGCTCCGCTTTGTTGTAGGTCATCCTATTCTAAATGATCATCTGATACATCATCGGAAGGTTCTAAGCGAAGATGGCAGGATCGCCATGTAATGGATTGGTATGTGGCCCTACTTTGGTATTTAAGCGTACCTACCACGCTGAATTGACTAGGCGATTACTCGCCGCAACTAAAATAAAGGCATACTGCCGAGTTTGGAGTCTAAAAGATATCTGCTTTATTAATTAAATTTCATTCCTTAAATACTATTTACATAACTGTTATACTTATCTTCTATCTTACTTCTACTTACAACCCCTATAATGAATATCTTATTCTAAATTCTTATTGGCTATGCGCCATTCAATAGGATCTTATTTCTATTGAGTGACTTACAGTACAATTGAGTGCATGACACATCAAGCTGTGTGGCATATTGTACACATCAAGCTGAGTGGCACATTGCACTCGATTGAACTCATCACTTTGTTGTTATTGCTATTGTTGTGGACAGTGGTGTCTGTAAGTGGATACACTACAACTGATCTCAATGAAACTTTGAATGTGAGTATGGTTGGATGCAGCTAGAAAGATAGGATAGTTTTGGACCCGATAGGTGGCGCTGTTGTAATAACTTCTGTCCTGTCTTTTTTTTTAATTCAGTTTTTTTTTTCAGTTTACCGGAAAACGGCGATAACGATTTTGACCAAAATGCAAATGGATGTTTTCAAAACTCTAATATCGAAAATCCCATCTTTGATTTCGATAAAACTTAAAAAACGAAGCAATGCTCACATCCCGAACAATTGGTTTTCAACTAAATAGTGACGCAATAGTATTTTTCAAATAAAACATTGCAATATTTGGTACTGTTTTGTCTGGCAAATTTTACAAAAACCGCTATAACGATTTTGACCAAAATACATAACTATAAAAGAAAGTTTTGTTCGACCCAGTCGTGCACTTTATTTTTCCATGTATTATAGATGTCGCTCTTTTCTTTTCGTTTATAAAAAAACATAAATAAATAACGAGAATAACAGTAGTACGTTTTTTAGTATACATTCTTATAAAAGGTTTGGTCGATTTTCGACCACAAGCGATACTAGTATTAATAAATATCACACATTACATGAAAACCTCCTCTCGTCATAAGTAAAGGGAAACAAAAAAATACTAAAAACAGATACCTAGGTATTTTTTTATATTTTTATTTTTAAAATTTACAGGCACACTTGAAGTAGAAGGTAGGAATTACTATTTTTTTATTCATCGGAATCGCCTTCTTCGCTGTCATAATATAAATCTGGGTGAACGTAGGAGTTTGTAATTGTGTGAACGACTAAACTTCTGTAAAAAACGTGAAACTGGGGATCAATAAAATCCAGTAGAAAAAGCAGGTCCTGGGCTTTTTCCTTCGAAATTGGGGAGACAAAATGTTGAATTTCTTTACTGTCGGATTTCTTAATACAATTTACGCCACGTTTTTTCAAATTGATCATTTTGAATTTTTTTTTTTTTTTGTATCCACGAATATTTCTCCCCGTCGGTGTTCAATTTTCGCCAAGTGAATTTTTCCTTTGAGGTTGCTGCAAAGTCTAGAAAATTCGATTGCTTCATTTCTATTACTTTGAAAGGATTTTTGTCCCTTCTACTTGCAATCAAGTTTTGCCAATCCCTAGGAAAATAAGGAATGGTCGACATCACATTCCAAGTGAGTATGCCCGGGCTCGAGGAATTTGTGGTCAATAACTTCAAGTTATTCACTGTTTAAGGCGGTTATGAACATACAGCTCACATATGTGAATTTTTATTTGGACAGGAAACACTATAAAAAATTATGCTTTATGCAACACGCCATCTCATTGCCACCCCTCTTCGCCACTCCTTCATACCACATATATCAAAATGGTTGGTTGGTAGCCAAATCATGAACAGTTAAGTGGTATGTCCGCAATTGGCGCTTATAAAATGCAATATTTGTTTTCAAAAATGGTGTAGGCAAGCATTGCTGAAGATCGAATGCATATGCTGCAACATTTGCCTTTACTGCTGCCAAATTGTTATCATTTCGTTTGCATATGTAAGCAAAATCAGCTTTTTCTTGGTGGTTTCTAATTTTTTTGATGTATCCTGTCTTATATAATGGCTTTCGTACGCCGGGAACCTGTTAATGTGAGCTTTAATCTAATTTTGTTTAGCAGTGGACAGCGCATTTGGAGGTCTCTTCTATCCACAAAATTTGTGCAAGGTGAATTTATTTTTTTGTTTATCACGGTTCTTATAAACACGGTTCGCCGAAACAACAAAGAAAGCAACTGTTTGAGATTTTTGTTCCTTTTTTCTATGCTTTGTTTATATGTTAAAATATTATATTAGCTTACTTAATTTATTTAACCATATCGGTTTGCTCTGTTTACCTTAACTCAAAACATTGTATAATTTACCCTATTGTTGCAACAGTTCCAAATTGTGTAGTTTCGTGTTTATACCATTTGTTAAATAACGTTTGTTCTCAATTATCAACCATGTACTTTCTGCTTATCTGCTGTGTAGAACAGTTTGACTTGATTTTGGTTAAACTCGGCCACTTGGATAACAGACGCACAACTGGTAACATCAAAACATTAAATAATATTCTCGGCGATTTACTCTCGTGTTTTCTTTTCTTATTGGGAACTCCCATTTCGTATGGAGTTTGCCTCGTTAATTCTTTGGGTTGTTGTACAGCAACAACAACATTGTTTCGGCATCGGGATAATGGTATTAAATTTCTTGCCTGGAGGTTTTTTTCCCTTTTTGTAATGTAAGGTAAACCCTAATTTCTTTGAATTTGTCGATACTTTTTAGCGTCTTTAATTTTTACATTAGAACTTAGAAGTTCCAGCTTCGCTTACTTGAGTCTGTTGAGTAATATTACTTTCCGAAGTATTCACATACCCTGGTGACTCATGATTGATCATCTCTAAATCCTGGGCACTCATTCCGTAACTCTGAGAACGATAATCGTTTCAGCGATAGTAGTCAACGATCTCGTCATTAATTTGCTTCACGTAACTCTTCTACTATCGTGTCGTCCATCGTTATTTTACACAAAGTTTGGGAACTTTCAGTATTTCCCAGAAGCTCACAAACTGTAGTTGGAATCTGGCGGGAATTTTCCTAAGTGACATTTGTTAAAGGATTTCGGTTCTTGTGTTTGGTGTCGAGGAATTAATTGGTTCTAAAATTGGGGGAATGTAGGTTAGACGGCAACCGCCGGGCAAGCTTATTGTTCAAAACCATAAAAAATGCTTCTTTTGATAAACGATAGCGTTGAAACAAAACTACGAAGTAAATATATAAGAATAAAATGAAGTCTGTAATGAATGTATTTACATTTCCGTTAGAAGACATAATGGGTCGGATGCATCTCTTAATTGTCTCCGTCTTCGTATAATTTGCAATTATTTTCATTTTCATTTTGAAGCAATTATGATTTTAAATGTTGATTGTCACATAATTATATAAAACTAGCTGACCCCGCGAACTTCGTTCCGCCTAAATTTGTTAATGTAATGAAAGTAATAATTTCGAGCATGCCCAATGCACATGCTATTTTATGTAGACGCTTAAATACCAATGGCAAGCCGTTCTGAATAAGCGGAATCCGCAGAGGTTTGCAAAGTGCTTTATTTGGACAATGTCCATTATAATTTTAATTATGTAACTTAAGAAATAGCGCTTGATTTTATTTTTGAATGGGAGGTGCCACAAATCGTTTTCCTATACCGCTTATGTTTTGCAAAGTACCACCTATAGTGTGTTATCCTATCCTTCAGCGCCACCTATCGGGTCCAGAACCCAAGTAAAATTTGATGGTTATAGTGTCCTACATTTCAGACATATTTCCGTAACAGTATAACGTTCCGTGATACTAATAATATTTTTAACGTCCAGACTACATTTTTCCAGCTCTCAATGGAAAAATTTCCATACAAAATTGTATATTGTGATTTGTGACCTAGGAAATATTTAGTGTGAAGTTTAAAAATGATTATTAGTAAGTCCCAGTTTTCATGTGTTTGTAAGTTGGTTCGCACGAAACAGAAAATGTGAAATAAAAATACTGGTACCATTTTCAAATTTTCCAATGAATCATGTTTGTAATTATGACATCATGCAGGTATACATCGGTTTCGGGATCTGGAACCTCGGCATATATGATGTCATCATCTTGGTCTGGTTGCATTCTTTCGACTAACCAAATGAGAATGTAAGCATGAGGCAAGCCTCTTTTTTGCCATTCAATCGAATACATCCAGCATCGAGTATAACCAAAGACACGATGCTTAACAATATAGTTCATCAGCGACCGACGAAATATTTGTAACTTTAACAGAAATGAAGAAAACTAACCGCACCTATCAACTTGGTTGGTAAATTGTAAGCCTTTTCCCTTCTCTCTCTACACCGGTACCGAAGGTGTTATGGTACCTTTGAGTTGCGTTCCCCATAACCCTATTTACTAATCAGCAGAATACCACAATTGTTACACGCTCATTTTTCGTAACAACCCCTAAGTGCAAACTCAAAACGCTCCACAACTCCTGTTGCCTGTCATCATTGTCCACGTCATCGTAATCACCCCTACATTTCAACTTACTCACACATACTTATGGATGGATGGATTCAAAAACCATGAAATAAAAAAGTATCTACTCCATTTCAAAAAGTTACTTAATGTAAGATAGTAAACATAAACAAACTTATATTGGTTATATTTTTAAAAAAAATGTCAAAATTGTTGACAACAACAATTTGCTTGGAAAATAATTGAAATAATTGACAACAACAATTGCTTTGAAAATATAAAATATTTTTTTTTTTGTATTTGAAGTGTCACTACTCGATTTATATCCAGTTTATTTTTTTTTTCAAAGTGCTTTTCCCCATTAAAAATGAAATGTGTGCTGGAGGTACCACGCCTTGTACAATCCCGCCCATATTTGCAGCAGCACTCAAAAAATGCACACCAAACCGACGTACCAAATTTTGTGCAAATACCGTTATCAGGAGCAGAAATAATTGATTTTTAATTTGTGGTTTGTATGGGAGGTACCACGCCCCATTGTCCAATCGGACCGAATTGTAAATCTAAACCACCCGGGGCGCAACCCAAACGCATACAAAAAAATTTATGCAAATCGGTCCAGCCGTTTAGGAGGAGTTCAGTGACAACACACGTACGCTAGAATTATATATATAAGAGATAAATTGGGAATCTTTTAAAAAATTACTAAGTCAATTTTTCACAATAAAATTCATGAAAAAGATTCCTATTGTCTGAAAAATACACAAATAAATGCAAGACGATACCTCTTTAGCTATCGCGCAAACGCTATCGTCTTGACGATAGTAGTCTGTCGATTATTGAGTTACGTGAAGCAAATTTTGTATCGTCGAAACGATGTCGTCCAGACGATAGTGATTTTCAATATTACGTGATACAAAGCTATCGTCAAAACGATATCGTCATGCGATTATTGAGTTACGGAATGAGTTCCCTGGTTACCTATTTGGTATTCACATAGGGGAAACTATGTAGGTATCTTACACTATACAAAATAAACAAAGCCCCTTAAGTAGATATTTAATGTGCGAGATTTACCTTCAATATTTTCAAAATCAATATCTGATTCTTGAGGATTCTGTGGTTCAATTTCAACAGCAGCTCTGATAGCATAGCTAAAATTCTGCTGGCACGCGATGTCATTCGGCCTTACTAATAATCAATCACTAATGTCGACAACTAGTTAGATGTCAGCTTTAGTAAAAATGTACAGCTTTTGTGAAATGGTACCAATAAACAATTAGACCTCCACATTTACTAGTCCTACAACTTTCTTAGAATCTATTACATTTGTTGTCATTGCAGAATTCAAATTTCATAATTTGTTTTCGTGAAAAACAAGGTCAATGGTCTCTTTCACAAGGAGGATTTTATTCTAAAAGAAGGAATA
Organism: Cheilosia vernalis; assembly: GCA_949126925.1. Taxonomy (NCBI): domain Eukaryota; kingdom Metazoa; phylum Arthropoda; class Insecta; order Diptera; family Syrphidae; genus Cheilosia; species Cheilosia vernalis. The sequence goes on from OX421358.1 coordinate 48,152,474, forward strand.
CGTAAATTGCAATTAAATTTGCCCAACACATATCTTTCCAATGCTCTTTGAGACTTATTATAAGCAAAAAACAAAACACAAAATAGGAAATGCACAAAATATCCGCTGATCTGTCAAATATCATATGCAAATCAGTAATGCCCTATCGTTCGATCGGACACAATTTTCAGTACTTTTATGGTACGCTTTCCATTGTTTTCTAATAGTTACTACCTCGCGATTTCTTTATGAGTGCATTTGTGTCGTAATAAAATCCCTTTCAAATTATTCAATAAACAAAGCACAGTTTATTTGAATGGTTTCATTTATTCGTAGGCTGACGATGCAAATCAAAACTTATTAGTGGTCTAAACATCACAATTGCATCGTTAGCAAGAGAATATTTTTGAAAATAGAAATAATATCTGGCTCATTCATTTCAGAATGAATAACAATCGCACGTAGGAAGCGTGTTAAGAACTTATCGCTTCCGGGTTTGAAAATAAATACAATTTAACCTATAAAAAATATGGAAACTATATATTAGTTAATTCGGGAAACTTAGAAACCGACAAAAGTTAAAATTCGAACTGAAAAATTTAAAACGCACATTTTTATGCACACATATTCTCGTACTACCTGTTACCCCTCCAGAAGTAAATAAACTTGTTATTTTGCATGTATTTTGCTGAGTGCTTCTAATTCTATTTTTATAACTATATTTTCTGCGAAGTGAACCCTTTTCACACCAACCATTGTCTCATTAGAGATCCTCATTCTCGGTAAACAAACACCTTTTGCAAAGAGTTTGAAAAGGGGTTTGGTATGGTTGCAACAAAATATCTACCTGAGTCACCTAAGGTACTGAGAATTGTTGCAAAAAGTATGAACCGTCCAAACTTAACTAAGAATATATTTTATTCTGTTTGCGACGACTGTCAAGAAAGTATTGGAAATATACCAAACTTATTATACAATTTACTTTTTACTAAGCAACTATTTAAAAAGGAAAACCAATCAAAAAGCAAGAACTAGCGGTAAAACAAGATAAAAAAAAAACACAGAAATATATGCTTCACGTGTTTAGAAATAAAACAAAAATGCAATATTTTCCCATATTTTGCATACATTTGTACAAATTTTTGTTTGTATGATTTAAAAACCATTTGCATTGTTGTATTGCAATGAATAGAAGTGGAAAACATTCACAATTTACTAAAATTAATTAATAATTGTAAACGCTCAGGCTGAACAACATCGTATTAAATTCTCTCCTATTTCGAAATTTAATACCGCGATTTTGGATGGTTGGGCAACACTTGTCTTCAAAATGACATTATTTAGCTAATGTCCGAGATAAACATGGCTTTCTCAACACCAACATTTAACCCTACAGTTAGCGATAGTCTGGCAACTATATTTGTTTATTGGTAAAGGGATTTTGGAAAGTGTGGATTCTTTTCGTAAAGTGCCAGACTAAAGTTGATTATTGGTAAGGCCGATTATGTTTTTTTGTAATTAAACTTCACCTTAATTTGAAGTTTATCTACACAATTTTACAACATTAATAATAAATTACAGATAAATTCACAATTTATACTCACTTTTCACACAATTAAAAAGAGACAACAATCTTAACAAAACTGCAACACATTTCAAAGCGGATTGTTTATACGAAAAAACGACATACCTACCTAAGTCACTCACTGGGAATAACGGCACAAGTATATTTATTTTCAAGGATTTTCGTAACGTCTTTTAAAATAACAGCATAAGTTTACTTGTGCTTAGTTCTCTCACAAAAAAGGAATAAGGAAAAACACCACAAGCAATTTGGTTTTGGGAAAACGACACAAGTTCTTCGACTTATGTTCTCAAAAAAAAAAAATATTTGAATTCTGGAAAAAGAGCGTAGGTCTACTTATGTGTGTTTTGAGTTGACATGCTGTTACAACATAAGAGCATAAAGTAAATATTAAAAATTTAAATTTTATTCTTATGCTGTTTTTCCTTGTTTCAAAAACCGTAACCGATAAAAATAAAATATGACAAAAAAGAATGGAATTTTTCGCATTCGATGGTTTAAAAAACTCAATTTCGACATAGGTAAGTCAACTTATGGTGTTTTTCCTTTTTGCCACCGTTTTAAAGAAAAATGGCATAAGTCATTAAAATGTCAATGCAAAAAACAAAAATTTTTAATTTATCAACAAGAGCGGCATAATTCGTTTTAATACACAAAAAATGTATGAAATGGCACTTACCACTTACTTTATAAAGAAAACGGACCCTACTTCAAATAATTCCTTTTTTCAGAAAACTTTGGCAACAATTTACCCGCATAACCAAAAATAAGTCACTTTTCCACACAAAACACTGCAATCCATTCTCTTTGAATCTGGCAGATACTAAGTTATGTCTATGTTCCAGATAAAGGAACAACGAAATGAAACGAAGTGAAAATTGGCACAATATCCATCTAGCGGGATTATGAAGCATTATAGTTATGCCGATTTTACAGAAATGTAGAGTATTTTTTTCTGAGTTTGCTGGTATAGGTAATAAACTAAAAAATCAATATTTTCGAGTAATGCCGGTTTTCGTAAACAGCGATAATGACAACAGCGTGGCAGTGCTGCGACAATTTACTACTTTTTTCGAGGACCATGATACAATTTGTTGCTACTTTGTTCCTTTTTGTTAATTGAAAAAGGAACTTCGCAAAAGTTTGCAGAAACTGTGATACCTAAATAAATGAGTTTGCTCGAAAATGCTTTCTCCAACGTTCTCGGCAACATATCGAAATGGGGCAACATTTTCTGTCAACAAATGTGAATTACTCCACGTATGCAAAAAGTACAGCTGTCGTAAAACGATGGCAGTTAACTTAAACAGTACACCTATTAGGCGTTTTTCTTTTTTAGTTCAGAGCACAACCTGAACTGTTATACAAAAAGTTCGTGTTTCTTTTTTAGCTCAGACACTTCAGAGCTCGAATTTGTGTTTCTTTTTTCGCTCAGAGCATGATCAGAGCGCGCTCTATGAGCTCAGAGTAAAAAGCTGAGTACACATGTACATGCATACTTCCAGTCACATTTGAAGGACAAAAAAAAAAACAGGAAAAACAAAACATCCTCTGAACGCTCTGAGCACGCATGTTTCAGAGCGCGCTCATAATGCTCGAACTCTGTTCAGTGCTCAGCTCTGAACTAAAAAAGAAAAACGCCTATTAACAACGTGGACTCTTCCAAAATACTAGTTGTCATCTTCGACTCAAAATTCAACTTCAAAGATCACTGCATATACTTAAGGCAAAACCTCACACCTAGAGTCAATATTATAACATACCTTTCAGCAAAGAACAGCTTCTGTTGCATTAACACAGTTACCAACGTAATAAGACCTATCATACTCTCTAAAATCGATTACGGTCTTGCATTCTACAGTAAATGCTCTAAGACTAAGTCATCCACTCAATTCATATCCACCCCGTACCATGCAGCCATACATAAGATCGTGTATGAGAGCCTTTCGGACTAAACCTATTGTGAACCTACTTACAGACTCTGGATTGCCCCATATCACTGAAAGGAGTGCACACAACACTGCGCTCATTTCACAAAGAATCAACTAACCTGCGATGTCGCCTATTCTCACTGATGCCATTAAAATTTTAAAACGTACAAAAATTCCGAAGTACCCTTCAACACTATACAACGCATTAACTTTCGCAAAAAATCTGCATATACCAGTCGCAATTACAGTGAAATCCGGATATAACGACGGTGAAGGGACCGGGCTCAAATGGTCGCTATAACCGAAGGTCAGTCAAATTAAAAAAAGGACTCATTCTGTACTAGTAGATATGTTACTACACAATGCTGTATTTATAGTTTTACTAGCTGACCCGTGCTCGCCTTGCTTCGCCAGAGTTCCACTTCTCAAATTTAAAACAAAATAATAAGAGCTATACAAACCCACTCCGGTGCTGTAAGTGACGTTTAGCAAGAAACAAAGGAAACAATGACTTAGTTTTATAATAGTAGGGATTTTTGAATTATGCAGTTTTTGTAAATATAACATAGACTTCAGTGGAATCCAGCCACTCTTACCCAAAAAAGAGAAGAAAAACTGTCAGTAAAACAACCCAAACAAATAGTAAGCCTTGATCGAATCGTCAGGAGATATTCTATTGCGCAGGAAATACTTAAAACTGTTTTGGAAGTAAAAAGAGCGAATAAAAACATCAACAACAGCGCCACCTATCGGGTCCAAAACTATCCTATCTTTCTAGCTGCATACAACCATGCACACAAACAAAGTTTCATTGAGATCGGTTGAGTTTCTCGAAAAAATCGACAACAGCGCCACCTATCGGGTCCAAAACTATCCAATCTTTCTAGCTGCATACAACCATGCACACAAACAAAGTTTCATTGAGATCGGTTGAGTTTCTCGAAAAAATCGACAACAGCGCCACCTATCGGGTGTTGGTTTCTCGGTGTCGATGACGCGGTGTCGTTTTAAAAGTAACCCGAATTCATTAATTTCTTCCCATCTAAAAGTGCCCAACGCGCCTAAAGAAATAATAACTTAAAAAAAACATAAAGCAGAAAAGGTGCAGTTGCATATGCATGCATACGAAAAAAATGTATATACTATATTTACCTTCAGGATAACGTACGAAGATGATTTTAAAAAATAGATAAAAAAAAATCAATACCGAGCACAAACGGGATTCGTTCGTGGCATGCATGCACATGAATCACTAATCAGATCACCATCAATATAGCGCATTTTAAATCACAATTGAGTGTGACTCCCTCCCAATCTCAATTACATTATATACCTGACCTGACCTATCTCCCTCCCACCCATGCACCACATTAATACTCCACCCACAACTCCACTCTCTCCACTATCACCAGTTCAATTTCAATTTAAAAGAAGTGAGCAAAAAAAAAAACAACACAAAACACAATGCACAAAAGGTGTATAAAAGAAAAGAGAAACAAAAAGCATACAGCAGAAAAGGTACAGAGAGAGAAACAGGTTTTGCCACACACACACACAAAATTTCCTCCACTGAATGCCGGGCAAATCCAACGATCTGGCTTCAATCGAACATTTTACTTTTTTGAATTGTATAAAATTTATAGTTTAATGCTTATTGTTCAGCTTCAGGACTATGTACCTACATATCTTAAAATCTTTGTACATAATTGAACTTTATATTAAAACAAATCCTATTTCATTCGGTTGAGTCATTCCAAAGCTAGGAGCTAGAAGGCATTCGAGAATTACAACTTTTGTTAGATATCAGCTTAAATCTCCGCTACCGGACAGCGGATAATGATTAAACATTATCCTAAATTCTAATATCGACAATTTCCAATGCAATTGTGAAAACCGAAATAAATTTCGTGCAGTACTTTTTGAGCCTATTGCGTACAAACTGTTTACAGCCGGAAAAAAGTTACAGTTTTATTATAGTAAGGATTTTTCAGTCAGAATTAAAAGGAAAAACCTGTATTAACAAATGTGATAATACAAAAAGCGCGACTTATAAGAGATGCAACACTGGTTTGCATATAACATTGTTCGAGCGTTGAACAAAGAGAATTATTCGAGAACAAAGGAACTGTTTTACCGAAAGACACGCTTCTAAAATTCCGCAATATTAAAATGAAACAACCGCTTTCCACAACGTTATAAAAGTATATATTTATTGTGCCGAATGTCATTACTATTTATAGTAAAAATGTTTGTTTACAAAATTCTTTGACAGCTTTGTGATTCAAATATTTGACATAATTGCCCTTTGGGAAATTTATGTATGAATGGATGCGTTTAGTGCAGCTCTGCTGTTGACATGGTTGATATCATCAACATTATCCCCCACCGATGAACAAAGTTCTTAGATTGCTGCTGCACGCCCCGTCTTCCTTTTGTTTTCTCTTATCGGCATACAGAGACCCCAATTGCTGCCACTGATCTGCCTGCTGTTGGAATTTTGTTATACATGCATGTGTTTGGTACATGGAAAGAAACAACAGATTATTGCATATATTTAACAAGAAGCTAAAGACAAAACTAGAACACATAAACAGCAACAACAATTCCAGTGGACAAGCTCACAAACGATCCCGTTCATATGCGATCGCTTTGCTTTCCTAAGCACTGTGTGCTGATATTGATTGCACATTGTGTGTTGTTGTTGTTTTGCGATGGCGAAGTCGATATCCAATGCAGCTGTTGTTGGCGTAGAGAAGAATACGATGATGATGACTGTGTACTGTGACAATGAAAGTTCTCTTGATGCTGTTGTTGTTGGTTGTTTGTGTTTTATACGATCGGTCGTGTGAAGCGGCCCATAGACAGCACACTTGTGCGCAACACCGGTGTAGGTGTGCGGAAATGTGTGCTGTGTGTGGTCTGGTATGCACACAGATTTTGGTGTGACACACGGAGCGAGTAAAAATCAAAAGTTTTTGATTTTTGGTGTCGGTGTCTCGATTGTGTACGATTTGGTGTGGCGTGTGTGGCGGAATGCCACACCGTTGTCAGTACACCGGTGTACACACAAGTGTGGTGTCTATGGGCTGCTTGAGTTTCGGTGGTGCGTGAATTCAATCGTGTGTTTATTATTACGTTTAAATGGAAATTATAAGGAAATAAGGTTCGGACGTGTGTTTTGGTGTGTGTTCTTGGATATTTCAGGTGAGTTCAATTAAAATTATATAAATTAAATGTGAATTAAGTGTTGGTTTATTTTAATTTTCGGTAGCGTCCATCGATGGTGTGCATGTGTGTGTTGGGTAATGGAATGCATTGGCGATGGTGCTTTGAAGATGTGTATTTGAGTGCGTGTGCGATTGAAGGGAAAATTGATTCATTATTGTGTGGATTCTTATGGGTGCGTGTGGGCTGTGGGGTGGAGCTCGATACAGAAGAGAGAGCATGTGAGTGAATGAGTGGACTGTATTCAAAGTGTGTGTGGATGTTTGTGAAATAGTGTTGAGTGCTTTTGGAAATAGGTTTGAGTGGGTGTGATTTGCTTGTCTGATGACAGTGGTGCGAAAAAGTTTTCTTTCGTTTGTTTGGAAAATATTTTTAAGTGTTTTATGATTTATGTTTTATATTTCTTAGTGTAATATTATTTATGTGTTGTGTGTTTGTGCTGTTAAGAGAAGCATTTGGGTAATTAATTATTATTATTCATTTTATTATTTATTTTGATGAATGTTTTAATATTATGTGTGGATGCTTGGAATTTGTTTTCAATTAGTGATGGTTTGTGTAGTAGTTGTTTTGTGTTGATTTTGGGTTTGTTCCTGGTTATCGTTTTCTGTAGTATGAGGTTCGTTTATAGGTAGTGGACAAAGTTTGGCTATTGGTCGATTTAGAATTCCCTGTTGTTTTTATTTTGACGACGCGTGTTAAATTATCTGTTCCTGGGGAAGTTTCAGTGATGCGGCCTAGACTCCATTTCGCGGGGGGAAGTCGTTCGTCTTTTAAAAGAACAAGGTCTCCTATTTTCAATTGCGTGTGCTCCTTCAACCATTTTGGGCGTTGCTGAAGGCGAGTTAAATATTCTGCTTGCCATTGCTTCCAGAACGTTTGTAGATGGGCTTGTACTGCCTTCCATCTGTCGATGTGTCCTTGTTTTCCTATGGACAAGTCTGGCTCTGGTACGGTGAAAAGTGTTTCTCCTATAAGGAAGTGTGCTGGGGTAAGCGGTTGGAAGTCATCGGAGTTTTCTGTCAAAGGACACAGAGGCCTCGAGTTTAAACACGCTTCGATCTGCGTCAAAAGCGTGGCGAGCTCCTCAAATGTAAGTGTACCGTTTCCGACAATCCGTTTTAAGTGGTGCTTTACACTCTTAACCCCTGCTTCCCACAATCCTCTGAAGTGCGGAGAAGCGGGGGGAATGAAATTCCACTTCGTTCCTTCTGCTGCTGTTGTTTCTGCAAGCTCCTTCCAGCAAACTCCCCGTCGTGCAGTAAATCGTCTAAAGGCCGCTAGAAACGCTTGAGTTGTAAGGTCACTTACAGCTTCCAGGTGGATAGCTTTGGTGACCAAACGAACAAAAACTGCTATGTACCCTTTGTGACATTTGGATCCGCGACCTTTCCATGCTCGGATATTGATGGGACCTGCATAATCAATGCCGGTGTGGGAAAAAGGTCTTGATACCGTCACTCGGGGCCTAGGCAACTCTCCCATTAACTGTTGCGCTGTTTGATTTCGAAACCTGTAGCATATAGTACAATTGTTAATGAGTTTCTTTACAGCTCTTTTGATCTGAAAAACCCAATATTTTTGGCGTATGAGGGTTATCATCAGCTGGATTCCACCATGCAGTGACCTCAAATGAGAGTCGCGAATAATCAACTCTGTGAGATGGTGTCTGGGTTCCAAAATGATTGGGTGCTGTTGGTCATAGGGTATGCTTGCGCGCCTGAGCCTTCCACCGACGCGAAGAATTCCTTCTCCATCAACGAATGGATTTAATGATCTCATTCCCTTGGCATTCATACCCTTGACGAACATTTACTGTTGAGCAGAGCGCGCAACTATTTTTGTAGCGTTGTCCAGCTCTTTGGGTGAAAGTATTCCAAAGTGGCGGTTAAGGAATCGTGTCTTCGCATTATTAAAGAAGCGCAGGCACCAGGCTGCTATTCTGATCAGTCTAGGAAAATTGGATGTGCGATGAATTAATTGGGTAAGTAGATTTTTTGTGATTCCCGCACAGTAAACCTGAACCTTTCTTTTGCCTTCTTCTGTAGAAAGACTTGTTGGCTGGGGAGGCAAATTGAAGACCCATGATGATCGTTAAAAATCTGGGCCGTTCCACCACAATGTGTCGCCGACTAAGGCCGATGGCAGCACCCCTCTGGATGCTAAGTCTGCAGGATTAAGCTGTGTTGGGATATGCTTCCACACGTGAATGTCCGTGAGACGTTGGATCTCGCCTACTCGATTCCTGATAAAAGTTTCCCATCTTGATGCCGGTGCAAGAATCCAAGCTAGTGTTATGGTTGAGTCGGTCCAGGCGTGAATGGTGCAATCGTTGAGCTCGAGTGTGTGTGCTACGTAGTGTAGCAGTTTAGCCAACGTAACAGCACCGCAGAGCTCCAGACGTGGAAGACTAACTGGTTGTACTTAGACTTTTACAGCACGAGGTGCATATGAACTTTACCCAGGCTGTCTTCTGCTCGAAGATAAACTGCTGCTCCGTACGCTTTCTCAGACGCATCGCTAAAGCCGTGCAATTCGAAACGGTTTTTCTTGCCGACTGTTTGAATCCACCTTGGAATACGGATGTTTTTAATGGCTGGTAAATCATTGTACAACTTGATCCATCCGTCAAGCAACGTGGTTTCGATTGGTTCATCCCAAGATAGTTTCTGGATCCAGAGAAGCTGCATGATGATTTTTGCCGTTACAATACAAGGTGATATCCAGCCCATTGGGTCAAACAGCCGAGCAATTGTTGATAGTATTGACCGTTTTGTTGGCTGCGGCCTGCGGGTTATCTGGAGGTGTGAAGCGAAAACAGAAGTGGTCAGCGTTGGGAAGCCAATGAATACCTAACGTTTTGATTCGGTCTGATCCTTCTGATGGAACTGCTAAAGATGTTTCTCGGTCCTGAATCGGTATGTCCTTAAGAAGCTCTTCTGCGTTTGACATCCACTTTCGTAAGTTGAAACCAGCCTTTTCTAAGACAGACTTAACATCGTTCTTCTTCCTTTCAGCTTCTTGAATGGTATCTGCACCAGAAAAAAGATCGTCGACATACATTTCCGTACGGATCATCTTGGCAGCTCTTGGGTTTTGACTTTCAGCCGCGTTCGCTGTTTCCATCAGTGTCCGAATGGCTAGGTAAGGAGCTGAAGCCGTATCGAACGTTACCGTTTTAAGGCGAAACACTTTCAATGGGTCCGCTGGACGATTGCGCCAAAAAAGAAGTTGGTAGTTCGAGTCTAACTCCGTTACCCATATTTGGCGGTACATTTTTTCAATGTCCGCAGAAAAAGAAAAGCGGTACAGTCTCCAACGTAGAGTGATATCAGTGACATTGTGTTGCAAAGACGGACCAGTCATCAGGTGATCATTTAAAGATGATCCATCGGATGTCCTATACGAAGCATCAAAAACAGCTCTGAGTTTAGTGGTGGAGCTTGTTTCTTTTACGACGGCGTGATGAGGAAGGAAATAGTGACTTCTGCTGGAGACGTCGTCTTCATTAACTTCACTCATGTGACCCAGCTTCAAATACTCCTCAATGCAAGAAGCGTATCGGTCATGCAATTGTTGATCTGCTGCTAGACGTCTCTCCAGGGACCTGAAACGTTGAAGGGCTTCTTCGCGTGACCTACCTAGTATGGGATGAACATTTTCTTTGAATGGTATTGCTACTTGATAGCGTCCATCTATCATACGCTTAATGTGTTGCATAAAATGTTCTTCACAAGCAGTGTCTTCAGTGGTTTCGTGGCGTGCGAATGGAGTTTCTTCAAGTTCCCAGAATCTTCGAAATTGCGTGTCGACATCGGATGTTTGGAAGAAAGCCCTGATGGATCGAGGAGCAACTGGAGATCTGCCGAACAAAATCCATCCCAGTCTGGTGTTTTGAGCAACAGGAACAGTTTTATCTGGATGACGTGATATCTCCGGCAACATAATGTCAGCTAATACGTCACTGCCCAACAAAAGATCGATTTTAGCTGGTTTATAAAAAGATGGTTCCGCTAATTGTAAGCCGGTGAGGTGCCTCCAATCCCCAACGGATAGGATTTGGGTTGGAAGATGCCCAGACAGTGACTGGAAGATTAACGCCTGCGTGGTTGTTTCGAAGGCTGTATGGTACGAACCAAACGTTATGTCCACAACCTTTTTACAAGTGCCACTGCTGACCAAACCCAACCCGGACACCTCGACATCAGTAGATTCTGTTTTCAAGCGGAGAAGTTGCACGGCGGACTCCGTGATAAAAGATGCTTCAGATCCAGAATCAAGCAATGCCCGGAGTGGTATGCTGTTTCCGGATGACGTCTTTACCTTCACAATTGCTGTAGCGAGCAAAACCTGTGTGTTGGCATCATGCGTTGAGTGATGATTTTTCACGCCGGAACTGGTTGAAGGCTGCTCTTCGATGGATGGATGGAAAGCTGGAGCTTCGCTATTAAAAATTGAGGTACTATATGTTTGTGTTGGATGTGGTGGTTGAATATTTTGAGTGTTGGGTGGAAATGAATGTGAAAATTGATTTGTGTTGTTTGTACATATTGTAAGAATTAGAACTGTATGGGTTATTACGAGTAGTGGAAGGGTTGTTAGAAGGGTTTGATTGCGGAAATGGGTTTTGTGAATGAGAAGCATTGTTTGTGTTATTGTGTAAGAGTGAATGATGTGGCTGTTGACAATAATAGCACCTACGTGTACTTGAACATTGTTGGGACGAATGACTATACGCTAAACAGTTAGTACATAGACCTAATTTATTAACGTGTTGATATTTATCAGAAATGCTCATTTTTAGAAATTCGTTGCATTTCCTGATAGCATGCTGACCTTTGTTGCAAAGCTTGCAAGTGAACTTCGAGGTGGTTTGTTGAGCATGGAACGAATTTCGCTGTGATGCCTTTTTGGACGGATCTACCGATGAACGAGCCTGTTGATAGCTCACCGCTTCCAGAGTACGGAATCTAGTTTCGAGGAATTGGGTAAATTCCGCGAAAGTGGGTAGCTCCTTGCTGTCTTCTTTGGAACCCAGCTTTTCTTCCCAGAGCTGTTGCGTTTTCGAAGGATGTTTTTGCAACAGGATGTAAACTAGCACCACGTCCCAGTGTTGAACGGGCACAATGAAGTTTTCCAAACTGTGCACCACTTCCGTTGCCGTGTCTAACAGCTCTTTGAGGGACTCATCTCGCTCCTGGGTTATAGTCGCCAAATTAAACAAACACTTGAGTTGAGTGTTCATCAGAAATCGTTTGTGGTCATATCTGTCTTGAAGAATAGCCCATGCTTTAACGTAGTTGCCATTAGTAATACACAAATGTGCTAAAAGTTTGTCGGCTTCTCCAGATACACTTGTTTTAAGATAGTGCATCTTTTGAATTTCCGACAGCGATGAATTATTATGAACAAGCGATACAAATAAGTCGTGGAAACTTCGCAAAGACTCGTAGCTCCCTGAGAAAACTGGAAACGGAATGTTTTTCAGCCTTAAATCATTATTCGAAACTGATTTGGTGTTGCTTGAATCCATGTCAGTATAGCATTTTTCTTGACGTCGTCCTTCTCTTTCAAGTTGTCGATTGCGTCGAGTAAATCACCCCGGTAATCAATGTACGTTTCCCGAATTTCTTCAAAGATATCCTCGATTTTAGTGCCCTCGTCATCTTCCTCCAGCGCATTGTCTAACTTCTCATAAATTTCAGACGCCGTCTCCATTGTTTGCTCTAAAAGAGTCAAGCGGCCTGACAAATAATTCGCCGTACGTTTAGAACCCTTTTTGGAGTAATTTACGACATCCTTTTTGAGTTGGGTAAGTACTCGACATAATTTTTTAGGTTTCATATTTATTTTACCACTCTTAAATACTTAAATGCCACACAAAGTAAAATAGAAAATCACTTAGGTACTTGTGAAATTTTGATTTTCCAGATAACAGTCCAAAGTCCACCAGTTCCCAGTTGCAGTACAAGTCCAGGTTGCAGCCCAAGTCCAAGTCCAAGTTGTACACACGATTTTTCCAAATGGCTATGATGAAATCCGCACGTTTAAGCAAATCGTGAGATCCCGCGATGGCGAATACACAGCACACACAATTTAATTAAATTATTATTGCGAAATCCACAGAATCGCAAAACAGTGTTGAAAAAGTATAATCAAATCGCAAAAATCCGGTTCGATAGGACCAAATGTTCGAGCGTTAAACAAAGAGAACAAAGCAACTGTTTTAGGCCTCAGTTATAGCCATACGTAAAATGCAACAGAAAAAGTGGGAACAGTATGAAAATGATTTTTTTTTTCGTTTGTGCGGTCATAGCAAAAATTGCATCAGAAAAATGTTTCCCTACGAAAACAAATACAACAAATCAACCACCACTGATTGGATTCCATCAGAAAAAAAAATCCTGATAGATGGAACAGTAAAGAAATGAAATACTTCAGTGGAATGATCTGGGTTTTTGTTGTGGAATTGACTGAGAAGTGGATCGGAAAAAGTTTTTCGTACGGAAAAATGTATAAATTATGTTTCTAGAAAATTTAAAGATCATTTCCTAATTTTTTTTTGACAGACTAACTTTATAATTCATAAGCAACATTTTAAGACTAAAATTGAGTTCAACCATTAGGATTAAGTGGTCTAAAAAAGCAAAAGAAAATTTTTACGGTTGCATTTTACGTATGGCTATAACTGGGGCCTTACCTAAAGACACGCTTCTAAAATTCCGCAATATTAAAATGAAACAACCGCTTTCCACAACGTTATAAAAGTATATATTTATTGTGCAGAATGTCATTACCTACTATTTATAATAAAAATGTTTGTTTACAAAATTCTTTGACAGCTTTGTGATTCAAATATTTGACATAATTTCCCTTTGGGGAATTTATGTATGAATGGATGCGTTTAGTGCAGCTCTGCTGTTGACATGGTTGATATCATCAACATACATAATTAATTTCCTTGAAAAGATCTGTAATATTTCGATGTTTAAGAACTCGCGTTCAATGTCATTATGCTGGGATTTTCGATTCCTTTTTAGTTTTAAAGAATTCGACTCAAAAGCTTCTAAGTTTGCAACAGCTGAAGAATAACAAAGGAGGACAAGCAAAATAAATCAACTTTATTTTTTTGTTAACGCTTTTTTTTATTTCGTCGCTATATCCGGAGGAAAAAATTCAAATTGTTGTAAAAAACGGACGCTATATACGGAATCGCCGTTAAGCGGCCTCTAGACGCTCAATATTATTGTGAAATATGATGCAGAATATTATTGGCTGGGCCATTCAATGAATGCTACTTTTAGTTGAATTATGACCGCACGTTAGATACTTTTTCAGCAAAACGAATCCAAAACCAAATCGGCTGCTCTTCCCAACAAAAATCATCATGCATTATATCACCGAATATTTCCTCACTGCACACCCCCCCCACCGGCGCACAATCATAAGGCATTGACAATACGAAAGAACGAAAGACGACATTTGTCCTTCCGCTTTCCTTTTACCTTGTATCCTTTCTTTCCTTACCCTTTAACCCACTGTTCAGTGTGGAATTAAATATACCTGCCCCATAAAGCATCACGCTGCGCACATGCCTTTCTGCGTGCGGTCATAATTCAACTAAAAGTAGCATTCATTGAAACAAAAAATCAACCACTTTTCGAATGTATTGTGGTGGGTTTTAGTTTTCACCATCCATTTGTTGGACGATCTTTGTTGGACGAACGCAAAAAGTACAGCATTTTTTTACATTGGCAAGAGACATCTGTATATTATTTATCTGTGGTATGATTATAACACAACAAAATTCTAGGCTGTACCTGTAGATGACTATAGAGATTGTTTGTATAAAAAGAAACTATTTTATGGAAATATGTACATAATTAGATCAAAGATTCATAATATACATATACACAATATGTTAATAAACTTGCACTTAGTTATGTAGATGATAAAAGATATATAATGGAAAATGGTGTTAATACCCTTGCATGGGGGCACTACAGTTTAGAAAAATAAAGATGAAAAAAAAATAAATAAATAAAAATTAAAAAAAAACAGTGTGTGTGTGTGTGTATTTATTTTATTGTAATTTATTCTAATTTACACATTAACGAACGGCGTAACAGCGTGAATGAATGGTTTTACCAGTTTTGTTTTTGTTAGCTCCTATATGAAACAATGTCAACAAAAGTAAATCATACAAGCACGTTGACCCCAATTACTAGAACCCCCAAAATAGCTCCTATATGAAGAGTTATCACTCGCCACCCAGAGAAATTAAACCATTACCCAGGTCAATGACTCATAATTAAATATTCTATACAACATGCTAAACCACAAAACTAAAAAAAATTACAACAACATCAACAGAGAAACCGCAATTGGAACATTCCTAACCGCAATTGGAGCATTCCAATTCCAAGCCCAAGTTCAATGTCATCATAAACTACTAGTCTACACTTGCTAAACCACAATACCAAAAATAATTAACTCCTATATGAAACAATGTCAACAAAAGTAAATCACACAAGGCACGTCGACCTTCAATTACTAGAACCCCCAAAATAGCTCCTATATAAAGCATTATCACTCGCCACCCAGAGAAATTAAACCATTACCCAGGTCAATGACTCATAATTAAATATTCTATACAACATGCTAAACCACAAATCATAAAATAGAACATAAACAAATAAACCGCAAATGAAACATGCTAAACCGCAATTGGAACACACTAAACCGCAATTGGAACACGCTAAACCGCAATTGGAACATTCAGCTGTCAATCAAACTCTTACGTCACAGAATGATCCCGATTCCTGTGGCCCAGAACCGGCAAATTTATACCACTACAATACAGTCCGACAAATCGTGGACGAGAACAATTTATTGCGCGGACTACAAAGAACGAAACCGTTAGTCTTGGCAAGAATAGATTAACCGCGTCTAATTTGCGGAACACGCAGGATCTTTCATTGGAAAGTAACCTGTCAAAAGTTGTTATTTCATGATAGAAAAATTGCTTGATAAGTTATATCTCAGTTGCTGTATCTAACAATCTTTAGAAGGGTGGTGTCTGGTGTTTTTAGTCAGTAAAAATCTGACACTACTATGAGAACGCGCTTGCTATTCTCATAGTGTCTTTGAAAGATTTTCACCTACGGAAAAAAAAAATCTTTTAGTAACATTTTTCATACAAAATACTTTGACAGTGCAGAGTTAAGGAGCAAATACAAGGTATTTAATACACCATATATTCAGATCATTGAAATCGGATGACAAATTCTTAAGGCTTATATGTTTTATCTATTTAGATAAGCATAACTTTAAAATTGAAATAATATTGCATGTTTCTGAATTGGTATTCGTTATTTTATGCAGTCTGGCTAAGAATGATTAGATACCTAAATAACACTGATTATATGTACATTGAAGTATGTAGGTACACAAATCACGATATCAAATCCATATTACCATGGAAAATAATGTTCATGTGTAGGTAGGCACATAGATTTTTTTGAAAACAAAGAGCCAAAAACAAATAGAAGCAATCACATTTTCTTATCTTTGGCAAATTGAAAGTAATTCATTTGATGGATTGTTATTGGATAGTAACGAAATTATTCGTTTTAAATGATAATAAAATAAAAAAGAGAATGTATAATAGATTTTAGATTGCCGTTACATAAGTTAGCTATTGTTTACAGTACTCTGACCAAATAGAACTGTCCGATAAGAACGATTAATGGTCTTTGATCAAAAATGCCGCTTGAAATATATATAGTTTCAATAAATTCACCTAATTTATCAAATGGTATATAAATTTAACATTATCAATAAAAATATAGCTATCTTCTTTTTAACCACTGTGTAACAGGTTAGTACAATTTAATAGACCAAAGAATAAAGCTAGGTTCCATACTTATATTGACGTAAATGTGCGACGTGGTTTTTGTACTATAACTCCCTGTTCCATGTGAAAAATCATAACAATTAATATTTAGAAGTATGAGCTCAGAAGATATTCCAAAATTCAAATTTTCTATTGACAAAATATTAGAACCGGAACCTACACATAATATAAAAATTCACAGTGATAATAAACTAAGTACGTATATAACTGCTGACGAAGGCCCAGAAGAACCCACACTGCTTTCTCAAGGCAGGTTCTTCCGGGATAATTTAATGGAAACTCAACAAGCACATGCTGAATTACTTTCTTTAAATAATATGTACGAACACAGCACTGCGTTACAAAAAATGTTTAATATACAAAACGCGTTTTCTATGTGCTTTTCCCAGTATGATCGTTACAATTTACAGATGGACATAAAAGGTAAATGATATACAAAAACCAAAAAACTATTAGATTTATGAATTTTCATTCATATCTAGCTCTTTAGTGAATACACAATGATAAAAAAATACAGAGTGCAAGTTAGAGTGCCAGTTCAATTCTACTATGCCTAAATATTATTTATAATGTTTTGGAATTATAATACACTTTCTCGCGTTCTAATTCTGCCTATAAATTGGTTTCATGTTTTCATTTTTGAGTTAATAAATACAACTTTTAGGATTATAGCTTACAAAATAAATCCGGTTCAACGAATCGGGTAAGGAACCTTAAACGTAACCTTAAAGAGTTAACCACTTTCGACTCATATTCCACTTCTTTAATGAATTAAATTAATTAAGCTTAATGGCGTCTAGGATTCCCAATTATAATATTTTAAATTGTGTTAAAGTTTAGATTTTGCGGTAGTCACTGTATACAATTAGTTTAAAAGAATTTATTATGTTTCTTTCCTTCTTATGTGAAATGTTTTAACGAAAGTTAGCATAAAATGTAACATCAATGTTAGAAATGTAACCCCATATCAAAACCATGCTGCCTTTGAAAAGAGGCGGTAATGAACCCTATTATAATGATTTATGATAGATTGAATAAAAGCAGACACAATGAAGTGGTTTTCGGATCAAGCTTGGAGAATAGTAGTTTGCATGTCGTTCGCAAGCTATTGTTCCATATTTCTAGTTTTCACCCCGATTCAACTACTGATGCTATTATTTCTCATATTTTATCGAAACTACGGGTTGTTCTAAATGTATTTCTTGTTTAAAATTGAATAAGTTAGATGGAAGTCAACATACACCTAAATTTGTTAATTTTAAAATCTTTGTTCCATTGTTCATCTTGCTGAAATAGTTTACGATGCGTGTTCCTGGCCTAATGGAGTAAATATTCTTAAATTTATTCAAACACCAACTTCTACAAAAAATTAATTTGAAATTACAGAGACATGGCTATACGGGAAAATTGGTGTTCAATTTTCGCTTTCTGGAAAGCTACGTACGTCTCAAAAAATCGGATTTTCTTGGGATGATGGTAATAAGGTTTTCATCATAATTTGCTGTAAATGAAATTTATTCAGAAGGAAATTTTATGTAACTTTGTAAATCAAAACGTTCCATTTTTTTTTTTTTTTTCAATTTCTACTATATTGTCCATATCTTAAGTAATGGTTGGGGAATTCAAACAAATATTTTACTGATATTTTGTTTTTGAAGAGGAGTTTTGGCCAACCATCTAAAATTACTGTCGTGAATTTCCTCATAAGGAGCTGATTTTATTAATTTTTAACAACATAAAAAAACCTGCGCTGTTGCTTGATATTTTTATACAAAGAATTTAATATTTTTTCGGTTTCTAAGTTCTCCTTATTAATTTCACATTAATCTTCTTCTTCTTCTTCTAATATATAAAAATCTCGTGTCACAGTTTTAGTGTTTATACTCCTCCGAAACGGCTGTACGGATTTTGATGAAATTTTATATGTATATTCAGTAGGTCTGAGAATAGGTTTATAACAAATTTTTATACACCTAAGTGTTAAGGGTGTTTCACCCCAAAAAGTATTTGTTCAAACACAGTTTAAATTACTGTAGTTTTTTATAGGATCAACTCTGCCGATAAATATGTTTTCCAAATAATTTTTATTATTATTTTATCCTATTCTTTACTCTCAATTGAAAGGGCGACTACTCTATTAATATTATGAAAGGTATGTATGCGTTTGAAGTTATACTTTGTTGCATAATGAAAAATGTTGACGGATATCCAATATATCATTACGATACTGGCGGACAATCATTTATTAAAAATATCAACAACATCGACATTAACATTGACAATCGTTGGGTGGTGCCATATTCACCACTACTGAGCAAAACATTCCAAGATCATATTAATGTAGAGTTTTGTAGTTTAGTGAAGAGCATCAAATATATTTGCAAGTATGTGAATAAAGGCAGTGATATGGCAGTATTTGGAGTTGAAAAGACAACGATGAAATAACGCTGTACCATTTCGGCCGGTACATCAGCACCAATGAATCTGTTTGGTGTTACTTTGGTTTTCCAATTCATGAGCGGGATCCAACATTTATTTATTTAGCCGTCCATCTTGAAAACGGTCAGGTAGTATATTTCACGAACGAGACAGCGATTGACCGAGCTATAAATCCACCAAAATCTACACTCACTGAATTTTTCGAATTGTGTAATCGTGCGGATGCTTTTGGTGCCTTTGCACGGAAAGAACATTACTCTACACAGAAGTACTACACTATTTCACATGGGCTCAAACAAAAAAATGGACACAAACAAGGCAGACCTGCATTTACTGTTTAGCAAGACTTAAAAGTTAGGATACTTTTGGACCCGATAGGTGGCGATGTTGTCGATCTCCGAAACAACTCAACCGATTTCTATGAAATTTTGTGGATGGTATGGTTGGTTTGAAAAACGGGAAGTGTCACCGATACAACAACTTTTTTTTTAAATGTTTCATTTTTTAATTCTTTGGATGTTCCGACTGAAATTGATAGTCGGCTCAGCTATAATTTTGTTGCGCAACCTCAATGGTCCGAAAGTTTGCACGGAACGCGTTTGATTTGATTGTGAAGAAACTCAAATCAAATGTCATGCAAGCAAAAGATTTTGATGGAAAAATTCGAAGGCAAACATTTTCATTCCGCGTATTCCGCGTCTTTAATTTCCTGTGCGCTTCGCTTTCGCTATGACAATTAATAAGTCGTATAAGGACAATCGCTGAATATTTGTGGCATCAAATTGAATTCCCATGTTACTTCCATGATCAATAATTGTATGTGGCGTGCTTACGTGTGTGCAAAACCTTACGCTCTGTACGTCGTGTACCAGTACCATAAAGTGGAAGGTTGGCCGACACGTCAATCATTGCGGTTTGATTGAAACACATAAAGCAGTATGTGCAAAGTGCATTGTGCATGCTCGGAATTATTATTTTCAATAAATTAACAAATTTGGGCGGAACGAAGTTCGCCGGGTCAGCTAGTAATAATATATAAAATATACATACATTTTTGAAAAGATCAAATTGTAATTATTTTTAAAATTCTCACTACTTTTCCAAGCACTGTTTCATTGCTTTTCAATTTGAAAATGCTTATTTAGATTTCTACGTGAGATGATTTTTCAGTGGCGGATTTGCCACGTAGCAAGATTAGCAAATGCTAAGACTATTCATATGAAAGCGAATTGCGAACAAATCGTTTTGATTGTATTGATGAATTGAAAACTACTATTTGTTCCACCACAAAAACATCCGCGATACTAATAATCATTTTAAGTGTCCAGGCAACATTTTTCGAACACACAGTGGCGAAATTTTAGATATAAAATTGCAAATTATTTAGTGTGCCGGTTCAAAATGATTATTAGTAAGGCAAATTATATTTAATTAATTTAACATCTGGTTTAAAAAAAAAACGTGAGTCCCTATTGATTTAAATACCTTAATTAACAATTAAACCAATTTTCCCACAAATACAAAATTCTGGCTGCGAACTATCACACTTTATGTACAATCCACATAATATACAGTCGCTGTGTGGTCTGTATATTGAAGAGCTTAAGATTGTTTAAAATTGTGTCTGAACAAACGGCTTTCCTGACTTGCATAAATGATATTTGACAGATAGGATGATATTTTTAATAAGCGTCAAGAAGCCTGTTCTGTGAATTTAATTGAAATTTATGTACCTATTCCTTTTTTTAAATAAGATCTACGTTATGAAAGTAACCATTGAATTTGTTTTACATGAAAACAAATTTCGAATTCAGAAATCTGCGATGACACAAAGTTTAATAGAATTTAAACCAAGTTCTCGTACTAGGAAATGTGAACTTTTTTAATGGTTACTAATGCTGTACATTCTTACTAAAGGTAGAGGGCCCTACTAATAATCATTTTTAACCTTCACACTAAATATTTTACAGGTCACATATGCAATTTCGTATGGAAAACTTCGCCATTGTGAGTACGAAAAATTTAGCCTGGACACTAAAAATGTTTATTATGATTATTATTTATAAGTGCAAACCCTACTTGGAACCAAAGGCATATAAAAGCAGACACAAACAATACCTACTGAAACCCCCATATCGCAATTGTCTTTGACCTGCAAAAAAAAACAACATTTTTAAAAAAATGCTGCTAACCGTAGGGGAATCTGATGTTTGGGAATACCATATTTTTGCATATTCGAATTTTGTCAATACGAATTTCTATGTATCAATACTAGCGCACCAAAATGTCACTTCCGTGAAAATATAGCTTGTAGGCAAAGCAACGGGAAATAGGCCGAAGTTGGTGGTCTCATCATAAAATACCTAGTAGGTATAATTATAGGCATTAGACAAATTAATGTAGAGACACACCACTTCATACAACGAAAATGATCCCAATTTTTCATTATCCACCTCCTCGCGACACATCCACTTTCATCGCATAAGGACATGCGATGCATCACCAATCCATACTCTACTAGTAAGCGAGGTTCTTTCTGAGTTACGCAAAACCAGTTTGACTGGGCTTTGTTTTACTATACTATGGCACTATGGTAATGGTAATGGTCCAGTGATGCCAGATATTTTTCCCTAAATTCCCCATTTTTGAGTAATTTTTTTAAAATTTTCCCCATTCCATATCCGTTTTTTCCCCCATTTGAATTCTTTGAAGTAAAGACGCGTTTTTAATATAATAAAACTTAGTTTTATTTTACTAAGCAATCTTTTTTTAACAAGGTAATCAGGCCTATTCGGCAAAATCTTTTATCAATGTGTTCTGTTATTCTGTTATGAATTTCCATACAAAAGTTCGAACTGCCAAAAAATCTTTTACGGGTTCTAAAAATTGGTATTCTGTGTGGAAAAATCTTTTACGAATTCTGTTAAGAATCATAACAGAATAAAAGATAGAATTTTGTGACTTTTATTATAAAGGATTTTTATTAAATATGAGGTCTTGGGTTGAAATGTTTCTCTATATAATTCTTAGGTAACGAAATGCTTACAAATAGAGACAAAATGTAATAAATGTGTTTAAAAAAGTATAATAATTGAAAATTGTTTCTACATTAATATTTTTGTTCAGCCGAAAACACCCTTCACTTTAGCTGGAACTAAGAATTAATATAGGAACCCTGATGTGAGTAATAATTCAAAACTTACTCCCTTCACCGACAATTTTATGCTATTTTGCAAAAAAATTATCAGATACCCACTTAGTATTTACAAAAAAAATAAAAACAAAGCTGTTTGTTTTGAAGGTTCGTAACAGATTTCAATTTTCGAAGTTCTATAACAGAGTTTCATAAAAGTTAAAAACCCAGAATACGATTTATAAAAGATCTGTTATGGTCGAGAACGAGACCTTTTATGATTCGTAACAGAATATTCATAACAGAATAAAAGATTTCGCAGAATAGGCCCAAATACAAAAATAAAAAAAAAAACAATTAATATTCAAAGTCTTTGAGCTTAAACTAATTTTTTAAAACTTCTGACTCGCCAGGGCGATAAAAAGGCACGTCGACCAATAAGGTCTACTGTGCCGGGAATTGCCAGAAAATAGTTTAGGTCAGCAAAGTTTCCACTTCCCTAATGTAGCTGATAATGATTTCAGCAGAGGGCTTCTGGATTTAGTAAATCACGGAGGAAAAATTTTCTTCTAGTACTGGATAGAGCTGAGCATTCGCACAAAATGTACTCAGCTGTTTCGTCTTCTTCGAGACATAGACGGCACTCCGGTGAGTTGACTATAAGCATTTTGTTTAGGTGATATCGCAAACCGTGGTGACCTGTTAGGTAGCCTACAAGGTTTTTGATATTGTGCCTCCTGAGGTTTAGGATTTGTTTGTAATTTTTTTTGAATGGCACGATTGCCCTTTTGGTCTGTCTGAGGCCTGTGATTTCTTCCCACTGTTTCATACACATTTTGTGTTCCCAGCTTCTTAACGTGGAGTTAGTTGCTGATTTGGTGACAGCGCAGAAAGGTTCTGGTCGTATAAAGGGGATCTCTGACCCTTTCCTAGCAAGTTCGTCAGCTTTTTCGTTTCCTACAATACCCTCGTGTCCCGGAACCCACCAAATTTTGGTTTTGTTTCTGGATCCAAGAGTTTGGAGGGCATTGAAGCAGTGCATGACTGATTTTGAGACAATGATTGGTTAGCCAGGGGAATTAATAGCTACTTGACTGTCTGTGAATATATGGATGTTCGCACCTTTTATACCTGAAAGATTTATGAGGTCTGCGCATTCCTTAATGGAATGGACCTCCGCCTGAAATACACTGGGGCTTTTCCCCATAGGTATTGAAACATTGCGGTTTGGCCCATGTATGCCAGCTCCCACACCAGAGTCCATTTTGGAACCATCCGTATACCACTTTAGGCCGTTTTGGCAGTTAGGTGGGTTATTGCTAACCCATGCTTCTCTTTTAGTTATCTCCGTGGAGAATTTCCTGTTGAAGCATAACGTTTCAGGGAGTCGGTCAGTTACCGTGCAGATCATGTCAAGTTCCGGAAGTTCCGAGATAAGGGTCATTAGCTCCGGATGGTCACTAAAGTTTATCTCTTCCCATTGTGCCAGGCTTGCGGAGGTGCGTATAGCCACTTTTTTTTACATGTATGTGGAGGGGTGTTAGTCCTATTCAAGCTTCTATAGCAGCTGTAGGACAAGTTCGCATTGCGCCGAGCTTAAACTAATACAAAATATGTTAAATTTAAAGCAGGTAGGTTGAATAGCTTTAAAAGGCACCATAGGTAATTCATAAATAACGAGGCAGGTAGAAAGTAAATTATAAATTTAAGAGGTATGTACCTACATAAATAAAAAACTATGTAAATAAAAAAATATTTCAGGTACTTTTATTTTTATCGATGCAAAGATCAACGCAACTTTTTGAACATTTTCGCAGCAGGTAGGTAGGCTGGTAGGTGAAATGGGTGCTCTTGTGGCGGTAGCCATATCTTCACTTAGATCATCAGTGGGATCCATGTCCATTGTGTCCAGTTTAGGCGCTAGTTATAGCCATACGTAAAATGCAACCGTAAAAATGTTCTTTTGCTTTTTTAGAGCACTAAATCCTAATGGTTGAACTCAATCTTGATCTTTAAATGTTGCTTATGAATTATAAAGTTAGTTTATTAAAGAAAAATAAACAAATAATCTTCAAATTTTCTAGAAAAATAATTTATTCATTTTCCGTACGAAAAACTTTTTCCGATCTACTTCTCAGTCAATTCCACAACAAAAAACCAAATCATTCCACTGAAATATTTCATTTCTTTACTGTTCCATCTATAAGGATTTTTTTTTCTGATGGAATCCAATCAGTGGTGGTTGATTTGTTGTATTTGTTTTCATAGGGAAACATTTTTCTGACTGAATTTTTGCTATGACCGCCTAAACGAAAAAAAAAATCATTTTCATACTGTTCCCACTTTTTCTGTTGCATTTTACGTATGGCTATAACTAGCGCTTTACGGGACCCGTCCAGTGCAAACCTGCTGAAAGACAAGAATTAAACCGCTTTACATAGTGGAGCCACATAGATTTAGTGTGAAGCTCATGGGTTCTTAAAGCTCCGTTGTGACCTGATCCTCTAGTGCGTCCTACGAATAGCCAATGATATGAATATGTTTATCTACTAGAACCACCCAGATTTGAGTATGAATCTCGGGAGTACTTTGAGTTCAACATCCTCTGTCTGCTGTTTTTAAGGGCTGCATTACTGTGATGGAGGTTGATTGTGACTACCTTCATTCATGGATGTAGTCGCCTCCTTCTCGGTCTCAGGCGCACATGTGTTCTCTACAGTCCGCTTTAGGAGCTTGAGAGTTACCTCACTTGCTGCAAATGAAAGCGGCACCTGCAGATCGCTTTTCAATGCTGCTGGTGGTTCATCGAATATAGTAATATATCCTTTATCACCATTCTTTCCGTTCCAAACTTGGGTAACCTTTTGGGGCTACCCGTTGTTTGCTCATTCCGCCTCGCCTTCTTCGGAATGTTGGGGGCGTAATCTGGCGACCTCAACCTCTTCGAGGCTGGCTCCTTTTTACCAAGCCTCTCAGCTTCCTCTGGAATCCACTTGGGCCCGGCTTATTGTTGGTCTCCCTCTGTTCCGTCTTTGTAAACCTCTTCGCTAAGAAAGTATGGTGGACTTTGGGGTCTGCCTTAGCGACATCTTCAATCGGGCGTCTTGCTCCAGGTTTGTTAGTTGGCTTTGTAGCAGTTGACGACCTCTTAGGCTCAGGCCTCGTGAGGGCGTCTCTTTTGCTATGGTCTCTGATGTAATGTAACCTTTAAAGTATTACTAGTACAAATGTAAACATTCAGGTAGTACTGTAGTAAACAAATTTCCTATATTAGTGTCCCAACTGTCAAATGAATTTATGAGAAATAGACTTTTATAATGTGTCTTTGAAGCTAGCTGCGTTTTCATCAGTGGCGACGAGGATTTTTCCAATTAACTAATTCGCGAACATTGCTAAGAAAGTCAGCAATTCGTTCATAAATGGAACAGGAAGTTCTTGAGGGCATAATCACAGCGTGATTGGATGGAAAAGATATTGGAGGATCAGAAAACGTTGTTTACGCTAAACACGCCGCATTCGCCGGCAACTAGCACTTCAGTTGTGCAACCATTCCCAGCATACCTATAGGAAGGAAGACAGCTGGAAAACGTACCTCAAACAAATGGAGCAGCATTTCGAAGCACGCCGAATCACAGATGACAACCAGAAACGTGCGTTTTTCTTGTCTTGGATTGGAGCAGATGGCTTTGAGATTCTCCAAAAACTTTACGGTGTAGACGACGTGGCAACCAAAAGTTTCAAAGACCTCACTTGTAAGCTTATGCATCTTGGGTGGCGGATCTTAGAGGTGTGGCTCGTAATTGCCTTTTTAAGTGCCCAGGAGCGAATTGTGCCAATTCGTATGTGGACAATAAGATCCGAGACATTGTGATATTGTATACACCGCACGATAGTGTTCGCACGCTAGCGCTTCAGAAAACAGACCCATCACTGCAAGATGTACTTGATATTGCAAGTGCATATGAGACCACGCAACAAACCTTTTCCGCAATTACTGATAACAATAATATAGTCAAAGTTAAATAGCTACCAGCGACAAGCGGTTACGGTACCTTCCGGTCGCTCTCACAGCCACAATCGCTTCGTAAATCATGCCCAGGCTGTTTTGTCAACCACAGTAGGAACGAGTGCCGGCATTACAAAACAGTTTGTCGTAAATGTAAGAAGGTGGGCCATATTGAAGCGTTGTGTATGTTAGGAGGGAGTGCTGCGGGGAGTTTATCACATGGAAAGGCAAGCAAAAGTACAAGTCGCAGTGTGCAACGGTCTGGTAAGGGCTCGTACCAAAAAAAAAATTCCCAAGAGCAAAAGTATTCAGGTAATTCTACGGAGAGGCTGCATTTTGCTGAAATAGTACAATCTCATGAACACGTATCAGAAGGGTCAAGTTCCGGCATCATGATGGAGTTGATCGTAAATGGAAAGAAGATGACATTCCAAATCGATACAGGAGCGTCGTGTTCGTTGGTGGGTCGAGATGGGTATAAGCAACTGGGTCAACCGAAGTGCTCCACTACTAGCAAGGTTTTGCAAGCATATGGTGGATCGCCGCTGTCCCTTAAAGGAGAATTGGAAGTGGAGGTGGTATATAGAAAATCAGCACATAAAGTGAAACTTCTAGTGGTTAACAGTGGTGGCGCTAATATTCTGGGTCTGGATTGGTTTAGAAGAGCATTTAGTTTATCCATTCAACATTCCGTTTTGTAAATTAATGCAAATGCCTCGCTACTCAAAAGCATTGAGGCACTCTGTGAGATGCATTCGGACCTGTTTTCGCAAGGATTAGGCAGTTGCAAGGACTATAAAGCGCATCTGGCCCTGAAGGAAGGGGCCGTCCCAAAATTTGTTCGCCATCGAACCATTCCATATACGCTACTGGAAGACACCAAGAAGGAAGTTGAGCGGTTAATTGAAGCGGAGATTCTTAGGCAAGTACATCGTACGCAGTGGGCCGCGCCCGTGGTAAGAGTGCAGAAAGCGAATGGGGGGATACGAATCTGTGGAGACTTTAAGTCGAGTGTAAACCCGCAACTTATAGTTAATCGCCACCCTATCCCATGCATTCGGGATATTTTCCACAAACTGCGGGGAGGAAGAATGTTCACAAAAATAGACCTGTCGGATGCATATCTCCAAATCGAGCTAGATGACGAGTCGAAAGAGATGGCTGTGATCAATATGCCTTTCGGGCTGTACCAATACCAACGCCTTCCGTTTGGAATTAGCAGTGCGCCGGGGGAGTTCCAGAACATAATGGAGCAAATGTTTGCCGACCTTCCGGTGGCTGTGTATTTGAACGACATAGTCGTGACGGGCAAGGATGACAGGGATCACTTACGGACCTTGGTGGAAGTGTTTCGCCGTCTTCAAAACAATGGCTTTAGGTGCAACAAGCGGAAGTGCACTTTCGCTAAAGAAGAGTTGGAGTATTTGGGGCACACGCTTTCTGCAACGGGCATTAGTCCTTCGGAAAAACATTTAGAGGCTCTTCGCAACATGCCCCACCCTACCAACCTGAAGGAATTAGAAGCCATAATAGGTAAATTGAACTATTATAATCAATTTATACCAAATTTCTCGCAGGTAGCAGGCCCACTAAATGCACTCCGAGCAAAGGGTACCAAATTCGTTTGGTCAGCTAGCCAACAGAAATCGGGCACCTGAGGGAGCTCGTATTTGGCTGGTTTAACCTCCAACCTTTCATCCTTCGCCAAGGTTTACTTTGCGCTCACGCCACCACACCACTGTCCTTGGTTCGTCACTCTTCAAACAGCCTCCCTGCCATGGGTGGCCCTTCAGACGACTACGGCCTCCGACAGCATAGCCTGTTGAATCTTTGTGACACGACGTCAAGGTGACTGCACTTAGCGGGGACTAAACTAACTAACACTAACCTAAAATGATTTAAATGATCGCACGACAAACATTTCTTTCCTTATAAGCTGGGCATCGGCCTTGTGCATGGTGTATAACTACAGTACTTGCATGACCTACTATTCTTCTCAAATGAATGTGTGTCTTCCTTTACAAATCTGGAATTATGAAGATTATTATTTCGATTTCTAACAAATTTATTGAAACTAATGCTACCCTCCCTGTTTCCCACAGCATCCAAATTTCCTTTATCGCTTATGGGACTGTCGTTCTGCGTTACTTTTTCTTTGTGCACTTGTCACCTCCGTCACTCGGTATGCTTCTACCGCCTGTGCAAACGTTAAATCAACTTGCTTCAGCAACTGAGTTTGTATCGATCTATCTTCTAAGCCGATTACATTTCGGTCACGCAACGTGGACTCTTCAGTGCTGAAACTGCAGCTCTCCCCCAACGCTCTCCTTCTCTTGAATTCCTGGTGTAGAATAAATACCTGTCGTGGACAATATTTGTGCGAGGACTAACAGAATTCTTAAAATTTTTCGACCACTTTTGTTACGCTTAAAAATTTTAACACCACCAAGACAGTAATTAACGCCATCACATGGGAAGGTTTTGATGCCATCAGGAACTTTCTGAAATTAAGAAAAGTACAACACCATACATTTAACCCTATTGAAGATCGGAGGACTCTAATGAAGCTGAAGGGAATTAATTTCTCCTACTCTACTGTCGAGGTTGAGGAGGAACTTAGAGCATCAGAAGGGGTTTCTGTGCTGAAGGTTTCGCTCTTCAAATCTCCAAGAGCAAAAGGCAAAACCTTCAATTGCTAAGTGGTAGAGAACAGCAAAGCATTTGACGTCACTGAAGTATACATGAAGACTCTATTACTAAACCGACGGATCCACTGGAAGCGACTCAAGACAAATGACATCGTCCGGTACGAAAACTGACAGCGTTTCGGATACTTCGCCACCAATTGCAATTCGACATACGGCTGTGTAAAATGCAAGCTAAACCACCAAAGCATAACAGAAACTAGCAGCTAAATCTACTTGTACCCTAATACCCTAACAAAAGCGGCATTGAGTTTTGCTGCAATGGCGAACATGGTTCTTAAACAAACACAACCAAAGCAGAGCTGACAGTCCAAGAGCGACAAATCAAAATAACTATCCCGTACACATCAGCGAAAAAGTCCTTCGAGTTTTCGGAGCCTTAGCCACGATAATGAAGAAAGCTCGTAACGCTTTCTCCCAACTTATCCAGGATGACCGAACAAAATAAGTCCGTGGCATTGACCACGTTTATTTTCCAATTGTGCAGTATCGTGTTAACTCGTTATACAGCCTCTACAAAAGGACGACTTTTCATCTATTCATGAGGACCAACAACCCGGATATTGCACTCATCAGTAAAACCATGCTGACCAGCCGGAATAAGATGAATCTAAAGGAATACGACTTCTTCAAGACTGACAAAGTAGAAGGAAAACGAGGAACAGGCATTCTCGTCGAAAACAATATCAATTTATCCATGATTAGACAACTCGCCATTCCTGGACTCAAATCATTCAAAGGTACTGGAATAGTAATTCGAAACTATGGCAGTCATTAGCATATACAACAAGTGCAATGCTTATACTTTGGACATTCAACAAGATATGCAGATACTGAACAGACACTCCCAACACTCATATGGTAAAATAGGCGGGGACTTTTACGCAAGGCATCTGATGTGGAGGGATACCGTCGATAGCACTGAAAGTTTCTTCAATAGTCAACTGGATCGATGATAACACTGACGTCCATTCCTTCGTAGAAGTTCCCCAGGACACCATCATTACTGGATTTTTATGTGGCAACCTCGAGCCTGGTTAATGTTCTCTATGAGATCCAGAACTATGACTGCAAGACCCTCACCAGTGATTCTGACAATGAAAAACCAGAAGCTGACTTTATTCATTTTCAGGAATTGGATGTTAACCTATTCCAAAGAGATGTCGTAAACTACATTTCTCTGCCCTCGGCGACCAGAAATCTCACCAATGATGATGATGATCACAGACAACGCCTCAGGAAGCTATTGCAAATAATTCGCAACCGGGAATAGAACTGCGATTATCAGGCTGTGTCAAGCGAAGTAAACTGCTCCAACATCGTGCACTTCAACCATGTTCAACTTCAAAAGAGGCTGCAAGACATTAGATATGGTCCCGACACATTCAAGAAGATGAACAGAATTATTTGTAAAAGTCCAAAAATGCCGGACGTTGTCACCACAAATTCAGGAACCGCCAAATCAGCAGACGAAAAGGCAGAAGCATTAGCAGACTACACCAAAGAAAGGCAACCGCTAATATGGTTCCTATGTAGTGCGAGCAAAATAGTTGAAGAACTGATTCTGCGGCGAGTAAAAGATGTATGCAGCCAACTCAAGATTATACCCTAAAATCAATTTGTCTTCCGTGAAAAGCACTCCACATTACACCCGCTAATGAAATTTCATCATGACATTACTTTGGCTTACTTACAACAACCATCAAGTTACAGTCGCATGCTTCCTAGACGTGAAGGAAGTACTTGACTCAGTATAGATTTAAGGACTTGTCCACAAAATAATTCTTCACTCCAGGTTCTTTTTTGTGCAGATAGAAGAGCGCCAATCAAAAGCGAAAAGCACCAGAGCTGGAGTCGCGAAAGGATCGAAGCTAAAACCATTGCTTTTCAACATTTTCACGTCCGCCAACCTCAGCTTGAGAACGAAACTACCAGCTGTCTATTCGCCGAAAACTCATTCACATATGTACAACTCAAAGTCCCCAGCCATAGCAGCACGAAGCACACGCTAGGAAGCTATGCAGTACTACTTAAGATGGGGCATACGAATCAACATGGGCAAATCTGAACTGATCTGTATAGGAAGACCCACCAGAGGAACCAGAGCTAGGTTGGCCACCAACTGCAGCAACATAAAAATAAACCTGCCTGACGAGTCATCACTCTCAACCACAAACAACATTCAGTACCTTGGAGTCAACTTCAACGAGCGACTTTGATTCAACCCACACCTAAACGCTGTTCTCAGGAAGGCATTACTTGAATTTCACCGAGCTTACCCGCTGTTGAAGAAGTAAAATGAACAAAACTACCGTTTGGTATACCGTCTAAAAAACATATAAATGAAGAAGATGGAAGTGTTTGAAAGAAAACTCTTGAGGATATGCACAGGACTGCACTACGATCCAATCCAGAAGAAAAACATAGGTCACACTTTTCAAGAAAATTGCTCTAGTTGCTCTAGTTGCTCTAGTTCTCTTGTCTGTAACGCACGCGTTATTGATCTGCTCTCTAAAACAATGAATTCAATGTGCTTAAAATGTTTGAGGATAATACAAAGATGACCAACCACCTCAAAACCGTATGAGCACACTGGGCCTTACCAATAATCATTTTTAACCTTCACACTAAATATTTTATAGGTCTCAATATGCAATTTTGTATGGAAAATTTCGCCATTGTGAGCTCGAAAAATTTAGCCTGCACACTAAAAATGATTATTTGTACCGCGGACTGAATCACTGAGGTCAACCTAGACAACGATGCATAGTATACGGGTATGAATCCGAGTAGACAGCCACAATTCATGTAAAATAGATTTAAGAAAACAAACATTGTGTACCGTTTTGCCACTGTTGTTGAGCCAACGCATTTCAATATTTATTATTTACTACCATTTGTTATACCCATTCTTAAGTCGAATTGTATAGGTAATACAAAAAGTTTCATAAAAGCAAATGTTGTTTATTGTAACATACTGTAAAACAAATTACATACAGCATTTCATCTCTGCACACTCTCCCCAATAAAATAAGTTAAGTGAATAGCTATGTTGTGTTTAAGGCAGTGAAAGTGGTTCTGCAGGGGCCACTAGTTTTCTTTGAAACGTGAGGTAAAATAAGTGAAAAAAAGTGTGGTCCACACCAAATAACTGTAACTTTCATAATAATAACGTGAGAGCTTTGCCGAAACATGAATCGGGTGCTTCAGGTGCGTAATTTATAATATTAATTCAAAATTTGGAATTGCGTTAGTATTTTTTTTAAATTTAACTTGCGTTAACAATTTATTAAGTACATTTTTAAACCTCAAGATTAAAGTAAGTTTCTACATGCTTCCCCGCCGAGATTTTAATACAACCATATAACATGACTTATTGCCTACACAATTCCGAAGAAATGTGCTACCGTTTTTTTATTTTTTCTACAAAACGACCATTTCATTAGACATCTTAATATATAAAAACGTTCGTGCGTATGTATGTCTGACAATCACGACTGAACCACAGAAGCTATCCCCCTTATATTCACACCATATGTTTGTGTGGTGCTCCGGATGGTTTATGTTTATTTTGGACCTTATAGGGGGCGCTGGGGTCGCTTTTTTGAAAATCTTTTGCTTTTGCCAAAATTTGGACCCGATAGGTGGCGCTGTGAGATATTTACGACAAGTTAGATTTCCCTGCAGAATAATTTTGTATCAACAACATTAAATTTAATTGTAATAATATAGTTGGCGTTGGTTGTCTATACTTTTTTGAATTTGACATTTCAGTACCTAATTCATGTTTCATTTAGCTGTACAATTGTTTGACCAAAAACTCCAAATTAGTTTTTAATCAATTTTAAATAGGTAAATAACATTTCCATTCGTTTTCCGGCACAAATAACATAACCAAGGGAAATGTTCTTTTTTAGCATACACACATAAGTGTACAAATTGCAGTGATATAATACTGAAAAAAGAATAAAATGCCTGGACGACGAAGTTTGAATATTGGTCTTAGTGGCCGACAAATTCGCAATAGGCAACAAAAAAGAAAGAAGTTAACACCAAAACAAGTCATGGGGAAATGCACTTAAAAAAAAAAAAAAAAACTGCATAGAAATCGAGTAGCGACACACTGACACCTCAAATACAAAAAAAAAGAAGTACTCTGCTCATTCGTGAGTAGGGAAGGTAGTAGTTCAAAGGTACCACCATAACACCTTCGGTACCGGTGTGGAGAGAAAAGGTAAAAGGCTTACCAACCAATTTGATAGGTGTGGTTAGTTTTCTTTTTGGCTGTTAATGTTACAAATATTTCGTTAAGAGTTAGTTAATCCTTTCCCTATTTTCTTCCTATCCGTTTAATACTCCCAATTTTCAAACTTTCCTATCAAAATTGTCAGGCATGTAAAAGTACGGTAGTCCGCAAGACAAGCTAAACATCCCACCCCACCGACGAGCTATAAGCACTGGCTTAAACAAGCATTCCTGCCTTGCTTTGTTGACCCTACAGCTTTTTCATCGAAGTCAAAATTGAGATTCCTGTGTCTATACATGTGGAAGGAAATAGATGTGCGTTAGTCGGGTAAAAACTTGAGAACGGCTCGACCGATTTTAATGATTTTTGTTTTGTTTTGTTTGTCTTGAATCAGAGATGGTTTAGGGAAAAGGAAACATTTAGCAAGACTTAAAAGATAGGATACTTTTGGACCCTATAGGCAATATTTACGATCTCCAAAGCCACTCAGCCGATTTCAATGAAAATTTGTTGATGTGTATGGTTGGTTCCAGTTATAGGAAAATTGTTTACCTCTTATGTAGGAAGTACTTTGCAAAAGATAAGCGGGATTAGGAAAACGGGTTGTGGCACCTCCCATTTAAAAAAAAAAAGGAAAAAATCAAACGTCTAAGTTGTAGTTATAATAAAAATTGTTAGTGGACTTAATACGAAAGTCACGTACAAAACCTGCTATATATTGGAGACTGATGGCAATTATGTGCGCTCATAACTCGGGAACGGATCTTTCGATTTTTACGGTGGATTCGTATTGGCCTAAGGAAGAACATAGGTATGCTAATTTTCCCCGTGCGAACTTTAAGGCGATGAGATTGGGGATAGAAGTTTGTATTTAGAAGAAACCTTTTAAAAAATAGACTGGATAGAAAAACGGTAGTGTCACTTCAAATACAACAAAACATTTTTAAAGTTTTCGAAACTTTGTAACGGATCCCGTTTGATGTGAATGTGAAAAATCTCAAGTCAAATGTCATGCAAGCGACGATTTTGAGGTGCAAATTCAAAGGCAAACATTCGCAATTCCCGGACTTATACTTATTCAGAACGATTTGCCATTGCGTCATTCATTACTTATAGACGCCTTTGGCAACAAATTAACTTTTAGTCTAAATTAGAAGAAATAAAGCATTAAATATGACTTTAAGTTAGAAAATAGTTAGATTGGAGTCACCGCCAGTGATGCTAATCAGGATCGAAGTTTGTATGCCTATACCCGTAAAAAATTATGCATTTTTGGTAAAAAAGATAAAAATTGCATATCTTACAAAGGAACTGCAACTAACCTACAAGGTGATCCAAGAAATTGTTATCAGAATGTTGGTCGATGGATAGGCGATTCTATCTTTTTTTTATCTCTATAATCCAAGGTTTTGGTTTCGTGAGTAAGTCAAATAGACAATAATTGAAAAATAAACATGAATAGTTGTAAATAATTTTTTGTAATGCGACCAGATGAACCAGATTTACCAAATTCAAAATGAACATATTTGTGAGAATTGATTGTAAAAAACAATTCACAAAAAGTTATGCCTATTTCCTAAAAACTATTCCTCAAGTATCGGAATTATGCTTAGAAGGCATACTAATGGTGGAGCTAGCATCGCTGACTTAAATAAAAAGTCTCATTTGTCACAAGCGTCTTTTCCTTTCAAACCTAGACAGGGAAGGTATCAAAGTCGTTGCGTATGCGGATGACGTGGTCGTTCTAGTATCAGGAATGTTTCCGAACGTGATAAGTGAAATCATGGAAAGGGCTCTGGGTAAGATTAGCGGTTGGGCTACAAGTTGTGGTCTTAGCGTTAACCCAAGTAAAACTGAACTGATGCTTTTCACCACCAAAACCAAAATACCAACATTCTCACTTCCCCGCTTAAACAATCAAAGTCTTCCTTTATCCACCAGCGCTAAATACCTTGGAGTCATGCTTGACCCCAAACTCAACTGGAAGCATAATATCGAACACCGAGTGCGGAAGGCAAGCATAGCTTTCTACACTTGTAGTAAAACCTTCGGCAAGAAGGAGGTGGGGCTTCAACCAAAGATGGTTCGCTGGATGTACACAGCAGTGGTACGTCCCATCCTCACCTACGGATCACTGGTATGGTGGCCCGCTTTAAGCAAAGCATATAACGTCCTTAAATTAAGTAGAGTCCAAAGAACAGCTGGAATAGGAATCACAGGAGCCCTGCGATCAAGTCCGACCGCTGCCCTCAATGTCATTCTCAATTTCCTGCCAGTGGATCTGCATATAAAAAACACTGCAGCGTGTAGCGCTGTTAGATTGAAGGAATCTAAGTGTTGGTCCGAAAGGCCTTATGGTCATACCAGCATCCTTCTTTCCCTTCCTGCCGGCTTAGGCCGTATGTCTACAGACTACATAGTACCCAAATACGACTTCCATAAAAACTTCTCTGTTAGAGTCCCCTCTAGATCAGAATGGGAGGAGAATGCGGTCGTTAATGAATTCGACATACCTATCTTCACAGATGGTTCCAAGATGGAATGTGGAGTAGGAGCAGGCATTTTGTCAACAGAATTAAACATCGCTAAAAGTCTTCGCCTACCCAACGTAGCTAGTGTATTTCAAGCAGAAGTACTCGCAATTAAGGAGGCATGTAGACTGCTCCACAATAGTGCGACTCCCAAAAGAAAAATAGGCATCTTCGTCGACAGTCAGGCCGCGATTAAGGCTGTCGGTTCAACTAAGTCAACGTCCAAACTTGTTGTGGAATGCAGGGAGATACTGACCAGGGCTTGTCACCGGTTTGATATCACTCTCGTCTGGTTTCCCGGCCATAGGAACATCGTAGGGAATGAGAAAGCCGATGAACTTGCCAGATTTGGCTCAGCTCTGTGCGTGTCTCATGCGGAGGGAGTCTTCCCTCCGCTGGGATATGTTAAGAGAGAAATCCTCCTGCACTTCACCTCATCGGCTGAGACTAGATGGTTGAACCTGACGGACTGTGTCATTTCAAGGAAGATCTGGCCAACCTACGATGATGCCAGAACAAGCAACCTTTTAGCCAGAACGCGTATAGATGTTGCCAGACTAACGGCAATCAGTACGGCCTTTGTATTGGCCTTTAGGAACTCACGCAGCCAAGCTTGGTATCCCCCACAATACCCATTGCCGTAGCTGTGCTGACACAAACAAGAGTGAAACAGTGTTCCATCTTTTTTGTGAGTGTCCGGCCCTAGCCAAAACCAGACGCAGTACACTAGGTCATCTCTTTTTTGATGACCTTTCGGCCATTCAAAGCATCCATTTTCACAAGATCATCAAATTTCTCAACTCCACAGGCTGGTTTTGAGCTCTCTTAACTCCCATCACCCCCTTCCATTTCAGGTTCCGTTAGTTGTGGTTTCAAAACGGCGCTCAATGCGCTACTTGTGTCTTTCCCTCGTCGGGAAATACAGCCACCTAAACCAACCAACCAACCAACAAGCGTCTTTACTTTTTCGGAGTTATTATTTTCATAACATTAACGAATTTGGGCGGAAAGAAGTTCGCCGGGCCAGCTAGTTACGATATAGAAATTTCGTATATTTATTTTACTTCCTTACGTTTTGGTACAGGTTCACATTCAAATGACCTATTTTTAAATCGGATGGAGTTATTTAACATAAATGAAGAAGTGTGGAATGGCCACATTAGAACAAAAATTTTATTATTTAAAATTAGACCTTCAAGCCCCCACCCATTACCCTGTGGAAAATGTGCATGAGCTAAACCACATTATTTCGAATTTTTATAAATGGGCACAATCTGATCGCAATGAAACCCGATTTACACACAAAAATCATGCATAGCTTCAGAAATCCATTGGTTTCTAACAGTTTTTGTTGAAAATCTAAGAAAATGTGACTTAAAAAATATTGTATCTACAAAAAAAGGTTTTTATTTTTGAATAACCGCTTCTTAAACAGAAAAAAAAAATTGTTCCAGTTTTCAGGGTATCTTGCCCCACTGTGTGTCAGTGGCGTGTGCTAAGAATACACTGTTTAAACCTCTGAGAGAAAGGATATTTTAGGAAAATTTGCAATTCTCAAATCTTTAAAGATGCAAATTTGAGTTTTGTGTTAATTGAGTAGAATATCACGCAGCATTAAACCCACTATTAAATGGGGTTGGCACAAAACATTTGTATACCTAATCCATCACAAAAAAACTTTCATTCCAGTGGGATACCGTTCAAGAAAACAACTGGTCGATTTGACGAGTGTTTCGGTATATTTTCTTCTATTTACAAATGACAAAAAAAAAGATAAAGTGGAGGAAAGTATTAACAATTTGATTTGATCAAAAATTCACCCAAGAGAAAACATTCACTTAAGGAAATTGCCACTGCGCATTTGGGGAAGTTCCAAATCCAACTCCTTTTGGGCGGAATATAACGGGTGTTTTTCTTATGTCGTTTTCGATTTGGCTTTTCAGATTTTGATCTGAGATTTCAGATTTCTGCTGGCAAATCGAACATAAAATCTGAATTATATATTTTGGCGGCAAAAAAAAACATATTTACACTTGCACTCGAAATCCATTTCAATTGACTTTCACACATTTATAGTACTGCATTTCGAAATCATTTAATATAAAAACTCGATCCCATACGAGTTAAATAAATAATTCAGTTAAAAAAGCAATCGTTCCAACGACAAACAATTCGTAACCGACGCTGTGTGTCATAAACATTGGTGTTAGTGAAAGTATGTGTAAAATCTGAGGAAAAATTGAGATTTCTCAAAAGTGATCTGAGATCAAAAAAAAGATTGATTTTTGTGGCAAATAGAACATGAAAAGCAATCTCGATCAAAAAAAAAATTGATTTTTTGTCAAATCGAAAACGACATTAGAGTTATAGAACTTTAAGTTGACAACAATATTTTAACTGGCTGCCATTTTGTCAGCTGTCAAAGTATTTATTTGTAGTTTGGTCTGGCATTTCAACATGAAATAGACTGAGTCCTGAATAACGCTTCCAAATTGTGCATTATTTATTGTGAAAATCATGGTTCTGTTCAAAATACGTATCACGCCCTACGTCAATTTTCATAAGCGAATTTTGTTTAGCGATGATGCTCACTTTTGGTTGAATGGATACGTTACGTCACTAAACAAAACAGCCGTATTTGGAGTGATGATAATCCTCAATTGTATGTTTAGACACCGCTACATCCACAAAAACTGACTGTTTGGTGTGCTTTATGGTTTGGTGGAATAGTTTGCCCGTAGTCCTTTAAAAACGATGCTGGCCAGAACGTTACAGTCAACGGTGACCGCTATAGATCCTGACTGACTTTTTCGTTCATCAATTGAACAACCATGACGTGCAGGAGCTGTGGTTTCAACAAGACGGCACCCGCATAGTTTCACGTTGCGGATTCGTGAATTGACCTCCAAGATCGTGCGATTTAACGCCTCTTTACTATTTTCTGTGGGAATATGTGAAGTCACTAGTCTACATCGATAAGCCCGAAACGATTGACCACTTGGAGGACAAAATTCGCCGCGTTATTGCTGATATACGGAAACAATAATGTTTGAAAAAGTCATCGAAAACTGGACCTCCAGATTAGACTACGTCCGAGCCAGCCGTCGCGGTCATCATATGCCAGAAATCATATTTACATTATAATGCCAGAAGATTATCTTTTGAATAAAATAATTTTCATGTCAATTTAAAAGAAATATCTCTGTTTTATTCTATTTCAAGGTTCTATAGACCTCTAAAAAACTGTCTTTACTTGCGAATTCAAGGGCCGAACTATTAAAATTATAAAGTTCTTATTTCTGAAATTTGAAAATTGTTTTGCAACCAATTTATGTAAATAACGGGTGATTTTTTAGCTGGTTTGGTTTTGGCAACACTGGTTTTGACAGCTGACGTGTGTTTAGTCACTGTGTCACTGTCAAACAGCTTCAGTTTGGTTTGCAATTTAACCATGGATCGTCTTACAAATGAACAACGCTTGCAAATTATTGAATTTTACTATCAAAATTCGTGCTCGGTTCGAAATGTTCATTTTCGCTTTTTTATCGAAAAATTGTGTTCAGCGATGAGGCTCATTTTTGGTTGAATGGGTACGTAAATAAGCAAAATTGCCGCATTTGGAGTGAAGATCAGCCAGAAGCATTGCAACAGCTACCAATGCATCCCGAAAAAGCCACTGTTTGGTGCGGTTTATGGGCCGGCGGCATTATTGGGCCATATTTCTTCAAAGATGATGCGAATCGCAGCGTTACTGTCAATGGTGAACGCTACCGAGCGATGATAACAAACTTTTTTTTGCCCGAAATGGAAGTTCTTGACTTGCATGATATGTGGTTTCAACAAGACGGTGCCACATGCCACACAGCACGCGAAACAATGGCGCAATTGCGAGGCGAGTTTGGTGAACAGTTAATTTCACGTTTCGGGCCGGTCAATTGGCCGCCTAGATCGTGCGATTTGACACCATTAGATTATTTTTTGTGGGGGTATGTCAAGGCTAATATGTATAGGGACAAGCCCGCTTCGATTGACGCACTGGAAGCCAACATCCATGCATTCATTCGTGAGATACCGGCCGATATGTGTGAAAGAGTATGCCAAAATTGGACTCAGCGGATGGGCTACCTGAGACGCAGCCGCGGTCAACATTTGCATGAAATTATCTTAAAACATTAAATTGCAAGGTTCAAACTATCGATTCAAATAAATATTTCATTCATTTTTTCGAATCTTTTGCGTTTTTTTTTAAAAAAAGTTCTAAGCCTCTTAAAAAATCACCCGTTATTTAGTGACATTTTGCAAAAAAGTTAAAAAAAAATTGTGTAGCGAAAATGTTAGGTAAAATTGTAGAAGTTCTGCATCGCTTTTACGGATATGAATAGGTTTCTGAAAACTAGAAAAATAAATAAAATGATGTACTCTAAATGCAAAATTAGAAATATGTCAAATCCACTAACTGATTTCTATTATAATATCTCCACGGCTCACCAACACACTCGCATTAAAGCTACTTCCGCCATGGGCAAAATTGCGTTAATAGAATTTAATCCGTTGAATTAGAAATTATCGTTGGTTGTAGTTTTTTTTGGGAATAAGTGTACTTTTGCTTAAAATATTTATAAAACAATATCAATGTAGATTGCTTGAGCGAAAATAAAAATATTTTGTAAAATTTTCTTGAGTTATTTTAGAAAAATGTACGCACAAAATCGAAGTTAATGATAAATCAAAAAGCGGA
The DNA here is from genome assembly GCA_949126925.1 of Cheilosia vernalis. Classification (NCBI taxonomy): domain Eukaryota; kingdom Metazoa; phylum Arthropoda; class Insecta; order Diptera; family Syrphidae; genus Cheilosia; species Cheilosia vernalis. The sequence goes on from OX421358.1 coordinate 48,192,908, forward strand.
AAATCTACAACCAACGTTTGTCCTATTCTGTTTCTGGAATATTTCCTTTATTTGTTGTTAACCAAACAAAATAATTCGCCTTTTAAAATTATTAATAAATAACCAATATCATGGTAAATACCGGTTCCGACCTCTATCACATTCCCCCGGGTTGGCAGCACTTTTTTCGTGAAGTCACGAATTCTAATTTATTTAATACCGATAGAAAAAAAATACGGCGGAATTTGAAAAAAAAAAAAAATTGAGGAGGCCAGCAGCAAAGAGGATAGGAGCTGGTGGTCTCAGTATGATTTGTCTATGGTACGATTGTGCATTTCAACAAATTTCAATAATAGGCGTTTTTCTTTTTTTAGTTCAGAGCACAACCTGAACTGTTATACAAAAAGTTCGTGTTTCTTTTTTAGCTCAGACACTTCAGAGCTCGAATTTGTGTTTCTTGTTTCGCTCAGAGCATGATCAGAGCGCGCTCTATGAGCTCAGAATAAATTGACAGAGCATTCTGAGTAAAAAGCAGAGTACACATGTACTTGCACACTTCCAGTCACATTTGAAGGACAAAAAAAAAGGGAAAAACAAAACATCCTCTGAACGCTCTGAGCACGCATGGTTCAGAGCGCGCTCATAATGCTCGAACTCTGTTCAGTGCTCAGCTCTGAACTAAAAAAGAAAAACGCCTAATACGAGTACAACAGTATAAGGAACCTTGCTACATTTACACGGTCACACATTCCTAACACGGAAGATTAAAGGGATGCTAAATATTAAATAGCCGTGTGACTGAAAGGGTCAGTATTACCATTGTATATAAATCTAATAGTACTCTCATCAGAGGAAATCGACACTAGCGCCTCTATAGAGCAAGGGCCCGATTACTTTATTTTCCTATCATTGACGGCAACCATAGTTTTGCACTCACCACAGACACCAAATTGCTGTCACTGAGAATAGAAAAATGCAAGAGAGAACCAAACGAAATAGTAAACAGAATGAAACCACCCCTACAAATGGCAGGATTTGTTATTAGATCTAAAAAAAGAGAAGAACACAGAAGCACTTCTGTTCGCTTCGCATGAATGTACCTGCTGCGTATACTCGTATAGTTGTGTGTGTACGCATAAAGTGCAACACAATTTTCTGGATTGTGCGAACAAATAGATATGAGATAATTTGTGTATCATCTCATCTCGCATGCGCAAACTATTTTTTTCTTCTTTCGATCTTTGCTTGTTGGTGATATTTTTTTGATGTATGTTTTCTATGGATGTTTGTGTGCAACAGAGCTCGTTGCCTAAAAAATTCCTAACTTTAACAATTTTTGGGTTATCTGATTATTAGGGTAATTGGACGAAAATACAAATTTTTCGGATGTTTTATGTAGGTATGCCAATAAAAGGATTTCCACGCCCTTTCCGCTGGAAACTAAATTGTACTTGCAATACTAAATATATAGGGTGGGCATAGGCAAAAATTGATTTAAAAGCATTACGGAACCAAAGTTACCACAAGTGTTTTGCCTTTTATTTTAAAGTAAAGCTATTAATTTACATTTAGAAGTTTCTTATAAGTTTCGCTTATTTGAAAAATTTAATGTGTTTTAAAGAGTTATGTAACGTATGCGCTACAATTAGAATAGACTAAGTGGTGTGCTTGTTTTAATTATTATTATTATTATTTATTTCATTATTCTCATATTACAATTAACAAACTTCAAAATAAATAGTAAATATTGTAGCTAAAAGTTTTGAGAATAGTTAGTGACATTTTGTATTAATTAACATATTAATAGAGGCAAATGTCACATTATATAAACTTAATTATTGTGGGGTGAACAAATTAAAATAAGAATAACAATTTTAATATACAAAAATAAAGAAGAATGTATTACTTATAATATAATTTATTTCAAAAACGAACAGTATTACAACAAAAAACAAAATATTACACGATGTAGTGCAGCAAAATTTCAATTTCAGTGTGATTAAAGCCAAGAAGCCATTGTTTCACTTTTTTCATAAAAGTAAATAAATTTGCAATGAGTCGTATATCTTCAGGAAGGCTATTGAATAATTTACAAGACAGAATGGAATATGAGTTTCTATAGCAAGTGGTACGAAAGGGTGGAATGAACACAAGAGGTTGATGACGGCTCCTCAAGCTATAAGCGCCATAGATCGGACTTTGCAAATAACCACTTCTTATGAAAAATATCTTTAGGACTTTAAAATAAAACAAATGCCTAACCGGGAGGATATCCATGCGTTTAAATAATACCATAGAGTGAGCTAGACGAGACGAATGGCAGATCTTTCGTATAACACACTTCTGAAGTACTATCAGAGCCTGAATTTTATTCAGATAACCACTTCCCCAACAGCTTATACCGTATTGTAATTTCGAATGAAATATCCCATAATAAATTCTTTTAAGAACATTAAAATTACAGAAATTCTTTAGACGGTAAAAGCAACGAGTGGTGGAGAGCAGATATTCCTTCAAACTTTGAATTTGATTAGCCCAACTCAGATTCCGGTCAATTATTACACCAAGATACTTAAAATGGCTTACATTTTCAATTTTAAAGCAATTGATATGACAGGGAACACACACATCGAAAGATACATTGGAACATGGAACAGAAAACGAACTATGAAACAGGTTGTACCTTGTACATCTAGAAGCATGGAATATGATATCGATATCCGGATACTCCTGGTTAATGAGACTGAAGAACATAAGTTTTGTTTTATTGCTTACTATTAGCTTATGCTCAGCAAACCAGATTCTTAGTAATTCAACATCATTATTTATATCAGCCACTAGATTTAAGGGATTGACGGAATTGTATGCAATACCAAGATCATCAGCAAAAGCTCTGATCTTTCCTACGAATGGTTGGGTAAATAAAGAGTTGATATAAACCAGAAATAAGATAGGTCCAAGAACTGAACCTTGAGGAACGCCAAGATTAATAACCCTAGAGTTACTAAATTTAGTTCCAATCTTCACTATTTGGATTCTGTCTCTCAGATACGACATAAGCCAGCTATGTATTGAACCGCGAAAACCCACATTATGCAGCTTGTTTAAAATACAATTATTATTATTTTAAAGTGCATACGCCCTAAGTTTTAAATGAAAATGCCTGTTAGAGATGCCTATACTCATTGCCTCAGCGTAAAAAAAAACGTTTTCCTTATTATTTTTTCAAGTTCCAAATGACCACCGAAAGGAAATTTGGTTAAAACATTCTCGGAACACACATTTTGAAAAAAACTGCCTATTTTTGCGAGAAACATTTTTACCCAAAAGATATAATAACAAAGGGGACACGAAAATGCCTTACTAAAAATGCAAATCCAATGTCAGCTATAGCTGTGTGTAAATGTACTGACACTGTAATTGGTGACCCGTGCTTTGGGGTTATAAATTTTAGGGAAAGTGCAGGTATTTTAAAAGTTGCTACTGTGATAGAAGAAATTCAAAATGATTCACCTCCATTATTAGTAAATAAAGGCCTCTTCCTCGCAGTTTCCATCTCCCCATAGACAAACAAATAACAAAACATTAGAAGCAAATAGCATTAAGACGACTATATCTCGTTTTTTATTTGATACCCCAAAAAGATTAAAAGAAAATAGAGAATACAATTTGCAAAAAAATGTCGAGCTTCAATTAGAATCTAAAAACCCTGATGTAAGTACGTTTGTTAATATGCAACTATTTCACAAGCCTAAGGCACATTTTAACGACGAAGAAAAGGATATTTGCTTTATACCCATATGCTAGATACGGGATTTAGTATGCCAACAATAAGTACAATTTATCGTTGGCATTCTGCATTAAGCTTGCCAACAGGCTTTTCAAAGCAAATTACAATGTTGTTAAAAAAAAAGGCGACGACTATGACGGACATTGAAAAAAAATGCATTCTGCTCTTCGACGAAATGGCGATAAAGCCCGAACTAGAATATAATACGAAAACGGACTTAATATATGGGTTTACTGATTTTGGCGAGCTAGGTAGGCGCAATACAGTTGTTGCTTCCAAAGTGATGGTTTTCACCCTTCGTGGACTAAATAAAAATTGGAAGCAGACGGTGTCTTATTATATAGGATGTCCATCAGGAGCAGATATTGCTGAGCTATTGAAGATAAATATATCAAAATGTGGGAAATAATTACAAAATTGTTCGAAGAAGATTCGAAAAATATATTTCAAGTTTGTTTTAAACTAACAAAAAGCCATATAAGCCCGAATTCGTTTGAAAAATTATCTGTCAAGTTGGCCACTCAGGTTTTTAGCGCAAATGTTTCGGCTGGAATTTTTAATGCTATTGCCGCAAACTGCTATACAACAGATGCTGATAAAAAAGATCATATCTCATCAGAATGGATCTACATTGAGCTAAGTGTAACAGGTACATATTTCTCTTGTCTTGCCAACGTACAGCTACAGCCAACCATTAACCAACACAATCATGATCATATCTCATAAACCTCACGGGTAGGACGAACGATTCTGCTCCCAGTCACATCACATATCACATACCCACAAAGGAATCCAAAACAAGTAGGCACGCGTACGACACGACACACGGACACGAGGTACCACGACCACGACAAGAGTGTATGTGTGTTTTTTTGTCGTTCTCCGTCCTTTCGCTCACTCAAAACAATCCTTCTCTGAGATAAAGGTTATTCTTTTGCTAACCATGCGACCATACGCCCTCTACAGAGCAGAGGCCCAAATAAAAAAATTCGTCTGATGAGAGTACTATTAGATTTATATACAATGGTATTACATAGCGATGGCCAACGAAATTCCGCATTCCTATAAAACAATATGGCTTCCGGAAATGATGAACGAATATTTATTTAACTTTCTTCGTATAACTAATGAATTGTTGGTTTAATTTACTGAAACTTACTAAAACTCTCATTTCACATGTTTTAAATAAGAAACAAAAATGTTTATTTCCGTTTTACGTATCTATAATTATGGGTAGAACATCCATGACACTTTAGGCGTCTGATTTGTGATCTCATTCTTACGCATTTATGTAATAGCATTGATCTCTCTGTCCCGTCTCGTGCATGCGTGATGGTGTAAATGCAGTTTAAATCATAGTCGAGTTTAGACATTGTATAACATAGGTTACTTTTATTGCATTTTTCTTAACAAATTGACAATAGTTTAATACATACGTATTTTTAAAGGTCGTCAAAACAATATGGACTTCTGTTATGGTGGACTTCCAGGATTTTATATATCTGAGTTTGGAACGAAACGAAAAGGCGGACAAATACGATTTACATCACACCAAACAAAAAACTTAGAGCATCGCTTCTTGAGCTCAAAATATTTGTCACCAGAAGAAAGGAAGCATTTAGCTAACCAATTGAAACTAAGCGACAGACAAGTGAAAACTTGGTTTCAAAATAGAAGAGCGAAATGGCGTCGGTCATGCCAATCAAAAAGCAGTGGCGGACAAACGCAAGACTCCAATGAAAACTCTTAGAATATAACTGTCAATCAAAAAAGTATTACCAAATATCTGTATTAATATCTATTGAATTATATTTTTTTAGTAAAATGTTAATTTAAAGGTTTTCTAAGTTTTGTAACGTTTAATGTTAATTATATGTTTTCTATGTCAGATTTTACCTACATATTCTTATGAAACAATTTTACTTTGCAGATTATTTTTAACTCTTTCCATAATGACCTGACTCGGTTCATTATGTAAAAGATTTCTTCGCTTCCTTACCCAATCACGTTGAAGAGCTTACTAGTAATCATTTTTAACCTTCACACTAAATATTTTGTAGGTTACAGTGGAGAATTCCTATCGCGCAACGTGTAGCGTAGTAAAAGATCAGAATGGCAAGAATGCATTTACAGTATACTCCCCAACCCTCTTAATATCAGCAAATTAGTCACGTGTCGGGAATCGCAAATGCCATCCAATGCATTACAAGTGTTGACGAACATGGCAATTCCAACCAACTGTCTTCAACGCAGTAAGCTGAAGACTGAACGAAAGAGGTTTGAGGTGCACTGAACTTCAAACGACAGGCCGGCAATGGAAGTCAGAACCAAAATGGTGCCCTGGTATCTGGGCTTTTGGCTTTTTCTTCGGTCACGTTTTAAAAACAAGAACTACCTTTGATTTGAGACAAGAACTACTTTTGATTTTAATTCATAAGCAATACAGCTGTAAGCATTTTGAATTTCATAAAATTGTAATGAGTATGTTACGAATGGCAACTCTTGCCATACGTGTTATTGTAAAATGACATGTAAGAGTTTAGTTCTTGATCGGTCTCTGGCAGAGAGAGACGTATTTATCAACCGAGGAAGCGGAGATAATAAATGTAGGTTTTACTCTACATTTTTCCCACAACAAAAGTCGTACCGTTTTTCATTTTTAATCGGCGGATTATACATTATGGTCCTTCGGGTCGGATTAGAAAAAAAAATAATAGTTGTGTAGTGAAAAGTGAAAACAAAAAAGGACAAAACAATGGAGCTATGGAAAAAAACAGGAAGATTTAAGTGTAGAGCGGATTGGTGACACAAGGATGTGCGCACTTCACTCACACACAAAAGGGAGTATTTATTTTTTTTCTCTTTTCACTATATTATTCACAAAATATATGCCTATGTAATTTGGCGACTTACAATCACTGTTTTCAAAATACAAAATTAGGTATTTGTTTTTGGTGCCTTACAACCACCAAATTCAAATAGAAATATAAAATGCATGTCGGAACGTGCAAAATGGAAATTATATTTTTTGTAATTTGGTGACTTACAACCACTAAATTTCAAATACCTGTACCTATGTAGGGGGAAAGCGGGAGACTTGAGCCACTTTTTGTTAGATCGTTAATAAAAATTTGTTTATCAATCACAGCCACATGTTAAATGGATTTTTTTATAGCTACATTTATCTATTTTAAAAACGGTCTCTTAAACTTATAATAAACGCAAGAAATTTTTGGCAAATGCCAAATGTTTGAAAACAGATTTTCGGCTCAAGTCTCCCGCACCACCGGGAGACTTGAACACCCCTTCGGGGAGAGTTGAACATACTCAAATCCTACGAGAAAAACTATAAAACGAATAATTTATCCACTTCCAATGTGATTATAATTTATTTTTATTGTTTTATTGGTTTATGTACTTCAGTTTCTTAGCATATATAAAGTAAAAAAAAGGTAAACAAAAACTAAACTTCAGAAATACGACGAAAATAAATCAATAACTTAAATAACCTATTACAAGGTTTATTTCTTTGAGTTTTTTAATTAAATTATTTTTTTTTTATTATTAAAATTAAATACAAGGCTTTAAAACACTTACATAACATTTCATCAGAGCAAATGGAGATTTGAGCCACTGATCAACTCTCCCTTTAGAAACTGTCTCAAGTCTCCCGTTCGCATTTTTTAACAAATTTATATTCATAATTTTTGTTATATACAAACTAGAATGGTATCATACTAATATTTACAATGTAGAATATCAATATTGTTAGGTAACATCAAATTGATTTATTTAACGCTTTACAGATCAATTTTATAGAAAAAAAAGAAAAATTTTTTTTTTTACTATTGGCACTGCAAAACACCTTTTCTCTTCCACCAACCAGAGACAGCTGATGATTTAGAATTATTTTTGTGTGCAATTAGCTCGTCACTGTCTGCATCGCATACACTTACACTTGTTAGATTTCAATGGAATTTGAGCAAATTATTGAGAGTGGCTCAAGTCTCCCATATGTTCAAGTCTCCCGCTTTCCCCCTACATATCATAAACTAAGCATTAAATAGACGGTCAGCTCCCGCGCACCTACCCGATTCCCCCCGCAAATTTTGAAAGAAAAATTCTCTCTTAAATTTCGTATCGGTGAATACGTGTGAGGCAACAAAACAAAAAAAAAAGTGAATGGAGGGGGTATAATGAAATACTGACACTCAGCAGTCATCCTACATCGTGGAATTTCTACCTTTTGTGGACATTTTGTTGCCCGAAAAACGATTCGTACAAAACAAAAATAAAGCATCAAAATGGTTTAACTATCATGAATCTGACGAAAAAACATTCGAACTACAATGGAACACACCTATAAAAAGAGATTCGTCTTTTAGCAAAAGATTTCTAGTACCAAGAAATAATCATTATAATGTTAACAAAATGCGATTTTTATACTCAAGGTTAATTTAATGTGAATTTCTTTCCGAATAATACCAGCTTTACTTTTTGAAGAAATATTTTTTCATAAGCAAATCGAGGGTATTTGAGTACGGCGAAAAGGGAAAAATGCCCTCGCTTCGTGGGAAAAATAAAGAGAGAATGCAAAGAACACTGACTGTGTTTAGTGTGTATTTGGTGATTTCGATCAGCTGATGGATGCGTTCCCACAGTTAAGATTGTTTGTTTTATTTCACCACGAAAACGTGCTTTGCAGAATGGTGCAAATATTCATTCGTGGAAATAAAATAAAACATTTTTGTTTTTACAATTATTATTGTGTTTGTTTTCGTTTGTTGTTTTTGGCGAAATGTTATTTAGCCCGCGAATGTCGACAGAAAAAAGGCAACGGATTCAAAGCGAAGAACTAAGGAATATTAATACTTAAAATGTGTTGGGGTTCTGAGCAGAGATATTAACATTTCTGAGTGGGTATAATTTATGAGTTATAATATTTTCATGAAGTAACCGTGTAATAACCGAAAACAAAAAGGGGGGAAAAAATTATATTTTTAACAAAGTTTTCAACAATTTAATAAACAAACGAATTTCAAATTAACGTAATTAATGAAAACAATCAAAATAATAAGGTTGCAACGTTCATAGCCCTCAACAAATAATAGGACATCAAATAATTTTTTTAAAATTCTGATGACCAACCAATATGTAGTTGAAAATCAATTTATGAATTAGTTTTCTTTAAACTGTAAGTCAAAATCGAAACTACAATAAGTAAAATATATATAAAATATTTAGTAACATTCCAAATAATTATTTGTAGATACTGATTTTATTACATTTTTGCAAATGGTAAATATTTCCATTGTTTGCAACCACAATGTAAACATCCCGTACTTTATCTACGTAAAATAAGAAAATCTTAATAATATCCGTATTTTTTTAGCTTCGATCTCAGCAAAGCAACGTAAAGTAGGATTTTCAGCACGCAATTACAAAAACTATTACGAGTCTCGAAGTGTCAAGTCTAGCTCAGTTGTTGTAAGTGTGTGCTGAAAAAGAAAATCCTAACTTACTTTGCTTTGCTGAGCGAAGCTCAAAAAAACAGGCCTGATATATTCGTTTTAATGAAATGTATGCCGTCAAATACCCTAACAATGACCGGGCCCTTACCATTGACCAAAAACAGAAAAATGTTTCTGAACACCGTGGTGGGTAGTTTATTTATAATTTCTATATGAAGTTCTGTTTTTAATATTAAGCTATTTGTCACTAGATGTCATATTAAATGCTGAAGTGAAATATTAAATGCATGTAAGTTTTAACGGTCACTTTTCAAATGGTCCTAAAGTGGTGTAATTTTTAGTGGTGCAAACTTTTGTCTGTTGTACCAAAACTACAGTTTGTATAACAAAACAAAAGTTAAGGGAAGTAGCTCAACATGTTTTATAAAGAAAACACTTTTTGTTTGCACATAAAAATGCTATACAATTATAATTAATAAGGTTTTTGAAAAAGCTATTCAAATATTTATCACATTTCCTAACATTGACCGACTGGATCCTAACATTGACCACTGATTCTTTTTAACTTTTTCTAACAATAATAAATATTTAATTGAATATATTACCCTAAATACTTCATAAAACTAGTTCTTCGTAATTTAATTTAATATTAATTTAATATTCTTGTAAATAAAAGGTTAAAATAAGGTTTCTTTAAATTTAAATTATTTTAACTAAACAAAAATTTACATTGAAAAAAATATATATATATATTAAATAATCAGTAAAGGATATCCAGTTAAAATTAAATTTTTCTGACAAAAATAAAATAATAAAAAAATGTACTTAAAAAATCTTTATTGCTGGTACATTTTCTTCGCAGGTCAATGTTAGGAACTTGTTGCCCTAACATTGACCACGCACTTTTTCCGATATAAATCAAAAATGAATCGACAAAATTTGATAAATCCTTGGTTTTATGATACAGAACGATAGTCCCCATAATCTGAGAGCCGAAAGTTGTGGATATTTATAAACAGAGCTGTAAAATTCAACGTCAAAGTTCAAAACTGGTCAATGTTAGGTTAGGGTATTTGACGGGTAGGTACTAAATTCACCACACCAGAACATCCGTTTTGTTAACACGTCCCGATAACTGCCAATTATTTGAATTTTTCCCAATGTCACCACAGAATGAAGAGTCAGTCATCTGTCAGGTTACTATGTGCAAGCGTATACGTGCGTCTTATGGACTTTAACATGGCACACATACTTTCGCACATAGAAACACGGAAAACAGCTTGTAGGCAAACTCTCTTAAGTTGGCGGAGCTGACGGTCTATTTAATACATAGTTTATGGTAACTATAATTTCACAAGTACGTGTAGGAACACGCTGAATTCATATTCACACAATTCAACAAAGAAAAGAGAGAAAAAAGCCATGTGCAATTCTTTTGCGCAAAACAAAAGAGACTCGAGTCTCGAAGAAATTTAAATGGTTTTGCACACATACTGTACTACGTAGCATACCCACGGAGGAAGTTTTTTTTTGTGTTGTCTGTTGTCTCTTATGGCTGTCTGGCAAAGTTATGGTGGGTTTTTAGTTAGTTCATTAGCGACAGTGCACAGTGAGTATAGAAGGTTGAAAAGATAAAAAGACAGGAATAAAAAGTGATAAGTGAGAAAAACAAAAAACCAAAACAACAATTGGAGAGCAGACAGGAAAAATTATCAAAATGAAAAGATCCAAGGAGAAAAAAGGGAATAATTAGAAAAAGTTAATAGTGGAAATTTACATCATTGCTAGTTAGGAAATAGTAATGAATAGAATAAAAGCAATTTAGTTTGTGATGTGTGTCGCAGCGGATATAGGAATATTGAAACTTATTGTTTTGGATTTGTGCAGGTTACGACGGGATTTTTACGGAGTTGTTTTTGACGGTGAACAAAAGAATATTTTTAGTTGTAGTTGTGACTTGTGTATAAATTCATATACACACTACGCGAGCGATTGCTCATCAAGCGCATAAGAAGTTTTTTGTTTTTGTTGTTTTTGTTCTTTTCTTTCTTCCTTTGTTTTCGACTATGTATGATGGCGAAACTGGTTCTCAGGAGGGGAACTACAATGGTGAATTTTACCTCGTATTGCATGGTTATACTATCCACCATACGAACGAGTGCGGCGAGAACAGTACAAGAGCTTTTGGTTTGTTTGAGGAAACAGAAAACAGAGGCGCGGGGGAATATTTTGTAGGTAGTTTTCTCATGCATACTATACAAGTGTGTGTCGCAGTCGCGCCGCCGATTACTCAGCCAGAGCATAGGAATTGTTACGGTTGTAAATAACATGTGTGTACACTGTACAGTCGTGACGACTTAATTTTTTGTCTCGATTGACACATAGGAATGGAACCTTATGGAAAAAAGGGTTGGAAATAATTTTGCACACAGTGGCAGGAAAGTATTAAAATTGTTCAAGGGTGTAGCAAAGGAAAGGAAAGGTGTCTAGTGATGCAATTTGGATAATTTTATATCCTAGCAGGAGGACTTGTGATTGATATAAGAAATTTTATTTTTGGAACAACCAATGTTTTTGCTTAAGAGGACTTGGGTTAATTCAAGGAATTTTTCTGGAGATATTATTCTTGAAAGGATTTAAATTAGTTTTCGGAATTTTGGATATTTTTGCTCAGGAGGACTTGATTAAGAATTGTCTAGGAAATGGCTAAAAAATATTTCTCCTCAAGAGGACTTGGGTAGTTATGGAAATTTTGTTAGAAATACCTATTTTCTGAAGAGGGCTTGAGGTAGGTAAATTATTATAGAGGTTAATAATATTTTCCTCAAGAGGACTTGAGTTGGTATTAGGGAAATCCTGAACGGAGTTATTTATGTGAGCACATAGATGCGTTGATCATAAGTACTAGGCATGTAAGCATTTATATAATTTCAAGAGGACTTGAATGAAATTTGTTTTATATAACTTCAAGAGGACTTGAATGAAATTTGTTTTATATAATTTCAAGAGGACTTGAATGAAATTTGTTTTGTATAATTTCAAGAGGACTTGAAATAAATTGTTCTTATATAAATTATCAAGAGGACTTGAATGACATTTTTCTTATATAAATTATCAAGAGGACTTGATTTATATATCATCAAGAGGACTTGAATGAAATTTTTATTATGTAAATTATCAAGAGGACTTGATTTATGTATCATCAAGAGGAGTTGAATGGAATTTTGGAAATATTTTTTTTTTCTCAATAGGACTTGAGTTAAAAAATGGAAGGAGTTAGCGTGAGCACATAGATGCGTGGACCGCAAACACAATTTGTATTAATAAATGTAATACTAAGTCAGGAGACTTTGGAATAGTTTTCATGAAAACAAGGATGGAGTGTTTAGCGTGAGCACAATTGGGATGCGTGGACCGCAAACACAAATTATGTATATTTAAGGAATAGTCTCTTGAGGACTTGAGATAAATTCCAGGAAATAATAGGAAGGTTAGATCTCTTGGGGACTCGAGACACCTCCTAAATTTAAATCATTAATAGGAATAGTTTCTCTTGAGGACTTGAGACAAATTCCAGGAAATAATAGGAAGATTAGATCTCTTGGGGACTCGAGACGCTTTCTAGGATTTAATTATGAATAGGAAAACATCAAGGGGACTTGATACAAATTTCAAGAATTAAAAGTTGTTAGGAAACAATGATGGGAATTTTCGAAGTACTAAAATATTTTATAATTATCCCAACAGTTGCCACAGGAGTGAGCCAAAAGTCAAAGGACGTCCAGCAGGAGCGAGACGAGGCACAGGAGTGCGAAAACTCAAACCCAGGGGAGAAGCAATTCAGAAATCTTCAGAGGTCTATATCGCGGATCCCCGGGTTCGCACGTTCGGAGGAAGCTGCAGCAGTATCGCATGAAGGACTGCTGCTACGAGCGGAGAGGCTAGTCCAAGTATGGGATAAGGTGAACGAGATTATGCTGGAACTGTGCAGGAGCTAGAAGAAGTGAAGGTAAAGAAGCTTTGGCATGGCATGGGAGAGGTTGAACCAATTATACGATAAACCATATCACATCACCCGGGAGTACAGAAACCAGTTCGAATGTCTTCCGGTGTTGGAGGAGAAACCATCGGCAAATGAATTGCAAAAGATGTCAAATGTGACTCACGAAACAATTCGCCAGCTGAAAGCGCTCGGACTGCCAGTGGAGCATTGGGACATGGTGTTCATACACGGAATACATGATCGCCTAGACCAGGAAACAAAAAAGCAATGGGAATTGCAAAGGAGTACAGAATTTCCAAAACTAACGGAAATGTTGGAATTTCTGGACAAACAGGCTGGAGCCTTAGAAAGCACAAGGAATGTATGGAAAAACCGTCCAACGACTAGCTGGTCATTAGGAAATGAACAGCAAAATATTCACAGGAGCGAATCGGGAGCTTCTTCACGTACAGGAAGTGCGAGTGGAAGCAACAACCCGATAGGAAGCCAGTGTGAAGGGTGCGATAAGGAGCATCCTTTATGTTACTGCCCGGATTTTGCAGCTTTAAATGTAGATGCGCGGAGAGATTTTGTAACCCGGAGGAAAATTTGTCCGAATTGCCTTAGGAAAGGACATAGGAAAGAAGTATGTACAGCCATTAAATGCCGTAACATGCATTGCCAGAGGGACCCATTCCACAACAGTATGCTGTATTCAATGAAACATCACTCGCAACATGATTGACCGTGAGGAGATCTTCAACCGGGAGGGGAAGTCGCTTGGTCAACAAGGCCACAGATTGACAGCAGGTAGGATTGCCAAGAAAGTGGAAATTGGAGCAGGAGCACAAATATGAGGACATCAAGAAAAGAAAAACAATAAAAAAGAAAATGAATGTAGCAGATTTATTAGGGAATAAAGAAAAACTATTGGGAAATAGAAAAAATATTCTTAGGAATGGAAAAGGACAAAATGCAAAATTTGGAATGAGAAAAAACACTGTTGTTTTCTGAGGGGGAAGGCACAATCATTCTGATTGAATAGGATCAATTTACGGTTGTAGTAAAAAACCCTAGTTTCAATGGAGTACTAACAAAGAGGAAAATAGTAAAGGACCATTCACATGAGCGCGAACTGCGAATAGGCGAACTGCGAACAAATCAATTTATCTGTATTTATAAATTGAAAATTGGTATTTGTTTTGCCACAAAAGCATTATATTCAATTAATATAACACGTAATCTAAAAAAAACCGAGACTTGATTGATTAAAATAACGTAATTTACAATTACAGCATTTCTCCCGCGAATTGAAAATTCTTGCCGCGAACTGTCACACTTTATTCACAATCCACATAAAACAGTCGCGATCCACAAACCTGCGAATGAAAAATTCGCTCGAACTTAACCTTCAACAATACAAATGATTCGCGGGTACCTGCGACTAAAAAAAGTGTCAGAATCTACGAATATTCGCCAGTTCGTGGTTCGCAGTTCGCTCTCATGTGAATGGTCCTTAAGTTAGGTAGCACAACTTTAAATACAAATGGATATAGTATTGGAAAAATATTAAGTAAACGGATATAGGAATAGTTTCTCTTGGGGACTTGAGACACTTTCCAGGGATTGAATAATATAATATAAGGAATAATTTCTCTTGGGGACTTGAGACACTTTTCAGGAACCAAACGGATAAGGCACTTTCGCTCAATGACATACAATGAATGAGCTTAAATTACAAAAGGATTTGTATGAAACTACAATGCGTTTTCGAAGGCATAAGGTGGAAATTTATGCTTATAATCGGAAGATGTTCAATCAAGTTCAACTTGCGAAAGAACGACGGAACAGCTTTCGTTGGCGCATATAAATAACTAAATAAAACTTTAAAATATTTTACAGGCAAGGAGATGATATATCATTTACATAAATAGGGTTCAGCCTGAAGCTTTATGGCATCGGCAGCACCACATTAAAGTGGAATCTAAGAAGCTGCGGTGAAATCCATAGAGTTTCACCAAAAAAGGATTGTTGGGCAGAGGATACTGCCATTAGAGGAATTTGGAACGTTACTCACTCACATCGAAGCGATACTCGATTCGAAACGACCCGACGGATATGCAGGAGCTAACGCCGGGACATTTTTTGGTAGGAGAACCATTAATTTTACCTCTACCTTTCAGATTAGACGATAGTCCAGACACAGTAGGAACTAAGCTCTGGAAGGAAAGGCAGCGTATGGTGAAACGCTTCTGGGAGCGATGGCAATCGGAGTATTTATCCACTTTGCAGGAGCGAAAGAATTGGCGCAAGGCCAGGATCTGTGAGCTTCTCCCAGGTCAGGAGGCTTGGTGAGAAATGTGATAGTACAAACGGCTACCAAAAAACTGAAGCGTCCAGTCCAGAAGTTGTGCATCCTGCGTGTGGAGACAAGCTGAATATAAATATTATTGTATATTATTGTATTGTAGCTATGTATAGGTAAAAACAATGTTTTTAGCCGGGACTGTTACGAATGGCAACTCTTACCATACGTGTTATTGTAAAATGACATGTAAGAGTTTAGTTCTGATCGGTCTCAGGCCGAGAGAGATGTATTTATCAGCCGAGGAAGCGGAGATAATAAATGTAGGTTTTTTTCTATATTTTTCCCACAATAAAAGTCGTACCGTGTTTCATTTTTAATCGGCGGATTATACAGAGTATTTTTAGGAAATTTTAACCCTGATATCATCGATATCGGCCATTAACGAATAAAGGCCACGGCTAAAATTCTGTATTTTAATTTAACAACAAGGGTCCCGCTTAAGGCTGGGTGGCTGAGGGTAGACGTTTCTTCTCCCCGGTAAGGTTTGCAGGGCTTAAGCGATAATCGACTGGAGTAAACGGTTTTCAATAGCAAGTATTAGACAAAGCACAATTTTGTTTTTCAACTATTATATTGCATAGAGTATAATAATAACAGCAAAGTACTTTTGGGTGCTTTATTTCTGCGCCCCTAGATCAAATATTTTATTTACCATCTTAAAACTGCACGGTAATATTCTTTACTCAAAAGGTAGTATGGCTTAAGTCGATTTTTCACATTTTTCAGGAGAGCAATTTTAAACTTAAAAAAAATCTTGAGTAGAAGCTGCAATTTTATTCATATGTCACACTAGGGACTCTCTTCTCTTTTTCCACTTTTGTTTCTATGCTTACCTTTAACTTATATGTACATTAACCACTTAACATGACATAACATTACTTAGTTCTCTTTTCTTTCTTTATTATCACAATGAATTCAATTTTGATATTATAATTTACATAGCTATTCTTTTTGTAAGTAGATACCCAATATAATTTTAAAGACCGTCATCTTCAGCTTCTTCGGTTAAGTCAGGATGAAAATCTGGCTTAGATTCTGTGCAAAGGTTCCTGTAAAAATCGTGGAACTGCTCATCGATCAAAGGAAGTAGATTAATCAAGTCTTGTTTTTTTTTGCATATTATTTGGTCCATCGTTGAGCAACTCAAGACTATCTTCATTGACTTGGTTGCATCCTCGTTTCCGAATTTTAAGAACTTTAAAGATTTCTTTGTCATCCAACGAATTTTTATAATAAACTAGCTGGCCCGACGAACTTAGTTCCAATTCGTTAATGTAGGTAATAAAAATAATAATTCCGAGAACGAACAATGAACATGCTGCTTTATGTAATTCGGTCAATTCAAATTCTGTACCTATTCAAAAGCTAAATTAAAAACAATACAAATAACTAAAGTATAGCATTGTTGATGTGTTTAAATCAAACCGCAATGCAGTGGCGTAGCGAGGGGGGTGCAAGGGGGCCACAGGCCCCGGGCGTAACTTTGCTAGGGGCGGCAATTTAGAGCTGCTACTAATTTATATATATAAAATCTGTACAAAACGGATTCCTATTTCCTCTTTAACGAATTTATTTACAAGGTTTAACAGCATTAACACTAAGTTATAAGACATTCCTTGTGTTACTTAGTAACAAAATTCAACGAGTAAACAACTAAATTTTATTGCATTGCAGGTATACTTCTCTGTTGAGTTCGTGTAATTTTGTTTTATTTTGCTCAAACGAAAATACACAAGCATTCTAGTTGGCAATTAAAGTTGCAGTCTTTTCTTTTTGCCGTGGTTTTTATTTTTGAAAATTAATTACCAAGGTACATAGGTACCTAAGAAGAAAAAAATCTTCAGCGTTTTCTCACAAATACTCGTAGGTCTGTCTGTTCCTTTACTTTTAAATCTTAGGAATTTTTACTCAACGCTGTTCTTTAACTCGAAAAATGTTACCAATCCACCGAGAATCTTTACGAATTTTTACTCAACAAATTTATTGGTGTAAGAAATGGAAAGGATGTGCGTCACCTTACAATTACCAGATGATTTGAAATTTGTTGCCCTGTTTGGCATAAATGCGTGCATTTGTTTTGGTTTTTTGAGTATTTAAATGGTATCAACAGGCGGGAAAATAAGATTGAATGTTCTCCTCAAGATTCTTTTCGAAAGTGGCAACCATATTGTAATTCTTAATGCAACGTCGCGTTTTCCTCTTCTCGAATGCTTGTATGTAGTTCAACCAGTTAAACTTAAACTTAAACTCTTTCACATACTCGGATTCATCAAGAAGAAGTTTGATTAATTTCAGATAACTTTCATCGCTACGTAGATACGAACTAAATTTAAGTTAAAAAGATATTTTAACGACTTTTCGTACCACCTTTTTGAATATTTGAATTGTGTATCTGCCATTTTTCATAGATTACTACAAAAGTGTTTCCTAACTTTTTCGTAAGTGTCTCTCTCTGTGAGAGAATTTATCCACGTCAGTTCAATTTTGACAGTCTTTTCCATCTATGTAGTTGCAAAAACTATAGGTGCTTTTTCTCTAAACTGGCAGTATTTTCTTACTTACAAAATAATTGTTTTTTTTTTTGTGGGTACAGTCTTTCCGATTTGGTTCGTGTTATTTTTGTACTACTCGTAGGTATCGAATACAAAGTGCACATAAATAAGAATTTTTAAGTCGTGTTTTTAAACATCCTTATGAAAATAGAAAATAAGCAGTTATCTCGTGTTGTGGGACGATGTGCAGTGCATAGAATATCAAATTTAAATTATGTAGGTATGTATTACCAAAAATTACCCGATTATTTGAATGAAACATCTTCTAAATAAAAAAAGAGAGTGTGCTTGTGACCACACATCAGCAGAAGTAAAACTCCGAAGCTATACCTAAGTTTAATATTTTGATAATATTTTATGCGTTTTCAAATAAAAAAGAATATTTTTGATTTAATGTCAAATTGTCCAATTTTTCAAGCTGCAACCATACCTAACTATCTACTATCCACAAAATTTCAAGGCTTGAGGTGTTCGGAGAATGGCATACGACACATGATTTTTTAAATACCAACCGAAGAAGAGTACCTACGTCACTTCCGTCTGAATACCTACCTATACCTACTGATGATTACGTTGTTACCTTTGCATCGCCAACAACAATGTTCAATTGTTATTTAAGAGAAATAAAAAGAGACAATTTCAAAATAATTACAAAATTTGTATTAAAAATCACGTTTTTATTCAATGCTATTACTATAGGTACGTCTATACTGCATGTATAATATACCTTGCCATATTATTAGACCCAGCATAAAAAAAAATTTTTTTTTGTCTTAAATGGTTTCTGTGACTAAATTTGTAATAAATATGTTCTAGATTGAATTTGTTTACTATAATATATAATATCAGGTTATATCGATTTATTTTTTTTATTTAAGAGTTGGGGATGCATGCTTTTCCTAAAAATCAATATTTGGTTTGCTCTCCTTTTGCAGCTATAAGTGCCTTAATTCGCCGTGGCATAAATGAAAAATAAAATAAGCCTACTTCATACTTTTTAAACAATTTAAAAAAAAAAAATTTGAATTTTTTTACTTGGGTCTAATAATATGGCAAGGTTCTAGGTATATACCTTTCCTGCTTTCCTTCTCACGACGTTAGGTTAGGTTAGGTTAGGTAAATTGGTAGGTAGAGCAGGATGAGCCCTGCAATACCTCACTTAGGTCCTCGTGGACCCATTGTGATGCCCTTCCTTCTATAGGGGTTAACCGTTGGTGTACCATCGGTGGTCTCCATCATCCTCCTTTGTGGTTATATATGACGCTGTCTAGCCATCCCGATCTCCTCAGAAACCTGCAAAGATCAGACATGCAGAGAGACATCATAAAGTTCATGTACGTCATGGAAGTATTAACTTCCAAGTGTTCTGTACCTCAAGTGACAGAGAGACGGGCAATGTCCTCGTGGACCTCCTCGTCTTCGCAGCCTCTACATATGTCGTCATCTTTGAGATTTAGTTTCATTAAGTGGTTTCTTAGGTATTTGTGGCCAGTCAGAGCTCCCACTAACTAATATAGCGATGATCTATCAAACTGTAGAAGTTTGTTGGTCCGAACTCTGTTGTATTCTGGCCAAAGCTTCCTTGATATTTCACAGGTAGTGAGTTCTTTCCACCTGTTGTTGGTTTTCATTCGAATTTTGTTCTCCACTCGCTCTCTGAGATTGCAAAGTGGTGGCTTGATCGATTGAAGTGCTCTGTCTCTATTTTGGATCCCTCTCTCGCCAGTTCATCCGCCCTCTCATTGCCGGTTTTGTCACTGTGTCCAGGGACCCAGCAGAGATTGGTGGTATGCTGCGAGCAAAGAACTTTGAGCTCCTCGCGGCAGCGGTGGACTAAATTGGATTTTATTTCATTGGCAGAAACTGGTTTTATTGCCGCCTCAATGAAGATGGTAATATCGCTGCCTAATATTGCCAATATCGACGCCCTACGGGCCGCTTCTGCGATTGCCAGAACCTCCGCTTGGAAGACACTACTGCTATCAGGGAGTCTGATGGAGCAATGTATATCTCACGACGTTACAAATTTTCTTCATGAAAATTAGCCCAGTGGTTATCGAGATATATATAGATGTAGATGTAGATATATAACGGGTGATTTTTTAGCTGGTTTGGTTTTGGCAACACTGGTTTTGACAGCTGACGTGTGTTTAGTACCTTGTGTCACTGTCAAACAGTTTCAGTTTGGTTTGCAATTTAACCATGGATCGTCTTACAAATGAACAACGCTTGCAAGTTATTGAATTTTACTATCAAAATTCGTGCTCGGTTCGAAATGTTCATCGCGCGCTTTTTATCGAAAAATTGTGTTCAGCGATGAGGCTCATTTTTGGTTGAATGGGTACGTAAATAAGCAAAATTGCCGCATTTGGAGTGAAGATCAGCCAGAAGCATTGCAACAGCTACCAATGCATCCCGAAAAAGCCACTGTTTGGTGCGGTTTATGGGCCGGCGGCATTATTGGGCCATATTTCTTCAAAGATGATGCGAATCGCAGCGTTACTGTCAATGGTGAACGCTACCGAGCGATGATAACAAACTTTTTTTTGCCCGAAATGGAAGTTCTTGACTTGCATGATATGTGGTTTCAACAAGACGGTGCCACATGCCACACAGCACGCGAAACAATGGCGCAATTGCGAGGCGAGTTTGGTGAACAGTTAATTTCACGTTTCGGGCCGGTCAATTGGCCGCCTAGATCGTGCGATTTGACACCATTAGATTATTTTTTGTGAGGGTATGTCAATGCTAATGTGTATAGGGACAAGCCCGCTTCGATTGACGCACTGGAAGCCAACATCCATGCATTCATTCGTGAGATACCGGCCGATATGTGTGAAAGAGTATGCCAAAATTGGACTCAGCGGATGGGCTACCTGAGACGCAGCCGCGTTCAACATTTGCATGAAATTATCTTTAAACATTAAATTACAAGGTTCAAACTATCGATTCAAATAAATATTTCATTCATTTTTTTGAATTTTTTGTGTTTTAAAAAAAGTTCTAAACCTCTTAAAAAATCACCCTTTATATAACACGCCCCCTGTAACGGTATACATAGAAACATTTGTTACAGACACAGAAATCTCAATTTTGACGTCGATGGAAGGACTGTCCGGTAAACAAAGCAAGGCAGGCATGCTTGTTTAAGCCAGTGCTTAGCTCGTCGGTGGGGTGGGATCTTCTGCTTCTCTTGCGGACTACCGTACTTTTACATGCCTGAATATTTTTGTGGAAATGTTTTAAAATTGGGTGTATTAAAGGGATAGGAAAATAGGGAAAGGATTAACTGTTAAAGAAATATTTGTAACTTTAATAGTCAAGATGAAAACTAACCCCACCTATCAACTTGGTTGGTAAGCCTTCTCCCTTCTCTCCACACACCGGTACCGAATGTGTTATGTATAGTACCTTTGTGCTGCCCTCCCTATAACCCTACTTACGAATGAGCAGAGTACCGCTCATTTTTCGTAACAACCCCTACTTGAAAACTCAAAACGCTTAAAAACTCCTGTTGCCAACATCATTGTCCACGTCATCTCAATCACCCCTACATTTCAACTTACTCACTCATACTAATGCAAGGATCCTGAAAATACCTACTTGACAAACAAAATTTATGGATTCAAACACCATCAAACAAATCAAAGTATCTACTCAGTTACTTAATGTAACATAGTAGGTGAACATAGTTTATTTATTATTAGGAAATTTCAAAATTGTTGACAACAACAATTTGCTTTGAAAATAATGAAAATAATTGACAACAACAATAATTGCATATAGCTTTCCTGCTCCTACTCACTACGTTAAAAATTCTCTTCTATCTAGTTGACTGAAATTTTGAAAAACGTTACGGCCTTGAAATTTCACTGCGACTAAAGAAGTTTTACTTCAAAAACCAATTATGCGTTTTCTCCTGGGCCCTTCCTGTTATTAAGAATGCATTATGCATAGCAGAAATTTTGAACTTTTATAAAGTTTATTGAAATACATATGTGCAGGTAAAACTGGTTGAAACCGTAGACAAAGCTTCTGTTTTAGTGGGTGAGAAAAACTACTATAGGGGCGGCATAAATTGGGTCTGCCCCGGGCGGCACCAACCCACGCTACGCCACTGCCGCAATGATTGACGTGTCAACCTTAATTTTTTCACTAAAGTGCTTTACGGTACACGACGTACAGAGCGGAAGATTTTGTTCACACGTGAGCACGCCACATACGATTGATTGATACGATTGAAAAACATGGGAATTCAATAATTGATGTCACAAATATCCAGCGATTGTCCTTGTGACTTATTATATTTTTTTCATAATGAAAGCGATAGATATGCATGGGAAATTGAAGGCGGTCGGAAACCAATTGCAAATCATCGGAATCCGTTGCTTGAATTTTTAAGTCAAAATCTTCGCTTCCAAGACATTTGATTTTAGATTCTTCACATTCAAATCAAACCCAATCCGTTAAAAAAGTTTCGGTTGATTGGGGTTGCTCAACAAAATTATAACTGAGCCGACTTTCGAATTAAAATTGCGTAGCGGTGTGTCCGGAACATCTAAAGAATTTAAAAATCAAACTTTTGAAATAAGTTTTGTTGTATTGGAAATGACACAAAGTGCGGTTGCCATACTAAGTTCTATTCCCAATCTCATCCCCTTAAACTTTTATTTTCACGACAAAAAGTAGCATAATGTCCTTCCTAAAAAAATCCTCCAAGCCCAAAATCGTAAAAATCGAACGATCCATTCTCGAGTTATGAATGCCACACACAGACGTCAGTCTCTTTTATTTATAGGGGTACCCACCCGGTTTTTCCGTGCCTTTCATTTGGAACTATCGGGTCCAAAACTATCCTATCTTTAAAACTGAAACCAACTGGATGGGTATCCACAAAATTTCATTGAAATCGGTTAACCAAATCCTCCGTAGATTTTGAAATTAAAATTCTTTCTTAGATTTCCTATCTGTAATGTGTTAAGAGTCATAAGAGCATTATATGTTTTCACTAATCTTGACTGTAAGCTGTAACTCTCTTCGGCCGTCGACTCTCTTTCGTGACGTCGTTTGTAATTTTTTGTACAGGCATGAAGAACGAAAGAAAAGTGTATCCCGAATCAAAGTATGTACACAACTGCGTAGTTGAAATTTAGTGTAGTAAAATTCAACTTTTTCAATTGTTAATATTTAAAAAAAAGTAAAAATGCAAAGATAAGCACCCTGAAAATATATTTTTTTTTGACACTTGATTTGGTAAGATTGGTTGAGCGTGTGAACCGCAAAAGGGAGAAACACACTACAGAAACTACAGAAATAATATAGAGGGGATTGTATTATTATATTTTAGAAGTTAATTGAATTTAAATTACAAACGAAATGTGTGCCTGCCTACAGTGCCACCTGCTGAAGTTTTATGATTTTTCTGTTTTCCTAAACCATCTCTGATTCAAGGCGAACAAAACAAAACAAAAATCTGAATTTTGACTTCGGTGAAAGGGCTGTATTGTCAACAAAGCAAGGCAGGCATGCTTGTTTAAGCCAGTGCTTAGCTCGTCGGTGGGGTGGGATCTTCTGTTTGTCCTGCGGACTACCGTACTTTTACATGCCTGAATTTTGTTGCAAAAATTTAAAAATTTGCTGTTATTAAAGGAATAGGAAGAAATTAGGGAAAGGATTAACTTTAAACGAAATATTTCAGTCCGGTCGGAGCTTTTGCCTTTGCATGACGTCTCGGCTAATTGACTTCTCAATACTCGCTATTAACAAAATCTCAAAATTGCGAAACGCGTGAGATCGCCTGATACCGAGGACAAACCCACGTCCTCGGGTAAGAGATCGCGTAACCAAATAAACATGTGTACAAATAAGAAGGACCCCAGGACTAATTACTGGACAGAATTTGTAGAGACTGATTCCAGGCACTTGATAGCAGCTTGACTATCCGAGAAGATACGGATATCTTTAGCAGATATCACGTTTTCTTTCAGCCAAGATAAGACTTCTTTCATCGCCATTATTTCCGCCTGAAAAACGCTACAGTGATCAGGAAGACGGAAGGAGAGACTAAGATCCACAGTCTTCGAACCATCTGTGAAGAAGTGGATCGATTCATCATCCAGGAATGCTCCCTCCTCCCAGAATGATCTAGTGCGAATGGAGACCTGGAACTTCTTATCGAACTGTAGTTCTGGTGTGGTGTAGTCGATATTTCCTGAAAGGTTCTTAAAATCGTTCAGGATAGCGGCATGGCCAGTTGTTCTACTGGTCCATTGTGAGGTAGCTTTGACGCGTACGGCTGCAGAAGCTGCCGTTTGTCTGCTGAAGATGTCAATGGGTGCCAGGTGAAACAGGATGTCAAGTGCAGTTGAGGGGGTAGTACGAAGAGCACCGCTAATGCACAAGCAAGCCGTTCTTTGGACTTTGCTTAGCTTATCGCGATTTATCGCTTTGCCCAAAGCAGTCCACCAGACAACCACACCGTACGTGAGTATCCGTCTTATGACGGAGACGTATAGCCAGTGAGTGTTACGAGTTTGTAAACCCCATTTGTTTCCTATGGCTTTTTTGCAAGAAAAAAGTGCCACAGTGTTTTTTTTAACTCTTTCTTGGATGTTAGGCTTCCAGGTTAACTTTCTATCAAAAATGATGCCCAAGTATTTAGCTTCACTTGAGAATGTTAACCTTGCGCCTTGTGGAATCTTCTATTTCCTAGAAAAAAGGACAAGTTCCGTTTTGTGAGGGTTTACACCCAACCCATATTTGTTCGCCCATTTTATTAGCTTATTGAGAGCTGACACACCAATAGCAACGTCGTCCACATAGGCAATCACATTGTGACCTCCCTCTTCCAGGCATAACAGCAGTTCATTCACCACTAAATTCCAGAGAAAGGGAGATAGGACACCTTGCGGGGTTCCTCTGCTGACAGATCTTCTGGTAGATATCTCACCCATACTTGAGTTGATAATTCGGCTATTGAGCATTGAAATTAATCAGCTCGCCAAGTGAGGCATCCACGATTAGAGCTGCCAGTGCACCAGCGATCGCAGATGAGTCGACGTTGTTGAAAGCGCCTTCTATGTCTAAGAATGCAAACATTCCATACTGCTTATGGCGGAAGGACTCTTCTATAGAGCGCGTTAGCGCGTGTAGAGCTGTTTCTACTGATTTTCCCTTTGAATAGGCATGTTGCGCCGTTGACAGAAGTCTTTTGTCAACGCTTTTGCGTAGATGGATTTCAGTCAGTCGTTCTAAAGTTTTTAGAAGAAATGATGAAAGACTAATAGGTCTGAGATTCTTTGGACTTACATGAGAGCACTTGCCTGCTTTGGGTATGAAAACCACTTTCACTTCTCTCCATAGCAATGGGATGTACACTAGCTCCAAAAAGCCTCTCAGGATTATCATTAGCACTGGCAAGATGATATCCGAGGTGTTTTGTAGCTCGGCTGGTATTATGCCGTCTGGTCCCGAGGATTTGTATGGTTTGAAGCTATGTAGCGCCCAAAGCACTCTGTCTCTAGTAATCAGACCTTGTAGGTTGGTAGATTGCAAGTTGGATCTGTTTGGATCTTTGTGGGCAATACTATTTGAGCTGCCTGGGAAGTGGGTGTCTAGCAGCAGATTAAGCGATTCTTCGCTCGAAGTAGTCCAAGAGCTATCTGTCTTTTTCCGACAATTTGGCATTGTTGGTGTTCGATAGCAATCAAGAGAAAAGAAATAAAAAAAAAAGATTAGGCAAGTTAAAGTTCAATATAAATTTATTTCAACGAATTAAGCTAATCGGTCTTGGCGGTTGTCGGTACACGAAGAAAGTGAAAGAGATTTGCTTTCAGCACTATAGAAGGTGGAAGAGAATGAATGATTAAAGAGGAATAGAAAAGAATATAGGGAAATAATAAAGGGGATTATATAGCGTTGCCAATAGAGTGGAAAGTGGTAATATAATTAAAAGGAGCGAAGTGTCAACTCATATCATACATAGCCTTGATGCCTCGGAGGATTCCTCTGTCTTACCACAGAAGAGTCTCCAAGATACTCACTAGGCTTTTCTAAGTTGTTTCTTATATGTCTTAAGGGATTCCTTGTAGGAATCCCAGTCGGTCACTTTCCGTGTGTTTTTGGCACGATTGAAATTTTGCAATTTGACTTGCTCAGACCTAAATTTGAAGTCCACCAATGTGGCTTTTTCTTTGCCCTTGGCAAAATAAGGGACATGAGGAGGACATCGCATTGCTAAGAGCCAACGTGAGATTCTTGAACCTAAGATCAAGCTCATTGGCGTTACAGGGGGGACTTAAAAGCTCTGGGGTAATAGATTGTTCCAGAGTATCCCTATATTTTAGCCAATTGGTTTTCCTAGGATTTCTGAAAGAGGTTGGCAAGGAGATTCATCGGTTAAATTAAATTGAATATACCGATGATCTGAAAAGGAGTGCTCAGCTGAAACTTTCCACTTGGTAATCAGCTGACTAACGGTGTCAGAGACAAGAGTGATATATAAAACTTCCTGTCTGTTTCTTGTTACGAAAGTAGGTTCGTTTCCTACATTGCTTATGATAAGGTTTGTTTTTAAAATGTAATCAAAAAGTAACTCACCTCTATCATTAATGTCCGTACTTCCCCATACCGAGTGGTGAGCATTAGCATCACAACCGATTATGAGGTTGGTTTTAGTCCTCTCTCCTTCCGCGATCACTCTCTCTATCCCCCTTCGGGTAGGGGTTAGAATTTGCCCGAGGTAGGCATGCCTGTCGTAAGAGGCGACTAAAATCCAACCTCCGTATACCGAGCGTGTAGTGTATACAAAAAATGCAATGAACAACACGAAAAGATAATTACCCCAGGTGGCAGTCCAGCTTTACTGGAAAATCCACCCTCTTCGGAGGTCGGCTCTACGGATTCTGGGGAGAGCCGCTTATTGCAATCCATTAACCCTTTTATTAAAAGTTCAAGGGTATCTCGATCGCCTCCATCAAGATCGAACAACCCCGGGAAAAAAAGTCCGCCGGGAGCGCCAGCGCGTGAAAAACGGGACTCAGTTAAAGATATAAGTTCTGAGGAAGAAATTAAAATACTCCGAATCAAGCTTAAGGAAATAGATCTACTCTATTAAGCTCTTAAGAAAGAGAAAGAACTGTTGAAGGAAGAAAATAATGTTCTAAGCAACACTCATTCGCAGAAAGAACGCGAATGTACTCCACCACGCTTGCCTAGTCAGGAATACCACACTGACGAAGAAGAGCTAGCACGCGAAACGAATCGGGTCCCTAAGAAAAGACCTAGTAAGAAAAGGAGAGCCGGTTCTTCGCCTGAAGTCGAGCCTCTAAGAGAACAAACGCGTAAAGTACCGCAAGAAAAACAACTCCGAGGGCAAATTCGTCCACCACCTCCAATAAACGTCGTTGGGGTAACGGAGTATAATAAGTTATACAGCCTCCTTAAAGGAACGATAACATCGGAATTTAAGCATCTTTGAGGAATAATGCGTGGAAAATTAACGTCGTTAACCACGAAGACTACCGGGCAGTGTCCCAAAAGCTAAATACCGAGAAGGTCCAGTGGTATACTTTTGAAATAAAGTCAGAAAGGCCACATCGTGTTGTAGCGAGGGGACTCCACCCCTCATGCACCAAAGAAGAGGTTATAAACGATCTCCGTTCCAAAGGGTTTAAAATTCTTGATGCCGTAAATATCATCAAGAAAGAGAAGCAAAAAACGGAAGAAGATAAGGACATCCTGGTAAGGCGTGGACTTCCGCTCTTTATGCTTACCTTCGATAGGTCTGATAATATCGAAGATATCTACCGAATTAAAACTATAGTTAATATTGTGGTAAAAATAGAGCCCATGCGCAGAAATTTGAAAACAATTCCACAGTGCAAACGTTGCCAAGAATTCAATCATACGCAAATGTATTGCAAAAAAGAGCCGCGATGTGTCAAATGCGCCGGAAGTAATTTCTCCCAAGACTGTGGAGCAAATAAACAATCCTCCGCTACCTGTGCTAATTGCAAGGGAAAGCACCCGGCGAATTATAGAGGCTGTGAAGTAACTAAGGAGTTGCAAAAACGGAGAGATGCGCTACTCAAAAGCCAAAATAAAAAAACAAAGCCGCTTACCAAGATAAAGCGTAGGACCGCCCAGGAGGTAGTAGGCAATATAAAACCTCCGGTTAAAAAGCGTAGCATTGTCAGAGAAAGAGAGACAATAGAAAGGCCCTCGACCTCTGTTGTCAAAAGAAACGCTACTGAAATAGTGGCCCTCGGACAACCTGAGTGCAGACCTACGCTCAGGCCGCGGCATTCGAAGGAGCGAAAAACGTTAAAACTTAGCCGGACCCTGTTTCTCATGTTTTCTCAGTTATTCTCGAGAAACTTGAAGAACAATGCAAAATAAATAAAATTATTCTCGATCGCTTGGTTAAGCTCGAAAATAATTCACGGAAAACGCGTGCTTCAAAAATAACATGAATGAAAAACCAATGTTAAAAATATGCACTTGGAATGCAAACGGGCTTTTACAAAAACTCGGCGAATTAGAAATATTCATACGCGATAAAGATATTGACATTTGCTTGATTTCTGAAACTCACGTGAAAAGGGATCGAATTTAAAAATAAAAGGCTATAATGATTTCCACGCTTGTCACCCAACAGGAAACGCCAGAGGTGGATCATCATTGCTTATTAAAGACTGCATTGAACAATACGAAGACCTGAAGATAGAGCTTGAAACTATGCAAAAGTTAGATTGATTATTTTACACAAGATTGGAGCAAACAAATCAGCATACTTTTGTATGTCAGTTGCCCTGATACCATCAATACCAGGTGACTTATTCGGCCCAAGTGACTTTATAATAATTTTAACCTCATTTACATTTGTAGCATATGCGAAGATTGTGTTTTCTACATGCAAGTTTCTGTTGTTTGATGTATGTAAATTACATTTGTGTATTATATTTTCAGTTTGTGAAGAGAAAAACTCAGCAAAATCGTTAGGAAGCGAATTGAATCCCGCTTTGAAATTGTTCATCAGTGTCTCGTCAATGCTCTTTTTTTTTCTTCCTAGGATTTCATTTATAAGTCCCCAGGTTTTCCGCGGATCTGCTTTGAACTCCATAAACTGTTTTTATAAAATTTGGATTTTTGAATAATTATATTTTTGTTGATTTTGTTCCGTAAGGTCTTGTATTCTGTTTCATAATTATTGTTTAATCTATTATTTTTCCATTTCCTGTATAATCTGTCTCTTTTTTTACATTCAGCGATGAGTTCCGGTGTTATCCATGGATTGTTTTTCCGTATTTTTAAGACTTTTTTATTGATTGTTGATTTCATGTAAATATTTTTTTAGTTTATTGGCAAATTTATTGTACATATTTTCAGCATTCTCCTCTTCAAGAAGCGAGTTCCAATTTTCTTCTTGAATGAGTTGGTTTAGTTTCGAATTACATATACGTGAAGAAATTACAACCGTTTTTTCTGAATTCGTTTGAGTTTTTTTGTAGTACAGTGTTGGATAGTGGTCGGTAATCTCGTTCTCAATAACCGCTGTATAAATTTTATTATCGACGTTGCTAACTAAGATGTAATCAATCAGTGACTTAGTACCGTTACGTGGATCAACTCTCGTGCACTTTGTTATGACATTCATAAGTCTCGATGACGCTAGCATCTCTAAATAGTCTTTTACATAGCTTAAGTTTGATTTTTTATTTTGAACATCAATATTTATATCACCCAAAACAATGTATTCTTCATTTTTCTTCATTTTTCTTAAGTCATTGCCAAGTTCTTCAATGAATGCGACTTTGCTAAAACCAGGAGGTCTATATATTCCAACCATGTATGTTGTTTTATTCTCTTCCGTAAACTGAATTTTAATACTTTCATATGAAACCGTTGGTGATGTAATTCTTTGATGACTTAAACTGTTTCGAACAAATATTATTATTCCTCCCCCTCTTTGATCATTTCGATTTAGTATTTCTTGTTGAAAACCATTTAGCTGATAAAATTCGCTCTCTTCATCTTTAATATTTGTTTCTACCAAAATAATTACATCTAATTCATTAATAAAGTGATTGATACTTAAGCAGAAAATATTCCAATGGAGACGCATCGATCTTATATTGAAACATATATAGCAACTTTTAATATTTTTTAATTCATTAATGTCAATGCCGCTAAAGCCATGTATTACCCTACAATTAAAATTAACTTCTAGTTCCAGTGTATCGTTTGTGCTCTCCATTTTTATGTACTGTTTTAAACTTCTATTTGTTCTGACAAAAAGCTATTACAATTATTATGCGCTCTTTATATTGTTCACGTCTTGTTCAGTATTAATTATCAACGATGGTGTGTTCTCACTTCTACGTGCCAATATCTTTCCCGCGCTCTCCCACACATATTTCCAGTTTTCTTGTTTTGCCTTTTCTTTTGTCAGCCATAAGAGGTACTTATTGTGCCTTGTCAGTTGATTATTTACATAAATTGTGGCATCGAATTCACCGGGCATAGCATTTATGTTATGGTTGTTGGTATTATTCCTAACAGCAGAAAGCTTAATTGGTCGTACGGCTCGCGCTTGTTTGATAAATTGTGTTTTGCTCTTATTTGATGTAAACTTTACAATTATGTTTGATTTCTCGGGATTTTTAATATTCGTTCTGTAAACGTCGGTTTTATCGTTGTCGTTTATTACATTGTTGATTGTTTTCCCAATTCCTTTTACAACTTCTATCAAATTTTCTTGCGGAGTCATTGGAATGTTTTTAATATCTAAGTTATTGTTAAGCATTTGCTGTTCTAAAGTGTGAATTTGTGTTTGCATGTTTTCTATAACAATGTCTTTTTTTTTATTTGTTTCCTTTAGTTCGTTTATTTCTTTGGTGAAACTTTCAATGAGAGCATTGTTTTTAATCATATTTGCATTAATGTCATCGTATTTATTTCCCAGGAATTCACAGCTCGCAGTTATTTTCACTAGTTGATCTCTTAGCTGCCGAATCTCAGTGAGCACAATTTGGTTGTCGTTGACATTGATTCGAGGTGCTGGTTCGGGGCTGTTTATAGGTCTTATTCGCTTCGGTGCTTGCACATCTGGTGTCTTCGATCTAGGTGGGTCTGCATTTGCGTTGATGGGTCCTTCGGTTGTGCTCGTGTTCCTACACAACTGGCATCTCCAAGATTCTTTGCGAGCACCCATGGTCCTCCAAGTTTTTTCTGAGACCGTTGTACATTGGAAATGCAGTTTGCACTTGCAAAAGGAACAATCAACGAAATCTCCTTCAATTGGGAGAGAATCACCGCAAGAAGCACATGCAGGCATTTTGGGAGAGCGCTCTTTGGCGTGTAATAAATCGAATGCACTTCAATAAACTGTCTTAATTGTTGTTTTTTTTTTTTTTTTTTTTTTTTCTTTCCCACTTGGGAAAATATAATTTCTAAACTGGGCAAAAAACTAAAAAAATCGCAGATCGCTTTGAAAACACGTCTTATCACTCAAGCTCACTTCACTCATGACTTGTTTTACCCGCTTTGGGTATAAATACCACTCGTACTGCTCTCCACGCCCTGGGTACATAGCCTAATCGCAGGCAGTGTGTAAAAAGATTTCCTATCATATTCGTAACTATATCTGGCGACCTTTGAAGCATAGCCGGCAGGATGCCATCGGAGCCAGGTGCTTTGAACGGAGCGAAGGACTTAATGGCCCATCGCAGTTTCTTCCCAGTGATGACATTGTCAACATCCCTTACGTCTATTCCCGAACCAATGCCATATCCATTAGGTGATGGAGTTATTGGCGCGCTACTTCCTGGAAAGTGTGCTCCACTAGTGATCCCAGAACTTCCTCGCTGCTTTCGGCCCACGAACCGTCCGATTTCTTAATAAAACCAGGGACAGCCGCGTCCTTAGCTAGCATTTTGCGAAGTCTGGAAGCCTCGCTAGTATCTGTGATCGCCTCACAGAAAATCTTCCAAGAATTTCTTTTGGATTGCCTGATCAAGTATTTAAACTCTCTCTTACTTTCTATGTACAGATCCCATGTAACGTCGTCCCCCACAACTTTGGCCCTATTGTAGAAATGTCTAACTTGCCTTCTTTTGGAGCTTAACTCCTTGTTCCACCACTGAGGCTGGGACCTTTTGGTTGTCTTTTTGAGCGGGCAAGCTTGTTCGTAAGCCTTATTCATTATCCTTCCTTATTTTTCAACTTCCTTGTCTATGTCTAGCGACGTTTCAATGAATGGTATTTCATTTCCTAGCTGATGCCTAACTATGGATTCGTACCTGTTCCAGTCAGCTTTCTGGGGTTACGATAGGTGTTCGTAGCCTTACTGTGGAAGCCTATCTGAAAGCGAATCCACTTATGATCCGAAAGGGAAGCCTCTTCTAAAAACCCTCCATTTCCCAATTGTGAGGGAATCAGTACAAGATACAAGAGTAATATCGACCATCTCTTGCCAGTTCCGTACCACAAATGTTGGGGTATTGCCTTTGTTGCATATAGTGAGTTTAGTCGATAAGATTAAATCAAAAAGACACTCACCTCTAGCAATGATGTCACTGCTTCCCCATTGCGAATGATGCGCATTAGCATCGCATCCTATGACGAAGAGCCACTTGTCCCTGGTCAGCAGCTGTCTTAAGTTATCGGGTGGCACCGACGTCGACTCATACGGTAGATAAGCCGATACCAGGCACACCGGTTTGCCTCTCTCTCTCTCTCTCTCTCGCAAGATATTGCGGTTAGATCTCCGTCACTGAAATTATTCAAAAGAAATGCGCTTATATTGTTTTTTAGTAGGATACAAGTCCTAATTTTACCTTCGTTAGCTTTGAACTAAAACGTGAAATCCCTTATGAAGAACCCCTGGATCCTGTTGTTCGTGTTGATCCAGGGCTCTTGTATCAGTACGGCTGTAACTTCATGCTTGATTACATAGCTGATCAAGCACGCCGTCGCAGCCTTACTGTGATGCAGGTTTATTTGCATCGTCTCCATCTTGGGGTTCTTCCACTGCACTAACTGCAGCATTTCTACTACAATCAGGCGGATGAACCTCCACCACGGTGTTATTAAGTTCTTCCGCTTCTGAAGATGAACCAAGAAGTTCGTCCTCACTCAGAAGAATTTTATTGGTGGCATCCATATCCATGTCCGAAAGAGCATGATCCATGGTGTTTGTGCTGGAGGCATCGTCATCCAGTGAGACGGGAATGAAACCGATGCTCCAGCGTCTGAGGCCACAGGTTCTGAACCCGTGGGGTAGGGAGGCAATTTGCCTGAATCAAGCTCATCTTTTTTCCAGACTTTTAGGGTGATAGATTCGAAACCAAATCTGATCACACCTTTAGTCAGTGTCAAGGGAGAAAGCGACTCTTTGTTAATGACAATAAGAGCTCACCTGTAGAGACCTCTTTGTTCTTCCAGCTTTACAACCTTCCAGTTGTAAGTCGGGAGTGACGGATTACTCAGTCTAATAACATCGAGAATCTCTTCGCTTGAGGATGGTTCGGCTGGGATCCAGGTACGAGTTCTAGGTCTGCTTGGGATATCCTCCCTCGCAACGACTTCGAGTTTCGGACCCGGCCAAACTTCTCCCAGTCTGCTTATAGCAAACTTGTAGAGATCGCAGGATCTCTGATCGTCACAGGCGATAAGCTTCACGTGGCCCTAATGCCATTCACCATCGCAAGTAATGGGAGGTGGTCCCGGGTTGTCCCTCATGACGCTCCAGAAGCTGCCTGTAAGCTGCGTCTTGACCACTTGCCACCGTTCACGGAAGATCGTGCTATCATCGTCGCTACGATCGATCACAGCGATCACTATTTTGTTCTTAAGAACGTCACTAAACGACTTTTGAGACGTGACGTTGGGTGACCTATTGGGGGCGACGGTGCTATACACCTTAGGTCTTTTGGGAGCCGGAGCCACCGAGAGTTACCATAGTATTTTGGCGCTTTTATTTGCAAACAATCTTCTCACATACCACAAACTAATGTCTTCTGTAGGTGTACACAGACGAAGTAGGTAGAGCATTTATACTCACACGCGTAACATGCTCCTTTGAATGGAGGTGAGCGGTGTGCACGGAGAATATTATATGACATTGAGCACCAATCGTAATATAGGGTGGCATAAAAAAAAATATCGTGAATAGTCAAATGATGAACAATGAATTTATCTAAAAAGAATCGAAATATTGTAATATAGAGACTTCATTATTTAAGAATACTAATATCTTTTAATGAGTTTTCCTCCTAAAAATTTAAACAGTGTACTGAAAATTGTTTGCCGTTGTAGCACGACGTCGAATAAAATTTTAAATTTACTTTTACTATGTGCACCGCGCTGCTTTTCGACTCTCAGTATTTTAGTAGGACAAAAATGAGAATTTTTTTTTTTTTTATTTTGCTACATAAAACTGCAGCAGATCAAATTATAAAAAAATGGAAATATGTACATAAAAAAATATTCCAACTTGTATCAAATGTTATCAATATATTTTCATAAATAGCATGTTACATACATTATGTAGGTAATTGTAATAATGCTAGAAATATCATAAACCTTCTACAAAGATTTATTACACAAATTTTCTTTGGCAACAAATGTCCCAAATGAACTACAAACGTTATATTTATTAAAGTTATATCTCAGTAACATACCTACATGTAAACATGTTCACTTTATTATATATATTTTAGCAAACCAAAATCGCATTACCAAAAGTTAGAGGCGGAAACATCATAACATTTGCAAAACCCTTTCTTACTATTTTCACCAACCTTTTTTTTACATGTTCTCATTCATTAAAAGTTAGAATTTAAAAGAATGAATTATTTAAATACATACATATTACGACACAATAATAATAAACGCACACAAAACAACATTTCCTAAATGTATGTACATTGTGCATGCACCCTGTGATTCTTCATAAAGAAATCCATATGGCAGGCAAATGGCCGTTACCTGATTCTAATTGGGATCCATTATCAGAAAAAAGAAATAAAATTGTCCCTGGGAAAATAAAAGAAGATTGAAAATAAAATCGAATATTATAAATACTCCATATTTCTTGAGCGCATGAGTTTTTGCTACTACAACTTATTGATATTTGTGGTTAAACTGATTTTCGTTTGAATATTTTGCATTCGGGTACGAAGATATGCAATTATTAAATTCGCATAATATTATACCTGTTTTACCATTTTTACGATATTTTGTTCGTTTAGGTACTTGCATCCCCATTAAAGAGGAAAGGTTATGTGTTTACGTTTTATATTGGTATCAGTATTTCTATTTCACATTTTCTGTTTCGTGTGAACCAACTTACCTACAAACACATAAATCTGACAGGTCACTAAAATTCGGACATAGTCATAGCCAAAATCCCATTATGTGTGTTTCCCAAAATAGTAATTTTATGAGGTAAAACTTATTCCCCACTTTGATCAACGTTACATCCTGCAGTGCAAACAGTACGCACTTTGTGCACACTACAACAATTTCTACTTGGGTATGAATGGCGTAACGGCGTTTATTATGCGTCTTTTTCGAGGGAGTGCGATGCCGCCCTGTCTCACTGGGAGACGGTTGAGCGGTCATGCCTCCTGCTAGGATGTGTAGGTTTTTTCTTGTGCCCGCTACAGCTGCTAGCAGCAGAAGAATCATGAATGGTCACGATTTTTCCACCGCTCACTGCCGCAGGAGCGGCACCAGTAGTCAGCGAAGTCGCCGCACTACTGCCCGATTTCGAAGGAGAACCGGTCTCATTTTTTTGTTTTTTTAAGAATTTGTTTTGGTTCATAATTGTACCCACGAGTAGCGGAGAAATGAGATCCGTCTGTGCAGAGATCCGCATTACACAGATGGGGCTAGCTAATCCGGAGGTCGCCAGGCATCCGGATACTCCGTCTTCGACTTGAGCTATTTTTGAAACTGGGCCCCCAGCCAGGTTGATATTCGGCACGGGTCGTATGACACCTTTATCCAGCCCAGGCGGAAGTAGGAAATAGGTTCGTCTGGAGAGATTCTCGAGAATCTTTAGCATTATTTAGCCCCCACAACTCGACAAGTTCGGCGCTATAAGCCGTGTTTTATTATCAGCCATGATCTATATAGATCATCGATTTACATGCACTTACAACAACAGCATATGATCCTGCTTCTCATCGAGATCATGAACCATGATCTGAAAATTATTTCTACTATTGCTCGCAGCGCTGTTTGGCGCTGTTTGTTTCTTTCTTGAATGTTAGTGTGCCTGTCAAAGATAGCCACACAGTCACGTTGCCAGACTAAAGAATTCAATACTCTTCATAGCTCAAAAAATCAATCAGCATTTTTTTACATCCAATAAATTCCCCGTCCTTGGAGATTTTGCTTTTTAATTCTGGAAAGGTATGACAAGCCCAGCGAAATATTCCATAATTTGTTCAGTAAATGTTTAACAAAAAATGTTTATGAAATGTGTCGCAGTTCGTAAATAATAATTGTTTAACAAGTTTTCCGGCAG
Source organism: Cheilosia vernalis (assembly GCA_949126925.1). Classification (NCBI taxonomy): domain Eukaryota; kingdom Metazoa; phylum Arthropoda; class Insecta; order Diptera; family Syrphidae; genus Cheilosia; species Cheilosia vernalis. Next base: position 48,229,585 of record OX421358.1, read on the forward strand.
AAAGGAGAGAGTTGTTTTTTGTTTTTGCATAAAGTACAAATCAGGTACAAATGTCCAGAAAATCTCCGAATATCTAATGAAAAATGTAAACTAGCAGGCTGCATAAATTTAAACTATTTTATAACTGCAACTGTTTTCGCAGAGTTTTTTGGACATAAAGCTTTAAATTTACGTGAAGTGACGATTTTAACAATCAAACGTATTTTGTGTGTGTGCAGGGAGAGAATTATGGTAATATTATGAAAAGTATAATGCTTTTTCTAAGAATTAATCCAATCTAAGTGGACCTGATGTGTAAACTGCGGTGTTCATTATATTTCGAACTGATTGTAAACACTTTAAATAAGTTCTTAAAAAACTCTCACCATCAAAAATTAAAAATGATTAATTTGATTGATATGGCAACACCCCCGACAAGCAACTGAAATGTCGTTGTACAGAATGTTTGCAATATGGCTGGTGGCATGGTCGTCTTTTGAAAGCAACTGTTGCCACAACTCGTCTATGATCCGTATTGTTTTATTTTCGTGATCTGATTCGGATCAGATCACGCTGATAAATAGCATTTAGACGACTATACCTCGTTTTTTATTTGATACCCCAAAAAAGAAAAAAGAAAATACAATTTGCCAAAAAATGTGGAGCTTCAATTAGAATCCAAATACCCATGTAAGCACGTTTGATGTGAATATGCAACTATTTCACAAGCCTAAGGCACATTTTAACGACGAAGTAAAGGATATTTTCTTAATTTTTTTTTTATAAATCTCCATCGTTACTCATAATATGCTAGATATGGGATTTTTTCAAATGCAGTCCTTTTTGTTCCTAACCGGAAGGACAGTATGGTGCAATTTTATTAATCTTTTACTGAGAAACAAAATTTTTAAATTGAAGGTTTTTCCTTACAAATTATGATTGTAAGATTGCAGCATATTTTGCTGGTTTGTGCGCTGCATTTTTGTCGGAATAAGTTAGGTATAATTATTAGCTTCCGATTGGGTTGAGCGTTGATCACCATTCAGTCAGGAAAAAATATTATATACACTCCGCGCCACTTGAATAGCACATGTAAAAAAAACATTTTTGCAAACGATTTTTTTCGGATCCAGATAAAAGTTAATTTTTAATTTATTTTTTTCTTATAATTATTATTAATTCTTAATCTAGTACAGTAAATTTTTATTTTTTAAATGATACGGTTAAGTTGATATATATTTTTGAATAAACTAACTACAAAAATACCCTCTGATTTTTGCGCCACTTGAATAGAACACTTACTAAAAAAAGTCCGTTATGAAAATTCTAATAATTCAAATATGTTTATTTGTTGTTTTTTAAGAAAATTAGATTATTTTCAATAAGATTTAAAAATATTCAGTAGTGAGTTGTGCCTCCTTTTTGCTCCAACACTTCACAAATCCTGTGTGGAATCGACTCATACAATTGGGATAAGTAATCGAGTGAAATTGAGCTCCAAGCTAGTTTGATACCTTCGATTAATTCAGTCACAGTTGTGTATTGTTGTCCCGACTCATACACTTTTCGGCTCAACCAGCCCCAAACATTTTCAATGATGTTTAGATCCGGTGAATAAGGTGGCCAGCTTAATAATTCCACGTTTTGGCTCTTGATATACGATTTGGTGATTCGGGCAGTATGGATTGGCGCATTGTCTTGTTGATATGTCCACTGCAAGGGTCCAAAACGATTTTGAAAGAATGGAAAGGCCAGTTTTAATACACCGATGTAGGCCATCGCATTCATCGTTGTCGACAGAAATTGCAACTCGCAGGTGCCGTAGTACGAGATTGCTCCCCACACCATGACACCTCCACCCTTGCTATGTAAGCGGTCCATGTAATGGGTTTCTTTTCGTAGGTAATGAAAATAATAGCTGTAGCCATCGGGTCCATCCAAATTAAATTTTTTCTCGTCTGAGAAAACGACGCGATGCCACTCTGTAGTCCAGCTCATATGAGCACGGCAAAAACTGAGGCGTTGCGCCTTGCGGGCTGCATTGAGTGGTGGTTTTTTCTTAATTTTTAGTCTCCTCAAATGCTTGGCTTTCGAAATAACACGCCGAATTGTAGTAAGACTAGCGTTCACTCCACATTTTTCCTTAATTTTGGCTATTGAGTCGTGTGAGTTTGAGGCTTTTCTCAAAATTAATCGCCTGTCCGCATCAGAAAGAACACAATGTGTACGGCCTTTCATATTTTTTTCATACTTTGGCTCATTACACAAAAACGAGGATACAACTTTTCGGCTTCTTTCAATTTTTTCTGCTATTTTAGCAACCGATAGACCACTGTCCTTATACGCTTTTATTTTTCATTTTTCAATCTCTGTTAACATTTTTCCCCGACCCATTTTGGTTTAATTTTGAATTAATTAGTCACTAATAACAAAACAAAGCTACTAATCAAAAGCACGTGTCCACACGCCGGAAATAACAATTTAACAAAATAGGTGTGCTATTCAAGTGGCGAAAAATGAGTGCATGGTTCTCAGTCGACACCAAAACCAAATAGCAAAAAAAAACATAACGGTTTATTTCCAGTGCTCAATTTCTTTTACAGAGAGAGCTAAATAGTTAATAAAAAAAAAAAACTAAGGACATAACCACTACTTTCTTAGAGAGTTTTTAAATTATTAGCAATCACACTGAAAGTTTATAGGGTGTGCTATTCAAGTGGCGTGGTGTGTACTAGCTGACCCGGCGAACTTTGTTCCGCCCGAATTCGTTAATGGAATGAAAATAATAATTTCAAGCATGCACAAAGCTCATGCTACTTTATGTTATTCGTTCAATTCAAATTCTTTATTCAAAACTTATAGTTATACAATAGAAATAACTGTTTCATCATTCGCAAACTTTCGGTGCATTGAGGTTTCGCAAAAAAATTATAAATGGGCCGACATTTTTCAAATTGTGTAGCGGTAGGCCCGGAACATTCAAAGAATACAAAAATTCAAAATTTTACATAATTTTTGTTATTCCTAATGGAAGTGATACTATCCGTTTTGTTTAATCGACAAAAAGTATATAGCATTATGTCGTTCCTTGGTCCAATTCGAATCTAAACTAAAAATCATAAAAATCGAACGATCCGTTCCCGAGTTATGAGTGCACATACGTACGTCAGTCTCTTTTATATGTAGCTGTACCCACCCGACTTTGACTGTACCTTTCGTTTTAAGTCTGGCTCGCATTTCGCAAAGTGCTTTATTTTGACAATTTCCATTAATAATTTTAATTATACAACTCTAGAAATAGCGTTTGATTTTATTTTTTAATGGAAGGTGCTACAACCCGTTTTCCTATACCTGTTATGTTTTGCAAAGTATCACCTATAGGATGGTATTCTATCTTTCAAACGGGCACCAGCCATATATATGCACAATATTTCATTGAAATCAGTTGTGTGGTTTCGCAGATCGACAAAGCACCTATCGGGTCGAAAACTACCTTATCTCTCAAGAGTGAAGAAACCTTAGATTCACATGCACACAATTTCTTTGAAATAGGTAGGTTGTTTTCGGATTTCGACGACAGCGCCACTTATCGGGTCAATAAGCAAGTGGAAATTGTTGTTTATAGTGTAAGCGCTGTTCCTATATTTCAGATCAAACGTGTTTCCGCAACAGTAACAGTTTATATAATGTATCAAAGTGCGTTCTGTTTCCAGTACAGGATGAAACGTTGACCAAAGTGGGGAATCATTTTTAGCCCATAAAATTACTACTTCGCGAAACAAACAAATTGGTATTTTGGGTATGACTTGTAACCGAATTTTAGTGAGCTGTTAAATTGGTTTTCATATGTGTGTAAGTTGGTTCAAACGAAACAGAAAATTTGAAATAGAAATACTAATACCAATATAAAACGTAAACACATAACCTTCCCTCTTAACCCCTCCCTACGTGACACCTCAAGACGCTCAACAACTCTTGTTGCCTGTCATCATTGTCCACGTCATCTCAAACAGCACTACATTTCAACTTTCTCATACATAATGCAATGATCCTGAAAATTCATGTCAAACAAAAATGATTGGTTCAAACAACATCAAATAAATCAAAGTATCTACTTCATTTCAAGAAGTTAGTTAATGTAACATAGTAAACATAAACAAACTTAGGTATATCTATCGCATATTTAAAAAAAAAATTTTAGTTGTTGACAACAAATATTTGCTTGGAAAATAATTTAAATAATTGACAAAAACAATTGCCTTTAAAATTACTTTTTTTTTGTATTTGAAATGTCACTACTCGATTTCTATTCAGTTTTATTTATTTTTGAGTTCATTTCCCCATGAAAAACGAAATTTGGGCCTACAACGCCACCTGTTAAGAATTTTCCGACTTTTCTTTCTTTATTCTTTCAAACAGGCTCGAGACCAGTCCTAATTGGTGCGAATCATCGAAATCCATCCAGTCGTTCTTGAGTTATAAGCGTAGGAACTAACATCACTTTCTTTTATATAGTAGAAATCGGTTATAACGATATCGAAGGGACCTCGGAATTTCATCGTTATAACCGATTCATCGTTATATCCGGTACAATGAAAATAATGAAAAAAGGAAACTTTATTAAAAAAAATTGCTTCAAATGGAAAATGATTTTCGCTTTATTGTCACCATCTTAACAATTCTACACTCAACTTGTTTCAAAGAAAAATTAATATGTAGGTACTGAACTCTTCGGAGATATGGAAATCGAACAGGGCATGCCATGAAATTACATGTACAGACTGCAGTGGCTACAGGAAATTTAAAAATTTGTTTATAACTATGTACGTATGTATAGTATGTGCATACAAAATATCGATATCTACATATTTAGAAGCAGAATGAAAATAACAGGCAGTAGGCATGTAAGAACACGTTTTTTACCATCGCTATAAACAGTTTTTAGACTAAAATATGATAAATTTTCATCGCTATAACCGATTTCATCGTTATATCCGGAATCGTTATAACCGATAGCAAATTACCTTGAGTTAAACGGAGTTTTGCCGGGACTTTGAAAATATATTGCTATATCCGGTTCATCGCTATATCAGGTATTGTTATAACCGATTTCTACTGTATAGATAATTACCTATACCTATGAGATTATGCACATATTATCAGAAGCCTTTTCTATTAATGCAAAAATTATGTCCTGGCAAGCATATAATATAGTTACAAAATCGGACGAATAATCTAAATACGTGTACATTATATATCCAGAAAACCCAAAGCACAGCAACGTCGCTTATTTCAAAGAAATAATGAAATGTAGCCACGTTTCGGAAAAGTACCAATCACCATTTCGGCGAGAAATATAGAAAAATGAAAGATACACATCATATCTCACGTCACATATCACAAACCCATAAGGAACCCAAAAGAAGAGAGTGTATGTTTATTTTTTGTCGTTCTCTGTCCTTTCGCTCACTCAAAACAATTCTCTTTTTCTGTGAGAAAAAGTTATTATTTTGCTAACCATATGCGACCATACGCACCCTACAGTGCAACTATTAGATTTATATACATAAACATTAAGAACATTAAATAGGAAAAAAAAAGACAGGCACTGCGGGAGTGCCGACAGAAGTTATTACTTGAACAATTACGTGTGCATTTTTCGAATCGTCAGGAAATACTTTCAAATGAAGTGTTTTTTTTATTGATTATTAAAAACTACTACTACAAATATTAGATAACAATTTTCACTTTCATTTAAAGCGCTACTGTACATGAAAAATAATGCATATTATTTTACATAAAAATATTGCAATCTATATTGATTAAAACGAACATTTACAAATACATACATGAAATATTGAATTTAATAATTAATTGGGTTCTTTGAAAGGAATACCAATGAAATTTATGAATTTTCATCTACAAAAATTATACATACACAGGTATTACAATTTCCATTTAATTTGTAAATGAAATATCCTATCTTTCTAGCTGCATACAAACATGCACACATCAAATGTTTCATTGAGATCGGTTGAGTTTCTCCAAAAAATCGACAACAGCGCCACCTATCGGGTCCAAAACTATCCTATCTTTCTAGCTGCATACAAAGACAAACATGCACACATACAAAGTTTCATTGGGATCGGTTGAATTTCTCAGAAAACGGACAACAGCGCCACCTATCGGGTCCAAAACTATCCTATCTTTCTAGCTGCATACTAACATGCACACATACAAAGCTTCATTGGGATCGGTTGAGTTTCTCAGAAAACGGACAACAGCGCCACCTATCGGGTCCAAAACTATCCTATCTTTCTAGCTGCATACAAAGACAAACATGCACAGGCACACACACAAAGTTTCATTGGGATCGGTTGAGTTTCTCAGAAAACGGACAAAAGCGCCACCTATCGGGTCCAAAACTATCCTATCTTTCTAGCTGCATACAAACATGCACACATACAAAGTTTCATTGGGATCGGTTGAGTTTCTCAGAAAACGGACAACAGCGCCACCTATCGGGTCCAAAACTATCCTATCTTTCTAGCTGCATACAACCATGCACACATATAAAGTTTCATTGGGATCGGTTGAGTTTCTCAGAAAACGGACAACAGCGCCACCTATCGGGTCCAAAACTATCCTATCTTTCTAGCTGCATACAAACATGCACACACACAAAGTTTCATTGGGATCGGTTGAGTTTCTCAGAAAACGGACAACAGCGCCATCTATCGGGTCCAAAACTATCCTATCTTTGTAGCTGCATAAAACGATGCACACAAACAAAGTTTCATTGACATCGGTTGAGTTTCTCAAAAAAATCGACAACAGCGCCACCTATCGGGTCCAAAACTATCCTATCTTTCTAGCTGCATAAAACGATGCACACAAACAAAGTTTCATTGAGATCGGTTGAGGTTCTCAAAAAAATCGACAACAGCGCCACCTATCGGGTCCAAAACTATCCTATCTTTCTAGCTGCATACAAAGACAAACATGCACACATACAAAGTTTCATTGGGATCGGTTGAATTTCTCAGAAAACGGACAACAGCGCCACCTATCGGGTCCAAAACTATCCTATCTTTCTAGCTGCATACTAACATGCACACATACAAAGTTTCATTGGGATCGGTTGAGTTTCTCAGAAAACGGACAACAGCGCCACCTATCGGGTCCAAAACTATCCTATCTTTCTAGCTGCATACAAAGACAAACATGCACACACACAAAGTTTCATTGGGATCGGTTGAGTTTCTCAGAAAACGGACAACAGCGCCACCTATCGGGTCCAAAACTATCCTATCTTTCTAGCTGCATACAAACATGCACACATACAAAGTTTCATTGGGATCGGTTGAGTTTCTCAGAAAACGGACAACAGCGGCACCTATCGGGTCCAAAACTATCCTATCTTTGTAGCTGCATAAAACGATGCACACAAGCAAAGTTTCATTGAGATCGGTTGAGTTTCTCAAAAAAATCGACAACAGCGCCCCTATCGGGTCCAAAAATATCCTATCTTTCTAGCTGCATACAACCATGCACACATATCGGGTCCAAAACTATCCTATCTTTCTAGCTGCATACAACCATGCACACAAACAAAGTTTCATTGAGATCGGTTGAGTTTCTCAAAAAAAATCGACAACAGCGCCACCTATCGGCTCCAAAACTATCCTATCTTTCTAGCTGCATACAACCATGCACACATACAAAAATTCATTGAGATCGGTTGAGATTCCCAAAAAAATCGACAACAGCGCCACCTATCGGGTCCAAAACTATCCTACCTTTCTAGCTGCGTACAACCATGCACACACACAAAGTTTCATTGAGATCGGTTGAGTTTCTCAGAAAATGGACAACAGCGCCACCTATCGGCTCCAAAACTATCCTATCTTTCTAGCTGCATAAAACCATGCACACAAACAAAGTTTCATTGAGATCGGATGAGTTTCTCAAAAAAATCGACAACATCGCCACCTATCGGGTCCAAAACTATCCTATCTTTCTAGCTGCATACAACCATGCACACATACCTACAAAGTTTCATTGAGATCGGTTGAGTTTCTCAAATAAATCGACAACAGCACCACCTATCGGGTCCAAAACTATCCTATCTTTCTAGCTGCATACAACCATGCACACATACAAAGTTTCATTGAGATCGGTTGAGTTTCTCAAAAAAATCGACAACAGCGCCACCTATCGGGTCCAAAACTATCCTATCTTTCTAGCTGCATAAAACCATGCACACAAACAAAGTTTTATTGATATCGGTTGAGTTTCCCAAAAAAATCGACAACAGCGCCACCTATCGGGTCCAAAACTATCCTATCTTTCTAGCTGCATACAACCATGCACACACACAAAGTTTCATTTAGATCGGTTGAGTTTCTCAGAAAATGGACAATAGCGCCAACTATCGGGTGTCGGTTTCTCGGTGACGATGACGCGGTGTCGTTTTTTCGGTGACGCGAATTCACTAATTTCGGGCATTGTAATATTGAAGGTAATGAAAAGGCCGATGCCCAACGCGCCCTAAGAAGTAATAACTTCAAAAAACCTCCAGTCAATCCTGTACCAAAATTTGGTACAGTCCCCACCAGAAGTCATGAGGAGTTATTAAGATTTCCTTCCTTTAAATTCATTTTTTTGCCACGTCATCACGCTAAATTATTCACAGACCGTCCCCGAAGCACCCCAGTACTAATCAGCCATTGGGAACGCGTCGGTAACGTTAACGACTAGCAGCATAGCGTCAGAACAACACCCAATTCGAGACGCAAGCTTTTCCATGCAATCGAATGTGGCTGTAATATTTTTGTTTTTTTCGCTAGTCGGCTAAATTACCGAGGCATCAGCAGCTCCAAAAATTCGCTTGCTCACCCAAAACCGCCTTCTGAGATGCCGAGCACATAACCACCAATTACTACTCACCTTGCTACCATTCGAAACGCGACAGGTGCACGACAAAACAAAAAGGGAAACCTTAAGGGAATAACGCCTAATACCAACAAAAGAAAACTATAACCCATCGGCCAACCGATCTGCAAAATTTACATAAAGCAAAGCTTCCATCCGCCACCCTAGGTTCTATTCCTCTCGCCCTGTCTGCGTCATCACCACCATCACCCTACATGCGCCCGAAACCGCGCACCAGTTGCGTGCAACGCTTCCTACGACAACCTTTAACACCATCGTTGCGAATCAGCTTCAACTTCCTTTCGCCAGACCCTTCATCAACCAACGCACCATAACCTACATCTACCTATCAAAAACACTGATAACAACCAGAGCATATACCAGGAAAAGAAAGTTTTTTTTTTTAATACGTAAACTGGCTAAGTAACGGGTGATTCTTTTAGCTGGTTTGGTTTTGGCAACACTGGTTTTGACAGCTGATGTGTGTTTAGTACCTTGTGTCACTGTCAAACAGCTTCAGTTTGGTTTGCAATTTAACCATGGATCGTCTTACAAATGAACAACGCTTGCAAATTATTGAATTTTACTATCAAAATTCGTGCTCGGTTCGAAATGTTCATCGCGCGCTGCTTCCATTTTATGATCGGCATTCTCGACCTTCTGAGCAGTCTATTCGGAAGATTGTGACCAAATTTCGCACCAAATTTACTTTGTTGGACATTAAACCACCAACACGTTTACGTACTGTGCGTAGTGAAGAAAATATTGCGGCCGTATCAGCTAGTGTGACAGAAGACCGCGAAATGTCGATTCGGCGCCGTTCCCAGCAGTTAGGCCTTTGTTACAGCACTACGTGGAAAATTTTGCGGAAGGATTTGGGCGTAAAGCCTTTTAAGATACAGCTGGTGCAAGAACTAAAGCCAGCCGACCTACCACAACGCCGAATTTTTGGTGAATGGGCTCTTGGAAAGCTGGCCGAGGATCCGCTTTTTTATCGAAAAATTGTGTTCAGCGATGAGGCTCATTTTTGGTTGAATGGGTATACGTAAATAAGCAAAATTGCCGCATTTGGAGTGAAGATCAGCCAGAAACATTGCAACAGCTACCAATGCATCCCGAAAAAGCCACTGTTTGGTGCGGTTTATGGGCCGGCGGCATTATTGGGCCATATTTCTTCAAAGATGATGCGAATCGCAGCGTTACTGTCAATGGTGAACGCTACCGAGCGATGATAACAAACTTTTTTTTGCCCGAAATGGAAGTTCTTGACTTGCATGATATGTGGTTTCAACAAGACGGTGCCACATGCCACACAGCACGCGAAACAATGGCGCAATTGCGAGGCGAGTTTGGTGAACAGTTAATTTCACGTTTCGGGCCGGTCAATTGGCCGCCTAGATCGTGCGATTTGACACCATTAGATTATTTTTTATGGGGGTATGTCAAGGCTAATGTGTATAGGGACAAGCCCGCTTCGATTGACGCACTGGAAGCCAACATCCATGCATTCATTCGTGAGATACCGGCCGATATGTGTGAAAGAGTATGCCAAAATTGGACTCAGCGGATGGGCTACCTGAGACGCAGCCGCGGTCAACATTTGCATGAAATTATCTTTAAATTGCAAGGTTCAAACTAGCGATTCAAATAAATATTTCATTAATTTTTTCGAATTTTTTGTGTTTTTTTTTTTTTAAAGTTCTAGACCTCTTAAAAAATCACCCAATATATTCATTCAGAGGTATCAATTAGTTTTTTTGTGGTATATTGTAAAGTTTCTCGCAATACAAGTACATAACTAGCTAATTATTAAAAATCTCCAACATCGACAACAAAGATACAAACATTGCCACGGGCTGGACAATGCTGTGCACAACATCTTCCTCCCCCCTGGATTAACAACAACATAAATAAGGTGAAAGGACAAAACGGGTTCCTACTTTTTAAAATATTTTTCGGAACGTAACATCAGTTCCTATTTTTTTTTTCAGTATGGATAAATACGTAACAAGTTAACGTAACGTAACGTAACAACAACAAGATCCCCCATATCCGACGAGCTAGGATGACACTCGACGCAAAGCTGAAATGGAATTCGTACGTGAAAATGAAACGTACCTAAAGAACTCGATATCAAATATAGAGAAATGTACTGGTTACTCGGAAAACATTCAAAGCTCAGTACTGAGAACAAACTGCTTCTATACAAACATGTGCTTAAGCCAGCCGGTGTGGACCTACGGTATACAACTTTGGGGTTGTACCAAGAAAACAAATGCCAATATTCTACAAACTTTTCAAAATAAAGTGCTTAGAGAAATTGTACAAGCACCATGGTATATTAGAAACGACGATATCCATAGGGATCTCGGAATTCCAACAATCGAAGCTGAAACTAGAAGCTTCGCGAGAAAACATAGAAACCGACTAATCGGACATATCAACAATACAGTCCGACAAATCTTCGACGAGAGCAATTTATTGCGCCGACTACAAAGAACGAAACCGTTCGACTTGGCAAGATAAGATTAACCGCGTCTAATTTGCGGAACACGCAGAATCTTTCATTGGAAAGTAACCTGTCAAAAGTTGTTATTTAATGATTGAAAAATGGATAAGTTATATCTTAGTAGCAGTATCTAACAATCTTTAGAAGGGTGGTATTTTTAGTCAGTAAAAATCTGACACTACTATGAGAACCCGCTTGCTATTCTCATAGTGTCTTTGGAAGATTTTCACCTACCCTCGGATAAAAAAAAAAAAAAAGATAATCGAGTTTCTGTTGTGAGCCAGATTCGCGCCACAGGGGCAACTTCGATATGAGTAAGGAGGGCACGGCATGCTTGTGGTTGCTCGGCTAAAGCTCGTGTAACGGGTGTGTTCTTGCCCCTTACCACATACCATCTGCTCAACAAACTTTCACCCATGCCAAAAAGCAAAATGAGAAGAAGAAATTGAAATAGAAAGAAAGCTATCTACGTAGACCTCGGACGGACTTCAAAAGAGATAGGACGGAAAAGAAAAATTAAAGAAAAGAAGCAAAAATGCTACAAGGACTTATGCTATACCCCTGAGCCCTGAGGGAGGACGTGAGAGAACCGCGAAACTAATCCTAACTATCTCAAACTATACCTAATCAAACACTTAAGCCGGGTAAAGGTTCATCATGAACCCAAGACTTGCCAAATGTTTATGGCATGGAATGGCCACCCCACCACTATGTTCAGCAACTCGTTACCAAACGGCACGGTCACGTTTCCAACCGACTACATCACACCACAACTTAATTTTAAGAAAGGCTTCCAGGTAAGTTTCCCGTCCAGAGCTCAGTGGAAGGGAAACGAAGTAGTGCAGGGTTTCGACACGGTCATATACACTGACGGATCTAAGATGAACTGTGGTGTGGGGGCCGGGGTCTACTCAGAATCACCAAATATATCAGAATCATACCGTTTGCCGGACTCTGCCGGCGTTTTCCAGGCGGAATTACTGGCTATCCGAGAAGCCTGCGTGCATCTAGGGCGTAACACTACTCACAAACAAAACATCGCTATCCTTATAGATAGCCAAGCCGCCATCAAAGCCATAAATTCGGCTACCATATCCTCTAAACTAGTGCTGGAGTGCCGGAACGAGCTTGCCCGCCTGGGTGAACGTTTCAGTGTCACACTTCTCTGGGTACCAGGGCATAGTGACATAATAGGCAACGAGCGGACAGATGAGCTGGCCAGAAGGGGGTCAGCTCTGCACAGCTCACTCGCGGCAAGTGTCCACGTCCCACTAAGAGTGGTCAAAGGACAAATTCATTCATATTTCCTGCAGAAAGCCAAATTCCAATGGGAGGGGTTGACCAACTGCGTCATTTCAAGGAAGATATGGCCCATATACGATCAGAACAGAACAAGGAACCTGCTAAACAGAACCCGCCCAGATATCGCCAGAATTACGGCAATAATCACGGGGCATTGGCCAATTGGAGACCATGCGGCCAAGCTCGGGATCCCACACAACACTCACTGCCGCAGTTGCGGGAATACACATGAGAAAGAAACTCTCCTCCATTTTCTCTGCAAATGTCCGGCACTAGCGAGAGCCAGACTGCGCACACTGAACCAACCTTTTTTCGACAACCTTAGCGACATTTCGGGTATAGGGATATCAGACATAATACGGTTCCTCAACTCCACAGGCTGGATATAGGCACCGAATGCTTCGCACCCTTAACAAACATCACAAACTAGGTAACACGAGTCGTGGTAACAAAAAGGCACATCACAGTGCTACTTGGGTTCCAAGCGGGACCGCCACTTCTACCTACCTATGTTCAGCAACATAGTCCAATTGCTATCACTCCGGCCGAAGTTGTGAGTGGTAGCCCCTCGATATTCCCGCCAGTCACAACCTTAATGTAAGACAAACGTTAGTTAGTCGTCACGCCATGTCGTCACAGTTAATGAGAGTCACGTTACATCATCGTGAAACCATAGAAGGACAGCCTTCCCACTACTCCGTACACCGAATGCTGTAGGAGCTTAACCGCACATTATATCGAATAGTTTCCACAAAAAAAATTAAAAGCTCGACATGTACAAACGGGAATAGTGCCAATTTATAATTACACTAACGATTAAACTAATATCGAAACTTGCAAACAAAAAAAAAAAAAGGAAATAAAAAAAAGGATGAAAGGGGCAAAAGAAAAACTCAAAACATAAATCTAACAAAAAAATGGTTGTTGCTCTTCCTGCTGAGTTTGTGGGGGTCCCGTTTTTTCGTGGGAAACTCTGCTATTGTGCAGGGTGGCGGAGCACCTTGCTTTCGCCACTACTGTTCCTTTGGGAAGGTCGTGTCCGGTTATTGTTTTTTGTTGTTTTCTTGTTTTTTTGTTGGGGGGAATGAGAGGAATGCTTTCCCAAGCCAATTTTGGCCGACGCCGTGGAAAAGTTCTGGTATGGTAACGCTCGTTGGGGTCCGTTTGACTTGGATATAAGACTGCCCAAGCCTTGCAACGGGAGCTAGGGCGCCAGCCAACACTTTTGAGACGTTAATGATTCTCGTCTTCTCTCTCTCTGTAGCAAAGTCTTTTTTCTTGGATTTTCTTCCAATTCTTTTTAATGGCATAGTGGCTTAGTGGTTAGTGTGTTGGACTACTAAGCGAGGGGTCCCAGGATCGAATCCCGCAAAAACCCAAATTCCAACTAAGGGTTTTTTCACTGCGCCACCTCTCGCGAACGTCTGACAAACATCCGAGAGTATAATTGTCTTGAAAGAGCTTCTCAATCGGCCGTTTGGAATCGGCATAAAATTGTAGATCCCTTCCATTCGTTCCAAAAACTAAAAATTCACACAAAACGAATGGTTGCGAGAACCTAGGCCCAGGGTCCCTACAGACCTGTTGCACCAACTATTATTTATTTATTTATTTTTAATGCCTAATTAAAAAATTCCACACGAGGAGATATTATTTTTTCTTCGCAAGTTTGCGATATTTAATTAGCTTTTTGCAGCTACACCTACAGGTCAGTGACCGCTAACTCTGATCATATGGCTGATTGTGGGCCCGTCGACCAAAAGAAAACGCAAACTCTGTTGCAATTATTTCCTTTCCCTTTGTTTCTAAGCCTTTGCTTGTTCTATCTTTGTTTTGTCAATGCTTCCTAATTGCTTACTTTCTCTATTTTTGTCTATTTCTTTCTTTTAATAGTATAGCTCTTGTATTTGTGTCCCACTTACAGTTTTTAGTTTCCCCTCAACTTCTTTTAAGAGAGTGTCAAAATAGAGCTTAAGAGAAAATTGTCTTCCTTTTGTCATATTCGTCAAATCAGTCTTACCTCTGTTATTCTACATAAGTTATATAACAAATACCTACATTCAATCGTACATAAAAGGGAATAAATGAGTAAATACATAAATAAATAAATATATAAATAAATAAACATTAAGCTATAATGTAACGATCATTTTATTTTGCATTGATGAAAATGTAACCATCACATATTATTTTGCATTGATGAAGTGCAACAGACGAAATTGGAACGAAACAGCCACCAAAAGGAGAAACAAAACTTGACAAACTTTGCAAATGCAAAACGTCAAAACATAACGGCATGGGGACATCGGATGGACATGTTTCTGGTAAGGAATTTTTATTTCTTTATTTACGGAATATTAATTCGATTTAGATTTTCAGGAAAGTGGTATAAACAATTAATTAGGTACGTAGAGGGTTTTTATATTGGAGTTTGCAATACAGGATTTATATTCCATGGTAATTTTGTGTTTACATCTATGTATTAAATCTTCTTTTTTTGCAGGTACGATATAAACAAATGTATGGCCCCGTAACATATTTTTCAAGATTTCCACCAACCCTTGGAAAACAAAACCATATTATGAAATAGAGTGTTTTAGCACTTTTTCTTACCCTAGATACAAGTAATTATTTACTCTCGATTAGTAGGTACCACAAACAAAAAAAAAAAAACAATCTGCGTCTTTTTTTGAATTGATATAGCACTTTCCGAACATCGCTTTTTTCAGATTTATAGAAAATACGTAAGCCAGTTACGTTTTCAGTAAACGTAGATCTACATGCATTAATAATACTGCCAAGCCATTTTGCCTTCACCAGTGAAATATACAATATTGTTCGGAACTGGAAAGAATCTGCATTAAAAATGCCATGGGTACCAATTTTGTGATCACCTGTCAAGCGTCGGTTGCTTACTTTTGTCACTAACAAAATGTCACGCGCCTGACCTTTTTTAGGTCCGAATTGCGGAGATTTGTCAAGCATATAATGGTAAAGTAGTAATAGATTTAAAGAGTAACAGGTTTGAAATGCTTCTACAACACGACTGAGATCAAAAATTCTGTCTTTGCTGTACTTAACTTACTGACAATCTTTGTGGGACAGATGACTGCCTATATAAACTGAGATCAGGTGAAAATATTTTAGCCTATCAAGTAAATGGGGACGCATCCTCTCTCACCTAATGGCATCGACAGTTTATTCTGAATACCATAGAGTTTTTTTTATGTAGGTACAGCCACAAGCATACAGCATTTCCGAGATACGATTTTATTTCAAAGAGACCAAAACCGGGTTTTCGCCAAAACACACGAAAACTTCATCGAAAACAGAAGTTTTCCCATACAAATTTCAGTTTTCGCACGAAAACACCCATGAAAACGACTACCAATCGTTGGGTTGTTGGAACAAACACACCTTTTGCAATATTCAGTAAAATGGCTGACCGAACAAATGTTACAACTCACAACTGTTATTTTGAAATGCACTAAATTCATTTTGTTTGTTAATTAATGCGATCGAAACGATTAGTGTCTCACAGCTGATTGAAACGTCAAACGAAAACTAGTTGGTGGTGAATGCATCGACGAGTTTTCGAGGAAAACACGGTTTTGGGCTAGGTGTGGAAAGCGTATAAAGATGCATATGACAGAGTAAGGGCATTTTGGTTAGGCTCTCTGACTGAATTTAAGAAAGATAATGAGAAGGACAAACAGTGTTATAGCATGAGTGTACCATATATTGAAATATAAAGATATATGCTTAATGCATATATAAAAAATTAATTTCATGTTATTGCACAAAATTCGTTGTTTTTATGTTTTTACTCTTATTTAAAATTTTCCTATCGAAGGTATACATTATGTATTGATGGTAAATGTTTTTAAAGCAGTATTTTTTTTGGAAGGTTTTAATTTGCTTTGAAGAAAGTCATTCTTGTAGAATTATTAATAGCTTAGAAGCACTTGCGATGAACAATTCCTGGACCTGATTCATCATATTCTTGTTTAGATATCCACATCTGCTGGAAAGTAGATAGAGATGCTAAAATCGAGCCACCAATCCATACAGAGTATTTCCTTTCAGGTGGTGCAATAATTTTAATTTTTATTGTTGATGGTGCCAGTGCGGTAATTTCTTTTTGCATTCGATCAGCAATACCTAACCAAAAAATAAAAAAAATTATTCTCTGGCTCAATAAAAATTTTAAAATATGAATTACCTGGATACATGGTGGTACCACCGGATAGCACAGAGTTGGCGTACAAGTCCTTGCGAATATCAACGTCACACTTCATAATTGAGTTATATACAGTTTCGTGGATTCCGCAGGATTCCATACCCAAAAATGAAGGCTGGAAAAGTGCTTCTGGGCAGCGGAAACGTTCGTTTCCAATTGTAATTACTTGCCCATCAGGCAATTCGTATGATTTTTCCAATGAAGTGGATGCTGCGGCTGTAGCCATTTCTTGTTCAAAATCCAGCGCTACATAGCACAACTTTTCTTTAATGTCTCTCACAATTTCCCGCTCAGCTGTTGTAGTAAACGAGTAGCCCCTTTCCGTGAGGATTTTCATTAGATAATCTGTTAGATCCCGACCTGCCAAATCTAATCGAAGGATAGCATGTGGCAAGGCGAAACCTTCATAGATTGGTACGGTGTGTGAAACACCATCACCAGAATCCAACACAATACCAGTTGTACGACCTGAAGCATACAGAGACAAAACTGCTTGAATGGCAACATACATGGCTGGTGAGTTGAATGTTTCGAACATAATTTGAGTCATCTTTTCGCGATTTGCTTTTGGGTTAAGTGGAGCCTCAGTTAACAAAACTGGATGTTCCTCAGGAGCCACACGCAGTTCATTGTAAAAGGTGTGATGCCAAATTTTTTCCATGTCGTCCCAGTTAGTAATGATACCATGCTCAATTGGGTATTTTAATGTTAGAATACCTCTCTTACTTTGAGCTTCATCACCAACGTACGAGTCTTTTTGACCCATACCAACCATCACTCCCTGATGCCTTGGCCGGCCAACAATGGACGGAAACACAGCTCTTGGAGCGTCATCTCCAGCGAAGCCAGCCTTGCACATACCAGATCCGTTGTCGATGACGAGGGCACCCGCATCATCATCACACATTTTTACGACTTTGTGAAATTCCTAACCGCTGTAAGTTAAATAACTTCACAGTTAATGTTAAAATATTACACAACAATTAAAACAAAAATTAACACAACAGTTCTTAACAAAACCCACTTCAAAATTTTAACGTATAATTTTTAATATTCAAAATAAATTTATTCACCTTAAAAATGCAATAAAAAATAAAACGCGTCGGCCACCTAACTCAACAGCAAATGACTCCCATATGCCGCTGCTTCAATTTTATATGAACACTTTTAAACCAATTAGAATTAGCTTTTAGGAAACGCATATTCTCACAACAATTACTTTTTTTCAGAAAATATCCTAATAAGTAGTTGTCATAGCCAATGCTTCTGCATTGCACATGCAAATTATACTTACACATGTGCACATCTCTCTGTTGTGCATGTGATTCCGTATTTAATCACCGCTACAGTTAACAGTGAAAACAATCAAGTCATCAGTGCCCATCCAAAAATAGAAACAAACCTTAGAAGGATTGATTTAGTGGCGAGAAAATACAACAAAAATAACTTTTCAAGGTTACCCGGCGGAAGAACAGCGGCCATCTAGCAAAAGCAATTTGGTGCATTGTCTAAATATATGTACCTATTTCTGTGAATCATGCACGGAGTAGAAATGTCTTTATTTGACCAAACTTTACGGGTCTGGATATGATAAAATTATATAGCCGTAAATAATATAGTAGATATTACTTAATTTAAAAATTGTAAATTATTACGTATGTGTACAATGTACCTAAAACAAATTTCGCAACTAAATTGACAAAAAAACATTTAGACGTTGAATTTTAATTCAATACATATACATAATAAAGAAATAAAAAAATAAAGTGCACGACTGAGCCGCACGAATTTATGAATTTTGGTCAAAATCTATAGTGCCGTTGCTTGTATTGAAATATACAAATGCAAATTGTACGGTGGATGGGCTAATGAGCAGTGCTGCCACAAGGAAAAAAATTTGCGTAGCAAATTTGAGTAGCAAAACTTAATTTGCGTAGCAAAACTCACAATTCCAAAATATCATTTTTGATTCCAGTCAAATTCAAACACTAACACATCTAAAGAAAGATGTATTTGTTGGATATGGTAGAAAAGAATATAAGTTAGTATGGGAAAGTAGGTAAAGATTGAATATACTTTAGTTGATTTTTTCTTTTCAAGAGAAATTCCAAGATTTATGTTGACATTTCGTGCTTTAAAAAAAAGTAGCAAAATAGATGTTTTTAGGGAGAGTGCGTAGCAGCGTAGCAAATTCGAAATCGCGTAGCAGTTTTGCTACGATCGTAGCAAAGTGGCAGCGCTGCTAATGAGTCCATAGATAAAAAAAAGGAGTATGAAAAATATCTTGGTGAGAGAGATACAAATTCTTTAGGTAATACCATTTTAAACAGTTTCAGAAATGAGGACCATTATGAAAACTTCAACGTGGTCTTTTCAAAATAAGGTCCGTACTTTTTTATAACAAGTAATAGCTGATATCATACATTTTGCGATTGACGTTGTTTTAATTTTCCAAAATCTGTTCAACAGTAACTGGTGTTAATTTTGAAATATGTTAGCAACTTGCTTTGCAATTTTGTCCCTACAAAATTATACCAATTTTCAATAATTCATATGAATTATTCCAAAGAAAAAGAAATAATTTGTGTGGTTAATAAAACTATCTAAATGAGATGTTTTATATACTAGAAACACATTAGGGCCAATATGGTTGTGTATTTTCGTCTTTTGAATATAAATAACTTCGATTTCATAAGTAAATTTTTCTTAAATAACTGAAGAAAAATTACTCCAAATGTTTTAATTTTTCCTCAACCACAATACATTGTTGATTTTTCATAAATATTTTAAAATTTTGCTTAAACCTAAAATCATTATATTAATACGTGAACATCCGAGCTTTCCGTACGCTTTTTTTGTATTTAATATGAAATGAGGAGAATGAAACTTATGTTATTCGGAAGCTGCTGAGCCGTAGATGTGCACAAACACAAAATCGTGGTTATATTGTCGCCATTAAGACTGGTAAACTTAAGTTATGACTTCCCCATACAAAACAGATAATACAGTCGAACCCGCTTTAATGAAATGTGGAAAAATCCTTATTTAAATTTCAATTAAAAGGGTTTTTCATTTAAGCGGACCTTGGATAACTGAAAAAAAACTCCACTTAAACCGACTTTGTATATGTAACGGAAAGATCGTTTCATTTAAGTTAATCTGATGTATCTTATGAATAAATTTAATCAAGTGGAAGCAGTAACAAAATAAAATTATTTCATTTATTTATAAACGAAAAAAAACACGTACATATTATGTATAATAAAGCATTAAAATAAAACAGTTCAAAAACAGAATGAAATTGTTAGACATTCAAAACTACATAACAAGCAGAGAATTCAAAGCCTGCTTCGTCTTTACTTTGCGTGTATGTACATTTCATTTTTATTTAAACGGAGTATATTCAATGAAGAGTTACACATTTGTTTGAGAATTTCTTTTCAGTTATCCGAGTTTTTCATTTATGCTAGTTTAAATTATTTGAATCGATAGTTTGAACCTTGCAATTTAATGTTTAAAGATAATTTCATGCAAATGTTGACCGCGGCTGCGTCTCAGGTAGCCTATCCGCTGAGTCCAATTTTGGCATACTCTTTCACACATATCGGCCGGTATCTCACGAATGAATGCATGGATGTTGGCTTCCAGTGCGTCAATCGAAGCGGGCTTGTCCCTATACACATTAACCTTGACATACCCCCACAAAAAATAATCTAATGGTGTCAAATCGCACGATCTAGGCGGCCAATTGACCGGCCCGAAATGTGAAATTAACTGTTCACCAAACTCGCCTCGCAATTGCGCCATTGTTTCGCGTGCTGTGTGGCATGTGGCACCGTCTTGTTGAAACCACATATCATGCAAGTCAAGAACTTCCATTTCGGGCAAAAAAAAGTTTGTTATCATCGCTCGGTAGCGTTCACCATTGACAGTAACGCTTCATCTTTGAAGAAATATGGCCCAATAATGCCGCCGGCCCATAAACCGCACCAAACAGTGGCTTTTTCGGGATGCATTGGTAGCTGTTGCAATGCTTCTGGCTGATCTTCACTCCAAATGCGGCAATTTTGCTTATTTACGTACCGAATGGGTAAATGAAATGAGCCTCATCGCTGAACACAATTTTTCGATAAAAAAGCGGATCCTCGGCCAGCTTTCCAAGAGCCCATTCACCAAAAATTCGGCGTTGTGGTAGGTCGGCTGGCTTTAGTTCTTGCACCAGCTGTATCTTAAAAGGCTTTACGCTCAAATCCTTCCGCAAAATTTTCCACGTAGTGCTGTAACAAAGGCCTAACTGCTGGGAACGGCGCCGAATCGACATTTCGCGGTCTTCTGTCACACTAGCTGATACGGCCGCAATATTTTCTTCACTACGCACAGTACGTAAACGTGTTGGTGGTTTAATGTCCAACAAAGTAAATTTGGTGCGAAATTTGGTCACAATCTTCCGAATAGACTGCTCAGAAGGTCGAGAATGCCGATCATAAAATGGAAGCAGCGCGCGATGAACATTTCGAACCGAGCACGAATTTTGATAGTAAAATTCAATAATTTGCAAGCGTTGTTCATTTGTAAGACGATCCATGGTTAAATTGAAAACCAAACTGAAGCTGTTTGACAGTGACACAAGGTACTAAACACACGTCAGCTGTCAAAACCAGTGTTGCCAAAACCAAACCAGCTACAAAATCACCCGTTATATAGGGACGGGTTGTATGTTTCATATAAGCGGGTTTTTCAATTAAGCGGGTTCGACTGTAAAAGGATTTTGGTGACAATCAATTTGTCGCCGTCATGTTTTCATGGTTGGTTGGTTGGTTTAGGTGGCTGTATTTCCCGACGAGGGAAAAACACAATTGAGCGCCGTTTTGAAACCACAACTAACGGAACCTGATATGAAAAGGAGGTGAAGGAAGTTAAAAGAGCTCAAAACCAGCCTGTGGAGTTGAGAAATTTGATAATCCTGTGGAAATGGATGCCTTGGATGGCCAAAAAGTCATCAAAAAATGGATGACCCAGTGCACTGCGTCTGGTTTTGGCTAGGGCCGGACACTCACATAACAGATGGAACACTGTTTCACTCTTACTTGTGTCATCACAGCTACGGCAGTGGGTATTGTGGGGGATGCCAAGCTTGGCTGCGTGGGTTCCTAAAGGCCAATGACCCGTACTAATTGCCGTTAGTCTGGCAACATCTACACGCGATCTGGATAAGAGGTTGTTTGTTCGGGCATTATCGTAGGTTGGCCAGATCTTCCTGGAAATGACACAGTTCGTCAGGTTCATCCAACTAGTCTCAGCACATGAGGTGAAGTGCAGGAGGATTTCTCTCTTTACATATCCCAGCGGAGGGAAGACTTCCTCCGCATGAGACACGCACAGAGCTGAGCCAATTCTGGCAAGTTCATCGGCTTTCTCATTCCCTTCAATGTTCCTATGGCCGGGAACCCAGACGAGAGTGATATCAAACCGATGACAAGCCCTGGTCAGTGTCTCCCTGCATTCCACAACAAGCTTGGACGTTGACTTAGTTGAACCAACAGCCTTAATCGCGGCCTGACTATCGACGAAGATGCCTATTTTTTTTCTGGGTGTTGCAATATTGTGGAGCAGTCTGCACGCCTCCTTAATTGCAAGTACTTCTGCTTGAAATACGCTGGCTACGTTTGGTAGGCAAAGACTTTTAGAGATGTTTAATTCTGTAGAGAAAATGCCTGCTCCTACTCCACAGTCCGTCTTGGAACCATCTGTGAAGATAGGTATGTCGAATTCATTAACGACCGCATTCTCCTCCCATTCTAATCTAGAGGGGAATCTAACAGAGAAGTTTTTATGGAAGTCGTGTTTGGGTACTATGTAGTCTGTAGACATATGACCTATGCCGTCAGGAAGGGAAAAAAGGATGCTGGTATGGCCGTAAGACCTTTCGGACCAACACTTAGATTCCCTTAATCTGACAGCGCTACATGCTGCAATGTTTTTTATATGCAGATCCACTTGCAGGAAATTGAGAATGACATTGAGGGCAGCGGTCGGACTTGATCGCAGGGCTCCTGTGATTCCAATTCCAGCTGTTCTTTGGACTCTACTTAATTTAAGGACGTTATAGGCTTTGCTTAAGGCGGGCCACCATACCAGTGATCCATAGGTGAGGATGGGACGTACCACCGCTGTGTACATCCAGCGAACCATCTTTGGTTGAAGTCCCCACTTCTTGCCGAAAGTTTTACTACAAGTGTAGAAAGCTATGCTAGCCTTCCGCACTCGGTGTTCGATATTATACTTCCAGTTGAGTTTGGGGTCAAGCATGACTCCAAGGTATTTAGCGCTGGTGGATAGAGGAAGATTTTGGTTGTTTAAACGTGGAAGAGAGAAGGTTGGTATTTTGGTTTTGGTGGTGAAAAGCATCAGTTCAGTTTTGCTTGGGTTAACGCTAAGACCACAGCTTGTAGCCCAACCGCTAATCTTTCCCAGTGCCCTTTCCATGATTTCACTAATCACGTTCGGGAACATTCCTGATACTAGAACGACCACGTCATCCGCATACGCAACGACTTTGATACCTTCCCTGTCGAGGATTGAAAGGATTTTGTTAAGTACCATAATCCATAGGAGAGGCGAGATCACCCCACCTTGAGGTGTTCCTCTGCTTACTGATTTGGTTAGATGAGTGTTACCAAGTTTTGCTTGAATGATCCTTGTTTTGAGCATGGAAATGATCCATGAAGTGACGAAAACCTCTACACCTAATTCTAAGAGAGATTCCTGGATCGATTCAGTGTGGACGTTGTTAAAGGCGCCCTCTATATCGAAGAAGGTAGCTAAGGTATATTGGTGATGGGAGAGTGACCACTCAACTGTACGCACTACTTCATGAAGAGCCGTCTCAGTCGACCTGCCCTTGAGGTATGCGTGTTGTGAGTTACATAAGGGAGACCTTTCAAGGCCTGTTCTTATGTGGAGGTCAAGTATACGTTATAGAGTTTTGAGTACGAAGGAGGTTAGGCTAATAGGTCGGAAGTCCTTCGCGGATTCGTGACCTCTTTTGCCGACTTTCGGTATGAAAACTACTCGAACATGTCTCCAAGACTGAGGTACATGATTTAGTAGGATACTGCTTCTGTATATTTTCACGAGAATGGGCAGCACTATCCCCTCATGCTTTTGCAGCATGATGGGGAGAATACCGTCCTGCCCCGGTGATTTATAAGGAGCAAAACTTTGTATGGCCCATGAGATTTTTTCCTTGGTTATAATGCGCTCTATTTCTTCCCGGTGTGAGGAAATATTACCCGGCGAATAGGACGAGATTTCGCAGAGGTCTTTACAACCAGGAAAGTGGGTGTTGAGTAGAAGCTCTAAGGATTCATCGGTTGATTCTGTCCAGGTTCCGTCCGATTTCTTAATGAAAGATGGAATAGAGCGTTCTTTGGATAGAATCTTACTGAGTCTAGCATACTCCTTTATAGTATCGATAGATTAGTATTCTGACCATGCTTGTGTCTTAGCTGATCTAATGGACTTTTTGTAGAACTTTAGGCAGTCTTTATAAGGTTGCCCGAACTTATGCCTGTAGCAGATATTGAAAATGTCCCTAGTCCTTCTCAGAATGGATAGGTCTTCATTCCACCACGGCGGTAAGGTTTTTTTGCTGTGTTTAACGGGACACGATACCTTAAATGCTGTATTCATCGCCCTTTCTAGAGCGAGGGAAATTGTGTCCAGTTCCTCACCTGAGTCAATTTCTAGGTGTGGGATACTGGGGAGTTTAGATTTTAAGACCTGACCAAATTTCTTCCAGTCAATTCTCTTTGGGTTTCTATATAGGACTGGAGTATCTACCTTGATACAAAGATTGAAGAGTATCCACTCGTGGTCCGAGAAGGACTTTAAGTTGGAGACTCTCCAATTCTCAACCCTAAAGTTATCGCTGTTTGTTTTGAGAGTAATGTCTAACACCTCTTCCCAACCGGTATTATTTTCCGTACTTGGAAATATAAAGGTAGGGGTGTTACCCACATTACATACACATAGATCGGAAGTTAAAAGGAAATCAAATAAAGACTCACCTCGTTCATTGATTTCCTTGCTGCCCCAGAGATGATGCCTAGCGTTAGCATCGCAGCCAATGAGCAGGTTACCTTGCCTCGCCTGTATCGCTGCAGTGAGCTGCTGTACTTCCTCTGGCGGAGATGGCCTGTCATGTGCCATATAGGCGGATGATAAGAAGGTGGTGGGACCCCGGGTGTGTTCTATCTTAACAACGGTTAAGTCACCCGAACTAAAATTGGGACAAAGGAAAGCGTTAATGTATTTTTTTTGCTAAAATGCATGTTCTAGGCTTACCGACGTCTCTTTTGTAATAAAGGTTGTAGTTGTTGTCTGAGAGGCCCAGTATGGTCGACTTCTTGACCCAGGGCTCCTGTATTATGCCGATGTCAATGTCTTCCTCTCTGAGGAAGACCAAAAGATTCTCCGATGCACATTTCGAGTGCTGGAGATTCGATTGGATGACTTTCAGCATAATGGTTATTGTGTGTTAGCGATCGCCAGGTCCTCCAACAGTTTGTTGGCAGCGACGACGTCGTCCGTGTCGTCTTCAGGTCCTGTCGAACGGAAAATCTTTAGCTTGGCGAGCCTTATGCCAAACCTTAGTTTAAAGTCAGCCGCTTCAAGTGCCCCTAGGCACTCTTCGTTAATGAGCAGCAGGTAGGACAAGCTGTTTTTCTGGGGAGCTTCTGCCTTAATGACAGCCCAGTCGTCCATGGGTATTTGCGGGTTTTGCATCTTGAGGCACTTCAGAAGACTCTCAGAGTCTATCTTCATGACGGGTAACCAAATGCGTGCCCTGGGTCTCGTGGGGATATCCTTGGCTGGGATGAGCTTAAGCTTTAAGCCATCCCAGGCTTCGCCAATCTTGGCGATGCATGACCCAAGAAAATCCTTGGAGTACTGGTCTACGCACTTAATCACCCGGTACCCCCGAACAATTTCCGTGCAGTCAAAGCCAGGTTGTCTGCTGTCTACACCAGAAAGAACATGTTCCACAACCATCTCGGACAGTTTGGCTTCAATTCTACTCCAGTGTGTCATGAATGAATTACCACTTTTAGACAGCTCGTCTATAATGGCAACTTGGAGGCTGTCCCTCACTACCTCAGTGAACGTTCTGGTTGCATGGGAAGTGGATGGGCGCTGAAGGTTGGTGAGTCTCGGAGCAATCTTCGGCTTTTTGGAGGCGCGAGAGGTCTCGTCTTGAGACCTGATTCTTTTTACGCTTTCTATCTTCTGTTGCGGTTGCTTCGGTTTATTTTGGTGGTTTACGTACTCGTCGACCACCTTTTGGTATTTTGCCTTGTCTTCCTTATCCCTCTCATGAGTCATACCAGTCTTCTCATTCTTTGCAATCTTTGCAAGAATGAAGACAGCCCTGTTATACCTCGACTTCAAGAGAGAACCAGAGGACTTCTTGGCTTTGGGTGCACTTTGGCTGGTGCTCCCGGTTGTGGCTTTTGGATACTATGGCTTTTGGATACTATGGCTGGTATCCTCGGCCCCTACTGTTGTCGTAGCTTTGGATGGTAGGTTTGGTTGACTGCCAGAAGGAGTACTATGGCTGGTGCTCCTTTGGCTTGAGGGGTTAACTACTGTCTCCTGGCTGGAGGCTAGTAGATCCTCCTCGGAAGAGGTCCCCAAGAGGGGTTCTTCCTTTTTATTATTTTTGTTTTCTTTTTTGTTTGAGTTTTTGTTCATTTTAATTTTTGGTCCCACGAGTATGTACGGAAAGGAAGTCCAATCCCGGCAGAGCCGACATACCGAGATGGGGCACAATTTTACAACCGACCTTGCCTGCGCGTCGGAGGGAGCTCGTAAACGACTGGTTTTACCCCCAGCCTTTCATCCTTGGGTACGGTTTGCTATCTGCTCACACCACCACTGGAATTAGGTTGGATTTAAAGGTTTACTCCTACCTCAAACTAATGGATCACGACAAACGATTGAGACGTTAGCGTAAATCCTTGGCTGACACTAACCATTTGACCGGTTAGCCATTTTCAGGCGGGCGCCCACGTGAAGGACTAAAGAATGAGGATTTGTGCCCGTGCCCCATGTTTCCATAGTAACGTATTTAATCATCTTAGATTAGAACCTGTTGGAGAGAATCATTTACCCATAAAGGTATGCAATTTACCTGACCCCAAAAATAAGGAACCTACTCTTTTTAAATATAAATCATCTTAGATTAGAGTCTGTTTCCGATGGAGCAGCTCATTTACGTTTTTTAACTTTCTCCATTACGTAGTAAGAGAAAGATATTGTTTTCGTACAAAACTTCGAACTCGAGATAATAATCAATTCTGATATTACGATGATAGAGGAACTCAAAAAAGTGGGTCGCAAAATACTGTCCGGTCTGTCCGTCCTTCCACAGGCCTACAGCCTAAACGGCTTCCCGGATTACGTTCAAACTTCGGATTTGGAGTTTTTGGGCTTACAGTTCGGGAGGCGTTTATTTTTTCCAAGGTAATCTCAATATTAATGGTACTTCCCATATAAAATGTACGTACCAGTTTGATTTGATCGAAAATGTTTTTAACGATTTCAACCAAAATTTATATTTAAGTGTACGTAGGTGAGATTACCATGACTGCGTACCCAGTTTTTGGTTAAAAATTCGAACCACGGTACTTTTGAAATTTCGACATATCTCGAAAACAGTCTATACGATCAGTGATGCCATTCTGGCATTTTTAATGCTAGGTCTAGCGTTTTCGAAAACTAGAAAGCATTTTTTTAAAACAGAAAAATGCCAAATGCTTTTCTAGTATTTTCGAAAACTAGAAAGATTTTTTTTAAAACAGAAAAATGCCAAATAATGCTTTTCTAGCATTTTTTGTATTTTTAGATTTTTGCCTTTTTTTACTGGAATTAGGGTCGTTAGTGTACAAAGCTGATATGATGATAGAATTTCAAAAAATTATTGTACTGTAACGAAGTTTCAGGATGTTTT
Source organism: Cheilosia vernalis (assembly GCA_949126925.1). Taxonomy (NCBI): domain Eukaryota; kingdom Metazoa; phylum Arthropoda; class Insecta; order Diptera; family Syrphidae; genus Cheilosia; species Cheilosia vernalis. Next base: position 48,257,560 of record OX421358.1, read on the forward strand.
CCTTCACTTTCCCATACATCAGATTGAATGTGAAACGTGAGCGGGGAAGTGTGAGTGCGATGAATCCAGTCTATCGTGTACAGAGAGGTATAGATACATGCTCTAATTCAGATATGGAAGATTTGCATCTTATTTAAATTGAAGGCTAGTGTTTTTTGTAAGTATCGTTTCCATATTAACTGATCTGTGTTTTGTCTTGAAGATGTTGTGTTTCGTCATATTGTGTGCAGTGATTTAACTTGTTGAAAAGTTTATTGTTTATTTGGTTTAACATTGATAATGAAAAGGTAAATTTGATTGCTTCTACATATCTTTTAAAATACATCGAATGAATCCGATAATGATTCCCTTGATGTTTATGAAGAACAAGAAAATACGGAAGACTTTTATTTTTGAGTAGATATAAAGAGTTTAAAAAATTGGTTATTTTGTTTGTTCTGTTTGTTCTGAAGACTGATACTTTAATAATAAAATAAAATTCGTTATTGTTAAATACAATCATGTTTTTGTTTTTTTAACTGGAATCATTTTCATAGTAGCTTAGTTTTTCGACTTCATTTTTGTCCTTCAGTTTTATAATATTAAAGTCGAAAGTCCCTCTAACTCTCAGTACTCGGTGCATATATTATCCACTTAATGAGTGATTTCGATTCCATACAGAGGTACGCAGGCAATCTTATGGATTGGTCACCATCCTGATCGCGTCCGTGGGCGCCTGACAGCCGCCAACAAGGGTTCATCCGTGCCGCCGAGAGTCGATCGATGCCATAAGCTACGGTCGAGTCTCGGTAGCACTTACATGTTGCCTGGCCCAGTCCCTGCCAAGGACCCCCTACTCTAACCTAAACCTACCAGCTTAATATCTAGCTTAAAACTAAGAAGGATGCTACGTAAGTAGCGCACCGGCCCGGGAGAGCGTATCCAACCTGACCTCTTCCTCAAGCCACCAAAATTCGGTGAACTGCACTATCTTTATCATTTTTCGGGATAGGATGTACCACCGCTATTTTCCAGTGCGCCGGATAATATTCATTATTCACCGTATTGTTAAATAGCGTGGCGAAGATATCTATCGCCTCTAGCGGCAGGTGTCTTAATACGACGTTTGGGATACCGTCCACTCCCGCCGACTTTTTGTTTTTAAGTGACTCGAAGATGCACCGAAGTTCATCTCTACTCACGAACAGATGAGTATTTGCATCGGCGATTGTGCCATTTGCACGGTTGTCGTCATTGAACCAGGTGAAACCGTTGTTCTCGGATCGCCAATTTTGAATTTCGATCCGCAGATAAAAGTGGTTAAGAAAGGCCCTCTCCTCGAGGTCGCGGTTACGGCGAACAGGGTTGTTCACCGTATACACAGTCTCAAAGAAAGCTCCCATCAGATCCACCCTCTCCTGCGGGTACTCGACCACGAAAAAACAGTCGTTCGAGTCAGCACTTGCCGGACTTATGCCAGCAGTCAGTTGTCTGTCTGTTCTCGTTCGTCTGAGGTATTCGAACACATGAAATGTCGTTATGATCTTTCTGCCTGAAATGTTTTTTTTATTTGTGGGAACATATTCGGACTACTGGTTTTTATAGCCCGAATTTTATTGCCCCAGTACAAACTTACAGATTTTCTGTAATTCTCTGCGATCAACTGTTTCAGGTTTTTGATCATCGACCTCAGTGTCCTTAGCTCGGGATCGTTCCTGTCAGTAAACTGTCTGTGCAGCCGTTTAAGCCTCGAAAGCAGTCTACTTTTGTGTCTGTACAGAGCATCGATTGTCGCGTTTCGATACTTTTCAGTTTGTTCTTCTTCTATTACGGCGGCAAGTCCGTAGTGAGTATATTCATGGCGCGGCAGACTCGACTTCAAATCCATATCCGCTTCCGGTGTAGGAACCTTCGGCGCACTTTTTGTTATTGTGCTACCCGGTCCAGTTACCATTTGGGCAAAGGACACATTGGGTGCAACAAAATTAGAGAACGAGCGACTCTTTTGACCATTCTCTTCTTCAGACCTCTGTTTTCGAGCCTGCACATTCTGTTTCACCTGCTGATACTTAGGACATCCCTTCCTATATTTCCATTGCTAATGAGCTATGAAGGGTCAAATATGATTCTTTTTCTAATGCAACAACAAGGGGGTGGCCCTTCTAACAAAGTCTTAAAAAATTCATTTCCACTGCACTGCAATGCAAAATATCGAATCGGTTGAAAATGGCTCAATTTATACCATTATAGGCTCCCTTTAAGTTGCGAATAAAAAGTGTCCAGTAATGCGGGCTCTCTTCTACTTGATATCATAGGTAGAAAAGGATTCAGAGAATAGAAATGCAAAGTTTCATCGTTTGTAGTTCAACAGTTTTTGAGTTATGGGGACCTTAAGTTAGAAGCCCAAAATTTGCTTATATTAAATAAATCATAAACCGCTAGGCCGATGGGTACAATTTGAATTCTATTAGATTAGTAATGGCAAACACTTTCGACACAGAAAATTTCATCGCTTTGCTTGCCACGGTTTCGGAGATAACAAGGTTTTAATGGATTGATTTTTTTTTTCAAATGGTTCTAACTTTCTAACGGTTGAACTACAAACGAAAAAAAAATTTCCCTACAAACAACTACAAACGAATGTCTATCGAACTGCAATTCACGTTTTTCATTCTAGAAAAAGTGCGGGCTAACTTCACGTAGGTTTCCTTATTACCTTTTATCCTTCCTTACCCTTTAACCCTCTGATCAGTGTGGAAGTAAATCTACCTGTCCCATAAAGAATAACGCCGCACACATGCCTTTCTGCGTGCGTTCATAATTCAACTAAAAGTAGCTTTCATTGAAACAAAAAATCAACCCCTTTTCGAATGAGGTGTGGTGGGTCTTGGTTTTCACCGCCCATTTGTTGGACGATCTTTGTTGGGCGAACGCAAAAGTACAAGCATTTTTTTTACATTGGGATGAGACATCTGTATAATTAATTTATCTATGCTGGCCCGTAGACTTTTTTTTCAAATTCGCCATTATGTTTACCTATCGGTGTTATGTCAAGTAGAGCGTAGTTGTTGTTATTATTAATTAGCGTGCTCAAAATCCTACTTTACTTTGCTGAGATCGAAGTTTAAAAAAAGGCCTATTATTGTTTTTAGTAAAACTTCTACTTGGTTGTGATATCTTCAAAAGTCTACTCAGAAATGTCAAAAATTAGCGCAATCGACACAGCCAGATTTCACAAAAGCAACATTTTTATTCAACACACACAGAAATGTCAGCATCAACAAAAAAAAAAAAAACAAACCAAAAAAAAATGCGGTGAGTTTCTTATGACAGAAGTCGATTGACAAATGTCAAAATGAGGGAAACAAATTGAATTTTTCCTGCAACAAATTGAAAAGCGTATTTTAAGCGTTTGAATTAAGAATTAAATACATTTATCTTACAGCTGAGGAAGAAGCCGACGTTGAGGTGTTCGCTAACCTTGTCAGATATATTGGATCGCACTGGAGACAATTATTTATACCTGATGGCTACGAACAAAACCAATTGGAATCGATATAATTAAGACATACTATTCAATAAATATGTTTCTCAATACCTTTATTTACTATTCTATCTTCAGGTTTGTAAAATCGAAAGCCTTACTTACCTGCGAAATGCGGTGCAAAAAATAAAATCCTATTCCAGTCAAAAACTGGGATTATTATCGCCGCAACAACTCTCAGCAAATTGATAGGTACAGAGTCAGATAACATGTCCAATAATGTTGAAATCAATTGTTGAGCACTTTCCCACAGAGACCGTCGACTGTATGAAATACAGTCAGAACAAATACAACGGAGAATATACCAATGATTACACAAGAAGAGCTCTTCCAAGCGTGCAAGAAGATAGGCGATAAGAAAGCCCCTGGACCCGATGGCATTCCAAACAAAGCACTGAAATTTGCTGTGCAGAAACGGCCGACGCTTTTTGTAAAAACGATGCAAAAGTGCCTAGAGGAAGGTGTTTTCCCTGATCCATGGAAGCTGCAACACTTAGTATTGCTACCAGGAGAACCATCTATGTCGACTATGTCTACTAGACACAATAGGAAAGATCCTTGAGCGTATAATATACAATACTCGCTGTGGCAGAGGAAAAAGGAGCATTGTCGGACTACCAGTTCGGATTCAGGAAGTCACGATCTACCGTAAACGCCATAAAATTGGTAGTAGATATAGCTGCTAAGGCGATAGAAGGAGAGAGATGGAGATTCGGGACCAAAGAGTACTGCGCAGTAGTAACGCTGGATATAAAAAACGCTTTTAATTCAGCTAATTGGATATTCATTGGGAGATCACTAGCAAAGATAGATACACCATAATACCTGCGAAAAATAGTGACAAACTATTTTACCAACAGGAGGCTGAGGTACGAAACAGGGGAGGGAGTGAAGTACTATAATATCTCAGCGGGGATTCCACAAGGATCAGTTCTAGGTCCCCTCTTATGGAACATAATGTACGACGGTGTTCTTCGACTATCGCTGCCCCAAGGAGTACAGCTCATCGGTTTCGCGGATGACATCGCTGTTGTTACCGTAGCAAAATAAATGCGGGAATTAGATGCAGCTACCAACGAAGCTATCGTACGTATTAAAAAGTGGTTATAACCATTCGTGTTGGAGGCCAGTCTATAAGAGCAAAGGAATCAATTAAATATCTCGGAGTTATGCTTGACAATAGGCTAAAGTTTAAAACACACGTGGACTACGTAAGCAGAAAGGCGTCATTACTCCAGGCAGTACTCTCCCGGATGTTGCCGAACACAGGAGGTCCAGGATATGCAAGAAGAATTATACTTTCTAGAGTGGTCAGTTCACTACTGCTGTATGCTGCACCAGTTTGGGCAGGAGCACTAGCAGTAAAAGAGACCAGGAGGAAACTAACATCGTCGTATAGACTTTGCGCATTAAGAACGATTAGCGGTTTCCGTACTATCTTGGATGAGGCAGCTTTCGTTATAGCCGGAATGATCCCTATGTAAAGGATGTCAATCCTTGCGGACGAGATGCAATGAATCTACACCAGAAGAGTTTTAAGTCAGCAAGGCGCTAGTGATATAAAAACAATAAGGAATGAAGAGAGGTCAGCTTCAATAGCTATGTGGCAAGCTAGGTAGGACAATACTACAAAAGGCAGGTGGAAAAACAGCCCCAGATGTAAGACGTTTGAGGACGAATACAAAAGGTATCGAAACACAGTTACTAAGAACATTCAACTTATAAAAGCCAATTACTACAAACAAAAGTTCTTAAATGCCAATAACGACCCGAGGAAAACGTGGAGTATTGTGAGTGAACTACTTGGAAGAAAGAAACGCTCTGTAGACGAAGCAATTAAAATTAATTTTCCAAATGCTGATGAAGGCTTAAAAGACATTGTTGATGAATTTGCGGAGCAGTTTTCGAAACAAGCGGCAAACATCATTCATGTCTGTGATACGAAAACCTCAAACCACGAGAACTGGCATCTTCAACAAAGTATCTACATAGAGGAAGCAACTGAGCCTGAAGTCTACAAGATATTGTGTCAACTGAGTAACAAAAAAGGTCCTGGAGCAGACAATATAAGACCAGTTGATTTCAAATTGAATGCTATGTGTCTCACTCCCATAATTACGAAGATCGTAAACCGTAGTCTGTGTCAGTCCTATGTGCCAAAGCTAATGAAAACTTCAATAATTCGCCCAATATACAAGGGAGGAATAAAAAGCAATACAGAGAATTATAGACCGATTTCAATTCTACCAGCGGTTGAAAAATGTTTAGAAGAGGTAGTTGTTAATCGTGTTAATTGCTTTATGTCGAAACATAAAGTGATTCATCCAAACCAATATGGTTTCCAAAAGCGCAAGAGCGCCCAATCGTTACTGGGGGAATTTGCCAATGTCGTAAATGCTGGACTGAATAAAAACCACCACGTACTAGTGCTTTTTATAGATTTCAGCAAAGCGTTTGATACCCTGACACCTGAAAAACTCGTTGAGAGTGTCAACAGATTAGGACTGCGTGGAGTGATGGCAGACTGGCTTAAAAGCTATTTGAGTGATAGAGTTATACAAGTCAAGGTGTCTGACGCATTAAGCATAAAAGGAACAAGTAAATACGGTGTGCCACAAGGTTCCAAACTGGGCCCCATTTTATTTATAATGTTCACAAATGAACTATTACGAACATTTAAAAAAGCTACTGCGTATGCCTACGCTGATGACATCGCAATCGTCGTGAAACACAAGGACTTGCACTTAGCTATAAAGATACTGCAAGATGAGTTCGACCTTGTATCTGAATGGTGTCATGACAACGGCCTGGTGATCAACGCAAATAAAACCAAGTTGATGCATATTCGGACTCCATCTAAGCCAACGGGAGTTATTGAAATCTTTCATCGAAATGATCGTTGTCCACTACTGAGAAGCAGTAACAAAATTGAGGTAGTTAAAACCTTTAAGTACCTCGGAGTTACCATCGACGAGAAATTCCTGTGGCGTGAGCACATCAACGTCTTGCGTCTCCAACTTAAGAGTACTATATTCGCAATGGTATATCTTAAGCGTTACTCACATATGGAGGTACAAAAGCAAGTGTACTACTCGTTGGCAGAGTCACGCCTTAGATAGGGGATTCTGGCCTGGGGAAATGCAGCAAAAACCCACCTGGAGAAGATATCTAACCTACAACATCGTCTTGTTAAAAAATTAGACATACTAATTCAAGCTTTAAAGTTTTAGATGTAACAGCGAACAAAATGTTAAGTGAATAGACGTGTTTTTAATCGCTCCGTCTTTACCAGTATTATTTATCCAATTTTAAACAAATTATTACTAAACAGTCGTTGTAGTACAAATTTAAAGTTACAAACTTGTTATTATGCTTACTTTTATTGCATAAATTCGTTCCGCAATTCGTCTTTGAAGACTTTTTTAATCTTTGATTAGTGCAGTTTGTTTTCTTTGTTGTGCATAATGTCAACTACTCGCCAACAAGCACTTAAAGAGAAATCCGGACAAACAACTGCAGTTACTCCAGATAAAACCCAATCAGGTAATAACCCTACGAAATCCCACCAACCATCTTCGAAGCTGTCAGATAAAAAATCATCTTTGTCTGATCAAATTCGTGATTTGGAATCCAATCTTATGGAAAAATTCAAATTATTGCTTGCGGAATTCGAATGCAGCTTTAACAAGAAAATGTGTGAAGCCATTGGTTCTCTTAATGATGAAAATGACTATAATAATATTTATGGTATTCCTGGGTATTTGGTGGTCCCGCATAACAGAGTTACTGACACTACTGGTGGGGGGATAGCAATTTACCATAAAGTCGGTTTGACTTGCAAAATTTTAGGAAAGTCATTGGGTAATGACACTGAATATATTGTTGTTGAAATCTCCAACGGAAGTGTTAAATGTATACTTGGTTTAGTCTATAGTCCCAATCGCAATTGTTCTTTCGATCCGTTATTTTCCACAATGCAACAATTCTCAGCATCCTACGAGCATATTATACTCTGTGGAGATTTTAATGCGGACTTGTTCAGAAATGACCGTAGATCTCGTCAACTCATTGATGCTATTGCATCCTGTGGGCTCGTGGTTGTGAATTCACATGCTACTCGCTTTGGTCCGGACACCCCTCCGAGTCTCCTTGACTTAGTGGCAGTCTCAGACCATACTAAAGTGTTACTACAAGACCAATTGTCACTTGAAGGAGTATCAGACCATGATCTCCTATTTTGTACATATGACATTGATTTTTCATCGAATCCCCTGCAGAGCTCCTTTCAATTTCGTGATTTTTCATCAATCAATTACAACATCCTCCACCATCAAGCGAGTCTTCTGCCATGGCATTCCTGCTCCTTTTTAGCGGATGTTAATGAAAAAGTAGTATTCGTTCAGACCCTCATTAACGATCTTTTTAATATGCGTACTCTCTCTCCGTGTTGAAATGATTTAGATTGTGATGTGTTTTTGTCGTATCTGGTTTTGTAGTTGTGTCGGATTTTGGTAATGTTTGTATGTACGTCCGGGATTACCTTAGGTTTAAGGATTTCTGTCGATATTGGTAATGTTGTTCTAGTGACTCTGCTCATAAGGCGCTGGTTTGGCGACTGGAGGCTTTCATTCCGTGTTGAATTTCGGTAGTTGAGAAGCGCTAAGTAGGGATCCGTCTTGTCTTTGTAGCATTTCTTTAGCATCGCTTTAGCAGTTTGAATATAACGTTCTGCTAATCCATTTGATCTTGGATACCGGGGGCTCGACGTTTGATGCTGGATATCCCATAGCTTAGTAAATGCGGCAAATTCATGAGAGGCGAATTGGGGCCCGTTGTCTGATTCCAGGACGGATGGAATACCATGCGTTGCGAACCAGACCTTAAGTGTCTTGATGACCTCTGCTGATGTTGATTGCTTGAGTTCTGCATAGTCAAAGAATCCGGAGTAACTATCTGCAATGAGTAAATATTCATTATTATGGAAGTGAAAAATATCTATTCCTACTATTTCCCATGGTAATGTGGGAATTGTTTTGATGATGAGTGGTTCTTTGGGTTTCGCTGGCTGGTACGACTGGCAAATGCTGCACTTCTCTACAAAATTTTGTATATCGTGGTGCATGCCTACCCAAAAGACAGTTGCACGGGCCCGGTGCAGGCATTTTTGAATTCCGAAGTGGCCTTTGTGGATTTCTTCGATGATTTCCGGTCGCAAGGATTTGGGAATAACTATTTTTGATGATTTGTAGATAATATCGTCATTGGAAGTTAATTCGTCGCGGAAATTCCAAAAACATCGTATAGTTGGTGGTAAGTCGGTGATATTCTCTGGCCAGCCTTCTAAAATAAATTTTTTAACCTTTTGGAGGTCTGGATCTGCGGAGGTTTTAAGTTTTAGTTTTGTAGTTGTGTTTTCGTTTAGTTTTGTAATTGTATGAATTTCTAAGTCATCTTCTGGTAAGTCATGTGTTTTATTCTCGCAATTTCTGCTGAGTGTGTCGGCCAATTTGATCTCGGTTCCCTTTCTGTAGATAACGTTCGGCGAGTACGGGATAACATGAAGTATAATTTTTTGTAGCCGAGGAGACGCTGAACAAAGTGGCTTTTTAAAAATTGTTTCCAGTGGCTTATGGTCTGTCTCAATGGTTAGTTTTTTCCCATAGACGTACTCGTGGAATTTTTCACACGCGAACTGTATTGCGGTGGCCTCCTTCTCGATTTGAGCATAATTCTGCTGAGTGGTCGTCAGCGCTCGTGATGCATATGCTATGGGCTGGTCGTTTTGAAGGAGCGCAGCACCCATGCTGTGTTTACTCGCGTCCACTTGTAGTTTTACGTCTAGTTTCGGGTCATAGTATCGTAGTAATGGGGTGGTGGATAAAGCTTTTTTCAGAGCTTCAAAGGAATCTTGTTGGTGTTGAGTCCAACACCAGGCGGTGTCTTTTTTTAGTAGAAGTCGCAAGGGATGAGTAATTTCTGATAAGTTTGTGATGAATTTAGCGAGGTATGTTGCCATCCCCAATATTCTTTGCAGTTCCACTCTATTTTTAGGGGTTTGTAGTTGGTTTATTGCAATTGTTTTCTCTGGGTCGGCGCGCACACCTGCTGACGTTAGAATATGGCCTAGGTATTTGATTTTTGTTGCGTTAAATATGCACTTATCTTTATTGAGTTTGAGACCAGCGTGTGACAGTACTTGAAGGACTTTTACGGTGTATTTTTTGAGTTCCTCTTTGGTTTTCGCATGAATGAGGATGTCGTCTATGGCGACCTCGGTGTTTTCGCATTGGTGGAGGATTTTTTGCATTAAGCTTTGGTAAACTTCCGGTGCACAAGCCAGTCCAAAGGGTATCCGTGTGAATGAGAAGAGTCCCCAGGGAGTTGCCATTGTGAGGTACTGTTGCGTTCGTTCCGACACTTCGATTTGCCAGAAACCTCTTGTGCAGTCTAGTAAAGTAAAGAAATTAGAATCTTTAATGTTTGAGGTTATCTCTTCTATAGTTTTTAAGGGGTGATAATGCCTACGCAAATTTTTATTCACATCTGTAGGGTCGATACATACCCGTATTTTGTTTTTCTTTCTTACCACCACCATTGGTGAAACAGCTGGTGGAAATCCTTCATTCTTAATTAATACACCGAGTTTGATCATGTGATCAATTTCTTTTTTGACGTCGTTTCGGATTGCGTGTGGTATTTTCCTTGGTGCGTAATGTTCAAATTTGGCGTTTTCGATTATGTCGATATCATAGACAAAGTCTTTTATTTTTCCCAGTCCTTTAAATATATCATTGTTTACATTAATTTCTTGGACACGCTTCACCAAGGAAAATTTTTCACTGTCGTCTTTACCCAGTATCGGTTCACAATCCGCGATACCTTCCACTATCAGAAATTTGATTTTACGCGATGTGTTGCGAACGACACAATCCAAGTTTATTTCACCGCGTACGTCGATTTTGCTGCCGCCAAAAGCAATAAGGTTATGTTTTACGGGAATGATTTTGTGTGTCTTTTCTGTTTTTATTTTCTTTAGATAAGAGGCTGGGAGCACGTTACATTGCGCGGCGGTGTCGAGTTTGAATTTAATTTTTTTTCCGTTTACCTCTATCTCCTCGTACCAATTAGTTTTCTCATCTTTGTTCGTTTCTGACTGTTTGATTGATAGGACAAACAAGCCTCTGGAACAGTCACTCGCGCTATCACTTTCGTCCGTAGGTTGCGTGGTTTTCTGTATCGTGTGTACTCTTTTCTTTTTGTCAGTTCTTTTTCTTCGTTGAAAGCAAAGCTCCGTAAAGTGGCCATATTTGTTGCAGTTTTGGCATTTCTGCTTGAATGCTGGGCAATTATATTTCTCGTGTTCTGTACCACACCGTTTACATTTGTATGTATGTTCAGATCTGTTATTTTTCGCTGCCTTTTTTTGGTAGTGCGGGGCATATTTTTTTATGGCGTCAACCGTTACACTCTCTGGTCTATGTAGTATGTATGTATGTATGTATGATATTTATTTCGCTTAAATTACTTATAAATATAATATGAAATACAAATCCATTTAAAAATTCAATATGTTTGGACTTACAAAGTAAAGTAAGCAAAATCTGGTGGCATTCGATATTTTATTCAGATTGAGTTCAAATAGTGTTGAATGCCACTTCAAAAGGAACAATACAATTAGATAAGGTGGGGTGTTAAACAAGAAAATAAATTTTTTAGAAAAAACTATTTTTAGCCGATTTAGTTCATATAACATGATATCAATTAGTTATTACTTTACAAAGGATGCAAGAATTTATGTGATCTATATATATTAACATCAAAAGTAAAGACAAAAGTTAGATCAAAATATTAGAAGTAAGAGAGTTTAAACTATAATAATCATGAGACAATAGCCAATTTTTTACGCGCTTTAGAAAACATTTGGACATGTGAACACATCTGATTTCTTCCGGGAGGACATTAAATAAACGATTACATATAACTGAATAATAATTTCTATATGCGGTGGTTCGATAGTTTGGCACTTGTAATATATTAAGTGAGTTATTGCGTAGGTTATAGGTTGAGATTATACGAAAATTTCGGTTACCAGACTTCATAAAGAACGCTTTTAGAACCTTAAAACAGTATAAGTGACGAACAGGAAGAATCCCTAATTGACAAAACAAAGGAAAACTAGGATACCTACCAGGTTTACGACAAATTTTCCGGACAACATTCTTTTGCAGGACTAACAATGGCTGAACTTTGTTTTGATAGCCACCTCCCCAGCAATTTATACCGTATTGAAGCTTAGAGTTAAAAAGTCCATAATAAATTGTGGTTAGGAGCTTAGTTGAACATAAATTACGAAGGTAATAGAAATGCCTAAGTGTGGAGATAAAGTACTTCTTCAATGCAGTAGCGTGGGAAGAAAATTTCATATTAGAGTCAAGTAAGAGTCCTAAGTACATAAATTCGTCTACATTCTCTATCAAAAAACAGTCATCACTACAATTTTCACTAGTACAAAATAACTGACCAAGGCCACTGGTTGTACATTTACATTGATATAATTTAAATTTTTTGCAATTGGGTGCATGAAAGTATACATTCGGTTTTGGATTAATAGAAACAGATAAATTAAAGAACATTAATTTAGTCTTAGGACTTATTACAAGATTGTGTTCAGCGAACCATTGTCTTAGAGTATGTACATCACAATTTATGTCACAGATAAGATCTAGGGGACTGTTTACGCCATACGATAACCCAACATCGTCAGCAAAAGCAGTAGGTGAGCCTCTTAGATTGAGGTGGAAGAGTGAGTTGATATAGATCAAAAATAAAATGGGACCCAAGACTGAACCTTGTGGTACCCCAAGCCTGATTAATTGCACATCACTTCTCGTCTCATTCAACTTTACTCTCTGTGATCTATTATTCAGATATGAATTAAACCATTCAAGCATAAAACCACGCACACCTGCACTCTCTAGTTTACTTAACAGAATTTTATGGTCAACCATGTCGAAAGCTTTGGTTATATCAATGAATAACGCAGCTGTACATTTTTTTTTGTCAAGGTTACACATTATCCGAGAGCAAAATTCTAAAAGTGCGTCCTCGGTTGATTTGCCCTTTTGAAATCCAAATTGAGACGGATGAAAGAACATCGTCTTGTCTAAAAAGTTTACTAACCTAATTTTAATAAGTTTTTCAAAAACTTTACTTATGCTTGGCAGGAGGGAAATCGGCCTATAATTTCCTATTTCAGTTGGAGAGCCTTTTTTAAACAAAGGAATAACATCAGCACATTTTAGACCGTCAGGAAAAACACCAGAAAAAACACTACGATTGAAAACATCAGCTAATACATCCACAATGAAACAAGCAATATTTTTAAGGACAACATTAGAAATACCATCGACACCAAAAGAATTTGAGTTATTCAAACTGCCAATCACACTTAAAATCTCTAAAGGAGTTATAGAGTCAAAAACGATACTTCTACAGTGCACAGAGTTTACACCACCAATAGCAGAACATTGAGAACATAGATTTTGAGTTAGTCCATTATGTAATTTGAGTCCGATATTTGAAAAATGTCGATTAAAAGCGCCAGCGATTTCATGTTTATTTGTTATTTCCTTATTACCAATACGTAGAACAATGGTTTTTTGAATAGACGATTTTTTGTTGAGAATGGTGTTTACAACTTTCCACTCTTCCTTAAGATTACCTCTAGCTGAATAAAATTGAGCACGGTAATAAGAGTCGCGGCAAATTGGTATTTCCTTTTTCAAATCAGCACAAATCTTCTTATATTTCATTTTGAGAAATACATTGCTAGGGTTCTTTTTGCACTTTACTCTAAGTTTATTTTTAGTTGTTACTTTATTTAATAAATAATTAGATAGCCAAGGTTTAAGTTTATATTTAGATTTTCTTGTGGTTAGAAAACTGCAACCAGCAATATGGCTTTTAAGAGTAGTCAAGAAATTAAAATATGCATTCGATACGTCACTACAGTTATAAACATTGTCCCAGGACTCAAAACACAACTTATTTCGAAGCCTAGTACAGCTTATTTTTGGCTTGCTTTGGACACGTTTCTGTATTGGGCTATTGTTTTTGGATGTTACGCTAAATAGAACGCCGGTCATGGAATGGTCAGTAATAAAAAAATCAAACACACAATATTCACACCCTATGGAAGCAACATTCCGAAAGCGTCCATATATATGGTCTAAAGAAGTGCCTGATGCAGGCCTAGTAATCACATTGATGAAGTTTGTCAAGCCATTTAACGCTAACATGGAAATATAATTTGATACAGTAGGACTTTCATCTAGACAATCAACATTGAAATCACCTACAACAATTAAGTTTTTGGATTTCTCCCTATCTAACACAATAAAAAAATCATTAATAAACATCGTCACATTAAACATCTGTAATCTATAAACACATAAAAAAACAAACAATTCATTATCTATGTCGATGGACACCTTTAACACGTCTGCACTAGGACAATCGACTAGGGAAACATTACTGATTTTAAAAGTTTTCTTTATAAAGCAGCCAACACCACCTGCTGCGTAATTTTCATTTGTTTTACTATAGAAACTGAAACCAGGCAGGAAGTAATCATTTTTTTCAACCTCATAGATCTAGATCTCAGACACGAACACAATATCCGGGACACACGCAAACGAGACCTCCATAAACTTGGCAGAGCACATATCTCAAAAATCAATTTTGAATAGCCCTGAATTATGTGCTATTTATGTGCTAATTTTGTGTTAAGTCTTTGATTTTTGTGCTCCAATGGTTTAGGAGAAAATCGACCTTGAAAAGTGCTCTGCCAGCTTAACGTTAAGCCAGCAGAGCACATAGTCAAATCGGCCGAAAACTAAAAAAATTAATACTCCATACTGATGCTTGATTTATGTGCTTTTTTTGTGCTAAGTCTCTAGCCTCGTAGCTCGAGCCATTTAGCTAGAAATCGCAATACAAATCTCAATTCTAATAACTTCATAGAATTCTGTTAACGCAAATCCTAAAAACGGATCAAAATCGAAAAAATAAAAACCACACACATATCCCTGATTTATGTGCTTTCGATTTGCTTAGTCATTGATTTTTGTGCTGTCCTAATTTAGCCTCTAATCCAAGTTTTAAGTTTTGTCTGTTAGTAAAAGGCCTTTTACAGCTCTGCTAAAATATGTCAGCTGCAAGAAAACAAAATCACAATGCAGAATGTCGACATTGTGGCGCCATAACAAAAACAGCTAATGACGACATTTTAAGGCAAATACAATCCATATTACCAGGCCCACAGCAATTATAGTAGGCATGGGTAAAATAATCCTTGCAAAATAAATAAATCTCTATTGCGCACTGGTATTTAGGCTTATTAGTATGCGTGAATCAATACATGAACCCATCCAAATATCTCGGTGGGTAGTCATGCATGGAGGAAAAGGAAAACAAGTTGTGTGAATCTGTGAGGGTGAGAATGTTCCTTGAAAATTAAGATACTGTAGGCTGTAAGTATTATGTTTGCCTGGTGTTATAAAATTGATACCATCTGAATGAGGATCGATTTTGTGGCGCCTTAATGAAATACTGTGCACATATAATAATGGATGTGCGCTTGTGTTCGTAAATAAAAATCAGAATGCATGTGTGTAAACGAAAAGTAGCTGGGCTGGCGGCAACTGAACTTTTAAATTCAACTCATATAATCAGGTACACAGCAATTATAGTAGGTATGGGTAAAATAATCCTTAAAAAATAAATAAATCCATCGCGCACTGGTGTTTGGGCTTTTTAGTATGCGTGAATCGATACACGAACACATCCAAATTTTGTTACGGCTACTCGGTGGGTAGCCAGGCATGGAGGAAAAGGAAAAAAAGTTGTGTGAATCTGCGAGGGTGAGAATGTTCCCTGAAAATTAAGTTACTGTAGGCTGTAAGTATTATGTTTGCCTGGTGTAATCAGTGCTGCCACAAGAGAAAAAATTTGCGTAGCAACCCAATATTTTTTTTTTTCGAAAACAAAAAAAATATTCAGCCAAATTCAAACACTAAATATTCCGAAAAGAAATATTTACTTGTTGGGTAGGTATGGTAGAAAAGAATATAAGTTAGTAGGTAAAGATTGAATTTGATCATGACGTTACCTACCTAGAACGACTAAAATCTAGAATGGTTAAAATCTCGAAAACGAATTTGATAAATCTCGAATGAGAAAATCTCGAATGGGTCAAAATCTAGAAAGTACAAAAATCTCGAAAGACTCTACCTCGAAAAAAATCTAGAAAATAAAAATGCTTTCGAGATTTCTATAATTTCTTAAATTTAGTCCGAAAGTAATGAAAACAAGTCTAGAATGAACATTCTATAGCTTTTTTATTGAAAATAATGAATTTTTAACAAATACTCATAACAAAATATACATTATTTTGAAACTATAACTATAACTATTCAACAGAAAATAAATTTACTTATTAGATTGATTATCTAAACGTAACCAAACTCATTTTTCAATAACAAATAATGTACAAATACCTATACAAAAAAAAGTGATGATAAATGAAATCATTTATCTCTATTTTTACTAAGCCCTTATTTGTTTTAATTTGATTAATTTTCATTTGTCCCACTCTTTGACTCTATACGTAAACGGAAAAAATATATAGGCAGCTAGTGTCTGAATTAAGCCACGCGGTGTTTTGACAATTCAATAAGGTTTAAGAAGACCTGTTGTTTTTTAGCTGACTCATTTGCTTGCATGAACAGTGAATCAAATTGTTGTTGCAATTCAAATAGTTTTCCATATGAGTAAATCTTGAATTAATATTAATTTTTGAGACAATGGTAACAAATCGCGCGCGCGAAGTAGCAAAATAGACGTTTTTAGGGAGCGTGCGTAGCAGCGTAGCAAATTGGAAATCGCGTAGCAGTTTTGCTACGATCGTAGCAAAGTGGCAGCGCTGGGTGTAATAAGATTGACACCATCTGAATGAGGATCGACTTTGTGGCGCCCTAAAAAATATTTTCCGCAAAATGTGGTTCGTCCACAGGAAGGGAGGGGTAGGAAAGGAAAGGAATCCAAAAAAAAGCATAACGAATTTCTGGTGGACGTGCGCCTGTGTTCGTAAATTAAAGATTGGAATGTATGGGTAAAAAAGTACCTCGATTGGCGGCAACTGAATTTTTAACATTTAATTCTTAACAGATGCCAATGCCATGTTAAGTGTCTTAAGCAAAATCCATATTAAAATTATTTATGGACTCCAAGAATTTAAGCACGTGCCAACATGGTTTTTGTTTTGATTTTGGTTTTGCAAGAAGAATGAAAATGTATGTGTATATATATTTTCGATCCTAGGTACCAGGCGAACAGCTTAAAGACACCTATATAGAATTAGCTGCTGAAGCACCGTCTCGGGGTAGATATTTGGGGGTGTGCTTAAGTAAATTGGACATCGTTCTCTAACAGAATACTTCATTGACGGACATTTTTTTTTAATCCTTTGAAAGGAGAGAGAATAAGACGGGACATTTAGGAAGCATTAAGAAAAAAACGATAGGCCCGTGGTTAAAAAAATGGTGGCTGCATGTGTAGTGTAAGTAGATCGTATGTTCTTCTGATCGTTGCTGCTATTCGTTAAGCACAAAAATCGAAGATGGCAAATGGGTGGAGTGTATGGGCAATATAATGTCTGTGATTCGCATGGCTAGGTATTAAAATATTCGCAAAAAATAGATACCAAACTAGGTATAGGTATTCACTTTATGAATTTGAAATTGGTACACTTGATACCAGGTACGTTCTTACTCAAGTAGGTACCTTTTCGAAAGGAAAACCTACCTATAAACATTTTTTTACGATTTTTCCCAATCGAAATTATACCTATAGGTTTTTTTGGACAAAGGATAATTAAATCCATATAGGTACATATATCTATATATAATATTATGTATAATGTATAATGTTTTCCAATGATAAGTGTAGGTACCTACCTATATTGTACAACCAATACCAATGTATAATTGGGTACCTAGGTAGTATCCCCATATCTAAAGGTAGTTATATAGGTACATACCTATCTATTGTTTTTTGCGAAAATTTCAACCGAATCAAGAGATAATTACCAAGCAAAGAAGCAAATTTTAATAAAAAATCAAAAAAACAAATATAAATTATTTCACAAGTTTTACATTTATTAACTATTTAAAGAAGAAAATAATAACAAGCACGGAGATACATTTGTTGTTGATTTACATAATATCGGTTTTTTTTCATATTTGAACCAGTGGTTGTTCCTGTAACAATAAGCAGTAAAATGGCCAATAACTTCAGAGTCCATTGAAGATTGTGGAGGAGGATCGAAATGTATTATACCTCTTAAGTGAAATGTTTCCGACAATACGGACAGTCTAAACTGTTCTGGAATTTGATTAAGGGGTACTTTGTCTTTTTCATCATAAGTTGAATAAACTTCAATGAAAATAAATTTTCCCGGTACAACTAATCTTACGTTAGCGTCACCAAAGCAACCAGGAGTTGGACACTGTCTTGGAATATTGAGTTGGAGAAAATTTTCAATATCTTGATAGTCTGATTCCATGATAAGATGGAGTGGAAGTCTAAGGAGAGCATGCTGAGCTATTTTAATTTTTAAGCAATTAGTCAGACATGTAGTAGTTTCAATAAAACTGGGAACAGAATGAAACAAAAGTTTGCACATATCCGCAATTGTTGCTCTGCAATCCAAAATGTCACAGTTAGGCCCATTTTATTCACTCGAAGTTGAACATAACTTGGGGATTTTTATTTTCAACTTGAGAATTACTTTTATTCACTCAAAGTTGACTCGCTCAACTTTGGATATTCCGAAGTTGAGAAAACCGAAAGTTAATCAACTGTGGGTTTTCTCAACTCCCCGAAATAGTAGACGTTGTAGAGCAAACTTGGGATTTTTACGCCAAAAATGTCAGATTTTTGGTTCTCATTTGTACATCGGAGAGGGAGACCGCATGCGGGAGATAAGAGTCGACACTCGACATTATAATAACACATACACAATGCACAAGGAGATGTGTGGCTGCACGGCATTGTTAATGGAGAGTTAGGATAGTACAGACGTGAAGAGCATTCATAATTGTTGTTCTTTCTGTTTATTGCGTTAAACATTTCTGTGACTGTGCGAACTTCAAATCAAGTGGAGAAAATAAACAAATATTAATTTTTGAAACTTAAACGATGTATCGTTCACATAATTTTTGGGAAGATTGGCCATCGTCTGATTCGGGCAGCGAAGAAGACGAGCGCAATTTGTGTTTTCCGTTTTATAATGCTTGCAATAACATCTGGAAATGTTTATGATCCTTTCTATGGTTTTTGTTTTGTCATTTGTATTCTTCCTTTTATGACCTTTGCAAAAAGATCTAGAAATATTTATGATCCTTTCTAATAACTTTTTCTTTTAGGTATATTTTGTATTTTCTGTTTTATGATGCTTGTAAAAGTATCTGGAAATGTTTATGATCCCTTTTAGTTGCTTTTTGTCTTATCTTTATTGTTGTTCAAAAATTATTTTTAATATAAATTCTGTAGAAAACATAAACTAAATTATAAAATATGCTGTCAGCATAGAGTGGTTTGATCATCGCCACATGCTTTCCATCCACTGCTTCAATGCAGTTTCGAATTTGCCATAGTTCGTTAAATTTGGTAACAACAGAATCCCAGGCCTTTGGTGTTCTCGGTGTCTAGAATTAAAAACCGTTTTCTGTGCATTGTGACATTGTGTACATGGAATCCGGTAAGGAAATGAATTTACCGAAAATTTTCCCCGGCAGATAGGGGAAGCATTTCAGCCGCTCCGACGCTGAAATGCTCGCCACTCAACCCTTCGTCCAAACACGCCGAAGTTTGTGTGTCTATTCATCGTCCTCTCTGCTTTCAAATACGTACGCAGCCAAAATAATCGCAATTGCATCTTTTTGTTCCATTTTTGGAATTTTTATTGTTTTATTATTATACGTGCTTCTCAATCAAGACTTCACCACCGAATGAAAACAAAAAAAAAACTATTAACTGAACATACCTAGCTTAAGATTATTTAAAAGTAAAAGAACAGACCTATTGTGTGTCATCTGTCACAAACATCCCAGGGATATTTTAGAAACTGCAAGTAGACCAACTTTTGAATTTCAACAGCGGAGTTGAGAATTAAAG
Organism: Cheilosia vernalis; assembly: GCA_949126925.1. NCBI lineage: Eukaryota > Metazoa > Arthropoda > Insecta > Diptera > Syrphidae > Cheilosia > Cheilosia vernalis. The sequence goes on from OX421358.1 coordinate 48,277,319, forward strand.
TAGTGAATAAAAGCAATTTTCAACTTGCCGCTCAACTCTCTCTTTCAAATCAACTCCGAAGTTGATCAACCTCGGAGTCATCGGCAAGTTGAACGATAGTGAATAAAATGGGCCTTAATGTCCGGATGCCCAGTTTGTCTTTTTTCAAAATATTTAGACAGAATTTGATACCTTTTCCTATACGTTGAAACTTGAATATTTTTGCGGCATGTTTCGTCTATCAAAGCGATGAAGTCATTAATTTCACAATTTGCTTTGATACAATAGTTGAAGAAGACTGGCAAATCTATTGCAGGTGCTAATACCAACTGAAATATAGCATCAAAAGCACATGTATTAATGACATCTATACGATTTTTACCGTCTATAATGGCCCGGAGCTCCTTATTTTGCCCGCTGCCTAGGCACTGAATTTTCCTAAGCTTTTTTCGCAGACCGAATTGATTTGGAGGATAGACTGTCTGAAGATACCGTCCTTGGCTAGCTTGTTTCCTTTTTTCATATATTTCCGTTTTGTTTCTCCAATTTTCCTTGGACTGTGATTCTATGAGTTTCGGTGCCTCTGGATCTATAGTACACCGAATGCAAATTCGTTTCTGCCCGTGACCTTCGTTATCATCAAAAAGCGGCTTCGAACACGTTAATAAAGCATGAACATTACGTTTGCATATCTGAAACACAAAGAATAATATTTTGTGATATAGGTGTCTAAAAATGATACTTGTATATGATCATCTAGGAAGGTATGTAGGTCTTTTTTTTTTTACCAAGCATTTGTGTACACTTGGTAAATCTCCATTTGCACAAGCGGGACACTTATGAGTTGTTACATCTTCCATTTGTGTAATACTCGCAATTGCATCTAATGTATGTTGTGGGTCATCAATTAGTTCTTCGTCATTCTCTGTGCTACCGTCATCATTTTGGTCCTGCATCTGAGCATCGAATATCTTCAGCTTTCCGTCAATGTAGTCCTTATGAATGCTGACGAAAACGTCAGGACGTATTGGAAGTCGAACATTTTTCAGGAGTAAGGTTTTAATTATATTGAACTGTGTCTCAGCTGGTGCGCTTGAAGGAGGGCACCGTCCATATCCAAAAAGCTCCTGATATACACAGCTCCATAATGGCAGCAGCTTTAAGTCCTGCAGCAATTTGTCAGCAAATTTTGGCATCCAGTATGCATTTATTTTTGTTTCCGAAGAAACTGCTATATCACGCTGGGCTAATTCGTCTACTCGTTGGGCCCACACAAACCACTCGCTGCGTTGGGTATAACTGCCATGATCTGCGGAAGGGGTCAAATTTCCAATGTCGTCGTCCATTTCGAAGTCTTCAAAGATGTTTGTCACAAGAATTTCTTCCATGGCTTGTTTTTGGCGATCACAGGCTGATGGTGTGTCTGCTGCAGTTGGTCCCTCATGTGAGCTTCGAGAAATTACCAACAATGAATAAATAAGTGTTGTGGCGTCCTTCAAATTGCTGCACATAATTAGCTTTCCAATGGATGCTTTGTAAAAAGCCGCCACCTCTGATCGTACATCCTTTAAAAAAACACTTCATATTTTTATAAAGTGTGCCACATCAATCCGTACGTAACAAGAGGGTGCTTCTTTGCCGTGCAAAAATGAATCTGCATATTCGTTGATTGTCCTGAAATTGGTGAAGGCACGAATACACGCAGCAAGAAGAGCACGGGAAAAGTCTGTCACTATTTCCTTAGGAGATGGCAATCTCGAACCTTCCACCCAGTCTATCAGCCAAAAGAGTATTGATCGAGTGGTATGCGCCTCTGTTATCATTTGCCCCAAAGAGATCTGTCCAGTTGACGTTTGCGCAATTGCATGGTAAAGAAATATCGGTCCACTCGACTCTCCATTGACACGTCTTATTGGTCGGATAATTGAACCAGTTGCATCGATTGCCAGGCAAAGAACCTCCTTATTTGCTATCGCTCTGTACATTGTTTTTTGGTGCTTAGTGGCATAGTGGCAAAAGAATGGTTCAGAACCGACCATCGATATTTCTTGATGCATTTTACCTCCGAGTTGGTTCAGCATTTGCAGAGCTTTAATAGGGTCTGTGTGGAGTAGAGCACTCTTCAGCTTTTGGTGCTTGATCACCCTCAGCACTGGTGAGGAGGGAAGGTGTGCCGGTTCGGGATCTCCCTGATCCATAAGTTCTCGGGCGAGATCAGTCCTTAGGACATGAGATGAAGTCAGCTCCAGTTGTTTACCAATTTTCTCACGAACAACACCTTTTACTGGTCGCTTGCCACATTGAAATTGATTTGCGCTGCTTAGAACTTCACACTCAATAGAGACTATTTTGTTCTCGTTTGACATCTTGCACTCAATTTTGGATCCACATTTACAGCGTCCGACAAAGTGCCCAGATGACACATCCTGATTTATGTAGTGATATTTGAACAAAAATCCGCACTTAATTTTTGTATTATCCCAGATTTTAGCGATTATGAAACGCTCCCACTCATCTGAAAAAAAAAAAAAAAAAAAAAATATTGTTGGCTTTTAACTTAAGGTAGTAGTATAGGTTAAATGCAATAGGGACAATTAAAGAAATAACCAGGCTTCAACTTATTCCCTTAGCCGAGGACAATATTGGAGACTTTACCTATATAAATTACGAATAACGAGTAATAAGATGTTTACAGTTCGAAATATTGGATAAAAGGAATGTACCAATGGTTTTTCAGAATAGTGTTTGACAGCCTACAAATAGATAATGGGATGTAACATTGTTTTTTTACGAAAACTAAGTTCTAGTAATTTGGACAAATAATAACGAAATAAGAAAATAATGAATGAAGTACAAGTATGCGGATACAATTTAGATTCACTAAATAAAATAATAAAATCTGCGTTTAGCGTGCGTCTGTTTAAAATCAATTGAAATCGATGTTGCTTTCTGTTGTATCGTTAAAATTCTCTGACTCGGTCCAAATATTAAACATTAAGAAAAGTAGATAAACTCTGAGTGTTTGAAAATAACGTCAGAGATATAATGGCTTGCAAATTTAAAAGATATTATTTATGAGAACTTATTCATTGTTACCCTACTCCATACAAAATTTCTAAATGTTACAATATTGAAAACTAATAGGATTCCATTAAATAGCTAATTATTATATGACTATAGGTTTTCGGATATAAACATCTACAACTTTTCTGAATCGTATCTCAATTTAGTTTGTATGCAAGTGAAGTTTTAAATAAATGTTTCATAATGTTTTTTTTTTCATCTCCTAACGCAAATTCAAAATATTACTTGGAAAACATTATAACGCTTATTTCAAAACAATAAAATTATATGAAGAATGGAAAATCGCATAACATTGCGAACAGTTGCTTTCCTATTGCCGCTTTTCCTTAGCATAACCGAACGTTCTTCCACCAACGTCTTAATGAAATCCACGGATGGGACTCTTATCACAAATGTAAATAAATTATCACTATGTTCTATTGAACCATCCAGGGTTGAAATGTTTTGTAGGCTATCGGCTGAGGTGTCCGGATTTTCTGACTTAAAATTAGGACATAACTGGGTTCTTATACCATCGTGATTGCAGGTAACATATGTATATAGCGCGTCAACAGTTTTAACACAATTCAATTCTTTCACTATCATAGTCCACACATTTTCACATTTGGAAACGATGGAGAAGCCATCCTCAAGCACAATCTTATCTTTAAATCGGATCAACACATCCAACATTTTTTTTTGGTCAACTTTGCGTGGACGTCCACGTTTATGCAGAGAAGAAGCATCCATTTGCTACAGTTCTTATTTAGTTAAGTTAGGAATGTGAGTTAACAAATTAAAGTTTTTGAGATTTATATAATATAATTAACACTTTGCAGTTGCTCTCAGAAAGGCCGTTTAAGAACTGATAATTTTCCATAAGTAACCTAAGAGTATATAATAAGTATCCACTTATGAAAAATGTCTTTTCAAAAAATTGAAAAGAAACAAAAAACTCCTATACATTAACAGTTTGAAAGTGCATTTATAAAAAATATATCCACCGATGGCTTTCATATACCCGAAAACTCAAAATCATGAAGCTAGTAGGTATATAAGCACTTGCACAAATGCGCTTTTGAATCCTTAAACTCGAAAACGTAGAAACAGCCCACTTTATTATATTTATTTTCTTGGTAAAAAACTAAGTTGATCCCAAAACATTACCGTTTCTCGGAAATGATCATTCGGAAGCGTAACCATATAATAAGGAAAAACCTTGATGGCTTGACATTCCGATCAATCGGAATTGTAAACCCATTCATAAAAACTGAAAAGTAGACACTTTATGAGTTTATTACCTGTATGAACGAATGTTTAACCAAATAAGGAAAAAACCCGAATGTTTGTGGGTCAGGCAAAGACATAGAAAATAAGAAAAATTCGTTCATACAGGGTTTACAATTCCGATTGATCGGAATGTCAAGCCATCAAGGTTTTTCCTTATTATATGGTTACGCTTCCGAATGATCATTTCCGAGAAACGGTAATGTTTTGGGATCAACTTAGTTTTTTACCAAGAAAATAAATATAATAAAGTGGGCTGTTTCAACGTTTTCGAGTTTAAGGATTCAAAAGCGCATTTGTGCAAGTGCTTATATACCTACTAGCTTCATGATTTTGAGTTTTCGGGTATATGAAAGCCATCGGTGGATATATTTTTTATAAATGCACTTTCAAACTGTTAATGTATAGGAGTTTTTTGTTTCTTTTCAATTTTTTGAAAAGACATTTTTCATAAGTGGATACTTATTATATACTCTTAGGTTACTTATGGAAAATTATCAGTTCTTAAACGGCCTTTCTGAGAGCAACTGCAAAGTGTTAATTATATTATATAAATCTCAAAAACTTTAATTTGTTAACTCACATTCCTAACTTAACTAAATAAGAACTGTAGCAAATGGATGCTTCTTCTCTGCATAAACGTGGACGTCCACGCAAAGTTGACCAAAAAAAAATGTTGGATGTGTTGATCCGATTTAAAGATAAGATTGTGCTTGAGGATGGCTTCTCCATCGTTTCCAAATGTGAAAATGTGTGGACTATGATAGTGAAAGAATTGAATTGTGTTAAAACTGTTGACGCGCTATATACATATGTAACCTGCAATCACGATGGTATAAGAACCCAGTTATGTCCTAATTTTAAGTCAGAAAATCCGGACACCTCAGCCGATAGCCTACAAAACATTTCAACCCTGGATGGTTCAATAGAACATAGTGATAATTTATTTACATTTGTGATAAGAGTCCCATCCGTGGATTTCATTAAGACGTTGGTGGAAGAACGTTCGGTTATGCTAAGGAAAAGCGGCAATAGGAAAGCAACTGTTCGCAATGTTATGCGATTTTCCATTCTTCATATAATTTTATTGTTTTGAAATAAGCGTTATAATGTTTTCCAAGTAATATTTTGAATTTGCGTTAGGAGATGAAAAAAAAAAACATTATGAAACATTTATTTAAAACTTCACTTGCATACAAACTAAATTGAGATACGATTCAGAAAAGTTGTAGATGTTTATATCCGAAAACCTATAATCATATAATAATTAGCTATTTAATGGAATCCTATTAGTTTTCAATATTGTAACATTTAGAAATTTTGTATGGAGTAGGGTAACAATGAATAAGTTCTCATAAATAATATCTTTTAAATTTGCAAGCCATTATATCTCTGACGTTATTTTCAAACACTCAGAGTTTATCTACTTTTCTTAATGTTTAATATTTGGACCGAGTCAGAGAATTTTAACGATACAACAGAAAGCAACATCGATTTCAATTGATTTTAAACAGACGCACGCTAAACGCAGATTTTATTATTTTATTTAGTGAATCTAAATTGTATCCGCATACTTGTACTTCATTCATTATTTTCTTATTTCGTTATTATTTGTCCAAATTACTAGAACTTAGTTTTCGTAAAAAAACAATGTTACATCCCATTATCTATTTGTAGGCTGTCAAACATTATTCTGAAAAACCATTGGTACATTCCTTTTATCCAATATTTCGAACTGTAAACATCTTATTACTCGTTATTCGTAATTTATATAGGTAAAGTCTCCAATATTGTCCTCGGCTAAGGGAATAAGTTGAAGCCTGGTTATTTCTTTAATTGTCCCTATTGCATTTAACCTATACTACTACCTTAAGTTAAAAGCCAACAATATTTTTTTTTTTTTTTTTTTTTTCAGATGAGTGGGAGCGTTTCATAATCGCTAAAATCTGGGATAATACAAAAATTAAGTGCGGATTTTTGTTCAAATATCACTACATAAATCAGGATGTGTCATCTGGGCACTTTGTCGGACGCTGTAAATGTGGATCCAAAATTGAGTGCAAGATGTCAAACGAGAACAAAATAGTCTCTATTGAGTGTGAAGTTCTAAGCAGCGCAAATCAATTTCAATGTGGCAAGCGACCAGTAAAAGGTGTTGTTCGTGAGAAAATTGGTAAACAACTGGAGCTGACTTCATCTCATGTCCTAAGGACTGATCTCGCCCGAGAACTTATGGATCAGGGAGATCCCGAACCGGCACACCTTCCCTCCTCACCAGTGCTGAGGGTGATCAAGCACCAAAAGCTGAAGAGTGCTCTACTCCACACAGACCCTATTAAAGCTCTGCAAATGCTGAACCAACTCGGAGGTAAAATGCATCAAGAAATATCGATGGTCGGTTCTGAACCATTCTTTTGCCACTATGCCACTAAGCACCAAAAAACAATGTACAGAGCGATAGCAAATAAGGAGGTTCTTTGCCTGGCAATCGATGCAACTGGTTCAATTATCCGACCAATAAGACGTGTCAATGGAGAGTCGAGTGGACCGATATTTCTTTACCATGCAATTGCGCAAACGTCAACTGGACAGATCTCTTTGGGGCAAATGATAACAGAGGCGCATACCACTCGATCAATACTCTTTTGGCTGATAGACTGGGTGGAAGGTTCGAGATTGCCATCTCCTAAGGAAATAGTGACAGACTTTTCCCGTGCTCTTCTTGCTGCGTGTATTCGTGCCTTCACCAATTTCAGGACAATCAACGAATATGCAGATTCATTTTTGCACGGCAAAGAAGCACCCTCTTGTTACGTACGGATTGATGTGGCACACTTTATAAAAATATGAAGTGTTTTTTTAAAGGATGTACGATCAGAGGTGGCGGCTTTTTACAAAGCATCCATTGGAAAGCTAATTATGTGCAGCAATTTGAAGGACGCCACAACACTTATTTATTCATTGTTGGTAATTTCTCGAAGCTCACATGAGGGACCAACTGCAGCAGACACACCATCAGCCTGTGATCGCCAAAAACAAGCCATGGAAGAAATTCTTGTGACAAACATCTTTGAAGACTTCGAAATGGACGACGACATTGGAAATTTGACCCCTTCCGCAGATCATGGCAGTTATACCCAACGCAGCGAGTGGTTTGTGTGGGCCCAACGAGTAGACGAATTAGCCCAGCGTGATATAGCAGTTTCTTCGGGAACAAAAATAAATGCATACTGGATGCCAAAATTTGCTGACAAATTGCTGCAGGACTTAAAGCTGCTGCCATTATGGAGCTGTGTATATCAGGAGCTTTTTGGATATGGACGGTGCCCTCCTTCAAGCGCACCAGCTGAGACACAGTTCAATATAATTAAAACCTTACTCCTGAAAAATGTTCGACTTCCAATACGTCCTGACGTTTTCGTCAGCATTCATAAGGACTACATTGACGGAAAGCTGAAGATATTCGATGCTCAGATGCAGGACCAAAATGATGACGGTAGCACAGAGAATGACGAAGAACTAATTGATGACCCACAACATACATTAGATGCAATTGCGAGTATTACACAAATGGAAGATGCAACAACTCATAAGTGTCCCGCTTGTGCAAATGGAGATTTACCAAGTGTACACAAATGCTTGGTAAAAAAAAAAGACCTATATACCTTCCTAGATGATCATATACAAGTATCATTTTTAGACACCTATATCACAAAATATTATTCTTTGTGTTTCAGATATGCAAACGTAATGTTCATGCTTTATTAACGTGTTCGAAGCCGCTTTTTGATGATAACGAAGGTCACGGGCAGAAACGAATTTGCATTCGGTGTACTATAGATCCAGAGGCACCGAAACTCATAGAATCACAGTCCAAGGAAAATTGGAGAAACAAAACGGAAATATATGAAAAAAGGAAACAAGCTAGCCAAGGACGGTATCTTCAGACAGTCTATCCTCCAAATCAATTCGGTCTGCGAAAAAAGCTTAGGAAAATTCAGTGCCTAGGCAGCGGGCAAAATAAGGAGCTCCGGGCCATTATAGACGGTAAAAATCGTATAGATGTCATTAATACATGTGCTTTTGATGCTATATTTCAGTTGGTATTAGCACCTGCAATAGATTTGCCAGTCTTCTTCAACTATTGTATCAAAGCAAATTGTGAAATTAATGACTTCATCGCTTTGATAGACGAAACATGCCGCAAAAATATTCAAGTTTCAACGTATAGGAAAAGGTATCAAATTCTGTCTAAATATTTTGAAAAAAGACAAACTGGGCATCCGGACATTAAGGCCCATTTTATTCACTATCGTTCAACTTGCCGATGACTCCGAGGTTGATCAACTTCGGAGTTGATTTGAAAGAGAGAGTTGAGCGGCAAGTTGAAAATTGCTTTTATTCACTACTTTAATTCTCAACTCCGCTGTTGAAATTCAAAAGTTGGTCTACTTGCAGTTTCTAAAATATCCCTGGGATGTTTGTGACAGATGACACACAATAGGTCTGTTCTTTTACTTTTAAATAATCTTAAGCTAGGTATGTTCAGTTAATAGTTTTTTTTTTTGTTTTCATTCGGTGGTGAAGTCTTGATTGAGAAGCACGTATAATAATAAAACAATAAAAATTCCAAAAATGGAACAAAAAGATGCAATTGCGATTATTTTGGCTGCGTACGTATTTGAAAGCAGAGAGGACGATGAATAGACACACAAACTTCGGCGTGTTTGGACGAAGGGTTGAGTGGCGAGCATTTCAGCGTCGGAGCGGCTGAAATGCTTCCCCTATCTGCCGGGGAAAATTTTCGGTAAATTCATTTCCTTACCGGATTCCATGTACACAATGTCACAATGCACAGAAAACGGTTTTTAATTCTAGACACCGAGAACACCAAAGGCCTGGGATTCTGTTGTTACCAAATTTAACGAACTATGGCAAATTCGAAACTGCATTGAAGCAGTGGATGGAAAGCATGTGGCGATGATCAAACCACTCTATGCTGACAGCATATTTTATAATTTAGTTTATGTTTTCTACAGAATTTATATTAAAAATAATTTTTGAACAACAATAAAGATAAGACAAAAAGCAACTAAAAGGGATCATAAACATTTCCAGATACTTTTACAAGCATCATAAAACAGAAAATACAAAATATACCTAAAAGAAAAAGTTATTAGAAAGGATCATAAATATTTCTAGATCTTTTTGCAAAGGTCATAAAAGGAAGAATACAAATGACAAAACAAAAACCATAGAAAGGATCATAAACATTTCCAGATGTTATTGCAAGCATTATAAAACGGAAAACACAAATTGCGCTCGTCTTCTTCGCTGCCCGAATCAGACGATGGCCAATCTTCCCAAAAATTATGTGAACGATACATCGTTTAAGTTTCAAAAATTAATATTTGTTTATTTTCTCCACTTGATTTGAAGTTCGCACAGTCACAGAAATGTTTAACGCAATAAACAGAAAGAACAACAATTATGAATGCTCTTCACGTCTGTACTATCCTAACTCTCCATTAACAATGCCGTGCAGCCACACATCTCCTTGTGCATTGTGTATGTGTTATTATAATGTCGAGTGTCGACTCTTATCTCCCGCATGCGGTCTCCCTCTCCGATGTACAAATGAGAACCAAAAATCTGACATTTTTGGCGTAAAAATCCCAAGTTTGCTCTACAACGTCTACTATTTCGGGGAGTTGAGAAAACCCACAGTTGATTAACTTTCGGTTTTCTCAACTTCGGAATATCCAAAGTTGAGCGAGTCAACTTTGAGTGAATAAAAGTAATTCTCAAGTTGAAAATAAAAATCCCCAAGTTATGTTCAACTTCGAGTGAATAAAATGGGCCTAACTGTGACATTTTGGATTGCAGAGCAACAATTGCGGATATGTGCAAACTTTTGTTTCATTCTGTTCCCAGTTTTATTGAAACTACTACATGTCTGACTAATTGCTTAAAAATTAAAATAGCTCAGCATGCTCTCCTTAGACTTCCACTCCATCTTATCATGGAATCAGACTATCAAGATATTGAAAATTTTCTCCAACTCAATATTCCAAGACAGTGTCCAACTCCTGGTTGCTTTGGTGACGCTAACGTAAGATTAGTTGTACCGGGAAAATTTATTTTCATTGAAGTTTATTCAACTTATGATGAAAAAGACAAAGTACCCCTTAATCAAATTCCAGAACAGTTTAGACTGTCCGTATTGTCGGAAACATTTCACTTAAGAGGTATAATACATTTCGATCCTCCTCCACAATCTTCAATGGACTCTGAAGTTATTGGCCATTTTACTGCTTATTGTTACAGGAACAACCACTGGTTCAAATATGAAAAAAAACCGATATTATGTAAATCAACAACAAATGTATCTCCGTGCTTGTTATTATTTTCTTCTTTAAATAGTTAATAAATGTAAAACTTGTGAAATAATTTATATTTGTTTTTTTGATTTTTTATTAAAATTTGCTTCTTTGCTTGGTAATTATCTCTTGATTCGGTTGAAATTTTCGCAAAAAACAATAGATAGGTATGTACCTATATAACTACCTTTAGATATGGGGATACTACCTAGGTACCCAATTATACATTGGTATTGGTTGTACAATATAGGTAGGTACCTACACTTATCATTGGAAAACATTATACATTATACATAATATTATATATAGATATATATACCTATATGGATTTAATTATCCTTTGTCCAAAAAAACCTATAGGTATAATTTCGATTGGGAAAAATCGTAAAAAAATGTTTATAGGTAGGTTTTCCTTTCGAAAAGGTACCTACTTGAGTAAGAACGTACCTGGTATCAAGTGTACCAATTTCAAATTCATAAAGTGAATACCTATACCTAGTTTGGTATCTATTTTTTGCGAATATTTTAATACCTAGCCATGCGAATCACAGACATTATATTGCCCATACACTCCACCCATTTGCCATCTTCGATTTTTGTGCTTAACGAATAGCAGCAACGATCAGAAGAACATACGATCTACTTACACTACACATGCAGCCACCATTTTTTTAACCACGGGCCTATCGTTTTTTTCTTAATGCTTCCTAAATGTCCCGTCTTATTCTCTCTCCTTTCAAAGGATTAAAAAAAAATGTCCGTCAATGAAGTATTCTGTTAGAGAACGATGTCCAATTTACTTAAGCACACCCCCAAATATCTACCCCGAGACGGTGCTTCAGCAGCTAATTCTATATAGGTGTCTTTAAGCTGTTCGCCTGGTACCTAGGATCGAAAATATATATACACATACATTTTCATTCTTCTTGCAAAACCAAAATCAAAACAAAAACCATGTTGGCACGTGCTTAAATTCTTGGAGTCCATAAATAATTTTAATATGGATTTTGCTTAAGACACTTAACATGGCATTGGCATCTGTTAAGAATTAAATGTTAAAAATTCAGTTGCCGCCAATCGAGGTACTTTTTTACCCATACATTCCAATCTTTAATTTACGAACACAGGCGCACGTCCACCAGAAATTCGTTATGCTTTTTTTTGGATTCCTTTCCTTTCCTACCCCTCCCTTCCTGTGGACGAACCACATTTTGCGGAAAATATTTTTTAGGGCGCCACAAAGTCGATCCTCATTCAGATGGTGTCAATCTTATTACACTTACACCAGGCAAACATAATACTTACAGCCTACAGTAACTTAATTTTCAGGGAACATTCTCACCCTCGAAGATTCACACAACTTTTTTTCCTTTTCCTCCATGCCTGGCTACCCACCGAGTAGCCGTAACAAAATTTGGATGTGTTCGTGTATCGATTCACGCATACTAAAAAGCCCAAACACCAGTGCGCGATGGATTTATTTATTTTTTAAGGATTATTTTACCCATACCTACTATAATTGCTGTGTACCTGATTATATGAGTTGAATTTAAAAGTTCAGTTGCCGCCAGCCCAGCTACTTTTCGTTTACACACATGCATTCTGATTTTTATTTACGAACACAAGCGCACATCCATTATTATATGTGCACAGTATTTCATTAAGGCGCCACAAAATCGATCCTCATTCAGATGGTATCAATTTTCTAACACCAGGCAAACATAATACTTACAGCCTACAGTATCTTAATTTTCAAGGAACATTCTCACCCTCACAGATTCACACAACTTGTTTTCCTTTTCCTCCATGCATGACTACCCACCGAGATATTTGGATGGGTTCATGTATTGATTCACGCATACTAATAAGCCTAAATACCAGTGCGCAATAGAGATTTATTTATTTTGCAAGGATTATTTTACCCATGCCTACTATAATTGCTGTGGGCCTGGTAATATGGATTGTATTTGCCTTAAAATGTCGTCATTTATTAGCTGTTTTTGTTATGGCGCCACAATGTCGACATTCTGCATTGTGATTTTGTTTTCTTGCAGCTGACATATTTTAGCAGAGCTGTAAAAGGCCTTTTACTAACAGACAAAACTTAAAACTTGGATTAGAGGCTAAATTAGGACAGCACAAAAATCAATGACTAAGCAAATCGAAAGCACATAAATCAGGGATATGTGTGTGGTTTTTATTTTTTCGATTTTGATCCGTTTTTAGGATTTGCGTTAACAGAATTCTATGAAGTTATTAGAATTGAGATTTGTATTGCGATTTCTAGCTAAATGGCTCGAGCTACGAGGCTAGAGACTTAGCACAAAAAAAGCACATAAATCAAGCATCAGTATGGAGTATTAATTTTTTTAGTTTTCGGCCGATTTGACTATGTGCTCTGCTGGCTTAACGTTAAGCTGGCAGAGCACTTTTCAAGGTCGATTTTCTCCTAAACCATTGGAGCACAAAAATCAAAGACTTAACACAAAATTAGCACATAAATAGCACATAATTCAGGGCTATTCAAAATTGATTTTTGAGATATGTGCTCTGCCAAGTTTATGGAGGTGCAAACGAGTTAACATGTGCGACGAGCGCAGAAAAGTTTTCTCTCAGACTTCTAATATTTTGATGAACAATAAATAATTTTTCATTGCAATAAGAACTATTAGTTAGAACAGCATCATTGTGAGGTTTGCATTGGACAAGGATAGAAGAGTTATCAATTAAATCATTTTTTGAATTCATAATACTAAATAATAAAAGAAAAAGACAAGAAAACAAACTCAAATGAGTGAGATATCACTAAATGATCTAATCGAGACAACTCTTCCACCCTCTTCTTTTCTTAATAGAATTTGATTTTTACTAAACCATACGTATTTTGCACATTTTTCCTTTGCTATTTCTTTCGTCTTCATTAAAAGAGCTTGCGTGTAACGAGTAAGGGAGTCGTTGACAAATATGCTGCTTCCTTTGTTCTTCTTGCTGTTGCTTCTGCTTACATCCTCGCTGGAGAGGTCAACCACTTGAGAGATGAGTTTGCTTTTGTTTGCCCTCTTTGCCCGCATTATTCGTTGCTTCGTTGTAAGGTTAGAGAACTTAACACAGATAATTGGCTTTGGCTGAGATTTTGAGCGCATTTTTTTAACATAGCAACTCACAAATCACAATTTCACAGTCAGCAACATCTATAGATAGGGCATCACTGAAAATTTGTTTTGCCTTTTCCATTGCATTGGTGTCATTTACATTTGTTACACCAACAATGTCTATAGAGTTCATTAGCGATTCTTGTTGTTGCCAATTTAATTTTGACTCTAGACTTTGCATTTTTACTTTAAGCTCTTCGTTCTCTTTTCTCAACTCGGCCAATTCTTGGAGAAAGCGAGTGTTACAGTTTTCTAAATTTGACAGTTTAGCATATATCATCTGGGGAGTAAATTGACTCTCACTATTTATGTCACTGATAGTGCTAGATGACTCTCTAATTAACGGCTGAGTGTTGGATTCTCTAATTGGAAGAGTACCAGATTTAGGTGGAGCGTTGTTGTTGGTGCGCTTCTTGGACGTTGTTGGCATTTGGTCATGTAGAGAGCGTCGTCGTAAAACTTCACACTTATCGCACCGATATGCATTGCCACTTAATTTATAAAATTCAGCATCGTCTTTAGTGATATTCACACAATTTAAATGAAAAAAGAACTTGCAGTCACCACAATTTATTTTTTCAAGGCTATTTCGATCAATTTTTTGTGTACACACAGAACAATTCATTTTGGCTTATGGAGCTAATATTTTGTGATGTGTACACAACTTCTTCACGTAGTTGCTTTGAAGCTATTTCACTTGCTTTGCATAATTTTATAGCTTGTTCTAGCTTGATATCGTCTTCTGCCAATAATTTTTCTCTCACGCTATCACTTTTTATTCCCGTTACTATTTTATCCCGTAACAATGAGTCTTCAAGTTTTTCGAAACTGCACCTTTTCGCTTGGTTTTTTATTTTTGTCAAAAATTCTTCGAAGCTCTCACCTTCGTTTTGTGTTAGTGTGTTAAAGGTGTATCTTTCGAATGTTAAGCTTACCTTAGGCGAAAAATACTCATCAAATTTATTTTGAATGGCTGTAATGTCTCTTTGTTCGGCTGCGGTTAGGGAGAACGAGTTATAAATGTTTGCTGCGTCGGCTCCGATACATGACATGAATGTTGCCACTTGTATGTCCTGTGATTTCAGGTTTAGTTGAGCTGCTATTTCGAACCATTTATAAAGCTGGAGCCAATTTTTCCAGGATGAAGCTATATTTCCACCTGATATCTGGAATGGTTTAGGTGGCTTCACGAAATTAGATGTATTTCCATTTGGTGGAGTTCCGTCGTTGTCGGGCATTTTTGTGAAAAACTTGTTTTTTCTTCTTTTTTTTTTTTTTCTATCCCGCTTCTGACACCATGTCGGGTAGTACACAACACGAGAGTTAAGCAACGACTGAATGTATTTATTAATATTGAGAATGGTATGATTAGTTACTACTACATTATAAATATGTAAGACCAGGGGTTGTCAACCTATATGACACCTCTTAAGACTATTACAGTGCGCAATAGTAAATGTCCATGGTTTACCACTGAGGTACATAATGCTATCAAAACTCGTCGAAAACTGTATGCTAAATATAAGAATTCTTCTACAAGTCACAATTGGGAAGTTTTTGCAGAGCAAGAAATTACTCTTCATTTGTCACCAAGAGAGCAAAAGAAAGATATTTTCTGTCCAAGCTCAGCCTTGACCAACCGTCAAAGAAACTTTGGGCAAATTTACGTTCTATTGGGATAGGAAAAAGTCAAATACAAACTAAAATGCCAGATGCAGATGAGTTAGTTGACGCTTTTTCCCCAAATCCTAGTTGTAATGATTCTTTGTTTTCGCCGGAAAATCAACTCTTATTTGGTGGAACATCCTCTATGGAATTTGAAGTGGTATCTGAATTGGACGTGATCCTGCAGGTTCGTGCCCTTAAATCGAACGCAATCGGTGAGGACGGAATAGATTTGCGTTTTATAAAAATAATACTTCCCCATTTATTAAGCGCACTAACACACCTGTTTAATTTCTGCATTACCACTTCAACTTTTCCGGATTGTTGGAAAAAAGCAAAGGTCATCCCTGTGCCCAAAAAGAGTAATCCCCTTTTAGTCACCGATTTTCGTCCAATTAGTATTCTACCGTGTTTATCTAAAATTTTTGAAAAAATTCTGGCGAAACAGATTTCTAACCATCTCAGCCGTTTTAATTTATTATCGTCAGTTCAGTCAGGTTTCCGACCTAGCCATAGCTGTTCTACAGCCATGATCAAAGTGCTTGACGATATTAGAATCCAATATGATAAGGAATATCTTTCACTGCTGTGCTTACTAGACTTCTCGAAGGCCGACATGGTCAGTCATGGCGTTCTCTGCACAAAATTAAAACATTATTTTGGCTTGAGTGATTCCTCAGTGTGCTTGATTAGGAATTATCTTTCAAATCGCATTCAAAGGGTTATTGCTAATCTTAAATACTCTCGACCAAAAAAGATACTTTCTGGAGTTCCTCACGGTTCAGTTCTTGGCCCAATCCTTTTCTGTCTCTTTATTAACGATTTGCCACATGTGTGTCGAAATACATCTGTACATCTGTATGCCGATGACGCGCAGATATATCTTTCTCGACCTCCTGGGTTGGTGGAAGATCTTGTGGCTAGATTTAACTCCGACTTATCTTCCATTGCAAAATGGTCTCTAGATAATGGTCTGATTTTAAATCCAAAAAAGAGTCAGTTAATTTTGATTTCAAAGCAACAGTATAGTATTGAAGAGGTCCCGCCTATTTTTCTCAATTCCATGAGGCTCACTTTTTCTGAAACAGTGGTAAGTCTTGGATATAAACTAAATCGTGACCTTTCCGCCACTGATCATGTTAACTACATTATAGCTCGTATTTATGCAGGATTACGAAAGCTCTGGCTGTTCTCTAGTTTTACACCTATTAACACCAAATTGAGGTTAATAAAGTCTCTTCTTTTGCCGATATTTGATTTTGCTGTAGTTATCTATTGTAAATTAGATTCGAACTCCCAGCGTAAATTACTTGTCGCTTTTAATGATACGGTTCGATATGCCTTTGAAGTAAGAAGATATGAGCATATATCTCATTACCATAAGCATGTCCTTGGGTGTTCATTTTTCAATTTTTGGGAAATAAGATGCTGTATGTTTTTACATAAGTTAATACATAATCAATCACCACTGTATTTGTTTGAAAGGTTAAAATTTGTTCAATCGCCGAGGACTTTTAATCTAATCACGCCCTCCTGTAAATACTTGAACTCGTCTCGCCTCTTTTTTGTTCATGCTACTAGACTGTGGAACTCACTGCCTACCACCACTAAACAAATAATAGGAGCTAATAAATTTAAAAGTGCACTATTTGCACACTTTACATCATTGTAATCTATTCTTCTATTTGTCTATTTACTTCATCTTTCTATCTTTTTCCTTTCCTTCTTTCCTCTATTTTATTATAATATCTTTTAATTTAATTTAAGATTTAAATTTAATTCTTTAAATTGAACTTATATACTTTCACTTAATGTTTTAATTGCGCTCCTTATTTTTACAAATTAATTTAATGTGCTTAAATATTTTCTTATGAGCTTACATGTACTATAAAAGACTTTTGTTCTTATTTGTACCTTGCCAAATAAAATTGAAATTGAATTGAAATTGAAGGCAATCTTCAAGATGACAACACTCCTAAGCTATATGGACGACCGACGGTTTCTTAAACCCATCAGCCACACCTTAAACACCCGAAGACGAGCCCAAGGGATGCTAGAAGTTCCGACAGTTTACAACACGTATGGACATAGAGAATTACGATGCATTGTTCCTAAATTGTTAAATTCGCTCCCACCGTTAATGAAAATTATTCCAAACTTCAAAACTAGGAAAAAAGAGATTAAAAAACATTTTATTGAATTTCATCATGTAATTTAATGAAACATTAGTAAATCTAAAATCTGTAATATACACTTAACTTCAGAAATTATGTAATTGTATTTAAACTTAATGTTTTTAATTTCAAATCACTTCAAAACTAAACTCAATGTTATGTCCAACCACCTGCAGATAAGCACTTTGCTTTGCAGGTAAAACAAATGTAAACCAAAATTTATGCGCAAATAAAAAACAACAAACAACCTATAAGTTGATTCCAATCGTCGAAGTGTGGACAAACCGAGCTCACGGCAGCTGCAACTACCACCTTTTTTTTTTTTTTTTTTTTTTTGTTATTGAAGGTGAAAATCTCGAAAGACACAATGGGGCTAGAAACCCAGAGTAGTGTGGGACTCTAACCGCACTAAAAACACCTCCTTAATCATGACCAATCAAAGAAAGATCGACAAATGATTTTACTTTCAACGTGCAGTTGCGTTTGAGAAGGTATTATAATTTAAATACGGGTTCTCATATTTTTTAGATTATAAGTTCGTGAGGCTTAGTTCTTCTTAATCTACGAATATTATATCGTACATTTAAGACGTCTATTATTTCAGGATTAATATGCATCTGCAGACGGTCATTGTGACGAATTGCGTACTTTTTAATTACTTCCGTTACAAGATCAATCTGCAAATCACGATGCAAGTCATTATTTCTAATATACCACGGGGCATTTACTATTCCCCGAAGGACTTTGTTTTGGAATGTTTGTATTATTTGTACATTTGTTTTCTTTGTGCAACCCCATAATTGGATACCATACGTCCAAACAGGTTTTAGTATTTGATTATATATTAAAATTTTATTCTCAGAGTTATGTCCTAGCAACCAATACAGTTTTCTATACCTAATATTTAACTCTTCTACTTTCTTTTTCACATGTTCCTTCCATTTCAGTTTAGCATCTAGATTCATGCCCAGATACTTAGCTGTGTTAGAGTAAGGAACTACTTGGTTATTAATAACCACAGGAGCGTTCGTTATTTTTTTATTTGTAAAATTGATATGAGTGGACTTTGACTCATTAAGTCTAATTCGCCATCGTTGAGCCCAATCACATATCTCGTTAACAGAATTCTGTAGCTTTTCTGTGGATTTAGTCACGCATCCATCAGTTGATAGAAGAGCAGTGTCATCTGCGAATGTAGCTATCATCACATCGTTTGTGTGTGGTATATCACTAGTATACAATAAGTACAGGGTTGGTCCCAGAACACTTCCCTGTGGAACTCCTGCTTGCAATTCTTTGAGTTCAGAATACGCTGAACCGTAGCGAACTCTAAAGAATCTATTTGAAATATAAGATTTAAGTATCTCATAGTATTGTCTTGGTAGATCCCTATGAAGTTTATACTCTAAGCCCTTATGCCAGACCTTATCAAAAGCCTGAGCAACGTCTAAAAATAGTGTAGAGCAAACTTGTTTTTCTTCTAGTGATTTTTCTATAATATTTGTTATACGATGTACTTGATCTATTGTCGAGTGTTTATTTCTAAACCCAAACTGGTGGGTGGGAATAAGCCTTCTTTGTTCTATTATTCTGTCTAGTCTTTTAAGAAGCAGTTTCTCAGAAAGTTTCGATAATACAGGTAAAAGTGAGATTGGCCTGTATGAGGTGACTTCTGATGGAGGTTTACCTTGTTTAGGTATAACTATAATTTCTGCTATCTTCCAATGATATGGAACATATCTTAGCTTAAAACAAGCATTAATTAAAAGCTTAAGTTTAACCAATGCTATGAAGGGTAGTTCCTTCAGAATTTTGGCAGTTATAAGATCATAACCTGGCGATTTTCTATTAGAGAGCTTATGAATACATGTGCTGATCTCTTTAAGTGAAACGTATGTGATTACGTCTTCATCTATCCTATCAAAGAATTCAAGGCGTTCGTTTGCCACACTAGGTGGAAAAGGTTTAAAAACATTTGTTAAATGTTCGGAAAATAGTTTGACCTTTTCTTTTGGGTCGCCGATCCATTTCCCATCAGATGTTTTTAACGGGGGATCTTGCGTTTGAGGTCTTTTTAAATATTTGGCAGCCTTCCAAAGGGAGTAGTCTGTGACTTTGTCAGCAGTTAAATTGCAAAGATATTTAGTAAGAGTTCTATTTTTAAACTCACTGATACTTTTTTTAAGCTTATTGCTAAGTCTATTAAATATAGTTTTATCGCCGGGATATCTTGTCATTTGCCATTTTCTCCGGGCTCTTCTCTTTTCTAATATTAGTTCCCTAATTTCTGTGGGGTATTTAACCGATGCTTGTTTACGTTGCTGAATAGTTGGTGTACCATCTTCTGCCGCTTGTTGTATATCGGCAATGAATTGTTCCACTTCGATGTCAATATGCCTTGTAGTGGCCAGTGGAGCTCTAAGGTTTATAAAACCTTCGAGTATTTTTTTAAAATTACACCAGTTTGTTCTTTTGCTGGTAAGTCTTTCATTGCTTATCTGCTCTACTGACATGCCATTGACCGTTAGGATTACAGGTGTATGATCCGACGACAAATCATCACTGTTTTCAACTCTTACTTCTTTTCTATTGATTCCTTTCGTTATGAAGAAGTCAATAAGGTCTGGTATTTTTGCTGGGTCGGATGGCCAATAAGTAGGCGATCCAGTCGAAATAAAATTACAATTAAAATTTCGCCCTGCTTTGTAAAGCTTCCTGCCTTTCGTCGGTACTAATCTGGACCCCCAATAGGTGTGTTTTGCATTGAAGTCACCTCCAATGATAAAGTTAGTACCTAGAGCTCGAAAAAGGCCGTTAAGATCTTCCTCTGTAGGCGAATGTCTAGGTGGACAGTATATAGCAGCTATGTTAAATTGCTTGCTTTTAGTCGCAATGTTTATTATCGCTACTTGCATGGTTTGTTTTCCTATTTTGGGCATTTCATAGGGTTTTAAAATACTTTTTACAATTACAGCACTACCTCCCCTGGCACTGTCAGAAGGATGGGGAGAGTGGTAACAGAGGTACCCAGGAATTCTAATTGTTGTTCCCTGTTTAAAGTGGGTTTCAGAAATCAGGCAGACGTCAATGTCTTCATTTCGTAGAAATACCTGAAATTCAGAGATGTGTTTTTGTAAACCATTTGCATTCCAGGTTGCGACTTTTAGGTTTTCAGTCATTGTTATTTTGTTGATTCTTTCCTTTAGAAACTTCTTTGCTCAGTAGCTTAATAACTTTATCTTGATTATCCAATCTTTGTATAATAACGGGTGATTTTTTAAGAGGTTTAGAACTTTAAAAAAAAAAAAAAACACAAAAAATTCGAAAAAAATGAATGAAATATTTATTTGAATCGATAGTTTGAACCTTGCAATTTAATGTTTAAAGATAATTTCATGCAAATATTGACCGCGGCTGCGTCTCAGGTAGCCCATCCGCTGAGTAGAATTTTGGCATACTCTTTCACACATATCGGCCGGTATCTCACGAATGAATGCATGGATGTTGGCTTCCAGTGCGTCAATCGAAGCGGGCTTGTCCCTATACACATTAGCCTTGACATACCCCCACAAAAAATAATCTAATGGTGTCAAATCGCACGATCTAGGCGGCCAATTGACCGGCCCGAAACGTGAAATTAACTGTTCACCAAACTCGCCTCGCAATTGCGCCATTGTTTCGCGTGCTGTGTGGCATGTGGCACCGTCTTGTTGAAACCACATATCATGCAAGTCAAGAACTTCCATTTCGGGCAAAAAAAAGTTTGTTATCATCGCTCGGTAGCGTTCACCATTGACAGTAACGCTGCGATTCGCATCATCTTTGAAGAAATATGGCCCAATAATGCCGCCGGCCCATAAACCGCACCAAACAGTGGCTTTTTCGGGATGCATTGGTAGCTGTTGCAATGCTTCTGGCTGATCTTCACTCCAAATGCGGCAATTTTGCTTATTTACGTACCCATTCAACCAAAAATGAGCCTCATCGCTGAACGCAATTTTTCGATAAAAAAGCGAAAATGAACATTTCGAACCGAGCACGAATTTTGATAGTAAAATTCAATAATTTGCAAGCGTTGCTAATTTGTAAGACGATCCATGGTTAAATTGCAAACCAAACTGAAGCTGTTTGACAGTGACACAAGGTACTAAACACACGTCAGCTGTGAAAACCAGTGTTGCCAAAACCAAACCAGCTAAAAAATCACCCGTTAGTAGAAAGCATTTCCTTTACTGATATTTCTTCTTCTTTACGTGTATGTTTCACAATTTGGGAATATGATTTGTTATTCACAACTGGTGTGTTTGTTTTTGCCGCAATTGGTATTTTGTCGACTTTGCTGTTTTCGACATTTGCGTTTTTCTTGTTTGTATTTTTAAGAGGGTTGTGTTGGTGTTTGGCAGTAGGTACCTCTCTTTTTCTTTTCTTGATATTCTTTTGCTACCGGTCAGCCTCTATAATTAGCTGGGTGGTTTCCATGGCAGTTTCTGTCCGGGCACGGCGGCTATCGGAAATATCTATATCGATTTGGACACGATAGCTCACCTCTTTGTCCAGAATGCACAGACTATGAAGAAGATACTGAGCACGCTGTATTCTATTGCGAACGCTTTCAACAATGGAGAAATAAATAATCTGGCCAATCCGTCAATAATTATAAATGAGATGGTGAACTCGGACGATAACTGCATGGAAGTTTGCACACTAGTAATTAATGTACAAAACGGATTGCGAAGATTAGAAAAACTAAGGCGAAAAGAAATGGCAAATTCATTGAGAAGAGCATAAAATGCTAACCAACCCCGCGAAGTAATACCTAACGGCAGTCCCGCGGGGAGAGTGGTTGAAGGGGGCGTAGGGGTGTCGATTAGTACGTAGGCGCACTCCTGGCATCGATTATTCGGGTTTGCGAATCGTGCATGTTGGTAGCACAGGCTATCTTTAGAAGATTACGACATCATTGGCGCATCCAAAAAAAAAAAAAAGTCTAAATTTAGAGCAAAAGGTCGATATAAGGTTTGTTATGTAACGCAACTCCTTAAAGACTAATACTTAATTTAGCTTGATTATATTTTATTTGCAGGAGTTACATATTGAACTATCTAGCCACCTGCCTCAATTTACAAAACTCCGTTGTACAAGCACTTGTCACACTCTTGGCAAAAATAACAAAATAAGGATGGTTCGACACGTACAAGAACGAGTATATATTTCAAAATATTCTCGAAGATGTAAAGAAGTTTCTGCAGGGGTATTTATGGATTGTCTAATTGGCTTTTCATTAGAATGTTTTTATGCTTCCAGCAAGGCTCGGCTGAGCACTGTACAATAGGTGTACAAATTCTATCGAAATTGGTGTGTGCAATGAACGCCATTGTAGAGGCAGGTGTGAATTTGTCTTTCTCGAAGAATCGCAAAATCGACACATCCTTTCGCGACCAACAGTTGTACGACATTTTTTCTGTTGTCTTGTTCGCTGCTAGTAACAGCAAGAGACAATAGCAAGAGTTTGAATTTTATGGATGAATCACAAAAAGCGTATGTTGACTGGAAATGTTAGTTGTAAACAGTTTGAGTATTGAAATTCTTGTTGTTTATTTCAGTCTTATATTACAACGAAAAGCAGATGTTCCAGAAGTCCAGAAGCCAACAAATTATAACAAAATAGTAGGCAGCCACAGCAAAGATACACCCCAGAAAGTTCAAAGGTATTATTAATTATTTCATTTTAGGTATCGACACTATCGCAAGGAAGCCAATATAATAAGGGTTGGAAAAATCGATAGATGAACTAAGATAAGTATTGCTATTACAATATAGAACGCGATGCAGGTTATGACACTCATATAACATTCTATTTACAGATATTTTACATCAATATGAACCATGCCAAGTTTTTGTCCCATTGGCCCAACCAGTGCTGGTAAGCTAAGACCAAAGTGATTAAAATCGACTGCAAGCGGAAGTCAATGTTCCCGATCATTGTACGCTATTATTTGTTTGTTTGTTTCATATATTTAGCGGATTATTCACTATCTAAAACTCATTTTAAAAATCACAAGATTATTATATACCTACCAACTAAATATATAAGAAATTAATTACATTCTATGTGGAAAATAACATCTTATGAAGCTTAGTTTTTCTTTTGAATATGTCCTAGTTCCTTTCGTTTTTTATATCTTTGAGACCTAATTCACCAAGACATTTAGTATGATTTTTATCTTGCTTTGATCGCAAATATATATATCTATAAAGAAATGATTAAAACATTATATAAAAAAAGAACAATGTTATTTACATTTATTTCAATAAATTAACACAAACAAATAATTATTTCTTTAATTTTTGTTGGTAATTTAACTTGATTTTAAGATGATCCTCTTTAGATACTGTTGCTGATGGTGTATATGTTGACGCCGACGATGATGATTTATAAATAAATATCTGTATGGGAATAAAATAAAGATATTATTGCATTATGCCAATACATAGGGACAAGGGTGGAAAGTCAGATGCTTTGGAATATAAAACTTAAACTCACCTAAACTATACCCGACACCAAAAGAACGCACTAACCTATACCTAATCTAATATATAACTCAGCATCTTTCCAGCTTTCCACCGTCGCGTCGCCCCTCCGTACAGGTTCGTCTTATTCCGGAGAAGTGCCTGATGATGTTGGCACCAGCGCGGCCTTCCCACCCAATGCCTTGAGTGGCATATCCTTGGCTATCTCCTTGGGAAAGAAATTGCTCCTCTAGCAGCCTTTCTGTCATGGGTGACCCTTCAGACGACTACCGCCTCCGACAGCATAGCCCACTGAGTCTTTGCAACGTTAAGCCTCCGCACCTGCGCACTTTACAAGGCGCACACGTCAAGGTGACTACCATCGCGGAAGAACTAAAATAAAATACATAAATTAGACTCTAATTGGTATAACTCGGTTACTTCATAACAAAATATCCAAGTTCACTCCCTATTGTGACTTGACCTTCATTGAGAATTTGCGACAACACTAGCGAAGTGGACGACAGAGGTAGCAAGTGTTGTCAATCGCGCGTGGGATAGGGACAAAGGTAAGTATTGCATGCCGAGTACAATACTTACACGAAACACTTAACAACTGTCAAAACAAATCTGCAATCAACGATGGACAACACGCGTTTTGGACTTGCACCACGGGTAATTTATTTAACTTATATTATTCTTCGTATGTTTCTAATTTATATTTATCTAGTTTACTAGGATTATGGATTTGAATGGGTACAAGAGATCGTTTGCCTTGGGAACAAAGAAATCTTCATCGGATGGTGATACAACCAACTACCAACGGATACGGTAGCGGGCCGGCTGTAAAGCAATCGATGATTTGTTTTCTTACACGGGTAGCTGGGATTCATAGTCCTCCGCGCTGGTGAACACAGGTGAGTGCATTTTACTGTCATTGGGGTTGTTTCTTGCCTGGTACTCGAACCAACCCCCTGTCGGTATATGGTGTTTGGTCTTTGTTTCTACCGTGTTGTTTTTTCTATTGCAGGTACACGCGACAATTTTTTATGGTGTTCGGTTTCCCCAGGAAGCCTATTGCACCAGTCTTGAAGTAAATAGGAATTAATATTATTTATAGAACGTTGCTGTACATAATAAATACTTAGCAATAGATAACAAAAAGTGTAAGCCAAACAGATAAAATATAGAAAATAAATAAATAAATAACTAAGTATGGGACCTACAACTTTATGCCAATTCGAATGGCTAAAATGAGGGGTCTCTATAAAAATGCATACATCTATAATAATGCTAATAAATATTAATATAATATAAGTGACAAATCTTAAATAATATTTTTTTTGCATAAATTATATGCCGGTATTTACAAATGCGATACCGTGAGGGTTTTGCTCTTTTTCGATGGTAATCTAAAATTGCGGTTCATAAATTTTAGGCCAAAATTAATGCGAACTCTCAAAAAGTATTTCAAAATCAAATGCGCTGGTAGTTCTAGGCAACCGGTATACGGAGGTTCGAACTGCAGTTCTTCAAATAGTTTTTCGGTGGCACCTCTAATATGCAAATTTTTGTGGAAACAGTTCACACAAAACTTGCGTCGAGATGCTTAATGTATTCCACGAAGTTTAGCGGGGGGCAACGAGGTTGCAATTATCATAAATTACTTGAGGGTTGTGAAGAACAAGTTCGTTGACGGTTCCGAGTTGGAAAAGGTAAGGAGCAACTATGGCTTGTAATAATAATAATAATAATTTATTTATTTCAATTCAAAAATAGACAAGCTTAATGCTAACAATATTTAATAGTATTAAATGGCTCCATAAAGTTAAATAATAGCAAAATCAAGCAATATATTTTACATGAAATAGTAAGAAACATTCTGTTATTCAAATGAATACCTAAGTGGCGAATGTTCCATTAATTAAAAAGTTATTACAAAGATTTGTGGGGGTAAGTCAATTTAAAGATAAACTAAGCAATCTGTGTATGAACTTCAATACTTTTATAATTACTCAAATACCTGCAGTAGCAATCAAATCATTGGGCTTATTATATTATCGATCTCTGAATGATTTATAGAAAACAGCCACTTTTTAACTTTACCTAAAAATTTTGATTCATTTCTCTCGCTTCTTAATTCATCGGGAAGTAAATTAAATAATCGCGCCGAAATAACTGTATAAAAACCTGCCAAGTGCGAGTGTCACTCGCGCACCGAAGGTTCCGTATTTGGCTAAAGTCCAACACATCAGATATTATTTGAAATCTATATCATTCAATCTTTCCCCTTTTCATGAATTCATCACAATTTAGTTTAATTTAATTACTTAATATTTTTACTCTCAAAAATTACTCGCACATGAATCTCATTTTCTAATTATTACCTAGTACCCAACCCACGCCAATTTTCCATTTTGTATGCGACCTGTCCCAATTAAAAACTATTGACTAAAAATATATTACTTTTATTTTGTTCTGTACTCCCCAACGAAATTAGCAAGCGGGAACCCTGGTGGTCTTCTGCCTTTGATGGGGTCAATTGTGCACAACTGCGTAGTAGAGATTAAAACTTATGAGAGCAACGTATTTTACATGGTAAAATTATCTTTTTTGAAAATATCTTGTAAACTATTAACTTTTCGGCAAAACAGTATTCAGTACATATATAGATAAGGACATGATCTACAAAAAAGGAATTTATGTATTTTTTGTGAATCAAGAAATAAACCGTTTTTTGGGCGAATGAAAATATTTTTTTCACCAGATCACTAATAACGCGAAAACCATTCGATGTATCGCTTCCATTGGTATTTGTCGTTTAACTAGAGGTTATACCGGATGTTGTGTGTAAATTTTAGCCTCCTATGTCAATCGGTTCTTGAGATAGACCTGGTAACAAAATTGGCTTAGTGGGTTCGGACAGACAGACAGACAGACGGAGAGACATCCGAGCGAAATTAATAAGGTTACGTTTTTTCCCTTTGGGTACGGAACCTTAAAAATGAGAAAAGTTGGATTTAAAAGCTCTAGGAACACTAACAAAATTACAGTTATTGGCTCTTAAATTGTAGTCTTCATGAACTCTTGCAGAGCTAAAACCCGCACTTCTAAAAAATAATTTTAGTACATTAAAAAAATACAAATGCCTTATAGGCAAAATGCCGCGGTTAGCGAATAAGACAAAGCTAGGTGTTAGACGAATGAGTAGCTGAATTATTTTAGAGGAGTGAGTACCACCCCAACAACAAATTCCACATTGAATTTTAGATTGCACTAGGCCACCATAAGCAAGTTTTAAAATTGATTGAGGGTAGTAAAGACTAAGGTGGTACATCTGTCTGACAACTTTGTTAAGATACAATTTTAAATTTGAGGTATGTACAATCCAACTTAGCTTTTTATCTAGGGTTATACCCAAGTATTTAAAACTATCAACACATTCAATTTCAAAACATCCATTGACACAAGGTAAGTCAGACCTAAATGTTGGCGAAAATAATTGAAACCTAGAACAGCAAGGTGAATGATAAGTTAAGGAGAGACCTTTATTAACTACACCCAGTAAGTTAAAGAACATAAACTTTGTTTTGCTACTTATAACTAACTTATAAAACATAAACCAATGACGGAGAATTTCTAAATCATAATTCATTGAAGAATACGTTTCAAAATGATTCTTAAGAAAGAGCAGTATCATCGGCAAACGCAGTTAAAATACATTTAAATGGTTGAGAAAACAAAGAATTAACAAATATCAAAAACAATATAAAATCCAAAACAGAGCCTTGAGGAATACCCATACTTAAAAAGCTTTTCGAACTCCGATTATTTTTGATTCGGGTTCTTTGATTACGATTCGTTAAGTACGAGCAAAACCAATCACAAACAAATTTTTATATGGGAAACTTCCCAAGTTGTGTTCAACTTCGAGTGAATAAAATGGGCCTAAATCCTGCTTTAAAAAGTTTTCTCAACAATAAGTCATGGTCAACCATATCAAAAGCTTTTGTTATATCAATGAATGAAGCTGCTGGAATATTGGATCCATTGATAGATTTATAAATTTCACTACAGAATTTCAATAAGCCATCTTCTGCCGATTTCCCATTTCTGAAACTGAACTGACAATTACTAAAGAACTCAGTCCTATTTAGAAATGTCACTATTCTGATTTTCATACCCCTTTCGATAAATTTAGCAAACTGACAGAAGAGAAATAGGTCTATAGTTATTTAAGTTCATAGAATCTCCTTTTTTATGCAATGGGATTACTATAGCTGTTTTCAATGAATCGGGAAACACACCCATTCTAACACTAAGGTTAAAGATATAACAAAAGACATCTGAAATTAAAAATGAGATATTTCGAAGCAGGTGACTTGAAATGAGGTCATGGGACATAGAATTCGTGGATTTAAGTGATAAAATTAATTTGTGAATTTCGAGAGCAAAAAAATCATAAAAACCGAAACTATCTGGACTAAAAACATCATGACAAATAACTTAACTTTTAACTTTAACTTTTAAAACGATTAAATCTAATTTAAAACTAACACTGATCTTAATTCTAGCTTACTGGCTCTTGGCGAGCGCTCTAAGCTTAACAATATCCTTAAAATTATTGCCTTTCGGCCTTAAATCTATCTA
Organism: Cheilosia vernalis; assembly: GCA_949126925.1. Classification (NCBI taxonomy): domain Eukaryota; kingdom Metazoa; phylum Arthropoda; class Insecta; order Diptera; family Syrphidae; genus Cheilosia; species Cheilosia vernalis. The sequence continues at coordinate 48,306,179 of OX421358.1, forward strand.
TATTAAAGTTGTGTTGTTTTTTATTTTTCAAGAAACTTTGAAAACTTGAATTCTTTATTTTTGTTAATTTTATTTAAAAACTACTTAAAACTACCTATGCTACTTAGCCTAAATTAATTATAATCAGGGTGGTGAGCAATCCTTCGATTGTCTCTCAAACACCCGAATCTTTTCCATATAGAACGGCGCTATATTGAACCACAAAGGACAGCCATAAGCGATGATGGGCCTTATGAGGGCCACGTAGCAAATGAGCTTCACCCTGGAGTCAAGTTGACTGCTGCGAAACAGTCTCCTTGTCAGAGCGTAGGCCCGCTTAGCCCCAGCAAGACAAGCATCTATATGTTTGGCATAACAAATAACGTCATCATGGAGATGAGCATTATCACCCTGAAACGAACTGGGAATTGAAGAAAAATACTCATTAAAGGTATTAGCTATATCCAGCTGGTTAGAAATAATTTTTTTGTCTTTTTTAATTTTAGGCTCAACTTCTGACACATTTCGATTCAGGATTTCGTTCTGGGGACTCCCCATTCCTTTTTAACATTCCCAAGGTTATCCGCCAAATTAAGAATATAATAATCATCTCTACATTTAGGTATATCGGTTTTCAACTCATGACATATGCGAAGATAATAGTTTTTAAGTCTTATGTTATTAGGGTGTTTAACAACTGAAACACGAAGACGGTTTTTCTTTTTTATTTTATTTAAAAGCTGCAATGACATCCATGGTTTAAGTCGCTTAAACTTATTAGATTTAGCATTGACATTTTTAAAAATGAGCCTGTAACTTTTTTAGAAACAAATCAAACGCATTTGACGGATCAATAGCATCATAAACTTCATCCCAGAGCTCAAATATCAGGGCCTATCTCAGAGCAGAATAATCCTATGTATGCAAACGTATGAAAATATGGTCTAAGCACGTACTGGTCATTTCAGTAACACGAGTTGCTTCAGATAATAAAGAACAAAAACCAAAAGCAGATAGGGTAGACACAAACTTATCAGCAGCGGAAGAGTCCACTAAAATATCAATATTAAAATCACCTAAAAGGGCAACATTCTTCGAGTTATTACTTCTTAAAAAAATCATCCATAAAAACAGTAACACTACTATTATGCAATCTATATACACATACAAAAGAATATTGCAAATTATTGATTTCAAGATCAACACAAAGTAAATCCGCACTTTTCAGAGTAACTCCGTTTACAACGCAGGCTAAGTCACTTTGGTAAAACACTGCAACACCACCGGCGGCGTATGAGTTATTACAGTTAGCATTAAACAGATAGCTAGGAATCTTAAAAAGTGACATTTCAGAGTCATAAATCCATATCTCCGATAAAAATATAATATCTGAAGATGGGCAAGAGAAGCCAGATGAGAGCAAAATGAATCAAAGGCATAAACTAAGTATTAAATAGACCGTCAGCTCCCGCACACCTACCCGATTCCCCCCGCAAATTTTGAAAGAAAAATTCTCTCTTAAATTTCGTATCGGTGAATAGGTGTGAGTGAGGCAACAAAACAAAAAAAAGTGAATGGAGGGGGTATAATGGAATACTTACACTCAGCAGTCATCCTACATCGTGGAACTTCTACCTTTTGTGGACATTTTGTTGCCCGAAAAACGATTCGTACAAAACAAAAATAAAGCATCAAAATGGTTTAAGTATCATGAATCTGACGAAAAAACATTCGAACTACAATGGAACACACTAAATGCCTATAAAAAAATATTCGTCTTTTAGCAAAAGATTTCTAGTACCAAGAAATAATCATTATAATGTTCAAACTGCGATTTTTATACTCAAGCGGCCTTACTAATAATCAATCACTAATGTCGACAACTAGTTAGATGTCAGCTTTAGTAAAAATGTACAGCTTTTGTGAAATGGTACCAATAAACAATTAGACCTCCACATTTACTAGTCCTACAACTTTCTTAGAATCTATTACATTTGTTGTCATTGCAGAATTCAAATTTCATAATTTGTTTTCGTGAAAAACAAGGTCAATGGTCTCTTTCATAAAGAGAATTTTATTCTAAAAGAAGGAATACATTAATTGCAATTGCCCAACACATATCTTTCCAATGCTCTTTGAGACGTATTATAAGCAAAAAACAAAACACAAAATAGGAAATGCACAAAATATCCGCTGATCTGTCAAATATCATATGCAAATCAGTAATGGCCTATCGTTCGATCGGACACAATTTTCAGTACTTTTATGGTACGCTTTCCATTGTTTTCTAATACTACCTCGCGATTTCTTTATGAGTGCATTTGTGTCGTAATAAAATCCCTTTCAAATTAATCAATAAACAAAGCACAGTTTATTTGAATGGTTTCATTTATTCGTAGGCTGACGATGCAAATCAAAACTTATTAGTGGTCTAAACATCAAATTGCATCGTAAGCAAGAGAATATTTTTGAAAATAGAAATAATATCTGGCTCATTCATTTCAGAATGAATAACAATCGCACGTATGAAGCGTGTCAAGAACTTATCGCTTCCGGGTTTGAAAACAAATACAATTTAACCTATAAAAAATTGTATGGCTTATATATTACTTAATTCGGGAAACTTAGAAACCGACAAAAGTTGAAATTCGAACTGAAAAATATAAAACGCATATTCTCGTACTACCTGTTGCTGTTAGGCTGTACTTGCACCCCCAGAAGTTAATAAACTTGTTATTTTGCATGTATTTTGCTGAGTTCTGATAATTATATTTTTATAACTATATTTTCCGCGAAGGGAACCTTTTCACGCCAACCATTGTCTCATTCGAGATCCTCATTCTCGGTAAACAAACTCCTTTTGCAAAGAGTTTGAAAAGGGTTTGGTTGCAACAAAATATCTACCTGTGTCGCCTAAGGTACTGAGAATTGTTGCAAAAAGGTACCTATAAGCCGTCCAAACTTTGGTAAGAAGATATTTTATTCTGTTTGCGACGACTGTCAAGAAAGTCTTGGAATTATCCCAAACTTATATAAAATTTATATTTTATTAAGCAACTAACTAGGAAATCCAATCAAAAAGCAACAGAAAGAAAAACACAGAAATATATGCTTCACGTGTATAGAAATAAAACAAAAACGCAATATTTTTCAATATTTTGCATACATTTGTACAAATTTGTGTGTGATAGACTTAAAACCCATTTGCATTGTTGTATTACAACGAATAAAATTAGAAAGCATTCACAATTTACTAAAATTAATTAATATCTAATTGTAAACGCTCAGGCTGAACAACATCGTATTAAATTCTCTCCTATTTCGAAATTTAATACCGTGATTTTGGATGGTTGGGCAACACTTGTCTTCAAAATGACATAAGGGAGGATTTATTTAGCTAATGTCCGAGATAAACATGGCATTCTCAACACTAACATTTAACCCTACAGTTAGCGATAGTCTGGCAACTACATTTGTTTATTGGTAAAGGGATTTTGGAAAGTGTGGAGTCAGACTAAAGTTGATTATTGGTAAGGCCGGATTATTGGTAAGGCCGAAGGTTAATTTAATGTGAATTTCTTTCCGAATAATACCAACCTTACTTTTAGAAAAATTATTTTTTCATAAACAAATCGAGGGAATTTGAGTTCGGTGACAAAGGACAAATATCCTCACATCGTGGGAAAAAAAAGAGAGAATGCTAAGAACACTGACTGAGATTAGTGTATTTGGTGAATTTCGATCAGCTCATGGATGCGTTCCCACAGTTAAGATTGTTTGTTTTATTTCACCACGAAAACGTGTTTTGCAGAATGGTAGAAATATTCATTCGTGGAAATAAAATAAAACATTTTTGTTTTTACAATTATTATTGTGTTTGTTTTCGTTTGTTGTTTTTGGCGAAATGTTATTTTGCCCGCGAATGTTGACAGAAAAAGGCAACGGATTCAAAGCGAAGAACTAAGGAATATTAAGACTTAAAATGTGTTGGGGTTCTGAGGAGAGATATTAACATTTCTAAGTGGGTATAATTTATGAGTTATAATAATTTCATGAAGTAACTGTGTAATAACAGAAAACAAAAAGGGGGGAAAAAAATTATATTTTGAACAAAGTTTGCAACAATTTAATAAACAAACGAATTTCAAATTAACGTAATTAATGAAAACAATCAAAATGATAAGGTTGCAACGTTCATAGCCCTCAACAAATAATAGGACATCAAATAAATTTTTAGAAATTCTGATGACCAACCAATTGTAGTTGAAAATCAATTTATGAATTTATTTTCTTTAAACTGTAAGTCAAAGAATCGAAACTGAAATATTAGTAAAATTCCAAATAATTACTGGTAGATACTGATTTTATTTACATTTTGCAAATGATCAATATTTCCTTTGTTTACAACCACAATGTAAACATCCCGTACTATATCTAGGTAAAATAAGAAAATCCCAATAATAGCCATGTTTTTTTGAGCTTCGATCTCAACAAAGCAAAATAAAATACAATTTTCAGCACGCAATTACAACAATTATTGCAAGTCTCGAAGTGTCAAGTCTAGCGCAGTTGTTGTAATTGTGTGCTGAAAAGCATAATTTACTTTGCTTTGCTGAGATCGAAGTTAAAAAAAAACAGGCCTGTTATATTCGTTTTAATGAAATGTATGTTGGTACTAAATTCACCACACCAGACCCTCCGTTTTTTTAACACGTCCCGATAACTGCCAATTATTTGAATTTTTCCCAATGTCACCACAGAATGAAGAGTCAGTCATCTGTCAGGTTACTATGTGCAAGCGTATGCGTGCGTCTTATGGACTTTAACATGGCACACATACTTTCGCACATAGAAACACGGAAAACAGCTTGTAGGCAAACTCTCAAGTTGGCGGAGCTGACGGTCTATTTAATACTTAGTTTATGCTGTAAGGCATTCATTAATGAAGATTCGGCCATAAACTAAGTATTAAATAGACCGTCAGCTCCGCCCACTTAAGAGAATTTGCCTACAAGCTGTTTTTCGTGTTGCTATATGCGAAAGTATGCGGCTCATGTTAAATTCCATAAGACGCACGCATACGCTTGCACATAGCAACCTGACAGATGACTGACAATTCATTCTGTGGTGGCATTAGGAAAAATTCAAATAATTCAAATAATTGGCAGTTATCTGGACGTGTTAATAAAACGTTGGGTCTGGTGTGGTGAATTTAGTACCTACATATATTTCATTAAAACGAATATATCAGGCCTGGTTTTTTGAGCTTCGATTTACAACAACTATTGTAAGTTGCATTTACAACAACTATTGTGAGTTGTTGTAAAATACGGATATTATTAGGATTTTCTTATTTTACCTAGCTAAAGTACGGGATGTTTACATTGTGGTTGTAAACAATGGAAATATTGATCATTTGCAAAATGTAAATAAAATCAGTTTCTATCATAATATTCACTGTTTTGGTTTAGGTTACACTATTGACATTTCTTTGCTCGTAGGAGGCAAGAAATAAAAAAGTGAAATAAAATAAATAGCAACATGCTTTTTTGTTGGTCACGCGTATTCACAGACGGGGGCTGAAATTACAAAAACAACTATGTAAACAAATGGGTTTTGGGGGGATAGACGTATGAAAGATATCTATTCCAACTCTTTTAATCATTCAACTCTGTCTTTCTCCTTTTATTTTACATAAAGTTAAAAGGAAATGAAAAATCAATTGACACAAAACAAATCAAAAAAAAAATCTAATAAAATATGACAAAAAACAAAATGCCATTATATGAGAATTTTTTGAATTTTAAAACGGATTAAAAAAGGTTTAAACTGTTAATCCGCATTTAAAACCATCTTTAATCCAGCGGGTTTAATGCATGTTTTTCAGTGAATAATATGGATATATGTTTAAATTGTCGGGTTTAATAAATGCGGATTAATAGTCGGGTGTAAAATTAGATTAAACTTGCGTTGCACCCGGAGTGAATAATATGGCCGTTACAGTTTAAAGAAAATAAATTCATAAATTGATTTTCAACTACAATATTGGTTGGTCATAAGAATTTCTACAAATTTATTTGATGTCCTATTATTATTTGTTGAGGGCTATGAACGTTGCAACCTTATTATTTTGATTGTTTTCATTAACTACGTTAATTTGAAATTCGTTTGTTTATTAAATTGTTGCAAACTTTGTTAAAAATATAATTTTTGTTTTCTGTTATTACACGGTTACTTCGTGAAATTATTATATTATAACTCATAAATTATACCCACTCAGAAATGTTAATATCTCTCCTCAGAACCTAAACACATTTTAAGTCTTAATACTCCTTAGGTCTTCGCTTTGAATCCGTTGCCTTTTTTCTGTCGACATTTGCGGGCAAAATAACTTTTCGCCAAAAACAACAAACGAAAATAAACACAATAATAATTGTAAAAACAAAAATGTTTTATTTTATTTCCACGAATGAATATTTCTACCATTCGTGGTGAAATAAAACAAACAATCTCAACTGTGGGAACGCATCCATCAGCTGATCGAAATCACCAAATACACTAAACTCAGTCAGTTTTCTTAGCATTCTCTCCTTATTTTTCCTACGAAGCGAGGGCATTTTTCCCTTTTCGCCGTACTCAAATACCCTCGATTTGCTTATGTAAAAATATTTCTTCTAAAAGTAAAGCTGGTATTATTCGGAAAGAAATTCACATTAAATTAACCTTGATTATAAAAATCGCAGTTTTTTAACATTATAATGATTATTTCTTGGTACTAGAAATCTTTTGCTAAAAGACGAATCTCTTTTTATAGGCATTTAGTGTGTTCCATTGTAGTTCGAATGTTTTTTCGTCAGTTTCATGATACTTAAACCATTTTGATGCTTTATCTTTGTTTTGTACGAATCATTTTCCGGGCAGCAAAATGTCCACAAAAGATAGAAATTCCACGATGTAGGATGACTGCTGAGTGTCAGTATTTCATTATACCCCCTCCATTCACTTTTTTTTTTGTTTTTTGCTTCACACGTATTCACCGATACGAAATTTAAGAGAGAATTTTTCTTTCAAAATTTGCGGGGGGAATCCGGTAGGTGCGCGCGAGCTGGCGGTCTATTTAATACTTAGTTTATGGATTCGGCTCTTGGTGTTGTTGTTGCTTTTGTTGCTATTGCTTTTGTTGTTATTGCCTCTGTTGGTGGTGGACTTGGAACCAAAAATTTTACTGGCAGACAATTTGGTTTTGTTGTAATACAAACAAGATCACTGATCTTCTGCCGCGCAATTAATCCATCCAGAGTGCAGTGCCAGTGAAGTTTTGTGAAAAAAGAAAAATAAAAAAAAGGAGGAAAAAAAAAACACCATAGCGTGGGCGAATCCCTCATCTCCCATTCCAACTCGTTTGCTGTTGCACTTTCTTGGTCTTTGCAATCGCCGGCCGCCAACGTGCAAGCGATTGTGCTTGTACTGTTGTACATAAGGCAATTGCAATAAGGTGAGAGCAACATCTGGCGGATAGCGGGTTGTGTGTGAAAGTTTTTGTTGGTGGACCAAAGCAAATTGCGATACGGGCATAACACCTATGACAGTTTGATTTGAGAATCTAACATTGGATTTTCACTTCACAGCCCTGCTTAGAAGCGTCGGAGTTGTGTTTTTTGGTGTCTGCTTTTTGTATTGATGGGGAATTTTAGGGTTGACATGTGCAACATTCGTGGGCTACGATCGAATCTCTTCTCGGTGTACGTCCACGTTGCTAAATATAAACCAGCTGTTTTGGCACTGAGCGAGACCCAGGTGGGTGTAAATTCTGATAAATCGGAGTTTGATCTACCTGGGTATCGTTTAGTGCCTATATTCTTTCTCCACCGCGGACTCGCCATCTACGTACGTGATGATATTGCCTACCAAACTCCAAGTTCTTATGGCCAATGTTCCAATTCGGAATTTAATTTCATATGGCTGAAATTCCACATCCGTAGGCAAATCATTCATTATTGTTTCATCTACAGAAGCCCTAATCTAGATAGCAACTCGACTTTTAACGAGTTTGATGCGTTGTCTGACTCCATTACAAGAATTGTCAGGATACAGGGATATCCTAATACTGAAATTGTCATTGCGGGCGATTTCAATATTCACAGTTCTAACTGGCTTCGACATACTGGACAGACAACACCCGAAGGAATTTATGTTCAGATCTTCGCTGAGGTAAACCAATTAACCCAGCTTGTAAATGAGCCAACACGCGTACCTGATATTGACGGTCAGAATGCCAACACTCTGGACTTGTTTCTTACCTCCCACCCTGATAAATATTCTTTAGAAGTATCATCGCCTCTAGGCTCGTCGGACCACTGCATCATATCAGCTAATTTCTCGTACTCCAACCACACAGTTAAAGAAAAATCTCCGAAAAGAACCGTATGGCAATACGAGAAAGCCAACTGGAGCGGACTTAACAGCTTCTTTAAGAGTTTTAACTGGTCGTTATGCTTCCTCGATAACGACGTGGATGCCGCCGCTGATATGGTGTCCAGTATTATCACCTTAGGTATGAAATCCTTTATTCCCAACAGGATAAAGAGTATCATACCGAAAGAAAATGCGTGGTACGACTCGAGCTGTAAAGAGGCTATCAGACAAAAGGAGTTAAGTTTTCGGTCATATAAGGCCAACCCATATGAGGAAAACCGAAAAAAGTTCAAGCGAGCCAGAAATGACTGCAATACAATTATCAAGCGTGTTAAATTCTCTTATGACCAAAAGTTGAGGCAAAAAATACTACAATGTCCCAAGGGTAGTAAAAAATTTTAGTCTTTTGTAAAAAATATAAAGAATTCGGTCTCATCTTCGATCCCAACGCTCATTTACAATGACATTCCAGCTGTCAACTCTTTAGACAAAGCGAATCTGCTTGCTGCACATTTTGCAGCCAGCTCAATGCTCCCAGATTGCGCTTTGCCTCTACCTGTACGCTGTACTTGAGAGCGTCAAATACACCATGGTACAAATCCATTTTCGCACTCGTACAGTGGCAAGAGTACTTAATGACCTCAACATAAATAAATCCGCTGGTCCAGATTGTATTTCCCCAATTGTTCTGAAGAGGTGTTCTTCTACGCTGGCAAAACCACTGCGTAAGCTTTTCCATCTGTCCTATTCTTCTGGACTCTTCCTGAGAAGGTGGAAAACAGCATTTGACCAGCCCGTCCCCAAAAAAGGCGAATCTTCTTCTCCCACCAACTACCGACCCTTAGCACTTACATCCATTCTTTCTAAGGTCATGGAAACGCTGATAAATCGTCAGCTCATGAAATATCTTGAATCACGAAAACTCATTAATGACCGGCAGTATGGTTTTCGTGGCAACAGATCCACTGGTGATTTGATGGCTTATCTCACCGAAAAGTGGAACCAATCTCTACATCACTCTGGTGAAACGAAGATTGTTGCGCTTGATATTTCAAAGGCATTTGACAGAGTTTGGCACCAAGCTCTTTTATCGAAAATGCGTGCATATGGGATCGATGCGTCTCTCTTTTTCAATGGATTAGAAACTACCTCTCTGGCCGTTCAATTCAAGTTGTATTGGATGGCTTCAAGTCTGAAATTCACCAATTCAAGTCTGGTGTTCCCCAAGGCTCCGTTTTGTCTCCGACTCTCTTTCTCATTTTCATAAATGATCTCCTGTCTGTAACTTCTAATCCAATTCACTCCTTCGCCGATGACAGCACCCTCAGCTTCTCATATTCATTCCAAGACTCACGTCCCTGCTCTTCGGCCGTAGATCTGGAACGGCAACGTATGTTAAGCTCATTAAATTCCGATCTCGACACCATTATAAAATGGGGTTCAGCCAATAGAGTGGAATTTAATGCTTCTAAAACACAATGCTGTCTGCTGTCATTAAAGCGAAACCAGAATCCTCAGCCATTATCCATGAATGGCACTTGCATCGCCGAAACCGAAAGACTTTCCATTCTGGGTATGTGTGTCCATGACAAACTCCGTTGGAATGACCACATACACGAAGTCGCCAAGAACGCTGCGAAATGTCTAGGTTTCCTCAAACGGTGCAAGAAATATTTTACCCCTTCTGATCTGGCTGCCATATACAAGGCGTTCATTCGCCCCAAACTTGAGTATAACTCTCATATCTGGTCTGGTGCGCCCAAAACCTCATTGCACCTACTAGATAGGATACAGAATCGTGCTTTAAAACTTATTGGAGACACAAATATAGCGAATTCTATAAATTCGCTCGAACATCACAGAAATGTAACATGTCTCTCATTGTTTTATCGCTATTTCTATAAACAGTGCTCAAGCGAAATCGCTAGCTGCATTCCACCCCTTCAACAATTCAACCGCAATACTCGACAAGCCAGGAATGCCCATCAGTTTACCCTTCAGCCTACTTTCGGTCGTACTATGAAATATAGAGATTCTTTCATAAGCCGTACAACACGAATGTGGAATGCCTTGCCCGGCTCGGTCTTTCCCCCTCAGTGCAATTTGCAGACATTTAAAACCAATGTGCATCGGAATCTCCTATCTTCTCTATCCCAATTTCCTTAACGCCCGCGCTGTGTACTTCAAACTACACCATAAGAGTAGTCATAACCTCTTTAGTGCGTGTTAATTATAAAAAAAAAAAAAAAAAATCGTGCTCATAATTGTTTGTTTAACGGCAAGCGAAGAGAACATAACACATACACATGTTAGCAGCAAATGATCCATTATCAGCTTTTCGCTTAATCAATATCATTTTCACATATGTTTTCGCCAATACCTTCTACAACTAGTTTGATAACGCTCTCTTTTATGTGTTCATTGTTTATATTCGGCAAACCAACGATGTCAACAGAGCATTGCAATTGTATTTGTCTAGTGCATTGACCTTTTGCTCTTAAGAATCTACTTTCTTAGTAAGAGAATCAGTTTTTTTTCTAAGAGATCAATTTTAGTAAGACCTTCAGTGTTGAGCTGTTGGAGAATGATTATTTCAAAGTAGAGGTAGAGCATAGGTAGCGTCACTGATGAGAGAGAAGAGTTAGCAGCGGAGGTCATAGCCATCATAGTCGCAATCGCAAGAGCAGGCGTTGAAGAAAAGCAGAAGGAAGAGGAGATCGGCAAAGCTGGAGCGCAATATACGGCTGATCATAAACTAAGGCCGTGTGTCAATTGGGCTAAATAATTATCCTCGGCTAATATTCTGACACTATCGTGGTGGAAAACGAATTTTTCAGCTCCCGGAGCAGGATAATAAATTATCTTCATAGGATCAATTTTTTACGTTCGAGTTTTTCATTTCAAATGGCAGCAAATCAACGAAAGAAAAAAAAAATAATAACAAACCGTACTATCTACAACATGTATCTAAATAATGAAGGAAAATTAATAAAGTTTTTAATATAATTTGCTTAATTTATAGGGACGCATGATGACAAAAAAAAAGTGATTCGGTTACGGAGTTTGAATTCATACCGATTGAATATAAAATTACACTTCTCTTGTTCGTCTTCTGCGTGGGGGCAAGTCATCGTGGCTTATAAGGCTTTGATACCGCAGCAATATCATTGACATCAAGGGGAAGTAATACATCGAATTTATGATCCATATTATCAGTTGTTGTTATTGAATTAGTTGTATGTCTGTTCTTTGTGTTGTGCTTCGTATTGTGTTGTGCTATCGTCAAAAGTCTTCTGAGAAATCTCAAAAATTTAGCCCAATCGACACAGCCAAATTTCACAAAAGCTACATTTTTATTCAACACACACAGAAATGTCAAAAAATTATCCGAGGATAATTATTTAGCGCAATTGACACACGGCCTAAGTATTAAATAGACCGTCAACTCAGCCAACTTAAGAGAGTTTGCCTACAAGCTGTTTTCCGTGTTTCTATGTGCGAAAGTATGTGTGCCATGTTAAAGTGCATAAGACGCACGTATACGCTTGCACATAGCAACCTGACAGATGACTGACACTTCATTCTGTGGTGACATTGGGAAAAATTCAAATAATTCAAATAATTAACAGTTATCGGGACGTGTTAATGTCGTTTTCCATTGGCCAAAAAGAAGCGTCCGGCAGAGTCCGGAATCGAAAAAATCACTTCTGAAAGCGTTCCATTGGCACAAAAAATACTCTTCTGGTGATTCTGAGGAGAGAATTTCGCTTCTGGATTTGAAGTCAGAATCCACTCAAGAAGCACTCACACCAGTGTAGTTTTTGTATTTTATAAAAGTCAACTGACAGCTGCCGTAGATTATTTTTTGGCATTTCACCAATACTCTTGTGGAGCCATAAACTCAAGAATGTCCAATTCACTCATTTCACTCTCCTTCATTTAAGTCTCCTTTATTCCAATCTCCTTTAGTTAACTCTCCTTTATTTTATTCTCCTTCATTCTACTTTCAACCACTCATTGCCCATTCTGATCTAACTCAACCGCCTTTTAAACTCCCACTCATTACTTATTTCTTATTTCTCGTTGCTTTTAGTATTAAGGAAAATACTATTGTTATCTAGGCTAGAAGTCAGTCTTTACTCGCATCTCACCAAATAAAGACGTATTACGAAGAGCAGGAAGCATTTTAATTATTTAATTAATTAAAATACACAAAAATTAACTGAAATACACATAAATACACTCCTAATAGTAATAAAACTCTAGTATACAAAGTGTACCTACATATGTACACAAAATCATACAGTGAAATACATTACACATTACGCAGATAAAAAAAAAAAAAAATTCCACATCAAATCATAAAATACAAGTGGACCTAATATCAGAGAAATTCTGCTATGTTTAACATTGGTTCAGTTGCTACGTTCCTGCGCTGTTATTTTATTTACAACAGGTGGTTGCTGTTTTGCCAAAAATATCATAAAATCATCGTACCACCTAGTTGGACTATTGTTACCGCTATACATAAACGTATGCATGATTGTACCATATATATGTTATCTAGATGTTTTGCGAAGGGCATTAATAAAGCGATAAATATAACTTAAAATTCGCACCGCTTGATGCCACAAAGAGAAACGTTTGAGAATAGTTTCAAAATCATCGAGTAGTTGGTTGGTAAATGCTTTTACTGATTTCTGTTCTAACAGTGATTCATCAGGGGGGGATGATACCGAGGACGACCAAGTGGACTCTAGTTGATTTAACCAGTAAGGCCCTTGCTACCATAATCTTTCGGTTTGTAATATTAAAGGGGGGACGCCGCGGGTGGCCAGGTCGGCAGGGTTATCATTAGACGAGTCGTGCAACCATTTAATAGCAGGGACGTTGTTCAAGATTTCTGAAGTTCGATTGGCGACAAATGTTTTCCAATTACTAGGGTGTTTGTCGAGCCACGCTTATACAATTGTGGAATCTGTCCACAGCCGCACATCCTCGTGTAGTATCGGCACTGTGCAACACTTGAACATATAAAATGTAAAACATTGAAAATACAGTCACACTATATAAAATGTAAAATATGTATTTAGTATCCTCTAAACTTCAGAGCAATCGGTACTCAGGTCTCTACAATTGGCGACGAGATAAAAAAAAAGAAACAAAGAATGGAAAACTCAGGTGACTTACTAAGGAAAGAAAATAACAACCAAAAATTAGTAATTTTAATTCCAATGTCAACAAAAAAAAAAAAAAAAAAAAAATAGCGAAGTGTGCCTATATAATAAAAAAAAAATTTTTTTAAAGTTGAATGTTTTAAATTCTGTGTATAAAAAAAAAAGAAAAAGAACTTGAGTTAATGTTTTGCTTAAATGCTGTATACCTATAATGAAACAAGAAATTGAGGATTGAAATATGTAATATGAAAAATTGCGAAGAAGTACGCGATCGTGACAAAGAAATGAAAATAAAGTGCACGACTGGGTCGAACGAAACTTTCTCGATAAAATTAGCGTTTTCGGTGCTTCGAATTGAAAATTAAGGACACAATAGTTTTGAAAACATCAATTTGACTTTAAGTTTGCATTTTGGTCAAAATCGTTATTGCCGTTTTAAGTTAACTAGACAAAACTATATTTTTAAAAAATTACTCTTTTCATAAATCCATTGTACGATAATATAGAGAAAAACTGAGGTTGCTATTAAGTTATAAATGACCACATAACCTTAGAAATTAATTTTTGCTACAATCGTATAGACAGTTTTCGAGATATGTCGAAATTTCAAAAGTTCCGTTGTTCGAATTTTTAGCCAAAAACTGGGTACGCAGTCATGGTAACCTCACCTATTTAAGCTTAAATATCAATTTTGGTTGAAATCGTTAGAGCCGTTTTCGATCAAATCAAACTGGTACGAAAATGTTGTATGGGAAGTACCATTAATATTGAGGTTACATTGAAAAAAAAAAACACCTCCCGAACTGTAAGCCCAAAAACTTCAAATCCGAGGTTTGAACGTAATCCGGGAAGCCGTTTAGACTGTAGGCCCGCGGAAGGACGGACAGACGGACAGACGGACAGACCGGACAGAATTTTGCGACCCACTTTTTTGAGTTCCTCTATCATCGTAATATCAGAATTGATTAAAATCTCGAGTTCGAAATTTTGTACGAAACCAATATCTTTCTCTTACTACGTAATGGAGAAAGTTAAAAAGGAAAAGAGAAGGTACAGTAATGAAAAACGGAAAACTGATCGAAATTGAAGAAGGAGATATGGTGCTGGTAAAGAGGCAAGAAATGATTGGCAAACTGAAAAGAAATGGTTCTGAACTGAACGAAAAAATAACCTTAAAAAAAGAAAATATTCAAAATTAAGAAAGTATATGTAGTATCGGCACTGTGCAACACTTGAACATATAAAATGTAAAACATTGAAAATACAGTCACACTATATAAAATGTAAAATATGTACAGAGGATACTAAACTTCAGAGCAATCGGTTCTCAGGTCTCTACACCTCGATATTGAGAAATGAAAGGGTGTCGATCGTTAAGCTAGCCATTCTGGAAAGTAAGACTGCTCCTTGAAACTCAAGTCGTGGTAGAGAATTAGGGCTAACCGGTGCTACTTGTGATTTTGCCCATAAAAGGTGCGAAGAAAATGACGACCCGGACGTACATAGTGGCTGCATAAGCCTTTTTTGACGAGTCGCAAAACCCGTGTAGCTGAATGCATGTCCAAGGACTATACTCAACCCAGCGAGGAATCCTAATAGCACCTATATCCTGAAACGTAGAGCGGAATATGTGCCACTTATGTTCAGTAGCGGGGAGTAGAGTATCATCCCAGCCAGTGCCGGCTTTTCAAATTTGTTGCATCAACATTTTAGCTGATACAATGACCGGGGCGTGCCACCCAGCTGGATCGTACAATCGAGCAATTATGGAGAGTACGTAGCGCTTCGTAACCTTGATTTCGGTATTAATTACACCAACAGAGAAGGAAAATGAATCCGAAGTAGCATTGCACCATATGCCAAGGGTCTTAGTTGAACTGTATACATCAATTTTTAAGAGATCCTTTTGCAGAAGGAAGATGCTCTAACAAGTGTCGTTCATTCGAAGTCCACTTTCTGATATTGAAGCCTGCAGAACTAAGTCGCAATGTACAAATTGCCAAATAGGGTGCACAGTTTACACCAAAACTGATAGTTTCAAGCTCAAAATCGACAACATCTTTCTGAGGGGATGCTTGAAAGAGAATTCGCTGAAAAGCGGTATGATCAGGGTGAACTCGAATTTGCCGGTACATTTTCTCCAAATCCCCATTAAACACATATTTGTAAAAACGCCATTTAAGAGTGAGCAAAGTTATATCTGCTTGCAGTGCTGGACCGGGATACAATACATCATTTAAACTTAACCCATTTGAGGTGACCTGAGAAGCATTGAATACTAACCTTAGCTTCGTGGTGAAACTTTCGGGTTTTAGTACAGCGTGGTGAGGAAGGTAGTAGGAGCTTACTTGATAGGCTCGGTTGGTTTCATATGACCCAAGGTGAGGTACTCAGAGATCACCTTATCGTACTCTTCCTTGAATTGTGGTTTCGATAATAAACGACTTTCGTTTCGAAGAAATAAGTTTAGTGCCCTCTACCGCGAGTAGCCAAGACTGATTTTGGAAGGGGAAATCTTCCTTGAAAGGCAGCTTGACCACATAACGACCTGTCATATCCCGATAGGTGGATTTTTCATACAGGGTCTCACAGAATTGTTCTGCAGAGGTAAGTGATGGTATCTTCGGCAGTTCTTCTTATTCCCAAAATTTCTGGATATCTTTATCGAGGGTCACTTCATCGAAGAAAGAGACAAACGTTGTATATGCTACCGAATCTTTGTTTGGGTATTGATTGATCGGTCCTAAGAGCACACAACCGAATACGGTATTCTGCGCCATCAGAGAGTCAAATACCTTATGTTTTATGCCATCACGAATAATAAAGGAATATAGATCTGCCCTAATCAGCATGTCTATACAAGAACTTTGATATAAAAACGGATCTGCGAGTGGAAAGACAATGACGCTTTTGGAAGTCTCCCATATTCAGAGAAATAGATGCCACGGTAAGTATCCGGTGAGTTTTTTCAAAAGTCTAGAGCCCAGGATAAATGAGCAAAGCTTGGACGAAAAGGCTGTAGTTGTAGAGCTCATGCCTGTAACTTGTGCTTGGATGCCTTCAACGGACAGGTTCGACACTTCAGAACCGGGATCGAGTAGAGCACGAACTTCGAAATCCGAGCCATGGTGATGAACTTTAACTGTAGCAGTAGCTAACAGGGCTTGACATTGGGTCATTGTGAAGTGTGACCTATGAGTGATTTTTGGAGTGGACTGTATAAATGAGCTTGAGTTTGGTTGAGATGGAAGATCGTGCTGATGAGATTGTGTGCTTGTCTGACAACTACAATTATGTTCATCTTGAGGACTTGAGGTCCGAATGGTGACTCTGCTCTGGTGTTATCGAACGCGAATCAGAATGCTTTGACAGGCGCTGACGTTATGTGTCACAGCTAGGCAATTGAAACAATATCTGTGCTTTCGTACAGTATTTTTTCTCTCAATGGTATTCAAGGCCAAAAATGCAGGGCAGAATCATAACGGATGCTGCCCTTTGCATACCTTACATACCGGGATGCTATTATTGAGATGGGATTTTAGATATGAACAATTTGCGGCTTGAGCGATTGACTTTCGTTGTTTGTTGAAGTTCCGAAACACTTTCAAAGAAACGGTATCGATTGGCTTTGAAAGTAGGTACTCATTTCTTTCCATGATGGAATTTCGACTGGGAAGACGGGTTGAGCATATGAACTTTATTATAGCATCCCATGGTTTGATATCGACACCATGAGATGTGAGAGCACTTAAAGCGTTATTAATATCGCTTTGTAATTGCTTTAAGGCTTTAGCAGATTCAACGGAAATTGGTTGTTGGTTCATAAGCACTTTAATCTGATTATTTACTAAAATGCGTTTGTTTTCATAATGCTCTCGAAGAGCCGCCCAAGCTAAACCGAAAGTCTCATCTGTAAGAGCGAATTTGCTTACTATGTTAAAGGCATCGCCTTTGGTTTTAGCGTGCAAATGGAAAAGTTTTTTGGACGGGACTGAGTTTGACATGATTGATGTAGGGTAGGGCGGGGATAGTTGGACCACTTTTTTTTTCACGCTTCATAACTTCCAATCTGTTTATAATTAAGCTATGAAACTAAAGTAAATAGATACATTGAAACTTCGACTTTTTAATGTTATTAACAAAAAAACAATTTATCTTACAATTAAATAATTATTTTGACTCAAATACACCAAGTCCAAGTGGTCCAACTTACCTCACCAGCGGGGCAAGTTGGACCAGTGAGTGGGGTTAGTTGGTCCGAAACCTAAAAAACTGAAAAGTAATTTTTACAAAATACGAAAACGCTATAATTTCTTTCTAAAATGTATTTTAAATGAAAACTTAATGAAAAAAACACAACATAAACTTCAAAAAACGGAAATAAAAACCGCTTTATGACGTTCTATAAAATAAATTTAGATAAGAATAAAAATATTATTTTATAGATTATGAATCGTATAATCGTTACTGCAATTTATGCAAATAAAGATGCTTCCTTGTAATATTTTGGAACATTTTGAATGGGCCCACTTTCGGCAAGTGTGACACTGCACCCACTCCTCCCCAGGTAAATTTTTGAATATGCTTTCATACACATAAGACAAAACCAATCAAGATCTTTTTCTTCCTCACAACTGGCGGTCCGACTTACCCCGCACTGACTTTGATGAACATTTTGTGTCAAAAAGAAACAACTACACAAAACACATCAATTCCACACTCGAAACAATAAAATACAATAACGGGACACATGAAAAATGTTTACCTTATTCTGATATTTGCACCGCTTAACAAAAAAAGGAAGAAAAGAAATAATTTTTTTTTTTTAGTTTTCACACTTAAAAATACAAATTTTAAACGACGCACCCCTTTGAAAGTAAAAATGCAATTTCAACTAGTTTGGCTTGTAGCCGTAAGTCACACACTTCGATTGTGTGTCATCGTTGTCATGTAGGACTTTTAGTTTCTGAGTTATTCGAGTGGGCCTACTTGCCCCGTGGCCCAACTAGCCCCGCCCTACCCTACACCTCCGTGTACATATCCCTAAACGCTGGCCATTCCAAGTAATTCCCGTGAAAGACTTCGGTGTCGCATGGTGGGAGCTTGATGCTGTGAGCACTACCCGGAATGGAATTCGCACTATCGTTAAGTGGCGCACAAGATGAGGATGGCAAAGAATCAGTTTCAACAGTATTCACTATAGGTTGAAGTGATATCGTTAAGTCTAAAATCTGACTAAGACAGGCAAGATAGGTTTCAGAGGAGCTCTGGTACTTAACTTTTACTGCACTAATAGAATTAAGTTGCGAAGGGTCCTTAGAGTGAACAAAAATCGCATACATAGGCCATAGAGAACTTAACTCAATTTTGTACGCTTTAAAAGGGAAATCGTGATAAATAAATGAACCGAGGTTGGAAAATTAACTTTTTGTATACAGAAACGTATTTTCTTATAAAACGGAAGAACGGAATATATAGCGGATTTACTTAATTGTTTGAAGGCGTCACGTTTTGTGAACAAAGTTATAGTTTTTTATATGACACCGACTGTCCGAGAAAGGTACACAAAAAATTAAATTTCAAACTGTTTTTACCGCCTGTATCTAATTGATTTATGCCCTTAAATAACAATACTAATTTGCACAATGAGTAATTGAAATACGCGGCGCAGGGTCATAAGTCCACGGCGCAGGGTTATAAGTCCACAGGCCAAAAGTCCACAATGGACTTTTTACCCACTTAGGTGGGTTATAAGTCCACAAATCAATTGTGGACTTATAACCTACCCAGGTGAGCCAAAAGTTCACACAAAATTCTTGTGAATTTTTGACTCACTGATTGTGGTCTTATGGCTCACGGATGAAGAAGGTGAATAAGAGGACAACGAGCTTAAAAGCGAAGCTAAAAATTCTAGTAATGACCGCATTTGCGGTGTTTGCCTCCAAAACCCACAAGACACACTTCTCCAGCATTGCAATCATTTTAAGATTGCGCTTTCAAACTATGAATTCTGTAAGGGGGGGCATGCTGCCCCCCTGCAACCCCCCTGCTTAGGTTTACTGATGGATTACGGGGTGGGTGCAAGGTTCTTCTTATTACTCAAATTTTGTTAGCGTTATTGCACTTTGTGGGAGTGAAATAAGACCAACTCAACTGTTATCATTTTAAGATTGCGCTTTCAAACTATGAATTCTGTATGGGGGGCATAATCGATTAGATTGAAGATCATGACCTGAGATACGATGAATTAGAGATGAGTTAGAGATGAGTAAGAGATGAGTTAAAGATGAGTTAGAGATGAGTTAGAGATGAGTTAAAGATGAGTCACAGATGAGTTAGATATGTGTTAGAGATGAGTTAGAGATGAGTTAAAGATGAGTTAGAGATGAATTATACCGACTTGATTGGAGACCTTGAGTTGTGTTCGATGAGTTGAAGATGACTTGAAGATGGATTAGGTACACTTTGGCTTTTGTAGCACGTTGAGGTTTCCAGACAAATTAAAATCTGGTTGATATGTGAGACGATGAACGGAGACTGGCGATGATGACTCAACGATGAGTGAATTTCGTCTGATGTGTTAGATGTGCACCGCCAATTTTCAATCGATTAAAGTTGAGCCATGGAAAATGTTGAGAAATGATGTGTGAGCATGCGTTGAAGCGTGCTTAGGAGGGATGATAAAAATGTGCGACTAGATGGGATTAGGACTGCGAATATCGAGTGATGAGTGATGGAATCGATTTGTGTCCAACTTTATGTGAATTACGGCTGGAGGAGACGTGATGAATTAGATTGGTGACGGTTCAACTAGATGATTGGAGGCGGCGATTTATGTGAACCAATGTATCACTTAAATCGATGATGGAGGAGTAGAGCGATCTCATTATGATTTAAGCGATGGATTCAATAGATCCGGTTCGAAGTTGACCAAATCTTTGGGTGGGAAATCAAAAAAGCGGCAATTCACAAAAACACCTCTTCTTCTGGTGGTGGTCGAAATTCAAGATACCAATCTTATCTTTATTTGCGGAAATTAAAAAAGACAGAAGACAAATTTCAGAGCGCCATCTCTATGTAAGAATACAAATTCACATTATGTAAGGGCTATTATAGATTGGTAACTAAACAATGACAGACGACTGACACTTTATTCTGTGGTGAGATTGGAAAGAAATCAAATAATTCAAACAACTGGCAGTTATCGGGACGTGTTAAGAAAACGGTGGGTGTGGTGTGGTGAATTCAGTACCTATTTATATTTTATTAAAACGAATATATTATCAGGATTTCTTTTATTAAACTTGGATAAAGTACGGGATGCTTACATTTGTTATTTTTTATTATTAACTGATTTATTTGCTGGTTGGATTATTAATCAATCGAATTGCAAAATTCACTGAGATTCTCTTTTACACTTGACAATTATTTAGACAATAGACATTTCAATTTGTCAAGTTAAATAAACATATTTTAATATCACATCTACACTAGAGTTAAAGTTAACATATTATTTGATCACAACAATAGTGTATTCGGACATGTTATTTGTTGCAAAAATTCTATCATACCTGATTGAAACTATTAACTGGCAAATATTTTAATAACAACAGTTATTTTCAATTTCTTTTTATAAATATTTCTCCTAAATTTGACTCTCCGCAACATATAAATGCTGTGTTATCAAAATGTATAAATAACAATTCCTTGGTTTTATAATTCAATTTTTGAAAATAGAGTTTTACATTTTTTTCTTGTAATTCCTTCAAAATACATTTTAATGTCTGCAATAGCGTATAATCACACTGAGTCAATTTATTACAGTCTATGACAATAGGATATTTATAGTTTGATTCAATACACATTGATTTTATTTTTTGACGAAGTTGATCAGCGCCAGCATAATATATATCAGTGCAGGGAACAATATGAATGAAATAATGTCCATTTATCTATTTGAGAAGAATATAGGATGCGTATTTAGGTGATGTACAATAATAAGAATGTTTATCTACTACTTACATTTTTTACGTTTGCCTTTATTTTTGGATTTGCTAAGCGAATTGCAATACAGACCATATTAATGATAATTCCAAAAAGTAGCCCGAGCTCAACACCATATGATACACATACGATGAAAACTCCAATCCAGTTAAAGAAATCAGTTCTGTTTGTTTTCCATAGGTCTTTTAAGACACCAAAATCAAGCTTTAATAAATGATTAAATGATAAATATTTACAAAAATTCGTATATACTTTCCTTTTTCTTACCATAAACATAACTGCTGAAATCAAAACTGCCGAGAGAGCAGATTTTGGAATGTACTCGAAATATGGTGTAAGAACACCTAGGGCGAGAAGGACTAGTCCCCCTAAAAAAAATGTAGAAGAAAATTAAAGCATATCAAATCTCCATCGAACAATATGACCATCACTATAAAAAGTGTCCTCAAGCTATAATTTACTTTTGTACAATAAGCGGTGACATGGGGGCTCTGTTGCCACTCGTAATCGTGGGATTTCAAAACGACAACAAAAGAAAATATTGTAGAGGAAGTACCTACTAACGGAAGAAGAGGCCAGTAAGTTCTGGACGTGCGAAGCACCCGGATAAATTTTACGTAAATATATTGCTCTGATGCCAATGATTTCAAATATGTCCGTTTAGCAGCATGAAATATTAGCTGAGTGGTGTAACTGCATAGCAAAAATCATTTATAATGCATAACAGGAATAATTGGTGCAACCATACTTGAATCTACTGGCAAATAAAAGAGGTTTGCTATAGATTTTGACAGCAGGTATTTATTTCTATTGTGGGAGTCTAGAAGACAGTCAACCGATGGTTATTTGAAAATTCAAATTAAAATTCAAATAAATAACAACAGCTTCATGCATCGACCACCAGAGTGTGACACCAAACCAACCTACCATTTTGAATATTTTCTTATTTGTGCTCATTCGCGGTTTGACCTTTAAACATTCAACCTTTCGTTTTCATTAGTCAAGCTTTTAAGAATTTTTCCCGCTAACCATTCATGCATTCATTCATTTGCATTCTGTTAAAATATTGTTACTTTAATCAAATCATTTCTATTTCTTAATCCAATTTTGACAATTTTTGATTCGTCGACACGCTCCTACATTGGTGACCCCGACGCGTACGCCGACTAAAAAATTAAATACATTATCGCGTAAAATTTTTTTCCAACAATAACCACGGTCTACAGCTGCAGCGAAATTTGATGATTCAATCTTTCGACCACACGACAATTCAGTCGAAGTGCAATAGAATCGATTGCAAAAACTACAGCAACAACAAATTTTAAAGCAAGCGTGTGCGACCACCACCATTTTGGCGAGAAAATGCTAAGTTATGGTTCGCACAACTCGAGGCGCAGCTTACGCTTGCGAATCTGCGATCTGATGCCCGAAAGTTCAACATAGTCATTGCAAATCTCGAGCAGATCACAGCCACGGAGGTACAAGACTTTATCATCGATCCACCAACGGGTAATGCATATGTAAGATTAAAAGCAGCACTAATTGCTCGTTTGGTCCCATCTAGAGACATCTAGGAAACCGTCTCAATTTCTTCGACGATTGAAGGATTTAGCTGGAGACACCAAGACCGACGATACTTTAAAGGCAATTTGGAATAACAGATTACCCGTTCAATTTCAATCCATACTTGGTGCAATTCATCCAGGTACAACCGAAAATCATACAAATCTTGATAATCTTGGTCTCATCGCAGACAGGATCAACGAGGTTATCCCACAGTAACAAGTTGCCAGCACGTCTTCCAAACCAGAACTCGCATTGTCAACCCTACCCCAAAAAGGGGAACAGCTGACTAGGCAATTTGAGGCATTGTCTATGAATTGCGGAAACCAAAGTCACAGGATGAACAGATCGAGGTCGCGCTCTCGTGGCAGACAACACAGAAACTCCACACCGGGTTCGAACGAGAAGAAAAACTACAACAAACAAACTACTTTTTGCTTTTCCATCGTCACTGGGGATCAAACTCAAGAAATTGCCTCCAAGGCGCCAACCGTGCAATTTCAACCTGCAAGCGAGAAACGAGAACGGGCTACATTGATGACGGTAAATAGCAGCCCAACTTGAAGCCATCTCTTCGTCACGGAAAAGATGTCGAAGGTGCAGTTTTTGGTAGATACGGGCTCAGACGTTTCCACACACAGGTCCACGTCGAAAGTCTACGCCATCCGACTACACCCTCTTTGCCGCCAATGAAACCCAGCCTACGGTTTTCGCGCCTTGCAGTTGAACTTGGGATTTCGCCGTGATTTCACATGGCGTTTTATGGTAACTGAAGTCAGTAAACCTATTATAGGTGCTGATATTCTAACTTTCTTTCAACTATTCTTGTGGACGTATCGCACAGCAGATTGCTTGACGGAATCACTGGACTCTCCACACTTGGTTGTCGCACATACGAGTTCTCATCACACGTCAAATCGGTTTCTGGAGTTTCGAAGTACATCGAGCTGCTCGAACTGTATCTCAGTTTGAGCCGACCAGATGGAAGCTTTACCCTTTCGATCCGAACGGGACATATATATCCCAGTATATTTTCAGAATTACCTAACTCCAAAATTTAAACCGCAGAATGGTGCAGATTGATCCCAATCCGTAGTTTATGGTATTACCAACAGTAAATGTTCACAATCGTGTGGCTTAGGTTAGTAAACGTGTTCGTTTTTGTTACAATAAAACCGACCCTTACACATGAAAGTTGCATGCCGGAGTGTAATTAGTGAGAATTATAAGTTTATTAGTTCGGAAATCGCTAAAAAGTGAATTGAATTGTTATGTTAGTGTTCCTGCAATAACCTGAAGTTGGTGAATACCTATTTGTTGCTGTAGTTTTGATGTTATATTTAGATATATGTTAGCGGGACATATAATATATTATGTCCCATCAGTATATTTGGTTGGGCTATAACTGTCCCACTCAGGTTTCTGTATAACGTTTTATGGGAACATCTTCTAACTTATTTTAGATCCAATATGCCAAGACCACGAAATCAGGCTACAATTTCCAATATTTTGGTGGATTCCCATGAGAATGAAGACTTTTCAATTGACAGTGGCGATTTGTACGAGCCTACAGATTACGATATGAAATCGAATGAGAGTAGTGAGAATGGGAGTAATGCATTTGACGACCCAGGCACTCCACATCACGATTCTGAAAAGCAAGTAGAAGACTCAACGGACGAAAAGTTTCAAAAAGCGGGGCCGGAAGTAGAGCCGGTATAAATCAACTTTCGTGTAGAGAGAAATCGATATGATTACACAATTTGGTCTACGCCTGGCGCCGATTTTGTACAAACAGTGAGGAGATATCGAATTCCTAAGCTACACCTGAGCTTTGAAAGTACTGATAGTCCCTTACAGATATTCGCAAAAATGGTCTATGACACAATACACCAATGAGCGTATTCAGATTTTTGGAATGAATTACTAATAAAGCTTATTTTCTTTTGAAATACATTTTTTTCTAAATATAATTAGTTTTTTGATTTTTGAGATTTGTGTGCATAAGATCCTGACTGGGACAATTATGTCCCATCCGAAAATACTGATGGGATATATGTATCCCAGCCCCGCCCTCCGCCCCCAAATGTACTTTTCCAACCGTGGCTATATAAAACGCCTTAACTCTTATAACTGTTACGATATAACATAACCAATGTGCATCGGAATCTCCTATCTTCTCTATCCCAATTTCCCTAACGCCCGCGCTGAAGATTCCTGGGTTCCATCAACTTTTACAGAAGCTTCATCAAAAACGCAGCCAAGCTACAGGCCCCACTGAATGAGTGCCTCTAAGGACCGAACGTCAAAGGAAGTAAAACCATCACTTGGACGCAACCACTAAAACAAGCCTTTAAAGAGGGACTAATGAACGCCGCTTTGCTCGCACATCCCGATCCAACACTCCATTGGGACTTTTCACCGACGCAACAGAAAACACCAATTGGTTGACAGCCGCTATCATACCTACTTTACCAAAAAATTCAACAACGCTCAACGTAAATACAACACGTATGATAGGGAACTTTTAGCAATTTACGCAGTTAATAACTTAAAAATCATGCTGGAAGCCAGAAATTTTACCATTTTCACGGACCACAAACCTTTGGTGTTTGCTTTCAAACAAAGACCCGAAAAGGCATCACCCCGACAGTTTCGATATCTCGATCTTATTGGTCAATTTTCCACCGACATCAAACACATTGCAGGAACCAAAAATGTAGTGGCAGATACGTTGTCACGAGCCGAGAGTTTCAGCAAGTCGGTGAACTTTGAAGAACTCCATGCCAACGATCACAGATAACACGTCATACATCATCCCCATTGGAGACTTCGAACAAACATATTCGAGGTTCGACCATATCCACATCGACTTCGTCGGACCTCTTCCATACTCAGAAGGATTCAGATATTGTCTCACTATTGTTGAGCCGTATTCCCGCTGGCCTGAAGCTTATCCGTTAGAAGATTCCACTGCGGAAATGCTTGCAAGAACTCTCTTTGCAAATTGGATAGCACGTTTTGGACTACCACTCAAAGTAACATCTGACCGTGGCAGGCAATTTTTGTCAGATCTCTTTCAGGCCTTAAATAAATCGTTTGGCATCAATCAGAGAAGAAGACCTACAATCTACAGTAGCCGAAATATTGTACCGAGAATGCATCAGACTCCCCGCTGAATTTTTGTCACCACGAAGAGACAGCATCGCCGATCCAACAACTGTTGACTTCATTTCAAAAATCTATCGCCAGTTCCCGCTTCTCATCATGGATCAAGAGAAATCTTTGTATTTAAGGAACTACCTACAGCATTAAACGTTTTAATCCGAAGATATGCAGTCAAAACCGTTCTAAAAATTCGAGGAAAAGACGTAACAGTTTCGATCGATCGTTTAAAACCCGTTTTTCTACTTTCAACTGACAAGGACGAAAATCTTAGCGGCTCAGAACAACCGTCATCTCCGCCAGTCCTTCAAGTAACATCTCATCACGTCCTCACCAGGAAGACACATTCAGGGAAATCCATTCGAATTCTAGAGAGACTTGGGATACATAATGGCTAACTCGTATCGCATCGTAATAAAGTCACTGGAAGGGGAGTGCTTTAGGAGTATACAGTCAACCGATGGTTATTTAAAAATTCAAATAAAAACTCAAATAAGTAACAACAACTTAATGGATCGATCACCAGAGTGTGACACCTAACCAACCTACCATTTTGTATATTTTCTCATTCGTGCTCATTCGCGTTTTGACCTTCAAACATTCAACCTGTCGTTTCCATTCGTCAAGCTTTTAAGAACTTTTCCCGCTAACCATTCATACATTCATTCATTTGCATTCTGTTAAAATAAAGTTACTTAAATTAAATCGTTTGTATTTCTTAATCCAATTTCGACAATATTTTATACATCGATACGCTCCTACACTATGAAAAACCAAGAAGTTGGTGTCAGAAATTATGTACTTAATTCAACATACCTATGTATTTAATATAAGAAAAAAACTCATTTTATAACAGAAATATCTGAAAATTGAGTGCGATAAGTGTTGCTATAAAAGTGAATACTAAGTTTTTATCTATGTAATTCTTATCGTAAGGAAGGAACTACATTTACCAAGAGCCCGCAGTAATTTTTCGGTCTGAGAGGTAACCGGAAGATATTTGCATTATTGTGTAGCCTGAGTTGTAATGGACCGCTTGCGCGGGAACGTTATCGTTTCGTTTCTTCGGCTTGTGAGCGGGTATGCACACCTTGCAGTAGGTATTTCTGACTAGCTCGCCGGATGGGGGGGTTCTTGCTCGAACCAAAGAAAACGTCCTTACACAATTAATTATGTGTGCATATCAAAACAAAAGTGAAACAACCTACGAGAAATCCCTGCCTCAGTTCCGGTAACTAAAGCATTGATCCGAATAACAAAAAAAAATGTCCCTGTCCCACACTCGATCGCTCTTAGCCAAGGGGAAGTAAGATGATATTTACTTCCAGGCCGTTCCCACCCTACCATGGTCACGGCCGGGTACTATTTCTTGGTGACCCCTAAAGCTTACCTGGGTCTTCTTCCACTCACCTCACCATCACAAGATCAATAAATAAACCGGTATTTATTCTTTAATGACCATCTTGGATGGATTTTTATTGTTATAAAAAGAAAATCTTAAAACTAGCCGAGCCGGGACCAGAGGGGTCTCAAGTCTCGGGCGTTCACTTACTGTAGTAATTTAAAAAAACGGGAAAACATTTTTAGATATCACCCAAATGGTGCTTTAAACCAAAATTTAGTTTTCATATCTATCTATAAATATGAATTTGCATACAAATTCGTACAAAAGAAAGACAAATTTATGAAGTTCAACCTGATCAAAGTAGCAGCGATGCTTCATCAAGGATACTGCAGACCATAATCCAGATATGGATTTGGCCCAAAAAAAATCAAAAAAAAAACTACCGGCTTAAATTGCCACGCTATACCTAACTACGTCAGCGCTGTCGTTGTCTGTACTAGCAAAATTCAGAAGAAATAATGTAAAAAAAATATAAATATAACGGAAATCGCCTGCTAAAGAGATCTTAATACAATACAAAATTATAAAGACAAAAAGAAATTATTATATAGTTTAAAAAAAAATTATTTTTTTATTTTTATTTTTTTAGCTACGTTAACAACATATGTACCTATATCGGTAGGTTTAAAACCATACCGATAAGGTCAAGAAATCAACCAATCTGAAGCAAAAAAAAGAAAAAAAAAGCTCAAATGGAACAATCTTACAAATTTTCTGTTTTATTTATGCAGGTCCAAAGCGTAATACCATGGGGTTCCGTCTCGTCCCGCGCTTTCAACATCAAATGGAAGCCTGCTTCTCGTTGTGGCAGTTAGAAAAGGGGCTGCTGATTTATGATTCATAAAATTTTATTTGTAGTCTTAATGTTTTTTTTTTCAAACACTGTTGTCTTTGGGTCTATTAAAGATACCCGGGCACTTGACGATACACAATAGAAAAAGATGGTAGTCTGGGGCTCAGGCACGTAAACTGGTGACCTGACCGATGCACTTTGCACAATAAAAAAGATGGTAGTCTGGTGCTCAGGCACGTAGATTGGCGACCTGACTGATGCACTTTGCACAATAAAAGAAAATGGTAGACTGGGGCTCAGGCACGTAGATTGGCGACCTCACCGATGCACTTTGCACAATAAAAAAAAATGGTAGCCTGGGGCTCAGGCACATACGCGTGACCTGACCGATGCACTTTGCACAATAAAGAAAATGGTAGTCTGGGGCTCAGGCACATACGCATGACCTGACCGATGAACTTCGCACCAAAAAAAAAATTAAGTTCGGTAGTCTGGGGCTCAGGCACAAACACGTGACCTGACCGATGCACTTCGCACCAAAAAAAATTAAGTTAGGTAGTCTGGGGCTCAGGCACAAACACGTGACCTGACCGATGCACTTCGCACCAAAAAAAAAATGTAAGTTAGGTAGTCTGGGGCTCAGGCACAGACACGTGACCTGACCGATGCACTTCGCACCAAAAAAACACAAGTCTTGACCGAGCGCGTGTTTCTAAAAGTTACACGTGGGACTTTGGAGTCGGGGCCCGAAAAGAAATTAAACAAAACTGGGGAAAACACTTTTCGGCGGTGGTCACAACCCACCCGAGTGATCGTAGCACGGATTTAATTTATTAATTTCTCCACGTTAAAATTGATACGCGCAAAAAAATGTTTAGTGGCTGCGTTAATGCAAAAAAAACTTGGTGTTCGATTTAAAAGTTTTCACCACTCGACTCGAGACGTCTTCTTCCTTTCAATGCTAAAACCCGACTGACTACTCTCCAGCTAAATCATATCATCGTGCTCGTACCCACGCCACGCTGTTTTTTTTTTTTTGCCTTTTTCGAATCGCAAACAAGTTACCGTATTTTTGGTACAGAGTCATGCCATCCATATGAATGCATATAAATACTCTGTCCCGCTACGCACAACTGCTGACCAACAACTTTCGTTTCTTCGCTGAAAGTACAGTCCCGCCGAGCAAATATAGTTCAAAGTGTATGCAAAAATCACTTTGTACAAAGAAAATTTTCCGTGGTACTCAGCCACGCATACAAAAATAATTTTGCACAACCATCAATATACGCATGCACAACCGAGAGCGGGCCTTTTAAATTTGGGTGCGAAATGCATTGCAGTGGTGCTATGTTCGAGAGAACAAAACTACCACCATTACACCACCACGATCGTCACCAAGCTCGTTGTTGCTCTGCTTGTATAGAGGACCAAGCAATTGAATTGAGTTAATGGGCTACGCCCCCTCACGAGAAATTTCCTCTTTCTGGGTGATTGTTGTTGTCGCTGATTTTGATTTATGGTGGACGATTGGGGTGCAGGGTTGCCATGCGCATTTTTCGCCGTGCTGCCAGTTGCTTTGGGCGAAATTCCGCCGGAAGACTTCCTGGCCAACACAGAAGCTCACGGGTAACGTTCTGGTGTTATAACGTCTGACATTTGTCTCGTACGCATGTTTCATAATAGTTTTAGCTATCGACCTGGTATTTGCTAGCAGATCTTCCCTTGCTATCGATACATCCGGCGGCTCTAATAAATCGAGGTTACGGAGCAATCGATACATGGAACCATGGGTTACCATATGCTGACCGAACAACGAATGGTAAGGCGATTGTCCTATGGAGGTATGAACTGAGTTTCGTAGAGCCGTGCTGATATGACACAAGTTCAAGTCCCATTCGCTCTGGTCCCTCAGCGCAAATGCACGGATTGCGGCAATCAAGGAGCGATTAACACGCTCCGACACGTTTGATTGCGGAGAGTACATCGCCGTATACATGTGTTGAATTCCGTAGTTATTTAAAAAACTGTTGAACTCTGAGGACTTAAACTGGCTGCCGTTATCCGAAATGACTACTTCCGGAACACCGAAAACAGTGAAAATGTGAGTTTGTAGATACGCACACATGGGTTTGGTTATGGATCTTTTCAGAGGAAGAAGCAAATGAAATTTGGAGAAGTGGTCTAGTATAATGAACATCCCTATATTCCCTGATTTAGAACGCGGAAAAGGACCAATCAAATCAACATACAGACGTTGGAAGGGTCGTACGGACATATGTTGTTCGCCCATCGGAGGACAAAGAGAGTGATTCGGATGTTTTGTCATCTTGCATATCTCGCAAGATTGAATCAACTTTCGCACTTGCGTTACCATCCTGGGCCAGAAAAACGTTCTCTTAATTTTCTCCAAGGTTTTCCCCATTCCACCATGAGCGGAAGTAATCGATTCATGGGCTTGCCTAATAACATCGTCGTTAAGTCCTACGGGAACCCAAAGCTTCCAGGCCTGGTGTTCCGGTAATCCGTCCTCGGTGGTGACTTCAGTTTGTTTATAAACGTACCTGCCTACAACTTTTAGGTCTGGTAACTGTTGTTGGTTTTCAGTAATGCGTTTCTTTAGCTCACCGTACTCATCCGAGTCGAATTCAAGTGAATCGAGGTCAACCAACGGTTCTACAGACTCAAGAGCGCTCAAAACATCTTCGTGTGCCCTCGAAAGAGCGTCTGGTACGACGTTTTCTGAACCTTTACGATGCTTAATTTCGAAGTTGTAAGCCTGCAATTTCAGCGCCCATCTACCCAATCTACCACTCAAATCCTGCTGGCTCATTAGCCATTTCAAGGAAGCATGATCAGTGATTACTGTGAATTCTAGACCTTCAATGAACGGACGGAACTGTTTGATGCTAAGCACGGCGGCCAGGCATTCCTGCTCAGTTACACTATAGTTCTTTTGAGCTTTGTTTAACTTCTTGGACCAATAAGCCAGCGGGACTTCGTTGTTGTCAGAGTCCAACTGGGCTAAGACACCTTCGACGCCGGTCTGACTAGCATCACAATTGATGATGAATGGTTTACTAAAATCGGGCATATGAAGGATGGGTGATGTGGTTAGCAACGTTTTCAGATTCTCGAACGCCAGTTGGGCTTCGGGGGTCCACTGTAATTTCTTGGTCTTTTTAAGCAGATCTGTGAGAGGAGAACAAACTGAGGCGAAGTTGGGGACAAACCTTCGGTACCACCCGGCCTTTTTCGAGGAACCTACGAAGTTGCTTGACCGACGTTGGTTCTGGGTAATCCACAATGAATTAAACTTTTTCCGGATCAGTTCGGATAATCCCATGGCTAATGACATGTCCGAGATACTTCACTTCACGAAGACAGAATCGGCTTTTCTTTACGTTTATTGTAAGTCCAGCTCTCTTCAGGTGGTTGCTCACCTCCACTAGGAGTTGCACATGGCTGTCGAAGTCTTCCGACATCACCAACAGATCGTCGAGGTACACAAATACCTTTTCTCGGAGCTCTCCCGGGATAACCTTAACCATTAGCCTACACATAGCCTGCGAGGCATTACAAAGCCCGAACGGCATAACAGTGTAATGATACAGAGGCCTGTTCGGCACTGTGAATGCTGTCTTCTCACGTGAATTCTTCTCCAGCGGAATTTGCCAGAAGGCATCCTTCAAGTCCAAACTGGAGATGAATTCAGCGCGAGGTAGTCTGCTTAAAATGCCTTGTATGCGAAGCAATGGATAGGCATCCTTTATGGTCACGGCATTGACTTTCCTTGAGTCCAAGCAAAGCCGAACCTTCCCTGGTTTCCTTACAAGGACCACGGGTGAACTCCAGGAACTTTGCGATTCCTCTATAACCCCAAGTGCCAACATTAGATCAATTTCCTCAAACATGAGTTTCTCGATCGATGGTGACACCGGGTAATGTCGCTGTTTGATTGCTTTGGCTTCGCCGGTGCTGATTACGTGTTCTAGCAGCGAGGTCTTACCGAGGCCGTGCTTCTCGAAAGAAGGGAAGAACAGTTTAACAGCTTCTAGCCGTTGCATTTGCTCAACCGACAGGTCATGCATATCTGAAGATGCAACTTCAGAATCACCAATCCGAATTTCCGAAAGAATGTCAGAACCTAAGCCAAATTTATGCCATAAGTCTATGCCCAGGTATAGCTTTTGTGCAAGCGAGGGCACAAGATATAACTGGATGGAATCAGTTTTTCCTCGGAACGAGATGTCCAAGTAGGCATAGCCCTCGACCCTTTGTGCTTTACCATCGGCGGTGGTGATGTTAGTCCGAAATTTCTTCACCGGCACACTGCTGTTCAGAATCTCAGTGGCCAGGGATGAGCCTGCACAGCTGACGCACTCGCCACTGTCTAACAATCCTTCTACACGGTTTCCTAACAACTCTACTGAGGCATAGGGACGAACGTCATTGCTGCGAAAGTTAATTGTGGACAAAAGAGCTTTGTGGTTTGTCATGACTACTTTCCAGAATCGTCGTGATCGCAAGGTGGAACGCCTAGGGTTGGTCTTTGGAACACCTTCCCAGTTAAAGATCCTTCTACGGGCTTCTTGGTATTCAGACAGTACGTGGTAGGGTTTCATGGTTTGAGTGCTGGTAGGCGGTTCACAGGTGTCAAGGATTAACGCACTAGCAGGTGGTTTGTCTCGCGACAATAAGGTGTAGGGTTTAACGAGTCTGTGCATCGGAGGTATTGTTGAGGGTTGAGAATCTATTGTGTTGTGGACTCGCTTCTCGGATGCGAGCGGTCGACTCTTCTCGCATCTCTGGGTCGGTTTTCCCGCTGCATACAAGTTTGTAAACGTTATTAGCGCCGCAGCCATAACAGAACTCGCGTCGAGGTTGAAGACACGTATCGAAACGATGTCCCTCCTCTTCACAATTCCAACATTTTAGAATTGAGATGGCACAATTCTCGACATTTCCGTCGCCGACTACATAGTCGATCGGAGGTGAACAGATGGCATTGTTGGGGTGGCTAGTTTCCAGTTCTGAAATCTATGCTGCCAAGGCGTATGTGTCAGGCCTTCTAGGAAGCGTTCGCTCCTTTCACATACTTTTCGTAATTCTGGGACAGTGTGTATATCAAGGTGCAATATTTCGTGCCTAATTTCCGGTCCAAGATTTCGAATTAAAGCCTCCACCAGGTCTGCTTCCGAAATTGGGGATCTCAAGCGATCAGTCAGGGTTATGACAGCGTCATAATAGTCGTCGAACTTTTCTCTATCGCGCTGTTTTCGGCAACGAATAGCGCCGCGGATATCATAGTCCGTTCGACTATCCTTGTATTGGGATCGAAGTTCGTCCACCAAGGTAGTCCAACGGAAGCTGGGGTTGCTTTTGTGAAGCCGCCAGAACCAATCCTTAGCCTTGCCTACAAAAAGTAGGTGAGCATTGAAACACAAGAGCTCAATGTCACCCCCTAGACTTTGACTTGTAAGTGCATGAAGTTGGTAAATAAAATTATCCACGGGTATCCCAGTGGAGAGACCGTCGAAGTGCAGGTGCCAATTGTTAATAATGTTGGATGGAAACGGGTATTGTGGGCATGCTGTTTAGGCACTGCCCCTTGACTTGTAGAAGCCGAATTAATGTCTTTAATTGAACTGCTGAGACACGGTTGTCTGCAGTGTGGACAGGTATCAGATTGTTTTAACCAACCTTGAAGGCACGCCTTATGGTGTACTTGATTGCAGGTAGTAACTGCTTTTTCAGCAGTGTCGTGCAGACTCTCAGAACAAATAACGCAAATTGTTGAGAAATGTGCGGTAGCAGAGTCTTCTACCGAAATATCTAAATTTTCATTACTACGTTGTACTGGCATTGTCATAATAATATCTATTGATCTTGTGTGGTTTAGTGAGCGGTTTAATGAATGTCTTCTCTGCAGAAAAACTATTTCTAACTGATTGTTAACTAAGAATGTAAGCAATATCGAATGAGTGTGGTAACAGTAGCAAAAATAAATACTTTAATGAGGTATGGTTGTCCTAGCTAATCCATCGGTCTGGTACTAGTGGTCATAGGACCGAACAAGTCCAGCAATTCCAGAGGATTTCCAGCGACATGAAAGAGTAATCGTACTTTGTCCAGGCGAATCCATCGGTCTGGTACTAGTGGTCATAGGACCGAACAAGTCCAGCAATTCCAGAGGAACCCTCAACAACAATCATTTATTTCCAATACGGTCAGTAAGAACCACATTGGATTGAATCGCAGGCTCAACCGCCATGAATTCAATATCTCCGAATGTTCGTCCTGTACTGGGATCCAAAACTATTGCAATGAATTGAGTCAAAACAAAAATAGATTGATTTATAAGTTTGGGGCGAAAGGAAAAACAGGAGAACAGAGCACTTGCTCATCCTTTCGGGCCCCACGTTGGGCGCCAAATTATGTAATGGACCGCATGCGCGGGAACGTTATCGTTTCGTTTCTTCGGCTTGTGAGCGGGTATGCACACCTAGCAGTACTTCTGACTAGCTTGCAAAAAAACTTGGTGTTCAATTAAAAAGTTTTCACCACTCGACTGCCGAGTCACTTTTCCCGAGACGTCTTCTTCCTTTCAATGCTAAAACCCGACTGACTACTCTCCAGCTAAATCCTATCATCGTGCTCGTACCCACGCCACGCTGTTTTTTTTTCTTTGCCTTTTCGAATCGCAAACAAGTTACCGTATATTCGGTACAGAGTCATGCCATCCATATGAATGCATGTAAATACTCTGTCCCGCTACGCACAACTGCTGACCAACAACTTTCGTTTCTTCGCTGAAAGTACAGTCCCGCCGAGCAAATATAGTTCAAAGTGTATGCAAAAATCACTTTGTACAAAGAAAATTTTTCCGTGGTAGGTACTCAGCCGCGCATACAAAAATAATTTTGCACAACCACCAATATACGCATTACGCATGCACAACCGAGAGCGGGCCTATTAAATTTGGGTGCGAAATGCATAGCAGTGGTGCTATGTTCGAGAGAACAAAACTACCATCATTACACCACCACGATCGTCACCAAGCTCGTTGTT
The DNA here is from genome assembly GCA_949126925.1 of Cheilosia vernalis. NCBI lineage: Eukaryota > Metazoa > Arthropoda > Insecta > Diptera > Syrphidae > Cheilosia > Cheilosia vernalis. The sequence continues at coordinate 48,341,748 of OX421358.1, forward strand.
GTTGATGCTCTGCTTGTATAGAAGACCAAGCAATTGAATTGAGTTAAAGGACTACGCCCCCTCACGAGAAATTTCCTCTTTCATGGGTGATTGTTGTTGTCGCTGATTTCGATGTATGGTGGACGATTGGGGTGCAGGGTTGCCATGCGCATTTTTCGCCGTTTGCACGAAAGTTATATATTTTTTTTCTTCATAAATTTAATTCCTTTTCAGATTTTTTTTTCTTTATTTTCCTATGACAGGTGCACATCACAGAGTAGAGAGTGTATTGAAAATAACAGTCTGGCAGCAAATCGTGCGTGACAGCGCGTTGAAAATGCGTCATTTTACACAATAGTAATAATAAGTGTAACCACTTAATTTTAGCCATGAACAACAAAGTAGATCAGCTTAAACACGAAAATATTGGTCCAAGACGTTTTGCACGCAGCGAAGTCCTTGCCAGACGCGACCAAAGTACCGGATCAAACCCATTTTTTAATATTTGACGTAACCGATTGTAATTTTGAATAAAGATAAAACATCCCTTATTGAATATAAAAACATCAGTCCAAGACGTTTTGCACGCAGCGAAGTCCTTGCCAGATGCGCTCAAAGTATGTACCAGATCAAACCCATTTTTTAATATTTGACGCAACCACACAATTTTTTTTAAGTCTATTGAAGACACTGCTGAATAAAGAAATGTAAGTGCAAGATGTTTTACATGCAGCGAAGACCTTGCCAGATGCTGTAAAATTGTCGAAAGTCACTATTACCAAGAATTTTCGGGCCCACTTCCATCAGAAACTCACTAACAGCTGAAAAAAACGGCGATGCAATAAGTTATCTTTTGCATTTGCTTGTCCAACGAGAAGAAGCTGTGAACCGCTCAAAAGAAGAAATTCGACGTTGGACGCCTAAGCACACCTGGAGTAGCCAGTGTCTACAGAGAGCGCCTGAGTGAGAAACTCCCCACTGTGCATTCACCTACCACAGACGCCAACAACCAGTGGTCCCAGTATCGCGACATCATCAAGGAGGTAGCCGAAACTACTATAGGGTACCAGCCACCCCAGAGAAAAAGCCCGTGGTATGATGATGAACGCGTACGTCGGAAAAAGGTGAAAGAAGATGCAAATATGAAGATGCTGCAGCGCAAAACAAGGGCAGCGAGGGAAGAGTATCGAGCCAGGAGGAGGGTTGAGAAGAAGATACTGCGTCGAAAGAAGAGGGCTTACGCAGTCTCCCAGCTCAAGGAGATCGAAGAGTCTCGCGATCGAAACAACATCCGGAGATTTTACAAGAAAGCCAAGCAACTGGCTGCTGGCTTCAAGACCGGAACGCAGGCTCTTCGAAACAGGGAAGGAAATCTAGTCACCGAAGCGCAGGGAATAGTAGATGTGTTTAAGCAGCACTTCCAGCAGCTGCTTAATGTGCATCATGTAGAAAAAGTGATAGGGCAAGAAGAGAACCCACGTCCAGTCAATGAAGAACCAGTTCCACCACCCAGTATAGAAGATGTTGGCTTAGCTATAAAAAAGCTTAAGAACAACAAGGCCGCAGGCTCTGATGGTTTACCAGCGGAGCTCTTCAAATACGGTGGTGATGTTTTGGTAGGGCGCATGCACCAAATCATCAACCAGGTATGGATGGAAGAAAGCATGCCCGATGCCTGTCGTAAGAGGCGACTAAAATCCAACCTCCGTATACCGAGCGTGTAGTGTTTACAAAAAATGCAATGAACAAAACGAAAAGATTAATTACCCCAGGTGGCAGTCCAGCTTTACTGGAAAATCCACCCTCTTCGCAGGTCGGCTCTACGGATTCTGGGGAGAGCCACTTATTGCAATCCATTAACCCTTTTATTAAAAGTTCAAGGGTATCTCGATCGCCTCCATCAAGATCGAACAACCCCGGGAAAATAAGTCCGCCGGGAGCGCCAGCGCGTGAAAAACGGGACTCAGTTAAAGATATAAGCTCTGAGGAAGAAATTAAAATACTCCGAATCAAGCTTAAAGAAATGGATCTACTCTATCAAACTCTGAAGAAAGAGATAGAACTGTTAAAAGAAGAAAATAATGTTCTATGAAAGAACGCGAATGCACTCCACCACGTTTGCCTAGTCAGGAATACCACACTGACGAAGAAGAGCTAGCACGCGAAACGAATCGGGTCCCTAAGAAAAGACCTAGTAAGAAAAGGAGAGCCGGTTCTTCGCCTGAAGTCGAGCCTCTAAGAGAACAAACGCGTAAAGTACTCCGAGGGCAAATTCGTCCACCGCCTCCAATAAACGTCGTTGGGGTAACGGAGTATAATAAGTTTCACAGCCTCCTTAAAGGAACGATAACATCGGAATTTAAGGTAAAGGCTGGTACGCTGATCGAGTGAAGTGAAATTCTCACTCCTCTCCAAAAAGTGCTGTGAAATAGAGAGTGAAATATTTTGTTGGAGAAATTTATGCAGGGTGACTGAGCTCAAAAAAAAAAATTGTTTTGTGGCAGTTCAAGAAAACGGCTGGAAGAAACAAATTGAAAACTTCACTTTTTGTGAATCATGTGATACCTACAGTAAAATGTATTGACCTATTGGAAGACATTTATCCGTGATCGACCACAATAACAATAAGTTATTGCCATAAAACCAAATTCTGCAACCTGTATGGACCTACGGGCACCAGTTGTGGGTATGACCGCTCCAAACGTATTTCTAAAAAAAAAAGGTCTTTCAAAAATATTACAAAGGAACAAAGTCATATTCAATGCACAACGCTGATCTAGATATTGAATCAGTATAGAAAGAAGTCGAACAAGTTCCTTAAATGCACAACGCTTCTCAACCACGTTAGCTTAGAAACAACAGAATTTATAAATACAGGCAGTGTAATTAGGAGATTAAGGCGGATAAAACATGTTGATCTATTAAAATTAGCTAAGTCAATATATTTTCTAACAAAAAAGTTCAAAAATTCTACAAACGAGGGATCTTTCGATTAGTCGAATGGCTAGGCACATTCACATTCGGTTGGCGAATGTTCTCTCGAAGCATCTCTCGCGTACCTACTAGTTCTCGAATGACTTTCGATGATTTTCCCTTCCAGCGAACCTCCAAGAACACAAAAAAAATAAAAAATGGTTCGTATATTGTTCATGACAATTTTAATAGTTTTCAATTTGGCAAATAATGCCTGATTTGTAAAATAGACAGGACAGTCGTCAAATTTAAATAATTAACAGTGCATGGAAATTACACATATTTTCAAAGATCATCTGCTGGTATTGCTTGATCAAAACTGGGTAGAAAAATATTCTTGAGACACCCTGCTTATGGAAAAGGTCATCCATGCCACCAAACATTTGTACACCTAACATTATTGCACTATATTCAATGAAAAAAACAATTTTATAAGTGCGAAACACTAAACCGCGTCCTACAAATCATTTTTCACGCTGAAATGTCAAAAAATTAATGCGACGGACAATAAAAAACCAAGTGAAATAGCTGCGGAGAGATTTTAGTATCGCCACCTACGACTCAGTTTTGGAAGCGATATTTTCCACTCGAACTGCGTACCGCCTAGTGAAATTTTCATTTGGAAAATTCATTTTGACATTTCGCAGTGAAAAATTTGTATGAAAAATTGGATTTCACTTGAACTGCGTACCAGCCTTAACATCTTTGAGGAATAATGCGTGGAAAATTAACGTCGTTAACCACGAAGACTACCGGGCAGTGTCCCAAAAGCTAAATACCGAGAAGATCTAGTGGTATACTTTTGAAATAAAGTCAGAAAGGCCACATCGTGTTGTAGCGAGGGGACTCCACCCCTCATGCACCAAAGAAGAGGTTATAAACGACCTCCGTTCCAAAGGGTTTAAAATTCTTGATGCCGTAAATATCATCAAGAAAGAGAAGCAAAAAACGGAAGAAGATAAGGACATCCTGATAAGGCGTGGACTTCCGCTCTTTATGCTTACCTTCGATAGGTCTGATTGTGTTGCGAATGAAAAACGTTCAATCTCCCTTTATTCCACAAGTTTCAAACATAATATGCATTTAGTGTTATAATGTAAAAAGGCTTTCGTTAAGTAGGAGTGATGCCAATACAACATCCCCCTTTAGATATTTGAGTTTACCAAATATTTTAAGTTAATATTCAAGTTCTAATAACATTGTAAAGTTCAGATAATGTTAAGTTGTAATTCAATTTTCATTTTGTTAGTGAAGTATTAATTATTCAAATAAAATTTTGATGTTTACAAAAGTATTCTTTTTTTATTTTTAAGTTTACGAACGATATATTCGTTTTCCCGATCTGGTCACTAAAGCGTCATATGATTCTCGTCTGGGCATTTGGATCTGGTCAGCAGCTTCCGTTTCCAACGGCAGGTGTTCATTTCCTGTATATTGTCTTGTTTCTTCGCCTGAATCTCCATCCGATAAGTCGCTCTGGATGCCTTCTAAACTTGGATTAGTATTCGAATTTGGCTGTAACGAATCTAAATAAGATGATTTAATGAGGTGGAATCTATTTCTACGAATAATACGTTTATTGGTTTCAATTAGATATTTTCTACGGCGAACTTTTTGAATGACCTTCCCATGTCGTCTGAGGTCAACAATCCATACGAAATCTCCTGTCTGCAACTCACTCAATTCCTTTACCCTATGTCTTTTGTCATAATTTTCCTTATAGCCGCTCCTGTATGACGCCTCCTTATTGTCCAAGTTTTCGAGATTTGGTTTTTCCTTTATATTTACATTTGGTATGTTGTCGCGTAATCTCCTTCCGAAACTTAGTTCTGCTGGACTGAAACCATTTGAAAGCGGTGTATTTCTATAGGCTTACAATGCCAGTTCGAACTTCCCCGTATTTTTTTAAGTAGTTTTTTTGCTATTTTTACGCCCGCCTCTGCAGCGCCGTTTGCCTGGTGGTATTGGGGGCTGCTAGTAACGATTTCAGTCGACCACTCTGCTGCAAACTGCCGAAACTCCGATGATTCTAAATTTTGAAATTGTGTACCGCTGTCGGTGTAGATAAATTGAGGTATACCATGACGACTTAAAGTTGTTTTACATATTTGTATAATGTCTCCCATCCGCATCCGTTTTAATTCCTCTACTTCAAAATATCGTGAAAAACAGTCCATTATTACGATATACCATTTATTTTTAAATTTAAACAAATCCATGGCAACCTTCTGCCAGGGATAATCCGGAAATTCGGATGCTATTAGCGGTTCGTGTTTATTTTTCGCATGTTGAACGCTTGCTGGGCAATTTTTAATTTTTTCCCCGATTTCTTGTGAGATTCCTGGCCACCACATTGTCCTTCGAGCTCGTATTCTCGTTTTCGTTATACCTAAGTGCCCCTCATGTAGCTTTGCCAGCATGATACCTCTTAGGCTTTTCGGAATTATCATCCTGTTCTTCCGTAAAATCAAATTGTCTATAATAGAAATCTCATCCATGACTGAGTAATAAGGCCTCATCTCAGCTTCTAACATTTTCCGTGACGGCCATCCCCTGTTGATGTACCGCCTGAGTTCTTGACACTCTGTGTCTGCTAATTGAGATTTAATGATACGTGTGATGTTTTCATCCTTCGTGTAAATATTTTTTAAAGATATTTGATGAATGTATGCATCTATTTCTTCCTCGATTTCATCATTGATTGCCTTGGCGTTAATGGGCGTTCTGGACAAATGATCGGCAACAACTAAATTTTTGCCGGGTATACCTATACGTTATTGAAAAATCATACCTCATCATCCTCATACGTATTCGTTGCAATCGCGGTGTTAAGTCATCTAAACTCTACGTTTTTAAAAGTTGGAGAAGAGGCTTATGGTCAGTTTCTACTGAGAAGTGCCTCCCCAACAAATAGTTTCTAAATTTTTCACATGCCCATGCAGTAGCTAAAGCTTCTCTTTCAATATTAGCATAATTTTGTTCGGTTTTCGTTAACGTCCGTGAAATGTATGAAACTGGATATGAACTCCCTTCATACCTCTGCAAAGGTACCGCACCTAAACCTACCATTGATACATCGCAGGACACTGTAGTTTCCCTTGCAGGGTCATACATCTTTAAGTTTGGTGGGGATGTGAGAAGATTTTTAATTTCGCTGAACGCCTTATCCTGTGCGTCCCCCCAAATGAATGCATTTTTCTTGCTGAGCAAACTTGTAATCGGTTCAAGTATCGAGGATTTGTTTGGGATATACTTTCCAATAAAATTTACCATCCCCAAGAACCTCTGCACTTCCGTAGGATTTGCTGGAGCTTGCATTTTCACAATTGTATTTAGCTTCTCCTCATCAAGCTTAATTTCCCCTTCCGTGATTGTGTGACCCAAATACGTAATTTGTGTTTTACCAAACTCCGATTTGTTTTTGCTGAGTGTCATTCCCGATTCTCGTATTTTCCTGAGTACCGCTTCTACGCATTGATTATGGTCCCTGATATTCCCATATAAGAACGTCATCCATATGCACTATGCAATTCCTCATTCCCGCCAGAAGTTGAGTCATTTTCCTTTGGAAGAATTCTGGGGCCGATGTTATGCCAAAAATTTATATCTACCGAATGGCGTAAGTAAGGTTGTCAAATCTTGTGATTTCTTAGACAAAGGGATTTGCCAAAATCCGCTGTTTGCATCCAGCTTTGTAAAAAACTTTGCCCCCGATAATTGTGCTAGAGAGTAATCTATACCCGGGATCGGATGTATCTGTCTTTTTACCCATTTGTTGAGTTTACCTAGTTCAACGCAAATTCTGATGACGTGTTTTTTTGGTACGATGACCATTGGTGCACACCACTCTGATGCTTTCTCAACAGGCGCAATTACCCCCTCTCTTTCCATTTTATTTAGCTCCTCCTGAACCTTTTCACTTAAATGAACGGGTATTATTCGTGGAGTAGATATCGCGTATGGTTCAGCCTTTGGCTTAAGTTCGATTACATATTTTTCTTTACATTCCCCTAGTCCACCAAAAACTTCCTTAAATTCCTGCACCCAATTCCGCGAAGAAACTCCAAACAATTTTTTTGACCAAACCAAGTTTCTCTATTCCTGTTTTTCCCAGTAATGGCGTAATCGTATCCTTTGTTATATACACCACCTCCTCCACGCCTGTTTGCCCATATTGTATACAAACCTTAGCCTTTCCTAGTATATCAATTTTCTGTCCCACTCCGTACAGTTTTGTTCCCGTTTTTTCCACACACAGATTTCTCATGTCTGCTACTGCTGACCAGGGTATTAATGTGACGTCTGCCCCTGTGTCGAATTTAAATGAAATCTTTTTGTTGTTTAGTCACAAATCCACAGACCACTTATCAGTCACCATGCCAACAAAGTATTCACGTTCTTCCTCTCTGTCTGCATTGTCTCTACTCCCCCCCTCTCTAACTTCACAGACTCCTCTTGTCCTACAGACTCTTGCGTAATGACCGGACTTATTGCATTGTTTGCAAATTGTACTTTTCGCTGGACACTTATCATAGTTGTGTCGTTCGTATCCACATCGCATGCACTTATCTGTTCCTGCCTGACTCTGTTTTGATGATGACTCTGTTTTGTTCTGTACCCACCCTTTTTTTGTTTATCAAATCTACGTTTTTGATCTCCCGCTCGATCGATTTTGTAAATATGTGATTCTGGTGTTAGTTGGAGATCTCTCTTTTGTCGGTGCAGCTCTTCTACCTGTCGCAGTGAATTAATTGCCTTTTCTAATGTGAGACTCGGGTCAAGTTGTAGCCTATCGCTTAAACTTTCGTCTCGCATGCCTACGACTAGAGTCAATAATATCATGTCCTCTGAAAGAGTGCCCCAATCGCAGTGTTTTGCTAATGCAAATAAAACAGTTATGAATTCTTCGGCCGATTCATCGCCCGGTTTTCTTTTTAGAAATTTTGTTCGTTCGTAGATTATGTTTCGTTTTGGTATAAAATATTCTTCGAATTTATTGATGCATGCATTATATGTTTCGGGTTGTGGTTTAAAAGATGCGTAAATTTCCTCGGCTTTTTCGCCCATGCAATATATGAGAATATTTACCTGTGTTTTTTCAGCGGCCTCGTGTAGTCCATTTCCAATACGATATCTCTCGAATCTCTTGGTCCATTTTTCCCATTCTGATGGTATAAATGAATATTCTTCTGGTGCTGAAAGTGCCAATTGGGTCTGCATTTTGGAGATTCTGGGTGGTGTTGGAAGTGTGATGGGTGGTAATGCTGTGGTTTTTAGTCTAGCTGAAGTGCTCGCTTGTTCTTCCTTCGATTCCTCGGTCATTTCATGCAATTACACGTGTTTGGTAATTTATCTTTTTCCCAGATTATACTTTATTTACCTTTTTTTTTCTGTTTTCCCTCTATTATAATTTCCTTTAATTATAGTTTATCCTTTTATATTTCAGAAATTTTCCTTCTTTTTTTTTCTTTTTTTTTTTTTTTTTTCTTTTAACGCTGCCACCATGTGTTGCGAATGAAAAACGTTCCATCTCCCTTTATTCCACAAGTGTCAAACATAATATGTATTTAGTGTTATAATGTAAAAAGGCTTTCGTTAAGTAGGAGTGATGCCAATACAACAATATCGAAGATATCTACCGAATTAAAACCATAGTTACCTAATATGGTGGTAAAAATCGAGCCCATGCAGAAATTTGAAAACAATTCCAGAGTGCAAACGTTGCCAAGAATTCAATCATACGCAAATGTATTGCAAAAAAGAGCCGCGATGTGTAAAATGCGCCGGAAGTCATTTCTCCCAAGACTGTGGAGCAAATAAACAATACTCCCCTACCTTTGCTAATTGCAAGGGAAAGCACCCGGCAAATTATAGAGGCTGTGAAGTAGCTAAGGAGTTGCAAAAACGGAGAGATGCGCTACTCAAAACCCAAAATAAAAAAACAAAGCCGCTTACCAAGATAAAGCGTAGGACCGCCCAGGAGGTAGTAGGCAATATAAAACCTCCGGTTCAAAAGCGTAGCATTGTCAGAGAAAGAGAGACAATTGAAAGGCCCTCGATCTCTGTTGTCAAAAGAAACGCTACTGAAAAGTTACCACCAGGAAAGCCATCGAATAGTGGCCCTCGGACAGCCAGAGTACAGACCTACGCTCAGGCCGCGGCATTCGAAGGAGCGAAAAACGTTGAAACTTCGCCGGACCCTGTTTCTCATGTTTTCTCAGTTATTCTCGAGAAACTTGAAGAACAAAGCAAAATAAATAAAATAATTCTCTATCGCTTGGTTAAACTCGAAAATAATTCACGGAAAACGCGTGCTTCAAAAATAACATGAATGAAAAACCAATGTTAAAAATATGCACTTGGAATGCAAACGGGCTTTTACAAAAACTCGGCGAATTGGAAATATTCATACGCGAGAAAGATATTGACATTTGCTTGATTTCTGAAACTCACGTGAAAAAGGGATCGAATTTAAAAATATAAGGACATAATAATTTCCACGCTTGTCACCCATCGGGGAACGCCAGATGTGGATCATCATTACTTATTAAAGACTGCATTGAACAATACGAAGACCTGAAGATAGAGCTTGAAACTATGCAACTGTGCACGATTCGAGTTAAAAATAGTCAGCGTACTCTTAGAATTTCATCTATCTACTGTCCACCGCGTTCCGCGCTTGAAAAAAGTGATTTCACTAACCTGCTTAAATCGCTCAAACCAAACTTCATTATTGGCGGCGATTTTAATGCGAAGCTCACGTTCTGGGGCTCCAGATACATCTCGCGAAAAGGTAGAATGCTCTATGGGGCAGGTATGGAATACAGTTGCGATTTCCTCTAGACGGGCAAACCGACCTACTGGCCAACTGATACCTCAAAACTACCAATACTAGCCAATAACCTAGAGCCAGGGAGATTAACTGGTAGAAAAACTAACTGGGAAGGCTTTAGGAACGAAATAGAAGAGAATGTTGAACTGAGTGTTCCACTTACGACACCCTATGAACTTGAGGTTGAAGTTGATCGCTTCGTTGAGATCGTACAGTTCGCCTCATGGAACAATACGCCTAATCCAAGGAAAACGCCGGCCAATTACGGTCTACGATATCCTCCCGAAATAAAAGAATTGGTCAACGAAAAAAGGAAGGCCAGTAAGAAATGGCAACAGAGTCGCGCTCCGCAACATAAAGCACATTTGAATTATTTGTGCAATTTGTTGAAGACAGTTATTAAGGATTTTAAAAATCGTGCGATAGGTTCTTACCTTGAAAGTTTAACAGCGAAAAAAGATTCCAATTATTCACTTTGGAAAGCTGTAAAAGGCACCAAAAGGCCCAAAATCCCCGCGCCGCCAATTAGAATTAATCAAAATGAATGGGTAAGGGAAGATAAGGAAAAAGCGGACGTTTTTGTCGCTCATCTAGAAGAAACTTTTAAACCGTACGATGGCCAAGCGATCAACGACAATACTAATAGGGCGGAATTACAATCTGAAGATTCAACACTCACTAGTGCAACGCTAAGTGAACTAAAACGTGAAATCGAATCCCTAAAACCCAAGAAAGCTCCTGGTTATGATTTGATCACCGGAGAAGTTCTGAAAGTTCTACCAAGGAAAGCATTATTGAAGCTTCTTCATATCATAAATGCCGCGCTTAGACTAAAACACGTGCCGAGTCAATGGAAAGTCGCGGAGGTCATAATGGTTTTAAAACCAGGAAAACCGCCAAATGAAGTAAAATCGTATAGACCGATTTCCCTTCTTCCAGTCATATCCAGTCTTCGAGAGAATATTGCTTAGGCGCCTACAACCGGTTATTGAAGACAATAATCTTATCCCTGACCACCAGTCAGTAAAAATTTCACACTACTATGAGAACGCGCTTGCTATTCTCATAGTGTCTTTGGAAGATTTTCACCTACCCTCGGATAAAAAAAAAAAAAAAAAAACGTCTTGCAAGAATTACCGAGGCATATCCCTGCTTAATGTCGCATACTAGATCCTATACAACGTACTGTGTGAACGTCTTAAACCGTTCTGCAACACACTAATCGGCACATACCAGTGTGGCTTCCGGCCCGGCAGATCGACCATAGACCAAATTTTCACACTGAGGCAAATCCTGGAAAAGACCAATGAATTTCAAGTCGAGACTCTGATCCAGCTGTGTCGCGTGACGCTAAAGAACACGCGCTGCTACGTGCAATTTGGAAGTAGCTCCTCCGAACTATTCCAAACATGCACCGGATTTCGGCAAGGAGATGCGCTATCATGTGACTTCTTCAATCTCGTGCTGGAGCAGATAGTGCGCAGGGCATGTGTCAACACGGAAGGCACTATCTTCAACAGATCCGTTCCGCTACTGGGGTATGCGGACGATATCGACATCATCTGTCGCTCCCAGCGTGCCGTCGACTACATTGGCTCGGCCACATCGAGCGAATGGACAACAATGCTCCAGCTAAGAGGATCTTTGATTCCCAGCCCCCAGGTTCGAGGAGACAAGGAAGACGGAACCTCCGTTTTAAAGACCAAGCCATCGCGGATGCCAGAGCGCTTGGTCTGGTAAACTGGAAGCAGCGTGCCCGGGATCGCAGAGGATGGAAGGCTGCAGTGGCTCAGGCAGAGACTCTTCACGGGTCGGGAGCCCGTTAAGTTAAGTTAAAGTTAAGTTTGCATTTGCTTAGTTAATCAAAAATGTACAAATAGAATAATAAATGTTTTAAATATAGCGATTGCTTTGATTTCAATACACGGTCCTCCACAAAGGCGCAAACATTTGATAGTGCATATTAAGGTGCTGATCTATAGTCAGTTCTTTTGTTTGATTTAGACATTTTTTTTTCCAAATGATTTCCTTCCTGAAGGAATTTTGCCAAACAACTCTTATGGTAATTGAGAACATCATTCTCTGAACTATTTGTTAATCTTGTATAGACTGCATCGTTCCCAAGAAGTACTGTCCTACATACAATGCGTTCCAAAGTGGATTTTTGACCGTGTATAAGTCGAGCCTTCTTTCCTTTAAAGTATCTCACAGAATTGCTACAGAACAAACAATTTTTAATCGACACTACAGTCGGAACAGTGACTGAAGTGGGAACATCATCGGAGGTAACGGTGTTATCAAGTAATTCAGCGTTACCACTATGATCTTGAGGTTTTTCAGGTACTACATTTGTTTGTAAGATCATGAATTAGAAAAAGAAGCCTTATTAAATGTTGTTTACTTACAATTTGCATAGTTCATTTCTATTGAACGTGCCGTTATATTTTTCGATACAGCTGAAAAGACCCGATAACATGCACTATGATAACCACTCACGTTATCAACCACGCTGGGAAGTATTATGTCAGAAAATTTATTGTTTTTACTTTTTCGAATTTCTAGTACTTCAATTCATTTCTAAACTTTTTTCACCGAACACTTTCACACTTCCATAGTTTTGCGAATTTTCACTATCATGAAGAACACACTTTGCATTTATAAAGTTATTCATCTTTGCACCACGTAAGACTAAATGCAACTAAGGCAACTTAACATACAGTTTGATAGATAGCATGTAACACAGTAACAAAATTTAGCTTGAGCGCCGAAATCAGATTAGAAATTGTCAGGGCTTCACTTTTTTTTTTTCTTAAAACAGGTTCTCTGCATGAAAGTACAGTATTGCTACAGCAGATATATAGGTCCAATTATGTTTCTTGTATATGGAAAAATGCTGTAAAAAATCAAGCAATTGCGTTAATACCATCAGATAATGGATGGGTTTTGGTGGAAAATAATTTTAAAATGAAATGCTTCGAGGGAAATACAACACCCGATACTTTGGAAGACGTTATTAAAGCAGATGCTTATGAAAGCGATGACGAAAATAATGCTTTTAACTCATCTGATGAAAGTGAGACAGAGGAGAAAGGACTTCGCTGCGTGCAAAACGTCTTGGACTGATGTTTTTATATTCAATAAGGGATGTTTTATCTTTATTCAAAATTACAATCGGTTACGTCAAATATTAAAAAATGGGTTTGATCCGGTACTTTGGTCGCGTCTGGCAAGGACTTCGCTGCGTGCAAAACGTCTTAGACCAATATGTTCGTGTTTAAGCTGATCTACTCTGTTGTTTAAGGCTAAAATTAAGTGGTTACACTTATTATTACTATTGTGTAAAATGACGCATTTTCAACGCGCTGTCACACGCGTCGGCTACCTCGATTTGCTGCCAGACTGTTATTTTCAATACACTCTCTACTCAGGCTACACAATAATGCAAATATCTTTCGGTTACCTCTCAGACCGAAAAATTACTGCGGGCTCTTAGACTAATTGTACCATCTTCTAAAAGAAGTTCGGAACTCTAAAGTTCTTTTGATTAAATGGGGTATTGTACTTAGGATGGGGAAAAATGTCCCAAATGTTGCAGTTTTCACTTTAGAGATATACGGCCTTACTAATAATCAATCACTAATGTCGACAGCTAGTTAGATGGTACCAATAAACAATTAGACCTCCACATTTACTAGTCCGATAACTTTCTTAGAAACACTGCGCAGCAATATTAGAATACACAGCATGTTGATATGATTATGCCCAAAACACATGTGCAGAAATTCTGTACGCAGCGCAGAGTGCAGTGCTGCAAGTAAAACAGATGTGCAGAAAATTTTTTGACATCCATTGCATCGGCTAATATGGCAACTGTCATTCGCCGACTAAGCAGCTGATGTGTTTACAACCAAAACAAAAACAAACACAACCAGCAGTGTCAAAAGCCGATGATGCCAAATACTTGAAATTGTAATTTATTTTCTTTTGTGTTGTGGTATGTTTGAATTTTGCAGCAAATTTAGAAAAAATAGAGACATGTTGCAGTACTGCGGTTGAGTGCAGAATTTACGTGTGTAATAAGCACAACAAAAGCAAATTTATTACTTATTTACATTATATTCAACACTAATTTCTTCGAACAGACTTTTGTGCTAGTTTTACCAGGTGAATTGACTCACACTATACAAATTTCGGACAAGTTGTATATAGAATTGCAAATTAAGTTTGTTTTCAATTAGTTGGTTAGCTTTTTAATAGATAAATAATTAATTTTCTTACACGAAAACAGACGTATTCCTTTTCCAAGTCCTTTGCATATTATTTTTTTATCCACCAGGTGTCGCAGGAAAACTTGTCCATTCGTCAATTACAACAGAAATAATGACTCGTGTCATCCTTCATTCTTGCTACGTGATGCAGAAACATGGACTCATTGGATTATTATATGGACTGCTAGTAGAAAACTTCACGTATACCTATGTTCCATAAATACAGACGCGCTTCTGATTAACAGCGGAAAACAAAGTAAACTTCAAACTACCAAGTTAAATTTGCATGTTGTTGAGGGTGGGAACTAATATAGGATTTGTGTTTTTGATTTATTTATTTGCCTATAGATATTTGTATCTTTGTTAGCGTTGGTGCAGTTTCTTAGTGGTTAGCGTGCTGAACGAGAAAAATATCGCAAATAACTTCTTAAGGTTTTTTTCTTTGGACCATCTTTCGCGAACGTCTGACAAACATCCGGGATTATAACTGTCTTTGAAGGGTTTCGCAATTCCTTCGTTCGGACTTAGTATTAGCGCACTGCTGCCGCACGCATACTTGCAGGGACTTATGTTCATCGGGAGACCATTTTTTGGTGGAATTTTAAGTGAGGGCGACTGTGTTCGACATTTTGGATAGCCTTTTGTTACACGGCGTTCACATCGCAGTTCAGTTTAAAAGTTTTTACAGTTTATGAAATTGTTGGAAAATGGAATTCCTGATATAATTTCGTCACAATGCCAAATATCTTCTTTTTTTTCAATATCTATCGAAAATCGATTTCATGATATTAGATAATCAGAGAAAAATCAACTTAAGCGATTTGTGCACTTTTGTTAAAAGAGATTTATTTGTAACTTCAAGCATCTATTGTAGGTATATTTAAAAGAAAAAAATTGTTTTCGTCGATTTTTATGCTTTTCATTTCGAAGTCATATTGAAACAAAATACCTTGGTATTTTAACACAATTTGGGGAAATAAGGCGTGTTTTTTTTAGCTTTGAACTCAGCAAATAAAAGTAAATTTATATTTTCAGCACGCAATTACAACAACTACGCTCTACTTGACACTTCAAGGACTCGCAGTACTGAAAAACCTACTTCGTTAAGTTCGAAGCTCAAAAAAACACGCCTATACTTGGAACAATATAACTTTTTGTATTTCAAAGACACATAAAGCGTATTTGTTTTTGTTAAGTAATAATTTAGAGAGGCTTACAAAAACATCAGTGGACTTTCTAAAATACAACGTTATAAAATTTGCAAAAGAATATCTATAAAAAACGAATGGAACACGCGAGAACTAAAAATTAACAAAACAATTTTGGATTCTTACGTTCGATTGAATAGATACGAAAAATCTGAAATCGGATCGAATCGCAGAATCAAATTAAATACCACATTTATTGTCTTTTTGTTAGGAGTTTAATGATAGTTATATACGAGAATAACATTTTTCTTTATGGATATTGGACACATATACATATATATATAAAAAAATAGCATTTTAAATGTTCCTAAGTAACAACAACACATTTCAGTGTTCACCCTTATTAAACCACAGAATTCTTAATCATATTTTGATTTTGTACAAATATGGTGCTAAAACTAACGAAGTTGAAAACACCCACCAAGTAGAAATTTATGCAATGTTCAGGAATATTTAAAAATAAATCACTTTAGCCCTAGTGAAAACCTGGGTTTAACTTGCATTGTATTAACCTATTTTTGGAACAACTCCCAAAGGTAGCTGCATGAATTTTTCTGTCAAAAATATTGTTCATGTAAAGAAAACTCGACTCGAAGTATTATTCGGCCAGGTAAAAAAAATTGTTTTGATTTTTACATTTTCACTTCGAAAAATTACAAATAATATTAATATTAAAATAACAAGTGAAATTTCATAAACTGGGCAAAATTAATATATGCACTTAAAAGTGTTTAAAATCTCATCAGTGGATGCCACGTTTTGAGTGGTGGTGAGTGGTATTTTCGCGGTTTAAAGACACGAGTCTCCGCATCGCTACGACGTGGACCCATTTTACGGTACAGTGGATGAGGTTGAGAAACCAACACAATTCCCAAAGGGAATGAAGTCATAATGTCTGACCCTAGTAAAAAGCCTTCTACATCCGTCGCAGCGTTGGAGCAGCGGACGATGATCGGAAAACTACCTGGCGATGAATCTACGCCTAGCCTACAACGCAATTCTACCAGCGAGTTCACTCAACCAGACGGAAGGGAAGATTTCAGGGCTCCAACCAAGAAACCCAAAAACGATAAACCTTGTTGAGAGTTTCCAACAGGCCAACGAGAATCGCTTTCTCATTCTCGGCGATATGTCATTCAGAGACACACTACGCAACACCGGCAAACTCCTCCATCAGGCGCTCGGTCAACACGACGTAAATGAACCCAGCCCCAACTCTGAGGAAGCCAACACCTGCAGACGACACAAGAATACCAGCATCGACCGCACCAGTGGAAGCAACATGGCCATCAAGGCACCAAGAGTAGCAGCAGCACCAATCAAAATTAAATCGCTAATCACAGCACTTACCTCAACAGCAGCAGAGCAAAAACAGATGACAACAGCACCGAAGAAACCATCACCCAGGACAGTGGTAGCAATAAGTAGAACATTTTGTCCTCCAATAATTTTTTCTAATTCAAATATATACAAATTTATCTCGGACTTTAAAGTCAAAGCCGAAACACATAATTTTAAATTTAAAGTTGTAAATTTGCTGGATGGTAAAAGTAAACTTTTCGTTGACAATAGCGCTGTCCAGTCCATCAGGAACTTATTAAAAAATTCAAAGAAACTAAAGGGGTTCATGCTTACTCGTTAGCCTCTGAATTCGCGGAAGAGACTATTCTGGAAGAACTCCAGACACTCCAGGAAAATTTACATTACGATTTGTTCTTGGTGAGAATTCGCCCTGGAATTCCAGAAATGTACTTGATTTTCCACACAAAAGTCAAATGGGAAAACCCGAAAGGCAACAAGGGACCTCTGCAATGTATAAGATGCCAGGCATTTGGTCACCTGGCCAAAAATTGTGCGCGCGACTACTGTTGCGTCGAATGGAATAACGACCATCTCCTTGGGGGCTGACCTTTAACGAAGGGTTCCGACTCGAAAGCATCGTGCAGAAACTGTGGCAATGATCTGTGACTGTTCTGTAATGAAATTATTGTATCTACGACACATATAACATTAGAGTTGATGAGACACCGGTTGGCATGCTTGTTGACTAAAAGGATAGCTCGTCGGATTGGGAGGGATTCTTGTGACTACCAACTCTCTTTACAAACAAAAGATAAATTACATGCCAGGACTTAATTCGAACACTTCATTCGCGTAGTTATTATAAATCGGACGGACTTGAACAGACTAGCAATGATTAGGAAACGGAGATGAGATGTTTATCATCGGAGTACACTTTTCCCACCCGTAAATTACACCATGGCGACATAAGTACTCGAAATTTGATGTTGCCCCTGTTGTTTTCTTCACGTATACTCACATGTCACATTGTCTTCTCACCCATATCAATCAACACCCCTCTAATGGTTTGAAATTATACCAGTTTCATTTTATGAGAGAATTTACAAAACTAAATTTTTATTAGCAAGACAAGATTCGTACATCGGGAATTCAATAGGCTCGTGAAGGGGGTATCAAAGTATCAATATTGTTACGCATTGGCAACACTCAATATTATTTTAGTATGCTATATGTAGTTATATAGTCCAGTTAAATAAATTCACCCAAATCTTAATATATAAAAGGAGTTTTAGGGTAAGTTATACAGATATAAAAAAAATTAAAATAGGTAAGTTAAGAATAATTATATATATAAAACATATGTAATAGTATTTCTCCATTCAACTTATACATATGATTAATTTTTGAGAAAAGGATAGATGCAAAAAAAAATACCAACTCACTTTGATTAATCCAATGCGGATGTTATGATGACGATGATAAGATGACTTGTCCATTGATTGTGGGCACAAACATTGAAACGAATGATGATGGATGATCTTGATGTTGTAATATACATTCAAATTGTAGAGTTGCAGAGCTAACAGTTGGTATTATTATTTTTTTTTTTTTTTTAAATATTCATGATTACTATTTTCCCCCTTTTTTTTTTTCTTTTTTTTTTCTTGCTAACTCTTAATTTAGAACACAAATACACGATTTTGACACAATTTCACACGAAACAACACACATACAGCAAATATTCATATATTCTTACACCTTCTGATTCTTCTTTATACTGATTGTTTTCTTTTAGAATAAATCTTCACTTTTAAAATTAGAACAATAATTGAAACTAGTCTCCAAATTACGGCACTACCGGCGAATGACAAGTTTTTAGTAGACTATCTGATCTTATGCTTTAGCAATGCTCTCAAACACTGTTTTTGCACTTGTGCGACGGCTGACGGGAATCTAGGCTGTACGGTTGTCTTGGTTGTCGAAATATGCGTTTGAACCACTCTTTGCATATGAACAATTGAGTCTCTTGCATAGAATAACGGATTTCTGCCTTGTATAATACGCTCAGCATTGGGATCTGTCATATGATCGTGCCTGTTGGTACCAGGGGGGTGGTGCGATCGGAGAGAACTTGCTGACTATGTACACAATGCGAGGCCAATCAATATTTCGGGTGCAGCATAATCACTGATATTGCCAGATTAACGTTCGAATATGGTGTTTGAGATCGCAGTTAAAGTCCACCAGAAACGATGATATGAGACAACTAGTGGTGTATGTACATAGGTTTGCTATTTACTTAAATCACGTGAGTGCACCAGTTGTCTCATAAAAATCATTGGTAGATTTAGTAAGGAATATTTCGTCCTGAAATAATCAACACTTTTATCTGTTTTCATTTAACTAGCTAATGTGTATAATTACCTTGTGTATTTACACGTTACGCAAGAATTAATTTTGGTGTCTTGGAATTTCTTAATTGCACACTGATGCTGTTATCGTGTCACTTCACCAGCGGTCGGATCACAAAAAAGGCGGAAACATGTGTATCAAGGTATTAGGCGTTTTTCTTTTTTAGTTCAGAGCTGAGCACTGAACAGAGTTCGAGCATTATGAGCGCGCTCTGAACCGTGCGTGCTCAGAGCGTTCAGAGGATGTTTTGTTTTTCCTGTTTTTTTTTTTGTCCTTCAAATGTGACTGGAAGTGTGCATGTACATGTGTACTCAGCTTTTTACTCAGGATGCTCAGTCAATTTATTCTGAGCTCATAGAGCGCGCTCTGATCATGCTCTGAGCGAAAAAAGAAACACAAATTTGAGCTCTGAAGTGCCTGAGCTAAAAAAGAAACACGAACTTTTTGTATAACAGTTCAGGTTGTGCTCTGAACTAAAAAAGAAAAACGCCTATTATATAGGTCAGATAGCTGACTGGGAGCGTGAGCTATTTTAATAAAAAAATTGAGAAGCTCTGGAAGGTATTCTAGTAGTTTTGACCATTTAGTGTGTACATGTATAGTGTTAGGATAGGTAATTTTGGATTTGAAGCGTTCGATTGGATTTATATTTTTATACCATTTTTTGTGTATTTCCCTCCTTTTTTTTTTTTTATTCTTTTTTTTTTTTTTACACCCAACCATCCGCAACAAACCTGCTTTGTTTGAGAGCATAATTGCTTCAAACAAAAAGGAAACGAGATGGTTCAATGGTATTCTGTGCGAAACGTGTGGCTCGACCCACGACCCTGAAATTAAGAGTCTCATGCTCTACCGACTGAGCTAGCCGGGCAATATAATAGGAGTGAGGTATTCTACTGCCTGATATCCTTTGCGTGATATACGCCAATAAAATTTCCTTTTAAATCTTCCAACTCGTAGATACTGTTGCCCATTTTCCGTAGAATGCGACATTTAAGAAATTTAGGGGATAACTTTGCGTTCCGGCCTTGCAAGAAGTTACTCTGTTCAAAGTTTCTACGAAAAACTTCTTGTCCCGCCGTATAGGTAACATTTTTAAAACGGGTGTTGTATGTCTTTGCTGCTTTATTGTGAGCATTCAGCAAGTTAGTTTGTATTGAACTGCGAATGTTATTCAGTTTGTCTATTTTAGTCAAAATCTGCAGCGAATGGTCTTGAACACAGCCTAGATTTTTGAGGATGCCATATGAGGTTGCATGCTGTATCATATCCTGCCCAAATACAGCAACATACGGCGAACACTTGATTGAATCATGGTAATCACTTCTAAGAATTGACGCTATCTGGGAAATGTATGTATCCCATCGCGTGTGATCCTGATCAATAAAACTACGCAGCTTCGCCAATATTTCTCTATTTGCGCGCTCGGAAGCATTGGCTTGTGGGGAGTATAAGGCAGTTTTGACGTGAAGTACGCCATAGGTTTCTAAAAAATTCGCAAATTCCTTGGAGACAAATTGCCTTCCGTTGTCGCTGTGAATGTACTGTGGTACTCCAACAAGGTGGAATACCTCGGACTGAAGAAAATTTATGACATTAGTCGATGTAGCTTTCTTGAATGGTTTGAGAAAAATAAATTTTGAAAAGTGATCCAGAGCTATGAAAAGCATTGAATTCCCATCTTTTGACCTCGGATATGGACCAAGAAAATCTATATAAATACGCTGGAAGGGGCGTTCGGTCAGCATTTGATTTCCCATTGGTGGTCGGAGTGTCCGGTTAGGTGCCTTAATGCCTTTGCACTCACTACAGGAGTCTACATACCTTTTTACTTGATTAGCCATTCCTGGCCAAAAATACTTCTGCGTGATTCGAAACAAGGTTTTAGCGTATCCACCATGACAGGCGAGTGGTGAATCATGAGCATTGATAATAATTTGGGCGGTCATTGGCCTAGGGATCCAAAGTCTCCATAACTCATCCTCCTCACCTTCAATTCCTTGTCTAAACCGTACTCTTTTATAAACAAAATTTTCTGAAACACACAGATCAGGTAATCTGTCTGCATTTTCTTTAATTGTCTTAATAAGTTTGACATACTCTTCACTTTTGAAGTCAGGCGACTGCAGGTCGATATCGGGTGGTATTTCGGGCAATTGCAACTCATCCATGTCTACTCTAGATAGCGTATCAGGCACTATATTGAGAGATCCCTTCCTGTGTTCCATAACAAAGTCGAAGCATTGTAATTTCAAGCTCCATCGAGCCAATCTTCCATTCAAGTCCTTTTGTGACATAAGCCACTTCAGACTTGAATGGTCGGTTATGATCTTAAAGGGAAGTCCCTCAATATAAGGCCTGAACTTCTTTACACAGAGAACCACTGCTAAGCATTCGAGTTCCGAGACTGTATAGTTACGCTGCGCCTTATTGAGCTTTTGTGAAACATAAGCAATTGGCCTTTCTCGACCCTCATCATCTAATTGGAATAAAATTCCACCTTCTCCTACACTTGAAGCATCGCATTGGATATGGAATTGCTTAGAAAAATCAGGTTGTGCCAAAACCGGTGCTGCAGCTAAAGCTGTTTTTAGTTTTTCGAAGCTCTCAACTGCTTCGGGCTGGAGGCTAAATTGCTTACACTTTTTTAAGCAGTCGGTAAGAGGCGATGCTAGCTCAGCATAGTTCTCAATAAATTGGCGATACCACCCTGTCATACCGATAAATCGGCGAACTTGGCGAGCAGTCTTTGGAAGCGGGAACTTTACTATTGCTTCTACTTTCGAAGGATCTGTTTTTAGGCACCCTTGGCCAATAATATAACCAAGGTATTTTATCTCTCGAAGGCAAAATTTACTTTTTTCGACATTTATTGTCAATTGAGCATCTTTTAGACACTTTGCCACATCCCTTAGTAGTTCGATGTGCGTATCGAAGTCCTCCGTACACACCAATAGATCGTCCAGATATACGAACACGTTCTCACGGAGTCGGGATGGAATTACCTTGTCCATGAGACGGCTCATCCTTTGTGCAGCGTTACACAGCCCGAAAGGCATAACTGTAAACTGGTACAGTGGCCTTCCAGGTACTGCGAATGCAGTCTTTTCTTTCGAACGCTCTTCAAGTGGGATCTGCCAAAAGGCATCCTTTAGGTCGATCCCGGTTATGAAGTGAGTGTTCTTTAGTCTGCTGAGCAATCCATTGATGTGTGGCAAAGGGTACGCATCCTTTTTTGTTACGCAATTAAGTTTGCGTGAATCTAAACAGAGTCGTATCTTGTTTGGTTTTCTAACGAGCACTATGGGACTACACCAAGGGCTATTACTTTCCTCTATTACACCCAGACTGAGCATTCGGTCAAGCTCTTTATAGGCTTCCTCTTGTCTTGGTGGCGATAGTGGGAAGTGTTTTGACTTGATGGGCACCGCTTCACCCGTATCAATTTCATGTGTTTCGACACTTGTTCGACCGAGTCCCAGTCTGGAATAAGATGGAAATGAGGATTTGACTTTGTCTAGTTCATATATCTCTGAAATTTATTCAGTTCATGGAATTTTTCGGGCGTAGCAGTGTTCGTGCTTACGATATCGATTTCTGAAATAATTTGTGGAGCAATCTTAAATTCGCGCCAAAAATTTACACCGAGATAGGCACGTTGTTGCAGTGAAGGGACAATATAAAAAACAATATCTTTCGTAGTGTCTTTAAAAGTGACTGGAATCGTGCAGTATCCCAAAACAGTTTGCTTTGAACCATCTGCCGTATTGACAAATGTTTTAAGTTGTTTCAATTCAAATCCATTTCGCTTCAAAAGTTCCGCACTGTCTTTTCCCAGAGCACTAACAGAAGCTCCTGAGTCGAGAAGGGCATAAATTGCTTCTTGACCCAGCTTTACTTCAATAAAAGGCCTAATATCATCTGAAGTACAAAGTACAGCTGATTCTATTGTTTTGCGGAAGTTTCTACGTTGGTCATATCTAATCCGGCATTTAGTTATAGCTTTTGAAGGTTGTTTCTGAAAAATTTTATTTCTTACATTAGCGTAGTTAACTTTGCGCTGGTGTAGTGTACTAGCTGAGGAAATAGCTGATGTTTGTGTAGAAAAATCTCGTGTTTTTCTAATTAAGACAACTTTCGGGGTTGAATTTGAGTCACAACTGTTGTCTTCTGAAGATTGAGTATTCAGATTTATAGTTGACTCGGGGCTGAGGGTGTTGAACGAGAGTCCCCGGTGGCCATCTCGCTCACCATTCTGTTTCCCAAATGACGGTTTGGACATTTCGGTGTGGTGACATTTTTGTTACCACATTTAAAACAGAAAAGGTTTCGTACTTCGGAAGGACAATCGTAAAAGGAGTGCCCTAGCGTGTCACAATTCCAGCAACGGAATTTAGACGTATCAGGCTGGTGCCTTTGCGTGGGGCCAGTCTGAAACGCGGCAATATCATTTCAAATGAAACGTGCTCCGCCTGATCGACAAATTCAAATTCTGAAACCTTTCGTCTAAACCCAATATTAGGCTGATGATATTGCCTCTGAAGGTACTTCTCTGCTCGCCTAGCAACGTCACGCAAGTGATAGATGTCAGTCGTTGAGTAAGAAAATAGTAACATTCCAAGCGATTCCTTGGCATTATTCTTAATGAGGTCCATTAACTTTTGGTCACTCATAGGATCTTTTAAACGTGAGTTCATCGTTACCATTGCAGTAAAATAATCATCAAAACATTCTTTTGGAGATTGAAGTCTCTCTAACATTTTCACTAACTTGTCATGATCATTTTCCACTCTGCTAAACTCACGTATCAATGCTTGTTTTAACGTTGAGTATGTTAAACTTCTATTTTGTTTTGAAAAGAACCAGAAGCATTGCTCAGCTTTACCATCTAACAAGGTATGAAAATTAGAAAGCAAATTTTCCCACGAACATTTTGAACGATTTCTTAGTGTTTCAACTTTAAAAAGGAAGTCGTGCACATTGTCAGTACCATCAAATGATATTTTCCATTTCTCAACCTTGCACATACTGGAATTTGTAGGCTGCGAGTTTTCGAAAGGACATGACGAAGTTTGAAAATCTTGGAACTCCCCTGGAGGATTTCTTGTGTCATCGAATAAATTGTCTAACTGATTATTAGTTCCAGTTTCATGATTCACATTACCGAGTTTATTAACCAAAACATTCTGGAAGGACTTGAATTCTCGAATAAAATTATCTTCGTTAGCATTAAGGGTCTTCATCAGCAAGGCTGTTAATCTATCGATCGACTTTAAATCGGACGAATTCTTTGATTGACCACCGACCTCTGCCGGATGGTCATGGACTAAAACACCACAAGCACCATCTCCTTCAGCAGGATTGTTTAACGGCTTAGGTTGAGGTTGATGATGGTAATATTGGTGTTGCACATTTGACTGTAAGGGAACAGGGATATTGCTCATACTAGACCGTGGAGGCATATGAGCCACTTTTGGTTTGGCTCCAGTAGAGTTTTGGTTTTGAAACGATTCATTATTAACATGAAGATCGACATAAAATGATGAATTTGGATTGTCGTTAGAGGGCGTAATCCCAGAATCTTTTGCTTTTTTGGAACGTGTTTCCATTTTATTTTATTTTGATTACTATAGAACGGTTGCTATAAAATCTATCGAAATTGTTAACTATATCAGGCTAATTCTACTGTTTTCATAAATATGGGGGTTGTTGATTGATATCACGGAGTGCGAAGAAAGCGAGTACACTTTCCAATGCTTTCTGTTCAAAACATTTAGGCAAAATGCCTATGTTGAAGCTTAAGGAGTCACTTGTAGCAGCATTTTTCGGTTCATACTGACAACAAAAAAAAAATGGACTTACAGAGTGATGAAAAAAAATTAAGAACTCTTCGACATGCAATAATATTTAGGATAATCGACCTAAAGTATTAGTCTCTGCCGATGAAAATTAATAAAAAAAAAACTTTGTGGCAACGCGGAGACGTATTAGAACGTACCTACCGGGACTCACAAGGATGGAAACTTTAATACCCAAATGACGTGAATCTTGTTATCTTGAGGACTTAATAGTGGCGTAAGTAGCCATGTGAAGGAGACTTCTGCCTAGCTAATATTCGGTTCACACTACTTGGCTGAACGTTGGGCGCCATATCTTTTATTTGTGACTGTTCTGTAATGAAATTATTGTATCTACGACACATATAACATTAGAGTTGATGAGACACCGGTTGGCATGCTTGTTGACTAAAAGGATAGCTCGTCGGATTGGGAGGGATTCTTGTGACTACCAACTCTCTTTACAAACAAAAGATAAATTACATGCCAGGACTTAATTCGAACACTTCATTCGCGTAGTTATTATAAATCGGACGGACTTGAACAGACTAGCAATGATTAGGAAACGGAGATGAGATGTTTATCATCGGAGTACACTTTTCCCACCCGTAAATTACACCATGGCGACATAAGTACTCGAAATTTGATGTTGCCCCTGTTGTTTTCTTCACGTATACTCACATGTCACATTGTCTTCTCACCCATATCAATCAACACCCCTCTAATGGTTTGAAATTATACCAGTTTCATTTTATGAGAGAATTTACAAAACTAAATTTTTATTAGCAAGACAAGATTCGTACATCGGGAATTCAATAGGCTCGTGAAGGGGGTATCAAAGTATCAATATTGTTACGCATTGGCAACACTCAATATTATTTTAGTATGCTATATGTAGTTATATAGTCCAGTTAAATAAATTCACCCAAATCTTAATATATAAAAGGAGTTTTAGGGTAAGTTATACAGATATAAAAAAAATTAAAATAGGTAAGTTAAGAATAATTATATATATAAAACATATGTAATAGTATTTCTCCATTCAACTTATACATATGATTAATTTTTGAGAAAAGGATAGATGCAAAAAAAATACCAACTCACTTTGATTAATCCAATGCGGATGTTATGATGACGATGATAAGATGACTTGTCCATTGATTGTGGGCACAAACATTGAAACGAATGATGATGGATGATCTTGATGTTGTAATATACATGCAAATTGTAGAGTTGCAGAGCTAACAGTTGGTATTATTTTTTTTTTTTTTTTTAAATATTCATGATTACTATTTTCCCCCTTTTTTTTTTTCTTTTTTTTTTCTTGCTAACTCTTAATTTAGAACACAAATACACGATTTTGACACAATTTCACACGAAACAACACACATACAGCAAATATTCATATATTCTTACACCTTCTGATTCTTCTTTATACTGATTGTTTTCTTTTAGAATAAATCTTCACTTTTAAAATTAGAACAATAATTGAAACTAGTCTCCAAATTACGGCACTACCGGCGAATGACAAGTTTTTAGTAGACTATCTGATCTTATGCTTTAGCAATGCTCTCAAACACTGTTTTTGCACTTGTGCGACGGCTGACGGGAATCTAGGCTGTACGGTTGTCTTGGTTGTCGAAATATGCGTTTGAACCACTCTTTGCATATGAACAATTGAGTCTCTTGCATAGAATAACGGATTTCTGCCTTGTATAATACGCTCAGCTTTGGGATCTGTCATAATTATGATCGTGCCTGTTGGTACCAGGGGGGTGGTGCGATCGGAGAGAACTTGCTGACTATGTACACAATGCGAGGCCAATCAATATTTCGGGTGCAGCATAATCACTGATATTGCCAGATTAACGTTCGAATATGGTGTTTGAGATCGCAGTTAAAGTCCACCAGAAACGATGATATGAGACAACTAGTGGTGTATGTACATAGGTTTGCTATTTACTTAAATCACGTGAGTGCACCAGTTGTCTCATAAAAATCATTGGTAGATTTAGTAAGGAATATTTCGTCCTGAAATAATCAACACACACCCAACCATCCGCAACAGATCACCCTTCCAATTACAGGGGCTGCCCTGTTTACAAAGCCTTTGACAAAAAGAAGCGACAAATAGAGAGAAGAGTTAACCAAAAAACCCAGATTACTACTTTTAACTCCACCCCCACAATAGCCAAGACTAAAGCGACTTTTGTCTGTCTTTTTAAAAGTACGGATATTAGTGAATGAATGAATGTACTTTATTTAGCTTTAAAAGCCATTTAGATTACAATTTTTGAACAATATTTACAATTTAGTTTACAATTATTATATACATTGAACATGAGTAATAAGTTTTTTTTTTAAATTCATTTATGTTTGTTATATTTTTAATTTCTCTAGGAAGATTGTTGAATCCATTGAAGCCCATGTAGAAGATAGTCCTTTGACCTCTCCTTGATCTCTCTATTCTAAGGTCCGCATTGTTTTGTAGGTTGTATTCCATCATTAGTATGTACATTTTCACATAAATAATTAGGTAACAAATTGTTTTTAATTTTAAATACAAATATCATACACAACATAAAAAGACGTTGGTTTATATTTAACCATTTTAAAGCATTTAACATATATCTTATTGGTGTATATTTACTACATTTTAGTATAATTCGCATACATTTGTTTTGCATTATTTGTAGCCTATCTTTGTGACTTTGTGGACACATATACAATAAACTAGCACAATAATCAAAATGTGGTTTAACTAAAACATTACATAATGTTTAGTGCAGTACTCATGGATATATTTCTCCTTATTTTTCTCAATACATCGACTTTTTTAGATATTTTTTTACATATATAATGCACATGATCGTTGAAGTTAAGTTGTTCATCTAAAACAACGCCAAGATATTTAATTAGCTTTACTTGTTCAATTTGTTCACGGTTTATATATAAATTTATATTAACAGACGAACTTACAGGACTACACCCGAATATCATATATTTAGTTTTTGCAGCATTAAGAACCAGTCTATTTATTCTAAGCCATGTATTTATTCTGTCAAGGTCTTGATTTATTTCATTCATACACTCAGTAGTAGTTTTTCTAGTGATGTAGAGTAACCCATCATCAGCAAACAAGACGAGTTTCGAGGATTTTAATACTTTGCTCATATCGTTTATAAACATTAGAAATAGCCACACCCCCAGTACTGTTCCCTGCGGCACACCCACACTAACAGGAATTGCTGACGATATCATACCATTTACAGAAGTTCGCTGCGTTAGACCGGATAAATAAGATTTAAACCATTTGTGTTCAACAGATTTGATACCGTAACACTTTAACTTTTTTAATAAAATTTTGTGGTCTACTGTTTCAAAGGCTCGTTTTAGGTATAAGAAAACAGCAACCACAACAGTTTTTTCTAAAATTTTTTCATACAAGGGCAACATATTTATTGGTCGATAGTCACTGAAAGATTTTGCATTTGGGATCTTTTTTATTGGTACTATGAGTGATTCCTTCCAGGATTGTGGGAAAATTCCCGCAGTTAAAGATACATTTATAATCCTTTCCATCACAGGGCCAAGTACACCCAGAGAGTCTTTAATCATTTTTACACTCATACAATTAAAGTCAGTTTTCTTGTTAAGCATTTCTAATGCACATCTAATATCTAGTTTATATATTGACTGTACCGAACTTAAAATCTATATTGCACTCCTCAAGTAAATTTGTATAATCACAGTATATCACAGATCTTGTTATTTCATTTATGGACTGGAGAAAAAATTTGTTGCATTTGTTACATAAAATTGCACTATCGTTTATCACAGAACCATCTTCCGATTGAACCTCGGATATTGTTTCATTACTTTTCTTAAAAACATATTTCTTTAATTTTTTCCACATATCTTTTTGAGAACTTGCTGAGTCAATTCGTCTTTTCATAAAATTAGACTTAGCTAATTGAAGGTTTCTTTTGTATTGGTTTCTATATTGCTGGTACTCATGCCAATCATTTGTGTCATTGCTGATTACCGCTCTTCTATATAAATTCACTTTTGTTTGCTTTTCAACTCTGAGTTCACTATTAAACCACTCTGCATTAATATATGGGACTAATTTTTCTTTTACCATTGAGTCTATCACATTCTTCAGGTTAAACACAAATTGATCACATAAAGTATTTAAATTATAAGGGTGCTCACTATTTTATACTTACAAACAACGGTATTTCAGACAAACGTGTCTGAAAATGTTTTTGTTATACGAGCAGTATTTAATTTTCTTTTTATTTTGCTTTATATGTTGGTTCCTGATTAATATGTCAATCGTTTCATGATCACTTACTTTTAAGTTTTGATTAACACACGCGTTTACTTTGTTAGATCAATTAGTTATCACATAATCAATTAATGTTTTAGAACTACTCGTTACTCTCGTTGGTTCATTTATAATCATCTTCGAACCACAATCATTCACTATATTGGAAATGCGTCTTGCATATGTGTCCATAACATCAAACCAGTCAATGTTTACGTCTCCCACTATTATGAAGCTCCTGCCACTTTGGGCTAGATATTCTATCCAGTTTTCTAGATCATTGCAAAAATCACTTTTTGATGATAGTCGACTAGGAGATCTGTATATTGAACATAAATAAATCACAGGATGGTTTTTATATTGCACTTTTAATATTAAACACCAATATTGCATACTAACTTTAAATTTTTTTAAGAACGCGACATTTAAAACTAGACTTTACATATACAACAACACCTCCAGTGTGACTAGATTCACTTTCACAACTAAACGGGGGGTAATACCCTTCGAGTTGAACATCATTTAAGTCACTAGGGTCAGTAATATGAGTTTCAGTTATCACTAATATGTCAACCCGTTCAGTTTGTACTAATCTTTGCAAATCAGCAAAATTATTTGATAGGCCCTGCACATTTAAGTAAATGCACCTAATATCTTCTAATTGCTAATAATCAGTCCGCTCTTCTGCAATTTTCAGTTTTCTTTGGAAAACTGGACAGTTTATATCATTCGCTTTATGGTTTACATTTAAATTAATTTTCAGATTTATCTTTGCATTACAACAGTTTATACATTTAATTTTATCATTTGTACACATTTTCACATCATGATTTTCAGCGCATTTTACACACACTTTATCACTATTGCAATTTTTTGCTGCATGATTAAAACCGCAGCATTAGTGCACCTGCCCTAGTGTATAATCCCAGCCAAATCCGCCTAAGCCAATTCTTCGAACCTTCAAATAATCTATTCGGGATGGGTATCTCTGACCTCCTGGACAAGATTGAAATGTTCGTGATCAACATTACCAATTCTGGTTCTATCTAACAAAAGATATTGGTCTATTTAGATCTTCTCAATCATATTTTATTAAATAATTAGTAATGACATTGAACCTTATTAATTCAACATTTAGTCCTCAGTCAATCATGGCAGAAGAGTCGAACTATTAAAAACTCTTCTTGCTAATAACTGTCACATTTCCTTCATTCAGGAGACACCTCAACAAACACCGTGTCAATCTTGATTCTTGACTCATACAGAATACTACGCAATGACTACCTATAATCAAGGAGTCGCTATTGTCATAAAGGACAACATCCGATTTGATTTAGTTGACCTCTCCCTGATCCTACATTTCCATGCAAATTTATTTCTATTAGTATCGCTTGTGGTCGAAAATCGACCATACCTTTTATAAGTATGTATACTAAGAAACGTACTACAATACTTATTTTCGTTATTTATTTTTTGTTTTTTATAAACGAAACGAAAAGAGCGACATCTATATATCGCACCTAGCGACATCTACATCCCAACTCTACAACTGGACAATTACCTTCTTACAACTCACCCTTATCGTTCGACTTGTAGTCTATGACATTTAATGTCAGAAATAAGTGCTACCATATTACGAATCAATTTTTTGTGTTCGAAGTTTGGTAGTGGCTTTTGTAAACCATTTTGTGAAATGGAGTAGGCAGGGCTCTAATCGCGTAAGCACAAAACGATCGAACGAGATCGTCTCAACAATACTTCTACTTCGTGTAAAAACCAAACAACGATAATCGTCGAAACGATTTGACGATCATCGTGTTTTGTTGGTTCACGCTACTAATTCAAACGTCAAATACCCTCGTCGAAACGATGCTATTGACCGATGGCTATATTGCAATCGTTTCATCGTTTTTGGTCCATTGGTTCAGTTTAAATTAGGTCTGAGGGAAGTATAAAAACATATTTTTTTAAAGGAAGACACACACTCATGACTCGGTCTAATCCGAGTTGTAAATGAATACATCGGGTTTTTTTTTGTCTTGCAATAAAAATTCTCATCGGTTCCAAGAAATTCAAGAAATTTATTGGCGTTTAAATTGTGTTTAGAAATACATATCTGTATTTCGAAAAACACCAAATCTTCTGCTCTACCACACCTGCGCGCATATTCCCACCCGTTCGTTGACAGTTCGTCATCCAATATATGGCTTCGAATTTCTGTCCAATTGGGCTATGGTTGGTTCATACACACTGTTGGGTATCTGCGTATATGCGTACACTTTCACTTAACATAGAGGCCTTATTCCTTACTACTTATCCTTATCTGCATTAAATGCCCAAATCCATGTCAATTAATAAAAACAAACAAAGCAAAATAAACAAATTCAAGAAAAAAAAACAAACTCCATAAATTTTTTTTATTTTTTAACTGTCAGAGTTGGTTTGCAGTCATGTTCAAACTGCTCAAAATGAAAACGATGAACGATTCGATTGAACGATCCAACGAATGGAAAATATATTCATATTTACATTTATTTAAGTAGTTTTTGTATCTATAGATTAATAGTTTGTAATTATTAGATCTAAAGGATATAAATAAATATTTAATTTGGTTGAAGCTTTTGTAATACATAATAATATCGTGCGCTTTTTTTTCCTGTCTGTGAATACGTGTTATCAATGGCGGCCATAAGGGCCACTTTTTCGATAACAAACAAATTGTAATTGAACATGAACTTATTACAATAAATTTAAAAAGAATCAATGTTGAGTATGTTTTTTATATAGCTTTACTTGTTCTCTGTAACTGTCTTGAAAGAGCTTCTCAATCGGCCGTTTGGAGTCGGCATAAAATTGTAGATCCCTTCCACTCGTGCCAAAAATTAAAAAAACTCGCACAAAACGAATGGTTGCGTGAAGCTAGGACCAGGGTCCCTAAAGACCTGTTGAGCCAACTATTATTATTATATTACTTACATTATTTTCAATGGTTAAAATGTGGTTTACTGAGTTCCGTTGAAGTCGTAACAGCGCAAATAACGCCGAAGGGTTCAGGTCGCCCCAAAGAGGTCGTTACGCCACAAATCGTCGATAAAATCCATGGAATGATATTAGACGATCGGAAAATTAAGATTCGTGAGATGGTTGAGGCATCAAGCATTTCGAATAATCGGGTATATGTACCTATATCATATTTTACATAATTTTTTGGACATGAGAAAACTATCCGCGCGATGGGTGCCGCGATTGCTCACAATCGATCATAAACGCAACCGAGTGACCATTTTAAAGGATTATCAGCATGGAAAAACTCAACAAATTACTATATGAACTGCTACACCATCCAGCATATTCGCCCCTTGTGGCTATTTCCTGTTTCCAAACCTAAAAAAATGACTGGGCGGTAAGAGTTTTATTTCCAATGAAGAGGTCATCATTGAAACAAATGCTTATTTTGAGATTTTGGAGAAAACCTATTATTCGGAGGGAATAAACAAATTGGAAAAACGCTGGGTTAAGTGTATCGAGCTAAAAGGAGATTATGTTGAGAAATAAAAAACAAAAAAGTCACTAACTTATCAAGCAACCCTCGTATGATTGGAAATTCCGTGGTTTAATGAAAGTGAACAGTGTCAAATGATGTTACTTGGGAATAGCAAAAATGCAAATGCTGTTTACAAAATATCTCTTTTAAGGAAAGCGCAAAAAAGCCGGTTTAGTTTATTTTCCTGTGATTAATATCATGTGAAGGATTTCTGCTGGATAATGACAAAAAAAATATAAATAATTAAGGTATTTGTCATTGTGACGAAATTGAAATAACATTCCACCCGATTGAGATCTTAGTATGAGGAAATTTTTTGCAGGACAGGAAACTATATAAGTAAATGTACCGTTTCTGCTATCAGTTGACCATCTAGTGTGTATTCTCTATGCGCATGGAGCATGGGTATAAAATTAATTACCTACTTCTAGCCGAGTTTTTAAATAAAATACTTTTCTGCAGAAAGAAATAAACATGAAATAAAATATACGTACAAGAATTTCATGACACAAAAAAAAATCAAATAAAAGGATTAGATATTAGGAAAATAAGAATTTTTGTTCAGATTTTTATTTTTCATATGTTGCCACCAGGGATCATAATTCATCGCGATCCCAGAGAGATTCAAATGAATTTTAACACTTCACTTCGAAAACCACTTTAATAACCTCCTAAAATAAATAACCCCCCGTTGTTTAACTGGCCTATATTTCTTCTAATTAATTGCGGTTTGCCGCAATAGTGCG
Organism: Cheilosia vernalis; assembly: GCA_949126925.1. Classification (NCBI taxonomy): domain Eukaryota; kingdom Metazoa; phylum Arthropoda; class Insecta; order Diptera; family Syrphidae; genus Cheilosia; species Cheilosia vernalis. The sequence goes on from OX421358.1 coordinate 48,375,179, forward strand.
TTATAGTGGCAGAGTATAATATGTGCCACGTACTCTTCATTATTTTCACGTTTTTTTTTTACTCACCTGTATATATTCCGGACATAGGTGTTTTAACACCGCTAGCTTGACTTACAGCTGATCTGGTGAACGCCCCACATGTGGGCATTGCATTAAAAAATGATCCTGCAATGTTGCATACTCCTAGCGTCAACATTTCCTGCGAAGCATCTATGGAGCTGTCGTTTACTGAAGAGGGTAAAGAAATATTAGGAGTTAAATTAACAATAATAATAATACAGAACCACATACCAAAGGATTTAGCTATTGCAACGTTAGCTAAAACTGCAACAATAGGCACAACAAATATTCCGCTTCCAAGCTCTTTACATATATCAAAAAAAAAGAATGTTGTGTTTCCATGCGTGATAGTAAATGGAGGAAATTGCAGAGAAGGGGTTGTGGAGTTTACCTTTGTTGACAAAGTAAATGGAATGCTATCGCGTCCATCTCTATTTGCTAAATGATACGCTACTAATGATGCACAGAATACAACAATTGCGTTTCTTGAAATGCTAATGTACCAGAGAAATCGCTTCAAGAAACTTCGGAACATACTTGTTGTTGAAAATTCAATTCTGCTCAATTGCTGTTTAATATGAAAAATAAAAAAAAAAATAGAAACGTTAATACATACATTTACGAAAAAAAGTTCTTATTAGGAACAAAATTCACACACCGGATTTGAATAGAATTTATCCTAGATGTCAATAAAAAGGCCAGATTAAAATCGAAAACAGTAGTTTTTAGAAACTAGCTTTCTTTTATTTTTTTTTTCGGGAAAAAATTTCAGTGAATGCCTATTGGTTCTCAGAGAAACCACCAACAAAATGTTAACAATAGCCAGTACAAAATAAAATAGCAGTACCTAATTTATTCCTTGGTTCATGCTATCTATCTCTATATATATAAAATTGTTGCAAGTGCGTTGTGACTTTATAACTCACGAACGGCTAAACCGATTTCAATGATTTTTGGTGTGTTTTATTCGTCTTGAAAGAAAAGTTGGAAAATTCTCAACAGGTGGCATTGAAGGCACACATTTCGTTTTTTATGGGGAAAAGCACTTTGAAAAAATATAAATTAAATCGAGTAGTGACACTTCAAATACACAAAAAAAAAAATTTTTAATTTTCAAAGCAATTGTTGCTGTCAATTATCATTATATTAATACGTGAACATCCAAGCTTTCCGTACGCTTTTTTGGCATTTAATATGAAATGAGGAGAATGAAACTTATCTTATTTGAAAGGTGCTGTGCCATAGATGTGCACAAACACAAAATCGTGGGTATATGTCGCCATTAAGACTGGTAAAATTAAGTTAAGACTTCCCCATACAAAACAGGTACTAAAAGGATTTTGGTGACAATCAAGTTTTCGCTGTCATGTTTCCATAGTAACGTATTTAATCATCTAAGATTAGAACCTGTTGAAGAGAATCATTTACCCATAAAGGTATGCAATTTACCTGCCCCTAAAAATAAGCAATAATTGTAAGAAATTTATTAAGGGGAATTATTTATTATTTGTCGCCACTATACTATTACCATAGTAACGTACCTATGTATTAAAAACATAAATCATTTTAGATTAGAATCTGTTTCCGATGGAGCAGCTCATTCATTTACGTATTTTTTAACTTTCTGCATTACGTAGATAGTAAGAGAAAGATATCTATTATTTTTGTGCAAAATTTCGAACTCGAGATATTAATCAATTCTGATATAACGATGATAGAGGAAATAAAAAAAGTGGATTGCAAAATTCTGTCCGGTCTGTCGGTCTGTCCGTCCTTCCACAGGCTTACAGCCTAAACGGCTTCCCTGATTACGTTCAAACCTCGGATTTGGAGTTTTTGGGCTTACAGTTCGGGAGGTGTTTTTTTTTTTTGCAAGGTAAACTCAAAATTAATGGTACTTCCTATATACAATTTTCGTACCAGTTTGATTTGATCGAAAACGGCTCTAACGATTTCAACCAAAATTGATATTTAAGCTTAGGTAGGTGAGGTCACCATGACTGCGTACCCAGTTTTTGGCTAAAAATTCGAACAACGGTACTTTTGAAATTTCGACATATCTCGAAAACGCTCCATACGATTGTAACAAAAATTATTTTCTAAGGAAATGTGGTCATTTATAACTTAATAGCAAACTCAGTTCTTCTCTATATTATCGTACAATGGATTTTTGAAAAAAGTATTTTGAAGTTATTACTTCTTTAGGCGCGTTGGGCACTCTTAGATGGGAAGAAATTAATGAATTCGCGTTACCTTTATGTAAAACGACACCGCGTCATCGTCACCGAAAAACCGACACCCGACGGCGCTGTTGTCCATTTTCTGAGAAACTCAACCGATCTCATGAAACTTTGTATGTGAGCATGGTTGTATGCAGCTAGAAGATAGGATAGTTTTGGACCCGATAGGTGGCGCTTCTGTCGATTTATTTGAGAAACTCAACCGATCTCAATGAAACTTTGTTTGTGTGCATGGTTGTATGCAGCTAGAAAGATAGGATAGTTTTGGACCCAATAGGTGGCGCTGTTATCCGTTTTTCGACAAACTCAGCCGATCCCAATGAAACTTTGTATGTGTGCATGGTTGTATGCAGCTAGAAAGATAGGATAGTTTTGGACCCGATGATAGGTGGCGCTTCTGTCGATTTTTAGGATATTTCATTTACGAATTAAATGGAAATTGTAATATGTATGTATAATTTTTGTAGATGAAAATTCATAAATTTCATTGGTATTCATTTCAAAGAATACCAATTAATTACTAAATTCAATATTTCATGTAGGTATATATATATATATAATATTTAATGTATGTATTTGGAAATGTATGTTTTAAGCAATAGATTGCAATATTTTTATGTAAAATAATATGCATTATTTTTCATGTACAATAGCGCTTTAAATGAAAGTGAAAATTGTAATATAATATTTGTAGTAGTAGTTTATAATAATCAATAAAGAAACACTTCATTTAAAAGTATTTCCTGACGATTCGAAAATGCACACGTAATTATGCAAGTAAAAACTTCTCTCTTCACTCCCGGAGTGCCTGTCTTTTTTTTTTAATTTAGTTTTTTTTTCAGTTTACCGGAAAACGGCGATAACGATTTTGAGCAAAATGCAAACTTAGAGTCAAATGAATGTTTTCAAAACATATATCGAAAATCCCATCTTTGATTTCGATAAAACTTAAAAAAACGAAGCAATGCTCACATCACGAACAATTACCTACATCTTATAATCGGTTTTCAACTAAATAGTGACGCAATAGTATTTTCCAAATAAAACATTGCAATATTTGGTACTGTTTTGTCTGGCAAATTTTACAAAAACCGCTATAACGATTTTGACCAAAATAGATATAAAAGATAATAAGCATTCTTAATATGATTCTGTTAAAACTCTGGGGGCAAGAGTGGTGTTCTATCGTCCTGCTATGAACTGCTAAACATGCTCAGAAATAAGGGATTCTATGTCCATATGGATGCTCTTAACGAGAAAGTTTTGTTCGACCCAGTCGTGCACTTTATTTTTCCATGTATTATAGATGTCGCTCTTTTCTTTTCGTTTATAAAAAAACATAAATAAATAACGAGAATAACAGTAGTACGTTTTTTAGTATACATTCTTATAAAAGGTATGGTCGATTTTCGACCACAAGCGATACTAGTTTTAATTATTTTCCAAGCAAATTTTTGTTGTCAACAATTTTGATATTTTTTTTTTAAATATAACCGACCTAATAAGTTTGTTTATGTTTACTATGTTACATTAAGTAACTTTTTGAAATGGAGTAACTTTCTCCATTACGTAGTAAGAGAAAGATATTCGGCCCTAGCGAGGTATCCGTCGGAACGGAAAATTCTCCGATTTTATACGATTCGGAGGATTTTTGCTACGAGGTATTTTTCGGAACAACTGTTCGGAGAATTGTTCCGACATTTTGCAACGCATATCGGCGAATTATGTTGAAGTGCGATGAAGTGCATTTTCTTGTTTAATTTTTGACATCTAGGCTCCGATATCCTCCGAGAGAAATTGGTTGCGGAATTTGTTTACGATATCCTCCGAGTACAATGAGTCGCGGAATTTATTCACGATTTGCGGTAAAGTGTTAAATAAATTAATAATAAACAATATAGCAACGAATTTGTTTGTATTTATTGACTAAATTTGTGTTTCCAGTGCAAAATCTAGCGAAAAACCAAGCACCAAACAATACGAGGATGTGAAGTCGATGCGTCATCGCATTTCAATTATATTTTCCGAGAACGGATACCTCGAATGCGATTTGCTGTTCCGACAGAGTATGCGCTGCGGAGAATTTTCCGTTCCGACGGATACCTCGCTAGGGCCGGGTTTCGTACAAAATTTCGAACTCGAGATTTTAATCAATTCTGATATTACGATGATAGAGAAACTCAAAAAAGTGGGTCGCAAAATTCTGTCCGGTCTGTCCGTCTGTCCGTCCTTCCACGGGCCTACAGTCTAAACGGCTTCCCGGATTACGTTCAAACCTCGGATTTGGAGTTTTTGGGCTTACAGTTCGGGAGGTGTTTTTTTTTTTCAATGCAACCTCAATATTAATGGTACTTCCCATACAACATTTTCGTACCAGTTTGATTTGATCGAAAACGGCTCTAACGATTTCAACCAAAATCGATATTTAAGCTTAAGTAGGTGAGGTTACCATGACTGCGTACCCAGTTTTTGGCTAAAAATTCGAACAACGGAACTTTTGAAATTTCGACATATCTCGAAAACGGTCTATACGATTGTAGCAAAAATTAATTTCTAAGGCTATGTGGTCATTTATAACTTAATAGCAACCTCAGTTTTTCTCTATATTATCGTACAACGGATTTATGAAAAGAGTACCTATTTTTTTAAAAATATAGTTTTGTCTAGTTAACTTAAAACGGCAATAACGATTGTGACCAAAATGCAAACTTAGAGTCAAATTGATGTTTTCAAAACTATTGCGTCCTTAATTTTCAATTCGAAGCACCGAAAACGCTAATTTTAGAAACTGCTCATATCTCGAAAACCCCATCTTCGATTTCGATAAAATGTCAAAAACGAAGTATTTCTATAATCCGGAACAATATCATACAGTCAGTTGTATTTTTCCAAATAAACATTGCAATATTTGCAACTGTTATATCTGAATAGTTTTACAAAAACAAAAACTTCATTTGCACCGCACACACGAGCATCGGGATATTCAATTTATAGCTACTAATGCAAATTCACAAACGCCTGAATTATTACCTACATAATCTTTCTAAAGATATCGGTCTATCACGAGCAATACTTCCAATAATTGAAAACTTAAATCATATTCCAATCAAAATTAAAAACATATCCTTAGGTCAAAAACAGAAACTGCTACTAGTGATACACTGCGCTAACTCGCCAAGCGCCCTGTTCGATCAGATACGAATAACGAGATCTTAACTCAGTACGCCTGTCTCACTTGACGAGCTGCATTGTGCAGACCTACTCTAAACTGTTATACCTATGAGCAGGAGAATTTCCCTGCTCAACAAAGCTAGATCGAGTTGATGGGTAGATTACATTTAGGCTAACACTAGGTACGCTTGTCCTGTACCTGTACTACTCAAATATCAAGTGAGGAGACCATACAAAATAGTACAGTAGACGCTTTCGACATTGCCAGTTAAGTTACTGAGAGCTTTAACCTTTAAAAACTTATATTGTTACTTTATATAACTGCCATATGAGATGAATATCCAAAAGAGAATTTTGTTTTGTGTAACAATTGTGGTATTCTGCTCATTAGTGAATAGGGTCATGGGGAGGGCAACTCAAAGGTACCATAACACCTTCGGTACCGGTGTAGAGAGAGAAGGGAAAAGGCTTACCAACCAAGTTGATAGGTGCGGTTAGTTTTCTTCTTGGCTGTTACAAATATTTCGTCGGTCGCTGATGGACTATATTGTTAAGCATCGTGTCTTTGCTTAAACTCGATGGTGGATGTATTCGATTGAATGGCAAAAAAGAGGCTTGCCTTATGCGCACATTTTCATTTGGTTAGTCGAAAGAATGCAACCAGACCAAATTGATGACTTCATATGTGCCGACATTCTAGATCCCGAAACCGATCCAAACTTGCATGATGTCATTATTACAAACATTATTCATGGGAAGGTTTGAAATTGGTACCAGTATTTTTATTTCACATTTTCTGTTTGGTGCGAACCAACTTACAAACACACATGAAAACCAATATAACAGCTCACTAAAATTCGATCACATTTCGGTTACAAGTCATTCCCAAATACATTATACAAACTGTTACGGAAATATGTCTGAAATGTAGGAACAGCGCTTACTATAACCATCAATTTCTACTTATGAGTTCTGGACCCGATAGGTGGTGCTGAAAGATAGGATACCACACTATAGGTGGTAGGGTGGTACTTTGCAAAACATAAGCGGTATAAGAAAACGATTTGTGGCACCTCCCATTCAAAAATAAAATAAAGCGCTATTTCTAAAGTTGCATAATTAAAATTATAATGGACATTGTCCAAATAAAGCACTTTGCAAACCTCAGCGGATTTCGCATATTCAGAACGGCTTGCCATTGGTATTTAAGCGTCTACATAAAATAGCATGGGCATTGTGCATGCTCGAAATTATTACTTTCATTACATTAACGAATTCGGGCGGAACGAAGTTCGCGGGGTCAGCTAGTATAATATAAAAGAGAATGACGTCGAAAAGAAATTGGTCGATTTAAACTATTTTAGGGCATATAGCGAGATAGGACAACGGGTTGTGGCACCTCCCATTCAAAAATAAAATTTCGAAATGTGAGCAGGACTTAATACGAAAGGTACGGCAGTGCCGGATGGGTATATAGCTACACATAAAAGAGACTGACGTCCGTATGTGGAATCAGACATAGGCTAATTTTTGTCCTGAAAGATTGGGAATAGAAATCTGTATGGAGAACTACACTTTGAAAAATAAAAATAGTGGAAAGAAAAACGGGTAGTGTCAACAATACAACAAAACTTATTAAAATTTTAAAATTTTTGAATTCTTTGGATGTTCCGGCTGAAATAGAAAGTCTACTCAATTATAACTTTGTTGCGCAATCTCAATGCACCGGAAGTATGCAACGGAACGCGTTTGATTGATTTGATTGTGAAGAATCTCAAATCAAATGTCATGCAAGCGACGATTTTGAGGGGAAAACTCAAAGGCTTAAGGCTGGGTGGCTGTGTATACGTTTCTGCGCCCCGTAGTTTCTCGCAGCTCTTAAGAGATAATTGACCGGAGTAAACGGTTTTCAATAGGATGTTTTTTTCTGCGCCCCGGTGGGGCAATCCCTAGATCAAACATTTTTATTTTTTTTTATAATTTAATTTTGTTACCAATGGTCGCTATTGAAGCACAATTTTAATTTTTTTTCGCTTACCATCTTAAAACTGCAAGTTAATATTACTAAAAGCAAACTATCTTTGTGGATTAACAAGAAACTATTTTTTTAATCTGGAAAAAAGAGAATGGGCTTTGCATATTTGTATGTCTGCTCAATCAATAACAACTAGATATTTTGTTCATAAAATAGTTAAATTCGAATTTTGAAAAGATTACTATTTTACTGCATTCAGAATTTTGTTTTAGAGTTTACGCACACATATGCAATGTAGTTCAAAAAATATCCGGCATGGCGTTATTCGATTTTTCTCTAAACTTACTCTCTATTGAGAATCTATAGTTTGCAAATTTTCGCTCGCTGGAGCTGTTTGAACAGAAAATGACAACAGTTTGTTTATTTCGTTTTGTTTGGGTTTCTGATAGATAGGTACGGTACATACTAACATTGTTGCTGTTTGATAAAGTCAAGGGAGTAACAATGAGATAAATTTTGATAATACGAAAAACATTGATATGAGAGTGGGTGGGGAATGGGTGACGACTTTTTTTGTTGTACATAAGGTTTGTTTGACATGGGCCCTAGTGCGCTCTGGGTTAACCCTAATGTGTTCGATATAGCACTGAATTCGCCCTGGTACTGAAAACCTGTGTTTGACATGACTTCTAGGGCGCCCTAGTTGTGCACTGAACTGACCCCAGTTATTTTGTCGGGGCAAGAACTCAGTGCTGAGTTGCGCTGTCTTTCGCTTGCTGTTTTTCGTTTATTTGAATATCGTAATAAAGATAAATACAATAAATTTGATATTCAAAGGGGAATTGTTTGAAAACAACAACGTTTATGGACTAAAACCAAAAACTAAAAAAAAATGAAAAAAATCTGGAATCAAAGCTGATTACATTTTTTAGTGCATCGCATATATTGCAAACAGTTTTATCAACTTGTTTGCATTATGGCAAGCACAAGATCAGAATTGAGTTCACTCATTTTTAACAATAAACAGAGCAAAGTGTTATCATCTTCGTACTTCGTTCACCAAAACATAAGTATTTTTCAAATTCAAAAACTGTCAGACTTCAGGGCAGCATATTTTGCGTTCGATATGATAGCCGAATTTTTAGGGTTGTGCAGGTTTTTTAGCTTTGTTTGTAGAAGTTTCAAATATCATTGTTTTATATTTCCTTGGAAAAGAAAAACGTTCAATGTTTGTGTTTTTATTTAGATATTCTGAAATAATTTGCTTACTATTTTCTACTGTTACGCGTTCAGATAATTGAAAAAAATGCAAGATGTCGAAAGTGTTAAAAAGAAAAACACATTGGCTTTAAAATATTAATTATTTACTGTTTATTGATAGAAAGATTCATTTGTCGGTGCCAAAACAGATGGTTTGGTAAGTGATAGGGTCATTTGTGAAATTAAAATGACCTTCATCAGCCAGATACTTAATAATTATGGAAGGTGTAGAATAAGAAATTAATTGTTTGAAAATTAATAATGAATATTTGGAGCTAAAAGAGACCCACAAAAATTTAAGGGTAAGTTCATATTACCAAGAGATAATTTAGCTTTCCTGTGTTTGGGCCCTATGAAATTAAAAATAAGATAGAAGATAAATTAAAAGAAGGTAGGTATTTTCTGAGAAATGCAAATGTAAAATCCGAGAATTTCTAGGGCAAATGCAAGTATTGAACGCTTAACTAAAAAACAAAGTCCATAAGTAAATTTCTGCTTCAGAAAAAATGCCCTGTTTGATTGTTCTTGTTTTTTGAATCTCCTTTTACGTTGTGATGGCGGAGATGCTCAGTATGACCTTCAGATGTCAAAAAAAAATTTAAATCGAATATGTGTGTAAACACCGTGCGCTCGGTATGTGTGTGGCGTGCTACACGTCATTGAGAAAAGAGGGAGTTGTAATAACCTGTAACGATCCGTTACAAAACTAGCCTACAACCCTTCCTCCAACCCTGATCACCACCACTGGACACCACTGCAAGTACCACTAACGGGGCTACCAACAAACCCGAAGCACCCACCGCCAGCGCCAGCGCACCACTCAGCACCAGCAGCCAAATAACAACAAACACCAGTGACGATTTTTAATTCGCACTTAGAAGTCACACTGACTTATCAACGAAAATTGCAAAACGGATTCGGGAGCACAGTACACTCAGTTGCTGGTCCTTGGCGCTGACCCTGTTCTCTAGAGACTGGCACCATTCTCTAAATTTTTGGCGGCTGAATTCTGCTAGCAGAATTGGCCATCCGTATATAGAAGTTGTCGGGTTGTATTGTGAGTTATCCGATCAACCAAAGCTTCTTTCCTTTCCCCCGTAGGGTTGTATTGTGAGTTATCCGATCAACCATAGCTTCTTCCTTTCCCCCGTAGGGTTGTATTGTGAGTTATCCGATCAACCCCTGCCTCCGTAGTTAAGAATTAAGTATCAATGAATAGTTAAGGTCAATTAAGAAGAAATTATTAACTAATTGTTAAGAATAAAAGTGTAACGTACACGCAACTCACTAAGGGATACGCAAAATTGAAAAGAGAGATAAACACTACAATCGGCAGACCGATGTTATCGAAAAACCACAACCAACCATGGTTGCGGCGCAGACGTAATAATGAGTTAATGGTACCAACTCTTTCCTCCCTGTCACCAATCGTAAGACTTGTGACAGGGGACCGTGTATGTAACCAAACTATAAAAAAAAAATTTACACGGCGTTTATTTCTAACCTCTGACCACGGATCAACCCTTATGACCATGTCACCACAGGAACCGAATATGGTCAATCCAGGCTGCCTGGCAGAGGGTGTTCGGATCTTCAGCAGCGTCAGGCATGCTAGTTTTAGCTCCGTCCTACGCTCGTCGGAATGGGGGGGATCTTGCTACCAGAAAAATGCCGAACAGTGTTACATTAATTTCATGCCTGTCTCTAGCTGTAATTTGAGAAGAATATTAAACCGAAGAAGAGTGAAGGCCCGAAGTGGTCTGAAGGTAATACATAAGTTGTCTGATAGTCACCTTAGGATTAAGGTGCAACCGATAACCGTAGGGTGAGAACGAGATGAATTGGTTCCCACGAAGTGTTGACCAACCCCTATGATGTCACCGAACAATCGTTCATATGTACATCACCGTTGGTAACTATTCCACTTCAATCGTAATATATAGTTACCCCTTTGAAAAGAGAGAGGGTTGAACTTCTCTAGTCTATACAGGTGTCCTCACGTTCCCGAAGATCATCACATCCGATTACCTTAACTGTCTCTATTCACTATCTATAACGGTGTTCATCGTTCCGTAGCTAAATGAACCGGAAATATCTTCATAAACACAAATAATTAAACCAGGATGTACTATACATAATCCATGAATTAATTTTTATTTTATCATTAACCCTAACCAACTAACCTATCTTTGGACAACATGTGTCCGATGGATATAGGAAATCCATAGGGTCTATTCTTAACAATCGGAATGTCTTAATGCTACGCTTACAATACAGGGGGAAAATTGAAAGGAATCATTTAATAAAATAATATATAGATGACCACTCTCCATAATCAAAATACCTACAACTCAAAGGTAAGAGTGTATCTCCAACGAATTCTAACGAAGATCGTGGATGTCAAACTGACTAACAAAAAAAAATTCTTATACCCAATATAATAATGGATAGATCAAAATTATCTCTCGAATGCCAGAGGGGCACTAACCTTGCGTAAGATAGTAAAACGAAATACAAACAAATTAATGAAATTACAGTATGCTACTCGAAAAGTCAATCAATCGATGATGGTACAAAAACTGTCATGGACTTACCCCAGGTTTCTTGAAATTCTCACAATTCTTTGGGACACGTAACGTAGACTGCAGGTGGGAGATGTTGTGCACAGCATCGCTCCTGAGTGTTGAACCGGAATCTAAAGCGGGGATAAAAAAAAAAAACAAGCGAAGCAGGTGCCACAGAATACGAACACCACACAATACGAATTGATTATTTCCTTTCTCTGTAGCGAATTTGACACCGGAAAAGTTAATTAAAACTTGTAATTACTATTATACGCAAAGCTAACTATTTCATCAATAGATAGTTAAATTTCCCCCAAAGTTAGTGTTTCTTTGGGGGAAACCCTGGATCCGACGAGTGTACCCCACCGGCAGACAAAAAGCACATCACAAACCGTATTCTTGATATATTATGAAATAACAAAAATTTATTCGTTCTGTGCTAGTTTCGGTAGAATAGATACAATCGGATTGTGGTAGCTGAAGTAAGATATGTACATTTGAGACTGTAATCTGTCTAGATTACGCTGGAAGACAGCATCGATGGTTGTTCCATATCGTGTTGTTGAAATTTTCCGGTTGGAGTTCATTTGAAGATTAAATTTATCTTATTTCAATCGGCTTGCATTGCATATTGTAGAGATGCTGGTCTACGACATTTTTGTTAGTTGTTGTCCAGCTGTGATTTCTGCGTGCCTGGTAATTCACGAAAGATTTGACACCGAATTTCCTCGAGATGTCCGTCACAGGGAAGAAATGTGAGACCATTATATATGTTTACACATCAAAAAATGCACCTTATTCCTGTGAGCTGTCTGGTTTAAAAGCTTAAAAGTTGTAGGTATTAACAATTCCCATTCATCAGTTTCTGTATAATGTAATAATCGGTAAGAGTTATATGGATCTCACTATACAGTTAGTACGTAAATTATTGCAATGTAACTGCTAGAACTACATATATTAGACTTGAATATTTTGGTGACTTGAAGTTTTTAAAAACGAGTACAAAAATAACTAAGAGAAGCTCTGCTTTTCTAATTGGCAGATAATAAAAGTGCTTAAACTGCTTAGCTTTAGCATGGCTTAAATTAGACTGCAATAATAAAGTTCGCAGTTGATAGAATAATACACATAATACCATATCGCTTTTAGTTCGATGAAATGTGTAGATTACCAGCACATATCATTAAATTTATGTAGTGTTATTAGGTATCCCCTAAGTAGTACAGAATACATTTCGATTTACTCACAACGGCCGAAACGTAAAGTTACATATTGATACAACTTTCATCTTGTTAAAATTTAAGAAAAGGTCTCCTAATAGCGGTAAGAAACATTGTATTGTCCAACCCCTTGGTGTAAAATTTTGTAAAAGGACAAATAAATACAACCATGAATAGTGTATCATCCCTAGGCTAAGTTCGGTGGGCGCAGATTCTTCGTTTAACTATACAAGAACCCCATCCTAGACCCACAAACAAAGCAAAAGCAACAAACAAGCCGATCCAATTTTATATAAAAATATAGTGCCTTACTAATAATCATTTTTAACCTTCACGCTAAATATTTCCTAGGTCACAATAAGCAGTTTTGTATGGAAAATTTCGCCATTGTGAGCTCGAGAAATTTAGCCTGGACACTAAAAACGATTATTAGTACCGCGGATAGATTATTGAATTTTGGATACATATCTTGAAAAGTAGAAAATTTGCGTTTGGATTTGTACGTAATTCGTAGAAAACTGGATATCACACATACTAACGGTTTCGGTCTATTCAGACAGAGTTTACAGCTCAATACAGCTTCCTATCGCCCTAGGCGGTGTCATCGCAACTCATACCCCGACTACTCATACCCCGCACCTAGCGACATCTACATCTCAACTCTACAACTGGACATTTACCTTCTTACTACTCACCCTTATCGTTCCAGTTGTAATCTATGGTATTTAATGTCAAAAATAAGTGTTACCATATTCCAAATCAATTTGTGTTCGATGTTTGGTGGTGTGTAAACCATTTTGTGAAATGGAGTAGGCAGGTTATATTCACTTATGAATACGGACACACATATTGTATGGATGAATATATTTGCGAATATATGTCGCTTATTTTCTCAGATTCTATAAAGTTAAAATACTTTGCTTCAAATGTGTTTAATTCTACTTAAAAAATAAACAGTTATTTTGCGATCTACTCGCCGTGATGTCCAATGCAAGAGTGAGGCTAATGCCACCGCAATGTCATACCATTGCCCGACGAATAGCGGAAAGAAAGAGAACGAACGGCAACAGACAATGCATGTGATAATATGTGCTCTATTTGCACGAGAGTAGGTACATAACACCCCTTAACGCCCAGTTGCTTTCTCCTGCTGCTTCCGTATTCGTTCGGATCGCCGTACGATAACCGTCTGCGAACCCAACTGTGGATTTTTGGAGAGTTCTTCTTCGTTGACCGATTTGGTTGGAGAATCATCATAGTTGTAATGTTGTCGTTGTCGCAGTTGATCAACGTGCCGTTTGACAACCTGTCCCCCCTCGAGAGTAACCTTGTAGGATAATGGCCCGGTGCTAGCCTGAACTACTCCAGCAACCCACTTAGGTCCTTTTGAGTAGTTTCGCACCCAGACGAGATCACTGCTATCAAATGAATGAAGGGTTTTAGTGCTTTCTGATGTTGACTGATCTGTTTGTGATCCTTGTGTTGACATCGCATGAGGATGTATTTTGTCGAAGAAAGTTTTTATTTGTCGATTATACAGCAACTCCGACTCAGCAGAAATCGGGACAGATTGAGTTGAATGTCCGAATTGTCGTCCATCTTCTTGAGATAATTTTTTGCAGTTTGCACCATTCGCTCCGCTTGGCCATTTGACGAAGGATGAAAAGGCGCACATGGAATGTGACGAATCAGGTTGTTTCCACAAAATTGTTTAAAATCTTCCGACGTGAATGCGGTTCCGTTATCCGAGACGATACTATCTGGAAGTCCATGCGTTGCAAAAAGCGTTCGAAAAACTTGAACAGCACATTTTGACGACGTTGACTTCACGTGATGAACTTCCAACCATTTAGAGTAGGAATCTACTACGAGGAAAAAAATACGTCCTTGAAAAGGTCCGGCGAAGTCTATGTGGAGCCTTTGAACACGGAAGTTGTGTAACCTCCCAGGGATGAACTTCTGCATGCCGCTGTTCTGGTCGAGTTTGTTGGCAGCTTTGACACGTTTTGACAATGTGCTCACAGTCGTCCCCGATATTCGGCCACCACACGTAGCTGCGTGCTAATGCTTTCATACGTACAATGCCGGGGTGGCCCGCATGAAGTGCCTTTAGAACCTTTTCCCGACCGGCCTTGGGAATAACTGTCTTATTTCCCCATAGCAAACATCCCTTTAGTGTCGATATCTCAGTTCGTTTGTCGAAGAACGGACGCAGCTTCTCATCCTCTGGTACCTTCTCCGGCCATCCCCTTAACGCCCAACTGAGCACTTGCGAAAATACCTTATCAGTTTTTAGCGATTTCTTCCGGTGTGAGGACTGGATCCGCCAATGTTTCCAACATGAGGACGTCTGCGATCGAAGGTATGACAAAGGACGGCACCGACTCCGTAAGGAGAGGCATCACACACCAGGCGTAGGGGCCGCTTTTGGCTATAATGAACCAGAATTCTGTCCGATGAAACGAGCATTTTGAGTTTGTTGAATACTGCCTCGTGTATGGTTGTCCATTTCCAAAACATTACGAAGCAGAATCCACAAGCAGGGCGAAGCAATTTCACGAAATCAACTCAGCAGTGTAATGGTTGTGGTGCTACTCATAACCGAATAACATGTCCATATCGCGATGCAGTATGCTCAAATTGCGGTAAAACGGGCCATATACAACGAGTTTGTCGCTCGGCCAAATGCACTTCGTCCAACAAATCAGCCAGCAAGAGTCGTCGGCCAAATAAAATAAAATCTAGCGTCAATATTATCCAACCGCTGACTGATTTAAAGAAGCATGTTATTTTAACTATCAACAATCATCAGTGTAATTTCGAAGTCGATTCTGGATCTAGTTATACGATCATTTCGTTCGTCACCTATAAAGAAATTTGGCCTCAACAGCAGCCTTGTTTTAACTACATGTGAAGTGCAACTTGTTGATTTTCAACGTAATCCTATTCCAATCGTCGGCGTCACAGATATTGATGTCATATATTATAATGGAAACACAATCTCCAATCTCCCAATCATAGTTGTGGACGGCAACAAATCTAGTGTCTTGGGATGTAATTGGTTCGCGCCTATGGGAATAAGTCTTCAAGGAGTAAACTTCGTGAACGATGATCGTGCCATCAAAGATGTTGTTGCCAAGTAGCAAGTACAAGGATCTTTTCGCTGAAGAGCTAGGTTGCTACACGGGTCCACCAATTTCATTGGAAATTAATGACGACGTTCGTCCAACAAGACTATCCCCACGTCGAATTCCTCTTGCCATAAGGGGAAAGGTGGCGGCAGAGTTAGATAGGTTGCTCCAGCAAGGGGTGCTGGTTCCTGTTGAATATTCCGATTGGGCAACACCAATAGTACCAGTTCTGAAGAATGATGGGTCCATAAGGATTTGTGGAGATTACAAATCCACCGTAAATAAGGCGGTAAAGCCTCATTGCTTTCAGATTCCAGCTATCAGTAGGGTGACGTGGTCGTAAATGCACCACCCTTTTTTCAAACGACCATAACATTTTTAAAATAAGTTTTTTTTGTTTGGTATTTTGACATACATTTTATGAATTTGTTATGGAAATATGTATAGAGTAAATTTGTTGATAGCATGTGAACATTTTAAGTTAAAATGAATTGTTCAAAAAATGAGAAATGGTGCATGGTGCACCATGGTAGGTACTAAATGCACCAGTTGTATGTGTATAATGCACCACCTATTATTTTAAAAATTAAAACAAATATTTCAATAGATAAACACAGTTTTATTAGACAAAAAAACAGTTCATTGCAACTTTGAAGAACATATAAATAAAAATAAATACTAATGACTTCATCTTCACATCAAAATAAAAATAAGTTAACAATAAAACAAAAATAACAAAAATAAAATAGGTATTTAAACATAAACAAAATAAAAAACTTAAAATTAATTACTTAACGAATATTTAATTTATATACAGATTCTGAGAATTTGTATAACGACTGTTGCCGCTTCGTTGGCCCCGATACAGAAGGATCTTGCGGTGGTGCATTGTGCACTACTACGGAATTTTAGGTTAAAATTTAAATAATATGCAGACAACGCATCAAGGTTATAAACTCTTTATTATAAACCAAAAATAAAAGGTTAAACAATCATTTTATTAAAGCTAAATAAAGAAAAAAGTCACTTCCACTGAAGAAATAAAAAAATTAACTTACCCTTTTTTTTTCGTTTTTCACTAAAATTGTAAAAAAAAATTCGCACACGTTCGCGCACAAAGAAAGCCACTACCAGACTGAAATCTACTATCGTTGCCGGAAAAAACGAATACTTTTGAGTGAGGTAGACACAATTACATCTGTCAGTTAGGCAGATGGAGCTATGGTGCGTGGTGCACCACTGGTGCATCTACGACCATGTCACCCTACACTTCTATCGTCAATCGAAGGCGGTAGCATTTTCGCCAAATTAGATTTAGCTCAGGCTTACACACAGCTATCAGTGGATGAGAAATCATCATTGTTACAAGCAATCGTTACGCACAAAGGAGCTTTTCGTGTAACAAGACTTCAGTTTGGAATTAGCTCAGCACCTGGGATCTTCCAAACATTTATCGAAAGTTCACTTCGAGGTATTGCTGGGGTATTGCCGTACTTCGATGACATCGTGGTCACCGGATCTGATAATAAGGAGCTCGCCACACGCCTCGACGAGATTTTATCCAGATTTAGAAATTTTGGACTACGACTACGACTGGACAAGTGTCAATTCGGTATGAAATCCATAGATTTCTTAGGATTCAAAATCGATTCATTTGGTATTCGCCCAACGACGGACAAGATAAAAGCAATAAAGGAGTTATCATCACCCAATGACAGGAAACAACTTCAAGCATTTTTGGGCCTCCTTAATTTCTACCACTCTTTTCTTCCGCAGAAAGCAACAATCGCAGAACCACTTCATCGCCTTCTTGACAAGAATGTACAATGGAAATGGATGGCCGGAGAAGGTACCAGAGGATGAGAAGAAGCTGCGTCCGTTCTTCGACAAACCGGAAAGAAAGAGAACGAACGGCAACAGACAATGCATGTAATAATATGTGCTCTATTTGCACGAGAGTACATAACAGTTTTGATTCGTTCCCTTACAGTTTAAAGAAAATAGATTCATTAATTGATTTTCAACTACAAATTGGTAGGTCGTCAGAATTTCTAAAAATTTATTTGATATATTGCCCTATTATTTGTTGAGGCTTGAGGGCTTTGAAGGCTGCAAATTATTTTGGAAGGTAACATTTCGAAAAGTAATGATATTATATATGTTTCACTTATTGTGCCATATTAAACTTATATTTTTCAAGCTATTTTAAAATATTACTAATATATATATCATTACTATTCGAAATGTTACCTTCCAAAATAATTTGCAGCCTTCATAGCCGTCAACAAATAATAGGGCAATATATCAAATAAATTCTTAGAAATTCTGATGACCAACCAATTTGTAGTTGAAAACCATTTATGCATTTATTTTCTTTACTGTAAGGGAACGACTCGAAACTAAAGTGTATAGTAAAATTTATATAAAACTAGCTGGCCCGGCGAACTTCGTTCCGCAAAAATTCGTTAATGTACCTAGTTAATGAAATTAATAATTCCGAGCTTTCGCTTCCGGTCAATTTAAATTCTTTATTCAAAAATTATATATTTTTTTTTTATCCGAGGGTAGGTGAAAATCTCCCAAAACACTATGAGAATAGCAAGCGCGTTCTAAAGATTGTTAGATACTGCAACTAAGATATAACTTATCAAGCTATTTTTCTATCATGAAATAACAACTTTTGACAGGTTACTTTCCAGTGAAAGATCCTGCGTGTTCCGCAAATTAGACGCGGTTAATCTTATCTTGTCAAGTCGAAAGGTTTCGTTCTTTGTAGTCGGCGCAATAAATTGCTCTCGTCCAAGATTTGTCGGACTGTATTGTTGATATGTCCGATTAGTCGGTTTCTATGCTTTCTCGCGAAGCTTCTAGTTTCAGCTTCGATTGTTGGAATTCCGAGATCTCTGTGGATATCGTCGTTTCGAATATACCATGGTGCTTGAACAATTTCTCTAAGCACTTAATTTTGAAAAGATTGTAGAATATTTGCATTTGTTTTCTTGGTACAACCCCAAAGTTGTATACCGTAGGTCCACACCGGCTTTAGCACTTGCTCGTATAAAAGCAGTTTGTTCTCAGTACTGAGCTGGGAATGTTTTCCGAGTAACCAGTACATTTCTCTATATTTGATATCGAGTTCTTTACGTTTCATTTTCACGTGCGAATTCCATTTCAGCTTTGCGTCGAGTGTCATTCCCAGGTATTTGGCCTCGTTTGCAAAGGGTATTCGGGCCAAGTTTAGAAAAATTGGCAAGTCATTAGTTTTCTTATAAATGAAATTCACGTGAACAGATTTGGTTTCGTTGAGGGCAATCCGCCAGTTCCTTGTCCATTCATTTACCTTATTCACTGCGGCTTGCAGTTTTGTAGTCGCTTCTTCGATTGCATTACCTACTGCTAGAATAGCTGTGTCGTCGGCGAACGTAGCAAGGGTAGTGCCATCTTTCCTTGGTATATCGCGAGTTTATAACAAATAGAGAAGCGGACCAAAGACGCTTCCTAGCGGTACACCGGCCGAAATTTTGTTTAGCTCCGGGTATTCGTTTCCATTTCTAACACGGAAGAGTCTATTACCGAGATATGATTATATTAAAAAAAAATTGTGCGACTGTATCCAACAGTCCCGAAATATATGTGTAAAACGGTGCGTGCGGTATGTGTGTGGCTTGATACACGTCATTGAGAAAAGAGGGAGTTGTAATAACCGTATTCTTGATATATTATGAAATAACAATAATTTATTCGTTCTGTGCTAGTTTCGGTAGAATAGATACAATTGGATTGTGGTAGCCGAAGTAAGATGTACATTCGAGACTGTAATCTATCTAGATTACGCTGGAAGACAGCATCGATGGTTGTTCCATATCGTGTTGTTGAAATTTTCCGGTTGGAGTTCATTTGAAGATTAAATTTATCTTAAGTATTTCATTCGGCTTGCATTGCATATTGTAGAGGTGCTGGTCTACGACAGTTTTGTTAGTTGTTGTCCAGCTGTGATTTCTGCGTGCCTGGTAATTCACGAAAGATTTGGCACTCGCGAGAGGTTTGCCGACACGTGAGCATGCCACATACAACTGACCATGTGAGAAACATGGAACGCTATGGTGATGACGATTGTGTTGTTGTCTATCTCGGTCTCCAGTATGGACGACTGCATGATATTCTTTCCCCAAGCTCCGACATAATCTCTCGATTGTTAATATTCCGATCTGACTGTTCGTCCTGATTTTCTGCGGCGTGAAACGTTTGCCCTTCTCACTGGCGGCATGATCAAATTTGTCTTGGAATCGCCGAGTCCCACACAAACTTTCATCCCCTATATCATCCTGTCAAAGTTTTGTTTTCGAGACATGAAGTAGCTTATGGCCTTCCTTGGGCCCAAACGAAACCATCAAGCTCAAAATCTTTAAAAACTAACTGTATCGAACTGCATGAGTATTGCAACTCTGCAGTCGATGTATTAAGCAAATATGTATATAAACTTAACGAAAGACCGAGAAGGTTCTGAGATTTGTATGACGAAAGTCAGTCTTTCAGCAGGAACCAACCGAGAAGGTTGTATAAGGTTAATAAGCAAAAGTGGTTTTTTATAACATTTTTCCACTATAATATTGTCTTGTCTTTTATTTGTCTGATGGTTTAAATTTGTTTTCCTCGGATTGTGACGGGTAATACTTCTTGTGCGTACAATTTCGCTGAGCTACGATACATTTTGGTCCGTGTCGAGCCGGATAAGGTGCCAGTGACGTGATGGTGCAGGTTTTTGTTTGAAAAAAAAATAAGTGCATTGTGAGTGAGCAGGTCTCGTTTTATTGAAAAACTAAAATGGTGATGGTGAAATTGCGCTACGATGAAAATCACGCAGTCGCAAAATAAATGTGCGCGGGAAATTAATACATGATGCGTACAGGAAGTGGCGTATCATCAGCAGGCAGTGCGAAAAAATAGCACTGTACATCATTTTGTACCTACCAGCATGTAAGTAAGTAAATAGACATTGTTTCGTTGTTTACCCCTTTTGCAAGCAGAAGCGACCCATACAAATTCTTCATCAAGAATTAAGAGCAGGAGCAGGCAGGAGTGTTTGTGTTCTCGCGCCACGGCGAAAATACACACACACAGACACACCAGACACCACGAGCAGCGAGCGAGAATCGAGAAAAATATTTACAAAAAATATTCTGCCGCGCACTCGCAGCAGCTAGGAGAAGGAGAAATGGGAAGGTTTCGTCAAAAACGAAAAGAAAAAAAGGGCAACGAGCGGTCGAGTTTTGCAAGGCAGAAAAATTAAAACCGAAACAATAATACATTTTTTAGAGATAGATAGGTACCTAAGAATAATGCTTTTATAAAATTTTTCAGATAAGCCTAAAATACAGTCCACATTGATAGCAGGACAATTAACATTTCTTAGATATGGTAAAATTTTTTGTTTGCAAGTGAAAGGTGATGGTTGCGGTATTATAAAATTTCTTAGTTTTTCAGTGAATGTGCGCTGGTGTCGACAACGAGGGTGCAGGGGCAGGGTGTCTGGTTCATTTACGTTTCAGATGCAGAAGGAAAATATATTCGAATGAGTGAAGCGAGTGTGCGTATTCCTATTTTTGTGTGCTTGTGTGAAGGGGAACAACAATAATTCCATGTTTTGTTTTGTGCTTGTGTGATAGGGGAATTACAAGAATTCCATATTCTGATTCTACTTTTGTGTGATGGGAGTAATTATTATTATTATACATAATTATATTTATCAAAAACCTAAATATCGGATTATGGTGGTTGTTGTTGCTGCTGGGTTAAGATTTATTTTTTTTCAGGTTACTTGAGTTAAGTTTTTTTTGTTGTCACCTTTTTTTCTGGCCAAGTTATTAGTTTGTCGAGACATTGAAAGAGAAGGGGAAGGAGGGGCTTGAGCACAAATGTGCCAGTCGCCATTAATTTTACAAAGCGAGAAATATGGTCGAGACAAACAATGTGAATGAGCAGCGAAGCAGGTGGAACTCAGAGCACTTGAGTGCGAGTTACCAAAAATAAAAGAGAAGGAGTGAAGGAGGAACTTGAGTGTAAATGCACCAGTTGCCGTAGATCAATTTATTAGTTGAATTTTTATAGGAAAATAAAAAAAAAAAGGAGACATAGCAGGAGAAGGAAAAAACTCAAAGCACGACGGTGCTAGTTTTTAAGAGAAGGAGCTTGCAAGCAGCAGGAAAAAAAATATTTCAGAATATGCTTAATTGAGTTCTGAAAAGCAACAAACAATATAAAATTGTTGTGAGAAACTTGAATTATAAAACAGGAACATAAAACAACAACAACTATAAAAGCAGCAACAATTTTCCACCCCATTAATTTGTTTATTTCATTTAGTTAGTTCCGCATACTGGGAAAAGGCAATTGCTTAGTACCTACTGGGAAATATTTTTTTGATTAATTTTTTTATAACATTTATTTATTTTTCGCATACTGGGAAGGCAATTGCTTAGTACCTACTGCGAAATATTTTTTATTCTTTTTGTTTATTTCAACTAGGTATCGCATATTGGAAAAAAGCAAAGTGCTTAGTACCTACTGCGAAATATTTTTGTTTTTGTTTATTTCAACTATCGCATATTGGGAAAAAGCAAAGTGCTTAGTACCTACTGCGAAATATTTTTGTTTTGTTTATTTCAGCTATCGCATATTGGGAAAAAGCAAAGTGCTTAGTACCTACTGCGAAATATTTTTGTTTTGTTTATTTCAGCTATCGCATATTGGGAAAAAGCAAAGTGCTTAGTACCTACTGCGAAATATTTTTGTTTTGTTTATTTCAACCATCGCATACTGGGAAATTGCAAATTGCTTAGTACCTACTGCGAACTATTATTTATTTATTTTTATTCCAGGATAAAGCATTATTGAAATAAAATTTCTAATGCAATACACTTTTTAGGAAAAGAAAAGCAAGCAGGCATTTTTTATTAATAATAAAAAAGAGGCAGACAAGCAGGTGAAAGAGATGGAAAAAGAGCAAGCACGCAACGATAATTATACGTTGCATGCCGGAATATTTTCGATGAGCAGGATGCTGGCCTTTGTGGAGTCTCCAACCATTGGGATTTCCACGATGGCAACAGCACAGGTCAGCTTTGAAGCCTAGCAGGATGCTTGGTCGCAGGTGAAGGTGACCGAGAGCAGGATTGCGTTGGCCAACGATTGTTGATCAACGTTGAGATGCAACGCAGGGTTGCTGAAGCAGAGGCAAAATATTTGCCTCCTATGCAGCATTAAAGGAGAAGGTAGCAGAAAGAACTCCAAGATCAGGAGCAGCAGGCAGAGCAGGACATCCCATCGAAGTCCAGGTTAGTCTTCCATTTGCCAACACGATGTGTAGAACACCTGACGATCGTTCAATGGTGATATTATAAAATGGCAGGGTTTTGAGATTGATTTGTGGCAGCGATCTATGACAATGATATAATAGCGCCCGTCTACATATTTTCGTATCTAAAGGCATCGCATTGGGTGAAGCAGCAAGCAGGAAAATTGAGCAGCTCTAAGCAAATGCGAGAATGTGCGACCAGGTGGCAATGCCCGGAGAGAGGAAGCAGAAGCTGACAAAAAACCATTACCTACCCACTCGTGCAAATCTTTGAGTCATCCAATATGGCGTTGCCCGGAGTTTGCGGTGTCGAACCAAGCAGGACTTCGTGAAGGAGAAATCACTATGCTTGAATTTTCTGATGTAAGACATGCACCGAAGGAGTGCTTCCAGGACCGTGCGTACAGTGCGCCGGGAAGCAAATACAATAGTGTACTCTGTACTCTATGAGAGAGCTTAGGACGGTTGAAGCAATGATCTTCCATATGCAGGAAAAGGGAAGGAAGAGAAGGAGCAAGCAAGAAGGCGGAAACCAGCAGAAGAGAAATTGACTAGTTGTCCCTCCCGAAAGACGCCCTCATTTGGACAAAACCAGGACAAAAGCAATAGCAAGTACAGCAGGAGTGAAGGAAGCAGAGAGTGAGTCATAGGGTAAATAAAGCTATAAGTAGCATTTATTTAACATATTTTAATTATAATGAGCAAGAGCAGCGAAAATTTACTTTGATGCCTACGGCACAGGTAATAATCGAGATGGATGGCAGGAAGTATGGGCCAATAAGGGAACAACCTGACCTAGCAAGTTACCAGCTTTCCCAGAGATTGGGCTTACCAAAGTGGCAAATAGCGACCAAAGTGGCAAATAGCGAAGAGAGTGATTGGTATGAAAGGCGAGCCAGGCTTCTTGTAGGTCCACGGTTAAATTCGCAGGTTTCAGTAGAGCAGGATTTCTGGGTACTGCCCAAAGGAAGTAAATGGGAGCCAATTGTGCCTACACACAATTTGGGATCGCCACGGATGGACATTTCTAAAGAATTGCCACTTGCGTATCCAGATTATTGGAGAGCAGGTCCTGTAGATCTATTGCTAGTGTGCAGGTTTATAGCAGAGACATTTATTTCCTTTTAAGGGCATCAGCCTGATGATGTTCTAGAGATGGAAGCTATTTTTAGCTGGATAATACTCGGAAAGTATGATAGCGAGAAGGATAGCATGGGCATTGAGCTTGAGCAGGTGTCACATGTTGTACATCGAAGACAATCAACATCATGAATCGCTTAAGCGTTTATGGTAGTTGGATGGCATTGAAATGTCATCAAGCAGGTCAAAAGAGCAGGAGCATGTGGAACAGAATTTCATCAATACGTTTTCACGTGATAATTCTTGCAGGTTTATTGTGACGATTCCTTTGAAGGAATCAGAGAAGGAGCTTGGAAGCGTGGAGCTTACAGCGAGACATTATTTCTTTGCTTTAGAGAGAAGGCTAGCAGCTAGCAGGAGATTCTGAACTAAAACAGAATTCATGAGAGTGTATGAAAGAGCAGGGCACATGACACCAGTAACTGGTACAGTGCATGGCAGGCTTATATACCACATGCCACATCATTGCGTCACTGAAAAGTTTAGAGTCGTATTCGATGCGAGCTGCAGGACAAATAAGGGCATTTCATTAAATGAAGTGCAAATGCTAAGTGAAAAACTACAGAAGGATCTGCACGAAATTTTAATGCGTTTCCGCAGGCATCGAGTTGCTATTAGTGCGGATATTATGTTCAGAATGGTGAAGGTTGTGAAGGAGCAGTGGGATTTGCAGCGTATATTCTGGAGATAAGCCCGCAGGATAATTTGAGAGAATATTGGCTGACGGTAGTCACCTTTGGTATGACTTCATCAGCTTATAACACTGTAAGAGCATTAATACAGAGAAGCAGGGCAGGAGTTTTCAAAAGCTGCTAAGGAAATTATGGATGACTGTACCACGGGTGCTGATTCCGAAGAGAAGGCGATCGAATTATCGAAAAATATCGATGGTGTTTTAAAAGGCGCAGGTTATGAGCTTAGAAAATGGAAATCTAATTTCAAGGCTATAGTGAAGGACATGAACTATGAAGAGCAGGAGTCAATCTTGTTTCAAGATGATGAAAAGGCGTCGATTTTTGGTCTTAAGAGAAGGACCAATTCACACTTGCAGTGAAAACACCAGTGACTATGCAGGAAATTACGACGAGAAGGTAGTGAGCTGCGTTGTGCAACTTTACGATTCTAATGGGTTCATAGCTTCCGTTACGATTGTAGGGAAGATTCTTATCCAAGACATATGGCGTTTAAACGTTGACTGGGATGAGAAATTACCAAGAGAGATAGATGAGAGATGGAGAGATTTTTGTCAGGAAATAACATTCTTAGAGAATGTAAGAATTCAGAGATGGATAGGTACCTCGGAAAAGGTACGGAAGGAATTCATGGTTTTTCGGATGCTTCCGAAAGAGCATATGGAGCAGCGAATAATGTGAGAAAGCCAAATGGCTGTATTTAAGCCATTCTTCTCACAGCAATAACACGGGTTGCGCCACTTAAAACAGTGACAAAACCAACACCGCGATTTGAGCTTGCAGCAGCGGAGCTATTGGGACGACTAATTGTTAGCGACATCAAAACAATGGAATGTGAAGCGAATAGAGTCTCGTCTATACAGACAAACACTGAAGTCAAAAGGTGGAGATATGTTGGAGCGAAGGATAACCCTGCTGATCTCCTAACTAGAGGAGTAAACTCATCAGCATTGGTTGATAATGGAATGGTTGACAAAACCTCGGTCGAGCTGGTCATCTGAAAAGTTTGTGCCAAATGTTTCAGATGGGGGGAGGGATGAGAATAAGGTTTTTGTGATCACGAAATTCACAGCCAATTTATCTATTTATATGAAGTGCTGGAGAAGGAGTATTCCATTCATCGAATACACGTCTACATTAGAGAAGGCTATAAAAATAATCAGCTATGTACTTCACTTTATCAATGCAACTAGAGCAAAGATAAGATGACGGAAGGATGATGAGAAGAGATATGGCAAGAGACGGAGACGTTCTGTACTTCGTGTGAAAAGGAGAGAAAGAGCAGGGAACATAGCACGAAATAGAGCAGAGAATATAGCAGGAGTACTTGAACAACCGTCTTCCGAAGAGAAGATGGAATCAATTGATCACTTACGAAGAAAAGAGCAGGAAAATTATTTTGCGAAGAAAATTACTTGTATTGAGAAGCACAGGTGTTTACCTGACAAGAGCAGGATAGAATCCTTGAAACCAATTCTGGATGGTGAAAAGATTCTGAGAGTTTAGGGAAGGTCAGAGAGAGCAGAGATGGAATATGAGAGAAGGCATCCAGCAATCGTGCCAAATGGTTCTCGATTAGCTTGGTTAATCATGGAGAGCGCTCATTAAGCAACTACGCATGGAGCAGGGCAGGACATAATCCAAAGCTCCGAATTGAGCTGAGGGATTATCTACATAAGTGCTTGATTTGTGTGCGACATAACCGTCGCTTTGAGATGCAATTGATGGCTGATTTGCCACCATAGAGAGTTACAGCAGGAAAAGTTTTTCAGGGGTAGATTACGTAGGTCCGTTTGAGATCAAAATGATCGACAGAGCAGGTGAGCAAATAACAAAGCAGAAATGTTGGGTTTCCGTCTTTGTTTGTCTCAAATAAGAGCAGTGCATATTGATTTGATATCAGATCATACGTCAGTGGCGTTTATTGCTTGTTTCGGATAATTCATAGCGAGAAGGGGCAGGTGTGAAAGGTTGTATAGCGACAATGGTACAGCATTTGTCAGTACAGCGAAGGATTTCAGAATGCAAAAGAGCGTTGGCTAGTGAAGGATACTTTTGAACACTTAAGTTCGAAAGAGACGGGATGGAGATGTATGGCTCCTGCAGCACCACATCAAGGTGCAGCGCTAAAGTCAATGAAATATCATTTGACGAGAATTGTTGGTGTGATGGGTTTAGCATATGAGCAGGGTTTGACACTACTACTTGGGATGGAAGCCATCTTGAATTCAAAGACCGCTTTATCCATTGAGCAATGATCCAAACGATCTATAGGCGTTTACGCCGGGACATTTTTTGGTTGGTGAGGCACTCGTTTTACCGTTACCATTCGTAACGAATGAGATACCAAATACAAAAGGTATAAAATTATGGAAGGAGCGTAAAACTATGCTTGCGTATTTCTGGAGCAGGTGAAAGGAAGAGTAACTATCTACTCTGTATGAGAGAAAGAAATGGCGAAATACGGCTTGAGAGAAGGACAATTGTGCATAATAAAGAATAGAATTACCCACCATCGACCAGCGATTGGGCGGATATTGAGATTAGAACCAAGCAGAGAGGAGTGTTATACTGCGAGCAGCAACCAATCAACTTACGAGGCCAGTACAAAAGATCTGTATCCTGCCAATCGAAGAGCTGAAATGATTTATCTAATTACTATAATTTATATTTATCTTTAGCAGAAATATGTTTAAATAAAAAGCGAAAGGGTAGAAAACCGTAGGTTTTCGCCGGGACTGTATCGAACTGCATGAGTATTGCAACTCTTGTATTAAGCAAATATGTATATAAACTTAACGAAAGACCGAGAAGGTTCTGAGATTTGTATGACGAAAGTCAGTCTTTCAGCAGGAACCAACCGAGAAGGTTGTATAAGATTAATAAACAAAAGTGGTTTTTTATAACATTTTTCCACTATAATTGTCTTGTCTTTTATTTGTCTGATGGTTTAAATTTGTTTTCCTCGGATTGTGACGGGTAATACTTCTTGTGCGTACAATTTCGCTGAGCTACGATACACTAACCATCCTGTCTCGAGTTATGCGCGTAAAAACTCAAAACGCTCAACATCATCATCGTCATCTCAAACATTTCAACTTACTCACTCATACTAATGCAAGGATCCTGAAAATATTTGGCAAACAGAAATGATTCAAACACCATCAAACAAATCGAAGTATCTACTCCGTTTCAAAAAGCTACTTAATGTGACATAGTAAACATAAGCAAACTTATTAGGTGTAGGTATTTAAAAAAAAAGAAATTTGAAAATTGTTGACAACAACAATTTGCTTGGAAAATACTTAAAATAATTGACAACAACAATTGCCATTAAAATTAAAAATAATGGCGCAAAATTATAGTCGGATAAAGCCCACATTATGATTATTTTAGTACGTGACAATGTCCGTATTAGTATTTTTCTAATTATAGTCGACTAAATACCCACTTTATAGTTATAACCTGGTAATAAGTTTAAAACCAACAAAAGTACATATTATCCCTTAGTATAGACTCTCAATCCTCTCCCATCTGTCATTTCTATTGAAAAATTGTAATTTGAATTTTTTTTTTTTGCAAAATTTTGAAAGAAATGTTCCCAGGATATTTATACTTTTTAAGATCTCGAAATGTTTAAATATTTTGTGTTTCTAAGAAAAGTAAAATAAAACCCGAGCAAATCCTTTTTAAGATTTTGATTAGGAGGATTGCCTTCTAGCTACAGATTCAATAAAAAAACTTTTCATTCCATTCTTGCATTTTAAATTTTTTTGTTTTTTTTTTCTCTTTTGCTGTCATTTCATCAAAAATTGCTTATGGAGAATTCCCCAAACTGTGTTTAGTTTCTCAAACTGTACATTTTTCGGTCTGTTTGAGAAAAATTTGCGTCGCGCCCGCTCTAAGGTTGGAACTAGTTGTAGGCAGGTTACAAAGCGTTTATAATTTTCTAGAAAGTTAGGCATAGGCTTTGAAGTTAGAGTGGTGCTAGTTAGTATCTACTAATCTCTCCTAATACACGATGTCTATAATTTTGCGCCATTTTTTTTATATATGAGGTATCACTACTCGATTTCCACCCCGTTTATTTTTTTTTTTTTTCAAAGTGCATTTCCCCATACAAACTTTCATAACCTTTTTCATCCCCTCAAAGTTTTGTTTTCGCGACAATAAGTAGCCTATGTCCTTCCTTGGTCCAAAACGAAACCGTCAAGCCCAAAATTGTTGAAATCCAACAATCCGTTATCGAGTTATGCGCGCACACACGGACTTCATTGCCTTTTATATATATAGATATTTAGTAAAATTCCAAAAAATTATTTGTAGATAGGTAGGTACTAATTTTATTTCATTTTTGGAAATGGTAAATATTTCCATTGTTTACAACCACAATGTAAACATCCAGTAGGTACTATATCTAGGTAAAATAAGAAAATTGTAATAATAACCATGTTTTTTTAAGCTTCGATCTCAACAAAGAAAAATAAAGTACAATTTTCAGCGCGCAATTACAACAACTATTGCGAGTCTCGAATTATCAAGTCTAGCGCAGTTGTTGTAATTGTGTGCTGAAATACCTAATTTACTTTGCTTTGCTGAGATCGAAGCTCAAAAAAACAGGCCTGATATACCTATTCGTTTTAATGAAATGTATGTAGGTACTAAATTCACCACACCAGACCCACCGTTTTCTTAACACGTCCCAAAAACAGCCAATTATTTGAATTATTTGAATTTTTCCCAATGTCACCAGAATGAAGTGTCAGTCATCTGTCAGGTTGCAAGGTGCAAGCGTATACCTACGTGAAGTCAGCCCGCACTTTTTCTAGAATGAAAAACGTGAATTGCAGTTCGATAGACATTCGTTTGTAGTTGTTTGTTGTGAATTTTTTTTCGTTTGTAGTTCAAAGGCTAGAAAGTTAGAACCATTAGAAAAAAAAATCAGCTCGCACTTTTGGCTTTTCGAAATAAAAACTAGCCAGTTGCATTCGAAATCGTTTGTAGTTGTTTGTAGGGAAATTCTTTTTTAATAGAAATGTCTTATTTCCGAGATATAAGGACATTTGTGTTTGCACCTGTAACTCCGAATTTACAAATTTCAATTTCAATTTTCAATTTCAATTTAATTTATTTCAATGTACAAATAAGACTTGGTCTTTTACAGTACTTAAAATTTACGGAATAATAATTACAGTGAATAAAATTATAAGAATTAAGTTTAAAAAATCAATATTAACAAAAATTTTGCAAAAAAGAATAATAGTAATGAATTACTTAAATTAATAAGAGTAGCAGAAAGAAAGAGGAATAGAAAATGAAGAAAAAGAGAAAGAATGTAATCGAAAAAGAGAAAGAATAAAGTAATTAGAAAAACAATCAGAAAACACTGATCACAAAACATTTAAACAAGACAATAACCTTAATCACTGCCGGTTTGAGGTAAAATATGCCAGTGCAGCAGCTCTAAACTTTATTACTCCAATTATTTGTTTTATGGCAGTGGGAAGGGTATTCCAAAGTTTCGTTGAGTAAACATAAAAAAGTCGCGAGGAATTTAAATATACAAAGCTGGGAATTATAAGATTTAAGGTTCGATTAGATTGGGCGAACTGTAGCTTATCAAACAAATACTGAGGTTTTTTGGTTTTGATAATTTTATGCATAAAAAGGCAGCACCTCATGTCGAGAAACTGTTGAAATGTGCAGTCAAGGATCAACTTATGGTAGTGCGATATATGCTCATGCCGACGAAGTCCATACACATATCTAATCACATCATTGAATGCAACTAGTAGCTTATGGTAAGAGTGGGAGTCTAGTTTGCAATAAACAACTGTAGCATAGTCAATAATGGGGATAAATAAAGTCTTTGCTAATCGAAGTTTAGTGGCCACAGGAGTAAAATTAGACGATACATTTAGCTTACGTAGCCCTCCATAAATTCGCCCAATAACAAAATTAACATGGTCAGACCCAGACAACGTGCGATTAAGTTTAAAACCGAGGTTAGAGACTCTATCAACAAAATTGAGTTGCAAATTATTCAAGAAAATCGGTGGTATATTTTCGGTATTGTATTGGTTTTTAGAGATACATATAATTTGGGATTTCCTCGGATTAAGACTGAGACCATTACAAACGGACCATTTGTAAATCTTATATAGATCGTCATTAAACCTTGCAACCAAGTCTTCGATGAGTCCAATCGGCCTAGATAAATATATTTGAGCATCATCGGCATAAAGGTGAATGGATACATTACAGCAAACTTTGGGTAGATCATTAATAAAGAGACAGAATAATATTGGCCCTAATATTGATCCTTGGGGTACACCCGAAACTAAAGGACGTTGTTGGGAATAACTTTCATCATAGCAAACTCGTTGTTGCCGATTAATCAAATAATTTCTTATCAAACGCACAGATCTTTCACTAAAACCAAAATATAACTTAAGTTTGAGACAAAGAAGGAAGTGATCAACACTATCAAAAGCCTTGGAAAAGTCAAGTAAGCAGAGAACTGTTAAATAATCCATATCAAATTTAATTCTAATATCATCAATAATCTTAACCATAGCTGTTGAGCAGCTATGTTTTACGCGAAAGCCTGATTGAATCGGGGATAACAATTTGTGTCTATCTAGATAGGAAGAAATTTGGTTAGCAACAACTTTTTCCAAGACTTTCGACAAACAGGGTAAAACACTTATGGGACGAAAGTCATTAACAGTCGTAGGTTGCGCCTTTTTCGGAGTAGGAATAACTTTTGCCAGCTTCCAGGCTTCAGGAAAAGTTGATGTTGTTATACAAAAGTTAACTACATGTGTTAGGGAACTTAGAATGTGGGGTAAGATCAATTTCACAAAACGAATGGGAATACCGTCTTCTCCAATGGCATTAGATTTTATGGAACGAATAGTGTTAATAATATCTATTTCCGACACTACTTCAAAATCAAAATCACCCAAAAAAGATAGACGATCGTCAGGTACAAAAGACGAAGAATTCGAGGCACTGGACGTAAAAGCATTATTGAGGTCGTTTAAATCAGGTATCGTGTTGGTAGATATTATTTTACCAACTCCAATAGATTTTAAATTTGACCAAAGCTTTTTTGAGCTCTGAGCCGTGTTAAATTTAGATAAATAATATCTCTGTTTAGCTCTCCGGGTAGTAAGCGTACAAAAGTTGCGTGCACGACAGAAAATCTCCCAATGTCTACTTGTTGCGTAAGCTTTCCATCTTGAATATGCTCTTTCACGGACTTTCATAGATCTGCGGACCTCCGAAGTAAACCAAGGACAATTTTGATTCCTGATAACAACGGTCTTTAATGGAACATTTGTGTTAAAAAGTTTCAGAATTAATGTTTGTAAGCAATTGACCTTGAAATTGATGTCAGGTGAATGAAAACAGTTCCTCCATGGCAGAAGACTAGCATTCAAATGCAAACTATTGAAGTCAATAGATCCAAAGTCTCTATATTGAAAGCATGAAGCTTCCGATGATGAAGCAAAGTTGACATTGTACGTACAGAACAATAAGTCATGATCACTTACACCGGCAAGGGAAAGTTGATCTTGAAGCAAGATATTTGATTCATTGGAAACCATGATGACATCAAGCAGGCTGGGTGGAGCATTCGGAGCAAAACGCGTAGCAGACTTGTTCACAATTTTTAATCCAGAGGCTGCAGTGAAATCTAAAAGCTGTTTGGCTTTGGAATCATGTTTTAATAAATCTGCATTCAAATCACCACATATAATAATATGTTCATAGAATGCAGTGAACTCCTGTATTGCAGAAAATAATGACTCTGGAGAATGAACTCTACTAGGATTGTAAGCTATACCGACAAGACATATAATATTACCATCACCGATTTCCAACAAAAGATGTTCAACTGCGCTACCTTCAGACTTATTTAGTATTTTTGATTTTAACGACTTTCTGCAGTAAATAGCAACTCCACCACCTGCTGTTGTTGTAATTCTATCATTTCTAATAAGATTATACCCAGTAATAGAAAATGTTTGATCAGTACAATCAGAATTCCACCAAGTTTCAGTGATACAGATTAAATCTATACCAAGCCCAGAAAAAATAAACCTCAAATAATCCAACTTAGTTAGATTCAAACTTCTGGCATTCAAGTAACAAATTCGAAAACCCAAGTGAGCATTCGACAATATTCTAATAACAGCTCGATTACAGGCCCCCATTCCCAAACCATTATCAGGTAGAGTTATAAAATTCATCAAAGTTGCGATTTAGCAAAGTTAAATGAAATTCAAAAAAAAAAAAATATTAATTGGTTCAAATGTCTTGTAAAAGGAAAAGCGAAAGAAAGTAAAAAAGTAAGAGTATTGATTTATAAGGAGAAAGAGTAAAGAGAATTAATGTAAATAGTTTAAATAAATGAAAATGAAGAGAAAAACAAAAATAATATATAAAGAATAATACAGTAAAGATAACAATGTTGTGCGTTAAAGTAATCGAATAAATACATAAAGTTATGAGAAGACAGCAAATAATATGCTCCAAAGCGGTAATAATGATGGCAAGAGTGAGGCGGAGAGCATCAAAGTAATCAGGTTAGCGTTGTTGTTGAATTAATTTTAATCTCTCTGTCGTCTTTGGTCTTCCTGACAAAGACATATCCATTGCGAGTTCTAACAGAGAACAGCAAACCTTCTCTGCGTAACTGAAGAGCACTTTTTAACAAGTAGCTGTTCTCTTGAGTTAAGCTTTCATTTATGTAGATACGAGTGTGTTTTCTTTTTGCATTGGTTGTATCAGTCGATGAAGGTTGACATACGTTATCTAGCTGTTCAACAGTGAGACCTCCATTTGATCGAAATGCAGAAAGTAAAGAACTTTGCTCCACATGAGAAGACAGTCTAATAATAAGTGGACAGTTGGCATCAGTTGAATTAGTTTTAAGGCGAAAGGCGTCAAAGTGTGGTGTTATTTGATGGTGTAGTTTTGAGGCAATAGCTTTAACCAGAAGTGCTGGCTGTTCGCCAGGTTTCATTGGTATACCACGAACAACGACGTCACAAAGCCGCTCTTTTCTTTGTAGATCATCAAGTTTATCTTTAAGTTTAAGATTTTCCGCACGCAGCTCAGAAATGTCACTTTCAAATTGTTGCACTTTTGTTTCAAGTATTGAAATAGAGTCATTAATTTTTTTACTGAAACTTTTCTCCAAATCAGAAAGCAATGATTTGAATTTTTTAATAAGATCAGTTTCAAGTTCTCGAAATTGACCAGAGAGAGACACTGTTTTTTCAGACACTTTCTTTGATGGAGGTGGGGGAGTCGACGTAGGTTTATAACTTATTGTTGGTGATTGTGAGCATACAGATGTTAATGGAGCGGATTTCTCTTTACGTTCTGATGTTTGCAATCGCGTTTTAATAGTAGAAGACGAAGAGGACATGATATATATGTATTTTATTTGTACTTCTAAACACTGAATTATCAACAATTCTATTACTGAATATCAATATATTTATTATAAAACACACTTTCGGATAAAAAGTTTAAATGCTTTGATGTGGTTAGATATTTTACTGGGTAAATAGAGTTAATAATTGGGGAGCTACTAAAAGCACGTCTATTCACTTGACATCACTTGACACTTGACCAAGAGAGAAATAATTTAAAACCACTGGTGCATAAAGCATATCCTAACTTAAATAACTGCATTTAAAATTTCTGAATTCACTTAAGCGTTACTCAATAAAAAGCAATCAAAGTAAAAAAATGCATCCCTTTAGAGTTGCATCCATATATGGGCTTCCCAACAACAACAAAACAACGGTAAACAAGCACTCATCTGTGCCCATCGACATGAGTCACTACATGTGAATTAGCAACAACAACCAATCAATAAACCCCGATTTTATCCAACAATTTTTTCTATTAAAACATTAAAACCTAACCCCTTTGAAACAATTTATAACAACAGAAATGCATTTTCTGCAAAGCCTGTATTCCTGACTATCTAATCCAATTCAAATTTTGTGATTTTATCACAAAGAAAAAAAATTAGATGAAACTTAAGCGAACACTACTTCGTCATATAAACTCATATCCATATTTCAGTTATTAAGCAACTCAAAATAGTGAAATCTATTTTTTTCTAATGCTTTCTGTTAGATGTATCTAATGGAGCAAAAAAAAAATACCTCTTTTCAATAGATAACGATTTATTGAAAATTTAAGAAAATGGTTGAAATCGTCTTCGCTTAATTTTTTTTTTGGAAGTTAGCCTGCACTTTTTCTAGAATGAAAAACTGAGTTTGCAGGATAGGCATTCGTTTGTAGTTGTTTGTAGTGAAATTTTTTTCGTTTGTAGTTTAACCGTTAGAAAGTTAGAACCATTTGAAAAAAAAATGCAATCCTTTAAAACCTTGTTATCTCCGAAACCGTGGCAAGCAGAGCAATAAAATTTTCTGTGTCGAAAGTGTTTGCCATTACTAATCTAATAGAATTCAAATTATACCAATCGGCCTAACGGTTTATGATTTATTTGAAATTTAAGCAAAATTTGAGTTTCTAACTTAAGGTCCTCATAACTCAAAAACTGTTGAACTACAAACGGTGAAACTTTGCATTTCTATTCTCTGAATCCTTTTTTACCTATGGCATTAAATAGAAGACAGCCCGCATTACTGGACACTCTTTATTCGCAATTTAAGGGGAGCCTATAATGGTCTAAATTGACCCATTTTTAAGCGATCCGATATTTCCATTGCAGTTCAGTGGAAAACGATTTTGGATCACTTTCTTAGAACAGGGTGGGTTGTTGCATTAGAAAAAAACATATTTCACCCTTCATTTTTTTTTTTTTATAGTTTTATAGGAAAGACTGAGAAAAGAAATTTGTTGCTTAACCATTAATTAATTTTTGAAATGATGTATCTTATACACTTTGTGGTAAGAGTACCAGTTTCAAGTGTATTATTTTGTAAAAAATTGTTTTATTTTTATAAGAAGCCGCGCTGAGAATGGTAGGAAAGAGCAATGGAAGGAAGTTAGAGAAAAAAAAAGCCTTAAGGAGTTTAGAGGCAATATAGAATTTAATATGGGTTTTATGAGACAATACAATATTCTTTAAACAAGCAAAAATATCTTCCTAAGTTACTATTAGAATCAAATCCTCTACACCTGATTCCTATAAAGTTGTCATAACCACCTCTCAGATAGAACAGTCTCAATACTTTGTAGACAAATAAATGTCTAAGTGGCAATACTTTGGCTGATTTAAATAGTGGAAATGATGGCTCCCATCCTGGCTTGGACATCATCACTCTGATAACCTTTTTTTGGGCTGTAATAACAGGCTGCAAAATGCTGATGTAAGCACTACTCCAGCAAGAAATGCCATATTCCAAACGAGAATTAACTAACGCGTGGTAAACAGATGTAAGTAGGTTTGGAGGCAACAGTTTACGTAAGTGAAATATTTTATTTAAGGCAATATAAATATATTTTTTAAAGTTTTTGGTATGTGCTTTCCAATTAAGTTTTGAGTCGAGAGTAATTCCTAGATATTTAAATTCGGAGACAGATTCTAGCTGCATGCAGGAATCATTGCAGTTACAATGATCACAATTTTCGTTATGGAGGCCAACTCCTTGGATAAATAATTCATTTGAAAGAGAGAAACACATAACTTTAGATTTGTTGCTAACGACCATTTGATGGTGCCCAAGCCACTTTGCCAAAATAGTAAGGTCAGTACTCATTTTGGTTTTTACTGTTTCGAGAGAGGAAGCTGCATACGACAGAACTAGATCGTCAGCAAAAGCGGTAATGTATCCATTTATCGGGAGTTTAAATATAGGGTTTATATAAATAAGGAAGAGCAATGGTCCAAGGACTGATCCTTGAGGAACCCATGCATCTGCACAAGAAATTGGATCACTCAAGGTTGCATTTGCACGAACAGTCTGCCTTCTATTTTGAAGATAGGACGAGACCCAGTTCAAGATATTATCTCTGAATCCATATCTGAAGAGAGTCTTCAGCAACAATTTATGATTGACGAGATCAAATGCCTTAGTCAGATCGAGAAACAGAGATGCAGTTTTTTACTTTTATCCAATGCCAGGTTTATGTTTTCCAAAAATGACTGTAACGCATCTTCAGTAGATTTCCCTTTCATAAACCCGAATTGGGATGAAATAAGGATTTTATATTTATTGCAGAAACGTATCATTCTTTGAGTAATTATTTTTTCAAAGATTTTGGAAAAGACTGATAGTAAGGAAATTGGTCTGTAATTGTTTGGGTCACATTTGCTACCTTTTTTTATGTAATAATAATAATAGTTGGCGCAACAGGTCTGTAGGGACCCAGGGCCTAGCTTCTCGCAACCATTCGTTTTGTGTGAGTTTTTAAATTTTGGAACGAATGGAAGGGATCTACAATTTTATGCCGGTTCCAAACGGGCCGATTGAGATGCTCTTTCATGACAGTTATACTCTCGGATGTTTGTCAGACGTTCGCGAGAGGTGGCGCAGTGAAAAAAAACCCTGAGTTGGAATTTGGGTTTTTGCGGGATTCGAACCTGAACCCCTTGCTTAGTAGTCCAACACACTAACCACTAAGCCACTGCGACCTTTTTTTATGTATTGGAATTATAATTGCTGTTTTTAAGTATTCTGGGAATATACCGCTTTCAAATGTTAACAAGATATGTTAAGGGTTTAATGATGAAATTACTAATCTTTTTTATGATAATATTACTTAGACCATCTATTCCACAAGAGTTCTTCGATTTTAGATTGGAGATCACCTGAAGTATTTCAGCTTCAGTCACTACACCAAAGAAGAATGTCGACAGAATTTCGTTATTAAGAAGTGAATCATGGTAAAAATTTTCAAAATTAGAAGATGATCTAGATCTAGGCTTATGACTTTCAGCCACATTTTTAAAAAAAATATTAAAGCCATTTCCAATTTCTAGATCATTTTCGGATAACATATTTTCTGAAAACTTTATGCTTTTAAGAGCGTTTTCTTCATTCCTTTTGCCTAAGAGATCATTAATAATGTTCCATTGTTGCTTAGGATTAAATCTATTTTCATCAAACTTTCTTTTATAGTATGTTTCTTTTTGTTTACTTATTAGTTCATGAATGTCCTTTTGCATTTGTTTGTATACGTTTCTTATGCGTGGTAAATGTAGGTTGTTCTTGTTCCTAGCATAATAAATATTTTTAGCATTTATTTTCTCGCAGATATCAGTCATCCATGGCTTGATTTTTCTGTATTTACGATTTTGTTTTATGAACTTGGATACATAGATCGAGAGAGTATTAGCGAAGTTACTAAAAGCGTTTGAAGGACAATTACAACTGTACACATTACTCCAGCTTTCCATAGAGAGGCATTCATGCAGCACCGAATAGTTAATTTTTTGAATGATTATGGTTTCTGAGTTTTCATTTGTTCGTTGAGAGTTTTTTAATATGTCTAGAAAATATATTCCAGTTGCAAAATGATCAGTTATGTCCCATTCAAGTAGGATTGGACGGCAATGATCAAGGTTTTTAGCCCGAATAAAAATATGGTCAATACATGTTTTACTAATTGGAGTTACTATCGTATGAACATTTAACAAAGATTCAAAGCCCAAAGAAGACTCCATGAGCAGATTCAGTGATTGTTCTTCTGATTCTGCCCATTGGCCACTAGGGTCTTTAAGTACACAGGGTATTACAGGCGAATTAGATAGAACTTTCCGCAATCTGGAGCACTCGTTAGTGTGCTCACAGAAATTGCGCCAGGAGCTGCGTTTTTCCTTTCGAACTTCCTTTTTAAAGAGTCTTAGGCTGTCTTTGTACGCTTCCCAGTCCGCTTCTAGCTTCGTTGTTTTGGCCATATTAAAGGCCTTCCTGCTCTTGCAGCAAAGCGCAATAAGGGGCTCTTGCCTTCTCTCACTATGGTGGAGGGCAGGAACCCGTGAATGCCCTATCCAGGGCTGAGGTGACCACGTTGTTCAGCGAATCTAGTTCATCCTGATCGCTAGGTGGCGAGAGTTCGTGGCTTGCTAGATTCGCAGACAGGATAGAATTATGTTGAGCCCAGTTAGTTCTCCGCCGGTTGCGGTAAATACATTTTTTGGGTATATAGCTACAATCTGGAGTAAAGTATATGTACCGATGGTCCGAGAAAGATGGACTATCCGATACTGCCCACTTAGAGATAGCACCGGAAAGATTGAGAGAGGCTAAGGTAACATCTATTACCTCTTGCCGATTTTTAACAATGAAGGTTGGACTATCCCCTCTAATGCAGACTACTAGGTTAGTTTCTACTAAAAAGCCGAAAGGAGACTCACCTCGAGGGTTAGTGTCGGTACTGCCCCATAGATCATTGTGTGCATTAGTGTCACACCCTAACATAATTCCGCTCTTTTTGTCCTCCGCTTCTTTGACCACCGGACAGAACCCGATGGGTCTCACGCAACGTCCTACACGAGAGAGCACTATCAATAATTACGGACGGCTCCAAAACATTAGAGGGAGTCGGCTCAGGGACATTCTCAGAAGAACTGACCTTGAGCCTATTCTTCTCCCTCCCAAAAAACTGTAGTGTCTTCCAAGTCGAATTCACAGCTATTTGTCAAGCCATAGTATTGTTGTCGGTTAATGCGATATGACATAGGGATATTGTAATATACATCTACAGTCAGGCTGCCATCAAATACTTAGTATCCAGCGAAATAAGATCTAAAGCGGTGGAAGATTGCCGCGCATCTCTTAACGAGATAGCTGGACAGTACAACCTCACCCTTTGCTGGGTTCCGGGACACTGTGACATCCCAGGAAATTGTGCAGCTGACGAACTTGCAAGATTAGGCTCCTGGCGTTGATTGCTTTAGTCTGCACAATGTGTACGCACCGCTGTCCTACGCTAAACAAATCATTATTGCGGACGCAAATCATAGATGGAAACATCTGGGATATTGTAATGTTGCCAGACTTGCTTGGCCAACACTGGATACCAAAATATCCAGGGAGCTTCTGCGACTCAACAGATATAGTATCTCTTTAGTTGCTAATATTAGCACCGGTCATTGTAGATATTCTGGGCAGACATGTGCAAGGACTTGGTAAGCCATACAATAACTTTTGCAGAAGCTGTAAGGATGAGGAGGAGGATGAGTCCGTCACACACCTTCTCTGCAGCTGCCCCGCCCTATCCAACCTAAGGATGGCGTACCTAGGAAACTACTTCCTCAATGATCTTAGCGATCTAAGCTGTATCAGCGCCGCTAATATTCTTAGCTTTATTAACGGTAGTAAATGGTTCACATGAGTAACAAGCAAAGGAACCCCTAAATACCAGTGGTTTGCCCAATGGGCCGATTAACGGCCTAAGTGTTTCTCTCAACGAGAGCCACCTTAACATAACATAACATAACATAACATACCTCTCAGAGATGGCAGAGGAGTTTACATCAGGTAATCTACTATGTCTCGATTGATATGGTAACACCATATTCTAAAGGTGAGTGATGCGACTATTGGTTGTTAGTTGTAAAGTTGCGATGTAGATGGCGCTAGGTGGCAAATTTGGCAGGGGATGAATCGTTTGGGTATGAGTTGCACCCGACCCATCTTCACAGCTATAAAAGTATGATTCTGAGTTAATTGTGTAATATTTTCTTACCCGAAGACTTAGAAGTACTCCTATACAAGTCAAACCCAAAACAGAATCTCCAATGCTT
Organism: Cheilosia vernalis; assembly: GCA_949126925.1. NCBI lineage: Eukaryota > Metazoa > Arthropoda > Insecta > Diptera > Syrphidae > Cheilosia > Cheilosia vernalis. Next base: position 48,415,734 of record OX421358.1, read on the forward strand.
AATTGATCCAAAAAATAAGTGTTGAAACTGAAGTGGCTTCCTTTCACTCCCATCAAACCCTTCAGTTGAACAAGCATTACAATTACAGAAGTCCCAGTTGTAAATGCACAATGGGTCTCACGCAACGTCCTACACGAGAGAGCACTATCAATAATTACGGACGGCTCCAAAACATTAGAGGGAGTCGGCTCAGGGACATTCTCAGAAGAACTGACCTTGAGCCTATTCTTCTCCCTCCCAAAAAACTGTAGTGTCTTCCAAGTCGAATTCACAGCTATTTGTCAAGCCATAGTATTGTTGTCGGTTAATGCGATATGACATAGGGATATTGTAATATACATCTACAGTCAGGCTGCCATCAAATACTTAGTATCCAGCGAAATAAGATCTAAAGCAGTGGAAGATTGCCGCGCATCTCTTAACGAGATAGCTGGACAGTACAACCTCACCCTTTGCTGGGTTCCGGGACACTGTGACATCCCAGGAAATTGTGCAGCTGACGAACTTGCAAGATTAGGCTCCTGGCGTTGATTGCTTTAGTCTGCACAATGTGTACGCACCGCTCTCCTACGCTAAACAAATCATTATTGCGGACGCAAATCATAGATGGAAACATCTGGGATATTGTAATGTTGCCAGACTTACTTGGCCAACACTGGATACCAAAATATCCAGGGAGCTTCTGCGACTCAACAGATATAGTATCTCTTTAGTTGCTAATATTAGCACCGGTTATTGTAGATATTCCGGGCAGACATGTGCAAGGACTTAGTAAGCCATACAATAACTTTTGCAGAAGCTGTAAGGATGAGGAGGAGGACGAGTCCGTCACACACCTTCTCTGCAGCTGCCCCGCCCTATCCAACCTAAGGATGGCGTACCTAGGAAACTACTTCCTCAATGATCTTAGCGATCTAGGCTGTATCAGCGCCGCTAATATTCTTAGCTTTATTAACGGTAGTAAATGGTTCACATGAGTAACCAGCAAAGGAACCCCTAAATACCAGTGGTTTGCCCAATGGGCCGATTAACGGCCTAAGTGTTTCTCTCAACGAGAGCCACTTTAACATAACATAACATAACATAACATACCTCTCAGAGATGCCAGAGGAGTTTACATCAGGTAATCTACTAAATTAACAACGCGTAATAAATCGAGTAAACTATACCCCTCATTTGTTTCATTTACTACCTACATTTGTTATGTTCTATGTACTTAGGAAAAGTTAAATTTCAATAGAAAATAAAGCGAAACAGATTTAGAATTTTTCCGTGTATCAGTTTGACGGCTTAGCGCTACGTTTTCCACATTTGGTTACGTTAGCTACTTAACTAACGGGTGATTTTTTAAGAGGTTTAGAACTTTTTTAAAAAAAAAAACACAAAAAATTCGAAAAAATGAATGAAATATTTATTTGAATCGATAGTTTGAACCTTGCAATTTAATGTTTAAAGATAATTTCATGCAAATGTTGACCGCGGCTGCGCCTCAGGTAGCCCATCCGCTGAGTCCAATTTTGGCATACTCTTTCACACATATCGGCCGGTATCTCACGAATGAATGCATGGATGTTGGCTTCCAGTGCGTCAATCGAAGCGGGCTTGTCCCTATACACATTAGCCTTGACATACCCCCACAAAAAATAATCTAATGGTGTCAAATCGCACGATCTAGGCGGCCAATTGACCGGCCCGAAACGTGAAATTAACTGTTCACCAAACTCGCCTCGCAATTGCGCCATTGTTTCGCGTGCTGTGTGGCATGTGGCACCGTCTTGTTGAAACCACATATCATGCAAGTCAAGAACTTCCATTTCGGGCAAAAAAAAGTTTGTTATCATAGCTCGGTAGCGTTCACCATTGACAGTAACGCTGCGATTCGCATCATCTTTGAAGAAATATGGCCCAATAATGCCGCCGGCCCATAAACCGCACCAAACAGTGGCTTTTTCGGGATGCATTGGTAGCTGTTGCAATGCTTCTGGCTGATCTTCACTCCAAATGCGGCAATTTTGCTTATTTACGTACCCATTCAACCAAAAATGAGCCTCATCGCTGAACACAATTTTTCGATAAAAATGCGCGATGAACATTTCGAACCGAGCACGAATTTTGATAGTAAAATTCAATAATTTGCAAGCGTTGTTCATTTGTAAGACGATCCATGGTTAAATTGCAAACCAAACTGAAGCTGTTTGACAGTGACACAAGGTACTAAACACACGTCAGCTGTCAAAACCAGTGTTGCCAAAACCAAACCAGCTAAAAAATCACCCGTTACTTCAGTTACGTAGCAGCCGTAACAAAAATGTAGTAATCCAAAAAAAAAAGTCATTTCTGCCATCCCTGTTAACTGTTGTCATTGTTTTGAGAGAGATATGGCTATATGAAGAAGAACTCATCCCCCGACGACTCATAGCCCATTTTGTGAAAGGCAGGTTACATTCACTTATACGGACATACGGATGAATATTTTTGCGAATATTTTTCGGTTGTTTTCTCAGTTTCTCTAAAGTTAAAATAATAAGTTTTTAGGTTGATAGAAATTAATAAATAATATCTACCGTCTTGGAATCGTATAACTCCATTCCAGGTACAACACACATAAAATATTTACCACCCTTTTACCTTCTACTAAGCATAACATACATTTTTTACCTACCTTCTTCCCCCATATTATATCTTTCCAAATTCCACAAACATAATTATTAAAGAAACTTTAACCAAGCACTCAACATATTTCTCGATTGATATGGTAACACCATATTCTAAAGGTGAGTGATGCGACTATTGGTTGTTAGTTGTAAAGTTGCGATGTAGATGGCGCTAGGTGGCAAATTTGGCAGGGGATGAATCGTTTGGGTATGAGTTGCACCCGACCCATCTTCACAGCTATAAAAGTATGATTCTGAGTTAATTGTGTAATATTTTCTTACCCGAAGACTTAGAAGTACTCCTATACAAGTCAAACCCAAAACAGAATCTCCAATGCTTAATTGATCCAAGAAATAAGTGTTGAAACTGAAGTGGCTTCCTTTCACTCCCATCAAACCCTTCAGTTGAACAAGCATTATAATTACAGAAGTCCCAGTTGTAAATGCACTTGTGACTGGTTGAGATATAAAGCTTACAACAAATCCTAGGAAGAAATAATTTTAATACATTATAGTCATACTATTTCACTAAAGCATAAGGTAGAACTGTTTGTATTTTTAGTGATGATTAATATCATTGTGCGAGTCTATTACTATACTTATTCTTTATTTGAATTAAAATCTTTTTTTACCAGCGAATCATGAAATGGATAATACGGGCTTTGAAAACCTTAATGTCACTGATCTCATAGTTTTAAAGAAATATGTGTCTACTTGAATGGATAAACTGCATTACCTTTTCTTAACTTTTATCTGTGTTCTACGACTTGATTTATAAATATAATTTAAATAACTGAATGAAATAAGAATGAAAGTACAACGCTGGGGCGCATAAATATTTCTATATATCAACTGTTTGGTTGCTTTTTATTTTATTAAGTATGCTTATACAGAAACTCCGAAGCGATAGGTTAGGTTAAGTAGACGGGTAGGCGGGTTGGCGTGGAATACTCCGCGCCACACTCAGGTCAATATTGACCCATTGTGATGTCCATTGGGGGAAGAGGTTGTCCCTTATCTATACATATTTGTGGTTAGTTACTCACTGTGCTGTTATATACAAACCATCTTGTGGATTTGATGAAGCTCACTATCTTGTCTACTGGTGTGCTAGAAAGCTCGTCTATGTCGTTTAAGAAGTGTCTGCCTAGGAATCTGTGCCAGTTGTGTTGGAGGCTTGGGCAGTGGCATAGGAAGTGGGTTGTGTCCTCAAGAGCTTCCTCATCACCACAGCCTCTACAGAGTTCTTCTTCCAAAACGCGTAATTTCTTCATGTGATACCGCAGAGTGTTGTGCCCCGTTAAGATTCCTACGAGGATGGAAAGAGATTTCCTATCCTTTCGCATTAGACTCTCGGTTCTTGCTTCATTGAAGGTTGGCCATAGCATTCTTGTTGTATAGCAAGTTTCTAATGTATTCTATCTAGCGTTCGCCTCTCTTATGGCTCTTCTCCCAGCTTCAAGCTTGAGTGAACATGGCGGGATTTTCACAGAGGGTTCAGCTTGTTCTGATACAGCTGCCGAACCTAGTCTAGCTAATTCGTCCGCTTTCTCGTTGCCTGGAATACCTTCATGTTCCGGAACCCAGCTGAGCAATACCTTGTACTGAGTGCCAAGAACCCTGAGTTCTTAGCGACAGCATTTCACAAGCTTTGATTTGACTTCTGTTGCAGTTAATGCTTTTATAGCTGTCTGGCTATCGATAAAGAAGGTGATACCTTCAGGTGGTATTACCCTTATCACAGACTCACGGGCTGCTGCTGTCACTGCTTGGAAGACACTGCTGTGGTCGGGTAGGCGTATCGATTTAGAAATACCCAACGACTCTGAGAAGACTCCTGCCCCCACCCCGGTTTCCATTTTAGAACCGTCCGTAAAAACGGCTATGGATTGCGCATTATTCACATGTCCGTCTTTCCATTCTTCTCGGCTGGGATAGGCGCACGAGAATGGTCTTGTGAGCTCCAAATATGGTGTAATATAATCTGTATTTGGTATATAACCCAAATATTTCTGTAGGATCAACGAATGTCCCTTTTCATTCAGTTTACTGATTAGCTTATTCTCGTGGCACTAATGGCTGCTGAAAATTGTATAAAGCAGCAGATTGAGGATAGCCTGGAGACCTGCGGTTGGAGTTGTCCTCATCGCACTGGTAGTGCCGATACACGCTAGTCTTTGTACTTTCGTGATAGCCTTTAGACAGGTGGCTTTGTTTGTTGCCGGCCACCATACGAGACTGCCATAGCATAGTATAGGTCTTACTATAGCCGTGTACATCCACAGTTTAATTTTTGGGGATGGTCCCCATGTTTTTTTTTATGTCTTCCTTCGAGTATGCTAACAATCCAGTTTATAATGTAACTATCATTGTTAAGCTTGCTCAGCGCTCTGCGTACGGCATCCGTTATGACATTGTTAAAACGCTCCTTCAATGTCCAGGAAAGCCGCTAGGGTGTACTCTTTATCATTTAGAGCTTTTTCAATAGTGCCGACAACACAGTGTAGCGCGGTTTCCACACTTTTGCCTTTTGTGTAGGCATGCTGGGCCGGGGATAAGTCTTCCGGGCGTATCTTGCTACGAATGTATATATCTAGCAGTCGTTCTAATGTTTTCAGTATGAAGGAAGTGAGGCTTATTGGTCTAAAGTCTTTTGCATTGGTATGACTTGCCTTCCCAACCTTTGGTATAAAAATTACCTTCACTTCTCGCCATGTTCCTGGTATATATCCCTGTGCGAGGCTACCAATGTAGAGTTCTTTTAATACCGGAATGATAGTCTTGACAGTTCTTTGCAACATAAAAGGAAAGATTCCATCTAGCCCTGGGGACTTTAAGGGAGAGAAGGATCGGATAGCCCATTCAATTCTGTCCTCTGTAATAAAATCTCCAGGAAGGCTCGTTACCCTTGTAATGTTGGTGCGTACATCAAGGCATGGTTGAGCGGTACAGCCCGGAAAATGTGTTTTCAGTAGCAGCTTTAAAGAATCTGAGCAAGATTCAGTCCAGTTACCGTCGGGGTCCTTGAGAGATCCCCGAGTTACTAGATTTTCCTCAATCTCGCAGTTTCTGTAGTACCCGTTATTTCATCACAGAATTTTTGCCACGATTGGAGTTTGGATTTCTCAGAAGCGATACTAGAGAATACGTTTATGAAACATGCGAATATACTTAAAAAAAAAGTACACTTTGGTTAAATATATTCATTTAAAATGGCAGTCCATATCAAAATGTGCAAAAGGAAGAAATTTATTTTGACCTCCTACACATAGAATTAATTATGGATTGTCTGAACCGATATCTCGGTGCATCTATTTGCTCAACTCGGTCGATAATATCTTGGATTTAGCCTCAAATCGGGATTGCTTTAAACGAAATGTTCTTAATGTATTATCTTCAAATTTTATGTAATTATGCCAACTTCTGTTTTTTTTTTCTTTTCTCGTTTTTAAAAAAAAATATTTTATTATTTATTTTTGGATTACTATACTTATCTACAATATGTATATTATTATTATTGCGAAATATGTGAAGGCTATTTGCCTTGTAGATGAGTAAATAAATAAATAAAAATAAATAAACAATATGCGCCTTGAGCTTTCAAGTTACTATTTACACGTGTCAAAAAATACAAAAATTCACTAATCCGCATAGTGTGTATTTCGTGAGAGTGTCCCTTAATGCTTGTGACACACATGTGGTTTCGATACCATGGTATCGAGATGAACCACATGTCTGTCAGGGTATACTACGCTAAAACCAGACGAGCAATATGGTTTGAGCGTAGTATCGATACTAGGGTTTTTTGCGTAGTATATCCATCTCCCTAGCGAAAACAGCGCCACTCTCATGAAGTGGAGCATAGTTTTACTTAAACTACCTGCCACCTTCATAGAAAATGCTATAGTATTCTTGCCATGGGGTCTATACTAGGTGTGTGTCACGGGTTTTATTGTCTACCCGAGCATGGTATAACTATGGTAACTGTCAAACTATACTACGTTGTATAGTGTGTCACCTAGCATAGTATTGACGATGCCATAGTATTGAAACCATGGTTTCGAAACCATATGTGTGTCACAGGCCGGTTGAAACCCGATCACACAGAGTCATTTGCACGGTCACGCGATTGAAATTTTGTCCCAAAATCTCTGACAACAAAGAATTGTCATGCCTAGTTACAAAAGCAAGTCACCGACGCTTGACAGGCGATCACAAAGCGACAAACGCGTGAAAAAATTTAATACCCATAAAATTTTTTGTACAGATCCTTTTGAATTTAAGAAAAATGTATATATTCCCGGTGAAGCAAACTGTCTTGGCAGTAGGTATAATTGAATTTAATACATGTAGGATGGGGACTAACATACACATTACCCTAAGACAATTGACAGCACAAAGTACGACCAAACGAACAGTAATGCTTGTGACACACATGTGGTTTCGATACCATGGTATCGAGATGAACCACATGTCTGTCAGGGTATACTACGCTAATACCGGACGAGCAATGTGGTTTGAGCGTAGTATCGATACTGGGGTTTTTTGCGTAGTATAGCCATCCCCCTAGCGAAAACAGCGCCACTCTCATGAAGTGGAGCATAGTTTTACTTAAACTACCTATCACTTTCATAGAAAATGCTATAGTATTCTTGCCATGGAGTCTATACTAGGTGTGTGTCACGGGTTTTATTGTCTACCCGAGCATGGTAACGATGGTAACTGTCAAACTATACTACGTTGAATAGTGTGTCACCTAGCATAGTATTGACGATGCCATTGTATTGAAACCATGGTTTCGAAACCATATACATATGTGTCACAGGCATAAACGAACAGCAAAAGAGAACTAGACAGTTACATAAAGCAGTGAGGGAAAGCGGATACAATTGTATCTTTTGGATACAGAAAATAAAGTTAAAAACTGTGCCAAATCATGAAACACTAACACATAAACTATATGCACAGCATTATAACATTGCGTTTGTGGAAGACCTCCATGCAGCGATGCCAACGTAGGCTTTTTCATGCCTTTTAAACATTATTTCATTAGCTAAGGCTTTAAGACTTTTTTTTTCAAAAAGGCATCTTTTTTTATTTCAAATATATACATTTTTTTTTTTTTTTTGATTCAACGCATTGTTACATTGAGATTCGAAAAGATAAAACACTATTCTGTTAAACTTTTTTAATAAAATTCACTTTTATTACACTTTTATCGACTATTCTAATATTTCACTTATTAAGTACCAGAACAAAATTACTTAAACAATTCTTAAACGTTTCAAACCAATCACTTAATTCACTCTATTACTTTTCACTTATTTTATCGCTACAACCGATTACTATCTCGAATTTTAACCAATCACTGTTATAAATCAACTCCCTCTTCTAAAAGCTGTCCTTTTATACTCGCTCCGCCATCTGAACGAGAACTATCTAGCTAGTTCTAAATGGTTCTAGAACTAGCTACAGTGGTTAAGTACACTTATTTGAGTCTCCAATTGGAAGTGACACTTGAGTGGAACTTGTTTTGTGACTAAGGGCTTGATTCACCATACACCATTTAGGTTACAAGATACCTTCCACGCCACAGTATACTGACTTTTTATTTGTTTAAGCATTCGTAAAAAATCTTGGAAAAAAAGACCTCGGTGCTCGGATTTATGCCTGAACAATTGAGAATTGCAACCGATGTCTAGACACTTTCCAAAATATGCAAAAGCAGATGCAAAATGCAATGTGTTGAAAGAAATTGAATCATTTTGGCTTTCAGTGCGTGCTAGATGGCCGAGCAGGTAAGAGATCGCTGAACGCGTTAACTTTGTGTAGAAATGTTAATAATATTTTTTTATTATAGTTTGAAGGCAACATCAGAAGCAAAGTACTTCCTTAGCACTGTTTTTGACGAGGAAAAGAAGTACATCTTATGTACTTCCTTTTACGTAGGTACGATGTACTTTTTCAGTACTTCCTTTTTCGTAGGAACAAAGTACTTATTAAGTACTTCCTTTTACGTAGGCACGATATACTTCTTTAGTACTTCCTTTTTCGTTGGAACAAAGTACTTATTAAGTACTTCCTTTTACGTAGGCACGATGTACTTTTTAGTACTTCCTTTTTCGTAGGAACAAAGTACTTATTAAGTACTTCCTATTACGTAGAAACAGAGGTTTCAATATGTTAGAAAGGGATGGGTGCTTCACGTATTCTCATATACGGTAGGTACATATATAACTGAGTATTTGCCCGAGCACCTATCCTTTTTCAGTGGAAAGAAAGTACATTTTGTCCGTACATGTTTCAGTAGGTATTTCAGTACTTCTGCGTTTGCAGGGTTCGTAATACTGCGCGTACGACTGTACTTTTTTGTAGTAGTTTAGTCCCAGCAAGTTAGCCAGCGAAGAAAGATCGGTTTTTTCAGAGCGAGTCTCTTTTTCCCAAACAAAAAATCTGCGTTTTAATTTCTCTGGTTTTTAGGTTTAAACGTTTGGTCCATGTAGAGCCGGATAGTACCAGCGGCCAGTGGAAAAAGTGCGAGTGTTCGGTGCATAGTGTAAAAAATAAAGTAATATATCGTGAAAAGTGAAGAAAAAACAAATTAAAAATGTGCAAGAACCAAGAAGCATTCCTCATCGAAGACGAACCAGCCAGCAGCCAGACGGCGGCACACACACACACACACAACGAGCAAGTAAAACCGCCAGATGCGGTAGGATGGTTACTGCAAAACAGGGTAAGCGTGCGAGTGAGCGAGGCAGACAGCGTGCACAGGTAAGCCAGCTGAGTTGTGAAAAGTTGTGCGTGCAGGTGCCATACGAAAGGGCATTAGTGTTTCATCGATCACGGTATACACAACAACTGAATCAAAGTCGAAAACAAGATCCCAAAAAATTTCCAAACTAATATTAATTTTCAACATGAGCAAGAAAAAGTAAGTGCAAGTGAAAGTGCAAGTTAAACAAGTTAATGCGAGTATTTATGCAATATGCATAGGCATAGTGTAGTGCAAGTGAACATAAACACAAGGATGGTTTGTTGGCAAGCGAGCGAGCACAGTGTTCTTGATTTTTTTTTGTGTGTGGCGTTGTTGTTTGGTTTTTTTTTTTTTTTCTTCTCTCTGTTCCCTTTTATGATGGGACTGTGCACAGGCAGGAATTTCTGTTTTTTCTCGGGGGCAGGTAGGTTTTTTTTTGTTTTGTTTTGTTTTTGCCGGCATGGGAATGTTGGTATGTGCATGTGCAAAGAGTGTAGTGTACAGTGTGGTTGTCATGATTCGTGTTTGAGCATGCACAACCAAGCCAGCAACATATAGTCACACAAACGAAGTAATACTCGGCGATGTGCAAGCAAGTTGTATGGTATGGCATGCGCATGTCAAAGTAGGTAGGAAGCCAGTGCTTACAGCGGAAAGTCCGAATATTCACAAGAGATGAAATTCGATGAACAATGAATACAAGTGCGAGTGGGATAGCGTACCTGCAGGCGGATAGTGTGCCAGCGCAAAAAGTTAAGCAAGTAGAGCAAGCAGTGCGAGCAGATAGTGGTGAATTTTAAAATAAATGCATGAATTACCTATGTTCAGACGGATAGTGTGCAAATATAGACAGCTGAGCAAGTAGAGCGAACAGTACGGGCAGAGAGCGAGGAATTTAAAAATAAATTCATGCGTTATATTCAGATGAACAGTGTGACATTATAGATAGTCAGACAAGTAGAGAGAGTAAAGCAAGTAGTGTTCCTTTATTTACGTTCGTTTGCCACAGCCACCCAGAGCACGATAAAATTGTTTATCGAAAACATTGGAAAGAAGAGCCAGTATAATATAATTATAATAACATTTTCTTACAGCAGTGCCAGCACGTCGATTTTTGCTAATTAAAACATTGGAAAGAAGAGCCAGTATAATATAATTATAATAACATTTTCTTACAGCAGTGCCTGCACGTCGATTTTTGCTAATTATCAATTCTGCCTTTTTGGTGGTATTTTCCTTCTTTTTCTTTTCTCAATATTTCATTACAGGCCGATAGCAAGTATGAAGACACATGTGGAGTTCTCCCTCAACGATTGCGAGGGATTGAAAGTGCGTCTTGAGCGGCTTGACGGTGCATGGGAACGATTTGAGACCCTGCATGCTGAGCTGCTCAACACGAGTGCCAGCAAAAAGAGCAAGATACATTGGAGGAAACCATGGTGAAGGCAGAGTCCCTTTACTATGACACAAAGGCAACGTTCCGACGTCGTTTGGGGACGTTGCAGCGCCAGCAGGTAGCCGAACAGCTAGAGCAAGAACCGATAGGGACGCCAGCGAATCAATTGCAGCCGATAGCAGTGCAAGTGCAGATGCCAGTATACAGCTCCAGGACATTAAAAACTCCTCGGGTGAATTTGACGGGTCCCCGACCAAATGGCAAGGGTTCCGGGATCGCTTTGTGGCAGCTATCCACGACAACGAAAGCGTAAGGCCAGCATTCAAGTTCTCCTTCTTGAAAAAGTCATTGGTCGGCAAAGCAGCACGTACCATGGGAGAGTGGCAGCTAACTGATGAGAACTATCAGGAGGCTTGGGGGCGTCTCAACCAGCTGTACGACAGGAAGTACACCACCTGTCGGGAACTATTGCGCCAGTTCATCCGTTTGCCAGCTTTGCAAGGGAATCCAGGGTCGGATGACCTTCAACGTATGTCCAACGTCACGCACGAGACGTTGCGCCAGTTGCGAGCCCAGGGACTGCCCACGGAACATTGGGATATGTTCGCGGTTCATATGCTACACGAGAGGCTAGACAGCGAGACCGGCAAGCAGTGGGAGCTACAGCGCCAGTCAGAGACACCAACAGCCAAGCAGATAATCGAATTTTTGGATAAGCAAGCTTCAGCGAGTAGATCAGCCGGACAGCTCACAACAGAATCGCGCTGACAGTCGCTTCAACCGATTCGAGAGTGAACGTGCCAGTCAGCGCAAGCGCATTGCCAGCCAGCCAGCAAAGGAGCCAGCCAGATCACGATGCCCTGGGGGACAGCTGCACAACAGTGTGCTATGCCCTTCTCGGGACATCAATAAGCCAGCCGCCGTCATGAAGGTCGAGACAGCAGCCAGCAAACGCAAGTGTCACACTGATTGACTGGAGGAAAGAGCCAGCAAACGACAGAAGACAGCCAGCAGAGATAGTGCCGCTTTTAGGAAAACTAGAGAGAGAGCCAGCGCTAAGGGAAAAGTATGTGAATTTCATGCGTGAATATGAAAGCTTGGGGCACATGATAATAACGAGTGAGCATCCAAGAGCCAGCGAGATAGTGTATTATGTTCCGCATCATTGCGTTACCAAGAAGTTCAGGGTTGTGTTCGACTTTAGCTGTCAAACGGATAGAGGCACGTCGCTCAATGAAGTGCAACAGCTTGGGGAAAAGTTGCATCGGGATTTAGCGGAGATATTGATGCGTTTTCGAAGGCAATCGAAAGTGACCCATACGTGGATGATTGTTTATCAGGTAGCGATAGTGAGCAGCAAGCTTGTTTATTAGCAAATGAAATTGACAGGGTATTAAAGACAGCAGGTTTTGAATTACGAAAGTGGAAATCGAATAGTAAATGGCTAGCGAGCAAGTTTATTTTGGACAGTGCAAAAACTATGGTTTTCGATATTAACGAGCAAGCAACAGTTTTAGGTCTACAGAGGCTAGTGGATTCCGATCAATTCACTTTCACAGTCAAAACACAAGAGATAGCTGGAGAGATTACAAAGCGAAAGATATTGAGTTGTGTAGCACAACTATACGACCCAAATGGGTACATTGCGCCAGTCACAGTATTGGGAAAGATTTTAATTCAAGATATCTGGCGATTGGGTTTTCAATGGGACGAGGAGCTGCTAGTAGAAATCAGAGATAGATGGAGAGTGCTTTGGAAAGGGATGCGATACCTGGAACAGTTCCGAATAGATAGATGGTTAGGGACAGGTGGCCAGGGGAATATACAAAAGTGCTACCACCCGCACCCGATTAAGATGTACATATATGACTTTGATCCTGATGTGGAGTTCATTTTCTTCGTGTATGAAAACTAAGCACCATTTATAAATATGGAAACGCGATTCGAAACCGTATAATTTACATAATTTTTATTAGCTAAATAAACGCAAAAAATGGCCGGATCCGCGCAAATAGAACAATCTAAAATAAAACCAAGAACAATCAAAAATAAATATGCCGTCGAGAAAACGGTCAAATCTTTCTCGAAGATCAACAAAATCTAGAAAAATGAGACGAGTTAGATCACAGAAAACGGATGAAAGATATCAGACCCCATCGTTACAAAGAAACACATATACTCCGTGGGTAACTTACATCAGAAGTGGATTTTATTACACCAAAGAAATTAATTATGCCGAATTTGATGCTATCGGTGGTATGACTCAGGCCTGTGACGTTTTAGGCAATATTTTATTGAAAAAGGCATCTTTTTTTTCAAGTTAGGCTTTTTTTCGTCGGTCCCGCTTGGAACCCAAGTAGCACTGTGATGTGCCTTTTTGTTACCATGACTCGTGTTACCTAGTTTGTGATGTTTGTTAAGGGTGTGAAGCATTCGGTGCCTATATCCAGCCTGTGGAGTTGAGGAAACGTATTATGTCTGATTCCCTATACCCGAAATGTCGCTAAAGCAGTCTGGCTCTCGCTAGTGCTGGACATTTGCAGAGAAAATGGAAGAGAGTTTCTTTCTCATTTGTATTCCCGCAACTGCGGCAGTGAGTGTTGTGTGGGATCCCGAGCTTGTCCGCATGGTCTCCAATAGGCCAATGCCCCGTGATTATTGCCGTTATTCTGGCGATATCTGGGCGGGTTCTGTTTAGCAGGTTCCTTGTTCTGTTCTGATCGTATATGGGCCATATCTTCCTTGAAATGACGCAGTTGGTCAACCCCTCCCATCGGAATTTGGCTTTCTGCAGGAAATATGAATGAATTTGTCCTTTGACCACTCCTAGTGGAACGTGGACACTTGCCGCGAGTGAGCTGTGCAGAGCTGACCCCCTTCTGGCCAGCTCATCTGCCCGCTCGTTGCCTATTATGCCACTATGCCCTGGTACCCAGAGAAGTGTGACAATGAAATGTTCACCCAGACGGGCAAGCTCGTTCCGGCACTCCAGCACTAGTTTAGAGGATATGGTAGCCGAATTTATGGCTTTGATTGCGGCTTGGCTATCTATAAGGATAGCGATGTTTTGTTTGTGAGTAGTGTTACGCACTAAATGCACGCAGGCTTCTCGGGTAGCCAGTAATTCCGCCTGGAAAACGCTGGCAAAGTCCGGCAAACGGTTTGATTCTGATATATTTGGTGATTCTGAGTAGACCCCGGCCCCCAAACCACAGTTCATCTTAGATCCGTCAGTGTATATGACCGTGTCGAAACCCTGCACTACTTCGTTTCCCTTTCACTGGGTGGTGAGGTTTTCGGTAAGAAACCAGGGGTTGTTCCCAAGGGGACTGCCCAAGACCGTTATACGTGGTGAAGAACCACACCCTGCACGAGGTGCCACTGCTTTAAACGAAATATAACGGATCTAGAGGGGAATAACTCTATAAAACCCGTAATCCCGGGTTAACTACCGTGCCCATGGGATGTATGGCACAATGTTATGTGTCTTTTAGCGGTGAACTCTAGATACCTGGGGGCCTCTAGTTTAAATCCAAATTCCCCCTTTCTGTATACAGGGGGTGAGTACAGAATGACCTCCTCTTCCCCCTTACTCGTGGGTCCAAAATAGACAATTTAAAAACAAAAAAACAAAACAAAGGGACTGGTGTAAGTGAATCGGGCACCAAGAACTTCGGCAACACCGATTCTCATACGGACATGACGGAGGAGGAAGAAAGTATCTTACTCCAAGAACCGTCAACTAGTAGGGCCGCTTCGGTTGAGGGAAGCGTTAGAACGGTTGACTTCGGACTCGAGAATCTATTTCTCGAGGACGATGACAATCGCTCAATCGCCAGCTCATCCAAATTCTCAATATCGTCTACAGCTTCAATTAGGAAAAGAGTGCTGAACTGTAAGATGACGATCAAGAAATTAAAAAAGAAGCACCAACTAGAGGACAACGACAAACAAAGACTTCAAAACGCCCTTGATTTTCTAGAAAGGCAGTCCAGCAGTGGCGTGGCGTGAACATTATAAAATGGGAAGTCGAAGCAAAAATTTATCATACCTATACCTATAAATCTAAAAAAAACCTTAGACCTGTGACCCTGTGCAACTTGAAACAAAATCATACATTGCACATTTTTGCAAAATCGTTTTCAGAGTACCTATACTAAATTCACTTAAGTCATGCAATCTGCCAACTGAATTTGTAAACCAAAACACACCCTTACCTACCTCAACATACTACCTGCAATTATTCACACAAGAGACAATAAGAAAAGAAGAAGTAAAAGAAATTCGAATAACTCGGAGAAAAGCGCGTTATTTTCTTCATATCATAGCCAAACAAACACATACGATATACCCAAAACACAACCCAATGGCCAGTGCCCAGTGGCCATGGCCAGTACCAGTACTCCTACTCAGCTCCGGGAAGAAAAAAAGAGATACAAACAAATGTTCACTCAGATTCGGCAGTCAAAATGAAATTTGTGAGAGCTTATAACTCGAAGAAAAGCGGGTTATTTTCTACAATGGGTGTTGAACAGAGAGGTGTCAGACTCAGACAAAGTACTCAGGGAAGAAAAAAAGAGATAACAAGCAAATTTTCTCTCAAAATGTACTATAAAGTGAGAACTTTAATAACCCGACATATTTTGGGTTACCTTCGCTTTGTCGCTACGAGACGATGACGATGTTGTATGAAAATGGATACACACACAATTTTTATGTGAGTGCTTTTGTGTGTATACCATTTTGTGAGTATTCAAATTCATTTGGTAGTGTTTCATGTATATTCGGTTTTTGGTAGACAGATAGTGTTACCTGGTGGAGATTTCAAAAGGTAACTCGGTAGGAATCGAGTTATATGGACGCCACGCCACTGCAGTCCAGTGATATTGGCGAGCGTTGTGCTAGCAATTCACCTGGGGCTGACCCTATGAAAATCTCGAGCGAGGGAGCTCTTATGCAACCACCTATGCCTGTGATATGGCTTAGCCTATCGGGGCGTGGGGCGGTTGCATCTGACCCCGCAAAAGAAGTCGACAAAGAGGACGTAGTTTCACCGGGAGAGGCGGACTCGACCCTGAACAGCGCAGTGACTGTTGTTGAAAAGTCAAAGCCAAAGGACGATGTAAGTTTGGCAACAGCCGAAGCCTCATCTACCCCTGCGGCGAACATGACAAACGACAACAAGCTGTTCAGAACAGTACAACTGGCGGATCCCCTAAAAAGAAGAAAAAATGCGCGTCGCATTGTCAATAGGCTTAAAAGCCGTGACCCCAGTTCCTTCACGGAAAGGGAAGCAGCGCAGCTAGCTAGGGCCCGGGAGACTATCAAGTCAACCGAAGACGCATGGCGCAGCAGCCTGCAAGAGAGGAGGCAGAACCCGATTGACAAAGGGATGCTGTCTGGACCAAGGAAGGAATGCCTATTGCCTTCCGCCTTGGGAAGGTCAAAACCCGGGAAACCAGGTGCCGGCCCGGCTAAAGATTCGTCTAAGGCTGAGAAAACACCTGGTTGCTCAAATAAGGTTCTGTCAGGTAGGAAGCTAGGTAGGACTTCTGGAGGAGCCGTCATGAGATCGGCCGTAGCGGGGGCGAAATGCCGATTGCCTTTCACCTCGTCTGCGACTGATCCAAGGTGTCAAGGGGTTGTCTCTGGCAAGGATTCGTCCAAACCAGGGAACGCTCCGGTAGTCTCCAAAAGAGGTCGCAATGACGACACGATCTCCCCGGTAGTAGGTAGGCAGGCAAAAAGGCTGAAATTCGCCGATAAGGTGAAGGAAAGTCTGCGCGTCGCAATCGTCGACTACGGCAACCCAGACCGGAAGCTCTCATCCAACCAATGGGAGCTTATAGAACAGCGAATCCTTGATGGTGTCAACGATGCTATCGTGAGGGCAGATGGCAAGCCTCCATTGTTTGGCCAGCTATCCACCTTTAAAGGATTTAAGACGGAGCTACAAAGCAGGGAATGGAAAGTCCTTGAAACGGGTGAATATACCCAGAATGGCATGGACGTGACTATACTGCTTAGTCACAAATCGTTGCCGCTACTCCGGAAACAAGAGTTTAAGGTTCGCGTAGGCATAACGCGATGCAAACTCCGGGTGTTAGCGGCGAAAGACAAGGGAGAGCAACCGACTACTCGTGATGAAGATAGCGCAAATAAATCTTCATCACAGTAAGGCGGCCAGCGCCAATCTCGTTCTCCTTATGGAAACGAAACATATAGATGTCGCCCTGGTTCAAGAACCCTGGATTCACCGGGGAAAGATAAGTGGGCTGAACTCCAAAGACTTTACCACTTACCACAATACTCCAGTAAATGGTAAGTCCCGAACATGTATTGTCGCTAGAAAACAGCTTAAACTTTTTCTTCTACCTAGTCTCAGTGATTCGGACCAAACGGCTGTCAAATGGGACAGGGCAGGAAAAGGCGGGCTGGTACTGGCGACGATATACATGCCATTCGAGTCGGACAATCCACCCTCAGAGCTATCCTGTTCACTAGCCAGAACAGTAGAAAAGGAAAGATGGGATCTGATCGCTGGCTGTGATGCCAACTCCCATCATACGCTCTGGGGCAGTACGGACATCAATGTACGAGGTGAGTCCCTCTTAGAATTTATAATCAAAAATAATCTCCTGATAGCAAATATTGGCAATGAACCAACCTTCGTTATTAGGAATAGACGTGAGGTATTGGATATTACTCTTCACAGTAACTCGCCCACTCTAACTGTGAAGGATTGGAGGGTCTCTTCTGAGCCATCCTTTTCAGATCACAGGATTATAGAATTTTCAATAGATGAAGAGACAGTAGTTTCAAGTAAATTCAGGAACCCGAGACTCACCAATTGGGAAGCTTTTGCCTCGGAGGCTGTGAGAAATGGCCAAATCCTGAATGATCAAAAAATAAGGACACCAGCCGAAATCGATGCATTCACAGAGAATTTAAACAAAATTCTAAGTAAGGCATATGATAAAGCCTGTCCTCTACGGACAATCAAGAAAAGGAATTGTTCTTCGTGGTGGTCCAAAGACCTCCTTGAAATTAGAAGGAAAGTCAGACGCCTGTTCAATTTAGCCAAACGCACCAATTCCCAGTCAGACTGGGACTTATACAAAGCCGGTCAACGGAAATTAATGAATTGATGTGACTATGGAGTGCAGGTTGTGCTGGCCGAGACCTCCCGGGTTCTGTACTAATATCGCTGCATCCGGGAAAGTGTGTATTAATTAGGAGTTCCAGGGTCTCTGCACAGGATTCAGTCCAACCTCCATCTGGCTTTCTTAGAAAGGAAGGGTTGGAGTGTTCCTTGGACAGAATTTTGCTAAGCCTGGAGGAGTCCTTAAGGGTTTCTATTAAATGGCAGTAATCCATCCAGGCCTCCTTTTTGGACGCCTTGATGGCTTTTTTATAAAGACTAAGACAGTCCCTATAAGGCTGCCAAAATTTGTGTTTGTGGCAGATATTGAAAATCGATCTGGTCATCTGTCTGAGATTGGAGAGATCTTCGTTCCACAATGGGGGAAGTGTTTTTTGCTACGTTTAACTGGGCAAGAGACTTTATATGCCACAACCATTGCGTTTTCGAAAGTCTTAACCTTTGCCTCCAGTTCTTCGATTGCAAAAGTGTGTCTTTCAGGTGTGTTTTTGAGTTTTGTCCGAAGGACTTGACCAAACTTGGTCCAATTTACTCTCTTGGGGTTTCTAAATGGTTTACTAGTCTCGGTCTCGAGACGCAAGTCATAGAGGATCCATCTATGGTCTGGTAGTGACTTCAGATTGGAAACTCTCCAGTTTTCGACCCTAAAGCTATCATTGTTTGTTTTTAGTGTGATATCTAGGACCTCTTCCCACCCTTGGAAAGTTCCCGTACTCGGGAATACAAAGGTTGGAGTCGTGCCCTTATTGCAGACAGATATGTTAGTAGTTAAAAGAAAATCAAAAAGTGACTCACCTCTTTAATTATCTTCTGAGCTCCTCCATACTGTATGCCTTGCGTTGGCGTCGCAACCCATCAGTAGGTTGTCCTTTGCTGTAATTGCGGTTACGAGTTGTTCCACTTCCACTGGCGGTGCTGGTTTCTCATGAGTCATATATGCTGATGTCAGGTATGTTGTTTGGTTTGCAGACTCCAGTTTAACCACTGTTAAATCATCTGAGCTAAGATTGGGACATAAAAACCTTTAAGGTGTGTCTTAGCGAGAATGCATGCTCTAGGCTTACCTGTGGCCTGATGTTTGTAAAATAGGTTGTATTGTTTGGCTTGGAGCCCCTTAATGGTCGAGTCTCTCACCCAGGGCTCCTGAATAATGCCGATGTCCATGTTTTCCTTCCTTAGGAAAACCATCAGATTATCGGAGGCACACCTTGAGTGCCTCATGTTAATCTGTATGACTTTCAGCATTATTCGTGGGCGGGTTTTTGTCGGCGATCATTAGGTCCTCCAACAGCTTGTCGGTTTCGACGATGTCCGCATCGTCCTCAGGACCCGAGGAAATGAAAACCTTAAGCTTGGCATGCCATATGCCAAACCGAAGCTTATAATCTGCCTTTTCGAGAGCAGCCAGGCACTCGTTGTTGATTAGCAGCAAGAAGGACATCGTGTTTTTATAGGG
This sequence comes from Cheilosia vernalis, assembly GCA_949126925.1. NCBI lineage: Eukaryota > Metazoa > Arthropoda > Insecta > Diptera > Syrphidae > Cheilosia > Cheilosia vernalis. The sequence goes on from OX421358.1 coordinate 48,435,159, forward strand.
TTCCTCTGCCTTGATGACTGCCCAGTCATCCATTTGAACCGCCGGGTTGTGTAGTTTGAGACATTGGAGGAGCCTTCCCCCATCAATCTTCATATTGGGCAACCAAATGCGAGCCCTAGGTCTTCTTGAAATGTCACTAGCTGGGATAAGCTTGAGCTTCAAGCCATCCCATGCGTCGCTAACCTTAGCAACGCAGTCACTAAGAAAGTCCTTGGAGATTTGGTCGGCGCATTTGATTATCCGATATCCCCTAACCACCTCGGCGGAGTCAAAATCTGGAAGAGGTCCCCCTTGGTTATTTATAAGGTGGTCCATCACCATATCGGAGAGCTTGGCCTCAATGCTCCCCCACATCTCGGCAATGGATTTCCCATTTGTAGATAGCTCATCCACTAGTGCAACCTGGAGATGATCCCTTACCACCTCGGTAAACGGTCGTCTTTGGATCGCACTGGCCGCCGACGTGCTTGGCTTGGTTGTTGCTTTGGCTACCGAACCTTCGGCAACCTTTGTTTTTTTGGGGGCTGGGCGATGGGAGGTCTCATCCAGAGATCTGTCCCGCTTCGCTGCCTGCCTCGGGTTGTTCTTCAGGCGCTCGTTGTATTCATCTACGATTGCCTGGTATTTAATCTTATCCGCCTGGTCTTTTTCGTGGACCGTTCCGGCTGCCTCATTCTTTGCTATCTTACCTAAGACGAAGAGGCCCATCTGGTACTTGCTTTTCATAGCTTTCCCTGCGGACTTGTGTTTGTTGGGTATTTTGGTTGTATTTTGGTTTGCGGTCGAGGTGCTAGCCTTAGCGCTCTCACCGCTTAGCGGACGGACGATTGTCTCCTGACTGGAGGCCAGCAATTCGTCCTCCGATGAGGTGCCAACCTCTGGCAGCCTCGGCTGGTCTTTTGTTTTTGTTTTTTTTGTCTCCTTCTTTCTTTCTATCCATTTTTTTTTTAGTTTGTTAAATTTGATTCCCACGAGTGAGACCGGAAGGGGTATTCCATCCTGGCAGAGCCGTCTTACCAGGACAGGGCACTGATACAACCGACCTGATTCGACGGTAAAAAATTGAGAAAAATATCGACAGTGGTCTAAACATCACAATTGCATTGTTAGCAAGAGAATATTTTTGAAAATAGAAATAATATCTGGCTCATTCATTTCAGAATGAATAACAATCGCACGTAGGTAGGAAGCGTGTTAAGAACTTATCGCTTCCGGGTTTGAAAATAAATACAATTTAACCTATAAAAAATTGTATGGCTTATATATTAATTAATTCGGGAAACTTAGAAACCGACAAAAGTTGAAATTCGAACTGAAAAATATAAAACGCATATTCTCGTACTACCTGTTAGGCTGTACTTGCACCCCCAGAAGTTAATAAACTTGTTATTTTGCATGTATTTTGATGAGTTCTGATAATTCTATTTTCATAACTATATTTTCCGGGAAGGGAACCTTTTCACGCCAACCATTGTCTCATTAGAGATCCTCATTCTCGGTAAACAAACTCCTTTTGCAAAGAGTTTGAAAAGGGTTTGGTTGCAACAAAATACCTACCTGTGTCGCCTAAGGTACTGAGAATTGTTGCAAAAAGGTACCTATAAGCCGTCCAAACTTTGGTAAGAAGATATTTTATTCTGTTTGCGACGACTGTCAAGAAAGTCTTGGAATTATCCCAAACTTATATAAAATTTATTTTTTTATTAAGCAACTAACTAGGAAAACCAATCAAAAAGCAACAGAAAGAAAAACACAGAAATATATGTTTCACGTGTTTAGAAATAAAACAAAAACGCAATATTTTTCGATATTTTGCATACATTTTTGTACAAATTTGTGTGTGATAGACTTAAAAACCATTTGCATTGTTGTATTACAACGAATAAAATTAGAAAGCATTCACAATTTACTAAAATTAATTAATAATTATTGTAAACGCTCAGGCTGAACAACATCGTATTAAATTCTCTCCTATTTCGAAATTTAATACCGCGATTTTGGATAGTTGGGCAACACTTGTCTTCAAAATGACATAAGGGAGGATTTATTTAGCTAATGTCCGAGATAAACATGGCTTTCTCAACACTAACATTTAACCCTACAGTTAGCGATAGTCTGGCAACTATATTTGTTTGGTAAAGGGATTTTGGAAAGTGTGGAGTCTTTTCGTAAAGTGCCAGACTAAAGTTGATTATTGGTAAAGCCGATCAACTTTAAGTCCAACCAAGCAAAGCACATCATAAGAAACACTGCTTCAAATCTTGTTCACAAGGTTTTTACGTTGAGTGACGAGAAGTTCCATCTTATAAATGAACGGAAAGTCACAAAAATTCTTAAGGACGATAATTACCCAGATGGTTTCATACGAAACATAATATTGAACCATAAACGCAAAGTTCCACGGGATAAAGGAACAGAGGACACATTGCCGGTTTACAGAAGTGTTGTCTATGTTCCCAGACTCGCCGAGAACTTTAAACAGATGATCAGCAACAGTTCCAAGGAGCTTCATATAGCTTTCAAGTCGAATCAGACTCTAGCATCCTCGTTCTCTAAACTTAAACCCAAAATTGAGAAGCAAAAAAGTACTGACGTAGTGTATAAAGTTTTAGCAGTTATAACTTTTTTTAAATATTGTAAGTTCCACGCTATCTCCTCACTTGTATTTTTTAATAATTATAAATGTTTCACAATAAAGATACCCTGAAGAAGGCAGCAATCCCTGCCGAAACGTCGGGAAAACAATGAACTAATTGATAGTTTCATTCACACGCCTATGACCAAAAAAGCCGACGGAATAACCATTTCCACGAATTACACATAAACACTAAATTGGTCAAGAACTCTATCTACGGTACTCAGTATTATCGGAGCGAAAAAAAATGTATTCTTTGCAAAATAAAAAAATTATTGCATTTCTTTTCGATTTTCAAATGATTTTCATTTAGGTATTTGTGTTATAATATGAAATACAGTAATCATAAAAAAGCATTCATTGAACTATTTTTAATAACTCGACAATTATTAGAAATACCAATTCTAATGGGATCTTTATTGCCAAGACTAGTACTAGTTCTTCGATAGAGTTGTTACTTGCATTAATTGTCCGATTCTACATCAACTACAAAAAAAAAAAAACGCAAATTCCACACATTATTGTTGTTTTTAGTTGTCAGAGTCGGCCTTACTAATAATCAATCACTAATGTCGACAACTAGTTAGATGTCAGCTTTAGTAAAAATGTACAGCTTTTGTGAAATGGTACCAATAAACAATTAGACCTCCACATTTACTAGTCCTACAACTTTCTTAGAATCTATTACATTTGTTGTCATTGCAGAATTCAAATTTCATAATTTGTTTTCGTGAAAAACAAGGTCAATGGTCTCTTTCACAAGGAGGATTTTATTCTAAAAGAAGGAATACATAAATTGCAATTAAATTTGCCCAACACATATCTTTCCAATGCTCTTTGAGACTTATTATAAGCAAAAAACAAAACACAAAATAGGAAATGCAGAAAATATCCGCTGATCTGTAAAATACCATATGCAAATCAGTAATGCCCTATCGTTCGATCGGACACAATTTTCAGTACTTTTATGGTACGCTCTCCATTGTTTTCTAATACTACCTCGCGATTTCTTTATGAGTGCATTTGTGTCGTAATAAAATCCCTTTCAAATTATTCAATAAACAAAGCACAGTTTATTTGAATGGTTTCATTTATTCGTAGGCTGACGATGCAAATCAAAACTTATTAGTGGTCTAAACATCACAATTGCATTGTTAGCAAGAGAATATTTTTGAAAATAGAAATAATATCTGGCTCATTCATTTCAGAATTAATAACAATCGCACGTAGGAAGCGTGTTAAGAACTTAGGTATCGCTTCCGGGTTTGAAAATAAATACAATTTAACCTATAAAAAATTGTATGGCTTATATATTACTTAATTCGAGAAACTTAGAAACCGACAAAAGTTGAAATTCGAACTGAAAAATATAAAACGCATATTCTGGTACTACCTGTTAGGCTGTACTTGCACCCCCAGAAGTTAATAAACTTGTTATTTTGCATGTATTTTGCTGAGTTCTGATAATTCTATTTTTATAACTATATTTTCCGCGAAGGGAACCTTTTCACGCCAACCATTGTCTCATTAGAGATCCTCATTCTCGGTAAACAAACTCCTTTGGCAAAGAGTTTGAAAAGGGTTTGGTTGCAACAAAATATCTACCTGTGTCGCCTAAGGTACTGAGAATTGTTGCAAAAATGTACCTACAAGCCGTCCAAACTTTGGTAAGAAGATATTTTATTCTGTTTGCGACGACTGTCAAGAAAGTCTTGGAATTATCCCAAACTTATATAAAATTTATTTTTTATTAAGCAACTAACTAGGAAAACCAATCAAAAAGCAACAGAAAGAAAAACACAGAAATATATGTTTCACGTGTATAGAAATAAAACAAAATCGCAATATTTTTCAATATTTTGCATACATTTGTACAAATTTGTGTGTGATAGACTTAAAAACCATTTGCATTGTTGTATTACAACGAATAAAATTAGAAAGCATTCACAATTTACTAAAATCAATTAATAATTGTAAACGCTCAGGCTGAACAACATCGTATTAAATTCTCTCCTATTTCGAAATTTAATACCGCGATTTTGGATAGTTGGGCAACACTTGTCTTCAAAATGACATAAGGGAGGATTTATTTAGCTAATGTCCGAGATAAACATGGCTTTCTCAACACTAACATTTAACCCTACAGTTAGCGATAGTCTGGCAACTATATTTGTTTATTGGTAAAGGGATTTTGGAAAGTGTGGAGTCTTTTCGTAAAGTGCCAGACTAAAGTTGATTATTGGTAAAGCCGATCAACTTTAAGTCCAACCAAGCAAAGCACATCATAAGAAACACTGCTTCAAATCTTGTTCACAAGGTTTTTACGTTGAGTGACGAGAAGTTCCATCTTATAAATGAACGGAAAGTCACAAAAATTCTTAAGGACGATAATTACCCAGATGGTTTCATACGAAACATAATATTGAACCATAAACGCAAAGTTCCACGGGATAAAGGAACAGAGGACACATTGCCGGTTTACAGAAGTGTTGTCTATGTTCCCAGACTCGCCGAGAACTTTAAACAGATGATCAGCAACAGTTCCAAGGAGCTTCATATAGCTTTCAAGTCGAATCAGACTCTAGCATCCTCGTTCTCTAAACTTAAACCCAAAATTGAGAAGCAAAAAAGTACTGACGTAGTGTATAAAGTTTTAGCAGTTATAACTTTTTTTAAATATTGTAAGTTCCACGCTATCTCCTCACTTGTATTTTTTAATAATTATAAATGTTTCACAATAAAGATACCCTGAAGAAGGCAGCAATCCCTGCCGAAACGTCGGGAAAACAATGAACTAATTGATAGTTTCATTCACACGCCTATGACCAAAAAAGCCGACGGAATAACCATTTCCACGAATTACACATAAACACTAAATTGGTCAAGAACTCTATCTACGGTACTCAGTATTATCGGAGCGAAAAAAAATGTATTCTTTGCAAAATAAAAAAATTATTGCATTTCTTTTCGATTTTCAAATGATTTTCATTTAGGTATTTGTGTTATAATATGAAATACAGTAATCATAAAATAGCATTCATTGAACTATTTTTAATAACTCGACAATTATTAGAAATACCAATTCTAATGGGATCTTTATTGCCAAGACTAGTACTAGTTCTTCGATAGAGTTGTTACTTGCATTAATTGTCCGATTCTACATCAACTACAAAAAAAAAAAACGCAAATTCCACACATTATTGTTGTTTTTAGTTGTCAGAGTGTGTTTACAGTCATGTTCAAACTGTCCAAAATGAAAACGATGAACGATTCGATCGAACGATGCGACGATGATGTTATACGAAGCAAACTTAAAACGACGTCGTTTTGTTCAATCGCTTCGACGACGATCGTTTCAAAAATTTTGCGATGAGAGGCCTGGATATTTTGCTAGAGCTTTGAAATAGTCCCTTATTTTAGGAATTTTCCTTTTTTAATAAGCCTATTAAAGTCCGTACGCGCTTCGACCGCTTTTTTCGTGCTTCACACATAGCACATATAAATTTATCGTCTTTACGACCATATGTAGTTATCGACAAAAACTTTTTAAGAGCAAAACTTAGATCTTGACATTGAAATGTTTGATGTTAACAATGCTTTGAAAAGACTCCAGGGCCCAACCCATAGAATCCGTCGCAACCGTTGACAAATGGCACAGCGTCAGAGGATTCCTTTTTATTGGTGGAAATATTGAGAGAAACTGTCAACGGCTGTCACCAGTGCTCTTATATTGTGGGATTTCTTACTTTTTTTTATGGAATTTCGATGTCCGCAAAGCCTTCCGTGGAAAAAAGAAAAATCTGGAAACATTTGAATTTTTTTTTTCTAAATTTCATCAAAATAAGTATCTATATTTCACGAATGTATGTACATAAAAAATAGCTTTTTAAATCACCTTTTAGCTATATTTTTGAATATCAAAATTTTGTAGTACCAAAAAGTAATCATTATAATATTAACAACCTGCGATTTTTATACGAAAGATTATTTAATGTGATTATTTTTCCGTACAACATAAATTTTACTTTTAAAAGTAAATTTTTTTCACAAAAAAATACCTATCCAGGGAATTATTTAAAAGGGAATTTGAGTACGTTGGAAAGGGAAAAACTACCACGTTTCTTGGGACAAATAAGTATAGAGTACAAACACTCTGCCTGTCACCGTATGCGACGGATTCTATGGGCCAACTCGTTCCGTCAAATACGGCGACGCGACGGTTGCAACGGATTCTATTTCTATGGGCGAATCGCATACAAAGCGGCGCTGCACAGAAGGACGAGAGCAGCTCATTACCTCTACGAGCAAAAGAGGAGGGAAGAACATCGGCTCCTCCGGAAGAAAAAGAAAGAGCACGAGAAGCGCGCGATCGAGGAAATGGAGAGGTGCTACTCCAGGAACAATGTTCGGAAGTTTTACCAAAGGATAAAAAGAACGTGTCATCGCAACAAGACCCGAACAGAGACCTGTGGAGACGAACAAGGAAACCTTGTGGTAGAGTCACAGTCGGTGCTATGGAAAAAACATTTTTGCAAACTGTTGAACAGCGAAGACGACCCAAATTCCGAGAACGAACCATTCAACTTAAACGATGAAAGCCAATACTTCCGTCCACCCGACCAAAACGAAGTGAGGATAGAAATATCCAAAACTTAAGACCAACAAGGCTGCTGGACCAGATGCCTTGACTGACGAGCTTTTTAAGGCAGCGGGAGATGACTTGGTAGAGAGGATACACCAACTTGTCTCCAAGATTTGGTCGAAGGAAAGTATGCCTGATGAATGGAACCTCAGCATCATTTGCCCGATCCACAAGAAAGGAGACCCTCTAAACTGCGCCAACTATAGAGGTATCAGTCTTCTTAACATCGCAAACAAGATCCTGTCTGCCATATTGTGTGAACGCCTGAAACCTTTTGTCAACGATCTGGTTGGTCCCTACCAGTGCGGTTTAAGGCCCGGTAAGTCCACAACCGACCAAATATTCACACTACGGCAGATCCTGGAGAAAACCCAAGAAGTCCAGATCGATACTCACCATCTTTTCATCGATTTTAAGGCCGCATACGACAGCATTTATAGATACGAGCTATATAGAGCCATGTCTAGTTTTGACATCCCTGCCAAACTCGTCAGATTGTGCAGAATGACGATGAAGAATGCTCGCTGCTTCATAGAGGTCGGAAACAATCTCACCGAGACCTTTGATGTCAAAAAAGGATTTAGACAAGGTGACGCACCTTGTGACTTCTTCAACATCATTCTTGAGAAGATTGTGCGAAACTCGCAAGCCAGCACCAGAGGTACAATCTTCCAGAAGTCTATGCAACTACTTACATACGATGACGATATCGACATCATTGGCAGAACACAGCGAACTGTCTCTGGTGCGTTTGCAAGTATCAGTACAGAAGTGGCAAAAATTGGCTTAGTTGTGAATGAGGGCGAAACAAAGTATATGCTCTCAAGAAGTAGGGGCACACAACAGCGACGAATCGGTCAGAACATCATGACAGACAGCTATAATTTTGAGGTAGTTAGGGACTTTGTCTACCTCGGCTCCGCTATAAATTCTGACAACGACATCACATCAGAAATCAAGCGAAGAATTACAATTGCCAACCGCTGTTACTTTGGCCTAAGAAGGCAATTGAGAAGTAAGGCCTTGTCAAGAACCACTAAGGAGACTCTATAAGACCCTCAACATCCCAGTCCTACTCTATGGCGTATAAGCGTGGACGCTATCAAAGGCGGATGAAGATCTCCTTGGTCGTTTTGAACACATTCTTCCAATGATTTTCGGTCCCGTTTGCGTTGACGGGCTTTGGAGGAGGAGATTTAACAGCGAACTCTACGAGCTGTACAGCGACATCGACCTGGTCAGAAAAGTGCGCATGAGTCGACTAAGATGGCTAGGACATATAGAGCGAATGGACTATGGACACCAACGCTCTGTCCCGAAGAGTCTTCGACTCCAACCCGGAGGACAACGCAGTAGAGGAAGACCTTGCCTTACCAACTTCAACCAACTTGGAATGCGCAACTGGAGGAAAAATCGCGCTAACTGGCGTATTGGTTGAGTCCCAGGTCCACCCCAGACTGTAGCGCCACCTAAGTAAGTAAGTATAATATGTGAGTTCATGAATACGACTTTAATACAATAATTCGATATTCTCTAGTGTTTTTAAATTTTTTTTATTCAGTTTAATCAACACCTCCGCAATAACCAAACAAATTCAAAACCAAACACAAAATAATTAAACACCGCGGTGCTCATAAAAGCAAGATGATTCGCGGTCGGCCATTAGCAACATGCTTTTTTGTTGGTCACACGTATTCACAGACGGGGGTTGAAATTACAAAAACAACAAATCAAACAAATGGGTTTTGGGGGGATAGACGTACGAAAGATAACCGTCTCTTTTATTCAATCATCTCTGGCAGAAAGTAAACCTACTTTATCCGTCGCGTCCAGCACGTGCGCTGATTATGGGTCACCTTCCATAAGAGAGCGTGTATTCTATCAACCTGTCAGTCGAAAACATTGCCGCAACGGACGCGACGGATTCTATGGGTTGGGCCCTTTACCTCAGTCAGTGTTCTTAGCGTTTCTCTTTATTTTTCCCGAGGAGCGTGGGCATTTATCCATTCTCACCAAACTCAAATTCCCTCGATTTGTTAATGAAAAAAATATTTCTTCCAAAAGTAAAGTTGGTATTATTCGGAAAGAAATTCACATTAAATTAACATTCAGTAAGGCCCATTTTATTCACTCGGAGTTGAACACAACTTGGGGAGTTTTCCATATGAATAAAATGAATAAAATGGGCCTGAGAAAATCGCAGTTTTTTAACATTATGATTATTTCTTGGTACTTTAAATTTTTTGCTAAGAGACAAATCTCTTTTTTATGAACATTTAGGGCCACTTGCACCAAACTCATTTGACAACAGTATTTATTAGTTTATCCACTGTTTAGTCCTATTCGGCAGATTAGGTTAAAATTGCGTTGCACGACGACAATTATTTATCTATCCATGTATGATCTATTCATTTATCAATTTTCAAAAGGCATGATAGTCGTGCCCAAACGTCAAATAGTAAAATTAAAAAAATATCGGCCGCATTCAAGTATCTAGTTGACTTAAGTCGACTAGATTGGTCTGGATAAGAAATAACCTGAACGCAAAAACTAACTAGATTGGTCGGGAACGTCACTTTTTGACGTGGGGTTTAAGTAGAGCGACTGTGTTCGGCAATTTGGTACCCATTAGTTACACGACGTTCACAGCGCAGTTCAGTTTGAAAGTTTTTATAGTTTATGAAATTATTGTAAAATGGAATTGCTGATATAATTTCGTCACAATACCAAATACCTTAATAAAATCATCTAGCAAAAATCGATCTCATTATAAAATTAACTTAAACGGTCTCTGCACTTAAGATATTTTGTAACTTCAAGCTTTTATTTCGAAGTCATTTTGAAACAAAATAGGTATTTTAATACAGTTTGGGGAAGTGTTTTTCATGCTGTGGAGAAAAAGATATTTTTGTATTAGCATAATTTATAACATTTATAATCTGTAAATGGTACGTAAATGTTGAATTCGATATTTTTTCTATTTTCTGGTAAATCCCATAATAGGCCTCTTTTTTTTGGCTTCGATGTCAGCAAAGCAAAATAGGATTTTTAGCACGCAATAAGTTCACTTATTATTAGGCCTGTTTTTTTCAGCTTAGAACTCAGCAAAGCAAAGTAAAGTATGATTTTCAGCACGCTAATTACAACAATTACGATATACTAACTTGACACTTCGAGACTCGCAATAGTTGTTGTATTTGCGTGCCGAAAATCCTACTTTACTTTGCTTTGCCGAGATAGAAGCTCAAAAACACGGCTATTGTTAATTTATAATTTAGAGAGGCTTTTATAAAAATATCAGTGGGCATTTCAAAATTCAATGTTATTAAATTTGCTAAAGAAAGTATCTATAGAAAACGAAATAGAACATGCGAACAATAAATAACAAAACAATTTGGATTCCTGTTCGATTAAATATGCAAAATCTGAAATCGGATCAAATCGCAGAATTAAATTAGGTATATAGCACATTATATTTTCTTTTTGTTAGGAGTTCAATCATATGTACTCGCCGAGAACTTTAAACAGATGATCAGCAACAGTTCCAAGGAGCTTCATATAGCTTTCAAGTCGAATCAGACTCTAGCATCCTCGTTCTCTAAACTTAAACCCAAAATTGAGAAGCAAAAAAGTACTGACGTAGTGTATAAAGTTTTAGCAGTTATAACTTTTTTTAAATATTGTAAGTTCCACGCTATCTCCTCACTTGTATTTTTTAATAATTATAAATGTTTCACAATAAAGATACCCTGAAGAAGGCAGCAATCCCTGCCGAAACGTCGGGAAAACAATGAACTAATTGATAGTTTCATTCACACGCCTATGACCAAAAAAGCCGACGGAATAACCATTTCCACGAATTACACATAAACACTAAATTGGTCAAGAACTCTATCTACGGTACTCAGTATTATCGGAGCGAAAAAAAATGTATTCTTTGCAAAATAAAAAAATTATTGCATTTCTTTTCGATTTTCAAATGATTTTCATTTAGGTATTTGTGTTATAATATGAAATACAGTAATCATAAAATAGCATTCATTGAACTATTTTTAATAACTCGACAATTATTAGAAATACCAATTCTAATGGGATCTTTATTGCCAAGACTAGTACTAGTTCTTCGATAGAGTTGTTACTTGCATTAATTGTCCGATTCTACATCAACTACAAAAAAAAAAAACGCAAATTCCACACATTATTGTTGTTTTTAGTTGTCAGAGTGTGTTTACAGTCATGTTCAAACTGTCCAAAATGAAAACGATGAACGATTCGATCGAACGATGCGACGATGATGTTATACGAAGCAAACTTAAAACGACGTCGTTTTGTTCAATCGCTTCGACGACGATCGTTTCAAAAATTTTGCGATGAGAGGCCTGGATATTTTGCTAGAGCTTTGAAATAGTCCCTTATTTTAGGAATTTTCCTTTTTTAATAAGCCTATTAAAGTCCGTACGCGCTTCGACCGCTTTTTTCGTGCTTCACACATAGCACATATAAATTTATCGTCTTTACGACCATATGTAGTTATCGACAAAAACTTTTTAAGAGCAAAACTTAGATCTTGACATTGAAATGTTTGATGTTAACAATGCTTTGAAAAGACTCCAGGGCCCAACCCATAGAATCCGTCGCAACCGTTGACAAATGGCACAGCGTCAGAGGATTCCTTTTTATTGGTGGAAATATTGAGAGAAACTGTCAACGGCTGTCACCAGTGCTCTTATATTGTGGGATTTCTTACTTTTTTTTATGGAATTTCGATGTCCGCAAAGCCTTCCGTGGAAAAAAGAAAAATCTGGAAACATTTGAATTTTTTTTTTCTAAATTTCATCAAAATAAGTATCTATATTTCACGAATGTATGTACATAAAAAATAGCTTTTTAAATCACCTTTTAGCTATATTTTTGAATATCAAAATTTTGTAGTACCAAAAAGTAATCATTATAATATTAACAACCTGCGATTTTTATACGAAAGATTATTTAATGTGATTATTTTTCCGTACAACATAAATTTTACTTTTAAAAGTAAATTTTTTTCACAAAAAAATACCTATCCAGGGAATTATTTAAAAGGGAATTTGAGTACGTTGGAAAGGGAAAAACTACCACGTTTCTTGGGACAAATAAGTATAGAGTACAAACACTCTGCCTGTCACCGTATGCGACGGATTCTATGGGCCAACTCGTTCCGTCAAATACGGCGACGCGACGGTTGCAACGGATTCTATTTCTATGGGCGAATCGCATACAAAGCGGCGCTGCACAGAAGGACGAGAGCAGCTCATTACCTCTACGAGCAAAAGAGGAGGGAAGAACATCGGCTCCTCCGGAAGAAAAAGAAAGAGCACGAGAAGCGCGCGATCGAGGAAATGGAGAGGTGCTACTCCAGGAACAATGTTCGGAAGTTTTACCAAAGGATAAAAAGAACGTGTCATCGCAACAAGACCCGAACAGAGACCTGTGGAGACGAACAAGGAAACCTTGTGGTAGAGTCACAGTCGGTGCTATGGAAAAAACATTTTTGCAAACTGTTGAACAGCGAAGACGACCCAAATTCCGAGAACGAACCATTCAACTTAAACGATGAAAGCCAATACTTCCGTCCACCCGACCAAAACGAAGTGAGGATAGAAATATCCAAAACTTAAGACCAACAAGGCTGCTGGACCAGATGCCTTGACTGACGAGCTTTTTAAGGCAGCGGGAGATGACTTGGTAGAGAGGATACACCAACTTGTCTCCAAGATTTGGTCGAAGGAAAGTATGCCTGATGAATGGAACCTCAGCATCATTTGCCCGATCCACAAGAAAGGAGACCCTCTAAACTGCGCCAACTATAGAGGTATCAGTCTTCTTAACATCGCAAACAAGATCCTGTCTGCCATATTGTGTGAACGCCTGAAACCTTTTGTCAACGATCTGGTTGGTCCCTACCAGTGCGGTTTAAGGCCCGGTAAGTCCACAACCGACCAAATATTCACACTACGGCAGATCCTGGAGAAAACCCAAGAAGTCCAGATCGATACTCACCATCTTTTCATCGATTTTAAGGCCGCATACGACAGCATTTATAGATACGAGCTATATAGAGCCATGTCTAGTTTTGACATCCCTGCCAAACTCGTCAGATTGTGCAGAATGACGATGAAGAATGCTCGCTGCTTCATAGAGGTCGGAAACAATCTCACCGAGACCTTTGATGTCAAAAAAGGATTTAGACAAGGTGACGCACCTTGTGACTTCTTCAACATCATTCTTGAGAAGATTGTGCGAAACTCGCAAGCCAGCACCAGAGGTACAATCTTCCAGAAGTCTATGCAACTACTTACATACGATGACGATATCGACATCATTGGCAGAACACAGCGAACTGTCTCTGGTGCGTTTGCAAGTATCAGTACAGAAGTGGCAAAAATTGGCTTAGTTGTGAATGAGGGCGAAACAAAGTATATGCTCTCAAGAAGTAGGGGCACACAACAGCGACGAATCGGTCAGAACATCATGACAGACAGCTATAATTTTGAGGTAGTTAGGGACTTTGTCTACCTCGGCTCCGCTATAAATTCTGACAACGACATCACATCAGAAATCAAGCGAAGAATTACAATTGCCAACCGCTGTTACTTTGGCCTAAGAAGGCAATTGAGAAGTAAGGCCTTGTCAAGAACCACTAAGGAGACTCTATAAGACCCTCAACATCCCAGTCCTACTCTATGGCGTATAAGCGTGGACGCTATCAAAGGCGGATGAAGATCTCCTTGGTCGTTTTGAACACATTCTTCCAATGATTTTCGGTCCCGTTTGCGTTGACGGGCTTTGGAGGAGGAGATTTAACAGCGAACTCTACGAGCTGTACAGCGACATCGACCTGGTCAGAAAAGTGCGCATGAGTCGACTAAGATGGCTAGGACATATAGAGCGAATGGACTATGGACACCAACGCTCTGTCCCGAAGAGTCTTCGACTCCAACCCGGAGGACAACGCAGTAGAGGAAGACCTTGCCTTACCAACTTCAACCAACTTGGAATGCGCAACTGGAGGAAAAATCGCGCTAACTGGCGTATTGGTTGAGTCCCAGGTCCACCCCAGACTGTAGCGCCACCTAAGTAAGTAAGTATAATATGTGAGTTCATGAATACGACTTTAATACAATAATTCGATATTCTCTAGTGTTTTTAAATTTTTTTTATTCAGTTTAATCAACACCTCCGCAATAACCAAACAAATTCAAAACCAAACACAAAATAATTAAACACCGCGGTGCTCATAAAAGCAAGATGATTCGCGGTCGGCCATTAGCAACATGCTTTTTTGTTGGTCACACGTATTCACAGACGGGGGTTGAAATTACAAAAACAACAAATCAAACAAATGGGTTTTGGGGGGATAGACGTACGAAAGATAACCGTCTCTTTTATTCAATCATCTCTGGCAGAAAGTAAACCTACTTTATCCGTCGCGTCCAGCACGTGCGCTGATTATGGGTCACCTTCCATAAGAGAGCGTGTATTCTATCAACCTGTCAGTCGAAAACATTGCCGCAACGGACGCGACGGATTCTATGGGTTGGGCCCTTTACCTCAGTCAGTGTTCTTAGCGTTTCTCTTTATTTTTCCCGAGGAGCGTGGGCATTTATCCATTCTCACCAAACTCAAATTCCCTCGATTTGTTAATGAAAAAAATATTTCTTCCAAAAGTAAAGTTGGTATTATTCGGAAAGAAATTCACATTAAATTAACATTCAGTAAGGCCCATTTTATTCACTCGGAGTTGAACACAACTTGGGGAGTTTTCCATATGAATAAAATGAATAAAATGGGCCTGAGAAAATCGCAGTTTTTTAACATTATGATTATTTCTTGGTACTTTAAATTTTTTGCTAAGAGACAAATCTCTTTTTTATGAACATTTAGGGCCACTTGCACCAAACTCATTTGACAACAGTATTTATTAGTTTATCCACTGTTTAGTCCTATTCGGCAGATTAGGTTAAAATTGCGTTGCACGACGACAATTATTTATCTATCCATGTATGATCTATTCATTTATCAATTTTCAAAAGGCATGATAGTCGTGCCCAAACGTCAAATAGTAAAATTAAAAAAATATCGGCCGCATTCAAGTATCTAGTTGACTTAAGTCGACTAGATTGGTCTGGATAAGAAATAACCTGAACGCAAAAACTAACTAGATTGGTCGGGAACGTCACTTTTTGACGTGGGGTTTAAGTAGAGCGACTGTGTTCGGCAATTTGGTACCCATTAGTTACACGACGTTCACAGCGCAGTTCAGTTTGAAAGTTTTTATAGTTTATGAAATTATTGTAAAATGGAATTGCTGATATAATTTCGTCACAATACCAAATACCTTAATAAAATCATCTAGCAAAAATCGATCTCATTATAAAATTAACTTAAACGGTCTCTGCACTTAAGATATTTTGTAACTTCAAGCTTTTATTTCGAAGTCATTTTGAAACAAAATAGGTATTTTAATACAGTTTGGGGAAGTGTTTTTCATGCTGTGGAGAAAAAGATATTTTTGTATTAGCATAATTTATAACATTTATAATCTGTAAATGGTACGTAAATGTTGAATTCGATATTTTTTCTATTTTCTGGTAAATCCCATAATAGGCCTCTTTTTTTTGGCTTCGATGTCAGCAAAGCAAAATAGGATTTTTAGCACGCAATAAGTTCACTTATTATTAGGCCTGTTTTTTTCAGCTTAGAACTCAGCAAAGCAAAGTAAAGTATGATTTTCAGCACGCTAATTACAACAATTACGATATACTAACTTGACACTTCGAGACTCGCAATAGTTGTTGTATTTGCGTGCCGAAAATCCTACTTTACTTTGCTTTGCCGAGATAGAAGCTCAAAAACACGGCTATTGTTAATTTATAATTTAGAGAGGCTTTTATAAAAATATCAGTGGGCATTTCAAAATTCAATGTTATTAAATTTGCTAAAGAAAGTATCTATAGAAAACGAAATAGAACATGCGAACAATAAATAACAAAACAATTTGGATTCCTGTTCGATTAAATATGCAAAATCTGAAATCGGATCAAATCGCAGAATTAAATTAGGTATATAGCACATTATATTTTCTTTTTGTTAGGAGTTCAATCATATGTACTCATTTTTACGAATTTACGTTCCGAGAATTACCACTTTTTTTATATGAAAAAACTTGCATTTTTAGTATTCCTAAGTATGTAACATCAAAACTGTTGACTCTTGTTAAAATTAATAGAATTCCCAATCATATTTTGATTTTGAACAGATATGGCGCTAAAAAAAACAAGTTTAAAACACTCACCAATTAATGGAAATTTATGCAAAGTTCAGGAATATTTATAAAAAAAATCACTTGCCTAGTGAAAACATGGGCTTAACTCACATGGTATTAACCTATTTTTTGAACAAACTCCCAAATGTAATTGCATGAATTCTGCTGTAAAAAATATTTTTCATGTAAAGAAAACTAAAAAAAACCTGAAATCTGAATGGATGAATACTTTTTGGGATCTAAAATGAATACAGAACAAGTAAAGCTATCTAGAAAAGCATATCCAACTTGTATTCCCTTTGCATTTATTGTTATTAATTCAATTACAAATTGTTTTCTTTTGAAAAAGTTCCATGTATTCACAGACAGGAAAAAAAAAAGAGCGAGAGAGACCTTACTCTTTGCTCATGATGACAGCAAAATAGACGTCAACTTAGTACTCAGTCAGGAATTTCTTGACTAGATTCGTCGGCTACCCCTCCATAAACGTCAACTGCCAAAACTAACCACACGACCATTCTGGGCCAATAAAAATCGAGATAGATCTAGTCAGACAGCTGTCAGACTTACTAAACTAGATACTTGAGCGTGCTCATCGACAGTGGATTTGTATGAAGAAATTATAAATTTCATTTGTATTGATTTTTATAACGAAGCAACATTGGAAAACAAAATCATTTTGAAAGTTAAATTTTTGTATTGATTTTTTTTTTCAATTACCTATACGAGAATTGAGAATTTTTACCGATTTTGTTACGTTAAAATTCCAATTCATTTGACAATTCAAAATATTTTTCCGTTAGTAGTATACAAATTAATTATAATCTAAGGTTACCTTATGTGGTCGCAGTGGCTTAGTGGTTAGTGTGTTGGACTACTAAGCGAGGGGTCCAGGTTCGAATCCCGCAAAAAACCCAAATTCCAACTCAAGGTTTTTTTCACTGCGCCACCTCTCGCGAACGTCTGGCAAACATCCGAGAGTATAAATGTCATGAAAGAGCTTCTCAATCGGCCGTTTGGAATCGGCGTAAAATTGTAGATCCCTCCCATTCGTTCCAAAAATTAAAAACTCACACAAAACGAATGGTTGCCCAGAAGGAATTTTGATCTTGTGCAACGCAAAGCAGGGGATTATCTATTTATTTGTTTATCTTGGGTTAGCTATTCAGAAGTTTATTTAGTTATCCAGTAACTTGGTGCAAGTGGCCCTTAGTGTGTTGTAATGTATTTCGAATGTTTTTTTCGTCAAATTCACGATATTTAAAAAATTTCGATGCTTTATTCCTGTTTTGCACGTAAGGTTTTTCGGGCAACAAAATTTCCACAAAAGGTAGAAATTCTACGATGTAGGATGACTGAGAGTAAATTAAGTATTACTTTTTTCTTTCTTATTCAGACGTATTTACGGATACGAAATTTAAAAGAGAATTGTCTTTTCTTTTTGCATTTTATTTTGAAAATCATGGTTCTGTTCAAAATACGTATCGCGCACTACGTCAATTTTCATAAGCCAATTTTGTTTAGCGATGAAGATCACTTTTGATTGAATGGATACGTCATTAAACAAAACTGCCGTATTTGGGGTGATGATAATCCTCAAGTGTATGTTGAAACGGTGCAGGGAAATAAGTCCCCGGGAACTAAGTCCACTGAGGGACTAAGTTCGTACCTAGTGGGAAATAAAACCACTCTCATGAAGTGGACTTAGTTCCCATGTAGGGTGGGAACTAAGTCCACTTTCTTATGGGAACTTAGTACACATTCAAAAATAAGAAGGGGGAACTTACTTCCAAACTAAATTGGACAGCAAATTCACGATTTTTTATTGGAGTATTTTCACTCCGACAAAGCGTAATAACGCCAACAAAATTTGATAAGACCAACCATGCACCCACCCCGTAATCCAACAGTAAACGCAAGCATAGTTTGAAAGCGCAATAACACTAATTTCACGTTAAAGGGAAATAAAACCACTCTGAGTCCCACCTTATATTGGAACTAAGTCCAAAAGTGGTTTTATTTCGCCCTTGGTGGGTACTAAGTCCCTCAGTGGACTTAGTTCCGGGGACTTATTTCCCTGCACCTGTTGAAACACCGTTACATCCACAAAAACTGACTGTTTGCTTTGCTTTATGGGTTAGTGGAATAATTGGTCCGCACTTCTTTAAAAACGATGCTGGCCAGAACATTACAGTCAATGGTGGCCGCTGTGAGCCATGATTACTGACTTTTTCGTTTAGCAACTGAACAACCATGATGTGCAATGGCTGTGGTTTCAACAAGACGGCGCAACATGTCACACAGGTCGTGCCATACAATTGATTTATTGAAGGAAACGTTTGGTAACCGCATAGTTTCACGTTGCGGATTCGTGAATTGGAATCAAGGATCGTGCGATTTAATGCCGCTTGACTGTTTTCTGTGGGGATATGTAAAGTCGCTAGTCTACGCCGATAAGCCCGAAACGATTGACCACTTGGAGGACAACATTCGAAACGTTATTGCCGACATACGGCCACAAATGATTGAAAAAGTCATCTAAAACTGGACCTCCAGATTAGACTACGTCCGAGCCGGCCGTGGCGGTCATATGCCAGAAATCCAGTGGCGTAACTATACCATCTGGGAGCCGTGGCAAGTTCTTTTGATGGGGCCCTATCAGTAAAAATCGTCACGTTGTACCCAGTTTAATTTTAATAAACTTCGAGATTTTCAGCGTACTCAATTACACGTTGTAGATATATTTCTCACTAATGGCCATAGGCCTCCTCTCTTGGGCGAGAGAGGTCTATAGTGCCCAACCTGGCCCAATGCGTATTGGAGACATCACATTCATCTATAAGAACAAAGTATGAAAACCAATGGATGCGTTCTAAAATGAATAGAGACGTGCAATTACCGGTTTTTTGATTGACGGTTTTTTGAGACCAATCTCAAGACAATGACAAAGATATAAATGAGAACTACACCCACAGCTGGTTAAGAGGCAATTCTCAATCTGACTCCTCTGGACCTGTACATGGAAGAATTAGCTACCAAAAGTGCTCTAAGGATTAGCCAAACTAATACCTGGAACCCTTGCAATTCTGGCCATGCACAAATTCTAGAGAAAAACGTTGGGAGAATTGTCACTTCTGACTTTATGTCTCCCTATCTGAACTTGGATATACCATTATCCTATTCTTTTCCGAGTAGAGATGAACGGAGCACAGATGAACCCACAAAACTAAAATCGGTATCCATCTGCACAGATGGATCAAAGATGGACTGTGGAACCGGTGCCGGTACATTCTGTGAGGAATTGAGTATACACTGCTCCATCAGGCTTCCTGATAGCAGTAGTGTTTTTCAAGCAGAGGTTCTCGCAATCGCGGAAGCGGCCCGAATGGTGTCACTGTTGGCAATACCGAGTAATAATATTACCATTTTCATTGATAGCCTGGCGGCTATAAAAGCAATTTCTGCTATTGAAATAAAATCCAAGCTAGTTCACCGCTGTCGCGAGGAGCTCAAGGTGTTTTCCTCGTAGCACTCCACTCCATCTAAGCTGCGTCCCTGGACACAGCGACAAAGCCGGCAATGAGATAAATGACGAACTGGCGAGAAAAAGGTTGAAATTAACCATGATCATGGAAGAGCATTACAGTCGATCAAGCCTCCACTCTGTAACTTCAGAGAGCGAGTGAAGAACAAAATTCGTATGACAACCAATAACAGGTTGAAAGCACTAACTACCTGTGAGGTATCACGGAAGCTATGGCCAGTATATGACAGAGGCCGAACCATCAAGCTGCTTCAGTTTGACAGGTCATCGCTGTCTAAGCTGGTAGGGGCTCTAATTGGTCACAACTTCTTAAGAAGTCACATGATGAAACTAAATCTCAAAGATGACGATATACGTAGAGGCTGCGGAGACGAAGAGGTCCATGGGGGCACACCTCACTTCCTATGTCATTGCCCTAGCCTCTGTCACTTGAGGAACAGAACACTTGGAAGCTGTTACCTCCATGACTTGCGAGAGCTTTCCGATGTTACACTTTCTGATCTTTACAGGTTTTTGAGGAAATCGGAATGGCTGGACGGCCGGCGTCGGGTAAACACAAGAAGGAAGACACGAGCTAAACATCAAAAACACCAACGGTTAACCCCCAAAAAGGGCACCACAATGGGTCCACAAAAACCTAAGTGTAAGCTTAACTTAACCTGACGGTCATAAGTACGTAAAATTACTCGTCACATCTTTCTGTTTAAGTTGGTTGAAATGCTTAACGATTAACTTAAAATTGTATTATAGCCTTTAGTGGTCTTACTTATAAAAATATACTTTTCAAATAAAATAGAATACTCAGGTACAATGTAAAAAACGAGTGTGCTTGTGACCACACATCATTAGAAGTAAAACTCCGAAGCTATACCTAAGTTTAATATTTTGATAACATTTTATGCGTTTTCACATAAAAAAGAATATTTTAGATTTAATGTTAAATTGTCCAATTTACCACGTCAACCACGTTTTTATACAGTGCTATTACTATACGTCTATACTGCATGTATAATATATAGCTTTCCTGCTTTTCTTCTCACTACCTACCTACGTTACAAATTTTCTTCATGAAAATTAGCCCAGTGGTTATCGAGATATATGTATATAGATGTAGATAATATATCAGTGGCGTGGCGTCCATATAACTCGATTCCTACCGAGTTACCTTTTGAAATCTCCACCAGGCAACACTATCTGTCTACCAAAAACCGAATATACATGAAACACTACCAAATGAATTTGAATAATCACCAAATGGTACACACACAAAAGCACTCATATAAAAATTGTGTGTGTATCCATTTTCATACAACATCGTCATCGTCTCGTCGCGACAAAGCGAAGGTAACCCAAAATATGTCGGGTTATTAAAGTTCTCACTTTATAGTTCTTTTTGAGAGAAAATTTTCTTGTTATCTCTTTTTTTCTTCCCTGAGTACTTTGTCTGAGTCTGACACCTCTCTGTTCAACACCCATTGTAGAAAATAACCCGCTTTTCTTCGAGTTATAAGCAGTGATCGAACTTTACTCCGAAAGGAGTAGATCTGCTTCGCCTTTTGCAATATTTTAAAATCTACTACTTCTTTTTCAAAATCTACTTCGCTTTTTAATTTAAAGTGGCAGTCCATAATTTTAATAAAAAACAGTACAAAACCCCCAAATGTGTTTATAAAAAACTATGTATTTTGGCTACACATTTGGGCCTTTATACTCTGTACTGTTTTTTATTAAAATTATTGACTTGGTTTGATACTTACTTTATGTAGGTATACAATTCACATGGTAAGGTTCTTGTGATTTGCAAACTGAATGTGCAATTTACGTTAAGTTTATTTATTTTGTTTCTTAAATACACTTATTTAAAAAAAAAAACTGTTTTTTTGTTCATTTAATATGAAACTGAAAATCTACTACGGAAATTTTTGTTTTACTCCGCCTTTTTTTTCATTCACTTCGATATGAGATTTCTGAAGTCCGAACCCTGGGCTCTAATCGCGTAAGCACAAAACGATCGAACGACATCGTCTCGACGATACTTCTACTTCGTGTAACAACCAAACAACGATAATCGTCGAAACGATTGGACGATCATCGTTTTTGTTGCTTCACGTTTCCAATTCAAACGTCAAATACCCTCGTCGAAACGATTCGATTGAACGATTGCTATTTTGCAGTCGTTTCATCGTTTTTGATGCATTTTTTCAGTTATTTGAATGAAGAGACACTCATTCCAAGATACTCAATCTTATCCGAGTTGTAAAATAATGCATTATTTGCAAAAAATAAATGGTTATTGCTTTTTGCACTTGAGTTTCATTTGTTTTATTTTTTTCTTTACAATTAAGCAAATAAAAATGTTCATCTATTCCACGAAATCTAAGATCTTTATTGGCATTTTAATTGCTTTAAGAAATACATGTATTCGAAAACTACCAAATCTTCTCTTCTCCTACATCTGCATACACTTTAGCATATTGTTTCAATTCTTGCTAGACGTTCGTCGACAGCTTCTCCTCCAAGATAAAGGTTTTGAAATTTCACTGCACACTTTCACATTTCACTCTGTTTGGGCGATGTGTTTACTTGCATCTTGATATTTATTTAGAGATTCCTTATTACTTACTACTATTTGCAAGGACAACGAGAAAAATACACAAATTCAAGAAAAAAAAAAAAAAAACAATTTCCATACATTTTTTGAATGTTTGGGTGTCAGAGTTTGTTTACAGTCATGTTCAAACTGTTCAAAATGAAAACGAGGAACGATACGATTGAACGATACAACGATGATGTTACATGAAGCAAACTAAAAACGATATCGTTGTGTTCAATCGTTTCGACGACTATCGTTTGATAAATTACGCGATGAGAGCCCTGGTTATAAGCTCTCACAAATTTCATTTTGACTGCCGAATCTGAGTGAACATTTGTTTGTATCTCTTTTTTTCTTCCCAGAGCTGAGCTAAGTACTGGTACTGGCCGTGCGTGGCATGGCCACTGGCCACTGGGTTGTGTTTTGGGTATATCGTATGTGTTTGTTTGGCTATGATATGAATGAAATAACGCGCTTTTCTCCGAGTTATTCGAATTTCTTTTATTTCTTCCTTTCTTATTGTCTCTTGTGTGAATAATTGCAGGTAGTATGTTGAAGTAGGTAAGGGTGTGTTTTGGTTTACAAATTCAGTTGGCAGATTGCAATGCATGACTTAAGTGAATTTAGTATAGTATGAAAACGATTTTGCAAATGTGCAATGTGTGATTTTGTTTCAAGTTGCACAGGGTCACAGGTCTAAGGTTTTTTAGATTTATAGGTATATGATAAATTTTTGCTTCGACTTCCCATTTTATAATGTTCACGCCACGCCACGCGTACCCAGTTTTTGGCTAAAAATTCGAACAACGGTACTTTTGAAATTTCGACATATCTCGAAAACGGTCTATACGATTGTAGCAAACATTAATTTCTAAGGTTATGTGGTCATTTATAACTTAACTAGCTGACCCGGCGAACTTTGTTCCGCCCGAATTCGTTATACCTACAACGCCAGCTGTTGAGAATTTTCCGACTTTTCTTTTTTCCTAAACCATCCCTGAATCAAGACGAACAACACAAAACAAAAATCATCCAAATCGGTGGAGCCGTTCTCGAGTTTTCACCCGACTAACGCACAGTGATATTTCTTTCGACCTGTACAGAGAGAGAGACACAGGAAATTTTGATGGAAAGGTTTTAAAATTGCAAGAAAATAAGGAAAGGATTAACTCTAAATGAAATATTTGTAACTTTAACAGCCAAGAAGAAAACTAACCACAATTATCATCTTGGTTGGTAAGCCTTCTCTCTCCACACCAGTATCAAGGCGTTATGGTACCCTTGAGGTGCCCTCCCCATAACCCTACTCACGAATGAGCAGAGCACCATGATTGTTACTCACTCATTTTTCGTAATAACCCCTCCCTACGTGACACCTCAAGACGCTCAACAACTCCTGTTGCCTGTCATCATTGTCCACGTCATCTCAAACAGCACTACATTTCAACTTTCTCAGACATACTAATGCAAGGATCCTGAAATGCATGTCAAACAAAAATGATTGGTTCAAACACCATCAAATAAATCAAAGTATCTACTCCATTTCAAAAAGTTACTTAATGTAACATAGTAAACATAAACAAACTTAGGTATATCTATCGTATATTTAAAAAAAAATTTAAATTGTCGACAACAAATATTTGCTTGGAAAATAATTGAAATAATTGACAACAACAATTGCCTTTAAAATAAAAATAAAAAAATAATGTATTTGAAGTGTCACTACTCGATTTCTATTTTATTTATTTTTGAGTGCATTTCCCCATGAAAAACGAAATTTGGGCCTTTTTCCAATTTTCCGGATGGTTTTTCCAAAATTTTGTTTCGTAAAGACCTTCTCCTTATAATTACGAACCGCTGGAAAAAAAATTGAGCCAAATCGGCCCAGCCGTTCTTAATTGATGAATTATCATACATTTTTTGCACCATTTTTATATATATAGATAGCAAGCTCAGTTTTTCTCTATACACTGAGTACAATGGATTTATGAAAATAGTAATTTTTTAAAAATATAGTTTTGTCTAGTTAACTTAAAACGGCAATAACGATTGTGACCAAAATGCAAACTTATGTCGTTTTCCATTGGGACCACTAGAAATCTTTTTCAGATCTCAGATTTTACGTGGTGAATGAAACATGCAACGAAATTGATCTGCTTTTGCAAATGGATTAGTGCGTTATATGACAGCATATCAGCTGTTCAAATTGCATTTGTTTTTGGAAAAATCACAAATGGATATCGACTTGAAAAATGTTTCCCCTATTGCACATACAAATGGAGTATTTTTGGTGATTCGTAGTCTTCAGATGACGAGGAAAACTATGAAGATAATATTTCCTCCTGAATTATATCCATGGCTATTAATTTATTTTGTTATTTTGGTTTTCACGAAACTACCCCCATTTGTCTTCAAAGCAAACTTCTTAAAATGACGTAGAACAGCTGTGCAAAGTATATTGGTATTGTGAGAGTGTGTGTAGATCTGAAAAAATATCGAGATCTGCAAAAAGTGTTCTGAATCGAAAAAAAGATTGATTTTTGGTCCCAATGGAACATGAAAAGTGATTTAGATCAAAAAAAGATTGATTTTTGGTCCCAATGGAAAACGACATTAGAGTCAAATGGAAGTTTTCAAAACTATTGTGTCCTTAATTTTCAATTCGAAGCACCGAAAATGCTAATATTAAAAACTGCTCATATCTCGAAAACCCCATCTTCGATTTCGATAAAATGTCAAAAACGACGTATTTCTTTTATCCGGAACAATATCATACAGTCAGTTTTCAGATAAATAGTTGCGCAATAGTATTTTTCCATCTAAACATTGCAATATTTGCAACTGTTATGTCTGGATAATTTTACAAAAACTTCATTTGCACCGCACACACGAGAATCGGGATATTCAATTTATAACTACTAATGCAAATTCACAAATGCCTGAATTATTACATAACCTATCTTAAGATATCGGTCTATCACGAGCAATACTTTCAATAATTGAAAACTTAAATCATATTTCAATTAAAATTAAAAACATATCCTTAGGTCAAAAACAGAAACTGCTACTAGGTACGCTAGTCCTGTACTCAAAAATCAAGTGAGGAGTAAGACCACTTACTGAGAGCTTTAACCTTTAAAAACTTATATTGTTATTTTATATAACTGCCATATGAGATGAATATCCAATAAAGAGGATTTTGTTTTCTTTTGTCTAGTATCGAGAAAGTTTCGTTCGACCCAGTCGTGCACTTTATTTAATATTACTATTTGACGTTTGGGCACAACTATCCAGCCTTTTAAACATGGATAAATATTTAAATAGTTTATCCATGGATAGATGAATAAGTGTCGTCGTACAACGCAATTTTTACCTAATCTGCCGAATAGGACTAAACAGTGGATAAACGAATAAATACTGTTTTCAAATGAGTTTGGTGCAAGTGGCCCTAAGAAATACATTCTTTATGAGTGCACAGTTTACAAAAAATACTCGGAACAATTTTAGTAGAACTTACAGTTCGCGAAAAATTATTATTATTATTATTATTCAAATTTTATTGTTACATAAAACAATTACATTAACAATAGAATACAGCACTAGCTGCTAGGGCATTAGACTAATTCAAGATAAAAAAGATTTTGCGAAAAATTATTTTTACTGAGAGCTCGAGCCTTACATCGTTATTTGATATGTACTGCCATCTGAAATGAATATGTTTAAGCCAAAACTGCACTTGATTTAAGTATATTACTATGTTAATTCTATCTAGTATCGCTTTACCTGCAAAGGTATTTTAATAAAATATAAACCAACCAACCAAATAGTGTTGATACGGACGAGAAAGTTATTCTTTTCCATATGTAATATTCATATGATTTATTAATTTAGTTCTTTAATGTAGCATATTTTTTATTTATTTAGAGCTCTGGCGCTAGTTAGTATTCACTCTAGATACGAGTATAGCTTATAGTTATGATCTTATGCTAATAAAATAATAATATTAGGTAAAATATAGATATACGCACCTAGATTGAAAAGCCCCATCGCCAACTCTGAAACTCCAGCCAAAAATGCTAGCATAATAGCAAACTGCACAGGTAAATGCTTCGTAAATTGTAATGTCAATATCGCCATTAAGCTGGTTGGTCCTATAGATACTTGTGGTATTGTTCCCATAATGACATACACAAACGAACCTGAGAAAATTATATGGTAAAAATTTGTGGTGAAGAGATTGATAAAATAAAGTAAATGTTTTACCAACAAACGCAGAATAAAGACCGTATTGAGATGAAAGTTCTGCTAAAGAAGCATATGCAATACTCTGGGGAATCATTGTCATACCGAGTGTTATTCCTGCAATTAGATCTGCTATGGCTTTATTGCGATCATATTCGCGAATCCATGAAAGAATATGAATGCGGCGCCGAAAAGATTTGCCGATCGTCCTTTTTGTTACTATGCTGGCAACGTTTTCTTCATGTTTTTCGCAAACAGTTTTAAAGGGAGTCTCCTCTTCAATTTTTATTGCTTAAATTAAAATACAAAATATTTCTATCAAATATACAACTGCACTGGAAGAACATTATCTCGGAAGATAAGAAAATATGAAAAGCAAATATGAAAGATATAAGCTTATATAGATTAGATATAGATAAGGGTAGGACCTAGTAATCTGGCTCGAAATATGTACATTTTTATTTTTATTTTCAGAACGTCAATATCCGGATGCGACATTCATTAAAAGGCACCGCTACTCCGGGAAATAAAGGCGGATCATCCACTTAATGTGACAAATGTAAGTCGAATCCGTAATACTGCAGTCCTCTTACTGCAGCTGCCTCCCTAAATAAAACTCTACTACACGGCCTATAAGACAAAATTAAGGAAGAGCTGGCTTAAGGCCGTCTACCAGATTAACAATATAAATGTTCTGCTTTGTTAACTTTGAATATAAATCTAGTAAATTGCAAGTTATTTGTATAACTAAACGTTTTCGTCTATGATATAATGGTTCCGAGCCTCGGTTACAACTTAAAATGCTCAAAATGCTCAATTCTTCAACAGTAAGTACAAGCGCTCCAAAGATACCGTAGGTACATTAATAATTCTTTGAGGATTAGGCATATAGCGAAGAAATGAAACACGTCCTCTCGATCATTGAGGTTACAGACTACAGAGGTTACACATAAGTGGAAGTTCTGGTTGATGTGGTATATAATTAAAACTTGACAGTCCGCCTCTTGCCTTGAAGAGTCTCAGAGAATGTTCGAGAGTGAATAGTCGTACTATAAGTCTTCTACGGCTAAAGTAATATAAACTCGTCAATTATTAACACGAACGTAATTTAAAAGCCTCGGTTAAAGTTATACGGTGTGCGAATATAATAATTAGAAGTAATAACATTTGTAAAACACTGAAAATGTTGCAAAAAAAGCAGTTTCTTTTATTTTATTTGCGTGCTGTGTCTGCCGTGCATATATATATATATATATATATACTCAAACCGCGCATGATGTCGTCGATTGCTACCAGATCTGGATCAAACAATATGCAGTTTGTCTCTGTTGGGGTATCATTAACGCAATATTGTCATTCCGAAACTCGATTACCTTGGCAAATACGAGAGGTTGATGATAGTGAGCACAACTTCAAATTCAACAATTTAACTGATGAAAACATAGTTGAAGCAACTCTATCTATCAAGTCAAATGCTACAGGACTGGACGATATCAATCCAAAATTTGTGAAGCTTCTTCTTCCTAATATTTTGAAGTACATTAATTATATTTTCAACAACATTCTTACCACATGCGAGTGCCCACTTTTATGGAAAAAAGCCAAAATACTTCCAATACCTAAGCCCAAAAATGGGGTAAATACAGAATACCGACCTATATCCATATTGCCGTTCTTATCGAAAGTGTTCGAAAAAGCCATACTTAGGCAGCTTCAAGGCTACCTTTATACAAACAATCTGTTGAGTTCCCCTCAGTCTGGTTTTCGTGCAAACAGAAGTTGCAAAACAGCATTGTTGCTTATTGTCGATGACATTCGTAAAGCCATGGATAACAGCTGTTGTACATTTTTAACACTGCTTGATTTTTCAAAAGCGTTTGATACTGTTAACCATATTGAACTCTGCAAAAAGTTGTTAAGTAATTTTGGTCTATCTCCTCTGGCAGTAAAGCTTTTATACTCCTACTTGACTGGGCGTCAACAATGTGTGGCAGTGGGTAACAGATTGTCTTCATTCCTAAGGCTAACAGCAGGTGTACCACAGGGTTCAGTCCTTGGTCCACTGCTGTTCTCGCTATATGTGAATGAACTTCCTACACTAGTCAGACATTGCTCAGTTCACATGTTTGCCGATGATGTCCAGTTATACCCGAGCTGCCCGCTAACTAACATTGTAAGTAACGGGTGATTTTTTAGCTGGTTTGGTTTTGGCAACACCGGTTTTGACAGCTGACGTGTGTTTAGTACCTTGTGTCACTGTCAAACAGCTTCAGTTTGGTTTGCAATTTAACCATGGATCGTCTTACAAATGAACAACGCTTGCAAATTATTGAATTTTACTATCAAAATTCGTGCTCGGTTCGAAATGTTCATCGCGCTTTTTTATCGAAAAATTGTGTTCAGCGATGAGGCCCATTTTTGGTTGAATGGGTACGTAAGTAAGCAAAATTGCCGCATTTGGAGTGAACATCAGCCAGAAGCATTGCAACAGCTACCAATGCATCCCGAAAAAGCCACTGTTTGGTGCGGTTTATGGGCCGGCGGCATTATTGGGCCATATTTCTTCAAAGATGATGCGAATCGCAGCGTTACTGTCAATGGTGAACGCTACCGAGCGATGATAACAAACTTTTTTTTTGCCCGAAATGGAAGTTCTTGACTTGCATGATATGTGGTTTCAACAAGACGGTGCCACATGCCACACAGCACGCGAAACAATGGCGCAATTGCGAGGCGAGTTTGGTGAACAGTTAATTTCACGTTTCGGGCCGGTCAATTGGCCGCCTAGATCGTGCGATTTGACACCATTAGATTATTTTTTGTGGGGGTATGTCAAGGCTAATGTGTATAGGGACAAGCCCGCTTCGATTGGAACTTCAATGGTGAACGCTACCGAGCGATGATATCAAACTTTTTTTTGCCCGAAATGGAAGTTCTTGACTTGCATGATATGTGGTTTCAACAAGACGGTGCCACATGCCACACAGCACGCGAAACAATGGCGCAATTGCGAGGCGAGTTTGGTGAACAGTTAATTTCACGTTTCGGGCCGGTCAATTGGCCGCCTAGATCGTGCGATTTGACACCATTAGATTATTTTTTGTGGGGGTATGTCAAGGCTAATGTGTATAGGGACAAGCCCGCTTCGATTGACGCACTGGAAGCCAACATCCATGCATTCATTCGTGAGATACCGGCCGATATGTGTGAAAGAGTATGCCAAAATTGGACTCAGCGGATGGGCTACCTGAGACGCAGCCGCGGTCACATTTGCATGAAATTATCTTTAAACATTAAATTGCAAGGTTCAAACTATCGATTCAAATAAATATTTCATTCATTTTTTCGAATTTTTTGTGTTTTTTTTTAAAAAAAGTTCTAAACCTCTTAAAAAATCACCCGTTATTTAAGCCACATTGCTATGATAGGTTCTCCAAGCTTTGTACACATTTCCCTCTTGATGATGTTTAACACATAGTCGAGATGTAGTTTGGGTATTCAGAAAAAGGGGTTATATATTTCAGTCTTCAGATGAAGAATATAGTTAGGTGAACTACTTGGTAATTCAAAAACTCTCCTGATAAAGTGCCGAAGAAAACGTTCTGAACAGGATGGATGCTGCTGTATCACGTAACAATTTTTGCTTCGATTTTTGGATTGAAGTTTTTATTGCTGATACAACAACCCCAAACTGAGCACATTGACCGTTTCGCTTCGGTTAGTTTGCATTGCAGGTGCTTGTTCATATTTCTTTTAAAGTGGACATAATCCAGACACCAAGATAATTGCATTCCCGAACAATTTAAATATCTTCACCTTGGAACTTCCACATTTCATTCAGGGAGTATCTGCCACCTCCATCTGAGGTGAGCTTGGGTAGGCCACGGGTGCATCTTTGATTTGTGAATAGGTACGTGTGAACTGTGATCTGTAAAGACTGAAGAGTCTCATTTCATAACTAATTATGTTTTCACTATAAACTATAATATTCTTATGACTGTAACTCTCTTCGGCCATCAACTCTCTTTCGTGGCGTCATTTGCTTCTGTACCATACCCAGTGGTACCAGACTACAAGATATATATCTTGTTTTCCAAATTTTCGAGCTCCGAAATATGTACGAGACTTTTAACCTCATATTCATCAAATTTCAAGATTTTTTAGCTCAAGAATTTTCTATTGAAAAACTTTTCTATTGATTCCATTATTATGTATAATGTAAGTCGGGTAGAGCCCATGAACAATTTCTGTTTTACTAACATTTCATCAACTCTTACGAAATATGAATTTCAATGAGTTTTATCGCTTCCACATTCCGGTGTAAATGATGAATGAATATTTTCTGCTCTAAATTTAAATAATTTAAATAAAACAGAAATTCGTAATTGTTTGTGAACTGAAACAGTTTAAAGTGCAATATTTACAAAGGATTTCTAGCGCTTTAATGCACAATAACCTTTAAACCTTCATAATAAGCTATGAATTTATATGCCATATATAAATATACTAGCTGGCCCGGCGAACTTCGTTCCTCAAAAATTCGTTAATGTAGTTAATGAAATTAATAATTCCGAGCTTTCGCTTCCGGTCAATTTAAATTCTTTATTCAAAAATTATTTTTATATATATTTTTTTTTTTATCCGAGGGTAGGTGAAAATCTTCCAAAGACACTATGAGAATAGCAAGCGCGTTCTCATAGTAGTGTCAGATTTTTACTGACTAAAAACACCACCCTTCTAAAGATTGTTAGATACTGCAACTAAGATAAAACTTATCAAGCAATTTTTCTATCATGAAATAACAACTTTTGACAGGTTACTTTCCAATGAAAGATCCTGCGTGTTCCGCAAATTAGACGCGGTTAATCTTATCTTGCCAAGTCGTAGTCGGCGCAATAAATTGCTCTCGTCCAAGATTTGTCGGACTGTATTGTTGATATGTGCGATTAGTCGGTTTCTATGCTTTCTCGAGCTTCTATGGATATCGTCGTTTCTAATATACCATGGTGCTTGAACAATTTCTCTAAGCACTTTATTTTGAAAAGTTTGTAGAATATTGACATTTGTTTTCTTGGTACAACCCCAAAGTTGTATACCGTAGGTCCACAACGGCTTTTAGCACTTGCTTGTATAAAAGCAGTTTGTTCTCAGTACTGAGCTGGGAATATTTTCCGAGCAACCAGTACATTTCTCTATATATGATATCGAGTTCTTTACGTTTCATTTTCACGTGCGAACTCCATTTCAGCTTTGCGTCGAGTGTCATTCCCAGGTATTTGGCCTCGTTTGCAAAGGGTATTCGGGCCAAGTTTAGAAAAATTGGCAAGTCATTAGTTTTCTTATAGGTGAAATTCACGTGAACAGATTTAGTTTCGTTGAGGGCGATCCGCCAGTTCCTTGTCCATTCATTTACCTTATTCACTGCGTTTCCATTTCTAACACGGAAGAATCTATTCCCGAGATATGGTTATACTAAAAAAAAATTGTGCGACTGTATCCAACAGTCCCCAAATATATGTGTAAAACCGTGCGTGCGGTATGTGTGTGGCTTGATACACGTCATTGAGAAAAGAGGGAGTTGTAATAACCGCATTCTTGATATATTATGAAATCTCAATAATTTATTCGTTCTGTGCTAGTTTCGGTAGAATTATAGATACAATCGGATTGTGGTATAGCTGAAGTAAGATGTACATTCGAGACTGTAATCTATCTAGATTACGCTGGAAGACAGCATCGATGGTTGTTCCATATCGTGTTGTTGAAATTTTCCGGTTGGAGTTCATTTGAAGATTAAATTTACCTATCTTATTTCATTCGGCTTGCATTGCATATTTTAGAGGTGCTGGTCTACGACATATTTGTAAGTTGTAGTCCAGCTGTGATTTCTGCGTGCCTGGTAATTCACGAAAGATTTGGCACTCGCGAGAGGCTTGCCGACACGTGAACACGCCACATACAACCGACCATGTGAGAAACATGGAACGCTATGCTGATGACGATTGTGTTGTTGTCTATCTCGGTCTCCAGTATGGACGACTGCATGATATTCTTTCCCGGAGTTCCGACATATTCTCTCGATTGTTAATATTCAGATCTGACTGTTCGTCCTGATTTTCTGCGGCGTGAAACGTTTGCCCTTCTCACTGGCGGCATGGTCAAATTTGTCTTGGAATCGCCGAATCCCACACAAACTTTCATCCCCTATATCATCCTGTCAAAGTTTTGTTTTCGAGACATGAAGTAGCCTATGGCCTTCCTTGGGCCCAATCGAAACCATCCTGTCTCGAGTTTTGCGCGTAAAGACTCAAAACGCTCAACAACTCTTGTATTGTCTATCATCATCGTCATCTCAAACATTTCAACTTACTCACTCATACAAATGCAATGATCCTGAAAATACTTGGCAAACAAAAATGATACATTCAAACTACATCAAACACATCGAAGTATCTACTCCATTTCAAAAAGCTACTTAATACTTGTGTAACATAGTAAACATAAGCAAACTTATTAGGTGTATTTAAAAAAAGAAATTTCAAAATTGTTGGCAACAACAATTTGCTTGCAAAAATAATTAAAATAATTGACAACAACAATTGCCATTAAAATTAAAAATATTTTTTTTTTTATATTTGAAATATCACTACTCGATTTCCAACCCGTTTATTTTTTTTCAAAGTGCATTTCCCCATACAAACTTTCATAACCTTTTTCATCCCCTCAAAGTTTTGTTTTCGCGACAAAAAGTAGCCTATAACCTTCCTTGGTCCAAAACGAAACCGTGAAGCCCAAAATCGTTGAAATCCAACAATCCGTTATCGAGTTATGCGCGCACACACGGACTTCATTGCCTTTTATATATATAGATGTTCCAGAATTTAAAAAAAGGAATAATATTAATTTTTGAGCTAACGATTTTCGAGCTAAAGAAGTATTAAAACAAAAGATTTTTCAAATTTATCGAATACAAAAATTCATTGCAATTTTCCAAATACCCGCTTTCCAAAAGTCTGCTGATGATAGCGATCTATTTAAAAAAGCAGTATTCTGATGGTAAAAACTATCTTTTTTGAAGCCTTTTGCTTGCTGCTGTGTAATCTACTTTGAAAGAATTGTTACTATTCATCCTTAATAACCTAAGAAAATATAGACGACGAAAGACGAGACATGCAGGTACCGACTTAACAGATTAAATGAATGTGGAATTTAACTCCGGATCATTCGAAATAAATATGATATGGCGCACGTTATGTTAGGTAAGATTTTTGGGTGGATACGGCAGAGCGAGCCCTGCAGTAGGTCCATATGGACTCATTGTGATGCCCTTGTTGAGGGTAAGCCGATGTGGTTGGCGATGGTATTTATTCCCTCTTGGCTACTCGACCTTGTCCAGCCATCCAGATGTATTTATGAACATGTAAAGATTAGATAAAGAGACATCCTAAAGTTTCTGTATTTCATGGAAGTAGTATCTTCCAAGTGTTATGTTTCTCAAGTGACATTGAAAGAGGAAGTGAGGTGTGTCCTCGTGTACCTCCTCGTCTTCGCACCTACCTACCAAACCGCATAAGCTTGCTAGTCCGACTTGGATTATATTCCGGCCATAGCTTCCGTGATATTTTGCAGGTACTTAATAGTTATAAGTAGCAAAACAAAGTTTATGTTCTTTAACTTACTGGGTGTAGTTCCTAAAGGTCTCTCCTTAACTTTTCATTCACCTTGCTGTTCTAGGTTTCAATTATTTTCGCCAACATTTAGGTCTGACTTACCTTGTTTCAACGGATGTTTTGAAATTGAATGTGTTGATAGTTTTAAATACTTGGGTATAACCCTAGATAAAAAGCTAAGTTGGATTGTACATACCTCAAATTTAAAATTGTATCTTAACAAAGTTGTCAGACAGATGTACCACCTTAGTCTTTACTACCCTCAATCAATTTTAAAACTTGCTTATGGTGGCCTAGTGCAATCTAAAATTCAATATGGAATTTGTTGTTGGGTGGTACTCACTCCTCTAAAATAAATCAGCTACTCATTCATCAGAAACACGCTATTCGCATTATGTCTAGAGTAAACCGTCTAACACCTAGTTTTGTCTTATTCGCTAACCTCGGCATTTTTCCTATAAGGCATTTGTATTTTTTTAATGTATTAAAAGACTACAATTTAAGAGCTAGAGTTTTTAAATCCAACTTTCCTCATTTTTATACAGTTATCTCGGCACGTTTATTTAATTTACTTCCAGAAGAATTAAGAAGCAAGAGAAGTGAATCAAAATTTTTAAGTAAAGTTAAAAAGTGGCTGTTTTCTATAAATCATTCAGAGATCGATAATATAATAAGCCCAATGATTTGATTGCTACTGCAGGTATTTGACTAATTTTAAAATTATTGAAGTTCATACACAGATTCTTTAGTTTATCTTTAAATTGACTTACCCCCACAAATCTTTGTAATATCTTTTTAATTAATGGAACATTCGCCACTTATTCATTTGAATAACAGAATGTTTCTTACTATTTCATGAAAAATATATTGCTTAATTTTGCTATTATTTAACTCTATGAAGCCATTTAATACTATTAAATATTGTTAGCATTAAGCTTGTATATTTTTTAATTGAAATAAATAAATATTATTATTATTATTCTTTCCACCTGTTGTTGGCTTTCATACGGATCTTATTTTACTCTCTCTCTCTCTCTCTGAGATTACAGTGTGGTGGTTTGATCGATTTAATCAGTCGATCTTGATCCATGGCATATCCGTTTCTTGTCATTTCATCAGCCCTCTCTAATCAATAATGATTAGGCAATCTGATGGAGTGGTGTGGTTTATTCAAGATGGGGAGACAAGTAGTCAGAAGTGACAGCGTCTCCCACGTATTTGTTCAGAATCTGTGCTTGTCCCGTTTTGTATGGTTTCGAATTTTTGGTTTGGCTGATTCTGAGGGCACTTTTGGCTGCAGATTCTTGCATGTGTAGGTCTAATGGTACCAGGTTGAGGATAGCCTCAATTCCAGCGGTAGGTGGCGCACGTTAGAAGGTTAGAAAAGCAAACAGACACTATGAGCCTACCAGCGGAACTCGCGAATTGGAAAAGTTTGGATTGGTTGGGTTATAACGAAACGCCGCCGTTCATCACACCTTCGTGGCAGCTACTGCACACTTTACTTTTTATGGCCACTTCTGTCCTCGCAGTCGCAGTACAGAGCCAGCCGCAGACACTCCACTGGCTGCTATCCCTTGTGTGGCATTGAGAATTTGGATTTGTCACTTAGAAGTAGAAGTCACATTCTCTTAGTAGTGAGAAAATAATGAATACCCGAATGAGAGCAGGTGAATTCCCCTTGGGAAATCCTCCCAGTGTCAGCAGTCTTCGCTGGCTCGCTTCTTATATGAAAACACTGGGGACGTTCGGATTCGTAGTTTAGTAAGTCCGACATCTGTCTGACTAGATGTGTTTCAGTTTTTATTGGCCCAGAGTGCTCACGTGTATAGTTTTAGCAGTTGACGTTTATGCAGCCTGCGTACTTAGTTGACATTTCGAAGAGTCAAATTTAAAATAAACAGAGTGGCCGTTGCAGAATTGTGAAGAGTAGAAAAAAGGGGCGATGAGAGAAAAGGGTGCCATTTCTAAGGCTATTCTGGTAATTTAGAATTTTCACACGATATTTAACAACCATTAGTTCGCATAAGACTATAATACTGTTGTGATAGGCAACCGTGTAACATTTTAAATGTACTTATTTGAAAATAACAATTTTTTAAAGATTTATGAACGGCCTTTTCCAAATAAAAAAGGGAAAAATCAAACAAAGGTAACGCTGACCGTGAGAATACAAAAACAATTGAATCAGTAAGTACTCTAAACCAGTGCCTTGATTTTGTGCGGTTTTTGAGGCGATGTCGCTAGGGAACGTTCCGAATCGGATTTGAGTGTGTGAGTGAGGACGCGCGCTGTGACCAACGTGACCGTAGTGCAATAATTTGGCACTTTTTCGAGGACCCTCATACTATTTGTTGCTACTTTTTCCCTTTTTTTAGTATGAAAATTCACTTTGGGAATTTTAGAAACGCTGTGATTTCCAAATGAATTTCTATAAAATATAACGGTGCTGTCTATCAGAACACGATTATAGTGCTAGGAGAGCCAACAATTGTTAAATATTGTGCGAAAATTCTTAAATTGCAGAGTAGCTTTAGAAATGACACTTGTTTCTTTCACCGCTCTTTTTTTTTTTTTTTGTTGCTTTTCACAATTTCGCAACGATCTCCCGGATTGTTAGAGAAAGGTTATACATTTTGGTTTTAGTTTCACAAATACAATATAGACTGTAAAAAGATCACTCTCTCACAACGTTTCTTTTATAAATAAAGCCGAAACAACCAAATAACATTAGAATTAGATATCTTTAAGGTTGTTCTGCGGGTAAGCTAGACAGTACTTTAGATGCAATTCGTTTTCAAATGACAAATTTTAAAATGAAAACCTTTTAGCTTTGATTTTTATTTATAAATATATAAAAAATTAATTGAATTTTGTTTATAAATTATATCAACTAATTTTTATATCTACTTTTAAGATCTCTTTCAATTTAGTTTTGTGTGCCTTTTTCTGACGCTGTTACATAAATTCAGTATTTTCTCCCAATATTTAACAAGTATTAGCCGGCTTTAAACTATTTACGCGTTATTTTTTTAAACATATTCATTTTGAAATCACAGTTTTTGAAAACTTTTTTAAGTACTATTCACATGAGCGCGAATTGCGAACAAATGAATTTAATTGTATTTATGAACTGAAAATTGATTTGTATACTATTTACCACCAAAGCCTTATATTAAATTAATCTTAAGTCTAATCTAAAAAAAAAATCGGACTCTCAATCGATTTAAATAGCTCAATTTAAAATTATTACCGCAATTGAAAATTCTTGCAGCGAATTGTCACACAAACCCACGAATGAGAAAATTCTATCGCATTTAACATTAAACAATGATTGAAGTGATTGAAGTGTAAAAAAAATCGCTTTTTCGTAGTTCGTTCGCCATTGGCTCTCATGCGAATAGTCCTAAAATGTGAATTTCCAAATAATAAAAAGGAACAAAGGAACAACAAATTGTATTAGTGTCCTCGAAAAAGGTACCAAATTGTCGCACAACGGTCACGCTGTTGTCATTTCTTCTCAACCGACATCCTTCTCGCTACCTAAAAAGGTCGCGTGTGGGAAAGCTCGCCTGGAATTTGCAGGAACAAAGCGATGTAAGAACAGGAAAAATTGGAAGTTGTCAGTTCGCGACATCACTCACACATTTATAGAATCCGCCTATACGTGAACCCTTTCCGACACCGCCATTGCGGAAAAAACCGCACAAAATCAAGGCACAGAGTTTTGGTGTGTTTTGGGTAGGTAAACTTCGATACGGAGAGCAAAACCCCGGCCTGAGAAAAAGTGCTTACTGCCGAATACGAACAAAGACTGTACTTAAGTGTTGATTTAGAAGGGTCTAATTTGGATAATTGCAAGAGCATGCAAAAGCCCAAACTAGCGAACGGATTTGCTAACGGTCACAAAAGGAAGGAATGCAAGCCCAGACCAAAATGCTGGGCCACAGAATGGGGAAGTACGTATACAAATCGTAGAGGGGCTGCTCTACTAGAATCTTTCTCTTTTTTTTTTTAGATATTTTTAACTAACAACGGATATACAAATCCTTTTCTACAAGAAGATCGGGATCTATAACCGATCTCACCGTTGCAAACCCTGCTACGAGATGGTAATTGGAACATGAGCGACAAAATTTGTTCTTACAATGACTATGAGCAAGGGTATTTTATTTAGCGCCAGGACCGGACCAACAAACCGAAAGACGCTTGAGCGATCTAAATGGAATATCAACACACCACATCTCAGTGTGTCACCGAAAGCGATGAACACCAATTGCAACTTGCACGCAATGTATATCGAAAAGCAAGAACGTTTTAAGACGCAATTAAGCCTAGCAATCATCTTTGGTTTAAGAATCTTTGCGAAGAACTTAATAATGACGTCTGGGGTAGGGTTTACAAAAACGTATCGATGAGGCTCAATGGTCCCCGAACGCAAAATGCTAACGTGCCCAGTACATATTGTTAAGGAAAATTATTGAGACTGTATCGAATCGCATGAGTATTTGTGACTCTGCTTTCGATGTATAAAGAGAAGGGGAACGAACTTGTTCTGGGAACAAGCGAGGAACGAATCAATCGTAAGATAGAAGGGAAGGCGAAAGGTTCATAAATAAAGACAGTGGTTTTTTTATAATTTTTCCACTTTAAAATTGGTGTGTTTTATTTGGTTTAAAAGAGCTACGATACATTTGGTCCGTGTCGAGCCGGATTGTACTAGTGACGGGAAGGTACGACGGTAATTTTAACGTAATTAAAATGTGAAAAAAAAATATATATTGTGCGTGAAAAGAAAAAAAAAATATAATATTCAGAAGGAAAATGGTGGTTCGGAAGATTCAAGAAGGCATTCATTATGGAAAGGAAGGTAAAAAGTCTTACGGAAATAACGTAAGCAGTAAAACGAAAGAAGCATCTATGGTAAGAGTATTCTCATAATTTATTCTGTAAAGTACAACAAAATTCGGAAAGTAACGGTCCACCAACGGAAGATTTAGCTTGGCTACGTGACAAACGTCGCAAACCAAAAATACGTTTTGTGTACAGCATAAACTGTACACACGAGAGAATCTCTCTTCTTGAATTCGGAATATGTTCTTATTCCTTTCCTCAAAGGCACGACTGGTGTGGTAAACACAATTCGAAAGATGTCGAAAGAAATAATCATACATATGCGTATGAGCGAAAGAACCAAAAATATACACACAATTTATTTTACTTCCAAGCGAAGTCGCAGGTTTATTCACGTAAAGAACAGTCTAGAGGATTCTACTCTTCTTGCTGTATTGGATGGTTCATGCAATAAAATGCAAAAGTGGAAAGAAATCTCGAAAGAAGAGAAAAACACAAGTCCTATACGGACACACAAAAAATAAACAGAGAGAGAGACGAAAGATACATACATACAATATGGAACAGAAGCCAACTGCGCACACGCTATGGCAAAAATTGGTTGGAATTTGTATTCAAGTCAGTTCTTGTTATACAGCCAACCGGTGGATTACTTACGGGAATTTGTTCAAAAACAAAAATAAAAACATTAATTAATTTTCTTTCCAGAAGGTAATACAGTCCACAAGTGTTAACTATTTAATAAATTTATAGTGTATTTATGTTCAAGTGTATTTATTTATAAAATAATATGTGCTATCGCTGTGCGTTAGGGGTAAAAAATAGACAACTGCTACATTGTTGTTGTTGGTTAGGTAGACTCGGGCGACAGTTTTTATTCCTTTTTTTCTCTCGCCGAGTGTGCATATATATTTGTTCTGACTGTGGTTTGATTTCGGATGGTCGAAAGAGGAAGGGGCGCTTGAGTACGAATGTACCAGCTGCCACAAATAATTAAGTGGAAAGAGGCGCTCATAAGGCGAATGTCCGAGTGACCAAAACAAAAATGTGAAAAGTGAAGGGGAAAGTTGCATAGAGACGTGCAAATCGAAAATAAAAATAAACATACTCATACGCAGACGTGCGGTCGAGTGTTTTGTGTTTTTTTAAAAAAAAAAGGGCGGAAAGAGATGGAGTGTTATACGAATAACCACACGAAGGGGAAGGAGGAACTCACAAGAAATAAGAGTGACCTACATACGAAAGAGCTTGCAAGCGGAAGGAATTTAATTGTTGATTTTTTTTCTTTCCAAGTGAAGAAAATTAAACCGAAAGTGCCGACGAGAAAAATATTTTTCTTTCTTTTCCATTATTCTCTGAATTCACTTAAAAATCGAAGGTTGATGGAAAGTGGTAAACGAACTTATCGAAGGTTAACAGAATTAACTTGAAGTTTTTTTTGTTTGCGTGCTGAAGGCCGATAGAATTACTTAGATTTTGTATCAATTAAAGTAAACGGAAAGAATTTGAATTAACTTAGAAATTAATTGAGAATTTCCATTGAAGATCGAAAGAAATTGAATTTGGAAAGAAGGATTTAAATATGTTTGGATTCAGAGAGGAAAACGTTGGCGGAAGGAAATTTGATTCGATTTGTCGAAGAAAATAATAATTCTAAAAATCAAAACCAGCAGATTCAGATAATATTTTTAGGTATCAATGAGCGCAGCGATGGTACAATAAGTTACATTATATTTACAATAGTTGAATTATTTAAGTTCGCATATTGGGAAACATATCCATAAGTACCTACTGCGAAACATTTGAATTATATTATCCACTCTGCACATGGGTCTCAGCAGGAAATATGTTGTAAACAACCAACCTTCTAACTATACAATTTTATAGCAACTCAATTTATTTTTACAGGAAAAGCATTAAAAAAGGATGGCAGAAGAAGGTATGAAGGAAGGTGTGAAGGAAGGCGTGAATCATCAATATTTATTTGATAAGGAGATTCACGCTATCGGAAGGATTTTGAAGTTTACCACTTCGGATGGATTTAAGGAAGCAACGATCGAAGCGATCGAAGTGCGGATGGAGGCCCTGAAGGAGGCTTGGGAAAGACTTCGGGTCAACGAAGGGTGCATAGCACAAAAGGACGATCCCCTTGTTAGCATGGAGATCGAGCGGAAGGCGGCCGAAGCCGAGAATAATTTCTTCGCGGCTTCTACTGCTCTCAGGCAGAGACAAAAGCAGCTGACACCAACTGCAACGGAAAGAGAGAAGCAGCCCATCGCTGTCAACGTGAGCCTTCCATTTGCCCAACATGATGTGAAGAACACTTGGGGAGAGTTCGATGGCAGCTTCACGAAGTGGCAAGGCTTTCGCGATAGATTCGTAGCAGCAGTACATGATAACGACAAGATATCTCCGGCGTACAAGTTTGCGTACCTGAAAAAGTCTTTGACAGGGAAGGCAATGAGGACGCTCGGCGAATGGCAGCTAAGCGACCAAAACTACTGCGAGGCCTGGAAGCGACTGAACGAGATCTACGACCGAAAGTATCCGACATGCCGTGAGCTGCTTAGGCAGTTTTTCAGGCTGCCGAATTTGGAAGGAACGGCGAAGGCTGCTGATTTGCAGAAGATGTCAAATACGTGCCATGAGACGTTGCGACAACTGAAGGCGCAGGGTGTCCCTACGGACCAGTGGGACATGATGGTGGTCCATGTCCTGCATGAGAAACTGGACAGGGAGTCTGTATGCAAGTGGGAGGAGGCCCGCACATCAGAGACGCCAACCGCGAAGGAGTTCTGTGCATTCTTGGACAGGAGGGCTGAGGCGTTGGAAAGCGCGATAGGCAATCGCAGGCAGGAGCAGCAGGCATACACCCAGCAGGTGAATGCCAGCAGGTATGGTGCTGCAACAAGTAGCAAATATAATGCAAGGAAGGTGGAAGGTGCGATGGAAAAAAGAAGGCCATGCCATTCTTGCAAGTCGATGGAGCATCCAGTCTGGTGCTGTCCGGACTTCATGGCGCTAAATTTGAGGGCAAAACAAGATTTTGTGAAGGACAAACAGTTATGTCCCAACTGCTTGAAGACGGGACACACAGTGAAGGCGTGTTATCAGGGGCCGTGCACGAGATGTCCAGGAGGGCCACCACATAATAGTGTGCTCTGTCCAATGAAGGAATTCAGGAAGGCGGAAGCAACAATTTTGAACGTGCAGGAAAAAGGAAGGAAGCGAAAGGACAGGCAGGAAGGCGACCATCAGAATAGGTCAAATTGACAACGACCGTTGCCCGAGAAACGCCCTCGGTTGGAAGGCGAAAGAATCGAAGGGAATAAGGAAGGCGCAAAGCTGACTGAAATTGAGTCGGAGTCGGAAGGGAAGGGGTCGTGGAACGATTTTAAAAGAAATTCAACATCTTGTTGTTCCAAAAATAAAATAAAAGGTAGAAATTATTTAACCTGTCTTAATTCTAGTTCAGAGAAGGGTTTCATCTTAATGCCAACGGCACAGGTGAGAGTTGAGTTGGACGGAAAGAAGTATGGTCCCATACGTGCACTCTTGGATACAGGGGCACAACCGAATTTGATGAGCTACCGATTGCAACAGATGCTTTCGTTACCAAAGATGCCAATGACTCGAAGGTTGGTTGGTGTGGCGGGTGAACCGTTCCATATCAGACATAAAACAACACTTAAGGTGAGTCCGTGGTTTGAGTCTCAGGACTCAATAGAGCAGGATTTTTGTGTGCTACCAAAAGAATGCAAATGGCAATCGATGGTACCTGCACATAATTTAGAGATGGCAAGGATGGAAATATCAGGTCGGCCATTAGCCGATCCTGAATATTGGAAGGCAGGTCCGGTGGATCTATTATTAGGGTGTAAAGTTATTGCAGAGGCATTCGTCTCAGTCTTAGGACGTAAGACATGCGGTACTCTCTGTATAGAGACAATTTTTGGAAAGATTATTCTTGGAGATTACGAATCCGGAGTAAATGTGAAGGATAATGAGCAGGGGTTACATGTCGTGTGCATAGATAATAACCAATTACATGATGCGCTTAGGCGGTTATGGCAATTGGATGATATTGATATGTCACCGTGCAGGTCGAAAGAACAAGAGCAGGTAGAACAGAACTTCATCAATACGTATTCACGTGATGATTCTGGAAGGTTTGTTGTTACGATTCCTCTAAAGGAATCAGCGAGGGATATTGGAAGTTCAGAAGTTATTGCTAGGCGTAGATTTCTGGCTTTGGAAAGAAAATTGGAAGGAGATAGAGATCTGAAAGCAAAGTATATAGACTTTATGAGGGAGTACGAAGGTATGGGACATATGACACCAGTAACTGGTATGTCGCACGGAAAGATCATTTATCA
The DNA here is from genome assembly GCA_949126925.1 of Cheilosia vernalis. Taxonomy (NCBI): domain Eukaryota; kingdom Metazoa; phylum Arthropoda; class Insecta; order Diptera; family Syrphidae; genus Cheilosia; species Cheilosia vernalis. The sequence goes on from OX421358.1 coordinate 48,479,019, forward strand.
CATACCGCATCATTGCGTAACCAAAAAATTCCGGGTGGTATTTGATGCTAGTTGTAAAACAATGAAGGGTATCTCACTCAACGAGGTACAAATGTTGGGAGAGAAGTTGCAAAAAGATTTACATGAAATCTTAATGCGATTTAGAAGACATCGTGTTGCCATCAGTGCTGACATCAAGATGATGTTTCGAATGGTGAAGGTTGCGAAAGAACAATGGGACCTCCAAAGAATATTTTGGAGAGAAAACCCAAACGAAAGATTGAAGGAATACTGGTTGACAGTAGTCACCTATGGGATGACTTCGTCAGCACATAACGCTGTACGAGCGCTGATCCAGTGTGGGAAAGAGATGGAGAAGGAATTTCCAAATGCTGCGAAGGCAATATTGGAAGATTTCTACATGGATGACTGCACTACAGGTGCTGATTCCGAAGAGAAGGCAATACAATTATCAAAAGAAATCGATTATGTACTGAAGGGTGCAGGTTTTGAGCTTAGAAAATGGAAATCAAATTCTAGAGCTCTGGTGAAGGATATGAATTATGAAGAGCAGGAATCAATCTTGTTTCAAGATGAGGAAAGATCATCGATATTGGGCATTAAATGGTTGCTCGAAAAGGATCAGTTCACATTTGTGGTGAAAACACCAGTGGCTGAGCAGGTAATGACAAAACGAAAAGTTGTAAGCTGCGTTGCTCAACTATACGATCCCAACGGGTTTATAGCTCCCGTTACGATCGTTGGAAAGATTCTTATTCAAGACATTTGGCGTCTGAATTTAGATTGGGACGAAGAACTGCCGAAAGAAATCGATGGAAGATGGAGAGATTTTTGGAAGGATATTACATTCCTAGAGAATGTTAGAATCGATAGATGGATAGGTACATCAGAAGGCATAAGGAAAGAAATACATGGTTTTTCGGACGCATCCGAAAGAGCATATGGTGCAGTGATTTACATCAGAACGATAAGTCCTGACGGAAAGATTCGCGCGAATCTACTAACATCAAAAACTCGTGTTTCACCAGTGAAAACGATAACGATACCACGGTTGGAACTGGCGGCAGCCGAACTTCTAGGAAGGTTAATGGCTATTGTAACCAGTACGATGGAATGGGAAGGCACAGAGTATAATCTCTGGACAGATTCACTTGTCGTATTGCATTGGATAAACAAATTGCCATGTGACTTGAAGACATTTGTGGCAAATAGAGTATCGTCGATACAGACTAATACCGAAGTCAAGAGATGGAAACATGTTGGAACGAAAGAGAACCCAGCCGATCTTTTAAGCAGAGGCATAAAGTCATCGTTGCTGATCGACAACAAATTATGGGTACATGGTCCGGAATGGCTCTCAAAACCCCGATCCAGCTGGTTATCTGAAAAGTTTGTGCCAAATGTTTCAGATGGGGGGAGGGATGAGATGAAGGTGTTTGTGCTAACGAGTTTCACGGAACCGTTATCCATTCATATGGAAGGTATGGGAGAAAGAATTCCTATAATCGAATACGCATCCACTTTAGAGAAGGCACTAAAAATAATTAGCTTCATATTTCGGTTTGTCAATGCAACTAGAGCAAAGATAAGGCGAAAGAAAGAGGTGAAGGAAAGACATCGAAAGAGACGTTCGCAACGTCAAATGGAAAGAGCTGAAGGGACGGAAGGTATAGAACGAGGTCTTGATCAACCGACTTCTGAAGAGAAAACGGAAGCTATTCATTATCTACTACGAAAAGAACAAGAGAAATATTATGGGAAGGAAATTGCTTGCATGACAAAGAGCAAATGCCTACCGGACAAGAGTAAGATTCAATCATTGAATCCAATCATGGATGGTAAAAGAATCCTAAGAGTTGGAGGAAGGTTGGAAAGAGCGGACTTGGAGTTCGAGAGAAGGCATCCAGCAATTGTACCGAGTGGTTCTCGGTTAGCTTGGCTGATTATGGATAGTGCTCACAGAGCAACAAAACACGGAGCGGTGCAAGTTATGATGCAGTACATACGGCAGAGATACTGGATTACGAAGAGTCGAAGTGAATTGAGAAATTTTCTACACAAATGTGTAAACTGCGCGAGATACAATCATCGATTCGAAATGCAGTTGATGGCTGACTTGCCATCGGAAAGAGTAACTCCAGGAAAGGCATTTCTACATACAGGAGTAGATTATGCAGGTCCATTTGAAATAAAAATGATCGATAGAGCAGGTGAACAAATAATAAGACAAAAATGTTGGGTTTCTGTCTTTGTTTGTTTTAAAACGAGAGCTGTGCATATTGATTTGGTGTCGAGCCTTACATCAATTGCATTTATCGCTTGTTTCGAAAGATTCATAGCGCGAAGGGGAAGGTGCGAAAGATTATACAGCGACAATGGTACTGCCTTTGTCGGAGCAGCGAAAGAACTAAGGAAGGCAAAGGAGCATTGGCTCGTGAAGGAAACTTTTGAACACTTGTGTTTGAAAGGGACGGAATGGAAATTCATGGCTCCTGCGGCACCACATCAGGGTGGCATATATGAAGCAGCGGTCAAATCCATGAAATATCATTTGACAAGAATGGTTGGAACAAAGGTGTTAGCATATGAGCAGTTTTTAACACTACTCACTGGAATAGAGGCCATTTTGAACTCAAGGCCATTGCATCCCTTGAGTGATGATCCGAATGACTTACAGGCGTTAACGCCGGGACACTTTTTGATTGGCGAGCCACTTGTACTGCCGTTACCATTTGTGACCAATGAGTTGCCGAATACGAAGGGCGTTAAGCTATGGAGGGAGCGAAAGACGATGCTCGCCCATTTTTGGGTCAGATGGAGGGAGGAGTATCTCTCCACCTTGTACGAAAGGAAGAAATGGCGGAAAGAAAAGTATGGGCTGAAAGAAGGACAACTGTGTATCATCAAGAGCGAGAACTTCCCACCATCGGCATGGGCGATGGGGCGAATAGTAAGGCTGATACCCAGTCGAGATGGACTCGTACGGAGTGTGGTCATCCAGACGGCGACCAACCAACTGACAAGGCCGGTGCAGAAGATATGTATCCTGCCAATCGAAGAGCTGGAATGACACTTATATTAGCTTAAGTAATATTTATTATATTTGTTTAAATGAAGGTAATTTGAAATAAAAAGCGAAAGGGTAGAAAACCGTAGGTTTTCGCCGGGACTGTATCGAATCGCATGAGTATTTGTGACTCTGCTTTCGATGTATAAAGAGAAGGGGAACGAACTTGTTCTGGGAACAAGCGAGGAACGAATCAATCGTAAGATAGAAGGGAAGGCGAAAGGTTCATAAATAAAGACAGTGGTTTTTTTATAATTTTTCCACTTTAAAATTGGTGTGTTTTATTTGGTTTAAAAGAGCTACGATACAGAGACTGTATTTCACCGCCAAGAACGTAATACAGAGAAACGATATAAGATGTTGATCTGCACTGCAACGAGACAGTTGTCGATGTATCTACGTAGTTGGCTAACTAACGCGCGCCGGTTTGAAACTCGTTAATCATAAAACGGAGGCAGTGCTATAATTACGCAAAACCCAAAATTTCAACTCAGGGCTTTTTTTCACTGCGCCACCTCACGCGAACGTCTGACAAACATCCGAGAGTATAATTGTTTTGAAAGAGCTTCGCAATCGGCCGTTTGGAATCGGCATAAAATTGTAGATCCCTTCCATTCGTTCCAAAAATTAAAAACTCACACAAAAGGAATGGTTGCGAGAAGTTAGGCCCAGGGTCCCTACAGACCTGTTGCCCAAACTATTATTATTAATGCTATAATTACGAGTAGGAAAGTTCGGAAAACGATAACGTTTAGAGTGGTTGGAGTGATTATTGATCAAAGCCCTTTTTTCGCACTGTAAGTGCACTTTCAAGGCTGATGAGTAACATCGGCAGCCCAAAGAAAATAAGAGACTTCTTGTATTAACTGTTAAGTTAGACAAAAGTTAAGCCTTTTCGAATGAGGTGTGGTGGGTTTTGGTTTTCACCTTCCATTTGTTGGACCATCTTTGTTGGGCAACCGCAAAAAGTACAAGCATTTTTTTACATTGGCATGAGACATCTGATCTGTATATTTTTTATCTGTGATTTTAGCGTCAAGTCATGTAAATAAGTACATTTAGTTGTGACTTGCTCACACTCAGTGGCGGGCCTGTTCACAGTAATTATTATTCAACATTCAGTACATTTAGCTGTGACCTGTTCACACACGGTGGCGGGCTTTTTCACAGAAATTATTATTCAACTTAACACAGGAGCAGAACGTAGTTTCCGGACTATCAAAAAGGAGTTGAAATGACTTAAGCGTCCCGAAGGTAATGCTGAGCTAGGTACTGCTGAGAATTGTTGGGAAAGTATGTGTTCAGGTATGCCCAAACTTAAGTGAACAGATATTATATTCATTTTTTGCGATGACTCTCAAGAATGTCTTGGAAACATCCTTAACTATTTATTTTTTTTTGTCAGAATTCATTCGTTGTTTTCAAATAAGAATACTCCTTTAAACTATTGGAAAAGGAAAACCTTTCAAAGAGCAAGCAACCAATTCATTTAGTTAATCCAAACGTTTACAGTTTACTAAAATTATTTTATAATTATGAACGCCTAGGCTGAACATAACAGAGTATCAGCTTTTAAAGTCGGTACTATTAAGAAATTAATTATAATTAATTAATGACATTAAGGGAGGATTTATTTAGCTAATGCCTGAGGTAAACATGGCTTTTTCGGCATTAACATTTGATTCCACAGTTAGCGATATTCTGGAAAGGTAGGTACCCGTGTACTTTCTGAGCGTAATTTACGAAAAAAAAAAGGTTTCACCGGAACCACTATCTTAGTGTTTTTAGTACCTACCTTCCTAAAAAACATTTCTGCGTCAAATATGCTACTTATCTCCAAAATCGAGACATAGGTTTCTTCTAGAATTTATTTTTATTCACATGTTCTCCAATATGACATCAAAGTACCTGGGTACTGAGCAGACGTTGTAAATAAAAAATATTTCCTCATCATCTGGTGTTTGGTTCACAATTTCGCTGTCGTTCAGAGCGCAGTGAATAAGTAATATTACTTTTTTTCGGATACCAGGCTAAGTGTACAGGATAATTATTGGAGTTTTAAATTGCTGAAAACGACGATGATGAGGATGCGACTACAGAATTTCCCCGATGCATGCGAAATCATGAGTGGTTAGGATGGAATAATGCAGTAGATAAACGCCAAATACGAGTGTTGGAACCCCTGCGTAATCATTATTCGCCAAAATAAGGAGTCTATTGCTGGTTTCGAGATTAAAGTTGAAGCTAATACTTTCATGGCTTTTTTCACTCTGGTTGTGGCGGAAGGCGGACATCGTAGTAACAGAAACTAATCGAAAAGCTCTAAGTGCATCTATATGCGTCGTTCAATTCCAATCATTCGGCTAGACCACCGGAAACCACTCACTGTTCAAGAGTTAAAGGTGTTCTCTTTATGGCCGGACTCTGTTATCCATTTTTCTATGCCGATATTGTGCAATTGCGCGCTTTATACGTCTCGATAACATACGTACCGAATGTCAACGTTTCGATAGACATTACTGTCTATAAACAGCTGTTTTCAAACGCAGTACATACCCTTAAGGCCAGCCAAATTGAAAATCTATTATATAAAAATCAATCGCTGTGTGTTAGTCGGGTAAAGGCTCGAGAACTGCTAAACCGATTTGAATGATTTTTGTTTCATTTTGTTCGTCTTGAATCAGGGATGGTTTAGGAAAAAAGAAAAGTCGGAAAATTCTCAACAGGTGGCGTTACAGGCACACATTTCGATTTCCATGGGGAAAAGCACTTTGAAAAAAAATGATCTGGATATAAATCGAGTAGTGAAACTTCCAAAACAAAAAAAAAATATTTGAAATTTTAAAAGCAATTGTTGTTGTCAATTGTTTTGATTATTTTCCAAGCAAATTGTTGTTGTCAAGAATTTTGAAATTTTTTTTATTTGTTTATGTTTACTATGTTACATTCAGTGACTTTTTGAAATGGAGTAGATACGTTGATTTATTTGATGTGTGAGTAAGTTGAAATATAGGGGTGATTGAGATGACGAGGACAATGATAACAGGCAACAGGAGTTGTTGAACGTTTTGAGTGTTCACAATCATGGTACTCTGCTCATTCGTGAGTATGATTATGGGGAGGACAGTTCAAAGATACCATAACACCTTCGGTACTGGTGTGGAGAGAGAAGGGAGAAGGCTTACCAACCAAGTTGATAGGTGTGGTTAGTTTTTTTCTTGGCTATTAAAGTTACAAATATTTTGTATAGAGTTAATCATTTCCCAATTTTCTTCCTATCCCTTTAATGCCAACAAATTTTAAAATTTTCGCATCAAAATTCAGGCATGTAAAAGTACGGTAGTCCGCAATCCAAGCAGAAGATCCCACTCCAACGACTAGCTAAGCACAGGTTTAAACAAGCATGCCTGCCTTGCTTTGTTGACCCTACAACCCTTTCACCGAAGTCAAAATTGAGATTCCTGTGTAGTAGAATGTAGAAGGAAATAGATTTGAATGATTTTTGTTTTGTTTTGTTCGTCTTGAATCAGAGATGGTTTATAAAAAATCATAAAATTCTCAACAGGTGGCGCTGTAGGCACACGTTTCGTTCTTAACTTAAATTCAATTAACTTCTAAAATGTAATAATACAATAATAATAGTAATAATAATAGTTGGCGCAACAGGTCTGTAGGGACCCAGGGCCTAGCTTCTCGCAACCATTCGTTTGGTGCCGTGAAATAACGCCGAGCGAAATAACACCGAATTTAAATGCTCGGTCTTATTTCCCTTTGCTAAAGTTAAATAAAGCCGAGTCGGCCTTATTTCACTTTGCATTTATAAATACATTCTTAAATTAATATTAATTTTTGAGATAATGGTAATTTGCGCAAATTATGAGTTTAAAAAAAAAAATTTCGAGATTTTTAGCCTTCGAGATTTTTGTCATTCGAGATTACGTCATGATCCCCATTTGCTTCGGCTTTATTTCACAAACAAAGTTCGGCGTTATTTCACTTTGTTAATGTGAAATAATGCCGAATTCTGAAATTCGGCATTATTCCACTTTGTGAAAGCGCAATAACGCCGAGTTTTCCAATTCGGAGTTATTTCTCTCGGCGTTATTTCACGGCACCCATTCGTTTTGTGTGAGTTTTTAATTTTTGGAACGAATGGAAGGGATCTACAATTTAATGCCGGTTCCAAACGGGCCGATTGAGAAGCCCCTTCATGACAGTTATACTCTCTCTCGGATGTTTGTCAGACGTTCGCGAGAGGTGGCGCAGTGAAAAAAACCCTCTGAGTTGGAATTTTGGGTTTTTGCGGGATTCGAACCTGGACCCCTCGCTTAGTAGTCCAACACACTAACCACTAAGCCACTGCGACCACAATAATACAATAACAATAATTTATAAATATAATTCCTTCGGTGTGAAACTCGATGAATTTATATCTCGATAGCTGATGGACCAATTTTCATGAAATTTTTTGGTTTTGTTCGTATTGACGTATTTAAGGTTTAGCAAGACTTAAAAGATAACATTCTTTTAGACTCAATAGGTAATGTTTTCGATCTCCAAAGCCACTCAGGCGATTTCCATGAAAATTTGTGGATGCGTATGGTTGGTTCCAGTTTGAAGGATAGGATACTTTTGGACCCGATAGGTGGCACGTTAATCATTGCGGTTTGATTGACACACATCTATATTGATATATTAAAGTTATTTCTATTGGCCCTTAGCAATAAAACATTTTAGACGCGACTTTTGGAATCAAATTAACTTTTAGTGTAAATTAGAAGAAATAAAGCATTCAATTTGACTTTAAGTTGAGAAATAGTTAGATTGGAGTCACCGCCAGTGATGCAAAGCCGGATCTATGTTTTCATGTCTGCACCCTTAAAAAATGATGCCTTTTTCGAAAAATCATGCCTTTTTGGCAAAAAAGATAAAAATTGCATATCTTACAAAGGAACTGCAACTAACCTACAAGGTGATTCAAGAAATTGTTATCAGAATGTTGGTCGATTGATAGGCAATTCTATCTTTTTTTATCTCTATAATCCAAGGTTTTGATTTGGTGAGTAAGTCAAGTAGGTTATTGGAAAATAAGCACGACACACAGTAGTTGTAAATTAAAATTTTTAATGCGACTTTGATTAAAGAATGTACCAGATTTACCAACTTCAAAATGTATTTGTGTGAATTGATTCTAAAAAAAAAGAATTCACAAAAAACTGATTGTAAAACAGTTCAAACAGTTCACAATAAAATGATGCCTATTTTCTAAAAACTATTCCTCAAGTATCGGAATCAACATCACTGACTAAGTCAAATATAAAGTCTCATTTGTCACAAGCGTTTTTTCGAGTTTCCTCTTGCTTTATCTGTTAAATCATAACATTTTTTTTTATTTAGTTCACATCATCAACAACTTGAAGTTCGCCTCAAGTGAAACAACAAAATTCAGTCACAATAGCTAGCAGAAGTTGATTTTTGTTAATTTAGAGCAAAAGTGGACTTAAGGACCGAACTTTGTTATTTTCCTTTTCTTTTTAAGTGTCATAGAGTATTTAATATAACTTTTGAATAAAGAATTTGAATTGCCGAATTGCGTAAAGAGGCATGTGCAATGTGCATGCTCGGAATTATTATTTTCATTACATTAACGAATTGGGGCGGAACTAAGTTCGCCGGGCCAGCTAGTCTATTATATAAAAATCAATCGCTGTGTGTTAGTCGGGTAAAGGCTCGAGAACTGCTAAACCGATTTGAATGATTTTTGTGTCATTTTGTTAGTCTTGAATCAGGGATGGTTTAGGAAAAAAGAAAAGTCGGAAAATTCTGAACAGGTGGCGTTGCATGCACATATTTCGATTTTCATGGGGAAAAGCACTTTGAAAAAAAAATAAACTGGACATAAATCGAGTAGTGAAACTTCCAAAACAAAATAAAATTATTTTAAATTTTAAAAGCAATTGTTGTTGTCAAATATTTTAATTATTTTCTAAGCAAATTGTTGTTGTCAACAATTTTGATTTTTTTTTCTTAAATATAGATACCTAATAAGTAGTTTACTATGTTACATTAAGTGACTTTTTTGAAATGGAGTAGATACGTTGATTTGTTTGATGGTGTTGCAATCCATAATTTTTTTTGTCAAGCATTTTCAGGATCCTTGCATTAGGATGTGTGAGTAAGTTGAAATGTATGTGTGATTGAAATGACGAGGACAATGATGACAGGCAACAGGAGTAGTTGAGCGTTTTGAGTGTTCACGTACATGATACTCTGCTCATTCGTGTGTAGGGTTATGGGGAGGGCAGCTCAAAGGTAGCATAACACCTTCGGTACTGGTGTGGATACAGAAGGTTTACGCAGGCCTCCTAATTTTCCGCGACCAATTAGGCTCGGAAATCGACTGCGGAAGGTTACGCAAATTTACAAATGTCAAACTGTGACAAGCGGTTGTGTGAATTACTTTTCATGTTTTCAGAGTTGCAGCAATGACGGAAAAAATTTAATGAAATAGATAGTTAATCTATTGCTTTATCGTTATTTGCGGCGAATTACGCAATGACATTTACGAGAGGGGTGTTCACTTAAAGCACAGCAGAAATTTATAAATTTACGAACTGCATAAAATTATGAGATTAAGTGAATACCCTTAATAACATTAATTTATTTATTATAAATATAATTCCTTCGGTGTGAAACTCGATGACTTTCTATCTCAATAACTGATGGGCCAATTTTCATGAAACTTTTTGGTTTTGTTCGTATTGACGTATTTAAGGTTTAGCAAGACTAAAAAGATAACATTCTTTTAGACTCAATAGGTAATGTTTTCGATCTCCAAAGCCACTCAGGCGATTTCCATGTAAATTTGTTGTTGCGTATAGCGTATGGTTGGTTCCAGTTTGAAGGATAGGATACTTTTGGACCCGATAGGTGGCACGTCAATCATTGCGGTTTGATTGACACACATCGATGTTGATATACTTCAGTTATTTCTATTGGCCCTTAGCAATAAAACATTTTAGACGCTACTTTTGGCAACAAATTAACTTTTCGTTTAAATTAGAAGAAATAAAGCATTAAATTTGACTTTAAGTTGAGAAACAGTTAGATTGGAGTCACCGCCAGTGATGCAAAGCCGGATCTAAGTTTTCATGTCTGAACCCTTCAAAAATTATGCCTTTTTCGAAAAATCATGCCTTTTTGGTAAAAAAGATAAAAATTGCATATCTTACAAAGGAACTGCAACTAACCTACAAGGTGATTCAAGAAATTGTTATCAGAATGTTGGTCGATTGATAGGCAATTCTATCTTTTTTTATCTCTATAATCCAAGGTTTTAATTTGGTGAGTAAGTCAAGTAGGTTATTGGAAAATAAGCACTTTGCGACTTTGATTAAAGAATGTACCAGATTTACCAACTTCAAAATGTATTTGTGTGAATTGATTCTAAAAAAAGAACTCACAAAAAATTTATTGTAAAACAGTTCAAACAGTTCACAAAAAATGATGCATATTTTCTAAAAACTATTCCTCAAGTATCGGAATCAACATCACTGACTAAGTCAAATATAAAGTCTCATTCATCACAAGCGTTTTTTCGAATTTCCTCTTGCTGTTAAATCATAACATTTTTTTTTATTTAGTTCACATCATCAACAACTTGAAGTTCGCCTCAAGTGAAACAACAAAATTCAGTCACAATAGCTAGCAGAAGTTGATTTTTGTTAATTTAGAGCAAAAGTGGACTTAAGGATCGAACTTTGTTCTTTTTCTTTTCTTTTTAAGTGTCATAGAGTATTTAATATAACTTTTGAATAAAGAATTTGAATTGACCGAATTGCATAAAGAGGTATGTGCAATGTGCATGCTCGGAATTATTATTTTCATTAAATTAACGAATTGGGGCGGAACTAAGTTCGCCGGGCCAGCTATGTAGTCTATTATATAAAAATCAATTGCTGTGCGTTAGTCGGGTAAAGGCTCGAGAACTGCTAAACCGATTTGAATGATTTTTGTTTCATTTTGTTCGTCTTGAATCAGGGATGGTTTAGGAAAAAAGAAAAGTCGGAAAATTCTCAACAGGTGGCGTTGCAGGCACACATTTCGATTTTCATAAGGAAAAGCACTTTGAAAAAAAAAAATAAACTGGATATAAATCGAGTAGTGAAACTTCCAAAACAAAAAAAAATTATTTTAAATTTTAAAAGCAATTGTTGTTGTCAATTATTTTAGTTATTTTCCAAGCAAATTGTTGTTGTCAAAAATTTTGAAATTTTTTTTTATTTGTTTATGTTTACTATGTTACATTCAGTGACTTTTTGAAATGGGGTTGATTTGTTTGATGTGTGAGTAAGTTGAAATGTATGGGTGATTGAGATGACGAGGACAATGATAACAGGCAACAGGAGTTGTTGAGCGTTTTGAGTGTTCACAATCATGGTACTCTGCTCTGCTCATTCTTGGGTATGATTATGGGCAGCTCAAAGATACCATAACACCTTCGGTACTGGAGAAGCCTTACCAACCAATAAATCCGCTGGTCCAGATTGTATTTCCCCAATTGTTCTGAAGAGGTGTTCTTCCACGCTGGCAAAACCACTGCGTAAGCTTTTCCATCTGTCCTATTCTTGTGGACTCTTCCCGAGAAGGTGGAAAACAGCATTTGTCCAGCCCGTCCCCAAAAAAGGCGAATCTTCTTCTCCCACCAACTACCGACCCTTAGCACTCACATCCATTCTTTCTTTGAATGGAAACGCTGATATATCGTCAGCTCATGAAATATCTTGAATCACGAAAACTCATTAATGACCGGCAGTACGGTTTTCGTGGCAACAGATCCACTGGTGATTTGATGGCTTATCTCACCGAAAAGTGGAACCAATCTCTACATCACTCTGGTGAAACGAAGATTGTTGCGCTTGATATTTCAAAGGCATTTGACAGAGTTTGGCACCAAGCTCTTTTATCGAAAATGCGTGCATATGGGATCGATGCGTCTCTTCTTCAATGGATTAGAAACTACCTCTCTGGCCGTTCAATTCAAGTTGTATTGGATGGCTTCAAATCTGAAATTCACCATATAAATGCTGGTGTTCCTCAAGGCTCCGCTTTGTCTCCGACTCTCTTTCTCATTTTCATAAATGATCTCCTGTCTGTAACTTCTAATTCAATCCACTCCTTCGCCGATGACAGCACCCTCAGCTTCTCATATTCATTCCAAGACTCACGTCCCTGCTCTTCGGCAGTAGAACTGGAACGGCAACGTATGTTAAGCTCATTAAATTCCGATCTCGACAGCATTATAAAATGGGGTTCAGCCAATAGAGTGGAATTTAATGCTTCCAAAACACAATGCTGTCTGTTGTCATTAAAGCGAAACCAGAATCCTCAGCCATTATCCATGAATGGCACTTGCATCGCCGAAACCGAAAGACTTTCCATTCTCCATGTCCATGACAAACTCCGTTGGAATGACCACATACACGAAGTCGCCAAGAACGCTGCGAAATGTCTAGGTTTCCTCAAACGGTGCAAGAAATATTTTACCCTTCTGATCTGGATGCCATATACAAGGCGTTCATTCGCCCCAAACTTGAGTATAACTCTCATATCTGGTCTGGTGCGCCCAAAACCTCATTGCACCTGCTGGATAGGATACAGAATCGTGCTTTAAAACTAATTGGAGACATAAATATAGCGAATTCTATAAATTCGCTCGAACATCGCAGAAATGTAACATGTCTCTCATTGTTTTATCGCTATTGCTATAAACAGTGCTCAAGCGAAATTGCCAGCTGCATTCCACCCCTTCAACAATTCAACCGCAATACTCGACAAGCCAGCAATGCCCATCAGTTTACCCTTCAGCCTACTTTCGGTCGTACTATGAAATATAGAGATTCTTTCATAAGCCGTACAACACGAATGTGGAATGCCTTGCCCAGCTCGGTCTTTCCCCCTCGGTGCAATTTGCAGACATTTAAAACCCATGTGCATCGGAATCTCCTATCTTCTCTATCCCAATTTCACTAACGCCCGCGCTGTGTGCTTCAAACTACACCATAAGAGTAGTCATAACCTCTTTAGTGCGTGTTAATTATAAAAAAAAAAAAAAATTGATAGGTGTGGTTAGTTTTCTTCTTGGCTATTAAAGTTATAAATATTTCGTTTAGAGTTAATCCTTTCCCAATTTTCTTCCTATCCCTTTAATGCCAACAAATTTTAAAATTTTGCATTAAAATTAAAGGTTTAGCAAGACTTAAAAGATAACATTCTTTTAGACTCAATGGGTAATGTTTTCGATCTCCAAAGCCACTCAGGCGATTTCCATGGTTGGTTCCAGTTTGAAGGATAGGATACTTTTGGACCCGAGAGGTGGCACGTCAATCATTGCGGTTTGATTGACACACATCGATATTGATATACTTCAGTTATTTCTATTGGCCCTTAGCAATAAAACATTTTAGACGCGACTTTTGGCAACAAATTAACTTTTAGTCTAAATTAGAAGAAATAAAGCATTAAATTTGACTTTAAGTTGAGAAATAGTTAGATTGGAGTCACCGCCAGTGATGCAAAGCCGGATCTAAGTTTTCATGTCTGAACCCTTAAAAAATTATGCCTTTTTCGAAAAATCAAGCCTTTTTGGTAAAAAAGATAAAAATTGCATATCTTACAAAGGAACTGCAAAAAAGTAAATTTCAAAATTGTTGACAACAACAATTTGCTTGGAAAATAATCAAAATAATTGAAAACAACAATTGCTTTTAAAATTTAAAATGATTTTTTTTTTGTTTTGGAAGTTTCACTACTCGATTTTTATCCAGTTTATTTTTTTTTTTCAAAGTGCTTTTCCCCATGAAAATCGAAATGTGTGCCTGCAACGCCACCTGTTGAGAATTTTCCGACTTTTCTTTTTTCCTAAACCATCCCTGATTCAAGACGAACAAAATGAGCTTTTTTTCGAATTTCCTCTTGCTTTATCTGTTAAATCATAACAATTTTTTTTTTATTAATAAGGTTTGCATATTATTATATCATGCATTGTGAAAATGCCACTTTCAATTAATGTGATCTCTCTTTAAAATTTTAAAGAGAAATCTTATAGATTTGAGAAGATTTCCTTTGTGGCGTTTTTTTTTTTTTAATAAGTTTGACTTCTTAAAGCCAAATAGTAATAAGGTTTTCCGATTATTAGTATTATTTAATATTATTTTGCATGTAAAAACTATATGAAAAACTCTTTAAAAAAATTAATAAGATTTTCTTCATTAAATAATTAAGAATTCTGTATGGAAATAATCATTTATTAGTTTTAATCCGATTTTATAGTAAAGTTGTCCAAATTTTTCAAACAAAATTGCATATTGTGACCTAGAAAATATTTAGTGTGAAGGTTAAAAATGATTATTGGTAAGGCCCAAAGCCTCATTTGTCACAAGCGCTTTTACTTTCAATCTGTCAAATCATAACAATTTTTGTTTATTTAGTTCACATCACCGACAACTTGAAGTTCGCCTCAGGTGAAACAACAAAATTTAGTCACAAAAGCTAGCAGAAATAAATTTTTGTTAATTTAGAGAGAGAAAAGTGGACCATACGATCGAACTTTGTTCTTTTCTTTTTAAGTGCCATAGTATTTAATATAACTTTTGAATAAAGAATTTGAATTGACCGAATTGCATAAACAAACATGTGCAACTGTGCATTGTGCATGCTCGGAATTATTATTTTCATTACAAAAGAATTTGGGCGGATAGAAGTTCGCCGGGCCAGCTAGTATCTAAAAAAGGTTTTGTTGGTTTGCGAGGTGTCAACCTTTTATAGCCATAATAAAACTTTTAATCCTCCACAAATGCATTTCCAGTTGTAAACCCAAAATACGCAAGGAGTGTATGTGGTGCACCAAGCCAGTTTACAAATAGCGTCGCTGCCTATCAATAGACGTTTTTTAACTGTTTCTATACGAATAAAATTTAATTAAAGATAAATAAACTCTTATAGACATTAGCTCTGCAAAATAGTCTATTTTTAATCATAGCAGACAATGTTCATACAAAATATACTGAAGTACATACATGGGTAGGTACCACAAAACTCTTATATAATTTTTTGTTGCCACACACACTCGGCCTTACTAATAATCAATCACTAATGTCGACAACTAGTTAGTTAGATGTCAGCTTTAGTAAAAATGTACAGCTTTTGTGAAATGGTACCAATAAACAATTAAACCTCCACATTTACTAGTCCTACAACTTTCTTAGAATCTATTACATTTGTTGTTATTGCAGAATTCAAATTTCATAATTTGTTTTCGTGAAAAACAAGGTCAATGGTCTCTTTCACAAGGAGGATTTTATTCTAAAAGAAGGAATACATAAATTGCAATTAAATTTGCCCAACACATATCTTTCCAATATTCTTTGAGACTTATTATAAGCAAAAAAACAAAACACAAAATAGGAAATGCACAAAATATCCGCTGATCTGTCAAATATCATATGCAAATCAGTAATGCCCTATCGTTCGATCGGACACAATTTTCAGTACTTTTATGGTACGCTTTCCATTGTTTTCTAATACTAACTCGCGATTTCTTTATGAGTGCATTTGTGTCGTAATAAAATCCCTTTCAAATTATTCAATAAAGAAAGCACAGTTTATTTGAATGGTTTCATTTATTCGTAGGCTGACGATGCAAATCAAAACTTATTAGTGGTCTAAACATCACAATTGCATTGTCAGCAAGAGAATATTTTTGAAAATAGAAATATAATCTGGCTCATTCATTTCAGAATGAATAACAATCGCACGTAGGAACCGTGTTAAGAACTTATCGCTTCCGGGTTTGAAAATAAATACAATTTAACCTATAAAAAATTGTATGGCTTATATATTAACCCCCGTATTAATAAAAAAACGCTATCCGCTCTCTAACACGTGTTTTAGCTGGCAGACGGATAGTGACCCTATCCGTTTGCTAACTTTTCTTATTAATAAACATATTCCATCTACATATTAGCTATTCGCTCTTTATCACCTAACGCACGGCAGCACTACACGGAATTGTACTAAACATTCTAGTACATCTGTCATATTTCGTTTTTCAAGCGATTGTTGCGCTCAGAAATTCACCGATTCTCTCTCAGATTCTCTCTTGTAGAATGTTCAGATGTCACGCGTCATTCGAATATTTATGTCTTGTCATTTGAAAATTATTTATGTTCCCAGGATATATTTTATTTTTAATTATCATTCGAAATGTGAACCCAAATTTATCTACACAAATTTGCAAACCTAATATAAACAAAAACCTTAACTTTTGGTATTCGTAACACCGAAAAGGATTCGAGATTTTTTAAAGTCCCTGACCCTCTCTGAGTTAAAAAGTTATCCGCTCTCTATACGCCGAATTCGGTGAGTTAAGTTATCCGCTCGTTTTTAAATGTCAGTGAAACCAAACACACGTTTATTAATAGGAATTTGAAGATAACATGTGTGTTAGTGCTAACTCGCCGCTGCTCGTCGTTTATTAATACGGGGGTAATTAATTAGGGAAACTTAGAAACCGACAAAAGTTGAAATTCGAACTGAAAAATATAAAACGCATATTCTCGTACTACCTGTTAGGCTGTACTTGCACCCCCAGAAGTTAATAAACTTGTTATTTTGCATGTATTTTGATGAGTTCTGATAATTCTATTTTCATAACTATATTTTCCGGGAAGGGAACCTTTTCACGCCAACCATTGTCTCATTAGAGATCCTCATTCTCGGTAAACAAACTCCTTTTGCAAAGAGTTTGAAAAGGGGTTGGTTGCAACAAAATATCTACCTGTGTCGCCTAAGGTACTGAGAATTGTTGCAAAAAGGTACCTATAAGCCGTCCAAACTTTGGTAAGAAGATATTTTATTCTGTTTGCGACGACTGTCAAGAAAGTCTTGGAATTATCCCAAACTTATATAAAATTTATTTTTTTATTAAGCAACTAACTAGGAAAACCAATCAAAAAGCAACAGAAAGAAAAACACAGAAATATATGCTTCACGTGTTTAGAAATAAAACAAAAACGCAATATTTTTCAATATTTTGCATACATTTTTGTACAAATTTGTGTGTGATAGACTTAAAAACCATTTGCATTGTTGTATTACAATGAATAAAATTAGAAAGCATTCACAATTTACTAAAATAAATTAATAATTATTGTAAACGCTCAGGCTGAACAACATCGTATTAAATTCTCTGCTATTTCGAAATTTAATACCGCGATTTTGGATGGTTGGGCAACACTTGTCTTCAAAATGACATAAGGGAGGATTTATTTAGCTAATGTCCGAGATAAACATGGCTTTCTCAACACTAACATTTAACCCTACAGTTAGCGATAGTCTGGCAACTATATTTGTTTATTGGTAAAGGGATTTTGGAAAGTGTGGAGTCTTTTCGTAAAGTGCCAGACTAAAGTTGATTATTGGTAAGGCCGACTAGGGTTAGGTAAGCATTTTTTTATGAAATGACAGCAAAAGAGACAAAAAAAAAAAAAAATTAAAAAGCAGGAATGGAATGAAAGTTTTTTATTGAATCGTAGCTTAGGCAATCTTCCTAATCAAAATCTTAAAAAGGATTTGTTCGGGTTTTATTTTGCTTTTCTTACAAACACAACATATTTAAACATTTCGAGATCTTAAAAAAATATAAATATCCCGGTAACATTTCTTTCAAAATTTTCAAAAAAATAATTTGAAATTACAATTTTTCAATAGAAATGATAGATGGGAGAGGATTGAGAGTCTATACTAAGGGATAAAATGTACTTTTGTTGGTTTTAAATTTAATACCAGGTTATAACATTTCTATAAAGTGGGTATTTTGTCGACTATAATTAGAAAAATGCTAATACGGACATTGTCACGTACTAAAATAATCATAAAGTGGACTTTATCCGACTATAATTTTGCGCCACTTTCATTAAAGTTAGTCTTAATTTTACTACGGAAACCGATTTCAAGTTATCTTATGTAATACCGTATATTTTAATTGAATGTGGTGTACAACTCTTGAAGCAGTTGAGATAGTTGATTGAATCTTGAACCAAATATGTGTAAAATACGGTGAAACTATTATAAACAAAGATATTAACATAAAGTTCACAAAAGACGTCTAAGCCGAGTCCAGTTTATATAAAAAACATTAGTTCATTTTTAACTTTCTCCATTACGTAGTAAGAGAAAGATATTGGTTTCGTACAAAATTTCGAACTCGAGATTTTAATCAATTCTGATATTACGATGATAGAGAAACTCAAAAAAGTGGGTCGCAAAATTCTGTCCTGTCTGCCCGTCCTTGGGCCTACAGTCTAAACGGCTGCCCGGATTACGTTCAAACCTCGGATTTGGAGTTTTTGGGCTTACAGTTCGGGAGGAGTTTTTTTTTCAATGTAACCTCAATATTAATGGTACTTCCCATACAACATTTTCGTACCAGTTAAATCGATATTTAAACTTAAGTAGGTGAGGTTACCATGACTGCGTACCCAGTTTTTGGCTAAAAATTTGAACAACGGAACTTTTGAAATTTCGACATATCTCGAAAACGGTCTATACGACTGTAGCAAAAATTATTTTCTAAGGTTATGTGGTCATTTATAACTTAATATCAACCTCAGTTTTTCTCTATATTATCGTACAATGGATTTATGAAAAGAGTAATTTTTTAAAAATATAGTTTTGTCTAGTTAACTTAAAACGGCAATAACGATTTTGACCAAAATTCAATTTTAGAGTCAAATTGATGTTTTCAAAACTATTGTGTCCTTAATTTTCAATTCGAAACACCGAAAACGCTAATTTTAGAAACTGCTCATATCTCGAAAACCCCATCTTCGATTTCGGTAAAATGTCAAAAACGAAGTATTTCTATAATCCGGAACAATATCATACAGTCAGTTGTATTTTTCCAAATAAACATTGCAATATTTGCAACTGTTATGTCTGGATAGTTTTACAAAAACAAAAACTTCATTTGCACCGCACACACGAGCATCGGGATATTCAATTTATAGCTACTAATGCAAATTCACAAACGCCTGATTTATTACATAATCTTTCTAAAGGTATCGGTCTATCACGAGCAATACTTCCAATAATTGAAAACTTAATCATATTCTAATCAAAATTAAAAGCATATCCTTAGGTCAAAAACAGAAACTGCTACTAGGTACGCTTGTCCTGTACTCAAAAATCGGGTGAGGAGTAAGACCTTATAAAATAGTACAGTAGACGCTTGCGACATTGCCAGTTACTGAGAGCTTTAACCTTTAAAAACTTATATTGTTATTTTATATAACTGCCATATGAGATGAATATCCAAAAGAGAATTTTGTTTTCTTTTGTCTAGTATCGAGAAAGTTTCGTTCGACCCAGTCGTGCACTTTATTTTTGTTGCGAATAGGCCGCAAAGTTATGCGGAGAGCGGAGCGTAGAATATTTTATTACACCACACCTTCTTATATGTAGAGGAACTCATTTTGAGCGAAAGGTTCAAAAAACTACAAAACTACAAAAAATATGAAATGCCGTTACTGAATTGTATATAAAACACTTGACTACATAAAGCCTCTAGTCTCTTGCTGATAGAACATTTATGATTTTTTGTTTCACGCCACTTTCGATCTAAATCTTAAAGTTTCATTCTAATAAAATGCCAATAATTACTATCAACTTCAAGGTACCCACATGATAGGTATATTACATCATTCAAACACATTTTAATTCGGATATTTCACAATCGTGCTAAATTATGTGAAAATAACAGTAAGCAGAAATTTATGAACATTATAATTAGAAATAAATTTCATTAATTTACTTGGTTTAACTTATATATTTTATAAGTACCTGGATTCAATTGGTTTGAGCTCATTTCTTCACTTGATTAACTTTTTAATTTGATTCTACTCGGTGTTAAAATGTTACTGTACGATAGATTTTTTAATTTTTTTAAATGTGCTATTCAAGGTTTATTTTGTATTGTATACATGCACATCAGGCTGTGCAATAAATTCACTTAAGTAAGTGTAAATATATTTTTAAATAATAAACAAATACAAGCTTCGTGAAACTGTAATCTGTTTAACACATAATGATACTTAAATAAGCTCAGCAAAGTGAGATAAATGTTAACAAAAATCGTAAAGATAAGGCGCAATCATACACTACCTATATGAACATATTTAAATGTGTAAACTCTCCCCCTTTACTCAATGATTTTAGTTTTTTTTTTCTGAGGAAGTAATAATTATAACATAAAGCCTCAGTTTATTTAGTTTGTATATGAAAAGCATTTGAGAAGTTTTTACAAAAAACCAAACACTAAAATAAAACAAATAATAGTTTTATTACAAACCGTTAGATAATGAGGCTTTTCAATAAACTGCCATTGCCATGCGACCTTTTACTTTGTATGCAGATATTTAAACGATCAATGTTGCAATTATAAAAGAATATATCTACTGGCCCAAATAAACATCAGTTTAATTACCATTCCAGCCTTTCGTAAGGCAATGCATTATTTCCATTTCCATCACACGACCAGTGCCAGCCCAACTCTTCCAATCTATTATATATAAACATTATTAAATTTATTCAGCTTTTTGTCTTATACCATGTTCCCACCAAACTGAAATCGCGAGATTTCGATGAACTTTTACCGAAACCTTGTAAGTCGTTCCCACCGAGTTGAAGTGATTTCATAAGTCAAAAACTGTCAAATTTAAAGTGGCTGTCAAAACAGCTGTTTGTTGACGCAAAATAATAATAGCAAAAATGAGTTCTGAACAAATTAAGGAAATAATTGCAGCATTTATAGGCGATTTCGCAGTACAAAGAAATCAACTCAGGACAATGCTAAATGTACAAGTTCTTAGACTCTTACATCTAATAAGAAAACGGAAAATAGCTCAAAATCGGAAGAAATCAAGAAAAGTTTGGACAAAAGTAAGTAGTGTTTCTTATTATGATTTTCAACTTTTTCTTGAACTAATTTCATTTGCAGTCACGTAGGTAAAAGCACTTTCTGGGAGAAGGATGTTCCTGAAAATGACAATAATTTCTTTAAGGAAAACTTTCGGATGTCGCGAGAAGTATTTAACTTGCTTTGTAATGAGCTCGAAGGTATTGCCAAGCGAGATACAAATTACAGAAAATGCATTCCATTGTCAAAGAGAGTGGCTATCGCTGTGTACGCTCTATGATCATCCGCTGAATACCGAAGTATCGCAAATCTGTTTGGAGTGGGAAAATCATCAGTTTGAAAATTTGTAAAATCATTTTGTGAAGAAGTGTGGAATGTCCTACAGCCGAAGTATTTAAATTTGTATCCACTTATTAGGCAAATAATAGACGAAAATGTCCGTGGTTTCGAAAAATTAGGATTTCCACAATGCTTCGCCGCTATTGGTAAGATAAATATTATACGCAGAGGAAAGATTATACCACTTTCATTCTTTAGATGGCTGTCATATTGAGGTTAAACCGTCTGCCGAAGATGCGACAGATTACTACAATTATAAAGGATGGTACTGACTCCCAAATATTTGAGCATTCCAACTTAAAAGCACAACACCAAAACCCTATTCTGAAGGAGAGCTCCAAGAATATTTATGGTATTGACGTTCCCGTTGTTCTGATTGGGGATTCCGCATTCCGCTTTTCGGAAATGGTTATGAAACCATACCCATATAGCGTAACGGCAACCGCCGAACAAATAAATTTCAACTACGCATTATCAAAATGCCGAAGGGTTGTTGAGAACGCGTTCGGGCACTTAAAAGCACGATTCAGAAGAATTGGCAAAGGGTTAGACAACCACGTAGATAACACTTTCTTAATAGTGAAGTCCTCCTGCGTCTTGCACAACTTTTTAAATATGCACAATGACCAAATAAATAATCATTGGCTGCTACAAGAAGAGGGACGAGGGAGCTCCAATTCCCGAGCAACCGGAGAACCCTTCCGCTGAAAATATTAGAAAAGCTATCAGCAACTAGGGGAGAGTGGGTATGTATGGGACACAGAAGGAATGGGACACAAGCATTATCCTCAACGTCCTATTCTTTTTCTCGTTCCTGTTGATCACAAATTTGTCTGTATCCACCGGTAAACGAAGCAGGTCTTGTGCACAGTTGATATTACGCTTTGGAAAGCAAAAAAGGTAATTTGTGCATAAAAAGTAAAATCTTTGGGTAAAATTTGAGTGAAAAAAAAATAGCTAATGAGTCAACTTATTGTTCAAAAAGTTAATTAAATAGATATTATCATATATTAAGAAGTGAATTGTATCTAATTTTGTTAAGTCTGTGCCGTATTTCAAGTGATATTATGTTTTATCTCCTTGAAGTGCCCTACAGGATGATTGGGACACTTCTATGTAGGAGGATTGGGACACTGTCCGTGAACCGAACAGGGGTCTGGTTCTGGAGTCTTTGGGGAAAGCGAGAACATTAGACTACACTACCTCTTAGGTAACCTAAGTACAGTAGTGTAAGGTGTCTGTTTGGCAGTACAATGGACCAGTAGTTGTGTCTGAGTGCTCACACATAGTAACACACCCCGACAAAAAAAAACTTTTCCACATCAAAGTCTAAGCTAAGAACACTTAAAAATGTTCGTACGCAAAGTAGATTAGAAACAAAGGTTTTAAGATAAAAAGCACACTTGTAATGTAAGGTGTCCCATGCCACCACATAGCTGTCCCATACCTCCTGCTCCCATGAGGAATGGGACAAAGTTTTCTGGTGTATGAAATGACTTATAAATTTTATTCTGGTACACCTTTGGATACTTTCATATTTTGGATAGCTTGCCAAAATGTTATCTTATATTAAGAAAAATGTTTTGTGCAGATATGATTTATAAGTTGCCAGCAGTTCACGTTTGACTGAAAAGTGTCCCATACATACCCACTCTCCCCTACGTATCAGATAAAAAAAACACTATCTATTATTTATAACTTTTTTAATTTTTTAAAATATCTATTAAACTTTTCAAGTGCTCATTTCTTTCTTTTTCTATTTCGACAATTTTTTCTGACGTATTTTGAATAATTTTCAAAGTTTTTTTAATTTCCTCGTCTATATCGTTGTCACTCCCCTTCCTCTTTTTTGTAGCTCGCGGAGTCGACGTGCCTAAAGGTAGCGCCGTGGTAGTTGTTGATGAGCTTGTCCAGGAGCTCATGAATTCATCACCTACGAATAATATAAATACATAACATATGTAAATCAATTTACTATTTAAAATAAAAGAATGATGCTATAATTTGTTTTTACTTTCTATTTCTAGGATGCTCGTCTCGGAGTTGTTCATGAATTCCTCACCTAAAATACATTATGTAATTAACTAGTTTCGAATAAAAGAATGTTAAAATGTTGCTTACTTTCCAAGATGCTATCCTTTACCAACAGCTCTACGTTGGACATCTTAAATCCACCGCGCAATTGATGGATCCTATCGTAGAGGTGCCATTTAGATGGTGAACCCCCAGATGGACCAATCAGTTTCTTTTCATTTCTGTACATCAAAGTGCATAAATTTCGATTAGAAGACCCAAGTTTAATTAAAAAGAATAAGCTAGACAATCATACCTGTATCGGTTTGTCAGGTTGTGGATTTTGATTTTTATTTCTTCCGGGGAAAAGAATAGATCAGCATCCTTCAGTTGCTCCGCTATTTCCGCATAAACGTAACTGTTCCTTCTATTCCCCCGGAGCTCGCCAATTCGTTCTGCCCAGATCTCAATGAGGGCCTCTTCCTCCTCGATCAGCCACAACTTCCTCTTTTTATATCGCTTTGCCATCTTTCTTTAATAAAACAGCTTAAATTTAAAAATATATATAGTTATTTCCCTTGAAAATATTACTTACCTACTTCTTTTTTGATTTCGATTCAATTTCGATTCTCCTTCTATAATTTTTTTGATTGTTGTGGCGTTTAATATTTTGACATCTGCAAATGAACACAAAATAAACCAAAGTTCACTATAAAGGCTTGTTCGATTTGATAACCTCTCACGGATGGATGAACTCAGAGATTTCAAATATATTTCGCTGAAATCGCGAGATTTCGGCATCTCAAAAATATATGGCGAAATCTCGGAGATTTGGAAAGATTTTACGAAACCTCGGGGTTTCGTTTGGTGGGAACATTACGCAACAAAGCATTCAAGTCAAATGTCAAACCCCTCTATATTACTTTTGTAGTGTATGTGTTCTGTAGTGTATTCTTAGCTTTCTTGCGGTTCACACGCTCAAGGCTCTACCAATCTTAACCATTGAAGTGTCCAAAAGAAAGAGATTTTTTTTACATATTAACAATTGAACAAGTTGAATTTTACTACATTAAATTTCAACTACGCAACTATGATTCAGGGGAATATAGTCCATCCAAAAGGACTTCCATCGATGCGCAGTATCAATTTATTTAGGGGGAAATTTTCTTTTGACTCATCTTTGATCAAATGCTTTTCTCCACTTTATTTCTTTTTACCATTTGTAAAATAACGGGTGATTTTTTAAGAGGTTTAGAAATTAAAAAAAAAAAAAAACACAAAAAAATCGAAAAAATGAATGAAATATTTATTTGAATCGATAGTTTGAACCTTGCAATTTAATGTTTAAAGATAATTTCATGCAAATGTTGACCGCGGCTGCGTCTCAGGTAGCCCATCCGCTGAGTCCAATTTTGGCATACTCTTTCACACATATCGGCCGGTATCTCACGAATGAATGCATGGATGTTGGCTTCCAGTGCGTCAATCGAAGCGGGCTTGTCCCTATACACATTAGCCTTGACATACCCCCACAAAAAATAATCTAATGGTGTCAAATCGCACGATCTAGGCGGCCAATTGACCGGCCCGAAACGTGAAATTAACTGTTCACCAAACTCGCCTCGCAATTGCGCCATTGTTTCGCGTGCTGTGTGGCATGTGGCACCGTCTTGTTGAAACCACATATCATGCAAGTCAAGAACTTCCATTTCGGGCAAAAAAAAGTTTGTTATCATCGCTCGGTAGCGTTCACCATTGACAGTAACGCTGCGATTCGCATCATCTTTGAAGAAATATGGCCCAATAATGCCGCCGGCCCATAAACCGCACCAAACAGTGGCTTTTTCGGGATGCATTGGTAGCTGTTGCAATGCTTCTGGCTGATCTTCACTCCAAATGCGGCAATTTTGCTTATTTACGTACCCATTCAACCAAAAATGAGCCTCATCGCTGAACACAATTTTTCGATAAAAAAGCGCGATGAACATTTCGAACCGAGCACGAATTTTGATAGTAAAATTCAATAATTTGCAAGCGTTTTTCATTTGTAAGACGATCCATGGTTAAATTGCAAACCAAACTGAAGCTGTTTGACAGTGACACAAGGTACTAAACACACGTCAGCTGTCAAAACCAGTGTTGCCAAAACCAAACCAGCTAAAAAATCACCCGTTATGTATAATGAATTATTTGTAATATCCTTAACCTTACTATCATAAAACTGTAACTTTAGGCTCAAAAAGTACTGCACGAAATTGATTTCGGTTTTCACAGTTGCATTGGAAATTGTCGATATTAGATTATAGGATATGTTTAGTCATTATCCGCTGTCCGGAAGCGGAGATTTAACCTGATGTCTAACAAAAGTTGTAATAGTCGAATGCCTTCTAGCTCCTAGCTGTGGAATGACTCATCCGAATGAAATAAAATTTTGTTAATATAAAGTTCAATTATGTACAAAGATTTTAAGATATAAATCATCTTTGTACGTAATCCTGAAGCTGAACAATAAGCATTAAACTATAAATTTTATAAAATTCAAAAAAGTGAAATATGCGATTGAAGCCAGATCGTGGGATTTTCCCGGCATTCAGTGGAGGAAATTTTGTGTGTGCGTGCGGCAAAACTTGTTTCTCTCTCTGTACCTTTTCTGGTGTAATTGAAATTGAACTGGTGTGGTGATAGTGAAGAATTGGAGTTGAGTTGTGTGCGGAGTATTAATGTGGTGCATGGGTGGGAGGGAGATATAGGTCAGGTCAGGTATGTAATGTAATTGAGATTAGGAGGGAGTCACACTAGGGTTCCCAACCGTACTATAATATATAGTATTGTACTATATTTTGGCTTTGCGTTCTATATACAGTTGAAGAAACATATAGTACGCAAAAGTACTATATTTCAATCCGTTTAATCACCTAAGTCTTGCTTTCAATGTCAAAGTTGAGAGCCATGAGATATTGGGGACGTTCATCTATAGTTTAGTAAGTCTGACAGCTGTCTGACTAGATGTATCTCGGTTTTGATTGGCTGAAATCAGTCACGTGAGTAGCTGTTTCAGTTGACGTTTATGGAGGGGTAGCCGACGAATCTAGTCAAGAAATTCTTGACTGAGTACTAAGTTGTCAGTTCGGATATGTGGTTGACGTAGGATAAGTGACGTTCCCTACCAATCTAGTTTTTGCGTACAGGTTACATCTTATCCAGACCAATCTAGTCGACTTAAGATGACTATACTCTTCGCTGTGCCCATTTTTATCGTTTGAAATTACAACTGATTCATGTTCGTGTAATATTTAAACATTGTTTAGTTTTATTGATTTTCAATCGGGATTTTATTGACAAATTGTTAAAGTCACTTTAAAGTTTTAATTGTTGTGCTAATGAAAAAGTGAAGTGACAACGAAAATGGGTCAGGTAGCGAAACATTCAAAAAGGACTACTATAGCTACCTACTATATTTTTTGGTATTGTACTATATTTTTTACAGGTTACTTAGAAAATATGTACTACCTATAATCAGTTAGAAAAATGCTGGGAACCCTAAGTCACACTCAATTGTGATTTAAAATGCGCTATAATGATTGTGATCTGATTAGTGATTCATGTGCGTGCATGCCACGAACGAATCCCGATTGAGCTCGGTATTGTTTTTTTTTTATCTATTTTTTTAAAATCATCTTCGTACGTTATGCTGAAGGCAAATATAGGTATATACATTTTTTTCGTTTGCATGCATATGCAACTGCACCTTTTCTGCTTTATGTTTTTTTCCTCTTTTTAAAATTTAATTTGAGTATGTTCAAGTAGTGAGGGAGCGAGTGTGGCGTATATGGGACTGAGGGAGATAGGCATAGGGAAATGTAATAATTGGAATGTAATGTGGTATTCGATTGGGCGCTCTGAGAGCACTTTTTTTTCTCTCAGAGCAATTTTTAAGTTCGTTTGGTACAAATAAAGCAATCTTAATCAGATTTCAGAGCACTTTTGCGAACCAAGATATTAGCCCTTTTTATTATCAGCCATGATCTATATAGATCATCGATTTACACACACTTACAACAACAGCATATGATCCTGCTTCTCATCGAGATCATGAACCATGATGGTGAAGGTGAAGGTGTTTTATAAGCTGGTAAGTTGTCCGACCAAGGGGGAGAGGCCATCACCTCTCACCTTGAGTAAGTCACTTTCCGTGCCAAGGGATACCAGGGGAACAATGATCCCAGGATCATCATACGTGGTGCAGAGCCACAACCTGCAAGAGGTACCACGGATCTAGAGCGGAAACACGATAAAAACCCGTAATCCCGGGTGTCAAGCAATCGAGCCTGTGGGATGAATGGCACTACGTAAGTGTGTCGTATTACGGTGAACTCCGGATAACAGGCGACCTCCGCCGGTTTAAATTAGCCCTCCCGAGGTATGGAGCTCTGCCTCGGGTGATCGATTTTTCTCGCAATTTCTAAAAACATATGGAAACAAACAATAACAATATAGAAAACAACAAGGAATGCACACCTTTCAAACTGCAACCAGAGGTCACACTCCCAGTTTCTACAGATAGGGCACTTGGTCCTGCTGCAGAAAATGAACACTATTACACCATGTTGATTGGTGAGGACTCGGTCTTCGCTACTCCCATGGATGTTATATCGGCGGAAGAGGAAGCTGCTTTACTCGCATCCCCGAAATCGTCAAAAGCTATCGACAAACCATCTGGGTCAGTCAAGCCAAACGATGCTGGCAAAGTCAAGCTTTCAGGTGCTGGACGTAAACGCCTGAAGAAACTTCTAGACGCGGGGTATCAAATTGAAGAGGCATGTTCAATGGCCTTAGAACCTGTCAAGTGCAAGGAAATCCGCAACAAGAGACCTAGAGATGACAGTTTAACCCCAACGAGCAACACTCCACTGACATAACAACGTCGAACTGTTGAAAGAAATGAATTTGGTTGATCATCAGAGTTTTGTCAATTCGGTCGGCCAGACTGTTGACATCACAGTTACCAGCATTCTGAACCGAACCTGGCGATGGACCTGCGTCTTCTTCTCCACAATTAGCGGGAGAAACTTTCTGTTCGGACATCGTTGCTGTAGAATTGACTTCAGTCGAGTTCAATTCTTGCGAGTAGCTGACTGACCGATCAAAGTTAAAGCGATCGATTGTGCTATTAAACGTCCAGCAAACCTTTCGAAACTCGCTGCTGAAGTGGTAGGATATCGATAGGAGTCGTTCGGTAAGGGTATTTCTCTTTCTTTTCCACTCATAACAGATAGCAGTGGACCCACGATAGATAAAAAAAAATTTCTACTCTGACTGAATTCACAATTAGCTGAGTAGGATCAATTCAAAACAATAGTAAACATGTAAAAAAAAAACTATAATGAAGGGTTCTGCTTCAATCTCGGCAGAAGCACAGGCGAGGAATTGCAACAGTGAGAGAATAAGGAAAATAAAATATCTAATAAGAAAAGCAAAAGGAAATACGGAAATATACCTTTACTGGCGTAGTGATAATCATAAATTGCTCAAAGGTTATATCAAGTTCAATATTTGTAACAGGTTGAAGATGAGATCAATGGCTGAGAGAGGACTACGCTGGAGAAAGGTGAAGATACCGAAGTGCTATGAGCCAAAAAATATAAAAAAAACTGTACGGTACAATTTGTGAATCTACTTTACTCAAATTACTCAGTTAATAATAATTTCCTTTCAGGGCTCTTGCAACCAGATTTTCTTAATCGCAACAGACTCTGATCGTACTAGTGGTGTGAACTCATTTGATGGCTCTTCCAGAAGACATCATTAATGACATCCCCGAGGCTCATCAAAAAAAACTTAATTGTATGCGTTTGTGGGTACCCGGACATAATATGCGAACCTGCTTTACAAATTCCCAGATGACTCAGGACACCGTAGAAAGCATTTGAGACGTTTGACTCCACCCGTATCATCGCAACGCGATACCGAATGCACTTCATTCTATTTTTTGAAATACCACATACTGGGTTTTTTTAGCATTTACTTTTATTAAACTTTCTTTATATACAATTTGACTTAATTCTAGGTAGCAAAATATGGTGGTGAATATTAAATATTTAAATGCGTTGGCTCAACAACAGGGGCCCAACGGTATACAATGTTTGTTTTCCTATATCTATTTTACATAATTTGTACCTGTCTTCTCGGATTCATACTCGTAGTATGCATCGTTGTCTGGGTTGACTTTGTTCATCGGGACTTATGACTTAGATGGAATCAATTGCTGTAAAAAAAAAAAAAATAAAAAAAAGCATATGAAATCGGAAAAAAAAAATTAAAGGCTCAAAAAAAATAAAAATTCAATCTCGCTATGCTACTATAGCCAGTTACTCGTTGTGGATGCCTTATTTTGACATCGTTCTTCACAACAAAAACGTTGGGCGCCATTTTGTTATGTGCGTCCTGTCTGGGTCAGTGCTGGCATGCTGTTCCCGGTCCATTTGCTCGCCGGAGGGCGTGGGATCTTGACCCATAGATAGATGGTCGTTCGCTCGCGAGATATCTCTATACCCACAGTACCTTGGCTGTCTTACTCGCGTCGACAGCCCCTTTACTGGCATCTTCACCCTTCACTTCACAGCAACATCTTCTCTCTTTCACCACCTCCTCATCCTCTCTTTACCCCTTTAGTTAAAACTCATATTTTTTTGTAACCACCGGGTCATTGCAAACAAAATTCCATTTTATTAATATATAATTCTTTGAGCTTATATTACTTTACTTTATTTATGGTCTTTAAATTCATTCAAAATTATTAGCGCGAAATCCGTACCTATATATACGTATATCTATATAACTTCCGCGGATTTGGGCTTCTTATAAAAATACTTTAATTCCCTTCCCGAAATTGATATATATATATATATATTTAGTGTTTTATTAATTAAATAGTTAGGACTCACCAACTTTTTTCCGCAACTGTCGATGAAGTGGCCACAGCATCCAGGTTGCTCCTCGATGTACCTACACTATTCACTTTTAGTATATACTAGCTGTACCCGCCCGGCTTCGCCCGTGCAAAATGTGGTTTCAGAACAGTTGATGGAAAAAAGAATTTAAGAAATTTGCTTTCTTGTACGGGGCATTTTTTTTTTTGATAATCGCTGGAAGAAAAAATCTTCGAAAGACATTGTAGGGATATAACGCGAGGGAACCTTCTGCAATAGTGAGGGACTTCAAGCCGATCTAAAAATCCTCCCGAAGACTGAGTCAACTCTGTCCTCATCTTCATGGCATTGCACCTGGTCGTTGGACTAATCGGCAATAATTTAATATTCCTTGGACAATAAAAATAAAAGAAAATAAGTTTCTACCTAATATTTAATGTAACGCTTCTTTGTAAACTATATTAGCGGTTTTGTTTCTATCGGCTAAGATAGTGATATTTTCTGCATTACTTACCCTGGAGCATGCTACATATAACTGCCCGTGAGTGAAGCAATTCTTGCTTAAATCAACTCCCAATTTCCTTAAAGTTTGACCCTGTGACTTATTGATTGGCATGGCAAAACAAACATTAACAGGAAATTGAATCCGTTTGAACTGAAATGGATAATTGCTGGGAATTATTGGTATTCTTGGTATAAACACCGTATCTCCTTTACCACACCCAGTTAAAATTAATGCCTCAATAACGTTTTTCTGCAACGAAATCACTCTCAATCTGGTTCCATTACAAAGCTTGGGAGGATTCAAATTGCGAAGCAACATAATGGGAACTCCAACTTTTAATTCAATTTTATGAGCAGGAAGGCCATGGGCCGTAATGCTATTTAAAAACTCGACCGGATAACTTACAGCCTCATCTTGATTGCAAATAGCATTTATGGACAGGTACGACGTTGTATCACCAGGAATTTTCCCTAATATAATATTATTGAGGTAAGAGACTTGTTGATTTGTGGGTGCTAAAATAGACCTTTCGCATAGTCAAGAGTGTTCTTTTGTACTGTACTTTCAATTAAAGTATTAACATCTGCTACAACCTGGCAAAGTGCAACAGGTAACTCTACGTAATGGTTATCATTAATTTCAGGACGTTTACCTTCTCCTATATCTAATAAAAGTTTGCAAAATTCAGAATCCCCCCATACTGCTCTCATATTCTGAGTCAAGTGCAGTGTTTTAAAGTAGCGCAAAAGCACTGAACGTTTGATACATGCATTGATTTCATCAGAGCGCGTTCCTCTTGTGACAACGGGTAATGTTTGTCTGAAATCACCGGAGAACAATAATGTAACTCCATCGAAAAGTCTGCTATTGTTTCGTATATCTTGCATTGTTCTATTAACCGCTTTCGTCCCAGACTACAAAAACGCAGTCTTGTAAGACTTTAGCCCTGTGGCTATTTTTTGAAATACCACATACTGGGTTTTTTTAGCATTTACTTTTATTAAACTTTCTTTATATACAATTTGACTTAATTCTAGGTAGCAAAATATGGTTTTGAATATTAAATATTTAAATGCGTTGGCTCAACAACAGGGGCCCAACGGTATACAATGTTTGTTTTCCTATATCTATTTTACATAATTTGTACCTGTCTTCTCGGATTCATACTCGTAGTATGCATCGTTGTCTGGGTTGACATACTGGGTTTTCCATGTGTTCCGCTTTTATAGGTATTTTGAACATTGAATGTGCAGTTTTGCCTTCGGGGAGTAACGTCGCAGCGATACCGGAGGATGCCACCGCTATTGCAATTTTTTTATCAGCACGAATCTTAGCTAGTAAAAGATTAATTAAAAATGTTTTGCCCGTACCTCCTGGAGCATCTAGAAAATACACACCACCAACGTTTGTGTTAACAGTCTCAATTACGCGTTGATAAACTTCTCTCTGCTCATCGTTTAACTTTGGTACATTTTGTTCGATTAAATACTGAAGTTCAGTTGAATCGTAGTTAGTTTGCTCGATATATTCTTTATTTAAATTACTTTCAGACCCATCGATTATTTGTGGGGATGGTAAACCATAAGTAGCAACAGTATTTCCACCTATTGAAAGTATAACATCTTGCAATGAAAGCAGAGCACGGTTATTTAAATTTGCAATATGAACACTTACGGCTGCATTTGGATAACACCGTTTTAGATCTCGAACAAAGTCCTCAGTGAACTGATCTTTAAACTTGTTCCATAAGTCTAATGGGTCAGATACATTGCAAAAAACCAATATTATTGCAAACAGCTCTCGCAATTTCGATGCACAGCTGCTCACACTGGCCTCTGCTAAAGCATCATACCAATGACTGTCGCTTTCTAAAAGGCCTAGCGCTAGACATGCTCCTTGATAAGTTTGGTGCTGAACACCGTTAACGCTCTTAAGACTTTCAAATGATGTCGGCCCCTTGGTTATATGCATCAACATGCGAAGGTAATAACATTCGTGATTATTCGGGTGTATTGTGTAGACTCTTAACACTTTTTTCACTTTAACAATCCACTTTTGTTTTATTTTTTCGATTTTAAAATTCCACAATAAATAATATCTACCGTAAAGCGCGTCTGGCAAGATATTAACAGCTCGATTTAATTATTTCTCATAGCGATTGAGTTGACGAATAAGATAT
Source organism: Cheilosia vernalis (assembly GCA_949126925.1). Lineage (NCBI taxonomy): Eukaryota > Metazoa > Arthropoda > Insecta > Diptera > Syrphidae > Cheilosia > Cheilosia vernalis. The sequence continues at coordinate 48,512,025 of OX421358.1, forward strand.
ATTTCTTACCACTGTATTCAATAACTCGTCTTCCTTCTTATTACCGTTATGTTAACAGCTATTCATTTGAAATTTTCACCCTATCACCCTATCTCTTTCCCACACGTCACAGCCAGTGTTATTATATCGTGGGATTTATCCCTTTTTGTGGGATTTTCTATGTCTAAAATACCTTCCGTGTGATAAAGGGAAACAGCACGAATTTGTGGGAAAAACATACATTTTGCCATGAAACTGTCGATGTAATTTTTTTTTCCTAATATGAACATATTTTAGTACCACAAAAAATAGCCATAGTAATGTTAACAATCTGCGATTTTAATACTAAAGGTTATAATATTACTTTTCCGTGTAATACAAATTTTACTTTTTCGCAAAAATGCATCGAAGGATTTCAAGTTATGTGAAATGGGAATAAATGGGAAAAATTAATACGCTTTGTGGGATAAATGAAGAGAGAGTCCTAATAACACTGCGCCACACTCCATCGAAATTTAAAATGCGTTAAATCACTCTATTTCAATCCCGTATACATTTCACACCCTCTCTCTTTCCATCCCACGCCTCACTCCTCACTCGCCACATTCCATAGAAACTTAAAATACGAATGCGATTTATAAACTATACAATGGAGGCCAAAGAACTAAAAATGAAAACAATTGAAGTTTTAAAACAATTTGAAAAAAATATAGAACAACAATCGGAAGTACAAAAAAATATAAAACGAATTGACATAATAAACAAATACATATGGCTAGCGTTAGCTACTTGCGCAAAGAAAGTAAGTAATTTCATTCATTTCATTTGTATCTAGGTATTTAATTTAAAATCTTTCATTTCAGAAGACAATTCAAATGTGTTAATTGAACGGCAGGCGCAGTCAGTAAATTCCGAAAGTATGGTAAATTTATGTTGGTAATATGTACATTGTACATATCTAAATTGTTTTGTTTTTAGTGATACTAAGTGAAGAGGAGATTGTGGAAGTTACTGCCATTTCCGGTATTTTCGAAAACGAAGAAGAAGAAGATTTTACGGGGAATGCTGAAAGAAATGAAATGGAAAGAATTCGTCAAATTATCGAATAAAATGTAAAGAAAATGGACGTTTTTAATTTTTTTAAATACCTCTACCTATCGACATTTCGTTCAGATACTTTTTTTTAAAGCAAAACAGAAAAAAAACCTTTTCTACATTTTGGACATTTCTCTTTTTCTTGGCAAACCAAACAAAATACTGTCTCTCCATCACTGGTGTCATTATATTGCGCGATTAGTATGTAATCGAAGAAATGTTTTAAATTTTGTCAATTTATTCAAAAACCTTTTAAGGTATCGAGTTAATGGATATCCTAACTGATAAATGCAGATTTCCTCTATAAGGTGGTATTTACTTTATTTAAATGCTCCCAGTATTTTCGAACGCAAAGCGTTGCAAACAAAAAAGTATAACGAAACGAAAAATAAATTATTCTTGTCCAATTTTTTCCGGAAGTTATGGAGGTATTGACTTGAAACAAAGTGGAGATTATATGCCTATTTATCCTCTATAGGCGGTGTGACCAATTTAGCATATTTCCTGCTAAATTTAACAGGATTATTTTATTTTTAGCATCTTTTTTTTTTTAAATAATGCCAGCATTTTTTTTAGCATTATTTTATGCTCTAGCAGGAAAAATTAGCAGGATTTTGATTTAGCCAAATTATGAATTAAAATAATAAAATAAAATCAAAGCAGACGATCCTTATGGCGTTTTTCATTGAAGGTCCGAGAGAATTGCCTCGAAATCCAGAATTTCTCTTTCCAGTGAAATTCGTTGGAGCACTTTTGTAATAGTGATAGACACCATAATGTGAGATTGGGTATTCTGTTGTTACTTTTTTTTTTCTACGGTAAATATGAATGTTTTAATAGGACAAATCAATATATATCAATTTATGCTTACATTTTGAACGCCTAATTGTATATTTTCGAATAACATAGCGCAAATTTTGTTTCCAACAACACAACACATAATGTGAGTTCAGGGTAATTCTTTAAAAAGATCCCGAACACTTCTGTCGTGTTAAGAATTGACCTGGAAGTTCCCTTTTCATTTCAATGAAACATAGCAAACATAGAAAAAGCACTTCTAGATTTGCTCTTTTCATAGAAATCGAAAACGCCATTAGTGTGTTATTATCCACCAGGATAAGAAAATGATATGGCCGATGTTTTTGAGGGGATTTTAATCGAAGCCCAGCAATATTAATTTATTTTAAAATTAATAATAAGAGCATTTATATTTAATTAACAAACAAAGTCTGAACTTAATGGTATTATGTAATACGCGTCACGAAGTGATTTTTTTTAAATATATCTCCTTTTTTTCCTGAAAACAGCTTTCTTGTGAATTTTTTGGGTTTTTAGCAGGTTTTGATTTGAAATAAATATTAAGCATGATTTTTAGCACTTTTTATAAAAAAAAATGCTATAGGTACCTACTGCTGAATTTAGCATGATTTCAAAAATTAAATTGGTCACACTGTCTATAGGCCTGTGAAAAATGCACCAGATTATATTTAGCAGTTTCTAAGATATTTGCATTCATTTCACACATAGATAAATTTTTTTGTTTTAAAGCAAAAGATAAACAAACCTTTCCCACATTTTTGATATTTCTTTTTTTCTTGGCAACCAAATAAAATACTGTCTCTGTCTCTCTCCATCTCCGTCACTGAAGATGTCATTATATTGCGCTGTAAGTATGTTTGATTTGAGAATGAAGTGCATATCCACTCACCTAGGTGAAAGTCGAAGAAATAATTTAAATTTTGCCTTTTTATTCAAAAACCTTTTAAGTTATCGTGTAAATAGATAGCCTAACTGGAACCTGCAGATGTCCTCTATAAGGTGGTATTTACTTTATTTAAATGCTCCCAGTATTTTCGAACGCAAAGCGTTGCAAATCAAAAAGCGAAACGAAACAAAAAAATAAATTACTCTTGTCCAATTTTTTCCGGAATTTGTGGAGATATAGAGTTAAAACAAAGTGGAGATTGTGGGCCTAGGTATCCTCTATAGGCCTGTGTAAAATGCGCCAGAATATATTCAGTAGTTTGTAAGATTTTTGCATTTAAAGACAGGCAGTCAAATTCATTCTAATGTGGTATTCGATTGGGCGCTCTCAGAGCACTTTTTTTTGCTCTTAGAGCAATTTTTATGTTCGTTTGGTACAGGAAAAAGCTATCTTTTTCAGATTTCAGAGCACTTTTGCGAATCTAGATATTTTCTCAGATTTACCAATACAAGTGCGTTTGAGTTTGACAACTGATGGAGTTTGTATATATTTTTATGGAATTTTTTCTCCAGCTAAGAAAGGCGTTGCATCGGGTGAATCTATTTTTGTGAATTATTTATGTATAAATATTTAAAAATCAATCAGGACGGATATTTGTAATGTTTTAATACAAAATTTAAGTAGTGAATGGAAATCGCATAGAAAAGTGTCCAAGACTACACATATCAAAGCGCACAAATATCAACACAAAAAAGAGCAAGTGACGTTTTTATGATCTATTAGGCACACGAAATCTGAAATCTGAGGGCAAATCTGAAGAAGCCCAAACGAATACCACATAAGTCGAACAGAACTACACCAATTTTATTTATAAGATAAATATCAACTTATTCTTTGACCCTTTACAGCTTAATCAAATTGTGGTATATATATGCCATATGCCTATATATGGATTTCACTTGCTTATAATAATTAATCAAAAAAATTAAACAATTTCAACTGCAATCAAAAACAAATTTTCGCACTCTGAGACTTTCAAATCTTCATAAGTACGTTATTTGTGAGTTTCGTACTGTGCATAATGCATGCCCTGAACAAAGGAATTTCCCCTATTTTTTCTTTCCAAAAATGTTTTCTCTCGTTTGTGAGAAGACTACAGTGAGAAACTACTTTTCTCAACGAGACTCATCTTTCCTTTCAGGAAGTGTTTGGATTTTTTTTTTTTTTTTGCTTGTGAACAACCCTGTTTTATCGACAGCAGCTTGCCACTCCTCTACCTACTCACAGTCTCAAATATCAATATGTCATATTCCATCAGCTTTCGCCTGTTTGGCTTGTTTTGTTTCTTAATTTAAATTCATTTCGTAACATGTTTATAAATTAAGTTTTGTTCGTGCAGGAAAACCAGACCAAACATGGATGCGATAAGTTTTCACATTATACCTGTTTTACATCTTGTTGTTAACGTTCGTGCTAATAAAAAACAGTATAAACAAAGAAGAATTGGTGACGACAATAACTTTAAGCAATTGTTCCGTTTCACGCTTGAAAATGTGGACATTTTGGCTAATACTTTCTTGGCTTCTTGCTTCTTGTGCTTTTAACATTCCGTTCTGCAAATCTATAAGCTTAAGTTGATTTTGAAGAACATTTTTGTTTGTTATTACTTTACTGCTCTGGTGTTGCTCTGTTACGAATAATAAATAAAAAGAACGAGTTATAGAATTTACTTGAAACAAAATTAAATTACCGTTGCAGATATCCGACGTCTTTTGGCTGATGATTGCGGGGGTGTGGATGACACTACAACTTCCTCCACATCTGAAGACGCTCTTTTAGAAATGGAAGGAATTCCTATCTCAAATCCACCTGTATTTTTAAAAGAATAAAATAATGAGCAAAATTGAATTGCTCATTTATAAATGGACTTGTCTACGTAAAAAGAAATACTTTTTTTTCACCCTTTGCTTTAAATTTGCAACTTTTTAACAATTTTGTCTGGCGTGTACAAAATTGAGCAACTAGACAATAAAAATTCATTTTATGCGCAGCGTTTTTTTTAAGGTCTTTATAGTTGGAGTTTGGGATTTGCTTAGCAAAATCTTTCCTACAGCTTCTATGGCCTGGACAAACATCAACTCATTTTGGTCACTCTTGGGAGTAGACGAGGTAGATGGAAGTTCCTCATCGTCTGCTAAAATTCAGAAGAGTTGTCACTTGTCAAGTTTGACAGAAATTGAAAGGCAAGTACACGTACAGCGAAGTAAATGCTATGTTCGAACTTACTTTAGCAAACAAGGTTTTTATTCATACCGATTCAAAGCAACCTTTTGCTCAAAGCAAATGCTAGTTTTTATTCACACGACCCTATAAGTATTTAATACACTGTTTAGAATACAAACTTATACTTGTGTAGGTATGTTATTATTATAAGATAATTAACACTCTAAATAACACATTTCAATTCGTTTTAGATTAACTCAGTTTTCATCATTTAACTATTCACGATGTTTCTTTTTATATATTCCTTTTTAAAGCTTGGCGTGCAATGACATATTATAATCCTTCGTGCTCGCCACACGACTGCATTAAAATGAGAATAATGCATGTGTGAGTATAAATGCAGTATATACCTAATTCGTCTGTGTAAACCTACAGCAGACATTAGTTTTAGTATGTGTGAAGATTGTTTGCAAATAAAAGCGCCAAAAAAGTATGGTAACTTTTTTTGGTCACAATTTAGACTTCGCGCAGTCGATTCGCGTAGCTGTTAAGTGGAAACATTAAATAGCAACCTCACAGTTTTTGTGTGCTTTGAAATGTTACGGTAAAGGACATTTGTCTCTTTGAGACGCGTAATGGTAACAAACATTTCAAATAGTTACCATCTTATTGGAATGGAATTTATCGACTCAAAACTGAGTCAAATATACCGTTTGATGACTATAATTTAAAATAAATTTGGATAATAGTCACAAATTTCTACTTGGGAGGATGAGGAGGTTTTGAAGGATAAGGATGTTGCTGGGGTAAAGAAGGAAAAGATGCCAGTCAAAGGGGTCACTGAGGCAAGTAGGTGACCATGGTAGGGTGGGTAGAGGCGATTTCTTGCGACGTTACTACCGCAACGTGAAGACTGGCATGATGATGGTTTTTGTGACGTGCCTGGGTCAAGCTCCCACGCCCTCCGGCGAGCTTAGAGAGCGGGTGCAAGCATGCCAGCAAGGACCCTAGGCAAAGCAGCAGCACGTTACAAAATGGCGCCCAAACATGAAGCGTTGTAACCGATGCCTCGGTTTTAAATGGCATCTACAACGTAAGGCCCGCTTGAAAATAGCGTGGTTTGTGTTTTTTTTTTTGAGCCTTTCAACTTTTGCTTGATTTTTTTTATTTTTATTTTAATTTTTTTTTAGGTTTGGAATTATCTGTCCTTATAAGTCCCGATCATTGAGTGACGTAGACTCAGTATGGCGTTGCGATGAGGAAGATGGTACCAAACCACGAAACAATAATGTGTTCGAAAGTGCCTGATTCATGTGGGAATGTGTAAAACAAGTTCACACATGCCCGCGCATATACAAACACATTCAGTGCAAGTTGTTTCTGTATAGAGAGACCATTGGATATGAAAAGATTGTCTACTGTGTTGTCCTCTAAGCAAATTGTTGATCGTTTTTGTTGCTTTGGAGCCACTGCAGTAAATTTTTCGTTTTTTTTAATTGACTCATAGAACTACGGCATCTTCTCTTTCTATAGCAGTATATTTTCTCAGCCGTAATCCTCATCCTCAACCAATTTATGAATTTATTTCGTCGTAATCGAGCATTTACAACTTTTGCCAAACTTTGTTAGGTACACACATATAATTCTTAGTATAGAATCATACTTCTTATTTTTTTTTACCTTTATTTCCATTTATTTTTTGAATTTTTTTATATTAAAATTTGTTTTATATATGTTCTGAATTTTACTGTAAATTTTAAACCTTTGGTGATTAGGTTTGTGGCTTCAATTTTACCTCGTACACTTTCAGTGGTTTTGGTGATCTAGCTTCGTTTGACTAGTCAAAGTTTTCGTCCTTGCCTCTGTCGTAGGCTAGTATGAGCAACATTAACCGCTCAAACATTTCGTTGATGTACGACGACATAGCCGAAAATAGGACACATACGGAATCGGAGTTTGATAGATTTCAAAGTCGTTACAACAGTAGGTAATATAAATCGTTTAACATTCGATACTCAATCGAGTTTTCGGGTAATTCCTCACTAAACATTCTAATTGCGATGATTTGGCTGACAAAATCGAACGAAATCTAAATATAAACCAGATGCGATTCTTTTAACGGATGGACCTTTTTATGATTAGGGTATTAGACAGGATGGACAACATCTCCAATCCGGCAAACGCCCAAAATAATCCATTTGATGGTGACATCCCTCAACAATTCCCACCACAACCAACAAGTGTTATACGAACAAGTAACCGCAAACTTCCATACACTTCTATTTGGAAAAGCAAATAAGTGGTTCTGGGCGTAAAGACTGCGATGAAGACGGAGTTTGGTCGTCCAGAGAGTGACGTAGACATTTTCATGAAGTTGCTGACTAGAAACCAACAATTCAAGGATTTTTATGGATCGATAATAGATCTTAACGATCGCCTCAACGATCTTCGATACCAAAAAGTTAATTGATGTCATAAGGAGTACCTAACGCGAGGGATAAGTTAGGTGAAGTTCTTCTAGCAGCAGACATAAAAAACTTAGAGCAGCTTCGAAACAAAGCTAGGGAAACTGAGCGGTTCCTCGCAAAGCGATCTTCTTCTCAAAGGGTGGTTCATGAGATCAGGCCCCAAGCAACAATTTGACTTCGGTAAGGTTCAAATCTGTAATTTCTGTAGGCAACCATTTCGATAGGGTCTCTATAGTATTTGTTTACCGAAGTAGACCGATTTCGAAGCAATTGTTTCCAAAATAACTTCTGTACGTCCTTTGCGAAGCATAAACGCAGGCTTTATAGAGGGATATGAAATTAATTTTCGTTAAGATCTCTATAAGACGTCTGAAAATGTGTGAGGAGATGGTGGAAAGTGTATTGCTTCGGTAAAGCTTGTGGTTGAGTGTAGAAGCTTCGTTAGAGCTTCTCACAGAAGGCATTATAACGGGTGATTTTTTAAGAGGTTTAGAACTTTAAAAAAAAAAAAAACACAAAAAATTCGAAAAAATTAATGAAATATTTATTTGAGTCGATAGTTTGAACCTTGCAATTTAATGTTTAAAGATAATTTCATGCAAATGTTGACCGCGCTGCGTCTCAGGTAGCCCATCCGCTGAGTCCAATTTTGGCATACTCTTTCACACATATCGGCCGGTATCTCACGAATGAATGCATGGATGTTGGCTTCCAGTGCGTCAATCGAAGCGGGCTTGTCCCTATACACATTAGCCTTGACATACCCCCACAAAAAATAATCTAATGGTGTCAAATCGCACGATCTAGGCGGCCAATTGACCGGCCCGAAACGTGAAATTAACTGTTCACCAAACTCGCCTCGCAATTGCGCCATTGTTTCGCGTGCTGTGTGGCATGTGGCACCGTCTTGTTGAAACCACATATCATGCAAGTCAAGAACTTCCATTTCGGGCAAAAAAAAGTTTGTTATCATCGCTCGGTAGCGTTCACCATTGACAGTAACGCTGCGATTCGCATCATCTTTGAAGAAATATGGCCCAATAATGCCGCCGGCCCATAAACCGCACCAAACAGTGGCTTTTTCGGGATGCATTGGTAGCTGTTGCAATGCTTCTGGCTGATCTTCACTCCAAATGCGGCAATTTTGCTTATTTACGTACCCATTCAACCAAAAATGAGCCTCATCGCTGAACACAATAAAATGGAAGCAGCGCGCGATGAACATTTCGAACCGAGCACGAATTTTGATAGTAAAATTCAATAATTTGCAAGCGTTGTTCATTTGTAAGACGATCCATGGTTAAATTGCAAACCAAACTGAAGCTGTTTAACAGTGACACAAGGTACTAAACACACGTCAGCTGTCAAAACCAGTGTTGCCAAAACCAAACCAGCTAAAAAATCACCCTTTAGAAGCAATGAAATGTCATGCAATTAAAGACTTGCGATTGGAAGTCTTAACGAAATTCTGAAATGTATCAAGTAGTTGAGATTTAACACTAATACATTAGGGGTATTCACGATTCAATGTAACATGCCTAGTAAAATTGCGAAATTTTATTTTTTTTTATCAGATCGTGAACACACTTTTTCTCATGTCTAGCAAAACTGAAACAAATGACAGTTCCAGTTGGACAATTGACATTTGTTTTGAAAAAAACTTTTACAATTTTTTGATGAGGGAAAATTTGCTTGGAATTGTTTACTATGTTTTCCATTCTCTTTATTTTTTTCTGATAGCTACACACAGGAATTACGAATTTAAGTGAACTGTCAACTTCATAAGGCTACTCTGTTGTATTTTTCGGTTGCAATAGGGTCAGGGTATAGATAAAGTGCAAAAGTGTTGCGAAATTTTGTTCTGTATATTTTGTTGTTGTAGTGCGAAAACAAGTTGCACTTTCGCATTTTCGCAATGATACAAGACCAGTTGCATCGAATAGTGAATACCCCTATTATTATGACGAATTAGCCTAGGGGTAGTGTAGGGTTTTCGAAATTAAAAACAACATCAACATCCTTCTGCAGCGTGACTTCGAAGAAATTAAGAGGTATTGCGATGATGGGAAGTTCAAAATCAATTTGCAAAAATCGGAAACAATCCTGTTCAGGACCCCATTGGCTGGGGCCTCTGGGGATACCAGAAAAAACTGGAGAAAACCGTGGTCAGGTATCTTGGCATCTGGCTCGACCAGTATCTGTATTTTAACAAACATATAGATGCTTATCTTGCTGGGGCTAAAGGAGCCTACGCTCGGACAAGGAGACTGTTTCGTAGCAGTCAACTTGATTCCAGGGTGAAGGTCATCTGCTACGTGGCCCTTATAAGGCCCATCATCGCTTATGGCTGTCCCATAAGGTTCAATATAGCGCCGTCCTATATGGAAAAGATTCGGGTGTTTGAGAGACAATCTCTCAGGGCCTGTCTAGGGTTGTTTAGTACTCCTGAATCTGAGTACATAAAATACTATCCCAACAGGACCCTATACAATGGGGCTCGACTGAACAGGATTGACAATTTCCTTATTAAGGTGATTCTGAGGCACGTTGCAAGGGCGTTGGCCAGTGATAATAACCTGATCTCAGGGGCTTACTACCCCAATTTAATGTACCACGAGAGTACGCTTCGGTCTGGCTTCATGTAGACTTACGTAGCATCCTCCTTAGTTTTAAGCTAGATATTAAGCTTGTAGGTTTAGGTTAGAGTAGGTGGTCCTTGGGAGGGACTGGCCTAGCCGAAAAGTATGTGCTAGCGAGGCTCGACCGACGCTAATGGAATCGCTCGAGTCTCGGCCGCACGGGTGAACCCTTGTTGGCGGGTGTCAGGCGCCCACGGACGCGATCAGGATGGTGATCAGTCCATAAGATTGCTCACCACCCTGATTATAATTAATTTAGGCTAAGTAGCTTAGGTAGTTTTAAGTAGTTTTTAAATAAAATAGCATAAATAAAGAATTCAAGTTTTCTAAAGTTTCTTGAAGAATAAAAAACAAAACAAATTAAATATAGATAGATATAAGGCCGAAAGGCAATAATTTTAAGGATATAGTTAAGTTTAGAGCGCTCGCTAAGAGCCAGTAAGCTAGAATTAAGATAAATGTTAGCTTTAAATTAGATTTAATCGTTTTTGTCTAGGATATAAGTTTAATGAATAATATCACTGTATATAAATCTAATAGTACTCTCATCAGAGGAAATCGACACTAGCGCCTCTATAGAGCAACGGCCCGATTACTTTATTTTCCTATCATTGACGGCAACCATAGTTTTGCACTTACCACAGACACCAATTACTGTCACACGGTGTCTCCACCTGCAAATTTTCTTTCATGAGATCTGTCAAATTTGGTCGCGTTGAAAGAACCACAATATGAAATGAAATTTTTTTTTTTTTTTTTTTTTTTTTTCCGAGGGTAGGTGAAAATCTTCCAAAGACACTATGAGAATAGCAAGCGCGTTCTCATAGTAGTGTCAGATTTTTACTGACTAAAAACACCACCCTTCTAAAGATTGTTAGATACTGCAACTAAGATATAACTTATCAAGCAATTTTTCTATCATTAAATAGAAACTTATGACAGGTTACTTTCCAATGAAAGATCCTGCGTGTTCCGCAAATTAAACGCGGTTAATCTTATCTTGCCAAGTCGAACGGTTTCGTTCTTTGTAGTCGGCGCAATAAATTGCTCTCGTCCAAGATTTGTCGGACTGTATTGTTGATATGTCCGATTAGTCGGTTTCTATGCTTTCTCGCGAAGCTTCTAGTTTCAGCTTCGATTGTTGGAATTCCGAGATCCCTATGGATATCGTCGTTTCTAATATACCATGGTGCTTGTACAATTTCTCTAAGAACTTTATTTTGAAAAGTTTGTAGAATATTGACATTTGTTTTCTTGGTACAACCCCAAAGTTGTATACCGTAGGTCCACACCGGCTTTAGCACTTGCTTGTATAAAAGCAGTTTGTTCTCAGTACTGAGCTGGGAATGTTTTCCGAGTAACCAGTACATTTCTCTATATTTGATATCGAGTTCTTTACGTTTCATTTTCACGTGCGAGCTCCATTTCAACTTTGCGTCGAGTGTCATTCCCAGGTATTTGGCCTCGTTTGCAAAGGGTATTCGGGCCAAGTTTAGAAAAATTGGCAAGTCATTAGTTTTCTTATAAGTGAAATTCACGTGAACAGATTTAGTTTCGTTGAGGGCGATCCGCCAGTTCCTTGTCCATTCATTTACCTTATTCACTGCGGCTTGCAGTTTTGTAGTCGCTTCTTCGATTGTATTACCTACAGCTAGGATAGCTGTGTAGTCGGCGAACGTAGCAAGGGTAGTGCCATCTTCCCTTGGTATATCGCGAGTATATAACACATAGAGAAGCGGACCAAGGACGCTTCCTTGCGGTACCCCGGCCGAAATTTCTTTTAGCTCCGAGTATTCGTTTCCATTTCTAACCCGGAAGAGTCTATTCCCGAGATATGATTCTAGAATATCATATAGGCTTGCGGGGAGAACTTGTCGTAATTTAAATTTCAAGCCGTCGTGCCACACCTTATCAAAGGCTTGTGAGACGTCAAGGAATACGCTTGAGCAAATCTTTTTTTCTTCAAATGCTTTCTCGATTACGTCAGTAGTTCTATGTACTTGGTCAATCGTCGAATGCTTGGTTCTGAACCCAAACTGGTGGTCAGGGATAAGATTATTGTCTTCAATAACCGGCTGTAGGCGCCTAAGCAATATTCTCTCGAAGACTTTGGAAATGACCGGAAGAAGGGAAATCAGTCTATACGATTTTACTTCATTTGGCGGTTTTCCTGGTTTTAACACCATTATGACCTCCGCGACTTTCCATTGACTCGGCACATGTTTTAGTCTGAGCGCGGCATTTATAATATGAAGAAGCTTAATTAATGCTTTCCTTGGTAGAACTTTCAGAACTTCTCCGGTGATCAAATCATAACCAGGAGCTTTCTTAGGTTTTAGGGATTCGATTTCACGTTTTAGTTCACTTAGCGTTGCACTAGTGAGTGTTGAATCGTCAGATTGTAATTCCGCCCTATTAGTATTGTCGGGGATCGCTTGGCCATCGTACGGTTTAAAGGTTTCTTCTAGATGAGCGGCAAAAACGTCCGCTTTTTGCTTATCTTCCCTTGCCCATTCATTTTGATTTATTCTAATTGGCGGCGCGGGGATTTTGGGCCTTTTGGTGCCTTTTACAGCTTTCCAAAGTGAATAATTGGAATCTTTTTTCGCTGTTAAACTTTCAAGGTAAGAACCTATCGCACGATTTTTAAAATCCTTAATGGCTGTCTTCAACAAATTGCACAAATAATTCAAATGTGCTTTATGTTGCGGAGCGCGACTCTGTTGCCATTTCTTACGCGCCTTCCTTTTTTCGTTGACCAATTCTTTTATTTCGGGAGGATATCGTAGCCCGTATTTGGCCGGCGTTTTCCTTGGATTAGGCGTATTATTCCAGGAGGCGAGCTGTACGATCTCGACGAAGCGATCAACTTCAACTTCAAGTTCATAGGGTGTCGTAAGTGGAACACTCAGTTCAACATTCTCTTCTATTTCGTTCCTAAAGCCTTCCCAGTTAGTGTTTCTACCAGTTAATCTCGCTGGCTCTAGGTTATTGGCTAATTTTATGTACACTCAATGTTAGAATAACCGGTGAGTGGTCAGATGATAGATCAAAGCTCTCTTCAACTGTAATGTGGTTGGTAGGTATTCCTTTCACGACGAAGAAATCTATCAGATCAGGTAGTTTTGAAGTATCAGTTGGCCAGTAGGTCGGTTTGCCCGTCGAGAGGAAATCGCAACTGTATTCCATACCTGCCCCATAGAGCATTCTACCTTTTCGCGAGATGTATCTGGAGCCCCAGAACGTGTGCTTCGCATTAAAATCGCCGCCAATAATGAAATTTGGTTTGAGCGATTTAAGCAGGTTAGTAAAATCACTTTTTTCAAGCGCGGAACGCGGTGGACAGTAGATAGATGAAATTCTAAGAGTACGCTGACTATTTTTAACTCGAATCGTGCACAGTTGCATAGTTTCGAGCTCTATCTTCAGGTCTTCGTATTGTTCAATGCAGTCTTTAATAAGCAATGATGATCCACCTCTGGCGTTCCCCGATGGGTGACAAGCGTGGAAATCATTATATCCTTTTATTTTTAAATTCGATCCCTTTTTCACGTGAGTTTCAGAAATTAAGCAAATGTCAATATCTTTCTCGCGTATGAATATTTCCAATTCGCCGAGTTTTTGTAAAAGCCCGTTTGCATTCCAAGTGCATATTTTTAACATTGGTTTTTCATTCATGTTATTTTTGAAGCACGCGTTTTCCGTGAATTATTTTCGAGCTTAACCAAGCGATCGAGAATAATTTTATTTATTTTGCTTTGTTCTTCAAGTTTCTCGAGAATAATGGAGAAAACATGAGAAACAGGGTCCGGCGAAGTTTCAACGTTTTTCGCTACTTCGAATGCCGCGGCCTGAGCGTAGGTCTGCACTCTGGCTGTTCGAGGGCCACTATTCGATGGCTTTCCTGATGGTAACTTTTCAGTAGCGTTTCTTTTGACAGCAGAGGTCGAGGGCCTTTCTATTGTCTCTCTTTCTCTGACAATGCTACGCTTTTGAACCGGAGGTTTTATATTGCCTACTACCTCCTGGGCGGTCCTACGCTTTACCTTGGTAAGCGGCTTTGTTTTTTTATTTTGGCTTTTGAGTAGCGCATCTCTCCGTTTTTGCAACTCCTTAGCTACTTCACAGCCTCTATAATTCGCCGGGTGCTTTCCCTTACAATTAGCACAGGTAGCGGAGGATTGTTTATTTGCTCCACAGTCTTGGGAGAAGTGACTTCCGGCGCATTTGACACATCGCGGCTCTTTTTTGCAATACATTTGCGTATGATTGAATTCTTGGCAACGTTTGCACTGTGGAATTGTTTTCAAATTTCTGCGCATGGGCTCGATTTATACCACAATATTAAGTATGGTTTTAATTCGGTAGATATCTTCGATATTATCAGACCTATCGAAGGTAAGCATAAAGAGCGGAAGACCACGCCTTACCAGGATGTCCTTATCTTCTTCCGTTTTTTGCTTCTCTTTCTTGATGATATTTACGGCATCAAGAATTTTAAACCCTTTGGAACGGAGGTCGTTCATAACCTCTTCTTTGGTGCATGAGGGGTGGAGTCCCCTCGCTACAACACGATGTGGCCTTTCTGACTTTATTTCAAAAGTATACCACTGGATCTTCTCGGTGTTTAGCTTTTGGGACACTACCCGGTAGTCTTCGTGGTTAACGACGTTAATTTTCCACGCATTATTCCTCAAAGATGTTACCTTAAATTCCGATGTTATCGTTCCTTTAAGGAGGCTGTATAACTTATTATAATCCGTTACCCCAACGACGTTTATTGGAGGTGGTGGACGAATTTGCCCTCGGAGTAGTTTTTCTTGCGGTACTTTACGCGTTTGTTCTCTTAGAGGCTCGACTTCAGGCGAAGAACCGGCTCTCCTTTTCTTACTAGGTCTTTTTTTAGGGACCCGATTCGTTTCGCGTGCTAGCTCTTCTTCGTCAGTGTGGTATTCCTGACTAGGCAAGCGTGGTGGAGTACATGAAATGAAATGAAGGGTGGGCATTTCATATCATGAAATTTCATTCGTTGAAATGTCGTTGAGCAGAGCACATCGTTGCGTTCTCGCATTAAAGGCCATGAAGGAATTAGAAGAATTGCGGAAACGAGCTTGTTTAAATTTTCGCACATCTGGCAATCGTGTAAACATAGCTTTAAAAAAATTGGTAAAAGGTTCGATGACCCAAAAATAAACTCATACAACACGAACTCATTCCCACTCAGCCATCGCTGGAAAAAAACAAGTAATAATAACCAGCTATTTCCAAGAGCAAAATCTGTCTTGATCGACATGCAAAACTATAATGCCCATGTGACTACATCCTAGATCCTACCTACATCCATTCTCTGTTCCCATTTACCATATCCTTGTAATGACTATACTTGTCTCGTTTTTATTCAAATACCTAGTTTCAGCGCTACAACCTACAAGCGACCATTCGCCACTCAGCCATCGTGAAAATGAAAAACAAGTGTCAAACTGCACAGAAATTTCAGTCCCTCTCATGAAATCAATACCATGAAAGGAGCTGTGAAATACTTTTCATGAGACTGGTTTTTTCATGAAATTTGTGGTCTCCACGTGCAATCTGTCCTCTCATGAAAATTTTCATGCTAAGAAAATTGCAGGTGGAGACACCGTGTGAGAATAGAAAAAGGCAAGAGAGAACCAAACGAAGTAGTAAACACAATGAACCACCCCTATAAGCTACAAATGACAGGATTTGTTATTAGATCCGAGGGGGAAGTAATCAGGTGTATTCAAGGAACTTTTCTGTGCGTATTCATGGTGAATCACAGTGTATCACAGTGTATTCAAAAAATTTCGCATGCAATCACAAGTACAAAATCTGTAGTCAAGGACTACTCAAAAATATTGATTACTTCCCCCTCGATTAGATCTAAAAAAAGAGAAGAACACAGAAGCACTTCTGTTCGCTTCGCATGAATGTACCTGCTGCGTATACTCGTATAGTTGTGTGTGTACGCATAAAGTGCAACACAATTTTCTGGATTGTGTGAACAAATAGATATGAGATAATTTGTGTATCATCTCATCTCGTTTGCATGTACAAATTATTTATTTTCTTCTTTCGATCTTTGCTTGGTGGTGATATTTTTTTGATGTATGTTTTTTATGGATGTTTGTGTGTCACAGAGCTCGTTGCCTAAAAAATTCCTAACTTTAACAATTTTTGGGTTGTCTGATTATTAGGGTAATTGGGCGAAAATATAATTTTTTTGGATGTTTAAAGTAGGTATGCCAATAAAAGGATTTCCACGCCCTTTCCGCTGGAAACTAAGTTCTTCTTGCAATACTAAATATAAAGAGTGGACATAGGCAAAAATTGATTTAAAAGCATTACGGAAGCAAAGTTACCACAAGTGTTTTGCCTTTTATTTTAAAGTAAAGCTATTAATTTACATTTAGAAGTTTCTTATAAGTTTCGCATAATTGAAAAATTGAATATGTTTTAAAGAGTAAAGTAATAATTAGAAAAGACACTGGTGTGCTTGTTTTAATTAAAATGCAATTATTATTATTTTAAAGTGCATACGCCCTAAGTTTTAAATAAAAATGCCTGTTAGAGATGCCTACACTCATTGCCTCAGCGTAAAAAAAACGTTTTCCTTATCATTTTTTCAAGTTCCAAATGACCACCGAAAGGAAATTTGGTTAAAACATTCTCGGAACACACATTTTGAAAAAAAAACTGCCTATTTTTGCGAGAAACATTTTTACCCAAAAGATATAATAACAAAGGGGACACGAAAATGCCTTACTAAAAATGCAAATCCAATGTCAGCTATAGCTGTGTGTAAATTTACTGACACTGTAATTGGTGACCCGTGCTTTGGGGTTATAAATTTTAGGGAAAGTGCAGGTATTTTAAAAGTTGCTACTGTGATAGAAGAAATTCAAAATGATTCACCTCCATTATTAGTAAATAAAACCTCTTCTCCAATTACATTTATAAGGGATTATAGTTTACCTCTAAATATTAATGATGTGAATGAGGCCTCTTCCTCGCAGTTTCCATCTCCCCATAGACAAACAAATAACAAAACATTAGAAGCAAATAGCATTAAGACGACTATATCTCGTTTTTTATTTGATACCCCAAAAAGATTAAAGGAAAATAGAGAATACAATTTGCAAAAGAATCCAAAAGCTCTGATGTAAGCACGTTTGTCAATATGAAACTATTTCACAAGCCTTAGGCACATTTTCACGACGAAGAAAAGGATATTTGCTTAAAATGTTTTTATAAATCTCCATCGCTTTGTACCCATATGCTAGATACGAAATTTTTTCAAATGCACTCCATGTTGTTCTTAACCGGAGGACAGTATGGTGCAATTTTATTAATCTTTTACTGAGAAACATAATTACCCTTTACGTTTAAAGTTTTTCCTCAAAAATTATGAAAAACTGGAAGATTGCAGAAAAACTAGGTTTGTGCGCTTTATTTTTTCGGAATAGGTTAGGTAAACGTAGGCATATAGGTAGATCACAGATTAAGATCACGAAAATCTTCCGGATATCCTCGGATAATTATTAGCTTCCGATTGGGTTAAGCGTTGATAATGACCTATATGAGATTAAATGCAAAAATTATGTCCTGGTACTGGTACATTATGTAGCTACAAAACCAGAAGAATAATAATCTAAGTACATTACATATCCACCTTTCAACAAACGGGCCTATGCAGCAAAACCCAAAGCAAAGAAACGTCGCTTATTTCAAAGAAATAATAAAATGTAGCAACGTTTCGGAAATGTACCTACCAATCACCATTTCGGCGAAAAATATAGAAAAATGAAAGATATCTCATCTTGTCTTGCCAACCTACAGCTGCAGCCAACCATTAACCAACACAATCACGATAATATCTCATAAACCTCACGGGTGTGACGAACGATTCTGCTCCCAGTCACATCACATAAATCACAGAGACACAGGCACACAAAGGAACCCAAAACAAGTAGGCACGCGTACGACACGACACACGGACACGAGGTACCACGACAAGAGTGTATGTGTGTTTTTTTGTCGTTCTCCGTCCTTTCGCTCACTCAAAACAATTCTTCTCTGAGAAAAGGTTATTCTTTTGCTAACCATGCGACCATACGCCCTCTACAGAGCAGAGGCCCAACTAAAAAAATTCGTCTGATGAGAGTACTATTAGATTTATATACAATGATAATATGAATAAAAATGAATTTAAAAGTTAAAAAGTCTAGTCATCGGCTCTGTCGTAAGAGGAGCTAGGTTCGAGTCCCAGTGGGGGATTAATTTTTATTAACTTAAATAATTAATAAACAACAAAAATTAGAGTGGAAGTGCCGCAAGAAAATCAGTCGATGGACGGTGGCCAGTCCAAGATCCCGCAAGGCGATACCCCGTTGACCAAACGCGTGACCAGGCAGGTCAAAGCAAAACTGCAGCAAGTGGCTGAGATGCCAATAACAACAACTACAGCAGCTCCAGTAGCATCAACAAAAACAAGTGCGCCAGCAGTAGCAGCACCAACAACTATAATAGACATGCCATCAACAAGTACCGCAGCATTGGCACAGGTACAGTCAGAAGAAGTGGCAAAAACAGAAAAACGACGAAGGAAATTAAAACCGACAACAAACCTTGTGGGAGACCACTTACAAACTATTCTTGCCATTAAATTACATTCAATAGAACGTAATACTTATATTTTTTCCCTGCACGCTACCCACGTACGGAATTACGTACGCCATTCCACCATCAAGAATAATGCTCCAATCAAAACTTGGCAAATCAATGCGAACTGGTGCCAACTTCACACACAGAAACAAGCATGGGATGTTGTACATAACTCCGCCCACCAATTCGCCATCGCTCTTTTTAACTTTGATCCCTCACCGATGGTGGTACCTTCAAGCAATTAACCGGCTCGATTCTGCTAAAATAAAGAAAAGCGTGTAAGCCATACTTTGCTACACCTTAAAAAAAAACGGTTCTTAGTTGTCTAGCAGATTAAATCGAATAGATTCATATGAATCTTGGTAATTCTCGCTTATCACAGCGTGCCAGGTAACCTTATAATTTTTTTTTTTTCTAAATCAATGCTTTAAGTCAGTGTTTCGTGCTTAGTGGCAACAACAATTAGAACAGACACCAGCGCAACACACCTGGTTTGTCAGCGTGCGCGGATTGCACCGCAAAGCGAAATATCAAGCCCTTTTGCTTCACTCCACAGTCCACACACGTGCCAATGGAGACCACCATCGGTACACCAAAAAAGGTTATGTCCCAAAAACCGTTACTGACATAAACCGCGATCAACGATTAAAACCATCCAGCTCAGCCGAATCGAACACCTAACCTGTATCGGCAAGAACAAGAAAAAGGTCCCCTCAGGTTTCTTCGACTGGTCATATCGGTCATTAATCGAGCGCCACAGCAAGCAGATCAATTCAATCGCGTGTACATCAGCGATCGAGGCATTACGGTATATATGGACAAATCACCATACCGTCCTATGCAGTATATCCCGAGTGATTATTGATCGGCTAGTCTTCATCAACTTCGCGCGTTATCAGACGAGTGTCATTGAACGGTGATCAAATCAACAACTCATCAACCGAATAGCAACAACCACATAACGCTTCTGCTTCCTACACCTAGCACGTACTGCAAAAGCAACATCGCCAAGTCTAGAGATCGAGAACAGAATACTCTCCAGCGCACTCAAAAGTCCAGCAACAACCCAACAACAAATCCATCCTAAGTCATCCAGCCCAGCCACTCTTATCATTTTTATTAATTAAACTCGTAGGTACCCACTCAAATCCATTTCTAAATAGTTATCCGAAATCAAAAGCTAAGTATCCCTTAATAAATATTGTAAAGGTCGTTCAATTGTTTTAAATTTTGATTATTTTCCCTAAACATTAGATTACGCCGGAATTCAACCATAACGCTGTGCACATCATCATGGGACATTCAACATAATTAAGACAAGTCAAGTTTTGAATACCTACCATGGTCAAACGGTTTACGTGGTGAGTCGATATTATTTATTTCCTTTTTTTTACATTTGAACGAACTACATAGGGCTATGATAGCATAAATCTATGCTTTGGTTTTTTTTTCTTGCATTTT
Source organism: Cheilosia vernalis (assembly GCA_949126925.1). Taxonomy (NCBI): domain Eukaryota; kingdom Metazoa; phylum Arthropoda; class Insecta; order Diptera; family Syrphidae; genus Cheilosia; species Cheilosia vernalis. Next base: position 48,532,277 of record OX421358.1, read on the forward strand.
TCTTTGCGCGGGATAAACAGTTTTTTTTGTTATTGCTTTTTTTTTATCCCGATAAGAGACTTTTTTGTTTCTCTTTAATTTTTTTTCTCTATCTCTCGGGTGCATTTCTTTTACCTTACTGATAAGAGTTGATGCGCAAATGACAAGTTTTTTTGTTCAATACGAGTAGACGGTTTTAGTACCTGTGGCTGGCTTAAAAGCTTTAAGTTTTTATTTTGTAATTAAGATCAGTGGTTTGCTACAAACAACAATTAATTGGACGCTGTAAAGGAGCTGTATAATATACAATTGTGTACATTAGGAATACGTACATAACTCAGCGTTCAGGAGAAGGTTTTGCTTGTTGGCCGTGGGCTAGAGTTTTTTTTTTTTTTGATTTGAAAGCTATTTGAATACGCTAGCAATAAAGTAACTTCCACGTAGATCGGTTGGGATAATCGTGAAGACTATTTTCTGTTGCGTCTGGATTTTAGATATTTATCCATTTTTTTTATTTAATTATTATATTTAAGAATTTTTGGTCAAATTGTATTTTCATATTTGGTTTTGGTAAATATAAGTCAACTATATCATGAATACTTCATGCAAATTGAATTTTTGTCTTGCTCTTGATTGAGTAAATTTGTGTCCGATGTCTTGTGAATAATTTGCGTTGTGTTAGTGGGAAGGTTTGAGTATGAGGGATAAGTGGTGACGATGACGTAAACGAAACTTGATAGATCGTTTACGTGGATGTTAGGGGTTATCGCAAATAAGAGCATGAGTGGAGCGATAGCCTAGGTAGTCTCTATTCCTTTCAGGATATTGACAGAGGGAGGGCCACACTCAAGAGAAATCAACCCCAGCTTTCGGTTTCTCAACTTGGGATTTTGTTTTTGTAACTTCGCTCTTCTTGAGTTTGGTTATTTTTATCCGTTAAAAATTATTTGAATGTTACCTTTAGGCATGTAAGTAATATACGGTAGTTCACAGGCATGTGCAAGAACCCACCCATTTCGACGAGCTAGTTTCGTGCGTTATCATGCCTACCGCGCAACGTCTGATGAACACCCTGCCAAACGACTTGTTGATTTTCACGGGATTTTCTGTGGACCCGGAAATGGATAAGCAAGCATAAGATCGCTGAAATTTAGTTCGGCAGGACCAACTTCCGTTACAACCTCACACATAAGAGGAAGTCGAAGACGGACGTCACGAGCAACCTCGTTAGCATACGAGACAGACGGCGATGACTCGGACGAGTCCGGAGGGGGGCGAGGGCAGATACGTGGGCGAAGGTAATTCCTTTCAAGAATTACTGGACGCCGAAGATAAGAGGGAGAAATAGCGCCAGCGAAAATTGCAACAGCAGCAACAACAAAAGCAACAACAAAAACAGCTTAAGCAGCAGCAACAACGACAAGCTCTGCTTAAGCAACAGCAACAACAGCAACAGAAGAAGCAGTTGGCAAACAAACAGCCACTGCAGCAGCACCAACAACAAAAACAGAAACAACAACAGCAGTAGAGACAACAACAACAGCAACAGCAGCAGAAACAACAGCAACAGCAGCCGCAGCAACAACAGCAAGAACAACAAAAACATAAAAAAGAAAAAGTCCACGTAAGTCATTTAGATATTAGTGATAGCATAATATTATGTAGATTAGTAGTAAATAATAATTTTTATATTAAGAGGCTAAACGCCACAAAGCACATAATTATGTGCACAAATATGGAGAAGCACAAAAGGTTGCGCACCGCTTTGGAGAAAGCGGAAACCGAGTACTTCACGTACAGTCCAAAAGGAGAAAAGCGGCAAAACGGTGCTGCTTAAGGGTATAGACCCCGATATTAAAATAGAGGAGCTCGAAAAGGAGCTTAAAAATTACGAGTGATAGGGGTAATAGCCGCAAATTGCCATTCTTTTTGGTACAACTAGCACCCGACAGCAAAATTGATAATCTGAAAAGGATCAGATTTCTGTACTATCATGCGGTACGGTGGGAAAAACTAAAGAGGCCAGATCGTGTACTTCAATGTATGCGCTGCAAGAGGTTCGGACACGCCGCAGCTAACTGCCATATGCAGTACAGGTGCGTCAAGTGCAATAAGGACCACAAACATGGGAAATGACAAATGTGCCTTAGGTACAGATAGAGTAGAGGATCGGAGCCAGCTCTCGTGTGTACTCTGCAACAGCTCAGGACATCCTGCAAATTTCAAGGGATGTCCCAGGTATCAGCAGGTGAAACAGAATGTGCAGGCTCGAAAACAGAAGTCTGAAGAAGAGAAAGGTCAAAAGAGTCGCTCGTTCTCTAATTTTGTTGCACCCAATGTGTTATTTGCCCAAATGGTAACTGGACCGGGTAAAACAACAACAAAAAGCGCGCCGAAGGTTCCTACACCGGAAGCGGATCTGGATCTGAAATCGATCCTTCTGTCATTGCACGGAAAGTTCGATCATTTCCAAAAACAGTCAAATGAGCAAGCGACACGAATAGACGTTACCTATTCGACGCTGTTTGCCGAGTCAGCCGCGCCATAAATATGATGTGTACGCTGGCCGAGGTAAACTTAAAGATCATTGCGGTGAATGTTAATTCACCAATCCGGATCGAGAGAAGGAACAATCTTTCCAATTTGTTGGAAGCCGAAAAGCCAGATGTGTTTCTGGTTAGCGAAACTAAGAACAATTTGGGCTATAGAAATTATCGTGTAGTTAGAAGAGACCGGCCCAACTCCACACAGGGAGACTTGGTCCATATCTTAGTAACTAAAGGCTTGCGCCATAAGGTCATATATGGCGGGGACATGCGCAAGTTTGCATATTAATGCATTCCCCTCAATAGCCAGAGGCGGATGTATGTGGTGTCGCTTTACGCATCTGATTCCCCCCAACGCATTCAATTTATAAATGAGATCGAGATGCTGTTTCGTTGCTTAGAGCTTCAATCGGAAGATAATTATTATTTTTTGGGCGGAGATCTAGGTTAGGTTATGTTTGTGGGCTGGCGGGGATTGCTCCGCGCCACACTCAGGTCAAGATTGACCCATTGTGATACCCTTTTGGGGGAAGGGGTTTATCCCTCCGTAGTACCTATTCAGTCCGTCTCATTGTTAATTACTTACTAATTACTTACTGTGTCATTGCATACAAACCACTTTGAATATTTGATGAAGTTCAAGATTCTGTCCGTTGGCGTGCTGGATAGCTCGTTCAGATTATGGAAGAAGAATTTACCAAGGAATTTGTTTCTGGAGTGCTGGAGACCCGGGCAGTGACACAGGAAGTGGGTTGTGTCCTCTATAACTCCATCGTCACCGCAGCCTCTGCACAGTTCTTCTTGGGTCAGTCGTATTTTCTTCATATGGTATCGTAGGGTGTTATGTCCCGTTAGGATACCTATGAGTGTAGAGAGATGTTTCCGTTTATTTTGTATGATCCTCTCTGTTCTGGTTTTGCAGAAGGATGGCCACAGTGTTCTTGTGACAGCGCACGTATCCATGGATAACCATCTGGCGTTCGCCTCATCTGTGGCCTTTTTCCCTGCTTCTAGCTTGAGTGTACAAAGTGGGATGTGTACAGAGGGGCAAGTTTGATCTGGAGCGTTGGCCGAACCTTGTCGTGCTAGTTCATCCGCTCTCTCGTTGCCTTGGACGCCTTTGTGTCCTGGGACCCAGCATAGTCCTTGCCCAGCTCGGTCTTTCCCCCTCAGTGCAATTTGCAGACATTTAAAACCAATGTGCATCGGAATCTCCTATCTTCTCTATCCCAATTTCCTTAATGCCCGCGCTGTGTACTTCAAACTACACCATAAGAGTAGTCATAACCTCTTTAGCGCGTGTTAATTATAAAAAAAAAAATAGTAATATCTTGTGCTGTGTACCAAGAGCCTTTAGCTCTTCGCGACAGCTCTTCACAAGCTTCGATTTTATTACTGGGGCAGTTAAGGCTTTAATAGCTGCCTGGCTGTCGATGAAAAAGGTAATACCTTCCGGGGGTATTGTCTTTATCGCAGTCTCACGGGCGGCACTTGTCACTGCCATGACTTCTGCTTGGAATACACTGCAATGGTCTGGAAGACGTAATGATGTTGAGATACCCAGCGGTTCAGAGTAGATACCTGATCCTACCCCGTTGTCCATTTTTGATCCGTCCGTGTACACGAGAATCGATTTCGGGTTGGGTGTAGGTCCGTCTCTCCATACTTCCCTGCTGGGATAGGCGCTCGAGTAGGGTCTGGTGAAATCTAAAAATGGCGTGATGTAGTCCGTGGTAGGTACATTGCCAAAGTATTTCTGTAGGATCATTGAGTGATCCTCTTCATCATATTTCCAGTCGGTTGATTGACTGATTCGAATGGCACTTTTTGCTGCCGTTGATTGTACAAAGATATCTAGCGGAAGCAGATTTAGGATAGCCTCAAGTCCGGCGGTAGGAGTCGACCTCATCGCGCTAGTGACTCCGATGCACGCTAGCCTTTGCACTTTTGTAAAGGACTTTAAGTATGTAGCCTTTTTAGTTAAGACAGCCATATGTCAGTATCGGTCTTACGATAGCTGTATACAGCCATAGTTTTATCTTGGTAGATGGTCCCCATGTTTTCCCAAAGATTTTACTACAGGTGTAGAATGCTATTGTGGCTTTCTTGATTCTTTCATCAGTGTTCATTTCCCAATTTAGTTTCTTATCTAGTATTAGTCCCAGGTATTTGGCGCTGTCGGATATTCTGAGGGGGGTACCGCCAACAGAAGGCATGACAAACTGCGGAATTTTCCTTTTATTAGTGAATAATACTAGTTCAGTCTTCTGGGGATTGACTGATAGACCGCATTTTCTGGTCCAGGAGTCAAGGTTGGAGAGGGCTCCATTTAGTTGCTCGGTCAGCGTTGGCAGAAATCGGCCGGTTGCCATTAACACAACGTCGTCGGCGTAGGCGGTTATTCTTAAGCCAGTGTGTCTAAGTTGCATGAGTGCCTCGTTTAAGACAATAACCCAAAGTAGTGGGGAGATAACCCCTCCCTGAGGTGTTCCTCTTGATGCGTAGGCTTCAAGTCTGGAGCCCCCCAGTTCTGCTACTAGGTGTCTAGCCTTGAGTGCGTTGACAATCCAGTTGACAACAGTCGTGTTAATGTTTAGTTTATCTAGTGTCCTGCATATGGCGTCCGTTTTGACATTGTTGAAAGCTCCCTCAATGTCTAGGAATGCCGCTAAGGTGTACTCTTTTATTCTTAATGATTTTTCTATTACTCTTACAACACAGTGCAGCGCGGTCTCAACGCATTTTCCTTTTGTGTAAGCGTGTTGTGCTTGAGATAAATCATCCGGGCGTAAATTGCTGCGGATGTATATATCTATCAGTCTTTCTAAGGTCTTAAGTATGAAGGAGGTGAGGCTTATTGGCCTAAAGTCTTTGGTATTAACGTGGGTTGCTTTCCCAGCTTTGGGGATGAAGATAACTTTCACCTCTCTCCATGTTTTCGGTATGTATCCATGAGTTAAACTGCCAATGTACAACTCCTTTAGTACTGGAGTGATAATGTTGACAGTTCTCTGCATGAGAGGAAGAATTCCGTCGGGTCCTGGGGACTTGAAAGGAGCGAAAGAACGGATAGCCCATTCTATTCTATCTTCTGTGATCAAGTCCGCCGGAGGGTTCCTTTGTATAGTGCTTTGGGTGTATGCACTGTCATGTGGCTGGCTGGTACAGCCGGGAAAGTGCGTTTTCAGCAGCATCATTAGGGATTCTGAACAAGATTCAGTCCAGATGCCGTTGGAATCCTTGAGAGATCCCAGAGTTTTTGGTACTCGTGTTAGGACTTTCCTTAGTCTAGCGGTTTCTGTTGTGCCTTGTAACTCATCACAGAATTTTAGCCACGATTGGCGTTTTGATTTCTGGATTTCGTTTTCAAAAATTCTTTGGCTGGCCTTGTATCTTTCCCAGTCATCTGCCAGTTTAGTTCTGTTTGCTGTGTTTAAGAGCCTCCTTGTGTCCTTTCTGATAACAGCAAGTTTCTTATTCCACCATGGAGGTGATATTCGGGCTCTTTGTTTTACCACTGGACAGATTTTCTCAAAAACGTCGTTAAAAACTGTAGCGTAACCCTTCCACCAACAATTAAATCATTTTTTTTGATTTATTTATTTTCGGTTTGCCTGTTCCTTTCCTTAAAATTTAAATTAACTGACTTACCTTCGCGTGTATGGCGCATTCCTACAGGAAACGCCACTGCACAGAACTACAACCCAACCCATCCATAGTTGGAGAGTTGTCGGCTATGAAACTGTCTATGGCTATGTCTATAAAAAGCCTTGTGCACACGCGCTAGATCTTTTTATTTGGCATAAGTTTAGCGGGAGTGTGAGCGTATCAGATCTCGCGAATTAAATCGAGTGCGAATTTTTCCCGGAAAAAAAAGGGAAAGGGTATTTTAAGAGAAAAAGGCATAAATTGTTTGCATAAGGCATAAATTGTTTGCTGTACAAAAATCAAAAATTTGCATTGTTTAATAATTACCATCTCAATATTATCAAGGGTGAGTTTCCGTGGGTTACACAAAAATAAGACAACGCACTAATTTGATCGTTCTTAGTATTTGCACGTGCTTTCATTGCACTTGTGCGAGCATTCTTCCGACATATACCACCCCGCAAGTTTATTATAAAAAAAACAAGTTGCCACGTGGTTACGACTCCGAGTGGACGTCCAGTTCGACGAACCTGCAACTAACCTCCAAAGGTCAACCACTGTTCACGCGACCAATCGAAACAGATTGCAGAGAAACGTTTTGGAAACTGCATCTCCAGTTTACCATCTGGGACATCTATTTAATCGCTGAATATACCATTTTTTTAGAAATTCGTGCGCAGGAGTAAACGAGAAGATATTTCGTTTCCCTGTGTGCAGTTAAAGTACGTACTGGGGCACCAAAACTACGTCCCTAAAGCAACCGTCTTGGGAGATTAATCACCACGTGTCGAGCTAGTAGTAGGACGCATTCATCCCACCCAGGTCTTATTGGTATTGACCACAAGAGTATCGACGCCAAGATCGATAAGACAGGAATTTAAGTCAATCCACCATACCACCATAACCTACAACAGTGTGACCATCAAGCGGTGTTACCAAATAGGAAACCGCAGCCAATCCATCTTTCGAGCCACACGTTACATTTTGGCTCAGACCAGCATATGAGTGCACACTTTCTGTGACTACACTACGAATCACCTGCACTTCCCGACACACCGTCTGCCGCAGAAACCAGCGAACCACGAGGAATCCTCGACATTCCGTCGATGCATGGGACTATTGTCAATAATTAGAATTAGTTTTAGTTATTTAGATTTAGGTTAGTAGATTTGTCGTTAGTTGTAGTGTACAATTTATTCTAGCATAAGAATGATACATCCCAGGTAATGCCAAACCAAAAGATCATACAATTTTTTTCGTTATCTAATCAACTCTATTCCATACAGCTAATCAACAACATACATACATTTAAAAACTAATCAACATACATCCAATACCCGACAAGTAATTGTGCGCACATGCGGAGTCTGCTGCTTAAGAATTTCCATCATTTACAAACCTTACATCGCTACACATCAACAAATTTCAAACGTCCGTAAGTCAATTTAAAATTTACTATCTTTTGCCAAAACAAAAAAAAAAATATATAAGAATCAAATAGCGTAGATCCTTTAGTAATATTATCTTACTTATCATATTAAATGAATTTAAACTTTCCATTTCCTGAACTATACATAATAATTTCCTATATGGAAATCTGAATCAAAGCCTCGTGCGATATCAATAATTCTAACATACATTTATATTATAGATATAAACACTTGGCTTACGAGTAATATAACTTCTCGCATATTTAAATCCTAAGATAAAAGGTTTAGGCAAATGGCAATTGCCCAATTTAATTGTTTCTTCCTACCTATCATCATTCCATGCAGTGAAGTAATTAAGAGAGATATGAGATACCCTCTTCGTAATTTTTCTTTTTATTTTTAACGAATAAATATTGTACCAATTTTGGAATTTAATTTAAATCTTTTTATTTGAGTAAAGATGATCGATTAGTAGGCATATTGTGCGATACAGAGGTATGAAAGGGGAACGTATATGATATAGGCGAGACGTAACATACACCTTACTTGGCTACTTATAAATATTTTCGGCGTAAAGTAGCCTTGGAGCTGCTGAGTACATTCTGCAGTAGGGCGGGTAGAGCCGAGGTTACGGTAGCACATAGGATGATTCTCCTATCACCACACCGTATGATCATTTACAGCTGATCATTCTCTTCTTCTCTCTTCTTTCTGTTTTCTTTCCCTAACAACACTTTCCTTTCACTTCAAAATTCAGATTAAGAGAAACTTATGTTTGATTACAGATTTTTCCTTATTCAATGTTCTTTTTTTGCTTTTATGTCTCTCTACTTTCGAAACTACAAAACGGTAATCATATTGGTTACGACCCAACCTTCGGACGGGCTCTTATAGATGTTGACGTTTGTTGTCGTTTGATGTTATTTTGTTGACCCTTACATATCTACCTCGTAAAGGTTTTCTAACATGGGTTCGGTAGCAATAAGCTACTGTGGCACGATATCTTATTTTGTAGTAGGTTTAGTAGCAGGAAGAACCCCCCCCCCCCTAACCCGACGAGCTTTTGCCCGGCCTTCCGCATGCGTGCCACCCTCTGCTAGTCGGGATAATTGCAACCTTAAACCCCGACCTACGCTGCAAAACACTAACGATCTTTTCCGCTTTCGTATCAATGTCTTTGGGGCAGTTGATTCTAACTTCTTCCAAGAGGGTTTTTCTTTTCTCTACTTCATTGCTGAAGAGTTTCCAGTCAGCTTTTTTGGGGTTCCTATATATCTAAAACCTCCTGTCTGTTTCTAATTACAAAAGTTGGTACTGTACCCCTATTGGCTACCAAAAGGTTGTTTTCTATAATGAATTCAAAAAGTGTTGATGTCTCCACTGCCCCATTGTACATGATGGGCGTTGGCATCGCATCCCAGCAACAGGTCCAATCCTTCTTGTTCCGCTTTGTGGACCAGTGTGTGGGTTAGAGGATCAGGTGGTTCTGCGGCTTCATACGGCATGTAGACGGCTGATAAGATCAGTGGGGGAAGTCCCCTCCGTTCAAGCCGTACGGCGGTCTGGTCTAAGTTACTGTAGGTGGATAGAAGTAATAAGTTAATATTTTTCTTAGCTACAATACAAGTTCTGTTCTTACTGTCCGCGTTTTGCGGTTCAGTGTGGTAGATTGCTAAATCTTTATGACCTAGCCCACATATTTTGCCACGGGATATCCATGGCTCTTGAACCAAGGCGATGTCTATGTTTCGTTCACCTAGGATATAAACGAGGTTAGAGCTAGCTGCTATGCTGTGGTATAGGTTAATTTGTACTATTTTCATATTTTTCTTACCTTGTTTACCACCTCCTTCGTTTTATCCGTTCTTTCCGTATAGGGTCGAACCTTGCACCGGGTGATTCCAGTACGGACTTTGTTATTGAACTTCCTCAGCAGTGGCATCGATTTGTGGCTCAGCAGGACCACGATCTCAGTGCCAACTTCAGAATGTTCGCCTGCCTCAAGCACTTCCCAGTGCTCACTACAGAGTTCTGGGTTTAGGTGTCGAAGATTTCTCTCTATCCTCTCTCTGGGAATATGAGGGCCTGGTATCGAAATGATACCTTTCGGTCTCGTGAACTCAAGCAGGTCCTTCTTAGCGCTAAGTGCAGTCACCTTGACGTGGTGCGGAGGCTTAAGTCGCAATGATTCAACAGGCTATGCTGTCGGAGGCGGAAGTCGTCTGAAGGGTCACCCATGGCAGACAGGCTGTTTGAAGAGTGACGAACTAAGAACTGCCGACCTAATTCCAGTGGTGGCGTGAGCGAAAGGAAAACCGTGCCGAAGGATGAAAGGTTGGAGGTTAAACCAGCCAAGTACGAGCTCCCTCAGGTGTCCAGGCGAAGACCTGAAGGTACTGAAATGCCTTACCCCGGTATGGCGGCGCTGCCGGGGCTGACCATATTTTCCGACCATACTCGTGAGAGTACGATGAGTACCCTCAGGGAGACGGTGGCCGACACAATAATCGTGGAGCCATACGATCTCACCAAAATCCAAGAGGCTCTAGAAGCTGGCTCAACAGAAGATGAAATCTCAAAGGAGGAAGAAGAGAAGCTTTTGGCTGAACCCTCGAATGAGACAACTGGTGGAGGAAAGGCGAAGAAGAAGAAGGTGCCCCCTGGTCTGCTAAGGAAACGGGAATACCTTAAGGCCAAACATATTTTTGGCATTCTCGTCGCCAAGAACCAAGACTCCCTTGGAATGGGCCAAGGAAACAATCGCGAAAGATGCTCTTACGAGCCCTGAGCCTAAAAGACCATCCGCCGCGGTAGTTTTGACTAGCAAGTCAGGCTCAAACACAACGTAAGCGGGAGGTATAGCGAGGTGACAAGGAACCCGCTGCAGCTAGCTGTGGTGGATTCCAAGAAACCAAGTGGGCAGTACTCCGCGGAACGTGGGAAGATGATCGAGAACGCACTAGGCGTAGCGACTATCTCCCATATCCGGGCGAAGACTGGAGCAAAGGCCCCCGCTTACGGCAAGATGAGATGGTCCAAAGGCATCACATATATAGACTGCAAAGACCAGGCATCAAACGAGTTTGCCAAGACCTGTTTAAACGGCGCACAACTATGGGAGGGGGCAATGCTTAAGGCCGTACCCATAGAAGAAGCCCCCGTAAAAGCAAAGGGCAGAGTTTCTATCCCAGAGATTGGGGTAAAACGGGAAGAGATCCTCAGCGTGCTGCAGGCACAAAACCCCCAGATCCCGATGAGGGATTGGGAAATAGTGTCCGAGGAGGAGCCTAAGAATGGTGCAAGAGGGTACATCATCATATTTGATGACCCACCTGCATCATTAAAGAAAAACAGATGCCGCTATCATTTGCAGCGAGCGAGGTCACCCTCAAGCTCTTAAAGCGGACTGCAGAAAATGCAAGAGCGCCTGAGACTGCGAAGGAGGCGACTACATCAAATGATGAAGGTAGTCCAAATCAACCTCCATCACAGTAAGGTAGCTTCAGGCAACCTGAGGCTGTTCCTCGAGGAGGAGCAGCTGGACCTGGCCCTAATCCAAGAACCATGGATCAATAAAGATCAGGTGATGGGACTATGGTCAAATAAATACGACATACTTTATGTCAAAAACAAAGGTAAAGTAAGATCGTGTGTTGACGACTTCAACAAAGATGACAGCACTAAACACACCCACTGCAGTCGAAATTTCCCCAAAGGGAAATTTCATCCACAAAACGCCAAATGTCAAAAGTCAGATTTGTAAACAAATAACTATAACTATAAAAAGAGCATTGAACTCTTGCAATAAAACACATAATTTTATAACGTTGTGAAGAGCAGTAGTTTTTACTTTTATTTTCGTACGGAATTTTCAAAGCGTTTTTTTTTTTCTTAGAACAGTTTTTCTCGTCTTTGTTCCATACTGAACATTTTGGTCCTTCGAGCCGGATTGTAATATCCCATTGCAAGAATCCATTGTTCTTTTTATATATATTTTTATTCAATTTGTTGTTCAAATTTGCGTGAATTAAATTGGACACAATATACAACACATTTCTGGATTTGGATTTACTGCAACTCAACTGGAATCATCATCACCATCAACTGCAACTGATAGACAAGCCAATTTTATCTTTTTCTGTGTTGGACTGTGTGACTTCTCGTGTGCGATTACTACCCGGATAATTTGCAAGTAAGTACATAGCTTGCACTTCTTGTATTATTTCTTTGTGTGTATCTGCAAATAAGGTAGAATTTAAATTATGAAACCAAGGAAGTTAAAACGCGTACTTACCCGCTTAGAAAAAGACATTGAAAATTTCGGCAAACGGGGATCCAGTACTCGAACGGCAAATTACTTGTCGGGCCGTTTACTAATGCTGAAAGAAACAATGCAGACAGCTGAAAAGGTATACGAAGAGTCGATAGATGAGCAGGAAGATGAAGATGATGGTTCTGAAGTAGAGGAAGTGTACAATAAATTGCGCGAGTTGTATTTGGACTACAGAACCTCACTTCTTGATGCCATGGACAAGGTTAAAGCTGAGGAAGCCCAAAGTGATCTCGAGAAAGTGGAGTTAAAAGAGATAACGGGGTCGCATAATGCAGAGGTTAAATTGACTAATATTCCAGTGCCTGTTTTCTCCGGAAATTATGAATCTTGGCGAGGATTTCGTGATTTGTTTGTTTCTCTTGTACATCAGAATGCATCTTTGTCTGAAATACAGAAAATGCATTATTTAAAAACAAGTGTGTCAGGCGAAGCCGATAAAATTTTATCGCACTTATCAATTTCCAATGGAAATTATGCAAAGGCGTGGAATATTTTGCAAGATAGGTATGACCACCAACGGTTTCTTGTTAACACCCAAATGAAGTGCCTTTTTAATCAGCCTTCAATTACTCAAGAGCGATCTGAAGCTATAAAGGAATTGTTGGATACGTCTACCGAAATAGTTCATAGCTTAGATAATTTAAAAGTACCGGTCGAACACTGGGATGTGGTGTTAATTTTCATTCTTTTACAAAAATTACCTATGAAAACTCAGCAACTTTGGGAGGAGAAATTAGGGTCCAAAGCCGACACAAAGGAACTGCCGACTTTTGCTGAATTTAAACAATTTCTTGAATCGAGGTTCCGTACACTGGAAGCGATGAGCTACCAGCAGGGAAAAACATCGTCAGAACCGCCGAAAAGGGTAAACCAGCGTAATTCTTTTCATGCGCAAGCTAACACACCAAAGTATGCATGTAAACTTTGCAATAAGGGCCAACATGCCATCCGTCGTTGCAACCGTTTCCTAAAAATGAGCATTAGTGATCGTTGTCAAAGTATAAGTAAACTAGGTCTATGTAGGAATTGCTTAGCTTACAGTCATGTGTCTGCTAATTGTCCAAGTACCCGTAGATGTTACTATTGTCAGCAACCGCACCACTCCCTTTTGCATAATTCGTCACTCAACGCTCCGCACCTAAGCCACTTGTCTCATAATTGTAACGGGTGATTTTTTAGCTGGTTTGGTTTTGGCAACACTGGTTTTGACAGCTGATGTGTGTTTAGTACCTTGTGTCACTGTCAAACAGCTTCAGTTTGGTTTGCAATTTAACCATGGATCGTCTTACAAATGAACAACGCTTGCAAATTATTGAATTTTACTATCAAAATTCGTGCTCGGTTCGAAATGTTCATCGCGCGCTTTTTTTATCGAAAAATTGTGTTCAGCGATGAGGCTCATTTTTGGTTGAATGGGTACGTAAATAAGCAAAATTGCCGCATTTGGAGTGAAGATCAGCCAGAAGCATTGCAACAGCTACCAATGCATCCCGAAAAAGCCACTGTTTGGTGCGGTTTATGGGCCGGCGGCATTATTGGGCCATATTTCTTCAAAGATGATGCGAATCGCAGCGTTACTGTCAATGGTGAACGCTACCGAGCGATGATAACAAACTTTTTTTTGCCCGAAATGGAAGTTCTTGACTTGCATGATATGTGGTTTCAACAAGACGGTGCCACATGCCACACAGCACGCGAAACAATGGCGCAATTGCGAGGCGAGTTTGGTGAACAGTTAATTTCACGTTTCGGGCCGGTCAATTGGCCGCCTAGATCGTGCGATTTGACACCATTAGATTATTTTTTGTGGGGGTATGTCAAGGCTAATGTGTATAGGGACAAGCCCGCTTCGATTGACGCACTGGAAGCCAACATCCATGCATTCATTCGTGAGATACCGGCCGATATGTGTGAAAGAGTATGCCAAAATTGGACTCAGCGGATGGGCTACCTGAGACGCAGCCGCGGTCAACATTTGCATGAAATTGTCTTTAAACATTAAATTGCAAGGTTCAAACTATCGATTCAAATAAATATTTCATTCATTTTTTCGAATTTTTTGTGTTTTTTTTTTTAAAAGTTCTAAACCTCTTAAAAAATCACCCGTTAATATGTTAACCTGTAATCAAAATTCGTCACAACAACCATGTTTAAAAAATAAAAATGTTCTCACCTCAACAATAAATCCCGATGCTCCAAGTTTTACACCACCCAATACACAACGGCCAGGTCCATCTTCTGCATCTCAGCGTCGGTCTACACAAACGACAAACGAAGAGCAGCCTTGTTGTAGCAGGTCTCTTAGCACATATCATTCTATGCCACAGACGAATACTCAAGTCATGTTGGCAACAGCAATTGTAAAGGTAGTCGGATCATCAGGACAGGTTTTCTCGCTTCGGGCGTTGCTAGACTCAGGATCTGAGGCCTCGTTCATCACCGAGTCAGCAGTTCAATTGCTGCGTCTAAACCATAAACCATTTTGCATTTTGCATGCATCGTCATTGTCATCGTCTTCGTCGTCGTCAAAAAACAACAACAACCGTAGTGCAAGCCAAAGCAATTATGCTAAACCACCACCGGCACGATGCACTGCTTCATCAATCGTCAGCGTCAACACGAAAACGAAAGCAAAGGAACGGGTTTTCGTGTAACATTGCTTATCAATGCCGTAGTAGCATTTCGATCAGCTTATTGTCTCTCTTTATTTTGTCTATATGTAAACAAATATAATAATTTCTCGTCTCTTTTCATGTACTGAAATGCATGGGAATCAATATTGGGTACCTACCTTATTACAAGCAAGCAATAACATAGATCATGGTACAGTGAGGCAAAGCAATGCTGGTAGAAGAAAAGCTGATGATCTTCGCTCATCGGTGGGGGAGAATGTTGACGACTTCAACAAAGATGACAGCACTAAACACACCCACTGCAGTCGAAATTTCCCCAAAGGGAAATTTCATCCACAAAACGTCAAATGTCAAAAGTCAGATTTGTAAACAAATAACTATAACTATAAAAAGAGCATTGAACTCTTGCAATAAAACACATAATTTTATAACGTTGTGAAGAGCAGTAGTTTTTACTTTTATTTTCG
Source organism: Cheilosia vernalis (assembly GCA_949126925.1). Classification (NCBI taxonomy): domain Eukaryota; kingdom Metazoa; phylum Arthropoda; class Insecta; order Diptera; family Syrphidae; genus Cheilosia; species Cheilosia vernalis. The sequence continues at coordinate 48,547,313 of OX421358.1, forward strand.
TACGGAATTTTCAAAGCGTTTTTTTTTCTTAGAACAGTTGCATGCGAACAGTTTTTCTCGTCTTTGTTCCATACTGAACATCGTGTATTATGGCAAAAAAAGAACTTCATGCACTAATATTGCTTCATTTCAGTACAGGTGATCTGACGGTGGTGGAGATCAGAGGCAAGGGTGAGAGCTGCAGGGTGGCGTCGGTGTACATGCCAAACGACGACGACACATCAGTCCCCCCCGAACCGGTAAAGGCGCTAGTTGCGGCGTCAGAACAAGGTAAGAAAAACTTAGTCTTAGGTCGTGATGCTAACGCCCATCATACTATTTGGGGCAGCTCAAACATTAATGCTAGAGGTGAGGCTTTGTTCGACTATCTTCTTTGCTCCAATCTGCTCATTTGTAATCGGGGTAATGATCCCACTTTCATTATGGTGAATAGAAAGGAAGTTTTATACGTAACCTTTGCATCCCGCAACAATTCTGTCCAAATTGCAAATTGGAGAGTGTCCAGCAAGGCATCACTATCGGATCACTGCTGGATACTCTATGACTTGAAAATGGTTTCGCAGGGTAGAAACCAGTTCAGAAATCCTAAAAGGACAACTGGGAAGTATTTGGAGAGACGGTGCAGAGTTACAGGAACCTCTGCCCGGTAAAAGTTCTCACATCTGTTGAGGAAGTAGACGATGCAGTCGAATCTTTAACGGATGTGCTCTCCCGATCATTTGAAAAATCCTGTCCGAAAAGTGGAGCGAGTGGGAAGAAGCGCCCACCCTGGTGGAGTCCCAAGATTGCGGAACTCATACGAAGCTCAAGGTCTAGGTGGAACCTCGCCAAAGAGGGACGTATTGAGTGGTCAACGTATAAGGAGAGCGTTCGAATCCTTAAAAAGGAGATCAGATTCGCAAAGAAAACCTCATGGAGAACTTTCTGCGAATCGATTGAATCCACAACCGAAGCATCTAGACTGAGGAAAGTCCTTTCAAAGGCACCGATGCCGATATCTTCGCTAAGAAGGGCCGACGGTAGCTGGACCGAATCACACAAAGAGACGCTGGAAATACTGACGGAAACTCACTTCCCAGGATGCACAGATGTGTCGGAGAGTTACGATACAGTAACACCAGGCACGAGGGAGGGAATGGAGCAGGAAACGATAGCCGAAATTATAGACGAGAAGAAAATAGCCTGGGCAATCAACACATTTGCCCCCTTCAAGGCACCAGGAATAGATAATATTCGACCAATAATGCTACAGAAGTCAGAGGAAGCTATTATTCCATGGCTAAGAAGCATTTACACGGGCTGTCTAAGGCTATGCTATGTTCCTAGGGCATGGCGCGAGGTGAGAGTGATTTTCATTCCAAAGGCAGGGAAAGCTAGTCACACCACAGCCAAGGACTACAGACCTATCAGTCTGTCGTCATTCATGCTGAAAACAATGGAACGACTAATTGATCTGAATGTACGGCAAGCGATCGGCGATAACTACCTATCAAAATCGCAATATGCGTACATGAAAAGCAGATCTGTTGACACGGCGCTACATAGAGTAGTATCGGTAGTGGAGGAATCTATACACCATAAAGAATACACACTGAGTGCGTTCCTAGACATTGAGGGGGCCTTCAACAACATCGAAGCTAACGCAATCTTAAGCAGCTTGCGCAGAGCCCACCTAAATAGCAGCCTATGTGACTGGATTGGACTCATGCTAGGCACACGCAGTATCAAGTCACAGCTAGGAGACGTGAGCATTGAGCGGAAGGTCAGTAGGGGAACACCTCAAGGTGGGGTCCTCTCACCGCTCATATGGCTCCTCGTAGTTGATGAACTGCTAAAAATACTGGAAGCAGAAGGCTTCATTGTGAGCGCATACGCAGACGATGTCGTTATTCTGGTTCCAGGTAAATTCACTCCAGTTCTCAGCGAAAGACTCAGTTACGCACTTCTACTAGTCAATAACTGGGTCACAGGCCGCGGACTCGGAGTGAACCCATCGAAGACGGAAATCCTCCTGTTTACGAGAAAAAGGGCGATCCCCGCCTTCAATCCCCCAAGGATGGGCGGGGTAGACCTTGAAATTTCAAAAACAGCAAGATATCTGGGAGTAATCTTAGATTCCAAGCTCAGCTGGAAGGAAAACATAGAGGATCGCGTCAAAAAGGTATACGTGGCACTATGTGCCTGCAGACGAGCATTCGGCAACACTTGGGGATTCAGGCCACACGTGGTGCACTGGCTATACACAGCTATAGTGCGGCCCATCCTAACATACGGTACAGCAGTGTGGTGGAAGGCTACTGAGAAGAAATACAATCTTTCAAGCCTAACCAAAATACAAAGGGCAGCATGCATTGGGATAACGGGTTCCTTACGAACCACCCCCACCGCAGCTATGGAGGTGATGCTAAACCTCATCCCTCTGGATATTTACTGCAGCAACAAGGCGGCGAAAACCGCAATCAGACTAAGAGAGTCTGGATTATGGTCATATAAACCCTATGGGCACGCATCCATTGAATCCCAATGGAATGCGGCGAAGGAGAAGGTGCCTACAGACTATCTAACTCCCACTGTCGTTTTTGACAGGATATTCAATACTAGAATTCCAAACAGAAGCGAATGGGAGAACAAAGAGGTAACAGTAGAAGAGGAGCTAGCCCTATACACCGATGGTTCTAAGATGGATATCGGTACAGGCGCGGGCATCTTCAGCGAAGCACTGGGCCTACGAGAATCATTCAGAATTAGCGATGATTGCAGTGTCTTTCAAGCAGAGGTAGCCGCTATCACCCAAGCGGCAAAAGACCTTAAGAGAAGGTACATTGTCGGTAAACAAATCACTATCTACTCTGATAGCCAAGCGGCAATAAAAGCCATGGAGTCAGTCGTGGTGAAGTCAAAGGCAGTATGTGGCTGCAGGAAAAATCTGGACGTAATATCACAAGCCAACGCGGTGACCTTATGCTGGATACCAGGGCATATGGATATTCCAGGTAATGAACAGGCGGATGAGCTTGCAAGAAACGGGTCGAAAACACATGCATCTTTAGCCCTAAAATCAGTAATAACTCCGCTCAGCACGCTTGCAAGGAAGATTGACATTGAATCCTGGAGTAGAACTAGCCTACGCTGGACCAATCTTATTACCTGCAGGCACACAAAACAACTGTGGCCAGAGTTGAGTAAAAAGAGATCTAAATCCATAATCAGACTAAGCCGCAAAGATATACGCATACTCACGGGGGTCATTACTGGACACTGTGCAATAGGCATACATGCGGAACGGCTAGGGATACTGCATAATGATTTTTGCAGAAGCTGCAGGGACGTTGAAGAAATAGAATCTGTTCGTCACCTACTCTGCGAATGCCCAGCCCTTAAAAACAGCAGACAGAGGATTCTCAACAGTTACTTTTTCGATGACCTGGATGATTTGAAGAATGTTGATCTCAATGCACTCCTGAGATTCATACTCAAATCTGGGTGGTTCTAGCAGACACACAATCTTCATATCATTGGTCACTCGTGGGACATACTTTAGAATCATGATACAACGGAGCTTTAGGAACCCATGAGATTCATACCAATCTATGTGGTTCAATATAAAAAGCGGTTTCTATTTCTCTTTCGACAGGTCACACTGGATGGTTCCCGTAACTGGACACAATGGACCCAACTGATGGCCTAAGTGAAGCTGTGGCAAACTGCCACAAGAGCACCCATTTACCTACCTTAGCGACAAATCGCAAGTCGGCATTGGCCCATGGAGCCTGTATGTTCGCTACGAATTCCTTCAGCCAGTTTAGCGTGAACTCGTCGTCACATGACAGGAGTTTGAAGCCTTTGAAGGTCATGAGCTGCTCAAAGTGGGGGTTTTTTCCTCTTTGTTAACGATGGAGTCGTTAACACCGTCCAGAATGCGCATGAGTCTCCATTGGTCATTGCTAAGTCTTCGATCTGGCTTGTTGAGATCTATGATCGCCGCTTGGAGGTTGGTCTTTACGGACACAGCCAACCTGGCTTTTTGCTAGCTGTTCTCGTGGGCGGCGATATGGTTTCATCCTGCCTGCCTCTTTTTGTGCTTGCCGCGGATGTAATGTTGTCGTCCTCGTTCGTGTTGGTTGTCGGTCGCTTTAGTCTGTCCGAGACTGAGGTGGATGGCATAAGGCTTTCCCTCCTCATCCCGAACATTCTGCCAGCCGATCGCCTTGTCGTCCCTACGGACTGTCTTCTATCGTTCCCTTCCGCTCTAGGGCTCATTCCAATCGAACAGGGGTTGGGTTTTGTCCCCTTGCCCCGAGCGGTTGGAAACAACCTGGTTCTAATCGCCGCTGAGGTGGATGGCAAGAGGCTTTCCGTCCTCGAAGCGATCAGTTCCATGTCGGTACCCTTGGTAAGTCGGTCACGTGGGTCTTGGACTTTTTTGGGGCAATTGGCAACCAGCTCAGATTCAGGTGAATTCGGGTCGGTTGTCGGCCGAAGTCTCTCAACAACCGAGGCAGGGAGCGAACGGCTTCCCGCTCTTGTTGTGAGAGGTCTTCTATCCATTAGTCCTCGTTTGTTTTTGTTCTCCCTAGTGGATCCCACGAATTTGAGCGTGTACCTGGCTCTGTCCAGAGCCTCCCTTTCCTTGTCCGTGAAGGACTTCGGATCACGCTTGTTCATTCGCCGAATTTGCCGAATGGCATTGCGTCTTCTGTTGCGTATCGGTGTCATTCTAGTGTCGTCCCTAGTTTTGTCTAGCGTGGATGTGGGAGGGTTTATGCCCTGGCCCCTATCAGTGCTGACTACTGTCGCGAAACTGTCCACAGTAGAGTTCCCCATATCCATCGGACTGCTATCGCCTTGCGTTACAGATCCCTGCAGCTTCCCTTCGATAGAGTAGCAAAGGCTTGTCTCCTTCGGGTCGGCTGCTGTCGTCTTAAAACTGCTGTCACGAGGTGTATCCTAGCTCGGCTGCGGGACGGCCCCGGCGAGCGTTGAGGAGGTTAAATCTCTGGCAGGCTTCTGCGTCGCTGATGGTATTGTTTTTGGCTCCGGGCTCCCCGATCCGATCGCCATGGATCCTGACTGGCAAAGGCTTGTCGCAGATCCAGGCGGTCCCATCAGAGTGCCCCCACATGAGCCATCCCCGGTCACCGAGCTCGCCGTGATGCCTGCCGTAGGCGTATCCCTCGACGAGGCCTGCTCCCGGAGATAAGCCCTTGCATTATGGAGTCTTTTCCTGTCATTTTCAGACAGTTCGTCCCACTTTTTCGTACCCAGTCTCTTGACGGTAAGTTTGCAGTTTTTCGACCGCTTTGAGCTGGTTGAATAGTGGGAGAGGGATGAGCTGGCGATGGAGCAAGTGTCGCTTGACTCTGGAAGAAGTTTTTCCAGAGTAGCATCCAATACCCCGACGCTTTCCCCGTCCGATATGGGGAGGAAACCCTCCTCCATACTTTCTCCCATTTCCCGATCGGTTGTTTTTAAAATTGAAGTGCCCGATTCGTTCTCACTTATTGATTGTTTTGATTTTTTGTTTATGTTTGTTTTTGAAGAATTCATTTAGGTCCCACGAGTAAGGGGGAAGAAGATGTCCGCTTGCACTCACCCCCTGTATGCAAGTGGGAGGAATTTGATTAAAACTGGAGGTCCCCAGGTATCCAGAGTTTGCGCTATCGACTGAGCACCCCCTCAGCCACGCAGGCCTCGTCGCGTCGTGCCTTGCCTTGGGATCTCATATACGAAGAAAAACCCGCCTTTCGACGAGCTGCTACACGGGAAAACATCTGACTGAGACGCAGGACAGATGTGGTTTTCTCTCTCAGCGAGTCTCGGGCTGGCCTTCTAGGAGATGATGTTGGTTGGTCCGCGATAGGGCTTTTACGGCGAGAGATGCCGCTATGACCCTAAAACCTCGGATGGCGAACGTATCGTACCGAGGTCCCCCTATCCGCCACCTGGGGTCGCGCCTGGTAGGGAACCACCCGGCGGAGATCTAAATGCTAAACATGCAGCATGGGGAAATGATACTACGAACCCTAGAGGCAACCAGTTTCACGACTGGTGGCGTCATAATATGATTGAGTACAAACTCGAATTGTACGCGACGGATATCCCGTCACACACGCGGAACTGTTTACGAGCGGTTGAGTACGATAGTGATCACTACGGACTTGCCGCCGTAATACGGATCCCGAACGAGCAGACGCAGCTGGAGCAGTACGACCAAGTGCGTTCTTTCGATTACCGAAAAGCGCAGTGGTCGCGCTTCTCCAGAGTTTTAAAGCGCGACATACGCTCAGGCGAGATCGACCCACCGACAAACAGAAACTTGACGAACGATGAGATCGACACTCATTTACCGCAAATGAATTTCGTCATCAAACGGACAATGGAGCGGACTATCCCTCGGGTAGGACGTTCCACAGACGAAGAACAAACTGAAAAGTATCGAAACGCGACAATCGATGCTCTGTACAGACACAAAAGTAGACTGCTCTCGAGGCTTAAACGGCAGGCTTTTACTGACAGGAACGATCCCGAGTTAAGGACACTGAGGTCGATGTTCAAAAACCTGAAACAGTTGATCACAGAGAATTACAGAAAATCTGTAAGTTTCAGTAGTAGTCCGAATATGTTCCCACAAATAAATAAACTGTTCAGGCGGAAAGATCAAAACGACATTTCCTGTGTTCGAATACCTCGGACGAACGAGAACAGACAGACATTACTGACTGCTGGCATAAGTCCGGAAAGCAGGAGAGGGTGGATTTGATGGGAGCTTTCTTTGAGAGTGTGTATACGATAGGTTAGGTTAGGTTTATGGGTGGGTCCGTCAGAACGAGTCCTGCCGCACCCCACTTAGGTCCATGTGGACCCATTGTGATGCCCTTATTGGGGGGTTAGCCGATGTCGTTGGCTTTAGAGTCATTCTCTCTTGGTTACTCGACCTTGTCCAGCCATCCTGATGCATTTATGAACCTGTAAAGATTAGCTAAAGATATATCTGAAAGTTCATGTATGTCATGGAAGAAGTATCTTCCAAGTGTTCTATTCCTCAAGTGACAGAGACTTGGGCATTGACAGAGGAAGTGAGGTGTGTCCTCGTGTACATCCTCGTCGCCGCAACCCCTGCATATATCGTCATTCTTGAGTTTCAATTTCACTGTGTGGTATCTTAGGAAGTTGTGACCCGTTAGGGCCCCTACCAGTTTATACATTGACATTCTATCAAACCGCATAAGCTTGATAGTACGACTTGGATTGTATTCCGGCCATAGCTTATGTGTTATTTCGCAGGTGGTTAATTCTTTCCACCTGTTGTTGGCTTTCATCCGGGTCTTATTTCCTACCCTCTCTCTGAGATTACACAGTGGTGGTTTGATTGAATTAATCGCCCGATCTTGGTCCATAGCAGAACCCTTTCTTGCCAATTCATCAGCCATCTCATTGCCGGTTTTGTCACTGTGTCCAGGGACCCAGCAGAGACGCGTGGTGTGCTGCGAGCAGAGAACCTTAAGCTCTTCACGGCAGCGGTGAACTAGCTTCGATTTTATTTCGATAGCAGATACTGCTTTTATAGCTGCCTGGCTGTCAATAAATATGGTAATATCATTATTTGGTATTGCTAACATTGACACCATATGGGCAGCTTCGGCGATTGCCAGAACCTCCGCCTGAAAGACACTACTGTAATCAGGTAATCTGATTGAGTGGTGTATATTTAACTCTTCAGAGAAAATTCCAGCACCTGTTCCACGGTCCATCTTAGAGCCATCTGTGTAGATGGATATCGATTTTCCTTTTTTGGGTTCATCTGTGTTCCATTCCTCCCTGCTAGGGAAATAGCAGGAGAATGGTATGTCAAAGTCAAGAAGGGGAGACAAGTAGTCAGAAGTGACCGCATCTCCAACATATTTATTCAGAATCTGTGTGTGTCCCGTTGTGTAGAGTTTCCAGCTTTTTGTTTGGCTGATCCTGAGGGCACTTTTGGCTGCAGATTCTTGCATGTATAGATCTAGAGGTAACAAGTTGAGGATAGCCTCCATTCCAGCAGTAGGTTTTGTCCTTATTGCGCCGGTTGTACCTATACATGCTAGTCTTTGTATTTTGGTCATTAATTTAAGATTCGAAGCTTTGTTTGTGGCTTGCCACCAGACTAAGCTACCGTACGTGACTATTGGACGCACAACAGCCGTATACATCCACAAAATTATTTTGGGGTTTGGTCCCCACTTTTTGCCGAAGATTCGGTTGCATGCGTAAAAAGCATTTGCGGCTTTTTTTACTCTTTCATTGACGTTTGGTTTCCAATTGAGCTTCCTATCTAAGATTATACCCAGATATTTGGCACTCTCAGCAACCCTAAGGGGTATACCCTCAATAGTTGGAGGATCGAAGTTTGGAATCACCCTTTTGTTACTGAACAGGACTAGTTTAGTCTTCTGTGGATTGACTCCAAGACCGCATTGGTTTGCCCACACACTAAGTGTTCGTAATGCGTTTTCTAGTAGTTCGCTTATGGTCGGTAGGAATTTGCCTGTAGCAAGTATTACTACATCGTCTGCATAAGCAGTTACTTTGACCCCTCTGTTTTCGAACTTTAATAATATTTCATTTATGACAAGGACCCAGAGTAGGGGGGAAATGACTCCTCCTTGTGGTGTACCTCTTGAGGCTGTCACCCTAAGTTCGATGCCACCTAATTCTGCGTTAATATTTCTTTCATTGAGCAAACTCTCAATCACATTGGTAAGCGTTTGGTCTACGTTGTCATTGAGTTGTGCTCTCTTCACAGCACACGTCTTAACATTATTGAATGCTCCTTCAATGTCGAGGAACGCGGCTAGTGTGTACTCTTTGTCGTTTAGTGACTTTTCTATTATACTAGTGACCTCATGCAACGCAGTCTCAACTCCTTTACCTTTGATGTAGGCGTGCTGAGCCGTTGATATCACATTATTATCAAGTCGACTGCGGATAAAAACGTTCAGAAGCTTTTCCAAGGTCTTCAGGATGAATGAAGTTAAGCTTATAGGCCTGAAATCCTAAGCAGTCGTATGGCTGGACTTGCCTGCCTTCGGAATGAAGACAACCTGTACTTCACGCCATGCCCTGGGAATGTGACCACATTCGAGGCAGCGCGTGAAGAGCCTTATCAGAGTTGGTATAAAAATTGACCTGGCTTTCTGGAGCATTATTGGAAAAATCCCGTCCAGCCCAGGAGATTTAAAAGGGGAAAAAGTTTCAATTGCCCAGTTAAGTTTTTCTTCGGTTATTATACCAGCTGGAACTGTTGCTGTAGTAGTTTCAGTGCTTGGTGCAGACTGGACGGTTGTTTTGATACAACCTGGAAAGTGCGTGAGTAGAAGCAGACTTAATGTCTCTTCAGAAGACTGTGTCCAGTTGCCATTATTATCTTTGAGATATCCCGGCACCGCAGGTTCTTTTGATAAAATTTTCCTAAGCCTAGCTGATTCTCTAGTGTCTACTATTTCATTACAGAAAGAATGCCAGGCCGCGCGTTTAGCACTAGTGACAGCACTTTTAAATTTACGTTGACCGGCTTTGTATAGATCCCAGTCTGACTGGGAGTTAGTACGCTTGGCCAAATTGAACAAGGATCTGGCTTTCTTTCTGATTTCAAGGAGGTCCTTAGACCACCACAATGGAGAATTCCTTTTCTTGATTGTCCGTAGAGGACAGGCTTTATCATATGCATTACTTAGGATTTTGTTTAGACTCTCTGTGAATGCATCGATTTCGGCTGGTGTTGGTGTCCCTATTTTTTGATCTTTCAGATTTTGACCATTTTTCACTGCCTCTGAGACGAATGAGTCCCAATTGGTGAGTCTTGGATTTCTGAATTTACCTCCAACTACTACCTCTTCGTCTACTAGAAATTCTATAATCCTGTGATCTGAAAAGGAAGGCTCAGAGGAGACCCTCCATTCCTTCACAGTTAGAGTTTGTGAGTTACTGTAGAGTGTTACGTCTAACACCTCACGTCTATTCCTAGTTACAAAGGTCGGCTCACTGCCGACATTGGCTATCAGAAGATTATTTTTAATAATGAATTCTAAGAGGGACTCACCGCGTACATTGATGTCTGTACTACCCCAGAGCGTATGATGGGAGTTTGCGTCACAGCCAGCAATCAGGTCCCATCTTTCCCTTTCAACTGTTCTGGCTAGTGAACAGGATAGCTCTGAGGGTGGATTGTCCGACTCGTAAGGCTTGTATATTGTCGCCAGTATTAGAGTGCCCTTTCCTGCCCTGTCCCATTTGACAACTGTTTGGTCCGAATCGCTGAGACTAGGTAGAAGAAAAAGTTTAAGCTGTTTTCTAGCGACAATACATGTTCGAGACTTACCATTGGCTGGTGTATTATGATATATTATCATGTCTTTGGAATTCAGCCCTCTTATCTTTCCCCGGAGAGTCCAGGGTTCTTGTATCAGGGCGACGTCTATATGTTTCGTCTCCATAAGGAGAACGAGGTTGGCGCTGGCCGCCTTACTGTGGTGAAGATTTATTTGCGCTATCTTCATCACGAGTAGACGGTTGCTCTCCTTTGTCCTTTACTGCTAACAGCCGGAGTTTGCAACGCGTTATGCCAACTCGGACCTTTAACTCCTGTCTGCGGAGTAGCGGTAGCGATTTGTTACTCAAGAGAATCGTAACGTCCATACCATTCGGGGTATATTCACCCGTTTCCACGACTTTCCATTCCCTGCTTTGTAATTCCGGGTTAAGGAATTGCAGGTTCCGTTCTATCCTTTCCACGGGTTGATAAGGTCCCCTCATACGGATAATTCCCTTTGGTCTAGTCATGTCAAGGATTTGTTTCCTGTCAACAACGCGCAGGTCAGCATTTGACCAAGGTGCGTTAATGTTGGCGATGAAACCCTTCAGCCAATTCAGAGTGCCTTGAGTATCACACTCTATGGTCTTGAACACTTTGAAGGTAGATAGCTGACCAAATAATGGAGGCTCGCCTTCTGCCCTCACGATAGCGTCATTGACTCCATCAAGGATTCGTTGCTCTAGCAGCTCCCATTGGTTAGATGAGAGTTTCCGATCTGGGTTGCCATAGTCGACAATAGCGACGCGCAGGCTTTCTTTCACCTTTTCAGCGAATTTAAGCCTTTTAGCCTGCCTGCCTACTACCGGGGAGATCGTGTCGTTATTGCGACCTCTTTTGGAGACTACCGGTGCTCTCCCAGGTTTGGACGAATCCTTGCCTGAGACAGCCGCTGGACACGTTGGATTAGTCGCAGTCGAGGTGAAAGGCAATCGGCATTTCGCCCCCGCTACGGCCAATACCATGTCGGCTCCTCCAGAAGTCCGCTGGCTACCTAACTTCCTACCAGGCAGAACCTTGTTTGAGCAACCGGGTGTCTGCTCAGCCTTAGACGAATCTTTAGCCGGGCCGGCATCCGATTTTCCGGGTTTTGACCTTCCCAAGGCGGAAGGCAATAGGCATTCCTTCCTTGGTCCAGACAGCTTCCCTTTTTCAATCGGGTTCTGCCTCCTATCTTTTAGGCTGCTGCGCCATGCTTCTTCGGTTGACTGGATCGTATCCCGGGCCCTAGCTAGCTGCGCCGCTTCCCTTTCCGTGAAGGAACTGGGGTTACGGTTTTTAAACCTATTCAATAGGCGGCGAGCGTTTTTTCTCCTTTTAAGCGGATCCACCTGCTGTCCTGTCCTGAACAGCTTGTTGTCTTCCGTCATATTCGCCGCAGAGACAGATGAGGCTTGGGTTATGTCCAAACTTTCATTGTCCTTTGGCTTTGACTTGTCAACAACAGTCACTGCGCTGTTCAGAGTCGAGTCCGCCTCTCCCTGTGAAACAATGTCCCCTTTGTCAACTTCTTTAACGGGGTCAGATGCAGCCGACCCATGCCCCGATAGGCTACGGCATATGACAGGCATTGGTGGCTGCATAAGAGCTCCCTCGCTCGAGATTTTCGTAGGGACAGCCTTAGGTGGAGTGCTTATACAGCGCTCGCCACTATCCTTTGACTGCCTTTCCAGAAAATCAAGGGCGTTCTGAAGTCTCTGTTTTTCCTTGTCCTCTAGTTGGTGCTTCTTTTTCAATTTCTTGATCGTCATCTTACAGTTCAGCACTCTTTTCCTAATTGAAGCTGTAGACGATATGGAGAATTTGGATGAGCTGGCGATTGAGCGATTGTCATCGTCCTTAAGAAATAGATTCTCGAGTCCGAAGTCAACCGTTCTAACGCTTCCCTCAACCGAAGCGGCCCTACTAGTTGACGGTTCTTAGAGTAAGATATTTTCTTCCTCCTCCGTCATGTTCGTACGAGAATCGGTGTTGCCGAAGTTCTTGGTGACCGATTTACTTACACCAGTCCCTTTGTTTTGTTTTTTGTTTTTAAATTGTCTATTTTGAACCCACGAGTAAGGGGGAAGAGGAGGTCATTCTGTACTCACCCCCTGTATACAGAAAGGGGGAATTTGGATTTAAACTAGAGGCCCCCAGGTATCTAGAGTTCACCGCTAAAAGACACATAACATTGTGCCATACATCCCATGGGCACAGTAGTTAACCCGGGATTACGGGTTTTATAGAGTTATTCCCCTCTAGATTCGTTATATTCGGTCGAAAGCAGTGGCACCTCGTGCAGGATGTGGTTCTTCACCACGTATAACGGTCTTGAGCAGCTCCTTTCGGGGCAGCCCCTGGTTTCCTTGCGGAGAAACCTCACCACGATGAACAACCCTGTTCGCCGTAACCGCGACCTTGAAGAGAGGCCACTTTTATCTGCGGACCGAAATTCAAAATTGGCGATCCGAGAACAACGGTTTCACCGGGTTCAATGACAACAACCGTGCAAATGGCACAATCGTCGATACAAATACTCATATATGTTAGTGAGTAGAGATGAACTTCGGTTCATCTTCGAATCACTTAAAAACAAAAAGTCGGCGGGAGTGGACGGTATCCCAAACGTCGTATTAAGACACCTGCCGCTAGAGGCGATAGATATCTTCACCACGCTATATTATGCCGCTTGTTTGCCTCTAATCAAAATGAAAGTAATTTCAATTTGTGAATTTGAAATTAAATCGCGGGATACCTATAAGAAAAATCAAAAGTGAAATTTCGTTATCTATCTATATTATAATAAAAATGGTATAAAAAATGTATGATAATTCATCAATTGAGAACGGCTGGGCCGATTTGGCTCAAATTTTTTTTTCAGCGGTTCGTAATTATGAGGAGAAGGTCTTGACGAAAGAAAATTTTGAAAAAACCATCAGGAAAAGTCGGGAAATTGGAAAAAACGAAAATAGATTTTTTGTATGGAGTTTTGTGTGCAATTGTTATAGAATGGCTTTTCGAATGGAAAAATAGAAAATTCTTAGTGGAAAACTCGGAAAATTCCGGAAAAACCCAAAAAATAAAAACAAAATTTCGGCGAAATTTTGAATTTTATCGTATGAATTAGATTTTTTAAAGATATAAAAGTGGAAAATTTGTTTTGAAGCTTGAAGAATTTTGAATAATTCTTAAATGTGCATGCTCTGCTCATGTGCGGCAGTCTGCTGTCGAAATGCCAGCGCCAAGTCGTTCGATGCACGATGCATTCAATCGTGAATCGCAACGGGAGCAAGGCTAGGATCGAGATGAGCTGGACGAAAGAGTTCGTACAAATGCGCCGCTGTTGAGTGCCGAGCAGAAGAACATGTACGATTCGCTGATGGAGGTTGTTGACCATGCAACGGGAGGCATTTACATTCTTCATTTCGTTGATTCTGGAAAAAATTCGCACAAAATCTCAAATTGCGTTGGCTGTTGCATTCTCTGGCATTGCTGCCACATTGTTGTAAGGTATGGTCGAACTACTCATTCCGCTTTGAAGCTGCCGATGAATCTTCTCACGGTTGACAACCCAACGAGCACAATGACTAAGAATTCTGGATGAAGGCCGAACGATGAAGGATCTGCGAAATGATTCGAGACAATATGGTGGGCCTATGATATTGCTCTACGAAGATTTTCGTCAAACGCTTTCCATCATCGCGAAATCTACTGCTACCCATGAACTTAATGCATGCCTGAAATCGCCGTCTTTGTGGCGGCATTTGACGAAGCTGAAATTGACCACGAACATGAGAGTCAATTTCAATTTCAATTTCAATTCAATTCAATTTTATTTGGCAAGGTACAAATAAGAACAAAAGTCTTTTATAGTACAAAAAAGCTCACAAGAATATGCATATTAAATTAATTTTGTAAAATTAGTAGCACAATTAAAAGAATGTTTAAATTAAATTAATATGTAGTTAAAAAAAAAATAATATTAAGTTAAATTAAAAGATATAAGAAATACAGAGGAAGGAGTTAAATAGACGGGAAAGTGGGGGGTGAAGGGGGAGAGAGAAAGCTGAAACGAAAGATGAAATAAAAAGAAAACTATAAGAATAGATTACAATGACGAGAAGTGTGCAAATAAAGCACTTTAAATTGCTGGGCTCCTATTACTTGCTTGATGGTTGTAGGCAGTGAATTCCACAGTCTGGACACATGAACAAAAAAGAGGCGGGACGAATTCAGATACTTAGAGCTAGGCGTAATAAGATTAAAAGTTCTTGGCGACTGAACAAATTTTAATTTTTCAAATAAATACGGGGGTGATCGATCATGTATTAATTTGTGTAAAAATACGCAGCATCTAATTACCCAAAAACTTACAAATGAACATCCAAGGACATGCATATGGTAATGAGATATATGGTCGCATCTTCTAACTCCAAAGGCATAACGAACCATATCGTTAAAAGCTACAAGTAATTTGTGCTGAGAAACGGAATCTAGTTTACAATAGATAACTATAGCGTAATCAAAGATCGACAGAAGAAGTGATTTTATCAACCTCACTTTGGTATTAAAAGGTGTGAAACTAGATAACATCCACAGCTTTCGCAATCCTCCATAAACACGCGCTATAATAGAATTGACATGATCAGTGGCGGAGAGGGACCGATTTAATTTATATCCAAGACTTACAACGGTGTCAGATAAGGTAAGCCTCATGGAATTGAGGAAAATGGGCGGCAATTCTTCAACATTAAATAGTTTCTTCGAGATTAATATTAACTGGCTCTTTTTTGGATTTAAAATCAGTCCATTGTCTGCAGACCATTTAGCAATGAATGACAAGTCTAAATTAAATCTGGCCACTAGGTCTTGCACCAACCTAGATGGTCTAGATAGGTATATCTGCGTATCATCAGCATACAAATGTACAGATGTATATCGACACACTTGTGGTAGATCATTAATAAAAATACAAAAAAGGATTGGAGCCAAAACTGAACCTTGGGGAACTCCAGAGAGTATATTTTTAGGTTGGGAGTATTTTAGATTAGCAACTACCCTTTGAACACGGTTAGTAAGATAGTTCCTAATCAGACACACAGCGGAATCACTCAAACCAAAGTACAGTTTCAATTTTGTGTAAAGAACCTCATGACTGACCATATCGAAGGCTTTCGAAAAATTCAATAAGCAAAGCAGTGAAAGATATTCCTTATCATATTGTATTCGAATATCGTCAAGCACTTTGATCATAGCTGTAGAACAGCTATGGCTATGACGGAAACCTGATTGTACTGGCGACAACAAATTAAAACGGTCAAGATGATTGGAAATCTGTTTCGCAAGAATTTTTTCAAAAATTTTTGATAAACAAGGCAAGATACTTATTGGACGAAAATCGGTTACTAATATGGGGTTATTCTTTTTGGGAACAGGTATGACCTTTGCCTTCTTCCAACAGTCCGGAAAAGTTGAAGAGGTGATGCAGAAATTAAACACATGTGTTAGTGAACTAATTAAATGGGGAAGTATTATTTTAATGAAACGCAAATATATTCCGTCCTCACATACGACGTTAGATTTAAAGGCACGAACCTGCAGTATAACATCCGCTTCGGATACAACTTCAAATCCATAGAGGTTGATCCATTAAAGAATAGCTGATTTTCTGGCGAAAATGACGAAATACTATTAGGGTTAGGGGAAAAGGCTCCAATCAACTCATCTGCATCAGGCATTTTAGTTACTATTTGACTTTTTCCAATTCCAATAGAATGCAAATTAGCCCAAAGTTTCTTTGATCAAGGCTAAGTTTTGAAAGAAAGTATCTTTCTTGAGCTCTTCTGGTGACAAATGAAGAGTAATTCCTTGCTCTACAAAAAACCTCCCAGTTGTGACGATTAGACGATTTTTTTAAATTAGCATACAACTTTCTCCGAGCTTTGATAGCATTATGTACCTCTGTAGTAAACCATGGACATTTACTGTTGCGTTGTGTAACAGTCTTTAGGGGTACATGTAAATTAAAAAGATGATTAATTAGGGTCTGAATGATTTCTACCTTTTCATTAACGTCCGATGAAAAATAGCAGGACTGCCATGGTAGAAAGCTCGCTTGATGGTGAAGGATGTTATAGTTAATTGATGCAAAATCTCTAAATTGAAAAGAGTTCTGCTGGTGATCGGACGAGAAATCAATGTCATATGTACAGAACAGGAGATCATGGTCTGATACCCCTTCAAGCGACAATTGGTCTTGAAGTAACACGTTTGTGTGGTCTGAGACAACCACCAAGTCAAGGAGACTTGGAGGAGAGTCAGGACCAAAGCGAGTGGCAAGTGAATTAACAACTACAAGACCACACGATGCAATAGCATCAAGGAGCACACCAGATCTACTGTCATTTTTTAACAAATTCGCGTTAAAATCGCCACAAAGTATGATATGCTCATAGGAAGCCGAGAATTGTTGTATTGTCGAAAACAATGAATTAAAAGAACAAGTACGATTGGGGCTATAGACCAAGCCAAGAATGCATTTTACATTCCCATTAGAGATTTCAACAACAATAAATTCCGTATCATTGCCCAACGATTTTTCTAAAATTTTGCAAGTTAAACCGGCCTTATGGTAAATTGCTATCCCACCACCAGTTGTGTCAGTAACTCTGTTATGCGGGACTACTAAATACCCAGGAATACCATACATTTTGTTATAATCTATTTCATCATCAGGAGTTTTGAACCACGTTTCGCTAACACAAATAACGTCTACCCCCGAATCATAGAAAATGTGCCTGGCGTAATCAAGTTTTGATAAACTAAGACTACGTGCATTGAAGTGGCAAACCTTAAATCCATCGTAAGCATTTGATAAAATCTTGACTAGCGTCCGAACCTCAACTTCATTCAACGACCCAGACACAGAACCACTACGAGACATAATTATCCAAAGCACTACAAACAAGAAATAGTAGCACTATCACAAACGGATTTACTAATATATAGTATGATTGTAATCTATTAAGAAGAAAATCTATAAAGAAGAAGAAGCAGAGAAGAAGAAATATAGAATGTAAACAGAGGGAGGAAGAAGGAGGGAGGAAATAATAAAAGTACAACATCAAATAATATAATTTGAAAGCAATGAGAAAAAAACATAAAAAGAAAAAAATAAACAAATAAATAAATAAGTTGATACTAAAAAAACAACAAATAGCTAAAGCAATAAGAGTTAGAAATTCAGATAAATTATACGTATTTATAGTGCTCCAATTAAAACATTGAATATATATTAACAAATTAAAAACAAAACTATTATGTAAATTTCGTAGTTGAAGAAATTCTTATCTCGGCGTCATTCTTGCTCTTCTTCACATAGACGAATCCATTGCACGTTTTGACAGAGAACAGTATACCCTCACGACGAAGTTGGAGGGCATGACGAAGGAAGGAGCTATTCTCTTTGGTTAAACCATAAACTAACTATTAATAAACTAATTTAATAGTTAGTTTATGGGCGAGAGTAAAACCATTGTTCGCACGAAAAGCAGCGAGAAATGAATTTTGCTCAGTCTGAGATGAGAGTCTGATCAGCAGTGGGCTGGGTGTGACTCCGTTGATTGTTTTACTTCTCAGCCGAAATGCATCAAAGTGAGAAGTGATGTTGTGGTGCAGTTTTTCAGCAATGTTTTTCACTAGGTCGATGGGGTTTTCTTCTGGTTTTTGTGGGATGCCATGAACAATAACATCTTTGAGACGCTCTTTTCGTTGTAGATCAGCTACCTCTTCTTTCAATTTCGCGTTATCGTTTCGCAGCGCCAACACGTCACTCTCAAATTGTTGAACTCTTTGATTAAGAGAAGCAATTGCTTCACACATTTTGTTGTTAAAGCTGCATTCTAATTCCGCGAGCACTTGGATAAATAGTTGTGGTGAAGACGGAGCGATTACAAACACGTCTAGTCAAGTAGCATTCTCTTACATGAGAGTCGCATTGCAGAACGACCCATCGACTACTGAATTCTTAAGAATGCTGGCGCTTGGCAATGGCAAAATTCCTATTGATGTTTCGACTGGATTCATATCGTTCCCTGCAAAATTTTTGCGAGTTCACTTCGTCGAAGGAGGGAATCATCACCAAAGTGTTCCCCTCCACTGCCCAAATTTATAAAAATCTCGATTGGATTAGTGAACGTGCAATACTATGAGCGAAGAATAAAGGCGTCGATAGTTTGACTTTCATTTTTCAAAGATGAAAATGAAGCGTCCAACTATCCGACGGAATTTTCGAACTCGCTTGATGTGCCAGGAACTTCGCCGCATAATTTACAGCTGAAGGTGGGATCGATCATAATCGTGTTGCGGGATCTGAATCATCCGAAATTGTGCAACGGTACGCGGTACAATGTGATTCAAGCGCCGATCACCAAGGGCAAATTCAAAGGACAGGAAGTCCTTATCCCACGATTTCCGATTATTCCATTTGATCTTCCATTCCAATTCAAGCAGATTCAGTTCCCCGTTCGATTGGCTTTTGCGATGACAATCAATAAATCGCAAGGCCTATCGTTGGAAGTCTGTGGGATTAATCCCGAATATCCCTTTTTTTCGCACGGTCAGCTGTAGGTTTCCTGTTCGCGTGTTGGCATACCGTTGTTTATTTTTGCGATGGAAAACAAATCGAAAAACGTTGTTTATCATATCGCTCTCTACTGATTTCGACTCCCTTCAAATTATTCACATTGAAATTTGAACTATGTAATCTGTTATTTATTATCACTCTGGAGTTTATCTGAAGGCGTTAAATTGGGGCGAGACGAAGTTCACCGGGTCCGCTAGTAAGTATATATAATCTTAAATCTAAAGTGATACAGGTATAAAACAACGACAAAGTAACAACGCAACCTGGATGCTGTGGCCACGTCATCGCCAGTTGTGGAATAGTTTTAATAAGTCTTTTTAGACTTTTTTATATTATATATACTTGATACATAATACGAAATTGTGGGAAATGGACTATTGTGTAAAAAGGTACAGGGATTAGTTGGGAGGGGGAGTTTAACATAGATTGTTTAGACTAAAATAAATTAAGAATATTTTCTTTTTATATAAGTGAATAGTAATAAAAAAGGATAAAGTAGAGTAACAAAATTGTTAAGTATCGTAAAGTAAATTTAATAACAATGAATAAAATTGATAACTTTTGAATGTATAAACACAAACAAGAAAATGAGTTTTGAATAGAGGTTGAGAGGATGAGGAGGTTTTGAAGGATAAGGATGTTGCTAGGGTAAAGTAGGAGAAGATGCCAGTCAAAGGGGTCACTGGGGCAAGTAGGGTGGGTAGAAGCGATTTCTTGCGACGTTATACCACCGCAACGTGAAGACTGGCATGATGATGGTTTTTGTGACGTGCTTGGGTCAAGCTCCCACGCCTTCCGGCGAGCTTAGAGAGCGGGTGCAAGCATACCAGCAAGGACCCTAGGCAAAGCAGCAGCACGTTACACCGTTAATTTCAGCAGCTTTCTGGCTATTTTGATTTTTTCAACCGCTCGTCTCCCAACGATTTGCAATTAAAAGCTTATTTTCATTTGGATAGAGTAATAGATCGAGTATCGATCTCCTCCGAGTATGTTCGTTTAAAGAGTTAGTCGAACAGTTTTCTTACAATTGTGTATTCCCTTGTTAGTCCTCGGGTCCTATCTTAATCTTCTTATCTACATGTACGTACATGTACAGGTACAGGTACACGTGTCCAATACCAAACCAAGTCTATCGATAAAATTGAAAATTATAGTCGAAATGTATATGTAACATGTAGAGCGAATGGAAATCAACGCTTTTGCAAGGAGTCTTCGATCCCAATCCAGTGGTCAGGAAGTAAATTCTTGTTGGTTCCCCCAGATCTGCATCGTCGTCAGTGATGAATATAAAGTACCTATCAATTTCCATCGAATAATGATAATATAAATTTAACTTCCCATTTGGTATTTGCTTTATTTATTTTTGTGATACATTTATAATATTTTTTTTTTTTTTTTCATTTTGTTACGCATTGTGAAATCTTAGAATTTCGACTATTCCTTTTTTCGAATTAGCATATAGAAAAAGAATATACTTAAAAAAAATCGGCCATTTGGGCTGTTTCTTTAGTTTTTAAAACAATATATATATATGTATATATAAATAAATATAGATACATCTATTTAGATTTATCAATCTATATATAGGTATATATTTATTATATACACCTATATACACATTCTTGTTATATAAACCTATATATGGTATCTTTATCTATGATATATATATTACCTTATACAAACCCATACAGTTATGTCTACATATATATTATATAAATATATATATATACATATATGAGAGATATAGAGACATATACGGATGTATAGATATATATACATATATATATATAGTAACGAAACCACTGAAGCTTTCTTTTTATTCACATTTTATTATTATGTATGATTTTAACTGTTTAGCCACGGAGGCAACTCCTCGTTTTTATTGGAAAGTTCATTGAGCAGGGTGTTGTGGCATTATAATCTGATATTGCTGATGAGGATTTTGAGGTGTTCCCTGATGATAGTAGTTGGGAACTAATTGTGGATGAATAACGTTGCACATAACATGATAGGGTTGAGGTGTGGTTCCAAAAGCAGTTTGAGGTCCCCCGCCTGCAGGAGATGGCTGCGGTGGTGGATGGAACTGTTGATGAGGTTGGCCTGGGGAAGGTGTAGTAGATGGAGGTGTTTGCGCTAAGAACTGAATGGATTGTATAGACTGTGGGGGAGGTTCAGGAAACATTCGCATCTGTAAAGTTTATTAAAAATAAGTATATTCATATCACGTGATTTTCCTTACCATGGGTTGATATGGCTGCGACGGAAAATGTGGCGGATGTGGCGCAGGCTGATAGTGAATAAATTGTTGTAGTGGTGGTGCTGCAGTTAATAATGGTTGACCCGTGGCAGTTGCAGCAGACACATGCATTTGCGAAGCAGCGACAGGACCTTCAAAATGAATAAGTTTGAAAGCAAATGTAATACCAATAAGAGTTTAAATGATAAAATGTTTGATTAAAAACGATAAGAACTTAAGTACTAATTATGGGATGCATAATAATGCTAAACAGTTTCCCCATGCGTGGAAATAAGGTCCATTGTATGAGATTCTAAAATAATCACCAACCTTTTCACTGATTTCTTCAGCCAAGCGTTTAGGAATGACGACGTTGAACCCGACTCTAACTATTTTAGTTACATGGATGGCTGTGCTCAAACCTCTTTCACATATATTAATATAAGCTTATCTTCCCTAAATTGTGAAAGGACTCATTTATACCGAAACTCTTTTAGAGCATCTTTTACGATTCAATGTTCTCCTATTGTAAATCAATTCTCTTCTCTAAGCAACATGCGTTTTTTAAGGGTAGACCTACAACCACCAACCTTACGGTTTTTGTCTCCAACACATTATGTTAGCCAAACCGTTCGGAAAGATCTCCCACGAAGTCATAACACCGTACTAATAACAAATTTTAGTCTCGACTTTAAACTTACGGAAACTCACAATTGTGAAATTTGTATGGCAAATATAGCCACTGTGAACTATTCAAATTAAGAGTCGAAACTAAAAATATTTATTGGTAAGGCCAATACTCCTCAAACTAAAAGCGATTAGTTTTCCACCGCGGTTTACTTCATGGGTTGAGTCTTATTTAGAAGATCGCAAGTATAGTGTCCTTTTTAGATTTCCCGATTCTAAGCCAATCATAAGCGTTCTCTGGTGTACCATAGGTTAGTCATCGCAGACCTTTGATCTTCAATTTGACAATAAACGATGTTGTATGTGTCATTTTACTCTCAGAACTGGAGATTTACGCAGATGATATGAGATTCTCTAAACAAATATGTTGTACCGCTGACTCTCTCTCATTACAATCTTACCTTTACCACTTCTACACCTATGTCAACGGAATCGTTTAGAACTTAATGTGAAAAAATGTCAAGCTTTAACTTTCTCTCGCAAACGTCATCCCCTGAATCAAAGATCTTATTTCATCAACAACGAGTCTGTCTCCACTATTTTCTTTTCGTGATCTGGGCATTTTCTGCGACACTTAACTTAACTTTCGTCCTCACATCGATAACCTTATTAGCAGAGCCAACTCTGCACTCGGCTTTGTTAAATGTTGGTCGAACAAATGTGGGTTGGGTGTAAACCCAAGATTCCACACTTTGACACTTTGACCCTCCATCTATAAATGGCACAAGGTTAACATTCTCAAGTGAAGCTAAATACTTGGGCATCATTTTTGATAGAAAGTTAACCTGGAAGCCTAACATCCAAGAAAGAGTTAAAAAAAAACCACTGTGGCACTTTTTTCTTGCAAAAAAGCCATAGGAAACAAATGGGGTTTACAGCCTCGTATCACTCACTGGCTATACGTCTCCGTCATAAGACGGATACTCACGTACGGTGTGGTTGTCTGGTGGACTGCTTTGGACAAAGCGATCAATCGCTGTAAGCTAAGCAAAGTCCAAAGAACGGCTTGCTTGTGCATTGGCGGTGCTCTTCGTACTACCCCTTCTGCTGCACTTGACATCCTGTTTCATCAGGCACCCATTGACATCTTCAGCAGGCAAACGGCAGCTTCTGCAGCCGTACGCCTCAAAGCTACCTCACAATTGACCAGTAGAACAACTGGCCATGCCGCTATCCTGAACGATTTTAAGAACCTTCCAGGAAATATCGACTACACCACACCAGAACTACAGTTCGATAAGAATTTCCAGGTGTGGTTGTCTGGTGGACTGCTTTGGACAAAGCGATCAATCGCGATAAGCTAAGCAAAGTCAAAATAACGGCTTGCTTGTGCATTGGCGGTGCTCTTCGTACTACCCCTCAAAGCTACCTCACAATGGACCAGTAGAACAACTGGCCATGTCGCTATCCTGAACGATCTTAATAACCTTCCAGGAAATATCGATAAGAATTTATAAAAATATATAAGAATTTCCAGGTCTCCATTCCCACTAGATCATTCTGGGAGGAGGGAGCATTCCTGGGTGATGAATCGATCCGCTCCTTCACAGATGGTTCGAAGACTGTGGACGGTGTTGGTGGTGGTGTTTGCTCCGACAGACTAAATCTTAGTCTCTCCTTCCGTCTTCCTGATCACTGTAGCGTTTTTCAGGCGGAAATAATGGCGATAAAAGAAGTCTTATCTTGGCTGAAAGAAAACGTGATATCTGCGATATCCGTATCTTCTCGGATAATCAAGCTGCTATCAAGTGCCTGGAATCAGTCTCTACAAATTCCATAACAGTCCAAAACTGTCGCTCGTCTCTCAAAGAGATGGCAGAACAGTTCAATATTCACCTCTGCTGGGTGCCGGGGCACAGGGACATCCCAGGTAATTGTAAGGCTGATGAACTCGCCAAACACGGAACTACACTACCTATGCTCCCATATACGGATTCCATAGGTATTCCGATCGCTACTTGTAAACTCATAATAAAGCTGGATGCTATCAATAGAACAAATCTTAGGTGGACAACCGGCTCGACATGTCTAGCGAAAAAGCGTATCTGGCCAAAGCTGGATCTAAAACGTTCTAGATACTTGATCTCCTTGGATAGGAAGCACATCAGTGCTACGATGGGTGTCATAACAGGACACTGTGTCAAAGGCAGGCATGCAACAAGACAAAAACTCCATTTGGGAGCGTTCTACTATAATGATCTGAACGATCTAAAAAACATAGACATTCGTAATCTCCTTCGATTCATCAGAAGCTCCAATTGGTTCAACGAGTAGGAAGAATTGAAATTTAGATTCATGTGGTATCACAAGCGACCTTATAATGGTCTAAGTGTGTCGGCTTGCCGACAGCCACTTCAACCTTACCTAACCTACTATTGTGCAGATGTCTTTCGATGATTTTTCCTTTCACAGCGATTATCAAAAAAAAAATTCAAATTTCTTAAATTCTTCTTTTCATCAAATGTTCTGAAATCACATTTTTCACGGGCGAAGCCGGGCGGGTACAGCTAGTATATAATAGAAGAACAGCCAGCTAGTTTTGAGTTTTACAGCTTATGTAATTTTCTATGTGTGTGTTAACAATAATACCACCAGTCGGAGGCTGTTACGGTACAGATTGGAGTTTGGAACGTGAAATCGTAACCATATTAACCACTGTTGAGAAGCCGCACTCTCGGTATTCTCATCCGTTTCGCAATTTTGAGAAAAGAATTCTACGTAACGTCAAGGCACGTTGTAGACGGTATATAAAAACAAGGATTACCCTCGGAACTCAACATTAATTTCCCGGTTCATATTTTATTTTAATTAGCGCTTTATTGCACAATTGAATATGTATAACCCAGTCATAACAATCAAACCGGTATTCAATTAATATTTTCAGATTGCGCTAGCAGTTTTCATTCGATTCATTCTAAAAGTTTTTCACACATTAATGTTAATTTTTCATTTCTAAAACAAAAATGGTTAGATGCTTTTTAAACTGTTCGACATACAAAATGTTGTATGTCATCATATTTGTATTGATTTAACAAATGAAAGTAACTAAAATATATTATTCGACTAGAAATTATAAATACCTCTCCGTAGCCTTGGTTGTTGCACGGCATTGGGATGTGTATGCTGTTGAGGTTGCATTAAATAAAACGAGGTCTGGCTATTTCCAACATGAGATCCCGTCGAGTAAAGTCCACTTATAGATTGAACAGGTGTTTGTGGGGTATGTGGTCTCGAAGGATTCGGTGTGCTTGGACTCCTTGGGGTAAACGGCTTAGCAGAGGGATTAAGCACATGTGTTTTCTTTGTTATCGCAGGCTTCGGTGTCAACTTTTCTACAGCTAGCAAGTCCGAGTTACTTTTATTCGCGTTGTTATTAAACGATGTATTCATATTATTACCGCCGTTATTATTTGTGTTGTTATTATTAGTTTGCGAAGGTGTCCCTGAATCACTAATGTTAATGCCGGGAGATATTACTGGCGACGTTTGTTTGGCGACTGGCTGTGAATGATTTTGATAAATAGGCTTATCTTGCGGTTGGCTAGGATGAACAAATTGAGCAGATTTTGGAGGTTGAGATATATTCGAATTTTCAGTCTGTTTAATGTTCACATGATGAATCTGCGCCTGTTGCATTATTTGTGTATGAATAGATGTTTGGTTATGAGGTGAAGTGTGTTGGATAGTTTGTTGAGGCTGCGGTGGTGACAGAGATTGTTGCACCTGGTGAGTAGGGATGTTCGCGTTTTTATTGATGTTTAACGGAATTTGGTGCTGAACTGTCTGAGCATTTATTCCAGATAGATGAAAATCTTGTTGGAATTTTCGCAAATCTTGAATTTGATCTTCTCGACCTCGCATTTGTCTTTGTGGTAGAGGTTGTTGAGTGCCAACTTGTAAATTTGATGTCTGCTGTCCCATATGGTTTGAATGTAATGGCGGAGAAATATTACTTTCTTGAACATTTGCTACAGGAGCTGCGCAGTTTTGATTATGCGAAGGGAGTATCGATTTAGAGATGGTCATCTATAAAATAAATGTTTTATATTATTAGGGATTTGAAATAACCAATAAATATATATCTATATCTGTATATATTCGATATCTATATATATATATATATATATCAGTGGCGTCTCGTCAGAGTGTGCAAGGTGTGCATTGCACACCCTGATCTAACCAAAAAAATCACTCATCGAACACTCAAATAATATAACACACATAAATATGATGTGCTCAATTACACTTTACACATCCCATAAGCCATAAAACCTCCATCACACAGCCTACTATAATAATACTCATATTCATCCTTCCTAATTTTTCTTTCAAAATTCCTTCATCGTTGAGAAACAAAGAGAAAAACATAAAGCTCGCACGAAATCTGGCTTTCCACGTACCTATTCATCAAATAAATTCATCCAACTCCAAACTATACACCTTCCTTCAGCTACAAGAATTCATCCCCATCGTCATTCGTCACCCGCACGCCGTACCTGCTAATGTCGTTTTACTTTGATGAACTTGTAGTGAACTCGTGCGACGGTTTTCTGTGCACACGGAATATTTTTCATGTCGGTTACAGAATCCGCAAAAATTTATTCCCGGGGAGTTGACTCGATCCACACTCCATTCACATCCGCGATAAATATAATTATCAAATCCGCCGGAAGAACAGCATTGCCGATTCGCAACACTTCCTTATCATTTTCAAACTTTCTTATCGATGCTGTCAGTTTTTGACTAAAAATCAGGTATGTGGACGCTAAATATCCTGGTTCGAGTCACGACTCACTTGTTTGGGGAAATAGTGGTTCAAATCATTACCTATGCGATAATGGCGATAGAAATTCCTGCAATAAATCTGGCGATTTTTTGGTCAAATTTTTCGCAATATCCGACTCTCTTTTCATTGCCTCCACCATCTTCTCAAATTGTGCACGAGTTGTTGTTCTTTTTCTGCTTAAACATGAAAAAGATATTCAAAAACTTAAATGTGTACGAATTAATTATGAATTTCCATTTTTGTTTACGTTGGCGTCCGCAATGACTTTGGTGCTTATTTAAAACGTTAAAAGTTATATGGAGTTCGGATGGGCTGCGTATTTCATAATCCCCAAAAAATCAAACAGCGTTACCGACATTCATGCACTTTTTTACGGCGGATTCTATAATAGCAAAAAGTGCAAAAAAATTGGCGGAAGCCATCCGCAGACCATTCATCGGATTCTGTAATCGGGGTGATTATTTTCTTTTGTTTTGTTCTGTTTCCGTAAAGCGTCATAAATCAAATATACATGCAATACATCGACGCTCGTGCAAAAAAAAGCAG
Organism: Cheilosia vernalis; assembly: GCA_949126925.1. Taxonomy (NCBI): domain Eukaryota; kingdom Metazoa; phylum Arthropoda; class Insecta; order Diptera; family Syrphidae; genus Cheilosia; species Cheilosia vernalis. The sequence continues at coordinate 48,574,542 of OX421358.1, forward strand.
TGCACGACAATTGATGAATGAATGAACGAATTTAGCTTTTCGTTTAGGTAGTATAAGTGGCTGCAGTTTCGTGCGGTGCTTTTGTTTTTTTGTTTCTATTTTTAATTTGAAAAAATAATCATGATTTTTTTTTTCCCCACCATTACTCCACTATCAACCCGGACGGTTTGAGAGCTATCTACCCTGCCAATATGCCTAGACATATAAGCAAAAGTTTTATGCGCCTGAGAATGGGACACACCAACATAACACACAGCTACTTACTAGCAAAAACTGATCCACCAAGGTGCCACATATGTAACACAGAAGCTCTCACCATTCCGCACATAACCCAACACTGCACCATCATAAAATCATTAATAAAACATAAAACAAACAATAAAACATTTACCGATATACTTCAGCATCCTACAGAAAACAATATTAAACTTGAACAAGATATTCAAACTAATCAATCTAGATAACTTTATTTAAAATTTAACTTCTCCACAGTAGCCGAAAGCCCTGGTAGCTAGTGCCCTCTGTATTAGATTGTAATTTATTTTACATTGTAATCGTTAATAATAATAATAATAATAATAAATCCGTTTTTTTTTTTTTTTTTTTTAAATATGTATATAATTTTCAAGAATTGCACACCCATCTAAGTAATTCACGCGACGCCGCTGATATATATCTCTAATATATAAAAATCTCGTGTCACAGTTTTAGTGTTTATACTCCTCCGAAACGGCTATACCGATTTTGATGAAATTTTATATGTATATTCACTAGATCTGAGAATAGGTTTATAACAAATTTGTATACTCCTAAGTGTTAAGGGTGTTTTCACCCCAAAAACTATTTTTTCAAACACAGTATAAATTACTGTAGTTTTTATAGGATCAACTCTGTCGATAAATATGTTTTCCAAATAATTTTTAAAACATTCCAAGATCATATTAAAGTAGAGTTTTGTAGTTTAGTGAAGAGCATCAAATATATTTGCAAGTATGTGAATAAAGGCAGTGATTTGGCAGTATTTGGAGTTGAAAAGACTATTGTGACTGCTCCTCCAGTGAATAACGACGATGAAATAACGCTGTACCATTTCGGACGCCATTTCGGACGGTACATCAGCACCAATGAAGCTGTTTGGCGTAACTTTGGTTTTCGAATTCATGGGCGGGATCCAACCTTTATTTATTTAGCCGTCCATCTTGAAAACGGTCAGGTAGTATATTTCACGAACGAGACAGCGATTGACCGAGCTATAAATCCACCAAAATCTACACTTACCGAATTTTTCGAATTGCGTAATCGTGCGGATGCGGTGCCTTTGCACGGAAAGAACATTACTCTACTCAGAAGTACCACACTATTTCACATGGGCTCAAACAAAAATATGGACACCCCGCAAACAAGGCAGACCTGCATTTACTGTTTAGCAAGACTTAAAAGTTAGGATACTTTTGGACCCGATAGGTTGCGATGTTGTCGATCTCCGAAACAACTCAACCGATTTCTATGAAATTTTGTGGATGGTATGGTTGGTTTGAAAAACGGGAAGTGTCACCGATACAACAAAAAATGTTAAAATGATAAAATGTTTCATTTTTTAATTCTTTGGATGTTCCGGCTGAAATTGATAGTCGGCTCAGCTATAATTTTGTTGCGCAACCTCAATGGTCCGAAAGTTTGCACGGAACGCGTTTGATTTGATTGTGAAGAAACTCAAATCAAATGTCATGCAAGCAAAAGATTTTGATGGAAAAATTCGAAGGCAAATGACGTGGACAATGATGACAGGCAACAGCAATCGTGGTATTGTGCTCATTCGTGAGTAGGGTTATGGGGAGGGCAACTCAAAGGTACCATAACACTTTCGGTACCAGTGTAGAGAGAGAAAGGAAAAGGCTTACCTTGGCTGTTAAAGTTACAAATATTTCGTCGATCGCTGATGGACTATATTGTTAAGCATCGTGTCTTTGGTTACACTCGATGTTGGATGTATTCGATTGAATGGCAAATAAGAGGCTTGCCTCATGCGCACATTCTCATTTGGTTAGTAAAAAGAATGCAACCAGACATGACATGATATGTGACGAGATTCCAGATCCCGAAACCGATCCAGACCTGCATGATTCATGGACCGTGTGGCGCCATTAACCCACAATCACCGTGCATGGTCGACGGCAAGTGTTCCAGCAAGTGTGAGACCATCACTGGCAACGATGGCTACCCACTGTATCGGCGTCGATCATCTGGTGATGGCGGTAGAACAATCACAGTCAAAGTGAAAGCATTCAAGGCGCATTGTAACCTGGAGTATTGCAATTCAGTGAAGTCAATCAAGTACATCTGCAAATATGTCACGAAAGGCATTGACCAGTTTTTTTTCGAATTGCCAAAGTGATCCGTTTGCAAGTATCCTACGTTACTTTATTCAGATATGCCGCGTTAATTCACTTGGAAAGCTTCATCGAAGGAAGCAAGGCGATGTAGTTCCTGGTCATCCGGATGTGCGTTCTACTGAAGTTCTTGGCCGTATTTATACAGTTCATCCCAAGAATGATGAATGCTTTTACTTACGACTATTGCTGGTGAATGTTCGTGGGTCGACAACATTTGAATCACTTCAAACTGTCAATGATGTAGTGTTGCCAACATTTTTTCCTGCATGTCAAGAGCTCAATTTGCTTGAAAACGATACGCATTGGGACACGACAACTATTTGATTTTGAACGCCAATATACCAAGAATCTACAGAGAGAGTTTTAACTTTCGACTTACCTACCATAAACACCAACAACAGTAGTGCCAGTATGGGTGGAATAAAACATGCTCGACGACTATCAGAATGTCTACGCGTATTCCTACTTAATGTCGCATATAAGATCCAATCCCAACATACTGTGTGAACGTTTCAATCCGTTCTGCAACAGACTAATCGGCACGTAGAACTATGGTTTCCGGTTCGTCAAACCGGCCAAATGTTCATATTGATGCAAATCCTTAAAAATACCATCAAATTTCAAGTCGAGACTCACACCTCTTCTTCCACTTATTTTTTTTTTTTTTTTTTCATTTAATATTGGTAGGGGCTTAATGCATGCTAAAACTAACATTTATACTTAAACGGCCTTACCAATAATCAACTTTAGTCTGGCACTTTACGAAAAGACTCCACACTTTCCAAAATCCCTTTACCAATAAACAAATATAGTTGCCAGACTATCGCTAACTGTAGGGTTAAATGTCAGTGTTGAGAAAGCCATGTTTATCTCGGACATTAGCTAAATAAATCCTCCCTTATGTCATTTTGAAGAGAAGTGTTGCCCAACCATCCAAAATCACGGTATTAAATTTCGTAATAGGAGAGAATTTAGTACGATTTTGTTCAGCCTGAGCGTTTACAACTAACTACTATTAATTAATTTTAGTAAATTGTGAATGTTTTCTAATTTTATTCATTGCAATACAACAATGCAATTTTAAGTCTAACAAACACAAATTTGTACAAATGTATGCAAAATATTGAAAAATATTGCATTTTTGTTTTATTTCTAAACACGTGAAGCATATATTTCTGTGTTTTTTTTTTTTTCTGTTTTATCTTGTTTTACCGCTAGTTATGCGTTTTGGTTGGTTTTCCTTTTTAAATAGTTGCTTAATAAAAACTAAATTGTATATAAGTTTGGGATATTTTCAAGACTTTCTTGACAGTCGTCGCAAACAGAATAAAATATCTTCTTACTTAAGTTTGGACGGTTCATTCCTTTTTGCAACAATTCTTAGTACCTTAGGCGACTCAGGTAGATATTTTGTTGCAACCAAACAATTTTCAAACTCTTTGCAAACGGTGTTTGTTTACCGAGAATGAGGACCTCTAATGAGACAATGGTTGGTTTGAAAAGGTTCACTTCGCGCAAAATGTAGTTGTAAAAATAGAATTATCAGCACTCAGCAAAATATATGCAAAATAACAAGTTTGATAACTTCTGGAGGGGTAACAGCCTAACAGGTAGTACGAGAATATGTGTGCATAAAAATGTGCATTTTATGTTTTTCGGTTCGAATTTCAACTTTTGTCGGTTTCTAAGTTTCCCGAATTAAGTAATATATAAGCTATACACATTTTTATAGGTTAAATTGTATTTATTTTCAAAACCGGAAGCTTCTTAACACGCATCCTTCGTGCGATTTTGATTTATTCGGAAATGAATGAGCCAGCTATTATTTCTATTTTCAAAAGCATTCACTTGCTAACGACGCAATTGTTTTGTTTAGACAACTAATAAGTTTTGATTTGCATCGTCAGCCTACGAATATATGAAACAATTCAAATAAACTGTGCTCCGTTTATTGAATAATTTGAAAGAGATATTATTACGACACAAATGCACTCATAAAGAAATGCGAGGTAGTATTAGAAAACAATGGAAAGCGTACTATAAAAGTACTGAAAATTGTGTCCGATCGAATGATAGGGCATTACTGATTTGCATATGATATTTGACAGATCAGCGGATATTTTGTGCATTTCCTATTTTGTGTTTTGTTTTTTGCTTATAATAAGCCTCAAAGAGCATTGGAAAGATATGTGTTGGGCAAATTTAATTGCAATTTATGTATTGCTTCTTTTAGAATAAAATCCTCCTTGTGAAAGAGACCGTTGACCTTGTTTTTCACGAAAACAAAGTATGAAATTTGAATTCTGCAATGACAACAAATGTAATAGATTCTAAGAAAGTTGTCGGACTAGTAAATGTGGAGGTCTAATTGTTTATTGGTACCATTTCACAAATGCTGTACATTTTTACTAAAGCTGACATCTAACTAGTTGTCGACATTAGTGATTGATTATTAGTAAGGCCGAAAGAAAATAATTGTCATGAAAGCCCTTGAAAGTAAGACTTAAAGATAAGGAGATAAGGAGTGTGCGAGGAGGGCGAATGGAGGAGAAGATACAACCGCGAACTCTATGAGCTGTATCATTGTGGATGTAGTCCAAAAAGCCAAAATACGTCGACTACATTGACTCGGCCACATCGAGCGAATGGACAATAATGCTCCAGCTAAGAGGATCTTCTAATCCCAGCCCCCACGTTCGAGAAGACAAGGAAGACCGAACCTCCGTTTCATGGACCAAGCCATAGCGGATGCCAGAGCGCTTGGTCTGGACAACTGGAAGCAGCGTGCCCGGGATCGTAGATGATGGAAGGCTGCAGTGTCTCAGGCAGAGACTCTTTACGGGTCGGGAGCCCGTTAAGTAAGTAAGTAAGTCTGCAGTTGAAATCGAAACCTTAACTTTTCGTAGAATACGGGATATTGGTTCATTTTAGACATATTAGATGGATTGATAGGTAAAAGAGAAGAGGGTAACCTAAATTAGAGGAGTTTGTGTTAAAGAAAATAGAGTTAAACAGTCGGTAGTATATGAACATGATGAAAGGGAGACTGTTTGGGATTCATCGTTGATGTAATTGTTATTTCATTTGTTAGTTGTTAATTTTCATTCTTATTTCAATTGTTTATGTTTGTTCACGTTGAATTATGATCTATGCTTCTAATCATGTATTTTCATGTTTCGCTTTATACATAGATCAAGGTACACTCTACTTGCGATTTACATAATATGCTCGCAGTGTTGCACCGTTGTCTATTTTTTTGGGTGTTTTACCAATTCCCTTTTGGTGCATACTTTCACTAAGCGACAAGTATACCAACATACTTTCGGTCACTTCGAAGAATATCCCAGCAGCGAGTACTTGATACATCAGTGGTAACCTTTATACGTAACTATTTATCTTAATTTTCCTGATTCAATAAAGCTGAGTTAAGTTTATTTAAACATTACGTGTGTCGGCTCATTTAGTTTTATTTTGTTCTAAATCACCATCAGAGACCACTAGTATTCTGCATACTCAAAGAGGGGCGAACAAAATAGATATAGAGGGATTGGGTTACATAAGGGCTAGTGAATTCTTTAGACCAACATTTAACAAAGCCGAGTGATGAGTTGACTTTGAAAATGAGTTCATCAATATAGCGTCGCTCAGCTTTCATTTCTGTTCTATTATTTTAGTGTATTGCTGAGCGGTAAGAAATCATCATGTTCTGTAGAAATTGCTTTCTTTCGTTTTTTTTAATTTTGGTACGAACTTTTTCTTCATGTTTTCGAAGATTGTTATACAAATAGTGCAATTCGCCATAACCTGATCTTTTTCGGTTTATCGGATGAACACCAAATCTTCTTTTTTTAAAACTTAAAATAATTCTGTAAATTTTGAAACGACTTTCTTTTAAAAGACTGCTGCTAGCAGCACACGTCAAGGACATTTTCACAACTTATCCCTCAAGAATTGCGCACACTGTGTTGTACGATATTATGTTCTCAATGAGTTTCCATAAAATGTTCTCCAACAGCAAAAGTTGTAATATAAATAAAACATGACTTGCGGAAATCGGATTTAATTGGAAACATAAAAGTCTATACCGAGGTAAGGATTGAAAAGTAAAAGAAAATCTCGATAAATTGAGACAAAGTACACATAACGTTGTCTACTGTTTCATTCAATTTTACTAATACTTAGATTTAGAATGAGCTTCGAAAGATTTTCAGTTATGGATGGTCTTCTTGAGCATCCTATACTGGCAACCCTTGAGGATAGAACATAGGCAGATGAAGATAAAATGAAGCTATTTAATGGAGAAATATGTGTTTCCAACACATCAGTCAAACTTATAACTTTTGTATTAGTTTCCGTTTTGTCTATCAGAAAGTAAAGTCATGCGTCATGCCTATTGAACTGTACACAATATATGAACCAATATTAATATTAAAGCAATAAAATTATTCAATATAGTATTATGAAACTATTTTGCCATACCTGTTGTGGACTGTATTCAACGTAGCACTGAGTAGCATATGATCTCACAATTCGCTGCGAAGGATTTTTGGCTACATTAGACACTTCACCGTTTAACTTAGTTTGTGGCACATTTCCTTGATGCCTAAATGAAGTAGAGCTGAAAAAAAAGAAATTTACAACTTACTAACTTTGATATTATTTGATGTTAGAATTTGTAGTTTCTTTTCACATACACATACAGATTTGCAAAATCTTTACATAAATGTGAAATAATAATTTTACATACCTATATCAATTTTCATTTTCCCAAAGTTTTATTTATTTAAAAATTGCAAATTATATTAAACATAAACCTCCCCAATAATCAACTATATATATATATATATATATATATATATATTTCGAGAGATATTCGAATCAGACCACCATTGACGGGTCTCTTTTCGTCTCTCTGCCACTGTAAATCTTACCCAGCTAGACTCTCTGGATTTCTTCATAGTTCTTTCCTGGGTTCGATACCTAGTGTTACCGCATCTGTGAAAATTCTGTTTCATCGACTGGGTCTCCACCCAGTGAATGTCCCAAGATTTTCATTCTTCTGCCAGCCAATCCCAGTGCCAATGATGTTGTAATGTTTTTCATGCGTCTGATCACCGCCTGATTGTCCAGTGTCTCCACCTGACCCTCAAAGCAAGAAGTCCAACGCATGCGGCACAATGCAATCAATAATATAATCAACTATAGTCTAGCACGTACCGCAGACTCCACACTTAGCAAAATAAACAAATCGAGTGGGATTCTCATGTGGTAGATAATAAAGGGGTTACAATGTAATATTGTACATTTCAAGTAATTTGTTGACTATCTTTATGTTGTCAAATGATGGTTTACTTAGTATGTTGACGTTTTCAGATGACGCTTTGCTTGATCTGATGATAGATAGCAGTGCCCAACTATGTGTGGATATATGGATATAGTGTACAAGAGTTCGGTGAGGTTTTGGCTGGCGAGTCGTTTGCAGATTTTGTTAATTTCCTTACATACTAAGAGATGATCGACAGTCAACGACGTTTGATCGGCACATAGTTGGCAAAGTTGTGGTGGATCCTTGGTGAAGAGATGTGAATGCGTTGCGTTCGTGTGTCCCATCCTTAATCTTATGTAGGTTTTTAGTTTTTTTGGTGAAATATGTTGTGGGTAAATAGACCTCTCACCATTGGGGTTAAATTGTTTGTATGTATGATGGTAGCTGGCCCATGAGGTTTTCTTTCTAAATTTCCATGTTGTAGATATGTATCTTATTTAAAATAATTACATTATCTACATGTGCATTTCGATCAAAATCGCTAGAGCGGTTTTTGTAAAATTATGCAAAAAAAAACAATACCAAATATTGCAAATGTTTAGTTTGAAAAATACTATTGTTGATCTAATTAGATGAAACCTGAGTATAACATATTGTTTGGGATGTAAGCGTTACATACTTGGATTTTTAAGTTTTATATATTTCGAAAACGGGGTTTTCGATGATTCCAATCGAAAATCAAGGACGATATAATTTTGAAAACATCAACGTTAATTTAAAAATGGATTTTAGGTTTGGTCATATTATCTTAGTACATACTTAATTCTTGTTACAATTGTATGGAGCATTTTCGAGATGTGTCCCAGTTCCGAAAGTAAACCTCACCCTACTTAAGCTCAAATATCAATTTTGGTTGAAATCGTTGCAGCCGTTTTCGAACAAATCAAACTGGGATGCACATTTTATAAAAGAAGTACCATTAATATTGTAGTAAGGTGCAAAAACATCGGCCTCGAACTGTAGGCCCACAATCCAAATCCGAAGTTCGAACCAAATTCAGGCACCCTAGTCTAAGAGCCGACAGCAAATTTTGGGAGTGGATCAAATTTCATTTACTTGTATGTGTAGAACCGAGGGGGAAGTAATCAATATTTTTGAGTGGTCCTTGAATACAGATTTGCTACTTGTGATTGCATGTGAATTCGTTTGAATACACTGTGATACACTGTGATTCACCATGAATACGCACAGAAAAGTACCTTGAATACACCTGATTACTTCCCCCTCGTGTAGAACGGTAATTTTCCCGATTTTTGTGTCGGAGGTATAACCACTTGAATGCATATTTAAACAATAGATAATTGCGTACTGATTTCAAATATTTAGGTCCCAGACGTTTTACTTTCAGTTTTCCCTTTGCCAGACGCCCCCTTAAAGGGGCGAAAAATCAACTTTTGATGTCAGAGGTATAATCGACGATAACCAACATCAAAAAATATGAATGATTCTCCCGATAACAAAAATGTATGTCTCAGACGTTTGTCCCCGTCAGACGTCCTTAAAGTATCCTTAAAAGACTTTTTACAGAAAACAAAATAAGCCCTTTGTGATTGGGATTCAAAAAACTTTTTACAAAATATTTATTGCAATGTTTTGTTTGAAAAATACAAACTGAGTGGTATTGTTCATTACTCGTTTTTTTAAGTTTTATCCAAATCGAAAATTGGGTTTTCGAGATATGAGCAGTTTTTAGAAGTATTGTTTTCGGTGATTTAAATGCAAAATATCAATTTTAAAGTTTGCATTTTGGTCGAAATCATTATGCGCATTTTCAGGTAACTACTAAGCATAAAAAACATTATTTTTTTCAAAAATCCATTGAACTATAATTTGATAAAAACTGAGTTTGCTATCAAGGTAGAAATGACTATATAACATTAGGACTAGTTTTTTGTTGTAAATGTGTGGACTCAACAAACAGTATTGAGCTTGAAAGTTGTTTAAGGGAATACAATTTTTAGTTTTCTAGAAACTGCCTTCACTACGTTCTCGATGAAAACGAAATGGGGCAATCTCAGAGGAGCAAAAATTTCTGTCCATAAATGTGAATAATTACTCCACGTACCTACGCAAAAATTGCAGTTGTTGAAAATCAATGTCAGTCGACTTAAACAGTACCTATATCTGATATCTGAATCTCTAACGAGATTGCGGACATATGTTCAGTAACCCTGTGCTGGGTTCCAGGTCACAGCGACATTCCGGGCAACTGTAAAGCGGACGAACTAGCCAGACAAGGAAGCGGCCTTCACCCAACCAACAACAGTGAACCGTACGCTCCTATGCAATCGATCAAATTCTCCCTTTTCAAAAGGGCAATAATGATCGCAAATAACAGATTGAACAGCATAGATACCTGCGTCACATCCAAAAAAATCTGGCTGAAATTAGAGGCTAAAAGGACTAAGAGACTTCTCTCTATAAGTAGAATCAGACTCAGCTCCGTAGTGGGTGCATTAACAGGACAATGTTTGATAGGCAGACATGCACGCAGAATGGGAGCACCCTACAATGATTTCTGCAGCAGCTGCATGGACGAGGAGGAAGAAGAAACCTTTCTTCATCTACTTTGCACATGCCCAGCTCTTGCAAAGCTGCGAAAAAGCAACTTAGGGGAATTCTTCTTCGAGGACCTCAGTGACTTGTCTCGTACGGACATACGCTGTATCAGCAAATTCATAACAAAGACCAAATGGTTCGAATGATCTTCAATAAATACTCAGCGTCAGCTAACCACTGGCCGCACCACCATCTCTTAGACGGGCTGTTTTGCAAATTACAATCGAGGGGTAGACTGTTTCGGTCATCCTTCACTACATTCAAAACAAACTGTGACTCAGTCAAACTCACCTTTCTTGACCAAGTCAAACCACTCTGCACTCGATTGTTACAATCACCACTACTACCATGCTCTTTGCAACATCCGCCCTTTCCTGGTGACAAGCTGCCAGAGGACAAAGCGAGGGTCTAACCGTTACGGTCACCACCCCCATATTCGAAGGCATATTGTCCACCGGTCATCCTTGACCAACCTTATTAGGACCTTAATAAGGTACATAACGTAAGGGCGGATATACAACCTTCACCGGTATTACATATCGGTTCACCTCATTTCTACGAGATGTCGGAGGATTAAAGCGAGGGGCTCACTGTTTCGGTCCCCCGTCGCACATCCGAAAACATCTCGTCCTATTGTTATTCCCAGTCTCACTTCTTCAAGGACTTGTCTGAGGAATACAGGCGAAGGGATGGCTGCTTCGGCCACCCTCCCCTCATCTGAGGATAAACTGCCCCCGGTTCTCTATATACGCACATAACAGCAACAATGCCCATTAGCACGTCCGGTCTAGATAACACTCTGGACGCGGTTAATCTTATCTTGCCAAGTCGAACGGTTTCGTTCTTTGTAGTCGGCGCAATAAATTGCTCTCGTCCAAGATTTGTCGGGCTGTATTGTTGATATGTCCGATAAGTCGGTTTCTATGCTTTCTCGCGAAGCTTCTAGTTTCAGCTTCAATTGTTGGAATTCCGAGATCCCTATGGATATCGTCGTTTCTAATATACCATGGTGCTTGTACAATTTCTATAAGCACTTTATTTTGAATAGTTTGTAGAATATTGGCATTTGTTTTCTTGGTACAACCCCAAAGTTGTATACCGTAGGTCCACACCGGCTTTAGCACTTGCTTGTATAAAAGCAGTTTGTTCTCAGTACTGAGCTGGGAATGTTTTCCGAGTAACCAGTACATTTCTCTATATTTGATACCGAGTTCTTTACGTTTCATTTTCACGTGCGAATTCCATTTCAGCTTTGCGTCGAGTGTCATTCCCAGGTATATGGCCTCGTTTGCAAAGGGTATTCGGGCCAAGTTTAGAAAAATTGGCAAGTCATTAGTTTTCTTATAAGTGAAATTCACGTGAACAGATTTAGTTTCGTTGAGGGCGATCCGCCAGTTCCTTGTCCATTCATTTACCTTATTCACTGCGGCTTGCAGTTTTGTAGTCGCTTCTTCGATTGTATTACCTACTGCTATAATAGCTGTGTCGTCGGCGAACGTAGCAAGGGTAGTGCCATCTTCCCTTGGTATATCGCGAGTATATAATAAATAGAGAAGCGGACCAAGGACGCTTCCTTGCAGTACACCGGCCGAAATTTCTTTTAGCTCCGAGTATTCGTTTCCATTTCCAACACTGAAGAGTCTATTCCCGAGATATGATTCTAGAATATCATATAGGTTTGCGGGGAGAACTTGTCGTAATTTAAACTTCAAGCCGTCGTGCCGCACCTTATCAAAGGCTTGTGAGACGTCAAGGAATACGCTTGAGCAAATCCTTTTTTCTTCAAATGCTTTCTCGATTACGTCAGTAGTTCTATATACTTGGTCAATCGTCGAATGCTTGGTTCTGAACCCAAACTGGTGGTCAGGGATAAGATTATTGTCTTCAATAACCGGTTGTAGGAGCCTAAGCAATATTCTCTCGAAGACTTTGGAAATGACTGGAAGAAGATAAATCGGTCTATACGATTTTACTTCATTTGGCGGTTTTCCTGGTTTTAAAACCATTATGACCTCCGCGACTTTCCATTGACTCGGCACGTGTTTTAGTCTGAGCGCGGCATTTATAATATGAAGAAGCTTAATTAATGCTTTCCTTGGTAGAACTTTGAGAACTTCTCCGGTGATCAAATCATAACCAGAAGCTTTCTTAGGTTTTAGGGATACGATTTCACGTTTTAGTTCACTTAGCGTTGCACTAGTGAGTGTTGAATCGTTCGATTGTAATTCCGCCCTATTAGTATTGTCGTGGATCGCTTGGCCATCGTACGGTTTAAAAGTTTCTTCCAGATGAGCGGCAAAAACGTCCGCTTTTTCCTTATCCTCCCTTGCCCATTCATTTCGATTTATTCTAATTGGCGGCGCGGGGATTTTGGGCCTTTTGGTGCCTTTTACAGCTTTCCAAAGTGAATAATTGGAATCTTTTTTCGCTGTTAAACTTTCAAGGTAAGAACCTATCGCACGATTTTTAAAATCCCTTATAACTGTCTTCGTAGGCGCAGTGGCTTAGTTGTTAGTGTGTTGGACTACTAAGCGAGGGGTCCAGGTTCGAATCCCGCAAAAACCCAAATTCCAACTCAGGGTTTTTTTCACTGCGCCACCTCTCGCGAACGTCTGACAAACATCCGAGAGTATAACTGTCTTGAAAGAGCTTCTCAATTAGCCGTTTGGAATCGGCATAACATTGTAGATCCCTTCCATTCGTTCCAAAAATGAAATCTCACACAAAACGAATGGTTGTGAGAAGCTAGGCCTAGGGTCCCTACAGACCTGTTGCGCCAAAAATTATATTATTATATAATAACTGTCTTCAACAAATTGCACAAATAATTCAAATGTGCTTTATGTTGCGGAGCGCGACTCTGTTGCCATTTCTTACGCGCCTTCCTTTTTTCGTTGACCAATTCTTTTATTTCGGGAGGATATCGTAGCCCGTATTTGGCCGGCGTTTTCCTTGGATTAGGCGTATTATTCCAGGAGGCGAGCTGTACGATCTCGACGAAGCGATCAACTTCAACCTCAAGTTCATAGGGTGTCGTAAGTGGAACACTCAGTTCAACATTCTCTTCTATTTCGTTCCTAAAGCCTTCCCAGTTAGTTTTTCTATCAGTTAATCTCGCTGGCTCTAGGTTATTGGCTAGTTTTACACTCAATGTTAAAATAACCAGTGAGTGGTCAGATGATAGATCAAAGCTCTCTTCAACTTTAATGTGGTTGGTAGGTATTCCTTTCACGACGAAGAAATCTATCTGATCAGGTAGTTTTGAAGTATCAGTTGGCCAGTATGTCGGTTTGCCCGTCGAGAGGAAATCGCAACTGCATTCCATACCTGCCCCATAGACCATTCTACCTTTTCGCGATATGTATCTGGAGCCCCAGAACGTGTGCTTCGCATTAAAATCGCCGCCAATAATGAAATTTGGTTTGAGCGATTTAAGCAGGTTAGTATAATAACTTTTTTCAAGCGCGGAACGCGGTGGACAGTAGATAGATGAAATTCTAAGAGTACGCTGACTATTTTTAACTCGAATCGTGCACAGTTGCATAGTTTCAAGCTCTATCTTCAGGTCTTCGTATTGCTCAATGCAGTCTTTAATAAGCAATGATGATCCACCTCTGGCGTTTCCCGAAGCGTGGAAATCATTATAGCCTTTTATTTTTAAATTCGATCCCTTTTTCACGTGAGTTTCAGAAATCAAGCAAATATCAGTATCTTTCTCGCGTATGAATATTTCCAATTCGCCGAGTTTTTGTAAAAGCCCGTTTGCATTCCAAGTGCATATTTTTAACATTGGTTTTTCATTCATGTTATTTTTGAAGCACGCGTTTTCCGTGAATTATTTTCGAGCTTAACCAAGCGATCGAGAATAATTTTGTTTATTTGGCATTATTCTTCAAGTTTCTCGAGAATAACTGAGAAAACATGAGAAACAGAGTCCGGCGAAGTTTCAACGTTTTTTGCTCCTTCGAATGCCGCGGCCTGAGCATAGGTCTGTATTCTGGCTATTCGACGGCCACTATTCGATGGCTTTCCTGATGGTAGCTTTTCAGTAGCGGTTCTTTTGGCAACAGAGGTCGAGGGCCTTTCTATTGTCTCTATTTCTGTTGTCTCTCTTTCTCTGACAATGTTACGCTTTTGAACCGGAGGTTTTATATTGCCTACAACCTCCTGGGCGGTTCTACGCTTTGTCTTGGTAAGCGGCTTTGTTTTTCTATTTTGCGTTTTGAGGAGCACATCTCTCCGCTTTTGCAACTCCTTAGCTACTTCACAACCTCTATAATTTGCCGGATGCTTTCCCTTACAATTAGCACAGGTAGCGAAGGATTGTTTATTTGCTCCACATTCTTGGGAGAAATGACTTCCGGCGCATTTTACACATCGCGGCTCTTTTTTGCAATACATTTGCGTATGATTGAATTCTTGGCAATGGGCTCGATTTTTACCACAATATTAACTATAGTTTTAATTCGGTAGATATCTTCGATATTATCAGACCTCTCGAAGGTAAGCATAAAGAACGGAAGTCCACGCCTTACCAGGATGTTCTTATCTTCTTCCGTTTTTTGCTTCTCTTTCTTGATGATATTTACGGCATCAGTCCCCTCGCTACAACACGATGTGGCCTTTCTGACTTTATTTCAAAAGTATACCACTGGATCTTCTCGGTATTTAGCTTTTGGGACACTGCCCGGTAGTCTTCGTGGTTAACGACGTTAATTTTCCACGCATTATTCCTCAAAGATGTTACCTTAAATTCCGATGTTATCGTTCCTTTAAGGAGGCTGTGTAACTTATTATTTTCCGTTACCCCAACGACGTTTATTGGAGGCGGTGGACGAATTTGCCCTCGGAGTTGTTTTTCTTGCGGTACTTTACGCGTTTGTTCTTTTAGAGGCTCGACTTCAGGCGAAGAACCGGCTCTCCTTTTCTTACTAGGTCTTTTCTTAGGGACCCGATTCGTTTCGCGTGCTAGCTCTTCCTCGTCAGTGTGGTATTCCTGACTAGGCAAGCGTGGTGGAGTGCATTCGCGTTCTTTCTGAATATGAGTGTTCCTTAGAACATTATTTTCTTCTTTTAACAGTTCTCTTTCTCTTTCTTCAGAGTTTGATAGAGTAGATCCATTTCCTTAAGCTTGATTCGGAGTGTTTTAATTTCTTCCTCAGAGCTTATATCTTTCACTGAGTCCCGTTTTTCACGCGCTGCCGCTCCCGGCGGACTTCTTTTCCCGGGGTTGTTCGATCTTGATGGAGGCGATCGAGATACCCTTGAACTTTTAATAAAAGGGTCAATGGATTGCAATAAGCGGCTCTCCCCAGAATCCGTAGAGCCGACCTCCGAAGAGGGTGGATTTTCCAGTAAAGCTGGACTGCCACCTGGGGTAAGAAATCTTTTCGTTTTGTTCATTGCATTTTTTGTATACACTACACGCTCGGTATACGGAGGTTGGATTTTAGTCGCCTCTTACGACAGGTATGCCTACCTCGGGTAAATTCTAACCCCTACCCGAAGGGGGTAAGGGCAAAAATTGAATGCAAGTAACAACTCTATCGAAGAAGCCAAACACAGATAGAATTGTGAAAAAGCAAGATTCGAACAAGCAAAGTGATATTTTTAATGAAAGTCGGGTGGAAAGAATTGGAACAATATGTAAAAGTGTACGATGAGGATATTGTGGTTATTAAAATATATATTTAGAACTAGTCTTGGCAATAAAGATCTTGGATTTCGTTGGACATCAAACATCATAAAGCATCCCATTAGAATTGGAATTTCTAATAATTTTCGAGTTATAAAAAAAGAGTTCAATGAATGCTATTTTATGATTCATATTATAACACAAATACCTAAATGAAAATCATTTGAAATTCGAAAATGCAATATATACAATTAAGTGTGCGAATGTAAACTTTAATTGAAATAAATTGAATCGTCTTATTAAAACTTAAATATTTATTTTAGTAAACAACAAAAAACGAAATCTCACAAATTTCAAGTTCAAGTTTCAAGTTTTCAAGTTTATTGTATGAGTTCAGATTTACAATACATAGTTGTTTAAATATCTGCGAAGCTGTAAAATAGCTTATCTGCAGAAGGTTGTTTACAAAAAAAAATTTTAACATTGATGTGAACAGGTTTTGAATTTTTGAACTTAGATATTTATTCTATTATATTACTAAATTTTATATATATTTTATTTTTATTTCTATTTATTTTTTAGTTGCGTAATTGCAGGAAAAGGATTATCTAAGTTATTGCTTCAAGGAAAAATTGTTTTAGTCTTTTTTTTCTACAAGTTGTATTGTTAATATGTCTTAAAAACTGCGGGAGTTTGTTTAGGATGTTGGGTATTGTGTAATTAAGTTGCCTCTTGCCATAAACGTTTGAGATAGATGGAAGCTCATAAAAACCCTCTGCTCGTCTTCTTGTTCTGTATTTGTGGTTGATTGGTGTTCTAAAGCGTATGTCATCATAATATTCCACCGCTGCTGTCATCTCGAAAATATTTTTAACTTTTATCAGCGTCTCTCCGTTTGATGTGCTATTTCTTCTCCTTAATAATTTTACCGCTCTGTCTTGAACTTTTTGAAGTTTGTTTATATGAGTTGCTGAAGCTCCTCCCCATGCAAGTATACCATATCTCAATCTCGATTCAACAAGAGCATAATAGATTTGTTTTTGCACTCTGGTAGTCGCTTTATATTGCATGCAAGCCAGAGCAAAGAGTGACCCTCTCAGTTTGCTCCTTGTATCATTGATATGGCTCTCCCAGATGAAATGGTTATCAATCGTAATCCCTAGATATTTATACGTGTTGACTACTTCTAAAGTATCAACATTTTGTTGGTTGTCACAGTTAAATGTTGTAATTGTAATCTGCTCACTTCGGTATTGCGGGCTGCGAATATGCATTAGTTTTGACTTAGATGCATTAATGACTAGGCCGTTGTCATGACACCATCTGCCAATTTTGTCGAACTCCGCTTGCATCCTTTTGGTTGCCTCATCTAGTGACCGGTGGTAAACCACAATTGCTGTGTCATCTGCAAAAGCGAAAGGAATGCTTTCCCCAAGGCAATTCAGCATGTCATTTGTGTATAGCAAATACAGCAACGGACCGAGTTTTGAACCCTGGGGTACCCCATAATGTACGGTTTTTTTGTTGCTACAGCAATCATTTATTTTTACTCTGAATATTCGCCGCCTAAGATAGTCCTTCATCCATTCAGACATTTTCCCTCTAATTCCAGCTTTTTCTAACGCTTCTATTAGTTTTGTGTGGTCAAGAGTATCGAATGCCTTACTAAAGTCCAGGAAAAGCACTATTACATGAAAATTTTTACTTAGGCTGGTATTTATCAAATTTGCAAAATCACCTAGAAGACGATTTGTGCTTTTGCCTTTCTGGAATCCGTATTGGGATTTGCTTAATAATTTGTGTTTTTCAACGAATTTCCATATTCTGTCTGCAACAATTTCCTCCATAATCTTATCAACCACCGATAGAATCGCTATAGGTCGATAATTGGATATTTCATCCTTTTTTCCTCCTTTGTATATCGGTCTTACTATGGCCTCTTTAAGTTTTGTCGGAACTACTGCAGTATCAAAGCTAAGATTAATAAGCTTAGTGATTATAGGCGCAAATATTTGTGCGTTTTTCTTTAAATCAATCGGTCTAATACCATCAGCTCCTGGACCCTTTAATGCATTTAAACGCTGAAGTATGTTTTCCACTTCTAAACACTCTACTTCTCCCACATAGATCGAATCGCGTATAAAATTACCATGATATGTATTAGTTGGTGTGTTGCACGTGTGGATTATCTGAGCCGCTTGCTGCGAGAAATAGTTTGCAAATTCATCAGCCAAAATTACTGTATTTGTGTTAAGTGAGAAGTTTTTCTTGATTGTTGCATCTATTGATGGCTTCTTTCTTCCTAGGACTTCATTTATTAAGGACCATGTTTTTTTCGGATCGCATCTTGTATTTTCGAATTTTTGTTGATAATATTGATTTTTACATGTCAATATTTTCTTGTTTACCAAATTTCGTATTTTTTTGTACTCGGTCTGATAAGACATGTTGCTCCTATTATTTTTCCATATTCTATAAAGTCGGTCACGTTCTTTACAGCTCTCTATAATATCCCTTGAAATCCACGGGGTTATCTTACGATAGAGTTTTTTGTTTATCGTCTTTGTTGAAATTTTATAGATTTCGTTCATCTTTTCCACTAAGTTATTATAAAAAAGTTCAGTATCTGTTTCATCAGATATTATGCTCCAGTCTGTAAGTCTAATTAGCTCGTTTACTTTATTCGCGCATGTAATTGTGCTGATGTTTTTTTCGACTCTCTCATCTTTACCATAAACTCCGAACACTACGCTATAGTGATCAGAGATGTCATTTTCGACTACAGCGGAAAGTATCTTACGGTCTAATACAGATGATATTATATGGTCAATAAGAGTGGACGTTCCTTCGCTTAAATTTGTTCGAGTGTGAGATTTAATCACGTTATACAGCCCCTTTGAGGCTAGCATTTCTTGATAGTTGAGTACATGATTATTGGTTAAATCAAGTAAGTTTATGTTCATATCACCCAGCAATATCATCTCCTTTTGTTCTTCCCTTGTATCAGCGATTTTAGCCATATCTTCGACAAACTCAGTTTTATTCGTTTTTGGTGGTCGGTATATACCACTGATTACTTGGCCTGTGTCATTTACCTTTATCGTCAGATTTTCGCAGGACTTAGTTCCAATGTCTAATCGTTTGTACTTCACTGAATCTTTTATAAACATCGCAATTCCTCCACCTTTTTTTAGTTCCCTATTTTCAAATTCAGGTGTAAAGCCATTTAATGTGTAGAGTTGATTTTCCCGTTTTTTAATATTTGTTTCTTCTAAGACAATAACATCGATATAGTTCAGAATCGGGGATATGCTCGCACAGAAAATATCCCAATTTTTCCTAAGAGACCTTATATTTAAACATATAGCGCAAAAATTTAAATCTTTTAATTCATTTTTTATTTGTTGGAAGTCTGGAAATACCATACAGTTCATATCAAATAGGTTTTCTTCATAGTTTATGTTTCCTTCATCCATTATGTGAGAAAAAGAGTTTATTTTATTTATTTTTTTTTTTTTTTTTTTTTGTTTTTTTTTGTTTTGTTATTAGTTTCGTTTTATTTTGCTCAAATCATACATTGATCGAATGGGTATGACTTCAGCATTTTCAGCTCTCCTGGCAAATATCTTTCCACCGTTTTCCCACACATATTTCCAGTTCTCTTCTTTTCCCTTTTGTTTCGCTTGCCACAGCAGCTGCTTATTTGCATTGGTAAGCATATTGTTGATGAATACCGTATGCGTATCATTTTGCACTGAATTTATTTTTTCAGTGTTTCTTAGGTTTTCGTTTATTTTGCCAACTGTTAGCGGTCGTGCTGTTCTTGCGTTTTTTATTATTGTGGTTTTTACTCTATTATCGCTAAGCGTAGCAATAATTGAAGAATTTTTAGATCTTGTGCGGTATATGTCTGTGATATTTGTCTCGTTTATCTCATATTGAATTGTTTTTCCTATAGCCTTGACAATTTCTATCAGATTCTCGTTATGTGTTGGTGGTATATTTTTGATTTCAATCTTGTCTTTCATAAATTGTTGTTCCAATCCATTTATTTGAGCCTGCATATTGGCAATGCATTCATCTTTTTCTTTGTTCGATTCTTTTAGTGTTTTTATTTCCTGCATTAGTGAATCCATAATTGTGTTGTTTTTTTCAATGTTTTTGTTAATATCATCGAATTTCTGTGACACGAAGTTGCAAAAATCCGATATACCTTTTATTTCTGTTTTCAATTGTTTTAGTTCGGTCATTACTTCTTTTGTGTTTAGCTGTGATACAATTTCAGGTGTTAATTCCTCATTTGCATTTTTTTCCTGGGCTTTTTATTTCCAGACGGTTTCTTTTATTGGATTGCACATCTGGCGTAGACGGCCGCGATGAGGATGCACTCGCATTTGTGACTTCGCCGGCATTTCTACATACTTGGCACTTCCAGCTATGTCTTTTGGCTCCCATTGATCTCCATGATTTTTCTGTTACAGTGGTACAGCCAAAGTGGAAATTTTTGTAGCATGTAGGACAAAAGACAAAATCACCTCCCAAGGGCAAGGCTTCTTCACAATGGGCGCAAATGGTCATCGTACTTACTTAGCAGATTGTATCATCAAATTCTAATAAAAGTCACTGTCTTCGGTTTTTTTTTTTTTTCTTTCTTTTTCTTTCTTGTGTGCTTGAAATTTAAGACCAGTTACAGAGAGAAAAAAAAATTGATAGACAATTTCAGATCACTCGGATAAACAAAAATAACCAACCGTTCACAATCAACGTTCAACGACAACTCTCACAAATGGTGCAAAAGTGTTCCAATTCAATTCTGAATTTCGGGCAATTCTCTCGGATTATTGCGTCCTTCATTTTCCATTCGCATCACCAAAAACGCTTATTTTAGAAACAGCTCATATCTCGAAAACCCCATTTTCGATTTCTTCTTCTTCTTTTTAAGGTTCCTCTCCGCTCCGGAGGTTGGAAATCATCATTTTTATTGTATGTTTGCTTGTTACTCCTCTCATTATTACTGAGGATTTAGCCATTCTCGCATGCTTGACAGCTATGTCAGTCTTTGTCTCCCGATTGCTCGTCGTTCTTCTATCTTTCCCTGAAGTATTATTTGCAGAAGTTTGTATTTCTCATTGCTCAAAATGTGACCGAGGTATTCAAGTTTTCTTTTTTTAATTAGATACATTAGCTCCATTATCATCCCTTTTCGTCGTAGACTTCTTCATTTGTTATTCTGTCAACCCAGGAGATGCGTAGTATTCTTCTATATATCGACATTTCAAAGGCCTATCTTTTAATCGCATCTCTATGTAACGTCCACGTTTCAGCTCCATATAAGAGTACCGACCAGATATAGCATTTTACTAATCTTATCTTGATATGTAGATTGATTTCTCTGCTGCATAATCCTTTTTTTTGTTTTTCATTTTGCAGAATACTGTCCTTGCTTGTTCTATCCTGCACTGTATTTCTTTACCAGGGTTTGCGTTCTTGTTGATCATCGTTCCTAAGTATTTAATGTAGTCAACTCTTTCTATGTTTTTATTGTTAATTTTTAGTTCGAAGTTCTGCGTTTGTTGTTTCCTACTTAGGACCATCAATTTTGTTTTTGCTGAGTTTATTCGTAATCCGTAGTTGTTGCTTGCATCATTTAGCTTGTTCATCATGTTACTCAGTTCGTTCATGTCACTTGCTATTATGACGGCATCATCCGCGTAACTTATATTGTTTATGTTGACTCCATTTACTCTTATCCCTCCGTCGCATTCTGAGATTGCATCCTTGTCTTACTCCTCTTCGAATCTCTGCTTGGTCTGACTCTTCTCCCTCTATTTTTATTTTGGCTTTCTGACCCCAATATAGATTTTCAATCACTCTTATATCGTTCATGTCCATATGTTTGTTGCCAAGTATTTCAATCATTTTTTTGTGTTGAACTGTATCAAAAGCATTTTCATAGTCTACGAAGCATGCAAAAACATCTTTACTCATTTCTAACCTACGTTGAACTAGCATATTGAGTGCGAATAATGCCTCTCGTGTACCAAAACCGCTTTCAAAACCAAACTGTGAGAAGTCAATGCCTTCTTCGAGTTTATTGTATATTCTTTTGTGGATGATTTTAAGGAAGATCTTTAGCGTTAAGCTTATTGTTCTATAATCAAATCAGCACAATATGTTGCATTTTTTTCTTCGGTAATGCTATGAAGACAATTTGTAAATCGGTATATTTTCTTCTTTTACGAGTTTCAATAGTTCATTAGGTACTCCGTCTGGTCCTGTTGCTTTTCTATTTTTTGACTCCTTTAGTATTTTCATGACTGCCTCTTTCAAGATCTCTGGTCCCTCTGATCCTTGCCGAAGTTGTAGTTGGTCTCTTTCATCATAAAAGAGTTCTTCGATGTATTCTTTCCATCGGGCTAGTTTGTCTTTCGTACTCAATAAAATATTATCTTCTTTGTCTTTTAACATCCCAAATTGTTTTTTCCTTCTCGTGCCAGATATTTCCTTAATCTTTTTGTGTAGATTGAAATTGTCATGGTTTCTATCATGTCTCTCTAGTTCCTCGCAATGCTGTTGCAGATATCTATTCTTGGCCTCTTTAATCTTACTTCTTACTGATCTGTTTATTTCCTCGTATCTACTTTCATTTGACTTATTTTTCCTTCTTTCTTCCATAAGGATGAGTATTTCATCTGTCATCCACTCATTTCTTGGCTGTTGATCACGATTTTAAGCACTTTAAAAAACAAATAATGCTTATGCCGAACAATATCTTTAACTCAGTGTTCAGCTAAAAGGTTAAGCAATAGTAGTTATCAAACTAAATGTTGCAAAAATCTGTTACTGTTTGCTGCATAATTTAACAAAAATAGTTTTAAAGATTTTGATAAAAATATTTATATCTAGGGTAATAAAATATTTCTAATTAAGATCTCATACTTAGTTATTCTCGAAAACTTCGAATAAATCGTTTTTTTTTAATTATTTCACAAAAATCAATACCCAAATCCCGATCTGTCTTCTTATTGTTTTGTAAAACTCAATGACGTATTGCCAATAAAAATGTAATATAGCAAATTTTGCCCCTTCTTTTTTTCAACCATATTAAACATTCATCTTACAATAATTCCAAATCACTTAGAGCTTACACAATCAGAAAATCAAACTTAATTTGCACTCAACAGACACGAATCGGCGTATTCAATTTATAACTACTAATGCAAATTCAAAAACAATATCGCTTCTTAGATTTTTACCTACCTACGTAATTATTAAAATAGGAAATAGTTATTCTGCTTTCGGGGCGGAGACGAATTCAACAAATCAGAGACCATCAAAATCGGTACATCCTTCAGATAAACTCCAGAGTGTTAGTAAAACACCGATAGTTAAAATTTCAATGTGGTTTATTTGAATGGAATCGAAATCAGTAGAGAGCGATATGACGCAAAATGTTTTTCGATTTCGATTATGATCGATCATAGAATCAGCTCTAAATTATGCTGCGGAGTTCCGGGCACATCAAGCGAGCTCAAAAATTCCGTCGGATAGTTGGTTGCTTCATCCTCGTCAGTCACGCTGTCAATGTTTTTCGATTTCGATTATGATCGATCATACAATCAGCTCTAAATTATGCTGCGGATTTCCGGGCACATCAAGCGAGCTCAAAAATTCCGTCGGATAGTTGGTTGCTTCATCCTCGTCAGTCACGCTGTCAATGTTTTTCGATTTCGATTATGATCGATCATACAATCAGCTCTTAATTATGCTGCGGAGTTCCGGGCACTGTCAACGGATTTGTACGAATACAGTTCTCCAGCGATTTGACTTTGAATAATGAAATGCAAGCTATCGAAGTCTTTATTCTTCGCTGCTAGTATTGCACGTTCACTAACCCAATCGAGATTTTTATAATTTTGTGCAGTTCCGGGGAACACTTTGCAGGGAACGATATCAATCCAGTCGAAACAAAAAGAGGAATTTGGCCATTGCCAAACGCCAGCAGTTGTCTCGAGAATTCAGCAGCCGATGAATCGTTCTGTAATGCGATTCTCATGTTCGTGGTGAATTTAAACTTCTTGACATGCCGCCACAAAGACGACGATTTCAGACATGAATTAAGTTCATCGGCAGCAGTAGATTTCAAGGTGACGGGAAGCGTTTGACGAAAATCTCCGGAGAGCAATATCATAGCCAAATTGTCTCGAATCACCATCATTCGGTCAACTGTCTCTAAAGCTCTTTTTATGAGCCATTGTGCATTAATCCCAAATGATGACTTTGCATTCTCGCATCAATTTCGATGTAGCCGACTTCTTGGTCATTGTGCACGTTGGTTTGTCAACCGTCAGAAGATTCATCGGCAGATCTTCAACAATGTGGCAGCAATGCCAGGGGATACAACAGCCAACGCAATTTGACATCTTGACCGAAATTTTGCAAGAATCAACGAAATGACGAATGTCTTACCTGTCCCACCGGGATCATCGAGAAAGTAAATTTCCGTTGCATGGTACACAACCTTCAACAGCGAATCGTTAACGTCTTTCTGCTCGGCAATCAACAGCGGCGCATATGTTCGGTCTCTTTCGGTCAGCTCATCCCGATCCCGATCATAGTTTTGATTGCGTTGCAATTAGCGATTGAATGCATCGTGCATCGAACGATTTGGCGCTGGTATTTCCAATGTCGACAGCAGACTGCCGCACATGAGCAAGGACACATGTCACAATTATCCGAAATTTTCCAAGTTTGACAACGAATTTTGCACCTTTACATCGCCCATAATCCAAATCATGCGATAGAATGCACAATAAAAAACATTATAATTTTTGGCGTTTTTCCGTAATCGCACATAAAATTCCATACAAAAAAACAATTCTCGATTTTTCCAATTTGCCGACATTTCCGGAGGGATTTCCCAAAATTTTCTTCACGTAAAAACCCGGCCAAGTGAAACACATCGAGATCAGTTTTAGACTAAACACTTTGTTCAAGTCATCTTATGTACATACTAACTTATCCTTAACTATTCCCCTTACGATTCGGAGTGTATATACTTGAAACAGTAGGGTACAAAGGTGTTGGGCCGAATACTGTAGTACATATCACTCTTCTCAAATTAATTTAGATTTATATGTAAAACTAGCTGAAACCCCCGGCTTCGCCCGTGCCTTGCCTTCGCCTGTTTCAGAACAGTTGTTGGAAAAATAACATCTAAGAAATTTTCTATCTTGTAGGGGTGCATGTTTTTCGAAAAAAATGTATTTTTCTCATAACGCCTGAGTTAGCGAATAATACCACTGTATAAAATAATTCGTCTTCCTTCTTATTACCGTTACAGGTATTCGTTTGCAATTGTAAATCACTCTCTTTCAGTCCCGTATACATTTCACACCCTATCTTTTTCAATCCCAAGACCCCCACCCTCCACATTCCATCTAAATTTAAAATGCGATTTATGGAATTGGAATTATGGATGAATAAAATGAAATGAAATATAAATTGGCCAAAAGAGCAGGACAAAGACGGTGCAAAAGTGTCTACAACTTTCATCCCTTCACCCGCTGTAGTGCGATTGAAAAGCGGGTACAATTGTATCAGTTGATAGTTGATACAAATATTACAAATGTTCAGTGAATTGAAAGCCAGAATTTGTTAACAAATGACGCATGTAATAATTTGAAAATTGAAAGTTTTCTTTTAGGAAAGAACTCACACATAATCCTAGTGATATTGATCATAAAATAATAGCATAAATCCTGAGGTGGGACTAACTAATATTATTATATTATCCTTTGAAAGTCTGAATTCCTATGTTTTCAAAAACAATGTGATGTATGAAATATTGACTTCTTTTAATTAAAGGCCAAGGAGGAAACATATTTGTTTTTTTAAATCAAGAGCTTAGTAAATATGTAGTAAAAATAGTGTGGGCATATCTAACTTAACTTCATATACCTAAGAATTTCCATAACGGCAGTTACACTTCAGTCCTAAAAGTTACAATTTCAACTCGTGAAAAGTACAATCTGAAAAGTTAATTTTACATCACTGATTGTGCATGCATACTTATGATTGCATTGCACATCCAAGTATATGAGGTGTATAGGCCGCTTTACTCTTTAATGATAAGGCATCTCTCTCCTTCCTATTTAATAGATTATACACATATTCACCTGCGTTTGTGCAGAGAGTAGAAAATAGTTGTTACCCCTACATAAAATAAATCGTTTCCCTTCTTATTACCGTTACGGTACCAGGTGTGTACAGGATTTATGAATGAATGAGAGACATAGGAACTGACCAAGAGAGCAAGAAGAAGATACTTTTTTTTGAAAAGCAAAACAGAGATAAACAAATATTTCGTACAAATTTGACACATATGGCTTTTTTTTTCTTGGCAAACCAATCAAAATACTGCCTCTGTCTCATTCTCCGTCGCATTATATTTGACAGTGATACCAGATCGGCAATAAGTTAAAGGGGTCAAAGGGATTTTTCAAACCTCATAGTACAAAAAATGGATTTCACTTTTTCTTAAATTTTTGTTCTTGAAATGCTTTAAAAATAAAAAAATTAGTCAACCTACGATCAAATTAAATATTTTCTTGATTAGAAAAAAGTCATTCAAAATAGGAATATGAATGCATTCATTTTCTTCTGCGGCAAAACCGAGATCGCAAGACAGTTTGCGGTTCAAATTTCGAAATAAAGTTGTTTGCATACCAGCCATTTCATTTTCAAATACATGTCGGAGCATGGTATGTACGGAATAGTACAGGAATGTACTGTACAAAAATAGATTATGCTTACTGTAGTACCAGTAACATAAATAAAATCAGAGCACGCGATTCAATTGAAAAAATAAAGAAAAGAAGAAAAAGAAAGCAGAAATAAATAAAATATCAGGAAGGATAGACGTACAAGATTAAAGATGAGAACTAATGAAAATTCTACAGACAGACGGACAATTCTCAAGACAAGAAGTAATGAAAATTCTACATCAGAAGTGGGATCGTCTCCCCCGCGAGAAGAACAAGAGATGGGAAATTTTGCTGGTGTTAAAATCTTGCAAAACCAGGAAAACCATTATGAAGATAGTCAAAGCAAATGGAAATCTATTCTGGAACAACAAAACCAGAACTTTTTGGCTTTGCTGCATACTTTGAAGACGCCGTCGACTGAGTGTAATTTGCAGTTGCCTGAATTTCATCCTGAGAAGACCCACGATGCTCGAGCTTGGATGTCAACTGCGGACATATGCATGTCGGATAAACCGCTGCAAGGTGCTCCCTTGATGATTGTGCTTAGTCGAGCTTTAAAAGGACCGGCGTCATCATGGCTGTCTTCGATTTCGTTTTCTGGAATGACGTGGACTGATTTTAAGGACATGTTCACTTCAAGATATGACTGCCCTGAGACTTCTGCTGCTGTCCTAATGAAAATTTACAATAGCAGGCCAAAAGATGGTGAGTGTCTTGCTGCTTATGCCGCTAGTTTGATGACGTCAATAATGTTAAACTGGAAAGATTTGACTAAAGAAGAAATTGCAGTGAGCACTGTAATGGCTCACATTTCACAATTTGAGCCACGTGTTCAGCGCCTGGCGTTTACAACCCAAATTAAAACCAGAAACCAGATGCAACAGGAGTTGAAGGCGATGTCTTTTTTAAAGAGGGGAGCTCCGGCAACGCAAAGTGATCGAGATGTAGTTGACGAAAAAAGAAGCAGGTTTATGTCCGCACCTTCACATACCAAATGTTACAATTGCGGGAAGCTCGGACATAAATCTATAGCATGCCGCTTTCTAAGAGACAATCCTAGAAGAGACCACAGACCTATTTCATCGTTTGTCCCAAGGAAGGATTCAAGAAATACAGACACAGTTACCTGCTTCAAGTGTCGACGTGTTGGACACTATGCATCAAGGTGTCCTGGTACGAGCAGTAAGGATGGAGGAATGCATAGCGCTCCAAAAACCGAACGTGAAGTTGACATCTGTGAGATCAGTATGCCCTCAGGTACTTTAAGGCATTCCGGTGAGAATATAGTATTTCATTATGATTCGGGGTCTCAATGTTCACTTGTAAAAAAATCAGTTTGTTGTAAATTAAGTGGTAAACAGTTTAATAATGTTGTGACTTTAATGGGTATTGGACAAACAAGCGTGTATAGTACTCTGCAAATTTTAGCTTTCATTTCCATTAACGACGTTTCTCTTGAAATACTTTTTCACGTGCTCCCTGACCATTGCTTGCGCTATGATGTTATGATTGGACGAGAAATTTTGGGACAAGGCCTAGCTGTACATATGACTTTAGATATGTTAAGGCTTAGTAAAGCCAAAGTTGTGCAAGCGTGTAATATCCTAGAGCCCTCACATAACTTTGATAACATCGAGACCGACATTCCAGTAGAGTTTAAGACCAAGTTGCGCTTAATTATTAACGAGTTTAAAGAGCACTTCATTATCGGAACACCCAAAGGCACAGCAAATGTGGAACCGATGCAAATACGTCTCAAAGATATTAATAAAACTGTTTGCCGACGCCCTTATAGGTTAAGTCCTGAGGAACGGAAAATAGTGCGTAAAAAAATTGATGAGCTTCTTGCCGCTAATGTAATTCGTCGCAGTTCATCTCCATTTGCAAGCCCCATACTTCTTGTAAAAAAAAAAGATGGTACGGACCGTATGTGTATAGATTATCGTGAGTTGAATGATAATACCGTTCCTGACAGATTTCCCTTACCATTAATAGCAGACCAGATTGACAGGCTTCACGGATGTCACTACTTCACAACTCTTGACATGGCTAGTGGCTACCATCAGGTACCAGTGCACCCAGATTCCATTGAAAAAACGGCATTTGTAACTCCCGAAGGTCAATTCGAGTATCTCAATATGCCATTCGGTCTCCGTAATGCTCCTTCAGTTTTTCAGCGCGCTATTAATAAAACATTAGGTGATCTTGCCAACACATTTGTTGTTGTTTATATGGATGACATACTTGTCTTAGGCGGTCCTGATATTGATGAAGCTTTGAATCGAGTTCATATAGTTTTGAGTACATTAGCAAATGCTGGCTTTTCATTTAATGTTAAAAAGTGTTATTTTCTTAAAGAAAAGGTCGAATATCTGGGTTTCGAAGTATCTCGTGGGGAGGTTAGGCCAAATTCGAGAAAGATAGAGGCGTTAGTAGCTCTACCCCCCCCCTACAACAGTTACTCAGTTGCGCCAGTTTATTGGTTTGGCTTCGTATTTCAGACAATTTGTTCCGTCCTTTTCTAAAATAATGGCCCCATTGTATACGTTAACAAGTGCTAATGTTAAAGGTAATATTGATTGGAAACCTTCACACGAGTTAATCAGACAGGCAATAATTTCTGTTTTAACAAAAGAACCTGTCTTAAAAATATTTGACCCTGATAATGCAACAGAGCTTCACACAGACGCGAGCTCCATAGGATACGGTGCTATCTTGATGCAAAATAAAGAAAAACAGCACCATGTGATAGCTTACTACAGTAAACGCACTACTGCTGCAGAATCCAAGTATCACTCTTATGAGTTGGAGACTCTCGCGGTAGTTAATGCAGTGAAACATTTTAGACACTATCTACATGGACACAGATTTACGGTTATAACGGATTGTAATTCTTTACAGTCCTCACGCAAGAAGCTAGATCTAACTCCCAGAGTGCATAGATGGTGGGCTTTTCTCCAAGCATTTGATTTTGATATTGTCCATAGAGACGGAAAACGTATGTGTCATGCTGACTTCTTTTCACGAAACCCCTTACCAACACCCACTATCACAGCCTCAAGCGTTCAGCAGAAGGAAGTTAATGTAGCAAGTCTTTCTGATAATTGGTTATTAGCTGAGCAGCAACGAGATCCAGAGATTGTGAAAATCATCAGTGACATAAATGACAATAAGCTCAACGATGACTTACCTAAAACCTATGAACTGCGATCTGGTGTATTAAGCCGCAAAATACAAAGGAATGGTAGGACCCGATGCTTACCTATTTTACCTAGAGCCTTAAGATGGTCTGTAATTAACACAACTCATTCTACACTAATGCATCTAGGTTGGGAAAAGACCCTTGAGAAAGTCTATGACCAGTATTGGTTCGAACACATGGCAAAATATGTTCGAAAATTTGTTGACAATTGCATAACATGCAAGATATCGAAATCACATTCAGGAAAAGTTCAAGTCGAACTCCATTCGATTCCAAAGATCGCAGTGCCCTGGCATACCGTTCACATTGATGCTACAGGGAAACTCAGTGGCAAAAATGACCGGAAAGAATATGTTTTCGTCTTAATTGACGCATTCACTAAATTTGTTTTATTATACCACTCGCTACATATTGATACTGCTGGTAGTATCAATGCTGTAAAAATGAGTGTCTCCTTATTTGGTTCACCAACTCGAATTATTGCAGACCAAGGACGTTGTTTCGCCAGTACTGAATTTCGACAGTTCTGTAGCACTCATAACATTAATTTACACCTTATTTCTACCGGAAGCTCTCGTGCAAATGGGCAAGTAGAACGTACAATGAGTACCTTAAAAAACATGTTAACTGCAGTAGAGACCAACAAAGATTGTTCATGGCAGGATGCTCTTCCTGATGTTCAGTTGGCATTGAATTGTTCGATCAATAGAGTAACAAAATCGAGTCCACTCGAGTTAATGATTGGAAAAGTAGCTAGACCGCTCGACTTAATGTTTTTGAGTGATAACGAGAGCGATATTGATCTAACCCAAATGCGCAGCCAAGCTTTGGTTAACATGGAAAAAAATGCCGCGTATGACAAGCTTAGATTTGATAGGTCAAAAGCTAAAGTACATAAATTCTTAAAAGGCGATTTTGTATTATTACAGAATGAGGAACGCAACCAAACTAAACTTGATCCTAAATACAAAGGACCTTTTAAAATCATAGAAGTACTAAATGGTGACAGATACATACTTAAAGCTCCTAATTCTAAGCGTACTTACAAGTACGCCCATGACCGCTTAAGGAAAATACCCAGTACAAATGTTACATTTGATACAGAATTTTAAAAAAAAATATTAATTTGATAAACAAAATGAAATTTGAGTTATAATTAAATTAAATTCTATATTTTTAATTAAAATATATCATACAATTAAAAATGTCAAAATATTTAGAATATTTGCAAACGCACCTACCTATGTTAAATTATTTCAATTAAAAAAAAAAAAAAAAAAAGCAAGAATTACCTAATTGATTAGAACCACTGCATCTTTATACGCAACCGTAGCTTGATAGAAATCGGAATCTCTTTAATGTAGATCATGAGTGCTGGTACACATTTGACTATGTGTTACATGGTTTGTTATTGGTTTTCAATCACTGGATGGAAGTGATAACCAATACTGGTTGGAGGCACTGTTGTATTCTCTCACTGGATGGAAGTGATTAGGAGTGTTGGATGGAAGTACTGCTTTATTCTATCACTGGATGGAAGTGATAAGGAGTGCTGGATGGAAGTACTGCTTTAGTCTATCACTGGATGGAAGTGATAAGGAGTGCTGGATGGAAGTACTGTTTTATTCTATGAAATTATTTTACTATTTGGTACTTTGCAGATCTTAGATCTTAGTTAGAGTTACTAGATTAATATTAAATGCAATCCTTGAGTTTTTCATTTCAGCACAAAACAAGTTGCTTGGTCAGTAATGGCCGAGTAAGATAAATACATACAACTTTGTTTTCTTCTTATTCTTTTTTGTAATATAAATCACATGAGGACATGTGACATGTCAGAATGGCCGTGTCGGAGCATGGTATGTACGGAATAGTACAGGAATGTACTGTACAAAAATAGATTATGCTTACTGTAGTACCAGTAACATAAATAAAATCAGAGCACGCGATTCAATTGAAAAAATAAAGAAAAGAAGAAAAAGAAAGCAGAAATAAATAAAATATCAGGAAGGATAGACGTACAAGATTAAAGATGAGAACTAATGAAAATTCTACAGACAGACGGACAATTCTCAAGACAAGAAGTAATGAAAATTCTACATACATATGTATTTATTTTTGTTAGCTTTCATATGGCATGTTTTTTGAGCTTCGATCTCATCAAAGCAAAGTAAAGTAGGTTTTTCAGAACTCAATAACAACAACTACGCTATACTTGACACTTCGGGACTCGCAATAGTTGTTGTAATTGCGTGCTGAAAATCCTACTTTACTTTGCTATGTTGAAATCGAAGCTAAAAAAAAACGCCTATTGTAACTTGTATTTGTTAATAATAAGAAAAGAGTAAATTTAATGAAATACCTTTTTTTTAAATCTAATATTTCGTGGCATAAATGTGAGATTTTTTAAATTTTGGCGATGGATAGAAGTATTTTTTTTTTTGGTATAAACGTGGGATAACCTGCTTCTAAGGTCTGTGATCACTGATTTGACATTTCTTTTTTTCCAGCAAACTAAACAAAATACTGCCTATGTCTGTCTCCCTCTGCGTCCCAAGAGTAAACTAATGTCAAAAGAGATGTCATTATATTGCGTGTATGTTTGATTTGAGAATGAAGTGCATATCAACTCACCCAGGTGAAAATCGAAGAAATTATTTAAATTTTGCCTATTTATTAAAAAACCTTTTAAGTTATCGTGTAAATAGATAGCCTAACTGGAACCTGCAGATGTCCTCTATAAGGTGGTATTTACTATATTTAAATGCTCCCAGTTGTTTCGAACGCAAAGCGTTGCAAAGAAAAAAGCGAAACGAAACGAAAAAATAAATTACTCTTGTCCAATTTTTTCCGGAATTTGTGGAGATATAGAGTTTAAAAAAAGTGTAGATTGTAGGCCTAGGTATGCTCTATAGGCCTGTGAAAAGTACACCAAAATATATTCAGTAGTTTCTAAGATTTTTGCATTTAAAGACAGGCAGTCAAATTCATTCTAAGTCGAACAGAACTACACCAATTTTATTTATAAAATAAAAAAAGAAAGAAGAAGAAGAAGAAGAAGAAGAAGATAAGAAGAAGAAGAAGAAGAAGAAGAAGAAGAAGAAGAAGAAGAAAGAAGAAGAAGAAGAAGAAGATAATTAAAAGTGTAAAAGTATATCTCATATCTTTTACTAGCTGTACCCGCCCGTGTAAAATGCGGTTTCAGAAGAGTTGATGGAAAAAAGATCTAAGAAATTTGCTGTCTTGTAGTTTTACAAAAATATCTACCTATAGCGCTTCTGGCAAGATATTGACAACTAGATTTATAACAACGGCTGAGTTGGCGAATAAGAGATATTTTTTCCCACTGTATAAAATAATTCGTGTTCCTTCTTATTACCGTTATGTTAACAGGTATTCGTTTCAAATGTTTAATCACTCTCTTTAACACCCTAACTCTTCAATCCCACGCCCCACACGCCACATTCCATAGGATGTCTAAAATGCGATTTATGGATGAACAAAATAAAATTATATAGAAATTGGCCAAGAGAGCAGGACAAAGACGGTGTAAAACAGTCTTAAGCGGCCCATGCACCTCTCATACCTGTACCCGCTGTAGTGGGATTGAGAAGCGGATGCAATTGTATCAGTTGATACATTTTCAGTGAATTGAAACCAAGAATTTGTTAAGAAACATGTCATAATTTTAAAATTGAAAGTTTTGAACTCACAATTAATAGTAATATTGATCAAGGCGCACTAATAGGCGTAAATCCTGAGGGGAGACTCAACTATTATAATTATATTATCCTTTGAAAGTCTGAATTCCTTTGTTTTCAAAAACAATGTGATGTATTCTTTATTGTGGTCGTATTATGTTATGTCACCAATAATGTTTTCAAAATATCGGACTTCTTTTGTTTAAAGGCCAAGGAGGGAACATATTTGCTTTTTTTACCCGACTGTACACAGGGAGGGTTATGTGTTTCGAGGGTATCCTATGTACGTTCCACGGGACGCCCTCCAGCCCAAACGGCTTGACCGGTTTTTAAGAGTGGGTGTCATTAAATTGGTATTCTTCCCCGGAGTGTCATAGGCTAAACATATTATAAAAATATTATTATTAATTAAAAAAAAAAAACATTTTTTTCACACAAATGTCTGAGAAATGTCAAGATATGCAACACACTGAACTGTGAAATAAATTACTTTCTAATATATTCACAATTGCGGTCTTGTGAACTGTCTGCATTTAGTCATGAATTCATTTATTTTTAATTAAATATTATTATTTTTATTACATTAGCATATCGAACACTACATTTGCGATCGGCATGAAATAGAAGAGCTTTAAAGATTTAGGTAAAGTGCTCCAGCCACACTCCTAAAATGCTGACAAATAAATATAATGTACATGTACACCATTCACAAAAGAAACGGTTTAATACTTTTTTTGTGAATCTAACATACATTTTACACATTCCATACAACTTTTAATTGTTTTATGGAAATTTAACTTTGTACATAATCATTTGAAAAAATTTTAGTTTGCGTCGTACCTACTTACTAATAAGAGATTTTAAACTTTCGATCTTACTGAAGCTCACAATAATTGCGGAATTTGTATGGAAATACATTTTCTCCAAAAACTTATTTAAATAAAAAAGTTAGTTTAAAAAAGCAAAAAACCCGACTTACTGTAAAAAAGATTTAAAAAGATTAAAACAAGACACTTTCATGTAAAACTAATTGGCAGTCGGAGGCTGCGCATTATTTTGTCAGATTGTACGACTAGCCAATCTAGCCACCGCTCGTAACTACGAATTTTAACAATTGAGATTGGTCTGGCCAATCTTTTACTTCAGTTACTTCATGACAGGTTAGATTCAAAGTGGTCATTTGGTTCGCTTTCGCTTTCCAACTTCATTATAGATTTGCCATTTCGGTTCAATGATGTTACTATGCAAACCAACATTTTTCAACATACATTTTTTTAACACAGAAAACTCCTGCAGTTTTTAGTATTTATTATACAAGAAAGGGAATGAAAATCATAATTGTTTAATAATAAAATGTTGCATATTTATCTAATATATAAAATTCTCGTGTCACGGGGTGCGTAATTGAACTCCTCCGAAACGACTCGACCGATTTTCGTGAATCTTTGCAAGGATATCGGCTAGGGTGGAGAATCGAACAACATCTATTTTTCATTCCCCTAAATGTTAAGGGTGGTCCACCCTTAAATTTTTTTTTTATGTATGGGAAAATGCACTTTGAAAAAAAATAAACGGGGTGGAAATCGAGTAGTGATAGGTACTTCATATACAAAACAAAAAATTTAATTTTAATGCCAATTGTTGTTGTCAATTATTTTAATTATTTTGCAAGCAAATTGTTGTTGCAAACAATTTTGAAATTTCTTTTTTTTAAATACACCTAATAAGATTGCTTATGTTTACTATGTCACATTAAGTAGCTTTTTGAAATGGAGTAGATACTTCGATTTGTTTGATGGTGTTTGAATGCATCATTTTTGTTTGCCAAGTAGTTTCAGGATCATTGCATTAGTATGAGTGAGTAAGTTGAAATGTTTGAGATGACGATGATGAGGATGACAGTCAACAGGAGTTGTTGAGCGTTTTGAGTTTTTACGCGCATAACTCGAGACAGGATGGTTAGTTTTTAAAGATTTTTAGCTTGATAGTTTCGATTGGGCCCAAGGAAGGCCATATGCTACTTTATGTCTCGAAAACAAAGCTTTGACAGGATGATATAGGGGATGAAAGTTTGTGTGGGACTCGGCGATTCCAAGACAAATTTGATCGTGCCGCCAGTAAGAAGGTCAAACGTTTCACGTCACAGAAAATCAGGACGAACAGTCAGATCGGAATATTAACAATCGATAGAATATTTCGGAACTTCAGGAAAGAATACCATGCAGTCGTCCATACTGTAGACCGAGATAGACAACAACACAATCATCATCAGCATAGCGTTCCATGTTTCCCACATTGTCAATTGTATGTGGCGTGCTCACGTGTCGGCAAACCTCTCGCTTTGTACGTGTACGCACCCGTAAATGGAACGAAAAATGCTATGTACCATAAAGCACTTCAGTAAAAAAGCGGTAGGTTGGCCGACAAGTAAATCGCTGCGGTTATTGCAATTGTATTTCGCCGGGCCAGCTGAATCTGAATCCTGAATATTTCTTTAGCGCGTGGTATTTGTAGTAAAACAGATTTTCGATAAAATATTTTGCACTCGGGTACGAAGATATGCAATTATTAAATTCGCATTATATTACCTCCATTACCATTTTCATGACACTGTGTTCGTTTAGGTACTTTAGCATCCCCATTAAAGAGGGAAGGTACCAGTATTTCTATATCACATTTTCTTTTTCGTGCGAACCAACTTACAAACACACGAAAACTAATTTGACAGCTCACTTAAATTCGGGAACATTCCGGTAACAAGTCATACCCAAAATATGTGTTTCCCGAAATAGTAATTTTATAAGCTAAAACTTTTTCCTCACTTTGGCCAACGTTCCATTCTGCACTGGAAATAAAGGGTTTTTCAACAGGGACGATTTGACGCCGTTAGACTATTTCCTGTGGGGCTACGTCAAGTCTATGGTCTATGCCAACAAGCCAGCGACGATTGATGAACTTCGTAGGAATATCGAACGTGAAATTGCAGCAGTATCGGCCGATTTATGCTTGAAAACCGTCGTAAATTGGATTCAGCGTCTGGACTTCTGCAAGCGTGCCCGTGGTGGCCATGCAAAAGAAATCGAGTTCCATACATAATGGCATCGAACGTGCTTTCACAGGAATAAAGAATTTCATTGATATCCAACACCGTTTTTGTTTTATTTAAAAAAAAAAAACTTTTGTAGCGCTCTTATTGAAAAACCCTTTAGTAAGCACTCTGATACACTATGCACACTGTTATATACTGTTACGGAAGCATGTCAGAAATGTAGGAACATCGCTTACACTATAACCAACAATTTCCACTTGGGCTATGGACCCGATAGCTGGTGCTGTCGTCGATCTCCGAAACCACAAAACTCTTTTCAATGAAATATTGTGCATGTTTATGGCTGGTTCCCGTTTGAAAGATAGGACACCATCCTAAAGGCGCAAAACGGGTTGTGGCCTTGTGGCACCTTTCATTCAAAAATCAAATCAAACGCTATTTCTATAAAGTTTTATAATTAGGTAAAATCATAAATGGACATGGTCCAAATAAAGCACTTTGAGAAATCTGAGCAAGACTTAAAACGAAATATACGGTCAAAGCCGGGTGGGTACAGCTATATATAAAAAAGACTGGCGTCCGTATGTGAACTCATAACTCGGGAATAAATCGTTCGATTTTTATGATTTTTGGTTTAAAGTCTCATTGGCCCAAAAAAGGGCATTTATGCTACTTTTTGTCGAGAAAACAAAATACCTTGTGGGGATTAGATTGGGGATAGAAGTTATAGTATGGAGAATCGCATTTTGAAAAAAAATTACTGGATAGTGCCACTTCCAATAGGCACCTACAACAAAACATATGTAAAATTTTAAATTTTTGAATTCTTTAGATATTCCGCGCTTACCGCTACACAATTTTAAATTGTGAGTCGGCCCAGTAATAATTTTGTTGTGAAACATCAATGCACCGCAAGTTTGCAAATGAAACACATCGACATTGCTATACTTCAGTTATTTCTATTGCATAACTTTAAGTTTTGAAAAAAGAATTTGAATTGACCGAATAACATAAAGTAGCATTAGCATTGTGCACGCTCGAAATTATTATTTTTATTACATTAAAGAAATTGGGCGGAACAAAGTTCGCCGGGTCAGCTAGTAAAAGTATAAAAGGTAGGGTAACAACAATTTCAGTGTACATCGGCTGATCTCAAATTACGATTTACTTACCTCGACATTAATGGAGAATAACCTTGATTAATTGCAAATGATGCTGTCCCTTGTATTTGCACCGTTTGGTAATTTGTAAGCTTTGTATTATTAGAATTGGTTTGCAGAGCATTCGTACCAGCATTACTGGTTGTAGGAGGAGGCCGGACTAATTTAGTGGTAGTTTGCAACGCCTTTCTCTTGGGAATTGGGGCGAATTTTTCTGGTACAGCATTATTATTTCGCTGTACCATTGATGACGTATGCTGGTTTGAATTAATTGTGGTCATAACATTTGCGTTTTGATTGCGTGGATGTACAATATTTGTTGTATTCGTTTTATTACTTATATTGCACTCTTCTCTATTCGGTTCAATTGGTCGTTCTACAGCTGCAAATAAAGATTCCTCATCACCATTCTCTAAATCTAAGCGTTCTCTGCATATTGGATTCTTTTCTATTTCTTGTGCCAACTTTTCTGCCTTAGCTTCGGCTTCTTTATATTCGTCTGTTTCTCGCTTTTCAATTTGAACGGTATAATCAGATAGAGAATCATCAAAAGTCGATTGAACTCCAAAAGTTGTTTCATTCTTCATAAACATTTCATTAGCGTCCCAGCCGTTTGCACCACCATCTAAATCAAACTCAACTTCGCCATTCATTCCTGACGGATCCCATGGCTCGAGTTCCTTTTCATCCAGTCGAGACACTAGGGAAAGTTTATAGTGCTTAAAAAAAAAACATTTTTAACTTTTATAATCGCATACATACCAAATTTTTCTGAAATTGCATTATCAGTTTGGAAAGCACCGCCAGTAGCATAATTTGGGTCAAATTCTTTTGCCACAATACTGACAACATTGTCAGATGTAAATATCATACAGTTAGGAATAGGCTTTCCCTCATCAAATGTATTTATGTTGCTTTTAATGCAAAATGGAAGTTCCAATGCAACCTTAAGTAAAAAAATAGGAGAAAAGATAATTATTATAAAATTAAAAAAAAAAAAAAAAAATTAATGAACTTACATCAAAGTTTGGAGAAAACGTACGAAAAACTCCTTCATACACATTTCCAGATTTTAAGTGTACTTGAACTAAATTACCAACAAGTGCCGTTGCAGCATGCATAAAATAAGTATTATTATAAACGCCTTGAGCTTGAACTGACTTTCCTTTAGACTGGCGATTATCAGTGGGGTACCTAAAAAATATGCTCCAAAATTGTTAATACAGGTCATCATCAATAATCTTAGAGGTATCGCAGATTTGATACTACTTTAACATCCTTGTAAAATTATTTTAAAAGATTCCTTATCAATAAAAAGCAAAGCGATTGCCGCATATTAAATAAGAAACATATATTAGAGTCCATTTTATAGTGAAAAAAAGCTCATGCCAACAAGTCAAGGCTTTGTTTTTTTTAATCGCCTGTCACTATGCGTTATCATATATAAATGATATAAACCTGTGAAAGCAGTGATACAAACTGAAGCGAATATCTCCCAACAAAACAGCAGAGAGGGGCTGATTAGGGACATGTTCAAGATCTCCTACGATCTCCTCGATTATATGAGAAAGGTATAAATGGACCATAGGAGTGTAGGAAAGAGCAGGATTTCGGTACTGCCTAATTTAGCATTGACATTTCTACCAGTTAATCAGTTAAATGGATAGATAGATTAGATTTATTGTTTTTTTTTTAGAAAATGTTAACAAAAGTAGGTAATTTAACGAAAATTATTAAACACTAGCTGAAACCCCCGGCTTCGCCCGTGCCTTGCCTTCACCTGTTTCAGAACAGTTGTTGGAAAAATAACATCTAAGAAATTTTCTATCTTGTAGGGGTGCATGTTTTTCGAAAAAAATGTATTTTTCTCATAACGCCTGAGTTAGCGAATAATACCACTGTATAAAATAATTCGTCTTCCTTCTTATTACCGTTACAGGTATTCGTTTGCAATTGTAAATCACTCTCTTTCAGTCCCGTATACATTTCACACCCTATCTTTTTCAATCCCAAGCCCCCCACACTCCACATTCCATCTAAATTTAAAATGCGATTTATGGAATTGGAATTATGGATGAATAAAATGAAATGAAATATAAATTGGCCAAAAGAGCAGGACAAAGACGGTGCAAAAGTGTCTACAACTTTCATCCCTTCACCCGCTGTAGTGCGATTGAAAAGCGGGTACAATTGTATCAGTTGATAGTTGATACAAATATTACAAATGTTCAGTGAATTGAAAGCCAGAATTTGTTAACAAATGACGCATGTAATAATTTGAAAATTGAAAGTTTTCTTTTAGGAAAGAACTCACACATAATCCTAGTGATATTGATCATAAAATAATAGCATAAATCCTGAGGTGGGACTAACTAATATTATTATATTATCCTTTGAAAGTCTGAATTCCTATGTTTTCAAAAACAATGTGATGTATGAAATATTGACTTCTTTTAATTAAAGGCCAAGGAGGAAACATATTTGTTTTTTTAAATCAAGAGCTTAGTAAATATGTAGTAAAAATAGTGTGGGCATATCTAACTTAACTTCATATACCTAAGAATTTCCATAACGGCAGTTACACTTCAGTCCTAAAAGATACAATTTCAACTCGTGAAAAGTACAATCTGAAAAGTTAATTTTACATCACTGATTGTGCATGCATACTTATGATTGTATTGCACATCCAAGTATATGAGGTGTATAGGCCGCTTTACTCTTTAATGATAAGGCATCTCTCTCCTTCCTATTTAATAGATTATACACATATTCACCTGCGTTTGTGCAGAGAGTAGAAAATAGTTGTTACCCCTACATAAAATAAATCGTTTCCCTTC
Source organism: Cheilosia vernalis (assembly GCA_949126925.1). Lineage (NCBI taxonomy): Eukaryota > Metazoa > Arthropoda > Insecta > Diptera > Syrphidae > Cheilosia > Cheilosia vernalis. Next base: position 48,615,170 of record OX421358.1, read on the forward strand.
TTATTACCGTTACGGTACCAGGTGTGTACAGGATTTATGAATGAATGAGAGACATAGGAACTGACCAAGAGAGCAAGAAGAAGATACTTTTTTTTGAAAAGCAAAACAGAGATAAACAAATATTTCGTACAAATTTGACACATATGGCTTTTTTTTTCTTGGCAAACCAATCAAAATACTGCCTCTGTCTCATTCTCCGTCGCATTATATTTGACAGTGATACCAGATCGGCAATAAGTTAAAGGGGTCAAAGGGATTTTTCAAACCTCATAGTACAAAAAATGGATTTCACTTTTTCTTAAATTTTTGTTCTTGAAATGCTTTAAAAATAAAAAAATTAGTCAACCTACGATCAAATTAAATATTTTCTTGATTAGAAAAAAGTCATTCAAAATAGGAATATGAATGCATTCATTTTCTTCTGCGGCAAAACCGAGATCGCAAGACAGTTTGCGGTTCAAATTTCGAAATAAAGTTGTTTGCATACCAGCCATTTTCAAATACATATGTATTTATTTTTGTTAGCTTTCATATGGCATGTTTTTTGAGCTTCGATCTCATCAAAGCAAAGTAAAGTAGGTTTTTCAGAACTCAATAACAACAACTACGCTATACTTGACACTTCGGGACTCGCAATAGTTGTTGTAATTGCGTGCTGAAAATCCTACTTTACTTTGCTATGCTGAAATCGAAGCTAAAAAAAAACGCCTATTGTAACTTGTATTTGTTAATAATAAGAAAAGAGTAAATTTAATGAAATACCTTTTTTTTAAATCTAATATTTCGTGGCATAAATGTGAGATTTTTTAAATTTTGGCGATGGATAGAAGTATTTTTTTTTTTTGGTATAAACGTGGGATAACCTGCTTCTAAGGTCTGTGATCACTGATTTGACATTTCTTTTTTTCCAGCAAACTAAACAAAATACTGCCTATGTCTGTCTCCCTCTGCGTCCCAAGAGTAAACTAATGTCAAAAGAGATGTCATTATATTGCGTGTATGTTTGATTTGAGAATGAAGTGCATATCAACTCACCCAGGTGAAAATCGAAGAAATTATTTAAATTTTGCCTATTTATTAAAAAACCTTTTAAGTTATCGTGTAAATAGATAGCCTAACTGGAACCTGCAGATGTCCTCTATAAGGTGGTATTTACTATATTTAAATGCTCCCAGTTGTTTCGAACGCAAAGCGTTGCAAAGAAAAAAGCGAAACGAAACGAAAAAATAAATTACTCTTGTCCAATTTTTTCCGGAATTTGTGGAGATATAGAGTTTAAAAAAAGTGTAGATTGTAGGCCTAGGTATGCTCTATAGGCCTGTGAAAAGTACACCAAAATATATTCAGTAGTTTCTAAGATTTTTGCATTTAAAGACAGGCAGTCAAATTCATTCTAAGTCGAACAGAACTACACCAATTTTATTTATAAGAAGAAGAAGAAGAAGAAGAAGAAGAAGAAGAAGAAGAAGAAGAAGAAGAAGAAGAAGAAGAAGAAGAAGAAGAAGAAGATAAGAAGAAGAAGAAGAAGAAGAAGAAGAAGAAGAAGAAGAAGAATAAGAAGAAGAAGAAGAAGAAGAAAGAAGAAGAAGAAGAAGAAGAGAAGAAGAAGAAGAGAAGAAGAAGAAGAAGAAGAAGAAGAAGAAGAGAAGAAGAAGAAAGAAGAAGAAGAAGAAGAAGAAGAGAAGAAGAAAGAAGAAGAAGAAGAAAAGAAGAAGAAGAAGAAGAAGAAGAAGAAGAAGATGGCTATGCAGTCTGCAAGATTGACATTTTTGTTACATATTTTTTTTAACCAGATTACTTATAAAAAAAAGTGGTAATTAAATACATAGTTAAGATACTCTATAAACAGTATTAAAAGGCTTTGCTCAAGACTTGAGTTCTATAGGATATTGCAGCACTATAGAAATTGCATAAATAAATCACATCTCTCCCAATTAAGAATCTCCAAAATATCAGCCTCCGACTTCAAAACACTACCGAGAAAAGCTCGGACATTTCCCGATAAAATGTTAGACATCTCCCCTTTCAGACAAGTTACAAAGACTGCAATAGATAAGTAAATCCTCTCGATGTGGAATGAAAGTCCTACCAGTTCTCCCCTTATTTTGAATATATCAGAAATTACATTTCGACTGTTAATTATGGAAATAGTTTCGTTCGCATAAATTATAGTGTAAAGGGTTTTTCATTAGCCACTTGACAAGATCAAACTTTCATTATGCCAAAATATTCAGTAAAATAAAAATCTTCATCATGAAGGAACAAGTCAAATAATTAAAATTTACTACAGAAATTCCGAGTCGGGGTTGCAACTTTAAGAGCGTTAACGTCAATTTTCAGCGATGAAGCGCATTTTTGGTTAAATGGCTTCTTCAATGAGCAAATATGCGTTTATGGACAGGTGAGAGCCCTCTTGCGCTTCATGAAACAGCACTTCATCAATCAATACAAATTACAGTTACGTTACGTTAAGTTGTATTCGCTACAGAGACATAACATGTTGGAATGTTATTTCTTTGATCAATTGCATTAATTGCACATCAGTGATGTGGTTGTGTGGCCACAAGAAAGACAGGGAGTGCAACAATCGAGTTATTGAAGTCTCAGTTAGGTGAACGTGTTATCTCGAGAAATGGACCCGTCTATTGGCAGTCGAGATCATGTGATTTAACGCCTCTAGAATTTTGTTATGGGGCTACATTAAATCATTGGTATATGGCAACAAGCCGGCGACGTTAGAGGAGCTCAGACCAATATTGAACGAAAATAGCGGCCGTATCGGTCGAAATTTGCGGCCGAGTCATGGAAAATTGGGTTCAACGTGTCGATAGTAATTCAAGCCAATATATTTTGTCAGATATCTCAAGCAGTTTGGACTTTATTTAAAAAAGAAGTTGTCAAGTCCTTTATGCAATCTATTCCTCTCATTTAATTTGGAGACAAGATTATAGAGCATACCCCTTGGTAATATTCTGCTGATTAAGTTCAAAACTAAGAAGCTTAAGTTACCAAAAGAAGAGGATTTAGACCTATATACCGACGGTTGTACGATGGATATCGGTACAGGCGCGGGCATCTTCAGCGACGTACTGTACCAGCTGGAATCATTCCGAATCAGCGATAATTGCAGTGTCTTTCTAGCAGAACTAATCGCTATCACCCAAGCGGCGAGAGACCTAAAGAGACGGCACATTGTCGGTTAACAAATTACTATTTACTCTGACAGCCAAGCGCCCATAAAAGCCACATACTCAGTCGTGGTGAAGTCAAAGGCAGTAAAGCCCTGCAAGAAATATCTGGACGGAATATCACAAGCCAATGCGGTAACCTTGTGCTGGGTACCAGGGCATATGGATATTCCAGGAAATTTTTTTTTTCCGATTGTAGGTGAAAATCTTCCAAAGACACTATGAGATGCTGACCGGAGTATATCGCCTCGTCAACTTGTGTCTGATGTGATGTGGATGGGGGTTGAAATATGAGCTGATGCACATGTTTAAATGGCATTCCGATGCTCAAGTGGTCTCTTGGATTTCGTGGTCATGAACAATGTTATTTATGGTTTCCAGATTATTTCGACAGCTGCATCTGGATGCTTCTGGTTACACTTCAAAACCATGTGTCCAGTTTATGATATCATGTTCAATTTCCGGGGTTGGGATTCGGCATTATGCAGCATGTGTAACTCATACATTTATGTGGTATTGTATTTAATGTAGGTTTACCATGCCGTCAGACATAAATTGTACACCTGAGCTGGACCAATTCGATTGCAATTGTGACTCCCGATCACTTGGAACGAAATGGGCAAAATGGAAGTGAACTTTCGAATTGTATATTATTGTAAATGGAATCAAAGATCCTGTTAAGAAGAGAGCTAGTCTTTTGCATTGTGGGGGACAAGACTTACAGGAAATATTTTACAATTTAGCTGGAGCAAATGTGGATGAAACCTTGGTGTCAAATAAAAATGTAAATGTTTATAGTGTCTGTGTTAAAAAGTTGAATGAATATTTTACCCCGAGACGAAATAAGACTTATGAAAGATATATATTTAGACAAATATGCCAAGGAAAGGATGAAAAATTTAAAGCATTTGTTGTTCGTCTTAGACGCCAAGTGCATATTTGATAACATCGATGAACATATTAAAGACCAAGTGGTAGAGAAATGTTCTTCTGAAAATCTAAGATGAGAGATATTACAGATGGATGATTCAATGACGGAAAATGATATAGTTTTTCTTGCAAATTCCTTGGAAACCGTAGAAATTCAAATGGAAAATTTTGGGAACAAATCTGATAATAGTGAAATTGAAGTCAACAAAATTCTAGAAAAATCAAGACCTAAACAAACAATTTTCGAATGTTTTCGATGTGGTTCTAAATAACATTCTGCACGTGATACGAATTGTCCAGCAATGAACAAAAACTGCCATAAATGCAGATTAACAGGACATTTTGAATCCAAATGCCGAACTAAATCTATTTGCACAAAAGATTTCAAATCTATATATGTATATAAAAGAAAGTGTCCGAAGCGATGTTATCCCATAACTCGAGATTGGCCGAACCGATTTTGATGAATTATACTTTGTCGGAAAAAAAATATATTTCAAAATGTCTTCTTTTGACCACCCAGCGTGTTACGACAGGTTATTTTTAGATTTTTTTCAATTTTTTGTTTTTCATTTTGTATTTATTTATTTTGGCAACAACCAGAAAAAGAATCAAATTTGAATGTAACATATCGTATTACAATTGAAATGTCAGATAGACACGCAACGTAACGCCATCTATTATCGCAATCGAGAAGCCAATTTTGTTTCATGTGTGGCGGTGTCCACGTTGACTGTGCCATTTGATTCAGTTGCGCAGTTTCTTCATTCGTTGCTGTTTCAGCGTCCATATTGCACTTTGCGAATTCGTGTTTTGTTCGTTCGAATAACGTTTGCCGGCCATTGCGCATTACACATTCGGATTTCTTCATTGCGATTTCGTGAGATTTTATAAATTAAAATTGATAATCTTATAAAGAAATTGATGTAGTTCTGTTCGACTTAGAATGCATTTGACTGCCTGCCTTTAAATGCAAAAATCTTAGAAACTTTTCTTAATATATTTTGGTGCATTTTTCACAGGCCTATAGAGGATACCTAGGCCCACAATCTCCAATTTGTTTAAAAATATATAACTAAATAAATTCCGGAAAAAAATGGACAAGAGTAATTTATTTTTTCGTTTCGTTTCGCTTTTTTCTTTGTCACGCTTTGCGTTCGAAAATAAGTATAGTAAATGCCACCTTATAGAGGACATCTGCAGGTACAACATGGTATTTTAAATAAATACTAGGCGAAATTTGAGACATTTCTGCGATGTTCACCTGGGTGAGTTTACTACATATTACCTAAGCTCATGATTTAAAAAAAGAAATGTGTTCCCCCCTTGGCCTTTAAATAAAATAAGTCGATATTTTGAAAACATTATTGGTGACATAATATTATGACCATAATACAAAATACATTGTTTTTGAAAACAAAAGGAATTCAGACTTTCAAAGGATAAAATAATAATAATAGTTGAGTCTTACCTCAGGATTTAGGCTTTTTAGTCCGCCTTATCACTATTATTTGTGAGTTCTTTTGTAAAAGAAAGCTTTCAATTTTAAAATTATGATATGCGTTTCTTAACAAATTCTTAGTTTCAATACTTCATTGAACATGTATTAACTGATACAATTGTATCCGCTTTTGGTGTGTAAGAATGTGGCGTGTGGGGCGTGGGATTGAAAGAGATAGGGTGTGAAATGTATACGGGACTGAAAGAAAATGATTTAACATTTGAAACGAATACCTGTTAAAATTACGGAAGGAAGACAAATTATTTTATGCAGTGGGAAGAAATATCTTGTTATTGGCCAACTCAAGTGTTATGAGAATATATATTTTTTGCGAAAAAAATGTTGTAGGGGGCCAACAAGATAGCAAATTTCTTAGATCTTTTTTCCATCAACTGTACTGAAACCACATTTTGCACGGGCGAAGCCGGAGGGTACAACTAGTCATTCAATAAAGAACAATCGACAGAGCAATAATATATATATTGAATACTACAGCAGGCACACATTTCGTTTTTCATGAGGAAAAGCACTTTGAAAAAAATTAACTCTATAGAAAATGAGTAGGTAGTTTGTTTATGTTTACTATGTTACATTAATTAACTTTTTGAAATGGAGTAGATATGTTGATTTGTTTGATGTGTAAGTAAGTTGAATTGTAGGGGTGATTGAGATGACGAGGACAATGATACCAGCAACAGGAGTTGTTGAGCGTTTTGAGTGTTCACAATCATGGTACTCTGCTCATTCGTGAGTATGATTATGGGGAGGGCAGCTCAAAGGTATCATAACACCTTCGGTACTGGAGAGAGAGGGGAGAAGGCTTACCAACTACGTTGATAGGTGTGGTTAGTTTTCTTCTTGGCTATTAAAGTTACAAATATTTCGTTTAGACTTAATCCTTTCCCAATTTTCTTCCCTTTAATGCCAACAAATTTTAAAATTTTCGCATCAAAATTCAGGCATGTAAAAGTACGTAGTCCGAAAGCCAAGCAGAAGATCCCACTCCACCGACGAGCTAAGCACAGGCTTAAATTAAACAACCATGCCTGCCTTGCTTTGACCATACAGTTTTTGTTTTGTTTTGTTCGTCTTGAATCATATATGGTCTATAAAAAATCATAAAATTCTCAACAGGTGGCGCTGTAGGCACACGTTTCGTTTTTAACTTAAATTCAATTAACTTCTAATATATAATAACACAATAACAATAATTTAGTCTAAATTAGAAGAAATAAAGCATTAAATTTGATTTTTTTTTTTATCCGAGGGTAGGTGAAAATCTTCCAAAGACACTATGAGAATAGCAAGCGCGTTCTCATAGTCTTGTCAGATTTTTACTGACTAAAAACACCACCCTTCTAAAGATAGTTACATAGTTGCAATTTTTCTATCATGAAATAACAACTTTTGACAGGTTACTTTCCAGTGAAAGATCCTGCGTGTTCCGCAAATTAGACGCGGTTAATCTTATCTTGCCAAGTCGAACGGTTTCGTTCTTTGTAGTCGGCGCAATAAATTGCTCTCGTCCAAGATTTGTCGGACTGTATTGTTGACATGTCCGATTACTCGGTTTCTATGCTTTCTCGCGAAGCTTCTAGTATCAGCTTCGATTGTTGGAATTCCAAGATCCCTATGGATATCGTCGTTTCTAGTATACCACGGTGCTTGTACAATTTCTCTAAGCACTTTATTTTGAAAAGTTTGTAGAATATTGGCATTTGTTTTCTTGGTACAACCCCAAAGTTGTATACCGTAGGTCCACACCGGCTTTAGCACTTGCTTGTATAAAAGCAGTTTGTTCTCAGTACTGAGCTGGGTATAACTTACTTATTACATATTTCATTTCAGCTTTGCGTCGAAAGTCATTCCCAGGTATTTAGCCTCGTTTTCAAAGGGTATTCGGGCCTAGTTTAGAAAAATTGGAAAGTCATTAGTTTTCTTATAAGTGAAATTCACGTGAACAGATTTAGTTTCGTTGAGGGCGATCCGCCAGTTCCTTGTCCATTAATTTACCTTATTCACTGCGGCTTGCTGTTTTGTAGTCGCTTCTTCGATTATATTACCTACTGCTAGGATAGCTGTGTCGTCAGTGAACGTAGCAAGTGTAGTGCCATCTTCCCTTGGTATATCACGAGTATATAATAAATAGAGAAGCGGACCAAGGACGCTTCCTTGCGGTACCCCCGCCGAAATTTATTTTAGATCCGAGTATTTGTTTCCATTTCTAACACGGAAGAGTCTATTCCCGAGATATGATTCTAGAATATCATATAGGCTTGCGGGGAGAACTTGTCGTAATTTCAAGCCGTCGTGCCACACCTTATCAAAGGCTTGTGAGACGTCAAGGAATACGCTTGAGCAAATCTTTTTTTCTACAAATGCTTTCTCGATCTCGTCAGTAGTTCTATGTATTTGGTCAATCGTCGAAAGCTTGGTTCTGAACCCAAACTGGTGGTCAGGAATAAGATTATTGTCTTCAATAACCGGTTGCAGGCGACTAAGCAATATTCTCTCGAAGACTTTGGAAATGACTGGAAGAAGGTAAATCGGTCTATACGATTTCCCTTCATTTGGCGGTTTTCCTGGTTTAAAAACCATTATGACCTCCGCGACTTTCCATTGACTCGGCAAGTGTTTTAGTCTGAGCGCGGCATTTATAATATGAAGAAGCTTAATTAATGCTTTCCTTGGTAGAACTTTCAGAACTTCTCCGGTGATCAAATCATAACCAGGAGCTTTCGTAGGTTTTAGGGATTCGATTTCACGTTTTAGTTCACTTAGCGTTGCACTAGTGAGTGTTGAATCGTCAGATTGTAATTCCGCCCTATTAGTATTGTCGTGGATCGCTTGGCCATCGTACGGTTTAAAAGTTTCTTCCAGATGCCCATTCGTTTCGATTTATTCTAATTGGCTGCGCGGGGATTTTGGACCATTTGGTGCCTTTTACAGCTTTCCAAAGTGAATAATTGGAATCTTTTTTCGCTGTTAAATTCTTTTATTTCGGGAGGATATCGTAGACCGTATTTGGCCGGCGTTTTCCTTGGATTAGGCGTATTATTCCATGAGGCGAACTGTACGATCTCAACGAAGCGATCACCTTCAACCTCAAGTTCATAGGGTGTCGTAAGTGGAACACTCAGTTCAACATTCTCTTCTATTTCGTTCCTAAAGCCTTCCCAGTTAGTGTTTCTGCCAGTTAATCTGGCTCTAAGTTATTGACTAGATTTACACTCAATGTTAAAATAACCGGTGAGTGGTCAGATGATAGATCAAAGCTCTCTTCAACTTTAATGAGGTTGGTAGGTATTCCTTTCACGACGAAAAAATCTATCAGATCAGGTATTTTTGAAGTATCATTTGGCCAGTAGGTCGGTTTGCCCGTCGAGAGGAAATCGCAACTGCATTCCATACCTGCCCCATAGACCATTCTACCTTTTCGCGATATGTATCTGGAGCCCCAGAACGTGTGCTTCGCATCGCAAGAAATTTGGTTTGAGCGATTTAAGCAGGTTAGTATAGTCATTTTTTTCAAGCGCGGAACGCGGTGGACAGTAGATAGATGAAATTCTAAAAGTACATGTGCACAGTTGCATAGTTTCAAGCTCTATCTTCAGGTCTCCGTATTGTTCAATGCAGTCTTTAATAAGCAATGATGATCCACCTCTGGCGTTTCCCGATGGGTGACAAGCGTGAAAATCATTATAGCCTTTTATTTTTCCAGGAAATGAACAGGCGGATAAGCTTGTAAGAAACGGGTCGAAAATACATACATCTATGGCCCTAAAATCAGTAAAAACTCCGCTAAGCACGATTGCAAGGAAGATTGACATTGAATCCTGGAGTAGAACTAACCTACACTGGAACAATCTCACTACCTGCAGGCACACAAAAAAATGATGGGCAGAGGTGAGCAAAAAGAGATATAAATACATGATCGGACTAAGATATGCCTAAAAAATGTGCCGTAGTCTGATATTTTCGTAGCAAGGAGTCACTGAAGTTTACAAATTCTCGAAGTCGAACTAATTAGTTCGAATTAGTCATAACGAAAATTCTGTCAGAAAAATTTGTTCCTACGAAAACAATTACAACAAATCAACCACCCCTGATTGAATTCCATCAGAAAAAAATTCCTGCCAGATGGAACAGTAAAGAAATGAAATATTTCAGTGGAATGATTTGGTTTTTTGTTGTGGAATTGACTGAGAAGTAGATGAATGAATGAATAAATTATTATTCTAGAAAATTTAAAGGATATTTGTTTATATATATTTTTTTTTTTTTTTTGATAATCTAGCTTTGTAATTCATAAGCAACATTTAACGACCAAGATTTAATTCAACCGTTAGGTTTAAGTCTTCAAAAAAAAGCAAAAGAACTGAGCCTAATACAAATATGTAAGAAAAATTATATGCGAATTTAATTTTTTCGGGTATATTAAATAATAAAAAAAAATCCTATGTATGTATGTAGATCGCCTTTTATTTATTGAAGTAAGGATGTTTTTTTTAGCTTCGAACTTAGCAAATAAAAGCAAAGTAAGATTTTCAGCACGCAATTACAATAACTACGCTCTACTTGACACTTTGAGGACTCGCAGTAGTTGTTGTAATAAGGTTGTAATTGCGAGCTGAAAACCCTACTTTGCTGAGTTCGAAGCTCAAAAAACACGAATATACTTAGAACAACATCACTTTTTGTATTTCAAAAACACATAAAGTGTACTTTTTTTGTTAATTAATAAATTAGAGACGCTTACAAAAACATCAGTGGACATTTTAAGATACAACGTTATAAAACTAAAAATTAACAAAACAATTTGGATTCTTACGTTCGATTGAATACGCAAAATCTGAAATCGGATCGAATCGCAGAATCCAATTAAATACCACATTATATTGTCTTTTTGTTAGGAGTTTAATCTTTAATCATAATTATATCCTAGAATAATATATTTTTTTAAAGATTATCAGCCTTATTTATAAACTCAACGTAGAGTCTGCTTATCTCTACGCACCCTCTAAAATGCCCTTACGCAGGAAAATGTTATTTATAAAGATTTTTCGAACTTAAGCAACGTTGCTTTAAGGCTGCGTAAGTTAAACGAGAAAATTTGCGTTTAGAGGCTGCGTAGATCTTACGTAAATGTGTTTTTGCATCAAATGTCATTTGGTCGTCGTCGAATTGTAAACAAAACCAAAAAGAGAAATTAATTTTTGTTTGTTCGTTTCGCATGCTGTGCAAAATTTCTGCCAAAGCAATTTCGTTTGCTTATGCAATTATAAGATTGAAATTATATTTAATAAATTAAAATAAATAAAACATTGTGCGTTTGTGATATCATTTCTTTTACTTCAGTTTTGTTGCTTGTGGGGAATGTCTTAGGATGTGTGTGATTATGTCTACCAATGGTCTGGCATTGGATTTGGCGGTGGTTGGTAGAATAGAAATAGGAATATGGAAATAGGAAGACACATAGATATATGATTGCAGTTTGATATTTCAGCAAAACCTTCGAAGACTTTTTGGAATTGTTTTAGATAATTTGACTTTTTATTGTGTAAAATAATTTAATTTCCAAAGCTAATCAGAGCTGATGTCGGTTTCAGGGAAAAAAGGTAATAGATTTATTTGTTTTCTGTAATAGTTTATCGAAATTCGTACCTATTTAGACACAAACCTCGTTTAGTAAAATTACCGCGGAAAAATGTTTATAAATCACAATTTTAGAAAAGTCACGTAGAGGCTGCGTAAATCTTTACGCGATGTTTAACTAAACAACATCGTAGAGGCGTCGTAAGGAAATCTAATAAATACGGCTGTATATAAATAAAATTATCCAGCCGTATTTATTAGATTCGCTTACGACGCCTCTACGACGTTGTTTAGTTAAACATCGCGTAAATATTTACGCAGCCTCTACGTGACTTTTCTAAAATTGTGATTTATAAACATTTTTCCGCGGTAATTTTACTAAACGAGGTTTGTGTCTCTACGTGGCTTTCATGAAATTGTGATTTATAAACATTTTTCCGCAGTAATTTTGCTAAACGAGGTTTGTGTCTAAATAGGTAAGAATTTCGATAAACTATTACAGAAAACACAGAAATCTATTACCTTTTTGCCCTAAAACCGACATCAAGTGTGATTATTTTGTAAATGAAATGACAGGAGATAGTAGATCCTCTTTGTCATGAACCATGATCTGAAAATTATTTCTACTATTGCTCGCAGCGCTGTTTGTTTCATTCTTGAATGTTGGTGTGCCTGTAAAAGATAGCCATACAGTCACGTTGACAAACTAAAAAATTCAATACTCTTCATAGCACAAAAAATCAATAAGCATTTTTTTACATCCAATAAATTTCCCGTCCTTGGAGATTTTGCTTTTTAATTCTGTAAAGGTATGACAAACCCAGCGAAATATTCCATTATTTTTTTAGTAAATGTTTAACAAAAAATGTTTATGAAATGTGTCGCAGTAAATAGTAATTGTTTCACAAGTTTTCCGGCAGAAAGGTGAGAGTTGTTTTTTGTTTTTACATAAAGTACAAATCAGGTACAAATGTCCAGAAAATCTCGGAATATCTAATACAAAATGTAAACTAGCAGGCTGCATAAATTTAAATTATTTTATAACTGCAACTGTTTTCGCCGAGTTTTTTGGACAAATAGGTTTAAATTTACGTGAAGTGACGATTTTATTTTAACAATCAAACGTATTTTGTGTGTGTGCAGAGAGAGAACTATGGTATTATTATGAAAATCATAATGCTTTGTCTCAGAATTATTCCAATCTAAGCGGACCAGATGTGTAAACTGCGGTTTTCATTATATTTCGAACTGATTATAAACACTTTAAATAAGTTCTTAAAAAACTCTCACCTTCAAAAATTAAAAATTATTAATTTGATTGATATGGCAGCACCCCCGACAAGCAACTGAAATGTTGTTGTACAGAATGTTTGCAAAATGGCTGGTACCATGGTCGTATTTTGAAAGCAACTGTTGCCACAACTCGACTATGATCCGTATTGTTTTATTTTTGTGATCTGATTCGGATCAGATCACGCTGATAATAAAATACGGCTTATGTTTGTAAAAAGGTATCTAAGAAGTTAAATTGGCTAAACATTAACCAAAGACTTTATATGGGGGTAATGATCTTTGTGTTTAAAATTAAGAACAACATGTGCCCTGAATATCTTCGATCCAGTATCCCAGCTGCAAGAAATATACCGTACAGTCTTCGAAATACCAGTGAGTTCAACATTCAAAGGACAAGAACGGTGCGAGCAAGAGCAAGCATTCTTCACGCTGGACTTCAAGCATTTAACAACTTACCTGTCAACATAAGAAGAATTGATATCATAACAAATTTCAAAACTGCTGTTCTCATATATGTTAAAAATAATGTAATTTTATCTTGAGAAACGAATTATCTTATCTTAAATAAACAAATTTTAATAGATTCTTAATGTGTAAAAATGCAGAGAATTTGTTATCAAGCCAAATAAAGCTCACTAAACTAAACATAGACCTAACTTGTTGCTCTCCTCTTCTATTCCCTAAAACCAAATAAAACATTTTAGATGACTTAAGTAAAAGCGACCAATTGCCAATTTTTGGTGTCAATATCACTCGACCAACAACTTTACGCCGATTCTAAGATACAAGACTAACCTAGCTGACTGGGACAAGTTTAGAAATTTCGTAGATGCTTACCTTTGGGAGAGAACAGAAGACCAAACTATTAACAGGTAGGCAGCAATACTGCACAAATGCATCCGCTTTGCTGCTAATAAATCCACACCCCTTACCCCTCCAAAAGCATTAAGACGTGTAGTTCCATGGTGGAACTCCGAACTGGGGTCCTTAAGAAGAGACAAGATTACTACTAGGATACAATTTAAAAGAAACCCAACCCAAGGAAACTTGATAGCTTATAAAAAATCAAATGCCAAATTTCGAAGACTTTCAAAAAACAGAAAAGTTGTTTTCGACGTTTTAACGAATTCACTTCATCTATTAGTCCAAATTCCTCAACTACCCAACTTTGGCAAAACATCCGCAGGCTTGTTGGTGCCCCCACTGGTCTTACTATCAAACAAATTAATTCCTCGGCCGGACCGCTAACCTCCCCCGTTAATATCGGCAACTTCTTCAGCCAAAGTTGGTCCCAATAATCCGAAGATACAAACTTTCCCTACAAATTCAACATAAAGAAGCGGCAAGCCCTGAATAATCACGTTACATCGACAAATAACCCATTAGCTAAGTGTATAGAGCAATCAATCTCAAATATCGAATTTGAAAATTGTCTAAGCCTGGTTAAAGGTAAAACTTCAGGTCGAGACAAAATCTCCTATCCCATGATAAAAAACTTAACTATCACTACTCCCTTGCGCCTCAAAATTTCTGGAAAAAATAATAGCTTCCCGTCTTCTTTGGTACATTGAATCAGCAGAAAGCTAATGAGCAAAAACCAACTTGCATTCAAACCATAACGAGGATGTATCGGTGCCATGCTGCATGATTGGGTAATAAACAATGCTATTTCCGTCCGAAGTCGCATCTCAGTCCTTGCACTAGATTTCGAAAAGGCTTTCGACCGCATTGGCATACACCTGGTACTACAAAAACTAAAGGATTGGTGCATAGGACCGAAAATCCTTTCTGATCAACAGAATATTTTCTGTGAAAGTCGAGAATGCCTTCTCATCCAGTAATAAGCAGGTATAAAAAATTACATCACTGCGTATACGCAGATGACGTGGACGTCTATATCATCTGTCGACAAAACAGTCAAAAACAGATTAACACTTGGCTCGCCAGAGTAATAAAAGATATACTGAAATGGACTGCCTCGTCTGGGGCCAACCTATCTATGCAAAAATGTAAAATCCTCCATGTCTGTCGTAAACGTACATGTCAGAATGTAGACCTAAGACTAAATATCATTATTATTATATATATATATATTATTATATATATAGTGGAAAGATCATTTATAGAAATTAAGAAATCGCTAGCTGCAAGGTGTAATATAATTAAGTATCTCTCTAGTAATAAGAGTAGTGCACATATAAATTCACTTTGTAATGTAACTAGATCACTTATATCTAGTAAGATTGACTATGCTTTATCCATATACGAATCCTCCCCAAAGTCTACGCTACAAATCATCAAGGCTCCATATCACCAAGCCGCCAGAAGAAGCATCAACGCCTACCACACATCCCCCAAAACACATACTAGCAGAAGCGGGGCTGCCATAAGTTGAAGACCGTTACTGGGAAATCTAGGCTAACATCTTGACTAAACTTTCCTTCGCAACTGGCTCTATCATTGACAAAGACGTCCTCACCATACTCAAACTCAAGCGAAAAAAAAAAGAATACCATCCATGGAAATACCTTTTAAAGTTTTCACCAAATTCCCCTCGGCACAGCCACCATGGACAATTGGCAACAACTCCGTAAGACTAGAACTCAGCAAACTCCCTAAAGGAAGCACCAACAGTCGATTATACCGCTCGCTATTCCAAGGCATAGCATCCGAACTAACCTCTACACAGATGGCTCTAAAACCGAACACAACACGGGATTTGTAGTCACCTTAGAGGATGACACTCTACTCAGGCAAGGGATTGTATCCGAAAGCGCATCCATCTTTACAACAGAAGCTCTTGCCATCTTGGAAGCGGTAGAACTTACAAGCCTGCTAAACGGCAAGTTTGTTATCTGCTCCGACAGTCTCTCCGTCTTGCGTGGAATCCTTAAAACAGAAAACAATGTCTAAATCGTATCTAGAATCCGAAACAAGTTGCTCAAAGACATAGCCAAGACAAAGTTAATGTGGGTGCCAGGACATGTTGTCATACACGTCAATGGAGCAGCCGAAAATGTCGCAATCTCAGCCTGTGTCGCCCCCACCTTTTTGTTCAACACTTACAGCCAAGACGATCTTAAATGCTTAATAGCCTCTGCAGCTAGCACTCGAAATTTTCGAAACTACATTTCTCAGCTAAATATTTGAGCGCTACGATATACTCCATTACAGTCTTTGGTTCTTTTTCAGCCTTATAGAACTTAAAGGAATCTGATTTTTCAGGCTTAAAATATTTTGTCAGCTCCTTTATTAACTCATCGTATGATTTAGTACTTGGATCGTCTGGTGAAAACAGTTTTCTGAAACCTTTCTTTGACTCTTAGGGCCGGTCTGTTCACAGCTGGTTGGGTTAGGTTACCATAGATTTAGGTTAACAAATGATTATTTTTTTTTTTTTTTAAACCTTCTGACTATGCCTGAGCAATAAAGATCTATTGTGCCATAGGGCCAGAATATTGTTTAGGCTAGCATGTTCTCTACTTTCTAATAAAGTTATTTAAGTTGCTAGCAGATGACTTCTTCATCTCTTCAGGGCTCCCTGTAGATAGTTCTTCTGATTCCACATAGGGCTGGACACTCACATATTATGTGCTCAGTTGTTTCGTCTTCTTCAAGACACAACCGACAGAGTGAGGAGTCAGTTAAATTTATTTTATTTTATTTAGGTGATATCGTAGGTGGTGATGTCCTGTGAGGAAACCAGTGAGATTTTTAATATCATGCCTGTTTAGACTTAAAATTTTATTGGCATCTTTATTGAACGGCTGTATAGCACGCTTGGCCTGTCCTAGACCTGAGATGCTCTCCCAATATGAAATACATCTGGTGTGTTCCCATCTTTTGATGACAAAATTAATAGACTATTTGGGAGCATAGTGCATAGCAGAAGGGTTCAGGTCCTGTGAAAGGAGTTTCAGAGCCCAATCTGGCCATTTCGCCGGCTTTCTCGTTTCCCTCAAAACCCTCATGGCCCGGAATCCACCAGAGTTTGGTTTTATTGGAGTCATTTGGAGTCAATAATATGATAGCTTAGGGCGTCAATAGCTGCTTAACTGTCCGTGAGTATATGGATGTGAATGCCTTTAATACCAGTGTTGTATATGTGACTAGCACACTCTTGGATTGTGTGGAGTTCAGCCTGAAGCACGCTTGGACTAGCCCCCATCGGTATTGAGATATTATGGTAAGGTCCGTGGAACCCAGCTCCCACTCCTGTTTCCAATTTGGAGCCATCCGTATACCACTTTAGGCCATTTTGGCAAGTAGGTGGGCTATTACTCGCCCATGCTTCTCTAATAGGGATCTCTGTAGAGAACCGCTTATCGAAACATAAAGTCTTTGGGAGGCGGTCTGTTACCTCGCAGATCATGTCAAGTTCTGGATTTTCAGAGAACAAATCGTTTAACTCAGGACGTTCACTGAGACTTGTCTCTTTCATTTGGATCAAACTTGTCGAAGTGCGGATCGCCACTTTGTTTATGTGAATGTGGAGAGGTGTTAGTCCTATCAAAGCTTCTATAGCCGCAGTAGGACAGGTACCACTGATTATAAGTCAGTGACAAGCAATGAGTGTTTGTTGAGCAAACAATTCGTTCCATTTTTCCATTTTATTTGTCAATTCAGTGATTTTTTGTTTTTCGGGTCCTTTGGTTTTTTTGGTTTTTGATAAGTAATTTGTTTAGGTAGATTTTTTATTAGTGTATTTAGTTTTATTTATCTTACTAAACAAAAAAAAAAAAGAATGTCATACACGAATTTTTTAAGAACTGAAGAATGGAACCTTGTTCTTGTGAGACAATAAGCAATTTTTTGAAACCCAAACCGAAACAAGGCGAGTGTTTCGACAAGTAACTCGATTCACGCGAATTGTTAGACTCGCTAATGATAATAGGCCTATAAGAGTTATTAGGTAGTGCATTGATTTTATTGTCAGGCGATTTCAGACAAACATTGCCCGTCATTCCTATTGATCGACAGCAGCTGCTGATGAAATTAACACTTGCTTAAAGTCTTCACATTTATGGAGATTCGTTACTTCAGTGTGGTTAGCTTCACTTTTAACGGCTTTTAACTAACACAACATGAGACCTGACTGTGATTTTTCTTCTCTTCACATTTCACAAACTTTTTGATTACACTGTCAACGAAATAGTCCAGTGTGTTTTATGACGTCCCAAAGTAGTAAAGTTGTGTTATCGTTTCCCATTTCTTTAAGCGTGTAATTACCGGGCAACGCATTCGGGACGTATTTACCTTACTGTCGCAATGCTCGTCATCGCATGGGTCCAACGTTGACAAAGTAAACATTCATCGGTGATTACGGACATATCGCACATAAAAAATTTAACACGGCTCCTGACATGTTCCGTCGTTTATTTATGAGCAGCTCATCCAAACTAAAGGCTAGCAAGTGGAACTTTGTTTTCACAGACGGATCTAAAAACAACTTCAGCACATCTTTTGCTGCTTCTCATGAAAACGGTTCTATAATAAGCATAGGCATATTACCAACTGACGCAGTAGCTTTACAAAAAGCCATAACTCAACAGCTAAATTACGCAGCAAATTCATCTTATGCACCGACAGCCTATCAGTTTTAAGGGCAGTTATCAATCCTAACCACAACACCAGTATTATAAACAGGATCAGGGACTGCCTTATAAAAAGATCCGGAAAACTGAGGCTTATGTGGGTACCAAGTCACGTAGGGATACAAGGCAATGAACACGCTGACACCGCTGCTAATCGTACGCATTATGTTCCTGTTTACAAATTCGACACCTACACTAAATTGGACCTTCTCAGAATGGCTAATCGCAAGCTCAAAGCAAAAGAACTTTTCGACTGGAGCAACTACCATCACCACTACTCATCCATAAATCCAACCAAATCAAAACCAAAATACCCACTTACTGCATTGAAACGTAATGATCACTGTTTTCGTTAGATTACGACTGGGACATACGGCCATTACACACCAGCATCTCTTAAATCCAACCAAATCAAAACCAAAATACCCACTTACTGCATTGAAACGTATGATCACTGTTTTCGTTAGATTACGACTGGGACATACGGCCATTACACACCAGCATCTCTTAAAGGCTGAAGGACCTACCCTGTGCCAATTATGCAACTCCAACATCGACATCAACCATGTATTAGGCATAGGCGAATGCCCATCATTTACAACTGCAAACCGTCTACTACCTGCTAACATATCAGCCCACGAAATCCTTAGTAACCCCAATCATGATAACATTACGCAAACGTACAACCGTATCAAAAGTTTAGTATAATTTATAGATTTAAATCACCATAGAGCCGAAAGTCCTCGCAGCTAACAATTTATAATAATAATAATAAATAAAAAAAAAATGCGTGAGATGGCTGGTTCTGAAATGCGGAAAAGAAGTTGCAGACAACGAAAACTCTGGTCACTCGCCAGGTAGCGTAGCTTGAGCACCAAACGTACCTCGGCCAAAATGCTCGTTCGCATTATTTGTTCGTTGTTTCTTCATTAAAACTAAAAAATACGATAACAAGATTTCGATATCTACATTTGTTTTCACCTTTTTAACGTTGCGTTGATGCATTTTTTCGTCACGTTAAAGAGTCAACTTTGACCCATCCTAGTCTTATATCCCTGTTCCGAGCTATTTATTGTTAACTGGAATAATAATATAGGTAATTATTAAGTTATTTATTTCAGACACCACACGTTGTTTTCAGTCTTCGTACAAAAATGTTTCAATATAGATGCGCTTTGATATCCATTTCTTAGGGCAGTCATATGTGAGTAAGTTCCTATTGTGTTACCAGCAAAAGTAACACAACTTCCATGTTTTGGAACAGGGCCTAGGTATGTAGATTAATTTCGAAATGTAAACTCCGCCATCGTTGATAAAATTGGTGATGTGACAAATTAAGACCAACCCAGAAGAAAGTCAAATGCCTTGAGACAAACTTAACCAGAAATCCTAACTCTGCCATTGGTTAATTATTTATTAACACAGCTGAGGAAAAAGTCTTACTTGATTTAATCACACGTCTATGTTCTGGTGAACATTTCGGTCACATTTTACCTGTCTTGATCGAAACGCAACATTGCCGCAGAAAATGACAACTAATATGCAATCTCAAATAACCGACGACTGTAATCCCAATACATATATATAAATAATAAAGACAGATTTAACTTTATAAGAAAACTTTATACATTAGTCAAAAGGAATTTGATTATCCTAGTACACAAGCAGCTCCCAACATCCAACCTTGCCAATTGCTTAGAAATGTTTCCATTTACAATATTCTTCTTGTATAATTATAATCGTTAGATTTAATTCCCAAGCGATACAAATATTTGCACACTTTAGCCTGCCTGCAGTAATTTAAAAATGTAATCCAGCAATCTTTGTTGTACATCTCTTGAAAAAAAGTATTTAAAAAGAGATAGATATGTACCATAAAGGCATAAAACGCATAACCTAATTAAGAACGTACGAAAATTTCTTCACACAATTTTTTAACGTAATGGGCGGATTTAACTATTACAATTTTTTTGTTTATGCATGTGTATGAAATGTATGTTTACGCAATGTATTATCTTCAATATATCAATATTATATAGATAAAATATAAGTTATTATGTCAATGTTTATAGAGAAGAACCGATTATAATTGCTGAGTACCTACATAATGTGCAAATGACCATGTAGATATAGCCCCATATCTATTAATATATGTGCAAACATATAATGCATATGTCTTATATTCATACGTAGCTGAGAACAATAATAATTATTTATATTACAAAATTTTATTAAAAATTTTAGTACCTTGACAAACCAGCGGGACGACTCTTTCTTTTACTGCCGTTCATCACGTTAATTAGTTTTTATATCTAACAATATCAAGTCAAAAAAGTTTAAAACTGGAAAACTTGTTTTTTTTTTGCAAGATTTATTCTTAAGTTTTTAAAGTCGCAGAATTTCTATAGATGTACTATAATACAATCTCTGAAGTTATAAGTATACGGGTTTTCAAACTTTCATACAACTTTCTTTATAGATTAGTGAGAAAAAATTAACAAACTAACAACAATTATTGCTTCGGAGAACTGCACACATACTTTAATAAATCTATATTTTGCCACAAATATTACAACTGACACATCAATTAAACTTTAGACCAAAAGATAAAACTAATAGAGGGTAAAGTAGGCAAATATACAATATAATGATAGATACACCACTTTCCAACAGTGAAACCAAAGATAATAGAATCCAGAGATATATAACTTTCCAGTGGAAAAGCGGCTGCCTACAAGCTGTTTTCCATAAAAATTCATAAAGTCACATACCCATAGATAATGGAATACAGAGATATATAACTTTCCAGTGGAAGGGCGGCTGCCTACAAGCTGTTTTCCATAAAAAATGAAGTCACACACACCTGCTTATTTCTATTATAGTATATGTGAGTTCATGAATTGGACTTTAATGCAAGAATTCGGTATTCTCTAATGTGTATTTCACTATCTTTTTCAGTTTAATCAACACCTCCACAAAAACTAAACAAATTCAAAACGTAACACAAAACAATTAAACACCGCGATGCTCATAAAAGCAAGATGATTCGCGGTCGGCCATTAGCAACATGCTTTTTTGTTAGCCACACGTATTCACAGACGGGGGTTGAAATTACAAAAACAACAATGTAAACAAATGGGTTTTGGGGGGATAGACGTACGAAAGATAACCATCTCTTTTATTCATTAATCTCTGCACATACCTTTGCTCATTTCTATTCTAGTGCAAAGATAATGGAATACAGAGATATATATCTTTCCAGTGGAAGGGCGGCTGCCTACAAGCTGTTTTCCAGAAAAATTCATGAAGTCACACACACCTGCTTATTTCTATTATTGTATATGTGAGTTCATGAATTGGACTTTAATGCAAGAATTCGGTATTCTCTAATGTGTATTTCACTATCTTTTTCAGTTTAATCAACACCTCCACAAAAACTAAACAAATTCAAAACGTAACACAAAACAATTAAACACCGCGATGCTCATAAAAGCAAGATGATTCGCGGTCGTCCATTAGCAACATGCTTTTTTGTTAGCCACACGTATTCACAGACGGGGGTTGAAATTACAAAAACAACAATGTAAACAAATGGGTTTTGGGGGGATAGACGTACGAAAGATAACCATCTCTTTTATTCATTAATCTCTGTTCTAGTGTATGTGAGTTCATGAATTGGACTTTATTGCAAGAATTCGGTATTCTCTACTTTGCACTATTTTTCTTATGTGGTATTCGATTGGGCGCTCTCAGAGCAATTTTTATGTTCGTTTGGTACAGGAAAAAGCAATCTTTTTCAGATTTCAGAGCACTTTTGCGAATCTCGATATTTTCCCAGATTTACCAATCCAAGTGCGTTTGAGTTTGACAACTGATGGAGTTTGTTTACATTTTCAGTGAATTTTTTCTCTAGCAAAGAAAGGCATTGTATCGGGTGAATCTATTTTTGTAAATTATTTATGCATAAATATTCAGAAATCAATCGGGACAGATATTTCTAATGTTTTAATACAAAATTTAACCAGTGTATGGAAATCGCTTAGAAAAGTGTCGAAGACTACACATATTCAAATCACACAAATATCAACACAAAAAAGAGCAAGTGACGTTTTTATGTTCGATTAGGCAGGCACATGAAATCTGAAATCTGAGGGCAAATCTGAAGAATCCCAAACCAATACCACATTAATTAAGTCAAAACCTCCATAAAAACTAAATAAAATCAACACGAAACACAAAACAATTAGCAACATGCTTATTTGTTGGTCGCACGTTTTCACGGACGGAGGTTGAAGTCAGAGACAATACTGAGAGCTGAGACCCCCAACTCCGGCCGATTTTCCGTTACTTGCCTAAAAGCTATATTACCATGGGCTTGTGACATTTTTTTGCGCTAGTATTGATTCGTAGAAATTCGTATTGATTAATGTCACTAAACTTCAAAAAATCCGGCTGACCAACAAACTCTAAAAAAAAGAGCACAACCCCCTTCGGGTAGGGGTTAGAATTTACCCGAGGTAGGCATGCTTGTCGTAAGAGGCGACTAAAATCCAACCTCCGTATACCGAGCGTGTAGTGAACCTATACAAAAAATGCAATGAACAAAACAAAAAGATTAACCCCGGGAAAAGAAGTCCGCCGGGAGCGCCAGCGCGTGAAAAACGGGACTCAGTGAAAGATATAAGTTCTGTGGAAGAAATTAAAGCACTCCGAATCATGCTTAAGGAAATAGATCTACTCTATCAAGCTCTTAAGAAAGAGATAGAACTGCTGAAGGAAGAAAATAATGTTCTAAGGAACACTCATTCTCAGAAAGAACGCGAATGTACTCCACCACGCTTGGCTAGTCGGGAATACCACACCGACGAAGAAGAGCTAGAACGCGAAATGAATCGGGTCCCTATGAAAAGACCTAGTAAGAAAAGGAGAGCCGGTTCTTCGCCTGAAGTCGAGCCTCTAAGAGAACAAACGCGTAAAGCACCACAAGAAAAATAACTCTGAGGGCAAATTCGTCCACCGCCTCCAATAAACGTCGTTGGGGTAACGAAGTATTTATAATAAGTTACACAGCCTCCTTAAAGGAACGATAACATCGAAATTTAAGGTAACGTCTTTGAGGAATAATGCGTGGAAAATTAACGTCGATAACCACGAAGGCGTTAGTGGCTTAGTGGTTAGTGTGTTGGACTACTAAGCGAGGGGTTCAGGTTCGAATCCCGCAAAAGCCCAATTTCCGACTCAGGGTTTTTTCACTGCGCCACCTCTCGCGAACGTCTGACAAACATCCGAGAGTATAACTGTCATGAAAGAGCTTCTCAATTAGCCGCTTGGAATCGGCATAAAATTGTAGATCCCTTCTATTCGTTTTAAAAATGAAAACTCACACAAAACGAATGGTTGCGAGAAGCTAGGCCTAGGGTCACTACGGACCTGTTGCGCCAAAAATTATATAGTAACGGGTGATTTTTTAAGAGGTTTAGAACTTAAAAAAAAAAAAAAACACAAAAAATTCGAAAAAATGAATGAAATATTTATTTGAATCGATAGTTTGAACCTTGCAATTTAAAGTTTAAAGATAATTTCATGCAAATGTTGACCGCGGCTGCGTCTCAGGTAGCCCATCCGCTGAGTCCAATTTTGGCATACTCTTTCACACATATCGGCCGGTTTCTCACGAATGAATGCATGGATGTTGGCTTCCAGTGCGTCAATCGAAGCGGGCTTGTCCCTATACACATTAGCCTTGACATACCCCCACAAAAAATAATCTAATGGTGTCAAATCGCACGATCTAGGCGGCCAATTGACCGGCCCGAAACGTGAAATTAACTGTTCACCAAACTCGCCTCGCAATTGCGCCATTGTTTCACGTGCTGTGTGGCATATGGCACCGTCTTGTTGAAACCACATATCATGCAAGTCAAGAACTTCCATTTCGGGCAAAAAAAAGTTTGTTATCATCGCTCGGTAGCGTTCACCATTGACAGTAACGCTGCTATTCACATCATCTTTGAAGAAATATGGCCCAATAATGCCGCCGGCCCATAAACCGCACCAAACAGTGGCTTTTTCGGGATGCTTTGGTAGCTGTTGCAATGCTTCTGGCTGATCTTCACTCCAAATGCGGCAATTTTGCTTATTTACGTACCCATTCAACCAAAAATGAGCCTCATCGCTGAACACACATCGCAGCGCGAGTTACGTGCACAGAGACACCCTTAGATGCACCATAAGCACATCTTGCTAAACCACGATCCATATCTGATTAAAATTCCTTTACTGTAATTGAATATACCCATTTGATATTTTTTTTTCTTCCATTGTAATCAAATATATTTCACATTTTTCTGTAACATTAGATACATAAGAATCATAATGTACATTAACCTGTCCTTCCGTTCTCATTATTCGCAGCGTCAACATTAATATTGTATAAAAACCCAAAGAAAATATTTGTCATTGTCATTCGTGTTCAAATAAAGTCAGAGGCAGAAGCTCTGCCCGAAAATTAAAAGTTGTTTTTTTTAATAGTGTGTCGCGGAGTTCATGTAATTGGCGCAGTCGAAAAAGAAGAACATAGCTCCATGTAAAAACTCATATTTGATTTTGATAAGCTACAAATACGACGGATTATCGTGTTAATGTGCTATCGTGTGAAAAACTAAATGTAAGAATAAATATTTTAAAGCGAAGATAGAAAGTGATTGATAAGACTATACGACGGATTATCGTATTATTGTATTATCTACTACCGATCTTGAGTGCGAAAACAGAATCTCACCACGTATAAATATCGTGAACCAAACGTTCCAACATTACGAAGGATCATCGTAACTACAAGGACCCGTATACAGCACGTATAAATATCGTGAACCAAATAAACGTTCCAACATTACGAAGGATCATCGTAACTACAAGGACCCGTATACAGATAAGGATGCTGCTGATCTTCCTGTAAGTCCCTTTCCTTAAATAATTTTTTATGAATTTCGTAAAGAGAACGCATAAATTTGATATAAATAGAGAAATTAATATAGATATAGAAAGCTCTGAAGATTCAGATTTAGAGGTAGAAATGGCTGTTAACCAAGCAAATGATATAGCTCGAGATTTAAATATGGAGGCAAGAAACGCTCCCATTCAAATAAATTTACCAAATGGTGGTCAAGCTGTTGCTAATCCCACTGAACTGTTTAATTCACTAAAAATTCCAGACGCAATTAAGGACCTCCCGAAATTTGACGGGAATCCAAGGTTGCTTTTCGAATTTATAAAAAATGTTGAAGAAATTCTTGTTATAATGAGACCCATTGATGGTACACCGCAAAGCAGGATATTGCTTCGTGCTATAAGAAATAAAATAGAAGGAAATGCCAACGAAGTATTAAATATGTATGGGACACCCATGATATGGAATGATATCAAGAACAATCTCATTCTGCACTATGCAGACAAGCGAAACGAGACGTCCTTGATCAGAGACCTTCACGGTCTAACCCAAGGTACAAAATCAGTCGAAAAATATTATAGTAATATAATTGAAATACTGTCAGCAATGTGCAATCACGTCCAAATTCATGAATTGAACCAAAACGTTATTACTGCCAAAACGGCATTATATAACGAAATGTGCCTGAATTCATTTCTTTCAGGCTTAAAAGAACCTTTAGGCTCAACAGTAAGAGCCATGAGACCCGACACGTTAAGTAAAGCATTTTCATTCTGTATCACAGAACAGAATATTTTCTACTCAAAATATGATCAAGACCAACAACAATACCGACCAAGACCCATTAACCAAAATAATCCTAATTACAATCATACTCCTCAACAGTATAGAGCACAAAACACTACACCAAGGTACAATACACCACAACAACATAACAATTTTAATAGGTACTACACTCAAAATAGGCTAGAACCAATGGAAGTTTCATCAGGTAATAGTCGTATCCGGAATGGACCACCTAACCAGGGAGAACCAATGGATACATATTCAGGAAATAGCAGGAACAGGCAGAACAATAACAATTTTAGGCAAAATTTGCAAAACATTAACAGGGAACTTAATAACGTGACCCATCATGTCATTGAACCTAGCGATACATCACCAGGCTACTATCCAAACTTAGATCAATTTCAGACAGTCGAAGGAATAAACGACCAAAATTTTCTTCCAATAGCCTCGGACCCCCAACAAACTTTATAGACATAAATATACATGGCAACACTCTACCTTATATAAACATTTCCTCACCTTTTGGTAATTTGAAGTTCCTAATAGACACGGGGGCTTCCTCTTCTTTCATCAACCCCGAGTACATCCAATCGAAGGACATACAGTATACTACACCTACAGTTATTTCTACTGTTTTGAATAAACACCATGTTAACAAATTAGTCACACTTCGTATGTTTTTGGAATTTAACCAAGAAGGTTACATACAATTTTTACTATTCAAGTTTCATAAATACTTCGACGGTCTCATAGGACTGGATATCCTAACAAAAATAGGAGCCAAAATCGATATTAAAAACCAACAATTAGTAACAAATAACTCAAATATTCCCCTGTCCTTCAAACCGAATTTAATCTCACACGAATATGTCATACCAGCATATTCAAAAATTACAGCAAAATTACCAGTAGACATTTCAGACGGAGATATACTAATTGAACCAATAGAACTTAAACCCAAACTTTACATACCCGAAGGAATCTATCATGCAAAAAACTGGTTCAGTTTTATAGAAATTCTAAATTACTCTCCTCAAGACCAAACCATTCTTTTAGATCAACCACTTAAAACAACAAAATACGAAAATTGCAATTATATAGAACTAAATACCCTTAATATAAACACCACCTTTGAGAAAGAAACTATATATACAAAGGATGATATTTCAAACTCTATAAGAACCTCCCACCTCAACACTGAGGAAAAGAAAACAATCCTTAAAATTTGCCATGAATTTGAAGATATATTTTTTCAGGAGGGAACAAAACTAACATTTACAAATAGAATTAAACATAAGATTAAGACTAGCGATGACTTGCCTATATATACAAAGTCATATAGGTACCCCTATATACATAAAGAAGAAGTAAAAAAACAGGTCAATGAGATGCTGAACAATGGCATTATCCGACCAAGTTATTCGCCGTGGAGTTCGCCGATCTGGATAGTACCCAAAAAACTCGACTCCAGTGGCAAAAGAAAATGGCGACTTGTCATTGATTACCGAAAGGTAAACGAGAAAACTATTAGTGACAGATATCCTCTGCCCAACATCAACGAGATACTAGACAAACTTGGCAGATCAATGTACTTCTCTACACTTGATCTAGCCAGCGGCTTCCATCAAATAGAGATGGATCCCGCCGACATACAAAAAACAGCCTTCACGGTTGACGGTGGCCACTTTGAGTACGTACGAATGCCTTTCGGGCTTAAAAATGCCCCTTCGACGTTTCAAAGGGTCATGGACAATGTACTAGGTGAACTATTGGGCAAAATATGCCTGGTCTACCTTGATGATATTGTAGTCTTTTCAACCTCACTACAAGAACATAAAGAAAACTTAAAAAAAATATTTACCAGATTACGAGAAGCTAACTTAAAGATGCAATTAGACAAGTGCGAATTTTTGCACAAAGAAATTGCATTTCTAGGTCATTTGGTAACTACAGAAGGAGTTAAACCAAATCCAGACCGTATAAAAGCAATTAGGGATTTTCCAATACCCAATACCCAAAAGGAAGTCAGGAGTTTTCTTGGCTTAGTCGGGTATTACCGTAAATTCATTAAAGATTTTGCGCGGTTAACAAAACCTTTAACAGAATGCTTAAAAAAGAACAAGAAAGTCGTTCACACAGATGAATTTATTAAAACATTTGATCATTGTCGAGACATCCTTTCAAACAATCCGATATTACAATACCCAGACTTTGAAAAACCCTTCATTTTAACCACCGATGCAAGTAACTTTGCATTGGGAGCTATATTATCCCAGGGTACCATTGGAAACGACCTGCCTATATGTTATGCCAGCAGGACGTTAACAGATACGGAAATCAATTACTCAACAGTAGAGAAGGAACTTTTGGCTATAGTATGGGCAACAAGATATTTTCGTCCATATTTATATGGAAATAAATTCAAGATCGTAACGGATCATAAGCCGCTCACATGGCTAATGAACCTAAGAGACCCTAATTCAAAATTAGTAAGATGGCGGTTGAAACTCGAAGAATTCGACTATGAGGTCATTTACAAAAAAGGTAAATTAAATCTGAATGCTGATGCCCTCAGTAGGGTCATCATCAATAATGAAGAAAATAGAATCGAATCAAATCCACAAATACAGAATACCGCAGAGATAAACTCTAATGAACAAGGAACCGGTTGTTCCACAGTACATTCCGCTCAAGAAAATCTTAACGATCACATTTACATTTCAGAACGTCCTTTAAACGAATTCTCACTCCAACTAATATTAGAAAGAAATAACAATCGACCCAAAAATTTGTTCGAAATGATTTTTAGGAATAAACAAAGGAGAACTATAAGATCTCAAGAATTCACAGAACAAGACATAATAGATATACTAAAAAAATTTGCTTCCCCAAACAAACTTAACGCTATCTTTACGGACGACGATACCTTCAAGAAAATCCAGTCTGTATATGCTAAATACTTTTCCCGATTCAAGGTAATAAGATGTACCGAAAAAGTCTTAGACGTTACCAATGAAGATGACCAAGATAAAACTATTCGGGATTACCACCTAAATAATAATCACAGGGGTATCAATGAAACACTCATGCACTTAAAGAGAACCCTTTATTTTCCATTTATGAAAAACAAAATTATCAAAGTAATAAACAACTGCGACACCTGTCAGACGTTAAAATATAATCGTACCCCTCCTAAAATTGAGTTTAGAATTACAGAAACTCCAGAAAAACCATTAGACATAGTTCATGCAGATATCTATTGCATAAACCACAGGCAAATATTAACAATAGTTGACAAATTTTCTAAATTTGCGGCAGCTTATACCTTAATTAATAGGAACAGTCTCACAGTTATCACATCCTTTAAACATTTTATGAGCCTTCATGGCATCCCTAAGAAATTAGTCACAGACCAAGGTAGTGAATTCACAGCCACCATATTTGCAGATTTCTGCAAACAATATAATATAAATCACCACATAACGTCTCTCCAACAGAGTAGTAGTAACTCCCCTGTTGAAAGAATGCACTCTACCTTCACAGAAATATATAGAATAATTCACGCAAAGCGAACAACTAAAAATCACGATGACATCCTGAATGAAACATTGATAACTTATAACAATGCCATTCATTCTTCAACCAAGCTCACCCCATTCGAATTATTCTATGGTCGTACACATAAATTTAAAAATATCCAATATAATAACATCCACGAATATTTAGATAAACTTAACGAATTCCAAAATACGAATTCCATTATGGAGAAACAAAAACAACTTAACATAGAAAAACTCAATAGAAATAGAGGAAAACCCATGTCTCGTAAATCAGGTTCAATAATTTACCGTAGGGAAAACAGGAGAAACAAAATCACCCCCAGATTTAGCAAACATAGAATAAAGAAGAATAATAGATATACAGTACTAACAGTTAGGAACCAAAAGCTTCATAAAAGTAAACTAATTAATAAAAGAAAATTTCAGACTGTTGACTCCGATCCTGGCCCAAGTACTAGAAATTCAGGACCTAACCAATAGCAACGGCGTACTCCCTCTAAAATTAGGCAAATCCAGGACAATAAACTCCCACAAAAATTTCTTCCACATAATAAAATTGGAAAATTATAAAAACAACATTGAGAAAATATCAAACTCCATAGAAATACTTAGCGAAACCAAAGAAGCCAAAGAACCTCTTAGTATCCTGAAACTAAAATTAAAAGATTTAACTGCAAAATTTCAATTAGTAACCCCTAGAACTAGACCTCGTAGAGGACTGATAAATGGACTTGGAACCATAATCAAAACAATCACTGGTAATATGGACTCAGAAGATGCACTACACATTAATAACCAAATAGAAAAACTATTAACGAACGAAGACAATACTAAAACTACGTTAAACAACCAAAGCAAACTGAACGAACAAATGATCGAACGCTTCGAAAACATAACAAAACATATTAACCAACAACAGACTCTGATAAGCAATTTTGTACAAAAATCACAAAACAATATGGGGAAAGAATTAACATCCCAGACTATCACCATACAAATACTACAACATTTCCATACAATAAACTATAACATAGAAATTCTGAGAAACCATTTAAACGATATCATCGAAGCCATATCCTTAGCTAGAATGAACATAATTTCTAAAACGATCCTTAGTCTAGAAGAACTAAATCACATTGAAACTATTTTAAAAGAACAAAATATCAAAATAATATCCACAGAGCATATCTATGAATTGCTTGGTTTGCAGGCCTACTACAATGACACTAATGTTATATTTAACGTCAAAATTCCACTCTTTACGAATGATATAAATGATTACTTCCATCTCATTCCTATTCCCATCCAAAAAACATCCATACAAACAAAACCCTACATATCCCTATCCAACACTAAAATTCTGTATTACGAAGAAAAATGCAAGAACGTAGAAAACATATATTACTGTCCAGAGACCAGATTCAAAGAAAACCTATCAGATTCAAAATGTATCGGAAAATTATTACACCACCAGGACGCAGAATGTGATTTAATAGAAACAGATAACTTATCGGACATCCAACAACCAGAACATCAGTTCATACTAATCATCAACACTCCCGAAACTACGCTGACATCAACTTGCACCTCAAGCAATCTTACAGTTAAAGGTACGGCTTTAATACACTTCAAGGACTGTATAGTTAACGTTAACAACTACACATACGACAATACCGCAATCAACCATTTCGATGAGATACAGATACATCCAGCCCTATTTAACAAAATAACAGCTGCCAAAACAACAGAAACATTAACGTTGGCAAAACTTCAAAACTTTGGACTTCAAAATTTGGCCAAAATAAACCTAATGGAGGGAAACTCAAAAACAAAAAACATGTTCACCAACTCCAACATAGTCCTATCATCCATCATCATCATCAGCATCATCATCATCATCATCACCATTAAAAACAAGAAGAAAATACCATCAACCCAAGATACCGGCAATCTCGAAACAGCTCCAACAGCATCCCAGAACGCTCAGCCCATAGAAGAACCAAGACCTGAGCCCCGTCTTCTCTGGTCATCGCTCTATTCCAAGGGGGGAGGAGTTACGTGCACAGAGACACCCTTAGATGCACCATAAGCACATCTTGCTAAACCACGATCCATATCTGATTAAAATTCCTTTACTGTAATTGAATATACCCATTTCATATTTTTTTTTCTTCCATTGTAATCAAATATATTTCACATTTTTCTGTAACATTAGATACATAAGAATCATAATGTACATTAACCTGTCCTTCCGTTCTCACGCTGCGAATAATCGCAGCGTCAACATTAATATTGTATAAAAACCCAAAGAAAATATTTGTCATTGTCATTCGTGTTCAAATAAAGTCAGAGGTAGAAGCTCTGCCCGAAAATTAAAAGTTGTTTTTTTTAATAGTGTGTCGCGGAGTTCATGTAATTCGCGCGATGAACATTTCGAACCGAGCACGAATTTTGATAGTAAAATTCAATAATTTGCAAGCGTTGTTCATTTTTAAGACAATCCATGGTTAAATTGCAAACCAAACTGAAGCTGTTTGACAGTGACACAAGGTACTAAACACACGTCAGCTGTCAAAACCAGTGTTGCCAAAACCAAACCAGCTAAAAAATCACCCTTTATAATAAGTTACACAGCCTCCTTAAAGGAACGATAACATCGAAATTTAAGGTAACGTCTTTGAGGAATAATGCGTGGAAAATTAACGTCGATAACCACGAAGGCGTAGTGGCTTAGTGGTTAGTGTGTTAGACTACTAAGCGAGGGGTTCAGGTTCGAATCCCGCAAAAACCCAATTTCCGACTCAGGGTTTTTTCACTGCGCCACCTCTCGCGAACGTCTGACAAACATCCGAGAGTATAACTGTCATGAAAGAGCTTCTCAATTAGCCGCTTGGAATCGGCATAAAATTGTAGATCCCTTCTATTCGTTTTAAAAATGAAAACTCACACAAAACGAATGGTTGCGAGAAGCTAGGCCTAGGGTCACTACGGACCTGTTGCGCCAAAAATTATATAGTAACGGGTGATTTTTTAAGAGGTTTAGAACTTAAAAAAAAAAAAAAACACAAAAAATTCGAAAAAATGAATGAAATATTTATTTGAATCGATAGTTTGAACCTTGCAATTTAAAGTTTAAAGATAATTTCATTCAAATGTTGACCGCGGCTGCGTCTCAGGTAGCCCATCCGCTGAGTCCAATTTTGGCATACTCTTTCACACATATCGGCCGGTTTCTCACGAATGAATGCATGGATGTTGGCTTCCAGTGCGTCAATCGAAGCGGGCTTGTCCCTATACACATTAGCCTTGACATACCCCCACAAAAAATAATCTAATGGTGTCAAATCGCACGATCTAGGCGGCCAATTGACCGGCCCGAAACGTGAAATTAACTGTTCACCAAACTCGCCTCGCAATTGCGCCATTGTTTCGCGTGCTGTGTGGCATGTGGCACCGTCTTGTTGAAACCACATATCATGCAAGTCAAGAACTTCCATTTCGGGCAAAAAAAAGTTTGTTATCATCGCTCGGTAGCGTTCACCATTGACAGTAACGCTGCTATTCGCATCATCTTTGAAGAAATATGGCCCAATAATGCCGCCGGCCCATAAACCGCACCAAACAGTGGCTTTTTCGGGATGCATTGGTAGCTGTTGCAATGCTTCTGGCTGATCTTCACTCCAAATGCGGCAATTTTGCTTATTTACGTACCCATTCAACCAAAAATGAGCCTCATCGCTGAACACAATTTTTCGATAAAAAAGCGCGATGAACATTTCGAACCGAGCACGAATTTTGATAGTAAAATTCAATAATTTGCAAGCGTTGTTCATTTGTAAGACGATCCATGGTTAAATTGCAAGCCAAACTGAAGCTGTTTGACAGTGACACAAGGTACTAAACACACGTCAGCTGTCAAAACCAGTGTTGCCAAAACCAAACCAGCTAAAAAATCACCCGTTATTATTATTATATAACCACGAAGACTACCGGGCAGTGTCCCAAAAGAAAGGCCACATCGTGTTGTAGCGAGGGGACTCCACCCCTCATGCACCAAAGGAGAGGTAATAAACGACCTCCATTCCAAAGGGTTTAAAATTCTTCATGCCGTAAATATCATCAAGAAGGAGAAGCAAAAAACGGAAGAAGACAAGGACATCCTGGTAAGGTGTGGACTTCCGCTCTTTATGCTTACCTTCGATAGGTCCGGTAATATCGAAGATATCTACCGAATTAAAACCATAGTTAATATTGTGGTAAAAATCGAGCCCATACGCAGAAATTTAAAAATAATTCCACAGTGCAAATGTTGCCAAGAATTTAATCATACGCAAATGTATTGCAAAAAAGATGTGTAAAATGCGCCGGAAGTCATTTCTCCCAAGGCAGTGGAGCAAATAAACAATCCTCCGCTACCTGTGCTAATCGTAAGGGAAAGCACCCGGCAAATTATTGAGGTTGTGAAGTAGCTAAGGAGTTGCAAAAACGGAGAGATGTGCTCCTCAAAACGCAAAATAGAGAAACAAAGCCGCTTAACAAGGCAAAGCGTAGGACCACCCAGGAGGATATAGGCAATATAAAACCGGTTTAAAAGCGTAACATTGTCAAAGAAAGAGAGACAACAGAAAGAGAGACAATAGATAGACCTCTGTTGTCAAATGAAAAGTTACCATCAGGAAAGCCATCGAATAGTGGCCCTCGGACAGCCAGAGTGCAGACCTACGCTCAGGACGCGGCATTCGAAGAAGCAAAAAACGTTGAAACTTCTCCGGACCCTGTTTCTCATGTTTTCTCAGTTATTCTCGAGAAACTTGAAGAACAATGCAAAATAAACAATATTATTATAGATCGCTTGGTTAAGCTCGAAAATAATTCACAGAAAACGCGTACTTCAAAAATAGCATGAATGAAAAACCAACGTTAAAAATATGCACTTGGAATGCAAATAGACTTATACAAAAATTCGGCGAATTGGAAATATTCATACGTTCAAAATGATATTGACATTTGCTTGATTTCTGAAACTCACGTGAAAAAGAGATCGAATTTAAAAATAAAAGGCTATAAAGATTTCCACGCTTGTCACCCATCGGGAAACGCGAGAGGTGGATCATCATTGTTATTAAAGACTGCATTGAACAATACGAAGACCTGAAAGTAGAGCTTGCAACTGTGCACGATTCGAGTAAAAAATAGTCAGCGTACTCTTAGAATTTCATCTATCATCTCGCGAAAAGGTAGAATGCTCTATGGGGCAGGTATGGAATACAGTTGCGATTTCCATTTGACGGGCAAACCGACCTACTGGCCAACTGATACTTCAAAAATACCTGATCTGATAGATTTTTTCGTCGTGAAAGGAATACCTACCAACCTCATTAAAGTTGAAGAGAGCTTTGATCTATCATCTGACCACTCACCGGTTATTTTAACATTGAGTGTAAAACTAGTCAATAACTTAGAGCCAGATTTACTGGCAGAAACACTAACCGGGGAGGTCTTAGGAACGAAATTGAAGAGAACGTTGAACTGAGTGTTCCACTTACGACACCCGATGAACTTGAGGTCGAAGTTGATCGCTTCGTCGAGATCGTATAGCTCGCCTCCTGGAATAATACGCCTAATCCAAGGAAAACGCCGGCCAAATACGGTCTACTATATCCTCCCGAAATAAAAGAATTGGTCAACGAAAAAAGGAAGGCCAGTAAGAAATGGTAACAGAGTCGCGCTCCGCAACATAAAGCACATTTGAATTATTAGTGCAATTTGTTGAAGACAGTTATTAAGGATTGTAAAAATCGTGCAATAGGTTCTTACCTTGAAAGTTTAACAGCGAAAAAAGATTCCAATTATTCACTTTGGAAAGCTGTAAAAGGCACCAAAAGGTCCAAAATCCCCGCGCCGCCAATTAGAATAAATCGAAACGAATGGGCAAGGGAAGATAAGGAAAAAGCGGACGTTTTTGCCGCTCATCTAGAAGAAACCGTATAGACCGATTTCCCTTCTTCCAGTCATTTCCAAAGTCTTCGAGAGAATATTGCTTAGGCGCCTAGAACCGGTTAAAGACAATAATCTTATCCCTGACCACCAGTATGGGTTCAGGACCAATAATTCGACGATTGATTAAGTACATAGAATTACTGACGTAACCGAGAAAGCATTTGAAGAAAAAAAGATTTGCTCAAGCGTATTTCTTGACCTCTCACAAGCCTTTGATAAGGTGTGGCACGACGGTTTAAAATTTAAATTACGACAAGTTCTCCCCGCAAGCCTATATGATATTCTAGAATCATATCTCGGGAATAGACTCTTCCGTGTTATAAATGGAAACGAATACTCGGAGCTAAAAGAAATTTCTTCCGGTGTACCGCAAGGAAGCGTCCTTGGTCCGCTTCTCTATTTGTTATATACTCGCGATATACCAAGGGAAAATGGCACTACCCTTGCTACGTTCGCCGACGACACAGCTATCCTAGCAGTAGGTAATACAATCGAAGAAGCTACTACAAAACTGCAAGCCGCAGTGAATAAGGTAAATGAATGGACAAGGAACTGGCGGAACGCCCTCAACGAAACTAAATCTGTTCACGTGAATTTCACTTATAAGAAAACTAATGACTTGCCAATTTTTCTAAACTTGGCCCGAATACCCTTTGCAAACGAGGCCAAATACCTGGGAATGACACTCGACGCAAAGCTGAAATGGAATTCGCACGTGAAAATGAAACGTAAAGAACTCGATATCAAATATAGAGAAATGTACTGGTTACTCGGAAAACTTTCCCAGCGCAGTACTGAGAACAAACTGCTTTTATATATTAGAAACGACGATATCCATATGGATCTCGGAATTCCAACAATCGAAGCTGAAACCAGAAGCTTCGCTAGAAAGCATAAGGTTTGTTTGACCTGGGCCCTAGTGCGCACTAGTGCGCACTGGGTTAACCCTAATGTGTTCGATATAGCACTGAACTCGCCCTGGTACTGAAAACCTGTGTTTGACATGACTTCTAGGGCGCCCTAGTTGTGCACTGAACTGACCCCAGTTATTTTGTCGGGGCAAGAACTCAGTGGTGAGTTGCGCTGTCATTTCGCTTGCTGTTATTCGTTTATTTGAATATCGTAATAAAGATAAATACAATAAATTTGATATTCAAAGGGGAATTGTTTGAAAACAAACCTAAAACCTTATTTTAAAGATAAATGGAATGAACAAAATCTGGAATCAAAGCTGATTAAATTTTTTAGTGCATCGCATGTATTGCAAACAGTTTTATCAACTTGTTTGCATTATGGCAAGCACAAGATCAGAATTGAGTTCGCTCATTTTTAACAATAAACAGAAAAAAATGTTATCATCTTCGCACTTCGTTCACCAAAACATAAGTATTTTTCAAATTCAAAAACTGCCAGACTTCAGGGCAGCATATTTTGCGTTCGATATGATAGCCGAATTTTCAGGGTTGTGCAGGTTTTTGGGTAGGCGGGAAAATCAGCTGACACTTCTCAGTGCGCACTAGTGCTAGCCACGTCAAACAAACCTATAGAAACCGACTAATCGGATTTATCAAAAATACAGTCCGACAAATCTTGGACGAGAGCAAATTATTGCGCCGACTACAAAGAACGAAACCGTTCGACTTGGCAAGATAAGATTAACCGCGTCTAATTTGCGGAACACGCAGGATCTTTCATTGGAAAGTAACCTGTCAAAAGCTGTTATTTAATGATAGAAAAATCGCTCGATAAGTTATATCTTAGTTGCAGTATCTAACAACCTTTAGAAGGATGGTGTTTTTAGTCAGTAAAAATCTGACACTACTATGAGAACACGCTTGCTATTCGCATAGTGTCTTTGGAAGATTTTCACCTACCCTCGGATAAAAAAAAAAACAAAAAAAAAAACTTCCGCTGCTTAAACTCTGGCTTCAAATTTGCTGTCAGTATTCATAAGGTTTGTTTGACGTGGCTAGCAATAGTGCCCACTAGTGCGTACTGGGAAGTGTCAGCTAATTTTCACCCCTGTCAAAAACTTTGCACAACCCTGAACATTCGGCTATCATATCGAACGCAAAATATGCTGCCCTGAAGTCTGGCAGTTTTTGAAATTGAAAAATACTTATGTTTTGGTGAACGAAGTATGAAGATAATAACACTTTGTTCTGTTTATTGTTGAAAATGAGTGAACTCAATTCTGTGCACATGTTCTGTAATTATCGCATCGAAATATTTATCACAAAAACGATATGAATCGAAACAAAATTTCATAATATCACATTCTGAGTTCTGTAACTGTGTGAATAGAAAACTATATCACACGAAACATTTCGATATGAAACCCCTGGAAATATGACTGTGATATATTCAAGTTCTGTAACTATGAGAGCGATAAAATATTCACATCAACTGTCGAATTTTATCACGAAACACAAAGCTTGCGGTAGGTAATAAATTATTAGAAACAAAAATTCAAATGGCTGAAAATCAAAAAGTAAGAAATAATATATATACAAAAAACTTAAATAACAAGCATTTTATTTTGTAGAGGGGTTAAAAAATATCCAAGATTCAAAAGGCAAGGCTTGTAGAATTTATGGCTGCTAATTTGGAATTTGCCAGAGGCCAAAATTTAGGCGTCAATCGCTGTAAATCATTTTGAATAAATTTGTATTGCTGTTTTTTGCAGTATTTTGACAGCTTTGGGAAATTTTTCCCACATTCCCATGAAATAAAAAGTAGTACAGAATAGTTTTCGCATAGAGTTAGAGAACACCAATGTTTTCCAGATGCGATAAATAGCGGAATGTTTTGTTCCTAAGTTTTCGATGCGAAAAGTTATCGCTTGAGTTACAGAACATGGGCACTGATCTTGTTTTTGCAATAATGCAAACAAGTTGATAAAACTGTTTGCAATATATGCGATGCACTAAAAAATTTAATCAGCTTTTACTCCAGATTTTTTTCATTCCATTTACCTATAATATAAGGTTTTAGTCCATAAACGTTGTTGCTTTCAAACAATTCCCTTTTGAATATCAAATATATTGTATTCATCTTTTTTACGATATTCAAATAAACGAATAACAGCATGCGAAATGACACCGCAACTCAGCACTTGCCCCGACAAAATAACTGGGGTCAGTTCTGGGCACAACTTTTCTTTTTCCCATACAAATGTTTTTTGACTTAATGCATTTAAAAAAAAAAAAGAATCTGAATAGAAATCGAGTAGTGACACTTCAAATGCAAAAAAAAATGTTTTAAATTTTAAAAGCACTTGTTGTTGTCAATTATTCCAATTATTTTCCAAGCAAATTGTTGTTGTCAACAATTTTGAAATTTTTTTTTAATATACGATATAGCTACCTGGGGGTCAATTCCCGTTCCGTGATACTGTGAAATGATAAATAATTTATCATTTCAGTTTTCACAGCAGTTTATCATTTTATCACTTCACGATTACACCTAATGCGATTCTCGAACTTATCATCATAAAAAGTAGTCTAAATGTGTACTAAAATGCACTAAATGATAAATGCTGTCAACTATCTTTGAAGCTCTTTGTCGCCGTTAATTTTTGTGTATCCATTACGTTTTCACACTTCTTCACAAATGAAATGGCTGTGATAAAAAACTTATCATATGAAAAAATTCTGACATTTGTTTTCATTTTTTCATAGATCGAGAATCGAGTTCAGCGTGAACTTGTGAAAACTCTTTTCATTTCACAGTATCACGGAACGGGAATTGACCCCCTGGTTAGTTTGTTAATGTTTACTATGTTACATTAAGTAACTTTTTGAATTTAAGTAGATATTTTGATTTGTTTGTATCCATAATTTTTGTTTGGCAAGTATTTTCAATGTCCTTGCATTAGGATGTGTGAGTAAGTTCAAATGTAGGGGTGATTGAGATGACAGGCAACAGGAGTTGTTGAGCGTTTTGAGTGTTCACATGGGGGTTGTTACGAAAAATGAGTGAGTAACGATCATGGTACTCTGCTCATTCGTGAGTAGGGTTATAGGGAGGGCAGCTCAAAGCTAGCATATAACCTTCGGTACCGGTGTGTAGAGTGAAGGGAGAAGGCTTACCAACCAAGTTGATAGGTGTGGTTAGTTTTCTTCTTGGCTGTTATAAAGTTAAAAATATTTGTTTTAGAGTTAATCCTTTCCCAATTTTCTTTCTATCCCTCTAATACTTCCAATTTTGAAAACGATAGGTGGCGCTGTCGTCGATCTCCGAAACCGCTCAACTGATATCAATGAAATTTTGTTAATTGATATGGTTAATATACGCTTGAAAGATAGGATACTCTTGGAGCTCGTAGGTGGCGTTGTCGAGAAAAAATGGTCCTCTGAAAAATATAAAACTATCCGCATAGCTTCGAAAAAAATTTAATATATAGCGGGGAAAAGGTTGTAAAATGGAACCGGTTGTTAAATTCGAACCTCCTTCTAGAGCTGTGGCAGCACTCTACTGAAAGCCAGAGGGCGTGATATGCAAAAAGAAGAAACTTAAAAAAAATAATATAACGATAGACAGACAGATGTAAATTATTTTTTTATATATTTCGCAGAGCTAATAAAATTGTAGTTACAGAAAGCCACAAATTGGTGTAAAGATTCCGACATTTTGGAGAGAACATCCATCTCTTTGGTTCGCACAAGTGGAAGCCGCATTTGCAATTTCACGTATCACTGCAGATGCTACTAAATATTGATACGTTCTAGTAAATCTGGACACATCCACACTTCCGTTTGTATCTGACATCGTAACTTCACCACCTGCTGTTAGGCGCTACGAAGCAATTAAAGAGCGTCTTATCTCATTTTTCGACGAAACGAGTGAGTCAAAACTTCGACGTCTTCTTCGCGGCATTGAACTATCCGAGGAGAAGCCCTCCGTTCTCCTTCAACGCTTAAGGAATTTGGCTGGAAGTCAATTCCCAGAAAACGTTCTCCGTTCACTCTTTCTTGAACAACTGCCGGAACAAATACGAGGAATAATGGCAATCAGTGAAGTTCCTGACCTGACAAAACTGGCAATTCAAGCTGACAAAATCATCGATTTCTCACGTCTCAACATCATGGCTATGGACTCTACAAACCCGTCCACGAACAGCGGAGCGAAAGCCGAGAAACCAAGACTAGTAGCACAGGTCAGCATTGTTGCGGTCACCTGGAATGAAAAGGTGTGGGAAATCTGAAGTAAAAAAAAAAAAAAAATGTCCTTTGAAATCCGGACATTGGGTTCTAGGCCTGCAAAGAAAAAGAAAACAAAAATAGTAGCATAATTAGAAAAAGGAAAATAATAAAAATAGATTTAGGAAATAAACTTACCTATCGGCGTTGATTCAAGTGTTGTGTGGAAATTTTTTGTTGCGTACACCTGTTTTTTTCTTTTGACGTTTGTTGAAGTCGATGTTAGAATTCGAAATTAACCAGAGCTGTAGAGGAGCTCTAAACCTCACAAAACAATATGGGCGCTACGTTACCTTACCTGCTCTACGTCATGAACGTTGAGAGCCGTTGAGAGATTGGAATTGTGATTCTCAGTAGATTCTCTAATAATGCTAAAAGAGTTTACAACAATTACAATAGAAAAGAAAAAACCTAACAAAGAATCGAATGATTAAGAACTGATTCAAAGAGTGGGTGCGATTAAAACCCACTGATAAAGAATCGACGAACGGCTTTGACTTTTCCAAACGTACAGTCGCCGAGTTAACATCTTCGAGCAGAAGAAGAAAAGTGCGGAGTATATTTTCAAAAGACCTTTTTTGCAAGTATAAAAAAAAGGCAGTGTATTTCAATAGAAACCAACGGCATCCATAAAAGAATAAGAATTCATATTCACGGTAAGTGAAAACTCTACTTTTTTTGATGAGTGTTGACAAATTGTGTTATAGGAGTTTGTGCACGTAATACGAGCATCGCTAAATTGCCGAATTTCGCGTGTTGGCGGTCATAAACGCATCGTGGCCGCCAACATTTTTGTGTGTATCCAAGTGCTGTCCTCGGCGGGGCAGTTAAACCATTGCAACCACCCAACTCATAGAGGTGATTTAGAGGTGAAACAGTGATAAAGGTGTAACGTCGTGGGGTCAGCGGAGTCTCATCATAAGGAGCTCTGCCGGATCTATCCGAAAATATTTCATCTACCTATATAAATCTGGAGAGTGTACTTGGCAAATAACTGTTTTTCACAGTACCCGATAGTAAAATTCGTGCACCTACAATAAAAAAAAAAAAAAAAAAATAAAATAAAAAAATTTTGTTTTCAACAAAAATTGTTGTTATATACATATATGATTGTCCCATGCATAGTTTTTTTTTTGCACTAATTGGTTTAAAAGCACAATACATAACTAGTGAAGTATTTTGAGCATCATAAAACCCACACATGTAACGATACGTATATAAAACAAAATTATATACAAATTCCCCGGACAGTGGGGTATAAAAGTAAAACACTATCAAAAAAAAAAAAAAAATAATAATACAAAAAAAATAGGTATGTTATATACCTAATATTTTTTTTGCTGTATTTTCTTTTTTTTATATTTTGGCGTGATTTTTTTGTAATTCTTTGTATGCTGTTAAGTTATATATATTATTTATTGGGTCCTTTTTCTTTCTTTTTATTGGTTAGTGGTTTGTTATAAGTTTCCCCCTCCGTTCCTTTGATTGCTTGGCTACTTTCATTAAAGGGGGTTCTTTAATGAAAGTAGCCCCCTAAACAGAGCTCTTTTTAGGTAGGATCGCGTTAAAGTAGTTGATAGAAGGTGTACACTGGAAAAATAAACAGTTGCCAAAAATAAAAAAAAAAACATTTTTTTTTGTGACGGGGAGATTTACCGCCATCTATATTTAATGTTATTTTTTTTTTCTTTCCTTTTTTCTCAAAAGTTGTTTTTCTGTATTTATTATTTGATATTTATAAACTCAAAGCTATAATTATTTTCATTATTAAAGTTAATATTTTTAGCATTAGTTTATAATCATACACATAAATTTAATATGCAACCCAATATAAAGTTTTGAATAAATTTGATGTGCATCACGCCATTTTTGGAGGAAAATTGCGGCATTTTGCTTTTTTTTTGATTCCGCTCGATTGAGCACAATGGCTTGTTAAAACAAGATTTCAGGGGTGCGGTAAGGTCTGCTACGGTTCTTTCAGCGAACATGGTCTAGTCAGCGGCAACTAGACAATTTTGGGGAAGTTTTAAAATCGGCCGTAAACTTCCAGGAAGGGTGGGAATTGGCCTTAGCTGCTACGACATCAGCAGCCCTCTCAGTATGGTGGACGTCCGTCTGCTTTCAAAAAAGTAAGTTTTTTTTGGCATGTTCAATGTTTTGTGGTAGACCTAGTTGTGTGTGTAGGACAAGAACCACCTCATCCGGCGAGCAGAGCCGTGCTACACAAGCATGCCATGCTCCTCGCACATAACACTCCATCCCTTTTCATTTCCGTTTCCTTCCTGAAGTCCCGTCCACATCCTGACTTCCTTCTTCAATCCGCTCCCAACGCCCTCTATATTCCCTAACCCTGATCTATTACAGCATGCTCACTAAAGAAGTCAATGAGCTACGACGCCGATTCAAGAACTACCAATCGAGATCAAACAGTCAGTCTCGAGGCCAGAAAACGACTTGTTTTTTCACACCAAGTTTGGGGACAAGGCGCGGAAATGCAAACCGCCGTGCGATTTTCTCGCAAATAAAACATCTTTAAACTACTAAGCCCTTCAGACACACACGCAGGTATTTCTGAAGGCAGGTATACTGGAGCGGATATCTCTGTCGTTCCCAGATGTCAAAAATTCGGTGAGCACAAATATAAATTCTCCACAAAATCC
This sequence comes from Cheilosia vernalis, assembly GCA_949126925.1. Classification (NCBI taxonomy): domain Eukaryota; kingdom Metazoa; phylum Arthropoda; class Insecta; order Diptera; family Syrphidae; genus Cheilosia; species Cheilosia vernalis. The sequence continues at coordinate 48,658,430 of OX421358.1, forward strand.
AAACTATTTGCAGCAAATGGTTCAACCATTGACACCTTCGGAACGACCACCATATTACCATAACCTTGGACTTCGACGATCATACCCTTGGACTTTTACCGTAGCCGACGTTACACAACCAATACTCGGCGCAGATTTTATTAAACATCACGGCCTACTTGTTGACCTACGTCGCCGAAGACTTGTCGAAACGGAGACAAACCTTTTCTCTTTATCACAACTTGTGCATTCCTCACAACCTACCATCCTCACAGTCAATGCCAACCACCAGTATTATAAGTTACTTAAGGAATTCGAAGATGTAACAAAACCGATTGCATGCAAATCAGCTGCACACGCTGTTCAACATTACATCTCAACAAGATGGCAACCGGTTGCTGAAAAACCCCGACGACTATCAGGTGAGAAACTATTAGCCGCAAAGACCGAATTCAATAATATGATGCAACAAGGAATTTGTGAGCCATCCAAAAGCGAATGGGCAAGCCCTCTCCACCTTGTCCAAAAAAATAATGGAGAGTGGCGCGCCTGCGGTGATTATCGTCGCTTAAACAAAATCACTGTACCAGACCGCTACCCCATTCCCAACGTGCGCGATTTTATGTTCAATCTTCACGGACGCAAGGTGTTTACAACGCTCGATTTGACCAGGGCATAGTACCGAATTCCAGTGATACCAGAAGACAGACCAAAAACAGCTGTCATCACGCCGTTCGGATAGTATGTTGTGAGCCAGGGTCGAGCCACAGGGGCAGCTTCGGTACAGGTGAGGAGGGCGCGGCATGCTAGTGGTTGCTCGGCTAAGCTCGTCGGACGGGGGGTGGGGTGTTCTTGCCCTCTCACCAAATACCACCTGCTCAACAAACATTTTATTTCATGCCAAGAGAAAAGAAAAAGAAAAAAAAAAGGAAGAAAGCTACTCTACTTTGACCTCAGACAGACAAACGGACCATTAAAATCGAAAGATAGCATAGGAAAAGAAAAATGTCCAAGGACCTCTGCCAATACCACCAAGAAAGAACGGAAGAGACACCGCGAAACTAACCTATCTAGCCTAATCTATATCTAAACTAACCTAAAAGGAATAAACTAAGCCCTAAACTATACCTACTATAACTTAAATCTAGCCTATCTACTTTTACCCTAAACGCAACTTGTCCTTCCGTAGTCTCTTGGAGGTAGAGGTTCGTCATGACCTCGAAACACGCCAGATGTTATTGGCAAGGGATGGCCAACCCACCCTTCATGTCCTTAGACATTTCCAATAGCTATCCCTCTCTGGCCGAAGTTGTGAGAGATAGCCCCTTAAATGACCCTCCAGTCACAACACTAGTCAAGCCAGAATGGCTGAAAAACAACGTCGAAAAACGTAATGTCAAGTCGTGAGTTAGTCGCGTACTGTCATCGTCGATCTGACAAAAGGACGGAATTCCCAAATACCCACACACCGTGAGCTTTTGAACCTAACCGCTCATATTAAAATGTAACTAAACACGCGCAAACTTTAGGATACATTTGACAAATAGTGCCACTTTTATTAAAAAAAACTCAAAAAAATCAAGGAAAACTTAACTAAAAAAAAATAATGAAACCAAACCAAAAAAGTAAAAGAAAACTAAAATTAAAGGAGGGTGTATCTTATGGATACAACCAAATCAAAATTAAAAAAAAAGAGAAAAAAAATCCTCTGCTCTTAATAGATACTATAAAAAAACTACAATCTAAAATTCAACAATATAATAAAAGAAACTAAAATTACTCACGGTTTTTACGTCCCCCGTTGTTCTGGCGCCAGCACAAGAAGTTCCGTCTGTTTTTTTTTTTGAAATTGTTGGCTTAAAATACCTATTTTGACTTAAATCTAACGCGCACAAAACTAAAATACTAAAAGCAGGTTCAAAATGCAAAAAAAAAATTAAGCTACGTTAAAATGTCAAAATTAAAACTACGTTAAATGATAAAAAAAATTAAATCTACGTTAAAAAACTATGCTGTGGCACTTCACAAAAAAAAATTTCACAACTGGATGATGGTGCTGATGTTGATGATGTGCTCGGGTTATGCACTCTCATGTTGGATGGTGGCGGAGCACCCTGGTGTCGCCAATTGTGTGCGATGGTTGTTCGGGCGGTATGGGGAGAAGAGCTCAGTGGCTTTCTTGCGCCTCGATGAAAATTCCCTTTGCTGGGAGCGTAAAAATCTCGGGCCTGTTAAGTGCCTTTGTGCCGCAACTGTGGGCTTTGGACCCGTTACCGTCTCTTGGAGACCGTTGGCTGGCGTATCTTGGCGTTTTGCCAGCAATCCAACGGCCGGAATAAGGCTTCACGGTCCCACAGAACTTTCGCAGGCACAGCTTAAGTCAAACTTAACAGCAGCCCGAGTCAAAGTTTGCGTAACAAAAAAACCTATAATGGGGGAGATGCTTAGTCACCACAAAAAAAATGCGTGAAGATTTGCCTACCTCCACAACGCCAGTTAGGGTTCTCCGGTATTTTTTTTTTTTTTCATTTGGGTTTCCACTAAAAAGGTCACCTGCACCAAGGGGAATTATAATTTTAATTCTGCTCGACAAAAAAAAAATTGTTCTATGTAACTCACCTACTAATTAAAATAAAAGGATTTATATTTTCCTCGTCACTGTATGTGCCACAAAAAAAAATTGAGCAGCTGATTATGAAGAGGGCATCGACCGCTTGCTGTCAGTTAACGATAACTATATGAAGGCCTGTCGGCAAACCAATTTTGCATTTGCGGTGAATGCATTTTACCCCTTCCTTTGTTTCCCAAAATCTCCGCAGACCCTGTCTTTCTTTTTCCTATCAACTCCCTATTTCTTTCTTTTTTCTTTCTTTTGTTTTCACTTCCCCTTCGTTTTCTTAAAATTTGCTTCCTTTTCTTGGAATGAGAGTGAGGGGTCTCTTAATTTCTCATCGTCAAGTCGTGGCAGTCTTATCTCTCTATCTCCTAATTACACACATGCATAAAGTTCCTAACAATACTTAACATAAAAAGAATAACGTAACTAACAACAAAAAAAACTTTCAACTACATCTTTACGATCACCCACTAACTTGGAACACAATGGAATGGAACGAAGAAAACTTAACGACGGAGAAACGATGACTAGACAAAACGTCAAAATCAACTCTGGAAGTGCAACAGACGGACGTAAACATGGTAAGAAATTATTTTAATTTATTGCTTTGTAATTAATTTCTCATATTTCATTTTCAGAAACCGTCTAATTATTGCACAGGTAAGATTTATATTACTCCCATTGTGGTTTGTCCTCCAAACGAGCATTGAACATGCTGTTTAGCGGCCAAACTCCAATGCAAGAGTTTGTTTACATTTTTTTCTTCTAATTCGTGTGTTATTTTTTTTTTCCATTGCAGGTACCCCAGCTATCTTTGGTAAATATTTCAGATAGTTGAAATGTAGGCTATTTAATTAATTGTATCCCTAGGTATGGCTCCGTAACAAGTATCAATTCAACGTGATGACTTTCGGTCTTTGCAACGCTGCCCAGTCCTTCCAGCGGTTGATGGACTCAATTCTACGAGGACTCGAGTTCTGTCGCGTGTACATAGATGACATCCTCATCGCATCGACGACTCTTAAACACGAACAGCACTTACGAATCGTCCTCAATAAGCTTCAACAACATGGACTGTCAATCAATGTGTCTAAGTGCGTATTCGGTCAACCGACCGTCGTTTATCTAGGCTACGCAATAAGCGAATCTGGTATCAAGCCTCCAGAGAGCAGAATCGAAGCAATTCGCAACTATCCCAAACCTAAAACTGTTGCCGAGGTAGGTAGGTAGGTAGGTAGAAGTGTCGGTCCATCCTTGAACCCAAGTAGCACTATGATGTGCCTTTTTGTTACCACGACTCGTGTGACCTAGTTTGTGATGGTTATAAAGGGGTGTAATGCATTATATACTTATATCCAACCTGTGGAGTTGAGGAAACGGATTATATCTAATATCCCTTTACCCGAAAAATCGCTAAGGTCGTCAAAAAAAGGTTGGTTCAGTGTCCGCAATCTGGCTCTTGCTAGTGCCGGACATTTGCAGAGGAAATGGCAGAGAGTTTCTTTCTCGTTTGTATTTCCGCAGCTGCGGCAATGAGGGTTGTGTGGGATCCCAAGTTTGGCCGCATGGTCGCCAATTGGCCAATGCCCCGTGATTATTGCCGTGACTCTGGCAATATCTGGGCGGGTTCTATTTAGCAGGTTTCTTGTTCTATTTTGGTCGTATGTGGGCCATATCTTTCTTGATATGACACAGTTGGTCAAACCCCTCCACTGGAGATTGGCTTTCTGCAGAAAATGTGAATGAATTTGTCCCTTTATTATTATTTATTTATTTATTTTATTTATTTTATTTTTCAATATTCTCAGACATAAAATATGTATACACAATTTCATTTTAACAAAGATTAAGTTAATAAGAAGAGAATATAGTTAGAGACATTAATATTTCATAAGAAACAGAGATTATGTCACTTCAAAACAGCCTAAAGTGTGGGGTGAACATATATTCTTTTTTTTTTTTTTTTTTAAGTTGGTGGCAACCAATTATTCTGTAAGTAATACCAATTAAAACTAAACAATGTAACGCAGCAATACTTCAATTTCATTGTGGTCGAAATCAAGAAGCCAACTTTTTACTTTAAACAGAAAGGCGTACTTATATCTTAATATTCGTATATTAGCAGGGAGTCTGTTAAACAACTTGTGGGAAATAATGGAGTAAGAGTTTCTGAAGTTAGTAGTGCGAAATGCAGGAATGACAATACGACCTTGTGAGCTGTTCCGTAAGATATAAGTGTCAGAAATTGGACTCTGCATATATCCACCTCTCATAAAGAAAACCTTGAGCACTTTGTAATAAAATAAATGTCTAACTGGAAGGACGCTCGTAAGACGAAAAAACTCCATAGAATGGGCTAGGCGAGAACAATTACAAACTTTTCTAATCGCGCATTTTTGCAATACAACCAACTGTTGCAGCTTATTTCTGTAAGCGCCCCCCCAGCAGCTTATACCATATTGAAGTTTTGAATGAAAAATCCCATAATAAATTGTTTGTAGAGTTCTATTAGAGCAATACCTTCTCAGATGATAAAAACTACGAATAGTTGATAGCAGATATTGCTTTAAATTCGAAATATGTTCAGACCAGTTTAGGTTATTGTCTATAGATACTCCTAGGTATTTGAAATGGTTTACAATTTCGATTTTAAAGCAACCGTCGTTACACGCAACATTAGCATTAAAGGAGTCATTATAGCCATTAACAGAACACATATTATGAAACAATTTGAACTTTGTACAATTAGACGAATGGAAAACTATATCTATGTCAGGACTTGGAACAGAGCTGAGACTAAAGAACATTAATTTGGTTTTACTACTAACTACTAGCTTATGTTTAGCAAACCAGATTCTTAGTAAGTCAACATCATGATTTATATCAGCCACTAAGTTTAAGAGGTTAACTGAATCATATGCGATACTTAAATCATCAGCAAAAGCCTTTACTTTACCCACAAAAGGTTGTAAAAACAATGAGTTGATGTATACCAGAAACAAAATTGGGCCAAGAACGGACCCTTGAGGAACGCCAAGGTTGATAACTTTCCACTCCTAGTGGAACATGGACCCTTGCCGCGTGTGAGACGTGTAGAGCTGACCACCGCCTGGCAAGCTCATCTGCGCGCTCGTTGCCTATTATGTCACTATGCCCCGGTACCCAGAGAAGTGTGACACTGAAACGTCCAGGCGGGCAAGCTCGTTCCGGCACTCCTGCACCAGCTTGGAGGATATGGTAGCCGAGTTGATGGCTTTGATGGCGGCTTGGCTATCAATGAAGATAGCAATGTTTTGTTTGTGCGTTGTGTCATGCCCTAAAAGCGCGCAGGCTTCTCGGATAGCCAGTAATTCAGCCTGGAAAACGCTGGCAAAATCCGGCAAACGATATGATTCTGATATATTCGGTGATTCTGAGTAGACCCCGGCCCCCACACCACAGTTCATCTTAGATCCGTCAGTGTATATGACCGTGTCAAAGCCCTGCACTACTTCGTTCCTCTTCCACTGAGCTCTGGAAGGGAAACTTACCTGGAAGCCTTTTTTGAAATTGAGTTGTGGTGTGATATAGTCGGTTGGAGACGTGGCCATACCGTTTGGTAACGAGTCCAGAATGTTGCTGTGGCCATACGGCCTTGCACTCCAGCACCCAGACTCCCTGAGTCTTATGGCGCTGCATAGTGCAGTATCTTTGGCGTGTAGCGCGAGAGGTAGAAGATGCAGGAGCACAGTAAGGGCATCCGTTGGTGTCGACCTCATTGCACCCGTGGTGCCTATACTGGCTGTTCTTTGCAGTCTTTTAAGCTTTGTAAGGTTGTAGCCTTTACTCAGCGCAGGCCACCATACGAGTGAGCAGTATGTCAGAATTGGACGCACAACGGCAGTGTACATCCATAAAGTCATCTTGGGTTGAAGTCCCCACTTCTTTCCAAATGTTTTACTGCAGGCGTAGAAGGCAATACGCGCTTTCTTTACCCTGTGTTCGATGTTTTGTTTCCAGTTAAGTTTTGTATCAAGCATGATGCCCAGATACTTAGCGCTGGAGGATAGTGTGAGTGGTTGACCATTTAGACGGGGGAGGGTAAAATCGGGTATTTTGGTTTTGGTGGTGAACAGCATCAGTTCCGTTTTGCCCGGGTTGACGCCGAGGCCGCAGCTTGCAGCCCAGGTGTTTACCTTTTCTAGAGCGGCCTCCATGATTTCGCTAATCACGGAGGAAAACTTCCCTGACACTAGTATCGCCACGTCATCCGCATACGCGACAACTTTCACTCGTTCCCTGTCAAGTTTTGCAAGAATTTTGTTTATAACCATTAGCCAGAGTAGAGGCGAAATGACACCGCCCTGTGGCGTTCCTCTGTGGGCAAATCTGGTTAAGTGGCTGTTGCCTAGTGTTGCCTGAAGGGTTCTTGTTTTGAGCATAGAGACTATCCATTGACTAATAAATTCCTCTATGCCCATCTCAATCAGAGATTCTTGAATTGCTTCAGTGTGTACGTTGTTAAAAGCTCCCTCTATGTCTAGAAAGGAGGCTAGGGTGTATTCTTTATAGTATAAGGATCTTTCGATTGTCCGCACTACCTCGTGTAGAGCTGTTTCCGTAGATCTCCCCTTGAGATAGGCGTGCTGTGATTTAGATAGTGATGATTCTACTAGAAAGCTTCGCATGTGGATGTCTAGGACACGTTCTAGAGTTTTGAGAACAAAGGAGGTTAGACTAATTGGCCTGAAGTCCTTTGCGGCTTCATGCCCGCGTTTGCCAACCTTCGGTATAAACACCACTCTAGCGTGTCTCCAGGAGTAGGGAACGTGGTTTAGTATTATGTATACAGCTTCTAAAGATTGACGCCAGTCAAGGTATTGTTAAGTCTTGCGTTCTCTGTAGCATGACAGGTAAAATGCCGTCAGGGCCCGGAGACTTCAACGGAGAGAAGGTGTTGATAGCCCAGGAGATCTTTTCCTCGGAAATTAATGAAGTGATGATGATTATGGAGTGCAGGTTGTACTGGCCGAGACCTCTCGGGTTCTGTACTAATATCGCTGCAACCGGGAAAGTGTGTGTTAATTAGGAGTTCCAGGGTCTCCGCACAGGATTCAGTCCAACCTCCATCTGACTTTCTTAGAAAGGAAGGGTTGGAGTGTTCCTTGGACAGAATTTTGCTAAGCCTGGCGGAGTCCTTAAGGGTTTCTATTGAATGGCAATAATCCATCCAGGCCTCCTTTTTGGATGCCTTGATGGCTTTTTTATAAAGACTAAGACAGTCCCTATAAGGCTGCCAGAATTTGTGTTTGTGGCAGATATTGAAAATCGCTCTGGTCATCTGCCTGAGATTGGAGAGATCCTCGTTCCACCATGGGGGAAGTGTTTTTTTGCTACGTTTAACTGGGCAGGAGACTTTGTATGCCGCAACCATTGCGTTCTCGAAAGTCTTAACCTTTGCCTCCAGTTCTTCGATTGCTAAAGTGTGTCTTTCAGGTGTATTTTTGAGTTTTGTCCGAAGGACTTGACCAAACTTGGTCCAATTAACTCTCTTTGGGTTTCTAAATGGTTTACTAGTCTCAGCCTCGAGACCCAAGTCATAGAGGATCCATCTGTGGTCTGAGAGTGACTCCAGATTGGAAACTCTCCAGTTTTCGACTCTAAAGCTATCGTTGTTTGTTTTTAGTGTGATATCTAGGACCTCTTCCCACCCCCGGAAAGTTCCCGTACTCGGGAAAACGAAGGTTGGAGTCGTGCCCTTATTGCAGACAGACAGGTTAGTAGTTAAAAGAAAATCAAAAAGTGACTCACCTCTCTCATTATCTTCTGAGCTCCCCCATAATGTATGCCTGGCGTTGGCGTCACAACCTAATAGTAGGTTGTCCTTGCTTGTTGTTGCGGCTATGACCTGCTCCACTTCCGCTGGCGGCGCTTGTACCTCATGTGCCATGTATGCTGATGCCAGGTACGTTGATTGGTTTGCACACTCCAGTTTAACCACTGTTAAATCGTTTGAGCTAAGATTGGGACATAAAAAACCTTTTAGATGTTTCTTAGCGAGTATGCAAGTTCTAGGCTTACCTGTGGCCTGATGTTTGTAAAAAATGTTGTATTGTCTGTCTTGAAGCCCCTTTATGGACGAATCTCTCACCCATGGCTCCTGTATAATGCCGATGTCCACGTTTTCCTCCCTTAGAAAAACCTTCAGATTGTCGGAGGCACACCTTGAGTGCCTCAAGTTAATCTGAACGACTTTCAGCATTATTTGTGGTTTTTTCTGTTAGTAAGAGGTCCTCCAACAACTTTTCGGTTTCGACGATGTCCGCATCATCATCAGGACCAGAGCAGATAAAAACTTTGAATTTAGCATGCCAAACCTAAGTTTGTGGTCTGCTTTCTCGAGAGCGGCCAGGCACTCGTTATTTTTGAGTAGCAGGAAGGACATTGTGTTTTTGTGGGGTTCCTCCGCCTTTATGACTGACCAGTCATCCATTGGAACCGCCGGGTTGTGGAGTTTGAAATATTGGAGAAGCCTTTCCCCTTCTATCTTCATATTGGGCAACCAAATGCGGGCCCTGGGTCTCCTCGGGATGTCGTTAGCTGGGATGAGGTTGAGCTTCAAACCGTCCCAGGCGTCGCTAACCTTAGCAACGCACTCGCTAAGGAAATCCCTGGAAATTTGGTCGGCGCACTTGATCACCCGATACCCCCTCACCACCTCGGCGGAGTCAAAGTCTGGAAGAGGTCCCCCTTGGTTTTTCAAAAGGTGGTCCAGTACCATGTCGGAAAGCTTGGCCTCAATGCTTCCCCACGCCTTTGCTGTGGATTTCCCATTTGTGGAGAGTTCGTCTACCAATGCGACCTGAAGGTGATCCCTTACCACCTCGGTGAAGGGTCTCCTCTGGACCACACTGGCTGCCGATGAACTTGGCTTGTTGACGACTGCCGTACCTACGGTTGCCTTGGTTTTTTTTGGGGCCGGGCGATGGGAGGTCTCATCTTGAGATCTGATTCTCTTCGTTGCCTGCCTTGGGTTGTTTTTCAAGCGCTCGTTGTATTCGTCAACGATCGCCTGATATTTGACTTTGTCCTCCTTGTCTTTATCATGGGGCTTTCCGTCGGCCTCATTTTTGGCTATCTTGCCTATGATAAAAAGGGCCATCTGGTACTTGCTCTTAATAGCTTTCCCAGGGGACTTGTGTTTGTTTTGTTTTATTTTGGTTTCTTTCTGGTTTGCAGTTGAGGTGCTAGCCTTAGCACTCTCACTGCTTGGTGGACGAACGACTGTCTCCTGACTGGAGGCCAGCAGTTCTTCTTCTGATGAGTGCCAACCTCTGGCAGCCTCAGCTGGTATTTTACCTTATTTTTTTGTTTTACTTCTTCTTCTTTTCTTTCCATTTTTTGTATTTAGATTTTGTTCCCACGAGTGAGATCGGAAAGGGTAGTCGACCCCGGCAGAGCCGTCTTACCAGGGTAAGGCACTTATACAACCGACCTTGCCTGGGCATCGGAGGGGACCGTTTGCGGCCGAGTTGGTTTAACCACATACTGACCATGCAGCCATCGACACGGTGCCTTGACGTCTTGACTTAAAGTGGGATTTTAACTAGGGTTTACTCCCGGTAGGGTCACTTTTAGTTTCAGTCTGGGGGCATATGCCTCGCAGACTTACTACAAGCCCCTCCGCCCCGCCAAGGCGGCAACCCGGTCGGAAGGGTAGGAAGGGAACTACGTAGGTTTTTGGAATCGTGGAACTTTTACCGACTCAACATGCCAAATGCAGCCGAAGTTCACGTTCCACTCATCGAATTGGCTTCCAACGTAAAGAAAAATGACAAGACCGAAGTTGTTTGGAACACCACTGCGGAAATCGCTTTTGAGAAATGTAAGCAGTTGCTAGTTGACGCCGTCCAGTTGGTATTTCCAGTGCTAAATACAACGCTAACACTTCGCTGTGATGCATCAGAAAAGTCTGTCGGTGCTACACTGGACCAATATGTCAACAACACAGCTCAACCACTCGGATTTTTCACAAAAAAGCTAAGTAAAACAGAAACAAATTATAGTGCTTACGATCGAGAATTACTCGCAATTTACAAAGGCATTACATTTTTCAGGCACATGCTCGAAGGCCGTAACATCACTGTTATAACCGATCATCGACCACTGTCTTTTGCGTTCTCTCAACAGTCTGATAACGCCACACCAAGGCAACAGCGGCATTACAGTACATTAGTGATGAATTTACCACCAACATTGTACACACACCCGGAAAGTCAAATGTAGTGGCCGATGCGATGTCTAGGATCGAAACCATCAATATGCCGACAAATTTCACAACCAACGAATCGCTGAGCAGCAAACACATGACGAGGAACTCAGACAATTGCTACGACCCGAGTCGTAGGCAAACACGTTCGTCCGATCATTTCGCTACCACTAAGACGACGAGTATTCGATAGCGTACAAAACGTGTCCCATCCAAGCAGCCGAACGACAAAGAAAGCCATTACACAACGCTACGTTTGGCCATCCATGAACCGTGGTATCGGAGATTGGGCCCGTACATGTTTGGCTTACCAACGGAGTAAAATACATCGCCACGTGAAAAACATACCACAACACATAGAAGTGACCAGCGAACGTTTTAAACATATTCACGTTGACATCATTATGATGCCACCGTCTGATGGTTATCGGTACTATTTAACGTTCATAGACCGTTTCACTCGCTGGCCGGAGGCAATTCCTCTTAAGGACATCAACGACACTGCAATCAGCGCTTTTTTCTCCGGATGGATAAGCCGTTTTGGTGCCCCAGTAACAATCACCAGCGACAGAGGTTCACAATTTGAATCACGTTTGTTTGACGCCCTAACAAAACTAATCGGTTGCACTCGAATCCGAACAACAACGTACCACCCCGCTTCTAATGGCATGGTGGAACGATGGCATCGGTCTTTGAAAGCAGCAATTATGTGCCACAGACAATTGGACAAAAGCACTATCCGTCGTTCTTCTCGGACTACGAACAAGCTTAAAAGAAGACATCAAAGCAAGCGCCGCCGAAATGTTGTATGGAAAAACCCTTCGACTTCCTGGTGAGTATTTCATTGACGAGGAAGTTGGTGCAGATCCTTAGACATTAATCGAGCAGTTCCTAGTTTTCATGAGGAAAGTACGCTCAGCTCCCACAGCACATCACAACAAGAAACGAGCATTTTCTCATGAGACTCTCTACACATTTACACACGTTTTCAATTGAGTCGACAGCGTAAAAAAAACACTGGAACAACCATATCGTGGTCCTTACGAAATACTTCACCGCATCTCAGACTTCGTTTTCAAGATAAATGTCGAAGGAAGTCCAATAACAATTTCAACAGATCGATTAAAACCAGCTTTCATCGAAAATAATACTACTGTTCTGCTCACACCTCCTGCAATAATATCATCAACACATCCTCCTGACCAGCCGACAAGTACTGTGCAACCGCTCACGGCCACATCATCAATGCCTGCGCAACGCACTTATTCAGGAAAAAACTCGTCCCACTCGCGGAGGACTCATGTGGCAGCACTCTACTGAAAGCCAGAGGGCGTGATATGCAAAAAGAAGAAACTTTAAAAAAACAAATATAACGATAGACAGATGTAAATTATTTTTGTATATTTCGCAGAGCTAATAAAATTGTGGTTACATAAAGCCTCAGAGCCAAAACTGCACGTGCCATCTATTACTCAATAGCTACACGCTACTCAGACCAAGCCAAATTCCCATATTATAAAGTTACACAGCTTTCGCTTAGATGATTTCGCCGTAAAGTTATTTCCAGTAACAGAGCGAAATGGAAAACTTTTTTTCATTGTTTTTGGAAGTCTAGAACGTTTTTTTCTCGCAGAAAATTCATATAATATATATATTTTTTTTTTCTTTTTTTTTTTTAAACCTTCTGACTATGCCTAAGCATTAAAGGCACGTCGACCAATAAGATCTATTGTGCCATAGGGCCAGAATATTGTTCAGTCTAGCATGCTCTCCACTTTCCTGATAAAGTTAATTAAGCTGCTAGCAGATGACTTCTTCATCTCTTCAGGGCTGAGAAGCTCCCTGTAGAAGATTGTTCTTCTGATTCCACATAGGGCTGGACATACACATATTATGTGCTCAGCTGTTTCGTCTTCTTCAAGACATAACCGACAGAGTGAGGATTTCAGTTAAATTTATTTTATTTAGGTGATATCGTAGGTGGTGATGTCCTGTGAGGAAACCAGTGAGATTTTTGATATCATGCCTGTTTAGATTTAAAATTTTATTGGCATCTTTATTGAACGGCTGTATAGCACGCTTGGCCTGTCTTAGACCTGGGATGCTCTCCCAGTATGAAATACATTTTGTGTGTTCCCATCTTTTGATGGCTAGATTTATAGACGATTTGGGAGCATACCAGAAGGGTTCAGGTCCTGTGAAAGGAGTTGCAGAGCCCAATCTGGCCATTTCGTCGGCTTTCTCGTTTCTCTCAAAACCCTCATGGCCCGGAATCCACCATAATTTGGTTTTATTCCTGAGGCCAAGCGTTCGAAGGACGTTGAAACAGCTTAGTACCGATTTGGAGTCAATAATATGCGAGCTTAGAGCGTTAATAGCTGCTTGACTGTCCGTGAATATATGGATGTGAATGCCTTTAATACCAGTGTTGTATATGTGACTAGCACACTCTTGGATGGCTTGGAGCTCAGCCTGGAACAGGCTTGGATTAGCCTCCATCGGTATTGAGACATTATGGTTAGGTCCGTGGAACCCAGCTCCCACTCCTGTTTCCATTTTGGAACCATCCGTATACCACTTTAGGCCATTTTGGCAAGTAGGTGGGCTATTACTCGCCCATGCTTCTCTACTTGGGATCTCTGTAGAGAACCGCTTATCGAAACATAAGGTCTTTGGGAGGCGGTCTGTTACCGCGCATATTTAGGCCGTGTGTCAATTGGGCTAAATAATTATCCTCGGATAATATTCTGACACTATCGTGGTGGAAAACGAATTCTTCAGCTGTCAAAAAATAATAAATTATCTTCATAGGATACCTACATATTTTAGGTTCGAGTTTTTTATTTCAAATGGCAGCAAATCAACGAAAAAAAAAATAATAACAAACCGTACTATCTACAACATGTATCTAAATAATGAAGGAAAAGCAATAAAGTTTTTAATATAATTTGCTAATTTATAGGGACGCATGATGACAAAAAAAAGTGATTCGGTTACGGAGTTTGAATTCATACCGATTGAATATAAAATTACACTTCTCTTGTTCGTCTTCTGCGTGGGGGCAAGTCATCGTGGCTTATAAGGCTTTGATACCGCAGCAATATCATTGACATCAAGGGGAATTAATACATCGAATTTATGATCCATATTGTTACATTCAGGCAGGGATTCGTAAAGATAAAACACTATTCCGTTAAACTTTTCTAATAAAATTCACTTTTATTACACTTTTATCGACTGTTCTAATATTTCACTTCTTAAGTACCAAAACAATATTACTTAAACAATTCTTCAACGATTCAAGCCCATTACTTAATTTACTCTATTACTTTTCACTTATTTATCTTCACAAACTATTACTATCTCGAACTTTAACCAATCACTGTTATAAATCAACTGTCTCGCCCTCTTCTAAAAGCTGTCCTTTTATACCCGCTCCGCCATCTGACGAGAACTTTCTAGCTAATTCTAAGTGGTTCTAGAACAAGGTTCAGTGGTGAAATACATTTACCTGACAGGTTCCAGTCTCCAATTGGAAGTGACACTTGGGTGGAACTTGTTTGGTGACTAAGGGGTTGTTTTCACTTCACCATTTTAGGTTACACGATACATTCCACACCACAATGTCCCCCTCTTAAACTTGTTCGTCCCGAACAAACTCGTTAACATTTTCACCATTATAACGATGAAGACGATCCACATGAACGACTTTCAGCTTGCCTCTTCCTCGTTGGATGCGATAGACAACGTCGTTGATGCGCTTTACGATTGTATAGGGCCCTTCCCAGTCTTGTTGCAACTTAGGCGATAAGCCTTTCCTTCGATGAGGGTTATATAGCCATACCAGATCTCCTTCCTGGAATCCTTTAGTTGTCGTTTTAGTATCGTACCTCGTTTTCATGCGGTCACTGGCTATCTTAATCTTATCCCTAGTGTCTCGATGCACGTCCCTGATGATGTCCCTGAGGTCTGTAACGTAGTCCTCCTCATCCTTGGGCTCTTCGCATGGATATCCAAACATCAACTCGCTAGGTAGGCGGACTGTTCGACCAAATAAGATTTCAGATGGAGTATGTCCTGTGGTGTTATGCACTGCTCCTCGATAAGCCAATAAAAACATGGGAATCTGCTTATCCCAGTCTCTCTGGTCTTCGCCAACGACCTTAGAGAGGTGTTCATTCAGTGTCCTGTTGAAGCGCTCCACCATCCCATCTGATTGTGGATGAAGCGGGGTTGTCCTTGTCTTGTGAATCCCGAGTAACTGGCACACTCCTTGGAAAATCTTTGACTCGAAGTTCCGTCCTTGGTCTGAATGCAGTTCCATTGGTACACCGAATCTGCTTACCCAGTTATTGACGATTTGCTCCACCACGGTTTTAGCTTCTTGATTTGGGATAGCAAATGCTTCAGGCCACTTACTGAAATAGTCCATAACAACGAGGATGTAACGATTTCCATTGTTTGTTTCAGGAAACGGTCCCGCAATATCAACTGCTATCCTTTCGAAAGGGGCTCCAACATTGTATTGATGCATTTTGCCACGGACTTTCAGTCTCGGACCTTTGCTGGCCGCACATGTAACGCATTTCCTGCACCAAGTTTCAACGTCCTCCCTTGAATGAATCCAGTAAAAGCGTTCCCGCACTTTTTCGAGCGTTTTATTGATTCCCAAGTGGCCTCCAGACACTCCATCATGCAATTCCCTGAGCACTTCCATAACCTTTGACCTGGGTACAACAAGCTGCATTACGAACGACTTTCCATCCGGGCTTTCCCATCTTCGCTTTAGAATGCCGTCTTGTACGTGAAGGGAGTCCCACTGCGCCCAGTATGACTTCAGCTCGGGGCTCCTATTGGATATCTCCTGCCAGTCTGGTTTTCCCTCATGCTCCTTCCAGGCGATAATCGGTTCGATATCCGGATCTTCCATTTGAGCCTCCCGTATTTCCCGCGCACTCCAGCCACCAATGGGCATAGCTCTCACCCTTTGAACGGACGCGACATCTTTTTCCTCGTGTCGTAAGCAATGTTTGCAATTTGCTTTGCACGGTCGACGGGAGAGAGCGTCTGCATTAGAGTGAAGACTTCCCTTTCGATGTTGTATTTCGTAGTCGTACATCTGCAGCCGTTCGATCCACCTTGCGACTTGGCCTTCAGGATTCTTAAAGTGTAGTAGCCACTTTAAAGACGCATGGTCTGTGCGGAGGATGAATTTTCGCCCATAAAGGTACTTATGGAAATGTTTTGTTGCCAATACCAAAGCAAGGAGCTCGCGCCTGGTAACACAGTAGTTCCTTTCTGGCTTTGAGAGAACTTTACTAAAGTAGGAAACTACTTTCTCTTGGCCATCGTGCACCTGGGAAAGGACGGCTCCAATTCCCACATTACTAGCGTCTGCATCCACAATAAATGTTTTCCCAGGGGTGGGGTACGCTAGTATGGGGGCGTTGCACAACTGTTGCTTAAGTTCCTTGAAGCTCTTTTCGCACTCACCTGACCATTTGAATTGTTTGCCTTTTTCTGTCAGTTGATGCAAGCTCTTTGCGATCCTGGCAAAGTCCTTTACAAATCGTCTGTAATAGGTCGCAAGTCCCAGGAAGCTTCTCAGTTGATGTTTGTCTTTGGGTACCGGCCAGTTTTTCACTGCATCGACCTTCTCCGGATCAGTCTTGACTCCTTTGGAAGAGATGATGTGCCCGAGGTACTTCACTTCTGGTCTAAATAAGGAACACTTCTTCGGGTTAAGTTTTAGTTGCGCACTTCGTAGTCTTTGGAACACCTCCTTAAGGTTATCTCGATGTTCGTTAAATGTTTTTCCTACTACGATGACATCGTCCAGGTAGACCAAGCAGGTTTTCCACGTTAGTCCCAGCAGAACGCGCTCCATTAGACGTTCAAAGGTAGCTGGAGCATTGCACAGTCCAAATGGCATTACTGTAAACTGCCAAAGCCCATTTCCTGCTGTGAATGCTGTTTTCTCGCGATCTTCTGGATGGATCTGCACTTGCCAGTAGCCACTCTTCAAATCTAGAGTCGAAAACCATTTGGCTCCGGATAGTGTGTCTAGGGTGTCGTCAATTCTTGGAAGGGGGTAGCTATCCTTCTTGGTGACGTTGTTGAGTTGGCGATAGTCCACGCAGAATCTCGTACTTCCGTCTTTCTTCTTGACCAGGACGACCGGCGATGCCCACGGACTTTTTGAGCTTTCAATCAGTCCTTCCGTTTCCATCGTCGACACCATTTCTGCAACCTCGGTCTGCTTAGCCAATGGTAGTCTTCGGGGAGGCTGACGAATCGGTCTCGCATCTCCGGTGTCGATTCGGTGTTGTACGAGATGTGTTCGGCCATACTCGCCGTTCTGTGAAGCAAATATATCAGCAAACTCATTGATTAGACTCCCTGCCATGGACCGCTGCTCCTGATCCAGCTCGCTATCTCCGAGTATATTCTTTTTCATTTCCGATATCTCCGTAGGTCTAACCGGTTTCACAGGACTTGCATTGGACAACTTTGTGACCGCAGTAATCGGTACGCACTTTCCAATCACTTCCCCTTGCTTTAGTTTCACGCTTTTGTTTTCCACATTGAGGACACGAACGGGAACCAAGTTGTTTTTAGGTTCAACCAGCATCTTTCCGACGATATACCTCTGATAATAATTTTCTGCATCTGGCTCGACTAGGTAGAATCGGTGGCTCCCAGGGTCGCCTTCCAGCTTTGTCCAAATAACTGTTTCTGACGAAGGTGGTAGTATTTCGTCCTCACTTACAACTGTCCGTAGAGCTGCGACGTTCTCGTTCCCGTAAACCATCGGAATCTCGACGTTCTTGTACTTTATAACTTGCAAACCGATGTCGAGTACTATATCATGCGTCTTCTTAAAGTCGATTCCGATGATGCATTCGTCACATATATCAGCCACTAAGAATGCATGGGAGAAGGCTATTCCTGCAAGGTTTATCGTCAAGAGTACCTCACCATACACCTTTGCTGTTGCTCCAGTTGCTGTTTTCAGACAGTAGCTGTTGGTGTTGTGCAGCCATGATTGGCGAACGATGTCCCTTCTGATTATGGAAGCGGTGGCACCTGTATCAATTGTAGCCACATACTTTTTCTGTCCGATATGGGCTTCCACTGTCAGGCTCCTATTACATCGTTTGGTCTGGGAAACCTGAATTGTGGTCCTGGGGGCGTCGATTCCAGAAACCAGCTTCTGCCCCGCGAAGTTGGTTCTTACTCGTTTCCCGACTGATGGCTTTGTGATGTTCCATCCGCCGAACGCTCAAACGCCTCCTCGTTCCTAGCTCTGCAATGTGGACAACTGCCCTGTCTACGTTCGGCTCTGCACTGTCGTTGTAGATGTCCAATTTTGTTGCAGTTCCAGCAACGGATCGGTCCCCTTCGAGAACTGTTACGGTCACTACTTCTGTTCTCTGGCACGAGCATTCAAGAGATGTCATTTCTCTCATGCGGTGAAATCCTTGAGATGCTTGGTCAGCAGCTTTCATGGTTAAGGCAAATGCCAGTGCCTCAGGAAGAGTTCTCTTTCCAGCCATTCGTAGAGCCATCTGCAGTTGTCTGTCCTCTATGGCTTGTGTAAATGCCTCAATAGCCATTTCATTGATGACATCCTCGCCGGCATTGGGATAAGACAAGTGCGCTAGCCGTTCGATATCAGCTTGCAGTTGCTGGAGTGTTTCTCCCCTCTTCTGGATTCGACTGCGAAGTTGCACTCTATATACTTGCTGCATATGGTCGTCACCGAATCGCATCTCAATAGCCTTCACCAATGCATCGTAGTCGCGTTGTTTTTCTGCTGAGACAGTTTGAAGCAATTCTGCAGCTGTACCTCGTAATGCGAGTGTTAATGCAATCGACTTTTTCTCGTCGTCCCATCCATTGGTCGTTGCAGCTGCTTCGAACTGTCTCTTATAAATTGGCCATGATGTTTGACCATCAAAAACGGGTGGTTGCATTTCCTTCCTTCTTGGGCAGTCAGCAGAATATTCCCGAGCCTTTTGCTTCTTGAATTTTTCCAGTTCTTTAGCTATGTTCTCGATGTTTGTTCCTTGTTTATGAAACATTTCATTAATGTGGGATATGCAGGTCCAACGACACGGTCGCGTCGTACATAAGCCTATATACTGTCACTCTTCCTCTCTCACGCATACCGACGAACAACCCTTTTCTTGCTTTCCATTCCATCGTCCCCAGGTTAGTCAGTAGAGATCAGTCAAACGAGACAAACGTGTAACGACCAGTGCCGTACCCTTTTCTTTTTTTTCGCACAATAAATACCTTTTTTTCGTTAAACTAAATAAATATTTTGTCTACTCAATAAAGAATCCCACAGTTTGGGGGCTCAACCGGGATCATTTTTAACTAATTGTCTGATCGTCAAATCGGCAATTATTAATTATTAGACAAAAATCAAAGTGCGCGAAAAAAAAAAAAAAAGAACAAAGAACGCAGGCACATACAGCCGAACACACAAAAAAAAAAAAGAGAAGTGGTGTCGTGTACACATACATATAGTAGACGAGCGGCAGTGCACACACACAGTCATTTTGCATCGAAGCAGCGGTGCCAAAGAAGAGATAAGCAAAAGCAGCAACACAAATTGTTCGCATCGAAGCAGCGGTGCCTACAAAAAAAAAGACGAAAGACGACAACAGCAGCAGTGGAAAACTGGAAATACAGTTTGCATCGAAGCAGCGGTGCACACGAAAAGACGAAAGACGACAACAGCAGCAGGTAGCATTTTTTTTCATCGAAGCAGCGGTGGATGGGGACGAAGAAGAACAACAGCAGTAGAAGCAGCAAATAAAAGAAAACAAAACAACAAAAATTGTAAGTACGTGCACTGGTCATAGGAGTCATAGTAGTTTGTTTAGTTTTTTTTATTCATTTAACATCTGATTCGATTACGTCAATAGTCGAACTCATTGTATTATTGAGATCTTTTTTTGAATTCTAATCATATATCCGATTACGTCAATAGCTAAATTCATTGTATTATTGAGATATTTTTTTTTGAATTCTAATTATATTAATTGAATTATTTTTGGATTGTGAGGGGGAGATGGAAAAGGAGATTGAGGGGGTGTTGAGGGATGATTTGCGTGAGAGGTTGAGGGCAGTAGGGTTGTCTACGTCAGGCGACAAGCGGGAGCTGCAGACGCGGTTGCTGACTTTTTTGAATTCGCATTGCACTAACGGTGACGAAGGAGAGACAAGCGGGGCCGCGGCTGGGGTGAATATCGCCAACATTGGTGAAGGCGTTACTGGTACGTACCGGGAGGAGGAAGCATGTGCGTCGACGTCAAACAGGAGAGCACAGGAAGCAATTCCGTGGGAGCCACCAGCTGAGCAGCGAACAACATTTTCCTTCAAGGATATAGAGGAAAGCCTAACGGCATTCACCGGCGGACAATCACAAAATGTGCGCAAGTGGATAGCCGAGTTGGAGGAGGTCAGCGAAATGGTTCACTGGAATGCGCTCCAGAGGTTTTTCTACGGGAAACGTTTGCTATCAGGAGCCGCAAGAATGTTTGTGCAGAGCGAGTCCGGTATTCGAGATTGGGTCTCGTTGAAGTCAGCGTTGATCAGAGAGTTCGGGGAGGGGGTGAATTCGGCCGAGATACACAAGCAGCTGAGAAATGCACGCAAACGACCTGGCGAAACATTGCGCGAATTCCTGTACAGGATGATAGAGGTGGCAAAGCCGATAACAATTGAGGAAGAGGCGATCGTGGAATACTTTGTTGAAGCGATTAGGGACGACAAAGTCAACAAAATTGTTCTTTACGACGCGAAGACAATCGAGGAGCTCAAAGGTAAGCTTCGGGTATACGAGAGGATAAGGGGCAGGGTTTCGCCCACAGCAATACCAGAGAGACGCAACGCGGTGAAGATCCCATCCACAGAGAAGACAGCAGTAAAGCAGTGTTACAATTGCGGGGGGGCAAACCATCTGGCCAAGGCTTGTCCCAATCAAGTAAAGTGCTACAAGTGCCAAAGGTTCGGACACCGATCGTTCGAGTGTGGAAAAGCGGGCGGCGTAGGTGACGTCCACCAGGAGGCGGATCGGATGCAGGTCTACAACGTCAAGTTCGGGCTCCGAACAACCCATCTTCTGAAGGACGTGGAGGTGGACAACGTTCAAGCGACGGCTCTAATAGATACGGGTTCGGATATTTGCCTCGTGCGAAGAGATTTTCTGATGAATTTGAAGAGGGCGAATATCGAGCCGGGATCGGTTGTGTTGTCTGGGCTGGGAAACCATCAAGTGCTCACCCTGGGTTTCATCGAGGCGAAAGTCGTAATCGACCAAATTGGGTTCGAAGTTAAGCTGCATGTGGTGAACGAGGCCGAGTCGCCGTTTACGCTGGTCTTGGGCAACGAGTTGTTGAGGGAGGCAGTTGTTATCATCGATAATGGGGCGGTTCGATTTAGGAGAAAGCGGTCAGAGGAGGAAAAGGCTTCGCATCTCGAAAAACACCAACGACGCGACAGCGAGGAAGCTGGATGTTCCTCTACGCCAAACATTTCACCCATCATGGAGACTTGTGAGGCGAAGAGCGAGCAAGCGACGTATACGCTTCCGGCGGAGGACGATCGAATTTGTGAGTTACGCCAAGCATTCGATGGATTGTACTGTACCATGGGGATCGGAAACGAGACGACGGTAACGGGTGATGTTGATCTATCCCGTTTGCCGACGACAACTAGGATCGAGATTGAGGAGATGATCATGCGCTATCAACCGAGGAGGGATGTCGAGTCACCAGTCCTCAAACTGTTTGACCAGTCTGCGGTTACGGAGGTGCATACGGACGCAAGCCAGATAGCCTACGGAGCTGTATTGTTGCAGAAGGACAATGACGATCAGCAATTCCACCCCGTACAATACATGAGTAGGAAGACGACGCCTCAGGAGGAAAAATATCACTCATACGAGCTGGAGGTGTTGGCGGTAATTAAGGCACTCGAGAAGTGGAGAATCTATCTGATGGGCAAGGCTATCACGATCGTGACAGACTGTAAGGCATTTTCCATGACCATGGATAAGAAGGAGGTCCCCTTGCGAGTGTCGCGTTGGGCTATGTTTCTCCAGGACTTTGATTACAGGGTAGTTCATCGACCGGGCCTGCAGATGAAACATGTCGATGCATTGAGTCGCGTGGCGATGCTAATAGTCGACACCATGAGCCACCGAATAAGAGAAGCCCAGTTACAAGATCCGTGGGTGCGAGCGGTTCGAAAGGTTTTGGAGTACGCGGGATACGAAGATTTCTTTTTGAAGAACGATATCCTCTTTAAGGATGAAACCAAGGAGTTGGTCGTCATACCTACTGCCATGGAAGAGGAGATCATTGCTCTAGCTCACAAGGAAGGCCATTTCTCGGCGAAGAAGACCGCTGATATGGTTGAGAAGACGTATTTTATCCCGAATTTATCAGCAAAAGTGGGAAGTGTCGTTAGTAGCTGCGTTGAATGCATCATGGCGGAGAGGAAGGCAGGGAAACAGGAAGGATTCTTAACGCCTATCGCAAAGGAGGATCGCCCACTGCAGACGTACCACATTGATCATGTTGGTCCAATGGAGGTCACCAGGAAGAAGTACAACCACATATTGGTTGTCGTGGATGCTTTTTCCAAATTTGTCTGGTTGTACCCCACCAAGAGTACAACTAGCGAAGAGGTGGTTGACAGGTTACGGAAGCAGGCGTCTACGTTCGGGAATCCAAGGCGCATCATCACGGACAGGGGTACCGCTTTCACATCGAACGTTTTCGAGCAGTATTGCCGAGAAGAGGACGTTATCCACTTGGTCATCACTACGGGCGTTCCGAGGGGAAATGGGAAAGTCGAGCGGATGAACCGTATTCTGATTCCCATGCTGACAAAGATGACGTTGGAAGATCCGTCGTGCTGGTACAAATACGTCGAGCGAGCGCAGCAGCTCATCAATAGTACTGTGCCGAGGAGCACTAGGATTTCCCCTTTCCGAATTCTCACGGGGCTGGAGATGAGAGTTCCCCGCAGACCGGAGTTCCAAGCGATGCTCCATCAAGAGATCGTGGCCGAGCTAGATCAGGAGAGAGACGAGGTGCGCGAGCAGGCTCGAGAAAACATTAGCCGTATACAGAGGGAGAACGTTGAGCAATACAATCGTCATCGGAAGGAGGCAAAAAGCTACAGGTTGGGAGAACTGGTTGCGATACGTAGAACCCAGTTCGGTGCGGGGCTTAAGCTGAAGCCGAAGTATCTAGGACCATACAAGGTTACTAAGCTCTGTAAGCACGATCGCTATGAAGTGGAGAAAGTGGGGGATCACGAAGGGCCGCGAGCAACATCATCAGCCGCAGACAGCATGAAGCCGTGGAGTAGGTCAGTCGGGGCGAATGACAAGTCAGGAGGGCCGAATGTGGGATATGCAGGTCCAACGACACGGTCGCGTCGTACATAAGCCTATATACTGTCACTCTTCCTCTCTCACGCATACCGACGAACAACCCTTTTCTTGCTTTCCATTCCATCGTCCCCAGGTTAGTCAGTAGAGATCAGTCAAACGAGACAAACGTGTAACGACCAGTGCCGTACCCTTTTCTTTTTTTTCGCACAATAAATACCTTTTTTTCGTTAAACTAAATAAATATTTTGTCTACTCAATAAAGAATCCCACATTAATTTTCTCAAACTTTGTTTCATGCTCGTTTAATTTTTCATCAATTTCGTCGATTTTTACTTCTAGAACATTCTTAAATTCTTCCACGGCGTCTTTTTGTGCGGCGACAATGGAATTTTTCTGTTCTTCTAAAGAATTCTTTTGTTCTTCTAGAGAATTTTTCTGTTCTTCAAGCGAATTCTTCTGTTCTGCGAACTTCAATTCCATGGAATTTTTCTGTTGTTCTAGAGAATTCTTCTGTTCTGCGAACTTTGATTCCATAGAATATTTCTGTTCTTCCATCTTCGCAAGAAGTAATTCCATCATCGAGCTAATGTCAACGCCTGTACTTACTTGTTCTTCTGACACGTCGAATAGCATGGTTTTTGGATCTTCTCCGTCGTTTTGGACAGCTTTCTATAGACGAAGGATGAGGTCACTTTTTCCTCCAGCTGTGGATAGATTCCGTTTTTCTAGTTCACTTTTTAATTGGGGTATGCTTAGTTGCAGCAATATACGACCCATTTTGTTTGTCTCTTGTAATTTAGAAATTCACACAAATTAATTTTTTTTTTTTTTTTTAAACTACACTTAGACACTTAGGACAGAATAAGTTTTATCCCACTTCTGACACCAATGTTACATTCAGGCAGGGATTCGTAAAGATAAAACACTATTCCGTTAAACTTTTCTAATAAAATTCACTTTTATTACACTTTTATCGACTGTTCTAATATTTCACTTCTTAAGTACCAAAACAATATTACTTAAACAATTCTTCAACGATTCAAGCCCATTACTTAATTTACTCTATTACTTTTCACTTATTTATCTTCACAAACTATTACTATCTCGAACTTTAACCAATCACTGTTATAAATCAACTGTCTCGCCCTCTTCTAAAAGCTGTCCTTTTATACCCGCTCCGCCATCTGACGAGAACTTTCTAGCTAATTCCAAGTGGTTCTAGAACAAGGTTCAGTGGTGAAATACATTTACCTGACAGGTTCCAGTCTCCAATTGGAAGTGACACTTGGGTGGAACTTGTTTGGTGACTAAGGGGTTGTTTTCACTTCACCATTTTAGGTTACACGATACATTCCACACCACAATATTATCAGTGGTTGTTATTAAATTAGTTGTATGTCTGTTCTTTGTGTTGTGCTTCGTATTGTGTTGTGCTATCGTCAAAAGTCTTCTGAGAAATCTCAAAAATGTAGCCCAATCGACACAGCCAAATTTCACAAAAGCTAAATTTTTATTCAACACACACAGAAATGTCAAAAAATTATCCGAGGATAATTATTTAGCGCAATTGACACACGGCCTTAGTGTTTGAATTAACAACTTCACAGGTAAGATTCTTTGTTATTTCTTTGAATAAGTGATAAAACCAGTGTTTTTGTTAAAATTAGAAGTCGTATAATATGGAACTCCTAGAGGAACCTAATATGGAACCGTTACGTGTTTTCTATTCACCTCTAGCAATGTTTTTTCTCCTTTTACCTCAAGCCGCCGCGAAGCCAAATAGAAACGCCACCCAAACCAAAAAGAAAGTCCTGGAACAAAAACCAAATGGTTAATGCATTCAAAAATGTTAGTAATAATTTTTACATACCTACATTTAATATGGAAACCGGGGTTCCATAAGGAATATGATGTAAAAATATATATTAATAATAAAATTGAGCAATTTTTAATGTCTTAGGGTAACGGGCATGAACAAAAAATTTAAAAAAACCAAATGGGGTTCCATAATTCCAACCTTCTCCTCTATTAGAAATCCTGAATATTTCTTGAGCGCGGGGTACTTGTAGTAAACAGATTTTCGATAAAATATTTTGCACTCGGGTACGAAGATATACAATTATTAAATTCGCATTATATTACCATTACCATTTTCATGACACTTTGTTCGTTTATGTACTTTAGCATCCCCCTTAAAGAGGGAAGGTTGTGTGCTTACGTTTTATATTGGTACCAGTATTTCTATTTCACATTTTCTGTTTCGTGCGAATCAACTTACAAACACATGAAAACCAATTTGACAGATTACTAAAATTCGGGAACATTTCGGTGACAAGTCATACCCAAAATACCATTATATGTGTTTCCCGAAATAGTAATTTTATAAGCTAAAACTTATTCCCCACTTTGGTCAACGTTCCGTTCTGCACTGGAAATAGTAAGCACTTTGATAGACTGCAAACTGTTATCTACTATTACGGAAATGTGTCAGAAATGTAGGAACATCGCTTATGGTAAGATTAGACTGTATGCCAAGTCCTCATAAAATGCCAATTTCTGACAGGTCTCCTGTCAAAATATGGTCATACAATGTAATGGGCATATCTCATATGCTCTAATGACCTGAATGCCACACATGACCATGCTGATTTTGACAGATAAAAATGTTCAAATAGCATATAGTGTAATGGGACAATAAGCTCGAATGCCAGCATAAAGCATTATATATACCCATATGCACTTTCTTGGTGGTCGCAGTGGCTTAGTGGTTAGTGTGTTGGACTACTAAGCGAGGGGTCCAGGTTCGAATCCCGCAAAAACCCAAATTCCAACTCAGGGTTTTTTTTTCACTGCTCCACCTCTCGCGAACGTCTGACAAACATCCGAGAGTATAACTGTCATGAAAGAGCTTCTCAATCGGCCCGTTTGGAACCGGCATAAAATTGTAGATCCCTTCCATTCGTTTACTTTTACTTTTGGTGGCGCTTACAGTCCGGGGTGGACCACGGCCTCAACTAACAAGCCCCTCCAGCCAGCTCGGTCCCTCGCTAGCTGCCTCCAGTTACACCAAGTTGGTTGAGGTCGTACTCCAATTGTGCGCGCCACCTAAGGTGGGGTCTTCCTCTGCTGCGTTGTCCCTCAGGGGTGGATTCGAAGACTCGTCGGGCTGGTGCGTTGTTGTCCATACGCTCCACGTGCCCCAGCCATCTCAGCCGTTGTATTTTCAGCTTTTTGACTAGGTCAGCGTCGCTGTATAGCCCGTATAGTTCGTCGTTGAATCTTCTTCTCCACACTCCATCGTCACAAACTGGACCGAATATCACTCGAAGAATCTTTCTCTCAAAGCATCCCAGAAGGTTTTCATCCGCTTTTGACAAGGTCCATGCTTCTGCACCATATAGCAGGACCGGGATGATTAAGGTCTTATATAGTACCTCCTTGGTTCTATGAGAGAGGGCTTTACTTCTTAGATGCCTTCTTAGCCCGAAGAAACAGCGATTGGCAAGAGTGATTCTTCGCTTGATCTCTGCGCTGATGTCATTTTGCGAAGTGATAGTGGAGCCCAGGTATACAAAGTCTTTAACTACTTCGAAGTTGTATCTGTCGAAGAATCTTTCTCTCAAAGCATCCCAGAAGGTTTTCATCCGCTTTTGACAAGGTCCATGCTTCTGCACCATATAGCAGGACCGGGATGATTAAGGTCTTATATAGTACCTCCTTGGTTCTATGAGAGAGGGCTTTACTTCTTAGATGCCTTCTTAGCCCGAAGAAACAGCGATTGGCAAGAGTGATTCTTCGCTTGATCTCTGCGCTGATGTCATTTTGCGAAGTGATAGTGGAGCCCAGGTATACAAAGTCTTTAACTACTTCGAAGTTGTATCTGTCCATCGTGACGTTTTGTCCGAGTCGCCGATGTTGAGAGTCCTTTCTCGTTGATAGCATATACTTCGTTTTATCCTCATTAACAGCCAGACCCATCTTCGCCGCCTCCGTTTCGATACTTGCAAAAGCGCCACTGACAGCTCGCCGCGTTCTCCCAATGATGTCAATGTCATCAGCATAGGCAAGTAGTTGAACGGACTTTTGAAAAATTGTACCTCTGGTGTTGGCTTGTGAGTTTCGTACAATTGCTTCAAGAACGATGTTAAAGAATGTACATGATAGCGCGTCGCCTTGTCTCAGACCTTTTTCGACATCAAATGAATCGGTGGTGTTCTTGCCGACTTTGACGGAGCAGCGAGATTTCTCCATCGTCATCCTGCACAAACGGACGAGTTTGGCGGGGATGCCAAAACTTGACATGGCTTTGTATAGTTCGTCCCTATATACGCTATCATATGCGACTTTAAAGTCGATAAATAGATGGTGTGTATCGATCTGAAATTCCTGGGTTTTTTCTAAGATCTGTCGGAGTGTGAAAATTTGGTCGATGGTTGACTTTCCTGGCCTAAAACCACACTGATATGGGCCGATCAGGTTGTTGGCAAAAGGTTTTAGGCGTTCACACAGTACAGCCGACAGGATCTTATACGCGACATTCAGGAGACTTATTCCTCTGTAGTTGGCGCAGTTCAGAGTATCTCCTTTCTTGTGGATGGGGCACACGATGCTGAGGTTCCATTCATCGGGCATGCTTTCATCCGACCATATTTTACAGATGAGTTGGTGCATGCTCCTTACCAAGCCATCTCCAGCTGCTTTGAAAAGCTCGGCCGGAAGACCATCCGCTCCAGCAGCTTTGTTGGACTTAAGTTTGGATATTGCTATCCTCACTTCGTGTAGGTCGGGTGGACGGAAGTTTTGGCTATCATCGTCCAAGCTGAACAGATCATTCTGCCTGAAAGCGGGTTGTTGGCTGTCTCCGCCGTTTAACAGTCTGCAGAAGTGTTCTTTCCAAATCCTCAGCACCGACTGTGAATCTACTACTGTATTCCCATGCTCATCTCTGCAGGCTTCTGTTCGGGCCTTGTATCCTTGGGTGGATCGTTTTACCCTTTGGTAGAACTTTCGAACATTGCCTCTGCAGTATCGTCCCTCAATTGATTCGACCGCTCGCTTCTCGTGCTCTTTCTTTTTCCTTCTGAGAAGACGGTGTTCCTCCCTTCTTTTTTGCCCGTAGAGCTCGCGGGCAGCTCTCTCAGCCGCTCTGGTTCTTGTCTGCAGCATTAGTTGGTAGGCCTCGTTCTTGGCTGCATGTGCCTGGCGGCATTCCTCATCGAACCAAGGGTTTCGTTGTGGTCGCCTAGTGAAACCCAGCACTTCGGTGGCGGCGGTCCTGATAGCACGCTGGCAGTGCTGCCACTGGTCCTCTGTGCTTGATTCTGGTGAAGCTGAGGGTGAACTTGCTGAGAGATTTAGGGATACGCGGTCGGCAAAGGTTTTGGCGGTCTCTTGCGATAGTAGCCTTGCAACGTCAAATCTTCTCACAGTATCCTCTCGGTGTTGTGGAGTATTGGATATCCGCATCCGTACTTTGGCTACTACCAAGTAATGGTCCGAGTCTATGTTGGCCGCTCGGAACGTTCGGACATCCAAGATACTGGAGGCATGTCTGGCGTCGATCGCAACATGATCGATTTGGTTGACGGTTTGTTGATCTGGAGACCGCCAAGTCCCTTTGTGTATGTTGAGGTGTGGGAATCGTGTGCTGGCAATGATGATATTTCGCCCCGCCGCAAAGTCGATTAGCCTGAGTCCGTTTCCGGAGGTGTTGTCGTGCAGGCTGTGCTTTCCGACTGTAGAGCCAAAGATGCCCTCCTTTCCGATTTTGGCGTTAAAGTCGCCAAGAACTATCTTGACGTCGTACTTCGGGCACTTATCATACGTCTTCTCAAGAAGATCGTAGAATGCTTCTTTGGCCGTATCGTCTTTCTCCTCCGTCGGGGCGTGAGCACAGATCAGCGTAATGTTTTTAAATTTGGCCCTGATGCGGATTGTAACTAGGCGGTCGCTAATATTGCGAAATCCCAAGACTTCTTGCCTAAGTCTTCCTCTAATCACAAATCCACATCCAAATAGCCGCTGACTCTGCTCTCTGCGGCACTCGCCGTAGTAGATGTCACAGTTTTTCATCCTTCTTGTGCCTTCTCCATCCCATCGCACTTCCTGGATGGCTGTGATTTCGGCTTTGTACCTATCCAGGGTCTCCACTAGTTGTTCGGCTGCACGCGGTCTGTTTAAGGTCCGGACATTCCACGTGCAGATCCGAAGTTCGTTGTCCTTAATTCGTTTGCAGGGGTCGTCAACATTTGGATCATCCATATCCGAGGCTTGTAGTCGTTTCGGAACTAAATTTTTTTCCGTGGTAGGGAAGTTACCCCGACGCACACCCCCCACCCTGGAGGGCCAGGCCCTTTGTTTAACCCCTTGGACAAAAGGAGCCGGATATTCCGGAGTCAGTAACCCACTTTGGGGATATGAGTGCTGCCGTTGGCCCGTAAAGGGTTCATCCGCCACCATCTCTATTTCAACACCCTGACTAGTGCTGAAAAATTCCTTACTGACCTTAGCTCCAAATTTCGTTCCAAAAATGAAAAACTCACACAAAACGAATGGTTGCGAGAAGCTAGGCCCAGGGTCCCTAAAGACCTGTTGCGCCAACTATTATTATTATTATTATGCACTTTCTTGAAATTTCGTTATGGCATTGCTGGCATTTTTGATGGAACTAGTATTATTTTGTTGTCATCGGTGTTTGATGAGGTCGTAGGATTGGGATTTGTTTTCTTTTTCTTTTTCTTTTTTTGTTGATTATTGAATCTATGATTAGCGTAAATTATTTAATTGTGTTGTATTTGTTGTATGTTGTATGACCGTATTGGTAATTTTGGTCGTATAGTCTAATATAGAGTTTTGATAATTGTGGCATTTTGTTCATTTGACAGCTGATCTGGTCATTTGCCTTTTGGCATTCATATGCATAATTGGCATACAGTCTAATCTTAGCTTTACACTATAACCAACAATTTACACTTGGGTTTGGACCTGATAGGTGGCGCTGTCGTCGATCTCCGAAACCACACAACTGTTTTCAATGGAATATTGTGCATGTTTATGGCTGGTTCCAGGTTGAAAGATAGGATACCATCCTAAATGTGATACTTTGCAAAACATAGCGGAAAACGGGTTGTGGCACCTTTCATTCAAAAATCAAATCAAACGCTATTTCTAACGTTTTATAATTAAAAACATAAATGATCCAAATAAAGCACTTTAAGAAATCTGAGCAAGACTCAAAACGAAATGTACGGTCAAAGCCCGGGTGGGTACAGCTACATATAAAAGAGACTGACGTCCATATGTGCACTCATAACTCGGGAACCAATCATTCGATTTTTATGATTTTTGGTTTAATTTCTTATTGGCCCAAAAAATTACATATATAGATTGGGGAAAGAAGTTAAGGTAAGATTAGACGGTATGCCAAGTGGTCATAAAATGACAATTGCTTACAGTTCTCCTGTCAAAATATGGTCGTACAGTGAAATGGGCATAAATCATATGCTCTAATGACCTGAATGCCACATATGACCACGCTGATTTTGACAGATAAAAATGCCCAAATAGCATAAGGGTAATGCGACAATACGCACGAATGCCAGCATAAAGCCCTATATGCCCATATGCACTTTCTTGAAATTTCGTTATGGCATGCTGGCATTATTGATGGAACAAGTATTATTTTGTTGTCATCGGTGTTCGATGAGTTCCCAGGATTGGGATTTGTTTTAATTTGTTTTTCTCTTTTTTGTGGATTATTGAATCTATCATTTGCGTAAATTATTTAATTGTCTTTTCTTTGTAATTTTTTTAAGTTTAATTAGTGTTCTTTTCTTGTCCCTGATTGTGGTTGTGTATATACTTTTTTCCTGTTGTGAAATTTTGTCTGTGTAGAAATGTGTTTGCTTTCTGTTTGTTTTGTGCTACTTATAAATTTCCAACTTCAACATTTTTGATTTGTTTTTCTCTACGGCATTACCCTTCTACAACATTGGGTAATAAATAACAAATGCCTTAAATGACCATCGAGGCAAATATGACCATATTGGTCATATAGTCTAATATAGAGTTTTGATAATTGTTAATATGACAGCTAATCTGGTCAACGATCTAAGAATATGCACCTGGAACGTGCGGACGCTTTATACTCCAGGTGCTACTCAAAAACTTGAGTCTGTCCTCGCGCGGTACAAGGCAGACATTACCGCGGTCCAGGAGATACGATGGATAGGATCAGGTATGATGAAAAGGAAAAATTGCGACATTTATTACAGCTGCCATAAAAGATTGCATGTATTAGGATGCGGATTCGTCGTGGGAAATCGGCTTAGGTCAAAAGTTATTGACTTTAAGCCGATAAGTGATCGCCTGGCTGTGATCCGCATCAAAGCTACTTTCCAAAACATTAGCCTAATATGTAATGTACGTGATGTATGTGGCGAATAGTAAGCTCCTGGTGCAGTACCAGGAGGATTCTTGAGAGATGTTAACTATCCACATATGCCTGATTTTGAGCGGGTCATGCACGCCTAGCGTTGCTCTAACTGGCTCGCCGGTATTGGGGGGGGGTTCTTGCTCTCATCAATGCAAAGCTCACCTACTCTACAAATTAATTATTGCGTGCATGGGATATAAGAAAAAGTGAAATAAACTAAGTCACCACGATGGTGAAGGCACACCAGGTACCTGTCGGTTATTGCTGCTTGCCACTTAGAGTTCATAGCCCTGAACTGAAGAACCGATGTTATTTGTCTCCTTCTGGGACTATCCCCACCCTTCCATGGTCACTCTTGAAACATTGGTGATCCCTAAATTGGTTTGCTTACCCTCTTCGCTTACTTATACTTCGACCACACGAAACTCAAACTCAAACTTAATATGTCATTACGTTAAACATTTTATTTAGGTTCATAACTTCATGAAAAATATCTTAAACTAACTTATTTCTATAACTACCAAAGCGGATCAAATAGATCGGGTTTGAATTCCCTGGCATGGATTACTTCCACTGAAGTCAACACCTTTTGTGTCATAAAAACAAAACAACAAGTCCATTATTCAAAAAAAACTATGTATCCTAACCTGTCGAAAGCGCTGTCGAAAACTAGGCTACAAAAGAAATCTCTACCTCCAATTATGAGGGATTCTAGCGACAATATTTCGCTCACTCCAAAAGCTTAGAGACACAAAAAGTTACTTCTAGGTTCTGTTTCCGTTATTGTAAATTAATCCTTTAGGATATCTATCTAGTACTGAATTTTTGCCGATATGTGACTAACAGGTATGTCAGCAACAAAAATCAAAAAAAAATATCTTAAGGCTACCTTAGCAAAAGAAAAATTAATAACGTACAAAATATCCTGCGTGTATTAACACCTACAGGTTGCAGACAATAAAAATCGAATCTTTACTATATAAAATGGAAAAGATACAATCAGCAATCAGAAAAAAAATATATCTTTATGACGCTGAGTCAAATTTGAATCAAATTTTATAATACTACGATATAGAAAACTACTGATACTTAAGCGATTCTGGGGCTGCTTTCTGCACAACTTCTGCCGGGGGGTTTCATCGGGGCTGAATCTGACCTTTTCTTTGGGCCCTTGTTCAGTGCGGTAAATTGCTGGTACGACCTCTTCTTTGGGCCCTTAATGAAATGCTGCTTTGACCTCTTCTTTGGGCCCTTAATGAAATGCTGAGTTAACCTCTTCTTTGGGCCCTTAATCACGTGCTTTCAAAGTCAGTTAAGTGTCTCACTCGCGGATAGGGTGAAACTAGATCCGTTGCGCGAGGAGGTACACCTTTTATCACTAGGCTGGGGATCAATACGTTCCCATTCAGGCACTAGGATCACTTTTGTCTTATGTACCTTTTTAATGGGGGGGTGAGAACACGGCACAAGCACGGTAACTACACCAAGTGCGGGTTTTGGTCACAAAATGAAGAGCAACACAAAATTCTGTTTAGCCACAGGAACACTGGCTCAAAACACAAATCACTGTGGGGTTACAAGTGTAACAGAAGAATTAGCACGTCCATCCGGGTTTAGTTTTTAACGACCTTGGTCGATCAAGCACTGGGCTGATGAGGGTTCCACTGAGCTGTTCAGGGCACGTGTCCGTTTATCGCAAAGTTTTAAATCCCCTTTTTCCATGCAACGAATTTATCTGCACGTGGGAAAAATCACTGGGCACATCCTAGGATTACCACTCGAACGAATTTTAACTCCGAACCGAACAAAATTTTAATATTCCACAGGAGGCGTTTAATTTTCTTTTGTTTTTCCGACCGCACAATTACTCGGTACACAAGAATAATTTTTATTAATTTAAACGTAAAACTTTTGCACGGAGACACACACAACGCGGTGTTCCGGCATAGTCACGAAAGAAAAATTCTCCTTGGGGAGATAATCAACCCGCTTCTTGTCAGCTTTCAAACTCGACTGAATACTTTTCGAAATATTACCCAAGCCAACAGCTACCCCACGCCATGCCAACGGTCGTAATTGCTCGTAAACATGTTTATGAACAAGAGAACAAAAATCATGCCATCCATAAGATCGCATGTAAAATACATGTCCCGCTAGGTGCTTTAGTTCGTACACAAGGTGTTTTCGAACTCGCCGCACCGCACAGTTATGTACTTTTAGTTCGTACACAAGTTGTTTACGAACACAGATCGCCGAGTCGCGATGTCTCGCACAAGTTTCATTCTTCCAAACAGCAGTTTGATGCTCGGGGAAATTCTCTCACCACACACGATATACCCCAAATACAACCAACACGCCCATTCTCTCTTTCACTTCGTGACAAATACAAAACCCACCACTATTCATGCCAAGGCAAAATTTCCTCACGCGGATTACAACACAATGCATGGCAATGCAATTGCTTGTGCGCGGAGGCTCCTCCCACTTTTGGCAAACAAGGAAATTTGCTCTGGGATGGTGGTGAAATGAGATCGGGGCAGTGTTGCCAGGTATAAAAAGGAAAAACATCGCTGCGTTGATGGAGATAAAAAAAAATAAAAGCAAATATTTATTTTTCAGGAAATTTTCTTCCAGCAGATAGGTGAACATTACAAATATGTGCACACGCCCCTACCGACACACGGATGAAGCCTACGGAGCCTGTCCGGAGTATGACGTCAAAGTTGTGCTCGGGGACTTCAATGCCAAAATCGGTCAGGAAAACATCTTTGGCGGGTTAGTTGGTAAGCACAGAATCCACGAAACGACAACAGACAACGGCTACCGACTAATTGACTTTGTAGCAGCTCGTAATACGGTGATAAGTAGCACTAGGTTTCCAAGGCTAAGGATCCACACAGCAACCTGGCGCTCTCCAGACGGTCGAACCGCCAACCAAATCGACCATGTGCTAATCGATGCTAGGCACGCATCCAACATCCTCGACGTGCACACATTCCGAGGGGCAAACGTCGACTCTGACCATTTTCTTGTCGCTGCTAAATTCAGAGCTCGACTGTCCAACGAGAAGAAGCTGCGAACCGCTCAAAAGAAGAAATTCGACGTTGGACGCCTAAGCACACCTGGAGTAGCCAGTGTCTACAGAGAGCGCCTGAGTGAGAAACTCCCCACTGTGCATTCACCTACCACAGACGCCAACAACCAGTGGTCCCAATATCGCGACATCATCAAGGAGGTAGCCGAAACTACTATAGGGTACCAGCCACCCCAGAGAAAAAGCCCGTGGTATGATGATGAATGCGTACGTCGGAAAAAGGTGACAGAACATGCACATATGAAGATGCTGCAGCGCAAAATAAGGGCAGCGAGGGAAGAGTATCGAGCCAGGAGGAGGGAGGAGAAGAAGATACTGCGTCGAAAGAAGAGGGCTTACGCAGTCTCCCAGCTCAAGGAGATCGAAGAGTCTCGTGTAATGTTTGTACTTACAATAGCCCTAAGTGCCCTAAGCTATATTAGCGTAGCACGCTATATTGCTGTACAAAGCGCAGCTCGCTTAATTCGTATGGCAAAATTGCCGCAGTGATATTGACTAGTCAAGAGGTTGATCATAATTTTCGTTTCTATTTATACAAAATTCTTCTTTGTAGCTATACTCATTCTAAGCATAGAATGTCGAAATCAAAATACTATAATGTAATAATTTGATCCCTTTGATCTATATATTGTATTGGGAGCAATGGACAAAGTGTAAACAATAACAAACACATTGCACCTCTACGTAGCATGAATCACTGTCGATACCGCTCGAATGCCACTTGACACTTTCTGGTATCTGGGGCGATACAATGTTACGTAGTGGGCTTTCGTACTTTGTGTGCCTGCATTGAGTCACACCACATCCTTCCCCCAAAAATTTTATGATATTTGTTTACATTTCTTAAAATTTAAATAAATGTCATTTGCATGATGATGTTATAAAATATGCATGCTCTTTTCTTACATAATGTTCTTAATCTTGTTTAGATTTAATCAAATTATTGTTATGTATCTCATATTCCTTATTATCTATCATAATACAACTATTAGGACCATTTTGTGATATAATTTCATACGGACCTTTAAATGGTTTGTCAAATTTTTTCTTATTCTGAGTTCTTAGAAATACCTTATCGCCTACTTTAAAATTGGATTTGTTAACATTATTTTGTTTGATAACTCTTTTATTCTTATCTTCTAACAAATTATGCGAATATCTTAATTTGCATTTCAATTCATTCAAATAATTATCTAAATCATATATTTTTTCTTTATTTGTTAATATTTCACATGGTAAAGTGCTTAGCTTACCAAAAACTAATTCAAAAGGTGAATATAAAGTACTACTATGAGGTATTGAATTATAACAATATGTATAGTATGGTAACCATTCATCCCAACTATCCTTATCTCCTATCGTCATTAGATAATCATTAAGAACCCTATGATTTCTTTCTAAAGATCCTAACGTTTCATGATGATATGGGGTTGATACTATCTTTTCTATGTTTAATAACTTACAAATATTTTTTAGTAGTTCGTTCGTAAATTCTGTTCCTTTATCAGTTTTAAGCCTTCTAAAACATCCATACTTTAGTATGAATTTCTCTACTATTGTCTTTGCGATAGTGACGGCATCTTTTGTTTCTACTGGGAGTGCCTCCACAAATTTTGTTAGTTCACACTGTATTGTTAGTATATATCTAAATCCTTTTGATGGTCTCAGAGGTCCTACCGTATCTATTGAAATGGTTTCAAATGAGGTACTTGGCGTGTCTGTTATGACAAAATTTTCTTTGGTATACCTTGTTATCTTAACTTGATTGCAATTTTCACATTTGTTAATGAACGCTTTTACCATTCTATTCATGTTCTTCCATACATATTTTTGCTTTAACTTGTTGATGCATCTTCTAATACCGCAATGTCCTCCTATTTTTGAGCTATGATATTCTTCAATTAACCTGTGCTTTTCTTTTTCATCTGTTACCTTCTTCGGAGGTTCATATATCAGTATATCCAAACATTCTCCAATGTTTTTCTTCTCTTGCAGCTTATTAAATATCTTTTTAAATTCTTGTACGTACATATTTTTAAATATCAAACTATTTCTTGCTAGCGCTAGTCTATTAACACCTGCATTGTTCATCCTGAATATTAGCTTCTTCAAAATCAATTTTAACTCTGATAGAGAATTATCGCTAAATTCTACAACTACAGTGTTTGCTGCTATCATTATATTACTTCGTTGGGTACCCTTTTCATTTCTTTTCATTTCTTTGAATTCAATCTTCTTCAACCGCCTTATGTCCGATATTGATGTACAGTCCCATATGTGAAGGTGATCAATCCCCGCATTTGGGTCTAAGGCTCTCGCACAGTTTTCAGTTGTTCTTGATGTTTCTATCTGCTCAGTTTTCTTTTTCATTGCTCTTGTTACTACATCTACATTGTGTCTTGGTATCATTTCTTTTAGTTTCTCCGAGTTTATTTGTATTCTCGAGAGTGCATCTGCATTTGTGTTCACTTTTCCTTGTTTAAACACAATCTCATAGTCGTAATCCATTAGATCTACGCGTATTCTGGTTAATTTTGATGATGGATTTTTGTGTGAAAATAGGCTTACTAGTGGTCTATGGTCTGTGTATACTATGAATTTTCTTCCAAACAAGTATGGTCTAAAATAGTTTATTCCCCAATGAATTGCTAATAGTTCTTTTTCTATTATGGGTTTATTTATCTCATATTTGTTGAGGGATTTGCTTGCATATGCTATTGGCTTATCCTTTCCAATTTCTCCTTGTGATAGCACAGTTCCTAGCGCAAAGTTAGAGGCATCTGTTGTTAGAATAAAAGGTTTTGAGAAATCTGGATAGCTTAGCACTGGGGGTGACATTAACTTCTGTTTCATTATTCTGAATGCAGTGGCGCACTTCTGTCCAAGTGAATAGTTGTTTCTTCTTAAGTAACTGATTCAGAGGTCTCGCTATGTCTGCAAAATCTTGAATGAACTTTCTGTAGTAATTGCAAAATGCTACGAATCGTCTCACGTCGTCTGCATTCTTTGGTTCTGGGTATTTTTCTATCACTTTGTATTTTTCTGGATCTGTAGTGACTCCTTCTGCTGTTATTAAATGACCAAGATATGTGACTTCTGGTTTCAAAAATTCGCATTTACCAAGATTCAGCTTTATATTGTATTTGCGGAGTCTCTTCAGTACACTGATTAGGTTATCATTGTGTTCTCTAATGTTTGAACCATATATTATAATATCATCCACGTATAAAAATGCTGCTGCTTGTAGTCCACTTAAAGCTATTGACGCCATTCGCTGAAAACTATTTGTTGATATTTTTAAGCCAAAGGGCAGTCTTTTGAATTGGTAATGACCTTCATTTTTTGAAAATGCTGTCATTGGTCTAGAGTATTTATTTAGTGGAATTTGATGAAATGAACTTGTCATGTCAAGGGTAGAAAAATATTTCGCATTACCTAGTTTGTCTAATACATCTTCTAACCTCGTAAGTGGAAATTTGTCATCTACAACCTTTTTGTTTAATGCTCTGAAGTCTACAACTAGTCTCCATTTCGTTTGTCCGTTTAGACTCTTTTTTGGCACTATAAGTAATGGTGAATTGTATGGACTGACTGATTCTTCAATTATATCGTTCTCTAGTAGTATTTCATCCAATTGAGCATGTGGTAATCTATAGTTTTTAATGTATACTGGATTTTTATCTGTTACAGCGATGTGTTGTTCGTAAAAATTGTTTGTGGTTAGTTTTTCATTTCTATCGTGAAAGACATCTTGAAATTCTTCACAAATGCTCACAATTGATTGTACTGCAGCTTCGTTTAAGTTGTTGATTTTAATTTCCTCAATTAAACGATTGAACTTCTGTTTGTTCTTGCATTTTGTATTATTTGACAATATTCTATAGTTGTTTAATGGTTCAACTCCAACCATAGTGTCTTCTATTATTTCTTCACTATCTTTAGTATTAAGTATCTTGATGTGTTTTATTCCTTTTGACTTCTTTTCCAATTAGAACACAGTCTTCATTCAAATTCAAGTCTATGCTTCTTATTATTTCCGATCTTGGTGGAATTGTTAATTTTCCGATATTTCTCATTGACATGTTTAAAGGCAGAATTATTTCTTCATCTTGCACTAATATACTAAGTACGCAAGTTTCATAGTCTATCTTGCAATAGTACTTCTTAAGGAAATCTCTTCCAATTATTCCATCAGTTGTAATATTTACTTCTTCATTAACCACGTGAAATTGATGTTCTATATTTGCTTCACCTAACTCAAGCTCTAGATTTGATACACCTTTAGAAAATATTGTTTT
The DNA here is from genome assembly GCA_949126925.1 of Cheilosia vernalis. Classification (NCBI taxonomy): domain Eukaryota; kingdom Metazoa; phylum Arthropoda; class Insecta; order Diptera; family Syrphidae; genus Cheilosia; species Cheilosia vernalis. The sequence continues at coordinate 48,697,518 of OX421358.1, forward strand.
GTTAGTTATGCCATTTATTTGGCATGCTGTATTTTCATACAATTCTTTTGCCTGTGATTCTTTGCAAACCGAAATATCTGCACCCGTGTCAATTAAAAATCTAAAAGTTTTTCTTAAATGTTTTATTCTTATACTAACAAAATTTGTGTCATCGTTCCCATAGAAATTTAATATCTCCTTTGGTTCCTTTGGTTCCCTTGGTTCCTTTGGTTCCCCCGATTCTGTTGATCGGGGATACCTCTGTTTTCCGACCTTGTGTTGTTATGGTATCCTCTTGCAACACCTCTACCTCTAGCACTACCTCTATTGCTGATGTTATTCCTTTCATAATCATTGTTATGACTATTATTATTATATCTGGGATTGTAATTGTTGTGTTTATAAGGATATCTTCCCCTATTATTGGTTCTGAAGTTCATTATATTGTTTTGTCTGTATGAAGCTTCAACTTCAGTAGCTATCTTTACAGCTTCATTGAATGTTGTAACTCTTGATGCCTGCACTACCTGTCTACTAGCTTCATTTAATCCATTTTTAAAAGCGTTAAGTCCTAACTGATCATTTAGACTTATTATTAGCTTTTTGTTGACTTCGCCTTGTTCAGCTATTTGTATTTCATTTAACTGAGATACTAGTGACTCTATTTTATCTGCGAATCTGTTTATATCTTGGGTACCTTGTTGTAGCCTAGCTAAGTCATTATGTATTTTTAGAGGGTTGGTTTTTGACTTGTACAGCTCAGTTAAGACCCTTTTAAAGTCTGTTAACTTTTCTGGTTGGTCTGCTAGCGTGAGTAACTTGTTTCTTACCTTGTCGGATACTTTTGTTGCTATTATAAATTTTATTAATTTTTTCTTTTCAATATCTTCGCCTAATGTGTCATGATAAAATTCAATGAGTCCTAAGAAGTTTGACAATTGTTTTGACTCCCCATCAAATTCTGTTATGAGCTTTACTTCAAACTTTGCCATGTTGATTTTTTCTATTTTCTTAGTTTTTTCTTTTAATAATTCTAATATTTGCTTCTCTACTTTTTTAAAGTATATTCTTATTTCTTCTATTTCTTCTTCGTCTGTTATTTTTAACAATATTTCTTGCCATAGTGTGCTTATTTCTAGTTTTGTTTTTGTAATATACTCTTGAGTGTATTCTCTATTCGGTGCTTTCTTTAAGTTACTTAATTTCTTTAATAATTCTTTTAAACTGTCCATAACCTGTTTTAATACGTTATAAAATATATAATATAATATGTTTTATTTTAAACATGATTTATTCTGTTTCTTATTATTTGTTTTTTTACATATTTCTTATAAAATGAATGGATCTTAGCTAATAATAATATTATTATAATTATTAATGTTATAATATTTATATTCGTTTCATTAATACTCATTTGTCCGGATGCGTTAACGTTGTTCACTACTTCTTCTTTTGACTCCTGGCTTCCCATAGTTGTTTTAGATTTTTTACCAGTTGTCTTTTGAGTTCTGCGTCTTTAGTAATTGGTATTACTTTGTGTAGTTCGGCACGTTGTTGTCTTAGACGAACTTGTTGGCCGCCTCTTTTTCTTCTTTTTGGTTGTTCCGCCTCTTTTTCTTCTAGTGGTTCTTGTAAAGTTTGTTGGCGCTGTTTCCGGAGTTCCTGTCTTTGCTTATACTGCTCTATCGTCAGAGCCCTTGGTCCCGCTGTATTTGGTGTTGGGACGTACTTGGGTATAAGTTCCTCCTCGCTTGGGCCTCCTTTTGGTACGTATTGTTCATTTAGTTCTTTGAACAATTGGTCCAGATCTTCCTTGTTGTAAGTCATCAGAGGACTTGTCTCTCACTTCTCCGCTATGTTTTTACTGCGAAGATGGCAGGATCGCCATGTAATGTTTGTACTTACAATAGCCCTAAGTGCCCTAAGCTATATTAGCGTAGCACGCTATATTGCTGTACAAAGCGCAGCTCGCTTAATTCGTATGGCAAAATTGCCGCAGTGATATTGACTAGTCAAGAGGTTGATCATAATTTTCGTTTCTATTTATACAAAATTCTTCTTTGTAGCTATACTCATTCTAAGCATAGAATGTCGAAATCAAAATACTATAATGTAATAATTTGATCCCTTTGATCTATATATTGTATTGGGAGCAATGGACAAAGTGTAAACAATAACAAACACATTGCACCTCTACGTAGCATGAATCACTGTCGATACCGCTCGAATGCCACTTGACACTTTCTGGTATCTGGGGCGATACAATGTTACGTAGTGGGCTTTCGTACTTTGTGTGCCTGCATTGAGTCACACCACACTCGCGATCGAAACAACATCCGGAGATTTTACAAGAAAGCCAAGCAACTGGCTGCTGGCTTTAAGACCGGAACGCAGGCTCTTCGAAACAGCGAAGCAAACCTAGTCACCGAAGCGCAGGGAATAGTAGATGTGTTTAAGCAGCACTTCCAGCAGCTGCTAAATGGGCATCATGTAGAGAGAGTGATAGGGCAAGAAGAGAACCCACGTCCAGTCACTGAAGAACCAGTTCCACCACCCAGTATAGAAGAAGTTGGCTTAACTATAAAAAAGCTTAAGAACAACAAGGCCGCAGGCTCTGATGGTTTACCAGCGGAGCTCTTCAAATACGGTGGTGATGTTTTGGTAGGGCGCATGCACCAAATCATCAACCAAGTATGGATGGAAGAAAGTATGCCCGATGACTGGGCTATCAGCTCCATATGTCCCATCTACAAAAAAGGCGATGCCATGTCTTGCAAGAATTACCGAGGCATATCCCTGCTTAATGTCGCATACACGATCCTATCCAACGTACTGTGTGAACGTCTTAAACCGTTCTGCAACACACTAATCGGCACATACCAGTGTGGCTTCCGGCCCGGCAGATCGACCATAGACCAAATTTTCACACTGAGGCAAATCCTGGAAAAGACCAATGAATTTCAAGTCGAGACTCACCACCTATTTATCGACTTCAAAGCCGCATATGATTGCATTCATCGTCAGGAGCTCTATATGGCGATGGCCGAATTCGAGGAAGCAGCCTGCCCGGGATCGCAGAGGATGGAAGGCTGCAGTGTCTCAGGCAGAGACTCTTCACGGGTCGGGAGCCCGTTAAGTAAGTAAGTAATCTGGTCATTTGCCTTTTGGCATTTATATGCATAATTGGCATACAGTCTTAGCTTTAGTATGAAGAATCGCATTTTGAAAAAAATTTACTGGATAGTGTCACTTCCAATAGGAACAACAAAACATATGTAAAATTTTAAATTTGTTAGTTCTTTAGATATTCCGTGCTTATCGCTACACAATTTAAAATTGTGAGTCGGCCCAGCTATAATTTTGTTGTGAAACCTCAATGCACCGCAAGTTTGCGAATAAAACACATCGACATTGCTATACTTCAGTTATTTCTATTGCATAACTCTAGGTTTTGAATAAGGAATTTGAATTGACCGAATTACATAAAGCAGCATGTATGTGCATAAGTGCATGCTCGAAATTATTATTTTCATTACATTAACGAAATTGGGCGGAACAAAGTTCGCCGGGTCAGCTAGTAAACAAATAGAAACATTTTTAGCGAACATTCGTAAGCAGTTAACATAAATCGAATAGAATATGCTTTTAACATACTTCGCTGTATTTGTATACTTCTTATGCTGCACTTACGCGGTTACACATTCCTCACACGGAAGATAAAAGGGATGCTAAAATACTGAATAGCCGTGTGACTAAAAGGAACAGCATCACCTAACACGCAAAAAACGTGACACGTATTTAGGTTGGCGATCTTGTTTACGTGATAGGAATTATAGGAAAGCTCCCCATGTTGATATTTTTATAGCGATGGCAAAAGAAAATCCGCGCTCCTTTAAAAAAAAAAACTGGCTCCCGAGAGTCATGAACGGACAAATACTTATTTTTTTCGTATAACTAATTAATGAATTGTGGTTTTAGTTTACTGAAACTAACTACCACTTCCATTACACTTTAGGCATGATACAACAAGACAAGATAGCGCAATGAGGTTTTCATTTTTGATTTGTTCTGCGCATCTACGTCATAGTAGCCCAATGAATTTTTTTTTTGAAACGTATGTGAACCAATAGCTGATGCTCCTGCTACAAATTCTCCTAAAGGTAGCGGCATATGACGGCCTTGAGAACTTAGCTGGGTGCATTTGCCAACGATTAAAAGAAAATCTGCCTGAGTTGTCGAACACTGACGATAATTCATTATCTTGGGTCAATCAGCTTAATGAAGGTGGTCTTTCAAAGCCATCGGAACCAATGATGATGGACATGCACTCTCTTGAAAATGTTTTCAACGCCGAAGGACTTAATATAAGAAAGAACTATTTGCAGCACTTGATCAACCTATCGGATAAAGCGAAGATAAACTGCAATTTACACGTAAAAAAATTGTTTCTTCCGCTCAAGGATGTATTTTCGCATCCGGTTGCTTAATCGCCAAATAGTTGACGAAAAAAAAAACAAGAAAACGAAAATATAAAAAAATTATTAACGAAACAACACTTTTTTTAAATATTTTATTTGCTTTAACTTCCAATTTAGAATTTTTCATGTTTATTACACACAATTCTCTCTGCCACAATTGTTCTTCTATGTGGTACGTGTTTTCCTACGAAAAATACGGAAACATAGGTAAATAATAAAATTTGAAAACAGCACAAAAACAAATTATTTATGTACAATAAAAGATTTTTTAATCGATTCTTTTATATTTTTTTTCATATTTCATATTTATTTATTTCAAAGAATAAGTTCACAGTAAGATTACATCTTATAGTTGTTAGTGAATGCTTTAAAAGATTTAGAGTTCAAGAACAAATTTAACATTAGATAGATGAGGACATACTACCTATACATGTAATTTAATTGGGAACTTACATATAAGAGAATTAATAACAAAACAATAACAACATATAATATTTCAAAAACCTATTAGATATATGTATCACTGGCCAAGTGTTTGAAAAGGTGAGTTTTAAATGTGCTTGTGTTTGTGGTTCTCCTTAGTGTAATGGGTAATGAGTTCTGTGGTAATACCGCTGAAATTTGTGGTTGTTCAATAAAAACGCTCAATTTTAAGTGGTATATTTAATATTCATTTTTAAAGAAATAACGCAAGTAGTGGTAGGTATATTAAGTATGAAATTAGCACGATATGTATATAGTAGTCTGTACAGAGAGAAAACCGGCTGGAACAAAAGAACTGCGACTCAACGATCCGCGTGGTTAGCAAGTGACAGACCTTTTTGACATCTTTGACAACTTAAGAAAATGTAGTAGAGTTTGGTTTCCAGTGTTACCACATTCTTCCCCCACTTAGAGAAGTTTAATCCCTGTACCGGGCTGGTACGTGACGCTGTCTTGGAATATTCCTTCGATGCTGGGTGTCTCTAGTTTGGTCAGCTACAGGCTCTGTTTCACGTTCATTGACAGTTGCTTGTGCTAATGGCGTGTTGTGGATAGAGTGTTGTTCGTTTACTTCGTTGTCTGCTTCACATGCTGGTATGGCTGGTTCCTCTATTGTAGCTGGCGTAGATGTTGTCGTAGCTGGTTTAAATGGTGTCGTGGCTGGTTTAAATGATGTCGGGGCTGGTTTAACTGATGTCGTAGCTGGTTTAAATGATGTCGTAGCTGGGTTAAATGGTGTCGTGGCTGGGTTAAATGGTGTCGTAGCTGGTTTAAATTCTGAGTCTTCGCGATGACGTAACTGGTCAGCGTGCTTTCGTCGATTTATTCCGCATACATTGACAATATACGAATAAGGTCCCTGCTGTTTGATGATATGTCCTCGTTCGTAACCCTTTGATAACGGGCGTTTCACCCAGACTTTCTCCCCCGTCTCGAAAAATGCTTCAATTGTCCGCTTGTAGTTGAATTGTTGTTTTAATTTTTCTTTGTCCATGGTTTTGTTAACGTCTGGTTTCATCAGGTCCCACCTTGTTCGTAAATGTCTACCGAACATCAGCATACTTGGAGAACGGCCAGTCGATCGTTGTATGGTATTTCGGTAATTAAACAAAAACATTTGTAATCGTCCATGAATATCGGCAATAAGTCTGCTAGCTTTCATTCGTTCCTTAAAAGTCCTAACAGCTCGTTCCACCAATCCATTTGTTTTTGGGTGGTAAGGCGTAGTCTTAACGTGTGTAATCCCGTTGTTTTCACAAAATTGTTTAAACTCCGTTGACACAAGTTGAGGGCCGTTATCTGACACGATGATTTTTGGAAAGCCAAACCTCGCGAAGATTTCCTGCAACTTGGTGATTACCGCTAAAGTTTTTATGTCGACCATTGGTACTACTTCTAACCAATGCGAGTATGCATTCATCAAACGGACCTGCAAAATCTATATGTATCTTTGCCCAGGTCTCTGACGGTGAATTCCACGGATACAACGGTACGTTGCTATCATTTGGTTTTGATTCCTGGCAAGATCCACAGCGTTGAACGAAATTGACGACATCCGCATTAATGTTTGGCCAATAGATGTGAAACTTAGCCGACGACTGCATTGCTGAGACTCCGGGATGTCCTTCGTGTAGCATGTCCAACACTCTAATTGAAGCGTCGTCGGAATGACGAGCCTTCCCTGCCACAGAAGGATGTTGTCTTCATAAGAAAGCTCGTTCTCTCGTTTCGGCCAGGAGTTTATTATGAATGTGATTAAACGCTGCCAAACTACATCAGACCTCGTACATTTTTGTAAATGTTTCTTCGTTACCGGTAGTGTGTCCAAACGTAAGTGTAACAGATGACCTCCATATAACAGGACTAATTCCTCACCATGTGATTTTTGTTCATCCGGAAGTGGAAGTCGCGATAATGCATCTGCGGGACTGTTATCTTTCCCTTTTATGTATTTAATTGTAAAATTGTAAGACCCCAAACATAGCCCAACGGACCAAACGATTCGAAATAATTTTTGGCGTTTCACGGTTTTCCCCGAAAATGCGTTCGAGCGGCTTATGAGTTATGATCCGTATACAATGTAAAATGTTGACCGTATAGGTATTGGTTAAATTTCGTTACACCGAAAACGATGGCAAGTGCTTCTTTGTCAATTGTCGCATACCTCTTTTCTGTGCTGTTGAATGTTCGTGACGCAAAAGCAATTGGTTTTAGCTCACCGTTGTCGTACTTGTGGAATAATACTGCCCCCTCCCAATATCGCTAGCATCAGTTTGGAGAACTAGTAATAATCTGGAATCGTTATGTACTAACGTATCTGTTGATGTCAATCTTGTTTTTAATGACATGAAAATCTCTTCGTCTTGTTTAGTCCATGACCAATTTTGGTTTTTACGAAGCTTATTGCATCCTGATTCTGATGTCGAAATACCTCATGGTAGTACTGAGCTATAAATTTCGACACCGAATGGTATTTGGGCATGATGATTGGTCTTCCCAACCACCCAAGCGCATTACGTTGTGCTCGTCCAGAATTGGGTTCGATATATCAAACTCGTTCGTTTAACAAAAGGAGGAACATTTCGTTTTAAATGATTGGACAAATATGTATTTCAGCTAGTCCTATTTCCTTATTTGACAATTGTAGATCGGATGAAGTCCACTTGTCTTCGAAATTTCTCTTGATTTTGCCCTTGAATCTCAAAACTGCCCGCCGAACCCAACACATTCCTCTCAGCAGTCTGTAGTCATTTGAAAAATGAGCAAAGTTGATGGACGTATAATTATCCTTTGAAATCGAAAAAAAAAAAACACTTTGCTCGCCTTTCCTTCACTTCATCGAAGACAGCTATATCGTTTGGCTCTGCTGGCCAATTTATAACGGGATCTTTTAAAAACGACGGGCCCTTTATCCATATGGAGTCAATCGATGCTTTTCTTTTGGGTCTGGTAGCATCGTCGGTGGGATTTAGTGCTCCTGATACCCATTTCCAGCTTTGGATTTCTGAGTCTTCCTAAATCTCGGATATCCGATGCGCGACGAACTGGTTATAGGAACGGCTGTCAGATCTTATCCAATGGATAACGGTTTTGGAGTCAGACCATAGCATTACTTTGTTTGGTTTAACATCATGCGCCTCTAGAACCATATATTTCAGCCTCACACCCAACACTGCCGCTTTCAGTTCAAGTCTTGGGATGGATAGGGCCTTGATGGGACTGCATCTTGTCTTTCCCAAAACGAACGCGACATCGACATGATCCTCGTAAGCTATGCGCCAGTACCCGACGGCAGAGTAGACTACTTCACTGGCATCAACAAAAATATGGAGCTGCACGTCTGCGCAATCAGTTATCCGTGGATGGTAACATCGGTAAATTTTAAATTCCTTACGGCATCGAGTTGTTTGTACCATTCATACCAATCGCGGTAAGTATCTTCTGGAATTGGTGCATTCTAATCGATATTAAGTTTTCACAACGCTTGTAATAATAATTTTGATTTTATAATAATGTTGGCCAGAAATCTAAAAGGATCAAAAATCGACATAGTGATGCTTAGCACTTGACTTTTTGTGGGTCTAGTTCTTCCCTCCAGGATCCCTTTTGGCGTTTTTCCAAATTTAAGCATAAAGCAAAACTGGTCGGTGCTTGAGTCCCAATACATGCAGAGAATAGTTTCCCTTGAGTCACTGCGGCATATATCTGTTAGATCTGATGGTGACGTAAGAGAAGAAGACCCATTAACGGCGCCAATTAACTTTTGCGAGTTGGAAACGAACCCTCTTATTTCAAACCCGGCTTCACTATGAATTTGTGTTACTGTTCTGGTTACTGTAATGGCTTCGACAACGGTATCGAAACTATCCACCTAATCATCTACATAATGACAGTCGACGATCGCCTTGACCGATCGCGGATAAGTTTTTTTTATATTGGTTTGCGTTTAAATTTTGTATATACTGTGCGGAGCATGGCGAACTTGTTGACCCAAAAATCATCGCACTTATAACATACATGTCTGAGGGCTTCAGTACATCTCCACCCCTCCATATAAACCTTTGAGCGTCTTGATTTTTCTTCCAAATGTTTATGCGGTGAAACATTTCACGTATGTCTGCACATACACCTATTTGTTTCTGACGGAATCTCAGCAAAATTGATAGAAGTGGCTTTGGCTGGAATAATTCTGGACCCTTCAGTAGCATGGTATTAAGCGACGTCCCGGTGACTGAGGCGGCAGCATCAAAAACGTGTCGCAGCTGGTTCCCTTTGTTGACGTTACAAGTAACGAAGTGGGGTAAGTACGTTTAGAATTAATGGCTAATTCATCTCGCATAAGCTTTCTAGCATAGTTTTTCGACATATAACCAAAAATCTTTCTCAAGTTTTCGTTCGACCAGTTGCAATCGCCTAAGGGCCATATTGTAGCTGTCTTCTTATTCTACATCATCATTTTTCCAGAGAAGACCAGTTTCATACTGTCCGTTTACTTTGGTTGTCGATTCCTTAAGAATTTTTTCAGTTCTTTCGTCGGCTTCGGACATGATGTGCTTCGTCGGTTTGCTTGCAATATTCTTGATCGCAAAATATTCAGAAACTTGTCGCTGCAAATCGTTTATGGTTGATTGCTCTTCACAATCGATATAGCTAACTACTGCTTCTGAACAACTTTCGTCATTCGACCCGAAAAGTGTCCAACCTAATTTCGTATTATGTAACTACAGAAAATCGCTCGTCAAAGTTTTCCACGCTTATCGGTCGAACAAAATTTGTGTGTGGTATGCCGATCAACATTCGAGGCACGGCATCTGCATAATCTTCAATTGGTATTCCTTTCAATGCAACGAACCTTTTTCGAAAATCTTCCAGGTTTAGGCTTTGGGCTGGTAACAACAACTTTTTTTGTCGTGCGGATGATTTGGATATGATGCGTGGCAGCATTATTATATGACCCTGATATTATTTTGGTCACCGATCCACCTGAGTGGTAATCTGTCTGACTTGCCCCTTATGTAAGGAATACCATTAAATTTACAAAAAAAAGGAGGACTTCGATTAAAACGAAGCATAATTTTTATTGACAAAAAAAAATATAAAAGGCAAACAAAATATTAATAAGGACGCCTGTCCTAAAAGGATCATCAGCGTGTTGTGGGGCGTAATCGAACCGTCCATGATACCTGTAAGTAAAGATATACAAAAAAGAACACATGAATCACCATTACAATCCAACAGTAATTCACGTACTACATAAAATATATACCTAACCCTAATAAATACTTATATATTTATTGCCCCAGCAGAGCCTTTATCCTTTTACCAATAAACAAAATGATATGCAGCGATCTCTGAATATCACCTCAGTGGGATTTTCACCCTTGGCTAACCACCAAACTGAGGTATATCCCTCTCTGACGGAGAACACCATCGCAAGCAGAGAGAGTTGTTGACCATGCGAGAAAGAACACCATAACTCGACTTCAATCATAAAGGAATGAGCTGGAGAACACCATCCAGGCTGCAGGCTCACATTCCGAAATAGCAAATGCGGAGGAGAACACCATCCCACACGCATTGCTAAATATTAACTTCAGAGACGCTAAGGAAAGAGAAATAGTCTGGAGAAAACCTTCACAGATCTACTTCGAAGAAGCACATGCGGAAGAGAATACCATCTTGCGCAACTTGCTTCCACCAAGCTAAGATGATGCTACGCCTCTCTGTAGGAGCAAACCATCGCAACAAAGAGGATTTCCATAAAAGAATACGATAGAACACCATCGCTATTTTCTAAATGAGATTGGTGTGAGAGAGCACACCATAACTCACTTCCGATTCAAGAGAAATGTGCAGCCGAACACCAGTGCAAGCACATACCATATGAGATGCGTATAGCAGAACACTATACTTACGCACCACAAGAGCGAGACTCGGATGCGATACAGCAAAGGGAGTATTGGGGAATAAATCACCCCAAACACATCTTCCCCAACTACAATGACTTTTCAAGAGACTAGCTGAGCTTTTACCCTCCGTCATGAACTGACATTTAATACAAAAGAGCATAATGAAACACATATCTGGATATAATAGAGCACACAAAGTCACCAAACTAAGGCACTCATCCCTGCAAAGGAGAAAACCATCACAACGCAAGGAGGATAATTAAGAGAACATGGGAGAATACCATCCCTATGTTCCCCTTAGGATTGGAGTGAGAAAGTAAACCGTAACTCAACTTCCTTCATCACAAAGCCATGTGCCGGAGCAAACCATCACAAGCATATTTACATCACTGGCAGATGTGCAGGAGAAAACCGCACAAGCACACTGCGCAATAAGAAAGATCCAGAGACACTATGATGCTCAATATGCGGGAGTGAACCGTCATATTACGCAAAGAGACGGACAGATGTGGAGGAGAAAACCATCCTACCCACACTGTAACAAATAATGCACCTAAGCGCGAAACCGAGTGTGGCAGCTGAACCACCCTTAATGCAAAAATACCGTAGCCGCTCAGCTAGCCATACTACTGTAAGACGAATAAAATACAATATGGATGGCCTGAACAAACTCAACGATCTGTTTGAGTCTATTCAGGAGTTTATACATAAAATACATAAACATACATAATGATAATATAAGCAAAGAATTGCAAGGCAATTCAGTGAGAAACTCACCCCGTCTTCACCTCCCGTCCCCGCCAATTCACTGTCTTTTCCTTTGTTTTCCTTTTACTATATTTACACAACACAACCGCACAGCATTAGTAACCACTCACAACTGTCCCGATGCCGTGCGTTTCACATCGAGCTCAGCCAAAACCACCCCTCCTTTTACATTCAATTGGAGTGGTGGATATCATTGCTCTCGAATTTCTACATTAAAGGACTATCTCTTTAGATTCACAGTGGGCGAAAACAGGAGCGAAACAGAGCAACATAAAAAAAATACAACCACTAACATATATTTAAAAATAAAATCCTTTCATTCGGCCATCCTGAAATCATCTCGTCTCGAGAATGAATCTAAACAATCGTCGTCAACTAGCATCCTATATTTCCTGTTGGTTCGATGAGAGCCCTTCTCACATGCCAATCGACATTCCTCAACCACATCGTCTACAACCTGGGAAAGCACAGCTAATTCATCAGCCAGCGGAGTCTCATCTCCTCCAGCCCTCGGTGCATAGCCAAAGGTAGAAGACTGGGCGTTGCACATCCTTAACATTATCATCCCATCTCTTTTCATCCAGTATCTTCATAAGAAGGGAACTTAAAACAGTCCTATTCAGTCGTTCGCCTTGCCCATTCACACTGGGCGTGTCGACCGCATTTAACGTATGCACCATATTGTCGCGCATACAAAATTCCTTAAAAATTTTGGCTGTAAAGCCACTCCCATGATCAGAAACTAGGTTTCTGTGAATACCATACATTTTGAAAACATTTGTCGTAAACTCAATTACTTCTTTTGATTCTTCAACCGAATTCCAAAAAGAGATCACTCATGTCAAGAGCTCCACATAAAAATAAATTACGGCCAAAAATAGCGCTATAATTGTAAGCATTCCGAATATAATAGAAGTAAAAACTGGAATTGAAACCATCATAGTTGACAGGGAACACAGAAATGATCATTACTCGACATTTCAAATATACAGCCACTACAATGAATGGCGCCCTGAACTTAAAGCAAGTAAAAATCCGAAAGAAACTGTTACCAGCTGGACCGTACCGTCCAGCCAACCAAACCAGTTCAGCAAGAAAAACAACGAGAACACCTCCCGGATGAAGAGAAGCTATCACTAGAGACGGAGATACATCCGGGGAAAAATAAATCTAAGACCCGACGATGAAACGACAGGCAGAAGGAAGTCCTGAAAAATCTGTAAAAATCTTGCAAGACTGCGGTAAACACACACAAATTTTGCAAGATGAAACTGAAGCAACTAGAACAATATAAGAGTACATAGTCGTCAGAGGTCTTAACTTCTCGTGTGATGAACGGGATATTGTCGAAGACCAGATAAGACAATTCAAAATTTTGGAAGCTAAACATTTTGTTTAAAAAAAACAACATGTGATGGTGGGGAATCAACCACCAGAAAATTAAAACTCCAGTCCTTATACTCTCTCTTCACAATCACGAAGACACTGCAAAAGTATATGCTATGAAATCAGTACAGGGTATTGTTGTTACGATTGAAATACTTCTAATAATATCCAACTCGAATATCTCACTGCCAACGGCGCTCAGCTTTTGGACATAGGTACTAAGTTATTGTAAAAGAGATGTTGAGTGCGTTAAATGTGAAAGAAACCATCTAACATATAGTTGTCCACATGACAAGGATCAGAAAGTAAAATGCATCAATTGTTATGGAAACCACTCAACTAATTTCAGAGGCAGTCCGGTAGCCAAAGAAGATGAAGAAAATTACTAGAAGTAGGTACTGCTAAGCAATATCACTCTTACAAAAATAAGAAAAAGCTGCAGGCAAATATTGAAAACAATACAGTATCTACACAAAATATCAGTCGTCTCTAACGTAAACAGGCCAGTTGTGAATAAAAACAATCATGTTTCGAAATTGTGAAAAATACACGTCAAGACGACGAAATATCAATAAAAGAAATGCTTTCCACCATTATTCAAAGATTGGATAATCAAAGTAGAGTAATTACGCTACTAAGCAAAGAAGTTACCAGTGAAAGCAAAACAACAACAAAATATACATCAAACAAACAAATAATTATTCGATCTGAAAGTCGCGACCTGGAGTGCGAACGGCTTACACCAACGCATCTTTCACTTTTAGGTATATTTTTTTTTTTTTTCGAAGGAAACAACCATGAATAGTAATGAATGTACCTACAACTACAATACAATATAAAACGTAATACAGAAATAAACAGAAACAATTCGATCATCCACCAGGCTGCGCGTGATGCATCCCACTTCTGATATGTAAGGAATACCATTAAATTTACAAAAAAAAGGAGGACTTCGATTAAAACGAAGCATAATTTTTATTGACAAAAAAAAATATAAAAGGCAAACAAAATATTAATAAGGACGCCTGTCCTAAAAGGATCATCAGCGTGTTGTGGGGCGTGATCGAACCGTCCATGATACCTGTAAGTAAAGATATACAAAAAAGAACACATGAATCACCATTACAATCCAACAGTAATTCACGTACTACATAAAATATATACCTAACCCTAATAAATACTTATATATTTATTGCCCCAGCAGAGCCTTTATCCTTTTACCAATAAACAAAATGATATGCAGCGATCTCTGAATATCACCTCAGTGGGATTTTCACCCTTGGCTAACCACCAAACTGAGGTATATCCCTCTCTGACGGAGAACACCATCGCAAGCAGAGAGAGTTGTTGACCATGCGAGAAAGAACACCATAACTCGACTTCAATCATAAAGGAATGAGCTGGAGAACACCATCCAGGCTGCAGGCTCACATTCCGAAATAGCAAATGCGGAGGAGAACACCATCCCACACGCATTGCTAAATATTAACTTCAGAGACGCTAAGGAAAGAGAAATAGTCTGGAGAAAACCTTCACAGATCTACTTCGAAGAAGCACATGCGGAAGAGAATACCATCTTGCGCAACTTGCTTCCACCAAGCTAAGATGATGCTACGCCTCTCTGTAGGAGCAAACCATCGCAACAAAGAGGATTTCCATAAAAGAATACGATAGAACACCATCGCTATTTTCTAAATGAGATTGGTGTGAGAGAGCACACCATAACTCACTTCCGATTCAAGAGAAATGTGCAGCCGAACACCAGTGCAAGTACATACCATATGAGATGCGTATAGCAGAACACTATACTTACGCACCACAAGAGCGAGACTCGGATGCGATACAGCAAAGGGAGTATTGGGGAATAAATCACCCCAAACACATCTTCCCCAACTACAATGACTTTTCAAGAGACTAGCTGAGCTTTTACCCTCCGTCATGAACTGACATTTAATACAAAAGAGCATAATGAAACACATATCTGGATATAATAGAGCACACAAAGTCACCAAACTAAGGCACTCATCCCTGCAAAGGAGAAAACCATCACAACGCAAGGAGGATAATTAAGAGAACATGGGAGAATACCATCCCTATGTTCCCCTTAGTATTGGAGTGAGAAAGTAAACCGTAACTCAACTTCCTTCATCACAAAGCCATGTGCCGGAGCAAACCATCACAAGCATATTTACATCACTGGCAGATGTGCAGGAGAAAACCGCACAAGCACACTGCGCAATAAGAAAGATCCAGAGACACTATGATGCTCAATATGCGGGAGTGAACCGTCATATTACGCAAAGAGACGGACAGATGTGGAGGAGAAAACCATCCTACCCACACTGTAACAAATAATGCACCTAAGCGCGAAACCGAGTGTGGCAGCTGAACCACCCTTAATGCAAAAATACCGTAGCCGCTCAGCTAGCCATACTACTGTAAGACGAATAAAATAATATGGATGGCCTGAACAAACTCAACGATCTGTTTGAGTCTATTCAGGAGTTTATACATAAAATACATAAACATACATAATGATAATATAAGCAAAGAATTGCAAGGCAATTCAGTGAGAAACTCACCCCGTCTTCACCTCCCGTCCCCGCCAATTCACTGTCTTTTCCTTTGTTTTCCTTTTACTATATTTACACAACACAACCGCACAGCATTAGTAACCACTCACAACTGTCCCGATGCCGTGCGTTTCACATCGAGCTCAGCCAAAACCACCCCTCCTTTTACATTCAATTGGAGTGGTGGATATCATTGCTCTCGAATTTCTACATTAAAGGACTATCTCTTTAGATTCACAGTGGGCGAAAACAGGAGCGAAACAGAGCAACATAAAAAAAATACAACCACTAACATATATTTAAAAATAAAATCCTTTCATTCGGCCATCCTGAAATCATCTCGTCTCGAGAATGAATCTAAACAATCGTCGTCAACTAGCATCCTATATTTCCTGTTGGTTCGATGAGAGCCCTTCTCACATGCCAATCGACATTCCTCAACCACATCGTCTACAACCTGGGAAAGCACAGCTAATTCATCAGCCAGCGGAGTCTCATCTCCTCCAGCCCTCGGTGCATAGCCAAAGGTAGAAGACTGGGCGTTGCACATCCTTAACATTATCATCCCATCTCTTTTCATCCAGTATCTTCATAAGAAGGGAACTTAAAACAGTCCTATTCAGTCGTTCGCCTTGCCCATTCACACTGGGCGTGTCGACCGCATTTAACGTATGCACCATATTGTCGCGCATACAAAATTCCTTAAAAATTTTGGCTGTAAAGCCACTCCCATGATCAGAAACTAGGTTTCTGTGAATACCATACATTTTGAAAACATTTGTCGTAAACTCAATTACTTCTTTTGATTCTTCAACCGAATTCCAAAAAGAGATCACTCATGTCAAGAGCTCCACATAAAAATAAATTACGGCCAAAAATAGCGCTATAATTGTAAGCATTCCGAATATAATAGAAGTAAAAACTGGAATTGAAACCATCATAGTTGACAGGGAACACAGAAATGATCATTACTCGACATTTCAAATATACAGCCACTACAATGAATGGCGCCCTGAACTTAAAGCAAGTAAAAATCCGAAAGAAACTGTTACCAGCTGGACCGTACCGTCCAGCCAACCAAACCAGTTCAGCAAGAAAAACAACGAGAACACCTCCCGGATGAAGAGAAGCTATCACTAGAGACGGAGATACATCCGGGGAAAAATAAATCTAAGACCCGACGATGAAACGACAGGCAGAAGGAAGTCCTGAAAAATCTGTAAAAATCTTGCAAGACTGCGGTAAACACACACAAATTTTGCAAGATGAAACTGAAGCAACTAGAACAATATAAGAGTACATAGTCGTCAGAGGTCTTAACTTCTCGTGTGATGAACGGGATATTGTCGAAGACCAGATAAGACAATTCAAAATTTTGGAAGCTAAACATTTTGTTTAAAAAAAACAACATGTGATGGTGGGGAATCAACCACCAGAAAATTAAAACTCCAGTCCTTATACTCTCTCTTCACAATCACGAAGACACTGCAAAAGTATATGCTATGAAATCAGTACAGGGTATTGTTGTTACGATTGAAATACTTCTAATAATATCCAACTCGAATATCTCACTGCCAACGGCGCTCAGCTTTTGGACATAGGTACTAAGTTATTGTAAAAGAGATGTTGAGTGCGTTAAATGTGAAAGAAACCATCTAACATATAGTTGTCCACATGACAAGGATCAGAAAGTAAAATGCATCAATTGTTATGGAAACCACTCAACTAATTTCAGAGGCAGTCCGGTAGCCAAAGAAGATGAAGAAAATTACTAGAAGTAGGTACTGCTAAGCAATATCACTCTTACAAAAATAAGAAAAAGCTGCAGGCAAATATTGAAAACAATACAGTATCTACACAAAATATCAGTCGTCTCTAACGTAAACAGGCCAGTTGTGAATAAAAACAATCATGTTTCGAAATTGTGAAAAATACACATCAAGACGACGAAATATCAATAAAAGAAATGCTTTCCACTATTATTCAAAGATTGGATAATCAAAGTAGAGTAATTACGCTACTAAGCAAAGAAGTTACCAGTGAAAGCAAAACAACAACAAAATATACATCAAACAAACAAATAATTATTCGATCTGAAAGTCGCGACCTGGAGTGCGAACGGCTTACACCAACGCATCTTTCACTTTTAGGTATATTTTTTTTTTTTTCGAAGGAAACAACCATGAATAGTAATGAATGTACCTACAACTACAATACAATATAAAACGTAATACAGAAATAAACAGAAACAATTCGATCATCCACCAGGCTGCGCGTGATGCATCCCACTTCTGATATGTAAGGAATACCATTAAATTTACAAAAAAAAGGAGGACTTCGATTAAAACGAAGCATAATTTTTATTGACAAAAAAAAATATAAAAGGCAAACAAAATATTAATAAGGACGCCTGTCCTAAAAGGATCATCAGCGTGTTGTGGGGCGTGATCGAACCGTCCATGATACCTGTAAGTAAAGATATACAAAAAAGAACACATGAATCACCATTACAATCCAACAGTAATTCACGTACTACATAAAATATATACCTAACCCTAATAAATACTTATATATTTATTGCCCCAGCAGAGCCTTTATCCTTTTACCAATAAACAAAATGATATGCAGCGATCTCTGAATATCACCTCAGTGGGATTTTCACCCTTGGCTAACCACCAAACTGAGGTATATCCCTCTCTGACGGAGAACACCATCGCAAGCAGATAGAGTTGTTGACCATGCGAGAAAGAACACCATAACTCGACTTCAATCATAAAGGAATGAGCTGGAGAACACCATCCAGGCTGCAGGCTCACATTCCGAAACAGCAAATGCGGAGGAGAACACCATCCCACACGCATTGCTAAATATTAACTTCAGAGACGCTAAGGAAAGAGAAATAGTCTGGAGAAAACCTTCACAGATCTACTTCGAAGAAGCACATGCGGAAGAGAATACCATCTTGCGCAACTTGCTTCCACCAAGCTAAGATGATGCTACGCCTCTCTGTAGGAGCAAACCATCGCAACAAAGAGGATTTCCATAAAAGAATACGATAGAACACCATCGCTATTTTCTAAATGAGATTGGTGTGAGAGAGCACACCATAACTCACTTCCGATTCAAGAGAAATGTGCAGCCGAACACCAGTGCAAGCACATACCATATGAGATGCGTATAGCAGAACACTATACTTACGCACCACAAGAGCGAGACTCGGATGCGATACAGCAAAGGGAGTATTGGGGAATAAATCACCCCAAACACATCTTCCCCAACTACAATGACTTTTCAAGAGACTAGCTGAGCTTTTACCCTCCGTCATGAACTGACATTTAATACAAAAGAGCATAATGAAACACATATCTGGATATAATAGAGCACACAAAGTCACCAAACTAAGGCACTCATCCCTGCAAAGGAGAAAACCATCACAACGCAAGGAGGATAATTAAGAGAACATGGGAGAATACCATCCCTATGTTCCCCTTAGTATTGGAGTGAGAAAGTAAACCGTAACTCAACTTCCTTCATCACAAAGCCATGTGCCGGAGCAAACCATCACAAGCATATTTACATCACTGGCAGATGTGCAGGAGAAAACCGCACAAGCACACTGCGCAATAAGAAAGATCCAGAGACACTATGATGCTCAATATGCGGGAGTGAACCGTCATATTACGCAAAGAGACGGACAGATGTGGAGGAGAAAACCATCCTACCCACACTGTAACAAATAATGCACCTAAGCGCGAAACCGAGTGTGGCAGCTGAACCACCCTTAATGCAAAAATACCGTAGCCGCTCAGCTAGCCATACTACTGTAAGACGAATAAAATAATATGGATGGCCTGAACAAACTCAACGATCTGTTTGAGTCTATTCAGGAGTTACATAAAATACATAAACATACATAATGATAATATAAGCAAAGAATTGCAAGGCAATTCAGTGAGAAACTCACCCCGTCTTCACCTCCCGTCCCCGCCAATTCACTGTCTTTTCCTTTGTTTTCCTTTTACTATATTTACACAACACAACCGCACAGCATTAGTAACCACTCACAACTGTCCCGATGCCGTGCGTTTCACATCGAGCTCAGCCAAAACCACCCCTCCTTTTACATTCAATTGGAGTGGTGGATATCATTGCTCTCGAATTTCTACATTAAAGGACTATCTCTTTAGATTCACAGTGGGCGAAAACAGGAGCGAAACAGAGCAACATAAAAAAAATACAACCACTAACATATATTTAAAAATAAAATCCTTTCATTCGGCCATCCTGAAATCATCTCGTCTCGAGAATGAATCTAAACAATCGTCGTCAACTAGCATCCTATATTTCCTGTTGGTTCGATGAGAGCCCTTCTCACATGCCAATCGACATTCCTCAACCACATCGTCTACAACCTGGGAAAGCACAGCTAATTCATCAGCCAGCGGAGTCTCATCTCCTCCAGCCCTCGGTGCATAGCCAAAGGTAGAAGACTGGGCGTTGCACATCCTTAACATTATCATCCCATCTCTTTTCATCCAGTATCTTCATAAGAAGGGAACTTAAAACAGTCCTATTCAGTCGTTCGCCTTGCCCATTCACACTGGGCGTGTCGACCGCATTTAACGTATGCACCATATTGTCGCGCATACAAAATTCCTTAAAAATTTTGGCTGTAAAGCCACTCCCATGATCAGAAACTAGGTTTCTGTGAATACCATACATTTTGAAAACATTTGTCGTAAACTCAATTACTTCTTTTGATTCTTCAACCGAATTCCAAAAAGAGATCACTCATGTCAAGAGCTCCACATAAAAATAAATTACGGCCAAAAATAGCGCTATAATTGTAAGCATTCCGAATATAATAGAAGTAAAAACTGGAATTGAAACCATCATAGTTGACAGGGAACACAGAAATGATCATTACTCGACATTTCAAATATACAGCCACTACAATGAATGGCGCCCTGAACTTAAAGCAAGTAAAAATCCGAAAGAAACTGTTACCAGCTGGACCGTACCGTCCAGCCAACCAAACCAGTTCAGCAAGAAAAACAACGAGAACACCTCCCGGATGAAGAGAAGCTATCACTAGAGACGGAGATACATCCGGGGAAAAATAAATCTAAGACCCGACGATGAAACGACAGGCAGAAGGAAGTCCTGAAAAATCTGTAAAAATCTTGCAAGACTGCGGTAAACACACACAAATTTTGCAAGATGAAACTGAAGCAACTAGAACAATATAAGAGTACATAGTCGTCAGAGGTCTTAACTTCTCGTGTGATGAACGGGATATTGTCGAAGACCAGATAAGACAATTCAAAATTTTGGAAGCTAAACATTTTGTTTAAAAAAAACAACATGTGATGGTGGGGAATCAACCACCAGAAAATTAAAACTCCAGTCCTTATACTCTCTCTTCACAATCACGAAGACACTGCAAAAGTATATGCTATGAAATCAGTACAGGGTATTGTTGTTACGATTGAAATACTTCTAATAATATCCAACTCGAATATCTCACTGCCAACGGCGCTCAGCTTTTGGACATAGGTACTAAGTTATTGTAAAAGAGATGTTGAGTGCGTTAAATGTGAAAGAAACCATCTAACATATAGTTGTCCACATGACAAGGATCAGAAAGTAAAATGCATCAATTGTTATGGAAACCACTCAACTAATTTCAGAGGCAGTCCGGTAGCCAAAGAAGATGAAGAAAATTACTAGAAGTAGGTACTGCTAAGCAATATCACTCTTACAAAAATAAGAAAAAGCTGCAGGCAAATATTGAAAACAATACAGTATCTACACAAAATATCAGTCGTCTCTAACGTAAACAGGCCAGTTGTGAATAAAAACAATCATGTTTCGAAATTGTGAAAAATACACATCAAGACGACGAAATATCAATAAAAGAAATGCTTTCCACTATTATTCAAAGATTGGATAATCAAAGTAGAGTAATTACGCTACTAAGCAAAGAAGTTACCAGTGAAAGCAAAACAACAACAAAATATACATCAAACAAACAAATAATTATTCGATCTGAAAGTCGCGACCTGGAGTGCGAACGGCTTACACCAACGCATCTTTCACTTTTAGGTATATTTTTTTTTTTTTCGAAGGAAACAACCATGAATAGTAATGAATGTACCTACAACTACAATACAATATAAAACGTAATACAGAAATAAACAGAAACAATTCGATCATCCACCAGGCTGCGCGTGATGCATCCCACTTCTGATATGTAAGGAATACCATTAAATTTACAAAAAAAAGGAGGACTTCGATTAAAACGAAGCATAATTTTTATTGACAAAAAAAAATATAAAAGGCAAACAAAATATTAATAAGGACGCCTGTCCTAAAAGGATCATCAGCGTGTTGTGGGGCGTGATCGAACCGTCCATGATACCTGTAAGTAAAGATATACAAAAAAGAACACATGAATCACCATTACAATCCAACAGTAATTCACGTACTACATAAAATATATACCTAACCCTAATAAATACTTATATATTTATTGCCCCAGCAGAGCCTTTATCCTTTTACCAATAAACAAAATGATATGCAGCGATCTCTGAATATCACCTCAGTGGGATTTTCACCCTTGGCTAACCACCAAACTGAGGTATATCCCTCTCTGACGGAGAACACCATCGCAAGCAGAGAGAGTTGTTGACCATGCGAGAAAGAACACCATAACTCGACTTCAATCATAAAGGAATGAGCTGGAGAACACCATCCAGGCTGCAGGCTCACATTCCGAAATAGCAAATGCGGAGGAGAACACCATCCCACACGCATTGCTAAATATTAACTTCAGAGACGCTAAGGAAAGAGAAATAGTCTGGAGAAAACCTTCACAGATCTACTTCGAAGAAGCACATGCGGAAGAGAATACCATCTTGCGCAACTTGCTTCCACCAAGCTAAGATGATGCTACGCCTCTCTGTAGGAGCAAACCATCGCAACAAAGAGGATTTCCATAAAAGAATACGATAGAACACCATCGCTATTTTCTAAATGAGATTGGTGTGAGAGAGCACACCATAACTCACTTCCGATTCAAGAGAAATGTGCAGCCGAACACCAGTGCAAGCACATACCATATGAGATGCGTATAGCAGAACACTATACTTACGCACCACAAGAGCGAGACTCGGATGCGATACAGCAAAGGGAGTATTGGGGAATAAATCACCCCAAACACATCTTCCCCAACTACAATGACTTTTCAAGAGACTAGCTGAGCTTTTACCCTCCGTCATGAACTGACATTTAATACAAAAGAGCATAATGAAACACATATCTGGATATAATAGAGCACACAAAGTCACCAAACTAAGGCACTCATCCCTGCAAAGGAGAAAACCATCACAACGCAAGGAGGATAATTAAGAGAACATGGGAGAATACCATCCCTATGTTCCCCTTAGTATTGGAGTGAGAAAGTAAACCGTAACTCAACTTCCTTCATCACAAAGCCATGTGCCGGAGCAAACCATCACAAGCATATTTACATCACTGGCAGATGTGCAGGAGAAAACCGCACAAGCACACTGCGCAATAAGAAAGATCCAGAGACACTATGATGCTCAATATGCGGGAGTGAACCGTCATATTACGCAAAGAGACGGACAGATGTGGAGGAGAAAACCATCCTACCCACACTGTAACAAATAATGCACCTAAGCGCGAAACCGAGTGTGGCAGCTGAACCACCCTTAATGCAAAAATACCGTAGCCGCTCAGCTAGCCATACTACTGTAAGACGAATAAAATAATATGGATGGCCTGAACAAACTCAACGATCTGTTTGAGTCTATTCAGGAGTTTATACATAAAATACATAAACATACATAATGATAATATAAGCAAAGAATTGCAAGGCAATTCAGTGAGAAACTCACCCCGTCTTCACCTCCCGTCCCCGCCAATTCACTGTCTTTTCCTTTGTTTTCCTTTTACTATATTTACACAACACAACCGCACAGCATTAGTAACCACTCACAACTGTCCCGATGCCGTGCGTTTCACATCGAGCTCAGCCAAAACCACCCCTCCTTTTACATTCAATTGGAGTGGTGGATATCATTGCTCTCGAATTTCTACATTAAAGGACTATCTCTTTAGATTCACAGTGGGCGAAAACAGGAGCGAAACAGAGCAACATAAAAAAAATACAACCACTAACATATATTTAAAAATAAAATCCTTTCACTTACACCAATAGAATTTGCCACCTTCTCCTCTATTAACGGTTTGCGGTTGTGCTTATCGTTGCTCTTTCTGGTACAAGTGACGATTCATTTGAGGAGACTTGTATGGCTGAGAAGGGGGGAGTCGTGAAGAAGACGGTTGTGGCATTTACGGCAGGATGCAATTCCGCATTCTCTTCAATTGATATGATTATCTTTAACTAAATTCCACCTCTCAGAAACAGAAATATTTTTGAATTTCGAACATTGATACAGTCGATGACTCTGTTCGCCTGCAATGCAGTTTGTTCTATTCTTATCTTTCTTATCTTCTTGTTCTGATACAGTGTGTACTGCACTTCTATGTTTTGACTTCCTATCATAGGTATTAGGATTCATTTCTGTTGCCATGGAAGCGGATGTGGCAACTTGTTTCAACCAATTTTTAAATTGGCATATGTTCGGGAAGGATGGCGAAATAGCAAACGATTGCCTTGCCCATTCCTCTCTCTTACTGAGTGGCAATTTACCGACCAACTCACCCAATAATGTTGGATGTGGTGTCGCACCTGGTTTGCCAGGAACATTGTTAGATTTGAGACCATTGTACTAAAGTTAACGATTTCGCTAATCTTGGAGTCCGACATCATTGGAAAGGCCCGCGCCTTTGCTCTTCTGATTAATATTTCCGGACGGCCGTAACGGAATTCCAATGTACTCATGACTGTACTGACGCTACTTGGGTGTCTGTATAAGAAGGGCTTCAACTATTTGTTTGGCAGTTCCTTTTAATGCCTTCTGAAGGCTGGTGAGGTTTTCCAAGTCTGTACAGCCATAAGCAGCTGTTGTCTCCCTGTTCGCGACCGCAAACATTGGCCATTGTTCGGGAGAGCCAGAGAACTCAGGCAAATCTTGCAATTTTCTGGGATGGTAATGTTGTTGGTGTGAAGGAAGAGGCATTGAGTGTGTTATAGGTGGCAATAGTGTTGAATCGGGCGGCGCTGATGTATTTCGTTGTAAAGGGTAATCGGCATAATTTGGCAAAGAATTGTTATAATTTATGTACGTACCTCAGTCAATACCGTCTTCACCATAAGGGCACATGGGGCCCGTGCCCAGGGCCCCCATTCTCAGGGGGCCCCGAAGTACCGAAAATTTCTCTCATACATTTATTCTCAAAACATTTTTGTTTGGGGGAATCCCCGAATGATGTATAAAACTTTCAGCACAGAGAATAAAAATATACAGATGTCTTATTCCTGTACAAAAATTTGGTTCATATTTTTTCCTTGCCAGACAAGGAGCCTTCAAAATAAGCGTTGAGAATAAGGCTCTTATTATGACACAGCAAAAGCAAATCAAAATATAATTGCCGAATAATGGAAGCCGGTGGAGTGGGAAGAAGTATAGAGAAGTATCGCTATATGCGATTCTCATACTGTAGCAGCAGCAGGCATAATATTTAAGAATCACTTGATGCCATAAGAAATCAGTTTTTTCATGTAATTTGGTGATATGGAACGCCTATATGTGCATGCCGGCATGTGTAAGGACAACGAAATGGTAGGTAGGTAAACTTTATCGCTTCACTGCATTCTGTGATTGAAATTGATAGTGGATACGCGTTATTAGAGAGCAAAAGATAAAAATTCGGTGCCTTATTTTGCCTATAGTTGGCGCAACAGGTCTGGGACTAGCTTCTAGCAACCATTCGTTTTGTGTGAGTTTATAATTTTTGGAAGGAATGGAAGGGATCTACAATTTTATGCCGATTGAGAAGGTCTTTCAAGACAGTTATACACTCGGATGTTTGTCAGACGTTCGCGAGAGGTGGCGCAGTGAAAAAACCCTGAGTTGGAATTTGGGTTTTTTGGCGGGATTCGAACATTGGGCCCCTCGCTTAGTAGTCCAACACACTAACTAATAAGCCACTGCGCTTACAAAAAAAAAGTATAAAGTGCAAAAAAAAAAAAAATTTAACCGACCTATTACTGTTAAAAGTTTTTGAAAAAAATACTTTCGAACTTGAAATTTACGGACAAAAAAAAATTAAAAAATGTTGAATGCTGATTTTTCCACTAAGACCTTCGCATGGGTACGCGTACGATACGATCCGTGCTGAAACACGATGTCATTTTCGCAGCTCAAGAGAATAAAAAATTGCGAACAACAATTGAGTAATTTGTCAATTATGTACATAGAAAGTGATATCCTTCAAAAAATTGACTTTAAAGATATAATAGAAGATTTTGCTCAACAGAAATCCCGAAAGAAACCGTTATCGTAATCATAACCAAAAAACCAGCAGCATTCTAATATCATTAATGACATATTATATTATACTGTATTTGATTAATGATTACCTATAATAATTGGTCACACTTATTAAAAAAATGTTATGATAATTCGCTTTTTGTACTTTCCAAAAGGGCCCCAAATTCTTGTGTGCCCAAGGGCCCCAGCCTAGGTAAAGACGGCCCTGACCTCAGTACCTGGCAAATATTGGTTTGTAGAATCAACTCCAAAGTTGTTCCGTGCGGCATATGTTGCACTAAATATTAGATGGTTGCTGATGGTGGCTGGCGGAGCAATTGAAGTTGTGGCGGCAGATGACGAAGCAGTGTGATGAGGCTTCGAGACTGTCGAGGCAGTTAAAGCTGTGGCGGCGGAGAACGAAGCAGTGTGTTAATTGTTTTGTGTTTCGTTAGGAATTTGTTTGGTTTTTGTGGAGATGTTGATTAAACAGAAAAAAATAGTGAAATACACATTATACCATGTTCCCACCAAACGAAACCCCGAGGTTTCGTAAAATCTTTCCAAATCTCCGAGATTTCGCCATATATTTTTGAGATGCCGAAATCTCGCGATTTCAGCGAAATCTATTTGAAATCCCTCTGAGTTCATCCATTCGTGAGAGGTTATCAAATCGAACAAGCCTCTATAGTGAACTTTGGCTTATTTTGTGTTCATTTGCAGAAGTCAAAATATTAAACGCCACAACAATCAAAAAAGATATAAAAGAAGAATCGAAATTGTAAGAGTCTAAGAACTTGTACATTTAGCATTGTCCTGAGTTGATTTCTTTGTACTGCGAAATCGCCTATAAATGCTGCAATTATTTCCTTAATTTGTTCAGAACTCATTTTTGGTATTATTATTTTGCGTCAACAAACAGCTGTTTTGACAGCCACTTTAAATTTGACAGTTTTTGACTTATGAAATCACTTCAACTCGGTGGGAACGACTTACAAGGTTTCGGTAAAAGTTCATCGAAATCTCGCGATTTCAGTTTGGTGGGAACATGGTATTAGAGAATACCGAATTCTTGCATTAAAGTCCAATTCATGAACTAACATATGCTATAATAGAAATGAGCAGGTGTGTGTGACTTCATGAATTTTTCTGGAAAACAGCTAGTAGGCAGCCGTCCTTCCACTGGAAAGTTATATATCTCTGTTTTCCATTATCTTTGGCTGAACTTGTCAACCCAAAAAAAAATAAAGTATTAGCTCTGGCAATTGGCATCGAGTTGGTTTAAAAGTGTTCGTAACAACTACCGGACACTCTTTGTTCAAAGGTTTATTGATTTTGATATTTAGGCGGTTATAATCATGGTGAGTGCAATTTTATGTACGATATGTAAGCCTACATATTTTAGCCAAAGAAATAAATTTTAACTTGGTGCTTTGCAGGACGTTTTTCTCATGATTCGAAGACACAAAACTACTATATTTACTGATGCTAAGGAAAACACATCTGTAAACGAATTAAAGAGGATGATTGAAGGTATATTCAGTCTTCTACGCTTAATTGGTTATAAACGTACATCTTTATTTAACCTTAGGTATTCTAAAAGTTAATCCAGTAGACCAAATCTTATTTAATTACGACAATGACCCGATGGACAATGACAAGGTCTTGCAAGACTATGGTATTACTATGTCAACTGCAAAAGCTCAAGCTCCAGCACAGCTTGGATTAGTTTTACGGTAAGATGCTGAATTTATGAATTAATATAACTAACCAACGATTCAGTATTTGTTAAAAGAGACACAGCCAAACGGACCCTCTGGCCCACCTTTATAATTGTTTAATCGCAACAGTGCATAGTTGCTGGGGAATTATTATGAAAATTAATATTTCGTACCCAGTTCCAAATTCCACGTCTAGAGAGTGAGGGTTAATTCTTTGAAATAGTATAGAAAAATGTTATGAAGGAATATTCGTCTATTTTAGTTAGGTTAAAGGGGATATGAAAGAGTGTGGTCTTTCCCTTGAATAACGGAATCGAGACCAAAGTGACTTGGATACATTAATTTCCTTATTATTAGGTGCCTCACAGTTCAGGGGTGGAATCGGCTAAGGTGATAGTTGATAGTTGACAATCAAAATCAAAGCTTTACGTCCAAGAAAATTGACAATCGCTTTTTTGCGATCAATTTCATGTGACAGCTTTTTAGGTGTCGCTTTCATACATTTGTGTAATTTCCTATGCACCTCCGTTTCGGCTCCAAACAAATTAAATACTTTCGTGTAAAAAGAATAGGTATGTTTCTTTGGGACTGCTGAAATAAGGTCAATGCATTTTCCACCCATCTACCAGTGATCGCTTTACATAGAGCAAAGAAGAGTTGATAATCAAAAACTACAATCAAATAAGCGACAATCAACTATCACCTTAGCCGATTCCAGTGCAGGCTTGGATCTACGAGAAGCAGTATAGAGTTCAAAAGATGTCCAGCTATGCCATGGAGGTGCTGTAAAACGCAACTGTTTGTTTATGACTTTGTGCTTATTGCTCACTTGGCGCAAATGGTATTCGCATTTTTAATTATGCAAAAATAAATGCCAGGATCATTTCCCTGTGTTAAATCTTTATTGGAATTTATTGGATGTGGAAGAATTGTACACGCTCGAACAAAAAGCTAACATACGATGTATGAATCGCGAATTTCTTAAAAAAAAAAACGGTCATCCAAGTTAAATTCTATTTGTTCAAAAAATGTTCGTGGACGTCTTACTATACCTAATTCTATGCAAAATATAATTTTTAAGATAATTATTTACGATTAATTTTTATTTCAAACAAAATATTGTTATTCTTATTATTATTTTATTGACAATGGATTTAAAATACACTGCTAGTTTTGAAGATTTCGTGTTAAGCTGATGGGATGCAAAAGTCCTTTCAATCAAGCGTTTAAGATCGACTTGGCTAAAAAGGTGAGGGCGACACAGACTAAGTTTGCGGCATTGTTGGCTGCTTCATGGCTGTATGCCAACATGTCCTGGCACCCACATTAACTTTGCTTTGGCTGTGGCTTTAAGGAGTATGTCTCGGATTCTGGAGACGATTGAGACATTGTTTTTGGGGTTAAGGATTCCACGCAAGATGGAGAGACTGTCGGAGCAGATAACGAACTTGCCGTTGTAAGATTGCTCTTTGGTTGATGCTTCTTCTGACAGCTTGGTAATATGGAGCGTTGATGGTTTGTATCGTAGACTTTGGGCAGGATGCGTATACAGATAAAGCATATAGTCTAAGAGCCCGCAGTAAATTTTGGACGTAAGAGGCAACCGGATGAAATTTGCGTAATTATAATGCCGTCTGGCAGCACGTAATGGCAGCTGTGGGGTGTAACTGCATATTGAAAATCCGTTATAATGCAAAATAGGAATAATTTGTGCAACCACTTGAATCTACTGGCAAATAATAGAGTATCATCCCCTCAGTGCAAATATGTGTATCCAAGACGTTAAGGTGTCGCCAACACCTTACCAGACGCAGTGGAAGTGTGTTAAAAATGCCAATTTGGAATAATTGATGCAACCACATAATTTTTATTTTATAATTTACAGAAAAATTCCTTGATAACAAATATAAAAGTCCAAGACGTTTTACTTGCGCCTAGTCTTTGCCAGACGCGTTCAAAGGATCGAGAACCGTCGAAAATGCCCTATGTATACACAAAAAATCACAACTGTACCTTGAAAAATTGACGCAACCACACAAAATCTTTCCTTACCATAGAACGAAACATCACAAACATAACTACATAACTCCAAGACGTTTTACTTGTCGCCAACTATTTGCCAGACGCGTTCAAAGGATCGAGAACCGTCGAAAATGCCCTATGTATACACAAAAAATCATAACTTACTTATTTACTTACTTAGGTGGCGCTACAGTTCGGGGTGAACCAGGGCCTCAACCAACAAGCCTCTCCAGCTGGCCCGGTCCTTAGCCAACTGCCTCCAGTTGCGCACTCCAAGTTGGTTGAGGTCGTTTTCCACTTGTGCGCGCCACCTTAGGCGAGGTCTTCCTCTACTTCGTTGACCCTCTGGGTTGGAATCGAAAACTCTGCGGGCCGGAGCGTTGATGTCCATTCGCTCTACATGTCCTAGCCATCTCAAACGTCCAATGCGCAGTTTTTTGACTAGGTCGATGACGCTGTACAGCTCATATATTTCGTCGTTGAATCGTCTCCTCCAAAACCCGTCAACGCATACGGGACCGAATATCTTTCGAAGAATTTTTCTCTCGAATCGACCAAGGATATCTTCATCCGCCTTGGAAATAGTCCATGCTTCAGATCCGTACAGCAGGACTGGGATGATGAGGGTCTTATACAGAGTCTCCTTAGTCTTTCGGGAGAGGGCCTTACTACACAGTTGCCTTCTCAGCCCAAAGAAACAGCGGTTGGCAAGAGTTATTCTCCGTTTGATTTCTGATGAGATGTCATTTTCAGATGTTATAGCAGAGCCAAGGAAGACAAAGTCCCTTACTACCTCAAAGTTATAGCTATCTATTGTGACGTTCTGCCCGATTCGTCGATGTTGGGTGTCCCTTCATGTTGACAGCATATACTTTGTTAAAAGTATATGCTGTCGCCAACTATTTGCCATTATATAATTATACCTTTTTTAAGAATTTTAGTTAATCTTTCAGGAGTCACATTTCCCTCGAACCACTTAATTTGGAACATTCAGGCCTATTCGGCAAAATCTTTTATCAATTTATTCTGTTATGAATTTCCCTACAAAAGTTCGAAGTTTCAAAAAATCTTTTACGGGCTCTAGATTTGGTATTCTGTGTGGAAAAATCTTTTATGAATTCTGTTAAGAATCATAACAGAATAAAAGATAGAATTTTGTGACTTTTATTATAAAAGATTTTTATTAAATATGAAGTCTTGGATTGAAATGTTTCTCTATATAATTCCTAGGTAACGAAATGCTTACAAATGGAGACAAAATGTAATAAATGTGTGTAAAAAAGTATAATACATAATTGAAAATGGTTTCTAAATTTATATATTTTTTTTCCGAAAACACCCATCACTTTTGCTGGAACTAAGATTTAATATAGTGACCCATTTGATCTTCCTGGTGTGAGTAATAATTCAAAATTTACTCCATTCACCGATAATTTTATGCTATTTTGCAAAAAAATTATCAGGTGTCCACTTAGTATTTACAAAAAAAAAAAAACAAGGCTGTTTGCTTGAAGGTTCGTAACAGATTTCAATTTTCGAAGTTCTATAACAGAGTTTCATAAAAGTTCGAAACCCAGAATACGATTTATAAAAGATCTGTTATGGTCGAGACCTTTTATGAGTCATAATAGAAAATTCATAACAGAATGAAAGATTTCGCAGAATAGGCCCAATTATCTTTCAATATCCAGCCATTAAATTCTGGTGATATTGTTATTGGCTGATTTGCCACAGCAATAATCCATATACAAGAGTTTTGTTTATAACGCGTCTGGCAAATAGTTGGCGACAAGTAAAACGTCTTGGAGTTATATAGTTATGTTTGTGATGTTTTGTTCTATGGTGAGGAAAGATTTTGTGTGGTTGCGTCAATTTTTCAAGGTACAGTTGTGATTTTTTGTGTATACATAGGGCATTTTCGACGGTTCTCGATTATTTGAACGCGTCTGGCAAAGACTAGGCGACAAGTAAAACGTCTTGGACTTTTATATTTGCTTTGAAGGAATTTTTCTCTAAATTATAAAATTAAAATTATGTGGTTGCATCAATTATTCCAAATTGGCATTTTTTCAATATTTTGACTTCGTCTGGCAAGCCTTTGGCGACACCCAAACAGTCTTGGACCTTTATATTTGTATTCAGAATATAATATCCTACATTTTGGGAGAAATTAGTGCGGTTGCATTAATTATTCAAAATTGGAATTTTTAACGCACTTCCGCTGCGTCTGGCAAGGTGTTGGCGACACCTAAATAGTCTTGGATACACATATTTGCACTGAGGGAATGATACTCTATTATTTGCCAGTAGATTCAAGTGGTTGCACAAATTATTCCTATTTTGCATCATAACGGATTTTCAATATGCAGTTACACCCCACAGCTGCCATTACGTGCTGCCAGACGGCCATATTTGAATTCATGGGCATCAGAGCATTATAATTACGCAAATTTCATCCGGTTGCCTCTCACGTCCAAAATTGACTGCGGGCTCTTGGTCTAATAGTCAATAAGTGATCAGGGCCCATGTTCTGTAACTTATGCGATAAATTTTCGCATCGAAAACATAGTAACATGTTTTTCAATTTATATCGTTTTAGTGATAAATATATCGATGTGACAATTACAGAACATGGGCCCTGGTTACATTTGAAAGTGAATTAATACGTGCACTACCCCTATCACCAGAGAGATATATAATTATTTTACACCTTGCAGCTAGCGATTGCTTTATTTCAATGCAGTGATTTTTCCACTTATATCTGGAGTTGAATACCAGGCCTAGAATGCTTAAATTTGAGACGGATTCTATAACAATGTTATTAAGTCTTAGGTATACATTTTGGCATGAACGTTTACGACAGACATGAAGGATTTAATATTTTTGCAAAAATAGGTTGGCCACAGACGAGGCAGACCATTTAAGTGTAACTTTTAGTACTCTGGCGAGCCAAGTGGTAATCTGTTTTCACTGTTTTGTCGACAGAGGATATAGACGTCAACTGCGTATACGCAGTGATCTAATTTAGATACTTGCTTATTATTTCGGTAATATCATTGAAGGCTATCGAAAACAGTATAACGGATAAAGGTGATTCCGTAATGTAGGGGGAGACTGGATAAGAAGACATTCCCAACTTCCACAAAAGATGTTCTGCTGATAAGAAAGGATCTTATATAGCCGAACCTGGAATACTAATATCAATCTTCTAAGTTTTGAACGATTAAGGTGTTACAGGAATATTCTTACTCTATCTCGAAGGGACGAAAATATATCTTGAAATTTACTTGGTAGGCTTAAGAATATAAAGCTGAACAAAGTGAAAAGAGGCCTTACTCAGCCACTGATTCCCTCAATTGGAATGGATTCATAAAAGTTAGAGAGCAATCTCTGCTACATTTATTGATTTAACTCAGGTGAACCAAATAGAAATGAGTTGGGACGTGAGCAAAACTGCTCTTGTTTGCATTTGATGGCCTGATAAAAATATCACGTTATATTTTTTGCTATAATATTGAGCTTATGAAATAAAATTATATCTTCGGTTTAAGCTATATGAAAAATTTGGAATATTTTCAGAAATGAATCTGGAGAGTTTGAACAGTTCGAAATTACTACTTACTCATCTCCACCGGACCTTCCAGAAGTGATGAAAACCCAAGAAGCGTCAAATGGACAAGAGCAAGTTTCCTAGTTTTAAAGTCTCTGCCTAAAGATAATCGTTATGAAAATTGTGTAGCATAAATGATTTTGCAAATAAAAATCAAAAGCATATCTATTAACCCGTATCAACGTTTCTTGTACTCGTCAGAAAGCATTTTTGGTCTCTTGCCGATTTTGTGGACTAAGATGTTTTAGGCCCGTTTGCTGATACTACTCATAGCGATTTAAGTTCCACTTAAAATCTTATGTGACAGTTTATGACATGGAAAAAGTAGCCCATAAGGTTTTAAGTAGAACTTAAATCGCTATGAGTAGTATCAGCAAACGGGCCTTAGACTTTCGTATATAAGTGTATATTTATTGTTTAAAATGTTATACCAGTATCCCACAGAAGCAATTGTGCTTCAATCGCTCAATAGCCGTGTTTTTTTGAGCATCTGTCTCAGCAAAGCAAAGTAAAGTAGGATTTTCTGCACGCAATTACAACTATTGCTAGTTTCGAAGTGACAAGTCTAGCGTAGTTGTTGTTTGCGTGCTGAAAATGCAACTTTGCTTT
Organism: Cheilosia vernalis; assembly: GCA_949126925.1. NCBI lineage: Eukaryota > Metazoa > Arthropoda > Insecta > Diptera > Syrphidae > Cheilosia > Cheilosia vernalis. The sequence goes on from OX421358.1 coordinate 48,731,519, forward strand.
GCTGAGATCGAAGCTCAAAAAACGGGCCTAATAATGAAAACTGGTTTGTGCCCTTAATTGATTTAGACGGAGCTTTAAGTTTTTATCAGTGTTTCGTCAACAAAAGCAACAGTTGCTATTTGTTCCGACCAGCGAAAACGAAAGTAGACTTTTTGCCATATCTGGCTATTTACTTATGTGGTATTCGTTTGGGTTTCTTCAGATTTGCTCTCAGATTCTAGATTTCGTGTGCCTAATCGAACATAAAAACGTCACTTGCTCTTTTTTGTGTTGATATTTGTGCGATTTGAATATGTGTAGTCTTGGACACTTTTCTAAGCGATTTCCGTTCACTACTTAAATTTTGTATTAAAACATTAGAAATATCCGTCCCGATTGATTTCTAAATATTTATTCATAAATAATTCACAAAAATAGATTCACCCGATGCAACGCCTTTCTTTGCTGGAGAAAAAATTCCATAAAAATGTAAACAAACTCCATCAGTTGTCAAACTCAAACGCACTTGTATTGGTAAATCTCAAGAAAATATCTAGATTCGCAAAAGTGCTCTGAAATCTGAAAAAGATTGCTTTTTCCTGTACCAAACGAACATAAAAATTGCTCTGAGAGCAAAAAAGTGCTCTGAGAGCGCCCAATCGATTACCACATTAGAATGTTGTCAAAGAAAATAACTGGTTGCCATATTTATGTCGTTTTCCATTGGTTTCACTCGGGGATCCACTCATTCTGTAGTCCAATGGAACAAGAAAACTGCTTCTGATTGAATCCACAAGAGTATTGGTGAAATGCCAAAAAATAATCTACGGCAGCCGTCAGTTGACTTGTATAAAATACACAAACTACACTTGTGTGGGTGCTTCTTGAGTGGATTCTGACTTCAAATCCAGAAGCGAAATTCTCTCCTCAGAATCACCAGAAGAGTATTTTTTGTGCCAATGGAACGGTTTCAGAAGTGATTTTTTCGATTCCGGACTCTCCCGGACGCTTCTTTTTGCCCAATGGAAAACGACATTAATTTTTCCTCCCCGATCACTGTCTAAGATTGGTTGCCAAATGTCTAGATCCGTCAACATAGCAATGCAGTATTTTCAGCAGCTATATAACTATGGGCTCTGGCACTGTGGCTTCTTATCTTAAAGGAGCATAAAACATAAGCATTAAGGATATTCAATTGCAAGATGCAGACGCTACACCTATATTATGTTTTGTATTTAACTGCAAAAACTAAATTGTACTCGTGTTTGCTTTTCTAACGTTATACTTGACACTTCGAGACCCGCATTCCAATAGTTGTAATTGCGTGCTGAAAATCCTACTTTACTTTGCTGAGATTGGAGCTAAAAAAAAACACGGCTTATATGGGAAAACTAAATTATTTTGTCTAATAGGTTTTTCACACCAAGGCCAAAACCGTGTTTTCCTCGAAAGCTCGTCGATGCATTCACACCGACCACCAACTAGTTTTCGTTTGACGTTTCAATCAGCTGTGAGACACTAGTCGTTAAGGTCCGTATGACACAACATTTTTTTTCTGCATTTTTCAGACTGTTACCACAGATAATATAATATATACAGATGTCGCAGTCCCATGTTGGCTGATGTCCACATTTCTTGCGATCGTCCAACAAAAAGCCAATTGAGTGCCAATTGAGCATATCGTAATCACTTGTGTGTGTGCAAAAATGTATTGTGCGTGAAGAAATTTCTTGCTTTCGTCTTATCCTGTGCTTCTCGTTCCCATTCCCCACAAACAAGCATTTTAATTTTGCTTGTGATAATAAAAATCGCTGGATGTGATAAATGTAGTCTTAATTAATATAAAAATATAAAAAAAACTGTTTTTTTACGTTACCTTCACCTTGCAAACGAAATCGGAACACTCATTTTCATTGCACACCATAATTGAGGAAACTTTGTTAAGTTGCTCAATGATAAGATCCATTACATCTTTTTTTTTGTCTTTGTTATCACGGTGTCTCCACCTGCAAATTTTCTTTCATGAAATCTCTCACATTTGGTCGCGTTGAAAGAACGACAATATGAAATGAAATGAAGGGTGGGCATTTCATATCATGAAATTTCATTCGTTGAAATGTCGTTGAGCAGAGCACATCGTTGCGTTCTCGCATTAAAGGCCATGAAGGAATTAGAAGAATTGCGGAAACGAGCTGAGAAAAGAAAACGAAGGTTTTGGGTAAATCCATTTCTGGAAAAAAGGGAAATGCACAATTTAGAGGAACATTTGTTGAAAGATGTTCTGTGGGAAGATGACGAGTTTCGGAATTTTTGCAGAATGCATATTGACAAGTTTCTTCTACAAGGAACTGTGAATGTTTACGATCCATCTTAATTACTCTTTGTTTCGTCATTTGTGTTCTTCTAAAAGGATCTATAAATGTTTATGATCCTTTCTTATCCCTTTTCGTTGTAGCTATGCATATTTTCCATTTTCTGTTTTATGATGCTTGTAAAACTATCTGGAAATGTTTTTTTCCTTGCTTTAAAAAAATTGGTAAAAGGTTCGATGACCCAAAAATAAACTCATACAACACGAACTCATTCCCACTCAGCCATCGCTGGAAAAAAACAAGTAATAATAACCAGCTATTTCCAAGAGCAAAATCTGTCTTGATCGACATGCAAAACTATAATGCCCATGTGACTACATCCTAGATCCTACCTACATCCATTCTCTGTTCCCATTTACCATATCCTTGTAATGACTATACTTGTCTCGTTTTTATTCAAATACCTAGTTTCAGCGCTACAACCTACAAGCGACCATTCGCCACTCAGCCATCGTGAAAATGAAAAACAAGTGTCAAACTGCACAGAAATTTCAGTCCCTCTCATGAAATCAATACCATGAAAGGAGCTGTGAAATACTTTTCATGAAACTGGTTTTTTCATGAAATTTGTGGTCTCCACGTGCAATCTGTCCTCTCATGAAAATTTTCATGCTAAGAAAATTGCAGGTGGAGACACCGTGTATTGGAGTATGATTTTAGGGCATTAGACGGATCCAAATTAAGCTCACCATCAAAGTCATCAATTGTTGCAATGGTACTGGTTTTGTTTTTATCTAAGAAGCGAGTAGGAATGGCATTTGCTTTCAATTTCTTTTTCCCAAAATATTTTGCATCGAAATTGTTACGAAATAATTTTGAATAGGCGTTTTTCTTTTTTAGTTCAGAGCACAACCTGAACTGTTATACAAAAAGTTCGTGTTTCTTTTTTAGCTCAGACACCTCAGAGCTCGAATTTGTGTTTCTTTTTTCGCTCAGAGCATGATCAGAGCGCGCTCTATGAGCTCATAGCTCACGCCTTATAAGGCGTTTTTCTTTTTTAGTTCAGAGCTGAGCATTGAACAGAGTTCGAGCATTATGAGCGCGCTCTGAACCATGCGTGCTCATAGCGTTCAGAGGATGTTTTGTTTTTCCTGTTTTTTTTTTGTCCTTCAAATGTGACTGGAAGTGTGCATGTACATGTGTACTGAGCTTTTTACTCAGGATGCTCAGTCAATTTATTCTGAGCTCATAGAGCGCGCTCTGATCATGCTCTGAGCGAAAAAAGAAACACAAATTCGAGCTCTGAAGTGTCTGAGCTAAAAAAGAAACACGAACTTTTTGTATAACAGTTCAGGTTGAGCACTGAACAGAGTTCGAGCATTATGAGCGCGCTCTGAACCGTGCGTGCTCAGAGCGTTCAGAGGATGTTTTGTTTTTCCTGTTTTTGTTTGTCCTTCAAATGAGACTGGAAGTGTGCATGTATAAGTGTACTCAGCTTTTTGTTCAGGATGCTCAGTCAATTTATTCTGAGCTCATAGAGCGCGCTCTGATCATGCTCTGAGCGAAACAAGAAACACAAATTCGAGCTCTGAAGTGTCTGAGCTAAAAAAGAAACACGATCTTTTTGTATAACAGTTCAGGTTGTGCTCTGAACTAAAAAAGAAAAACGCCTATAAATAGCCTTTTGAGTCTCGTAAAAGAGAAAAATAAATAACGAAATAAAACTGTGAAAAAGCAGTTAATTTGAGTCTGGCCAAATGAGTAATGGGAATATTTAAAATCTTTACCCAACGCCGACATACAAAGGTGTAACAGAACTGTTCGATTGATTGACTAAACGAACATTCTTGGAGGAGATCGATACTCGATCTATTACCTTAGGCAAATGAGAGCGAGTTTTTATTCGAGAATCGTTGGGAGACGAGCGGTTAATAACGTCCAATAAGCCAGCTTTCCAGAAAGCCGCTGAAATTAACGGCTAAAAAGTTATTCCATCATTACATTTTTAAAATTCAGCTGGCGTACAGGCAAGAGCCATAGACAATATAATTCGAAAGTGCATTTGATTTTCTAATGTCGTTTTCGATTTGGCTTTTCAGATTTTGATCTGAGATTTCAGATTTCTGCTGGCAAATCGAACATAAAATCTGAATTATATTGGTATGTGTGTGTATTGAGTTGGCGGCAAAAAAAAACATATTTGCACTTGCACTCGAAATCCATTTCAATTGATTTTCACACATTTATAGTACTGCATTTCGAAATCATTTAATATAAAAACTCGATCCCATATGCGTAAAATAAATAATTCAGTTAAAAAAGCAACCCTCCCAACGACAAACAATTCGTAACCGACGCTGTGTGTCATAAACATTGGTGTTAGTGCAAGTATGTGTAAAATCTGAGGAAAAATTGAGATTTCTCAAAAGTGATCTGAGATCAAAAAAAAGATTGATTTTTGTGGCAAATCGAAAATGAAAAGCAATCTCGATCAAAAAAAAAATTGATCTTTTGCCAAATCGAAAACGACATAAGTTGAAAATTCGTGATAACAACGCAAAAATTATTTACGTTGGAGAACCCAGCTTTTAACCCAGAAAAGGAGCAAATTCCAGGCAGAAATATATTCAAAAATATATATACCAAGGCAGCACTTGTGCAGCACACAGTGCTGTCCGAAAAATTAGGTAGAACCCCGGAGTGTGTGTTAATTTCCTCAGAAATTATTTACGAGCTGAGCCGCCATTGCAGCACAAATTGAAAGAGCCGCCATTACATACCAGCTAAGGGCAATGTAGCAGTTGGAGGCCCATTTGTACTCCAAGTCATATCGCTTACTTTGGTCGAATAAGCTAAGGCGCCAGCTGAAAAGTATCGAAACGCGACAATCGATGCTTTGTACCGACATAAAAGTAGACTGCTCTCGAGGCTTAAACGGCTACACAGACAGTTTACTGACAGGAACGATCCCGAGTTAAGGACACTGAAGTCGATGATCAAAAACCTGAAACAGTTGATCACCGAAAATTACAGGAAATCTGTAAGTTTGTATTGGGGCAATAAAATTCGGGTTATAAAAACCAGTAGTCCGAATATGTTCCCACAAATAAATAAACTGTTCAGGCGGAAAGATCATAACGACATTTCATGTGTCCGAATACCTCGGACGAACGAGAACAGACAGACACTACTGACTGCTGGCATAAGTCCGGAGAGTGCTGACTCGAACGATGGTTTTTTCGTGGTCGAAGACCCGCAGGAGAGGGTGGATTTGATGGGAGCTTTCTTTGAGAGTGTGTATACGGTGAACAACCCTGTTTGCCGTAACCGCGATCTCGAGGAGAGGGCCTTTCTTAACCACTTTTATCTGCGGACCGAAATTCAAGATTGGCGATCCGAGAACAACGGTTTCACCGGGTTCAATGCCGACAACCGTGCAAATGGCACAATCGCCGATGCAAATACTCATCTGTTCGTGAGTAGAGATGAACTTCGGTTGATCTTTGAATCATTGAAAAACAAAAAAATCGGCGGGAGTTGACGGTGTCCCAAACGTCGTATTAAGACACCTGCCGCTAGAGGCGATAGATATCTTCGCCACTCTATTCAACAATGCGCTGAATAATGCATATTATCCGGAGCAGTGGAAAATAGCGGTGGTACACCCTATCCCTAAAAAGGATAAAGATAGGACAAACCCTGCTAATCTTCGGTCAATTAGTTTGCTCCCGAATGTTAGCAAGGTATTCGAGAAAGTCGTCAACAGATCTCTTTTGAGATGGGTTGAGGAAAACAAGATAATTCCGGAAAATCAGTTTGGCTTTAGAGCGGGGCATGACACTATTCATGCCGCGTCGAAACTGATCTCCGACATTCAGTGGAATAAAAGTAAGAATCAATGCACGGGTGCCTGCCTGGTCGACTTTGAGAAGGCCTTCGATACCGTATGGTTGGAGGGACTCTTTTATAAGCTGACCAGATTGGGCATTCAAAAACCTTTGCTGTATATGATTTATGACATGCTTATGGGAAAGAAGTTCGTTGTCAAATCTGGCAATGTGACTTCGAGCAGGGTTTTCGAAATTAAAAACGGCTTACAACAGGGAGCAGTGAATTCTCCGATCCTGTTTAATATTTACACAAGTGATCTGGTGGGTTCCCTCAGACATGCTATATCGTACGCAGACGATTTAGTGGCGTACAGATCAGGACCAAAAATCGAGGTCATCAGAATCCTTCTGCAACGTGACTTCGAGCAAATTAAGAGCTATTGCGATGATTGGAAGTTGAAAATCAATTTCCAAAAATCGGAAACAATCCTGTTCAGAACTCCATTGGCTGGGGCCCCTAGGGATACCAGAAAAAAACTGGAGAAAATTAACAATTATTGGACAGCAGGGACGGCCATTGGTGGTGAAAAACGTGGTCCGGTATCTTGGCATCTGGCTTGACCAGTATCTATATTTTGACAAACATATAGATGCTTGTCTTGCTGGGGCTAAGCGGGCCTACGCTCTGACAAGGAGACTGTTTCGCAGCAGTCAACTTGACTCCAGGGTGAAGGTCATTTGCTACGTGGCCCTCATAAGGCCCATCATCGCTTATGGCCGACGCTATTGCGTCGCTCGAGTCTCGGCGGCACGGGTGAACCCTTGTTGGCGGCTGTCAGGCGCCCATGGACGCAATCAGGATGGTGACCAATCCATAAGATTGCTCACCACCCTGATTATAATTAATTTAGGCTAAGTAGTATAGGCAGTTTTAAGTAGTTTTAAATAAAACAAAATAATAAAGAATTCAAGTTTTTAAAAAGTTTCTTGAAAAATAAAAAACAACACAAATTTAATATAGATAGATTAAAGGCCGAAAGGCAATAATTTTAAGGATATTGTTAAGTTTAGAGCGCTCGCCAAGAGCCAGTAAGCTAGAATTAAGATCAATGTTAGTTTTAAATTAGATTTAATCGTTTTTGTCTAGTATATAAGTTTAATGAATAATAGTACCTAATAAAAATGAATTTAAAAGTAAAACTAAGGCGCCAGCTTAGTGGAGCTCCAGCACCTCGGGTTCGAATCTCAGCGGGGACCAATAAGAGCAACTCGTCCGAACAATTATTTTAATTAATTTTTTTATAATTCCATAAATTTAACTTGGCCAAACATTTAAATCAAAGGTAATAGGTAAATTATATGCATTGCAAAAACGTTAAAATATAAAGGTAAGGGAAAGTGCTATAAACATATATACATATTCCTAATTGGAACTCCTTGCGAGAATTTATATAGGTACAAGGTACAGCAACGGATGCAGTGGCCATTGGATCGTCGGTTGCAGAATACCAACAAAGGTACAAAGTCTAAGGAAAAAGTACGGTGAGTCAGAAAGTGGCTGTTAATATATATATATATAAGTATAGCACCAAAATTTTTTTTGTATCAGTCCCAGTAATTTTTTTTATATATATACAGATGCTAATGCATATGTATAGGAATACGCGGTTATGTTAAAATAGAAATAGTGCATATAGTTACCAATCACCAGTCCATTTTTTTTTTGTTTAAATACGCACATAGTAAAGTACCTAAATTTTTTTGTGTTAATTATATTTAAAGGTTGTAAAGTCAACAATTTATAAGTGCAGTATAATATGTTTGAACTTGTGCCAAGATAGTTTTTTTTTTATTATTATTCGAGTCACAAACGTAAAGTACCTAAAATGATTCAAATGAATAAAATTAATGTATGAAGAAGTGAATACAAGAACAATGAGTTTTGCTTAAGAAGCGGCGGTAAAGGATGAGGATGGGTGGATAGGGAAGGATGACGATGGCGAAGACAAGTAGGAAGTGAAAGATGGCAACTAAAGGGGCTACTTAGGCGAGAGTAGTAGTCAAGGTAGGGAGGGTAAGAAAAATGTTCTCGCAGCGTCAATGCCACCTAGACGCAAAGACTGGCATGAATTTTTTTGTTGCTAGACAAAGGGTTAAGTCCCACGCCCACCGACGAGCTAATTGAGGGAACTAGCATGCCAGCAGTGACCCAATGCAACCAAGGTCTATGCAACAAAATGGCGCCCACAACGTGAGAGGCCTGCCTTATGGCAGGAATTAGTAGTAGCTAGAAGTAGTTACTTAGGATTGTCTTTTTGAGTCACTTCACTTTTATTATTGTATTTTATATAATTTTTTTTTTTTTATTTTTTTTTCGATTCTTTGTATTGGACATCCGTCATAAGTCCCGGTGACTGGGGTAGGTAGGTAGGTAGAAGTGGCGGTCCCGCTTGGAACCCAAGTAGCACTGTGATGTGCCTTTTTGTTACCACGACTCGTGTTACCTAGTTTGTGATGTTTGTTTGGGTGCGAAGCATTCGGTGCCTATATCCAGCCTGTGGAGTTGAGGAACCGTATTATGTCTGATATCCCTATACCCGAAATGTCGCTAAGGTTGTCGAAAAAAGGTTGGTTCAGTGTGCGCAGTCTGGCTCTCGCTAGTGCCGGACATTTGCAGAGAAAATGGAAGAGAGTTTCTTTCTCATGTGTATTCCCGCAACTGCGGCAGTGAGTGTTGTATGGGATCCCGAGCTTGGCCGCATGGTCTCCAATTGGCCAATGCCCCGTGATTATTGCCGTAATTCTGGCGATATCTGGGCGGGTTCTGTTTAGCAGGTTCCTTGTTCTGTTCTGATCGTATATAGGCCATATCTTCCTTGAAATGACGCAGTTGGTCAACCCCTCCCATTGGAATTTGGCTTTCTGCAGGAAATATGAATGAATTTGTCCTTTGACCACTCCTAGTGGGACGTGGACACTTGCCGCGAGTGAGCTGTGCAGAGCTGACCCCCTTCTGGCCAGCTCATCTGCCCGCTCGTTGCCTATTATGTCACTATGCCCTGGTACCCAGAGAAGTGTGACACTGAAACGTTCACCCAGACGGGCAAGCTCGTTCCGGCACTCCAGCACTAGTTTAGAGGATATGGTAGCCGAATTTATGGCTTTGATGGCGGCTTGGCTATCTATAAGGATAGCGATGTTTTTTTTGTGAGTAGTGTTACGCCCTAGATGTACGCAGGCTTCTCGGATAGCCAGTAATTCCGCCTGGAAAACGCTGGCAAAGTCCGGCAAACGGTATGATTCTGATATATTTGGTGATTCTGAGTAGACCCCGGCCCCCACACCACAGTTCATCTTAGATCCGTCAGTGTATACGACCGTGTCGAAACCCTGCACTACTTCGTTTCCCTTCCACTGAGCTCTGGACGGGAAACTTACCTGGAAGCCTTTCTTAAAATTAAGTTGTGGTGTGATGTAGTCGGTTGGAAACGTGACCGTGCCATTTGGTAACGAGTCCAGGATATTGCTGTGGCCGTACGGCCTTGCACTCCAGCACCCAGACTCCCTGAGTCTTATGGCGCTGCATAGTGCAGTATCTTTGGTGTGTAGATCGAGAGGTAAAAGATGCAGGAGCACAGTAAGAGCATCCGTTGGGGCCGACCTCATTGCACCCGTAGTGCCTATACTGGCTGTTCTTTGCAGTCTTTTTAGTTTTGTAAGGTTATATCCCTTACTCAACGCGGGCCACCATACGAGTGAACCATAGGTGAGAATGGGACGCACAACAGCTGTGTACATCCATAAGGTCATCTTTGGTTGAAGTCCCCACTTCTTTCCAAAGGTTTTGCTGCAGGCGTAGAAGGCAACGCTCGCCTTCTTTACTCTGTGTTCAATGTTTTGTTTTCAGTTAAGTTTACTATCAAGCATTATGCCCAGATACTTAGCGCTGGAGGATAGTGTGAGTGGTTGACCATTTAGACGGGGGAGGGTAAAATCGGGTATTTTGGTTCTTGTGGTGAACAGCATCAGTTCAGTTTTCTCGGGTTGACGCCGAGGCCGCAGCTTGCAGCCCAGGTGTTTACCTTTTCTAGAGCGGCCCCCATAATTTCACTAATCACGGAGGGAAACTTCCCTGACATTAGTATCGCCACGTCATCCGCATACGCGACAACTTTGACCCGTTCCCTGTCAAGTTTTGCAAGAATTTTGTTTATAACCATTAGCCAGAGTAGGGGAGATATTACGCCGCCCTGTGGCGTTCCTCTATGGGCAAATCTGGTTAAGTGGCTGTTGCCTAGTGTTGCCTGAATGGTTCTTGTTCTTAGCATAGAGACTATCCATTGACTAATAAATTCCTCTATGCCCATCTCACTCAGAGATTCCAGAATTGCTTCAGTGTGTACATTGTTAAAGGCTCCCTCTATGTCTAGAAAGGAGGCTAGGGTGTATTCTTTATAGTGTAAGGATTTTTCAATTGTCCGCACTACTTCGTGGAGAGCCGTTTCCGTAGATCTCCCCTTGAGATAGGCGTGCTGTGATTTGGATAGCGATGAATCTACTAGAAAGCCTCGCATGTGGATGTCTAGGACACGTTCTAGAGTTTTCAGAACAAAGGAGGTTAGACTAATTGGCCTGAAGCCCTTCGCGGCTTCGTGCCCGCGTTTGCCTACCTTCGGTATAAACACCACTCTAGCGCGTCTCCAGGAGTGGGGAACGTGGTTTAGTATTATACAGCTTCTAAAAATTGACGCCAGCCAAGGTATTGTTAAGTCTTGCGTTCTCTGTAGCATGACAGGAAATATGCCGCCAGGGCCCGGAGACTTAAACGGTGAGAAGCTGTTGATAGCCCAGGAAATCTTTTCCTCGGAAATTAATGAATTGATGTGACTATGGAGTGCAGGTTGTACTGGCAGAGACCTCCCGGGTTCTGTACTAATATCGCTGCATCCGGGAAAGTGTGTATTAATTAGGAGTTCCAGGGTCTCTGCACAGGATTCAGTCCAACCTCCATCTGGCTTTCTTAGAAAGGAAGGGTTGGAGTGTTCCTTGGACAGAATTTTGCTAAGCCTGGCGGAGTCCTTAAGGGTTTCTATTGAATGGCAGTAATCCATCCAGGCCTCCTTTTTGGACGCCTTGATGGCTTTTTTATAGAGACTAAGACAGTCCCTATAAGGCTGCCAAAATTTGTGTTTGTGGCAGATATTGAAAATCGATCTGGTCATCTGTCTGAGATTGGAGAGATCTTCGTTCCACCATGGGGGAAGTGTTTTTTTGCTACGTTTAACTGGGCAAGAGACTTTATATGCCACAACCATTGCGTTTTCGAAAGTCTTAACCTTTGCCTCCAGTTCTTCGATTGCTAAAGTGTGTCTTTCAGGTGTATTTTTGAGTTTTGTCCGAAGGACTTGACCAAACTTGGTCCAATTTACTCTCTTGGGGTTTCTAAATGGTTTACTAGTCTCGGTCTCGAGACGCAAGTCATAGAGGATCCATCTATGGTCTGATAGTGACTCCAGATTGGAAACTCTCCAGTTTTCGACCCTAAAGCTATCATTGTTTGTTTTTAGTGTGATATCTAGGACCTCTTCCCACCCTTGGAAAGTTCCCGTACTCGGGAAGACAAAGGTTGGAGTCGTGCCCTTATTGCAGACAGATATGTTAGTAGTTAAAAGAAAATCAAAAAGTGACTCACCTCTCTCATTATCTTCTGAACTCCCCCATAACGTATGCCTTGCGTTGGCGTCGCAACCCATCAGTAGGTTGTCCTTTGATGTAATTGCGGCTACGAGTTGCTCCACTTCCACTGGCGGTGCTGGTTTCTCATGAGCCATATATGCTGATGTCAGGTATGTTGTTTGGTTTGCAGACTCCAGTTTAACCACTGTTAAATCATCTGAGCTAAGATTGGGACATAAAAAACCTTTAAGATGTTTCTTAGCGAGAATGCATGTTCTAGGCTTACCTGTGGCCTGATGTTTGTAAAATAGGTTGTATTGTTTGTCTTGGAGCCCCTTAATAGTCGAGTCTCTCACCCAGGGCTCCTGAATAATGCCGATGTCCATGTTTTCCTCCCTTAGAAAAACCATCAGATTATCGGAGGCACACCTTGAGTGCCTCAGGTTAATCTGTATGACTTTCAGCATTATTCGTGGGCGGGTTTTTGTCGGCGATCATTAGGTCCTCCAACAGCTTGTCGGTTTCGACGATGTCCGCATCGTCCTCAGGACCCGAGGAAATGAAAACCTTAAGCTTGGCATGCCTTATGCCAAACCGAAGCTTATAATCTGCCTTTTCGAGAGCAGCCAGGCACTCGTTGTTGATTAGCAGCAAGAAGGACATCGTGTTTTTATAGGGTTCCTCTGCCTTGATGACTGCCCAGTCATCCATTTGAACCGCCGGGTTGTGTAGTTTCAGACATTGGAGGAGCCTTCCCCCATCAATCTTCATATTGGGCAACCAAATGCGGGCCCTAGGTCTCCTTGGAATGTCATTAGCTGGGATAAGCTTGAGCTTCAAGCCATCCCATGCGTCGCTAACCTTAGCAACGCAGTCACTAAGGAAGTCCTTGGAGATTTGGTCGGCGCATTTGATTACCCGATATCCCCTAACCACCTCGGCGGAGTCAAAATCTGGAAGAGGACCCCCTTGGTTATTTAGAAGGTGGTCCATCACCATATAGGAGAGCTTGGCCTCAATGCTCCCCCACATCTCGGCTATGGATTTCCCATTTGTAGATAGCTCATCCACTAGTGCAACCTGGAGATGATCCCTTACCACCTCGGTAAAGGGTCGTCTTTGGATCGCACTGGCCGCCGACGTGCTTGCCTTGGTTGTTGCTTTGGCTACCGAACCTTCGGCAACCTTTGTTTTTTTGGGGGCCGGGCGATGGGAGGTCTCATCCAGAGATCTGTCCCGCTTCGCTGCCTGCCTCGGGTTGTTCTTCAGGCGCTCGTTGTATTCATCTACGATTGCCTGGTATTTGATCTTATCCGCCTGGTCTTTTTCGTGGACCGTTCCGGCTGCCTCATTCTTTGCTATCTTACCTAAGACGAAGAGGGCCATCTGGTACTTGCTTTTCATAGCTTTCCCTGCGGACTTGTGTTTGTTGGGTCTTTTGGTTGTGTTTTGGTTTGCGGTCGAGGTGCTAGCCTTAGCGCTCTCGCCGCTTAGCGGACGGACGATTGTCTCCTGACTGGAGGCCAGCAATTCGTCCTCCGATGAGGTGCCAACCTCTGGCAGCCTCAGCTGGTATTTTGTTTTTGTTTTTTTATCTCCTTTCTTTCTATCCATTTTTTTTTGGTTTGTTAAATTTAATTCCCACGAGTGAGACCGGAAGGGGTATTCCATCCTGGCAGAGCCGTCTTACCAGGACAGGGCACTGATACAACCGACCTTGCCCGGGCATCGGAGGGGACCGTTTGCGGCCGAGTTGGTTTAACCACTTACTGACCATGCAGCCCTCGACACGGTACCTTGACGTCTTGGCTTAAAGTGGGATTTTGAACTGGGGTTTACTCCCGGCACCTTATAAATGGAAAGGTGGGGTAGCTCTTAGTTTCGGTCTAGGGACTCTCGTCTCGTCGACTTACTACAAGCCCTTCCGCCCCGACAAGGCGGCAACCCGGTCGGAAGAGTGACTGGGGTACAACCCTAGCATCGCGTTGCGATGATGAAAGCCAATGCAAATCAATTTTATAGTTTTTTGTTGTCTGAGTCATGGTGTTGATTTGCTTCAATAGCGACATCAATGTCCAGACGAGCGAATACCATAAAGAGCAGAAAAATATTCACGTCTTACGAAAAGTGGCTTGATATCTATTTATGCACATCTAGCATCATATGGCGGCATATAAGACCAATTAAATTTTCTTAAAGCAAACTTTGAAAAACGCCTTTGGATTTTTTCTATACGCAAACGGGCATTGGCATAGTATGGGTTCCATACAACACAACAATACTCAAGAGACGAACGTGTTAACGAAATATATAGCGCCTTAAGAGTATATGGATCTTGGAAATCATTTGAATTTCGGAACAAAAAACCTAACATTGAGTTAGCTTTAGATATCATATAGTCATAGTGCCAGGTGAACTTTAATTGTTCATCGAAGATTACACCCAGATCTTTCTGACAAGATACTCGTTTTAGAGCCATATTACCAATATTGTAATCGTATACAACAGGATTTAAAATTTTGGATACGGTTAACACCGAACACTTACTGATGTTAAAATACAATCCATTGCGATCACACCAATCAGTTATATTATTTAATATATTATTTAAGTCCGTTTGTAAGTCAAACGCATCGTTATAAGACTGAACTTCTTTGAATATTTTGAGGTCATCAGCATATAAAAGGCATTGCGAATGCGCGATATGTGTGGGTAAATCATTTATAAATAATAGAAATAAAAGTGGACCAAGATGGCTACCTTGCGGGACACCCGAAGAATTAATTATTTCTGACGAGATCTCGGATCCAATTTTTACAAATTGCTTCCTTCCAGTTAAATAACTACTCAACCACAACAATATTTGTGAGTGAAACCCTAGAAATTCCAGCTTTTTAATTAGAATATTATGTTGGACACTGTCAAAGGCCTTAGAAAAGTCTGTAAAAATTGAATCGGTTTGATGCCTACTTTCTAAGGCACGCAGGCAGGCATTTGCAAATATAACCAGGTTTGTGGTTGTGGATTTACCTCTCACAAAACCATGTTGAAAGTCAGAAATATTAATACAAACAGCACTATACAACTTATCTTTGACTATAGCTTCACAGACTTTTGGAATAATTTGAAGCTTAGCTATTGGTCTATAATTTATTACAGCTTTTTTAGAACCTGATTTATGTATAGGTGTTATAAAGGACCACTTCCAAGTTTCGAGAAACTCCCCATAGCCTAATGATTTATTGAAAATGATATGAAGTGGCTTAAGAAGGCCGAGTTTACACATCTTTAGAAAAACTGGTGGTATATTATCAGGTGCAAGAGAAGTACTCGATTCAAGGGAAGATAGTTCTTTCAATATATCATTCTCTGTTATGTGTAAATGACCAATATCAGTGAAAGCTTGACAAAAAGGTACATTTGAACAACTCATATCAAGATTTACGAAATTAGACTGAAAGAAAGTAGGAAACATATTACATATAACATTCAAATTACCACTAACGACGCCATTTAACTCCATTTCAGAAGGTAGACCTAGTGATTTTCTTTTTGTGTTAATGAATGTCCAGAACGCTTTGGAATCGTGCTTGATTTTGTACTCAAGAGACCACAGATATTGCTTATAAAGAAATTTTTTCAGGAATTCATATTCCTTTCGGAGTTGGCAAAACCTACTTTGAAGTGAAATATTAGTTCTGCTCTTTCTGTACATATTTCTCATAGCGCGTTTTAAGTTTAACAATTTTTTATTAAACCAAATTGGTTGAGTTTGCTTTTTTATAACCTTAATTGGAACAAACCTAGAAAAAGCGAATTCTATCACCTCACAGAAAACATTATACGTATGTTCAAGACTGGGTGTAGAGAGAATAGTTTCCCAGTCTACTGTACAAATAAAGTTATTTAATGACATGTAATCGGCTTTAGCAAAGTTATACACAGCAGTATTACAATTTGACATAGATAATTGATTTAAAACACTAAAATTAAAAGATATATTTAAAGCTCTGTGATGTATACTATTTATCAAAAGTGGAAAATCAGCTTCTGAAACACAACATTCAATATCTTGTTGGACAAAAACTAATTCTAACATTCTTCCAATAGAATTAAATATGCAATTTGTTTGCTGTAGATTCATAGCCGACATATTATCAGTTACAATAAATTCAACATCCTTACTGACATTACAAGGAAAAATACATTTATCGTCTTCAGAATAACTCCATTTGATATTTGGTAAATTAAAGTCACCTAGGACTACAATAAAAGAATTTATTTCTAGAGCGTTAGCAATAAATTGTACGTTATTAATATGATTTTCATAAATTTGAACATCTGAATTCGGTGGAATATATGAGACAAAAAAATATACATTAATTTTATTACATTTGATGTTAGATGTGAAAAATTCAACACAAATACACAATTGTTCTATTGAACCCGAAGAAAATTTAAGTGGAATTTGTTTACTTTTCAAACTTGAACGAATGGCTAGTAAAACTCCTCCTCCTCTATTAAATCCAGTTTCAATTGCACAACGATCTTTTCTGTAGACTTCAAAATCAGAGTTGAATAATTCAGATGAGTTAATATTGTGGCGTGGAAGGTATCGTGTAACTTAAGTGGTGAAACAAGCCCTTAGTCACGGTTTGGTGAAACCAGGCCTTAGACAGTTTGATGAAACCAGGCCTTAAAGTCACAAAACAAGTTCCACTCAAGTGTCACTTCCAATTGGAGACTGGAATCTGTCACCACTGAACCTTGTTCTAGAACCACTTAGAATTAGCTAGAAAGTTCTCGTCAGATGGCGGAGCGGGTATAAAAGGACAGCTTTTAGAAGAGGGCGAGACAGTTGATTTATAACAGTGATTGGTTAAAGTTCGAGATAGTAATAGTTTGTGAAGATAAATAAGTGAAAAGTAATAGAGTAAATAAAGTGATTGGTTTGAAACGTTGAAGAATTGTTTAAGTAATAGTGTTCTGGTACTTAATAAGTGAAATATTAGAATAGTCGATAAAAGTGGAATAAAAGTGAATTTTATTAGAGAAGTTAAACGGAATAGTGTTTTATCTTTACGAATCCCAGCCCGAATGTAACATTGGTGTCAGAAGTGGGATAAAACTTATTCTGTGCTAAGTGTCTAAGTGTAGTTTAAAAAAAAAAAAAAAAAAAAAAAAAAGGGAATTTGTGTGAATTTCTAAATTACAAGAGACAAACAAAATGGGTCGTATATTGCTGCAACTAAGCATACCCCAATTAAAAAGTGAACTAGAAAAACGGAATCTATCCACAGCTGGAGGAAAAAGTGACCTCATCCTTCGTCTACAGGAAGCTGTCCAAAACGACGGAGAAGATCCAAAAACTATGCTATTCGACGTGGCAGAAGAACAAGTAAGTACAAGCGTTGATATTAGCGCTATGATGGAATTGCTTCTTGTCAAGATAGAAGAACAGAAAAATTCTATGGAATCTAAGTTCGCTGAACAGAAAAATTCTATGGAATCTAAGTTCGCAGAACAGAAAAACTCTATGGAATCTAAGTTCGCAGAACAAAAGAATTCTCTTGAACAACAGAAAAATTCTATGGAATTGAAGTTCGAAGAGCAGAAGAATTCCATGGAATTGAAGTTCGCAGAACAGAAAAATTCTCTAGAAGAACAGAAAAATTCTCTTGAAGATCAGACAAATTCCATTGTCGCCGCACAAAAAGATGCAGTGGAAGAATTTAAGAATGTTCTAGATGTAAAAATCGACGCGATTGATGAAAAATTATACGAGCATGAAACAAAGTTTGAGGAAATTAACAAAACGTTTCAAAAACACGAGACAAACATCGAGAACATAGCTAAAGAGCTCGGAACAAACATCAAGAATATAACTAAAGAGCTCGAAATAGTCAAGAAACAGAAGGCTCGGGAATATTCTGCTGACTGCCCAAGAAGGAAGGAGATGCAACCACCCGTTTTTGATGGTCAAACATCATGGCCAATTTATAAGAGACAGTTCGAAGCAGCTGCAACGACCAATGGATGGGACGACGAGGAAAAGTCGATTGCATTAACACTCGCATTACGAGGTACAGCTGCAGAATTGCTTCAAACTGTCTCAGCAGAAAAACAACGCGACTACGATGCATTGGTGAAGGCTATTGAGATGCGATTCGGTGACGACCATATGCAGCAAGTATATAGAGTGCAACTTCGCAGTCGAATCCAGAAGAGGGGAGAAACACTCCAGCAACTGCAAGCTGATATCGAACGGCTAGCGCACTTGTCTTATCCCAATGCCGGCGAGGATGTCATCAATGAAATGGCTATTGAGGCATTTACACAAGCCATAGAGGACAGACAACTGCAGATGGCTCTACGAATGGCTGGAAAGAGAACTCTTCCTGAGGCACTGGCATTTGCTTTAACCATGAGAGCTGCTGACCAAGCATCTCAAGGATTTCACCGCGTGAGAGAAATGACATCCGTTGAATGCTCGTGCCAGAGAACAGAAGTAGTCGACCGTAACAGTTCTCGAAGGGGACCGATCCGTTGCTGGAACTGCAACAAAATTGGACATCTACAACGACAGTGCAGAGCCGAACGTAGACAGGGCAGTTGTCCACATTGCAGAGCTAGGAACGAGGAGGCGTTTGAGCGTTCGGCGGATGGAACATCACAAAGCCATCAGTCGGGAAACGAGTAAGAACCAACTTCGCGGGGCAGAAGCTGGTTTCTGGAATCGACGCCCCTAGGACCACAATTCAGGTTTCCCAGACCAAACGATGTAATAGGAGCCTGACAGTGGAAGCCCATATCGGCCAGAAAAAGTATGTGGCCACCATCGATACAGGTGCCACCGCTTCCATAGTCAGAAGGGACATCGTTCGCCAATCTTGGCTGCACAACACCAGCAGCTACTGTCTGAAAACAGCAACTGGAGCAACAGCAAAGGTGTATGGTGAGGTACTCTTGACGATAAACCTTGCAGGAATAGTCTTCTCCCATGCATTCTTAGTGGCTGATATATGTGACGAATGCATCATCGGAATCGACTTTATGAAGACGCACGATATAGTACTCGACATCGGTTTGCAAGTTATAAAGTACAAGAACGTCGAGATTCCGATGGTTTACGGGAACGAGAACGTCGCAGCTCTACGGACAGTTGTAAGTGAGGACGAAATATTACCACCTTCGTCAGAGACAGTTATTTGGACAAAGCTGGAAGGTGACCCTGGGAGCCACCGATTCTACCTAGTCGAGCCAGATCCAGAAAATTTTTATCAGCGCTATATTGTCGGAAAGATGCTGGTTGAACCTAAAAACAACTTGGTTCCCGTTCGTGTCCTCAATGTGGAAAACAAAAGCGTGAAACTAAAGCAAGGGGAAGTGATTGGAAAGTGCGTACCGATTACTGCGGTCACAAAGTTGTCCAATGCAAGTTATGTGAAACCGGTTAGACCTACGGAGATATCGGAAATGAAAAAGAATATACTCGGAGAGTGCGAGCTGGATCAGGAGCAGCGGTCCATGGCAGGGAGTCTAATCAATGAGTTTGCTGATATATTTGCTTCACAGAACGGCGAGTATGGCCGAACACATCTCGTACAACACCGAATCGACACCGGAGATGCGAGACCGATTCGTCAGCCTCCCCGACGACTACCATTGGCTAAGCAGACGGAGGTTGCAGAAATGGTGTCGACGATGGAAAAGGAAGGACTGATTGAAAGCTCAAAAAGTCCGTGGGCATCGCCGGTCGTCCTGGTCAAGAAGAAAGACGGAAGTACGAGATTCTGCGTGGACTATCGCCAACTCAACAACGTCACTAAGAAGGATAGCTACCCCCTGCCAAGAATTGACGACACCCTGGACACACTATCCGGAGCCAAATGGTTTTCGACTCTTGATCTGAAGAGTGGCTACTGGCAAGTGCAGATCCATCCAGAAGACCGCGAGAAAACAGCATTCACAGCAGGAAACGGGCTTTGGCAGTTTAAAGTAATGCCATTTGGACTGTGCAATGCTCCAGCAACCTTTGAGCGTCTAATGGAGCGCGTTTTGCTGGGACTAACGTGGAAAACCTGCTTGGTCTACCTGGACGATGTCATCGTAGTAGGAAAAACATTTAACGAACATCGAGATAACCTTAAGGAGGTGTTCCAAAGGCTACGAAGTGCGCAACTAAAACTTAACCCGAAGAAGTGTTCCTTATTTAGACCAGAAGTGAAGTACCTCGGGCACATCATCTCTTCCAAAGGAGTCAAGACTGATCCGGAGAAGGTCGATGCAGTGAAAAACTGGCCGGTACCCAAAGACAAACATCAACTGAGAAGCTTCCTGGGACTTGCGACCTATTACAGACGATTTGTAAAGGACTTTGCCAGGATCGCAAAGAGCTTGCATCAACTGACAGAAAAAGGCAAACAATTCAAATGGTCAGGTGAGTGCGAAAAGAGCTTCAAGGAACTTAAACAACAGTTGTGCAACGCCCCCATACTAGCGTACCCCACCCCTGGGAAAACATTTATTGTGGATGCAGACGCTAGTAATGTGGGAATTGGAGCCGTCCTTTCCCAGGTGCACGATGGCCAAGAGAAAGTAGTTTCCTACTTCAGCAAAGTTCTCTCAAAGCCAGAAAGGAACTACTGTGTTACCAGGCGCGAACTCCTTGCTTTGGTATTGGCGACAAAACATTTCCATAAGTACCTTTATGGGCGGAAATTCATCCTCCGCACAGATCATGCATCTTTAAAGTGGCTGCTGCACTTTAAGAATCCTGAAGGCCAAGTCGCAAGGTGGATCGAACGGCTGCAGATGTACGACTACGAAATACAACATCGAAAGGGAAGTCTTCACTCTAATGCAGACGCTCTCTCCCGTCGACCGTGCAAAGCAAATTGCAAACATTGCTTACGACACGAGGAAAAAGAAGTCGCGTCCGTTCAAAGGGTGAGAGCTATGCCCATTGGTGGCTGGAGTGCGCGGGAAATACGGGAGGCTCAAAGGGAAGATCCGGATATCGAACCGATTATCGCCTGGAAGGAGCATGAGGGAAAACCAGACTGGCAGGAGATATCCAATAGGAGCCCCGAGCTGAAGGCATACTGGGCGCAGTGGGACTCCCTTCACGTACAAGACGGCATTCTAAAAAGAAGATGGGAAAGCCCGGATGGAAAGTCGTTCGTAATGCAGCTTGTTGTACCCAGGTCAAAGGTTAAGGAAGTGCTCAGGGAATTGCATGATGGAGTGTCTGGAGGCCACTTGGGAATCAATAAAACGCTCGAA
The DNA here is from genome assembly GCA_949126925.1 of Cheilosia vernalis. Classification (NCBI taxonomy): domain Eukaryota; kingdom Metazoa; phylum Arthropoda; class Insecta; order Diptera; family Syrphidae; genus Cheilosia; species Cheilosia vernalis. The sequence continues at coordinate 48,752,601 of OX421358.1, forward strand.
AAAGTGCGGGAACGCTTTTACTGGATTCATTCAAGGGAGGACGTTGAAACTTGGTGCAGGAAATGCGTTACATGTGCGGCCAGCAAAGGTCCGAGACTGAAAGTCCGTGGCAAAATGCATCAATACAATGTTGGAGCCCCTTTCGAAAGGATAGCAGTTGATATTGCGGGACCGTTTCCTGAAACAAACAATGGAAATCGGTACATCCTCGTTGTTATGGACTATTTCAGTAAGTGGCCTGAAGCATTTGCTATCCCAAATCAAGAAGCTAAAACCGTGGTGGAGCAAATCGTCAATAACTGGGTAAGCAGATTCGGTGTACCAATGGAACTGCATTCAGACCAAGGACGGAACTTCGAGTCAAAGATTTTCCAAGGAGTGTGCCAGTTACTCGGGATTCACAAGACAAGGACAACCCCGCTTCATCCACAATCAGATGGGATGGTGGAGCGCTTCAACAGGACACTGAATGAACACCTCTCTAAGGTCGTTGGCGAAGACCAGAGAGACTGGGATAAGCAGATTCCCATGTTCTTATTGGCTTATCGAGGAGCAGTGCATAACACCACAGGACATACTCCATCTGAAATATTATTTGGTCGAACAGTCCGCCTACCTAGCGAGTTGATGTTTGGATATCCATGCGAAGAGCCCAAGAATGAGGAGGAATACGTTACAGACCTCAGGGATATCATCAGGGACGTGCATCGAGACACTAGGGATAAGATTAAGATAGCCAGTGACCGCATGAAAACGAGGTACGATACTAAAACGACAACTACAGGATTCCAGGAAGGAGATCTGGTATGGCTATATAACCCTCATCGAAGGAAAGGTTTATCGCCTAAGTTGCAACAAGACTGGGAAGGGCCCTATACAATCGTAAAGCGCATCAACGACGTTGTCTATCGCATCCAACGAGGAAGAGGCAAGCTGAAAGTCGTTCATGTGGATCGTCTTCATCGTTATAATGGTGAAAATGTTAACGAGTTTGTTCGGGACGAACAAGTTTAAGAGGGGGATATTGTGGCGTGGAAGGTATCGTGTAACTTAAGTGGTGAAACAAGCCCTTAGTCACGGTTTGGTGAAACCAGGCCTTAGACAGTTTGATGAAACCAGGCCTTAAAGTCACAAAACAAGTTCCACTCAAGTGTCACTTCCAATTGGAGACTGGAATCTGTCACCACTGAACCTTGTTCTAGAACCACTTAGAATTAGCTAGAAAGTTCTCGTCAGATGGCGGAGCGGGTATAAAAGGACAGCTTTTAGAAGAGGGCGAGACAGTTGATTTATAACAGTGATTGGTTAAAGTTCGAGATAGTAATAGTTTGTGAAGATAAATAAGTGAAAAGTAATAGAGTAAATAAAGTGATTGGTTTGAAACGTTGAAGAATTGTTTAAGTAATAGTGTTCTGGTACTTAATAAGTGAAATATTAGAATAGTCGATAAAAGTGGAATAAAAGTGAATTTTATTAGAGAAGTTAAACGGAATAGTGTTTTATCTTTACGAATCCCAGCCCGAATGTAACAATATTTTCACTCAGCCAAGTTTCAGTCAAAGCAACAATCGAATATGGGCAACCAGTAGCAGCAACAAAAAAATCACTTACTTTTGTTCTCATTCCCCCCGCATTATGATAAAAGAGGGTACAAGATGAGTCAGTATCAACATTATTAGCAGTATTAACAGCACCATAATCAGCAGCAACAGGAACGACAACAACAGGAACATCAGCAATTTTGAACTCGGTATCATTTACAGCATTTCCGTATGAGTTAATATCGGAAGAAGCAAGAGCAGGAGATATAGACAATTTTGAGCTTACGTTTTCTCGTGTTGAAGTCGAGTGTTCTCGTTTTTTGGAATGTATTTAAAAGCACGTAACTTTGTTCCAAGAGGCCAGATATTATCTTGGTACATCGCATCGTTGAACTCTGCAGGAACTCCAATTTTAAAGTTAATGAATTGCAAATTCTCTTCGAGTTCTCCTCGCTTAATTAATTTAAAGCAAGAAATGCATCCAGGGTTCGTGCCAAGTACGGCAGCTAAATGATTAACAATAGCTTCAGAAGCGACAGAGGGGCGAAAACTACCAAGGTGAAACCACTTAAGTTTACGCACAACAACATTTTGGAAAATTTCACGGGAAACAGTTTCATAGCTATTTTCTTGGCTTTCAAATTTAGCTTTAGCAACATTTGCATCAACTTTTTCGGCAGGAACATCAGCAACATTAGCAGCAACAGGAACAACAGCGTCATCAGCAACAACAGGATCATCAGCATCATTGTCAGCAACATCAGGAACATCATCAGGTACATCAACCACAACATCAGTGACAAATACCACACTTTCATCAGTAACATTAGTACTACTAGTACTATCACCAGAAATTACAGTGGCAAGATTGTTTTTTATATTTGCAGTGGCAGCACTAGTAGTAGGTTTTTGTTCTCCCACAGCATCAACAAGTGAAAGAGAATCGCCAATTGCATCGACCGTTGCATTATTGTTTTTGTTAGTAACAACGTCAGAACAAAGCGGCACATTATTTTTTGATTTCACTTTCCTTATTTTGTTATCAACTGTGACGGAGTCTGTTGAAGATTTTTTGTCTGTCGACGTAACTGGTTTGGGCTTATTATTGCGGAGGGGGATGGGGGTTACATTTATGGGCTTTAGTGCTATACGAGGCAATGCAGGCGAGGAAAAGCTTCTATTTGATGTATTGACTGGGGTATTTAAATTTAATTTAGCTTTTGAGCGAGTGTTTAATGGTTTCTTAGCTTTGCTTGTGTTTGCATCGATGGAGTCGCGGAAAGACTTGAACTCGTTACATAAACTATCAAGCTTTTTGGTTAAGGTGTTTAATTTAGCATCAGAGACCATGGAAGAGTAATTGCAGCACAAGTCACACCTCCAGCAAATATTATCACATTCTTTTACCAATTCGATTACACTATCATTTAGTTTTAAGCACTTGATATGGAAAAACAATCGACAGACAATGCACGACAAGTATTCACATTCTGTTGTTACGATTTCACAAATAAAGCATTTATTAGACATTATGGGCTTAGCACAGAGAAACAACGATAACGATAATAAGCTGTGTCAGCAAGAGACTGATATGTCACTAGTTGTTAGTCTCAGATAAAATTTAAAGTAAAGAAACATATTTTACACGATATCGTTTGCTAGTTTGTTTTACATTTTATATCTTTTATTCGGCTCGTAGAACTTTGCCATCTTTCACTTCTGAAATTGTTGTCCTTCCTCCGCCAGTAATCCGAATCCTTAGCCAATTTATGAAAATTAGAAGTTCCATTATATTCGTTTGTCTCAGTACCTTTAACGGTGTGATCATTTTAGGCTAGGTAGTAGATACATTATATTAATCCTTTTGTTTTTTATTTTTCGTTTTTCTATTTATTTATTTATTTATTTTCATTTTCAAATTTGTTGTTCAGTTTTTCTTGTGCTTGCTTGTTATATCCGTAATCCTTTCTGTAGTATGAGTAAGACGCCAAGTCGTCCGGTCACGCGGTCTATTACTAGAGGAGACACAACAAGTCTGAATAGGTTAGATATTGACTTTGAAGCTTTTCATAGATCAATTAACCGCTTAAGTTTTGACAATTCGTTAAACACAACCGCTAGTGACACAGACAACTCGACAAATATGGCAAGCGATAACCAGTCAGTTCCAATTTTAGCCAATGAATCTGAAAATCCGGGGCCTTCAAGTAGGTTAGTAGCTAACGCTGATCAAATGGGTAATAATAACAACCCAAACCCTACTGTTGTCAATAGTTGTACAAATGCAGGGGCTTCAGGTACTAGCACCACAGAGGGAGCTGATGATTTGGCAGATAAGATTGAGCGGTCTTTAAGAATCAATCAGCTTCGTCTCTTCCAACAAATGGACATGTTCATGAACAATGTCTTAGCAAAGATGGACAGTATGTACCAAGTCCAGCAACCCCCACAGCTTAACCTTGGCGGTAACGATAATGCCAATTCCCAATTTGTGAGCAGCGTAGATGACAGGCAAGCAAATGTACTTCCACCTGCGTCCAATCCTCAATATGTGCATCAATCTCCTTCAGCGACACCAACTCCTTCGAATGCTAGCACATCAGGAAATTGTCGATTGGACAGGTGGAACATTAAGTTCGACTGTACCGAAAGCATTTCCGATTTCCTCTTCAAGGTCGACCGACTCCAAGTTTCATCGTCGTATAGCGATGATCAAATAACAGCCAATTTTCACACCTTGTTGGCCGGAAAGGCAAACACTTGGTTTTGGGTGTTTCTGCGCAGAAACCCTAACGCGAAACTTGGAGATATTAAAGTCGCCATGAAGAAAGAATTCGGTCGGAAAAAGAACGATGTCGATATATATAAGCGCTTGCTCACACGTAGGCAGTCGTTTAAGGAATCGTTTGACGATTTCTATGATGCGATCGTGCGTCTTAACGACCGTTTAAACGAGCCTTTCGATTCAAAAAAGCTCATAGAAATCGTCAGAAATAACGCTAAGGAAAAGCTGGGGGAAGTTTTACTTGCAGCTGATATCAAGAGCCTTGAACAGCTAAGGGATAAAGGTAGAGATGCTGAACGTTTCCTATCTAGGCGAATGACATCTCAAAGAACTGTTTATGAAATCCATTTGGAAGAAGAGGCGGAGGAGCCTGTTGAAGAAGTGGCAGCGTTCAGCCGGTCACATAACCGAGCATCGACAGCTACACTGGTTTGTTGGAATTGTGATCAGCAGGGACACACTTTCTACCAATGTCCATCACACAATCGCCAGTTGTTCTGTTTTCTCTGTGGCGAAAAAGGGGTTAGTACTCCGGAGTGCTCTAAGCACCAGGGAAACCGTCAGGGGAACGACAGAAGAGTCGGGGAGAGTCGTTCTCTAAGGAACTACCCCGAAACGACAAATTAAGCACAGAAACCCGGTTAAAACGTTTGCTCTGAAATCGCTTCATGAAAGGAAGCAAAATTATTACAGACTTCGCTCACAGATAATGGGAACCAAATTAACGAGCAAACACATTCAAAAATGCCGAGAGAGATATCGAAAGCGGAAACTCTTCCAGCAAATCATCGTTGAGACCATCTTATCGTCAAAAACAGATGGCAGGATGTATGCTAGTTTGCTGTTGAAAGACGAACAAGTTCTTGGTTTGTTAGACAGCGGAGCATCCATTTCTGTGTTAGGCGAGTCTTGCTACGACTTTGTGGAAAGGAATGGGATCAAAGTGATGCCGTATACGAATTCCGTTAAGACGGCGGATGGAAGCTCTCATAGTATTGTAGGATATTGTGAGATCCCAACAACCTTTAATGGCATCACCAAGACCATTACCTTTTACATGATTCCCAATCTAACACAGAAAATATATCTCGGAATGAATTTCTGGAAGGAGTTCTGCTTAGTTCCAAACATTTGCGAGATAGATGCACCAGTTCAACCGGTTAGCGAAAGTGAGAAATTGACCGAAGAACCAAGCTTTATGCTACTCACCCCAGCACAAAAACTCCAGCTGGATTCGGTTAAGAAACAGTTTCCCAACTTCGCTGACTTTGGACTCGGTCATACGCATCTTGAGACCCATCAGATCGACGTCGGTGACGCTGTGCCGATAAAATCCAGGCACTACCCCTTGTCTCCAGTACGGCAGGAAGAAGTCTACAAAGAACTTGATCGCATGTTAGAACTGAGGGTTATTGAGGAAAGTAACTCACCTTGGTGTTCCCCTATAGTGTTAGTCAGAAAGCCAGGGAAAGTACGCCTTTGCTTGGACAATCGGAAGTTGAACAGCGTGACGAAAAAAGACGCTTATCCGCTGCCACATATTGACGGTCTCCTAAGTCGTCTACAGGACACGTACTTCATCACTGGGCTTGACCTTAAAGATGCCTTCTGGCAAATCCCGCTTGATGAAGAATCCAAACAGAAAACGGCGTTTGCTGTGCCTGGGCGGCCACTGTATCAATTCACAGTTATGCCGTTCGGGTTATGCAACGCCGCACAAAGGATGTGTCGCCTAATGGATCGTGTCATCCCTGCACGACTCCGGGAACATGTCTTTGTGTATTTGGATGACCTGTTAATATGTTCGGCGGATTTCAACACCCATGTCCAAGTACTAGCGGAAGTGGCTTCCTGTCTACGTAGGGCGAATAGCAAGCTTGTTCTCATAGTAGTGTCAGATTTTTACTGACTAAAAACACCACCCTTCTAAAGATTGTTAGATACTGCAACTAAGATATAACTTATCAAGCAATTTTTCTATCATTAAATAAAAACTTTTGGCAGGTTACTTTCCAATGAAAGATCCTGCGTGTTCCGCAAATTAGACGCGGTTAATCTTATCTTGCCAAGTCGAACGGTTTCGTTCTTTGTAGTCGGCGCAATAAATTGCTCTCGTCCAAGATTTGTCGGACTGTATTGTTGATATGTCCGATTAGTCGGTTTCTATGCTTTCTCGCGAAGCTTCTAGTTTCAGCTTCGATTGTTGGAATTCCGAGATCCCTATGGATATCGTCGTTTCTAATATACCATGGTGCTTGTACAATTTCTCTAAGAACTTTATTTTGAAAAGTTTGTAGAATATTGACATTTGTTTTCTTGGTACAACCCCAAAGTTGTATACCGTAGGTCCACACCGGCTTTAGCACTTGCTTGTATAAAAGCAGTTTGTTCTCAGTACTGAGCTGGGAATGTTTTCCGAGTAACCAGTACATTTCTCTATATTTGATATCGAGTTCTTTACGTTTCATTTTCACGTGCGAACTCCATTTCAGCTTTGCGTCGAGTGTCATTCCCAGATATTTGGCCTCGTTTGCAAAGGGTATTCGGGCCATATTTAGGAAAATTGGCAAGTCATTGGTTTTCTTATACGTGAAATTCACATGTACAGATTTAGTTTCATTTAAGGCGATCCGCCAGTTCCTTGTCCATTCATTTATCTTATTCACTGCGGTTTGCAGTTTTGTAGTCGTTTCTTCGATTGTATTACCTACTGCTAGGATAGCTGTGTCGTCGGCGAACGTAGCAAGGGTAGTGCCATCTTCCCTTGGAATATCGCGAGTATATAACAAATAGAGAAGCGGACCAAGGACGCTTCCTTGCGGTACCCCGGCCGAAATTTCTTTTAGCTCCGAGTATTCGTTTCCATTTCTAACACGGAAGAGTCTATTCCCGAGATATGATTCTAGAATATCATATAGGTTTGCGGGGAGAACTTGTCGTAATTTAAATTTCAAGCCGTCGTGCCACACCTTATCAAAGGCTTGTGAGACGTCAAGGAATACGCTTGAGCAAATCTTTTTTTCTTCAAATGCTTTCTCGATTACATCAGTAGTTCTATGTACTTGGTCAATCGTCGAATGCTTGGTTCTGAACCCAAACTGGTGGTCAGGGATAAGATTATTGTCTTCAATAACCGGTTGAAGGCGCCTAAGCAATATTCTCTCGAAGACTTTGGAAATGACCGGAAGAAGGGAAATCGGTCTATACGATTTTACTTCATTTGGCGGTTTTCCTGGTTTTAAAACCATTATGACCTCCGCGACTTTCCATTGACTCGGCACGTGTTTTAGTCCGAGCGCGGCATTTATAATATGAAGAAGCTTAATTAATGCTTTTCTTGGTAGAACTTTCAGAACTTCTCCGGTGATCAAATCATAACCAGGAGCTTTCTTAGGTTTTAGGGATTCGATTTCACGTTTTAGTTCACTTAGCGTTGCACTAGTGAGTGTTGAATCGTCAGATTGTAATTCCGCCCTATTAGTATTGTCGGGGATCGCTTGGCCATCGTACGGTTTAAAAGTTTCTTCTAGATGAGCGGCAAAAACGTCCGCTTTTTCCTTATCTTCCCTTGCCCATTCATTTTGATTAATTCTAATTGGCGGCGCGGGGATTTTGGGCCTTTTGGTGCCTTTTACAGCTTTCCAAAGTGAATAATTGGAATCTTTTTTCGCTGTTAAACTTTCAAGGTAAGAACCTATCGCACGATTTTTAAAATCCTTAATAACTGTCTTCAACAAATTGCACAAATAATTCAAATGTGCTTTATGTTGCGGAGCGCGACTCTGTTGCCATTTCTTACGCGCCTTCCTTTTTTCGTTGACCAATTCTTTTATTTCGGGAGGATATCGTAGCCCGTATTTGGCCGGCGTTTTCCTTGGATTAGGCGTATTATTCCAGGAGGCGAGCTGTACGATCTCGACGAAGCGATCAACTTCAACCTCAAGTTCATAGGGTGTCGTAAGTGGAACACTGAGTTCAACATTCTCTTCTATTTCGTTCCTAAAGCCTCCCCAGTTAGTGTTTCTACCAGTTAATCTCGCTGGCTCTAGGTTATTGGCTAATTTTACACTCAATGTTAAAATAACCGGTGAGTGGTCAGATGATAGATCAAAGCTCTCTTCAACTTTAATGTGGTTGGTAGGTATTCCTTTCACAACGAAAAAATCTATCAGGTCAGGTAGTTTTGAAGTATCAGTTGGTCAATAGGTCGGTTTGCCCGTCGAGAGGAAATCGCAACTGTATTCCATACCTGCCCCATAGAGCATTCTACCTTTTCGCGAGATGTATCTGGAGCCCCAAAACGTGTGCTTCGCATTAAAATCGCCGCCAATAATGAAATTTGGTTTGAGCAATTTAATCAGGTTAGTAAAATCACTTTTTTTCAAGCGCGGAACGCGGTGGACAGTAGATAGATGAAATTCTAAGAGTACGCTGACTATTTTTAACTCGAATCGTGCACAGTTGCATAGTTTCGAGCTCTATCTTCAGGTCTTCGTATTGTTCAATGCAGTCTTTAATAAGCAATGATGATCCACCTCTGGCGTTCCCCGATGGGTGACAAGCGTGGAAATCATTATATCCTTTTATTTTTAATTTCGATCCCTTTTTCACGTGAGTTTCAGAAATCAAGCAAATGTCAAAAATAGAGTTCGCGTTTCCTCGGTTTTGAGGGCCCCCGTTCCACAGAACGTATCAGAAGTAAGGGCTTTTGTGGGGATGTTGAATTACTATTCAAAATTCATTCATAACTTCGCTGTTAAGATTGCTCCTATTTATGAACTGCTTAGAAAGGAGGCTAAATTTAGATGGACACCCAGGTGTCAGAAGGCCTACGAATTGTTGAAGCAGGAGATAACATCTGATCAAGTTTTGGTACACTTTGATCAAAATAAACAGATTCTGTTATCGACTGATGCTTCGAACGTGGCAGTGGCGGGTATTTTGTCGCATCCGAGTAAGGATGGGGTTCTGCGTCCGATTGCTTTTATTTCACGTGCGCTTACCCAAGCTGAGAGAAATTATAGCACCATTCAAAAGGAAGCCTTAGCGATAATTTTTTCTGTTACTAAACTACGGCAGTATCTGGTAGGTAGACATTTTATTCTGGAGTCCGACCATAAATCACTTTTAGCAATTTTTGGGGAAGGAAAAGGTCTACCCATAATGGCGGCAGCGCGAATGCAAAGATGGGCCTTCATTTTGTCAGGCTTTAATTATACCATGCGCTACCAACAAAGAAATAAGGAAAGCTAAACGAGAAAGCTTTAGGAAATTCCGTGAGACAATTGTGCATACTCCTGTTGCAGCCAGAGTGCATAAAGCACTAGCAAAAACAGAAGGGATCTCAATGTCTCTCAGAAAACCGGATGGCAGCTTTACAGAAAATGAGCAACAGAGGGCACGACTTGTTACGAAATGAAATTAAATTAAAAGAAGCAAAACAAGCCAAACGTGCGAAAGCTGATAGAATATGACATTTGTGATAGCTAGTGGGTAGGGGAGTGTCAACCAGCTGTCGATACAGCAGTGTTCCGCAGACGATTGAAAACATAATCCAAACACGTCCTGGAAGTGTTATACATAGGGAAGATGAGACTCGTTGAGAAAAGTTTGCGGTAATTTTCTCACAAACGAGAGCAAACATTTTAGAAAAAAAAGGGGAAATTCCTTTGTCCAAAGCACGAACAGTACGAAACTCACAAGTAACGTACTTATTCAGATTTGAAAGTCTCAAAGTGCGGATCGTGATCTGTGAAAGTTCGACAGAAAAATTCGAACCAAAGATTTTTGTTTGAAAAACGTAACAAAATGGCGCCCAACGTGTTTGTTGTAAAGAACGATGTCTTCGAAGAAAAATGGCATCTACAACGAGTAGCTCGCTATAGTAGAATAGCGACTTGATTTTTTTTTGAGCCTTTCATTTTTTTTTGATTTGATATTGCATTTTTTTTATTTTTTTGATATGACAACATTGACTTCATCTACGTCATAAGTCCCGATGACTGAATGACGCACATTCGGTATCGCGTTGCGATGATAAAGGTGGAGTCAAACGTCGCAAAATGTGTTCTAGGGTGTCTTGAGTCATGTGGGAATTTGTAAAGCAGGTTCACACATGTCCGGATACCCGCAAACATATACAATAAAATGTTGGTTGATGAGCCTCGGAGATGTCTTTAATGATGTCTTCTGGAAGATCCATCAATCTGTTTCACGCCACTAGTACGATCAGAGTCTGTTGCGATTAAGAAAATCTGGTTGCAAGAGCCCTGAAAGGAAATGATCGTTAACTGAGTAATTTAAATAAAGTAGAGTCACAAATTTTACCGTGTAATATAGATTGTTTAACTTTTTTTTTATTTTTTTTTGGCTCGTAGCACTTCGGCATCTTCACCTTTCTCCAGCGCAATCCTCTCTCAGCCATTGATCTCATCCTCAACCTGTTGCAAATATTGAACTTGATATAAATACCTTTGAGTAATTTAATATTATCACTACGCCAGTAGATACTTACATACCTTTCCGTATTTCCGTTTTCTTTTCTTATTTGATATTTTATTTCCCTTATTCTCTCACTGTTGCAATTCCTCGCCTGTGCTTCTGCCGAGATTGAAGCAGAACCCTTCAGTATAGTTTTTTTACACGTTTACTATTATTTTGAATTTGTGAATTGATTCTACTCAACTATTTGTGAATTCAGTCAGAGTAGAAAGATTTTTTTTGTTATCTATCGCGGGTCCATTATCGGTTATGAGTGGAGAAGGTAGAGAAGTACCCGTACCGAACGACTCCTATCGATATCCTACCACTTCAGCAGCGAGTTTCGAAAGGTTTGCTGGACGATTTAACAGCACAATCGATCGCTTCAATTTTGATCGGTCAGTCAGCTATTCGCAAGAATTGAACTCGACTGTAGTCAATTCTACAGCAACAATATCCGAAGAGGAACAGCAAGTTCCTCCCGCTAATGGTGGAGAAGAAGCCGCAGGTCCATCGCCAGGCTCGGTTGAGAATACTGGTAACTGTGATGTCAACAGTCTGGCCGACCGAATTGACAAAACTCTGATGATCAACCAAATTCACTTCTTTCAACAATTCGATGTTGTTATGTCGAAAGTCCTGAAAAGTTTGGAAGTCAGAGTTAGTCAAGCACCACTGCAAGGTACCAACTTAAGTGGGAATGTACAACTACCTGCACCAATGGTTGATCAGGCGTATTCCAACGCAACTCCACCTATCCAACACGCCAACCAGGTGTTACCTTCAGGTTCGAATGCACGAACAGGTGCTAACGTTACCGCACCAGAAATCTGCCGGTTGGACAGGTGGAACATCAAATACGACGGGACGGAAAACATTTCCGACTTTTTATTCAAAGTCGACCGTCTTCAAACTTCGTCGGCATACAGTGACGAGCAAATGACGACAAATTTCCACACGTTGCTCGTGGGCAAAGCAAACTCTTGGTTTTGGGCGTATCTACGTAAAAACCTAACCGCAAGATTTGTGGACGTAAAGGCGGCAATGAAAAAAGAGTTCGGCCGCCAAGAAAATGATGTCGACGTCTTTATGCGATTGCTAACCAGAAAACAAGGTTACAAAGAGTCGTTCGATGATTTTTATGGGGCGGTCATCAATTTGAATGATCGTCTAAACGAGCCTTTTGACCCGAAAAAGCTTATCGATATTGTGAGAACAAACTCTAAAGATAAGTTGGGTGAGGTATTGTTAGCGGCTGACATTAGGTCACTTGAGCAGCTACGGAGTAAGGCCAGGGAAGCGGAACGTTTCTTGGCCAAGCGTAGTTCACAGAGACAAGTGAACGAGATTAGGCTAGAAAATCCAGAGCCATCGGATTCAGAGTCAGAAGAAGTGGCTGCCATGATTCCTGGCAGAAGAAGAGTCCCTCCTGCTGCACTTGTTTGCTGGAATTGCGACCAGTCAGGACACACCTTTTACCAGTGTCCATCTCACAGTAGGAACTTGTTTTGTTTTATGTGTGGTTTTAAGGGTGTGAGTACCCCGGAGTGTACTAGGCATTCGGGAAACCACCAGGGGAACGAGACAAGACGCGGGGAGATCCGTTCCGGCCAGAACAACCCCGGCCCCTCACACCAATAAAGAGCATTTTACCAAGTCAGGAGTCTCCTTCTCGCTCCTCTCCCATACAAATTTTAAAAAGAGAAGAATTAGATAGTTCAGACAGTCATCCAATTAAGACATTTTCTTTGAAATCTCTCCATGATCGTAAGCTGAATTACTATAAGGTTCGTTCTCAGATAATGGGAACAAATAGTGGTTCAGTGAGCGATCATATACGGAAGTGCAGACATCGGTTTCGGAACCGTCAAAAATTTCGCAAGTTAATTTTGGAGTCCATTCTCTGTTCAGAAACAGATGGTAGAATGTACGCCAACGTACAGATAGGCACGGAACAAGTCTTTGGCTTGCTGGACAGTGGCGCTTCTATCTCTGTTCTAGGTAGTGGGTGTTGGGATTTGGTGGAAAGAAGTGGAATCAAAGTGAACCCGTATAAGAACCATGTGCGAACGGCAGATGGGAAGTCTCACGACATCGTGGGCTATTGCGTGGTAGAAACTACCTTAAACGGTGTCACGAAACCCATTTCTTTTTACCTGATTCCAAACTTAACCCAGAAGCTGTACCTAGGAATGGACTTCTGGAGAGAGTTTCACCTTATCCCACAAGTCAGCGAAATCCGAACCGATGTCTTGCTGGAACAAGAGGAGGTAGATTTTAAAGAACAGGCTGAACTAATAAAACTGAATCCAGAGCAAAAACTCCGCTTAGATACTACCAAAAAGTTGTTTCCGAATTTCGTCGATGTAGGTCTTGGGAGAACACATCTGGAGACGCACTCTATTGATGTTGGCGACGCAGTGCCAATAAAATCACGACACTACCCATTGTCTCCAGTCCGTCAGGAGGAAGTTTTTAAGGAACTGGACCGCATGTTAGGACTTGGCGTAATCGAGGAGAGTAACTCTCCCTGGTGTTCGCCAACCGTGTTAGTCAGGAAGCCTGGGAAAGTTCGTCTGTGTTTGGACTTTCGCAAAGTCAACGCTGTGACGATAAAAGACGCTTATCCGCTGCCACATATCGACGGCCTGCTAAGTAGACTACAAGACACATTCTTTATCACGGGGCTCGATCTAAAAGATGCGTTTTGGCAAATCCCGCTCGACGAAGAGTCAAAAAGCAAAACGGCATTTGCCGTGCCGGGTCGGCCGCTTTACCAATTCGTTGTTATGCCGTTCGGGTTATGCAACGCCGCCCAAAGGATGTGTCGCCTCATGGATCGGGTGATTCCCTCACGTCTACGAGAGCATGTCTTCGTCTACTTGGACGACCTGTTGATATGCACAGCGGATTTCGAGTCCCACATTCGAATACTGACCGAGGTGGCTGGCTGCTTACGGAGGGCGAACTTAACCATTAATCTCGATAAGAGCAAGTTCTGCATGCGGGAGATAAAATATCTCGGATATATTGTCGGCCAGGGCACCTTGAAGACCAATCCGGACAAAGTGGAGGCAATGGTACAGTTTCCTGTTCCCAAGACCGCAAGACAAATTCGAAGGTTCTTAGGCTTAACCGGTTGGTATAGGCGGTTTATCAAAAACTATTCTGATCTCGCAGCCCCATTGTCCGACTGTTTAAAGAAAAAGAAGAACTTCGAATTAACACCTGAAGCGATTGAAGGTTTCAACCAATTGAAAACGGCACTTACCTCCGCACCAGTGCTGTCACAGCCTGATTTTAGTAAACCGTTTACTATACAGTGCGATGCGTCCTCAGAGGGAGTGGGTGGAGTTCTCTATCAACTTGATGAGAGTCAAAACGAAACGCCGATAGCGTTTATGTCAAAAAAGCTTAATAAAGCCCAGAAAAACTACACCGTCACGGAGCTGGAATGTCTGGCCGCTGTCTTAAGCGTTCGAAAGTTCAGGGCCTATGTTGAGGGTCTCCCGTTTAAAGTAGTGACCGATCACTCAAGTCTCAAGTGGCTGATGTCACAAAAAGAGCTGAGCGGTAGACTGGCGAGATGGAGTCTCGAGCTCCAAAGATTCGATTTCCAAATCGAGCATCGGAAGGGGGCCCTCAATGTAGTACCAGATGCTTTATCGCGTTGCGACATGGAGGAAATTTCAGTGACGTCGATCGGTGTAGAAGTAGATTTGACATCGGCAGAGTTTGACTCGGAGAACTATTCCAAGTTGAGAGAGAGCATCACGAAGAATCAATCCGTACTTCCTGACCTAGTTGTATCGGGCAAATACATATACAAAAGAATTAGGTTCAGGAACGGGGAAGTTGGTGATGAGGACTCGCTTTGGCGCTTGTGGCTGCCTGATGCACTCACACAGACTGCTGTCGAAATGGCCCATAATACGAAGCTTTGCTCACACAGTGGGTTTGCAAAAACATATGCTCGTATTCGCGAAAAATATTATTGGCCCAGAATGACAAAAGACATCAAGCAGTTTGTGAGTGGGTGTGACATCTGCAACTCCGTAAAGGCACCAAACGTAACTCTTCGTCCTCCAATTACCAGGCAGATAGTTTCTGAAAGACCGATGCAACGAGTGTACATCGACCTCTTAGGACCATATCCACGTACCAAGCGAGGTAATGTGTCCGTGTTCATAGCGGTAGACCACTTCACGAAGTATACCTTCTTAAAAGCGCTCCCGAAAGCTACTTCGTCACGTATAGTGCAATTTTTGGAGAATGATATCTTCCACGCCTTTGGCACACCCGAAGTAATCCATTCAGATAATGGACGACAGTTCGTGTCGAACGAATTTAAACAATTCTTGGATGCTTATGGTGTTAGGCATGTGCGCACCGCCCTATATTCGCCACAAGCCAACATCTCCGAAAGGGTCAACCGCAGCGTCCTAAGTAAGCTGAGAGTTTTGATAGCTGAGCAGCAAAATGATTGGGATTCGCACCTGTCGAGCATAGCCTGTGCGTTGCGTTCAGATGTGCATGAATCGATTGGCTGCCAGCCTTATTACGCGCTTTTCGGTCAGAACATGATCACGCATGGCTCTGCTTATCAAATTCTACGCGAGCTGAAGGCGTTGTCTGATCCGGAGATGTTGATAACACCAAAAGAGGCCAAAATATCGCTCGATCGGGAGCGAATGGCATTAAACCTGTCACATGCGCACGAAAGATCTAAAAGGACTTACAATTCGAGATCCAGAGTGGTAACCTATAAGGTGGGGCAAGAAGTATTCCACCGCAACTTCGCTCAAAGCAATTTTTTGCAGGGACAAAACGCCAAGCTAATGCCCAAATTCCTTAAATCCCGAGTGCGCGAAGTAGTAGGGAATTGCATGTACGTATTGGAGACACGAGCCGGCAAACTTCTTGGCACATACCATGCAAAGGACATACGACAGTCACCTGAGAACAAAAATAATAACACAAAGTATCGAGCACTAGATAAAACCACACAAATCACACTTATCTGAAATTGCCCGGCTGTATAGCGGGGTTCGCGACCCACGTGAATCTATACTTATTTACACGCAAAGAGCAGAGGTTTTAATCTAATACAGGTAAATACAATGGAACTTCACATTTTATGTAGTTTATGTTGCACACGCGTGGGTTCCTTTTTGGCATTCATGGATAAAATATATCCAAAAACGCCAAGCCCTGTGTGTTACGAAATGAAATTAAATTAAAAGAAGCAAAACAAGCCAAACGTGCGAAAGCTGATAGAATATGACATTTGTGATAGCTAGTGGGTAGGGGAGTGTCAACCAGCTGTCGATACAGCAGTGTTCCGCAGACGATTGAAAACATAATCCAAACACGTCCTGGAAGTGTTATACATAGGGAAGATGAGACTCGTTGAGAAAAGTTTGCGGTAATTTTCTCACAAACGAGAGCAAACATTTTAGAAAAAAAGGGGAAATTCCTTTGTCCAAAGCACGAACAGTACGAAACTCACAAGTAACGTACTTATTCAGATTTGAAAGTCTCAAAGTGCGGATCGTGATCTGTGAAAGTTCGACAGAAAAATTCGAACCAAAGATTTTTGTTTGAAAAACGTAACAGACTTCTATTAGAAACTCATTTCCCTGGTAGTCATCCGAGCACAGACGATAGGAGCACGACCAATATTCAAAGACCTCGGCAAGAGGATTGGAAAATAGCAACCGAAATCTTCTCCAGAGGGCGACTAGAATGGGCAATTGACTCCTTTCAGCCTTATAAATCACCGGGTGTGGACGGAATTCCGCCAGTCCTACTACAAAAAGGGCAAGGTAAATTGCTTCCACATTTGGCAAGAATTCTAAAAAGCAGTCTGGCACTGGGCTACATACCAAACCAGTGGAGACGAGCGAAGGTAGTGTTCATTCCGAAAGTGGGAAAAAAGGACCCAAGTCTACCGAAGTCCTATAGACCAATCAGTCTTACTTCGTTTCTTCTGAAAACGATGGAAAAGGCTGTGGACAACTACTTAAGAGAAGATGTACTAAGTACATCGCCTCTTCATCATCGCCAGCATGCCTACAGAGCGGGCAGATCTACGGAGACTGCTCTGTACCAGCTAACTGAGATTATTGAAAGCGCTCTTGAAGCGAAAGAGATAGTATTGTGTGCCTTCTTGGACATTGAGGGAGCATTCGATAACACATCGCATGATGCAATTATTCGAGCTCTTGATAGAAAAGGAGTAAATAACACAGTATCAAGATGGATGTATGAACTCCTGAGCACAAGATCAGCAGAGACTCACACATCAGAAGGTATTATCAAGGTTAACACAGCAAGAGGCTGTCCGCAAGGAGGAGTTCTATCCCCCCTAATGTGGAGTCTTGTAGTGGACGAGTAACTTGAGAAATTGACGAACCAGGGCATCAATTGTCAAGCATATGCTGATGACATAGTAATTATTGCCAGGGGTAAATTTGAGGGAACCCTATGTGACATTATACAAAGGGGACTCGAAATAACTCGAGATTGGTGCGTAACGGCTGGGCTTAGCCTTAATCCGGCAAAAACAACAATAGTACCATTCACGAGGAAAAGAAAACTTGAACGACTAAGGCCGATAAGGCTATCAGGTACAACACTGACAACAGTCAATGAAGTTAAATATCTGGGACTAAACCTAGACAGTAAACTCATCTGGAAAAAACACACAGAAGAGATAACAAGGAAAGCAACGCGTGCTTTAATGATTTGCCGGAGCCTAGCTGGCAAATCCTGGGGATGTAGCCCGACCATCCTCAGATGGATGTATATTGCTATTGTGAGACCAATGGTCACGTATGGAGCGATTGCATGGGCAAAAAGAACCAGTCTTTCCACCACAAGGAAGACACTCAATAAAGTGCAAAGATTGGCGTGCCTGTGTATTACAGGGGCTATGAGAACTTGCCCAACCGCAGCTATGGAAGTGCTATTGGAATTAACTCCATTGCACCTTATGGTTGAGGAATATGCAAGTAAAACGATCCTGAGAATGGCCAAAGAAGGAATAGGAAGAGGAAAGTGCATCACACTGAGACAGTTTGACGTACTACTCAAAAAAACAACTACTATTGGCCTTTCCTAGAGACGATATCATCAAAAGATTTGATTTTCAAAAGAACTTTGTTACTAAGCTCAGCAATAAGAAGAACTGGAGCAATGAATCCACAATTCACAGACTGAGCAATCACACAACAAAGTGGTACACAGATGGGTCGAGAACTGATGAGGGAACTGGAGCGGGAGTATTTGGGCCTGGAACCAAATATTCTGAACCAATGGGCAAAAGTACCAGCATCTTTCAGGCTGAAATCTATGCCATAGACAGGTGTGTCCAAATTAACCTCGACAGAAACAGAGTCAACTGTGATATAGCTATAATGTCAGACAGCCAAGCTGCTACTATGGCACTTAACTCCTACATCATTAAATCCAAACTTGTATGGGAATGCCTACAAAAACTTAATGAACTTGGTAGGAGAAACAAAATAACTCTCTGCTGGGTACCTGGCCATCTAGGAATAGAGGGGAATGAAATGGCCGACTCCCTAGCAAGAAAGGGAGCATCAGAAACTTTCATAGGTCCTGAACCATTCTGCGGAATAGGGGATCACACCCTCAAAGAAGAATTTAGGAAACTAGAGAAAGAAAACAGGGCAAGAACCTGGCATAACACTCAGGGCATGAGGCAGGCCAAGAAACTTCTGGGGCAATACAACCGGAAGAGATTCCAAGCTTGCATCGGCATGAGCAAAAATAACCTTCGTATCCTAACGGGCTTCCTAACGGGGCACTGTAGACTCAAGGAACACCTCAGGAAACTGGGTATATCTGAAGAAGGTCTCTGCAGATTCTGCGATGAGTCCAGTGAAATCCCAGAACACTTGCTGGGATCATGTGAGGCACTGACCCACAAAAGACTGAAATACTTGGGCAAGTACCAACTATCTGATGAGGAAATACAGTCACTAGAGCCAGCTCTCATCCTTAGATTCTTAAAGGAAACTGGACTGGAGAGAGTGCTATAGGACGAATTTCTTCCGCCAAGGAGAAAGAAGAGTACTAAAACCTCTAGAATGATTTCGAAAGGAATTATACTATGAGGGGAACTCTTTTGAGGGAATAAACCACTCTGAGGCGTAAGCAGGGGGTACAATAGACCAAAAGGTTGCAGTACAATAACCCCTCTCAAATAATAATAATAATACCATGCGCTACGTTAAAGGTTCGGATAACTCGGCGGATTGCCTATCCCGTTGGCCACAGCTGAAAATAGGGGCAGAGGAAAATGAGTTTAATTACGTGAATTTTTTGAAAGGAGACAATGCGTTGAATTTAAATTTTAGAGTCATAGCAAGAGAAACTAGGCGAGATCCCATTTTATCAAAACTGAAAGAAGCGATTAATATAGGGAAGGTGGAATCCTTAAAAGGAGAAGAATTCAGTTCTTTTCGTGTTAAAAAGAACGAGCTTTCGGTGGAATATGATTGCATTTTATGGGGGTAGTTTTGGCAGAGTTACATTGCTCGCATCTAGGTATAGTGAAAACGAAATCTCTAGCTCGATCATACATAAATGGTGGCCTAAAATGGATTATTGCATAGAAAAGTTAATTGCAAACTGCGTTCCGTGTAAAACTAGCCGCCCTAGTCCGGAAAAGGGCACTTTAATTCAATGGGCTATAGCAAAAGCACCTTGGTCTTGCATTCATGTAGATTTTGGTGGTCCAATAAGAAATGTTTATTTTTTTTTTTGGTTATCGATTCGTATTCGAAGTGGGTCGAAGTTTTTATATCCAAGGATATCACGACTAATTTTACTATTACCAAATTGCACGAGATATTCTGTAGATTTGGTTTAATTGATACTCTTGTGAGTGACAATGGGTGTCAGTTTACGTCTCGAGAGTTTCAACAATTTTTAGCGAAAAATAACATCAGACACGTGTTAACGGCTCCTGGGAATCCAGCGACCAATGGCCAGGCGGAAAATTTTGTTAGAACTTTCAAGAAGTCATAAAGTCATAAAGAGAAAGACGTCGAAAAGGTAATAAATACCTTTTTATTTGATTATCGATGCACTAAACATTGTTCTACTGGAGAGTCACCAGCTAAATTATTATTAGGCAGGGAACTTAAAAATCGCTTTAGCATGCTGAGACTACCGTTAGTGGAAGATAAAATCGCGGAGAGTCAGTTATCAAATATAAAAAATCATAAAGGTTCAAGAAATATTGATTTCAAAAGTGGTGAAAATGTTTTCGTTAGAGATTACTCGAACCCGAACAAGGTAGGGTGGCAAAAAGCGTATTGGTCGGCAGTCTTATCGTTGTGTATTAACGCGAAACAATAAAATAATAAAAAGACATTTAAATCAAATAATTTCGGGTACGCCCGAAAGTAATGAGGATATTGTTAAAGCATCGGTTAATGAAAAAGAGAGCGTTGTATCAAACTCAGGAAACGGCGACGAAGCAAGGACACCAGAGAGCGAGGCTGTATCCCGTTCGATGGTTTCGGAAACGAGCAGAACAGGCGAGCAGACACATGTTCCGGGTATACAGGAAGATAGAGTAAATGTAAACAGACAGTTGCGTCGATTGCGACGTATTAATTATAAAGAATAGAAGTTGTCAGTTGTTAATCGTTGAATTGTATAAAATGGTTAGGCTGAAATTGATATTGTTCTAAGAATCTAATCTGAACTGAAGTGAATTATAATGAATTATTGTAAATGAATTTATAGTTATTTCTAATTGGTAACTTTAGGGTTTGTTTTCAGCTTGGTATGGGAGTTGTGGTATGGTGCCATCTAAGTGTCATAGAAAGGTTGGTAAAGAAGCAACACCCTCTAGGGCACATTAGCGGCAGTAGATATAAGTATTTTTTGTATGTAACATTAGAGTAAGCAAGAATGTAAAACATAAGAAAATAAAAGTCATTCTGTTGCAAACTACCGAACGAGAGACATCATAGTAATCAGGAGACTGAGACGGAATAAACCTCTTGATCTGTAAGATTTAGCTAGGGCTAAGAAATTAGGTATTAATTTCAAACAAAATAAGTTTAAAAATCCGACAAACGGCGGATTTATCTCTGTAAATTCATTAAATAATTCAAAATATAATTTGCTGATTAGTCGTACGACTAGGTGCAATCTTTTTCGGGATGGCTAATGTCAGTCCCCCGGGAGTTTTTTTTAGATGAGTTAAAGCGCATCACTATTGCAGAAGCATCCCTCGCGTATAGCTCTACAATGTCTTTCGATGATTTTTTACTTCCAGCGAATTCCCAACACAAAAAAATAAAAAAATAAAAACACAAAACAGTTAAACACCGAGATACTCATAAAAGCAAGATGATTCGCGGTCGTCCATTAGCAACATGCTTTTTTGTTGGTCTCGCATATTCACAGACGGGGGTTGAAATTACAAAAACAACAATGTAAACCAATGGGTTTTGGGGGGATAGACGTACGAAAGATAACCATCTCTTTTATTTTCATATCTGGTACAAACCAAAGACAATGGAATACAGATTTATATCACTTTCCAGTGGAAAGGCGTCTGCCTATTCTGCGGTATTCTCTAATGTGTATTTCACTATTGTTATATTTATTAAAACAACCGCCTATTCTGAACTCCAAAAACCGACTCGTCGCTTACCTATCGGTCTGTTCGAGCCTCAGGGTCATCTCGCCCAATCAGCATGCCGTAGTTGCTGGGCCGAGGGCAATGGCATCGATGGGGCAACAATGCTGAACCATCACAACAAACTGCATTGTTGCCCAGCCAACGTCAAATTGCAACGATGCTTTTTGAGTGCATTAGCATTGGTTGGGAAACAATGCTGAGTTATCACAACAAACTCATTTGCTTACGATAGCGAGCATCGGCCCCCAGCCCAACCAGCGACATATTGCTGAGCGCAACACTATTTATCCTAATTAAATCAAAACCTTCCTCAGGGAGGAAGACATTGACATCGGCATCATTCAAGAGCCCTGGGTCAGGAAGACGACCATTCTGGGCTCTCAGACAACAACTACAACTTTTTCTACAAAAAAGACGTCGGCAAGCCAAGAACATGCATTTGAACTAAAAAATACATTAACGCTTTCTTATGTCGCAACCTTAGCTCGGGTAATTTAACCGTCGTTAAATTAGAACGAACCCAGGGCAAATCCATACATATTTCCTCCGCTTACATGGCGCACGACAAACCAAAGCACAAACAAACTCACAGCAGAGATACAAGCGAGGCAAGGGTGTCTGCTTATAGGCAGTAACGCTAACGCGTGAATCTTTGGGGAAGCAAAGAAATAAATGAACGAGGTAAGTCTTTATTTAATTTCCTTTTAACTTCCAATCTATGTGTATGTAATATGGGTAACAACCCTACCTTTATATTTCCAAGTACGGAAAATTATAATGGCTGGGAAGAGGTGTTAGACATTACACTTAAAACAAACAATGACATCGTTAGCGTTGAGAATTGGAGAGTCTCAAACTTAAAGTCCTTCTCGGACCACGAGTGGATTCTCTTCAATCTCAGTATCAAGGTAGATACTCCTGTCCCATATAGAAATCCTAAAAAAATGTACTGGAAGAAATTTGGTCAAGTATTGAACTCTAAACTTCCTAATATACCACACCTGAGAAGGTTGACTAGGGACATCTTCAATATCTGCTATAGGCATAAGTACTGGCAACCTTAGAAAGACTGCCTAAAGTTCTACAAAAAATCAATCAGATCAGCTAAGTCACACGCATGGTCCGAATACTGTCAATCTATCGATACTCTTCTTCTTCTTTCCAAAGAACACTCCAGTCCAGCTTTTATCAAGAGAACGGACGGAACGTGGACGGAATCCACTGACGAATCCTTGGAGCTTCTAATTAACACACTTTCCTGGTTGTACAGACTACTGCGCAATCCTGCCCAGCTTGCGGGTCAACATTCCCTCTCACCGGGAAGAAATAGAACGCATTATAACCCAGGAAAAGATCTTCTTAGCCATTCACAGTTTTGCTCCATATAAATCACCAGGGCAGGACGGCATTCTTCCCATCATGCTTAAAAAACATGACAGGACAATTGTGGCCCTACTACTACTGAATCACATACCTCATTCTTGGAAGTATGTCCGAGTAGTTTTCATACCGAAAATCGGTAAAAGAGGTCACGAGTCAGCTTAACCTCCTTCATACTCAAAACTTTAGAGCGCGTACTTGACCTACACATAAGAACAGGCATTGAAAGGTCCCCCTTATATAATTCATAACACGCATACCTCAAGGGCAGGTCGACGGAGACCGCTCTTCATGAAGTATTGCGTACAGCTGAAAGGTCACTCTACCATCACCGATATACCCTAGTTACCTTCCTAGATATAGAGGGCGCTTTTAACAACGTCCGCACTGAATCGATCCAGGAATCTCTCTTAGAACTAGGTGTAGAGGATTTCGTCACTTCATGGATCATTTCCATGCTCAAAACGAGGATTACTCAAGCAAAACTTACACGGTGTCTCCACCTGCAAATTTTCTTTCATGAAATCTGTCAAATTTGGTCGCGTTGAAAGAACGACAATATGAAATGAAATGTAGGGTGGGCATTTCGTATCATGAAATTTCATTCGTTGAAATGTCTTTTAGCAGAGCACATCGTTGCGTTCTCGCATTAAAGGCCATGAAGGAATTAGAAGAATTGCGGAAACGAGCTGAGAAAGAAAAACGTATAGGTTTTGGGTATATCCAATTCTGGAAAAAAGAGAAATGCACAATTTAGAGGAACATTTATTGAAAGATGTTTTGTGGGAAGATGACGAGTTTCGCAATTTTTTCTCCACAACGTAGGCTGTTCGAAGGTTTCTATTTTTTTTTTTTAGCTTTTCGGTGTCCTTGCCACTTTCCTTGGACAATTGCAATCATGCATTTCTTTTAAGGTCCCACCTTTTGTAGTCTCTACTTTTATAGTTCCATAAACACTCGAATTTTTCTACTCGCCACTCAGCCATCCCGGGAAAAAAACAAGAAATAATAACCAACTATTCCCAAGAGCAAATAAGATCTGTCTTGATCGACATGCAAAACTATAATGCCCATGTGACTATATCCTACCTACATCCATTCTCTGTTCCCATTTACCATCTCCTTGTAATGACTATACTTGTCTCGTTTTTATACATATACCTAGTTTCAGCGCTACAACCTACAAGCGACCATTCGCCACTCAGCCATCGTGAAAATGAAAAACGAGTGTCAAACTGCACAGAAATTTCAGCCCCTTTCATGAAATCAATACCATGAAAGGAGCTGTGAAATACTTTTCATGAAATTGTTTTTTTCATGAAATTTGTGGTCTTCACGTGCAATCTGTCATTTCATGCAAATTTTCATGCTAAGAAAATTGCAGGTGGAGACACCGTCAAAGATAATGGAATACAGAGATATATAACTTTCCAGTGGAAATGCGGCTGCCTACAAGCTGTTTTCCAGAAAAATTCATGAAGTCACACACACTTGCTCATTTCTATTTTAGTATTTGTGAGTTCATGAATTGGACTTTAGTACAAGAATTCAGTATTCTCTACTGTACATTTCACTTTTTTTCTTAGTTTAATTAAAACCTTCACAAAACCCAAACAAATTCAATACGAAACACAAAACAATTAACCACCGCGATACTCATAAAAGCAAGATGATTCGCGGTCGGCCATTAGCAACATGCTTTTTTGTTCGTCACACCTATTCATAGACGGGGGTTGAAATTACAAAAACAACAATGTAAACAAATGGGTTTTGGGGGGATAGACGTACGAAAGATAACCGTCTCTTTTATTCATTCATCTCTGACACCGTGTTAATAACACCCTTCTAACCAAATCAGTAAGCAGAGGAACACCTCAAGGTGGGGTGATCGCGCCTCTCTTATGGATTATGGTACTTAAAAAAATCCTTTATAACCTCGACAGGGAAGGTATCAAAGTCATTGCGTATGCGGATGACGTGGTCGTTCTAGTATCAGGAATGTTTCCGAACGTGATTAGCGAAATCATGGAAAGGGCTCTGGGTAAGATTAGCGGTTGGGCTACAAGTTGTGGTCTTAGCGTTAACCCAAGTAAAACTGAACTGATGCTTTTCACCACCAAAACCAAAATACCAACCTTCTCACTTCCCCGCTTAAACAACCAAAATCTTCCTTTATCCACCAGGGCTAAATGCCTTGGAGTCATGCTTGACCCCAAACTCAACTGGAAGTACAATATCGAACACCGAGTGCGGAAGGCTAGCATAGTTTTCTACACTTGTAGTGAAACCTTCGGCAAGAAGTGGAGGCTTCAACCAAAGATGGTTCGCTGGATGCTCACAGCGGTGGTACCTCCCATCCTCACCTACGGATCACTGGTATGTGGCCCTCCTTAAGCAAAGCCTATAACGTCCATAAATTAAGTAGAGTCCAAAAAACAGCTGGAATTGGAATCAAAGGAGCCCTGCGATCAAGTCCTTCTGAGTTTCCTGCCAGTGGATCTGCATATAAAAAACATTGCAGCGTGTAGCGCTGTTAGATTGAAGGAATCTAAGTGTTGGTCCGAAAGGCTTTATGACCATACCAGCATTCTTCTTTCCCTTCCTGACGGCATAGGTCGTATATCTACAGACTACATAGTACCCAAATACGACTTCCATAAAAACTTCTCTGTTAGATTGTAACGATGCATTTCGTTACACAATTTATTCTGACCGTTCCCACCCTCACACTGATATACACGAGATCCCCCGCATCGATCCTCCATCCACAGCAATACAACGTATGGCCAACGAGGTACCGCAGTCAGTCGACTGTTCCGCCCCCCACACTGATGTACACGAGATTCCCCCGCATCGACCCACCATCCATTGCCATTAACATATGATTATGGTCATCCAGCATGCTGGGACATGATGGACATGGTCGACTTGTGTACAATAACAATAACAAAATAGTCTAGTATGACTCGAAAGCCAAAAATTACATGCGTGAATATGATTCACACAGGCTTGCTGATGGGAATCATATAAGACCTTCAGTAAAATCCCCATACGATCGAGCAACATCACACAGTAGAGAAGTACCAATCTGGTGTACAGCTGATATTGTTCCTCAAGTGGTTGTATAACTACTTGAAAGTTTTTGTGCTGACCTGCCTGTGGGTGTTTAGCGAATTGCCGAGTCCGCCGAAAGGAAGACTTAGAGCTTGCCGGGACTGTCGCAAGACGGACCTGTAGATTGCCGGGACTGTCGCAAGACGGACCTGTAGATTGCCGGGACTGTCGCAAGGCGGACCTGTAGATTGCCGGGACTATCGCAAGACGGACCTGTAGATTGCCGGGACTGCCGCAAGGCGGACCAAGAGCTTGCCGGGACTGCCGCAAGGCGGACCAAGAACTTACCGGGACTGTCGCAAGACGGACCCTCCGTAGACCGAGCCGTTTAGAAGCAGCTTAAAGCCGTAACCGTTGCCGTTTAGAAGCAGCTTAAAAGCCGTCACCGTTGCCGTAGAAGCAGTAGTTGTTGATTGTAATTATAATAAGACGTTGAATTTGTAAAACTAATAATTTAAGTATACAATTGATGAAAGTGTAAAATAAAGTCGAAATTATCAAAGATTGTAAGATTAAACTTAATTAAGTTAAAACTTTGAATTATATAACTTATAAATAAAACCTGAAATTGTAATCTAAAGACTAGATATAAAAAATTAAGGTAATAAGAGGAACCTTCTCGAACTAAAGTTTGTGTTTAGTAAGAACCTTGGCGATCCGGCGAGCGAACCCCAGCCGAGACAAAAAGCACATCACATTGGCGCCCGAGCAGGGACTTCAAGAGAAGGAAGCCCAAAACTATTACATCAGGAAGGAGAGAACCGAAGGAGGGCCAGCGAAAGGAACTCAACCAGAGGAACCACAAGAAGGAGGACCTACCACAGCCGAGAACCAGAACCGAGCTTCCTCAACGTCCGAGATGGACAAGGAAAACCAACTAGCTGTTCCGGAAGAGTCAACCGGAGACATGACCGTGGGGTGGATCTACCTACTGAAGAGGACCGAGTTAATCGACGTTATGTAGAAAAAAGGACTAAAGACCGACGGAACAGTTGGACACCTTCGAGCCCGAATGAGTGCCTACTTGAAGGCTACCCGCATGGGATCCTCGACACAGAACCTCTGTGAGGAACTCGAAGCCAAGGCAGCGACACGAGGATATGGGGACACATCATCCGAGGAGGATGACAAATCCACAACGACCGAAGGGACCACCAAATCCCCAGCGTACGTGGAAGTCCCCATCGTTAACCCCCAACCCACCGCCGTACAACAGCTCTCCACCTCCGTCCCGCAACTTAGACCATACGATGGGTACCAACTAAACCCAACCGCATCATCGTCCAGAAGGGCGACCGAACAACCAGCCCCGACCACATCCGCATGTGCCATAGCTAGACCAATACTGAGCTACGAGGCCGAAGTGATGAATACGGTCCGCAAGTGGGGATTAAAGTTCGACTCCACAGGAAACGCTCTGGAGTTAATGGAGCGAATTGAAGAATTGACTCGCTGTTACGACATCCCGCCCGACTACATGGTGCGACCCCTACCAGAGATTTTCCGAGGGGCGGCCCTAGAATGGCTCCGAATCAATCGTGAGGATTTCGGAACTTGGGATCAGTTCCGACGAGCATTCCTGCGCTACTTCCTCCCGGCACGCTATACCCATAAACTCGAGGAGGAGATTATGAGGAAAAGGCAAGGTGTGAAGGGATCGCACCAGCGGTCATTTAACTAATTGCCAAAAGCAATTAGTAAGATCCAAATCCACTTCGATATCTGATACCCAGAACTCGCCCAACTTGTGGCGTCGTAAATAACGTTGCTTCAAACATCAAAGTGATATGAACTACATACAGACACTCTTGAAGTGAACAATTAAATGAAAGAGTCATATTACTTTGATGGCACACTCGGTGCATGAAGCGAATGAGTATACAAATTTATGTATAATGCGATACTGGATCGAGGGAACCGTCAGGGTACACTTGTGGACGACACTAAATATGTCAACTAAGCATCGTACGCAAGTGAACCCTAAACACTTGAAGTGTTGGGCCGTTTACCCTCGTCACGCAAATATGCTGATTAGGCATAACGTTGGGGTATCGATATTCGAGGTGGATATATCGATAACATTCTCTGTAGTATAAAAAGGCAAAGAATTTTAATAAAGAGAACACTTCGACTTCGATCATCAACAAACCTACTTGTTATTTATTTGGCTTGCGAGCCGTGATTTTCAGGTGGTTTAAAGTGTTGTTCGGGATCCCCGCCTTAAGTGCAGACTACTGCCGAAAGGTTCAAGCTGAAGGCGCCATAGCCAGAGCTAGTGGGTACCAAACAACAAGTGAGTTGGCCATAGGACCAGCCAACGTTACATGGCGATCCTGCCAGGAGTCAGTCTGCGATCCGAAGATTCCAGGAGCTAAACCCAAGAAAACCTAACCCTGATGCCCAGTAAGGAGCATCTGGCCCTCGCCGCCACATACATCCAGAAAGCGGAGGCTCTACTAAAACAGACGTCCCCACCGGAACCCGTTGTAAAAATTGGACCAAAACCCCTTACTCTGGAAGTGTACAAGCGCCGTACGCAGAAAAGAGCCCCGGAAAAGCCACCAACTCCAGTACAAGCGAAGTCGACCCGAGGTGGTCTGCGCGTCCGGCAGCGAAAGGAACTGGTCGAATTAAAGCGACTGGCCAACATTCCGGGACAGCCCCATTTTATTAAGGAACAATTTCTGAAGCAGCTCCAAGAAAAGAAGAAGGAGCAGCGAGCCGCAGAAAAGAGAAAACGGGAGGAGACCAACCAGTTCAACTTACTTTCCGACAAAACGGTGCAAAACTTTAAAAATTGGTCCGATGGGAGAACAAGAGAGCCCCTTATGTCAAACACGGGCAGCATACGGACATGACCGCCGCCGTCCTATTTTTGATATTCATAACCGCCATAGCCATCGGTTTGGTATATTTAGGACTTCAACACTACCGAAGAAAACTAATTGCCGACACGATTTCCCATTTGGAAAGAAGACCTGCCCAGGTATAAAAGAAAAAAACAATAGGTATATCCTTAAGAATAGAAATAAAATCCATTGTAAAAAAAAAAAAGAAAAACAAAATATATTAAAAAAAAAAAAAAAATTTATATGTTTATATTACTAGCCTGCGTATATCTTTGTTAGGTCTTGTAGGGATTGGATCTATTTTCATTTCATTCTAGCAATTTATCTCATTTTAGTCTTTCCAACAAATGAATTTTTCTAAACTGCTTGAGGCCTTAGAAACACTTAAACGATGTCACGTCAGCCTAAAAAAATCGCCTAATAGGACAAGAACCGAAGAAAGCGTCCAGAAGAAATTAGAGCAGATTGAGGATCTTTGGGCTGCGTTCAAAGGACAACTAGACAGCATTCATCAGGAATCCATTACTGAGATAGAGAGAGCCAATCTGAAAAGCATAATAGCTACAGCGGCAAACTTTAAAACAGAATCGGAACAGATAGTGAGGAATAGTTTAGTTATAGAACCAAACTTTGAAATTCTAATTACCAAAAGGCAAAACGATAATATAAAACCGGTACAAACACCACACACAGACAAGATGACAGAATCATTTAATTTTAGTTTTGCTCAAAAATTGCCTACCCTTAGGTGTGAGGAGGATGGCAAAAGGGCAGAAGATATTAGGGATTTCATAAATAACGTCGAATTTTACCACGACACCCTAGATGCAACATCAAAAGCCTTGTTAGTAAAGTTCCTATTGCAGTGTAAAATTCAGGGAAAAGCCCTAACAGAATTAGGTAACCAAAAACCTGAAAATTTCGTTACTTTAAAGAAAGCTCTAATCGAAAAATGTGGTCCTAAAGAAACTATCGAGACTATACAAACAAAGCTCAGTAGGACACACCAAGGAAATCGACCCATACGAGAATTTGTGACAGAAATAGAAACCCTTATAGCAAGAATGACCAAACTTGAAATCTCTTGCCATGTTGAACAAACTAGGGAAACACTTACTAGTGCCAACGACAGACGAGGATTAGCTTTCCTGAAAAGGGGAGTGAATGATCAACTTAAGATTATTTTGGATAGCGCCCGACATAAGTTCCACCCCTAGCACCGACACAGTTAGGTATATACAAAATAGAAATAAGAATCCCCGTAGGCAAAATTTCGGTTACAATAATCCTAATCCACCACAAACTAACAACACATCCAGACACGTATATCCAAACAACCAAGCCCATCATGATCAAAACTACCAAAATAGAAACAATGATAGGAATAGGTATGTTGATAACAGGCCTAGGCACGCAAATCAGTACGCATCAAACAATAATCACCACAACAACAGGCAAGGAAATCCTAATTATCGCGGTAATAACAGATCGAACAATAGAAATCCATCAAATAGGAACTACAACCGAAATAATAATAACAGAGAGAATCACAGGGTATTAGCCGTGGGAAACGAGCAACCCATCGAGGGGGAAGCCGGCCCATCGGGGGGGAATCAATAGATCCACCAATGCCAAATGCTATCTGCACCGCTGGAATCTCAAACGGCATCTTCATACAGTTACAAATGAAAAATAACCAGAATATACGATTTCTCATAGATACCGGAGCCTCAATTTGTGTGATAAAAAGTAGTTCATTAAACAAAACCATTCCCGTATTAAGAAACAAGAGCACAAAAATTTTAGGCGTATGTGGAGATTTACAGACAATAGGAACATGCAACATTGAGATACATTTAGGACAGTTTATCATACCATACGAATTTCATGTAGTATCAGATACTTTTCCAATTCCAGTTGAGGGCATAATAGGCGCGAATTTTCTTACAGAATTCGGTGCCAAAATAGATTTAGAAGCATTCATATTAAATATCAGAAAAAATCAACAAACGGTTACATTACCCTTACATACAGAACACAGTTTAAACTCAATTTCCCTAGCACCCAGGTGCGAAGCAACTTACTGGCTAGACACCCAACACACAGGGATTAGAATATTTTATCCACAAGAACTATGTGAAAACGTTTTTATGGCAGGTTCGTTATCTACTGCCGTAAACGGAAAGATACCAATTAAAATTTTAAACACACGAGAAACATGCGTAACCTTTAGATGGGTTGAACCTATATCCCAACCCGCTTCAGAACACTACATTTTACTTTACAACCAGACAGATAAATCGATAAACACACGGATTAAGAAAATACTAAGCGAAATAAGTTTCGATACATTGAATAGCGAAGAGAAATCAGAAATAGAAGCAATATGTTCCAAATTTCAGGACATTTTTCACGTAGATGGCGACAAACTTACCTACACCCACATTGGTACAGCAGATATCACACTTAAAGATGGATCATCTCCAAAGTATACAAAGCCGTGTCGTTTACCTCATACCCAAAAGCAAGACGTAAAAGAAGAGATACGGAAAATGTTAGCAGACGATATAATAGAACCATCTATTTCACCTTGGAATTCCCCAATTC
The DNA here is from genome assembly GCA_949126925.1 of Cheilosia vernalis. Taxonomy (NCBI): domain Eukaryota; kingdom Metazoa; phylum Arthropoda; class Insecta; order Diptera; family Syrphidae; genus Cheilosia; species Cheilosia vernalis. The sequence goes on from OX421358.1 coordinate 48,784,047, forward strand.
TCATAGTGCCCAAAAAGAAAGAACCTGTTACCGGTCTACAGAAATTCCGAATGGTGATCGATTATCGTCACGTGAATGAGCGAATCGAAGATGACAAATTTCCCCTTCCAAACATAACAGATATTTATGACATGGTAGGAGGAGCAGTCTATTTTTCATGCATAGATTTAAGCCAGGGATACTACCAGATGGAACTAGATGCCAGTAGCAGACCAATTATAGCATTTTCAACTGAGGATGGTCACTACCAGTTAAAACGACTACCAATGGGACTAAAGATCTCACCCAGTAAATTCTCAAGAATGATGTCCATAGCGATGTCTGGGTTGACATATTCACGATGCTTTGTCTACCTTGATGATATCATAATTATCGGTAAAAGTTTATTAGACCACAATAAAAACCTGATCCAATTTTTTCAACGTCTCAGGGAGGTGAACCTCAAAATACACCCAGGAAAATGTTCTTTCTTACGAAAGGAAGTAATATACCTTGGACATACTATATCCAAAAATGGCATTCTGCCTGATCCCACTAAATCCAATGTAATGAAAAATTATCCAGCACCAACTAACGCTGATGAAGTCCGACGATTCGTAGCTTTCGCAAACTATTATCGTAAATTCATTCCAAATTTTGCTACCATTTATATACCACTAAATAATCTATTAAAGAAAAATGTCTAATTTAATTTCAATAAGGATTGCGAAGAATCATTCAATCGGCTTAAGGAAATTCTCACTAGTCCTAAAATTCTACAATTCACGAATTTCAGCGAAGAATTCATTCTACGTACAGATGCCTCAGGTTTCGCTTTAGGAGCTGTGTTATCCAATTTCGACGATAGACCAATTGCCTACGCAAGCAAAACTCTTAACAATGCAGAGAAAAACTATAGCACAATAGAGAAAGAACTACTTGCAATAGTGTGGGCAGTTAGACACTATCGACCCTATCTGTACGGAAGAAGATTTAAGATTATGACAGATCACAGACCTCTAGTGTACTTGTTCTCGCTAAAAGAACCCAGTAGTAGACTAACCAAATTTAGACTATTACTGGAGGAATACAATTTTTATGTAGAATATTCTCCGGGTAAAGATAATTGTACCGCTGATGCACTGAGTCGGATTAAATTGCACTCTGAAGAATTAAAAAGCTTATATATCTGTGTTGTAACAAGAAATCAATCAAAAACGAATAACCAGTCAGTAACAATAAATCGCCAAAGTCAAGAAAACAATACGGTAAAAAGCGACGAACAGCTAATAACAGAATTGCTTAAGTTACCAGAAACTGGACTTAAGCTCATAGAGCTAAAAATCGTTGACAACTTTGTGGAAGATTTAATTAATTTCAAGGATATCGGAGACGTAGTAATTGGTCCAAACAAAGTTTTGGCATATATTCCTAAAGGAAATTGTTTACTCCTAGTAAGGCCCAAGGACAGCACTACCACCCAATCGACATTGTTTGGCAAAACACTGTCGAGGGATGTGCAAAAACTCTGCGGACCCATTTCAATAAAAAAAATACATATCACTAAAAATGAATTAAATAAGCTTGCAGGCCAACATTGCAGCATTAATGAGTTAAAAAAGAAATTAGGAGAAATATTTAAAGAAAGTGATATTAAAGTACACCTTACAGACAAAAACGTTGAAATAACCGATCCTTGTAAGAAAAAATTAATACTAAATGAATACCACATACTTCCAACCAGCGGACATGCAGGAATAAACCGCATGATCCAAAACATCAAGAAAAAGTACTTTTGGAAGGGAACGCAGAACGATGTGGCCACATTTGTAAAGCATTGTCCGATATGTCAACGAAACAAGTACATTCAACCTAAAAAGCAACCAATGACTATAACATCGACAGCTGAATCAGGATTTGACAAACTATTTTTAGATCTTGTAGGACCTTTAGAAGAATCAGAAGACGGATCTAAATACATCCTCACAATACAAGACGAATTGACAAAATTTTTCGAAGCTATACCAATCCCAAATAAAGAAGCCAGCACAGTAGCGAATGCGCTAGTAGTAGGTTTTAAACTTAGATACGGAGTACCGCACACAATAGCATCTGATCAGGGTACCGAGTTTTTAAATCAGGTTTTTAAAGATATTTGTAAATTACTAAAAATAGAGCAGCTACAATCGACAGCCTACCATCATGAGAGCATCGGAGCACTCGAAAACTCGCATAAGGTTTTGGGAGCTTATCTTAGAAGTTACGTTTTAGAAAACCATAGTGACTGGAGCACCGATCCTTGTAAGAAAAAATTAATACTAAATGACTACCACATACTTCCAACCAGCGGACATGCAGGAATAAACCGCATGATCCAAAACATCAAGAAAAAGTACTTTTGGAAGGGAATGCAGAACGATGTGGCCACATTTGTAAAGCATTGTCCGATATGTCAACGAAACAAGTACATACAACCTAAAAAGCAACCAATGACTATAACATCGACAGCTGAATCAGGATTTGACAAACTATTTTTAGATCTTGTAGGACCTTTAGAAGGATCAGAAGACGGATCTAAATACATCCTCACAATACAAGACGAATTGACAAAATTTTTCGAAGCTATACCAATCCCAAATAAAGAAGCCAGCACAGTAGCGAATGCGCTAGTAGTAGGTTTTATACTTAGATACGGAGTACCGCACACAATAGCATCTGATCAGGGTACCGAGTTTTTAAATCAGGTTTTTAAAGATATTTGTAAATTACTAAAAATAGAGCAGCTACAATCGACAGCCTACCATCATGAGAGCATCGGAGCACTAAAAACTCGCATAAGGTTTTTGGAGCTTATCTTAGAAGTTAGGTACGTTTCAGAAAACCATAGTGACTGGAGCACCTGGTTGCCATATTATGTTTTCTGTTATAATACGTCTGTACACTCCGAAACAGGTTTTACACCGTTTGAATTAATATTCGGAAAACAGTGCAACCTGCCAACGAACTTAACAAAACATGTAGAACCAGTGTACAACTACCAGGATTACGTAATTGATTTAAAACATAAATTACAAATTGCTCACAGGGACGCCCGCGAAACTCTCTTAAGGAAGAAAAATATTATAAAAGGCAGATATGATACAGACAGACAGACAGACAGTGCTAACTTTGAAGTAGGAAGTTTAGTATTACTGAGAAATGAGGCAAGAAAGAAATTGGATCCAATTTTGTAGGACCTTACGAAGTTTTGTCACAAAATGGTGTAAACTGTGATATAAAATATGAAAATAAAAGAATAACAGTTCACAAAAATAGGTTAAAACCATTTTAACCTTAACTTTTAGAAACATGTACTATTTAGTTTTAAAAAAAAAGGGGGAGAAAGCCCTGTAAATATACACATATGCATATGTATAGAGTAAAACGCCTTATAATTAAGCTAATAAACTAAAATAATTAAATTTGTATTCCTTATAATTAAGCTAATAAACTAAAATAATTAAATTTGTATTCCTCATAATTAAGCTAATAAACTAAAATAATTAAATTTGTAACCCTCATAATTAAGCTAATAAACTAAAATAATTAAATTTGTATTCCTTATAATTAAGCTAATAAACTAAAATAATTAAATTTGTATTCCTTACAATTAAGCTAATAAACTAAAATAAGTAAATTTGTATAACTAAATTTGTATTCCTTATAAGGTGGTGAGGTGTCTCATAATGGGAAAGCTGTCTGAACCGAGGGGGAGAGGCCACAACCTCTCACCTTGAGCCAGTCATGCTTTGACCAAAAAGGATACCGGGGGAATAGTGTTCCCAAGATCGTCATACGTGGTGTAGAGCCACAACCTGCAAGAGGTGCCACTGCTTTCGACTGAATATGACGGATCTAGAGCGGAAACTCGATAAAAACCCGTAATCCCGGGTGTCTAACAACCGTGCCTATGGGATGAATGGCACTACGTAAGTGTGTCTTACTACGGTGAACTCCGGATAACAGGCGACCTCCGGTTTAAATTAGCCCTCCCGAGGTATGGAGCTCTGCCTCGGGTGATGAATTCTTCTCGCAATTTCTAAAAATAAATGGAAACAAACAAAAATAATATTGAAAACAACAAGGAATGCATACCTTTCAAACTGCAACCAGAGGTCACTTTGAACCTCCCAGTTTCTACAGCTAGGGCACTTGGTCCTGCTGCAGAAACTGAACACTATGACACCATGTTGATTAGTGAGGACTCGGTCGTCGCTACTCCCATGGATGTTATATCGGCGGAAGAGGAAGCTGCTCTACTCGCATCCCCGAAATCGTCAAAAGCTAACGACAAACCATCTGGGTCAGTCAAGCCAAATGATGCTGGCAAAGTCAAGCTTTCAGGTGCTGGATGTAAACGCCTGAAGAAACTTCTAGACGCGGGGTATCAAATTGAAGAGGCGCGTTCAATGGCCTTAGAACCTGTCAAATGCAAGGACATCCGCAACAAGAGACCTAGAGATGACAGCTTAACCCCAACGAGCAACACGCAAAAACGAAAGGCCACTGAGGCTGCACACTTATCACCTCAGCAGGCACCAACCTACCGGGACGTTATTGGCTGCAAAAAGATTGGGGTAATACCGATTGACTACCCTGCTACACTATGGTCCACAGACCAACTAAAGTTGGTGCAAAACAGTGTCCTGGACAGTATAGTAAATAAACAGGACAATGATACCAAACCCCAGTTCCGTGGTTGCACCTTCAAACCTGGTTGGCTTGCTTTTACGTGCAAAGACCAAATGACGAGCGACTGGTTGGAAAAAATCATACCAACATTGGTACCATGGAAGGATGCCAAACTCAAAGCTGTGAGCGAGGAAGAAGTTCCTCGGCCACAAATCTTTGTCGGGTACTTCCCTGGGGAGGAAACCCCAACCAGTAAAATACTGGGCCTCGTAAAAGGGCAAAACAACGGTCTAAGAGTAGACGATTGGAGAGTACTCAACCGGGTGCAAAGGCCCCAAATGACAGAACTCACCTTGGCTCTAGACCCAATGTCAGCAAATACCCTCAATGACCTAAGAGGCAACATTAGCTACGGTTTCGGCGATGTATACCTTCGGCCGAGAAATAAGGACATCCCGAGACCAAAGGCTGACAAAAAGGAGACGGCAGGAACAAGCGCAGGGATTACCCAAGTCCCCAAAGCAATAACATCTGCTAACTGCTCTCAAAAGAATGTGGCTATTACACCGAAGGCCACAACGGACGATACCCCTAGCTGCTCGTTTAGACGCCCTAGATCTAAGGCGCCAATAACAAGCTCTGGCACCACTGCAAGCCGGGACAAACACAGGCAACGTGTCTATGGTAAACCCCGCAAATACGAGAGGCGAGACCCTGAAGAGGCGGCCTTATTAAATAGCAGTAGGGGCAAAAAGGTGGCACAGAGGAGCCACCAAAGAAAATAAATATGCGACGTCCATCCGCAAACAACACCAGAAGGCAACTCAAGTGCCTTCAAATAAATCTCCACCATGCTAAGGCAGCTTCTAGTGTCCTAAGCAGGAGGTTTATCAAAGAAGACCTGGATCTAGCCATGATTCAGGAACCATGGACCTTATCAGGAGCCATAAAAGGGCTCCCAAACGAGGAAACTTGTAAGTTAATTTACGATAAACAGCATGTCCGACCAAGGGCAGCTTTAATGATAAATAAAAACTTAATTAAAACAACTTTTCCCATTTCAGAATTTATTCAGGGAGATCTGGTGGCGGCACTCGTTGCAATACCTAAAGCCGGTCAAAAGGGAGGGGAGTTGAAGGTCGTCATCGCCTCTGCCTACCTCCCCGGAGACACTTCTGAAGCACCAACTCCAGAAGTAGCGGCTTTGATAAGGTATTGCGAAGAAAGGAGACTACAGTGGATCCTCAGCTGTGACGCCAATGCCCACCACACGGTGTGGGGGAGCACCAACATAAACAAAAGAGGTGAGTCGCTTTTTGAATATATTTGTGCTAATAATTTGGTGGTGGTAAATAGAGGTGTAGAACCAACCTTCATAAATGTGATTAGGCAAGAGGTTCTTGATCTCACTTTGGCAAGTCCATTTATCTATAATATCATCACAAACTGGCATGTTTCCGGAGAAGCATCCATGTCGGATCACAATCACATCAGATTCGACCTGGAAGCTTATTCCGTAAGAAACACAGTTTACAGGAACCCAAAATCCTCTGATTGGGACAACTATAAGTTAGTCCTCGAGTCAGAAATAAATCGTTCTTTAGTTCCACTATGGACCGTTCCGGAGTTGGAAGCTGAATCCGAACAACTCCAAAAAGACATACTCTTCGCCTACGAAAGCAGTTGTGCCCTCAAAAACAGGAAAACACGAAGAGATGTCCCATGGTGGAATAAAAGACTTGATGCCCTTAGGAGCACAGCAAGAAAGCTTTTCAATAGAGCTAAGAACAATGGCAATTGGTGCCAATACAGAACAGCTCTTACTGAATACAACACAGAATTGAGAAAATCCAAAAGAGTGACTTGGAGGAAACACTGTGAGAGCATCGAAAATCTCCCTGCAGCTACACGACTCCAAAAAGTCCTTGCTCGCGATCACTCAAACGGTATCTGCTCTCTGAAAAAGCACAATGGCGAATTTACAGATACTCCTGAAGAAACCTGTCAACTTCTTCTGGATACACATTTCCCGGAATGCATCTGCATAGAAAATCCAATCGTACCGATGAGGCACCAGGATCTCACGGTATCAAAATGGGATTACAGTCTATCCGGGAAAATATTTCAGCGAGACAGGGTTAAATGGGCGATCTCGTCCTTTAAGCCTTTCAAATCACCAGGAACTGATGGTATCTACCCCTGCCTACTACAACAGGGTATGGATCTATTGGTTCCCCAACTAATTAGAGTGTTCAGATCCAGTCTATCTCTAAGCCATATACCATTGAGCTGGACTAAGGTCAAGGTGGTCTTCATACCAAAGGCAGGTGGGAAATCGGAACAACTAGCGAAATCATATCGCCCCATCAGCCTTAGCTCCTTCCTCCTAAAAACCATGGAGAAAGTCCTAGATCAATATATAAGGGATCAGTTCCTTAAAGGTAACCCACTTCATGCCAGCCAGTTCGCATATCAAGCTGGCAAGTCTACCGAAACTGCCATACATAGCCTCACAACGACGATAGAAAAGGCTCTCGCAGTAAAGGAAACGGCTCTCTGTGCCTTCATTGACATCCAGGGAGCGTTTGACAATACCTCCTTCGATGCCATAAAGAAAGCTATGATAAGGAAAGGCATTGCCCCACTAATCATAAAATGGGTTCTGAATATGCTAGAAAGCAGAATCATTAGTCTGACATACGGAGGTTCACAAAAGACTGTCAAAGCCACTAGGGGCTGTCCTCAAGGAGGAGTACTATCTCCTCTCCTCTGGACACTAGTCATAGATGAACTCCTAGATCACCTCACACAATCGGGGTATACAATACAAGGTTATGCAGATGATGTAGTAATCACTGTTATGGGCAAGCATGACTCCACAATATCGGAAATCATGCAAAGGGCCCTAAACTTAACCTACAGATGGTGTCAGAACAAAGGATTGACCATAAATCCCTCAAAAACAGTCCTGATACCATTCTCAAGAAAGAGAAAACTAGAACTAAAACCGATCAAGCTGAATAACGCAATCATCGACGTATCAGGAGAGGTAAAATATCTAGGAGTAATCCTAGACAAGACCCTCACCTGGAATTCACACCTTGATCAAGTCACAAAGAAGGCGACAAAGGCAATTTATATGTGCCAGCGTCTTTACGGCAAAACCTGGGGCTTAAAACCAAAAATGATCTATTGGTCGTACAACACGATCATAAAACCAATGATCACCTATGCAGCGATATCATGGTGGCCAAAAACAGAACAAACAACGGCCCAACAAAAACTAAACAAAATATATCGCTTAGCATGTGTTGGTATAACGGGGGTAATGAAGACTTGTCCAACTGCAGCCATAGGGGCAATGCTCAGCCTGTTGCCTCCACATATTTCTGTAAAGAAGGAAGCAGGTCTTAGTGCCCTAAGGCTGCCCGATATATCAAATCTTAAAGCAGGAAACCTCACAGGACACCTTCGGGTACTACAAATGCTTCAAGATGATCCTGTGATCAAGGTATCTGACACCATGCTTAAACGGCTTCGCTTCTCCAGAAAATTTAAGATAATCATATCTGACAGGAGTACCTGGAGAACCAACCAATTCGTAATACCGCCAGGATCACAAATCTGGTACACCGACGGTTCAAAGATGGAAGATGATGCCACCGGTGCATCAAAAAATAAATTAAGTAAATTTGCTAATAAACTAAAAATAAGTAAATTTTCATTATTTTATGTTAAGCTAAAATAAATACAGTAACCACCAAAAACTAGTAAAAATAAATTTAATTTGTTAATAAAATAAAAACAAGCCACTTTCTATTAAATCATTAAATAAACGATAAAATACCTTAATTCGTTAATAAAATAAGGATAAGCCATAATTTGTTAAAATATTTTAAAGTATTCCGAACATATTAATGCGATAAAAACAGCTAATGTATAAATACAGCAAATATACAAACCATTTTGTAATGGCATTAAACTAATCCCTTATTGTACAAGTGACGCGTAAGAGCAGAAATCAAGTTGAAAGAAAAACATGATTTCTCCTTTTTCCCCAGGAAGGGTGGTGTGAAGGGATCGCACCAGCGGTCATTTAACTAATTGCCAAAAGCAATTAGTAAGATCCAAATCCACTTCGATATCTGATACCCAGAACTCGCCCAACTTGTGGCGTCGTAAATAACGTTGCTTCAAACATCAAAGTGATATGAACTACATAGAGACACTCTTGAAGTGAACAATTAAATGAAAGAGTCATATTACTTTGATGGCATACTCGGTGCATGAAGCGAATGAGTATACAAATTTATGTATAATGCGATACTGGATCGAGGGAACGGTCAGGGTACACTTGTGGACGACACTAAATATGTCAACTAAGCATCGTACGCAAGTGAACCCTAAACACTTGAAGTGTTGGGCCGTTTACCCTCGTCACGCAAATATGCTGATTAGGCATAACGTTGGGGTATCGATATTCGAGGTGGATATATCGATAACATTCTCTGTAGTATAAAAAGGCAAAGAATTTTAATAAAGAGAACACTTCGACTTCGATCATCAACAAACCTACTTGTTATTTATTTGGCTTGCGAGCCGTGATTTTCAGGTGGTTTAAAGTGTTGTTCGGGATCCCCGCCTTAAGTGCAGACTACTGCCGAAAGGTTCAAGCTGAAGGCGCCATAGCCAGAGCTAGTGGGTACCAAACAACAAGTAAGTTGGCCATAGGACCAGCCAACGTTACAAAGGGCCCAGGGAGAGAGCTAAGGATTACATTCGAGCCACACAATACCTGATCCGACAACATCCTCATATGAGCATACACGATAATATAGACCGAATATATGATAGTATGCGACCGGAATATCGTCTTTACATAAAGCGTCGGGACTTCACGACACTAGACGAACTCATGGAGCTAGCCGAAGAGTTCGAACACGTGAAGAGCGAGGAACGGAACGTTCGGCCCCCTAACACCGTCACTACCTCAGCGCCCAGGTTACATGCAACGAACGTCCCCTACGATAGGGATACGCACTGTTGGCGCTGCAAGCAAAGAGGTCATCGACAACAGGATTGCCAACGACCATTCCGCCTGTTTTGCTCCTATTGTAGGGAAGATGGAAGACAAACAAGGGATTGTAATTGCCAGCAAGGCCAGGCGGCCTCTATGTCGTATGCTCGATGGACCAACCCGCGATATTTCATCCCGACTACCATTCAGGGACAGACATTTCAATGTCTTGTTGACACCGGAGCGTCGAGATCCTTTGTCGGCCCAAAGGTACGACAAACCCTGCGAAGAATGCAGGTACCCGTCCGATATCATGGCCGCAGGATCCAACTGGCAAACGGAGACACAATCACGACCAGGGAGCACTATATGGTGGAGCTGCGATTGGGCAACCAAACCCTTACCGCCGAGCTCACATATATGAAGACGTTGGCTGAGGATGCGATCTTCGGTATGGACCTGCTAGATAAAGTCAAGTTCGAGGTAACACTGGGTGGCCAGACGTTGACGAACAGAAAGGTACTACGCACACGTCCAGCCAATAACTCGTGTGCCCTACTTAGGGAGGGACACTGGACTCAGAGAGAACAAAGGAATCTGACCGCATTATGGGAGGAAGAGGAACCGATATGCAAGGGAATGGCAAGCTTTACCAACAAATACGAAGACACCGGCTGTTACCCTTCTTACCTCAACTCCAACACTATCAAAAAGAGACCGAATCACCGCAACTCCCCCAGCGATCGACGCCGGGCAAACGAACCCGAATCATTGGCTATTCGGAGAACGCTGCACCCAATGGTCAGCCAAACTCCACCACATACAGCCCAAATGCGAAGCAAGCACAAGTTACACCGAAGAGCAAAGCAACCCTGTGCACAAAGAACAAATTTGCCGACGAAACGAGTGCCCCAGCCATACGAGCCGATTGTTCCAAGTCCTAACAAAGAGTCGCTTGCTCCCTTGACACTGACTAAAGGCGTGATCAGATTTGGTTTCGAATCTATCACCCTAAAAGTCTATAAGAAAGATGAGCTAGATTCAGGCAAATTGCCTCCTTACCCCACAGGTTCAGAACCTGAGACCTTAGATCCTGGAGCATCGGTTTCATTCCCATTACTGGATGACGATGCCTCCAGCACAAACACCATGGATCATGCTCCTTCGGACATGGACATGGATGACTTCAACAAGATTCTTCTGAGTGAGGACGAACTTCTTGGTTCATCTTCAGAAGCGGAAGAACTAAACAACACCGTGGTGGAGGTTCATCCGCCTGATTGTAGCAAGAATGCTGCAGTTAGTGCAGATTAATCTTCACCACTCCATAGAGGCTTCGGCCGCCCTCATCCTTCGCCTCTCAAAGGGCGGAGAAGACATCGTCTTGATTCAGGAACCATGGTTTGACAACAGCGTGGTTCGTGGACTCGAGGCTCCTGGATACGAAAAGCTGTATGTGACTGACAAAGGTAGACCCAGATCATGTATACTAGCGAAGCGTAGCCTTAAATTACTTTTACTCCCTAATTTCAGCGATCCAGATTTAACTGTAGCTAGACTAGTGACTGCTAAAAGCACCTACTAGATAGCATCGGCATATCTGGCCTATGACTACACGGGCCCTCTCCCTGGGGATAAACTGGAGAGAGTGATCGCGGAAGGAGAGAGGACTAAAACCAACCTCATAATCGGCTGTGATGCTAATGCTCACCACTCTGTATGGGGCAGTTCGGACATAAATGATAGAGGTGAGTTACTTTTTGATTACATTTTGAAAACAAACCTTATCATAAGTAATGTAGGAAACGAACCTACTTTTGTAACAAAAAACCGACAGGAACTTTTAGATATCACTCTTGTCTCTGACACCGTTAGCCAGTTGATTACCAAGTGGAAAGTATCAGCTGAGCACTCATTTTCAGATCATCGGTATATTCAATTTAATTTAACCGATGAACCTCCTTGCCAACTTCCTTTCAGAAATCCTAGGAAAACAAATTGGCTAAAAAATGGGGATACTCTGGAACAATCTATTACCCCAGAGCTTTTTATTCCCCCCTGTAACGCCAATGAGCTTGATCTTAAGGTCAAGAATCTTACGTTGGCTCTAAACAATGCGATGTCCTCCTCACGTCCTCTTATTTTGCCAAGGGGAAAGAAAAAGCCGCATTGGTGGACTTCAGGTTTAGGTCTGAGCAAATCAAACTGCAGAAAACTTTTCAATCGTGCCAAAAACACACGGGAAGTGAACGACTGGGATTCCTACAAGGGAGCCCTTTAGACATATAAGAAACAACTTAGAAAAGCCAAGCGAGTATCTTGGAGACTCTTCTGTGGTAAGATAGAGGAATCCTCCGAGGCATCAAGGCTAAGAAAGATACTCTCGACAAACCCAACAATGCCAAGTTGTCTGAAAAAGACAGATGGCTCTTGGACAACTTCTAGCGAGGAATCGCTTAATCTGCTGCTTGACACCCACTTTCCAGGCAGCTCAAATAGTATTGCCCACAAAGATCCAAACAGATCAAACCTGCAATCTACCAACCTACATGGTCTGATTACTAGAGACAGAGTGCTTTGGGCGCTACATAGCTTCAAACCATACAAATCCTCGGGACCAGACGGCATAATACCAGCCGAGCTACAAAACACCTCGGATATCATCTTGCCAGTGCTAATGATAATCTTAAGAGGCTATTTGGAGCTGGTGTATATCTCATTGCTATGGAGAGAAGTGAAAGTGGTTTTCATACCCAAAGCAGGCAAGTGCTCTCATGTAAGTCCAAAAGATCTCAGACCTATTAGTCTTTCATCATTTCTTCTAAAAACTTTAGAACGACTGATTGAAATCCATCTACGTAAAAGCATTGACAAAAAACTTCTGCAACACGCTCTCAATAAGCTAATAAAATGGGCGAACAAATGTGGGTTGGGTGTAAACCCTCACAAAACGGAACTTGTCCTTTTTTCTAGGAAATACAAGATTCCACACATTGACCCTCCATCTATAAATGGTACTAGGCTAACATTCTCAAATGAAGCTAAATACTTGGGCCTCATTTTTGATAGAAAGTTAACTTGGAAGCCTAACATCCAAGAAAGAGTTAAAAAAGCCACGGTGGCACTTTTCTCTTGCAAAAAAGCCATAGGAAACAAATGGGGTTTACAGCCTCGTATCACTCACTGGCTATACGTCTCCGTCATAAGACCGATACTCACGTACGGTGTGGTTGTCTGGTGGACTGCTTTGGACAAAGCGATCAATCGCGATAAGCTAAGCAAAGTCCAAAGAACGGCTTGTTTGTGCATTGGCGGGGCTCTTCGTACTACCCCCTCTGCTGCACTTGACATCCTGTTTCATCTGGCACCCATTGACATCTTCAGCAGACAAACGGCCGCTTCTGCAGCCGTACGCCTCAAAGCTACCTCACAATGGTCCAGTAGAACAACTGGCCATGCCGCTATCCTGAACGACTTTAAGAACCTCCCAGGAAATATTGACTACACTACACCAGAACTACAATTCGATAAGAATTTCCAGGTCTCCATTCCCACTAGATCATTCTGGGAAGAGGGAGCATTCCTGGATGATGAATCGATCCATTTCTTCACAGATGGTTCGAAGACTGTGGACGGTGTCGGTGGTGGTGTTTTCTCCGATAGACTAAATCTTAGTCTCTCCTTCCGTCTTCCGGATCACTGTAGCGTTTTTCAGGCGGAAATAATGGCGATAAAAGAAGTCTTATCTTGGCTGAAAGAAAACGTGATATCTGCTAAAGATATCTGTATCTTCTCGGATAGTCAAGCTGCTATCAAGTGCCTGGAATCAGTCTCTACAAATTCCATAACAGCCCAAAACTGTCGCTCGTCTCTCAGAGAGATGGCAGAACAGTTCAATATTCACCTCTGCTGGGTGCCGGGGCACAGGGACATCCCAGGTAACTGTAAGGCTGATGAACTCGCCAAACACGGAACTACATTACCTATGCTTCCATTTACGGATTCTTTAGGTATTCCGATCGCTACTTGTAAACTTATAATAAAGCTGGATGCTATCAATAGAACAAATCTTAGGTGGACAACCGGCTCGACATGTCTAGCGACAAAACAGATCTGGCCAAAGCTGGATCAAAAACGTTCTAGATACCTGATCTCCTTTGATAGGAAGCACATCAGTGCTACAATAGGTGTCATCACAGGGCACTGTCTCATAGGCAGGCATGCAACAAGGCTTGGCGTATTGTCTAACGACTTTTGCAGAAGTTGTCTTGACGAGGAGGAGGAAGAAACCATACTCCATCTCCTCTGCACCTGTCCGGCTCTTTCACAAAGACGAAAACTCCATTTGGGAGCTTTCTACTATAACGATCTGAACGATCTTAAAAACATAGACATTCGTAATCTCCTTCGCTTCATCAGAAGCTTCAATTGGTTCAACGAGTAGGTAGAATTGAATTTTAGATTCATGTGGTATCACAAGGGACGTTATAATGGTCTAAGTGGCTTGCCGACAGCCACTTCAACCTAACCTAACCTAACCTAACCGCCCAGATCCGATGACCGTCAACCAACGCAATCGTCGGAAGAGAAACAAAAATTGGTGCCAGCGAATCGAACCCAATAAGTCCGGCACCGCACACACCGCCAACACCGCCACAACCGTCAACACCGTCAACACCGCACATACCGCCAACACCTTCAAAACCGCCAACACCGCAAGCACCGCCAACACCGCCAACACCGTCACACCCAAGTAATAATTTGACTTCGGTAAGGTTCAAATTGGTAATTTCTGTAGGCAACCATTTCGATAGGGTCTCTATAGGATTTGCTTACCGAAGTAGACCGATTTCGAAGCAATTGTTTCCAAAATAACTTCTGTACGTCCTTTGCGAAGCATACACGTAGGCTTTATAGAGGGATATGAAATTAAGTTTCGTTAAGATCTCTATAAGACCTCTAAAAATGAGTGAGGAGATGATGGATAGTGTATTGCTTCGGCAAAGCTTGTGGTTGGAAGTAGAAGCTTCGTTAGAGCTTCTCACAGAAGGCATTATAGAAGCAATGAAATGTCATGCAATTAACGACTTGCGATTGGAAGTCTTAACGAAATTCTGAAATGTATCAAGTAGTTGAGATTTACCACCGCAATATTATTATGACGAATTAGCCTAGGGGTAGTGTATTGGAGTACTACGCAGCAGGACTCATGTTCGATTCTCAGTGCGACCCGTTGTAAGTAAAATATAAATTATATTACGGGGGAGTATTCACTTAACGAAAATTGCGAAGAGTCAATTATAGTAGATAGATAATGTTTATTAATACGAAAAACAAAATAAGAAATTGAAATAAAAAAAAAAGTTATTTTTCTTTTCATATTTTGTGCTTTTGCAAAGCTTCTATAAGGTTTCTATAAGGTTTCTATAAGGTTTCTATAAAGTTTCTATAAGGCCTCTATAAGGTTTCGGTAGTGCCCTACCTGTATAAAGTGCGCCAAATTTGTTTCTTATAGGTCTTATGCAGTTAATATTGCGGGAGGGGAAATAGCTTCGATAGCGCCTTACCGAAGTAAAATTGTTACTTGGGCAACCGTCAACACCGTAAGCACCGTCAACACTGTCAACCCCGCACATACCGCCAACACCTCCAAAAACGCCAACACCGCAAGCACCGCCAACACCGTCAACACCGCACAAACCGCCAACACCGTTAGAACCGCCAACATCGTCAACACCGCACACGCCGCCAACACCGTCAAAACCGCCGTTCCAGTGTTTCTCTCCATAGCCGCCAGTACAGCCATAGGGGGAAAGAATCACAACACAGCACACACAGCAACTCGAATAGACTTGTGTACAATAACAATAACAAAATAGTCAAGTATGACTCGACAGCCAAAAATTACATGCGTGAATATGATTCACACTGGCTTGCTGATGGGAATCATATAAGACCTTCAGTAAAATCCCCATACGATCGAGCAACATCACACAGTAGAGAAGTACCAATCTGGTGTACAGCTGATATTGTTCCTCAAGTGGTTGTATAACTACTTGAAAGTTTTTGTGCTGACCTGCCTGTGGGTGGTTAGCGAATTGCCGAGTGCGCCGAAAGGAAGACTTAGAGCTTGCCGGGACTGTCGCAAGACGGACCTGTAGATTGCCGGGACTGTCGCAAGACGGACCTGTAGATTGCCGGGACTGTCGCAAGACGGACCTGTAGATTGCCGGGACTGCCGCAAGGCGGACCTGTAGATTGCCGGGACTGTCGCAAGATGGACCTGTAGATTGCCGGGACTGCCGCAAGGCGGACCTAGAGCTTACCGGGACTGTCGCAAGACGGACCCTCCGTAGACCGAGCCGTTTAGAAGCAGCTTAAAGCCGTAACCGTTGCCGTTTAGAAGCAGCTTAAAAGCCGTCACCGTTGCCGTAGAAGCAGTAGTTGTTGATTGTAATTATAATAAGACGTCGAATTTGTGAAACTAATAATTTAAGTATACAATTGATGAAAGTGTAAAATAAAGTCGAAATTATCAAAGATTGTAAGATGAAACTTAATTAAGTTAAAACTTTGAATTATATAACTTATAAATAAAACCTGAAATTGTAATCTAAAGACTAGATATAAAAAATTAAGGCAATAAAAGGAACCTTCTCGAACTAAAGTTTGTGTTTCTTTAGTAAGAACCTTGGCGATCCGGCGAGCGAACCCCAGCCCAGACAAAAAGCACATCACAAGATTCCCCTCTAGATCAGAATGGGAGGAGAACGGTTCCAAGATGGAATGTGGAGTAGGAGCAGGCATTTTCTCAGCAGAATTAAACATCTCTAAAAGTCTTCGCCTACCCAACGTAGACATGCAGAAGTACTTGCAATTAAGGAGGCGTACTGACTTCTCCTCAATATTGCGACTCCCAAAAGAAAAATAGGCATCTTCGTCTACAGTCAGGCCGCTATTAAGGCTGTCAGTTCAACGAAGTCAACGTCCAAGCTTGTTGTGGAATACAGGGAGACACTGACCAGAGCTTGTCATCGGTTTGATAACACTCTCGTCTGGGTTCCGCCGATGAACTTGCCAGATTTGGCTCAGCTCTGTGCGTGTCTAATGCGGAGGAAGTCTTCCCTCCGCTGGGATATGTAAAGAGAGAAATCCTCCTGCACTTCACCTCATGGGCTGAGACTAGGTGGTTGAACCTGACGAACTGTGTCATTTCAAGGAAGATCTGGCCAACCTATGATGATGCCAGAACAAACAACCTTTTAGCCAGATCGCGTATAGATGTCGCCAGACTAACGGTAATTGGTACGGGTCATTGGCCGTTAGGAACTCACGCAGCCAAGCTTGGCATCTCCCACAATACCCACTGCCGCAGCTGTGCTGACACAAACAAGAGTGAAACAGTGTTCCATCTTTTTTGTCAGTGTCCTGCCCTAGCCAAAACCAGACGCAGTGCACTAGGTCATCCCTTTTTTGATTACCTTTCGGCCATCCAAAGCATCCATTTCCACAAGATTATCAAATTTCTCAACTCCACAGGCTGGTTTTGATCTTTTTACCCTCCTTCACCCCCTTTCATTTCAGGTTCCGTTAGTTGTGGTTTCAAAACGGCGCTCAATGCGCTACTTGTGTTTTTCCCTCGTCGGGAAATACAGCCACCTAAACCAACCAACCAATACGAAACACAAAAGGATTTAACACCGTGATGCTCATAAAAGCAAAATGACTCGCGGTCAGCCATTAGCGACATAATTGTTTGTTGCTCACACGTATTCACAGACGGGGGTTGAAATTACAAAAATTACAATGTAAACAAATGGGTTTTGGGTGGATAGACGTACGAAATATATCCATCTCTTTTAATCATTATTTATCTCTGCCTTCGGGGTTGTTCCAGTAATAAGTTAACATGGAAATTTAACCCAAGTTTCCATTAACTTTAATATTTGCAATGTGTGCATCTGACAATTTTATCAGTAATTGCCGGTTGAAATTCTCTAAGCTGTTTCAAGCTAAGAGAGGAACCACTCGTTGTTGTTAGTCGTAATTTGGTATCTTTGTGTTATTTTTGATGAGAACGTCTATAGACTTTGTGCGATTGCAATCGATTTAATTTGAATAAAGAAGTGTCAGAAACTTCGCTATTTCGCAGTACGCTCTCATGTGTCAAGTGAATATTCCTATAGGAATAGGTACTATTGGTTGTTATAATTTTGGTCTACAATGTTGTTGCCACCTTAATGCCCTGTATGCTATAGACGAATTCTGTTGGGTGCTTTATACAGAACTATTGCTATCTTGTAGCGCTTAGCGCCAAGGAAACACAAGGGTACTTAAGAGAACTGAACGCGCTCATTAGTACACATGTGTATGTATATATGAAGTTGGGTCTTGTTCAATTTTAACTAATTATATAGGCTTCTATTAAAAAAAGGAATATCGTTGATTGCGTTTCCGTGAATTATAATATTTGGTGAAAAAATTGCAGGCAATATTAAGTTAAATACTTTATTTGCTCAAAAATTAACAGTTAAAGATTAGTTCTTGCTTTCCTTTGTTAATATCTAATAATTGTATACTGCATCATTTATAAGTGCTAAAAAAAATCGATAGAAAAGTCACCTACTGGGAAGAAAGAATCAAACAGCAACTGACTGGATAGTAATATGAGTAATGCTATTAATCAAAATGGCACAGGTCTAGAACAGCAGGTACCAAATAATCAGCAATTTTATTTATTTGTAACTTGAAAAGAGCCTTGTTTAATTTTATTCGTTATACACATTTTTTAATGATTTCATAATGTCTGATAAATTTTATTTACGCAAAAATGTATGCGTAACCTTTAGATTGCTGGTCTGGACTTGAATGGCGGCAAAGTTAATAGTAACAGCCCCTTAAATAAGAATTCTAATTCAACTTCGGCTGCTCGTTACGTACCACCTCATCTACGTGGTAGCAGCAATTCTGATTCTTTGGATAATCGTGAAGACAAAGGGGAAAAGGAATTAAAACTTGATAAGGAGAGAGAGTACCGAACCGATTTTCGCAGGTGCTTTCCAATTTATTTATTAGCTAATTCATAAATGACATTAATCTTCATTTACAGAGGAAATAATAGGAATTTCAACAATCGCGATCGTTCTGATCGTCCAAATTCAGACTTTGGTAACTTTTCCAAGCGGAAAAACGATGAAGGCATTCAAAATGGTGAGTTTTCTTTATATTAGAATAAATAACTTAGTCGTACACTAAAATAACTAGTATGTATTTAAACCATTGGGTCTTACTAAAAACCATTTCTAACCTTCAGGTTATATATTTTGTAGGTCACAATATGCAAGTTTGTATGCCATTGTGAGTTCCAAAAATGTTTGCCTACATACTAAAAATGATTATTAGTATCGCTGTATGTCAATTATTAAATAGACAGAGCTCTAAAGTACAAAATAAGGTCATGGCTTTCCTATACAAAAATATGCATTCCGGCCTAATAGTTTAAACTTGTCTAAATTGGTAGGACAATATTGAAAAAGGAAATATTGTATTCAAATATTAAAAAAATATCTGGCGAGTCGAGGAATAAAAATGAATTGGGGTTCTTTTAAAAAAAACGCATTAATAACTCTTCACAATAACAACAATAATTTTTGCCTACTGTTAAAAATCTACTATTTTACTGAACTGTCTTATACACAACATTATTGGAAAACAAATAACAAAGCATTACCTACATCTCTGCACAATTTTTCCAACAAAAAAAAAGTCAACCGAATACCTATATTGTTCCTTACTAATAATAACAAATTTTAAACCTTCACACTAAATATTTTCTAGGTCACATTTGCAATTTTATATGAAAATATTTGCCATTGCGACTTCGTAACATCTAGGTATTTCACATGGTATCGATTTCATGAAATGGGCTGCAATTTGTGTGCAGTTTGACACTTGTTTTTATTTTCCACGATGGCTGAGTGGCGAATGGTCGCTTTAAGCGCTGAAACTACGTATTGGAATAAAAGAGACAAGAATAGTCATGACAAAAATATGGTAGATGTGTAAAGAGAAAGGATAATGGCCTAATGCTAATTGCACACACACCGATTTTGGACGGCCAGTATAAAATCGGCCCACATTTTACGGGTAGTAGGGTGCTGGCACACACCGGATTTTTACGGGTCTAACAATCAGTTGCTTTGGTTAATAATAATGAATACTAAACGAGTTGTTGTAATGTGGTTATTGCATCGCCGTATTAAGCGCAAGTACTGGATTCATCCTGTCAATCAAAGCAGAGAATACACGGGAACATTCTACACTCTTTTTGAAAAGCGTGATGGTATAAAATCGGCCGTCCAAAATCGGTGTGTGAGCAATTAGCCTTATGCGAGAACGCGACGATGTGCTCTGCTCAGGGACATTTCATCGAATGAAATTTCATGATATGAAATGCCCACCCTACATTTTATTGTTCTTGCAATGCAAATCAAATTTGGCAGATTGCTGAAGGAAAAGTTGCAAGTGGAGACACCGTGTAAACATGCGTCAAATTGACCTGCTCACCACTTGAAAAATAAAAACAAGTTATTCCGTTAGAAGTTTATTGGAAAGGAATTCCGCCAAATATGTTGAAATCAATCTTGTGCGGATCGTCTACCGATAGAGATAAGGAGATAGGTATATTAATTGTTATAATTGCACACACATTTTCTTTTTATTTGAGAGTAAAATATCTAATAGGCTTTTTTTATTATCCTCACATGATTTATATAGATCATTGATTTCCTTGGTCCGCAACAACAGTTGGATCTCGTACTATTGTTGTAAACCGTGGAAAACAATGATCAATATAGATCATCTGGGCAAAATAGAAAAAAAAACCCTAATTTGAAGAGACCTGGGCCCTATTTCACCAACCACTTTTCGTTTTGCACTTTTCAGTTTTGCAAAAAAATAATTCCTGCAAAGTACAATTTGCAAAAAAACATTCTTTGCACTTTGAAAATTTGTGTTTGGTGAAACGAAATTTGCAAAGATAAAGTGAAAAAAATTGAAAAGTGGATGGTGAAATAGGGCCCTGGGTCCGTCGTGACACCTTTGTATATTTTGTGAAACACATCGCACTTGTACTTTGCAGGAATTATTTTTTTTTTGCAAAATTGCAAAATGCAAAAGCCGAGTAAGAATGAGCTGGATGGAAGTTAGAAAAAGAAAAAAAAAAACGAAAGAAACAAAATAATCAAGTTTGAGATTTCGAAGCGTTAGGGAGTTTTGGAGACATTATAGATTTTAATATGAGTTTATATGAGACAATCGGCCCTAGCGAGGTATCCGTCGGAACGGAAAATTCTCCGCTTTTATACGATTCGGAGGATTTTTGCTGCGAGGTATTCTTCGGAACAACTGTTCGGAGAATTGTTCCGACATTTTGCAACGCATATCGGCGAATTACGTTGAAGTGCGATGAAGTGCATTTTCTTGTTTAATTTTTGACAGCTAGGCTCCAATATCCTCCGAGAGAAATTGGTTGCGGAATTTGTTTACGATATCCTCAGAGTACAATGAGTCGCGGAATTTATTCACGATTTGCGGTAAAGTGTTAAATAAATTAATAATAAACAATATAGCAACGAATTTGTTTGTATTTATTGACTAAATTTGTGTTTCCAGTGCAAAATCTAGCGAAAAACCAAGCACCAAACAATACGAGGATGTGAAGTCAATGCGTCATCGCATTTCAATTATATTTTCCGAGAACGGATACCTCGAATGCGATTTGCTGTTCCGACAAAGTATGCGCTGCGGAGAATTTTCCGTTCCGACGGATACCTCGTTAGGGCCGATTACATTTTTCTTTAAACAAGCAAAAATATCAAGTCCTGTACACCTGATTTGGATAGTAGCCAATTTCTGAGTTACATTATTTCGAATTAAATTGTTATAACCTTCTCTCAGATAGAACCGGTGGCAATAGTTTACTTACGTGAAATATTTTATTTAAAGCAAAGTAAATAGGTACATGTATTGTTTTCTTTAAACTTTTAATACGTGCTTTCCAATTAAGTTTTGAATCAATAGTAACTCCTAGCCCCCGTATTAATAAACGACGAGCAGCGGCGAGTTAGCACTAACACACATGTTAGCTTCAAATTCCTATTAATAAACGTGTGTTTGGTTTCACTGACATTTAATAACGAGCGGATAACTTAACTCGCCGAATTCGGCGTATAGAGAGCGGATAACTTTTTAACTCAGAGAGGGTGAGGGACTTTACAAAATCTCGAATCCTTTTCGGTGTTACGAAAACGAATACCAAAAGTTAAGGTTTTTGTTTATATTAGGTTTGCAAATTTGTGTAGATAAATTTGGGTTCACATTTCGAATAATAATTAAATATAAAATATATCCTGGGAACATAAATAATTTTCAAATGACAAGACATCAATATTCGAATGACGCGTGACATCTGAACATTCTACAAGAGAGAATCGGTGAATTTCTGAGCGCAACAACCGCTTGAAAAACGAAATATGACAGATGTACTAGAATGTTTAGTACAATTCCGTGTAGTGCTGTCGTGCGTTAGGTGATAAAGAGCGAATAGCTAATATCATTGTATATAAATCTAATGTGGTATTCGTTTGGGCTTCTTCAGATTTGCCCTCAGATTTCAGATTTCGTGTGCCTAATCGAACATAAAAACGTCACTTGCTCTTTTTTGTGTTGATATTTGTGGTGATTTGAATATGTGTAGTCTTCGACACTTTTCTAAGCGATTTCCATTCACTGGTTAAATTTTGTATTAAAACATTGGAAATATCCGTCCCCATTGATTTCTAAATGTGTATACATAAATAATTTACAAAAATAGATTCACCCGATAATGCCTTTCTTTGCTGGAGAAAAAATTCACTAAAAATGTAAACACACTCCACCAGTTGTCAAACTCAAACGCACTTGTATTGGTAAATCTGAGAAAATATCTAGATTCGCAAAAGTGCTCTGAAATCTGAAAAAGATTGCTTTTTCCTGTACCAAACGAACATAAAAATAGCCCTGAGAGCAAAAAAAAGTGCTCTGAGAGCGCCCAATCGAATACCACATAATAGTACTCTCATCCTCATCAGAGGAAATCGACACTAGCGCCTCTATAGAGCAACGGCCCGATTACTTTATTTTCCTATCATTGACGGCAACCATAGTTTTGCACTTACCACAGACACCAATTACTGTCACTGAGAATAGAAAAAGGCAAGAGAGAACCAAACGAAGTAGTAAACACAATGAACCACCCCCATAAGCTACAAATGACAGGATTTGTTATTATAATCTAAAAAAAGAGAAGAACACAGAAGCACTTCTGTTCGCTTCGCATGAATGTACCTGCTGCGTATACTCGTATAGTTGTGTGTGTACGCATGAAGTGCAACACAATTTTCTGGATTGTGCGAACAAATAGATATGAGATAATTTGTGTATCATCTCATCTCGTTTGCATGTACAAATTATTTATTTTCTTCTTTCGATCTTTGCTTGTTGGTGATATTTTTTTGATGTATGTTTTTTATGGATGTTTGTGTGTCACAGAGCTCGTTGCCTAAAAAATTCCTAACTTTAACAATTTTTGGGTTGTCTGATTATTAGGGTAATTGGGCGAAAATATAATTTTTTTGGATGTTTAAAGTAGGTATGCCAATAAAAGGATTTCCACGCCCTTTCCGCTGGAAACTAAGTTGTTCTTGCAATACTAAATATAAAGGGTGGACATAGGCAAAAATTGATTCAAAAGCATTACGGGAGCAAAGTTACCACAAGTGTTTTGCCTTTTATTTTAAAGTAAAGCTATTAATTTACATTTAGAAGTTTCTTATAAGTTTCGCATAATTGAAAAATTGAATATGTTTTAAAGAGTAAAGTAACAATTAGAAAATACTAAGTGGTGTGCTTGTTTTAATTAAAATACAATTATTATTATTTTAAAGTGCATACGCCCTAAGTTTTAAATAAAAATGCCTGTTAGAGATGCCTATACTCATTGCCTCAGCGTAAAAAAAACGTTTTCCTTATCATTTTTTCAAGTTCCAAATAACCACCGAAAGGAAATTTGGTTAAAACGTTCTCGGAACACACATTTTGAAAAAAAACTGCCTATTTTTGCGAGAAACATTTTTACCCAAAAGATATAATAACAAAGGGGACACGAAAATGCCTAAAATGCAAATCCAATGTCAGCTATAGCTGTGTGTAAATGTACTGACACTGTAATTGGTGACCCGTGCTTTGGGGTTATAAATTTTAGGGAAAGTGCAGGTATTTTAAAAGTTGCTACTGTTTTTTATTTGATACCCCAAAAAGATTAAAGGAAAATAGAGAATACAATTTGCAAAACAAATGTTGAGCTTCAATTAGAATCCAAAAACTCTGATGTAAGCACGTTTGTCAATATGAAACTTGTTGAAATAATGAGTTGCCTTTTTGTTACTTTATAATATTCATTTATTACTATGAACTTACATGCTACACGATTACAAGCTAACTGACTTAATAACTAGAATAATCAAAATGAACATTGTATTGCAGTTCGTAATATGTTGGCACATAGATGGCAATCATATTCACTAAGGAAAATAGAAATGTACAGGGTGGCTAATATTCAACACGCCTTCTTACATTTGTATTTTATTTTAAAATCCAATTTTTAATTATGTATAACATTTCATTTTAATAGACTAAAATTTATTTATTTTAGTTTTAACATTTCCCTGAATCTTTCAAACTTTACTTTACATAAACTTTTAGTAAGTATATCTGCAATATTATTTTCTGATTCTACTTTTAATATATCAATGATCCCCTTTTCATAATTTTCGTTAACATAATGATATTGCACTTCAATGTGCTTCGAGTTTTTTGTATAGTTTCCATATTTTGCAATAGCTAACGCTCCTGAATTGTCTTCAAATATTTTTATAGCTTCTTTGATATCAATTTTAAATACTTCTTTTAATATATCACGTACAAAATTAATGTCTGTTACTGCTTCTGATAATGCTACATATTCAGCAAATGTTGAAGATTTTGTAACAGAATTTTGTTTACGTGACCTCCAATAAACTACATTATCAAACAATCTTATTATATATCCAGTTGTAGATTTTCTATCTACACTGTCTCCTGCCCAATCGGCATCTACAGAGCAATCAATCATATCATATTTATTAGTTCTGTTGTAAATCAATTTCAAATTTTTAGTTAAATATAAATATTTCAAAACTCTTAAGGCGTATTTAAAATGTGTGTTGTCGTAACAATTTTGGAATCTACTCAGATAGTTAACACTAAATGCTATATCGGGTCTAGTTCCAGTACTAATATAAAGAAGCTCACCAATCAGATTTCTATATTTCAATCTATCATCACTTTCATTTGCAAGATCTAATTTTAAATTTGATTCCATTGGTGTATGATATAGTTTTGTATTTTCTAAATTGTACTTCTTCCCTAGCGACTCAATGTATTTTGTTTGACTCAAAAACATAATATTGTTATTGACATCATATTCAATATGTATGCCTATATAATTCTTGACTTTTCCTAAATCTTTCATACTAAAGCGGTTTGATAATCTTTGTTTTATATCAGTAATCCCCTTTTGATCTTTGCTACAAATTAACATATCATCTACAAATAATAAAACGTAAATTGGATTCTTATTATTGTAGTTTGAATATAAACAATAATCATAGTTGCTTCTTTTAAATCCCATTTCGTACATGAATTCATTAAAACACTCATACCATAATCTTGGACTTTCTCTTAGACCGTATAAAGATTTCAATAGTTTGTAAACTTTGTTATTTTCTTTGTTCTTATAACCCTCTGGTTGGTTTACATAAACTTCGGAAATAATTTTTCCATTCAGAAATGCTGTTTCTACATCCATTTGTTCAATAAATAAACTATTTTGACAGCAATACGAAAGTAATAATTTTAAGCTTTGCATTTTAACAACTGGTGAATAAACATTTTCCAAATTATCCTGCTGCTGAAAACCTCTCACTACTAACCTAGCTTTATACACGTTTTCATCTTTCTTTCTGTAAATCCATTTAACATCAATTATTTTTTTGTTATGTGGTCGATCAACTACTTTCCAAGTTTTGTTCCTATTTAAACTTTCCATTTCTGAGTCCATAGCCGTTTTCCAATTTTCAGACTCAAAAGACTCAATCGCCTCTTCATATGTATTGGGAACATTAGCATCACAATAATTTGCACTTATAAAATTTGTTGAACATTCATCATTACAGTATCTAATTACAGGCTTACGGTTTCTAGACGAACGTCTTAGTCCTTCATTTTCAAATTTACCATTTGGTGTACTTCGATCAGTTTTCACTTGCTGCCTTTCAGATTCACTTTTTATTTCATTTTGACTTGTCCCACTTTGACTATCATCATCATCATTAACATTACTATCATCAGATAGACCTATGCATTTTACTCCCTCTTCTATAACATCCACGTGTCTTGCATTAACAATTTTATTATTTATTAAAACTCGATAACTTGTTTCATTATACCCTATTAGTATTCCTAACCTTGCTTTTGCATCCCATTTTGACTTTCTCAACTGTTCAGGTATCCTAACGAAAATTCTACTTCCGTAAATTTTTAAATACTTTACATTAGGCTTTTCCTTGAAAAATATTTCATAAGGTGACTTATTTCTTTCTATAGTATTCGCGAGTGTTCTATTTTTTAAATAAGCTGCGGCTTTTACTATTTCCGGCCAAAACATTCTATTAACATTTGCTTCTTTTAACAAACATCTAGCTGAATTCATAATTGTCCTATTATATCTCTCTGCAACTCCATTTAACTCATGAACGTATGGTGGGCAAGGATTTAAATATATCCCCTTCGTTCTTATAAATTCATAAATATCTTTATTTAAGTATTCTTTACCATTGTCGCAAACCAATTGTTTAATTCGTTTTCCAGTTAAGTTTTCTAGTAGATTGACATAATCAATAAAACAATTAAGAGTATCCGACTTTGCTTTAATGGTATATACTCTTGCTAATTTGCTGTAATCATCTACAAATGATAAAAAATACTTTTCTCCACAATTTCCTACCGTCGGGTGAGGACCATTAAGATCAGTATGGACAATTTCTAAAATGTCGTTTGCCTTATGTCTATTGTTTTCAAAAGGTAAATTACTCATTTTGCTTTCAATACATATAGCACATTTTACACATTCTCTTTCCAACTCTTTGGGTAACCCTACCAACAATTCATCTTTACATAATTTGTTTAAATATTGAAAATTTACATGTCCTAGTGTCCTATGCCATTTTTCTTTTAGAGTCATATTATTATGTTTAACCACGTTGACGCTGACAGCCTTATTCTCATTGTTTACAACAAAACTTGTCATATGATATAAATTTTCTTTTTTCGTTGCAATAGCAATCAACTTATTTTCTTGATTATAGATTTTAGAATTATTACCATAAGAAACTATTTTATTATTGTTTGTAACCTTGGAGTAACTAATCAAATTTTGTTTCATATCTTTAACATAAAATACATTGTTCAAAGTTGTCTCACAATTCTTAGCATTAATTGAAAATATTGTTTTAATTTTACCTATTTTTGTTGCTTTTAAAACACGACCATCTCCTAATTTAACATCTATTGGCCTTTTTAAATTAACGTATTCATCAAAAAATAAATCATTATTTACAATATGATCAGTGCAACCACTGTCGAGGATCCAATTAATTTGATTTTCATAATCTAAATCTTCTGATCCCTTGTTTACCTTTGACGTATTAACTTCTGCGATGAAAACATTTCCTTGCCCGTTGCCTTGCTCTTGATTATACCACGATGCATTTGATGTTCCTCTGTTGCCCCCTCTGCCGCGACCATAACCTCCACGATGAAAACTTCTGCCATAACCTCTTTGAGCACCTCTGAACTGATAGCGACCTTGATTTCGCCCGCGTTGTGATGACCCTCTTGTTTGACATACATTTTGCTTATGTCCAGGTCTTCCGCATGCATAACACTTTGGTGGTAAGTATGTTGTAAATACATTCGAATTGCTTTCTGTTGTTTCTTTTATTTGTTTTTCTTCCACAGATTTCATTTTTATTTTGGATTTTAAAAATTCTATAGTTCTATCTTTTTCTGGCAACACATCAATTAAATCTCCAACATAGCTATATGATGACGGTAGCGCTTTAAGCATATACTGCAGCTTTTCTTTCTCTGATATTTTACTTCCTGACGCCTTCAATTCATTTGCCGCCTTCTCAAATTCATCAAAAAAAGATTTAATATCATCAAAATCTTTTAACTTCACATTTTCTAAGTTGTTTCTGCGCACAATTTGTAATGCCGTTGATTCGGTTATATACATTTCATCGAATTTTCGCATGATTTCATATGCAGAGTCAATGTCTCCTATGTATTCTAACTGTTTGTTTGTGATACAACTGTATATATAATTGGTCGCCTTAATATCAGCACGCTTCCAATCCAATTCATCTTTGTCATTTGGTGTTTTTTGTCTTATTGCTGGTTCTTTGCAGTTTTTAAATTCCAAAAATTTCATAAGTCTTTTTTTCCAATTTTGGTAATCTTCACCATCAAAAATTGGTATCACAACATCGTCCACTTTTGCATATGCCATTATATATACAATATGTTCTAATTTTTTTCTTTTTTTTTTTTTTCTTTGACACGACAATCTGCTTTTTGTTTTGTACTACACTTCTTTGTTCAAAACGTTTTCTTTAATTTTTTGTTTTTAATTGTCCACTTTTTAAGAAACTACGCTCTGCTACCATGTTGAAATAATGAGTTGCCTTTTTGTTACTTTATAATATTCATTTATTACTATGAACTTACATGCTACACGATTACAAGCTAACTGACTTAATAACTAGAATAATCAAAATGAACATTGTATTGCAGTTCGTAATATGTTGGCACATAGATGGCAATCATATTCACTAAGGAAAATAGAAATGTACAGGGTGGCTAATATTCAACAAAACTATTTCACAAGCCTTAGGCACATTTTCACGACGAAGAAAAGGATATTTGCTTAAAATGATACGAAATTTTTTCAAATGCACTCCATGTTGTTCTTAACCGGAGGACAGTATGGTGCAATTTTATTAATCTTTTACTGAGAAACATAATTACCCTTTACGTTTAAAGTTTTTCCTCAAAAATTATGAAAAACTGGAAGATTGCAGAAAAAATAGGTTTGTGCGCTTTATTTTTTCGGAATAGGTTAGCTAAACGTAGGCATATAGGTAGATCACAGATTAAGATCACGAAAAACTTCCGGATATCCTCGGATAATTATTAGCTTCCGATTGGGTTGAGCGTTGATAATGACCTATATGAGATTAAATGCAAAAATTATGTCTTGGTACTGGTACATTACGTAGCTACAAAACCAGAATAATAATAATCTAAGTACATTACATATCCACCTTTCAACAAACGGGCCTATGCAGCAAAACCCAAAGCAAAGAAACGTCGCTTATTTCAAAGAAATAATGAAATGTAGAAACGTTTCGGAAATGTACCAATCACCATTTCGGCGAAAAATATAGAAAAATGAAAGATATCTCATCTTGTCTTGCCAACAGCTGCAGCCAACCATTAACCAACACAATCATGATCATATCTCATAAACCTCACACGGTGTCTCCACCTGCAATTTTCTTAGCATGAAAATTTTCATGAGAGGACAGATTGCACGTGGAGACCACAAATTTCATGAAAAAAACAGTTTCATGAAAAGTATTTCACAGCTCCTTTCATGGTATTGATTTCATGAGAGGGACTGAAATTTCTGTGCAGTTTGACACTTGTTTTTCATTTTCACGATGGCTGAGTGGCGAATGGTCGCTTGTAGGTTGTAGCGCTGAAACTAGGTATTTGAATAAAAACGAGACAAGTATAGTCATTACAAGGATATGGTAAATGGGAACAGAGAATGGATGTAGGTAGGATCTAGGATGTAGTCACATGGGCATTATAGTTTTGCATTTTCAAGACAGATTTTGCTCTTGGAAATAGCTGGTTATTATTACTTGTTTTTTTCCAGCGATGGCTGAGTGGGAATGAGTTCGTGTTGTATGAGTTTATTTTTGGGTCATCGAACCTTTTACCAATTTTTTTAAAGCTATGTTTACACGATTGCCAGATGTGCGAAAATTTAAACAAGGAAAAAAACATTTCCAGATAGTTTTACAAGCATCATAAAACAGAAAATGGAAAATATGCATAGCTACAACGAAAAGGGATAAGAAAGGATCATAAACATTTATAGATCCTTTTAGAAGAACACAAATGACGAAACAAAGAGTAATTAAGATGGATCGTAAACATTCACAGTTCCTTGTAGAAGAAACTTGTCAATATGCATTCTGCAAAAATTCCGAAACTCGTCATCTTCCCACAGAACATCTTTCAACAAATGTTCCTCTAAATTGTGCATTTCCCTTTTTTCCAGAAATGGATTTACCCAAAACCTTCGTTTTCTTTTCTCAGCTCGTTTCCGCAATTCTTCTAATTGCTTCATGGCCTTTAATGCGAGAACGCAACGATGTGCTCTGCTCAACGACATTTCAACGAATGAAATTTCATGAAATGAAATGCCCACCCTTCATTTCATTTCATATTGTCGTTCTTTCAACGCAACCAAATGTGAGAGATTTCATGAAAGAAAATTTGCAGGTGGAGACACCGTGTCACGGGTGTGACAAAACAAGTAGGCACGCGTACGACACGACACACGAGGTACCACGCAAAGTGTATGTGTGTTTTTTATCCGTTCTCGGAAAATATAATTGAAATGCGATGACGCATTGACTTCACATCGTCGTATTGTTTGGTGTTTTGTTTTTCGCTAGATTTTGCACTGGAAACACAAATTTATTCAATAAATACAAACAAATTCGTTGCTATATTGTTTATTATTAATTTATTTAACACTTTACCGCAAATCGTGAATAAATTCCGCGACTCATTGTACTCTGAGGATATCGTAAACAAATTCCGCAACCAATTTCTCTCGGAGGATATTGGAGCCTAGCTGTCAAAAATTAAACAAGAAAATGCACTTCATCGCACTTCAACGTAATTCGCCGATATGCGTTGAAAAATGTCGGAACAATTCTCCGAACAGTTGTTCCGAAAAATACCTCGTAGCAAAAATCCTCCGAATCGTATAAAATCGGAGAATTTTCCGTTCCGACGGATACCTCGCTAGGGCCGATTGTTTTATTAATTTGAGTATGAACTCGTATGAACATTTAACAAAGATACAAGCCCAAAGAAGACAAAAGGAGCAAATAGATATCACAACCGGGAGAAAAGCCGGATTCGTAGTTTAGTAAGTCTGACAGCTGTCTGATTAGATGCAGTTTTTATTGGCCCAGAGTGTTCACGTTTATAGTTTTTGCAGTTGACGTTTATGGAGGGGAAGCCGACCAATCTATGTAGTCAAGAAAATCCTGCCTGCGTACTCAGTTGACATTTCGTAGAGTCAAATTTAAAATAAACAGAGTAGTCGTTGCAGAATTTTGAGGAGTAGCAAAAAGGGGTGATGAGAGAAAAAGGTTTAATTTCTTAGGCCTTTCTGGTAATTTAGAATTTTCACACGATATTTAACAACCTTTAGTTCGCATAAGACTATAATAGTGTTGTGATAGGCAACCGTGTTACGTTTTAAATGTACTTATTTGAAAATACAAATTTTTTTAAAGATTTATGAAGGGACTTTTCCAAATAAAAAAGGGCAACATCAAACAAAGCTAACGCTGACCGCGAGAATACAAAAATAATTGAATTTGCTTAGTCAAACGCGTTCGGATGCATAGTCCCGACCAATCTAGTTGACGTCTTACATAAACTAGGTATCCGAACGTCCCCAATAATCAGCTTTACTTATAAGGGTTCATCCGTCACCATCTGACCTCTGCTCCAAATATGTCAGAGTAGCTCATGTATCTGCCATATTGACTGTTTTTAACACCAGTAAACACCAGATCAAATCTGGTGGATTTATTCGCATCGGAAGGACAAGTCCAGAACCCACGCGGAGGTGGTAGCCACTTTATTTTACTGGGCATCGCCAAACACCATATCTCGGTGGAGCTCCATGATTTATTTATTTAAATAGTCATTAGAGTAGTAGTAGTGTGTTTCTACCTCTTGCGGTCCACACGCTCAACCAATCTTAACAAATGAAGTGGCAAAGGAAAGATATTTTCAGTTGCGTATTATCTTAGTATCTTAGCATTTTTACTTTTTTTAAATATTAGCATTTAAAAAAAATGTTATTTCACTACATTAAATTTCAACTACGCAGTTGTGTACAAATACAAACTATGATTCTGGGAATTACTTTTCTTTCGTTGTTCATGCCCGTAAAAATTACAAACGACGTCACGAAAGAGAGACGGAAGAGAGTTACATTCAACATAAGTGAAAACATAATGTTCTTATGAACTGACGTCTTGTGTGTGCATTTATAACTCGAGAATGGATCGTTCGATTTTTACGATTTGGGTTTGGTGGATTCGTATTGGAAGGACATATGCTACTTTTTTTCGTGAAAATAAAAGTTTAAGGAAAATTAGTATGGGAACCGTACTTTGAATAAAAATAGACTGGATGGAAAAACGGGTAGTTCACTTCCAATATAACAAAACTTATTTCAATTGCTAATTTTTAAATTCTCTGGATGTTCCGGGCTCACCGCTACACAATTTGAAATCGAAAGTAAGTTCAGTTTTAATTTTTTAACGGATCGCGTTTGACTTTATTATGAAGAATCTCAAATCAAATGTCATGGAAGCGAAGATTTTGACTTAAAAAATCAAGACAAACATTATAATTGTCACAGTGAAAGCGAGACGCACGGGAAATTGAAGACGCTTAAATACGAATTTCGATTGAAAATGTTTGCCTTTGAATTTTCCTCTCAAAATCTTTCAATTTCACCCGGAACATCCAAAAAGTTAATCATTTTAAATAATTTTTGTTGTATTGGTTGTATCCACAATCTAATCCCCTTAAATTTATTTTTCATGTCAAAAAAAGTAGCATAGTCCCTACGAATCCACTAAGCCCAAAATCGTAAAAATCTAACAATCTGTTCCAGAGTTTTGAGTGCACATACAGACATAAGGTCTATTCGCGTACTTTCCCGAGCTGAGCACTAAACATCTGTCAAACTAAAAAAATTGAGCGTAATTCTCGCAGAGAGCGAAAAATTGACTCCAAAGTACGTGTATAGATTTCTAGCTACTTCGAGCCACTTACATCTTTGTTTCCTGGATCTTGTCACGACAGTTGGGTTTTCAAAAATTCGTTTATTTAATATTTACCATTTTGCAACAAATTAAATGTTCTAGGAGAACATTGGAAAACCACCGTATTTTCTTTATTTTCGCACATTTTATTTCAGCGCATGACGTTTGACGGATTTTGATGAATTTATGTGAACTTTGTGGATTTGACATATTTATCAGTACTAACCCGTTGAAATTGTCTGAGCTGTTTCGAGCCAAGAGAGGAACTGCTCGTTACTCGTTATTTTGCTAATTTTCTCTTTTTCTGTCATTTTTGATGAGTACGTGGATAGACTTTGTGCGATTGCGATCGATTTATACCGATTGCGTTCGATTCAAACCGCGTACGCGAACGAACCTATAGTCTCATTCCGCAAACTGCTTTATTTTGACAATGTCCGTTGTCAGTAACACTGATGTTACCCTACCTCAAGTCAACGACATCCCTGCAATAATCATCTGCTGGTGAAAGATGGAAAGGAGGGGGGTGAATAAAAAAAGATACATAATTTTGGAGATACGACGCCGGAGAGACGAAAGAAAGAACAGAAAATAATTTTGCGGAATTAAAACAGAAAAAACTAAAAGTAATACAGGGAATTTGAAGCTTACACTTTCAAACACCGAATCGAAAAATCTTCTTCATCAATTGGTTTGAATTTTATTATTATTTTTTTTTGAATTTGAGGTGCCACAACCTATTTTCCTATCCGTCTAATCTATTGTAAAGTGCCACCTATCGGGTCCAAAAGTATCCTATATTCTAAGTCTTGCTAAACAGTAAATACAGTAATACGAATAAATCAAAGATCAATATTATGTATTATGTAAAGGGTTTTTCAACAGGGACGCTACAAAAGTAGAGCGACAGGGACAGCAAACGACGCCGAATTTCTTGCCGCTCTTTTGACATTTCTCTTCAGTAAGGTTTGCCATTTCATGATCGAAAGATATACGAGCCAACAACGAGTCGAAATTATTAAAATTTACTATCGAAACTCGAAGTCAGTGGCCTCAACGTTAAGAGCGCTATGTCCAAAAAATCATCTTCAGCGATGAGGCTCATTTCTGGCTGAATGGCTTCGTCAATAAACAAAATATGCGGTATTGGTCAGGCAGCAATCCACAAGTACTCCATGAGTCATCATTGCATCCCGAAAACATTACGGTTTGGTGTGGTTTATGGGCCGGCGGCGTCATTGGGACGTACTTCTTCCGTGATGATCAAGACTGGGAAGCGCTACCGTTCAATGATAACGGAATATTTTTGGCCCCAATTGGAGGACAACGTGTTATATCACGAAATAGTCCAGTCGCTTGGCCGCCTCGGTCGTGCGATTTGACGCCGTTAGACTATTTCCTGTGGGGCTACGTCAAGTCTATGGTCTATGCCAACAAACCAGCGACGATTGATGAACTTCGTACGAAAATCGAACGTGA
Organism: Cheilosia vernalis; assembly: GCA_949126925.1. Taxonomy (NCBI): domain Eukaryota; kingdom Metazoa; phylum Arthropoda; class Insecta; order Diptera; family Syrphidae; genus Cheilosia; species Cheilosia vernalis. The sequence continues at coordinate 48,818,550 of OX421358.1, forward strand.
AATTGCAGCAGTATCGGCCGATTTATGCTTGAAAACCGTCGAAAATTGGGTTCAGCGTCTGGACTTCTGCAAGCGTGCCCGTGGTGGCCATGCAAAAGAAATCGAGTTCCATACATAATGGCATCGAACGTATTTTCACAGGAATAAAGAATCGCATTGATATCCAAAACCGTTTTTGTTTTATTAAAAAAAAACTTTGTAGCGCTCTTATTGAAAAACCCTTTATGTATTTATATACATAGATGATTTAAAATATACATTTTTTGGAATTTGAAAGTGCATTTCCCTATGCACACTTTCAGAACCTCCTTTATCCCCTCGAATTTATTTTTTCGCAACAAAAAGTAGCCTGGAGGGTTATTCCCAAATACGCGGCGGATCGTATCAAAAGCGATACCTTAATTTCGCCCGTGTTCGCTTTTGCTTGTTCTCAAATGCGAACTTATCTTTCTAGTGCTCTCCAGTTATTTCCATTCTGACTTCCAATTTGTCATTTATTTTTGCAAACTGGTACGGCTCATTAACAAAATTTATTGGATTTTTTTTTACATTTGAACGTTTTAAAAATACATAAAAGGTTTATTTAACAAAAAAAATCTGTAATTTTTTTCTGTTGTATTTTTCCCAACATTTTAGCTATGCAATACGCACACGCACGTGTGGCACCAAATACATACATACTACGCATTGTCAATATTATGGGATTCCCCGAATTAAATAATTCAGTGCATTTTTATGTAGAAATGTTGAAAAAATTTCTGTTCACGTTTTAGAGCTTTTAGATTTGTTCACGTTTTAGAGCAGTCAATGTAAAAAATACAGTGTTCATGTTTTGGGTTAGTTCACGTTTTGGGGGGTTCACGTTTTCCAATGTTCACTGATCGTACAATGGATTTTTGAAAAAAGTATTTTTTTTTAAATTTAGTTTTTTTTTTCTGTTAACGGAAACCGGCGATAACGATTTTGAACAAAATGCAAACTTAGAGTCAAATGGATGTTTTCAAAACTATTGTGTCCTCAATTTTCGATTTGCTGAAGACTCTGAAAGTCAGTCAGACTCGCACTAAACGAGAAAGTTTCGTGCGACCCAGTCGTGCATTTTATTATTGATATTGATTGATATCTTAAATCAATTATAATCATACATTGTGCTCATACCAATCGTTCTCTCACAGTATCAAAAATAAATGAAAAGTAATTTTAGGTTAACTCAAATTAAAGTTTCTGTTTGACAGCTTTCAGTATGATAGAGTTCAGTGCCTTGATTTTGTGCGGTTTTTGAGGCGATGTCGCTAGGGAACGGCCCGAATCGGATTTGAATGTGTGAGTGAGCCGCGCGCTGTGACCAACGTGACCGTTGTGCAATAATTTGGCACTTTTTTCGAGGATCATGATACAATTTGTTGCTACTGTATCCCTTTTTTTTAGTTTGAAAAGGAACTTTGCAATTTTTAGAAACACTGTGATTTTGAAATAGTAAAATATAACGCTGCTGTTTATCAGAACACGATTATAGTGTTACGAGAGCCAATAATTGTTAAATATTGTGCGAAAATTCTTAAATTTCAGAGAATCTTTACAAATGAAACTTTTTTCTTACACCGCTCTTTTTTTTTGCTACTTTTCAGAATTTTGCAACAATCTTCCGGATTGTTAGGGAAAGGTTATAAATTTTAGTTTTAGTTTTACAATATTGACTGTAAATACTCGTAGATCATTCCCACCCAACTTTTCTTTTATACATTGGACCAAATCACTTTACAATTAGATGTCATTTAGATTGTTCCGCTTGTGAGCTAGACACTAGACACTACTTCTATGAAACAGTAGATGCCCGTTTCCAAATAAATTTTGAAATGAAAACCTTTTAGCTTTGATTTTTATTTATAAATATATAAAAATTAATTGAATATTGTTCATAAATTATGCCTATCAATTAATTTTTTTATCTACTTTTAAGATCGCGTTCAATTAAGTTTTAAAAAGTCCCTAAAAAAGGGCGATGAAAGAAAAATGTGCCTTTTTCTGATGCTACTACGTAAATTTAGTATTTTCTCCCAATATTTAGCAATTATTAGCCGGCTTTACGCTATGATGGGGAACCGCGTTATATTTTAAACATATTCATTTTGAAATCACAGTTTTTGAAAAAAATTTTAAGTACTATTCACATGAGCGCTAGTTGCGAACAAATGAATTTAATTGTATTTATGAATTGAAAATTGATTTTTATACTAGCTCAATTTATAATTATTACAGCAATTGAAAATTCTTGCAGCGAACTGTCCCACTTTATTCACAATAAAAAAATTCTATCGAAGTTAACATTGAACAATGATTGAAGTGTCAAAAATATTCGCTTGTTCGTTCGCAATTGGCTCTCATGTGAATAGTCCTAAAATGTGAATTTTCCAACTAATAAAAAGGAATAAAGGAATAACAAATTGTATTAGTGTCCTCGAAAAAGGTACCAAATTGTCGCACAACGGTCACGCTGTTCTCATCCGACATCCTTCTCGCTACCTAAAAAGGTTGCGTCTGGGAAAGATCGCCTGGAATTTCCCGGAACAAAGCAATATAAGAACAGGAAATATGGGAAGTTGTCAGTTCGCGATATCACTCACACATTTATAGAATCCGCTATACGTGAACCCTTTCCGACACCGCCATTGCGGCAAAAACCGAACAAAATCAAGGCACAGGGGTCGAATTACCACATCAGTTATCGAGTGAATGAAATGCATACGATATCGAGTGATCGAGTAACTACATTGGGATGATCACATACGAATGGTCACGTATCGAATGCATATTTAAAATTGTACCAATTGTACTAGCACAATTCTGCTACATTCATGTTTGACGGCGAACAAATGTCAAATGTCTTGTTTTTCTGTGAATTTTTTGAAAATAAATTGGTGTTTGTTTATAAATTATAAAGCTTTAAATGGAATATTTGCTGTACTTATCATCTTCTGAGTTTGAAGATGGACATGTCGAGTCCATTGAACGAAAGCGTTTAAGACCCGTTTTTTGATACTACTGATAGCGATTTAAGTTCCACTTAAAATCTTATGTGACAGTTTATGACAAGGAAAAAGCAGCCCATAAGGTATTTAAGTAGAACTTAAATCGCTATGAGTAGTATCAGCAAACGGGCCTAAGAGATTTTAAATAACTTAAGCTTTCGATTACAGTTAAATTAAGCGATTCAGAGTGAATAAGAGTGCATTCGTTTTTATTATGGATAAAATACGTTTTAGTGGAAGTACCACAACCGCCGTCCCAGCTCCACTGCAATTAGCTGCAACTTTGTTTTTACTAGTGTCATCAACTGCAACAGGCAACACTTAAATGTTGCACCAATTGTATTGCTGTCCCGCTCCCCAATTCCATTTTTGCCTTTTTCCTTTTCTTCCTTGACAAAAGCCAGTAGTCGTGCGGTAGCCGCGTAGTAGAGTCGTAGAGAACAATAAAGATTAAAGATTATTTTGTGAGTTAATTTCTTTTATTCAAATATTCGGTCATCGTGACACTAGGAAGTGGAGGATATTAACATTCTATTGGTATGGTTTAATTTATGCAATAACATTTCATTTATTTCATTTTGAATTTAAAAAATATTTGTTTAAGGCAACGATTGCTTAATCGGAATGTCGCAAAGCGCAGTCTCAAAAATTGTTTCCAACACTTGTGCGGGAATGGAAGAAATCTTGTGTCCAGAAAATATAATTTTTGAAAAGAATTGGGATGAGTCCAAAGATTTTTTTTTTTCCGAAAATACAAGATACCGGGAGGTCAGTTGATCACATATTTCAGAAGTATATAAAAACTGGAACAGTTTTTTCTTATTTAGTTATAGGATGTGTAGATGGTACTCACATCGGGATGCAAAAACCGCACCAAAACGAGCATATGTTCTTTAATCGGAAAGGTTTTCACAGCATCAATTTAATGATCGTAAATAAAAACATATTAAGAGAATCTATAAATATTTTCTAATTCTATACTGAAAGTAATACTTCAATGTTAAATAATATAAAAATCACATAAGGGGATAGGTCTCATTTCAAATTATTGTTTTTTCAGAATCTCCAACTGAAGCTCTTTAATTTGGTGTTTTAAAGAATTTACATCCATGAAAATCCTGTACTTTTCCTCTTCCATTTCAAGAATGCGCTCTTGGATACGGAGTTTACGCTCCTCCAGTTCCAAACGCTTGTCAAATGTTATTTTTATTTGTTTTGTTTGTTTTTTTGAGTATAGGCCGAACCACATCAAAATCCACATTCGGAGGGTCATCAAAGTCATCATCATTTGACAATGAACTGCTATTCTCATCTCTGTTATGTGTTTCATATGTTTCTGTTGGATTGACACAAGTTGAGTAGCTGTTTCCAACTACATATGGTGTTAATGGCAAAGGTTCTGACGATTTTATGGAGTTGCTTTTAACTGCATATGATGTTGATGGTTCTATTGGTGTTTGTATTTGTGAGTAGCGGCTTGCAACTGTCGAGTTGGAATATTGTGAATTCTGTGAATATTCTTGTTGTGTTGCACTCCTTCCGAAGGTTTTCACAGCAAGTCCTTCCACTGCTACCTCTAGTCCACATGCTGCAGAAATTTCGGTGTCCAGCTGGCTCAAAAGTTTTTCTTCGTATGGACCACCTCCAGTTTTCTTTTTTGAAGATTTGTTGAAAGACATTTTATTTTTAATCTGATATTTTTGATCAGAGAATGTCTACGAAAACAAAAGAAAGTGAAATGGAAACACAATGTACACAATACTCACCTTTCTCCAAGATTTTGAATCTTTAACTGGTGGCCCCTTAGAGTTAAATTTTTGGGCCAACTCATTCCATAACTTGTTGGAAGTGGCTTTCCCCTGTGCGCACGTCAGAATATTTTTCGCAAGGTCGGGGTGACGGCTCATAAAACTCGCTAAAATCTCTTTTTGCAGTGGATTTATTTTATTTAAGCTCGACCTACATTAAAATAAAAATAATAAACTAAAAATAGGTAATGTAAAATTATCAAAATAGAAATATCTTATGTCGTTTTCGATTTGGCTTTTCAGATTTTGATCTGAGATTTCAGATTTCTGCTGCCAAATCGAACATGAAATCTGAATTATATTGGTATGTGTGTGTGTTGAGTTGGCGGCAAAAAAACATTTTTGGACTTGCACTCGAAATCCATTTCAATTGATTTTCACACATTTATAGTACTGCATTTCCAAATCATTTAATATAAAAACTCGATCCCATACGCGTTTAATAAATAATTCAGTTAAAAAAGCAATAATTCCAACGATAAACATTTCGTAACCGACGCTGTGTGTCATAAACATTGGTGTTAGTGAAAGTATGTGTAAAATCTGAGGAAAAATTGAGATTTCTCAAAAGTGATCTGAGATCAAAAAAAAAAGATTGATTTTTGTGGCAAATCGAACATGAAAAGCAATCTCGGTTAAAAAAAAAAATTGATTTTTTGTCAAATCGAAAACGACATTACATTTTCTCTCGTAAAATTAATCCATTCGACACCACAAACCCTACCGTATGAAAATATACTCTATCACTGATGACAGAATGTCAAAATTCGATATTCGATACTCGATACTCGATCTCGTATGCAATCATAACAAATCAACATTTTTCAGTGACGTATTGCTCGCTAACTGATGTGGTAATTCGACCCCAGTTTGAAGTGCCTATGCATCCTAACAGTGAGCTTAAATTTTTGGGATGAAGGTTAACGACCTACATTTTTGTACCGTGTCCGAATGTCTCAATTGAGTCCCACATAAAACTTTAGAGAAAATTAAATTTATTAGATAGAGTGAAAGGTGTACATATATGTATTTGAATGAAATTTGTTTTGTTATTCGGGTATGCTACAGAGTAGCTACTGGTTTAACACCATACGAAGTACATAAATATTACTTGAACAAAATATGTAAGTCGTATTCATAATTTTTAATATTTTTTGTAATGATTTCAGATGAACCAGAGACCCGCAGAGACGATTGGAATCGTGGTGGAGGGCGTTTCCAAAACAACCGCAACGTGGATCGTCGCGATGAGTTTCGTAACGATCGTCCTCGTGAGCGCAACAATAGGGAAGAGGGTCCCCGAAACGATCGTTGGGTGGAAACTGAACGACGTAGCGAAACTACGGGTGGAGCTCCACATTCGTACGGGGGTAAATGGAAGGATGATAAAAGAGGTGAAGTTGACTATACCTCTCTCGGACCGCGTGATGAGCGCATTGAACTTGAACTTTTTGGCACTGCTAACACTGGTATTAATTTCAACAAATACGAAGACATACCCGTGGAAGCGACGGGCAATCAGGTCCCATCACATATCACAACGTTTAATGACGTCAACTTGACGGAGATAGTTAAAAACAACATTGCGTTGGCAAGGTATGACACGCCGACACCGGTTCAAAAATATGCAATTCCAATCATCATAACTGGTCGTGATTTAATGGCATGCGCCCAAACTGGATCTGGTAAAACTGCCGCATTTTTGGTACCAATTCTTAATCAAATGTATGAACTTGGTGTATCAATGCCACCACAAGCAAATCGGTCCTACGGTCGACGTAAGCAGTATCCATTGGGATTGGTCTTGGCCCCGACTAGGGAATTGGCAACTCAAATTTTCGAAGAAGCTAAAAAATTCTCTTATCGCTCGCGAATGCGTCCAGCTGTTCTTTACGGAGGCAATAATACAACGGAGCAAATGCGGGAACTGGATCGCGGCTGTCATTTGATTGTTGCAACTCCAGGACGATTGGAAGATATGATAACTCGTGGAAAGGTTTGCCTCGATAACATTCGTTTCTTAGTTCTCGACGAAGCAGATCGAATGCTTGATATGGGTTTCGAACCCCAAATACGACGTATTGTTGAGCAAAGTAATATGCCTGCTACTGGCGAGCGTCAAACTTTAATGTTCTCCGCAACATTTCCTAAAGCCATTCAGGAACTGGCAAGTGACTTTTTGCATAATTACATTTTTCTTGCAGTTGGCAGGGTAGGTTCCACCTCTGAAAATATTACTCAAACAATCTTATGGGTGTATGAACAAGATAAAAGATCTTATTTGCTGGATTTACTGCAATCAATCAAAGAAGGGCCAGAATATTCTAAGGACAGCTTGACTCTAATTTTCGTTGAAACAAAGAAGGGGGCTGACTCTCTTGAAGAATTCTTATATCAATGCAATCACCCTGTTACAAGTATTCATGGTGACCGTACGCAAAAGGAAAGAGAGGACGCACTTAGATGTTTCCGATCAGGAGATTGCCCAATACTTGTGGCTACTGCTGTCGCTGCACGTGGTTTAGATATACCACATGTTAAACACGTTATAAACTTTGATTTACCATCTGATGTAGAAGAATATGTGCATCGCATTGGTCGAACAGGAAGAATGGGCAATCTTGGTGTTGCAACAAGTTTCTTCAATGAAAAAAATCGCAATATCTGCACCGATTTGATGGAGTTATTAATTGAAACCAAACAAGAAATTCCTAACTTCCTTGAAGAAATGATGGCTTCAGATCGCTCTCATACTGGTGGTAAAAGATCATCAAACCGCGGTAATGGTAATCGATATGGCGGTGCGTTCGGTTCCCGAGATTATCGTCAACAATCTGGGTCAAACCCGAGGGGAAATAGCAATCGGTCAGGAGGATCATACCGTAGCAATGGCAGTTCATCCTTTTATGGTAAGATTTGTGAAATTATTCTGTACAAAATTAAGTTTCGAAACATTATATACATATATGTATATATTTTGAGAGATAATCGAATCAGACCACCATTGACGGGTCTCTTTTCGTCTTTCTACCACTGTAAATCTTACCCAGAGAGTCTATCTCTAGATTTCTCCAGAGTTCTTCCCTGGGTTCGATTCCAAGTGTTAACGCTAGCATCTGTTTATGTGAGATCTGTTTCATCGACCGGGTCTGCACCCAATGATGTCCCAAGATCTTCATTCTTCTGCCAGCCAAAGCTGAGGCATATTTTGCAGGTATCATCCTCTCTAAGGCCCATCTTCCTTAAGTGATACCCGAAATTACCATGTCCTGTAGACAAAGCCACCACCCGTTTTAATGTTCCTCGACTCATGCTTAGAACCCTTCTTTGAGTGGAGCAGGTCGGCCACTTAATTGCCATTTTAGCCTGTCTACATTGTTCCACAGTTGACTACCTATTCAGGTGTTCTGCCGTGATCCATTTGTGAATCAGCTGTTCAACCATTCCTCTACCAATTGAAGCGAATGGTTCTAGTCCCAGCTACTTTTTAGTTGACCCCTAGTTCCAGCTCTTCTGAATAGATACCGGCACCCGCTCCGCCATCCATCATGGATCCATCTGTGAAAATCACTATTTCACCACTCCTTTTTTCTGGAAGTAATCCGCCCTCAATATGAGTTTGGTGATTCCTTCCCATAATATGCATCATTGTGATCACATCCATAGGCATGTTCAGCTCCCTAATCTCGTTTTTGGCGAGTTCCAGGATCTTCCTATGTCCATAGATGGTACCACGATTGTGCCATTTCGCATCTCGATGCAAACGAAGTGCCGTTAGGGCCGCTGTTTTCTTAATAAATAAGTCTAGCGGTAAGATCCCCAGGATCACTACCAGTGAGCTTGTTGGTGTTGTCCGTATTGCACCTGTAATTTCTATACATGCCAAGCGTTGAACCCTATCCAGGTGCTTCCTCACAGTTTTCTGGGAGGCTTTCGCCCACCATTCAAATGAGGCATATGTGATAATGGGCCTATTTATCATCTTATACATCCAGTATGCTGACCTAGGCGAGAGTCCCCACCTCTGTCCACATACACGTTTGCACTGATGTAATACCCTTTTTGCCTTTCTGACCTTCTCCTCAACGTGGTAGTTCCAAGTAAGTTTAGTATCTAGATAGACTCCCAGATACCTAACCTTCTTGGCCGTTGTTAGTTCCGATCGGAAAAGTGTTAAGGGCCGAAATTCCAGATTTTTCCTCTTTCTAGTGAAGACTATTAGATCTGTTTTCCTCGCATTAATGGAGAGCCCTTGTTCCAAACACCAGCGCTCAACCACTCTGACTGCATTCTATCTGCGGTGACGTCTATGAATTTGCCTCTGGAAATTATTACTATGTCATCGGCATATCCCATTGTGTGAATACCAGTCGCCTTAAGTCTATCGAGAAGAGAGTCCACAGTGATATTCCACAGTGTAGGTGAGAGAACACCTTGTGGGAAACCTCTGCTAACCCTTCCTCTGAGATTTGAGGTTCCCGTCTGAATATTTATCGCCCTTGTGTTCAACATATTGTCCACCCATCTTACCACTAGTGGGTTAACCCTATGTTTTTCCAAGGGTTTTTTTTCAGATTTTCAAAGCATATTTTATCGAAGGCACCTCAATGTCCATTATAGTGGTCATCGCAATACCACCGGTATTTAGCTCTTCCTCCGCAGCGCGTACTACTTGATGTAGCTGTTTCTGTAGAAACCCGCCCGCCATGTAGGTATGCTGTCTACTTTTTAAAGGATATATCTTAAGCGCCGTACTCTCCATATAGTCCACCACCACCCTTTCCAATGTTTTTAACAGAAAAGATGTCAAGCTAACTGGTCTGAATGCCTCCGTGTAATTCTTTTTCACCGGCTTTGGAAGTAAGACCACATTTGTCTCCCTCCATGTAAACGGGATGTAGCCTATCCATCCTGTTCGTTCCTTGTTTCCTTGGAGCCCAGGACTGATCGGACGTATAGCTTCCTGGAAAGTGTACCTCCATTAGAACCTCATTTGTGTGATCCAGTGTTTCCACCATCTCTCTATTACGAATGAGTCCGATCTTGGAAACGGGATCTCTCGAGACAATCTTTTTTAGTCTACTGACTTCAGATGTACTCCTCATACTCGAGCAAAAGACCCTCCATGACTCCCTTTTACGTCGTCGAAGAGTAACATTAAGCTCTTTCTTTTTCGCCTTGTATTCATCCCATGCTTCGGGTTCTCCCCTCCTCATGGCGTGATTGAAAGCCTTCCTCACCGCCTTCTTTAGCTTTTCGAGTTCCCGGCACTACCAAGACGTAGGATCTTGTTTTTCCACTTAAGTAGGTGTGCAAGCCACTCGGTACGCATCTTCAACAGCTGGTTGCAGATGCTTCAGTTGTGATTCTACGTGCCAAGTGTTTTTCGGTATTCCAAGTGCCGTTATATTCAGTTTTTCCCTCAATGCGTCACTGTATTTAGTCCTATCCGTGTTCTTCGGAATTCTAATGTTCTAATTCGTTCCTGCTCCTGCATGCATTCACCAAAGACTCTAACTCTCTTGTCTTCGGAGGAGGTTCCGGTGAATCATACGGCAATTTATATGCATGAACTCCGTGCCTCACCAGGATGCAGGACCTAATTCTTTCGCTGGTTTGCGCATAATGCAAATCAGCCATTCTATTTGGGAGTCCTCTAATCTTTCCTCTAAAGATCCAAGGCTCCTGTATCAGGGCTATATCAAACGAATCCTCATCAAAACATTTAGTCATCATTGCTGATGCTGCTTTGCTGTGATGAAGGTTCAATTGAATCATCTAAGCTTTTCCCGATACGGGCCCACCTCCCGCCCGACTTGTGTTGATCCCATATCCATGGTGTCTATCACTTCGTCACCCTACCGGGTGGCTTTCCAAGTTGAGTCTTTTCCGATGATCCTTGGAACTTCACGAATGCTATGTCCAACCCACAGAAGAGTCTATCTCCTGCTTGTCTAACCAGCATCGCTTCCTCCCTCGGGCACCAGATCGTCAGCTTGATTCCACCAATTTTGTTGTCATCATATCTTTCCACATGAATAACCCTCCATTTAGAAGTGTCCTTCACACAGGAATTTTGACGACATAGTCTGGCTAGGATGACATCCTTGCTCACGGGTTGACCGGGAACAAAAATTATCAACCTTTCCACATCTAGTATGTGAAGCCTCCTATAGGTCGGTCATCTTCCCTACAGTCTCACATAGCCAACCCTTGGTTTTCTGGTTACCGCATTTTATTGCTATAATCCCTTCCTCCAAGGTTATCCCCTTTACACCGATATCACCTGCATTTGTCGGAAGTAAGTCTAGAGCCCCCAGCAAAGCATTTTTAAAAATACTCAGCTGTGAAGCAGCTATCCCCCCTCTCGACTCATGTCGGCAACACCCATTTGGAGATCGTTCGCCGCTATTTGAGCAAAGGTTTTTACGCCCTTGTCAGCTTTGGCTCTCCCACCCCTAGTGTATGACTTTGCATCATCTGCTTACTTTGCTCTCCTTCCCAAAGCTTAGTTCAGCTTTCGCTTTACGTTGCTAGGTCCAGGTTGGTCTGCCTTGCAAGATTTCTGCTTTTCGGGCTGACTACTAGTCCGTTTTACATGTTGTCCATCCACATAACCACTGCAGTGTGGTACCTGTGGGCTGACCCCATGTTGAACAGACTGTCCGTCCTCCTTTCCGCCTTCCGTCCCCTTTTTCTCAGTTTCGGGTGGATTCATGGTTCCGGAACACTTGAACCGTTGGTTTCCTAAATCCATCGTCTTCTGCACCGCATTGTCCACCTCCACTGACGATTGGTCTGCTAACTCTTTTGGTTTCCCATTAGAGTCCATCGACCCATCGAGCTTATTCGGGTTCATTCCAGCATCTTCGAACGCCTTCTCGACCCCTTCTAAGCCTTCCACCTCATTTTCCGAAGGCTTTGTATTTTTATTTTTATTTATTTGTTCCATATATGTACCCACGAGTAGGGGAGAATTAAACACACCGAATAGGCAGAGATCCCCAATACCTATCCTACTCAACTACATTACAGCAGAGTATTGAGCTGCGCCTGAGGAGTCTCCATTAGCGATTCAGTTACCCCTGAACCCTGTGAACCAGTAGTTTTACCTTTATCACAGCTCCCTCGACATTGCAGACCAGGACATCTTGGAGTTAAGGGTTGATCAATTGATCTTAGTTTTTCAATTCACATTCAGCTCTACCAGAGGAGTTGGGCCACTACCTTGATCTAGCATCCTGTTCCTCTACTTAAGCCGCCCCACCACGACAAGGTGTCAATCTTCGGATAAAGGTAGATGAAATTACCGACGGATGAAAAACATTAAAAAAACACTTTCTAAAAGATATTGCCATATTGTAGGAGAACAAAAATCATTGAAATATGTTAAAGTGATATATGCGATGGTGCCTTTCTGCTATTAGTTGGGACCAGGTGGCATCAAAAGTGCCGTTGATCGCGAAATTGAAATATGTTTGTGTAAATCGACGGTAACAAGTCATACGAACATCATAAGCTAGGTTAGACAAGCCAAGGAATGTGTAATAAATTAGTTATCAAAAAAAATAATGTTGCCATATGGAAAATTGATTAGTTTAAGTTGGGCTGTGACATCATTATCACATAGCAAGCCTTACGTTTAAAACATTTTTTAGGAAATGCCTAGCTCTTTCAGAAAAATTCTTCTGCTCAATGTTTTTGCTTATATTTGCATATCTTCTTCTCTACATCTATAAAAGAGAACACTTTTTCCTGTTTGTCCGCGAGTAGAGAGTAGGAACGTAACGATACCTCAGCAATATATACATCTCAATCGATTTGCCGTGAGTAGCGGTATTACCTAGGATGGTCTTTAGTATCTTAAGTCCGTTTTTGGGCATTTTAACCCATTTTATATGATTTTTTAATTAAAAAACACATATTTTATGGTTTACACACATATTACTACGAAATGGCTGAACAAATTTGAATATGACTTATTTCTTCGATTAGCACATTTCCTGGTGAAGAGATTCATGTGTCAATCATTATTCTGTGCGTAGGTCATTGCAATCAATAGTGCGGACCCATCCACGTTTATCAAACAAACTTTTTCTTCTCTCTTCATTTTTTTGTACTATGTATTGTAGGCTTAGAATGTAATTATTTATTTTGTATTTGTCTTATAATAATATATATGTAAATGCTTCAATGGAACATAACTGGAGTAGCAAGTACAAATTATGTACAGCCAAAAAATAAACATTCGTTGGAATTGCGTAAATGTACAGTGGCAGGTACACAGGAATAAAGCAAATGAAGGAAATAAAAGCACACATACAAGATTGCGAGTCGATGCGAACCACAAAAGATTTCTCTACCTATCCGAGTAGGCCTACCCGTGCACTTTTCGCTCCCTTGCCCAGTCATGTGGCAACATATTACGTCGGCTCCTGATTATCACCATTCGCGACGTGTAAAAGCCGACATAATTACACTTAGGTTAGGTTAGGTAAATGGGTAGGTAGAGCAGGATGAGCCCTGCAATACCTCACTTAGGTCCTCGTGGACCCATTGTGATGCCCTTCATTCTTTAGGGGTTACCCGTTGGTGTACCATCGGTGGTCTCCATCATCCTCCTTTGTGGTTATATGACGCTGTCTAGCCATCCCGATCTCCTCAGAAACCTGCAAAGATCAGACAGAGAGACATCAGAAAGTTCATGTACGTCATGGAAGTAGTAACTTCCAAGTGTTCTGTTCCTCAAGTGACAGAGAGACGGGCAATGACAAAGGAAGTGAGGTGTGTCCTCGTGGACCTCCTCGTCTTCGCAGCCTCTACATATGTCGTCATCTTTGAGATTTAGTTTCATTAAGTGGCTTCTTAGGTAGTTGTGGCCAGTCAGAGCTCCCACTAACTTAGATAGCGATGACCTATCAAACTGTAGAAGTTTGTTGGTCCGACCTCTGTTGTATTCTGGCCAAAGCTTCCTTGATATTTCACAGGTAGTGAGTTCTTTCCACCTGTTGTTGGTTTTCATTCGAATTTTGTTCTCCACTCGCTCTCTAAGATTGCAAAGTGGTGGCTTGATCGATTGAAGTGCTCTGTCAGGATCCATTTTGGATCCCTCTCTCGCCAGTTCATCCGCCCTCTCATTGCCGGTTTTGTCACTGTGTCCAGGGACCCAGCAGAGATTGGTGGTGTGCTGCGAGCAAAGAACTTTGAGCTCCTCGCGGCAGCGGTGGACTAATTTGGATTTTATTTCATTGGCAGAAACTGCTTTTATTGCCGCCTGGCTGTCAATGAAGATGGTAATATCGCTGCCTGATATTGCCGATATCGACGCCCTACGGGCCGCTTCTGCGATTGCCAGAACCTCCGCTTGGAAGACACTACTGCTATCAGGGAGTCTGATGGAGCAATGTATATTTAGTTCTTCAGAGAATATGCCGGCACCAGTTCCACAGTCCATCTTTGACCCATCTGTGTAGATGGATATTGATTTTCTTTTTGTGGGTTCATTAGTGTTCCATTCTTCCCTACTCGGAAAGGAGCAGGTGAATGGTCTGTGGAAGTCTAGACGGGGAGTCATATAGTCGGATGTGACGACGCTCCCTACGTATTTGCCTAATATCTTTGCATGCCCAAAATTGCAAGGGTTCCAAGTGTTTATTTGGCACAACCTTAAGGCACTTTTGGCAGCAGATTCTTCCATGTATAGGTCTAGAGGTGTCAGATTAAGGATTGCCTCTAATCCAGCAGTAGGTGTCGTTCTCATGGCGCTGGTTGTCCCTATGCATGCTATTCTTTGTATTTTGGTCATCAACTTAAGATTGGTCGATTTGTTGGCGGCTTGCCACCAGACTATACTACCATATGTCAGTATTGGTCGCACGATTGCTGTGTACATCCAGAGGATAATGCTGGGGTTTGGTCCCCAGCTTCTTCCGAAGATGCGGTTACATGCGTAGAAGGCATTCGCTGCTTTCTTAACTCTTTCATTAACATTCGGCTTCCAATTAAGTGTTCTATCAAGGATAATTCCCAAATATCTTGCACTATCTGCTACCCTTAGGGGTATACCTTCCAGAGTTGGTGGCTGGAATTGCGGTATTGTTCTTTTATTCGTGAACAAGACAAGCTCGGTTTTCTGCGGATTGACCCCAAGGCCGCATTGCTTTGTCCACGTATTTAATTCCCTAAGGGAGTTACCTAACAGGTCGCTTACGGTCGGTAAAAACCTCCCTTTCGTAAGTATAACTACATCATCTGCATATGCAGTTACCTTGACTCCCAAGTTGTCAAATTTTATAAGTATTTCATTGATGACAAGGACCCAGAGTAAGTGGGAGATGACTCCTCCTTGCGGAGTGCCTCTCGAAGCTGTTACTCTGAGGTCAGTGTCACCTAATTTCGCGTTGATATTTCTTTCTCCGAGTAGGTTCACGATTACATTTGTGAGAGATTGATCAACATTCGAGTTCTGAAGACATCTCTTCACTGCGCAGATCTTAACATTATTGAAGGCTCCTTCAATGTCTAGAAACGCAGCTAGTGTTTATTCTTTGTGGTTTAATGACTTTTCTATAGTGCTTACGACCTCATGCAATGCAGTTTCAACTCCTTTGCCTTTTGTATAAGCATGTTGAGCCGAGGATAACACATTGTCGTCTAGCCGGTCACGTATAAATACGTTTAATAATTTTTCAAAGGTTTTAAGAATGAACGATGTCAGACTTATAGGCCTGAAGTCTTTGGCAGTAGTGTGGCTGGATTTCCCTGCCTTCGGAATGAAGACAACTTTGACCTCTCGCCAGGCTTTGGGAATATAGCCGCACTCTAGACTGCGAATAAAGATTCTTTTAAGAACCGGTATAATGGTGGTCTTAGTTTTCTGGAGCATAATTGGAAAAATCCCGTCGCATCCAGGGGATTTGAACGGGGAGAATGTGTCAATTGCCCAGATTAGTTTTTCTTCAGTTATGAGTTGTTCTGGTATTGTCGTTATTACGGTATTATCTCTTGACTGGTTAGTTTGGTTAGTGGTACAGCCTGGAAAATGAGTCTGTAGTAACAGATTGAGAGTCTCCTCGCTAGATTGTGTCCACTTCCCATTGTTGTCTTTGAGATAACCTGGAACCGCAGATTCTTTGCATAGGATTTTCCTGAGTCTCGCTGATTCTGTGGTGGTTTCGATATCACTACAGAACTTACGCCATGTTGTGCGTTTAGCACTGGTTATAGCTTTTTTGAATTTCCTCTGGCCAGCTTTATATGCGTCCCAGTCATTCTGGGAATTTGTGGCTTTAGCCAAATTAAAAAGAGCTCTGGTTCTTCTTCTAATTTCCACGAGGTCTTTCGTCCACCATGGTGGAAATTTTCTACTCTTTATTGTCCGTAAGGGACAGGCCCTTACGAATGCCTTGTTTAGAATTTCGTTCAGCAATACTGATGTTGCCTCGATTTCTTCTGGCGTTTCTGTTTTTTGCAGATTCAGTCTGCGGTCATTTTTCGCTACCTCCGACGAGAAATTTACCCAGTTGGTTAATCTAGGATTCCTGTATTTACCTAATGGGGGCATTTTTTCGTCAATGTGGAATTCTATAATTCTATGGTCTGAGAAGGATGGTTCTGTCGAAACTTTCCAATCCCGCACAGCAAGGGTTTGTGAATTACTAATGAGGGTGATGTCTAAAACCTCACGTCTGTTCCTTATTATGAATGTTGGTTCGTTGCCAACATTAGCTAGCAGTAAATTGTTTTTAATAATAAATTCTAAAAGAGACTCACCTCGGACATTGATGTCGGAACTGCCCCACAGTGTGTGATGGGAGTTAGCATCACCTAGGATAACGTCCCATTTCCCACGTTCTGCTGCCCTAATTAAGGATTCGGTTAGCGCGGAAGGTGGGTCGCTTGCTTCGTATGGCATATATATTGCCGCCAGTATCAGCGTCTTTTTCCCTGCCCTGTCCCATTTGACCACTGTTTGGTCGGTATCACTGAGGCTAGGTAGGAGAAAAAGTTTAATCTGTTTTCTGGCCACAATACATGTTCTAGACTTACAATTGTCTGGTACTTTGCTGTAAATAAGCAAGTCTTTTGAGTTCAGCCCTCTTATATTCCCCCGGAGAGTCCAGGGTTCCTGTATTAGGGCGATGTCTACTTTTTTGTTCTCCATAAGGAGAACAAGATTGGCACTAGCTGCCTTACTGTGATGAAGATTTATTTGCACTATCTTCATCACGAGTAACCTCTTCCTCTCCTTCCTCCTTGTGGTTAGCTACTAACAGCCTGAGTTTACAGCGCGTTACACCCACGCGGACTTTAAACTCTCGCTTACGGAGCAGTGGCAATGATTTGTGGCTAAGGAGTATGGTGACGTCCATGCCATTACTTGTGTACTCACCCGTTTCCAGGACCTTCCACTCCCTGCTTTGAAGTTCCGGATTAAGGAACTGCAGGTAGCGTTCAATCCTGTCCGCGGGTATGTATGGCCCTCGAATTTGAATTCGGCCTTTCGGTCTTGTTAGGTTCAGGATCTCCTTCCTGTCCACCACCCGCAAATCGGCATTAGGCCAAGGAGCATCGGTGTTAAGGACGAAGTTCCTTAACCATGTCAACGTTTCATTGTCGTCACATTGCATAACCTTAAACCCTTTGAAGGTGGTTATCTGTCCAAACAGCGGAAGCTTTCCTTCGGCCTTCACGATTGCGTCATTGACACCATCGAGAATGCGTTGCTCTAAAAGTTCCCATTGGCTACCGGTAAGTCTTCGATTTGGGTTACCAAGGTCGATAATTGCGACACGAAGACTTTCCTTAGCTTTATCGGAAAATTTCTGTTTCTTAGCCTGCCTACCTACAACCGGGGAGATTGTGTCGTCGTGCCTACCTCTTTTAGAGACTCCAGGTGCGCTCCCAGACTTGGACGTATCCTTAGTTGAACATACACCAGGTTTTTCGGGATTCGACCTTCCCAAGGCGGAAGGCAATCGGCATTCCTCCCTTGGTCCAGTCAACTTCCCTATCCCCAGTGGGTTCTGCTTCCTAGCTTGCTGGCTGCTGCGCCATGCACCTTCGGTTGACTTCATAGTCTCCCGGGCCCTATCTAGCTGAGCTATCTCCCTTTCCGTAAAGGAACTGGGGTCGCGGTTTTTATACCTATTCAGCAGTCGACGAGCATTTTTCCTAATTCTCGGGTTGTAGCCTACGTTGGACAGCTTGCTGCCTTCCACCGAATTCGCTTCGATAACAGCTGGGACTTCGGTTATATCCAAACATCCAGTGTCTCTTGGCTCCTCCGGCTTCTCGACAACAGTAACTGCACTGTCCAGGGTCAAGTCTGCCTCTCCCGGTGAAACATTCTTGTCCTCTTTGTCAGCTTCAATTTTCGCGGAGTCAGACGCAACGGACCCTTGCCCCGATAGGCTAAGGCATATCACAGGCACTGGCCGTCGCGTGAGAACTCCCCCGCCCGAAACTCCAAGAGAGCCAGCCCCCGGAGTGTTACTAGCACAGGGCCCATCACACTCCAGAGATTGCCTCTCCAAGAAATCGAGAGCGTTTTGAAGCCTTCGTTTGTCGTTGTCCTCTAGGTGGTGTTTTTTCTGCAGCTTCTTTATTGTCATTTTGCAGTTAACGACCTTTTTCCTAATCGACATAGAAGACGATGTTGAAAATTTGGATGAGCTGGCGATTGAACGGTTGTCCTCATCTTCGAGAAAAAGTTTCTCGAGTCTGAGGTCAACCGTATGCTCGCTTCCCCCAACCGAAGTGTCCTTATTTGATGACGGTTCTTGAAGTAAGAGGTTTTCTTCCTCCTCCGTCATGTTCGTCTGAGAATCGGATTTTTTGAAGTTCATGGTGCCCGATTCGTCTACACCAGTCACTTTGTTTGTTTTTTGTATGTTTTCTATTTTGTTCCCACGAGTAAGGGGGAAAGGGAGGTCGTTCTGTACTCACCCCCTGTATACAGAAAAGGGGAATTGGATTGAAACTAGAGGTCCCCAGGTATCTAGAGTTCGCCGCTAAAAGACACATAACATTGTGCCATACATCCCATGGGCGCGGTTGTCCACCCGGGATTATGGGTTTTATCGAGTTATTCCCCTCTAGATCCGTTATATTCCGTCTAAAGCAGTGGTACCTCGTGCAGGGTGTGGTTCTTCACCACGTATAACGATCTTGGACAGTCCCTAAGGATCAGCCCCTGGTTCCTTACCGGAAACCTCACCACCATAATTACACTTACTAAACGGACTTTGAAAATAAACGGATTCTGAAAATATATAGGTATACATACATTATGTGTATTCAATTTTGGAAAAATGGGATTGTTATATCCATATGTACGTACTTCATGTTCTTATGTATGAATTTATTAAATGACCCAGCAAAGCTAGTATATAATATACAGGGGGTACCTGCACACTTCGTAGTGCAAAATAGAAATATAAAAAAAATCAAAGTCAAATTCATTTAAATCAGTGATAAATAGTTTTTGTTGTAATACTTTGTGGTACACAATATTTTTGGCTTTTCCATTTTCGGTGTAAATATACAAGACCTATGGTTTTCCAACACGCGAACAGGCTACATATAACTGTCCATGTGAGAAAACTAGATACTCTAAAATGGCTCAACAAATTCTTAACGTTTGCCCTTGCGCCTTATTAATACTAACCGCAAACGCAAGGCGAAAAGGAAACTGAAGTCGTTTAAATTCAAATGGAATATAAGATGGAATCATTAGAATGCGTGGTGTGAATACATCTTCGGCTTTAAATTTTCCAGTTTATATAGTCGCTTCAATTACATAAGCCATTAATCTTTTAACAGAAAGTCTTGTACCATTACACAAACGTTGTCGATTAATATTCCGAAGCATAATAATAGTGACTCCAACTTTCAATTGGAGATTATGCGGAGGTTGGATAATATAATTCACAACATCTTCATTAGTAACTCTATCCACAGACTTTTACGAAACCAAGTCGCCAGGAATCTTGGATTGTATAACCATGTTTAATTCACTGAAATCTTTGTTCTTAGCAGCTAAAATAGTTCTATCACTCAACCACGCATGGCATTTAAATTGTTGTGCTATGTTAGGGAAAACGCTTTCAATCAATTCCTCTTTTGACAGTATAAAACGGCAAAAATCATTTGGCAACGTTATCAATCTGTCGATCTAGGAATGACGGGTAATGTTTGTCTGAAATGGCCTTACAATAAAATCAATGTACCATCAAATAACTCTGAATTATCTCGAACATCTTTCATTGTTCTTTCCAAAGCTTCAAAAGATTTCTTATTTGCCATAGTGCATTCACCCCAAATAATGATACCGCAACGTTCCAATAATTTTGCCGTTCCAGGTGTTTTTGAAATGTCAATGCAATTTTATTCTGGGAACGTATCTTTAACAACAACAATGAAATTAAAAACGTTTTTCCGGTTCCTCCAGTAGCATCCAAAAAATAAAGTAAGGAGACCTTTTCAAACCATTCCAATATTCCATTCATTTCCAATTTACAGGACAATGCATATCAATGTTACCTATTTTACAAACTTTGTCTTTGAATGTCGAAGAATAGCGTTTGCAATTTTTGTATTGGATGGGATGCGCCACACCCTTTTGTCCAATATTGACCAATTTTTTCCAGGAACACTCACAGGACAATAAATTAAAACTCAATCCATTCGGTGGTTTTCGAAATATAATATTTTGAATGAATTTTTTGTATGGGGGATTGCCACGCCCCTACAACTCATGAACCAATTCACCTACAAAGACCATATATACATATGAAAAGTTGAGACATTCTGTATTTTCCGAACAATAGTAGTGAAATGGCTTTGAATGTCACGATACATAAATGTCATCTATCATGAAGATGTCGTTGTAAAATCGCTCCATACAAAATGTATATGAAAATGAATTTTCTTATAAGTACACGGTTTTGTTTTCAATTTATTACAAACTAGCTGAAACCCCCGCCTTCGCCCGTGCCTTGCCTTCGCCTGTTTCAGAACAGTTGTTGGAAAAATAACATCTAAGAAATTTTCTATCTTGTAGGGGGGCATGTTTTTCGGAAAAAATGTATTTTTCTCATAACGCCTGAGTTAGCGAATAAGAGATATTTCCTACCACTGTATAAAATAATTCGTCTTCCTTCTTATTACCGTTACAGGTATTCGTTTGAAATTGTAAATCACTCTCTTTCAGTCCCGTATACATTTCACACCCTATCTCTTTCAATCCCAAGCCCCCCACACACCACATTCCATCTAAAATTAAAATGCCATTTATGGATGAATAAAATGAAATGAAATATAAATTGGCCAAAAGAGCAGGACAAAGACGGTGCAAAAGTGTCTACACCTTTCATACCTTCACCCGCTGTAGTGCGATTGAAAAGCGGGTACAATTGTATCAGTTGATAATTTATACAAATATTACAAATGTTCAGTGAATTGAAACCCAGAATTTGTTAACAAATGACGCATGTAATAATTTGAAAATTGAAAGTTTTCTTTTAGGAAAGAACTCACACATAATCCTAGTGATATTGATCATAAAATAATAGCATAAATCCTGAGGTGGGACTAACTAATATTATTATTTTATCCTTTGAAAGTCTGAATTCCTAAGTTTTCAAAAACAATGTGATGTAGGTATTTTTAATTATGGTCGTATGTTATGTCACCAATAATGTTTTTGAAATATTGACTTCTTTTAATTAAAGGCCAAGGAGGAAACATATTTGTTTTTTAAATCAAGAGCTAAGTAAATATGTAGTAAAAATAATGCTAGCATATTTAACTTAACTTCATATACCTACGAATTTCCATAACGGCAGTTACACTTCAGTCCTAAAAGCTACAATTTCAACTCGTGAAAAGTACAATCTGAAAAGTTAATTTTACATCACTGATTGGATTGTGCATGCATAGCATATTTATGATTGCATTGCACATCCAAGTATATGAGGTGTATAGGCCGCTTTACTCTTTAATGATAAGGCATCTCTCTCCTTCCTATTTAATAGATTACACACATATTCACCTGCGTTTGTGCAGAGATAAACACATAAAATAAATCGTTTCCCTTCTTATTACCGTTACGGTACCAAGTGTGTACAGGATTTATGAATGAATGAGAGACATAGGAACTGACCAAGAGAGCAAGACGAAGATACTTTTTTTTTAAAAGCAAAACAGAGATAAACAAACCTTTCCTACATATTGGACATTTCTTGTATGGCTTTTTTTTTTTCTTGGCAAACCAAACAAAATAAAAATACTACTTCTGTCTGTCTCTCTTTCCGTCGCATAAGTCTTATTTGACAGTGATACCAGATCGACAATAAGTTAAAAGAAGTTAAATAAAAAAATTTGTTAACCTACGATCAAATTAAATATTTTCTTGATTAGAAAAAAGTCATTCAAAATATATGAATGCATTCATTTTCTTCTGCGGCAAAACCGAGATCGCAAGACAGTTTGCGGTTCAAACATTTCGAAATAAAGTTGTTTGCATACCAGCCATTTTCAAATACCTACATAATATGTATTTATTTTTGTTAGCTTTCATATGGCATGTTTTTTTGAGCTTCGATCTCATCAAAGCAAAGTAAAGTAAGTTTTTCTGAACTCAATAACAACAACTACGCTATACTTGACACTTCGGGACTCGCAATAGTTGTTGTAATTGCGTGCTGAAAATCATACTTTACTTTGCTATGCTGAAATCGAAGCTAAAAAAAAACGCCTATTGTAACTTGTATTTGTTAATAATAAGAAAAGAGTAAATTTAATGAAATACCTTTTTTTTTAAATCTAATATTTCGTGGCATAAATGTGGGATTTTTTTAAATTTTGGCGATGGATAGAAGGAATTTTTTTTGGTATAACCGTGGGATAACCTGCTTCTAAAGTCTGTGATCACTGATTTGACATTTCTTTTTTTCCAGCAAACCAAACAAAATACTGCCTATGTCTGTCTCCCTCTGCGTCCCAAGAGTAAACTAATATTAAAAGAGATGTCATTATATTGCGTGTATGTTTGATTTGAGAATGAAGTGCATATCAACTCACCCAGGTGAAAATCAAAGAAATTATTTAAATTTTGCCTATTTATTCAAAAACCTTTTAAGTTATCGTGTAAATAGATAGCCTAACTGGAACCTGCAGATGTCCTCTATAAGATGGTATTTACTTTATTTAAATGCTCCCAGTATTTTCGAACGCAAAGCGTTGCAAAGCAAAAACTGAAACGAAACAAAAAAATAAATTACTCTTGTCCAATTTTTTCCGGAATTTGTGGAGATATAGAGTTAAAACAAAGTGGAGATTGTGGGCCTAGGTATCCTCTATAGGCCTGTGTAAAATGCACCAGAATATATTCAGTAGTTTGTAAGATTTTTGCATTTAAAGACAGGCAGTCAAATTCATTCTAAGTCGAACAGAACTACACCAATTTTATTTATAAGAGAAGAAGAAGAGAAGAAGAGAAGAAGAAGAAGAAGATAAGAAGAAGAAGAAGAAGAAGAAGAAAAGAAGAAGAAGATAAGAGAAGAAGAAGAAGAAGAAGATAAGAATAAGATTACATTTACATTGTGTTATCTGCAAAGCCTAGAGGGCTTGTCTGCAGAAGATCAGTCGTCGAGGTTAATATTATTATCTTGAGTATCTACCAAATACTATTCATAATTTTACAAGAGAGAATTTTATAAAAAGACAAATTTGTATAACAGATGATTTCATATAAAAAGATAAATTCATGTACGGGCGTTGGAAAAATTAGAAAAACATTGGAAAAGAAAAATAGAGAACAAATAAAAGAAGATTCACGTATTTAGGTTTAAGTACATTTCCTTAACGCTTTTCAAGAATTTTGATTTTGGAAAGTTATTCAAACTGAGATATGATGGGAGCTCATTAAATGTTGTTGGAACAGCTACAGAATATTTTCTTCGCCCATATTCGTTTAAATACCTAGGTACCAAAAATTTGCATTGCTGTCGCCTTCGTGTGTTCACAGCTTGTTGTGTTGGTATCTTGTATGTGTTGTCTTCTATAAAAGTTGATAATATCTCCATCTTATATAATTGTTCTATAGTTAAGAACTGTTTGTTGTTGTCACCATGTTGACGTAGCGACCTTTTTAGGATTTTTTGGATGCTGATATGCAGCGATTTAAGCCGTTGTTGCTGCGGCGCGTTGCCCCATGCCATGATACCGTACCTCAGGTGAGACTCCACCAAGCTGAAGTAACATTGTTGAAGTACAAATGCTGGACATCGGTTGCTAAGATGAAAAATAACATATGCAGATTGTCTTAATTTTTTTGTCAGTGCCTCTATCTGATAGCTCCATTTAAAGTTGTAATCAACTATGACACCTAAGTACTTATATGTAGATATAACGGGTGATTTTTTAAGAGGTTTAGAACTTTTTTAAAAAAAAAAACACAAAAAATTCGAAAATTCGCACGATCTAGGCGGCCAATTGACCGGCCCGAAACGTGAAATTAACTGTTCACCAAACTCGCCTCGCAATTGCGCCATTGTTTCGCGTGCTGTGTGGCATGTGGCACCGTCTTGTTGAAACCACATATCATGCAAGTCAAGAACTTCCATTTCGGGCAAAAAAAAGTTTGTTATCATCGCTCGGTAGCGTTCACCATTGACAGTAACGCTGCGATTCGCATCATCTTTGAAGAAATATGGCCCAATAATGCCGCCGGCCCATAAACCGCACCAAACAGTGGCTTTTTCGGTATGCATTGGTAGCTGTTGCAATGCTTCTGGCTGATCTTCACTCCAAATGCGGCAATTTTGCTTATTTACGTACCCATTCAACCAAAAATGAGCCTCATCGCTGAACACAATTTTTCGATAAAAAAGCGCGATGAACATTTCGAACCGAGCACGAATTTTGATAGTAAAATTCAATAATTTGCAAGCGTTGTTCATTTGTAAGACGATCCATGGTTAAATTGCAAACCAAACTGAAGCTGTTTGACAGTGACACAAGGTACTAAACACACGTCAGCTGTCAAAACCAGTGTTGCCAAAACCAAACCAGCTAAAAAAATCACCCGTTATTATCCAAAGTCATCGAGCAATCGTCGTCTGCTCGAAGAACTTGGTGATTGTTAACTTTGTGCAAACAATCATAATTGTGCATCTTGATTGTTATTTTGTGCTTAAGAATGTGCGGAGGACGTATGTGCATTACTTTAGTTTTGTTTGCATTTATTATCAAGCCATTGTCGTGACACCAGGTTGTTACTACATCGAACTCTTTCTGCATCATATTTTCCGCTGCTACAACATCCTTATGGCTAACAATAATTGCCGTATCATCTGCATATGCAAATACTGTGCTTTTTTTAAGAGCTGCAAGCATTTCGTTCATATATAAAATAAAAATCAAGGATCCTAGTTTTCAGCCTTGTGGATTTCTTCGCTTAGACTCTGTCTTATTTTAACGTTATATCTCCAGTTTCTTAAGTAACTCTCAAACCATGACAGAAGAGGTTCTCTTACTCCCGCTTTTGCCATCTGTTTTAGGATATTTCCGTGGCATAAGGTGTCAAAGGCTTTTTTAAAGTCGATAAAGAGTGCTACAGTGTTGAGATTCCTTTCTTGATTTTGGTTAATTTGATTTGCGAAATCACCGAGCAACCTATTTATACTTTTGTTTTGTCTAAATCCAAACTGATTGTTTGTTAGTACATATATTGTATTTTTCTAAATACTTAACGAGCCTTTTGGCTACAATCTCTTCAAGGACTTTATCAATAACAGATAGGATCGAAATTGGACGATGGTTTCCGATTTCGCTTTTTGTACCTTGTTTGTATATTGGTCGGATGATGGATATCTTTAGTTTTTGGGGGACCATTGATTGTTCCAGGCTCAAGTTTGTCAGTTTTGTTAAAGTCGGTGCCACGACTTCAGCGTTGCCCTTTAATCCTTTGGTCGAATACCATCTTCACCCGCCGACTTTTTATCGTTAAGAGATGAATTGTTTGCACTTCCTCAATATTAACATCTTCCAAGTACATTGATCGTTGTACACTGTTTGTATGACCTGAATAAGATTTATGTTCGCATTAATGTACAGTGCTTTTAAGTCAAGAGAGAACTTTTGTGCAAACTGATTTGCCAGATGTTCTAAATTCTCTGTGGAAAAGTTTTTGGCCAACGTATCGTCAAGTTTTGTCGAATTTCTTCCAAGTATTGAATTGATAATCTTCCATGTTTCTTTTGGATTATTCCTTGTTTTTAAAAATTGTTGCCTATAGAAATAGTTCCTTGTGCTAATTATTTTTTTGTTTAGGTGGTTTCGAAAAGCTTTGTATTCTCTTTCATATTCTTGGTTTCTTCGATTGTTTTTGTATCGTCTATAGAGAGTATCTCTTTCTTGACATGCGTTCCTTAGATCAGCCGTCATCCAGATATGCTCAGTCGATCTCTTTTTGTTTTTTCTATAATATGTCACCGATTTTAATATTGTATCGTAACAGTCTCTGAAATTATTGTAAAATTCGTTTACATCATTAAAAACATCCAGTTGTTGCCAGTTGAATTGTTCGATTCTCCTTGAGAGCTCTCTACTATTAACATAGCTGTACATTTCGGGAACGTTTGCTTCTTGATTATCGTTTGGTATAATATTGGCACAGTATGTTCCATAGTGGTCGGAAAAATTTAGTTCAACAACTGCTGATAAAATATTCGGGTAATTTGTTCTAATCAAGCAGTGATCAATTATTAGAGTTTCAGTGTTTCGTGATAAATCGACACGCGTAGCTGTTTTAATTGTATTAATGAGTCCTCTTGATGCTATTAATGAAAGATATCTGCTAACAATGGGATTATAAATGTCATTTGCATTAATGTTTATATCACCTATTATTACCAAAGTTTGTTTTTTATCGATTTTGTCAATGTTTGACATTAGTTCTTTAATGAATTCATTTGCACTAAGTCTTGGTGGTCTGTATATAGCAAATAGTGTTGCCTCAGAAGTTCTGCGTTGGATGGTTAATGAAATGCATTCATAGTATGTATAATTCATTTTTATTTTTACGTATCCTATATTATCTTTTAAAAAAACCATTAAGCCACCTCCTTTTTTATCAGACCTATTATAGGAAATCTGTTTTTGAAAACCATTGATGGTGTAATATTTGTTCTCATCCTTTTTAATATTTTTTCGGACAGCACAATTACATCGATTCTTTGAACGAATTCACTAACACTTAAAATGAAGTTATTCCAATTCATTCTAATAGAACGTATATTTAAAAAGAAATATGAAAATCCATTAATTTGTTTAATATAATTTTTCATGTCTTCTTTGCTATCTAAATTTTTGAATTCAATTTTTACAAGTTCATTTTGTTCATTTAATTCTTCCATTTGGGTTTGTAAATTTTTTGTCGCGACTGTTGTTCGTAATGAGATTGCTGTTTACATAATTTTTTCAATATCGAGAGTTGAATTGATTTCTACTACAGCATCTCCCTCACTTTTTCTCGCGAGAACTTTGTTGTTTCTCATCCACACGTACTTCCAATTAACCGTTCTTGCTTTCGTTTTAGTTAACCAGAGTAATTTTTTGAAGTGTGCGGTTAACTCACTGTTAATGTATATGTTTTACTTTGCGTACATAGAATTTGTTTCTCTGTTTATATTTTTACATATTTCTTCATAGGTTAATGTTCTCTTGTTTTTTTGCCTTTTCTGTCATTGCGATTTTAGTTTGCTTTCTTGTGAAGCATACCGATATATTTTTTAGTTCTTTGTTCTTCCTATCGGTGAACGTATAAATATCTTCAATGTCTTTTTCTTTGACTTCCAATTCTAATGTTTTGCCTATTGCAGTAACAATATCGTATGCGCTTTCGTTAGATTTCATTGGAACGCATTTGATTTCTATATTTCTGTCGAGTTGCTTTTGTTCAAGTGTGTTAATCTTTGATTGTAAGGTGTCTATCAGGGAATCTTTCTGTTCGTTTTGTTTTTTGTATTCCTGAATTTCATGCATTAAAGTTTGTATTAGTTGGGTGTTTTTTGTGAGAGCGGAATTTAGTTCATCATATCTAGAGCTTGTAAATTCAACCGTTTTCGCGTATTCTTTCAGCATTTGCTTTATTTCCTTTATCTCTAAATGAGTTTGCTGTTGGAGATCTTTACCTACAGGTGGAGTTGAGGCATTGTTGCCTGGATCTTTATATGTATTTTTAGGGGAGTCCGCTGACCTGCTACGTTTGGTTTGTTGGCCCTCTTTTTGTGCGAAAGCCATAGCTTTGCCTTTTGCTCTGCATATGGTGCATTCCCATGACTCTTTACTGGCATATGACCATTTTCTCCATGTGCTTTGGGAGACAGCAGAGCATTCAAAGTGGAAGCACCCCTTGCACTTTCCATACATTATGAAGTCCCCATCGTTGGGTAGCGGATCGTTGCAGCGGGAACAATTTTCCATAGCAAATTTAGAAGCAGATTCTTACCACAAAGTAAATCAAGAAAATTTTTTTTTTTTTTTTTTCAAGTTTATAAATAAATTCGAAACTTTACTGTGAGCACACAAGAACAACACGTCTACTCAAGACAATGGCTACACGCATTATATTTGTTTTTAATGATTTTCGGGAATTTTCTTGGGTATTCTTCTTGTTTGACCGGATCCCAGTCCGAATTGGTGAGAATCATCGAAATCCATCAAAGGCGTTCTTGATTTCCGATAAAAACTAAAGCCTACATTAATTCTAAAATGTTTATATGACTTATTTGTGGTTACTGTTACAGAAAGATTGAACATATTATGCAACAAAGCTTCAACAAAATTTTCGCGTGGAGTCAGAAAAAATTTCAATCGGCGGTTAAATAAATAGTCACAAAAATGTTCGTTGACTAGTACATACTAGGGTTGCTTGATAAGTCAGTGACTTTTTGGATAATACATATTTTATTTGGCCAACAAGTTTTTAATTTCTCAACATAATCTCCTTTTAGATCGATACACTTAGCCCAGCGTTTTTTCACTTTTTTTTTACTCCCTTCGAATAAAAAGGTCTCTCAAAATAGGCATTTGTTTCATGATGACCAATTGATTGGATTGCTTTTTTTATTTGGAAACAGGAAATAGAGGATCTACAACTAGAGGGCCAACTCTACTCGCCCCAACTCTAACTCTAACCGATTTTCCCCGCAAATTTTGAATGACAGCCCTCTCTCGCGCACTCTTATTTTTGCTGTCTGTGAATACGTGCTATTAATGGCCGCCGGGTGGCACTTTTTCAATAACAATCAATTTGTAAATGAATTTATAACAATAAATGTAAAAGGAATACATGTTGAGTATGGTTTTTTAGATAGCTTTACTTGTGCTCTATCCATCTTTGGTGCCAATAAATGTTCATCATGAAAAATATTTTTAACAGCAAAATTCATGCAGCTACCTTTGGGAGTTGTTCCAAAAATAGGTTATTAGCATTCAAGCTAAGCCCAAGTTTTCACTAGGGCAAAAGTAATTTATTTTGAAATATTCGTAAACATTGCATAAATTTCTATTACTTGGTGATTTTTGTGCAAAATCAAAATATGATTAGGAATTCTGTGGTTTAATTAGAGTGAACACTGAAATGTATTGTTGTTTTAGGAACAGTAAAAGTGCAAATTTAAAAAATATTATTCTCGGATATAATTATGATTAAAGATTAAACTCCTAACAAAAAGACAATATAATCCGATTTCAGATTTTGCGTAGGTATTCAATCGAACGTAAGAATCTAAATTGTTTTGTTAGTTTTTAGTTCTCGCGTGCTCCATTCGTTTTTATAGATATTCTTTTGCAAATTTTATAAATAAATTTTATATATAAATTATTACTTTACAAAAAAAAAAATACACTTTATGTGTTTTTGAAATACAAAAAGCGTTGTTCGTATATTCGTGCTTTTTTTAGCTTCGAACTCAGCAAAGTATGTTTTTCAGTAATTGTTGCAATTGCGTGCTGAAAATCGTTCTTTACTTTTCTTTTCTGAGTTCGAAGCTAAAACAAAACACGCCTCTTACTCACATAAATAAAAGGCGATCTACGTAGGATTTGTTTTATAATGGAATCTACCCGAAAATATTAAATGCGCATATAATTTAAATCAGGTAGGTAGGTATTATGAACAGATAAAAACAATAATTATTTATCCATTTTATTAACCATTTACCAATTAGAAATTATGCTGAAACTAAAATAGCTTTTTCCCCAAAACATAAAACAAACGCTTTCCCCAAACTGTGTTAAAATATCTACCTATTTTGTTTCAACATGACTTCAAAATGAAGAGCATTTAAATCGACGAAAAATATATTTTTTGCTTTAAAATATACCTAAAATAGATGCTTGAAGTTACAAATAAATCTCTATTAATAAGAGTGCAAAAATCGTTTAAGTTGATTTTTCTCTGATTAATATCATGAGATCGATTTCTGATAGATTTTGAAAAAAAGACATGATTTTGAATCTGAGAACAAATCTGAAGAAGCCTAATCGAATACCACATTAAACTGAACTGAGATGTGAACGCCGTGTAACTAATGGGCACCAAAAATGCCGAACACAGTCGCCCACACCATATTAATGGCCGATAGAGTTCTTGACCAATTAAGTGTTTATGTGTAATTCGTGGAAATGGTTATTCCGTCGGCTTTTTTGGTCATAGGCGTGTGAATGAAACTATCAATTATTTCATTGTTTTCCCGACGTTTCGGCAGGGATTGCTGCCTTCTTCAGGGTATCTTTATTGTGAAACATTTATAATTATTAAAAAATACAAGAGAGGAGATAGCGTGGAACTTACAATGTTTAAAAAAAGTTATAACTGCTAAAACAAAGAACAATGGCCCAAAATTATAGTCGGATAAAGCCCACTTTATGATTATTTTAGTACATGACAATGTCGGTATTAGTATTTTTCTAATTATAGTCGACTAAATACCCACTTTATAGTTCTAACCTGGTAATAAGTTTAAAACCAACAAAAGTACATTTTATCCCTTAGTATAGACTCTCAATCCTCTCCCATCTGTGTCATTTCAATTGAAAAATTGTAATTTGAATTTTTTTTTTGCAAAATGTTGAAAGAAATGTTCCCAGGATATTTATACTTTTTAAGATCTCGAAATGTTTAAATATTTTGTGTTTCTAAGAAAAGCAAAATAAAACCCGAGCAAATCCTTTTAAAGATTTTGATTAGGAAGATTGCCTTCTAGCTACAGATTCAATAAACAACTTTTCATTCCATTCTTGCATTTTTAATTTGTTTGTTTTTTTTTCTCTTTTGCTGTCATTTCATTAAAAATGGCCAACAAAAAAATGGAAAAAACAAATTTATAAACAACAAAATTGACACACTTAGGGTGTAACACTTCAGTTGAAGTTTAGTCTAGTATTAGGTTTTTCCGTCGACTGTTTTTCTCCATCTCAACAGTGAATTGGATTTTAGCATTAGCATTGAATGAAAGTCACAAAAATTCTTAAGGACAATAATTACCCAGATGGTTTCATACGAAACATAATATTGAACCATAAACGCAAAGTTCCACGGGATAAAGGAACAGAGGACACATTGCCGGTTTACAGAAATGTTGTCTATGTTTCCAGATTCGCCGAGAACTTTAAACAGATGATCAGCAAGAGTTCCAAGGAGCTTCATATAGCTTTCAAGTCGAATCAGACTCTAGCATCCTCGTTTTCTAAACTTAAACCAAAAATTGAAAAGCAAAAAAGTACTGACGTAGTGTATAAAATCAACTGCCTTGAAAGTTGTAACCTCTGCTACATCGGTACAACAAAACAGTTCCTGTCCCAAAGAATGTCCAACCACCGGTCGGACATAAAGTCAAGAAACGGTGGAAAAACGGCACTAGCCAACCATTCCATTCAGGCTAACCACAACCCAGACTTTGACAACGCAACTGTGCTCCAGACGGAGAGACATACCTCGAAACGGTATACTCTTGAGACGCTACACATAATTAACAACAGGAATAACATGAACAGAAAACAGGACATCCAAAATATATCTGCTATATATAGCTCTCTAGTCGACGGAAAAACCTAATACTAGACTAAACTTCAACTGAAGTGTTACACCCTAAGTGTGTCAATTTTGTTGTTTATAAATTTGTTTTTTTTTCCATTTTTTTGTTTTAATCGTTGTGCTAAAGTTAATATCATTGTTCTTTGTTTTAGCAGTTATATTTTTTTTTAAACATTGTAAGTTCCACGCTATCTCCTCTCTTGTACTTTTTAATAATTATAAATGTTTCACAATAAAGATACCCTGGAAGCCCAGTTTCAAAAATAGCCCGAGTCGCAAACGGAGTATCCGGATACTTGGTGCCCTCCGGATTAGCCAGCCTTATCTGTGTAATGCGGATCTCTGCACAGATGGACCTTCCCTTCTCCGCTACTCGTGGGTCCATGAATTACTTAAATAAACAAAAACAAAAACAAACAATTTCAGAGTCCGGTGCTCTTAAACTACCGGCTGGAAGTACTGCCTCTGAGCCCGCTTCCAGTAACAGCGTTCCTGCAACGACGGCAGCTAAGAACTTGGTAACCAAACCTGATCTTAGTCTTGCCGAAAGACGCAAAGAACGCTTTACTCAAAAACCTGGTGCTGCACGTCGTACTGCCTCGAGCTCGCGACATGAAAGCACCTCTACTAGGCAATACAGGGAGCGACGTACCGCCTTCAGAATTCTGGAGCGCTACAAGGGCGTCCCGCTAGATCAGCTCTCTGTAAGAAACAAGGAATCGATCTCCTGGGCAACGAAAGTTGCTCTAAGCTCTCTCAATGGACCAAAAAATGCGGTCTGGCGGTCAATGCCCAGAAAACTGAATTGGTCCTCTTCACAAGAAAATACAAAATTCCCAATTTTGTACCCCCAAAACTAAACGGCACACTCCTGGTGCTAACCAATACGGCTAGCTATTTAGGCCTAGTTTTAGACAGCAAATTGAGCTGGAAACCCAATATCCTACGGAGAGTTCAGAAAGCCACCACGGCTCTGTACTGCTGTAAAAAAGCAATTGGAAGCAGATGGGGACTCCAGCCTCGAATTACATATTGGCTATATGTATCCGTTATCAGACCTATACTCACTTATGGCGTTATTGTATGGTGGACTGCCCTCGAAAGGGCCATCCATCATAATCACCTTAGCCGCGTCCAAAGAACGGCATGCATATGCATAAGTGGAGCCCTTAGAACCACTCCAACAGCGGCCATGGACGTAATGTTTCACTTGCTACCGCTAGACATCTATTGCAAACAAGTGGCAGCAAATGCAGCCACTCGGATGAAAGCAATTAAGTTGTGGACCAGTCGCCAAACTGGTCACTCATCTATTCTAAATACATTGGAATGCATTCCAAAAGATACTGATTACACCCTCCCTCAGTTTCAATTCGAAAAGAACTTCGAAACCTACATACCCTCCAGGAGTGAATGGGAGAACGAAATAGTACCCCTTAAGGAGTCTGTCTGTTTCTATACAGATGGGTCTAAAACTGAAACAGAAGTAGGGGGTGGTGTTTTCTCTTTTGATCTAAATTATAAAATCTCATTCAGCCTTCCTAATCACTGTAGTGTATTTCAGGCGGAAGTCATGGCGATCAAAGAGGTCCTGTCGTGGCTTCGGTATAATGTAATATCTGTAAGGGATATCACCATCTTTACCGACAGTCAAGCCGCGATTAAATCCCTGGATTCTGTCGTCTTCAATTCAACAACTGCCCTCAATTGCCGACTATCTCTGAACGAGATGGCGAAACAATTCAAAATTCACCTTATTTGGGTGCCGGGCCATAGAGACATTCCAGGCAATTGCATCGCCGATGAGCTCGCCAGACAAGGCACTACTATGTCGACTCTACCAGAAAAGAAGAGTCTCTATATGCCTCTTGCTACTTGCAAACTCCTAATTAAACAAAACGCATTAAGCGCTACTAATCGCAGGTGGTCTAGTTGCTTAACGTGCCACACTTCGAAACAGATCTGGCCTCAGCTGGATTCCAAGCGCTCAAAAAGTCTCATTACAATGAAAAGACCCATAATAAGCACTCTAGTAGGTGTCATCACGGGACACTGCGTCATAGGGAGACATGCTCTCAGATTGGGACTCCCTTCAAATGATTTCTGCAGAAGCTGTATGGACGAGGAGGAGGAGGAGACCATTCTGCACCTTCTCTGTACGTGTCCAGCACTGTCACTCCGTAGAAAACTATACCTCGGAGAATACTTCTTCGACAATCTCAGCGAACTCGCAAACATAGGTATCAACTGCCTCCATCGCTTCATTCTTAGCTCCGGCTGGTTCAACGGATAGATAAGGAGTCGATTTCGATCCTGTGGTAACACAATGGGCCTAATTTGGCCTAAGTGTGGCTGCACTTGAGGCGGCCTGCCACTCTAACCTAACCTAACCTACCCTGAAGAAGGCAGCAATCCCTGGCGAAACGTCGGGAAAACAATGAACTAATTGATAGTTTCATTCACACACCTATGACCAAAAAAGCCGACGGAATAACCATTTCCACGAATTACACATAATAATGGCCGCCCGATTGCCATAAAATCCCTACATAGGATTTCCAGTAAACCACTTTTTAAAAATTGAAATTACTGGTGCAGATACCCCATAGTATTTATTTAGCATTTCCTTGGTTTCGGTGAGGGTTATTTTTACGTAAAAAATGATGCTTAATCGGCACACGAAATTCACTTGTTTCCATTTTTATTAAAATTTCACAGTAGTCTAATAAGATATGATGAAAATTGACTTTTTACTTACATTTTGGATTGCGCCTTTTCGTTTTCACTATTTGACATTGAATAACCGAATTGAAATCAATTGAAGATCCGCAAAATCGAATTGTGGAACACAGCAATTTCACTTCGTTCGATTTCGAAAATTTTTAAACTGAAATCTATTTAAGTGAAATGTAGAACACAAAAATCTGTTTTTGATTGATTCCGATTTCATTTCGAGCGAAAGTGAAATGTGGAACCTAGCTGTTAATCCCAATAACTTTTACTTCCAATTTCAATATTTGTTTCTATTCAGTTAACGAAAAATAAAACTGAATTCCATATTGAATGCTTTTGCAAGAGAGCCAGAGAAAAAATAGCGGTTTCTTTCTGATTTATTCAGCTAGGTTCCACATTTCACTTTCACTCGAAATGAAATTGAAATCGATCGAAAATAGATTTTTGTGTTCTACATTTCACTGTAATCGATTTCGATTTAAAATTTTTCCTAATCGAAGTGAAATTGTTGTGTTCCACAATTCGATTTTGCCGATTTCAAAGTGATTTCAAATCGACCTGGTCATTCGACGTGAAATAGACATTTGCACAGGATTATACTCACAAGACGATATGTGACGACGAAGAATATGGGAATGGGGCAATTGTGGGGTATTCTGAGCAATTCTGAGTTGAGAGGTTGAAGAGTCAACATTAACAATGATAGTTCATTTTACTAAAAATAAATTTTAAAACATAAAATACTGCCCAGGAGGCAATTTGCAGCACCATTTGGAGTGCACATTTATTAAGACGGTAGTTTGAAATTAACCAATATTTCATGACAAAATTAACAAAAATATAACTGCCCGATTTCGCTTAACATTTATCCATTATCCACTTCCAAGGGATTTGATGAAACTCTCGACCTTCGTCTTTTTTTCTTCTTTTTTTATGCATATTATTTACAAATTTCTGTTTGCAATACCGCAGCAATTAACACAACACTCATTGTAACGATTCCTCTATCTTTTATAATAAAACTAGCTGAAACCCCCGGCTTCGCCCGTGCCTTGCCTTCGCCTGTTTCAGAACAGTTGATAGAAAAATAACATCTAAGAAATTTGCTATCCTGTAGGGGGCATGTTTTTCGAAAAAAAAAGAGATATTTCCTACCACTGTATAAAATAATCTGTCTTCCTTCTTGTTACCGTTACAGGTATTCGTTTCAAATTGTAAATCACTCTCATTCAGTCCCGTATACATTTCACACCCTATCTCTTTCAATCCCAAGCCCCCACACACCACATTCCATCTAAATTTAAAATGCGATTTAGGGATGAATAAAATGAAATGAAATATAAATTGACCAAAAGAGCAGGACAAAGACGGTGCAAAAGTGTCTACACCTTTCATACCTTTACCCGCTGTTGTGCGATTGAAAAGCGGCTACGCTACAATTGTATCAGTTGATTGATAGTTGATACAAATATTACAAATGTTCAGCGAATTGAAACCCAGAATTTGTTAACAAATGACGCATGTCATAATTTTTAAATTGAAAGTTTTCTTTTAGGAAAGAACTCACACATAATCCTAGTGATATTGATCACGGCGCAGTAATAAGCATAAATCCTGAGGTGGGACTAACTCTTATTATTGTTTTATCCTTAAAAAGTCTGAATTTCAATGTTTTCAAAAACAATGTGATGTATTTTTAATTATGGTCATATGTTATGTCACCAATAATGTTTTCGAAATATTGACTTCTTTTAAATTAAAGGCCAAGGAGGAAATATATTTGTTTTTCAAATCAAAAGCTTATTAAATATGTAGTAAAAAGAATGGGCCTTACCAATAATCATTTTTAACCTTCACACTAAATATTTCTTAGGTCACAATATGCAATTTTGTATGGAAAATTTCGCCATTGTGAGTTCGAAAAGCTTAGCCTGGACACTAAAAATGATTATTGGTATCGCGGAATGTGTGCATATTTAACTTAACTTCACCTTCGAATTTCCATAACGGCAGTTACAATTCAGTCCTAAAAGTTACAATTTCATCATTTAACATCACTAATTGTGCATGCATAGTTTATGATTGCATTGCACATGCAAGTATATAGTTCTTACCCCTACATAGAATAAATCGTTTCCCTTCTTATTACCGTTACGGTACCAGGTGTGTACACTGTACAGGTTTTATGAATGAATGAGAGACATAGGAACTGACCAAGAGAGCAAGACTAAGATACTTTTTTTTTGAAAAGCAAAACAGAGACAAACAAACATTTCCTACATATTTGACACATCTTTCGTGGCTTTTTTTCTTTCTTGGCAAACCAAACAAAATACTGCCTCTGTCTCTCTCTCCGTCGCATTAGTCTTATTTGACAGTGATATCAGATGGGCAATAAGTTAAAAGGGTCAAAGGGATTTTTCAAACCTCATGGTACAAAAAAATTGATTTTACTTTTTGTTAAATTTTTGTTCTTAAAATGCTTAAAGAATAAAAAAATTAGTCAACCTACTATCAAATTAAATATTTTCTTGATTAGAAAAAAAGTCATTCAAAATAGGTATATGAATGCATTCATTTTCTTCTGCGGCAAAACCGAGATCGCAAGACAGATTGAGGTTCAAACATTTCGAAATAAAGTTGTTTGCATACCAGCCATTTTCAAATACATATGTATTTATTTTTGTTAGCTTCCATATAACATGTTTTTTTTGAGCTTCGATCTCATCAAAGCAAAGTAAAGTAGGTTTTTCAGAACTCAATAAAAACAACTACGCTATACTTGACACTTCGGGACTCGCAATAGTTGTTGCAATTGGGTGCTGCAAATCCTACTTTACTTTGCTTTGCTGAAATCGAAGTTAAAAAAAACGCCTATTGTAACTTGCATTTGTTAATAATAAAAAAGAGTAAATTTAATGAAATACTTTTTTTAAATTTAATATTTCATGGCATAAATGTGGGATTTTTTAAATTTTGGCGATGGATAGGATTTTTTTTTTTGTATAACCGTGGGATAACCTGCTTCTAAAGTCTGTGATCACTGATTTGACATTTCTTTTTCCTAGCAAACCAAACAAAATACTGCCTATGTCTGTCTCCCTCTCCGTCGCAAGAGTAAACTAATGTCAAAAGAGAGGTCATTATATTGCGTGTATGTTTGATTTGAGAATGAAGTGCATATCAACTCACCTATGTGAAAATCGAAGAAATTATTTAAATTTTGCCTATTTATTCAAAAACCTTTTAAGTTATCGTGCAAATAGATAGCCTAACTGGAACCTGCAGACGTCCTCTATAAGGTGGTATTTACTAGAGATGTAACGGATATCCGGTTAGTATCCGTTATCCGGCTATCCGGCCACTTTTTTTCTATCCGGCCGGATTGCCGGATAGAGAGTAATTATTCGGCGAATACCGGATAGGTAAAATAGAACATAAAAACAAGAAGTCGATTGAAAAAGTATTTTTTTTTATTAACAGTACCTAAACAAGTAACAAAATTAGTACTTATAATTAATTAAAGGCAGATTATGATGATTAAAAATTATTTTTTCTGCATTAACCGGTAAAAGACGGTTGCGTTTATTTTGATATAATGTACTAAGCCAGCGCCAGCTTTAGAAAACAGTCTCTCGCCGTATACGCTGCTACTTGGTGATGAAAGATAGACCTTCAAAAATTTTGCTAAAATTGGGAACTGTTGATGATTAACTGACCACCATGTAAGGGTCCATATTCCGGTCAGTCCGAACTTTTTTTTAAAAAAAGTTCAAGATCAGTCGCAGTATAATTTTTTTGAACTAGAATGCATCGCTATGAATGTATTCTGCTCTCGACGGTATATATATAAATATTCGGCCGCCGGATATTCGGCTATCCGGCCAAAGTGTATGCCGAATATCCGGTATCCGGTATTTTGCAAAATCACTATCCGTTACATCTCTAGTATTTACTATATTTAAATGCTCCCAGTTGTTTCGAACACAAAGCGTTGCAAAGAAAAAAACGAAACGAAACGAAAAAATAAATTACTCTTGTCCATTTTTTTCCGGAATTTGTGGAGATATGGAGTTCAAACAAAGTGGAGATTGTAGGCCTAGGTATGCTCTATAAGCCTGTAAAAAGTACACCAAAATATATTCAGTAGTTTCTAAGATTTTTGCATTTAAAGACAGGCAGTCAAATTCATTTCAAGTCGAACAGAACTACACCAATTTTATTTATAAGAGAAGAAGAAGAAGAAGAAAGATAAATCTTCTAAAACGCGAGAACAACAACATTGTTTACCAAACGGACAATTTTATCTATACAATTTATCCCAAATGACAGTTGAGAGCTGTTTTCAATTTCACGAAAAGTGATTTCGAAAAAAATTCGGAGTAACCAAATCGGTCGAAATGCAGAACACTGAAAATGAATTCACTCGATTTAGAATTTCGATTCCGATTTCATTTCACTCGATTTCTGGAACCTAGCTGATTATCTCAACATCATTGAAAAAGTGGACAACGAACAAAATTTTTTTTTAGCATTTTTGTGCTTATTCAGTTGAAGCAAAGTGTATATTCAACTTTAAATCAAATAAAACTTTTTAAATAAACACATTTTTCAATAACATTTTTGTTTTTAAATTGCTTAAAAAGTCATTATATTATTCGTTATACTGGACGTCCAATGTAATAATAGCGAATGAGAGCATTATGCATTAGGTTCTTCGATCCCCGGGAAAACATAATATAACCTCGCGAACTTATGTTGCCCCAACTATTGTACTTATTTTTAGTCATGATCGTTTAATAAATGATGTATGTGTTTTGATCTTTTTGCACCAAAAATATTAAACGTGGAATCCTTAAAAACTGTTTGCATAAAAATCATGTACTCTCGATAAAATTTAATTTCTTATTTATTGTTAGCTCGGTATTTTAAGCGGTTGTTAATATTTTTTCTATTTTAGGTGGTAACTCTACATATGGTGGAAACGCAGGTGGAGGGTCCTATGGAGGAAGTTATAATCAGCCCCACACAAACAATGCATCTGGTCCAGATTGGTGGGCCAACTAAGGAAGTTGAAAACATCATACCTTAAATAAATGTACTTTGAATATGGATATATATGATAAAAGCTTCTAAAAAAACATACAGTGTACAGATTGAGTTATTTGTTTGTAATATGAGTTTTTCTTATATTTTAAAATCCAATGCCAGTCGAAATTTCTTATTTTCTTACAGGATATATTTAAGAATTTCTTTTAATATTGAAAATCGGCAAATGTAAAAATGATATACCCCTAGAAAGAAATGATTTCTTACAGATTTGGAAAAATAATTAAATATCTCATTTTATTTAAATAATTTCTTTTGTCCTTCCTTTTAATTTTTAATTAAATTTTTTGAAGTGAAAAACTCTATTACAGCAAGAGTTGTTAATCCATACGAGTACAAGTTTATTTATATATTTTTGTATGCTCACTAAATACTGGCACACAGAATAACATAGATCTATACCAATGTTTAATAACTTAATAAATGTTGGATATTAAAAAAAAAAAAAGTGGATACATCCTTGTTATTTTCAGAGTTAACTTACTGCCATGATCCAGTTATCTATATCTATACCTATATATAAAAATGGTGTAAAAAATGTATGATAATTCATCAATTGAGAACGGCTGGGCCGATTTGGGTAAACATTTTTTTCAGCGGTTCGTAATTATAAGGAGAAGGTCTTTACGAAAGAAAATTTTGTTACGGAATGGCTTTTTCGAATGGAAAAATAGAAAAATCTTGATGAAAATCTTGGAAAATTCCGGAAAAACGCGAAAAATTGTAATTTATTTTTTTCGATACGGACAATTATTTATTTTTTTCGTGTTGATGAACTGTTGGTTTAATTTACTAAAACTAATTACCACTCTCATTTCAAGTGTTTCAAATCAGAAATAGAAATGTTTTCAAGCAATTGCAGAAATATTGGTGGGCGGAACCTGTGTCTATTTCCGTTTTACGTATCTATAATTATGGGTAGAACTAGGCGTCTGATTTGTGATCTCATTCTTACGCCTTCAAAAGCATTGACTGCGGATAAACGGATCTCTCTTTTCGGTTTTGTTGCAAAAATGGGCGTGCGTATATCCTTCAACCAAGCCATTAAAACATTTGGTAGGTACTCACCCCGATTACAGAATCCGATGAATGGTCTGCGGATGGCTTCCGCCAATTTTTTTGCACTTTTTGCTATTATAGAATCCGCTGTAAAAAAGTGCATGAATGTCGGTAACGCTGTTTGATTTTTTTGGGATTATGAAATACGCAGCCCATCCGAACTCCATATAACTTTTAACGTTTTAAATCCGCACCAAAGTCATTGCGGACGCCAACGTAAACCAAAATGGAAATTCATAATTAATTCATACACATTTAAGTTTTTGAATATATTTTTCATTTTTAAGCAGAAAAATAACAACTCGTGCCCAATTAGAGTAGATGGTGGAGGCAATGAAAAGAGAGTCGGATATTGCGAAAAATTTGACCAAAAAATCGCCAGATTTATTTCAGGAATTTCTGTCGCCATTATCGCATAATAGGTTATGATTTGAACCACTACCTATTTCCCCAAACAAGTGAGTCGTGACTCGAACCAGGATATTTAGCGTCCACATACCTGTGCCTTGATTTTGTGCGGTTTTTTCCGCAATGGCGGTGTCGGAAAGGGTTCACGTATAGGCGGATTCTATAAATGTGTGAGTGATGTCGCGAACTGACAACTTCCAATATTTTCCTGTTCTTATATCGCTTTGTTCCTGCAAATTCCAGGCGAGCTTTCCCACACGCGACCTTTTTAGGTAGCGAGAAGGATGTCGGATGAGAAGAAATGACAACAGCGTGACCGTTGTGCGACAATTTGGTACCTTTTTCGAAGACACTAATACAATTTTTTGTTCCTTTGTTCCTTTTTGTTATTTGTAAAATACACATTTTTGGACTATTCGCATGAGAGCCAATGGCGAACGAACTGCGAACAAGCGAATTTTTTTACACTTCAATTACTTCAATCATTGTTTAATGTTAAATTCGATAGAATTTTTTCATTCGTGGGTTTGTGGATCCGCGAATGTCTTATGTAGGATTGTGAATAAAGTGTGACAGTTCGCCGCAAGAATTTTCAATTGCTGTAATAATTGTAAATTGAGCTATTTAAATCGATTGAGAGTCCGATTTTTTTTTTAGATTAGACTTAAGATTAATTTAATTTAAGGCTTTGGTGGTAAATAGTATAAAAATCAATTTTCAATTCATAAATACAATTAAATTCATTTGTTCGCAATTCGCGCTAATGTGAATAGTACTTAAAAAAGTTTTCAAAAACTGTGATTTCAAAATGAATATGTTAAAAAAATTACGCGTAAATAGTGTAAATACTACAAAATACTAAATTTATGTAACAGCGTCAGAAAAAGGCACACTTTTCTTTCATCGCCCCTTTTATATGGACTTTTTAAAACTAAATTGAAGGAGATTTCAAAAGTAGATATTGATATAATTTATAAACAAAATTCAATTAATTTTTTATATATTTATAAATAAAAATCAAAGCTAAAAGGTTTTCATTTTAAAATTTGTCATTTGAAAACGAATTGCATCTAAAGTACTGTCTAGCTTACCCGCAGAACAACCTTAAAGACATCTAATTCTAATGTTATTTGGTTGTTTTGGGTTTATTTATAAAAGAAACGTTGTGAGAGAGTGATCTTTTTACAGTCTATATTGTATTGTGAAACTAAAACTAAAATTTATAACCTTTCTCTAACAGTCCGGGAGATTGTTGCGAAATTCTGAAAAGTAACAAATAAAAAAAAGAAAAAAGTGTCATTTCTAAAGCTATTCTGCAATTTAAGAATTTTCGCACAATATTTAACAATTGTTGGCTCTCCTAACACTATAATCGTGTTCTGATACACAGCAGCGTTATATTTTATAGAAATTCATTTGGAAATCACTGCGTTTCTAAAATTTCCAAAGTGAATTTTCATACTAAAAAAAGGGAAAAAGTAGCAACAAATAGTATGAGGGTCCTCGAAAAAGTGCCAAATTATTGCACTACGGTCTCGTTGGTCACAGCGCGCGGCTCACTCACACACTCAAATCCGATTCGGAACGTTCCCTAGCGACATCGCCTCAAAAACCGCACAAAATCAAGGCACTGATTCTCAGTCAAAAACTGACAGCATCGATAAGAAAGTTCGAAAATGATAAGGAAGTGTTACGAATCGGCAATGTTGTTC
This sequence comes from Cheilosia vernalis, assembly GCA_949126925.1. Lineage (NCBI taxonomy): Eukaryota > Metazoa > Arthropoda > Insecta > Diptera > Syrphidae > Cheilosia > Cheilosia vernalis. The sequence goes on from OX421358.1 coordinate 48,861,514, forward strand.
TTCCGGCGGATTTGATAATTATATTTATCGCGGATGTGAATGGAGTGTGGATCGAGTCAACTCCCCGGGAATAAATTTTTGCGGATTCTGTAATCGACATGTTTAACATTTTAAATCCGCACCAAAGTCATTGCGGACGCCAACGTAAACAAAAATGGAAGTTCATAATTAATTCATACACATTTAAGTTCTTTGAATTATTTTTAATTTTTAAGCAGAAAAAGAACAACAACTCGTGCACAATTTGAGAAGATGGTGGAGGCAATGAAAAGAGAGTCGGATATTCACCCCGATTACAGAATCCGATGAATGGTCTGCGGATGGCTTCCACCAATTTTTTGCACTTTTTGCTATTATAGAATCCGCCGTAAAAAAGTGCGTGAATGTCGGTAACGCTGTTTGATTTTTTTGGGATTATGAAATACGCAGCCCATCCGAACTCCATATAACTTTTAACGTTTTAAATCCGCACCAAAGTCATTGCGGACGCCAACGTAAACAAAAATGGAAATTCATAATTAATTCATACACATTTAAGTTTTAGAATATATTTTACATTTTTAAGCAGAAAAATAACAACAACTCGTGCACAATTAGAGTAGATGGTGGAGGCAATGAAAAGAGAGTCGGATATTGCGAAAAATTTGACCAAAAAATCGCCAGATTTATTGCAGGAATTTCTGTCGCCATTATCGCATAGGTTATGATTTGAACCACTATTTCCCCAAACAAGTGAGTCGTGACTCGAACCAGGATATTTAGCGACAACATACTGATTCTCAGTCAAAAACTGACAGCATCGATAAGAAAGTTTGAAAATGATAAGGAAGTGTTGCGAATCGGCAATGCTGTTCTTCCGGCGTATTTGATAATTTTTAAAAATGTCCTTCCCGAATCAGCAAAGTAGAAAGAATTAAAGAAAACGCTAGCCGTTAATATAAAGGAATGCTTATTTATTCAACTATAAAAGCGAAAAAACTAATCGCAGCCGAAGAACCCCTCTATTTATATAGTTTTAAGAGAGGAAGTTACAGTAATTTTATAGGTACCATGAATACAACAATAATACATAGGGATAAGTTGAATTAGGATTTGAATATATCAGAAGCACATTTAAAGATTTATGTAGATATTTTTAACATCCTCCCGCTGACGAAATAGAAAATTAATCAGTTATTTCCAGTGGATACAGGAGTTATATTGGTCGTCGTAGAATGGTTCCTGTTGAAAGTCGGATTTCGCAGGCACGTATGTTACCATCTCTTCCCGGAAATACCTGTTCAACTACAGCTAAATGCCATAGCGGTCGGGGAAGCAATCGATCTTCCAGCAGCACAACTTCACCTACTTTTATGCAAGAACTCGCCGGAAGTTTAACGTGATGTAAAGATCTCAGTTGGTGGAGATATTCCTTATACCATCGTTTCTTAAAAGCCGCTAAAAAACGTAGACGATCCTTCCACAGTTTCCGTAACTCAGCTCCCTTATTTTCTTCGCGTGAAGGTTCAGCAACAGCTCCATTTACACCATTAAGGAAATTTGAAGGAGTTAGAGGAGCGAGGTCTAATGGGTCATCTCCAGAATACGTAAGAGGTCTAGAATTAACCACACTTTCAACTTCTACAAGCAAAGTGTTAAGCTGATTGGCATTTAAAGTTGATCGACCAATAGCAGCTCGAAGGGCGGACTTAACTACTCCAATTAGGCGCTCCCAAAACCCACCCCACCATGGGGCACGTTCAACGATGAACTTCCACTTGATTCGAGAATCGCTTAAAAATCCCAGAAATCGTTCACTAGTCTTTAAGTTGTTGATTTGCCGTAACTCTACAGATGCCCGTTTAAACGTTTTTGCGTTATCCGAGTAAATTATAGAAGGTGCTCCTCGCCTTGCTATAAACCGTCGTATAGCAAGGAGACAACTTTCGGTGGTTAAGTCTGTGGTACTCTCAATATGTACAGCACGAACAGCCGCGCAGGTGAAAAGCAGGATGTACGTTTTGAGTCGTTGGCCAACCTTATCGACTATGTATAAGGGACCAGCGAAATCCATCCCAGTAACTTCAAAAGGCCTAGATAAGAGAATTCTGTCTCTAGGGAGTGGCGCGAAAATTTGCGTAGCTGCTTTACTTCGAAGAACCTTGCAGATAAAACAGTTTTTGGTTACATTTTTAATTAACTGTCGTCCCTTTATAACCCAGTATAGAGAGCGAAGTCGTGAAAGAACAGCTGACGGTCCGGCATGAAAGGAACGCTCATGAAAATCCAGCACTATTAGTTTGGTTATGTGGGAAGCCTTCGGCAAAATAATTGGATGAGCGTCGTTAACATCTGTGGCTACACTATGTAGTCGACCTCCTACACGCAAATATTCATCGCCTTCGTCTAAAAATGGAGAAAGTGTTAATAATTTAGAGGTGGAAGGCATACCCTTATTCATCCGGAGTGCCGCAATATCATTAGGAAAATGGAGCCGCTGCGTTCTAAGTACCCAATATTTTTCAGCCCTTAGAATTTCTTCGGCAGAGAGATATTTCGTTTCAGATCGGCGTTTGTAAATGAAAGCATCTAAAGCCCGAAGAATGTACGCGGTAACTCGTAGAAGGCGCCTCCAAGTACTAAAATCTTCATCTTTGAGAATTGGTTCCCCATCGATTAATTTGTTCTCGCTTGTTGAATTGTTTTCTTCTCCTTCGGTACAACATGTCGCAGCACACAAGAGAACAGAGTTGCTCTGGTAGGAATTTGGGAAATTAATCTCATTCTCTCGTAGCCAGATGGGCCCATTTAGCCATATCTATGAGTTTATAAGCGACGATGCACTAATTCCCCTTGTAAGAAGATCGGCAGGATTATCCGAACCAGGACAATGTCTCCATGCTGAAACGTCGGTAAGTGTCCTTATTTCCCTAACTCTATTCTCCACATACGGCTTCCAACGCTTTTCAGAGCCTCTTATCCAAAACAACGCTATCTGGGAGTCCGTCCATAAGAAAACATCACTAAAAGTAATATGCAGATTAACACACATATAGGATAGCAATCTTGCCGCAATGAGTGCTGCAGTTAACTCCAGCTTCGGTATAGTAAGCTCATTTTGGTTGTCGCTTTTGAGTGGCGCAACTCTGTTTTTGGCGCATATAAATCGCGTCGACACCTCTCCATCGTCGCTAATTGACCTTGCATACGCTACAGCCCCAAAAGCAAACTGACTTGCATCCGCGAAGATGTGTATTTGAGTGGAACCGGCATTCGCTCTAAAGGAACGAGGTATTGCCAACTCACAAAGTTCTTCCACCTCGTTTCGACAAACACTCCAAATATTTTGTAAATCCAGGGGCAAGATCTCGTCCCATTCCAGTCGTCGTCGCCAAATGTTTTGGAAAAGAATCTTCCAACGCACAGTCCAGGGGGCCAGAAGGCCAAAGGGATCAAATACCTTCGCCGTGATCTTTAACACACTTCGTTTTGTATTTGGGAGATGGTCTGACTTTAACAAGTTTACAACAGAATCAAGATCTACTGATAGTTCATCTGTGTCTACTATCCAACGAAGACCAAGTACCTTTTGCACACTATCTAACCGATCCTCCGTTGAAAAATACCCCCGTACAGCTGAGTTGTTGCTATTCCACTTACGAAGCGTCATGGAAGCACTTCTTAGAATAAGGTTGGCTTCTCGATAAATACCTTTCGCCTCTTCCTCATCATCCACACTTAAGATTAAATCGTCCATATAAAAACTCCGTTGGAGCAGTTCGCATGTTCGTGTGTATTTTGATGAAGCTTCGCTTATAACGTTCTTAAGCGTAGCGCAAAGAAGATAAGGGCTGCATGTTACACCGAATGGTACTCGCGTCATTCGATAGGTCTGCACGGCTGGCAAGTGGCGTTTATTACTAATGTTGCCGGAAAGCCACAAGAATCGATGACAATCTCGATCAGCTGGATGTAGAGATATTTGTAAAAATGCCTTTTCAATATCTGCTATAAGTCCGACCTTCCCAATACGAAAGTTTAGTAAAATAGCCAAAAGGTCCGGCAATAAATTGTCACCTACTTCCAAAAATTCGTTGAGAGATATACGATTTGGCGCATGTGCCGAAGCATCAAAGACGATGCGTAACTTCGATGTCTTCTTATCTTCTCTGTACACTGGGCGATGTGGCAAATAATAAATTGGGTTTTTACTTACGTAAGTTTCAGGGACAATCTCCGCTATACCAGTAGACAGCATCTCACTCATGGCGGCACCGTATTCAGTAATCCTTCGTGATGAGCATAGTTTTCGAATCAGCGACTGCAACCGGACCAAAGCTCCTGTTCGGTTGTCGTGCAGCGAAGTTGGTATTGATTTCCAGGGAAGGGAAGCCTCGTACCGCTCACCTACCCTTCGAACATTCGATGACAAGTTACTACTCATCCTCTTGTCATTCTCTTGTTTGATTCCTAAAAGGTCCAGTTTCCAGAATCTTTGAATTTCTTCACATGCACATAAGCTTAGGGTAGTTGCATATTCAGCGACGGAGTTTGTTGCACTAACGATTGAGGGGCCCTGTATGGTCCAGCCAAGGATGGTGTGTATAGCCGTTAACTTCTCGGTAAGTCGTTTGTGTTCGCCTGTCGCAAACTGCCAGTAAGTGTCCGCACCAATTAGAATGCTGATACCTTCCTCCAGTCGCTGTCCTTGAATTCGTGCATCAGCCAATGTGAAATCATTAATCGCAATAGCAGTATCGTTCGTTGGCACCGATAGTACATCCACACATATTTCTGGAACTTCTATAGCATCCAATACGACAGCTTGCTCATCATACTGGCTTCGCAGAACTAAGCGAACTTTATTGCATGGTGTATACTTGTGTTTGGCTTAACGCTGCCAAAGGGAATTACGCTCAAACTGTGCTCGCCGACTATAGGCAAATTGAGTCGTCGTGCCAGGGAGGTCTTCACAAATGATAGCTGACTGCCTCCATCCATTACGATGCGAACATATAAGTGGCTAGAAGAGAATTCACTACAAGCAAATGCACAGGCTGTTTGGAGATATACATTACCAGGTTGCATAGTGGCAGATGTGTATAGGTTCAATGATGATTGGGACGTCGACGCATTGTTGATTGAACGTGTCATTGCTTCACTTTGACCTTCACTGTGACCTTCGCGAGTTGAATTAGAATCGCATTCCGGCTTGACATATAAAGGGTCACACATGCTAGTAGCGTGGCGTCCAGTACACGTTTTGCAAACGACACCTTTTACTTTACACATTCTGGAATTGTGCCCCCTCTTGCAGCATCGAAAACACCTTCCCTCGTTCCTCAGTATCTGTTTTTTCTCTGTTAAACTTGTTTTGCTGTAACAATCCTTCGAGTCGTGAGTATCGCCTTGACAGAACACACAGTCTTCTTTTACAACATCAGCGGCGAATAACCCCAAAGCAGTTTTGACAGTTCGGTGATTCTGCGCGTGTGGCCGAGAGTTATTTAATTTCCCTTCATTCGCCTCTTCAAGAGAGTCCACCTCTCTCTTAAGAAACTTGAGTAGGCACTTCACTTGTTTATCCCCTATTATATTTGATGATGAACTTTGTGAAACAGTGCTTGCGGTGTCATCTTCGCAATCTTGCTGATTTTCCGCTATATCCTCATAGTACCGATGAAAATCTACGCGTAATTCGTTCGGCAGACATCGCAATAAAACTCCCTTCAGCATCACAAAATAATTGCATGATGGAATGCCTAATGATGAGAGCGAGCGAGTAGAAGCTAACACGGAGGTGTACAGCCGTCTCAGCCCCAAAACATCTGCTTTTGAAAATACTGGTTGAATGGAGAGAAGTCGTTGCATGGTGTAATCCACAATTTTCTCGTTGTTGCCGTATTCTTCCTTTAACAGAGCGATAGCTGCATTATAGTTAGCTTCGGTTGGAGTGAGACCAACTAACGTTTCCGTTGCCTTGCCAGTTAATGCAGTCTCCAAATAGTTAAATTTGTCGATAGTGGTTAGAGAAGCATTCTCATGAACCAAAACTCGATATTGCTCCCAAAACGGGACCCACTCTTTAAAATCACCGGAGAATTTTTTGGGCTGTAATTTCTGTAATTTAACTGCACCATGTGATGACAAATTATGTACAGTTGAATTCGCTAAAGTGGGTTCAGGGGGATTCTCTATAAATGTCAATGGTTTTGTGATTGACGAATTTTCGCGAGCCGGAACTTTAGTCGAGTAATAGTTGCAATGGCTTTATCCTCGTACTCTGCAACCAGGTCGGCTTCCTTAGACAAATCATCTTGCTTTATAGAAGAACGTACTTCATTATTCGCTTTTCTTAAGCACTCGTGTGCGGCTATTAACCGATCTAACATAACGCTAAGTTCTTCTTCTATCAATTCCAAATTATTTCGATTTTCGTTAATTTTCGAGTCATCAGACTTAAGGTAATCGGAAGCGGTATTTACCAGCTTAGTCACTTGACCACGATATGAAGCGCGACTTGCCAACTTCATTCCGAATTTCGACCGCAGTTAATCGTATTAAATAATTCCTTATAATGCTCGTTTTCCGAAATTCTCCCGGGTTTCGGCACCAGATTTTGAAAATATCCTTCCCGAATCAGCAAAGTAGAAAGAATTAAAGAAAACGCTAGCCGTTAATATAAAGGAATGCTTATTTATTCAACTATAAAACCGAAAAAACTAATCGCAGCCGAAGAACCCCTCTATTTATAAAGTTTTAAGAGAGGAAGTTACAGTAATTTTATAGGTACCATGAATACAACAATAGGCGTTTTTCTTTTTTAATTCAGAGCTGAGCACTGAACAGAGTTTGAGCATTATGAGCGCGCTCTGAACCGTGCGTGCTCAGAGCGTTCAGAGAATGTTTTGTTTTTCCTGTATTTTTTGTCCTTCAAATGTGACTGGAAGTGTGCATGTACATGTGTACTCATCCTTTTTACTCAGCCTGCTCAGTCAATTTATTCTGAGCTCATAGAGCGCGCTCTGATCATGCTCTGAGCGAAAAAAGAAACACAAATTCGAGCTCTGAAGTGTCTGAGCTAAAAAAGAAACACAAACTTTTTGTATAACAGTTCAGGTTGTGCTCTGAACTAAAAAAGAAAAACGCCTAATAATACATAGGGATAAGTTGAATTAGGATTTGAATATATCAGAAGCACATTTAAAGATTTATGTAGATATTTTTAACAATAATTATATTTATCGCGGATGTGAATGGAGTGTGGATCGAGTCAACTCCCCGGGAATAAATTTTTGCGGATTCTGTAATCGACATGATTGTGAAAAATTTGACCAAAAAATCGCCAGATTTATTGCAGGAATTTCTGTCGCCATTATCGCATAGGTAATGATTTGAACCACTATTTCCCCAAACAAGCGAGTCGTGACTCGAACCACGATATTTAGCGTCCACATACCTGTGCCTTGATTTTGTGCGGTTTTTTTCCGCAATGGCGGTGTCGGAAAGGGTTCACGTATGGGCGGATTCTATAAATGTGTGAGTGATGTCGCGAACTGACAACTTCCAATATTTGCTGTTCTTATATCGCTTTGTTCCTGAATATTCCAGGCGAGCTTTCCCACACGCAACCTTTTTCGGTAGCGAGAAGGATGTCGGATGAGAACAGCGTGACCGTTGTGCGACAATTTGGTACCTTTTTCGAGGACACTAATACAATTTGCTATTCCTTTGTTCCTTTTTATTAGTTGGAAAATTCACATTTAAGGACTATTCACATGAGAGCCAATTGCGAACGAACAGCGAACAAGCGAATATTTTTGACACTTCAATCACTTCAATCATTGTTCAATATTGAATTTTTTATTTGTGGGTTTGTGGATCCGCGAATTTTTTATGTGGATTGTGAATAAAGTGGGACAGTTCGCTGCAAGAATTTTCAATTGCTGTAATAATTGTAAATAGAGCTAGGATAAAAATCAATTTTCAATTCATAAATACATTTAAATTCATTTGCTCATGTGAATAGTACTTAACATTTTTTTTCAAAAACTGTGATTTCAAAATGAATACGTTTAAAATATAACGCGGTTCCCCATCATAGCGTAAAGCCGGCTAATACTTGCTAAATATTGGGAGAAAATACTAAATTTATGTAGTAGCATCAGAAAAAGGCACATTTTTCTTTCATCGCCCCTTTTTTAGGGACTTTTTAAAACTAAATTGAACGCGATCTTAAAAGTATGTAGATATAAAAATGAGTTGATATGTATAATTTATGAATAATATTCAATTAATTTTTATATATTTATAAATAAAAATCAAAGCTAAAAGGTTTTCATATCAAAATTTATTTGAAAACGTGCATCTAACGTTTCATAGAAGTAGTGTGTAGTGTCTAGCTCACAAGCGGAACAATCTTAACGACATCTAATGGTAAAGTGATTTGGTTCAATTTATAAAAGAAAAGTTGTGTCTGAATGATCTACGAGTATTTACAGTCTATATTGTATTGTAAAACTAAAACTAAAATTTATAACTTTTCTCTAACAATCCGGGAGATTGTTGCAAAATTCTGAAAAGTAGCAAAAAAAAGAGCGGTGTAAGAAAAAAGTTTCATTTGTAAAGATTCTCTGAAATTTAAGAATTTTCGCACAATATTTAACAATTGTTGGCTCTCGTAACACTATAATCGTGTTCTGATAAACAGCAGCGTTATATTTTACTAAAATTCATTTGAAAATCACAGTGTTTCTTAAAATTGTAAAGTTCCTTTTCAAACTAAAAAAAAGGGATACAGTAGCAACAAATTGTATCAGGATCCTCGAAAAAAAAGTGCCAAATTATTGCACAACGGTCACGTTGGTCACAGCGCGCGGCTCACTCACACATTCAAATCCGATTCGGGCCGTTCCCTAGCGACATCGCCTCAAAAACCGCACAAAATCAAGGCACTGATTCTCAGTCAAAAACTGACAGCATCGATAAGAGAGTTCGAAAATGATAAGGAAGTGTTGCGAATCGGCAATGTTGTTCTTCCGGCGGATTTGATAATTATATTTATCGCGGATGTGAATGGAGTGTGGATCGAGTCAACTCCCCGGGAATAAATTTTTGCGGATTCTGTAATCGACATGACTGTTTTGTTTGCGTATCATTCAATCCGGCGGATTGACTGCGGAGGGAATAGCATTTGTTTTTTGTATGGTTTCAATCATTGAAACCGTCGGACAGTAAGTGAACAAGTGTCGGTAAGGAAGTTTTCGAACATTGGTATCACTGTAAACGCAGACCATCCGCAGCTCATACACTTGTTTATATTTTCAATCCGCACCAAAGTAGCTGCGGATTTGAAGAAGTGCACATCAAAATTAACAGTCTGACTTTTTTTTTAAATGAATTAATCTCTTCGAGTTACCAAGACATTCGAGTTATAGAAGTTCGAGTTATCAAATACAAATTACATGCAAATTTTAGTGTTGGCGCTATTGCCAACCAATTTTATTCGAGTTATTAAATATTCGAGTTATCGAAGTTCGACTGTATATGTATGTAAAATAGAAACTATTTTTATATTTATTTATCTGGTGTTAAGTTTTTGCACTTGCCATGAAGGCTGATTTACTTTTTAAACTTTGCGCCACGAAGGCTGATTTACTATTGTTTACGTTTATTTTCTTATATTTTTTTTTTTGTTTTTTGTTGCGTTAATAAAACCCGAATTTACTTTTACCAATTTATTTTATTCAAACTTTCGCAAAATGTCGTCACGTAGGTATTTGATTTGTCTCTGCTGAATACGAATCGGTTTGTGTAAACTGTCCATCATTATCCACAAATTCATCGTTTTCTCCTGAGTTGTCTAATTGCTCATTGCAAACGTTGTAGTGTATACGGATATTGTGAAGAGCAGTACTAACATTCACAATTTGTACAGCTTTTTTTGGCGAGTAATGTTGTTGCCGGGCTCCAAGACAACATCAACACCAATTCTTCCAAACGCCAATAGTGCGTTCCACAACATTACGGTCTTTGCTGTGACTCCGGTTAAATCTGCTTTTTGGTGTGTTTACACCAGCATTTCTAAACGGAGTGATCAGCCATGGCGACCAAGGGTACCCAGAGTCTCCTGTTAAGATAATTAATTAATAACCGGTTTAAAGTTAAAAGTATTTTACATAGTAATCGTATATTCCTATCTCCATTATCATATAGCGATTTAAAATAAAAAAAATGCTTCGCTATTTCCTCATATGAATGAGTCATGGCTGGCACCCGGATATCTTGCGTCCACATATCGGATACGCTGCTTGTGATCACATATCTGCAAATGAAGCATCGCATATGCATAGGTATTTTTTTTTTGTGTTTTTTACTATCATGGCATTTAAGCTGTAAAAACCTTTCCGATTGTAAAAGAGGTGCGTATTTTCACCAGGAGGCTTTAAAATATTTATGTGCGTGCCATCAACGCACATAACGATACCTGGAATACCGGACCTCTCGTAAAAATGCATCTTCGCTTCCATTTTTTCCTCCTCTGACATTTTCAAGCTTATCCACTTAGGACATAAACACTCCTCTAAAATGTTGAGAACTTCAGACAGCGTTGTAGATACTGTCGACTGTGCCATTCCAACATTAAAATCTTGTCCAGCACCAGTTTGGTAACCCTCTTCTGCCAAAAATCTCAAAACAGCCGCCAACTTACATTCAGGTGTAAGTGATGAGGATCTCACATGTGGTGGCAGTTTGTTTCTTTAGTTCACTCAAAACATATATGAATGCTGCTTTGTTGAGCCGGAAGAGTTTGATAAACCTAGAAATAAAATTCAAGATGTGAAAGAAATTCGTTTATTTTCAAATTTCTTACTGAGTATCGGGCAGAGATGAATGAATAAAAGAGATGGTTATCTTTCGTACGTCTTGTTGTGATGGAGAAAAAACAAAGCGTGTAGTTAGTAAGTTATTAAAATGGCAGACAACTTTATTGAAGAAGTAAAAAACGTAGAGGCCGGAAAAAGAAAGAGACAGTATAAAAAGAGATAACCAAGTTATTCCATTAGTGTGCTAGGTTTACATCAGAGAGTCAGATTTATAGATTTCAACACCTCCACTTAAAGCTGACTTGAAGTTAGTAAGTCCCATCATCATCGCACACTTATAATGTTTTTGGCTTGGAATTGGTTTGGTAAGAATATCAGCAGCCATATCCTCGCTTCTTATGTATTCCAAATGAATATGTCCCAATGTCACCTTGTCACGAACGAAATGGTGACGGACATCTATATGTTTAGACCTTGCATGATAAGCATCCGTATTTGCCAGGCTCAAAGCACTTTTGTTATCGCAATAAACAAGAACCTTCCCATTACGTTCTTTCCAGAAGTCATCATTCAACTGACGCAACCACTCCGCTTCTTGAACTGCAGTCGACAAACTCATATACTCCGCTTCTGTCGTTGACAATGCTACAGTCGATTGTCGTTTGCTATTCCAGCTAATGGCACCTCCTTGTTGAACAAAAACGTATCCTGTACATGATCGCCTATCGAATATGTCGCCAGCAAAATCCGCATCGCAATATCCAATCAAACTAGGGTTTCCTGTTTTAGAATAAGTGATTTTCGCAGTCAAAGTACCTTTTAAATATCGGAAAATCCGTTTCACTGCTGTCCAGTGCGATTTATCAAAATTATTATTAAATTTGCTCAAATAGTTTACCGCATATGTAATGTCCGGTCGTGTACCTTGTACTAAGTACAATAAACTTCCTACAGCTTCTTGGTAGGGAATAGTTTCACAACTGCTATTATAAGAGTTTATTATTTTAGGTTTTGTTAACTTCTGATTAATGTCGAATGGGGTAGATATTGAATTGCATTCGTCCATCTTAAAACGCTTCAAAATTTGTTTTGTATACGACATCTGATCAATATACATCTCCTGTTTCTGTCGATCACGAGTAATTCTGAGTCCAACACAATTTTTCGCTTCACCCAAATCCTTCATTACAAACTTTTCTTTCAGCTCAGATTTGATTTTGATTTTTAGTTCCGTGTTGTTGCTAAAAATTAACAGGTCATCGACGTAAACGGCAATAAAAAACATTTTGTTGTCTGATAAGTCAAAATAAATGCACGGATCGAGTTTTGACTGTTTAAGATCCATTTGTTTCAGAGCTTGGTCCAATTTTTTATTCCATTCTCTGCTGGCCTGTTTAAGTCCATAAATGGCTTTGTTTAATTTACAGAACTTACCATTATGTTTCTCCGTTATGCCTTCAGGATGTACCATGTAAATATCCTCAGCTAAATCGCCTTGTAAGAACGCGGTCACTGCGTCCATTTGTTCAATTTCAAGATCATATTGTGCTGCAATTGATATTAGATATCTAATTGACGTATATCTTATGACGGGAGAATATGTTTCTTGATAATCAATCCCTGGTTTTTGCGAGCAACCCTTGATGACCAATCGTGCCTTATACCGCTGTATTACGTTTTCATCATTTCGTTTAGTTTTGAAGATCCATCTGCAATTTATGGGCTTGACATTTTCAGGCAAATCTTTTAATGACCAGGTGTTATTGCTGATCAGGGATTTATACTCGTCCATCATTGCGAGTTTCCAATGTACAGCATCTGGGCCACTTAATGCTTCGCTAACTGATTGGGGATCGTTGAAAAAATCTGCTTCCGCTGAGTACAAATAGTAATCATCCAAATTAATTGGTTTTGGAATCCTCGACGATCGACGAAGTTCGACGTCATCCGGTGTACTTGGAACTGTTGATCTTATCGGATCGGTTGATGCATCGTTTGTAACTGTTGAATTTGGATCATAATATTCTGAAGAATCACTAACCACGTCTTCTAGCACAGAAGTGTGCATGGAATCTATTTCATCTTCATCTTCCTCATCATCCTCCACTGGAGCAGTACATAAATCAAGGTTAACAGTTTGTCTCGATTCAGAATAATTACTTTTATGACTTTGATTAAAGTTGTTTTCGAAAAATTTTACGTCACGGCTCTTCACAATACGGAAATTAACTGGGTTCAACAAACGGTAACCTTTGGTATCTTCGCAATAACCGACAAAAATTAGTTCTTGCGCTTTAGCATCCCATTTTGTTCTTTTCGCTTTCGGAACATGTGCGAACGCCTTTGACCCAAATACTCGCAGATTGCTTAAATCCGGTTTTTCACCTGACCAGACCTCCTGAGGTGTTCGATCAGGAATTGCAGAACAGGCAGAACGGTTAATGACATACACGGCAGTTGCAACAGCCTCAGCCCAAAATGACTTGTCCAGCTCAGCATGAAACAGCATGCATCGTGCACGTTCAACGATGGAACGATTCATGCGCTCGGCGAGTCCATTTTGTTGGGGGGACGAATTCCATTTTTCTCTAAGACTTCTGACAATTCCCGGTTGCATAGTTCTGTGCCGTTGTCTGTACGCAAGCATTTTATTTTATGACCTGTCTCATTTTCGACTTTTGCTCTGAACTGAGCAAACAATGCTGGTACTTCCGTTTTTGTCTGCAATAAATATATAAAAACTTTACGCGAAAAATCATCTATAAATGTGAGGAAATACTTAGCTCCACCAATAGATGGCACTTCCATAGGACCACATAAGTCCGAATGTATCAACTGAAGAAGCTCTGTTGTTCGCGTCTCAGAAGTTTTAAAGGGTTTTCTCGCCATCTTTCCTTTGATACATGGAATACAATTTTGTGTTGATTTTTCATTAAAGATGATTCCGTTTACGATGTTTTTTGTAGTCTTGAGATCCTTAAAGTTCAAATGGCCCATGCGAGCATGCCATATCTCGGCTTCAGATACTCCTTCGGCGACCATACATACTTGTTTCTTAGGACAATCAAGTTTAAACATATTGTTTAGCAGCCGTGCGGTTGCTAATATTTTTCCGTTTGACAATATGTTACATTTATCACGACAAAAATTTACTGAATGCCCCTTTTGTATAATTTGACTGACGGAAAGTAAATTTGTTGTCAAATTCGGTACAAAAAGAACATCATAAACAGTGATGTGCCTTACTTTACCTTCATCATCAATTATTTCAATGCTAACATTGCCAACACCTTCAACACTGAGTTTCTCTTTGTTAGCAACAAAAATGTCCTTTACTGGCGATTCTTGAATTCGATTAAACAAATCCCTTCGCATGCTCATGTGCATACTTGCGCCGGAATCAATGAACCAATCATTTTGATTAATTGCACCAGCAACAAAAACTGTGCACAATCCACTCTGGAACTTCGACTTGTTTTCATTGACTTTCACTGTACAGTCAGCTGCTCGATGGCCGTAGCGATTGCAATTAAAACACCTGAATCCTTTTGCAAAACTCTGTTTCTTTTTTGCCTTGGAATATAAAGCACCTTGTGCACCTGCTTTTTGGACATCCTGCAGTAATTTAGTTTTAATTGCATCGCACGTGATTTTCACACCAGAGCTTTCGATGCCCATTATCATCGGTGAAAACTCCTCGGGTAGTCCAGCTAAGAGCAAAGTCCCTATCCATTCATCACTAACCGGCATGTCGATCTCTTTTAATTTGTGAGCTGTCGACACAATTTTGCTGACGTAGTCCTCAATGTTCTCTGATGAATCCAATCGTGTTGTTATTAATTGCCGCAATAATCCAACTCTTCGCGTTAATCCAGAATCCTGAAAAGCTGCTTTCAATTTGTCCCAAACTTCTTTGGAAGTTTCAGCATCTTCGATGTGAACGTAGTTGATTTTATCAATTAGCAAAATAATTTTTGTTTTTGCTTTCACATCCAGTTTTGAGTTCATTCCAGTTGTAGGATATATCCCTTGAACAGTATCCCACAGTTCCTCATGCTGCAGGTAATTTTTAACAGCGAATGCCCATGAGTTGTAGTTTTCTCGGCCAATTAATTTTTCCACTTGGAAGCCTGAAGTTGATGATGCCATTTCAATAAATCTTAAACCAATGAATTATTTTAACTGTCCTGGTCCCATAACCTGTTGTGATGGAGAAAAAACAAAGCGTGTAGTTAGTAAGTTATTAAAATGGCAGACAACTTTATTGAAGAAGTAAAAAACGTAGAGGCCGGAAAAAGAAAGAGACAGTATAAAAAGAGATAACCAAGTTATTCCATTAGTGTGCTAGGTTTACATCAGAGAGTCAGATTTATAGATTTCAACACGTCTATCCCCCCAAAACCCATTTGTTTACATTGTTGTTTTTGTAATTCCAACCCCTGTCTGTGAATACGTTTGACCAACAAAAAAGCATGTTGCTAATGGCCGACCGCGAATCATCTTGCTTTTATGTTTATCGTGGTGTTTAATTGTTTTGTGTTTCCTTTTGAATTTGTTTGGTTTTTGTGGAGGTGTTGATTAAACTGAAAAAAATAGTGAAATACACATTAGAGAATACCGAATTCTTGCATTAAAGTCCAATTCATGAACTCACCTACACTATAATAGAAATGAGCAAGTGTGTGTGACTTCATGAATTTTTCTGGAAAACAGCTTGTAGGCAGCCGCCTTTCCACTGGAATGTTATATATCTCCGTATTCCATTATCTTTGGTATCGGGTAACTCTAGTATGTTTTCTGCTCGCATTGGCCGCGTTCCACTGCCCGCTAGATGAGCAGAGGCATGTCAAACTCCATATAAAAAAAATTGACATTTTACCATTTGCGCTAGTCGTCTAGCACTTTTTGTGAAATATACCTTTCAGGGAAATTTCTCAATCTAGCGCAAAACTACCCGCTGCTTTGAGAGAAAAAAAACAAAAAAACAGCTGTCAAAGGAAATCGCTCAAACGTCTACAAAATAAAAACAAAAATACGAACCCGAGCTGCAATTGTGATAAAATTGGTGATAAGGTAAGTAAAATAGCAATTCCGATATTATTATGGTTTCTATAATATGTAACATTTCGTTTTAAATGTAGTTTGGAAATAATTTTGCGACACGAAATTTTTTATGAAGGAAAGTCATATGTTTTTGATGCCAACGAAGATGCCGCTGCCGCTGCGCGAGCGTTCCTTCATATGGGATATTTTGTGCCAGAAGACTTGCGGCCAGTGGAACGCGGCCATTCTTATGCCCCTTCGAACTTGCCTGCTATCAGTTTGATCAGCATTTGCAAAATTTAAATAAAACGCGATAGTATACATTTCTAGCTTTATTTGCAAATAATTTTCTTTGAAAATGTTTCATTTGACAGCAATGTTGTGTTATTTATTATTAATTAATTATGTTTTGTTGTGTCACGGGCGAAAGTGCAATAAAGAAATTAAGAACAATTAAAAAAATAGGACGTAAGCAATAGCAATTAGATTTAAACAAATACAATATAATTAAGTTCTACATGTATGTTATTTTTAAGGAATAAAGAATACCCCTGAGGATGTTGGAAAGAAACCGACGAAACGTAGGGTGCAAGGATGAATTGAACGTGTTTTAATTGCATCAAAAAGAAATAGACCATAAAAGCCGAATTGCCAAAAACAAATGACAGCAGAACAGCTGATTTAGAATTTTTCGATAAAGAGGTTTTACGGACCGATAATGCAGTTCATCCGTCGGATTCAATGATAGGGTAAGTGAACGGATGCGGATCGGATAAGGTCCCGCCGCAGTCAATCCGCCGGATTCAATGATTGGGGTGATTAAAATAATACATAAGTACATAGTACATATTCTAAATAATGTCCCCACTTAGCCTCTCTCTGTGGTCGCAGTGGCTTAGTGTGTTGGACTACTAAGCGAGGGGTCCAGGTTCCAATCCCAAATTCCAACTCACCTCTCGCGAACGTCTGACAAACATCCGAGAGTATAACTGTCATGAAAGAGCTTCTCAATCGGCTACATACCTGTTGCGCCGACCTATCGCTTATAACGACCAAAATCGTCAGTCCCTTGAAGGTCGTTATAACCGATTTTGACTGTATTTGCTTTCGTACAAAATTTCGAACTCGAGATTTTAATCAATTCTGTTATTACGATGATAGAGGAACTCAAAAAAGTGGGTCGCAAAATTCTGTTCGGTCTGTCCGTCCTTCCACAGGCCTACAGCCTA
The DNA here is from genome assembly GCA_949126925.1 of Cheilosia vernalis. Taxonomy (NCBI): domain Eukaryota; kingdom Metazoa; phylum Arthropoda; class Insecta; order Diptera; family Syrphidae; genus Cheilosia; species Cheilosia vernalis. Next base: position 48,878,591 of record OX421358.1, read on the forward strand.
AACGGCTTCCCGGATTACGTTCAAACCTCGGATTTGGGGTTTTTGGGCTTACAGTTCGGGAGGTGTTTTTTTTCAAGGTAACCTCAATATTAATGGTACTTCCCATATACAATTTTCGTACCAGTTTGATTTGATCGAAAACGGCTATAACGATTTCTACCAAAATTGATTTTTAAGCTTAAGTAGGTGAGGTTATCAGGACTGCGTACCCAGATTTTGGCTAAAAATTCGAACAACGGCATGATACAACAAGACAAGATAGCGCATTGCGCATGTCGTTCATTCTTGCTGTTCATCGGAATTCATCTGTCAACAAATTATGACGTAGGTTGTGCGCATGATACAACAAGCTTATTTGATTATTAGACGGAAAGATCCAATAAATGTAAAGACTGCAAGTCTTTGTAGTCTGCATTTTGTCAAAGACGACTTTCTACACAACATTGAATATGAAATGGGTAAATTGTTGTATTAATATAGTAATCTTAATGCTAATTGGTATGCTTTCCCTCGTAGGATTTACTGGTCGACGTACATTGAAACCTGGAGCTGTTCCCAAAGTACACTTATCTGAAGGTGATGTTTGTGTTCCAAATGCTCCTCAATGTAGCCGTTCAAATAGAATGGCTATCCGACAGAACAAAGAAGTGGTTGAGAGCATTATGGAACATTTGAATTATGCTGATCATATTGTCCCTAATGAAGGAAGCAAAATGTTAGGATCCAGAACTTGAAATTCCGATGGCATACGATGGCCTGGAGAACCTAGCAGGTTACATATTATTATTATTATAAATATGGCAAAAGTACAAATAAGAACAATAATTGTCTTTTATAGTACATTAACGCTCCACAGATATACATTAAAATTACATTAAATCACATAATGAGCAAATAAAAATAAAAATATAGTTAACATTAAGTGAAAGTTACATTAATTAAATACAAAAATAAAAAAGTAAAAAAAAAAACAACAAAAATGTAGGGATTGGGCTAGAACAGAGAGGAATAGAGGGGAGGAAAGAAGAAGAGTAATAGAGTAAACATAGAATACATTATCGTGCAAAATGTGCAAAAAGTGAACTTTTAAATTTATCGGCTCCCACTATTTGTTTGATGGTGACAGGTAGAGAGTTCCAGAGTCTGGTAGCGTGGACAAGAAAGAGGCGTGAAGTATTTAAGAAGTTAGAAGAAGGTATTATGAGGTTAAAAGTACGCGGTGACTGGACAAACTGCAGTTTCTGGAATAGGTATACTGGTGATCTATTGTGAATTAATCTGTGCATGAAAACACAGCACCTTATATCCCAAAAATTTTTAAATGATCAACCAAGGACATGTTTGTGGTAGGCGGATATGTGGTCATATCTTCTAATGCCAAAAATATATCGAACCATATCATTAAAAGCTACAAGAAGTTTGTTATAAGATTGAGAATCTAATTTAGGGTATATAACTATGGCATAATCAAAGATCGGCACAAACAAGGACTTAATTAACCTGAGTCTCGTATCAATAGGTGTTAGATTAGAAAATAGCCATAGCTTACGTAAACCAGCATAAATACGCGCAACTATAAAATTAGCATGGTCAATAGCAGAAAGGGATCTATTTAGCTTGTAACCGAGGTTTGTGACAGTGTCCGAAAACTTAAGTCTGCAGGAATTCAGATAAATAGGGGGTATTACTCCAGTGTCAAACAGTTTTTTAGAAATCAATATTAGTTGAGTTTTAACGGGATTTAAAATCAGACCGTTACTGAGGGACCATTTAACTATAGAAGACATATCTGAATTGAATCTATCCGCCAGATCTTCCACCAATCCTATTGGTCGAGATAGGTAAATCTGAGCATCATCAGCATAAAGATGTATAGATGCATTGCGGCACACTCGAGGAAGGTCATTAATATAAAGACAAACTAGGATAGGGCCAAGAATCGACCCCTGAGGTACCCCAGCAAGTAAATTTTTCGGACGAGAATATTTTTGCTCAGCAAAAACCTTTTGAGAACGATTCGTAAGATAGTTCCTTATAAGCTGCACTGAGTAATCACTCAACCCAAAATAAAGCTTTAACTTCATGCATAAAATGTCATGACTTACAGTATCAAAGGCCTTTGAAAAGTCAAGCAAGCACAGCAGTGTAAGAAAGCCCTTATCATACTCAATTCTGATATCGTCAAGAACCTTAATCACAGCCGTAGAACAGCTATGTTGAACTCGGAAACCAGACTGCACAGGAGACAATAAATTAAAGTGATTAAGGTGGCTTGAGATCTGCTTTGCAAGGATTTTTTCAAAAATCTTTGAGAGGCATGGTAAGATCTAAGATGCTTATAGGACGATAGTCAGAGGTCGATGAGGGATTATTTTTCTTAGGCACCGGAATGAGCTTGTTTCCAGCAATCAGGGAAAGTGGAAGACATAATGCAAAAATTAAACAAATGAGTAATACAACCTGCAATATGAGGAAGTATCATTTTTAGGAAGCGTAGATGTATTCCATCTTCCCCAACTGCGTTCGAATTAAGCTCTTTAAAGTGAAGTATAACATCAGCTTCTGAGACAACTTAAAAATCCAAACACCGAGATGAACAGAAAAAAAGGTTGCTGTCAGGAATAAAACAAGAGTTGGTACCAGGACAAGAAATAAATGTGTTATTAAGTTCTTCAATATCAGGTATTTTTTTTAATGCACAATTTTTACCAAGTCCAATGGACCATAAATTACTCCAGAGTTCCTTTGATGGACGGTCAGCACTTAATTTAGACAGGAAGTATCTTTTCTTTGCTCTTCTGGTTATAAAAGCCGAATAGTTCCTGGCTCTACTAAATGCCACCCATCTTTCACTAGAAGGCCTTAGTTTCCATTTGGCATACAGTCTCCTTCGAGTTTTAATAGCATTATGAACCTCATCGGTGAACCATGGGCATTTCTTATTGCGCACTACAACAGTCTTAATGGGAACATGCCTATTAAAAAGGCTGCTTATTAGTGTTTGAACAATTTCAAGAATGCCACGGAGCCAAACTTGCATCAAATTGGAGGATGCTATTATTTATTGCTCGATAGTCACGAAATTGAAAAGATTCCTGCAAGCGAGTACAAGATAAATCAATATTATAAGTGCAAAAAAGGAGATCATGATCAGATACCCCCTCTAGAGACAGTTGGTCATAGAGCAACACATTGCTTATGTCCGAAACAACTACTAGATCAAGAAGACTTGGTGGAGAGTCAGGCGCAAAGCGAGTAGCGTAAGAGTTGACAACCACTAACCCAGAAGAAGCAATATTATCAATGAGCTGGTTAGATCTATTATCAGATTTAAATAAATCAGCATTGAAATCACCACAAAGTAACGGGTGATTTTTTAGCTGGTTTGGTTTTGGCAACACTGGTTTTGACAGCTGACGTGTGTTTAGTACCTTGTGTCACTGTCAAACAGCTTCAGTTTGGTTTGCAATTTAACCATGGATCGTCTTACAAATGAACAACGCTTGCAAATTATTGAATTTTACTATCAAAATTCGTGATCGGTTCGAAATGTTCATCGCGCGCTGCTTCGAAAAATTGTGTTCAGCGATGAGGCTCATTTTTGGTTGAATGGGTACGTAAATAAGCAAAATTGCCGCATTTGGAGTGAAGATCAGCCAGAAGCATTACAACAGCTACCAATGCATCCCGAAAAAGCCACTGTTTGGTGCGGTTTATGGGCCGGCGGCATTATTGGGCCATATTTCTTCAAAGATGACGCGAATCGCAGCGTTACTGTCAATGGTGAACGCTACCGAGCGATGATAACAAACTTTTTTTTGCCCGAAATGGAAGTTCTTGACTTGCATGATATGTGGTTTCAACAAGACGGTGCCACATGCCACACAGCACGCGAAACAATGGCGCAATTGCGAGGCGAGTTTGGTGAACAGTTAATTTCACGTTTCGGGCCGGTCAATTGGCCGCCTAGATCGTGCGATTTGACACCATTAGATTATTTTTTGTGGGGGTATGTCAAGGCTAATGTGTATAGGGACAAGCCCGCTTCGATTGACGCACTGGAAGCCAACATCCATGCATTCATTCGTGAGATACCGGCCGATATGTGTGAAAGAGTATGCCAAAATTGGACTCAGCGGATGGGCTACCTGAGACGCAGCCGCGGTCAACATTTGCATGAAATTATCTTTAAACATTAAATTGCAAGGTTCAAACTATCGATTCAAATAAATATTTCATTCATTTTTTCGAATTTTTTGTGTTTTTTTTTTTAAAAAAGTTCTAAACCTCTTAAAAAATCACCCGTTATTATATGTTCATAGGATGCAGAAAATGTTTGAATCACATAAAACAAAGGGTCAAATGAACAATTACGGTTCGGACTATAAACAACAATAAGGACGCATTTTACATAACTATTCGATATTTCAACGACTAAAAATTCCGTATCGTTACCAACAGATTTCTCTAATATTTTACAGCTCAAAGAAGCCTTATGATAAATTGCAATCCCTCCGCCAATAGTGTCAGTAATTCTATTATGCGTAACCAAAGAATATCCAGAGATACCGTAGATCTTGTCATAATCATCTTCCTTATCGAGTGTTTTAAGCCAAGTTTCACTGACACAAATTATATCTACTCCCGAATCTGCAAAAATATAACGAGCATAGTCCAATTTAGACAAATTGAGACTGCGAGCATTAAAGTGGCATACCTTAAAACCATCGTAAGCATTGGATAAAATATTGACTAACGTTCGCACCTCGACCCCATCATTCACACCAGACAAAACCCCATTATGGGCAATCATAAATTAAGATATATATTAACACACCATCAACAAATAAAAGAATTAGAAGCGCATTGCACTTTTGACTAGTATAGTGTAATCTAAGTAAAAGAAAAAATAAAGAAAAGAAAAGAAGAGAACATAAATTCAAAAATAGAGAGTAGAACGGACAAGAAGAAGAAGAAGGGAGGGAATCAGAGGAAGAAAACATTTGATTAGACTCAAAATTAAAATTAAAAAAGCTTAAATTACAAGAAAAAATGAAATTTTAACAAAATAAATATAAATAAATAAATTATGACATAATTGAAATTGCTCCAGTCAGCAAAGGGAATGGATGCATTAAAACGGGAACAAACAGGCAGCTCTCAGGAAAAGTGTTTAGTTGAAGTAATTTTTAGTTCAGCATCGCTCTTCTTCACATAAACGAAACCATTGCGTGTTCTAGCAGAGAACAATAGACCCTCACGGCGAAGCTGTAGAGCATGGCGTAGCAAAGAGCTGTTTTCCTTGGTTTTTTTTCCTATGTCACCGGCTGAAAGAAAACCTGCCTGAGCTTGGACAAACTGAAGATAATTCTTTATCTTGGGTCAACCAACTCAGCGAAGGTGGTCTTTCGAAGCCATCGGAAGCTATGATGGTCGATATGAAGGCTCTGGAAAACGTTTCCAATGTTGTCAACGGTGAGGGGCTAAATATTCGGACTAATTATTTGACCCACTTAATTGATTTATCAAAAAAAGCTAAAATTAATTGCAACATCTGTGTAAAAAAAACTCTTCTTCCGCTCGCGAATGTACTTTCGCATTCGCCTTCTAAATCGACAAATAGTTGATGAAAAAAACTCCAGAAAACGAAAATATAAAAAAATTATTAACTAAACCACTTGTTTTTAAAATATTTTATTTTCTTCACTTCATATTTAGCATTTTTTTATACAATACAACTTTACTTTTAAATTTCTTCTTCCCCGCGTCAAGCAAAGCTAAATACAATAAATTTACAGCACTATAATCGATAGCAACAGCAAAAAGAAAACACATTTACTAACGTAAATGTTTATCCAAACATATTTAACACAATTCCGAAACTATATTCTTTATATTTGAATATTTATTTAAACATTTAAAGGAACAGCACAAATCGTTCCATATAAAACACATGTAAATGCCAAATGTCAAAATGTTCATCGGGCTCTTGTGACGTAGATGCGCAGAACTAATCAAAAATGAAAACTTCTCTGCGTTATCTTGTCTTGTTGTATCATGGAACAACGGTACTTTTGAAATTTCGACATATCTCGAAAACGCTCTATACGATTGTAACAGAAATAAATTTGTAAGGTAATGTGGTCGTGTATAGCTTCATAGCAAGCTCCGTTTTTCTCTATATTATCGTATAATGGATTTTTGAAAAAATGAATTTCTGATAATGTAGTTTTTTTCAGTTGACCAAGAAACGGCGATAACGATTTTGACCAAAATGCAAACTTAGAGTAATGGATGTTTTCAAAATTATTGTGTCCTCAATTTTCGATTTGCTAAGCACTTTTAAAGTCAGTCAGACTCGCATTAAACGAGAAAGTTTCGTGCGACCCAGTCGTGCATATTATTTTTATATTGGATTGGCCAATAAATACACCACCGACCATATTGATTGTGCCATTGGTTTCCATTTACTTTGCTGATATATTAACCGACATATCAAGTTGTTACGTGCGTCCTGTATGGGTCCGTGCTGGCATGCTGGTCCCGGTCCTTTTGCTCGCCGGAGGGCGTAGGGTCTTGACCCAGGCACGTACAAAAATTCATGCCAGGCTTAGTGATGGATGGTCAGTCGCTGGCTAGGTATCTTCAATACCCTCCCTACCTTGGCTGTCTTACTCGCCTCGACAGCCCCTTTACTGGCATCTTCCCCTTCACTTCACCGCATCATCCTCTCTCCTTCAACACTTCCTCACCCTCTCATTACCCCTTAAGTTAAAACTCAGTTCTTTTGGTATTCTTTTTTTTATGATCAATGCAAACAAAAATTAATTTTATTAAAATGCACTTCTTGGCGATTGATTTACGATATCTTAGTTTCTTTTACTTTACTTCAAATCTTTAGGTTTATTCAAATTATTTCAGCGCGAAATCCGTATATACTCTTACTTCTATATAAGATCCGCGGTTTTCGGCTGCTTTACCGTCTTTTTTTTTTACGATCTTTACTTTTCTTTTAAAATTGCATTGGTCCCCTTCCTAAGAATGATATTATATATGTGTATCCAATTTTCTACTAAATATAGTTCTGTTAATTTAACGACTCACCAATTTTATACCGCAACTGAAGATGAAGTGGCCACAGCATCCGGGTTGCTCCTTCGGTGTTCAATTTTCACTTGTAGGTACTCGTATAGACAAATAACTATCAATCATAATCTAATCTACCCAGTTAAACTCTTATCCTATTGGTATATATATGCCTAAGGCCTATATATGGATTTCACTTTACAATCAAATGAATTCACGTAAGTTCAACATTTACATTTAAATAAAAAGAAATATAATTTGACTCAAACAGCCAAAATATAAAAAAAATAAAAATGTTCGTCGCCAGCAGGACTCGAACTTCGAGTTGCCGTTGCTATCGGTGGTTTGTCACCGCTTTTGACTTTCACTTTTAAATTAATTTTTATTAATATCATTCATTAAACTTATATCCTAGACAAAAACGATTAAATCTAATATAAAGCTAACATTTATCTTAATTCTAGCTTACTGGCTCTTAGCGAGCGCTCTAAACTTAACTATATCCTTAAAATTATTGCCTTATATCTATCTATCTATCTATATTTAATTTGTTTTGTTTTTTATTCTTCAAGAAACTTTAGAAAACTTGATTTCTTTATTTATGTTATTTTATTTAAAAACTACTTAAAACTACGTAAGCTACTTAGCCTAAATTAATTATAATCAGGGTGGTGAGCAATCTTATGGATTGATCACCATACTGATCGCGTCCGTCGCCTGACACCAACAAGGGTTCATCCGTGCCGCCGAGAGTCGATCGAGGCCATAAGCTACGGTCGAGTCTCGGTAGCACTTACATGTCGGCTGGCCCAGTCCCTCTCAAGGACCCCCTACTCTAACCTAAACCTACAAGCTTAATATCTAGCTTAAAACTAAGGAGGATGCTCCGTAAGTAGCGCACTGGCCCGGGAGAGCGTATCCACCCTCACCTCTTCCTCAAGCCACCAAAATTCGGTGAACTGCTTTGCCGTATCGACCCTGTCCCGTTCCGCAATTGCGGTACTAAAACGGAGGAGCTCCTGAGCATTGGCGGCGTACCCGTCGTGGATGAGCCGCTTATCCCTCGCGCCGCGGTGGCTGTGGTACAATACCGGCACACCATCTTTTGTCTGGACTAACCCTTTCATGTCTACATGAAGCCAGACCGAAGCGTACTCTCGTGGTACATTAAATTGGGGTAGTAAGCCCCTGAGATCAGGTTATTATCACTGGCCAACGCCCTTGCAACGTGCCTCCGAATCACCTTAATAAGGAAATTGTCAATCCTGTTCAGTCGAGCCCCGAGATGCCAAGATACCTGACCACAGTTTTCACCGCCAACGGCCGTTCCTGTTGTCCAATAATTGTTAATTTTCTCCAGTTTTTTCTGGTATCCCCAGAGGACCCAGCCAATGTGGTTCTGAACAGGATTGTTTCCGATTTTTGGAAATTGATTTTCAACTTCCAATCATCGCAATACCTCTTAATTTGTTCGAAGTCACGCTGCAGAAGGATTCTGATGACCTCGATTTTTGGTCCTGACCTGTACGCCACTAAATCGTCTGCGTACGCTATAGCATGTCTGAGGGAACCCACCAGATCACTTGTGTAAATATTAAACAGGATCGGAGAATTCACTGCTCCCTGTTGTAAGTCGTTTTTAGTTTCGAAAACCCTGCTCGAAGTCACATTGCCAGATTTGACAACGAACTTCTTTCCCATAAGCATGTCATAAATCATATACAGCAACGGTTTTTGAATGCCCAATCTAAGCTGACCTTATAAAAGAGTCCCTACAACCAAACGGTATCGAAGGCCTTTTCAAAGTCGACCAGGCAGGCACCCGTGCATTGGTTCTTACTTTTATTCCACTGAATGTCGAAGACCAGCTTAGACGCGGCATGAATAGTGTCATGCCCCGCTCTAAAGCCAAACTGATTTTCCGAAATTATCTTGTTTTCCTCAACCCATCTCAAAAGAGATCTATTGACGACCTTCTCGAATACCTTGCTAACATTCGGGAGCAAACTAATTGACCGAAGATTAGCAGGGTTTGTCCTATCTTTATCCTTTTTAGGGATAGGGTGTACCACCGCTATTTTCCACTGCTCCGGATAATATGCATTATTCAGCGCATTGTTAAATAGAGTGGCGAAGATATCTATCGCCTCTAGCGGCAGGTGTCTTAATACGACGTTTGGGACACCGTCAACTCCCGCCGATTTTTTGTTTTTCAGTGATTCAAAGATAAACCGAAGTTCATCTCTACTCACGAACAGATGAGTATTTGCAACGGCGATTGTGCCATTTGCACGGTTGTCGTCATTGAACCCAGTGAAACCGTTGTTCTCGGATCGCCAATCTTGAATTTCGGTCCGCAGTTAAAAGTGGTAAAGAAAGGCCCTCTCCTCGAGATCGCGGTTACGGCGAACAGGGTTGTTCACCGTATACACACTCTCAAAGAAAGCTCCCATCAAATCCACCCTCTCCTGCGGGTCTTCGACCACGAAAAAATCGTCGTTCGAGTCAGCACTTTCCGGACTTATGCCAGCAGTCATTAGTTTCTGTCTGTTCTCGTTCGTCCGAGGTATTCGAACACATGAAATGTCGTTATGATCTTTCCGCCTGAACAGTTTATTTATTTGTGGGAACATATTTGGACTACTGGTTTTTATAGCCCGAATTTTATTGCCCCAATACAAACTTACAGATTTTCTGTAATTCTCGGTGATCAACTGTTTCAGGTTTTTGATCATCGACTTCAGTGTCCTTAACTCGGGATCGTTCCTGTCAGTAAACTGTCTGTGTAGCCGTTTAAGCCTCGAGAGCAGTCTACTTTTATGTCTGTACAAAGCATCGATTGTCGCGTTTCGATACTTCTCAGTTTGTTCTTCGTCTGTGGAACGTCCTACCCGAGGGATAGTCCGCTCCATTGTCCGTTTGATGACGACATTCATTTGTCGTAAATGACTGTCGATCTCATCGTTCGTTAAGTTCCTGTTTGTCGGTGGGTCGATCTCGCATGAGCGTATGTCGCGCTTTAAGACTCTGGAGAAGCGCGACCACTGCGCTTTTCGGTAATCGAAAGAACGCACTTGGTCGTACTGCTCCAGCTTCGTCTGCTCGTTCGGGATCCGTATTACGGCGGCAAGTCCGTAGTGATCACTATCGTACTCAACCACTCGTAAACAGTTCCGCGTGCTAAGATTAATGTTTGTAAGTTCTAGTCCTTCGTCAACTAGCGCCAAGTCCAAGAAAGAACCATCTCTAGGGAAAGACGGGATATCCGTCGCGTACAACTCGATTTTGTACTCAATCATATTATGACGCCAACAGTTGTGAAACTGGGTTTGGAGTATCATTTCCCCATGTTGCATGTTTAGCATTGAGATCTCCGCCCAAAAAGTAATAGTTATCTTCCGATTGAAGCTCTAAGCAACGAAAAAGCACCTCGATCTAATTTAAATAATGAATGCGTTGAGGGGAATCATGTGCATAAAGCGACACCACATATACCCGCCTCTGGCTATTGAGGGGAATGCATACGACACATGCTTCCAAAAACTACAACCTGCGCACGTCCCCGCTATATATGACCTTATGGCGCAAGCCTTTGCGTACTAAGATAGCGACACCGCCTCCCTGTGTGGAGTTGGGTCGGTCTCTTCTAACTACACGATAATTTCTATAGCCCAATTTGTGCTTCGGATTTAGCTTAGTTTCGCTAACCAGAAGCACATCTGGCTTTTCGGCTTCCAACAGATTGGATAGATTGTTCCTTCTCTCGATCCGAATAAGTGAATTAACATTCACCGCAAGGATCTTCAAGCTTACCTCGTCCAGCGTACCCATCATATTCATGGCGCGGCAGACTCGGCAAACAGTGTCGAATAGATCACGTCTATTCGAGCCGCTTGCTCATTTAATTGTTTCTGGAAATTGTCGATCTTTCCGTGCAATGACAGAAGGATCGATTTCAAATCTAGATCCGCTTCCGGTGTTGGAACCTTCGGCGCGCTTTTTGTTATTGTGCTACCCGGTCCAGTTACCATTTGGGCAAAGGACACATTGGGTGCAACAAAATTGGAGAACGAGCGACTCTTTCGACCTTTCTCTTCTTCAGACTTCTGTTTTCGAGCCTGTTTTTCTGTTTGACCTGCTGATACCCTTGAAATTTGCAGGATGTCCTGAGGTGTTGCAGAGTACACATGAGATCTGGCCCCGGTCTTATAATCTATCTGTGCCTAAGGCACATTCCCCATGTTTGTGGCCTTTGTTGCACTTAACGCACCTGAACTGCATGTGGCAGTTAGCTGCGGCGTGCCCGAACCTCTGGCAGCGCATACATTGCAGTACACGATCTGACTTCTTTAATTTTTCCCAACGTACCGCATGATAGTACAGGAATCTGATCCTTTTCAGACTATCTATTTTGCTGTCGGGGGTTAGTTGAACCAAAAAGAATGGCAGTTTGCGGTTACCACATCTGTCCGCAGGCGAGGAAAACGGCTTGACCCCCACGAACTTAAGGTCGTCGCACTCATAATTCTTGAGCTCCTTTTCAAGCTCCTCTATTTTAATATTAGGGTCGATACCCTTAAGCAAGCACCGTTTGCCGTTTTTCTCCTTTTGGAGTATAAGTGAAATATTCAGTTTCAGCTTTCTCCAGAGCGGTGCGAACTTTTTTGTGCTCCTCCATATTTATGCACATAATAATGTGTTTAGTGGCGTTTAGCCTTTTTATATAGAAATCCTTAGTGACTAGCCTACATAATCTAATACTATCACTAATATCTAAGTAACTTACATTTATTGGAGGTATTTTTTCTATCCTCGTCTGTTGTTGCTGCTTCTGTTGTTGTTGCTGTTGTTGCTGCTGCGGTTGCTGCTGCTGTTGTTGTTGATGCTGCGGTTGCTGCTTCTGCTGTTGTTGTTGTTGCTGCTTCGATTGCTGCTCGTTTTTGTTAGGTTTTTGATGTTGCTGTTGCGCTTTATGCTGGCGCAACTTTTCTCTCTTCTCGAGGAGCTCTTTAATCAGCCGATCGAGCTGAGCTTCCTCGTCGTTATCTTCTTGATGTTGTTCGTCTTCCTCTTCGGCGGCCAGTAATTCTTGGAAGGAATTACCTTCGCCCACATACCGGCCTTCACCCCCTTCGGACTCGTACGACCAGCTGAGTCCATCCGTATCATCGTCATTCTCGCCTTCTGATGCTGGCGCAGATGATGTTGCTCGTAACGTCATCTCTTCCTCATTCGTCTTCGGTTTCCTCTTATATTAGAGGTTTGGTATTGGCTTTAATTTTCGTAACCGTTTCTCAGTTTTTGTCGCTTCACGCGACTGTACCACTGGTACTGTTTGTGTTGTTGAAGCTGCGGCACTTGTTGTTGGCATCTCTATGGCTGCTGTGCTTGTTTTTGTTGCTGCTGCTACTGCTGTGTTGCGGCTACCTGCAATGTATGAGAAGGGCATAATATGTATCTCTATAGGGGGAAATATATCGGGAACCATTTAGCCAACATTATTTTGCAGCCTCAATCGGTCATAAACACATAATTTTACAATTAACACAAAAAGAAATTAAATATAATACCCAAAACGCGTGCGGCATGCGGCTGCCCGTAAGTAAGTAAAGTTGTGTTTATATTTTGACGTTTGTCAATCAATCAGCAATTATTCACAATCACTCAGCTAGCTAAGTGAGTGGGGGATTGGTTTCACCGGTAGATGGAGCGGATGTATGTATCTGGGGTGGATATCTCGGATAGGGAATGTATCCGATTAGAGGTGGTGGGACCTACCTACTACCGCAGAAATGATAGCAGAGATCTTCAAATTTTTCCGGTAAAAAGAGTGGGACAGTGCGAATCCAAATAGATTATCCGAAGAAAACGGGTAGTAGAATGGGAAAATGGGAAAGGAAGGCAATTAACAACCGCCGAGAAATGGTTCGATTTTTGCTCGCACTATTCTTGCGCAACCCATTTAACAGCGACAGAGGTCAAAAGAAAGACACAGTCAGTCGAACCAAGATCGCGTTAATTTTTATTGTAGAAGTCCTTGAAATGAGGCAGTGCGCGGCATTCAAAAGTGCGCCCAATAATAAATAAAATAAAAATAATAAAGCCGATTAAGAGACAAGTTAAGTGCGTAAGTGGTATTTGGACGAAATAAAGGTGAACTTAACAGTCACCGGCGATAACCTACCGCTAGTGACTCTGGAAAAGGAAGCTAATCACTGTGTAAGAGTTTTCATACTATAGAAAGGGATGAGTGGAAGCGGTTTACGATAGTAGTATATATAGTTACTTAGTGTTTTGAATTAGGTGATATTTGCTTTCGGCGATTATAGACAACCTTGAAGGTGGTGGCCGCCCCCTTTTTGATCTCGTAGTGCGGATTAAGCGGAACGTGTCTGATGACCGCCGTGACCTTTCGCGGCACAGCGAAAGTTCGACAAAGGCGTCTGAAGCGGGGAATCCCATATTAAGTCCCCGTGACAGAACCTTCCCAATTTATAGGTGCAAATCGTTTGAGTGAAGCACCCAGTAAGCCTGGCGGTCCGAAGCGACGACATTCGCTCCGAGAAGAGATACCCCCCGGTCGGACGTAGATCCCGATATTCATATAGTTATGTTTAGTATATAGTGTATATTTGTACTATCGCCATATTTAAAGATTGCGTGTAGTAAGCTACACTTTATAACTATATATAGATATAAATTAGTTGCAGCGATCGTGCTATGCGGATGCAAGTTAGGTGTTAAGTTAGTTATAAGATTCATAATTCAGAAAAGATGTTGTTTTTTTTTGGCGTGAGTTTGTAATTTGTAAGAGAATTTTTTTTTGGTGTGATAAGTGCTGTTTGACCCCCGTGTTGTTGTTCGCGTCAATATATAGAGCTCTGTTTAGGTAGGGAACGAGTCGCAAATTAGAGTAAGAGGATGACAATTGATTTACCCCCCAGGAATTCTCGATGAACGCGGGGCCAAGCCTACCTTAATATTAAGTTTGATGTTGAAACTAATTCAAGTTATTCTTTTTTGTGTTGTTTTGATATTGTTCATAGTCCAATAAATTAATTATGCTCATAGAGCCACGCCAATTGGTGGTGTTTTACATTGGTATTGTAGTTCGACTCACTGAAAAGTGAGGATGTCGTGTTGAGGTGGATTTTTCGGTGGTTTAATGGGGTAAGTTAAATCCCTTTCGGCGCAGATGGTGTGATCGGACGACAGCATCTCCAACAAAGGGGAAATTCAAACATCGGCCAACGAATTTCCAGGAGGGGTGGGAATGGCCCGCGCTGAACAACATCTACAGCGCCCCTCAGTGCGGCGAAGGTCCGTCCGTTTTGGTGAAGTTAAAGTATTTTACAGTGTGATTGGCATGTTTTATGTGTTGTAGTTGGTTAGGTCGAGCGGTGGGAAGCAAGAACCACACCATTCCGGCAAGCTAAGCCGTGCCAAGCTCTTCGCTCTCGACACTCCTGTCCCTTTCTATTTCCGTTCCCATCCAATGTTCCTATCCACTTCCTGTTCCGAGTCCTTTTTCGCATCCGCAATCCTTCGATATCCTATCTCTAGCCTCGCTACAAATGGCGCCCAACGTATTTGCACGTCTTATGTCATTTATGTAGTCTTTAGTCCACAGTTGACTCAGTTGCCAGCATCAGCGCACGCGTAAGTCTTCGAATGGGAAGGTTCGTGAACGTACCTAATTGAATCGGGACGAATGACGTTGATGCTGACAGCCGAACCAATTGGAACCTGTTAAGTCTGTGTCATTACCTACTCCGGCTGTTAAATGTGCATTTTTTCTTTTCTATCTAAACGTTTAAAATTTCAATTCCTAGTAGTATTGTCAGTTTACATAATAATTACGAGTATAGTGACCGTGTTATGATTCTGTCGTGACATGTAGCACTGTCTTGTCCGTAGCTTTCTTAAGTGTGGTGATCGGAACGTTTCAAGTCTGCCAGCGAAGCCCTGTGGCTGTCTGGTATTGCTGAAACGGGAAGAGATACCAATTGTAAGTCCATGTTCATACATGTTACTATTTCACCAAACTGAGGGAAATTATCCATCGTCCGTCCGCAGTCTACAAAGTCCAGATGCTGTTGAAGGATCCCGCCGTCATAGATTCGCCAACAACGCCGCCGAAGACAACTTCCCCAACGCACCCCTACCCCGATGATAGATACAACTCAAACAAAGATAGCATTTTTTTGGTTACGACACATACTCCCGGAAAATTTAGATCCTCAGAAAAAACCAAAACCATTATAAAGAAAACGCAAGTCGTTAATTGTCGTTTGAAGATCGCGTTTATTGAACATAAGAGATTTGTATATTACATATACGAATATATCTTATAGGATTAGGATAGTCATACATTTTTCGTTTTTGGTGTTCTTAGTTACTAAGGTGTTAAATTTTTGGGTGTGGTTTTGTTTATATTTACTATTATTTAGTATTACTTCTATCTATATATATATATCATTTCGTTTATTTACCTTTGTTTTTTTTCGGGTTTAGGTGTTTTTTTTGTTGGTTTTCTTTCATACTGTAGGTTCATCGTTCACATATTAGCGTGTTAAGCTGTCGTCTCATTTTTGACGTTATTTTTTTGGTTGATTAGGATGAAATCGCAGGAAAAAGATTCTATAAATAGAAGGATTAGAAGAGAATCGATGTATTATCCTCCCCCAGCATTACCATCGACTCAGGCGCACTGTCCCCCTCCCGTAGGTCCCCAACAACCCGGTCTACCACCACCACAGGTGCAACTTCCCACCAGTACAGGTGCGATCAGTCGCAACACCAGATCCTCTGAGTCTGTAGCCGCTCCGTCGTATAGCAGCATGAGTGAGCAAGGTGCCGCCGCGTTAGACTACGCCGATGCCAGTTTTAGGACCCTCAAAGCGGCGGAGAGTCAGCAAGACCTCCCGAATGTGGCAGCGACCACGGCCCATCAGGCCGATCAGGCTACTTTAAACATCCCAGCTGATCTAAAGGCTTGCATCAATATGGCTGTAGGAAGCGCCTTTGCGTCCTACCAAAACTCCTTGAGAGAAGACATCTCACAAAGCCTGAGGGAAGAGATGAAGATTAATTTCATGAATTTTATGCGGGATATTAACTGTGCTACCCGTCCGAATCCGCCAGCCGAAGCGCCAGTGTCAGATCCGTCACAACCTCTGCTGAACCCAGCTCATGTGCCTCTTAGTCAGACAGCGGCTCCTCCAGCAATACCTCCCGGGACCGCCAATACGTTCCGCCCGGCCAATCCACCTCCTAATCATTCGGCCAGTCGAAATCATGGCTCCCGAAGGTCCGGAAATGGTCGTGGGTATCACAACACGTACCATCCAGGGCAGGCTCCGTCCCAACAGATGATGCAGCCTCCTCCCACCTTTTTACCACCACGACCTCCAGATGCCTATTATCAATCCGGCCCTAGAGGCCCAATTAAAATTGACAAATGGGGAATTAATTTTGAGGGTAAGCCCGAAACGCTTACCGTGGAAGATTTCATGTTTCGTCGCGAAACGTTGCAGAGTCAGTACGACTGCACTTGGGCCGAAATCTTGCGGGATTTCCATCTGCTTCTGTCGGGTACCGCTTACGAGTGGTACTAGCAATTCCAGCGTACCAATTACCGTCCCGATTGGTTGGTATTGCGCGATGCCCTAATGCGACAATTTCGTAATTCGAAGGCAGACTTTGAAATTATGCGCGACCTCATGGATCGACGGCAAGGTACCTGAGAATCCAGCGACGACTTCTTTGCCGCCATTTCGAAACTAAAGTCCCAACTCCGAGTACCGATTCCGGAAAGCGAAATGGTGACGATATTAAAGCGGAATCTCAACGAGAAAGTAGGTCGATTGGTTTACCCAATGGCGATATTTACGCTAGACCAGCTGAGATATGCTTGTAAAGACGCCGAGACGGCGTTTCCAAGCCGAGAGGATCCCAGACCTCGCCGACGTCCCGCTCGATACGCGGCAAATGAATTGGACTACAGTGACGAAGTACCATCTGAGCCAGGTGAACAGGTTTCAGCACTGCAGTACGGTAGCGCACCCCCAAATGTTCCTCGCAGATACGCCAGCCGACGAATGATGTGCTGGAATTGTAGGGTCGAAGGCCATTCGATTGTCCTTCAACGATACGTAACATCTTCTGTTACAAATGTGGCCAGGAAGGTGTAATTACACCACGGTGTACACGCTGCAATCCGGGAAACCGAATGCAGAGCGCGATGTCGAAGGGGGAATCGCGTTCGACGCAGACCCCAAACCAATAGACAGAACAGACAAGGAAAGCCAGACCGAAAAAAGACTCGGTCATCCTGAAAGCATAAAATTTAGAATACTGCAACGCGATCCAGGCGTTAAATTAGAAAATAAGCTAAATAGAGTAGAGATTAAGCCATTGCACATTAGGGTTAAGAATTACAACACAATTAGAGATAGGATTTTCAAGGGAGGACATTCAGGCCCCTCCAAAAGAATCCTTAAAGCGAGAGAAAGATACAGGCAACGAAAAGAGACCAGGAAGTTATTAGCGGCCAGCGTAATAGACTCAGCCGTAGACCCTAGGCCATATGCGCAAGTGAAAATTGCCGGAAAACCGATGCTAGGCCTTTTGGACAGCGGCGCAAGCATAAATATTCTCGGCAAAGATTGTTTAGAACTAATAAAAAACTTAGGGATACCGCCGATGCCATGCTACGCAAACGTGAAAACGGCTGACGGGGCCAACCAGTCTATAGTAGGAAAAGTGCAGGCCTTGGTAGAATACCGAAACCTGAAGCACGTCGTCACGTTCTATTTAGTTCCCAGCCTCAACCAAGAACTATACCTCGGTGTCGAATTTTGGAAAGCGTTCCAAGTCGCTCCGCACCTCATAAGCGCTCTCTCGGCGTCCACCGATTTGGCCGACCCAAACAAGCACCAACTGACATACGAGCAACAGTCCGAGTTGGAGGCGGTCATGCGGAAGTTTCTCTGCTACACGCAGCATGGGTTGGGAAAGACGCACCTGGAAGAGCATGTCATCGATACCGGGGATGCGGCCCCGATAAAGCAGCGCCACTACCCCGTTTCTCCAGCGATACAAGCCCTTTTATACGAGGAGTTAGACCGAATGATCAGTCTCGGCGTGGTGGAAGAGAATGAGAGTCCTTGGAATTCACCCGTAGTCCTGATACGAAAGCCAGGAAAGAATCGCTTCTGTCTTGACTTCCGCGGGGTGAATGCCGTAACGAAAAAGGACGCTTACCCTCTCAACCAGATCGACGGGATTGTCAGTCGTCTACCCGACACGTACTGGATGGCCAGTGTAGACTTAAAAGATGCCTTTTGGCAAATACCGCGGGAGAAGCGGAGTAGAGAAAAAACCACGTTTACAGTCCCGGGGAGACCCTTGATGCAGTTTACGGTCATGCCCTTTGGGACAAGGTTTAATGGACAAGGTGATCCCCGCCCGATTAAGAGACCGCGTTTTTGTGTATTTAGATGACCTGCTCATCATAGGTCCGGACTTCCCAACCCTTATCACCCTGTTGGACGAAGTCGCTCAGTGTCTGCGCGCCGCGAACCTCACCATCAACTTGAACAAATCCAATTTCTGCTTCAAGGAATTGAAGTATTTGGGGTTCATAGTTGGTGGTGGGAAGCTCAAAACCGATCCGGCCAAGGTGGAGGCCATAGTGAACTTCCCGATTCTCAATAGCCCGAAACAAGTTCGCAGACTACTCGGTCTGGCAGGGTGGTATCGGAGGTTCATCCGAGATTTTTCCAGCTTGACGGCCCCCATAACAGACACTCTTAAGAAGAAGCAAGAGAAGTTTCAGATGACGGAGGAGGCATTGGAAGCGTTCGAGAAGATGAAACAGGCCTTGACCACAGCTCCAGTGCTTACGCACCCTAATTTCTCTCGGCGCTTCTTTATTCAATGCGATGCCTCTGACTCAGGAATCGGGGCAGTACTGTTCCAAAAGAACGGCGAGGGCGAGGAATCGCCTATTTCGTATTTCTCCCAAAAGCTGAACCAGTGTCAACAAAATTATAGCGTTACGGAGAAGGAGTGTCTGGCTGCAGTCAAAGCAGTTCAGAAATTCAGGCCCTATGTTGAAGGGATGGATTTCACCATCATCACAGACCACTCCAGTTTACGCTGGTTGATGGGTCTGAAAGACTTGAGCGGCAGACTGGCGAGATGGAGTCTTAAACTCCAATCCTTCACCTTCAACATAGAGCATAGAAAAGGTTCGCTGAACGTGGTGCCGGACACCCTTTCCCGAGTACACGCAGATAGCCTAGAGATAGAAAGAGTGGCTCCACTAGTAGACTTAAGCTCCGAGGAGTTCGACTCGGAGGAATATCGAAGCTTAATGACCACCATCGTCGAACACCAAGACGAGTTGCCCGACCTGAAGGTAGAAGACAACTTTGTCTACAAACGGACGTTAGTGCCCGAAGGAGTCGAGCCCTTAGTCGAACACACTTGGCGACTGTGGATCCCCTTCGGGTTGACCGATTCCATAATCGCCGGGGCTCACGATCCCCCACAGGCAGCACACGGAGGTGTCGCAAAAACGTTGCATCGTATACGGCAGTATTTCTACTGGCCAAATATGACGGTCCAAATTAGAAATTTTATTGCAAAATGTCCGACGTGCAAACAATGTAAATCGTCCAATCAAGTCACTCGTCCTCCGATATGTAATAGTTTTTGTACCGATCGTCCCTTTCAAAAAATTTATGTTTACTTCTTAGGACCCTATCCGAGGTCAAAGTCTGGAAACGCGTACGTCTTTGTTGTGTTAGACCACTTGTCGAAATATGTACTGCTGAAACCCCTTAGAAACGCTAACACCATAAGCGTAGTGAAATTTTTGCAAAACGACGTTTTTGATATGTTTGGTGTACCACAAATCTTGCACTCCGAAAACGGCAAACAGTTTATGGCCGAAGAGTTCCAAAGCTTCTTGATAAAATATGGAGTTCGTCATTTTAGAACGGCCAATTACGCACCACAATCCAACGCGTCGGAGAGGGTAAACCGAACGCAGCGATACGTTCCTATCTAAAGGAAGATCAACGCGATTGGGATCTAAACCTTAGCAACATTGCGTGTGCGTTGAGGAGTTCGGTTCATACTTCGATCGGTGTGTCACCGTACTTCGCGCTTTTTGGCACTAATATGATGACGCACGGGTCGGGGTATGAGCTAGCGCAGAAGCTAAACGCTGTAGAGGACAGTGAGATGGTAATACTCTCCCGGCGCCACCGTTTGGAAGGTGTGCGCGATAAAATAAAACAAAATATCCTAAGAGCCAGCGAACGGAGCGCGAATACCTATAACGTGCGAACAAGAAAGATACGCTTCGTACCGGGACAAGAAATTTACCGACGAAACTTTGTTCTTAGCGACGCGTCTAAGAATCTGTCCGCGAAGCTGTGTCCCAAATATATAAAGTGTCGGATAGTAAGAGCGATCGGGAAAAATATGTTTGAAGTAGAAAATCTCGCGGGAAAGAAAGTAGGTGTTTTCCACGCTAAAGACTTAAAGCAATAGATGCACAAGACTCGGGAATGGTTCGACCTTGCTCCCCGCCGGACAAAGGTCTATGCAAACCATGCTGTAACACCATCTGTGATAAATCCCTCTATTTCCGTCGTGTAAATTAGTTATGCAATTTATTCGTTCTTATGTATGTTATTTATTCCTTTAGATTAGTTATAGCATATGTCATATGAATATTTGGTAAAGTTATTATGTGTTATTTATTTATTTATTTAATTATTCTAGTCGTTTACGTATTTATTTATCTATGGATGTAGTTATTCACCTTTCGTTTTGCTAGATGTTACGTATTTATTTATTTATCCATGTAGTCATTAGATACTAAGTAATTATTCTCGCTTGTACACAGACGTTGTTTGTTTATTTAGATTAGTTAGTTATATACGTATGTATTTGTCTCTGTTATTAATTTATCTAAAGTAGTGTGTATTTAGGTATTATTCCTGTTATTTATTCATCCGTATCGTTTAGGTATCTATTTTACTTATTTATCATATTATTTATTCATCTACGAGCAGTGCTGAATTTACGCCTAGGCCCGTAAGGCCCGGGCCTAGGGCGGCATGATTTTAGGGGCGGCAATATTTTGATAACCCTGAAAATCAAGAACCGTAAAATGTTAGAATACAGTCAAAATTCGATAACTCAAACTACTATTATCCACAATAAAAGCTCGACTTATCAAGACTTCGATTTATCCAAATTGTTGCTCAAAATTAAAACAATCAAACAATTCAATATGTATCTGAAATACATATGCACACACATTTTGTGCATTTATTAAGTCTAACACATTTTACATTAATGTAGTAGGTACATAAGTATTTACAACATACATAAAATTATTGCCTGTATGTACATATACGAGGGGAGTTCAATATATTTGCGGTATCGACATGAAGGAAAACACGAATTAAATTAAAAATATTTTTATTTTTCAATACCTATAATCTTCTCTTACATGAATGCATTTATTACATCTTGAGATTAACTTTTCTATACCCTCAAAAAAAAAATAGTTT
Source organism: Cheilosia vernalis (assembly GCA_949126925.1). Classification (NCBI taxonomy): domain Eukaryota; kingdom Metazoa; phylum Arthropoda; class Insecta; order Diptera; family Syrphidae; genus Cheilosia; species Cheilosia vernalis. The sequence continues at coordinate 48,900,274 of OX421358.1, forward strand.
TCATCTTTCTCTCCAAAATGTTCATTTATTGCAGTTTTGAGCTCCTCATCATCGGTAAATCACTTACCACGAAGTTTTTTTTTTAAATCTGGAGACAAAAAATAATCACTAGGGGCAAGGTCCGGACTATAGGGTGGATGTTGAATCTCTTCGAAACCACAATCCCGTACAGTAGCCTTAGAAATCCGTGATGTGTGCACCGGAGCATTGTGAGCGAAGTGGGCATTCGAGGCACACATCTCGAAAAACAGCCACCATCTCTTCGTGAATAATTTTTTCTACTCTTTCCTTGTTTAGTAAGAAATTTTATCACAGCGCGGTTCTCAATTTTAGTGATCATCGCGACACCAGCCATTTCACATTCGTTCAACGCAAAATACAAAGCAAACTTATAATCACAGCCAAATGAAATTTTACAGTAAAACACTTGAATAAAGGGGCTACTAAAATCACGAACTATTTTTTTCACATCTTTGGAGTATCCCCCCATACCGCGAATATATTGAACTCCCCTCGTATGTATGTACTTACAACTTCCAACCAGCAACGAAACATGTCGGTAATAAAAAAGTCAAATTTCTTAAACCTACATATTATTTTTATGTGTACCTATGTAGGGTAAGTACCTATCTCGTTTTCTTTTCAAATGAAAATTCGCTTCAAAAATTAGAATTTAAAATGTCCAGGTTGTCCAAATTTGACTGTAATTTGAAATTGATAATTTTTGTGAATTAATTTACCTTTATATCTATGAAAAATTTTGAATAGGTATATCAAACATTTTTTTTAGATAGGTACATTAAAAAATCGGCAGTGAATTTCTCAGTTTTTTTCAGTGAAGTGATTGCGGCGGAATGCAAAATTTTTGTTCATCAGTTTAAAACAAATTCAAATTTACAAATAAAATTGTCGCAATTCTGATATAAATTTTTAATCAAATATGAGTGCATATCGAAATAAACACAGTGGTGCTGGTAGGTAAGTTATGCAAAAAATATATGCAATATATTACATTCACAAAATCTTTGTGATGTTTACTTAGATATTGCTCTACGAATTTTTTTGAGCATCCCAGCAACAAATTGTTCTGGAGAAAGATCTTTTTCAACTCTGAAAAGGGTACAAAATTATTTACGTGCAAGTATAGGCCAAGACCGATTTAATGCCCTTGCATTATTATTATCTATTGAAGCTCAGTTGGTACAAGAACTTGATTACGATGATATATTTGAGGTTTTCGCACGAACTAAAGCCAGAAAGAAGAAAATGTGAACTCAAAAAACCTATATTCAAATTAATAATTTATATTTAAGACTTTATACGAAAAGTTATACCTATGTTAACTAATTAAATGTTGTATTGAAGTTAATAAATTTGAATTCATAATAGTTTAAAAATTTAAAAATTTAATTTTTAATGTTAATAGTTTTTTCTCCATACAGCAAAAAGGGCGGCATATCTCACGGGGCCTAGGGCGACATCGAACATAAATCCGCCACTGTCTACGAGTATGTTATTTATTTATCTGTTATTTATTCATCATAGTATGTATTTATCTCTGGTATTTATTTATATCGGTAGGATTTAGTTATCTAGGTTATGTATTTATCTATACGTTGTGTATTCAAGCGCATGTTTATTAAGGATTTGCATGCCCATTTACTTTGCGAAAGAAGCAGAACACTTGCCCGACAATACGACGCGATGAAAGACATCGTACAGAGTAGGTAAGGAGTATTACGTATTTTCTGGTATCTTAGGTTCTAAGTGTATCTCTATGTAACAATGCCTGTCAAATTTACCATGTAGTGAACCTCATTGAGATATCACGCTCAATTCAGACTCTCCCAATCCCAGTCAATAAGATACTGGTGAACGTCCGGACGGCTTCCCGTGTGTAGAGGTCTGATCGCAAGACCTCGCTGCTCATATACAATCCTGCAATGCAAAATGTGATTAGAAAACACTATAGCCAACACCTATAGAACCCGGTAACCAACCGGTAAACAAACCTCTGAGAATAGTGCCCGGCTGTGAGTGGGATTCTTCCCCACGTTGCAAACTACTCCAGCTCCTCAGGTAACCGTTCCCACCACCTCTGGCATAATTTGCATTCCGCCAGCGGGGGTGTTTTGTTGCGGCTACCTGCAATGTATGAGAAGGGCATATGTATCTCTATAGGGGGAAATATATCGGGAACCATTTAGCCAACATTATTTTGCAGCCTCAATCGGTCATAAACACATAATTTTAAAATTAACACAAAAAGAAATTAAATATAATACCCAAAACGCGTGCGGCATGAGGCTGCCCGTAAGTAAGTAAAGTTGTGTTTATATTTTGACGTTTGTCAATAAATCAGCAATTATTCACAATCACTCAGCTAGCTAAGTGAGTGGTGGATTGGTTTCACCGGTAGATGGAGCGGATGTATGTATCTGGGGTGGATATCTCGGATAGGGAATGTATCCGATTAGAGGTGGTGGGACCTACCTACTACCGCAGAAATGATAGCAGAGATCTTCAAATTTTTCCGGTAAAAAGAGTGGGACAGTGCGAATCCAAATAGATTATCCGAAGAAAACGGGTAGTAGAATGGGAAAATGGGAAAGGAAGGCAATTAACAACCGCCGAGAAATGGTTCGATTTTTGCTCGCACCATTCTTGCGCAACCCATTTAACAGCGACAGAGGTCAAAAGAAAGACACAGTCAGTCGAACCAAGATCGCGTTAATTTTTATTGTAGAAGTCCTTGAAATGAGGCAGTGCGCGGCATTCAAAAGTGCGCCCAATAATAAATAAAATAAAAATAAAAAAGGCGATTAAGAGACAAGTTAAGTGCGTAAGTGGTATTTGGACGAAATAAAGGTGAACTCAACAGTCACCAGCGATAACCTACCGCGAGTGACTCTGGAAAAGGAAGCTAAACACTGTGTAAGAGTTTTCATACTATAGAAAGGGGTGAGTGGAAGCGGTTTACGATAGTAGTATATATAGTTACTTAGTGTTTTGAATTAGGTGATATTTGCGTGTGGCGGTCATAGACAACCTTGAAGGTCGTGGCCGCCCCCTTTTTGATCTCGGAGTGCGGATTAAGCGGAACGTGTCTGATGACCGCCGTGACCTTTCGCGGCACAGCGAAATTTCGACAAAGGCGTCTGAAGCGGGGAATCCCATATTAAGTCCCCGTGACAGAGCCTTCCCAATTTATAGGTGCAAATCGTTTGAGTGAAGCACCCAGTAAGCCTGGCGGTCCGAAGCGACGACATTCGCTCCGAGAAGAGATACCCCCCGGTCGGAAGTAGATCCCGATATTCATATAGTTATGTTTAGTATATAGTGTATATTTGTACTATCGCCATATTTAAAGATTACGTGTAGTAAGCTACACTTTATATATATAGATGTATAATAGTTGCAGCGATCATGCTATGCGGATGCAAGTTAGGTGTTAAGCTCGCATATTATTGACTCCAAATCGGTACTAAGCTGTTTCAACGCCCTTCGAACGCTTGGCCTCAGGAATAAAACCAAATTATGGTGGATTCCGGGCCATGAGGGTTTTGAGGGAAACGAGAAAGCCGACGAAATGGCCAGATTGGGCTCTGCAACTCCTTTCACAGGACCTGAACCCTTCTGCTCCCAAATCGTCTATAAATCTAGCCATCAAAAGATGGGAACACACAAAATGTATTTCATACTGGGAGAGCATCCCAGGTCTAAGACAGGCCAAGCGTGCTATACAGCCGTTCAATAAAGATGCCAATAAAATTTTAAATCTAAACAGGCATGATATCAAAAATCTCACTGGTTTCCTCACAGGACATCACCACCTACGATATCACCTAAATAAAATAAATTTAACTGACTCCTCACTCTGTCGGTTATGTCTTGAAGAAGACGAAACAGCTGAGCACATAATATGTGTATGTCCAGCCCTATGTGGAATCAGAAGAACAATCTTCTACAGGGAGCTTCTGAAGAGATGACTAAGTCATCTGCTAGCAGCTTAATTAACTTTATCAGGAAAGTGGAGAGCATGCTAGACTGAACAATATTCTGGCCCTATGGCACAATAGATCTTATTGGTCGACGTGCCTTTAATGCTTAGGCATAGTCAGAAGGTTTACAAAAAAAGAAAAAAAAAGGTGTTAAGTTAGTTATAAGATACATAATTCAGAAAAGATATTGTTTTTTTTTTTGGCGTGAGTTTGTTATTTGTAAGTGAATTTTTTTTGGTGTGATAAGTGCTGTTTGACCCCCGTGTTGTTGTTCGCGTCGATATTAATCAACATTAAGGACACCTACATAGAGCTCTGTTTAGGTAGGGAACGAGTCGCAAATTAGAGTAAGGGGATGACAATTGATTTACCCCCCAGGAATTCTCGATGTAAGCGGGGCCACGCCTACCTTAATATTAAGTTTGATGTTGAAACTAATTCAAGTTATTCTTTTTTGTGTTGTTTTGATATTGTTCATAGTCCAATAAATTAATTATGCTCATAGAGCCACGCCAATTGGTGGTGTTTTACATTGGTATTGTAGTTCGACTCACTGAAAAGTGAGGATGTCGTGTTGAGGTGGATTTTTCAGGGGTGTAATGGGGTAAGTTAAATCCCTTTCGGCGCAGACGGTGTGATCGGACGACAGCATCTCCAACAAAGGGGAAATTCAAACATCGGCCAACGAATTTCCAGGAGGGGTGGGAATGGCCCGCGCTGAACAACATCTACAGCGCCCCTCAGTGCGGTGAAGGTCCGTCCGTTTTGGTGAAGGTAAAGTATTTTACAGTGTGGTTGGCATGTTTTATGTGTTGTAGTTGGTTAGGTCGAGCGGTGGGGAGCAAGAACCACACCATTCCGGCGAGCTGAGCCGTGCTGAGCAAGCATGCCAAGCTCTTCGCTCTCGACACTCCTGTCCCTTTCTATTTCCGTTCCCATCCATTGTTCCTATTCACTTCCTGTTCCGAGTCCTTTTTCGCATCCGCAATCCTTCGATATCCTATCTCTAGCCTCGCTACAGCTGCTCTAGTTGTTGCTGTTGCTTCCACTTGTTGAAGTTTGGCTTTGACTTCTCTGTTTAATCGTTTGGGCAACGGGGCATCACCGTGCGGGACATTTGGCTGGCCCGTGTCCATCGCCTGATTGCCTTGCGGCACTTCCACTTTTGTTTGCTTTTCACTTAAATTTTTAATTGAAAAAAAAGTTTTCCCTCACTGGGGCTCGAACTAGGCTCCCTTTGCGTGTGAGCCGATCGTACTTTTACTTTTAAATTCATTTTTATTCTTATTTTTCATTAAACTTATATCCTAAACAAAAACGATTAAATCTAATTTAAAGCTAACATTTATCTTAATTCTAGCTTACTGGCTCATAGCGAGCGCTCTAAACTTAACTATATCCTTAAAATTATTGCCTTTCGGCCTTAAATCTATCTATATTTAATTTGTTTTGTTTTTTATTCTTCAAGAAACTTTAGAAAACTTGAATTCTTTATTTATGTTCTTTTATTTAAAAACTACTTAAAACTACCAAAGCTACTTAGCCTAAATTAATTATAATCAGGGTGGTGTGCAATCTTATGGATTGGTCAACATCCTGATCGCGTCCGTGGGCGCCTGACAGCCGCCAACAAGGGTTCATCCGTGCCGCCGAGAGTCGATCGAGGCCATAAGCTACGGTCGAGTCTCGGTAGCACTTACATGTTGGCTGGCCCAGTCCCTCCCAAGGACCCCCTACTCTAACCTAAACCTACAAGCTTAATATCTAGCTTAAAACTAAGGAGGATGCTCCGTAAGTAGCGCACTGGCCCGGGAGAGCGTATCCACCCTCACCTCTTCCTCAAGCCACCAAAATTCGGTGAACTGCTTTGCCGTATCGACCCTGTCCCGTTCCGCAATTGCGGTACTAAAACGGAGGAGCTCCTGAGCATTGGCGGCGTACCCGTCGTGGATGAGCCGCTTATCCCTCGCGCCGCGGTGGCTGTGGTACAATACCGGCACACCATCTTTTGTCTGGACTAACCCTTTCATGTCTACATGAAGCCAGACCGAAGCGTACTCTCGTGGTACATTAAATTGGGGTAGTAAGCCCCTGAGATCAGGTTATTATCACTGGCCAACGCCCTTGCAACGTGCCTCCGAATCACCTTAATAAGGAAATTGTCAATCCTGTTCAGTCGAGCCCCGAGATGCCAAGATACCTGACCACAGTTTTCACCGCCAACGGCCGTTCCTGTTGTCCAATAATTGTTAATTTTCTCCAGTTTTTTCTGGTATCCCCAGAGGACCCAGCCAATGTGGTTCTGAACAGGATTGTTTCCGATTTTTGGAAATTGATTTTCAACTTCCAATCATCGCAATACCTCTTAATTTGTTCGAAGTCACGCTGCAGAAGGATGTTGATGATCTCGATTTTTGGTCCTGACCTGTACGCCACTAAATCGTCTGCGTACGCTATAGCATGTCTGGGGGAACCCACCAGATCACTTGTGTAAATATTAAACAGGACCGGAGAATTCACTGCTCTCTGTTGTAAGCCGTTTTTAATTTTTAAATTTGTCACCGCTCCGACTGCGCCGTTGGGCCTTTGTCAGGCCAGCCGCCAAACGGCTATTTCCGTTGGTTGGGACTTCGACTATGCTAGTTGTATCCCACTGGGACAAATTTCGGAATTTTCGGGAAGTGGTTTATGGCACGATTTAAAACTTTTCGGCTAGCGATAATTTGCTAGGCCGACTTCACCGAAAATCAGTGGTGTCGAACGTTCCTATCAAAAAAAATATTTTATTACCGGAATAGCTACTACAGTTCTCTACATACCCTTTCTTTTTATCTCTTTATTTTCAGGTTTATTTTATGTAATTTACACTATGATTGGCTTGTTTTATTTTATTTTATTTACTTTTATTTTCATTCCGTAACAAAGTGTTGCTTCAAAATTCAGTAGAGTGTAAAGTCCACGTACCCAAAGTGTTCGGAAATAATTGTTCGTGTTATCTTTTTATTGTTTTTTTGATATTTTCTTGCTTGAGTTGACTTTTTTGTGATGAATTAAGCAGACATAACAGACAGAACAAAAGTTTTGATGTTTTTTTTTTGGACATATGAGTGCATAATGTCTTTTTGAGATTCTGAATTTACAGGGGGCGGAGTAAGGTAAGCTACACCATCACTCGACGGAGGACTTGAACTGGAGGGACACACTCTTCAATGGGGAAGTTCAGAGGCCTAGAATTTCAAGGTAGGGTGGGTATTGCCAGAGCTCACAACAACAACGAGCATGATTTATGTTTTGTCATAGGTTCGGTTGAGTGGGAGGGCAAGATCCACCCCATTTCCGGCGAGTGTAGTCGAGCCTCGCATGACTTCTAGGGCGCCCTAGTTGTGCCCTGAACGGACCCCAGTTATTTTGTCAGGGCAAAAACTCGGTGCTGAGTTGCGCTGTCATTTCGCTTGCTGTTATTCGTTTATTTAAATATCGTTATAAAAACAAATACAATAAATTTAATTCAAAAGGGAATTGTTTGAAAACAACAACGTTTATGAACTAAAACTTAATATTATAGGTAAATGGAATGGGAAAAAGTTGGAATCGAAGCTGCATACATTTTTAAAATCATCGCCTATATTGTTTTATCAACTTGTTTGCATTAGCCAAGCACAAGATCAGAACTGAGTTCACTCATTCTTAACAAAATATAACGAAAAAAAGTATTATCTTCATACTTCGTTCACCAAAAGATAAGTATTTTTCAATTTCAAAAACTGCCAGGTTTCAGCGCAGCATATTTTGCGTTCGATGTGATAGCCAATTTTTCAGGGTAGTGCAGGGTTTTTGACGGGGGTGAAAATTAGCTGACACTTCTCAGTGCGTACTAGTGGGCACTAGAGTGCTAGCCACGTCAAACAAACCTATTATGTGTTATCAACACAATGTAAAGGCGAAACTAACCTGTGTAGTGTATACCGTGCTCCATATAAATATTCAAACATGTAGTACGAAAAGTCGTTAAAATGTCTGATAATCTCGAGGACTTTGCTAATTTACTTAGAAAATTAGTTACATCATCTAAGTAGTGATGAAAGTGATCTGAAATTAATCGAACTTCTTCTTGATGAATCCGAGAATGTGGAAGAGTTTGACTGTATGAACTACAAGCATTCGAGAAGAGGAAAAAACGACACTGCATTAGGAATTACATGGTGGAGATTACTCCTTGCTACAGCGAGGAAGAATTTCGTTGCCACTTTCGAAAAGAATCTTGAGGAGAACATTTAATTTTATTTTCCCGCCTGTTGATACCATTTTAATATGCAAAAAATCAAAACAAATGCACGCATTAATGCCAAACAGGGCAACAAATTTCAAATTAGCTGTTATATTGTAAGGTGACTGACAGCCTTCTCAGTGGAGGGGTAACATCTTGCTCTCTGGACGACGCCCTCTTTTACGAATTTTTAGAGTTAGGGAACGGCAAAGAGTAAAAATTCGTAAGATTTAAAAGCAAAGGAACAGCCCTATTATTTCGCCGATATATTCCGTTAGCTGTGATATTCGTGTCTCAAATTATTGCTTACCCAATCTGAGGTTTAGCTCACTCAGAAATCTACCTACGAGTGTGTGCGGGTTTCCCAAAAATTCTCATATACCAGTACAAGCACATGTTGACCACCAGTCATATACAATTCGAACACTTTTTATTTGAATGATGCTTTCAAAATTTGTATCTATTACACTGATACCTTTGAGCAGGAGCGATTTTCCTGTTCAATTAATAGGCGTTTTTCTTTTTTAGTTCAGAGCACAACCTGAACTGTTATACAAAAAGTTCGTGTTTCTTTTTTAGCTCAGACACTTCAGAGCTCGAATTTGTGTTTCTTTTTTCGCTCAGAGCTCAGAATAAATTGACTGAGCATCCTGAGTAAAAAGCTGATTACACATAAATCACTGTCCACGCAAAATTTAGTTTTAACGAATATTTTCAAATTTAACGTATAAAATTCTGTGAACGCTGCCAGCAGCTTTGCCCACAGCAGAAGCTGTTCGTTTTTTTTTGGGAGTGTGTTGGTGAGCCGGAATTTTTGAAGTTTCGTGACATTTGTCAATACGATTTTCTATGTATCAATACTAGCACTTCCGTTTAAATATAGCTTGTGGGCTAAGTAACGGGAAATCGACCGAAGTTGGGGGTCTCATGTGGTAATCGTTTGGGCTTCTTCAGAATTGCACTCAGATTTTAGATTTCGTGTGCCTAATCGAACATATAAACGTCACTTGCTCTTTTTTGTGATGATATTTGTGCGATTTGAATATGTGTAGTCTTCGACACTTTTCTAAGCGATTTCCATTCCCTGTTGAATTTTGTATTAAAACATTAGAAATATCCGTCCCGATTGATTTCTAAATATTTATACATAAACGCAATTGTATTGGTAAATCTGAGAAAATGTCTAGATTCGCAAAAGTGCTCTGAAATCTGAAAAAGATTGCTTTTTCCTGTACCAAACGAACATAAAAATTGCTCTGAGAGCAAAAAAAGTGCTCTGAGAGCGCCCAATCGAATACCACATCAGTATTAGGCGTTTTTCTTTTTTAGTTCAGAGCTGAGCACTGAACAGAGTTCGAGCATTATGAGCGCGCTCTGAACCATGCGTGCTCAGAGCGTTCAGAGGATGTTTTGTTTTTCCTGTTTTTTTTGGCCTTCAAATGTGACTGGAAGTGTGCATGTACATGTGTACTTAGCTTTTTACTCAGGATGCTCAGTCAATTTATTCTGAGCTCATAGAGCGCGCTCTGATCATGCTCTGAGCGAAAAAAGAAACACAAATTCGAGCTCTGAAGTGTCTGAGCTAAAAAAGAAACACGAACTTTTTGTATAACAGTTCAGGTTGTGCTCTGAACTAAAAAAGAAAAACGCCTATTGTCTCTGCTTACAGCTATCTACCCTCCCATTATGCTTAGACCAGTGGCGTCGCGTAAATTACTTAGATGGGTGTGTAAACCAAAAGCACCACACGCATTTCTTGAATAAATAAATAAATAAATAAATAAAAAAATCGAGCTGTCGTGGGACGGCCGAAAGAAGCGAATCATTGGACGTAAAGTATTGGCCCGTGTTACGTGGCGGCCTATTTAAAATTCATTTTAATTTTTCATAGTGCCAGTTAGTTTAGATTACTCTCTCTGTTCCTCTTTCGCTCTCTACACACATATATTTAAGAATTTTTCGACTTTTCTTTTTTCCTAAACCATCCCTGAATCAAGACGAACAACACAAAACAAAAATCATCCAAATCGGTGGAGCCGTTCTAGAGTTTTCATCTTCCAAGTGCGCCATGGAGGGGGAAGTTAACGCTACGGTGACGATTTTTTTCGGTTTACTCCCCATCTTTTTGAATAATTTATATGCGTGACCCACCGACCGTCCGTAAAAAAGCTATATTCGCTTCAAAAAAACTGTAACCACTTATAAACCTAAGCGAAAAGCAAAATTCGTTCATTCATTCATCGATTTTCATGCACTGCTTTTTTTTACACGAGCGTCGATGTATTGCGGTATTTTTCAAGCGCTCTTAAGGCCGTGTGTCAATTGCGCTAAATAATTATCCTCGGATAATTTTTTGACATTTCTGTGTGTGTTGAATAAAAATTTAGCTTTTGCGAAATTTGGCTGTGTCGATTGGGCTAAATTTTTGAGATTTCTCAGAAGACTTTTGACGATAGCACAACACAATACGAAGCACAACACAAAGAACAGCCATTCAACTAATTCAATAACAACAACTGATAATATGGATCATAAATTCGATGTATTAATTCCCCTTGATGTCAATGATATTGCTGCGGTATCAAAGCCTTATAAGCCACGATTACTTGCCCCCACGCAGAAGACGAACAAGAGAAGTGTAATTTTATATGCAATCGGTATGAATTCAAGCTCCGTAAAGGAATCACTTTTTTTTTTTGGAATCATGCGTCCCTATAAATTAAGCAAATTATATTAAAAACTTTATTAATTTTCCTTCATTATTTAGATATATGTTGTAGGTAGTACGGTTTGTTATTATTTTTTTTTTCTTTCGTTGATTTGCTGCCATTTGAAATAAAAAACTCGCACGTAAAAAATGTATCCTATGAAGATAAATTATTATCCTGCTCCCGGAGCAGGATAATTTTTTGACAGCTGAAGAATTCGTTTTCCACCACGATAGTGCCAGAATATTATCCGAGGATAATTATTTAGCGCAAATGACACACGGCCTAAATCGATTATTATTTTATGAGGCTCATTTTTCGATGTATTCACCAAGCACTCTTAGGTTTGTATCTATGCTATTTCGAATATGCGAAAAAATAAAATTCGAATGTCCAAGCGCGTTCTAAAATGAGTTTCTGAACTGTTATTCGAAAATGTTAATTGTCAAAATCAATTCGTTTAATTTAAATTAGACTAACATATTCTTTTATTCAATTTATTGTGCGAATATGAGCGATCTTCCTGACACTTCGTCCAGCATTGGAAGTATGCTTTTAATTGCTTTGCACTTCTTTTTAACGAAGTGCTGGAAGCATTAAACTCATCCGTTAATTGCTACCAGCACTTATTTTTTCCACGGTGCTGATGCAGTCAGTTTTTTTGCAAATTATTATGCTGACGTATTTAAGCACAATACTAATTATTTGTTCTTTTTCCTTATCGGAAAGATTTGGCTTCCTTCCCTTCCCTTCCATTTTGTAAACAAACGACAGCTGATTTCGAATTTCGAAGTTATTACTGCTCTCAACTTAAGAGTCCAGCAAGTCAGGCTCAAACAACACACCACATGGCGCGAAACGGCCGAGGGACGATGTCGCTAAGACAGACCCCAAAGCCTACCGTAGCTCCTCAGCGAAAAACGTGCCAAAGACGGAACACCGGGAGACCGACAATAAGCCGGGCCCGAGTGGTCTCCAGAAGAAACCTATCGCGGAGAGGCTGGTGTTGTAAGTGAGCTTTTATTGTAAAAAGCTTAAGTGCTTAAATATACTTTACGGCTCACGTCGTAGTCTAATCGTGAAACAATAAAGACATTCATATAAAAATAGAACATGGTGTCAGAAGTGAACGAGGCGCAACAACAAAGTACAGTCTCAAATGTGCAGACGACGTATAGTGGAATTCCAGTGAATGGATTAGCACAGCTAAATTTCAAGAACGAAAATCTTGAAGCGGCCTGGACAAACTGGATCAACCACTTCAAAATATTTTTACGAGCATCCAACCTCGAGGTTGAATCAAATCAACGAAAAGTAGCACTCCTCCTGCACTATATGGGTCTGGAGTCGGTAAATATATTCAATTCTTTTAATCACGAGCTGGATGAAGTGAAATATAACGACCTTGTCATCAAATTTGAAGGGCATTTCATGCCAAAGAAGAATATCGCAGTAGAGAGGAACAAATTCTTTCTTCGGAAGCAGCAAGCAGGTGAAACCATCGAAGAATATGTCACTGTACTGAAAAACATGAGTTTTTCTTGCGAGTTTAACAATATCCGAGAAAGCCTTGTACGTGACATATTTATCTGTGGATTATCTGAAGGGCATATCGCCATTAAGGAAAAACTACTCAACGAAGGGGACATAACCCTTGAAAAGGCAATCCAAATCGCAAAAAATTCGGAGTTAGCCAAGGAACAAGTGAGACAGCTGCAATCCGAAGAACACGCAAATTTTATGGGAGCAGTACGTAGAAGCCGTCCGCAGTGGAAACCGAAAGAACAACAGCAACAACAAAAACGGTGGCAACCGGAATCGTCAACGCAAATATGTGGTCGATGTGGGCAAACACACATACATCGCTGTCCCGCTATCGGCGCAATATGTAAAAAGTGCAACAAAAAAAAACCACTACGGAAAGATGTGTAGGAGTACAAGAGAAGTAAAAAACGTCGAATATGAAACGGATTCAAATACATCGTCACCTCCACCGCCGCTCTTCTTGGGTCCGTTGCAATTGTGTCACCTTCACCATCAAAGTCAATGTCAAAGACGTCGCGCACTCATTTAACATCGTCGTTAGCTACACCGTCATCACACACAACACCGAAGTCAATATGGTCATCTCCGTCTTTACCACACTCATCGTACCCATCAGCAGCATTGTTGCAGAAACATCAACAGGCAGCTACAGCAGTAACAGTTGGGGTCAGGAAATTAAAAGCTGTAAACAAACTCAAGTGGGAAAGCTCATTAATCATTGGAAACCAAAACGTCACATTTCAGCTGGATACAGGAGCAGAATGCAACATAATTATGTGGTATTCGATTGGGCGCTCTCAGAGCACTTTTTTTGCTCTCAGGGCAATTTTTATGTTCGTTTGGTACAGGAAAAAGCAATCTTTTTCAGATTTCAGAGCACTTTTGCGAATCTAGATATTTTCTCAGATTTACCAATACAAGTGCGTTTGAGTTTGACAACTGATGGAGTTTGTTTACATTTTTAGTGAATTTTTTCTCCAGCAAAGAAAGGCATTGCATCGGCTGAATCTATTTGTGTAAATTATTTATGTATATATATTTAGAAATCAATCGGAACAGCTATTTCTAATGTTTTAATACAAAATTTAACTAGTGAATGGAAATCGCTTAGAAAAGTGTCGAAGACTACATAATATTCAAATCGCACGAATATCAACACAAAAAAGAGCAAGAGCAAGTTTTTTGTTCGATTAGCCACACGAAATATGGAATCTGAGAGCAAATCTGAAGAAGCCCAAACGAATACCACATTAGTAAATCAAAACTAAGGCGAGTACAGGTAAAACCAACTAGAACAAAATTGTTAACTTTTAATGGGAATCAAATACCAATAATTGGGGAATGTGTATTGAACTGTTTAAATGTAGATCATAAAATATATAAAATTAGTTTTTACGTGCCTGATTTTGAATGCACTCCAATTCTAGGCTTAGATGCATGTATACAGTTAAATCTTATAAAAAAAGTCAACAAAATAGATAGTGAAAATATTGTGAATCGCAATCTCGATTTGTTTACGGGCTTAGGATGTCTCAAAAGGAAAATCAAACTTAAACTAAATCCAGAAATTCAACCTGTAGTTGATTGTCCGCGTCGTATACCATTCGCGCTAGAAAATAACCTTAAAGAAGAGTTAGATCGAATGACAAAATTAAAAGTGATAGAACGAATTGAAGAGCCAACGGAAGGGGTTAGTTCAATTGTGCTTGTGCAGAAATCAAATGGGAAATTGAGGGTATGCCTAGACCCCCGTAATTTAAACAAGGCAATTTTGCGGGCGCATTTGCAATTTCCGAATCTAGACGAGTGCAAATCAAAGTTAGGTGGATCCAAATTCTTTACTTCCCTAGATGCCAATTCGGGATTTTGGATGCTTCAATTGGATGAAGAGTCATCTAAAATATGCACTTTCATAACCCCATTTGGTCGGTTTAGATGCCTTAGACTGCCGTATAAATGCTGCTGCTGAAATTTTTCATAATGAAATGGTCGAAAATTTTAAAGATATAGAAAATGTGGTTATCTACATTGACGATTTTTTTATTCATGCAAAAAATATTAAAAATTATTGGAGTCATGTTTGTATGTACTAAAATGAGTTATTATATAATAATGAACTGGTTATTGATCAAGAATTGTTGGAGTCACGTTTGAACAATGGGACCAACGGTTTGTGGTCAGTTTCAACTGTGATTTTCTGACCAATAATGTATTGGCGAAATTTGTAACACCCGAATACAATTGCGAAAAGCTCTTTTTCTATTTGAGCGTAATTTTGCTGACACGTTGTGAGTGTTGCTGAAGCGTATGCTATGGGTGCCTTTGCATGCGAAATGACTGCTCCTACTGCAGCTTTTGATGCATCAACTGACATAGTAAGATGTTTTTTAGGATCAAAGTACACGAGGATAGGGGCTTTTGATAGAAGATCTTTTAAGTTTTTAAATTCTTGCTCACTAGCCGATGACCAATGCCACAATACATCTTTCCTTAGTAAATTTCTTAAGTTTGCACAACAGACTGACAGATTTTTAAGAAATGACCCTAAATAATTGACCATCCCAAGGAATCTTTGCAATTCTGCAATGTTCGTAGGGCGAGGCATTTCGCATATGGCTTTTATTTTTTCATCATCCGGACGAACGCCCTGCTCGCTGAATATATGCCCGAGAAATTTTATTTCAGATTTCAGAAACTTCGATTTATCTTTATTGAATCGCAAACCGATATCACGTGCACGTTGTAAAACTAAATGTGGGATATGCAGGTCCAACGACACGGTCGCGTCGTACATAAGGCCTTATGTACTGTCACTCTTCCTCTCTCACGCATACCGACGAACAACCCTTTTCTTGCTTTCCATTCCATCGTCCCCAGGTTAGTCAGTAGAGATCAGTCAAACGAGACAAACGTGTAACGACCAGTGCCGTACCTTTCTTTGTTTTTTCCGCACAATAAATACCTTTTTATTCGTTAAACTAAATAAATATTTTGTCTACTCAATAAAGAATCCCACAGTTTGGGGGCTCAACCGGGATCATTTTTAACTAATTGTCTGATCGTCAAATCGACAATTATTAATTATTAGACAAACATCAAAGTGCGCGAAAAAAAAAAAGAACAAAGAACGCAGGCACATACAGCCGAACACACAAAAAAAAAGAAGTGGTGTCGTGTACACATATAGTAGACGAGCGGCAGTGCACACACACAGTCATTTTGCATCGAAGCAGCGGTGCCAAAGAAGAGATAAGCAAAAGCAGCAACACAAATTGTTCGCATCGAAGCAGCGGTGCCTACAAAAAAAAAAAGACGAAAGACGACAACAGCAGCAGTGGAAAACTGGAAATACAGTTTGCATCGAAGCAGCGGTGCACACGAAAAGACGAAAGACGACAACAGCAGCAGGTAGCATTTTTTTTCATCGAAGCAGCGGTGGATGGGGACGAAGAAGAACAACAGCAGTAGAAGCAGCAAATAAAAGAAAACAAAACAACAAAAATTGTAAGTACGTGCACTGGTCATAGGAGTCATAGTAGTTTGTTTAGTTTTTTTTCATTTAACATCTGATTCGATTACGTCAATAGTCGAACTCATTGTATTATTGAGATCTTTTTTTGAATTCTAATCATATATCCGATTACGTCAATAGCTAAATTCATTGTATTATTGAGATTTTTTTTTTGAATTCTAATTATATTAATTGAATTATTTTTGGATTGTGAGGGGGAGATGGAAAAGGAGATTGAGGGGGTGTTGAGGGATGATTTGCGTGAGAGGTTGAGGGCAGTAGGGTTGTCTACGTCAGGCGACAAGCGGGAGCTGCAGACGCGGTTGCTGACTTTTTTGAATTCGCATTGCACTAACGGTGACGAAGGAGAGACAAGCGGGGCCGCGGCTGGGGTGAATATCGCCAACATTGGTGAAGGCGTTACTGGTACGTACCGGGAGGAGGAAGCATGTGCGTCGACGTCAAACAGGAGAGCACAGGAAGCAATTCCGTGGGAGCCACCAGCTGAGCAGCGAACAACATTTTCCTTCAAGGATATAGAGGAAAGCCTAACGGCATTCACTGGCGGACAATCACAAAATGTGCGCAAGTGGATAGCCGAGTTGGAGGAGGTCAGCGAAATGGTTCACTGGAATGCGCTCCAGAGGTTTTTCTACGGGAAACGTTTGCTATCAGGAGCCGCAAGAATGTTTGTGCAGAGCGAGTCTGGCATTCGAGATTGGGTCTCGTTGAAGTCAGCGTTGATCAGAGAGTTCGGGGAGGGGGTGAATTCGGCCGAGATACACAGGCAACTGAGAAATGCACGCAAACGACCTGGCGAAACATTGCGCGAATTCCTGTACAGGATGATAGAGGTGGCAAAGCCGATAACAATTGAGGAAGAGGCGATCGTGGAATACTTTGTTGAAGCGATTAGGGACGACAAAGTCAACAAAATTGTTCTCTACGAGGCGAAGACAATCGAGGAGCTCAAAGGTAAGCTTCGGGTATACGAGAGGATAAGGGGCAGGGTTTCGCCCACAGCAATACCAGAGAGACGCAACGCGGTGAAGATCCCATCCACAGAGAAGACAGCAGTAAAGCAGTGTTACAATTGCGGGGGGGCAAACCATCTGGCCAAAGCTTGTCCCAATCAAGTAAAGTGCTACAAGTGCCAAAGGTTCGGACACCGATCGTTCGAGTGTGGAAAAGCGGGCGGCGTAGGTGACGTCCACCAGGAGGCGGATCGGATGCAGGTCTACAACGTCAAGTTCGGGCTCCGAACAACCCATCTTCTGAAGGACGTGGAGGTGGACAACGTTCAAGCGACGGCTCTAATAGATACGGGTTCGGATATTTGCCTCGTGCGAAGAGATTTTTTGACGAATTTGAAGAGGGCGAATATCGAGCCGGGATCGGTTGTGTTGTCTGGGCTGGGAAACCATCAAGTGCTCACCCTGGGTTTCATCGAGGCGAAAGTCGTAGTCGACCAAATTGGGTTCGAAGTTAAGCTGCATGTGGTGAACGAGGCCGAGTCGCCGTTTACGCTGGTCTTGGGCAACGAGTTGTTGAGGGAGGCAGTTGTTATCATCGATAATGGGGCGGTTCGATTTAGGAGAAAGCGGTCAGAGGAGGAAAAGGCTTCGCATGTCGAGAAACACCAACGACGCGACAGCGAGGAAGCTGGATGTTCCTCTACTCCAAACATTTCACCCATCATGGAGACTTGTGAGGCGAAGAGCGAGCAAGCGACGTATACGCTTCCGGCGGAGGACGATCGAATTTGTGAGTTACGCCAAGCATTCGATGGATTGTACTGTACCATGGGGATCGGAAACGAGGCGACGGTAACGGGTGATGTTGATCTATCCCGTTTGCCAACGACAACTGGGATCGAGATTGAGGGGATGATCATGCACTACCAACCGAGGAAGGATGTCGAGTCACCAGTCCTCAAACTGTTTGACCAGTCTGCGGTTACAGAGGTGCATACGGACGCAAGCCAGATAGCCTACGGAGCTGTATTGTTGCAGAAGGACAATGATGATCAGCAATTCCACCCCGTACAATACATGAGTAGGAAGACGACGCCTCAGGAGGAGAAATATCATTCATACGAGCTGGAGGTGTTGGCGGTAGTTAAGGCACTCGAGAAGTGGAGAATCTATCTGATGGGCAAGGCTATCACGATCGTGACAGACTGTAAGGCATTTTCCATGACCATGGATAAGAAGGAGGTCCCCTTGCGAGTGTCGCGTTGGGCTATGTTTCTCCAGGACTTTGATTACAGGGTAGTTCATCGACCGGGCCTGCAGATGAAACATGTCGATGCATTGAGTCGCGTGGCGATGTTGATAGTCGACACCATGAGCCACCGAATAAGAGAAGCCCAGTTACAAGATCCGTGGGTGCGAGCGGTTCGAAAGGTTTTGGAGTACGCGGGATACGAAGATTTCTTTTTGAAGAACGATATCCTCTTTAAGGATGAAACCAAGGAGTTGGTCGTCATACCTACTGCCATGGAAGAGGAGATCATTGCTCTAGCTCACAAGGAAGGCCATTTCTCGGCGAAGAAGACCGCTGATATGGTTGAGAAGACGTATTTTATCCCGAATTTATCAGCAAAAGTGGGAAGTGTCGTTAGTAGCTGCGTTGAATGCATCATGGCGGAGAGGAAGGCAGGGAAACAGGAAGGATTCTTAACGCCTATCGCAAAGGAGGATCGCCCACTGCAGACGTACCACATTGATCATGTTGGTCCAATGGAGGTCACCAGGAAGAAGTACAACCACATATTGGTTGTCGTGGATGCTTTTTCCAAATTTGTCTGGTTGTACCCCACCAAGAGTACAACTAGCGAAGAGGTGGTTGACAGGTTACGGAAGCAGGCGTCTACGTTCGGGAATCCAAGGCGCATCATCACAGACAGGGGTACCGCTTTCACATCGAATGTTTTCGAGCAGTATTGCCGAGAAGAGGACGTTATCCACTTGGTCATCACTACGGGCGTTCCGAGGGGAAATGGGCAAGTCGAGCGGATGAACCGTATTCTGATTCCCATGCTGACAAAGATGACGTTGGAAGATCCGTCGTGCTGGTACAAATACGTCGAGCGAGCGCAGCAGCTCATCAATAGTACTGTGCCGAGGAGCACTAGGATTTCCCCTTTCCGAATTCTCACGGGGCTGGAGATGAGAGTTCCCCGCAGACCGGAGTTCCAAGCGATGCTCCATCAAGAGATCGTGGCCGAGCTGGATCAGGAGAGAGACGAGGTGCGCGAGCAGGCTCGAGAAAACATTAGCCGTATACAGAGGGAGAACGTTGAGCAATACAATCGTCATCGGAAGGAGGCAAAAAGCTACAGGTTGGGAGAACTGGTTGCGATACGTAGAACCCAGTTCGGTGCGGGGCTTAAGCTGAAGCCGAAGTATCTAGGACCATACAAGGTTACTAAGCTCTGTAAGCACGATCGCTATGAAGTGGAGAAAGTGGGGGATCACGAAGGGCCGCGAGCAACATCATCAGCCGCAGACAGCATGAAGCCGTGGAGTAGGTCAGTCGGGGCGAATGACAAGTCAGGAGGGCCGAATGTGGGATATGCAGGTCCAACGACACGGTCGCGTCGTACATAAGGCCTTATGTACTGTCACTCTTCCTCTCTCACGCATACCGACGAACAACCCTTTTCTTGCTTTCCATTCCATCGTCCCCAGGTTAGTCAGTAGAGATCAGTCAAACGAGACAAACGTGTAACGACCAGTGCCGTACCTTTCTTTGTTTTTTCCGCACAATAAATACCTTTTTATTCGTTAAACTAAATAAATATTTTGTCTACTCAATAAAGAATCCCACATAAATTTAAAGTTTTATTATGTTCTTCAATATTTTTTGCATGAATAAAAAAATCGTCAATGTAGATAACCACATTTTCTATATCTTTAAAATTTTCGACCATTTCATTATGAAAAATTTCAGCAGCAGCATTTATGCCAAACGGCAGTCTAAGGCATCTAAACCGACCAAATGGGGTTATGAAAGTGCATATTTTAGATGACTCTTCATCCAATTGAAGCATCCAAAATCCCGAATTGGCATCTAGGGAAGTAAAGAATTTGGATCCACCTAACTTTGATTTGCACTCGTCTAGATTCGGAAATTGCAAATGCGCCCGCAAAATTGCCTTGTTTAAATTACGGGGGTCTAGGCATACCCTCAATTTCCCATTTGATTTCTGCACAAGCACAATTGAACTAACCCATTCCGTTGGCTCTTCAATTCGTTCTATCACTTTTAATTTTGTCATTCGATCTAACTCTTCTTTAAGGTTATTTTCTAGCGCGAATGGTATACGACGCGGACAATCAACTACAGGTTGAATTTCTGGATTTAGTTTAAGTTTGATTTTCCTTTTGAGACATCCTAAGCCCGTAAACAAATCGAGATTGCGATTCACAATATTTTCACTATCTATTTTGTTGACTTTTTTTTATAAGATTTAACTGTATACATGCATCTAAGCCTAGAATTGGAGTGCATTCAAAATCAGGCACGTAAAAATTAATTTTATATATTTTATGATCTACATTCAAACGTGAACTACATAAAATTCCGGTACGTCTTCAACGTCTCACTCCAATGCTATAATCTCTCTGTAATGTATCGACCTGGCAAAGAATTGTTCATAGCAGATACTCTTTCTAGAGCGCCTTTAAATGAGCATGCCCTACCGGAAATAGATATAAAGAACTAGAGCTTCACTGTAATTTACTTACATGTAATATATCTGCTTCAGAAGAAAGAATTAAACAAATTAAGGAGCACACGCAAAATGATCCCACCTTAATGAGAGTTAGGGAATACTGTCAAAATGGGTGGCCAAATTCTAAAAGAGAATTAGATCAGAATGTTGCACCATATTCTAGTATAAGAGACGATTTAGAGTTTGTGGAAGGCATACTTTTTAAAATTGATAGGATAGTAATTCCAAAAACCCTACGTCATGAAATGCTTAAAATAATCCACGAAGGCCATCTCGGCATTGAAAGATGTAAAAGTTTAGCAAGAGGGCACATTTATTGGCCAAATATCACACATGATATAACAAACATCGTTAATAACTGTGAAACATGCATGCAATATAGAAACGCTGTTCAAAAGGAACCAATTATGTTTCATGAAATCGTTACAATCCCATGGTATAAGCTCGGGATGGACCTTTTCGAATACAAAAAATAAAATGTTCTTACTTGTTGTCGATTATTTCTCAAAGTTCATTGAGGTGGAAAACCTTAATTCAGGTTATTCCAGTCACCTAGTTATAAACAAGTTAAAAGCAATGTTTGCGAGGCATGGAATACCAAATGTTGTCATTTCAGACAACGGCCCTCCGTTCAATTCGCAACACTTTCAAACTTTTGTTAAAAGCTGGAACATTGACCATCTTACATCAAGCCCGTACTTACCCCGATCTAATGGTCTGGCAGAGAGGTCGATACAAACAGTTAAGAAATTATTCAAAAAATGCGAACAAAGCGGATCAGATCCGTATATAGCGTTATTGCAGTACCGTACGGCCGATAAAGGTATAATTCGTTCGCCATCTGAATTGCTTATGTCGCGCAGACTGCGTACGAAATTACCAGCTTTAAATGATTCATTAAAACCTCACCTAGCAAATGAAGTTGAATACACGAAAAATGTTACAAAACGTCAAAGTCAGGTAGAGAGTAGATACAATAAAAACTGTAAAGATAGACAGAAACTTGACGAAGGGCAAGAGATATATTTTAAAAAATTTCCACATTCTGTCTGGGAGGCTGGTACAGTAGTATCTAAATGTCGCGAGCCACGTTCATATATGATTCAAGACAAACAGGGCAATCAACGGAGACGTAGTACACAGCACATTATTGAATCACCCCATTCACACAATTCAAATGAAGGTACGAGTAGTAACGAAATAAACATTGATCAAGGTGAAAACGCGAACAATCAGCAAACTCAAAGTATCGAGAACTGGTTAACTGAGTCAGGAGAAATTAAACAAGAAATATTGAACCAAGAAGTCCCAAACAAAACGAGATCTGGTCGATTAGTTAGGGCTCCAGAAAGACTTAGGTACTAAAAATAAATATGAGAATTTATGCATTTATATATAAGTCCATATATAAAAAATATTAAAATGAATTACTACTAGCTATAGATTAAAAATTATTGGAGTCATGTTTGTATGTACTAAAATGAATTATTATATAATAATGAACTAGTTATTGATCAAGAATTGTTGGAGTCACGTTTGTATGCAATACATATATACATGTATTAAAATAAAACTCATGAGTTTACTATATTATACTATATTATCACATCTTTATGTTTATGTTATATACATACTTTTGACTTTATATATAAGATATCAAAAACTAAAAGGAAAGATGTTGTAAGTGAGCTTTTATTGTAAAAAGCTTAAGTGCTTAAATATACTTTACGGCTCACGCAGTCGTAGTCTAATCGTGAAACAATAAAGACATTCATATTAAAATAGAACAGCTGGGTAACAGAGAGCTTGCCTCGAAGAGGTTGAGGTCGCCAGAAGACGCCCCCAACGTCCCGAAGAAGGCAAAGCGGAACGAAGCACGCACGGGTAGCCCCAAAAGGACACCCACGTGGGGAACCGGCCTAGGCGGGAAATACAACGTGGTGACTACGAATCCGCTTCAGTTAGCTGTGGTGGACTCTAGGAAACCAAGTGGCCAGTTTTCTGCGGAATGTGGGAAGATAATTGAGAACGCACTAGGTGTAGCGATTATCTCCCACATCCGAGCCAAGACAGGTGCAAAGGCCCCCGCTTACGGCAAGTTGAGATGGTTTAAGGGCATCACCTACATTGATTGCAAAGACCAGGCATTCAACGACCTTGCCAAGACCGTGCTAAACGGCGCTCAACTATGGGAGGGAGCAATGCTTAAAGCTGTACCCATAGAGGAAGTCCCTATAAAGGCAAAGGGTAGAATATCCATCCCTGAAATAGGTGTAAAACGTGAGGAGGTCCTTAGCTTTTTACAAGCATAAAACCCCCAGATTCCGATGTGGGATTGGGAAATTGTGCCCGAGGAGGAGCCGAAGAATGGTGCAAGAGGGTACATCATCATATTTGATGAACCACCTGCATCATTGAAGAAAGATATGCAGATGCCGCTATCATTTGCAGCAAGCGAGGTTACCCTCAAGCTCTTGAAGCGGACTGCGGATAACGCAAGAGCGCCTGAGACTGTGAAGGAGGCGACTACATCAAAGCATGAAGGTAGTCCAAATCAACCTCCATCACAGTAAGGTAGCCTCAGGCAACCTGAGGCTGTTCCTCGAGGAACAAAGGTAAAGTAGGATCGTGTATTATGGCAAAAAAAGAACTTCATGCACTAATATTGCTTCATTTCAGTACAGGTGATCTGACGGTGGTGGAGATCAGAGGTAAGGGCGAGAGCTGTAGGGTGGCGGCAGTATATATGCCAAGCGACGATGACACATCAGTACCCCCCGAACCGGTAAAGGCGCTAGTAGCGGCGTCAGAACAAGGTAAGAAAAACTTAGTCTTAGGCTATGATGCTAACGCCCATCATACTATTTGGGGTAGCTCAGACATAAATGCTAGAGAAGAGGCTTTGTTTGATTACCTTCTTTGCTCCAATCTGCTCATATGTTATCGGGGTAATGATCCCACTTTTATTGGGTCGTATGAATAAAAACTATGTAGCTTCAGGAGTGGTGGTAGAGCGGGGGTGAGTGACCAATAACAACTCAGCAGTTTCGTATGACAAATTATTTTATTTTCTTCGTAGGGTTCGCACTGGCTGGTCGGGTTCGTCATTGGCTTCGGGGCTGGGTATATATTTTTTTAGTGAGGAAACATGGTACGTCCCCAAAGGAATGGACAGGTCATCGTGGGCGGCAACTTGATAGGTTGATCTTCCAAAACGTTGGATAATAACGTATGGTCCATCTCTTCGTGGTACAAATTTGGACGTGATTTGTTTGGAGGCTTTACTAAGTACATGGGTGGTGACAAGTACTAAATCGCCGATTTGTAGTTCTGGTTGTGGTCGTCGTTTTTTGTCTGCATACTTCTTGTTGTGGTCTTGAGCTTTTTCAGTCGTTTCTCTTACTTCTTGCATTGTGTTGGCTAGTCGCATGAGTTTTGGTGTTATTTGTGGTATAAAGTTTTCCGACTGCAGGATGGTTTTAATATCATGGTGAACGTCGTCAATAGTTCTAAGTTCTCGTCCAAACGTTATATAGGATGCAGTGTATCCGGTGCTTTGGCATTTAGCGGTATTCATCGCGAAACGTATTGACGGGAGGTCGTCGGCCCATGAAGTGTGGTTGTTGCCTACCAAAATAGCGAGCTGAGTCTTCAGATCCCTATTCTTCCGTTCTACTGGGTTGGATTCCGGATGATACACTGGAGTTAGGGTTTGTTGAATTCCTAGGCAATGGGTAAGTTGTTGCATTAGTGCAGATATAAATTGGACGCCGTTATCTGTGACTAGTCGACGTGGAGTTCCGTAGCGAAGAAACACTTCGTTCAATAGTGTGTCTGCACAATTTTCGGCTGTTGCCTGTTTGAGTGGAAATATCTCAATCCATCTGCTAGCGAGGTCCTCTGCTATGAGTATCCACTGGAATCCGTCTTGGGTGGCTGGTAAAGGTCCAAATAGATCGACTGACACAACCTCAAAGCGTTGGTTGCTTGAAACAGTTTGAAGTAGTCCTGCAGGTTTCCAGTTGCTTGGTTTATATCGCAGACAAGCGAGACAGTTACCTATGTGCTTAGTAATGTCCGCTCGCATTCCGGGCCAGTAGTAACGAGAAACAATTCTGGAGAAAGTTCGGTCGATACCGTAATGTCCAGCGGTAGCAGCGTTGTGGTAGTTTTGTAAGATTGCTTGTCGTTCTTGGAGTGGGACCACTAATTGCGCAGTTTCAGCTTCAGACTCGGATGAGTATCGGTAGAGTATCCCGTCATTTAGAATATACCCACGAGAGGTCCAACGTGGTGCGTTTTCATCATTATTTTCGAACGAGGCTATAATTAGTTTTAGTTGATCATCTTGAAGTTGCGCCTCGCGAATTTCTTTGGGTCTCCTTGTTGGTATATCGATGTGGAAATTGCAAATTTCGCAATTATTTTCTTTGTGCTCCTCGGTGTTACAGGAAGGTCTCGATAACATGTCAGCGACTGTATTTGTCCTACCTGGAGTGTATTCGATTTTGAAATTGTAGGGTTGTAGTTGGAGTGCCCATCGTGCAAGTCTACCAGTTGGCGATTTTAGGCTCATAAGCCATTTTAGCGGTTGATGATCGGTAATTAGGGTTACTTCACCTCCTTCAATATAACCTCGGAATTTATTTACTGCCCAGACTATGGCTAGTGCTTCACGCTCAGTAGTAGAATAGTTGCGTTCAGCAGCTGATAGAAGTCGAGAAGCATATTCGATGGGATGTTCATCCGTGTTCTCCCCCTGGACCAATACAGCACCTATGGCATAATTACTTGCATCTGTTTTGAGTCGAAACGGTTTCTCATCACAGGCTTGCTGTAGTATTGGTGCGCTTGTAAGTAATGATTTCAGGGTGTCAAATGAGTTCTGCTCTTCCTTACCCCATTTCCATAAAGCCTTTTTTTTTGTGAGGTTGCTCAGTGGCTTAGAGATATCAGCAAAATTGTTTATGAAACGACGGTACCAAGAACAGGTTTGTAGGAACGATAACACTTCTTTAGGATTGTTGGGTTCTGATCGTTTTAGAATTGCAGCAGTTTTATCCGGATCTACCTGTATACCCTGATTTGTGATTAGATGTCCAAGATATTTGACATTAGAGCAGCAAAATTTTGATTTCTTTCTATTCACCTTTAGTTTGAATATTTCTAGACGTTCGAAAATTTGGTCTAAGTTCGTAAGGTGTTCTTCAAAATTATTAGAGCATACTATTAGATCATCAAGGTACATCAGAAGGAGGATTTCTGGAAGACCATTTCGGAATCTATCGATGAGCCGTTGAAAGGTGGCCGGCGCGTTTCGTAGTCCAAAAGGCATGCGCTTAAAGCGAAACATCCCAAATGGTGTTATAAATGCAGTTTTCTCCATGTCTTCTTCAGCTAACTTAATTTGGTAGTAGCCAGATTGTAGGTCGAGTGTGCTTTTATACTGCGTTTTCTTTGTAGAGTGCAAAAGATCATCGATTCTGGGTAACGGGTATGGATCAGGCACTGTGACGCTGTTGAGCTGTCTATAGTCAATACAGACTCGTATGCCTCCGTCTTTTTTGGGTACTAGGACGACAGGTGCAGCCCACGGAGATTCACATTCCTCGATTATCTCATTGTCGAGAAGCTTCTCCAGTTCTGTTTTTAACTGGCTTCTCCTAGTGGGTGAGAGTCGATACGGAGTTGTTGCAACTGGATTATGGTCGCCAGTATTAATCTTGTGAATAGCAAATGGAGTAGGTTCAGCTAAAACGCCGAACACATTCTCGTGAGCTTTGAGCAATTTATTCAATCGATCTTTATCTGTTGCGCTAAGTTCCGTGGCTTCATCGTCTCGTAAATTAATATCGATAGTAAGAATCTCTGTGAAATAAGGCTCTAGTACAACTTCTTCTTCTTCTTTTTTTTCTTTTTTTTTGGACTTTCTTGACGCGTCTTAATGCTGGGAATAGGTTTTCTTTATCTCGTTTTCGCTCAGGTGTTACTTCATCGCCTCTAAGTGAGCTTCGGAAAATATCCTGGATAGCGTGTGGAGAATAGTTGTTGGTAGTAGTTCTTCTTTTTTTTAGAGGTGGATCAGGACCAATGTGTTCCTCTGATATGGATGTTGCAGCAATCGGAGAAATCGTTTTGATTTCATCAAACCAAGTGAGAAAAGCTGAATTATTTTCGGAAAGCTTCTCGATAGTTTGTGGTGAATCGTGGGAGCGAAGTTCAGTGCCTCGTGCCTCTAGGGTTGCTAACTTGTTGATGCTAACCGTAGGTGTTCTAGCGAGTGGAGAGATAGGACTGCACTTTTCGAAGCTACCAATAATAGAAGCAATTTCCGGGGTTAAATCCTTTTTGACTACCTTAGTGTGGCATGTGTCATAGAAATCGAATGTTTTTTCCTTTTGATCTGCATAGTACCACATTCGTTGGCCTAGATCTAACACTATCCCATTTTGCTCGAGAAAATCGATTCCTATTAATGTTCGGTTAGTTGTTGCTTTTGGGAGCGCTATAAATTTGATTGGCCTTAGCCGATTACCAATGATAATGCTTGTTTCAGCAAGGCAAATACTTTGAAGCTCTGTGTTTCCATTTGCTAGCGTAATGTCGGCGTTGATTGGCGTAAATTTTATGCCATTTCGTAGAAGATGGTGGAATAATTCTGTTCCGGCGACACTAGTTCGAGCTGCGGTGTCGAGATAGGCCATTCCAGTTTCACCTTGCGCTGTAATTGGGATTGTGGGTAAGTCAGTTCCTAACGTAGTCCTCATACAATTGAAGGAAACTGTAGCGGGTCCTTTTGGCAAATCTTTGCAGCTTGGGCAGTTCGAGCGAACAAAACCTGGAGCTTTGCATTTGTAACAATGGATCTTTGGCTCAGCAATTTTGTTTTTTGAATTTGTTTGTTCGTCTCGCTCTTTTTTGCGGCATTCGTCAATTATATGACCAGTATGTTTACAATAATTGCATCTCTTTTTCGTAAATGAATCTTCTCGTAGGGTACGTTGGACATTTCTTTCAGATATTGAGAGCTCAACCGCTCTTGCCTTATTCAATAATTCCTTAAAGGTTTTGACGTCACTGCGGGGAACTCCATCACGTATATGAAGGCTCAATAATCCATAGATCATGTCTATCATCATAGATTCTGTGTAAACAGGTTGAGAAAGTTGAGAGAATAGTGCACGTTTAGTGCAGATGAAATCATCTGTTGATTCTTTTGGTTTCTGTCTCTGCTCGAAGAGTTCCACATATATTCTATAATCCGGTTTAGAGGGTGCATAAGCATTGCGTAGGAGCGTAAGTACGTCTTCCCATTTGGTTGCTTCGTTTTTCACGCCCTGCCACCAAGTAACTGCGCCATCTTGGAGGAGTAGAGGAAAACCTTTTATTGCATCGTCGTTGCTAATCCGCTCGACGTCTTTATAAACGTTGATCGTCGCGATGAAACCTTCAACGACAGCAGGATCTCGTTCTCCTCGGAAGCGTGCCGTGCAGTTGCTAAAGCTGCCTGTACCCCTGGAGTTAGTGGACATAGCCTCCAAAATTTCCTTCAGTTGGTCGGCAGAAAGAGCCATTTCGTTTGGATTTCGCAATGCGGCGATGCGACTGCTTCTTCTTAGATTGTCCGTGGCAAAGAATTTGTCGGAATGCACGTTTGAGTTGAATCGGGCCACTAGTTGGGTGCCAATGTAGCTTCAGGAGTGGTGGTAGAGCGGGGGTGAGTGACCAATAACAACTCAGCAGTTTCGTATGACAAATTATTTTATTTGCTTAACAATTTTGTTAGTGGATTACAATTTGAAATTCTGTCTGATACGACTGTTGTGATGACTTAACACCCACGAGTTATGCTGTCCGGAGACCGCAGTAACCGTTGAAGCAATAATTCAACACAACAGGTATTGCGCGCAGAGAGTGTGATAACTTCGTTCGCAGGCGGTAGAAAACCTCCGTACTTTGAACCTACCAAACTCCCGGTTGACTCAGAAGTGTTTTCTGTCGATCGAGTGGGGCTTTTATATAGTTCTAATGGAAGCTTTTAAGAGCTTTTACATTTGTTTGTTTTTGTTTTAGTACAGTACACGTAAAAATGATTTTAATGAAAGCTTTTTTTTATACAGTATGAGTCAAAATGTTTTATGAATTATAAAATGAATGAATGTAAAAGTTAAATGATTTTAAACAAATTAATTAAAAATAATGCGGTTGTTACAACTAGCATTTGCTTTGAGCAAAAGGTTGTAGCAAAGTAAAAGCCCTTAGCAAATGCTTTGAATCGGTATGAATAAAAATATACTTTGCTAAAGTAAAGTCGAAAATTCGAACATAGCATTTACTTCGCTGTACGTGTACTTGCCTTGCAGTTCGTGTCAAACCTGACCAGTAAATTTGAATTTTTGAATTTTTCTTAAGATTCTAACGACTTTTGTGGAAATTGAAATTAAAAAAAATAAATACAGAAATATAAATGCAATTTTTATCTTCAATTTCACCTGAAAATATGATTTTTGTTTGCCGAATAGCTTGTTGATGCTTCCGTTCTACTTTAGGTGCCGGGAATCGTATCCGATATTGTTGGAAATATTTATTTGTTAACAAACTAGACAAATAGTTACAAATAGTCGACCTAGATCTCCGCTATAATATACCTACCTTACAAATGATTCTGCCTAAATATTTTCATCTGAAAGAAATATTAGCTTCGCTTGAGACGAAACAACTGCTGCTTTTTCCGTATGTATTTCGTTGGTTTTCCTGTACAAACAGAATTCAACTTAACTATTAACAATATTTAGATTGTTTTATGTTGAAAAATGAGCATACAAAATATTTAGCAAAAGGTCTGAGTCAACAAAATAGCAGACTCAGAATTTGCATAGCATTTGCTTTGTCTGACAAGTTTTATTCATACCGATCTGAGTAAAAGGTCAGTGCCGCCGCCTTTCGAACATGTCAAAAGTTGGAACTAACTCAAATTGGTTTTTATTCATACGAAACGTAGCAAATGCTTCGATTTTGACATTTCTCTTGAGTAAAAGCAATTGCTACGTTTTATTCATACGACCCATTACAGTGAATAGAAAGGAAGTTTTAGACGTAACCCTTGCATCCCATAACAATTCTGTCCAAATTGCAAATTGGAGTGTCCAGCAAGGCATCACTATCGAATCACTGCTGGATACTCTATGACTTGCAAATGGTTTCGCAGGGTAGAAAACAGTTCAGAAATCCTAAAAGGACGAACTGGGAGGTATTTGGCGAGACGGTGCAGAGTTACAGGAACCTCTGCCCGGTAAAAGATTTCACATCTGTTAAGGAAGTGGACGATGCAGTCGAGACTTTAACGGATGTGCTCTCCCGATCATTTGAAAAATTCTGTCGAAAAAGTGGAGCGAGTGGGAAGAAGCGTCCACCCTGGTGGAGTCCCAAGATCGCGGAACTCATACGAAGCTAAAGGTCTAGGTGGAACCTCGCCAAAGAGGGACGTATTGAGTGGTCAGCGTATATGGAGAGCGTTAGAATCCTTAAAAAGGAGATCAGATTCGCAAAGAAAACCTCATGGAGAACTTTCTGCGAATCCATTGAATCCACAACCGAAGCATCTAGGTTGAGGAAAGTCCTTTCAAAGGCACCGATGCCGATATCTTCATTAAGAAGGGGCGACGGTAGCTGGACCGAATCACACAAAGAGACCCTGGAAATACAGACGGAAACTCACTTCCCAGGATGTACAGATGTGTCGGAGAATTACGATACAGTAACACCAGGCATGAGGGAGGGAATGGAGCAGGAAACAATCGCCGAAATTATAGACGAGAAGAAAATAACCTGGGCAATCAACACATTTGCCCCGTTCAAGGCACCCGGAATAGATAATATTCGACCAATAATGCTACAGAAGTCAGAGGAAGCTATTATTCCATGGCTAAAATGCATTTACACGGGCTGTCTAAGGCTATGCTATGTTCCTAGGGCATGGCGTGAGGTAAGAGTTATTTTCATTCCAAAGGCAGGGAAAGCTAGTCACATCACATCACTGCCAAGGACTACAGACCAATCAGTCTGTCGTCATTCATGCTGAAAACAATGGAACGACAAATTTTTTTTTTTTTTTTTTTATCCGAGGGTAGGTGAAAATCTTCCAAAGACACTATGAGAATAGCAAGCGCGTTCTCATAGTAGTGTCAGATTTTTACTGACTAAAAACACCACCCTTCTAAAGATTGTTAGATACTGCAACTAAGATATAACTTATCAAGCAATTTTTCTATCATTAAATAACAACTTTTGACAGGTTACTTTCCAATGAAAGATCCTGCGTGTTCCGCAAATTAGACGCGGTTAATCTTATCCTGCCAAGTCGAACGGTTTCGTTCTTTGTAGTCGGCGCAATAAATTGCTCTCGTCCAAGATTTGTCGGACTGTGTATTGTTGATATGTCCGATTAGTCGGTTTCTATGCTTTCTCGCGAAGCTTCTAGTTTCAGCTTCGATTGTTGGAATTCCGAGATCCCTATGGATATCGTCGTTTCTAGTATACCATGGTGCTTGTACAATTTCTCTAAGCACTTTATTTTGAAAAGTTTGTAGAATATTGGCATTTGTTTTCTTGGTACAACCCCAAAGTTGTATACCGTAGGTCCATACCGGCTTTAGCACTCAGTAATGAGCTGGGAATGTGTTCCGAGTAACCAGTACATTTCTCTATATTTGATATCGAGTTCTTTAAATTTCATTTTCACCTGCGAACTCCATTTCAGCTATGCGTCGAGTGTCATTCCCAGGTATTTGGCCTCGTTTGCAAAGGGTATTCGCGCCAAGTTTAGAAAAATTGGCAAGTCATTAGTTCTCTTATAAGTGAAATTCTCGTGAACAGATTTAGTTTCGTTGAGGGCGATCCGCCAGTTCCTTGTCCATTCATTTACCTTATTCACTGCGGTTTGCTGTTTTGTAGTCGCTTCTTCGATTGTATTACCTACTGCTAGGATAGCTGTGTCGTCGGCGAACGTAGCAAGGGTAGTGTCATCTTCCCTTGGAATATCGCGAGTATATAACAAATAGAGAAGCGGACCAAGGACGCTTCCTTGCGGTACCCCGGCCGAAATTTATTTTAGCTCCGAGTATTCGTTTCCATTTCTAACACGGAAGAGTCTATTCCCGAGATATGATTCTAGAATATCATATAGGCTTGCGGGGAGAACTTGTCGTAATTCAAATTTCAAGCCGTCGTGCCACACCTAATCAAAGGCTTGTGAGACGTCAAGGAACACGCTTGAGCAAATCTTTTTTTCTTCAAATGCTTTCTCGATTACGTCAGTAGTTCTATGTAACGGGTGATTTTTTAGCTGGTTTGGTTTTGGCAACACTGGTTTTGACAGCTGACGTGTGTTTAGTACCTTGTGTCACTGTCAAACAGCTTCAGTTTGGTTTGCAATTTAGCCATGGATCGTCTTACAAATGAACAACGCTTGCAAATTATTGAATTTTACTATCAAAATTCGTGCTCGGTTCGAAATGTTCATCGCGCGCTGCTTCCATTTTATGCTCATGAGCGATGAGGCTCATTTTTGGTTGAATGGGTACGTAAATAAGCAAAATTGCCGCATTTGGAGTGAAGATCAGCCAGAAGCATTGCAACAGCTACCAATGCATCCCGAAAAAGCCACTGTTTGGTGCGGTTTATGGGTCGGCGGCATTATTGGGCCATATTTCTTCAAAGATGATGCGAATCGCAGCGTTACTGTCAATGGTGAACGCTACCGAGCGATGATAACAAACTTTTTTCTGCCCGAAATGGAAGTTCTTGACTTGCATGATACCTATGTGGTTTCAACAAGACGGTGCCACATGCCACACAGCACGCGAAACAATGGCGCAATTGCGAGGCGAGTTTGGTGAACAGTTAATTTCACGTTTCGGGCCGGTCAATTGGCCGCCTAGATCGTGCGATTTGACACCATTAGATTGATTTTTGTGGGGGTATGTCAAGGCTAATGTGTATAGGGACAAGCCCACTTCGATTGACGCACTGGAAGCCAACATCCATGCATTCATTCGTGAGATACCGGCCGATATGTGTGAAAGAGTATGCCAAAATTGGACTCAGCGGATGGGCTACCTGAGACGCAGCCGCGGTCAACATTTGCATGAAATTATCTTTAAACATTAAATTCCAAGGTTCAAACTATCGATTCAAATAAATATTTCATTCATTTTTTCGAATTTTTTGTGTTTTTTTTTTTTAAAAAGTTCTAAGCCTCTTAAAAAATCACCCGTTACTTGGTCAATCGTCGAATGCTTGGTTCTGAACCCAAATTGGTGGTCAGGGATAAGATTATTGACTTCAATAACCGGTTGTAGGCGCCTAAGCAATATTCTCTCGAAGGCTTTGGAAATGACTGGAAGAAGGGAAATCGGTTTATACGATTTTACTTCATTTGGCGGTTTTCCTGGTTTTAAAACCATTATGAGCTCCGCGACTTTCCATTGACTCGGCACGTGTTTTAGTCTGAGCACGGCATTTATAATATGAAGAAGCTTAATTAATGCTTTCCTTGGTAGAACTTTCAGAACTTCTCCGGTGATCAAATCATAACCAGGAGCTTTCTTAGGTCTTAGGAATTCTATTTCACGTTTTAGTTCACTTAGCGTTGAACTAGTGAGTGTTGAATCGTCAGACTGTGATTCCGCCCTATTAGTATTGTCGTGGATCGCTTGGCCATCGTACGGTTTAAAAGTTTCTTCTAGATGAGCGGCAAAAACGTCCGCTTTTTCCTTATCTTCCCTTGCCCATTCATTTCGATTAATTCTAATTGGCGGCGCGGGGATTTTGGGCCTTTTGTTGCCTTTTACAGCTTTCCAAAGTGAATAACTGGAATCTTTTTTCGCTGTTAAGCTTTCAAGGTAAGAACCTATCGCACGATTTTTAAAATCCTTAATAACTGTCTTCAACAAATTGCACAAATAATTCAAATGTGTTTTATGTTGCGGAGCGCGACTCTGTTGTCATTTCTTACACGCCTTCCTTTTTTCGTTGACCAATTCTTTTATTTCGGGAGGATATCGTAGCCCGTATTTGGCCGGCGTTTTCCTTGGATTAGGCGTATTATTCTAGGAGGCGAGCTGTAAGATCTCGACGAAGCGATTAACTTGAACCTCAAGTTCATAGGGTGTCGTAAGTGGAACACTCAGTTCAATATTCTCTTCTATTTCGTTCCTAAAGCCTTCCCAGTTAGTGTTTCTACCAGTTAATCTCGCTGGCTCTAGGTTATTGGCTAGTTTGACACTCAATGTTAAAATAACCGGTGTGTTTTGGATTGCGAAATGGTTGGATTTATAGCAAGATCTTAATTATATACCATACCAACATGAGTGCGTGTACCAACTGAGTACGCTCGTAGCAGCAACAGAGCCGACTCCCACTGAGATCGTCTTTCCCAAATGTGTAATGATGTTTGTGTAATTTACATGATTTGTCTAATGTGTGTGATTTGTGTAAATAAAATATATGTTATTTCGAAATATAACAAAACCAATATATTTAGTGTAATATAATAATGTAAATTTATAATTGACTGTACATGATAGCTTAATGGTGTACTCTCGTTGGTGGCTGAATCACGAATGACCGCGATCGCCCGAGGCAAGCAAAATTAACAATCATCACAAATGTTCTGTCTTCTGTTTCTGTGTTATAAATTATAATGTTTAGAATTACAGTTAGTTTTAAGAAGAGAGTAAAATTGAGAGTCATTGTTTTCAAGAAGTACAAGTATGACAAGAGAATGAAAGAATTGAAAATAATATTATAATATAAGTATAATAGGGTGTTTATGGCACAGATTGGTAAATTGTGGAACATTTTCCAAAACATCCAGCCCCCCCTGAAAGACTACGGGCTTTTAGAATATGGTAGCGGTGCTATCTTGATCGTAGGTCGAGTGTAATCTCCGAAATTGGTGCGAATCGTAACCACTCTGCATTTGTTATCGGTTCCAATATGCGTTTTTATGATGCGTCCAAGTATCCACTTTGATGGCGGCAAGTTCGGTTCCTTGAGCAATACCACGTCATCGACCTCTAAGTTGGGCTGAGGTGTATGCCATTTGGAGCGTTGCTGTAAGGACGTGAGAAACTCTTTGTGCCAACGTCTACAAAAGCCTTGATACATTGCCTGTAAAAGAGACCAATTATTTTTGATAGAAACAGGAAAGTTAGAAACATCAGGTTGGGGAACAGAAGTGTATGCATCGCCAATCAAGAAATGTGATGGCGAGAGGGCGATGGGATCAATATCAGAAGTTTGCCACAATGGCCGGGAGTTTAAAAGTGCTTCAATTTTCGCAAGTAATGTGTACATTTCCTCATAGGTGAGACGGTTGTCTCCTATTAGACGTTTTAGATGCAGTTTCACGGATCTTACACCAGACTCCCATAATCCTCCAAAATGAGGCGACGATGGTGGTATGAATTTCTACTGTATGTTATCTTTGGATAGGTGATCGATGATAATAGAGTTATGTTGTTGATTACATAGAAGTGTATACAGCTCATCTAATAGTCGCTTGGCCCCATGAAAGTTGGTCCCATTATCGCTCCAAATCTCGTGGGGCTTACCGCGACGTGCGGTAAAGCGATCTAGGGCAAAAAGAAAAGCAGCTGATGATAAATCCCCAACGAGCTCCAAGTGTATAGCCTTAGTTACGAAGCAGACAAATAGAGCTATATATGACTTCACGAATTTTGGGTTCCTTCCTCGGTTAAGACGCAAAGTGATGGGTCCTGCGTAATCGCAGCCAACCCTACTGAATGGTCGCGAGTATTGTACGCGTTCGATTGGGAAACTCCCCATTAGCTGCTTGGTTGTTGATTGTCGTTGTCGGAAACATGTTATGCACTTGTGTACAACCATTCGCGATAGATTCCTACCACCAAGAATATAGTAACTTTGTTTCATCAACGCGAACAAGAGCGACGCACCGGCATGTAAATGTTTTTTATGCATATGTTCCGTTATGAGTTTTGCTATTGGGTGTGATTTGCATAACACGATAGGGTGTTTTTCCGAATACGATAAATTTGAGTGCACTATGCGCCCGCCGACCCGAAGAACAACAAGAGAATCATTAAAGGGATGCAAAGACAAAAGTCTATGTTTTGAATGTAATTCTGAATTTTTTGTTAGAATTGCGATTTCGTTTTTGAACAGCGAGTACTGAGCACATTTTATAAGTTCGATTTTTGCACGAGTTAATTCATCAGTAGATAGAGATCCCATTTTACGATTGTGTGAAACAGACCGGCAGTTTAGAGCGAAGCGGAAGACGAAGGCAATGACGCGCACCGATTTCAACCAGTTTGACGATTCAAGCAACAGCTTTTCGAGTATATTTAAGGTTTGTGTATTCGAAACAAATACCTGTGATGGAGATACCTTTCTCTCTTCGAGTTGAGCGGTGTCGATGTCCTCCTTGTTATGATACGTTAAAGGCCACTGATCCCTTTCCTTACTCAGCCACTGCGGTCCTTTCCACCATATGTCTGTTTCCGCTAACGTCGATGGTGACATTCCTCTCGTGGCGGCGTCTGCAGGGTTAGACGCAGAGCGAACATGGTTCCAGGATTTGATTGGTAACAGCGTTAGAATCTCAGATGTTCTATTGCCGATGAATACAGACCATTTTTTTTGGAGGCGCGGATAGCCAATGCAGCACAATCGAAGAATCCGTCCAAGCAAATATCTTAATATGTGGTTCCTGCAATGATACCTTTATTTTATTAATTAATCGTGTTAGTAATAATGCTCCGCACAATTCTAATCTCGGAAGTGGTAACACCTTTAGAGGGGCTACTTTGGTTTTTGCTGACACAAAAGTAAAAGAGATGGAATTGTCTGAATTTATGCTGCGGCAGTAGACGACAGCTGCGTAGGCGTCGAGAGATGCGTCGCAAAACCCATGTAGCTCCCACGTTTGATTGTTTCGCGACAATAATCTAGGAATGGAAAAGGACTCGAAGAGAGAAAGCTGATTTCTGATGACGGTCCAACGATGAGATATATTTTCGGGGACCTCCTCATCCCATTTAAGTTGCCTCCTCCACAATTCTTGAAGCTGTATTTTCACCGCAATGACTACTGGTGCAAGAAAACCTAAAGGATCGAAGATTCGAGAAGCATCCGACAAAATACGACGCTTTGTGCATACCTCCGATAGGTTGAATCTGACCTTGTAGGTGAAGCAATCCGTTGAAGGGCACCACTGTAAGCCAAGGACCTTGACTGTGTTTGATTCTTCAAAGTCAACCGGAGAGAACTCTCTCTGGTCTTCTGGAAGCGATGTGAGAAGTGGCCAGCAGTTTGTGGTCCACTTACGAAGATTGAAGCCAGCTGTTTGTAGGAGTTCAACTAACTCTGTGCGAAGAGCGATTAGATCGTCAACGGTATCTGCACCCGTAATGACATCATCGACATAAAAGTCATTGAGTATGGTTGCAGATGCACGAGGGTGAGTTGTTGCCGAATCTAACGCTAACTGCTGCAGGACGCGTACTGCTAAAAAAGGAGCTGCTGAAGTTCCGTAGGTTACCGTTAGAAGCCTATAATGCCGTAAGGTATCTTCTGGATTTTCTCTCCAGACAATCCTCTGAAAATCAGTATGCTTCCGTGCAATCCATATTTGTCGGTACATTTTCTCAATGTCTACTGTTATAAGATACAAATGACGCTGAGATCGCAACCAGACAGAAAATATGTCGCGTTGAATTGTTGGGCCGACTAGCAAAGTTTCATTTAACGACATAGTATTACTTGACTTGGCAGATGCGTCGAATACAACTCTAACCTTTGTCGTACTACTGTTACCCTTAAAGACAGCATGGTGAGGGAGATAGTAGTTAGAGCTGTTCGACGACTGATAGATTTCATGTGATGGAATCTCCTCCATGTGCCCAAGTGAAAGATACTCATTTATGAAAGAGGAGTATTGGGTTTTTAAGTCCTTGTTCAAGTTGAGTCTTCGTTCCAAAGAACGAAAACGAGTAAGTGCTGTAGCAAATGAGTCTCCAAAGTTCAGTTTAGTTGTTGGCTTGAAGGGCAATTGAACGTCGTATTTTCCATCGGACCGACGAGTAAAGGATTTAACGAAGCTTTCTTCTGCTAGCTGCTCTTCAATAGAGAGCGGAGGTACATTTGGAAGTTCTTCCAGCCTCCAAAACCTTTCCAAATCAAATTCTTGGTGCTGGTCTAGTCGAGTACAGTAAGCTTTGACGTCTGTTTCAGAATGCGCAAAGTTGGACTGGGCCCCGGCTATGACCCATCCGAAAATTGTTGGTAGCGATGATATACCCCCACCGGCGAGTAACTGTGAAGCACCTTTTATGACACTAAAGAATTTGTCAGCGCCAATCAGGATATCAATGGGTCCAGGAACGTTGTAACAAGGATCAGCAAGATCGAGGGAAAGTTGAGGCAAGTTGGTTATGACGGTTGGTGGAAGGGAAGAAGAGATCCGTGGTAGTACAAAACAATTGACTCGAATGGATTCTGAATTAAAACGCGAAAATATGTCAAGAGTTATCAATCCATTCGTAACTCCTGCGGACGTAGATGCAATTCCGAGGATAGGAATTCGAGATTTTTTCCGCGGTAGTCCCAAGCGTTGAGCGACCTGCTCGGTTATTAACGAGACTTGGGACCCTGAGTCGAGAAGAATGCGAACGACGATTATATTCGATGGTATGGGTTGCGATGACTGAAGATTCAGGGCATTGACGTTCAAAGGAGCTTTCGGAGCTATTGGAAGCAACAGATTGATTTGGGGATCGATTTTGTATCGGATGGACCAATGTATGGTGGCGAGAGTGACATTCACGGCAGCGAAAATTTGATCGACATCTATTAGATGAATGCCCCTGACGAAGGCAGTTGAAGCAAAGCGATTTTGTTTTCACGAAATCTCGTCGAACCACTACGTCAAGGACCTTAAATTCTTGACAGTTCGTAAGTGAATGATCACCCTTGCATTTTGGACATCCCTGTGGTTGTGCGAAGTTTGTCCGCACAGCACTAGAAACCTTACTACGAGAATCCTTAAGGCGAGATATGGAAAGACATGATTCTAGGCAAATGCAGCGCATTTGAAGAAAGTTTAAAAATTCGTCTATCGTAATATCCGCTCTTAGGTCGACTTCTTCAGCCCAGGCTTGCTTGGATTCGTGATCTAGTTTTTGAATCAATAAATATATAAGCCAATGATCACGATTGTTGGCATCTAATGCTTTTAGCCCTCGAATAGCTTCGTCTGCGCCGTCAGATATTTTTCGAAGTAAGTTAATATTAGGAGTGGAACACGATGGAAGCGATAAGAAAGCCTGAATAAACGATTGGATGATCAGATGTTTTTGG
Organism: Cheilosia vernalis; assembly: GCA_949126925.1. Lineage (NCBI taxonomy): Eukaryota > Metazoa > Arthropoda > Insecta > Diptera > Syrphidae > Cheilosia > Cheilosia vernalis. The sequence continues at coordinate 48,939,446 of OX421358.1, forward strand.
TCGAACCTTTTCTCTAATCGATCCCAAGCCTCTACATAATTATCTTCGGAGCACGAGATATGTTTGATTAGATTTGCGGCATCTCCACGAAAAAAAGATTTCAAGTAGTGAAACTTTTGAGTGCAAGTAATAGAGGTATTTGAGTCGATAGTTGCCGAAAACATTTCATGGAACGTTGACCAGTCTTTATAGTCTCCAGAGAATATTGGAACGGATGAAGGTGGTAAATTAACAGAAGGTTTATTCGATGGCTGCACATATGGAGCCGCTACCGAAGGAATATTTTCTTCAAACTCCTTGTCTTCGGGTCTGTCTAATTTTAGAATCGCATCAGAAATTAGAGCATGCGTTTCAAAGTATTTGGTTTGGTAGTCGGCGAACTCAGGTTCGCGATCTGTATACGTTGGATCATCAATGAAGTTTAGAAGTTCGTTCTGCAAGTCTATGAACTCCTTCCATGCTTCATCGAGTTTGTTTAGACGAAATACAAGGGTAGATAAAGTCGTATCAGCGCTTATGGATTTTGCAAATGTCTCAGACAGAGTGATACAACCCTTTACACGACCACGTTTTGCGATAACCTTGTTCATTTTAAATAAAGTCCGTATTATTTTTCTCAAAAAAAAAAGGTTTGGCGAAAGAGTATTTGTAGAAAGGAATTAAAGTCGTGTAGCGTTTGCTTTCAATTCCTTTATATAACGAAGCGCGTATGGTTTCACAGTACAGATTTATATATAGGCCACGTTATCTACGGTACTTAGCTGAGTGTAGCAGAATTATGCTGATGGGTCACGTGATATACGGAACTATTGAATGTCTAAGCATGCATTTATATAAATAGTTTGCAAGTATATAGGTACATATCGCGCGATTTAACGAAAGTAACTGTTCATGCACTGGTATATAAATGTCTTGTTGGTATATAAATCATGCAATCTACCGTATAAAAACGATTTTATTTGCACATGCTTCAGATTCACTGCACGGTACATACGAAATTTGATGGTTATGACGCGACGTTTCTTTGTCTTTGATACCGATTATTCATGCACTATCACTATTCATAAGTTCATATAAAAAAAAAAAACACTATGCTGGTTAATCCGGACTTGAAGGACCAATGTTTTGGATTGCGAAATGGTTGGATTTATAGTAAGATCTTAATTATATACCATACCAACATGAGTGCGTGTACCACCTGAGTACGCTCGTAGCAGCAACAGAGCCGACTCCCACTGAGATCGTCTTTCCCAAATGTGTAATGTATATGTTTGTGTAATTTATATGATTTGTGTAATGTGTGTGATTTGTGTAAATAAAATATATGTTATTTCGAAATATAACAAAACCAATATATGTAAATTTATAATTGGCTGTACATGATAGCTTAATGGTGTACTCTCGTTGGTGGCTGAATCACGAATGACCGCGATCGCCCGAGGCAAGCAAAATTAACAATCATCACAAATGTTTTGTCTTCTGTTTCTGTGTTATAATGTTTAGAATTACAGTTAGTTTTAAGAAGAGAGTAAAATTGAGAGTCATTGTTTTCAAGAAGTACAAGTATGACAAGAGAATGAAAGAATTGAAAATAATATTATAATATAAGTATAATAGGGTGTTTATGGCACAGATTGGTAAATTGTGGAACATTTTCCAAAACATCCAGCCCCCCCTGAAAGACTACGGGCTTTTAGAATATGGTAGCGGTGCTATCTTGATCGTAGGTCGAGTGTAATCTCCGAAATTGGTGCGAATCGTAACCACTCTGCATTTGTTATCGGTTCCAATATGCGTTTTTATGATGCGTCCAAGTATCCACTTTGATGGCGGCAAGTTCGGTTCCTTGAGCAATACCACGTCATCGACCTCTAAGTTGGGCTGAGGTGTATGCCATTTGGAGCGTTGCTGTAAGGACGTGAGAAACTCTTTGTGCCAACGTCTACAAAAGCCTTGATACATTGCCTGTAAAAGAGACCAATTATTTTTGATAGAAACAGGAAAGCTCATCTAATAGTCGCTTGGCCCCATGAAAGTTGGTCCCATTATCGCTCCAAATCTCTTGGGGCTTACCGCGACGTGCGGTAAAGCGATCTAGGGCAAAAAGAAAAGCAGCTGATGATAAATCCCCAACGAGCTCCAAGTGTATAGCCTTAGTTACGAAGCAGACAAATAGAGCTATATATGACTTCACGAATTTTGGGTTCCTTCCTCGGTTAAGACGCAAAGTGATGGGTCCTGCGTAATCGCAGCCAACCCTACTGAATGGTCGCGAGTATTGTACGCGTTCGATTGGGAAACTCCCCATTAGCTGCTTGGTTGTTGATTGTCGTTGTCGGAAACATGTTATGCACTTGTGTACAACCATTCGCGATAGATTCCTACCACCAAGAATATAGTAACTTTGTTTCATCAACGCGAACAAGAGCGACGCACCGGCATGTAAATGTTTTTTATGCATATGTTCCGTTATGAGTTTTGCTATTGGGTGTGATTTGCATAACACGATAGGGTGTTTTTCCGAATATGATAAATTTGAGTGCACTATGCGCCCGCCGACCCGAAGAACAACAAGAGAATCATTAAAGGGATGCAAAGACAAAAGTCTATGTTTTGAATGTAATTCTGAATTTTTTGTTAGAATTGCGATTTCGTTTTTGAACAGCGAGTACTGAGCACATTTTATAAGTTCGATTTTTGCACGAGTTAATTCATCAGTAGATAGAGATCCCATTTTACGATTGTGTGAAACAGACCGGCAGTTTAGAGCGAAGCGGAAGACGAAGGCAATGACGCGCACCGATTTCAACCAGTTTGACGATTCAAGCAACAGCTTTTCGAGTATATTTAAGGTTTGTGTATTCGAAACAAATACCTGTGATGGAGATACCTTTCTCTCTTCGAGTTGAGCGGTGTCGATGTCCTCCTTGTTATGATACGTTAAAGGCCACTGATCCCTTTCCTTACTCAGCCACTGCGGTCCTTTCCACCATATGTCTGTTTCCGCTAACGTCGATGGTGACATTCCTCTCGTGGCGGCGTCTGCAGGGTTAGACGCAGAGCGAACATGGTTCCAGGATTTGATTGGTAACAGCGTTAGAATCTCAGATGTTCTATTGCCGATGAATACAGACCATTTTTTTTGGAGGCGCGGATAGCCAATGCAGCACAATCGAAGAATCCGTCCAAGCAAATATCTTAATATGTGGTTCCTGCAATGATACCTTTATTTTATTAATTAATCGTGTTAGTAATAATGCTCCGCACAATTCTAATCTCGGAAGTGGTAACACCTTTAGAGGGGCTACTTTGGTTTTTGCTGACACAAAAGTAAAAGAGATGGAATTGTCTGAATTTATGCTGCGGCAGTAGACGACAGCTGCGTAGGCGTCGAGAGATGCGTCGCAAAACCCATGTAGCTCCCACGTTTGATTGTTTCGCGACAATAATCTAGGAATGGAAAAGGACTCGAAGAGAGAAAGCTGATTTCTGATGACGGTCCAACGATGAGATATATTTTCGGGGACCTCCTCATCCCATTTAAGTTGCCTCCTCCACAATTCTTGAAGCTGTATTTTCACCGCAATGACTACTGGTGCAAGAAAACCTAAAGGATCGAAGATTCGAGAAGCATCCGACAAAATACGACGCTTTGTGCATACCTCCGATAGGTTGAATCTGACCTTGTAGGTGAAGCAATCCGTTGAAGGGCACCACTGTAAGCCAAGGACCTTGACTGTGTTTGATTCTTCAAAGTCAACCGGAGAGAACTCTCTCTGGTCTTCTGGAAGCGATGTGAGAAGTGGCCAGCAGTTTGTGGTCCACTTACGAAGATTGAAGCCAGCTGTTTGTAGGAGTTCAACTAACTCTGTGCGAAGAGCGATTAGATCGTCAACGGTATCTGCACCCGTAATGACATCATCGACATAAAAGTCATTGAGTATGGTTGCAGATGCACGAGGGTGAGTTGTTGCCGAATCTAACGCTAACTGCTGCAGGACGCGTACTGCTAAAAAAGGAGCTGCTGAAGTTCCGTAGGTTACCGTTAGAAGCCTATAATGCCGTAAGGTATCTTCTGGATTTTCTCTCCAGACAATCCTCTGAAAATCAGTATGCTTCCGTGCAATCCATATTTGTCGGTACATTTTCTCAATGTCTACTGTTATAAGATACAAATGACGCTGAGATCGCAACCAGACAGAAAATATGTCGCGTTGAATTGTTGGGCCGACTAGCAAAGTTTCATTTAACGACATAGTATTACTTGACTTGGCAGATGCGTCGAATACAACTCTAACCTTTGTCGTACTACTGTTACCCTTAAAGACAGCATGGTGAGGGAGATAGTAGTTAGAGCTGTTCGACGACTGATAGATTTCATGTGATGGAATCTCCTCCATGTGCCCAAGTGAAAGATACTCATTTATGAAAGAGGAGTATTGGGTTTTTAAGTCCTTGTTCAAGTTGAGTCTTCGTTCCAAAGAACGAAAACGAGTAAGTGCTGTAGCAAATGAGTCTCCAAAGTTCAGTTTAGTTGTTGGCTTGAAGGGCAATTGAACGTCGTATTTTCCATCGGACCGACGAGTAAAGGATTTAACGAAGCTTTCTTCTGCTAGCTGCTCTTCAATAGAGAGCGGAGGTACATTTGGAAGTTCTTCCAGCCTCCAAAACCTTTCCAAATCAAATTCTTGGTGCTGGTCTAGTCGAGTACAGTAAGCTTTGACGTCTGTTTCAGAATGCGCAAAGTTGGACTGGGCCCCGGCTATGACCCATCCGAAAATTGTTGGTAGCGATGATATACCCCCACCGGCGAGTAACTGTGAAGCACCTTTTATGACACTAAAGAATTTGTCAGCGCCAATCAGGATATCAATGGGTCCAGGAACGTTGTAACAAGGATCAGCAAGATCGAGGGAAAGTTGAGGCAAGTTGGTTATGACGGTTGGTGGAAGGGAAGAAGAGATCCGTGGTAGTACAAAACAATTGACTCGAATGGATTCTGAATTAAAACGCGAAAATATGTCAAGAGTTATCAATCCATTCGTAACTCCTGCGGACGTAGATGCAATTCCGAGGATAGGAATTCGAGATTTTTTCCGCGGTAGTCCCAAGCGTTGAGCGACCTGCTCGGTTATTAACGAGACTTGGGACCCTGAGTCGAGAAGAATGCGAACGACGATTATATTCGATGGTATGGGTTGCGATGACTGAAGATTCAGGGCATTGACGTTCAAAGGAGCTTTCGGAGCTATTGGAAGCAACAGATTGATTTGGGGATCGATTTTGTATCGGATGGACCAATGTATGGTGGCGAGAGTGACATTCACGGCAGCGAAAATTTGATCGACATCTATTAGATGAATGCCCCTGACGAAGGCAGTTGAAGCAAAGCGATTTTGTTTTCACGAAATCTCGTCGAACCACTACGTCAAGGACCTTAAATTCTTGACAGTTCGTAAGTGAATGATCACCCTTGCATTTTGGACATCCCTGTGGTTGTGCGAAGTTTGTCCGCACAGCACTAGAAACCTTACTACGAGAATCCTTAAGGCGAGATATGGAAAGACATGATTCTAGGCAAATGCAGCGCATTTGAAGAAAGTTTAAAAATTCGTCTATCGTAATATCCGCTCTTAGGTCGACTTCTTCAGCCCAGGCTTGCTTGGATTCGTGATCTAGTTTTTGAATCAATAAATATATAAGCCAATGATCACGATTGTTGGCATCTAATGCTTTTAGCCCTCGAATAGCTTCGTCTGCGCCGTCAGATATTTTTCGAAGTAAGTTAATATTAGGAGTGGAACACGATGGAAGCGATAAGAAAGCCTGAATAAACGATTGGATGATCAGATGTTTTTGGTCGAACCTTTTCTCTAATCGATCCCAAGCCTCTACATAATTATCTTCGGAGCACGAGATATGTTTGATTAGATTTGCGGCATCTCCACGAAAAAAAGATTTCAAGTAGTGAAACTTTTGAGTGCAAGTAATAGAGGTATTTGAGTCGATAGTTGCCGAAAACATTTCATGGAACGTTGACCAGTCTTTATAGTCTCCAGAGAATATTGGAACGGATGAAGGTGGTAAATTAACAGAAGGTTTATTCGATGGCTGCACATATGGAGCCGCTACCGAAGGAATATTTTCTTCAAACTCCTTGTCTTCGGGTCTGTCTAATTTTAGAATCGCATCAGAAATTAGAGCATGCGTTTCAAAGTATTTGGTTTGGTAGTCGGCGAACTCAGGTTCGCGATCTGTATACGTTGGATCATCAATGAAGTTTAGAAGTTCGTTCTGCAAGTCTATGAACTCCTTCCATGCTTCATCGAGTTTGTTTAGACGAAATACAAGGGTAGATAAAGTCGTATCAGCGCTTATGGATTTTGCAAATGTCTCAGACAGAGTGATACAACCCTTTACACGACCACGTTTTGCGATAACCTTGTTCATTTTAAATAAAGTCCGTATTATTTTTCTCAAAAAAAAAAGGTTTGGCGAAAGAGTATTTGTAGAAAGGAATTAAAGTCGTGTAGCGTTTGCTTTCAATTCCTTTATATAACGAAGCGCGTATGGTCTCACAGTACAGATTTATATATAGGCCACGTTATCTACGGTACTTAGCTGAGTGTAGCAGAATTATGCTGATGGGTCACGTGATATACGGAACTATTGAATGTCTAAGCATGCATTTATATAAATAGTTTGCAAGTATATAGGTACATATCGCGCGATTTAACGAAAGTAACTGTTCATGCACTGGTATATAAATGTCTTGTTGGTATATAAATCATGCAATCTACCGTATAAAAACGATTTTATTTGCACATGCTTCAGATTCACTGCACGGTACATACGAAATTTGATGGTTATGACGCGACGTTTCTTTGTCTTTGATACCGATTATTCATGCACTATCACTATTCATAAGTTCATATAAAAAAAAAAAAACACTATGCTGGTTAATCCGGACTTGAAGGACCAATGTTTTGGATTGCGAAATGGTTGGATTTATAGTAAGATCTTAATTATATACCATACCAACATGAGTGCGTGTACCACCTGAGTACGCTCGTAGCAGCAACAGAGCCGACTCCCACTGAGATCGTCTTTCCCAAATGTGTAATGTATATGTTTGTGTAATTTATATGATTTGTGTAATGTGTGTGATTTGTGTAAATAAAATATATGTTATTTCGAAATATAACAAAACCAATATATGTAAATTTATAATTGGCTGTACATGATAGCTTAATGGTGTACTCTCGTTGGTGGCTGAATCACGAATGACCGCGATCGCCCGAGGCAAGCAAAATTAACAATCATCACAAATGTTTTGTCTTCTGTTTCTGTGTTATAATGTTTAGAATTACAGTTAGTTTTAAGAAGAGAGTAAAATTGAGAGTCATTGTTTTCAAGAAGTACAAGTATGACAAGAGAATGAAAGAATTGAAAATAATATTATAATATAAGTATAATAGGGTGTTTATGGCACAGATTGGTAAATTGTGGAACATTTTCCAAAACATCCAGCCCCCCCTGAAAGACTACGGGCTTTTAGAATATGGTAGCGGTGCTATCTTGATCGTAGGTCGAGTGTAATCTCCGAAATTGGTGCGAATCGTAACCACTCTGCATTTGTTATCGGTTCCAATATGCGTTTTTATGATGCGTCCAAGTATCCACTTTGATGGCGGCAAGTTCGGTTCCTTGAGCAATACCACGTCATCGACCTCTAAGTTGGGCTGAGGTGTATGCCATTTGGAGCGTTGCTGTAAGGACGTGAGAAACTCTTTGTGCCAACGTCTACAAAAGCCTTGATACATTGCCTGTAAAAGAGACCAATTATTTTTGATAGAAACAGGAAAGCTCATCTAATAGTCGCTTGGCCCCATGAAAGTTGGTCCCATTATCGCTCCAAATCTCTTGGGGCTTACCGCGACGTGCGGTAAAGCGATCTAGGGCAAAAAGAAAAGCAGCTGATGATAAATCCCCAACGAGCTCCAAGTGTATAGCCTTAGTTACGAAGCAGACAAATAGAGCTATATATGACTTCACGAATTTTGGGTTCCTTCCTCGGTTAAGACGCAAAGTGATGGGTCCTGCGTAATCGCAGCCAACCCTACTGAATGGTCGCGAGTATTGTACGCGTTCGATTGGGAAACTCCCCATTAGCTGCTTGGTTGTTGATTGTCGTTGTCGGAAACATGTTATGCACTTGTGTACAACCATTCGCGATAGATTCCTACCACCAAGAATATAGTAACTTTGTTTCATCAACGCGAACAAGAGCGACGCACCGGCATGTAAATGTTTTTTATGCATATGTTCCGTTATGAGTTTTGCTATTGGGTGTGATTTGCATAACACGATAGGGTGTTTTTCCGAATATGATAAATTTGAGTGCACTATGCGCCCGCCGACCCGAAGAACAACAAGAGAATCATTAAAGGGATGCAAAGACAAAAGTCTATGTTTTGAATGTAATTCTGAATTTTTTGTTAGAATTGCGATTTCGTTTTTGAACAGCGAGTACTGAGCACATTTTATAAGTTCGATTTTTGCACGAGTTAATTCATCAGTAGATAGAGATCCCATTTTACGATTGTGTGAAACAGACCGGCAGTTTAGAGCGAAGCGGAAGACGAAGGCAATGACGCGCACCGATTTCAACCAGTTTGACGATTCAAGCAACAGCTTTTCGAGTATATTTAAGGTTTGTGTATTCGAAACAAATACCTGTGATGGAGATACCTTTCTCTCTTCGAGTTGAGCGGTGTCGATGTCCTCCTTGTTATGATACGTTAAAGGCCACTGATCCCTTTCCTTACTCAGCCACTGCGGTCCTTTCCACCATATGTCTGTTTCCGCTAACGTCGATGGTGACATTCCTCTCGTGGCGGCGTCTGCAGGGTTAGACGCAGAGCGAACATGGTTCCAGGATTTGATTGGTAACAGCGTTAGAATCTCAGATGTTCTATTGCCGATGAATACAGACCATTTTTTTTGGAGGCGCGGATAGCCAATGCAGCACAATCGAAGAATCCGTTCAAGCAAATATCTTAATATGTGGTTCCTGCAATGATACCTTTATTTTATTAATTAATCGTGTTAGTAATAATGCTCCGCACAATTCTAATCTCGGAAGTGGTAACACCTTTAGAGGGGCTACTTTGGTTTTTGCTGACACAAAAGTAAAAGAGATGGAATTGTCTGAATTTATGCTGCGGCAGTAGACGACAGCTGCGTAGGCGTCGAGAGATGCGTCGCAAAACCCATGTAGCTCCCACGTTTGATTGTTTCGCGACAATAATCTAGGAATGGAAAAGGACTCGAAGAGAGAAAGCTGATTTCTGATGACGGTCCAACGATGAGATATATTTTCGGGGACCTCCTCATCCCATTTAAGTTGCCTCCTCCACAATTCTTGAAGCTGTATTTTCACCGCAATGACTACTGGTGCAAGAAAACCTAAAGGATCGAAGATTCGAGAAGCATCCGACAAAATACGACGCTTTGTGCATACCTCCGATAGGTTGAATCTGACCTTGTAGGTGAAGCAATCCGTTGAAGGGCACCACTGTAAGCCAAGGACCTTGACTGTGTTTGATTCTTCAAAGTCAACCGGAGAGAACTCTCTCTGGTCTTCTGGAAGCGATGTGAGAAGTGGCCAGCAGTTTGTGGTCCACTTACGAAGATTGAAGCCAGCTGTTTGTAGGAGTTCAACTAACTCTGTGCGAAGAGCGATTAGATCGTCAACGGTATCTGCACCCGTAATGACATCATCGACATAAAAGTCATTGAGTATGGTTGCAGATGCACGAGGGTGAGTTGTTGCCGAATCTAACGCTAACTGCTGCAGGACGCGTACTGCTAAAAAAGGAGCTGCTGAAGTTCCGTAGGTTACCGTTAGAAGCCTATAATGCCGTAAGGTATCTTCTGGATTTTCTCTCCAGACAATCCTCTGAAAATCAGTATGCTTCCGTGCAATCCATATTTGTCGGTACATTTTCTCAATGTCTCCTGTTATAAGATACAAATGACGCTGAGATCGCAACCAGACAGAAAATATGTCGCGTTGAATTGTTGGGCCGACTAGCAAAGTTTCATTTAACGACATAGTATTACTTGACTTGGCAGATGCGTCGAATACAACTCTAACCTTTGTCGTACTACTGTCACCCTTAAAGACAGCATGGTGAGGGAGATAGTAGTTAGAGCTGTTCGACGACTGATAGATTTCATGTGATGGAATCTCCTCCATGTGCCCAAGTGAAAGATAGGTTAGGTTAGGTAGGCGGGTTGGCGTGGAGTAATCCGTGCCACACTCAGGTCAATGTTGACCCATTGTGATGCCCATTGGGGGAAAAGGGTTGTCCCTTACCCATGTCGACCCTATCTATGAATATGTGTGATTAATTACTCACTGTGCCGTTGGATACAAACCATCCTGTGGATTTGATGAAGCTCATTATCTTGTCTACTGGTGTGCTAGATAGCTCGTCTATGTCCTGAAAGAAGTGTCTCCCTAGGAATCTGTGCCTATTGTGTTGGAGGCTCGGGCAGTGGCATAGGAAGTGGGTTGTGTCCTCAAGAGCTTCCTCATCACCGCAGCCTCTACAAAGTTCTTCTTCCGTCAAGCGTAGTTTCTTCATGTGGTACCGCAGAGTGTTGTGCCCCGTTAGGATACCTACGATGATGGAGAGGGATTTCCTATCCTTTCGTATTAAACTCGCGGTTCTTGCTTCATTGAAGCTTGGCCATAGCATTCTTGTAGTATGGCAAGTTTCTAGTGTGGTCCACCTAGCATTCGCCTCCCTTGTGGCTTTTCTCCCTGCTTCAAGCTTGAGTAAGCAAGGCGGGATATTCACAGAGGGATCGGCTTGTTCTAATACAGCTGCTGAACCTTGTCTAGCTAATTCGTCCGCTTTCTCGTTGCCTGGAATACCTTCATGTCCCGGAACCCAGCAGAGCAATACCTTATGCTGAGTGCCAAGAGCCATGAGTTCTTCGCGACAGCATTTCACAAGCTTTGATTTTATTTCTGTTGCAGTTAATGCTTTAATAGCTGCCTGGCTGTCGATAAAGAAGGTAATACCTTCTGGTGGTATTGCCTTTATCGCAGACTCACGGGCTGCCGTTGTCACTGCCAGGACCTCTGCTTGGAAAACACTGCTGTGGTCGGGGAGGCGTATCGATTTAGAAATTCCCAGCGATTCGGAGAAGACGCCTGACCCCACTCCGGTTTCCATTTTTGAACCGTCTGTAAAAACGGCTATGGATTGTGCATTAGGCACAAGTCCGTCTTTCCATTCCTCTCTGCTGGGATAGGCGCACGAGAATGGTCTTGTGAACTCCAGATATGGTGTTATATAATCTGTGTTTGGTACATAACCAAAATATTTCTGTAGGATCAACGAATGTCCCTTTTCATTCAGTTTCCAGTTTACTGATTGGCTTATTCTCATGGCGCTAATGGCGGCTGAAAGTTGTATAAAGATATCTAGCGGCAGCAGATTGAGGATGGCCTCAAGACCTGCGGTTGGAGTTGTCCTCATCGCACTGGTGGTGCCGATACACGCTAGTCTTTGTACTTTCGTGATAGCCTTGAGATAGGTGGCTTTGTTTGTAGCCGGCCACCATACGAGGCTGCCATAGGACAGTATAGGTCTTACTATAGCCGTATACATACACAGTTTAATTTTGGGGGATGGTCCCCATGTTTTTCCAAAAATTCTGCTGCAGGAGTAGAAGGCTATTGTGGCTTTTTTGATTCTTTCATAAGTGTTCAATTTCCAATTTAGTTTTTTGTCCAATATAAGTCCCAGATATTTTGCACTATCAGATATTCTGAGGGGTGTACCGCCAACAGAAGGTGCGACAAACTGTGGTATCTTTCTTTTATTTGTAAATAAAACCAGTTCAGTTTTCTGGGGATTTAAAGATAGGCCGGAATTCCGGGCCCAGATGTCGAGGGTTTTGAGAGCGCCATCAATTAGTTCGGTGAGTGTTGGAAGGAATCGTCCTGTGGCCAATAACACTACGTCATCGGCATAAGCCGTTGTTTTGACGCCACTGTTTCTAAGCTGCATAAGAACCTCATTTAGAACTATGACCCATAGCAGTGGGGAAATTACCCCACCCTGAGGAGTCCCTCTAGAGGCATAAGCTTCTCGTTTAGAGCCCCCAAGTTCGGCTATGATATGTCTTTCTTCGAGCATGCTAACAATCCAGTTTGTAATGGAATTCTCAATGTTAAGCTTGCTCAACGTTCTGCGTACGGCATCCGTTTTGACATTATTGAACGCTCCTTCAATGTCCAAGAAAGCCGCTAGGGTGTACTCTTTTTCGTTTAGGGTCTTTTCAATTGTACCCACAACACTATGTAGCGCGGTTTCCACACTTTTACCTTTTGTGTAGGCATGTTGGGCCGGGGATAAGTCTTCCGGGCGTAACCGACTACGAATGTGTATGTCTAACAGTCGTTCTAGTGTTTTCAATATGAAGGAAGTGAGGCTTATAGGTCTAAAGTCTTTTGCGTTTGTGTGACTTGCCTTGCCAGCCTTTGGTATAAAAATAACCTTCACTTCACGCCATGTACCTGGTATATAACCCTGTGTAAGGCTACCAATGTACAGTTCTTTTAATACTGGAATGACAGTCTTGGCAGTTCTTTGCAACATAATGGGAATGATTCCATCGAGCCCTGGGGACTTGAAGGGAGAGAAGGATCGGATAGCCCATTCAATTCTGTCCTCTGTAACCAAATCTCCAGGAATGCTCGTTGCCCCAGTAATGTTGGTGCTTATATCGATGCATGACTGGGCACTGCAACCCGGAAAATGCGTTTTCAGCAGCAGCTTTAAAGAATCTGAACAAGATTCAGTCCAGTTGCCTTCGGGGTCCTTGAGAGATCCCAGGGTTACTGGTTCCCTGGTTAGGATTTTCCTCAATCTCGCGGTTTCTGTAGTGCCCGTTATTTCATCACAGAAATTTTGCCACGATTGGCGTTTGGATTTCTGAATTTCATTCTTGAAGTTTCTCTGACTTGTCTTGTACATTTCCCAGTCAGAGTTCAATTTTGTCCGGTTGGCCGTATTGAGAAGTTTTCTTGTTTCCTTCCTTATAGCGGCCAGTCTCTTGTTCCACCATGGAGGTGATATTTTCTTTTTACGTTTTACCACTGGACATGCTATTTCGAATGCCTCTTTGAAAACAGTGACTATTTTCTCGGCTTTCAGGTCGATGTCGTTCGGGCAGTTAAGGTTACCATTTTGTAAGAGATCTTTTCTTTTCTCAATCTCATTGCTAAAAAGAACCCAGTCGGCCTTTTTAGGGTTTCTGTATGACTGGGGAGGGTCACAGTAGTTACCTACAAGAATTTCTATCATTTTATGATCCGAGTAGGATTCTACATTAAGAACGCTCCATTTATTGATGGTAAGGGTGTTGGAGTTATTGTATAGTGTTATATCCAATACCTCCTGCCTGTTTCTAACTATAAATGTTGGTTCATGGCCTCTATTAGCTACTAAAAGATTGTTTTCAATAATAAATTCAAAAACTGACTCACCTCTTTGGTTTATATCGCCGCTACCCCATTGTGAATGATGGGCATTTGCGTCGCATCCCATTATAATGTCCCATCCCTCCTGTTCCACTTTGTGAATTAAGGCGTGGGTAGATGGAGCTGGTGGTCCTTCATCTTCGTAAGGCATATAAACGGCTGATAAGATCAGTGGGGGGAGCCCCCTCCGTTCAAGCCTTACTGCGGTCTGGTCTAGGTTGCTGTAGGTAGATAGAAGTAGTAAGTTAATATGTTTTCTAGCTACTATACACGTTCTGTTCTTACTCTCCGCATTAAGCGGCGTTATACTGTAGGTTACTAGATCTTTATGATTTAGCCCACATATTTTGCCACGGGATATCCATGGCTCTTGTATCAGGGCGACATCTATGTCTCTAACACCTAAGAGATAGATAAGGTTAGCGCTAGCGGCTTTGCTGTGGTGTAGGTTTATTTGTGCAATCTTCATATTGGACTTACCTGATCAGCCACCACCTTCCTTTCTCTCTCAGTTCTTTCCGTAAAGGGTCGAACCTTGCACCGGGTAATTCCAGTGCGAACCTTGTTGTTAAACTTCCTCAGCAAAGGCATTGATTTGTGGTCTAGCAAAACCACAATTTCAGTGCCTGCTTCGGAGTGTTCACCTACCTCGAGCACCTCCCAGTTCTCACTATGGAGTTCGGGATTTAGATGCCGTAGGTTTCTCTCGATCCGTTCTTTGGGGATATGTGGTCCGGGAACCGAAATCCGACCCTTAGGTCTCGTGAATTCTAACAGGTCCTTCTTTACGACAAGTCGTAAGTCGGCATTAGCCCATGGAGCCTGTGTAGTTTCAACAAAAGTCTTCAGCCAGTTCATTGTAAACTCGTTATCACAGGATAGGAGTTTAAAACCTTTGAAGTTCGAGAGCTGCTCAAAGAGGGGTAACTGCCCCTCCTTGTTAACGATAGTTCCGTTAACACCATCAAGGATGCGCAACTCCATGAGCCTCCATTGGTCTTTGCTCAACCTGCGATCTGGCTTGCTGAAGTCCACTACCGCCACTTGGAAATTAGGCTTGGTAGTCGCAGCTAGTTTGGCCCTCTTGTTTACCCTAGTCGAGGGTGGCGTTTGGGTATCGTCGTGCCTACCCCTCTTCGAACTTCCCGCAACCGGCGCGGATGCCTGTCCGGAGACAACCCCCGTGCCGATTGATGGTCGCCTGAGTCTGTCCGAGACTGAGGTGGATGGCAAAAGGCCTTCCCTCCTCGTCCCGACCAAACCCCCAGCCGTTCGCCTAGTCGTCCCTAGAAAGCGTCGTCTATCGTTTGTACCTTTCGTGTGTCGGTCGCGTACGTCTGGGACTTTATTGGAACAGCTTGCAGCCGGCTCGGAATCAGGTGATACCGAGTCGGTTGCTGGCCGAAGTCTCTCATCGACTGAGGTGGGGAGCAAGCGGCTTCCCGCCCTCGTCGTAAGAGGTCTTCTCTCCTTTTGTCCCCGTTTGTTTATGTCTTCCCTAGTGGACCTAGCGAGCTTGAGCGTGTTGCGGGCTCTATCCAGAGCCGCCCTTTCCTTATCCGTGAAGGATTTCGGATCGCGCTTTCCAAGCCGCCGAATTAGACGAATAGCGTTACGTGTACGGTTTCGTAAGGGTGTACTTGTTGCGTCCCTAGTCTTTCTCTGGGTTGAGACTGGATGGGGCGCTTCCCGATCCACTGTACCAGTCCTTACTACTGTCGCAAAGCTGTCTGTCGTAGAGTTTCCCTTATCTACAGTGCTACTGTCGCCTGACGCTGCAGGTAACGTCGATTTTTCCTCCAGAGAAAAGCAAAGGCTTGTCTCCTTTGGATCATTCGGCGTCCCCTTGCAGTTGTCTGCATGAGATACACACTCACTCAACCGCGGGATGGCCCCGATCGTCTTTGAGGAGCATGGTTCCTCAGCTGGCTTTTGAGTTGGCATTGAGAGGGTTGAAGATCCCGAGCTAACTGATATGGTCACCACTGGCCCTGACTGGCATAGGCTTGTCGCGGGCTTAGGTGGCCCCATCAGTGTGCTCTCTCTCTGGTTACCAGCCGGCACAGACGGCAGAGGGGAGCACTCCATTGGAGTACCCCCCGATGCCGACTGCCCCTGAAGGTAGGCCCGCGCGTTGTGGAGCCTCTTCCTGTCATTGTCGGACAGTTCCTCCCACTTCTTTGTCCCCAGTCTCTTAACTGTTAGCTTGCAGTTCTTCGCGTATCTTGAGCTGGTGGAACTATGGGAAAACGATGAGCTAGCGATGGAGCAAGTATCGCCAGAGTCTAGGAGAAGTTTCTCTAGATTAGCGTCAATCACTCCAACGCTTTCCCCGTCCGAGTTGTTTAAAAGTGCATCTTCCGCACTAACTACCATTTGCCGGTCAGTGTTGGTAGAGCTAGGAGCGCCTGGCCGGTCCGCACTCTTCGCTTTGTTTTTATTTATTTTTATTTCTGAAATTTTGGTCCCACGAGTAAGGGGGAAGAAGATGTCCACCTGCACTCACCCCCTGTATGCAGGTGGGAGGAATTAAATTAAAACTGAAGGTCCCCAGGTATTCAGAGTTTGCGCTTGCGACTGAGCTCCCCCCCAGCCATGCAGGCCTCGGCGCGTCGTCCCTTGCCTTGGGGTCATCCATTTATCTAAAAACACCCGTTCGATGAACCGCTACATGGGAAAACACCTATCTGAACGCAGAATAGATGTAGTTTTCTCTCTCGGTAAGTCTCCCGGTTGCAAGAGTGCTGGATGACGAGTGGTTTGGTCCGCGATAGGGGTTTCACAGGGAGTACGCAACTGCTGTCCATACGGGTGCAAGCATGAAGCTTGAACCTATACAGACTACATTCGCCTGTACATCACTGCTATAACCCTAAGTCCTAGGATCACGAGCGGATCGTACCTAGGCTCCACTATCCGCCACCTGTGGTCGCGCCTGGTAGGGAACCACCCCCCAGGAAGTGAAAGATACTCATTTATGAAAGAGGAGTATTGGGTTTTTAAGTCCTTGTTCAAGTTGAGTCTTCGTTCCAAAGAACGAAAACGAGTAAGTGCTGTAGCAAATGAGTCTCCAAAGTTCAGTTTAGTTGTTGGCTTGAAGGGCAATTGAACGTCGTATTTTCCATCGGACCGACGAGTAAAGGATTTAACGAAGCTTTCTTCTGCTAGCTGCTCTTCAATAGAGAGCGGAGGTACATTTGGAAGTTCTTCCAGCCTCCAAAACCTTTCCAAATCAAATTCTTGGTGCTGGTCTAGTCGAGTACAGTAAGCTTTGACGTCTGTTTCAGAATGCGCAAAGTTGGACTGGGCCCCGGCTATGACCCATCCGAAAATTGTTGGTGGCGATGATATACCCCCACCGGCGAGTAACTGTGAAGCACCTTTTATGACACTAAAGAATTTGTCAGCGCCATTCAGGATATCAATGGGTCCAGGAACGTTGTAACAAGGATCAGCAAGATCGAGGGAAAGTTGAGGCAAGTTGGTTATGACGGTTGGTGGAAGGGAAGAAGAGATCCGTGGTAGTACAAAACAATTGACTCGAATGGATTCTGAATTAAAACGCGAAAATATGTCAAGAGTTATCAATCCATTCGTAACTCCTGCGGACGTAGATGCAATTCCGAGGATAGGAATTCGAGATTTTTTCCGCGGTAGTCCCAAGCGTTGAGCGACCTGCTCGGTTATTAACGAGACTTGGGACCCTGAGTCGAGAAGAATGCGAACGACGATTATATTCGATGGTATGGGTTGCGATGACTGAAGATTCAGGGCATTGACGTTCAAAGGAGCTTTCGGAGCTATTGGAAGTAACAGATTGATTTGGGGATCGATTTTGTATCGGATGGACCAATGTATGGTGGCGAGAGTGACATTCACGGCAGCGAAAATTTGATCGACATCTATTAGATGAATGCCCCTGACGAAGGCAGTTGAAGCAAAGCGATTTTGTTTTCACGAAATCTCGTCGAACCACTACGTCAAGGACCTTAAATTCTTGACAGTGAATGATCACCCTTGCATTTTGGACATCCCTGTGGTTGTGCGAAGTTTGTCCGCACAGCACTAGAAACCTTACTACGAGAATCCTTAAGGCGAGATATGGAAAGACATGATTCTAGGCAAGTGCAGCGCATTTGAAGAAAGTTTAAAAATTCGTCTATCGTAATATCCGCTCTTAGGTCGACTTCTTCAGCCCAGGCTTGCTTGGATTCGTGATCTAGTTTTTGAATCAATAAATATATAAGCCAATGATCACGATTGTTGGCATCTAATGCTTTTAGCCCTCGAATAGCTTCGTCTGCGCCGTCAGATATTTTTCGAAGTAAGTTAATATTAGGAGTGGAACACGATGGAAGCGATAAGAAAGCCTGAATAAACGATTGGATGATCAGATGTTTTTGGTCGAACCTTTTCTCTAATCGATCCCAAGCCTCTACATAATTATCTTCGGAGCACGAGATATGTTTGATTAGATTTGCGGCATCTCCACGAAAAAAAGATTTCAAGTAGTGAAACTTTTGAGTGCAAGTAATAGAGGTATTTGAGTCGATAGTTGCCGAAAACATATCATGGAACGTTGACCAGTCTTTATAGTCTCCAGAGAATATTGGAACGGATGAAGGTGGTAAATTAACAGAAGGTTTATTCGATGGCTGCACATATGGAGCCGCTACCGAAGGAATATTTTCTTCAAACTCCTTGTCTTCGGGTCTGTCTAATTTTAGAATCGCATCAGAAATTAGAGCATGCGTTTCAAAGTATTTGGTTTGGTAGTCGGCGAACTCAGGTTCGCGATCTGTATACGTTGGATCATCAATGAAGTTTAGAAGTTCGTTCTGCAAGTCTATGAACTCCTTCCATGCTTCATCGAGTTTGTTTAGACGAAATACAAGGGTAGATAAAGTCGTATCAGCGCTTATGGATTTTGCAAATGTCTCAGACAGAGTGATACAACCCTTTACACGACCACGTTTTGCGATAACCTTGTTCATTTTAAATAAAGTCCGTATTATTTTTCTCAAAAAAAAAAGGTTTGGCGAAAGAGTATTTGTAGAAAGGAATTAAAGTCGTGTAGCGTTTGCTTTCAATTCCTTTATATAACGAAGCGCGTATGGTCTCACAGTACAGATTTATATATAGGCCACGTTATCTACGGTACTTAGCTGAGTGTAGCAGAATTATGCTGATGGGTCACGTGATATACGGAACTATTGAATGTCTAAGCATGCATTTATATAAATAGTTTGCAAGTATATAGGTACATATCGCGCGATTTAACGAAAGTAACTGTTCATGCACTGGTATATAAATGTCTTGTTGGTATATAAATCATGCAATCTACAGTATAAAAACGATTTTATTTGCACATGCTTCAGATTCACTGCACGGTACATACGAAGTTTGATGGTTATGACGCGACGTTTCTTTGTCTTTGATACCGATTATTCATGCACTATCACTATTCATAAGTTCATATAAAAAAAAAAAACACTATGCTGGTTAATCCGGACTTGAAGGACCAATGTTTTGGATTGCGAAATGGTTGGATTTATAGTAAGATCTTAATTATATACCATACCAACATGAGTGCGTGTACCACCTGAGTACGCTCGTAGCAGCAACAGAGCCGACTCCCACTGAGATCGTCTTTCCCAAATGTGTAATGTATATGTTTGTGTAATTTATATGATTTGTGTAATGTGTGTGATTTGTGTAAATAAAATATATGTTATTTCGAAATATAACAAAACCAATATATGTAAATTTATAATTGACTGTACATGATAGCTTAATGGTGTACTCTCGTTGGTGGCTGAATCACGAATGACCGCGATCGCCCGATGCAAGCAAAATTAACAATCATCACAAATGTTTTGTCTTCTGTTTCTGTGTTATAATGTTTAGAATTACAGTTAGTTTTAAGAAGAGAGTAAAATTGAGAGTCATTGTTTTCAAGAAGTACAAGTATGACAAGAGAATGAAAGAATTGAAAATAATATTATAATATAAGTATAATAGGGTGTTTATGGCACAGATTGGTAAATTGTGGAACATTTTCCAAAACATCCAGCCCCCCCTGAAAGACTACGGGCTTTTAGAATATGGTAGCGGTGCTATCTTGATCGTAGGTCGAGTGTAATCTCCGAAATTGGTGCGAATCGTAACCACTCTGCATTTGTTATCGGTTCCAATATGCGTTTTTATGATGCGTCCAAGTATCCACTTTGATGGCGGCAAGTTCGGTTCCTTGAGCAATACCACGTCATCGACCTCTAAGTTGGGCTGAGGTGTATGCCATTTGGAGCGTTGCTGTAAGGACGTGAGAAACTCTTTGTGCCAACGTCTACAAAAGCCTTGATACATTGCCTGTAAAAGAGACCAATTATTTTTGATAGAAACAGGAAAGCTCATCTAATAGTCGCTTGGCCCCATGAAAGTTGGTCCCATTATCGCTCCAAATTTCTTGGGGCTTACCGCGACGTGCGGTAAAGCGATCTAGGGCAAAAAGAAAAGCAGCTGATGATAAATCCCCAACGAGCTCCAAGTGTATAGCCTTAGTTACGAAGCAGACAAATAGAGCTATATATGACTTCACGAATTTTGGGTTCCTTCCTCGGTTAAGACGCAAAGTGATGGGTCCTGCGTAATCGCAGCCAACCCTACTGAATGGTCGCGAGTATTGTACGCGTTCGATTGGGAAACTCCCCATTAGCTGCTTGGTTGTTGATTGTCGTTGTCGGAAACATGTTATGCACTTGTGTACAACCATTCGCGATAGATTCCTACCACCAAGAATATAGTAACTTTGTTTCATCAACGCGAACAAGAGCGACGCACCGGCATGTAAATGTTTTTTATGCATATGTTCCGTTATGAGTTTTGCTATTGGGTGTGATTTGCATAACACGATAGGGTGTTTTTCCGAATATGATAAATTTGAGTGCACTATGCGCCCGCCGACCCGAAGAACAACAAGAGAATCATTAAAGGGATGCAAAGACAAAAGTCTATGTTTTGAATGTAATTCTGAATTTTTTGTTAGAATTGCGATTTCGTTTTTGAACAGCGAGTACTGAGCACATTTTATAAGTTCGATTTTTGCACGAGTTAATTCATCAGTAGATAGAGATCCCATTTTACGATTGTGTGAAACAGACCGGCAGTTTAGAGCGAAGCGGAAGACGAAGGCAATGACGCGCACCGATTTCAACCAGTTTGACGATTCAAGCAACAGCTTTTCGAGTATATTTAAGGTTTGTGTATTCGAAACAAATACCTGTGATGGAGATACCTTTCTCTCTTCGAGTTGAGCGGTGTCGATGTCCTCCTTGTTATGATACGTTAAAGGCCACTGATCCCTTTCCTTACTCAGCCACTGCGGTCCTTTCCACCATATGTCTGTTTCCGCTAACGTCGATGGTGACATTCCTCTCGTGGCGGCGTCTGCAGGGTTAGACGCAGAGCGAACATGGTTCCAGGATTTGATTGGTAACAGCGTTAGAATCTCAGATGTTCTATTGCCGATGAATACAGACCATTTTTTTTGGAGGCGCGGATAGCCAATGCAGCACAATCGAAGAATCCGTCCAAGCAAATATCTTAATATGTGGTTCCTGCAATGATACCTTTATTTTATTAATTAATCGTGTTAGTAATAATGCTCCGCACAATTCTAATCTCGGAAGTGGTAACACCTTTAGAGGGGCTACTTTGGTTTTTGCTGACACAAAAGTAAAAGAGATGGAATTGTCTGAATTTATGCTGCGGCAGTAGACGACAGCTGCGTAGGCGTCGAGAGATGCGTCGCAAAACCCATGTAGCTCCCACGTTTGATTGTTTCGCGACAATAATCTAGGAATGGAAAAGGACTCGAAGAGAGAAAGCTGATTTCTGATGACGGTCCAACGATGAGATATATTTTCGGGGACCTCCTCATCCCATTTAAGTTGCCTCCTCCACAATTCTTGAAGCTGTATTTTCACCGCAATGACTACTGGTGCAAGAAAACCTAAAGGATCGAAGATTCGAGAAGCATCCGACAAAATACGACGCTTTGTGCATACCTCCGATAGGTTGAATCTGACCTTGTAGGTGAAGCAATCCGTTGAAGGGCACCACTGTAAGCCAAGGACCTTGACTGTGTTTGATTCTTCAAAGTCAACCGGAGGGAACTCTCTCTGGTCTTCTGGAAGCGATGTGAGAAGTGGCCAGCAGTTTGTGGTCCACTTACGAAGATTGAAGCCAGCTGTTTGCAGGAGTTCAACTAACTCTGTGCGAAGAGCGATTAGATCGTCAACGGTATCTGCACCCGTAATGACATCATCGACATAAAAGTCATTGAGTATGGTTGCAGATGCACGAGGGTGAGTTGTTGCCGAATCTAACGCTAACTGCTGCAGGACGCGTACTGCTAAAAAAGGAGCTGCTGAAGTTCCGTAGGTTACCGTTAGAAGCCTATAATGCCGTAAGGTATCTTCTGGATTTTCTCTCCAGACAATCCTCTGAAAATCAGTATGCTTCCGTGCAATCCATATTTGTCGGTACATTTTCTCAATGTCTCCTGTTATAAGATACAAATGACGCTGAGATCGCAACCAGACAGAAAATATGTCGCGTTGAATTGTTGGGCCGACTAGCAAAGTTTCATTTAACGACATAGTATTACTTGACTTGGCAGATGCGTCGAATACAACTCTAACCTTTGTCGTACTACTGTCACCCTTAAAGACAGCATGGTGAGGGAGATAGTAGTTAGAGCTGTTCGACGACTGATAGATTTCATGTGATGGAATCTCCTCCATGTGCCCAAGTGAAAGATACTCATTTATGAAAGAGGAGTATTGGGTTTTTAAGTCCTTGTTCAAGTTGAGTCTTCGTTCCAAAGAACGAAAACGAGTAAGTGCTGTAGCAAATGAGTCTCCAAAGTTCAGTTTAGTTGTTGGCTTGAAGGGCAATTGAACGTCGTATTTTCCATCGGACCGACGAGTAAAGGATTTAACGAAGCTTTCTTCTGCTAGCTGCTCTTCAATAGAGAGCGGAGGTACATTTGGAAGTTCTTCCAGCCTCCAAAACCTTTCCAAATCAAATTCTTGGTGCTGGTCTAGTCGAGTACAGTAAGCTTTGACGTCTGTTTCAGAATGCGCAAAGTTGGACTGGGCCCCGGCTATGACCCATCCGAAAATTGTTGGTGGCGATGATATACCCCCACCGGCGAGTAACTGTGAAGCACCTTTTATGACACTAAAGAATTTGTCAGCGCCATTCAGGATATCAATGGGTCCAGGAACGTTGTAACAAGGATCAGCAAGATCGAGGGAAAGTTGAGGCAAGTTGGTTATGACGGTTGGTGGAAGGGAAGAAGAGATCCGTGGTAGTACAAAACAATTGACTCGAATGGATTCTGAATTAAAACGCGAAAATATGTCAAGAGTTATCAATCCATTCGTAACTCCTGCGGACGTAGATGCAATTCCGAGGATAGGAATTCGAGATTTTTTCCGCGGTAGTCCCAAGCGTTGAGCGACCTGCTCGGTTATTAACGAGACTTGGGACCCTGAGTCGAGAAGAATGCGAACGACGATTATATTCGATGGTATGGGTTGCGATGACTGAAGATTCAGGGCATTGACGTTCAAAGGAGCTTTCGGAGCTATTGGAAGCAACAGATTGATTTGGGGATCGATTTTGTATCGGATGGACCAATGTATGGTGGCGAGAGTGACATTCACGGCAGCGAAAATTTGATCGACATCTATTAGATGAATGCCCCTGACGAAGGCAGTTGAAGCAAAGCGATTTTGTTTTCACGAAATCTCGTCGAACCACTACGTCAAGGACCTTAAATTCTTGACAGTGAATGATCACCCTTGCATTTTGGACATCCCTGTGGTTGTGCGAAGTTTGTCCGCACAGCACTAGAAACCTTACTACGAGAATCCTTAAGGCGAGATATGGAAAGACATGATTCTAGGCAAGTGCAGCGCATTTGAAGAAAGTTTAAAAATTCGTCTATCGTAATATCCGCTCTTAGGTCGACTTCTTCAGCCCAGGCTTGCTTGGATTCGTGATCTAGTTTTTGAATCAATAAATATATAAGCCAATGATCACGATTGTTGGCATCTAATGCTTTTAGCCCTCGAATAGCTTCGTCTGCGCCGTCAGATATTTTTCGAAGTAAGTTAATATTAGGAGTGGAACACGATGGAAGCGATAAGAAAGCCTGAATAAACGATTGGATGATCAGATGTTTTTGGTCGAACCTTTTCTCTAATCGATCCCAAGCCTCTACATAATTATCTTCGGAGCACGAGATATGTTTGATTAGATTTGCGGCATCTCCACGAAAAAAAGATTTCAAGTATTGAAACTTTTGAGTGCAAGTAATAGAGGTATTTGAGTCGATAGTTGCCGAAAACATATCATGGAACGTTGACCAGTCTTTATAGTCTCCAGAGAATATTGGAACGGATGAAGGTGGTAAATTAACAGAAGGTTTATTCGATGGCTGCACATATGGAGCCGCTACCGAAGGAATATTTTCTTCAAACTCCTTGTCTTCGGGTCTGTCTAATTTTAGAATCGCATCAGAAATTAGAGCATGCGTTTCAAAGTATTTGGTTTGGTAGTCGGCGAACTCAGGTTCGCGATCTGTATACGTTGGATCATCAATGAAGTTTAGAAGTTCGTTCTGCAAGTCTATGAACTCCTTCTGTATCGAACCGATGTAATGTATATTTATATGAAATGAATAAGAATGTATATGTGAGAACAAATCTCACTCTTTGTATAATAAAACGTCAGTCAGAATAAGAAAGTACAGACGTACGGACGTACAGAGCGGTGCGCCGCGGCGAAAATGAGAATAAAGAATTTAATAGAGTCGGGTTTTGGCATAAAGTCTTTTTCCAGACTTTAAACAAAACATTGCGTTTTATTTATTTAACCTATCTACAGTCCGCTAATATACATTGGTCCGAGTCGAACCGGATTAATGCAATCAGAACAAAAAAAAAAAAAAAAATCCGTTGTACAGAGAGTTTTTTGTAGAGACTTGAAGTGTACAGTCGAGGAATAAAGTGAGTGAGTGTCAAAAAAAAAAGAAGAACAAAACAGAACAAAGAAGCAAAAATCAATCAACGAAATACAAAGGAATTATTCAAGGAGATTTAAGAAAAGAAAATAAGGTGGTGAGTGCTTTAAATCAAAGGTTTGGAGACGAAAGTACAGAAAGAATAAAAAGTGAAAAGTTTGTGATACGGTGTAAGTCGATTCAGGTATAGACGCGTTTGTGTAGTGCTTGTATAGAAACCAATTGCTCGTCTCCCAAAGTTCGGTTGTCAGAAGTCTTGATAATTGTTTTCACAAGAAGACAAACGAGAAACGTATTAGTGCAGCAATGCTGCGCCGTTAGTTTACATTCGTGCACAAGTTCCTTTTTTTTTCTCTTATGCCATTTGTGCAAAACGTACAAAAAGTACAGGGAGGAATCTATTTTTAGCATTTCTCGTATACCTCCGTGTGCGGCTTACACACAGTTGGTATTTGTACAGGGCAAAGAATATTTTTTGTGTGCACCCATGTGTGGGGTTTCACATCGTACAGGGCGCAACACACATAAGTGCGAAGCGCAGCACAATTATATTTGTGTAAGAGAAGAGAATATTTTTTCTCTTTGTAACCACATGTAGAAATACATGGAGAGTACAGATAGTAGCACATAAGTGTGAGCCGTACAGTTTATTATTACGTACAGAGTACAGGTTTATATGTTTGCGTGGAGATGACGCCAGGCCATGAGGCCAGGAGCATATGTACAGTAGTATAGACAGAGTAAAGAACACAGCATGAAGAACGAGTAGTGCGCTATAGGTATATCATATATGTACAGAGTAGACAGCATAGAGCTTGTTTGGACAGGAACATTTATGAATGGGTACAGGTATGCAACGGGGATGATATAAATGTTGTAGTAGCCGCAACTGGTGAGACAAGAGCAAGTTAAGAGCACATTTAAGAATCCAACTTATTAAGTGGATTTTCTTGTATAGAGGAAAGAGTACAGAGTATAGAGTACAGAGTATGTACAGGGTCTTTGTCTCAATAGAGCTAGCACAAGATGCCAAGATGCTGAGGGAAAGAATAGAGTACAGAAAGCATGCTTGTTAGGTCAATTTATTACTCATAAGCCAGCACTGATAATGTGCTGAGTAATAACGTACAGATGCAATTTTCATTTGAACAAAGTGAATGATTGTTAAAGCACAACGCGGTACAGGTAATCTTATAGTTTTTGTACAGAGAGTCAGTCTGTGTACAGGTTGTACAGAGTTAGTTGTAAAGAGAATCGCATCCACCATCACTAAAAGTACAGGAAGAGCTTACTGCATTTTTTTGCGGTTTGCAATTGCAAGTACAGACGAATAATTTCATAATTTTTGTACAGAGTCAGTTTGCAGGTACAGGCAATCAATTGTATACAGGAAGAATCTGGTGTCTTTTCAAGTACAGAAGTTTAGATTATGTTAGAATACAGGCGATTATCGCACATGCGATAAAGAAGACAAAAGAGTTCGCAGAGTCACAGGAATTCGCCAGCGTTACCCTTCGCTACGCAAGGTTGCACCTAAAAACACTGGAGGACGACTGGAACAAGTACAACAGGTTGCTGGGTGACTTGGTGTTGACCTCCAACAGGAGGGACCTTCCAACGTACTTGGAAGATATGGAGAACGTTAGGGCTGATTATTTTACAGCACATGCAGCCCTTCAGGAAAAGATGGAGGCATTGAGCCCCAGCGTACAGAGTACAGGCAGTACAAGTACAAGTACAGGTAAACATGCGCTTTCAGCATGAATGAGAAGTTTGGCCAAGAGACAGCATGCCAATGGGAGCTGCAGCGTGAATCAGAACAGCCGAAGTTATCAAAGATGCTTGAGTTTATCGAAAAGCAGGCTGCAGCACTTTCAAATGTGTCAGGTGCACGGCGAGCACGGGCAGTCAGTAAGGAGAGTACAGGCAGATCTCGCATACAGGAAGTTGGTCATCATGAGCAGGCAAGAGGAGTACAGGGCGTCCATGTGAGGTATGTCAGGTAGAACACCAGCTATGGCAGTGTCCAGATTTCACCGCACTATCCATCCGCGGTCTTAAGGTTTTTTTGTAGACAGGCGTCCAGTTTGTCAGAACTGCCTGAAGCATGGTCATAAAGAAAACAATTGCTAGCAGCAAGGGTGCGTACATTGCCCTGAGGCAACAAAAGCACAATATTTTCTTGTGCCCTTCGAGGGAAGCCAACAAACAAGTGATCCCGTTGGTGCGTGTACAGGATGTAAAAGTAGCAGCTACATCTGCTCAGAGAAGGATGCATAAGAGGAAGGCGGATTGACCATCAAAGAAGAGCCTCGGATACGTAAAGAAAAGCATAAGCCGTATAGGTGGTACAGATAGAACAGATAGTACAGATGGTACAGATGGTACAGATTGTACAGATCGTACAGAAAACATAGGTTGTACAGATGGTACAGGTTGTACAGATAACATAGGCGGTACAGGTATTGCAGATAACATAGGTGGTACAGGTAGTACAGATGGCACAGGTGGTACAGGTATAGGTACAGGTTTAGAAAGTCGACGCGTTTGTTGACAAGTTAGAACTGTTAAACAACAAAATGGAAAAGCTACTTTCCAAAGAAGATGTGTTAGAGTAGAAAATAAACTTCTATAATTCCCAAAGCCATGGTAAAGATTACCTAAAGCAGACGGGTTCATATATAGCCCAATTCGAGAAATGTTAGATACTAGTCCGCATTGAAATTTAATGATGGACGAGTTTAGGAAGGAACTAAAGATAAAGACCAAACCGATGTCAGGAAGGTTAGTAGGAATAAATGGGGTACCATTTACAATCAGACGGCAAGCTACAATAAAGATTTTGCCATGGTATGCTTCGAATTCGCTGGAATACGCCACAAGCGAACCTTTCTGGTTCTTACCAGAGGAAAGTCATTGGCAGCCAATTCTGCCACCGAATCCACTAAAATCAGATGGGGACACAGACATAGTTCCATACAAATATGCTGATCCTGAGTACTTCAAACCAGGACAGGTACAGATCTTGTTAGGAGTCAGTTACTTTACGAAATCGATTAAATCAGTTTTTAGACGAAATCCAAATGGAAGTATTTGGTTGGAGATATCGTTGGGTATAGTTGTTCTCGGATCCAACTATGGGGATTTCGATGAAGCAAAATATGCTTATCCAGCAGTCGAATATTCGAAAGAAGATCAGTTAGACCAACTGCTAAGCAGGCCTTGGCAAATGGATCAAATCGGTTCATGTTCAAGGCGTACAGAAGAGGAAGAGCTCGTACAGCAACACTTTGTACAGACACATCATCGCGACGAAGATGGCGTATTTGTGGTAAAGATGCCGCTGAAAGAAGGGTTTCAGAAAATGGGCAGTTCAAGAGAGATCGCACACTACGTAGGTTTACGTACCTGGAAAGGAAGTTAGAGAAGAATGTACAGATGAGAGAAGAGTACATCAAAAAGATGAGCGAAAGCATTCAGTTAGGTCATTTGTACAGATTGTGAATAGAAAGGCGAGTACAGGTTCTGTGGTATATCACATACCCCATCATTGTATAGAGAAGAAATTTGTCGTACAGATATAGGTATTTCGTTAAACGATGTACAGATGTTAGGCGAAAAATTGCAGTGAGACCTACACGATATTATAATGCGTTTTAGAAGGCACCGTATAGCAGTATGCGGTGATATTAAGAAAATGTTCAACCAAGTCAGATTGCATGAAGAGCAATGGGATCTTCAACGCATCTTTTGGAGACGGTAGTCACGTTTGGTTTTAAATCATCAGCTCACCTAGCAGTTCGAGCAGTTGTACAGGCAGCAGAAGAAGCTCAGGATGACTTCCCGAAAGCAGCCGACGCGATCAGAAATGACTTCTACATGGACGATTGCACTACGGGCGAAGTCGATGACGAGAAGGCGATCCAGCTAGCTAAAGACATGTACAGAGTGTTGAGAGGCGCAGGCTTTGAATTGTGCCAATGGAAATCAAATTCTACAAAGTTCATGAACGAAATGAACACTGGCAGTGGTGAGACGTCACTGGTGTTTTCGGGGGAAGAGAAATCATCCATTTTAGGACTAAAATGGCTAATTAGTTTTGACCAACTTGCGTACGAGGTTAAAACACCAAAGTTAGACGGCATTCTCACCAAGAGAAAAATCGTTAGTTGTATAGCTCAACTTTATGACCCGAATGGTTATATCTCCCCAGTCACTATCATTGCCAAAATTATGATCCAAGACATTGGGAGGTTGTGTACAGGATGGGATAATCAGATACCCAAGGAAATAGAAGTCAGATGGAAGGAATATTGGAGTATAATTATACTCCTTTAACGATTCCGCATAGAGAGGTGGCTAGGCACGTTAGGAGAGTCAGCACGAAAATACACGGTTTTTCTGATGCATCAAGTACAGCATATGGAACAGTTATTTACATTCGTACAGAGTAGCCAGATGGTACAGTTACGAGTAGATTACTCATATCTGAGACACGTGTAGCTCCGTTGAAGACAGTGACGATTCCTAGATTGGAACTAGCAGCAGCTGAGATTCTGTCGAGATTACTTGTAGAGGTTAGAAAATCCATGGAATGGGAAAGTGCACCCTATTTTTTATGGTCAGATTCAACAGTGGTGATCCACTGGATTAAAAAGTTACCGTACAGTCTAAAAACTTACGTAGCAAACCGTGTCTCGTCAATTCAGACTAACACTGAGGTAAGATGCTGGCACTACGTAAACACAAAGGATAATCCAGCTGATTTGCTGAGTAGAGGTGTACAGGCGTCCGCGTTAGTGGACACTAAACTATAGTTAGAAGGGCCAAAATGGCTCCGGCTTCCATGTACAGATTGGCCAGAGATGGTCGCAGTAAAAGGTGAATTGTCAGAAGTACAGAGAGAGATGAAGGTGTTAACAGTCACATCGGTCAAACCGAAGCTGTGTATAGGTTTAAAACAATCAGAGCACAGGGTTTCGCTTTTGGAATATACCAACAAGCTAGAAAAGTTAGTCAATATACTTAGCTATGTTATTCGCTTCGTAGATGGTTGGTCTATCAATCCAACTTTCAAGATTAGAACGAGACGACGTAAAGGCAGATTGAATCCACCAACGCTGGAGGAGAAAGCAAGAGCAATGGCATATCTCTTGCGCAAGTCGCAAGAAGAAAATTACAGTACAGAGTTAGCATCGCTAAGGAAAGGTAGAGGTCTACCAGAGAAAAGCAAGTTAGAACCACTCAAACCAATGTTAGATGTCAGGAGCTTACTTAGGGTAGGCGGCAGATTGGACAGAAGCAGCAATTCATATGAGATGAATCATCCAGCGATAGTTCCGAATGGTTCCAGACTAGCATGGCTAATAATAGATCATGCACATCGTAGTACCAAGCATGGTGCAGTACAGGTTATGATGCAGTTCGTAAGACAGAAGTACTGGATCCCAAAGCTTCGAAGCGAGCTAAGAAATTATCTTCACAAATGTGTCGTTTGTGCCAGATACAACTACAAGTTAGAACATCAACTCATGTCAGAGTTACCAGCCGATAGAGTACAGATAGGTAAGCCGTTTCTACATACTGGTGTAGACTACGCAGGACCGTTTGAGATAAGGATGATAAATAAACAAGGAGATCAAATCACTAAAGCCAAATGCTGGGTTGCAATTTTTGTATGCCTCAAGACTCGAGCCCTACATATTGATCTAGTTACAGATTTAACCTCATTAGCATTTATAGCTTGTTATGAACGCTTCATAGCGCGAAGAGGTAGATGTGAGCGTATGTACAGTGATAATGGTACGACGTTTGTAGGTACCAGCAACGAACTGAAGAGAGCTATAGCTAAGTGGGTCAGCAAGGATACGATATCTCACCTGAACTGTAAGAGTACAGAATGGCGCTTCATGATACCCGCCGCACCTCATCAGGGTGGTATCTATGAAGCTGCCATAAAATCCATGAAGTATCATCTGAAGAGGATTATAGGGTTGAAGGTACTGCCTTACAAACAGTTCTCAACTCTCTTAGTACAGATGTACAGGCCTTAACACCAGCCCATTTCCTGTTGGAAGAACCAACTATACTACCGATTCCGTTCGATGTCAGCAAGCAACCAAGTACAGTAGGAGTGCGACTTTAGAAGGATCGGCAACTGATGCTGAAGCACTTCTGGGAGAGGTGGAGTACAGAATATCTAAGTACGCTTCAGCAGCGTAAGAAGTGGCGTAGAGAAAAGGAGAAACTCAAGGTTGGTCAGCTGGTCACGATAGCGAGTGAAAATTTCCCCCCTGCGCATTGGGCGCTTGGTAGAATTCGTGACCTCATCGTCAGTAAAGATGGACTCATACGTTCAGTAGTCGTGCAGACAGAATCAGGAAAGTTGAAACGACCGGTACAGAAAATTTGTGTTATTCCAGTAGAGTTTGAGAAGCTTATTTAATGTCCAATGTAAGATATAAATCACGTATACAGAAGTTCGAATGTATAAGAATTATAAAGTTATATTGAAAATTGTAAATTTTGCTGGCACTGTATCGAACCGATGTAATGTATATTTATATGAAATGAATAAGAATGTATATGTGAGAACAAATCTCACTCTTTGTATAATAAAACGTCAGTCAGAATAAGAAAGTACAGACGTACGGACGTACAGAGCGGTGCGCCGCGGCGAAAATGAGAATAAAGAATTTAATATAGTCGGGTTTTGGCATAAAGTCTTTTTCCAGACTTTAAACAAAACATTGCGTTTTATTTATTTAACCTATCTACAGTCCGCTAATATACACCTTCCATGCTTCATCGAGTTTGTTTAGACGAAATACAAGGGTAGATAAAGTCGTATCAGCGCTTATGGATTTTGCAAATGTCTCAGACAGAGTGATACAACCCTTTACACGACCACGTTTTGCGATAACCTTGTTCATTTTAAATAAAGTCCGTATTATTTTTCTCAAAAAAAAAAGGTTTGGCGAAAGAGTATTTGTAGAAAGGAATTAAAGTCATGTAGCGTTTGCTTTCAATTCCTTTATATAACGAAGCGCGTATGGTCTCACAGTACAGATTTATATATAGGCCACGTTATCTACGGTACTTAGCTGAGTGTAGCAGAATTATGCTGATGGGTCACGTGATATACGGAACTATTGAATGTCTAAGCATGCATTTATATAAATAGTTTGCAAGTATATAGGTACATATCGCGCGATTTAACGAAAGTAACTGTTCATGCACTGGTATATAAATGTCTTGTTGGTATATAAATCATGCAATCTACCGTATAAAAACGATTTTATTTGCACATGCTTCAGATTCACTGCACGGTACATACGAAATTTGATGGTTATGACGCGACGTTTCTTTGTCTTTGATACCGATTATTCATGCACTATCACTATTCATAAGTTCATATAAAAAAAAAAAACACTATGCTGGTTAATCCGGACTTGAAGGACCAATGTTTTGGATTGCGAAATGGTTGGATTTATAGTAAGATCTTAATTATATACCATACCAACATGAGTGCGTGTACCACCTGAGTACGCTCGTAGCAGCAACAGAGCCGACTCCCACTGAGATCGTCTTTCCCAAATGTGTAATGTATATGTTTGTGTAATTTATATGATTTGTGTAATGTGTGTGATTTGTGTAAATAAAATATATGTTATTTCGAAATATAACAAAACCAATATATGTAAATTTATAATTGACTGTACATGATAGCTTAATGGTGTACTCTCGTTGGTGGCTGAATCACGAATGACCGCGATCGCCCGAGGCAAGCAAAATTAACAATCATCACAAATGTTTTGTCTTCTGTTTCTGTGTTATAATGTTTAGAATTACAGTTAGTTTTAAGAAGAGAGTAAAATTAAGAGTCATTGTTTTCAAGAAGTACAAGTATGACAAGAGAATGAAAGAATTGAAAATAATATTATAATATAAGTATAAGATTAAAATAATTGAAATTGAAAATTGAAAATTGAAATTGAAAAATTGATTGGTAAATTGTGGAACATTTTCCAAAACACGGTGAGTGGTCAGATGATAGATCAAAGCTCTCTTCAACTTTAATGTGGTTGGTAGGTATTCCTTTCATGACGAAGAAATCTATCGGATCAGGTAGTTTTGAAGTATCAGTTGGCCAGTAGGTCGGTTTGCCCGTCGAGTGGAAATCGCAACTGTATTCCATACCTGCCCCATAGAGCATTCTACCTTTTCGAGAGATGTATCTGGAGCCCCAGAACGTGTGCTTTGCGTTAAAATCGCCGCCAATAATGAAATTTGGTTTGAGCGATTTAAGCAGGTTAGTATAATCACTTTTTTCAAGCGCGGAACGCGGTGGACAGTAGATAGACGAAATTCTAAAAGTACGCTGACTATTTTTAACTTGAATAGTGCACAGTTGCATAGCTTCAAGCTCTATCTTCAGGTCTTCGTATTGTTCAATGCAGTCTTTAATAAACAATGATGATCCACCTCTCGCGTTTACCGATGGGTGACTAGCGTGGAAATCATATAGAACGACTAATTGATCTGTACTTACGGCAAGCGATCGGCGATAACTACCTATCAAAATCGCAACATGCGTACATGAAAAACAGATCTGTTGACACGGCGCTACATAGAGTAGTATCGGTAGTGGAGGAATCTCTACATCATAAAGAATACACACTGAGTGCGTTCCTAGACATTGAGGGGGACTTCAACAACATCGAAGCAGACGTAGAGCAGCCTATGCGACTGGATTGGACTCATGCTTGCTAGGCACGCGCAGTATCAAGTCACAGCTAGGGGACGTGAGCATTGAGCGGAAGGTCAGTAGGGGAACACCTCAAGGTGGAGTCCTCTCACCGCTCATATGGCTCCTCGTAGTTGATGAACTGCTAAAAATACTGGAAGCGGAAGACTTCATTGTGAGCGCATACGCAGACGATGTCGTTATTCTGGTTCCAGGTAAATTCACTCCAGTTCTCAGCGAAAGACTTAGTTACGCTCTTCTACTAGTCAATAACTGGGTCACGGGCCGCGGACTTGGAGTGAACCCATCGAAGACGGAAATCCTCCTGTTTACGAGAAAAAGGGCGATCCCCGCCTTCAATCCCCCAAGGATGGGCGGGGTAGACCTTGAAATTTCAAAAACAGCAAGATATCTGGGGAATAATCTTAGATTCCAAGCTCAGCTGGAAGGAAAACATAGAGGATCGCGTCAAAAAGGCATACGTGGCACTATATGCCTGCAGAAGAGCATTCGGCAACACATGGGGATTCAGGCCGCACGTGGTGCACTGGCTATACACAGCTATAGTGCGGCCCATCCTAACATACGGTACAGCAGTGTGATGGAAGGCTGTTGAGAAGAAATACAATCTTTCGAGCTTAACCAAAATACAAAGGGCAGCATGCATCGGGATAGCGGGTTCCTTACGAACCACCCCCACCGCAGCTATGGAGGTGATGCTAAACCTTATCCCTCTGGATATTTACTGCAGCAACAAGCCGGTGAAAACCGCAATTAGACTAAGAGAGTCTGGATTATGGTCATCTAAACCCTATGGGCACGCATCCATTGAATCCCAATGGAATGCGGCGAAGGAGAAGGTGCCTACAGACTATCTACCTCCCACTGTCGTTTTTGACAGGATATTCAATACTAGAATTCCAAACAGAAGCGAATGGGAGAACAAAGAGGTAAGAGTAGAAGAGGAGCTAGCCCTATACACCGACGGTTCTAAGATGGATATCGGTACAGGCGCGGGCATCTTCAGCGAAGCACTGGGCCTACGAGAATCATTCAGAATTAGCGATGATTGCAGTGTCTTTCCAGCAGAGGTAGCCGCTATCACCCAAGCGGCAAAAGACCTTAAGAGAAGGCACATTGTCGGTAAACAAATCACTATCTACTCTGATAGCCAAGCGGCAATAAAAGCCATGGAGTCAGTCGTGGTGAAGTCAAAGGCAGTATGTGACTGCAGGAAAAATCTGGACGTAATATCACAAGCCAACGCGGTGACCTTATGCTGGGTACCAGGGCATATGGATATTCCAGGTAATGAACAGGCGGATGAGCTTGCAAGCAACGGGTCGAAAACACATGAATCTTTAGCCCTAAAATCAGTAATAACTCCGCTCAGCACGCTTGCAAGGAAGATTGACATTGAATCCTGGAGTAGAACTAGCCTACGCTGGACCGATCTCATTACCTGCAGGCACACAAAACAACTGTGGCCAGAGTTGAGTAAAAAGAGATCTAAATCCATAATCAGACTAAGCCGCAAAGATATACGCATACTCACGGGGGTCATTACTGGACACTGTGCAATAGGCATACATGCAGAACGGCTGGGGATACTGCATAATGATTTTTGCAGAAGCTGTAGGGACGTTGAAGAAATAGAATCCGTTCGTCACCTACTTTGCGAATGCCCAGCCCTTAAAAACAGCAGACAGAAGATTCTCAACAGTTACTTCTTCGATGACCTAGATGATTTGAAGAATGTTGATCTCAATGCGCTCCTGAGATTCATACTCAAATCTGGGTGGTTCTAGTAGACAAACAGACTTCATATCATTGGTTACTCGCAGGACATACTTTAGTATCATGTTACGGCGGAGCTTTAGGAACCCATGAGATTCATACCAATCTATGTGGATCCAAAATAAAAAGCGGTTTATTTTTCTCTTTCAACAGGTCACACTGGATGGTTCCCGTTACTGGACACAATGGACCCAACTGATGGTCTAAGTGAAGCTGTGGCAAATTGCCACAAGAGCACCCATTTACCTACCTACCTACCTAATTAATATGTCGTCGATATATACAACAATCAATCCAGCTTCAATGAAATCTTTAAAAATCAATGTAATAAAGCGTTGGAAAACTGATGGACTATTCTTTAAGCCAAAAGGCATCTTGACGTATTCAAATTGACCATTAGGAGTTACAAATGAAGTAAACTTTATTGACTCCTCAGCAACGCCGACTTGGTGAAAGCCACTTTTCATATCTAATACACTAAAAAAATTCTTATTACCTAGATATTCTAGACAGTCTTCTATTAACGGAATAGGAAAATTGTCACGTATGGTTATTTTATTGAGGTCTCTGTAGTCCACACACATGCGGATCTCACCGTTTTTTTTTTTTTGTAACGAGTATACTATAGGGGACGCATAAGGCGAGTCACTAGGCTTAACAATATTCTTCTCTAAAAGTTCTGCAATAATTCCTTGAACTATGGATTTATCCCTATAGGATAATCTTCTAAAATTTGTTGGGTAAAGGTATTTTAATTTATAGTCCGAAACCAAGAATCTTATTTGACATTGAGTCTCTTGACATAATTGTGAGTCAATACTGTATTCCTCTGCTTGCTCTGAATTAATATCGATATGAAATATGTCGGGTGTAATTACTTCAGCACTATTCGATTCGTTGAGTAAGCTACCAATGTTGGAGGCTTCACTGCTCACAATATTTGGGAAACACTCACTAGACTCTGTTGACGGTATTTGACCAATAGCCCCATTTCGCCCGTCCTCTCAAATGTCAGTGTATCTTGAATAGTATTATTGAAGGAGAAAAAGAAAGTATTTAAATTCAAACTAGACTCAGTAGGTTCACTATTTTTAATTACAGTTTGACGTATTGGATTTACAATAAATTGTACATTGAATGCTTTAAGAAAATTACGCCCAAGTAGCAATGGCTTCGGTAAGATATTAGCCTCAACTATGAAAAGTGAAATTTTATTTACTTTATCGAATAATGAAATGTAACAATCAATTTTACCATATGTTTTTAATTCAGTGTTCGTAATGGTACTTAGGCTGGAGAGTACCAAATCTTCATCTCTAACGTCAAATGGAATAATTTTGTGTGATAGGTACAAATGTCGTTTTCCATTGGGCAAAAAGAAGCGTCCGGGAGAGTCCGGAATCGAAAAAATCACTTCTGAAACCGTTCCATTGGCACAAAAAATACTCTTCTGGTGATTCTGAGGAGAGAATTTCGCTTCTGGATTTGAAGTCAGAATCCACTCAAGAAGCACTCACACAAGTGTAGTTCGTGTATTTTATACAAGTCGACTGACAGCTGCCGTAGATTATCTTTTGGCATTTCACCAATACTCTTGTGGATTCAATCAGAAGCAGTTTTCTTGTTCCATTGGACTACAGAATGAGTGGATCCCCAAGTGAAACCAATGGAAAACGACAAAAGCTAACCGGACTCCCACTGTCAATTAATGAGTCAAAATCAGAAAAGGGAACTTTACTCAAGACACTGGCCGCATTCAAGTATCTAGTTGACTTAAGTCGACTAGATTGGTCTGGATAAGAAATATCCTGAACGCAAAAACTAACTAGATTGGTTGGGAACGTCACTTTTTGACGTGGGGTTTAAGTAGAGCGACTGTGTTCGGCAATTTGGTACCCATTAGTTACACGACGTTCACATCGCAGTTCAGTTTGAAAGTTTTTATTGTTTATGAAATTATTGTAAAATGGAATTGCTGATATAATTTCGTCACAATACCAAATACCTTAATAAAATCATCTAGCAAAAATCGATCTCATTATAATTTAACTTAAACGGTCTCTGCACTTAAGATATTTTGTAACTTCAAGCTTTTATTTCGAAGTCATTTTGAAACAAAATAGGTATTTTAACACAGTTTGGGGAAACCGTGTTTTTCATGCTGTGGAGAAAAATATATTTTTGTATT
This sequence comes from Cheilosia vernalis, assembly GCA_949126925.1. NCBI lineage: Eukaryota > Metazoa > Arthropoda > Insecta > Diptera > Syrphidae > Cheilosia > Cheilosia vernalis. The sequence continues at coordinate 48,976,833 of OX421358.1, forward strand.
AGCATAATTTATAACATTTATAATCTGTAAATGGAACGTAAAGTGCGTACTTGAACAATATGTATACAAGTATGCATTTGTTAAATTCGATATTTTTTCCATTTTCTGGTAAATCCCATAATAGGCCTCTTATTTTTGGCTTCGATGTCAGCAAAGCAAAATAGGATTTTTAGCACGCAATAAGTTCACTTATTATTAGGCCTGTTTTTTTGAGCTTCGAACTCAGCAAAGCAAAGTAAAGTATGATTTTCAGCACGCTAATTACAACAATTACGATATACTAACTTGACACTTCGAGACTCGCAATAGTTGTTGTATTTGCGTGCCGAAAATCCTACTTTACTTTGCTTTGCCGAGATAGAAGCTCAAAAAAACACGGCTATTGTTAATTTATAATTTAGAGAGGCTTTTATAAAAATATCAGTGGGCATTTCAAAATTCAATGTTATTAAATTTGCTAAAGAAAGTATCTATAGAAAACGAAATAGAACATGCGAACAATAAATAACAAAACAATTTGGATTCCTGTTCGATTAAATATGCAAAATATGAAATCGGATCAAATCGCAGAATTAAATTAGGTATATAGCACATTATATTTTCTTTTTGTTAGGAGTTCAATCATATGTACTCATTTTTACGAATTTACGTTCCGAGAATTACCACTTTTTTTTATATGAAAAAAAACTTGCATTTTTAGTATTCCTAAGTATGTAACATCAAAACTCTTGTTAAAATTAATAGAATTCCCAATCATATTTTGATTTTGAACAGATATGGCGCTAAAAAAAACCAAGTTGAAAACACCCACCAATTAATGGAAATTTATGCAAAGTTCAGGAATATTTATAAAAAAAAATCACTTGCCTAGTGAAAACATGGGCTTAACTCACATGGTATTAACCTATTTTTTGAACAAACTTCCAAATGTAATTTCATGAATCCTGCTGTAAAAAATATTTTTCATGTAAAGAAAACTAAAAAAAAACCTGAAATGTGAATGGATGAATACTTTTTGGGATCTAAAATGGATACAGAACAAGTAAAGCTATCTAGAAAAGCATATTCAACATTTATTCCCTTTGCATTTATTGTTATAAATTCAATTACAAATTGTTTTCTTTTGAAAAAGATCCATGTATTCACAGACAGGAAAAAAAAAATGCGGCCAATACTTACATTTACATTTCCTGTAGCATCTTCCAATAGGTTCCTTAGTTGGGTAGGAGTTGCGCTAGCTGGAAAGCTTATACCGAGCTCTTCTAATGCCCTTGCTAAATCTGCACGTGTGTAAACCATTTTTGTTTTACAAATTTTTCCCGATTTTCAGAAACACAATTTCAATACAATATATGTGGCGGACAATCAATTAGATGCACGATTCTCAATTTTTGGTTGTATAATTAATGATATATTACTATTAAATTCGTGGTAACCCCACATCTGAGTTTTAATGTCCTCTTTATTCAATGTCTCAAAAATCAATCCGCCATCAAAATGGCTGACGCACTACCTCCGTCCTCATCGCGATCTTCCCATGCTCGTCACCAGATGGTGAATACCTTGGGTAACGTAGGATTACATCGCTTTATGCGGCATTCCTTTTCGATAGATGGCGATAGAGTTGGAATGATTTTATCTTTACATTATAGATTATAATCATTTTTTGCACAACAGGTCTGTAGGGACCCTAGGCCTAGCTTCTCACAACCATCCGTTTTGTGTGAGGTTTTATTTTTGGAACGAACGGAAGGGATCTACAATTTTATGCCGATTCCAAACGCCCGATTGAGAAGCTCTTTCAAGACAGTTATACTCTCGGATGATTGTCAGACGTTCGCGAGAGGTGGCGCAGTGAAAGAACACTGAGCTGGAATTTGGGTTTTTGCGGGATTCGAACCTGAACCCCTCGCTTAGTAGTCCAACGCACTAATCACTAAGCCACTGCGCAAATGTGACAAGAAATATTTAAAAAAATCCATATATGTTGTGCTTCTAAGGAATTGAACAAATAATACCCATAAGGATGTTGGCAAGAAAACGACGCGACGGTCTGAAACTAGTTGTTGTACATTAAAAAAAAAAACTTAAATTTCGTAAAAGACTTTATTTGTTTAGTTTATGTAAACTTGTATAATATTTCTACACAATGGCGTACTGCTCATATAAACAATTCCTTATTTTATAATATTCTTCTGAAAGGCATCCTTCCAAAGTAATCTTCCCGGTATCAATTCTTCTTAGAGCTAAAGTTCCATTATTACACCAGAGGACGCCCCCAGAAAATTCTGAGTTGATATTATTTCGCATTAAATATTGCTTGAAATCAGATAGCCTTAGCTCATTTATTAAGACAGTTTTATGTATTGGTATTTCATCTGCGTCGAAAGGCTGAAGATTTAGTATTCCTTTTTCATTTTTCTCTCCCTTGTCATTCGCTGCTTCTGTGTTTTCAATTCTCTTACTTCGTATTCCAATTTCGGCGTCAATCCAAGCAACTTCGGCAGCTTTGCACTTTTGAAATTGTAGCTGAGATACTAAGCCTTCTGTCAGACGAATTTGATAAATATGCCTTTCCGATGTTACATCTATAACCTAAAAACAAATATATTTTATTGAGTATACCGACATAATAGCGTAACTTGTTCAAAAGTCAGTATTTTTGTTAGTTTTTTATTTGATGCAGTGTTTATTAGAAGCGTTAATATTTTGAAAATTTAAGAATGATGGATAGGTATGCACTTCAAAATTTTATTTTGAGCAATTTCGACTCTCATGAAAACGTTACAATGGGCACGTTCAAGTATCTAGTTTATACAGTCTGACTAGATGTGTATCGGTTTTTATTGGCTCAAATCGGTCATTATGAGCAGCTGTTTCAGTTGACATCAAGTCAAGGAGGGGTAGCCGACGAATCTGTGCCTTGATTTTGTGCGGCGATGTCGCTAGGGAACGATCCGAATCGGATTTGAATGTGTGAATGAGCCGCGCTGTGACCAACGTGACCGTAGTGCAATAAATTGACACTTTTTCGAGGACCCTGATACTATTTGTTGCTACTTCTTCCCTTTTTTTTTAGTTTGAAAATTCACTTTGGAAATTTTAGAAACGCTGTGATTTCCAAATGAATTTCTATAAAATATAACGCTGCTGTCTATCAGAACATGACTATAGTGTTAGGAGAGCCAACAATTGTTAAATATTGTGCGAAAATTCTTAAATTGCAGAGTAGCTTTAGAAATGACACTTTTTTCTTTCACTGCTATTTTTTTTTTGTTACTTTTCAGAATTTCGCAACAATCTCCCGGATTGTTAGAGAAAGGTTATAAATTTTGGTTTAAGTTTCACAATACAATATAGACTGTAAAAAGATCACTCTCTCAACGTTTCTTTTATAAATAAAGCCAAAACAACCAAATAACATTAGAATTAAATGTCTTTAAGGTTGTTCTGCGGGTAAGCTAGACAGTACTTTAGATGCAATTCGTTTTCAAATGACAAATTTTAAAATGAAAACCTTTTAGCTTTGATTTTTATTTATAAATATATAAAAAATTGATTGAATTTTGTTTATAAATTATATCAACTCCTTTTTATATCTACTTTTAAGATCTCTTTCAATTTAGTTTTAAAAAGTCCATAAAAAAGGGGCGATGAAAGAAAAGTGTGCCTTTTTCTGACGCTGTTACATAAATTTAGTATTTTCTCCCAATATTTAACAAGTATTAGCCGGCTTTACGTTTACACTATTTACGCGTTATTTTTTAAACATATTCATTTTGAAATCGCAGTTTTTGAAAACTTTTTTAAGTACTATTCACATGAGCGCGAATTGCGAACAAATGAATTTAATTGTATTTATGAATTGAAAATTGATTTTTATATTATTTACCACCAAAGCCTTAAATTAAATTAATCTTAAGTTTAAATTAAAAAAAATTGGACTATCAATCGATTTAAATAGCTAAATTTACAATTATTACAGCAATTGAAAATTCTTGCAGCGAACTGTCACACTTTATTCACAATCCACATAAAACATTCGCGGATCCACAAATCCACGAATGAAAAAATTCTATCGAATTTAACATCATTGGATTGAGGTAATTGAAGTGTAAAAAAAATTCGCTTGTTCGCAGTTCGTTCGCCATTGGCTGTCATGCGAATAGTCCTAAAATGTGAATTTTCTAAATAATAAAAAGGAACAAAGGAACAACAAATTGCATAAGTGTCCTCGAAAAAGGTACCAAATTGTCGCACAACAGTCACGGTGTTGTCATTTGTTCTCATCCGACATCCTTCTCGCTGCCTAAAAAGGTTGCGTGTGGGAAAGCTCGCCTGGAATATTCAGGAACAAAGCGATATAAGAACAGGAAAAATTGGAAGTTGTCAGTTCGCGATATCACTCACACATTTATAGAACCCGCCTATACGTGAACCCTTTCCGACACCGCTATTGCAGAAAAAACCGCACAAAATCAAGGCACTGGTATTTAGATAAAGGAGTTTTTAATTAGGTTTTGCTTTTTTAGTACATCTTTCGAAATATAACTGTAGGCAAACAAAAATACTTACAAGATGGAACAATATATAAAATGTTGTTCAATTTTAAATACAATCTAGTTTCTATGGGAAAAATCAGGAAGAACTATTTGAAATACAAGTGCAAGCAAGCAAGAGAAAGTCGACGACAATCCGCAACAAATCCGGAAGCACTGTAAAAGAAATATTTTTGAACAAAAAAATCAGACCATTCGAATTTTCCCTGACCGCCTTTAAAATTCTTTGATTTACCGTGACATTCCCTGACCAAATTGTCGTTTACTGACTTTCCCTGATATCCCTGACTTTCCACACCAGTGGCAACCATGTAATCTTTCCAGCAGCATACTATCAGCAGGGACTTATCTGAAAGCTGCACTACTGAACGAAAGAATACACTGATTGCTATCATTCTTGAAATATTGTTATAAGTTTGCGGGATTGCACAAACGGTCACTACCATTTGCCACTTCTCAAAATAAGTCTAATCAAAGGGTAAACGATTAAAATAGGAATGATAGCACTTATAATAAATATAAACATATATGTACTACGGTACGTACATTATAACAAATATAAACATAACTATTACGGTATGTATTTTTCTACTTACTTCTCCTTTTTCAGGAGTAAATACTTTAGCACCAATGTTTTGCTGACAATGCTTAGCAAGGGTTTCGATAGCATTTGGCTGTCCTCTTACAATAACTACTCGACGCGGTCGTAATTGCGACAGAATTTTTAGCATAGATTCTCCATCTGATCTTCCTTCAAAATCTATGAATTGAATTTGTGCATTTATTTCCAATAATTTACGGCTACTCAGGCACTTTGTTGGATTTTCCAACATTTTCATATCTAAAATCAAGAAATAAAAAGAGGTTAAAGCACTGAAAAATATGTTAGTCAGAAAATATTGAACATTAAAGAATTGTAAGCGTAGATATTGCATCTTATAAATAAAATTGGTGTAGTTCTGTTCGACTTAGAATGAATTTAACTGTCTGTCTTTAAATGCAAAAATCATAGAAACTACCCAATATATTTTGGTGCACTTTTCACAGGCCTATAGAGCATACCTAGGCCTACAATCTCCACTTTGTTTTAAACTCTATCGGCCTTACCAATAATCAACTTTAGTCTGGCACTTTGCGAAAAGACTCCACACTTTCCAAAATCCCTTTACCAATAAACAAATATAGTTGCCAGACTATCGCTAACTGTAGGGTTAAATGTTAGTGTTGAGAAAGCCATGTTTATCTCGGACATTAGCTAAATAAATCCTCCCTTATGTCATTTTGAAGACAAGTGTTGCCCAACCATCCAAAATCGCGGTATTAAATTTCGAAAAAGGAGAGAATTTAATACGATGTTGTTCAGCCTGAGCGTTTACAATTATTAATTGATTTTAGTAAATTGTGAATGCTTTCTAATTTTATTCGTTGTAATACAACAATGCAAATGGTTTTTAAGTCTATCACACACAAATTTGTACAAATGTATGCAAAATATTGAAAAATATTGCGTTTTTGTTTTATTTCTAAACACGTGAAGCATATATTTCTGTGTTTTTCTTTCTGTTGCTTTTTCATTGGTTTTCCTAGTTAGTTGCTTAATAAAAAATAAATTTTATATAAGTTTGGGATAATTCCAAGTCTTTCTTGACAGTTGTCGCAAACAGAATAAAATATCTTCTTACCAAAGTTTGGACGGCTTATAGGTACCTTTTTGCAACAGTTCTCAGTACCTTAGGCGACAACAGGTAGATATTTTGTTGCAACCAAACCCTTTTCAAACTCTTTGCAAAAGGAGTTTGTTTACCGAGAATGAGGATCTCTAATGAGACAATGGTTGGCGTGAAAAGGTTCCCTTCGTGGAAAATATAGTTATAAAAATAGAATTATCAGCACTCAGCTAAATACATGCAAAATAACAAGTTTATTAACTTCTGGGGGTGCAAGTAAAGCCTAACAGGTAGTACGAGAATATGCGTTTTATATTTTTCAGTTCGAATTTCAACTTTTGTCGGTTTCTAAGTTTCCCGAATTAAGTAATATATAAGCCATACAATTTTTTATAGGTTAAATTGTATTTATTTTCAAACCCGGAAGCGATAAGTTCTTAGCACGCTTTCTACGTGCGATTGTTATTCATTCGGAAATGAATGAGCCAGATATTATTTCTATTTTCAAAAATATTCTCTTGCTAACGATGCAATTGTGATGTTTAGACCACTAATAAGTTTTGATTTGCATCGTCAGCCTACGAATAAATGAAACCATTCAAATAAACTGTGCTTTGTTTATTGAATAATTTGAAAGGGATTTTATTACGACACAAATGCACTCATAAAGAAATCGCGAGGTAGTATTATAAAACAATGGAAAGCGTACCATAAAAGTACTGAAAATTGTGTCCGATCGAACGATAGGGCATTACTGATTTGCATATGATATTTGACAGATCAGCGGATATTTTGTGCATTTCCTATTTTGTGTTTTGTTTTTTGCTTATAATAAGTCTCAAAGAGCATTGGAAAGATATGTGTTGGGCAAATTTAATTGCAATTTATGTATTCCTTCTTTGAGAATAAAATCCTCCTTGTGAAAGAGACCATTGACCTTGTTTTTCACGAAAACAAATTATGAAATTTGAATTCTGCAATGACAACAAATGTAATAGATTCTAAGAAAGTTGTAGGACTAGTAAATGTGGAGGTCTAATTGTTTATTGGTACCATTTCACAAAAGCTGTACATTTTTAATAAAGCTGACATCTAACTAGTTGTCGACATTAGTGATTGATTATTAGTAAGGCCGTATGTCTCCACAAAAACAGGAAAAAAATGGACAAGAGTAATTTATTTTTTCGTTTCGTTTCGCTTTTTTCTTTGCAACGCTTTGCGTTCGAAACAACTGCTAGCATTTAAATATACCTACTAAATACCACCTTATAGAGGACATCTGCAGGTTCCAGTAAGGATATCCATTTACTCGATAACATAAAAGGTTTTTGAATAAATAGGCAAAATTTAATAATTTCTTTGATTTTCACCTGGGTGAGTTGATATGCACTTCATTCTCAAATCGAACATACACGCAATATAATGATCTCTTTTGACATTAGTTTACTCTTGCGACGGAGAGTGAGACAGAAATAGGCAGTATGTATTTGGTTTGGTTTGCTAGAAAAAAAAGCCTTAAAAGAAATGTCAAAACAGTGATCACAGACTTTAGAAGCCGGTTATCCGACGGTCTTTTTTTATTATTAACAAATACAAGTTACAATATGCGTATTTTTTTGAGCTTCGATTTCAGCAAAGCAAAGTAAAGTAGGATTTTCAGCACGCAATTACAACAACTATTGCGAGTCTCGAAGTGTCAAGTATAGCGTAGTTGCTGTAATTGAGTTCTGAAAAACCTACTTTATTTTGCTGCGATCGAAGCTCAAAAAAACATGCCATATGAAAGCTAACAAAAATAAATACATATGTATTTGAAAATGGCTGGTATGCAAACAACTTTATTTCGAAATGTTTGAACCGCAAACTGTCTTGCGACCTCGGTTTTGCCGCAGAAAATTAATGCATTCATATATTTTGAATGACTTTTTTCTAATCAAGAAAATATTTAATTTGATCGTAGGTTGACTAATTTTTTTATTCTTAAAGCGTTTTAAGAACAAAAATTAAACAAAAAGTAAAATCCTTTTTTTTTGTACTATGAGGTTTGAAAAATCCCTTTGACCCTTTTAACTTATTGCCGATCTGGTATCACTGTCAAATATAACTAATGCGACGAAGAGAGAGACAGAGAGAGGCAGTATTTTGTTTGGTTCGCCAAGAAAAAAAGAAAGCCATAAAAGAAATGTCAAATAATGTAGGAAAGGTTTGTTTATCTCCGTTTTGCTTTTCAAAAAAAAAAAGTATCTTCGTCTTGCTCTCTTGGTCAGTTCCTATGTCTCTCATGCATTCATAAATCCTGTACACACCTGGTACCGTAACGGAAATAAGAAGGGAAACGATTTATTCTATGTAGGGGTAAGAACTATTTTCTACTCTCTGCACAAACGCAGGTGAGTATGTGTATAGTCTATTAAATAGGAAGGAGAGAGATGCCTTCCCAAGTAGAAATTTGTGACTATTATCTTGAATTATAGTCGCCAAACGGGATATTGGACTCAGTTTTGTGTCGATAAGCTCCATTAGAATAACATGGTAACTATTTGACATTTGTGTTACCATTAATGGCCTCAAAGCTACAAATGTCCTTTAAAGTTACATTTCAACACACACAACACCTGCGAGGTTGCTGTTTTATGTTTCCACTTAACAACTAGGCGAACTGACAGCGCAAAGTTTAATTTGTGTCCACCGAGAGTTACCATAGTATTTTGGCGCTTTTATTTGCAAACAATCTTTACTGTAGGTGTACACAGACGAAGTAGGTAGAGCATTTATACTCACACACGTAACATGCTCCTTTGAATGTAGGCGAGCGGTGTGCACGGAGAATATTATATGACATTGAGCACCAATCGTAAAACGGAATATAGGGTGGCATAAAAAAAATATCGTGAATAGTCAAATGATGAACAATGAATTTATCTAAAAAGAATCGAAATATTGTAATATAGAGACTTCATTATTTAAGAATACTAATATATTTTTATGAGTTTTCCTCCTAAAGTATTAATTTTCATTTTAAACAGTGTAGGTACTGAAAATTGTTTGCCGTTGTAGCACGACGTCGAATAAAATGTTAAATTTACTTTTACTATGTGCACCGCGCTGCTTTTCGACGTTTCAGTATTTTAGGAAGTCAAAAATTAGAATGTTTTTTGATTTTGCTACATAAAACTGCAGCAGATTAAATTGTTAAAAAAATGGAAATATGTACATAAAAAAAATATTCCAACTTGTATCAAATGTTATCAATATATTTTAATAAATAGTATGTTACATACATTATGTAACTGTAATAATGCTAGAAATATCATAAACCTTCTACAAAGATTTATTACACAAATTTTCTTTGGCAAAAAAATGTCCCAAATGAACTACAAACGTTATATTTATTAAAGTTATATCTCAGTAACATACCTACATGTAAAAATGTTCACTTTATTATATAGATTTTAGCAAACCAAAATCGCATTACCAAAAGTTAGAGGCGGAAACATCATAACATTTGCAAATCCCTTTCTTATTATTTTCACCAACCTTTTTTTTTACATGTTCTCATTCATTAAAAGTTAGAATTTAAAAGAATGAATTATTTAAATATTACGACACAATAATAACAAACGCACACAAAACAACATTTCCCAAATGTAAGTACATTGTGCATGCACCCTGTGATTCTTCCTAAAGAAATCCATATGGCAGGCAAATGGCCGTCTACTGATTCTAATTGGGATTCATTACCAGAAAAAAGAAAAAAAAAAAGGTCCCTGGGAAAAGAAAAGAAGCTTGAAAATAAAATCGAATATTATAAATACTCAATATTTCTTGAGCGCGTGAGTTTTTGCCACTACAACTTATTGATATTTGTGGTAAAACTGATTTTCGTTTGAATATTTTGCATTCGGGTACGAATATATGCAATTATTAAATTCGCATAATATTATACCTGCTTTACCATTTTCATGACATTTTGTTCGTTTAGGTACGTTTTATATTGGTATCAGTATTTCTATTTCACATTTTCTGTTTCGTGCGAACCAACTTACAAACACATGAAAACAAATTTGACAGCTCACTAAAATTCGGACACATTTCGGTTACAAGTCATAGCCAAAATCCCATTATGTGTGTATCCCGAAATAGTAATTTTATGAGGTAAAACTTATTCCCCACTTTGGTCAACGTTACATCCTGCATTGCAAACAGTACGCACTTTGATCCATTATACACACTGTTACTGTTATGGACACATGTCTGAAATGTGGAAACAGCGTGCACACTACAACCAACAATTTCTACTTGGGTTATCATTAAAGAGTAAAGCGGCCTATACACCTCATAAACTTGCATGTGCAATGCAATCATAACTCTCATGTGGTATTCGTTTGTGCTTCTTCAGATTTGCCCTCAGATTTCAGATTTCGTGTGCCTAATCGAACATAAAAACGTCACTTGCTCTTTTTTGTGTTGATATTTGTGCGATTTGAATATGTGTAGTCTTGGACACTTTTCTAAGCGATTTCCATTCACTAGTTAAATCTTGTATTAAAACATTAGAAATATCCGTCCCGATTGATTTCTAAATATTTATACATAAATAATTCACAAAAATAGATTCACCGGATGCAATGCCTTTCTTTGCTGGAGAAAAAATTCACTAAAAGTGTAAACAAACTACATCAGTTGTCAAACTCAAACGCACTTGCATTGGTAAATCTGAGAAAATATCTAGATTCGCAAGTGCTCCGAAATCTGAAAAATATTGTTTTTTCCTGTACCAAACGAACATAAAAATTGCTCTGAGAGCAAAAAAAGTGCTCTGAGAGCGCCCAAACGAATACCACATAAGTATGCATGCACAAGCACAATCAGTGATGTAAAATTAACTTTTCAGATTGTACTTTTCACAAGTTGAAATTGTAACTTTTAGGACTGAAGTGTAACTGCCGTTATGGAAATTCGTAGGTATATGAAGTTAAGTTAAATATGCCCACATACTTTTTACTACATATTTTTTTTTTTTTTTTTTTTTGTCGGAGGTTGTTACTATCCGATGGAGCACTCAGACACAACTACTGGTCCATTGTACTGCCAAAACGGACACCTTACATTACTGTACTTAGTTTTCCCGTCTTTCGAAGAAAGATTAGAAGGAGCTTCAGTGATGAAGAGCTTAGATGTTCGGCACTCACCACATCAGCCCCAAAGATCCGCCATCTGTTGCGAGCAAAGGCAGGACAATTACAGAGGAAGTGTTCCGCTGTATCGTCGTCCTCTCCACACGCAGGACAGATGGTGGTATCGCTCAAGCCCAACACATTCAAATGTTTGGCAAAAGCTTGGTGGCCCGAAAGGACACCCACAAGCAGTCTGCAGTCAATTCTCCTGAGAGACAGAAGGAAAGACGCAGACCTTTTACAGATGTCCGGACGCAGTCGTTTGGCCTGTCTACACCCCGCACAGTCACGCCACCGACGCTCGTGTTCACGAGAAACCCAAGTGTCAATGGATGACCTAACAGCAGATGCGGACAGACCCAACGCCGGCTCAGGTCCTGAGAAAGCTTCTTCTGATCCCAGCCTGGCAAGCTCATCAGCGATCTCATTTCCATGGATGCCAGTGTGACCTGGGACCCAAACAAGATTCACTGTGTTTAGCCTACCGACTAGGTTCAGAGATAGCTTGAGTTCAAGCACTAATTTAGACGAGGTAAGAGGGTTGAGCAGTGCTTTTAATGCAGCTTGGCTTTCGCTGCAAACGCATATGCTTCTAGCCCTCCACCTGTTTGTCACAATATAGCGCATGGCCATGAGGATAGCGAAAATCTCCGCTTGGAAGACAGACGCATAGTTACCTAATGGGTAGTGTAGTCTAATGTTCTCGCTTTCCACAAAGACCCCAGAACCAGATCCTTGTTCGGTCCTGGAGCCGTCCGTGAATATACGATGGCATTCTTTTCCTGGCTCAGAGTCTGGCCGAAGCCATTCCGTCGCCTGAGGAAAGTTGACTTGGTAGTTTTGTCGCAGTAGGATTTCTGGTGTCATTGCGTCAGAGGGCATATCCATAAGACAGGAGTCAAAGGATAATTCTCGCACAAGTTCTTCAAAACTCCAATGCGCGTGGTACCAAAAACCACCTCTCTTTAATCGAGCGATGGTTTTCAGCGTACACCCCATGATAAAAATATCAAGAGGGGGAGGTTCATCATAGCATCTAGAGCAGAGCCCGGAGTGCTAGGGAAGGCCCCTGTGCATCCAAGACAGACCGTTCTTTGAAGTTTGGCAAAAGAGGCAGTAACACGTTTCCGCGAAAGCCTGTTCCACCATACAACCGATGCATATGAGAGAAGTGGTCTTACCATTGCCGTATAGATCCAAAGGACCCTTTTAGGAGATAAGCCCCATGTCTTGCCAAAAGCGCCTTTGCACTGCCAGAAAGTTGACAGTGCTTTATCGGTTTTTGATTCAACATGCTTGGACCAAAGAAGCTTACTATCGAGGATTACTTCCAGATATTTGACTTCATTGGAGATCGGGATAGTGACGCCTTTTAGCACAAGCTGAGTCAGACCAGTGACATTCCTCCTTCTCGTGAAGAGAACAACCGTAGTTTTAAGAGGATTTACTGAAAGCCCATTACTTGCGCACCAATCATCGATTAAGCCCAAGGATCTCTGCGCCTGAGAGCACAGTCCCTAGGTCGGAACCGACAGACAGAACGGCGACATCATCCGCGTGGCCTGTGTGTAGGTTCCAGGAAGATTGAGAGCCGTTAGCAGAGAGTCAACTACCATACACCATAAAAGGGGAGACAGAACACCACCTTGAGGGCAGCCCCTGTTTACCCCTGTCATGACACGTTTGCCACAGTCCGCCTCGGCAATCAGCGTCCTGTTCATTAGCATTGCTTTAATCCACAACACCAATGTTTCATCTACACCATGATGTCTGGCTGCATTGCACATACTATCAAAAGTCGCATTGTCTACTACATATTTACTAAGCTCTTGATTTAAAAATAAAACAAATATGTTCCCTCCTTGGCCTTTAATTAAAAGAAGTCAATACTTCGAAAATATTATTGGTGACATAATAAAAAAGTACTTCACATTGTTTTTGAAAACAAAGGAATTCAGACTTTCAAAGGATAAAGTAATAATAATAGTTAAGTCCCACCTCAGGATTTATGCTTATTACTGCGCCTTGATCAATATTTGTGAGTTCTTTCCCAAAAGAAAACTTTCAATTTTAAAATTATGACATGCGTCATTTGTTAACAAATTCTTGGTTTCAATTCACTGAACATTTGTATCATTTGTATCAACTGATACAGGTGGTTAGGTGTCTCATAATGGGAAAGCTGTCTGAACCGAGGGGGAGAGGCCACAACCTCTCACCTTGAGCCAGTCATGCTTTGACCAAAAAGGATACCGGGGGAACAGTGTTCTCAAGATCGTCATACGTGGTGCAGAGCCACAACCTGCAAGAGGTGCCACTGCTTTCGACTGAATATGACGGATCTAGAGCGGAAACTCGATAAAAACCCGTAATCCCGGGTGTCTAACAACCGTGCCTATGGGATGAATGGCACTACGTAAGTGTGTCTTACTACGGTGAACTCCGGACAACAGGCGACCTCCGGTTTAAATTAGCCCTCCCGAGGTATGGAGCTCTGCCTCGGGTGACTGACTTTCTCGCAAATTTCAAAACATATGGAAACAGAAAACAATAACTCAACAAACAAGGAATGCACACCTTTAAAACTGCAACCAGAGGTCACCCTGGACCTCCCAGTCTCTACAGCTAGGGCACTTGGTCCTGCTGCAGAAACTGCACCTTATGACACCATGTCGATTGGTGAGGACTCGGTCATCACCACTCCCATGGATGTTATATCGGCGGAAGAGGAAGCTGCTCTACTCGCATCCCCGAAGTCATCAACAGCTCTCGACAAACCATCTGGGTCAGTCAAGCCAAACGATGCTGGCAAAGTCAAGCTATCAGGAGCTGGACGTAAACGCCTGAAAAAGCTGCTGGACGCAGGTTATGAGATCGAAGAGGCACGTTCATTGGCCTTGGAACCTGCGCAGTGCAAGGATATTCGTCTCAAAAGACCAAGGGCCGACAGCTCAACTCCAACGAGCAACACTCCAAAACGGAAGGCTACTGAGGCTGCAATTTCATCACCTCAACAGGCACCCACCTTCCGGGATGTTGTTGGATGCAAAAAGATAGGGGTAATACCGATAGACTACCCTACTACCTTATGGTCTACAGACCAACTAAAATTGGTTCAAAATAGTGTCCTGGATAGTATTGTAAAACAACAGGATAATGCTACCAAGCCCCAGTTCCGAGGTTGCACATTCAAACCCGGTTGGCTTGCCTTTACGTGCAAGGACCAAACAACAAGTGACTGGCTGGAAAAAATTATTCCGACGCTGACACCATGGGAAGGTGCCAAACTTAAGGCTGTGAGTGAGGAAGAAGTTCCTCGTCCACAAATCTTTGTCGGCTACTTCCCTGGAGAAGGAACCCCAACCAGCAAAATACTGGGCCTCGTGAAAGGCCAAAATAATGGTCTGAGAGTAGACGACTGGAAGGTACTCAACCGGGTGCAAAGGCCCCAAATGACGGAGCTAACCCTAGCTCTGGACCCAAAGTCGGCTGACACTCTGAAAGCCCAAAATGGCAGCATTAGCTATGGTTTCGGTGACGTTTACCTGCGACCACGAAACAAAGACATCCCGAGACCAAAGGTCGCCAAGAAGGAAACAGCGGTCGCTGTTGGTGCTGCTGTAGCAAAAGCACCAACATCTCCAAGGACTACGGCTAATACACTAAAAGCCGCAACGAATGATATCCCTAGCTGCTCGCACAGAGGCCCGACGACTAAGGTGCCAAGCACCAGCACCGCCGGAACCAATGCACGTCGGGAAAAACAAAGGCAACGTGCCCCTGGCAGACCTCGAAAATTTGAAAGACGAGACCCAGAAGAAGCGGCTCTTTTGAACAGCAGCAGGGGTAAAAAGGTGGCACAGAGGGGCCACCAAAGAAAATAAATATGCGACGTCCATCCGCAAACAACACCAGAAGGCAACTTAAGTGCCTTCAAATAAATCTCCATCATGCTAAGGCAGCTTCTAGTGTCCTAAGCAGGAGGTTTATTAAAGAAGACCTGGATCTAGCCATGATTCAGGAACCATGGACCTTATCAGGAGCCATAAAAGGGCTCCCAAACGAGGAAACTTGTAAGTTAATTTACGATAAACAGCATGTCCGACCAAGGGCAGCTTTAATGATAAATAAAAACTTAATTAAAACAACTTTTCCAATTTCAGAATTTATTCAAGGAGATCTGGTGGCGGCACTCATCGCAATACCAAAAGCCGGTCAAAAGGGAGGGGATTTGAAGGTCGTCATCGCCTCTGCCTACCTCCCTGGAGACACTTCTGAAGCACCAACCCCAGAAGTAGCGGCTTTGATAAGGTATTGCGAAGAAAGGAGACTACAGTGGATCCTCAGCTGTGACGCCAATGCCCACCACACGGTGTGGGGGAGCACCAACATAAACAAAAGGGGTGAGTCACTTTTTGAATATATTTGTGCTAATAATTTGGTGGTGGTAAATAGAGGTGTAGAACCAACCTTCATAAATGTGATTCGGCAAGAGGTTCTTGATCTCACATTGGCAAGTCCATTTATCTATCATATCATCACAAACTGGCATGTTTCTGGGGAAGCATCCATGTCGGACCACAATCACATCAGATTCGACCTGGAAGCTTACTCCGTAAGAAACACAGTTTACAGGAACCCAAAATCCTCTGACTGGGATACCTATAAGTTAGTCCTTGAATCAGAAACAAATCGTTCTTTAGTTCCACTATGGACCGTTCCGGAGTTGGAAATTGAATCCGAACAGCTCCAAAAAGACATAATCTTCGCCTACGAAAGTAGTTGTCCCCTCAAAAATAGGAAAACACGAAGAGATGTCCCATGGTGGAACAAAAGACTTGATGCCCTTAGGAGCACTGCAAGAAAGCTTTTCAATAGAGCTAAAAACAATGGCAACTGGTGCCAATACAGAACAGCTCTTACTGAATACAACACAGAATTGAGAAAATCCAAAAGAGTGACTTGGAGGAAACACTGTGAGAGCATTGAAAATCTCCCTGCAGCTACACGACTCCAAAAAGTCCTTGCTCGCGATCACTCAAACGGTATCTGATCTCTTAAAAAGCACAATGGCGAATTTACAGATACTCCTGAAGAAACCTGTCAACTTCTTCTGGATACACATTTCCCGGAATGCATCTGCATAGACAACCCAATCGTACCGATGAGGCACCAGGATCTCACGGTATCAAAATGGGATTACAGTCTATCCGGGAAAATATTTCAGCGAGACAGGGTTAAATGGGCGATCTCGTCCTTTAAGCCTTTCAAATCACCAGGAACTGATGGCATCTACCCCTGCCTACTACAACAGGGTATGGATCTATTGGTTCCTCAACTAATTAGAGTCTTCAGATCCAGTCTATCTCTAAGCCACGTACCATTGAGCTGGACTAAGGTCAAGGTGGTCTTCATACCAAAGGCAGGTGGGAAATCTGAACAACTAGCGAAATCATATCGCCCCATCAGCCTCAGCTCCTTCCTCCTAAAAACCATGGAGAAAGTCCTAGATCAATACATAAGGGATCAGTTCCTTAAAGGTAACCCACTTCATGCTAGCCAGTTCGCATATCAAGCTGGCAAGTCTACCGAAACTGCCATACATAGCCTCACAACGACGATTGAAAAGGCTCTCGCAGTAAAGGAAACGGCTCTCTGTGCCTTCATTGACATCCAGGGAGCGTTTGACAATACCTCCTTCGATGCCATTAAGAAAGCTATGATAAGGAAAGGCATTGCCCCACTAATCATAAAATGGGTTCTGAATATGCTAGAAAGCAGAATCATTAACCTGACGTATGGAGGCTCACAAAAGACTGTCAAAACCACTAGAGGCTGTCCTCAAGGAGGAGTACTTTCTCCTCTCCTCTGGACACTAGTCATAGATGAACTCCTAGATCACCTCACACAATCGGGGTATACAATACAAGGTTATGCAGATGATGTAGTAATCACTGTTATGGGCAAGCATGACTCCACAATATCGGAAATTATGCAAAGGGCCCTAAACTTAACCTACAGATGGTGTCAGAACAAAGGATTGACCATAAATCCCTCAAAAACGGTCCTGATACCATTCTCAAGAAAGAGAAAACTAGAACTTAAACCGATCAAGCTGAATAACGCAATCATCGACGTATCAGGAGAGGTAAAATATCTAGGAGTAATCCTAGACAAGACCCTCACCTGGAATTCACATCTTGATCAAGTCACAAAGAAGGCGACAAAGGCAATTTATATGTGCCAGCGTCTTTACGGCAAAACCTGGGGCTTAAAACCAAAAATGATCTATTGGTCATACAACACGATCATCAAACCAATGATCACCTATGCAGCGATATCATGGTGGCCAAAAACCGAACAAACAACGGCCCAACAAAAACTAAACAAGATATATCGCTTAGCATGTGTTGGTATAACGGGGGCAATGAAAACTTGTCCAACTGCAGCCATAGGGGCAATGCTCAGCCTGTTGCCTTTACATATATCTGTAAAGAAGGAAGCAGGTATTAGTGCCCTAAGGCTCCCTGATATATCAAATCTTAAAGCAGGAAACCTCACAGGACACCTTCGGGTATTACAAATGCTTCAAGATGATCCTGTGGTCAAGGTATCAGACAACATGCTTAAAAGGCTTCGCTTCACCAGAAAATTCAAAATAGTCATATCTGACAGGAATATCTGGAGAACCAACCAATTCGTAATACCATCGGGATCACAAATCTGGTACACCGACGGCTCAAAGATGGAAGATGATGCGACCGGTGCTGGGGTCTATGGGCCCAGGTTCCAACGAGCCATAGCACTGGGAAAATCACCAGACATCTTTCAGGCGGAGGTACATGCCATAGAGATATGTGTCCGAGAATGCTTACGAAGGCGCACTAAAGGTGCCCGCATCTTCATCCTCTCAGACAGCCAGGCAGCTCTTAAAGCCCTGAGATCGTACTCGATCAGATCAAAGCTAGTTTGGGAATGTTTTAACCTCCTCGAAGACTTGGCCAAGGACAACACAGTCACCGTCGCGTGGATACCAGGCCATGAGGGATTCGAAGGAAATGAAAGAGCGGATTGTCTAGCGAGAAGAGGCGCATCACGCCTGCTCACTGGTCCTGAGCCCTTTTTCGGGTTACCTTTGAGTTACGTACACTCAAAATTCAGGAAATGGGAAGATGATCAACTTGCCGAACACTGGACAAAATCCAAAGGACAGAGGCAGGCAAAAAGACTCATAATCCCAGCTCGTAGTAAAACAAAAAAGTTACTTGAGCTAAGCAAAGAAGATCTAAGGATCCTAACGGGTTATCTTACTGGTCACTGGCCACTAAGATACCACCTCAAAAAAATGGGACTATCCGACGACGACTCCTGTCGACTCTGCGGAGAAGAGGAGGAGACAACGGAACACATACTCTGCGAATGCCCTGCTGTGGCAAAGAGCAGAATGTTCCACATGCAAGGGGCATTTATAAGTCCTGCAGATATAGGAAACATGGAACCAAGAAGGGTACTGAGGTTTATAAAGAGCCTCAACAGCTCCCTGGGTTAAATAATAAAGGCCGACACAATAGATCTCTTCTGGTCGCAGTGTACAGGGCCTATTACTTACAATTACAATTACAATCAACTGATACAATTGTATCCGCTTTTCAATCCCACTACAGCGGGTGCAGGTTTGAAAGGTGTATGGGAAGCTTAAGGCACTTTTGCACCGTCTTTGTCCTGCTCTTTTGGCCAATTTATACATATTTCATTTCATTTTATTCATCCATAAATCGCATTTTAAATTTTAGATGGAATGTGGCGAGTGGGGGCTTGGGATTGAAAGAGATAGGGTGTGAAATGTATACGGGACTTAAAGAGAGTGATTTACAATTTGAAACGAATACATGTAACGGTAATAAGGAAGACGAATTATTTTATAGAGTGGTAGAAAATATCTCTTATCCGCTAATTCAGGCGTTATGAGAAAAGTATATTTTTTGCGAAAAAAATGGCCCCCTACAAGATACCAAATTGCTCAGATCTTATTTTTCCATCAACTGTTATGAAACCACATTTTGCACGGGCGAAGCCGGGGGGTACAGCTAGTATGATTATATTACTAGTTCGATCCAGCTGGGTTTATAATTTTTTTTTTTAATTACACCGTAAGGCCCCAGGGCCCCAATTCTCGAATTCCGCATAGCATAATTCGTATACGAGCAAATCCTGAAATTTTCGCATACGGAAGAAATTGGTATTCTCAAAGCTGTTCGGCTTTCTTTTCCACCTATGCGAAAATTATATTCACCTCTCGAATGAGGTAGAATTTTTGAGTCGTCAAGTAACCGATTTTTGACATGTTGTGAAAAAAAAATTCCCATCAATTCAAAGAGCAATATTCAAATTTAAATTGGTTTCGTTTTTATATTTTTGATTGACAAAAACAAGAGATATAATAAAATACTTGTATGTTTAGCAGTGGCGTGGCGTCCATACAACTCGATTCCTACCGAGTTACCTTTTGAAATCTCGACCAGGCAACACTATCTGCCTACCAAAAACCGAATATACATGAAACACTACCAAATGAATTTGAATACTCACCAAATGGTACACACACAAAAGCACTCATATAAAAATTGTGTGTGTATCCATTTTCATACAACATCGTCATCGTCTCGACAAAGCGAAGGTAACCCAAAATATGTCGGGTTATTAAAGTTCTCACTTTATAGTTCTTTTTGAGAGAAAATTTTCTTGTTATCTCTTTTTTTCTTCCCTGAGTACTTTGTCTGAGTCTGACACCTCTCTGTTCAACACCCATTGTAGAAAATAACCCGCTTTTCTTCGAGTTATATGCTCTCACAATTCACAAATTTCATTTTGACTGCCGAATCTGAGTGAACATTTGTTTGTATCATCTCTTTTTTTCTTCCCAGAGCTGAGCTGAGTACTGGTACTGGCCATGGCATGGCCATTGGCCACTGGCCACTGGGTTGTGTTGTGGGTATATCGTATGTGTTTGTTTGGCTATGATATGAATGAAATAACGCGCTTTTCTCCGAGTTATTCGAATTTCTTTTTCTTCTTCTTTTCTTATTGTCTCTTGTGTGAATAATTGCAGGTAGTATGTTGAGGTAGGTAAGCGTAAGGGTGTGTTTAGGTTTACAAATTCAGTTGGCAGATTGCATTGCATGACTTAAGTGAATTTAGTATAAGGTAGGTACTCTGAAAACGATTTTGCAAATGTGCAATGTATGATTTTGTTTCAAGTTGCACAGGGTCACTGGGTCTAAGGTATTTTAGATTTATAGGTAGGTATATGATACATAAATGTTTGCTTCGACTTCCCATTTTATAATGTTCACGCCACGCCACTGATGTTTAGTGAACATTTATGTGTTTTTGCAATGGATTCTTTGGGTGATTTGAGCTTAGAATTTGTTGATTTGGCAATGGAGCAGTTAGGCGCAATGGAAATATACATAATTCAAAACACAAACCGTTATTTGAAGTATTGAAGTGTCAAACTCACAATTCCGTATGCGAGGCGCAAATCCGCATGGAAAATGCAGACGAGTACAATTCGAAGAGAAATTCTCGAATGCGGATTTCGAGAATTGCAAATTTCAGTTTTTCGCATAGCATCGGACGTATGCGAGAATTTTCGAGAATTGGGGTCCAGTTATAGCTTTCATTCAAATGCATCATTGAAAATTTTGATTTACGATTTTAAGACGATTAATCAAACAATATTGGCTTTAGTTGGTATCAAATTAAAGCTAATCAATTGTGGAATCTTTTTCCGAAAAAAATAACTTAATTCTGATTAAAACTTTTCTTTAAATCCACTTTTATTATTTCACTGATCATTGAACGATTTCAAATCTCCAGCGAGAGAAAATATGCAAACTATAGATTCTCCTTAGAGAGTAAGTTTAGAGAAAATCGAAGAACGCAATGTCGGATATTTTGTGAACTACATTGCATGTGTGCGTGAACTCTGAAACAAACTTGAGAATGCAGTAAAATAGTAAACTTTTCAAAATACGAATTTAACTATTTTATGAACTAAACAACTAGTTGTTATTCATTTTAGTCATATTAACCTGCAGTTTTAAGATGGTAAACAAAAAAATCAAAATTGTGCTTCAATAGCTACCTTGACTCATTGGTAACAAAATTAAATCATAAAAAAATAAAAATATTTGATCTATGGTTAGCCCCACCGGGACGCAGTACTTTATGCAATATCAAAGTCGAAAAATAAAATTGTGCTTCAATAACTACCTGCGTCTATTTACTGGCTATTGAAAGCAGTTTACTCCGATCGATTATCTCTTAAGAACTGCAAGGAACTACGGGGCGCAGAAACGTCTACCCTAGCCACCCAGCCTTAACAAAAATATATTGTCATAAGGAAAAACATTATAATAAATTAATAAATTAATTGTACATTGCATACTTAACATACCTTCGGCTTTCTCCTTCTCCTCTTTAATACTTTCTTTTGCAATATAGTCGTTCACAACATCGATGTTGTTATCAGCAATTCGATATTCTTCCAAATTGACAATTTCACCATATTCGTCGCATTTCATCTTATCCTCGTGGTATGGATACATGACATGATGCTTTTTATTAGATTTAAAAAAACCAATATGTTGCTTACTGCCTGGTCGAAGAACAATATCATGCCTTCCAGTGATCACACTAATTTCTATTTCATCCTCAGATTCAGAGCTGCATTTGTCTTCTTTTTGAGTTTCAATAAGATTGTTGACTTTTTCATTTTGAGTGCGTAAATACTCCTCTAATTCATTGCCTTGTAATTCAACACGCCTTCTGAAATCGATTTCAATTTTACGCCCATTACCTCCATTTTCAAGCAAATCCCGTGCCAATGTATCTGGAGAAGAACTTTGTTACCAGACATTTTAATATTCGACAACATGCAATATGTATATTAACAAGAATTACCGAGATGTAAGAATGATGCTGTTGTTTGCATTTGAAGCCCACATTATTAAGAGATCTCTTGAAAATCCACATTCCATATCTGGAGTACTGGCTAAAACAACTTTAGGACTATGCATTTTTAATAGATCATTCAAATTGTGACAAAATTTCATGTGTTTGAATTGAAAGGGATTATTTCTTGCACCTTCAAATGATTTCATTAACTTATCGCTCATCCATTCAATTTGAGATTTGGCAAACTCAACAACATTATAACCAACATTATTTAAAAGAGCCAACGAATAAGCCATTAATCCGGATTCCTTATTTTTCCACAACTGATCGAGCATATGAGCAAGTTCAAGTACTCTACCAGCAGTGTCTACTGCAATAAGCACGTTGCCATTATTTCGAACAGTTTGTAGAATATTAGTCATAAGTTTTTCATCACGAGCTCGACGTCGGGCCTGTTGATAATTGGCATTGAAGGCGTCTGTTATAAGAAGAGAAGGCCTTTGGAGTTTGCCCAGTTCACAACTGTTTAGATGTCTTTCTTTTTTATGGTTGTAGTCGACAGCATATACAATATCTTCTTCACCATCTTTTACTATTTTCCATATTGTACCCCCAACCATATGCCCAGCTTGTAACGGACAAATAACAATGCCATATCCTTTGCCTGAAAGTATGTCATTTAAGTGCGGAATACAAATTTAGTAAATTTTAAGCCGATTTATGTTACATAATCTCGGAAAATGCGGAAATCAAAATTTAGACTTTTACTCAATTAAGGAACTTTTAAAAAACCATTGGCACGCTCCATTAACCGATAGATGGCTAGCGGCGTGTCAAACTACAGTACAAAAATGAATATCTTGCACTAGCACAAATGGGAAATCTTATTTTTCCATTTAAAAATTACATTATACAATTTTTGTTCTGCAGGCGCTAACATCAGTGTTTCTGTGACAAATGCCGAAGCCGAGGGGCTAAATTAAAAATGAAAAATTTTGTTTATTTAGGAGTATAGAAATAAGCAATTTGAAACAAATCGAAAGATTGATAGAATTGGTGTAAGAAAGTCTAAATTCGTTTTTCTGTAACAACAAAAACAAGGAAATATTTTATGATTTGATGTTAAAAGAAATTTTTAACCGCCCGAATATTTGATACGTGTCAACAAAAAAATGTTGTTGATAGATGATTTGATGAACACCAACTTTTTTAACAACCGTGGTATTACCGATAAAACTATTCACAGTAGATCTTAAATCTAATACAATTCATCAAAAATGTTGATAGCTTGATAACCATAATACCGATTCATTAATTTTTTGATAAGTTTCAATTATCGTGTTGATATTTGATGGCCATAATAGGGCTGTAAAACTTAAATCGCCATGAGTCTTAAGCAATTGACCCTAAAAAAAATTAGGTTTAGGGAAAAACAAGGCAAATAATAATATATTTTTTTTTAATTTTACCCAAATATCTATATAGAAAGATCATTGATTTTCATAGTTTAAAACAATAGTAGAAGATCAAACTGTTTTTGTAAACGATGAAAATTAATGATTCATATTACCTATATATCATGGTGGGTAAACTAAAACGCCTGAGTAATTAAAAATATGAATATATGAGCAGCAGCACAGAAAAACAATACGTTCAAGATGGTGGTGAAGACATCCGACATGAAAGTTATAAGCTGCAGGTGGGTCTTTAAGTTAAAGACTGACAAAAACGGCAAACCATGCGTGTACAGAGCTCGGCTTGTGGCAAGAGGTTGTCAGCAAGAGTTTGGCGTCGACTATGAGCAAACGTATGCTCCCGTGGCAAGGCTAGCAGCTATACGTACCGTCATCTCAGTGGCGATTCACAAAGGCTACTTAATAAGCCAAATGGACGTGAAGACGGCCTTTTTGAACGGCGAGCTGAAAGAGACCGTGTATATGACGGTTCCTGAAGGCATGAAGACAAAACCTGGTATGGTCTGCAAACTACAAAAGGCGTTATATGGACTAAAGCAGTCTCCGCTCTGCTGGTATCGAAAGTTCAATGATGCCGTTGTCAAAATTGGTTTTTCAAGATCTCACCATGACTATTGTGTATACGTCAGACAGCACGAAGGGTATGTAACGTATATAGTTTTATATGTTGACGATCTTTTGCTTATAAGCGCTAATGGAGAACAACATGCTGAAGTACAGAGATTACTTACAAACGAATTCGAGATGAAACAGGCAACAGTATTCGAACAATTCCTTGGCATAGGAATAACGCACGATAAAAAGAAATCTTGCCTAGGCATGTCACAAAAGAAAGCAATCAATGATCTGTTGACATATCTAAAGATGAACGATTGTAATGGGGTTTCCACTCCCATGGACCCGTCAGCACGTTTAAAGAAACTGGATACAAACATAAAAGTTAAGTTGCCATATAGAGAGCTGATTGGGAAAGTAATGTACTTGATGTTGTGTAGCAGACCAGACGTATGCTTTGCAATATCCCAGCTCAGTCGTTATCAAGATTCCCCAGGAGTAGAACACTGGCAAAGTGCTAAAAGATTGGTGAGGTACCTGAAAGCGACCATTGATTACGAATTGGTTTATAACAAAAATCCAGATGCGAAGCCACTGGTGGGATTTGCCGATGCAGATTATGCTTCCGACGAAACCGATAGGAAGTCTACCAGCGGATTTTTATACAAAGTTTTTGGCAACATAGTAAGCTGGACATCAAAGAAGCAGCAAGTTGTCGCTTGTTCTACAACCGAAGCTGAATATGTTGCTTTAGCTTTGGCTGTGCAAGAAGGTGTGTGGTTGAGAGGTCTACTATCTGATTTGCTTATTGAAGTGAAAAGCATTCCGATTTTGGAGGATAACCAGAGCTGCATTAAGATGGCAATAAATATGGAAAACAAAAGGGTCAAACATATTGATGTGAAACACCACTTCATCAGACAAAAGGTAGAAGTAGGCGAAGTAACTTTACATTATGTGAGTACCAACAATCAGGAGGCAGACATTCTCACGAAGGCGTTACCGCAGCAGGCGTTCCGAAGTCTTGCCCAAAAACTAGGCCTCATGCATCGAGAAGGGGTGTAGTAGTATGGGTGACACTGACAGGCGATGCAGTGGTTGGAGAGAGAGGAATGTATTTGTAGAAAATGAATTACATTATGACATGAATTATACAGATTATACAGTCAGTCGTAAACTTGAATCCGTTCATTAAAGACATACTGAGTAGAGTATATATATTGCGTTTTTCTTTCGTGTTTGCGTCTACAATGTCAATACAACATCAAACAGCCACTATTTATTTTACAATTAGAGGTTTGGCTACAAACTAAAATATACAGAGCAGGGGTCAGGGGTCGAATCGCCACTTCCGTGAACGAGCTATACGTGAAACAAAAACAAATACCGTCTCGTAATGCTCGTTCACGAACGACGCGATTCGACGCCAAATTATGTAAGACGAAACTTTAGAACGTTTCCGTGTGCACTTAGAAATTTGCTTGTGTAATATAGGACAAATGATTCATTCGCACAAAAACGTTTCTTCGTTCCTTACAGAAACAAAAAATTAACACTTGCCAATCGTTTTGCTTTATGTAAAGAAGATAATTTGATAATAAGGCCTTGCCCAGAAACAATGGTGATCATTTCGATGAATGACTGATTAGCAGTGACCACTTACGAACTGTACACAATAGGCCTTACTAATAAACGTCAACTTCAAAATCAAGCTACACCAAATAAGTGGAAATCCAACTTCAGTCGCCCCTGGTGATACTACTATAACCCTAATTTATAGTTTAACACTGCATTATTATTTATATAACTATTTCATCTAATTCGGCTGATACGTACAGCGACTGCTGTTTGCACAATAATTATGCCGAAACCCCAAAATAAAGCCAAAAAATTACCTATTAGTATTTTGTATAGTTATTACACGTCCAGATGAATTCTGATTTCCGCATTAGATCTATGTAAATCGCACAAATTATTTTATTATTTAAACCTTTCAAGGACACAGTTTGGTTGTATTTAAGTTGTATAATTTTGTCGAAAGCCGCATCTACATCATCCAACGAGTATAGATCAAAATCACACATGTTATAGTGCGACATGTAGAGATCGTACAAAAACATCTGCCCCATCTTATAAACAGGAATCGTTGCGTATATTGGACAGTTTAAACCGAGTTTCCCAACTAAGTATGGAAGAGCTCCCAAATGAGCGCTATCAGAGTGCGATAATAGAACTGCATCTATCATATTAACATGCCTTAAAAAATTATATTATTAAATACAAATATTAAAACAACTACAGATACGTTATACTTTTTTAATTCGTTAGCGAAATTAGGATCAAATTTTTCATCCCAACCACAATCGAGAAGTATGCGAACTTCATCAATTTGAAGCAAATAGCAAGGCGGAGACTCGTCCATAGCTCCAGACAATGTAAGTAATTTTATTATTGAGGTCATAATTCATTACTTTTAGTAAAAACAAATTGTAATCAACTTAAAATATGCTTTAATTTAGCAACCAAAATAAACACCACAAAGCACAAACCAAAGATAATGGAATACAGAGATATGTAACTTTCCAGTGGAAAGGCGGCTGCCTACAACACAAGCTGGTTAAATGGTTTCCTGAAAAATTCATTAAGTCACATACACCTGCTCATTTCTATTATAGTTTTTTTGAGCTCATGAATTGGATTCGAATGCAACAAATCGGTATTCTCTGTTGTGTATTTCACTATTTTTTTTCAATTCAATCAAAACCTCTACAAAAATCACAGAAATATAATATGAAACACAAAACAATTAAACACCACGATGCTCATAAAAGCAAAATGATTCGCGGTCGGCCATTAGCAACATGTTTTTTTCTTGGTCACACATATTCACAGACGGGGGTAGAAATTACAAAAAAACAACGTAAATAAATGGGTTTTGGGGGATAGCCGTACGAAAGATATCCATCTCTTTTAAGCATTCATCTCTGGCACCAAAGATAATGGCCGCGTTCCACTGCCCGCTAGATGAGCAGCGGCATGTCAAACTCCATATAAAAAAAATTGACATTTTACCATTTGCGCTATTCGTCTAGCACTTTTTGTGAAATATCCCTTTCAGGGAAATTTCTCAATCTAGCGCAAAACTATCCGCTGCTTTAAGAGAAAAAAAAAACAGCTGTCAAAGCAAATCGTTCAAACGTCTACAAAATAAATACAAAAATACAAAGCCGAGCTGCAATTGTGATAAAATTGGTAATAAGGTAAGTAAAATAGCAATTCCCATATTATTATGGTTTCTATAACATGTACCATTTCTTTTTAAATGTAGTTTGGAAATAATTATGCGACACGAAATTATTTATGAAGGAAAGTCATATGTTTTTGATGCAAACAAGTCAAATGTCACTTTGCCGCTGCCGCTGCCGCTGCGCGAGCATTCCTTCATCTGGGATATTTTGTGCTAGAAGACTAGCGGGCAGTGGAACCCGGCCAATTGAATACAGAGATATATATCTTTCCAGTGGAAGGGCGGCTGCCTACAAGCTGTTTTCCAGAAAAATTCATGAAGTCACACACACCTGCTCATTTCTATTATAGTATATGTGAGTTCATGAATTGGACTTTGATGCAAGAATTAGGTATTCTCTATTGTGTATTTCACTATTTTTTTCATTTTAATCCACACCTCCACAAAAACTAAACACAAAACAATTAAAAACAGCGATGCTCATAAAAACAAGATGATTCGCAGTCGGCCATTAACAACATGCTTTTTTGTTGGTCACACGTATTCACAGACGGGGGTTGAAATTACAAAAACAACAATGTAAACAAATGGGTTTTGGGGGGATAGACGTACGAAAGATAACCATCTCTTTTATTCATTCATCTCTGGAGCAGGGGCCTGGCCGGTCCGCACTCTTCGCTTTGTTTTTATTAATATTTATTTTTGAAATTTTGGTCCCACGAGTAAGGGGGAAGAAGAAGTCCACCTGCACTCACCCCCTGTATGCAGGTGGGGGGAATTGAATTAAAACTGAAGGTCCCCAGGTATTCAGAGTTTGCGCTTGCGACTGAGCACCCCCCCAGCCATGCAGGCCTCGGCGCGTCGTCCCTTGCCTTGGGGTCATCCCTTTCTCTAAAAAAAAACACCCGTTTGACGAACCGCTACATGGGAAAACACCTATCTGAACGCAGACTAGGTGTAGTTTTCTCTCTCGGTAAGTCTCCCGGTTGCAAGAGTGCGGGATGACGCGAGTGGTTTGGTCCGCGATAGGGGTTTCACAGGGAGTAAGCAACTGCCATTCCGTGTGGGTGCAGGCATGTAGCCTGAACCCACACAGACTGCATTCGCCTGTATCTCTGCTATAACCCTAAGTCCTAGGATCGCGAGCGAATCGTACCTAGGCTCCACTACCCGCCACCTGTGGTCGCGCCTGGTAGGGAACCACCCCCCAGGTTGCTGAACCCATAAGTCCTCAAAACGATGTCACTTCAGACTCGTTTCCCACTACTTCAAAAGACGTCAGTGTTCAGACAAGTTCTTGTCTGCGCAACAGCACACCAAAAAAGGTAGGTTTAAGAAGCCAGCTTTTAAAAGCTCACGAAACCATATATAGGCTTAAGGAAGAATATTCCAAAAATATTAAAGCGAAAGACAGTGAGATTTAGCTCCTCAAAGCTCAAATTAAAAAAATGATGGAAGAAAATGTATTAAGGGATGCTAAACAACAAAAATTGCCTGAAAGTTTGAAGTTAATTACTTCCAATTGCGCAAAAACCCAAGACCGTAGTGCTCGGGGCAATAGGCATAGCAATGAGGCCAACAAGTTTGCACTTTTGATGCATTTTGTGTCCCCTTTGGCATACAGGGAACTCAAAGCCATGTTTAATCTTCCGTGCGTTCAAACTCTGCACACCTATATAAAGTCATGGCCGAAAACACCTGGCAACATTGAATTCAATGTAAAGAGTTTGGAGCTTAAAGTTAGCCACTTGCCGGAGCAGTTCCGGTACTGCTCGATTTCGGCTGACGAAATGTCCCTCAAAGCCCATCTCGATTACAATAGAAAGACTGACTCTATTATAGGTCTGGAGGATTTTGGTGAAGACCAACGCTCACCAAGTGATGCACGTAGTGTGCTAGTGTTCATGGCCCAAGGTATTGCCAAAAGGTGGAAGCATCCTATTGGATATTACTTCGTTCGCAGCAGTTGCCCGCCTTTCATTTTAAAGAAACTGCTTTTCATGATAGTTAGGGCCTTAGAAGAAAGCAACATTATCCCCATTCACTTCGTGTGTGACCAAGGGCCCAATTTTCAAGCGTTGGCACGACTTTTGGAAATAAGCCCCCAAAAGCCATACTTCTTGGTTGAGGAATCCAGGATATTCTTCTTCTACGATGTCCCACACCTGCTCAAAAGTACGCGCCGCTGCTTGCTGAAAAACATCACGTATGAGAACGGGAAAATTGCCTCTTGGAAAGATATTGCACAGCTTTTCAATATTGATTCCAAGAGTGAACTCAAACTGGCTCCGAAGTTGACCAATGCTCACATCAACCCCAACACCTTTGAGCGAATGAAAGTCAGGCTGGCTACTCAGATCCTAAGCAATACGGTTTCTTCGGGGATCTTAACGCTTTCAAAGTCGGGCAATGGGACAAAAACTGTTGAAAGCACCGCTGAGTTTGTCAAATTTTTTGACCAACTCTTCAATATATTCAACACTTCCCTCATTAGACAGCCCGAAAACATGAAAATTGCCTTCAGCCAAAGTGAAATGCAGAAAGAGTTCTTAGGCAATGCCAGAAAATTCCTGATGCCAATGGAAGTTATTGCTTACAACGGAGCGAATGTAACCAGAACGTTTAAGTTCATTAACGGGTGGTTGTTAAACATATCGTCTCTTTTTTCGCTGTTTCAACATCTGCAGCTTTGTGACTTTGACTATTTGTTGACCCGACATCTTAATCAGGACTGTTTGGAACACTTTTTTGGCAAGATAAGGTGTGCAGGAGGTTTAAATGCACGTCCAACATGCTATCAATTTACAGCCGCATTTCAAAAACTTTGGGGTATGCAATACCTCAAGGTCGTCAAAACAGAAAATTGCGAAATTGAAAATGAGCAGCTGGAAGCCATCGCAGATCACGAGTTAGTGAAAGACTCTGAATGGCTGCAATGGGAAGTAGTGCCTGGACCAAGTAGCATTTTGGAGGCAAAGCTTACTAATGACATAAATGGAATGGAATTCCTTCAAGAAAACTGTTTCACTTATGTTTGCGGCTGGCTTTTCAGAAGATGTTACGAAAGTCATAGTTGCTCCTTACCCTTTCCAAAACTCTCCACCTCGGAACCGTCAACGAACTTGTTCTTCACAACCCTCAAGCAATATGACAATTGCAATAGTCAAGAAACAGAAGGCTCGGGAATATTCTGCTGACTGTCCAAGAAGGAAGGAGATGCAACCACCCGTTTTAGATGGTCAAACATCATGGCCTATTTATAAGAGACAGTTCGAAGCAGCTGCAACGACCAATGGATGGGACGACGAGGAAAAGTCGATTGCATTAACACTCGCATTACGAGGTACAGCTGCAGAATTGCTTCAAACTGTCTCAGCAGAAAAACAACGCGACTACGATGCATTGGTGAGGGCTATTGAGATGCGATTCGGTGACGACCATATGCAGCAAGTATATAGAGTGCAACTTCGCAGTCGAATCCAGAAGAGGGGAGAAACACTCCAGCAACTGCAAGCTGATATCGAACGGCTAGCGCACTTGTCTTATCCCAATGCCGGCGAGGATCTCATCAATGAAATGGCTATTGAGGCATTTACACAAGCCATAGAGGACAGACAACTGCAGATGGCTCTACGAATGGCTGGAAAGAGAACTCTTCCTGAGGCACTGGCATTTGCCTTAACCATGAGAGCTGCTGACCAAGCATCTCAAGGATTTCACCGCGTGAGAGAAATGACATCCGTTGAATGCTCGTGCCAGAGAACAGAAGTAGTCGACCGTAACAGTTCTCGAAGGGGACCGATCCGTTGCTGGAACTGCAACAAAATTGGACATCTACAACGACAGTGCAGAGCCGAACGTAGACAGGGCAGTTGTCCACATTGCAGAGCTAGGAACGAGGAGGCGTTTGAGCGTTCGGCGGATGGAACATCACAAAGCCATCAGTCGGGAAACGAGTAAGAACCAACTTCGCGGGGCAGAAGCTGGTTTCTGGAATCGACGCCCCCAGGACCACAATTCAGGTTTCCCAGACCAAACGATGTAATAGGAGCCTGACAGTGGAAGCCCATATCGGCCAGAAAAAGTATGTGGCTACAATCGATACAGGTGCCACCGCTTCCATAATCAGAAGGGACATCGTTCGCCAATCATGGCTGCACAACACCAGCAGCTACTGTCTGAAAACAGCAACTGGAGCAACAGCAAAGGTGTATGGTGAGGTACTCTTGACGATAAACCTTGCAGGAATAGTCTTCTCCCATGCATTCTTAGTGGCTGATATATGTGACGAATGCAACATCGGAATCGACTTTATGAAGACGCACGATATAGTACTCGACATCGGTTTGCAAGTTATAAAGTACAAGAACGTCGAGATTCCGATGGTTTACGGGAACGAGAACGTCGCAGCTCTACGGACAGTTGTAAGTGAGGACGAAATACTACCACCTTCGTCAGAAACAGTTATTTGGACAAAGCTGGAAGGCGACCCTGGGAGCCACCGATTCTACCTAGTCGAGCCAGATGCAGAAAATTATTATCAGAGGTATATCGTCGGAAAGATGCTGGTTGAACCTAAAAACAACTTGGTTCCCGTTCGTGTCCTCAATGTGGAAAACAAAAGCGTGAAACTAAAGCAAGGGGAAGTGATTGGAAAGTGCGTACCGATTACTGCGGTCACAAAGTTGTCCAATGCAAGTCCTGTGAAACCGGTTAGACCTACGGAGATATCGGAAATGAAAAAGAATATACTCGGAGATAGCGAGCTGGATTAGGAGCAGCGGTCCATGGCAGGGAGTCTAATCAATGAGTTTGCTGATATATTTGCTTCACAGAACGGCGAGTATGGCCGAACACATCTCGTACAACACCGAATCGACACCGGAGATGCGAGACCGATTCGTCAGCCTCCCCGACGACTACCATTGGCTAAGCAGACCGAGGTTGCAGAAATGGTGTCGACGATGGAAACGGAAGGACTGATTGAAAGCTCAAAAAGTCCGTGGGCATCGCCGGTCGTCCTGGTCAAGAAGAAAGACGGAAGTACGAGATTCTGCGTGGACTATCGCCAACTCAACAACGTCACCAAGAAGGATAGCTACCCCCTGCCAAGAATTGACGACACCCTGGACACACTATCCGGAGCCAAATGGTTTTCGACTCTTGATCTGAAGAGTGGCTACTGGCAAGTGCAGATCCATCCAGAAGACCGCGAGAAGACAGCATTCACAGCAGGAAACGGGCTTTGGCAGTTTACAGTAATGCCATTTGGACTGTGCAATGCTCCAGCAACCTTTGAGCGTCTAATGGAGCGCGTTTTGCTGGGACTAACGTGGAAAACCTGTTTGGTCTAACTGGACGATGTCATCGTAGTAGGAAAAACATTTAACGAACATCGAGATAACCTTAAGGAGGTGTTCCAAAGGCTACGAAGTGCGCAACTAAAACTTAACCCGAAGAAGTGTTTGCTATTTAGACCAGAAGTGAAGTACCTCGGGCACATCATCTCTTCCAAAGGAGTCAAGACTGAGCCGGAGAAGGTCGATGCAGTGAAAAACTGGCCGGTTCCCAAAGACAGGCATCAACTGAGAAGCTTCCTGGGACTTGCGACCTATTACAGACGATTTGTAAAGGACTTTGCCAGGATCGCGAAGAGCTTGCATCAACTGACAGAAAAAGGCAAACAATTCAAATGGTCAGGTGAGTGCGAAAACAGCTTCAAGGAACTTAAGCAACAGTTGTGCAACGCCCCCATACTAGCGTACCCAACCCCTGGGAAAACATTTATTGTGGATGCAGACGCTAGTAATGTGGGAGTTGGAGCCGTCCTTTCCCAGGTGCATGATGGCCAAGAGAAAGTAATTTCCTACTTTAGCAAAGTTCTCTCAAAGCCAGAAAGGAACTACTGTGTTACCAGGCGCGAGCTCCTTGCTTTGGTACTGGCAACAAAACATTTCCATAAGTACCTTTATGGGCGAAAATTCATCCTCCGCACAGACCATGCGTCTTTAAAGTGGCTATTACACTTTAAGAATCCTGAAGGCCAAGTCGCAAGGTGGATCGAACGGCTGCAGATGTACGACTACGAAATGCAACATCGAAAGGGAAGTCTTCACTCTAATGCAGACGCTCTCTCCCGTCGACCGTGCAAAGCAAATTGCAAACATTGCTTGCGACACGAAGAAAAAGATGTCGCGTCCGTTCAAAGGGTGAGAGCTATGCCAATTGGTGGCTGGAGTGCGCGGGAAATACGGGAGGCTCAAATGGAAGATCCGGATATCGAACCCATTCTCGCCTGGAAGGAGCATGAGGGAAAACCAGACTGGCAGGAGATATCCAATAGGAGCCCCGAGCTGAAGGCATACTGGGCGCAGTGGGACTCCCTTCACGTACAAGACGGCATTCTAAAAAGAAGATGGGAAAGCCCGGATGGAAAGTCGTTCGTTATTCAGCTTGTTGTACCCAGGTCAAAGGTTATGGAAGTGCTCAGGGAATTGCATGATGGAGTGTCTGGAGGCCACTTGGGAATCAATAAAACGCTCGAAAAAGTGCGGGAACGCTTTTACTGGATTCATTCAAGGGAGGACGTTGAAACTTGCTGCAGGAAATGCGTTACATGTGCGGCCAGCAAAGGTCCGAGACTGAAAGTCCGTGGCAAAATGCATCAATACAATGTTGGAGCCCCTTTCGAAAGGATAGCAGTTGATATTGCGGGACCGTTTCCTGAAACCAACAATGGAAATCGGTACATCCTCGTTGTTATGGACTATTTCAGTAAGTGGCCTGAAGCATTTGCTATCCCAAATCAAGAAGCTAAAACCGTGGTGGAGCAAATCGTCAATAACTGGGTAAGCAGATTCGGTGTACCAATGGAACTGCATTCAGACCAAGGACGGAACTTCGAGTCGAAGATTTTCCAAGGAGTGTGCCAGTTACTCGGGATTCACAAGACAAGGACAACCCCGCTTCATCCACAATCAGATGGGATGGTGGAGCGCTTCAACAGGACACTGAATGAACACCTCTCTAAGGTCGTTGGCGAAGACCAGAGAGACTGGGATAAGCAGATTCCCATGTTTTTTTTTGGCTTATCGAGGAGCAGTGCATAACACCACAGGACATACTCCATCTGAAATCTTATTTGGTCGAACAGTCCGCCTACCTAGCGAGTTGATGTTTGGATATCCATGTGAAGAGCCCAAGAATGAGGACTACGTTACAGACCTCAGGGATATCATCAGGGACGTGCATCGAGACACTAGGGATAAGATTAAGATAGCCAGTGACCGCATGAAAACGAGGTACGATACTAAAACGACAACTAAAGGATTCCAAGAAGGAGATCTGGTATGGCTATATAACCCTCATCGAAGGAAAGGTTTATCGCCTAAGTTGCAACAAGACTGGGAAGGGCCCTATACAATCGTAAAGCGCATCAACGACGTTGTCTATCGCATCCAACGAGGAAGAGGCAAGCTGAAAGTCGTTCATGTGGATCGTCTTCATCGTTATAATGGTGAAAATGTTAACGAGTTTGTTCGGGACGAACAAGTTTAAGAGGGGGACATTGTGGTGTGGAATGTATCGTGTAACCTAAAATGGTGAAGTGAAAACAACCCCTTAGTCACCAAACAAGTTCCACCCAAGTGTCACTTCCAATTGGAGACTGGAACCTGTCAAGTAAATGTATTTCACCACTGAACCTTGTTCTAGAACCACTTAGAATTAGCTAGAAAGTTCTCGTCAGATGGCGGAGCGGGTATAAAAGGACAGCTTTTAGAAGAGGGCGACACAGTTGATTTATAACAGTGATTGGTTAAAGTTCGAGATAGTAATAGTTTGTGAAGATAAATAAGTGAAAAGTAATAGAGTAAATTAAGTGATTGGTTTGAAACGTTGAAGAATTGTTTAAGTGATAGTGTTCTGGTACTTAATAAGTGAAATATTAGAATATTCGATAAAAGTGTAATAAAAGTGAATTTTATTAGAGAAGTTATAGTGGAATAGTGTTTTATCTTTACGAATCCCAGCCTGAATGTAACAATATAATGTTTTAATCATTTCTTTATACTTTCCTTGCATATTTGCGATCAAAGCAAGATAGCATTCATACCAGTCTCTTGGTGAATTAAGCCTCAAGTCATAAACAAAAGTTTATCGATAAAACTATTCACTATAGATCTTAAATCCAACAATATTCACAATTCATCAACAATTTTGATAGGTTGATAACCATAATACCGATTCGTTCATTTTGTTGATACGTATCAATTATTATCAAATATCGTGTTGATATTTGATAGTCATAATAGGGCTGATAGATACTGCAGCTCAAATCCAAGATGTGTGAAATGTGCAGGAAGTCACCACAACAAGGAATGTAGGAAGAAAGAAAATGAACACCCTAAATGTGTAAACTGCAATGAAAACCATCCTGCTAGCTACAGAGGTTGTTTAGTTGCAAAAGAAATCCAACTTGCAAGGGTCAAAAAGCTAAAGAAACAAAAAAAAAGCTCAAATAAGGAAGAGCAAAAAGTCAAAAAGGACTTACAAAAGAGCCCACAGAAAGAAAAGCTTAGAGACGAAAAGATAATCAAAAAGGTCCCGAAACAAAATACAGCGGGTCCAAAATGACATATGCTGAGGCAGCATCAATAAACATCGAACCAACGCTTTCGGCATCGAAAAGGAAAAAGATCGTTGTTTAACCACTACGCCGAATCTTACTATGTCGATCGTCGGCCTAAAGTGGTATATTTGATCGGATATTTATTCACACAACTACAATTACAATTATCAATGGCGAGCAAGCATGGACGATTTCCTGTTGTTTGTAATTAATAATACCTAATTCAAATAACTACATTTTGGGCACACCTATTTTGGAAAAATTCCAATTTGAATTTTAAGACCGAAATAATTATTTTCTAAACAAAAATAAGCTATTCAGCTAAGACGCGGAAATATGTGACCAACCATCATGCGATCCGGCTGTGGCTGTGTGAGTAAAAAAAAGGCGTCCCAAATGGAGCCTATAAAAAGGCAGGTCACGCTAATTTCGCTCTCTTCTTGCTTGATTTTGCGGAAATTAAAGACTTCAGGTCTTGTAAACGTGTCGTCATTTTTCAATCGGGTTGTTCGTATGGCGAAGTGCCAAGTCGAAGAAAAAAGGAAAAAGGAAAAATTTAAATAACTAAATAAAAGAAAAAGGTTTTGTGACTAAAGCTAAGTATCCTGCTCGCGCTAAATTTTAGCGTCCCTAGTCTCCACTCCGTTTCTCCACAGCAAAGATAAATGGTAGCTAAATCTTTAAATGTGATATAGATGGGACAAAAGACATAAGTTCATGACAGAATGTCGGTAAACGTGATTCAAATTATACACGTTATTTTAAATTCAAACTTCAAAAGCATCGCAATATTTAAAACAATGCATACAACAAAAATTTAAGAAGATGTTATCATTTCTGCATCAGCTGAAACAATTTCTATAGTAGCAAGTAGAAGACAAGACTTTCCAAAATCTCTTTACCGTCGTGAAACAATTATTATTACCCGAAAAACATTCGAGGCCAAATGATTCTCTATTCTGATATAAATAAATATCTCGATATCTCGCAAAACAATATCTCTGCTTTGGATTTGCGTTTCCTTTTGTCTCTCACGCAAATATTCTTTGCGTTTTCCTATAAAAAAAATAGCAAACGCACAGCAAACTTTTTATTCCGTTTCTTCTGTCAACATTTATCTTCGATTTAATGTACCGGACATTTATTTCGCTAGCTAAATGAGTGGAGAC
The DNA here is from genome assembly GCA_949126925.1 of Cheilosia vernalis. NCBI lineage: Eukaryota > Metazoa > Arthropoda > Insecta > Diptera > Syrphidae > Cheilosia > Cheilosia vernalis. The sequence goes on from OX421358.1 coordinate 49,014,270, forward strand.
TTTTCATCGGCCCATCTACATGAAGTTAAGAATTTAGCGTGCGAACAGGATACTGCTTTTGTAATGAGTCGAGGTGATGCCACAGAGGCTTCTTTGGCATGGTGGAGGAGGACGGTGGCACGCTCGCGATTGCTCAGCTAAACTCGTCGGACGGGGTAGTTCTTGTTCTCCCCACACCAGCCCACTGCTCTTCACAAAAATGTTCGTGCCATTGCAAAACAAAAGAGGGATAGTAAGAGAGCTAACGTTATTTGACAGCGGACGGACAAAAGTAAAAAAAAAGGAGAAAGTGGCAAGATTATGAAAAAAGGAAAAGAAAAGCTCAATGAAACCTATATGCCCATACCAAGAAACAAGGAAGGAAAGTCAGATGCATACGAAACTAATCCTAACTAATTCTAAGCTAACCTAACTCTATCCGACACCGAAATCTACCAACTAAATTACCCTGCTAAACTTACAACTATCCTAAACTATCCCTATGCATCTTCCAGCTCTCCTTCATCACCCCTCCATATGGGTTCACCTAATTCCGGAAACGTGCCTGGTGTTGATGGCACTAGCGCGGCCTTCCCTCCCCATGCCTAGAGCGGCATATCCATGGTTATCTTCTGGCCAAATAAGTGAAGATAACCCCAAAACTGTTACATCCAGTCAATGAATAGTTCGGTCCTGTCGTCGGTCAGAGTTTCGTTAGTCCTCTCGTCGTGTCATTGTCTAGCTGCAATGGCGAAAGGACGGCCTTCCCAGGTAACCACACACCACATCACTTGGAGACTATTCCATGATGGAGATATAGAACACTTTTATGTAAATTGGTGAGATATCTCCATATAACTTTTATTCAGTTCTTAAAATGCGAGGCAACAACTATTCAATATAATTCTACTCTAAAGGCTACTAAAGAAATTAAATAGGGAAGGAAATTCAAAAATGTAGACGGGAAATTAAAATTCTTCGCGAAATTAAAATGGGGTAAATCTGTTCTTAAATCTACTTACTATCTAATAAAAAAATTTTAACTTTCAAACAATTCATAAAATGGAAAAAAAATTTAAACGACTTACGTTTGGCTCTGGTGGAAAAGGATCCCTCGTCGTCCTGCGCGCAGCACTCGGAGAAATCGTTGATGTCGACACCTGGGGAAAGATCCTACTACTACCGCGCCCGATAGAGACAAAAACAGATCCCCGAATAAACGTAAAAAAATTTGGAATCTAATTATCTAAATTTACAATTCAAACTGCGCGTAATTCATAAAAGATACAAGATAAAAATTCAAGAAGTTAACGCGGCAAGGAAAAGAAGAATTCAAATCTAAATGCACTCGCTCACAAAAAAAATTTTAATTTGTCCTTGTATGACCTCGATTATGGGCCAGTTCTTCGGTGCTTCGATTATGCACGGGTTTTTTTCTTTGTATTCCCGGCAGTGGAGCACCCAGATCAAAGCTTTTTGTCTTTTTCTATGTATAAGTGTTGTCCAGAGATGGTTGACAAAGGTTAATTCCTTTTTTTTTTTTTTTTTCTTTTTTGTAGGCGCGAAATTCCCACTAATCGTAGGATATTGTTGACGAACTACGGTTCTTTTGACCGTTGCCTTCTCCGTTCTAGTGGTCTAGTCACTTTTTCTTTGTCCGATCTATGTCGGAACCGTTTGTTGGAGACCGTTGGGCAAATTGCATGAATCAGGCGTCAATCAAAATTTGCAGAGGCCTGAGTCGTCTCTTAGACTAGTAGCCTCAACCCAGTACCTGCCAAAATGGGGAATCACCGATATTAGTCCCTCAAATTCACTAGGTTAATTCCTACCTACCTCTGCACTATTCTTCTTTCAGCTAATTTCTCCCTTTTTGGGGGTCCTACCGCGCGTCAGCCGGCTTCCTTTTTCTGTCTAGGGAAATATGTAATTAATAGTGTGATTTCCCGTTCCCAACCGGGGGGGATTTATCACTTACCCCTGCACTGCACACTTTGTCACTTAATTTATTCACTTTATTGAAATTACTTCCTGTTTTACTTTGTTCTTTATCGGTATAAACGTATTTTGTAATTGATTATTCAGTGTCCACTTAATTTTTCTCAAGCGCACTTTCACTTTCTACGGTACACAATTTTCACTCGTCCGTTAGTAACATGGCAACACCAGAGTATTAGCACAGCTGGCTTCTATGAATCCACTTTTGCTAATGACCTACTTTCTGAAGAGGGGTCGTTGCCCTTTTCCATTTCTTCTTCTGTTTTCCTCTGCTCATCTCATTCACTTTTGTGTTTGTATGTGTTCAACACGAACCGCAAAACAATGCAACGGGTGGAATATGCACACGCGAACCTCCGTTGTGCTCTTTTTAGCATGTCCATCCCTTTCTTTTGGAAATGTGGTCAGAGTCACGGTGAACCTTAATTTTTCATTTGCAACCGTTTCGCTCGACCATTTCCTGTCTGTAATAATCTTCATATCTACATATATACATATTTAGCCTTATAAAAAATTGTCTTTTACCTATTTATTAAGTCCTCATTTGTCCATAACATATAACTCGCACAATAACACCTAATATAATTATTATTAATAAAACATGAAACATACTATAACATGTACTAAAAACGTCGTCGGTCGAATTGATCTAATTGGAGTCGTCGCCTACCCTTTCTTGTTGTTTTCTCCTTTTGTGACTTGAGCCTTTTTAAAAGAATGCGACGACTCATGCACAGCGCGTGACAGAGATGGGCTTCGACTCGCACGTCAGATGAAGAGGGACAGTGGTGTTTCACATTACTCGTGCTGATCAACCAGCAAATGTCAAAATAAAATAAATTTGCCAGGCGAAGCATGCGTTTTGGAATGGAAGCGAAAGGTAAGTTTTAATTTCTGGTATTTTACTAGTTAGTCTTATCCCAAATGTATAATCACTTTTAGGAGGATGTGAAAGACGATGGATGGTTTCCTTTTCAGTGCCCAATATACCCATTGTTTGGTGACACAGCCAACCACCAACGGATACGGTGGCGGGCCGGTTGCGAGCCATTCAATGATGTTGTTAGATGGGCCTAAGGAAAGGATTTATAGTCTTTGGAGTTGGCGTATGACGGTAAGTATTTTCATTTTCTATAGGGGTTGTTTCTTGCTTGAACCAACCCCGTGTCGTCATGTGTTATTAAGTGTGTTCTAATGTTATTTCGTTTTGCTTTGCAGGTATACGCAACAGGCTCGACGCCGGTGGTCGAATGGTCGTGAGGACACCGACCTCGTAAAAGAAGTCTACCTGTAGGGCATTATCATTTCCATTTTGCGAGCGTGCTTCTGTGCAATTAATGGATGAACGTGTGGCAAGGGCCCACTTCCTGAGTTGTTACTCATGCTCTACCGTAAACTAAACTTGCATCTATATGACACTCTTTGGAGTTGTGTACGGTGATCTGAGGTTTCAACAATATCGTATGTGTGTCAAGCATATCTATTCAATGGGGTTTGGTATGTTTCATTAATCTTATTACCTAATATTGCACAACTTATCTATTGCTCAAGTAGCGTTTTCGCCAATTGTTCCTTGAATAAACCTATTGCTTATCGCAATTACTATTTGGAACCTTTTGTTTAACTTTGCTTCTGGTTGGTATCTCGCGCTACCTTTCGACGTTCCCTCGCTCTACATATGACTGGAAAATAAAATTTGGGCAACGATATAATCTGTTTTATATGGACGAAGATATATAAATAAATAACATATGGACAAGTGGGTAAAGTGTAGTTAAAACAAGTACATAAATAAATAAAAATCTAAGCTAAATCAATAAATAAATAGATAAATAAACTCTGGAATAAATAATCTCTAATATATAAAAATGCTCTGATAAATAAATAAATAAGCGAAGTCAATCTAAGATTAAACAATGACATAACGATAATATACATGAAACATAGGTGAAAACATAGCAACGGCTAGCGTGAGTGCGTCAAGGTGTAGTGGTTACTAAGCATGGATGTCTTTTGCATGAAAGGTACCTACTTTCTCTCCTCTTTGGTTGCCTAACTCGTAGAGGGAATTCCCTATTGCTTTGAGCACAATGGCTTTCAAGAATTTAGGTCCTAGTTTCGCATTGTAGCTATCCGGTAGGCTGCTCTGCTTAAAGTTGCGTCTGTATACTATTTGTCCTACCGAATACTTCACATCCCTACTCCTGGTATTATAAACCTTTTCGGCTTTTTGGTGTGCTATCTTTAAATTGTCAAATATCTTACTTCTAATTAATTCTAGTCTATCAGTCTTATTAATACCGTTGTCGGAATGGACAAATTCAGGGACTCCAAATACATGAAACACATTATTCTCTAGATAATTAACTACCTCCGCTGCCGTTGCTTTACGGATAGGCCGTAATAATACATATTTACTTAGATGATCTAACACTATGAAGATATGTGTGTTTCCCATTTTTGACCTCGGGTACGGACCCAAGAAGTCGATATAGAGGCGTTGGAAGGGTCGCTCAGTCGTCGTCTGTTGTCCCATCGGCGGCCGAGTTACCACGTTAGTTGGTTTGCTGCACTTGCAGATTTCGCAGGACTTAACAAACGTTTGAACCTCTGAAGCCATTCCTGGCCAGAAATATTTTTGTCGCAGCTTTGATAGGGTCTTGTTGATGCCCCCATGACCTGCTGCTGGTGAATTGTGGGCGGATTTCAGAAGACCCTCGCGCAACTCCTTCGGCACCCAGAGCTTCCATGCCCTGTCTTCTTGTAGTTCGTCTCCTGTCCGTACTTCAGTTCGTTTGTATACATACCCGTCGGATATGCACACGTCCGGTAGTCTGTCTTGGTTCTCCCTGATTGTCTTTCTCAACTCTTCATGCTCTTCCGAAGAGAAGCATGGAGAATCGAGGTCAACTTCAAGGAGAACAGTGTCGGGTGCGATCTCCTCCATGTGAACACGTGAGAGGGTGTCCGGGACCACGTTTTGGGTACCCTTCCTATGCTCAATCACGAAGTCAAACCCTTGGAGTTTAAGACTCCATCTAGCCAACCGGCCAGATAAGTCCTTTTGGGTCATTAACCACTTGAGACTTGCGTGATCAGTGATTACAGTGAAAGGTAGCCCTTCGACGTAGGCCCGGAACTTTTTCACTGATAGGACGGCCGCATAGCATTCAAGTTCCGTCACGCTATAATTTCGCTGTGCGGAATTAAGCTTCTGGGACATGAATGCTATCGGCCGCTCATTATTCTCTTCGTCCACCTGGAAGAGAACACTTCCAACACCCGTCGTCGAAGCGTCTCATTGTATGTAGAAATGTCTAGTAAAGTCGGGGTTAGTCAGTATTGGCGCTGTTACCAGTGACATTTTGAGCTGGTTGAAGGCTCTCAACGCTTCATCGGTCATATTGAAATTTTGTCCCTTCTTTAGGCAGTCGGTCATAGGGCTTGATAAAGACGCAAAATTGGGAATGAAGCGCCTGTACCAACCCGTCATCCCCAGGAACCGTCGGAGTTGCTTGGGGGTCTTTGGCACCGGAAAGTTCTCGACCGCCGACACCTTGTCCTTGTCCGTTCGTAGGCATCCATCACCGACTATATACCCTAGATAACGAATCTCCTTATAGCAGAATTTGCTTTTCTCTACATTGATGGTTAGTCCCGCTTCCCTTAGACATGTGGCTACCTCCCCGAGCAATCTGGCGTGCGATTCAAAGTCTGGAGAGCAAACCAAAAGGTCGTCGAGGTAGACGAAGACGTGCTCTTTCAACCGTGAAGGTATGGCTTTGTCCATGAGCCTACACATTCTCTGGGCGGCGTTGCACAACCCGAATGGCATAACCGTGAACTGATACAACGGTCGCCCAGGGACTGTGAAGGCCGTCTTCTCCCTCGATTCGCTCTCCAGAGGAATCTGCCAGAATGCATCCTTTAGGTCTATACCTGAGATAAACAGTGTATCCTGCAACCTACTAAGCAAACCTTCTATGTGGGGAAGCGGGTACGCATCTTTCTTAGTCACAGCATTAACTTTCCGTGAATCTAGACACAGTCTGTTCTTTCCTGGTTTTCTAACTAGAACAACTGGGGAACTCCAGGCACTGTTGCTTTCTTCTATGACCCCTAGCGAAAGCATTCGGTCGAGTTCCTCGAAGAGCAACTTTTGTATGGCAGGTGAGATCGGGTAATGTCTCTGCTTTATGGGTATTGTGTCGTCGTCCACCTCAATAACATGAGTTTCAAGCTTCGTTTTACCCAGACCTCGTACTGCGAATGATGGGAACAGCTGTTTTATTTGCTCTAAACGATGAGTTTGCGCTGGAGTGAGTTCTTGTACCGGAGGACCCTCTACTGTCGGTGATTGGAGGTCGAGTTCGTTGATAATGTTAGGAGCGACCCTAAACGCGCTCCAAAAATCGACTCCTAGATAAAGTTGCTGTTGTAGGCTTGGGACAACGTATAGCTCCAGTTCTCGGACTTTATTGCCCCAAGAGAGATGAGCCTTGAATCGCCCCTGAATGCGCTGACTATTTCCGTCAGCTGTCTTGATATCTGTCGCCATATTTGTCATTGTTATATTGTGTTTGTTTAAGAATGCCAGTGCTCCTCTGCCTAAGCAGCTAACAGACGCCCCGCTATCTAATAACCCCAGAATTTCTTCCCCTTCTATGGTGACCTTGGCATAAGGCCTATTGTCATCTGATGTGTTTATCACAGTTGATTCGATTCTATTTCTACGTCGTCTGAACATTGCACATTTTTCCCTTAACCTAGCTATTTTGCGGAAATTTCTACTTTTTCTGGTTTGTGTCAATTCCTCCCCGAAAATTCGTCGTCTGGTTTCTTCGTACTCTCGTAGTCGTTGGTGTAAACTCTTTTTTGGAGTGACTTTTTTGGTTATGAGTGGGCCTTCTAAGTTCGGGTCCCTCTTTAAAATTCTGATTTGTCGTTGTCTTTCGGAATTCCCGGGATTGGGCTCATCATCGACGGCTGAGTCCCGGTCGCCCCGTCGACCTTCAGGTTTCCCTGGCATTTGATGCAGTTGAAGGACAGACTACCTTGTCCACAACTGAAACAAGTCAGCGTGTGAAAGGAGGATTGACATGTAGGTGGCATTGGCGCAACTTCTCTGTGTCTACTGTGCTGCTCATTATCTATTTTCCTACTCGTCTGTCTGTCCGTTGAGGAGTAATTGGCAGATCTATTTAGTTTTTTGTTCAAGATTGCAGCTAACTCTAAGTCCTCTTCCTTATTGTCAGCTAGTGTGTCTCTATACTCGTCCCTACTATTCGCTACTTCACTTATATTTCGCCTACTTCTACTATCCCTAGCTGACAAGTGCCGTTCGGCACGTCTACACTCTTCTCTAAGTTCATGCATCGTTCTGATGTGACAACCTAATATCAGGTTAGCTACCCTGTCTTTGATATTTTGTCTTATTATTGCTACCAGGTCCTGTTCATCTGGTCTGATACGCATTTGAAGTGTCAATGTTCTTATATCGCTATAATAGTCGTCAAAAGATTCTTGGGGTAGCTGTCGCCGATCCATGATTGTTCTTAATATCTCATAGTCTCGTTGTTTATCTTTGAACTGATCAATCAGATCCATTTTCAAATCGATATAGCTTGCCGTGTCATTTCCCCCTCTTTCTTCCATATACTCCCAGTAAAATCGTTCGGCTGGGCCTGTCACCAAGTGATGGAAGTTTGCTAACAACTGATCATCGGTTAAGCCGTTTTTCTTTTGAAGTGACTCTATTCTGAACAGAAAGCTATCCACCGTCATGGATTTGGACGACCCATCGTATTTGATTCCCCACTTGTGCACGTCTGGGTTTTTCGCAGAGTAACGAGGCGACAGTTGTTCACGCCAGACTTCAGGTCGTCGGCTTATGCCTTCTCTGCTCAGAGTCGGAGTAGACTGAGTGTAGTTTGTAACCTTTGTTAGTCCCTCTGCCGTTTCTCGACGTTCCGTTGCCTTTGGAAACTCTTTCCATTCGTTACTTAAATCACTGAGCTTCTCCTGCATAGACCGCATCCCTGCGTCGAATTGGGCCATGATCTCGCCCACATTCTGCGCCAACACTCCCATGACTCGCTCTTCACTTTTCCCTATTTCTGCCGAGATCATCCTACCTAGGTATCTAGTGATTCTTTTATCTTCTTCACCTATCTGTTTTTGAGTGGCTTCTTCGTCACTCGTGTTGACCGGTTGTCTTTGAACTTGTTGAGTTTGCTGTGTTTGTGCTTTTAGTTGCTGGTATTGCTGCTTTTGCTGCATCAGCAGTTTTTGTTTTTGCTGTCGTTTAAGCAATAATATCTGTTGTTGTCTTTGTTGTTCTTGTAATTGCAGTAATTGTAGTCGCTGTTGCTGTTGTTCTTTGTGGAGCTTCGCTTGGAGGATTTGTTGCTCCTTTAGCTGCTGCAATTGAAGCTCTGTCTCAGCTTGGACTGCTGTCAGGTCGACATATTCGTCTATTTCTTCTGGGATTGTTGTTGCTACCTGTTCAGTCTGGGCCGCCTGTATTTGGACTCCGGTCTGCACTACAGGTTTAGGATTGGCGGAGTGTGAGGTTGCTGCGGTTTCGTTAGCCTCTTCCGGAGTGTGTGTCGTCTCTGCCTGTTCGGGATGTATTGGCTGTTCGACCTGTTTCTCGGTTGCTGTGAGCGCTTGCGTCGGTCTCGTTGTTCTCGCCTCTGGTGCTCTGGGAAGCGATGCTTGGCTAGCTGAGGGGGTTTGCTCCTCCTCTACGTATGTTAAGGTCTGGCTGGTTGGCACTCCAGGATCCCAGAATGGTATTTCGCAACCTGAAAGATTCATGACGTAGACCTTCTCATTCCAGGTATCAGGAACCTTTCCTGTACCCCCCTGGCTCTCTAGTTCCTTTTGTTTTAGTTGCCACTGCCTAGTGGCGGGTCTTTGAGTGTTCCCCACTGGCTGGGATTTCGCACCTTTAGGGATTGCCCCCTTGCTACTGTCCTTTTCGGACATCTTACCTGCCTGGTCAATACTCTGATTTTCCGGCAGATCAATCTCACAATTGCCTCTTACGATGACTTGTTTATTATATCTTTCTATTTATTTATTATGTAATAACTTGAGATTTGAGATTTATAATTCGCGATAAGGTATTATGTTCTGGGATGGTTTTATGAATTCAGCGGATAATAAAAACAAAAAATTCAATTCTATAATCTAAATTTAGTATTCCGAAAATTCAGGTATTATTCAAAAGTATATACTTCTTGGATAAGTGTAAAAAAATTCAAGATTGATTCTCTTTATTCTTTGTGGTTTATTATTGTGATGGTGTGTGGATACTTGTTCAGGTTTTCCTGTACCATTCCGCGCATGCTATACTGTACGTCCTGTCGTCGAGTCTGTTTGTGCGTTCTTCAGTTAGTCAGTTGTGTCTTAAGTCTGTCATTGACTGGGTTTCCGGAATTCGGCGAGTGTCGAAAATATGTACCTTCTAACCTCCCCACTTCTGTTACCTAGTTGAACCAAATACCAGGCTGGTAAGGCTATTCAGCACATATCTACAACATGAACGAAGCTTCCAGACCAAGGCTCCAGCCTCACGAAGGACCGAACTAGTAGTTCCTGTACTCCGGACAGCTATTAGAGCATAAGTCTTTCCGCTTCGTTCCGCTCTTCGTACTAACATAGACTCTGGACTACCTCACATTACCCTTTGGCTCCTGGCCTACGGGCAGGACAGCCGTCCTTGGTCTATGATCTGCACTCTGAGCATAAGCGGTTATTGAGCGATAGAGAGAGATAGGAAAGTAAAATTGTTAAAGATATAAAAAGGTAAATTAAATTCGCGAAAATTAAAAAAATTTAAAAAAGACAAAAAAATCTGTTGCGAGTCCAAGGCGACGACCTTTGTATGTAAAAATCGTCCCCTTGGAAACACTACTGGACTTTCTGTAAATTCCGTTGGGCGCCATTGTAATGAGTCGAGGTGATGCCACAGAGGCTTCTTTGGCATGGTGGAGGAGGACGGTGGCACGCTCGCGATTGCTCAGCTAAACTCGTCGGACGGGGTAGTTCTTGTTCTCCTCACACCAGCCCACTGCTCTTCACAAAAATTTTCGTGCCATTGCAAAACAAAAGAGGGATAGTAAGAGAGCTAACGTTATTTGACAGCGGACGGACAAAAGTAAAAAAAAAGGAGAAAGTGGCAAGATTATGAACAAAGGAAAAGAAAAGCTCAATGAAACCTATGCCCATACCAAGGAACAAGGAAGGAAAGTCAGATGCATACGAAACTAATCCTAACTAATTCTAAGCTAACCTAACTCTATCCGACACCGAAATTTACCAACTAAATTACCCTGCTAAACTTACAACTATCCTAAACTATCCCTATGCATCTTCCAGCTCTCCTTCATCACCCCTCCATATGGGTTCACCTAATTCCAGAAACGTGCCTGGTGTTGATGGCACTAGCGCGGCCTTCCCTCCCCATGCCTAGAGCGGCATATCCATGGTTATCTTCTGGCCAAATAAGTGAAGATAACCCCAAAACTGTTACATCCAGTCAATAAATAGTTCGGTCCTGTCGTCGGTCAGAGTTTCGTTAGTCCTCTCGTCGTGTCATTGTCTAGCTGCAATGGCGAAAGGACGGCCTTCCCAGGTAACCACACACCACATCACTTGGAGACTATTCCATGATGGAGATATAGAACACTTTTATGTAAATTGGTGAGATATCTCCATATAACTTTTATTCAGTTCTTAAAATGCGAGGCAACAACTATTCAATATAATTCTACTCTAAAGGCTACTAAAGAAATTAAATAGGGAAGGAAATTCAAAAATGTAGACGGGAAATTAAAATTCTTCGCGAAATTAAAATGGGGTAAATCTGTTCTTAAATCTACTTACTATCTAATAAAAAAATTTTAACTTTCAAACAATTCATAAAATGGAAAAAAAATTTAAACGACTTACGTTTGGCTCTGGTGGAAAAGGATCCCTCGTCGTCCTGCGCGCAGCACTCGGAGAAATCGTTGATGTCGACACCTGGGGAAAGATCCTACTACTACCGCGCCCGATAGAGACAAAAACAGATCCCCGAATAAACGTAAAAAAATTTGGAATCTAATTATCTAAATTTACAATTCAAACTGCGCGTAATTCATAAAAGATACAAGATAAAAATTCAAGAAGTTAACGCGGCAAGGAAAAGAAGAATTCAAATCTAAATGCACTCGCTCACAAAAAAAATTTTAATTTGTCCTTGTATGACCTCGATTATGGGCCAGTTCTTCGGTGCTTCGATTATGCACGGGTTTTTTTTCTTTGTATTCCCGCCAGTGGAGCACCCAGATCAAAGCTTTTTGTCTTTTTCTATGTATAAGTGTTGTCCAGAGATGGTTGACAAAGGTTAATTCCTTTTTTTCCACTAATCGTAGGATATTGTTGACGAACTACGGTTCTTTTGACCGTTGCCTTCTCCGTTCCAGTGGTCTAGTCACTTTTTCTTTGTCCGATCTATGTCGAAACCGTTTGTTGGAGACCGTTGGGCAAATTGCATGAATCAGGCGTCAATCAAAATTTGCAGAGGCCTGAGTCGTCTCTTAGACTAGTAGCCTCAACCCAGTACCTGCCAAAATGGGGAATCACCGATATTAGTCCCTCAAATTCACTAGGTTAATTCCTACCTACCTCTGCACTATTCTTCTTTCAGCTAATTTCTCCCTTTATGGGGGTCCTACCGCGCGTCAGCCGGCTTCCTTTTTCTGTCTAGGGAAATATGTAATTAATAGTGTGATTTCCCGTTCCCAACCGGGGGGGATTTGAGCTCCTGAGCTCAGGTCTATAAGGAGCGGTATGTCCGACTCTCCATCCTTAGAGTCACAATAAGGATCTGGTCCTCCAGGTTGGGGGTTGTGCCGTCGGGGTAACTTCCCGGCCACGTAAAAAAAATACTGTTACGAAGCAACAACAAGCCTCGGATACGGACGGATTTACTGATGACGAACCATGCAAACGAAACAAGGACAACGAGCTTCGGATCTGCACATGGAATGTTAGGTCCCTTAATAGACCAGGTGCAGCCGAATAATTAGCGGAGGCCCTAAACCGCTGCAAGGCAGACATTACTGCCATCCAAGAAACGCGGTGGGATGGGCCGGGCAAAAGGAGAATGAAAAACTGCGATATCTACTACGGAGACTGCTACCGACAACGTTGGAGGCAGACTTAGGCAAGAAGTCTTGAGTTTCAAATGTGTGAACGAGCGCCTCACGACGATTCGCATTAAGGCTAAATTCGCCAACATTAGCCTCATATGCGCGCATGCCCCCACAGAGGAGAAAGATGACGACACCAAAGATAAGTTCTACGAGCTCCTGGACAAAACTTATGAGCAGTGCCCTAGCTACGACATTAAGATTGTCCTAGGCGATTTTAATGCCAAGCTAGGAAGAGAGGGCATCTTTCGTGGCACAGTCGGAAAACACAGCCTGCACGACACCACCTCCGATAACGGATTCAGGCTGATCGACTTTGCTGCGGGGCGAAACGTTGTGGTAGCTAGTACACAGTTCCCACATCTCAACATCCACAAAGGGACATGGAGATCTCCCGATCAATCAACCGTCAATCAGATTGATCATATTGCGATCGACGCAAGACACTCATCCGGTATTATGGACGTCCGAACTTTCCGAGGGGCCAACATTGACTCGGATCACTACCTCGTTGTAGCCAAGGTACGGCTGCGGATATCCCGATCAACGCCAAGAGATGGAAATACTGTGAGGAAGTTTGACGTCGGACGGCTACAATCGCAAGAGATCGCCATGTCCTTTTCCAATCGAGTCTCCCAAAACCTCTTACGAAGTCCCTTGCCGCCAGCATCAAGTATCGAAAACCAGTGGCAACATTGCCAAAATGCCATTCGAGATGCCGCCTCTGATGTGCTGGGTTTCACACGGCCACCACAACGAAACCCCTGGTTTGATGACGAATGCCGGCAAGCGCATGCAGCTAAACAGGAAGCATACAAAGCGGCCCTGCACAGAAGGACTAGAGCTGCTCGCGAGCTCTACGAGCAGAAGAGGAGAGAGGAACACCGGCTTCTCAGAAGGAAAAAGAGAGAGCACCAGAAGCGCGCGATTGAAGAGATAGAGAGATGCTACAGCAGGAATGAGGTTCGAAAGTTTTACCAAAGGGTCAAAAGAACCTGCCAAGGGTACAAAGCTCGAGCCGAAGCCTGTAAAGACGACCAAGGGAACATCGTAATAGAATCGCAGTCAATGCTGAGGATTTGGAAAAATCATTTCTGCAGACTGTATAACGGCGACGACGAAACGAATCCCGCTGTCAGGCAGAATGAACCATTCGATTTGGGCGAAGATGACCAACGATTCCGCCCACCCGACCTAGCTGAAGTGAAGGTAGCTGTGTCTAAGCTTAAGTGTAACAAAGCTGCCGGAGCGGACGGCTTAACTGCCGAACTTTTCAAAGCGGCTGGCGATGATTTGGTCAGGAGCATGCACCAACTCATTTGCAGGATATGGTCGGATGAAAGTATGCCCGATGAATGGAACCTCAGCATTGTTTGCCCGATCCTCAAGAAAGGAGACCCTCTGATCTGCGCCAACTACAGAGGCATCAGTCTCCTTAACATCGCATACAAGATCCTTTCTGCTGTACTGTGTGAGCGCCTAAAGCCGTTTGTCAACAACCTGATAGGTCCATATCAGTGTGGCTTTAGGCCAGGAAAGTCCACCATCGATCAAATATTCACACTGCGGCAGATCTTGGAAAAGACTCAGGAATTCCAAATCGATACCCACCACCTTTTCATCGATTTCAAGGCAGCGTATGACAGCATCTACAGAGACGAGCTGTATAGGGCAATGTCTAGTTTTGGTATCCCTGCCAAACTCGTCCGTTTGTGCAGGATGACGATGGAAAACTCACGCTGTTCCATCAAGGTCGGTAAAGACCTCACCGACCCCTTTGATGTCAAAAAAGGATTTAGACAAGGCGACGCGCTGTCATGCGACTTCTTTAACATCATTCTTGAAAGAATCGTGCAGAACTCCCACGCCAACACCAGAGGCACGATCTTTCAAAAGTCCGTACAATTACTCGCATACGCAGACGATATTGACATAATCGGGAGAACACAGCGTGATGTCAGTGAAGCCTTCGTGAGTATTGAGACGGAAGCGGCGAAAATGGGTTTAGCAGTCAATGAGGGCAAAACCAAGTATATGCTGTCATCAAGAAAAGACACTCAACACCGACGTCTTGGACAAAACATCACCATAGACAGCTATAACTTTGAGGTAGTTAAGGACTTTGTCTACCTAGGCTCCGCTATAAATTCAGACAACGACACCAGCGCTGCGATCAAACGAAGAATAACGCTTGCCAATCGCTGTTTCTTTGGGCTAAGAAGGCAATTGAGTAGCAAAGCCCTCTCTCGAGCAACTAAAGTGTCCATTTATAAGACCCTCATCATCCCAGTCCTGCTTTACGGTGCAGAAGCATGGACCTTGTCAAAGGCGGATGAGGACGCTTTAGGCCGCTTCGAGAGGAAAATCCTTCGGGTGATTTTTGGTCCCGTCTGCATAAATGGAGAGTGGAGGAGGAGGTATAACATCGAACTGTACGGGCTGTACAGCGACACCGATCTAGCCAGAAGAGTCAGAATACAACGACTGCGATGGCTGGGTCATCTAGAGCGGATGGACACCAATGCTCCGGCCCGGAAAATCTCTGAATCCACCCCGCAGGGACGGCGCAGTAGAGGAGCACCGAGACTCAGGTGGCGCACGCAAGTGGAAGGGGACCTCAGCCAACTTCGCGTGCAAAACTGGAGACGGCTAGCTACGGACAGAGCTGGCTGGCGAAGCTTGTTGGTTGAGGCCCAGGTCCACCCCGGACTGTAGCGCCACCTAAAGTAAGTAACCGGGGGGGATTTATCACTTACCCCTCTCTGCACACTTTGTCACTTAATTTATTCACTTTATTGAAATTACTTCCTGTTTTACTTTGTTCTTTATCGGTATAAACGTATTTTGTAATTGATTATTCAGTGTCCACTTAATTTTTCTCAAGCGCACTTTCACTTTCTACGGTACACAATTTTCACTCGTCCGTTAGTAACACGGCAACACCAGAGTATTAGCATAGCTGGCTTCTATGAATCCACTTTTGCTAATGACCTACTTTCTGAAGAGGGGTCGTTGCCCTTTTCCATTTCTTCTTCTGTTTTCCTCTGCTCATCTCATTCACTTTGTTTGTGTTCAACACGAACCGCAAAACAATGCAACGGGTGGAATATGCACACGCGAACCTCCGTTGTGCTCTTTTTAGCATGTCCATCCCTTTCTTTTGGAAATGTGGTCAGAGTCACGGTGAACCTTAATTTTTGATTTGCAACCGTTTCGCTCGACCATTTCCTGTCTGTAATAATCTTCATATCTACATATATACATATTTAGCCTTATAAAAAATTGTCTTTTACCTATTTATTAAGTCCTCATTTGTCCATAACATATAACTCGCACAATAACACCTAATATAATTATTATTAATAAAACATGAAACATACTATAACATGTACTAAAAACGTCGTCGGTCGAATTGGTCTAATTGGAGTCGTCGCCTACCCTTTCTTGTCGTTTTCTCCTTTTGTGACTTGAGCCTTTTTAAAAGAATGCGACGACTCATGCACAGCGCGTGACAGAGATGGGCTTCGACTCGCACGTCAGATGAGGAGGGACAGTGGTATTTCACATTACTCGTGCTGATCAACCAGCAAATGTCAAAATAAAATAAATTTGCCAGGCGAAGCATGCGTTTTGGAATGGAAGCGAAAGGTAAGTTTTAATTTCTGGTATTTTACTAGTTAGTCTTATCCCAAATGTATAATCACTTTTAGGAGGATGTGAAAGACGATGGATGGTTTCCTTTTCAGTGCCCAATATACCCATTGTTTGGTGACACAGCCAACCACCAACGGATACGGTGGCGGGCCGGTTGCGAGCCATTCAATGATGTTGTTAGATGGGCCTAAGGAAAGGATTTGTAGTCTTTGGAGTTGGCGTATGACGGTAAGTATTTTCATTTTCTATTGGGGTTGTTTCTTGCTTGAACCAACCCCGTGTCGTCATGTGTTATTAAGTGTGTTCTAATGTTATTTCGTTTTGCTTTGCAGGTATACGCAACACTTTGCTAAACTGCCTCGCTAAATTTTATCTTTGTAGACATTTTTGTATGGGAGATAAAATTTAGCGCGAGCAGGATACTTAGCTTAAAGGTGAACTACAAAAAAAAAAAAAAAAAAAAAAAGACGTAAAAATAAAATAAGTGCGGTGTACGATCTAACCCCAACATAGATTGAGTGAACAAAGTGAGGAAAGACCAATTTAGTGACTATAAATCCAAGTGGCGACACCTAATATCGCCAACACCTGTGCAAAGTGCGTTTAATTGCCCCTGCCCCAAGCGCATGGGGAAATCCAGTCACAATTTTGTGCCCAAACACCAATGAACTTAATCCCCGCCACTTCCATTTATTTCCCCCAACGTGGCATTTTTTATTTCTTCCATCCTCACCAACACGTGTCATCAAAAAAGGAAACACACAAAGTCCTTCTAAACACCCAACTCCATCGCGGTCACATTTTCCCGCCAGTGGAGCACCCAGATCAAAGCTTTTTGTCTTTTTCTATGTATAAGTGTTGTCCAGAGATGGTTGACAAAGGTTAATTCCTTTTTTTCCACTAATCGTAGGATATTGTTGACGAACTACGGTTCTTTTGACCGTTGCCTTCTCCGTTCCAGTGGTCTAGTCACTTTTTCTTTGTCCGATCTATGTCGAAACCGTTTGTTGGAGACCGTTGGGCAAATTGCATGAATCAGGCGTCAATCAAAATTTGCAGAGGCCTGAGTCGTCTCTTAGACTAGTAGCCTCAACCCAGTACCTGCCAAAATGGGGAATCACCGATATTAGTCCCTCAAATTCACTAGGTTAATTCCTACCTACCTCTGCACTATTCTTCTTTCAGCTAATTTCTCCCTTTATGGGGGTCCTACCGCGCGTCAGCCGGCTTCCTTTTTCTGTCTAGGGAAATATGTAATTAATAGTGTGATTTCCCGTTCCCAACCGGGGGGGATTTATCACTTACCCCTCTCTGCACACTTTGTCACTTAATTTATTCACTTTATTGAAATTACTTCCTGTTTTACTTTGTTCTTTATCGGTATAAACGTATTTTGTAATTGATTATTCAGTGTCCACTTAATTTTTCTCAAGCGCACTTTCACTTTCTACGGTACACAATTTTCACTCGTCCGTTAGTAACACGGCAACACCAGAGTATTAGCACAGCTGGCTTCTATGAATCCACTTTTGCTAATGACCTACTTTCTGAAGAGGGGTCGTTGCCCTTTTCCATTTCTTCTTCTGTTTTCCTCTGCTCATCTCATTCACTTTGTTTGTGTTCAACACGAACCGCAAAACAATGCAACGGGTGGAATATGCACACGCGAACCTCCGTTGTGCTCTTTTTAGCATGTCCATCCCTTTCTTTTGGAAATGTGGTCAGAGTCACGGTGAACCTTAATTTTTGATTTGCAACCGTTTCGCTCGACCATTTCCTGTCTGTAATAATCTTCATATCTACATATATACATATTTAGCCTTATAAAAAATTGTCTTTTACCTATTTATTAAGTCCTCATTTGTCCATAACATATAACTCGCACAATAACACCTAATATAATTATTATTAATAAAACATGAAACATACTATAACATGTACTAAAAACGTCGTCGGTCGAATTGGTCTAATTGGAGTCGTCGCCTACCCTTTCTTGTCGTTTTCTCCTTTTGTGACTTGAGCCTTTTTAAAAGAATGCGACGACTCATGCACAGCGCGTGACAGAGATGGGCTTCGACTCGCACGTCAGATGAAGAGGGACAGTGGTATTTCACATTACTCGTGCTGATCAACCAGCAAATGTCAAAATAAAATAAATTTGCCAGGCGAAGCATGCGTTTTGGAATGGAAGCGAAAGGTAAGTTTTAATTTCTGGTATTTTACTAGTTAGTCTTATCCCAAATGTATAATCACTTTTAGGAGGATGTGAAAGACGATGGATGGTTTCCTTTTCAGTGCCCAATATACCCATTGTTTGGTGACACAGCCAACCACCAACGGATACGGTGGCGGGCCGGTTGCGAGCCATTCAATGATGTTGTTAGATGGGCCTAAGGAAAGGATTTGTAGTCTTTGGAGTTGGCGTATGACGGTAAGTATTTTCATTTTCTATTGGGGTTGTTTCTTGCTTGAACCAACCCCGTGTCGTCATGTGTTATTAAGTGTGTTCTAATGTTATTTCGTTTTGCTTTGCAGGTATACGCAACACTTTGCTAAACTGCCTCGCTAAATTTTATCTTTGTAGACATTTTTGTATGGGAGATAAAATTTAGCGCGAGCAGGATACTTAGCTTAAAGGTGAACTACAAAAAAAAAAAAAAAAAAGACGTAAAAATAAAATAAGTGCGGTGTACGATCTAACCCCAACATAGATTGAGTGAACAAAGTGAGGAAAGACCAATTTAGTGACTATAAATCCAAGTGGCGACACCTAATATCGCCAACACCTGTGCAAAGTGCGTTTAATTGCCCCTGCCCCAAGCGCATGGGGAAATCCAGTCACAATTTTGTGCCCAAACACCAATGAACTTAATCCCCGCCACTTCCATTTATTTCCCCCAACGTGGCATTTTTTATTTCTTCCATCCTCACCAACACGTGTCATCATAAAAAGGAAACACACAAAGTCCTTCTAAACACCCAACTCCATCGCGGTCACATTTTCCCGCCAGTGGAGCACCCAGATCAAAGCTTTTTGTCTTTTTCTATGTATAAGTGTTGTCCAGAGATGGTTGACAAAGGTTAATTCCTTTTTTTCCACTAATCGCAGGATATTGTTGACGAACTACGGTTCTTTTGACCGTTGCCTTCTCCGTTCCAGTGGTCTAGTCACTTTTTCTTTGTCCGATCTATGTCGAAACCGTTTGTTGGAGACCGTTGGGCAAATTGCATGAATCAGGCGTCAATCAAAATTTGCAGAGGCCTGAGTCGTCTCTTAGACTAGTAGCCTCAACCCAGTACCTGCCAAAATGGGGAATCACCGATATTAGTCCCTCAAATTCACTAGGTTAATTCCTACCTACCTCTGCACTATTCTTCTTTCAGCTAATTTCTCCCTTTATGGGGGTCCTACCGCGCGTCAGCCGGCTTTCTTTTTCTGTCTAGGGAAATATGTAATTAATAGTGTGATTTCCCGTTCCCAACCAGGGGGGATTTATCACTTACCCCTCTCTGCACACTTTGTCACTTAATTTATTCACTTTATTGAAATTACTTCCTGTTTTACTTTGTTCTTTATCGGTATAAACGTATTTTGTAATTGATTATTCAGTGTCCACTTAATTTTTCTCAAGCGCACTTTCACTTTCTACGGTACACAATTTTCACTCGTCCGTTAGTAACACGGCAACACCAGAGTATTAGCACAGCTGGCTTCTATGAATCCACTTTTGCTAATGACCTACTTTCTGAAGAGGGGTCGTTGCCCTTTTCCATTTCTTCTTCTGTTTTCCTCTGCTCATCTCATTCACTTTGTTTGTGTTCAACACGAACCGCAAAACAATGCAACGGGTGGAATATGCACACGCGAACCTCCGTTGTGCTCTTTTTAGCATGTCCATCCCTTTCTTTTGGAAATGTGGTCAGAGTCACGGTGAACCTTAATTTTTGATTTGCAACCGTTTCGCTCGACCATTTCCTGTCTGTAATAATCTTCATATCTACATATATACATATTTAGCCTTATAAAAAATTGTCTTTTACCTATTTATTAAGTCCTCATTTGTCCATAACATATAACTCGCACAATAACACCTAATATAATTATTATTAATAAAACATGAAACATACTATAACATGTACTAAAAACGTCGTCGGTCGAATTGGTCTAATTGGAGTCGTCGCCTACCCTTTCTTGTCGTTTTCTCCTTTTGTGACTTGAGCCTTTTTAAAAGAATGCGACGACTCATGCACAGCGCGTGACAGAGATGGGCTTCGACTCGCACGTCAGATGAAGAGGGACAGTGGTATTTCACATTACTCGTGCTGATCAACCAGCAAATGTCAAAATAAAATAAATTTGCCAGGCGAAGCATGCGTTTTGGAATGGAAGCGAAAGGTAAGTTTTAATTTCTGGTATTTTACTAGTTAGTCTTATCCCAAATGTATAATCACTTTTAGGAGGATGTGAAAGACGATGGATGGTTTCCTTTTCAGTGCCCAATATACCCATTGTTTGGTGACACAGCCAACCACCAACGGATACGGTGGCGGGCCGGTTGCGAGCCATTCAATGATGTTGTTAGATGGGCCTAAGGAAAGGATTTGTAGTCTTTGGAGTTGGCGTATGACGGTAAGTATTTTCATTTTCTATTGGGGTTGTTTCTTGCTTGAACCAACCCCGTGTCGTCATGTGTTATTAAGTGTGTTCTAATGTTATTTCGTTTTGCTTTGCAGGTATACGCAACACTTTGCTAAACTGCCTCGCTAAATTTTATCTTTGTAGACATTTTTGTATGGGAGATAAAATTTAGCGCGAGCAGGATACTTAGCTTAAAGGTGAACTACAAAAAAAAAAAAAAAAAAAAAAGACGTAAAAATAAAATAAGTGCGGTGTACGATCTAACCCCAACATAGATTGAGTGAACAAAGTGAGGAAAGACCAATTTAGTGACTATAAATCCAAGTGGCGACACCTAATATCGCCAACACCTGTGCAAAGTGCGTTTAATTGCCCCTGCCCCAAGCGCATGGGGAAATCCAGTCACAATTTTGTGCCCAAACACCAATGAACTTAATCCCCGCCACTTCCATTTATTTCCCCCAACGTGGCATTTTTTATTTCTTCCATCCTCACCAACACGTGTCATCAAAAAAGGAAACACACAAAGTCCTTCTAAACACCCAACTCCATCGCGGTCACATTTTCCCGCCAGTGGAGCACCCAGATCAAAGCTTTTTGTCTTTTTCTATGTATAAGTGTTGTCCAGAGATGGTTGACAAAGGTTAGATAATTCCTTTTTTTCCACTAATCGTAGGATATTGTTGACGAACTACGGTTCTTTTGACCGTTGCCTTCTCCGTTCCAGTGGTCTAGTCACTTTTTCTTTGTCCGATCTATGTCGAAACCGTTTGTTGGAGACCGTTGGGCAAATTGCATGAATCAGGCGTCAATCAAAATTTGCAGAGGCCTGAGTCGTCTCTTAGACTAGTAGCCTCAACCCAGTACCTGCCAAAATGGGGAATCACCGATATTAGTCCCTCAAATTCACTAGGTTAATTCCTACCTACCTCTGCACTATTCTTCTTTCAGCTAATTTCTCCCTTTATGGGGGTCCTACCGCGCGTCAGCCGGCTTCCTTTTTCTGTCTAGGGAAATATGTAATTAATAGTGTGATTTCCCGTTCCCAACCGGGGGGGATTTATCACTTACCCCTCTCTGCACACTTTGTCACTTAATTTATTCACTTTATTGAAATTACTTCCTGTTTTACTTTGTTCTTTATCGGTATAAACGTATTTTGTAATTGATTATTCAGTGTCCACTTAATTTTTCTCAAGCGCACTTTCACTTTCTACGGTACACAATTTTCACTCGTCCGTTAGTAACACGGCAACACCAGATTATTAGCACAGCTGGCTTCTATGAATCCACTTTTGCTAATGACCTACTTTCTGAAGAGGGGTCGTTGCCCTTTTCCATTTCTTCTTCTGTTTTCCTCTGCTCATCTCATTCACTTTGTTTGTGTTCAACACGAACCGCAAAACAATGCAACGGGTGGAATATGCACACGCGAACCTCCGTTGTGCTCTTTTTAGCATGTCCATCCCTTTCTTTTGGAAATGTGGTCAGAGTCACGGTGAACCTTAATTTTTGATTTGCAACCGTTTCGCTCGACCATTTCCTGTCTGTAATAATCTTCATATCTACATATATACATATTTAGCCTTATAAAAAATTGTCTTTTACCTATTTATTAAGTCCTCATTTGTCCATAACATATAACTCGCACAATAACACCTAATATAATTATTATTAATAAAACATGAAACATACTATAACATGTACTAAAAACGTCGTCGGTCGAATTGGTCTAATTGGAGTCGTCGCCTACCCTTTCTTGTCGTTTTCTCCTTTTGTGACTTGAGCCTTTTTAAAAGAATGCGACGACTCATGCACAGCGCGTGACAGAGATGGGCTTCGACTCGCACGTCAGATGAAGAGGGACAGTGGTATTTCACATTACTCGTGCTGATCAACCAGCAAATGTCAAAATAAAATAAATTTGCCAGGCGAAGCATGCGTTTTGGAATGGAAGCGAAAGGTAAGTTTTAATTTCTGGTATTTTACTAGTTAGTCTTATCCCAAATGTATAATCACTTTTAGGAGGATGTGAAAGACGATGGATGGTTTCCTTTTCAGTGCCCAATATACCCATTGTTTGGTGACACAGCCAACCACCAACGGATACGGTGGCGGGCCGGTTGCGAGCCATTCAATGATGTTGTTAGATGGGCCTAAGGAAAGGATTTGTAGTCTTTGGAGTTGGCGTATGACGGTAAGTATTTTCATTTTCTATTGGGGTTGTTTCTTGCTTGAACCAACCCCGTGTCGTCATGTGTTATTAAGTGTGTTCTAATGTTATTTCGTTTTGCTTTTTATTTATTTATTTATTTATTATAACTACTATACATAATGTCACAGTTAATCAATAATGAAACAAATTTAATTTAAAAAGCTTATTATTATTTTACATTTCTTTCAATATTTTTTTTAAATTTAATTTTGATAGATTGAAATCAATCACATGATTGTACTCATTAAAATCCCTTGTCAGGTTATTGATGGGGCCATTACTCCCATAGTTACATCGAGATGTCCTTTGATATAAAAAATTTGGGTTCCTTGTTGTCCTCGGTCTGGTATTGATGTTAATGGAGTTGAGAACATATGTGGAGTTGACATTACCAGTCAGAACGCAAAAAAGGAATATAACATTGGATGTCTCTCTTCGTTTTTCCAAAGTCTGAAGATTCAGCAACTTTAATCGGCTTGTGTAGGGTGGAAGACGACTCTCGGGGTTCCAAGGCAAATCACGTAAAGCGAAGAGAAGAAACTGCTTTTGAATACTTTCAATTCTTGAGATTGCAGATTCATAAGACGGACACCAAACAGGACTACAGTATTCCAAAACAGGTCGGACGAGAGAACAGTATAGAATTTTGGTTATATAGGGATCCTTAAATTCTTTTGAGAAACGTTTTATAAGTCCCAATCGGCTTCTTGCCTTGCTAACAATGGAATCCAAATGCAGATTGAAAGTGAGCTTCCTGCAGGTATACGCAACACTTTGCTAAACTGCCTCGCTAAATTTTATCTTTGTAGACATTTTTGTATGGGAGATAAAATTTAGCGCGAGCAGGATACTTAGCTTAAAGGTGAACTACAAAAAAAAAAAAAAAAAAAAAAAAAAAGACGTAAAAATAAAATAAGTGCGGTGTACGATCTAACCCCAACATAGATTGAGTGAACAAAGTGAGGAAAGACCAATTTAGTGACTATAAATCCAAGTGGCGACACCTAATATCGCCAACACCTGTGCAAAGTGCGTTTAATTGCCCCTGCCCCAAGCGCATGGGGAAATCCAGTCACAATTTTGTGCCCAAACACCAATGAACTTAATCCCCGCCACTTCCATTTATTTCCCCCAACGTGGCATTTTTTATTTCTTCCATCCCCACCAACACGTGTCATCAAAAAAGGAAACACACAAAGTCCTTCTAAACACCCAACTCCATCGCGGTCACATTTTCTCCACGCACACTCAGACACCAAAAAGACAAAACCCAACCCCATGAAATTTGTCCCAAAAGCACCCCACACCCACGTGCATACCAAGAAACAGAAAAAAAAATCATAATTACCCCTGAAGGAAACGAAAAGTGATCGTGCACATTATTTTTCATATGACGCCGAAAGAAAGAGCATTCCACACCCTGTATGAAAAGCCGCAAACCCATCTGGGAAATTCATCAAAATCATCCAGCAATCAACATACACCAGCCATCTCCACCATTCACCTTTGCCGTAGACCATCGGGTCACCTGAATCCATCCGCAATTCATTTCGAATAAAATTCGACGATTAACATTGCATCTTCTAGGTTGTAGCAAAAGCTAAGTTTTTTTTCCATTCAATTCCATTTCATCCATATTTTATTTTTTTCTTGATTATTTATATTGTAAAAGTTCGTTCAAATTCCTGATCAAAGATCACAACCGGGGTAAGTGAGTTTTCATATTTTCCATTTTGAACGAACTCCATTAAGATTATTATACCTAGTTTGATTTCCTTGCTCCTTTGTTAATTGAACAAGTGCCGTAATGAGTGACTTGTGTAAACATTACTTAAGTTTTACCGTAAAGATACTTTACTTGAAGAAGGAATTTTGGCTTAGCTCGTGTGCTATTTTTCCTAAAAGTATGCCTAAAGTATAGATCAATTTTATAGATAAAATGTGCTCATTGTGAATTGAATTCTTTTGAAATTTTTTTGCTTACCTACGTCAGGAAATGTTATAATTTCTTCGGTAAGCTATGAAGCAACATCGAAATAAATTTAATTAATACGTCGATACCTATATCTATTTTATTAAACGAAAATAAAATACCGGATGAAACCACTGCTCGAATGTTAGAAATGTATTTATTGATATCATGTTCCGTTGCATATTATTCGGGAGAATTAAAAATATTTTAATTATATCATTACGATAGTGGATAAGGTAGTTAGATAGTATGCAATAAAATACCTTTTTTTATACTTTTGAGTAAAGAAACAATATTTTTCATTTTGAAGTTGAAGGTTCCGTTTCCGCTCGATTTGTTGACATGGTTTTGAAAGTGGTCGTTATCTTAATTTTTATTTTTGAGTGCTAGATTTTGAAATGGAGTGTTAGAGTTTAGGACGAGGGGGATGTGTGTGACTAGCCGGAGAATATACCGCGAGGAGGGACGATGCTGATAGTTATCTGACTTATCCAGCTCTTGTTTTGGAGTTGAATATGGAACGGTAAGCGAGTTTGCTATTTAGTGTAGTAAACGCAAGTTGACTTAGTTGTCTTAGAGGCTGTCGTAATAGAGCGCCGCGATAGCCAAGGTAGCTAAATTTACATTTAGCTAGGGGTGGGCCAGCTCAAGGAGAGATCTACCATCTAACTCTCCGCCTCATTTTCGCTATGGAGGCACCTAACTGAATGCAAGTTAGACAAAATTTGGGCCTCGCATTTTTTTCGGTTTTTTTTTTTGGTTACGGTTGCGTTTGTTCTAGTCCCTTTTTCGCAAGTTTCAGGCATATAAATAATGTAACCCCCGTCCAGGACTTGTGGCAAGATCCCATACCCTTCGTTGAGCTACCGGGTGGAAGATTATGCCTGCGCCGCAAGTGGCCTGGACACCCCTCCTCTAGTCTGCCCGGACTGACCTAAAGGTCCTGTTAGTTTGGGTCATAAGGGTGGAGGTAGTGGTAGTGGGACGTGGGAGGGCCGTTCTCGATCTCTAGCTTTAGTGGTTGAATTTTCGACCATCATCGGTCTAGGTCTTCGCCGGCACGGGTGATAGTGCCGGAATGGATCTAGTCGATTCCAATTGAGCTAATGCTCCCAAAAAGCATCTCGTCCACTTATGGCTGAGGTCGGGGTTCGTTACAGGTGGCGCCGAACGTGGGGCCCGAAATTTTGTCATAATAACTACTTCGGTTAGCATTCTAGTAAAGATGCGATTGCGCTTACATTCTGTAAGTTTTGCGGTATGCATACATGTTCGATATTTTGCTTTCTAGCCTGTCCGGTCAGTGAGTCGAAGACTGTTCCTCACCGTCAGCGTTGCAGCATTGGAAATCAAAATTCGATTAACTATAAACGAATATTTTTCTTCTGAAATGTTTCCTTCGTTTTTCTTTTGGGTACATGTCTGGAAGTTGAGTTGACATTGGTCCTCAGCTACGTCAGTTGCTTTTTTAGAAGTCTACGAGTTTGCTTTCCTATCCGCTTTGGTGTATGGAACTATTGCCCGGTAAATGGATGAAATCCAATCTTCGTTTACGTCCGTTGCATGGTTTCATACCTAGGGTTCGTTCATAAGGTTAAGATTAGGATAAGGGTCATGTTAAGTCCGGTGAGTGGGTTGAACTGATTCCCCACTTACGTCAGTTGCTTCATGACTATCTACCTAGCCTTAAATATGATACAGATGGAATAGCAAACTAAATAGAGTTCAAGCTTCATCTTATTGAACATTGGTATTGTATAATAGCAGAATTATGTCAACAATTCATAGCGGAATATGAGATTTTAAATTACGTCCCTTGGTATAGCGTCCATTCAGTCTGGTTTCACACATCCCCCATACAATATATATACATAATAACAATAACAATTAACTTTAACAACAACTTTTCCCCTTCATTCTTTTAGTTATTTGCGAGTGTTAGCTAGTTGTTGGAATGTAATTTTATAGATAGTATAGGTACAGTAGAGATAGAATAACCATTTAAATTAAAGTTCACATTTTTTTTTCTCAAATCGATTACTTTCCTTTTTTTATTTTCCCTTTTTCATTCACGTATTAGTTTTGAGTATCTTAGGTAAGTTTAGTTTACAATGTCTGAACCAGGCCCTAGTCGCCTAAGTAATATATCAGAAAGATATCCACTTCGTAATAGAACTAATAAGAAAAATAGTAGAGTAGAGGAAAGGCCCGATCATTTAGGCAATATTTCGGAAGGCCAGGGAATGGAAAACCCTCAAGATAGTCCTGCTGCTAGCCCTCCTCAACATCCTGTGGTACAAACGGCGAATAACACCAGCCCGCCTACTCCTATAAGGTCTGACGAAGCAAGCGAATCCGCGCAGTTTGGACAGTATGTACAAGACGTCGTATCCGCAACTGTTGGCATAAGTCGCACGGACGAGCTTCGCTGTATACGAGAAGAGCTAGAAAGGAACCGTGTAGCTATGCAACAGGAAGTATCGGCATTAATTAGGGCAGCTTTAGGGAATGTTACTTTCAACCATCCTTCCGTGCCATCCCCCGACAATAGACAAGATCCCCCTATTCCCCCAACATCGATAAACCCACTGAGCTATGATGTCAACAGACAGCCTGGAGTTGTTCCCAGACCTGCGGCTCCGCAGCCTAGCATCTCTCCTATGGTATGTAGACATGTGGGGAACAAAAAAAAAATAAATTTCCTTCTCGTTAGGAAGGTTTGAGAACCTGTTCTGTAGACTTAGAAGGGGTCAGCAAAGTTTAGCCCAGTTGAGAACCCATCAGTGTTGGTGTGTTGATTGGTGTGGGGAGTAGGTGAGAAAAAAATATGTAACAAGGGGGCTGCTCCGCGTGGTATCTAATATGAGAGGAGTATGGCCTTGAAAAAATAGAGCTCGGAAGATGTCGTACGTTTTATGTAAATTTTCCCCTTACACACGGTATATGCAATCATACCATGCGAGAGAAGCAAAATACGGGACGATCGTTCGACGTTACCGCAACCGAGCATTGATTCGCGAAAAGCATCTCCAAGCGATATAAGTCAGGCCACGCCGATTTGGTGCGCTTTTTGAATTTTGAGTGTCGGGTAATGCATGCTTGTGCTGCAGTCGGGGATTCTATCGCGGAAGTACAGTGTACTCTATCGATTATTTTATCGGTAAATTAAAAGCGCCTTAAGAAATTAATAAAAGAATAAAAGTATATTTTCGCGAATAGTAATCGACCTAAAATTCGCAAGACTTTGCGTGTCAGTCGTTCGCGCCGCAGTGACCTGTGTAACTTTTTTCCACATCATAAACCGTGTCCAAGAACCGGCCATAAAGAAGCATAGTGCATAGTGATTCCCAATCCCCTCCACCATTTCGAGCAAAAATTGCTAAACTCGATTTGATTCAGTGGAAATATCACTACCAAGACAAAAAGAAAAAGAAAAAAAAAAGGTCATAATCACAGTGTCGTGAAATTAGTCCGTGCACTCAAAGAACACGAAGTCGAACCTGCAACCCGCACGCTAAATGTTAGCGAGATCGGTATCCACCCCGCTTACTCCGACCCCACTGCTCGTTTTGTCCCGTCTAAATATACGGCAGTGCACCAGCAACAAAAGACCGTAGTCCTTAGTTTAAATCAATCGTGACGTCTTCGGTGTTTCTTCCTGTCAAAGTTTACCCCGACGAGAACCCAAGACTTCGCCTCTTTCACCACATCCCCGCATGAAGCCAGCAGCATCATCAACACATCATCTTCGCTCATCCTAAAGTATTAAATAATTATTATAATCTCCAATAAAGTGTATAGGAGAGCCAAGCTCTGTCTAGGGATTTTGTTTGTAAAGTTCGCTCCATCATGTGTACGTAAATATTTTTTCTCTTTTTCGGATAGCTTAGCAGTGTGAAAAGAAAAACGCACCACGTCACCACGGGCGGAGAATGATATGCATACCATACCCCTCACCCCTGAGAATTCATCGCGTAATCATCAGTAGAGAGCAATGGTAAGTGATCGAGTTGCATTTATTTACGTATACATATATAACCTTGGTAAAGTGAACTTAGTTTTTTTGTTTTGAGTTGTCCCCAACGGATGACAATAGTTTTTTTTTTCTATCGCTTGTACATAGGGCATTCGATTAAAAAGGAAAAGTTATAATTTACTTTAGAATTGCGAGCATCTTAATTAAACACTCGATGCGAAAAGTTTGCTGCCACGTATACACATTTCAAGTACATAAATTGTTAAAAAAAAATACACATAAAATTTCGCTCCGCATTATATAACGATCATATGTTTCAGTTCGAAACGAAATAAATGTACATTTTAAACTTAAGTTGTATTGAGGTAGATTTGTTCGAGGCAAGATTTCCCTTATTATTCAAGGATGAAAAGTGTCTGAATTATCGACGCACCTAGGATTAGTTTCTAGTTTTAAGTATATATTTTTTTGAATTTTTTTTAAATAAATGTATATATTTCCCATTAGGGATTGGATGAAATTACTCTGCTTTTCCTTTCGGTGAATTTGGTTTTTCCTAGGTGATGAATCCTTTTTTTCTTTTCTTTTGGGAAGTTTTATCTCTAGGATGATGCAGCGGTAAATTTAGTTATCTAGGTGGATGTGATCGCTCGTAGAACGCGCAAAGAAGGATGACTCAACTATTGGGATAAACTCGGTTAAAGAGCCGAATTAGGGGCTACCACCAATATGACAGAGTGGCGTGGTAGCCATGGAAGTACTAACCCTTACGATAGTAGGGTAGTCTGTTGGGGTGGGCACACTCAAGGGGAGCGAATAACATCCTAAGCTCTCCACCTCTTTTCGGTCCGGCGTAGATACATAATACAACCTAAGACATTTCGGGCTCCTCTCTGCAAATCTCTTTAGTAACCAACATCTAATCTACAGACATGGAAAATGCGTAACACAGTCCAACGTCACATCAGAAAGATCCCCTCCCCCATCCGACGAGCTGAGACCTGGAGGAAGCTAGCATGTCTGATGCTGTAGTGGCTTGGACACCCTTCATATTCAGTGGCCTGGACTGACTCAAGGAGTCCTGTGGTCTTGTGTCATAGAGGTGGCATATGGATATGAAGGATTCTAAAGGGGTGGTTGTTCAGACTAGCTATACATCGGTTTGACCGAAGTGCGGTGACCTAGGTAAGGTAGGGGTTATACCTCTTGCTTCTGCGTGCTTAAATCGACCACCCCTGGTGATAGTTTCGTTACAGACAATTTCCTGAGACTATTTAGTCATATGCACGTCGGCGATCATTTTCAACATCCCGAAACGATACCCGCGGCTTCGCCCTCGAATTCATTCGATAGATTCCATAACTATCACAAATGGGGAATCAAGTTTGATAACGTCAAAATGACAGTCGACGATTTCCTATTTCGTTTAGAAAGGCTGAAGGAATCGTTTCACGTTACGTGGGTTGATGTAGTCAACAACTTCCATCATTTCGTTTCTGGGCAATTTGAAACGTGGTTCTGGGTGTATCTTAGAGGTAGCCCTTCAGTCAAATGGACCAATCTGTGTCTCTCTCATAGAGCAATACGGAAGCATAGAATCGGACTTTGAGCTTTCGCGAAAGATGTCCGATCGACGTCAAGGGCTGCATGAATCTTTCGACCGATTCTTTGGGGATTTAATGCAGTTGAATTCGAGATTACGTGTCCCGAAAACGAATCGTGAAATCATTGAGATTATTAAGCTAAATATAAAAAGAAAAGTGGCTGAACATCTCATTAAATTCAATACGCATAATATTCCCGAGATGGTTCATGTCTGTCGCACCATTGAAAAGTTTATCAATGAAAACGACTTTCAAAGGCAACGTTACCAGCAAGCACCTCCAGTGCGTCGGAACATCAACGAGATTTCGGATCCAGTTGAAGTAGCGCATTGTCTTCGCAGTCTCAAGTCGAGGCCGTTAATTTTCGAAAAAGAACGTCTGGCGCCCTAAGGTGCTGGAATTGTAAGGAGCAGGGACACACTTTTTTTGACTGTCCTACCCCGCAGCGGGCGCTCTTTTGCTTTAAATGTGGTCGTGATAACACAACCACCCCGCATTGTCCAGTTTGCACGGGAAACGCCCAGCAGAGCAATACTCCAACCGGGGAAAATTGGTCCAGGAGACACGATCCGGTGAATTAATCCAAAAAACAACCAAATCACAACCCGTTACGATACTCAAACGTCATCTAGAGTCATCTACCCCAGTCGATTTTGAAAAGAACACACATTTCCCTATTCCTCCGCGGAAGTCCCTACATCAGCGACTAAATGATTAATACAGAGCGAGAGTCAGCATTTTCAGCAGTCCACCGGTGCCAGTAAAAATACAAAAGCTAAGGAATCGTTTCGATGGGAAAAAGAAGTTGTACCAAGCAATTGCTGCAACTACGTTACAATCTTACCCAGACGATCCGCGCCCTTATGCAAACGTAAATATTTTCGGTAAAGATTGGCTAGGACTTTTGGATAGCGGAGCCTGTATTAGTTGTTTAGGAGCTGGTGGTGTAGAATTCCTTCGCAATAACAATATGCCCTATAAACCTTTTTCATCTATGGTCACCACAGCTGATGGTAAAGAACAAAGCATTGTCGGCAAGGTCAATGTCAAGGTCAGGTACAAAAATCAAGTCGAAGATATTACTCTATACGTCGTACCATCTCTAACGCAAGAGTTATATCTAGGCGTAGATTTTTGGCAGAAATTACACATAGCCCCAAGCCTTATTGCCGAATTAGGTGGTAAATCGTTCGACTTAGGAAGCATTGGCGCAGACCGAGATGTGTCGAGTGAAGATCCAATTGGAAAGAACTTACTTTCATTAGCCCACCAGTTGTCGGACGAGGATCTGGACTCCGTTATGCCGTTAGCCTGTTCCCCTCCTCACTATCCTGTATCTCAGGCGGTACAAACCCTTCTATATGCGCAGTTGGACCGTATGTTAGCGTTGGATGTGATCGAGGAAAGTTCAAGTTCGTGGAGCTCCCCAGTTGTCCTTGTAAGGAAAGCTGAGAAAAACCGGTTGTGCTTGGACGTTCGAAAACTTAACCTTGTCACTAAAAAGGACGCATACCCCTTGCCGCATATAGAGGGTCTGCTAGGACGCCTTTCAGATACATACTTCATCTCAGGTGTGGATCTGAAAGACGCCTTTTGGCAGATACCGCTAGAGCAAAGATCGAGGGAGAAGACCGCTTTTATACCGTCCCCGGGGGGCCATTGTATCAATTCAAGGTGATGCCCTTTGGCCTATGCAACGCGCCGCAGCGTCTTTGCCGACTGATGGACAAGGTCATCCCGCATGAAGAAGGCAGAAGAACCATTAATGTAGAGAAATCCAAATTTTGCTATAGGGAACTAAAATATCTTGGGTTCATAGTAGGTAATGGTACACTAAAAGTAGATCATAGCAAGGTAGCAGCCATTCAAGATTTCCCGATACCAAAGAACGTCCGCCAAGTCAGACGTTTCTTAGGAATGGCCGGTTGGTATCGGAGGTTCGTCCCCAATTTTTCTTCCTTTGCATCACATCTCTCCGATACTTTGAGAAAAGGCGTTAAGTTCAGTTTCGGTGAGAAGGCGGTAGAACCATTCAACAACATTAAAAAAATGGTAACGTGTGCACCAGTCTTAGTCAATCCAAACTTCGACAATTCGAATGCAAGTTAGACATAATTTGGGCCTCGCAATTTTTTCGGTTTTTTTTTTGGTTACGGTTGCGTTTGTTCTAGTCCCTTTTTCGCAAGTTTCAGGCATATAAATAATGTAACCCCCGTCCAGGACTTGTGGCAAGATCCCGTGCCCTTCGTTGAGCTACCGGGTGGAAGATTATGCCTGCGCCGCAAGTGGCCTGGACACCCCTCCTTCTAGTCTGCCCGGACTGACCTAAAGGTCCTGTTAGTTTGGGTCATAAGGGTGGAGGTAGTGGTAGTGGGACGTGGGAGGGCCGTTCTCGATCTCTAGTTTTAGTGGTTGAATTTTCGACCATCATCGGTCTAGGTCTTCGCCGGCACGGGTGATAGTGCCGGAATGGATCTTGTCGATTCCAATTGAGCTAATGCTCCCAAAAAGCATCTCGTCCACTTATGGCTGAGGTCGGGGTTCGTTACAGGTGGCGCCGAACGTGGGGCCCGAAATTTTGTCATAATAACTACTTCGGTTAGCATTGTAGTAAAGATGCAATTGCGCTTACATTCTGTAAGTTTTGCGGTATGCATACATGTTCGATATTTTGCTTTCTAGCCTGTCCGGTCAGTGAGTCGAAGACTGTTCCTCACCGTCAGCGTTGCAGCATTGGAAATCAAAAATCGATTAACTATAAACCAATATTTTTCTTCTGAAATGTTTCCTTCGTTTTTCTTTTGGGTGCATGTCCGGTAGTTGAGTTGACATTGGTCCTCAGCTACGACAGTTGCTCGCGTTTAGAAGTCTACGAGTTTGCTTTCCTATCCGCTTTGGTGTATAGAACTATTGCCCGGTAAATGGATGAAATCCAATCTTCGTTTACGTCCGTTGCCTGGTTTCATACCTAGGGTTCGTTCATAAGGTTAAGATTAGGATAAGGGTCATGTTAAGTCCGGTGAGTGGGTTGAACTGATTCCCCACTTACGTCAGTTGCTTCATGACTATCTACCTAGCCTTAAATATGATACAGATGGAATAGCAAACTAAATAGAGTTCAAGCTTCATCTTATTGAACATTGGTATTGTATAATAGCAGAATTATGTCAACAATTCATAGCGGAATATGAGATTTTAAATTACGTCCCTTGGTATAGCGTCCATTCAGTCTGGTTTCACACATCCCCCATACAATATATATACATAATAACAATAACAATTAACTTTAACAACAACTTTTCCCCTTCATTCTTTTAGTTATTTGCGAGTGTTAGCTAGTTGTTGGAATGTAATTTTATAGATAGTATAGATACAGTAGAGATAGAATAACCATTTAAATTAAAGTTCACATTTTTTTTTTCTCAAATCGATTATTTTCCTTTTTTTATTTTCCCTTTTTCATTCACGTATTAGTTTTGAGTATCTTAGGTAAGTTTAATTTATAATGTCTGAACCAGGCCCTAGTCGCCTAAGTAATATATCAGAAAGATATCCACTTCGTAATAGAACTAATAAGAAAAATAGTAGAGTAGAGGAAAGGTCCGATCATGTAGGCAATAATTCCGTTAGCCTGTTCCCCTCCTTTGCCACTATGGGCTTGGGTCAGACCCATTTGGAGGAACATACGATTGATACCGGGGACGCCGAGCCTATAAAACAGCGTCACTATCCTGTATCTCCGGCGGTACAAACCCTTCTATATGCGCAGTTGGACCGTATGTTAGCGTTGGATGTGATCGAGGAAAGTTCAAGTTCGTGGAGCTCCCCAGTTGTCCTTGTAAGGAAAGCTGAGAAAAACCGGTTGTGCTTCGACGTTCGAAAACTTAACCTTGTCACTAAAAAGGACGCATACCCCCTGCCGCATATAGAGGGTCTGCTAGGACGCCTTTCAGATACATACTTCATCTCAGGTGTGGATCTGAAAGACGCCTTTTGGCAGATACCGCTAGAGCAAATATCGAGGGAGAAGACCGCTTTTACCGTCCCCGGGAGGCCATTGTATCAATTCAAGGTAATGCCCTTTGGCCTCTGCAACGCGACGCAGCGTCTTTGCCGACTGATGGACAAGGTCATCCCGCATGAAGAAGGCAGGCTTAACCATTAATGTAGAGAAATCCAAATTTGGCTATAGGGAACTAAAATATCTTGGGTTCATAGTAGGTAATGGTACACTAAAAGTAGATCATAGCAAGGTAGCAGCCATTGAAGATTTCCCGATACCAAAGAACGCCCGCCAAGTCAGACGTTTCTTAGGAATGGCCGGTTGGTATAGGAGGTTCATCCCCAATTTTTCTTCCTTTGCATCACATCTCTCCGATACTTTGAGAAAAGGTGTTAAGTTCAGTTTCGGTGAGAAGGCGGTAGAATCATTCAACAACATTAAAAAAATGCTAACGTGTGCACCAGTCTTAGTCAATCCAAACTTCGACAAACCATTCATAATACTCTGCGATGCCTTTTCAACTGGTATCGGAGCAGTATTATGCCAGGAGGATGAAACTGGTGTAGAACGACCAATTTTCTACTACTCCCATAAATTGAACAATGCACAAAGGAATTACACGGTAACAGAGAGGGAATGTTTAGCTGCTGTCATGGGGGTTACCAAATTTAGGCCATACATTGAAGGATACAAATTTAAAATAATAACGGACCATGCAAGTTTAAAGTGGCTTATGGGCTTAAAGGACCTCAAGGGAAGATTAGCGCGTTGGAGTCTAGAATGGAGTCTAGACGATTTCCTGTTGTTTGTAATTAATAACACCTAATTCAAATAACTACATTTTGGGCACACCTATTTTGGAAAAATTCCAATTTGAATTTTAAGACCGAAATAATCATTTTCTAAACAAAAATAAGCTATTCAGCTAAGACGCGGAAATATGTGACCAACCATCATGCGATCCGGCTGTGGCTGTGTGAGTAAAAAAAAGGCGTCCCAAGTGGAGCCTATAAAAAGCCCGGTCACGCTAATTTTGCTCTCTTCTTGCTTGGTTTTGCGGAAATTAAAGACTTCAGGTCTTGTAAACGTGTCGTCATTTTTCAATCAGGTTGTTCATATGGCGAAGTGCCAAGTCGAAGGAAAAAGGAAAAAGGAAAAATTTAAATAACTAAATAAAAGAAAAAGGTTTTGTGACTAAAGGTGAACTACAAAAAAAAAAAAAAAAAAACACGTAAAACTAAAATAAGTGCGGTGTACGATCTAACCCCAACAAAGATCGAGTGAACAAAGTGAGGAAAGACCAATTTAGTGGCTATAAATCCAAGTGGCGACACCTAATATCGCCAACACCTGTGCAAAGTGCGTTTAATTGCCCCTGCCCCAAGCGCATTTTTTATTATTTATTTATTTATTCTTTATTTATTTCTTTAAAAACGTTATAACTAAATATGTTAACTGCGAAGCTCATGGCTTATCTGCAGGTGATTGCGTTTCAAATATTTTCATGTTTGGAAGTATTACAATAAAAGGTGAGCTTAAATGTTAATACTGTTTTTAAAAAACTAAAATTGTATGTTAAAGTATTAATAATTTAAAACAAAAATTAATTAGAGTTAAGGAAATAGTTTTTAAGATCTTTTTTGCGTTTTTTGAAATTAACTATATTTTTTAGGTTAGCTGGTAGTGAGTTCATCAATGTTGGAATACTGTGAGCTAATTGTCTTCGTCCATATTTGTCAAATACTCCAGGTATTTCGAGAAGTTGTTGTGCTCGTCTTCTAGTGTTCTGATTATGACGTATGGGTTGTTGGAAACGTGAGTCATTGTAGTACTTCAGAGCTGCCGTCATCTTAAATATGCTCTTGACGTCTAGAAATTGAAATGGATTATTGTTATTTTCTATAATTTTTACCAGATGTCGTTGGAGGTTATGTATTTTGTCCAAGTGCGTTTTCGATGCATTTCCACAAGCCAGAATGCCGTACCGAATTCTCGATTCAGCCAGTGGAACGCCATAGATGCTCTTCTTCTCTTCGCTGACTACGTTTGCAATCTTCACCCTAAATGTTCTGTCAGATAAATAGTTATTTAGCCACTTTGCTACCTTTCCTCTAATTCCGATCTGACATAGGCAATCTAGCAGCTTGTCGTGCACCAGCGTGTCAAAGGCTTTACTGAAATCCACAAACATAACTAGCACGTGGTGGTTTTTATTCAAGCCGGTGGTAATAACGTTCGACATCTCTCCCAATAGTCTTCCAGTACTCTTTCCTTTTTGAAACGCATATTGGTTTGGTTGCAAAACATTGTGTTTACTTATAAATTTCTTTAAGCGATCAACAAAAATCTCCTCCATACATTTTTCTATCACAGGTAACATCGAAATTGGTCTGTAGTTTCAAATTTCTACATGTTCTATTTCTGCAAGAAAAATGTTCCAATTTTTCCTCATGGACCGAATATTAAAACACACACAGCAAAAAGTTTTATTTTTAAGAAAACTTTTGTCAATGCCGGTAAAACCATTGATTACCTTAAAATCGACATCAGCTTCATTATTTGTTTTCTCCATTGTTTTCATTACGTTGCTTTGTGTTTCTTTTTTACTCAATTTGTAAGCTATTAAATGAGTATTTTACTAACATCACTAGCTGAGCTGATGTGAATCGAATCTGTGTTGTCTTCTCTTCTTGCAAATATTTTGCCAGCTGTCTCCCACTTAAATCTCCAACTGCACTCTCTAGCCTTGTTCTTCGCTAGCCAGAGCAAGTGCTTGTTTGTTGGTGTCAGGTGGTTGTTCACAAACACAACTGCATCGCCCTGTGTCTCTCTGTTTACCTCATTGTTCTGCAAGTTTTCTCCTACCTTGGACAGTTGGACTCTTCTTTGCAATTTCGCGTTTTTTACGAAATTCGCTTTTCGTGCATAACTTGTAAATGAGACAATAAATCGAAGATTTTTTTGCATTTCTTTTGTTTGTTCTATAGATGTCAGCTATGTCGGTTACTTCTATCACGCAGTTAATAGTTTTACCTATAGCTTGAATAACTTCAGTTAAATTTTCGTTTGTTGTCGGTGGAATATTCTTGACTTCAATGTTGTTTTTCAGCAGTTGTTGTTCCAGTGTGTTAACTTTAGTTTCCATAAGTAAAATTTGCTGATCTTTACGTGCATTACTTTCTTTAAGTTTCTTTATCTCGTCTGAAAGCTTCTTGAGAAGATCATTATTGTTCAACATGTGTTGATTGATTTGCTCGTATTTATGTGCTACAAATTCGCAACTTGATTTAATGTCAGCCATCTCGTTACGGAGTGTTTTCATCTCATATAGCACGGCAGTGTTGTTGTCATTATTTACTGGTGCTGCTACGGGTACTATTCCCTTTGGAGAAATTGGACTTCTTAATCTTTTCGGGGCAGGCTGAGTTGGGGATGCAACATTTTGGTTTTCCTTTCTGCACATCCCGCAACGCCATTCCTCCTTTTTGGCTAGGGTCGTCTTCCTATAGGATCTCTCCGAAATTGTAGTGCAACCAAAATGCATTTTACGATCGCACCTATCGCAAGTCACGAAATCCCCCTCGGCAGGGAGGTGGGCAGAGCATTCGCCACATGAAAACATTGTTATTAATTTAAGAGAGGATATGAAACAACTGAAAAATTTGGTTGAAGAGACACAAAAACTGTTTAAAATATCAAGTTTGCTTTAAATCGATTTCGGTGAATTCCACAATTTTGATTTTAATGTCAGTATTTTATGCGTATTACACAAAAATAATTAAAAAAATAACACTTATATTCAAGTCTCTGTCTTTACACTCACTATGCAATACCATATATCGCTTTATAAATTGTTTTTAAAAGCTTTTTAAGAAATTTCCTTGGAGTCGACTCTAAACACAACTGATTACTTCCAAATGCTAATACGCTATATACGCATGGGGAAATCCAGTCACAATTTTGCGCCCAAACACCAATGAACTTAATCCACACCACTTCCATTTATTTCCCCCAACGTGGCATTTTTTATTTCTTCCATCCCCACCAACACGTGTCATCAAAAAAGGAAACACACAAAGTCCTTCTAAACACCCAACTCCATCGCGGTCACATTTTCTCCACGCACACTCAGACACCAAAAAGACAAAACCCAATCCAATCCAACCCAACCCCATGAAATTTGTCCCAAAAGCACCCCACACCCACGTGCATACCAAGAAACAGAAAAAAAAATCATAATTACCCCTGAAGGAAACGAAAAGTGATCGTGCACATTATTTTTCATATGACGCCGAAAGAAAGAGCATTCCACACCCTGTATGAAAAGCCGCAAACCCATCTGGGAAATTCATCAAAATCATCCAGCAATCAACATACACCAGCCATCTCCACCATTCACCTTTGCCGTAGACCATCGGGTCACCTGAATCCATCCGCAATTCATTTCGAATAAAATTCGACGATTAACATTGCATCTTCTAGGTTGTAGCAAAAGCTAAGTTTTTTTCCATTCAATTCCATTTCATCCATATTTTATTTTTTTCTTGATTATTTATATTGTAAAAGTTCGTTCAAACTCCTGATCAAAGATCACAACCGGGGTAAGTGAGTTTTCATATTTTCCATTTTGAACGAACTCCATTAAGATTATTATACCTAGTTTGATTTCCTTGCTCCTGTTTATAGTTTTTTTTTGAGCAGTAAAGAACTGCATTAATTTGTTAATTGAACAAGTGCCGTAATGAGTGACTTGTGTAAACATTACTTTAGTTTTACCGTAAAGATACTTTACTTGAAGAAGGAATTTTGGCTTAGCTCGTGTGCTATTTTTCCTAAAAGTATGCCTAAAGTATAGATCAATTTTATAGATAAAATGTGCTCATTGTGAATTGAATTCTTTTGAAATTTTTTTGCTTACGTCAGGAAATGTTATAATTTCTTCGGTAAGCTATGAAGCAACATCGAAATAAATTTAATTAATACGTCGATACCTATATCTATTTTATTAAACGAAAATAAAATACCGGATGAAACCACTGCTCGAATGTTAGAAATGTATTTATTGATATCATGTTCCGTTGCATAATTTTCGGGAGAATTAAAAATATTTTAATTATATCATTACGATAGTGGATAAGGTAGTTAGATAGTATGCAATAAAATACCTTTTTTATACTTTTGAGTAAAGAAACAATATTTTTCATTTTGAAGTTGAAGGTTCCGTTTCCGCTCGATTTGTTGACATGGTTTTGAAAGTGGTCGTTATCTTAATTTTTATTTTTGAGTGCTAGATTTTGAAATGGAGTGTTAGAGTTTAGGACGAGGGGGATGTGTGTGACTAGCCGGAGAATATACCGCGAGGAGGGACGATGCTGATAGTTATCTGACTTATCCAGCTCTTGTTTTGGAGTTGAATATCCCAAGTAACAATTTTACTTCGGTAAGGCGCTATCGAAGCTATTTCCCCTCCCGCAATATTAACTGCATAAGACCTATAAGAAACAAATTTGGCGCACTTTATACAGGTAGGGCACTACCGAAACCTTATAGAGGCCTTATAGAAACTTTATAGAAACCTTATAGAAACCTTATAGAAGCTTTACAAAAGCACAAAATATGAAAAGTAAAATATATTTTTTTTGATTATTCTTGAACTTTTCCAATTTCTTATTTTGTTTTTCGGATTAATAAACATTATCTATCTACTATAATTGATTTGCAATTTTCTTTCAGTGAATACTCCCCGTATATAATTTATATTTATATTTTACTTACAACGGGTCGCACTGAGAATCGAACTTGAGTCCTGCTGAGTAGTACTCCAATACACTACCCCTAGGCTAATTCGTCATAATAATGTACAGTGGTAAATCTCAACTACTTGATACATTTCAGAATTTCGGTAAGACTTCCAATCGCCAGTCGTTAATTGCATGACATTTCATTGCTTCTATAATGCCTTCTGTGAGAAGCTCTAACGAAGCTTCTACTTCCAACCACAAGCTTTACCGAAGCAATAACTTTCCACCATCTCCTCACTCATTTTCAGAGGTCTTATAGAGATCTTAACGAAACTTAATTTCATATCCCTCTATAAAGCCTGCGTGTATGCTTCGCAAAGGACGTACAGAAGTTATTTTGGAAACAATTGCTTCGAAATCGGTCTACTTCGGTAAGCAAATCCTATAGAGACCCTATCGAAATGGTTGCCTACAGAAATTACCAATTTGAACCTTACCGATGTCAAATTGTTACTTGGGATGGAACGGTAAGCGAGTTTGCTATTTAGTGTAGTAAACGCAAGTTGACTTAGTTGTCTTAGGGGCTGTCGTAATAGAGCGCCGCGATAGCCAAGGTAGCTAAATTTACATTTAGCTAGGGGTGGCCCAGCTCAAGGAGAGATCTACCATCTAACTCTCCGCCTCATTTTCGCTATGGAGGCACCTAACTGAATGCAAGTTAGACAAAATTCGGGCCTCGCAATTATTTCGTTTTTTTTTTTGGTTACGGTTGCGTTTGTTCTTGTCCCTTTTTCGCAAGTTTCAGGCATATAAATAATGTAACCCCCGTCCAGGACTTGTGGCACGATCCCATACCCTTCGTTGAGCTACCGGGTGGAAGATTATGGCTGCGCCGCAAGTGGCCTGGACACTCCTCCTTCTAGTCTGCCCGGACTGACCTAAAGGTCCTGTTAGTTTGGGTCATAAGGGTGGAGGTAGTGGTAGTGGGAGGGCCGTTCTCGATCTCTAGCTTTAGTGGTAGAATTTTCGACCATCATCGGTCAAGGTCTTCGCCGGCACGGGTGATAGTGCCGGAGTGGATCTAGTCGATTCCAATTGAGCAAATGCTCCCAAAAAGCATCTCGTCCACTTATGGCTGAGGTCGGGGTTCGTTACAAATTCCAATCATGTGCCATCCAAGGAATTTCCATAAGTGTAGAAACGGGTAGTGGGCAAATATCTGTTGCAGCAGTATACTGCTCTCCTAGCTATAGACTAAAGAAAAACGATTTTAAAAGTCTTTTCCGCATATTTCACAATCGATTAATCGCGGGAGGGTATTTTAATGCCAAGAATAAATATTGGGGATCTAGATTAACAAATACTAGAGGCAGAGAATTATATGAAACTATTAAAGAAGTCGGCGGCAAATATCACTCAATGGGGAAACCTACCTACTGGCCTACAGATAGGAATAAAACCCCAGATCTTGTAGACTTCTTTATATCCAAAAATATATCTTCAAATAAAATAAATATAGAAGAAGGCCCTGATCTTCAATAAGATCATTTCTCAATACATTTGGCGATAGAATAATAATATAAGAACATAGCAGTGGCGTGGCGTGAACATTATCAAATGGGAAGTCGAAGCAAAACCTTAGACTTGTGACCCTGTGCAACTTTAAACAAAATCATACATTGCACATTTGCAAAATCGTTTTCAGAGTACCTATACTAAATTCACTAAAGTCATGCAATGCAATCTGCCAACTGAATTTGTAAACCAAAACACACCCTTACCTACCTCAACATACTACCTGCAATTATTCACACAAGAGACAATAAGAAAAGAAGAAGTAAAAGAAATTCGAATAACTCGAAGAAAAGCGCATTATTTGGTTCATTATCATAATAAAATAAACACATACGACATACCCAAAACACAACCCAGTGGCCATGGCATGGCCAGTACCAGTACTCAGCTCTGGGAAGAAAAAAAGGAAATACAAACAAATGTTCACTCAGT
This sequence comes from Cheilosia vernalis, assembly GCA_949126925.1. Classification (NCBI taxonomy): domain Eukaryota; kingdom Metazoa; phylum Arthropoda; class Insecta; order Diptera; family Syrphidae; genus Cheilosia; species Cheilosia vernalis. The sequence goes on from OX421358.1 coordinate 49,056,260, forward strand.
ATTCGGCAGTCAAAATGAACTTTGTAAGAACCGCGAATAACTCGAAAAAAGCGGGTTATTTTCTACAATGGGTGTTGAACAAAGAGGTGTCAGACTCAGACAAAGTACTCAGGGAAGAAAAAAAGAGATAACATGAAAATTTTCTCTCAACATGAACTATAAAGTGAGAACTTTAATAACCCGACATATTTTGGGTTACCTATTACCTTCGCTTTGTCGCGATGAGACGATCACGAAACACGAAGTTGTATGAAAATGGATATACACAAAATTTTTATATGAGTGCTTTTGTGTGTGTACCATTTGGTGAGTATTCAAATTCATTTGGTAGTATTTCATGTATATTCGGTTTTTGGCAGACAGATAGTGTTGCCTGGTGGAGATTTCAAAAGGTAACTCGGTAGGAATCGAGTTATATGGACGCCACGCCACTGGAACATTGCCCTAAACTAGTTAATAGACTGACAGATTAGAACCACTTCAGGCAGAAGTTGGAAGAATGTATCTAATTATCATCAGCTATTCAAACAGAAGATCAACTAGAAGAAGCAGTGCAAATATTTACACTGGATATACAAAAAGCTGCATAATTTTGCAGAGTACCTTGAGAACGTCTTCAAACCTTATGAAGATAAAGATTATCAAGGAAACAAAGAAACGTGCGAAGAAGACAGACCTATTCGGCCGGTAACAGCTAAAGAACTTGCCAAAGAAATCAAAGAAGGCATAAACATAAAAAAAGCCCCAGGGTTCGATTTAATCACAGGGGAAATTTTAAAACAATTTCCTCGAAAAGGTTTAAAAAAACTAGCGCAGATTATAAATGCTGCATTTAAATTAAGATATGTGCCAAGCATGTGGAAGGTCGCGGAGGTAATAATGATACCAAAACCAGGTAAACCACCTAGGGAAGTAGCCTCATATCGCCCAATATCGATACTACCAATGTTGTCCAAGCTATTCGAAAAAATGCTGGCAAAACGTCTGCAAAAAATTATTCATGAAAAATCGCTACTTCCAAATCATCAATTTGGGTTTAGAAACAAGCACTCTACAATTGATCAGGTGCATAGAATCACAGATAAAATCGAAAAAGCATTTGAGGAGAAAAATGTGTGCTCTACAGTATTTCTTGATATAGCACAAGCTTTCGATAAAGTCTGGCACAAAGGACTGATACACAAACTACAAAAGCAACTGCCGAAGCAGTATTCGACTATTCTGGAGTCTTATATATCAGATCGATTCTTCAGAATTAAGCAAGATACAGAGTGTTCAACATTAAGAGAGATTAAAGCTGGTGTACCGCAAGGCAGTGTGCTAGGTGCAGTTTTATACCTACTCTTCACTAGCGATTTGCCTGAAAGTGTAGAAACCACTATAGCTACTTTTGCAGATGACACAGCCGTCCTTGCTGTGGTAGCAACTGTCGAAATAGCAACAAAAAAGCTTCAGACGGCAATAAACAATATTTCAGAATGGACTAGGAAATGGCAGAATAGATTAAATGACCTTAAGTCAGTCCATATTAATTTTACGTATAAAAACGTATCACACATTCCAGTCTACATTAACAACAATGTAGTAGAATTTTCTAACACAGCTAAATATCTAGGCATGACGCTAGACGCTAAACTGCGTTGGAAAGCGCACGTTAAGAAAAAAAAAGATGAGTTGAACATGCGATACAGTAAATTGTATTGGCTTATTGGGGGATACTCATCCCTGTCCAACTATAATAAGTTATTGCTATACAAGCAAGTTCTAAAACCAGTATGGACCTACGGGCTCCAATTGTGGGCATGCACATGCTAAACAAACTTACAAAAAATTCAGGTTTTCCAAAATAAAGTACTAAGGAACATAGTTAATGCACCTTGGTACATACGCAACGCCGATCTGCATAGGGATCTAAATGTTGAAATGGTTGAAGATGAGGTTAAGAAGGTTGCTCGGAGGCATAGAAATCGGCTTCTCAACCACGTAAACACAGAAATAACAGAACTTTTAAATAATGACAATGTAATCAGGAGACTGAGACGGATTAAACCTCTTGATCTGTAAGAATTAGCTAGGGCTAAGAAATTAGGTATTAATTTCAAACAAAACAAGTTTAAAAATCCGACAAACGGCGGATTTATTTCTTTAAATTCATTAAACTATTCAAAATATAATTTGCTGATTAGTCGTACGACTAGGTGCAATTTTTTTTCGGGATGGCTTATGCCAGTCCCCCGGGAGTTTTTTTAGATGAGTTAAAGTCCATCACTTTTGCAGAAGCATCCCTCGCGTATAGCTCTGCAATGTCTTTCGATGATTTTTTACTTCCAGCGAATTCCCAACACAAAAAAAAAAAAAAAAAAAAACGCATTGATGAAGAGTGGGGGGAGGAAGATCGAAATCGAAACGTCAGGCACAGGAAATTTCCTGGCGACCTGGCGAATTCGGATATGTATGGAGTGAATGAGAGTGAGAGTATGCATTGGTGATCATTAACGGTCGTGTAGTGTACCATGGCGAAAAAGCTGTGAGTAACGCTCAGAACACTGTTAATGATACCCGTTGCGGCTCAATGGTCGAATGCATGAGTGTGTGAGGTTCGAGAAAGGGAAATGTGGAAAAAAATAATCACTTTTTGGTTGGCCAGTGATTAGAGAGGAGGCAGTGTGCGAATTGCCAGTTTAGAGTTTTTTTTAAATCAAGAAGTTTTTTTTTGCGTTCATAATAAATTTTTGGAGAAATTTTTAAATAAAAAAGTTGTAGTCCGAAGTGTACGGACCCAAGACTGTAATAGAATACAAAGGAAAAGGAAGGAGATCAGGATAAAGGAGAAGTAGTGGCAGGACCGGTTGAGAAAATATAAAACGCCAGGACGGCGGGGTAGAGGAGACGAAGGAAGAGAAACCAGGGGCCTGTTTCATAGATCATACATCACATACATCACATACAACATACATTGAAATTATTTTAATACATCACATACAATTTTCTGTTTCATAGATTTCACTGGAAGTATTGTATGAAATAGTATTTTGTTGTTACGTTAACGGGCTCCCGACCCGTGAAGAGTCTCTGCCTGAGACACTGCAGCCTTCCATCCTCTGCGATCCCGGGCACGCTGCTTCCAGTTTGCTAGACCAAGCGCTCTGGCATCCGCGATGGCTTGGTCTTTAAAACGGAGGTTCGGTCTTCCTTGTCGCCTCGAACCTGGGGGCTGGGATTCAAAGATCCTCTTAGCTGGAGCATTGTCGTCCATTCGCTCGATGTGGCCGAGCCAATGTAGTCGACGTGTTTTGGCTTTTTGGACTACATCCACATCTTGGTACAGCTCATAGAGTTCGCGGTTGTATCTTCTCCTCCATTCGCCCTCCTCGCACACAGGACCAAAAATCCGACGAAGAATTTTTCTTTCAAAGGAGCCCAATATCAGCTCTCCCTTCCTGCTTATCGTCCAGCACTCGGCGCCATAAAGCAGAACTGGCAGGATGAGTGTTTTGTAGAGCGTACATTTCGTCCTTCGAGTTAGGAGTTTTGAACCCAATTGTTTTGCCAAACCGAAGTAGCAGCGGTTTCCTAGGGTAATTCTTCGCCTGATCTCCACTAGGGTGTCATTCGTGGAGTTCATATTTACACCGAGGTAGATAAACTCCTTAACTACCTCGAAATTGTTGCTATCAATAGTGACGTTTTGTCCTAGGCGGTGGACAGATGCGTTTTTGTTTGTTGATAGCATATACTTGGTCTTGTCCTCGTTTACTTCAAGGCCAACGAATTTCGCCTGTTCCTCAATCGCCGTAAAAGCCTCAGTCACGGCACGCTGGGAGCGACCGATGATGTCGATATCGTCCGCATACCCCAGTAGCTGAACGGATCTGTTGAAGATAGTGCCTTCCGTGTTGACACCTGCCCTGCGCACTATCTGCTCCAGCACGAGACTGAAGAAGTCACATGATAGCGCATCTCCTTGCCGAAATCCGGTGCATGTTTGGAATAGTTCGGAGGAGCTACTTCCAAATTGCACGTAGCAGCGCGTGTTCTCCAGCGTTACGCGACACAGCTGGATCAGTTTTGCCGGGATCCCGAATTCGGCCATCGCCATATAGAGCTCCTGACGATGAATGGTATCATATGCGGCTTTGAAGTCGATAAATAGGTGGTGAGTCTCGACTTGAAATTCATTGGTCTTTTCCAGGATTTGCCTCAGTGTGAAAATTTGGTCTATGGTCGATCTGCCGGGCCGGAAGCCACACTGGTATGTGCCGATTAGTGTGTTGCAGAACGGTTTAAGACGTTCACACAGTACGTTGGATAGGATCTTGTATGCGACATTAAGCATGGATATGCCTCGGTAATTCTTGCAAGACATAGGATCGCCTTTTTTGTAGATGGGACATATGGAGCTGATAGCCCAGTCATCGGGCATGCTTTCTTCCATCCATACCTGGTTGATGATTTGGTGCATGCGCCCTACCAAAACATCACCACCGTATTTGAAGAGCTCCGCTGGTAAACCATCAGAGCCTGCGGCCTTGTTGTTCTTAAGCTTTTTTATAGCTAAGCCAACTTCTTCTATACTGGGTGGTGGAACTGGTTCTTCATTGACTGGACGTGGGTTCTCTTCCTGCCCTATCACTCTCTCTACATGATGCCCATTTAGCAGCTGCTGGAAGTGCTGCTTAAACACATCTACTATTCCCTGCGCTTCGGTGACTAGGTCTCCTTCGCTGTTTCGAAGAGCCTGCGTTCCGGTCTTGAAGCCAGCAGCCAGTTGCTTGGCTTTCTTGTAAAATCTCCGGATGTTGTTTCGATCGCGAGACTCTTCGATCTCCTTGAGCTGGGAGGCTGCGTAAACCCTCTTCTTTCGACGCAGTATCTTCTTCTCCTCCCTCCTCCTGGCTCGATACTCTTCCCTCGCTGCCCTTGTTTTGCGCTGCAGCATCTTCATATGTGCATCTTCTGTCAACTTTTTCCGACGTACGCATTCATCATCATACCACGGGCTTTTTCTCTGGGGTGGCTGGTACCCTATAGTAGTTTCGGCTACCTCCTTGATGATGTCGCGATACTGGGACCACTGGTTGTTGGCGTCTGTGGTAGGTGAATGCACAGTGGGGAGTTTCTCACTCAGGCGCTCTCTGTAGACACTGGCTACTCCAGGTGTGCTTAGGCGTCCAACGTCGAATTTCTTCTTTTGAGCGGTTCGCAGCTTCTTCTCGTTGGACAGTCGAGCTCTGAATTTAGCAGCGACAAGAAAATGGTCAGAGTCGACGTTTGCCCCTCGGAATGTGTGCACGTCGAGGATGTTGGATGCGTGCCTAGCATCGATTAGCACATGGTCGATTTGGTTGGCGGTTCGACCGTCTGGAGAGCGCCAGGTTGCTGTGTGGATCCTTAGCCTTGGAAACCTAGTGCTACTTATCACCGTATTACGAGCTGCTGCAAAGTCAATTAGTCGGTAGCCGTTGTCTGTTGTCGTTTCGTGGATTCTGTGCTTACCAACTAACCCGCCAAAGATGTTTTCCTGACCGATTTTGGCATTGAAGTCCCCGAGCACAACTTTCACGTCATACTCCGGACAGGCTCCGTAGGCTCCATCCAGGAGGTCATAGAACTCCTCCTTGGTAGGGTCTTCAGCCTCATCGGTAGGGGCGTGTGCACATATTAGGCTAATGTTTTGGAAAGTAGCTTTGATGCGGATCACAGCCAGGCGATCACTTATCGGCTTAAAGTCAATAACTTTTGACCTAAGCCGATTTCCCACGACGAATCCGCATCCTAATACATGCAATCTTTTATGGCAGCTGTAATAAATGTCGCAATTTTTCCTTTTCATCATACCTGATCCTATCCATCGTATCTCCTGGACCGCGGTAATGTCTGCCTTGTACCGCGCGAGGACAGACTCAAGTTTTTGAGTAGCACCTGGAGTGTAAAGCGTCCGCACGTTCCAGGTGCATACTCTTAGATCATTGTCCGTTGACGTTCCGGGTCTGGTTGCCGTTTGAGGGATATTTTGTTGTATGTGATGTATTATTTTGACTCTTCATATTAATTAATTTTTATTCGCAAAGCCAGTTTGTTTTTCCTTTTAACACAACATTTGTGTTGAACGGAAATTGAAATAATAATGTTTTATATAAAACTATTTCATTTAAAAAGCATTAATAGATAATATCTGAAAAAGGATGTAATTTTTGTAGGGGATTATTTATATTTTGGTTGTGTGGAATTATATATGTATGTATATAAATAGGCCAGGGCGAATATATGCTTGATTTTTTTAGTTGGGAAGATTGTGCAGAGATGCAATGCTGTGTGTAGGTAAATTGTTTTCCAATATTTTGCGTTTAAGCCAGGTTACGAAAATGGTAGAAAATCTACCACTCTAGTATCGTATAAGAGTTGTTAGCCGTCTGAGAACATTTTAACTTCAATGATCCTTATTTCGTGGAGAAATTTATTATGCCCCGACGTGTGTTCAATTCTTGTTGAAGCTTTTGGGTACATTTATTGCACATCAAACAAATTCCAATGAAGCTTTAATACCATTATAGCAAATATTGTTACCCATTGTTACCACTTCATTGTCTTTTAGCAACTCATATTTGTGATTTACAGCAAAACCGATTGCTGTATGAAATGTATGATAAATTCATATTTTGTTGTATCAAAACAATGTATGATAAAGTTCTATGAAACAGAATCATACATTATTCCAATACTTCCAGTCGATTCTCCTAACATACATTGATGTATGACTGTTGATCATACAACGTTTCTATGAAACAGAAATAATACATCAGAAGTGTCTAAATCATACATTGTATGTAATGTATGATCTATGAAATAGGCCCCAGAACAAAAGGAAAGGTAAGTAGAGTTCTATAAAGTGATCGTTAGTTAGGTATTTGTTAAAATAAAAGTAATTCCGTTGGCTTCCGTTACGTAAAAATCCCGGAAAAGAGCGGGACGCGCTACCCTTTCCGTTGTTATTTTAACCGTTCGGACAACGCGATAACGAGCCAATTCCAACGGCTAGAAAACCGTCATCGGAACAAAAATTCAATTTTTTCGCATCCGACAATTTTTCTTTATAACGACCGTCTGGTCGCCTCGCTATCAATTCTTAAACAATTTACATCGTCAATAAATAGCCGTGCTCATATCGAGCTTTTATAACGCAAAATACCCACTTTGTCTTTGTTTTATCTTTTACCCTACAGCAATCATCGTCGGCATTATCTTAAAAAGGTTTAACAATTCCTTTCAAAGATTGTTTGGCGCCCACCCTATTTTATCGTTTCTGCATTTAATTTTTGGACCCACCCCAGCTGAGTGGCCGAGAGTGGCAGCGACCAACGCGCTGCTTTGTTGCACACGATTTTCCCTTTTGTTCGCCCTTCGTCATACGATTTTTCGCCCATCCGTCATTCCCGACTTTTGACCGACGGTTACGCAGCCGAATCTGCAATCGCGCATTTGTAATTGTTTAAAAGGGATAATTTTGCAACAAATTTGCTTCACGTAACTCTACTACTATCGTGTCGTCCATCGTTATTTTACACAAAGTTTGAGAGCTTTCGGTATCTCACAAACTGTAGTTTGCATCTGGTTGGAATTATCACTACACATACTCTGTCCAACAAAAATTCTCAGTACAGGCCTTATGGAGGACCTCGTTTTCTACCAATGGTGCCTGTAGATACTCTCACGGCACTCAAACACAAGAATTGCCACTGAAACAAAAACCAACCCACTGACATGCCAAGGAATTGTTGTTGTAATTTTCCTCAAATGCGCATACAGCCCACCACAACCAGTCTGCTTGCTATTATCATCAACCAAAATAAGCAGTGTGTGTGACTGAGACTGAAGCACATTAGAAGAGTGTTACCATGTGTCAAAGAGAGCATTATTAAGGGTTTTTCTTCGGTTGTCAAAGAACTTTCGGTTTTGGTGCTTTTGAGAAAGACTTATTATGGGGGTGTTACTATTCGGTTTTAATTTGTTTGTGTTTCTGAAGGATCCAATAATATTCAGTTAAACCATTTTCTTAAATGTTGACTTTTAGAATATGCATATTTCACTTTGTAGAGCGTATTTTTAACATATTTTAGAATTTTTGTTATATTGTTAATATTTGCATATATATTTCGAAATGACGAAGCAGGTAAGCCTATACGATTTATTGCTGGTCGTTGGGTTTTATTACATCCGGTCACTCCTCCCCTAAAGAAAATGCCTTGAAAAGATTTTATGATCCTTTTTTTTGCTACTGTTTCCGCGAAGATCTGCACTGACGGATAATAATAAGTGATATTAGAAATTAGTATTTTATGTTTTACAATATTTATAGTGAATAAATTGGATTACGGTGACATATTTTTCATTTTGATTTATTTTTGTGTGTTAAGAAATTCGTATTTTTTGTTGGAAAACAAACTAAAGAGATTAGGCCCTTAAAGAAAAATAAAAAGATAAACGAAATTTATTTCGTTCTGCAATATTTTTATTTTAAATTTGAAGGTGGTAACCCTACTAGTTTTTCTCTCAGAGTTATGGCGAATTATAAAACAAACTACAGAACCCTGTGAGAGCTTTAAAGTGGGACCGATTTATGTAAGTCATTGCAAACATCCTATCTTCCCTGTCCTGACAATTTTTGTTGAGTAGGTATAGACGTCATCGTAATTTTCATAAGCGACATTATTGTTGAAGGATTTCGGTTCTTAAATGTTGGTGCAGACCAATTAATTGGTTCTCAAATTGGCGGCAACCGCGTGGCAGGTTTATTGTATTCAATACCATCAAAAATGCTTCTTTTGATAAACGAAAGCGTTGAACAAAACTACGAAGATTTAAAATAAATGTAAGAATAAAATGAAGATTGTAATGAATGTATTTAAATTTCCGTTGGAATAGATATTGGGTCGGATGCGTCACTTAATTGTCTCTGTCGTATAATTTGCTATTTTTTAAGGTTTCATTTTCATTTTGAAGCAATATAAAATTGTAATTTATGATTTTAATTGTGGATTGTCACATATTATATAAAATGAATATGGAATCATTTAAAAAATAAATAAGTAAATTTTTCGCAATAAAATTCATGAAAAAGATTTCAATTGTCTGAAAAATGCACAAAAAAAATGCAAGACGATACCTCTTTAGCTATTGCGCAAACGCAATCGTCTTGACGATAGCAGTCTGTCGATTATTGAGTTACGTGAAGCAAATTATTGTGTATCGTCGAAACGATGTTGTCCAAACGATAGTGATTTTCAATGTTATGTGAAAGATATCGTCAGGCGATTATTAAGTTACGGAATGAGTGCCCTGATAATATTGTCAGATCTGCATCTGGTGGTTGGTTGGTTTAGGTGGCTGTATTTCCCGACGAGGGAAAGACGCAAGTAGCGCATTGAGCGCCGTTTTGAAACCACAACTAACGGAACCTGAAATGGAAGGGGGTGAAGGGAGTTAAGAGAGCTCAAAACCAGCCTGTGGAGTTGAGAAATTTGATGATCTTGTGAAAATGGATGCTTTGAATGGCCGAAAGGTCATCAAAAAAGAGATGACCTAGTGTACTGCGTCTGGTTTTGGCTAGGGCCGGACACTCACAAAAAAGATGGAACACTGTTTCACTCTTGTTTGTGTCAGCACAGCTACGGCAATGGGTATTGTGGGGGATGCCAAGCTTGGCTGCGTGAGTTCCTAAAGGCCAATGACCCGTACTGATTGCCGTTAGTCTGGCAACATCTATACGCGTTCTGGCTAAAAGGTTGCTTGTTCTGGCATCATCGTAGGTTGGCCAGATCTTCCTTGAAATGACACAGTTCGCCAGGTTCAACCATCTAGTCTCAGCCGATGAGGTGAAGCGCAGGAGGATTTCTCTCTTAACATATCCCAGCGGAGGGAAGACTTCCTCCGCATGAGACACGCACAGAGCTGAGCCAAATCTGGCAAGTTCATCGGCTTTCTCATTCCCTTCGATTTTCCTATGGCCGGGAACCCAGACGAGAGTGATATCAAACCGGTGACAAGCCCTGGTCAGTATCTCCCTGCATTCCACAACAAGTTTGGACGTTGACTTAGTTGAACCGACAGCCTTAATCGCGGCCTGACTGTCGACGAAGATGCCTATTTTTCTTTTGGGAGTCGCACTATTGTGGAGCAGTCTACACGCCTCCTTAATTGCGAGTACTTCTGCTTGAAATACACTAGCTACGTTGGGTAGGCGAAGACTTTTAACGATGTTTAATTCTGTTGAGAAAATGCCTGCTCCTACTCCACATTCCATCTTGGAACCATCTGTGAAGATAGGTATGTCGAATTCATTAACGACCTCATTTTCCTCCCATTCTGATCTAGAGGGGACTCTAACAGGGAAGTTTTTATGGAAGTCGTATTTGGGTACTATGTAGTCTGTAGACATACGGCCTAAACCGGCAGGAAGGGAAAGAAGGATGCTGGTATGACCATAAGGCCTTTCGGACCAACACTTAGATTCCTTCAATCTAACAGCGCTACACGCTGCAATGTTTTTTATATGCAGATCCACTGGCAGGAAATTGAGAATGACATTGAGGGCAGCGGTCGGACTTGATCACAGGGCTCCTGTGATTCCTATTCCAGCTGTTCTTTGGACTCTACTTAATTTAAGGACGTTATATGCTTTGCTTAAAGCGGGCCACCATACCAGTGATCCGTAGGTGAGGATGGGACGTACCACTGCTGTGTACATCCAGCGAACCCTCTTTGGTTGAAGCCCCCACTTCTTGCCGAAGGTTTTACTACAAGTGTAGAAAGCTATGCTTGCCTTCCGCACTCGGTGTTCGATATTATGCTTCCAGTTGAGTTTGGGGTCAAGCATGACTCCAAGGTACTTAGCGCTGGTGGATAAAGGAAGACTTTGGTTGTTTAAGCGGGGAAGTGAGAATGTTGGTATTTTGGTTTTGGTGGTGAAAAGCATCAGTACAGTTTTACTTGGGTTAACGCTAAGACCACAACTTGTAGCCCAACCGCTAATATTACCCAGAGCCCTTTCCATGATTTCACTTATCACGTTCGGAAACATTCCTGATACTAGAACGACCACGTCATCCGCATACGCAACGACTTTGATACCTTCCCTGTCTAGGTTTGAAAGGATTTTATTAAGTACCATAATCCATAAGAGAGGCGAGATCACCCCACCTTGAGGTGTTCCTCTGCTTACTGATTTGGTTAGAAGGGTGTTACCAAGTTTTGCTTGAATGATCCTTGTTTTGAGCATGGAAATGATCCATGAAGTGACGAAATCTTCTACACCTAATTCTAAGAGGGATTCCTGGATCGATTCAGTGTGGACGTTGTTAAAGGCGCCCTCTATATCTAAGAAGGTAGCTAAGGTATATTGGTGATGGGAGAGTGACCACTCAACTTTACGCACTACTTCATGAAGAGCTGTCTCAGTCGACCTGCCCTTGAGGTATGCGTGTTGTGAGTTACATAAGGCAGACCTTTCAAGGCCTGTTCTTATGTGGAGGTCAAGAATACGTTCTAGAATTTTTAGTATGAAGGAGGTTAGGCTAATAGGTCGGAAGTCCTTCGCGGATTCGTGACCTCTTTTGCCGACTTTCGGTATGAAAACTACTCGGACATGTCTCCAAGACTGAGGTACATAATTTAGTAGGATACTGCTTCTGTATATTTTCACGAGAAGGGGCAGCACTATCCTCTCGTGCTTTTGCAACATGATGGGGAGAACACCGTCCTGCCCCGGTGATTTATAAGGAGCAAAACTTTGAATGGCCCATGAGATTTTTTCCTTGGTTATAATGCGCTCTATTTCTTCCCGGTGTGAGGGAGTATTCCCCGGCGAAAAGGACGAGATTACGCAGAGATCTTTACATCCAGGGAAGTGGGTGTTGAGTAGAAGCTCTAAGGATTCATCGGTTGATTCTGTCCAGGTTCCGTCCGTTTTCTTAATGAAAGATGGACTAGAGCGTTCTTTGGATAGAATCTTACTGAGCCTAGCAGATTCTCTTAGAGTATCAATAGATTGGCAGTATTCTGACCAAGCTTGTGTCTTGGCTGAACTTATGGACTTTTTGTAGAACTTTAGGCAGTCTTTATAAGGCTGCCAGAACTTATGCCTGTAGCAGATATTGAAGATGTCCCTAGTCATCCTTCTCAGAATGGATAGGTCTTCATTCCACCACGGCGGTAAGGTTTTTTTGCTGTGTTTAACGGGACACGATACCTTAAAGGCTGTATTCATCGCCCTTTCTAGAGCGAGCGAAATTGTGTCCAGTTCCTCACCTGAGTCGATTTCTAGATGTGGGATACTAGGGAGCTTAGATTTCAAGACCTGACCAAATTTCTTCCAGTCAATTCTCTTTGGGTTTCTATATAAGACGGGAGTATCTACCTTGATACAAAGGTTGAAGAGTATCCACTCGTGGTCCGAGAAGGACTTTAAGTTGGAGACTATCCAATTCTCAACCCTAAAGTTATCGTTGTTTGTTTTGAGCGTAATGTCTAACACTTCTTCCCACCCATTAAAGTTTTCCGTACTTGGAAAAACAAAGGTAGGAGTGTTACCTACATTACATACACATAGATCAACACTTAAAAGAAAATCAAATAAAGACTCACCTCGTTCATTGATTTCCTTGCTGCCCCAGAGATGATGCCTAGCGTTAGCATCACAGCCGATGAGCAGGTTACCTTGCCTCGCCTGTATCGCTGCAGTGAGCTGCTGCACTTCTTCTGGCGGGGATGGCCTGTCGTGTGCCATATAGGCGGATGATAGGAAGGTAGTGGGACCTAGGGTGTGTTCAACCTTAACAACGGTTAAGTCACCCGAACTAAAATTGGGACAGAGGAAAGCGTTAATATATTTTTTTGCTAAAATGCATGTTCTGGGCTTACCGATGTCTCTTTTGTAAAGAAGGTTGTAGTTGTTGTCCGAGAGGCCCAGTATGGTCGACTTCTTGACCTAGGGCTCCTGAATTATGCCAATGTCAATGTCTTCCTCTCTGAGGAAGACCAAAAGATTCTCCGATGCACATTTCGAGTGCTGGAGATTCGTTTGGATGACTTTCAGCATAATGGCTATTGGGAGTTGTTGGCGATCGCCAGGTCCTCCAACAATTTGTTGGCAGCGACGACGTCGTCCGTGTCGTCTTCAGGTCCTGTCGAACGGAAAACCTTTAGTTTGGCGAGCCTTATGCCAAACCGTAGCTTAAAATCGGCCGCTTCAAGTGCCCCTAGGCACTCTTCGTTGATAAGCAGCAGGTAGGATAAGCTGTTTTTCTGGGGAGCTTCTGCCTTAATGACAGCCCAGTCGTCCATGGGTATACGCGGGTCTTGCATCCTGAGGCACTTCAGAAGACTCTCAGAGTCTATCTTCATAACGGGCAACCAAATACGCGCCCTGGGTCCCGTGGGGATCTCCTTGGCTGGAATGAGCTTAAGCTTTAAGCCATCCCAAGCTTCGCCAATCTTGGCGATGCATGACCCAAGGAAATCCTTAGAGTACTGGTCTACGCACTTAATCACCCGGTACCCCCGAACAATGGGGCGCAGTGGCTTAGTGGTTAGTGTGTTGGACTACTAAGCGAGGGGTTCAGGTTCGAATCCCGCAAAAACCCAATTTCCAACTCAGGGTTTTTTCACTGCGCCACCTCTCGCGAACGTCTGACAAACATCCGAGAGTATAACTGTCATGAAAGAGCTTCTCAATTAGCCGTTTGGAATCGGCATAAAATTGTAGATCCCTTCCATTCGTTCCAAAAATGAAAACTCACACAAAACGAATGGTTGCGAGAAGCTAGGCCTAGGGTCCGTACGGACCTGTTGCGCCAAAAATTATATTATTATTATTATTATTACCCCCGAACAATTTCCGCGCAGTCAAACCCAGGTTGTCTGCTATCAACACCAGAAAGAACATGTTCCACAACCATCTCAGATAGTTTGGCTTCAATTCTACTCCAGTGTGTCATGATGGAATTGCCACTTTTAGACAGCTCGTCTATAACAGCAACTTGAAGGTGATCCCTCACTACCTCAGTGAAGGTTCTAGTTGCTTTTGAAGTGGATGGGCGCTGAAGATCGGTGAGTCTCGGAGCAATCTTTGACTTTTTGGAGGCGTGAGAGGTCTCGTCTTGGGACCTGATTCTCTTCACGCTCTCTTTCTTCAGTTGCGGTTGCTTCGGTTGGTTTTGGTGGTTGACGTACTCGTCTACCACCTTTTGATATTTTTCCTTGTCTACCTTGTCCCTCTCATGAGTCATACCAGTCTCCTCATTCTTTGCAATCTTTGCAAGAATAAAGACAGCCCTGTTATACCTTGACTTCAAGAGACAGCCGGAGGACTTCTTGGATTTGGGTGCACTATGGCTGGTGCTCCCAGTGGCCTTGCCAGTTATGTTGTGAGGCTTTAGGATACTATGGCTGGTATCCTCAGCCCCTACTGTTGTCAAAGATTTGGATGACGTAGATGGTTGACTGCCGGAAGGAGTACTATGACTGGTGCTCCTACGGCTTGAGGGGGAAACTACTGTCTCCTGGCTAGAAGCCAGCAGATCCTCCTCAGAAGAGATCCCTAAGAGGGATTCTTCCTTTTTTGTTTTTTTATTTTCTTTTATGTTTGAGTTTTTATTCATATTTTAAATTTTGGTCCCACGAGTATGTCCGGAAAGGAAGTCCAATCCCGGCAGAGCCGACTTACCGAGATGGGGCACAATGTTACAACCGACCTTGCCTGCGCGTCGGAGGGAGCTCGTACGCGACTGGTTTTACCCCCAGCCTTTCATCCTTGGGTACGGTTTGCTATCTGCTCACACCACCACTGGAATTAGGTTGGATTTAAAGGTTTACTCCTACCTCAGACTAATGGATCACGACAAACGATTGAGACGTTAGCGTAAATCCTTGGCTGACACTAACCATTTTACAGGTTAGCCATTTGCAGGATTTTTGCCCGTGCCCAAAATCTGGTAATCGTCTGAACACTACAGGGGTATTGCCTCCACCAAAATAAAGTTTGTTGAGCAGGTGGTATCCGGTGTGGGGGCAAAAACACCTCCGTCTGAAGAGCTTTAGTCGAGAAACCACAAGCATGTCGCATGTGGCTCGACTCTGTCTCACATGTTTTTCGTTTAAAGGTTATTTATAGTGTTGGAGTTCCAAAACAGCTTGTAACAATGAGTGATTGTGGAGCTGCGGCTAATGTATCTGGTTCCGTTTTAAAGCACTTCTTTATAAATAAAACATTTTTTTTTATATTGTAAGGTTTAAAAAAATATATTTATTATAAAATTCAAGCATCGGACAAAAAATTTCGTAGATGTATGGCCTTATCGGAATCCAATGTATTATATGTACTTTCAAATATCAACTTCGCTTTTCTGGCTACAATATTTGCTCTACTGGTGGACCTATTACAAAGAAAATGTTACATTATATGCTGGCATTGTGTTATGTATACGTAAATCAAGCGACGAATATTGGTTTAACTGTGGCGGTAATTTTTAACTATGAAATATATTTCTCCGTTGTGTTTTCATCATACCAAAATCTCTGCTCTGCTGTGAGCAGTATTAAATTGCTGTTGTGCGTTTGGTCTTTTTAAAGGGTAGACACTATCCTCCCAGTAAGTAATGATTTGGGGGTAATAGTTTTACCACGCTCTCTGTGTTGGACTCATCATGAAAACCTTTTTATATAAATTAATATTCATTTAACTATTATTTATGTGTGTATTAGCATGATCCACTTACCCTAGTGCCATGCACAGATCCAAGTTATCCAACAAAAACATTGTTGAACAAAAACCTGCTCTCCTTAATCGAATGGGACTGAACGAAGTGATTGGGCATATTTTTTATATTGACTGCGTGCAGAATTAAGTTCTCCAAACTCTAAGGTTGCCTAAATCTTAATGTTGTGATGCATATCCTCAGCGAAGAAATTAAGCATTTTGTGATCCAGTCGTTTTTCCGCGAAATGGTTCACCACAATAAATCCATCAGCAATTCGGCAGCTTTAAACTGCGGTCACCCAATACGGGAATAAAATAAGTTTATCCTGCTTTGACCATCCACTTCGTTATTCTTAGGCGCAAATATTTTCGGCATTTTTTTGGATCGCTATCCATTATGACACGCACACGTCTAACAACCTGTAGGTACTCGAAACGCTGCAAAAAATCCAATTTTGTAGTTTCAACTCATATACCGATCCTTATTAATATAAAACGAAGTGAATATTTCTTTGCATGAGCCTAGGTGCGGTTGAACGAATTTTGATATTTTTTTTCATTTGTTTAGGTTTTGATTAGGAGTAGGTTCGTGAATACAAAACTATTTTATTTCGTTCAGTCCAAATAACAAAATCAATATCAGTGTTTTATAAGAAATATTAATTTTATTTGGAAACGTAAATTAAGAATACAAAGGTTTTATTTTCGTCTCTCGCCATAAAAATTCAAGTTGTTTCTTTTTCCAAAAAAAACCTTCCCCTCTCTCCCTCTTTCGCAGCTGCCTGTTTCTCCTCGGTATGTCGGCTGCGCTGATTGCTTAGGGTCCCTTTGCATTTGAGTCCATGACATTCTCCCCCTCGTTAAAGGACTGCAGCCTTTCACCATCTGCTTCTGTTGGAAGTCGACACAATTTGCTGACCGGACGCCGAAACACACCTCCTCTAGTTCTTACGTCTACGACCCTCACTCGATCATCTTTGCCTGGATTTGAATCGGGGTGAAATCGGCTAAGGTGATAGTTAATAGTTGACAATCAAAATCATAGCTTTGCGTCCACATAAGGTGATTATCAAATTGACAATCGCTTTTTTTTCGATCAATTTCATGTGACAGCTATTTAGGTGTCGCTTTCATACATTGGTGTCATTTTCATAGGTATGCACCTCGCTTCGACTCCAAATAAATTAAATACTTTCGTGAAAAAAGAATATATATTAAACACATTAAAATAAAAAAGTGAAATTTGAAAATTCATGAAGTGCAATGTTTACTTCATTGGAACTTTTCTGCACAAATGAAGTTACAAAAAAATCCAAGTGAGCATTATGTATTTATAAACTTTCATTGCTAATTGGTGGCTATTTAGATTTTTGGAAAACATGTTCTTCAATGTTCAATGTTCTTTGCTCTTTATTAGCTTGAGATCTTAAAAAAATAAAAAAAACATATTGTAATTTGTGAACATACGAGTATTATTATTCTCAAATTCACTTACAATTTTCTTAATAAAAAAGAAACATTTCGAATATGTACCCATCAGCTGTTCAGAATGACAGCGTCGGCAAGCAAGTGACGTCTAAAGCTCTAAGTGCTGCTAATAATCAACCATTTTATAGTGATCGTCTTACGCAGAGCAAAGAAGAGTTGATAATCAAAGACGACAATCAAAAAAGTGACAATCAACCATCACCTTAGCCGATTCCATCCCTGGTCACGATGCCGAGAGGCCATGAGTTTCGCGGAGCGCTCTGGTCGGCTGTAACTACAACATCATCAATGTTGATCGGGGTACCTTCACCAAACCACTTAGGTCTCTTCGTAAGAGTCGGGAGATACTCTCTTACCCATCTCGACCAAAAGATGTCAGCTAACTTTTGTGATCTGCGCCAATACTTTCTTAGTAACAAATCTTTGTCAACAAACTTACCAACCGGGCGATCTATATTGCCCTTTGCTCCTTGGAGAAAACGATTCGGAGTCAGACATTCGGGATCTATAGGACCGACCGATACATGGGTCAATGGTCGACTATTCACAATGTTTTCAGCCTCACAAAAGACAGTATATAAAACCTCTTCTCTGGGTACACGTTCCTTGAGAACTGCATATAAAATTCTTTTCACCGAGCCGAACAAACGCTCCCAATATCCACCCATGTGAACCCACTGAACGAAATTCGATGAAAGCACGATGAAGCGGAATTTTCTTGTTATCTATTTCTATGATAGATTTCCTCAGCTCCTCACATGCTTCTCGGAAATTAGTTCCGTTATCGGAGTAAATATTTTAGATATGTCCACGCCGAGTCAGTTGTTAATGAATTCGCTAATTCCAGGTGAATGGCGCGGGTTACCATACACGTGAAGATTACACCCCACCTCTTCTCTGTGCGGCGTCCTACCATGACCAACAGCGGATCGAAGTAGTCTATACCTGTGTGCGTGAAGGGCTTCACTCCAGGAGTAAGTCGTATTTTCGGTCCCATAACTGGTACTTGCGGGTTTGATTTCCTAACTTTGCACGTTTGACATAATCTGCAAAAGTCTTCCGCATAGAAAAATCCAAAATCGCTGCCGTAGTTCGTTAAGGCCCATCCCGAGTCTTGATGTATTAGTTGCTCATGTTGACGCTGTGTCAACAACTTTGTGTACGGATGTTTTGGGTCAAGAATAAATGGCGGTTTAGCGAGTTCACCCATGCAATATGCATGCTCTGTGCGGCCACACAACCTCATCAAGCCATCTTCGTCCAATGTCGGTGATAACTTTAGCAATCTACTCCGACTGCTAACTTTTTCGTACTTATATAGCTCTAAAAAGTCGTTGCTAAAACTCTGAATCTGGCTTTAAGTATCCACTTCTTTTCTGCTTTGGGTAACTCAGCTACAGTCAGTTCACCCGAACTAGCTTTAAAGTCATAATTATTTCTCTTGCTCCATTTCCTCTTAAAGTTATTTACAAGCCGAAGACACCAGGTTTTAATCAGCCTCAACCATTTTGAGAATCTACAGACATCGGGTAAGTAGTGGTCTGCAAATTCTGGTCCATTTACACCTACCATAGATATTGCTTCACACTTTGGGACGCCCTCTTCTAGATTGCTATTTTGAACGAATTTTGGGCATTCAGATTCCTCCAAGTACAAAAAATCCGGTCCTGTAAACCATTTCCCTTCGGATCCAGATTTACTTTTGTCGCCATTCGAGTAGCTTCATCTGCTACATTCAGCTTTCCGGGTATCCACTCCCAGTCCTCAGGGTTAGTCAATTCTTGAATTTCTCCTATTCGATGGGACTCAAAAGGTTTATGGGTTCTTCCGCCACCTTTGATAGACTCCACAACTGTTTTCGAATCGGACCACACACGCAGTTTACTTATGTTTATTCGCAATTCTCGCTTAATTGTGTCAATTATACGGCTACCCATAACAACTGCCTGTTGACTCGTGACTTCGATATTAAAAAGGAAACTGTAATAAAGTTATCCACTCTTACCATTCTTAAGTATGCCACAGCTGCAAAGGCATCCGCGCTAGCGTCGCAGAAGATGTGAACCTCTAGTCGGTGATTTGATAATACATCGTATGAATATGCTCTTGGGATCCGGACATCCCGAATTTTTTGTAAATTATCCAACCACTCAATCCAAACATGTTGAAGATATTGGGAATCTCATTATCCCAGTCGATGCCGTTTCGCCAAATCATCTGGAACAATATGCGAGCTCGTACTATAAAATGTCCCAAAAATCCTAAGGGGTCAAATACAGACATCATCAAGCGAAGTACTTGCCGTTTTGTTGGCGCAATCTTTCCGGAAAAAATCTCATTTGGCACACGATGAAACGAGATTTTAAAT
Organism: Cheilosia vernalis; assembly: GCA_949126925.1. NCBI lineage: Eukaryota > Metazoa > Arthropoda > Insecta > Diptera > Syrphidae > Cheilosia > Cheilosia vernalis. The sequence continues at coordinate 49,075,867 of OX421358.1, forward strand.
GTCAAGTAATAATTTTTTGCATCCCACCACAGTCCTAGGATACGTTCTGGTTCGTTATCGTTCTCTTTGTCAAAATTCTTCTCGGCCTTATCCGATGCATATTTTTTCATTACCGCAGGAGAATTTGAAATCCAGTTGACTAAATCAAAGCCACCAGTTTGCTGTAGTGCTCTTCGGCCGTAGATCTGGAACGGCAACGTATGTTAAGCTCATTAAATTCCGATCTCGACAGCATTATAAAATGGGGCTTAGCCAATAGAGTGGAATTTAATGCTTCCAAAACACAATGCTGTCTGCTGTCATTAAAGCGAAACCAGAATCCTCAGCCATTATCCATGAATGGCACTTGCATCGCCGAAACCGAAAGACTTTCCATTCTCGGTATGTGTGTCCATGACAAACTTCGTTGGAATGACCACATACACGAAGTCGCCAAGAACGCTGCGAAATGTCTACGTTTCCTCAAATGGTGCAAGAAATATTTTACCCCTTCTGATCTGGCTGCCATATACAAGGCGTTCATTCGCCCCAAACTTGAGTATAACTCTCATATCTGGTCTGGTGCGCCCAAAACCTCATTGCACCTACTGGATAGGATACAGAATCGTGCTTTAAAACTTATTGGAGACACAAATATAGCGAATTCTATAAATTCGCTCGAGCATCGCAGAAATGTAACATGTCTCTCATTGTTTTATCGCTATTTCTATAAACAGTGCTCAAGCGAAATCGCCAGCTGCATTCCACCCCTTCAACAATTCAACCGCAATACTCGCCAAGCCAGGAATGCCCATCAGTTTACCCTCCAGCCTACTTTCGGTCGTACTATGAAATATAGAGATTCTTTCATAAGCCGTACAACACGAATGTGGAATGCCTTGCCCAGCTCGGTCTTTCGCCCTCAGTGCAATTTGCAGACATTTAAAACCAATGTGCATCGGAATCTCCTATCTTCTCTATCCCAATTTCCTTAACGCCCGCGCTGTGTACTTCAAACTACACCATAAGAGTAGTCATAACCTCTTTAGTGCGTGTTAATTATAAAAAATGTAGAAATTGCGTTCTACCTCATCAATTAAATCAGGAAATTCTGAGGACATCTTAGCGTTCCAGTTCTTGACATACCGTGCCGAACATGGTGAGCATGTTGAGCCAAAGGTAAGAACCTGCATCTCGTATTCATCGGGAGCGTCTTTTCTATTAGTTCGCTACAATAGTCTTTGTAAGGACTGATCTTCCTTGCGTACTTTTACTTGGTGAAACATTTCAGTAATGTCACCACAGTAGCAAAACCTTTTTTCGCGGAATCTAATTAAAACTGCCGGCAATGGCTGTAAAAGATCAGGGCCTTGAATAAAATTATCATTAAGACTTACCCCATGTGACTTGCTAGCAGCGTCAAATACCAATCGTAGCTTCTTCTTGTGTGGATGGACAACTCCAAAATGGGGCAGATACCAAGTCCGGGGGCGTCGCTCGTTGCTTTCTTCTGGCGAAAGCTTTCTAATGTATCCTTTCTTTCGTAGCTTTCCATCTGTTCCATATTTAACAACCGATTGTACGCCATTCCTCTGCTTTCGGGTAAAGGTAAGTCCTCGTTCAGCCACAGCAACCCTGTCTCAAATCGATCCTGTAGTCTACGAGTGGCTTTCTCCAAAAAAAATTTTGCACGTAAATTGCCCTTGCATACTTTTTTCCGCCAAAGGCTTCACACCGAATGATTCAGTTGAATAGGATGCTTTTATCATTTGTTCCACTCTGTTGTCAAATTCTTCACCTTTGAAGTGGCATATCGCCAGAGTGTGCTGCACTTCGTTTTGAAATTCTGCTCCCGTAGGTCCGTGTATAATGCCCAATTCACAATGTCGCGTTGGCAGATTATGTAGAAACAAAGCGTTCATATGCTGCCACACAAAATACAGCTTCAGGCGTTGAGTCGGCTTTAGATCGTAAATATCGTAAAGTTCAACGCGACGCCTGAGTAGAGCTACTTTCTACTATCGCGCTCGTTTGACAGTTTTAAAATTTAAAATTAAATCGTGAAATGGAGGATTTCGAAGAAAACTAGATTATATACCTACCAAACAGCTTTTTTTTTACATCTAAATACAACATTTTTAAATATATTATATTCTTGACTCACTTTAGAAATCTTGTGCATAATTTTTGCTAGACAGTTTGCAGATGTGTTCGCATTTCATTATAGGTTTCGCTTGCACTTGTTCGATTTGATGGCAAGGGCGTGCCGTTCTTAGATGGAGTAGCACAGATCCAAAAATGTTTATTTTAAGACCACCTATCTGTTTTTTCAATGCCGATTAATAAATTTAGTGTGTGCAAGTGACGTATTCTATTTTTTTCTTGAGCAATTACAGATTTTTTATGTTTCTCTTTGATAAAAAAATGTTAATCATTGGTAGTGTATCCATATTAAGGCTGTTCTTTGCTTTGATATGATGTTATATATGATTTTTTATCTATTTCGGCGAATAGTTTTTCGATTCCTGTACAAAAATTACGGTTATTAGATAAAAGGAAGTACACTTGAAATTTGAATTCTACTCTAAATTTGTGTACATTATTCAAAAACAAACCGAACTTTGAATCTGTCATACTCTACTTGTGGAAAGTTAAATACTCTTTGTATCAATTTCGAAGTTCCACTTTGGATGCAGAATATGACTCGCTTTATTAATTGAAAAATCCTACTATTTATACACACAGTATTGTTTAGACATCAATATTTGATATTGGGTAATTAAAAATTGCTTAGGCTAAACGCAAGTAAAGAAAAGAAAACTTGCTGATGGCAAATTTAGGTCACCGGTCGCATTGGTGGTTTTAGCTGAGGCGGCTTTTCCGACGGCCCAGAGGTTTTGTGCGAGGTTGCGTATTTCTTGTCTTTTACTTGTGGAAGTGTATTTTGTCGAAGTGACGTATTTATTGTAAACAAAAATTCCCGCCGAGGAAGGTGATTAAGCTGTGATATTGCAGTTGCATGAAATGGTCAATCTGTTTCGGTGACGTTAGTCATGAGGTAGGACACCTTACGTATTTTACCTTTCAGCTGGACGATTTGCTGCTCTAAACGGTTATTCTCCACGGCTTGATAGGCTATGCCAGCGGTCATCAGAACTTGGGGGCCGTATTTAATAATTCCTTTCGCAAGGGTGGGTAGGATTGCGCGTTTCGATCGTCCCTGGGAATAGCTAGCGGTGATACCATCTTTAAAGCTCTTGGCCTCCAGGAAAAGGGCTTCTTTTACAGCTTGGCAGTGCAGGTTGAGCTTACTATGCACATTGTTCTGATACTGATTACAAAATTCAGAAAAGTCTTCGAGAAGGGTGTCAATAGAACGTAGATCGGAGGTGATATTCAGAGAAGTTTCAACGGAAAACTCCAAGTTGAATAGTTTAACCGAAGCTTCTTCTAATCGTTGAATGTGGATGCCTAGTGAAAGAGCTTGGATAGTTAAGCCACTAGATGATGGGAAAGTGAGAGAAAGCCAACACAAGAGAACTCTAGTAAGCAGGGTGACGGTGCGACTTTGCTTTCGATTACTTCTGCGTAAAGCTGGCTCGTCTTGGGCTCCATGTGGGAAGAGTGGAACCAAACGATTTGTGGCGCGATGCACGACTTCCCGCTTTGTTGTTTTCACATCGACCCTGCGAACATTCCCCGAATCATCCGGATAACATTCAATGATCCGACCCATTTTCCAGTCTGCGGGAGTAATGCTTGGTTCTTGGAGTAATACTAAATCTCCTATAACGAGCGTTCGGGTGGGAAACTTCCATTTGTTTCTTTTCTGTAGATGGTGAAGGTACTCCTGGTGAAACCGCATCCCAAATTGCTGCTGCAGTTGTTGTACTTGCAACCAACGTTTTGTAATTGGAACAGCAGTTTGAGGACCAGCGTCGATTACGGAATTCCTGAAGCTGCGTTGTGTGATGAAATGAAATCGAGTTAGCGCTGGTGCATCTTCGGCTTCTGACGAGTCCGGGTGCAAGGATCTGCTATTTAGGATACCTTCAATGTGGCATAAGAGGGTGTTGAATTCCTCATAAGTTAGGTTAGTGGCACCGGACATTTTCTTCATAAAATGTTTCATGGACTTGACGGCAGCTTCCCATAGTCCACCGAAGTTGGGGCTTAATGGTGGGTTAAGTTTCCAAACTATTTCTTGGATCGCCAATCGCTCCTTGTTGTGATTAGTGATCTTGATCCATTCTTCGTTGATCTTTCTTTTAGCTCCGATAAAATTTGTACCGTTATCGGAGAGGACCAGCGAAGGCCAGCACCGTCTATTCGCGAAACGTGTGAATGCTACTAGGAACATATCGGTGCTTAGATCCGAACAGATTTCTAAATGTACAGCTTTTGTTACCAAAAAGACTGCCACCCAGACTTTGATAGTTTTTTCGAATCTGAGTGCGCTGGCTTTTATAAGGAATGGACCGCACAAATCGACTCCGATTTTGCTAAATGCAGGTGCTGGATTAATGCGCTCCGACGGCAGATCCCCCATGATTGGTTGAATAGTTTTAGCTTTCCATCGGATACATACTGGACAGCTCCGGATACATTTCTTCACTCGTGCTTTCACTGCAGGGATCCAGAATTCTTCTTTTTTCAGATGCTCTGTCATAGAGTTTCCACTGTGATGGTGGTCGAGGTGAGTCTGGCGGATAATCAAATCGACTAAGTGGCATTTGGTTAATATGATTGGATGCCGTTGGCTCTCTGGTAAGTTGGCAAGGGAGATCCTTCCCCCTGCGCGAAGAATTTCATTGGGACCAATAATTGGCATTAAGCCGCTTAGCCAGATCTCGATTTTTTGAGGTGTGCTATTTCGGTTCCAAAGATTTGGTGCTGCTGATATCGGAAGATTCTCGCTTTAGCGTTGGATATTTCTTCCGAGGTTAGTGGGCCGGTTGGCCGTGTCTCCTTTTCACTAGCCCATCGAAGGCAATGGGCGATGACTCGCAGTAAATGGCTAAGCCCGGAAAACCTTTCGATGAAATTGTCTTCCTCTGGTTCGTTTCTGGTGGCATGATTTATGGTGGACCCTGTTCCCTTGACAGGGGTTAGTGGTAACTGAGTGTGTATTAACCAACCTGGGCCTGTGAACCAGAGGTGGCAGTTGACTATGTTGCATGGTGTAAGTCTGCGTGACGCTGGATCTGCCGGATTTTCAGCAGATTTGATGTAGTGGAGATCCACCGGATTGATGATTTTTCGAAATTTGTTGACTCTTGTTTTTACAAATTTGCTGTTGATTTCGTTATTATTTCGCACCCAGCCGAGGGCAACTTCACTGTCGGTATACGCGATGATAGTGATATTGGGAGAGTGAAGCTGACTTCTGACCTGACTGTAAAGTTCCGTGAGGAGCACGATTCCTTCAAGTTCCATCTTAGGGATCGTGCATAATTTGCTTTCTTTGTTCGCTCTAGTCTTAAGTGGAGTGACACGACCTCTGGCGGCAAGGAGGCGGATGGTGTAGGTTCATCCGTTCCCGATTTTTACACTCGTTTTTATTCGGCTGTAAATTACTGCTGCGTATCCGTCTCCCGGGGCATCGCAAAATCCGATAAGCTGGATGGAAGTGTTTTTATTTCCCCCGATCCAGCGTGGTATTTTGATGTCACTGAGATATGAAAATGTTCCTAATATCTTGCGGAACTTCATTTGCAGTTTTTCATCTATCAGATCATCCCAGTCGTACTTAAGCATCCACAATTCCTGGATCATTATTCGGAGAAGCATAATTACTGGGAGGATCCAACCCATAGGATCGTAAAGCGAGGCGGCTACGGATAACAAACCTCTCTTGGTGAACTCGATTTTGTCTGGATTGGAGGTTTGGAAAAAGTACACGTCCTCTATTTGGTTGTAATTTAACCCCAGAATCTTCATTGTTGGATCGGAGTCTGCTTTGTAGGCGCTGAGTTTTTTGGTATCGTCCACGTTATTAAGGACTTCTAGCTTATTTGATGACCACTTTGTCAAAGACAGCTTCCCGGCCTCCAATGTTGCGGCTATCTTGTCGATTTGCTTTTGGCATTGTTCAACGCTATCGGCTCCGTGAACCAAATCATCCATGTAGATAGAGTTTTTATGATGTCTATAGTCTCCTCATCTGGAGCGTTATCTTCAGCGATCTGGCGGACCGTTCGTATAGCTTGCCATGGTGCACAGTCGACCCCGTATGTCACGGTATGTAAATAGTATTCCCCTAGAGGCTCGCTTTTGTTCCGGCACTAGATGATTCTGAATTTTTCACGATCAGGCTCAGGAATTAGGAACTGGCGGAACATCTGTTTCATATCGCTGGTGAATATGATTTCATATTGTCGAATTTGATGAATAATATCGAAAATGTGGGCTTGCAATTTAGGCCCTGGGTGGATAAGCTGATTTAGAGAGACTCCGTTGCTTGAGGGTGCGCTGGCGTTAAAGACGTTCCTTAACTTTGTTGTAATTGCGTCCTTGCGAATAATGCTCATATAAGGAATGTAGTAAGCATTTCCGGTTTCGTCTCGCTGTCGTTCAGCTGGAACCGGGGACATAATGAGATGCTAAATACTCTTCCATAAAATCATTTGACATCTTCTTGTGGGTTTCATTTTTCTCCCAGCTATTTTCTTGACCCATGTAGAATTTTACAGCCATTCTAAACAAGTTTCCTAGTGCAGGAGCGTCCACTTTCCAAGGGATGGGGACGATATACCGACCGTCTTTGGTTCGGGAGTGTTTCTCCATGAATAGTTTTTCGCAATACAAATTATCGTCATCGTCCATGTTTGCTTTGTTGGCGGGCATATTCCAAAAATCCATTAAATTGGCTTCGAACTCTGAAAGCGTTGTGTAGACTGAAGTTTGGTTTCCAACACCGCTTCCCGGGTCTCCAGATACAATCCATCCGCCGAGATAAGTATTTTGTAGCAACAGTCCATCCTTCTTTTCCAGTCCAGGACGTAATACTGTAGAGTATACCGGTCCACCTAGTAATAGGGGTATGTGAGCTGGTCTATTAAAATGTGGGTCGGCAAGCAGCTTGTCAAGTGTGGTCGTCCAAGGGATGTGATTGGCCATGCTGGGAAGTGATCCAGTAACCCGTTTGACAACGAGTGCATTTATATTTATAAATGGCAGTTCGGGATGACCGAGCTTTAGTTAGAGGCTAGCAATGGAATGGACTGTTCCTATCTCTCCACCTACTCCGATGACTTTGACGAGTGTTCGTTTTTTTGGTAACCGTAATTTCTGGGCCAAATCTTCGGATATGTAATTGGCTTGGCTGCTCTGATCTAGTAAGCAGCGAATAGGAACGGTTTCATTGTTTACCAAAGTGTTGCGATGGCTGTAGGCAGGATCACATTAGATGATGCTTCCGACTGATTTTGGCATAGGTAAGTGCCGCTTGATGCTTGCGGTTCAGCCAGACTCGTAGTGGGTAGAGGCCGTCATGTGAGATTCGTGACAGATTTTAAATTTTAAAAACTGCCGTGATCTGCAAGGAGAATGATAGTTGAAGCGATGCCTCGCGCAATATATGCAGATTTTGTGCGCCCGTAATAAAGTTTCCCGATTTTGGGAGGCCAGGAACTTTGGACAATCCATAACTTGATGTTGTTCAGTACAGATAAAACACTTTTTTGGTTGGTGTGGTTGGACGGTGGCATGTGTTTTGGTGTACGGGATACGGGACTCCTTCTTGTGCGGCCTATGGCGATCATCTTGACTTATATCCACTTTAAGTGGATGGATAAGCCCTCCAACGCTCATAGTAATAAGTTATCAAAATCTGTCCCCTCCTTCAATAACAATAAACCTAGTAATAAGATACCAAGACCTGTTCCCAATTCCCGTCCTAAACCTGACCCGAATTGGAGCCTAAAAACCAATCTTTTCCCTAATTTTGCCCCTCCTACCCATATCCCCAACAATCCACCTTCTAGTTCTTTAAATGTATCTAAGCCATCTAAGGCCCCGTGTACATCTAGCACTATCTCCTCTACCCCATCCACTGTATCACCGTCGAATAATAATTCTTTCCCGAATTTTGATTTAACAACAGGTGCCAAATACCCCAATTTCATTAGTTCCCATTTCATAAGTCCCACATCTAATGACTTACCTAATATCTCAGCTAAGCCCTCTTCATCTACTTTGCCTTCGTCTATTCCTTCCCCAACAACGACCACCACTACTATCCCATTTCTTGATCCCCTGTTGCCACCCCTTGTTAAATTAACCCAGCAAACCTTTGATTCCACAGAATGTCGATATGCGCTCTCTAGGCTTAGAGAAAAAAAGACTTACGAGAATACTCGTCTCTTTCTTGCATATCTTCATGATAAATCTGACTCAGTTTGCTACGAGGGTAAAACAAAAACTAGAGTCATGGTTTCCATCCAGCAGGAAGGTCTCCCTACCGACCTTACCAATCTAATGAAAATTTACACCAAGTTCCATGAATCTTTCAATATATCTCCTCAAAGAGTAGTGGAAGACCTTACTGCATATGGAAACTTTGTTCACTCCAAAAGAATATCACACCTCCAACGGAGCCGGGTTGACCACAACTCATTTTTTCGTCTTGGGCCTCTCCTGTACCTGCTATTTACGCGTGATATTCCGCAAATAGAAGGTACTACCATAGCTACTTTTGCCGATGACACTGCTATACTAGCAGTGCGTACAACGACCAAAGAAACAAACAAAGTATTACAAGGCGCGCTTAACCGGGTCTATGAATGGACAAAATCATGGAGGATCGCTCTTAACGAAACGAAATCGGTCCACGTGGATTTTACATACAAAAGAACAAATAACTTGCCTGTATTTATAAATACGGTACAAGTTCCGTTCGCAAACGAGGCCAAATATCTCGGAATGACTCTCGACACCAAATTAAAATGGAAACCGCATGTAAAGAAAAAATGCGAAGAACTTAAAATCAAATATAGAGAACTTTATTGGTTACTCGGAAAACATTCCAAGCTTACCCTCGAGAACAAGCTTTTATTATATAAGCAAGTGATGAAGCCTGTATGGACATATGGTATACAGTTATGGGGCTGTACCAGCGAAACAAATCTAAACTTTTTACAAACTTTTCAAAACAAAGTGCTAAGATCATTCGTCAGTGCACCGTGGTACATTAGAAATGAAGATCTTCATAGAGACCTCGGAATTCCCACCGTTAAGGACGAAACGAAAATATGCGCTCGAAAGCATAGAAATCGATTATTAGGACATATTAATAGCTCGGTCCGTGAAATTCTCGATGAAACAAATTTATTGCGGCGTCTACAACGAACTAAACCTTCGGACTTAGCCCGATAATTTTCAACCGCGTTAAAATTGCGGAACGAGCAGGAACTCTCGCCGGAATGTTGCCTGCCAAACGTGTAAAACTTCGTGATAAAAAAATTGCTTGATAAGTCATAACTTAGTTGCAGTACAAAAGAAAATGTATGGAGGTGGTTTTAGTGAGTAAAAATACTACTATGAGCACGCCCCGAGTGTCCTCATAGTGTCTTCCAGAAGATTTCCACCTACCTCGGAGAAAAAAAAAAAAAAAACCTCCCAACTAAATTCCTCTTACTTTTTATTACCAGAATGTAAGAGGCCTTCGTTCCAAAACCAGTTCTGTTCTGCGCCAGTCTCATGCTCTTCCATTCGATATATATGCCCTAACCGAAACCAACCTAACCCCCGACATAAAGAGCCAAGAGTTATTTCCCCCTTCATTCAATGTCTTTCGAGACGACGAAATTCCTCGCCCCTCAAACAATTATCCTTGTCGAGGCGTTCTTCTGGCCATCCACAATAGCCTTGACTCATCCCCTGTTGCTACTTCCTCATCTTCGAAACTTGACTTTGTGTCAATAAAAATAACACTCCCCCAGAGATCCCTGTACGTTATATGCTTCTATATTTTACCAGCCCAACCTATTGAATCGTACCAACTTGCCATCGACGCGATTGACAAATTAATCGACACATCTGACTCCCTTGACAATATCCTCATTTTCGGCGATTTTAATCTGCCTCAGCTGCACTGGTCTCCATCAGACGATGAATCTTTCTTCTTAGCTTCAAATGCCAAATCAACTAAGGAATGCCTCTTCTTAGATAGCCTGACAGATTCTAGTCTATTTCAAGTTAGCGGGGTCTCAAACTTTATGGGTAGGCAATTAGACCTAATATTCACAACTGACCCCATTAATTCCTCAGTCTCACCTTGTACCCTTTCTCTATCTACTATTGATAACCTTCATCCCCCTCTTCTTCTTTCATTTTTCCACAACTCTCCACCCCATCACATCTCCTCTTACGACTTTCACAAAGCTAACTTCCAAAAAATTAATGCCTATCTCAGTAGATGCTCTTTCGACTTTGCCAATCTATCATTAAATGATGCTCTTTCCATGTTTTACAGGGAGCTATTTACCTCTATTTCTCTCTATGTTCCCTTTTCTCGACATAGAACTTCATTAAATTCCCCCCCGTGGTATAATCGAAGACTTCGTTCCTCACGTAACAAAAGAAATAAACTATGGACAGTATATCTCCGCACTGGTTCTTCTTCTGACTATTCCAATTTTCTCGGTATTTATCTTAATTTTTCCCAGCTTTATAACTCTCTCTACCAACGCTATCTAAATGATGCACATACCAATCTAATAAACGACCCTAAGTCCTTTTTCCAATTCGTAAACTATAAAAAAAAAATCGGGCGGCTACCCTCCTTCTCTTTCTTACGAAAATGTATCTTCCACCGACCCACATACCATTGCCAACTTTTTTGCCACATATTTTAAGTTATCCTTTGCCGATGACTCCTTCTAATATCGGTCCCTTTCTCTCTCATACTGTTGACCCTTCCCTTATTGAAAATAAGTTACAATTGCTTAATGACGAATTCTTACCCGGCCCAGATGGTCTTCCAGCCATTTTCCTTAAGAAGTGTTCTTCCAATCTCTCGCTCCCACTTTCTTATCTCTTTCATCTTTCTCTCTCAAATGGAGAATTTCCCCAGATTTGGAAAACCTCGTTCATTACACCGATACACAAAAAAGGCTCAAAAAGTGAAATTACTAATTACCGCCCAATAGCTAAACTCTCGCATATACCTAAACTTTTTGAAAGTATTGTATATGAAGTCTTAAGCTTTCGGACCAAGTCCCTTATTTCACCCTACCAACACGGTTTCCTGAAAGGTAGATCGACTACTACAAATCTCGTCGAATTTGTTTCCTTTGCCCTCTCATCCCTAGAGAATGGCAATGAAGTCGACGTCATCGCAACTGACTTCAGCAAGGCGTTTGATAAGATATCACATCAATTAATCCTCTTCAAATTGTCTGCCCTTGGCTTTGAACCTATATTGATAAAATGGATATCTTCCTACCTTGAAAACCGGTATTACAGCATTCGCTTTAGGTCCGTACTGTCGTCCTCCTTTTTAGCAACATCTGGAGTCCCACAAGGCAGCCATTTAGGTCCCCTTCTCTTCATCCTAACGGTAAATGATCTTGAGAAGGTCATCAAACACTCATCTCTCTCTCTTTACGCAGATGATGCTAAAAGTTCACCTCAAGACTCCTGCCTCCTTCAAGAAGACCTTGACAGTTTTTCGACCTGGTGTCTCAAAAACTGCTTAGAACTCAACATCAACAAATGCCAATCCATTACCCTATCACGCAAGCGCAACAAGTCCCCTCCCCGACGTTACCTTCTCCATGGTCAACCAATTTCTCTCGTTCATTCTCTTCGCGACCTTGGCGTATTGTATGACAGGGAGCTAAACTTTCATTCGCATATTGACGAAATAATTTGTAAGGCTAACTCATCACTCGGCTTTGTTAAACGTTGGTCTAAAGAATTCTCCGACCCTTACGTGACTAGATCTCTCTACATAACTTTAGTTCGCCCCCTCCTTGAATACGCTAGTCAAGTGTGGTCTCCTTTTCATAGAGTTCATGTAGACAGAATTGAGAACGTCCAACGTCGCTTTCTTCGATTCGCCCTTCGAGGTCTGCCTTGGGACGATCCTTTTATCTTGCCACCCTATATTGACCGGCTCAATCTCATTAACCTGAATACCATGGAGGAACGCAGAGACGCTGCAGACATTCTTTTCATTTTTCGTCTTTTCTCCGGCTCCGTCGACTGCGCCTCTCCTTACAACTCTATTTTCTTCAACACTAACCCCCGTAATTTACGTTGCCCTCGGCTCTTTTATCCACCACACCATCGTACCTCATATGGCTCCAATGAACCGATATCCCGTATGCTGCGAAAGGTTAATTCCAACCTTTCAGTTTTCGATTTCAACCGCAGCGCTGCCCACCTGAAACTCGATCTCCTTCACCACTCTCCTTATCTTTAAGTCTTTTCATGTCTTATTTTTTAGTGTCTTAGTCTTAAGCTGTTACTTTAAGCCTAAATGTTAATTTTAGCTTGTATTAAGCCAAATATATGGGGGTATTGCCCCCACTAAAATTAAATGGTGCTGGTATTCTCTGAATAGGAAGTCCTCAATTTCGTTCAATGTCGGGAGTTTAGTGTTGGAGTTGACGCTATCTTCTAGCCTTCCACGGGTGATGGGGTCCAAACCTCGTAGGATGAGGTAAGCTATGATTTGTTCTCCATTTACTTCATTCTTTCTCAGATTGGCGACTCGCCCTTTGGTGTGGTGTAAGTAAGCAATGATCGATTCGGAATCACCTGGGACCGTAGGCCGTTGTGGTAGAGCTAACAAAGCCTCTAATTCTACTTTTGCCAGGGCTGGAATCGGCTAAGGTGATAGTTGATTGTCACTTTTTTGATTGTCGTTTTTGATTATCAACTCTTCTTTGCTCTGCGTAAGACGATCACTAAAAAATGGTTGATTATTGGCAGCACTTAGGGCGGTATTCATCGACCAATATTAAACTAAGAGCTTCGTAAACCTATTCACCAATGGTTATTAGTGCATATTTACGAGCGCTCATAAGACTTGAGAGTGGTCCCGACCACTCTTAAGTTGAGAGCAGTAATGACTTCGAAATTCGAAATCAGCTGTCGTTTGTTTACAAAATGGAAGGGAAGGGAAGGAAGCCAAATCTTTCCGATAAGGAAAAAGAACAAATAATTAGTATTGTGCTTGAATACGCCAGCATAATAAATTGCAAAAAAACTGACTGCATCAGCACCGTGGAAAAAAAGAAGTGCTGGGAGCAATTAACGGATGAGTTTAATGCTTCCAGCACTTCGTTAAAAAGAAGTTCAAAGCAATTAAAAGCATACTTCCAATGCTGGACGAAGTGTCAGGAAGATCGCTCATATTCGCACAATAAATTGAATAAAAGAATACAATATGTTAGTCTAATTTAAATTAAACGAATTCATTTTGACAATTAACATTTTCGAATAGCAGTTCAGAAACTCATTTTAGAACGCGTTTGGACATTCGAATTTTATTTTTTCGCATATTCGAAATAGCATAGATACAAACCTAAGAGTGCTTGGTGAATACATCGAAAAAACTTGCTGTTATGAGCCTCATAAACTAATAATCGATTTAAGAGCGCTCGATAAATACCGCCCTTAGAGCTTTAGATGTCACTTCCTTGCCGACGCTGTCATTCTCAACAGCTGATGGGTTCATATTCGAAATGTTTCTTTTTTATTTTGAAAATTGTAAGTGAATTTGAGAATAATACGCGTATGTTCACAAATTATAATAATTTATTTTTATTTTTTTTAAGGTCTCAAGCTAATAAAGAGCAAATACGTATCCTTTCCACGATTGAAGAACATGTTCTCATTTTCCGTTGGCCTTATCATCATGATATGATTTCCATCAACCCTTTAACTGCAAAATTTAAAGGGCAAATTTAAAATAGGCACTACCCCCAAAGAAGATTTAAGGTTCTAGCCAATTGTAGGATGGTTGGAACATGCGTTGACCTTACTTGTTGGTATATCAACCAGTTCCAAAACAAACACAAACGCTTCTTTTGATAAGCGAAAGTTTTCCAAAAATCTAAAAAGCCACCAATTAACAATGAAAGTTTATAAATACATAATGCATACCTACTTGGACTTTTTTGTAATTATTTTCTTCATTTGTGCAGAAAAGTTCCAATGAAGATAATTGCACTTCACGAATTTTCAAATTTCACTTTTTTTATTTTAATTTATTTAGTATTATTCTCTTTTCACGAAAGTATTTAATTTATTTGGAGTCGAAGTCGAGGTGCATACCTTTGAAAATGACACAAATGTATGAAAGCGCTTTCCCCGTTAGCTTTGATTTGAGCAAAGATAAGCTATCGATGTTTGACGCCCGACTTCTTATGACCAGTGAATTAAATTGTTCCTTGAATTCACGGTATTTTGTTATGTCGCCACTATACTCACGGAGACAAACTTCCGGGATTTTGATACCCATCCGGTCGGTATTTGATCCTTCGGCCTGCGACCTTTGCTCACGATTAAGCGTTAGTTGTGCTAAAGCATGTAGTAACGCTTCGGATGACTGCTGTTGTGGCTGTGGTTGTGGGCTGAGGGAGGTATTTATGACGAACCCAACCCCCTGCACAAATGTATATGTGGGGTGGTCTGGGGTCGCAAAAGTCTGGGTAGTTTGTTCCTCGGGGTTTGCTTGTTTCTGCTATGTCCGTGTACAATTACTGGTTTTCTCTTGCTGTGGATCTTCAGCGGGAGTCTGACTGGTTTCCGGACTGGCTGGATTTTCTTCATAGTCTGCTTCTTCTGCTTTTTTCTCCTCCTCTATTACCTCGGGGCAATTCTTTATTAAGAATTCCTGAATTTTTGTGTAGATGGCTTTAGCTGCCTCGTATTTTGGCAGAAAGGCGGCAGCGGTTGATCCGCTTAGGTCCATCATTGCCGCGTAGTTTGCCGCGATAGAAGTGCAAAGGCTCTTTGCCTTGCCGTACTGCCTTGCAAGCGTTTCCGGGGTACGCTTATCCAATCCCAGCTTGGAGAGATTAACCCTAATCTCCTCCAGCTGGACGATAACATCTTGAAAGTTATCAATAACTCTTTCAAGATTATTCATGTTGTTAATGTATATAAAGATTCACGAACTTTCGCACTTTAGCTTCAATATGTTTGTTTTTGTTAAAGTAAACTTTTACTTTGGTACGCGAAGGTAAACTTTTACCTATATTGTGTTTAAACTATTATTTAACTATACTAAAAGGACCACTTTGGATGCAGAATATGACTCGCTTTATTAATTGAAAAATCCTACTATTTATACACACAGTATTGTCTAGACATCAATATTTGATATTGGGTAGTTAAAAATTGCTTATGTTGATATTGGGTAATTAAAAATTGCTTATGCTAAACGCAAGTAAAGAAAAGAAAACTTGCTGATGGCAAATTTAGGTCACCGGTCGCATTGGTGGTTTTAGCTGAGGCGGCTTTTCCGACGGCCCAGAGGTTTTGTGCGAGGTTGCGTATTTCTTGTCTTTTACTTGCGGAAGTGTATTTTGTCGAAGTGACGTATTTATTGTAAACACTACTCTCAAACGCGCATTCGCTTCAAAGCAGCATTTTGTTTTACAAAATTGTTGCTCGTGCGCTTTGGCACTTAAAATCGTAAAATTTCGATAAAGCGTGTCAAAGCGCACCGACGCAAGCACGCGTTCAACGCGACATTGCGATTTCGGCATAACCCATCCCAGCCTAGTTTTGGTTGCTATTGGAGCCCGCATATAACGAAACTCCACTACTCGTCTTGCAATTCTTATCAATATTAGGGATATTCACGATTCGATGTACTAATAGGCCTAGTAAAATTGCGAAATTTTATTTTTTTTTTATCGGATCGTGAACGCACTTTTTCTCATGTCTAGCAAAACTGAAACAAATGACAGTTCCAGCTGGACAATTGACATTTGTTTTGAAAAAAAAATTTACAATTTTTTTGAAAGAGGGAAATTTGTTTTTACTTGTTTACTATGCCGAAAAACAGCGAAAAAGAAAAAATACTTCAATTTTTATTGGAAGATGCTGCAGAGAAAATTATGTGGATTGAAGGTATGAAGAAATAAACGATGAAAAAGACAAAAAAATATTGTTTTATTATTTTATTTTAGATAATGGAGAGATAAACGATGATGATATCGATGAAGTACTGTTTTTGGTGCAAACTTCCGAAGCCTTTCTGCGCATTTTAATGACTCACTTAAGTGCCCTTTCCCGGAAGTGGAGTTAGCTTGTGTTGATGGTGTTGCTGGCCTGGCTATTGTTGGTGAAAGCTCTATTTGATAATTTGGGAATTCTTGCTCTTCGTATATTTCAAATTCTGGTTCAAGGCCAAATTCCTGTTCAAAGACAAGTTCCTGTTCCTCTTCAACAATGATGAAGTCTGCAACTTCATAAGTATTAAAAGAACTTCCTCTATCACTCTTGTCGCCGAAGATTTCTTTAAGTCTGTCGTAATACGGACAGATTTTAAGAATTTTTGGTATATAATGAAAAAATAAATATGAAATGTAAGTATGTGAAAAAATAATACGTGTAAATTTATTGTTATTTTACCTTCAACACATCCAACTCCTTTTTCAGTTTCCAGGAGACCGGTACCGGTAGATTTTGTCCATTCCATTGCCTTAACAAATTATGTTTTCAAGCTTCTCATATTCCAACGAATTAACTCCCAGGTGGCATTCTTCAGTTGATTGTGCTCCAAAAATTTTCTATAAAAAATTTGTGCTGTATTCTTCTATAATTAATAAATAGTTTCAATTTATAGATAACAATTGATAAATTTGATGTCGTATGGTAGGTAGGTAGGAGTGGCGGTTTAACTAAAAACCCAAGTAGCATCATGTGCCGTTTTGTTACCACAACTCATTTGACCCGGTTGTTTAAGATTATCAATAGGAGGTTTTAGATCCAGCCTGTGGAATTCAAGAAGGTTATCAATTCTCTAATACCACATTTCGAGACCTGTTCAAGGGAGTCGAAGAAGGGTCTACCAAGAGATCTTTGTCTGGAACTAGCTAGTGCCGGACAAACGCAGAGGTAGTGAGTGAGTGTTTCCTTTTCGGCTGCGTCATTACAGCTACGGCAATGTGTATTATGTGGGATGCCAAGTCTTAATGCATGTTCCCCTATTGGCCAATGGCCTGTGATTATCGCTGTTATTCTGGCAATATCTTTGCGTGATTTGTTTAGGAGGTAGGTAGTTTTTTCCGTGCTGTAGTTTGGCCACATCCTTCTGGATACGATACAGTTCGTCAGCCTCCTCCATCTGAGGTTTGCCTTCGATAGGAATTCTGAGGAGATCTTTGCTTTGACTGCTCCGAGCGGTATGTGCACCGATTCCGCAAGTGAACAGTGAAGGGCAGAGCCTTGCCTGGCCACCTCGTCAGCATGTTCGTTTCCGTAAACGTTGCTATGACCTGGAACCCAGATCAGGGTGACCTTGAACTGGTCAAGCGAGGCCAGCTCCTTGCGGCATTCTAATACTTATTTTTAGGTTATATTGACTGAGGCGATAGCCTTGATGGCAGCTTGACTATCAATAAAAATGTCTATCTTTTGCCTCGGAAATATGTTTGTCTGAAGTTTGATTTGACGACAGGCCTCGCGGATGGCCAGTAATTCCGCCTGAAACACACTGGCCGTATCCGGTAGCCTAAAGGATTTTGCGATGTTAAGAGACTCAGAAAAAACACCTGCACCTACTCCACAGTCCATTTTTGAACCGTCTGTGTAGATTGTTAAGTTCGTGTCCCTGTTCAACCGGCCATCCTGCCAATCTAATCTTGAAGGGAATTTTACTTTAAAATGTTTAGTGAATAACATTTTGGGAGTGATATAGTCCGTTGAGGGTGGTATAAGTTCTCTTGATAGAGAAAGCAGAATGTTGCTATGGCCGTAGGGTTTCGCAGACCAGCACCCCGACTCTCTGAGTCTGATCGCGCTATGTGCTGTGATGCTTGTAATGTGAAGGTCTAAAGGTAACAGATGCAGAAGGACTGTAAGGGCGTCTGACGGTGTTGTCCTTAGAGCGCCTGTGGTGCCTATGCATGCAGTTCTTTGTACTTTGTTTAGTTTGATTATGTTGTAAGATTTACTTAGAGCCGGCCACCAAACTATTGACCCGTAGGTAAGGATTGGTCGTACGATGGCTGTGTACATCCACAGGGCCAGTTTTGGTTGCAGGCCCCATCTTTTACCAAATATTCTATTGTAGGCGAAGAAAGCAATGCATGCTTTCTTTACCCGCTGTTCGATGTTAAGTTTCCAGTTGAGCTTGGGATCCAGGATTACTCCTAGATACCTAGCGCTGGTGGATAAGTCTAGCTGTTGGCCGTTTAGGCGAGGAAGAGTGAAGTCGGGTATTTTCGTTTTAGTGGTGAAAAGCATCAGTTCGGTTTTGCTCGGGTTTACACCTAGACCACACCTCCTGGCCCATGTGCTAACCTTCCCGAGAGCATTTTCCATAATTTCACTAATTACGGAAGGAAACTTCCCTGATACCAGTATCACCATATCGTCCGCATATCCGACCACTTTAATTCTTTCTCTGTCTAACGTTACGAGTATTTTGTTCATCACTATGAGCCACAGCAGTGGTGAGATAACACCTCCTTGGGGTGTGCCTCTGCTGGCAAATTTTGTTGTATTGCTATTACCTAGTGTGGACTGAATTATTCTAGTACTAAGCATAGAGACAATCCATAGACTTAGATGATTCTCTATCCCTAGCTCTGTAAGGGAGTCCAGAATTGCTTCAGTGTGTACATTGTTGAAAGCCCCTTCTATATCTAGAAAAGTTGCTAAAGTGTATTATTTATAGTGTATTGACTTTTTGATTGTTCGCACTACCTCATGAAGAGCCGTTTCCGTTGATCTTCCTTTAAGTTAGGCATGCTGTGCCTTGGATATTGATATTTCTATTGTACCACGCAGGTGGTTATCTAGAAGTCGCTCAAGGGTCTTCAGAACAAAGGAGGTCAGACTGATTGGCCTGAAATCTTTCGCGATTTCATGACCGCGTCTACCTGCCTTTGGGATAAAAATGACTCTCACTTTTCTCCAAGAATGAGGAACATGGTTGTTGAGTAAAGAGCTCCTAAAAATCGGTATGAGCCATGAGATCATTTCTTGGTTTTTTTGAAGCATAATAGGCAAAATGCCATCGGGGCCCGGCGATTTGTATGGAGCGAAACTGTTTATAGCCCAGGAAACTTTTTCCTCTGTGATAATGGATGTTATGTTATCCCAGGCGCTGGGTTGCGATCTTTGTGCATTGTTACACCCTGTGCTGTAGTCTTTGCACCCTGGAAAGTGGGTATTCATTAAAAGCTCTAGAGACTCTGCAGTTGACTCAGTCCACGCTCCATCCGTCTTTCTCAGAAGAGAGGGGTTGGAGTGCTCTGTGGATAGAATTTTACTTAGCCTTGCAGAGTCTTTAAGAGTTTCGATAGATTCGCAATAATCTATCCATGACTGTTTCTTAGCCACTCTGATGCTGCCAATATTTACACCTGTGACAGATATTGAAAGTCTCCCTAGTCAATTGTCTGAGATTTGAGAGTTCCTTGTTCCACCACGGAGGTAGGGTTTTTTTACTGTGATTGACCGGACACCAGACTCTAAAAGCAGTACTAAAGGCTTTTTCGAAGGCCTTTACTTTTGTTTCGAGTTCTGTGTTCGAGGTGATTTTTGGGTTTGGAAATTTATGGAGTTTAGATTTAATGACTTCATTAAACTTTGGCCAATAAAATTTTCGGGGATTTCGGAAAGGTTTTGGTTTCTCGATATCGAGATCTATATCAAAGAGTATCCAGTTGTGGTCTGAAAAAGATTTCAGATTGGATACTCTCCAATTTTGAACTTTCATATGATGTCGTATACTAACCTCGAATTTTCCTGCTTCTAGAATGTAGTCTAATATCAGGAAAACTTATTTTTCTGTCCATTTTTTCACTGGATTTTCCCTTCTGCGGCGCTTACATTTGTTTTCCATTCTCTTTATTTTTTTCTGTTAGCTATACACAGGAATCAAGAATTTAAATGAAGTGTCAACTTCATAAGGCTACTCTGTTGTATTTTTCGGTTGCAATAGGGTCAGGGTATAGATAAAGTGTAAAATTTTTGCGAAATTTTATTCTGTATACTTTGTTGTTATAGTGCAAAAAAAAGTTACACTTTCGCATTTTCGCAATGATACAAGACCAGTTGCATCGAATCGTGAATACCCCTATTGTCTTGGCCGATTAATATCGTTGATCTGGCATCAAACATTTTATTTACAGGTAAACCGCTCAAATATGGGAAACTGTCAATTCCTTTTCTTTCCAATGTCTGCCGGGAAGGTAATATGTTCCGTGTCGTACGATAATGTGTCATCTTGAATTTTTTTCGAACAGTTGCGAATACCTGAGATTTCAATATCAACGCATTTAGAGACATCTTCACGCAGAACAAAGTTCTCATCGGTCCATCGCATACATAGTGGGTATTTTTCACCTACAATACCTAGCTTCTCAACTACGTCGGCTTGGATAAGAGACATTGATGATCCGTCATCCAGATAGGCAAAGGTTTCTATGACGGATCCATTATGTCCATATATTTTGACAGGTAAAATGCGCATTAATACTTTTCCTTGATCATCGTTTAATACTCCAATAGTTTCTTCGGTCTGTTGAGGAACTCTTTCCGTCGACGGCATTGTCAAAATATTCTTATGAAGCAGTGAATGATGTCTTATCTTACATCCTTGAATATTGCACCGGTTTCTAGAATTGCAATTTGGCGAATGATGTCCCGGACAAAGGCACAAAAAACAGACCTCGGAACTTACCACGTTCCCTCAGCGTTCATCAACACTATCAAATTGCATCTTTGGACAAACCGCTGCTTTGTGGCCTTCTTCTCCACAGTACCGACAGGGATGATTCTCACCAGTTACTAGGAGAACATTTTCTTTTCATTGACGGAAGTTCACTTCGAGCTTACGAACATTGCTCACGCTCTTTGGGGTAAACACATAACAAGCTGCATCCGACATTTGGTTCAACCACGTTGCGAATTGTTTTAGATTAGTTTTCCCGTTGTTAAGTCGTACATTTTCGCCCCACCTAAGTTTCATGTCGGTAGGCAGTTTCAAATATAGTTTTTTTATGAGTTGCGGGTTCTGCAAGTAACTAGCTCCATCTTCTAGTTGCTCCAGAACAGTTATCATATTCTGCATCTTATACCATGTTCCCACCAACGTGATTTAGCTAAATCATCTCATAAACTACGTGATTTACCATACATTTTCGTGATTACTAATTACGTGATTTAGACGTGTTTAATTTTTAATTACGTATCTGCCATCGCAAATCCACACAAAATAAAATCGAACATACCTGCAGCGGTTTCAATCCAATTCAATGTTATTCAACAAACAAAAAAAAAACAACACAAATGTCAAAAACATTATCCCAAATTCCCCTCTCCGAAGTGGACGAATTCTTTCTGCTGAATGTCAAACTAAATCACGTAAAATTCGGTGGAGACGCCTTTCGTGATTTATAAATCACATGAGGTAAATCACGTTGGTGGGAACATGGTATTACATAATAAGTTAATAAGTGTTTCAAAGTCACTGTCCTTTATATTTGGAAAGCATTCAATTTCGTTGAGCATCGTATCGATGATAAACTCAGATCTTCCAAATCGCTTTTAGTGTTTTTATAATGGTAGGTACATTCGAGGGGTGTACCAACATTCCCATGACGGATGCTAATGCATATCCACGTAGACACTGATGCAATTTTGATAATATTTCGTCGTTGCTGTAATTGCACTGAGTGACAATTGAGCGATATCGTGCAATGAAGAGTGGCCAGTTCTCGGGTTTGCCATCGAAAGTTGGCATATCCTTTCCCATTACTTGCCTTGTTAAGTATCTCTCGATTCCAGTACCTTCAATTCACATATACGCAGTTCTTGGTTTATTCCTTGATTCTTTTTTTGCAGCTAATAATGTAATTTCTAAACCAGTGGTTTAGTATTTTGTCGACCCTTCAAACTACTGAATATATTTCCCGTTATTGGTTTTACTTTTCGCCTCTTTTTTCAACTAACGCTTTTTTAAGCACAGAAATAACGCGCTTGTCTTCGACGTATTTGAAGAATTTATATTTATCGTTCTCGCAGGACTGATGTGTCAAATGAAATTCAAAAAAAAAAAAAAATGCGCAGTCGACTTAGTTTGGCAAAAAAGTTACTGCCATTGCAGTCAAATGTTACAACAGACCAAATAAATTAGGCAAGTGCCAAGTGAGGTATTTTGCAAAATTCAGTTTAGAGCGCGAAGCTTAAATAAATTTGTATTTTTGTTAATCACCCCTATCGAGGTATCCGTTCGGAAAAAATTCCGATACGAAAGTCAAATCCGATCGGAACTAAAATTGCGTTCGAAGTATCCGTTTCGGAACAAAATAGAAAAGCATATAAGCGCGTTCATTTCGCATTCAAATATTCAGCAGCAGTTAGTTGTCGGAGAGCTTCGGAAAAAATGTGCCATGTAGCTGTCAAAAGTAAGTGTTATGACGCGGTTCCACGCAATGCGACAAGGTGCGTTATATGTCATCGGAGAAATTATCCGAAAGTCGTATCAGAACGGATACCTCGAATGGAATTTCTCCGATTTCGTACAGATCGGAGAAAATTCCGTTCCGAGCGGATACCTCGATAGGGGTGAATAACTCCTCACGGCGCGGCGCCCCTCATTACTTTCTACGGCGCACCAGGGCGCCGCGGCGCACATTTTGGGAACCCCTGTTCTAAACGCTTCTTCTCCAAACTATGTTTGGCTACTGCTGTGGGTGGTGATTCTAATGTCTCAGTCACTGACATTTTCAAAATCAATTAAAGAATCCATCTGCGTCGACTTGTTTACAATAGTGGAAGAACATTGTGGGTTACCCAGTTCGAAAGAATTCCACACAAAATTTTCGTCACGGCCTTGATGAACACCTGCGCCTTTTCGATGTGACTTCCTCGACGGTTTTTGTGCTTGTTGAGACATTTTTTTTTTTTTATTCGACGGTAGGTGAAAATCCTTCAAAGACGAGAATAGCAAGCGCGTTTTCATAGTAGTGTCAGATTTTTACTGACTAAAAACACCACCCTTCTAAAGATTGTTAGATATAACTTATCAAGCAATTTTTCTATCATTAAATAACAACTTTTGACAGGTTACTTTCCAATGAAAGATCCTGCGTGTTCCGCAAATTAAACGCGGTTATTCTTATCTTGCCAAGTCGAACGGTTTCGTTCTTTGTAGTCTGCGCAATAAATTGCTCCCGTCCAAGAATTGTCGGACTGTATTGTTGATATGTCCGATTAGTCGGTTTCTATGCTTTCTCGCGAAGCTTCTAGTTTCAGCTTCGATTGTTGGAATTCCGAGATCCCTATGGATATCGTCGTTTCTAATATACCATGGTGCTTGTACAATTTCTCTAAGCACTTTATTTTGAAAAGGTTGTAGTTTGTTTTCTTGGTACCCCAAAGTTGCATACTGTAGGTCCACACCGGCTTTAGCACTTGCTTGTATAAAAGCAGTTTGCTCTCAGTACTGAGCTGGGAATGTTTTCCGAGTAACCAGTACATTTCTCTATATTTGATACCGAGTTCTTTACGTTTCATTTTCACGTGCGAATTCCATTTCAGCTTTGCGTCGAGTGTCATTCCCAGGTATTTGGTCTCGTTTGCAAAGGGTATTCGGGCCAAGTTTAGAAAAATTGGCAAGTCATTAGTTTTCTTATAAGTGAAATTCACGTGAACAGATTTAGTTTCGTTGAGGACGAGGAACTGGAGGTCCTTGTCCATTCATTGACCTTATTCACTGCGGCTTGCAGTTTTGTAGTCGCTTCTTCGATTGTATTACCTACTGCTAGGATAGCTGTGTCGACGGCGATCGTAGCAAGGGTAGTGCCATCTTCCCTTGGTATATCGCGAGTATAGAGAAGCGGCCCAAGGACGCTTCCTTGCGGTACGCCGGCCGAAATTTCTTTAAGCTCCGAGTATTCGTTTCCATTTCTAACACGGAAGAGTCTATTCCCGAGATATGATTCTAGAATATCATATAGGCTTGCGGGGAGAACTTGTAATTTAAATTTCAAGCCGTCGTGCCACACCTTATCAAAGGATTGTGAGACGTCAAGGAATACGCTTGAGCAAATCTTTTTTTCTTCAAATGCTTCCTCGATTACGTCAGAAGTTCTATGTACTTGGTCAATCGTCGAATGCTTGGTTCTGAACCCAAACTGATGGTCAGGGATAAGATTATTGTCTTTAATAACCGGTTGTAGGCGCCTAAGCAATATTCTCTCGAAGACTTTGGAAATGACTGGGAGAAGGGAAATCGGTCTATACGATTTTACTTAATTTGGCGGTTTTCCTGGTTTTAAAACCATTATGACCTCCGCGACTTTGCATTGACTCGGCACGTGTTTTAGCCTGAGCGCAGCATTTATAATATGAAGAAGCTTAATTAATGCTTTCCTTGGTAGAGCTTTGAGAACTTCTCCGGTGATCAAATCATAACCAGGAGCTTTCTTAGGTTTAAGGGATTTGATTTCACGTTTTAGTTCACTTAGCGTTGCACTAGTGAGTGTTGATTCGTCAGATTGTAATTCCGCCCTATTAGTATTGTTGTGGATCGCTTGGCCATCGTACGGTTTAAAAGATTCTTCTAGATGAGCGGCAAAAACGTCCGCTTTTTCCTTATCTTCCCTTGCCCATTCATTTCGATTTATTCTAATTGGCGGCGCGGAGATTTTGGGCCTTTTGGTGCCCTTTACAGCTTTCCAAAGTGAATAATTAGAATCTTTGTTCGCTGTTAGGCTTTCAAGGTAAGAACCTATCGCACGATTTTTAAAATCCTTAATAACTGTCTTCTACAAATTGCACAAGTAATTTAAATGTGCTTTATGTTGCGGAGCGCGACTCTGTTGCCATTTCTTACGCACCTTCCTTTTTTCGTTGACCAATTCTTTTATTTCGGGAGGATATCGTAGCCCGTATTTTGCCGGCGTTTTCCTTGGATTAGGCGTATTATTCCAGGAGGCGAGCTGTACGATCTCGACGAAGCGATCAACTTCAAGTTCATAGGGTGTCGTAAGTGGAACACTCAGTTCAACATTATCTTCTATTTCGTTCCTAAAGCCTTCCCAGTTAGTTTTTCTACCAGTTAATCTCGCTGGCTCTAGGTTATTGGCTAGTTTTACACTCAATGTTAAAATAACCGGTGAGTGGTCAGATGATAGATCAAAGCTCTCTTCAACTTTAATGTGGTTGGTAGGTATTCCTTTCACGACGAAGAAATCTATCAGATCAGGTAGTTTTGAAGTATCAGTTGGCCAGTAGGTCGGTTTGCCCGTCGAGTGGAACCTGCCCCATAGAGCATTCCACCTTATCGCGAGATGTATCCCAATTTCCTTAACGCCCGCGCTGTGTACTTCAAACTACACCATAAGAGTAGTCATAACCTCTTTAGCGCGTGTTTATTATAAAAAAAAAAAAAAAAAATCTGGAGCCCCAGAACGTGTGCTTCGCATTAAAATTGCCGCCAATAATGAAATTTGGTTTGAGCGATTTAAGCAGGTTAGTATAATCACTTTTTTCAAGCGCGGAACGCGGTGGACAGTAGATAGATGAAATTCTAAGAGTACGCTGACTATTTTTTACTCGAATCGTGCACAGTTGCATAGCTTCAAGTTCTATCTTCAGGTCTTCGTATTGTTCAATGCAGGCTTTAATAAACAATGATGATCCACCTCTCGTGTTTCCCGAAGGGTGACAAGCGTGGAAATCATTATAGCCTTTTATTTTTAAATTCGATCCCTTTTTCACGTGAGTTTCAGAAATCAAGCAAATGTCAATATCTTTCCCGCGTATGAATATTTCCAATTCGCCGAGTTTTTGTAAAAGTCCATTTGCATTCCAAGTGCATATTTTTAACATTGGTTTTTCATTCATGTTATTTTTGAAGTACGCGTTTACCGTGAATTATTTTCTAGCTTAACCAAGCGATCGAGAATAATTTTGCATTGTTCTTCAAGTTTCTCGAGAATAACTGGGAAAACATGAGAAACAGGGTCCGGCGAAGCTTCAACTTTTTTTGCTCCTTCGAATGCCGCGGCCTGAGCGTAGGTCTGCATTCTGGCTATCCGAGGGCCACTATTCGATGGCTTTCCTGATGGTAACTTTTCAGTAGCGGTTCTTTTGACAACAGAGGTCGAGGGCCTTTCTATTGTCTCTCTTTCTCTGAAAATGTTACGCTTTTGAACCGGAGGTTTTATATTGCCTACAACCTCCTGGGCGGTCCTACGCTTTGTCTTGGTAAGCGGCTTTGTTTTTCTATTTTGCGTTTTGAGGAGCACATCTCTCCGTTTTTTCAACTCCTTAGCTACTTCACAACCTCTATAATTTGCCGGGTGCTTTCCCTTACAATTAGCACAGGTAGCGGAGGATTGTTTATTTGCTCCACAGTCTTGGGAGAAATGACTTCCGGCGGCAACGTTTGCACTGTGGAATTATTTTTAGATTTCTGCGTATGGGCTCGATTTTTCCCACAATATTAACTATGGTTTTAATTCGGTAGATGTCTTCGATATTACCAGACCTATCGAAGGTAAGCATAAAGAGCGGAAGTCCTTGCCTTACCCCTTACCAGGATGTCCTTATCTTCTTCCGATTCGGAGTGTTTTAATTTCTTCCTCAGAACTTATATCTTTCACTGAGTCCCGTTTTTTACGCGCTGGCTCTCCCGGCGGACTTCTTTTCCCGGGGTTGTTCGATCTTGATGGAGGTGATCGAGATACCCTTGAACTTTTGATAAAAGGGTAAATGGATTGCAATAAGCGGCTCTCCCCAGAATCCGTAGAGCCGACCTCCGAAGAGGGTGGATTTTCCAGTAAAGCTGGACTGCCACCTGGGGTAATTGATCTTTTCGTTTTGTTCATTGCATTTTTTGTATACACTACACGCTCGGTATACGGATTGGATTTTAGTCGCCTCTTACAACAGGCATGCCTACCTCGGGTAAATTCTAACCCCTACCCGAAGGGGTAGGTAAATTAAGAATACAAAGGTTTTATTTTCGTATCTCGCCATAAAAATTCAAGTTGTTTCTTTTTCCAAAAAAAAAACCTTCCCCTCTCTCCCTCTTTCTCCTCGGTATGTTGGCTGCGATGATTGCTTAGGGTCCCTTTGCATATGAGTCGATGACAATCAGCTTCCACTTATATATTTATACTTATATGTCATTAGTTAATTTCCCTTCTTCGAAATAAAGCTAGCTCTTGCAAGAACGTGAAATTAGCCTAACCGCTCTTCTTCTACTCAGTCTGCAAAGTAAATCGCGTTCATGTACTGCTAAATTAAACAGGGAAAGAGAAACGATTGCTTATTTCTATTAAATAAGTTCAAATTTCCGAAGTTCAATAAGATCAATTGCAAGTTTTCTGAATAATTCATTACGGCTGATGAAGAATTGAATTCGCCGACGAAGTCAATTCTTGCTGAGCAACGTGGAGCTTCTTTACCCACTGATAATGCTGTTCTTAAGGCCAACCAGAAGAAATTGAAGGCACTCGAGGCCCTTAACAGAGGAAACATTTTTGCAATGGAACAAATAAACAGATTGAGCTTATTCTCCGTCAATGGGAACAGTGACCCCTCATCTACGGAAGAGAAAGAAAAAAATAAGTTTTGTTCCTTCTTCTTGCTGATAAAATTTTTATCCGTTTAAATTTAATTACCAGTAATATTGCTATTATCACTATTAATATGGTTATGTTATTAAAAACAAATAACAGTATAAAAGAAAATATTTTTTCTAATCTAAGAGAAGAAAATATTAAATAAAATCTTTTGTGGACATCTTTTGGACAAAATCGGAGAAATTGCATTCGAGATATCCTTTCCGATACAACTTTCGGAAAATTCCTCCAATGATTTATATCGTCGATGTAGATAGAATTTTATGGCATTTTTCATCACTTCGGCAACAGATTCTCGCACTCGTGTCGAATGTTGTCCTGGAGGGCTTTTAGGGTCTCGGGCTTGTTCACGTAAACACGGGACTTCAAAAAACCCCACAAAAAAGTCTGGAACGGTTAAATCGGACGATCTTGCGGGCCAGTGCAAATCGCCAAAACGAGAGGTGAGGCGACCCAGGAACGCCGGATTCAGAACATCGGTTGTGGCTCGCGCAGTGTGTGCCGTAGCTCCGTCTTGTTGGAACCACGTATCCTCCAGTCCTAATTCGTCCAATTGGGGCAGAAAAAACTCGGTTAACATGGCCCCGTTCGACCAGCGGCGTTCTCGAAAAAAAAATTCCCGATAACTCCTCCAGCGTGAACAGCGCACCATGCAGTAACTTTGAGCGGTTGTAATGACTCCTCGTGCATTACTCGTCAATTTTCGGTGCCCCAGAAGCGATAATTTTGCTTGTTCACATACCCGCTGAGGTGGAAATAAGCCTCATCGCTCATTATGATTTTGGTCGAAAAATCGTCAATTTCGTCCTCCAGATTGAGGATGGCTTGGGCGTAGGTTACACGCGTTTGGCAGGCAGCAGCTGATTCACTGACTGGACTTTGTACGGGAGCATGCGCAAATCTTTGACCAAAATTCGCCTTAGGGACGACCGGCTGATGGCTTATTGCGAAGCACGGCGTCTGGTCAATGTTTCCGGCGACAGCTCGACATCCTCGTAAACAGCGGCGATATTCTCGGCACAACGGGCGCTCCGGGGCCGGCCACTCTTGGCAACGTCTCGTGTGGTCCCGTACTCTTCAAGGTTGGTTGTCAAACGGCGACGGAATTCGCCCTGCACCAAATTGTTACGCAAAAAAAAAATGGACACGATTATTCCGGGTGTGTATTCTTGGGGAGTGTATCGCTCCATGGTTTGTTCACTTGTATTGTACATCTGTCTAGTCCACAAATGTCAAAACTGATTTGACATTGGCGGGCTTTTGCAAAAATAAGAGCATCTTCCAATAGGGTGATCTCTTTTGGCCCACCTTATAGATATATCTTACGGAATTGCGTATATGAAATAAGCATCATACTAATTTACACCTTGTCGAAAAAGTAGTCGCTGCTTCAGTGCCGCAAAACTATAAACATAATAATACCGTAACTTCAGCTAAATACAACAGTAATTGTAATCGGCCCTATCATAAACGCTTTTAAATTGAAGCAATTGTTTATGTCCCAAATTACTTGACTTTTATCTGATAAAAAAAGAGACATCAAAAGGTTGCAATATAACTAAAAATATTCCAACATCAGGAAAGTCAAGGAAGGCCCAGGAAAGGACACCGGTAGGAGCGGTAAGAAGCTCATTTAGATGGATGATACAGCAATCTGCCAAGAACTGCTCTGAACTCAGAGGGGTAGAGAATTCGCCACAACCCGAGTCCGAAGGCGTTGAGAGAAAACATAAAGGTGCGATATTTATAGGCACTATGGAACAGGAGGTGCAGAAATGCAGACATATTAATGAAGGTGCGAAACGCGACGGAGAGACAACAAAATATCACCAAGCAAGTTAAAAATGGCTCTCCGAACTAGAGGAATCCCTGGATATTATCGGGTTTGATATTGAAAACAGAAAATTTCTACAAAAGAACCAATCAACGCAGCGTTCTCCGCCGACTATCGTTGAAACCAGCGTAAGAAAAAGGTAACCATCACTGTCTGAATAGATGTGCATATCTTGGTTTTGATCTGATATCGGTCATATAAACAGCTGTTTCAGTTGACTTTTATGGAGGGGTAGCCGACGAATCTAGTCAAGAAATTCGTGACTGAGTACTAAGTTGACAGTTCGCAAATGTGGCTGACGAAGGAAAAGTTAGATTCCCGACCAATCTAGTTTCTGCTTTCAGGTTACATCTTATCAAGACTAATATAGTTGACTTAAGATCAGTAGATTCTTCAATGTGCCCATTAACTTATTATTATAGTCAGTTCCATTCAAGCTCTACCCAAAAAATGTCGCCAACATAACTAGCGCTCTTTCTTTACACCGAATAAAAAGTGTAACAAAATACCAACCATTTTGGATTTCTCCATAGAATGCTAGAGATACCAATTTCAAATTGTTGCGAAATGTTTTACATATATGTCGCATCGAAAATGTTCAATTTGATAATAATACAGGGTGGCTGATGAATATTGTTACATTAAGAAACTCAAATAATTTTTTTATTCAATACAGCTTAATTTGTTTTCAAAATAATGGAATTTAAATGTCCCCTGCTCGTTGATGCATGTGCGGCATCTTACCCAAAAGTTGTTCATTACTGCTTGGAGAGTTGAGACAGGAATAGCCGCAATTGTTTCTCGAATGGATTGCTTCAGTTCATTCAAATTTGTTGGTTTTGCATTGCGGTCTTCCTCACAAGAAAAAGTCATGTGCGGTAAGGTCAGGCGACCTGGGGGGCCACCGGAATGTGGAATTTCTGGATATCAGCTTATTGGGAAATTTTCATAGCAATTCTGTCATAGCAGGCCGGGCTATGGGAGGAGTTGCATCATCTTGCTGAAACCACATAGAGTTGAAAGAAATTCTCATTCGGCGTAATTTTGGATAGAAAAACTTTCTCAATATGCTCAAGTAACGGTCTCCAGTAACCGTAACATTTGTTGGCCAATTGAATTTTATATGGGAATAAGTCCAAATTATTGTGCATAATTGACTGCAATGACTGTCTGCTTATACCCAATTGAGCAGATAAGCTTCTTGTCGAAATGGATTGTTTTGTATGGCAGCAGCTAAAGCAGCGATTGTTTCCTCCGTCCGATATGAAGGGTTTCGATGGTATGGTCTTCTTTCGACTGTTCCATGCTCGGCAAAATTGTTAACAAGTCTCATTATGGTCCATCTGCTCGGAGGATTGCCGTCAAACGTGCGCCTATACTCTCTTTGAACCGAAACTACGGACACCAGTGCGTGATAACGGCAGACAATCCAAATTCTTGTTTCAGTGTCCCAGTTATCCATTTTTGTTAAATCTAAAAATCAATCTGCAAAATAAAAAAAAATTAACAATATTCATTAAATAAGAAAAAAGTTATTTTTTTTTTTTTTGGTAGTGGCTTTGATCAGCCACCATGCAGACGAACCAAAAAAAAATTATATAAATTCGTATTGTAAAGTATGTAGTGCCTTATAAATTGCACAACTTTCGTATATTAATGGCAAATGAGTTTTTGCTGTTGTTATAATT
Source organism: Cheilosia vernalis (assembly GCA_949126925.1). Lineage (NCBI taxonomy): Eukaryota > Metazoa > Arthropoda > Insecta > Diptera > Syrphidae > Cheilosia > Cheilosia vernalis. The sequence goes on from OX421358.1 coordinate 49,107,162, forward strand.
TTTCCTGCCTTTCCCTGACCGAATTTTGTAAAAATAGCAAAAAAAAAAGTTTGTAAACAAAAAAAAATTCCCAATAAATGAGAGTCGGTTTCAAATTTTTGTATGTAACAATTATATTAAATTAGCAGAAGTTAAAAAATGCAATGATTGAACACTGATAGGTAGCAAATAGACCTTAAATATGTAGAAGCCGGACAAAAATCGAAAATGAAATCCGAATTTCATTGGTTCTTGTGTGTATTTAGTTGGCCGCAAAAAAAATTGTTTTCACTTGCATTGGAAATCCATTTCAATTTATTTTCACACATTTATATTAACGCGTTTCTAAATAATTTGATATAAAAACTAGCTTCCATGATTAATTCAGCTTAAAAAGCAAACCTTTAAACGATAAACAATTCGTAACCACCAGCTGTCCCAAGTAACGATTTTACTTCGGTAAGGCGCTATCGAGGCTATTTCCCCTCCCGCAATATTAACTGCATAAGACCTATAAGAAACAAATTTGGCGCACTTTATACAGTGCCAGTGAAGTTTTGTGAAAAACAAGAAAGAGGAAAAGGAAAAAAAGAGGAAAAAAAAAACCACTAGCGTGGGCGATTCCCTCATCCCCCATTCCAACTCGTTTGCTGTTGCACTTTCTTGGTCTTTGCAATCGCCGGCCGCCAACGTACAAGCGATTGTGCTTGTACTGTTGTACATAAGGCAATTGCAATGAGTGGGTGAGAGCAACATCTGGCGGATAGCGGGTTGTGTGTGAAAGTTTTTGTTGGTGGACCAAAGCAAATTGTCATACGGGCATAACACCTATGGCAGTTTGATTTGAGAATCTAACTTTGGATTTTCACTTCACAGCTCTGCTTAGAAGCGTCGGAGTTGTGTTTTTTGGTGTCTGCTTTTTGTATTGATGGGGAATTTTAGAGTTGACATGTGCAACGTTCGTGGGCTACGATCGAATCTCTTCTCGGTCTACGTCCACGTTGCTAAATATAAACCAGCTGTTTTGGCGCTGAGCGAGACCCAGGTGGGTGTAAATTCTGATAAATCGGAGTTTGATCTACCTGGGTATCGTTTAGTGCCTTTATTCTTTCTTCACCGCGGTCTCGCCATCTACGTACGTGATGATATTGGCTACCAAACTCCAGGTTCTTATGGCCAATGTTCCAAATCGGAATTTAATTTCATATGGCTGAAATTCCACATCCGTAGGCAAATCATTCATTATTGTTTCATCTACAGAAGCCCTAATCTAGATAGCAACTTGACTTTTAACGAGTTTGATGCGCTGTCTGACTCCATTACAAGAATTGTCTCCCTGTATCCTAATACTGAAATTGTCATTGCGGGCGATTTCAATATTCACAATTCTAACTGGCTTCGACATACTAGACAGACAACACCCGAAGGAATTTATGTTCAGATCTTCGCTGAGGTAAACCAATTAACCCAGCTTGTAAATGAGCCAACACGCGTACCTGATATTGACGGTCAGAATGCCAACACTCTGGACTTGTTTCTTACCTCCCACCCTGATAAATACTCTTTAGAAGTATTATCGCCATTAGGCTCGTCGGACCACTGCATCATATCAGCTAATTTCTCGTACTCCAACCACACAGTTAAAGAAAAATCTCCGAAAAGAACCGTATGGCAATACGAGAAAGCCAACTGGAGCGGACTTAACAACTTCTTTAAGAGTTTTAACTGGTCGTTATGCTTCCTCGATAACGACGTGGATGCCGCCGCTGATATGGTGTCCAGTATTATCACCTTAGGTATGAAATCCTTTATTCCTAACAGGATAAAGAGTATCATACCGAAAGAAAATGCGTGGTACGACTCGAGCTGTAAAGAGGGTATCAGACAAAAGGAGTTAAGTTTTCGGTCATATAAGGCCAACCCATCTGAGGAAAACCGAAAAAAGTTCAAGCGAGCCAGAAATGACTGCAATACCACTATCAAGCGTGTTAAATTCTCGTATGACCAAAAGTTGAGGCAAAAAATACTACAATGTCCCAAGGGTAGTAAAAACTTTTGGTCTTTTGTAAAAAATATAAAGAACTCGGTCTCATCTTCGATCCCAACGCTCATTTACAATGACATTCCAGCTGTCAACTCTTTAGACAAAGCGAATCTGCTTGCTGCACATTTTGCAGCCAGCTCAATGCTCGCAGATTGCGCTTTGCCTCTACCTGTACTTGAGAGCGTCGAATACACCATGGGACAAATCCATTTTCGCACTCGTACAGTGGCAAGAGTACTTAATGATCTCAACATAAATAAATCCGCTGGTCCAGATTGTATTTCCCCAATTGTTCTGAAGAGGTGTTCTTCCACGCTGGCAAAACCACTGCGTAAGCTTTTTCATCTATCCTATTCTTCTGAACTCTTCCCGAGAAGGTGGAAAACAGCATTTGTCCAGCCCGTCCCCAAAAAAGGCGAATCTTCTTCTCCCACCAACTACCGACCCATAGCACTTACATCCATTCTTTCTAAGGTCATGGAAACGCTGATAAATCTTCAGCTCATGAAATATCTTGAATCACGAAAACTCATTAATGACTGGCAGTACGGTTTTCGTGGCAACAGATCCACTGGTGATTTGATGGCTTATCTCACCGAAAAGTGGAACCAATCTCTACATCACTCTAGTGAAACGAAGATTGTTGCGCTTGATATTTCAAAGGCATTTGACAGAGTTTGGCACCAAGCTCTTTTGTCGAAAATGCGTGCATATGGGATCGATGCGTCTCTTCTTCAATGGATTAGAAACTACCTCTCTGGCCGTTCAATTCAAGTTGTATCGGATGGCTTCAAGTCTGAAATTCACCATATAAATGCTGGTGTTCCCCAAGGCTCCGTTTTGTCTCCGACTCTATTTCTCATTTTCATAAATGATCTCCTGTCTGTAACTTCTAATCCAATCCACTCCTTCGCCGATGACAGCACCCTCAGCTTCTCATATTCATTCCAAGACTCACGTCCCTGCTCTTCGGCCGTAGAACTGGAACGGCAACGTATGTTAAGCTCATTAAATTCCGATCTCGACAGCATTATAAAATGGGGCTTAGCCAATAGAGTGGAATTTAATGCTTCCAAAACACAATGCTGTCTGCTGTCATTAAAGCGAAACCAGAATCCTCAGCCATTATCCATGAATGGCACTTGCATCGCCGAAACCGAAAGACTTTCCATTCTCGGTATGTGTGTCCATGACAAACTTCGTTGGAATGACCACATACACGAAGTCGCCAAGAACGCTGCGAAATGTCTACGTTTCCTCAAATGGTGCAAGAAATATTTTACCCCTTCTGATCTGGCTGCCATATACAAGGCGTTCATTCGCCCCAAACTTGAGTATAACTCTCATATCTGGTCTGGTGCGCCCAAAACCTCATTGCACCTACTGGATAGGATACAGAATCGTGCATTAAAACTTATGGGAGACACAAATATAGCGAATTCTATAAATTCGCTCGAGCATCGCAGAAATGTAACATGTCTCTCATTGTTTTATCGCTATTTCTATAAACAGTGCTCAAGCGAAATCGCCAGCTGCATTCCACCCCTTCAACAATTCAACCGCAATACTCGCCAAGCCAGGAATGCCCATCAGTTTACCCTCCAGCCTACTTTCGGTCGTACTATGAAATATAGAGATTCTTTCATAAGCCGTACAACACGAATGTGGAATGCCTTGCCCAGCTCGGTCTTTCGCCCTCAGTGCAATTTGCAGACATTTAAAACCAATGTGCATCGGAATCTCCTATCTTCTCTATCCCAACTTCCTTAACGCCCGCGCTGTGTACTTCAAACTACACCATAAGAGTAGTCATAACCTCTTTAGCGCGTGTTAATTATAAAAAAAAAAAAAATATCCCTCTATAAAGGGAAGCCTGTGTGTATGCTTCGCAAAGGACGTACAGAAGTTATTTTGGAAACAATTGCTTCGAAATCGGTCTACTTCGGTAAACAAATACTATAGAGACCCTATCGAAATGGTTGCCTACAGAAATTACAAATTTGAACCTTACCGAAGTCAAATTGTTACTTGGGGTAGTCATAAGCATTCGTGTTAGTGAAAGTATGTGTAAATCTAAGAAAGCGAGATTTCTCAAAAGTGCTTAGATCAAAAAGAGGATTAATTTTTTTTTTTGGCAAATCGAACATTAAAAGCAATTTCGATCAAAAAAAAAATATGTATCTTTTTTCTAATGAGTTCTTTTACATTTTTTGCGCAAACGTGTCGGAGCTCGACATAAATAGTTTAGTTTACAAAAAATTCGGATTGAACTTTCCCTGACCAAATTTTCGTTCCGACTTTCCAGTCCAGTGGAAACGTATGTATTAATTTTTTTGGAAATATTATGCAGTTAACTTTTGTATAATTATTATTTATATTAAAAAAAAATGTTTAGATAGGTTTATAACTCTGGAAGATGTACTGGAGGTACCAAGTCATCTGAACGATGGAAAGGCTGTAGGATCGGATGGAATTTTCTCAGAATCTTACAAAAATAGTAGAGGGCTGCTTTTGAATAAACTTACTGCCTTGTGTAGCTTAGGTATAAGACGAAAAATGTATCTAACAGTGGCGTCTCGTCAGGGTGTGCAATGTGTGCATGATCTAACCAAAAAAATCACTCAAATAATAATAACACACATAAATATGATGTGCTCAATTACACTTTACACATCCCATAAAACCTCCATCACACAGCCTACTAATTTCCTAATTTTTTTTTCAAAATTCCTTCATCGTTGAGCAACAAAGAGAAAAACAATAAACTCACACGAAATCTGGCTGTGCACGCAAGTATTCATCAAATAAATTCATCCAACTCCAAACTATATACCTTCCTTCAGCTACAAGAATTCATCCCCATCGTCATTCGTCACCCGCACGCCGTACCTGCAAATGTCGCTTTACTTTGATGAACTTGTAGTGAACTCGTGCGACGGTTTTCTGTGCACACGGAATATTCATTATTTTCTTTTGTTTTGTTCTGTTTCCGTAAAGCGTCATAAGTCAAATATACATGCAATACATCGACGCTCGTGCAAAAAAAGCAGTGCACGAAATTGATGAATGAATGAATGAATTTTGCTTTTCGTTTAGGAAGTAGGTACACATCATGATACAACAAGACAAGATAACGCAGAGAAGTTTTCATTTTTGATTTGTTCTGCGCATCTACGTCACAAGAGCCCGATGAACATTTTGACATTTGGCATTTACATGTGTTTTACATGGAACGGTTTGTGTTGTTCCTTTAAATGCTTAAATAAATATTAAATTATAAATAATATAGTCTCGGAATTGTGTTAAATATGTTTGGATAAACATTTACGTCAGTATATGTGTTTTTTTTTTTGCTGTTGCTATCGATTATAGTGCTGTAAATTTATTGTATTTAGCTTTGCTTGACGCGGCGAAGAAGAAATTTAAAAGTAAAGTTGTATTGTATAAAAAAAATGCTAAATATGAAGTGAAGAAAATAAAATGTTGCAATTAATTTTAGCTTTTTTTGATAAATCAATTAAGTGGGTCAAATAATTAGTCCGAATATTTAGCCCATCACCGTTGACAACATTGAAAACGTTTTCTAGAGCCTTCATATCGACCATCATAGCTTCCGATGGCTTCGAAAGACCACCTTCGCTGAGTTGGTTGACCCAAGATAAAGAATTATCTTCAGTTTGTCCAAGCTCAGGCAGGTTTTCTTTCAGCCGGTGACATATGTAACCTGCTAGGTTCTCCAGCCATCGTATGCCATCGGAATTTCAAGTTCTGGATCCGAACATTTTTTTCTTTAGGGAAGCTATGGAAGCTGGTGTCTAATGTTTTCTTCTTCCGGGTATTATTGTTGCACTCAAACACTGAACAAACACCCATTTTAAATAGTCACTTTTTATTTATTTAATTGAAAAACAATCACAATGCCACTAAACTGAAACAAAATTTGAACTTTCGCGCTAATAATCTTGTTGTATCATGGGCACAACCTACGTCATAATTTTTTGACAAATGAATACCGATGAACAGCAAGAATGAACGACATGCGCGACATGCAATGCGCATGTCGTTCATTCTTGCTGTTCATCTTCAACGAATTATGACGTCACAGAAGCGTATACACAAAAGTAAAATTCGAGCGGAAACGGAAGATTTACGGTTTGTGATACTTAATGTTCCTATTTAAATTAAATATATTTAAATAACAAAGAGCGTTTTAAAGTGGGTTTGTGTTCTGCATTTGAGATTGAGTGCAACAATAATTCCCGAAAAAAGATTACTTCGGACACTAGCTTCCCCAACTTTCCCAGAGAAAAACTAATTTTGAAGCAATTGATATCGTTTTGTAGACGGAAAGGTCCAATAAATACGAAAACTGCAAGACTTTGTAGTTTGCATTTTGTTGCAGACGACTTTATTAACAATATTAAATATGAAATGGGTAAATTGGCGACTAAATACAGTGGTTTTTATGCTAAATCATGTGCTTTCTTGGTAGGATTTACAGTTCGGCGAAAATTGAAACCTGGGGTTGTTCTGCATTTGCACGTATGCGAACCAATAGCTGATGCTCCTGCTACAAATTCTCCTAAATGTAGCGGAGGAAACATTGTGTCCGCAACCAGAACCTGAACTTCCATTGGCATATGATGGCCTTGAAAACTTAGCTGGGTACAATTGCCACCGATTAAAAGAAAATCTGCCTAAGTTGTCAAACACTTAAGATAATTCCTTATCTTGGGTCAATCAGCTTAGCGAAGGTGGTCTTTCAAAGCCATTGGAAGCATGATGATGGACATGCACTCTCTTGAAAATGTTTTCAATTGTCAACGCCGATGGACTTAGTATAAGAAAGAACTATTTGCAGAATTTGATCAACCTGTCAGATCAAGCGAAGATAAACTGCAATCTACGCGTAAAAAAACTTTTCTTCCGCTCAAGAATGTATTTCCGCATTCCGATTGCTTACATAATCGCCAAATAGTTGACGAAAAAAAAAAAGAAAGCGAAAATATAAAAAAAATTATTAACTAAACAACTCTTTATTAAAATGTTTTATTTGCTTTAACTTCCAATTTAGAATTTTTCATGTTTATTACACACAATTCTCTCTGGCACAATATTTCTTCTATGTGGTACGTCTTTTCATACGAAAAATACAAAAATACACTTAAATTTTTTTGAATCGATTCTTTCACACTTTAATAAACATTTAAAGGACCAAAACATAAATTCCCCAATAAGAGCAAAAGTAAATTTCAAATGTAGAAAAATTCATTGCGCTTCTATGACGTCGATGCGCAGAACAAATCAAAAATGAAAACCTCATTGCGATATCTTGTCTTGTTGTATCATGGTATGTACTATCAGTGGTTACAGTTTCGTGCGGTGCTTTTGTTTTTTTTTTTCTATTTTTAATTTAAACAATGGAGTTTTTTTATAATAAAAAAAAATCATGAAATTTGTTTTTTTTTAATTAAGAAAACAATAAACAAATCAGAATTTAAAAAAAATACATACTTTTCAAGAATTGCACACCCATCTAAGTAATTCACGCGACGCCGCTGGTATCTAAGCATTTTTAATCTTCAAATAGCTGACTCGGCGAACTTCGTACCGCCTAACGGTTAATGAATTTAATGATACCTTTTAGCTAAACTTAAATTTATTATTTTAATTAAGTTCAATAGTTCATTAGGAAACGAAAATTCAATAAAAAAGACAACAATCAACTATTTCAATGTTAGCAAGATATTTGCTTTTTCCTTTGAGTACCGTCGCTTCTCAGGCGACCCGGCGCGTCCCCAGGTGGCGGATAAGGGAAGGCCACGTAGTGTGGTAGAGGTGTTTACACCTCCGCGGACCAAGAGTACTAAATTCCCAAGTCAAAGCGTCTGGAATACGTGCCGAGGACTGAATGGTGCAGGGAACTGAAAAATGTGCCACCGTAAACGTAATTTCCCTATGAGATACCCGGCGACCTCTCGTAGTAACCAGCCTTACACCTGCATGGGAGCGCTACAGGTGCGGACGATCTATTCTCGCCTTACTCGTGTACACGGCCCCCATCCCAAATCTCGGACCAAAATCATACTTGGGAACTAAATGTACCCAGTACAGACACAGCTGCAAATACGACTGCAAGGAAGCCCCAGCAGAAGCATGAACACTTCACTGGAGCCCAAAGGCGTCGTATTGCTGCCCTGATAAGGGATGGGCATACACCAGAAGAAGCTAAACGACTGGAAAGGGCCAGATATGCGCTAGTTCTCGCGCAGAGAAAAGAGGAAGCAAAAGTACAAAAACCTCATGGACCCAGTGCCAGTACCAGCAAACGCTGCAGATCCATTGATAGTTCTCCAATGGCGGAAACGCATAAAAAACACAGGCCACGCACAGAGTCACGTAAGGACACACGTGGAGGCACGCCTAAAGGGAGAACTAAGCTAGAGTCAACTCTTAAATCCCACTCAGATGCTTCAAAAAGCTCAAGTGCGGTTAGAGTACAAAATACATCTAGCGGCAAGGAGTTTGCACAGGAAAGACCCAGCACATCAGGGCTTTCCTACAGGGATACAATGGCCCAATGCAAAGTCGCAATCATGCACTCCATGCACCCGGAACAGACTCTCACGGACCAACAAATGAAACTAGTGAGGAAGTGCTTACTAGAAGAGATGGACAAAACTGACATAAAGTGTCCCATCCTACGTTTTGTATCCACCTCAGCTAGAGACGGATGGTTATCGATCACCTGCCACGACACAGAAACCAAAAACTGGCTCATGTCAACGGTAGGCAGAATCAAACCATGGAAAGACGCAAACCTGCGAATAACTCCCAAGACATTTACCTGCGTTACCTTCGTTCCAGACGTTGACAATGTTACCAAGGAAATTTTCCTAGCTCGCACTGCCAAACAAAATCCAAGCATAGCCACAAAAAGCTGGCGAGTCCTCAGGATAACAAAGGAAAAGAGCGGAGGAGAGACCATCACTTTCACAGTAGATGAGATCTCTAAAGATCTTTAAAACAAAAATGTAAACTATTTCTTAACTTCTCGCAGGTATTCATAAGAATAAAAGATTTACGAAGACCAGTCCAAGACAAAGACGTTGAAGCCAAAACTAAAGACAGAGCGTCAGCTCATCCAAAGTTTAGCGCCCAAACGAGACTGATCTATGCGAGGAGGGGAACCGATCCTGGAGTCATTAAGGCCCAAGAGAAGCTCCAGACAGCTGATCCTTCTACATCTGAAGCTGGCAAACCAACGGTAGAAACTAAAGAAAAGCCTCTAGTATCAAAGACATCAGAAGACTTGTCCTCAATGTCTTTGATCTCAGAAGCTAGTCAAACCATTGGGGAAGCTAAAAATGTTGGCAACTCTGCCAACACACCTAAACAATAACCACTATGGGTCTAAGGTGCATCCAAATTAATATACAGCATGCTAAAGCCGCCTCAGCGGTTTTAAGCCATAGATTTAATACGGATCACCTAGATGTAGCCTTTATCCAGGAGCCATATTTACTCAAGGACCAGATAAAGGGCCTCTCAGGTGAGTTACTCTACGATTCCGTAAATGAAGGAAGACCTAGAGCTTGTATTATGATAAAACAAAATATAAAAACTATTCCAATTCCAGAACACACAAACAAAGACATGGCAGCGGCTATAGTTGAGCTATCCACTGAAAGGGGTAAGACAGAAGCAGTCATATGCTCAGCTTACCTGGCAGGCGACTCCCCTGACCTGGATTTCCTACCACTGCAAGGACTTATGGACTACTGTGGCAGAAGAAGACTCCAGCTGATAATTGGTTGCGATGCTAATGCCCACCATACAAACTGGGGTAGTTCAAACACATATAAAAGAGGTGAGTCACTCTTAGAATTTATCTATAAAAACAAACTTGAAGTAGTAAATTATAGGAATAGCCCTACTTTTATAAACAGAATTAGGGAAGAAGTTCTTGACCTCACCCTATGCACCCCATTTATAAAAAACTTTATTAGGGACTGGCATGTTTCTACTGAAACATCGATGTCAGACCATCGTCAAATCTGCTTTCCAATCGGATTCCCAAATTTATGAATTCTATAGGCAGATAAACAGATTGGGACACTTATAGCCTAGAACTCATGGATTCTACTAAAAACTGATACAAAAACATCAGAGATATTGACAGCATAGAACTTGGCTGCGAAAATCTCAATTTTGCTATTAAATCCGCCTATCATCAAGCTTGCCCAAAGAAAGAAAAATCAGGCAATCGCTCAACTCCCTGGTGGAATAATAAACTCGCCAAGCTAAGAAAATCCACAAGATTACTTTTTAACAGAGCGAAACGCAATGGAGAATGGGCTCTATACTCTGAGACACTCACACAGTATAACCTAGAAATTAGAAGAGCTAAAAGAGAATCATGGAAAAAGTTCTGCCAAGATCTATCTGATACTCGAAGCAGTGCTCGTATCCACAGAATTCTATAAAAACAGCACACTAATCAAATTGGATTGATGAAAAATCAGAATGGGATATATACAGAAAACGGCATACAGACGCTAAAGCTCTTGGCCGAAACCCACTTCCCAAGCTCCACTACGACACCAGACTCACCCAATCATATTCTTCATGTTAGAAACAACAGACCAACAAGACTGGACTGGAAAAGGTCAAAAGAAATCTTTCATGAAGACAAAATAAAATGGGCCATCAATTCATTTAGTCCATTTAAATCCCCTGGAAATTATGGAATATTCCCAGCACTCCTCCAAAGAGGCAGCGCACAAATAACTCCGCTTCTCATAAATATATTTAGAGTAAGCCACGCATGGGGTTATATACCAAAAAGTTGGAGGGAGGTAACGGTTAAGTTTATACCAAAGGTAGGTCGTAGACCAAACGATCTGCCGAAATCTTACCGACCCATTAGCCTCACCTCCTTTTTCCTTAAAACGATGGAAGAATTATTGATAGGCACATAAGGGATGGACCACTCTGCATAAATCCATTACACAAAAAGCAATATGCCTATCAACCAGGTAAGTCAACAACAAATGCTCTTCAAGAACTCACCACCAAAATTGAGAACTCACTCGAGAGCAAAGAGATTGCTGTGGCCTGTGGGCTGCTTCCTTGACATCGAAGGAGCTTTTGATAATACCGAACATGCCCAAATAGACAGATGCATCCTTAACACAGGTGTAGATAGTACAACATGTAACTGGATAAAGAACATGCTTAACAGTAGAAACATAAACGCTACATTAGGCAATGACAGTATCAGAGTCACGGCTGCGAAAGGTTGCCCCCAGGGCGGTGTTCTATCCCCCCTGCTATGGTCCATCGTAGTGAATGAACTTTTAAACTTACTCAGTAACAATGGTTTCTATGTCCAAGGATATGCAGATGACATTGCGATCCTAATCAGAGGAAATTTCGAAGACACAATCTCGGAACTCCTGCAGAGGGCCCTTAACCTAGTCACTGACTGGTGCAAAAAAGTTGGTCTAACTGTAAACCCCAAAAAAAGCACCATAGTTGCTTTCACAAAAAGACGAAATCGAGGAAAGCTAAGAAAACCGACCCTACTTGGTGAAACAATAGAGTTCTCAAAAGAAGTCAAATACCTAGGTGTAACCCTGGACGAAAAACTTACTTGGAACTCTCACCTCATGAAAACCATAGACAAAGCTAGGATCTCCCTGTGGACCAGCAGAAGTCTGATTGGTAAAAGCTGGGGTATAAACCCCAAAATCATGCTATGGCTGTACACAGCCATAACAAGACCAATTGTCACATATGCAGCTCCAGTATGGTGGCAAAAAACTAAACAAAAGTCAACACAAGTCAAGCTCAATAAACTCCAAAGACTAGCTTGTGTATGCACTACGAGCGCAATGAGAACACTGCAGCGTTGGAAGTTATCCTAAATCTTCCACCCCTCCACCTTCAGATACAGAAAGAAGCCATGACGAATGCCTTCATGCTCATATCTGAAAACACCGAAAACTCCAAGCTCGTCCATCCAGATATCGTTATGGAACTGAAAAAAGATGAAATACTTGGAATTACCATAGTAGACAACTGTCTACCTAAATTCAACTTCAGCCAAAACTTCAGTCACATTCCCAAATCGACAGAACTGGGAACAGAATAAACCCATATTTGCCAAAGATTCTCATGTATGGTACACAGATGGATCGAAAACAGATGAAGATGTTGGAGCTGGAGTATACGGGGTTGACACAAAAACATTCATCCACAAAAGCATGGACAAATGCAACTCCGTATTCCAGGCAGAAATCTTTGCAATAGAACTATGTCTCAGAGAAAATTTAAAAAAATCCATAACAAACAAGAACATATAATTATATTCTTTCTGATAGCAAAGCTGCATCACTGGCTATCAATAGCTATGAAATCACATCAAAGCTAGTATGGGATTGCCTACAATTACTCACATCGCTAGCCAGCACAAACAGAGTACACCTCATTTGGGTGCCAGGACATAGCGGACATGTGGGCAATGAAAAAGACCGCTAAATTCTACATTAAAACCTGGCTGAAAAACAAAGCAAACCATTACTGGACAAACACTGAAGGTAACAGACAAGCTAAAATGTTCATGCCAACTACTTTCCTTTCAAGAACAAAACAACTCCTAAACCTAACAAGGAGTCAGATTCGTACAGTCACAGGGTTCCTCACTGGGCACTGCCAAGTCAAAAAACACCTCATGACTATGGGAATAATACAAAACAACACTTGCAGACTATGCAACGAAGACGAAGAATCAGCAGAACACATACTGTGTCACTGTGAATGTCTAGTCAGATTACGTCAACACCACCTAGGTAAACCTTACCTTGGGGCAGAGGACATACCTGGAGGAAATCACAATAGGCCCACTCGTGGCCGCAGTGATATGGCAACCTGATTCCACCTCCCTCAAACTATCTTATCTTACCGTCGCATCAACCACATTGATTATCAGTTTTCTTATCACGAAACGCGTTCCATTGCATAGTTTTGGTTCGTTTAGATTTCCAAACATTGTGGTGGTAAGCCATGCACTTGCACATCCAATGAGTTAAAAATTCAGTTGGATGGTTTTATGCTTCGTCTTCGTTTGTTGCACAGTCAATTGATTTTAATGAATGCAGAGTAAGTACCAAGTCGTCCGCATATAACAACATCCTACACTCAGGTACAAAGTTAACATCATTTACAAACAGGATGAATAAAAGCCTTCGTGGCTTCCTTCAGGAAAGAATTTCCCACCCTTAAATATTCTACCTGGCATAACATAAAATTGGTGGCTAGTCCTCAGTGCGTTTACGGAAACGAACATGCCGACGAGCCAGGCAAGGCTCTGCCCTTCACTGTTCACTTGCGGAATCGGTGCACATACCGCTCGGAGCAGTCAAAGCAAAGATCTCCTCAGAATTTCTATCGAAGGCAAACCTCAGATGGAGGAGGCTGACGAACTGTATCGTATCCAGAAGGATGTGGCCAAACTACAGCACGGAAAAAACTACCTACCTCCTAAGCAAATCACGTAAAGATATTGCCAGAATAACAGCGATAATCACAGGCCATTGGCCAATAGGGGAACATGCATTAAGACTTGGCATCCCACATAATACACATTGCCGGAGCTGTAATGACGCAGCCGAAAAGGAAACACTCACTCACTATCTCTGCGTTTGTCCGGCACTAGCTAGGGCCAGACAAAGATCTCTTGGTAGACCATTCTTCGACTCCCTTGAACAGGTCTCGAAATGTGGTATTAGAGAATTGATAACCTTCTTGAATTCCACAGGCTGGATCTAAAACCTCCTATTGATAATCTTAAACACCTGGGTCAAATGAGTTGTGGTAACAAAACGGCACATGATGCTACTTGGGTTTTTAGTTAAACCGCACTCCTACCTACCTACCCTAGTCCTCAGTGACGTTTACTGAAAGGTGCGCGGGTGTGCTCTGCACACCCTATCCATATCTAAGACCCCTATCGTGGAATACGCGGAGGAGAATGTTTCACTCAATTTCAATAATTTGCATTGTAGAACACATTCGAAGTGAAAGATTCACCAGTCGGTAAAGTGAATGCGTTTAACACCATCGTGGAAAACGATAGAAGTGAAACTCCCCATACAAACTTGTGACATTTCAAATAGTTCATTGTTTATCCTATCGTATGTTGTGCGGTTTATTTGCCAAAAATTTTGTAAGTTCGGAACATCAAAAAAATGCAAATGTTGGTTTTATTAAACGAAAACACCTGATAGATAAATAAAGTTTATAAACAATTTGAATAACAATTGTATTTCAGAAAACTCACGTCGAATCCGAAAGTACCATGATGTCCTTTGCAGTTCCTCTTAATAGCACGCATTTTATTGTCGTAGGTTGCTCTTTCCACGTTGTTAATTAATATCCTCTACTCAAATACAAGGCACAGTGGCTTAGTGGTTAGTAACTGGACCGGGTAGCACAATGACAAAAAGCGCGCCGAAGGCTCCTACACCGGAAGCTGATCTGGATTTGAAATCGATCCTTCTGTCATTGCACGTAAAGATCGACAATTTCCAGAAACAATTAAATGAGCAAGCGGCTCGAATATGTAGACGTTATCTATGCGCCATCAATATGATGGGTACTCTGAACGAGGTAAACTTGAAGATCATTGCGGTGAATGTAAATTCACTTATTCGGATCGAGAGAAGGAACAATCTTTCCAATTTGTTGGAAGCCGAAAAGCCAGATGTGCTTCTGGTTAGCGAAACTAAGCTAAATCCGAGCACAAATTGGGCTATAGAAATTATCGTGTAGTTAGAAGAGACCGGCCCTACTCCACATAGGGAGGCGGTACGCAAAGGCTTGCGCCATAAGGTCATATATAGCGGGGACGTGCGCAGGTTTCAGGTTTTGGAAGCATGTATCGTATGCATTCCCCTCAATAGCCAGAGGCGGGTGTATGTGTTGTCGCTTTACGCACCTGATTCCCCTCAACGCATTCAATTTTTAAATGAGATCGAGACGCTTTTTCGTTGCTTAGTGCTTCAATCGGAAGATAATTATTACTTTTTGGGCGGAGATCTCAATGCTAAACATGCAGCATGGGGAAATGATACTCCAAACCCTAGAGTCAACCAGTTTCACGACTGGTGGCGTCATAATATGATTGATTACAAAATCGAGTCGACGCGACGGATATCCCGTCTTTCACTAGAGATGGTTCTTTCTAGGACTTGGCGCTAGTTGACGAAAGACTAGAACTTACAAACACTGATCTAAGCACGCGGAACTGTTTACGAGCGGTTGAGTACGATAGTGATCACTACGGAATTGCCGCCGTAATACGGATCCCGAACGAGCAGACTCAGCTGGAGCAGTACGACCAAGCGCGTTCTTTTGATTACCGAAAAGCGACATACGCTCATGCGAGATCGACCCACCGACAAACAGGAACTTAACGAACGATGAGATCGACAGTCATTTACGGCAAATGAATGTCGTCATCAAACAGACAATGGAGCGGACTATCCCTCCACAGACGAAGAACAAACTGAAAAGTATCGAAACGCGACAATCGATGCTCTGTACAGACATAAAAGTAGACTGCTCTCGAGGCTTAAACAGGCAGTTTACTGACAGGAATGATCCCGAGTTAAGGACACTAAAGTCGATGATCAAAAACCTGAAACAGTTGATCTCCGAAAATTACAGAAAATCTGTAAGTTTGTATTGGGGCAGTAAAATTCGGGCTATAAAAACCAGTAGTCCGAATATGTTCCCACAAATAAATAAACTGTTCAGGCGGAAAGATCATAAAGACATTTCATGTGTTCGAATACCTCGGACGAACGAGAACAGACAGACACTCCGGACTGCTGGCATAAGTCCGGAAAGTGCTGACTCGAACGACGGTTTTTTCGTGGTCGAAGACCCGCAGGAGAGGGTGGATTTGATGGGAGCTTTCTTTGAGAGTGTGTATACGCCACGAATAGTTATTTGGCCGAATACCGAATACCGAATATTCGGCGAGGCTCGTGGCCGAAGCGCCGAATATTCGGCAACACTTAGTAGGTTTTTTCCGCGGTTAAGTACTCAAAAGAGACCTTTACAAGTGGTGGTCAGCAAACGCAAAACCCTTGCACAATTTGCTAAGATTTATTTGTCATCTCCAGTAGCAGTGTGTAAAGTGAGTGGCTGTTTTCAGAACCAGGTATTATCTATGAAGAAAAAACGCAATCGTCTACTATCGACAAATGCTGAAAAAATTGTTTTCATACACCATAGTTTACCACTGGTAAATTTTAAATTTTTAAAATATTAATTTTTTGATAAAATAAACATCTTTGCGAGCAATATTCGGCCCTAGCGAGGTATCCGTCGGAACGGAAAATTCTCCGCAGCGCATACTCTGTCGGAACAGCAGATCGCATTCGAGGTATCCGTTCTCGGAAAATATAATTGAAATGCGATGACGCATTGACTTCACATCCTCGTATTGTTTGGTGCTTGGTTTTTCGCTAGATTTTGCACTGGAAACACAAATTTAGTCAATAAATACAAACAAATTCGTTGCCATATTGTTTATTCGGCCCTAGCGAGGTATCCGTCGGAACGGAAAATTGTCCGCAGCGCATACTCTGTCGGAACAGCAAATCGCAATCGAGGTATCCGTTCTCGAAAAATATAATTGAAATGCGATGACGCATTTATTTCACATCGTCGTATTGTTTGGTGTTTGGTTTTTCGCTAGATTTTGCACTGGAAACACAAATTTATTCAATAAATACAAACAAATTCGTTGCTATATTGTTTATTATTATTTTATTTAACACTCGTGAATAAATTCCGCGACTCATTGTACTCGGAGGATATCGTAAACAAATTCCGCAACCAATTTCTCTCGGAGGATATCGGAGCCTAGCTGTCAAAAATTAAACAAGAAAATGCACTTCATCGCACTTCAACGTAATTCGCCGATATGCGTTGAAAAATGTCGGAACAATTCTCCGAACAGTTGTTCCGAAAAATACCTCGTAGCAAAAATCCTCCGAATCGTATAAAATCGGAGAATTTTCCGTTCCGACGGATACCTCGCTAGGGCCGATTATTAATTTATTTAACACTTTACCGCAAATCGTGAATAAATTCCGCGACTCATTGTACTCGGAGGATATCGTAAACAAATTCCGCAAACCAATTTCTCTCGGAGGATATCGGAGCCTAGCTGTCAAAAATTAAACTAGAAAATGCACTTCATCACACTTCAACGTAATTCGCCGATATGCGTTGCAAAATGTCGGAACAATTCTCCGAACAGTTGTTCCGAAGAATACCTCGCAGCAAAAATCCTCCGAATCGTATAAAATCGGAGAATTTTCCGTTCCGACGGATACCTCGCTAGGGCCGATTTTGAGTTTTTTTTCAATAATATTGAAAGCTATTCGGCCGAATACCGAATAGTGAAAATAGCAAATCATGAAAAAAAAATATTGCTCGCAAAGATGTTTATTTTATCAAAAAATTAATATGTTAATATTTAAAAAATGTGGCCGAATAACCGAATACCGAATAGTTGCCGAATATTCGTGGCATCTCTAGTATACGGTGAACAGCCCTGTTCACCGTAACCGCGATCTCGAGGAGAGGGCCTTTCTTACTTAACCACTTTTATCTGCGGACCGAAATTCAAGATTGGCGATCCGAGAACAACGGTTTCACTGAAAAAAAAGGGGTTGTCATATTGACGAATGGCGTTCATAAACATGCTGTACTTTTTTATCAATATGATGAATAAATTCATGAAAACTTTTCGACAATTGATGAACCGTTTTCAATATGAAGAAAGTGCATTCATCAATTTTTTTGGTAGAGTTCTGATAAGAATTTGGCGTATTTTTTATGAGCTACGTTCATAATTTCATCAAAACATTTCATCAATATGACGAAAACACTTCTTTCGATGAATTCAGTTATTTGGGGTTGGGTACGATTAATCGCTTTGAAAAATACCGATTGTAAAAAATCGATCAACAAATTACCGAAAAAAAAAATGTCGTTCAAGAAAAATGTCGACTGTTCAAAATATCGACCGGGAATATGTCGATTTTTAAAATGTCGATTTTAAAATGTCGACAAGAGTTAAGTCATTGATGTTGACAGGTGCGAGCTGCATGTGTATGGGGGGGCATGCTGCCCCCCTGCAACCCCCCTGCTAGGGTTTACTGTTGGATTACGGGGTGTGTGCAAGGTTGATCTTATTACTCAAATTTTGTTGGCGTTATTGCACTTTGTCGGAGTGAAATGAGACCAAATTTGTCGACAATTTGACCGACATTTGAAAAATAAAGTCGATATTTGAAGTGTCGAGATTTTAATCTTTCGATATTTTTAAAAGTCGATAAAAACTTTGTCGAGATTTTAATGAATGGCAAAATCGACATTATTAGGAGTCGAATTTTTTTTTCTCGGTAATTCGTACGTCTCCCGTTATTTGTTCATCCAGTTGATGATTTATTCGTCTCGTTGATGTATGGAATCATCGTATTCAAGTTCGATTGCCAAATTTTGAATTTTCATCATATTGATAAAGGCGCTCATCGTATTGATGACGGCTTTCATCATACTGATGACCGCGTTCATCAAAAAAACATACTTTAGTTTATATTAACGAGAATGTTGATGTTGATGGTGAAGCGTTCTTCTTATAGATGAACTGAATTCGTTATATTGATGAAAAAAATCAAATTAAATTAAAATCATTATGTTGATGAATATCTTTTATCGTTTTCTTCAATGTGATGTACAGATTGTTAATATGATGTATGCTGTAGGTGTACAGGTACACACACGAAGTTGGTACAGCATTTATAGGTACTCAAACACGACATATGACATTAAAAAAATTGTGAATGGTTTAACGATGAACAATGAATATCTTAAAAGAGTCAAAATTTCGAAGAGTGATTTAGAAATTTCATCGTATAGATAGCTATATGTTTATTTTTTAATTAATGTTCCCACAAAAGTATTCATTTCTATCTTAAACATTGTGTTGAAAATTGCTTGCCGTTGAATAAACATTTTAATTAGCTTTTACTACGGGCGACTGATAATGAAGTGTGAAAAATTCAATAAAAACGGTGGAAATTTAAAAAGGTAATCCCGATTTTCCCATTATATAATGTTATCATATATGTATATATTTAAAGTATTTATTATGTAATCTGTAGAATGAAAGTTATATTATTCGAATGTATATCTACATGCACCCTGTGCCCATGATACAACAAGACAAGATAACGCAGAGAAGTTTTCATTTTTGATTTGTTCTGCGCATCTACGTCACAAGAGCCCGATGAACATTTTGACATTTTGTATTTACATGTGTTTTACATGGAACGGTTTGTGTTGTTCCTTTAAATGCTTAAATAAATATTAAATTATAAATAATATAGTTTCGGAATTGTGTTAAATATGTTTGGATAAACATTTACGTCAGTATATGTGTTTTTTTTTTTTTTTTTGCTGTTGCTATCGATTATAGTGCTGTAAATTTATTGTAATTTAGTTTTGCTTGACGCGGCGAAGAAGAAATTTAAAAGTAAAGTTGTATTGTATAGAAAAATGCTAAATATGAAGTGAAGAAAATAAAATGTTTTAAAAACAAGTGGTTTAGTTAATAATTTTTTTTATATTTTCGTTTTCTGGAGTTTTTTTTCATCAACTATTTGTCGATTTAGAAGGCGAATGCGAAAGTACATTCGCGAGCGGAAGAAGAGTTTTTTTACACGGATGTTGCAATTAATTTTTGCTTTTTTTGATAAATCAATTAAGTGGGTCAAATAATTAGTCCGAATATTTAGCCCATCACCTTGTTGTATCATGCCCTGTGCCCATACCTCAAGAAATGCATATGGCAGGTGTTGGATCACACAACACCATACCAACGGACATAGAAATTTTAGTCAGACTTTACTGTAATAAACTATTAATTTTGTCGAAGAATTCATGAAATCGTTGCATACTTTTATCCTAACTTACATCTATTACTTTATTTTGTCTCAAATAAACAATAATTCAAACTTCCCTCCAAAAAACCAATGTTCACCATATTTAAATTATTTAATTATGTACCAAAGCCAATGTAAATAACTGAATTGTACTAATCTGCTAGCCATATGATTTTCGTGGAGGAAATAAAGGAACTTTGGTTGTAACATTCAAGTAGATCGGAGTTTTTTTCTTAGTCGCTATCTCTTCGTCGTTTTTCGCTCGCTTTACTCGATTTGAGCAATAACCAAATCGTTTTTTCTCATCGCTTAGCAAAGGCATAACTCGCTTTCTTTGTTTTTTTTTTTTTTTTTTTTTTTTTTTTTATAATTAACACGCACTAAAGAGGTTATGACTACTCTTATGGTGTAGTTTGAAGTACACAGCGCGGGCGTTAGGGAAATTGGGATAGAGAAGATAGGAGATTCCGATGCACATTGGTTTTAAATGTCTGCAAATTGAACCGAGGGGGAAAGACAGAGCCGGGCAAGGCGTTCCACATTCGCGTGGTACGGCTTATGAAGGAATCTCTATATTTCATAGTACGACCGAAAATAGGCTGAAGGGTAAACTGATGGGCATTATTGGCTTGGCGAGTATTGCGGTTGAATTGTTGAAGGGGTGGAATGCAGCTGGCGATTTCGCTTGAGCACTGTTTGTAGAAATAGCGATAAAACAATGAAAGACATGTTACATTTCTGCGATGTTCGAGCGAATTTATAGAATTCGCTATATTTGTGTCTCCAATGAGTTTTAAAGCACGATTCTGTATCCTATCCAGCAGGTGCAGTGAGGTTTTGGGCGCACCAGACCAGATATGAGAGTTATACTCAAGTTTGGGGCGAATGAACGCCTTGTATATGGCAGCCAGATCAGAAGGGGTAAAATATTTCTTGCACCGTTTGAGGAAACCTAGACATTTCGCAGCGTTCTTGGCGACTTCGTGTATGTGGTCATTCCAACGGAGTTTGTCATGGACACACATACCGAGAATGGAAAGTCTTTCGGTTTCGGCGATGCAAGTGCCATTCATGGATAATGACTGAGGATTCTGGTTTCGCTTTAATGACAGCAGACAGCATTGTGTTTTAGAAGCATTAAATTCCACTCTATTGGCTGAACCCCATTTTATAATGCTGTCGAGATCGGAATTTAATGAGCTTAACATACGTTGCCGTTCCAGTTCTACGGCCGAAGAGCAGGGACGTGAGTCCTGGAATGAATATGAGAAGCTGAGGGTGCTGTCATCGGCGAAGGAGTGGATTGGATTAGATGTTGCAGACAGGAGATCATTTATGAAAATGAGAAAGAGAGTCGGAGACAAAACGGAGCCTTGGGGAACACCAGCATTTATATGGTGGATTTCAGACTTGAAGCCATCCAATACAACTTGAATTGAACGGCCAGAGAGGTAGTTTCTAATCCATTGAAGAAGAGACGCATCGATCCCATATGCACGCATTTTCGACAAAAGAGCTTGGTGCCAAACTCTGTCAAATGCCTTTGAAATATCAAGCGCAACAATCTTCGTTTCACCAGAGTGATGTAGAGATTGGTTCCACTTTTCGGTGAGATAAGCCATCAAATCACCAGTGGATCTGTTGCCACGAAAACCGTACTGCCGGTCATTAATGAGTTTTCGTGATTCAAGATATTTCATGAGCTGACGATTTATCAGTGTTTCCATGACCTTAGAAAGAATGGATGTAAGTGCTATGGGTCGGTAGTTGGTGGGAGAAGAAGATTCGCCTTTTTTGGGGACGGGCTGGACAAATGCTGTTTTCCACCTTCTCGGGAAGAGTCCAGAAGAATAGCACAGATGGAAAAGCTTACGCAGTGGTTTTGCCAGCGTGGAAGAACACCTCTTCAGAACAATTGGGGAAATACAATCTGGACCAGCGGATTTATTTATGTTGAGATCATTAAGTACTCTTGCCACTGTACGAGTGCGAAAATGGATTTGTCCCATGGTGTATTCGACGCTCTCAAGTACAGGTAGAGGCAAAGCGCAATCTGGGAGCATTGAGCTGGCTGCAAAATGTGCAGCAAGCAGATTCGCTTTGTCTAAAGAGTTGACAGCTGGAATGTCATTGTAAATGAGCGTTGGGATCGAAGATGAGACCGAATTCTTTATATTTTTTACAAAAGACCAAAAGTTTTTACTACCCTTGGGACATTGTAGTATTTTTTGCCTCAACTTTTGGTCATACGAGAATTTAGCACGCTTGATAATTGTATTGCAGTCATTTCTGGCTCGCTTGAACTTTTTTCGGTTTTCCTCAGATGGGTTGGCCTTATATGACCGAAAACTTAACTCCTTTTGTCTGATAGCCTCTTTACAGCTCGAGTCGTACCACGCATTTTCTTTCGGTATGATACTTTTTATCCTGTTAGGGATAAAGGATTTCATACCTAAGGTGATAATACTAGACACCATATCAGCGGCGACATCCACGTCGTTATCGAGGAAGCATAACGACCAGTTAAAACTCTTAAAGAAGTTGTTAAGTCCGCTCCAGTTGGCTTTCTCGTATTGCCATACGGTTCTTTTCGGAGATTTTTCTTTAACTGTGTGGTTGGAGTACGAGAAATTAGCTGATATGATGCAGTGGTCCGACGAGCCTAAAGGCGATAATACTTCTAAAGAGTATTTATCAGGGTGGGAGGTAAGAAACAAGTCCAGAGTGTTGGCATTCTGACCGTCAATATCAGGTACGCGTGTTGGCTCATTTACAAGCTGGGTTAATTGGTTTACCTCAGCGAAGATCTGAACATAAATTCCTTCGGGTGTTGTCTGTCCAGTATGTCGAAGCCAGTTAGAATTGTGAATATTGAAATCGCCCGCAATGACAATTTCAGTATTAGGATACAGGGAGACAATTCTTGTAATGGAGTCAGACAGCGCATCAAACTCGTTAAAAGTCGAGTTGCTATCTAGATTAGGGCTTCTGTAGATAAAACAATAGTGAATGATTTGCCTACGGATGTGGAATTTCAGCCATATGAAATTAAATTCCGAATTGGAACATTGGCCATAAGAACCTGGAGTTTGGTAGGCAATATCATCACGTACGTAGATGGCGAGACCGCGGTGAAGAAAGAATAAAGGCACTAAACGATACCCAGGTAGATCAAACTCCGATTTATCAGAATTTACACCCACCTGAGTCTCGCTCAGCGCCAAAACAGCTGGTTTATATTTAGCAACGTGGACGTACACCGAGAAGAGATTCGATCGTAGCCCACGAATGTTGCACAAGTCAACCCTAAAATTCCCCATCAATACAAAAAGCAGACACCAAAAAACACAACTCCGACGCTTCTAAGCAGGGCTGTGAAGTGAAAATCCAATGTTAGATTCTCAAATCAAACTGTCATAGGTGTTATGCCCGTATGACAATTTGCTTTGGTCCACCAACAAAAACTTTCACACACAACCCGCTATCCGCCAGATGTTGCCTCACCCACTCATTGCAATTGCCTTATGTACAACAGTACAAGCACAATCGCTTGTACGTTGGCGGCCGGCGATTGCAAAGACCAAGAAAGTGCAACAGCAAACGATTGGAAAGGGGGAGGAGGGAATCGCCCACGCTAATGGTTTTTTTTTTTCCTCTTTTTTTTTTCTTTTCCAAAACACTTCACTGGCACTGCACTCAGAATGGATTTGCGCGGCAGAAGATTAGTATTATTTTCTTCGCTTTTTTTTTTTTTGTTTTTGGCGCGTCTAAGGGGGAGAATGCTACGGCTGCACACACGTGTGTTCGCGACGGGTTGCAGTTCGGAGATTGAGCACAATAAAATTGTACATTGCGTTCAAATCTTTTCCGCGGGAATTTTCCTACGTTAAGTGAAGTTTTCCAAGGAACGGCCGGAAAAACCTTCGACCGTACAGCAGGCAAATGGCCGCTTTCCATTATCCATTATCAAAAAAAAAAAAAAACTTCCTGGAAAAATAACAGTAACTAGCTCCGAAATAAAATTAAATATTATAAATCCTCAATATTTCTTGAGCGCGTGAGTTTTTGCCACTACAACTTATTGACATTCGTGGTAAAACTGATTGTCGTTGGAATATTTTCCTTTCGGATACGAAGAAATTCAATTATTAAAATCACATAATATTGCCTCCATTACCATTTCCATGACATTATGTTCGTTTAGGTATTTTACCATTCTCAGTAAAGAAGAAAGGTTATGTGTTTACGTTTTATTTGGTATAAGTATTTCTATTTCACATTTTCTTTTTCGTGTGCACCAACTTAAAAAAAAAAAATAAATAGTTGGCGCTACAGGTCGTAGGGACCCTAGGCCTAGCTTCTCACAACCATTCGTTTTGTGTGAGTTTTCATTTTTTGGAACGAATGGAAGGGATCTACAATTTTATGCCGATTCCAAACGGCTAATTGAGAAGCTCTTTCATGACAGTTATACTCTCGGATGTTTGTCAGACGTTCGCGAGAGGCGGCGCAGCGGAAAAAAACCCTAAGTTGGAATTTGGGTTTTCGTGGGATTCGAACCTGAGCCCCTCGCTTAGTAGTCCAACACACTAACCACTAAGCTACTGCGCCTGCACCAACTTACAAACACATAAAAACAAATGTGATAACACAAAAAGTGCGCATCATATTGATGAACAAAATTGTCAATATGATGTACATATTCACCACATTGATGAAACTGGACAGCAATTTCGGTTCATCACATTGATGAACAAAGTTGATGAATGATGAACACATTTTATAATTTTCAAATTTCTTCATATTGATGAAATCGGTTTCATCATAGCAACAAAAAATTTCACTGGACAAAAATTGATGATTTTTTGTTTTTCATTATATTGATGAATTTTTTCATTGCTATGATGTACCTTTTTTTTCAGTGTTCAACGGGTTCAATGACGACAACCGTGCAACAATGCGCTGAATTATGCATACTATCCGGGGCAGTGGAAAATGGCGGTGGTACATCCTATTCCGAAAAAGGATAAAGATAGGACAAACCCTGCTAATCTTCGGTCAATTAGTTTGTTTCCGAATGTTAGCAAGGTATTCGAGAAAGTCGTCAACAGATCTCTTTTAAGATGGGTTGAAGAAAATAAGATTATTCCAGAAAATCAGTTTGGCATGGCTTTAGAGCGGGGCATGACACTATTCATGCCGCGTCGAAACTGGTCTCCTACATTCAGTGGAATAAAAGCAAGAAGCAATGCACGGGTGCCTGCCTGGTCGACTTTGAGAAGGCCTTCGATACCGTATGGTTGGAGGGGCTTTTATATAAGCTGACCAGATTGGGCATTCAAAAACCTTTGCTGTATATGATTTATGACATGCTTATGGGAAAGAAGTTCTTTGTCAAAGCTGGCAACGTGACTTCGAGCAGGGTTTTCGAAATTAAAAACGGCTTACAACAGGGAGCAGTGAATTCTCCGGTCCTGTTTAATATTTTCACAAGTGATGTGGTGGGTTCCCTCAGACATGCTATAGCGTACGCAGACAATTTAGTGGCGTACAGGTCAGGACCAAAAATCGACGTCATCAACACCCTTAAGCAGCGTGACTTCGAACAAATTAAGAGGTATTGCGATGATTGGAAGTTCAATCAAGTTTGGAAAATCAATTTCCAAAAATCGGAAACAATCCTGTTCAGAACCCCATTTTCTGGGGCCTCTTGGGATACCAGAAATAACTGGAGAAAATTAACAATTATTGGACAACAGGGACGGCCGTTGGGGGTGAAAACTGTGGTCGGGTATCTTGGCATCTGGCTCGACCAGTATCTGTATTTTAACAAACATATAGATGCTTGTCTTGCTGGGGCTAAGGGGGCCTACGCTCGGACAAGGAGACAGTTTCGTAGCAGTCAACTTGATTCCAGGGTGAAGGTCAACTGCTACGTGGCCCTATAAGGCCCATCATCGCTTACGGCTGGTTCAATATAGCGCCGTCCTATATGGAAAAGATTCGGGTGTTTGAGAGACAATGTCTCAGGGCCTGTCTAGGGTTGTTTAGAACTCCTGAATCTGAGTACATAAAATATTATCCCAACAGGACCCTATACAATGGGGCTCGACTGAACAGGATTGACAATTTCCTTATTAAGGTGTTTAGGAGGCACGTTGCAAGGGCGATGGCCAGTGATAATAACCTGATCTCAAGGGCTTACTACCCCAATTTAATGTACGCTTCGGTCTGGCTTTATCCCGCCTGAGGCATTTCTTCATGTAGACATGAAAGGGTTAGTCCAGACAAAAGATGGTGTGCCGGTATTGTACCACAGCCACCGCGGCGCGAGGGATAAGCGGCTCATCCACGACGGGTACGCCGCCAATGCTCAGGAGCTCCTCCGTTTTGGTACCGCAATTGCGGAACGGGACAGGGTCGATACGTTGAAGCAGTTCACCGAATTTTGGTGGCTTGAGGAAAAGGTGAGGGTGGATACGCTCTCCCGGGCCGGTGCGCTACTTACGTAGCATCCTTCTTAGTTTTAAACTAGATATTGAGCTTGTAGGTTTAGGTTAGGCACCCATTAATGCAATCAGGATGGTGTCCAATCCATAAGATTGCACACCACTCTGATTATAATTAATTTAGGCTAAGTAGCTTAGGTAGTTTTAAGTAGTTGTAAGCAATTCCAATAATAAAGATTTCAAGTTTTCTAAAGTTTCTTGAGGAATAAAAAACAAAACACATTAAATATAGATAGATTTTAAGGCCGAAAGGCAATAATTTTAAGGATATACATCGTTACGATTAGAGCGCTCGCTAAGAGCCAGTAAGCTAGAATAAGATAAATGTTAGTTTTAGATTAGATTTAATCGTTTTTGTCTAGTATGTAAGTTTAATTAAAATCCCAATAAAAATGAATTTAAAAGTAAAAAAGTGTTTTGGACTACTAAGCGAGGGGTCCCAGGTTCGAATCCCGCAAAAACCCAAATTCCAACTCAGGGTTTTTTTTACTGCTCCACCTCTCGCGAACGTCTCACAAACATCCGAGAGTATAACTGTCTTGAAAGATCTTCTCAATTAGCCGTTTGGAATCGGCATAAAATTGTAGATCCCTGCCATTCGTTCCAAAAATGAAAAACTCACACAAAACGAATGGTTTTGAGAAGCTAGGCCCAGGGTCCCTACAGACCTGTTGCGCCAACTATTATTATTATTTTTTTTTTTTTTTATTGCTCAAATACAAGCCTACATTTTTAATTATTTTTGATACATTTTAAACTGCTTCGCTCTATCTCTGCTGCCATTTAATGCAAAACAGCTGATTTTGGAACCAACTTTGAATGAAAATACCTGTCGATAAGGAAGTCTCTCCCGTCGGACTTATATGGATGATGTATATGAAAAGTGAAAGTGAATCGAGCATGAAGTGAATCACAAATACGCCGTATTAAACGATAGGGGTGTATATTATTCTTAAACTCAAGTACTTTATGAAACACTTTTATATAGGTACTAATTAATCAGTATTTGTAAATGAATAGTTGAAATCATCAACGTAAGCTGTTGAAACAAATCATATCGAACAAAAATCCGAATTTCCCTATATCCATAATTCCTATACACAATAAAGTATCTTGGCGGAAATGAAACTCAACCATCGGGGTGTTCATCTCCCACCATGAATACACAAAATAACATACAATAAAAAAAAAGGCAAAATAATAAAAAACCTTTTTCCCTCATGAATCTACCTGGCTTAGTGTTTTGCTACATCAATCGCACCTCGTTGCAGTTCGTATTTGTAGTTTCATTTTCGTTATCGTTCCACCCTGGTAAACGTAATGTTGTTGTGCATGTGCCTTGCCTATTGTGTGCACGAACAAGATGAAGAACAAGCACAACACAAGATCATCCATACAACAGCCACAGCCAGCGTCCCATTCCCATCCTAGTGTTTCATTCTCATGCGGTGCGCTGTAATTTACAGAACCTTAAAATACAAACTGGTAAAAATAATTATTATTCATTTTCACTCTGGTCCTCTCAGTGTATAAATATGGAATATAATATAGATTATAGAGGTCTGTTACACAGAGTGACAACAACAAACAAGAATATGAATTCCAATATTTGAAATTGCAACTGCTGTTATTGAAAAGCTACTTGCGAAACTACTTTCACAATGTGTTCAGCTGATACATTGGAAATAAGTTGGTAGGCCAACTCCACTTTTTACAAATTTAATTTAATCATTTATTGAGCACTTTCACGAAAAAAAAATTATCAATACAAACTTTGGCTGTTAGTCTGTTTTTTTTTTTTTTTTTTTTTTTTTCAAATTATCTGACCATTTTAGTGTTGCTTTAATAGAAAATAGTAAAAATACAAAATGAATATGTAAACATAAAACAAAACAAATACCAAATGAATATGTAAACAAAAAACAAAGAAATGGGATCGTTGTCTATCACGTCCTCGTATTGTCCTGGAACCTGGATAGAACTAAAAATACACTAGCTTACTACGGAAGAAAATATACTCAACACCCTATTGAAAGCACTGCTCCTTCAAATTCCATTCTATTTAATGTGGTATTTGATTGGGCGCACTCAGAAGCACTTTTTATGTTCGTTTGGTAGAAAAAAAGCTATCTTTTTCAAATTTCAGAGCACTTTTGCAAATCTGGATTTTTTTCTCAGATTTGCTTGAGGTTTACCAATACAAGTGGTTTGAGTTTGATAACTAGTGGATTTTGTTACACTTTTTGGCTGCAACCAAACCCTATCAAATTCTTTGTTCGCCGAGAATGAAAATGAGGAAATGTGGAGGTCTAGTTGTTTATTGGTACCGTTTCAATAAAGCTGTACATTTTTACTTAAGCTGACAGTATCTAATTAGGCTGCGAATAGTTGGATCAAGTTCGACATAATATTTCTCGTCTACACAATTGTGAATTGACCCTAGGAAGGGTCGGGTTCGTTTGAGTTTCTTGACCTTGATGCTGACTTAATAACACGAAGAGATATCCCTTTATGCAAAATATATTTATTCGTATTAGTCAATATTGTTTTTGTCTAACATGCACTAATTTTTGGTCTCACTTAGACTCAGCTGGAAAAAATTTATATTGATACAAACCTATAACAACGGTCAGCGGTTCACATGCTCCATTTATTACTATGTGTATGTCACTGTATTCCTATATCTCCCGTTCATTTCATATATAAACCTCCCTAAAAATTGATAACATTTTGTTCAAACAGATTAAAATTGAGCAACATACGCAAGTTAGCTAAGCGTTAAATTATATACTTTATTAGCATTCAGAAAAAGGGAAATACATATAATATAAATATATACATTTCCATGTATATAAATATATACATTTCCACATGTGTATATTAGATATTTACGCAATTTTTTATAACTGTATGGATAAACTAGAGTTAAAAAAGCAAACATTATTATATCTTCTGATCTCTTTAATTACGAGACCCTTAATTATTAACTTATTAAGTTTAAAATAATTAAGTTGTTTTTATGTAGATAATAAAAAAAGTGTACGGCCTAATACTCCCAGTGACTTCTTTTTCGTTTAAAATAGCAGGATATATATTTTTTTTTAGTAAAATTGAACCTAGATACATAAATAATTTAGTGCCATTCGTTTGAATTGTTGCAAAACTTCGAACACAGTACATTTTGTATACGCTTATTTTAAATTAACATTTAGTTTGGGGAGTTACATAAACATTTTAAAAGTTCTGATTGTTTTGGCGCGAGAACCCAGTCCTGTTGCCCTTTGCTCTGCCATCAAAAAATAATTCAATATAACGATTTCCAATCTGTTCCATGTGCTTTTTCATTGCAATTTGAGAATCATCATAAGAAGAAAAATATGCGTCAGCACTGCCACTATGCAAACCCTTATTATTAAAAATAATTTTGACATTGGCTGGACGTATAGGATCAAAAAACTGTAAGTAATTCACAAAAATTAGTATTTTTTTTAAACAAAATCATGACTTGACATACTTTAAATACTTCATTTTCAAAAGTGTTATACGGGAGCCCACGCATATGAACGCAAAATAGATCATTATCGTTTCGGAAATCCCTATTATTTCCAAAATTATTCATTCCCGAATCAGAATTCATCTTATTGCCCATCATTCCCATACCCATATTTAAAATGTTATTTCCACGATCAAAGGCATTGTTGAAGTTATTGCCGCCATCGTCTGGGTTGAGATATTTTTTATTATTTTAAAGAGAATTCAAATTGAATCAGATTGTCTAAAATTAAAAATACCCATACCATTGTTGAATCCACTGTTGCCATCAAATGCCTGTCCGTTGCCACCGCCGCCTCCATTAGGCCCTCTGTTATTTTTATTCATATCGTTATTCCAAAATACCCCCGGGTTGAAGTTGTTTTTCTCACGAGCGTTGTAGCCGCCAGATGAGTTGTTTGACATGCCCATATTATTGTTAATGGGTCTATCAAAATTGTTTCCAGAATTACCATTGTTATACCCACCCAAACTACCAAACATGCCAAATCCACTAAGATTTAACCCGTTTCCAGAGTTGTTCATTCCCATAGGTTTGTTAACACCGCCCCCAAATCCATTTTTGTTATTGTTGCCAAATCCTAAGAAGCAAATAAGAAAACAAAAACAATGAAATAAAACGGCAAAAGCAATGAGTCCCAAAAATGTTGAAAGGTTTGTAAAACGTGTAAGCAGCTTCAGGAAACACGAACCCTGAATTATTTATACTCGAAGCGCTTGTGGCCGGACCACAACCAATATTGTACCTTAGCTAATACAGTCATGAACGGAACGAATATTTATAAACTTGAATTAACGGCAGTATAAACGCTTTTTGAATGTTGAATGATATATCTTAAATATTAAAAACAGATACATATCACAATTTCACGTACTTTTTATTTTTATAAGTAAAAAATTGGCATCTATATATCACAACATAATATGCAATATCGAGAGAAAAACGTTTAATTTTTTTGATGACTAATATTTGAGTGGCGGCATGTGTTTCGAACTTGACAATATTTAATTCGTTAAAGCCTTTTGTCTGGAAAAATCATTGGTGTATCTTCAATTCATTTTACATGGCTTAACGGTAACCCACATGCTTTTTTGTATCCGCACATCTGTGACACAGTACCTACCTTTCGAAAAATAAGATTTATTTTTGATAAAAAAGGGAGCGACTCTTTATTAGCAATGATAAAAAAGTGAGACATTTTCGACGTTGGATGCGGCGTGTCCAACTAGATATAATAATTCGAGGATCTTTTTCAATGTATGTATGTAGTCCGAAGTTATCTGCTGGATTCAAAAAAGGGAGAAAAGGGAAATTGAGCTGTCAATCAGATTCACCCGTTTACACCCGACATAAATACCTCATAATATTGAACGGATTGACAGGCCAAATATTTTTGATTTGTTATAATTTGTGCCGTGTATTTAATGATTGCATACCAATAAATTCGTCAAAATTTGCAAATATATATGCACATATTTTTGTTATGAACCCGTCACAGAACATAAGTCTGTGTTAAAATTTAATGAAATATGGTTTTGTTGGAATAACAACATGAATAATTAGAGTGAAAAAAATATTAATTTTGTTGAATGTAGAAGAAAAAGTTTAAAAGTGTAAAATGTGGGTGCAAATTTTATTTCGCATTTATCGAAATAAATTAAGTTCATCTCGCAATAATTGTTTCGCGAATTTCCATTCCGTCTTTGAATTGTGTTGCAACGTTTTTATTTCGCAATGTTTATCTCGCGCTTTTCCATTTCGCTTATGACTAGACAGCATGTTGTTATTTTGAAAGAAATTGTTTCGCTTACTGGTAATTCCCGTTATTCTTTGCCGCTAGTTTTTATTTAATTGACAAAGTGACACTTGGCACCCTGTTGTTTTGCAAACGCTGCCGGCCGTGGTTCAAAGTGAGGTTTCATTCGGGTAGGGGTCAACTCGAGAATTTTGTTGACAATTTATCATTTTGCACAACCATATTCCACAAAAGAAAAAGAAAATATTTATAGGCCTATTATCGTTAGCGAGTCGAAAAATTCGCGTAAGTCGAGTTGCTTGTCGAAACACTCGCCTTGTACGATTATGGTAGGCGAATTAATTCATTCGCCTAGAAATCAAGGGCTACCAAAATAATAAAAACGAAAATGACATCAATTCAAACATTTAAGTCAACACAAAAAAAAAATTAAAAATAAAAAAGTTTAAGAAAACAACACGGAGGTGCAAAAAAATGGATAAAACCAGAAAAGACCGAAAATAAAAACAATCCATGAGCTCCTTTCCTCATTTTTCGTTAAAACTGGATTTCCTGGGGTGGTTGGCTTAGTGGACGCCACACACATTGGAATGGCTATATTTGTTCCATGAGCTCAAATAGCTTCTGGATTTGGCTGCAATTGTTTTTTTTCGAAACTATCAGAGGCGATTTTCATTAAATATATACATTATAAATGAATTGAATGGGTTTTATACATTTTTCTTGAGTTTCCATTAATTTTTCTGGGTTATAAATTCCATTCGCCTGTGGTTTCACCAAATAATTTTGTTCGCTAAAATTTGTCGCTTAAGGCGAATGAAATTTCACAAATTCGCCAACCGTAATAAGGCGACTACGTTCGCCAGCAGTTTGACAGTTCAGGCGAATGAATTTTGTTTCAATTCGCTAACCATAATACAAATAAGTCACATTCGCAGGATTTTTTGTTCGACTCGCCAACGATAATAGGCCTATTAGACAAAGACAGCTGAATAAAGAATATTTAGGAAAAAAAAAAAAAAATGACTATTCTGATCTTGGCTTATTAGGGCCATTTTATTCACTCGAAGTTGAACACAACTTCGGGATTTTTATATGGAAAACTTCCCAAGTTGTGTTCAACTTCAAGTAAATAAAATTGGCCTAAAAGCACTTGCCCTCTAATATAAAGTTATATTAATTTGTATTTATTTTGTATTGTATATTTAATGCTCATTTACGTATATTTTTAATAGATTTTTGTAAATAAATCTGAATTGAATTCCGAAAAAAGAGGAATTTGAATTATTTTGAGAATAGAATTATAACTGTAGTTCACCTTTTCATTATTTCTATCCTGCGTTGTGATTTGTTCGCATTTTGCTATTTCGCATTGTATTATTTCGCGAAATGTTTTGAAATGTAGGTAATAGATTGTAAAACAAAACATTTCGCGAAATAATACAATGCGAAATAGCAAAATGCGAACAAATCACAACGCAAGATAAAAATTTGCGAGATGGCAAATGCGAAATGATGTTCTTGCGATGCAATTACAAAGTGAAATGAAAGATTGCCTAACAAAAATTGCGATTTGATGAAGTGCGAAATAACTTAAATGCAAGACAACAAATTGGGAAATGATTATGGCGAAATGATAAATTGCCAAAAAAAAATCGCGAGTAGAACCCTACCCGTAAAATGTATATACACGCATTAAGAGTAAACCAATTTGAAAAATCAAACAAAAGCGGTGGTGAGGTTCACACATAAAATTCGAGATAAAGCTGAACTTATATACACTTCCGTAAAAGAAACGTTGATGAAACCATTTTAGTTCGACTGGAAATCCAGGAAATCACATTTTAGCATCTCTACGGACGAAATATACAAATTAGTCAGATAAAGCCCACTTTAAAATTATTTTCGTACGTGACAATGTCCGTATTTGTTTTTTTCTAATTATAGTCGACATAAAACCCACTTTATCGTTATAACCTGGTGTTGAATGTATCCCTAAGTGTGGACTCTCAACCGTCTCCCATGAAAATTAAAATTAACATTTTTTTTTTTAAGGTTTCTGAAGAAATGACATTAATATCTTTGGCGATCTCGAAATGTTTAAATATGTTGAGCTTTTATGAAAAACAAAAGAGCTACAGATTCAATAATTTTTTTTTTCTTGCAGTCATTTAATTAAAATTTGTTTACAGAGAATTTCCCAAACTGTGTTTGCTTTCTCAAACTGTAAATTCTTGGGTTCGTTTGACAATAATTTGCGTGGCGCCCGCTCTAAGGTTGGCCTTAAAAGTTAAAAAACGGGTTTGAAGTTAGAATGCTGTGTACTTAGTTAGAGTGCTGTACTACTTAGTTCCGTGTTATTGATATTGAAGACATACTAAGTGCAATAAACTCGATAAACCAAAGGAATGATTTTAATTACATGAATGCAAAAATGCTTATAGATTCTATTAATATTGTCGGTCCTGTCCTTGTACGTATAATAAATAGTTCTTTATGTGCAGGAATCTTCCCAGAATCCTGGAAAGAATCGTTCATACTTCCAAAAAAAAAAGTCCCTGGTTCAATTAAGTGTAGTGACTATCGTCCCATAAATATGGTGCCTTTGTATGAAAAAATTATTGAAAAAATTGTTATGTCACAACTACAAGAACATATAAATAATTGCAGCATATTAAGTCCAAATCAATCAGGATTTAGAACAAATCACTCATGTGAAACATGTATTAATCATGTAATAAGCGAATGGAAAAGTGAAATAGACAAACAAAATTGTGTAGTTGCTGTGTTTTTAGACTTGAAACGTGCTTTCGAGACCGTGAATCATAAAATATTGTTATGTAAACTTGAAAAGTATGGAATTAGGAACACGGAACTAAATTGGTTTAAGTCGTTCATTAGTAAAAGAAGTCAAAGAACTATTGCCAACAACTGTATATCTTCTCCAATGACTGTGAACCATGGAGTCCCTCAAGGTACAATACTGGGTGTTCTACTGTTTATTTTATATATTAATGACATGGAGAAAGTTATAAAACACAGCAAATTGTTACTCTTTGCTGACGATGGATTGCTATACATTAAGGGAAAAGATTTGCAACAATGTGTAAACGAATTAAACAGTGACTTAATGTTAATAAGTACGTGGCTTAATATGAACAAACTTAGCATAAATACAGACAAAACTAAATGCATGTTGCTCAACAATCCCTGCCCCCAAACAGTAGTTTCAATTTTAGTCAATAATAAGCGTATTGAAGTAGTGTCGTCAATAAAGTATCTCGGTGTCCTACTTGACAGTAAACTATCATTTAAGTATCATATAGACTATATTTGTAAAAAAGTATCTAAGAAGTTGGGTGTTTTAAGAAAAATACGATCAAACCTATCAAGAGACAGTGCAATAAAAGTGTATAATGTGACATTAAAACCTCATTTTGAGTATTGCTCAAGTGTATTGTTTTTGTGTAACTCAACCCTTAAAAATAGACTCCAAAAACTGCAGAATAAAGCAATGCGAATTATTCTGAAATGTGATAGATACACACCAATATTAACTATGTCAAACGCTTTAAATTGGCTAAACATTAACCAAAGACTTTATATGATGGCAATGATCTTTGTGTTTAAAATTAAGAACAACATGTGCCCTGAATATCTTCGATCCAGTATCCCTGCTGCAAGAAATATATGGTACAGTCTTCGAAATATCACTGAGTTCAACATTCAAAGGACAAGAACGGTGCGAGCAAGAGCAAATATTCTTCACGCTGGACTTCAAACATTTAACAACGTCAACATAAGAACAATTGATAATTTAAGAAATTTCAAAACGGCTGTTTTTATATATGTTAAAAATAATGTAAATTGATCTTGAGAAGCGAATTATCTTAGCTTAAATAAACAAATTTTAATAGACTTTTAATATGTAATAATGTAAAGAAATGGCTATTAAGCCAAATAAAGCTCACTAAACTAAACTAAACTTAATAAGATATTGTATCTTACTGTGTACGACTATTTTATAAATATTTGAATTTGAAAAAATTTGAATTTGTGTAGATATAAATACCAATGTCCTAATACACGATGACTATAATTTTGCGCCATTTTTTATGAATAATAATTATTTACACAGCCGTCATCTTACTCTCATAGCGTGAAGACATTTTTTAATCGACTGTGCGTTGACTTCACAGCTCATTGGAAAACTAGTGCGTCTCGCGTGCACCTCTCACATAAGAAAAAAATTCTCACGTGGTGTGTTTAATTAACCCATTTAGATATTCTTCCCTTTGCGATTGAATAAATCATAGGATCGCGGGGACCAAAAACGAAAACTATTTCGACCTATTGTCCGACGATTAGTCGTTTGAGCCCAGGGCAACAAACAACAAATTTTAAAAATAACCCCTAACCTTCAAGAATTCCCTGAACTACCAACATTAAGGAACAGGAGCAGAAATAATCGGCCCTAGGCCGCAGCGCATACTCTGTCGGAACCTCAAATCACATTCCAGGGGCCTGTTTCATAGATCATACATCACATACAACATACATTAAAATTATTTTAATACATCACATAAAATTTTCTGTTTCATAGATTTCACTGGAAGTAATGTATGAAGTAGTATTTTGTTGTACCTATGTGATGTATTATTTTGACACTTCATATTAATTAATTTTTATTCGCAAAGCTAGTTTGTTTTTCCTTTTAACACAACATGTGTTGGTTGGAACTTGAAATAATAATAATGAAATAATGAAAAAGGATGTCATTTTTGGTGAAGAGCATTTACTTTTTGGTGGTGTGGAAGCATACTTAGTGAGTGCGAATATACAGCTTGATTTTTTTTGTTGTGAAGATTGTGCAGAGATGCAATGCTGTGTGAAATTTATTTTCCAATATTTTGCGTTTAAGCCAGATTACTAAAATGGTAGATAATTTACCACCCAATATCGTATAAGAGTTGTTAGCCGTCCAAGAACATTTTAAGTTGAATTTTAACTTATTTCATGAAGAAATTTATTATGCCCCGACGTGTGTTCAATGCTTGTTGGAGCGTTTGGGTACATTTATTGCACATGCAACAAATTCCAATGAAGCTTTAATACCATTAAAGCAAATATTGTTACCACCTCATTGGCTTAGCAACTCATATTTGTGATTTACAGCAAAACCGATTGCTGTATGAAATATATGATAAATTCATATTTTTTTGTATCAAAGCAATGTATGATAAAGTTCTATGAAACAGAATCATACATTATTCCAATATCATAGAAAAATTTTATTTTCGAGTTGTGGCAACAGTTGCTTTCAAAACACGACCCTGCCACCAGCCATATTGCAAGCATTCTGTACAAAGTGATTTCAGTTGCTTGTCGGGGGTGTTGCCATATGAATCATATTAATAATTTTTAATTTTGAAGGTAAGAGTTTTTTTAAAACTAATTTAAAATTTTGTGTTCAAATATGCAACAAATAAACAATATTTGCTGCTAGTATTCGGTTTTTCTTGGCATAATAAGGTGTAGGTATCTAGGCAAACGAAATATTTGGTTAAATATTTATGAAATGTTCTCGATTTGCTTCAGAAATATTTCATAAACATTCTGTTTTTGTCGGTGTAGGCGGCGATTAAGTATATATATTAAATGTTTAGGAAATTCACAGTCAGAGTCTCGAAAACAAAAACACCGCTTCCGTAATATGGTGCGTTTTATTTTTAAAAGGAAATCGGTTTAAAATCAGTTCGAAATATAATAAAAACTGCAGTTTGCACCAGGTCTGGTCCGCTTAGATTGAAATTCTTAGAACGATGCGCATTCCATAATCCTCACCCGTGGACGACGTCGGCATCAATCATTAATATAAAAAAGAGCAATGTGAGTAATCTACAGCTAACACCATGTTCCCACCAACGTGATTTAGCTAAATCCACTCGATTTAGGTAAATCATCTCATAAATTATGTGATTTACCACACATTTTCGTGATTACTAATTATATGATTTATGTGTGTTTAAATTTTAATTACATGGTATAAACAATATTACTTTATGATTATGTATGTTGCTAGAGTAAAGTAAACTAGCAGGTAAATAAAAACTTAGAAAGACAGTGTTATCAGTTTGTTTTTGTAATATTTTTCCCTCAGTTCTCTTCGTTATATATATATATATATATATATTTTGAGAGATAATCGAATCAGACCACAATAGACGGGTCTCTTTTCGTCTCTCTACCACTGTAAATCTTACTCAGCTAGACTCTTTGGATTTCTCCAGAGTTCTTCCCTGGGTTAAGAGAGTTCTATTTTTTTTTTGGTTGTAATCATATAACTCGACTACCAATTTCGTTTAAATTAGTATTATGTAATACAAAACACTTAAGGACTATTCATATGAGAGCGAAAAGCAAACAGCGAAAAAGCCAAGGTTCCTTGTTTCTGACATTCCATTCACATGAAAACGTTATCTAGTCGCAGATACCGCGATTCAGTTTAATTTTTAAAGGTTAGGTTCCAACGAATTTTTCATTCGTGGGTTTGTGGGTTGTCTAGAAAGTGTGACAGTTCGCTGCAAGAATTTTTAATTCCTGGAAAAATTGCTGTTATTGTGAATTTTGCTATTCAAATTATTATTATTAAATCTATTATGACTTGGGTTTTTTTGGATTACTTGCTAGTTAAATTGAATATAATGCCTTTGTTGTAGAAAAATTGCAATTTACAACAATTCATAAATACAGTCAATTTTTGTTTCGCAATTCGCTCTCTGTGAATAATGCCTGTATTATTTAATTTTTTTTTTAAATTTAGATGTTACAGACTTATAACTAAATGCAACTGTTATGAGATATGCATTATGTCTAATTTAAATCTTTGAGTTTATAATTATACATCCGTGATTGATGCTTATTAGTTATTTTTTTGCTTTTCTTTGTTTAAGCGGACCAGGTGGGTGTGATACGGTTCGGGCTTCATGGTTGTAAGCACTAATTCGTTAGTTTCGTGCGAGAGAGGACCGTGTACGGGGCTTTCATTTATATCAAACATGTAAGAGCCAAGGACAAATTATTTCAACCCAGAATTACATTGTGCAGGGGTGGGCTAGCTCAAAAGGGGAACATTCAACAATTTCCGTTCTCCTGTATGAGCAATATTCTTTCTCTATATTATCTATATATATAATAAAGTACACGACTGGATCGAACGAAACTTTCTCGATGCTAGATAAAAGAAAACAAAATCCACTTCTGCATATCTATCTCGTATGGCAGTTCTGGCTAGAGAGTTATAAGCGCATACTGTACTATTTTATAAGGTCTTACACCTCATACGATTTTTGAGTAACGGACAAACGTACTTAGTAGGAATTTCTGTTCTTGAGCTACTAGGATATGTTTTAAATTTTTACTGGAATATGATTAAAGTTTTCAATGATTGGAAGTATTGCCCGTGATTGACCAATATCTTTACATAGATATACATACCGACATAATAATAAATTGAACATCCCGATGCTCGTGTGTGGGGTGCAAATAAAGTTTGATTTATCTACTAATTGTGTAAGCCCCAATTGTTTGGCATTAATTTAAGATGCATATTCAATATTGGTGAAAAAATAAGAAGTGGTTGTATTTGCGTAGCTATGGGGCAATAAACATATCACAAAAATATACAAAATATGTTAAAATACGTAGATCGTGATTTCTGTAGTATTTTTTCAGAAATAATTAAAAAACTGAAGTCCTCGAATTTGGTACGGGATGCTATTTAGAATAATTATGTTATCTTCAATATGTATTTTGGTTAAAATCGTTAAAGCGGTTTTTGTAAGATTATGCAGGCAAAACAGTATCAAATATTGCAATGTTCAGTTTTAAAAATAATATTGCGTAGCTATTAAGCTGAAAACTGAGAATATGATATTGTTCGGGATAAAAGCGATAGTTCAGTTTTAACGATTTATCGAAATCGAATATGGGGTTTTCGAGATAT
This sequence comes from Cheilosia vernalis, assembly GCA_949126925.1. Classification (NCBI taxonomy): domain Eukaryota; kingdom Metazoa; phylum Arthropoda; class Insecta; order Diptera; family Syrphidae; genus Cheilosia; species Cheilosia vernalis. Next base: position 49,147,037 of record OX421358.1, read on the forward strand.
AAGCAGTTTATAGAGTTTTCGGTGCTTCGAATTGAATATTACGGACACAATAAATTTTAAAATAACAATTTGACTCTAATTTTGCATTTTGGTCAAAATCGTTGTTGAAGTTAAGTAAACTAAAAAAAACTAAATTTAAAAAAAAAATACTATTTTCAAAAATCCACTGTACGATAATTTAGAGAAAAACTGAGTTTGCTATTAAGTTATGAATGACCTTAGAAATTATTTTTCGTTGCAATCGTATGAACCGTTTTCGAGACATGTCGGAATTTCAAAAGTAGGTACCGTTATTCGAATTTTTAGCCAAAAACTGGGTATGCAGTCATGGTAATCTCACCTACTTAAATATCAATTTTGGTTGAAGCCGTTAGAGCAGTTTTCGATCAAATCAAAATGGTTCGAACATTTTATATAGGAAGAACAAAGGAAGGTTGTTGTGTTAAAATTAACGCCCATAACGTCATTTCCATCCTTCCTATTTCTGACCCATTTTCCTTCTTCTTTTTTTTTGCCTTTCGTACCCTTTTTCTTCTGGTATCTTCCAGGGGCTTCCCTTTCGCCCCGGGAGGATGACTAAAACAGGTTGTCATATGCTTCAACAGGAAATTCTCCACGGAGATAACTAAAAGAGAAGCATGGGTTAGCAATAACCCACCTAACTGCCAAAACGGCCTAAAGTGGTATACGGATGGTTTCAAAATGGACTCGGGTGTGAGAGCTGGCATACATGGGCCAAACCGCAATGTTTCAATACCTATGGGGAAAAGCCCCAGTGTATTTCAGGCGGAGCTCCATGCCATTAAGGAATGCGCAGACCTCATAAATCTTTCAGGTATAAAAGGTGCGAACATCCATATATTCACAGACAGTCAAGCAGCTATAAATGCCCTTAGCTCACCAATCATTGTCTCAAAATCAGTCATGCACTGCTTCAATGCCCTCCAAACTCTTTGATCCAGAAACAAAACCAAAATTTGGTGGGTTCCGGGACACGAGGGTATTGTAGGAAACGAAAAAGCTGACGAACTTGCTAGGAAAGGGTCAGTGATGCCTTTTATAGGACCAGAACCTTTCTGCCCTGTCACCAAATCAGCAACTAACTCCACGTTAAGTAGCTGGGAACACAAAATGTGTATCAAACAGTGGGAAGAAATCCCAGGCCTCAGACAGGCCAAAAGGGCAATCGTGCCTTTCAAAAAAAATGCCAAAAAAAAATCCTAGACCTCAGGAGGCACGATATCAAAAACCTTGTAGGCTACCTAACAGGTAGTGAATTACTAAGTCCGGAAGAACTGAAGAAGTCCTCTGCTGAAATCATTATCAGCTACATTAGGGAAGTGGAAACTCTGCTGACCTAAACTATTTTCTGGCAATTTCCGGCACAATAGACCTTATTGGTCGACGTGCCTTTTTATCGCCCTGGCGAGTCAAAAGTTAAAAAAAAAAAAAAAACAGGTTGTCGTAGAGCCCAGACGGACGGTCGGGAATCTCTTAACGGATGGACAGACGGTCCCCAATCAATAACTAAAAATCAGGGATGATAAGGATCAATCGTCCAAAGGCCGATTGGGCCCATCCTTAACACAATTGCAAACCAAATAGTATTTTACCTAAACGATAACTTTCAACTACCTAGGTTTTGTTAGTTTACCCTTTCAGCGCGGAAACTCGTTTGCGGGTCGCGAATTACATATCCTTCAACTCGAAGGGTTGTTTTAGAAATAATAATAATAATAATAGTCTGGTAGAGGTTGGTAAAAGCGAACCTAAGCAACCACAGAGATGTTAAATCGAACAGCGCGAGATCGCTAGAACGAATGTGGATCATAGTTGAAGAAGAAGCTGTCAGAGCTCAGGATACGAATAGCAGTCAGCGCTGCTGACTCACTTTTTGGTTAGCCGCCTCATAGATAAGACGCAAGAAAAGTTTTTAAACAGAAAGTAGAGAAAAATTCACGGTATACTGTTAGTGTGCAGTGGAAGTATTTTAAATTTATACAGTTGTTGTAGCGGGGAGTTTTTTGCCAACTCCATTCCCCAGGACAAAGGACTTTAAGGAGTTTCCTTAGGAGAGGAGGAGAAAAAACAAACAGATAAGTAGGGCGTTGTGACTGTGATTATAGTTATATGTTGTTCGTAACCGGTTGGGTTTGATAAATTCCAAAAATATTGGTCGAGGTTTCGTTCAGTTTTTTTTTTAACTGTAGCCATTAGAAACCGATTTATAATTTGGAGACCCTCTGTGCTGTTTTGAGACCGTCTTTGGTGACCGTTATCCATCGAACCGTATGGTAATCGGAAGTTTTCCGTTGGCCTAACCGCTTTTTCCCATTTGGAAGCGTGCTTCATACATTTTTCTTTTCTTTATCACTTTTGCGTTCCAACTTCTCGTTCTTGTTTCGAACGAAGGAGCAACAAAAAAACAGTTGTGTAAAGCGATACCGAGTGCTAATAGCTCTGTGATGTTTTTCTAAAACAATTACTGGCCATTTCACAATTTTGTAAATCTCATTACAAACAACAAACTTGTGAAACTCCCCGTTGTGGGAAAATAATTAAGATCTTGTATTTCATTTTTCGTTCATTATTTCACGCTCAAAAGTAGTTGTACCAAAGATTTCGCAATCTCCCTTTCTCGTGGCGCCATTAGATCAAGTTATCGATCACTCCCCTTTTATTACGTCAGTAACAACAATTCTACTGTGATCGAAGCCACACCCATCTGACGCGGCGTCAACGTGCGGCTTGTTGCACTTTCGTATATTCTCTTTTAACCCCCCATTCCCTTCCGACTTGACAGATCGGAAGAAAATTATCATTCTGACTTGCAACCTCTCGGGCGGCGGCGGCTGCATTTGTTTATCCGATTTTTGTCCTCTCTAGAATCGTTTCCCGTAGGGTTTCCTTGCAAAAAAAAAAAAAACGTCCCCGAACTCTAAGCCCACAAACTTCAAATCCGAAGTTTGAGCGAAATCCGGGCAGTCGTTTAGGCTGTAGGCCTGTGGAAGGACGGACAAACAGACAGACAGACAGGCGGACCAGGCAGAATTTTGCGACCCACTTTTTTGAGTTCCTCTATCATCGTAATGTCAGAATTGATTAACATCTCGAGTTAAAATTTTTCTACGAAAACAATATAGTCTTTCTCTTACTACGTTAAAAATGGATCGTGTATTCGGATGCTTAAAACTTGAAAACGACTAGACCAACTTGGATACTAACGAATTGCTACGCGAAAATTCTCAGCAGGTGGCGCTGTAGGCACAAAATTTAGTTTTTCAGTTCAATATTCAATTACATATCTCCTATAGTATACATAATTCCATCGGTGTGAAACTCGACGACAGCTGGATAAATTTCCATGATTCTTTTTTTCGTTTTGTTCGTAGGTATTGCTGTATTTCAGGTTTAGGCAGACTTTAAGGATAGGATTTTGGACCCGATTGGTGGCGCTGTTTTCCGAAACCACTCAACAGATTTCAATGAAGTTTTGTATATGAGTATGGTTGGTTCCAAATTGAATGATGGAATACTTTTGGACCCTATAGATGGAGCTGCTTTCGATCCCCGAAACAACTCAACCGATTTCAATGAAATTATGTAGACGGGTATGGTTGGTTCCAGTTTATAGCTAGGATAGTTTTATATGTGATAAGTGACACAGTTATGGCACATCCCATTCAAAAAATAAAAATAAATTTCAAACTGTATTTCTAAGGTTGTACAATTAAAATTTTTAATGGTCATTGTTCAAATAAAGCACTTTTATTTACTCCTGCATGATTATCAGGAACTATTATTCTTTTTTTTAGTAATAGCAACGCGAAATGTGAGCGAGACTTAATACGAAAGTTGCGGGCAATACCGTTTGGGCACAGCTATATATGTAAGAGACTGACACCCGTATGTGCACTCACAATTCGTGTTTGCATCGTTCGATTTTAACGATTTGGGTATAATACTTTTTTTCGTGAAAACAAAGCTTTAAAGGACAAGTAACGATTTTGAAGGAAAATTTCAAAGGCAAACATTCTCATTCCGCTCGCTAATTCAGAAGGATTTGCCATTTGTAGTTAGGCGTCTTCAATTTCCCGTGCGTCTCGTCCTCGCAATGACAATCGCTGGAAATTTGTGGCATCAATCTTGAATTCCCATGATTTTTACATGGTCAATTGTATGCAGCGTGCTCACGTGTGTGCAAACCTTCGCTTTGTACATCGTGTACCTTAAAGCAATTTAGTGAAAAAGCCGAAGGTTGCCCTACACGGTAATCACTGCGGTTTGATTGAAACACATCGACCTTGCTATACTTCAGTTATTTCTATTGTACTTAATACTACTTATGAATAAAAAAACTTAAAACTTAAAACTTAACTAACACGGCGAATGTTAGTTAGTATTTAAAATAAATTTTCGCAGCCTTATTTATAAACCCAGCGTAGAGTCTGCCTAACTTTACGCAACCCTTAAAATGGCCTTACGCAGGAAAACGTGATTTATAAACAAAAAGCACTTCGCTTTAAGCCTGCGTAACTTTAAACGCAAAAATTTGCGTTTAGAGCCTGCGTAGAGCTTACGTAAATGTGTTTTTGCATCAAATGTCATTTGGTCGTCTTCGAATTGTAAACAAAACCAAAAAGTGAAATTAATTTTTGTTTATTCATTCATTTCGAATGCTGTGCAAATTTCTGCCAATGCAATTTCGTTTGCACATGGAATTATAAGATTGAAATTATATTTAATAAATGAAAATATACTTCAGTTTTGTTGCTTGTGGGGAATGTCTTAGGATGTGTGTGAATATGTTTACAAATGGCCCTGGCTCCTGGCATTGGATTTGGCGGTGGTTGGTAGAATAGAAATACCAATATGCAATGCATATAGGAAAACACATAGATATATGATTGCAGTTTGATATTTTAGCAGTCCCTTCGAAGACTTTACGGAATTGTTTTAGATAATTTGACTTTTAATTGTGTAAAATGATTTCATTTACAAAATAATCACACTTGATGTCGGTTTTAGGGCAAAAAGGTAATAGATTTCTGTGTTTTCTGTAATAGTTTATCGAAATTCTTACCTATTTAGACACAAACCTCGTTTAGCAAAATTACTGCGGAAAAATGTTTATAAATCACAATTTCATGAAAGCCACGTAGAGGCTGCGTAAATATTTACGCGATGTTTAACTAAACAACGTCGTAGAGGCGTCGTAAGCGAATCTAATAAATACGGCTGTCGTTGTTTAAGTAACCATTGATCTTGTTTTCCAAGAAAACAAATTATCAAATTAGAATTCTGTGATGACAACAATTTGAATAGATTCTAAAAAAAAAGTTGTGGCAAGAGGAACTGTGGAAGCATAGTTGTTTATTGGCACCGTTTCAATAATTGTACATTTTTACTAAAGCTGACAGCCAACTAATAGTCGACACTAGTGTTTGGTTATTGGGAAGGCCGTATGAATTCAAATAAATATAATATTGTTAAAAGGTACACTTTTATAAACGATTAAGTTTACAATTACCTGAATCTCGGATCATATTAAAGTTTCCTCCACCAAAATCATCACGGTTACGTGGGCCACCTCTGTCTTTAATGTCGTAAGGTCCAGGTCGGTTACCAGACTGTCTTCGCATTTCAGCCAACGAGCTTCGAAATATTTCAATATATCTATAACGAATAAATGTAAGATTATGTATTACTACTGGGTTGTAACTTTCGACTTTATCTAAGAGATATAATCATAGAGCAAATAAATAATCAGATACCTATTATAAAGTGTAGGGATAATAATGTCTCGAATCTAACTCTTCCAGCTTTTTAAATACTTGTTGCATAAGGTGAAAAACACTAGATAAAATTATAGCGAAACCTGAAGATAAGCCAACCAAACTGGCACGAAACACGACGTCATAAATATAAACACGTACAAAAATTGCGATTCTAAATAGCCATTGATTACTCAAAGATTATTATTATTATTTATTTAGTTTAAATTAAAAAAAATAATAATAAAAGATATGAATTACAGAGATATATTATACATATCTAGTACTCTTTAGAGACGATGCTCAATTTGTAAGTTAAGTTGACAGTGTTGCATATGAGCGATATATAAGATGTTGAAAAGATAATTCCATTGAAAAAGATTTGAACATTCTCTGGCAAACAATTCCGTAAGCTTCGAAAGAAGTTCCCGACTAACTTGAGTAATGTTGATTTTAATGCGTTAGAGTACGGGGACTATTCGCTTATACACGGTCTTTTGCGTAGCCCTACAGAAAAAAATCTAACGGTGTCAAAACGCACGATCTTGGTGGCCAATGGACCTCTCCAAAACTTCTCCAGTCTTGTTGGAACCACATACTGTCCAAGTCATGATCTTCAATCGCCGGCCAAAGCGACACCTTCAATTTTGCGAACGCCGGGAAATCGATTAATTCGGATCTTCAGCAACACTTGCACTTGCAGCAGCAATATGCATTACGATGATTACGATGCACAGGCCTAACGACATCAGTAACGCTTCCACTCTCTTCAAATTTCTTCACAATTTTACAGATAGTCACATTTTTTGCGTAGTCGGTCGACTTCTTAAAAAAAGGACAAATAGGCATAACATAATAAATAACCATTATTAAAAAGGCGCCTTACTGAAGATGATCTGTGTGAAAGCTGGGGTGATGACGAAAAACTGAAGTATACATTCGACTCTCTTTGACAGTGCTCAAACCGCTGTCAATTATGGAATCATTTTTTCCATGACTGGACAAGCAAGATAACACACATAGAAAAACGTGAACGCTCATCGTACATTACAATAAGTTAATAATAACCTGGGTATGATGAGAAAACAACTACGTTTCCTGTTTGGTTCCGCCCAACCTATTCTAGACCCATATATGCTTAGTATATAAACACATATTATTTCCAATGTACATATCGAAATTAGATCAACAAGGTTTGATTTAAACCGGTATATTTTTAAAAAAATTTATAAAGGGTTTTTCAACAGGGACGCTACAAAAGTAGAGCGACAGGGACAGCAAACGACGCCGAATTTCTTGCCGCTCATTTGACATATCTCTTCAGTAAGGTTTGTCATTTCATGATGGAAAGATATACGAGCCAACAACGAGTCGAAATTACTAAAATTTACTACCGAAATTCGGAGTCAGAGGCCTCAACGTTAAGAGCGCTACGTTCTTCAGCGATGAGGCTTATTTGTGGCTGAATGGCTTCGTCAATAAACAAAATATGCGGTATTGGTCAGGCAGCAATCCACACGTACTCCATGCGTCATCATTGCATCCGGTTTGGTGTAGTTTATGGGCCGGCCGGCGGCGTCATTGGGCCGTACTTCTTCCGTGATGATCAAGACCGGCACGTTACTGTGAATGGGAATCGATACCGTTCAATGATAACCGAATATTTATGGCCCCAATTGGATGATATGGACTTGGAGGAGGACAATATAAGATGCTATCACGCGTTACTTACTTACTTAGGTGGCGCTACAGTTCGGGGTGAACCAGGGCCTTTTTTTGACTAGGTCGATGTCGTTGTACAGCTCGTATATTTCGTCGTTGAATCGTCTCCTCCAAAACCCGTCAACGCAGAGGGGACCGAATATCTTACGAAGAATTTTTCTCTCGTATCGACCAAGGATATCTTCATCCGCTTTGGAAATAGTCCATGCTTCAGATCCGTACAGCAGGACTGGGATGATGAGGGTCTTATACAGAGTCTCCTTAGTCTTTCGGGAGAGGGCCTTACTACACAGTTGCCTTCTCAGCCCAAAGAAACAGCGGTTGGCAAGAGTTATTCTCCGTTTGATTTCTGATGAGATGTCATTTTCAGATATTATAGTAGAGCCAAGGTAGACAAAGTCCCTTACTACCTCAAAGTTATAGCTATCTATTGTGACGTTCTGCCCAATTCGTCGATGTTGGGTGTCCCTTCTTGTTGACAGCATATACTTTGTTTTGCCCTCGTTAACCGCTTAGCCCATTTTAGCCGCTTCTGTGTCTATACTTGCAAACGCGCCAGTGACAGCTCGCTGTGTTCGTCCAATTATGTCAATATCGTCCGCATATGCAAGTAAATGTACAGACTTTTGAAAGATCGTACCTCGTATGTTAGCTTGTGAGTTTCGCACAATTCGTTCAAGTATGATGTTAAAGAAGTCACATGACACAGCGCATCGCCTTGTCTAAATTCTTTTTTGACATCAAAGGTCTCGGTTAGGTCATTGCCGACCTTGATGCAGCAGCGAGATTTCTCCATCGTCATCCTACACAGACGGACGAGTTTGGCAGGGATGCCAAAACTAGACATGGCTCTGTATAGCTCGTCTCTATAGATACTGTCATAGGCGGCTTTGAAATCGATGAAAAGATGGTGAGTATCGATTTGGACTTCTTGGGTTTTTTCCAGGATCTGCCTATGTGTGAAAATTTGATCGATGGTGGACTTTCCTTGCCTAAAACCGCACTGATAGGGGCCGATCAGGTTGTTGACGAACGGTTTTAGGCGTTCACACAATATTGCAGATAAGATCTTGTACGCGATGTTAAGGAGGCTGATTCCTCTATAGTTGGCGCAGTTGAGGTGGTCTCCTTTCTTGTGGATCGGGCAAACGATGCTGAGATTCCATTCATCAGGCATACATTCATCTGACCAAATCCTAGAAATGAGGCGGGTAGACCGTCAGGCCCAGCAGCCTTGTTGGTTTTAAGCTTGGATATTGCTATCTTCACTTCATTTTGATCAGGTGGACGGTAGTTTTGGCTATCATCGTCTAAGTTGAATGGTTCGTTCTGCCTGACAGCGGGATTTTGGTCTTCGTCGCCGTTATACAGTCTGCAGAAGTAGTTTTTCCATATTCTCAGCACCGACTGTGATTCTACTACGAGGTTTCCTTCGTTATCTCTACAGGTTTCTGTACGGGATTTGTTGCTCTGGCATGTTCTCTTTACCTTTTGGTAAAACTTCCGTACATTATTCCTGGAGTAGCAATTCAATTTCTTCGATCTCGCGCTTCTCGTGCTCTTTCTTTTTCTTCCTGAGAAGCCGATGTTCTTCCGTCTCTTTTGCTCGTAGAGCTCGCGAGCAGCTCTAGTCCTCCTTTGCAGCGCCGCTTTATATGCCTTTTGTTTTGCTGCGTTTGCTAGTCGACATTGTTCGTCAAACCAGGGGTTTCGTGGTGGCGGTCGTGTGAAACCCAGCACATCAGTCGCGGCATTAATGATGGCTTTCTGGCAGTGCTGCCACTGGTCTTCTGCGCTAGCTGTTGTTGCGGGAGGACTTGTCGTGAGACATCGGGATACGCGATCGGCGAAGATTCTGGCGGTCTCTTGCGATTGCAGCTTTTCGACATTTTACTTTCCCACAGTATTCCGTTGTTGAGGCGTGTTGGATATCCGCATTCGTACCTTGGCTACAACAAAGTAGTGGTCCGAGTCAATGTTGGCCGCTCGGAAGGTTCGGACATCCGCAACACTGGAGGCGTGCCTTGCGTCGATCGCAATGTGAGCAATTTGGTTGACGGTTTGTTGATCCGGAGACCGCCATGTCCCTTTGTGACTATTGAGATGAGGAAACCGTGTGCTTGCTATAGTGACATTTCGCCCCGCAGCAAAGTCAATCAGCCTCAGTCCGTTACCAGACGTGGTGTCGTGTAGGCTGTGTTTACCTACTGTCCTACCATAGATGTCCTCCTTTCCTACTTTGGCGTTAAAATCGCCCAACACGATTTTAACGTCATATTTAGGACATTGCTCGTATGTCTGGTCGAGGAGCTCGTAGAAACTATCTTTGGTAGCGTCGTCCTTTTCCTCTGTGGGGGCATGAGCGCATATTAGGCTTATGTTGGCGAATTTTGCCTTGATGCGGATGGTCATAACATAAGACGTTCACTCACATGCCGAAAGCTCAAGACTTCTTGCCTAAGTCTGCCGCGTATGAAAAATCCACATTCAAATAAGCGCTGCTTCTGATCCGTATTATAGCAAGCACCATAATAGATGTCACAGTTTTTCATCTTTCTTTTGCCCGGCCCATCCCATCGCACTTCCTAGATGGCGGTTATGTCTGCTTTATAGCAGTCAAGAGCCTCTGCTAATTGTTCGGCTGCACGCGGTCTGTTCAATTTACGAACATTCCACGTACAGATCCGAATATCGTTGTCCTTATTTCGTTTCGCGGGGTTGTCAACAGTAGATCCGTCCTTTTCCGAGGCTTGTAGTTGCTTCTGAACTAGTTATTTTTTCCGTGGTAGAGAAGTTACCCCGACGCACAAGCCCCCAACCTGGAGGGCCAGTTCCATTTTATACCCCTTGGACGAGGGGCCGAGTTACCGGCACCAGTAACCCACTTCGGGATCTGAGCGCTGCCGTTGGCCCATGAAGGGCTCATCCGCCACCAACTCCTTTCCAACACCCTGGCTCAGTATTGGAGATCCCTATAGACCTGGGATCCGAATATGTCGGAGCAGCTCATATAGGGAAGACACTAAATAGTTCAACCTGACTGGAACTGTAGACGCCACCGTTGATTCCATCAAGGGAATTCCTCCGCTGCCATCTGGGATCAGAGGGAGTGCCTTAGTGAGAGGACACTCCTCCCCCCTCTCTCGTCTGCTATCACGCGTTGGACTCCAAAAATGGGACGACCGCGACTTCATATATCGATTTCGTCTTTCAAAGCGCAAGACAATGATGGTGCTTCAACTTATAATCAATTCGTTGCCGTGCGCCTGGAAAAGATATTGTGTACCTTAAAAGAGTTGCTTATATTTTTTGAGTTTTGTTGTTTTCTTCGTCATAAGATCCAATAACAAAGATCAAGTGAATTCCGACCAATAATCCAGTTCTTAATCGTTGCTACGCTGCTATTAACTTGGATCAATTGGCGTAAATTATTTGTGGAAATGACTGTCCAAAGCAATTGGCATCTTGCGGGAACTTCTTCCCTCCAATAAATTTAAATTTATCTACTCCCTAAAATGAAAATCATAAAGTATGATTTGTCTATGTCGAAAGTGACGACCGAAATTCAAATCCAAAGTTGAACTGACATATTTGGTGTCATATTATGTCACCAATATCCCAGCAATATTTCTGAAACACTAAGTACGACAACTTTTGAATTTCAACTGAGAAGTTGAGAACTAAAGTAGTGAATAAAAGCAATTTTCAACTTTCCGCTCAACTCTCTTTTTCAAATCAACTCCGAAATTGGCTAACCTAGGAGTTATAGGCAAGTTGAACGAAAATGAATAAAATGGCCCTAATTCAGTTTGGCAAATAATGTCTAATTTGTAATATAATAAAGCCACACTTAAGAAGTCAACAGCGCTTATCATTTTTATAACTTTGCCTCTGAACTGTCCTTATATTTGAGGATTCAAAGGACTAATCATTATGAGTGTCAACTGCGAACAAATCAATTTATGTATATGAACAGAAAGCAGCAAATTTTCATTTTGAGTATTCACAAAGGATTATGATTATTTGATATGATCGCAAATTAAAAACAAACGGGTCTTAATAGTTTTTTCTAATGTTTTTACTTTTTAAAGACCTTTTGAGATCTATAGCTTACAATACATTCGAATGTAATGCCAAAATTTACGAATATTTACTCGTCCTCAGTTCGCGATTAGTTACAAATCCTTTACGCATGCAATTGTTTATAAAGAGAAGCGCGAAAGCTGTATATGGTTAAAAATATAAGTGGTGTATTGTTGTGACTAAAACGATATGGTACATCGAAGTTCCTCCGCACCTTTAACAACACAACAAAATTAAGTTGCTTCCGAGGGAGTTTCATCCAAAACTACTTTACATAAAATGTTTTTGGTAAGGATTTTGAGTGTTTTCGACTTGGTGTCCATAAAATCGTATACTTCAGGCCTGGACGCCTTCAATATAATCTGAAACACATCACAGGGTTGCAGCACCAACTTTCATCTGGTTGTTGGTGCATTCAGGCCTTTAATGGCTGCCTGACTGTATGTATTGAAGACGATAGTTTTTCCCGATTATCTCTTACAAGGCAAGTCTGAAGCCGTATAGTCAGTTTCTGTGTAAACTTCGAGTGAGAAATTGCTGCATGTTACGGCATTTTCTTATTCAGAACGATTTTGGATTACAATTTTTTATGGATGAAATAATAGAATAATCAAAATTGTGCACCGTGGCAAAAGTTTTAGCATATGAAAGTTTTTGTCGCTGTTACTTCAAAGGTAGGCAAATAACTAACAATTATCGCCAAGTAAGTCGTAATTATGGAAGGGTTTAACAAATATTATTCCGTTTCCCTATGTGAAAATAGAGAAACTCTGTGTATAAATGGTCTATAAATGTCTGCAAATTGTCATGTAGGTATGTCAGTCGCAATGTTATTTGTGATTTTCCAGAGATTGAACCTGTGACTCGCCCTAGAGCGAGTTTGCAGGCCAAAAACAATGTGGTAATAGATCGTATCAGTAACGTTCCTTGCCAGCTGGTCTGGTGCTAACATACTGAGAACTTAATACATGCGAACTGTCCGTGTATTATAATAAATAATGTGTATATATAAAAGTTATTTTTATTTCATGCTCACCTATGACCAATTTTTTCTCTATTTCGAAGCAATGCTTGTTCCGTATCATCAACCGTTTCGAATTGAACGTAAGCTTCTCCTGTTGCTCTTCCTCTCCTATCCATTACAATAAGAATTCCCTCCCGATTACGCTTCAAGTTCAAACCTAGAAATATAATAAACAAAATATATATGTATATTAGACGGCCACAACTAAGACCCGTGTAATTAAGGTTAAATAATTAACTTTGGCATATATAATTTCTCACTTTTCTGTGAGTGTTAAAAAGAAAATTTGGCCAAACTTAAATCTTGAAACACAGATTCCTTAAATTTTACACGTCTAACCAATTGCAGTAATAAGAGAATTTTTTATTTTTACTCATTATTTATTTATTATGATTCATCAACAAACGAAGCTAACAGACTTAAAATATAAATAACTAGCTGTACCCCCCGGCTTCGCAAAATGTGGTTTCAACAGTTGATGGAAAAAAGATTTAAGAAATTAGGTATCTTGTGGGGGGCCATTTTTTTCGCAAAAAATATGTATTCTCATAACGCTTGAGTTGGCCAATAACAGGATTTGATTCAGTTGCGCAGTTTCTTCTGTTTCAGCGTCCATATTGCACTTTGTGAATTCGGCCATTTCGCTTTCGCTTTTTTCTTTGTCAAGCTTTGCGTTCGAAAATAAATAAATAAAAATGCCACCTTATAATATATAATAATCAAGCACTAATGTCGACATAGTAAATGCCATTGTTGTGAGGTGGGGTAGGCCACGGAGGCAACTTCGATGCAGGTGAGGAGGGCGCGGCACGCTTGCGGTTGCTCGGCTCAGCTCGTCGGACGGGGTAGTTCTTGCCCCCTCACCGTATATATATTATATTATATATGATGAACGCAAACACCAATGGGTGACAGTTCGTCAAGCGTCATCGCTTCTTTCTTGCACACTCATATATTCAATCGACTCATTTGTGCGCATAGGCGTTTTTGACTACGCTCAGTCGTTCTCTGCACTCGGTGTTTGATTCTCTTTTTGCATTTCCCCTTCACACCGAGACAAAGGTCGACTGAGCGAGAGCGGAGCCGAATTGTTGTTGTTGTAATCAACGTAGTTTTATAAAATAAAGTGGAATTTAATCGTTCTTATCAACATTTTAGTTTGTTGCTTTTATTTTATGGTACTAGCTGTACCCAATTGGCTTTGCACGTGACTTTCTTATTAAGTCTCGCCCACATAAAAGCTTTATTAATAACTTTAGTTTTACAAATTTATCTCCTCGAAATAGCGTTTGAATTTATTTTTTTATTACTGCCACATTGAGTAGAATTTCATCGAGAAAAAGTGTTTCGAATGTTTAAGGAAAGTGGTACGCGCCTTGATGTTATTTTGAACAAACTTCACAGGAGAACTCCCGGTTCAATACAATTTTAAGGCCAATCGGAGATCGACAACAGCGCCACAAATCGGTTCCAAAACTATCCTATCCTTACCTTGGCAAATAGAGTTCCAATTTGACTGACACTTTGTCGGTCCATGCCTTGATTGAAAAAAAAAGCCAAAAGAGATTACAAGAATTGCATTTTATTCACTGGCTGGCGCGAACATTATCCGACCAAGTACAAACGAAGGCAACACTAGCCTGTTAGCGACAACACGTAGTGAAAATAGCTCTTGATTTTTAAAGCTCGAGATTGTAAACTAAAGTTTTTTTTTTGTATTAAAATATATACACAGAGCAGTACAAGCAGAGGAGTTTTTATATGTATTAAGATATATGTACCAGGTGAGTCAGCTGCCCGCAAAGAACATTTTACAAAAAATATTGGCAAACTACGGCAGGATGCAACGGTCACCGGTTAAAAATACTGCAAGCAGAAAAGATTCACCCGCAACACCGGTAAACAAAAGAAGGCACACGGACACATTTACACAGTCTCCGGTCAAAGAAGCGCAAATAGTAGGAGATATGTCTGCTCATCCAAAGTTCCATGGCTTCCTGCTCGATGATAGAATGCAAAATTTACCAACGAAAGCGGATATAGAGGGTATCAGTAAAGAAGTGCGATTTCTTAGTGAAACGAATGAGTCACTGCAGACACAAATCCATCAAATGACGGATAGATGTACGGCACTCGAAAAACAAGTCGAGTTCTTGGAAAGGAAAACCAACGAGTGCAATATAGTCGCCCATATTCCAATGGAAGATTGCATTCACGCTGCGGACAGAGCCAAGGAGATATGGCTGGATTTGCTGGATTCGAAAAACGCAGCACTTGTATCATCCACAAGAAATCTCAAGTCCAACAACAAAATAGCAAATGTGTTGGTGCAGCTTAGCAAAAGCGAGGATGTTAGCCGTGTTCTGAAGGCTTCGGGAAAACTTCGGGGTACAGGTGTCACACTTCACAGAGATCGCTCGTTGGCAAAAAGGGAAAAAAAAAAACGTTTGCAATCACTTAAAAGAGAAATCACTTCGAAAAACAACAAGATCCAAGTACAAATAAAAGGACAAAAATTAATTGTTGGAACTAAAACCATTTATTTTGACGGAAATAATGATCTCGTGTGTGATGGCGAATGTGCGATGACATTTATCCAGCAGCTGACAGATGGTAACCAGCAGATGACATTGGTGGGTGCATCCAAGGCGCTCAATGGTGAAAATGCGGCGAATTCAATCGCAAGCTCTCAAACTGTTCGTGGAAATTTAAATAAGCGTTTTTAATTGTAAAGCCTTCTGCCAAAATAATAGTAATCAATTAAATTAAGTTAAATATAGAATACTTTCATATAATATATCAGGTTTAGGAAATAAGACTTTATTTAATGATTTTTTTTTTTAATTATTTATGAATATGATGTTATATTTTTATTTTAAACGTTTGTAACTGCAAGTAAATTTAGCTTTTTTGAGCAAACATTTTTAAATTACAATTTTAAATGGGTCCCAGCTCCCAGCTACCAGAGTGCATAATAAGGGAAGAGCGAGTGGAGGCTGTTTTTTTGGATTCAAGAAAAAACTAGAAGAGTCAGGGCTCGAAAATTCTTTAGCCGGCATACCCAGAAAATCGAAGGACAATATCTGCAATGCTAGAGGTACAAAGCTCCTGGAATTGTGTAACACTTATGGTCTTCGAATATTGAATGGAGCAAGTGAATTGGATACATGTGGAGAGTTTACATTATTTGTTGGGAAGCAGGGAACCTCAGTCATAGACTACGGGCTCATAGGAGGTGACTGGAATAGTTATGTGAAGGACTTCGAGGTAGGTCAAGTTCCATACTCGGATCATCAGCCGATAATAATAACCTTCGGAATTAATATGCCCCCAAGGAAATGTCTCTTCTACCGAAATTAAAATGGAGAGAAAAGAAAAGTGTTGTGTATAGATAGAAGTTTGATCAACTCTTGGAAAGAAGGCAGTTTATATATTTCGCGCAACTGGGAGATATCATCAAGGTGGCGTACCAAACACGCATAAATAACGCTGGAAGTAGAACAAGTAACGACCAACCATGGTTCGACAAAGAATGCAAAAGAACAAGGAAATACTCATTCCGAAACACTAGCGATGATTTCTTTAGAAGGTTATATATTAAAGAAAATAGACAATATAAGGAGTTATGTAAAAGAAAAAAGAAACGGCGAGCCTGAGCCTTCCAATTATAGAGGCATATCTTTTTTGAATGCTTCGTATAAAGTGTTTGCAACTATATTACAAAAGCGATTAACTGCATGGATAAACACTAATGGTCTGTTGAGTGAATTTCAAGCCGGGTTCAGGCCAGGATATTCAACGGTGAATCAAATCTTTGTACTCAAAAGCATTGCGGAAGCATACATAGCGCAACGGAAAAAGTTGTATGTATTTTTTGTGGACTTTAGAGCAGCTTTTGACACGATAAACAGAGGATCCCTAATGTATAAGCTCTTTGCCAAAGGAATGTCTAAAAAGTTTGGTAGGGTAATACAAAACATTTATGAAGAGACGCTTGCAGCTGTATGGACCGGAGAAAATGCGTCGGACTGGTTTAGGGCGAACACAGGTGTTAGACAAGGATGCACTTTAAGTCCATTGTTATTCGCACTCTTTATTGATGACATTACAGACTCACTACCGGGAGGTATTGAATTCGCTGTAATCGTTATAAAGGCGTTACTTTTTGCAGACGATGATGTCAAATTCCCCAGAGACACTCCAGCGCATGATAAACTGCTTAGATGAATTTTGCAAAATGTGGAGCCTTATAATAAACCTACAAAAGTCAAAGGTGATGATCTTTAAAAAAAGTATTGGAAGAATGTGCAGCAACGAGAAATGGTTTTTGAACGGCGAACGGATCGAGGTCGTTAATAAGTACAACTACCTTAGTATGCTTTTCACACAAAACCTAAGTATGGAAGAACACCTGAAATGCAAGTTTCAAAAGGCCAAAACCGTGATAAATACAACGTGGAGAAAATGTTTTGCTAACAAATATATATCTCATAGCAGCAAGTTTCGTGTTTTCGAGGCGGTCGCAGAGTCATCCAGGTGTGGGGCGGAAGCCGGTTTGAGGAAGTAGAAAAGCTACTGAGGTTTTACATCAAAAGGATATTTCGTTTGCCACCCAACACACCACATTATGTCATAATGCTGGAGACTGGTCTTTCTCCACTGGCTACAAAGACACTTAAACTTCAAGTGGACTACATTTTGAAAGTCTTCAATATGCCTTTGGAAAGATTACCAAAACAAGTGGCCTTGGAAGCACTACGATGCAAAACTAGTTGGTACAGTAAATGGAAAGACCTTGCGCACATGTGTGGAATGAGCCTGGACTTGGATGAAGCAAACCTAAGAGAATGGAAGCCAAAGATGTATCAGTTGATTGCAGCTGTAGATCTTAACTTCAGACAACAATCGGAAAGAGAATCATCGGAATCACTGCATCGATCTATCTATAGTCAGCTGAATTATGAGTTGGGGGATCGGAATTACTTCAAAGATGATCATAGCGCTGAGGAAATTTCACTTATATTAAAACTACGATCTGAACTACTTCCGCTAAATTATCAGCCTCATAGAGAAGATCTACCGGTATTGTGTAATATAATGTAGCATGGCGGAGAGGGAGGATATATATCATTTCATGGGTAGATGTCCTACGCTCAGGGAAACAAGGCGGCACTTTTTTAGAGTGGATCTAATTCCCGATGAAGATATCCTTCATAAGCTCAATGAACTGAATGTGACTCGTCTGTTCGCGTACTGCAAGACATCCTTGGCTTATCGGCAGAGAATTATGTTAGAAAGTTTTTAATTTTATTTTATATATGTATATTTATTACGAGCATTTGCTAAAATATAATAACAAGAAGTGGCTATTGTTAAAAAACAAAAATATTGTCAATCGGCAGACGGCTTATTGCCATGCTTTCTTTGATTTTGGATGAATATAAAGTTTTGTAATCATAAAATCTAATCTAATCTAAATCTACAAATGAAGAATAAAGAATGAAAGAGGTCAAAAGAGAATACCAAAATCGGGTGGGAACTTCCGGACCATCCGTGTTTGACCACCGCACCTTTCATCCCCTTTACCTACAAGTTCACGACACTTACGACACAGCACGTAGCGTATAAGTCCTGACATTGATATGCTTTCAATTTCCGATTTCAGAGTATTGATGAGGTGTGGGTTTTGTAATCTATTTGTTATCTCCCATTTGGGTTCGATTTCAGAATTTTTAATATATGTCGCTTTTATGAATGAATGAGATGAGCAGGTATAGTCCGTGTCTTTACATGAGATATTTTGCCCTCTTTGCGACACAAGAAAGTGCCTTGCAACAACAAATCAAGCAGAAGAAGAAAATGTGTGTGTAATTCTAACAATTACTACACCCCTCCTGCAAATCAAAGAGACGGCGCTTGACGTTTCAATTTTTGCGCAACAATATGTATGTATACAGCCATTTAAGCGCTATATTTACAAGATTTCGATCACAATCCTGGTTAGTTAATAGTGGAAAAAATTTTAAACGGATAATCCAACTTGCGTAGAATGCAAATGAACGAAAGCCAATGCCAAAAGAACGATTCACGGCATACACACAATTAGAAACATTAGGAATCGATTTTGCTGGACCATTGTTTATAAAGAGCGCTGTATCTTCGGAAGAGACATGTAGAATTTATATAATGTTGATGACGTGTACAGTATTTATTAAGGGCAGTTCATTTGGAACTGGTGCGTTTCAGCATTACAACGCTTTATCATCGACAACGTCAAAGCGTGGGGTACTTTCGAAGATTGTGATTAATTGATTGTCAAGGCGAATCGAAAATTGAATGCATTTTAACTAAAAACATTAAATTGCTTGGAATCTGTGGACATATTAGCAAATCACTTCCGCAAGCCCAATCACAATTGTCAAATGAAAAGACGATTACAGGGGTGGAATTCTGTAAGGTGATTTGCGAGAATTGATAGTCTAAACAATTTTTTTTTTCTCTACGTAAAGTGATAATCACAGTGATAGGGGACGTTCGGATACCTAGTTTATGTAAAACGTCAACTAGATTGGTCGTGACTATGAATCCGAACGCGTTGACTAAGCAAGTTGAATTGTTTTTGTATTCTCGCGGTCAGCGTTACCTTTGCTTGATTTTGCACTTTTTATTTGGAAAGGCCCTTCATAAATCTTTAAATTTAAATTGTTATTTTCAAATAAGTACATTTAAAATGTAACACGGCTGGCAATCACTACACTATTATAGTGTTTTGCAAACCAATGGTTGTTAAATATCGTGTGATAATTCTAAATTACCAGAGTGGCCTTAGAAATCACACCTTTTTCTCTCATCGCGCCTTTTTTCGACTCCTCAGAATTTTGCAACGGCCACTCTGTTTATTTTAAATTTGACTCTTCGAAATGTCAACTGAGTACGCAAGCAGGATTTTCTTGACTAGATTGGTCGGCTTCCCCTCCATAAACGTCAACTGCAAAAACTATACACGTGAACACTCTGGGCCAATAAAAATTGAGACGCATCTGTCGGACTTACTAAACTTTTGTGTGACACATATTTAGGTATCACTTTCATATAAATTTAATTATTATTTGGTGTTCTTAATTTTTTTATCAAATAAGTTTATATTTTCATTATGGTATCCATCAATAAATACTTGACTTTTAAAATTAAAAAAAAGTGCGTTTATCAAAAGACTCACTCTAAACATCTTAACGTTGCTTGATTTGTCTGAATAATAAATGAGTAGAGATTTACGCATATCTATAAACATTTCTTTAACTGGGTCAAACCTTAAGCCCCCTTTTCGGAGGTGGCGCTGTCATATGACGCTGTAGCCTAAATTGCTGCCCGAGTCATAGTCAAAACTACCAAGATATGATATTTTTGCCAAGGTCTTCAAGGAATTTATTATTAAAAGTACAAAGTACGGTATTATATACAAACCTTTATAATGATGAAAAATTATGCACAGCCCTAAAATGTACATATGGTAGTTATAGGCTGCATCGATGAAATCAATTCTTCGCCAGAATAAAAATAACCATACGTTTTTAACCCAAAAGGGTTGGCATGGTAAAAACTGCAGGTTGTAGTTATAATATCTATCTAATATATAAAAATCTCGTGTCACTCCGAAACGGCTCAACCGATTTGGATGAAATTTTATATGTAAATTCAGTAGGTATGAGAATAGGTTTAAACTAATTTTTATACCCCTAAGAGTTTACAGGTGTCGTTGTAGGCACATATTTCGTTTTTCATGGGGAAATGCTCTTTGAAAAAACAATAAACTGGATAGAAATCGAGTAGTGACACTTCAAATGCAAAAAAAAAAATATTTTAAATTTTAAAAGCTATTGTTGTTGTCAAAAATTATGATTTTTTTTTAAATATACCTACCTAATAAGTAGTTTGTTTATGTTAAGTAACTTTTTGAAATGGAGTAGATACTTTGATTTGTTTGATGGGGTTTGAATCCATCATTTTTGTTTGTCAAGTATTTTCAGGATCCTTGCATTAGCATGTGTGAGTAAGAAGTAAGTTGAAATGTAGGGGTAATTGAGATGACGTACTTGGACATTGATGATAGACAACAGGACAGGGCAGCTCAAAGGTACCATAACACATTCGGTACCGGTGTGGAGAGAGAAGGGAGAAGGCTTACCAACCAAGTTGATAGGTGTGGTTAGTTTTCTTCTTGGCTGTTAAAGTTACAAATATTTCGTTTAGAGTTAATCCTTTCCCTATTTTCTTCCTATCCCTTTAATACTCTCAATTTTAAAATTTTCCCATTTATTTATCACGTTCACGTGTAATTCAAAATGGCCAGAGATTACATCTTTGCTATTGGCCGGGCAAAATGCAGTACCTACGTTGTCATTATTAAAAAAATCAACGACATCGACATTGACATTGACAATCGTTGGGTGGTGCCTTATTCACCTCTACTGAGCAAAACATTCCAAGCTCATATTAATGTAGATTTTTGTAGTTCAGTGAAGAGCATCAAATATATTTGCAAGTATGTGAAGAAAGGCAGTGATATGGCGGTATTTCGAGTTGAAAATACCAATGTGATTACTCCTCCAGTGAATAACAACGATGAAATAACGCTGTAGCGTCTCGCTTTCGCTATGACACTTAATAAGTCACAAGGACATTCGCTGGAAATTCGTTGCATCAATCTTGAATTCCCATGTTACTCGCATGGTCAATTGTATGTGGCGTGCTCACGTGTGTGCAAACCTTCAGCTCTGTATGTTGGGTACCATAAAGCGCTTTACTGTAAAAGTGTAGGTAAGGTTGGCCGACACGTCAATTATTGCGGTTGGATTGAATCACATCGACATTGCTATATGTATTTTAGTTATTTCTATTGTATGAGTATAAGTTTTGAATGAAGAATTTAAGTTCACCGAATTACATAAAGCAGCATGTGCATTTTGCATACTCGGAAATATTATTTTCATTATATTAACAATCAACGGATTTGGGCGGTACGAAGTTCGCCGGGTCATCTAATATTTCCCGATGTACACACAAAATACATTCATCATGAGTGGTTGGCAGAAAGGGCGATTTTAGCAGCAAAAAATGTGGACGTCAACGAATTGAGTCTCAAGATACAACAGTAATTGCCAGGTAACTTGGTGACATATAAATCCGTTGATGCAGTTTGTGATGTCATGGAAGCTGCAAATTTTCCAACAGAGTTTTTAAACTCATTGGATTTACCAGGCATACCACCGAATAAATTAGTACTCAAAGTTGGATCTCCAGTTATTTTGCTTCGTAATTTGAGCCCACCACGGCTGTGCAACGGCACGCGATTAGTCGTTAAAAAAATTAATGAACAACATTATCGAAGCCATTATTTTAAATGGCAAATTCCGGGGTGAAAGTATATTACTTCCACGAATCCCTATTATACCCTCAGATGTGCCCATTCAATTTAAAAATTTAAAATTTTCAAAGCAATTGTTGTTGTCAGTTAATTTAATTATTTTCTAAGCAAATTGTTGTTGTCAACAATTTTGAAATTTTTTTTTAAATATAACCTACCTAATAATTCCAACTCAGAGTTTTTTTTCACTGCGCCACCTCTCGCGAACGTCTCACAAACATCCGAGAGTATAACTGTCATGAAAGAGCTTCTCAATCGGCCCGTTTGGAACCGGCATAAAATTGTAGATCCCTTCCATTCGTTACAAAAATTAAAAACTCACACAAAACGAATGGTTGCGGGAAGCTAGGCCCTGGGTCCCTATAGACCTGTTGCGCCAACTATTATTATTATTATTAATAAGTTTTTTTATGTTAACTATGTTACATTAAGTAAGTTTTTGAAATGGAGTAGATACTTTGATTTATTTCATGGTTATTGAATCCATCATTTTCGTTTGACATGTATTTTCAGGATCCTTGCATAAGTAACGGGTGATTTTTTAGCTGGTTTGGTTTTGGCAACACTGGTTTTGACAGCTGACGTGTGTTTAGTACCTTGTGTCACTGTCAAACAGCTTCAGTTTGGTTTGCAATTTAACCATGGATCGTCTTACAAATGAACAACGCTTGCAAATTATTGAATTTTACTATCAAAATACGTGCTCGGTTCGAAATGTTCATCGCGCTTTTTTATCGAAAAATTGTGTTCAGCGATGAGGCTCATTTTTGGTTGAATGGGTACGTAAATAAGCAAAATTGCCGCATTTGGAGTGAAGATCAGCCAGAAGCATTGCAACAGCTACCAATGCATCCCGAAAAAGCCACTGTTTGGTGCGGTTTATGGGCCGGCGGCATTATTGGGCCATATTTCTTCAAAGATGATGCGAATCGCAGCGTTACTGTCAATGGTGAACGCTACCGAGCGATGATAACAAACTTTTTTTTGCCCGAAATGGAAGTTCTTGACTTGCATGATATGTGGTTTCAACAAGACGGTGCCACATGCCACACAGCACGCGAAACAATGGCGCAATTGCGAGGCGAGTTTGGTGAACAGTCAATTTCACGTTTCGGGCCGGTCAATTGGCCGCCTAGATCGTGCGATTTGACACCATTAGATTATTTTTTGTGGGGGTATGTCAAGGCTAATGTGTATAGGGATGTGGCGGGGGTTTTAGGCCAGTCAAACAACCACGCCTGGCAACGCCTGTCAGACAAACTGACAGATCGGCAGATGATAGAAGCCGCCTGCATCTACCAATCAGCGCTCTCCACGTCGATGCTGGCTGTCAACGACACGCGGTAGTGTCTACCCAGCGGGCATTCTTTTTCTCGACAGCAAGGCTGATACATCGGCCAACAGACACTTTTCGTGCAAAAATAAAAGACGAATTTGTTGATTTTAGTTTTACTTCCGCGTTTTATTTCGGCGACTAAAGGGACAAGCCCGCTTCGATTGACGCACTGGAAGCCAACATCCATGCATTCATTCGTGAGATACCGGCCGATAAGAGTATGCCAAAATTGGACTCAGCGGATGGGCTACCTGAGACGCAGCCGCGGTCAACATTTGCATGAAATTATCTTTAAATATTAAATTGCAAGGTTCAAACTATCGATTCAAATAAATATTTCATTCATTTTTTCGAATTTTTTGTGTTTTTTTTTTTAAAAAGTTCTAAATTCTTAAAAAATCACCCGTTATTTATGTGTGAGTAAGTTGAAATGTAGGGGTGAGTGGACAATGATGACAGGCAACAGTAGTTGTGGAGCGTTTTGAGTTTGCACGTAGGGGTTGTTACGAAAAATGAGCGAGTAACAATCGTGGTATTCTGCTCATTAGTGAATAGGGTTATGGGGAGGGCAACTCAAAGGTACCATAACACCTTCGGTACCGGTTTAGAGGGAGAAGGGAAAAGGCTTACCAACCAAGTTGATAGGTGTGCGGTTAGTTATCTTCTTGGCTGTTAAAGTTACAAATATTTTGTCGGTCGCTGATGGACTATTTTGTTAAGCATCGTGTCTTTGGTTATACTCGATGTTGGATGTATTCGATTGAATGGCAAAAAAGAGGCTTGCCTCATGCGCACATTTTCATTTTGTTAGTCGAAAGAATGCAACCAGACCAAATTAATGACATCATACGTGCCGAGATACCTGGATACCTGGCGACCTCCGGATTAGCTAGCCCACGCTGTGTAATGCGGATCTCTGCACAGACGGATCTCATTTCTCCGCTACTCGTGGGTACAATTATGAAACAAAACAAAATTTAAAAAAAAACAAAAAAATGAGACCGGTTCTCCTTCAAAACCGGGCAGTAGTGCGGCGACTTCGCTGACTACTGGTACAGCTCCTGCGGCTGTGAGCGGTGGAAAAATCGTGACCATTCATGATTCTTCTACTGCTAGCAGCTGTAGCGCGCAAAAGATTAAAAAACCTACACATCCTAGCAGTGGTGGGATTGTGAAAATACATGGCCCTACCACTGCTACCAGCGTATCAGGAGGCATGACCGCTTAAGCGTCTTCCAGTGAGACAGGGCGGCATCGCACTCCCTCGAAAAAGACGCATAACAAACGCCGTTACGCTTTGCACTGACGACCAGCAAGGACTCTACGTCTAAGCGCCAGAGATCGTTGGAGGGGACCGCTCCGGCTCCCAAAAGACCTAAGGTGCATAGCACCGTCGCTCCCAAAAGGTCATGTCTCAAAAGTCGTTTAGTGACGTTCTTAAAAATAAAATAGTGATCGCTGTGATCGATCGTAGCGACGATGATGGCACGATCTCCCCTGAACGGTGGCAGGTGGTCAAGACGAAGCTTTCAGGCAGCTTCTTGAGCGTCATGAGCGACAACCCGGGACCACCTCCTATTACTTGCGATGGTGGATGGCATCAGGGCCATGTGAAGCTTATCGCCTGCGACGATCAGAGATCCTGCGATCTCTACAAGTTTGCTGTAAGCAGACTGGGAGAAGTTTGGCCAGATGCGAAACTCGATGTTGTTGCGAGGGAAGATATCCCAAGCAGACCTCGAACTCGTACCTGGATCCCAGCCGAACCCTCCTCAAGTGAAGAGATTCTCGACGTAATTAAACTGAGTAATCCGTCACTCCCGACTCACAACTGGAAGGTTGTAAAGCTGGAAGAGCAAAGAGGTCTCTATAGGTGCGCTCTCATTGTCATCAACAAAGAGTCGCTTGTTCCATTAACGCTCACTAAAGGTGTGATTAGATTCGGTTTCGAATCTATCACCCTAAAAGTTTATAAAAAAGATGAGCTTGATTCAGGCAAATTGCCTCCCTATCCCGCGGGTTCAGGACATGACAAAAAACCGACAGGAAGTTTTAGATATCACTCTTGTCTCTGACACCGTTAGCCAGTTGATCACCAAGTGGAAAGTATCAGCTGAGCACTCCTTTTCAGATCATCGGTATATTCAATTTAATTTAACCAAAACAAATTGGCTAAAATATAGGGATACTCTGGAACAATCTTTTACCCCAGAGCTTTTAATTCCCCCCTGTAACGCCAATGAGCTTGATCTTAAGGACAACTTCTAGCGAGGAATCGCTTAATCTGCTGCTTGACACCCACTTCCCAGGCAGCTCAAATAGTATTGCCCACAAAGATCCAAACCGATCAAACCTGCAATCTACCAACCTACATGGTCTGATTACTAGAGACAGAGTGCTTTGGGCGCTACATAGCTTCAAACCATACAAATCCTCGGGACCAGACGGCATACCAGCCGAGCTACAAAACACCTCGGATATCATCTTGCCAGTGCTAATGATAATCCTAAGAGGCTATTTGGAGCTATTGTACATCCCATTGCTATGGAGAGAAGTGAAAGTGGTTTTCATACCCAAAGCAGGCAAGTGCTCTCATGTAAGTCCAAAAGATCTCAGAGCTATTAGTTTTTCATCACTTCTTTTAAAAACTTTAAAACGACTGATTGAAATCCATCTACGCAAAAGCATTGACAAAAAACTTCTGTCAACGGCGCAACATGCCTATTCTAAGGGAAAATCAGTAGAAACGGCTCTACACACGCTAACGCGCTCTATAGAGGAGTCCTTCCGCCATAAGGAGTATACAATGGTTGCATTCCTAGACATAGAAGGCGCTTTCAACAACGTCGACTCATCTGCGATCGCCGGTGCCCTGGCAGCTCTGAACGTGGATGCCTCACTTGGCGAGCTGATCAATTTGATGCTCAATAGCCGAATTATCAACTCAAGTCTGGGTGAGATATCTACAAGATCTTTCAGCAGAGGGCGAACAAATGTGGGTTGGGTCCGTTTGTCCTTTTTTCTAGGAAATACAAGATTCGACACATTGACCCACCATCTATAAATGGCACTAGGTTAACATTCTCAAATGAAGCTAAATACTTGGGCCTCATTTTTGATAGAAAGTTAACTTGGAAGCCTAACATCCAAGAAAGAGTTAAAAAAGCCACTATGGCACTTTTCTCTTGCAAAAAAGCCATAGGAAACAAATGGGGTTT
The DNA here is from genome assembly GCA_949126925.1 of Cheilosia vernalis. Classification (NCBI taxonomy): domain Eukaryota; kingdom Metazoa; phylum Arthropoda; class Insecta; order Diptera; family Syrphidae; genus Cheilosia; species Cheilosia vernalis. The sequence goes on from OX421358.1 coordinate 49,173,618, forward strand.
ACAGCCTCGTATAACTCACTGGCTATACGTCTCCGTCATAAGACCGATACTCACGTACGGTGTGGTTGTCTGGTGGACTGCTTTGGACAAAGCGATCAATCGCGATAAGCTAAGCAAAGTCCAAAGAACGGCTTGTTTGTGCATTGGCGGGGCTCTTCGTACTACCCCCTCTGCTGCACTTGACATCCTGTTTCATCTGGCACCCATTGACATCTTCAGCAGGCAAACGGCAGCTTCTGCTACCTCAAAGCTACCTCACAATGGACCAGTAGAACAACTGGCCATGCCGCTATCCTGAACGACTTTAAGAACCTCCCAGAAAATATCGACTACACCACACCAGAACTACAGTTCGATAAGAATTTCCAGGTCTCCATTCCCACTAGATCATTCTGGGAAGAGGGAGCATTCCTGGATGATGAATCGATCCATTTCTTCACAGATGGTTCGAAGACTGTGGACGGTGTTGGTGGTGGTGTTTTCTCCGACAGACTAAAACGCTACAGTGTTTTTCAGGCGGAAATAATGGCGATAAAAGAAGTCTTATCTTGGCTGAAAGAAAACGTGATATCTGCTAAAGATATCTGTATCTTCTCGGATAGTCAAGCTGCTATCAAGTGCCTGGAATCAGTCTCTACAAATTCCATAACAGCCCAAAACTGTCGCTCGTCTCTCAGAGAGATGGCAGAACAGTTCAATATTCACCTCTGCTGGGTGCCGGGGCACAGGGACATCCCAGGTAACTGTAAGGCTGATGAACTCGCCAAACACGGAACTACACTACCTATGCCTCCATTTACGGATTCCGATCGCTACTTGTGAACTCATAATAAAGCTGGATGCTATCAATAGAACAAATCTTAAGTGGACAAACGGCTCGACATGTCTAGCGACAAAACATTGGTAAAACGCAGCAATTGTCCTTATTTTATACCAAAAGTATATAGATAAGATCTTCGAATCCACACCCGAGGGACGGCGCAGTAGAGGAAGACCGCGACTCAGGTGGCGCACGCAAGTGGAAAGGGACCTTAACCAACTTAGCGTGCGAAACTGGAGACAGCTGGCCAAAGATCGTGTTGGCTGTAGACGCTTGTTGGTTGAGGCCCAGGTCCACCCCGGACTGTAGCGCCGACTTAAGTAAGTAAGTATATAGATATTTATAATGAAGTCTGATATCTAGTCTTATACCCAGCTTGAATAATTGGTTCGCAGCGTCCTTCTCAGAGGTCCCATTTTTCCCCTTACCAAAATTCATTAAAATTGGCTTAGTGTTCGTGAAAATGTAACAATCAGAGTTACTTTCGCATTTATAATATTAGTTAGGATTAGGATAACATCAAGGCTACCTTAAATTTTTTGTGCAAATAACAACTGACAACAATATTATGTTTTGAAATAACAAAGTGATGTCAAATTTGTATAGTTTTTTTCCGGATCACCTTACGTAAAAGGCGAATGATGTAACTATCGCATTTGACTATCACAAAAGTGAACTATCGCCTATCACCTACCTATCACTTTACCAGTACTCCTCCAGGAATTACGTTTGCTACACTGGCGCAGAAAATGTACGACTTCATGTGCAATGATTATAATTTAATTAATTTTAACCTAGATAAAAAAGTAGTTAAGTTGCTAAGATTGAGCCAAGGAGGGAATCTTACATTTTTTTTTTTTGTAGATTCAGTTCTAGTTATATGAACTATAAAATACATGCACCACACCAATAGAGGCATATTCTAATACAGGCAGTACAAAAGCGACGAAAAAGAAGCCTTGATAATAATAATCATAATTGTTGGCGCAACAGGTCCGTAGGGACCCAAGGCCTAGCTCCTCACAACCATTCGTTTTGTGTGAGATTTCATTTTTGGAACGAATGGAAGGGATCTACAATTTTATGCCGATTCCAAACGGCCGATTGAGAAGCTCTTTCGAGACAGACACTCTCGGATTAGGGTTTTTTGCAGGATTCGAACCTGGGACCCCTCGCTTAGTAGTCCAACACACTTAACAAAAAGCATTCAAGTAAAAATTCACCGATATCATTCACAAACAGGAAAAAGAAAGGTGGTCCTTGGGGACCCGAAATATGACGAAACTTTACATTTTGGAGTCTATCCGAGAGGAAGAAGGAAAGCCAATTTAAAAAGAAGACTAGAAAACCCAGTCTTGTAACTTTATATAGCAACAACTTATGGACAATTCGAAGTGTAGTAAAGTCGGCCGTCATATTCCAAAGCAGCGCAATGTAAACGCCCTTAAAACATTATAAATTTAAAAAGAAGACTGGAAAACCCAAGTCTAGTAACTTCATATAGCAACAACTTATGGACAATTCGAAGTGTAGTAAAGTCGGCCGTCATATTCCAAAGTAGCGCAATGTAAACGCGCTTAAAACATTAGCTAAACGCCTCTTCGTCAGTTCGATACGGAAAACATCATTAATTTATGTTGTGTATATATTAGCTTACCATTAAAGAAGTCCTCTATCGCTTCCTCTGTAATAGCATATGGAAGTCCACGCAATTTTACTACATTGGAAGACACGGAACCAGGATTTTTCAGTACATGTTGGGCTTCCTCGTTTGTTGCTGAAAAAACTAAAACAAATATAAAACAATGTGAAACTATACTTGGATAAACGGCAAATGAAAACAATATTAAGACGAAAACTTACTCTCAATATATCGGTGTCCGAGAGTGTTCTTATTATATTTAAAGGCCTCTTTTTCATCGTATCCACTTTCTAGTTCAACAAAAGCTTCTCCAGTATTTTTTCCATCCCAGCGACTTAGCACCATATGTATGCCCTTTGCACCATTTACGACATTGACATCTTTAAGAAAATCTAAAATTTCCTGATGAGTAACCGACCAAGGTAATCCACGCAGCCGTATATAGCAAGACATTTTCTAAAACTGAAAAAAAAAAAAAAAATTTTAAACTAAATTGACATGTTCGAAAAACTTATTAGACAAAGCAAATGCTATGCAAATTCTGCTATTTAGTTGACTCAGACCTTTTGCTAAATATTTTGTACGCACATTTTTAACATAAAACAATATAAGAATTGTGAATAGTTAAGTTTAATTCTGTTTGTACAGGAAACCAACGAAATACCTACGGAAAAAGCAGCAATTGTTTCATCTCAAGCTACATAAGTATGGACTGGGGACTATTTGGCTATTATTTATTCGTTGGCACCCCTCCCCAATAGCTGAACCCTAATTCTTGAAAATTCTCGCATACGTTTATCTGTCAAAATCTCCGATGCAATGCGAAAAAACTGAAATTTGCAATTTTCGAAATCCGCATACGAGAATTTCTCTTCGAATGTCTGTGTTTTCCATGCGGATTTGCATCTCGTATACGGAATTAACGAGTTCGATACTTTAAAATATGGATTGTTTTTTGATTTGTGCGTAAGAAAATAAACGACAAGTTAAAATAAATCAAACAATTTAAATGAAAGCACTTATTGAATTCGCATTGCAATGAATAGGTTTGGAAATAGTGCTATTCGTTGAAAGCAGTCTTGGGCCTCTCGGATAGTTCTGCATATTTCTATTTTGTCTAACTGCTTCATTAAGAATCGAAGAAATGTTGAACTTATATCGCCCAAAGTAGTACTGCGAAAACACATATATGCTCTTTAAACATAAAAATAAATAAATAAATAGTTGGCGCCACAGGTCTGCAGGGACCCTGGGCCTAGCTTCTCACAACCATTCGTTTTGTGCGAGTTTTGTATTTTTGGAACGTATGGAAGGGATCTATAATTTTATGCCGATTCCAAACGGCCGATTGAGATCTTTCAAGACAGTTATAATCTCGGATGTTTGTGAGACGTTTGCGAGAGGTGGCGCAGTGAAAAAAACCCTGAGTTGGAATTTGAGATTTTAAACATACATACGTTAATATTTCTTTCTTTGGTCAATCGAAAACACCAATTTGCAAAAGCATTGAATATTGTTTTTTAACAGTCTGTCAAAGTGGTTTACTTGACGTGCTGTAAGATTCTACCTCATTCGAAAGGTGAATATAATTTTTGAGATTTGAGGTCCTGAGGTTAAGACTTTAAGATTCGAGAGATAGATTGGAAAATTCTATAAACAAGAAATGTTCAGCCGTATTTATTAGATTCGCTTACGAAGCCTCTGCGATGTTGTTTAGTTAAACATCGCGTAAAGATTTACTCAGCCTCTACGTGGCTTTTCTGAGATTGTGATTTATAAACATTTTTCCGCGGAAACTTTACATAACGAGGTTTGTGTCTGAATAGGTAAGAATTTCGATAAACTATTACAGAAAACACAGAAATCTATTACCTTTTTGCCCTGAAACCGACATCAACTGTGATAAGCTTTGTAAAAGAAATCATTTTACACAATAAAAAGTCAAATATATCTATGTGTCTACCTATATAAATATTCCTATTTATATTCTACCAACAACCGCCAAATCCAATGCCAGGTCATTTGTAGACATATTCACACACATCCTATGACATTCCCCACGAGCAACAAAACTGAAGTAGAAGAAATAATATCACAAACGCACAATATTTTATATATGTATTTTCACTTATTAATATAATTTTAATCTTATAATTGCATATGCAAACGAAATTCCTTTGGCAGAAATTTGCACAGCATTCGAAATGAATGAATAAACAAAAATTAGTTTCACTTTTTGGTTTTGTTTACAATTCGACGGAAAGAGGTGAGGGTGGTCTTTATTCCCAAAGCAGGGAAACCCAGTCACTCCACACCCAAGGACTACAGACCAATTAGCCTCTCATCTTTTCTTTTGAAAACACTAGAAAGGTTATTGGACCTGCACCTTAGGAACACTCTCGAAACAAGCGGTGCTCTGTGTAGTGCACAACACGCATATGTCAAAGGCAGATCCGTGGAAACAGCGCTACATGAAGTAACGAAGACAATCGAGAAATCCCTAGGAAACAAGGAATTTACGTTGGCGGCATTTCTGGACATAGAAGGTGCATTCAACAACCTGAATACAAGAACCATTACAATGCAAGTTGAGATTCATACCCTACGTAAATCGAAACAAGTGCCTCAATGCAAAAACTGTCAAAGATATGGGCATACACATAGATACTGCAGCTCAAATCCAAGATGTGTGAAATGTGCAGGAAGTCACCACACCAAGGAATGTAGGAAGAAAGAAAATGAACACCCTAAATGTGTAAACTGCAATGAAAACCATCCTGCTAGCTACAGAGGTTGTTTAGTTGCAAAAGAAATCCAACTTGCAAGAGACAAAAAGCAAAAGAAGCAAACAAAAAGCTCAAATAAGGAAGACCAAAAAGTCAAAAAGGACTTACAAAAGAGCCCACAGAAAGAAAAGCCTAAAGACGAAAAGATAATCAAAAAGGTCCCAAAACAAAATACAGCGGGTCCAAAAATGACATATGCTGAGGCAGCATCAATAAATAATCAAACAGATAAAACGATAAAACGAAAAGTAGAGCCAAACACTGGAATGGAAAACCTCATGAAACAAATCCTAAACAGGATTGGTTCCATGGAAAAATCGAATAAAACGATATTAGATAGAATATCGTTGTTAGAGAGACAGAACAGCAACAAAAAAGCTGTGCCAAAAAGACAAACATGATGAATAGAATAAAAATTCTTGAATGGAATGCTAATGGTATCGAGAGTCGCAAGGACGAGATGAAAGTGGCTCTTGACATACACCAGATAGATATATGTCTCATTTCAGAGATACACTTTAAATTTATAACTAATTTTAAACTGCAAGGATATGAATTATATCACTCCCATCCTCATAACTGTGCAAAAGGTGGGGCTGCAGTGTTAATAAAGAATACAATAAAACACCATATAGAAGCAAAATTCCAATCATGTGCCATCCAAGGAATTTCCATAAGTGTAGAAACGGGTAGTGGGCAAATATCTGTTGCAGCAGTATACTGCTCTCCTAGCTATAGACTAAAGAAAAACGATTTTAAAAGTCTTTTCCGCATATTTCACAATCGATTAATCGCGGGAGGGGATTTTAATGCCAAGAATAAATATTGGGGATCTAGATTAACAAATACTAGAGGCAGAGAATTATATGAAACTATTAAAGAAGTCGGCGGCAAATATCACTCAACGGGGAAACCTACCTACTGGCCTACAGATAGGAATAAAACCCCAGATCTTGTAGACTTCTTTATATCCAAAAATATATCCTCAAATAAAATAAATATAGAAGAAGGCCCTGATCTTCAATCAGATCATTCCTCAATACTTCTTACACTTGGTGATAGAATAATAATAAAAGAACATAGCCCTAAACTAGTTAATAGACTGACTGATTGGAACCACTTCAGGCAGAAGTTGGAAGAATGTATCCAATTATCATCAGCTATTCAAACAGAAGATCAACTAGAAGAAGCAGTGCAAATATTTACACTGGATATACAAAAAGCTGCATGGGCTGCAACTCCCCAAAGAACAAACAAGATTAAACAAAACTCTTATCCGCGTGAAATATGTCAAATTATTACAGAAAAGAGGAAAGCTAGAAAACGCTGGCAACAGACAAGGGCGCCAAGCGACAAAACCACACTGAACAACTTAAATAATAAGCTCAGAAAATCTATAAGAGAATTTAATAACGAGTCTTTAAAAACGTATCTTACGAGTTTAACAAATGATGCTAGTACAGACTACTCGCTCTGGAAGGCAGCAAAGAAAATGAACAGGCCAATAGCTCACATTCCGCCAGTAAAAACCAGAGAAGGTAACTGGGCAAAAAGCAGTCAAGAAAAAGCAAATACTTTTGCAGAGTACCTTGAGAACGTCTTCAAACCTTATGAAGATAAAGATTATCAAGGAAACGAAGAAACGTGCGAAGAAGAGAGACCTATTCGGCCGGTAACAGCTAAAGAACTTGCCAAAGAAATCAAAGAAGGCATAAACATAAAAAAAGCCCCAGGGTTCGATTTAATCACAGGGGAAATTTTAAAACAATTTCCTCGAAAAGGTTTAAAAAAACTAGCGCAGATTATTAATGCTGCATTTAAATTAAGATATGTGCCAAGCATGTGGAAGGTCGCGGAGGTAATAATGATACCAAAACCAGGTAAACCACCTAGCGAAGTAGCCTCATATCGCCCAATATCGATACTACCAATGTTGTCCAAGCTATTCGAAAAAATGCTGGCAAAACGTCTGCAAAAAATTATTGATGAAAAATCGCTACTTCCAAATCATCAATTTGGGTTTAGAAACAAGCACTCTACAATTGATCAGGTGCATAGAATCACAGATAAAATCGAAAAAGCATTTGAAGAGAAAAATGTGTGCTCTACAGTATTTCTTGATATAGCACAAGCTTTCGATAAAGTCTGGCACAAAGGACTGATACACAAACTACAAAAGCAACTGCCGAAGCAGTATTCGACTATTCTGGAGTCTTATATATCAGATCGATTCTTCAGAATTAAGCAAGATACAGAGTGTTCAACATTAAGAGAGATTAAAGCTGGTGTACCGCAAGGCAGTGTGCTAGGTCCAGTTTTATACCTACTCTTCACTAGCGATTTGCCTGAAAGTGTAGAAACCACCATAGCTACTTTTGCAGATGACACAGCCGTCCTTGCTGTGGGAGCAACTGTCGAAATAGCAACAAAAAAGCTTCAGACGGCAATAAACAATATTTCAGAATGGACAAAGAAATGGCAGATTAGATTAAATGACCTTAAGTCAGTCCATATTAATTTTACGTATAAAAACGTACCACACATTCCAGTCTACATTAACAACAATGTAGTAGAATTTTCTAACACAGCTAAATATCTAGGCATGACTCTAGACGCTAAACTGCGTTGGAAAGCGCACGTTAAGAAAAAACAAGATGAATTGAACATGCGATACAGTAAATTGTATTGGCTTATTGGGAGATACTCATCCCTGTACAACTACAATAAGTTATTGCTATACAAGCAAGTTCTAAAACCAGTATGGACCTACGGGCTCCAATTGTGGGCATGCACATGCCAAACAAACTTACAAAAAATTCAGGTTTTCCAAAATAAAGTACTAAGGAACATAGTTAATGCACCTTGGTACATACGAAACGCCGATCTGCATAGAGATCTAAATGTTGAAATGGTTGAAGATGAGGTTAAGAAGGTTGCTCAGAGGCATAGAAATCGGCTTCTCAGCCACGTAAACGCAGAAATAACAGAACTTTTAAATGACAATGTAATCAGGAGATTGAGACGTATAAAACCTCTTGATCTGTAAGATTAGGCTAGGGCTAAGAAATTAGATACTGATTTCAAACAAAACAAATTTAAAAATCCGACAAACGGCGGATTTATCTCTTTAAATTCATTGAATAATTCAAAAATTAATTGCTGATTAGTCGTACGACTAGGTGCAATCTAATTCGGGATGGCGAATGTCAGTCCCCCGGGAGTTTTTTTAGATGAGTTAAAGTCCATCACTATTGCAGGAGCATCCCTCGCGTACTAGCTCTGCAATGTCTTTCGATGATTTTTTACTTCCAGCGAATTCCCAACACAAAAAAAAAAAAAAAAAAAAAAAACATCCTCACTTGAGGAGTCAGGTTCACCACAGTTTCTGACAAACTGGGTTAAGACTATGCTTAACAGCAGAGTTATTAACAGCAGCCTAGGAGACTGTACGATTAAGAAAAGCACAAATCGTGGAACACCACAAGGGGGAGTCCTTTCTCCTCTACTGTGGAACATCTCGATTAACAAAATACTTACATCCCTTGTCAACAGAGGTATCAAGATAGTCGCCTACGCGGATGATATAGTAGTACTAATAACAGGAAAATACCTTTCCACCATTAGAGATATTATGGAATCTACGTTATCAGAACTATCCAAATGGACGGAACATAACGGTCTTTCGGTTAATCCGGAAAAGACCGAACTCATTCTGTTCACCAGGAAATATAAGGTACCAAAATGGGACCCACCGAAGCTTAAAGGTGTCCGACTTAATCTTTCAACCGAGGCCAAGTACCTGGGCGTGATATTCACCTCCAAACTTAACTGGAAACGGAATACTGAAGAAAGAATGAAGAAAGGACTTAATGCCTTTTATGCATGTAGGAAGACCTTTGGGAAAAACTGGGGCTTGCAACCGAACATTGTGCACTGGATGTACACCGCGATTGTGAGACCCATTCTTACCTACGGCTCAGTTGTTTGGTGGGAGGCGGTTAAAACCAAATCCCATCTTAAGAACCTGAACAAGGTGCAGAGAATTGCTTGTCTGGGAATAACAGGCGCAATTAAATCCACACCACAACTAGGTCTGGAAACGCTATTGAACCTGCAACCCATTGAGCTATTCACTAAGAACGTTGCAGCCAAAGCCGCTCTCAGATTAAGAGAGAACAAAACTTGGAAGCCTGGTTACTGCGGACACTCAAGCATACTTGAAATCTTCGATCGGAAGGGACTCACGTCACTCACCGATTACGAGAAACCCAGATATGACTTCGAGAAAAATTTCAGAATCCCTATACCCACGAAATATACGGACGAAATAAATGTCGGCTTGGAAATTTTGAAGATAAAATCTAAGGCAGTGGGTGCGGATAATATTCATCCTGATTTTATAAAAATTCTTCTTCCTGTCCTATTAAACCAAATAACACACATTTTTAATACGATCATAATGACTTCACAAGTTCCCGATGACTGGAAAACTGCAAAAATAATTCCTCTGCCTAAATCCTCGACCCCAACAAACTCAGAATACCGTCCAATAGCTATACTTCCTTTTTTGAGTAAAGTATTTGAAAAGATAGTGAGCGTTCAAATCAAGCATTACTTAAACAATAACAAGCTAATCACAAAATATCAGTCGGGTTTTCGTGCCAAACACAACTGCACCACAGCTTTATTAAAAGTAAGTGAAGATATACGTGCTGGATTGGACAATAATATGTTGGGTTTAATCGTGTTTCTGGACTTCTCCAAAGCTTTTGATTCTGTAAACCATAGTATTCTACTAAAGAAGTTACAAACTAATTTTTCATTTGATCGTTCTTTATGTAATCTTATGTCATCTTATCTGTCTAATCGTTATCAGTACATTGTAAATGAAAATAAATGTTCGTCGCGACTTTTAGTTCCCTTAGGTGTGCCACAAGGTTCCGTTCTTGGACCACTATTATTTACATGTTTTATAAATGATATATCAGAGAGTCTTAGTATTTGTAAACACCATATTTATGCTGACGATGTACAATTGTACTTGCTATTCTCTAAATCGAACACAAGCGAAGCACTAACATATATAAATCGCGATTTAAATGCAATACATAAATGGTCGGAAGAAAACAAGCTAAACCTTAACCCGACAAAAACTAAAGCCATGGTTATCAACAGAAGCAGGCATACTGAAGTTTTCCCACCAATTTATCTCAACAATTCGCCAATTGAATATGTAGATAGTTTAAAGAACCTCGGAATCATTTTTAATCGAAATTTTAGCTGGGATACACATGTAAAAAGTATTGTCTCTAAAATATACGGCGCTCTTCGGGGCCTTAGTCCAACATCCAGTTATCTCCCAACAAATGTTAAATTACAGCTTGTTCGGTCATTCATATTACATATCGTCCTCTATGGCTGTGAGATATTTGCCGACATGGACCATGAATCCAAAAGGAACCTGGATGTCGCGTATAATAGTTGTGCGAGATATATATTCGGTATTAGCAGACGCGAACATATTTCACAGTACACAATTTTAATTGCTGGCTGTTCCTTAACAGCCTTGCTTAAATATAGAACCTTGCTATCACTACATAAAATCATTGTTACAAGAGAACCAGATTATCTTTTTAAAAAAATAAAATTCGCGAGAACCCAAAGAACTCAACAAATAATAATTCCAAGACATAAGTTTCTAGTCACCACACGTCAATTTTTTGTCCATTCGATTCACCTTTGGAATAGTTTGCCCCATAATATTAAGTGTACGAACAACGTAAATACGTTCAAAACAGAAGTTTTTCAACATTTTGCAAATAAATTTTAATGGAATTCCCTTCCCTTTCTCCTATATCCTTTGTCCCTGTTTACATTATGTCTTATCTTTTTATTTATTTATTTATTTATTATTAATGTAATTTATGTCTTATTGCTAATTATTATTGTAAATTTATAATTTTGATTTTTCACCTCAATTTATAAGCTTGTTCAGTTTTAAAAGATTTACTTATCTTATCTGTACAAAGAATACACGCACAATAAATATCAAATATCAAAAGGCAGGACTGGAAATCACCCAGTACCATCATTAAAGGTATAGCCGTCTATACGGACGGTTCAAAAACAGAAAATGGAACAGGAGCCGGCATATTCTCAGAAAGGCTTGCTATTAGCCAGTCGTACCGACTGACCGATCACTGTAGTGTCTTTCAAGCTGAGATATATGCGGTTAAAAAAGCAGCACAGACTATCTTATCGATGGGACTACCAGCAATGGAAATAACCATCTGTGTGGACAGTCAAGCAGCACTTAAAGCTATCGGCTCCAATCTTATAAATGCGAAATGTGTTACGGATTGCCTCGTGGCGCTCAGGGCTATAAGTCATCACTCAATTCTACTCTGCTGGGTTCCGGGACATGTTGGAGTGGAAGGGAATGAAAAGGCGGACGAACTGGCCAGATACGGCTCTGATATGAACCCTCAACTAGCGGACGGAGAGGTGTTACCGCCTTTCAACACCGCTAAGACTTTTATTGAAGGCGTCACCACACAACTGGCTAAGGAACAATGGAGCAACACCATCGGTTGCGTCATAACCCGAAGTCTGTGGCCTGTGGTTGACACCAAAAGATCAAAGTTCCTAATCTCCCTTAATAGAAGCCAAATCCGGATGCTCGTCGGCGTTTTAACCGGACACTGCATCATAGGAAACATGGCTAAAAGGCTAGGACTTTTTGCAAATGACTTCTGCAGAAGCTGTAGAGACGAAGAGGAAATAGAGTCCGTGGAACATCTTCTATGCCACTGCCCAGCTTTACAGGAACGCCGCTCATCCTGTATGGGAGCTAGGTTCTTCGAAAGTCTGGACGACTTGGCAGGGGTACCCCTATCAGACATAAAACTATTCCTCAACAGATCGAAGTGGTTTTGTTAGCCACATATCCTTACATGTACAAACAGGGTACTCACAATGGGCCTTCATGGCTTCTGGGTGAAATTTGCATCAGTTGCAAAACTGCCCTCCCAACCTAACCTAACCTAACCTACAATTCGACGACGACCAAATGACATTTGATGCAAAAACACATTTACGTAAATCTACGCAGGCTCTAAACGCTCGATCGTTAGTAAATTCAATGAGTACTTTGTCGACAGTGTAACAAGAATAAATGACTCTATACCAAAGATACCCTTTGTTAACCAAATAAGTCAACCAAATGTCTCGTTTAAATTTCGTCCTGTATCGCTTAGTGAAGTTCGTGAATCATTGGTACAGTTAAAAAACAAGAGGGATTACACCCTCCTTTCCCCAAAAATATATTTAGACAATTTCGCAATTATAAGCCCAGCCATGCAATCAATAGTGAATAAATCCTTCCAAGGTATTTTTCCCCAGTCCTCGAAAGAATCAATCATTAGCCCAATTCCAAAGATAAATAATACAACAAAGTGCGATGAATTTCGACCAATAAATGCCCTTAGTAGTGACAAAGTGGAAAGAATGTATAGGTAATGGTAAGAGTGTATATAGTGTGTTTCTTGATCTGAAGAGAGCATTTGAGACAATTGATAGACAATTACTTATCGACAAACTCAGAAATTACGGCATTAAAAGTTCCGAGTTAAATTGGTTTAAATCTTATTTATCAAATCGAACCCAACGAGTGAAGCTAAATGGAAAATTGTCGGATCCAAAAGAAGTGCTGCTGGGTGTTCCACAAGGCTCTTTACTAGGAGCACTATTATTCATTATCTATATGAATGACATGATCAAGGCAGTAAAGGATTGTCATCTTGTTTTGTTTGCGGACGATGCACTTTTGTATATTGAAGGAGCAGACGTGGACGATGCACTTTTGTATGTTGAAGGAGCAGACGTGGAGTGCCACCAAAAAATTCAACAGGACTTGAACAAGGTTTACTACTGGCTGTGTCAAAATAAGCTTATGATAAATACTAAGAAAACAAAGTGTATGATCTTAAGTAAGAATACCAATATCGTTTCGAATGTGTATATTGTAAATGAAATTATTGAAAGAGTTGACGAAATAAAATACCTAGGGATAATAATTGATAGCAAGCTAAAATTTCAAAGCCACATAAATTCTATATGTAAAACAATAGCTAAAAAGATAGGTTTTATGAGAAGAATACGTAGAGATGTGTCAACTTTAACAGCGATAACAATTTATAACGTGATTGTGAAACCACACTACGAGTATTGTTCAACGATTCTATTTCTATGTAATGAAGGCCTAATCTCAAGACTTCAAATATTACAAAACAAGGCTATGAGGATGATTTTAAAGTGCAATATTTATAGTCCAATCAATTTTATGTTAAATGCTTTAATGTGGGTATCTGTGAAACAGCGTATTATTGTGAATATGTTAGTGTTTGTCTTTAAGATTAAAAATAAGTTATTGCCAAAATATTTAACCAAATATATTCAATACATTACCGATGTACAGCCTTACCCCCTTAGGAATGAGGGTGATTTACTTTTTCCAAATTATATATCAGTAGGTGCTCAAAATTCCCTAGTAAATAAGGGTTTTAAACTATTTAATAACTTACCAATGAACATTAAAAGTACTTGCAGTATAAGAGTTTTCAAAAAACAGGTTATAGAATACGTAAAACTTAAGTTCTAATAAATGTAAAATGTAAAATGTAACTCGTAGACATATTATTTAATGAAATTTTGTAAATTTTCTAATCAATTTTAATTTTAAATAACTTAATGTATAGTTGTATGTAATAGCTTTTTAAGAAATGCTAAATAAACCTTTTTCAATAAAAAAAATCAAAAATTCAATCAAAAAAAATTTTCGAGTTTAGCTTACGCAGCCCTAAAGCAACGTTGCTTAAGTTCGAAAAATCTTTATAAATCACATTTTCTCATAAGGGCATTTTAGAGGGTGCGTAGAGATAAGCAGACTCTACGCAGAGTTTATAAATAAGGCTGGTTATGTATAGCAAATTAATTAAAACTATTGAAAACACTTGTTACAAGACGGAATATATTTATCAATTAAAATTCAATAATATAATGTTTTCGTTATTTGTTTTTAAGTACTCGGCTACAAGACAGTGATTTATCCGAAGTCGCTATTACAGAATGAATTTGTTAGACGTTCAAGAACATTTTTAGAACGAGTAAATTTTAACTTGAATGATCTTTATTTCGTGGAGATATTTAGGATGCCCCCTGCAAGTGTTAAATTTTTGTTATAGGTAGCGTTTGGGTACATTTATTGCACATCCAACAAATTCAAATAAGGCTTCAACACCATGGTACAAAAAATATTGGCTTGGTAAATATTATGGTATTGGCACCATGCATGGGGTTTCAAAAGCAACTATGTATTTATATTTGTGACTTACAGCAAAACTGATTGCTGTATGAAACGTATGAAGAATTCAAATTTTGTTGTATCAAAACAATCTTCTTATAAATAAAATTGGTGTAGTTCTGTTTGACTTGAATGGATTTGACTGCCTGTCTTTAAATGCAAAAATCTTAGAAACTACTGAATATATTTTGGTGCACTTTTCACAGGCCTATAGAGCATACCTAGGCCTACAATCTCCACTTTGTTTTAACTCTATATTTCTACAAATTCCGGAAAAAATTGGACAAGAGTAATTTATTTTTTCGTTTCGTTTCGCTTTTGTCTTTGCAACGCTTTGCGTTCGAAACAACTGGAAGTATTTAAATATAGTAAATACCACCTTATGGAGGGCATCTAAAGGTTCCAGTTTGGATATCCATTTACTCGATAACTTAAAAGGTTTTTGAATAAATAGGCAAAATTCAAATAATTTCTTCGATTTTCACCTGGGTGAGTTGATATGCACTTCATTATCAAATCAAACATACACGCAATATAATGACATCTCATTAGTTTACTCTTGCGACGGAGAGGTAGACAGACATAGGCAGTATTTTGTTTGGTTTGCTAGAAAAAAAGAAAGCCATAAAAGAAATGACAAATCAGTAATCACAGACTTTAGAAGCAGGTTATCCTACAGTTATACCAAAATAAATTCCTTCCACGAAATATTTAATTTCCAATCCCACTACAGCGGGTGCAGGTATCAAATGTGTATGAGAAGCTTAAGACACTTTTGCACCGTCTTTGTCCTGCTCTTTTGGCCAATTTATATTTCATTTCATTTTATTCATCCATAAATCACATTTTAAATTTAGATGGAATGTGGCGTGTGGGGGGCGTGGGATTGAAAGAGATAGGGTGCGAAATGTATACGGGACTGAAAGAGAGTGATTTACAATTTGAAACGAATACCTGTAACGGTAATAAGAAGAAAGATGAATTATTTTATGCAATGGTACGAACTAGGAAATATCTCTTATTCGATAACTCAGGCGTTATGAGAAAAACATATTTTTTGCGAAAAAATGCACCCCCTACAAGAAAGCAAATTTCTTAGATCTTATTATCTCCATCAACTGTTCTGAAACTACATTTTGCACGAGCGAAGCCGGGGGGTACAGCTAGTCTATAGGGTAAGGTCGGGAGGTTTTGACACGTTAACCAACATTTGGAGATATCTTAAAATCCAAATACAATTTAAAATTTTCAAAATTTACATAAGTTACAACATACTTTTAGCAATATAAAAGCTTTATTGATTAATCGATATAAATACTTTTTAACAGAGTTGTGAGGTTTTTTCCAGAACTTTACAAAGTGTCAATTCCTCCTACCATGAAGGAGGATTTGCCATCTGCCTAAAGAGGTATATTTTGAACTGAATTGAACATTAATTTGTTGAACTTCGTGTTTTTTTTAGTTTGAATATTTAAGTGGTACGTTTAATAAACAATTTTTGGGGCAGCACTGCTTATCGACTCTGTTTTGTTTTTGAATGTCTTAAATGGCATTCTCAACAATTGTTTCATCGATGTTGCGGTGGGGATTTTTGTTCTTGTAAATATTTGGCATTTTTGCATTCTAACAAATTGTAAGAAGTTGTTTTACCATAAAATTTTTATTTTGACTCATAAATTAGGTTTGGACACTCTGTCAATTCCTCCTTCAGCACAAATGTCAAATCCTCCCTTTTGATAACTTTTGCGATTACTACAAATAAAAACGTTTGTGCTGGTGGTCAGGATAAACGATTATTTATTGGTGATTTTAAAACGAATGAATGTGCACTACATTGCACTTTCAATGTCAAAAGCTACATAATTTAAATATTACAGTTGGATTGCTTACCATAAAAGTAAGATGAAATGCGCACAAAAATAAAAAAGATTTCCACTTCGCTTATCTCCTAGACCACAGCGATTGTTTATTTATCACTCAAAAGAATCGTTACTAGCTTCGTTTTCTCATCATTGAAAGAGCTGCCAAGGTCTTACTTTTTCCGAAAAGTGCTGATGTCAACTCCTCCCTACCTTACCCTATATATAAAAATAATTTGTACATATTATTGTGTTTATGTTCTTTGTAATGCGTGAACCGATTTTGATTCTGGAAATTTTCAATGAAAGGTGACGTTGTTAATACCATGGTTCATAATGATATAAGGTCTTTGTAGGTGTATTGGTTCATGAGTTATATGGAAAGGTATAATTGGAGCCGTTGAATCCACCACCTGAAGCTTTATGTACATTTGTTTCTGGCACAACAGCTCACAACAGCTGAGTCAAAACATTTCCTGAAATATATTCAGTCTTACAACTCGACCAAAGGTTTTGAAAGACGTAAGCAAGGGAAGGCAGTTCTAAGTCATCAAAATGTATTTCAAACAGATGCATTAGGAAGACTTTATACAATTCATCCGATGATGATAATTGTTTTTATTTACGTCTTCTATTAATCAACGTTCGTGGACCAACATCCATTGCAAATTTTAAAACAGTAGATGAATTAGAGTGCCCAACTTATCTAATTTAGCAAGCAAATAATGGAAACGTCTAGCGAATCGGACGGGGTAACGCTAGTGTAAGATAAAGTTCTATGAAACAGAATCATACATTATTCTAATACTTCCAGTCAATTCTCCTCACAAACACTGATGTTAAGGGTGGTCCATCTAGTGATTTCTTTTGAAATAATAGGTTATTTTGACACTGATCCGTTTGAAATCTTGACAGAAAGTAAATATCATACCTACGCGGAACGAAATGTGTCGCTTTACACTTGAACAACGTTGGGAAATATTGAAAACTTATTTCCAAAGTTAGTTCTGTTCTTCAAGAACAAAAATCCTCTTCGGTTTAATTATGAAATTTGGGTGCTAAAAAATGATGTATTATATGAGATTAGTACAAATAATTTCAATAGAAAAAATAATAATAAAAACAAAAAATCTAACCACAAATTTTGTTTCTCAATTAAATTGGCAAATAAACTGCGAAATGGAATGATTTGGCACAAAGCTAATGATGACCTAATTGAAAAACAAAAAAATAATAATTTAATTTAATGAAAGTTCGCATATGCTCAACCTCAAATCCTCCACACATGCAATATTAGCCTAAACAGTTTTTTCAAGGGGCAGCTGCCCGCAACACAAATTTCACGTTACAATTAGTCTAAGAACCCACAGCAAATTTTAGGGGTGAAGATATAACCAAAATATTGCTACATGAGTTTGAAGCACTGCACTAGACAATGGCAATAGATTCGCTATTTTTGTGATCACTGTTTTTTGTTATTTTCCATTTCCTTAAAAACTACAAGACATATAGCCATCTGGTTTTTAGTATTCGATTAAGAATTGTTAAGACTAATGACTACATAAAATGCCAATTTACTAACTAACAAAAAATAAGCAGTATAAGGCCCCAGTTATAGCTTTCATTGAAACGCATCATTGAAAATTTTGATTTATGATTTTAAGACGATTAATAAAACAATATTGGCTTTAGTTGGTATCAAATTAAAGCTAATCAGTGAACGATTTCAATGATCAGTGAAATAATAAAAGTGGATTTAAAGAAAAGTTTTGATCAGAATTAAGTTATTTTTTTCGTAAAAAGATTCCACAAATTGATTAGCTTTAATTGCATACCAACTCAAGCCAATATTGTTTGATTAATCGTCTTAAAATCGTAAATCAAAATTTTCAATGAAAGCTATAAGTGGAGCCTAAATGTACAAATGTATGTACCAACATTTGTTTCTTTTTTCAAAATCTTAAGTTTGAAAACAAATATGTAGGTACATAGGTACCTACCTATTTTTTCATATTGATAAAAATAACTTTATTTCAAAAAATAGTATAGAACAATAGATATCTGTCTTTCAAAACTGATGTTTTTTTTTTGTAAATGATGCTGTTTTTTAAAGTTCGCTTCCCGCCTTTACGGTAAAAGATAGACCGTAATGGGGAATAATGCTGGTATTTAACCTTTCTACAAAAATTTGTTATAAATTATAATACTTGAATTAAGGTGCCGTTAAACTCGTTTAGCCTCGCTATATATTTGTTAGGTCGGTACCTACGCATATATTTAATTTTTAAATTTTAAATCTAGCCCTAGCCAATTCCAAAAATTATTTAAAAATCGCCGCCGGGAATAGAAATTGCGTATACAAATTAATACTAACATAAGAAACTTTTGGAATTTTTATGTTAATGTCGCTTGTTTCTACACTAAACAAAGCGGCACCGACATAATTCATGTACCTAACTACAAACACATAAGTCGTTCACTTAAAATTATGAAATTAGTTGGTTTCCGTTTCAGTTAAAATAAAGAATGTTGTAAGTTACTTTGTTAACTGACAAATTGCTTTTTGTAAAGGCTAAAAGTAGCAATTGAAATAATAGTTATATATGTACATTATATTATTTATCTACCAAAACCCCTAGTCCTACCCACGTTCGTAACTGCTAGGTAAAGCATTTGTAAAATTACATGATAAACAATGTATTTAGAATATAAATACATACACGTTACCTAAACCAATAAATGTATAGAAATAACATAATAATTACAATTACACACCCTTTTCCACTCAAAAAACACAGACCACAAATATCAAGAATCAAAATTAAATGAACCTTTAATTTCCGCTTTTTAGTCTCTTCTCGTCGTCACACTCGGTCCCAGTTTGCATTTATAAATCACAGAACTAAGCTTTCCAGTTTTTTGAGAGTTCCAATCAAAGATAACAAATCCAGAGACATATGACTTTCCAGTATAAGGGCGGCTGCCTAAAAACTGATTTCCAGAAAAATTCATGAAGTAACACACACTTGCTCATTTCTATTCTAGAATTTATGTGAGTTCATGAATTGGATTTATTGACAAATGTAATTGAATTGAAATTATTTAAGACTTTTTTTTTACGATACATGGTACATAACGGGTGATTTTTTAGCTGGTTTGGTTTTGGCAACACTGGTTCTGACAGCTAACGTGTGTTTAGTACCTTGTGTCACTGTCAAACAGCTTGAGTTTGGTTTGCAATTTAACCATGGATCGTCTTACAAATGAACAACGCTTGCAAATTATTGAATTTTACTATCAAAATTCGTGCTCGGTTCGAAATGTTCATCGCGCGCTGCTTATCGAAAAATTGTGTTCAGCGATGAGGCTCATTTTTGGTTGAATGGGTACGTAAATAAGCAAAATTGTCGCATTTGGAGTGAAGATCAGCCAGAAGCATTGCAACAGCTACCAATGCATCCCGAAAAAGCCACTGTTTGGTGCGGTTTATGGGCCGGCGGCATTATTGGGCCATATTTCTTCAAAGATGATGCGAATCGCAGCGTTACTGTCAATGGTGAACGCTACCGAGCGATGATAACAAACTTTTTTTTGCCCGAAATGGAAGTTCTTGACTTGCATGATATGTGGTTTCAACAAGACGGTGCCACATGCCACACAGCACGCGAAACAATGGCGCAATTGCGAGGCGAGTTTGGTGAACAGTTAATTTCACGTTTCGGGCCGGTCAATTGGCCGCCTAGATCGTGCGATTTGACACCATTAGATTATTTTTTGTGGGGGTATGTTAAGGCTAATGTGTATAGGGACAAGCCCGCTTCGATTGACGCACTGGAAGCCAACATCCATGCATTCATTCGTGAGATACCGGCCGATATGTGTGAAAGAGTATGCCAAAATTGGACTCAGCGGATGGGCTACCTGAGACGCAGCCGCGGTCAACATTTGCATGAAATTATCTTTAAACATTAAATTGCAAGGTTCAAACTATCGATTCAAATAAATATTTCATTCATTTTTTCGTTCTAAACCTCTTAAAAAATCACCCGTTACTACAATTTTTCATTCAATTTGACAGTATATAATGTTAAAACGAGAGGCTTTATGTATGGCCTTTTCTTGGTTAGATATACACACCATTGGTGTAAGTGAGGTGCCAACATGGCGTTTCTATGGTTATAATACATTGATATAGAGCGACTGCTCTTGCTTATGAGCAATAATACATTTGTTTTGACACAACGTCTATCACAGATTTTTTTTTTTTTTTTAATTAAAATATAAGGTAATCGATAGCGAGAAAGAGGAAAGAGGAGTTGTATTTGTGCGATCTTTGTTAGGAATTTTGGGGGTAGGAAATTTGTTAAATGTTTACAAGTTGGGGGTTGAGTTGAATATGTAAACAAAAATTGTGGTTGAAATTGAATGTGATGATGACATGTTAATGACGTACAATGTTGTATGAATGAGTACAGTAATTTGACAGTTATCAAGTGTTTATAAGTTTGTAGATGTACAAATATTTTTTTGGCTTAAAAATAGAGAAACCTACTGTAACCCTGTTCGGGTATGTAGCAAGCTCTGCCTCTTCAATTTTCGTGTTTATGTAATAAAGAATCTGTTTTGTTGTTAGATTAAAGTAATAAGTTATTTAGTTAGCCCCTATTGTGGCCTGCTACGACCTTAATGTAATAATTTGTCTTCGTAACAGTCGGTGCTGAGGGGACATTTTCGGACAAAATACCAATCGGTGAAGGGTAGATGTGGTCATTCCAATTGGAATTCTGGTGGATAGTGTACAATTCATTAAGGATGGAGTTGTTAATTGCCGGTAACTTGGCAATTGTTTTTTTCTTTAGTGAAAGAGAGTAGTTGATAAGAGGAACCACCCCAGATTCAGAATATAGGAACCTGTTATGCCCAAAACACATGTGCAGAACTCACTGCGCAGCAAAATTAGAATACGCATGTTGATATGATTATAGACACACGTAAATTCTGCACTCACTGCAGTACTGCAACATGTCTCTATTTCTAAATTTGCTGCAAAATTCATACATACCACAACACAAAAGAAAATAAATTGCAATTTCAAGTATTTGGCATCATCGGCTTTTGACACTGCTGGTTGTGTTTGTTTTTGTTTTGGCTGTAAACACATCAGCTGCTTTGTCAGCGAATGACAGTTTCCATTTTAGCCGATGCAATAGATGTCAAACAATTTTCTGCGCATCTGTTTTACTTGCAGCACTGCACTCTGCGCTGCGTACAGAATTACTGCACATGTGTTTTGGGCATTCGAATATTTTTTAGTTCTTGATTCAAAGTTTTTGTTAATGCATAATCTTAGTATATTTCTCTCCAGACGTTCTAGTTCCTCAGCTATAGTCGGGGAAATAGAAAACCAAATGGGAAAGGCGTAAGTGAGTACAGGCCTGATTAGGGTTTTGTAAATAAGTAGCTTAGTTTTCTTGTTAAGACCGTTGTTTCTTAAAAGTGGCATGGTCATGTTGGTAATCTTTTGTGCTTTGACTTTGGAGACTCTGGCATGTTGATTAAACTTAAGTAAGTTATTCAGGTGTACGCCCAAATATTTAGTTTTGTTTTTAAAACGGATGAGTGAGTCACCGAGCCTCAAAGAATGGTTTTTACTTTCCCCAACTGTGCCTTCTCTTCCTTTTCCGCTCGCGTTTCTGAAGCAAATACCTTCAGACTTTTCACTATTAATTTTCATACCCCATTTATCGTAGTAATCATTAATTACTATAAGGTGTTCTTTAAGGGCTTCTATTCGGAAGTTAGCGCTTGCGTAGGCGAGTGTGTCATCGGCATACAATAGAGCTTTTTATGAAGTAAAATTGTTTATAAAGTGGGTGTGAGGGAAGTCATGTAAGAATAAGTTATAAAGACGTGGCCCCAAAATTGAGCCTTGTGGTACTCCCCTTTCGGTTTGATAGGTATCAGACACTGCATCCTTTATTTTAATGAAGAAGAATCTGTCAGACAGGAAGCTGTCAAGTATATTGATAAGATACCTGGGGTATTCCATTTGTTTTATTTTAAAAAGTGTCGAAGGCCTTTTCTATGTCCAATGAACAGGCTATGGTACATTTTCTATCCCGTAGGTTGAGGGTTATGTCGTTATGTATTTTTAACAGTGCATGGATTGTAGAGTGTTCTTTTCGGAAACCGAATTGATAGTCAGGAATGAACTCGATGTTAGAATCAACATGTCTGTCGATTTTGCTTAAAATTACTTTTTCAAATATTTTCCCTAGGTTAGAGAGGATAGAGATCTGTCTAAAATTTGGAAGTTCATAGTTGCCTTGTTTTTTATTTATTGTAAAAGTCTAGCTATTTTCCAATTCAAAGGGAAATACCCATTGTTGATGCAATTATTCAAAATGCTAGTAAATAATTTTATTGTAAGTGGTGTTAATTTTTTAATTATAAAGTTGGGGATATTATCGGGACCCGCAGACTTTTTTGGTTTTAAGGATTGAATGATCTCGTTTACGTCATCCTGAGAAGTAAAGATATCTGGCATTTCAGGAGGGGTTGCCAAATTACTCCGGTTAAAATTAAAAAATGCGTGGAGGGCGGTAAATTCTGATTTCCTGTACCGAGTTCAGAACTTCCGTAGCCAAAGATGTGTTGATGTTTTCTATATTAGATTTATAGATTTCTTTGAAGTAATTGGCCAGAGCGTTGGCCTTTTCTCTATCGCTAGTAATATCCGCCCCATCAATGCACACCCTATCACAGCCATAACTCTTTTTTTTTAGCAATTATTTTGAAGATTTCTTTAAAGGCAGTAGGGCCGGGCTTAATTAACGAAAGTCTTTCAGAAAATTGACTGTTCAGCCAGATATTGTCCTTACCGTTGATTATAATTTTTAAAAGGTTTATGTTATTAGCAAGAACTTTATATTCACGGGACATTCTACTATAGTGTCTATGAAATATATTTGTAAGCCTTGTTTGCCAAAGATTTTTGGTTTTAAAGAGTTTTTGAATATCCGACGGTAGACCTTGGTATTTTTTGAAAGAAAAGGTGATGGGCTTGGAGTGGGCGTCCATGGTGCTATGTACTGCATTGCAGAAGTTGGTAATCTGTTCATCAATTTCCTGATTGTGTTGATGATAGGATGTAAAAAATTATTCGACAGGTGCTGGTCTAGATCTTCTTTGAAGTTTTCCCAATTTGTGTTCTTAAAAGATTTGGAAACGGCTGCATTATTAACGCAAAAGTAAGTATCGCCCAAGTCTAAATTGAGAAGGATCGCGAAATGATCCGAGAATGAAGGCAAAGTAAGTAAACAGAAGTTGTTATTAACTGGGTTAATTAAGTAACTAGAGACAAGAAAGTGGTCTAAAAATGAACCGTACAATGGGAAGGTTGGTACTGTGGGAGTTAGTCTGGATAAGCATGGAATATTTGAGTTAAGCCAACTTTCGAGAGCTTTCCCATTACAGTTATAAATAGAGTCACCCCAAGAGGGGCTTCTCGCATTAAGGTATTGGAATAAATAAACTCGGAAAGGCCAGATGAAAGTCAGTGAGAGCCCCTTGGTTTTTGTCACAATGAAAGAGAAAATAAGAGTCAAGATAAACCTTATGGAATGTGTTTAAATGCGTTTCTTGAAGAAAGGCAATGTCACAATTATTAACCAGGAGAGATTTAAGAAGTTCAATTCTCTGGTCCAGATTGTATTTCCCCAATAGTTCTGAAGAGGTGTTCTTCCACGCTGGCAAAACCACTGCGTAAGCTTTTCCATCTTTCCTATTCTTCTGGACTATTCCCGAGAAGGTGGAAAACTGCATTTGTCCAGCCCGTCCCCAAAAACGGCGAATCTTCTTCTCCCACCAACTACCGACCCATAGCACTTACATCCATTCTTTCTAAGGTCATGGAAACGCTGATAAATCGTCAGCTCATGAAATATCTTGAATTACGAAAACTCATTAATGACCGGCAGTACGGTTTTCGTGGCAACAGATCCACTGGTGATTTTATGGCTTATCTCACCGAAAAGTGGAACTAATCGCTACATCACTCTCGTGAAACGAAGATTGTTGCGCTTGATATTTCAAAGGCATTTGACAGAGTTTGGCACCAAGCTCCTTTATCGAAAATGCGTGCATATGGGATCGATGCGTCTCTTCTTCAATGGATTAGAAACTACCTTTCTGGCCGTTCAATTCAAGTTGCCTTGGACGGTTTCAAGTCTGAAACTCACCATATAAATGCTGGTGTTCCCCAAGGCTCCGTTTTGTCTTCGACTCTCTTTCTCATTTTCATAAATGATCTCCTGTCTGCAACATCTAATCCAATCCACTCCTTCGCCGATGACAGCACCCTCAGCTTCTTATATTCATTCCAGGACTCACGTCCCTGCTCTTCGGCCGTAGAACTGGAACGGCAACGTATGTTAAGCTCATTAAATTCCGATCTCGACAGCATTATAAAATGGGGTTCAGCCAATAGAGTGGAATTTAATGCTTCTAAAACACAATGCTGTCTGCTGTCATTAAAGCGAAACCAGAATCCTCAGCCATTATCCATGAATGGCACTTGCATCGCCGAAACCGAAAGACTTTCCATTCTCGGTATGTGTGTCCATGACAAACTCCGTTGGAATGACCACATACACGAAGTCGCCAAGAACGCTGCAAAATGTCTAGGTTTCCTCAAACGGTGCAAGAAATATTTTACCCCTTCTGATCTGGCTGCCATATACAAGGCGTTCACTCGCCCCAAACTTGAGTATAACTCTCATATCTGGTCTGGTGCGCCCAAAATCTCACTGCACCTGCTGGATAGGATACAGAATCGTGCTTTAAAACTCATTGGAGACACAAATATAGCGAATTCTATAAATTCGCTCGAACATTGCAGAAATGTAACATGTCTTTCATTGTTTTATCGCTATTTCTACAAACAGTGCTCAAGTGAAATCGTCAGCTGCATTCCACCCCTTCAACAATTCAACCGCAATACTCGCCAAGCCAGGAATGCCCATCAGTTTACCCTTCAGCCTATTTTCGGTCGTACTATGAAATATAGAGATTCCTTCATAAGCCGTACCACGCGAATGTGGAACGCCTTGCCCGGCTCTGTCTTTCCCCCTCGGTTCAATTTGCAGACATTTAAAACCAATGTGCATCGGAATCTCATATCTTCTCTATCCCAATTTCCCTAACGCCCGCGCTGTCTACTTCAAACTACACCATAAGAGTAGTCATAACCTCTTTAGCGCGTGTTTATTATAAAAATAAAAAAAAAAATAAAAAATCTTCAAATGTCGCTTAGTAGTATAGTTATAATTTATAAATACTAAGATTAATATCGTTGCTGTTATTAAGTATAAATTATGAGTTTCTCCGTTATTCTAAATATGTATAATTAAAAAATGAAGTATAAGTAAGTGCATTTGTTCCATTTTTATGTGTCTCGTATTTTAAATCCTACATTTATAATATATGTATATAAGTCGTGTATTTTGGTATTATAATGGAACAATAATGGTTAATGAATACTTTGTGTCGCCGCTTCGGAGCCTTCGCCCTAAGAATTGAAAGATTTAATCTCCAGAATTGTGTAGATTGTAGATATATTGTAGAAGAGATTGAAGAGATTGAAGAGAGAGAGATTTATTTTCTGAAATACGTTAGGTTATTAACAATGTATTGAGAAATATACAACTTACTTTTTAGTTTTCTGGGCTGGCGACCTGGGCTCCTCTGCGGCAAACAAGAAAGTAAAACGATTTAAGTAAAATGACAGATGTAATGGCACGTTTGATTTGACGTCCCTCAATGACAATTGCGATGAACGCGTTCAGAGATTTAGGTTCGTTCGCATGAGAGGCCCAGGTCGTCCCCGTACAATATTTTATAACACTTTAAATAGAAATACCTACAGAATGTAATGAAACAACTAATATGAAAATTGATGAAAATGTACTGAGATAATAATATACTTATTCACCAAATTTGATTTGAACTTCTTTTAAAAATGCTGTATACTTCTGAACACTGTCACGATTGCCACTGAAACCATAGACAAACCATACTGAGACCCCCAACTGGCAATCCTCTTGCCGCTGGCCCCCTCGATTTTTTTTCAAATTCGCCATTTTGTTTTCCTATCGGTGTTATTTGAATTTATGTGGTATTCGTTTGGGCTTCTTCAGATTTGCCCTCAGATTCCAGATTTCGTGTGGCTAATCGAACATAAAACTTGCTCTTGCTCTTTTTTGTGTTGATATTCGTGCGATTTGAATATGTGTAGTCTTCGACACTTTTCTAAGCGATTTCCATTCACTGGTTAAATTTTGTATTAAAACATTAGAAATATTTGTCCCGATTGATTTCTAAATATTTATATATAAATAATTTACAAAAATAGATTCACTCGATGCAATGCCTTTCTTTGCGGGAGAAAAAATTCACTAAAAAAGTAAACAAACTCCATCAGTTGTCAAACTCAAACGCACTTGTATTGGTAAATCTGAGAAAATATCTAGATTCGCAAAAGTGCTCTGAAATCTGAAAAAGATTGCTTTTTCCTGTACCAAACGAACATAAAAATTGCTCTGAGAGCAAAAAAAGTGCTCTGAGAGCGCCCAATCGATTACCACATTAGAATCCGTGTGAGCAACAAAAAAAAAAGCGAACCAAAAGAAATGTGGTGAGTTTTCTTTTGACAGATGTCGATTGACAAATGTCAAAATATGTTTACACTATTTTATTTTTCCTGCAACAAATTGAAAAAATGTAAGTTTTCGCGTATTTTTAGTGTTTAAGCTGCAGGAGAATACACGCCAACAAGAGTTTTTAGGCGAACGTTGAACAAAAGCGTATCGATAACAAAAAGCGTAGGAAGACCGTAATTGTAAGTTGATTTTAATTTACATGAACCTGACAACGAATTGATAACCATTTTGTATCCACTTCTAAGAAGATACCTACCAAGCAACAGCAGCAGCAACGTGTCCAGAAGGACAATCTCAAAAAGTAAGTATGTACAGTACATATATAGTAAAAGTTGTGTAAATTGATTCCTGATCCTTTAACACTAGGCAAGAGAAAAGTTTCGCACGCCAGGAGCCAATGCGCCGGCAAACCATCGAACTACTAGAGCACGAGATGAGAACCAAAGCTGAAACCAAAGGTAGACTGGGAGAATCATGACATCAACCTAAAACAGATTCGTCTAAAGGCAGAAGAAAATTGCATCACTGTCATCATCAAGACTGCTGGCACAGTCATTGGTACTGGATTCAAAGCAATTCTCACTGATTGGGACAACGTTTTTACTGCTGCTCGTGGTCTCTCGGTGTGTGTACTCTGCCAAGGGAGCAACTGGTGTTGTTTCTCGGTACATTGAGGCTCGTATTGTAATCCCCTGCAATACCTCAAACGAATGAAATCCAAAACCAAATCTCTTCAAAGAGATGGGACCTTAAAAGTAAGTTGTTGGATGCTGCATCTTATAAAGAGTTTGTCTTAATAGTTTGCTTTTCTTATATCATTATAAAACATTCGCAGCCCAAAATGACACCAAGTGAGACGAGAGCTGTTATCAGGTGCATGTCGTGATGTGGACGTGATGGAAAGTGAAACCGCACACAGGGCTGTGCCTATGGAGCAGTAGACAGACGCAGATGTAGACTTCTCATAAACGTGTTAATATTAATATTTAACAAAATATAAATTTTTTGTTTATATCTTGAGACTTAATTCGCCAAGACACTGGTATGAATGTTATCTTGCTTTAATTGCAGTTGTATCAGAAAACCAGAATCCAAAAAAATTGGAACAAAAGAGTAAGCAGTCATAGCAAAGAGACCCCAGAGTTATTGTAAATGATTTCAAAATTAACTTATCTTAAAAGAAATGGTGCCTATTTATTTGGGTGGCAGGCAAATACTGTCTTGTATACTACTAGCAATCAATAAATCCTGCAGCAAATTTGCGAAGCGACTGTATGTGTGTTTTCTTTAACTTTTTAATTTTTTCTAAAGCGTTCCTTGCTGCAAAACTTAGAAGTAGAAGAGTTCTACTTGCTACCAAATGGAAAAACACCCCCGAACAACAATCCACAACAAAGCAGGCGTTCATATACACCTCCAAATGCTCGGTGGCAAATCCATGCTTCGTGCAATCGGTGCCCAAATCGAAAAGACTCCAAACCATGAAGCTTGTCATGACCTCAGTGGCCGGAGACAACGATATTAACGAAAAGAAATGCCTTATTCACATTACACATACGATGAAGAGCCATCGACATCCAAAAAAGAAAGTCCATCCATTTCAGCTAAACAGAATTAACAAATCTTTGTTTACTTTAAATAAACGTATAATATACAAGTTAGGTTAGGTAAACCGAATAAAATGATCCTATGTCCAAATCTGGTAATCATTGTGTCGTAAATTGAGATGAGACCCATGCCAGGCGAAATTTAATTTAGTGAGTATAAGCTCCTCCGAGTTAAATTGTATTCTGGAAATAGACAATTGTTTTGACTGCATATTCAAAACCACAGGTGCATAACACTTACTTGATTGAGTACGAGATTCCCGTTGAATGGTCAATGATCTTTCCCTTCTCCATTTGTCTCGGTTTTCCACCTCTTGCTGGAACTGTATGAGGCACTCTAGGAAGGCAACCATCGATATCTAAATTGCGGCATTTTATTTTGAAATATCATTTAGCTAAAACTCATTCAATGTACTTACGCGTTATTCTGCCATTGCGTGCTCATTAATACTGCCCAAACTCTCATCCAGTATGAGTGGCTTTTGGCATCTTTGGCAGGCATCAGTCATAGTCTTTCGGTGATGTTGATGATAACCTACTGAATGTATAATATCAGCTTGAGGCAACCTTTTCAATATCAGAAGTCGCAACTTGCATTGCTCCAAGTTGTTGTCTGTATGGTTCACAGCAAACGAATCTTGTACTGCACATCATTCGAGACGTGTTGTAACATTTTTACATAAAATACTTGTTCGAGAGTTATTTCATTCTCTAGGGCACGTACGGCAGCAGTAAGTTCGGCGACCTCATTCCACAGGTCAACATTTTGATTCTGAAATGTGAGCGTTCTTTTGTTTTAATGAGGAATTATGTTCTATATACCAAGCTTACATGTAACTAAAACACTTGGCAGCTTCCTCATAATTGTTGGCTTCTTTATCCAGTTTATACGCTTCAAACTTTGTAGAATAGAATTTATTCTCTACGGAGCTTTGTACCTGGACATCAAAGTTGTTGGGAAATAGTTTTTGCGCTTATAATCTGTTCCTTTGCCACACAAGGATCGGTGGAACGTGCTTTATGAACTTGAGCTATGGTGTAGTTTTCTTCAGTACTTAAATCCATTTCACAAACTTTTATTAAATCCACGAAATCGAAAACTAATGTCGTTTTCCATTGGGACCAAAAATCAATTTTTTTTTGATCTAAATCACTTTTCATGTTCCATTGGGACCAAAAATCAATATTTTTTTCGATTCAGAGCACTTTTTGCAGATCTCGATATTTTTTCAGATCTACACACACTCTCACAATACCAATATACTTTGCACAGCTGTCTTACGTCATTTTAAGAAGTTTGCTTTGAAGACAAATGGGGGTAGTTTCGTGAAAACCAAAATAACGAAATGCATTAATACCCATGGATATTGTTA
This sequence comes from Cheilosia vernalis, assembly GCA_949126925.1. Lineage (NCBI taxonomy): Eukaryota > Metazoa > Arthropoda > Insecta > Diptera > Syrphidae > Cheilosia > Cheilosia vernalis. The sequence goes on from OX421358.1 coordinate 49,203,784, forward strand.
CATTCGGGCTGGGATTCGTAAAGATAAAACACTATTCCGTTTAACTTCTCTAATAAAATTCACTTTTATTCCACTTTTATCGACTATTCTAATATTTCACTTATTAAGTACCAGAACACTATTACTTAAACAATTCTTCAACGTTTCAAACCAATCACTTTATTTACTCTATTACTTTTCACTTATTTATCTTCACAAACTGTTACTATCTCGAACTTTAACCAATCACTGTTATAAATCAACTGTCTCGCCCTCTTCTAAAAGCTGTCCTTTTATACCCGCTCCGCCATCTGACGAGAACTTTCTAGTTAATTCTAAGTGGTTCTAGAACAAGGTTCAGTGGTGACAGATTCCAGTCTCCAATTGGAAGTGACACTTGAGTGGAACTTGTTTTGTGACTTTAAGGCCTGGTTTCATCAAACTGTCTAAGGCCTGGTTTCACCAAACCGTGACTAAGGGCTTGTTTCACCACTTAAGTTACACGATACCTTCCACGCCACAATATCCCCCTCTTAAACTTGTTCGTCCCGAACAAACTCGTTAACATTTTCACCATTATAACGATGAAGACGATCCACATGAACGACTTTCAGCTTGCCTCTTCCTCGTTGGATGCGATAGACAACGTCGTTGATGCGCTTTACGATTGTATAGGGCCCTTCCCAGTCTTGTTGCAACTTAGGCGATAAACCTTTCCTTCGATGAGGGTTATATAGCCATACCAGATCTCCTTCCTGGAATCCTGTAGTTGTTGTTTTAGTATCGTACCTCGTTTTCATGCGGTCACTGGCTATCTTAATCTTATCCCTAGTGTCTCGATGCACGTCCCTGATGATATCCCTGAGGTCTGTAACGTATTCCTCCTCATTCTTGGGCTCTTCGCATGGATATCCAAACATCAACTCGCTAGGTAGGCGGACTGTTCGACCAAATAATATTTCAGATGGAGTATGTCCTGTGGTGTTATGCACTGCTCCTCGATAAGCCAATAAGAACATGGGAATCTGCTTATCCCAGTCTCTCTGGTCTTCGCCAACGACCTTAGAGAGGTGTTCATTCAGTGTCCTGTTGAAGCGCTCCACCATCCCATCTGATTGTGGATGAAGCGGGGTTGTCCTTGTCTTGTGAATCCCGAGTAACTGGCACACTCCTTGGAAAATCTTCGACTCGAAGTTCCGTCCTTGGTCTGAATGCAGTTCCATTGGTACACCGAATCTGCTTACCCAGTTATTGACGATTTGCTCCACCACGGTTTTAGCTTCTTGATTTGGGATAGCAAATGCTTCAGGCCACTTACTGAAATAGTCCATAACAACGAGGATGTAACGATTTCCATTGTTTGTTTCAGGAAACGGTCCCGCAATATCAACTGCTATCCTTTCGAAAGGGGCTCCAACATTGTATTGATGCATTTTGCCACGGACTTTCAGTCTCGGACCTTTGCTGGCCGCACATGTAACGCATTTCCTGCACCAAGTTTCAACGTCCTCCCTTGAATGAATCCAGTAAAAGCGTTCCCGCACTTTTTCGAGCGTTTTATTGATTCCCAAGTGGCCTCCAGACACTCCATCATGCAATTCCCTGAGCACTTCCTTAACCTTTGACCTGGGTACAACAAGCTGCATTACGAACGACTTTCCATCCGGGCTTTCCCATCTTCTTTTTAGAATGCCGTCTTGTACGTGAAGGGAGTCCCACTGCGCCCAGTATGCCTTCAGCTCGGGGCTCCTATTGGATATCTCCTGCCAGTCTGGTTTTCCCTCATGCTCCTTCCAGGCGATAATCGGTTCGATATCCGGATCTTCCCTTTGAGCCTCCCGTATTTCCCGCGCACTCCAGCCACCAATGGGCATAGCTCTCACCCTTTGAACGGACGCGACATCTTTTTCCTCGTGTCGTAAGCAATGTTTGCAATTTGCTTTGCACGGTCGACGGGAGAGAGCGTCTGCATTAGAGTGAAGACTTCCCTTTCGATGTTGTATTTCGTAGTCGTACATCTGCAGCCGTTCGATCCACCTTGCGACTTGGCCTTCAGGATTCTTAAAGTGCAGCAGCCACTTTAAAGATGCATGATCTGTGCGGAGGATGAATTTCCGCCCATAAAGGTACTTATGGAAATGTTTTGTCGCCAATACCAAAGCAAGGAGTTCGCGCCTGGTAACACAGTAGTTCCTTTCTGGCTTTGAGAGAACTTTGCTGAAGTAGGAAACTACTTTCTCTTGGCCATCGTGCACCTGGGAAAGGACGGCTCCAATTCCCACATTACTAGCGTCTGCATCCACAATAAATGTTTTCCCAGGGGTGGGATACGCTAGTATGGGGGCGTTGCACAACTGTTGTTTAAGTTCCTTGAAGCTCTTTTCGCACTCACCTGACCATTTGAATTGTTTGCCTTTTTCTGTCAGTTGATGCAAGCTCTTTGCGATCCTGGCAAAGTCCTTTACAAATCGTCTGTAATAGGTCGCAAGTCCCAGGAAGCTTCTCAGTTGATGTTTGTCTTTGGGTACCGGCCAGTTTCTCACTGCATCGACCTTCTCCGGATCAGTCTTGACTCCTTTGGAAGAGATGATGTGCCCGAGGTACTTCACTTCTGGTCTAAATAAGGAACATTTCTTCGGGTTAAGTTTTAGTTGCGCACTTCGTAGTCTTTGGAACACCTCCTTAAGGTTATCTCGATGTTCGTTAAATGTTTTTCCTACTACGATGACATCGTCCAGGTAGACCAAGCAGGTTTTCCACGTTAGTCCCAGCAGAACGCGCTCCATTAGACGTTCAAAGGTAGCTGGAGCATTGCACAGTCCAAATGGCATTACTGTAAACTGCCAAAGCCCGTTTCCTGCTGTGAATGCTGTTTTCTCGCGGTCTTCTGGATGGATCTGCACTTGCCAGTAGCCACTCTTCAAATCGAGGGTCGAAAACCATTTGGCTCCGGATAGTGTGTCAAGGGTGTCGTCAATTCTTGGAAGGGGGTAGCTATCCTTCTTGGTGACGTTGTTGAGTTGGCGATAGTCCACGCAGAATCTCGTACTTCCGTCTTTCTTCTTGACCAGGACGACCGGCGATGCCCACGGACTTTTTGAGCTTTCAATCAGTCCTTCCTTTTCCATCGTCGACACCATTTCTGCAACCTCCGTCTGCTTAGCCAATGGTAGTCGTCGGGGAGGCTGACGAATCGGTCTCGCATCTCCGGTGTCGATTCGGTGTTGTACGAGATGTGTTCGGCCATACTCGCCGTTCTGTGAAGCAAATATATCAGCAAACTCATTGATTAGACTCCCTGCCATGGATCGCTGCTCCTGATCCAGCTCGCACTCTCCGAGTATATTCTTTTTCATTTCCGATATCTCCATAGGTCTAACCGGTTTCACATCACTTGCATTGGACAACTTTGTGACCGCAGTAATCGGTACGCACTTTCCAATCACTTCTCCTTGCTTTAGTTTCACGCTTTTGTGTTCCACATTGAGGACACGAACGGGAACCATGTTGTTTTTGGGTTCAACCAGCATCTTTCCGACAATATAGCTCTGATAACAATTTTCTGGATTTGGCTCGACTAGGTAGAATCGGTGGCTCCCAGGATCACCTTCCAGCTTTGTCCAAATAACTGTCTCTGACGAAGGTGGTAATATTTCGTCCTCACTTACAACTGTCCTTAGAGCTGCGACGTTCTCGTTCCCGTAAACCATCGGAATCTCGACGTTATTGTACTTTATAACTTGCGAACCGATGTCGAGCACTATATCATGCGTCTTCATAAAGTCGATTCCGATGATGCATTCGTCACATATATCAGCCACTAAGAATGCATGGGAGAAGACTATTCCTGCAAGGTTTATCGTCAAGAGTACCTCACCATACACCTTTGTTGTTGCTCCAGTTGCTGTTTTCAGACAGTAGCTGCTGGTGTTGTGCAGCCATGATTGGCGAACGATGTCCCTTCTGATTATGGAAGCGGTGGCACCTGTATCGATTGTAGCCACATACTTTTTCTGGCCGATATGGGCTTCCACTGTCAGGCTCCTATTACATCGTTTGGTCTGGGAAACCTGAATTGTGGTCCTGGGGGCGTCGATTCCAGAAACCAGCTTCTGCCCCGCGAAGTTGGTTCTTACTCGTTTCCCGACTGATGGCTTTGTGATGTTCCATCCGCCGAACGCTCAAACGCCTCCTCGTTCCTAGCTCTGCAATGTGGACAACTGCCCTGTCTACGTTCGGCTCTGCACTGTCGTTGTAGATGTCCAATTTTGTTGCAGTTCCAGCAACGGATCGGTCCCCTTCGAGAACTGTTACGGTCGACTACTTCTGTTCTCTGGCACGAGCATTCAACGGATGTCATTTCTCTCACGCGGTGAAATCCTTGAGATGCTTGGTCAGCAGCTCTCATGGTTAAAGCAAATGCCAGTGCCTCAGGAAGAGTTCTCTTTCCAGCCATTCGTAGAGCCATCTGCAGTTGTCTGTCCTCTATGGCTTGTGTAAATGCCTCAATAGCCATTTCATTGATGACATCCTCGCCGGCATTGGGATAAGACAAGTGCGCTAGCCGTTCGATATCAGCTTGCAGTTGCTGGAGTGTTTCTCCCCTCTTCTGGATTCGACTGCGAAGTTGCACTCTATATACTTGCTGCATATGGTCGTCACCGAATCGCATCTCAATAGCCTTCACCAATGCATCGTAGTCGCGTTGTTTTTCTGCTGAGACAGTTTGAAACAATTCTGCAGCTGTACCTCGTAATGCGAGTGTTAATGCAATCGACTTTTCCTCGTCGTCCCATCCATTGGTCGTTGCAGCTGCTTCGAACTGTCTCCGATAAATCGGCCATGATGTTTGACCATCAAAAACGGGTGGCTGCATCTCCTTCTTTCTTGGGCAGTCAGCAGAATATTCCCGAGCCTTCTGTTTCTTGACTATTTCGAGCTCTTTAGTTATATTCTTGATGTTTGTTCCGAGCTCTTTAGCTATGTTCTCGATGTTTGTCTCGTGTTTTTGAAACGTTTTGTTAATTTCCTCAAACTTTGTTTCATGCTCGTTTAATTTTTCATCAATCGCGTCGATTTTTACATCTAGAACATTCTTAAATTCTTCCACTGCATCTTTTTGTGCGGCGACAATGGAATTTGTCTGATCTTCAAGAGAATTTTTCTGTTCTTCTAGAGAATTTTTCTGTTCTGCGAACTTCAATTCCATGGAATTCTTCTGCTCTTCGAACTTCAATTCCATAGAATTTTTCTGTTGTTCAAGAGAATTCTTTTGTTCTGCGAACTTAGATTCCATAGAGTTTTTCTGTTCTGCGAACTTAGATTCCATAGAATTTTTCTGTTCAGCGAACTTAGATTCCATAGAATTTTTCTGTTCTTCTATCTTGACAAGAAGCAATTCCATCATAGCGCTAATATCAACGCTTGTACTTACTTGTTCTTCTGCCACGTCGAATAGCATAGTTTTTGGATCTTCTCCGTCGTTTTGGACAGCTTCCTGTAGACGAAGGATGAGGTCACTTTTTCCTCCAGCTGTGGATAGATTCCGTTTTTCTAGTTCACTTTTTAATTGGGGTATGCTTAGTTGCAGCAATATACGACCCATTTTGTTTGTCTCTTGTAATTTAGAAATTCACACAAATTCACTTTTTTTTTTTTTTTTTTTTAAACTACACTTAGACACTTAGCACAGAATAAGTTTTATCCCACTTCTGACACCAATGTTACATTCGGGCTGGGATTCGTAAAGATAAAACACTATTCCGTTTAACTTCTCTAATAAAATTCACTTTTATTCCACTTTTATCGACTATTCTAATATTTCACTTATTAAGTACCAGAACACTATTACTTAAACAATTCTTCAACGTTTCAAACCAATCACTTTATTTACTCTATTACTTTTCACTTATTTATCTTCACAAACTGTTACTATCTCGAACTTTAACCAATCACTGTTATAAATCAACTGTCTCGCCCTCTTCTAAAAGCTGTCCTTTTATACCCGCTCCGCCATCTGACGAGAACTTTCTAGTTAATTCTAAGTGGTTCTAGAACAAGGTTCAGTGGTGACAGATTCCAGTCTCCAATTGGAAGTGACACTTGAGTGGAACTTGTTTTGTGACTTTAAGGCCTGGTTTCATCAAACTGTCTAAGGCCTGGTTTCACCAAACCGTGACTAAGGGCTTGTTTCACCACTTAAGTTACACGATACCTTCCACGCCACAATATAATTCAGGAGGAAATATTATCTTCATAGTTTTCCTCGTCATCTGAAGGCTACGAATCACCAAATATACTCAATTTGTATGTGCAATAGGGGAAACAATTTTCAAGTCGATATCCATTTGTGATTTTTGCAAAAACAAATGCAATTTGAACAGCTGATATTGCTGTCATATAACGCATTAGTCCATTTACAAATGCAGATCAATTTCGTTGCATGTTCCATTCGCCACGTAAAATCTGAGATCTGAAAAAGATTTCTGGTGGTCCCAATGGAAAACGACATAAATAAAAACAAATAATAAAAGTGTCAAGTCAAATAGAAATGAGCTTGACAAGAGTGGTGAAACTGTTGTGTCAGTGTCAGTTTCAACCGTGGCAATCGTGAAAGTGTTCAGAAGTATACAGCATTTTTAAAAGAAGTTCAAATCAAATTTGGTGAATAAGTATATTATTATCTCAGTACATTTTCATCAATTTTCATATTAGTGGTTTCATTACATTCTGTAGGTATTTCTATTCAACCAAAGTATTAATTCACCATTATTGTTCCATTATAATACCAAAACACATGACTTATATATATTATAAATGTAGGCTTTAAAATACGAGACACATAAAAATGGAACAAATACACTTACGTATACTTTATTTTTTAATTATACATATTTAGAATAACGGAGAAACTCATAATTTATACTTATTAACAGCAACGATATTAATCTTAGTATTTATAAATTATAAATATACTTCTAAGCGACATTTGTGATAAGCATATTCTACTCTATTTATGTTAACTGCCTCACGAATGTTCAATAAAAATGTTTTTATTTGTTTATTATTCTTCAGAACTGTTTATCTTTCTTTTATGTCTAACTAGCTGGCCCGGCGAACTTAGTTCCGCCCCAATTCGTTAATGTAGTGAAAATAATAATTCCGAGCATGCACATTGCACATACCTCTTTATGCAATTCGGTCAATTCAAATTCTTTATTCAAAAGTTATATTAAATACTCTATGACACTTAAAAAGAAAAGAAAAAGAACAAAGTTCGATCCTTAAGTCCACTTTTGCTCTAAATTAACAAAAATCAACTTCTGCTAGCTATTGTGACTGAATTTTGTTGTTTCACTTGAGGCGAACTTCAAGTTGTTGATGATGTGAACTAAATAAAAAAAAATGTTATGATTTAACAGCAAGAGGAAATTCGAAAAAACGCTTGTGACAAATGAGACTTTATATTTGACTTAGTCAGTGATGTTGATTCCGATACTTTTAGAAAATAGGCATCATTTTTTGTGAACTGTTTGAACTGTTTTACAATAAATTTTTTGTGAGTTCTTTTTTTAGAATCAATTCACACAAATACATTTTGAAGTTGGTAAATCTGGTACATTCTTTAATCAAAGTCGCATTAAAAATTATAATTTACAACAGTGCGTCGTGCTTATTTTCCAATAACCTACTTGACTTACTCACCAAATCAAAACCTTGGATTATAGAGATAAAAAAAGATAGAATTGCCTATCAATCGACCAACATTCTGATAACAATTTCTTGAATCACCTTGTAGGTTAGTTGCAGTTCCTTTGTAAGATATGCAATTTTTATCTTTTTTACCAAAAAGGCATGATTTTTCGAAAAAGGCATAATTTTTTAAGGGTTCAGACATGAAAACTTAGATCCGGCTTTGCATCACTGGCGGTGACTCCAATCTAACTGTTTCTCAACTTAATGTCAAATTTAATGCTTTATTTCTTCTAATTTAAACTAAAAGTTAATTTGTTGCCAAAAGTAGCGTCTAAAATGTTTTATTGCTAAGGGCCAATAGAAATAACTGAAGTATATCAACATCGATGTGTGTCAATCAAACCGCAATGATTGACGTGCCACCTATCGGGTCCAAAAGTATCCTATCCTTCAAACTGGAACCAACCATACGCAACAACAAGTTTACATGGAAATCGCCTGAGTGGCTTTGGAGATCGAAAACATTACCTATTGTGTCTAAAAGAATGTTATCTTTTAAGTCTTGCTAAACCTTAAATACGTCAATACGAACAAAACCAAAAAGTTTCATGAAAATTGGCCCATCAGTTATTGAGATATAAAGTCATCGATTTTCACACCGAAGGAATTATATTTATAATAAATAAATTAATGTTATTAAGGGCCGATTTTTCAATAGTCAGATAAATCGCCTGATTGTTAACTAACGATTAAATTTACTTCACTCTTTATCTGCAAGATATAAACTTTGAGTTTTTCAATCATAAAATAAAAGCTAGATAACTATTCAAAGGTAAAGTTGTGTGAGTGAGACAGATGGATTGACTATATGCTGTGTTAAAGCATAGAGGATAGTCATGTTCAAAGCTTGACGTCTGTTAAGAATAATGGATGTAAGAGTAGTTGTCTATGCTATATAATAAGTAACGATCATTCTGAAAGGATTTACAAATTTGTATGTTTTCGCTAATCACCCTTTGTCTTATATATTTGCATGTACGAAAAAGGATCTATAATAGTTTATTATCCTTTTTGTATAAGTTATAAAGTTTCACTTGAAAGAAAAATAAAAAAATATTTTTCAGGCTAATAGCCTTCTTTATTTAATACCAGAATTACGACTGAAATTACAATGGAATTCTTACTACTACTTATTGGCTATCTTTGCTGACTTTTGTCAAGTCAGCAGTTTGGTTTGTTGTTTGCTATTCCCGGAATTGTGTCGTTGCTTTGCTGCTATTGTTTTCTTGGAATTTTGTCTGAATGGAAATGCTGATTATTTCGGTTTTGCTCGTGTTAACTCTTCCCCCTTTAAATGCGATGGTCTCAATCGCCTAAAAGTAGGGTAGGTCGTGAAATCTTGTTTGTGGGATAAGATATGGTTTTGATTCTGGTACAATTTTGATGCTTGGAGAGTTTTCTGTTAAGGTCTCTTCTGGATTGCGGATGATTATTTCTGTGCTTTTGTGTTTAACGAGTTTGCATACTGATAGGACTGTGAATAGTATTCCAATACAACCTATGAGTCCATATGAGGTGATTTGATGAATTTCTTTACTGGATCTGAGTGACTGGATTTCTTTAGTATTGTTTATATGGAGTTCGTTGATCATTTCTAATGATAGGAGATGATGATATTCCTTCTCTATAGGGGATGGTTGTAGGATCGCTGGTAAGATTTGGTGAGAAGATGTTGCTTCCTTGGAGATAAATAGTTGGTCGCCGATAGTAAGATTAGTGTTGTGGTATTTGACGAGAAAGGTGCCTATTAGATTCTGCTGAGCTGATTCGGTTTTCAATGTTCCGTTGAAGTCATTTAGGAGTACTATCCCAGGTGAAAGTTCTTCTATGTTGGGCAAGTGTTGACTGTTCATTAGGTTACAATTAGCTTTAAGACTTTTTAACAACTTTGGTATACATGTAGTGTTCGTAAGGTTTACAATATTTTCGGTATTACATATTGATAAATTATTTATAGTTTTGCAATTAGTTTTTATTCCATACATTTCTTCTTTATTTTTTATAATTGTTTCGAAATCTATTTCAGTTGCTATTTTACCTTTCCTTATGGGTTTTAACAGTAATTTTTCGTACGTTTTGTAATTTGTTAAAGGAATGTTAACAATATAAAGTAATGAAGAAGAGTTTGTAATTATTTTAATTTCTGCGAAGTTCAAAGCTTCTTCAATGTTTTCGTATGGTATGTTTTCTTTATTTAAGGTTTCGATAGCAACGTTTATTTCATCTTTTGATAATATTAAAGAATTGACTATGCCTAATTTCGCCCAATGGACTGCTAGGTTAACATTCTGTAATTCTTCTTTAATTAATTTAAGTTTATATTGAATTCTATAGACCATTCTACTATTGACTGTATTGTCTTTATTTATAAATCTTTCAATTTCGTTCGTTATTTTTGTCAAGTTATTTATTCGTTCGTTATGAAGACGGTTGATGACTACCTGTTTATTATTGTTTTCTAAAATGTTTGACATCTTTCTTTTGATTGTAACGAAATCTTCGTGGTCGGGATTGCCAGCAATCCACTTCCATGTTGAGCCGATAAAATTGAGAGACCGTTTCACTTTACGTGGTTTCAGGTTGTAAATTAGATTTTTGATCTGCTCGATTTCGTGGTAAAGGAGGGGAAATAGAGAATTTCGTCTTGTAGCGTTTAGGTTTATAGTTGGCGTAATATTGTCTATGAATTTGTTATATTGATCAATATCAACTTCGTGAATTAATTTAAAGTTTCCTTCTTTGATCTTGGCCTCTCCTATGTGCATGGACACGAACTGTGAATTAGTGAAGTCTAGGATTTGGATTTCTCCATTGACAGCGGCATAAAGTGAGTATCTGAAATAGGGTAGTCTGAATTAGTTTCGTATGTGGGTTTTGTGTACAGTTTTTCCTGACTCTGTTGTAACTGTGGTATTTCGGTTTTCTTTCACTATTTCTTTTTTGTAACGGACTGTTAGCTTGGAACCTATTCTTTTATTTTGTTTGATGTAAATGATATCTCCAGGGAGATAGTTCTTTATGGGTTTCCTATTTTTGTTATGGTACCTGAGGTTTTTTTCCTGCTTATTTTTAAGTTTTTCAATAGTGTCGATGCGTACCTGTTCGAATTGTTCTGGATTTACTCTTGGAATACGACCGTAATATAGTTCGACTGGCTTTTTTCCTGTTGAGGAATGGATGGTAAAATTATATTCATTGACTGCTCGGTTTAGCAAATCTTGAAAAGAACGAGGAGGTCCGTCTGCCTTAAGGCATCGCATAATCTCGGACAACGTTGAGTGAAAACGTTCTATTTGTCCGTTGACCTCGCTTTTGTAAGGGGGTGTCGTGAAGACTTTAATCTTAAGGTCATCATAGAAGTTATGGAAACCGAATTAAGGGCTTTTTCGTTGTCGATCACCACGTTTTCTGGAATGCAGAAGTAGAAAAGGATGTCTTGAAGGGGTCGTTTTATGTGTTCAGTTGATCGAGAATCGATCAGTTTGGCCTGAGCGAATTTCGTAAATTTGTCGATTGCTGTTAGTACTAGAAATTTTTCTGTCGAGAATATGTCGATATGTACTGTATGACCAGGATAGTTTGGTATAGGAGTTGGTTCTATAAATTGGTTGTTGGGATGGCGTTCGTATTTGTTTTCTTTGCACACTGTGCAGCGTTTAACAAGGTTTTGGATTTTTGAATTCATCTTTGGGAAATAGTATTTTTGCAGTATTTGCAATCGGTTTTCGTAAGCGTTTCGGTGAGCTCTTTTATGTTCTATAAGTATTATTTCTTCTTGTCGGTCTTCGTTGGCTACATCTTCGACAACGGTTTGGGTGTACCTTATTTTGTAGTTTCTGAAATGGACGGGATATATCTCTTGTATTTTGCCCATAACTCCTTCGGGTGCAGAAAGTCCGTTAACTATGCTAGGGTTGAGATACCTTTTAAATATGTTAATTATATCGGTTTCGTTAAAATGTTCTTGAGTGAAAATGTGTCTTTTGGTATTAGGAAAAGGGGTTTGAATTTGATAACTGTTTTCGCTATCTAATTTAAATATGAGCTGGTTGCGAAAGACGTTAACAGGAGTTTCGATAGTTGGAATTAGGTTATCAGATGAACTATCATCACTATGTTGAGTCATAGTTAATGAATTTACGTTTGTTGAAAATGGTAGTCTGGAAAGTGAGTCTGCAACTACATTAGTTCTTCGGGGCTTATATTGGAGCTCGTAGTTGTATTCCTCCAATATGGCCTTCCAACGTTTCATTTTGCTGTTGGAATTTTTGTTACTGAGAGCGTAGGTGAGAGGTTGATGGTCCGTGAATATTTTAACCTTTTTGGATCCGTAAAGGAAATTTCGTAGGCTAGTTAGTGCCCAAATTATGGCCAGCATCTCTTTCTCATTAGTTGCATAACTCTCTTCCGTTTGGTTAAGTGTTCGTGAGAGGAATGTTATTGGTTTGTTTTCTTGTGACAGCACTGCGCCAATGGCGTAGTCGGATGCATCTGTGGTAAGTTCAAAATCCTTTTCAAAGTTTGGATGAGTTAAAATGATTTCTTCGGAAATAAGGGTATTTTTTAGTTTTTGAAAAGCGTCTAAAGCAGTATTGTCGAGCTGAATGGTTTTGTTCTTTGAGAGGTTTTTGGACACACGTCCATCTTCCCCTCTTAGAAGGGATGTCAGGGGTTTTGCTAATTTCGCATAATCCCTAATAAATCGTCTGTAATACCCTGACATTCCTAAAAATGATCGAAGGTCCTTGAGATTTTGAGGTGGTGGTAGGTCAACTATGGCCTTAACTTTCTTGGGGTTTGTTTTTATTCCATTGATTCCCACAATGAATCCTAGGAATTCTGCTTCGGATTTTAAAAATTCTGATTTATCTAATTGTATTTTCATGTTAGCCTTTTCGAGTGTTTTGAATACTGTTTCCAAGTTTTTGAAATGTTCCTCTTCGTTTTCCCCGAATATGATAATATCGTCTATATAGACGTAGCATCTCTTTCCTATATGTTCCCTTAATATGTCGTCCAGTGTCCGTTGAAAAATGGAGGGTGCATTCTTGAGCCCGAAAGGAAGACGGGTAAACTCAAATTTTCCGTTATTTATTGAGAACGCAGTCTTTTCGATATCGCTTTCTCTAAGTGGAATTTGGTGAAAGCCACTTTTGAGACCGATTACTGTGAAATACCGATTTTTACCGAGGTTTGAAAGGACCTCGTTTATTTCTGGAATGGGATATTTATCGGAGATGGTGACAGAGTTCAGTTTCCTGTAGTCTATAACCATCCGATATTTTTTCTTACCGGATGCGTCTGGTTTTTTGGAGACGATCCAAACGGGGGAATTGTAGGGAGATTTTGAAGGCCTTATTATTCCTTCGTTTAGTAATTCCTTGACTTGTTTCTCCACTTCGTCCTTAAGAGCCATAGGGTATGGATAAGGTTTGGAGTAAATGGGGGACTCATTGGTAGTGCGAATTTCGCCTTTGACCCTAGTAGTGAATGTTAATTTTCTGTCGGGATCTGAGAAGAGGTTTGGACAATTTTGTATGATGGTATTGAGTTTTTTGTTCTGTTCTTCTGATAAGTGTGAAACACGAAGATTAATTTTATTCACGCTTTCCGAAATGTATTGTTTGAGTGAGATTTTAATGTTTGGGTGGATAGTCATATAACTGTCATTTGTGTGTATAATTGCTTTCAGTTCTCTTAGCGTGTCATTGCCTATAATTCCATCAAAAGATATTAGGCTTGGAAGAATGTAAAATGTAAGTTTTTTATTTTGTTTGAATAGGTCTATCAGGGCGTGATGGGTGATCCTGATATTTCCACCGACGGAATTAGCGGTGAATGATTTTGTGTTGGGTATAGGGAATTTGATACGTTTTGGTTGAATGTAATTTTTATTAGACCCGGTGTCTATTAGAAATCTAAGTGTCTCTCCACTTCGTATCTTACATTCAAAGTAAGGAAGTGAAGAGCGATTTAGCCTAAAAAATAAATGTCGTCTAACTGTTCAGTTTGGTGAAACTCGGGATTCTCGACATCGTATAGATATTCGTCTAGTGTTGGCATTCCTTCGTTCTCATTGCCATTTTGGGATTCTATTTCCTGTTCATATTGTTCGATTATAGGTTCAGTTTCATTGTTATCATTATCGTTTGTGTAGTGGACTCTCTGGAATTTATTTGGTGGATGCATTTGGTAAGATGGATTATTTTGATGGGGATTTGGTCGTTTACTTGGACCTGGTCGCATTTGCTGTCTATTTGCGTAATTTACTTGTCTTGAATGGATGCTTCTATCGACATCCATTCGTTCTGGTGGTTGGAAATGTCTAGGGAAAGCCTGTCGGGGGTATCCAGTTGGTGGCAGTGGTCCATTTTGGTACCCGTATTGTGGGCCGCGATTCGGTTGGTTAGTGTAAACAATTGGCCTTGGGGAAGATTGTGGGTTGTGGACTAGTTCCGGGTAGAAATTTCTTCTAGGAGCCGGAATGGGTTGAGGAATATAATGGGGAATTGACCGTTTCGGCGGTATGGGTGGTGGAATTTGTGATCTCCGTACGATGCTTTGGCTGTTGTTAGCGTATTGTGTTCTAAAATCTACATTTTGTAGTTTCAGACAGAGATGTAAGGCCTGCGGAAGATCCGCTGGTTCTTTTATACTAAGGAGGCGCGGGAGGTCTCCCTTGAGTCCTCTTACGAACGTGTCTAAGGCCTTTCCGCGGTAGCATTGAATCATGTTTGTGAGTGATTCATTGCTTATGTCCATACTAGAGAGCTTATTCAAAATAAGAGAAAGATGTTGATAGACCATTTGGTAAAATTCGGGGATTGAGTTGTTCCCTTGTACAAGCGTGGTCATTTGATATTCAAGAGTGCCGATATCTCTTTTATCAGCGTAGTGGAGGGTTAAGCATTTGGATATTTTTTTCCAATTTAATGGAGTGTTGTAAGACTCCAATGCCATGTCGGCTAACCCTACTATTTTGTTTCTTATGACACTAATGATACCGTAATATTTAGGCGTGCCCTGTAGATGGTCGTAGACGCTTAAGATTCGGTCGACGCTTTTGCGCCAGGAGCTGAACTCTCCTGGTTGACCAGAAAATTCTCTCAGACTCTTGACCACATCGGGAACTTTATCTAAGTCGGTAAGATTTCGGTCTGCGTTAATAATGATCGGTTGATCAATATCGTTCGCAATGTCGGCATTGGGGTTTATTATGTTATTAATAATATTCTGTCCTTCTCTTGCTAAAACTTCTTGGACAATTCTGGTAATTTGTTCTGTGGGATTATTGAGGTTAAACGGGTCGTTGGGGGCATTTGCAGGAGCAGCAGGACCTCCTGCGACTCCTTCTCCGACTTGAAGTCGAGGTGGTCTAATCAGGTTATTATTATTAGCCATTGTTAAGAAGTCAGACTCGCGAAAAACGAACAGATAACTTGACGATAATTGAGATTAAAAGAATGTTAAATATTCGCTAATATTCACTGCCTGTTTATAACTAAGTTTCGATGATTAGGTTTTCACAATTTTTGTAGTTAAAGGCAATTTGAAGTTTTTCTTAAGAGTATGATAGTTATTTTCAAGGGTCTATACTTGTTTTGTGTTAAATTCTTAAAAATATGTTCACAGAATAATAAATTGTTTGGTTTTACTTGTTCTTTGAATTATTTAATTAATTTTTGTCTTCTTTCTTATAGTTCTAAAATTTATCTTAACTTACATAAAAAGATGTAGGACAATCATCTCTTGTTGAGTCTCGTTGAGTCTGGTGTGATTCACACACTTCCCGGTGTTGTGTCCTTGTGTGTGGGGACCGAGGGTAGTCTTCTAGTTGCAACTGCGGGGGCGGCTACCTTCGTGTCTTACTCCTAACAGGAAGATTCCGTTTTGTCCGAATAATGTTCGGTGACTCCGGGGCCTTTAATTTCCTCCGTCTTTGATGAACTAGTTTCGTGGGTATTTATTCCACTATTTGCCACTTTTGTGATAGTCTTTGATACTAAACTTGTCTCGTGAGTTTTAATTTCACTATTTGGCTCTTGGTGATTTTGGCACTTTCACTTTTACTTTATGAGCACTGGTTAAGTTTACACAATTACTATTTGGCTCTTGGTGATTTTGGCACTTTCACTTTTACTTTATGAGCACTGGTTAAGTTTACACAATTACTATTTCACTCTCCAACGGTCCCTGCTCGGGCGCCAGTTATAAAGTTTCACTTGAAAGAAAAATAAAAAAATATTTTTCAGGCTAATAGCCTTCTTTATTTAATACCAGAATTACGACTGAAATTACAATGGAATTCTTACTACTATCTTTGCTGACTTTTGTCAAGTCAGCAGTTTGGTTTGTTGTTTGCTATTCCCGGAATTGTGTCGTTGCTTTGCTGATATTGTTTTCTTGGAATTTTGTCTGAATGGAAATGCTGATTATTTCGGTTTTGCTCGTGTTAACTTATACTTCCAGTAGTTTTTATGTTTATGGTGCTTGTAAAAGGATCTAGAATGGTTCATCTTTTTAGTTATTTTTTCTTCCTTTTATGACACTTGTAAAAGGATCTACAACTGTTTATGATCCTTGTCCTTTTTTTATTGGTTTCTAGCATACCTGCTAGTCAGCATTTCGAATAGATGCTTTATGCGAAATGCAAAAAGGAGGATCAGTGGTGAACGCCAGAGAGTTGGAAAAGTGTTCTGCAGGAGTTTACTTCTATATAATCATTAGCCGTTTTAGTTTCAGTGGCAAACATTTTAAATTTGCAATGGAAAACGCTAAAATCATATTTGCTAAATTTTCCAATTAGACAGTTCGCCGACTTTAACTAGAGATTTATATTTTATCAGTCTCACAAAGGGGCAGATATCTTTATGAGACAGTTAGCTGTTATATTCTTCGAATAGCTGCTATTCGACTATTGAAAAATGGATTTATGTCTTATCTGACAGTTAACCCCTATCTGGTTGCCTATCTGACTATTGAAAAATCGGCCCTAAGGGTATTCACTTAATCTCATAATTTTATGCAGTTCGTAAATTTATAAATTTCTGCTGTGCTTTAAGTGAACACCCCTCCCACCTTTGAGCTGCCCTCCCCATAACCCTACACACGAATGAGAAGAGTATCATGTACGTGAACACTCAAAAGTCAAAACGCTCAACTACTCCTGCTGCCTGTCATCATTTTCCTCGTCATCTCAATCACACATACATTTCAACTTACTCACACATCCTAATGCAAGGATCCTGAAAATTCTTGACAAAAAAAATTATGGATTGCAACACCATCAAACAAATCAACGTATCTACTCCATTTCAAAAAGTCACTTAATGTAACATAGTAAACTACTTATTAGGTATATATTAAAAAAAAAAAAAAATTTAAAATTGTTGACAACATCAATTTGATTAGAAAATAATCAAAATAATTGACAACAACAATTGCTTTTAAAATTTAAAATAATTTTTTTTTGTTTTGGAAGTTTCACTACTCGATTTATATCCAGTTTATTTTTTTTTTTTCAAAGTGCTTTTCCTTATGAATCTCGAAATGTGTGCCTGCAACGCCACCTGTTGAGAATTTTCCGACTTTTCTTTTTTCCTAAGCCATCCCTGATTCAAGACGAACAAAATGAAACAAAAATCATTCAAATCAGTTTAGCAGTTCTCGAGCCTTTACCCGACTAACGCACAGCGATTGATTTTTATATTGGACCCGATAGGTGGCACGTCAATCATTGCGGTTTGATTGACACACATCGATATTGATATACTTCAGTTATTTCTATTGGCCCTTAGCAATAAAACATTTTCGACGCTACTTTTGGCAACAAATTAACTTTTAGTTTAAATTAGAAGAAATAAAGCATTAAATTTGACTTTAAGTTGAGAAACAGTTAGATTGGAGTCACCGCCAGTGATGCAAAGCCGGATCTAAGTTTTCATGTCTGAACCCTTAAAAAATTATGCCTTTTTCGAAAAATCATGCCTTTTTGGTAAAAAAGATAAAAATTGCATATCTTACAAAGGAACTGCAACTAACCTACAAGGTGATTCAAGGAATTTTTATCAGAATGTTGGTCGATTGATAGGCAATTCTATCTTTTTTTATCTCTATAATCCAAGGTTTTGATTTGGTGAGTAAGTCAAGTAGGTTATTGGAAAATAAGCACGACGCACTGTTGTAAATTATAATTTTTAATGCGACTTTGATTAAAGAATGTACCAGATTTACCAACTCCAAAATGTATTTGTGTGAATTGATTCTAAAAAAAGAACTCACAAAAAATTTATTGTAAAACAGTTCAAACAGTTCACAAAAAATGATGCCTATTTTCTAAAAACTATTCCTCAAGTATCGGAATCAACATCACTGACTAAGTCAAATATAAAGTCTCATTTGTCACAAGCGTTTTTTCGAATTTCCTCTTGCTGTTAAAACCGCATTTACACCACCACGCACGCGCAATTTTGCAACAAAACCGAAAAGAGAGATCCGTTTATCCGCAGTCAATACTATTAAAGGCGTAAGAATGAGATCACAAATCAGACGCCTACGGTGTCATGGATGCTCTACCCATAATTATAGATACGTAAAACGGAAATAGACACAGGTTCCCCTCACCAACATTTCTGCAATTGCTTGAAAACATTAATATTTCTGATTTGGAACATGTGAAATGAGATTGGTTATTAGTTTCAGTAAAATAAACCAACAATTCATCAATCAGTTACACGAAAAAAATAAATAATTGTCCGTTCATCATTTCCGGAAGCCATATTGTTTTATAGGAATGCGGAATTTCTTTAGTCATCGCTATAAAAATATCAACATGCAGAGCTTTCCTATAATTCCTATCACGCAAACAAGATGGCCGACCTAAATACGTGTCACGTTTTTTTGCGTGTTAGGTAATGCTGTAGATGTAGGACAATCATCTCTTGTTGAGTCTCGTTGAGTCTGGTGTGATTCACACACTTCCCGGTGTTGTGTCCTTGTGTGTGGGGACCGAGGGTAGTCTTCTAGTTGCAACTGCGGGGGCGGCTACCTTCGTGTCTTACTCCTAACAGGAAGATTCCGTTTTGTCCGAATAATGTTCGGTGACTCCGGGGCCTTTAATTTCCTCCGTCTTTGATGAACTAGTTTCGTGGGTATTTATTCCACTATTTGCCACTTTTGTGATAGTCTTTGATACTAAACTTGTCTCGTGAGTTTTAATTTCACTATTTGGCTCTTGGTGATTTTGGCACTTTCACTTTTACTTTATGAGCACTGGTTAAGTTTACACAATTACTATTTGGCTCTTGGTGATTTTGGCACTTTCACTTTTACTTTATGAGCACTGGTTAAGTTTACACAATTACTATTTCACTCTCCAACGGTCCCTGCTCGGGCGCCAGTTATAAAGTTTCACTTGAAAGAAAAATAAAAAAATATTTTTCAGGCTAATAGCCTTCTTTATTTAATACCAGAATTACGACTGAAATTACAATGGAATTCTTACTACTATCTTTGCTGACTTTTGTCAAGTCAGCAGTTTGGTTTGTTGTTTGCTATTCCCGGAATTGTGTCGTTGCTTTGCTGATATTGTTTTCTTGGAATTTTGTCTGAATGGAAATGCTGATTATTTCGGTTTTGCTCGTGTTAACTTATACTTCCAGTAGTTTTTATGTTTATGGTGCTTGTAAAAGGATCTAGAATGGTTCATCTTTTTAGTTATTTTTTCTTCCTTTTATGACACTTGTAAAAGGATCTACAACTGTTTATGATCCTTGTCCTTTTTTTATTGGTTTCTAGCATACCTGCTAGTCAGCATTTCGAATAGATGCTTTATGCGAAATGCAAAAAGGAGGATCAGTGGTGAACGCCAGAGAGTTGGAAAAGTGTTCTGCAGGAGTTTACTTCTATATAATCATTAGCCGTTTTAGTTTCAGTGGCAAACATTTTAAATTTGCAATGGAAAACGCTAAAATCATATTTGCTAAATTTTCCAATTAGACAGTTCGCCGACTTTAACTAGAGATTTATATTTTATCAGTCTCACAAAGGGGCAGATATCTTTATGAGACAGTTAGCTGTTATATTCTTCGAATAGCTGCTATTCGACTATTGAAAAATGGATTTATGTCTTATCTGACAGTTAACCCCTATCTGGTTGCCTATCTGACTATTGAAAAATCGGCCCTAAGGGTATTCACTTAATCTCATAATTTTATGCAGTTCGTAAATTTATAAATTTCTGCTGTGCTTTAAGTGAACACCCCTCCCACCTTTGAGCTGCCCTCCCCATAACCCTACACACGAATGAGAAGAGTATCATGTACGTGAACACTCAAAAGTCAAAACGCTCAACTACTCCTGCTGCCTGTCATCATTTTCCTCGTCATCTCAATCACACATACATTTCAACTTACTCACACATCCTAATGCAAGGATCCTGAAAATTCTTGACAAAAAAAATTATGGATTGCAACACCATCAAACAAATCAACGTATCTACTCCATTTCAAAAAGTCACTTAATGTAACATAGTAAACTACTTATTAGGTATATATTAAAAAAAAAAAAAAATTTAAAATTGTTGACAACATCAATTTGATTAGAAAATAATCAAAATAATTGACAACAACAATTGCTTTTAAAATTTAAAATAATTTTTTTTTGTTTTGGAAGTTTCACTACTCGATTTATATCCAGTTTATTTTTTTTTTTTCAAAGTGCTTTTCCTTATGAATCTCGAAATGTGTGCCTGCAACGCCACCTGTTGAGAATTTTCCGACTTTTCTTTTTTCCTAAGCCATCCCTGATTCAAGACGAACAAAATGAAACAAAAATCATTCAAATCAGTTTAGCAGTTCTCGAGCCTTTACCCGACTAACGCACAGCGATTGATTTTTATATTGGACCCGATAGGTGGCACGTCAATCATTGCGGTTTGATTGACACACATCGATATTGATATACTTCAGTTATTTCTATTGGCCCTTAGCAATAAAACATTTTCGACGCTACTTTTGGCAACAAATTAACTTTTAGTTTAAATTAGAAGAAATAAAGCATTAAATTTGACTTTAAGTTGAGAAACAGTTAGATTGGAGTCACCGCCAGTGATGCAAAGCCGGATCTAAGTTTTCATGTCTGAACCCTTAAAAAATTATGCCTTTTTCGAAAAATCATGCCTTTTTGGTAAAAAAGATAAAAATTGCATATCTTACAAAGGAACTGCAACTAACCTACAAGGTGATTCAAGGAATTTTTATCAGAATGTTGGTCGATTGATAGGCAATTCTATCTTTTTTTATCTCTATAATCCAAGGTTTTGATTTGGTGAGTAAGTCAAGTAGGTTATTGGAAAATAAGCACGACGCACTGTTGTAAATTATAATTTTTAATGCGACTTTGATTAAAGAATGTACCAGATTTACCAACTCCAAAATGTATTTGTGTGAATTGATTCTAAAAAAAGAACTCACAAAAAATTTATTGTAAAACAGTTCAAACAGTTCACAAAAAATGATGCCTATTTTCTAAAAACTATTCCTCAAGTATCGGAATCAACATCACTGACTAAGTCAAATATAAAGTCTCATTTGTCACAAGCGTTTTTTCGAATTTCCTCTTGCTGTTAAAACCGCATTTACACCACCACGCACGCGCAATTTTGCAACAAAACCGAAAAGAGAGATCCGTTTATCCGCAGTCAATACTATTAAAGGCGTAAGAATGAGATCACAAATCAGACGCCTACGGTGTCATGGATGCTCTACCCATAATTATAGATACGTAAAACGGAAATAGACACAGGTTCCCCTCACCAACATTTCTGCAATTGCTTGAAAACATTAATATTTCTGATTTGGAACATGTGAAATGAGATTGGTTATTAGTTTCAGTAAAATAAACCAACAATTCATCAATCAGTTACACGAAAAAAATAAATAATTGTCCGTTCATCATTTCCGCAAGCCATATTGTTTTATAGGAATGCGGAATTTCTTTAGTCATCGCTATAAAAATATCAACATGCAGAGCTTTCCTATAATTCCTATCACGCAAACAAGATGGCCGACCTAAATACGTGTCACGTTTTTTTGCGTGTTAGGTAATGCTGTCCCTTTCGGTCACACGGCTATTTATTATTTAGCATCCCTTTAATTTTGCGTGATAGGCATGTGTGACCATGTAAATGCAGCATAAATCATAAGATTTTTGAAGTTATTACTTCTATAGGCGCGTTGGGCACTTTTAAGGCTTCGTCAAACAGAGCGCGTACTTAACGCCGCGGTGAAATTATTTTACGCGGCGGTAAAATTATTTGACTGTGACGTTCCAACCGCCGCGTTAGAGGACGTCAAACAGAATTCTAGCTGCCGTAGCTGTCATCACTTTTTGCAAAATGTGAAGCAGCTCGGAATATTTTTTTTAATTGCTGCGCTACGTAATTCACGGAAAAAAAAAGAATTTGGGTGCATGAAATTAACAAAAATAGAAATGAAGTCGGAGAATACAACCTTTTGAAGAAGAAATGAATCGTGAAAATCCAGTATATTGCGTTACCTCTATACATATTTAAATAGGTAGTATGTGCAAATACAAAAACAAAAATTTGTATGCTTACCGTCCTCATTCATTTCTATTGAAATTGTATCCCCTATTTCTCGTTCTTCGACAACCTTTTTGTACATTTCATCACCCATATTGTATAGACATAGGTAATTTCGCACACATTCAATTCATTTTCCATTATGACGCGCCGCGTCAGTAAAAATAATCTGTAATTTTTCACAACACCGCGTTTCACCGCCGCGTTTCAACGCCGCGGTGAATTTGACGCGACGTTAAAAACGCGCTCTGTGTGACAGGGGATATGTATTGCAGTATATTACATCACAACTGTCAAACGCGGCGGTGAAACGCGACGTTAAAACGCGCTCTGTTTGACGGAGCCTTTAGATGGGAAGAAATTAGTGAATTGGCGTCACCTTAAAAACGACACCGCGTCATCGTCACCGAGAAACCGACACCCGATAGATGGCGCTGTTGTCCATTTTTTTGAGAAACTCAACCGATCCCAATGAAACTTTGTATGTGTGCATGTTTGTATGCAGCTAGAAAGATAGGATAGTTTTGGACCCGATAGGTGGCGCTGTTGTCGATTTTTTTGAGAAACTCAACCGATCTCAATGAAACTTTGTTTGTGTGCATGGTTGTATGCAGCTAGAAAGATAGGATAGTTTTGGACCCGATAGGTGGCGCTGTTGTCGATTTTTTTGAGAAACTCAACCGATCTCAATGAAACTTTGTTTGTGAGCATGGTTGTATGCAGCTAGAAAGATAGGATAGTTTTGGACCCGATAGGGGGCGCTGTTGTCGATTTTTGTGAGAAACTCAATCGATCTCAATGCAACTTTGTATGTGCGCATGGTATGATGCAGCTAGAAAGATAGGATAGTTTTGGACCCGATAGGTGGCGCTGTTGTCGATTTTTTTTAGAAACTCAACCGATCTCAATGAGACTTTGTTTGTGTGCATGGTTGTATGCAGCTAGAAAGATAGGATAATTTTGGACCCGATAGGTGGCGCTGTTGTCGATTTTTTGAGAAACTCAACCGATCTCAATGAAACTTTGTTTTTGTGCATGGTTGTATGCAGCTAGAAAGATAGGATAGTTTTGGACCCGATAGGTGGCGCTGTTGTCGATTTTTTTGAGAAACTCAACCGATCTCAATGAAACTTTGTTTGTGTGCATCGTTTTATGCAGCTAGAAAGATAGGATAGTTTTGGACCTGATAGAGTGCGCTGTTGTCGATTTTTTTGAGAAACTCGACCGATCTCAATGAAACTTTGTTTGTGTGCATCGATTTATGCAGCTAGAAAGATAGGATAGTTTTGGACCCGATAGGTGGCGCTGTTGTCGATTTTTTTGAGAAACTCAACCGATCTCAATGAAACTTTGTTTGTGTGCATGGTTGTATGCAGCTAGAAAGATAGGATAGTTTTGGACCCGATAGGTGGCGCTTCTGTTGGTTTTTTTTTTTAGAAACTCAACCGTTTTCAATGAAACTTTGTTTGTGTGCATGGTTGTATGCAGCTAGAAAGATAGGATAGTTTTGGACCCGATAGGTGGCGCTGTTGTTGATTTTTTGGAGAAACTCAACCGATCTCAATGAGACTTTGTTTGTGTGCATTGTTGTATGCAGCTAGAAAGATAGGATAGTTTTGGACCCGATAGGTGGCGCTGTTGTCGATTTTTTGAGAAACTCAACCGATCTCAATGAAACTTTGTTTGTGTGCATGGTTGTATGCAGCTAGAAAGATGGGATAATTTTGCACCCGATAGGTGGCGCTGTTGTCCATTTTCCGAGAAACTCAGCTGATCTCAATGAAACTTTGTGTGTATGCATGGTTGTATGCAGCTAGAAAGATAGGATGGTTTTGGACCCGATAGGTGGCGCTGTTGTCGATTTTTTTGAGAAACTCAATTGATCTCAATGAAACTTTGTATGTGTGCATGGTTGTATGCAGCTAGAAAGATGGGATAATTTTGTACCCGATAGGTGGCGCTGTTGTCCATTTTCCGAGAAACTCAGCCGATCTCAATGAAACTTTGTGTGTGTGCATGGTTGTACGCAGCTAGAAAGATAGGATAGTTTTGGACCCGATAGGTGGCGCTGTTGTCGATTTTTTTGAGAAACTCAACCGATCTCAATGAAACTTTGTTTGTGTGCATGGTTGTATGCAGCTAGAAAGATAGGATAGTTTTGGACCCGATAGGTGGCGCTGTTGTCGATTTTTTTGAGAAACTCAACCGATCTCAATGAAACTTTGTTTGTGTGCATGGTTGTATGCAGCTAGAAAGATAGGATAGTTTTGGACCCGATAGGTGGCGCTGTTGTCGATTTTTTTGAGAAACTCAACCGATCTCAATGAAACTTTGTTTGTGTGCATGGTTGTATGCAGCTAGAAAGGTAGGATAGTTTTGGACCCGATAGGTGGCGCTTTTGTCGATTTTTTTGAGAAACTCAACCGGTCTCAATGAAACTTTGTTTGTGTGCATGGTTGTATGCAGCTAGAAAGATAGGATAGTTTTGGACCCGATAGGTGGCGCTGTTGTAGATTTTTTTGTGAAACTCAATCGATCTCATTGAAACTTTGTATGTATGCATGGTTGTATGCAGCTAGAATGATAGGATAGTTTTGGACCCGATAGGTGGCGCTGTTGTCGATTTTTTTAGAAACTCAACCGATCCCAATGAAACTTTGTATGTTTGCATGTTTGTATGCAGCTAGAAAGATAGGATAGTTTTGGACCCGATAGGTGGCGCTGTTGTCGATTTGTTTGAGAAACTCAACCGATCTCAATGAAACTTTGTTTGTGTGCATGGTTGTTTGCAGCTAGAAAGATAGGATAGTTTTGGACCCGATAGGTGGCGCTGTTGTTGATTTTTTTGAGAAACTCAACCGATCTCAATGAAACTTTGTTTGTGTGCATGGTTGGATGCATCTAGAAAGATAGAATAGTTTTGGACTCGATAGGTGGCGGTGTTGTAAAATAATATGCATTATTTTTCATGTACCTACAATAGCGCTTTAAATGAAAGTGAAAATTGTAATATATGTAATATTTGTATTAGTAGTTTATAATAATCAATAAAGAAACACTTCATTTAAAAGTATTGCCTGACGATTCGAAAGATGCACACATGTAATTGTTTAAGTAATAACTTCTGTCGGCACTCCCGGAGTTCTTGTCTTTTTTTTTTTATTTAGTTCACATCATCAACAACTTGAAGTTCGCCGCAAGTGAAACAACAAAATTCAGTCACAATAGCAAAAGTGGACTTAAGGATCGAACTTTGTTCTTTTTCTTTTCTTTTTAAGTGTCATAGAGTATTTAATATAACTTTTGAATAAAGAATTTGAATTGACCGAATTGCATAAAAGAGGCATGTGCAATGTGCATGCTCGGAATTATTATTTTCATTACATTAACGAATTGGGGCGGAACTAAGTTCACCGGGCCAGCTAGTAATAGATAAATATACAATTATTTTTTTAAAATTGATCACTGTTCACACAAAATTTAGTTGTAATAATTATTTTCAAATTTAACGGACAAAATTTGATGAACGCAGCCAGCAACTTTGCCCACAGCGGAAGCGGGTGGCAAGCAACTTTGCCCACAGCGGAAGTGGCTTCTGTAAGGTGCCAGCGTATTGGTGAAACGAAATTTTTGAAGTTTCGTGACATTTGTCAATACGATTTTCTATGTAACAATGTCCCAGATGAAGGAACGCTCGCGCAGCGGCAGCGACAGCGGCAAAGTGACATTTGACTTGTTGGCAATTTGGCATCCAAAACATATGATTTTCCTTCAAAAATAATTTCGTGTCGCATAATTATTTCCAAACTACATTTAAAAAGAAATGGTAGTTATAGAAACCATAATAATATCGGAATTGCTATTTTACTTACCTTATTACCAATTTGATCACAATTGCAGCTCGGCTACGTATTTCTGTTTTTATTTTGTAGACGTTTGAACGATTTCCTTTGACAGCTGTTTTTTTTCTGTCAAAGCAGCGGGTAGTTTTGCGCTAGATTGAGAAATTTCCCTGAAAAGGATATTTCACAAAAAGTGCTAGACGACTAGCGCAAATGGTAAAATGTCAATTTTTTTTATATAGAGTTTGACATGCCGCTGCTCATCTAGCGGGCAGTGGAACGCGGCCAATACTAATTCACCTTACAGGTGGTAATATAGCTTGTAGGCAAGTAACGGAAAATCGGCCGGAGTTGGGGGTCTCAGTATTGTCTCTGGCCAAAAGTGTGCGGGAATAATGGAATATGCTAAAGTGTGCACAGGTGTGGTACCTAGGGCAGAAGAATTATTGTTTTTGGAAATATTTGTATTTGTATAATCAATCAAAACGCCAATAAAATTTTTTGGAACAGATGAGAATTTTTATTGCTTAAGCCCGTATGACACTACATTTTTCTCTCATTTGTTCCTCATTTGTTCAAATGTCAGCTTCGCATAAAAGAGACAAAATGTGTATTGAGAAAAGGGTAACAATTGTTTTGCAAAGCAACCACAAATTTTCAAACGTATTTATAACCGCAAACTTCAAAGTGACGGGAGGCCAGGGATCCCAGACTAAAGAAAAAAGGACATCCCAGTTGCTTAACACGAAACGATATTTTTTTCCCTTTTTCAAAAATACATTTTTTTTCCCCGAAAAACAAAAACTCTTATTTAAGTTTAATTTTAACTGTTGTGAAATGTGTTGCAGCTTATAAACATTACCCATTATACCCTATATTTAAATTGTATTTTTCTCTAAACTTATAATCTTTTAAACTTAATACTGAATTCGCCATAACGGCCTATGTGCCGCACTCTCTCTATGTAATGACTGTTTGTTGCCGTTGTCTTCATGCAACCAGTGCATTCGAAAAATTGAATGGCTTTTTTGCTGTCGACAGCCATTAAGCAGACATCTTCCTCTGGAATAAAATGAATTTTATAACGAGGTTTTACATCAACGCTATTTTATTCCCAAGATTCACGCCTTTGCAAATTTTATAACGTTGTATTTTAAAATGTCCACTATCTTAGAGCTAAGCAAACAAAAAATACTAGAAATAATACGAATAGGAATTATATTGTTTTCCCCAAAAAAACCCTTTTGTTCGAAAAAATCGACGAAATTGCCGACTTTCCCTCCAGTCTGGGATCACTGCTGGAGGCAAATGTGGAAATGTCAAAAAAAAAGCTGCCAGCAGCTTAAAAAAATGTAAATTGAATACATTTTCAATGCATTTTTTTTGACATATCCACATTAATTAGGCTGGTGTGTTCGCACTCACTCCTATCGGGAATTTGCGTAGTAATTTTTCGTCCTTCTCTAGTTTCATTTTTAAAGTCTGAAAAATGCAGAAAAAAATGTAGTGTCATACGGGCTTTAGGATCCAGTTGCAAGACAAAAAATACAAAACAAAACTCAACCCATTTCTTTTTTTGCAAGGATTTCATTCTTTCACAACTCGGATAAGAGCGAGTCACCTCCAAAGAGAACATAAGTGTGTTTTCCTTTAAATATTTTGCTAGACTTTTCTCCAAAACTGAAATTCCCTATTCAAAACTGAAACTATGGACCAAAAACGATGAAGCGATTGCAAAATAGCTGTCGTTCAATCGAATCGTTTCGACGAGGGTATTTGACGCTTGAATTAGTAACGTGAAGCAACAAAAAACGATGATCGTCCAATCATTAGGACGATTATCGTTGTTTGGTTGTTACACGAAGTTGAAGTATCGTCGAGACGATGTCGTTCGATCGTTTTGTGCTTACGCGATTAGAGCCCAGGAGATTCTTAACTGCTGCAGATGTATGTTCGGTACTTTATCGGTATCGCTTTGCGAAAGTCGAAAATCAGCCATTATCCGCGCACTTCTTTCAGCGAGAATAACCAAAACAAAATGATTTTTTGCAGTCAAACGCTGTTCTTGACTTCAAATGTCAAATTTCAGTCAGAAGATCTGTCTGCAGAGATGGCAGGACAAAAAGTCTGACTGAAAAGTCTAGATTTCTGTCATGTCCGAAAAATCGCGGTCTACACGAGGCAGATTGTTGTCTTGACTGAAATTATGTCTCGTGGAGACTGGGTGTATGGGAACTAATGGTTGTTAAATATCGTGTGAGAATTCTTAATTACCAGAGTGGCCTTAGAAATTAGACCTTTTTCTCTCATCGCCCCTTTTTGCGACTCATCAAAATTTTGCAACGGCCACTCTGTTTATTTTAAATTTGACTCTTGTCAGCTGAGTACGCAGGCAGGATTGGGGACGTTCGGATTCGTAGTTTAGTAAGTCTGACAGCTGTCTGACTAGATGCGTCTCAGTTAGTTTATGGAGGGGAAGCCGACCAATCTAGTCAAGAAAATCCTGCCTGCGTACTCAGTTGACATTTCGAAGAGTCAAATTTAAAATAAACAGAGTGGCCGTTGCAGAATTCTGAGGAGTCGAAAAAAGGCGCGAAGAGAGAAAAAGGTGTGGTTTCTAAGGCCACTCTGGTAATTTAGAATTTTCACATGATAGTTAACAACCATTAGTTC
This sequence comes from Cheilosia vernalis, assembly GCA_949126925.1. Taxonomy (NCBI): domain Eukaryota; kingdom Metazoa; phylum Arthropoda; class Insecta; order Diptera; family Syrphidae; genus Cheilosia; species Cheilosia vernalis. The sequence continues at coordinate 49,232,635 of OX421358.1, forward strand.
GCATAACACTATAATAGTGTAGTGATTGTCAGCCGTGTTACATTTTAAATGTACTTTTTTGGAAATAGCAATTTATTAAAAATTTATGAAGGGGCTTTTCCAAATAAAAAAGCTCAAATTCAAACAAAGGTAACGCTGGCCGCGAGAATACAAAAACAATTCAACTTGCTTAGGCAACGCGTTCGGATTCATACTCATAGGGGACGTTCGGATTCGTAGTTTAGTAAGTCTGACAGCTGTCTGACTAGATGCGTCTCAGTTTTTATTGGCCCAGAGTGTTCACGTGTATAGTTTTTGCAGTTGACGTTTATGGAGGGGAAGCCGACCAATCTAGTCAAGAAAATCCTGCCTGCGTACTCAGTTGACATTTCGAAGAGTCAAATTTAAAATAAACAGAGTGGCCGTTGCAGAATTCTGAGGAGTCGAAAAAAGGCGCGAAGAGAGAAAAAGGTGTGGTTTCTAAGGCCACTCTGGTAATTTAGAATTTTCACATGATATTTAACAACCATTAGTTCGCATAACACTATAATAGTGTAGTGATTGTCAGCCGTGCTACATTTTAAATGTACTTTTTTGAAAATAGCAATTTATTAAAAATTTATGAAGGGGCTTTTCCAAATAAAAAAGCGCAAATTCGAACAAAGGTAACGCTGGCCGCGAGAATACAAAAACAATTCAACTTGCTTAGTCAACGCGTTCGGATTCATAGTCACGACCAATCTAGTTGACGTTTTACATAAACTAGGTATCCGAACGTCCCCATAGTCACGACCAATCTAGTTGACGTTTTACATAAACTAGGTATCCGAACGTCCCCATTGGTCGGCTTCCCCTCCATAAACGTCAACTGCAAAAACTATACACATGAACACTCTGGGCCAATAAAAACTGAGACGCATCTAGTCAGACAGCTGTCACACTTACTAATCTACGACTACGAACAGAGATGAATGAATAAAAGAGAATCTTTCGTACGTCTATCCCTTCAAAACCCATTTGTTTACATTGTTGTTTTTGTAATTTCAACCCCCGTCTGTGAATACGTGTGACCAACAAAAAAGCATGTTGCTAATGGCCGACTGCGAATCATCTTGTTTTTATGAGCATCGCTGTTTTTAATTGTTTTGTGTTTCGTTTTCGATTTGTTTAGTTTTTGTGGAGGTGTGGATTAAAATGAAAAAAATAGTGAAATACACAATAGAGAATACCTAATTCTTGCATCAAAGTCCAATTCATGAACTCACATATACTATAATAGAAATGAGCAGGTGTGTGTGACTTCATGAATTTTTCTGGAAAACAGCTTGTAGGCAGTCGCCCTTCCACTGGAAAGATATATATCTCTGTATTCCATTATCTTTGCTACGAATTCGAACGACCCCATTCTTTATTACAAAATGGATTATGGTTTTGGAATGGCAATGGATATCTAATCTTGAATCTATTTAAAAATGATCTTTGGTTTGTTAGTGGCAGATGGTACCTAGTTTAAGAATTGAGATTACGCTAGAAACTAGATTTAATTTTGGTTGCATTTGGTATTCCATTCGCGAATTTTGAATGATTTATTTGAAAGTTTACGCACTGAATGGAAAACGTACAAAAGTCTCGAAGGCTACACATGTTCTAATTCAGCTATTCAACGAAAAAAAATAAGTACCGCTTTTATGTTCCATTAGAAACGAAATCTGAGAGCGAATCTGAAGAAGCTCCATCGAACACAACATTAGACATTAGGATTAGCTTATCCCATTAGTAGTTTCTGTATATAGTTGAAACGAAACCATTTTTTGTATGTGAAAAATACGATTTAACTAAATGTGAGAAGAATTATGAATCCTGATAACAATTTACTTCAGAAGTTGGAAACTGTCTTGAGAAGTTTCCTGACTAAGGACTTTTGCAAAAACAATAACGCACAATTTGGAATGCTAGTTACACACCTTTCAAAGGAAGGTATATTTTTCGATTTCATTCAACCATTTCAATTTTTTTGTTCGCTGGTATGTCAATCCGCGACTAATTTGCTTAAATTTGTGTAAAGCTTTGTTCAGACTATTGCTGTCTGACTGTTAGAAATGCCATAAAACTAGTAATGCATATTTGTTCAATGTAATTGACACTGCAAATAACGATACGTATATAGCTTAAGCCAATTTTGCAAACTGTGTTAATATATTTTCAACGTTTCAGATCATATTGATGTCTTACAATCACCTGTTGTTTTAACTTGGATCGACCGCTGCGTAAATACTCTTCTGGATGATTTTAGCTGTATTCACCATACTGTCATTTCTTTTATGATAAATCTATGCGCAATTGTTACAGAAAACGAATGGCTAATTATTGGACTACATGAAAAAAATACTGTGGGGAAGTAAGTAACTGTCTATTATTTCTATAGTGAGGTCAAGTTTAGAGTTTTCGCACGTGATCGCTATATTTAAAAAAGGAGCTATACGCGATTTGCCCGGGTTTTTGTGGTGACTGAGTTTTGTCTGGTTTCGGGACACGGCTGCGTAATCTACATATTACTGCCTAAACACAATAGGCCGCTGTAGTAGCGGAATGTACACATAAAAAGTGTGTGGTGTGCTTTTTAATAAACTGGATGACAAAGATTCCATAAAATCTCTTTTTCTTTTGCAAATTCTATTAGTTTTTCAACATCGCAGTCTTTCACATGTATTTTATCAAAGTACTTATAACCACGCCGACTTCTAAATATAATGTACATTGAACTTTATCTAAAATAATGGCCACTGAACATATAACCGAAAATTATTTCGATTGTTTGTGTGACATTCAAAAGCTACAAAAGTTAAAAGTTGGCCAATATGTACTACAGCCGCGACTACACGCTGCAGCGGCGCCGCCCATTATGCTCACGTCATATGTAATCACAGCCGTATTAATAAAAAACCCGTAACTAAACTCTAACTCGCATATTACCTAGCACCTAGTTAAATAAATAACACATGAGTTAAATATTCTTATTAATAAAAGAAAATAACTCATATAATAACTAGCTGATGTTTTCTCTAAAATAGCTGGCATCACCTAGCCAAATTGTACTGAAAACAGCTGAAAACTACTACATATTGGCTATCATCACGGCTGGCTATTGAATTTCAGTTGTGACAAATGAAATAGAAAAAAAAACAACAGAAAATTTTTATTTATTTTTGAATATTTTATTTGTAAATAGGTTTTTTTCTTTTTTGGTACACTTTTTTCGATTTGGGGCGATGGTATAACCGAATCCTCCCCTAACATATTCACCAAATATTTGCACTATTTAAAAACACTGAAAACCGGTCAGTCATTGTTCTACAATTTTCCAAATTTTAATTTAATTTATTTGTCACTTTGACGGGAACGATTTTTTTATGATTTACTCACTCGCTAACAGACCTCCTGCCGTTAGTTAGTTATATGAAAGTTACGAAGCGTTAGTTATCTTCTAAAAATGTTTATTAATAGGATTTTGAGTTTGGCTGAATTCCAAAACGCAGTACTTCTTTATTACTGCTTAATCAAGCGTTCCAAAACGCAAACGGATTACTATGATGCAATGCATACTTTTCTAAAACGCATTGTGAATGCATCAACTGCGCAAACAAAAGCAAACAGAGCATCGTGAATGATTATGATGCAAATGACATTTGATATTTCAGTTTAAACCGCCAAATAGAATGGATTCATCGCCGGAGTCGTAAGTTAATATAATGTAATAAAAGTTTGATTCTATAACATTTAAATAATTTCTACACTTCGGTACATTTCTTTTTATTTGTTTAATTGAAGAAAGCAAAGACATTCTCCGAGTAAACTGCTTCCTTCTTAAATAAAGAATATGCTTAAACGTGTTGGCATTGTACGAACCAACATTGTTTATTAAGCTGTTAAAAACGATGGTTGTTACTAATAGTTTGGACATTGTTGGTGTTTGAGACATTTTACGATAGTTTGCATCAAAGTCGTTCCAAAACGTCAAAAATTGCAAAGCATAACAAATGCAAAGCAAGCGCGAAAGCATTCATAACCTGGCATCAGAAAAGCAGTGTGCATTCACAATGCGCATATTTTCGACGTTTTGGAATTCAGCCTTTAACTAATGTGTTTGCCAATAGTTAGGCCTAACATGTAGTTACGCGACTATTATTAATACGGCTGTCAGTGTATTGAGGTTGACAGCGCTACATTCTACATACCGCTACTACAGCGGCCTCATACTTCCACATTTCAAAGTGCGACATCTTTTTTAGAATCTATTAGGTACCTACATTTCTTTTCATCGCACGACATATATCTTTCAAAGTTTTTTTTTTATACTTTTAAACACGAAATAGGAAATGCACAATATATCAGCTGATCTGTCAAATATAATAATGCAAATGTAATGATCGTTTGATCGGAGACATTTTTCTGTATTTTTTATAGTACGTCTTCCTTTGTTTTCTAATATTTCACGATTGACGTAATAAGATTTCTATCAAATTAATTAATAATAGGAACACAGTTTACCAAATTATTAAATAATTGGAACACCAATTTGGTTGGGGCACCCTTCCATTTGTGCTCGACACCTAATGCGAAGTCTTCCTTCCTTGGCTATCCAAGTTGGAATCGAAGACTCTTCGGACCAAGCGTTACTGTTCATTCGCTCTACATCTACATCCAGCCATCTAAGACTACTGTACATCTCGTAGAGAAGCGAACAAGGAGATCTTCGTCGGCCTTCGTAAAATCCATGCTCTCATCCACCACTTAACCAATTTGTGACCCTTCTGTACTGATACATACTTGCAGAGTCAGCAGTAACAGCTCAATGTGTTGTGTTACTAATCGTCAGCGGTCAGCATATGCAATTAGTTGTACAAACTTTTGGAAAATGGTCCCCCTTTGGGTTTCGCACAATTTTCTCAAGAATGATGTTGAAAAAGTCAAATGACAGCGTATCATTTTGCCTATATCCTTTTTTTGTCATCAATGGTCTCGGTGTGATTGTCTCTGACCTTTATGGAGCAGCGAGCGTTCTCCATTGTCATCCTGAACAGTCTGAGCACCTATTCCGCATGTCGACTATCGGCAGACGATAGCGTTTCGACGATAGCTTTGCTTCACCTAACTTCAATAATCGTCCATCGTCCAGGGGCCTGTTTCATGGATCATACATCACATACAACATACATTAAAATTATTTTAATACATCACAAACATACAATTTTCTGTTTCATAGATTTCACTGGAAGTATTGTATGAAATAGTATTTTGTTGTATGTATGTAGGCAGCACAAACATTTGCAAACATTACAATTTTTCAATTATAATTCTACATCGACTTGAGGATTATGACAACATGTAATTTAATGTTATAGGGAATTAATAATATAAGTTGTATATCTTTGTAAACACCAATACACATTTTTACAACATTTCTTGCTTATCAGTTATAAACTAAATTGCAAAATTGTAAACTAAATGGCTTTTAAAGTTAAATAAAGAACATTCTTTCAATTATTCACTATTGGTAATAGATCTTATATATAAAAAATCTCACTTCTCTTACCAAAAGGCTTACCCTTCACATTATTATACATAACTAAAGGAGTTACGGTATCGTGGTTTCAACTAGCCAATTCTGTACCGACAACTCCTAACGCAAATCATTGCTTACGCCTTATATGCTGCAGTTCATCACTATCCTCTCCAATAATACCATTGGCTACCCCTGGATGGTCATCTCATAAGCAATCCAAGGGCCATTCCAATAGAATCTATTGCAGGAACAAACAGTCTCATAGAATCCGTCACATAAGGTGACAGTGTTTGAATTACTCTAGCCTCATTTTTCGAAATAAAAGTGGTCATTTGCCCCTTTTCATCACCGTACTTAAATCCTTTTAAATCCCCTCGATAATTTTTTATGAAAACAAATTTATTAAGGCTGTGTGGCTGAGGATAGACGTTTCTGCGCCCGTAGTTGCTTGCAGTACTTAAGAGATAATCGATCGGAGTAAACGGTTTTCAATAGTCAGTAAATAGACGCAGGTAGCTATTTTTTCGCTCGCTGGAGCTGTTTGAACAGGAAATGACAGAAAATTTGGGTTTCTGATAGATACTCGTACATTAGGTCTGTTCCTTTACTTTTAAATCTTACGAATTTTTACGAATTCCTACGAATTTTTACGAATTCCTACGAATTTTTACTCAATGCCGTTCCTTAACTCGAAAAATTCGTAAAAGAGAGCGTCGTCGAGAGAGCAAGATATTACCCCTCCACTGAGAATCTTACGAATTTTTACTCAACAAATTTCTTGGTGTAAGAAATTTGAAGGGCTGTCAGTCACCAAAAAATTAACAGCTGATTTGAAATTTCTTGTCATATTTGACATTCGTTCGAATTTGTTTTGATTTCTTGCGTTCTATTAAAATGGTATCAACAGGTGGCAAAATAAATATTGAATGTTCTCCCCGAATATTCCATCGTATTGAAAATATTCTTTACCACTGCAATTTATGGAATTATTTATCTGTTCATAGTTTACTACAAAAGCGTTCCCTAACTTTTTCGTAAGTGTCTCTCTCTGTGAGAGAATTTATCCCCACCACTGCCATTTTAATTGTCTTTTCCATTCTTACTACAAAAGTAAGGGAACAGACCTAATAATATTCTTGCTGTTTGATAAAGTGAAGGAAGAAACAATGAGATAAACTTTGATAATCCGAGAAACATTGATATGAGCTTTGTTTGTAGAAGTTTCAAATACATGTCAAATCAATTAACGTTAAGTTTATTTAATTCAAATACAGTATAGATTAATACAAAAACATATCAAAGTAATTATGAAAGGAACAATAAAAATTAAAGAAAACTTGTAATGTCTTATTTGCTTCAACCTCTCGCCTCAGCCACTTAATTACGACTGCCGACATCCGAAAAACAGCCGGCCACACTCTTCGACATTGCCATCTCTTTCTCTCTCGTTACACGGCCATTCCTACTGCTCATCGGACCCCGATGAATCGAGCTGCCACGGCTTCATATTATCTGCTGAAGAACAGGTGTGGTATGGTCCCTCACTGACTCCTATCTTTTCTACCTCGTAACGTTCATTGCCCATTGTTTTGATAATCTTGTACGGGCCAAAAAACCGGTTGCGGAGCTTTAAGTGACTCCCAAACTGCGTACGCCTTACTGCTACAATGTCACCCACAGAATATTGATGAGCATCCTTACGATGTTTGTCATACTGTAACTTTTGTTGTTCTTGCGCCCGTTCTATACACTCCCGCACTCTTTGTCGGTCCTCGGAGCGATTGTCTGTGAACTGTTTGGTGAGCTCACTCTGAAGAACTTCCAGAATAACACCGTCGTCGCCATTCCGCATATGTACACCAGTCAGAACTTTGTGCGGTGTTGTATTTACACTGCTGTGAAACGTCGAGTTTATACAACGTTGAACTCGGGGCACATATCTAAACCATTTTTCCGGATGTTCGATTGACAACTTCCTTAAGACCGAAATGAGTACTTGGTTGACACGCTCAACTTGGCCGTTACCTCTTGCTACTCCAGTTGTTACCTCCACATGATCAATACTATTTTTAGCACAAAAATTCTTGAAGTCTGTTGATGTGAAAGCAGCACCACGGTCTGACACTATCCGTTTTGGGTATCCAAAAGTCGTTGCCAGCATCTCCAATTTGTTCAGAACTTCGTGAACCCCTGTGGATCTAACCGGATACAACCATGAAAACTTGGAGAATCCGTCAACAACCACAAAAATGTGTTGATATCCTTTTCCTGTACCGGTCATAGTTCCAACGTGGTCGACGTGAAAGGTATCCAATGGTTGAGATTCCTTCGATATAGGATGCAGCTCTCCCTCAGGCTTCCCGTACTTTCGCCTCATCAAAATACACTGAATGCAGGAACTTATGCAGCTTTCAATTTTTCCAACCAGCTTCGGGATGTAAAAGTCTCTCCTTACTGTCTCTTCCGTTTTCTTCACACCAAAATGTCCTTTCTCATGTGCTCGACGAATAAGTTCCTTCTCCATGGTTGATGGCACCACCAACAGATTCCTGCCATCCACAACCTTCATTAAAACGCCATTTTGCAGTACATAGTCTCTTCATACGATTGATCGACCAATATCAGTTTGATTGCTTTAACACGTTCATCCTTCTCCTGAGCCTGCTTCACCAAAGCCGTTACAGTGTCCTCCACTACCAACACAGGATTCCGACTGAGACCGTCGACATGTTTCATCCTATCGCTTGCCCGAAATTCTAAACGATACTCAAATTCCTCCATAAACAAAGTCCACCTCTTAACACGGTCTGGAATATCGGCTTTACTCACAGTTCGTTGAAAAGCTGAACAGTCTGTGAAAATCGAAAACTTTATACCAAGTAAGTATGGTCTCAACTTCTGTAACGCTTTAACTATTGCTAATACCTCGAGCTCGTATGAGTGGTATCTCTTCTCTGCATCCGATGTTGACTTACTCCAATAATAGACAGGATGAAACTTGGATTGGTTTTGGCGTTTTTGGAGCAATATAGCTCCCAATCCGATTTTGCTGGCATCCGTGTGCAATTCCGTCGTCGCCTCAGGATCATAAATCTGCAACACTGGTTCCTGGATCAAACTCATCTTAAGACTTTCAACAGCTTGTCTCTGCAGCGGTCCAAATTCAAACGGAACATCCTTTTTAGTAGTGTCGTCAGAGCAGATGCCTTCCCTGCGAAACCGTCAATAAACTTCCGAAAGTATCCAACCAAGCCTAGAAACCCTTGCAATTGTTTTACGTTCTGCGGTTCAGGAAACTTGCGCACAGCTTTAACTTTCGCTGGTGATGGATAAATCTTTGAGTCCCCAACAACATGACCCAAGTATTCCACCTTCTTTTGGAGAAATTGGCTCTTGTGCCAATTAATTTGCAGTCCATAAGAGCTTGCATGATTCAACACAGTAGTTAGACGATGCATCCCTTCCTCGTTATCCGCTGCTGGTATTATAATGTCATCTACATAAACTACAACGATACCCTCTTTCATCAAGTCAGAAAATATATCATTAATGAAGCGGCAGAAGCTAGATGGCGAAGTACACAAACCGAACGGAGTTTTAGTAAACTCAAAGTGACCATCGACAGTGGAAAAGGCCGTAAATTTTCTACTTCCTTCGTCCAAGGGTACATGAAAGAAGCCATTTTTGAAATCGATCGTAGAAAACACTTTTGCTTCCAGCAACTTATCCAGCTGATCATCAATGCGTGGCATTGGAAAACGATCTTTTTGCACGTATTGATTAAGACGCCTATAATCGATGCACAATCTATAGTTATTGTCCTTTTTTCTTACGACCACTACCGGACTTGAGTATTCAGAATGACTGGGAACAATAATACCATCTTTCAGCCACTCATGAATTGTCTCTTTCACTATTCTATTCTCCAGGGGAGCCAATCGTCTTGCGCGTATGTAAACCGGATTCGAGTCCGTCAGAGTGATTTTCGTCTGTACACTGCTTACATTTTGTTTATTTGGCTTATAACTCTCAATTAGATTTTGAATCTTACCTTTGTAGTTTAATGGTGCATCAATTTCATCTCTTCCCGCGACTACTTCAATTTTTAAAGTTTCACTCTTACTGCTTTCAACATCGCTGGAAATATTTGGACTATCGTTCGACAAATGATTTATAGTTATTTCACCCCTTTTGATGACGAAGTCGGTGTTATTTAACATATCTTGTCCAAGTATGAGTTTTGATGGCATACAATCTTTTGGTATTATATAAAACGACGTTTCAAACACCACACCTCTAATATCCACGTGTTTGATAACCTTGCCATGCGGTTTCACTTCCCGACTACCTAAGCCCGAGAATGTTTTAAGCGTACCCTCGACTTCACATTTGCCCAACATGTAAAAAATGTCACTTCTTATTAAATTGGCTTGGCTACCAGTATCTATTAACGCGTCGATCTCAAATCCGTCAATTTTTACAACCAATGTCATGTCACTTGCATACGAAAATTGCGAAAGAGAATGATTTCTCTGAACCGCTAATGGGCAACCAGTTGAGATGTGTCCGAACTGTCCACACTTAAAACACTTAGGACCTTTTCCTGCATCTGGACATTTGTTCGCGATGTGACCAAGAAGACCGCATTTGTAACATTTAATCTTTCCTTTGTTACTATCACTTTTGTCACTATTATGTTTAAGTTTTAACACAGGTCTCAACTTTACTAAGCGATCGTATTCTGCGAATTTAATTTTAAGTTCCTTGTAATTAACCGCACCATAAAGAACTATTTTTTCCGCACTCGAATCGTTCACCCCGTTTACGATATATCCGATTACCGATTCTTTGTCAAGATTTATTTGTTCTGCCCAACATTCCATTTCATAAAAATATTCGCGCCAATTTTCACCCGGACGGAATTTGCGTTTTCGTAACCTGTCATGTATATCGCGGCTATTCACTTGAATGTCAAACTCTTTGATCATTTCCACTTTGAATTCCGACCACGACCGAATACCTCGCAAAAGCCGCACAAATTGTCTTGCCGCGCCAACGACTAGTTTTTTGGCGTAAACCAACATTTCTTCTTCGGAATATTTAAATACGCGATTTAATTCTTCTAGTTGTTCTAACCAAATTCTTATTGGAATCGAACCATCCCCACTGTATTTGTCAATTGCTTCTTCAGCATCGCGAAATGAGATGAAGCGAGAGGATATCTGTTTTGAACAGCACGGTTTGTGCTCTTCACTATCGATTTTGTCCCTTTGTACCTCTTTCTCGCTAACACCACTTACACAGCTGCCGTATTTTGTTAAATTGTTATTGTCTTCGTCTTCTCCTTCCTCCTCAGCAGCAACAGCGCCACTATCGTCCTCTTCTAGAGTGGAAACGTCTCCTTTTAACTTGTACTCGCTATCGAGCAATGTCATCAAGCGAAACTTGAGGATTGCTTTCGTTCCTTCATCGCTTTCATTCCGTCTCACCAATTCCTTTTTGAGTTGATCGACTCTCATCTTATCCACTGCATTGATAAATGATGCCATCTCGCTTGTACTACCAGCTCACAAGGAATTTAAATATTAACGGAAATCTATTGAGGCAAAACGAAGTGAAATCACTCAATTTCACTGCAATTTCTATTGATTTGTGCAAGACACACGATTTTAAACTCCAAATCAATCACGATCCACCAACACCAGTCAAACACCCTTTTGATTCGCGATGCACAATTGGAACCACCGTATCAAATGCGCAATACTCCGACGACACGAATCACACCTTTGTCCTTTTACGATTTCGAGCACCTAACGAAATACGCAGTACACCGACACGCGAATTAAACTCCTTCTTTTTTAAATTCGACACAGCTCAGTCTCAAGCTCATCCTGGGCGAGCCCCCAAATGTCAAATCAATTAACGTTAAGTTTATTTAATTCAAATACAGTATAGATTAATACAAAAACATATCAAAGTAATTATGAAAGGAACAATAAAAATTAAAGAAAACTTGTAATGTCTTATTTGCTTCAACCTCTCGCCTCAGCCACTTAATTACGACTGCCGACATCCGAAAAACAGCCGGCCACACTCTTCGACATTGCCATCTCTTTCTCTCTCGTTACATACATATTGTTGTTTTATATTTCCTTGGAAAAGTCATACGTTCAGTATGTTTTTAGTTAGATATTCCGAAAGAATTTGCTTACTATTTTCTACTGGTACGAGTTCAGAAAATTGAAAAAAAAAAAAAAAAAAAAAGAGCAAGATGCCGATAGTGTTAAAAAGAAAAACACATTCATTTGGCTTTAAAAAATTTATTATTTTTGTTTTATAAATTCAAAATAAAATAATTAAACTAATCTATTCCTATATAGTGCATTGCCATCACTTATACATAATCGGCTTTACCAATAATGAATCACTAATGTCGACAACTAGTTATATGTCAGCTTTAGTAAAAATGTACAGCATTTGTGAAACGGTACTAATAAACAATTAGACCTCCACATTTACTAGTCCAACAACTTTCTTAGAATCTATTACATTTGTTGTCATTGCAGAATTCAAATTTCATAATTTGTTTTCGTGAAAAACAATGTCAATGGCCTCTTTCACAAGGAGGATTTTATTCTAAAAGAAAGAATACATAAATTACAATTAAATTTGCCCAACACATATCTTTCAAATGCTCTTTGAGACGTATTATAAGCAAAAAACAAAACACAAAATAGGAAATGCACAAAATATCCGCTGAACTGTTAAATATCATATGCAAATCAGTAATGCCATATCGTTCGATCGGACACAATTTTCAGTACTTTTATGGTACGCTTTCCATTGTTTTCTAATACTACCTCGCGATTTATTTATGAGTGCATTTGTGTCGTTATAAAATCTCTTTCAAATATTCAATAAACGGAGCACAGTTTATTTGAATGGTTTCATTTATTCGTAGGCTGACGATGCAAATCAAATCTTATTAATGGTCTAAACATCGCAATTGCGTCGTAAGCAAGTGAATATTTTTGGAAATAGAAATAATAGCTGGCTCATTCATTTGAAATTCGAACTGAAAAAAAAAAAAAACCGGCCAAGTGCGAGTGTCACTCGCGCACCGAAGGTTCCGTATTTGACTAAAGTCCAACACATCAGATATTATTTGAAATCTATAATATCATTCAGTCTTTCCCCTCTTCATGAATTCATCACAATTTAGTTTCATTTAATTACTCTCAAAAATTACTCGCACATATTCATTTTCTAATTATTACCTAGTACCCAACCCACGCCAATTTTCCATTCTGTATGCGACCTGTCCCAATTAAAAACTATTGACTAAAAATATATTACTCTTATTTTGTTCTGTACTCCCCAAAAAAGTGTATTATACTCCCCAACAAAATTAGCAAGCCAGAACAATGGTGGTATACCACCATTGACTCTCTTCTGTCCTTGATGGGGTCAATTGTGCACAACTGCGTAGTAGAGATTAAAACTTATGAGAGCAACGTATTTTACATGGTAAAATTATCTTTTTTGAAAATATCTTGTAAACTGTTAACTTTCCGCCAAAACAGTATTCAGCACATATATAGATAAGAACATGATCTACAAAAAAGGAATTTATGTATTTTTTAGTGGGTTCGGACAGACAGACAGACAGACAGACAGGCGGAGAGACATCCGAGCGAAACTAATAAGGTTACGTTTTTTCCCTTTGGGTACGGAACCTTAAAAACGCACATTTTTATGCACACATATTCTCGTACTACCTGTTAGGCTGTTACCCCTCCAGAAGATAATAAACTTGTTATTTTGCATGTATTTTGCTGAGTGCTCATAATTCTATTTTTATAACTATGTATATTTTCCGCGAAGTGAACCTTTTCACACCAACCATTGTTTCATTAGAGAGTTTGAAAATTGTTTGGTTGCAACAAAATATCTACCTGAGTCCCCTAAGGTACTGAGAATTGTTGCAAAAAGGTATGAACCGTCCAAACTTAAGTAAGAAGATATTATTCTGTTTGCGACGACTGTCAAGAAAGTCTTGAAAATATCCCAAACTTATATACAATTTAGTTTTTACTAAGCAACTATTTAAAAAGGAAAACCGATCAAAGAGCAAGAACTAGCGGTAAAACAAGATAAAACGAAAAAAAAAAAAACACAGAAATATATGCTTCACGTGTTTAGAAATAAAACAAAAATGCAATATTTTTCAATATTTTGCATACATTTGTACAAATTTGTGTTTGTTAGACTTAAAAACCATTTGCATTGTTGTATTGCAATGAATAAAATTAGAAAACATTCACAATTTACTAAAATTAATTAATAATTGTAAACACTCAGGCTGAACAACAGCGTATTAAATTCTCTCCTATTACGAAATTTAATACCGTGATTTTGCACGGTTGGGCAACACTTGTATTCAAAATGCCATGAGGGAGGATTTATTTATGTCGTTTTCCATTGGGCAAAAAGAAGCGTCCGGGAGAGTCCGGATCCGGATTCGAAAAAAATCACTTCTGAAACCGTTCCATTGGCACAAAAAATACTCTTCTGGTGATTATGAGGAGAGAATTTCGCTTCTGGATTTGAAGTCAGAATCCACTCAAGAAGCACTCACACAAGTGTAGTTTGTGTATTTTATACAAGTCAACTGACGGCTGCCGTAGATTATTTTTTGGCATTTCACCAATACTCTTGTGGATTCAATCAGAAGCAGTTTTCTTGTTCCATTGGACTACAGAATGAGTGGATCCCCGAGTGAAACCAATGGAAAACGACATTAGCTAATTCCCGAGATAAACATGGCTTTCTCAACACTAACATTTAACCCTACAGTTAGCGAAAGTCTGGCAACTATACTTGTTTATTGGTAAAGGGATTTTGGAATGTGTGGAGTCTTTTCGTAAAGTGCCAGACTAAAGTCGATTATTGGTAAGGCCGAGTAAGTATACAATGGCCTTGTGTGACCACAGCAAAGATGATTTGATATTGTAAAAACGCTAATAGTCTCAGTATTGTCTCTGGTGATAACATGAACAAGTTTTAATTGACTAGAATGTTATAGAGTATGGACATTTTTTCGAAGCACCAAATGATTTTAAAAAAATCTATTATTATTGTTAATATTATAATTTATTAACAGGTTATTAAAATTACATGATAATATTAAAATTAACGAGCCTAGCTGCAGAGACTATTGGCTCTATGATATGCTTAGATTAGATGGAAATATTTGCTTTTGTTATGAAATTGGTTATTTTTTCGGTATTAGAAGTACTGGGGTTTTTAGTATTTCGTATATAGTTATTCTTAAAGAGGTTATTAAATATAGCTTTAGAAACAGAGCAATTTTCTAAAATGTGTTTTATGTCCAGGGTGGTGTTGCAGGTGGAACAAATTGGTGTGTTGCTTTTGGTGAGAAGGTACTGATGAGAAGCAGCTGTATGTCCAAGTCTTAGTCGTATAAAGTTGGATAGTTTCTAATTAGGAATGGCAGTGGGGTACACTGGGTTGATTTTCTCTGGGTTCACTTTGTTATAGTGATGGTGATATAGGTTCCAGTCGTTTTTTATACGTGTTTTTGTGGTAACTTGAATTAATTTTATCAAGTCAAGTTTGGTGTAGACGTTGAAGCTGTTGTTATGTTCACCTTTTGCTTCAGTTTAATAATCCTTTTCGTTTAGGTTTGATTTAAAATAGAAACCAAGCAATGAAAGGGTTGCAGTGACGTCTTTTTTTTTGTGAGGTACACTCTTCACCTTCCAGGGACAGAAGACAAAATTACTAATTTGATATTCAAGGAAAAATTCCACTTTATTTGAGATTAACCATTAACCACAACTTTATTTCCGCATGGGGAAGATTTTTCAGCATAGTGTAGGATATCCTATCTCTACTTGGAGTTTTGCCTTTCATTTTGTTTAATGAAGCTTCAAATTCAAGAAAAGATATTTTTTGATCAATGCGTCGAGCAGTCGGGTTGGTTGAGTGTTGAGGTGGGGTACTGTTGAGTGTCTTGGATTTTTCATCAATAAATTTATCGGAGAAATTCTTGTTTTCCGAAATCGTACACCAAGTTTGTGCAATAAAATCGCATATTTCAGGGGGATCTGTTATGGTGCCATTTGGGGATTTGATACTATTAATTGAGGGTGAAATGGTGTTTCCAGTCACACGCCGAATATTTTGCCATATCTTAGCAGTGGTGGAACTGGTGCTTATAGTTGATGTGAATTCGTAGAAACTGTTTGCTTTAGATTCCTTGAGCAATCTTCGAAATTTAGCATTTGATTTTTTGTAATTTATGAGATTTTGTGTGGTGGTATTATTTTGGAAGTATTTTAGGGCAACCATTTTTTCTTTTCGTAGTGCTGTTAACTCGTAGTTCCACCAAGGCATGATGTGTTATTGAAGACAATAATCTTATCCCTGACCACCAGTTTGGGTTCAGAACCAAGCATTCGACGATTGACCAAGTACATAGAACTACTGACGTAATCGAGAAAGCATTTGAAGAAAAAAAGATTTGCTCAAGCGTGTTCCTTGATGTCTCACAAGCCTTTGATAATGTGTATCAAGACGGCTTGAAATTTAAATTACGACAAGTTCTCCCCGCAAGCCTATATGATATTCTAGAATCATATCTCGGGAATAGACTCTTCCGGGTTAGAAATGGAAACGAATACTCGGAGCTAAAAGAAATTTCGGCCGGGGTACCGCAAGGAAGCGTCCTTGGTCCGCTTCTCTATTTGTTATATACTCGCGATATACCAAGGGAAGATGGCACTACCCTTGCTACGTTCGCCGACGACACAGCTATCCTAGCTGTAGGTAATACAATCGAAGAAGCGACTACAAAACTGCAAGCCGCAGTGAATAAGGTAAATGAATGGACAAGGAACTGGCGGATCGCCCTCAACGAAACTAAATCTGTTCACGTGAATTTCACGTATAAGAAAACTAATGACTTGCCAATTTTTCTAAACTTGGCCCGAATACCCTTTGCAAACGAGGCCAAATACCTGGGAATGACACTCGACGCAAAGCTGAAATGGAGTTCGCACGTGAAAATGAAACGTAAAGAACTCGATATCAAATATAGAGAAATGTACTGGTTACTCGGAAAACATTCCCAGCTCAGTACTGAGAACAAACTGCTTTTATACAAGCAAGTGCTAAAGCCGGTGTGGACCTACGGTATACAACTTTGGGGTTGTACCAAGAAAACAAATGTCAATATTCTACAAACTTTTCAAAATAAAGTTCTTAGAGAAATTGTACAAGCACCATGGTATATTAGAAACGACGATATCCATAGGGATCTCGGAATTCCAACAATCGAAGCTGAAACTAGAAGCTTCGCGAGAAAGCATAGTAACCGACTAATCGGACATATCAACAATACAGTCCGACAAATCTTGGACGAGAGCAATTTATTGCGCCGACTACAAAGAACGAAACCGTTCGACTTGGCAAGATAAGATTAACCGCGTCTAATTTGCGGAACACGCAGGATCTTTCATTGGAAAGTAACCTGTCAAAAGTTTTTATTTAATGATAGAAAAATTGCTTGATAAGTTATATCTTAGTTGCAGTATCTAACAATCTTTAGAAGGGTGGTGTTTTTAGTCAGTAAAAATCTGACACTACTATGAGAACAAGCTTGCTATTCTCATAGTGTCTTTGGAAGATTTTCACCTACCCTCGGATAAAAAAAAAAAAAAAAATGATGTGACTACGTTTTATTGGGGTCGTTTGAGGTATGGAAGCATTTGCGGCAGTTCTGATAGCTTTTTGCAGCAGAGCGGCTTCTTTGTTATTGTTTGGGGATAGGCTTTGTCGGACAGGTACTCAGTAGTTTTTTTACTAAATAGCTTCCAGTTGGACAGGTCTGTTTTAAATTAGGATTAGGATTAAATGTTTTTGATTTGTTAAGGTGTGCAATGTTCAAGTAAGTATCGGGAAATGGTCGCTGCTATGGAGATCATCTAAGGTCCTCCAAGTTATTTTTGGGAGCAGCTCAGGCGAGCGACATGTTACGTCGATGTGCGTAAGTGTATTGTGCGTTGAAAGGTGGGTAGGGGATCCATCGTTCAAGATGACAAAGTTTGCGCTCAGAAAGAATTTTTCTAGTACATGTCCCCTTTTATTAGTGTTAGTGGAGCCCCATAGTATGATCCATGCATTGATATCGCCTCCGAATATGATAGGGGAATGGATTTGGTTTATGATATTAACCAAGTCGTTATTATTGAATATACCTTTTGTTGGAGGGAGGTATAAGTTTACGTATGTGAACTTTGTTATGAGTTGTATCTCGACCGCTAGGACTTGTAGGTTTGAGTTTAGAGGTACGATTTTATGGGGTATGTTTATTCTAATCAGCAGTGCTACACCTTGATTGTGAGTGTCATTAATTGGTAGATTGTGAAAGTAGCCTTTAAAGGCTCTTGGGTAGAGTGGGGTGTAATTGAAAGGGCAGCGTGTTTCTTGAACTCCGTTAGAATTGGACCCACGAGCTTGTTTTACCTGAGGTAAGAGAAGTGTGGCTCACCGTGCGTTGGTTTTGTTTTTGGGTTGCGCTGTTTGTTTTCTGTTGTAAATTATAGAAGTAGGTGGAAGTAGCTCTCTACAGAGCCCGACTGATTCAGCTCTCGAATCGCAGAGTCAAGATTTTTGTTAGTATTTTTACAATTGCATGTCGACATCGTGTGCTTCTTTGTTATTTGTAATATAGTGATCGTTGTTGTCCAGAAGTGTTTGGGTGACATTCGATAAAGGTGGGTGCGGGGAGGGATTTAGATTTATTGTTGATGGTTCGAGTAGGTGAAAAATGATTATTTGTGTTGGTATCTGCGAGAGGTTGTGGAGAGTTTGAGGTGGTCTGAGAGGATTGAGAGGAGGTAATGTTAGAGTTTGATGTAATGGGGGCTTGCGCTGTTTCAGCAGTAGTAGTAGTAGTAGAGTATGATTCGGAAGGGGTGGGTGATGAGTTTGGGTTTGATACTGTGATGGCAGATTGAGTTTTAGTTGGAGTTGCATTGGGTTTGGAGGTGTTAATTTTTAAGTTTGAGTATGATGTGAGTTCGGGTTTATTTATGTTTCTGACTTTTCTTATTGTGTTGGTATTTATATTTACTTCAGAGTTATTTGTGTGTGGTGTTATGTTATTTTCTTTTGCATCGTTGTTTGCGTCTGTTATTTGTTGAGTTTGAAGTTTTCTTAGGCCCATTTTATTCACTCGAAGTTGAACACAACTTGGGAAGTTTTCCAGTTGAACACAACTTCGGGATTTTTATATGGAAAACTTCCCAAGTTGTGTTCAACTTCGAGTGAATAAAATGGGCCTTAATCTTTTCGGCGAAGGACTTGGTCAGTGGTGGGGTTTGAGCTGAGTTCTGTTGGCTATAGATACATTTAGCTTCCATCATTGTGCATTTTTTTGATGTTTTATCGTGATAATCTCTTTCGCTTGTTTGTAGGCAGGACAAGATTTGGAGGACGATGAGTGGGGGAGGGAGCAGTTAGCGCACATAACCCGAGTGCATGGTTCTGGTGTATGCGGTGGTAGGTTACACGATTCACATACTGTGTGTCCAAGTCGCTGGCAGTTGCGGCATGGGGTTTGGTATATACTCGGTTATTTTGGCAGTGTAAAAGCCGATATCAACTGTTTTGGGGAAGATGAATAAGAATTAGAGATAGGAAGAATAATACGGTTTAACGGGAGAAACCGGTTTGCGCGCTTGGCGGGAGAAAAATCACACAGTACACTGAGGTTCGATGCTATCGACTCGAGAGTTAGTCGGTGACTGTCAGTGCATGTAAAATTAACTTTTCAGATTGTACTTTTCACAAGTTGAAATTGTAACTTTTAGGACTGAAGTGTAACTGCCGTTATAGAAATTCGTAGGTATATGAAGTTAAGTTAAATATGCCCACATACTTTTTACTACATATTTACTAAGCTCTTGATTTAAAAAATTTCGAAAACATTATTGGTGACATAACATATGACCATAATAAAAAATACATCACATTGTTTTTGAAAACAAAGGAATTCAGACTTTCAAAGGATAAAATAATAATAATTGTTGAGTCCCACCTCAGGATTTATGCTTATTACTACGTCTTGATCAATATCACTATTATTTGTGAGTTCTTTCCTAAAAGAACTTTCAATTTTAAAATTATGACATGCGTCATTTGTTAACAAATTCTTGGTTTCAATTCACTGAACATTTGTATCATTTGTATCAACTGATACAATTGTATCATCGTACTGTATCATCGTACTGATACAATTGTATCCGCTTTTCAATACCACTACAGCGGGTGCAGGTACGTTAGGTGTATGGGAAGCTTAAGACACTTTTGCACCGTCTTTGTCCTGCTCTTTTGGCCAATTTATATTTCATTTAATTTTATTCATCCATAAATTGCATTTTAAATTTAGATGGAATATGGCGTGTGGGGGCTGGGGGGCCTGGGATTGAAAGAGATAGGGATAGGATTGAAATGTATACGGGACTGAAAGAGAGTGATTTCCAATTTGAAACGAATACCTGTAACAGTATTCGAAGCTCAAAAAAATACGCCTATTGTAACTTGTATTTGTTAATAATAAAAAAAGACTAAATTTAATGAAATACATTTCTTTTAAAATTTAATATTTCGTGGCATAAATGTGGGATTTTTTAAATTTTGGCGATGGATAGAAGGAATTTTTTTTGGTATAACCGTGGGATAACCTGCTTCTAAAGTTCTAAAGTCTGCGATCACTGATTTGACATTTCTTTTTTGCTAGCAAACCAAACAAAATACTGCCTATGTCTGTCTCCCTCTCCGTCGCAAGAGTAAACTAATGTCAAAAGAGAGGTCATTATATTGCGTGTATGTTTGATTTGAGAATGAAGTGCATATCAACTCACCTATGTGAAAATCGAAGAAATTATTTAAATTTTGCCTATTTATTCAAAAACCTTTTAAGTTATCGTGCAAATAGATAGCCTAACTGGAACCTGCAGACGTCCTCTATAAGGTGGTATTTACTATATTTAAATGCTCCCAGTTGTTTCGAACACAAAGCGTTGCAAAGAAAAAAACGAAACGAAACGAAAAAATAAATTACTCTTGTCCATTTTTTTCCGGAATTTGTGGAGATATGGAGTTCAAACAAAGTGGAGATTGTAGGCCTAGGTATGCTCTATAAGCCTGTAAAAAGTACACCAAAATATATTCAGTAGTTTCTAAGATTTTTGCATTTAAAGACAGGCAGTCAAATTCATTCCAAGTCGAACAGAACTACACCAATTTTATTTATAAGAGAAAAAACCTTTTAAGTTATCGTGCAAATAGATAGCCTAACTGGAACCTGCAGACGTCCTCTATAAGGTGGTATTTACTATATTTAAATGCTCCCAGTTGTTTCGAACACAAAGCGTTGCAAAGAAAAAAACGAAACGAAACGAAAAAATAAATTACTCTTGTCCATTTTTTTCCGGAATTTGTGGAGATATGGAGTTCAAACAAAGTGGAGATTGTAGGCCTAGGTATGCTCTATAAGCCTGTAAAAAGTACACCAAAATATATTCAGTAGTTTCTAAGATTTTTGCATTTAAAGACAGGCAGTCAAATTCATTCCAAGTCGAACAGAACTACACCAATTTTATTTATAAGAGAAGAAGAAAGAAGAAAGAAGATTATATAACCACAAATGTAGGTATCTAAATATCAATACAAATTTATTTTTTACTTATAATAACAGGATTAACACAATTGTCAACCATAACTTCGATAAGCTGACACCATCAATCAAATTGGCCCATATCCGTCTCTTAAGAGCAGTATCCAATTACAGTATAGGACTTCAATGGATGAAGAAAAGCAAGTCATGGCGTTACTTAATAAAATATTGCAGCGGAAATCACACTCTTTATGTAGTGAGAGAGGCATCAAACTTATTATGTGACATTTTGCATAAATTTTCAACGAAAACCTATGATGAAGAATTGTGTCTAGAAATATTAGGTGAAATTTTGAAGCCAATAAATCAGAACGTGTATGAGGATAGTTCAATGATTGTAAATGTCGATGACACAGACGTTCAGAAAGAACTGGTTGCAACATTAGATTTGATATCGATGGTGTTTCAGAAAAATGTGGAAAGTAATGAAAAATCGTCTATTCCGCATTTATGTGAAGTACATCATAAACTGGAGACTAATATTTGGAAATTGGCCGAAATGACTCACAACGAGTATTTTCTAGGCAAAATTTTTAAAGCTCAGACAAGCTATAATTTTGCATTGCTTATATACGAGAAATGGAAAATCAATGAAATTGATCCGCTGGATTTCAATCGCTTTGGCGTTCAATTTTTTAACATAATGAAATGTTGTATTGCTCGTAGAAATTGTGTTAATTTTTTAAAGTTGACAAAATTCAATCATCATTTATGGAAAAAATTAGGCTGCAGAGCACCATCAGAGATATCGATAGAAAATGAAATTATACAGTTTGAAAATCAACTTGTTATGTTCCAAGTTTTGCCAGTATTATGCATAGTCGTCAAAACTCAAAAGGAGGAAGAAGATATATTTAATCAGTACTTGATGAAACTGTTCTCAATTTCAAGTGAATTTACAATAAGAATTTGTTACTCTTTCCGTGATATTCTGTTAGATTGCCCGGATCTAAATGCGCATTTAGCTTACAAATCAATACATGAAATTTTATCTATGAATTCAATTTTGAACAAAGACCAGGCTGTTCTTATATTTCAAGCACTGGTTTATGTCCTCAAAGAATTTGCAATGGACATATATTCGAGTGATAATGCTAGGAATGAAAAGCACGGACAAAAGAACTTCGTTCTGTCTATACCACAAGTCTTGTATGCCACCCTTGTTTGTGTCCATACGTTAGTTAAAAAGTATAATATCACTTGGAAAGATTCGATAGAAACCATGTGTTTGACAAACATCGTTTTATTAATTTTGAAGAATCCTAATCTAACAACGTTGGTAAGATTTTGCTACTATGTATCGTAATACTAATCATTTATTGTCTTTTTCCTAGATGGTAGTACAAGCAATTAAACTGGCTCAGCTATCTGTTGAACATTTCCTTTCACCAAACATGGCATTGCTAGTTGATAACTTAAAAGGATCTGGACTTCAAAATCTTGGTCCAATTATAATTCAAAATCTTTACAATATTGAATGGGAAGTGAGGGACAGCATTCTTGAGCTGGTAACATCTGTTGTTTCAATATCACGATTAAGTACGCCAATCGTTATTTTTATTTGACCTATAAATGTGGAATATCCTTAAACAAGATATTAATGTGTGTTTTTAAGATTAAGTAAAACTAATCATAAGATAATCCAAAAAGGCAGCTTTCATTTTATTTATAAGTAAATAAGCAGGGGCCAGATTCTGTAAGACGAAACGATCAAATGTTTTCGTGCGCACGAATGATTGGCCATATGTTACTTAAGCAAATTTCTTCATGCACACGAAAACTTTTGAACGTTTCGCCTTACAGAATGCCGACCAATTCCAATCCGAAGCATTGTCGCTAAAAATGTTTCCAACAATTAGAATTGAAGAATGCCCTACTCTATTAAATTAAAAAAAAATTTTGTCTACCTCTTTAAAACACAATTTCAACTTAAGAGGGGGCTTTTCTTTTCGCCTTTGTCAACTTTTCTTCTTCTTTTATTCTAAAGTAACAAGTAAAATAGTATTAAGCTTAAGTCACTATAGACAGTCTTATTCACTCTTTTCTTTTTTTGATAAACTGGTAGGACGTTTGCTTTTACTCCTGTGCCATTCTAGGCCCGAATCAAACCGAAAGAAATACTCCATATTCTTGCGCTCGTTGCCTAATATATTGTACTAAACCAACTTTTGTTTATCTGAATGATATTTTTACTTCATGAATCATTAGTGGCCAAAATAAAATAAATATATTATAATCAATAGTCATGTAGTTAGATCAATACTTTCAATATGGGACTCTATGCTGTTTACAACCATTCGTTTTCGTAACAATAAATCGCTTGATGCCGTTAGATTAATAATATAAAAGTCAATAATTTAATTTTTTTTTTTTTTTTTTTATTTGGCAAAATTTGCCATTTAAAAAGTCGTTACAAAATACGTATTATTTAAATCTATTTTTAACATATTCAATCAAAAGTTTTTTGAATCTTGGTAAGTTTTGTTCCTTTTTCAAAACGTTTGGCAGGCTATTATAAATATTTAATCCTCTATGCAGAACCATATTCTTTGTCCTTATATTATTAAACCTTGGCAACCTAAAATCACTAGCATTATGTAACTCAAACGGTTGTACATCACTAACATAAGATACATATTCATTTAAATAATTTGGTAATATTTTAAATTTAATTTTAAACACAAATACTATCACATTATACATAATTCGTTGGTTCACGCTCATCCAGGATAGTTTAAACAGCATTTCTCTGATTGGTGTTAATCCATTACACATTAAAACAATTCTCATTGCTCTATTTTGAAGTTTTTGCAATCTGCTCATCATCAAATTATTGCACATAAACAAAATACTGGAGCAGTACTCAAAATGTGGCTCTTTCATTGTATTATATACTTTAATTGTTGTGTTTACCGACAGTTTTTTCCTAATTCTACCCAAGAAGTAAAGTTTTTTTCATATTTTTTACATACAAAAATAACATGTGCATTAAGACTTAATTTATCGTAAATCAAAACACCTAAATATTTAATTTCACTGACTGTTTCTATATTTTTATTGCATTTTTCTATGCTTCTATTAGTAGTATAGTCCGTCCCATAAAAGAAGAAAGATCCCAACATGCGCAGTAGCAATTTATTTAAGGGAAATTTTCTCTTTTAAGGTATTTTTGATCGCATGAAATTGTTAATGCTTTTCTGTACTTTATCTTTTTTGCAGCGATATTGGGAAACGTAATTGTTTTATTATTGATACGTGTTTTAACTGTCATTGAGTTTCACCAATAAATTATTGTAGTAACTCATGAAAAAAGTTTCATGCACAAAGTAGAACATTACATTCAAGAAAATAAAGAAATAATGAAAAATATCGAAATTGCCATAAAATAATGTAAGTGAGTAAAAAAAAAACCCATCTTTTCGCAATTAACCTAAAAATCGACCTGTCTACCTGCATTCGTGCCCATTCACAAAGTATAATGGAAATTCCATTTTAACCCTTTTTAATAGTTGTTACTCAAGGCTCTGGCTTTTATTACTACATATTTGAGAAGTGCAACACCCAGCAAATTTCCCTTTTCTTTGGGGTGGGTAAAGTGTATCTATTGCATGCGCCAACGACGGTTCTGTGTGGACAATCAGTCATGCCTCGATCGTCGATCGAGAGAGATGTTTTCGCAAGCAGGGGTATGCTTGCTTTATGAAATGCGCACACATTTTTTTTAGCTGTAGTTTTTGTTGGAAAAGTAGTTTTGCTTTCTCTAAGAGAATAAAATCCCTGATGTGAAGAGACCTGCGCAAGATATTTTCAGGTACTTTGGGACGGGCTATACCATTTAATATCATTGCTTTAGTTTTATCGACATTCAATTTTAACATATTTTTGTCAAACCAGTCTTGTAAATTTTCTAAATCTAAATTTATTCTATCTATACATTCATCGACGTTACTTCCGGAAATAAACAATAACGCATCATCAGCGAACATCACAATTTTTGAAAAGCGAACAGCATTCTCCATATCATTGATATACAGCAAAAACATAAGCACACCGAGCAAAGATCCTTGCGGGACACCATGAATGACAGGAACAGGGTTTGACACAACATCGTTAATTTTTGTTTTTTGGGTTCTGTGTTCAAGGTATGATTTAAACCATTTAAGTTCAGTATTTCTAACTCCATACATTTTTAGCTTTTCAATTAAAATAACTCTGTCCACGGTTTCAAACGCTCTTTTTAGATCAAGAAATACCGCCACGACTACTTTATTGTCATGAATTTCAATTTTCCACTTAGTGATCACTAAATTGAGAAGGGATTCGCAATTATGATTTTTTCTGAAGCCAGATTGATAACACGATATTAAATTGTATGATTCTAAATAAGATTGTAGTTGATTATACACAATTTTTTCAATAATTTTACTTTCGAGGGACATCACATTGACAGGTCTAAAATCTTCCACTTTCTTAGAATCACTTTTTTTTTTTAATTGGGACAATAAGGGACTCTTTGCAGCAGCTTGGAAACGTATCACTGGTTAGAGACAGATTGACAATTTTAAGGAACAAATCACCACATAAATCAAAGGCGTCCAACAACATTTTAACATTGACTCTGTTTATATCTTTTTTATTGTTCATTTGTTTGAGCACAGATCTTAAGTCACTCATATTTATTTCATTGAATTTAAAATTTAAATAATAATCCAACACTGTATTGGTATAAGTTTTTTTTGGGAATATCGCTCCTAATTTCCACTATACTATACAAAATAGGTATTTAAAACGTTCGCCATTTCGAGACCATTCTTGAATTTCTTGTTATTGTATATAACTTCATTGATCTTTTTCTTACTTTCTTTAAGAACGAGTAGTTTTAAAGTTCTCCACATAGTTTTCTGCTCACTACAAACTTCTATTTTTGAGCTAATGTACCGGTTTTTTGCATTGTCAAGACAGGTTTTAAATTTGTTTCTACATATTTTATAATTTTTCCAATCAACTTCAAGGCTGGAAATCTTTGCTTTTTCATATTTTATAATGTTTTCATTTTTTAGTGCTCTAAGACTTTCATTAAACCAAGGATTATGGTCACTTTTTATATTTTTATAGATTATAAAACTTTTAACCGACTGTACAATGTTATTTGAAATCTTACTCGTCAATGCGTCAACAGATATAATAGTATTCGTAATAGAAAAATCACAGCTTCGTAATTTGGCGATAAAACTTTCTGAATTATATTTAAAAACACTTATCGACTTTTGTTTGTGTTTTATATTATACAATACTCTAATACTAATTATCACAGATTCATGATCACTAATTTTGAATTTACTATCAGACTTGGCTTTAACTCTCTCCGGGTTATTTGTCATAACATATAGTCAATTAAACTTCTAGACTTCTTGGTTATCCTCGTTGGTTCCTGAATTATTTGGGTATATGAGTTATCACTTAATATTGCACTTATTTGTTTTTTTAAATAACTTTTAGCATGTTTATATTTACATCACCCATTAATATCACAGTTTTAAAATTGCAGTTCATCATTGCCATCCTGTTAGTAAACCAATCTATAAATATTTTTGCAGAGTAACTGGGTGATCTGTAAACGCCTCCCAGTATATACACCAGATTTTTCTGCATCACTTTCACTAATAAAAACCATATCTCTGTTTACCCATCTTAAAATTATCTAATATTTCATATTCCCATGTATCTTTAACATAAAAAATCACTCCACCCGTATGCGTAGATAATGTATTGCATCTTATTATTTGATAGTCTTTTAAGTCAATTTCTACATCTTCGACGTTGTCAGTGATATGAGTTTCTGTTGTACATATAAAGTCAAAACAATTTTCATAAACAATTGTTTCTAATTCACTAAAGTTATTTATGAGACCTTCAATATTTAAACTTAAGCACCTTAAGTCAGACAATTGCTAGTAATTTATTTTACTGCGTTCATAAGCAGTTGTTTTCTATAGATTGGATAATCCAAACTACGCACATCATGATTTATGTCCAAGTCAGGAAGATTTGCTTTATCCTTAAGCCTCATGCAATTAACACATCTAACACCTCTTATACAGTCCTTGATTTCATGATCCTTTTCACCACATTTTAAACAAATTTTATCTCTCGTACAGTCTATATGCCTATGGTTGTATCCTAAACATTTAAAGCACCGACGTACACTAACTTTCTCATAAACCACACATCTATCATATTTAATATAAATTTTTTTTTACTTCCATAATTTCGTGGAACGCTTTATTGTCCACTTCTAAAATTGCATTGTAGAACATTTTACTTTTAAAAGACTTATACACCTTGATGCACTTTAGAGTATTGAAAACTATATTGTTTTGGTTTTTAATGGCTTCCACAATATCATCACCACCTAAAATTTCACACATTCCACTCACTAGAATTGTTGGATTTTTCATAGTGGGCAAATGCACTTCATATTTATCACTCATTTTACTCTTGATTTCATTGGCAATTTTTTTTTAACAGCATCTTCACTGTCGCAAAATGTAGTTCTTTAATTTAGTAAAGCGGCCAGAACTGTCCATACACTTCACAAGTGTCTACATACGATCACTGATAAATCCTTTATGGATAATACTTGCTTAAGGTGGCGCTACAGTCCGGGGTGGAACTGGGCCTCAACCAACAAGCGTCTCCAGCCAGCACGATCTTTATCCACCTGTCTCCAGTTACACACGCTAAGTTGGTTAAGATACATTCAACTTGCGTGCGCCACCAGAATCGCGTTTTTCCTCTACTTCGTCATCCCTCGGGTGTGGATTCGAAAATTTTTCAGGTCAGAGCATTCGTACCCATTCTTTCTACATGACCCCGCCATCTCAGTCGTTGGACCTTTACTTTTGCGACTAGGTCGATCTCGCTGTCAAGCCCTTACATTTCGTCGTTGTGTACCTCCTCCATTCACCGTCTATGCAGACGGGACCAAAGATTACTCGTAGAATTTTCAGTTTCAAGCAATTTTATATTCCTCGATTTTGATCTGCGCTTAGTATTATCACTTCACAGAAACGCACCAAATAGTGGTGTCTATTGAAAGAATGAGCAAGCGCTTAAGGAACGTGATTATCGAGTATCCGTTTATTGTGCGTTTGTAGGACGGGAGGAAACAGCTAGTTTATAATGAAGTTAAAGAGAGTATAGGGTTTTGCTATGCGCAAGAATAATAAGACACAACAAAAAACAGTGTTTATCCTTAAAAAACTTAAATACTGAGTTATTCGTCGTCGATAATATAATAAGATTTAAAATAACTTTTTTGAAGTTATTACTTCTTTAGGCGCGTTGGGCACTTTTAGATGGGAAGAAATTAATGAATTCGCGTTACCTTTAAAACGACACAGCGTCATCGTCACCGAGAAACCGACACCCGATAGGTGGCGCCGTTGTCCATTTTCTGAGAAACTCAGCCGATCCCAATGAAACTTTGTATGTGTGCATGGTGTGCATAGGATAGTTTTGGACCCAATAGGTGCGCTGTTGTCTGTTTTTTGAGAAACTCAACCGATCCCAATGAAACTTTGTCTGTGTGCATGGTTGTATGCAGCTAAAAAGATAGGATATTTCATTTACATGTTAAATGGAAATTGTAATATATATGTATATTTCAAAGAATACCAATTAATTATTAAATTCAATATTTCATGTATGTATGTAATTGTAAATGTACGTTTTAAGCAATAGATTGCAATATTTTTATGTAAAATAATATGCATTATTTTTCATGTACAATAACACTTTCAATGAAAGTGAAAATTGTAATATAATATTTGTAGTAGTAGTTTATAATAATCAATAAAAAAAACATTTCATTTAAAAGTATTTCCTGACGATTCAAAAAATGCACACGTAATTGTTCAAGTAATAACTTCTGTCGGTACTCCCGGAGTGCCTGTCTTTTTTTTTATTTCCTTTCTCCCTTGGTCCAAAACGAAACCGTAAAGCCAAAATCGTTAAAAGCGTTCGTTATGCGCACACACGGACGTCGGACGTCATTCTCTTTTACATATATAGATTATTTCTATATAAGCCACTAGATTTAAAACGTTGTAACGTTGCCAGGCCCGATAACTCTGCTAAAAGGAAATAAATATACTTATATAAAACGAAAGCTACCTTTGAAAATCTTAGTCTTAGTCAATTATAAATATATCATGAGACAAATTATTTTTTTTTTTTTACAGAATTTCCGGCATTTCAGCAATATATTTTAGATAATGACATATGCACTTTAGTTTGCTCTATTGTCAAAAATGATGAAGAATCTTACGTACGTGCATCAGGTCTAAAATGCTTGACACAAATGATTTCGGTGAATGTGCTTTGGGAACAAAATCTCATCCAATCTAATTTGATTGTAAGTAGATACATGTAATTAAATTATTTATAAACTAGCGAACCCGATAGACGTTTTTTTGTCCTACCTGCCCTTATCTCCAGCCCCATACCCATCCGGACCGGCGGACGTTGTCCTTCCTAAAATTAATTTACTTACTGAAAAAAAAAAAAAAAAAAAAAAAACAGAATGAACATTTTTATTTTAATGGCTGCTATTTAGTCAGTAATTCAGAGTTCAGTTTTTATTGTGATATAAAGATGATTGGAACTGTACAAAATGTTTATATGCTTATTGCAAAGCGTTATATTAGGCCTGTTTTTTTTAGCTTCGATCGCAGCAAAGCAAAGTAAAGTAGGATTTTTAACACGCAATTACAACAACTACGATCTACTTGACACTTCGAGGACTCACATTAATTGTTGTAATTGCGTGCTGAAATAACAACCCTATTATAACAAGAAGCAATGTTTAGCATTTTGTGTATATAAACATCCATCAACTAAGTAGGTACTATATAGAGTGTAAGCTTTCGTACGTCTCCCCGATATCACTTGCAGATTTTTGTCAATAATAACCTCCCTTGCTTTCTCAGTTTTACTGTCTGTGATATGTGAATACGTGTAGAAATGCAAACAAAATTGGCGCGAATTAAAACACTTGTTTCTTACTTTTAAAATTAAACAATATTTATTTGGAACTATGTCCTTTATTATTGAAATACTTTTTACTAATTCTAAAAGGAGCTTAAGGCTACTATGTAGTTACAATAAGACTGTTGATAAATTCATCATACAGTCGTATTTATATACTTTTCTTATCTATCTACAAGGAGACCCAAGCGTACAATCGTCTTGCTTGATAATGAAGAAGAGATAATATTCCAACATTGTATACAAACGATATTATCTCTTTTACATATGTTATCATTGTAGCGTTGTGTGCAAGACTGTACTAGAGACTAAAGATATCATTGAATACAAATAATGTTATCTTTTTTCTCAATATGTCTTGCTATGGATACTTAACTCCCCCCCTTGTTAAACGAAATCGTCCCGATTTTTCGACGCTATTTTTAACATTTCTCTTTCATAAGTTTTGTTATATGCGTCAATCTTTTTTTGTTTTTGACGATCTGTTATACATTGTATAGTTTTTATCATTACGTACGTAAATGCTAGAATAACAATCAGTGTTACAATTGTGTATATAGTTGATAATATCGGTTTTTCTTCAAAAGGAATAATTAGTTTTTTTAAAGTATCTATGTTATCGAATTTGTACATTGTATCTTCTTTAATTATTTGGTCGATGTAAGACTCTGAATTATGATTTCTTAATATAACTTCTTTAATTTGCTTATGCATGTTTTTGTATATTTTATCGTCTAGATTTATAGTATTTTCATAAGTAACTAAGTTTATACCATTAATTGTTTGATTATTTAACTTATGCTTACCGCTTAATAACATAACACCGGATTCAATTTCTAAGTCGTAATCGTATTCTTGTTTAATGTTGCATTTTGAAGTTATATTCTTTAAAAGTGGAATAAGACAATTTTCTTCTTCAAAGTTAATTTCACAAATGTTTTTACTTAGATGATTTTGACAATTTCTTGTTCTTAAATAAGTTTGGTTACATAAGGCAATTGTTTTATCTGTAATGATTTTTCCATGTTTTGAATTTAAAGGTGTTACTTTATACAATTTACATGATTTAATTAGAACTGGATATTTATATATTGTGATGAAGAATTCATCAGTTCTAGCTAATAATATTTTAGAGTACTCAAGTATATTTATTATGGGTACTTGAATTATTTCATGTTGAATAATATTTTTAATGTCATCTAAGTCTAGGCTTTCTGATAAATATTCATTATTTTTTGCTGCATTAATTGTTCTGGTCAATAATAATAATTGTTCGTACACTTGTTCTATTACTAAATGTTCTTTAAGGCTCTGACCTTCGAATTGTTGCAAAATTTGTTCAAATCTAGAATTTATAGTTTTTTGTTTATTATTGTTTTCTATGAGATTATTTATACTCGTTTCTATGTTAACTAAGTCATAATGGTCAGGATTACCAAACACATATTTGAAAGCTGTTCCTAAAAAGTTAATTGATCTAGTATGCCTAGTATGTTCTTGTAATTGGTCTGCTAAATTCTTAATTTTACTTAACCAAATTTTTTCTTCTTGTGTAGGTTGATATTTACTAGTTACGATATTTACGTAAGGTTGAAATATCGAAGTCAGGTTGGTGGCATGTAACAAATAAGTTTGTTCTTTGAATAAATACACGTCATCTGTTTGCGTAAGTATAAACTTCTTGTTTAGTAACTCAGTTATTTGAACGTTTCCTTGCCCTTCTTGACTCTGTACAATTCCTAGTAATGTTAGGAATATTAATATTTTCGTCATCTGAAAAATGATAATTCTTTATGTTATCCTTGTGAATTTTTATTCCTTCTTTAGAGATTACAGTGTCTCCTTTATCTTCTTCTACTATTCTTGTTATGTATCTGGCGTTAGATTTCTTTCTAAGACCTGTGATTCTTACCATTATCTTATCTCCTTTTTTATACTCTCTGTGTCGAGTTCCTTTATTTAGACGTTCGATCACTTTTTTGGATGCTGAGTTTAGTTTATTTATTATAATTTCACTATTGCTATATTTATTTTGATTAAAGAAAATGTCTCTAGGTTTCAAACCGGTAACTGAGTGTATAGAATTATTTAATTCACGCACTGTTCTAAATATTTCTTCGATAAGTCTTGTTTTATTCTGAATTGTGAATATTCTAGACAGTTCAGTTATTGTACCGTTTACACGTTCTACCTGACCGTTCGCTGTCGATCTGTATACTGGAGTTTCTACTTTAGTTATGTTGTATTTCAAACACATTTGGTTCACCATTTCTGTTTTGAATCCCTTCTCGTTATCTGTCATGAGTCGTTCACATTTTGGGAAATAATTAGATAAGACCTCTTCCATAACGTCGTACAGTCTGTTTCGAGTTTCGATTTCCCGAAGGATTGTATATTTAGAATACTTATCTACTGTTACAAGGAAAGTATACTTGTCGTTGAAGTATATGTCCATATGAATGTGTGTTCCCACATGTGTTGGTATTTCTGAATTATTCAGAGGTTCTCTGATAGGTTTTCTTTCATATTTTCCAAATAGACATGCTATGCATTTTCTGTTGAAACTCTTTGCTTGTTTATTTAGATCGGGCCAGTAATATTTCTCTGAGATTTCTTGTATATTGTTACGTAACCCTCGGTGTGCTCTTTCGTGAGTTACCCTTACAAGTTTTAGTTGTTCCTCCAAATTTGTCACGTCTTGAAGTTTTCTTGGTGTGAATATAAATCTTACTAGTGGGAATTCTTTTTTTATGTTTTCACCATATTTGTATATGTTTTCAAATTTCGTATGCAAAGCTACAATCTTTTGGGGTTGTATAACTTCTTTCATCTGCCTTAGTAAAGAGTCTTTGTCCTTAAACTTTATTATGAGTCTTATTTTTTTACTAAAATAGATTTGTGTTTCGATATTATTTGTTATATCTTCAATAAGTTCGAACTGTGCAGTGTATGCATTAAAAGGCTGATTCACAGTTTTTATTATATCATTAGAAGAACTTTCAGCTGAATGTGCTGTTTCTATGGTAGAAGTATTTATGCGTTGACGTGATAATGCGTCAGCTACAAGATTTAGGTTTCCTGGTTTATAAACTAATTTTGCTCCAAAGTCTTCAATGATTCCCTTCCAACGTTTCAGCTTTGTGTTGGGATTTTTTTCTGATACAGAATATATAAGGCTCTGGTGATCGGTATATATGGTTAAGTCTGCTATACCATATATGTAGTTTCTGAGTTTTTGTAAGGACCATATGATCGCTAATAGCTCTTTCTCGTTTGTGCTATAGTTCTCTTCTGTCTTACTCAGTGTTCTTGACAAGAAGTGTATAGGTTGCTTATTCTGACTTAGTACGGCTCCAATAGCTATGTTGGATGCATCAGTAGTAAGCTCGAATGGTTTACTATAATCCGGTTGAAAAAGTTCGACTTGTTCTTTCAAATAATTTTTTAAAATTCTAATCGCTTCTAATGCTGAATCATTCAGATTTAACTTAATATTTTTACTTTGTTTTTTGTTTACTTTACCGTTATCTCCTCGTAAATATAATGTCAGGGGCTTGGCTATGCTTGCGTATCCTTTTATAAACTTACGATAGTAACCTGTAAGACCTAAAAATCCTCTCAAATCCTTTACCGTTTGTGGGACTGGAAAATTTTCTATAGCTGCTATTTTCTCAGGGTTCGTAGTGATTCTACCATGTCTGATTATGTGACCTAAGTATTCTACTTCTTCTTGAAAAAACTTACTTTTCTCATCAGATATTTTTAATGTGGCTTTATTGAGTACGTCGAATACTTGACTTATGTGCTGTATATGTTCTTCCTCAGATGAAGAATATATCAATACGTCATCAATGTAAACGTGTACGAATTTACCTACAAAGTCTCTCAAAATGTCGTCCACGCATCTCTGAAATATGCTTGGTGCATTTTTGAGCCCGAAAGGCATTCGTTTAAAATGATATTTTGCGCCATTTATAGCAAAAGCTGTTTTTTCTTTATCATCTGTTTTGATTTTAATTTGGTGGAAACCTGACTCCAAATCTAATGTTGTAAAGTACTTGGCTTTACCTAAATTTTGAATTGTCATGTTGACATCCGGAATGGGGTATCTGTCTGTTACAGTGTGAACGTTAAGTTTTTGGAAATCAACAACCATGCGCCGTTTTGGTTTTCCTTTTTCGTCCAAACCTTTTTTAGGTACTGTCCATATGGGACTGTTATAAGGACTATGGCTTTTTTCTATTATATCGTCATGTAAGAGTTTCTGTATTTCTTTGTTTACGAATTCGTTATCTGCTATGGGATATGGATATTGTTTAACATAAACCGGATTATCATTGGTCGTCCTAATGCTTGCTTCTATAGTATCTGTAAAGGGTAACGGTCCTATGCTGTTATTAATCTTCATCAGTCTATCTATGTCTGCTTTATAAATATTATTTTCCCCAATTATGTAATTAATTTTCTGAATAGATTCGACACTGCTTATGGTAGTTAGAGTCATATTACTGAAATTTATTTCCGCGTTTAGAACTTTAAGTCCTTCATATCCTAATATCATATCAAAAGACTGAATATCCTCTAATTCAAAAAATGTTATATTTTTCTTTAATATCCTAACTACTTTCTTTGTATCTACCATAGAATAACCATGCATTGTTTTTATTTTTATAGGTTTAATTTTAATTTTTTCGCTAGAATCGCATTTTCTATTAATGTAATTATGGGTTGCACCAGTATCAATAAGAATTTTATAAATTTCCTTAGAAATAGTACTAGTTAAATTTAAGCAGGGCAACCCGTCTACTAGTTTAAATGATCTATTCTTATGTTATTATTTACCATACATTCCGTTTCATCTGCTTCTGCATATGTACTGCTGACATCGTCTCTGCGTTGTTGTCGGGAGTTATTTACTCTCTGCTGCTTGAAGTTCTGCTGATAAGATCGTTGCGGTCTGTTGTGTGTGTTGAAACTCCCGCTGTGTTCACGTTTCGCTGGTGGATTATATACATCGGGTTTGTATTGATTCCAATTTTGTCGCTGTGCATGTACAATTTGTCTCGAGTTTATCTCCATCGGCTGTGGTCCTTGATTGTGTTGCTGCATATTATCGTATTGCTTCTGGGGTTGATAATTCGTTGTTTGGCTCGAATAATTTGGTCTTCTTTCGTTTCTGCGTTCATGTGGCATATTTTTGTGGTGCTTATCTTGAGTGAGATGTAAATGCCTGTGCACATTATCATGTTCTATTCTGCGAGCAATTGCGAATGCGTGTTCTAGATCATTTATTGTAGCTGAATATAATGATCCTCTTGTAAAGTTGTCACTCATACCATCAATGAATATACGAACTGCGTCGTCGTTAGCATTTTTAATTAGTCTGTCGATTATATTCGGCGGATCACCTGACATAGTGATTTTTGATATTATTAAATTGAGATTTTTATTTATCTCGTCGTGGTATTCAGACAGTGTGCTTCTTTTTTGCGTGATGGCTTTCATCATGTCTTGTAGCACGTATAGAGGTTCTTGATTAGAGTACGTATAATCTAATCTGTTACGTATCGCCTCAAAATTAAAAATTGTGTTATAATTGGTTAACACATTCGCGGCTGCACCCTGTATTTTACTTTTCACTATAGTCAATGCTGCTGCGTACTTACTGTGTGTTTTGAAGTTTTTAATGCTGTCCATTAATCTGGATGCTTCTTCGCGCCACGACCGATAATTTGATTGATCGCCGTTGAAAATAGGTAGGCTTTTAAATGCGTCTAACTGTATTTCACTACCATCTGTATATGTGGTTCTTATTTCCTCTAGCACAGGTATGTTTGGTACTATGCCTAATCCAGATTTTACTTCATTTAGTTTTGTTTCTAAATTAGTGTTTATTTGATTTTGGTTAGTTATTATTGCTGCTAACCTTGCATTCTCTGTGCGTGTGTGCTCTAGGGTTTGTGTTACTGTGTTGCTCCTGGTTTCTAAAGCTTCTAATCTTGCCATTAATACTGCGAGTTGTTCCATTTTGAACTCGTGTCTGTTGTCGTCGAATTTGTGTGTTTTTTTTCTCCACATATACACTTTCACTGAATTGCTTTGCTGCTTCGTACGAAGAAGCTATATTTGTACCTGCTATGCTAGGTAATTCTTGTAACCGGTAACGCGAGTGTTCTGTTTATACTAGATTTCACTACTTGTTCCCGAGGTCCGCTCGATTGAAGTTAAAAAGTATATTTAACCTCCTGGCAGGATCGCCAATTAAAACACTTGTTTCTTACTTTTAAAATTAAACAATATTTATTTGGAACTATGTCCTTTATTATTGAAATACTTTTTACTAATTCTAAAAGGAGCTTAAGGCTACTATGTAGTTACAATAAGACTGTTGATAAATTCATCATACAGTCGTATTTATATACTTTTCTTATCTATCTACAAGGAGACCCAAGCGTACAATCGTCTTGCTTGATAATGAAGAAGAGATAATATTCCAACATTGTATACAAACGATATTATCTCTTTTACATATGTTATCATTGTAGCGTTGTGTGCAAGACTGTACTAGAGACTAAAGATATCATTGAATACAAATAATGTTATCTTTTTTCTCAATATGTCTTGCTATGGATACTTAACTCGCGTCGTTATCCACCTGTAATGGCGGCGGCATGGTTAATGTATTTCAATTGGAAAATCAAAACAATATGTTTGTTTCCCAATAAAAAATAAAATTGTATAATATGTACTTGATTAAATTAATTTATATGATAGTTTTCTCTCAGATTTCAAGTATGCAAAAAAACCCAAAGAATTCTATTTATTGTTAGTATTCTTGTTTTTGAGTCCAAGTGCAACAATGTCCCACTCTTCAAGTGGCCTTACCTTACCTTCCCATAAATGACAACAGATACTAAATACTTCCCTACTCCCACCCGCTCCTATTCCGAAATGTATATCTCAACTCAACAGTCTTACCGACCTATGCTATCTCGCAAGGCTTTTTAAAACAAACCCAGAAACATTGGTGACTTGCTTGAATCTTTAAAGGCAAAGACAAAAATATAGAAGGCTTACCAATAAAATAACCATTTTCAGTTTCGACTCAAAATTTTAGTAGTTCACAGTGGCTATATTTTTCATACGACTCTTGCTTTTGTGAGCTAAAGTCGAGACTAAAGTTAGTTATTAGTACGGCGTAGAGTTTTTAATTATTTACTCGTGCTGGAATAACGAAAACAAAAAACTACCTTTATTCCTGAATTTGCATTATAGTGTACTTTGTTTTCCATTTATCTCTTTATTTTGAAATTTGGTTGCACCATTATAAATTTAGAACCAAATTTGAAAATATAAATGTAAATGCAAAACAGACTACACCATTTCATAGAGCACAATATCGACGATTCCTGGCTTAACGACCTCTTTGGGGCGTCCTGAACGTTCGGCGTCATTTGTGCTGGTACGTCCACAATGGAACCACTTCTTAACCATTGAAATTGATGGTGCAAATACCCCATTGTTTTTGATACTTGCAATTAAACTTCAATCACTTATTTCCAAATGGACTGTACTTTTATTATTACTATTAACGTCTATCTTCTACCACATTACTTAAGTAAGTGAGTGCAGAGTGTACAAGCAACGAACAGGAAAACACAAGAAGCAACAGAAAAAATGTACATACATACATGATCGACAGTTGTTGAAGCAAACAAGACAATGTATGGGATATTACGTTACATATAAATACATAAGTGAGAACCGTAAGGTTCCGCAAGCAAAACAAGTTTATGCATAGTGACAATTTGCATATATACATACAATTAGCATAGCGTGATGCGCTTTATGTATTTTACTATGTGAATAAATTACAGTATAGTATGAAAGTTGATAACCAAAATTAAAAAAAAATTTAAATTACATTTTAAGTTTTACGTCGTTAATTCTTGAACATTCCGCCAGCCTTGAACGAAGTTCAATCACCCAGTGTTAGTATGCACAGTTTCGTCACGGGTCTCTTGAAGAGGCCAGTTGCTGTACGGACAGTCGCTACACGGACCAAACCATTATGACCAGCGTGGGTTTTCTGTCACCCTTCCGAGCTTCCAATATGTAGGGGGGTTGTTTTCTTCCTTCAGTAGAACGATGTCATCAGGTTTGATGTTTGGTTTCTCCCGATACCATTTTTTACGTTGTTGAAGAGGTTAGATATTCTAATGACCACCTAGACCAGAAGCTTTGGGTAAGCTGTTGTACCAGTTTCCATCTTGTCAGCAGGGACAACTTCAGATTCGTAATGTCGGGCTCAGCAACTGCAGTCAGGGGGCGTCCAACCAAAAAATGCCCGGGAGTTAAGTAGTCCATGTCTATCGAATCAGATTGCGCACAGAGCGGCCGTGAATTAAGTAGAGCTTCAATCTGCGTGAGTAATGTGGACATCTCCTCAAAGTTAAGCCTAGCGTCGCCTAAGACTCGTCTGAGATGATACTTGATGCCTTTGACTCCAGATTCCCAAGCACCGCCAAAGTGAGGAGCACCAGGAGGTATGAAGTGCCACTGGATGCCCCTGGAAGATAAAAATTTAGAAATCAAATGATTAGCGTTATGAGAAGTAACTAGTCGATGGAGTTCACCAAGTTTACGAGCGGCACCTACGAAATTTGTGCCATTGTCGCTATGAATATGAGCACAGAGCCCTCTTCTAACGATAAATCGCTTAAGTGCAGCTAAGAAGGCATCTGTGCTTAGATCGCTAACAAGTTCTAAATGTAGAGCCTTAGTAGTAAGACAGATGAAGAGCGCGATATAAGCCTTAATGTGTGGAGCTTTTCTGCCACTATGTTGCTTTAAACTAAAGGGGCCTGCACCTGCATAGTCGCATCCAGTATTATGAAAGGTATAGATTCCTTGAAGTCGATACTTGGGGATATGTCCCATAAGTTGTTCGGTAGTCCGTTTGCTATGACGGTGACAGGTGACACATTTGTAGACCACAGATTTTACCATATCCCGTAGTCCAACAATCCAGAATGTTTGGCGCAGTATGGCGATGAGCAATGTAACACCAGCATGATGATTCTCCGTATGAAGGTCGATGACAATCTTCTTAGTAAGAGCATGACCTTTGTATAGAATCACTTGATGGGTTGAATCAAACGCGAGTTCAGACTTTTCAAGCCTTCCTCCTACTCTAAGAATCCCGTCTGCATCTAGGTAAGGAGCTAGCCTTTTAAGTTTACTGTTAGCTGGAACGTTTTAGGTCTGCTTTAAGCTTTTAATGTCCTCTAGAAAGGATTCTTCCTGCGAATGTTTATATAGAATATTTTTTACCTTTTGCAACAGTGAGACTGGTGTTGGCGAATTATCATTAATTTTGAACTTAAGGTTAAAATAAAATCGAAAACAGTAGGCAATGAGACGATATAACTTCCTCCATTCAGATACGCGTTCAATAAGATCAGCTACCAATCCAGCTTTGACTGTTGACGTATGAAGTACCATCTGCTGTGTTGAACGTTCCTCTTCTTGCGTCGAATAGACTTCAACCTTGGTGTTTGGCCAATCTTGTTGACGTGCTGATAACCAAGCAGGCCCTGCCCACCATAGTTCATGGCGAACTAGTTGTGATGGTATTATGCCACGACTGGCGCAGTCAAGCTGGGTTATCCGCTGAGGCAACATGAAGCCACATTGCCTTGGGAAGAGTTTCCAAAATATGCGATGTTCGATTACTTACGAAGGTTTTCCATTTCCTAGGATGAGATGACAGCCAGGCCAGTACTACTCTTGAGTCAGTCCAACAATAGGTCTCTTTCTCTATAGTTCCAATAGATCTCATTAGTAACTCGAAGAGTCCTGCAAGGAGGTAAGCTCCACATAGTTCTAGTCTAGGTATAGACACTTCCTTCAACGAGGCTACCTTAGTCTTTGCAACGACTATATTCACTGATATGGATCCATCCGAGAGCATTCGGCGACAGTATACAACAGCTGAGTACGCCGCTGATAAGGCGTCGCAGAACCCATGATATTGAATCTCTTCTGTCTTGGTGCCTATCAATCTTGGAATTTTTATTTTACGTAGTAAATGCAATTCACCATATAACTGCTTAGCTTCATCTATAATTTTTAGGGGTAGCTCATCATCCCAACCGATTTTTAAGAGCCAAAGCTGTTGCAATAGGATTTTTACCTTTAATATGGAGGGAGAGATCCAACCTAAGGGATCAAAGATCTTAGATATCTCAGACAATAGTTTTCTCTTGGTAGTGCGATCAACCGTTCGTTGCGTTACATTAAACAGACAAATGTTAAAGTCATTTGGAACTTCAATAACCGAATCCACTCTATCCTCAAGAGGGATACTTGAAATGGATTCAGGGCAGTTGGAAGCACACTTCCTTAACTTGAAGCCGCCAGCCATGAGCAAGTTGTTCAATTGTGCAACAAGCTCTTTCGTTTCCGCTAGGGTATCTGCGCCCGCCATACAATCGTCGACATAAAAGTTGTCTTTGAGGATCTTTGAAGCCAAGGGAAACCGATGTTCCTCATCCTCGCTTAGTTGGTGAAGAGTTCTTATAGACAAAAAGGGAGCGGGTGAAGTTCCGTAGGTCACTGTAGTGAGTCGAAAGTGTTTTATCTCCTGTTCAGGGTTATCACGCCAGAGAATTCGCTGATAATCTCGATCACATGGTTGGACTTCGATCATTCGAAACATTTTACTAATATCCGATGAAAAACAGTATTTAAAACATCTGTAGCGGAGCAGTACTGCAGTTAGTTCCTGCAGCAATGGTGCTCCCGGAAGTAGAATATCATTCAATGATTTACCATTGCTAGTTGGGCTGGACCCATCAAACACAACGCGAAGTTTCGTCGTGAGACTATTGTCGTTATGCACAGCGTGGTGCGGCAAGTAATACAGCTTGGTAACTTCCCTATCTATTTCGCCTTCTGGCACCATCTCCATGTGTCCGAGAGCTAAATACTGAGACATGAAACTCTGATATCCTTCCCTAAGTTTAATATTCTTACAGAATTTCCTTTCCATGGCAAGCAGCCTTCTTTCTGCCGCAGCATAGGAATTCCCCAGTTTAGGATTTTCACAGTTGAATGTGAGCTTAACAGAATATTTACCCTCTTCACTCCGTCGGTAGGTATTCTTATATATATATATTTTCTGCTAGTTGTTCCTCTCTAGTTAGTACTACACATACCTTTGGCAATTCCTCTGTTTTCCAAAAAAGTTGCAGAGTAGTGTCTAAATTTGGTTCGTTTATGTGGTAGACATATTGCACGAACTCTCAGGGTCAGCTAATTGGGGCCCGCAAATTACCCAACCAAAAATAGTATTTTGCACTATAACGACGCCCTCGTTTTTAATTTGTTCCTTTCGGAGAACAGAAAAAAGTAGTCTATTCCTAGCAGAATATCAATTCCCTTTGGTTTGTTGAAGTTAGAATCAGCCAAGTTTAAAGAGCGAATCCTGTTCCAGTAATCGCATCTAATCGGAGCCGACGGTTGTTCAGTTGTTATAGTGTTGAACACTAGTGCATGTGCTTCGAGACATGGTTCTCTAGTTTGGAACGAACATATCTGAATTTGGACAGCACCTTTCGCAACACCAACCTTTCTATCAGAAAGACCTCGTATTTTAATATTTCCCAGCAGTTGAGCACAGGCAGCCGTGATCAATGTGTTTTGGCATCCAGAGTCCAGAAGAACATTGCAAGGAATTATGCTTCCCATTTGACTTCTGACGTACACCCTTGCAGTAGGTAGAAGAGCATTAAACATTATCTGTGATTGCGTTGAGGGACTGGAAAAACTAAGTTGCTTTGAGTTAGAAGTAAATTTGAGACTGCTAAAGAATGCGTTCGTTTCAGATGTAGAAGGTTCTACTTTAGCGTCGGTAGATCTAGTCTCTACTTCAATTTCTTTAATAGGTGTTGACGTGCCAGCTTGAGCCGATGCATGGATACCATAATAAGATGGATTTCTTATGTTATAGTTGACATGAAGACTAGAGTGATGTCTTCCCTTACAATACTCACAGGTGTGTTTGGATGGGCACTTGGCAGCAGTATGCTTAGATTTGAGACATTTGAAGCATAACCTTTTGTTATTAACGAACTCTTTTCGTTGTCCTTTATCGAGGGTTAAGTATTGCGGGCAATAAGACAGGTGATGATGCCCTAAGCACCTTGGACAGGCGTTTTCAGCTAAATTCAATTAAGCTCTAGTAGACGTGTACTTAATGGTTGTGTTCTTAGTTCTGGGAGTTTTATAGAGGGCCCAATTTCTAGTGTATCACAACGTAAATTAAGGAATTTTAAGAGTTCATAAATGGTTGGATACTGCTTGTTGACTACTTCCGCTGCCCAAGCTTTGTGAGTCTCACGATCTACCTTCCTTAAAATAAGAGCGATAAGCCACGGATCTCGTGCTTCCGCCTCTGGACCAATAGCTCTAAGTCCACGTTTGACCTGATCAATTTCATTGGCTACTGGGCGAAGCAGTGCCGCGCTAGAATTTTCTATTTTTTGAATGTCAAAAAAGTTCCTAATCAGCGAATCAATGACATGACGAGGTTTGTCGTACCGTTCCTTCAATTTTGTCACATCCTCCTCATAGGTATTTTCGGTCACAGGAAGGTTTGTTACCATACCTAAACGGATCGCCTACGAGTAGACCTTTCAAGTATTCAAGCTTTTGGATGTTTGAGATGTTCGTTTTGTTGTGGATTGAGGATTGGAAACTATCCCAGAAAGGTTTAAATAGCTCGTAGCTTCCATCAAACGTTTTCATGGTAAGCTGTGGAAGTCTTGTTTCTTCCATACGAACAGACGCAGACGTGGATGTTTGGTTTACTGACTGTAGTTGGTCAGCGTTGTCACGTTGAACTACATGAACCTCACTGGTGCCTATAAAGGAGTGCTATTCAGACGTGCCAAAAACGTATTTTGTTGCTCTACCACCCTTTGGAAGGTGTCGGTCGTTGACGCAGACTGTTGAGCTAAGCAACGGCGTCTCGGACTGAGTTGGCGTGCTTTCACGCTCACTTATTAATTTTAAGTAATCTGACTTTTGTTTAAAGTACCTCCTTTCAAATTCTGTTATTTCTGCTTCCCTATCCACCAAGGGCTCTTCTAACGCGATGATTTCATCATCTAATCGCGTTTTAAATTCGAATATAGAGGTTTCAGCCGTCGCCCCAGACAAGAAATTCTCAAACCGCGTGGCATTGCCTTTGCAACGCGCTCGTTTCAATTTTAAGGCTTCCATGGTTTTAATTTAATTTATAGAACGGTTTCCCTTGAGATCCGGTTTACTTGCCAAATGTGATACTCGTCCTGGAACTGCAGCAACTGCACACAATACCGCAACCGTGAACCGCAGCTTCAACACGCACAATATTCCTTCCTATTTATTTGCAGCGAGGCAACTTTCTTTTCCACCGTAAATTTTCGTAGCGCAACGACACTTTCCTTTTTTTTTTTTTCTCAATATCCCCTTCGGGTAGGGGTTAGAAGTTACCCGAGGCATGCCTGTCGTAAGAGGCGACTAAAATCCAACCTCCGTATACCGAGCGTGTAGTGTATACAAAAAAATGCAATGAA
This sequence comes from Cheilosia vernalis, assembly GCA_949126925.1. Classification (NCBI taxonomy): domain Eukaryota; kingdom Metazoa; phylum Arthropoda; class Insecta; order Diptera; family Syrphidae; genus Cheilosia; species Cheilosia vernalis. The sequence goes on from OX421358.1 coordinate 49,276,613, forward strand.
CAAAACGAAAAGATTAATTACCCCAGGTGGCAGTCCAGCTTTACTGGAAAATCCACCCTCTTCGGAGGTCGGCTCTACGGATTCTGGGGAGAGCCGCTTATTGCAATCCATTAACCCTTTTATTAAAAGTTCAAGGGTATCTCGATCGCCTCCATCAAGATCGAACAACCCCGGGAAAAGAAGTCCGCCGGGAGCGCCAGCGCGTGAAAAACGGGACTCAGTTAAAGATATAAATTCTGAGGAAGAAATTAAAACACTCCGAATCAAGCTTAAGGAAATAGATCTACTCTATCAAGCTCTTAAGAAAGAGATAGAACTGTTGAAGGAAGAAAATAATGTTCTAAGGAACACTCATTCTCAGAAAGAACGCGAATGTATTCCACCACGCTTGCCTAGTCAGGAATACCACACTGACGAAGAAGGTCCCTAAGAAAAGACCTAGTAAGAAAAGGAGAGCCGGTTCTTCACCTGAAGTCGAGCCTCTAAGAGAACAAACGCGTAAAGTACCGCAAGAAGAACAACTCCGAGGGCAAATTCATCCACCGCCTCCAATAAACGTCGTTGGGGTAACGGAGTATAATAAGTTACACAGCCTCCTCAAAGGAACGATAACATCGGAATTTAAGGTAACATCTTTGAGGAATAATGCGTGGAAAATTAACGTCGTTAACCACGAAGACTACCGGGCAGTGTCCCAAAAGCTAAATACCGAGAAGATCCAGTGGTATACTTTTGAAATAAAGTCAGAAAGGCCACATCGTGTTGTAGCGAGGGGACTCCACCCCTCATGCACCAAAGAAGAGGTTATAAACGACCTCCGTTCCAAAGGGTTTAAAATTCTTGATGCCGTAAATATCGGAAGAAGATAAGGACATCCTGGTAAGGCGTGGACTTCCGCTCTTTATGCTTACCTTCGATAGGTTTGATAATATCGAAGATATCTGCCGAATTAAAACCATACTTAATATTGTGGTAAAAATCGAGCCCATGCGAAATTTTAAAACAATTCCACGGTGCAAACGTTGCCAAGAATTCAATCATACGCAAATGTATTGCAAAAAAGAGCCGCGATGTGTCAAATGCGCCGGAAGTCATTTCTCCCAAGACTGTGGAGCAAATAAACAATCCTCCGCTACCTGTGCTAATTGCAAGGGAAAGCACCCGGCGAATTATAGAGGCTGTGAAGTAGCTAAGGAGTTGGAAAAACGGAGAGATATGCTCCTCAAAACGCAAAATAGAAAAACAAAGCCGCTTACCAAGACAAAGCGTAGGACCGCCCAGGAGGTTGTAGGCAATATAAAACCTCCGGTTCAAAAGCGTAACATTGTCAGAGAAAGAGAGACAACAGAAAGAGAGACAATAGAAAGGCCCTCGACCTCTGTTGTCAAAAGAACCGCTACTGAAAAGCTACCATCAGGAAAGCCATCGAATAGTGGCCCTCGAATAGCTAGAATGCAAACCTATGCTCAGGCCGCGGCATTCGAAGGAGCGAAAAACGTTGAAACTTCGCCGGACCGTGTTTCTCATGTTTTCTCAGTCATTCTCGAGAAACTTGAAGAACAATGCAAAATAAACAAAATTATTCTCGATCGCTTGCTTAAGCTCGAAAATAATTCACAGAAAACGCGTGCTTCAAAAATAACATGAATGAAAAACCAATGTTAAAAATATGCACTTGGAATGCAAACGGGCTTTTACAAAAACTCGGCGAATTGGAAATATTCATACGCGAGAAAGATATTGACATTTGTTTGATTTCTGAAACTCACGTGAAAAAGGGATCGAATTTAAAAATAAAAGGCTATAATGATTTCCACGCTTGTCACCCATCGGGAAACGCCAGAGGTGGATCATCATTGCTTTTTAAAGACTGCATTGAACAATACGAAGACCTGAAGATAGAGCTTGAAACTATGCAACTGTGCACAATTCGAGTTAAAAATAGTCAGCGTACTCTTAGAATTTCATCTATCTACTGTCCACCGCGTTCCGCGCTTGAAAAAAGTGATTATACTAACCTGCTTAAATCGCTCAAACCAAATTTCATTATTGGTGGCGATTTTAACGCGAAACACACGTTCTGGGGCTCCAGATATATCTCGCGAAAAGGTAGAATGCTCTATGGGGCAGGTATGGAATACAGTTGCGATTTCCACTCGACGGGCAAACCGACCTACTGGCCAACTGATACTTCAAAACTACCTGATCTCATAGATTTCTTCGTCGTGAAAGGAATACCTTCGAACCACATTAAAGTTGAAGAGAGCTTTGATCTATCATCTGACCACTCACCGGTTATGTTAACATAACAGAGCCAGCGAGATTAACTGGTAGAAACACTAACTGGGGAGGCTTTAGGAACGAAATAGAAGAGAATGTTGAACTGAGTGTTCCACTTACGACACCCTATGAACTTGAGGTTGAAGTTGATCGCTTCGTCGAGATCGTACAGCTCGCCTCCTGGAATAATACGCCTAATCCAAGGAAAACGCCGTCCAAATACGGGCTACGATATCCTCCCGAAATAAAAGAATTGGTCAACGAAAAAAGGAAGGCGCGTAAGAAATGGCAACAGACTCGAGCTCCGCAACATAAAACACATTTGAATTATTTGTGCAAGAAGACAGTTATTAAGGATTTTAAAAATCGTGCGATAGGTTCTTACCTTGAAAGTTTAACAGCGAAAAAAGATTCCAATTATTCACTTTGGAAAGCTGTAAAAGGCACCAAAAGGCCCAAAATCCCCGCACCGCCAATTAGAATAAATCGAAATGAATGGGCAAGGGAAGATAAGGAAAAAGCGGACGTTTTCGCCGCTCATCTAGAAGAAACTTTTAAACCGTACGATGGCCAAGCGATCCACGACAATACTAATAGGGCGGAATCACAATCTGACGATTCAACACTCACTAGTGCAACGTTAAGTGAACTAAAACGTAAAATCGAATCCCTAAAACCTAAGAATGCTCCTGGTTATGATTTGATCACCGGAGAAGTTCTGAAAGTTCTACCAAGGAAAGCATTAGTTAAGCTTCTTCATATTATAAATGCCGCGCTCAGACTAAAACACGTGCCGAGTCAATGGAAAGTCGCGGAGGTCATAATGGTTTTAAAACCAGGAAAACCGCCAAATGAAGTAAAATCGTATAGACCGATTTCCCTTCTTCCAGTCATTTCCAAAGTCTTCGAGAGAATATTGCTTAGACGCCTACAACCGGTTATTGAAGACAATAATCTTATCCCTGACCACCACTTTGGGTTCAGAACAAAGCATTCGACGATTGACCAAGTACATAGAACTACTGACGTAATCGAGAAAGCATTTGAAGAAAAAAAGATTTGCTCAAGCGTATTCCTTGACGTCTCACAAGCCTTTGATAAGGTGCGGCACGACGGCTTGAAATTTAAATAACGACAAGTTTTCCCCGCAAGCCTATATGATATTCTAGAATAGACTCTTCGGTGTTACAAATGGAAACGAATACTCGGAGCTAAAAGAAATTTCGGCCGGTGTACCGCAAGAAAGCGTCCTTGATCCGCTTCTCTATCTGTTATATACTCGCGATATACCAAGGGAAGATGGCACTAACCTTGCTTCGTTCGCCGACGACACAGCTATCCTAGCAGTAGGTAACACAATCGAAGAAACTACTACAAAACTGCAAACCGCAGTGAATAAGGTAAATGAATGGACAAGGAACTGGCCCTCAATGAAACTAAATCTGTTCACGTGAATTTCACCTATAAGAAAACTAATGACTTGCCAATTTTTCTAAACTTGGCCCGAATACCCTTTGCAAACGAGGCCAAATACCTGGGAATGACACACGACGCAAAGCTGAAATGGAGTTCGCACGTGAAAATGAAACGTAAAGAACTCGATATCAAATATAGAGAAATGTACTGGTTACTCGGAAAACATTCCCAGCTCAGTACTGAGAGCAAACTGCTTTTATACAAGCAAGTGCTAAAGCCGGTGTGGACCTACGGTATACAACTTTGGCCTTGTACCAAGAAAACAAATGTCAATATTCTACAAACTTTTCAAAATAAAGTTCTTAGAGAAATTGTACAAGCACCATGGTATATTAGAAACGACGATATCCATAGGGATCTCGGAATTCCAACAATCGAAGCTGAAACTAGAAGCTTCGCGATAATGCATAGAAACCGACTAATCGAATATATCAACAATACAGTCCGACAAATCTTGGACGAGAGCAATTTATTACGCCGACTACAAAGAACGAAACCGTTTGACTTGGCAAGATAAGATTAACCGCGTCTAATTTGCGGAACACGCAGGATCTTTCATTGGAAAGTAACCTGTCAAAAGTTTTTATTTAATGATAGAAAAATTGCTTGATAAGTTATATCTTAGTTGCAGTATCTAACAATCTTTAGAAGGGTGGTGTTTTTAGTCAGTAAAAATCTGACACTACTATGAGAACAAGCTTGCTATTCTCATAGGTAGTGTCTTTGGAAGATTTTCACCTACCCTCGGATAAAAAAAAAAAAATATCCGGCTCGAAGGACCAAAAATGTTTTTGATACTTGCATTTAACTTCAATCACTTATTTCCAAATGGACTGTACTTTTATTTTTCTTCCAAAAAATACACATACATACATGATCGACAGTTGTTGAAGCAAACAAGACAATGTATGGGAAATTACGTTACATATAAATACATAAGTGAGAACCGTAAGGTTCCGTAAGCAAAACAAGTTTATGCATTGTGACAATTTGCATATATACATACAATTAGCATAGCGTGATGCGCTTTATGTATTTTACTCTGTGAATAAATTACAGTATAGTATGAAAGTTTATAACCAAAATTAAAAAAAATAGAAATTACATATTAAGTTTTACGTCGTTAATTCCTGAACACCCATAGTATTTATCTAGCCTTTCTTTGGTTTCGGTGAATTTTTTTTTACGTAAAAAATAATGCTTAATCAGCACCCGAAATTCACTTTTTTCCATTGTTATTAAAATCGTAGAGGTTTATCGCTTTGAATTGCTCTCGAACACAAAGTAAATGACGCCGGCTACTCAAAATTTCACAGTAGTCTAATAAGAGATGACAGTTGGCGATAGTAAAATAAAAATTAACAGTTACTGAGCAAACAGTTCAAAAAGTCACTGAGGCACTTTGCCTCGTATGTTTTCGATTGGGTCGGTAGGTACATGCTTGCATTCATTGTTCATTCATTAATGCCTACAGATGAGAGATAATTTTTAATTTCCATTTTCCTTGGAACATAAAATACTCAACGGAAAATATATAATAACCGTAAGCATTTAGGAAAGGAATTAAAGAATTGTTTTTTTTTTATGCATAGTACCTACTATTATAAGTATTACATTCATTATGGTTGCTTCTAGCAGGCCGTTGCTTGTAGGCAATCCCTTATTTTTGGCTGAAGCTGTCAGTCTATTTAATACTTAGTTTATGATAAACATAGCTTATAGCTTGCCGATGGGCGAACAGGCGACAAAATGTTTGCGTGTAAATAACACGGAGACTACAAATTGGTTCTGCAAAATTTACGACGACTGTCTATGAACCTTGTTAATTGTCATAGCGAAAGTTATTGTCATAGTAAAGTAGGAAACCGGACATTTACCAAAATTACGTGGGTTCCAAGTATAAGTTTGGCTAATTCTAAGGGTAGCAGATTCCTCCATATATAGTTCAAGAGAAGTCAGTGCAGTCCAGCTGTGGGCTTGTTTTTCATCGCGCTGGTTTTCCCCATACATGTTAATCTTTGTATGGACTTGATTATGCTGGAGTTTGGTGTCCACCTCCTGCCAAAGATGCGGTTGCATGCCTTTCTTCACTCATTGACGTTCGGCTTCCAATTATGTTTTCTATCAAGGATCATACACTCCGTTCCAACTGAATAGGTACAAACTTTTTAAAATTTTTGTCGCTCAATATTTCCGTATAATGTACATGAATCTATAATTTAATGATGCTAACTATTTGTCTATGATGTTGCTAAAAGAAATGAGAAAGAATATTTCAAAAAGCACCGTTATTTTTCCTCTGGCTCTCTTGCAAAGCATTTCATACGGAAAAATGCAGTTTTTTTTTGCGTCAACTGAATAGGTACAAATAACGAAATCATCAAAAAACGCCCATAGGAAATAAAACAAGTTTTTCTTATCAAATTATTTCATTTATTGTTTCTAGTAGTGGGTACTGCCTCCTTTGTTCATTAAAACTTCACAAATTCGGTCTGGCATGGAATCATAAAGCGACTTTAACAAGTCCAGCGAAACTTCACTCCAGGCTAATTTAATGGCAGCAATTGGACATCCTCTGTCTTCTAATTGATGACCAGACTCGTAGACTTTCCGGACTAACCATCCCCATACGTTTTCCATGAGGTTCAGGTCCGGTGAGTATGGTGGCCACTGCAGCAATCCCACATTTTGCTCACTTATCCAATTTTTAACTATCCGCGCCGTGTGGATAGGTGCGTTGTCCTGCTGGAAAGTCCAATTTATCGGTCCAAAAAAACCGCTGAATTTAGGAAAATTTCTTTCCAATATTCCTTTGTAAGTTTTCGCGGTTCCGTAGTAGGTAACCGCTCCCCACACCATAACACCACCCTCTCGGCTATGATGTCGGGCTAAAAAACGTTCCTCTTTTCTTACATCGTGAAAGTAGTAATTAAAGCCATAAGGTCCATCAAAATTAAACATGTTTTTCATCTGAAAAAACAACGTAACGCCATTGTTCTTGCAAAAAAAAAAAACTGCATTTTTCCGAATGAAATGCTTTGCAAGAGAGCCAGAGAAAAAAAAAAAACGGTGCTTTTTGAAATATTCTTTCTCATTTCTTTTAACAACATCATAGACAAATCATTAAATAATAGATTCATGTACATTATACGGAAATATTGAGCGACAAAAATTTGAAAAAGTTTGTACCTATTCAGTTGGAACGGAGTGTACTTCGTATTTCGATCTATTTGCCACCTTTTGTTTGTGAACACGACACGACAACCCCGACCCCGCATTGCTTTGTCCACGTACTGAGTGTTCTTAGCATTTCCACACCTTTGCCTTCAATATAAGCATGTTGGGCAGAGTAAATCGCACTGTCATCTAGCCGACTACGTATTAAGAGAGACGTTCATTAGTTTTTCAGAAGTTTTTAAGATGAATGATGTCGGAATTATCGGCCTGAACTCTTTTGTATGATGTGCCTAGATTTCCCCTTCTTCGGAGTGAAGACTACCCCGACCTAGAAATGTAGGCACATTCCAGATTGCGAATGCAAAGTCTTTTTAAGACTGGCGTAATAATCCTCTTAGATTTCTGGAGCATGATTGGAAAAATATCGTCCACTCCAGGGGATTTGAACGGCGAGAATGTATCTATCGCCCTGTTTAGTTTGTCTTTGGTTTCTAGTTCTACTGGGAACTGTCGCTATCTTCTTATAAATAAAATTGGTGTAGTTCTGTTCGACTTAGAATGAATTTGACTGCCTGTCTTTAAATGCAAAAATCTTAGAAACTACTGAATATATTTTGGTGTACTTTTCACAGGCCTATAGAGCAGACCTAGGCCTACAATCTCCACTTTGTTTTAACTCTATATCTCCACAAATTCCGGAAAAAATTGTTTCGCTTTTTTCTTTGCAACGCTTTGCGTTCGAAACAACTGGGAGCATTTAAATATAGTAAATACCACCTTATAGAGGACATCTGCAGGTTCCAGTTAGGATATCTATTTACTCGATAACTTAAAAGCTTTTTGAATAAATAGGCAAAATTTAAATAATTTCTTCGATTTTCACCTTGGTGAGTTGATATGCACTTCATTCTCAAATCAAACATGCACGCAATATAATGACATCTCTTTTGACATTATTTTACTATTGCGAGGGAGAGGGAGACAGACATAGGCAGTATTTTGTTTAGTTTGCTAGCAAAAAGGAAATGTCAAATCAGTGATCACAGACTTTAGAAGCAGGTTATCCCACGGTTATACCAAAAAAAAATTCCTTCTATCCATCGCCAAAATTTAAAAAATCCCACATTTATGCCACGAAATATTAAATTTTAAAAAAATGTATTTCATTAAATTTAGTCTTTTTTTATTATTAACAAATACAAGTTACAATAGGCGTATTTTTTTTTAGCTTCGATTTCAGCAAAGCAAAGTAAAGTAGGATTTTCAGCACGCAATTACAACAACTTTTGCGAGTCCCGAAGTGTCAAGTATAGCGTAGTTGTTGTAATTGAGTTATGAAAATCCTACTTTACTTTGCTGAAATCGAAGCTCAAAAAAAACATGCAATATGAAAGCTAACAAAAATAAATACATACATATGTATTTGAAAATGGCTGGTATGCAAACAACTTTATTTCGAAAGGTTTGATTCGCAAACTGTCTTGCGATGTCGGTTTTGCCGCAGAAGAAAATGAATTCATTCATATACCTATTTTGAATGACTTTTTTCTAGGTAGGTAGGTAGGAGTGGCGGTTTAACTAAAAACCCAAGTAGCATCATGTGCCGTTTTGTTACCACAACTCATTTGACCCGGTTGTTTAAGATTATCAATAGGAGGTTTTAGATCCAGCCTGTGGAATTCAAGAAGGTTATCAATTCTCTAATACCACATTTCGAGACCTGTTCAAGGGAGTCGAAGAAGGGTCTACCAAGAGATCTTTGTCTGGCCCTAGCTAGTGCCGGACAAACGCAGAGGTAGTGAGTGAGTGTTTCCTTTTCGGCTGCGTCATTACAGCTACGGCAATGTGTATTATGTGGGATGCCAAGTCTTAATGCATGTTCCCCTATTGGCCAATGGCCTGTGATTATCGCTGTTATTCTGGCAATATCTTTGCGTGATTTGCTTAGGAGGTAGGTAGTTTTTTCCGTGCTGTAGTTTGGCCACATCCTTCTGGATACGATACAGTTCGTCAGCCTCCTCCATCTGAGGTTTGCCTTCGATAGGAATTCTGAGGAGATCTTTGCTTTGACTGCTCCGAGCGGTATGTGCACCGATTCCGCAAGTGAACAGTGAAGGGCAGAGCCTTGCCTGGCCAGCTCGTCAGCATGTTCGTTTCCGTAAACGTTGCTATGACCTGGAACCCAGATCAGGGTGACCTTGAACTGGTCAAGCGAGGCCAGCTCCTTGCGGCATTCTAATACTAATTTTGAGGTTATATTGACTGAGGCGATAGCCTTGATGGCAGCTTGACTATCAATAAAAATGTCTATCTTTTGCCTCGGAAATATGTTTGTCTGAAGTTTGATTTGACGACAGGCCTCGCGGATGGCCAGTAATTCCGCCTGAAACACACTGGCCGTATCCGGTAGCCTAAAGGATTTTGCGATGTTAAGAGACTCAGAAAAAACACCTGCACCTACTCCACAGTCCATTTTTGAACCGTCTGTGTAGATTGTTAAGTTCGTGTCCCTGTTCAACCGGCCATCCTGCCAATCTAATCTTGAAGGGAATTTTACTTTAAAATGTTTAGTGAATAACATTTTGGGAGTGATATAGTCCGTTGAGGGTGGTATAAGTTCTCTTGATAGAGAAAGCAGAATGTTGCTATGGCCGTAGGGTTTCGCAGACCAGCACCCCGACTCTCTGAGTCTGATCGCGCTATGTGCTGTGATGCTTGTAATGTGAAGGTCTAAAGGTAACAGATGCAGAAGGACTGTAAGGGCGTCAGACGGTGTTGTCCTTAGAGCGCCTGTGGTGCCTATGCATGCAGTTCTTTGTACTTTGTTTAGTTTGATTATGTTGTAAGATTTACTTAGAGCCGGCCACCAAACTATTGACCCGTAGGTAAGGATTGGTCGTACGACGGCTGTGTACATCCACAGGGTCAGTTTTGGTTGCAGGCCCCATCTTTTACCAAATGTTCTATTGCAGGCGTAGAAAGCAATGCATGCTTTCTTTACCCGCTGTTCGATGTTAAGTTTCCAGTTGAGCTTGGGATCCAGGATTACTCCTAGATACCTAGCGCTGGTGGATAAGGATAGCTGTTGGCCGTTTAGGCGAGGAAGAGTGAAGTCGGGTATTTTCGTTTTAGTGGTGAAAAGCATCAGTTCGGTTTTGCTCGGGTTTACACCTAGACCACACCTCCTGGCCCATGTGCTAACCTTCCCGAGAGCATTTTCCATAATTTCACTAATTACGGAAGGAAACTTCCCTGATACCAGTATCACCATATCGTCCGCATATCCGACCACTTTAATTCTTTCTCTGTCTAACGTTACGAGTATTTTGTTCATCACTATGAGCCACAGCAGTGGTGAGATAACACCTCCTTGGGGTGTCCCTCTGCTGGCAAATTTTGTTGTATTGCTATTACCTAGTGTGGACTGAATTATTCTAGTACTAAGCATAGAGACAATCCATAGACTTAGATGATTCTCTATCCCTAGCTCTGTAAGGGAGTCCAGAATTGCTTCAGTGTGTACATTGTTGAAAGCCCCTTCTATATCTAGAAAAGTTGCTAAGGTGTATTCTTTATAGTGTATTGACTTTTCGATTGTTCGCACTACCTCATGAAGAGCCGTTTCCGTTGATCTTCCTTTAAGGTAGGCATGCTGTGCCTTGGATATTGATATTTCTATTGTACCACGCAGGTGGTTATCTAGAAGTCGCTCGAGGGTCTTCAGAACAAAGGAGGTCAGACTGATTGGCCTGAAATCTTTCGCGATTTCATGACCGCGTCTACCTGCCTTTGGGATAAAAATGACTCTCACTTTTCTCCAAGAATGAGGAACATGGTTGTTGAGTAAAGAGCTCCTAAAAATCGGTATGAGCCATGAGATCGCTATGTCTTGGTTTTTTTGAAGCATAATAGGCAAAATGCCATCGGGGCCCGGCGATTTATATGGAGCGAAACTGTTTATAGCCCAGGAAACTTTTTCCTCTGTGATAATGGATGTTATGTTATCCCAGGCGCTGGGTTGCGATCTTTGTGCATTGTTACACCCTGTGCTGTAGTCTTTGCACCCTGGAAAGTGGGTATTCATTAAAAGCTCTAGAGACTCTGCAGTTGACTCAGTCCACGCTCCATCCGTCTTTCTCAGAAGAGAGGGGTTGGAGTGCTCTGTGGATAGAATTTTACTTAGCCTTGCAGAGTCTTTAAGAGTTTCGATAGATTCGCAATAATCTATCCATGACTGTTTCTTAGCCACTCTGATAGATTGTTTGTATAGTTTAAGGCAGTCTCGGTAGGGCTGCCAATATTTACACCTGTGGCAGATATTGAAAGTCTCCCTAGTCAATTGTCTGAGATTTGAGAGTTCCTTGTTCCACCACGGAGGTAGGGTTTTTTTACTGTTATTGACCGGACACGAGACTCTAAAAGCAGTACTAAAGGCTTTTTCGAAGGCCTTTACTTTTGTTTCGAGTTCTGTGTTCGAGGTGATTTTTGGGTTTGGAAATTTGTGGAGTTTAGATTTAATGACTTCATTAAACTTCGGCCAATAAATTTTTCGGGGATTTCGGAAAGGTTTCGGTTTCTCGATATCGAGATCTATATCAAAGAGTATCCAGTTGTGGTCTGAAAAGGATTTCAGATTGGATACTCTCCAATTTTGGACTTTCATAATGCTGTTGTTTTTGCCTATTGTGATATCTATAACATCCTCCCAACCATTAAAACTATCCGTACTCGGAAAGATAAAAGTTGGAGTGCTACCTCTATTGAAAATGGACAGATTGTTTTCGATAATATAATCAAAAAGAGACTCACCGCGTTCGTTTGTTTCTGAGCTTCCCCATAGCACGTGTCTTGCATTGGCATCACAGCCCATCAGCAGATCAGACTTCGCTTTGGTAACGAGCTCATGTACTTCCTCTGGTGGAGTTCTTCGGTCATGTGCCATGTAGACGGAAGCAATTTGCAGGTCCGTGCCTCCCGCACTCTCCAGTTTAACTACTGTTAAATCAGACGAGCTAAAATTTGGACATATAAAAGCTTTAATATGTTTTTTAGCTAAAATGCAGGTTCTTGGCTTACCATGGCTGTTGTTATTTCGGTTGTAAAAAAGGTTATACTGGCTGTCGTTTAGGCCCTTTATGGTGGGGCCGTTTACCCATGGTTCTTGAATTATGCTGATGTCGATGTCTTCCTCCTTAAGGAGAATCATCAGGTTATCTGTAGCACATTTAGAGTGCTTCAGATTAATCTGCACGACTTTCAGCATTGGAGTTTACGGTGGTAGGGTTGGTTTGGTCTGTGGGTTGGTTGGTCACGATCAACATGTCCTCCAGCAACTTGCTGGCGCCGTCGACTTCGTCGAAGTCGTCGGTCTGGCCTGAGGATCGGAATATTTTGACTTTGGCGTGTCTGATGCCGAAGCGAAGTTTGCAGCCGATCTTCTCGATCAGGTCCGCGCTGTCTTCAGTAATCAGCATCAGAAACGAGAGTGTGTTGTTGTGTGGTTCCTCTGCCTTGATGACTTTCCAGTCATCCATGGGAACCGTCGGGTTGTGGAGCTTAAGACAGTTGATAAGCTTATCACTGTCAATGGTCATGTTAGGGAGCCAGATGCGTATTCTAGGTCTTCTCGGAATCTCCCTGGCTAGGATCACCTTGAGTCTCAAGCCGTCCCAAGCGTCACGTATCTCGTGAACGCAGCCAACTAGAAATTCCTTCGAAAACCTGTCTTCGCATTTGATGACCCTGTACCCTCTTACGACATCGGCTGAGTCAAAGCAGGGAAGTGGTCCGCCTTGGTTGTTGATGAGATAGTTGTTGACCATCTCAGACAGCTTATTTTCGATAGCGCCCCATGCGTCGCTCACTGTTTTACCGCCGGTAGACAACTCATCTACCAGTGCGATTTGTAGGTCGTCTCTAACAACCTCACTGACAGTTCGTGCCGATTGGGTCGCTGATGTTGATGGAGCGTTTTGACGGTTTGTGGACAGCTTGGCTACCTTACTCCTCTGAGAGTCAGTCTTGACCACCTCAAGAGAGCGGTTCCGCTTTGTGGCCTCCGTTTTACGCGCTTGTGGCTGTGGCTGTGTGTCTTTGCGGAAGTTGACGTACTCATCAACAATCCGCTGACATTTCTCTTTATCAGCCAGGTCCCGCGGAGAAACCGTACCGGCCTCCTCGTTCTTGGTAATCTTACCCAGAATGAAGATGGCTCTCTTGTACGCGCTTTTCCGACGGTTACCGGCTGATTTGTGGCTGGTTTCGCGTCTTTGGGCACTGGTGCTAGTGTCCTGCGCGGTGGATGAAGAGGATGTGGATGGTTTTGGGAGCGCTGCTAGAGTGGAACTCCTCTCCAAGCTGCTGCTGCCCACTACTGTCTCCTGGCTAGAGGCTAGTAGGTCATCTTCGGATGACATGTTAAAAATTGTTTTGTTTTCTCCTTTTTTCTAATCAAGAAAATATTTAGTTTGATCGTAGGTTGACTAATTTTTTTTATTCTTAAAGCATTTTAAGAACAAAAATTTAACAAAAATTAAGATCCATTTTTTTGTACTATGAGGTTTGAAAAATTCCTTTGACCCTTTTAACTTATTGCCGATCTGGTATCACTGTCAAATAAGAATAATGCGACGGAGAATGAGACAGAGGCAGTATTTTGTTTGGTTTGCCAAGGAAAAAAAAGCCATAAAAGATGTGTCAAATTTGTAGGAAATATTTGTTTATCTCTGTTTTGCTTTCCAAAAAAAAGTATCTTCGTCTTGCTCTCTTGGTCAGTTCCTATGTCTCTCATTCATTCATAAATCCTGTACACACCTGGTACCGTAACGGTAATAAGAAGCGAAACGATTTATTCTATGTAGAGGTAAGAACTACATATTTTCTACTCTCTGCACAAACGCAGGTGAATATGTGTATAGTCTATTAAATAGGAAGGAGAGAGATGCCTTATCATTAAAGAGTAAAGCGGCCCATACACCTCATATACTTGCTTGTGCAATGCAATCATTTCATAAACTATGCATCAAAGAGGATCTACAAATAGAGAGTCAGCTTACTTGCCCCTAACCGATTTTCCCCGCAAATTTTGAATATGATATACATCACATTGTTTTTAAAAACATAGGAATTTTTTTTTTTTTTTTTATAATAAACACGCACTAAAGAGGTTATGACTACTCTTATGGTGTAGTTTGAAGTACACAGCGCGGGCGTTACATTCAGACTTTCAAAGGATAAAATAATAATATTAGTTAGTCCCACCTCAGGATTTATGCTTATTACTGCGCCTTGATCAATATCACTAGGATTATGTGTGAGTTCTTTCCTTAAAGAAAAGTTTCAATTTTAAAACTATTACATGCGTCATTTGTTAACAAATTCCAGGTTTAAATTCACTGAACATTTGTAATACATATTTGTATCAACTATCAACTGATACAATTGTATCCGCTTTTCAATCGCACTACAGCGGGTGAAGGTATGAAAGGTATAGACACTTTTGCACCGTCTTTGTCCTGCTCTTTTGGCCAATTTATAATTTAGATTTCATTTCATTTTATTCATCCATAAATCGCATTTTAAATTTAGATGGAACGTGGTGTGTGGGCGGCTTGGAATTGAAAGAGATAGGGTGTGAAATGTATACGGGACTGAAAGAGAGTGATTTACAATTTGAAACGAATACCTGTAACGGTAATAAGAAGAAAGATGAATTATTTTATGCAATGGTACGAACTAGGAAATATCTCTTATTCGATAACTCAGGCGTTATGAGAAAAACATATTTTTTGCGAAAAAATGCCCCCCTACAAGATAAGCAAATTTCTTAGATTTTATTTTTCCATGAAATTTTCTGAAACAGGCGAAGGCAAGGCACGGGCGAAGCCGGGGGTTTCAGCTAGTTGTTAATAAAACTATAGGTACCGATTAGTCTGATTTGTAGTACAACCCGGAAAGTAGAGCAGCCAGGTCTCTCCTCAGCCTTGGAGGCTTTGACTGAGTTGATTTTTCGGGCTTTGACCTATTCAATACGGAAGGCATTCCACTCTTGGTCCAGTCTTCTTCCTTTCCAAGTCAGGTTCTGCTTTCTTTACTTCTGGCTTCTGTGCTACAGATTTTTGAACCCATTTAGCTGCCGTCTGTTCTACTACTGTACTGGGCAGCCTGTTGTTTTCCACTAAGGCTGAGTCTTCATCTCGCCGTCTCGCATTGGCTCCTATGTGTCTTCTGCAGCTTTCCACCCGAAGCAGCACTACTTGTTGACGGTTCTTGGAGTAAGAGGTTTTCTCCCTTCTCCGACATTATCTGAGAATCACTTTTTCCGAAGTTCTTGGTGCCCGATTCGTTTAGACCAGTCCCTTTGGAGGGACCCACGAGTAGGGGGAAGGGACTGTCGTTCTTTACTCAACCCCTTTACACAGAAAACGGGAATTAAATTCAAACTCGTCACGTGGTTCGTGAGTTACGTGGACACAAACGAAAAGCATTTCATTTTTATATGTATAGATAGATAAAGTGTTAAAATAAATATGGCGATACTGCGATCTTTTCTATTACTACTATAACCCAAAGAAAACTGTTGGCGACAAAATAGTTTTAAGTGTGATTCAAAGCTTTAAACGGGTCTCCTGAAAATAACACATTTTCGATTAAATGTTTTTAGATTAGATTAGATTAGATTTAGATTTTATTCAGTATTCTATATGTTGCTAACATTTTTGAGTTTTTTAATACAAATCTTATATGACATGGCAAAAGGCGTCTGTCAGATTAACAGTTATGATAATATACTTTATTAATAATTGTGTATTAGATGCATAAAAGTAACATTGTGATCTTTACTATACCAATAAATAAATAAATAGCATATTATAGTATTTGTCTTAGTTAAAATTCTTCTCTTAATATTTTGTTTCTATAACATAGCGCACCTTTGACAAATTTATACAAAGCCATCCAATTTCTTCCATTGAGCCAATAAAGAACTTCATCCGTTGTATAAATGGCTTTTCCAAGATATAGTTTTCTAAGCTCTATAAGCATTGGACAAACTCCTGTGAAGTGCATTATGTCTTCTCGGGCGTTCATATTACAAACACTGCATTGGATTGGAAGATCTGGGCGATGTGGCATGTAGTTTAACATCAAAAGCTCTCCTCTTGTTTTAAAAAGTGTTGATATTTGGTCAACTCCGGCGCTTACATCAAAATAGTTTATCTTGCTTGAGTCATGTATCAATTTCGAGTTGTAATCTCTATAGATGGATGACCGCGCTTCCTCAATAAATGATTCGTGTAACTTTTCATCGAGCACCTTACGTATATTATACAATTCAGCTTTCATCTGCTGAGAATTTCCCACTACTAGATGTAGAGGACATTCAGTTCTTTCAGCCAGCTCCTTCCACTGTTCAAAACATGATAATTTTTTTTCAAGTGCAATTGTTGCCACAATCCTAGGTAGTCGCGAAGCGTTCATATTAAGAACCTTAAGTATATAATCAAAGTTGAGTTTCAAAGTCGCAATGAACATCGTTGGGAGTCCTGTCTCAATGTGAAGCATGTACGTGGGTGTCGTCCTAGGAAGGTGGAGTATTCTCTTCAGAAAGAAACGTAACAACGGTTCCACAGAGTCATGTTGTTGGTATCCCCATACCTGTGCTGCATATAGTAGAATTGATCTGGATGTTGAATCAAAGGTCTGGTACTTTGCCCGCAGACTTATGTTTTTATTTTGCATACATGTTTTCCAGGTTGTGTTTATAGCTGTTTTCGCGTTCTTCAGTTTTTCATCTAAATGGACCTTCATGTTGATTTTTGGGGTTAGTGTTAGCCCAAGATATTTATAGCGCTTCACTATCACAACTGGTTTTCTATCGTACTTCCACACATAATTTCCGTGTCGATGCCTCTTGCCTCTGCCTTGTTTAATAGGATCAACAGTCTCTTGGTTTGGCAAATGCACAACAATATTCTTCTCGTTAGACTTCTGGATCATGCGTTCTATCTGGATCTCAAGATTAACACATCTCTCTTCTGTCTCAGCAATCTTTTGTTCAAGTGCTTGTTGTCTCTCGCTAAAAATCGCCCTTTTGTCCGTCAGCCCGTCCAGATCTGCTTTTGTAGCCAAATGTTTAAGATGATCATTTAACTTTGTATCCAGCAGCCGGCTTAAATCGTCAACGGACATATTACTAACTACCATCTTAGTGAATTGTAATCTCTTGCTATCTAGTGACGCGTCTGGGGATACTTCTCCTATATTTCGTTTAATCATGAATGTCTGCAGAAGGCCTTTTCCGTCGGACTTTGGCTAGCTATATAGATTTTGTATCTTAAATTCTAAGTCTTACTTTTTGTTGCACTGTTTATAAATCACACTTTTTTTCTATTTGCACAAACAATTGACTTTTGGCCTGTTTTATTTATTTAATTATGTAAAAAAAAAGCAAAAAAAAGAACAGAAGCTTATTATAATTGCGACTGTCTGATTCAACTGTCAAAACGTCAATTCGATTAAATGTCATTTTATTGTTTGCTCATAACTCATAAGCTTTCATTTGAAAGATGGTTTTTTATTTTAAATTTTAATCAATGCCTGCTTTTAACATTCCGAAATTTGTGTGGTCTCCTGATCAATTTATTTAGCTTTAAAAAGACCAATGACATAGCCATTCAACACTTTAAAAAACAAAAAAAAAATATTGCTAAATGCTAAACCCCTGTATTAATAAAAAAAAAAAAAATGCCATCCACTCTCTAACACGTGTTTTAGGATTAGGACTGATAGGATAGTGACCCTATCCGTTTGTTAAGTTTTCTCATTAATAAACATATTCCATCTACATGTTAGCTATTCGCTAAATTAATGACCAAAATACAAAGACTAGCATGTATAGGTACAACCGGCGCAATAAGGACAACACCTACTGCTGGAATGGAGGCTATCCTCAACTTGTTACATCTAGATCTATACATTCAAGTATCTGCAGCTAAAAGTGCCCTCAGGATCAGCCAAACAAAAAGCTGGAAACCCTACATAACGGGACACACACAGATTCTTAATAAATATGTGGGAGATGCGGTCATCTCTGACTACTTGTCTCCCCATCTTGACTTCGACATACCATTCTCCTGCTATTTCTCCAGCAGGGAGGAATGGAACACAGATGAACCCACAAAAGGAAAATCGATATCCATCTACACAGATGGCTCTATGATGGACCGTGGAACAGGTGCTGGAATCTTCTCTGAAGAGTTAAATATACACCACTCAATCAGATTACCTGATTACAGTAGTGTCTTTCAGGCGGAGGTTCTGGCAATCGCTAAAGCTGCCCATATGGTGGCAATGTTATCAATACCAAATTATGATATTACCATATTTATTGACAGCCAGGCGGCTATAAAAGCAGTATCTGCTATAGAAATAAAATCAAAGCTAGTTCACCGCTGCCGTGAAGAGCTTAAGGTTCTCTGCTCGCAGCACACCACGTGTCTCTGCTGGGTCCCTGGACACAGTGACAAAACCGGCATTGAGATGGCTGATTAATTGGCAAGAAATGGTTCTGCTATGGATCAAGATCGGGCGATTAATTCTGTCAAACCACCACTCTGTAATTTCAGAGAAAGGGTGGAAAATAAGACCCGGATGAAAGCCAACAACAGGTGGAAAGAATTAACCACCTGCGAAATAACACGGAAGCTTTGGCCGGAATACAATCCAAGTCGGACTATCAAGCTTATGCGGTTTGATAGAACGTCGATGTATAAACTGGTAGGGGCCCTAACGGGTCACAACTTCCTAAGATATCACACAATGAAACTGAAACTCAAGAATGACGATATATGCAGGGGTTGCGGCGACGAGGAGGTACACGAGGACACACCTCACTTCCTCTGTCAATGCCCAAGTCTCTATCACTTGAGGAATAGAACACTTGGAAGATACTACTTCCATGACATACCTACATGAACTTTCAGAGATATCTTTATCTAATCTAAACCTAACCTAACCTAGCTATTCGCTCTTTATCACCTAACGCGTAGTACGGAGATGATCCGAAACGAAATTTTTCAGTGGACAGCGGAAAGTCTGCGAAAAGGCAGCGGAAAATAATTTGTGGAGGGTTCCATCAGCTGCTACACAAGTAGCAGTGTTACCATCACTTTCTTTTTATCTCCGATTAGGATACTCGAACTTTTCGCTGGCTCCTTAAAACTTTCATTTGGGAATTGTCCTAATAAATTTTGACTATTTATTTTAAAGTTTGGTGATTTTTAGGATCCTGACCTGAGGTAGGCGCAGTGGCTTAGTGGTTAGTGTGTTGGACTACTAAGCGAGGGGTCTCAGGTTCGAATCCCGCAAAACCCCAAATTCCAACTCAGGGTTTTTTCAATGCACCACCTCTCGCGAACGTCTAACAAACATCCGAGAGTATAACTGTCTTGAAAGAGCTTCTCAATCGGCCGTTTGGAATCGGCATAAAATCTTAGATCCCTTCCATTCGTTCCAAAAATTAAAAACTCACACAAAACGAATGGTTGCGAGAAGCTGGGCCCAGGGTTAGTTTATCAAAAAAAATTGGCATTTATCTTTAAATATCATTCAATCTTTCGCCTGTTCATGAATTCATCACAATTTAGTTTAATTTACTTACCTAATATTTTTACTCTCAAAAATTACTCGCACGTGAATCTCATTGTGTGATTATCGCAGAAAGGAAGCCCAAATGCAGATTTTGATTCTTTAATTGCTACCTACACCTACACAATCCTCACCAATTTCCCATTCAGTATCTGTGTCCCTTAATTCGGTACCTAACTCTCTCTTTCCTTTCCTTCTTAATGCGAGTCTCGAAAATTCGGCGAAATTATAGTATTATATAATATAGTGTATACCAGTGCTACAGCAAGTATTATAATAGGAGTATTGTACTCCTTTTCGTCTGCTGTACTCCTCAAAGACAAATTGTACTCCTATTTTTAATTTCGGATTTAACTATTTTCATATGCCTTGACATTTCTCTATCCAGTAAATTGCAAGACTAATTTTACTTTCTGGATGTTTTATTAAGATTTTTTTTTCGCCATTGTTGATTTTATTACATTCGTGTCGTTACAAACAATTGCGGATCCTGTAAATTCATTAAGGATAGATAGATGTTGAAACGGTGTTAAACAAACTGATTGTTGATTGCACTGACGAACACCCATTTTGATAATAAAGTCTTATGGCGTGGTGTTTCGGCATCAGATTAGACAGACGCCACCAAAACAACATAGCCGCCATAGGCTGTCTAAAGCGACCTGTCCCAATTGAAAAACTATTGACTAAAAATATATTACTTTTATTTTGTTCTGTACTCCCCAAAAAATGTATTATACTCCCCAACGAAATTATGAAGCGGCAGCCCTGGTGTATACCACCAGTGACTCTCTTCTGTCTTTGATGGGGTCAATTGTGCACAACTGCGTAGTAGAGATTAGAACATATGAGAGCAACGTATTTTACATGGTCAAATTATCTTTTTTTGAAAATATCTTGTAAACTATTAACTTTTCGGCAAAATAGTATTCAGCACATATATAGCTAAGAATATGATCTACAAAAAAGGAATTTATGTATTTTTTTTGTGAATCAAGAAATAAACCGTTTTTTTGGGCGAATGAAAATATTGTTTTCACCAGATTACTAATTACTCGAAAACCAATCGATGTATCGCTTCCATTGGTATTTGTCGTTTAACTAGAGGTTATACCGGATGTTGTGTGTAAATTTTAGCCTTCTATGTCAATCGGTTCTTGAGATAGACCTGGTAACAAAATTGGCTTAGTGGGTTCGGACAGACAGACAGACGGAGAGACATCCGAGCGAAACTAATAAGGTTCCGTTTTTTCCCTTTGGGTACGGAACTTTAAAAACATATCATTCCACTGAAATATTTAATTTCTTTACTGTTCCAAATGTCAGAAACTTTTTTTCTGATGGAATCCAATAGCGGTGGTAGTTGATTTGCTTTAATAATTTTCGTAGAGAACATTTTTTCTGTCAGAATTTTTGCTATGACCGCCTATTTTTAATTTATCATCGTTTAATAAGTGCCAATAAATTACAATGAAAATGTGCGTTTTTGATCTTTATATTTGAGTTTAGGTATTCTAGGCGCCAAAATTTTCCACATTGGGTCCCATACTTCTTATAAAATCTGGCAACACTGGAGTACAAGTGTCAAATTTTCGCAAGCGAATAATGTCCCGGGCAATAAACGTGTGCGAAAAGAGAGTGGTGAATTATACCAAGCAATCTACTACAACAAACTATCTTTCCGCCATCATTTCGCAGAATCTGCCTACCAGTTGCGTACTGCAAAACGAAAAAAGAGAGCGAAATTTTTCGTTCATGATTTCGTTCTGTCACTTTTGTATTGGATTGTTCGTTTCGGGTCATCTGCGTCTGCACGTGCAATTTCCATTGCATGAAAATTTTCATGAAATGACAGATTGCACGTGGAGACCACAAATTTCACAAAGAAACCAATTTCATGAGAAGTCTTGCACAGCTCATTTCATGGTATCGATTTCATGAAAATGGCTGCAATTCCTGTGCAGTTTGCCATTTGTTTTTTATTTGCACGATGGCTGAGTGGCGAATGGTCGCTTGTAGCGCTGAAACTAGGTATTGGAATAAAAGAGACAAGTATAGTCATGACAAGAATATGGTAGATGTCTGCTCAGCGACATTTCAACGAATGAAATTTCATGATGCCCACCCTACATTTCTTTGCATGACGGTTTCTTTTAATGCTATCAAGTTTGGCAGATTGATGAAAGAAAAATTGCACGTGGAGACACCGTGTAACGCACGACAGCACTATACGGAATTGTACTAAAAATTCTAGTACATCTTTCATATTTCGTATTTCAAGCGGTTGCTGTTCTCAGAAATTCAACGCCTATCTCTGATTCTCTCTTGTATAATGTTCAGATTTTACGCGTCATAACCATAACGGGCAGCAAGCACATGAGTTCTATCAGCGAAATGTACGGTAAGTTTGGCCATGAGTACCGCAAACGATTCTTCCTCTACTTTTTTGTCAGCGAACAAATTACGTATGAGTTCATAAAGCTCTGGACCCGACTAAGATAAGAAAAACGCTTTTTTCTGTTCATCTGTGACCACATTATAAGCATTAAAATGTTGGTTTAACTGGTCAACAAACGATTTCCAAGATTGTTTCTTTTTGTCAAACGG
Source organism: Cheilosia vernalis (assembly GCA_949126925.1). NCBI lineage: Eukaryota > Metazoa > Arthropoda > Insecta > Diptera > Syrphidae > Cheilosia > Cheilosia vernalis. The sequence goes on from OX421358.1 coordinate 49,298,798, forward strand.
CGGAAAAACGGGAATATGAGAAGCTGGAAGCGACGCAGCTACCTCACTTTTTGTAGATGTACCAGCAGCAAATCTATCCATAATTGCTTTTTTGGTTAGCCAATATACCCGTCATCCACTCTTGTTGCGTATTTAGCAATTGCGAAAATGACTCTAGCAATCTATTCGCGTCCATTTTCTTATTACTGCGAGTAACAAACTAAAACGATATACACACTTTCATGCGAACAAAAAAAATCATGCAATAAAAAAAATAACTTCGTCGCCAATTGTTATGTAGTAATGACTAATTTATTAGTAACTACAGTATGTATAGTATAATAATAACGAGCGACTTAATGGTAATAATGCGTATGACGCGGCGGTTAGGTATCGACTGACTGCCTCGTCGATGATGGTCAGCCTAGCTAACGTTATCTCGTGTGCTCTCGTCTCTCGATGGAAGTCATTGTTGTTGTGTGACGTTGGATACTACAATTACTTTACTTGTCTCTTTTATTCCAATACCTAGTTTCAGCGCTACAAGCGACCATTCGCCACTCAGCCATCATCGTGCAAATGAAAAACAAGTGTCAAACTGCACAGAAATTGCAGCCCATTTCATGCAATCGATACCATGAAATGAGCTGTGCAAGACTTCTCATGAAATTGGTTTCTTCGTGAAATTTGTAGTCTCCTCGTGCAATCTGTCAGTTCATGAAAAATTTCATGCAAAGGAAATTGCACGTGGAGACACCGTGTAAGTTATCCGCTCGTTAATACATGTTAGTGAAACCAAACACACGTTTAAAAATAAGAATTTGAAGTTAACATTTGTGTTAGCGATAACTCGTCGTTTATTAATACGGGGGTAAGTTACTTATTTAGGTAGAGCTACAACCTAGTGATAACCAGCACGTCGACCAATTGACACGCCTCTCTATTTAACTTTTCGTGGTGCTTAAGAGTCCATTGGATTCACATCTAGTGCCCATTTTGGACAACTAATTTGAACTTTTCTGACTAGGTCGATGTCGCTGTATCTTATACCGGCAATTCAAATCGCTCGAATGAAAGATATTTTCTCCCGTTCTGATTGTCATACGACGTTCACTAACTGGACAATAACTCAGTCGCATATCATCAATCCATATCCAAACATTTGCTGTCGCTGCTTTATATCGTAGTCGCCGTAGTAGATGTAACAGTTTTCTATCATTTGGTCCGGCCTTCTGGGCGGCAGTTATGTCTATTGTTATGTTCGCTAATTGTTCTGTTCCACGGGCCCTGTTTAGGTTCCAAATTTGTCCGTATGTCGTTGTTACTTTTCCGTTTTACTTTAGTGTTAGTAAAATTCTTCATTATCCTAGGTTTTTGGTTGCTTCGTTACCACATTTGTTTTTATGTAGATGGCTAGGCTAGTACACTCTTTACATAAAGGACCAGGTCGCAGGCACTTCCTTGATTACAGGATAGCAGGTCGGTCATTCTGGTGTCAGTTAACCACTTCGATGTCTGTAAAAACAGTTTTCAATATTTATACAACACCCAAACACTTACTCTACTAAAATTAATACCACATATTTTATATGTATTAACTTGTTTTTAATCGTTTATAAAGGTTGCATTGATAATAAAACTTTTTTTTTTAGGACCATTTATTATGGATTGTTTGCAATGAAAGCGAAGGGATTGTAAGAAAGGAAGCAATAGCTTGTATTACTCAAATGTATGTGCATCGCCGTATCAGTTCGCCGAGCTGTATTACTTTGTATAGAACATTGGCGCATTGTGCTGTACATGATTTATACTGGGAAGTTAAAGTTTGCGCTCTTAATTTCTGGGATATAGAAATTTTTCAACAATTTACAAACCAAGGAATGATTGACGGTACATTTCCAACTGTAACTTTTTCAAAGGAAAATAAAAAAATTGTAACTTTAACTGAAGCAGAAATTTTATTAAGAATCAATAAAATTTTAAACGAGCTTTCCCAAATTGGGTGCCTGGATGTGATTTTGAAATGTCTAGACGATGAATGCGATTTCGAAGCTGTAAAAGTTGCTGTCAAAGTTGTTCAAAAACTTTTTGAAAAGTTAGAAAAATATGATTACCAAAAAACACTTGGGAGTGGTATTGACAATAACAGCAATAAAGAAAGTTTATTGAATGTGATACTTAACGACGATTCAACCTTTTTTGAAATCCAATCCAACTCGCAAAACTATGAGAATATGAAAAGCAACGTAATAAATGACATTGTTTCCACTAGCGATATACAATTACTAATAAACTCTTACAAAACGCAAATGAATGTTGGCAATCAAAATAATGCTGACGTTATAACGAGAAAACCAAGCAAAGTTGCAGTTATTTCACCACAAGAATTTGTAATTCGGATTAAGGCTATTGATGTCGATAAATTGATTGAAAATCGAAATAATTGGTTTATTTGCTCTGAAAATCTTTCTTCTCTTTTGGATGATATGATACTATCCAGTGAAAATAAACATCCATTGTACTCCGACTGCTATTAGAAAAAGTGTATTACTAAAGACGGAAATACTATACAAAAATTCCAGTTGTTTAAACGATCCAGAAAATATAAAACATATTAAAATTCTTCAAGCTCCATATAAACAACGCGTAATTGTTTTGATATATTCTGCTTATGGTGGTTAAGTTTGTATTGATGCAACTTATTGCTGGACTGACTTTAGTTTCACACAAGTAAGATAAATGTTAAACATTCTTAATGGAACGACCGAATGAGTTAAACAATATTTGGTCTACAAAAGCACTAGCTGATTTTGAAATTTTGAAGCATGCTAAGCTTCTATAATATGTATTGTACCTATATACAATATCAGCTACAAATATGTAAAATGGTGTATATACATATATAGGCATAGAATTTATATAAAAAAATAAAAATAAAATCGTATGGTCTAGTTTTTTGTTTTAATTGTTTTAACACTGAGAAGCTGTAGTTTTTTCTCTCCATCTTATTAAAAACCTTTACTGCTTGGCGTAAATACGACAACGCCTTCCCTCGTCTACGATCCCGGTCATGCTCTGTATCCGCGATAGGTCTGTCTTTGAAACGGAGGTTTGGTCTTGAGGTGGTGAGTGGTGTTCGTTCGATGTGGCCGATCCAATGTAGCCGACACAATATTGGCTTTTTTAACAGTCACATCTTGGTAGAGCTCATAGTTGTATCTTCTCCTCCTCGCGCATATCTCAAGCATTCTCTTTTCATGATATTCTTTTCACTACCATTAACTTTGCTTTGGAGTGGTTATGGTGTGGACAGCGGATGGCGACGGATTGTATGGTGAAGCATTTGCATTAAAATTAGAGGTCGTCGGGATGACTTTTGATGAATTGGGCTGAGTGGCCCCTTGTGGGTATGACGATTGCTCCACAATAACAGGCATTGAAGATGAATTTGATTTGCTATCATAATGTAAAAGTGTGTGGTGCCTTTCGCCACACATATGACACCCACTTGAAGGGCAGGTTGATTCTGTGTGCTGGTCTGTTTTTAAACAATTTTCGCACAGATTGAGACGTTTAATTTTCTGATGTCGATCAGTGAGAGGCATATTCAATAATTTAAAACATTTGTAAATGAAATGGCCAGGTCGTAAACAAAATGAGCATTTAGGTTTAGTAGTGACTGTGGTGGTTAGAGATTTTTGGGAGTTATGTTGGTTATTGTTTTTAGTTTTATGTGGCATGCCATAAGAATATGAAATTGAATTATTATCAAGTATACTACCTTCTAATATTTGACATCTTTTCTTGATGAAAGCGTTGAATTCGATGAGTGTTGGTAGACGATCTACTGGTGAATCTTCGATCCAGCGTTGAGCAGTAGTTGAGTCCAACTTTGTTGTTAGCTTAGGTTAGGTTAGGTTCAAGTATCTGCCGGCAAGCCGACACACTTAGACCATTATAAGGTCCCTTGTGATACCACATGAATCTAAAATTCAATTCCTCCTACTCGTTGAACCAATTGGAGCTTCTGATGAAGCGAAGGAGATTACGAATGTCTATGTTTTTTAGATCGTTCAGATCGTTATAGTACAACGCTCTCAAATGGAGTTTTCTTCTTGTAAGAGAGCCGGACAGGTGCAGAGGAGATGGAGTATGGTTTCTTCCTCCTCCTCGTCAAGACAGCTTCTGCAAAAATCGTTAGACAATACGCCAAGCCTTGTTGCATGCCTGCCTATGAGACAGTGCCCTGTGATTACACCTATTGTAGCACTGATGTACTTCCTATCAAAAGAGATCAAGTATCTAGAACGTTTTTGATCCAGCTTTGGCCAGATCTGTTTTGTCGCTAGACATGTCGAGCCGGTTGTCCACCTAAGATTTGTTCTATTGATAGCATCCAGCTTTATTATGAGTTCACAAGTAGCGATCGGAATACCTAAGGAATCCGTAAATGGAAGCATAGGTAGTGTAGTTCCGTGTTTGGCTGATGAACTGCCTTACAGTTACCTAGGATGTCCCTGTGCCCCGGCACCCAGCAGAGGTGAATATTGAACTGTTCTGCCATCTCTCTGAGAGACGAGCGACAGTTTTGAGCTGTTATGGAATTTGTAGAGACTGATTCCAGGCACTTGATAGCAGCTTGACTATCCGAGAAGATACAGATATCTTTAGCAGATATCACGTTTTCTTTCAGCCAAGATAAGTCTTCTTTTATCGCCATTATTTCCGACTGAAAAACGCTACAGTGATCAGGAAGACGGAAGGAGAGACTAAGATTTAGTCTGTCGGAGAAAACACCACCACCAACACCGTCCACAGTCTTCGAACCATCTGTGAAGAAATGGATCGATTCATCATCCAGGAATGCTCCCTCTTCCCAGAATGATCTAGTGGGAATGGAGACCTGGGAATTCTTATCGAACTGTAGTTCTGGTGTGGTGTAGTCGATATTTCCTGGGAGGTTCTTAAAGTCGTTCAGGATAGCGGCATGGCCAGTTGTTATACTGGTCCATCGTGAGGTAGCTTTGAGGCGTACGGCTGCAGAAGCTGCCGTTTACCTGCTGAAGATGTCAATGGGTGCCAGATGAAATAGGATGTCAAGTGCAGCAGAGGGGGTAGTACGAAGAGCCCCGCCAATGCACAAACAAGCCGTTCTTTGGGCTTTGCTTAGCTTATCGCAATTGATCGCTTTGTCCAAAGCAGTCCACCAGACAACCACACCGTACGTGAGTATCGGTCTTATGACGGAGACGTATAGCCAGAGAGTGATACGAGGCTGTAAACCCCATTTGTTTCCTATGGCTTTTTTGCAAGAGAAAAGTGCCATAGTGGCATTTTTAACACTTTCTTGGATGTTAGGCTTCCAAGTTAACTCTCTATCAAAAATGAGGCCCAAGTATTTAGATTCATTTGAGAATGTTAACCTAGTGCCATTTATAGATGGAGGGTCAATGTGTCGAATCTTGTATTTCCTAAAAAAAAGAACAAGTTCCGTTTTGTGAGGGTTTACACCCAACCCACATTTGTTCGCCCTCTGCTGAAAGATCTTCTTGTAGATATCTCACCCAGACTTGAGTTGATAATTCGGCTATTGAGCATCAAATTGATCAGCTCGCCAAGTGAGGCATCCACGTTCAGAGCTGCCAGGGCACCGCCGATCGCAGATGAGTCGACGTTGTTGAAAGCGCCTTCTATGTCTAGGAATGCAACCATTGTATACTCCTTATGGCGGAAGGACTCCTCTATAGAGCGCGTTAGCGTGTGTAGAGCCGTTTCTACTGATTTTCCCTTAGAATAGGCATGATGCGCCGTTGACAGAAGTTTTTTGTCAATGCTTTTGCGTAGATGGATTTCAATCAGTCGTTCTAAAGTTTTTAGAAGAAATGATGAAAGACTAATAGGTCTGAGATCTTTTGGACCTACATGAGAGCACTTGCCTGCTTTGGGTATGAAAACCACTTTCACTTCTCTCCATAGCAATGGGATGTACACCAGCTCCAAACAGCCTCTTAGGTTTATAATTAGCACTGGCAAGATGATATCCGAGGTGTTTTGTAGCTCGGCTGGTATTATGCCGTCTGGTCCCGAGGATTTGTATGGTTTGAAGCTATGTAGCGCCCAAAGCACTCTGTCTCTAGTAATCAGACCATGTAGGTTGGTAGATTGCAGGTTTGATCTGTTTGGATCTTTGTGGGCAATACTATTTGAGCTGCCTGGGAAGTGGGTGTCAAACAGCAGATTAAGCGATTCCTCGCTGGAAGTTGTCCAAGAGCCATCTGTCTTTTTCAGACAACTTGGCATTGTTGGGTTTGTCGAGAGTATCTTTCTTAGCCTTGATGCCTCGGAGGATTCCTCTATCTTACCACAGAAGAGTCTCCAAGATACTCGCTTGGCTTTTCTAAGTTGTTTCTTATATGTCTTAAGGGCTTCCTTGTAGGAATCCCAGTCGGTCACTTTCCGTGTGTTTTTGGAACGATTGAAAAGTTTTCCGCAGTTTGACTTGCTCAGACCTAAATCTGAAGTCCACCAATGCGGCTTTTTCTTTCCCTTCGGCAAAATAAGGGGACATGAGGAGGACATCGCATTGTTTAGAGCCAACGTAAGATTCTTGACCTTAAGATCATGCTCATTGGCGTTACAGGGGGGAATTAAAAGCTCTAGGGTAATAGATTGTTCCAGAGTATCCTTATATTATAGCCAATTTATTTTTCTAGGATTTCTGAAAGGAAGTTGGCAAGGAGGTTCATCTGTTAAATTAAATTGAATATATCGATGATCTGAAAAGGAGTGCTCAGCTGATACTTTCCACTTGGTAATCAACTGGCTAACGGTGTCAGAGACAAGAGTGATGTCTAAAACTTCCTGTCGGTTTTTTGTTACAAAAGTAGGTTCGTTTCCTACATTGCGTATGATAAGGTTTGTTTTCAAAATGTAATCAAAAAGTAACTCACCTCTATCATTTATGTTCGTACTACCCCATACCGAGTGGTGAGCATTAGCATCACAGCCGATTATGAGGTTGGTTTTAGTCCTCTCTCCTTCCGCGATCACTCTCTTTAGTTTATCCCCAGGGAGAGGGCCCGTGTAGTCATAGGCCAGATATGCCGATCCAGTAGGTGCTTTTAGCAGTCACTAGTCTAGCTACAGTTAAATCTGGATCGCTGAAATTAGGGAGTAAAATTAATTTAAGGCTACGCTTCGCTAGTATAAATGGTCTGGGTCTACCTTTGTCAGTCACATACAGCTTTTCGTATCCAGGAGCCTCGAGTCCACGAACCACGCTGTTGTCAAACCATTTTTCCTGAATCAAGACGATGTCTTCTCCGTCCTTTGAGAGGCGAAGGATGAGGGCGGCCGAAGCCTCTATGGAGTGGTGAAGATTAATCTGCACTAACTGCAGCATTCTTGCTACAATCAGGCGGGTGAACCTCCACCAAGGTGTTGTTCAGTTCTTCCGCTTCTGTAGATGAAACAAGAAGTTCGTCCTCTCTCAGAAGAATCTTATTGAAGTCATCCATGTCCATGTCCGAAAGAGCATGATCCATGGTGTTTGTGCTGGAGGCATTGTCATCAAGTTATGGGAATGAAATCGATGCTCCAGGGTCTGAGGCCTAAGGTTCTGAACCCGCGGGATAGGGAGGCAATTTGCCTGAATCAAGCTCAATCAAGAAAGGAGGGAAGGGGAGAGGAGATCACCTTTTGGTTTCATGATTCATCTGGAGAGATTCTCGAGAATCTTTACCATTACTCAGCCCCCACAACTCGTCAAGTTCGGCGCTATAGTGGGAGTTGTTGTTACGATGTAGACAATAAGATCATTCATTGATCTACAGGGTGCTTCAAGTTCCTCAAGCTGGTTAGGTGATTGGTTGTTTTGTCGATAAGATTCCTTAGTTCAGCTGCCGATGGTTTGATGATTTTTGGAAGATTAAATATGCGGCGTAAATGCTCCTGGGCGATGACACGTTTGTTTTGAATCGTTCCTTCAACTTTTGTATCGCTTCCTCGTAGTTCTCTTCAATGATTTTCAGCCCTTCGATCGATGACTTTGCTGTCTCCCCCAATTTGCTGACCAAATGATGAGATTTGGATAGTTTACTGAGATTAGAATTATTGTGTATGTAACTAAGTAAGAAGTAAGTAAGATCTTCATTTATTTACATTTCAATATACACATAGAGTACAGAATATGAATTTAAAAGCTATGGCTAAGCCGTTAGCCTGGTTGACATATTTAAATGTAAATTAATATTGTGGTGTGGATGGTATCGTGTAATCTAAACGGTGTATGTTGAATCAAGCCCTTAGACACAAAACAAGTTCCACTCAAGTGTCACTTCCAAGCGGAGACTGGAAGCTGTCAAATAAGTGTATATCATTACTGCAGCAAATTCTAGAACCATCCAGATTTAATTAGAAATAGCTAGAAAGTTCTCGTTCAGATGGTGGAGCGGGTATAAAAGGACAGCTTTTGGATGAGGGAGAGACAGTTGATTTATAACAGTGATTGGTTAAAGTTTGAGATAGTAATAGTTTGTGAGCAGAGCGAGGCACACATAACATCGTCTGTGCCTTAGCATACTTCCCCGGCAACGATACCAACATTCCGCCCATCGAGGTCCAGAACTTAATCCGCTACTGCAGAACGAGCAACCTGCAGTTTTTTATCGGGTGCGATGCAAACGCACACAACATGGCATGTGGCAGCAGCAACAACAATAAAAGAGGTGAGTGTCTTTTGGAATTTCTAATTGGTAGTAATGTTGATATCTTAAACAAAGGCTCTATACCAGCCTTTATAAATGCGATACGCGAGGAGGTACTTGATCTCACTCTTGCCAGTCCATTTATGCCAAATTTCGTAATAAATCGGCATGTGTCTGACGAAGCCTCGTTATCAGACCACCAGAATATTAGGTTTGATATACCCGGTCAATCTATACTTGCACAAAACAGATACGATCCCAAGTCGACGGACTGGAACATGTATCGAGAACTAGTAATCTCAAAAACAAATTTGCTTGTCTCCTAAATCGAATCCATAGGGGACATTGATGAGGCCGCTCACCAGCTGAGCAAAGTGTTGATAACCTCCTACCATGGTAGTTGTGTCAGCAAAACCAGTCTGAGTAATCGTAAGGTTCCCTGATGGAATTACAGACTAACCAAACTCAGAAGGAAGGTTAGAAAACTCTTCAATTGAGCAAAAATAAGCAAAATGTGGGACGAATACAGATCCGCTCTCACAGATTACAACTTAGAATTGAGACGATCTAAAAGTGCCTCATGGAAAAAATGCTGTGAAGACACATTAGATATGCCAGTGGCAGCTCGCATCCACAAGGCTCTGAGAAAAGATCATTCTAACTGTGTAGGCCTACTTAAGAAAGCAGATGGAACCTACACGACGGACCGTACGGAAACAATCAAAACCTTACTTCAGGTTCATTTCCCGGGTTCGTCTATGCGTGAATCGCACGAACACTCATACGACATTGATCCCATGACCTCTGTTTCTAGACGAGTAAATAGTCTATCTGGTAAGATTTTCAGTCCAGATAAGGTCAGTTGGGCAGTTGGTTCCTTCAAACCTTTTAAAGCACCTGGTGGTGACGGCATATTCCCAGCCCTTTTTCAGAGGGTGATTACTGCCAGCAATTACAATCTTATTTAGGGCTAGTTACAATTGGGGATACATTCCTGCCACTTGGAGACAAGTGAACGTATTATTCATTCCCAAAAATGGCAACAGGCCAAGCGAGCTACCTAAATCATATAGACCTATCAGTCTAACATCCTTTGTTCTGAAAACTATGGAAAGATTAATTGATGTTCATATCAGAGGTCAAATATTAAGATCTAATCCTCTACACTCAAATCAGTTTGCGTACAGAAAAGGCAAGTCCACTGCCTGGTGCTCTTCACCATCTCGTCAAAAAGATAGAAGACGCCTTTCGCCACAAAGAAATTGCCCTAGGAGCATTCTTAGATGTTGAGGGTGCTGTCGACAATACCGGATACGACTCGATTGCTAGAGCAATCAGTTGTAAGGGTATCGAAGACTCGACGAACCGCTGGATCCGAGCCATGCTGGAAAATCGAGTAATAACATCCTCGTCAGGAGGAGTGGCTGTGTCAGTGACAGCAGTCAAAGGATGCCTTCAAGGAGGTGTACTATCCCCATTGCTATGGTCACTGGTCATAGACAGTCTATTAGTCAAGTTACATAGTTATGACGCCATCGGATATGCCGACGACTTGGCAATTATCATTAGGAGTAAGCATTGCGCTACCGTAAATAGTAGAATGAGGAGTGCTCTACTACTTGTTGCACTACGGAAGGTTTATCTATCAATCCTAGCAAAACTATTCTAGTTCCTTTCACCAGAAGGAGAATTGTCAATTTAGGAACCCTTATCCTGAACGGAACTACTGTAAACTATTCCAACGAAGTTAAATATCTAGGTATCATCCTAGATAAGAAACTAAACTGGAACTTACACATCAAGTCCGCCACAGAACGTGGCTCTAGAGCCATGTGGGCCAGTAAGAGTCTGTACGGCAGAACTTTGGGTCTTAATCCCAGAATGATACACTGGCTTTATACCATAATGGTAAGACCCATTATCTCGTACGCGGCAATCGTCTGGTGGCCAAAAGTACTTGAACGAACCACGGCAAACAAGCTTCAGAAGATTCAAAGGATTGCCCGTTTCGGTATCACAGGTGCAATGCGCACTTGTCCTACAACATCACTTGAGGCCATTATTGGGCTCTCACCTTTGCAGTATTTCATTATGAAAACTGCAGCTAGATGCGTCATCAAACTGCAGCTAGAATATAGGTTTAAATCAGTTAACCATGTGGGACATCTGAAAATACTTAGCCTAATCCCAAACTTGAACATTTTCTGCTCACTCCCGGACACTATGGTTAGGGAGTACAGTTTCGGGAAGCTATACGAAGTAGAAATACTTGAACGTGCCTCTTGGACTAATGGTGTTCCGACACTCAACCCAAAAAGCTTAGTATGGTATACCGACGGATCAAAAATGGATTCCGGAGTTGGAGCTGGTGACTTTGGACCCAACACCAAAATTTCGATACCCATGGGAATGTGTCCCACGGTTTTTCAGGCGGAAATCCATGCTATAGAAATTTGCGCTGATTTAATATCCAAAAAAGGTATGAAAGGCGCAATCATTCAAATCTTCTCAGACAGTCAGGCAGCCTTAAAAGCTTTGGCGTCCAATACAATGGACTCCAGAACAGTTAAATGCTGTCACGATGCTCGGCAAGCCCTATCCAAGCACAACAAGGTAAGGCTTGGCTGGGTGCCGGGTCATCGGGGTATTGCAGGCAACGAACAGGCCGATAGATTAGCTAGAGCTGGTTCCGAATCTCTCCTCTGTGGACCAGAACCCTACTGCACAGTCAATTGGGCTACTGCGCTAAGACAAATTAACGATTGGGAAAAACAACTTCGTCTCGAACACTGGGAACATGTCCCTGGTCTAAGACAATCCAAACGTTTAATTAGGCCTTACTCATACAATGAAATCCTTGGACTCAGCAAGGATAATATAAGAAAGCTTGCGGGCTTTCTCACAGGTCATTGTGGCCTTAGATATCACCTCAACAAAATGAACCTATGTCCGGAAACGGAATGCAGATTCTGTCTGGAGGATGTCGAATCCTCCGAGCACATCCTCTGTGACTGCCCGGCTCTTCATTGGTTAAGAAAACGTGTCTTTAATCGAGACACTCGTTCGCCAGCAGACACAGCGCACTCTGCTACCAAGGACTTATTGACCTTCATCGGAGAGGTCACTAGTCTCTTAGAGTAACATCTCCTCAATTGATACAATAGATCTTTCAGGTCGCAGTGTCAGCCAACTGGGCGTGGGATATAATAACAAAAAAAAAATTGTTTGTGAAGATAAATAAGTGAAAAGTAATAGAGTAAATTAAGTGATTGGTTTGAAACGTTGAAGAATCGTTTAAGTAATATTGTTCTGGTACTTAATAAGTGAAATATTAGAATAGTCGATAAAAGTGTAATAAAAGTGAATTTTATTAGAGAAGTTTAATGGAATAGTGTTTTATCTTTTCGAATCCCAGCCTGAATGTAACATTGGTGTCAGAAGTGGGATAAAACTTAATCTGTGCTAAGTGAATTTGTAATCTTCTGAATTACAAGAGACAAACAAAATGGGTCGTGTATTGCTAAATCTAAGCATACCCCAGTTAAAAAGTGAACTAGAAAAGCGGAATCTCTCCACAGCTGGAGGGAAAAGTGACCTCATACTTCGTCTGCAGGAAGCTGTCCGAAACGAGGGAGAAGATCCAAAACCATGCTGTTGGGGCACTTCGCCTAGTAATCTAAAAAACTATTTTGAATTGTATAGAATCTCGTTTATCAGATATCTACACCATGTTTTGCTTTCATATGAAATGTACTAAACTCTAAGTTGTAATTTGAATTTACCTCCAATTGTCAAACGTTGGCCATATTTTCTCTCGGCATATTCAGTTAATTTATACCAATTAAAAATGTATATAAAGATCAATAAAGCACAATTGCGCTTCTTGCTGTTCATAGTTGTACCACCGTCGTCTTTTTATTTTATTGTTCTTAGAAGTAGCTAAAAAATAACCATCCGGAAAATCGCCGTATCCATACCCATTTCGTTGGTTGAGAATTTCCCTACGACTCGTATCGAGGAACGTAAATTTTCCCATCCAAACAGCTCAGACTTTCGCTGACTGTACATTTTGGCGCCCACGTGTGACATTTTCCGGATTACCAAAGAAAAAACTTTGTAATTGACTTTGTAGTTTCGATACAAATCAATCCAAAAAAAAAAAAAAACAAAACATTTCGAAAGTGAACATAAAAACATTAAAGACATATTAAACTAGTGAAAAAGTGAGTCGCGTTCGGTAGTCGGTATCGCGGAGGTGCAGAAAAGTGCAGAGAAACACAAGGAGAACAATTAGAAAGAGCAGAGAATATCAACAGAACATCGGAAGGAGAACTTGGAAACCCAGAAATTAGACCAGACACATGAGCTGCAGAAAGTACAGGGAACAATAAGTATTCCTCCCTGAACAGGTATGTTGGTATCAGTCCAAGTAGTAGAAAGTGCGTTGATCTTAAAAAACGTTTGATTTATTATCAAAAAACGCAAATCAAATCAAGCAAATTAACATAAAACGCATGATAAATATTAAAATATTACATCAAAAACATAATTATAATTGCTGAAACAACATATAAGATTAAACATATTGTGATCACATAAAGAGAAATCACTTTCATCTCATAAAAGCGCTTATCGTCAGAGTAGAAGACCAAAATTATATTCCACAGCGATCGTGGCCTAGAAAAGTTACGTTCCAAACTTCCATCTATTTTCTTTCATCCATTATTCGCAAAAAGTTTTCGCTCAAACATTTACAATTTCTCTTAGCACTTTTAGCACTCTTAGCACACCCACCCACTCGTTAGCTCGATCGTTTCCGTTTTTCCACTAAAGGAAGTAAAAACTCCCTCAACTCTCATTAGTTCGGTTTTCGTTTGCGTTTGTGTTATGGTCACCTGCAATTCGAAAGATATGTGATTAATATTGGCATGAGTAGTTATGAATCTGCAGACTATACATACGCTACCACAGCCATCCCCATTAGGGATTCACAGGCCGAGATGCCGGGTGAATGTACGGCTGTTTTGGTAAATTCCCCAACCGTCGTTGGTTATCGACAAGATACTTTATCGAGTTTTGAATAGGCAGCAGCTGGGAAGTTAAAACAAATTAAAAATTAGGAAAGTAAATACATAAATAAATACGACTTACAAAAATGTTGTTGTTGAATGTTGATGGGGGGAAGAATTGACATAAGTAGAAATCCAAACGTCAGAGTTCAGCCGCCGACTGTCGAATATGACAGTTCGGAACAAGGGCACATTCACAATCCCAGGCGGAGTGCAGGCAGACATCATATGCTCCTCGTAGCAATTCTTATGCTGAGAGCAGCGGGATTTTCAAATCTGTGGCGGGCTCTGATTGGTACTAGCCAAAGTCGAATGATGGTAGTTTGGCCACTAGCGGGAGTACCTACTGGGTTATTGTTAGTGGTTCCAAAAGAGGAATCGTCGGATGCTGCTGCTCTACGCCAATCTAAGTCATTGTGCGTTCTGTTATCGGGCCGAGTAGATATGCCCGTGGGCTTAAAATAGGAAAATAAAAGTAAAAAAAAAAAAAAAGAGAAAAACCTAAATCTGAAAGGAAAAAAGAAATAAAAGTATAGTTACAGTCAGTGTTCTAAGTTTTTTTTTTTTTTTTTTTTATAATAAACACGCGCTAAAGAGGTTATGACTACTCTTATGATGTAGTTTGAAGTACACAGCGCGGGCGTTAAGGAAATTGGGATAGAGAAGATAGGAGATTCCGATGCACATTGGTTTTAAATGTCTGCAAATTGCACCGAGGGGGAAAGACCGAGCTGGGCAAGGCATTCCACATTCGTGTTGTACGGCTTATGAAAGAATCTCTATATTTCATAGTAGGTACGACCGAAAGTAGGCTGGAGGGTAAACTGATGGGTATTCCTGGCTTGTCGAGTATTGCGGTTGAATTGTTGAAGGGGTGGAATGCAGCTGGCGATTTCGCTTGAGCACTGTTTATAGAAATAGCGATAAAACAATGAGAGACATGTTACATTTCTGCGATGTTCGAGCGAATTTATAGAGTTCGCTATATTTGTGTCTCCAATAAGTTTTAAAGCACGATTCTGTATCCTATCCAGCAGGTGCAATGAGGTTTTGGGCGCACCAGACCAGATATGAGAGTTATACTCAAGTTTGGGGCGAATGAACGCCTTGTATATGGCAGCCAGATCAGAAGGGGTAAAATATTTCTTGCACCGTTTGAGGAAACCTAGACATTTCGCAGCGTTCTTGGCGACTTCGTGTATGTGGTCATTCCAACGGAGTTTGTCATGGACACACATACCGAGAATGGAAAGTCTTTCGGTTTCGGCGATGCAAGTGCCATTCATGGATAATGGCTGAGGATTCTGGTTTCGCTTTAATGACAGCAGACAGCATTGTGTTTTGGAAGCATTAAATTCCACTCTATTGGCTGAACCCCATTTTATAATGCTGTCGAGATCGGAATTTAATGAGCTTAACATACGTTGCCGTTCCAGTTCTACGGCCGAAGAGCAGGGACGTGAGTCTTGGAATGAATATGAGAAGCTGAGGGTGCTGTCATCGGCGAAGGAGTGGATTGGATTAGAAGTTACAGACAGGAGATCATTTATGAAAATGAGAAAGAGAGTCGGAGACAAAACGGAGCCTTGGGGAACACCAGCATTTATATGGTGAATTTCAGACTTGAAGCCATCCAATACAACTTGAATTGAACGGCCAGAGAGGTAGTTTCTAATCCATTGAAGGAGAGACGCATAGATCACATATGCACGCATTTTCGATAAAAGAGCTTGGTGCCAAACTCTGCCAAATGCCTTTGAAATATCAAGCGCAACAATCTTCGTTTCACCAGAGTGATGTAGAGATTGGTTCCACATTTCGGTGAGATAAGCCATCAAATCACCAGTGGATCTGTTGCCACGAAAACCATACTGCCGATCATTAATGAGTTTTCGTGATTCAAGATATTTCATGAGCTGACGATTTATCAGCGTTTCCATGACCTTAGAAAAAATGGATGTAAGTGCTATGGGTCGGTAGTTGGTGGGAGAAGAAGATTCGCCTTTTTTGGGGACGGGCTGGACAAATGCTGTTTTCCACCTTCTCGGGAAGAGTCCAGAAGAATAGGACAGATGGAAAAGCTTACGCAGTGGTTTTGCCAGCGTAGAAGAACACCTCTTCAGAACAATTGGGGAAATACAATCTGGACCAGCGGATTTATTTATGTTGAGATCATTAAGTACTCTTGCCACTGTACGAGTGCGAAAATGGATTTGTCCCATGGTGCATTCGACGCTCTCAAGTACAGGTAGAGGCAAAGCGCAATCTGGGAGCATTGAGCTGGCTGCAAAATGTGCAGCAAGCAGATTCGCTTTGTCTAAAGAGTTGACAGCTGGAATGTCATTGTAAATGAGCGTTGGGATCGAAGATGAGACCGAATTCTTTATATTTTTTACAAAAGACCAAAAGTTTTTACTACCCTTGGGACATTGTAGTATTTTTTGCCTCAACTTTTTGTCATACGAGAATTTAACACGCTTGATAATTGTATTGCAGTCATTTCTGGCTCGCTTGAACTTTTTTCGGTTTTCCTCAGATGGGTTGGCCTTATATGACCGAAAACTTAACTCCTTTTGTCTGATAGCCTCTTTACAGCTCGAGTCGTACCACGCATTTTCTTTCGGTATGATACTTTTTATCCTGTTAGGAATAAAGGATTTCATACCTAAGGTGATAATACTGGACACCATATTAGCGGCGGCATCCACGTCGTTATCGAGGAAGCATAACGACCAGTTAAAACTCTTAAAGAAGCTGTTAAGTCCGCTCCAGTTGGCTTTCTCGTATTGCCATACGGTTCTTTTCGGAGATTTTTCTTTAACTGTGTGGTTGGAGTACGAGAAATTAGCTGATATGATGCAGTGGTCCGACGAGCCTAAAGGCGATAGTACTTCTAAAGAGTATTTATCAGGGTGGGAGGTAAGAAACAAGTCCAGAGTGTTGGCATTCTGACCGTAAATATCTGGTACGCGTGTTGGCTCATTTACAAGCTTGGTTAATTGATTTACCTCAGCGAAGATCTGAACATAAATTCCTTCGGGTGTTGTCTGTCCAGTATGTCGAAGCCAGTTAGAATTGTGAATATTGAAATCGCCCGCAATGACAATTTCAGTATTAGGATACAGGGAGACAATTCTTGTAATGGAGTCAGACAGCGCATCAAACTCGTTAAAAGTCGAGTTGCTATCTAGATTAGGGCTTCTGTAGATAAAACAATAGTGAATGATTTGCCTACGGATGAGGAATTTCAGCCATATGAAATTAAATTCCGAATTGGAACATTGGCCATAAGAACCTGGAGTTTGGTAGGCAATATCATCACGTACGTAGATGGCGAGACCGCGGTGAAGAAAGAATAAAGGCACTAAACGATACCCTGGTAGATCAAACTCCGATTTATCAGAATTTACACCCACCTGGGTCTCGCTCAGCGCCAAAACAGCTGGTTTATATTTAGCAACATGGACGTACACCGAGAAGAGATTCGATCGTAGCCCACGAATGTTGCACATGTCAACCCTAAAATTCCCCATCAATACAAAAAGCAGACACCAAAAAACACAACTCCGACGCTTCTAAGCAGGGCTGTGAAGTGAAAATCCAATGTTAGATTCTCAAATCAAACTGTCATAGGTGTTATGCCCGTATGACAATTTGCTTTGGTCCACCAACAAAAACTTTCACACACAACCAGTGTTGTTATGGATATTTTTTGAGAATCGTATATTTTCTCGGTTCAAAATCGTATTTGTCGTATTTTGCAATTGTACGGGTACAAAAAATGCGTATAAGAGCGTAGAGCGGTCATAGTTTGAATGTTATTTTGTTCTGCTCGTGAGAAATCGGACAGTTTGAACTTAAATCTCCATTATTAGTTTTGTAACTACTCCTATGTTTTAGGCAAATTTAGCCTTAAAAGTATTTACCAATATTATTAATTATACCTTCTTAGGGGTTTACACCCTTAAACAAGTTATTGGTTATTTCCCTACCTACCTTCCTATAATAAGCGGCTTAAGAATTTATGTCCCTTAAGGAAAGTAAATGCTTCTTACCAATTTTATTTATCAACCAATCTGCAATGTTAAAAATTAAAGCAACCAAAGGGTGTTTAAAAATCTCGAGAAAACATATTACAAGTTAGCATTGAAGGCCTTCGTTATAGCTTTAGCCACACGTAAAATGCAACCGAAAAAAGTTGGAACAGTGTGAAAATAATTTTTTTTTACGTTTAGGCGGTCATAGCCTAATATGCTTTTCACACCAAGCCCAAAACCGCGTTTTCCTCAAAAACTCGTCGATGCATTCACACCGACCACCAACTCGTTTTCGTTTGACATTTCAATCAGCTGTGAGACACTAGTCGTTAAATTTCGGTGCAAGCATTTGCGGTTACAAATTTCGATCGCATTAATTAACAAACAAAATAAATTTAGTGCATTTCAAAATAACATTAGCCCATCAATTAATTGTGGAAAATGATTTTAAGTTGTGAGTTATAACATTTGTTCGGCTAGCCATTTTGCTGAATATTGCAAAAGGTGTGTTTGTTCCAACAACCCAACGATTGGAAGTCGTTTGCGTGGAAAACGAGTGCAAACGACTCGATGAAGTTTTCGTGTGTTTTGGCGAAAACCCGGTTTTGGGCTCGATGTGAAAAGCATATAATTCTGTCAGAAAAATGTTTGTTACGAAAATAATTACAACAAATTCTAATTTGGGAAATTAAATATTACAGCGGAATGATCTGGTTTTTTGTTGTGGCTGAAAAGTAGATAGGAAAAAGTTTTTTGTACGGAAAAATGTATAATTAATAATTAATAATAATTACTTTTCCTAAAAAGCTAACATAATTTGTTTATTTTTTTTGATAAACTAAATTTATAATTCATTAGCAACATTTTAAGATAAACAGAGTTGAACCATTAGGATTAACTGCTCTAAAAAATCAAAAAAATATAACTATAACTAGGATAAAAATCTGTCAGACACATGTTTCTCTTCGAAAACAATTACAACAAAATAACTAACACTGATTGGATTACATCAGAAAAAAGAAAATCTCAGGGATGGAACATAAAGAAATAAAATGTTTCAGTGGAATGTTTTGTTCTTTCTTTTGTGAAATTGATCGGAAAAGTTTTTCGTAGAAAATTTGAAAATTATGTGGTAAACTAACATTTTGAATTATTCATAAGCAACATTTTAGGGCCAAGATTTTGTTAAACCATTAGGTTTAAAAGGTCAAAAAGAGCAAACAAAAATTTGTACTGTTCCGTTTTACGTATGGCTATAACTAGGGCGCAACGCAAAAACACTGGAGTACGTTCGATAATGGATGCTTGCTAATTGCAAAGGTATGTGTTGGCAATGTAAAGTCACATACTTTGAAATTTGTTTTTAGGTTCTGTTTCTGAAACTGGTTGGATCGTATCTATTGACTCGTATTTCGGTCTACCCATCGTATTTATGTTTGTATAATATCGGAAAAAATCGTTACAATATTTACAAAATCGTCGAAATTAGGTCGAAAATGAACAAAAATCGGAACGTCGTATTACCCTTCGGAAATCGTCACTTTTACGATAAATACGATCACATAACAACGCTGCACACAACCCGCTATCCGCCAGATGTTGCTCTTACCCACTCATTGCAATTGCCTTATGTACAACAGTACAAGCACAATCGCTTGTACGTTGGCGGCCGGCGATTGCAAAGACCAAGAAAGTGCAACAGCAAACGAGTTGGAATGGGGGAGGAGGGAATCGCCCACGCTAATGGTTTTTTTTTTTTCCTCTTTTTTTTTTCTTTTCCACAACACTTCACTGGCACTTCACTCAGAATGGATTTAATTGCGCGGCAGAAGATCAGTGTTATAATTTTCGCTTTTTTTTTTTTTGGTTTGTTTGTTTTTGGGTGTTGTTTGCGCGACTAAGGGGGAGAATTCTACGGCTGCACACACGTGTGTTCGCGACGGGTTGCAGTTCGGAACTGAGTTAAAGTTAAACAAAAATACAAAAACTTAAAGAGAGGAAAGTCCTGCATATATATGAGGCAGTGGTGGTGTAGTGCAAGGACCATAAGTAGAATAGTGCTCACCGGTGTAAAACAATTTCGTCACGACGACGAAATCTGGAAGAAGAAGAAAATAAAAGGAAAAGCTTTGAGTTGTGTGTAGTTTGTAGTATGTTTTGTCGGTGTAAAATATGAGAATTTTAAATAGGTTACATATCAGCGAACCCTGAAGGACAGTTGGCGGTCATTGACTATCCGTGAGACACTCGCTAAACTGAAGAAAGGAAGTCAAGGCCGCCAAACATTCTTTTTGTATGAACCGCCAACGTTTTCGTGTTCATACTCGGACACCAAAGTAAAAGGGGTGCGAACTGTGAAGTTAGCCAACAGAACGCGACAGGGTGCAAGGTTCCCACAATACCTGTAAAAAAAAAAAAAAAAAAAAAAACACAAAAATTATTTTAAATTTATTATCTTAAGTACATATATATATTTTTTTTGTTACCCGTTATCCATTTTATTTTGGGTTTGGTATATATATATTTATATTTTTTTTTGTGTGTAAAGCTTAGTCATTAATCCGTCGTCGTTCCGACAGTTTTCTTTAATTTTTGTAATTTTGAACTCCTTGAGGGCAGATGTTTATTATCCCTTTTGAATTTTCTGTTTGGATCATATCCTTTTTTTTTTTACAATTTTTTTTTGTTTTCCGTTCCGTTCAGCTTGAATTTATTAATTTTTATTATTCCCTCACCGAAACCTAAATTGAGCTCGATCTGGGTAGGAATTCGGCAAATTAGGAGGTTGGTACAGTGCGGTGAACAGGCGAGAACGGCACAAAATAAAAAAAGGAAGGAAAAGCAAAAAAAAAGTATGGTGTGCGTATTATCTGTGCAGGGAATGAGTGTTTTTCAAGGGTTCAGATATTGAGTTTGCGCGACGAATTTAAATAATTTTTTTTTGTAACGTTTCATTTTGTGGAAATAGATTCAAATTGTGAAATACAAATGCAATGACTAAGAAAACATTACATTTATTTTTTTTTGTGTACACGTTAGTACACAATGAATTGTTAAGATTTACGCTACAGGGGGTGGAGTAAGGTAAGCTACATTTTCTCTCGGCGGAGACTTGATCTGGATGGACACATACGCGATGGGGAAGTTCAGCGGCCATGGATTTCCAGGTAGGGTGGGTATTGGCCGCGCTCACAAAACCAACGAGCGCTTCTCAAAGTGGAAACTGTCCGTCCGATGTATTGACCATCCACATCCTCATCTCCTGTCACCTTATCACTCCTAGCGCCCTCTAATTATCCCATATCCTGCCTATTACATTTGCTAGCAACTCAAACAACATTCAATCGGTTTACAACATCGGCCTTTCAACATTGGTTGGCACCGAAGTAAAGTTCGTCAAGCATCGTTACTGAGAACGAGTTTCGCAGATTTTCCTGGCAACAAGTTCCACATGTTCAGTTGATAAGCTTCGTCGTGATTCGCATTTAGCTCGATCGCCTTATTGGATATTGCGGTTGGGGAACATTTTCATCTGCCATAGTACCAAGCAAAGCACGCATTTCTCGTCGTTAAACTTTATTAGTTCCACAAACATTCGTATACCAACAATCATCTTTATTTTTGGATTCTGTTGATACTGCAACATTGTTCAAAGGCATCGATACTTAATTGTTGCACTTTAGTAATATTAAGTGATTCATCTCGATTTTTTCGGTACATTCTCGCTGTATTCTTCGTTGTCTGTTAATTTAATCAGAAACAATATTTTCCGTCAGAAACAATATTTTTCTGACATTTCAACATGGTAGAACCAGTAGCTACAATTGCTCTTGATGAGTTGAAACAAATGCGATCCTCTACTAAGGGAAGCATTACAAGGATAAAAAACACATTGGAAAGAGATGGTCTTTCACCAACAGAACTGGAATGTAGATTGTGAATCCTAGAATCATATTTTAAACAAATACTATCTTATCAGACGCAAATTGAGCGTTTAGTACCCACGGATACCAGTCGAAGTGAGCTCGAAGAGTTCTATATTGCTACGAAGTCTAAAATTCTTTCTCTTATAGGTACTCGAAGATGTAGTACCATGGAAACAACTTTTTCGGTTCCACAGTCAGTAAATCATTTACAGAAAATTCGCTTACCTAGATTTAGCGGCAAATACTCGGATTTCAAAAATTTCATCAATTTATTTGAAAAACTGGTGGACAATGATCCCAGCTTGTCGAAGATTGAAAAATTCAATCATTTACTCACTTGTTTAAGCGACCAAGCACTTGGTACAATTAAAGCCTTTCAAGTGACAGACGAAAACTACTCCTAGGCGCTCGCACGTCTTAAGGATCGTTACGACAACGATTGTCTGATCTTTTTAGAAAACATATCTCAGCTATTCGAATTACCAAAAGTCACTAAACCTTCGGCTCCTCTTCTGCGTAATTTAGTTGATAATGTATCCGCCTTGTATAGTTCTCTGAATTCGATATGAACACACATAGATATATGCAATGCCGTCATAATTTACATTACGATGTCCAAAGTCGACTCGGATACTCAATCCAAATGGGATGATAGCTGTGACTTCAAAAAATTGCCAAATTGGGATAAATGCGTTGAAGTCCTGAACAAACGCTGCCAATATCTGGAAGCACGAGAAGGTAAACAGACTCATTCAGAAAACAAGAAATGGTCATCTAAACCTAAGTCGTCATTTAGTGATCAACGCCCGCAAACCTCACTCAGTTTAATGCAAAAATCTTGCGCTTTTTGCAAAGAAACCCATCATTCTATAAGCAACTGCCTACACTTCAGTAAACTCTCAGTTCTTGATCGGTTTCACAACGTTAAGAAGCTCAATTGTTTGGGAAGCGGTCATGGTGTCTCCAAATGTCAATCGTCGTTTCGATGTAAAAAAAATGCAAGCAATCGCACCATACTTTACTGCATAGAACCCAAGAACAACAAGTTGTCACGGTTGAAGACAACACACCAACAACGAGTTCAGCGGCTTCCAACTCTGCCTCACAGAAAGAGTCCTCAACTAAGACATCACAGGTGATCTTAGCTACTGCTTTAGTGTTGGTAAAAGATTGTTTTGAAGGTTATCAAATGGGAAAAGTTTTACTCGACTCTGGGTCTCAAGTAAATTTCATTACCGAACGTTTTGCTAATGCCCTAAGCCTGAAAAAACAGAAGAAGAATGTGGATATTGTGGGAATCGGCTCAGCTGAAACCAAAATACGATTTTTGACACAAACCACTATTCGTTCAAGGTTCAATAACTTCGAATTGTCACTCGAATTCCTTGTCGCGCCTTCCATTACTGGTTACCAACCGGATTCGAAACTCAATATCGAAAGCTGGAATCTTCCTGCTGATATTGAATTCGCTGATGAGCAGTTCAATCAGCCATCCCAAATAGATTTGTTGCTGGGAGCTGAAGCCTTTTTTGATTTGCTTCTTACAGGTCAAATCAAACTGGGATTGGATCTGCCCTCATTGCAGTACACGCATTTAGGGTGGATTGTATCCGGAAAATATCGAATTCAATTGGAAGTCAACAAACAAATGTGCTGTATTAACTCTACAGAAGACGCGCTGGATGCATTTGTGGAAAAGTTTTGGGAGCTGGAAGCAGTTGAAGTACGTAAATCGAAGTGGACCGATGAGCAGGCTGATAGTTCAACTACCGTTTAAAAATAATCCTGAATGCTTGGGGAAGTCCTACAATATAGCCTTTCGGAGATTTCTATCACTTGAGCGTAGAATTTCGAAAAGTCCTTCGTTGAAATCTGATTACATTAAATTGGAGGATCCTCACTATTATCTCCCTCATTAAGCGGTTATTAAACCCGATAGCGTCTCAACAAAGTTAAGGGTACGAATATGCCTCTTGTGCTACCTCTTCGCAAGTATCTCTGAACGCTATCCTCATGGCGGGACCCACTGTTCAAGATGATTTATTTTTAATTCTTCTTCGATTTCGACTGCACAAATATGTCTTAACAGCAGACATAACAAAAATGTATAGGCAGATATTGGTACACCCATCCCAGCGTAGGTATCAATATATTTTGTGGAGGGAAAACGAGCAGACACCTATACAAACATTTCAACTCAATATTGTTACGTATGGCACCACTTCGGCCCCATTTTTCGCCATTCGTTCCCTCATCTATTTTGCGGAAAAATTCAATAGTCAATTTCCCTTAGGATCAAAGGTTATTCGCTCAGATTTTTACGTAGATGATATGCTTACGGGGGCGGATGATTTCGAAACTGTACAAAGGATTCAGCACGAAGTGGTTACTATTTTGAATGCAGCAGGTCTCGAATTTTCAAAGTGGCACAGTAATTGCTCAAATCTTCTGAAATCGCATCAGAGTCAACAAAATAAAAATATTGTCATTACCGACTCCACTCTCGCTAGTACTCTTGGGATCACTTGGGATCCGTTTCATGACAATTTTCATTTTTCATTTCAAGAATCCTCGCACATATTCCAACTGCACAAAAAGATCTATGCTATCTATATCTTCATCACTCTTCGACCCTATGGGATTGCTAAGCCCAATTATATGTTGCGCCTACCTGGATAGAGGAGGGACTGATTTATTCAGTAATCTGGGAAATTTAAATAATAATAAAACCTTACCTTTCAAGTTTCATGTCCATCCAGTCACACCGCCTGCTTGTGGCTCATACGTATTTTTGTTGTTTATGTCACCTTGACACTTCTTAATGTTCGAATTCGAACTTACCGAGTGCTTTAGATGGGTTCCTAAAACTATGCTACGTGCGTTCTGTAGGACAAGAAATTTTATAGCAAAACGGTTTGAGATGTCGTGAGAGATCCGAATTATGATTCTCAGTAGGTTCTCTTCGGGAATAATAAAATTAAAAGGAGAACAGGAAATAAATAACAACAATTTCAATAGAAAAGAAGCAATTAACATAGGATCGGATGATTATGAATGATAACCAAAGGGTAGGGTGCGATTAAGACCCCTGAACAAAGAACTGCCCAGCAATTGCTGAG
The DNA here is from genome assembly GCA_949126925.1 of Cheilosia vernalis. Lineage (NCBI taxonomy): Eukaryota > Metazoa > Arthropoda > Insecta > Diptera > Syrphidae > Cheilosia > Cheilosia vernalis. Next base: position 49,323,633 of record OX421358.1, read on the forward strand.
GCAATGGACTACAGACAGTTGTCGAGTTAAGATCGCAACCTGTGCGACAGTGCAGTAGGCATGTATTGTAAAGACAAGTAAAAGTCTAGTTTTGAACAGTGCAGTGAATATTGTTTAAAAAAACAAAAAAAAAAAAATTAAAAGGACCTTTTTTTTTTTAATTAAAAATAACAAAAAGGGAAAAACCAAGAAAGGCCGTGCAGTGGCGTTAAGCCAAAATCAACGGTAACCAGGGTACCTATATGTACCAGGAATCCCAATAGTAGAGAACAGTGAACGGTGAGTGAGAGTTTGTTTTTATTTTTTGAAAAGGGTGAAATAGAATAAATGGTTTTAGGCTTTGTGCATATCATCCAAAAAGGAAAAAAAAAACGACAGAATTGTCGAATTGGTGGTCATAGCTATATTGTGGCCGCCAACCGTTTTTTGTCCGGACGGAGTGACGTCACTAAACTAAATTTGCTAATCACGCTGTCATCGCTAGAGGTGAATCAGAGGTGACCTAAATAAATGACCTCCCAGACATCCGCTAGCACTACCTTGCTGCAGCCGGTATATACAGTGTACAATAAAAGTAACGTACCACAAAAAAAAAGGAATAGGTGGAATAAAAGTTGTTTTGCTTATACATAATTTATATAAGCCAATAATTCTAGAGTACAAAAAAGAAAGAAAACTAGCGATACGTATATCTCCATACATACTAAAACACTAAAACACTACTTATGTGTGCAAAATACATAAAAGCATTTAAATAACCGCATTTAACAACCCACAGCTATATATATATATAACGAAAGATATCTAAATACAGTCGGGTCCAAAAGTAAAACAAAAATATATATATTTTTTTTGTTAAATTTTTTTATATATGAAAAATTGAGATATATTCTGAGAGATATTACTCATATGCACATTATATAAAAATTTATATATTTTTTTTTTGGCGTGAACATTTTTTTTTGTGTTTATTTTAATCATTATTTATTTATTCATTCATTTATGTTAACAATTTTTTTATTGGTTTGGTTTGTGATAAGTTTTGTTTCCCCCTTTTTCGTTAATCTCGTTGCTCAATTATCCTCGACCATTGGATGAAACAGACCCCTAAACAGAGCTCTCTTTAGGTAGGTGCACATACAGTGTGGCTTTAGTTCGAGAAGGTTCCTTTTATTACCTTAATTCCTTATATCTAGTCTTAAGATTACAATTTCAGGTTTTATTTATAAGTTATATAATTCAAAGTTTTAACTTAATTAAGTTTAATCTTACAATCTTTGATAATTTCGACTTTATTTTACACTTTCATCAATTGTATACTTAAATTATTAGTTTTACAAATTCAACGTCTTATTATAATTACAATCAACAACTACTGCTTCTACGGCAACGGTGACGGCTTTTAAGCTGCTTCTAAACGGCAACGGTTATACGGCTCGGTCTACGGAGGGTCCGTCTTGCGACAGTCCCGGTAAGCTCTAGGTCCGCCTTGCGGCAGTCCCGGCAAGCTCTAGGTCCGCCTTGCGGCAGTCCCGGCAATCTACAGGTCCGTCTTGCGACAGTCCCGGCAATCTACAGGTCCGTCTTGCGACAGTCCCGGCAATCTACAGGTCCGCCTTGCGGCAGTCCCGGCAATCTACAGGTCCGTCTTGCGACAGTCCCGGCAATCTACAGGTCCGTCTTGCGGCAGTCCCGGCAATCTACAGGTCCGCCTTGCGGCAGTCCCGGCAATCTACAGGTCCATCTTGCGACAGTCCCGGCAATCTACAGGTCCGTCTTGCGACAGTCCCGGCAATCTACAGGTCCGCCTTGCGGCAGTCCCGGCAATCTACAGGTCCGTCTTTCGACAGTCCCGGCAATCTACAGGTCTGTCTTGCGACAGTCCCGGCAATCTACAGGTCCGTCTTGCGACAGTCCCGGCAAGCTCTAAGTCTTCCTTTCGGCGGACTCGGCAATTCGCTAACCACCCACGGGCAGGTCAGCACAAAAACTTTCAAGTAGTTATACAACCACTTGAGGAACAATATCAGCTGTACACCAGATTGGTACTTCTCTACTGTGTGATCTTGCTCGGTCGTATGTATGGGGATTTTACTGAAGGTCTTATATGATTCCCATCAGCAAGCCGGTGTGAATCATATTCTGGATGGACCATAATCATATGTTAATGGCAATGGATGGTGGATCGATGCGGGGGAATCTTGTGTACATCAGTGTGGGGGGCGGAACAGTCGACTGACTGTGGTGCATCGCTTGCCATACGTTGTATGGCAATGGATGGAGGATCGATGCGGGGGAAGGAATATTTAAAATATATTGTGTAACGATATGCATCGTTACATTCCCCCTTTTCTTTCTTAGACGAGAACCTTCTCGTCTCTAGGTTACTACACGGGGCATATATTATATTATAACCAAAATTAATTCAGTTTATTGAAGCATAAAAAATAACAATTTAATTAAAAAAAAAAAAAAATGTTCCGAGAACCTTCTTGTCTTTACACTAGTACATTGGGTGCATAGCTATAACAATTCATCATATATATATATATATATATATTTTTTTTTTTTTTTAAACAAGAAAAGGAAAAATTATATAACCAGGAAAATAACAATTATTTCAAAAAAAAAAAACTTAAAAATGACAAAACAAGGAAAATAACAATTATTTCCCAAAAAAAAAAAACTTCTTAGGGTAGTGGCACCACCTTTTGTTGTTCCTCATACTGCATGACGGCAGTATTGTTCCGTGTGAAGACTACCCGTATGCGTCCCCATGGCTTGGTGAGGTATAGGGTGCGCCGTTTTAGTTTGGCCAATGCCTGGACGTTGATACCCGCGAATGGGTCACCGGGTGCGGTTATTTTGCCCTTCTTTGCCTTTTTCTTCTTCTTCTGTCCCTTCTTGTTCTGGAGGGCGATTTGGCCGGCGGTTTGCGTGGCGTTTGTTGGCTGGTTCGTTCCTTGGCGGTCTGTGCCGATCGGAGGGGGTTTTAGGCTGACGACCCGAGTGGCATGGCTGGTTCCGGCGATTTGTGTGGCGTGATTGGTGTTGGTAGCGATGGCGGTGGTGGCGGGGGCGGTGATGGTGGCGGTAATCTTGTTGGCGGTATAGGTGGCGGCGTGTGTCGTGCGGTTGGAGTCGGTGTAGGGTGGAGTGTTGGCTGCGGGGATGATGATGACGGAGGTGATGGTGGCGGTTGTGTTGTCGGCAGGACTGGCGGTGGCACGGGTGGTGCTGTCGGTGTTGGGGGTACTATTGCTGGCATTGGTGGTGATGTTCGGTGGGGCGGCGATCCGTGTGAACCACTTTTCGTCGGCTTTTTGACGGACGCTCCGCACGACGGCCAGTTGTTCCATTGGATCGGGGGGAGGTGGGATCTTTATGATTGCTCCCTTCGGTGGCTGGCTTCCGATTCTGGCTGTCCCACTTTTACCTGGTCGTCGGGTAGTGGGAATTTTCCCTGGGGCGGTGGCGCGTTGAGTCCATGGCTCACCAGCATCTTTCGGCTTCTGTGTTCCGGAAGGTCCGGCTTGCTTCATCGTTACGTGATGACTGGTGGTCGGCTGCATTATTGCACGGCGGGGAGATATTGTTTTATTTTTATTTTGTTGCCCTTGGTGTGGCGTGGCTGAACTTGCTCGCTTCATGTTCGCGCGATGACTGGTGTTAGCCTGCACGGCATGATTGTAATCATGTCCCTTTAAATCTCTGACGTGGCAACGGTAAACATTGTTTTTCTTTGTCTCACCAACTAGTCTGATCAGCACGATGACGGGTGAGACGAATCGAATTACCTCGTATGGCCCGTCGTATTTGGGAGCTAGTTTCTCGGTAAAATGTTTCGTTGCGGAAGAGAGTACTCGGCTTCTCCGATAAACTTGCTCTCCGATGTACGGGCGCCATGCTCTTCGGCGTAAGCTGTAGTGCTTGCTCTGGACGTGAGTAGCATGTTGGAGGTTCTGTCGGACCAGTTCATAGAGGGCTCTCATGCGTTCTCCTCGAATGGATGGTGACTCGGTCGGATCGGCTCGGGGTTCGGTGTCAGGGGGTCCATCTTCCATCCTGGGTCTTCTTGGTTCTCTGCCAAAGTTGAGGTACGCGTGGGAGTAGCCTGTCGACTCGTGTTTGCTGGTGTTAATTGCAAAACACAGCTCTGGTAGATGATCGTCCCAGTGTCGGTGGTTCTCGTTTACGTACTGGGCGATCATTGTTTTGAGCACGCGGTTGACTCTCTCCGTTGGGTTTTCTTGTGGGGTGTAGGGTGCTGTCAATTGGTGGTGGATTCCCATCTCGTTTAGAAATGTACTGAAAGCGTTACTGGTAAACTGAGCTCCATTGTCGGATATTATGGCTTTGGGGCAACCAAAGCGTGTGATTATACGTTCCCGAAGGGTGTTGATGAGGGGCGGGGTAGTGGCGGCGCGCATAGGTATAGCTTCGACCCATTTGGTAAATTTGTCTATCATTACCAGGAGCATGGTGTTTCCTTTCGGGGACCGGGGTAGGGGTCCCATGAAGTCGATGCACACTGTTTCCCATGGGGCTTTATCTGTGGTGCTGTGCATCAATCCACTCGGCTTTTGTTGTTGCCCCTTATACCGATTACATACATCGCAGTGTCGGATGTACTTCGCAATGTCGCGGTACATGCCTGGCCAGTAATGTTACGAGGTCGTGGTTTTCGTAAAGCACGTTACGGCGGTCTGGCTTGGGGACGCACCATTTCCAGTCGCTCTGGTGTGGGTCAGCCAATGGGTCGGTGTTTTGAAAGCGGCGGTATAATTTCCCATTGACGACTTTATAGTCAGGCAATTCTTCGGGGCGGTGCTGCAGTAGTTCGATCTTCTTCTGGGTCCATTACTTGATTTCGAAGTCGTACTGCTGTAATTCTATGGCCCACCTTGCCAGCCGGCCGGACGGATTTTCGAGGTAGTGGAGCCATTTTAGAGAGTGGTGGTCGGTGATGACCGTAAAATGGTATCCCTCCAGGTACGGACGCATCTTCCGGATCCCCCATAATATGGCTAAACATTCTTTTTCGGTCACGGCGTATTTCTGCTCCAGTGGGGTGAGCGTGCGGCTGGCATAGGCGATGACCTGTTCCTTCCCATTTGGTGTCTGAGATAACACCACGCCCAAGCCATCCTGGCTGGCGTCGGTCTGTAGGGTGAATGGTTGGTTGAAATCGGGACACGTTAAGATTGGGGACTCGGTGAGTTTCGTTTTTAGTTGCTGGAAAGCATTCTCCTGCTCCTGCCCCCACACCCATCGGTTCCCCTTTTTTAAGAGGGTGGTTAGTGGTGCTGCTAGGGTGGAGAAATCTTTTATGAAGCGCCGATACCAGGATGTGATGCCTAGGATACGGCGTAGTTCTCGGATATTGCGTGGGGGATGGAGCTCCTTGATGGACGCGATTTTGTCGGGGTCTGTTTGGATACCCTGGTCGCTGATCACATGTCCCAAATATTTGAGCTTCTTTCGACAAAATTCGCATTTATCGCGGTTGATCTGTAGGTTGGCTTTGCGCAGTCTGGTGAACACTTCTCGTAGGTTCCGTAGGTGCTCTTTGAAGGTGGTGCCGACAATGATGATGTCGTCCAGATAGGCGAATGCGTGGGGTTCCATATCGGGTCCAATTATACCGTCTAGTGCTCGTTGGAACGTTGCGGGGGCGGAGTGGAGGCCAAACGGAATGACCTTCCACTGAAACAGTCCCCTACCTGGGACTGTGAAGGCGGTATTCGGTCGGGAGGTCTTGTTGATGGGAATCTGCCAGTACCCTTGCTTGAGATCGAGCGTGGAGATGAACTGCGCTCCTCTGAGCTTGTCCAAGATGGAATTTATCTGTGGTAGCGGGTAGGCGTCCTTGATGGAGATTTCGTTGAGCTGCCTGAAATCCACACATAGTCTCCATGCCCCGGACTTTTTTTTTACGAGGACGATGGGCGAGCTGTATGGACTGCAGGATGGTTCGATTTTGTCGCCCTGCAACTCAGATCTCCCCCCTTAAACAAGGCGCACGTGTGTACCGCGGGACTAGTGCGTGGTACTTTGGTATGGACTAGTTTTTGGCCTCCTAAGGTTATATTGAACTGGGCCTTATCGAGTATGTCGATGCCGAAAATTGCGTCCTCGGCCAAGTCCTCCATGTACGTGAGCTCGTTGGTAAGGGTCTGGTTACCCAACTGTAGCGTCACCGTATAATGTTCTCGAGTCGTGGTGGTATCGCCGTTGGCCAGCTGGATTTTCTGGCGGTGATACCGGACGGGAACGCGTATCCTCCGCAGCGTTCGTCGCATTTTCGGGCCGACAAACGATTTTGAGGCCCCAGTGTCCACCAGGCAATGGAAGGTCTGCCCTTGGAGATTCGTTGGAATAAAGTACCGTAGGTCAGCCCATCGGCCATGGGCCATGGAGGCCGCTTGGTCTTGGTGGCACGCGCAATCTCTTGAGTGCCTTCCGTCTGCCCCACAGTAGGAGCAGAACAGGCGGAATGGTCTTCTACACTCCTGTTGACGGTGGCCTCTCTGCTTGCAGCGCCAGCAGTGCGTGTCCCGATTGTAGGGTACTGGGGCTACTTGTGGTCTGGGCGTTGGAGTGGCGATAGGGTTGGCGGGACGGATACTTCGTTCCTCATTTTTAACATGTTCGAACTCCTCGGCCAACTCCATGAGCTCTTCTATTGTTGCGAAATCCCGACGTTTTATATATAGACGGTACTCGGGTCGCATACTGTCGTAGATCCGGTCGATATTGTCCTGCATGCTCATCCGGGGGTGTTGCCGGATCAAGTATTGGGTAGCCCGAATGAAATCCTTGGCTCTCTCTCGGCCCTTGCCTTTTCCGCATGATTTCTTCTTCTAGCTTATGGGTGTGACGTGCCGGGAGGAAATGAAGCAGGAATGCTCGTCGAAACTGATCCCAGGTTCCGAAATCATCACGATTGATTCGGAGCCATTCTAGGGCCGCCCCTCGGAAAATCTCTGGTAGGGGTCGCACCATATAGTCGGGCGGGATGTCATAACAGCGAGTCAATTCTTCAATTCGCTCCATGAACTCCAGAGCGTTTCCTGAGGAGTCGAATTTTAATCCCCACTTGCGGACCGTATCCATCACTTTGGCCTCGTAGCTCAGTGTTGGTCTAGCTATGGCACGTGCGGATGTGGTCGGGGCTGGTTGTTCGGTCGCCCTTCTGGACGATGATGCGGTTGGGTTTAGTTGGTACCCATCGTATGGTCTAAGTTGCGGGACGGAGGTGGAGAGCTGTTGCACGGCGGTGGGTTGGGGGTTAACGATGGGGACTTCCACGTACGATGGGGATTTGGTGGTCCCTTCGGTCGTTGTGGATTTGTCATCCTCCTCGGATGATGTGTCCCCATATCCTCGCGTCGCTGCCTTGGCTTCGAGTTCCTCACAGAGGTTCTGTGTCGAGGATCGCATGCGGGTAGCCTTTAAGTAGGCACTCATTCGGGCTCGAAGTTGTCCAACTTTCTTCTCCATAACGTCGATTAACTCGGTCCTCTTCAGTAGGTAGATCCACCCCACGGTCATGTCTCCGGTTGACTCTTCCGGAACAGCTAGTTGGTTTTCCTTGTCCATCTCGGACGTTGAGGAAGCTCGGTTCTGGTTCTCGGCTGTGGTAGGTCCTCCTTCTTGAGGTTCCTCGGGTTGAGTTCCTTTCGCTGGTCCTCCTTCGGTTCTCTCCTTCCTGATGTAATAGTTTTGGGCTTCCTTCTCTTGAAGTCCCTGCTCGGGCGCCAATGTGATGTGCTTTTTGTCTGGGCTGAGGTTCGCTCGCCGGATCGCCAAGGTTCTTACTAAAGAAACACAAACTTTAGTTCGAGAAGGTTCCTTTTATTACCTTAATTCCTTATATCTAGTCTTTAGATTACAATTTCAGGTTTTATTTATAAGTTATATAATTCAAAGTTTTAACTTAATTAAGTTTAATCTTACAATCTTTGATAATTTCGACTTTATTTTACACTTTCATCAATTGTATACTTAAATTATTAGTTTTACAAATTCAACGTCTTATTATAATTACAATCAACAACTACTGCTTCTATGGCAACGGTGACGGCTTTTAAGCTGCTTCTAAACGGCAACGGTTACGGCTTTAAGCTGCTTCTAAACGGCTCGGTATACGGAGGGTCCGTCTTGCGACAGTCCCGGTAAGCTCTAGGTCCGCCTTGCGGCAGTCTCGGCAAGCTCTAGGTCCGCCTTGCGGCAGTCCCGGCAATCTACAGGTCCGTTTTGCGAGAGTCCCGGCAATCTACAGGTCCGTCTTGCGACAGTCCCGGCAATCTACAGGTCCGTCTTGCGACAGTCCCGGCAATCTACAGGTCCGCCTTGCGGCAGTCCCGGCAATCTACAGGTCCGTCTTGCGACAGTCCCGGCAATCTACAGGTCCGCCTTGCGGCAGTCCCGGCAATCTACAGGTCCGCCTTGCGGCAGTCCCGGCAATCTACAGGTCCGTCTTGCGGCAGTCCCGGCAATCTACAGGTCCGTCTTGCGACAGTCCCGGCAATCTACAGGTCCGTCTTGCGGCAGTCCCGGCAATCTACAGGTCCGTCTTGCGGCAGTCCCGGCAATCTACAGGTCCGTCTTTCGACAGTCCCGGCAATCTACAGGTCCGTCTTGCGACAGTCCCGGCAATCTACAGGTCCGTCTTGCGGCAGTCCAGGCAATCTACAGGTCCGCCTTGCGGCAGTCCCGGAAATCTACAGGTCCGCCTTGCGGCAGTCCCGGCAATCTACAGGTCCGTCTTGCGGCAGTCCCGGCAATCTACAGGTCCGCCTTGCGGCAGTCCCGGCAATCTACAGGTCCGTCTTGCGACAGTCCCGGCAATCTACAGGTCCGTCTTGCGACAGTCCCGGCAATCTACAGGTCCGTCTTTCGACAGTCCCGGCAATCTACAGGTCCGTCTTGCGATAGTCCCGGCAATCTACAGGTCCGTCTTGCGACAGTCCCGGCAAGCTCTAAGTCTTCCTTTCGGCGGACTCGGCAATTCGCTAACCACCCACGGGCAGGTCAGCACAAAAACTTTCAACTAGTTATACAACCACTTGAGGAACAATATCAGCTGTACACCAGATTGGTACTTCTCTACTGTGTGATCTTGCTCGGTCGTATGGGGATTTTACTGAAGGTCTTATATGATTCCCATCAGCAAGCCGGTGTGAATCATATTCACGAATGTAATTTTCGGCTGTCGAGTCATACTTGACTATTTTGTTATTGTTATTGTACACAAGTCGACCATGTCCATCATGTCCCAGCATGCTGGATGACCATAATCATATGTTAATGGCAATGGATGGTGGATCGATGCGGGGGAATCTTGTGTACATCAGTGTGGGGGGCGGAACAGTCGACTGACTGTGGTGCATCGCTTGCCATACGTTGTATGGCAATGGATGGAGGATCGATGCGGGGGAAGGAATATTTAAAATATATTGTGTAACGATATGCATCGTTACAGTTAAAACAAGATTTCAGGGGTGGGGTAAGGTCTGCTACGGTTCTTTCGGCGAACATGTTCTAGTCAGCGGCAACTAGACAAATTGGGGAAGTTAGAAAATCGGCCGTAAACTTCCAGGAAGGGTGGGAATTGGCCCTAGCTGCAACGTCATCAGCAGCCCTCTCAGTATGGTGGACGTCCGTCTGCTTTCAAAAAAGTAAGTTTTTTTTGGCATGTTCAATGTATTGTGGTAGATCTAGTTGTGTGTGTAGGACAAGAACCACCCCATTCGGCGAGCAGAGCCGTGCTACGCAAGCATGCCATGCTCCTCGCACATGACACTCCATCCCTTCTCATTTCCGTTTCCTTCCTGAAGTCCCGTCCACATCCTGACTTCCTTCTTCAATCCGCTCCCAACGCCCTCTATATTCCCTAACCCAGATCTATTACTGTTCGTTACTTGAACAAAAGACAAATCGGTACTTGAACAAAGAAAGAAACAAACTGTATTTTTAAACCGCAAAATAAATGAAACACCGCTTTCAACGTTATAAATCAAAAAGAACCTTTTAATGTTACATTTCTGTACTTATATACATTTAGTTGAACAACGTTTGTTTACATTTGATGACAGCTGACACAACTTGACATAATTTCCCTTTAGGGAAATTTCGATTAAATTAGTGGGTGTGTTTCGCTACGAAATTGACGTTTTCGTCGTCAACATTCTTCCCCGCCATGCATTAACGATCATCACATCTCTTCTTTCTTCTTGTTGTGCCTTATTGACTTGACGCCAGATGCTTCTGCCTTACACTTTGTTGTTGCCTTGCTTTGCCATATATGAATCTCTCATGTGATTTGCATGAAAAGAGAAAAAAGCTTTAAATATGACCAATATAATTACAGAAACAAAAGACAACAAACAAAAAAAAATATAAGTTACTACACCCTGCAGGCAGTATTACGCATTTTCCCGTTGACGATCGATGTTCAATGGTTCTTGTATGCAGCTGTGCTTGTACTCTGTTGACTGTTGTTGTCTTGTAATTTGTAAAGCTGCTGCTGCGCTACGGTGAAGCTTTCTACTCTGTGCGTATTGTGATTGCGGAAAGTTGTGTCTTCGTCGCTGATAGAGTGACAGTAATTCGGGATTTAAATCGAGTTAATATTAAGTTTAAAGTGATTAAATATGGAAATAATTATAATCCAGTGTGATTCAGGTGAGTGGAGTTAAATTTAAATATAATTAAGGTGTGAATTCATATGGTTTATTATGCATTCGGTTTTGATTTTTTTTTTTTTTTTGGTTTTGATTTGTTTTGCTCGCGTCCATCGATGAATTTATGTGTGAGTGTGTATGTGTGCAATGATGAATGGAGTCTTATAGTTGGGAAGGTACATTGCAATCATTTGCTTGGTTGAAAGCGGGTTGCGGGTTGGATGAATTGTTATATGTGTTTTCTTGTGTGAGAGCTTGGGTAAATGAATAAATGTTTAAATGGAATTGAGTGGACTGTATTGTGTTTCAGAGGAATTGAGTGCGTTTGATGCGGTTTGAAGCGGTTTTGGGTGTGAATGCGTGTTGAGTGGCTTTAATTATATTTGTTGTGTTGGGTTTGATAACAGTGGTGTGCAAGAGTTTTCGTAATGTTTTATATTTTATAATTTTTTTTTTTGTTTTTATAGGTATGTATAATTGTTATTGTGGACTTTCGTTGGTTGGAAGTGGGCATAATTTGACAATCGGTCTTCGAAATACTCCTTGCTGCGTTTTTACCTTAACTACACGAACGATTGAATCTGCTCCTGGGTATGTTTCTTGAATTCGACCTAAGCTCCATTTTGCTGGCGGAAGTCGTTCATCCTTGATCAGGACTAAGTCTCCTACCTTAAGTTGAGGTTGTCGTTTCAACCATTTCGGCCGTTGTTGCAAACGGCTCAAGTATTCCGTTTGCCAGTGTTTCCAAAACATTTGCAAATGCGCCTGTATCGCCTTCCATCGGTCTGTGTAGCTTAGATTCCCTATCGATAGATCTGGTTCAGGAACTGTGAATAATGTTTCTCCTATGAGGAAATGTGCGGGTGTCAAAGCGGCAAAGTCCTCTGGGTCTTCTGATTGGGGACAAAGAGGCCTCGAATTAAGACACGCTTCGATTTGTGTCAAAAGCGTGGCGAGTTCCTCGTAAGTAAGTGTCCCATTACCAACGATTCTTTTTAGGTGGAACTTGACACTCTTTACCCCTGCTTCCCACAAACCTCCGAAGTGGGGAGAAGCTGGGGGAATGAAATTCCACTTTGTTCCCTGAGTTGCTAGGACATTCGCAATTTCATCCCAGTCCTGAATTGCACCTTTCATCAGGCGTCGTAATTCCGCATCTGCACCCACAAAGTTGGTTCCGCAATCGCTGTATATTTGGGCTGAGACTCCACGCCGTGCCGCAAATCGTCGAAACGCTGCTAGAAAGGCCTGAGTGGTTAAGTCGCTAACCGCCTCAAGATGTATGGCCTTAGTTGCCAGGCATATAAAGATGGCTAAGTACCCCTTGTGGCACTTAGATCCTCGACCTTTCCAAGCACGGATGTTTATCGGCCCCGCGTAATCGATGCCAGTGTTTGTGAAAGGTTTGGACACCGTTACTCGAGGGGCTGGTAGATCTCCCATCAGCTGTTGTTCGGTTTTGTTTCGGAACCTGTAGCAGGTAATGCAGTTGTTAATGCATTTTTTTACCGTTCTTTTCAGCTGGAATATCCAGTATTTCTGTCTTAAGTGTGTGATCATGAGTTGAGTACCTCCGTGTAATGTTTTTAAATGTGAGTCTCGTATGATAAGTGTTGAAATTGTGTGTTTTGGCTCTAAGATAATAGGGTGTTGTTGATCATAGGTAATGTTGGCGTGCCTGAGTCTTCCGCCCACTCTAATGATGCCTTTACCATCTATAAATGGGTAATTTAGTCGTAAACTTTTGGCGAACCTATGACAGTAAGCTACGGTTCTTACCAGTTTTTGGAATTTCGAAGCCCTACCTATTAACTGAGCAATTGGGTTTTGTGTTATTGCTAGTTTTAACACTTGTGTCCTTTTTTGGCCTACATCGGTTGAGAAATCCGTTGGCTGGCTGGGAACCTCGAAGTCCCAGTATGAGTGCAGAAAGGAGGGCCCATGCCACCACAAGCTTTCCGGTATTAGTACAGAGGGCAGTACTCCTCTGGACGCTAAATCGGCAGGGTTTTGCTCGGTTCTGACATGTTTCCAGATCGATGAATTTGTTAGCCGTTGGATCTCTCCGACTCGGTTTCCTACGAACGTTTCCCATCGTGATTGTGGCGATTTGATCCAACAGAGAGCGATTGTGGAATCTGTCCATGCGTAGACCTTTTCCTCAGTTAGACCTAGGACTCTGCTGACGTGGTTCAACAGTTTCGCTAAAATTACTGCTCCGCATAGCTCTAATCGTGGGATACTCACTGGTTTGACTGGAGCAACCCTAGTTTTTGAAAGCAGCAGATTCATATGAACTCTACCTCTTTCGTCCAAGATGCGAATATAGACCGCAGCTCCATATGCTTTTTCCGACGCGTCGCAAAATCCGTGCAGTTGTAGGTTGTTGAATCTTCCCCCAGCATGTACCCATCGGGGCAAACGAATCTGGTTTATAGCTTCGAGATCTTGAAAAAATATGTTCCAGTCCTTTAAGATGTCTTCGCTGACTGGTTCGTCCCATCCTATCTTTTTAATCCAAAGCAATTGTAGAAAATGCTTTGCTTTTACAATGCAGGGCGAAATCCATCCCATAGGATCAAAAAGCCTGGCTATGATTGATAAGATAGATCTTTTTGTTGGCTTTGGATCGTTTGATGGGGTATAGCTGTATGAAAAACTATCTTCTGTGGGTATCCAATGAATTCCCAGAGTCTTCAGTTGACTCGAGCCTTCGGAAGGGAGGGAAAACTTAAACTCACGATCCTGAGGGGCCACATCTTTAACTAGGTCTCCTGTGTTAGATGCCCACTTGTGTAGTTTAAGTCCAGCAGCCTCCAGTGTTATTTTTATCTCCTTAATTTTCTTTTCGGCTTCCTGCTTTGTTTCAGCTCCAGAGATTAGGTCGTCTACATACATCTCTTCTCGAATCATCTTTGCAGCCAGCGGGTATTGAAAACGAGCCTCATGTGCTAACCACTTGAGTGTACGGATAGCTAAATAAGGAGCAGATGCTGTCCCAAAGGTTAGTGTTTTCAGCCGGTATGTTTTGAGAACTTCGGATGGATCTTTGCGCCAAAGTATGAGTTGATAAAAGGAGTCTTTCTCATTTACCCAGATTTGACGGTACATTTTTTTGATGTCAGCTATGAACGTGTACCTGTACAGCCTCCATCTCAAGATGACATCCACGATGTTGTTTTGAAGAGTCGGTCCTACCATCAGCGTATCGTTAAGCGATTTTCCGTCTGACGTTTTGAATGACGCGTCGAAAACTACTCTCAACTTGGTTGAAGTACTGCTTTCCTTGATGACTGCGTGATGTGGTAGGAAGTAATGTCGTGTGCTTTCCAAAACTTGCTCCGTCTCCAACTCGCACATATGACCTAATCGTAAGTATTCTTCCATACACGCTGAATATTCTCTTTGAAGTTGTTTGCTTTTAGATAGACGTCCTTCTACCTGCTTGAATCTTCGCAGAGCACCTTCTTGTGAACGTCCAAGCACTGGATGAACATCTCCTTTGAAGGGAAGGGCGACTTCACAACGTCCATCTTCTAAGCGCTTACTTACTTACTTAAGGTGGCGCTACAGTCCGGGGTGGACCTGGGCCTCAACCAACAAGCGTCTCCAGCCAGCACGATCTTTGGCCAGCTGTCTCCAGTTTCGCACGCTAAGTTGGTTAAGGTCCCTTTCCACTTGCGTGCGCCACCTGAGTCGCGGTCTTCCTCTACTGCGCCGTCCCTCGGGTGTGGATTCGAAGATCTTCCGGGCTGGAGCATTCACGTCCATTCGCTCTACATGACCCAGCCACCGCAGTCGTTGGACCTTCACTCTTCTGGCTAGGTCGATGTCGCTGTACAGCCCGTACAGTTCGTCGTTGTATCTCCTCCTCCATTCACCGTCAATGCAGACGGGACCGAAAATTACTCGAAGAATTTTCCTCTCGAAGCAACCAAGAGTAACCTCATCCGCTTTTGATAGAGTCCATGCCTCTGCACCATAAAGAAGGACTGGGATGATTAAGGTCTTATAGAGGGTCACTTTAGTTGTTCGAGAGAGGGCTTTGCTACTCAATTGCTTTCTTAGCCCAAAGAAACAGCGATTGGCAAGAGTTATTCTTCGTTTAATCTCAGCGCTGGTGTCATTGTCTGAGTTCATAGCGGAGCCTAGGTAGACAAAGTCCTTTACCACCTCAAAGTTATATCTGTCTATTGAGATATTCTGACCAAGACGTCGGTGTTGGGTGTCCTTTCTTGATGACAGCATATACTTTGTCTTGCCCTCATTGACCGCCAAACCCATTTTCGCCGCTTCCGTCTCAATACTCACGAACGCGCCGGTGACATCACGCTGCGTTCTGCCGATTATGTCGATGTCGTCGGCATAGGCGAGTAGGTGGACGGACTTTTGGAAGATAGTGCCTCTGGTGTTAGCGTTTGAGTTTTGCACTATTCTTTCAAGAATGATGTTGAAGAAGTCACATGACAGCGCATCGCCTTGTCTAAATCCTTTTTTGACATCGAAGGTTTCGGTGAGTTCTTTACCAACCTTGATGGAGCAGCGTGCATTCTCCATTGTCATTCTGCACAAACGGACGAGTTTGGCAGGGATGCCAAAACTAGACATTGCTCTGTATAGCTCGTCTCTATAAATGCTGTCATAGGCGGCCTTAAAATCGATGAAAAGGTGGTGGGTATCGATTTGGACTTCCTGGGTTTTCTCCAAGATCTGCCGCAGTGTGAATATTTGGTCGACGGTAGACTTTCCTGGCCTGAAGCCACACTGATAAGGACCAATCAGGTTGTTGACGAAAGGTTTCAGGCGTTCACACAACACGGCAGATAAGATCTTGTAGGCGATATTAAGAAGACTAATACCTCTGTAGTTGGCGCAATTCAGAGGGTCTCCTTTCTTGAGGATCGGGCAAACAATGCTGAGGTTCCACTCATCGGGCATACTTTCCTCCGACCATATTTTACAGATGAGTTGGTGCATGCTCCTAACCAAGTCATCGCCTGCCGCTTTGAATAGCTCGGCCGTTAGGCCATCTGCTCCAGCGGCTTTGTTGGACTTAAGCTTAGATATGGCTATCTTCACTTCGTCCAGGTCGGGTGGACGGAATTGTTGGTCTTCATCGTCCAGGTTGAATGGTTCATTCTGCCTGACAGCGGTATTTGGTTCGTCATCGCCATTAAACAGTCTGCAGAAGTAGTTCTTCCATATCCTCAGCATCGACTGCGATTCTGTTATGATGTTCCCTTGTTCGTCCTTGCAGGCTTCGGTTCGGGCTCTGTAGCCTTGGCAGGTTCTTTTTACCCTCTGGTAAAACTTCCGAACCTCATTCCTGCTATAGCATCTCTCTATTTCCTCGATCGCGCGCTTCTCGTGCTCTTTCTTTTTTCTCCTGAGAAGCCGGTGTTCGTCTCTTCTTTTCTGCGCGTAGAGCTCACGAGCAGCTCTGGTCCTTCTTTGCAGCGCCGCCTTGTATGCCTCTTGTTTCGCTGCATGTGCTTGCCGGCACTCGTCGTCGAACCAGGGGTTTCGTTGTGGTGGTCGAGTGAAACCAAGCACATCAGAGGCGGCGTCTCTGATGGCTTTTTGGCAATGTTGCCACTGGTCTTCAATGCTTGATGCTGGCTGCGTAGAACCTCTTGAGAGATTGAGAGAGACTCGATCGGAGAAGGATCTGGTGACCTCTTGCGATTTAAGACGTCCGACGTCAAATTTCCTCACAGTATTTACTTGTCTTGGCGGTTTTCGGGATATCCGAAGGCGTACCTTGGCTACAACAAGGTAGTGGTCCGAGTCAATGTTGGCCCCTCGGAACGTTCGGACATCCATAATACTGGAGGAGTGCCTTGCGTCGATCGCAATGTGGTCAATCTGGTTGACGGTTGATTGATCAGGAGATCTCCATGTGCCCTTATGAATATCGAGATGCGGGAATCGCGTACTTGCTATGACACCATTTCGCCCCACCGCGAAGTCGATCAGCCTAAATCCGTTATCGGAGGTGGTGTCGTGTAGGCTGTACCTTCCGACGGTACTACCAAAGATGCACTCTCTTCCTATCTTTGCATTAAAATCACCTAGGACAATTTTAATGTCATAGTTAGGGCACTGCTCGTATGTCTTGTCTAAGAGCTCGTAGAACCCATCTTTGGTGTCGTCGTCTTTCTCCTCCGTGGGGGCATGGGCGCATATAAGGCTAATGTTGGCGAATTTAGCCTTGATGCGGATTGTCGCGAGGCGCTCGTTTATACAGCTGAAACTTAAGACTTCTTGCCTAAGTCTGCCGCCAACGACGAATCCACATCCAAATAAGCGCTGTTTTTGTTGCCGATAGCAGTCGCCATAATAGATATCGCAGTTTTTCATCTTCTTCTTGCCCGGTCCATCCCATCGCACTTCTTGGATGGCGGTTAGGTCTGCTTTATAGCAGTTCAGGGCCTCCGCTAACTGTTCGGCTGCACGCGGTCTGTTAAGGGACCTAACATTCCACGTGCAGATCCGAAATTCGTTGTCCTTTGTTCGTTTGCCTGGTTCGTCAACAGTAAAATCATCCGTATCTGAGGCTTGTTGTCGTTCCGGAACTTTTATTTTTTTTCCGTAGTCGGGCAGTTACCCCGGCGTACAACCCCCAACCTGGAGGGCCAGGCCCTTTGTTGGACCCCTTGGACGAAAGAGGCCGGATTCCTCCGGTGTCAGTAACCCGCTACGGGGATGTGAGAGCTGCCGTTGACCCATTAAGGGCTCTTCCGCCACCATCTCTATTTCAACACCCTGACTAGTGTTAAAAAATCCTCAATGACCTCAGCTCCAAATACGTCAGAGTAGCCCATTGAGGTATCTGCCATGTTGACTGTTGACGCCACCGTTGATTCAGCTATGTGAATTCATCCGCCGTACGTCCTCTTTCTGAGGGGCTCATGTTAGACTTCTGAGACTCGAGCAGACAGTCAATCTGACAGAGCATTATAGTGTTGCTATTTTCTTTGTGTTCAACACTCGCGCTTATAAGTTCAGCAAGTCACGCCCGGATGGGCAGACCAGTACCCGGTGGTTACCACTGGGAGGTAAAATAAGCACAGTTGATATGTATGAAAAGTTACAACAGCTGGGCACCGCCAGGTTGATGCCAATCAGCGTCTACCCGATTCATACACACCCAACCACCCTTCTAAGCGCTTGACGTTTTTTAAAAAATGCTCCTCGCATGCTATATTTTCTGGAGTTTCTGGACACAAAAAAGGAGTTTCTTCTAACTCCCAGAATTTTTGCATGTCCGCATCAAGCGTGCAGGTTTGGTGGAAACTCTTAACTGGTTGAGATGGAAAGGGTGTACGTTCGAAAAGAATCCATCCTAGTTTGGTCCGTTGTGCCAAGGGCAAGTTGGCATCATTGGGTCGGACCAATTCTGGTAAAAGTATGTCAGCTAACACATCGCTGCCTAACAACAAATCTACTTTGGCTGGCTTAAAAAAGTTTGGGTCGGCTAAGCACAAGCCGTCGAGGTGCCTCCAATCGGCAACTGGAAGGCTACGGGTCGGGATATGCCCAGACAGTGACTTATACACAAGTGCCTGTGTGGAGATTTCAAAGGCTGAGTGGTGGGAGCCAATCGTGATGTCAATGACCTTCTTACATGTGCCGCTGCTGACCATACCTAACCCGGAAACCTCGACATAAGTAGATCTGTGACTCGAGTGCAAAAGTTGAAATGCTGATTCGGTTATAAAGGAAGCTTCGGAACCTGAATCCAGCAGTGCTCGAAGTGAAACAATCTTGCCTGATGATCCGCTCACCTTTACGAAAGCTGTGGCCAACATAACCTGAGTAGACGCATGTGGCACAGAGTGATACGTGTTGATGGACTTACTGCAACAAGGTGTTTCTTCATTCGAGGGTTGAACGTTAGCACGCTGACTATTTGACGACTGCTGCTGAATATGAGGCTTGAAACTTGGAGCATTGTGATTTATTGCCGAGGTAAGAAAGTTGTTGTTGTGAGACAAAGGTTGAGATGAAGTTTTACTATTAGCATAATATGTATTACTTGGATGCGATTGACTATCTACCTGTGGAGCGCTATGTAACGAATTGTGCAGAAGTGAATGGTGTGGTTTTTGACAGTAATGGCACCTATGGGTACTTGGACAATTGTCAGAGAGATGACTGTATGCCAGGCAGTTTTTACATAAACCTAGTCTACCTATGCTTTGACAGCGGTCGTGGATGCTCATTTTTAGAAACCGATTACACTTTCGTATAGAATGTGCACCCTTATTGCACAGCTTGCACGTATATTTGGATTCACTGGCCTGCGAGTGAAACGAAGTGCGTTGGACTATCTTCTTCGACGGCTCCGATAGTGTTTTACTCTGCTGGTAGCTCACAGCTTCCAGAGTACGAAACCTTGATTCCAGAAACTGCTTGAATTCGGAAAATGTTGGCAGCTCCTTCGAATTGTCCTTGGAACCTAGCTTTTCCTCCCAAAGCTGTTGTGTTTTTGATGGCAGTTTCTGTAGCAGTACATAAACTAATATTACATCCCAGTGATCGACCGGAACCTTTAAACTATCAAGCCTGTGAACTATTTCAACCGATGTATCCAACAATTCTTTGATGGCTTCAGACCGTTCTTGGGTTATAGACGGCTGATTGAAAAAACATTTTAATTGGGTATTGACCAGAAAACGTTCGTGATCATACCTGTCCTGTAAAATTGTCCACGCCTTTAAATAGTTTCCATTAGCAACAGGTAAATGTGAAAGAATTTTTTCAGCTTCTCCTGACACACTTGTTTTCAAGTAATGCAATTTTTGAATTTCAGATAACGAAACGTTTTGATGGACAAGTGACGTGAATAAATCTCGAAAGCTCCGCCAAGACTCATAGTTACCAGTAAAAACAGGAATCGGAATATTAGATAAGCGGATGTCTGAATGATGAGACCCTACTGTGGTTTTTAATTTGGCTTCGGTGACATCGCTCTTTGTTTCCACTGGCTTTACTCTATCCATTGAATCAAGAAGTTTAGCTCTATAATCGAAATACAGTTCACGAATTTGCTCGAAAATCTCTTCTAACTGTGCATAATTGTCTTTGTCACCATCTTCTAAACTATCTACACACTCCTCATATGCATTTTCCGCTAAATCAAATGTTTTTTCCAGGATCGACAAACGGCCTGACAAATAATTTGCTGTCCTGGTATCGGATCCCCTCTTCCCAAAATTTGAAATATCTTTCTCGAGCTGCGTAAGTACCCTATCCAGCTTATTTGGCTTCATATTATAAGTATAAGTAAACGCGCTCTATTTTATTTTAGAGACAAACAATAGTACAAATGAATGTACTCACGTGAAAATCCTTCCAGATGAAAATGCACACAGTGACACAACACACAAGTCCTCCACAGCTTCACGTCCTCAGCAACTTTACTTTGCGTCTATGTTCCAGGTATTATATCGGCTCCAGATGATGTTGAGTTTTGTAGAGTTTATTTCGGCAAATCAACTCGCGAAATTAATGATAAAAATTATTTATATGTTGATATAACGATTGTATTTAATGGAATTAATTATTATCAAATCCGGCTCGAAGTGACCAAAATGTTCGTTACTTGAACAAAAGACAAATCGGTACTTGAACAAAGAAAGAAACAAACTGTATTTTTAAACCGCAAAATAAATGAAACACCGCTTTCAACGTTATAAATCAAAAAGAACCTTTTAATGTTACATTTCTGTACTTATATACATTTAGTTGAACAACGTTTGTTTACATTTGATGACAGCTGACACAACTTGACATAATTTCCCTTTAGGGAAATTTCGATTAAATTAGTGGGTGTGTTTCGCTACGAAATTGACGTTTTCGTCGTCAACAATTACAAATGGCGCCCAACGTATTGTTTGTCCTAGCCTTCTGTCCTTTATGTCGTATTCGTCCTAATTGTCCTTGCTGTCAACATTGAAACCTCGTAAGTCTTCGAGAGGATAGCTCATTAGCATGCCATCTCGAATTGCGACGAGAACGTTCAACGTTGGCAGCAACAACAATTAACACCATGTTAGTCCTGTTTTCTTTCTCTATCCACCTTTTGATTGTTTTTTTTTTTTGCTTTCTTATCTTACCATTTTACTTTTCCTTTCTAATTGTTAATGTCTTATCCGATTATGTATCTAGTGGCCTAGTCTGATATTGTTGTGTCATGTCAAGTTGCATTAGTACATCTGTAATTATTATCTTCTTTTATGTGTTGCAGTTCAGAATGTTTCAAGTCTTTCAGCAAAAAACCCATTGGTTGAACTGGAATTGCGGAAACAATCTGAACTCAACGAAGTGTGTCCCTGTTAATTTTTTTTGTTTACTTATTCCGCCGTACTGAGGGTACCAACAATTAGTCCGTCTGCAGTCTATCATTCATATAGTTGCCCAAGCATTAGACCATGATGCCTGCCAACACGATTCCGCCGAAGAAAGTAGACCCGAAACACCCCGCTATGATTTATGGTACACAAAACACAAAAGTAAAACCACGAAGCTTCGTCTAATTTGCCCATAGTATATTTATTTCGTTACTAAATTTTTTAAGCACTCACACATTTACCCTATCACATCAAAAAACAAAAACTCACTCGTCCATATATCTTATACATATTCACCTTTCATATTTATTTTTTTATTTATTATCTCTTATCTATATATTCAATTCAAATATACATTATATTCACTATACACTCTACATAAAAATTACATTACATATCAAAACATAATATTATTTTTGTTATTAGCACAGTTTGCATTATTTGTTTATTTTTTTGTTTGTTTGTTATCAGCGCATAACAAAACAGTTAACATCAAAACGCAATTATAGCGTATATACACCTTGTTCGATCATTTCCATTGATTGTCCCTTAATCATCCGATCCTTTATAATATGAATCCTCCTGGAAAGAGAGTACAGAGCAAAAATATCCCAGTAGAGAATACCTGCGAAATCAACAGAAGAATCACTCGTTCCATAAGCTCTCAAATCGATCAAACGTCAATAACCGATACAATGCCTGTAGGACGTACACCAACCGGGAAGCACCCCCCTCAAAGCACTTCAGACCCACTTTACCCTTACCCTCCCCCGCCAATACCTTCAACCCGAACTAGTAGCCCACAAAGCTCAAACGAATCAATTAGGGCACCGTCTTATAGCAGTCTGTCAGAGTTGGGTGCTGCTTCACAAGATGCACAAAATGATAGTGTTGACGTCGAAGACAATACTGACAGTGACGACGGCAACACTGAATTAATGGGGTGGAATGCACCCACCGAAAACCAAATATCCCATAAAGGAATTTATGTCAAATGTCAATTACAAATATATAAGCGAATAAACTTTACTTTTATTATAACGTTTTGAAAGAACAGTGTGTTTCAATTTTAATACGGAACTTTTTCAACATAACTGCTTATTTTTTGTGCACGAAGATTTTCCTATATACCATATTGGCAATCTACAACTGATCAAGCAAAGTTTCACCAAGAATCTGCAAAACTCATCGCTGGATCCATATATACAAACACAGCAGTTTCTCCAATAATTCCCAAACTCAGCCCCGGAGATTTTCAACTATTATCACCGAAACTCGTCGAAGGATTTCATCAGTAATACCGAATTTCTTCAACCAGGGTATAGTGTGTGAAATTGGAACTAGTCATCACGTGTGGAAATATATAAGGGAGTTGGACGAGAAGCTGAAATTAACAAGTAAGTACATTTTTACACTGTCTTACTTTGTGCATATATTTGATTCATCATGTATACATATATATAAATACATACATTTTACATAAAACATAAATATAAATTCACAAAATGAAAAAGGGGATGTTAGGAAAGATTTTTAAACAATTAGAGAAAGATATTTCTAACTTCGGTAAGACTGGTTTATCCAGGCGTACAACAAATTACTTAACTGGTCGATTGTCTGCGCTTGAAAAAACAATGGAGTCGGCGGAGGATGAATACAAAATGAACATCTCCGCGTTGGGGGACGACGATGAGGATAGGGAAGCAGCGTTGGATGACCTCTTTGAATCGATTAGAGAGGAATATTTCGAATATCGCAGCAATCTTCTCGATGCTATCGACAAAGCAAAAGCGTCCAAAGAGATATCTGCGGAGAAATCAGGAAATCCAACAGAAGTTGCGTCAACTGCGTCTAAATCGGCTGAGATAAGGCTTCCTAAGATCAACTTGCCGATTTTCTCAGGCAACTACGAAACTTGGCGCGCTTTTCACGATCTCTTTATCTCACTCATTCATCATAATGCGTCACTGACTGAAACTCAAAAGATGCATTCTTTAAAATCAAGTGTGTCTGGCGAAGCTGATAAGCTTTTAGCTCACCTGGGTATGGATATGGGAAATTATTCCAAGGCATGGGCAATCCTGACAGATAGGTATGATCACAAACGATTCCTAGTGAATACACAGTTGAAGTGTCTGTTCAACCAGCCATCAATTCCTCAAGAACGCGCCGAATCCATCAAGGAACTGTTGGACACCTCAACCGAAGTAGTACACAGTCTGGCTAACTTAGATGTTGCCGTTTCACACTGGGATGTAGTACTTGTTTTTGTATTGCTGCAGAAACTCCCAACAAAAACACAGCAACTATGGGAGGAGAAGCTAGGATCCAAAGAGGACAGCAAAGCATTGCCAACATTCGCTGAATTTACCCAATTTTTAGAGGCTAGGTTCCGTACTTTGGAGGCAGTCAATCAACAGCAAGTTCGAGTCGCTCCTAATTCCATAAGGCCAGTGTCCCAACGAAAGGTTCAGCATTCAACCACCAATAAAGCAAAATACTCTTGCCAAATTTGCAGCAAGGGCCAGCATGCGATTAGGAAGTGCAATTAGTTCTTAAAGTTAAGCATTTCAGATCGCTCTAATCAAGTAAATAGGTTAGGGATATGTCGAAATTGTTTAGCATATAGCCATACCTCTGAGCATTGTCCAAGTAGTCGCCGTTGTTATTACTGCCAACAGGCACACCATTCACTTCTCCATTTTAACAACAATTCGAGTGCGGGGCAAACAAATGCTTTCACTGCACAAGGTAACATTATGGAACCGACCACTTCCTCGATGACCACTGGAGCAGCTTCTTTTCAACAACAACCGCCTCTTCATAACAACAGCAATCCAATGTCGGGGCAATCGAACGCCTTGACTGTTCAAGGATATACTGCGGGGCCATCCACTTCATCTATGAATGCTGGTGCACCTAGCTTTCAACCACCTCAAAGAGAAACTTCTGGAGTTAGTTCAAACATCAACACATTTTACGCAACAAACGCAGGAACACAAGTGTTACTTGCAACAGCTCTAGTCAAAGTGAACACTATGAACAGTGATTCCTTTTCATTACGGGCTCTCTTAGATTCAGGTTCAGAGGCCAGTTTCATAACAACATCAGCTGTTCAGATGCTTTGTCTTCCGTCAAGGCCAACCTCCGTCAAGGTTTCTGGGTTGGGTTTGGTCAGCAGCGGCGTCTGCTCAAAGGTGGTAGATATCTCCTTAACCTCCCACCACTCATCGTTTGGAGTGTCCACTCAAGCTCTTGTCCTAAAGTCGCTGTCTGGGCATCTTCCAACCCAATCCTTGACATCTACAGGTTGGGAACATCTGAATGGCTTAACCCTAGCGGATCCCTATTTCAACCGATCAGCTAAGGTCGACTTATTACTGGGCAGTGATGTTTTGGCTGATATACTGTTACCGGAAATGGTCAGACCAGCGGATAACAACTTACCTATAGCTCAGAAAACCAAACTAGGATGGATCCTATTTGGCAGAGCTCCAGTAACACCTCAACGCATCAACAGTTTCCTACAAACATGCTGCCTGGACACTGAACTCCGTAGATTTTGGGAATTAGAAGAGATCTTTTACCAACCATACGAAAGGCCGGAAGACGCAGAGTGCGAGGCATACTTTCGCAAAACCGTTCGACGGCAAACTGATGGTCGTTTCGAAGTGTCTCTACCGTTTAAGGGTAATGTCCGTCCTATGCTAGGCAGATCAAGAGAAGGTGCTCTTACTCGCTTCAAGAGTCTCGAAAGAAGGCTGGAAAGAGATCAATGTTTAAAACAACGCTATTCAGACTGCATTGAAGATTACCTGAATCTTGGTCATATGGAAGAAGTGGGTGAATCCTCTATTACGGATCGGCATCATTACTTCATGCCACATCACGCCGTACTCAAGGAAGGGAGCTCGACTACTAAGCTCCGAGTGGTATTTGATGCTTCGTTCAAGACAGCTGATAGCGTTTCATTGAACGATCAATTGATGGTAGGCCCAGCACTTCAACACAACATCACGGATATCGTTTTCAGATGGAGATTCTATCGGTACACCTTTACCGGAGATATAGAGAAGATATATCGGCAAATAAGGGTACCGGAGAGTGACGCAAACTACCAACTCATTCTTTGGCGCACGCACCCATCAGATATTTTGAAGACATATCGCCTCAGAACTGTAACCTTTGGTACAGCACCTGCCCCATATCTGGCGATTCGCACACTGCACGCACTAGCAGAGGAAATCGAAGAGCTGCATCCAAGAGCCGCTAAGATGATCCGCGATGAGATGTACGTCGATGATCTGATTTCGGGGGCAGAAACCAAAAAGGAGGCTAAAGACAAAATGGAAGAAGTTAAGGAAATACTGAGTGGAGCTGGGTTTCATTTACGAAAATGGACCGCTAACCATAAAGGACTCCTGGATAACGTACCCGTTCAGGATCATGAGGTATCTTTCTCGTTACCGACTGGAGATTCGGACAGAGTGAAGACCTTGGGTATACAGTGGCTCCCTCTTCACGACGTATTCTCCTTCCATTACACACCTTCAGACAGTCAGCAGCCAACTAAGCGAAATATATTATATAGCACGTTTATTCGATCCTATGGGATGGATCGCACCTGCCGTCATCAAGGCGAAGCTCTTAATGCAGCTTCTCTGGGTCCGCAAGCAGTCTTGGGATGATCCCGTCGATTCCGACATTTCGAAAGAATGGATAGAGTTCCACAATGATTTGCAGGCCATCAACACACTACACATTCCACGATGGTTGAACACAACTGGCAAAGCCAATCGCCTTCAATTACATGGTTTTTGCGATGCGTCGGAAAGGGCATACGGAGCAGCTGTTTACCTTAGAGTAGAAGATGAGGACGGGAACATTCATACGCACCTGCTCATGTCGAAATCCAAGGTCGCACCTGTAAGCCCAGTCACCCTTCCGCGATTAGAGTTATGTGGAGCTGTCACTCTCGCTAGGCTCATGCATATCATTTTAAAAAATCTTGAGGGGAGAGGAATTCCCATATTCGCATGGACAGATTCCATGATCGCACTGTGCTGGATACGTGCAGATCCAGCGAAATGGGGAACCTTTGTCCGAAATAGAGTCGGGGAGATCCAGCGATTGACGAAGATAGAGATATGGCACCATATTCCTACGCAACAAAATCCTGCAGATTTGGTCTCACGTGGAATGCTTCCATCTGTATTGGTTCAGGCTACCTTGTGGTGGAATGGGCCCACGTTTTTAAGAACCACATGGGACTTTGACTTCCCTGAACAACCAGCTAATTTAAATACAGAGGAGGATAAAAGGTGTGTCATGACCCATTTCGCCAACCTCAACACCACCGAAAACGAGTTCAATCAACTGTTACATCGAACATCCAGCCTTAGCCGGCTCGTTAGGATAACCGCCTACTGCAGAAGATTCGCAGCCAATTCGCGAAAGGGGAGCACAGAACGATCTCTTGGACCACTAAATCCGTCGGAACTCGATGCGGCCATGAAAGTCCTGACACGCGTGGCTCAGGTCGAAATGTTTCCGCAAGGGTCAGCCAAAGTCAGAGGCATGAACTCCTTGAACCCGTTTACAGACGCTGAAGGTATCCTAAGGGTTGGAGGAAGGCTTAAAAATGCTGATCTCACCTTCGATCAACAGCACCCAATACTCCTCGAACCAAACCACCATCTCACAAAACTCATCATCAGAGAAGCACACAACAGGACCCTTCATGGCGGCATCCAACTGATGATGGGAAACCTACGAAGCAAATATTGGATCTTTCAGTTGAAAAGAGCTGGGCTGTACAATCTGCTACAGGTATCGAAGCAAACCGGCTCATCAACTAATGGGAGATCTCCCTGGCCCCAGAGTGAAAATATCAAAGCCCTTCACACACACCGGAGTTGACTACGCGGGGCCTATTGAAATAAAATCATGGAAAGGTCGAGGGAACCGGAGTTATAAGGGCTATCTGGCCATATTCGTCTGCCTGACAACCAAGGCAATGCATTTAGAGGTCGTAACAGACCTCACCACTCAAGCCTTTTTGGCAGCATTTAGAAGGTTCACCGCGCGGAGAGGACTCTGCCATAAAATATACAGCGACTGCGGCACAAATTTCGTCGGAGCAGAAGCCGAACTACGTCGACTAATGGACCACGCTATTATCGATTGGAAGGAGATAGTTGAAGTTTTAGCGAACCAAGGAACTCGGTGGAATTTCAATCCTCCCGCTTCCCCTCATTTTGGAGGGCTATGGGAAGCGGGTGTAAAGAGTGTAAAACACCACCTCAAAAGAGTTGTCGGGACGGGAACACTAACTTATGAAGAGTTAACAACGCTTCTGACACAAATCGAAGCTTGTCTGAACTCTAGACCATTGTGTCCCCTATCAGAAAACCCCGATGACTTCCGAGCCTTAACTCCTGGACACTTTCTCATCCGTCAAGAGGTCTTAACTGTACCAGAACCAGACTTGACATCGGGAAAGGTAAATTTGAGCGACCGTTGGAAGGCAATACAACTCCGCATGCAGACGTTCTGGAAGCAATGGCAACAAGAGTACTTGACTCGCCTGCAGCATAGGCCAAAGTGTATTAAGGAACAACCGCCGTTAAAAATAGGAGATCTTGTCCTCCTGAAGGACGAAAGACTCCCACCTTCTAGATGGAGCCTTGGGCGCATCTCAGAGACCTATCCCGGAGCGGACAATATTACCAGGGTTGTGAAGCTCAAAACCCAAGCTGGCGAATTCATAAGGCCCATAACAAAACTATGTTTACTACCAGTTAACACACTCGACACAGAAGATAAATCCTCAAACCAGCACTAACACATAAACCAGCGATGCACATCAGTAGATATCGAATAACACAAATTGATTCATTTTTTTATGCAACGATCTTTAAAAAACAAAAAAAAAAAAAACCTATGCACTATACAGTCCAATCATCCCACACAACCACAAACACACATACCCAATTTGTATTAAAATTGTTATCAATTCTAAATAATAACAAGGACCCAAAAATTGAAACACTCCAAGAATTAATAATCAAATTTAATGAATCAAAGCATTCATACCTACCCATATGCGTAAAGAAAAACATATATATATATATATATCCACATATATTTCGCACAGAAAACTTTCCTTTACACATTAAGCATTTAAAAGAACTACACAATACTATAAATTAAAAGAATTTCACTCACCTGCATTATCAGCATATAAAATTATATAATTTAATAATTATAATCAAAGAAAACGATTAAATTCCTTCACAACACCGCACAATTATCAAACGCTTAACGAATTGAAATGAAATCACACACAACATTAGTAAATGGTGCAGCGACACCCCCGCCAACTTCGCTTGGAGTTCCAGTCTATCACCAGCCAAAATAAACTTCGTCTTCACGCTTCACCTCTGCTTCCAGTCTATCGCCGCAAACCCATATTCTTCGTCTTCGCTCTTCATCTCAACTTCCAGTCTATAACCAATCAATACATCTCTTCGTCTTTACGTCGCATCGGTACTTCCAGTCCAGAGCCAAACAAAACAACAGCTCTGGGATTCTCCGCAATGCACTTAGACTGACAGTTCACATTTAACACAAGATGAGTAACAACAACAACAACATGCAATCAGCTATCAGTGCTCGCATTCATAATACTCGTACCTGCGAGAGAACAGAAAGGCAAAACAAATAGCTCACATCACATTCTCATACAATTGCAATTCAAACGAGATCAGGTGTGAGAGTCAATGCTGGAAAGCTGGAGTAATTGCTGTCATGTGTTCTCTTGTAGATTTGTTTGTTATTGTTTCTCGTTTCACTGTCTGAATTATGATCATTTGAAATAATCTGTTGTCTCTTTTCATATACCCAAACGCATGTTTCGTATACAACCAATTTATAATCAGAAGCAACAGTGGGGGCCGATAAATGACGACAGGAAGGCAGAAGATGGCAAGATAAGAACATTGCTCATCGTTGGGGGAGAATGTTGACGTCGAAGACAATACTGACAGTGACGACGGCAACACTGAATTAATGGGGTGGAATGCACCCACCGACAACCAAATATCCCATAAAGGAATTTATGTCAAATTAATGTCAAATGTCAATTACAAATATATAAGCGAATAAACTTTACTTTTATTATAACGTTTTGAAAGAACAGTGTGTTTCAATTTTAAGACGGAACTTTTTCAACCGATTTCTCAAAATACAGTTGTTGTCAAGAAAATCTCTGCAATAAAATTTACCCCGTTGTTCAACGCCCGAACAGATAGCGTTAGGACTATGATTGAACAAATAGAATTAAATGAGCAAAACAATAATAAAAGTTTACCAAGCAATAACGAAACTGGTAGCAAAAAGGAAACAGAGCCATTACCTCAAGCAGTCACGGACATCAAAGTGTACCTGGCAGTGGTTAATGCATTCGCATCTTATCAAAGCACAATTACGAATGACATTTCTCAAGTCCTCAGACAGGAAATGAAAAACAACATGTTAGAGTTCATGAAAGACATAAACGCTGTGATTCGTCCATGCACCTGTTGATCCTCCAACTCAGTTGGATCCTTCGTCCAGACCATTTGTACCTGTAGTGACTACATCAGGTAATAACCATATCAACTACGGTCAATCACAGAATGGGGATTTCAACAGCAGAACAGCAACAACCGTAACCATAACAGGCAAAATCGACCAAGATGGCAAAACGCGAATTGGCACCACAATTCCCCAATTCAATTTCAAGAAAGTGGTTCACACCCTAATCCTCGTGGGCCAATCAAAATTGACAAATGGGGCACTAACTTCGAAGGTAAACCGGATACTCTCAAGAATCAGTACGACTGTACATGGGCTGAGATCTTGAGAGACTTCCACCTCCTACTCTCAGGAACCGCGTATGAGTGGTATTGCCAGTTTCAGCGCATGAACTACCAAGCAGACTGGCCAATGTTACGCGATGCCCTAACACGTCAATTCCGAAGTTCGAAATCGGACTTTGAAATAATTCGCGACATTATGGATCGTAGGCAGGGTTCTTGGGAGTCTAGTGACGATTTCTTCGCGTCAATCGGTAAACTTAGATCTCAGCTCAGAGTACAGATTCCGGAAGCTGAGTTGGTGAGGATCTTAAAACGAAGCCTCAATGACAGAATCGGGAAACTGATATACCCCATGGCTATATCGTCGTTGGACCAGCTGAGACACGCATGTGCTGACGCGGAAAAAGCATTCTCCATAAGAGATGGTGCGAAGCAGCATTACATAGACCACCTGGGAGATACATGGCAAATGAGTTGGAATATGACAATGAGGAAGAAGTTAATTATATACCAGATGAGCAGATAGCTGCAATGCAGTATGGCGGAACTCGTCCCCGACCACCTCGAAGATACCCAGAGCCAAGACAGCTGTTATTTTGGAATTGTCGAGTTGAAGGTCACTCATTTGTTGATTGTCCATCTAGTGTCCGAAACATTTTTTGTTTTAAATGTGGTCAGGAGGGTGTGATAACCCATAATTGTAGTCGATGCACTCCGGAAAACCGCCAGGTGAACGCGAGGTCATCGGGAGAGTCGCGTTCAACCCAATACCCCGAACAATAAACACAGATGTAGGGCCGGGAGTTGATGAACAAGCAATAGTTCAGACCCCGACAGCTGAAGATTGCAAAATTAAAATATTAGTTAGGAATAGGGAATTAGAATTAAATAACGTAGGTAAAAATGATAAAAAGTTTGAAATTAAACCATTGCATGTTAGGATAAAGAATTATTATGCAGCACGCAGTAGGATATTTGATGAAGGCAAACCTGTTTCCAAACGAATCGTGAAAACAAGGTGCAGATTCAAGATAAGAAAAGAGGCTAGAAAACGCATATTAGCATCGGTAATAAATGTAGGCAATGACCTGAGACCCTATGCAAAAATAAAAATCGCTGATAATGATGTGCTAGGTTTGCTTGACAGTGGGGCTAGTATTAGTATCTTCGGCAAGAATTGTTTTAAGTTTGTGGAATCAGTGGGATTACCGATTCAGTCATTTGAGTCTGGGGTAAAAACTGCCGATGGCAAGAATCAATCGATAGTAGGTAGAATTAAAGCTCTAGTGGTCTACCAAAATAGAAGAGAAGACATTATATTTTACCTAGTACCTACATTAGATCAGGAGTTGTATTTGGGAATAGACTTCTGGAAGGCTTTCCAACTAGCCCCAAATATAATAAGTTCCTTGTCTATTTTAGATACAACGAGTGATCCCAATACGCACCAACTGTCATTAGAGCAGCAGTCCGAGTTGGAGGCGGTGAGACGAAGATTTCTCTGCTATACGCAGCATGGTCTCGGGAAGACGGAGCTGGAGGAACATGTCATCGATACTGCGGATGCGGTACCGGTGAAGCAACGACACTACCCTGTTTCTCCAGCGATACAAGCCCTGCTGTATGAGGAGGTTGACCGGATGATAAGTCTCGGAGTTGTGGAGGAGAGCGAAAGTCCCTGGTGCTCACCAGTGGTATTCATCCGTAAGCCGGGCAAAAATCGTCTTTGCCTGGATTCTCGTAAAGTCAACGCTTTGAAAAAAAAAGGATGCATACCCTCTCCCCCACATCGACGGACTGCTCAGCCGGTTACAAGACACATACTACATCAGCAGTAGCGACCTCAAAGATGCCTTTTGGCAGATACCGCTGGAGAAGCGGAGTAGGGAGAAAACCGCATTTACTGTGCCGGGGAGACCTTTGTACCAATTCACAGTCATGCCCTTTGGGTTGTGTAATGCAGCCCAAAGAATGTGCAGACTAATGGACAACGTTATCCCCGCACGTCTAAAGGGCCGCGTCTTCGTGTATTTCGATGACTTGCTCATCCTAGCTCCAGACTTCAAAACTCATATTGGGGTTCATCGTTGGTGGTGGGATGCTCAAAACGGATCCGTCAAAAATAGCTGCTATCGTTGTGTTTCCGATACCAAAAACTCCGAAGCAAGTGCGTAGGCTCCTTGGTCTTGCGGGGTGGTACAGGAGGTTTATTCGAGATTTCTCCGCCCTCACTGCCCCCATCACGGACACGCTAAAGAAGAAGGAGAAATTTAAAATGACTGATGAGGCACTTGTGGCATTTGAGAATTTAAAGAAAGCCCTAACGACAGCCCCTGTGTTAACACATCCAGATTTTTCAAGGCGCTTCTATCAGAGTCTGGCATAGGAGCGGTCCTCTTTCAAAAAAACGATTCAAACGAAGAAAGTCCGATTTCATACTTCTCTCAAAAACTAAATGCATGTCAAAAAAATTATAGTGTAACCGAGAAGGAGTGTTTAGCTGCTGTCATGGCAGTGCAGAAATTTAGGCCTTATGTCGAAGGTATGGACTTCACGGTGATTACAGATCACTCTAGCCTTCGATGGTTGATGGGACTCAAGGACATCAACGGACGATTAGCCAGGTGGAGCCTCAAACTCCAAGTGTTCACCTTCGACATAGAGCACCGGAAAGGCTCGCTCAATGTAGTGCCAGATACTCTTTCTCGGGTTTACATAGACAGCGTGGAAATGGCCGATATTGCACCATTGGTTGAGTTAGACTCGGAAGAATTCCAATCCGAGGAATACAAAAGTCTTATAACTACAATTCGAGACAATGAAGAAAATCTACCTGACCTTAAAATAGTGGACAATTTTGTCTACAAACGTGCATTGCCACCAGCAGGAGATGAGGCGATGGTAGAACACACATGGCGTCTGTGGATTCCATCTGGCCTAACAGACGATATAATTGCCCAAGCACACAACCCCCCTCAGGCAGCTCATGGCGGGATCGCAAAAATCCTACAAAGAATTCGCCAATATTTTTACTGGCCGAACATGACTGTCCAAATCAGGCAATTATATCCCAATGTGCAATATGTAAACAGTGCAAGTCTTCAAACCAGTTATCTCGTCCACCTATATGTAGTAGCTGCTGTTCCGACCGTCCGTTTCAAAAACTGTATGTAGACTTTTTAGGTCCGTATCCAAGTCTGGAAATTCGTATGTTTTTGTCGTATTAGATCATCTGTCCAAATTCGTGTTCCTCAAACCAATGCGAAATGCTAATTCGAGAAGTGTAGTCAAATTCCTCTATGACGATATATTCAACATGTTCGGTGTCCCACAGGTGATTCATTCCGATAACGGAAAACAATTCTTGGCTAAAGAATTTCAAAGCCTGCTAAAAAGGTATGGCATTCGCCATATGAGGACAGCATACTATTCACCACAGTCGAATGCATCGAAAAAGGGGGAATAGAACACTTTTGGCATCTATCCGTTCCTACCTAAAGGATGATCAACGCGACTGGGATATTTATCTCAGTGATATCGCTGGGGCGTTGAGAAGTTCCATCCACACGTCAACTGGTGTTTCACCGTACTTCGCCCTTTTTGGTACCAATATGGTAACACACGCTAGTTGCTACGAGATAGCCCGTAAGTTGAACGCGGTAGAGGATGGCGAACTATTGACTCTCCCCAGGCAAGAACGACTTCAATGCGTGCGCGAGAAAATTAGAGAGAATATATGTAGAGCAAATGAAAAAAGCGCAAATACATACAACATACGGACCCGGAAGGTGCGATTTCTACCGGGACAAGAGGTATTCCGGAGGAACTTTGTTCTTAGCGATAGCTCGAAATACCTCAGTTCTAAACTTTGTCCTAAATATATTAAATGCCGAATCGTTAAACCAATAGGAAACAGTATGTATGAAATTGACAATCTGAGAGGCAAGACTGTTGGCATATATCATGTTAAAGATATAAAACTGTGATAGAGCACGCATTGCTCCAATAAAATGATGATCGTCTTAGTTTCAGGTATCGTGT
Source organism: Cheilosia vernalis (assembly GCA_949126925.1). Classification (NCBI taxonomy): domain Eukaryota; kingdom Metazoa; phylum Arthropoda; class Insecta; order Diptera; family Syrphidae; genus Cheilosia; species Cheilosia vernalis. Next base: position 49,357,578 of record OX421358.1, read on the forward strand.
TTATTGCCTTTTTGTTATTTTGTTATTTATTAGGTTAGTACATTTGTATCTTGACTTATTTAGTCTTAGCTTGTATAACCCATGTATGTATAATTATGTATAAACCCGTTATTTATTATCAAGGTAGTGTATAATAGTTATTTATTATTTTTATAGATATAAGTAAGTGTTATTTATTCAGTTAGGTATATATTTATTTATTATTTACGTATTTGTTATTTATCTACTTGTTATTTATTTGTTAATTTATTTATTTATTCATATATTTACTTATTTATTTATTTACTTGTTTACGTATCAACCTATTGACATATTTCCTTGTTATACATCTGTTATTTATTTATTTCTTTATTTGATTACGCAATTGTATGTGTTATCCTTGAATTATCTATTTATTTGATTTGTAGTCAAGTTATTGTACATTTATTTATTTATTTATTTTATTTATCTATGTATTTATTTATTTATCCATTTATTTAAAAATGATATTCATACCTGACGACTTGTTGTTGGTTTAAGTCATACTGTATGGTTTTGTTAATTATTATTTATCACGTATATCAGTTACTTATTTTCTAAATGTTATTTATTTTCGCGTTATGTATTCGTATTATAGCTAAATTCATTATCCCATAGTCGGATTAAGAAAGCCTAACATCCTATGCATCTACTATTCGTCAGTATATACAAAAAATATATATAAAGGTACGCATACCTGTAGTTGTAGAACGGGCAGCAATATCGGACGCAGCGATGCTAGACTGCGTGGGGATTTGTTAAGCGTTGAGTCTGCAAGCAGATTTTCTTACGATCACCTGTAACAAATAAAATAGGTCAATCATCTGCTGTTGTCGTGATAAAAGACAGGGAAACGAAATACGGCTGGCCTATACAGTCAACTGCACTATTGACCTACGCTCTGTCCTTCCGCGTGTACACATTTATACACAAGTCATCTCTTTCTCTACTAAAAACAGTACGATACTTAGCACTCCAATCAGAAGCAAATACAATTGTGTATCTACAAAACGATGACGCTTATTATTATTGCCCGGCTCATATCGTGGGGTTCTTCACCACGTTGGAGCAAGATTCCATGCACCCGTTTTCTCCGCCTCTGAATATAAATAATAATAAAACCTTACCTTTCAAGTTTCATGTCCATCCAGTTTCCAGTCACACATACGTATTTTTGTTGTTTATGTCACCTTGACACTTCTTAATGTTCGAATTCGAACTTACCGAGTGCTTTAGATAGGTCCCTAAAACTATGCTACGTGCGTTCTGTAGGACAAGAAATTTTATAGCAAAACGGTTTGAGATGGTCGTGAGAGATGCGAATTATAATTCTCAGTAGGTTCTCTTCGGGAATAATAAAATTAAAAGGAGGACAGGAAATAAATAACAACAATTTCAATAGAAAAGAAGCAATTAACATAGGATCGGATGATTATGAATGATAACCAAACGGTAGGGTGCGATTAAGACCCCTGAACAAAGAACTGCCCAGCAATTGCTGAGACAATGGACTACAGACAGTTGTCGAGTTAAGATCGCAACCTGTGCGACAGTGCAGTAGGCATGTATTGTAAAGACAAGTAAAAGTCTAGTTTTGAACAGTGCAGTGAATATTGTTTAAAAAAATAAAAAAAAATAAATTAAAAGGACCTTTTTTTTTAATTAAAAATAACAAAAAGGGAAAAACCAAGAAAGGCCGGGCAGTGGCGTTAAGCCAAAATCAACGGTAACCAGGGTACCTATATGTACCAGAAATCCCAATAGTAGAGAACAGTGACCGGTGAGTGAGAGTTTGTTTTTATTTTTTGAAAAGGATGAAATAGAATAAATGGTTTTAGGCTTTGTGCATACCATCCAAAAAGGAAAAAAAAAACGACAGAATTGGCGAATTGGTGGTCATAGCTATATTGTGGCCGCCAACCGTTTTTTGTCTGGACGGAGTGACGTCACTAAATTAAATTTGCTAATCACGCTGTCATCGCTAGAGGTGAATCAGAGGTGACCTAAATAAATGACCTCCCAGACATCCACTAGCACTACCTTGCTGCAGCCGGTATATATGTACTTACAGTGTACAAGTAACGTACCACAAAAAAATAAAGGAATAGGTGGAATAAAAATTGTTTTGCTTATACATAATTTATATAAGCCAATAATTCTAGAGTACAAAAAAGAAAGAAAACTAGCGATACGTATATCTCCATACATACTAAAACACTAAAACACTACTTATGTGTGCAAAATACATAAAAGCATTTAAATAACCGCATTTAACAACCCAAAGCTATATATATATATATAACGAACGATATCTAAATACAGTCGGGTCCAAAAGTAAAAAAAAAAATATATATATATTTTTTTTTGTTAAATTTTTTTATATATGAAAAATTGAGATATATCCTGAGAGATATTACTCATATGCACATTATATAAAAATTTATATATTTTTTTTTGGCGTGAAAAATTTTTTTGGTGTTTATTTTAATCATTATTTATTTATTAATTCATTTATGTTAACAATTTTTTTATTGGTTTGGTTTGTGATAAGTTTTGTTTCCCCCTTTTTCGTTAATCTCGTTGCCCAATTATCCTCGACCATTGGATGAAACAGGCGCAGTGGCTTAGTGGTTTGTGTGTTGGACTACTAAGCGAGGGGTTCAGGTTCGAATCCCGCAAAAACCCAAGTTCCAACTCAGGGTTTTTTCACTGCGCCACCTCTCGCGAATGTCTGACAAACATCCGAGAGTATAACTGTCATGAAAGAGCTTCTCAATTAGCCGTTTGGAATCGGCATAAAATTGTAGATCCCTTCCATTCGTTCCAAAAATGAAAACTCACACAAAACGAATGGTTGTAAGAAGCTAGGCCTAGGGTCCCCACGGACCTGTTGCGCCAACAAATTATTATTATTATTATTATTGGATGAAACAGACCCCTAAACAGAGCTCTCTTTAGGTAGGTGCATAGAGTGTGGCTTTAAAAAAAAAAAAAAAGATGTGAAAGGTACCAGTTTTTTTTTTGTAGAACGATAACGGGTGAAACGAAGTTTAGTTTTAGTCTGGTTTGCATTAGTCTTCCTTTTTCTTCTCTTTTCTTTTTTTGTTTTATTTGCTTCATTTGGTTTCGATTTCTATTTCTTTTTGTTATTCGTAAATTCATTCATTATATATCATGTTAGATCGTAAATTAAGTAATAAACACAAATGATTTTGATTGTCAATCACGCCAAAATGGTCGAAAATTCGTGTTTGATTTCGCTTCGACTTAACATAATGGCTTGTTAAAACAAGATTTCAGGGGTGCGGTAAGGTCTGCTACGGTTCTTTCGGCGAACATGGTCTAGTCAGCGGCAACTAGACAAATTGGGGAAGTTTGAAAATCGGCCGTAAACTTCCAGGAAGGGTGGGAATTGGCCCTAGCTGCAACGTCATCAGCAGCCCTCTCAGTATGGTGGACGTCCGTCTGCTTTCAAAAAAGTAAGTTTTTTTTTTTGGCATGTTCAATGTTTTGTGGTAGATCTAGTTGTGTGTGTAGGACAAGAACCACCCCATTCGGCGAGCAGAGCCGTGCTACGCAATCATGCCATGCTCCTCGCACATGACACTCCATACCTTCTCATTTCCGTTTCCTTCCTGAAGTCCCGTCCACATCCTGACTTCCTTCTTCAATCCGCTCCCAACGCCCTCTTTATTCCCTAACCCAGATCTATTACATATAATTACAGCAAAAATCCTTCTCCAAAAAGTTTGGATAGAGAAGTTGGATTGGGATGATGCATTTCCAAAATCTATTTATGATCAATTTGCATGCGCTCAAAAACCTTTCTATTGCACGGTTCGTCTTAGCCCAACATACGGATGATATAGGTACAAATCCATGGATTTTGTGATGCATCCATCCATACGGATGTTGCATCTACATATGTTAGAACAACGGATTCAACAGGACTAGTATCTGTAAAACTTTTGGTAGCGAAATCGCGAGTAGCACCTGCGAAAAAGAGACAACTTGCTCGACTGGAGCTGTGTGCAGCTCACCTTCTCTCAAAACTATGGTCAAGAATTAAACCAATTTTTAACAAATCGATCTCGAAGATCGTTTTCTGGACAGACTCCAGCGTCGTATTACATTGGATATGTACGCAGTCATCTAAGCTTACAACCTTCGTAGGAAATCGTATAGCCGAAATCCAGGAACGCTCTCAAGGTATCATCTGGAGACATGTTCCTACAAAGGAAAATCCTGCGGATACAGTGTCCCGAGGTTGCTCATCCCAGGATCTAAAGGACTCTATATGGTTTACTGGTCCGTCATTTTTATTGGAAGGCCAGGAGAATTGGCCTTCAAATTCAAATATTCAACTTTCGTTCCTGTCAACAAGCTTGCAGTACTTCCTGATACTTGAAAGGGACCTTTCAAAGAGGGCGGAATGTTAGGGCACTTCGCCTAGTAATCTAAAAAAAACTATTATATCGTATCATTACTATTTTGAATTGTATAGAATCTCGTTTATTAAATATCTACACCATGTTTTGCTTTCATATGAAATGTACTAAACTGTAAGTTGTAATTTGAATTTACCTCCAATTATCAAACGTTGGCCATATTTTCTCTTGGCACATTCAGCTAATTTATACCAATTAAAAATGTATATAAAGATCAATAAAGCACAACTGCGCTTCTTGCTGTTCATAGTTGTACCACCGTCGTCTTTTTATTTTATTGTTCTTAAAAGTAGCTAAAAAATAACCATCCGGAAAATCGACGTATCCATACCCATTTCGTTGGTTGAGAATTTCCCTACAACTCGTATCGAGGAACGTAAATTTTCCCATCCAAACAGCTCAGACTTTCGCTGACTGTACACATGCTATTCGACGTGGTAGAAGAACAAGTAAGTACAAGCGTTGATATTAGCGCTATGATGGAATTGCTTCTTGTCAAGATGGAGGAACAGAAGAATTCTCTCGAAGAACAGAAAAATTCTATGGAATCTAAGTTCGCAGAACAGAAGAGTTCTTTAGAAGAACAGAAGAATTCCCTAGAAGAACAGAAGAATTCTCTTAAAGAACAGAAAAATTCCATTGTCGCCGCACAAAAAGACGCCGTAGAAGAATTTAAGAATGTTCCAGAAGTAAAAATCGACGAAATCGATGAAAAATTAAACGAGCATGAAACAAAGTTTGAGAAAATTAATAAAATGTTTCATAAACAAGGAACAAACATCGAGAACATAGCTAAAGAACTCGAAAAAGTCAAGAAGCAGAAGGCTCGGGAATATTCTGCTGACTGCCCAAGAAGGAAGGAGATGCAACCACCCGTTTTTGATGGTCAAACATCATGGCCAATTTATAAGAGACAGTTCGAAGCAGCTGCAACGACCAATGGATGGGACGACGAGGAAAAGTCGATTGCATTAACGCTCGCATTACGAGGTACAGCTGCAGAATTGCTTCAAACTGTCTCAGCAGAAAAACAACGGAACTACGATGCATTGGTGAAGGCTATTGAGATGCGATTTGGTGACGACCATATGCAACAAGTATATAGAGTACAACTGCGCAGTAGAATCCAGAAGAGGGAAGAAACACTCCAGCAATTGCAAGCAGATATCGAACGGCTAGCGCACTTGTCTTATCCCAATGCCGGCGAAGATGTCATCAATGAAATGGCTATTGAGGCATTTACACAAGCCATAGAGGACAGACAACTGCAGATGGCTCTTCGAATGGGTGGAAAGAGAACTCTTCCTGAGGCGCTGGCATTTGCCTTAACGATGAAAGCCGCTGACCAAGCATCTCAAGGATTTCACCGCGTAAGAGAAATGACATCCGTTGAATGCTCGTGCCAGAGAACAGAAGTAGTAGACCGTAACAGTTCTCGAAGGGGACCGATCCGTTGCTGGAACTGTAACAAAATTTGACATCTACAACGACAGTGCAGAGCCGAACGTAGACAGGGCAGTTGTCCACATTGCAGAACTAGGAACGAGGAGGCGTTTGAGCATTCGGCGGACGGAACGTCACAAAGCCATCAGTCGGGAAACGAGTAAGAACCAACTTCGCGGGGCAGAATCTGGTTTTTGGAATCGACGCCCCCAGGGCCGCAATTCAGGTTTCCCAGACCAAACGATGTAATAAAAGCTTGACAGTGGAAGTCCATATCGACCAGAAAAAGTATGTGGCCACAATCGATACAGGTGTCACCGCTTCCATAGTCAGGAGGGACATCGTTCGCCAATCATGGCTGCACAAAACCAGCAGCTACTGTCTGAAAACAGCAACTGGAGCAACAGCAAAGGTGTATGGTGAGGTACTCTTGACGATAAACCTTGTAGGAATAGTCTTCTCCCATGCATTCTTAGTGGGTGATATATGTGACGAATGCATCATCGGAATCGACTTTATGAAGGCGCATGAGTACTCGACATCGGTTTGCAAGTTCTAAAGTACAAAAACGTAGAGATTCCGATGGTTTACGGGAACGAGAATGTCGCAGCTCTAAGGACAGTTGTGAGTGAGGACGAAAGATTACCTCCTTCGTCCGAGACAGTTATTTGGACAAAGCTGGAAGGTGACCCTGGGAGCCACCGATTCTACCTAGTCGAGCCAGATGCAGAAAATTATTATCAGAGGTATATCGTCGGAAAGATGCTGGTTGAACCTAAAAACAACTTGGTTCCCGTTCGTGTCCTCAATGTGGAACACAAAAGCGTAAAACTAAAGCAAGGGGAAGTGATTGGAAAGTGCGTACCGATTACTGCGGTCCCAAAGTTGTCCAATACAAGTCCTGTGAAACCGGTTAGACCTACGGAGATATCGGAGATGAAAAAGAATATACTCGGAGAGTGCGAGCTGGATCAGGAGCAGCGGTCCATGGCAGGTAGTCTAACAGAACGGCGAGTATGGCCGAACACATCTCGTACAACACCGAATCGACACCGGAGATGCGAGACCGATTCGTCAGCATCCCCGACGACTACCATTGGCTAAGCAGACGGAGGTTGCAGAAATGGTGTCGACGATGGAAAAGGTGGGACTGATTGAAAGCTCAAAAAGTCCGTGGGCATCGCCGGTCATCCTGGTCAAGAAGAAAGACGGAAGTACGAGATTATGCGTGGAATATCGCCAACTCAACAACGTCACCAAGAAGGATAGCTACCCCCTGCCAATAATTGACGACACCCTGGACACACTATTATTGCCAAATGGTTTTCGACTCTGGATCTGAAGCGTGGCTACTGGCAAGTACAGATCCATCCAGAGGACCGCGAGAAAACAGCATTCACAGCAGGAAACGGGCTTTGGCAGTTTACAGTAATGCCATTTGGACTATGCAATGCTCCAGCTACCTTTGAACGTCTAATGGAGCGCGTTTTGCTGGGACTAAAGTGGAAAACCTGCTTGGTCTACCTGGACGATGTCATCGTAGTAGGAAAAACATTTAACGAACATCGAGATAACCTTAAGGAGGTGTTCGAAAGGCTACGAAGTGCGCAACTAAAACTTAACCCGAAGAAGTGTTCCCTATTTAGATCCGAAGTGAAGTACCTCGGCCACATCATCTCTTCCAAAGGAGTCAAGACTGATCCGGAGAAGGTCGATACAGTGAAAAACTGGCCGGTTCCCAAAGAAAAACATCAACTGAGAAGCTTCCTGGGACTTGCGAACCTATTACAGACGATTTGTAAAGGACTTTGCCAGGATCGCAAAGAGCTTGCATCAACTGACAGAAAAAGGCAAACAATTCAAATGGTCAGGTGAGTGCGAAAAGAGCTTCAAGGAACTTAAGCAACAGTTGTGCAACGCCCCCATTCTAGCGTACCCCACCCCTGGGAAAACATTTATTGTGGATGCAGACGCTAGTAACGTGGGAATTGGAGCCATCCTTTCCCAAATGCACGATGGTCAAGAGAAAGTAGTTTCCTACTTCAGCAAAGTTCCCTTAAAGCCAGAAAGGAACTTCTGTGCTACCAGGCGTGAACTCCTTGGTTTGGTATTGGCAACAAAACATTTCCATAAGTACCTTTATGGGCGGAAATTCATCCTCCGCACAGACCATGCATCTTTAAAGTGGCTGCTGCACTTTAAGAATCCTGAAGGTCAAGTCGCAAGGTGGATCGAACGGCTGCAAATGTACGACTACGAAACACAACATCGAAAGGGAAGTCTTCACTCTAATGCAGATGCTCTCTTACGACACGAGGAAAAAGATGTCATCTCCGTCCAAAGGGTGAGAGCTATGCCCATTGGTGGCTGGAGTGCGCTCGAAGTACGGGAGGCTCAAAGGGAGGATCCGGATATCGAACCGATGATCGCCTGGAAGGAGCATGAGGGAAAACCAGGCTGGCAGGAAATATCCAATAGGAGCCCCGAGCTGAAGGCATACTGGGTGCAGTGGGACTCCCTTCATGTACAAGACGGCATTCTAAAAAGAAGATGGGAAAGCCCGGATGGAAAGTCGTTCGTAATGCAGCTTGTTGTACCCAGGTCAAAGGTTATGGAAGTGCTCAGGGAATTGCATGATGGAGTGTCTGGGGGCCACTTGGGAATCAATAAAACGCTCGAAAAAGTGCGAGCACGCTTTTACTGGGTCCATTCAAGGGAGGATGTTGAAAATTGGTGCAGGAAATGCGTAACATGTGCGGCCAGCAAAGGCCCGAGAGTGAAAGTCCGTGACAAGATGCATCAATACAATGTAGGAGCCCCTTTTGAGAGGAAAGCAGTTGATATGCGGGACCGTTTCCTGAAACGAACAATGGAAATCGTTACATCCTCGTTGTTATGGACTATTTTAGTAAGTGGCCTGAAGCATTTTCTATTCCAAATCAAGAAGCTAAAACCGTGGTGGAGCAAATCGTCTACAACTGGGTAAGCAGATTCGGTGTACCAATGGAACTGCATGAACACCTCTCTTAGGTCGTTGGCGGGAACCAGAGAGACTGGGATAAGCAGATTTCCATGTTTTTATTGGCTTATCGAGGGGCAGTGCATAACACCACACTCCATCTGAAATCTTATTTGGTCGAACAGTCCGCCTACCTAGCGAGTTGATGTTTGGATAACCATGCGAAGAGTCCAAGAATGAGGAGGACTATGTTACAGACCTCAGATATATCATCAGGGGCGTGCATCGAGACACTAGGGAAAAGATTAAGATAGCCAGTGACCGCATGAAAACGAGGTACGATACTAAAACGACAACTACAGGATTCCAGGAAGGAGATCTGGTATGGCTATATAACCCTCATCGTAGGCAAGGTTTATCGCCTAAGTTGCAACAAGACTGGGAAGGGCCCTACACAATCGTAAAGCGCATCAAAGACGTTGTCTATCGCATCCAACGAGGAAGAGGCAAGCTGAAAGTCGTTCATGTGGATCGTCTTCATCGTAATAATGGTGAAAATGTTACCGTGTTTGTTCGGGACGAACAAGTTTAAGAGGGGGATATTGTGGTGTGGGTTGTGTCGTGTAATCTTAACGGTGTATGGTGAATCAAGCCCTTAGACACAAAACAAGTTCCACTCAAGTGTCACTTCCAAGCGGAGACTGCAATCTGTCAAATAAGTGTATATCATTACTTCAGCTAATTCTAGAACCATCCAGATTTAATTAGAACTAGCAAGAAAGTTCTCGTTCAGATGGCGGAGCGGGTATAAAAGGATAGCTTTTGGAAGAGGGAGAGACAGTTGATTTATAACAGTGAATGGTTAAAGTTCGAAATAGTAATAGTTTGTGAAGATAAATAAGTGAAAAGTAATAGAGTAAATTAAGTGATTGGTTTGAAACGTTGAAGAATTGTTTAAATAATATTGTTCTGGTACTTAATAAGTGAAATATTAGAATAGTCGATAAAAGTGTAATAAAAGTGAATTTTATTAGAGAAGTTTAACGGAATAGTGTTTTATCTTTTCGAATCCCAGCCAATATATTTAATTTTCGATAAATAACGCAATGTGAAGATAGAGATTTAGAAGTATTCTGTCATTAATAGCATTCTATAATTGTGATTTTAAAAATTTACTTAATGTTTTCCAGTCACATTCATTTAGAAATTGGATAGTTTCCCGCATAGTCAATGTTTTTTTTTTATTTTATTATATTAGATTTAATTCATTTTATTTTAGTTACAAAAAAAGAGAGAAATATTAAATCTATCTTAAATGACATGGATAAAAGTCGTCTGCCAAAGACTATCAACATAATTTTTTACATTTAATTTAAAAATCTTCCTCCATAATTCTTTTGCGGTAAGCTAAAGTTGTTTCACAATTTAATGTAAGAGCTTTCCAATTGGACCCGTTTAGTTGTTCCTGGACTTCTTCGCTTGACAGGGTAACTTTCCCAAAGCAGGACCTTCTGATATCGCGGAAAATGGGACAAATCCCGATAAAGTGGATGATATTTTCCCTATGCGACATATTACACATTGAGCATAAAATCGGAAGGTCTTCTCTATGTGGCACGAAGTTTAGTGGCAATAACTCTCCTCTTGCGCGGAAAATTGTAGAGATGTGTCCTATTTTATTCGAGTCTTTAAAGTAGTTCAGCGAACCAAGGTTAAAATGTAGTGCCTTATAGATCTCCCTATGTGTTGACGCATCGCTTGCTCGATAAATTTTTGTCGAAAACATGAATCTAAATGCGCCAAAATATCGTATAGTCTACCTTTCCAACTTTCCCTTGCATTCCAGTCTAATTCCAAGTCGTACTCATAACTTTCCGCTAGACTTTGCATCTCTTTATACCACAGAATCCTCGTAGTTACAGCATACTTGGTAACGATCCGTGGTAATCTTTCATCTCCCAACCTAAATGTGTTGAGGATATAGTCCATGTTTAGTTTGAGTGTTTGTAAGAACATAGGAGCAAGTCCTGTTTCAATCATGAGCATGTAGTTAGGTGCGGCTGTAGGCAATCTGAACGTCCTTCGTAGATAGAATCGCTGTAGCTTTTCTACTGCATCATACCACCTATGACCCCACGCTTGTGCTCCGTAAAAAAGGATTGACTTTGAGACTGCTTCGAAAACTTGGTATTTCACACTGTGAGGTACACTTCGGTTTTGGAAACAATTTCTCCACATTGAACTAATTGCACTTTTAGATTGCAGAAGTTTTTCAGCCAAATGTGGTCCCATACTCAAATTACTAGAAATTATGACTGCAAGGTATTTGTATTGCTTGACTGTTTCAATAGCAACACCGTTAAATGTCCACCTTTCCACCCTTGCCAGTCTGCCTCCACCTCGTCTGAAAATCGTCACTTTTGATTTGTTCAAATTAATTTGTAAACTCCCCAGTACACTATAATTGTAAACTCTGTTTATCATGAGTTGCAGGGAACATAGTCAATGTTTGTTTTCCAAAGAAATATAGGGCATATACTTATAATATGAAAGCAATCCTCTTTCGATTTTAGGCTGCAGAGCGTACAGAATTGATTGAAGCTTCCATTGTAAGGCTTACCATTTAAGGAAAGGAGCTCACACCTAGCTTTGAATATCAAGGATATTTCGTCATAGGATAGTGAGTCATGGAAGTAGTTCTTACGGTTTAGATTAAAGTTAAGTTGGCTGTATAATAACCTGCTTTCAGACTCCCTAGCGTTTATGATATGATGAATGCATCACGGTAAATGTCTTAATTTTTCTGGATAATGCGGTAGAGTTGATGTTTTAAATCACCTAGATTGTTTATGTCGAAATGCAAAGTTTCACCACAATTGCTGCCAATATTTTCCCATCTTTCATACCACCAGTCCTTATTCCTCATCTCGTACAAAAGCAATTTGTTTGAAATTCTAGAATCTTCGTAGTTACTGCATACCTTAAGTGTGTTCGAAAGAAGTTTGGGAAGATCGATTTCCAAGTATATATCATAACTAGACGTATTTAGAGGTAGATTGAAGAGTTTTTTTATAAAGTTCCTATGGAATGTTTCAATTACCTCGTACTCATAAGATCCCCAAACTTGAGAAGCATAGCAGAGTGTAGATTTAATAACTTAATTAAATACTTTATATTTTGCAGATAAAGTTATACTTTTTTTTGAGAATACATTTTTGCAAGAAAAGTTGAGCAAGCTTTGGGAGCTATTGGCTTTTTCGGTTAAGTGTTTGTTGAAATTTAAAGTAGAATTCAGTATGACTCCCAAATATTTAACCTCTTTAACTGTTTCTCGAGGATGATCGTTATTTTTCCATTGCCTTTCACTGTGCGCTCTTTGGGATCGCGCAAAGACCATTATTTTTGATTTTTCTGTATTAATAGATAATCCCCATCTCTTGCAGTAACATAATAAGCTGTTAATCATTAGTTGCATATGTTCTGGTGATTCGGAAAGTATGACGAGGTCATCTGCATACAACAAAACATTTATTGTAGAATTGGCAATTCTTACTCCTCCGGGAAGATCTTCTACTACGTCGTTTATGAACAAAGAAAACAACAATGCACTGAGTAGACAACCTTGTTTCACACCAGTATTTGTTGTAAAACCATTCGGAATAGGATGAACCATCCCACACCGCTGTTATTGTCTCCGTGTACATTTCCTTGATCACTCTAATGAATTTAGAGGACATGCCAAGTCGAGAAAGCTTATAGATGAGAGAATTTCTGTCAACAAGATCAAAGGCTGCTTTAAAATCAACAAAAAAGGAATATACTTTTTTGATTCTGACATGAAAAGCCTTGACAATGGATGAGAGGGTGAATATCTGATCTATCGTTGAATAATTCTTTCTACAGCCAGCTTGGAAGTCAGATAGAATATTTTTTGTCACGACCCACTTTTCTAGTCTTTCTACAAGAACTCCGCAAAAATTGAGATTCCTGTGTCTCTAAGGTGGAAGGGTAACTAATATCGAAAGATGGTAGATTACCTGTAAGACGTTTTAAAACAATAGCATTAACGACGTCGTTAAACGACTCTATGTGCCTCGAACTCAAGACTAAAGAGCTCATACCTGAAATGTTGGCCTGAATGGGCCTTCAGGAAGTCGTAGCCTGCACTGTGCATCTTCGTAGATAAAACTAGCCTCCGATCCAGGATCGCGAAGAGGACGAAGAGAAAATTTGTTACCAAGATAAAAGATATCGATTAATGCAGTTGCAAGAATAATTACACGCTCACTATTTTTGGAAAAAAAAGAATGGACTTGTAAATTGGGTGTTGTACTAGTGGACTGTATGTGTTGTTGAGAGACTTGTTTAGAAGTACTGGGCTGAGAAATACTCGTACTATTAGTAGAATGTTTATCCTGGTGCACTTGTGCTTGATGGGTAGTAGTAGTAGTAGTACAGCGACTTTATAAACATTTAAAATAATTTAAGAATTTTTTTGTTCGTATTGTGGCGTGGAAGGTATCGTGTAACTTAAGTGGTGAAACAAGCCCTTAGTCACGGTTTGGTGAAACCAGGCCTTAGACAGTTTGGTGAAACCAGGCCTTAAAGTCACAAAACAAGTTCCACTCAAGTGTCACTTCCAATTGGAGACTGGAATCTGTCACCACTGAACCTTGTTCTAGAACCACTTAGAATTAGCTAGAAAGTTCTCGTCAGGTGGCGGAGCGGGTATAAAAGGACAGCTTTTAGAAGAGGGCGAGACAGTTGATTTATAACAGTGATTGGTTAAAGTTCGAGATAGTTTGTGAAGATAAATAAGTGAAAAGTAATAGAGTAAATTAAGTGATTGGTTTGAAACGTTGAAGAATTGTTTAAGTAATAGTGTTCTGGTACTTTATAAGTGAAATATTAGAATAGTCGATAAAAGTGTAATAAAAGTGAATTTTACTAGAGAAGTTAAACGGAATAGTGTTTTATCTCTACGAATCCCAGCCTGAATGTAACATTGGTGTCAGAAGTGGGATAAAACTTATTCTGTGCTAAGTGTCTAAGTGTAGTTAAAAAAAAAAAAAAAAAAAAAAAAAAAAGGGAATTTGTGATTTTTTTTTTTTTTTGAAATTACAAGAGAAAAACAAAATGGGTCGTGTATTGCTACATCTAAGCATACCCCAATTGAAAAGTGAACTAGAAAAGCGGAATCTTTCCACAGCTGGAGGGAAAAGTGACCTCATACTTCGTCTGCAGGAAGCTGTCCAAAACGAGGGAGAAGATCCAAAAGCCATGCTATTCGACGTGTCAGAAGAACAAGTAAGTACAGGCGTTGACATTAGCTCTATGATGGAATTACTTCTTGCGAAGATGGAAGAACAGAAATATTCTATGGAATCTAAGTTCGCAGAACAGAAAAATTCTATGGAATCTAAGTTCGCAGAACAAAAGAATTCTCTAGAACAACAGAAAAATTCTATGGAATTGAAGTTCGAAGAGCAGAAGAATTCTATGGAATTGAAGTTCGCAGAACAGAAGAATTCGCTAGAAGAACAGAAAAATTCTCTAGAAGAACAAAAAAATTCTTTAGAAGAACAGAAAAATTCCATTGTCGCCGCACAAAAAGACGCCGTGGAAGAATTTAAGAATGTTCTAGAAGTAAAAATCGACGAAATTGATGAAAAATTAAACGAGCATGAAACAAAGTTTGAGAAAATTAATGAAATGTTTCATAAACAAGGAACAAACATCGAGAACATAGCTAAAGAACTCGAAAAAGTCAAGAAGCAAAAGGCTCGGGAATATTCTGCTGACTGCCCAAGAAGGAAGGAGATGCAACCACCCGTTTTTGATGGTCAAACATCATGGCCAATTTATAAGAGACAGTTCGAAGCAGCTGCAACGACCAATGGATGGGACGACGAGGAAAAGTCGATTGCATTAACACTCGCATTACGAGGTACAGCTGCAGAATTGCTTCAAACTGTCTCAGCAGAAAAACAACGCGACTACGATGCATTGGTGAAGGCTATTGAGATGCGATTCGGTGACGACCATATGCAGCAAGTATATAGAGTGCAACTTCGCAGTCGAATCCAGAAGAGGGGAGAAACACTCCAGCAACTGCAAGCTGATATCGAACGGCTAGCGCATTTGTCTTATCCCAATGCCGGCGAGGATGTCATCAATGAAATGGCTATTGAGGCATTTACACAAGCCATAGAGGACAGACAACTGCAGATGGCTCTACGAATGGCTGGAAAGAGAACTCTTCCTGAGGCACTGGCATTTGCTTTAACCATGAGAGCTGCTGACCAAGCATCTCAAGGATTTCACCGCGTGAGAGAAATGACATCCGTTGAATGCTCGTGCCAGAGAACAGAAGTAGTCGACCGTAACAGTTCTCGAAGGGGACCGATCCGTTGCTGGAACTGCAACAAAATTGGACATCTACAACGACAGTGCAGAGCCGAACGTAGACAGGGCAGTTGTCCACATTGCAGAGCTAGGAACGAGGAGGCGTTTGAGCGTTCGGCGGATGGAACATCACAAAGCCATCAGTCGGGAAACGAGTAAGAACCAACTTCGCGGGGCAGAAGCTGGTTTCTGGAATCGACGCCCCCAGGACCACAATTCAGGTTTCCCAGACCAAACGATGTAATAGGAGCCTGACAGTGGAAGCCCATATCGGCCAGAAAAAGTATGTGGCTACAATCGATACAGGTGCCACCGCTTCCATAATCAGAAGGGACATCGTTCGCCAATCATGGCTGCACAACACCAGCAGCTACTGTCTGAAAACAGCAACTGGAGCAACAGCAAAGGTGTATGGTGAGGTACTCTTGACGATAAACCTTGCGGGAATAGTCTTCTCCCATGCATTCTTAGTGGCTGATATATGTGACGAATGCATCATCGGAATCGACTTTATGAAGACGCATGATATAGTGCTGGACATCGGTTCGCAAGTTTTAAAGTACAAGAACGTCGAGATTCCGATGGTTTACGGGAACGAGAACGTCGCAGCTCTAAGGACAGTTGTAAGTGAGGACGAAATACTACCACCTTCGTCAGAAACAGTTATTTGGACAAAGCTGGAAGGCGACCCTGGGAGCCACCGATTCTACCTAGTCGAGCCAGATGCAGAAAATTATTATCAGAGGTATATCGTCGGAAAGATGCTGGTTGAACCTAAAAACCACTTGGTTCCCGTTCGTGTCCTCAATGTGGAAAACAAAAGCGTGAAACTAAAGCAAGGGGAAGTAATTGGAAAGTGCGTACCGATTACTGCGGTCACAAAGTTGTCCAATGTAAGTGATGTGAAAGCGGTTAAACCTGCGGAGATATCGGAGATGAAAAAGAATATACTCGGAGAGTGCGAGCTGGATCAGGAGCAGCGGTCCATGGCAGGTAGTTTAATCAACGAGTTCGCTGATATATTTGCTTCGCAGAACAGCGAGTATGGCCGAACACATCTCGTACAACACCGAATCGACACCGGAGATGCGAGACCGATTCGTCAGCCTCCCCGACGACTACCATTGGCTAAGCAGACGGAGGTTGCAGAAATGGTTTCGACGATGGAAAAGGAGGGACTGATTGAAAGCTCAAAAAGTCCGTGGGCATCGCCGGTCGTCCTGGTCAAGAAGAAAGACGGAAGTACGAGATTCTGCGTGGATTATCGCCAACTCAACAACGTCACCAAGAAGGATAGCTACCCCCTGCCAAGAATTGACGACACCCTGGACACACTATCCGGAGCCAAATGGTTTTCGACTCTCGATCTGAAGAGTGGCTACTGGCAAGTGCAGATCCATCCACAAGACCGCGAGAAAACAGCATTCACAGCAGGAAACGGGCTTTGGCAGTTTACAGTAATGCCATTTGGACTGTGCAATGCTCCAGCTACCTTTGAACGTCTAATGGAGCGCGTTCTGCTGGGACTAACATGGAAAACCTGCTTGGTCTACCTGGACGATGTCATCGTAGTAGGAAAAACATTTAACGAACATCGAGATAACCTTAAGGAGGTGTTCCAAAGGCTACGAAGTGCGCAACTAAAACTTAACCCGAAGAAGTGTTCCTTATTTAGACCAGAAGTGAAGTACCTCGGGCACATCATCTCTTCCAAAGGAGTCAAGACCGATCCGGAGAAGGTCGATGCAGTGAAAAACTGGCCGGTACCCAAAGACAAACATCAACTGAGAAGCTTCCTGGGACTTGCGACCTATTACAGACGATTTGTAAAGGACTTTGCCAGGATCGCAAAGAGCTTGCATCAACTGACAGAAAAAGGCAAACAATTCAAATGGTCAGGTGAGTGCGAAAAGAGCTTCAAGGAACTTAAACAACAGTTGTGCAACGCCCCCATACTAGCGTACCCCACCCCTGGGAAAACATTTATTGTGGATGCAGACGCTAGTAATGTGGGAATTGGAGCCGTCCTTTCCCAGGTGCACGATGGCCAGGAGAAAGTAGTTTCCTACTTCAGCAAAGTTCTCTCAAAGCCAGAAAGGAACTACTGTGTTACCAGGCGCGAACTCCTTGCTTTGGTATTGGCAACAAAACATTTCCATAAGTACCTTTATGGGCGGAAATTCATCCTCCGCACAGACCATGCATCTTTAAAGTGGCTGCTGCACTTTAAGAATCCTGAAGGCCAAGTCGCAAGGTGGATCGAACGGCTGCAGATGTACGACTACGAAATACAACATCGAAAGGGAAGTCTTCACTCTAATGCAGACGCTCTCTCCCGTCGACCGTGCAAAGCAAATTGCAAACATTGCTTACGACACGAGGAAAAAGACGTCGCGTCCGTTCAAAGGGTGAGAGCTATGCCCATTGGTGGCTGGAGTGCGCGGGAAATACGGGAGGCTCAAAGGGAAGATCCGGATATCGAACCGATTATCGCCTGGAAGGAGCATTAGGGAAAACCAGACTGGCAGGAGATATCCAATAGGAGCCCCGAGCTGAAGGCATACTGGGCGCAGTGGGACTCCCTTCACGTACAAGACGGCATTCTAAAAAGAAGATGGGAAAGCCCGGATGGAAAGTCGTTCGTAATGCAGCTTGTTGTACCCAGGTCAAAGGTTATGGAAGTGCTCAGGGAATTGCATGATGGAGTGTCTGGAGGCCACTTGGGAATCAATAAAACGCTCGAAAAAGTGCGGGAACGCTTTTACTGGATTCATTCAAGGGAGGACGTTGAAACTTGGTGCAGGAAATGCGTTACATGTGCGGCCAGCAAAGGTCCGAGACTGAAAGTCCGTGGCAAAATGCATCAATACAATGTTGGAGCCCCTTTTGAAAGGATAGCAGTTGATATTGCGGGACCGTTTCCTGAAACAAACAATGGAAATCGTTACATCCTCGTTGTTATGGACTATTTCAGTAAGTGGCCTGAAGCATTTGCTATCCCAAATCAAGAAGCTAAAACCGTGGTGGAGCAAATCGTCAATAACTGGGTAAGCAGATTCGGAGTACCAATGGAACTGCATTCAGACCAAGGACGGAACTTCGAGTCGAAGATTTTCCAAGGAGTGTGCCAGTTACTAGGGATTCACAAGACAAGGACGACCCCGCTTCATCCACAATCAGATGGGATGGTGGAGCGCTTCAACAGGACACTGAATGAACACCTCTCTAAGGTCGTTGGCGAAGACCAGAGAGACTGGGATAAGCATATTCCCATGTTTTTATTGGCTTATCGAGGAGCAGTGCATAACACCACAGGACATACTCCATCTGAAATCTTATTTGGTCGAACAGTCCGCCTACCTAGCGAGTTGATGTTTGGATATCCATGCGAAGAGCCCAAGAATGAGGAGGACTACGTTACAGACCTCAGGGATATCATCAGGGACGTGCATCGAGACACTAGGGATAAGATTAAGATAGCCAGTGACCGCATGAAAACGAGGTACGATACTAAAACGACAACTACAGGATTCCAGGAAGGAGATCTGGTATGGCTATATAACCCTCATCGAAGGAAAGGTTTATCGCCTAAGTTGCAACAAGACTGGGAAGGGCCCTATACAATCGTAAAGCGCATCAACGACGTTGTCTATCGCATCCAACGAGGAAGAGGCAAGCTGAAAGTCGTTCATGTGGATCGTCTCCATCGTTATAATGGTGAAAATGTTAACGAGTTTGTTCGGGACGAACAAGTTTAAGAGGGGGATATTGTGGCGTGGAAGGTATCGTGTAACTTAAGTGGTGAAACAAGCCCTTAGTCACGGTTTGGTGAAACCAGGCCTTAGACAGTTTGGTGAAACCAGGCCTTAAAGTCACAAAACAAGTTCCACTCAAGTGTCACTTCCAATTGGAGACTGGAATCTGTCACCACTGAACCTTGTTCTAGAACCACTTAGAATTAGCTAGAAAGTTCTCGTCAGGTGGCGGAGCGGGTATAAAAGGACAGCTTTTAGAAGAGGGCGAGACAGTTGATTTATAACAGTGATTGGTTAAAGTTCGAGATAGTTTGTGAAGATAAATAAGTGAAAAGTAATAGAGTAAATTAAGTGATTGGTTTGAAACGTTGAAGAATTGTTTAAGTAATAGTGTTCTGGTACTTTATAAGTGAAATATTAGAATAGTCGATAAAAGTGTAATAAAAGTGAATTTTATTAGAGAAGTTAAACGGAATAGTGTTTTATCTCTACGAATCCCAGCCTGAATGTAACAGTATTTACAAACAATGTTAAATAAGTCTTTTATGGTTTGGCTTATGGCCGTCTACTAGATTGACAATTTAGCTATCAAAACTACAATGACTAATGACTTGAAATACCTATGTACAATATATTTATATATGATAACAAAAGAAAAACAACGAAAAAAAAACTACCCTCTCCAAAGTGGACGAATTCTTTCTGCTGGATGTCAAACTAAATCACGTAAAATTCGGTGGAGACGCCTTTCGTGATTTATAAATCATATGAGCTAAATCACGTTGGTGGGAACATGGTATAAGATGCAACCTTGCTTAACACCCATTTGCGATCCGAATTCTTCAGTATGTAAGAGTGTGTGATGAGTGATGTCGTTGCCGACATAGCTTAAAGGTGAACTGACTTCGACAGCCGTTAACCGTGGGAATAGTGAACAGAAATGAAGTGGATGAGGGGATCTGCATAAACGACAGTTAAAATTATTCGTTTTAGTGTGAAATACACGATTTTCTGATTTTAAGGTGGTCTTTGAGCCTTAAGATTTGAATCCCTAATATCAGAAACTGATTCTAGGATTTGATATTGCTTGGTTAGAAATGCGTCCAATTCTGAATTGACAAAACATTTTTAATATTTTAAATTTGTAAGAAATTCACACAACAAATACAAATCGAAACCCAACGACAAAAAATTTTCTAATCTAATGAATGAAGGAGTAAAAATCTCAACGAAAGCTTTTTTAATAAGGAATAAAATTATCAAAGGCTCAAAGCTCTCAGTAATTTGTTTCTCGATTTGGTATGAGTAGCGACACCCATTAGGTTACTGGTACTACTGGATTGGCGCTACTATAGGAATGTATATACAAAGATCTTACACAATCAGAAAATCAAACTTCATTTGCACCCCACACACGAGCATCGGGATATTCAATTTATAATTATTCGTAATGCTAATTCACAATTTCTTACATATATGCAGGTATATCTATGTAAAGATATCGGTCTATCACGGGCAATACTTCCAATCATTGAAAACTTTAATCATATTTCAGTCAAAATTTAAAACATAGAAACTCCTACTAGGTACGCTTGTCCTGTGGGTCCTTATAAAATAGTACAGTAGGCCCTTATAACTCTCTAGCCAGAACTTGCGACAATTGACTGTTACTGAGAGCTTATATCCAAAAGTGGATTTTGTTTTCTTTTATCTGGTATCGAGGAAGTTTCGTTCGACCCAGTCGTGCACTTTATCTGAACACTATCGGCCTTACCAATAATCAACTTTAGTCTGGCACTTTACGAAAAGACTCCATACTTTCCAAAATCCCTTTACCAATAAACAAATATAATTGCCAGACTATCGCTAACTGTAGGGTTAAATGTTAATGTTGAGAAAGCCATGTTTATCTCGGACATTAGCTAAATAAATCCTCCCTTATGTCATTTTGAAGACAAGTGTTGCCCAACCATCCGAAATCGCGGTATTAAATTTCGAAATAGGAGAGAATTTAATACGATGTTGTTCAGCCTGAGCGTTTACAATTATTAATTAATTTTAGTAAATTGTGAATGCTTTCTAATTTTATTCGTTGTAATACAACAATGCATATGGTTTTTAAGTCTATCACACACAAATTTGTACAAAATGTATGCAAAATATTGAAAAATATTGCGTTTTTGTTTTATTTCTATACACGTGAAATATATATTTCTGTGTTTTTCTTTCTGTTGCTTTTTGATTGGTTTTCCTAGTTAGTTGCTTAGTAAAAAATAAATTTTATATAAGTTTGGGATAATTCCAAGACTTTCTTGACAGTCGTCGCAAACAGAATAAAATATCTTCTTACCAAAGTTTGGACGGCTTGTAGGTACCTTTTTGCAACAATTCTCAGTACCTTAGGCGACACAGGTAGATATTTTGTTGCAACCAAACCCTTTTCAAACTCTTTGCAAAAGGAGTTTGTTTACCGAGAATGAGGATCTCTAATGAGACAATGGTTGGCGTGAAAAGGATCCCTTCGCGGAAAATATAGTTATAAATAGAATTATCAGAACTCAGCAAAATACATGCAAAATAACAAGTTTATTAACTTCTGGGGGTGCAAGTACAGCCTAACAGGTAGTACGAGAATATGCGTTTTATATTTTTCAGTTCGAATTTCAACTTTTGTCGGTTTCTAAGTTTCTCAAATTAAGTAATATATAAGCCATACAATTTTTTAAAGGTTAAATTGTATTTATTTTCAAACCCGGAAGCGATAAGTTCTTAACACGCTTCCTACGTGCGATTGTTATTAATTCTGAAATGAATGAGCCAGATATTATTTCTATTTTCAAAAACATTCATTTGCTAACAACGCAATTGTGATGTTTAGACCACTAATAAGTTTTGATTTGCATCGTCAGCCTACGAATAAATGAAACCATTCAAATAAACTGTGCTTTGTTTATTGAATAATTTGAAAGGGATTTTATTACGACACAAATGCACTCATAAAGAAATCGCGAGGTAGTATTAGAAAACAATGGAGAGCGTACCATAAAAGTACTGAAAATTGTGTCCGATCGAACGATAGGGCATTACTGATTTGCATATGGTATTTGACAGAGCAGCGGATATTTTGTGCATTTCCTATTTTGTGTTTTGTTTTTTGCTTATAATAAGTGTCAAAGAGCATTGGAAAGATATGTGTTGCGCAAATTTAATTGCAATTTATGTATTCCTTCTTTTAGAATAAAATCCTCCTTGTGAAAGAGACCATTGACCTTGTTTTTCACGAAAACAAATTATGAAATTTCAATTCTGCAATGACAACAAATGTAATAGATTCTAAGAAAGTTGTAGGACTAGTAAATGTGGAGGTCTAATTGTTTATTGGTACTATTTCACAAAAGCTGTACATTTTTACTAAAGCTGACATCTAACTAGTTGTCGACATTAGTGATTGATTATTAGTAAGGCCGTATCTATGTATGCTAAGCAACACAAAATATCGGAAACATAATAAATGCTTAAGTAATTTTATTTAATTTTATGAGTGCAGCTTGTTTTTATTTAGCAATATAGTATTTTTAAAATATTCATTTAGGGCATTTTTTAACAGTTTTTGTTTCATCGTTACTAAAAAAAATATATAAATAGTGGTTTTATTTTATAATATGTATTTTAAAAGCTTAAGTCATTTAATGCCTAATAAAGTGAAGAACATGTATTTATAGGCACTTTGAATTTTACGCTGCCCGTATTACTTTCTTCTTTTAAATCGGGACTGCTGCTTGAATTGACAAAGACGTTATTATTATTATCCGGATGCTTCCTCGGTAGGCTTGATTTTATCTCGTTACTTTTATTGGTACAATCGTTATTGTTGGCATCATTACTGTTCAGTTTGTTATTAGCATTCAGGTTACTATTCTGGTTTGAGTTTATATCTGTGCTATAACTATCATTATTATTATTATTATTGTCATCATTATTAATGTTGCAAGTGCGATTCTCACTATGCTGGTTATCGTTTTTAAATGCAGTTTTATCCTTGCTTGAAAAACTATAGTTCTTGCTGCTGATACTTTCTTCGTTGCAAATGTTGTTGTTGCCATCCTCGCAGGGTTTTGCCACGAAGGAAGACATTTCATCATCCACTACGTTGACAGCTATGCGATTGTCTTTTCTAATTTCAGTGAAAATTGTTTGATTATATTGACATGATTTTTTTAAATCTGCTGAGTTTATGGGAACAATTTTAGATGGGATGTTTGAAACTCCATTTTGCGCTAAATTCAAAACCTCCTCATTATTATTGTTGAAATTGTCACCAGCATGTGATGTCATAAGTGGCATGTACAACATTTTGGGATGGGGTTTATTATATGGATCATTTTCCGAAACTTCACCCATCCGTTTTTCTTTCAGATCGGTTTCGCAATGCCCAAATCCTTTCCTTTTAGCTAAATATTTTTGTTGTTTTGAATGGTCTAATATTTGTTTACTTGGATTTGTTTTAAGGATTGGAAACTTATTTTTCGTTTGCTCAAAGTTTACTGGATTTATGTTATGATGGAAGGGCTCCATGCTTTTAGTCTGGTCGGATGAATAAAACGTAGCATGACATGTTCCATCTTCTTCCTTAGATAATGATGTAGGCAAAGATTGTCTGCTAATATCAACTGGAATTGGAAGGGAAGACGAATTCAAGACTTGAAAATCAGTTGTACTATCTTCTCGTGAAAATTGAATTTCCTTTAAATGTTGTCCCTCTGGTTTCTATATATATATAAAAAAATAAAATAATAAATGAAATGTTATTAATATAAAATCTACCATAATAACCTCTGTATGTAAACCCTTAATTTTCATTGCTTCCGCAACTTTTAGAAATGCGGGTAGATCCTCATATTTAACATTGACCTAGAATAAAAAATGCTTTGTTTCAATTCCACAGATATACAAAACGTAGTAGTTATGTAATTAAAAAAATAATTTAATTATTGAATTTTCCATATATTTCGACCACTTAATTGAGTGAAACTGAAAGAACACAAGACATTAAAAATGCATGTTCTTAATGCCTTGGAAGAAGAAAAAAATTGCATTTGATATCATTTTGCCACAAAACCAAAAAGAACCTTATTAGATATTTAGAATATTAATTGATCACATTTATATAATAAAAATGTATTTTCGCAAATATGCTTTTGTCTTTTACCATCTGCAGCTACGATCATCTATGGAGCAAGATTCTTTATGTCGTTTTCCATTGGGATTCTCGGATTTTGCTCTGATTTCAGATTTTTCGTGCCCAATGGAACATAAAACGAGATTTTTCTTCCTTCGCATTTGTGGTAGGCGTGTTTGAAAAGTCAGTTGTTCTTAAATTGTAATTTATGCTTATGAAAATCCACTCAATCCACTCCGTCGACGAATTGCCGTATTTGACGGAACGAACTGTTCCATAGAATCCGTCGCATACGGTGGCAGGCAGAGTGTTTTAGTACTTTATACTTATTTGTCCCAAGAAACGTGGTAATTTATCCCTTTCCACGTACTCAAATTCCCGTTCAAATAATTATTTTGATAGGCATTTTTTTGTGAAAAAATTAAATTTTTAAAGTCAAATTTATGTTGTGCGGAAAAATAATCACATTAAATAACCTTTCGTATAAAAATCGCATTTTGTTAATGTTATAACTGGTTATAAGATTACTTTTTGGTACTAGAAAATTTTGATATACAAAAATCTCGCTAAAATGTGTTTTGAAAAAGCTCTTTTTTATGTGGTGGTGATTACCATGGTGAAATCTAGATACTTATTTTGATGAAATTAGAAAAGAAAACATTTTTTCAATGTTTTATTTTTAGATTTTTGTTTTTCCACGGAAGGCTTTTCGGACATCGAAATTCCCAAAAAAAGGAAGAAATCGCACAATATAAGAGCACTGGTGACAGCCGATGACAGAGTCCCTCTCGCGCTCAATATTTCCACCAATAAAAAGGTATCCTCTCACGCTGTTCCAACTGTCAACGGAGGCGACGGACAGAAAAGTAGAAAGTAAACCTACTTTATCCGTCGCGTCCGGCACGTGCGCTGCTTATGGGACACCCTCCATAAGAGAGTGTGTATTCTATCAACCTGTCAGTCGAAAACGTTGCCGCAACGGACGCGACGGATTCTATGGGTTGGGCCCTTTTTTTGCGGCCAATGGAACATGAAATCTGACAGCCAGCTGATTTCGAGAGCTTTTTCTGTCCCAATGGAAAACGACAATGGTATCAGAGACCTAGAAGGGTGTTGCTAAGAAGCTCTGCCGAAAGTACTACAATAGGGGTAATGTTCTCTTTTTTCGTCTGCCGTACCTACTCTAGTACATACTGCCCAAAGACCAATTGTACTCCTATTTATTATTTATTAAAACAGACTACTTTCTGGATGTTCCATTAAGATTTCTTGCGTGTTCGATTTTGCTTTATTCGCGTCGAACAAACTCATTTCTTAACTATTTAAAGGTTTTCGTCTATAAGGTCGGGTCGATGTTGAAATGGAATTACGCAAGCTGTGTGAGAGATATTAACGAAATTATACATACAATATAACATATAACATCAAATTCAAATGTCTCTATTTCTCACTATTTTTAGTGGTCCAATTTTTGGTTGAATGTTCACCGAACCAGTTGCCTCGAGTTTTGCCACCAAACCTTGGAATTGAAGGGCCACCGCGTTTCCTGTACAATGGGCGCAACGTTTACACTGATGACCACTCATTTTTATAATAAGAGTTTTATGGCATGGTCTTTTATAATCACTGACGTAAACATAAACACCAGATTAAACAGATGCTACCAAAACAACATGGTCTATACAGGCTGCTAAAACCGATCTGTCCCACAACCATAAACTACTACTTGATTCAACCCGCAAATTTTGAAAGAAAAATTCTGTCTTAAATTTCGTATCCGTGAATACGTGTGAAGCAACAAAACAACAAAAAAAATTGTGAATGGAGGGGGTATAATGAAATACTGACACTCAGCAGTTATCCTACATCGTGGAATTTATACCTTTTGTGTAAATTTTTTTGCCCGAAAAACGATTCGTACAAAAAAAAATGTGCGAATGTATCCATCAGTCCCGAAATATGTATGTGTAAACACCGTGCGTGCGGTATGTGTGTGGCTCGATACACGTCATTGAGAAAAGAGGGAATTGTAGTAACCGTATTCTTAATATATTATGAAATAACAAAAGATCGACAACAGCGCCACCTATCGGATCCAAAACTAACCTATCTTTCTAGCTGCATACAACCATGCACACAAACAAAGTTGCATTGAGATCGGGTGAGTTTCTCAAAAAAATCGACAACAGCGCCACCTATCGTGTCCAAAACTATCATATCTTTCTAGCTGTATACAACCATGCATACATACAAAGTTTCATTGAGATCGGTTGAGTTTCACAGAAAATCGACAACAGCGACACCTATCGGGTCCGAAACTATCCTATCTTTCCAGCTGCATACAACCATGCACACATACAAAGTTTCATTGAGATCGGTTGAGTTTCTCAGAAAACGGACAACAGCGCCACCTATCGGGTCTAAAACTATCCTATCATTCTAGCTGCATACAACCATGCACACGTACAAAGTTTCATTGAGATCGGTGGAGTTTCTCAGCAAATCGACAACAGCGCCTCCTATCGGGTCCGAAACTATCCTATCTTTCCAGCTGCATAAAACCATGCACACATACAAAGTTTCATTGAGATCGGTTGAGTTTCTCAGGAAATCGACAACAGCACCACCTATCGGGTTCAAAACTATCCTATTTTTCTAGCTGCATACAACCATGCACACATGCAAAGTTTCATTGAGATCGGTTGAGTTTCTCAAAAAAATCTACAACAGCGCCATCTATCGGATCCAAAAGTATCCTATCTTTTATTGGTTTCTTCCACTCCAAAGTGCCCAACGCGCCGCGCCTAAAGAGGTATTAACTTCAATAACATGCATCAAAATAGTTTAAGTATCATGATGCGAACTACAATGCAAGCAACACACAAAATGCCCATAGTACCAAGAAATAATCATTATAATGTTGACAAACTACGATTTTTATTCTCAAGGTTAATTTAATGTGAATTTCTTTCCGAATAATACCAACTTTACTTTTAGAAGAAATATTTTTTCATAAACAAATCGACGGAATTTGAGTTCGGTGAAAAGGGGTAAATCGTAAATGCCCACGCTCCTCGGGAAAAATAAAGAGAGAACGCTAAGAACACTGACTGAGCTTAGGCCCATTTTATTCACTCGAAGTTGAACACAACTTGGGAAGTTTGCCATATAAAAATCCCGAAGTTGTTTTCAACTTCGAGTGAATAAAATGGGCCTTAGTGTATTTGGTGAGTTTCGATCAGTTGATGGATGCGTACCCATCCCACGGTTAAAATTTATTGTTTTATTTCACCACGAAAACATGTGTTTTGCAAAATGGTTATTGACTAAAAAGGAAAAAAAACTGAGAAATATTCATTCGTGGAAATTAAATAAGAAATTTTTGTTCCTACAATTATAATTGCGTCTGTTTTGGTTTGTTGTTTTTGGCAACAAGTTATTTGGCCGGCGAATGTCGACATAAAAAGAGCAACGGATTCAAAGCGAAGAACTAGAACTAGGGAATATTAAGACTTAAAATGTGTTGGGGGAGATATGAACATTTCTGAGTGGGTTAGATTTTTGAGTTATAATCTTTTTATGAAGTTACCGTGTAATAACAGAAAACAAAAGGGGGGAAAAAATTATATTTTTAACAAAATTTGCAACAATTTAATAAACAAGCGAACTTCAAATTAACGTAATTAATGAAAACAATCAAAATATTTTGCAATCTTAATAATAGGATATCAGATAAATTTTTAGAAATTCTGATGACCAACAATTTGTAGTTGAAAATCAATTTATGAATTTATTTTCTTCAAACTGTAAGGGAAAGAATAGAAACTAAAATTAACAGTAAAATATACATAAAATACATAGTAAAATTCTAAATAATTATTGATAGATTCTGATTTTATTTAATTTTTGCAAATGATCAATATTTCCATTGTTTACAACCAAAATGTAAAAATCCCACAATTACAACAACTATTACTATTCTCGAAGGGTCAAGTGTAGCGCAGTTGCTGTAATTGTGCGCTGAAAATCCTACTTTACCTTGCTTTGCTGAGATCGAAGCTCAAAGACCTGATATATTCCACCAGACCCACCGTTTTCTTAACACGTCCCGATAACTGCCAATTATTTGAATTATTTGAATTTTTCCCAATGTCACCACATAATGAAGTGTCAGTCATCTGTCAGGTTGCTATGAGCAAGTGCATGCGTGCGTCCAATAGACTTTAACATGGCACGCATACTTTCGCACATAGAAAACGGAAAACAGCTTGTAGGCAAATTCTCTTAAGTTGGCTGATCTGACGGTCTATTTAATACTTAGTTTATGGCCACAACACACACGATACTAAAGGTTTATTTTTGTACACAATCTCTTAACTATTAAACTTTACCAAAACTTTCAGCAAACACAAAATTTTAATTCTGTTGTCTATGTGGCAGCTGGTGGTCGCAGTGGCTTAGTGGTTAGTGTGTTGGACTACTAAGCGAGGGGTCCAGCTTCGAATCCCGCAAAAACCCAAATTACAACTCAGGGTTTTTTTCACTGGGCCACCTCTCGCGAACGTCTGACAAACATCCGAGAGTATAGCTGTCATGAAGGAGCTTCTCAATCGGCCCGTTTGGAACCGGCATAAAATTGTAGATCCCTTCCATTCGTTTCAAAAATTAAAAAAACTCACACAAAACGAATGGTTGCGAGAAGCTAGGCCCTGGGTCCCTACAGACCTGTTGCGCCAACTATTATTATTATTATTATGTGGCAGCTGACAATTTGCAGCAGTCAGTTCAGGGACGTCAAGCCGTAAGCATCATTGTTAGACACAGCTCTCTTAGTATCAACTTTTGTCAATACTCTATCCGCGGTACTAATAATCATTTTTAGTGTCCAGGCTAAATTTTTCGAACTCACAATGGTGAAATTTTCCATACAAAATTGCATATTGTGACCTAGGAAATATTTAGTGCGAAGGTTAAAAATGATTATTAGTAAGGCCCTTATAATTTGCTAATAAATAGAAATGAACTAATTAAACTCAACCACAACAACTATACATGGGAACAGTTGTGAAAGTTAACTCGCCCTTTGTAATTTTCTTGTGCTAAGAATGCATGGGACACGAAAGAGGAACTGTTCGAATTTCTAGTGAAAGTACCGCAAGCATTGTCAAATCGGAAAAAATTTTTCACTACATTAGCAGAAAGCAGGTCACCATGGGTAGAGTTGGTAGCCAAGTTTCTGGAGACTCATTGTGAGGCTTTGGATAACTAAACAGGCAATATTCGCAATGCACCAAAAGAAAAGTCCTCATCTGTGAAAAGCTTGCATGCTCTTCTTCGCATGCATTAAATGCAATGATTCTCACGCACTTTGGCAATGTGGAGAATTTCTTGGAATGGCGATTCCAGCTCGAAGAGATTATGTCAAGTCGTCCAAAGCATGATTTAATTGTTTGCGTAACGGACACTCTTCTGCTCGTTGCCCATCTAACAGTCGATGCAAATCTCGCAATTCACGATATCATAATTTGGTTCATGACCCTACTATTAATCATCCTCGCCACTCATCATCATTAAATAATTCCTTGGTTGGTTCTCATACCAACGATTCTCTCGATCCCGTTTCCATCGACTCGTCGCCTCAACCATCAACTTCGTTATCACCCGTTGCTAGTAATAATTATTCGGTAAACATCGCTCATGAAATGCCCCAAACACACATAGAAAATCCCAACAAGTTCGAACTACAAACTTGCCAACATTTTCTTTTTCGATTGAGGACTGCGATCATTTACTCGGATTAGAGCTAGCTGATCCGTCTTTCAACGAATCTCGGCCTATCGATATTTTGCTAGGAGCAGACGAGTGTCGGGATATCTTCCAGGGAAACGTCACCAAAAACAGCCAAAGTCATCCAATCGCACAAAACACCATTTTTGGTTGGATTCTGGCTGGACAACTTTCACCCAATTCAAACGCCGATGGCGTTTCAAATCGTCGAAGAGGTAGACCCTAAATCACTTATGTCAGAGGAAGATGTGGAAATCAAGGAGCACTTCCTAAGATTTCATTATCGTGACTCAAACGGGAAATACGTCGTCGGTTTCCTATTTAAATCTCCACCACATTTCTCAGATACGCTATCTGGGGCTGTTTCGTGTGTTAAATCGAAGGAGAGAAAATTCGTCGCTATGCCTTTGCGTTTACTGCGGACATAGTAAAAATGTTCCGTCAGATATGGGTGTCAGAGAAGGATTCAGACTTCCAGCGCATTTTTTGGAGGAGATCGCCATCTGAGCCATCCAGCACGGCACATCGTGTGCGCAATATTTATCGGTCTGATCTCTCGAGCAACTCGCCAAAGATTATAAAATGACTTTCCAATCTCGTCGGAAGTGATCCTTAACGACTTTTATGTGGACGATGTCGCCTCGGGAGCAGACACATTGTCAGAAGCCATATCGAAACAGAACTCGCTTATTAAACTCATTTCCAAGTGCGGTATGGAACACTAAGCAAATGGCAAAGTAATTGTGTGAAAATATTCCACTTCATGCTATCGCGGATCCATGGGTTAAAGTTATCGGGTTACAATGGAACTCTCAAAGTGACGTATTCAGTTTTCGACTCAATTATAATCCAAGTGAATTGATAACCAAGCGCCAAATTCTCAAAGACGTTGCGCGAATCTTTGATCCCCTCAGATTTTTATCTCCCTCTGTCATTCGTTTAAAAATGTTGCTACAGGAGCTCTGGCATCGAAAATTGGAGTGGGATGACCAAGTTCTACTTCCAATCGCTACCCTGTGGAGTTCTTATCGAGATGAACTTTCGTTGCTTACCACAATCTCGGTTCTGCGAATAATAGGTCTCGGTGATGATTCCTTTGAACTGCACGGATTCTCCGATGCATCGGAGTCTGCCGTTATTTATGCGTGGCCGCTAAATCTCGTGTAGCTCCGATACAGCGATTCGTAATTCCCTATACCTTAGCGTAGTTAAAGTGTATGCAGTATGCCTGGTGTGACTCAAAATTTGTGCTTTCGGGGTTATCGTTTCCCCTTCGCCGCTGGAGTGTTTTTGTTGGTAACCGTACCTCAGAAGTTTTGTCCACAATACCGCGTAATCGTTGGTTCCATGTATCGGGTAAGACTAACCCTGCGGACTGTGCCTCTCGCGGTATACCACCCTCGCAGCTTGTAGATCACCCGCTTTGGTGGACCGGTCCACAATGGCTTTGCTAAGATTCGGCTTTATGGCCGATTGCAGATACACCTGAAGAAGACTCTGTCTGCTTGTTTAAAATGAGGAAAAGCTCATGCCAATCACATCACGTCATCAACAAGGAGCATCCATATGCGCGACTTTCAACAAGAGTTTCTATGTGGAATATCCCCATACGAACAGTTGCTCGATATCTTGGTTTCATCGCACGGATTCGGAAACGACTAGCATCGCTATCCGACTACCTCAAACAACTCCAGGCAGCTTTCGATCCCAAGTCAAATATACTCAAATGGTTACAATATCAATAATTTGGATATCCTTTGAATATATAAAATTTTATAAAAATCATAGTTTCTTTCCCAAAAACTGTACCTACGCTACTGAATCTTTCTCCTTTCATTGATGGCGATGACATTTTGCGAGTCGAAGGACGACTTCAAAAAGCCGACGTTTGGTTCAACACAAAACACCCGATAATCATACCAAAAGGGCATATCATCGCTCAACTCATCATTATCGACGTGCACAAGGGTTAGCGACCCTCTTCGCGCTTATTCGCCAAGAATATTGGATAATCCGGTGCAGAAATCTTCTGCGAAAAATCGTTCACGACTGTGTTCCGTGTTTCCGTCAAAGAAGAGCGACCGCCATTCAGCTGATGGGTAATCTACCACCACAACGCATTCATCCCTGTCGATTGTTTACACATTGTGGTTGTGATTACGCCGGTCCTATTACGCTAATAGTGAAATCGGGCAGGAAAAGTACATTTAAGAAAGGCTATATCGCATTATTTATTTGCCTTGTGATGAAAGCGGTTCACTTAGAACTTGTTAGCGATCTAACTACCGAAGTTTTCCTTGCCGCTTTACATCGCTTTGTTTCGCGCCGCGGAAAATCCTCGCATATGCACTCTGATAACGGGACAAACTTTCGCGGATGCAATCGCTTATTATCAGAGTTGCATGAACTCGTTCTTTCGGAACAGCGTAATTCGCTGGTAGCAGAATCATTGGCTCGCGACGGTACTACCTGTCACTTTATTCCCCCTTCCGCACCACACTTTGGTGGTTTGTGGGAGGCGGGGATAAAATCGACATCTGCGTCGAGTCATAGGGGCTGATATTCTCACTTTCGAACAGTATTATACGCTGTTAACACAAATCGAAGCTTTGCTTGATTCGCGACCCCTATGCCAAATATCTCATACCGATTAAGATCCGCTAACCCCCGCTCATTTTCTTCTGGGTGAGTCCTTTGCAGCGGTACCGGAGCCTATGGTTAACATTCCAACTAATCGCTTATCGAGTTATAAGAATCTACAAGAAAAAATTTAAGGATATTGGAGGCGCTGTTGAATACCTAAAGTCGTTGCATCAACGACCTGGTAGTCATAAAAGACTTCAATCTCCCACCGGGCAAATGGGCTATGGGGCGGGTGTCAGACGTTCACCCAGGCCAGGACTGTCTTGTTCGCGTTATAACTTTGCGAACGGTCAGCGGCATTTTCAAACGCCCTTTTCACAAACTGGCGGTATTACCGGTGTCCGAAAACGTTGTTCCAGGGGCGGCGGAATGTTTTGGGCTAACTTAAACTTTTCCCTATAAATCTAACAATTATTATTAAAATCATTCTTTAACTGAACATTTTGCTTAATTTAATTTACTTAATTTACTTTTGTAACAAAACTAATACGCACCTTCGTAAATAATTATTGTTACTCACTGTACACGCATTTCATATTGATTGTGTAATGCATTTACAGTAAGAACTTACAGCTCTCCACCCAGCAGCACATACTTTACAATCGCCTTCTCGACAGTTGTAATCTTGTCGCGAGACTTATCGAAGGTGTTTATATACTCGCGGTCATTATTTACACAACTGCGTAAACCTTGGAAGTGCGTTGCTGGTTGCTGCTGAGTGCATTTCTCTTTCACTTGGATCTGGACTATCTAGTTGGTAACATTAAATATTTTAACGTTCTAAGAAGGCTCTCGTTTTAATTTAGGCTTTTCCCTTTACTCATCGTCGTTTAAACATTGTTTTTTCTTTCGCTAGTCGTCAACGTAGAACATTTTCGATTAAACGCTCGTTGTTATACAATACCTAAACCTTCAGCGAAAGACTTCAGACCTATTAGTCTGTCGTCAATTCTCCTCATGACACTTGAAAGGCTTATTGACATTTATATAAGAAGCAAGTGTTGCAACGGAACTCTATGTAATGCTCAGCATGCATAATTAAAAGGCAAATCAGTAGAGACGGCTCCACACGAGGTAGTAGGCAAAATAGGAGGCAACCTTCTCCAGAAATAATTTACACTAGCTGCCTTTTTGGACATTGAGGGTGCATGTAATAACGTCAGGATGTCGAGCAACGCATCACCAACTGGCTATGCGAAATGCTACCGACGAGAAATATCAACTCCACTCTCGGAAACAGTTCTATAAGAAAATCTGTTACTAGAGGTACCCCCCAAGGAGGGGTCATCTCTCTCCTCCTTTGGGTGCTGGTCATCGATGATATATACTTAAAGAATTAAACAATGCAGGCTTCAGAGTCATCGCATACGCTGATGACGTAGTTATCATTGTTCAAGGGAAATTCCTAAACACGATGAGTGAACTTATGGAAACAGCCCTCAATAGGCTCAGAATATGGGCCGAAGGGTGTGGACTACGAGTCAAACCGGAGAAAACCGAACTCGTACTTTTTAGTACAAAATACAAGATACCGCCCTTCAAGCTGCCCAGACTCGATGGAGTGGAACTTTCCCTCTCGGAGAGCGCAAAATATCTTGGCACGGTATTAGACAGGAAAATAAATCGGAAACTTAACGTACAGGAAAGAGTCCGCAAGGCTTACAATGCTCTCTTCATATGTAGAAGCACAAGAGGAAAGAAATAGGGCATGAGGCCGTCAATGTTATATTGGCTATACTCCATACATAATGGTAGTAAGAGCCATAATTAGATATGGAGCCGTACTCAAAGCTGCGGAGGTACTTGAGATGAGATCGATATCCAATAATAATATCGCCATCTACATACAATTATAGTCAGGCGGCGCTTAAAGCGCTACTAAATCTGAACTAGTCAGGAATTGCCGCACAATGCTCAAGGCATTATGTTCGCAGAACCGTGTTGGATTATGTTGGGTACCTGGGCATTGTGATATTGAAGGTAATGAAAAGGCCGACGCTTTGGCAAAGGAAGGAGTGGAGCTCCCACTTAATACCATGATTGAGGATATAAGACCACCAATGCCCGTGGCTAGAAGGGTTGTTTTCGAAAAAAACTTCCCATTTAACAGCCACAAGATGGTCACAATTAGAAGGTCACAGGGGCTTAAATGACAGTCTGGCCCATTTTAAACCGGAAAAAGTCTGACGAATTAATCAATCTCAGTAGATTAACGGTAGGAATACTCTTTTCTAAGAAAGCATTCCATGAGACTGGGCTTAGCTAATACGGATATATGCAGGTACTGTGAGGACCTACAAGTCACGGAAGACATCTCCCACATTCTATTTATTTATTTATTTATTTATTTCATCAATTGATTTCAAGATCTGCTGATTACAAAATTTCAAAAACATATAAAAATTAATAAACAAGTTTAAGACAAATTAATTACATAGATTAAGTACTATTTTCTTAAAAAAATCTCTCTTCATGCAAAGGTCGATATCATTGCATACCACATTAAACAATTTTAAAGAACGTGTAAGCGGTTCATTTAAACCATAGTTAGTCCTATGAGGAGCTATATGGAATAATTCACTTCTGTTTCGAAGCATTCGTGTAGGAGCATAAAATGGAATCAAGAAAAGCAATTCCATAGAAGATATTCGATTATCTAAAATATCTTTTACAAATAGTATACTATATATAGTATATTTTCAAATCTATGAGCGAGCACCTTGCCTTATAGTCTGGAAGGGACCCATCCCAATTAAATTTTCTCAGGGCAATCTCATAATACTATTTTCATAAAATGGGGACCAAACTACACAACAATACTCTAAAACTGGTAAAACTAAAGACATAAACAAGGTCTTAAGCGTATCGTATACGCATCATTGAAATCATTTGAATTTCGTTTTAAAAATCCTAACAAAGAATTACCTCTTGACACCACATAATCAATGTGTGTGCTAAAGTCCAGCTTTGAATCAAAATGGACTCAAAGGTCTTTTATAGTACCTACTGACTCTTAAAAGGCTAAAATTATGGAATTTGTATTCAAACTTTATAAGAGATGGAGATCTTAATATTTTACATTTACATTAATATTTTACATTTTGAATAGTTTAGCTCCAGGCGATTGTAACTACACCAATTTAAAAAAATTGTTATGTCTAACTGCAGAAATAGACAATCTGTAAGTGAAGACGTTGAAATAAAAAATTGTACATCATCTGCGTACATAGTGTTTGAGGTGCAATCATCTATCTTTAGGGCCCAGTTATAGCTATCATTGAAATGCATCATTGAAAATTTTGATTTACGATTTTAAGACGATTAATCAAACAATATTGGCGATAGTTGGTATCAAAATAAAGGTAATCAATTGTGGAATTTGTTTACGAAAAAAATAACTTAATTCTGATTAAAACTTTTCTTTAAATCCACTTTTTTTATTTCACTGATCATTGAAATCGTTCACAGCTTTATGATCAATCGAATTGTTTAGAAGAGGGAAATTCGAAGTTTCTAAGTAGTATTTGAGGTTATTGTTTATAAAAACTAGATCTAAAATTCTTCCTAAACTGTTTTTTACATAATTAATTTGAAAAAGCCCCATAGCAGAAAATGAATCAACGATTAACATCTCTATATCACTTTTCGCATTAAAGGGGATCAAAATTTGATCATCTTCTATGTAGCACCAGTCGATGCCACCAACGTTAAAATCGCCAAGTATACATGGAGATTGGTTTATCGTTAATTCGTTCACTATGGCTTGAGCATTAGAAATGTGATATGAATATAAATCTATTACACTCAGAGGGCGGATGTAACTAGCAATACAAAATAACTCTTTAACTTCAGCAGAATCTTTTGAACTTATACAAACACAAAGTTGATCAATTTCATCCGCATCATTCAATAATTTGCGCTGAGAACTGTTGAAAGTTGAACGGACGGCAATCATCACACCGCCTCCACGTTTCCATCCTGTATTTGTTGAACGATCTTTACGATATACATTGAACGATGAGTCAAAAAGCTCAGAAGATATGAAATTTGAGTTTAGCCATGTCTCAGTAATGATGATAACATCATACTCATGCAGAGAAGAAGACAAGAAGAGCTGGTTAGTTTTAGTCCGCAAACCACCAGCATTATGAAAAAAATACTCTAATCTCTAATAATTTTTTTAAACGTCTTGGATTGATTATTTTATCTTGCTGTTGTCTTCCTTCTTCGGAAAATTTACGAATTTCTTAATTTGTATATGTTTAGGCCATATTGACGCATCCAAAGCAGCAGCAAAATGGCTTACAGGGATCCCCAACTTGAAGTTAACAAATCGTAGTGAAGAAGAATCAGTTTCTTTTTTAATAAGCTTAGAGCAGCGCATAGCACTCTTCGAGATATTCAACTTAATTGAAACATAATCAATAACATTTTCCTCTGATACATTACTATCTAAACGGGAAATATGTAGAAACCGTAGACGAGGCACAGATTGCAATGTGATTTCACCCTCTACAGCATCGGCAGTCCCAAACATTAACTTGTTGGAGCGATGAGCTTTGGAATTTTTTATTAGTTCAGCGCCCTTTCTTAACGTTGAACCAGCAGCAACATTGGCAACACCTTGAATGAGAGGAGTATTTTTCTCAGCTGCACCGTCAATCGTCATCAGCATCATTACAAGCAACATTTTCACCATCAACAACAACAACTTCATTACCAGCTGTATCATTTGAGTTTATCAAATCAGTTGTTAAGAGTATTAAGCTATCGTCATCATCAGTTCTGTCAGCATCAGCGGACAGGGAAGATGAACCAGCGGCAGTTTTTGTAATTCCCGTAGATGTCGAGGCTTTCACATTGTAAGCAGCTCTAGCTAGATCGTCACTCTGTGTTAAAGAGTTTGGCTTGCTTGTTAATTTTTCGTTTTGCTTAGACAATGGAACCGGTTTTTTATTATTCATTGCAAGTTTCTTATCATTAAGCACAGGAGATGAAGATGGTGTATTTTTATTCAACGGCGAGTGAAGAAAGCGAGGAGCAATGGAATTGTTTTTTTCTTTAAGGAACTGTAATTGTTTATTATTTTTGGCTTTTTCAACAGCAGCCGGTGCCTTAGTTTGAGAGCGTGTTAGGCGCGGCGGTTTTACAAGTTTATCGAACTCCGATTTATTATCAACAAAGAAGGTATACTTCGCAAGAGAGAAATGTCATTGCATGAACTACACTTCCAAAAAATATTATCATTTGATTGTAGCACAGCACGCATATTTTCATTTATTTTAGTGCATTTAAAATGAAAACCAGATTGACAAACTCCGCACAAAATCAAGTCATCCTTGGATGTTAATAAATTACAGTCAGAACATTGAGTGTCCATATTGAAAAATTTAAACTGAAAAAACACTATCAGCACGCGTTCACGCGTTTATCAGAAATTATATAATATATATGTATGAAATAGTAAGATAATTTCCAGCGACTATCCAGCTCTGCGGATTCTGCGTAACTGACATTCTATGTGAGTGTCAAGAAATCGCTCGGAACAGATCGAAGCACCTTGGCATGTACTTCTTTAATCACTTAGAGAAGGTCGGATCCTCAAACAATATTGAGACCATTATTAAATTCTGTAGGGAAATTGATTGTTTGGGTGATTTGGTTTAGGTTTTTACCCGTAACGGTTTCCTGTTGATGGATATGGGCCCGCTATGTTGCCTGGTCTTTTGTGACAATCTCACAACCCCACCCAACCTAACCTAACCTAACACTTATGTTGGAATCGAACAAATTCCGTGTAGAAAACTGGAGAGTTTCTCCCCTATGTTCCTTCTCGGACCAAAGTAGGATCCTCTTCACTTTGAACATAGGCAAATTATTATCCAAACCGTTTAGAAACCCCCGAAAGACAAACTGGCAGAAATTCTCAAATCTGGTCGCAACCAAGCTATCACGCCACCCAGAACTGATTGGCATGGATGCGGCTACCAGCGAGAAAGCTGCTGGACTGCTGGAATGAATCTTTTCAGTCAAACGAAAACCAACTCGATTTGGTGCTATGAAATCTGAGGTCTCAAGATAGGAAACTATTCAATAGGGCCAAGGCAAGGAAAACGGCAGAGGACTGGAAAAACTTCAAAACCAGCTTTAATGAATACAAATCAAAGATAAGAACCGAAAAGCTAAGACCATGGCACAGCTATTACAAAGCCATAGACGACGTCAATGTTGCCGCAAGACTTTGGAATATACTTTCCAAGGACAATTGTACCATGGGATGTATCAAGAAGTCAGATCGCTCATGGACGGAATCTTGTTATGAATCACTAATGACTTTAACAGAAACCCACTTCCCTGGCTGCACAGATCCCGGAATGGATGACACGCCCACAGTAGAACTCGTTCCGGACTACACATCTAGAGAAGAAGCAGTAGAGATTGTCGAGGAAGACAAAATAGTATGGACTATAAACACCTACCAACCCTATAAGTCGACACAACCGGATGGCGTAACATCGAAGGGAACGAAAAGGCGGATGAGCTCGCACGATTGGGGTCAGCGATGAGCGCAAACGAGGCAGACATATCAATACAGCCACCGATTGGTATAATAATATGGCATTATAGACGATACCATCAAAAAAGAGACCAACCACCTGGTCCACAAAAATAGACTGCAAAACTGCACGAGCCCTATGGCCAGAACTGAACGAAAAAAGAACAAAACGTCTAATGTCCTTGCACAAAAACTGAATTCGCATGCTCACAGGTATAATCACTGGTCACAGTGCAACCAAATCCATGCTCTGGAAATGGAATCGAGAAACCAACGACCTATGCAGAAGCTGTGGAGACGAGGAGGAAACAAAGACAATCCTACACTTCCTATGTCAATGTCCCGATCTCCAGGAACGACGACTCCGATCCCTGGGTTCAGGTTCCTTGAAATCTCTCGGAATTGGCCGGATCAGAGATGCCGGATCTTCTCAAATTCGCAAAGAGCACCAACTGGTTCAACCAATCAGAAAGATGAAAAGTCCAACAGATTGTTTTGGGGTTTGTTTAATTTACGAAGGGAATCACAATGGGCCCTAGAGCCTCCACCCTCTCCTAACCTAACCATATGACGGAAGGTTGGCCGACACGTTAATCATTGCGGTTTTATTGAAACAACTCGACATTTTTTTATTGTATAAGTATAAATTTTGAATAAAGAATTCAAATTCACCGAATTGCATAAAGCAGCATGTGCATCGGAACTATTATTCTCATTACATTAACGAATTTGGGCGGTACGAAGTTCGCCGCGTCAGCTAGGTAACAAATAAAATGTTATTTTCTTGTGTTCTCTTCACTAGACGAAGGATTGCAGGTTGTGAGCCAGGCGCCACGATCCAGATATACGATGAAGCGAAATACCTCGGAGTGATTCTGGATAAGAAACTTCTTTTGGCAAAGCATGTTAAATCAAAGACATTAAAATCGCGCTCCGAAAGAAACATGGGAACGTTCAGGAACGTTTTAAATATCTTGTTCACGCAAAGTGACACACGTTTTACCAATACCAAATCATGCTTGCATATTTGAGCTCAAATCGTTTGGTTTTTTTTAGCCGCGATAATCGAACGATACGTTTTCGAGTTACGATTGCACAGACGGACGCTAGTCGAAGACATTATTCTGTATGTGATAAAACTTCTTCTAAGTTTTTTTTTTAAGGCTGCACAATAATACATATCTTTGATAATATTCAGAGGTGGTATTTTGGTTCATAAAAACCGCCATTTAAAGATGGTGTAAAGTGCCAAAATGAGAAAATGGACTTCAACGAGGAGGGACTTAAACTGAGTTGTAAATAAAGTGGGCCTCCATTACAGGGGTAAAATGATGAATTAATTGAGGAACCAACGAAGCATCATTACATTAATTCTCGACCCCTGGTGGTGTCACTAATAGTGGCACCTCGATATCTGAGGACAATCAAGGTACAGGAACAGCCGAGCTGTAAGCCTGCACTTTTAACCGCGTTTACCGTCAAAAAAATTAGCTATGGCGAAATGTTGATCAAAGTTAAAGTGGTATAATCAATGATTTCTGTAAAATAAAAAACATTTTCTTCCAAAACTGGAATTCATTGCAATTTTCACAACTGCTAACAACATACCTACATTTTTGTGAGTTGTTTTTGGAATATAGCCTTAATTTATGCAAGGCCACCTACTGAGTGGTATAAATAAAACGTAGCAATTGCTTAAACATAAAAGAAATGTAAAAATGGAAGCATTTGCTATGTTTCGTATGAATAAAAATCGATTTCAGTTGTCACCAAATTTTGACATGTTCGAAAAGCGGCGCCACTTATCTACCTTTTACTCAGCTTGATACGAATAAAACGTAACAATTGCTACGAAATTTTGTTTGTAAAGGAAAACCAACAAATACTTATGTATAACGTTAATTTTTTGCAATTGTTTCGTGTCACGCGAAGTGTAGATTGTGAACTATTTGGGCAATATTTCTTTTAGATGCAAATGCTTAGATACAATCATTCTTAAGGTCATTGGATTTATGCAAACATTTTCTTTATACAATGCTAAGGTGTACATGAGGTCCAGGCTTTATTTTAAAAGCCTCTCGGTAATTCACTGTTCTTCTTTTCCAGGTGTACTTGGAGCTATAGATT
Organism: Cheilosia vernalis; assembly: GCA_949126925.1. Taxonomy (NCBI): domain Eukaryota; kingdom Metazoa; phylum Arthropoda; class Insecta; order Diptera; family Syrphidae; genus Cheilosia; species Cheilosia vernalis. The sequence goes on from OX421358.1 coordinate 49,398,898, forward strand.
GCACTCATATTGCTGGATTTTATTTTTTCACTCTCATTGCCTTTGTTCACAAAAGTCGTTAGAATCACAAGGAAAACTCAAAAATTATTATTTACTAGTGGTTTAACAGAAACTTCAAGGCAAGTACACATATGTCGTGGTTAATGCTATGTTCGAATTTGTTAACTTTTTATACCAAAGAAGATTTATATTCATACTGATTCAAATTAATTGCGAAGGGCTTTTACTCAAGGTACATGTCAATTGCCAATAATTAAAATTTCTGCACTAAGTCATTGCATATTCACCTGTCCGCTGTACATAAAATTTAAAAGGCCAGCCATATGATTTGCTTCCACATCAGCCATTAAAAGAATTGGATGGTTTGAAGGATTTTCTAAAAATATTTCTTGGAAATAGGGACTACAGACGGAAAGTACCTGAAATAAACAGCATTAGTCTTTTAGCATAACAAATATAATTCATACCAATTTATGGGCTTTGAAAATTTTTCCACCAGCAGCAATTGTCACATCAACCATTTTTGCATCTTTTTGTAACGTATGAAAGCCTCTTGACATATTGCCAAGAAAATTATTCCAAGATAATAAATATTGATCTATGGTGTTTGGATCTGCGTATTTGTTTTGGATTGTTTGTGATGGTGGCGACTGTTGCTGTTGAAATGCTGGGCGAGGAGGCATAACATTCTCATGTTTGACGACATCCTGCTGGTCAGTAAGTTGCTTATGGTTTTTTATGTTGTCCTGCTGTTGTATAAAATTGGTATTTTTTACAGTAACGACGTTAGGTTTATTTCCATGAATGCTATAATCTGTAGCTTTTGAAACACAGTTTTTATCTGCAGCAAATTTATTTTCATTTGCCCGTCTTTCCTTTTGCCGTTTTAATAATTCTTCTATTTCCATACAAGCGCCAGAAGTGGCAGCAGCAATTGCTGAAGCTATTATCGGATCATCTTCGAAAACGCTTTCATCTAAAGATTCTTTTAATGTTTTTGTGGAAGAAAACAAACGCAAAGATGGATCATTGACTTGATCACTAAAATACACGTCCATTAATGTGAAAAAAGGCCACTCCCTCCTTTTCGGTTCCTCTGACATTTTTATCGCCTGTTGTCAATAGAAATAAAGAAATAACTTTCAAATCATAAGGGAATAACATATATCAAAACTTACCTTGTATTCCTGTAGTAAGTTGTTCCATTTTTTTATAATTTTTGAAAGTGGTAATGGGACGTTCAGCTCTCTCTCTACGACCCTAAGAACGATACAAATAAATATTTAAGATTAGAAAGAACCAAAGAAAAACTATCTATCCAATAAAACCGGCGATCTAAATAATCTTAATCAATAAAGCAATGAAATGAACTATACCTATGTGATAGAAGAACTCTTACAAAATAAGGAGTACACTTTGGCTAACCTCATAAAATGAGGTTATGATAATATGGAAGCGAATCCACTTACGTGAAGTTAGCCCGCACTTTTTCTAGAATGAAAAACGTGAATTGCAGTTCGATAGACATTCGTTCGTAGTTGTTTCTAGTGAAATTTGTTTCGTTTGTAGTTCCAACCGTTAGAAAGTTAGAACCATTAGAAAAAAATATTAGCCCGCACTTTTGGCTTTTTAAAATAAAAACTAGCCAGTTGCATTTGAAATCGTTTGTAGTTGTTTGTAGTGAAATTATTTTTTAATAGAAATATCTTATTTCCGAGAAATAAGGACTTTTGTATTTGCACCTGTAACTCCGAATTTCCAAAAATGAGAAATAATTTGAAACCACCGGTGCATAAAGCGTATCCTAACTTAAATAACTGCATTTAAAATTTCTGAATTCACTCAAGCGTTACTTAATAAAAAGCAATCAAAGTCAAAAAACGCATCCCTTTAGAGTTGCATGCATATATGGGCTTCCCAACAACAACACATTTTCGCAAAGCACTCATCTGTGCCCATCGACATGAGTCACTACTTGTCAATTAGCAACAACAAACAATCAATAAACCCCGATTTTATCCAACAATTTTTTCTATTCCTTCGAATAACATTAAAACCTAACCCCTTTGAAACAATTTATAACAACAAAAATGCAATTTCTGCAAAGCCTGTGTTCCTGACTATCTAATCCAATTCAAATTTTGTGATTTTATCACAAAGAAAAAAATATTGGATGAAACTTAAGCGAACGCTACTTGGTCATACAAACTCATATCCATATTTCAGTTATTAAACAACTCAAAATAGTTAAATCTATTTTCTAATTTTTTTTCTAATGCTTTCTGTTAGATGTAGATATCTAATGGAGCAAAAAAAATTACCTCTAGATAACGATTTATTAAAAATTTCAGAAAATGGCTGAAATCGTCTTCGCAGACTGATTTAAGGGGACGGATATTTCAAATGCTGGACAACTACAAACGACAAAAACTAGTTGGTTGTTAGAAAGCATGCTCTATCTAATAAAACCTTAAATGTCGAAATTGACCAATACAAAAAGAATTTATATGCAATTTAAGCAGGCGATATAAGACCGCGTTATCTTCGAAACGGTACATTGCCGAGTGATGAAATTTCGTATTTCAACAGTTTTCCACCTCACCAATCTAATAAAACAAAAATTGTATCAATCGGTATAACGGTTTGGGATTTATATGGAATTTAAGCGCAATTGGAGCTTAATTTTTTTTGTGAAGTTAGCCCGCAATCGTTTGTAGTTGTTTGTAGTGATTTTTTTGTTCGTTTTTGTAGTTCAACCGTTAGAAAGTTAGAACCAAGGGATAGTTTCACCTGAAAATCGCTTTTTTATCGTATAAACTTCTCTTTTTACCATAGCAGATTTGTAACGATATATGGTCATATACTGTAAGCGAGCCGACTTAACGCGCTATTGTGAATTCAACTTAACGCGGTGTTGTGAATTAAACTTTTGCAGGCTGTATTTTCTGTTCTTGTCTGTCATAAAATGCCGAAAACAACAAAAGGCAAATACATAGCTATAAAACGCCAAACTTTCTGGAAGATATTCCCCAAAGTTTTTGAAAACAAAGCCTGAATGGTTTCGTTCAATCGCTGCAGAAGACGAATATAAGAAGAAAACCAAAAGTGGAGAAATTATTGCTATCGAAAACGATTCAGATGCGAATGACGACGATGGCGATGACGGCACATTGGTTGTTTATTAACAGATATGTAGTTAAAAATAATAATAACTTATTAAACACAATTTACATTAATTTTTTGTGTTGATATTATGCTTGAGTATCATCAATTTCAGTGAGAAAACAAGTTAAAAACATATCCCCTATATATCCTCTTTTTTGAATTGCGATATCCCTTGAAATCTCAAAATTGCGAGCATTTATCCCCTTTTCTGTTCGCAAAAAGATACGAGCGTTACTATTGTATTTTTCGAACATGAAACTTTAGATTATTTTTAAAAAAAAATATTGAAAAGAAAGATTTTTTTAATAATTTTATTGTTTTGTTTACAAAATTATATTTTTGCTTAAGCCAAGTACGCGATTCAAATTGTGCACAGGAAGTGATAAATCTACGTTTTTGTCTTTGAATATTGAAATTACTGATGTGCTTTTTTCGTTGCTTTTATTATCGCTTTGAAAAATGAACTTTAAAGTAAGGAAATTTATCTTAGTATAGGTAACCAATTCCATAATATACATATTGAATAGCCCTTTTCTTCCTAGTGGTTTCACAAAGAAACCACATACAAAATAATTTTTCTCTATTTTCCTAGTGGTTTTACTGCGAAACCAAGCACATTTTAAGGAACTGTATCTCATTTAAAACGTTTAAAAAATAGTTTTGTCTGTTATGAAAGTGTCGAACGTGTTAAATCGCATTTAGTTTCATCGTTTTTGTCAGGTGGAGTGATTTACGTTGTCGGTAAATAAATTAGTTTTCTCTTGGTTACGTGTTGGAACCGATTTTTTAAACAACAATAAAAGGCTAACATATTTAAATTTTTTTTTAACATCACTAAAGCAAGTTTCATCAAAATTTTAAACAATTATATAAATGTTTGAAAAAAATAACACCTCCGGGAACAAAGGGATAGATACATTTGCATACATTTTTTGCTTCTTGTGCTTTGTGATTACAAATATCATCATGAAATTCCGTCGGAATGGAAAATTCTCCAATTTCGGAGGGTATACGATATATTCCGATATACGCGTTGCAGTGCTTCATAAGACATGTTTTCCGATATCATCCGACGACAATCAGTAGAAAAATTAATTTACGATGGACAGTAGGGTACTCACAATTAGGAATGTTCAATCAAAAAGAATATCGGTGTTTTATTCGATGTAATATTGTAGTGCATGGAAACGTTACATCGATTATTACCGATGTGTTGAGTTAAAACATTGACGTATTGTGTTACGTGTGCTAAAAATAGGAGAACAAAAATAAGATAGTATCCAAGGTTTTTAATTTAACTGAGTTTTATTAAAATCACAAGTCCCGATGCTTCCGCTCCAAACTTTGCACAAACAATATTTAGCTTACCCGGTTTCGTTGAATTCTATTCCGTTGCTGACTCAATGCCTGTGAAGCTTTCGAAGAAAGACTTCCGAAGGAACTGAGCTGGCTACCATAGTCAAATGTTTTAAACCGTTTTGGAAATTGGAGCTTGGACTAAGGCGACAAACAGGTAAGGGTAGATGGAAAGCTCATCTCAAAAAGCTTTCTTCGAATTTGTTCGCCTTCCAATTTCTGTGAACGAGTTTCTGATGGTCGCTCCAAAGGCTGAAATTAATACCAATATATAGGTAACCTCAATATAGTAGGTACCATTAATATCACGATGGATTTTCAATTTATAAATTCACAGTTGCCTGAATTCTTACATATATGTAAAGATATCGGTCTATCACGAGCAATACTTCTAATCATTGAAAACTTTGATTATATTCCTGTCAAAATTAAAAACATATCCTAGTAGAGGTCAAAAGCCTAAACTCCTACTAGGTACGCTGGTCCTGTATACTCAAAAATCTTGTGAAGTGTACGACCTTATAAAATGTTACAGTAGGTGCTTATAACTCTCTAGTCAGAACTTGCGACAATTGCCTGCTACTGAGAGCTTTAGCTTTTAAAAACTTATATTATTATTTGTATTATGTAACTGCCATAGGAGACAGATACCCAAAAGTGGATTTTGTTTTCTTTTATCTAGTATAGAGAAAGTTTCGTTCGACCCAGTCGTGCACTTTATTTTCTTAGTTTTCAAAGATGCGCAAAAAAGCGCAGACCAACAATTCGAACTATAACCAAATTGTATCATAAATTTCTGTTTCTTCTCTCTTGTTCTTCTTTAATAGACATGACAGGACAGTATAGTCTGCGGTTTTTTGCTCTTTTTTCTCTCTTACCTATTCTTTTCAAGCAATTATTCAATTCAAGCTGAATGAAATTAATTCTATTTCCCAGTCTCAAGATTAAATTAAACATATTGCGATCATGTAAATATTATTGAAGTTATTTTCCGAAATTTTAATCTATTAATGGAATTATATTTACTGTTTAACTATTACAGAATTGCAAGTAGTGTATGTATACCTACCAGAGGGGAATGGTTAAGAGAGATGGATATCTTTCGTACGTCTATCCCCCCAAAACCCATTAAATTTTAAATTATATTTAAAAGTATGTTGATGTTGATGCATTCTTGTTTTTGTAATTTCAACTCCTTCTGTGAAAACGTGTTCAAAAATGCATGTTGCTAATGGACACGTTTAATACGTAGCTTAGGCGTTATCGAAATATTGTTAAGGTAGGTATATATGTAGTTTGTATAGGACTCTATGAAAACATTTTAATATCGTTAAGTAAAGTGCTGCTAATAAAGAGTACCTCTATACCAGAGTTCGGTGTTTCTTTCCGTAAACCTTGGATTCGGCGACCAAAACCCCGACCTGAGAAGAAGCACATCACAAACTCTCTAACAACAACTTGCGAAAATTGCATGACAGGTAATCTACTCAATTAACAACGCGTAGTAAATCGAGTAAACTACACGCATGATTTGTTTCATTTATTACCTACATTTGTTACATACATGTTCTATGTACTTAGAAAAAGTTAAATAGAAAATAAAGCGAAACAGATTTGGAATTTTTCAGTTCATCAGTTTGACGGCTTAGCGCTACGTTTTCCACATTTGGCTACGTGAACTACTTAACTACCTCAGTTACGTAGCAAACATAACAAAAATGTAGTAATCCAAAAAAAAAAAAGGGAATTTCTGCCATCTCTGGTTACTGAGAGCTTGAACTTAAGCAGAATTCACATTGTTATTTGGTTTGGACTTACTGCCATATCAGATGAAAAAGCCACAAGTGGATTTTATTTCAAATTGTTCCTATATTTCATGAACAGTTTCTCGCTACTCAAATCATATAATTATAAGATAATACTTGTATACAACAGTGGCAACACTCTTTACCCTTATATAATTAATATCACATGTTACAAACTACATTTAATTTTTTAGTCACTAAATTTACTTTGAACTATTTGTACGTCTTTTCGTAATGGCCTCGATCGAAAATTTAGATGGATCAAATTATAACTACGAATTTGGCAAACCGAGTTAAACCGGTATAGAATTTTCTGTGGGTGTATGTCAGCAAGGGAACAATTTACTACCCTATGATGTTTTTCCTAAGACGACATAGAGCCGGACAATCCGTGAGTATGTGAAGAGAGGATTATTCATCACTCTCAAGACAGAGTCTGCAGATAGGATCCGATATGACGCCAATCCGGTGGAAATGTTTTTTCACGTGATGATGGCCACTGAATATTCCTGAAAGGATTCTTACACTATTTTTGTCCAGGTTAATCAAGAAAAGCGATCTCAGGTGTTATGCAGTGATCCATTTGCGAATCAGCTGTTCAACCATTAAGAACGGTTCTGGTCCCAGAACCTTTCCAGTTGACCCCTGTTTGCCTTTTTGTTGCCTTCGGTCCCTATGTGTCCTCGTACCCAAGTCAGTGTTACTTAATTCTTCGATGAATACTTATTGAGCTTGAATACACATTCCAGTGCGAATGATGTTGTAATGTTTGCTTGTTAAATGCGTGTGATCACCGGCTGATTGTCCAGTGCTATGAGGATATTTCTTTCCTCCACCTGACTCTCAGTTGACCCCTGTTTTGTTAAGAACGGTTCTGGTCCCAGAACCTTTCCAGTTGACCCCTGTTTGCCTTTTTGTTGCCTTCGGTCCCTATGTGTCCTCGTACCCAAGTCAGTGTTACTTAATTTTAAGATGAATACTTATTCAGCTTGAGTACACACTCCAGTGCCAATGATGTTGTAATGTTTGCTTGTTAAATGCGTGTGATCACCGGCTGATTGTCCAGTGCTATGAGGATATTTCTTTCCTCCACCTGACTCTCAGTTGACCCCTGTTTTGTTAAGAACGGTTCTGGTCCCAGAACCTTTCCAGTTGACCCCTGTTTGCCTTTTTGTTGCCTTCGGTCCCTATGTGTCCTCGTACCCAAGTCAGTGTTACTTAATTCTTTGATGAATACTTATTGAGCTTGAATACACATTCCAGTGCGAATGATGTTGTAATGTTTGCTTGTTAAATGCGTGTGATCACCGGCTGATTGTCCAGTGCTATGAGGATATTTCTTTCCTCCACCTGACTCTCAGTTGACCCCTGTTTTGTTAAGAACGGTTCTGGTCCCAGAACCTTTCCAGTTGACCCCTGTTTGCCTTTTTGTTGCCTTCGGTCCCTATGTGTCCTCGTACCCAAGTCAGTGTTACTTAATTTTAAGATGAATACTTATTCAGCTTGAGTACACACTCCAGTGCCAATGATGTTGTAATGTTTGCTTGTCAAATGTGTGATCACCGGTTGATTGTCCAGTGCTATAAGGATATTTCTTCCCTCTCAATCAAGTAGTCCAACGCATGCAGCAATGTAATCATCCTAGCCTTGTATACGGAAGTGTGTTTCTCGAGACTAACGTGACGGGCTAGTTCCAGCTCTTCTGAATAGAAACCGGCACCAGCTCCGCCATCCATCATGGATCCATCTGTGAAAATCATTTCACCACTCCTTTTTTTCTGGAAGTAATCCGTTTTCAGTACGAGTTTTGTGATTCATTTAAATAATACGCACCTTTCTCATCCCATCCATAGGCATGCTCAGCTCCCTGGTCTCGTTTTTGACAAGCTCCATTATCTTCCTATGTCCATAGATGGTACCCCGATTGTGCCATTTCGCATCTCGATGCAAACAAAGTGCATTTACGGCCACTGTTTTCATAGTAAATAAGTCTAGCGGTAAGATCGCCAGGATCACTTCCTATGCGCAAGTTTATGTTGCCCGTATTGCACCTGTAACCTCCATATCATGCCAAGCGTTGGTACCACAGACAATAAATTATACAGATGTCTTATATGCCTGTACAAAATTTTGGTCCCTATTTTTTCCTTACCAGACAACATTTTTCATCGCCTTACCAGACAAGGAGCTTTCAAAATAAGCGTTGAGTATAAAGCTCTTTCTTTTTCCTTGCACCTTTCTCTTCGCTCCATTCTTTGTGTTGGCAAAGAGCTTCCCTTACGCCTTATCCAATCCTATGGTTGTGCGTGCATGTGAGTTTATGACACTTGCTTTTGCTGTAAATTATATAATTGACGAATAGTGAAAGAAAAAAAAATAATACAACAAGGAGTGTTAAGGATTATAGAGATATCGGTATATCCGATTCTCATACTGCAGCAGCAGCACGAATAATCCGTGTCGAATCACTTGATGCAAGATTCCATAAGAAATCAGATTTTCTTTCATATATTTTGGTTTCAAGATGTGGAACGGCTTATTATTGTGTATTTTCAATAATCCAGGCGTTTTGAAATTGTGTGTTCGTAATGCGAAGGCGACAACGAAATGCTAGGTAAACTTTACACTTCACTGCATTCTCTGATTGAAATTAAGAGTGGGCTAAGAGTGTCGTTTTAGATTTGGCTTTTCAGATTTTGATCTGAGATTTCAGATTTCTGCTGCCAAATCGAACATGAAATCTGACTTAAATTGGTTTTTGTGTGTATTTTGGCGGCAAAAAAAAAACATTTTTGCACTTGCACTCGAGTTCCATTTGAATTGATTTTCACACATTTATAGTAGGTAATCCATTTCAAAATAATTTAATACAAAAACACGATCCCATACGCGTAAAATAAATAATTCAATTAAAAAAGCAATCCTACTAACGATAAACAATTCGTGTTAGTGAAAGTATGTGTAAAATCTGAGAAAAATTGAGATTTCTCAAAAGTGATCTGAGATCAAAAAAAAGATAGATTTTTGTAGTAAATCGAACATGAAAACGATATGTGTGCGGTTCTGTTTAACAGGGGTTTTTTCGGTTTTTAGGTAGAAATTTATTATTGGGTAAATTTCAAATTAACTGGTTCTGACGTATTTCATCCTTAAGATTAACAGAATCCTATTTTATACGTTTTTGTGTTTGTAGTTAGTAGTTTTTATCTACTCGTTTCGTTAAATACATACAAGCATTTTTAACTTTCTCCATTTCGTGATATAACGATGATAGAGGAACTCAAAAAAGTGGGTCGCAAAATTCTATCCATCGTCTGTTTGTTCGTCCTTGCACAGGCCTACAGCGTAAACGGCTGATTTGTAGTTCGGGGGCGTTTTTTTTAGGAATGTAATCTCAATATTAACGATTTAGGAATATTCCTATCTAGGAATTTTATGTGAGCACAGGTACGTTATTGTGTCAAAATTGTTTCTTCAATGAAACATTTTCTCCGCAGCGTGTAAAATGTGTGGAGATGATGATGCACACAATTCCTATACAGTAGCAGTGTACCAGTTACTCAGATACCATTATCAGTTATGTTCACAATTTATGTCATTTACTTGAAGATAATAATAGATTACACTATTTAGACCCGTTTTCTGATACTACTCATAGCGATTTAAGTTCCACTTAAAATCTTATGTGACAGTTTATGACAAGGAAAAAGTAGCCCATAAGGTATTTAAGTAGAACTTAAATCGCTACGAGTAGTATCAGCAAACGGGCCTTAGTGCTTACAGCACCCTCTAAAATGCCCTTACGCAGGAAAATATTATTTATAAAGATTTTTCGAATTTGAGCAACGTTGCTTTAAGGCTGCGTAGCGTATGTTAAACGCGAACATTTGCGTTTAGAGGCTGCGTAGAGCTTACGTAAATGTGTTTTTGCATAAAATGTCATTTGGTCGTCGTCGAATTGTAAACAAAACCAAAAAGTGAAATTAATTTTTGTTTGTTCGTTTATTTCGCATGCTGTGCAAAATTTCATGCAATTATAAGATTGAAATTATATTTAATAAATGAAAATATAAAAAATATTGTGCGTTTGTGATATTCATGTCGATTATAGAATCCGCAAAAATTTGTTCCCGGGGAGTTGACTCGATCCACACTCCATTCACATCCGCGATAAATATAATTATCAAATCCGCCGGAAGAACAACATTGCCGATTCGCAACACTTCCTTATCATTTTCGAACTTTCTTATCGATGCTGTCAGCTTTTGACTGAGAATCAGGTATGTGGACGCTAAATATCCTGGTTCGAGTCACGACTCATTTGTTTGGAAATACATACACCCCGATTACAGAATCCGATGAATGGTCTGCGGATGGCTTCCGCCAATTTTTTGCACTTTTTGCTATTATAGAATCCGTCGTAAAAAAGTGCATGAATGTCGGTAACGCTGTTTGATTTTTTTGGGATTATGAAATACGCAGCCCATCCGAACTCCATATAACTTTTAACGTTTTAAATCCGCACCAAAGTCATTGCGGACGCCAACGTAAACAAAAATGGAAATTCATAATTAATTCATACACATTTAAGTTTTTGAATATATTTTTCATTTTTAAGCAGAAAAATAACAACAACTCGTGCACAATTAGAGTAGATGGTGGAGACAATGAAAAGAGAGTCATCCGACTGCGAAAAATTTGACCAAAAAATCGCCAGATTTATGCAGGAATTTCTGTCGCCATTATCGCATAGGACCATAGGTAATGATTTGAACCACTATTTCCCCAAACAAGTGAGTCGTGACTCGAACCAGGATATTAAGCGTCCACATACCTGTTTCTCAGTCAAAAACTGACAGCATCGATAAGAAAGTTTGAAAATGATAAGGAAGTGTTGCGAATCGGCAATGCTGTTCTTCCGGCGGATTTGATAATTATATTTATCGCGGATGTGAATGGAGTGTCGATCGAGTCAACTCCCCGGGAATACATTTTTGCGGATTCTGTAATCGGGGTGATAGTTGTTCAAATCATTACCTATAGCCATACTATGCGATAATGGCGACAGAAATTCCTGCAATAAATCTGGCGATTTTTTGGTCAAACTTTTCGCAATATCCGACGATCTTTTCATTGCCTCCACCATCTTCTCAAATTGTGCACGAGTTGTTGTTCTTTTTCTGCTTAAAAATGAAAAATATATTCAAAAACTTAAATGTGTATGAATTAATTATGAATTTCCATTTTTGTTTACGTTGGCGTCCGCAATGACTTTGGTGCGGATTTAAAACGTTAAAAGTTATATGGAGTTCGGATGGGCTGCGTATTTCATAATCCAAAAAAATCAAACAGCGTTACCGACATTCATGCACTTTTTTACGGCGGATTCTATAATAGCAAAAAGTGCAAAAAATTGGCGGAAGCCATCCGCATACCATTCACCGGATTCTGTAATCGGGGTGATATTCACCATGCATGCATGAATGTCGGTAACGCTGTTTGATTTTTTTGGGATTATGAAATACGCAGCCCATCCGAACTCCATATAACTTTTAACGTTTTCAATCCGCACCAAAGTCATTGCGGACGCCAACGTAAACAAAAAATGGAAATTCATAATTAATTCATACACATTTAAGTTTTAGAATATATTTTAAACTTTTAAGCAGAAAAATAACAACAACTCGTGCACAATTAGAGTAGATGGTGGAGGCAATGAAAAGAGAGTCGGATATTGCGAAAAATTTTACCAAAAAATCGCCAGATTTATTTCAGGAATTTCTGTCGCCATTATCGCATAGGTTATGATTTGAACCACTATTTCCCCAAACAAGTGAGTCGTGACTCTAACCAGGATATTTACCGACAACATACCTGATTCTCAGTCAAAAACTGACAGCATCGATAAGAAAGTTCGAAAATGATAAGGAAGTGTTGCGAATCGGCAATGTTGTTCTTCCGGCGGATTTGATAATTATATTTATCGCGGATGTGAATGGAGTGTGGATCGAGTCAACTCCCCGGGAATAAATTTTTGCGGATTCTGTAATCGACATGATTATTTCTTCTATTTCAGTTTTGTTGCTTGTGGGGAATGTCTTAGGATGTGTGTGAATATGTCTACAAATTGACATTGGAATTGGCGGTGGTTGGTGAAATAGAAATAGGAATATGGATATAGGAAGACACAGATATATGATTGCAGTTTGATATTTCAGCAATACCTTCGAAGACTTCTCGGAATTGTTTTAGATAATTTGACTAAAATGATTTCATTTACAAAGCTAATCACAGTTGATGTCGGTTTCAGGGCAAAAAGGTAATACATTTCTTTGTTTTCTATAACAGTTTATTGAAATTCTTACCTATTTAGACACAAGCCTCGTTTAGTAATGTGGTATTCGTTTGGGCTTCTTCAGATTTGCTATCAGATTTCAGATTTCGTGTGCCTAATCGAACATAAACACGTCACTTGCTCTTTTTTGTGTTGATATTCGTGCGATCTTCGACACTTTTCTAGGCGATTTACATTCACTGGTTAAATTTTGTATTAAAACATTAGAAATATCTGTCCCGATTGATTTCTAAATATTTATACATAAACTAGCTGACCCGGCGAACTTCGTTCCGCCCAAATTTGTTAATTTATTGAAAATAATAATTCCGAGCATGCACAATGCACTTTGCACATACTGCTTTATGTGTTTCAATCAAACCGCAATGATTGACGTGTCGGACGACCTTCCACTTTATGGTACTGGTACACGACGTACAGAGCGTAAGGTTTTGCACACACGTGAGCACGCCACATACAATTATTGATCATGGAAGTAACATGGGAATTCAATTTGATGCCACAAATATTCAGCGATTGTCCTTATACGACTTATTAATTTTCATAGCGAAGCGCACAGGAAATTAAAGACGCGGAATACGCGGAATGAAAATGTTTGCCTTCGAATTTTTCCATCAAAATCTTTTGCTTGCATGACATTTGATTTGAGTTTCTTCACAATCAAATCAAACGCGTTCCGTGCAAACTTTCGGACCATTGAGGTTGCGCAACAAAATTATAGCTGAGCCGACTATCAATTTCAGTCGGAACATCCAAAGAATTAAAAAATGAAACATTTAAAAAAAAAAGTTGTTGTATCGGTGACACTTCCCGTTTTTCAAACCAACCATACCATCCACAAAATTTCATAGAAATCGGTTGAGTTGTTTCGGAGATCGACAACATCGCCACCTATCGGGTCCAAAAGTATCCTAACTTTTAAGTCTTGCTAAACAGTAAATGCAGGTCTGCCTTGTTTGTGTCCATTTTTTTGTTTGAGCCCATGTGAAATAGTGTAGTACTTCTGTGTAGAGTAATGTTCTTTCCGTGCAAAGGCACCAAAAGCATCCGCACGATTACACAATTCGAAAAATTCAGTGAGTGTAGATTTTGGTGGATTTATAGCTCGGTCAATCGCTGTCTCGTTCGTGAAATATACTACCTGACCGTTTTCAAGATGGACGGCTAAATAAATAAAGGTTGGATCCCGCCCATGAATTGGAAAACCAAAGTTACGCCAAACAGATTCATTGGTGCTGATGTACCGGCCGAAATGGTACAGCGTTATTTCATCGTTGTTATTCACTGGAGGAGCAGTCACAATAGTCTTTTCAACTCCAAATACTGCCATATCACTGCCTTTATTCACATACTTGCAAATATATTTGATGCTCTTCACTAAACTACAAAACTCTACATTAATATGATCTTGGAATGTTTTGCTCAGTAGTGGTGAATATGGCACCACCCAACGATTGTCAATGTTAATGTCGATGTTGTTGATATTTTTAATAAATGATTGTCCGCCAGTATCGGAATGATATATTGGATATCCGTCATTTTTCATTATGCAACAAAGTATAACTTTAAACGCATACATACCTTTCATAATATTAATAGAGTAGTCGCCCTTTCAATTGAGAGTAAAGAATAGAATAAAATAATAATAAAAATTATTTGGAAAACATATTTATCGGCAGAGTTGATCCTATAAAAAACTGCAGTAATTTAAACTGTGTTTGAACAAATATTTTTTGGGGTGAAACACCGTTAACACTTAGGTGTATACAAATTTGTTATAAACCTATTCTCAGACCTACTGAATATACATATAAAATTTCATCAAAATCCGTACAGCCGTTTCGGAGGAGTATAAACACTAAAACTGTGACACGAGATTTTTATATATTAGATAATTTAAAAAAAATAGATTCACCCGATGCAATGCCTTTCTTCTGAAAAAGATTGCTTTTTCCTGTATCAAACGAACATAAAAATTGCTCTGAGAGAAAAAAGTGCTCTGAGAGCACCGCGGAAAAATGTTTATAGATCACAATTTCAGAAAAGCTACGTAGAGGCTGCGTAAATCTACCCGATGTTTAACTAAACAACATTGTAGAGGCGTCATAAGGGAATCTAATAAATACGGCTGTCGGTGTATATGGTGTATTTATATGGATTCAAATGTTACTATTAGATCTATTTAAAATGCTCCTTATCAGCATTTAAAATAGCATAAATAATTATAAAACTGATTTTTGATAAAATATAGCATATTTTGTAAGGAGAACGACTTTTTTCGAAATACATTAGTAACATTTTTCAAGGCAAAATGATGTTCCCCATAAAATTTGAGTATCTGTTTTCCGTTTAATAATGCAATGTTTGATGCAGTCAGAATATTATTTTGGTACTAAAAAGGTACACAAATAGAATGACATATCATAACATCACAAATTATTTGTATTTACAATTTTTATGGCTACACACTTTATACACACTGTTACGTTATTGCGTGAGGAATGCAAACGTAGGTGGGTCAAAAACAATTCCTACTTTGTGTTGCGCCACTTCCGAAACAAAAAGGGTACTGTTACTTAAACTGCATTTACACCATCACGCACGCGCATTTTTGCATGAAACGGGACAGAGAGATCCGTTTATTCGCAGTCAATGCTATTAAAGGCGTAAGAAAGAGATCACAAATTAGACGCCTGGTGTCATGGATGTTCCACCCATAATTATAGATACGCAAAACGGAAATATACACATGGTCCGCTCACCAACATTTCTGCAATTGCTGGAAAACATTTCTATTTCTGGTTTGAAACACGTGAAATGAGAGTGGTAATTAGTAAATTAAACCAAAAATTCATCAATCAGTTGCACGAAAAAAGGTTTAGTAACGCGGAATTTCCTTAGTCATCGCTATAAAAATATCAACATGCAGAGCTCTCCTATAATTCCTATCACGCAAACAAGATGGCCGACCTAAATACGTGTCACGTTTTTTTGCGTGTTAGGTAATGCTGTCCCTTTCGGTCACACGGCTATTTTAGTATTTAGCATCCCTTTAATTTTGCGTGATAGGAATGTGTGACCGTGTAAATGCAGCATTATGCTGACGCGACAAACTGTTTCTTCTGGAAACTCATTTCATTTTCTTTATTAGTGCTCAGTTTAAGTCGTTCGTCCAGAGAATAAAGTTCAATTCCTCATATGAGGAAAAATTATAGTCCCGTGTTTTATTAAATTTTAATTGGCGCCCAACTTTAACAAACCCACCGGTACTTACCCTCATAAGAAACGGGAACAACAAAAATATTTTATTTTAAAATCGAGTGAAAGTGAAACATCCTCATAAGAAAAGGGAAAAAACTTAAAACAACAAGAAATACTAATAATAAAACCAAGTGAACGAGAAAAGCATTGATAGAAAAGTGAGTTGACTGGATACGCAGTTAGCGAACCAAAAAATATATATTTTAAAATCAAGTGAAAGTTAAACACCCTCATAAGAAAAGGGAAAACATAAAACAACAGATACATAAATAAAACCAAGTGAACGTGAAGGCCTTGATAGAAAAGGAACTTGACTGGATACGAAGAGAGCGAAAAGCCGTGAACGAGATGCAGATCATTTTTATTTTACTTCAAATATTTTCACTATCCCAACCCAGACTAATGGATTACTCACAGTCCTACTACATACCTATCAGCGATGGTATGGTCGCGATTTACGACGGTTTCCACTACCTGACACACCGAACAAATCTTACTAGTTATGAGAACATGGCTTTGGAGACTCTTAAGCTCTCTGCATTGTTTCCTGATGCTAGTTTATGGAAATCGTTGCAGGCAGATGTCGACCAAATTTCACATCTTTTATCCACCCTCAGAATTCACCACCGCCATGCTCGAAGCATACATTTTTTAGGAACAGCGCTAAAGTATGTAGCTGGAACTCCCGACTTTGAAGACTTCAACGAAGTAAGAACAAAAGAAGAAGCTCTAATTGAAGCCCACGAGCGACAAATAATAATTAATACAGATTTACAAGTTAAATTAACCAACTAACACAAACAGTAATCGTTTTATTAAAAGCCACTAAAGCAAAAGTTGATGCCGGTCACCTATTTGAACTAGTAATAAACCGAAATAAAGCAATTATACTAGATCTTACTAACATCATTTACTCAGTCACTTTAGGAAAACTGAATGTTATAAATCCAATTATTTTAGATAGCAAAGAAATTGAATATGTTTTAAAAACCGAAAAACTTGCTGATGTTAGTATAAATGACATTTTATATAGTTCAAAGCTCAAAATCTTAAAAGATGAAAACCTTATTTACTTTTTAATTAAATATCCCAAGATTCAGTTTGTTTGCAATTTTATAAAAATATTTCCTGTTATTCGCGAAGACAAAGTTTTATTTTTGAGAACAAATGCTGCTGCCAGATGTGGAAAAAACTATCGACCATTAAGAAATTGTAAAAAGGCTACTTCATCGACATTTTGTCAAATTGATTTAAACAATACATGCGTCTATCAATTACTGAATAACAACACGGCATCCTGCATGACAACAACTTCTCATCCTATCAGCCTGATCGACGACGGTGCTATTATTATAAATAATAATATGGTTGAAGTTCGAGAGGAAAATAGTTTGCCAATTACAATCAACGGAACCTATTTAGTGCTGTTTGAAAAAAGGATCACTATAAACGGGTCAACTTATTTAAACGAAAAAGGAAACAGCTACATTAATCCGGAAGTCCCTATCACTCATCAGAATTTCTAAAAATTTATTTGGTGTCCTATTATTGTTAAACTTATATTTTTATACTTATATTTTTCAATCTATAATAATTAAAACTAATATAATATCAGTACTTTTCGAAATGTTAACATCCAAAATAATTTGCAACCTTCATAGCCCTCAACAAATAATAGGACATCAAATAAATTTTTAGAAATTCTGATGAGTGATAGGGACTTCCGGATTAATGTAGCTGTTTCCTTTTTCGTTTAAATAAGTAGCCTTTTTACAATTTTTTAATGGTCGATAGTTTTTTCCACATCTGGCAGCAGCATTTGTTCCCAAAAATAAAACTTTGTCTTCGCGAATAACAGGAAATATTTTTATAAAATTGCAAACAAACTGAATCTTGGGATATTTAATTAAAAAGTAAATAAAGTTTTCATCTTTTAAGGTTTTGAGCTTTGAACTATATAAAATGTCATTTATACTAACATCAGCAAGTTTTTCGGTTTTTAAAACATATTCAATTTCTTTGCTATCTAAAATAATTGGATTTATAACATTCAGTTTTCCTAAAGTGACTGAGTAAATGATGTTAGTAAGATCTAGTATAATTGCTTTATTTCGGTTTATTACTAGTTCAAATAGGTGACCGGCATCAACTTTTGCTTTAGTGGCTTTTAATAAAACGATTACTGTTTGTGTTAGTTGGTTAATTTAACTTGTAAATCTGTATTAATTATTATTTGTCGCTCGTGGGCTTCAATTAGAGCTTCTTCTTTTGTTCTTACTTCGTTGAAGTCATCAAAGTCGGGAGTTCCAGCTACATACTTTAGCGCTGTTCCCAAAAAATGTATGCTTCGAGCATGGCGGTGGTGAATTCTGAGGGTGGATAAAAGATGTGAAATTTGGTCGACATCTGCCTGCAACGATTTCCATAAACTAGCATCAGGAAACAATGCAGAGAGCTTAAGAGTCTCCAAAGCCATGTTCTCATAACTAGTAAGATTTGTTCGGTGTGTCAGGTAGTGGAAACCGTCGTAAATCGCGACCATACCATCGCTGATAGGTATGTAGTAGGACTCTGAGTAATCCATTAGTCTGGGTTGGGATAGTGAAAATATTTGAAGTAAAATAAAAATGATCTGCATCTCGTTCACGGCTTTTCGCTCTCTTCGTATCCAGTCAAGTTCCTTTTCTATCAAGGCCTTCACGTTCACTTGGTTTTATTTATGTATCTGTTGTTTTATGTTTTCCCTTTTCTTATGAAGCTAAGTATCCTGCTCGCGCTAAATTTTATCTCCCATACAAAAATGTCTACAAAGATAAAATTTAGCGAGGCAGTTAAGCAAACCAGTATCCTGTTCGCACGCTAAATTCTTAACTTCATATAGATGGGCCGATGAAAAGTCTCCACTCATTTAGCTCGCGAAATAAATGTCCGGCACATTAAATCGAAGATAAATTTTGACAGAAGAAACGGAATAAAAAGTTTTTTGTGTGTTTGCGTGAGAAATAAAAGGAAACGCAAATCCAAAACAGAAAAATTTTTTTGCGAGATATCAGAATAGAGAACCATTTGGCCTCGAATGTTTTTTCGGGTAATAATAATTGTTCCACAACGGTAAAGAGATTTTGGAAAGTTTCAGGACACATAGCTTCAAATAATCTTAGATGGTATATGATATAATACCATAATATATGGTGTTTTGCTGATCGGTCTTTTGTTTTTCTTTTTTGCAAATATGGATTCGCGCGACACGAAGGATAGTTTTGTCTTCTACTTGCTACTGTAGAAATTGTTTCAGCTGATGCAGCAATGATAACATCTTCTTCAATTTTTGTTGTATGCATTGTTTTAGGTAAATATTGCGATGCTTTTGAAGTTTGATTTTAAAATAACGTGTATAATTTGAATCACGTTAACCGACAATCTGTCATGAACTTATGGCTTTTGTCCCATCTATATCATATTTAAAAATTTAGCTACCATTTATCTTTGCTGTGGAGAAACAGAGTGGAGACTAGGAACGCTAAAATTTAGCGCGAGCAGGATACTTAGCTTGAGGGTGTTTAACTTTCACTTGATTTTAAAATATATATTTTTTGGTTCGCTAACTGCGTATCCAGTCAACTCACTTTTCTATCAATGCTTTTCTCGTTCACTTGGTTTTATTATTAGTATTTCTTGTTGTTTTAAGTTTTTTCCCTTTTCTTATGAGGGTGTTTCACTTTCACTCGATTTTAAAATAAAATATTTTTGTTGTTCCCGTTTCTTATGAGGGTAAGTACCGGTGGGTTTGTTAAAGTTGGGCGCCAATTAAAATTTAATAAAACATGGGACTATAATTTTTCCTCATATGAGGAATTGAACTTTATTCTCTGGACGAACGACTTAAACTGAGCACTAATAAAGAAAATGAAATGAGTTTCCAGAAGAAACAGTTTGTCGCGTCAGCATAATGCTGCATTTACACGGTCACACATTCCTATCACGCAAAATTAAAGGGATGCTAAATACTAAAATAGCCGTGTGACCGAAAGGGACAGCATTACCTAACACGCAAAAAAACGTGACACGTATTTAGGTCGGCCATCTTGTTTGCGTGATAGGAATTATAGGAAAGCTCTGCATGTTGATATTTTTATAGCGATGACTAAAACAATTCCGCATTCCTATAAAACAATATGGCTTCCGGAAATGATGAACGGAAAATTATTTATTTTTTTCGTGCAACTGATTGATGAATTGTTGGTTTATTTTACTGAAACTAATAACCAATCTCATTTCACATGTTCCAAATCAGAAATATTAATGTTTTCAAGCAATTGAGCGGAACCTGTGTGTAGCACAAAACCAAACAACAAACTTGCAGAAAATTCACTTTATTTATGTACGATAAGTTCCCCGTAACGATAGACTTTCGACTCCCTCAGTCCGGCGATTAGCGTCGTATTTATACCAAGCCCCGGACGTGTAACATGTGTCTATATCCGTTTTACGTATCTATAATTATGGGTAGAGCATCCATGACACCGTAGGCGTCTGATTTGTGATCTCATTCTTACGCCTGTATTGACTGCGGATAAACGGATCTCTCTTTTCGGTTTTGTTGCAAAATTGCGCGTGCGTGATGATGTAAATGCGGTTTAAAGGTTGTTGCGCGTGTTTGGGGAACATGATGCTGCTGTCTGTTCGTGGGAAACTTTGTTCGGCATCATATTGCCAGGAATTTCGTGGGAAACTTAGCGTTCCCATAACTTATACCCTCAAACCCCATTTGTTTATATTGTTGTTTATGTAATTTCAATCCTACTCTGTGAATATTGTGTGCGCAACAAAAAAGCATGTTGCTAATGGTCGACCTCGAATCACCGCTTTGAATTTGTATTGAATTTGTTTGGTTTTTGGTCAGAACCTCATTACACCGAAAAAATAGTGAAATACACATTTGGAAATACCAAATTCTTGCCTTAAAGTCTCTATATCATGAATTGACATATACTAGAATAGAAAAGAGCAGGTGTGTGTGACTTCATGAATTTTTCTGGAAAACAGCTTGTAGGCAACCGCCTTTCCACTGGAAAGTTATATATCTCTGTAATCCATTATCTTTATTCTTCGCTCTCTTAGCCCGCACTTTTTCTAGAATGTTTTTTTAGTTGTTTGTAGTGAAATTTAGGTCAATTTAGACCATTATAGACTCCCCTTAAATTGCGAATAAAAAGTGTCCAGTCTTCTATTTGATATCATAGGTAAAAAATGGTTCAGAGAATTTTTTGCTTAAATTTCAAATAAATCATAAACCGTTAAGCCGATTGGTATAATTTGAATTCTATTAGATTAGTAATGGCAAACACTTTTGACACAGAAAATTTCATCGCTCTGCTTGCCACGGTTTCGGAGATAACAAGGTTTCAAGGGATTGAAATTTTTTTTTTTTTCAAATGGTTCTAACTTTCTAACGGTTGAAGTACAAACGAAAACAAAATCACTACAAACAACTACAAACTAATGCCTATCGAACTGCAAACTCAGTTTTCCCATCTAAAAAAAGTGCGGGCTATTTATATTTTTCAATCTATATTTAAAATATTACTAATAAAGTGCAGTTTAAGTATAGTCTGCACCAAAATAGTATAAAAAAACAACAGGCCAAATTTAATGGATAGCACAAAAAAGTTATTTACTATAAATTATATATATTGTACATATTTTCGACTGAATCAATTGTGTTCATTAACAAAAATAATTTGAAATTCGTTTGTTTACTAAATTATTGCAAATTTTGTTAAAAATAAATTTTTTTCCGCTTTTTGTTTTCTGTTATTACACGGTAACTTCATAAGAATATTATAACTCATAAATTATACGCACTCAGAAATGTTCCAAGAACCCCAACACATTTTAAGTCTTAGGGCGGTATTTATCAAGCGCTCTTAAATCGATTATTAGTTTATGAGGCTCATAGCAGCAAGTTTTTTTGATGTATTCACCAAGCACTCAATTGTCAAAATCCATTCGTTTAATTTAAATTAGACTAACATAATATTGTATTCTTTTATTCAATTTATTGTTCGAATATGAGCGATCTTCCTGACACTTCGTCCAGCATTGGAAGTATGCTTTGCTTTGAACTTCTTTTTAACGAAGTGCTGGAAGCATTAAACTCATCCGTTAATTGCTACCAGCACTTATTTTTTTCCACGGTGCTGATGCAGTCATTTTTTTTTTGCAATTTATTATCCTGGCGTATTTAAGCACAATACTAATTATTTGTTCTTTTTCCTTATCGGACAGATTTGGCTTCCTTCCCTTCCCTTCCATTTTGTAAACAAACGACAGCTGATTTCGAATTTCGAAGTTATTATTGCTCTTAACTTAAGAGTGGTCGGGACCACTCTCAAGTCTTATGAGCGCTCGTAAATATGCACTAATAACCATTGGTGAATAGGTTTACGAAGCTCTTAGATTAATATTGGTCGATGAATACCGCCCTTAATATTCCTTAGTTCTTTGCTTTGAATCCGTTGCCTTTTTTTCTGTCGACGTTCGCCAGCCAAATAACTTTTTGCCAAAAACAACAAACGAAAACAAACGCAATAATAATTTGAGGAACAAAAATATCTTATTTAACTCCCACAAATGAATATTTCTCAGTTTATTCCTTTATTTATATAAGTTACTAACCAGTTGCCAAAATACATGATTTCGTGGTGAAATAAATCAAAAAAAAATTAACTGTGGGAACGCATCCATGAGCTGATCGAAGTTCACCAAATACACTAATCTCAGTCAGTGTTTTTAGCATTCTCTCTTTATTTTTCCCACGAAGTGAGGGTATTTATCCTTTGTCACCGAACTCAAATTCCCTTGATTTGTTTATGAAAAAAATATTTCTTCTAAAAGTAAAGTTGGTATTATTAAGAAAGAAACTTACATTAAATTAACCTTGAGTATACAAATCGCAGTTTGTTAACATTATAATGATTATTTCTTGCTACTAGAAATCTTTTGCTAAAAGAAAAATCTCTTGTTATGGGCATTTAGTGTGTTGCATTGTAGTTCGAATGTTTTTTTCGTCAGATTCAACACACTTAAACAATTTTGATGCTTTATTTTTGTTTTGTACGAATCGTTTTTCGGGCAATGAAATTTACCCAAAAGGTAGAAATTCCACGATGTAGGATGACTGCTGAGTGTCAGTATTGCATTATAACCCCTCCATTCACATTTTTTTTTTGTTGCTTCACACGTATTCACCGATACGAAATTTAAGAGAGAATTTTTCTTTCAAAATTTGCGGGGGGAATCGGGTAGGTGCGCGGGAGCTGACAACACCATCTAAGAAACATTACGTTGAGGCAGAGAACATAATCTGACTCAAAGATATGATTCATCACCAGGTCCGGTATCATGGGCGAATAACACTTGTGGCTGCACTGATATGGCAACTTGCTTCCACCTCCCCCAATTAATATACATAATCTAATCTAACACGTGGCTTTGTGGGTAGTGTGTTGGACTACTAACTACTAAGCGAGAGGTCCCAGGTTAGAGTCCCGCAAAGACCCAAATTTTAACATAGGGTTTTTTGTCCACTGCGCCTCATCTAGCGATCGCCTAACAAACATCCGAGAGTACAACTTTCTTGTAAGAGCTTCTCAATTAGCCGTTTTGAATCGGCATAATTGTAAACACACAAAACGAGTGGTGTGAAAACCTAAACCAAGGGTCCCTACGGTACGGACCTGTTGCGCTATTTATTTATTTATTTTTTAATAGAACACGTTGCGTAAGTGAACCCTATGATATTATGCTGAATAATAAAGTATAAAAAATCATCTGGCTAGTTTGTCAATTTGAGCTATCCAGCCTCCGATTAAGACAAAAAAAAGTACTAGCCAACATTTTTTTTCCAAATAAGGTAGGTATAACTCATCAGATTCGAGGCATATTTTGACTTTATAAATTATACTTACGCCCATGCATACTTTGAAGCATTTCGTTTTCCTGTAAACAGAGGTGAAAGTTCAGCCCTCAGTCGAATCAGTGCTTTCACTTTGTCTGCATCCCCTTGAAAGATAAGATAAATATTAATACAATATTATAATATTAATACAAATATTAATGTGGAAGCAAGTACATACAATATTGTATGGAAGTTAAACAACGAAAAAATAAAGATAGTAAGCAATTAAATACCAGATTTAAATGGTGCTTCACTCAAGTTCGCATTATCAACATCAAAAAAGCGGTGCAGGGAAATAAGTCCCCGGGAACTAAGTCCACTGAGGGACTAAGTTCTCACCTAGTAGGAAATAAAACCACTTTCGTGAAGTGGACTTAGTTCCCATGTAGGGTGGGAACTAAGTCCACTTTCTTATGGGAACTTAGTACACATTCAAAAATAAGAAGGGGCAACTAACTTCCAAACAAAATTGGACAACAAACTCACGATTTTTTATTGGAGTATTTTCACTCTGACAAAGCGTAATAACGCCAACGTAATTTGATAAGATCAACCTTGCACCCACCCCGTAATCCAACAGTAAACCCAAGCAGGGGGGTTGCAGGGGGGCAGCATGCCCCCCCCCCCATAGGCATTTCATAGTTTGAAAGCGCCATAACACCAATTTCACGTTAAAGGGAAATAAAACCACTCTGAGTTTTCGGAATTTATTTGCCACCTTATATGAGAACTAAGTCCACTTCACAAAAGTGGTTTTATTTCCCCCTTGGTGGGTACTAAGTCCCTCAGGGACTTATTTCCCTGCACCCAAAAAAGCCGGTATTCTTTTTCGACATACGAAAATCGAGCTTACAGGGCCTTCTAGTTCCGTTCCTTATAACACTAGAAATACTTAAAGTTTCTTATATGACACCCACTTAATCTACAACGTCCTTCAAAGTACTACATATATTGTCGACAAATTGAAAGTATATGGAAGCATAACTGATCCTCTTCAATGGTGCCTTCAAAGAGGAGTTATGATCTTAAGTGTGGTCATTATTCTGAATCACGATGACTATTTCCAGGAAATTGAAAACTGCTCAAAATGGCTTCATCCAGCCAAAAGTTTGCAGCGAAAAATGCATACGTTCAGTGAAGTTAAATCTTATTTCTTGGTTAAACTTAATTTACCACTATTTGTTCACAAGGTATCACACGGGAGCAAGGAGTTGCTGCGACAATATTGACTGATTTGTATAGAAAGTATCAACGGTATAAGATACTCTTCACAACACCATTACCTGGTAATGCTTTATTCTAATTAAATACATAATTAACTATAATACCACACTAAATACAAAGCTCCATAACTTGTACAATTTTAATTGCTTTTACAACCCCTTTGTTACCCACCAAATCTGAGCTCATGGAGCTCAGGAGGCCACAAGCAAAAAGCAAAATTGGGGCTCAGAATGCAACGACAAAACATCCGCAAAACATCAGATGTGGAGTGTCAGCATGGGAAGGGTCCAGAAGGGTACAGAAATAAAAAGCTATTAAAACTTTTAAACTTTTTACTATTTTCTCTTTATTTTATTAATTCTTCAGACTTTTTGCGGTTTAAAGTGGGCCACAGTGCCTTTGAGACCCTGTAGCCATCTAGCTGTGACCGTCTTAGGGTTGCTAAATGATAAGTGTTTTCGAAGACGACCCTTCTAGCCACGGTCATAGGTGGTTTTATACCCTCAATCATAGTGTTAAGTGGGAGCTCAGCTCCTTCCTTGGCCAGAGCATCGGCCTTTTCATTACCTTCAATATTACAATGCCCAGGTACCCAACATAATCTGACACGGTTCTGACATAATGCCTTGAGCATTGTACGGCAATTCCATACTAGTTCAGATTTAGTGGAACGTGACTCTAGCGCTTTAAGCACAGCCTGACTATCAATGTAGATGGCGATATTCTTATTGGATATCTCATCTCAAGTACTTGGTTTGAGTACGGCCAGAATCTCTGCCTGGAACACACTGCATGTGTCCGGAAGTCTCAGGGCCAGATGTAAGTCCAGTTCACTGGAGAATACAACAGACCCTGTGCCCTCACTGGCTTTGGAGCCGTCAGTATATATAGAGGTCTCATTTACCCTCGAGACCAAGTTCCTATACCAATCCTCTCTGTCAGGGTACAACACATCATACGGTGTGTCAAAATCTAGTGTACCAAGACTTTCATCCGCTTTTTCCGGTATTTCGGAGAATGATTCAAAATGGTGCTATGTCCTATCCCACTGGTCTTAAAGAGGCCAGTATTAGTAAGCCGTAGCGCACTTTTACCTGCAATTGATTTTATTTGTAAGTCCAGTGGTAAAAGATGCATAAAAGCTTCCAGTGCAGCCGTTGGTGTGGTACGTAAAGCACCCGTAACGGCAATGCAGGCTGTTCTTTGTACCCTGGTCAACATATCCCGTACATACTTCTTGTTTGTGGCTTTCCACCAGACAAGAGCCCCATATGTAATTATGGGTCTTACTACCATGATGTATAGCCAATATAACATTGACGACTTCATGCCCCATTTCTTTCCTGCTGTTCTCCTGCATATGAAGAGAGCATTGCGGACTCTTTCCTGTACATTAAGTTTCCAATTTAGTTTATTGTCTTCATGCCCCATTTCTTTCCTGCTGTTCTCCTGCATATGAAGAGAGCATTGCGGACTCTTTCCTGTACATTAAGTTTCCAATTTAGTTTATTGTGCCAAGATATTTTGTGTTCTCCGAGAGAGAAAGCTCCACTCCATCAAGTCTGGGCAGGTTGAGGCTTGAGGGTGGTATCTTGTATTTTGTACTAAATAGTACGAGTTCGGTTTTCAACTTCAGTTTAACAAAACATCTGTTGTGGTGTCCGTGCGGCGTGCATACATACCCAGATCAATTTATATTGACAGTATTACATACCAACTAGAGGGATTTTGATGCTATAATAAAATTCAAAACTTATTTCAACGAATCGTTAGATAAATAGCTACTACATAATTATTATAACTTCCAAAAGATGGACAACAAAAAAGGAAAAAAATAAAAATAAAAAAAGGAAATGACTTAAAGAACCAATACAACTTATCAACCTTATATGTCAGGGAAGGAAATTCCATAGCTGAATCACATGAATAAAGAATTGTCGTTCAGAGACCAAGAATTTGTAGCGCATTGGTATGAGGTCAAAAGTTCTACTTGAACGCATAAAATGGATCTTGCTAAAAAGGTAAGGGAACACCTGAACTTAGTGGAAGAAAATCTGATATTGAGTTAATAACCACTACTGCCTGGAATCTTAGACTTGATTAAGAGACTACTATTGAGATTTTCGTTGAGATTTACCATATCAAATGTATGTTTCCTGGGTTCCTGATTACTTTGTTCCCAATGGTTAATATAATCAGTGTTTTATTTTTGCTATTAGACTTCGCCAACAAGGTAGAGAGGCTGTCGGTGCAAATTATTGTTTTCCGGTTTTTTACAGTGCCAAGAGCCTGAGCAATGGATGTGGCTTCCGCAGAAAATACTGATTACTGATGTAAAGTCGCGTAGTATCCCTTTTGATAGGATATTACCATTCTCGTCCCCGATCGAAAATGAAACGCAGGAAGCTGTCTTTTAACCGTCGGCGTCTGTGAATATGAACCTACAATTGTTGGTATTGTATGTTCCTAACAATTTTAAGAACATTTGTTTGTAGACAGTTTCGGCTGAGAATTGGTTTGACGTATACGCCAAAATGCACTTTTTGGACTAAAAATGCAGTCTTATGTTTTCGAGTGTGCTCTTTCCAATTAATGTTGTGTTTTGGTCCTATCTCTAGCCAATCCTAAGATATCTAGTATTGTTTTGACGTATATCTACCCAAATTAATAAGTTAGAATATTGGTTTGACGTAAACGCCTTTTTTTTTGATTTACGTCAAATTTTCTATGCAATTCCCATTTTTTTTTTTGTTTAGTATTGTTTTTGTTTCGATCATACGACAAGAAAACTAAAAAGTATATTCAGAATTGTTTTGACGTACGTGCATGTTTTTAAGTAAATATGTGTATTTCATCGTATACACGTACGCGTCGACAAAAACAAAAAGTTTAGTTTTGGTTTACCGTATGTGCACAAGGGCGGATCCAGGGGGGAGGGGCACGGGCCCCCCCCAGAGCACTGCATTACTCATTCATTGCTTGCTCATTCCATAATCAAAACAGGCGAAGTGTGCCTATGTGCGAAAATAAAAATCACTTTTCCATGGAAATCAAGACAAAAAATTACCCAAATCTGTCTGCATATGCTACCTAGAAACACATGTGAATCTTGGGGCACAAGCGTGAAAGTGTATATACCTTTTCTAGATTATTTATTAAATGAAATGTCGTCTAGGTTTCCTAGAGCTCAGCTGCAAAAGTTACTATCTCAGTTTTGCCAGGCGGTGAAGTATATAAAGAGGATCTACCTTGTATTTTAGTTTTGAAGGGAGAGTTACAAATTTGGTAACAGATGAAAGAAAATATTCCTAAGTCACCAGCAGAAGCTTATAAAAAAGCAACGGCTCTGCCAAACATTAGAACCCTTTGTCAATTATTGTGCACATTTCCTATGACAACCAGAACTGCCGAAAGATTTTTCTCCACCTTACGCCGGTTAAAGACATATCTTCGCAGCAATATGAGAGTAGATCGCCTGAATGGACATGACAGAAATCTAGACTTTTCAGTCTGACTTTTTTTCCTGCAATCTATGCAGACAGATCTTCTGACTGAAATTTGACATTTGAAGTCTAGACCAGCGTTTGACAGCAAAAAATCATTTTGTTTTGGTAATTCTCGGGAATACATGTGCGCGGATGGAATTATGGCTGATTTTAGATTTTCGCAAAGTGAAGAAATATGGCGTCAAAGTAACTTGACCCTTTAAGGATATGTTTTCCGTCTATCCCAGTGTATGATTAAAGTCCTTGCAATTAAATTCTTTGCAATTTTGAACCAATCGCTTGCTATGACGGCATCTATAATTTAAAATTGTTATTTCCATACCTAAATATCCTATGCATTGTCCCATAAAACATCTTTTAACAAATGCGCTTCCAAATCGTGTAGCTCTGTCTTCTGAAGAAACGGAACGTGACTCTAGCGCTTTAAGCACAGCCTGACTATCAATGTAGATGGCGATATTCTTATTGGATATCTCATCTCAAGTACTTGGTTTGAGTACGGCCAGAATCTCTGCCTGGAACACACTGCATGTGTCCGGAAGTCTCAGGGCCAGATGTAAGTCCAGTTCACTGGAGAATACAACAGACCCTGTGCCCTCACTGGCTTTGGAGCCGTCAGTATATATCGAGGTCTCATTTACCCTCGAGACCAAGTTCATATACCAATCCTCTCTGTCAGGGTACAACACATCATACGGTGTGTCAAAATCTAGTGTACCAAGACTTTCATCCGCTTTTTCCGGTATTTCGGAGAATGATTCAAAATAGTGCTATGTCCTATCCCACTGGTCTTAAAGAGGCCAGTATTAGTAAGCCGTAGCGCACTATTACCTGCAATTGATTTTATTTGTGTGTGGTGTGGTACGTAAAGCACCCGTAACGGCAATGCAGGCAGGGATTCCTACACACAATCTGTGCTTTCTTTTGTTTTCGGCTAACATCTGGTTTTCCAATTTTTCTAGGTCGATTAATGCTTTCAAAGCAAGAGCCACCTTCACTTGTTTCTTTGTTGATGGCATCTTGTGAAATGAAATGTCGTAACACAATTTGCCCAACCAAAGCAATGCAAATATGGCGGACAAGACTTCTGATTTAAAAGTCTGACATAATTCAGACTCGTAGAGACGCGGTGTAATGCATATCCATCAAGACATTGCTTCACAGATGAACCCTGAAGAAGTTCTGGATTTCTTCAGCAGAAAACATAAAAAAAAACTGTCATTATTAACCACATAATTTTTCATTATTAAACCATTATAAAAAGTGTTTTTTATTCTTTGTTATTTTTGTATGCCATTGACAAAGAATGAATCCCAAAGACAAATTCAAATGCAATACTATGGGGTACACTCATCACCTATCTGGCCTTTGTGCCCCTCCCAGAAATAAATCCTGGATCCGCCCTTGTATGTGCATTTATGATAAATTTAAAGGAAGAGTAAAAAGGTAAGTAGATTGCAACGAAAAATAGGCTCAGTCGTCTGCTGAATTCGATTAAGTGCGGTTGTGCGAGCGTCTATTAAGAATGGAATCGCCGGAGCCAAATCTTGCGGAGGGGAGGGAGGAGGGACTACTTTCGTAAGTATTTTATATTTTATTATGTCAAAGAAGTTTTGATAACATCAGTTTTATTATTTTAAGTTTAATTGATGAAATTGTACCCAATCAAACGGACTTTGCGGAAAACATTAATCCCGATCTTGATTACTCTACTTCGTCTGAAACCGGCCTTGGTATTTATGAGCTTAAATAATCAAAAGATATAAAAATAAGATCGAATATTTAAATTTTAAGACAGCGACGACAGCGTTAAAGACCCTGATTTCACAGTGGAAAGAAGCGAAGCAAGACCTAGCTTATTGCGCGAACCCCTACTAAATATTCCAGAGGTTGACGAAAATTTAAGAAGTATTCCTTCAGAATACAATACTTCTGGTAACATGTCCTAGAACCTCATAATATTGTACCTAACTAGTTTTATTTTAAACAGACAGCGATAGTACGATAGTAGATACATAAAATATAATAAAACTGATTTCCAATATTTAAATTTGCTTCAAATAAAATTCACTAAAAGTGAATTCACTTAAAGTGAATTTTATTAGAAAAGTTTAACGGAATAGTGTTTTATCTTTACGAATCCCTGCCTGAATGTAACAGTAATTTTAAATGTAGCTTCAAAAATATTAGTTTAACATAGAACATTAATTAAAATAATATATAATATCATTACTCTTACCTTCCAAAATAATTTACAACCTTCATAGCACTCAACCATTTAGGACAATAATCAAATAAATTTTTAGAAATTCTGATGGGGAGCGGTTCGAAATTCTACTTTCAAAATTCTGATTTGCAAAATTCTGCCTTTTAACACAAAAATTCTGCTTTTCAAAATTCTGTTTTTTAGCTTTCTCCATTACGTAGTAAGAGAAAGATATTGGTTTCGTACAAAATTTCGAACTCGAGATTTTAATCAATTCTGATATTACGATGATAGAGGAACTCAAAAAAGTGGGTCGCAAAATTCTGTCCGTCCTTCCACGGGCCTACAGCCTAAACGGCTTCCCGGATTACGTTCAAACCTCGAATTTGCAGTTTTTGGGCTTACAGTTCGGGAGGTGTTTTTTTTTGCAAGGTAACCTTAATATTAATGGTACTTACCATACAACATTTTCGTACCAGTTTGATTTGATCGAAAACGGCTCTAACGATTTCAACCAAAATTGATATTTAAGCTTAAGTAGGTGAGGTTACCATGACTGCGTACCCAGTTTTTGGTTAAAAATTCTAACAACGGTACTTTTGAAATTTCGACATATCTCGAAAACGGTCTATACGATTGTAGCAAAAATTTATTTCTACGGTTATGTAGTCATTTATAACTTATTATCAACCTCAGTTTTTCTCTATATTATCGTACAATGGATTTATGAAAATAGTAATTTTTAAAAAATATCGTTTTGCCTAGTCAACGTAAAACGGCAATAACGATTTTGAACGAAATGCAAACTTAGATGGATGCTTTCAAAACTATTGTGTCCTTAATTTTCAATTCGAAGCACCGAAACCCCATCTTCGATTTCTATAAAATTTTCTTTTATCCGGAACAATATCAAACAGTCAGTTTTCAGCTTAATAGTTACGCAATAGTATTTTCCCAACTAAAAATTGCAATATTTGCAACTGTTATGTCTGGATAATTTTACAAAAAACTTCATTTGCACCGCACACACGAGCATCGGGATATTCAATTTATAACTACTAATGCAAATTCACAAATGCCTGAATTATTATATAATCTATCTAAAGATATCGGTCTATCACGAGCAATACTTCCAATAATTGAAAACTTAAATCATATTCCAATCAAAGTTAAAAAGATATCCTTAGGTCAAAAACAGAATCTGCTACTAGGTACGCTTGTCCTGTACTCAAAAATCAATTAAAATCAAGTGATATAAAAACGTATATTGTTATTTTATATAACTGCCATATGAGATGAATATCCAAAAGAGGATTTTGTTTTCTTTTATATAGTATCGAGAAAGTTTCGTTCGACCCAGTCGTGCACTTTATTTTCTGTTCTGTCTTACAAAGTTCTGTGCCTTGATTTTGTGCGGTTTTTTCCGCAATGGTGGTGTCGGAAAGGGTTCACGTATAGGCGGATTCTATAAATGTGTGAGTGATGTCGCGAACTGACAACTTCCAATTTTTCCTGTTCTTATATCGCTTTGTTCCTGCAAATTCCAGGCGAGCTTTCCCACACGCGACCTTTTTAGGTAGCGAGAAGGATGTCGGATGAGAAGAAATGACAACAGCGTGACCGTTGTGCGACAATTTGGTACCTTTTTCGAGGACACTAATACAATTTGTTGTTCCTTTGTTCCTTTTTATTATTTGGAAAATTCACATTTTAGGACTATTCGCATGAGAGCCAATGGCGAACGAACTACGAACAAGCGAATTTTTTTACACTTCAATCACTTCAATCATTGTTTAATGTTAAATGCGATAGAATTTTTTCATTCGTTTTATGTGGATTGTGAATAAAGTGTGACAATTCGATGCAAGAATTTTCAATTGCTGTAATAATTGTAAATTGAGCTATTTAAATCGATTGAGAGTCCGATTTTTTGTTAGATTAGACTTAAGATTAATTTAATATAAGGCTTTGGTGGTAAATAGTATACAAATCAATTTTCAATTCATAAATACAATTAAATTCATTTATTCGCAATTCGCGCTCATGTGAATAGTACTTAAAAAAGTTTTCAAAAACTGTGATTTTAAAATGCATATGTTTAAAAAAATAACGCGTAAATAGTGTAATACTTGTTAAATATTGGGAGAAAATACTGAATTTATGTAACAGCGTCAGAAAAAGGCACGCAAAACTAAATTGAAAGAGATCTTAAAAGTAGATATAAAAATGAGTTGATATAATTTATAAACAAAATTCAATTAATTTTTTATATATTTATAAATAAAAATCAAAGCTAAAAGGTTTTCATTTTAAAATTTGTCATTTGAAAACGAATTGCATCTAAAGTACTGTCTAGCTTACCCGCAGAACAACCTTAAAGACATCTAATTCTAATGTTATTTGGTTGTTTTGGGTTTATTTATAAAAGAAACGTTGTGAGAGAGTGATCTCTTTACAGTCTATATTATATTCTGAAACTAAAACCAAAATTTATAACCTTTCTCTAACAATCCGGGAGATCGTTGCGAAATTGTGAAAAGCAACAAAAAAAAGAGGGGTGGAAGAAAAAAGTGTCATTTCTAAAGCTACTCTGCAATTTAAGAATTTTCGCACAATATTTAACAATTGTTGGCTCTCCTAACACTATAATCGTGTTCTGATAGACAGCACCGTTATATTTTATAGAAATTCATTTGGAAATCACAGCGTTTCTAAAATTCCCAAAGTGAATTTTCATACTAAAAAAAGGGAAAAAGTAGCAACAAATAGTATGAGGGTCCTCGAAAAAGTGCCAAATTATTGCACTACGGTCACGTTGGTCACAGCGCGCGGCTCACTCACACACTCAAATCCGATTCGGAACGTTCCCTAGCGACATCGCCTCAAAAACCGCACAAAATCAAGGCACTGTTTTTAAAAATTCTGACAGGCAATATTTTAAACAAATAAATTCTGTTTTTTTTTTTCAATTTACGAATTTAAAGAAAAGAATTATTTTTCAACTTTACCAACCAATTGCAATATATTTTATTTAAAGAAGGTACAAAGGTGGGTACCAGGAACACACAAAAAAACAAAACAGCCAACAAATTACAAATTATTTCATAATTGCAATTACCAACAAAAAGAAACTAAACAAAGCCAGAGAGAATAATATCTTTTGATAATCTCTTAAGAAAGCCGATATGTCTAAGATCTATTCTCTTTTTATAAATTGCATTTAGTTGCTTGTTTATACCCATCCACGCACAACTTATATATTCCTTTATTGGATTTAATTACAGATAATATTCATTTGCACTCTAGAAGCACACGTTCACTCACAAGGGTAGGTATACTAACAGGTAATAAAAAAGTGAAATAAAATAAATAGCAACATGCTTTTGTAAAATACATGTTTTCGCAGAGATAAATAAGAATTTAGCTCTGGGTCCGGTATTATGCGCGATCTATAAATGGAGGAAATCGCGATAGGCCCACTTGTGGCAGCAGTGATATATGGCAACTTGCTTCCACCTCCCCCTAACAATCTAATTTAATCTGCTAGTAACTTACCATGAACACTACTTACTGTCCGTGTGTGTTTCTAGCATTCTCTCTTCATATTACGATGATTCGGAGAGAAAATCACATTAATGCTGCATTTACATGGTCACACATTCCTATCACGCAAAATTAAAGGGATGCTAAATACTAAATAGCCGTGTGACCGAAAGGGACAGCATTACCTAACACGCAAAAAAACGTGACACGTATTTAGGTCGGCCATCTTGTTTGCGTGATAGGAATTATAGGAAAGCTCTGCATGTTGATATTTTTATAGCGATGACTAAAAAAATTCCGCATTCCTATAAAACAATATGGCTTCCGGAAATGATGAACGGACAATTATTTATTTTTTCGTGTAACTGATTGATGAATTGTTGTTTTATTTTACTGAAACCAATAACCAATCTCATTTCACATGTTCCAAATCAGAAATATTAATGTTTTCAAGCAATTGCAGAAATGTTGGTGAGCGGAACCTGTGTCTATTTCCTTTTTACGTATCTATAATTATGGGTAGAGCATCCATGACACCGTAGGCGTCTGATTTATGATCTCAGTCTTACGCCTTTAATAGTATTGACTGCGGATAAACGGATCTCTCTTTCCGGTTTTGTTGCAAAATTGCGCGTGCGTGATGATGTAAATGCGGTTTAAACCTTCAGTATACAAATTAGAGTTTGTTTAACATTATAACTATTATTTTTTGGTACTAGATTTTGCTAAAAGGCGATTCAAATGATATCTTTCTCATGGTTTGATGAAATTGCACAAACAATTTGTAGTTGAATTTTTTTTTTATCAAATTATTGACATTTTCACAGTTTTGGGGTATTTTCCGCACAGAAGGTTTTTCAGACATCGAAACTTCCCACAAAAAGTTGGTAGAAATTCCACGATGTAGGATAACTGCTGAGAGTCAGTATTTTAGTACAGGATCATTTATTTCATGGTTTCAAGAGGTAGCGTTGGCATTTGACCACTGTCAAACTCAGCTGTCATTTGAAGTGTAATAATATCAGTTGAATATTTGCTTACGATAATAGATCGCGTTAAACTTATTAAACTGATTAAAACGTAGCCACTTTCGAGATTCGTATTTTAATAAGCTCGCGTGAAAACGCCAGATAATTTCATATGCCTACAGCCGTAAAGAATTTAATCCTTAACTCATATTAAGCTGTCTTTTCACCGTACACAACAAATCAACCGGTAGCCGTAACCAAGAGGGTTTTATTGTAAACCTCCCCCGAAGATTAAGAGGGGATCGCTTCAAAAATCCGCACCTTAAAACAAAACAATGTATACCTCCAAATCAACTCGAGAAAATTAAGTCGCTTGCGTTATGTTTGAACGTCATGTGGATTGGTTATCTAGTAGACTTTTTCACACCGACCACCAACTCATTTTCGTTTGACGTTTCAATCAGCTGTTAGATAGTAGTCGTTTAACTTCGGTGCAAACTTTTGTGGTTACAAATTTCGATAGCATTAATTAACAAACAAAATAAATTTCAGTGTATTTCAAAATACCTAATATTAGCCCATCAATTAATTGTGAAAAATAATTTTAATTTGTGAGTTGTGACATTTTTTCGGTAAGCCATTTTGCTGGATTTGCTGGATATTGCAAAAGGGGTGTTTGTTCCAACAGCGGAACGATTGGAAGTCGTTTTCGTGGAAAACGAGAGCAAACAACTCGTTTTGAAAACTGAAATATGTATGGGAAAACTTCTGTTTTCGATGAAGTTTTCGTGTGTTTTGACGAAAACCCGGTTTTGGGCTTGGTGTGAAAAGCCTATAAGAGAGCAAACGAGAAAAATATCGTCATGCACCTTTCAGCACAAACAGTAGAATCCGCTTAGCCATTCGGCTAAGTTAGTTAAAGGAGCAACATTCTCCAATAATAACTTCAGTTAAGACCTTACCATAGGTAAATTAATATGCAGATGTCTCATCCCAATGTAAAAAAAATGCTTATAATTTTTGCGATCGTCCAACAAAGATTGTCCAACAAAATGAAACAAAATATAAGCCCTTCTCGAATGAGGTGCGGTTTTAGTTTTCACTCCATTTGTTGGACAATCTTTATTGGACGATCGCAAAAACTACAAGCATTTTTTTACATTGGGATGAGACATGTGTATATTAATTTATCTATGACCTTACGAGCAAGGAACACAAACGTGGAAAACGATTTTCTTGAAGTGCGTGATAGCGAAGACGTGCGACACATACTAGGAGCAGCAGGCAAATTGAGGGAAGTAGGTTTAGGTACCTCTTTGCACAGAGAATGTATTGTAATGAACTTACATGTAATCTAATACATACATACTTATGCATTCATTCTCTTAATACATTGTACATTAAATAAAGTTTGTTGAATCTTAGCTGGGTAAGAGATCGGACGTCATTAACCACGGCAACAATACATGGTGGCAGCGGAAACGCAATATTAAACTAATAAACACAAGTTTTTGTCCTTTTACGAATATGCCTGAAAACGCCCCGACTACACCGATATTCAATACTGCAGCGAATGTGAGCAATTTCACAGTACAGCGCCAGACCAGTGCCCATGTTCTGTAATTATCGCATCGAAATATTTATAAGAAAAACGATATGAATCGAAGCAAAATTTCATAATATCACACTCTGCGTTCTGTAACAACTGTGTGAATCGAAAACTATATCACAAGCAACATTTCGATATGAAACCCCTGGAAATATGTGATATACTTATTCAAGTTCTGTACCACGTTTGCTTAACGATTTTGATTCTAAAAATCATGACGGTTGATGCTTAGACGGCGATTCTTTTACCTCAGAGTCAGGAGTCGCAGTAGTAAGTAGACAAATATTTACAGACTGTTTCAATTTATCTGACATTTATTTTTTGTTAGGAACCAATTATAATTGTTACCATTGCCACCACCATTAAAGCTGAAAAAAGCAGAGTTAATAGCAATACTTCAGGCTTCGCAAAAGCAATGGATGAAAAAAACATCCACATGCCGAAATGATGTTCAAATTGAATGAGATCGAAACACAAAACAAGAAAACATTGGCGAAGTTCGATCAGATACTTGGTATATTAGGAGAGAAGCAATATAGCGAATAGGCTGCTCCAGTATGTGTTCCGATTATTTAATTTTTTATTTGAGCTATATGAAGTTCTTAGAGAAAATAAAACAATATATTTTGTTGTTTTTTGATATTTATTTCTCTTTAATTGTTTTAAACACGATTAGCAGCAACATTTTCTTTTAAACGATCACGTATTGTCTCGGCTTCGCGCAAATGCATCAACGAATGTTGGGGATAAACATCTTCCTCATCGTTATTAATTGAACTATTCCGATACCTACGTTATTGTCTTTTCACAATTCGTGGTCGTAATGCAGTCGAAAATTATGCAGAACAGTACCTACATGCATTAATTATTTTTCCCTGCAGTTTGGGGAGTCGTTCTTAGTCCGACTTGCAGACACCAGAAGACGGAGTTTATAACGCTATTCAGTCGCTCTATGCGATTTCTTGCTTGCGTGTGGACGGTATTAAATCTATACTGTTACATTCAGGCTGGGATTCGTAAAGATAAAACACTATTCCGTTTAACTTCTCTAATAAAATTCACTTTTATTACACTTTTATCGACTATTCTAATATTTCACTTATAAAGTACCAGAACACTATTACTTAAACAATTCTTCAACGTTTCAAACCAATCACTTAATTTACTCTATTACTTTTCACTTATTTATCTTCACAAACTATTACTATCTCGAACTTTAACCAATCACTGTTATAAATCAACTGTCTCGCCCTCTTCTAAAAGCTGTCCTTTTATACCCGCTCCGCCACCTGACGAGAACTTTCTAGCTAATTCTAAGTGGTTCTAGAACAAGGTTCAGTGGTGACAGATTCCAGTCTCCAATTGGAAGTGACACTTGAGTGGAACTTGTTTAGTGACTTTAAGGCCTGGTTTCACCAAACTGTCTAAGGCCTGGTTTCACCAAACCGTGACTAAGGGCTTGTTTCACCACTTAAGTTACACGATACCTTCCACGCCACAATATCCCCCTCTTAAACTTGTTCGTCCCGAACAAACTCGTTAACATTTTCACCATTATAACGATGGAGACGATCCACATGAACGACTTTCAGCTTGCCTCTTCCTCGTTGGATGCGATAGACAACGTCGTTGATGCGCTTTACGATTGTATAGGGCCCTTCCCAGTCTTGTTGCAACTTAGGCGATAAACCTTTCCTTCGATGAGGGTTATATAGCCATACCAGATCTCCTTCCTGGAATCCTGTAGTTGTCGTTTTAGTATCGTACCTCGTTTTCATGCGGTCACTGGCTATCTTAATCTTATCCCTAGCGTCTCGATGCACGTCCCTGATGATATCCCTGAGGTCTGTAACGTAGTCCTCCTCATTCTTGGGCTCTTCGCATGGATATCCAAACATCAACTCGCTAGGTAGGCGGACTGTTCGACCAAATAAGATTTCAGATGGAGTATGTCCTGTGGTGTTATGCACTGCTCCTCGATAAGCCAATAAAAACATGGGAATATGCTTATCCCAGTCTCTCTGGTCTTCGCCAACGACCTTAGAGAGGTGTTCATTCAGTGTCCTGTTGAAGCGCTCCACCATCCCATCTGATTGTGGATGAAGCGGGGTCGTCCTTGTCTTGTGAATCCCTAGTAACTGGCACACTCCTTGGAAAATCTTCGACTCGAAGTTCCGTCCTTGGTCTGAATGCAGTTCCATTGGTACTCCGAATCTGCTTACCCAGTTATTGACGATTTGCTCCACCACGGTTTTAGCTTCTTGATTTGGGATAGCAAATGCTTCAGGCCACTTACTGAAATAGTCCATAACAACGAGGATGTAACGATTTCCATTGTTTGTTTCAGGAAACGGTCCCGCAATATCAACTGCTATCCTTTCAAAAGGGGCTCCAACATTGTATTGATGCATTTTGCCACGGACTTTCAGTCTCGGACCTTTGCTGGCCGCACATGTAACGCATTTCCTGCACCAAGTTTCAACGTCCTCCCTTGAATGAATCCAGTAAAAGCGTTCCCGCACTTTTTCGAGCGTTTTATTGATTCCCAAGTGGCCTCCAGACACTCCATCATGCAATTCCCTGAGCACTTCCATAACCATTGACCTGGGTACAACAAGCTGCATTACGAACGACTTTCCATCCGGGCTTTCCCATCTTCGTTTTAGAATGCCGTCTTGTACGTGAAGGGAGTCCCACTGCGCCCAGTATGCCTTCAGCTCAGGGCTCCTATTGGATATCTCCTGCCAGTCTGGTTTTCCGTCATGCTCCTTCCAGGCGATAATCGGTTCGATATCCGGATCTTCCATTTGAGCCTCCCGTATTTCCCGCGCACTCCAACCACCAATGGGCATAGCTCTCAACCTTTGAACGGACGCGACATCTTTTTCCTCGTGTCGTAAGCAATGTTTGCAATTTGCTTTGCACGGTCGACGGGAGAGAGCGTCTGCATTAGAGTGAAGACTTCCCTTTCGATGTTGTATTTCGTAGTCGTACATCTGCAGCCGTTCGATCCACCTTGCGACTTGGCCTTCAGGATTCTTAAAGTGTAGTAGCCACTTTAAAGACGCATGGTCTGTGCGGAGGATAAATTTTCGCCCATAAAGGTACTTATGGAAATGTTTTGTTGCCAGTACCAAAGCAAGGAGCTCGCGCCTGGTAACACAGTAGTTCCTTTCTGGCTTTGAGAGAACTTTACTAAAGTAGGAAACTACTTTCTCTTGGCCATCGTGCACCTGGGAAAGGACGGCTCCAATTCCCACATTACTAGCGTCTGCATCCACAATAAATGTTTTCCCAGGGGTGGGGTACGCTAGTATGGGGGCGTTGCACAACTGTTGTTTAAGTTCCTTGAAGCTCTTTTCGCACTCACCTGACCATTTGAATTGTTTGCCTTTTTCTGTCAGTTGATGCAAGCTCTTTGCGATCCTGGCAAAGTCCTTTACAAATCGTCTGTAATAGGTCGCAAGTCCCAGGAAGCTTCTCAGTTGATGTTTGTCTTTGGGTACCGGCCAGTTTTTCACTGCATCGACCTTCTCCGGATCAGTCTTGACTCCTTTAGAAGAGATGATGTGCCCGAGGTACTTCACTTCTGGTCTAAATAAGGAACACTTCTTCGGGTTAAGTTTTAGTTGCGCACTTCGTAGCCTTTGTTCGTTAAATGTTTTTCCTACTACGATGACATCGTCCAGGTAGACCAAGCAGGTTTTCCACGTTAGTCCCAGCAGAACGCGCTCCATTAGACGTTCAAAGGTAGCTGGAGCATTGCACAGTCCAAATGGCATTACTGTAAACTGCCAAAGCCCGTTTCCTGCTGTGAATGCTGTTTTCTCGCGGTCTTCTGGATGGATCTGCACTTGCCAGTAGCCACTCTTCAAATCAAGAGTCGAAAACCATTTGGCTCCGGATAGTGTGTCTAGGGTGTCGTCAATTCTTGGAATGGGGTAGCTATCCTTCTTGGTGACGTTGTTGAGTTGGCGATAGTCCACGCAGAATCTCGTACTTCCGTCTTTCTTCTTGACCAGGACGACCGGCGATGCCCACGGACTTTTTGAGCTTTCAATCAGTCCTTCCTTTTCCATCGTCGATACCATTTCTGCAACCTCCGTCTGCTTAGCCAATGGTAGTCGTCGGGGAGGCTGACGAATCGGTCTCGCATCTCTGGTGTCGATTCGGTGTTGTACGAGATGTGTTCGGCCATACTCGCTGTTCTGCGAAGCAAATATATCAGCGAACTCGTTGATTAAACTACCTGCCATGGACCGCTGCTCCTGATCCAGCTCGCACTCTCCGAGTATATTCTTTTTCATTTCCGATATCTCCGTTGGTCTAACCGGTTTCACATCACTTGCATTGGACAACTTTGTGACCGCAGTAATTGGTACGCACTTTCCAATCACTTCTCCTTGCTTTAGTTTCACGCTTTTGTGTTCCACATTGAGGACACGAACGGGAACCATGTTGTTTTTGGGTTCAACCAGCATCTTTCCGACAATATAGCTCTGATAATAATTTTCTGGATCTGACTCGACTAGGTAGAATCGGTGGCTCCCAGGATCACCTTCCAGCTTTGTCCAAATAACTGTCTCTGACGAAGGTGGTAATATTTCGTCCTCACTTACAACTGTCCTTAGAGCTGCGACGTTCTCGTTCCCGTAAACCATCGGAATCTCGACGTTCTTGTACTTTATAACTTGCGAACCGATGTCGAGCACTATATCATGCGTCTTCATAAAGTCGATTCCGATGATGCATTCGTCACATATATCAGCCACTAAGAATGCATGGGAGAAGACTATTCCTGCAAGGTTTATCGTCAAGAGTACCTCACCATACACCTTTGCTGTTGCTCCAGTTGCTGTTTTCAGACAGTAGCTGCTGGTGTTGTGCAGCCATGATTGGCGAACGATGTCCCTTCTGATTATGGAAGCGGTGGCACCTGTATCGATTGTAGCCACATACTTTTTCTGGCCGATATGGGCTTCCACTGTCAGGCTCCTATTACATCGTTTGGTCTGGGAAACCTGAATTGTGGTCCTGGGGGCGTCGATTCCAGAAACCAGCTTCTGCCCCGCGAAGTTGGTTCTTACTCGTTTCCCGACTGATGGCTTTGTGATGTTCCATCCGCCGAACGCTCAAACGCCTCCTCGTTCCTAGCTCTGCAATGTGGACAACTGCCCTGTCTACGTTCGGCTCTGCACTGTCGTTGTAGATGTCCAATTTTGTTGCAGTTCCAGCAACGGATCGGTCCTCTTCGAGAACTGTTACGGTCGACTACTTCTGTTCTCTGGCACGAGCATTCAACGGATGTCATTTCTCTCACGCGGTGAAATCCTTGAGATGCTTGGTCAGCAGCTCTCATGGTTAAAGCAAATGCCAGTGCCTCAGGAAGAGTTCTCTTTCCAGCCATTCGTAGAGCCATCTGCAGTTGTCTGTCCTCTATGGCTTGTGTAAATGCCTCAATAGCCATTTCATTGATGACATCCTCGCCGGCATTGGGATAAGACAAATGCGCTAGCCGTTCGATATCAGCTTGCAGTTGCTGGAGTGTTTCTCCCCTCTTCTGGATTCGACTGCGAAGTTGCACTCTATATACTTGCTGCATATGGTCGTCACCGAATCGCATCTCAATAGCCTTCACCAATGCATCGTAGTCGCGTTGTTTTTCTGCTGAGACAGTTTGAAGCAATTCTGCAGCTGTACCTCGTAATGCGAGTGTTAATGCAATCGACTTTTCCTCGTCGTCCCATCCATTGGTCGTTGCAGCTGCTTCGAACTGTCTCTTATAAATTGGCCATGATGTTTGACCATCAAAAACGGGTGGTTGCATCTCCTTCCTTCTTGGGCAGTCAGCAGAATATTCCCGAGCCTTTTGCTTCTTGACTTTTTCGAGTTCTTTAGCTATGTTCTCGATGTTTGTTCCTTGTTTATGAAACATTTCATTGATTTTCTCAAACTTTGTTTCATGCTCGTTTAATTTTTCATCAATTTCGTCGATTTTTACTTCTAGAACATTCTTAAATTCTTCCACGGCGTCTTTTTGTGCGGCGACAATGGAATTTTTCTGTTCTTCTAAAGAATTCTTTTGTTCTTCTAGAGAATTTTTCTGTTCTTCTAGCGAATTCTTCTGTTCTGCGAACTTCAATTCCATAGAATTCTTCTGCTCTTCGAACTTCAATTCCATAGAATTTTTCTGTTGTTCCATCTTCGCAAGAAGTAATTCCATCATAGAGCTAATGTCAACGCCTGTACTTACTTGTTCTTCTGACACGTCGAATAGCATGGTTTTTGGATCTTCTCCCTCGTTTTGGACAGCTTCCTGCAGACGAAGTATGAGGTCACTTTTCCCTCCAGCTGTGGAAAGATTCCGCTTTTCTAGTTCACTTTTCAATTGGGGTATGCTTAGATGTAGCAATACACGACCAATTTTGTTTGTCTCTTGTAATTTCAAAAAAAAAAAATCACAAATTCACTTTTTTTTTTTTTTTTTTTTTTTAACTACACTTAGACACTTAGCACAGAATAAGTTTTATCCCACTTCTGACACCAATGTTACATTCAGGCTGGGATTCGTAAAGATAAAACACTATTCCGTTTAACTTCTCTAATAAAATTCACTTTTATTACACTTTTATCGACTATTCTAATATTTCACTTATAAAGTACCAGAACACTATTACTTAAACAATTCTTCAACGTTTCAAACCAATCACTTAATTTACTCTATTACTTTTCACTTATTTATCTTCACAAACTATTACTATCTCGAACTTTAACCAATCACTGTTATAAATCAACTGTCTCGCCCTCTTCTAAAAGCTGTCCTTTTATACCCGCTCCGCCACCTGACGAGAACTTTCTAGCTAATTCTAAGTGGTTCTAGAACAAGGTTCAGTGGTGACAGATTCCAGTCTCCAATTGGAAGTGACACTTGAGTGGAACTTGTTTAGTGACTTTAAGGCCTGGTTTCACCAAACTGTCTAAGGCCTGGTTTCACCAAACCGTGACTAAGGGCTTGTTTCACCACTTAAGTTACACGATACCTTCCACGCCACAATACGTTCACTTTCGGTGGATGAAGATCAATAAGGAGTAATAATGCATGGACGCAAAGGATATTCGGAACCACCTTAAATAACATTCGAATTATGTCATATATATGCAATTAATGCTTTCAGAAACTCCGTAAAAATTACCAATAACCAAGCACTACTTGAATTATTCACTTCACATCGCTATTCCAATATTGCGTTTATTTGTTATTCTTCCCATCCTCCTAAAATCACTAGATATCTGAAATATGCGTACGAACATAATTTTTATTGTTAAATTATCACTGTCGCATTACAATTACCAATTGTACATTCTTTGAATGGTAACCCTTACGGTTTAAGTGTAGTACGGAGGTGATCCGAAACGAAAACAAAAGTGTCACAATGAAATCATGAACGAAAAATTTCGCTCTCCTTTTCGTTTTGCAGTACGCAGCTACTGCGATTATATGATATTATATTTCTAGAAAATTAAAAGATAATTAGCTAATTTTTTTGTTCATAAAATAACTTTATAATTCATAAGCAACATTTGAAGACCAAGATTGAGTTCAACCATCAATTTTAAGTGGTCAAAAAAGCAAAAGTAAATGTTTACGGTTTCGTCTTATTTAAAAAGACTACGTTCGCAATTGAAGAATTTTTTTTATAAATACCAGAATAAATCACCAAACTTTAAAGTAAATAGTCAAAATTAGGACAATTCCCAAA
This sequence comes from Cheilosia vernalis, assembly GCA_949126925.1. Classification (NCBI taxonomy): domain Eukaryota; kingdom Metazoa; phylum Arthropoda; class Insecta; order Diptera; family Syrphidae; genus Cheilosia; species Cheilosia vernalis. Next base: position 49,443,616 of record OX421358.1, read on the forward strand.
TGAAAATTTTAGTTAAGGAACTCTCCACAAATTATTTTCTGCTGCCTTTCCACGGACGTTTCGCTGTCCATTTGGAGACCACCGGAAAATTTTGTTTCGCACCATCTGCATACTACGCTTTAAGTAGCAATTTTCCACGTCTGGCTTATAAATCTTATGTTGTTTTCCATTGGGACCAAAAATCAATCTTTTTTTGATCTAAATCACTTTTCATGTTCCATTGGTCTGATAATATCGAAGATATCTACCGAAAAACGTTGAAACTTCGCCGGACCCTGTTTCTCATGTTTTCTCAGTTATTCTCGAGAAACTTGAAGAAAAATGCAAAATAAACAAAATTATTCTCGATCGCTTGGTTAAGCTCGAAAATAATTCACGGAAAACGCGTGCTTCAAAAATAACATGAATAAAAAACCAATGTTAAAAATATGCACTTGGAATGCAAACGGGCTTTTACAAAAACTCCGCGAATTGGAAATATTCATACGCGAGAAAGATATTGACATTTGCTTGATTTCTGAAACTCACGTGAAAAAGGGATCGAATTTAAAAATAAAAGGATATAATGATTTCCACGCTTGTCACCCATCGGGGAACGCCAGAGGTGGATCATCATTGCTTATTAAAGACTGCATTGAACAATACGAAGACCTGAAGATAGAGCTTGAAACTATGCAACTGTGCACGATTCGAGTTAAAAATAGTCAGCGTACTCTTAGAATTTCATCTATCTACTGTCCACCGCGTTCCGCGCTTGAAAAAAGTGATTTCACTAACCTGCTTAAATCGCTCAAACCAAACTTCATTATTGGCGGCGATTTTAATGCGAAGCACACGTTCTGGGGCTCCAGATACATCTCGCGAAAAGGTAGAATGCTCTATGGGGCAGGTATGGAATACAGTTGCGATTTCCTCTCGACGGGCAAACCGACCTACTGGCCAACTGATACTTCAAAACTACCTGATCTGATAGATTTCTTCGTCGTGAAAGGAATACCTACCCACCACATTAAAGTTGAAGAGAGCTTTGATCTATCATCTGACCACTCACCGGTTATATTAACATTGAGTGTAAAACTAGTCAATAACCTAGAGCCAGCGAGATTAACTGGTAGAAACACTAACTGGGGAGACTTTACGAACGAAAAAGAAGAGAATGTTGAATTGAGTGTTCCACTTACGACACCCTATGAACTTGAGGTTGAAGTTGATCGCTTCGTCGAGATCGTACAGCTCGCCTCCTGGAATAATACGCCTAATCCAAAGAAAACGCCGGCCAAATACGGGCTACGATATCCTCCCGAAATAAAAGAATTGGTCAACGAAAAAAAGAAGGCGCGTAAGAAATGGCAACAGAGTCGAGCTCCGCAACATTAAGCACATTTGAATTATTTGTGCAATTTTTTGGAGACAGTTATTAAGGATTTTAGAAATCGTGCGATAGGTTCTTACCTTGAAAGCTTAACAGCGAAAAAATATTCTAATTATTCACTTTGGAAAGCTGTAAAGGGCACCAAAAGGCCCAAAATCCCCGCGCCGCCAATTAGAATAAATCGAAATGAATGGGCAAGGGAAGATAAGGAAAAAGCGGCCGTTTTTGCCGCTCATCTAGAAGAAACTTTTAAACCGTACGATGGCCAAGCGATCCACGATAATACTAATAGGGCGGAATCACAATCTGACGATTCAACACTCACTAGTGCAACGCTAAGTGAACTGAAACGTGAAATCGAATCCCTAAAGCCTAAGCAAGCTCCTGGTTATGATTTGATCACCGGAGAAGTTCTGAAAGTTCTACCAAGGAAAGCATTAATTAAGCTACTTCATATTATAAATGCCGCGCTCAGACTAAAACACGTGCCGAGTCAATGGAAAGTCGCGGAGGTCATAATGGTTTTAAAAACAGGAAAACCGCCAAATGAAGTTTAATCGTATAGACCGATTTCCCTTTTTCCAGTCATATCCAAAGTCTTCGAGAGAATATTGCTTAGGCGCCTACAACCGGTTATTGAAGACAATAATCTTATCCCTGACCACCAGTTTGGGTTCAGAACCAAGCATTCGACGATTGACCAAGTACATAGAACTACTGACGTAATCGAGAAAGCATTTGAAGAAAAAAAGATTTGCTCAAGCGTATTTCTCGACGTCTCACGAGCCTTTGATAAGGTGTGGCACGACGGCTTGAAATTTAAATTACGACAAGTTCTCCCCGCAAGCCTATATGATATTCTAGAATCATATCTCGGGAATAGACTCTTCCGTGTTAGAAATGGAAACGAATACTCGGAGCTAAAAGAAATTTCGGCCGGTGTACCGCAAGGAAGCGTCCTTGGGCCGCTTCTATATTTGTTACATACTCGCGATATACCAAGGGAAGATGGCACTACCCTTGATACGTTCGCCGACGACACAGCTATCCTAGCAGTAGGTAGGTAATACAATCGAAGAAGCGACTACAAAACTGCAAACCGCAATGAATAAGATAAATGAATGGACAATGGAATGGAAACTAAATCTGTACATGTGAATTTCACGTATAAGAAAACCAATGACTTGCCCGAATTTGGCCCGAATACCCTTTGCAAAAATATGCAAAGCTGAAATGGAGTTCGCACGTGAAAATTAAACGTAAAGAACTCGATATCAAATATAGAGAAATGTACTGGTTACTCGGAATACATTCCCAGCTCAGTACTGAGAACAAACTGCTTTTATACAAGCAAGTGCTAAAGCCGGTGTGGACCTACGGTATACAACTTTGGCATTGTACCAAGAAAACAAATGCCAATATTCTACAAACTTTTCAAAATAAAGTGCTTAGAGAAATTGTACAAACACTATGGTATATTAGAAACGACGATATCCATAGGGATCTCGGAATTCCAACAATCGAAGCTGAAACTAGAAGCTTCGCGAGAAAGCATAGAAACCTACTAATCGGACATATCAACAATACAGTCTTGGACGAGAGCAATTTATTGCGCCGACTACAAAGAACGAAACCGTTCGACTTGGCAAGATAAGATTAACCGCGTCTAATTTGCGGAACACGCAGGATCTTTCATTGGAAAGTAACCTGTCAAAAGTTGTTATTTAATGATAGAAAAATTGCTTGAAACGCAGATGCGATAAATAGCGGAATGTTTTATTCATAAGTTTTCGATGCGAAAATCTATCGCATGAGTTACAGAACATGGGCACAGTTCACGTTTCGTTCGGAAGACTGGAAGATGTGGAAGCGATGCTTTGAGCGATTCAGGATTGCATCCGGTTTATTGAATGAAATGAGAAATGAGCAGGTGAACACACTGCTATATTTAAAGGGTCCACAGGGCGACGATGTGTTTTTTTCCCCTAAACCCAGAGGAGAGCATTAGGCAAATCTACGTAAGCGGAACGTCATGGCGAGAAAATCGAGGATTTTATTCCAGCTCTCTACACATTATCGGAAAATTGTGAGTAGAGTTCCCTTCGAGAAGAAATGATTCGCGATCAGCTAGTCGTTGGCTTCCGTGACAAACGGTTGTCGGAAAAGTTACAGCTGTAATCAAACCTTACACTGGAGAGTGCAAAACGCATTGCAAGACATAAGGACGCAGTACACAGGCAACAACAAGAACTTTTTTCACAAGCTACCATTAGCAACTACTAGCAACAACAGATGGGTCGGGTGCAACTCATACCCAGACGATTCAACCAATAATCGCATCACTCACCTTTAGAATATGGTGTTACCTATCAATCGAGAATTATGTTGAGTGCTTGGTTAAAGTTTTTTTTAATAATAATTATGTTTGTTGAATTTGGAATATCTTAGTTGCAGTATCTAACAATCTTTAGAAGGGTGGTGTTTTTAGTCAGTAAAAATCTGACACTACTATGAGAACAAGCTTGTTATTCTCATAGTGTCTTTGGAAGATTTTCACCTATCCTCGGATAAAAAAAAAAAATGTTCCATTGGGACAAAAAATCAATCTTTTTTCGATTCGGAGCACTTTTTGCAGATACTTCGCACATCTGTTTTACGTCATTTTAAGAAGTTTGCTTTCAAGCCAAATGGGCGAAGTTTCGTGAAAACCAAAATAACGAAAAATATTTAATAGCCACGGATTTAAGTCGATATCCATTTGTGATTTTTGCAAAATCAAACGCAATTTAAACAACTGATGCTGATGTCAAATAACGCACTAATCCAATGTCAAAAGCAGATCAATTTCGTTGCATGTTCCATTCGCCGCGTAAAATCTGAGATCTGAAAAAGTCCCAATGGAAAACGACATTAATCCGAACGTGGGTACAATAAACTGCTCCAATGATTCCTGGGAATCCAGTAATTTCATAAATTCTGATAATTGAATTTAGTGAACAATGAATTTATAAAAGATATATAGGTACTTACTTTTGCTTTATCTCATCGTATACCTGAGGGGTTGGAAACTCGATATATTTGAACATTATTTTATTTTGCAAAACATCATCTGAAACCACTCGAGAAAGCATAGTCCTACTAATGCCGGTTGCAAAAAAATTTAATGCAGCGCAGACCCGAATCAGGACTGGAATAATTGTATTCCTTTACCCATTACACTAATGTGGACTTAGCTCCTCGATAAGTATCCGAGCTGAACCAAGAGAAAAACGATACAAATCCCGAAATCTTGCTTCCGGCATTTCAAATGGGCTTGTGCTATCTATTAGTTCAGGCCTTTGAATCCGTAACATGTTACGCCGGTCGTATTCTTCACCCAAAATTTGTGCAAAGCCCAAAATTTTTGAAAATAACGATAAAACTAACTTAAAATCCCTGTAAAATTATTTTCAATAAATTTTTATTGTTTTGTTTTGCAGTATTTTGACAGCTTTGGGAAATCTTTCCAACATTCCCATGAAATAAAAAGATGCTCCAGAATAGTTATCGCATAGAGTTAGAGAACACCAATCTTTTCCAGATGCGATAAATAGCGGAATGTTTTATTCATAAGTTTTCGATGCGAAAATCTATCGCATGAGTTACAGAACATGGGCACAGTTCACGTTTCGTTCGGAAGACTGGAAGATGTGGAAGCGATGCTTTGAGCGATTCAGGATTGCATCCGGTTTATTGAATGAAATGAGAAATGAGCAGGTGAACACACTGCTATATTTAAAGGGTCCACAGGGCGACGATGTGTTTTTTTCCCCTAAACCCAGAGGAGAGCATTAGGCAAATCTACGTAAGCGGAACGTCATGGCGAGAAAATCGAGGATTTTATTCCAGCTCTCTACACATTATCGGAAAATTGTGAGTAGAGTTCCCTTCGAGAAGAAATGATTCGCGATCAGCTAGTCGTTGGCTTCCGTGACAAACGGTTGTCGGAAAAGTTACAGCTGTAATCAAACCTTACACTGGAGAGTGCAAAACGCATTGCAAGACATAAGGACGCAGTACACAGGCAACAACAAGAACTTTTTTCACAAGCTACCATTAGCAACTACTAGCAACAACAGACGGGTCGGGTGCAACTCATACCCAGACGATTCAACCAATAATCGCATCACTCACCTTTAGAATATGGTGTTACCATATCAATCGAGAATTATGTTGAGTGCTTGGTTAAAGTTTTTTTTAATAATAATTATGTTTGTTGAATTTGGAAAGATAATAATATGGGGGAAGAAGGTAGGCAAAAAATGTATGTATAATGCTAAGTATAAGGTAAAAGGGCGGGAAATATTTTATGTGTGTTGTACCTGGAATGGAGTTATATGATTCCAAGACGGTAAATATACTAATTAATTTCTATCAACCTAAACAAAAATTTTTTTGAGAAAAGAAATTGACTTTTAGCTTCAGAGAATTTGAGAAAATAAAAGTAAAAAATTCGCGCGAATTTCTTTTGTCAAAAAACTTATTTTTTTCACTTTATAGAATCTGAGAAATTAAGCGACAAATATTCGCAAAAATATTCATCCGTACAATATGTGTGTCCGTATTCATAAGTGAATAAGTGAATACTAGCAACAACAGACGGGTCGGGTGCAACTCATACCCAGACGATTCAACCAATAATCGCATCACTCACCTTTAGAATATGGTGTTACCATATCAATCGAGAATTATGTTGAGTGCTTGCTGCTTGGTTAAAGTTTTTTTTAATAATAATTATGTTTGTTGAATTTGGAAAGATAATAATATGGGGGAAGAAGGTAGGAAAAAAATGTATGTAATGCTAAGTATAAGGTAAAAGGGCGGGAAATATTTTATGTGTGTTGTACCTGGAATGGAGTTATATGATTCCAAGACGGTAAATATTATTAATTAATTTCTATCAACCTAAAAAAAAATTTTTTTGAGAAAAGAAATTGACTTTTAGCTTCAGAGAATTTGAGAAAATAAAAGTAAAAAATTCGCGCGAATTTCTTTTGTCAAAAAACTTATTTTTTTCACTTTATAGAATCTGAGAAATTAAGCGACAAATATTCGCAAAAATATTCATCCGTACAATATGTGTGTCCGTATTCATAAGTGAATATAACCTGCCTACGCCATTTCACAAAATGGTTTACACACCACCAAACATCGAACACAAATTGATTTGAAATATGGTAACACTTATTTTTGACATTAAATACCATAGATTACAACTCGAACGATAAGGGTGAGTAGTAAGAAGGCGGTGTCATCGCAACTCATACCCCGACTACTCATACCCCGCACCTAGCGACATCTACATCTCAACTCCACAACTGGACATTTACCTTCTTACTACTCACCCTTATCGTTCGAGTTGTAATCTAGAAATTGGCAGGGGATGAATCGTCTGGGTATGAGTTGCACCCGACCCCAATTTGTTATTCCTTTGTTCCTTTTTATTAGTTGGAAAATTCACATTTTAGGACTATTCACATGAGAGCCAATTGCGAACGAACAGCGAACAAGGGAATATTTTTGACACTTCAATCACTTCAATCATTGTTCAATGTTAACTTCAATAGAATATTTTCATTCGTGGGTTTGTTGATCCGCGAATGTTTTATGTGGATTGTGAATAAAGTGGGACAGTTCGCTGCAAGAGTTTTCAATTGCTGTAATAATTGTAAATTGAGCTAGTATAAAAATCTATTTTCAATTCATAATACAATTAAATTCATTTGTTCGCAACTCGCGCTCATGTGAATAGTACTTAAATTTTTTTCAAAAACTGTGATTTCAAAATGAATATGTTTAAAACATAACGCGGTTCCCCATCATAGCGTAAAGCCGGCTAATACTTGCTAAATATTGGGAAAAATAATAAATTTACGTAGTAGCATCAGAAAAAGGCACATTTTTCTTTCATCGCCCCTTTTTTAGGGACTTTTTAAAACTAAATTGAACGTAGATATAAAAATGAGTTGATAGGTATAATTTATGAACAATATTCAATTAATTTTTATATATTTATAAATCAAAATCAAAGCTAAAAGGTTTTAATTTCAAAATTTATTTGAAAACGTGCATCTACTGTTTCATAGAAGTAGTGTCTAGTGTCTAGCTCACAAAGGGAACAATCTAAACGACATCTAATTGTAAAGTGATTTGGTTCAATTTATAAAAGAAAAGTTGTGTGGGAATGATCTACGAGTATTTACAGTCTATATTGTATTGTAAAACTAAAACTAAAATTTATAACCTTTCTCTAACAATCCGGGAGATTGTTGCAAAATTGTGAAAAGTAGCAAAAAAAAAAAGAGCGGTGTAAGAAAAAAGTTTCATTTGTAAAGATTCTCTGAAATTTAAGAATTTTCGCACAATATTTAACAATAATTGTTGGCTCTCGTAACACTATAATAGTGTTCTGATAAACAGCAGCGTTATATATTACTAGAATTCATTTGAAAATCACAGTGTTTCTAAAAATTGCAAAGTTCCTTTTCAAACTAAAAAAGGGATACAGTAGCAACAAGTTGTATCAGGATCCTCGAAAAAAGTGCCAAATTATTGCACAACGGTCACGTTGGTCACAGCGCGCGGCTCACTCACACATTCAGATCCGATTCGGGCCGTTCCCTAGCGACATCGTCTCAAAAACCGCACAAAATCAAGGCACAGAACTACAGTTCGATAGAAGCTTCCAGGGCTCCATTCCCACTGGATCATTCTGGGAGGAGGAAGTATTCCTGGATGATGAATCGATTCATTTCCACACATATGGTTCGAAAACTGTGGACGGTGTTGGTGGTGGAGTCTTCTCCGACAGACTAAATCTTAGTCTCTCTTTCCGTCTTCCTGAGGACTGTAGCGTTTTTCAGGCGGAAATAATGACAATGAAAGAAGCCTTATCTTGGCTGAAAGAAAGCTTAATATCTGCTAAAGATGTCCGTATCTTCGCGGACAATCAAGCTGTCAAGTGCCCTTAATCAGTCTCTACAAATTCCATAACAGCCCAAGACAGTCGTTCGTCTCTCATCAGAGAGATGGCGGAGCAATTTAATATTCACCACTGCTGGGTGCGGGGGCACAGGGACATCCCAGGTAATTGTAAGGCTGATGAACTCGCCGAACACGGAAATACACTACCTATGCTTCCATTAACAGATTCCATCGGTATTCCAATCAGTACTTGTAAACTTATAATAAAGCTGGATGCTATCAATACAACAAATCTTAGGTAGGCAACCGGCTCCACATGTTTAGCGACGAAACAGATCTGGCCATTCATAGGAAGCATATCAGTGCTAGAATAGGTGTCATCACACTGTTCATAGGCATTCAACAAGGCTTGGCGTATTTTCAAACGATTTCTGCAGAAGCTGTCTTGACGAGGAGGAGGAAGAAACCATACTCGATATCCTCTGTACGTGTCCGGCTCTCTCACAAAGACGAAAACTACATTTGGGGGCGTTCTACTATAGTGATCTAAACGATCATTCGAAATCTCCTTTGCTTCATCAGAAGCTCCAATTGGTTCAACGAGTATGAAGAATTACATTTTAGATTCATGTGGTACCACAAGGGACCTTATAATGATCTAAGTGTGTTAGCCGACAGTCACTTCAACCTAACCTAACATACGCTAAAACGAACGTCAATGATATCCAATGTGAACTCTAAAGTTACAGAATTGCAAAACGTAAAGAGAAATACTTTTTGTTAAAGAATGAAGAAAGTGATTTTATTCGTAAAGGTCAACAGAATAGTGTTTTATCTTTTCGAATCCCAGCCTAAATGTAACAATATAAACAAGTGCACACTATATGCTTGGGATACAAAAAGTGATGAACCGTTTTTTTACTGTTCCGAGTATTTCATAAATAATAAAGTATGCTGCAACTAAAATATTTTTTTTAAATATTTAGTCTCAATATGACATCAAAAACTGAAACATTGAAATCAAAGAAAATAATGTGCATTTTCTTTAAAATGTAAAAAAAAACAGATTGCTGCAACTAAAATATTTTTTTAAATATTTAGTCTCAATATGACATCAAAAACTAAAACATTGAAATCAAAGAAAATAATGTGCATTTTCTTTAAAATGTTAAAAAAAAACAGCTTCAAGTTTAAAAATCTAATTTAACAAGAATACAAAAAAACGTGTTACATGGATCATTTTTCTCTTAATATAAAGCTTGTGACCAAATTATATAAGCAGTTTTATTTGATAGGTACCTAGAATTTCATAAAATTTGTGACTGGCGGGTCTCAGATTGATTTGTCTATGATTTCAGACTTTTATCTGAAATTGTTGATTTGTGATGTACAATCGAACAAAAAATCCGAATTTTATTGGTTCTTGTGAGTAATAAACTGGCCGCAAAAAAAAACTCTTTTTGTTCACTTGCAATGGTAATACATTGCCATAATCATTGGGACATATTAGTGCAAAAACTCGTACATGTTAATCTACCAAAAAAAAATCATTTTCGAAAATTGACAGATTCTTTTTTTGCCAATCTAAAAATTCAGTTTTAAATAGATTTCTTGAAATTGATTTGGATTATGATGGGTGGAATCGGAGGAGCGTGTTTGCAAATTAAACCGAGGGATTAGGGTTAGATCGATCACATAAACAGTTCTTTTAGTTGACGTCCATGAAGGGATAAAGGGCGCAACCCACAGAATTCGTCGCTTCCGTTGCGACAACATTTTCGACTGAGAGGTTGATAGAACACACAGAGCTTATGTAACTTAATAAGATGTTAAAAAGGAGGTCAACAACAGAATGAACTGTCAGACATCTGTTTACCTTAACATGACACACATCCTTTCCTACATAGTAACACGGAAAACAGCTTGTAGGCAGTTTATCTTAAGTTGTCTGAGCTGACGCACACAGGCGGATTTTCCAAAAAACATGGCCAAAACTATTTTTTTGTTTTTTATAGCTAATTATTGCATGAATTCTTCAGAAAATGACATTTAGAAGAAAAATATTTTTTTTTCAGTATGTAATTTTTTAAAATTTAATAATTAAACAAAAAAAAATACAAAAAATCACAGAAAGTAAAGATTTTAAATTCTATGGAAAGTAGGAAAGACGGTCCATTTAATTCTTAGTTTAAGATCGGTACGAAGAGCAACTCATGGGGGTGGGATGTCGTAGATTTTCATATGTAAATTTGAAATACAACATAGTTTCATGTACCGATTCCAAAACAAACTTAGCTAGCCGTCGCGTCATTAAGGCCCTAGTAACAAAAAAGTAACAAATAAAGTTGGAACAGTAGGAAAATGATTTTTGTTTTTCGATGAAGCGGTCATAGCGAAAATTCTGGGATCATGACGTAATCTCGAATGACAAAAATCTCGAAGGCTAAAAATCTCGAAAGACTATCAGGCCTATTTGGCAAAATCTTTTATCAATTTGTTCTATTATTCTGTAATGAACTTCCATACAAAAGTTCGAACTATCAACAAATCTTTTACGGGCTCTAGAATTGGTATTCTGTGTGGAAAAATCTATTATGAATTCTGTTAAGAATTATAAAAGAATAAAAGATATAATTTTGTGACTTTTATTATAAAAGATTTTTATTAAATATGAATTCTTGGATTGAAATCTTTCTCTATATAATTCCTAGCCAACGAAATGCTTACAAATGTGTATAAAAAAGTATTATAATTGAAAATAGTTTTTAAGTTTGTATGTTTGTTTAAGGCTGGTACGCAGTTCAAGTGAAATCCAATTTTTCATACAAATTTTTCACTGCGAAATGTCAAAATGAATTTTCCAAATGAAAATTTCACTAGGCGGTATGCAGTTCGAGTGGAAAATATCGCTTCCAAAACTGAGTCGTAGGTGGCGATACTAAAATCTCTCCGCAGCTATTTCACTTGGTTTTTATTGTCCGTCGCATTAATTTTTTGACATTTCAGCGTGAAAAATGATTTGTAGCATGCGGTTTAGAAATTTATTGGAATTTCAGATGTTTCCTTAAGAGAATAATAAGTGTTTCGCACTTATAAAATTGTTTTTTTCATTGAATATAGTGCAATAATGTTAGGTGTACAAATATTTGGTGGCATGGATGACCTTTTCCATAAGCAGGGTGCCTCAAGAATATTTTTCTACCCAGTTTTGTTCAAGCAATATCAGCAGATGATCTTTGAAAATATGTGTAATTTCCATGCACTGTTAATTATTTAAATTTGACGACTGTCCTGTCTATTTTACAAATCAGGTATTATTTGCCAAATTGAAAACTATTAAAATTGTCATGAACAAAATACGAACCATTTTTTTTTTGTGTTTTTGGAGGTTCGCTGGAAGGAAAAATCATCGAAAGTCATTCGAGAACTAGTAGGTACGCGAGAGATGCTTTTACAATAGGGAAGGCCTTTCAGCCGATCTAAAACACCTCCCGAGAGCAATGACTTTTGCCAACCGAATGTTAATGTGCCTAGCCATTCGACTAATCGAAAGATCCCTCGTTTGTACAATTTCTGAACTTTTTTGTTAGAAAATATATTGACTTAGCTAATTTTTATAGACCAACATGTTTTATCCGCCTTAATCTCCTGATTACACTGCCTGTATATATAAATTCGGTTGTTTCTAAGCTAACGTGGTTGAGAAGCTCTGTGCATTTAAGCAACTTGTTCGACTTCTTTCTCCACTGTTTCAATCAGGTTTCAATATCTAGATCCGTATGTAGATCAGCGTTGTGCGTGTACCAAAGTGCATTGGCTATGACTATGTTCCTTTGTAATATTTTTGAAAGACCATAATTTTTTAGAAATATGTTTGGCGCGGTCATTCTCACAACTGGTGCCCGTAGGTCCATAATGGTTGTAGAATTTGGTTTTACAGCAATAACTTATTGTTATTGTGGTTGAACACGGATAAGTATCTTCCATAAGTCAATACATTTTACTGCATCACATGATTCGCAAAAAGTGAAGTTTCCAATTTGTTTCTTCCAGCTGTTTTCTTGTCTAGTAAAATAAAAGTGCGAGAGTTGAATATTGGAGTATTCTTTATTTAATAGGTAACCTAAGATCTTCTTGAACTGCCACAAAAAAAAAACTTTTGAGCTCAGGCACCCTGCATAAATTTCTCCAACTAAAATCTCCAACAAAATATTTCACTTTCTATTTCACAGCACTTTTTGGAGAGGAGTGAAATTTTCACTTCACTCGAACAGCGTACCAGCCTTTAGCAGAAAACACCCATCACTCTTGCTGGAACTAAGATTAAATATGAACCCATTTGATCTTCCTGATGTGAGTAATAATTCAAAACTTACTCCTCTCAGCCGACATTTTTATGTTATTTAGCAAAAATGTTATCAGGTCCCACTTCGTATTTACAGCAAAAATTAAAACAAAGCAGTTTGTTTTGAAGGTTCGTAACAGATTTCAATTTTCGAAGTTTTATAAAAGAGTTTCATAAAAGTTCGAAAACCAGAATACGATTTATAAAAGATCTTTTATGGTCGAGACCTTTTATGATTCATAACAGAAAACTCATAACAAAATAAAAGATTTCGCTGAATAGGCCCATATATCTCGAAAAAATCTCGAAACTCAAAAGTAAATTCGAGATTTTTTTTATCCCAGGAAAATATGTTGGGCCTTATGTCCAACCCAACAATTTGAAAATTCAACAAAAAATATAGGTAAAAAACCTCGCACCCACCTCGTAATTTGCGCAAATTGTTACCATTGTCTCAAAAATTAATATTAATTCGAGATTTTTGTTATTCGAGATTAAGCTTTCGAAATTTTTTTAATTTGAGATTTTTTTTTCGAGATTTTTGCTTTCGAGATATCGTGGTAAACCCGGAAATTCTGTCAGAAAAATGTTTTCCTACGAAAACAAGTACAACAAATCAACCACCACTGATTGGATTCCACTAGAAAAAAAAATTCCTGGCAAATGGAACAGTACCTAAAGAAATGAAATATTTCAGTGGAATGATGTTTTTATTTTTGTGGAATTGACTGAGAAGTAGATCGGAAGAAGTTTTTCGTATGGTAACATTTTTTAATTAATTCATTTTTTCTAGAAAATTTTAAGATTATTTGTTTATTTTCAAAATTTTTGAAGAAAAAAATCAATTTTTTTTATCGAAATTGCTTTCCATGTTCGATTTGATGAAATCTCAGGCGCTATTGAGAAATCTTGATTTTTTCTCAGATTTACACATACTTTCACTAATACTGTATGGCAGACAGCTGGCTACGAATTGTTTACCGTTGAAAGGATTGCTTTTTTAACTGAATTATTTATTTCGCGCCTAAAGAAACCGTTATTATAAATGTGTGAAAATCAATTATTGAATCTATTTCCAATGGATTTTTTTTTGTTGTGGCCAACTCAATACACACAAGAACCAATACAACTCAGATATTAATGTTCGATTTGGCAACAGAAATCTGAAATCTTAGATCAAAATCTTAAAAGCCGAATCTAAAACAACATAATTTTTATATGACGCTTAAGATGATAATAACAATTTCATAGTGACTTGACGCAAAATTAGTTATTATAGGGGTTTAAAACTGTTTACAAAATGAAGCAATCGTAACACGTTTTAAGAACAATAAATACAAGATTAGTGTCAGAAAAAATGTATATTAAGTTTTAGCTGCCTAAGAAGACAGCGTGGCTAACGAATTGGTTAGTAGGATGGCGAGGTTATTTCCTTTAGAGATTTCTATACGATTGCTTTTAGAGGAGGTGTAGGTGATAAGGATACGCCTTTTTTTAAATTCAAAATGTATTACAAAATTTTCTTTAGTTTTAAATTAAAAGACACAGCTTTGATATTGCCTTCAATTCGATGGATATTGGATATATTTACTATCTTACCATAATTAACAAATTATGAGCAATTGCGACATTACATAAACTTCGACATCCGACAATTTTTATAATGTCTTAATTGTGTGGCAATGAAACAAATTGTGCGCTGAGAAGCTAACAAGCTATATATTTTGAGCATAGACGGTCTGACAACCGTCTATAATTAGCACTTTACTTTTGGTGGCGCTTACAGTCCGGGGTGGACCACGGCCTCAACTAACAAGCCCCTCCAGTCAGCTCGGTCCCTCGCTAGCTGACTCTTACACCAAGTTGGTTGAGGTCGTACTCCAATTGTGCGCGCCACCTAAGGTGGGGTCTTCCTCTGCTGCGTTGTCCCTCAGGGGTGGATTCGAAGACTAGTCGGGCTGGTGCGTTGGTGTCCATACGCTCCACGTGCCCCAGCCATCTCAGCCGTTGTATTTTCAGCTTTTTGACTAGGTCAGCGTCGCTGTATAGTTCGTCGTTGAATCTTCTTCTCCACACTCCATCGTCACAAACTGGACCGAATATCACTCGAAGAATCTTTCTCTCAAAGCATCCCAGAAAGTTTTCATCCGCTTTTGACTAGGTCCATGCTTCTGCACCACACAGCAGGACCGGGATGATTATATAGTACCTCCTTGGTTCTATGAGAGAGGGCTTTACTTCTTAGAAGCCTTCTTAGCCCGAAGAAATAACGATTGGCAAGAGTGATTCTTCGCTTGATATCTGCGCTCATATCATTTTGCGAAGTGATAGTGGAGCCCATGTATAGGGTTTAACTACTTCGAAGTTGTATCTATTATGAATTCTGTTAAGAATTATAAAAGAATAAAAGATATAATTTTGTGACTTTTATTATAAAAGATTTTTATTAAATATGAATTCTTGGATTGAAATCTTTCTCTATATAATTCCTAGCCAACGAAATGCTTACAAATGTGTATAAAAAAGTATTATAATTGAAAATAGTTTTTAAGTTTGTATGTTTGTTTAAGGCTGGTACGCAGTTCAAGTGAAATCCAATTTTTCATACAAATTTTTCACTGCGAAATGTCAAAATGAATTTTCCAAATGAAAATTTCACTAGGCGGTATGCAGTTCGAGTGGAAAATATCGCTTCCAAAACTGAGTCGTAGGTGGCGATACTAAAATCTCTCCGCAGCTATTTCACTTGGTTTTTATTGTCCGTCGCATTAATTTTTTGACATTTCAGCGTGAAAAATGATTTGTAGCATGCGGTTTAGAAATTTATTGGAATTTCAGATGTTTCCTTAAGAGAATAATAAGTGTTTCGCACTTATAAAATTGTTTTTTTTATTGAATATGTATAGTGCAATAATGTTAGGTGTACAAATATTTGGTGGCATGGATGACCTTTTCCATAAGCAGGGTGCCTCAAGAATATTTTTCTACCCAGTTTTGTTCAAGCAATATCAGCAGATGATCTTTGAAAATATGTGTAATTTCCATGCACTGTTAATTATTTAAATTTGACGACTGTCCTGTCTATTTTACAAATCAGGTATTATTTGCCAAATTGAAAACTATTAAAATTGTCATGAACAAAATACCTACGAACCATTTTTTTTTTTGTGTTTTTGGAGGTTCGCTGGAAGGAAAAATCATCGAAAGTCATTCGAGAACTAGTAGGTACGCGAGAGATGCTTTTACAATAGGGAAGGCCTTTCAGCCGATCTAAAACACCTCCCGAGAGCAATGACTTTTGCCAACCGAATGTTAATGTGCCTAGCCATTCGACTAATCGAAAGATCCCTCGTTTGTACAATTTCTGAACTTTTTTGTTAGAAAATATATTGACTTAGCTAATTTTTATAGACCAACATGTTTTATCCGCCTTAATCTCCTGATTACACTGCCTGTATATATAAATTCGGTTGTTTCTAAGCTAACGTGGTTGAGAAGCTCTGTGCATTTAAGCAACTTGTTCGACTTCTTTCTCCACTGTTTCAATCAGGTTTCAATATCTAGATCCGTATGTAGATCAGCGTTGTGCGTGTACCAAAGTGCATTGGCTATGACTATGTTCCTTTGTAATATTTTTGAAAGACCATAATTTTTTAGAAATATGTTTGGCGCGGTCATTCTCACAACTGGTGCCCGTAGGTCCATAATGGTTGTAGAATTTGGTTTTACAGCAATAACTTATTGTTATTGTGGTTGAACACGGATAAGTATCTTCCATAAGTCAATACATTTTACTGCATCACATGATTCGCAAAAAGTGAAGTTTCCAATTTGTTTCTTCCAGCTGTTTTCTTGTCTAGTAAAATAAAAGTGCGAGAGTTGAATATTGGAGTATTCTTTATTTAATAGGTAACCTAAGATCTTCTTGAACTGCCACAAAAAAAAAACTTTTGAGCTCAGGCACCCTGCATAAATTTCTCCAACTAAAATCTCCAACAAAATATTTCACTTTCTATTTCACAGCACTTTTTGGAGAGGAGTGAAATTTTCACTTCACTCGAACAGCGTACCAGCCTTTAGCAGAAAACACCCATCACTCTTGCTGGAACTAAGATTAAATATGAACCCATTTGATCTTCCTGATGTGAGTAATAATTCAAAACTTACTCCTCTCAGCCGACATTTTTATGTTATTTAGCAAAAATGTTATCAGGTCCCACTTCGTATTTACAGCAAAAATTAAAACAAAGCAGTTTGTTTTGAAGGTTCGTAACAGATTTCAATTTTCGAAGTTTTATAAAAGAGTTTCATAAAAGTTCGAAAACCAGAATACGATTTATAAAAGATCTTTTATGGTCGAGACCTTTTATGATTCATAACAGAAAACTCATAACAAAATAAAAGATTTCGCTGAATAGGCCCATATATCTCGAAAAAATCTCGAAACTCAAAAGTAAATTCGAGATTTTTTTTATCCCAGGAAAATATGTTGGGCCTTATGTCCAACCCAACAATTTGAAAATTCAACAAAAAATATAGGTAAAAAACCTCGCACCCACCTCGTAATTTGCGCAAATTGTTACCATTGTCTCAAAAATTAATATTAATTCGAGATTTTTGTTATTCGAGATTAAGCTTTCGAAATTTTTTTAATTTGAGATTTTTTTTTCGAGATTTTTGCTTTCGAGATATCGTGGTAAACCCGGAAATTCTGTCAGAAAAATGTTTTCCTACGAAAACAAGTACAACAAATCAACCACCACTGATTGGATTCCACTAGAAAAAAAAATTCCTGGCAAATGGAACAGTACCTAAAGAAATGAAATATTTCAGTGGAATGATGTTTTTATTTTTGTGGAATTGACTGAGAAGTAGATCGGAAGAAGTTTTTCGTATGGTAACATTTTTTAATTAATTCATTTTTTCTAGAAAATTTTAAGATTATTTGTTTATTTTCAAAATTTTTGAAGAAAAAAATCAATTTTTTTTATCGAAATTGCTTTCCATGTTCGATTTGATGAAATCTCAGGCGCTATTGAGAAATCTTGATTTTTTCTCAGATTTACACATACTTTCACTAATACTGTATGGCAGACAGCTGGCTACGAATTGTTTACCGTTGAAAGGATTGCTTTTTTAACTGAATTATTTATTTCGCGCCTAAAGAAACCGTTATTATAAATGTGTGAAAATCAATTATTGAATCTATTTCCAATGGATTTTTTTTTGTTGTGGCCAACTCAATACACACAAGAACCAATACAACTCAGATATTAATGTTCGATTTGGCAACAGAAATCTGAAATCTTAGATCAAAATCTTAAAAGCCGAATCTAAAACAACATAATTTTTATATGACGCTTAAGATGATAATAACAATTTCATAGTGACTTGACGCAAAATTAGTTATTATAGGGGTTTAAAACTGTTTACAAAATGAAGCAATCGTAACACGTTTTAAGAACAATAAATACAAGATTAGTGTCAGAAAAAATGTATATTAAGTTTTAGCTGCCTAAGAAGACAGCGTGGCTAACGAATTGGTTAGTAGGATGGCGAGGTTATTTCCTTTAGAGATTTCTATACGATTGCTTTTAGAGGAGGTGTAGGTGATAAGGATACGCCTTTTTTTAAATTCAAAATGTATTACAAAATTTTCTTTAGTTTTAAATTAAAAGACACAGCTTTGATATTGCCTTCAATTCGATGGATATTGGATATATTTACTATCTTACCATAATTAACAAATTATGAGCAATTGCGACATTACATAAACTTCGACATCCGACAATTTTTATAATGTCTTAATTGTGTGGCAATGAAACAAATTGTGCGCTGAGAAGCTAACAAGCTATATATTTTGAGCATAGACGGTCTGACAACCGTCTATAATTAGCACTTTACTTTTGGTGGCGCTTACAGTCCGGGGTGGACCACGGCCTCAACTAACAAGCCCCTCCAGCCAGCTCGGTCCCTCGCTAGCTGACTCTTACACCAAGTTGGTTGAGGTCGTACTCCAATTGTGCGCGCCACCTAAGGTGGGGTCTTCCTCTGCTGCGTTGTCCCTCAGGGGTGGATTCGAAGACTAGTCGGGCTGGTGCGTTGGTGTCCATACGCTCCACGTGCCCCAGCCATCTCAGCCGTTGTATTTTCAGCTTTTTGACTAGGTCAGCGTCGCTGTATAGTTCGTCGTTGAATCTTCTTCTCCACACTCCATCGTCACAAACTGGACCGAATATCACTCGAAGAATCTTTCTCTCAAAGCATCCCAGAAAGTTTTCATCCGCTTTTGACTAGGTCCATGCTTCTGCACCACACAGCAGGACCGGGATGATTATATAGTACCTCCTTGGTTCTATGAGAGAGGGCTTTACTTCTTAGAAGCCTTCTTAGCCCGAAGAAATAACGATTGGCAAGAGTGATTCTTCGCTTGATATCTGCGCTCATATCATTTTGCGAAGTGATAGTGGAGCCCATGTATAGGGTTTAACTACTTCGAAGTTGTATCTGTCCGTTGTGGCGTTTTGTCCGAGTCGCCGATGTTGAGAGTCCTTTCTCGTTGACAGCATATACTTCGTTTTGTCCTCATTAACAGCCAGACCCATCTTCGCCGCCTCCGTTTCGATGCTTGCAAAAGCGCCACTGACAGCTCCCGCGTTCTCCCAATAATGTCAATGTCATCAGTAGTTGAACGGACTTTTGAAAAATTGTAAAGAAAGTACATGATAGCGCGTCGCCTTGTTTTAGATATTTCTCGACATCAAATGAATCGGTGGTGTTCTATAATATACACCTTTCAACGTATTTATCTGAAGAACGCAAATACGAGAATCCAGCGCTTTGTCGATGATATAAGGAAAACCCTATTTTATCGTCTTGAAAAAGCAGCCCGTTAAAGAGTGTTTCGTGAAGCCCATACTTTCTATCTTTTTTGTTCAAATGTCAAAAAACATTTAGGATAACAAAGCTGGAATGATAGACAGAGTAGTGTTTTGTTAAAAAAAACGCACAATTCCCATAACTTGAACTTTTCAGCTGTTACCAAATACGTTCGGTAAATATTATTTTGGTTTTTTGTATTTTAAATAATTTTTTTTTAACATAATCTAATCATGCTACAACTATTATAAACGGTTCTAGGAAATAAGGCCCCAGGAAATAATGTCCGAAACTAAAAATTAAATAAAGCCCCAAAATGTATACGCGAAACAACAACAACTTTTCAAAAATTTTGTTTTATAATTGGGGTTTTATTTAATTTTTTTGGGGTCTTATTTCATTTTCGTTTTTGGGGTCTTATTTCGTTATGAAATATTTCTCCAAATTGCCAAATATGAAATAGACCCCCAAACGTTAATTCGTTCTTTATTTCGTTCATCTTATTGTTATTAATTTGGGATCATGACGTAATCTCGAATGACAAAAATCTCGAAAGCTAAAAATCTCGAAATTTTTTTTTTAATCTCAAATGTAAAAATCTCGAAAATAAAAAAATAAATTCGAGATTTTTTTATCCAAAGAAAAAGTATTGGGCTTTATGTCCCACCCAACAATTTGAAAATTCAACAAAAAATATAAGCAAAAAACCTCGCACCCATCCCGTTATCCAACAGTAAACCCAAGCAGGGGGGTTGCAGGTCCATACACATTTCATAATTTGCGCAAATTGTTACCATTATCTCAAAAATTAATATTTTTTTTCGCATTTGAATTGAGGCTCTATTTCATTGTTATATTTTTTTGGGACTTTATGTCAATATAAAATAAAGCCCCACTTTTGGGCTTTTATTTCATTTTGATGATGGGGCTGTATTTCATAATGAAATAAAGTCCAAGTTTTGGGGCCTTATTTCATTTTTATTTTGGGGCACTATTTCCTGTTGCGTTATTTCCTAGAGCCTGTTTTATATGTGAACTAAACCGAGAAATTTTGTTTGAAATTTTACGAGGAGCGTTTTAGTAGCGTAAATAACCGCGTAACACATTTAAGCGGTACGAGTTTAAACTGGAAAAGTTTGTTACGTTATGGAATACTTATCCGGGGAACACTATATATGAAATGTCATAAGAAAGAGAAATACATGTAAACATGCAAAGAAGTTTTGTTTTGTAAACTCAGCAAAAGTTCAGAAAAGAAGCGTAAACTCTGTTACAGAAACGAAAAAGTAAAACAAAATAATACTTCAGTTTAAAGTTTTTGTATAATTTTTAGTGTGTATAAACGTAGATATGTTTATTCATCATTCAGTGTCCTCTATATATTCAAGAATTTATTGAACATCTATCTCAGCAAAGCAAAGTATGTAAAGCAGAATTTTCAGTACGACAACAACTTCATCCTAAATTTCTAATGTGGTATTCGATTGGACTTCTTCAAATTTGCTCTCAGATTTCGTGTGCCTAATCGAACAAAAAAGCGTCACTTGCTCTTTCTTGCGATTTGAACATGTATAGATTAGAGATGCCACGAATAGTTATTTGGAATACCGAATAGTTTGCAATATTCGGCCGAATACCGAATAGTGAAATAATGTGGCCGAATAGTTGCCGAATATTCGTGGCATTTCTAGTATAGATTCACTGGTTAAATTTTGTATTAAGACATAAGAAATATCCGTACCGATGAAATTCTAAATATTTATACATAAATTTACGAAAATAGATTCACCCGATGCAATGCCTTTCTTTACTGGAGAACAAAAATCACTAATGTCGTTTTCGATTTGACAAAAAATCAATTTTTTTTTTTGATCGAGATTGCTTTTCATGTTCTATTTGCCACAAAAATCAATTTTTTTTTTTGATCTCAGATCACTTTTGAGAAATCTCAATTTTTCCTCAGATTTTACACATACTTTCACTAACACCAATGTTTATGACACACAGCGTCGGTTACGAATTGTTTATCGTTGGAACGATTGCTTTTTTAACTGAATTATTTATTTAACGCGTATGGGATCGAGTTTTTATATTAAATGATTTCGAAATGCAGTACTATAAATGTGTGAAAATCAATTGAAATGGATTTCGAGTGCAAGTGCAAATACGTTTTTTTTTGCCGCCAACTCAATACACACACATACCAATATAATTCAGATTTTATGTTCGATTTGCCAGCAGAAATCTGAAATCTCAGATCAAAATCTGAAAAGCCAAATCGAAAACGACATAAAATGTAATGCATCGGGTGAATCTATTTTTGTTAATTATTTATGTATAAATATTTAGAAATCAATCGGGACAGATATTTCTAATGTTTTAATACAAAATTTAACCAGTGAATGGAAATCGCTTAGAAAAGTGTCGATTGTCGAAGACTACACATATTCAAATCACACAAATATCAACACAAAAAAGAGCAAGTGACGTTTTTATGTTCGATTAGGCGAAATCTGAATCTGAGGGCAAATCTGACGAAGCCCAAACGAATACCACATTAGGAAAGCTTTTTCATTCGAGGGTTTGTGGATCGCGACTATTTTATGTGGATTGTGAATAAAGTGTGACAGTTCGCTGCAAGAATTTTCAATTGCTGTAATAATTGTAAATTGAGCTATTTAAATCCATTGAGTCCGGTTTTGTTTAGATTAGATGTTAGATTCATTTAATTTAATGCTTTGGTGGTAGTATAAAAATCAATTTTCAATTAACAAATACAATTAAATTCATTTGTTCGCAATTTGCGCTCATGAAAAGTCCTTAAAAAAGTTTTCAAAAACTTTGATTTCAAAATGAATATGTTTAAAATATAACGCGGTTCCCCATCAACACGTCATAGTGTAAAGCCGGCTAATACTTGTTAGATATTGGGAGAAAACAATAAATCTATGCAGTAGCGTCAAAAAAATTTATGAATAATATTCAATTAATCTTAATATATTCATTTGTCATTTGAAAACGAATTGCATCTACTGTTTCATAGAAGTAGTGTCTAGCTCACAAGCGGAACAATCTATACGACCGACATCTAATTCTAAAGTGATTTGGTTGTTTTGGTTTTATTTGCAAAAGAAAAATTGTGTGAGAATGGTCTATTTACAGTCTATATTGTATTGTAAAACTAAAACTAAAATGTATAACCTTTCTTTAACACTCAGGGAGATTGTTGCAAAATTCTGAAAAGTAGCAAAACAAAAGAGCGGGGAAAGAAAAAAGTGTCATTTCTAAAGCTACTCTGAAATTTAAGAATTTTCGCACAATATTTAACAATTATTGACTAACCTAACACTATAATCGTGTGCTGATAGACAGCAGAGTTATATTTAAAAAAAAAAAATATTTGGAAATCACATCCGTTTCTAAAATTTGCGAAGTGCCTTTTCAAACTAAAAAAAAAGAGATAAAGTAGCAACAAATTGTATCAGGCCCTCGAAAAAGTGACAAATTATTGCACAACGGTCACAGCCGATTCGGATCGTTCCCTAGCGACATTGCGGAAAAAAACGCAGAAAATCAAGGCACAGGATTTTTTCTGGAAAACAGCTTGTAGGCAGCCGCCTTTCCACTGGAAAGTTATATATCGCTGTATTTCCATAAAAATTCATGAAGTCACACACACTTGCTCATTTATATTCTAGTATACCTATGTGAGTTCATGAATTGGACTTTAATGCAAGAATTCGTTTCACTATTATTTTCAATTTAATCAAAATCTCCGAAAGCAAAACCAATTCAATACGAAACACAGCGATGCTCATAAAAGCAAGATGATTCGATTACAAAAACAACAATGTAAACAAATGAATGGGTTTTGTGGGGATAGACGTACGAAAGATATCCATCTCTTTTATTAATTCATCTCTCTGATCAGTAGCAGGGTAGGTGGAAGCAGCGTTGCCGCTTTACATTTTCACAAAGGGAGTCAAAGGTGCCCGAGCCGGAAAAGGGGCCTTCTGTATAAAATACCAATATAGCAAAAAAAGAAAACAGAGCAAACAAAGACATTTATTTTTCATTATGTTTGCATTCTTTTTCGTTCAATGAAGAATAAAATCTTACTTAAACTGAAAAAGGGCCATTTTGATCATTTTTCAAAAAGTGGTGGCCAAGGGTCCTGACTCCTGAGGCTCAAAAAGGGGAGAAACGTCAACTGTGTGGTAGGAACATTTTGCCAAAGAAAACTTGAAAAATATTTTGAAGTTCAGGGAAGTTTATTTGTGTATAAATAGATATGTATAAAATATGTATAATTTGAATGATAGTTTCAAGAGACAAGTGATTATTATTCGCGAATTTTCGAGTACTGTATCGTAGCTCAGCGAAATTATACGCACAATCCGAGGTAAAAATATAAAACCACCAGAAAATAAAACACAAGACAATTATAGTGGAAAAATGTTATAAAAAACCACTTCTGTTTATTAATCTCATACAACCTTCTCGGTTGGTTCCTGCTGAAAGACTGACTCTCGTCATACAAATCTCAGAACCTTCTCGGTCTTTCGTTAAGTTTATATACATATTTGCTTAATACATCGACTGCAGAGTTGCAATACTCATGCAGTTCGATACAAGTACATTTATAGGTTTATGTTTAAGTTTACTATTTATAAGATTAAATTGTCCAATGGAACCTATCTAATTTGGTATATTTAACAACAAATAGGTAGGCACCAGGCTATATTTGTCTGATAAAATTCATAAAAAATGGCATTGCAGTAGGTACCTACAGTCAGTTCGTGAGTCACAATCAGAGGTTAAATTCACAGGGATTAGAAAATCACAGTCACAGTTTTACCTGTAATTGCGAAATCACGACTTAGCTCACCTCTACTCTTTGATGGTGTTGTATTTAGAAATTTGGAGTAAATTATTTCCCGAAGAACGATTGAAGAAAGTAAAAAACTAGATACACAACAAATTATAACTACCAGCAGAGGAAATACTGAAACACCCAACTTCGGTCGATTTCCCGTTGTTTTGCCTACAAACTATATTTTTACGGAAGTATTAACAAATGTCACGACACTTTGAAAATTTCAGCTCACCAACAAGAATGGTTGTATGAAAATAAAAACATTATGACAAAACTTTCGTCAGTTATTTAAGAAAAATGTACACTTGAAATCGATGTTGAAATAATGATATCATAAAGACACAAATGCGTACCGTAAACACGTTTGTCCTAATATGTTTCTTGTATGTAAAACATTTCCCGTAGATAGTTTTATTAACCGAACAAATCAAATTATAGCGTACAGTAATGTAAAAATGAGGTATTCCCGAACTCTTGCACATTTCCCAGCTGTTGGTCGTGATTGGCAGTTATTTTTTGTATGTTTTTGCATGTCACACGGATTCTTAGTTGACATGGCACCGATAGAAAAACAAAATGGTGAATTAAAAAACAAAATGAGGAGGCCAGCGCAGCGGCTAGAGGATTGTGAGTTGAGGATCACACTATTCGATTTAAGGCTTACGAGGCCCACAAATTAAATTTTTTGACATAGGTACTCACCAAGTAGGTACTATATGCTAGTTCGAGTATGCGAACGAATAAAATTCTAATTTCCAAAAACGTACTTTATGAACTCTTGTTCGAAAATGTTATTTATCAAAATCATAAATCATCGCAAAATTCTTCAGAACATTCTTCCTCGGAATTTTATGTTCCTTTCCATACTCGAAGAAAGAACATGGAAATTTTACACTGTGTGAAGAAATATAATTACTTCTTCGAAACTGCTTTGAACTTCTAAAGCATTAAATTCATCCGTTAATTAAATAACATTTAAATTTAAAAAGCTCTTACTTTAATATTGGTCGGTGAATACCGGCCTCAATCACAAATCTGACTGCAACTGTTTAACTGAACTTTCATCTTACTTTGGTTAGAAAGGTGTTTAATAAAAGGTGATTGACAATTGATCCGCTCTTAAAAATGAAAGCTAACACGTTCTTTATATGAATTTGAAGTTAACAAGTGTGTTAGCGTTAATTCGGATCTGTTCGGGTATGGTATAAATACCATGGCATGAATAGGTAGGTACCATAGCATTGGCAATACCATGAATGGTGACACACTGTACAACGTAGTACATTTTGACACCTGCCGTGCTCAGGCATACAATAAAGCCTTTGACATACATCTTCTATTCATACCGTGGTTGAATAACATAGCATTTTCAATTAAAAAGCAAGAAGCTTAAGCTAAACTATTTCCAAGAGACATGGCTATAGGTACCACGCAAAATCTGTATAGTATAGTTACCATACCCACGCTACATTGCTCGACTGGTATTATCGTGGTATACCTACCCAGACAGGCATTTTTTCCATCTCAAAAGCATGGTGCAATATACTTTCAGGCTTATTTGTTTTTTTTTTAGGGATTGAAATTGAGTACTTCCTCTACGCAGCATCTTTGTGTGGTAATCAGAAAAGACTTTAGATTTATGTACATATTTTACGAACTTTTATTTTAGAGAAAGGTCGTACCTACTTGAGCCTGAAGCAACTCCTTTCAGTAAATAAACCATTTGGAGTCAAAAGAGTGGATCGAGAAAACACAACCCCAAATAGGTATCTCCTTTTTTAAAGATCATTCTTGCATAAAGAATTGTCACCAATACGGAACTATTGTTACCGCTCCGACATGCATAGTGAATTTATGTCGTTATCCATTGGGACAAAAAATCTACCTTTTTCTTTATCTAAATCACTTTTCCGATTAACACATATTGGCACAATACCAATATACTTTGCACAGCTGTTTTACGTCATCTAAAGTTGTTTTTTTTTTTTCAAGACAAATGGGCAAAGTTCCGTGAAAACGGAATACATACAAAGCCAAGGATATAATTTAGAAGGAATTGTTATCTTCATAGTCTTCCTCGTCATCTGAAGACTACGAATCACCAACAATACTCCATTTGTATCTGCGGCAGGCGAAACATTTTTCAAGTCGATATCCATTTCTGATTTTTCCAAAAACGAATGCAATTCAAACAGCTAATATTGCTGCCAAACGACGCACTAAAGCAGATCGATTTCGTTGCATGTTCCATTAGCTCCGTCTGCCTTTTATAGTTTTTTTTTTATTAGTACAGTATTAAAATCATGAAGCTACCCTAAAATACAGTGCGGTTCACTTGATTAGACGCAACAACATTTTGTTTTTAAATTCAATTTTGTTCGTTCGTGTTTGTCTTAATGAAAAAGCAATTGTATTTATTAGAAAGATTATTTAGTTCTCAATGGAAAAAACAGAAATATATGTTTGGTGAGAGCCAGTTAACGGTTATTTTGTTCTCTTCCTTCTGAGTCATGTAAAAACAAGAGCAATTTTTTGGTTCACTTGATTAGACGCATTGTTGAATTCAGTTATTTGGCAATTATACCTGTTACGCGAATTTGACTCTATTGCAAATTTGAAGCTGCAACAAGTGTGTGCCTCTCATTTTAAGTGGAAATGGGTAAAAAAAAATTGTAAACGGTTGAAGAAATCTCAAAAATTGACGCTTACCACTCGGAAGGTCTTTCAATGCGTTGTATTGCAAGAAAAATTGGACGGAGTGATTATTCAGTTCGAAATTATATTAAGGATACTGCCTCATATGAAAAAAACCACAAAGGACGGACCAAGGCAGCTTTGTCACCACAGGAAAAGCGAAAAGTAATTAGAATGGCATCAAATTCTGCTCACTCCACGAGCAAAATTAAGGAATTAGCAGCGGTTAGTGCCAGCACATCAACTGTTCGTCGAGTGATTTTAAGTGTTCAACACTTGAAATTAAAAAAATTGCAAGAAAAACCTCCACTTAACAGCGCAAGAAAGCAACATCGCTTGGAGTTCGCATGCGCTCTTATTATGAATTGGGATACAGCAGTTGGAAGTGCTGTTAATTGGCGAAAAAAAAGTTTAATTTGGATGGCCTGATGTGTATAACTATTATTTTCACGATCCGCGAAAAGAAGAATGCTTTTTGAACCGTCATCATTCGAGGCAAGGAGGAGTAATGGTGTGGGGGGCGATTTCGCACTATGGTGGATTTGAACTAGTTTTCGTGTCGAATAAAATGACGGCAATGACTTATAAAGCTCTTTTGCAATCCGCTTTTCCCGTAATAAGAGAGCTGTTTGGACCTATCGAGTGGATTTTCCAACAAGATAATGCACCGATTCACAATGCCCGGGTGGTAAAAACTTTTCTTGCGGGTAAAAATGTGAAATTATTACCGTGGTCACCATATCCGCCCGATCTAAACATTATTGAAAATGTTTGGGGATGGCTGACCCGTCAAATTTATGGAGGAGGTAAGCAGTATGAAAGCCGTGAGGAACTGACTAGAGCAAACAAAGCTGCCTGGTTGAATATTCCGTTGGATTATTTGGAAAATTTATATAACTCTTTAAAAAGTAGAATTTTCGATGTAATTTTAAATCGTGGAGGTTGTACAAAATATTGAAAATACGAGAAATTTCGGAAAAATAACAATAAAAAATTTTTTTTTTTAAAATCCTTTACGTTTGGTTTTTGCGAACATTTTGCACGTGCGTCTAATCAAGTGAACCAAAAAATTGCTCTTGTTTTTACATGACTCAGAAGGAAGAGAACAAAATAACCGTTAACTGGCTCCCACCAAACATATATTTCTGTTTTTTCCATTGAGAACTAAATAATCTTTCTAATAAATACAATTGCTTTTTAATTAAGACAAACACGAACGAACAAAATTGAATTTAAAAACAAAATGTTGTTGCGTCTAATCAAGTGAACCGCACTGTACGTAACTTAAGAACACTGTTGTTATTGATTGCCCTTAAACATTTTTAAGCCCCACTTGTTAGATAAATCCACATTTAATGCAGTAGCAATCATATCTTTTTACTATTTTTGTTTATGCACAGATCACACAACTACTATAGCTTTTATGTCTTATCAAACAAGCAACTTGTTTTGTGTATCATCACAGTAAGCGCACAATTATGTTCGCGCTTTTCTTCTGGTTCCACATTGGTCATATATTACGCATCACATAATTTGAGAGACCGAGTCACAATCACTTTCACATCTTTTCAAACTTAGCATTCCACGTGCACATTCAGTTATAATATGTATGTTGTATGTACCTACATTCTACAGATTTGTATCTTAACGCATTTTTTTAAAGACGCCCTTCATATCCTACAAAAAATGAATGTGGGTAAAATTTCTCTTTTGACCTATATTTCGCTGTTCGTACTTGCATACACGCTACAAAGGTACATAGTTAGAAAATAGTATGGAGATACTATTTAGTTTTGTTTATTCTTTTGATCGATTTGGTATAAACTAACTAACAAAATATCTACGGTAATTATAAATGCATAAAACTCAAAGCTGTGTATGTACATATACATACCAAATGAAATCTGCACGGGTACAGAAAGTGTAGGAACTTATAGACTGTAAAATTAGATGAACTATTCCATTCTCATCTTTACTTTCTCTTTGAATCATGGAAAGGTTAGTTCGCGCAATAACTGCGAGTGTAATGTTTTGGGTGAGTTTTGGTATGTACATTACGTGTATATGGATACGTGTATAGTATATATTATTTAACCGTAAATAAAAAGATAACTATTATTAGTAAATGGTAATGTACATGTAGGTAACCACCAAAACGCAGTAGGCACACGTTAATGTTTTAATGCTTTAAGTCTTATATACCACCTATTTTATTACATACGTACATAATTTTTATAATGCATATAATACGATGATTATATACTCTTATACCTACATAATGTTCAAATAAATATCTCCATATTTTTATATTATGAAAAAAAAAACGTATGTTCAGAAGCATATACATTATATCGAAATTTATATAAATGTAGTACTAGATATAGCTATTCCAACATAAAAATGTTAAGTCACGATCATATACTTTCTTGCCTATTAGAATAAGAACTTTCACTTTATAAATAACTAACTGCCAATCCGTTTTGACTAAAGATGAAGATATCCCCCGTAAGTAGATACTTATGGAAACATAATATAATCGATTCAATATCAATTTTTTGAGTGAATTTTATGAAATTGCAACAAATTAATTAGAAGATAATACATTTAGTATAAATGCAAGCATTGTATATTATTATCGTACCTTATTCTTGTTGATTCTTATACCTACTTTCATTCTCAACTGTATGTACCTACCAATTTATTAAAAATAGTC
The DNA here is from genome assembly GCA_949126925.1 of Cheilosia vernalis. Taxonomy (NCBI): domain Eukaryota; kingdom Metazoa; phylum Arthropoda; class Insecta; order Diptera; family Syrphidae; genus Cheilosia; species Cheilosia vernalis. The sequence goes on from OX421358.1 coordinate 49,473,458, forward strand.
TTGAAGCTTTAAACAATTTAGATCAAGGATTATCATAAATGAAGAATGTAAACATTTTTTTTAGCTTTCAACGATTGTTATTAATAAAACTTTCCTTCTTACCGAGTGTTTAAACGATATTAAGAAATGCACTTCGTTGGTAAATAAATATAATTTCCTATTTTAAATTTGTACTTACAACAATATCTTGTTGAATATTGGCAATTATTTGTTGCCATTTTATATTCGATGTATATCCGTAAGCTCCGTTTAAGTTTATTTTCACAAAATCTTAAAAGTGAAAACTAGCACAAGAAACACACTTTCACTTTTTCAAAAAAAGAAGTTGTTTGAACGAGAAACCGTCGTTATCTATAAAGATTCAATAAGATGTATATTTTCATATTTGTTTCCGTATATATATATTATTCACTTATTGTATTTTGTAGACACATTATTTAAAATATCATTTTCCCCCATGCACACGAATTAATATCAACTTTTCACAAGAAATTCATAAATTTTTTTTTTGTGTAGAAAGCCACTCTTCATCCAGTTCGTAACGATTTCTTCGACTTACTTTACCCGTCTGTTGCTAGATCATCAATGAAACCTCCGCTTATCCTATGTTTTTGGTATTTTCTCTTTCTTTCGTTCTTTTAAACATTTACTTCAGTTGTTACGTTTGCTGTTGTGTGAAGTATGTTTTCTTTGCTCAGTGAAATTGAGTTACCATACGTATCTACTATGATTAAACTATGGGTATACTTAATATTTCATATAGAAAATACTTATTTCTTAAGAACTTGAAGTAAATGTTAGTTACTCTTTATTTATAATCAAATTGGTTATTAAGTCTTGCAAGAATATCTTTGTTTATTTACTGCTTAGTCTTATTTATTTCATTATTATGCAAGTCAGCTTAACTTGCACTTTCATTCATAACCATCGTATTAAAAAATGTAAAGCATGATTTTGTTTTTGTTTTGTTCGTTTTTTGCTTCGTTATAATGTTTGCTAATATTTTTCAAACAAGACCGTTTTAATTGGTTTAGGTAGGTATTGTGGTTACAGGATTCAGTATGAAAGGCCAACGCATTAAAACATAGGTATATTGCAATAAAAATAGACTTGTGAGGAATAAATCTATTACAATAACTTAGAATAGAGACGATAAGTATATTTTTCACCAAAAAAAACTTCAAAAATGATTCTGTCAAATACGCGGTCTTCTTTCTTCAAAGTAAATAGATATTAGGTATTATGTTTAAAGAGAAAAAAAAATTAACGGGACCTTCAAAAAATCCAAATACGGATAATAAAACTATATGTTGTTATTTATTTAGCGAGGGAGAGTGCGCAATATATTTTAAATATATCAGACATGAAATACGTTCATAAAAAGAGTTTATACGTTTTATTTTCTAGCGGTTTTTTTGCAGACAATTAGGTTTTTACATTTTTTTATTCTGTTCGTTTATAAAATCCAATCTAAAATAGTACTACCTAATTTATATTATTTTTTTGTTATTAATTCTATTTCAATAGCTTACTACACTAAGTGCAATATTTTCTTCTTTCAACGAAATGCTTTGAGTCACCGCCAACTTATGATTGTGATTGTGATATTCCAAGCAAAGATATTCGATGCAAAAGATTTTGAATCGAGAGATTTTGATACAAGCGATTATATAAACAAGATTCTAATTTAAGGGATTTCAATTACAACTCTGCCGATGATTGTGCGAAACGAAAAATTTTGTCTGAAGAACTCCATCTTCTTCTACAGAAGTGGCAAGTGATATTTCACAATAGGCACAATTTATGCGTTTTTTTATTAAAAACTATTTTTAAAACCTCAATTAGGTTGCAGACATATTTGTGATTGAGTGGTATAAACTGGTTTACAATATAGCGTGTCTGAACTTTTAGTTTGCAGTTTTCTAGTTATTTCCACACTCACCACCTCTTGTGATAAATGCTATTGTGAATCTCGGAAATGTCAAGTTGTTGTAATTGCGTGCTAAAAAAAGTCTACTTTATTTTGCTTTGTTTAGATAGATGCCAAAAAAACCTATTATATTCTGCATCTGCAGTAATTAATCTGCTTACTCCGGATGGATTTCAATTTTCCACAAATATTTGGATTATGTAAATGTGTGTAATGTATATGGAGAGAAAAGTTGGAGAGCAGGGGGTCAATTCCCGTTCCGCGATACTGTGAAATGATAAATAATTTATCATTTCAGTTTTCACAGCAGTTTATCATTTTATCACTTCACGATTACACCTAATGCGATTCTCGAACTTATCATCATAAAAAGTAGTCTAAATGTGTACTAAAATGCACTAAATGATAAATGCTGTCAACTATCTTTGAAGCTCTTTGTCCCCATTAATTTTTGTGTATCCATCACGTTTTCACACTTCTTCACAAATGAAATGGCTGTGATAAAAAACTTATCATATGAAAAAAATTCTGACATTTGTTTTCATTTTTTCATAGATCGAGAATCGAGTTCAGCGTGAACTTGTGAAAACTCTTTTCATTTCACAGTATCACGGAACGGGAATTGACCCCCAGATAAAATTTAGTTTAGCTCGAGCAACGCACTAAACTTAAAGGCAAATTGGTATACCAAATCGGCGTTGAAAGTTTGTGGTATTTCCAGAATTACTTAAAAAAAAGATTTTTGATTTTTATGTAGGTAGTGTTATTTATTAAACAATTTTGATAACATTTGATGTAATGTACTGTAATGTTCTTAGATGGCTGCTAGATAACAGTTTAGGGCCTCCACTAATTAATCAGCTGTTTGTGGCTTGTCTATGAGTGCAATTACTGAGTCTAAAGCATAAACTAAGTAGGTATTATATAGATACAACTTAATCAAAGAGGACACATGGTAATAAAAGGGTGCCGTGAAATAAGGCCAAGCGAAATAAGGCCAAATCTGAAACTTTACAAATGTGAAATATGGCAATATTTCAACAGTTGGTCTTATTTCACTCGGACAAAGTGCAATAATGCCAATAATGCCAGTAATAAGACCAAACTTGCACCCACCCCGTAATCGAACAATAAACCCAAGCAGGGGGGTTGCATACAAATTTCATAGTTTGAAAGCGCAATAACACCAATTTGGCGTTATTGCACTTTGTCGGAGTGAAATAAGACCAACTGTTGAAATATGGCATTATTTCACTTTTGTAAAGTAAAAAAAGGCCAAATTGTCAGATTTGGCCTTATTTCGCTTGGCCTTATTCCACGGCACCTAATCAAATGTGGCTGGTTGAAGGGTTGTGATGCGTTTTATGAGAAAACAAGCGTTCTCACTTAGCCTCTCACAATCAACTCCTACTCTCACCTCCACGTTGGTGACCGGTGGGTGCCTAGTACCTCGACTGGAGATTGGGTAACCAAGCCCTTTGGAAGGTCGTTGGAGGCAGCGGACGAGAGAGGGGGGTGGAGTGTCTCCTCACTAAGACACTTCCTCCTGTTCCAGACGGCAGCGGATGAATTCCCTAGATGGAGTCAACGGTGGCGTCTACAATTCCAGTTAGGCCGAATTACTTAGTGATATCCATATAAGAGCTGCTTCGACGTACTCGGACCCCAGGTCTATAGGGATCTCCAATAACACGCCAGGTTATTGGAAAAAGAGTTGGTGGCGGATGAACCCTTAATGGGTCAACGGCGGCGCTCATATCCCGAAGTGGGTTACTGGCCTCGGATTGTCCGGCACGCTGTCCTAGGGTGAAAACCTGGCCCTCCAGGTTGGGGGTTGTGCCGTCGCGATAACTTCCCGACCATAGAAAAAAGAATTCGTTATGGGAGAGACACGAGGAGCCTCGGATATCGAATTCCCTCAAACGGCAACCAGACCCGGAACGTCAACGGACAATGATTTAAGAGTATGCACCTGGGACGTGCGGATGCTCTATACTCCAGGTGCTACTCAAAAACTTGAGTCTGTCCTCGCGCGGCAGACATTACCGCGGTCCAGGAGATACGATGGATAGGATCATTTATGATGAAAAGGAAAAACTGCGACATTTATTACAGCTGACATAAAATATTAAATGTATTAGGATGCGGATTCGTCGTGGGAAATCGGCTTAGGTCAAAAGTTATTGACTTTAAGCCGATAAGTGATCGCCTGGCTGTGATCCGCATCAAAGATACTTTCCAAAACATAAGCCTAATATGTGCACACGCCCCTACCGACGAGGCTGAAGACCCTATCAAGGAGGAGTTCTATGACCTCCTGGATGGAGCCTACGGAACCTGTCCGGAGTATGACGTCAAAGTTGTGCTCGGGGACTTCAATGCCAAAATCGGTAAGTGTTTCTGCTGTGGGTGAGAAAATGAGACACGAAAGAAAAGAAACCGTTCTTGAAATCAACTTAGTATTTATTCAGAAATAAAGAGACCCTTTCCCTACGACGATAATTTGTAGACTCACTGAATTGTGGTTCGTGCGGCCTATTTATGTGTGGCCGCGACAGTAAGGAAAACATCTTTGGCGGGTTAGTTGGTAAGCACACAATCCACGAAACGACAACAGACAACGGCTACCGACTAATTGACTTTGCAGCAGCTCGTAATACGGTGATAAGTAGCACTAGGTTTCCAAGGCTAAGGATCCACACAGCAACCTGGAACTCTCCAGACGGTCGAACCGCCAACCAAATCGACCATGTGCTAATCGATGCAAGGCACGCATCCAACATCCTCGACGTGCACACATTCCGAGGGGCAAACGTCGACTCTGACCATTTTCTTGTCGCTGCTAAATTCAGAGCTCGACTGTCCAACGAGAAGAAACTGCGAACCGCTCAAAAGAAGAAATTCGACGTTGGACGCCTAAGCACACCTGGAGTATCCAGTGTCTACAGAGAGCGCCTGAGTGAGAAACTCCCCACTGTGCATTCACCTACCACAGACGCTAACAACCAGTGGTTCCAGTATCGCGACATCATCAAGGAGGTAGCGGAAACTACTATAGGATACCAGCCACCCCAGAGAAAAAGCCCGTGGTATGATGATGAATGCGTACGTCGGAAAAAGGTGACAGAAGATACACATATATCAAGCCAGGAGGAGGGAGGAGAAGAAGATACTGCGTCGAAAGAAGAGGGCTTACGCAGTCTCCCAGCTCAAGGAGATCGAAGAGTCTCGCGATCGAAACAACATCCGGAGATTTTACAAGAAAGCCAAGCAACTGGCTGCTGGCTTCAAGACCGGAACGCAGGCTCTTCGAAACAGCGAAAGAAATCTAGTCACCGAAGCGCAGGGAACAGTAGATGTGTTTAAGCAGCACTTCCAGAAGCTGCTAAATGGGCATCATGTAGAGAGAGTGATAGGGCAAGAAGAGTACCTACGTCCAGTCAATGAAGAACCAGTTCCACCACCCAGTATAGAAGAAGTTGGCTTAGCTATAAAAAAAAGCTTAAGAACAACATGGCCGCAGGCTCTGATGGTTTACCAGCGGAGCTTTTCAAATACGGTGGTGATGTTTTGGTAGGGCGCATGCACCAAATCATCAACCAGGTATGGATGGAAGAAAGCATGCCCGATGACTGGGCTATCAGCTCCATATATCCCATCTACAAAAAAAGGCGATCCTATTTCTTGCAAGAATTATCGAGGCATATCCCTGCCTAATGTCGCATACAAGATCCTATCCAACGTACTGTGTGAACGTCTTAAACCGTTCTGCAACACACTAATCGGCACATACCAGTGTGGCTTCCGGCCCGGCAGATCGACCATAGACCAAATTTTCACACTGAGGCATATGATAGCATTCATCGTCAGGAGCTCTATATGGCGATGGCCGAATTCGGGATCCCGGCAAAACCGATCTAGCTGTGTCGCGTGACGCTGGAGAACACGCGCTGCTACGTGCAATTTGGAAGTAGCAAGGAGATGCGCTATCATGTGACTTCTTCAATCTCGTGCTGGAGCAGATAGTGCGCAGGGCAGGTGTCAACACGGAAGGAACTATCTTCAACAGATTCGTTCAGCTACTGTGGTATGCGGACGATATCGACATCATCGGTCGCTCCCAGCGTGCCGTGACTGAGGCTTTTACGACAATTGAGGAACAGGCGAAATTTGTTGGCCTTAAAGTAAACGAGGACAAGACCAAGTATATGCTGTCAACAAACAAAAACGCATCTGTCCACCGCCTAGGACAAAACGTCACGAGGTAGTTAAGGAGTTCATCTACCTCGGTGTAAATATGAACTCCACGAATGACACCCTAGTGGAGATTAGGCGAAGAATTACCCTAGGAAACCGCTGCTACTTCGGTTTGGCAAAACAATTGGGTTCAAAACTCCTAACTCGAAGGACGAAATGTACGCTCTACAAAACACTCATCCTGCCAGTTCTGCTTTATGGTGTCGAGTGCTGGACGATAAGCAGGAAGGGAGAGCTGATATTGGGCTCCTTCGAAAGAAAAATTCCTCGTCGGATTTTTGGTCCTGTGTGCGAGGAGGGCGAATGAAGGAGAAGATACAACCACGAACTCTATGAGCTGTACCAAGATGTGGATGTAGTCCAAAAAGCCAAAACACGACGACTACATTGGCTTGGCCACATCGAGCGAATGGACAACAATGCTCCAGCTAAGAGGATCTTTCAATCCCAGCCCCCAGGTTCGAGGCGACAAGGAATACCGAACCTCCGTTTTAAAGACCAAGCCATCGCGGATGCCAGAGCGCTTGGTCTGGCAAACTGGAAGCAGCGTGCCCGGGATCGCAGAGGATGGAAGGCTGCAGTGTCTCAGGCAGAGACTCTTCACGGGTCGGGAGCCCGTTAAGTAAGTAAAGTAAATAAGTAATCGAAGGTGGCACTCGCATACCTACCTGAAAAAAAATCCTACATCCGGTTGCAGCCGGTAGGTAAGTAGAGGTAGGCAGCCTGAGGTGGATTCTTATTATTTCATTATCGAGTGTGATATCCGCGTTGGGCCAATACTATTTTTTTGCAGTTCCAGGTTCTATTTTCCTATTTCTTATAGTATCAAATAAAAGTGCAATAAAAATAAGATTTTCATCGAAAATACTTAAAACAAACATACAAAATAGTAGGTATGAATGTTCAAATTGTTGGATAGAGAAAAGGAATATATTTTCTTAAGTCATTCCATAATGTATAATAATGTAAACATAGCAACCTGATCAAGTATGAGGATTGAGGATGAGTTGGGAATTGGGGATTGATTAAATATAGGCGAAGGGAAAGGTTCTCGGCAAATAAATTAATAAATATACATCACATTGAAAATTATCGAGAAGTTTCATTTAACAATAATGAATTGTTGATACATATGTAGATACAAATTTTATGATATCAATATCAAATAAAGTGCACGACTAGGTCGAACGGAACTTTCGCGTGAACAGTTTGATTGGTTGTTTTCTTATTTTACTAAGTAGTCAGGTTAGGTAAACGGATAGGTAGAGCAACTGCTGATGGGTAGGTAAGGATCTGAAAGCAATGCTAGATAAAAGTAGGTAAGTCTAAAATTCACGTTTGCGATATTCGTCTGATATGGCAGTGGCAGTACCTATATCTATATTATGTTCTGTTTAGATGGTTATAAGCGCCTACTGGAGTATTTTATGCTCTTACAGTTTATAAGATTTTTGAGTACAAGGCAAAGTATAGTCGGAGTTTCAGTTTCCTGATCTACTAGGGCATGGTCTTATTTTTAAGTGGAATATGTTAGTAACGCTGGTATAAGGTGTCTATATGATTGAAAGTAGGGTTCGTATTAGACCGATATCTTTACATAGATATACTATATATGTAAGATTTAAGCGGTTTGTTTTTGAATTTGCATTAGAAGTTATAAACCGAAGTTTCTGATTGTGTAAGGCACAAGTGGTTGGAATTATTATTTGAAGGTGCATACCTATTTAATATGGTTGAAAAGAAGAAGTGAGTAATAATTGCATCACCGATAATGCATTTTTAATGGAAGTGCGCTATTGAGTTTTAAAAGGATGTACGAACAAATATCGGCTTTTGGGTAGTAATTTTCAATAAATAATTACAAAACTTGTTTATTGGATTTTTAGAGAAAAACTAGCTATGGATCTTAATTAATGTTATTTTATTTTCCAAAATATGTATTTTGATAAAATTTGGCAGACAAAACAGTACCAACTATTGCTTAACTATTTAGCTAAAAACCGATTATAAGTCATTGCTCGCGATTTAAGCATTACTTTGTTTTTAAAGTCTTATCGAAATCAAAGATATGGTTTTCGAGATGTGAGCAGTTTTTAAAATTTGGCGCTTTCGGTGCTGCTTCGAACTGAAAATTAAGGACACAATAATTTTAAAAACACCAATTTGACTCTAATTTTGGTCACAATCGTTGTTTCCGTTATAATATAAAATAATATAAAATTTCTAGTTCCTAATGTGGCGTGGAAGGTATCGTGTAAACCTAAATGGTGTTTGGTGAATCCAGGCCTTAGTCACAAAACAAGTTCCACTCAAGTGTCACTTCCAATTGGAGACTGGAATCTGTCAGCACTGAACCTTATTCTAGAACCAATTAGAATTAGCTAGAAAGTTCTCGTCAGATGGCGGAGCGGGTATAAATGGACAGCTTTTAGAAGAGGACGAGACAGTTGATTTATAACAGTGATTGGTTAAAGTTCGAGATAGTAATAGTTTGTGAAGATAAATAAGTGAAAAGTAATAGAGTAAATTAAGTGATTGGCTTGAATCGTTGAAGAATTGTTTAAGTAATATTGTTCTGGTACTTAAGAAGTGAAATATTAGAATAGTCGATAAAAGTGTAATAAAAGTGAATTTTGTTAGAAAAGGTTAACGGAATAGTGTTTTATCTTTTCGAATCCCAGCCTGAATGTAACATTGGTGTCAGAAGTGGGATAAAACTTATTATGTGCTAAGTGCAGCAAAAAAAAAAAAAATAATAAAAAAGTGAATTTGTGATTTTCTAAATTACAAGAGACAAATAAAATGGGCCTTACCAACAACCAAACAGTAAACTCGAGTTTAACTAATTTCGTAACTAACTTGAGTTTCGACTTTTAATTTGTAGGTACCAACAATCGAATTAATCGGAACTTTAATTACATCTGACTTTATCGCAAAATTATGACAGTATAACTCGAATGCGTTATAATTTTTTTCTGAGCTTTCAAATAATTTGCTCAAATTGTCAGTTGCTTGCCATGTTCTTTACTTTTTAATAATATTGAGCAGCGGTGAGGATATATTTGCTATATTCATATAACATATAGGTAGTAAAAAAGGCTGTATTTTCTCGAAAAAAGAAAATTGTATTAAAGAAAAATAGACCCGTTTGAATACTATGACGAGAATGAAATCTTTGGGCACTACTTACAGGTTTAGTATGTTGTTTTTTTGTTTTGTAATAATAAAACAATGTTATTTTGATCCTACTTAATTTTCTTTAACAGATTTACCAAAGACACTGCTCGGTTTATAATTAATATAGACTTCGGCAGAGTATCGCTTATCATTTGATGCACAAGAGAAAAAAAAAAGTTTTATATTTCGAGATGAGACACTTCTAATATATTAAAATATCTTACCAATTCAACTTACCTACCTAATTTAGTTCAAAGCGGACCATTGTCTTTTTTCAGACTGACCTTTAAATTTAAATAATGGCTTAGACTCGACTTTCTTCGGATCGAAAATTACAGTCTCGATTATCGTAAAGTCAAAGATAACTTGATTATTGGTACGCAATTTATTTTAATTTTGACTTTTGCCCCAAACTCGAGTCTAAATTTGGTTGTTAGTAAGGCCGAATGGGTCGTGTACTGCTACATCTAAGCATACCCCAATTGAAAAGTGAACTAGAAAAGCGGAATCTCTCCACAGCTGCAGGGAAAAGTGACCTCATACGTCTGCAGGAAGCTGTCCAAAACGAGGGAGAAGATCCAAAAACCATGCTATTCGACGTGTCAGAAGAACAAGTAAGTACAGGCGTTGACATTAGCTCTATGATGGAATTACTTCTTGCGAAGATGGAAGAACAGAAGAATTCTCTAGAAGAACAGAAAAATTCTATGGAATCTAAGTTCGCAGAACAGAAGAATTCTCTAGAAGAACAGAAAAATTCTATGGAATTGAAGTTCGCAGAACAGAAGAATTCCCTAGAAGAGCAGAAGAATTCCATGGAATTGAAGTTCGCAGAACAGAAGAATTCTCTAGAAGAACAGAAAAATTCTCTTGAAGAACAGACAAATTCCATTGTCGCCGCACAAAAAGATGCAGTGGAAGAATTTAAGAATGTTCTAGATGTAAAAATCGACGCGATTGATGAAAAATTAAACGAGCATGAAACAAAGTTTGAGGAAATTAACAAAACGTTTCAAAAACATAGCTAAAGAGCTCGAAATAGTCAAGAAACAGAAGGCTCGGGAATATTCTGCTGACTGCCCAAGAAAGAAAGAGATGCAGCCACCCGTTTTTGATGGTCAAACATCATGGCCGATTTATCGGAGACAGTTCGAAGCAGCTGCAACGACCAATGGATGGGACGACGAGGATAAGTCGATTGCATTAAAGCTTGCATTACGAGGTACAGCTGCAGAATTGCTTTAAACTATCTCCGAAGAAAAACAACGCGACTACGAGACTTTGGTGAAGGCTATTGAGATGCGATTTGGTGACGACCACATGCAGCAAGTGTATAGGGTGCAACTGCGCAGTAGAATCCAAAAGAGGGGAGAAACACTCCAGCAACTGCAAGCTGATATCGAACGGCTATCGCACTTGTCTTATCCCAATGCCGACGAGGATGTCATCAATGAAATGGCTATTGAGGCATTTGCACAAGATATAGAGGACAGACAACTGCAGATGGCTCTACGAATGGCTGGAAAGAGAACTCTTCCTGAGGCACTGGCATTTGCCTTAACGATGAAAGCTGCTGACCAAGCATCTCAAGGATTTCACCGCGTGAGAGAAATGACATCCGTTGAATGCTCGTGCCAGAGAACAGAAGTAGTAGACCGTAATAGTTCTCGAAGGGGACCGATCCGTTGCTGGAACTGCAACAAAATTGTACATCTACAACTACAGTGCAAAGCCAAACGTAGACAGGGCAGTTGTCCACATTGCAGAGCTAGGAACGAGGAGGCGTTTGAGCGTTCGGCGGATAGAACATCACAAAGCCATCAGTCGGGAAACGAGTAAGAACCAACTTCGCGGGGCAGAAGCTGGTTTCTGGATTCGACGCCCCCAGGACCACAATTCAGGTTTCCCAGACCAAACGATGTAATAGGAGCCTGACAGTGGAAGCCCATATCGGCCAGAAAAAGTATGTGGCTACAATCGATACAGGTGCCACCGCTTCCATAATCAGAAGGGACATCGTTCGCCAATCATGGCTGCACAACACCAGCAGCTACTGTCTGAAAACAGCAACTGGAGCAACAGCAAAGGTGTATGGTGAGGTACTCTTGACGATAAACCTTGCAGGAATAGTCTTCTCCCATGCATTCTTAGTGGCTGATATATGTGACGAATGCATCATCGGAATCGACTTTATGATATAGTACCCGACATCGGTTTGCAAGTTCTAAAGTATAGAAACGTCGAGATTCCGATGGTTTACGGGAACGAGAACGTCGCAGCTCTAAGGACAGTTGTAAGTGAGGACGAAATATTACCACCTTCGTCAGAAAGAGTTATTTGGACAAAGCTGGAAGGTGACCCTGGGAGCCAGCGATTCTACCTAGTCGAGCCAGACGCAGAAAATTATTATCAGAGGTATATCGTCGGAAAGATGCTGGTTGAACCTAAAAACAACTTGGTTCCCGTTCGTGTCCTCAATGTGGAAAACAAAAGTGTGAAACTAAAGCAAGGTGAAGTGATTGGAAAGTGCGTACCGATTACTGCGGTCACAAAATTGTCCAATGCAAGTCCTGTGAAACCGGTTAGACCTGCGGAGAAATCGGAGATGAATAAGAATATACTCGGAGAGTGCGAGCTGGATCAGGAGCAGCGGTCCATGGCAGGTAGTTTAATCAACGAGTTCGCTGATATATTTGCTTCACAGAGCGGCGAGTATGGCCGAACTCATCTCGTACAGCACGGAATCGACACCGGAGATGCGAGACCGATTCGTCAGCCACCCCGACGACTACCATTGGCTAAGCAGACGGAGGTTGCAGAAATGGTGTCGGCGATGGAAAAGGAGGGACTTATTGAAAGCTCAAAAAGTCCGTGGGCATCGCCGGTCGCCCTGGTCAAGAAGAAAGACGAAAGTACAAGATTCTGCGTGGACTATCGCCAACTCAACAACGTCACCAAGAAGGATAGCTACCCTCTGCCAAGAATTGACGACACCCTGGACACACTATCCGGAGCCAAGCGGTTTTCGACTCTTGATCTGAAGAGTGGCTACTGGCAAGTGCAGATCCATCCAGAAGACCGCGAGAAAACAGCATTCACGGCAGGAAACAGGCTTTGGCAGTTTACAATAATGCCATTTGGACTGTGCAATGCTCCAGCTACCTTTGAACGTCCAATGGAGCGCGTTTTGCTGGGACTAACGTGGAAAACCTGCTTGGTCTACCTGGACGATGTCATCGTAGTAGGAAAAACATTTAACGAACATCGAGATAACCTTAAGGAGGTGTTCCAAAGGCTACGAAGTGCGCAACTAAAACTTAGCCCGAAGAAGTGTTCGCTATTTAGATCAGAAGTGAAGTACCTCGGGCACATCATCTGTTCCAAGGGAGTCAAGACTGATCCGGAGAAGGTCGATGCAGTGAAAAACTTGCCTTTTCTGGGACTTGCGACCTATTACAGGATCGCAAAGAACTTGCATCAACTGACAGAAAAAGGCAAACAATTCAAATGGTCAGGTGAGTGCGAAAAGAGCTTCAAGGAACTCAAGCAACAGTTGTGCAACGCCCCCATACTAGCGAACCCCACCCCTGGGAAAACATTTATTCTGGATGCAGACACTAGTAATGTAGGAATTGGAGCCGTCCTTTCCCAGGTGCACGATGGCCAAGAGAAAGTAGTTTCCTACTTAAGCAAAGTTCTCTCAAAGCCAGAAAGGAACTACTATGGTATTGCTTTGGTATTTTCAACAAAACATTTCCATAAGTACCTTTATGGGCGGAAATTCATCCTCCGCACAGACCATGCATCTTTAAAGTAGCTGCTGCACTTTAAAAATCCTGAAGGCCAAGTCGCAGATGTACGACTACGAAATACAACATCGAAAGGGAAGTCTTTACTCTAATGCAGATGCTCTCTCCCGTTGACCGTGCAAAGCAGATTGCAAACATTGCTTACGACACGAGGAAAAAGATGTCATCTCCGTCCAAAGGGTGAGAGCTATGCCCATTGGTGGCTGGAGTGCGCGCGAAATACGGGAGGCTCAAAGGGAGGATCCGGATATCGAGCCGATTATCGCCTGGAAGGAGCATGGGAAAACCAGACTGGCAGGAGATATCCAATAGGAGCCCCCAGCTGAAGGCATACTGGGCGCAGTGGGAATCCCTTCATGTACAAGACGGCATTCTAAAATGAAGATGGGAAAGTCGGTCGTAATGCAGCTTGTTGTACCCAGGTCAAAGGTTATGGAAGTGCTCAGGGAATTGCATAATGGAGTGTCTGGGGGCCACTTGGGAACCAATAAAACGCTCGAAAAAGTGCGAGAACGCTTGTACTGGATCCATTCAAGGGAGGATGTTGAAAATTGGTGCAGGAAATGCAAAACATGTGCGGCCAGCAAAGGCCCGAGAGTGAAAGTCCGAGGCAAGGTGCATCAATACAATGTTGGAGCCCCTTGAAGAGGATAGCAGTTGATATTGCGGGACCGTTTCCTGAAACAAACAATGGAAATCGTTACATCCTCGTTGTTATGGACTATTTCAGTAAGTGTCCTGAAGCATTAGCTATCCCAAATCAAGAAGCTAAAACCGTGGTGGAGCAAATCGTCTATAACTGGGTAAGCAGATTCGGTGTACCAATGGAACTGCATTCAGTCCAAGGACGGAACTTCGAGTCGAGGATTTTCCAAGGAGTGTGCCAGTTACTCGGGATTCACAAGACAAGGACAACCCCGTTTCATCCACAATCAGATGGGATGGTGGAGCGCTTCAACAGGACACTGAATGAACACCTCTCTAAGGTCGTTGCCGAAGACCAGAGAGACTGGGATAAGCAGATTCCCATGTTTTTATTGGCTTATCGAGGTGCAGTGCATAACACCACAGGACATACTCCATCTGAAATCTTATGTGGTCGAACAGTCCGCCTACCAAGCGAGTTGATGTTTGGATATCCATGCGAAGAGCCCAAGAATGAGGAGGACTACGTTACAGACCTCAGGGATATCATCAGGGACGTGCATCGAGACACTAGGGATAAGATTAAGATAGCCAGTGACCGCATGAAAACGAGGTACGATACTAGAACGACAACTACAGGATTCCAGGAAGGAGATCTGGTATGGCTATATAACCCTCATCGAAGGAAAGGTTTATCGCCTAAGTTGCAACAAGACTGGGAAGGGCCCTATACAATCGTAAAGCGCATCAACGACGTTGTCTATCGCATCCAACGAGGAAGAGGCAAGCTGAAAGTCGTTCATGTGGATCGTCTGCATCGTTATAATGGTGAAAATGTTAACGAGTTTTGTTGAAGTAAACGTTTTTGTTCTTACTGCTTTAATAATTAACTTTCATACCTACTGTACGAATAGTCATTTTTGACAGGTCTCACATGGCCATTTTTCTTTACATACATAACCTACTTGAATTGTCTATGAATCTTTTTTTGTTCTTTCTCTTTAATAAAAGGTTCTTATCACCAGCAGGTTATGGGCCCAGGGCACTCTGTCTCAGATAAGATTTAATTATTTTTTTTTATGGAAGGTTCAGCTGCTGAGAGTTTTTCTGATTCGCCCATCGACGATCGCACGCTTGTAGAAGTAGTAATAGAAGACGAATTTCTTGTATCTCCTGCAATACCAATTGAAACACCGGTGACAATGTCTGAACACAAGATTTATCACATTCATCGTTTTAATGGGCAGGATTATCATTTATGGCGTAGGCAGATGGAAATCTACATGACGGAGAACAAACTTAAGCCATATATTTTGGGAACTTTACCTCGTCCGAGTAGTAACTATACTGCATGGGAGGAGAAAGATGCGGAGGCGCAGGCTTTTCTGATGCGTGGTCTGGAGTTGCAGCAGTTAAAATATTTGTCTGACTGCACAACGGCTGCTGAAATGTGGTCGAGATTAAAGACTGTGCATGCAGAGAAGAGTGACCAGTCTGCTCAAGTGCTTTTGGATAGGTTCATCAACTGCAGAATGGTGGAAGACGAAAGCATGGCTGATTACGTCGCTAAGGTTATGTCCCTCGCCCAGCGCTTGAAGGACATGGATCTTGAGCAGAAGGAGCAGGTAATAATAGCTAAGATTCTGGGAAGTTTGCCATCGAAATTCGATAATGTTAGACCTGCGTGGTATGCGGTGCCGCGGGTAGCTCAAACAATCGAGAAGGTCACTGACCATTTGGTTAATGAAGAAGCTCTTCTAAAAATGAGGTCGAATGGAAGTGAACGCGCTAGTACCTCTGAGGCTGCATACATGGCAAGCAGTAACTGGAAAAACGCTAACAGAAATAGGAGCAACAATAAAAACAAAGATAATTCCTCTAAGCGCAAGGGCAAATGCAATTATTGCTCCAAGGAAGGTCATTGGGCTAGAGAGTGCTTCAAGAAACAACGAGATCAGCAAGGCAAAATCAATGCTCAGTCGTTTGTGGTTGAGACAGGCGCACGAGCAGAATTGTCCCCAATATCTTTTTCCGATAGAGCAGAGCTGTTTACACTTGGTGCATTAGGAGCTTCTAACAAAATGCGAGATGTTTGGTTTGCAGATTCAGGAGCCACAGACCACATGTCTTTTCAGAGGGAGTGCTTTAAAAATTTCATAGCATTTGAGGGCAAGAGTTGGCGATGGTTTTTCCTTGAATGCGGAAGGTATGGGCGATGTAGATGTACAGTTGACTAATGCCGATGGGTCGTCACCAATTCATACTATCAAGGACGTACTTTACGTACCACAGCTTGACAAGAATTTCATTTCTGTACTCAAATCAACCGAAAAGGGATTTAGGGTTATTTTTGAAGAAGGAGCCAATAGAGTTACATTTGTTAAGGATGGACAGCTGATTGTGGATGGTGTCAGAGATCGCAAACTGTATAAAATGAATTTCAGTCCAATTACGAACACGGAAATTAACACAGTTTCTTCTGAATCATCTATGCTGTGGCACGAGCGTTTTGGACACGTAAACTTCAAAATGCTGAGGGAGATGTATCAAAAGCAAGTCGTCAAAGGTTTAAATATCAAAGGCAACACTGAAAAGGATCCGTTCTGTGAGGGCTGTGCTTATGGCAAACAACACCGTTTAAGTTTTCCGAAGGAAGGTGCGAAACGTTCTGCGATTCCTGGTGAGGTTTTTCACGCCGATTTATGTGGCAAAATGAGTATTGCTTCTATTGGTGGAGCTTATTACTTTATGCTCCTGAAAGATGACTGTTCTAGATATTGTTTTGTATTTTTCTTAAAGAATAAAACAGATGTTTTGCAGAATCTGATGCAGTTCTATGCGGAAGTTCAGGCAGATGGACATCACATCAAGAGATTGAGGACTGATGGAGGTTTGGAATTTTGCAATGATGGAGTGAAGACGTTTTTATTATCTAAGGGGATCAAACATGAGTTGTCAACACCTAGAGCTCCAGAGCAAAACGGATTTATAGAGAGACAAAATCGGACGATTGTGGAATGCGCTAAGGCGATGTTGCATGCGCGGAGTCTGCCGCAATATCTTTGGGGTGAGGCTACTAACACTTCTGTTTATTTAAGGAATAGAACGGCATCCCAGACACTTAATGGCTGCACACCCTATGAGAAGTGGCATGGAGTGAAACCTTCAGTGGCACATCTTAGAGTTTTTGGTAGCGAATGTTTTGTTCATATCCCAAAAGAACAACGGACAAAATGGGAGGTAAATTCTCTTAAATGTCAGATGGTTGGATACAGCGAGGGAAACAAGGCATATCGAGTGTATGATGCAGCAGGTAGAAAGATTTTGATCAGAAGAGACGTCATATTTAACGAAATATTCACTACGCCTCATGTTGTGGTGGACCAAGCAACTAACTCTAAAGGCATCTGCCATGAAGACCAGGAGGAAAACAGGACAGTGGCTGCAGAAGAAGGTGATCAAGGAGACAAAATTCAATCAATACGTAGAAATCCAAGGTTACCAATTCAGAGGGACCCATATTCGAAGCGGAATATAAGAATTTCTGACGAGTCAGTGATGATGGCGGAGTTATATGCTGCGCAATTAGATCCAGTTGATCTTGAGGAAGCGATGGATGCTGACGATTCCGCGAAATGGCTAGACGCTATCAATGATGAGTTGGATGCACTAGTGGAGAACAAAACTTGGTTTTTAGTTCCAAGACCTGCCAATCAAAATGTCATCACGAATCGTTGGATATTTAAGAAAAAATATAAAGCTGATGGACGAATTGATAAGTACAAGGCTCGACTGGTAGCGAGGGGCTGCTCACAAAAGCGAGGAGAGGATTATGAAGAAACGTTTGCGCCAGTGGTTAGATACGAGTCAGTAAGAAGTCTTTTAGCAGTTGCAGCCGCGTTTGATCTGAACATTTACCAATTTGACGTTAAGACTGCTTTCCTACACGGTGATTTAGATGAACAAATTTTCATGGAACAACCGTATGGTTTTGCAGAAGACGAGCGTGTATGTCTAATGAAAAGAAGTCTGTATGGACTCAAGCAAGCTTCGCGTCAATGGAATAAGAAGATGGTTAAATTTTTATTGAAGTTTGGACTTAAACAATCAAATATGGATCCATGTATTTTCTACAAAGAGTCAAGACGGTTTTATCTTGCGCTGTATGTGGACGATGGACTTGTCTGCGGCGATGACATGGGTTTTATTCAAGCACTTTTAAAACAGTTGCACAATGAATTCAAGATAACTTATAAAGAAGCGGAATTTTTTGTGGGCATGCAGATCGAGAGGAACCGAGAAAGAGGTGAAATTAAAATACACCAATGTGCTTACGCGCAAAGGGTACTGGAGCGTTTTAATCACAGTCGAAGTACACCTGTCTCAACTCCTGCTGATCCAGGTATAAAATTTACTAAAGCAGGTAATGATGTTGGCGGTAAGGGAATTTTTCCGTATCGTGAAGCTATAGGTTCTTTGATGTATTTAATGATTTCTACACGACCCGATTCAGCCTTTGCAGTTGGAGTTTTGAGCCGCTACATGGAAGATCCGAAACAAATGCATTGGAAAGGAATAAAACGAGTTCTGAAATATTTAATGGGAACACTGTCATATGGGATAACTTTTGGTTTGGGAACGAACAAAACTACACTAACCGTTTATTCTGATTCTGATTGGGCAGGTGACGTTGACACCAGACGCAGTACTACCGGATGGGTGTGTTTTCTCAACGGCGGACCCGTTGCTTGGAGTTCACGAAAACAAAGTGTCATAGCAACATCGACAACAGAAGCAGAGTTTGTTGCATTATGTTCAGCGACGAAGGCGACCGTATGTCTAAGGCGAGCTTCATTACACTTTAACTGTGCACAGACGGATCCAACACCCATGTATTGCGACAACCAGAGGGCGATTACAATTGTAAAGAGTCCGGAGTCATCAAAGAGAACCAAACATATTGATACACAGTTCTTCTACACTTGTGATCAACAAACCAAAGGGGAGATTCATGTGCAGTTCATTTCTACAGATGATCAACTAGCTGACCCGTTGACAAAAGCTCTAACTAAAGAAAAATTTTGTAGATTAAGAGAGCGTTTTGGAATTTGCTAATTATTTTTGGTTGTTAACCATTGTATTAACTTAAAGACAAAAACGAGAGGGAGTGTTGAAGTAAACGTTTTTGTTCTTACTGTTTTAATAATTAACTTTCATACCTACTGTACGAATAGTCATTTTTGACAGGTCTCACATGGCCATTTTTCTTTACATACATAACCTACTTGAATTGTCTATGAATCTTTTTTTGTTCTTTCTCTTTAATAAAAGGTTCTTATCACGAACAAGTTTAAGAGGGGGATATTGTGGCGTGGAAGGTATCGTGTAACCTAAATAGTGAAACAAGCCCTTAGTCACAATATCGTGTAACCTAAATGGTGTTTGGTGAAACCAGCCCTTAGTCACAAAACAACTTCCACTCAAGTGTCACTTCCAATTGGAGACTGGAATCTGTCACCACTGAAGCTTATTCTAGAACCAATTAGAATTAGCTAGAAAGTTCTCGTCAGATGGCGGAGCGGGTATAAAACGACATCTTTTAGAAGAGGGCGGGACAGTTGATTTATAACAGTGATTGGTTGAAGTTCGAGATAGTAATAGTTTGTGAAGATAAATAAGTGAAAAGTAATAGAGTAAATTAAGTAATTGC
Organism: Cheilosia vernalis; assembly: GCA_949126925.1. Lineage (NCBI taxonomy): Eukaryota > Metazoa > Arthropoda > Insecta > Diptera > Syrphidae > Cheilosia > Cheilosia vernalis. Next base: position 49,492,986 of record OX421358.1, read on the forward strand.
CTTGAATCGTTGAAGAATTGTTTAAGTAGTATTGTTCTGTTACACAAGAAGTGAAATATTAAATAGTCGATAAAAGTGTAATAAAAGTGAATTTTGTTAGAAAAGTTTAACGGAATAGTGTTTTATCTTTACGAATCCCAGCCTGAATGTAACAGTATTAGAGAGAATTATAATGCATGTAGCACATAGGATGTATAACAATACAGTGGGGCTTACAAGTAATGTTTTACATTCACATCATTCGTAGAAATGGGATTTATTTTCATTTTATTTTTATTTTTTTGTGGATTAATGAATTAATGAAGTTAAAACCATTGCGCAACCTCTTTATTCATTTTTCACTACAAATAAATAACCACAATTAAACTCGATCAGTGAACACCATAAACAAATAAGATAAAATAATTATTATTATTACTTTACTTTATTAATGAGTAATAAATTGCATTATCAATATAATAAATTTGCAGCACTAGCTACCAGGGCTTTCAGCTGGCTATAAATGAAATAGTTTTTCATTTCCGCATTCCTATAAAACAATATGGCTTCCGGAAATGATGAACGGAAAATTATTTATTTTTTTCGTGTAACTGATTGATGAACTGTTGGTTTAATTTACTGAAACTAATTACCACTCTCATTTCAAGTGTTTCAAATCAGAAATAGAAATGTTTTCAAGCAATTGCAGAAATATTGGTGGGCGGAACCTGTGTCTATTTCCGTTTTACGTATCTATAATTATGGGTAGAACATCCATGACACTTTAGGCGTCTGATTTGTGTACTCATTCTTACGCCTTCAAAAGCATTGACTGCGGATAAATGGATAATGCGCGTGCGTGATGGTGTAAATGCGGTTTCAGTGTTGTATTGCTATTACACAGATGACAGTTTGCGGGTTCAGTTTTTGTCATGAGGTGGTTATGGGTGATGTAAGTGTGTCTTATACGCCTATTATCGTTGGCGAGTCGAACAAAAAATCCTGGGAATGTGACTTATTTGTATTATGGTTAGCGAATTGAACAAAATTCATTCGCCTGAACTGTCAAACCGCTGGCGAACGTAAAGTCACCTTATTGCGGTTGGCGAATTTGTGAAATTTCATTCGCCTTAAACGACAAATTTTAGCGAACAAAATTATTTGGTGAAACAAAAACAACAGGCGAATGGAATTTATAATCCAGAAAAATTAATGGAAATTAAGAAAAATGTATAAAACCCATTCAATTCATTTAGAATGTATATATTTAATGAAAATCGCCTCTGGTAGTTTCGAAAAAAAAAAAAAACAATTCGAGCCAAATCCAGAAGCTATTTGAGCTCATGGAACAAATATAGTCATGTGTGTTTCGTCCACTAAGCCAACCACCCCAGGAAATCCAGGGGTGGTATCGGCTAAGGTGATAGCTGACTGTCGCTTTTTTGACTGTCGTTTTTGATTATCAACTATTCTTTGCTCTGTGTAAGGCTAGGAGCGCATATGCGATTTCAATCGCACGACTGCTTAGTCGCAAAAAATGTAACACAAACATTTTAAGGTGAATGCGCGCACTCAGCATCTACAAATCGCAGCGTTTATTATCCCGCGATTTGTTCCATTTTGAGAGCGACGCGATTGTCGCCAAAATAAATATCAACTTCAACCATATCAACTTCAAGCAAAATACACACACTTGCGATTTAAATCGTTGCGATTAAAAATCGTTGCCGCAACAAGATGTTGGTATGCACGCACTTGAGGTTTTCTATCGCATCATAATTTAGTCGCAAAATAGGTATTAGACCCATTGTATTATACATGAAAGCACACATTACACATATGCAACTAAATAACCGCAGCGATTCAAAAAATGCATCAAGCTCCATTTTTAGAAACGATTTTTTTGCCGTAGCGATTTTTTGGTAGCATATGTATGTATTGACATTAAAAGCAGTATGCTCTATTTTTTGCGACTAAATAATAGTGCGACAGAAGACCACAAGTGCGTGCATGGTAATTTTTTTTTGCGACTACGATTTTTCTATCGGTGTGACAAAAAATCGCATGTGCGCTCCTAGCCTAAAGCGATCACTAAAATCCGACTTCTTTGTAGTTACTTTCTTCATTTCTCGCCGCGGCATATGAAGTAAACATTTCCACAATTTTTATTTTTATAACTTTGAGACACTTTTTTCACAAAACTTTAAATTTTTGGTAGAGTTAAAGCCGAGCCAACCTACATTGCTCACGAAAACGGCACCTTAATAGCTGTCACAAGCAAGCGGTGGCAAAAATGCGATACTCAATTTGATAATCACCTCACGTAGAGCCAAAACATGAATTTCGATTATCAACTATCAACTTAGCCGATTCCATCCCAGTTTTAACGAAAAATGAGGAAAGGAGCTAATGGATTGTTTTTATTTTCGGTCATTTCTGTGTTTATCCATTTTTTTTAACCTCCGTGTTGTTTTCTTAAATTTTTTTATTTTGTTTTGTGTTGACATAAATGTTTGAATTGACGTCATTTTCGTTTTTAATATTTTGGTAGCCCTTGATTTCTAGGCGAATGAATTATTAATTCGCCTACCATAATCGTACAAGGCGAGTGTTTCGTCAAGCAATTCGACTTACGCGAATTGTTCGACTCGCTAACGATAATAGGCCTATTAAACGAAGCCGTAAAAAGATCTTGTTTTTGGGGTTGGAACAATTTATTGGGTAAACTGCTTTTTCAGCCTGAGGGTAAGTCGTTGTGTAGTGATGTAAGTAGGATTTCCAATCCTCGAGTCTTATAACTTCCCCGAATCTAAATAATTTCTTTTTAGTGTCCTTATTATTTTGACAATAAACAGTGATTATAGGCTCAGCTACTACCGCCTTTGCAGTCCGGTTGGCTTTTTCGTTTCCGGTTATGCCTAACGTGTCCTGGTATCCACATTAGTTTTATTTTTATGTGATCTCGATTTGCTATTAGTTTGTCCCGGATGGTTGCAATTATCTCCTTTTTATTATTAACGTTTTGAATCGATTTTTGATTACTGACAGGACAGATGCAAATAATATTTTTTTATGGTTTTGCTAGCTCGGTGGCTTTTAGAATTGCCATCGCTTCTGCTGACAGTACCGATGAGAGTTGTAAGAGGTAATTAGATAATTTTTGCCATCTTGGTCGACGACTGCGAAGGATGTACCATGCTTAGTTTTTGAGCCGTCGGTAAAAACTAAGGACCAGTTTTTTGTCGGTGACTTGCGAGAGTCTTGCAGTGAGGTGATGCAGTCGTATCTTTGTTGGATAGACGGGAGCCCAGCTTCGGTTAGAATGTTTTTGATCGGTGTACTTCTGCTTTTAGGCTGGGGTGGAATCGGCTAAGGTGATAGTTGACAATCAAAATCATAGCTTTGCGTCTGCGTAAGGTGATTATCGAATTGACAATCGCTTTTTTGCGATCAATTTCATGTGACAGCTATTTAGGTGTCGCTTTCATACATTTGCGGCATTTTCACATGTTATGCACCTCGGCTGCGACTCCAAAAGAATATATATTAAATAAATTAAAATACAAAAGTGAAATTTGAAAATTCGTGAAGTGCATTGTTTACTTCATTAGAACTTTTCTACAGAAATGAATAAAATAATTAAAGAAAAGTCCAACTATTAAGAAGAAACCTTTGTTTTGGTACTGGTTGATTTACTAACTCTAGTACCTATGTTCCACCCATCCTTTAATTGGCTGCAACTTTAAATCTTATTTGGGGGCTATTTTAAATTTGCACTTTAAATTTTGCAGTTAAAGGGTTGATGGAAATCATATCATGATTTGAAGGCCAATGGAAAATGAGAACATGTTCTTCAATCGGAAGGGAAGGCATAGTATAAATGCATAAATCTGGAAAGGATCCGTATTTGCTCTTTATTAGCTTGAGACCTTAAAAAAATAAACAAATTTATTGTAATTTCTGAACGTATTATTATTCCCAAATTCACTTACGATTTTCACAATAAAAAAAAACACTTCGAATATGTATCAACATGACATAGTCGGCAAGGAAGTGCAAGTGACGTCAAAAATTCTAAATGCTGCCAATAATCAATCATTTTTTAGTGATCGCTTTACGCAGAGCAAAGAAGAGTTGATAATCAAAAACGACGATCAAAGAAGTGACAATCAACGAGTGGTATGTTGGTTGGATTAGCTTAAATGAGGATTGGGAGCATTTCCCATAGATACTTAGTCCGTAATCAATCTTGGAAAGTATAGTGGATCTGGTGATGTTAATCAGGGAATTTACATGACGAAAACTGTTTTTGGAAGCGACATACTTAATCATGGGCGAGTTCATAATTGCAACATTGTTGCACATGCCATGCAAAAAATATTGATTCAAAGCAATTATGAACAGAAACACTGCATCAAGTTTGCAGTAGTTTTGCGTTTCCAAAAAAGAGTTCATATGACAGAAATTTTTAATTTATCTTTCTTCTTTCAATGACAGATAGTTGTTAGTTATAAAAAACTTTAATAATGTCAATTAGAAGCATCATTTTAGGACTGATTTGTAATCACTTAAATGGATCTAATTTTGAAAGTGTTCAGGGCAAAAATTTCTGAAAGATATAGAAGCAAAATTCAAAGAAAAGGGAAGATTCTTTTGATAAAAATGAACAGGATTTCAAGAAACATTCCAAATCTAAGAGTTTTCTTAAAACCATAGGATAATTTCCAGATGATGTTTTCAGAAACCATTTTCGTATGAAAAAGAACTGATTTCTTTTCGGCCTGCTATAAATTCGAACTCGATGCCGTTTAGGATCGAAATCAGCAGTTTGTTGTCAGCATCCGACCACAATTTTTGTTCACTTTCATTCCTATAAAACACAAATAATAAAAACCTTCATTTATTTTGGATATATCTATTTAATTTACTTTTATTTTACTTACATATTTTTGTTCCTGCCATCTTCCTGCAACTCTGCAACAAAATAAAATGCAATGCGGTTCGCATTTATAAGGTTATTTTTTTCTAAAAAACCAAAAAAGCTTTTTTGAGATAATTTTTTCAAGAATTTTTCCGTTGCAAGGAACGAGGGATATTGGACAGTATCCACTAATGTCGGAAGGATTCTTGTTCGGTTTTGGTATTGGTATTTTCCACATTTGTGGTATAATCCCGCGGGAAAAAATATTATTCAGGCCAATTCGGCAAAATCTTTTATCAATTTATTCTGTTATGAATTTCAATACATAAGTTCGAACTGTCAAAAAATCATTTACGGGCTCTAAAATTGATATTCTGCGTGGAAATTGGAATTCTGGTAAGAATCATAACAGAATAAAAGATAGAATTTTGTGACTTTTATTATAAAAGATTTTTATTAAATATAAAGTCTTGGGTTGAAATGTTTCTCTATATAATTCTTAGGCAACGAAATGCTTACAAATTGAGACAGAATGTAATAAATGTGTGTAAAAAAGTATAATAATTAAAAATTGTTTCCACATTAATATTTTTGTTTAGCCGAAAACACCCATCACTTTTGCTGGAACTAAGATTTAATATTGTAACCCATTTTTGATCTTCCTGATGTGATTAATTGGGCCTATTCTGCGAAATCTTTTATTCTGTTATGAATTATAAAACGTCTCGACCGTAACAGATCTTTTATAAATCGTATTCTGGGTTTCGAACTTTTATGAAACTCTGTTATAGAACTTCGAAAATTGAAATCTGTTACGAACCTTCAAAACAAACAGCTTTTTTTTTTTTGTTTTTTGTAAATACTAAGTGGGCACCTGATAAATTTTTTGCAAAATAGCATAAAATTGTCGGTGAAAGGAGTAAAGTTTTTAATTATTACTCTCATCAGGAAGATCAATGGGTTACTATATTAAATCTTAGTTTCAGCAAAAGAGATGGGTGTTTTCGGCTAAACAAAAATATAAATATAGAAACAATTTTCAATTATTATACTTTTTTTACACACATTTATTACATTTGGTCTCCATTTGTAAGCATTTCGTTGCCTAGGAATCATATAGAGAAACATTTCAATCCAAGACTTCATATTTAATAAAAAATCTTTTATAATAAAAGTCACAAAATTCTATCTTTTATTCTGTTATGATTCTTAACAGAATTCATAAAATATTTTTTCACACAGAATACCAATTTAAGAGCCCGTAAAAGATTTTTTGACAGATCGAACTTTTGTATTGTGCCTTGGAGAGGCGAATGGAGAAATCCGAAATTAATATTCCCAAGAAAACACACGGTTCACAAGATATTGGATATTTTATTATTTTTAAAGCACACATTACACATATGCAACTAAATAACCGCAGCGATTCAAAAAATGCATCAAGCTCCATTTTTAGAAACGATTTTTTTGCCGTAGCGATTTTTTGGTAGCATATGTATGTATTGACATTAAAAGCAGTATGCTCTATTTTTTGCGACTAAATAATAGTGCGACAGAAGACCACAAGTGCGTGCATGGTAATTTTTTTTTGCGACTACGATTTTTCTATCGGTGTGACAAAAAATCGCATGTGCGCTCCTAGCCTAAAGCGATCACTAAAATCCGACTTCTTTGTAGTTACTTTCTTCATTTCTCGCCGCGGCATATGAAGTAAACATTTCCACAATTTTTATTTTTATAACTTTGAGACACTTTTTTCACAAAACTTTAAATTTTTGGTAGAGTTAAAGCCGAGCCAACCTACATTGCTCACGAAAACGGCACCTTAATAGCTGTCACAAGCAAGCGGTGGCAAAAATGCGATACTCAATTTGATAATCACCTCACGTAGAGCCAAAACATGAATTTCGATTATCAACTATCAACTTAGCCGATTCCATCCCAGTTTTAACGAAAAATGAGGAAAGGAGCTAATGGATTGTTTTTATTTTCGGTCATTTCTGTGTTTATCCATTTTTTTTAACCTCCGTGTTGTTTTCTTAAATTTTTTTATTTTGTTTTGTGTTGACATAAATGTTTGAATTGACGTCATTTTCGTTTTTAATATTTTGGTAGCCCTTGATTTCTAGGCGAATGAATTATTAATTCGCCTACCATAATCGTACAAGGCGAGTGTTTCGTCAAGCAATTCGACTTACGCGAATTGTTCGACTCGCTAACGATAATAGGCCTATTAAACGAAGCCGTAAAAAGATCTTGTTTTTGGGGTTGGAACAATTTATTGGGTAAACTGCTTTTTCAGCCTGAGGGTAAGTCGTTGTGTAGTGATGTAAGTAGGATTTCCAATCCTCGAGTCTTATATCTTCCCCGAATCTAAATAATTTCTTTTTAGTGTCCTTATTATTTTGACAATAAACAGTGATTATAGGCTCAGCTACTACCGCCTTTGCAGTCCGGTTGGCTTTTTCGTTTCCGGTTATGCCTAACGTGTCCTGGTATCCACATTAGTTTTATTTTTATGTGATCTCGATTTGCTATTAGTTTGTCCCGGATGGTTGCAATTATCTCCTTTTTATTATTAACGTTTTGAATCGATTTTTGATTACTGACAGGACAGATGCAAATAATATTTTTTTATGGTTTTGCTAGCTCGGTGGCTTTTAGAATTGCCATCGCTTCTGCTGACAGTACCGATGAGAGTTGTAAGAGGTAATTAGATAATTTTTGCCATCTTGGTCGACGACTGCGAAGGATGTACCATGCTTAGTTTTTGAGCCGTCGGTAAAAACTAAGGACCAGTTTTTTGTCGGTGACTTGCGAGAGTCTTGCAGTGAGGTGATGCAGTCGTATCTTTGTTGGATAGACGGGAGCCCAGCTTCGGTTAGAATGTTTTTGATCGGTGTACTTCTGCTTTTAGGCTGGGGTGGAATCGGCTAAGGTGATAGTTGACAATCAAAATCATAGCTTTGCGTCTGCGTAAGGTGATTATCGAATTGACAATCGCTTTTTTGCGATCAATTTCATGTGACAGCTATTTAGGTGTCGCTTTCATACATTTGCGGCATTTTCACATGTTATGCACCTCGGCTGCGACTCCAAAAGAATATATATTAAATAAATTAAAATACAAAAGTGAAATTTGAAAATTCGTGAAGTGCATTGTTTACTTCATTAGAACTTTTCTACAGAAATGAATAAAATAATTAAAGAAAAGTCCAACTATTAAGAAGAAACCTTTGTTTTGGTACTGGTTGATTTACTAACTCTAGTACCTATGTTCCACCCATCCTTTAATTGGCTGCAACTTTAAATCTTATTTGGGGGCTATTTTAAATTTGCACTTTAAATTTTGCAGTTAAAGGGTTGATGGAAATCATATCATGATTTGAAGGCCAATGGAAAATGAGAACATGTTCTTCAATCGGAAGGGAAGGCATAGTATAAATGCATAAATCTGGAAAGGATCCGTATTTGCTCTTTATTAGCTTGAGACCTTAAAAAAATAAACAAATTTATTGTAATTTCTGAACGTATTATTATTCCCAAATTCACTTACGATTTTCACAATAAAAAAAAACACTTCGAATATGTATCAACATGACATAGTCGGCAAGGAAGTGCAAGTGACGTCAAAAATTCTAAATGCTGCCAATAATCAATCATTTTTTAGTGATCGCTTTACGCAGAGCAAAGAAGAGTTGATAATCAAAAACGACGATCAAAGAAGTGACAATCAACGAGTGGTATGTTGGTTGGATTAGCTTAAATGAGGATTGGGAGCATTTCCCATAGATACTTAGTCCGTAATCAATCTTTTGGAAAGTATAGTGGATCTGGTGATGTTAATCAGGGAATTTACATGACGAAAACTGTTTTTGGAAGCGACATACTTAATCATGGGCGAGTTCATAATTGCAACATTGTTGCACATGCCATGCAAAAAATATTGATTCAAAGCAATTATGAACAGAAACACTGCATCAAGTTTGCAGTAGTTTTGCGTTTCCAAAAAAGAGTTCATATGACAGAAATTTTTAATTTATCTTTCTTCTTTCAATGACAGATAGTTGTTAGTTATAAAAAACTTTAATAATGTCAATTAGAAGCATCATTTTAGGACTGATTTGTAATCACTTAAATGGATCTAATTTTGAAAGTGTTCAGGGCAAAAATTTCTGAAAGATATAGAAGCAAAATTCAAAGAAAAGGGAAGATTCTTTTGATAAAAATGAACAGGATTTCAAGAAACATTCCAAATCTAAGAGTTTTCTTAAAACCATAGGATAATTTCCAGATGATGTTTTCAGAAACCATTTTCGTATGAAAAAGAACTGATTTCTTTTCGGCCTGCTATAAATTCGAACTCGATGCCGTTTAGGATCGAAATCAGCAGTTTGTTGTCAGCATCCGACCACAATTTTTGTTCACTTTCATTCCTATAAAACACAAATAATAAAAACCTTCATTTATTTTGGATATATCTATTTAATTTACTTTTATTTTACTTACATATTTTTGTTCCTGCCATCTTCCTGCAACTCTGCAACAAAATAAAATGCAATGCGGTTCGCATTTATAAGGTTATTTTTTTCTAAAAAACCAAAAAAGCTTTTTTGAGATAATTTTTTCAAGAATTTTTCCGTTGCAAGGAACGAGGGATATTGGACAGTATCCACTAATGTCGGAAGGATTCTTGTTCGGTTTTGGTATTGGTATTTTCCACATTTGTGGTATAATCCCGCGGGAAAAAATATTATTCAGGCCAATTCGGCAAAATCTTTTATCAATTTATTCTGTTATGAATTTCAATACATAAGTTCGAACTGTCAAAAAATCATTTACGGGCTCTAAAATTGATATTCTGCGTGGAAATTGGAATTCTGGTAAGAATCATAACAGAATAAAAGATAGAATTTTGTGACTTTTATTATAAAAGATTTTTATTAAATATAAAGTCTTGGGTTGAAATGTTTCTCTATATAATTCTTAGGCAACGAAATGCTTACAAATTGAGACAGAATGTAATAAATGTGTGTAAAAAAGTATAATAATTGAAAATTGTTTCCACATTAATATTTTTGTTTAGCCGAAAACACCCATCACTTTTGCTGGAACTAAGATTTAATATTGTAACCCATTTTTGATCTTCCTGATGTGATTAATTGGGCCTATTCTGCGAAATCTTTTATTCTGTTATGAATTATAAAACGTCTCGACCATAACAGATCTTTTATAAATCGTATTCTGGGTTTCGAACTTTTATGAAACTCTGTTATAGAACTTCGAAAATTGAAATCTGTTACGAACCTTCAAAACAAACAGCTTTTTTTTTTTTGTTTTTTGTAAATACTAAGTGGGCACCTGATAAATTTTTTGCAAAATAGCATAAAATTGTCGGTGAAAGGAGTAAAGTTTTTAATTATTACTCTCATCAGGAAGATCAATGGGTTACTATATTAAATCTTAGTTTCAGCAAAAGAGATGGGTGTTTTCGGCTAAACAAAAATATAAATATAGAAACAATTTTCAATTATTATACTTTTTTTACACACATTTATTACATTTGGTCTCCATTTGTAAGCATTTCGTTGCCTAGGAATCATATAGAGAAACATTTCAATCCAAGACTTCATATTTAATAAAAAATCTTTTATAATAAAAGTCACAAAATTCTATCTTTTATTCTGTTATGATTCTTAACAGAATTCATAAAATATTTTTTCACACAGAATACCAATTTAAGAGCCCGTAAAAGATTTTTTGACAGATCGAACTTTTGTATTGTGCCTTGGAGAGGCGAATGGAGAAATCCGAAATTAATATTCCCAAGAAAACACACGGTTCACAAGATATTGGATATTTTATTTCTAAAAACGTATTAGATTAGTAGTTTACAAAAGATTTGTTAAATTTCTTACCGCAGTTTGTACTTCTCCGATTCGCTTCCAAGACAAGAATAAAAAACGTGGAAAGCGCGCTAAAGATTCTGTCAAATGTGAGGAGTACAAACTGAAGTGAGTGTGACAGCTACACATTCTACTGCATCTATTCTCTCCGGTAGATGGTGTTGTGGCTAGTAACGAAGTATGTAGTTCTGTTTGATGTGGAATTTGATACTGCAGGTCGCTCGTCGTACAGACGTACACGACAGCTGCATATGCCTTAATGCTAGCGTCGCAAAAGCCATGCAAATGAATGATAACTGGTGCTTGCATGTGTAAACACCGTGGAATTCGTAATTTTTCCAAACGCTGCAAATTGTTGCGATAATCCATCCATTCATGCATCAAGTTGGTTGGTAGTTGCGAGTCCCATCCTAAGCCAGTACGCCATAAAGTCTGTATAAATATTTTCGCCACTATGATAATGGGTGCAAGCATATTTGTTGGGTCGTACAATCTTGCAGTATCGCTCAACACCTGCCGCTTGGTAGTAGATGTCGTTTCGCCAATGTCGATTCGATAGAACAACTCATCCGTGGTTGGATTCCAATGCAAACCGAGAACTGTCACCTCCGGAGATTTCAATTCGATGTCAACTGCTGTCCCCAGATCGCCTGTGATTCCAGCCACAGCTATTTTGTCGTTGGACTGCCATTTTCGGAGGTTGAAGTGACGCAATATTATGTCGACGTCGTTGGCCAATTGAATCGCCTGGTGAGTAGTTTCAACACTCGTTAAGTAATCGTCGACGTAGAAGTCGCGAAGAATGCTTGTGAGAGCGGCCTCCGCTCGGGTCTCGTTCGCCAATATATGACAGTTGTCGCGGCCGCACTGCTGCATTGCTCGAACAGCGTTGTACGGACCCGATGCCATACCATAAGTGACAGTAGTCAATTGATACGTGCGAATCGGTTCAGTAGGTGATTCGCGCCATAAAATTTGCTGCCAGCGTTGATGACGTTCATTGATTCGGACCTGCCGAAACATTTTCTCGACATCTGCCGAGAGAGCCACTGCAAAGCGTCGAAAGCGGAAGATGATCGTAGTGAGCAACTCTTGTATGAGCGGTCCACTCAATTGTGTGTCATTTAGAGAAACGCCATTTGATGTCTTCGCCGAAGCATTGAAAACAACGCGGAATTTTGCCAATACCGGATGGTGTGGTATAACGTATCGCTGTAATGGTTCAGATGATAAGTTCAAAACATGCTTCATATGTCCTAAATCCATGTATTCCTGTATGAATGCAAAATACTTCGCCTTTAGTTGTGGATCGTTTGCCAATCTACGCTCCAACTGATGAAATTGACGTAGAGCCAATGGATGAGAGTTGCCAAGAGTCAATGCGTCCGGACGAAAGGGAATTTGAACGACGTAACGACCATCGGAATCACGTCGATGCGTAGCCATGAATATATTTTCGCATATATCGTTGTCGACACCCGTTGCCTCGTTGTCTGCGTCAACTTCGAATATACGAGCCAGTGCCCTGTCGAGGCGTGCGTCGCCACCGTCAACATTGCCATGGATTGTGTGTAGTGAGCAAGGTGGTGCCGCAAATGAAGTGTCGACTGTGGCTGGTCCAAATACCACCCAGCCCAGTGAAGTTGATTGTGCAAATGGTTCATTCACTGAACCGCGTACTATGCCTTCTTGTAAGATACTACCCCACACGTCAGCGCCAATAAGGGCATCTATTCGACCCGTTCTGCCAAACGACGGGTCTGCCAAAGCTAATGAACGCAAATGATCCCAGCACGACGGTGCAATATCCGCTGCTGGAGTCGGTGTAGTGATGGTATTGAGCAAATAGAAATTGACATCGATGTCAAATGTGCCATCGCATGACGCCAGATTGAGAATAGCGCGGCCACGCGTGTGCGTGATGGCCGAACCGACACCTTCTACTTGAATTGTACAGGATTTCCTGCAAATAGCCAATTGATTAAAAAAGCGGTATTTCATAAAACTGACCTGACTGCCCGGGTCGCAAATAATTCGGCAACGATGTGTAGAGCCATAGCCATCCTTTATGTGAACAATTGCAGTAGCCAATAAGATCAATCGTTCGCCAATTACCACAAACGTCTTAGCCGTCGATGGTAGTCATGCTATGTAGTTTTGTGGTGGCTGAGATGTTGATGCCACAGGTGGTTGCGTAGCTGTCGATGTTTGTGTTGACCATGCATGTTGTGTGATCTGTGGTAATTTCGATGCAACTATTGGTACGGATAATGCATCCCATTGATCGACCGGCAATGCCATTACGCGCAATGCACGGAGCGATTCTCGCACGGTGTCCACGACCGTCAAGAGTCCAGCGCCAGTTTCGATAGCAACTGGTTTGATGCCAACGAAGCGAGAGACGTGTAACTCAGCCAATGGTTTTTTGTTGTCGTAGCGTCTCATCAACTCATCCCAAGTAGCCTGATAGCCGCCAGTGTATAGATTGCCAACAAGCGTTTCAAGGGAATCGCCAACCAATGACTCGCGCAATTTCTGCAGTTTGTAGTACTCAGGAATTCCCGGTTTGTTGATGAGCGTTTCAATTGCATCCTTAAACGCTAGCCAGTTGCGAAGGGAGCCATCAAATTTCGGAATGGTAACCGGATCCAATTGTAGATTCATGGCAGCAGATCGCAGTTCTGCCGAATCCTCCTGAATCAACAGCTCAATCTTGGGAGCCATCAATCGCTTAAGTTTTGCCACAGCTGGATTGTATAAATCCTCCAGATCGTTCCACAGCCGCTGATGTGCCTCCAACTCGTTGTCGTTATCATTGTCTGCGTCGTCAATGAGCACATCATGCGCGGCAGTAAAACGTTCAAAATGTAGGGTTAAACTCGCTAATTCCTGGGAGCATGTATGGTAGTCGCCAGTGAATCCATCAGCCAAGATTGCCGTTGTCTTACGGCGCAAAATGTTCGCTTGGGTTGTTCGTCGATTTAACTCCGCCATTGTCAATGCGCACGCCAAATCCCAATCTACTTACTGTGTCGCACGACTGCCAAATTCCAACGGTAATAACCGAAATCCGCTTAATGGAAAATTCCACGAATGTTCTAGAGCGATTGCACAAAGCCTGACCAGTGGCACATTCAACCAAATAATTTTACGTTAGAAACTATTTTTCGATATGTAATTAGGGCAAATTCAATTAAATCCTCACAGGAGGCACCAAAAAATGTATATGAAGATATACACGCGAGGAAAAAATTGAACCAAAGAAAAGAACAAAAGAAAAGAATAAATGCCAACCAATGTGCTAAGTAGAAGCGTTTTATTACAACTGAACTTAAAGAGAAAAAAATGCACACCGAGTAAGTGTGGAAACAGTTGTTGCATTTCAAGGTCAAGAAAGATAAGTTATGTTGGTGTTGCCGATTGCGTTTATCTTATACATTACCCAAAGAAGATTCGTTAATCGGAGCAATTTGCTGAACTAGTTGGAGCTGGCTGTCTATCAACTGTTCAGGGCGACCAAAACTAATACGAAGTTGCTCCATCATTAGGTTTACATTATCGGCATGAATCATCATGCACCTCACCACATTCCTCGCCTCACCTTTCAAAGATTTTTGTAATCGCATGCTGTTCTCCAAATTACTGTAGTTGTAAGCTGCAGTTGACTCGGCATACGCTGTTGAAAACATCGGCCAATCTTCTGGGGCACCGCTGAACTCGGGCAGGTCTTGAAGTTTTCGAGGCGCAGTTAATTGTTGCTGTGATGTGCTACTGTAGCTTCCAGTAAAATTCGGAGCGGTATGTGGTAAGTGAGGATGTGGAGAAACCCATGAGGACGACTATGTTTGTGTTCTATGATTGACTGGAACACCGGTAAATGTGACATTGCTAGCTGTATATGGCGATGAACAGCTCAAATTGGATGATGGCAGGAACGGGTTGGTGAACGATACCGTTGGGTGAGCGGGTATCGTCGGCTGTAAAGACAGATTATTGTAGACGTTACCTAAACTTACGGGCAAAGCACTTGTTACAGCAGTGCTTAACGGTGGTGACCACTGTGCAACTGTAGAGGAAACGGTTTGCACTGGTCTGTTCTGCAGTGCCTCTTTCAAGAACTGACACTGCAAATCACGTTCACTCAGCTTAATTTGGGTATTCCTCAGTTCAGTCTCAAAGGCGTTGAGCTTGCTCTGCAATTCTTCAAGAATGCCTTGTTGGTGCGTTGCAGCGGCGATGGCATTAGTCGATGAACATGTTGCCCTCGTTGTAGGAGTACTGCCAATGGAAGTGGTCGAAAATGCGACGCCTGTCGCATCTACGACTGTGAGTGCTGGAATGGGAATCATTTGTGACGCACCAGGTGGCGATGCGGCAGTATTTGGCATTGGAATCCCTTGTGAAGAAGCACATGTTGATGCAGCGGCATGGGCGTCTAAAAGATTGGCACTTCCTTCCATGTTAACGTTGGCTACAATTTGTTCCGAAGAATTGAGACGAGGACTTCTTCTGGGTGGCGTACGTCGCATAGCAGCAAGAGAACACCACGAGTGCAAGAAATCTTATCAAATGGCGGCTTGAATGACTATAAAATCCAAATCGGTGAATTTCTTCTCGGCAGTGAGGTCTTCAAAATGGCGGCGATCCAACGCAATTTAAGTTCACGGCAATGGAACTTTCAAATTGCGAAATAAAACGCTGTGCCTTGGAGAGGCGAATGGAGAAATCCGAAATTAATATTCCCAAGAAAACACACGGTTCACAAGATATTGGATATTTTATTTCTAAAAACGTATTAGATTAGTAGTTTACAAAAGATTTGTTAAATTTCTTACTGCAGTTTGTACTTCTCCGATTCGCTTCCAAGACAAGAATAAAAAACGTGGAAAGCGCGCTAAAGATTCTGTCAAATGTGAGGAGTACAAACTGAAGTGAGTGTGACAGCTACACATTCTACTGCATCTATTCTCTCCGGTAGATGGTGTTGTGGCTAGTAACGAAGTATGTAGTTCTGTTTGATGTGGAATTTGATACTGCAGGTCGTTCTTCAACATGTATGGAAATTCATAACAGAACAAATTGATAAAAGATTTTGGCGAATAGGCCTGTCTATCTTTTATTCTGTTATGATTCTAACAGAATTCATAAAAGATTTTTCCACACAGAGTACCAATTTTAGAGCGGTCAAAGCCAGGTGTTTTCCCTTTGGCTGTGTTTATAAAGCTCTCTAATTCTATTAGACTGATAGGGGTCTCAATCGTCTTTTCAGATGAATTTGTTTTATATTTTGGAGTGTCCCTCGTAAGCGCAGTATTTTTCATACGCAGAAACTTATCGGAGAAATTTGCGTCACTTGTGTAGTTGGACCAAGTCTTAGCAAAATGTTCTGCGATTTCAAACGGGCATGATAAAGAAACTGTATTGCAGTTTCCAGTTAATAAATTTTATTGAGTGTGGTACATAGTTACCAGTTAGTGCTTTAACAACAACCCACAGTTTCCTTGATGTAGCATTTGGATTTATGTTTGAGGTGAAATTTTGGAAACAATTTTTTTTTGCGGCTTTCACGGTTTTACGGAATAGAGCGTTGGATTTTCGGTATAAAATTAGGTTTGAGTCTGTCGGCACTCTCTTAAACTGTTGCCAGGTATTTTGTTTACGCTGTCGAAGCTCTTGAATCTCTTTATTCCACCAGGGAACTTTGCGATTTGTGGCATGTTTGAGGGATAGCAACGTTAGCTGCATATCGGATTGACTTTTGTATTATGGCTGCTTCTTAGTTAGTGTCATTTCTCTATCTGACAGATATTCAGTAATTTTATTCTGAAAGAGGTGCCAGTTAGCCCTATCCGTTTGGTATTTAGGTTTGTTCTTGATGCTTTTTTGGCTAGATCCGATTTTTTTTTTTTTTATCCGAGGGTAGGTGAAAATCTTCCACAGACACTATGAGAATAGCAAGCGCGTTCTCTTGTCCATTCATTTACCTTATTCACTGCGGTTTTCAGTTTTGTAGTAGTTTCTTCGATTCTGTTACCTACTACTAGGATAGCTGTGTCGTCGGCGAACGTAGCAAGGGTAGTGCTATCTTCCCTTGGTATATCGCGAATATATAGCAAATGGAGAAGCGGCCCAAGGACGCTTCCTTGCGGTACACCGGCCGAAATTTCTTTTAGCTCCGAGTATTCGTTTCCATTTCTAACAAGGAATAGTCTATTCCCGAGATATAATTCTACAATATCATATAGGCTTGCGGGAAGAACTTGCCGTAATTTTAGGCCGTCGTGCCACACCTTATCAAAGGCTTGTGAGACATCAACGAATACGCTTGAGCAAATCTTTTTTTCTTCAAATGCTTTCTCGATTACGTCAGTAGTTGTATGTACTTGGTCAATCTTCGAATGCTTGATCGAATGTTATTGTGGTCACAATAGGAAAGTGGTGGCTTCCGTGTAGATCAGTAAATGATGCGTTTGGGCAGAATTGTGGGGAATGAGGTCTGTATGAGTGAAAGTTCTATAGGTTAAAAAATGGGTGCGTTTACCATTATTTAAAACTATTAGGTTTAAATGGTTCAATAAATTTTCCACTTTTTTGCCACGGGCGTTGTGTAGTGTTACAGCCCTATTATGGCTATCAAATATCAATTATTTGATAATTGATAAAATCTATCAATTCGTCGATATTTTGGTATTATGAGTATCAATTGATAGTTTTTACCCCATTGTGAATGCTTATCAAAAATATCATTGAGAATGGGTTCTGTTTTGAAGTTTGACGTTTCTAATTTGTATGACATACAAAAACCAAACCAAACTACTTCATCATAATCCATTTAAAAGCAAAAACTACCGATTACATTTCGGTCTAAAGTCGTTTTTTTAACAATAAAAACAAGGAACTAAATTTTATTACTTGATGTTAAAAGAAATTTTTAACCGCCTGATTATTTGATACGTATCAACAAGAAATTTGTGGTTGATAGAAAATTTGATGAATATCAACTTTTTTTTTCTGTCCAAATGGAAAACGACATTAGCCATTCGTAGCCGTTGTTGTTCACGATGTTGATCGTATTCTTGGATGCATTATTAAACTAACACAGTCAAGTCCTGAATGAAAAATGTGCAATAGTCGGTTAAAAAATACAATATGTGTTGATGCAACTCCAGATTCGATTTACCGATTACCTATAGCGTAAATGTTCTCTCTATTATTTTATAGATTAAGAACTGAAGTTTTGATTTGAAAACATATATATTTTTTTAAATTAAATAAAGTTCATGAAATAAAGTAAGTGACCAAAATTCGCCGCGATCGTGATGGACAAAATTAGATTCAAATTGTCTCCATCCCAAACAAAACAGAATTTTCAGAAATCCCCACCATCAACCGCTGGAAGTATGCAACTTCTGTTTTACACGGTTGTTCAACATTTTCGGTGAAAATCCGTTGTTTGTTTACCCGGTTCAATACGAATCCAACGAAGAAAACCCGATGTTCAGTTTAGTTATATGTGATCAACCCGACACGCGACACGTATATAAAATGAAACATTTTAAATGCGAGTAACTTTCACTTATTTATTTTCTGAAAGAGTAACTGGGTCTTACTAATTTGTAACCTTCACACAAAATATTTTATAAATCACAATGGGTAGTTTTATATGTAAAATTTCGCCATTGTGAGTTCGTAAATGACACTAAATACGAGTACAGCACAATAAGTTTAAATAAATCAAACAATTTCGATACACGTATATTTTTTAATTAATTCTGAAATTGTCGGCGTTTAATGGTACGATGTTTATCAAAGCGCAATTCCATTTCTTCTAAAACTTTTGGAGTATAACGTACAACAAGCTTTACTGAGTTTGCTGCCTGCTTTAAAAGTTCAACAGCTTTTTCATGGTTTTCTCCTTCTACGGACTGAAACGAAAAAGTAAAACATTATAATTACACACATAAATTGAATGAAAATATATTTAATTTATCTGCGATATGCCCTAGTTATACCCATGCGTAAAATGCAACCGAAAAAGTTGGAACAGTATGAAAACAATTTTTTTGTCGTTTCGGCGGTCATAGCGAATATTCTGTCAGAAAAATTTGTCCCTACGACAACAATTACAACAAATCAACCACCCTGATTGAATTTCATCAGAAAAAAAATCCTGACAGATGGAACAGTCAAGAAATGAAATATTTCAGTGGAATGATTTGGTTTTTTGTTGTGGAATTGACTGAGAAATAAATCGGAAAAAGTTGTTCGTACGGAAAAATTAATAAATTATTATTCTAGAAAATAAAATTTAAAGGTTTTTTTTTTTGTAATAATCTAGCTTTATAATTCATAAGCAACATTTAAAGACCAAGATTGAGTTCAACCGTTTGGGTTGTCTTCAAAAAAAGCAACATTTTTACGGTTTCGTTTTAGGCCCTAGTTATTGCGATATGTAAAATGCAACAGAAAAAATTGGCGGTCATAGCGAAAATTGTGTCAGAAAGAATGTTTCCTACGAAAACAATTACAACAAATCAACCACCACTGATTGCATTCCATCAGAAAAAAAATCCTTGCAGATGGAACAGTAAAGAAATGAAATATTTCAGTGGAATGATTTTTTTTTTGTGGAATTGACTGAGAAGTAGATCGGAACAAGTTTTTTGTATAGAAAAACGAATAAATTATTTTTTTAGAAAATTTAAAGATTATTTGTTTATTTTTTTTTTGATAGACTAACTTTATAATTCATAAGGCACTTTTTAAGACCAAGATTGAGTTCAACCATTAGGATTCAGGATTATTCATATGATAGCGATCAACTACCCATGAACAAACGAATATTCGCAAGTTTTGACAATTCATTCACATGAATGGTGTGAGCTCCTTTATTTTTGGCCGCAGATACCCATGAATCCAATTAATATGGAAAAACTTACTTGCAATCTCATCTCGATCTTAAATATTATTTTTTATTCGCTGGTTTGTTTTGGTTGTTAATGTTAAGAACTGTTAATCGCCCCTATATATGGAATAAGGCTTATTTGAGATTCACCACGAGTGCATATATAAGAAGAACTGCAAGGGACATAACGGAACTTTCGGATTTGACGCGAGTTTTCTCAAGCACAATTGTAATTGTTATTCAAATTGTTAATAGTTTATTTATCTCTTAGATAACTAAGTGTTTTCTTTAAATAAAGAAACATTTTCATATGCTTTTGATGTTTTGAACTGACAAAAGTTAGAAAAACACAACGAAACCGCACAACAAACGATAGGATACGCAATGGATTAGCTGCGTATTTGAAATGTCAAAGATTGTATGAGAAGTTTCGCTTCGATTGTTTTCTTCGATGGTGTTAAACCCATTCACTTTACCGACTGATTGTATTGAATTCAGCGAAACGTTCCCCTCGGCGTATTCAACGATAGCGGTGAATAAACTGCAACAATTCAAGATTAATTTGAAACGTATGAATCGTTCTTACACCTCTTTCATATTATTATTCGTTAACTAGAAAAGAGCCCTCTGCTGGAAAGTTAAACTTCATGTGTAGGGATTTTTCCATCCGTGCATCCGTCGAAAATTTAAAAATGTTAACAATATTGTTTAATAAAGCCCTGTACAAAAAAACGCTATAGAAAACTTTCTAAAAGTTCAATACAGTTCGCATAAATTAAAGATATTTTCATATTAAGAAATGTTAATTCTACCACTCCATTAACAGATAACAGTTGATCCCCTCTCTTTAAGCCGCCATGCCTATCGGCAACTCCACCAGGAATTATTCGCGAAATATAGATCGGTGAACTTTGTTCCTTTCCACCCATCACATTGAATCCCAGACCTTAAAAATGATAAATTTAATGTGCTTATAATTTTATTTTTGTATATTGCCAAATATCACCTTCTTCAGTTTTAGGAAGCTCAACCACTCTGGGGTGAGCATGACCTTCGCTTGCAGCAAATGCAGCCACTGTAGCTTTTGCAGTTGCAGATGCACGAATATCTTGAGATCCTCTCATATCAACTGTCTCAAACACATGCTCATAAACCTCTCTTACAGCGCTAAGAAAATCGCTTTGTAGAACTTTTTGAAGTGCTGCTAATTTTGTTGTTGGGAAATCTCCACATGCTTGTAACTTTTCAATTAGGTCGATCGATTTTTTTATATCTAAAAAAAGTTATAAAGTAAATTTATATCTATAAAAATATATATCATACATATGTAGTTCTAAAAAAAGTTTATATATTACGCCAAACTTGGTGCAAATACATTAAGCGATTTCGTAAACCTCGAAAATATTGTAAAATGGAAAATGAAATACAAATGAACATTCGAATATATACGTATACACTATACCTACACTTCAAGTGAGTGTTCGATTTTTCATAAAATGCGTTTGTTTCGGATTAGCAACAAGAGTAGAAGTGTACGCAGATTGGTGAAAGGCTATTATCGGCCCAAATTCCAGGAATTTCTGAAATATTTTTCTGGCGTTTTGGTTTATTTACTTTCTTTACTTGCCCTCAAAGACCATATTTACTGCCGTTGCCTCTTGTCTTAAGAAATTTTGTGTTTGGCGATTGTAACCTGATTTTATATTAGAGTTATATATCGGGAATAATATTTCCCCCGGAATGTTTCCTATTCAGCAATCTTATTTACATTGCTGGCAAGGGAAACATTTCCATCGGAACTTATTTGCGATAGCCCTAATTGTTGACGATTTGTTTTGACATGAATTAGATTTTAATATTGGCTAGTGAGAGTGTTCCAAGGATTTTAAATCCTTTTGTAGCTGATATCAATTTTTATAAAAAAAAAAATTCTATTGGTGGTATTGGCCAGAATTATTCTAAGAGTTTCCTGAAATGTTTGGATTCTGATTACTATAATTAGCTATGTAGTCTTATTTCTATTTCTATACTCGCATCTAAAGTTGTTCTATGTTTTATTATTTTTGATTCCTACTTTTTCTAAATTCTTCACTTATAGCCTCTTTACACCGAGCCGAAAACCGGGTTCTCTCGAAAACACTAGAAAGCTTATACGAAATCAAAAGTTTTCCCATACATATTTCAGTTTTCAAAACCAGTCGTTTAAAGTCGTTTTCCACGAAAACACCAGGAAAACGACTTCCAATCACACACCTTTTGAAATATTCAGCAAATTCAGCAGAATGTCTGACCGAACAAATGTCGCAACTCACAACTTAAAATCATTTTCCACAAATTAATTGTTGGGCTAATATTATTTTTAAATGCACTAAATTCATTTTTTTTGTTAATTAATGCGATCGATATTATGTAACCATAAAAGTTAGCACCGAAGTTTAACGACTAGTGTCTCACAGCTGATTGAAACCACAAACGAAAACTAGTTGGTGGTCGGTTTGAATGCATCGACGAGTTTTCGACGAAAACACGGTTTTTGGCTCGGTGTTTGTACCATTTATTTTATACTTTTTGGATGTTTTTGACTTTATTTACCTGTTGCTTACTATTTTTGCTTTATTGACTCAAAAGCTATTCACTGTCAAATAAATGGACCCATAACTTTTAAATTAAACTTACTTTTAAGGAAATATTTGCTTTTTTTAATATTCAACAAATTTAAAAATACAATTTTTTTTTTTATTTAATAACTTTACAGTTGTTGACATTGCTGGATCAGAAAAAATATATTCTGATGAACGTATAAAATACGAAGTAAAATACTGTTATTTGGTCCAAAAACGATGTAATCTCTATTATATAAAATTGTTGCAAGTGCGTTGTGACTTTATAATTCACGAATGGCTCAACCGATTTAAATGATTTTTGTTGTTTTATTCGTCTTGAATCAGGGATGGTTTATGAAAAAAGAAAAGTCGGAAAATTCTCAACAGGTGGCGTTGTAGCCACACATTTCGTTTTTCATGGGGAAAAGCACTAAAAAAAAAACAAAAACTGTATAGAAATCGAGTAGTGACACTTCAAATACAAAAAAAATATATTTTAAATTTTCAAAGCAATTGTTGTTGTCAATTATTTTAATTATTTTCCAAGCCAACAACAATTTTGAATTATTTTTTTTAAATATAACCTACCTAATAAGTTTGTTTATGTTTACTATGTTACATTAAGTAAGTTTTTTAAATGGAGTAGATACTTTGATTTATTTCATGGTTATTGAATCCATCATTTACGTTTGACATGTATTTTCAGGATCCTTGCATAAGTATGTGTGAGTAAGTTGAAATGTAGGGGTGATTGAGATGACGTGGACAATGATGATAGGCAATAGGAGTTGTGGAGCGTTTTGAGTTTGCACTTAGGGATTGTTACGAAAAATGAGCGAGTAACAACTTGGTATTCTGCTCATTCGTGAGCAGGGTTATGGGGAGGGCAACTCAAAGGTACCATAACACCTTTGGTACCGGTGTAGAGAGAGAAGGGAAAAGGCTTACCAACCAAGTTGATAGGTGCGGTTAGTTTTCTTCTTGGCTGTTAAAGTTTTACAAACATTTCGTCGGCCGTTGATGGACTATATTGTTAAGCATCGTGTCTTTGGTTATAATCGATGTGGGATGTATTCAAGCGGTTGAAGAACCAACATGTAACATAGCGAAACATTCAGCAATGGCCAAGTTTTGGTAGCAAGCAAAATGATTATCTGGGACGAATGCACAATGTCGCATAAGCGTGAGTTAGAAGCTATGAATCGCAATATGAGAGATCTGCATAATGACGCAAGATGTTTTGGTGGTTTATTTTACTCTCAGGCGATTTCCGGCAAACGCTACCAGTAATACCACGATCGACCGCTGCCGATGAGATCAATGCTTGCCTCAAATCATCGATATTGTGGTGTTATGTGAAGAAACTTCAGCTGACGACATCGCATGTTTGCTAAATGACCCATCTGCCGAAGTGTTCTCCAATCAACTGCTAACTATCGGTAATGGTCATGTTCCTGTCGACGCTTCGAATGGATTGATTTCGTTGCCGCGGAATTTTTGCAATTATGTCTCAACGAAAGAGGTATTTAAGCATCTACATAAAATAGCATGTGCATTGTGCATGCTCGGAATTATTACTTTCATTACATTAACGAATTTGGGCGGAACGAAGTTCGCGGGGTCAGCTAGTCAGCTCATATAATGTAAATGGTTTTATCTTCTAAGATATATCATGATTTCGGTTGAATTTTGCTTATGGCTTTCTACATTTGTTTCGTTTTCAGATTACTTCTGAATCATTAAGAAGTGCAAGTTAGTTGGTTGTTTTGTGAGTTGCTTTAATTGTGTATCAGTGCAGCTAAATGATTTTAAAGGTAGGGTAAAGGTGACAACAGTGAATCACTTGCTCTCATAACGTCTCTTTTTATCTCTACATCTCTACATCTCTACATATAAATAAAATTGGTGTAGTTCTGTTCGACTTAGAATGAATTTGACTGCCTGTCTTTAAATGCAAAAATCTTAGAAACTACTGAATATATTTTGGTGCACTTTTCACAGGCCTATAGAGCATACCTAGGCCTACAATCTCCACTTAGTTTTAACTCTATATCTCCACAAATTCCGGAAAAAATTGGACAAGAGTAATTTATTTTTTCGTTTCGTTTCGCTTTTTCCTTTGCAACGCTTTGCGTTCGAAACAACTGGGAGCATTTAAATATGGTAAATACCATTTTGTAGAGGATATCTGCAGGTTCCAGTTAGGATATCCATTTACTCGATAACTTAAAAGGTTTTCGAATAAATAGGCAAAATTCAAATAATTTCTTCGATTTTCACCTGGGTGTGTTGATATGCACTTCATTCTCAAATCAAACATACACGCAATATAATGACATCTCTTTTAACATTAGTTTACTCTTGCGACGGAGGGGAGACAGATATAGGTAGTATTTTGTTTGGTTTGCTAGAAAAAAAAGAAAGCCATAAAAGAAATGTGAAAACAGTAATCACAGACTTTAGAACCAGGTTATCCCACGGTTATACCAAAAAAAATCCTTCTGTCTATCGCCAAAATTTAAAAAATCCCACATTTATGCCACGAAATATTATATTTAAAAAAAAAGGTATTTCATTAAATTTACTCTTTTTTTATTATTAACAAATACAAGTTACAATAGGCGTATTTTTTTGAACTTCGATTTCAGCAAACCAAAGTAAAGTAAGATTTTCAGCACGCAATTACAACAACTATTGCGAGTCCCGAAGTGTCAAGTATAGCGTAGTTGTTGTTATTGAGTTCTGAAAAACCTACTTAACTTTGCTTTGATGAGATCGAAGCTCAAAAAAACATGCCATATGGAAGCTAACAAAAATAAATACATATGTATTTGAAAATGGCTGGTATGCAAACAACTTTATTTCGAAATGTTTGAACCGCAAACTGTCTCGCGATCTCGGTTTTGCCGCAGAAGAAAATGAATGCATTCATATTATTTTGAATGACTTTTTTCTAATCAAGAAAATATGTAATGTGATCGTAGTTTGACTAATTTTTTTTATTCTTAAAGCATTTAAGAACAAAAATTTAACAAGAAGTAAAATCTATTTTTTGTACTATTAGGTTTGAAAAATCCCTTTGACCCTTTTAACTTTTTGCCGATCTGTTATCACTCTCAAATAAGACTAATGCGACGGAGAGAGAGACAGACAGAGGCAGTATTTTGTTTGGTTTGCCAAGAAAAAAAAAGCCATAAAAGAAAAGTCAAATATGTAGGAAAGATTTGTTTATCTCTGTTTTGCTTTTCAAAAAAAATTATCTTCGTCTTGCTCTCTTGGTCAGTTTCTATGTCTCCCATTCATTCATAAATCCTGTACACACCTGGTATTGGTACCGTAACGGTAATAAGAAGGAAAACGATTTATTCTATGTAGGGGTAAGAACTATTTTCTACTCTCTGCACAAACGCAGGTGAATATGTGTATAGTCTATTAAATAGGAAGGAGAGAGATGCCTTATCATTAAAGAGTGAAGCGGCCCATACACGATACACCTCATATACTTGCATGTGCAATGCAATCATAACTCTGTATGCATGCACAATCAGTGATGTAGAATTAACTTTTCAGATTGTACTTTTCACAAGTTGTAATTGTAACTTTTAGGACTGAAGTGTAACTGCCGTTATGGAAATTCGTAGGTATATGAAGTTAAGTTAAATATGCCCACATTCTTTTTACTACCTATATATTTACTAAGCTCTTGATTTAAAAAAAACAAATATGTTTCCTCCTTGGCCTTTAATTAAAAGAAGTCAATATTTCGAAAACATTATTGGTGACATAACATATGACCATAATTAAAAATACATCACATTGTTTTTGAAAACATAGGAATTCAGACTTTCAAAGGATAAAATAATAAAATTAGTAAGTCCCACCTCAGGATTTGTGCTTATTACTGCGCCTTGATCAGTATCACTATTGTGTGAGTTCTTTCCTAAAAGAAAACTTTCAATTTTAAAATTATGACATGCGTCATTTGTTAACAAATTCTGGGTTTCAATTCACTGAACATTTGTAATACATATTTGTATCAACTATCAACTGATACAATTGTATCCGCTTTTCAATCGCACACGCACTACAGCGGGTGAAGGTATGAAAGGTGTAGACACTTTTGAACCGTCTTTGTCTTGCTCTTTTGGCCAATTTATATTTCATTTCATTTTATTCATCTAAAATCCCATTTTAAATTTAGATGGAATGTGGTGTGTGGGTGGCTTGGGATTGAAATGGGTGTGAAATGTATACGGGATTGAAAGAGAGTGATTTACAATTTGAAACGAATACCTGCAACGATAATAAGAAGGAAGACGAATTATTTTACACAGTGGTAGGAAATATCCCTTATTCGCTAACTCAGGCGTAATGAGAAAAATATATTTTTTGCGAAAAAAATCCCCCCTACAAGATAGCAAATGTCTTAGATCTAGATGTTATTTTTCCACCAACTGTTCTGAAACAGGCGAAGGCACGGCACGGGCGAAGCCGGGGGTTTCAGCTAGTTTTAAAATAAATCTGAAAAAGAGAAAAGAACACATTTTCACTTCCCCTCGCAACAGACTATCAGTCTGCGCGATTGCGATGTCGAAGGTGGCTATACTCGTGTATTTGTTTTTTCTGCATAGGTAAGTCATTTTTTTTCTGTTTTATTTTTGATCTTATTCAAAAAGTGTGTATTGTAACTTCATTTGGGTATATTATTTGTACCATTATTATATATATCCCTACCAATTCTTTACGATTTGATTACTTTGGTGAAATATTTTATAAATTATTAACATTAAATGAGAGCAGTGTACACAGTGTATCATTTGGAAGTGTTACACAGTAAATCCTTCGATGCTTCAAAATTTTGCCCGTGCAAAATGTGGTTTCAGAACAGTTGATGGAAAAAAGATCTAAGAAATTTGCTATCTTGTAGGGGGCCATTTTTTTTTCGCAAAAAATATATATTCTCATAACCAATAACAGGATATTTCTTCCCACTGCATAAAATAATTTGTCTTCTTTCCGTAATTTTAACAGGTATTCGTTTCAAATGTTAAATCATTTTCTTTCAGTCCCGTATACATTTCGCACCCTATCTCTTTCAATCCCACGCCCCACACGCCACATTCTTACACGCCAAAAGCGGATACAATTGTATCAGTTAATACATGTTCAATGAAGTATTGAAACTAAGAATTTGTTAAGAAACGCATATCATAATTTTAAAATTGAAAGCTTTCTTTTACAAAAGAACTCACAAATATTAGTGATAAGGCGGACAAAAAAGCCTAAATCCTGAGGTAAGACTCAACTATTATTATTATTTTATCCTTTGAAAGTCTGAATTCCTTTTGTTTTCAAAAACAATGTATTTTGTATTATGGTCATAATATTATGTCACCAATAATGTTTTCAAAATATCGACTTATTTTATTTAAAGGCCAAGGGGGGAACACATTTGTTTTTTTAAATCATGAGCTTAGTAAATATGTAGTAAACTCACCCAGGTGAACATCGTAGAAATGTCTCAAATTTCGCCTAAATACCATGTTGTACCTGCAGATGTCCTCTATAAGGTGGCATTTACTACACTTATTTTCGAACGCAAAGCGTGACAAAGAAAAAAGCGAAACGAAACGAAAAAATAAATTACTCTTGTCCATTTTTTTCCGGAATTTATTTAGTTATATATGTTGAAACAAATTGGAGATTGTGGGCCTAGGTATCCTCTATAGGCCTGTGAAAAATGCACCAAAATATATTAAGAAGTTTCTAAGATTTTTGCATTTAAAGGCAGGCAGTCAAATGCATTCTAAGTCGAACAGAACTACACCAATTTCTTTATAACATTATCAATTTTAATTTATAAGAAATCCGAATCTGTAATGCGCAATGGCCGGCAAACGTTATTCGAACGAACAAAACACGAATTCGCAAAGTGCAATATGGACGCTGAAACAGCAACGAATGAAGAAACTGCCCAACTGAATCAAATGGCACAGTCAACGTGGACACCGCCACACATGAAACAAAATTGGCTTCTCGATTGATCGATAATAGATGGCGTTACGTTGCGTGTCTATCTGACATTTCAATTGTGATACGATATGTTACATTGACTTATTATATATGGACTTTGTAGCTTTGCATCTTTCGAATAGATGACGCTCTTTTGTTTACCTTTTACTATTAAAATGAGTCTCTTCGCACAAGATGTCGCTCTTTTGTTTACATATTTCTATGGAAACATACTTTTTTTTTGAAAAAATTTAGCTTTTTTGTTTACGTTACTATGGAAATTTAAATTTGACGGCGGCTATGCTTCTTTGCTAATCCGCTGGCAAACTGTGGAGCCTGTGCTGTTTTGGAACATATTTTCTCGCAGAAGTATATGAAAATGACATTTCACTAGCAGTCCATATATAGTACGTCTATGATAGGCTTGTTTTTTTGAGCTTCAATCTCAGCAAAGCAAAGTAAAGTAGGAAAATGTGCACTTAAACGATTCCCAGCAGCTTTCTGAACAGTAGGTTTTATCAAAAAAGGTGGCAGTGTGGGCCTGTTCAGTACGCAACATGATTAGGCACATCACAAGAAGTAACTTTTTTCAGTCAAAGAAATACAATTTTTTTTGCATAAAATTTTCCAATGGATATTGATCCTTCCTCATATTTTGGGGTTTAAAAAATATAAAAATATATATCTCAATTATTAATACACTAATATCTTACGATTACAAGTTTAATAATGTATATTTTTCTAAAACAATATTTGTAGCTTACATAAAAAATAATTTATTGCATATTTTAATAAAAGCCCTTATATTTATTTGTTATTTTGAAAATTAGTTCACTTATGCATTTCTTTATGAATTTCCACCAATCACAACCAACGAATAGTAAGTACTGTAAATAGAGAAACTTTGTGAACAGATTCATATTATACAAGGAGGGCAACAAAAATGTTCTCCCCCTGGTGTTCAGAAGTATACATTTACTCCCAAGTGAATCTTGCTGGGAATGAATACCTAGTGTGAGTCGTCGAAGTGTCAAGTAGAGCGTAGTTGTTGTAATTGCGTGCTGAAAATCCTACTTTACTTTGCTTTGCTGAGAACGAAGCTCAAAAAAACAGGGCTGATATGTTACATTCAAATTTGATTCTTTTTCTGGTTGTTGCCAAAATAAATAAATACAAAATGAAAAAAAAAAAAAAAAAAAAAAAAAAAAAAAATTGAAAAAAAAAATCGAAAAAAACCTCTCGTAACACGCTGGGTGGTCAAAATAAGACATTTTGAAATTTTTTCAATTTTTTTCTTTTAAAACCCGTGCTGAAAAAAGACCTTTCCAACAAAGTATAAATCATCAAAATCGGTTCGGCCAATCTCGAATTATGGGATAACATCGCTTCGGACACTTTCTTTTATATATATAGTCATTCAATAAAGAACACTCGACAGAACAATAATATATATATTGAATACTTCAGCAGGCACACATTTCATTTTTCATGGGGAAAAGCACTTTGAAAAAAAAATAAACTCTATAGAAATTGAGTAGGTAGTTTGTTTATGTTTACTATGTTACATTAAGTGACTTTTTGAAATGGAGTAGATACGTTGATTTGTTTGATGTGTGAGTAAGTTGAATTGTAGGGGTGATTGAGATGACGAGGACAATGATACCAGCAACAGGAGTTGTTGAGCGTTTTGAGTGTTCACAATCATGGTACTCTGCTCATTCGTGAGTATGATTATGGGGAGGACAACTCAAAGGTATCATAACACCTTCGGTACTGGAGAGAGAAGGGAGAAGGCTTACCAACTAAGTTGATAGGTGTGGTTAGTTTTCTTCTTGGCTATTAAAGTTACAAATATTTCGTTTAGACTTAATCCTTTCGCAATTTTCTTCCTATCCCTTTAATGCCAAAAATCAGGCATGTAAAAGTACGTAGTCCGAAAGCCAAGTAGAAGATCCCACTCCACCGACGAGCTAAGCATAGGCTTAAACAACCATGCCTGCCTTGCTTTGACCCTACAACCCTTTCACCGAAGTCAAATTTGAGATTCCTGTGTCTCTAAATGTAGAAGGAAATATATACATATGTGCGTTAGTTAGATTTGAATGATTTTTGTTTTCTTTTGTTCGTCTTGAATCAGAGATGGTCTATAAAAAATCATAAAATTCTCAACAGGTTGCGCTGTAGGCAAACGTTATGTTTTTAACTTAAATTCAATTAACTCCTAATATATAATAATACAATAACAATAATTTAGTCTAAATTAGAAGAAATAAAGCATTAATTTTGATTTTTTTTTTTATCCGAGGGTAGGTGAAAATCTTCCAAAGACACTATGAGAATAGCAAGCGCGTTCTCATAGTATTGTCAGATAAATTGCTCTCGTCCAAGATTTGTTTTGTAGTCGCTTCTTCGATTGTATTACCTACTGCTAGGATAGCTGTGTCGTCAGTGAACGTAGCAAGTGTAGTGCCATCTTCCCTTGGTATATCGCGAGTATATAATAAATAGAGAAGCGGACCAAGGACGCTTCCTTGCGGTACCCCCGCCGAAATTTATTTTAGATCCGAGTATTCGTTTCCATTTCTAACACGGAAGAGTCTATTCCCGAGATATGATTCTAGAATATCATATAGGCTTGCGGGGAGAACTTGTCGTAATTTCAAGCCGTCGTGCCACACCTTATCAAAGGCTTGTGAGACGTCAAGGAATACGCTTGAGCAAATCTTTTTTTCAACAAATGCTTTCTCGATCTCGTCAGTAGTTCTATGTACTTGGTCAATCGTCGAAAGCTTGGTTCTGAA
Organism: Cheilosia vernalis; assembly: GCA_949126925.1. NCBI lineage: Eukaryota > Metazoa > Arthropoda > Insecta > Diptera > Syrphidae > Cheilosia > Cheilosia vernalis. Next base: position 49,524,113 of record OX421358.1, read on the forward strand.
CCTAAACTGGTGGTCAGGAATAAGATTATTGTCTTCAATAACCGGTTGTAGGCGCCTGAGCAATATTCTCTCGAAGACTTTGGAAATGACTGGAAGGAGGGAAATCGGTCTATACGATTTTACTTCATTTGGCGGTTTTTCTTGGTTTTAAAACCATTATGACCTCCGCGACTTTCCATTGACTCGGCGCGTGTTTTAGTCTGAGCGCGGCATTTATAATATGAAGAAGCTTAATTAATGCTTTCCTTGGTAGAACTTTCAGAACTTCTCCGGTAATCAAATCATAACCAGGAGCTTTCTTGGGTTTTAGGGATTCGATTTCACGTTTTAGTTCACTTAGCTTTGCACTAGTGAGTGTTGTATTGTCAGTTGTGATTCCGCCCTATTAGTATTGTCGTGGATCGCTTGGCCATCGTACGGTTTAAAAGTTTCTTCTAGATGAGCGGCAAAAACGTTCGCTTTTTCCTTATCTTCGCTTGCCCATTCATTTCGATTTATTCTAATTGGCGGCGCGGGGATTTTGGGCCTTTTGGTGCCTTTTACAGCTTTCCATAGTGAATAGTTGGAATCTTTTTTCGCTGTTAAACTTTCAAGGTAAGAACCTATCGCACGATTTTTAAAATCCTTAATAACTGTCTTCAACAAATTGCACAAATAATTCAAATGTGCTTTATGTTGCGGAGCGCGAGTCTGTTGCCATTTCTTACGCGCCTTCCTTTTTTCGTTGACCAATTCTTACTAATACTAATACGTGAACTAAAATACTTTTTTAGTATATACATTATATGTGCTAAAAAAAAAAAAAAAAAAACAGTGGCTATAATGTCACCATTAAGGCTAGTTAAATTATATGAAGAATTCCCTTTATAAAAAGAATATTAGTTAAATTGAAAGTCGATGTTGTGTGTCCCTTCTTGTTGACAGCATATATTTTATTTTGACCTCATTCACCACTAAACACTTTTTTGCCGCTTCTGCACTGATACTTGCAAACACCATGATGTCGACAGGGTTGCCGTTTGGCCCTTTTTGAGCCTCAAGACCCTTGGCCCATGCTTTCTTAAAAATTATCACAATGACCCCTTTTTCAGTTAAGTAAGATTTTATTCCTTATTGAATGGAAAAGAAAGCAAACGTATGAAAAGTACTGTTTCTTATGAATGTTTTTTTTTTTTTTTTGCTATACATACATATTACATGGCTGCACTATTTTGAAAAATAATTTTCCCTGACTCCCTGTGGTCGCAGTGGCTTAGTGGTTAGTGTGTTGGACTACTAAGCGAGGGGTCCAGGTTCGAATCCCGCAAAAACCCTAATTCCAACTCAGGGTTTTTTTCACTGCGCCACCTCTCGCGAACGTCTGACAAACATCCGAGAGTATAACTGTCATGAAGGAGCTTCTCAATCGGCCCGTTTGGAACCGGCATAAAATTGTAGATCCATTCCATTCGTTCCAAAAATTAAAAACTCAAACGAATGGTTGCGAGAAGCTAGGCCCTGGGTCCCTACAGACCTGTTGCGCCTATTATTATTATTATGACTGCCTGATAAGTTGAAGCTTGAAGTTTTCCCTGACAAAATTTTGCAAATATAGCAAAAAGAAATACACTCAAGTGTCAAGGAGAAAGAACGTGTTCTAAAGCGGTGGTGAAAATTAATTAAAAAAAGTGGTTAAGAGAGTAAAATTATAATAAAATTGTGATAGCAGAAGTTCAGTGCATTGAAAAGAAATAAAAATAATATCAATATAATATAAGCTATCTGTGAAATCTTATAAGAAAGTTGGTGATTTTTAGCGGAAAAGGAAAATAGAAAATAACCTCAAAAAAGGGAAAAAAGAATAAGACTATCTCAGTGTACCATAACAAAAGGGCTCCATCTATCGAGAAGTAACTAGAAGCATTTAATTTTAAATTAGAGTGGAAAAAAGAGGACAGGGTGCCCAATTTATTTATTTATTTTAATTATTTTCTTAAAATTTGTACAAACCAACTTTCAGTAATAAAAAAAAAATAATAATAATAAAAATAGTATATTATAATAAAATGAATAGTCAAGAAATGATATCAATCCTGAACAAGTTTAAGGAAGAACTAAAAACAGAAATGAAGGTGGATTTTAAAAAAGAACTTAGCAACTTAAGGCTAAGAATACTTTGATTAACATAATTCAGGTGTATGCCCCAACAACAGACTGTGAAGAACCAGTTATAGATGAATTATACAAATAAATGGAGCAAGCAATTAAATTAACAAAAAAGGAAGAGATCACGATAATAATAGAAGACCTTAATGCAAAAGTGGGCAGAGGAAGAATTGTAGATGTGGTTGGCGACCATGGCCTAGGCCCTAGGCAATAAAAACGAAAGGGGACAAAAACTGGTTGAATTTTGTCAAATCAATGAATTAGCTATCATGAACACATGGTTCAAGTTACCACGAGGAGACTTTATACATGGACCTCACCGAGACATACAGCGGATTCGGTAATTAGAAATCAAATAGACTACATCATCATTAACAAAAGGTTTAGGAATATGATTAAATCAACAATGCTTAATCCAGGTGCAGATGTAAGATCAGATCACAACCCTGTTATTGCAATAATCAAAATTCAGTTGAAAAAAGTCCAAAAAAAGACACATCAAGCTAAAACAGAATTAAAACTCCTTGAAAATCAGGATATACAAAACCAAGTTAAGAGGGAGATAAATGAAAGGCTTACACAAATAAATACAAACCAAATCACCGAAGAGAACATTAACGCCAGATGGACAGACTTTAAGAATATACTACTGGAGACGGGTAAAAGACACTTAACCAACAGAGATCAACAGCCAAGAAATGAGTGGATGACAGATGAAATACTTATCCTCACGGAAGAAAGAAGGAAAAATAAGTCAAATGAAAGTAGATACAAAGTAATAAACAGATCAGTAAGAAGTAAGATTAGAGAGGCCAAGAATAGATATCTGCAACAGCAATGCGAGGAACTAAAGAGACATGATAGAAACCATGACAACTTCAATATACACAAAAAGATTAAGGAAATATCTGGTACGAGAAGGAAAAAACAATTTGGGGTGTTAAAAGACAAAGAAGATAATATTTTATTTAGTACGAAAGACAAACTAGCCAGATGGAAAGAATACATCGAAGAACTCTTTTATGATGAAAGAGACCAACTGCAGCTTCGGCAAGGATCAGAGGGACCAGAAATCTTGAAAGAGGAAGTCATGAAAGAACTAAAGTATTTAAAAAAATAGAAAAGCAACAGGACCAGACGGAGTACCAAATGAACTATTGACACTCGTAGAAGAAAATATACCAATTCTAGTCAACCTATTCAATGCAATATATAGATATGGCATGTTAGGTTCCAACAAACAATTATTTACAAGTTTTTAACGTCACCAAAATACCAAAATAACATCACTTAACTAGAACAGAAAAACAATCGGCACATGGCGTATCTGACAATATGTTGAAATATGTTGAAAAGTTAATTTGCGTTGAGCTTGTTGCGTGAATATGAAACACTAAGGCTCAACACCAAGCCTAAACAATATTCAGGCAACTAGCTGCAAGGCACATTAACGATAAACACAGACGGCCTTACTAATAATCAATCACTAATGTCGACAACTAGTTAGATGTCAGCTTTAGTAAAAATGTACAGCTTTTGTGAAATGGTACCAATAAACAATTAGACCTCCACATTTACTAGTCCTACAACTTTCTTAGAATCTATTACATTTGTTGTCATTGCAGAATTCAAATTTCATAATTTGTTTTCGTGAAAAACAAGGTCAATGGTCTCTTTCACAAGGAGGATTTTATTCTAAAAGAAGGAATACATAAATTGCAATTAAATTTGCCCAACACATATCTTTCCAATGCTCTTTGAGACTTATTATAAGCAAAAAACAAAACACAAAATAGGAAATGCACAAAATATCCGCTGATCTGTCAAATATCATATGCAAATCAGTAATGCCCTATCGTTCGATCGGACACAATTTTCAGTACTTTTATGGTTCTAATACTACCTCGCGATTTCTTTATGAGTGCATTTGTGTCGTAATAAAATCCCTTTCAAATTATTCAATAAACAAAGCACAGTTTATTTGAATGGTTTCATTTATTCGTAGGCTGACGATGCAAATCAAAACTTATTAGTGGTCTAAACATCACAATTGCATTGTTAGCAAGAGAATATTTTTGAAAATAGAAATAATATCTGGCTCATTCATTTCAGAATTAATAACAATCGCACGTAGGAACCGTGTTAAGAACTTATCGCTTCCGGGTTTGAAAATAAATACAATTTAACCTATAAGAAATTCTATGGCTTATATATTACTTAATTCGGGAAACTTAGAAACCGACAAAAGTTGAAATTAAAACTGAAAAATATAAAACGCATATTCTCGTACTACCTGTTTGTTAGGCTGTACTTGCACCCCCAGAAGTTAATAAACTTGTTATTTTGCATGTATTTTGCTGAGTTCTGATAATTCTATTTTTATAACTATATTTTCCGCGAAGGGATCCTTTTCACGCCAACCATTGTCTCATTAGAGATCCTCATTCTCGGTAAACAAACTCCTTTTGCAAAGAGTTTGAAAAGGGTTTGGTTGCAACAAAATATCTACCTGTGTCGCCTAAGGTACTGAGAATTGTTGCAAAAAGGTACCTACAAGCCGTCCAAACTTTGGTAAGAAGATATTTTATTCTGTTTGCGACGACTGTCAAGAAAGTCTTGGAATTATCCCAAACTTATATAAAATTTATTTTTTACTAAGCAACTAACTAGGAAAACCAATCAAAAAGCAACAGAAAGAAAAACACAGAAATATATATTTCACGTGTATAGAAATAAAACAAAAACGCAATATTTTTCAATATTTTGCATACATTTTGTACAAATTTGTGTGTGATAGACTTAAAAACCTTTTGCATTGTTGTATTACAACGAATAAAATTAGAAAGCATTCACAATTTACTAAAATTAATTAATAATTGTAAACGCTCAGGCTGAACAACATCGTATTAAATTCTCTCTTATTTCGAAATTTAATACCGCGATTTTGGATGGTTGGGCAACACTTGTCTTCAAAATGACGTAAGGGAGGATTTATTTAGCTAATGTCCGAGATAAACATGGCTTTCTCAACACTAACATTTAACCCTACAGTTAGCGATAGTCTGGCAACTATATTTGTTTATTGGTAAAGGGATTTTGGGTTTTATTTCTAAACACGTGAAGCATATATTTCTGTGTTTTTTTTATCTTGTTTTACCGCTAGTTCTTGCTTTTTGATTGGTTTTCCTTTTTAAATAGTTGCTTAATAAAAAACTGGGATATTTCCAATACTTTCTTGTCAGTCGTCGCAAACAGAATAAAATATATTCTTACTTAAGTTTGGACGGTTCATAGATTTTGCAACAATTCTCAGTACCTTAGGTGACTCAGGTAGATATTTTGTTGTAACCATACCAAACCCTTTTCAAACTCTTTGCAAAAGGTGTTTGTTTACCGAGAATGAGGATCTCTAATGAGACAATGGTTGGCGTGAAAAGGTTCCCTTCGCGGAAAATATAGTTATAAAAATAGAATTATCAGAACTCAGCAAAATACATGCAAAACAACAAGTTTATTAACTTCTGGGGGTGCATGTACAGCCTAACAGGTAGTACGAGAATATGCGTTTTATATTTCTCAGTTCGAATTTCAACTTTTGTCGGTTTCTAAGTTTCCCGAATTAAGTAATATATAAGCCATACAATTTTTTATAGGTTAAATTGTATTTATTTTCAAACCCGGAAGCGATAAGTTCTTAACACGCTTCCTACGTGCTTCATTCTGAAATGAATGAGCCAGATATTTTTTCTATTTTCAAAAATATTCTCTTGCTAACAATGCAATTGTGATGTTTAGACCACTAATAAGTTTTGATTTGCATCGTCAGCCTACGAATAAATGAAACCATTCAAATAAACTGTGCTTTGTTTATTGAATAATTTGAAAGGGATTTTATTATGACACAAATGCACTCATAACGAAATCGCGAGGTAGTATTAGAAAACAATGGAAAGCGTACCATAAAAGTACTGAAAATTGTGTCCGATCGAACGATAGGGCATTACTGATTTGCATATGATATTTGACAGATCAGCGGATATTTTGTGCATTTCCTATTTTGCGTTTTGTTTTTTGCTTATAATAAGTATCAAAGAGCATTGGAAAGATATGTGTTGGGCAAATTTAATTGCAATTTATGTATTCCTTCTTTTAGAATAAAATCCTCCTTGTGAAAGAGACCATTGACCCTGTTTTTCACGAAAACAAATTATGAAATTTGAATTCTGCAATGACAACAAATGTAATAGATTCTAAGAAAGTTGTAGGACTAGTAAATGTGGAGGTCTAATTGTTTATTGGTACCATTTCACAAATGCTGTACATTTTTACTAAAGCTGACATCTAACTAGTTGTCGACATTAGTGATTGATTATTAGTAAGGCCGATTGCGAAGAATTGTAAGGGTCAATGACCCAAAGTAAACAACAGCTGTTTGTTAATACATAAAGTACCGAGATTACTTCAAATGTTCACAGAGAAAATGTAAATCACTTGCTAGTAGATCGTCCACAAACACGGAAATAAAAAACTATTATAACGTTCGCCTAACGAGTTTTACTTTTATTGTGTATTGCCAAGAATTTCTTGTGCAACCATTTAAATCGCCCAATTGCGACATCATTGCAATTCTACCCATTTTTATTTTCCAACTCGCCATCAGTTCGGAACATGGTCCTTCGAGTCCTTTTTAAATTAAATTAAAGACCAGTAGTGTTTTTTTTTTAATCTTATGTTTAAACAATAATTTGAAAAAGTGTGCTGTGGAGTGAGTGTAAAAATACATATCCGATCATCGACGGACAGTCAATCGGCCACAGCATCCAACGACCAACGGATTCAGCCCAACAGTGAAGTACAGTGAGTCAACGGCTTAAACGGATTCAACAAATCCATCAACCGGTGAGAACACTCAGCAATCACAGTAATTACTGTGCAACACAAAGCCTTCTGCAACTGCAACTGAGAGTTAATATACTAAAGTTGCAGTTGCAAAAGCAAACTAAGGTAGGAAAATCATTTCTCTTTTATACAATTGTTTGCAAATTTTACATTACGTTTATATTTCATAAACGCTTCGTAATATAATCTACAAATCCAACGAGCAAACGTTACTTAGACTCAACGGATACAGTAACGCAACTGGACAGAAGAGTCATAACGGCGTGAGAAATTCTACAACAGTCTGCAAGAGATACAACGGTCACATCACCAGCAATCACAGCAAGGAACTGTGCAACGCAAAGTCTTCTGCAACTGTAACTACTAAAGTTGCAGTTGCAAAAGCACAATAAGGTAGGAATATTGTTCCTTTTATCACACCTTTTGCTGCATAAAATACATTAAATTAAATAGTAGTCAGAACTAAATATACATTTTTTGGTTAAAATACTACATACTTAACGCCCATATCAAGTGTATAAAACGTTTAAATCAAGTGCAAATATGTCAAAGCTTTCGAAATACATTGAACGACAAGAGCTTGTACTTAGAGAGTTTCACACTGATTTCGAAGAATTTAAGAAAGAAATCGAATCACGAAAATCAAGGTGGTACATAAACGCGTGTTTATCGGATATGGAGGGGGGCTTTAAGCGAGCAATACGGGATCACGATGCAATCGTAAATAGTGCGTCTGATCCTATTAAAGACAATTACTTTGAATCCGAAATTTTTTCTAAAATCAAACGCGTCTATTTTACATTTTTGGGAATGTTAAACGACGAAATGGACAAATTCGGTGAAAAATGCAACGCAAATTTAGATTTTTCTCGTTTAAACTTAACAAAAACCTCAATTTGCGACATTCGGCTTCCGCCAATTCAAATAAAGCCATTCTCTGGCAAATTAGATGAATGGTGTGAATTTCACAATTTGTTCGAGAGTATGATCGATCAAAACGTTGACTTGGCTGATATTCAGAAGTTGCAATATCTGAAAACTCACGTGTGCGGGGAAGCGCCGCGTTTAATTCAGCACCTGCCAATCGACGGCAAGAATTATGCAGCGGCATGGGAAATTCTTAATGAACGATTTGAGAATAAACGAAAACTAGTGAACGCGCAAATGAGAATTTTAATGGAACAGCAGAAACTCAACCATGAATCTGCCAAAACTTTAAAGGCATTGCACGATACGAGTACGGAACGTATTCACGCGCTATCCAACTTGGGAATCGCAGTCGAAGCATGGGACGCGATTCTCATTTACATTATATACCACAAAATGCCTTCTCAAACCGAAAGGGATTGGGAAGACAAATTAGGTACTTCAAAACTTCTTCCAGAGTGGAAAGCATTTAATAAAAAGAACACGCCGACGGCGTATTACATCAAATCGTCACCCGAAACAAAGAAATTTCTCTGTCGCCTTTGTAAGGCCTCACATGGAATTCGTTATTGCAAACAATTTCTCAAAATAGAGGTGAAGGCATGAGCAGAAGTGGCGAAGAGAAATTCTGTCTGTTCAAATTGTCTAGGGTATGATCATCATGCATCAAATTGCAATAGCAGCAACAGATGTCAAAAATGCGGTCAGAAACATGTATGCATGTGTAACATCACACACTGCTGCATATAGATTCGTACAATAATAACAACAATTATCAAAATAATGCCCATCAGCCGAGGGCATATCAAGTTCATAATCAGGCATCATACAATGCTCACTTGATCCAAAACTCTAATGAATTTATCCCCCCTATTCTATACAATGAGCAAGGAGGTGCTTCAACTTCTGCACCAAATCTTAAATCACACCTAAACCAGATGAAATCTAAGGTTTTGCTAGCAACAGCGTTGGTTAAGGTATTTTCGTCCAATGGACAGCACCACGTTCTAAGAGCTTTGGTAGACCCAGGGTCAGAGGCTACATTTATGAGAGAGAACGTGGTACAGCTTCTAAACTTAAAGAAGGAACACACAGCGGCCACCGTAACAGGGTTAGGGCAAACTTCAACGGGTAGCTCAAACTGTAAGGTTCAATTTAAAATGTTTTCGTTCACAAATCCCTCATTCTGTCTCAATGTTAGTGCGTATGTCTTCCAAAAATTAACTTCCTTATTGCGAACACAACAGATACAATCAACTTCATGGGGGCATTTAGCAAAACTTCCGCTAGCAGATCCAACTTACAATTACCCAGGGAAGATCGATATACTGCTAGGCGCCGACGTGTATGCGTCCATAAGTCTCCAAGGACTAATTAGGAGCCGTAATGGCTCCCCAGTGGCTCAAAATACCGAGTTAGGATGGATCTTAACAGGAGCCACCAATAGTGCTCCCCACATGACCTCGATAGTAGTGCAAAATCATCATAATGCAATTGATGCTCAACTTAGGCAATTTTGGGAGATGGAAGAGAATATGGAAGAACGAAAAATGACTCAAGAAGAAGAGAGGTGTCAACTACACTTCCAGAATACAGTGAAACGCAGAAGTGATGGAAGGTATGAGGTACGGCTTCCATTTAAGGAGAATCATTAACCAAGGCTTGGAGACTCCAAAAGAGCTGCAATGGCACGATTCTTTCAAATCGAGAAACGACTCGCAGCAAACAAGAAGCTGAGGGAAGCGTACACTCAATGCATCCAAGAATACGGTACGTTGGGACACATGAGAGAAGTCAAGCCAAGCTTCAATGAGGTACATACAAGGAGAACATTACTTCTTACCACACCATGCAGTTTTCAAAGAAGCTAGCACAACCACCAAGTTGAGGGTGGTCTTTGACGCCTCATGTGCAACATCAAACGGAAAGTCGTTAAACGATTTCCTGATGGTAGGCCCACGCTTACAAAGAGACATCATTGACCTCATCGCACAGTGGCGCAAGTTCAAAATAGTCATGGCTGCGGACATCAGCAAGATGTACCGACTAATATGGATGGCACCAGAAGATACTAAGTATCAACTTATTTTGTGGAGAAATAGAAACGATGAACCGATTAGAACCTTCGCCCTGAATACGGTGACATTTGGTACTGCTTCGGCACCATATTTAGCAGTACGAACTTTGCACCAGGTGGCAATGGACTGTGAACAAGATCACCCCGACGTAACCAAGGCGCTCATCGAGGGCTTCTATGTAGACGACTTTCTATACGGAGCCGATAACGAAGAAGCAGCCATTAGGTTACAAACAGATGTTCTTGCTGTATTAAACGCAGCTGGATTCCCTCTACGTAAATGGGCAAGCAACTCATCACAAATTTTGGAGCAGATCCCTTAAACTGACCGGGAAGTGAATATCCCGTTAAAATTCGATTCACCCGATGCCATTAAGACATTGGGCATACAATGGCATCCAGCAAAGGATGCATTCAAATTCAAAACCAATATACCCAAGGTAGAAAAACACACCAAACGATCAGTTCTCGCAGATATCGCTCGCCTATTTGATCCGCTTGGATGGATCTCCCCATGCATCATAAAAGCAAAAAATGATTCTGCAACAGCTGTGGGTATACGAGAACTGTCTTGTGATGCAATACTACCTGCTGAAGTAGAAGGTCCTTGGTTGGAATTGCGAAATAACCTGCAAATGTTCGAAACTCTGGAGATTCCGCGTTGGATCAACCATGAAAACACATCCAGAGTACAACTGCATGGATTTAGTGATGCCTCTGAGAAAGCGTACGCGGCTGTGTTATACGCGCGAGTGGTTACGGATGAAGTTAGTTGGCGACATGTAACAAGCAAGGAAAACCCAGCTGATGTGGGTTCCAGAGGATTAACGCCAGAGGAACTTATGGGCAACCAGTTGTGGTGGCATGGGCCCACATTTCTCAGAAACTTCTCGGCAAAGGATTGGCCAACAATAATCCCAAAAGATATAAATGTGGAAACCAAGGTGCAAGGTAAAATAGAGCAAAATACCCTATCTTTCTATAACACAAATTTTGTAAACACGGTAACAAGTTTGGTTCAGGTAGCATCATATTGCGTTATCATCAATAATGCATTTCTCCAACAATACTCCACCTTGAAACGTCTCGTCCGTAGCGTTGCTATTTGGCGGAGATATTTTTATAACCTAAAAAACGTAAAAGGACGACTGCTATTAAAAGCACACCCAATCACCCCGAACGAAATAAGCACTTCACATGATAAAATGGTAAACATCATTCAAAACGAAACATTTCATGAAGAAGTCAAAGCACTCGGGGAGAAGAAAGGGCTAGCCAAGGGCAGCCAGATACGCAGCTTGAACCCCTTTCTAGATGAAGAGGGTCTCTTACGGGTAGGGGGTAGATTGCTTAACTCGTCACTCCCATTCCAGCAACGAATCCAATAATAATCCATCCATCTCACCATCTTGCTAAATTGATTGTTAGGGACATACACCAACGAACCCTGCATGGTGGCCAACAGCTGATGATGGCCGAATGCAGGCTAACATACTGGATATCAAACCTAAAGAGATCTCCCGCAAGCGCAGACACCTTGGCGAATGGCGTCACTTTGACGTCGGTGCGGGAGCTTAAGCCAACTCAACTGAACCCATCGACGGGATCAACACCACCAGCCATCGGAGCACCTTATTGTATACCGGTCACTGGTGGGGTTTCTTCGGTCGAAGGGGGATGAGGGTTGGTGAACTAAGTCTGCCACCCCTAATCCGAGAGAGTCATGCGACCCGTGCTTATCGGATACGGTTTGCAGTCAGGGGTAACCGACTGTATTATAACGGAGCCTCTCTGATACCGGGCCACCTCAGGGAGTAACTTTGGCCTTACCACGTTATACGGGGCTCTGGCGTGGCGGACGACCCTTTCCCGCGTTACTCGTGGGATATAAAACCAAAAAATAATAAAAATAAACAAAAACAAAAAAATGAACTGAACAGATTGCGGGGTGACACCGCATCTGGTTTGGTTTACCAAGTAGAGCAAAGGCTCAGTGACAACTTGGTTAACTGTCAGCCTGGAACAAGCCGAGGAAGCAGTGTTAGGCAAGTGCAACCAAGCACCAGCCAAAATACTGCCAAATCCAATGTTCCAGTGTCGACACCTTTGTTGGCTAAACGCCTTGAAGCTGCCAGACTGGGAAGTGGGAGCCAAGCTCTAGCTTCTCAGCCTTTGGCCAAGACTGTTGTGGGAAGTATGGGGACGGCAAAGAGCCAAGCTCGTATACCTGAAGCTGTACAACCTGCGGCAGCTACGGCTAAAAGGAAAGGGCGCCTATGCCCACCGATGCCACCGCCGGGCCAGCCTGGTGGTAAGGATGACCCTCTTCGGAAGGGGCTGAGCGGTGCAGGCACTAGATGGTACCTTCGCTACCTCGAAAAGGGCTTTGCACCTGAGGAGGCAAGGAAGAAGGCCGAAGAACACAAGGCTAAGCCTGGTTCTGGTCCGACACCCGCGGCAAAGAGGCGCAGCAGCACCATCTCACCTTCTGTAGGTAATGCGCAGAAGAAGCCAAAGGTAGTTGAAAAACTGGAGAGGTCGCGGGCAAAGCCTGCTAAGCATGCTGCTGTCTCACACGGCAAAAGCTATGCAGCGGCTGCAAAATCAGCTGCAGCTGGTGGAACTCGTGCCATGACGGTGACGGCCGAGCAGGTGGCGGTTATCCCTTGCGATTATCCTAGGGAGATGCTGAATACCGACGAGCTCAAGGATCTAGAGAATGCTCTAGTGGATGAAATGGCCCGTGGATGGGAGCATAAGCTCAAGTTCAAGGGCATACATTTCAAGATGGGGATGCTACTAGTCGACTGCGAGACTCCACAAACTGTGGAATGGCTGAAGACAGTGGCACCCAAACTTAGTAATTGGAAGGGAGTGGGCCTTACTGCAATGTGCGGGAAGGAAATACCACGCGCCCATTCAATTACAATATACTTCCCACGAAGCGCTGACCAGGAGCACCAAACCACATTGGCACTCCTCGAAGCGCAAAACGATGGCCTGAACATCAAAACGTGGAAGATATTGAATGGACGTAAAGAGGGAACCGGGCAAGTACTGGGCCTCGGTATCGACCAGCAGTCCTATGACACCATAAGGGCTCAAAACAATTCCCTCAGCTATAGGTTCGGCAAGGTTGCAGTGTCTGGACTTAAGAAGTCGGAGGAGAGTAAGGGGCAAATGACCCTCTCGAATCCAGCTTTGCAGAGTACAGAAGCCGCAGTGGAGCAACCTGATCCACAGCAGGCTGTATAACTTCCTCCTCCTGCTGAACAGGTAACTGAGGGAGAGACACTAGAGGAGTATATGTCCCTCTCGGAGAGCTCGCTCTCTGATGAGGAACATGACATGACGGTTGTAGAGATGGACGAGGACATCCTACTTCGGGAGGATGATGGGGCAACAGCCCCACCTAAGCAATGACCCCCAATCTGAAAATGGCCCAGGTGAACATCCATCGTGCTATAGCGGCATCGGCCGTAATAGCACAGATGTTCACAGCTAACAGACTGGGCATTGTGTTGATTCAGGAGCCGTGGATCCTGAGAGGAGCAGTCAAAGGACTGGCATGCCAGAATGCGAAGGTAATTTGGGACACTCGTGTACTTAATCCAAGGGCCTGCATTCTTATTAATAAAAAATTTAGTTTTATTTTACTTGCAGAACATGCTACGCGAGATTTGGTGCCACTTCAAGTAACCCTTGAACTGGGAGGAGTACTCCGCACCATCATCATCGCATCAGCCTACTGCGCTGGGGACGAACCAGCAGTATCAATGGCACTGCAACGCCTTGTGGAGCATGCAAACAAGCTCCAACTGCCGTTGCTGATAGGATGTGATGCTAATGCTCACAATACCATTTGGGGGAGTACCGACACTAATAATAGAGGTGAGTCATTATTGGAATTTATTTTAAGCTCATCTCTTGAAATATGCAATGTAGGTAATACCCCCACCTTTGTAACTCGAACTAGGCAAGAGGTATTAGACCTCACATTAGGCAGCCGTAGTATGAGTAGATTTGTTAGGGACTGGAGAGTATCTAGTGAGCCATCTATGTCTGATCATCGGATTATTACCTTTGATTTAGATAACACTCGCATCACATGTAACCCAGTTAGAAATCCAAGAAAGACAAACTGGGATCTCTTTGAATCGTCTCTCGAAAATAATTTGGAGCAGGTACATACTAGGAGAGCTCCAGCTTATCATCTAGAATTGGAACACACAGTAGAGGGCATAACATCAGCCATCACAAGTGCGTTCGAAACTAGCTGCCCAATAAGCAGAAGTGCAGAGAAGAATAAGGTACCATGGTGGAGCGACAATCTGTCAAGACTTCGGTCGAAAACACGTAAACTGTTTAACACAGCGAAACGGACTGGAGACTGGCAGGGCTACCGCATGGCACTGACTTCGTACAACAAAGAAATAAGGAAAGCTAAACGAGAAAGCTTTAGGAAATTCTGCGATACAATTGTGCATACTCCTGTTGCGGCCAGAGTGCATAAAGCACTAGCAAAAACAGAAGGGATCTCAATGTCTCTCAGAAAACCGGATGGCAGCTTTACAGAAAATGAGCAACAGAGGGCACGACTTCTATCAGAAACTCATTTCCCTGGCAGTCATCCGAGCACAGACGAAAGGAGCACGACCAATATTCGAAGACCTCGGAAAGAGGATTGGAAAATAGCAACCGAAATCTTCTCCAGAGGGCGACTAGAATGGGCAATTGACTCCTTTCAGACTTATAAATCACCGGGTGTGGACGGAATTCCGCCAGTCCTACTACAAAAAGGGCAAGGTAAATTGCTTCCACATTTGGCAAGAATTCTAAAAAGCAGTCTGGCACTGGGCTACATACCAAACCAGTGGAGACGAGCGAAAGTAGTGTTCATTCCGAAAGTGGGAAAAAAGGACCCAAGTCTACCGAAGTCCTATAGACCAATCAGTCTTACTTCGTTTCTTCTTAAAACGATGGAAAAGGCTGTGGACAACTACTTAAGAGAAGATGTACTAAGTACATCGCCTCTTCATCATCGTCAGCATGCCTACAGAGCGGGCAGATCTACGGAGACTGCTCTGTACCAGCTAACTGAGATTATTGAAAGCGCTCTTGAAGCGAAAGAGATAGTATTGTGTGCCTTCTTGGACATTGAGGGAGCATTCGATAACACATCGCATGATGCAATTATTCGAGCTCTTGATAGAAAAGGAGTAAATAACACAGTATCAAGATGGATGTATGAACTCCTGAGCACAAGATCAGCAGAGACTCACACATCAGAAGGTATTATCAAGGTTAACACAGCAAGAGGCTGTCCGCAAGGAGGAGTTCTATCCCCCCTAATGTGGAGTCTTGTAGTGGACGAGTAACTTGAGAAATTGACGAACCAGGGCATCAATTGTCAAGCATATGCTGATGACATAGTAATTATTGCCAGGGGTAAATTTGAGGGAACCCTATGTGACATTATACAAAGGGGACTCGAAATAACTCGAGATTGGTGCGTAACGGCTGGGCTTAGCCTTAATCCGGCAAAAACAACAATAGTACCATTCACGAGGAAAAGAAAACTTGAACGACTAAGGCCGATAAGGCTATCAGGTACAACACTGACAACAGTCAATGAAGTTAAATATCTGGGACTAAACCTAGACAGTAAACTCATCTGGAAAAAACACACAGAAGAGATAACAAGGAAAGCAACGCGTGCTTTAATGATTTGCCGGAGCCTAGCTGGCAAATCCTGGGGATGTAGCCCGACCATCCTCAGATGGATGTATATTGCTGTTGTGAGACCAATGATCACGTATGGAGCGATTGCATGGGCAAAAAGAACCAGTCTTTCCACCACAAGGAAGACACTCAATAAAGTGCAAAGACTGGCGTGCCTGTGTATTACAGGGGCTATGAGAACTTGCCCAACCGCAGCTATGGAAGTGCTATTGGAATTAACTCCATTGCACCTTATGGTTGAGGAATGTGCAAGTAAAACGATCCTAAGAATGGCCAAAGAAGGAATAGGAAGAGGAAAGTGCATCACACTGAGACAGTTTGACGTACTACTCAAAAAACAACCACTATTGGCCTTTCCTAGAGACGATATCATCAAAAGATTTGATTTTCAAAAGAACTTTGTTACTAAGCTCAGCAATAAGAAGAACTGGAGCAATGAATCCACAATTCACAGACTGAGCAATCACACAACAAAGTGGTACACAGATGGGTCGAGAACTGATGAGGGAACTGGAGCGGGAGTATTTGGGCCTGGAACCAAATATTCTGAACCAATGGGCAAAAGTACCAGCATCTTTCAGGCTGAAATCTATGCCATAGACAGGTGTGTCCAAATTAACCTCGACAGAAACAGAGTCAACTGTGATATAGCTATAATGTCAGACAGCCAAGCTGCTATTATGGCACTTAACTCCTACATCATTAAATCCAAACTTGTATGGGAATGCCTACAAAAACTTAATGAACTTGGTAGGAGAAACAAAATAACTCTCTGCTGGGTGCCTGGCCATCTAGGAATAGAGGGGAATGAAATGGCCGACTCCCTAGCAAGAAAGGGAGCATCAGAAACTTTCATAGGTCCTGAACCATTCTGCGGAATAGGGGATCACACCCTCAAAGAAGAATTTAGGAAACTAGAGAAAGAAAACAGGGCAAGAACCTGGCATAACACTCAGGGCATGAGGCAGGCCAAGAAACTTCTGGGGCAATACAACCGGAAGAGATTCCAAGCTTGCATCGGCATGAGCAAAAATAACCTTCGTATCCTAACGGGCTTCCTAACGGGGCACTGTAGACTCAAGGAACACCTCAGGAAACTGGGTATATCTGAAGAAGGTCTCTGCAGATTCTGCGATGAGTCCAGTGAAATCCCAGAACACGTCACCAAAATACCAAAATAACATCACTTAACTAGAACAGAAAAACAATCGGCACATGGCGTATCTGACAATATGTTGAAATATGTTGAAAAGTTAATTTGCGTTGAGCTTGTTGCGTGAATATGAAACACTAAGGCTCAACACCAAGCCTAAACAATATTCAGGCAACTAGCTGCAAGGCACATTAACGATAAACACAGACGGCCTTACTAATAATCAATCACTAATGTCGACAACTAGTTAGATGTCAGCTTTAGTAAAAATGTACAGCTTTTGTGAAATGGTACCAATAAACAATTAGACCTCCACATTTACTAGTCCTACAACTTTCTTAGAATCTATTACATTTGTTGTCATTGCAGAATTCAAATTTCATAATTTGTTTTCGTGAAAAACAAGGTCAATGGTCTCTTTCACAAGGAGGATTTTATTCTAAAAGAAGGAATACATAAATTGCAATTAAATTTGCCCAACACATATCTTTCCAATGCTCTTTGAGACTTATTATAAGCAAAAAACAAAACACAAAATAGGAAATGCACAAAATATCCGCTGATCTGTCAAATATCATATGCAAATCAGTAATGCCCTATCGTTCGATCGGACACAATTTTCAGTACTTTTATGGTTCTAATACTACCTCGCGATTTCTTTATGAGTGCATTTGTGTCGTAATAAAATCCCTTTCAAATTATTCAATAAACAAAGCACAGTTTATTTGAATGGTTTCATTTATTCGTAGGCTGACGATGCAAATCAAAACTTATTAGTGGTCTAAACATCACAATTGCATTGTTAGCAAGAGAATATTTTTGAAAATAGAAATAATATCTGGCTCATTCATTTCAGAATTAATAACAATCGCACGTAGGAACCGTGTTAAGAACTTATCGCTTCCGGGTTTGAAAATAAATACAATTTAACCTATAAGAAATTCTATGGCTTATATATTACTTAATTCGGGAAACTTAGAAACCGACAAAAGTTGAAATTAAAACTGAAAAATATAAAACGCATATTCTCGTACTACCTGTTTGTTAGGCTGTACTTGCACCCCCAGAAGTTAATAAACTTGTTATTTTGCATGTATTTTGCTGAGTTCTGATAATTCTATTTTTATAACTATATTTTCCGCGAAGGGATCCTTTTCACGCCAACCATTGTCTCATTAGAGATCCTCATTCTCGGTAAACAAACTCCTTTTGCAAAGAGTTTGAAAAGGGTTTGGTTGCAACAAAATATCTACCTGTGTCGCCTAAGGTACTGAGAATTGTTGCAAAAAGGTACCTACAAGCCGTCCAAACTTTGGTAAGAAGATATTTTATTCTGTTTGCGACGACTGTCAAGAAAGTCTTGGAATTATCCCAAACTTATATAAAATTTATTTTTTACTAAGCAACTAACTAGGAAAACCAATCAAAAAGCAACAGAAAGAAAAACACAGAAATATATATTTCACGTGTATAGAAATAAAACAAAAACGCAATATTTTTCAATATTTTGCATACATTTTGTACAAATTTGTGTGTGATAGACTTAAAAACCTTTTGCATTGTTGTATTACAACGAATAAAATTAGAAAGCATTCACAATTTACTAAAATTAATTAATAATTGTAAACGCTCAGGCTGAACAACATCGTATTAAATTCTCTCTTATTTCGAAATTTAATACCGCGATTTTGGATGGTTGGGCAACACTTGTCTTCAAAATGACGTAAGGGAGGATTTATTTAGCTAATGTCCGAGATAAACATGGCTTTCTCAACACTAACATTTAACCCTACAGTTAGCGATAGTCTGGCAACTATATTTGTTTATTGGTAAAGGGATTTTGGGTTTTATTTCTAAACACGTGAAGCATATATTTCTGTGTTTTTTTTATCTTGTTTTACCGCTAGTTCTTGCTTTTTGATTGGTTTTCCTTTTTAAATAGTTGCTTAATAAAAAACTGGGATATTTCCAATACTTTCTTGTCAGTCGTCGCAAACAGAATAAAATATATTCTTACTTAAGTTTGGACGGTTCATAGATTTTGCAACAATTCTCAGTACCTTAGGTGACTCAGGTAGATATTTTGTTGTAACCATACCAAACCCTTTTCAAACTCTTTGCAAAAGGTGTTTGTTTACCGAGAATGAGGATCTCTAATGAGACAATGGTTGGCGTGAAAAGGTTCCCTTCGCGGAAAATATAGTTATAAAAATAGAATTATCAGAACTCAGCAAAATACATGCAAAACAACAAGTTTATTAACTTCTGGGGGTGCATGTACAGCCTAACAGGTAGTACGAGAATATGCGTTTTATATTTCTCAGTTCGAATTTCAACTTTTGTCGGTTTCTAAGTTTCCCGAATTAAGTAATATATAAGCCATACAATTTTTTATAGGTTAAATTGTATTTATTTTCAAACCCGGAAGCGATAAGTTCTTAACACGCTTCCTACGTGCTTCATTCTGAAATGAATGAGCCAGATATTATTTCTATTTTCAAAAATATTCTCTTGCTAACAATGCAATTGTGATGTTTAGACCACTAATAAGTTTTGATTTGCATCGTCAGCCTACGAATAAATGAAACCATTCAAATAAACTGTGCTTTGTTTATTGAATAATTTGAAAGGGATTTTATTATGACACAAATGCACTCATAACGAAATCGCGAGGTAGTATTAGAAAACAATGGAAAGCGTACCATAAAAGTACTGAAAATTGTGTCCGATCGAACGATAGGGCATTACTGATTTGCATATGATATTTGACAGATCAGCGGATATTTTGTGCATTTCCTATTTTGCGTTTTGTTTTTTGCTTATAATAAGTATCAAAGAGCATTGGAAAGATATGTGTTGGGCAAATTTAATTGCAATTTATGTATTCCTTCTTTTAGAATAAAATCCTCCTTGTGAAAGAGACCATTGACCCTGTTTTTCACGAAAACAAATTATGAAATTTGAATTCTGCAATGACAACAAATGTAATAGATTCTAAGAAAGTTGTAGGACTAGTAAATGTGGAGGTCTAATTGTTTATTGGTACCATTTCACAAATGCTGTACATTTTTACTAAAGCTGACATCTAACTAGTTGTCGACATTAGTGATTGATTATTAGTAAGGCCGATTGCGAAGAATTGTAAGGGTCAATGACCCAAAGTAAACAACAGCTGTTTGTTAATACATAAAGTACCGAGATTACTTCAAATGTTCACAGAGAAAATGTAAATCACTTGCTAGTAGATCGTCCACAAACACGGAAATAAAAAACTATTATAACGTTCGCCTAACGAGTTTTACTTTTATTGTGTATTGCCAAGAATTTCTTGTGCAACCATTTAAATCGCCCAATTGCGACATCATTGCAATTCTACCCATTTTTATTTTCCAACTCGCCATCAGTTCGGAACATGGTCCTTCGAGTCCTTTTTAAATTAAATTAAAGACCAGTAGTGTTTTTTTTTTAATCTTATGTTTAAACAATAATTTGAAAAAGTGTGCTGTGGAGTGAGTGTAAAAATACATATCCGATCATCGACGGACAGTCAATCGGCCACAGCATCCAACGACCAACGGATTCAGCCCAACAGTGAAGTACAGTGAGTCAACGGCTTAAACGGATTCAACAAATCCATCAACCGGTGAGAACACTCAGCAATCACAGTAATTACTGTGCAACACAAAGCCTTCTGCAACTGCAACTGAGAGTTAATATACTAAAGTTGCAGTTGCAAAAGCAAACTAAGGTAGGAAAATCATTTCTCTTTTATACAATTGTTTGCAAATTTTACATTACGTTTATATTTCATAAACGCTTCGTAATATAATCTACAAATCCAACGAGCAAACGTTACTTAGACTCAACGGATACAGTAACGCAACTGGACAGAAGAGTCATAACGGCGTGAGAAATTCTACAACAGTCTGCAAGAGATACAACGGTCACATCACCAGCAATCACAGCAAGGAACTGTGCAACGCAAAGTCTTCTGCAACTGTAACTACTAAAGTTGCAGTTGCAAAAGCACAATAAGGTAGGAATATTGTTCCTTTTATCACACCTTTTGCTGCATAAAATACATTAAATTAAATAGTAGTCAGAACTAAATATACATTTTTTGGTTAAAATACTACATACTTAACGCCCATATCAAGTGTATAAAACGTTTAAATCAAGTGCAAATATGTCAAAGCTTTCGAAATACATTGAACGACAAGAGCTTGTACTTAGAGAGTTTCACACTGATTTCGAAGAATTTAAGAAAGAAATCGAATCACGAAAATCAAGGTGGTACATAAACGCGTGTTTATCGGATATGGAGGAGGGCTTTAAGCGAGCAAAACGGGATCACGATGCAATCGTAAATAGTGCGTCTGATCCTATTAAAGACAATTACTTTGAATCCGAAATTTTTTCTAAAATCAAACGCGTCTATTTTACATTTTTGGGAATGTTAAACGACGAAATGGACAAATTCGGTGAAAAATGCAACGCAAATTTAGATGTTTCTCGTTTAAACTTAACAAAAACCTCAATTTGCGACATTCGGCTTCCGCCAATTCAAATAAAGCCATTCTCTGGCAAATTAGATGAATGGTGTGAATTTCACAATTTGTTCGAGAGTATGATCGATCAAAACGTTGACTTGGCTGATATTCAGAAGTTGCAATATCTGAAAACTCACGTGTGCGGGGAAGCGCCGCGTTTAATTCAGCACCTGCCAATCGACGGCAAGAATTATGCAGCGGCATGGGAAATTCTTAATGAACGATTTGAGAATAAACGAAAACTAGTGAACGCGCAAATGAGAATTTTAATGGAACAGCAGAAACTCAACCATGAATCTGCCAAAACTTTAAAGGCATTGCACGATACGAGTACGGAACGTATTCACGCGCTATCCAACTTGGGAATCGCAGTCGAAGCATGGGACGCGATTCTCATTTACATTATATACCACAAAATGCCTTCTCAAACCGAAAGGGATTGGGAAGACAAATTAGGTACTTCAAAACTTCTTCCAGAGTGGAAAGCATTTAATAAAAAGAACACGCCGACGGCGTATTACATCAAATCGTCACCCGAAACAAAGAAATTTCTCTGTCGCCTTTGTAAGGCCTCACATGGAATTCGTTATTGCAAACAATTTCTCAAAATAGAGGTGAAGGCATGAGCAGAAGTGGCGAAGAGAAATTCTGTCTGTTCAAATTGTCTAGGGTATGATCATCATGCATCAAATTGCAATAGCAGCAACAGATGTCAAAAATGCGGTCAGAAACATGTATGCATGTGTAACATCACACACTGCTGCATATAGATTCGTACAATAATAACAACAATTATCAAAATAATGCCCATCAGCCGAGGGCATATCAAGTTCATAATCAGGCATCATACAATGCTCACTTGATCCAAAACTCTAATGAATTTATCCCCCCTATTCTATACAATGAGCAAGGAGGTGCTTCAACTTCTGCACCAAATCTTAAATCACACCTAAACCAGATGAAATCTAAGGTTTTGCTAGCAACAGCGTTGGTTAAGGTATTTTCGTCCAATGGACAGCACCACGTTCTAAGAGCTTTGGTAGACCCAGGGTCAGAGGCTACATTTATGAGAGAGAACGTGGTACAGCTTCTAAACTTAAAGAAGGAACACACAGCGGCCACCGTAACAGGGTTAGGGCAAACTTCAACGGGTAGCTCAAACTGTAAGGTTCAATTTAAAATGTTTTCGTTCACAAATCCCTCATTCTGTCTCAATGTTAGTGCGTATGTCTTCCAAAAATTAACTTCCTTATTGCGAACACAACAGATACAATCAACTTCATGGGGGCATTTAGCAAAACTTCCGCTAGCAGATCCAACTTACAATTACCCAGGGAAGATCGATATACTGCTAGGCGCCGACGTGTATGCGTCCATAAGTCTCCAAGGACTAATTAGGAGCCGTAATGGCTCCCCAGTGGCTCAAAATACCGAGTTAGGATGGATCTTAACAGGAGCCACCAATAGTGCTCCCCACATGACCTCGATAGTAGTGCAAAATCATCATAATGCAATTGATGCTCAACTTAGGCAATTTTGGGAGATGGAAGAGAATATGGAAGAACGAAAAATGACTCAAGAAGAAGAGAGGTGTCAACTACACTTCCAGAATACAGTGAAACGCAGAAGTGATGGAAGGTATGAGGTACGGCTTCCATTTAAGGAGAATCATCCACCAAGGCTTGGAGACTCCAAAAGAGCTGCAATGGCACGATTCTTTCAAATCGAGAAACGACTCGCAGCAAACAAGAAGCTGAGGGAAGCGTACACTCAATGCATCCAAGAATACGGTACGTTGGGACACATGAGAGAAGTCAAGCCAAGCTTCAATGAGGTACATACAAGGAGAACATTACTTCTTACCACACCATGCAGTTTTCAAAGAAGCTAGCACAACCACCAAGTTGAGGGTGGTCTTTGACGCCTCATGTGCAACATCAAACGGAAAGTCGTTAAACGATTTCCTGATGGTAGGCCCACGCTTACAAAGAGACATCATTGACCTCATCGCACAGTGGCGCAAGTTCAAAATAGTCATGGCTGCGGACATCAGCAAGATGTACCGACTAATATGGATGGCACCAGAAGATACTAAGTATCAACTTATTTTGTGGAGAAATAGAAACGATGAACCGATTAGAACCTTCGCCCTGAATACGGTGACATTTGGTACTGCTTCGGCACCATATTTAGCAGTACGAACTTTGCACCAGGTGGCAATGGACTGTGAACAAGATCACCCCGACGTAACCAAGGCGCTCATCGAGGGCTTCTATGTAGACGACTTTCTATACGGAGCCGATAACGAAGAAGCAGCCATTAGGTTACAAACAGATGTTCTTGCTGTATTAAACGCAGCTGGATTCCCTCTACGTAAATGGGCAAGCAACTCATCACAAATTTTGGAGCAGATCCCTTAAACTGACCGGGAAGTGAATATCCCGTTAAAATTCGATTCACCCGATGCCATTAAGACATTGGGCATACAATGGCATCCAGCAAAGGATGCATTCAAATTCAAAACCAATATACCCAAGGTAGAAAAACACACCAAACGATCAGTTCTCGCAGATATCGCTCGCCTATTTGATCCGCTTGGATGGATCTCCCCATGCATCATAAAAGCAAAAAATGATTCTGCAACAGCTGTGGGTATACGAGAACTGTCTTGTGATGCAATACTACCTGCTGAAGTAGAAGGTCCTTGGTTGGAATTGCGAAATAACCTGCAAATGTTCGAAACTCTGGAGATTCCGCGTTGGATCAACCATGAAAACACATCCAGAGTACAACTGCATGGATTTAGTGATGCCTCTGAGAAAGCGTACGCGGCTGTGTTATACGCGCGAGTGGTTACGGATGAAGTTAGTTGGCGACATGTAACAAGCAAGGAAAACCCAGCTGATGTGGGTTCCAGAGGATTAACGCCAGAGGAACTTATGGGCAACCAGTTGTGGTGGCATGGGCCCACATTTCTCAGAAACTTCTCGGCAAAGGATTGGCCAACAATAATCCCAAAAGATATAAATGTGGAAACCAAGGTGCAAGGTAAAATAGAGCAAAATACCCTATCTTTCTATAACACAAATTTTGTAAACACGGTAACAAGTTTGGTTCAGGTAGCATCATATTGCGTTATCATCAATAATGCATTTCTCCAACAATACTCCACCTTGAAACGTCTCGTCCGTAGCGTTGCTATTTGGCGGAGATATTTTTATAACCTAAAAAACGTAAAAGGACGACTGCTATTAAAAGCACACCCAATCACCCCGAACGAAATAAGCACTTCACATGATAAAATGGTAAACATCATTCAAAACGAAACATTTCATGAAGAAGTCAAAGCACTCGGGGAGAAGAAAGGGCTAGCCAAGGGCAGCCAGATACGCAGCTTGAACCCCTTTCTAGATGAAGAGGGTCTCTTACGGGTAGGGGGTAGATTGCTTAACTCGTCACTCCCATTCCAGCAACGAATCCAATAATAATCCATCCATCTCACCATCTTGCTAAATTGATTGTTAGGGACATACACCAACGAACCCTGCATGGTGGCCAACAGCTGATGATGGCCGAATGCAGGCTAACATACTGGATATCAAACCTAAAGAGATCTCCCGCAAGCGCAGACACCTTGGCGAATGGCGTCACTTTGACGTCGGTGCGGGAGCTTAAGCCAACTCAACTGAACCCATCGACGGGATCAACACCACCAGCCATCGGAGCACCTTATTGTATACCGGTCACTGGTGGGGTTTCTTCGGTCGAAGGGGGATGAGGGTTGGTGAACTAAGTCTGCCACCCCTAATCCGAGAGAGTCATGCGACCCGTGCTTATCGGATACGGTTTGCAGTCAGGGGTAACCGACTGTATTATAACGGAGCCTCTCTGATACCGGGCCACCTCAGGGAGTAACTTTGGCCTTACCACGTTATACGGGGCTCTGGCGTGGCGGACGACCCTTTCCCGCGTTACTCGTGGGATATAAAACCAAAAAATAATAAAAATAAACAAAAACAAAAAAATGAACTGAACAGATTGCGGGGTGACACCGCATCTGGTTTGGTTTACCAAGTAGAGCAAAGGCTCAGTGACAACTTGGTTAACTGTCAGCCTGGAACAAGCCGAGGAAGCAGTGTTAGGCAAGTGCAACCAAGCACCAGCCAAAATACTGCCAAATCCAATGTTCCAGTGTCGACACCTTTGTTGGCTAAACGCCTTGAAGCTGCCAGACTGGGAAGTGGGAGCCAAGCTCTAGCTTCTCAGCCTTTGGCCAAGACTGTTGTGGGAAGTATGGGGACGGCAAAGAGCCAAGCTCGTATACCTGAAGCTGTACAACCTGCGGCAGCTACGGCTAAAAGGAAAGGGCGCCTATGCCCACCGATGCCACCGCCGGGCCAGCCTGGTGGTAAGGATGACCCTCTTCGGAAGGGGCTGAGCGGTGCAGGCACTAGATGGTACCTTCGCTACCTCGAAAAGGGCTTTGCACCTGAGGAGGCAAGGAAGAAGGCCGAAGAACACAAGGCTAAGCCTGGTTCTGGTCCGACACCCGCGGCAAAGAGGCGCAGCAGCACCATCTCACCTTCTGTAGGTAATGCGCAGAAGAAGCCAAAGGTAGTTGAAAAACTGGAGAGGTCGCGGGCAAAGCCTGCTAAGCATGCTGCTGTCTCACACGGCAAAAGCTATGCAGCGGCTGCAAAATCAGCTGCAGCTGGTGGAACTCGTGCCATGACGGTGACGGCCGAGCAGGTGGCGGTTATCCCTTGCGATTATCCTAGGGAGATGCTGAATACCGACGAGCTCAAGGATCTAGAGAATGCTCTAGTGGATGAAATGGCCCGTGGATGGGAGCATAAGCTCAAGTTCAAGGGCATACATTTCAAGATGGGGATGCTACTAGTCGACTGCGAGACTCCACAAACTGTGGAATGGCTGAAGACAGTGGCACCCAAACTTAGTAATTGGAAGGGAGTGGGCCTTACTGCAATGTGCGGGAAGGAAATACCACGCGCCCATTCAATTACAATATACTTCCCACGAAGCGCTGACCAGGAGCACCAAACCACATTGGCACTCCTCGAAGCGCAAAACGATGGCCTGAACATCAAAACGTGGAAGATATTGAATGGACGTAAAGAGGGAACCGGGCAAGTACTGGGCCTCGGTATCGACCAGCAGTCCTATGACACCATAAGGGCTCAAAACAATTCCCTCAGCTATAGGTTCGGCATGGTTGCAGTGTCTGGACTTAAGAAGTCGGAGGAGAGTAAGGGGCAAATGACCCTCTCGAATCCAGCTTTGCAGAGTACAGAAGCCGCAGTGGAGCAACCTGATCCACAGCAGGCTGTATAACTTCCTCCTCCTGCTGAACAGGTAACTGAGGGAGAGACACTAGAGGAGTATATGTCCCTCTCGGAGAGCTCGCTCTCTGATGAGGAACATGACATGACGGTTGTAGAGATGGACGAGGACATCCTACTTCGGGAGGATGATGGGGCAACAGCCCCACCTAAGCAATGACCCCCAATCTGAAAATGGCCCAGGTGAACATCCATCGTGCTATAGCGGCATCGGCCGTAATAGCACAGATGTTCACAGCTAACAGACTGGGCATTGTGTTGATTCAGGAGCCGTGGATCCTGAGAGGAGCAGTCAAAGGACTGGCATGCCAGAATGCGAAGGTAATTTGGGACACTCGTGTACTTAATCCAAGGGCCTGCATTCTTATTAATAAAAAATTTAGTTTTATTTTACTTGCAGAACATGCTACGCGAGATTTGGTGCCACTTCAAGTAACCCTTGAACTGGGAGGAGTACTCCGCACCATCATCATCGCATCAGCCTACTGCGCTGGGGACGAACCAGCAGTATCAATGGCACTGCAACGCCTTGTGGAGCATGCAAACAAGCTCCAACTGCCGTTGCTGATAGGATGTGATGCTAATGCTCACAATACCATTTGGGGGAGTACCGACACTAATAATAGAGGTGAGTCATTATTGGAATTTATTTTAAGCTCATCTCTTGAAATATGCAATGTAGGTAATACCCCCACCTTTGTAACTCGAACTAGGCAAGAGGTATTAGACCTCACATTAGGCAGCCGTAGTATGAGTAGATTTGTTAGGGACTGGAGAGTATCTAGTGAGCCATCTATGTCTGATCATCGGATTATTACCTTTGATTTAGATAACACTCGCATCACATGTAACCCAGTTAGAAATCCAAGAAAGACAAACTGGGATCTCTTTGAATCGTCTCTCGAAAATAATTTGGAGCAGGTACATACTAGGAGAGCTCCAGCTTATCATCTAGAATTGGAACACACAGTAGAGGGCATAACATCAGCCATCACAAGTGCGTTCGAAACTAGCTGCCCAATAAGCAGAAGTGCAGAGAAGAATAAGGTACCATGGTGGAGCGACAATCTGTCAAGACTTCGGTCGAAAACACGTAAACTGTTTAACACAGCGAAACGGACTGGAGACTGGCAGGGCTACCGCATGGCACTGACTTCGTACAACAAAGAAATAAGGAAAGCTAAACGAGAAAGCTTTAGGAAATTCTGCGATACAATTGTGCATACTCCTGTTGCGGCCAGAGTGCATAAAGCACTAGCAAAAACAGAAGGGATCTCAATGTCTCTCAGAAAACCGGATGGCAGCTTTACAGAAAATGAGCAACAGAGGGCACGACTTCTATCAGAAACTCATTTCCCTGGCAGTCATCCGAGCACAGACGAAAGGAGCACGACCAATATTCGAAGACCTCGGAAAGAGGATTGGAAAATAGCAACCGAAATCTTCTCCAGAGGGCGACTAGAATGGGCAATTGACTCCTTTCAGACTTATAAATCACCGGGTGTGGACGGAATTCCGCCAGTCCTACTACAAAAAGGGCAAGGTAAATTGCTTCCACATTTGGCAAGAATTCTAAAAAGCAGTCTGGCACTGGGCTACATACCAAACCAGTGGAGACGAGCGAAAGTAGTGTTCATTCCGAAAGTGGGAAAAAAGGACCCAAGTCTACCGAAGTCCTATAGACCAATCAGTCTTACTTCGTTTCTTCTTAAAACGATGGAAAAGGCTGTGGACAACTACTTAAGAGAAGATGTACTAAGTACATCGCCTCTTCATCATCGTCAGCATGCCTACAGAGCGGGCAGATCTACGGAGACTGCTCTGTACCAGCTAACTGAGATTATTGAAAGCGCTCTTGAAGCGAAAGAGATAGTATTGTGTGCCTTCTTGGACATTGAGGGAGCATTCGATAACACATCGCATGATGCAATTATTCGAGCTCTTGATAGAAAAGGAGTAAATAACACAGTATCAAGATGGATGTATGAACTCCTGAGCACAAGATCAGCAGAGACTCACACATCAGAAGGTATTATCAAGGTTAACACAGCAAGAGGCTGTCCGCAAGGAGGAGTTCTATCCCCCCTAATGTGGAGTCTTGTAGTGGACGAGTAACTTGAGAAATTGACGAACCAGGGCATCAATTGTCAAGCATATGCTGATGACATAGTAATTATTGCCAGGGGTAAATTTGAGGGAACCCTATGTGACATTATACAAAGGGGACTCGAAATAACTCGAGATTGGTGCGTAACGGCTGGGCTTAGCCTTAATCCGGCAAAAACAACAATAGTACCATTCACGAGGAAAAGAAAACTTGAACGACTAAGGCCGATAAGGCTATCAGGTACAACACTGACAACAGTCAATGAAGTTAAATATCTGGGACTAAACCTAGACAGTAAACTCATCTGGAAAAAACACACAGAAGAGATAACAAGGAAAGCAACGCGTGCTTTAATGATTTGCCGGAGCCTAGCTGGCAAATCCTGGGGATGTAGCCCGACCATCCTCAGATGGATGTATATTGCTGTTGTGAGACCAATGATCACGTATGGAGCGATTGCATGGGCAAAAAGAACCAGTCTTTCCACCACAAGGAAGACACTCAATAAAGTGCAAAGACTGGCGTGCCTGTGTATTACAGGGGCTATGAGAACTTGCCCAACCGCAGCTATGGAAGTGCTATTGGAATTAACTCCATTGCACCTTATGGTTGAGGAATGTGCAAGTAAAACGATCCTAAGAATGGCCAAAGAAGGAATAGGAAGAGGAAAGTGCATCACACTGAGACAGTTTGACGTACTACTCAAAAAACAACCACTATTGGCCTTTCCTAGAGACGATATCATCAAAAGATTTGATTTTCAAAAGAACTTTGTTACTAAGCTCAGCAATAAGAAGAACTGGAGCAATGAATCCACAATTCACAGACTGAGCAATCACACAACAAAGTGGTACACAGATGGGTCGAGAACTGATGAGGGAACTGGAGCGGGAGTATTTGGGCCTGGAACCAAATATTCTGAACCAATGGGCAAAAGTACCAGCATCTTTCAGGCTGAAATCTATGCCATAGACAGGTGTGTCCAAATTAACCTCGACAGAAACAGAGTCAACTGTGATATAGCTATAATGTCAGACAGCCAAGCTGCTATTATGGCACTTAACTCCTACATCATTAAATCCAAACTTGTATGGGAATGCCTACAAAAACTTAATGAACTTGGTAGGAGAAACAAAATAACTCTCTGCTGGGTGCCTGGCCATCTAGGAATAGAGGGGAATGAAATGGCCGACTCCCTAGCAAGAAAGGGAGCATCAGAAACTTTCATAGGTCCTGAACCATTCTGCGGAATAGGGGATCACACCCTCAAAGAAGAATTTAGGAAACTAGAGAAAGAAAACAGGGCAAGAACCTGGCATAACACTCAGGGCATGAGGCAGGCCAAGAAACTTCTGGGGCAATACAACCGGAAGAGATTCCAAGCTTGCATCGGCATGAGCAAAAATAACCTTCGTATCCTAACGGGCTTCCTAACGGGGCACTGTAGACTCAAGGAACACCTCAGGAAACTGGGTATATCTGAAGAAGGTCTCTGCAGATTCTGCGATGAGTCCAGTGAAATCCCAGAACACTTG
This sequence comes from Cheilosia vernalis, assembly GCA_949126925.1. Classification (NCBI taxonomy): domain Eukaryota; kingdom Metazoa; phylum Arthropoda; class Insecta; order Diptera; family Syrphidae; genus Cheilosia; species Cheilosia vernalis. The sequence continues at coordinate 49,554,608 of OX421358.1, forward strand.
CTGGGATCATGTGGGGCACTGACCCACAAAAGACTGAAATACTTGGGCAAGTACCAACTATCTGATGAGGAAATACAGTCACTAGAGCCAGCTCTCATCCTTAGATTCTTAAAGGAAACTGGACTGGAGAGAGTGCTATAGGACGAATTTCTTCCGCCAAGGAGAAAGAAGAGTACTAAAACCTCTAGAATGATTTCGAAAGGAATTATACTATGAGGGGAACTCTTTTGAGGGAATAAACCACTCTGAGGCGTAAGCAGGGGGTACAATAGACCAAAAGGTCGCAGTACAATAACCCCTCTCAAATAATAATTATAATAACCTAAAGAGATTAGTCAAAACCACCATCCATGAATGTGTGCGATGCCACCGTCATCACGCACAAATACAAGAGCAATTGATGGGTAATCTCCCAGCCGAGAGGGTACGGATCGCGCGACCATTTACCAACACGGAAGTCGATTATGCTGGACCAGTAGAGATCAAACTATGGAGAGGCAGATGCAGCAAGATAACGAAAGGGTATATAGCAGTCTTTGTATGTTTGGCCACATAGGCCATACACATAGAATTGGTCAGCGATTTAAGCGCTGCAGCATTCATCGCAGCGTTCCGAAGATTTGTTGCAAGACGTGAAAGTTGTGCCAACATGTTTAGCGATTGTGGCACTAACTTCAAGGGAGCCAACAACGAACTGAAAAAGGACAGCAGATTTATATCAGCAGAATGGTCGACTGAGGTAGCGGACACACTGACATCACTAAACACAGCGTGGCACTTTAACCCTCCATGGGAGGCTGGTGTTAAATCCATAAAACACCACATCAAAAGAACCATTGGGACAGCCAAACTCACGTTTGAAGAGTACGCGACACTTCTCGCACAAATCGAGGCTTGTCTAAACTCACGACCCTTATGTCGAATGACGTCGGATCCAGACGATCTCACAGTGCTAACACCTGGTCATTTTTTAATAGGTGCACCACTACGAATGCCTCCTGAAAGAAAAAAATATTAACAGCTTGGACAGATGGAGATACATCCAAAGAATCACACAGGACTTCTGGAAACAGTGGAGTACATCATACCTCCATTTGCTCCAACAGCGTCCAAAATGGCTACAACAACAATCAACAGTAAAGGTAGGAGATATTGTCCTCGTCAAAGAAGACAACCTCCCACCGTCATCATGGCTACTCGCGCGGGTCTCGCAACTACACCCCGGGTCAGACGGTCTAACGCGCGTAGTGACCATAAAAACGGCGAATTCCACACTTAAACGGCCAATCGCAAAATTATCCCCCTTGTCGGTATCAAATTCGTCGAGCGAATCAGTAGGCAATATGAACAATACAAAACCCATTGAACAAAAAACCCCAACAACATTAAACCAAACCGACATGAAATCTAATAAACAAACACATAATAGTACATCTAACATAAATATAACTCAAGATTAAACCCTTACAACAATGTCAACTCACCCCTCGATAGATTAGTTCAATCTCTAATGCAGCTGTAGATTATAGACATTATCTCAGACCCAACTTTCGATTAAACAATTCTAATACATTTTTTTCGCTTTGCATGGTACACATTGTAACGGCAACGGATCGAGGAAGTCGAGGAACAGACCAAACAGCAATCCACAACAACAACAATGCACCGGGAAGCTCCCAGAAACACCACCAAGATTGAACCATGTTGCGCTCAGCAATATGTCGCTGGTTGGGCTTGGGGCCAATGCTCGCTATCATAAGCAAATGAGTTTGTTGTGATAACTCAGCATTGTTTCCCAACCAATGCTAATGCACTCAAAAAGCATCGTTGCAATTTGACGTTGGTTGGGCAACAATGCAGTTTGTTGTGATGATTCAGCATTGTTGCCCCATCGATGCCATTGCCCTCGGCCCAGCAACTGCGGCATGCTGATTGGGCGACATGACCCATAGGCTCGAAGCAGACCGATAGGTAAGCGACGAGTCGGTTTTCGAAGTTGAAACAACACGGTCGTCTACATTATATATTACATTTTGGCGCAGCCGGTAAAGTACCGATAATTTTATTTTGTATTTTTGCGAAAATAATTGTGTATAACGATAAAATCTATTGGTTTCTAATGAATATACATGAGTGAAGAATTTTCGGCAAAAACAAGTAACGCAAATCTGTTTCAATCCCCATCTACTTCTTCGTCTTCATCGTTGACCTTGCATTATCACATTTCGAGTAACTCTATCTGTGCGATTGTGTTTCCGCTGTCGGCTAAATGCATTTATCTTATACGTTGATTTCATTTGAAAAGTGAAAAGAGAAATATATTCAGAAAAAAAATATATACGTCATTTGCTACACAAAAGAAAAAAAACAACATCAAGTGTTCACTGGATTTCTCTGTGAAAAAATAAACGACACAGGTAAGTATTATTTGTATTGGTTATAGATTAAATTTCGCTTGCGTTCAAGGCATTCTAGTGGTTTTTGTGCATCTTAGAAATTTTTTTTAATTTTGTATGGAAGCAACATCGCCCAATCCCCAAAGTGAGGTAGACGATCTGAAAGACCAGATAGGACAGTTAAAAAAGCAAAGAAAGGAGCAAAATCAAGAGATTAAAAGGTTGAACGACTCCTTGTTGTCTGAATTAAAATCCCTTACAAACAGCGACGTATTCGCACTCATTAAAGACCAATTAAGCTCACAGTGGGGACAATTTACAAGGTTAGAAACTACCGATGCGATTGTCTCTGAGCTCATTGGTGCTATAAGAAATATAAGGAAAAGGGAAGCTGAGGAGTGCGAAAAAAATACCATTCTTTTGAGGAAGCAAGAAGCGCTGATAAATACTCACGTTCGAAGTCTTGAAAAAACTGAAGAGGAAATCAAAGAAGCTGATTCAGAGATTCAAGCCCTCAGAGAGAAAGTAAATAAAAGCACTAGAGTTCAAGAAGAGTTACGTAAAAAACTAGAAGCAGCTAATGACATTATAAATGAGTGTGAAAGTGAAATTAGTAATTTGAGTTTTTCCGCGATTCAAGGTAAAAAGGAGAACTCAAACTTGAGAGAAAAATTAGAAGATTTGGAAATTTTGGTGCAGGAAAAGAATAGGGAAATAGAATTGCTAGAAACCACTGTGATAGGATTAAAGAAAACATCAGGGACGTTACCGTGTGTAAACTGTACGGGTGATAGGCAAATTGACGACAATTTAGATTTGAGTTCCATAAGGCATAACGAAACGGTAGACATGTCTTACGAGAGGATTGCAAAAATTGTTGCTCGCGTCATACCGCAGTTTTCAGGGGAAAGAACACCGGAGTTGTCGAGAAGGGTCTACGAATTCCTTAATGCTTGCCAATTGGGGTTGAAGTGTGCAGAAGGAGAGAGTGAAGAAATTTTTGTGTCTCTAGTCACTACAAGGTTAGTGGGCGATGCATTTGAACTGGTGCGAACAAATACGCCGAAAACCTTGAAAGAATTGGAAACAATTATTAGAACAGCATATTTGGCTGTAAGTACATTGGACAGCGTAATGCTTGAGATCAAACAGGCAAAACAACATCCTGCAGAGGATATTCAATCATTTGCGAGACGTCTTATGTATTTGCAAACGAAAGCTAAGGAAATAATTAGTTTCCGTTATCATCCAAACGAGTCAGTCGCTCTTATCAAAGAGTTAGAGGCATCGGTTATAACGATTTTCAAGGTGGGTCTTTTTGATCCGGCGTTGCGCCAGTATATGCTCACAACAAATGAGACTGATCTGCAAAAACTAACGGACGCAGCACATAAAACATCTCTTCTTCTATGCCAACAGTATGGTATAACAAATAATTTTAATCCTAACTTACATTCTATGCCATATAATAGTATTTGTAACACCCAAAGCCAATTTAATCAGGGGCTCACTATACCTTATGGAAATTTTCCAAGCTTTCCGTCTAGTATCTCATTAGGCAACCCACAATTCGCTAATCAACCGACTCCACACATAAACAATACAACACAACAAAATTACGTCACACCAGAACATAGCATAGACACACGACCGAAGAAATCCGTTGCGGATACTCGGTCACCGCCAAACAATAAATGTGGATTCTGCAATAAGGCAAACCACACTTACGCGGAGTGCAGAATACGCAAAAATACACCCTTTTGTGATAGCTGTATGGTATATGGCCATGGGCAAGGTAGTTGTCCACGAGCACAGATCCGGGCTACACAAACAAAGGTTAGGAAATGGTGCGAATGGTGTTCCAGAGTGGGACATATAGAAGATAATTGCAATAGCAAAGCAAAATATCTGAAGAACCATTCGGAAAACGCATCGGGGGCCAGGTCAAACAATTAACCTGTGCCCCTAAAAATGTTACAGTAGGCAAACCTCATAAAAACAAACAGCACATTACACACATAGAAACACAAATAAAAAACTTGTCTGGGCAAAACGACAAAAAAAGCTCACTGCAAGCGGCATCAAATTTTTTCACACACAAGTCGGTTGAAAAAACTCAAAACGCGAAAACAAACAGGCAAAACGTTAAGCTAGGTCGGGTACACAACACTCGTAAGGTATTTCTCGATATCTGGCTACTCATGACAAACATTTTTATATTCTGGAATGAGTGTATGGCTAAGGTGGGTAAATTTTCAGTCCGTATGACAAGAAAATTTCAGAAAAATGAGGAAACGGGAATACTACTCGCATTAAAAAATCTTCGTAAGCATGATGTGTTCGTCGAGTTGCCGATGCCAATGGCCAAGTCGGGAAAGATACTTGTTCTTGTCGATACAGGAGCTGACTCGAGCTTACTGAAGCGAACTTCCTTACTTAATGCAAGTAGTATTAACACCAAAGACATAAAACAATTGGGTGGCGTCTTTGGTGGTGTGAGCACAACATTAGGTACAATCACAACAAATTTGTCTTTCCCAAAAAAATTATTCACGAAGTGGAACATTGTCGATGGTCTAACCGAATTACCTGCCGATGGTATAATTGGTCGTGATATTCTCTGGAATCACACGATAATCGACTCAGTTACCAAAAGAATAATATTTTTAGACAGGAATAAGGACAAAATAGTGGATTTGCCTCTTAAATGCTTATCTCCGAGCCCGGCTACAAGAGCCTCACTGAATAAAAAGGTCAGGCTTATCAAAGTTGGCGCTCGGACACAAACCATGGTGTCTCTAGAAATTCCAAATTCAAAATCAAAAGATCTGCTGATACACTCGCAGGAAATTGATGATGGTATCTATGTGGGAAATACGATAGTTAAAGCTGATAACAGCCAAGTCACTGTAGCAGTTTTAAATTCTACAACTACAGACTATTATGTTAGCGAAAACTTTGTACCTACCCACTCAAACTTAAATAATTACAGAATTCTAGACTCGACACCAAAAAGAAACATATTAACAAATTTTGCTATAAAATGCAATAGGGAACGCATAGAACGTATTCTAAAGTCCCTCAAAATAGGCACTACCTTAAATATGGAGGAAAAAATGTCTGTAGAGAAGTTATGTATGGAATACAGTGATGTTTTTATGGTCGAGGGCGATCCCCTCACCTATACACCAGTATTAACACATAGCATTCCAACTAAGTCAGATCAACCTCCGATCAATCAAAAACAATATAGAACGCCCGAAGTCCATAAAATAGAAATAGAGAAACAAGTGCAGGAAATGCTCGATCAGCATATAATTTCTACCAGTAAATCTCCATGGAACTCTCCTCTGTTATTAGTTCCCAAAAAAGCGGGTAGTGACGGTAAGAAAAGGTGGAGGGTAGTAGTAGATTTTAGGAAATTAAATGATGTCACAATAAAGGACGCATTTCCGCTCCCCAGAATCGAAGAAATTCTGGACCAATTGGGACACTGCAAATATTTCTCAACACTGGACTTAGCGAGTGGCTACCATCAAGTTTTGATAGACCCTAATGACCGGCCAAAAACAGCGTTCAGTACTAGCAAGGGACATTATGAGTTCAATCGAATGCCTTTCGGGTTAACGGGTGCACCGGCAACATTCCAAAGAATAATGAACCACATTCTTACAGGTCTCCACGGTATAGACTGTTTCGTATACTTAGATGATATTGTGGTCTATGGTAAAAACCTAGATCACCACAACGAGAAACTTGCGAAGGTTCTTGCAAAGTTAAGACAATATAACTTGAAGTTGAATACGGAGAAATGTAATTTTTTATGCCGCGAAGTGACATATTTGGGCCATATATGTTCAGAAGGAGGGGCGTCACCCGACCCAGCTAAGACGCGATGCGTTGCAGAATTCCCTGTACCTAAAACGGTGAAACAGGTCCAATCCTTCTTAGGATTAGCTAATTACTATAGAAAATTTATACCGCGCTTTTCAAAAATTGCTGCTCCCATAAACAATTTACTAAAAAAGGAAAGTAATTTCGAATGGTCCGAGGAGTGTCAGCAATCTTTCGAGTTTCTTAAAGCCGCCATTTCTTCGCCACCGATTCTATCCTATCCCGATTTCACACAACCCTTCATTTTGACAACTGATGCCAGCAATGAAGCACTGGGGGCTGTGTTATCCCAAGGAAAAATGGGCGAAGACAAACCTATAGCTTATGCCAGCCGATCATTAAACAGTTCCGAAAAAAGGTACTCGACTATAGAAAAGGAATTACTAGCGATAGTATGGGCAAGCAAACACTTTCGCACGTATCTTCTAGGTCGAGCGTTTACTGTTTATACGGACCACAGGCCTCTAATAGGAGTCTTCCATGTTAAAGACCCTACCACGAGACTTCTTAGATTCCATCACAAGCTATCGGAGTATGATTATAAAATCATTTATAAACCTGGCAAGGCTAACTCCAATGCAGACGCGCTAAGCCGAATTCCACAGACTGATACGACCGAAGAAATCAATTCCGTAGAAACCAGAAGCAAGACCAAGCAAAGTCACGAAGCCGTCAGTAACGAATTTACTCGACAAGACAACCGCGTACTTGGCCCTGGGGATATTACGGACAGTAGACACAGAGCCCCACAATCCGAATTGTTAACGGATCCGGAAGAAATTCAAACCGTTCTTCGCGATTTCCATAATTCGGCTCTCGGCGGTCATCAGGGGGTGCAAAGAACGTATGCGCGTATCCGAAAACAGTTTAGATGGAAAAACATGCGAAGGGATATCAACAATTACATTAAGAGGTGCGAAAAGTGCCAGAAGAATAAGTTTGCCAAATTGACTAAAATGCCTATGATAGTAACAGACACTCCTCGCCTACCCTTCGAAAAGGTATACATGGACATGGTTGGTGTTTTGCCGTTAACTCATTCGGGTAATAGGTACATACTAACATTTCAAGATGATCTGACGAAATATATGGCATGTGTTGCTATACCAGATGCCGAAGCATCTACTGTAGCAAGAGCTTTTTATGAGGAAATTATTACACGTTTCCGAATCCCAAGTTTTCTTGTTACGGATAATGGGACAAACTTTACTTCAAAGTTGTTTACTGAAACATGTAAGCTGTTGGGAGTAAAGAAAATCCACATCACTGCCTACCATCCACAAGCCAATGGTTCTTTAGAACGCAGTCACAGACCCTTAGCGGAATATCTAAGGAGTTTTGTCGACAACAATGAAGAAAGTTGGGACCAATGGCTCAGCCAAGCGATGCACGTGCACAATAATACCCAGCATACTGCCACTAAACAGACACCATTGAATAGTTTGTATGGTTTCGAATTCGAAATGCCGACGAATTTGAAAAGACTTCCTGCCCCGTTATACAACGCAGAGAATTACCCTCAACGGTTAAAATACCAATTACAAAGGTCGCATGAATTAGCTAGGAAAAATTTAGATCAAGCTAAAAGAATGTCTAAGAAACAGTACGATCGTCACATAAATCCTGTTTCGTTTGTGGTCGGGCAAAAGGTGCTGTTCCGAAACCCTGTCAGAAAAAACAAATTCTCACCGATCTGGTTGGGTCCCTATGAAATAGTGTCTATAAGTGGGCTGGTGAATTCTGTAATAAAAGTAGGTAGAAAAACCAAGAGGGTGCATAACAACCAACTGAAGCCCTTTTACAATTAATTTTTTTTTTCCCTTTTAACAAATAATTAAAAAACCTATTTTATTTCAGATAAAAGCCGCCGAAAACCTTTTGTTTATTGCTACTTCTTGTTAGGCTAAGAGTACTGTCACTAAAACTGTATTAGTATCAAAAATTAAATTGTTTAAATAGTTGTAAAAGGTTTTTATTTCAATCTTGATATCTGCTGTTAATATTATTTGTTCTGTCTAGTATTAGATTTATATTTAAAAAAAAAGAAATGTATTGTTTATTATTATTTAGGTTAATTTTTGTTATCCTCGAGGCACATGTAGTCACGTTGACCGAAACCTCACCAGCACCAGCACCATTTATATAAATATTCAGCCACATCGATCTGTCTGATGCGTACCTTCAAGTGGAAGTGGATGACGAATGCAAGAACTGGCTCGCTATCAACACACACCGGGGACTTTTCCGTTTCTATCGCCTGCCTCCCGGAGTGAAGTCAGCGCCTGGCGCATTTCAGCAACTGATGGATACAATTCTGTCTGGTCTCGAGGGCGTATCTGCTTACTTGGACGATATTCTTGTTTCTGGAGAATCGGCAGCGCAACACACACACAGACTTCATGCCGTTCTGTCGCAATTGCAAGAGTACGGATTTCGCATCAAGTTGGACAAATGTGTTTTCTTCACATCTTCACTGCACTATTTAGGTCATGTGCTCAGCTCAAGTGCATTAAAGCCTGATCCAGAAAAGACCAAAGCTATTGCGTCAATGCCAGAACCGCAAAATGTATCTCAACTTAGGTCCTTTCTGGGGGCTATCAATTACTATGGCCGTTTCATACTCCAAACGGACCATAAACCCCTGCTATCTATTTTCGGTTGTAAGAAAGGGATTCCAGTCTATACCGCCAATCGACTGCAACGTTGGGCCTTAATGCTTCTCAGCATTCACAAACCACCACGGAAGATTACGTCATCGCGAGCACCACAGTAGAAGACGACGCTTCCGCCCATTTGACACATACCATTCAGCAACTGCCACTTACATTCCACATGGTGCGCAGTGAAACAATGAGCTCACCGGTCCTACTACAGTGCTGCAATACTTCAACAGACGCGAAGCTTTGTCACTAGTTAATGATTGCATTATGTTCGGAGATAGACTAGTTGTTCCTGAACGCTTCCGAACCAAGATCCTGCACCAAGTACATCGTGGACATCCTGGCGTCGAGAAAATGAAGGCAATCGCTAGAGGGTATATTTACTGGCCGCAAATCGACAAGGACATTGAGCAGTATGTGAAGCAATGCACAGATTGCCAATTGGCAGCCAAGTCACCAGTCAAAACTACACTTCAGTCGTGGCCTTTAGGATCTCAACCTTGGGAGCGAGTTCACATAGATTATGCCGGACCTATACAGGACACCTACTACCTGCTGATCATTGATGCCTACTCAAAGTGGCCTGAAATCATTGCCACTACCTCAACAACTGCGACTTCAACTATCAATATATTGAGGGAAATTTTTTCTAGGCACGGTTATCCAAAAACACTTGTATCAGACAACGGAACGCAATTCTGTAGTCATCAGTTCAAAACTTTCTGCGATTCCGCTGGGATTGATCACATTAAAACTACGCCGTTCCACCCTCAATCCAACGGACAAGCAGAGCGGCTCGTCGACACACTTAAACGGTCTCTTCAAAAGTTGAAAAGGGAGGGAACCACCCAAGAGATTCTACAACAATCTTTATTCATGTACAGAACAACACCAAACCGAAGTACACCAAACGGAGCATCTCCAACCGAACTAATATATATACGCAAGATAAGAACGTCGATGGACTTACTTCACCAATCCTGTCCTCCGGTTAAAGGCCTTATCAATGATAAACAAAATCAACAGTTTAACCGTCATCACGGAGCGAAGGAAAGGAACTTCAGCCCTGGAGAAAAGATCTTCGTAAAGCTCTACAAGCTTAACAAAAGCAGTTGGGCTTCAGGCGAGATAATCGAAAGAATCGGAGCTGTCAACTACAACGTCCGGGTCAACACAAGAGACAAACTTGTTCGGGCGCACGCAAATCAACTCCGACATAGAGATTCAACTGAGCAGAGCATTCGATCGCACGATGATCGACTGCCTATCGAGGTACTTCTAGAAGACTTTGAGATCCCACCAGTTCGGGAAAAAACGTCAACATCTACTTATCCAACATCAACTACCACAAATCGAAGCTCCACAACGAGGAAGTCAACGAGAGAGATTACATTTGCTCGAGTGTAGATTAGTATCTTAAAAAATAAATAAATAAACATAGAAATAAATTAAAATAATAGATACATACGGTTAAACACTTTAAACATTAAAGATTAAGTCAGTGGTTAATTTACATTTAGTTTTAAGTCTTAGCAGGTAACAGTAGTTAATGAATCAGTTTGTAATTAGATCACCTATTATGAATTACAGCCTTAATAAATAGTTCAAACAGTTCGATAAGTTCTATAATATAAGCATAATATAGAAAAAAAATATATATATATTGTCCTACATATGTATTAGCATATCACAATCCTTCATAGGAAATTGATTAACAATGTCAACTTGTACTTATAAATAAAAATACTTAATGTCGTACTTTTCAAATATATCCAATTGTCAATAAATATTGTCCTAAATTTTCAACCATTCATGTACGATACACAATCTACTGAATTTCCATTTCAATTTGTTAGTGATAGATATGTTAAATTAAGAATTTGCAAAATGATGTCTTATTTTATAGTTTATGTAAATAATATTTGTTGTTAAAAATTTTTGAAAATAAACTGAACGAGTTGTCGCTTGCTTGTCTGTTTCGAACCTTTCCCGAGGGGGGGGGGAGGGATGTTGCGCTCAGCAATATGTCGCTGGTTGGGCTTGGGGCCAATGCTCGCTATCATAAGCAAATGAGTTTGTTGTGATAACTCAGCATTGTTTCCCAACCAATGCTAATGCACTCAAAAAGCATCGTTGCAATTTGACGTTGGTTGGGCAACAATGCAGTTTGTTGTGATGATTCAGCATTGTTGCCCCATCGATGCCATTGCCCTCGGCCCAGCAACTGCGGCATGCTGATTGGGCGACATGACCCATAGGCTCGAAGCAGACCGATAGGTAAGCGACGAGTCGGTTTTCGAAGTTGAAACAACACGGTCGTCTACATTATATATTACAACCATAATTGAGCCAACACACCAAACCCAGAGGCGGGCAGCATGTTGGGTTCCAACAAACAATTATTTACGTCACCAAAATACCAAAATAACATCCTTTAACTAGAACAGAAAAAGGGTCGGGTGCAACTCATACCCAGACAATTCATCCCCTGCCAAATTTGCCACCTAGCGCCATCTACATCGCAACTTTACAACTAACAACCAATAATCTCATCACTCACCTTTAGAATATGGTGTTACCTATCAATCGTGAATTATGTTGAGTGCTTGGTTAAAGTTTCTTTAATAATTATATTTGTGGAATTTGGAAATATATGTTGGAAAAAGGTAGGTAAAAAATGTATGTAATGTTACATAAGTAGAAGGTATAAGGGTGGGAAATGTTTTATGTGTGTTGTAAATGAAATGGAGTTATACGATTCCAAGACGGTTAATATTATAAATTTATTTCTATCAACCTAAAAAAAAATTTTTTGAGAAAAGAAATTGACTTTTAGCTTCAGAGAATTTGAGAAAATAAAAGTAAAAAATTCGCGCGAATTATAAACCAATGTCGAGCAGTTAAGCTTTGCATATTTGTATGTCTGCTCAATGAACAACTAGATGTTTAGTTCATAAAATAGTTAAATTCGAATTTTGCAAAGTTTACTATTTTATTGCATTCTCAATTTTGTTTCAGATTTTCCGCACACATATTATGCAATGTAGTTCACAAAATATCCGAAATCCGACATGGTGTTATTCGTTTTTTCTGTAAACTTACTCTACGGAGAATCTATAGTTTGCAGTTTGACTCGTTATTGTGGGGCAATGCCCTACTTTGAATGCACAATGCCCTACCTTAAAAATACCAAAAACTAAGATAAATTATTATAATTAAATTGTATGTTCATAGATTGAGATAAAAAAAATTGTAGCGTTATAATCGAGTGTCAAACACGAAGCAAATAGCAACACTATAATGCGGAATGACTGGCTGATTGAGCACTAGTCAGAGATAGTCAGATGAATTAGAAATGGACCAACGGGAGCACTCATATCCCCGAAGTGGGTTACTGGCAACGGAATTTCGACCACAAGAGTGGAAAATCAGGGAACGAACATTTGGTCAGGGAATTGCGAAAACAGTCAGGGGAAATTCACGGCGCAGGGACATAAGTCCACGAGACATAAGTTCGTAGTGGAAGTTCAAAATTTGATTATGAAATTATTTTTAAATATTAAAGCAAATTATTTACGCCGATCTCTAAAGTTTGACAGCCATTCCAGCCTTTGTCTCCCGATTGCTCGTCTTCCTTCTATCTTTCCCTTAAGAATTATTTGCAGAAGTTTGTATTTCTCATTTCTTAAAATGTGACCGAGGTATTCTTTTTTTAATTAGGTACCTACATTAGTTCCCTTTTCACCCCTATTCGTCGTAGAACTTCTTCATTTGTTATTACGTCAACCCAGGAGATGCGTAGTATTCTTCTATATAATGTATTCACATTTCAAAGGCCTCTATTCTTTTAATCGTATCTCTGTGTAACGTCCACGTTTCAGCTCCATATAAGAGTACCGACCAGATATAGTATTTTACTAATCTTATCTTGAATCTCTGCTTGGTCTGACTCTTCTCCCTCTATTGTTATTTTGGCTTTCTGACCCCAATATAGATTTTCAATCACTCTTATATCTTTCATGTCCATATGTTTGTTGCCAAGTATTTCAATAATTTTTTTGTGTTGAACTGTATCAGAAGCCTTTTCATAGTCTACGAAGCATGCAGAAACATCTTTACTCATTTCTAAGCTACGTTGAACTAGCATATTGAGTGCGAATATTGCCTCACGTGTACCAAAACCGCTTTTAAAACCAAACTGAGGAGTCAATCACCCCTATCGTGAAATACGGCGTATTTGAGATTCACTTCACCTACTCGATTCACTTTCACTTTCCGTATACATCGTGGAATCCGCCGGGAGAGACTTCCTTATCGACAGGTATTTTCATTCAAAGTTGGTTCTAAAATCAGCTTCTTTACATTAAATGGCAGCAGAGATAGCACATAAAGCAAAGCAATTTAAAATGTATTTTACAGAAATCAAATTATAAATATTTTAAAAATTTATAGGCTTATATTTGAGTAAAGTATATTATTTAATAACGTGGAAAAAACATCCTACGACAATAAAATATGTGCATATTAAGAAAAACTGTAATACCATGTTCCCACCAACGTGATTTAGCTCATGTGATTTATAAATCACGAAAGGCGTCTCCACCGAACTTTGCGTGTTTTAGTTTGACATCCAGGAGAAAGAGTTCATCCCCTTCGGACAAGGTAGTTCTTTTTTTGTGTTGTTCCCATACCTACCTGCCACAAATAAAACAATTTATGGATTGTATGTTCTCAATAAAAATGCCAAAACTCACGGAAAAACGAAGAATATTGGATTTAAAATAATTTTGTTGACATTTGTTTCGTTTTTTTTTCTTGTTTGTTGAATAAAATTGATTTGAATTGAACTGAATTGAAACAATAACATGTATGTTCGATTTTATTTTGTGTGGATTTGCGATGACAGATATACGTAATTAAAATTTAAACACGTATAAATCGTTAGTAATCACAAAAATGTATGGTAAATCACGTAATTTATGAGTTAATTTAGCTAAATCCCCCACGTTGGTGGGAACATGGTATAAAGGACATATCATGGAACTTTCGGATTCGACGCGAGTTTTCTGAAATACAATCGTTTAATAAAACCAACATTTTCATGTTTTTGATGTTCCGAACACATAACATTTTTGGAAAATCACAACGAACGATAGGATACACAATGAACTACCGGCGTATTTGAAATGTCAATGTTTGTATGGGGAGTTTCGCACTTCTTCTACGATGGTCTTAAACGCATTCACTTTACCGACTGGTGAATCTTTCACTTCGAATGTATTCTACGGTGCAAAGTATTGAATTTGAGTGAAACGTTCCCCTCGGCGTATTCCACGATAGGGGTGAATGCCTTCTTCGCGTTTATTCTATATTCTTTTGTGGATGACTTTAAGGAAGATCTTTAGCGTGTGGCTCATTAAGCTTATTGTTCTATAATCAGCACAATGTGTTGCATTATTTTTCTTCGGTAATGTTTTTTTTTTTTTTTTTTTTAATGTTATGAAGGCAGTTTGTAACCAATCATTCGGAATCTTGCCTGTTCCGAACTGATGGCGAGTTGGAAAATAAAAATGGGTAGAATTGCAATGATGTTGCAATTGGGCGATTTAAATGGTTGCACAAGAACTTCTTGGCAATACACAATAAAAGTAAAACTCGTTAGGCGAACGTTATAATAGTTTTTTATTTCCGTGTTTGTGGACGATCTACCAGCAAGTGATTTACATTTTCTCTGTGAACATTTGAAGTAATCTCGGTACTTTATGTATTAACAAACAGCTGTTGTTTACTTTGGGTCATTGACCCTTACAATTCTTCGCAATAAGTTTTAAATTGACAATCTTATCCCTATTCCCCTACACATAACACATTTGCAAATTTATCGTATTAACGCCCCATATTAAGGGGCCTATGGTGAGAGTGAAACATAACCTATGTTGATACACGATGAACATAGGTTTCTTGCTCGTTGCATTACAACACATGAGAATTAGTTCGAGCGCACCACTCGATTTGCTTAAGGCACTACCTTTTGATAGAAAGAGACAGCTCCTTGTTTTGAGGTCGACAGCTCGGCATATCTGACAGACATTTAGTTCTGATCTTTCGTGTTGTTTGCTTCGTTGTTCGTGCCGCGTGTTAAATGTCGAAATTTCTTTTGTGAATATTATTTAATTCTGTGTTTATCGTTAATGTGCCTTGCAGCTAGTTGCCTGAATATTGTTTAGGCTTGGTGTTGAGCCTTAGTGTTTCATATTCACGCAACTAGCTCAACGCAAATTAACTTTTCAACATATTTCAACATATTGTCAGATACGCCATGTGCCGATTGTTTTTCTTGGTGTCATCGCAACTCATACCCCGCACCTAGCGACATCTACATCCCAACATTACAACTGGACACTTACCTTCTTACTACTCACCCTTATCGTTCGAGTTGTAGTTTATGGCATTTAGACCCGTTTGCTGATACTAATCATAGCGATTTAAGTTCTACTTAAATACTTTATGGGCTAATTTTTCCATGTCATAAACTGTCACATAAGATTTTAAGTGTAACTTAAATCGCTATGAGTAGTATCAGAAAACGGGCCTTAGTGTCAAAAATAAGTGTTACCATATTGCAAATCAATATTTTTTCGAAGTTTGGTGGTGGCTTGAGAATCATTTTGTGAAATAGAGTAGGCAGGTTATATTCACTTATGAATACGGACACACTTGTATGGATGAATATTTTTGCGAATATTTGTCGTTTATTTTCTCATATTTTCTAAAGTTAAAATAATAAGTTTTTGAGAAAAGAAATTGACTTTTAGCTTCAGAGAATTTGAGAAAATAAAAGTAAAAAATTCGCGCGAATCAATTTCTCGTCTCAAAAACTTATTATTTTAACTTTAGAAAATATGAGAAAATAAACGACAAATATTCGCAAAAATATTCATCCATACAAGTGTGTCCGTATTCATAAGTGAATATAACCTGCCTACTCTATTTCACAAAATGATTCACAAGCCACCACCAAACTTCGAAAAAATATTGATTTGCAATATGGTAACACTTATTTTTGACACTAAGGCCCGTTTGCTGATGATACTACTCATAGCGATTTAAGTTCTACTTAAATACCTTATGGGCTACTTTTTCTATGTCATAAACTGTCACATAAGATTTTAAGTGGAACTTAAATCGCTATGAGTAGTATCAGCAAACGGGTCTAAATGCCATAAACTACAACTCGAACGATAAGGGTGAGTAGTAAGAAGGTAAGTGTCCAGTTGTAATGTTGGGATGTAGATGTCGCTAGGTGCGGGGTATGAGTTGCGATGACACCCAGAAAAACAGTCGGCACATGGCGTAGTTGACAATATGTTGAAATATGTTGAAAAGTTAATTTGCGTTGAGCTAGTTGCGTGAATATGAAACACTAAGGCTCAACACCAAGCCTAAACAATATTCAGGCAACTAGCTGCAAGGCACATTAACGATAAACACAGAATTAAATAATATTCACAAAAGAAATTTCGACATTTAACACGCGGCACGAACAACGAAGCAAACAACACGAAAGATCAGAACTAAATGTCTGTCAGATATGCCGAGCTGTCGACCTCAAAACAAGGAGCTGTCTCTTTCTATCAAAAGGTAGTGCCTTAAGCAAATCGAGTGGTGCGCTCGAACTAATTCTCATGTGTTGTAATGCAACGAGCAAGAAACCTATGTTCATCGTGTATCAACATAGGTTATGTTTCACTCTCACCATAGGCCCCTTAATATGGGGCGTTAATACGATAAATTTGCAAATGTGTTATGTGTAGGGGAATAGGGATAAGATTGTCAATTTAAAACTTATTGCGAAGAATTGTAAGGGTCAATGACCCAAAGTAAACAACAGCTGTTTGTTAATACATAAAGTACCGAGATTACTTCAAATGTTCACAGAGAAAATGTAAATCACTTGCTGGTAGATCGTCCACAAACACGGAAATAAAAAACTATTATAACGTTCGCCTAACGAGTTTTACTTTTATTGTGTATTGCCAAGAAGTTCTTGTGCAACCATTTAAATCGCCCAATTGCAACATCATTGCAATTCTACCCATTTTTATTTTCCAACTCGCCATCAGTTCGGAACAGGCAAGATTCCGAATGATTGGTTACAAACTGCCTTCATAACATTAAAAAAAAAAAAAAAAAAAAAAAAAAAAAACATTACCGAAGAAAAATAATGCAACACATTGTGCTGATTATAGAACAATAAGCTTAATGAGCCGCACGCTAAAGATCTTCCTTAAAGTCATCCACAAAAGAATATAGAATAAACTCGAAGAAGGCATTCACCCCTATCGTGGAATACGCCGAGGGGAACGTTTCACTCAAATTCAATACTTTGCACCGTAGAATACATTCGAAGTGAAAGATTCACCAGTCGGTAAAGTGAATGCGTTTAAGACCATCATTGACATCATTGACATTGACATTTCAAATACGCCGGTAGTTCATTGTGTATCCTATCGTTCGTTGTGATTTTCCAAAAATGTTATGTGTTCGGAACATCAAAAACATGAATATGTTGGTTTTATTAAACGATTGTATTTCAGAAAACTCGCGTCGAATCCGAAAGTTCGATGATATGTCCTTTATACCATGTTCCCACCAACGTGGGGGATTTAGCTAAATTAACTCATAAATTACGTGATTTACCATACATTTTTGTGATTACTAATGATTTATACGTGTTTAAATTTTAATTACGTATATCTGTCATCGCAAATCCACACAAAATAAAATCGAACATACCTGTTATTGTTTCAATTCAGTTCAATTCAAATCAATTTTATTCAACAAACAAGAAAAAAAACAAAACAAATGTCAACAAAATTATTTTAAATCCAATATTCTTCGTTTTTCCGTGAGTTTTGGCATTTTTATTGAGAACATACAATCCATAAATTGTTTTATTTGTGGCAGGTAGGTATGGGAACAACACAAAAAAAGAACTACCTTGTCCGAAGGGGATGAACTCTTTCTCCTGGATGTCAAACTAAAACACGCAAAGTTCGGTGGAGACGCCTTTCGTGATTTATAAATCACATGAGCTAAATCACGTTGGTGGGAACATGGTATTACAGTTTTTCTTAATATGCACATATTTTATTGTCGTAGGATGTTTTTTCCACGTTATTAAATAATATACTTTACTCAAATATAAGCCTATAAATTTTTAAAATATTTATAATTTGATTTCTGTAAAATACATTTTAAATTGCTTTGCTTTATGTGCTATCTCTGCTGCCATTTAATGTAAAGAAGCTGATTTTAGAACCAACTTTGAATGAAAATACCTGTCGATAAGGAAGTCTCTCCCGGCGGATTCCACGATGTATACGGAAAGTGAAAGTGAATCGAGTAGGTGAAGTGAATCTCAAATACGCCGTATTTCACGATAGGGGTGATTGACTCCTCAGTTTGGTTTTAAAAGCGGTTTTGGTACACGTGAGGCAATATTCGCACTCAATATGCTAGTTCAACGTAGCTTAGAAATGAGTAAAGATGTTTCTGCATGCTTCGTAGACTATGAAAAGGCTTCTGATACAGTTCAACACAAAAAAATTATTGAAATACTTGGCAACAAACATATGGACATGAAAGATATAAGAGTGATTGAAAATCTATATTGGGGTCAGAAAGCCAAAATAACAATAGAGGGAGAAGAGTCAGACCAAGCAGAGATTCAAGATAAGATTAGTAAAATACTATATCTGGTCGGTACTCTTATATGGAGCTGAAACGTGGACGTTACACAGAGATACGATTAAAAGAATAGAGGCCTTTGAAATGTGAATACATTATATAGAAGAATACTACGCATCTCCTGGGTTGACGTAATAACAAATGAAGAAGTTCTACGACGAATAGGGGTGAAAAGGGAACTAATGTAGGTACCTAATTAAAAAAAGAATACCTCGGTCACATTTTAAGAAATGAGAAATACAAACTTCTGCAAATAATTCTTAAGGGAAAGATAGAAGGAAGACGAGCAATCGGGAGACAAAGGCTGACATGGCTGTCAAACTTTAGAGATCGGCGTAAATAATTTGCTTTAATATTTAAAAATAATTTCATAATCAAATTTTGAACTTCCACTACGAACTTATGTCTCGTGGACTTATGTCCCTGCGCCGTGAATTTCCCCTGACTGTTTTCGCAATTCCCTGACCAAATGTTCGTTCCCTGATTTTCCACTCTTGTGGTCGAAATTCCGTTGCCAGTAACCCACTTCGGGGATATGAGTGCTCCCGTTGGTCCATTTCTATTTCATCTGACTATCTCTGACTAGTGCTCAATCAGCCAGTCATTCCGCATTATAGTGGTGCTATTTGCTTCGTGTTTGACACTCGCTTATAACGCTACAATTTTTTTTATCTCAATCTATGAACACACAATTTAATTATAATAATTTATCTTAGTTTTTGGTATTTTTAAGGTAGGGCATTGTGCTTTCAAAGTAGGGCATTGCCCCACAATAACGAGTCAAAATCTGCAAACTATAGATTCTCCGTAGAGTAAGTTTACAGAAAAAACGAATAACACCATGTCGGATTTCGGATATTTTGTGAACTACATTGCATAATATGTGTGCGGAAAATCTGAAACAAAATTGAGAATGCAATAAAATAGTAAACTTTGCAAAATTCGAATTTAACTATTTTATGAACTAAACATCTAGTTGTTCATTGAGCAGACATACAAATATGCAAAGCTTAACTGCTCGACATTGGTTTATACTGCAGTGGTTCGCAATCTTTTTTAGCCCGCGGCGCACCTACAAGTTTAGTATTTTGTCACGATGCCCTACCCTAGCTATTTGAAAAATGCGAAGTTGACTTAGTTTGGCAAAATTACTGCCATTGCACTATTGCAGTCAAATGTTACAACAGACCAAATAAATTAGGCAAATGCCAAGTGAGGTATTTTTCAAAATTCAGTTTAGAGCGCGAAGCTTAAATAAATTTGTATTTTTGTTAATAACTCCTCACGGCGCGGCGCCCCTCATTACTTTCTACGGCGCACCAGGGCGCCGCGGTGCACACTTTCGGAACCCCTGGTTTATAGCATAGACCTTACAACATCCTTCAACTCTTCTACTCATTTTCGGTTATATAGTCTTATATATCAGATCGATTCTTCAGAATTAAGCAAGATACAGAGTGTTCAACATTAAGAGATTAAAGCTGGTGTACCGCAAGGCAGTGTGCTAGGTCCAGTCTTATACCTACTCTTCACTAGCGATTTGCCTGAAAGTGTAGAAACCACCATAGCTACTTTTGCAGATGACACAGCCGTCCTTGCTGTGGGAGCAACTGTCGAAATAGCAACAAAAAAGCTTCAGACGGCAATAAACAATATTTCAGAACTACAATAAGTTATTGCTATACAAGCAAGTTCTAAAACCAGTATGGACCTACGGGCTCCAATTGTGGGCATGTACATGCCAAACAAACTTACAAAAAATTCAGGTTTTCCAAAATAAAGTACTTAGGAACATAGTTAATGCACCTTGGTACATACGCAACACCGATCTGCATAGGGATCTAAATGTTGAAATGGTTGAAGATGAGGTTAAGAAGGTTGCTCGGAGGCATAGAAATCGGCTTCTCAACCACGTAAACACAGAAATAACAGAACTTTTAAATAATGACAATGTAATCAGGAGACTGAGACGGATTAAACCTCTTGATCTGTAAGATTTAGCTAGGGCTAAGAAATTAGGTATTAATTTCAAACAAAATAAGTTTAAAAATCCGACTACATTTAATAATTCAATATATAATTTGCTGATTAGTCGTACGACTAGGTGCAATCTTTTTCGGGATGGCTAATGTCAGTCCCCCGGGAATTTTTTTAGATGAGTTAAAGTCCATCACTATTTCAGAAGCATCCCTCGCGTATAGCTCTGCAATGTCTTTCGATGATTTTTTACTTCCAGCGAATTCCCAACAAAAAAAATAAAAATTTTCGGTTATGTCTCGCACCCAAAATTTGCTGCGGGGTGCGGGCTCTTGGATATCATGCCTATAAACCGATGTCCATACACGAACGCACACCAATTCGTGCCTTCAATCAACAGCGAAATAGATTCACTACGCTTATATGGAC
Organism: Cheilosia vernalis; assembly: GCA_949126925.1. NCBI lineage: Eukaryota > Metazoa > Arthropoda > Insecta > Diptera > Syrphidae > Cheilosia > Cheilosia vernalis. The sequence goes on from OX421358.1 coordinate 49,575,714, forward strand.
TGAGCGAGTCGAAGAGCGATAGTAATGGGGGATCCACTTATTTATTCAATAGAAGAGAACCTTGGAATGGATGGGCAAGACATTTTAAGTGTTGAAAGAATATTTCGATGACATCAAATTTAGTTTACTGTAATATATTCGCCCGTCGTACGAGACACGGCTACGTAACGAAATATCAAAGATGTATTTCGTCAAATTGGGGTGTGGCTCGCTTCACACGCGGAAAAGATTCCAAACTTCAACTTGTTTTTTTTTTTTATAGCTACGTTTGTTCGTTTTCTCTATCAACGATTGCTGAACACAACGACATCGTGTCGAATGAATCTGAATGCACCAATAGTTGAAAATTTTAATTTGAAGAAAAAATGTATTATAGAGTATTCTATAGGGGGCGCATCTACAAATTTCTGCTGTCCACATCTAGTTTCTGCCTACACCCAGGAACAGGAACCACCAATGTTAAATCAATAAGATTTATTACTTTTGGATTGGTCATGCAGTTAAAGCCAGATGAACGTTAATCAGTTAGGATAAGCCCAATCGATCTTTGGATAATTTGCAGCCAGTATCAAAGCATCTTGCTCCAAGAGCTAGGTAGGAAACTTATGTGGTATTCGATTGGGCGCTCTAAGTGCACTTTTTTTGCTCTTTATGTTCGCTTGGTACAGGAAAAAGCAATCTTTTTGAGATTTCAGAGCACTTTTGCGAATCAAGATATTTTCTCAGATTTACCAATGCAAGTGCGTTTGAGTTTGTTTATGTTGATGGAGTTTGTTTACATTTTTAGTGATTTTTTTCTAAAGCAAAGAAAGGCATTGCATCGGGTGAATCTATTTTTGTAAATAAATATTTAGAAATCAATCGGGACAGATATTTCTAATGTTTTAATACAAAATTTAACCAGTGAATGGAAATCGCATATTCAAATCGCACAAATATCAACACAAAAAAGAACAAGTGACGTTTTTATGTTCGATTAGCCACACGAAATCTGGAATCTAAGAGCAAATCTGAAGAAGCCTAATCGAATACCACATTATTTTGTTGCCCAATTTCTTAACGTTTTATTTCGATTTGCTTGCTCTTACATTTTGTAACTATATGCCAGAAAAAAAGCCAAAGGCTAAGCAAACTTCAAAACGCAATTGACGCTAACATTACTTTTTTAAAATAATATTTACGTGCATATTTGTAAAAAAAACTTACCTTGTGCCAATGTAAGTGGTTCACACATTTTGAAAAAGTATCGTTGACCAACCCCTTTTTTAGCTTCGTGATATTCTAAGAAAATAGTCGAAACTGAATTATAGTTACAAATCAAATTTGCAGTATTGGTTACCTTCTTCCTATTTTCTTATGCGCAGAGGTTTTACTTTTTTCTTATCAATTAGTTCGAAAACTAGAAGTAAACATTAAACAATACAAAATGAAAAATGTTACATACCAAAGATAATGGAATACAGAGATATCTATCTTTCCAGTGGAAGGGCGGCTGCCTACAAGCTGTTTTCCAGAAAAATTCATGAAGTCACACACACCTGCTTATTTCTATTATAGTATATGTGAGTTCATGAATTGGACTTTAATGCAAGAATTCGGTATTCTCTAATGTGTATTTCACTATTTTTTTCAGTTTAATCAGCACCTCCACAAAAACCAAACAAATTCAAAACGAAACACAAAACAATTAAACACTGCGATATTCATAAAAGCAAGATGATTCGCGGTCGGCCATAAGCAACATGCTTTTTTGTTGGTCACACGTATTCACAGACGGGGGTTGAAATTACAAAAACAACAATAGGCGTTTTTCTTTTTTAGTTCAGAGCTGAGCACTGAACAGAGTTCGAGCATTATGAGCGCGCTCTGAACCAGAGACAATACTGAGACCACCAACTTCGGCCGTTTTTCCGTTACTTGCCTACAAGCTACATTACCATGGGGTGGCAAAGTTTAGGTGCGTTAGTATTGTTACATAGAAAATCGTATTGACAAATGTCACGAAACTTCAAAAATTTCAGCTCACCAACACACTGGCACCTAAACTTGACCACTTCCGCTGTGGGCAAAGTGGCTTGCCAGTCACTTCCGCTGTGGGCAAAGTTGCTGGCTGCGTTCATCAAATTTTGTCCGTTAAATTTGAAAATAATTATTACAACTAAATTTTGTATGGACAGTGATCAATTTTAAAAAATAATTGTATATTTATTTGACATAAAGGAAAGATGAACAGTTCTGAAGAATAATAAACACATAAAAACATTTTTAGCGAACATTCGGGAGGCAGTTAATAAATCGAGTAGAATATTCTATCACATAATGTTGCTTAGTGTACTTCTGAAGTTTAGTTATAATTATATAACTATAATTATAAATACTAAGATTAAAATCGTTGCTGTTATTAAGTATATATTATGAGTTTCTTCGTTAGTTTAAACAATAATGGTGAATGAGTAATTTGGTTGAATAGAAAAAAACAACAACTATTATGACAATTGATGAAAATGTACTGAGATAATTAGATACTTATGTGGTATTCGTTTGGGCTTCTTCAGATTTGCCCTCAGATTTCAGATTTCGTGCCTAATCGATCATAAAAACGCCCATTGCTCTTTTTGTGTTGATATTCGTGCGATTTGAATATGTGTAGTCTTCGACACTTTTCGAAGCGATTTCCATTCACTTGTTAAATTTTGTATTAAAATATCTGTCCCGATTGATTTCTCAATATTTATACATAAATAATTTACAAAAATAGATTCACCCGATGCAATGCCTTTTTCTTTGCTGGAGAAAAAAATTCACTAAAAATGTAAACAAACTCCATCAGTTGTCAAACTCAAACGCACTTGTATTGGTAAATCTGAGAAAATATCTAGATTCGCAAAAGTGCTCTGAAATCTGAAAAAGATTGCTTTTTCCTGTACCAACCGAACATAAAAATTGATCTGAGAGCAAAAAACGTGCTCTGAGAGCGCCCAATCGAATACCACATTATTCACCAAATTTGAGTTGAACTTCTTTTAAAAAAAAGCTGTACTACTGAACACTGCCACAGCTCACTGCTGTTGAAACTGACACTGACAGATTTCACCACTGTTGTCAAATTGTTTAATTGGTTTATTTACCTACGTGGGCTTTTTTGGGATTTCAATTGGATTTTATTTGTAAGTCGTAAGTTGAGCGTAAGTAGAATTAAAGTATTAATGAAATATATATTTACTAGTCTTTATTTTAGGAAAATGAACGACGGACGGCCTCCCACAAAAACCCGAAAAGGACGTCGAATTGTATGCTGGGATGTATACGAAATTTCTGCAAACCATTTTATTTCAAAAGAACCATCACCGAAACACCATGCCGAAAGACCATGGCTGATGAAAGAGTGTCGGTCAGCTTGCCTGCCAAAGATGCCAAAAAGCCACTCAGCCTGGATGGGTGTTTAGGTAGTATTAATGAGCACGCAATGGCAGAATTATCGCGTAAGTACATTGAATGAGTTTAAGCCAAATGACATCACAATAAAATGCTTTAATTTAGTGCCAATTTATCAACAAATGTGGATGAAATCGATCCTAACGAAAGTGGTTTTGATCATCTTGTGCCACCGTCTGACTGACTCGATAAATGGAAATAAAATAAAAAAGCTGAGCACTGAGTTTCTAGCAAAGGCGCAACTCTTCGATGCTTTGTTCGATCATCCATTGTGCGATGAGTGCACCGACTCAATGTTGGAACTATTCGAACGTGAGCTCAAGATCGCCGAAGATGAATTGCACGATTATAAGAGATACTTGGAAAAAAAAAATCTGTGGAGAAACTATTCCAGAGCTAAGAAAGGAACCTAGAATCAAAGAAAAAACACCTTTTGGAAGACCGGTGGATTTAAGTTTTTTTTTGGGATACGATGTTCGAAACAGCAATGGTTGCCTCCCATCGGGATACGATGTTCGATACAGCAATGGTTGCCTCCCTAGAGTGCATCATACAGTTCCAGCAAGAGGTGGAAAACCGAGACAAATGGAGAAGGGAAAGATCATTGACCATTCAACGGGAATCTCATACTCAATCGAGTAAGTGTTATGCACCTGTGGTTTTGAATATGCAGTAAAAAAAAAAATGTCTATTTCCAGAATACAATTTAACTCGGAGGAGCTTATACTCACTAAATTAAATTTCGCCTGGCATGGGTCTCATCTCAATTTACGACACAATGATTAGCAGATTTGGACATAGGATCATTTTATTCGGTTTAACTAACCTAACTTGTGTATTATACGTTTATTTATAGTAAATAAAGATTAGTTAATTATATTTAGTTGAAATTGATGGACTTTCCTTTTTGGATGTCGATGGTTCTTCATTGGGTTCATCCAATTTGCCGTATGTGTTAATATCGTTATCTCTTGCCACTGAGGTCACGACAAGCTTCATGGTTTGTAGTTTTTCGATTTGGTCACCGATTGCACGAAGCATGGATTTAAATCCTCCTTTGCCACCGAGCATTTGGAGGTGTATATGAACGGCTGCTTTGTTGTGGATTGTTGTTCGGGGCTGTTTTTCCATTTGGTAGCAAGAAGAACTCTCTACTTCTAAGTTTTGCAGCAAGGAACACTTTAGAAAAAATTAAAAAGTCGAAGAAAACACACATATAGTCGCTTCGCAAATTTGCTGCAGGATTTATTGATTGTTAGTAGTATACAAGACAGTATTTGCCTGCAACCCGAATAAATAAAATTTCTTTAAAGATATGTTAATTTTGAAATCATTTACAATAACTCTGGAGTGTCTCTTTGCTATGGCTGCTTACTCTTTTGGTTTCCTTGTGATAGTGTGGATACCTGAAATGAAAAAAATTAATAATACATTTGAACTTTCTGGGGTATCTCTTTGCTGTGGCTGCTTACTCTTTTGTTCCAATTTTTTGGATTCTGATTTTCTGGTACAACTGTTTACAACTAACATTTTCAGTCCAGGCAGAATCTGATAGAGATCAAAGAACAAGATCAATGTATTCGAATCAAGAAATGCCGGTTGCCATGAAGTAGGAATCTGTAATTGCAAATATTTTTTTTATTTAAAATTACAAAGAGTAAATGGTTCGCTACTTACTTGGACACTGTTCATATCGTCCGAAGACTCATCGGTGGAGCTGCCAATAAATATGTGATAAAAGACTGAAATAAACAACAAGAAATTTAATAGTCGAACTGCTTACAACTATCATTTCCAATCAACATACACTTGATGTGATTCATCCATCTAATTCAATTTCTTGCTATTGTCTCTTGCTTTACTAGCAGCGAACAAGACAACAGAAAAATGTCGTACAACTGTTGGTCGCGAAAGGATGTGTCGATTTTGCGATTCTTCGAGAAACACAAATTCACATCTGCCTCTTCAACGATTTCATTTCACACACCAATTGCCATAGAATTTACACACCTATTGTACATGTACTCAGCCGAGCCTTGCTGAAAGCATAAAGACATTCAAACGAAAAGCCAATTTGACAATCTATAAACAAACCTGCAGAAACTTCTCTACATCTTCGAGAATATTTTGAAATATTTTATCGTTCTTGTACGTGTTGAACCATCCGTATGTTGTTATTTTTATAATAATTTAGACGAATCTGTTTAAGGTTGATGTCATGATTCTCCCAGTCTACCTTGGCTTTGGTTCACATCTCGTGCTCGAGTAGTTCGATAGTTTGCCGGCTCATTGCCCCCTGGCGTGCGAAACTTTCCTCTTGCCTAGTGTTAAAGGTTCAGAAATCAATGTGCACAACTTTTACTATATATGTACTTACATTTTGAGATTGTCCTCCTGGTCACGTTGCTGCTGCGACAATAATTGATCTTCATAGCGGCCGGTTCCTTGCCAATTGGACACGATGCTGCTGTTGCTTGGTATCTTTCTAGAAGTGGATACAAAATGGTTATCAATTCGTCGTCAGGTTCATGTAAATTAAAATCAACTTACAATCACGGTCTTCCTACGCTTTTTGTTATCGATAGGTACGCTTTTGTTCAACGTTCGCCTGTTCAGTTTGTGATTCGTATTCCATGAAATTGGCCATAAACTCTTGTTGGCGTGTATTCTCCTGCAGCTTGGACAAATCTATAAGACATATAATGTATATATTTATTAATTTAAACACTAAAAATACGCGAAAACTTACATTTATTTCAATTTGTTGCAGGAAATATAAAATTGTGTTTATATATTTTGACATTTGTCAATCGACTTCTGTCAAAAGAAAACTCACCACATTTTTTTTGGTTCGCTTTTTTTTTGTTGCTCACACGGATTCTAAATTCAAATTACACCGATAGGAAAACAAAATGGCGAATTTGAAAAAAAATCGAGGGGGCCAGCGGCAAGAGGATTGCCAGTTGGGGGTCTCAGTATGGTTTGTCTATGCTCTGAACCATGCGTGCTCAGAGCGTTCAGAGCAAAGATAATGGAATACAGAGATATATATCTTTCCAGTGGAAGGGCGGCTGCCTACAAGCTGTTTTCCAGAAAAATTCATGAAGTCACACACACCTGCTCATTTCTATTATAGTATATGTGAGTTCATGAATTGGACTTTGATGCAAGAATTAGGTATTCTCTATTGTGTATTTCACTATTTTTTTCATTTTAATCCACACTTCCACAAAAACCAAACAAATTCAAAACAAAACACAAAATAATTAAACACAGCGATACTCATAAAAGCAAGATGATTCGCGGTCGTCCATTAGCAGCATGCTTTTTTGTTGGTCACATGTATTTACAGACGGGGGTTGAAATTACAAAAACAACAATGTAAACAAATGGGTTTTGGGGGGATAGACGTACGAAAGATAACCATCTCTTTTATTCATTCATCTCTGGTTCAGAGGATGTTTTGTTTTTCCTGTTTTTTTTTGTCCTTCAAATGTGACTGGAAGTGTGCATGTACATGTGTACTCAGCTTTTTACTCAGGATGCTCAGTCAATTTATTCTGAGCTCCTAGAGCGCGCTCTGATCATGCTCTGAGCGAAAAAAGAAACACAAATTCGAGCTCTGAAGTGTCTGAGCTAAAAAAGAAACACAAACTTTTTGTATAACAGTTCAGGTTGTGCTCTGAACTAAAAAAGAAATACGCCTAATGTAAACAAATGGGTTTTGGGGGGATGGTTAGGTTAGGTTAGGTAAGATGGCTGTCTAGAGAGACACACTTAGACCAATTTGATTTAGGTCCTTTGTGATACCATATGAGTTAAAGGGGGAAGGGAGGGGGGGGGGTGACGGCCAGAGTGTTATCTAGACCGGACGTTCTAATGGGCATTGTTGCTGTTTTGTGCGTGTGACTTTTGTCTATGACTCCTATGTCTCGTAGAGAGAACCAGGGGCAGTTTATCCTCAGATGAGGGGAGGGTGGCCGAAGCAGCCTCAGACAACTCCTTGAAGAAGTGAGACTGGGGATAACCATAGGACGAGATGTTTTCGGATGTGCGACGGGTGACCGAAACAGTGAACCCCTCACTTTTAATCCTCCGACATCTCGTAGAAATAAGGTGAACCGATATGTATTACCGGTAATGGTTGTATAACCGCCCTTACGTTATGTGCCTTACTATGGTCCTAATAAGGTTGGTCAAGGGTGACCGGTGGACAGTATGCCTTCGAATATGCGGATGGTGACCGTAACGGTTAGACACTCGCTTAGTCCTCTGGCAGCTTGTCAGGAAAGGGCGGATGTTGCAAAAGAGCACGGTAGTAGTGGTGATTGTAACAATCGACCTGTTTGCTACGCATGATTGCAGGGTATTTTGACTTGGTCAAGAAAGGTGAGTTTGACCGAGTGACAGTTTGTTTTGAATGTAGTAAAGTATGACCGAAACAGTCTACCCCTCGATTGTAATTTGCAAAACAGCCCGTCTAAGAGATGGTGGTGCGGTCAGTGGTTAGCTGACGCTGAGTACTTATTGAAGATCATTCGAGCCATTTGATCTTTGTAATGAATTTGCTTATACAGCGTATGTCCATACGAGACAAGTCACTGAGGTCCTCGAAGAAGAAATCCCCTAAGTAGCTTTTTCGCAGCTTTGCAAGAGCTGGGCATGTGCAAAGTAGATGAAGAACGGTTTCTTCTTCCTCCTCGTCCATGCAGCTCCTGCAATCGTTGTAGGGTGCTCCCATCCTGCGTGCATGTCTGCCTATCAAACAGTGACCTGTTAGTGCACCCACTACGGAGCTGAGTCTGATTCTACTTATAGAGAGAAGTCTCTTAGTCCTTTTAGCCTCTAATTTCGGCCAGATTTTTTTGGATGTGACGCAGGTTTCTATGCTGTTCCATCTGTTATTTGCGATCATTATTGCCCTTTTGAGAAGGGAGAATTTGATCGATTGTATAGGAGCGTACGGTTCACTGTTGTTGGTTGGGTGAAGGCCGCTTCCTTGTCTGGCTAGTTCGTCCGCTTTGCAGTTGCCCGTAATGTCGCTGTAACCTGGAACCCAGCACAGGGTTACTGAACATCTGTCCGCAATCTCGTTAAGAGATTCCCGGCATTGTTTTACCAACTTTGATCTAATTGTTGGTGTATTCAGGGCTTTTATGGCTGCCTGACTGTCTATGTAAATAGCGATAGCTTTCCCGTCTATCGCAGACAAGGCAAGTCTACAGGCTGCCTCTCTTATAGCCATTATTTCAGCCTGAAAAACGCTGCAGTGGTCTGGGAGGCGTAGGGCAATGTTGATTTCGGGTGATTGAGAGTATACTCCCGCTCCCGTGCCCTCCGTCATTTTAGAACCATCTGTGTAGATTTCATGTGCGTATCTACTGTCTACTGTGCCATTCTCCCATTCGGAACGTTCTGGGATTATTGCTTTGTACTTTATATTAAAGTCCTCGAAGGGAATAGTATAATCCGTTTTAGTTGGGATTGAGATAGGGAGGATACTCATATGGCCTGTCTGATAGTTAGTCCATTTCTGAGATTCCCTAAGCCTTAAGGCTGCCATAGATGCAACTAATTTCCCGTATATATCGACCGGAAGAAGATGTAGCATTGTGTCTAAGGCAGCCGAAGGGGTGGACCTGAGCGCCCCTGTGGTGCATATACTGGCTGATCTTTGAATACGTTCAATAGATCTGGAATTGCATTTTTTCTCTAGTGCGGGCCACCAGACTAGGATTCCGTAGAACAGAATAGGTCTGACCACCGCAGTATAGAGCCAGTTTGTTACCTTAGGCTGAAGGCCCCATCTGGGACCTAGGGCCTTCCTGCAGGTATGGATAGCTACCGCGGCCTTTCTTGTGCGGTCCTGAATATTTAGCTTCCAATTAAGCTTACTATCTAGTATTACACCTAGATATTTGACATGATTACTAAATTTTAGCTCCTTGTTCTTGAGTTTTGGAGGAACTATATCGGGAATTTTGTATCTGTTTGTAAACAAGATTAACTCTGTCTTGGATGGGTTGACATCAAGCCCAACAGTCTCCGTCCATTTGACTAATTTGTACAGAGAAGATTCCATAAGGTCTCTTATTATATTTGGAAATTTGCCAGATATGGCAATAGCGATATCGTCTGCATAGGCTATAACTTTGCATCCCATGTTTCTCAGGATGGTGAGTGCTTCGTTAACTACTAAGATCCAAAGTAGTGGTGACAGTACTCCCCCCTGTGGTGTGCCCCTATGCACTGACCGAATGGTTTGACAGCTCCCTAGTTCGGATAAGACCACTCTACTACTAAGCATGTTTTCTATCCATACTCGTAGACAGTTGTCAACCTTCAGCTTGCGGAGTGCACAGGAGATGCCTTCTGCTTTGACATTATTGAAGGCGCCTTCAATGTCTAGAAAGGATACCATTACATACTCTTTGATTGAGAGCGATTTTTCTATGGTACCTACTAGTGAGTGTAGAGCTGTCTCCACCGAAAAACCCTTACGATAGGCGTGTTGGGAATCGGACAGGGAGTTAGCTATTAAGTTCTTTCGAATGTATGTGTCAATGAGTCTTTCCAATGTTTTTAGAAGGAAAGAGGAGAGACTGATTGGCCTAAGATCCTTAGGGGAAACATGTGACGTCTTGCCACACTTTGGTATGAAGACTACCTTAACCTTTTTCCATGATGCAGGAGTGTAACCGAATTTTAGACATGTCCGGAAGATCACCTCGAGCCAGGGGGTTAATATATCTATAGCTTTTTGTATCTCTACTGGTATTATTTTATCTGGGCCAGGAGATTTGTACGGAAGGAAACTGTTAACGGCCCAATAGATATTACGGCTGTTGACAATCCCGACCGGTACTTCCCGAGCCATATAACAAGGTAAAGTTGGTGTGACGACATCTATTGTATTACCCGGAAAGTGGGTATTTATGAGAAGATCTAGAGTCTCCTCGTTTGATGAGGTCCATTCCCCATCGGGTTTTTGAATAAAGCTAGGCATAGTTGGAGATTTGGAAATGATTTTCCTTAGCCTGCTTGAGTCGGTGCTGCTTTCTATGCTGCCACAGAAGAGTCTCCACGACTGCCTTTGGGCTTTTGTGATCTCTGCCTTATAATGTCGTAGACTGTTTTTGTATTTGTCCCAGTCCTCTTGTAGGCGAGAGGATTTGGCCGAATTGAAGCATTTCCTACTTTCTTTGCGCAACTTTGCTAGGTTAGTATTCCACCAAGGTGGTTTGCTACCTTTCACGTGCCTACTGATGGGGCAAGCTTTTTCAAAGGCTTCGTTCATCGATTTGGTGACTTTGTCAACTATATAATCAATGTCCGATGGTGAATTCGGTTGGTTATCTAATTGTCCAAGCTTTTGCTTTAGGGCGGAATTATATACCTGCCAATTGGTTTTCCTGGGATTTCGGAATTTTTCAAGTGGAGGACTAATAAGGTCAATTTTAAATTGAATATAACGGTGGTCCGAAAAAGAGACATCTTTTGAGACCATCCAATTGCTTAATGTTAGTTTTAGAGAGTTAGTAACTAAGGTTATGTCTAAAACTTCCTGTCTTATCCTATTGATAAAGGTAGGTTCTGAACCTTTGTTGCATACTATGAGATTAGTTGTCATAATGTAATCAAAAAGACACTCACCCCTTTTATTTGTGCCGCTGCTTCCCCAGGGGGGATAGACGTACGAAAGATAACCATCTCTTTTATTCATTCATCTCTGGTATAGGATATGTGAGTTCATGAATTGGATTTTAAGGCCGTGTGTCAATTGCGCTAAATAATTATCCTCGGATAATTTTTTGACATTTCTGTGTGTTGAATAAAAATTTAGCTTTTGTGAAATTTGGCTGTGTCGATTGGGCTAAATTTTTGAGATTTCTCAGAAGACTTTTGACGATAGCACAACACAATACGAAGCACAATACAAAGAACAGACATACAACTAATTCAATAACAACAACTGATAATATGGATCATAAATTCGATGTATTAATTCCCCTTGATGTCATTGATATTGCTGCGGTATCAAAGCCTTATAAGCCACGATGACTTGCCCCCACGCAGAAGACGAACAAGAGAAGTGTTATTTTATATTCAATCGGTATGAACTCAAACTCCGTAACCGAATCACTTTTTTTTGTCATCATGCGTCCCTATAAATTAAGCAAATTATATTAAAAACCTTATTAATTTTCCTTCATTATTTAGATACATGTTGTAGGTAGTACGGTTTGTTATTTTTTTTTCTTTCGTTAATTTGCTGCCATTTGAAATAAAAAACTCGAACGTAAAAAATTTATCCTATGAAGATAATTTATTATTTTTTGACAGCTGAAGAATTCGTTTTCCACCACGATAGTGCCAGAATATTATCCGAGGATAATTATTTAGCCCAATTGACACACGGCCTATGTGCATAATCGAATGATTTCAATAATGGAGATGTTAGTATTCGAGTGATCTGAATAATCGAATGATCATTCGAATGAAATATTCCATACTCGCATTATCGCATACGCATGTGAGTGAATAACTCGACTTAAAGTTCTCGATTCTTTCAAAGAGTAGTAATAGTAACATCAATTAGTAGTAGTACACTGTTTTATTTCACTCGAGAGCTTATGCATCGAATCATGAAATATCGCTCTCGCTCATCATTCGAATGAAAAAATAAACATCCAAGGAAAGATGGCAAAGCATGCCATGAGAATGAGATATTCACCCCTATCGAGGTATCCGTTCGGAAAAAATTCCGATACGAAAGTCATATCCGATCGAAACTAAAATTGCGTTCGAAGTATCCGTTTCGGAACAAAATAGAAGAAGCATATAAACGCGTTCATTTCGCATTCAAATATTCCGCAGCAATTAGTTGTCGGAGAGCTTCGGAAAAAATGTGCCATGTAGCTGTCAAAAGTAAGTATTATAACGCGGTTCCACGCAATGCGACAAGGTGCGCTATATGTCAGAAGTTTTCCAAAAGTCGTATCAGAACGGATACCTCGAATTAAATTTCTCCGATTTCGTACAGATTGGAGAAAATTCCGTTCCGAACGGATACCTCGATAGGGGTGATTATTATTCATATATCATACTTCATGTTCATACACCCACGTCACAACTCACAAGTCACAAGTAGGTACGTACCGTAAGTCTAATGTCGTTTTCCATTGGGTAAAAAGAAGCGTCCGGGAGAGTCCGGAATCGAAAAAATCACTTCTGTTCTGAAACCGTTCCATTGGCACAAAAAATACTCTTCTGGTGATTCAGAGGAGAGAATTTCGCTTCTGGATTTGAAGTCAGAATCCACTCAAGAAGCACTCACACAAGTGTAGTTTGTATATTTTATACAAGTCAATTGACGGTTGCCGTAGATTATTTTTTGGGATTTCACCAATACTCTTGTGGATTCAATCAGAAGCAGTTTTCTTGTTCCATTGGACTACAGAATTTCCCCGAGTGAAACCAATGGAAAACGACATAAGTAGGTATTATTTGTTTTGGATGTTGGTTGGTTGGTTTTCTAGTAGTTGCCTAGTTGTGTCGTATTGCATTTCTAAAGCTACTCTGCAATTTAAGAATTTTCGCACAATATTTAACAATTGTTGGCTCTCCTAACACTATAATCGTGTTCTGATAGACAGCAGCGTTATATTTTATTGAAATTCATTTGGAAATCACAACGTTTCTAAAAGTTGCAAAGTGCCTTTTCAAACTAAAAAAAAGTAAAGTAGTAACAAATTGTATCATGGTCCTCGAAAAAGTGCCAAATTATTGCACAACGGTCACGTTGGTCAAAGCACGCGGCTCACCCAATCAAACCCAATTCGGAACGTTCCCTAGCGACATCGCCTCAAAAGGCGTTTTTCTTTTTTAGTTCAGAGCACAACCTGAACTGTTATACAAAAAGTTCGTGTTTCTTTTTTAGCTCAGACACTTCAGAGCTCGAATTTGTGTTTCTTTTTTCGCTCAGAGCATGATCAGAGCGCGCTCTATGAGCTCAGAATAAATTGACTGAGCATCCTGAGTAAAAAGCTGAGCACACATGTACATGCACACTTCCAGTCACATTTAATGGACAAAAAAAAACAGGAAAAACAAAACATCCTCTGAACGCTCTGAGCACGAATGGTTCAGAGCGCGCTCATAATGCTCGAACTCTGTTCAGTGCTCAGCTCTGAACTAAAAAAGAAAAACGCCTAAAAACGGCACAAAATCAAGGCACTGATAGATGGAACAGTAAAGAAATGAAATACTTCAGTGGAATGATTTGGGTTTTTGTTGTGGAATTGACTGAGAAGTGGATCGGAAAAAGTTTTTCGTACGGAAAATTGTATAAATTATTTTTCTAGAAAATTTAAAGATGATTTGCTAATTTTTTTTTTTTGATAGACTAACTTTATAATTCATAAGCGGGGAACGGATTTTGTTGACCTAAAAAATCAAAAAAAGGCTATACTAATCTGTGAAAAAGGCATAAATGCCTTTTATTAAACACTGTCCTACCATATACATACATTTTAAAATGTTCTGGCAACAAATGTCTGCGATTGTCCCTCAAAAGAGCTTTGAAAGAGCTGAAGGACCTGTCCACATGGGCAGAGACGAGTGGAGCGTAGTTATCGTCATCGACTGCATCATTTAAAGGGAGTTTGGAGTTAGCGCCATTTACAACACAATTTATTTTTCGGATGCTGTTGAGCCCTTCGTTTGCAGAAAAGACGGCTTTTAACCTTTTCACCACAGCTTCAGCAACTGGTACTTTTGCTTTTTGCGATTTCTTATCGATCCCATTCCATCGGTGGAAAAGTCATCTTTTCCGAAATTTACCACAAATTGTTCCAATTTAATTAAATCTTTGCACGCGTGAAAACAAACACAGTGAAAGTTCACACACAAACGCAGTTGTAGTTGGTAAGAAATTTATCCAAAAAGCCAAACTAAACACAGGCATTTTGCCCAAAAAGGTTTTTTCCATGGTACGTAACTCGTAAACAACAATGCGACATTCAGAGTACTCTATTGGCGAGATTAGTAATTCGTGCAAACTTCGGTGGTGTTTCAGCGATTTTATTTTTTAAAATTTTGTAGTTAAGAAGAAAGTTCACATAAACTTTCAATATGGCCAAAAAAGGCAGAAAAAAACCATATTGGTAAAAAAGGCAAAAAAGGGCAATATGGGTAACAAAAGGCAAAAAAGGCAATGTCAACAAAATCCGTTACCTGGGTATAACTATCATTTCTGCTATCTTCCAGTGATGTGGAACATATCTTAGTTTAAAGCAAGCATTTATTAAAAGCTCAAGTTTTACCAATGCTATGAAGGGTAGTTCCTTCAAGATTTGAGCAGTTATTAGATCATATAACCTGATTTTCTAGATTTTCTATTAGATAGCCTATGAATACATATTCTGATCTTTTCGAGTGAAATATAAGTCATTACGTCTTCTGCTATTCTATCAACGAATTCAATGCGTTGGTTTGCCCGCTAGGTGGAAAAGGTTTAAAAATATTTGTCAAACGTTCCGAAAAAAGTTTAACCTTTTCTTTTTTGTCGCCGAACCATTTCCCATCAAATGTTCTTAACGGGTGATCTTGCACTTGAGGTTTCTTTATATATTTGGCACCCTTCCAAAGTAAGTAGTCTGTGACTTTGTCAGCTGTTAGGTTGCAAAGGTAGTTAGATAGAGATCTATTTTTAAATTCACCGATAATTTTTTTAAGTTTGTTACTTAGTCTATTGAATATAGTTCTATCGCGGGGATATCTTGTCATTTGCCATTTCAGCGAGCTCTTTTCTAGTATTAGTTCCTTAATATCTGTGGGATATTTTACCGATGCTTGTTTATGTTGTTGATAAGTTGGTGTACTATCTTCTGCTGCCTGTTGTATATCTGCAATGAATTGTTCGACTTCGATATCTATATGCCTTGTTGTGACCAGTGGAGATCTTAGGTTAATAAATCGTTAGAGTAATTCTTTAAATTTACACCAGTTCGTTCTTTTAATGGTAAGTCTTTCATTGTTTGTTTGTTCTATTGGCATGCCGATGACCGTTAGAATAACGGGTGTATGATCCGATGACAAATCATCACTGTTTTCAATATTAGTTATTTTCTATTGATTTCTTTCGTTATGTAAAAGTCAATCGGCCTTACTAATAATCAATCACTAATGTCGACAACTAGTTAGATGTCAGCTTTAGTAAAAATGTACAGCTTTTGTGAAATGGTACCAATAAACAATTAGACCTCCACATTTACTAGTCCTACAACTTTCTTAGAATCTATTACATTTGTTGTCATTGCAGAATTTTAATTTCATAATTTGTTTTCGTGAAAAACAAGGTCAATGGTCTCTTTCACAAGGAGGATTTTATTCTAAAAGAAGGAATACATAAATTGCAATTAAATTTGCCCAACACATATCTTTCCAATGCTCTTTGAGACTTATTATAAGCAAAAAACAAAACACAAAATAGGAAATGCACAAAATATCCGATGATCTGTCAAATATCAAATGCAAATCAGTAATGCCCTATCGTTCGAACGGACACAATTTTCAGTACTTTTATGGTACGCTTTCCATTGTTTTCTAATACTTCCTCGCGATTTCTTTTTGAGTGCATTTGTGTCGTAAAGGTTTGTCCAGACCAAATGTTAATTAAATGTTTATAAAATGTTTCCGATTTGCTTCAGAAACATTTCATAAATATTTATTCAACATCTCTTAAATGTTTATTTCAGTCTGGACGCCGATGAAACATTTTTGAAACATTTATGAAATGTTTAATTTTTATCCATTTTTGCACTAAATAATGATGAACTCTAAAGCGGTAGAATTTTTAGCAGCGTGCTTCATTATCATAAAAAAAAATAAAAAAAAAAAAAAATAAAAAGATAATTTAATTAAATGAATAGATAACTTCCTCATTACCTACTCCAAGATTTTTTTTGACATTTTAATTTTTATATTCACATAAATTCACAAAACAGCTCCTACTCTCTGCCCGGAAATATGTGAAACAAAAATTATTTCCCATCACGAATGGGAAACTGCGAAACATAAATAAAATCACACCTTAATAAAATCGGCGCAGTGACATAAGTCCCGAATTAATTTTTCGGGACTTATGTCCCACTTAAGTAGGTCATAAGTCCCGAATAGATTTCGGGACTTAAGACCCATTTAAGTGGGACATTAGTCCCGAATTTTTGTCGTTGAAAATGGGACACAAGTCCCGAATGAAACAAACAGTTGGAAATATTTTGTATTATACTAACGTTTATGTCCCACTATACATTTCCTAAATATACGCCTAAAGACAAAATAAGAAGACCACTCCAAATGCTACGGTTTCGTTATCTCGATATTGTTTTCGAGTCTCGCGATTTTTTTATTTTTATTTGATCAAGTTCTCAAAAACATCGATTTAATGCCTTTTCTCAGAACTTATGTCCTTTTCTGAATTCGATGTTTTTGAGAATTTGATCAAATAAAAATAAGAAAATCGCGCGATTTTTTATTTTTATTTGATCGAATTCTCAAAAACATCGATTTAATGCCTTTTCTCAACACCTATGTTCTGAATTCGATGTTTTTGAGAATTTGATCAAATAAAAATAAGAAAATCGCGCGATTTTTTATTTTTATTTGATCAAATTCTCAAAAACATCGATTTAATGCCTTTTCTCAGCAACTATGTCCTTTTCTGAATTCGATGTTTTTGAGAATTTGATGAAATAAAAATAAGAAAATCGCGCGACTCAAAAACAACATCGAGATAACGAAACCGGTTTGACTATTTGTAACATTTGGAGTGGTCTTTTTATTTTGTCTCTAGGCGTATATTTAGTAGGTCATAAGTCCCGAATAGATTTCGGGACTTATAATCCACTTAAGTGGGACATAAGTCCCGAAAAATGAGTTCGGGACTTATGTCTTCGGGACTTATGTCCCTGCGCCAATAAAATCCCTTTCAAATTATTCAATAAACAAAGCACAGTTTATTTGAATGGTTTCATTTATTTGTAGGCTGACGATACAAATCAAAACTTATTAGTGGTCTAAACATCACAATTGCATCGTTAGCAAGAGAATATTTTTGAAAATAGAAATAATATCTGGCTCATTCATTTCAGAATGAATAACAATCGCACATAGGAAGTGTGTTAAGAACTTATCGCTTCCGGGTTTGAAAATAAATACAATTTAACCTATAAAAAATTGTATGGCTTATATATTACTTAATTCGGGAAACTTAGAAACCGACAAAAGTTGAAATTCGAACTGAAAAATATAAAACGCATATTCTCGTACTACCTGTTTGTTAGGCTGTACTTGCACCCCCAGAAGTTAATAAACTTGTTATTTTGCATGTATTTTGCTGAGTTCTGATAATTCTATTTTTATAACTATATTTTCCGCGAAGGGAACCTTTTCACGCCAACCATTGTCTCATTAGAGATCCTCATTCTCGGGAAACAAACTCCTTTTGCAAAGAGTTTGAAAAGGGTTTGGTTGCAACAAAATATCTACCTGTGACGCCTAAGGTACTGAGAATTGTTGCAAAAAGGTACCTATAAGCCGTCCAAACTTTGGTAAGAAGATATTTTATTCTGTTTGCGACGACTGTCAAGAAAGTCTTGGAATTATCCCAAACTTATATAAAATTTATTTTTTATTAAGCAACTAACTAGGAAAACCAATCAAAAAGCAACAGAAAGAAAAACACAGAAATATATGCTTCACGTGTTTAGAAATAAAACAAAAACGCAATATTTTTCAATATTTTGCATACATTTGTACAAATTTGTGTGTGATAGACTTAAAAACCATTTGCATTGTTGTATTACAACGAATAGAATTAGAAAGCATTCACAATTTACTAAAATTAATTAATAATTGTAAACGCTCAGGCTGAACAACATCGTATTAAATTCTCTCCTATTTCGAAATTTAATACCGCGATTTTGGATGGTTGGGCAACACTTGTCTTCAAAATGACATAAGGGAGGATTTGTTTAGCTAATGTCCGAGATAAACATGGCTTTCTCAACACTAACATTTAACCCTACAGTTAGCGATAGTCTGGCAACTATATTTTTTTATTGGTAAAGGGATTTTGGAAAGTGTGGAGTCTTTTCGTAAAGTGCCAGACTAAAGTTGATTATTGGTAAGGCCGAATGAGGTCTGGTATTTTCGCTTTAGTTGTTACTAATCTTGATCCCCAGTAGGTAAGTTTCGCAGTGAAATCACCTCCAATGATAAATTTATTGCCTAGAGATCGAAAAAGGTCATTAAGATCTTCCTCTGTAGGCGAATGCCTTGGTGGGCAGTATATAACAGCTATGTTGAATTGCTTGCTTTTATTCATAATTCTTATTGTCGCTACTTGCATAGGTAGTTGGTTTTTCTTTTTACAGATGGATGGGGAGAGTGATAACATAGGTACCCAGGGATTGTTATCCTTGTTCACTGCTTAAAGTGGGTTTCAGAAATTAGGTAGACATCAATGGGGCATATTCATAGTTATAATATAAACCTGGGTCTAACTAAACTGGAGTCTAAAGTTAACCCACAGGTAAAACGCAACTGCTATTCATAAAGAATTTGGCAGCTCTGTTTAATTAGACCCGAGTCTAACGTGTATTCTACTACAAATCTATTACATAAATACTCTAACAAAGAAAGTATTAAAAGAGCAAGAGAACAAAACTGGTAGGAAGCAGAAAAAAAAATGTTTGTGTGAGGTGGTCCGAAGTCATTGAAACGATGTCAAAATGATTTCAACAAAAAAAAAACAGCTGCTGGATATAACAGAACCCCGAAGCTAAAAGACCAGTGGCATCGGATGAAGAACTCACCACGGAAAAGAGTAAGCCAAATGAGAGTAACACAAAGAGCAACTAAAAGTGTAGTTGTTTTTGAAATTCATAAATTTTCTTTTCGTTCACTTGGTTTTGACGTTTAATGGAGTTAAAAACAACTTAAACATACGTTCTGTCGTGTTTAATGTTAGACTCGAGTTTTTCGTTTAGACATGGGTTTAAATTGTCTATGAATTACATAAACTCCGGTTTAGTTTAGTTATAACATAGAAATAGCTTATCAAAGATCTATGAATATGCCCCAATGTGTTTATTGCTTACAAATACCAGAGATGTGTTGGTGTAAACCGTTTGCATTCCAGTTTGCGACTTTCAGATTTCTAATCATGATTATTTTTTTGATTTCTTCCTTTGGAAACTTCTTTGCCCAGTAGCTTAATTTCTTTATCTTGATTATCCAATCTTTGAATAATAGTAGAAAGCATTTCCTTTACTTATAGTTCTTCCTCTTTACATGTATTATCACAATTTCGGAATACGATTTGGTATTTACAATTGGCGTATTTGTTTTAGCCGCAATTGGGATTTTGTCTACTTTAGTGTTTTCAAGATTTACCTGTAGCTTGTTTCTATTTTTGAGAGAGTTCTGTTGGAGTTTGCTAGTACCTCTATTTTTCTTTTGTTAAATTTTTTTTGATACCGGACAGTCTCTATAATTGCTGGGTGATTTCCATGCCAGTTTATGCATTTTACTTTTTCATCTTTTTTTGTGGACAGCTATTTGTTGGATGTTTTCCTTCACATTTAACTCACGCATTGGGATACTGAGTTGGTTCTTCTTCGGAGTGGCTCAATC
This sequence comes from Cheilosia vernalis, assembly GCA_949126925.1. Classification (NCBI taxonomy): domain Eukaryota; kingdom Metazoa; phylum Arthropoda; class Insecta; order Diptera; family Syrphidae; genus Cheilosia; species Cheilosia vernalis. The sequence goes on from OX421358.1 coordinate 49,595,847, forward strand.
TTGACAACAATACTCATTATTGACTTTTCTACCTTTTCAATATTTTCTTGATTGTGAAAGGATAGCATAAAAAGTGGTGTTTAAATTACCTGGTGAAATTGAATAAACGGTATGTGCACGACTTGCACTTTACTTCGTTTCCGAAGCGCTAAGAATTGATGAGGTGCCAACTTCCCATAGTATTTAGTATATATAAGTTAGAAATTAAGCGTAACATAAAATGTAAGGCATCCACCGATACGTATTTTTTCACACAGTTTTAAATGTCTCGCGCAAGCAAAACAGCGACGAGGCATATTGATGAAAGTATACGTATCGGTGGTTGAGTCAGTTCAAACAGAACAGGCAAATGACAAACAGCCGGCCTTACTAATAATCAATCACTAATATCGACAACTAGTTAGATGTCAGCTTTAGTAAAAATGTACAGCTTTTGTCAAATGGTACCAATAAACAATTAGACCTCCACATTGACTAGTCCTACAACTTTCTTAGAATCTATTACATTTGTTGTCATTGCAGAATTGAAATTTCATAATTTGTTTTCGTGAAAAACAAGGTCAATGGTCTCTTTCACAAGGAGGATTTTATTCTAAAAGAAGGAATACATAAATTGCAATTAAATTTGCCCAACACATATCTTTCCAATGCTCTTTGAGACTTATTATAAGCAAAAAAACAAAACACAAAATAGGAAATGCACAAAATATCCGCTGATTTGTCAAATATCATATGCAAATCAGTAATGTCCTATCGTTCGATCGGACACAATTTTCAGTACTTTTATGGCACGCTTTCCATTGTTTTCTAATACTACCTCGCGATTTCTTTATGAGTGCATTTGTGTCGTAATAAAATCCCTTTCAAATTATTCAATAAACAAAGCACAGTTTATTTGAATGGTTTCATTTATTCGTAGGCTGACGATGCAAATCAAAACTTATTAGTGGTCTAAACATCACAATTGCATCGTTAGCAAGAGAATATTTTTGAAAATAGAAATAATATCTGGCTCATTCATTTCAGAATGAATAACAATCGCACGTAGGAAGCGTGTTAAGAACTTATCGCTTCCGGGTTTGAAAATAAATACAATTTAACCTATAAAAAATTGTATGGCTTATATATTACTTAATTCGGGAAACTTAGAAACCGACAAAAGTTGAAATTCGAACTGAAAAATATAAAACGCATATTCTCGTACTACCTGTTTGTTAGGCTGTACTTGCACCCCCAGAAGTTAATAAACTTGTTATTTTGCATGTATTTTGCTGAGTTCTGATAATTCAAATTTTATAACTATATTTTCCGCGAAGGGAACCTTTTCACGCCAACCATTGTCTCATTAGAGATCCTCATTCTCGGGAAACAAACTCCTTTTGCAAAGAGTTTGAAAAGGGTTTGGTTGCAACAAAATATCTACCTGTGTCGCCTAAGGTACTGAGAATTGATGCAAAAAGGTACCTATAAGCCGTCCAAACTTTGGTAAGAAGATATTTTATTCTGTTTGCGACGACTGTCAAGAAAGTCTTGGAATTATCCCAAACTTATATAAAATTTATTTTTTATTAAGCAACTAACTAGGGAAACCAATCAAAAAGCAACAGAAAGAAAAACACAGAAATATATGCTTCACGTGTTTAGAAATAAAACAAAAACGCAATATTTTTCAATATTTTGCATACATTTGTACAAATTTGTGTGTGATAGACTTAAAAACCTTTTGCATTGTTGTATTACAACGAATAAAATTAGAAAGCATTCACAATTTACTAAAATTAATTAATAATTGTAAACGCTCAGGCTGAACAACATCGTATTAAATTCTCTCTTATTTCGAAATTTAATACCGCGATTTTGGATGGTTGGGCAACACTTGTCTTCAAAATGACGTAAGGGAGGATTTATTTAGCTAATGTCCGAGATAAACATGGCTTTCTCAACACTAACATTTAACCCTACAGTTAGCGATAGTCTGGCAACTATAGGTTTGTTTGACGTGGGCACTAGTGCGCACTAGTGCGCACTGGGTTAACCCTGATGTGTTCGATATAGCACTGAACTCGCCCTGGTACTGAAAACCTGTGTTTGACATGACTTCTAGGGCGCCCTAGTTGTGCACTGAACTGACCCCAGTTATTTTGTCGGGGCAAGAACTCAGTGCTGAGTTGCGCTGTCATTTCGCTTGCTGTTATTCGTTTATTTGAATATCGTAATAAAGATAAATACAATAAATTTGATATTCAAAAGGAAATTGTTTGAAAACAACAACGTTTATGGACTAAAACCTTATTTTAAAGATAAATGGAATGAAAAATATCTGTAATCAAAGCTATTTACATTTTTTAGTGCATCGCATATATTGCAAACAGTTTTATCAACTTGTTTGCATTATGGCAAGCACAAGATCAGAATTGAGTTCACTCATTTTTAACAATAAACAGAACAAAGTGTTATCATCTTCGTACTTCGTTCACCAAAACATAAGTATTTTTCAAATTCAAAAACTGCCACACTTAAGGGCAGCATATTTTGCGTTCGATATGATGGCCGAATTTTCAGGGTTGTGCAGGTTTTTGGGTAGGCGGGAAAATCAGCTGACACTTCTCAGTGCGCACTAGTGGGCACTGGTGCTAGCCACGTCAAACAAACCTTATATTTTTTGTTTATTGGTAAAGGGATTTTGGAAAGTGTGGAGTCTTTTCGTAAAGTGCCAGACTAAAGTTGATTATTGGTAAGGCCGAGTATATAATATTTTAATTAAATTATTTTATGTGATTTTGCAAGCTTTTAACAGTTTGTTCTAGATTTTTCCTTGCTTTGTGTCAACAACCGGCTGAACTACATTTGCAGTGAACATGCCCATCGTCGGTTGAATGCAACTGCAGCGGATTGGTATATCGTAGGTTGATAAAATTTTTCGTCTCTTGTTACCCATCTGAATTCCTTTTCAAGTATTCCAGATATTGTTTTTGTATCCGAAATTTGGATTTATAGCTTTGAAAAAGACGATTATAATATACCGGGTTTTCGTTTCTTTCCCAACTGCAACGATATCTACGCTGCAGGTGGTGTCGGTTGTTTTATTAAAGAAGACTACTCAGTTAGTGAAGTAAAGAATGTCGTTTTTACGAGTGCTGATATTCTGAAAGTTTCTATTGTGGTTAATAATGTGGAGTATGTGTTTTTATGTGTTTATCGACTGCATTCTTTTAATGTTGTGATGTTCATAGAAGAATTTACATGTCTCTTAGAAAACCTTAAATCTAAAAACTTAATTATTTTGGGAGATTTCAATGAAAATTTATTAGAAAGCACTGATATAGTATCGAACTACTTGGGTCTGTTATCAGCACATGGTCTAACCAGTTTCATTAATGAACCTACTAGGACTGTCTCGGGAAGATGCTTAGACCACATTTTTGGACGATTTACCAACTTCTCGTCGAGCTCCTGCGAAACATGTTTATTTGATTTTAAAATAAGTGATCACACAATGACGGGGATATTAATAAACACTTTTCGTAAAAAAAACATTCGTCATACACGAAATATAGAAAAAGAGATAAAAAAAAATTGATTTACTAAAGCTGAAGAACAATCTCCTTTATGAGTTTTGGGACGATGTTTATTCGGAAAATGATGCCTCTGTATCTTATAGTCTTTTTATTGATTGCATCAATAAACATATCGAAGATTCTTCTTATACAGTTCCTATGAGGAAAAAAACAAAACGACTAAAGCCATGGATTACACGGTATCTCTATAACAAAGTTAACTGCAAGAATAAACTTAGAATCAAGTGTTCTAAGCATCCGAACAATCTTAGACTCAGAAAAAGGTATTCGAAATTGTGCTCACAACTCAAAAAAGAAATTCCAGTTTGCCGCGATAACTATTATCGTTATAAATTTTCTTGTGCTAAGGGAAATTTAAAAAGTGAATGGCAGGTAGTAAACAGCATTCTTAACCAGTCCGCCCGTACCAAGATACCCACTACAATCCGTATTGATGGGTGCGAAGTTTCTGACAAACTTTCTATAGCTAATTGCTTTAACAGTTATTATACATCAATAGCTATGACAAAAAGTTCACTGCAGGCTTATTCGTAGATATCACAAAAGCCTTTGATATGGTTAACCACTCTATACTGCTTAGGAAACTTGAAAATGCTGGATTTCGAGGATTTATACTCGATTGGTTTAAGTCCTACCTTTCTAACAGACCTCAAAGGGTAAAACTCGATGAAACAAGAAGCGACATCCTCCTTTTAAATATGGGAGTACCTCAAGGCTCTGTGCTAGGACCCATCATGTTCCTCGTGTATATAAACTCACTTTTGGAACTTAAGTTTAAAGGAATGCCTACTGCTTTTGCAGATGATGTAGGTTTTTCCTACGGAGCTGAGAGTGCTTTAAACCTGGTATCTGATTTAAATTGGGATCTAAATATATTGAGGATCTGGTTCGCCGAACATAAATTGTGCATAAGCTCTAAAACAAAAGTAATGTACTTTAATCTATCTTCCACTAACGCTTCAAATGTAGATTTGAACTATCACGCTCCGGAGTGCACAAAGTACAGTTTCCCAGGTTGCACATGTGCCTCTGGTTCTCTACCAACTTTTTGTAGCATGCTGAGTTGCAGTGAAAATTGCTTTCTGATAGAGAAAGTTGATCAATTCAAGTATCTGGGGCTCATTTTTGATCCTAAGATGAGCTTTGCAGATCATACGGAGTCCTTAAAAAAATATTTTCGGTGTACTCTCAGACATTTTTTTTACCTAAGCAATGTTTGTTCAAAACAACTTCTAAAATCTATATATTACGGTATCTTTCATTCAAAACTTCAATATGGTATAACTTGTTGGGGAGGTACACATGCGATTAAAATCAAGCCTCTTCTAATTATGCAGAAAAGTGTTTTAAGAAAAATTTGCCGAAAACATCGTCGACACCCTAGTTTTCCCTTGTTTCGAGATATCCGAATACTTCCAGTCCGTCATTTGTATTGTTTTAAAGTTCTAAAAACTTTCTTTAGGAGATCAGTCAATCTTAATTGCAGATTAGTCTCCGAACATAACCTACGTAGAAACTTTTTGAATGTTGTATCTGTACCTTTTTCTCGTACAACTGCTTTTAGAAACTTTTATTTGATATCATCTTGTCGTCTTTTTAATAAGCTACCACTATCAATTAGAGCCTCTACTTCCTCTGGAAGACTTGAAAAGTCTTTAAGGCATTGGCTTTTTGACTTTAATTACGCGGAATTAGAATCAGTTCTTTCTAACAATTTGGTATAACTTAAAACTTAAAGTTTCAATATTTGGATTTTTTTTTTTTTTTTTTTTTTTCTTTCTTTTGTTTCTTTGTACTTTTATTTTTATTCTTCTGTATTTTCTCTGAATTATATAATGTAATGGGCACCCCACCCATAGTTAATATTTTTATAATTATACGCATTGAAGTGGCATTTGACACTATTTTTAAATACTTAATGTATATAAAATTAAAAAATGTCACTGCTCATTTATTTCTATAATTCTTCATTTTAAAATACTCTTAAGCTTGTTGAATGTTGTATTGCTTTGTTTTTATCTGAAATAAATGTATCTATCTATCTATCTATCTATCTATCTATCTTATTTTGTCATTGAACTCTGAATTTGGAAAGGTTACGAAGTGCAACCAAAAAGAAAGAAATTAATTATTAAGTATTATTATTCATTATCAATAGGTATTTATTTATTAATGTTATTTAGATATAAAACAACCAACCATGGAAATAAAATAATTATAGAAAGGGAAGACGTTTTTATTTTGGAAGGAAATTTCGTTCGCCAACCTTCGAGTTCAGTCGCCATTTGCTGCAACCACATGCAGCAGCCGCCGTCTACGACACTTTGAGTTCAGCTTGCCATTCCTTGTAGTAGCTGTTTGATTGCAATTTCGCTTGTTGGTTTCGATTCCAGAACTGTGCAGCTAGATTTCCAAAACTCCAAAATGACGGCCAAATTACAAATCTATTCTGGAAAGAGCTTTTTCGCAGTTTTTGTAGATATTTGGTGGACAGCGATGGACTTTCCAACAATACATACCACACGGACAACAAAAGCCTTGAATAAGAATCGAAATGGAAACCTACTTCCATGGCCGTTATACTCACCCGATCTGAACAAGAAATTCTACGAAGGAGGAAGGCATGATGAAATGGAAGTGACTATTGAAGGCATACAATGAGCTTAGTCCAAAATTTCGCTAGATTATTTGACAGCACTCCATGAATCTCTTCACATGACGCTGTTTGATGTGAGTCAGCTATCAGGAGGTACTACCCATTACTAAAAACTGTTGCTACTCTTTGAATAAAACCAACATTAGGTTAGGTTAGGTTGTATGGGGTTGTGAGATCGTTACAAAAAACCTGGCACCATAGCGGGCCCATCGCCATCCCCAGGGAACCGTTACGGTTAAAAACCTAAGCCAAATCCCCCAAATAATCATCTCCGCAGCTTAGAGTACGGCCATAATCTCTGCCTGGAATACACTGCATGTGTCCCGAAGTCTCAGGGCCAGATGTAAGTCCAGTTCACTGGAGAATATTCCAGACCTTGTGCCCTCGTTTGACTCGTAGTCCACACCCTTCGGCCCATATTCGGAGTCTATTGAGGGCTGTTTCCATAAGTTCACTCATCGTGTCTAGGCATTTTCCTTGAACAATGATAACTACGTCATCAGCGTATGCGATGACTCTGTAACCTGCATTGTTTAATTCTTTAAGTATATCATCAATGACACGCACCCAAAAGAGGGGAGAGATAACCCCTCCTTTGGGTGGGCCTCTAGTAACGGATTTTGTTATCGGACTGTTTCCGAGAGTGGATTTGATATTTCTCGTCGAGAGCATTTCGCATAGCCAGTTGATGATGCGTTGCTCGACATTTATCTTTTCCGAGGCGCTTTTGATTGCGTCTCTCCTGACGTTATGTACAAAAAGGCAGCTAATGCAAATTCTTTCGCTGCCTTCGATTTTGCCTACTACCTCGTGTAGAGCCGTCTCTACTGATTTACCTTTTAGATATGCATGCTGATCATTGCATAGAGTTCCGTTGCAACAATTGCTTCTTATATAAATGTCAATAAGCTTTTCAAATGTCTTGAGGAGAAATGACGGCAGACTAATAGGTCTGAAGTCTTTCGCTGAAGTATGACTTGGTTTACCCGCTTTCGGTATAAATACCACTTGTACTGCTTTCCATGCCCTAGGTACATAGCCTAATCGCAGGCATTGTGTAAAAACCAACATTTATTTATACAAACAAATTTTGTATTGTTTTCAAGCTTTTCACCTTCTACCAGGTAGATTTACTGTTTGTAATTTAGTGAGCCAAAAAATTAGGTAAATTTTATGACCTTTTTGAAGAAAAGCGTGAGTGGATATTTGGGAGGGCCGTTCTTGTGCTAGATCGACAATGACGATACACGACTAAAACGAGCTGATGGCTTGACATGACTCTTTTCATCGTGTTGTCTTTCAGCCTTTTCGGCTCAACTAGAGTTTTAAGGTAACAATTTGTAATTATGTCTACGAATCTGGCGTCAGAACAGCGGGGGACGTATAAACTTGAGTAATTAAATTTTTTGTACCGGCTGGTGGAACTGCACCGAAAATTTAAATACCCAATAAAACATACCTATTGAATTCTATTTAAATAAAGAAAATGTAAATACATATCGACCTAAACTAAACATAACTATTGTGTGAGCTACCATAATCCAATAAAAAATTCTTTAATAATTTGAGTTAAGGGCCCAACCCATAGAATCCGTCGCGTCCGTTGCGGCAAAGTTTTCGACTGACAGGCTGATAGAATACACACTCTCTTATGGAGGGTGTCCCATAAGCAGCGCACGTGCCGGAGCGACGGATAAAGTAAGTTTACTTTCTACTTTTCTGTCCGTCGCCTCCGTTGACAATTGGCACATCGTGAGAAGATTCCTTTTCATTGGTGGAAATATTGAGCGCGTGAGAGAGGCTGTCATCGGTGCTCTTATATTGTGGGATTTCTTCCTTTTTTGGGGAATTTCGATGTCCGAAAAGCCTTAAGTGGGAAAAAGAAAAATCTAAAAAAACATTGAAAAAAAAAAATTTTTTTTCTAAATTTCATCAAAATAAGTATCTAGATTTCACCATGATAATCAACACATGTGATGTATGTACATAAAAAATAACTTTTTTAAATCACCTTTCAGCAAGATTTTTAATATCAAAATTTTCTAGTACCAAAAAGAAGTCATTATGATATTAAAAAAATGCGATTTTTATACCAAAGGTTATTTAATGTGATTATTTATCCGTATAATAAAACTTTTACTTTTAAAAGTTAATTTTTTTTCACAAAAAAATACCTATCAAGGGAATTATTTGAAAGGGAATTTGACTACGTTGGAAAGGGAAAAATTCCCACGTTTCTTGGGACAAATAGGTATAGAGTACTGAGACACTGTCACTTAGCGTATGCGACGGATTCTATGGGACAGTTCGTTCCATCAAATACGGCAATCCGTCGACGCAACGGACGCGACGGATTCTATGGGTTGGGCCATTTAGGCGTTAAAAGACAAAGACAAAGCGTAAAGTTTGATTAGAATTCTGTAAAAAATGAAAGTAAAAAGTAAATTAATTTGTCAATTTTCATTCATTGCTAGTGACTGCCTCTTCTTCTACTTTCTCCTTTTCAGCAGTTAAAGAACTTTCGAGCAAAGAAAGCATATATTTTCTTCGCCATTATCTCTTCGCTCTTCAGTTCCGATCGCCACGAACATTCCCCCCGTCCGACTTGCTAAGCCGCTCTCTCCTGACCTATACCGAAACTACACCTGTGGCTCCACCTTGGCTCACAAAAATGTTAATGAAGGGTTTTTCAACAGAGACGCTACAAAAGTAGAGCGACAGGGACAGCAAACGACGCCGAATTTCTCGCCGCTCTTTTGACATTTCTCCTCAGTAAGGTTTGCCATTTCATGATGGAAAGATATACGAGCCAACAACGAGTCGAAATTATTAAAATTTACTACCAAAATTCGGAGTCAGTGGCCTCAGCGTTAAGAGCGCTATGCCCAAAAATCATCGGAGGCTCATTTCTGGCTGAATGGCTTCATCACTAAACAAAATATGCGGTATTGTTCAGGCAGCAATCCACACGTACTCCATGAGTCATCATTGCATCCCGAAAAAATTACGGTTTGGTGTGGTTTATGGGCCGGCTTCGTCATTGGGACGTATACTTGGAATACAGTGGAGATTGTTGGGCTACCGGATATAAACAGATCAAATGCAATAGATAAAGCTCAAGCTTTTCTCGGATGCACTTGGTGAAAATATAACAGAGGAACAAATAGACAACTTTTACATAAAGAAAATCAGAAGCAGTAAGTCGAAAGTGTCTTCTTCTACTGGAATAAACTCAACAGGTGTTGAAGTTCTATGTGTAAAATTTTGCTCGCATAACACCAAACTTAAGCTGATGAAGAAAAAAGTGGAGAACCTGTTTGGAAATAATTACAGCGACAAACCTATATACATAAATAATAGTTTATCTTTTCACACCCGAGAACTCCGTAAAGCTGCTGGGATCGTGAAAAAAACCAAAGGCTGCAAGTTTTTATGGTTACAGAACTCTGAACTTTTAATGAGGAAAAAGGAAGGTGATAAAATTATAAAAATTAATTGCTTAGAAGACTTAAATAATCTTTAATTTAAATGCCGTTTGATATTTTTCATAATTTTGATCCTGATGATAATGTTGTATCTTTTTGTAAATTTGAAAGGGATATATTACCTAGCGTTTTTCAAAGTAGTCATAAATACCCAAAGAGTTTTTTAAGGTCCCGTACCCAAAGGGAAAAAACGTAACTTTATTAGTTTCGCTCGGATGTCTCTCCGTCTGTCTGTCTGTCTGTCTGTCCGAACCCACTAAGCCAATTTTGTTACCAGGTCTATCTCAAGAACCGATTGACATAGGAGGCTAAAATTTACACACAACATCCGCTATAACCTCTAGTTAAACGACAAATACCAATGGAACCAATACATCGATTGGTTTTCGATTAATTAGTAATATGGTGAAAAAAATATTTTCATTCGCCCAAAAAACGGTTTATTTCTTGATTCACAAAAAAATACATAAATTCCTTTTTTGTAGATCATGTTCTTATCTATATATGTGCTGAATACTGTTTTGCCGAAAAGTTAATAGTTTACAAGATATTTTCAAAAAAGATAATTTTACCATGTAAAATACGTTGCTCTCATAAGTTTTAATCTCTACTACGCAGTTGTGCACAATTGACCCCATCAAAGACAGAACCCCACCAGGGTTCCCGCCTGCTAATTTCGTTGGGGAATATAATACATTTTTTTGGGGAGTACAGAACAAAATAAAAGTTATATTTTTAGTCAATAGTTTTTAATTGGGACAGGTCGCATACAGAATGGAAAACTGGCGTGGGTTGGGTACTAGGTAATAATTAGAAAATGAGATTCATGTGCGAGTAATTTTTGAGAGTAAAAATATTAAGTAATTAAATTAAACTAAATTGTGATGAATTCATGAGGAGGGGAAAGATTGAATGATATAGATTTCAAATAATATCTGATGTGTTGGACTTTAGCCAAATACGGAACCTTCGGTGCGCGAGTGACACTCGCACTTGGCCGGTTTTTTTATTATTCATAAGAAAATTCGCAGTCTTCGTGCTAATTTCGATTTATTGTTGGTCCATATTGAATCGTGTTCAAATAAGCCTGATCTTATTTTTATTTCTGAAATTTGGATATTTGATGAAGAGAAAAGTAATTATAAAATACCGAATTTTTCGCAATATGTAACAGTTCCTATTCTGCTGGTGGTGTTGGGGTTTTTCTTAATATTGGCTGTGATATTGTTAATACAAATTTGGAAACCGCGGATATTATAAAAGTCACATTTAATCTAAATAATGAGAAGCACTGTTTTTTGTGCACTTATAGGTTTCATGATGGTAGTAGAGATGTTTTTCTGGAAGAACTTAACACTTTGTTGTTGGGTGAAAAATCAAAAAACCTTATTTTTCTTGGTGACATAAATATTGACCTTCTTTTGAAAACCCACTTCGTGGACAACTATTTAATGCTTTTACCTGCTAATAGTTTGGAATGCTGTATAAGTAAGCCCACCAGAATTGGTGATAATTCAATGACATGCATTGATCATATTTTTTGCAGGAGTAGTTTATCTCGGAATGTTAGATTAGTGAGTTCAATAACCGATTTAGGAATCACGGATCACTGTTTGACTAACCTTCATTATTTGGATATTGTCAATGAAGATGAAAGTGATGTAAACTATGTGCATGTTAACAAAATTGATTTTGCAAAGCTCAACTTGCTTTTGCGCTTTGAATCTTGGGACAGTGCCTATTGTGAAACTGATCCTTCTATTGCATATGATAATTTCTTAAAAAAATTGGGTACTCTACTTAAGAGTTGTAGTATTAGTTCAGTTAACTAACAATAAATCTAAACGTCTGAAAGAGTGGATGACAGATCACCTATTGGGCAAAGTAAATGAAAAAAAAAACCGGCCAAGTGCGAGTGTCACTCGCGCACCGAAGGTTCCGTATTTGTCTAAAGCCCAACACATCAGATATTATTTGAAATCCATATCATTCAATGTTTCCCCTCTTCATGAATTCATCACAATTTAGTTTAATTCAATTACTTAATATTTTTACTCTCAAAAATTACTCGCACATGAATCTCATTTTCTAATTATTACCTATAGTACCCAACCCACGCCAATTTTCCATTCTGTATGCGACCTGTCCCAATTAAAAACTATTGACTAAAAATATATTACTTTTATTTTGTTCTGTACTCCCCAAAAAATGTATTATATTCCCCAACGAAATTAGCAGGCGGGAACCCTGGTGGGGTTCTGTCTTTGATGGGGTCAATTGTGCACAACTGCGTAGTAGAGATTAAAACTTATGAGAGCAACGTATTTTACATGGTAAAATTATCTTTTTTGAAAATATCTTGTAAACTATTAACTTTTCGGCAAAACAGTATACAGCACATATATAGATAAGAACGGGTTGGGTTCGATATCCCGCTTTTTATAATGCCGATTCTTAAAATCCCGCTATTAAAATCCCGCTTTTTATAATCTCGCTTTTTATAATCCCGCTTTTTTAAAATCCCGCTTTTTGAAATCCCGCCTCTTATTATCCCGTTTTTTATAATCCCGTTTCTTATTATCCTGCTTTTAGAATCAAAAGTAGTTGTTTTATTTTCAAAAATCGCGCGATTTTTTAAAATAAAACAACTACTTTTGATTCTAAAAGCGGGATAATAAGAAAATTCAAATAAATTAAGCAATGAGTGTTTTTTTTTTTTTGAAATGTAGTTTATTTTAACATTTATCATTTTTAGAGAAAGTAACAAAATAAGAAATAAATAATAAAGTAATAGATATGACAATCTTCAATAATTAAAAAATATATTTATATAGTAATGTTATATGATTTTCTGCAAAAGGGAACAAAAAAAACTTCAAACCATTTACAGCAGTAAATGATAAGTGTAAAACTGTTAGCAAGAGGTAGGTTTTTATGTGCATTATATATTATTCGGCCCTAGCGAGGTATCCGTCGGAACGGAAAATTCTCCGCAGCGCATACTCTGTCGGAACAGCAAATCGCATTCGAAGTATCCGTTCTCGGAAAATATAATTTATTGAAATGCGATGACGCATTGACTTCACATCCTCGTATTGTTTGGTGCTTGGTTTTTCGCTAGATTTTGCACTGGAAACACAAATTTAGTCAATAAATACAAACAAATTCGTTGCTATATTGTTTATTATTAATTTATTTAACACTTTACCGCAAATCGTGAATAAATTCCGCGACTCATTGTACTCGGAGGATATCGTAAAAAAATTCTGCAACCAATTTCTCTCGGAGGATATCGGAGCCTAGCTGTCAAAAATTAAACAAGAAAATGCACATCATCGCACTTCAACGTAATTCGCCGATATGCGTTGCAAAATGTCGGAACAATTCTCCGAACAGTTGTTCCGAAGAATACCTCGCAGCAAAAATCCTCCGAATCGTATAAAATCGGAGAATTTTCCGTTCCGATGGATACCTCGCTAGGGCCGATTATCTACATACTATTTTCGCAATGCGTAAAAACAATGTAGAATAGCCGAGTTTTTTTGAGCTTCGATCTCAGCAAAGCAAAGTAAAGTAGGATTTTCAGCACGCAATTACAACAACTACATTCCAATTGACACTTCGGGACTCGCAGTAGTTGTTGTAATTAGCGTGCTGAAAAGCCTACTTTACTTTGCTTTGTTGAGATCGAAGCTCAAAAAAACTCGGCTAATATTAAGCAAAAACAAATGTGTGCTTACAGTAAAAACTAAAAACATTCTGATGCATTTTCTTTTTGGTCGAGTAGGTATTTTTAAATACATATATAATAATATAATATAGAAAAGCGCATATAACCAACACCTATTTTTTTGATAACAATGTTTTGTAAAAACGGGATTAGCGGGCTTTGGCGGGATTTTAAAAGGCGGGATTATAATAGATCGGGATTTTGAACAAGCGGGATTTTAGAACACGGGATTTTAAAAAAACAGTATTTTAGCAGACGGGATTTTAAAACTTTTTTTTCGGGATTTTTGAAAAGCGGGATTTCAAAAAGCGGGATTCCGATACGCTCCCGATAAGAACATGATCTACAAAAAAGGAATTTATGTATTTTTTTGTGAATCAAGAAATAAACAGTTTTTTGGGCGAATGAAAATATTTTTTTCACCAGATTACTAATTAATCGAAAACCAATCGATGTATTGCTTCCATTGGTATTTGTCGTTTAACTAGAGGTTATACCGGATGTTGTGTGTAAATTTTAGCCTCCTATGTCAATCGGTTCTTGAGATAGACCTGGTAACAAAATTGGCTTAGTGGGTTCGGACAGACAGACAGACAGACAGACAGACAGACAGACGGAGAGACATCCGAGCGAAACTAATAAGGTTACGTTTTTTCCCTTTGGGTTCGGAACCTTAACAACAAGTTTCGTCTATAAAATGTAAGAAATATCCAAATAACATTCAATTAAAAGCTGAGTACAAAAAAATATGCAAACTGTATCTAAAGAAATTAATGCCTGTAAAGAAAATTATTATGTTAACGAGCTTGACAAAAACAAAGGTAATGTCAAAGGTGAGTGGAGAGTCATTAACAAAATTCTAAATCGTAGTTCTCAATCTGTGAAGCCCTTAGTAATTGAAGAGGATAATATTAGGATTACTAATACTACTAAAATAGCAAATCGTTTTAATGACTTTTTCATTTCAATAGGTAAAAATGTATCTACAAAAGTTTTTGGACACATCAATGAGAGTCTTGACAGTGCAAAAGGTACAGTAAAAGACCGATTTTTAATTTTATTTTTTGATCCTATTTCGTCTGGCGAACTACTGCATCAGATAGATAGATTGATAGATAATTGATTTATTATTTCTTTTCTTGTTTATGTTACAAATTCATTTAACAAAAAATCGATAAGCATGGCATTGCCGTCTGCCTGATTGACATTTTAAAACGTTTAATAACAAATGTGCTTTGTATAATTCAAACTTGTTTATAAAAAATAAATAAAAATAAAAAAATAAAAAAATTTAGAATATTAATTGCTTGGGTTTTGGTATTATCAACTTAAAAGGTCTCATTTATGATTTTCTCTCGATAGATTATTGCTGATTTATAATAATAAAAAAGTTTTTCAATATCGCTTTCGCAATTGAGGAGCGCTAAAACTTCTTCTTTTGATTTAGTATTGCTACCTAAAAAGTGTCTTCTTATTTCTTTAAGAATCGGGCATCTCCCGATAAAATGTATAACATCTTCCCTCTCTGACAGATTACAAAGGCTGCAGTAGATTGGTAAGTCAGGGCGATGTGGGATATAATTTAGCCGTATAAGTTCTCCTCTCATTTTAAATAAAGACGATATTATTTCTTTACTGTTGTTGTTTTTGAAATAATTCTTATCACACAAATTATGGTTTAAAATGCTGTATGTAGATCTGTGTACTGATGATGTAGCCATATTTAGACAATCTTTTCTGTACTGTTCGTCCACTTTCGCAATGATATTATAGAGTACATCATTGGAGTATCTTCCTGTCGCATCTACAAAGTTGAATTCTATTCCGGCATACATGGCAAGTTCCTCTAATTTCCTATACCACAGGGTTTTCCTTTCAATTGTCCGCATTGCAATGATTTTCGGAAGTCTGTTATCTGGCATCTCTAGAACTCTAGTGAGATAATCAGCATGTAGTTTCAGCGTTTTTATGAAAAGTGGTGATAATCCTGTTTCAATGTTTATCATATAATTTGGCGTTGTACCTGGTAAGCTGAAGTTTCTTTTAATGAAATACCTAAGCAGTTTCTCCACTGTTTCATATTGGTTGTATCCCCAAGATTGTGCTGCATACATCATTATTGATTCAGCTACGACTTGAAAGACTTTGTACTTCACGCAATGGTCGACGAAATTATTCGAAAAACATCTCTTCCAGGTTGCTCCTATGGCACTTTTTGCTTTTATTAGTCTGTCTTTTAAGTGAGGTTCCATATTGAGATTACAAGTTATAATAACTCCCAGATACTTGTATTGCTTCACAGTTTCGATAAGCTGTCCGTTGAGATGCCATCTCTCGTTTCTACATAATCTACCACCAGATCCCTTTTTAAAAATCATTATTTTTGATTTTTCGAGGTTTACTGTAAGATTCCACAATTGGCAATACGAATAAAGACGATTAATCATACGTTGTAAGGATTCTGGTGAATATGCAAGGATTACCACATCGTCTGCAAACAACAAGGCCTTTATCAAAACTCCAGCTACTTCTATTCCTCCAGGGAGAAAGTCAACAAGGTCGTCTATGTACATGGCAAAGAGATTTGGGCTAAGTGCACATCCTTGCCTTACTCCTGATGTTGAGTCGAACCATTCCGAATTCTCGATTCCAGTCCATACTGCTGATTGGTTTTTGTCATAAATATTTTCGAGAATCTTCCCAAACCTGTGACTCATTCCGGCATTGTACAGCTTACAAATTAGAGCTCTTCGATCGATGTTATCAAAGGCTGCCTTGAAATCAACAAAAAAAGCGAATAATTTCTTTTTTTGCTCGATGAACGACCCAGCAATGTTTTGCAATACGAAGATATTATCTATGGTTGAATATCCCTTCCGAAATCCAGCTTGATACTCTTTGATCAATTTATTGTTATCAATCCACTCTGACATGCGATTATTTAAAAGTTTTGTAAATAATTTGTAGGATGAGTTCAGAAAGGATATTCCTCTGTAATTTGCTGGATCTGCTATATCGCCTTTTTTATGAAAAGGGAATATAATAGCTTCCTTAAACTGCTGCGGTACATGGCCCGTTTCTAGTATTTGGTTAAATACCGTGGTTATTTTGTCGATGAAGTTGTTAGTCGTATATTTAAGGAATTCCATGGCAATCCTATCAGCCCCTGGTGCCTTTCCATCCTTGAGTTTTGTTAACACCTTATAAACTTCGTCCTGAGTTATAGGCGCATCTAGTATTTCATTGATAATAAAAGGTTTTGCGTACTGCAGAGGAGGAGTATTTGTTGTTGGGTTCAAAAGGGTTCGGAAATGGTTCATCAATGTATTTGCATTTAATTGTACTCCAATTTGTAGAGTTTTGTCATTAAGCTTCTTTACCGCAGACCAGAATTCTTTCCCATCTTTACAGCTAGTTAGCTTGAGAGCTTCGTTTTCGAAATAACGTTTCTTTTTTTCCTTGCAGATTTTTTTATAGGCTGTATTTGCTTTTATATAGATTCCTTTAAAGTACTGATCTCCAAGCTTCCGGAAAACCTTGAGCCAACCGAAAGATTTTTGCCTTGCTGTTTTGCACTCATTGTCAAACCATTTTTCCTTCGGAGTCTGATTGCAGGTTGGGTACGATTTTTTTATCAAATCCTCAATTCCTTCAATACTGCATTGAATATCGGTGCGCAAGTGAAAATCAAGATTGTGTCTGTACTCGAGTGCATTTGACTCTTTCCATATCAGTTTTGGTGGTAAATGCATAGTTCGCGTGTCTTCTCTTTCTACTGGGGCTGTACAAAACTCTACGACTATGGGCATATGGTCTGAATACGGCTCACACAATACTTCAAAGTCATTTATTAACGAAACCCATTCACCTCGTATCATACAGTAGTCCACGACCGAGCAACCTTGTTGTCCTACAAAAGTGTATTCCCCATTTAAATCTGATCTACTCACTCCATTCATAACACGGAATCCCAGTGAATTACACAGCTCCAATAATTTAATCCCCCTTAAATTTGTAGTTCCGTCTTTTGATTTCCTCATTCTTCCTGCGAATCTATTTTCTCTTCCCTCCTCTACTCCAATTCTTGCATTCAGATCACCAATAATCATTATATTGTCATAACTGCTGCATTCAAGTAGTTCACATAGTGCACCAAAATCTCTTTCCCAGTGATTGCAATTAATATATGTCGGCAGTATGATCAGCTCTGTTGCACCCTGGGTAATTTTTAAAAGTTTGACCTCATTGAAAGTTTCAAAAGCACAGGATATGATGTTAATATTTTTTTTATACCCGAAGAAACAGCCACCACTAGCTCTTCCTCTCGTATTTTGTTTCAAAGCGGGTATCCAAACAAATTCGAAGCTTTTAAAATGATTCAAGTATAATTTATAATCTTCTAAAAAAGTTTCGTACAGAAACACAATATCATAATTATTTAGAAATTCATAAAAATTGTTGTATATTGACTTATTACTAAGACCTGAGATATTATAGCTTAGTATTTTAATTTTTTTTTATTCTATATTGTTTATATTGTTAGTATATTAAATTTGGTTGTTGTCCTTGCTTCGATGTTTCTTGGTTGAGACGAAGATGTCGCTTTTGCATCCGCGCTGTTGTTGACATCTATCAACTGCCCATCCACGTTGACCCACAGCTGTTTGCTTAAATCGGTTTGGTAGATGTTATTAAGCAGAGAAATTCCATTTGTGTTGTTTTGTAGAAGCCCCAAAGATGAACTCCAACGAAAAACATTTTTCTGCACGTACATCCTGTCATCCCTCACCAACACTTTAATTTGAGGATTTATTTCCATCAGATTACTTCGTATTTTCAAGAGTTTATTTCGCTTCTGTCGTATTGATGTCGCTTATGACAACTTTTTCATCCGCTCCTTCCTGAGCCGTAACTCGTAGCATCAGATTGTTTTCGGTGGTTTTCTTTTGGATCTCATCCATTTGACTCTCTAGCAATTCGTACTACTTTTCCAAAACGGTTATTTTGTTAGACAGCTGAATGTTTTGTTTCATGATATTTTGGTTTGCGATTGCGATGGCTTCGATGTCGCTCTTCTTAGCCGTATCTTTCATTTTCGAGTCGAGTAGCTGACAAAGCAGATTTGTAAGATCCGACTTGGACATAGCTCCAACTAGCTCTTCAGACATTTTCGCAACGCGTTGTGGCCTTTTTTCGTAATTAAAAGCTTCAAGAGAAGTTTCTGCGAGATTTCTTTTGTTTTTTATTGGCATATGGGAGTATATAGTGTGGTTATGTTTGTGGTGTAATAGGTGATCTACTGCATCATTAAATCGCTTAAAAATTCCAGCTCCATTACTCGCGATGGCTGCTCCAGCATTATTTCCAAAAAAATTTCTTACAATATTGTCGACGTGCTCGCTCATATTTTTAACAAAAGTGTATACGGTGGAATTTTCCCAAGCGCACTTAAAATTGCTGAAGTCATTCCTCTCCATAAAAAGTCTAACCCTTGCGATCAAAATAATTACAGACCAATATCTCTGTTATCTGTTTGCTCTAAAATATTTGAGAAGGCAATCAAAACTAGAATTTTAGCGTTCTTAAATAAAAATAATTTTTTTTCGGAATCTCAATTTGGATTTCGTGCTGGTAGATCAACAGAAGATGCTTTGCTGAAATTTTGTAGTGAGATATACGAGAACATAAACAAAAATCTGCATACAGCTGGACTTTTCATTGTCTTAACCAAAGCTTTTGACTTAGTCGATCACAAAATCCTATTGACAAAATTATATAATGCAGGTTGCGTGGTTTTTTCTATAACTGGCTAGCTTCTTATTTAAAGGATAGGAAGCAAAAAGTTAAAATAAATGGCTGTTTTAGTGAACTACGTAACATAGTGCTTGGTGTTCCGCAAGGTTCTGTACTGGGTCCATTGCTGTTTTTGATTTTTATCAATTCTATATTTAAACAGAATTTTAAGGGCATAATAACAGCCTTTGCTGATGACAAAGCCTTCTATTATGGTTGCAATTCTCTGCTCAATCTAATTTCTGACATCAACTTAGACTTGGATACTCTAAGGCGCTGGTTTTCTGTTCATAAAATGGTATTGAGCAACAAAACCAAACTAATGTACATTAGTCTCTCAGAGACGCCTACTATAGCTGATTTTTTTATCATTCTCCTGGCTGTCAAAAATTAAAATTCAATTTAAATGAGAGTGTTACGTTTGCTCCTATTGAAGGCTGTTCGGTTCCTTGTTTTCAGGTAAATTTTGTCCAGTCCTTCAAATACCTTGGAGTAATACTTGACAGGAAGATGAACTGGTCCGATCACACTACCGCGCTAAAAAAAAGTATCTATTGTGTTGCACTAGCCAATTTTATATTCTTAATTTGTACTGCTCTCAAAAATTACTAACTAGGATCTACTACGGTATTGTTCACTCAAAGCTTCAGTATGGGATAACTTGTTGGGGAGGGACTTATTTTAACAAGATCAAACCGCTTCTTATTTTACGAAAACATGTTGTGCGTAATATCTGTAAGAAAAATCGGTTTCACAATAGCTTCGTTTTGTTCCAGGATCTAAAAGTTCTTCCATTAAGGCATCTCTACTATTTTAAAGTTCTTAAACTATTTTTTATTAGGAGTGGCTATCTTACAGTTAGAAGAAACTCGCTACATAACTTGCGTGTAAATTCCAACAATCTGGTCAATATCCCCGCTTACAATAAAATACATTTTAAACACTTTTTTACTGTAGTAGCTCCGTCAATTTTTAACAAATTACCTTTCTCTATCAGAAGTATAAGAAAATTGTCTCCATTGCTACACAAAATAACGGGTGATTTTTTAGCTGGTTTGGTTTTGGTAACACTGGTTTTGACAGCTGACGTATGTTTAGTACCTTGTGTCACTGTCAAACAGCTTCAGTTTGGTTTGCAATTTAACCATGGATCGTCTTACAAATGAACAACGCTTGCAAATTATTGAATTTTACTATCAAAATTCGTGCTCGGAAAGCTGGCCGAGGATCCGCTTTTTTATCGAAAAATTGTGTTCAGCGATGAGGCTCATTTTTGGTTGAATGGGTACGTAAATAAGCAAAATTGCCGCATTTGGAGTGAAGATCAGCCAGAAGCATTGCAACAGCTACCAATGCATCCCGAAAAAGCCACTGTTTGGTGCGGTTTATGGGCCGGCGGCATTATTGGGCCATATTTCTTCAAAGATGATGCGAATCGCAGCGTTACTGTCAATGGTGAACGCTACCGAGCGATGATAACAAACTTTTTTTTGCCCGAAATGGAAGTTCTTGACTTGCATGATATGTGGTTTCAACAAGACGGTGCCACATGCCACACAGCACGCGAAACAATGGCGCAATTGCGAGGCGAGTTTGGTGAACAGTTAATTTCACGTTTCGGGCCGGTCAATTGGCCGCCTAGATCGTGCGATTTGACACCATTAGATTATTTTTTGTGGGGGTATGTCAAGGCTAATATAGGGACAAGCCCGCTTCGATTGACGCACTGGAAGCCAACATCCATGCATTCATTCGTGAGATACCGACTGATATGTGTGAAAGAGTATGCCAAAATTGGACTCAGCGGATGGGCTACCTGAGACGCAGCCGCGGTCAACATTTGCATGAAATTATCTTTAAACATTAAATTGCAAGGTTCAAACTATCGATTCAAATAAATATTTCATTCATTTTTTTTTAAAAAAAGTTCTAAACCTCTTAAAAAATCACCCGTTAAAATCCTGGCTTCTTAATATCGGTTACACTCAAATTGAACACTTATTATCATGAATTATTTAACCCTACACACAAACAAAAAAAAAAAAAACACTTTCCTTTCACCCTCCAAAAACGAAATTCTTTTCTTCTAATCGTTCTCACCCTACACACAATTTTAAGACAGTCGAAATTTTATATTTTTTTAAAGAGACACTCGCCACTAGCGCAAGCTCTTAAGCTTAGCTAAAGAGTGTCTTCAACCTAATTTTGCTGGGTATTACTTTTTTGTTTTTTTTTTTTTGGAAAACGCTTCGGTAATCTATATGTTAATCATTTCTATTATAATTGTCAATCAATAATAACTTGTCTGAATTGTTCTTTACATGCTTTACATAGCTTATACATTTATATTGTACTTAGCAAGAAGAATTAAAAAAAATAATATTAAAAAAAAAAAAAAAAAAAACTTCTTCCGTGATGATCAAGACCGGCACGTTACTGTGAATGGGAATCGCTACCGTTCAATAATAACCGAATATTTTTGGCCCCAATTAGATGATAAGGACTTGGAGGACATGTGGTTCCAACAGGACGGCGCCACAAGCCACACAGCGAATGTCACAATCAATTTATTGGAAACCAAGTTTGGAGAACGTGTTATCTCACGAAATGGTCCAGTCGCTTGGCCGCCTCGGTCGTGCGATTTGACGCCGTTAGACTATTTCCTGTGGGGCTACGTCAAGTCTATGGTCTATGGTCTATGCCAACAAGCCAGCGACGATTGATGAACTTCGTACGAATATCGAACGTGAAATTTCAGCAGTATCGGCCGATTTATGCTTGAAAACCGTCGAAAATTGGGTTTAGCGTCTGGACTTCTGCAAGCGTGCCCGTGGTGGCCATGCAAAAGAAATCCAGTTCCATACATAATGGCATCGAACGTACTGTTGCAAAATTATTTAAGATAATATTATCGCGATCAAAATACTTAATTAAATAAATTAACTGGCGAAACAAACGAAAGAAAAAACAAGCAGTCGCCACTGCCCGAGGAAAAAGTCGAATATGTGGAATGTGATACTTGCCAAAGATCACCAAAAGAGATCGCGAACTTTTTGCAATTGGGCGCTCTCAGAGCAATTTTTTTGCTCTCAGGGCAATTTTTATGTTCGTTTGGTACAGGAAAAAGCAATCTTTTTCAGATTTCAGAGCACTTTTGCGAATGTAGATATTTTCTCAGATTTACCAATTCAAGTGCGTTTGAGTTTAACAACTGATGGAGTTTGTTTACATTTTTAGTTAATTTTTTTTCCAGCAAAGAAAGGCATTGCATCGGGTGAATCTATTTTTGTAAATTATTTATGTATAAATATTTAGAAATCAATCGGGACAGATATTTCTAATGTCTTAATACAAAACTTTACCAGGACCCCAATTCTCGAAAATTCTCGCATACGTTTATCAGTCAAAATCTCCGATGCTATGCGAAAAACTGAAATTTGCAATTCTCGAAATCCGCATACGAGAATTTCTCTTCGAATTTGTACTCGTCTGCATTTTCCATGCGGATTTGCGCCTCGCATACGGAATTGTGAGTTTGACACTTCAATACTTCAAATAACGGTTTGTGTTTTGAATTATGTATATTTCCATTGCGCCTAACTGCTCCATTGCCAAAGCAACAAATGCTAAGCCCAAATCACCCAAAGAATCCATTGCAAAAACACATAAATGTTCACTAAACATAGGTACAAGTATTTTATTATATCTCTTGTTTTTGTCAATCAAAAATATTAATACGAAACCAATTTAAATTTGAATATTGCTCTTTGAATGGATGGGAATTTTTTTTTTCACATCCTGTCAAAAATCGTTTACTTGACGTACTCAAAAATTCTACCTCATCCGTGAGGTGAATATAATTTTCGCATAGGTGGAAAAGAAAGCCGAACAGCTTTGGTAGGTAGGTAGGTAGAAGTGGCGGTCCCGCTTGGAACCCAAGTAGCACTGTGATGTGCCTTTTTGTTACCACGACTCGTGTTACCTAGTTTGTGATGTTTGTTAAGGGTGAGAAGCATTCGGTGCCTATATCCAGCCTGTGGAGTTGAGGAACCGTATTATGTCTGATATCCCTATACCCGAAATGTCGCTAAGGTTGTCGAAAAAAGGTTGGTTCAGTGTGCGCAGTCTGGCTCTCGCTAGTGCCGGACATTTGCAGAGAAAATGGAGGAGAGTTTCTTTCTCATGTGTATTCCCGCAACTGCGGCAGTGAGTGTTGTGTGGGATCCCGAGCTTGGCCGCATGGTCTCCAATTGGCCAATGCCCCGTGATTATTGCCGTAATTCTGGCGATATCTGGGCGGGTTCTGTTTAGCAGGTTCCTTGTTCTGTTCTGATCGTATATGGGCCATATCTTCCTTGAAATGACGCAGTTTGTCAACCCCTCCCATTGGAATTTGGCTTTCTGCAGGAAATATGAATGAATTTGTCCTTTGACCACTCCTAGTGGGACGTGGACACTTGCCGCGAGTGAGCTGTGCAGAGCTGACCCCCTTCTGGCCAGCTCATCTGCCCGCTCGTTGCCTATTATGTCACTATGCCCTGGTACCCAGAGAAGTGTGACATTGAAACGTTCACCCAGACGGGCAAGCTCGTTCCGGCACTCCAGCACTAGTTTAGAGGATATGGTAGCCGAATTTATGGCTTTGATGGCGGCTTGGCTATCTATAAGGATAGCGATGTTTTGTTTGTGAGTAGTGTTACGCCCTAGATGCACGCAGGCTTCTCGGATAGCCAGTAATTCCGCCTGGAAAACGCTGGCAAAGTCCGGCAAACGGTATGATTCTGATATATTTGGTGATTCTGAGTAGACCCCGGCCCCCACACCACAGTTCATCTTAGATCCGTCAGTGTATATGACCGTGTCGAAACCCTGCACTACTTCGTTTCCCTTCCACTGAGCTCTGGACGGGAAACTTACCTGGAAGCCTTTCTTAAAATTAAGTTGTGGTGTGATGTAGTCGGTTGGAAACGTGACCGTGCCATTTGGTAACGAGTCCAGGATATTGCTGTGGCCATACGGCCTTGCACTCCAGCACCCAGACTCCCTGAGTCGTATGGCGCTGCATAGTGCAGTATCTTTGGTGTGCAGATCGAGAGGTAAAAGATGCAGGAGCACAGTAAGAGCATCCGTTGGGGCCGACCTCATTGCACCCGTAGTGCCTATACTGGCTGTTCTTTGCAGTCTTTTTAGTTTTGTAAGGTTATAGCCCTTACTCAACGCGGGCCACCATACGAGTGAACCATAGGTGAGAATGGGACGCACAACAGCTGTGTACATCCATAAGGTCATCTTTGGTTGAAGTCCCCACTTCTTTCCAAAGGTTTTGCTGCAGGCGTAGAAGGCAACGCTCGCCTTCCTTACTCTGTGTTCAATGTTTTGTTTCCAGTTAAGTTTACTATCAAGCATTATGCCCAGATACTTAGCGCTGGAGGATAGTGTGAGTGGTTGACCATTTAGACGGGGGAGGGTAAAATCGGGTATTTTGGTTTTTGTGGTGAACAGCATCAGTTCAGTTTTGCTCGGGTTGACGCCGAGGCCGCAGCTTGCAGCCCAGGTGTTTACCTTTTCTAGAGCGGCCTCCATAATTTCACTAATCACGGAGGGAAACTTCCCTGACACTAGTATCGCCACGTCATCCGCATACGCGACAACTTTGACCCGTTCCCTGTCAAGTTTTGCAAGAATTTTGTTTATAACCATTAGCCAAAGTAGGGGAGATATTACGCCGCCCTGTGGCGTTCCTCTATGGGCAAATCTGGTTAAGTGGCTGTTACCTAGTGTTGCCTGAATGGTTCTTGTTCTTAGCATAGAGACTATCCATTGACTAATAAATTCCTCTATGCCCATCTCACTCAGAGATTCCAGAATTGCTTCAGTGTGTACATTGTTAAAGGCTCCCTCTATGTCTAGAAAGGAGGCTAGGGTGTATTCTTTATAGTGTAAGGATTTTTCAATTGTCCGCACTACTTCGTGGAGAGCCGTTTCCGTAGATCTCCCCTTGAGATAGGCGTGCTGTGATTTGGATAGCGATGATTCTACTAGAAAGCCTCGCATGTGGATGTCTAGGACACGTTCTAGAGTTTTCAGAACAAAGGAGGTTAGACTAATTGGCCTGAAGTCCTTCGCGGCTTCATGCCCGCGTTTGCCTACCTTCGGTATAAACACCACTCTAGCGCGTCTCCAGGAGTGGGGAACGTGGTTTAGTATTATACAGCTTCTAAAAATTGACGCCAGCCAAGGTATTGTTAAGTCTTGCGTTCTCTGTAGCATGACAGGTAATATGCCGTCAGGGCCCGGAGACTTAAACGGTGAGAAGCTGTTGATAGCCCAGGAAATCTTTTCCTCGGAAATTAATGAATTGATGTGACTATGGAGTGCAGGTTGTACTGGCCGAGACCTCCCGGGTTCTGTACTAATATCGCTGCATCCGGGAAAGTGTGTATTAATTAGGAGTTCCAGGGTCTCTGCACAGGATTCAGTCCAACCTCCATCTGGCTTTCTTAGAAAGGAAGGGTTGGAGTGTTCCTTGGACAGAATTTTGCTAAGCCTGGCGGAGTCCTTAAGGGTTTCTATTGAATGGCAGTAATTTATCCAGGCCTCCTTTTTGGATGCCTTGATGGCTTTTTTATAAAGACTAAGACAGTCCCTATAAGGCTGCCAAAATTTGTGTTTGTGGCAGATATTGAAAATCGATCTGGTCATCTGTCTGAGATTGGAGAGATCTTCGTTCCACCATGGGGGAAGTGTTTTTTTGCTACGTTTAACTGGGCAAGAGACTTTATATGCCACAGCCATTGCATTTTCGAAAGTCTTAACCTTTGCCTCCAGTTCTTCGATTGCAAAAGTGTGTCTTTCAGGTGTGTTTTTGAGTTTTGTCCGAAGGACTTGACCAAACTTGGTCCAATTTACTCTCTTGGGGTTTCTAAATGGTTTACACCTTGAGTGCCTCAGGTTAATCTGTATGACTTTCAGCATTATTCGTAATTGGGTTTTTGTCGGCGATCATTAGGTCCTCCAACAGCTTGTCGGTTTCGGCGATGTCCGCATCGTCCTCAGGACCCGAGGAAATAAATACCTTCAGCTTGGCATGCCTTATGCCAAACCGAAGCTTATAGTCTGCTTTTTCGAGAGCAGCCAGGCACTCGTTGTTTATTAGCAGCAGGAAGGACATAGTGTTTTTATAGGGTTCCTCTGCCTTGATGACTGCCCAGTCATCCATTTGAACCGCCGGGTTGTGTAGTTTGAGACACTGGAGGAGCCTTCCCCCATCAATCTTCATATTGGGCAACCAAATGCGAGCCCTAGGTCTCCTCGGAATGTCGTTAGCTGGGATAAGCTTGAGCTTCAAGCCATCCCATGCGTCGCTAACCTTAGCAACGCACTCACTAAGGAAGTCCTTGGAGATTTGGTCGGCGCATTTAATTACCCGATATCCCCTAACCACCTCGGCGGAGTCAAAATCTGGAAGAGGCCCCCCTTGGTTGTTTATAAGGTGATCCATCACCATATCGGAGAGCTTGGCCTCAATGCTCCCCCACATCTCGGGTATGGATTTCCCATTTGTGGATAGCTCATCCACTAGTGCAACCTGGAGATGATCCCTTACCACCTCGGTAAAGGGTCGTCTTTGGATCGCACTGGCCGCCGACGTGCTTGGTTTGTTTGTTGTTTTGGCTGCTGAACCTTCGGCAACCTTTGTTTTTTTGGGGGCCGGGCGATGGGAATTCTCATCCAGAGACCTTTCCCGCTTCGCTGCCTGCCTCGAATTGTTCTTCAGGCGCTCGTTGTATTCATCAACGATTGCCTGGTATTTGACCTTATCCGCCTGGTCTTTTTCGTGGACCGTTCCGGCTGCCTCATTCTTTGCTATCTTACCTAAGACGAAGAGGGCCATCTGGTACTTGCTTTTCATAGCTTTCCCTGCGGACTTGTGTTTGTTGAGTCTTTTGGTTGTTTTTTGGTTTGCGGTCGAGGTGCTAGCCTTAGCGCTCTCGCCGCTTAGCGGACGGACGATTGTCTCCTGACTGGAGGCCAGCAATTCGTCCTCCGATGAGGTGCCAACCTCTGGCAGCCTCGGCTGGTCTTTTGATTTAGTTTTTTTATCTCCTTCTTTCTTTCTATCCATGTTTTGTGTTTTATTGATTGGATTCCCACGAGTGAGACCGGAAGGGGTATTCCATCCTGGCAGAGCCGTCTTACCAGGACAGGGCACTGATACAACCGACCTTGCCCGGGCATCGGAGGGGACCGTTTGCGGCCGAGTTGGTTTAACCACTTACTGACCATGCAGCCCTCGACACGGTGCCTTGACGTCTTGGCTTAAAGTGGGATTTTAAACTGGGGTTTACTCCCAACACCTTATAAATGGAAAGGTGGGGTCGCTCTTAGTTTCAGTCTAGAGACTCGTGTCTCGTCGACTTACTACAAGCCCTTCCGCCCCGACAAGGCGGCAACCCGGTCGGAAGAGAACAGCTTTGAGAATACCAGCTTTGAGAATACCAATTTTTTCCGTATGCGTAAATTTCAGGCGGATTTGCTCGTATACGAATTATGTTATGCGGAATTCGAGAATTGAGGTCCAGTGAATGTAAATCGCTTAAAAAAGACTACACATATTCAAATCGCACAAATATCAACACAAAAAAGAGCAAGTGACGTTTTTATGTTCGATTAGGCACACGAAATCTGAAATCTGAGGGCAAATCTGAAGAAGCCCAAACGAATACCACATTATTAGGGTTATTTTTTTTTTCCAAATTATGTTTGTTGAGGAAAAGAAAAAATATGGGCGCCACGTAATTTTGGGTTCAATTACGAAACCCGAAATCTGCAAATCCGAAAAATGAAACAAATATTTTTGAAAACGTTATAATGGCTCCGTTGGAGCGCGGTCTTCTATTGGCGGGGTAAAAAAAGAATCCCCGAAGAAGAAAATGTTGTGGCGACACAACACAAAGCGTTTGTGTAGGTAGGTATATATATATCAAGGTTCGGACCGTTGGCGTGGCCCGCTATCGCGATGTCTCGAAAATTTAAATTTATTAACTAGCTCGCGTGTCTCGCTTTTTCGGGAATTTACGGTAACGAAAGCCAATCGAAATCTCACTCAACTTATCTTTTCTGTTGGGTTCATTGCCCGTTTCAAAATTTTAACAGTTGCCCTTCTGACAACCTTCACCTTCACTCTCCGTCCTATTCCCAGTCCACTCTCCAGTATCCTTCCTTCCTCTCTTCCTTGTTGGAATTCACTCCACAAATCTACTCTACTAGAACTCAAAAAAACCTCCACGGTTTACTGATTAATTATATTTCAAAAAGTAGCTTTTCTGCAACGCCAAATCAAAAATTCGCTATCACAAAAAAAAACTTCCAAACTTAATGTTTTGCTCAGAGACAATACTGAGACCCCCAACTTCGATCGGTTACTTAGTCCACAAACTATATTTAAACGGAAGTGCCTGGACTTGGTGCGCTAGTATTGATACATAGAAAATCGTATTGATAAATGTCACGAAACTTCAAAAATTCCGGTTTACCAACACACTCTCAAAAAAAGGGAAACAACTTCCGCTGTGGGCAAAGTTGCTGGCAGCGTTCACAGAATTTTATACGTTAAATTTGAAAATATTCGTTACAACTAAATTTTTTGTGGACAGTGATTTATTTGACATATTTCAGAAAAATACACAATTTTGAAGAATTATAGACAAATAAAAACATTTTTAACAAACTTTCGTAAGGCAGTAAATATAAATCGAGTAGAAAATGGTAATTATATAATGTATTTAAAAGTCATAATATGTTTTTTGCATTATAATGGAACAATAAGGATGAATGAGCACTGTGTTTGAATAGAAATACAGAATGTTATAAAAAGCTAATATGAAAATCTACTGAGATAATACACTTATTAACCAAATTTGAGTTGAACTTCTTTTAAAAAAAAGCTGTACTACTGAACACTGCCACAGCTCACTGCTGTTGAAACTGACACTGACAGATTTCACCACTGTTGTCAAATTGTTTAATTGGTTTATTTACCTACGTGGGCTTTTTTGGGATTTCAGTTGGATTTTATTTGTAAGTCAGAAGTTGAGCGTAAGTAGAATTAAAGTATTAATAAAATATATATTTACTAGTCTTTATTTTAGGAAAATGAACGACGGACAGCCTCCCACAAAAACCCGAAAAAGGACGTCGAATTGAATGCTGGGATGCATATGAAATTTCTGCAAACCATTTTAACGAAACCATTTTATTTCAAAAGAACCATCACCGAAAGACCATGCCGAAAGACCATGGCCGATGAAAGAGTGTCGGTCAGCTTTGCCTGCCAAAAATGCCAAAAAGCCACTCATCCTGGATGGGAGTTTGGGCAGTATTAATGAGCACGCAATGGCAGAATTATCGCGTAAGTACATTGAATGAGTTTAAGCCAAATGACATTACAATAAAATTCTTTAATTTAGTGCCAATTTATCAACAAATATGGATGAAATCGATCCTAACGAAAGTGGTTTTGATCATCTTGTGCCACCGTCTGACTGACTCGATAAATGGAAATAAAATAAAAAAGCTGAGCACTGAGTTTCTAGCAAAGGCGAAACTCTTCGATGCTTTGTCGTCTAACTCAGAGTTCGATCATCCATTGTGCGATGAGTGCACCGACTCAATGTTGGAACTATTCGAACGTGAGCTCAAGATCGCCGAAGATGAATGGCACGATTATAAGAGCAACTTGAAAAAAAAAAAAAAAATCTGTGGAGAAACCTACTATTCCGGAGCTAAGAAAGGAACCTAGAATCAAAAAAAAACACCGGTGGATTTAAGTTTTTTTTGGGATACGATGTTCGATACAGCAATGGTTGCCTCCCTAGAGTGCCTTATACAGTTCCAGCAAGAGGTGGAAAACCGAGACGCATAGATCATTGACCCATCAACGGGAAACTCGTACTCAATCAAGTAAGTATTATGCACCTGTGGTTTTGAATATGCAGTCAAAACAATTTTTTTTTTTTTTTTTTTTTTATAATAAACACGCGCTAAAGAGGTTATGACTACTCTTATAGTGTAGTTTGAAGTACACAGCGCGGGCGTTAAGGAAATTGGGATTGAGAAGATAGAAGATTCCGATGCACATTGGTTTTAAATGTCTGCAAATTGCACCGAGGTGGAAAGACCGAGCTGGGCAAGGCATTCCACATTCGTGTTGTACGGCTTATGAAAGAAACTCTATATTTCATAGTACGACCGAAAGTAGGCTGGAGGGTAAACTGATGGGCATTCCTGGCTTGTCGAGTATTGCGGTTGAATTGTCGAAGGGGTGGATGCACGAAGCATGGATTTAAATCCTCCTTTGCCACCGAGCATTTGGAGGTGTATATGAACGCCTGCTTTGTTTTGGATTTTCGTTCGGAGGTGTTTTTCCGTTTGGTAGCAAGTATAAATCTTCTACTTCTAAGTTCTGCAACAAGGAACGCTTTAGCAAAAATTACAAGGCGAAGAAAATACACATACAGACGCTTCGCAAATTTGTTTATTCTTCGTCGCTTTCAGGAATAAATAATTTTCTCCAGTGCGATCCAGTATATCTGGTAAGGTTAGCGAACAGCACAACGTCGGCTTCTTCCTCAGCTCTAATATAAACGTATTTAATTCTTAATATTAACACTTAAAATACGCGAAAACTTACATTTTTCCAATTTTTTGCAGGAAAAAGAAAATTGTGTTTACATATTTTGACATTTGTCAATCGACTTCTGTCAAAAGAAAACTCACCACTTATTTTGGTTCGCTTTTTTTTTGTTGCTCACACGGATTCTAAATTGACATAACACCGATAGGAAAACAAAATGGCGAATTTGAAAAAAAATCGAGGGGACCAGCGGCCAGAGGATTGCGAGTCGGGAGTCTCAGTATCGCTTGTCTATGGTTTTGCTGGTCAGCTAAGAAGTGACTTCCAGGGCTTTCGTTTGGTTCGAAGTCGCTTGGATTCCTCACACATCCTCTCATACATTCGCTGGTGTTAGACCCCAACGGTGGGATCTTAAGTTGGCATTCAGCAATGCCTCCCACGGCCATTAACCACCACATTCAACATATTAGCGGGCTAAACGGTAAATTTTTTACAAATAAATACAAATGATTTTTAGAGACAACTTTTTATTTCACTCAATTCAAGGTTTAGGTTAGCAGAAGAGGATATTATATACACTTAATTATATGAAGGTTGATTATATAATTCATATACATTTACTTTTCACTTCTTAAAATGTTTCACTGCATTTAAAATCCTTGTTAATGATGTATCACCACGATCTAGAATTATTGCACGTCATTAAAGCACTATTTAAGCACATGGTAGGTAGGTAGGTAGGCAAAAGGGTGCTCTTGTGACAGTCTGCCGCAGCCTCACTTAGGCCATCAGTTGGGTCCATTGTGTCCATTTACGGGAACCATCCAGTGTGACCTGTTGAAGACAAGAAAATAAACCGCTTTCATTTGGAGCCACATAGATTGGTATGAATCTCATCAGCTCCGTTGTAACATGATCCGCTAGTTCGTCCTACGACTAGCCAATGATATGAAGTCTGTTTATCTACTAGAACTACCCAGATTTGAGTATGAATCTCAGGAGTACTTTGGGATCAACATTCTTCAAATCATCTAGGTCGTCGACCGAGGGGGAGAGGCCACAACCTCTCACCTTGAGCCAGTCATGCGTTGACCAAAAAGGATACAGGGGGAACAGTGTTCCCAAGATCGTCATACGTGGTGCAGAGCCACAACCTGCAAGAGGTGCCACTGCTTTCGACTGAATATGACGGATCTAGAGCGGAAACTCGATAAAAACCCGAATGACACTACGTAAGTGTGTCTTACTACGGTCAACTCCGGATAACAGGCGACCTCCGGTTTAAATTAGCCCTCCCGAGGTATGGAGCTCTGCCTCGGGTGACTCACTTTCTCGCAAATTCTAAAACATATGGAAACAGAAAATAAAAAATCAGAAAACAACAAGGAATGCACGCCTTTAAAACTGCAACCAGAGGTCACCCTGGACCTCCCAGTCTCTACAGCTAGGGCACTTGGTCCTGCTGCAGAAACTGCACCTTATGACACCATGTCGATTGGTGAGGACTCGGTCATCACCACTCGCATGGATGTTATATCGGCGGAAGAGGAAGCTGGACGTAAACGCCTGAAAAAGCTGCTGGACGCAGGTTATGAGATCGAAGAGGCACGTTCATTGGCCTTGGAACCTGCGCAGTGCAAGGACATTCGTCTCAAAAGACCAAGGGCCGACAGCTCAACTCCAACGAGTAACACTCCAAAACGGAAGGCTACTGAGGCTGCAATTTCATCACCTCAGCAGGTACCCACCTTCCGGGATGTTGTTGGATGCAAAAAGATAGGGTTAATACCGATAGACTACCTTACTACCTTATGGTCTACAGACCAACTAAAATTGGTTCAAAATAGTGTCCTGGATAGTATAGTAAAACAACAGGATAATGCTACCAAGACCCAGTTCCGTGGTTGCACATTCAAACCCGGTTGGCTTGCCTTTACTCCAACCAGCAAAATACTGGGCCTCGTGAAAGGCCAAAATAATGGTCTAAGAGTAGACGACTGGAAGGTACTCAACCGGGTGCAAAGGCCCCAAATGACGGAGCTAACCCTTGCTCTGGACCCAAAGTCGGCTGACACTCTGAAAGCCCAAAATGGCAGCGTTAGCTATGGTTTCGGTGACGTATACCTGCGACCACGAAACAAAGACATCCCGAGACCAAAGGTCGCCAAGAAGGAAACAGCAGTCGCAAGGACTATGGCTAGCACACTAAAAGCCGCAACAAATGATATCCCTAGCTGCTCGCACAGAGGCCCGACGACTAAGGTGCCAAGCACCAGCACCGCCGGAACCAATGCACGTCGGGAAAAACAAAGGCAACGTGCCCCTGGCAGACCTCGCAAATTTGAAAGACGAGACCCAGAAGAAGCGGCTCTATTGAACAGCAGCAGGGGTAAAAAGGTGGCACAGAGGGGCCACCAAAGAAAATAAAATGCGACGTCCATCCGCAAATAACACCAGAAGGCAACTTAAGTGCCTTCAAATAAATCTCCACCATGCTAAGGCAGCTTCTAGTGTCCTAAGCAGGAGGTTTATTAAAGAAGATCTGATTCAGGAACCATGGACCTTATCAGGAGCCATAAAAGGGCTCCCAAACGAGGAAACTTGTAAGTTAATTTACGATAAACAGCATGTCCGACCAAGGGCAGCTTAAATGATAAATAAAAACTTAATTAAAACAACTTTTCCCATTTCAGAATTTATTCAAGGAGATCTGGTGGCGGCACTCATTGCAATACCAAAAGCCGGTCAAAAAGGAAGGGATTTGAAGGTCGTCATCGCCTCTGCCTACCTCCCTGGAGACACTTCTGAAGCACCAACTTCAGAAGTAGCGGCTTTGATAAGGTATTGCGAAGTAAGGAGACTACAGTGGATCCTCAGCTGTGACGCCAATGCCCACCACACCCAGTGGGGGAGCACCAACATAAACAAAAGGGGTGAGTCACTTTTTGAATATATTTGTGCTAATAATTTGGTGGTGGTAAATAGAGGTGTAGAACCAACCTTCATAAATGTGATTCGGCAAGATGTTCTTGATAACACATTGGCAAGTCCATTTATCTATAATATCATCACAAACTGGCATGTTTCTGGAGAAGCATCCATGTCGGACCACAATCACATCAGATTCGACTTGGAAGCTTACTCCGTAAGAAACACAGTTTACAGGAACCCAAAATCCTCTGACTGGGAAACCTATAAGTTAGTCCTTGAATCAGAAACAAATCGTTCTTTAGTTCCACTATGGACCGTTCCGGAGTTGGAAATTGAATCCGAACAACTCCAAAAAGACATAAACTTCGCCTACGAAAGTAGTTGTCCCCTCAAAAATAGGAAAACACGAAGAGATGTCCCATGGTGGAACAAAAGACTTGATGCCCTTAGGAGCACTGCAAGAAAGCTGTTCAATAGAGCTAAAAACAATGGCAACTGGTGCCAATACAGAACAGCTCTTACTGAATACAACACAGAATTGAGAAAATCAAAACGAGTGACTTGGAGGAAACACTGTGAGAGCATTGAAAATCTCCCTGCAGCTACACGACTCCAAAAAGTCCTTGCTCGCGATCACTCAAACGGTATCTGCTCTCTGAAAAAACACAACGGCGAAATTACAGATACTCCTGAAGAAACCTGTCAACTTCTTCTGGATACACATTTCCCAGAATGCATCTGCATAAACAACCCAGTAGTACCGATGAGGCACCAGGATCTCACTGTATCAAAATGGGATTACAGTCTATCCGGGAAAATATTTCAGCGAGACAGGGTTAAATGGGCGATCTCGTCCTTTAAGCCTTATAAATCACCGGGAACCGATGGCATCTACCCCTGCCTACTACAACAGGGTACGGAGCTATTGGTTCCTCAACTAATTAGAGTCTTCAGATCCAGTCTATCTCTAAGCCACGTACCATTGAGCTGGACTAAGTCAAGGTGGTCTTCATACCAAAGGCAGGTGGGAAATCTGAACAACTAGCGAAATCATATCGCCCCATCAGCCTCAGCTCCTTCCTCCTAAAAACCATGGAGAAAGTCCTAGATCAATATATAAGGGATCAGTTCCTTAAAGGTAACCCACTTCATGCTAGCCAGTTCGCATATCAAGCTGGCAAGTCTACCGAAACTGCCATACATAGCCTAACAACGACGATTGAAAACGCTCTCTGTGCCTTCATTGACATCCAGGGAGCGTTTGACAATACCTCCTTCGATGCCATAAAGAAAGCTATGATAAGGAAAGGCATTGCCCCACTAATCATAAAATGGGTTCTGAATATGCTAGAAAGCAGAATCATTAATCTGACGTATGGAGGCTCACAAAAGACTGTGAAAGCCACTGGAGGCTGTCCTCAAGGAGGAGTACTTTCTCCTCTCCTCTGGACACTAGTCATAGATGAACTCCTAGATCACCTCACACAATCGGGGTATACAATACAAGGTTATGCAGATGATGTAGTAATCACTGTTATGGGCAAGCATGACTCCACAATATCGGAAATCATGCAAAGGGCTCTAAACTTAACCTACAGATGGTGTCAGAACAAAGGATTGACCATAAATCCCTCAAAAACGGTCCTGATACCATTCTCAAGAAAGAGAAAACTAGAACTAAAACCGATCAAGCTGAATAACGCAATCATCGACGTATCAGGAGAGGTAAAATATCTAGGAGTAATCCTAGACAAGACCCTCACCTGGAATTCACATCTTGATCAAGTCACAAAGAAGGCGACAAAGGCAATTTATATGTGCCAGCGTCTTTACGGCAAAACCTGGGGCTTAAAACCAAAAATGATCTATTGGTCATACAACACGATCATCAAACCAATGATCACCTATGCAGCGATATCATGGTGGCCAAAAACTGAACAAACAACGGCCCAACAAAAACTAAACAAGATATATCGCTTAGCTTGTGTTGGTATAACGGGGGCAATGAAAACTTGTCCAACTGCAGCCATAGGGGCAATGCTCAGCCTGTTGCCTTTACATATTTCTGTAAAGAAGGAAGCAGGTCTAAGTGCCCTAAGGCTCCCTGATATATCAAACCTTAAAGCAGGAAACCTCACAGGACACCTTCGGGTATTACAAATGCTTCAAGATGATCCTGTGGTCAAGGTATCAGACAACATGCTTAAAAGGCTTCGCTTCACCAGAAAATTCAAGATAATCATACCTGATAGGAATATCTGGAGAACCAACCAATTCGTAATACCACCGGGATCACAAATCTGGTACACCGACGGCTCAAAGATGGAAGATGATGCGACCGGTGCTGGGGTCTATGGGCCCAGGTTCCAACGAGCCATAGCACTGGGAAAATCACCAGACATCTTTCAGGCGGAGGTACACGCCATAGAGATATGTGTCCGAGAATGCTTACGAAGGCGCACTAAAGGTGCCCGCATCATCATCCTCTCAGACAGCCAGGCAGCTCTTAAAGCCCTGAGATCGTACTCGATCAGATCTAAGCTAGTTTTGGAATGTTTCAACCTCCTCGAAGATTCGGCCAAGGACAATACAGTCACCGTTGCGTGGATACCAGGCCACGAGGGATTCGAAGGAAACGAACGAGCGGACTGTCTAGCGAGAAGAGGCGCATCACGCCTGCTCACTGGCCCTGAGCCCTATTTCGGGTTACCTTTGAGTTATGTACACTCAAAATTCAGGAAATGGGAAGATGACCACCTTGCCGAACACTGGACAAAATCCAAAGGACAGAGGCAGGCAAAAAGATTCATAAGCCCAGCTCGTAGTAAAACAAAAAAGTTACTTGAGCTAAGCAAAGAAGATCTAAGGATCCTAACGGGTTATCTTACTGGTCACTGGCCACTGAGATACCACCTCAAAAAAATGGGACTATCCGACGACGACTCCTGTCGACTCTGCGGAGAAGAGGAGGAGACAACGGAACACATACTCTGCGAATGCCCTGCTGTGGCAAAGATCAGAATGTTCCACATGCAAGGGGCGTTTATAAGTCCTGCAGATATAGGAAACATGGAACCAAGAAGGGTACTGAGGTTTATAAAGAGCCTCAACAGCTCCCTGGGTTAAATAATAAAGGCCAACATAATAGATCTCTTCTGGTCGCAGTGTACAGGGCCTATTACTTACAATTACTTACAATTACAATGCCTGCAGGTGGTGACATTGGTCCAGCGTAGGTTAGTTCTACTCCAGGATTCAATGTCAATCTTCCTTGTGAGCGTGCTTAGCGGAGTTCTTACTGATTTTAGGGCCATACATGCTTGCATCTTCGACCCGTCTCTTGCAAGCTCGTCCGCATGTTCATTGCCTGCAATATCCATATGCCCTGGTACCCAGCATAGGGTCACCGAATTGGCTTGTGATATTTCGTCCAGATATTTCTTGCAGTTACTTACTGCCCTTGACTTCACCACGACTGATTCCATGGCCTTTATGGCCGCTTATGGCTATCAGAGTAAATAGTGATTTGTTTACCGACAATGTGCCGTCTCTTAAGGTCCTTCGCCGCTTGGGTGATAGCGGCTACCTCTGCTTGAAATACACGTTGATTCTGAATTATTCTCGCAGGTCCAGTAGTTCGCTGAAGATGCCCGCGCCTGTACCGATATCCATCTTAGAACCGTCGGTGTATAGGGCTATCTCCTCTTCCTCTGTTACTTCTTTATTCACCCATTCGCTTCTGTTTGGAATTCTGGTAGTGAATCTCCTTCCAAAAACGAGGGTGGAGGGAATGTAGTCCGTAGAAACCCTCTCCTTCGCCGCGTCCCAATGGCTTTCAATGGCGGCGTGACCGTAGGGTTTAGATGACCACAATCCAGATTCCCTTAACCTGATTGCGGTTTTGACCGCCTTGCTGCTGCAGAAGATGTCCAGAGGGGTGAGGCCTAGCATCACCATCATAGCTGCGGTGGGAGTGGTCCGTAGGGAACCCGTAATCCCGATGCATGCTGCCCTTTGAACTTTAGTAAAGCTTGAGAGATAGTATTTCTTCTCAATAGCCTTCCACCACACTGCTGTACCGTATGTTAGGATGGGCCGCACTATAGCTGTGTATAACCAGTGCACCACGTGTGGCCTGAATCCCCATGTGTTGCCGAATACTCTTCTGCAGGCATATAGTGCCACGTATGCCTTTTTGACGCGATCCTCTATGTTTTCCTTCCAGCTGAGCTTGGAATCTAAGATTACTCCCAGATATCTTGCTGTTTTAGAAATTTCAAGGTCTACCCCGCCCATCCTTGGGGAATTAAAGGCGGGGATCGCCCTTTTCCTCGTAAACAGGAGGATTTCCGTCTTCGATGGGTTCACTCCGAGTCCGCGGCCCGTGACCCAGTTATTGACTAGTAGAAGTGCGTAACTAATTCTTTCGCTGAGAACTGGAGTGAATTTACCTGGAACCAGAATATCGACATCGTCTGCGTATGCGCTCACAATGAAGCCTTCCGCTTCCAGTATTTTTAGCAGTTCATCAACTACGAGGAGCCATATGAACGGTGAGAGGACTCCACCTTGAGGTGTTCCCCTACTGACCTTCCGTTCAATGCTCACGTCCCCTAGCTGTGACTTGATACTGCGTGTGCCTAGCATGAGTCCAATCCAGTCACATAGGCTGCTGTTTATGTGGGGTCTACGCAAGCTGCTTAAAATTGCGTCTGCTTCGATGTTGTTGAAGGCCCCCTCAATGTCTAGGAACGCACTCAGTGTGTATTCTTTGTGGTGTAGAGATTCCTCCACTACCGATACTACTCTATGTAGCGCCGTGTCAACAGATCTGTTTTTCATGTACGCATGTGGCGATTTTGATAGGTAGCTGTCGCCGATCGCTTGCCGTACATTCAGATCAATTAGTCGTTCCATTGTTTTCAGCATGAATGACGACAGACTGATAGGTCTGTAGTCCTTGGCTGTGGTGTGACTAGCTTTCCCTGCTTTTGGGATAAAAATCACTCTAACCTCACGCCATGCCCTAGGAACGTAACATAGCTTTAGACAGCTTGTGTAAATGCATTTAAGCCATGGAATAATAGCTTCCTCTGACTTCTGTAGCATTATGGGTCGAATGTTATCCATACCGGGTGATTTGAAGGGTGCAAATGTGTTGATCGCCCAAGCAATTTTTTCCCTGTCAATCATGTCGACGATTGTTTCTTGCCCCATTCCCTCCCTCGTGTCTGGTGCTACTATATCGTAACCATCGGACACGTCAGTGCAACCTGGGAAGTGAGTATCTGTTAATATTTCCAGTGTCTCTTTGTGTGATTCAGTCCAGCTGCCGTCGCTCCTTCTTAGCGAAGATATCGGCACCGGTGCTTTTGATAGGACTTTCCTCAAGCCTGGATGTGGATTCAATTGATTCGCAGAAAGTTCTCCAAGAGGTTTTCTTTTCGGATCTGATCTCCTTTTTCAGGATTCTAACGCTCTCCCTATAGGTGGACCACTCGATGAGTCCCTCTTTTGCGAGATTCCATCTAGACCTTGAGCTTCATATTAGTTCCGCGATCTTTGGACTCCACCAGGCAGGGCGTTTTTTTCCACTTGTTCCACTTTTCGGACAGGATTTTTCAAAAGATCTGGACAGCACATCTGTTAAGGATTCGACTGCAGCGTCTACCTCTTCAGCAGATTTGAGATCTTTTGCCGGACAGAGGTTCCTGTAACTTTGCATTTTTTCGTTAAATGTTTCCCAGTTCGCCCTTTTAGGATTCCTCAACTGTTTTCTTCAATGAGAGACCATTCGCAAGTCATAGAGTATCCAGCAATGATCCGATAGTGATGCCTTGCTGGGCACTCTCCAATTTGCAACTTGGACAGAATTATTTTGGGATGCAAGAGTTAAGTCTAAGAAGTGGGATCATTTCCTCGATTGCAGATAAGCAGATTGGAGCAAAGAAGATAATCAAACAAAGCCTCACCTCTAGCATTTATGTCTGAGCTACCCCAAATAGTATGATGGGCGTTAGCATCACAGCCCAAGACTAAGTTTTTCTTACCTTGTTCTGACGTCGCTACTAGTGCCTTTACCGGTTCGGGGGGCGCTGATGTGTCGTCGTCGCTTGGCGTCAGTGTAGGCCACTCTACAGCTCCCGCCCTTGCCTCTGATCTCCGCCACCGTCAGATCACCTGTGCTGAAATGAAGCAGTGTTAGTGCGTGAAGTTCTTTTTTTGCCTTAATACACGATCTTACCTTACCTTTATTTTTGACATAAAGTATGTCGTATTTATTCGACCCTAATCCCATCACCTGATCATTATTGATCCATGGTTCCTGAATTAGGGCCAGATCCAGCTGCTCCTCCTCGAGGAACAGCCTCAGGTTGCCTGAGGCTACCTTACTGTGATGGAGGTTGATTTGGACTACCTTCATTTTTGGATGTAGCCGCCTCCTTCACAGTCTCAGGCGCCCTTGGGTCCTCTACAGTCCGCTTTAGGAGCTTGAGGGTTACCTCACTCGCTGCAAACGATAGCGGCATCTGCATGTCTTTCTTCAGTGCTGCAGGTGGTTCATCGAATAGGATGATGTACCCTTTAGCACCATTCTTTGGCTCCTCCTCGGACACAATTTCCCAATCCCTCATCGGGATCTGGGGGTTTTGTGCCTGCAACACGCTGAGGATCTCATCACGTTTCACCCCTCTCTCCGGGATAGATACTCTGCCCTTTGCCTTTACGGGAACTTCCTCTATGGGTACGGCCTTAAGCATGGACCCCTCCCATAGTTGTGCGCCGTTTAGTGTGGCCTTAGCAAAGTCGTTTGATGCCTGGTCCTTGCAATCGATGTAAGTGGTGCCCTTGAACCATCTCATCTTGCCGTAAGCGGGGGCCTTTGCACCTGTCTTGGCCAGGATGTGGGAGATAGTCGCTACGCCTAGAGCGTTCTCAATTATCTTGCCACATTCCGCAAAGTACTGGCCACTTGGTTTCCTGGAGTTCACAACAGCTAACTGAAGCGGGTTCCTGGTCACCTCGCTGTATCTCCCGCTTGGGCTGGTTCCCCACATGGGTGTCCTTTTGGGGCTACTCATATGTGTTTCGTACCGCTTTGCCTTCTTCGGAATGTTGGGGGCGTCCTCTGGCGACCTCAACCTCTTCGAGGCTAGCTCTTTGTTTTGCATCCTCTCAGCAATAGGTTTCCTCTGGAATCCACTCGGACCCGGCTTATTGTCGGTCTCCCGTTGTTCCATCATTGGCACCTTTTTCGCTGAGGAGCTACGGTTGGCTTTGGGGTCTGTCTTAGCGACATCGTCCCTCGGCCGTTTTGCGCTATGTGGTGTTTTTGAGCCTGACTTGCTCGTCAGCCCTATCGCGTTAGATGGTCTTATAGGCTCAGGCCTCGTAAGAGCATCTTTCGCAATAGTCTCCTTGGCCCATTCCAAGGAGGCTCGCTCCTTCTCTGATAGGGAGCCTTGTTCTTTGGCCACGAGAATGCCATATATATGCTTGGCCTTAAGGTATTCCCGTTTCCTTAACAGACCTGGGGGCACCTTCTTCCTCTTCGCCTTTTCTCCTTCGGCTATCTCATTTGAGGGTTCAGCCAAAAGCTTCTCCTCTTCCTCCTTCGAGATCTCTTCCTCCGTTGATCCGGCTTCTAGGGCCTCTTGTATTTTGGTGAGATGGTATGGCTCCACGATTATTGTGTCGTCCACCGACTCACCGAGGGCACTCATCGCACCCTCACCTCCCTCATCATTTGTGCTTTTCTTTGTTTTATCTATTTTGGATCCCACGAGTAGGGCCGGAAAGTGTGTCCGCCCCGGCAGCGCCGCCATACCAGGGTAAGGCATTATATACCATCAGGTCTTCGCCTGGGCACCTGAGGGAGCTCGTAATCGGCTGGTTTAACCTCCAACCTTTCATCCTTCGGCACGGTTTTCCTTGCGCTCACGCCACCACTGGAGTTAGGTTGGCAGTTCTTAGTTCGTCGCTCTTCAAAACAGTCTGTCTGCCATGGGTGACCCTTCAGACGACTACCGCCTCCGACAGCATAGCCTGTTGAATCATTGCAACTTAAGCCTCCGCACCACGTCAAGGTGACTGCACTTAGCGGGGTTTTTAAGCACATGACACGTTATAGGATGCAATTCAATTGATTAATTTGCATTTAGCGTGTATATTTCATATGCTAAATGTAAATAAATCATTTAAAAACATGAGATAATTGCTTTTATTCGACGTTGTTCAATAAAAACTTAAATTTTTGCAGCCACCGACGTAACGTAATAAGAACTGTCACAAAATGACTGCGCTCAAAGACGAAATAGCAAATCTCCATTGAGTTCATCCAGCGATGAAAATATTGTGCTGGAATTGTGGAATGTGGAACATCCTATCAAAGGTGTGTTTTTTTGAGCTTCGATCTCAGCAATGCAAAGTAAAGTACACAACGCAATTACAACTATTACGAGTCTTGAAGAGTCAAGTAGAGTGTAGAGTGTGCCAGTCATGCTCCTGTAAGAAAGTCTGGTGTATTTAAAGTATGGGGTGCGTGGCTCGCTTCGCTCGCGTTAAAGGATTTAACGCTTTTTTTCGGGAGGTTTAGATGCTCACGCGACTTCGTCGCTACGCTAAGGGTATGCCAACAACTGTCTGGCAGGCGCCTGGAGCTAAAATTGATTTATATTTACGATGGGATATTAAGCAGCATAATATTTTCAGTCAAAAAAAAATAAAGGAAAATATTAAAAAATACACAATTAACTTTAAATTGTTTTAGCTTTGGGACATATGGCAATATCTATAGGTAGTACTTTCTAACATTCTTATTATTAGTTTTATTTTGTATAAAACAATAATAATAAATGTTAAAGTGGGTACTGAATACAGCCATTTGGCCGTTATTGTAAAGTGACATTTTGTTATGTAGTCGTGTCCCTAACCCGTCGACCTAAGCCGTGTCCCTAACGACGGGCGAATAGCCACTTCGTTTTTTGTTTACTTTTTCCGCGCAATCTAATCTACTTCGGTGGACTTTCGCGCAGATTTGGGGGATGAGATTTGCAGATAGCAGGCCATTCCTTACAAATTTTGGAATTTAGGGTGGGCTCTCGGCCATTATTTGCGTTGCAACATATTCGTGTTTATGTTTAGTGTCATTGTCGCCTTAATTCGTTTCGTTGTTGCTGTTGTGATCGTCTACGATACGATGTTTCTAGTTGTGTTTTAGTGATTGTGTTATGGTGCTCGTGTTCGTTTTGTCACGCACTTTCTGTGTGGGTTCTATGGTGGGAGTGCGTTTTCTGTGACCGTCCGCCCACACTCTCTGCTGCTCCTTCGTTGCTCCAGCGGCGGGGTGATTTGTGAGAGAGATCGTCGTCTCTCCACCCATCGAACAAAATGTTTGTGTCCCCATTTACTGTGTAACAGTCGTTGGGGTGTTTTGTGTTGGCTGTCCGCCACACCCTTTCACTAGACATAGTCATTGTCTAGTTATCCCTCGGTGGAGTGTTTCATAAGGGGATCGTCCTCCCCCCACTCTTTTGTTTGTACCGACCTCCTATCGGTACATCTGCACTGTTGTGTCGTTGGGAGTTTCCTGACGACCTGTCAGGCTCACCATCCGACTTCCGCTCGTTCTCAATCGACGGTTGCGAGTCTCCCTTCCGTCCAAAGGGCTACGCAA
This sequence comes from Cheilosia vernalis, assembly GCA_949126925.1. Taxonomy (NCBI): domain Eukaryota; kingdom Metazoa; phylum Arthropoda; class Insecta; order Diptera; family Syrphidae; genus Cheilosia; species Cheilosia vernalis. The sequence continues at coordinate 49,639,331 of OX421358.1, forward strand.
CCGGAACTTCCATTCTTTACCATTCAGACCGCCTGTCTTGTGACCGACCGCCTATGGCTTGTGACCGACCTGTCATTTTCGAGTACCTGTATGGTTGTACCTTCGGCTCCAAGGAGGTGGTCCGAAGGCTGATGGGGGGCCTCGGATGCCCAGCCACATTCCAGGACCTCGAGTACGAAGCCCAAGAAAAGAGGGACCAAGCGTAGGGAAAGAAGGATTTGAGAGCAGACCTTGTTGCGGTAAAATTTAACGCAACAGTACTTTCACAGGAATAAAGAATTTCATTGATATCCAAAACCGTTTTTGTTTTATTTAAAAAAAAAAACTTTTGTAGCGCTCTTATTGAAAAACCCTTTATTAGCTCGATAACAAAACACAATTTTACACATTGACGATAATATATATTTATTTCGCAACTGACGAACAATATTCTGGCTTTTTACATTATAAGTTTCTTAGAATATTTTATTATTTCTTGAGGACTTCTGCCTTAGCTTTTTTAAGAACTCGCGTGCAAGCCTGTCTCCAGTTCTAGCTGATAAAATCTGTGCTATTTTATTATCTGAAAAAAGAAACAAACAATAAATTATTTAATTGAACAAACGGAAAATAATAAATAATGTAATAGAAAAGGGTTTGGCTGCATTTTTTCAACCCAGCGACAGTGTTGTATAGTGAGAGAAAAACCTCTGATATAGGAAGCCAAACAATCTGTATATGCGAAAGCGGCCTTTTATTTTACAAAACATGTAGAACAAAGCACATTGGGAGTTCCACCTTGATTCATTAATTTATTTTACGAAACAAAAAACATTTATCTTAACAGATGTCGTTGGTAAATTTCTCGATATTTTTGAAATTTTCACACAATATCCGGTGTAACATCTAGTTAAAAGCAAATGCCAACGGTAGCAATACTTTGATTGGTTTTGGAGTACCTAATGAGTAATTTGGCGAAAAAATATATTTTCATTCACACATAAGCTGTTTATTTCTTAATTTAAAAAAAGCTATATACCTATGTGCTATGTGCCGATGACCGTTTTGCCGAAAAGTAAATATTTTAAAACATATATACGAAAAACAGTCAATCGCTATATTAAGTACGCTTTTTTTTAATAATTTTTCATTCGTTATTGGCGTGTTTTCTTAATCGATTTCAATTGAAACTTTCAATGTATAGGTACTCTGGTCATTTCATTCATAGGAGCGAGTTCTCTACTCTGTAGTTTACCTAATCTGCAATGTATGGCTATGGATAGGTTTGTGTTTTGACTGGGGACGATGTTGCCATGGGAAATGTGGAAATGATTCTGGCCTTCTGGGTTATAATAGGTTTGTTTGACGTGGCTAGCACTAGTGCCCACTAGTGCGCACTGAGAATTGTCAGCTGATTTTCCCGCCTACCCAAAAACCTGCACAGCCCTGAAAATTCGGCTATCATATCGAACGCAAAATATGCTGCCTTGAAGTCTGGCAGTTTTTGAATTTGAAAAATACTTATCTTTTGGAGAACGAAGTATGAAGATGATAACAATTTTTTCTGTTTATTGCTAAAAATGAGTGAACTCAATTCTGATCTTGTGCTTGCCATAATGCAAACAAGTTGATAAAACTGTTTGCAATATATGCGATGCACTAAAAATGTAATCAGCTTTGATTCCAGATTTTTTTCATTCCATTTATCTTTAAAATAAGGTTTTAGTCCATAAACGTTGTTGTTTTCAAACAATTCCCCTTTGAATATCAAATTTATTGTATTTATCTTTATTACGATATTCAAATAAACGAATAACAGCAAGCGAAATGACAGCGCAACTCAGCACTCAGTTCTTGCCCCGACAAAATAACTGGGGTCAGTTCAGTGCACAACTAGGGCGCCCTAGAAGTCATGTCAAACACAGGTTTTCAGTACCAGGGCGAGTTCAGTGCTATATCGAACACATTAGGGTTAACCCAGTGCGCACTAGGGCCCACGTCAAACAAACCTAATATGTTCAATTTAATGTGGTATTCGATTGGGCGCTCTCAGAGCACTTTTTTTGCTCTCAGAGCAATTTTTATGTTCGTTTGGTACCGGAAAAAGCAATCTTTTTCAGATTTCAGAGCACTTTTGCGAATCTAGATATTTTCTCAGATTTACCAATACAAGTGCGTTTGGGTTTGACAACTGATGGAGTTTGTTTACATTTTTAGTGAATTTTTTCTCCAGCAAAGAAAGGCATTGCATCGGGTGAATCTATTTTTGTGAATTATTTAAGTATAAATATTTATGTCGTTTTCGATTTGGCTTTTCAGATTTTGATCTGAGATTTCAGATTTCTTCTGCCAAATCGAACATGAAATCTGAATTATGTTGGTATGTGTGTGTATTGACTTGGCGGCAAAATAAAACATTTTTGGACTTGCACTCGAAATCCATTTCAATTGATTTTCACACATTTATAGTACTGCATTTCAAAATAATTAATAATTAAAATAAATAATTCAGTTAAAAAAACAACCCTCCCAACGACAAACAATTCGTAACCGACGCTGTGTGTCATAAACATTGGTGTTAGTGCAAGTATGTGTAAAATCTGAGGAAAAATTGAGATTTCTCAAAAGTGATCTGAGATCAAAAAAACGATTGATTTTTGTGGCAAATCGAAAATGAAAAGCAATCTCGATCAAAAAAAAAATTGATCTTTTGCCAAATCGAAAACGACATTAGAAATCAATCGGGACGGATATTTCTAATGTTTTAATACAAAATTTAACTAGTGAATGGAAATCGCTTAGAAAAGTGTCCAAGATTACACATATTCAAATCGCACAAATATCAACACAAAAAAGAGCAAGTGACGTTTTTATGTTCGATTAGGCACACGAAAACTGAAATCTGAGGGCAAATCTGAAGAAGCTTAAACGAATACCACATAATATTCGTTGGCTCTAGCGAAGTGCGGAACCTTCGGTGCGCTAGTGACACTCGCACTTGGAGTTTTTTTTTTTAAATTTAATCGTAATATACAGTGAGATCGTGTCTGTCTAAAGTTCTCTTTAATTGTCATGATTTCGGAAATTTTCTTTACGGAAACTATTTTTTGTGTTAATGCAATTGTGTTTTCGGTAATTTATAAATCGTTGATTATTTATTTTTGATACATCCAAATGAAATTATTATTAGCGGTAACAACAAATTGTTTCAACGTTACCTCGAGCTTAAGAACATTGCAAAGGCTTTTTGTCGAAACTAATGGCAGCTTAAATTCTGCACTGTCGGAACAAAGCACTTTGGTAAGTGTGAGCTAGACCTTATACAAGATAATATTAGCAACAAAGTTCCTTAGCACTGGCAAAGTCGGGAGGGAGAAACTAATAGTATAAGTTTTTTTTTGTTTTTGAAGCGAATATAGCTTTTTTACGGACGGTCGGTGGGTCACGCATATAAATTATTCAAAAAGATGGGGAGTAAACCGAAAAAAATCGTCACCGTAGCGTTAACTTCCCCCTCCATGGCGCACTTGGAAGATGAAAACTCTAGAACGGCTCCACCGATTTGGATGATTTTTGTTTTGTGTTGTTCGTCTTGATTCAGGGATGGTTTAGGAAAAAAGAAAAGTCGAAAAAATTCTTAAATATATGTGTGTAGAGAGCGAAAGAGGAACAGAGAGAGTAATCTAAACTAACTGGCACTATGAAAAATTAAAATGAATTTTAAATAGGCCGCCACGTAACACGGGCCAATACTTTACGTCCAATGATTCGCTTCTTTCGGCCGTCCCACGACAGCTCGATTTTTTTTGTTTTATCCGAGGGTAGATGAAAATCTTCCAAAGACACTCTGAGAATAGCAAGCGCGTTCTCATAATAGTGTCAGATTTTTACTGACTAAAAACACCACCCTTCTAAAGATTGTTAGATACTGCAACTTGTGGGAAACGCTTCCAAGGGGTACCTTGCTGGCATGGGTGCATATCGACATATCGATATTCACACCCTAAATCTTATTCGGAGATCCCCTACACATCCCAGATAAATTTCCCTAGTCTTTGTTAGGTTCGTGCATTGGATAAGTGTTTATCCACACACGCCGTTTATCCTATCCGCTCGTAGAGGGCATTGGTTGTGTATGTCATGAATATGTTAGTGGCTGCCACTGAGTAGGAGAAAGGCAAGAGAATAAGCGTAAAAAAAAAAAAATATTCCAACAAAAAAAAAAGGTAAAGTAAACCAGTCCCAGCAACCATAAGAATTTGCAACAACACACCAAAGCAATGCTGTTGTATGGCGTGATAGTTTTTTTGTTGCTTTCCTTTTCGGTTCGTCGCTAACCCCCATACACTCAGGTAACGAACACCGCATACCCGAGTAGGCACATGTATGCATTTGCATATGCGTGGTGTCACACATATATTCTTGGGTTAGCCGGCAGCCGGTTTTTCGTTGTTCGCAATGCCGTTGTCCAAGAGTCATACGATGTGAAAAAGTGGCTTGGGGGCGTACCCAGTACTTTTCCACAAAAATTTTCTGTGGCGTGTGCGACTTAATTGGCGAGACAATAAGCGTCGTTGGCAAGAATTTTGCATTCAAAAATTCAGTCGTTGTGTGGCAGTGGAAGGAGCTGGAGCTCCAATAAGAAAGGAACTTGAACGTTGTAAAGTGGTGTTGTTTACGGGGTGTGTGTGTGCGCGGTTAGTTGAGTAGCCACGTGCAATGTGGTTACTGAATTTAATTATTTCTGTTTGACGCGATAGATTTAGGACGAGTTGGTCCAAATCTACTACAGTGAGTGCGCATAAATTAAATCTATTTTTGGTGTACGAGTGCCAGTAATTTTTGTGACAGAAAAGAAGAGATTTTCTTTATAAAGCAAGACAAAGGGAATAAATCCTGGCGTCCAGATCGTCTCCTAAGGCGAACGTTCGAATTACCTGTCGCGCCGTGCCAAAATTCTGACCCTCACCACCCCCGTGAAACAGTGCTCCGTGGTGACACGACACACAAAAAAAAACCACCCCCGTGAAACAGTGCTCCGTGGTGACACGACACACAAAAACCACCCCCGTGAAACAGTGCTCCGTGGTGACACGACACACAAAAAACCACCCCCCGTGAAATACTCGTCTACCCAGTGCGAAAAATCCTAGTGCACGTGGTGCTACGAAAAGGGTCGAGTATCTTTAATTGACCTCAGACGCATGCAAATGCATATATATGCGTCGCCCATCAGTGTAGTGATCGCAAATCGTTTCTTTTGTCAACGCCGTCTGTCTCTCAGGCGCATGGGATTTTATGGCACGCATGCCACTTCCACGCAGTACTCCAGCCAGGTCGTCAGAGCATGACTCAAACCCCCCCCAGCACTTCACCTAGCGTCGATTTATTCCGCTGAGGCAGCAGCTCAACATCCAGGACATCGTGAACGAGCTTTTGGTCCCGCACTTTTACCTTCCCCCCCCATTCCTCGATTCCCCCCTTTTCTTTTTCTTTCTATATTATATCATATTTTTTTTTATATATATATTTATTTGCTAAGTAGCCTCCTTCTGAGGATTATTATTTTCTTTTTTCTATAGATACTATCTTTGGTAACATAATATTCCTGTGTAGCTTGTGGTCATTAGACCCAATAAAATACAAAAAGAAAAAAAAAGAATTTTTGTTTTCGATACGTTAAGAATACTAAAGTAAAGAGTCAACACCTGTTGAATTGTTGAAAGCATCTCATTGCGTAGAATGGTGCTCTTAAGAAATTTTAACTATATATTAGACAGATCGATTAATTACTTGAGTTAAACTGGCGTAAAATAGTAACTCCCTGATTAGCTTTCAATACTTATTCAGAGTGCTACATGAAAGGAATCTAATCAACACGTAGAGTTTGGTGTACACATTCGGTGGCACCGGCTTCGGTTCTCTTTGGGTTTTTTCGTTTTTTCATCCCCATTTAGATCGCGAACAACACTCAGGAGATATGCTGTGCACAACATCTCACACCTGCAGTCATCGGTACGCGTCCCAATTAATTGTGGGAACTCTCAAGAATCCTGGGGTAAGTCTATGACCAGTGTTACTTTTTGTATCTTGATCTTTTGTGTATTCATTTCCTGTAGTTACCGCATTTTTATCCCCATGGATGGGATAACTTTTTTTTTGTCTAAGGTTGATTTGCTATACTACGCCCGGTTATTGCCCCTCTGGCATTAGATAAGCGATTGTTTTAATGATAGTCTTGCTAACTTTATAAGGAGTATAGATTTTACTTTTGGATTAGTTGTTTTTGAAGTCAGTTGACACCCACGATCTCACTTGTAAGTCGTTGGGAATATTTACCCACCTGTGAGTGGAAAATTAGAGTACGGAAAGCGTACCTACCTATGTTGTATTAATAAATAATACGGTAGTATGCACCCTTACCTTGTAAGAATAGCAGTAAGATATTTCGATTGTAATAATTCAGTTTGGATTTTTGTTAGCCAACCGTCTTATGAGATTTAATGATAGGATAGTGTTAAGGATTTATTTTATTTTTTTTTGATTAATTTGAATAAAAGGATTATTGTACTTCATGGATTAAGTATCCATATAAAAATCTGGAGTTAAATTTATTTGAGGTATGGAAAGAGTTTTCAGATTCCTTTCGCTATAAAATGATGAACCCCATCATGGAGAGCGAATAAAGCAGTTTAAGGTAAACGGATGTGATGATCTTCGGGAACGTGAAGGTACTAGTATAGACTAGAGTGGTTCAACCCTCTCTTTTTTTTTTAGGGGTAACTATAGAAGTTATTTGAAGTGGCGTAGTTACCATAGGTGATGTACACCAGAACGATTGTTCGATGTCATCATAGGGGTGGGTCAACACTTCGTGAGAACCAAACCATCTCGTTCTCACCCACGGCTAATAGTGGCCTTGTCTGATGAGTTTACTTCTATCCAAAGTGACTATCAGTTAGCTGCGGTAGTATCGGCAGCACACTTCGGGCCTTCACTTTTTCGTCGGCTTAATATTCTTCTCACCTACATCTAGAGACAGGCATGAATTTAATGTAACACAGTTCGGCATTTTTAGGTAGCAAGAACCCCCCCATTCCGACGAGCATAGGACGGAGCTAAGACTAGCATGCCTGATGCTGCTGAAGATCCGAACACCCTCCGTCAGTCAGCCTGGATTGACCATAGTTGGTTCCTGTGGTGACATGGTCATAAGGGTTGATACTCTGGCTGAGGTTAAAAATAAACGCCGTGCAATTTTTTTTTATCGTTGGTTACATGCACGATCCCCGGTCGCAAGTCTTATGATTGGTGATCAGGAGGGAAGGGTGATACCATAACCGCGTATTACGTCTGCGACGCAACCCTGGTAGGTTGTGGTTTACGAATTTATCGTTCGGTCGATGGTGGTGGTATTCACTTCTTTCTACGGTGGGGGCGCATTCCATAGTTGGGATGTCTGCCTTCGCTGTCAGTCATTTATTTTTATAATTTACGTTACAAACTAAGATATAACTTATCAAGCAATTTTTCTATCATTAAATAACAACTTTTGACAGGTTACTTTCCAGTGAAAGATCCTGCGTGTTTCGCAAATTAGACGCGGTTAATCTTATCTTGCCAAGTCGAACGGTTTCGTTCTTTGTAGTCGGCGCAATAAATTGCTCTCGTCCAAGATTTGTCGGACTGTATTGTTGATATGTCCGATTAGTCGGTTTCTATGCTTTCTCGCGAAGCTTCTAGTTTCAGCTTCGATTGTTGGAATTCCGAGATCCCTATGGATATCGTCGTTTCTAATATACCATGGTGCTTGTACAATTTCTCTAAGAACTTTATTTTGAAAGTTTGTAGAATATTGACATTTGTTTTCTTGGTACAACCCCAAAGTTGTATACCGTAGGTCCACACCGGCTTTAGCACTTGCTTGTATAAAAGCAGTTTGTTCTCAGTACTGAGCTGGGAATGTTTTCCGAGTAACCAGTACATTTCTCTATATTTGATATAGAGTTCTTTACGTTTCATTTTCACGTGCGAATTCCATTTCAGCATTGCGTCGAGTGTCATTCGCAGGTATTTGGCCTCGTTTGCAAAGGGTATTCGGGCCAAGTTTAGAAAAATTGGCAAGTCATAAGTTTTATTATAATTAATCCGCCAGTTCACTGCGGCTTGCAGTTTTGTAGTCGCTTCTTTGATTGTATTACCTACTGCTAGGACAGCTAGTGTCGTCGGCGAACGTAGCAAGGGTAGTGCCATCTTCCCTTGGTATATCGCGAGTATATAACAAATAGAGAAGCGGACCAAGGACGCTTCCTTGCGGTACACCGGCCGAAATTTCTTTTAGCTCCGAGTATTCGTTTCCATTTCTAACACGGAAGAGTCTATTCCCGAGATATGATTCTAGAATATCATATAGGCTTGCGGGGAGAACTTGTCGTAATTTAAATTTCAAGCCGTCGTGCCACACCTTATCAAAGGCTTGTGAGACGTCAAGGAATACGCTTGAGCAAATCTTTTTTTCTTCAAATGCTTTCTCGATTACGTAAGTAGTTCTATGTACTTGGTCAATCGTCGAATGTTTGGTTCTGAACCCAAACTGGTGGTCAGGGATAAGATTATTGTCTTCAATAATCGGTTGTAGGCGCCTAAGCAATATTCTCTCGAAGACTTTGGAAATTACTGGAAGAAGGGAAATCGGTCTATACGATTTTACTTCATTTGGCGGTTTTCCTGGTTTAATAACCATTATGACCTCCGCGACTTTCCATTGACTCGCGGCACGTGTTTTAGTCTGAGCGCAGCATTTATAATATGAAGAAGCTTTATTAATGCTTTCCTTGGTAGAGCTTTGAGAACTTCTGTGGTGATCAAATCATAACCAGGAGCTTTCGTAGGGTTTATGGATTCGTTTTAGTTCACTTAGCGTTGTACTAGTGAGTGTTGAATCGTCAGATTGTAATTCCGCCCTATTAGTATTGTCGTGGATCGCTTGGCCATCGTACGGTTTAAAAGTTTCTTCTAGATGAGCGGCAAAAACGTCCGCTTTTTCCTTATCTTCCCTTGCCCATTAATTTCGATTTATTCTAATTGGCGGCGCGGGGATTTTGGGCCTTTTGGTGCCTTTTACAGCTTTCCAAAGTGAATAATTGGAATCTTTTTTCGCTGTTAAACTTCCAAGGTAAGAACCTATCGCACGATTTTTAAAATCCTTAATAACTGTCTTCAACAAATTGCACAAATAATTCAAATGTGCTTTATGTTGCGGAGCGCGACTCTGTTGCCATTTCTTACGCGCCTTCCTTTTTTCGTTGACCAATTCTTTTATTTCGGGAGGATATCGTAGCCAGTATTTGACCGGCGTTTTCCTTGGACTAGGCGTATTATTCTAAGACTCGAGCTGTACGATCTCGACGAAGCGATCAACTTCAACCTCAAGTTCATAGGGTGTCGTAAGTGGAACACTCAGTTCAACATTCTCTTCTATTTCGTTCCTAACGCCTTCCCAGTTAGTTTTTCTACCAGTTAATCTCGCTGGCTCTAGGTTATTGGCTAGTTTTACACTCAATGTTAAAATAACCGGTGAGTGGTCAGATGATAGATCAAAGCTCTCTTCAACTTTAATGTGGTTGGTAGGTATTCCTTTCACGACGAAAAAATCTATCAGATCAGGTAGTTTTGAAGTATCAGTTGTCCAGTAGGTCGGTTTGCCCGTCGAGAGGAAATCGCAACTGCATTCCATACCTGCGCCATAGAGCATTGTACCTTTTCGCGAGATGTATCTGGAGCCCCAGAACGTGTGCTTCGCATTAAAATCGCCGCCAATAATAAAATCTGGCTTGAGCGATTTAAGCAGGTTAGTATAAGCACTTTTTTCAAGCGCGGAACGCGGTGGACAGTAGATAGATGAAATGAAACGCTGACTATTTCTAACTCGAATCGTGCACAGTTGCATAGTTTCAAGCTCTATCTTCAGATCTTCGTTCAATGGAGTCTTTAATAATCAATGATGATCCACCTCTGGCGTTTCCCGATGGGTGACAAGCGTGGAAATCATTATAGCCTTTTATTTTTAAATTCGATCTCTTTTTTATGTGAGTTTCAGAAATTAAGCAAATGTCAATATCTTTCTCGCGTATGAATATTTCCAATTCGCATATTTTTGACATTGGTTTTTTATTCATGTTATTTTTGAAGCACGCGTTTTCCGTGAATTATTTTCGAGCTTAAACAAGCGATCGAGAATAATTTTGTTTATTTTGCATTGTTCTTCAAGTTTCTCGAGAATAACTGAGAAAACATGAGAAACAGGGTCCGGCGAAGTTTCAACGTTTTTTGCTCCTTCGAATGCCGCGGCCTGAGGTCTGCACTCTGGCTGTCCGAGGGCCACTATTCCATGGCTTTCCTGATGGTAACTTTTCAGTAGCATTTCTTTTGACAACAGAGGTCGAGAGCCTTTCTATTGTCACTCTTTCCCTGACAATGCTACGCTTTTGAACCGGAGGTTTTATATTGCCTACTACCTCCTGGGCGGTCCTACGCTTTATCTTGGTAAGTGGCTTTGTTTTTTTATTTTGGGTTTTGAGTAGCGCATCTCTCCGTTTTTGCAACTCCTTAGCTACTTCACAGCCTCTATAATTTGCCGGGTGCTTTCCCTTACAATTAACACAGGTAGCGGAGGATTGTTTATTTGCTCCACAGTCTTGGGAGAAATGACTTCCGGCGCATTTTACACATCGCGGCTCGTTTTAGCAATACATTTCCGTATGATTGAATTCTTGGCAACGTTTGCACTGTGGAATTGTTTTAAAATTTCTGCGCATGGGCTCGATTTTTACCACAATATTAACTATAGTTTTAATTCGGTAGATATCTTCGATATTATCAGACCTATCGAAGGTAAACATTAGGAGCGGAAGTCAACGCCTTACCAAGATGTCCTTATCTTCTTCCGTCTTTTGCTTTCCTTTCTTGATGATTTTTTCGGCATCAAGAATTTTAAACCCTTTGGAACGGAGGTCGTCTATAACCTCTTCTTTGGTGCATGAGGGGTGGAGTCCCCTCGCTACAACACGATGTGGCCTTTCTGACTATTTCAAAAGTATACCACTGGATCTTCTCGGTATTTAGCTTTTGGGACACTGCCCGGTAGTCTTCGTGGTTAACGACGTTAATTTTCCACTCATTATTCCTCAAAGATGTTACCTTAAATTCTTGTGTAACTTATTATGCTCCGTTATTGTTGGAGGCGGTGGACGAATTTGCCCTCGGAGTTGTTTTTATTGCGGTACTTTACGCGTTTGTTCTGTTAGAGGCTCGACTTCGGGCCGTCTCTCCGTTTCTTACTAGGTCTTTTCTTAGGGACCCGATTCGTTTCGCGTGCTAGCTCTTCTTCGTCAGTGTGGTATTCCTGACTAGGCAAGCGTGGTGGAGTGCATTCGCGCTCTTTTTTTTTTTATTAATGGTACCTACTCGACAATGATTTATTCCTTGAACGTAATAACATATACATGATTTACATAAAAACAAAATTTCATTGATGAGTTAAGTGTCATTCTGTAGTTTATAAGAAAACAAGAATTGAATGCACTGGGTATATACCAAATACAAGAACAAAATTTAGATGCGTGAGTAATGTGGGGTACTATCAGATTAAAAACAATTATTGATTCGGTTGAAAATAGTAAATAGTTACTTTAAATAAAACGAAAATAAATTAGAAAAAAACCGGCCAAGTGCGAGTGTCACTCGCGCACCGAAGGTTCCGTATTTGGCTAAAGTCCAAACCATCAGATATTATTTCAAATCGATAATATCATTCAATCTTTCCCCTGTTCATGAATTCATCGCAATTTAGTTTAATTTACTTACTTAATATTTTTACTCTCAAAAATTACTCACACATGAATCTCATTGCGTGATTACCGCAGAAAAAAACCCGAATGCAGATTTTGATTCTTTAATTGCTACCTACACCATACACCTACACAATCCTCACCAATTTCCCATTCAGTATCTGTGTCCCTTAATTCGGTAACTCTCTCTTAGTAATGTGCTGTATTTTCTCTTTCCTTACCTTCTTAATGTGAGTCTCGAAAATTCGGCGAAATCATAGCACATATTATATTTATAATATAGTGTACCTAAACCAGTGCTACCGAAAGTACTACAATAGGAGTATTGTACTCCTTTTTCGTCTGCTGTACTCCCGTACTCCTCAAAGACAAATTGTACTCCTATTATTAATTTCGGATTTAACTTTGTATTTTCACATGCATTGACATTTCCCTATCCAGTAAATTGCAAGACTAATTTTACTTTCTGGATGTTTTATTAAGATTTTTTTATTGCCTTTGTTGATTTTGTTACATTCGTGTCGTTACAAACAATTGCGGATCCTGTAAATTCCTTAAGGATAGGTAGATGTTGAAACGGTGTTAAACAAACTAATTGTTGATTGCACTGACAATCAACCACTGGCGTGGTGTTTCGGCATCAGATTATACAGTCGCCACCAAAACAACATAGCCGCCATAGGCTGTCTAAAGCGACCTGTCCCAATTGAAAAACTATTGACTAAAAATATATTATGTACTTTTATTTTGTTCTGTACTCCAAAAAAAATGTATTAAACTCCCCAACGAAATTATGAAGTGGCAGCCCTGGTGTATACCACCAGTGAGGGTCAATTGTGCACAACTGCGTAGTAGAGATTAGAACATTTATATTTATGAGAGCAACGTATTTTACATGGTAAAATTATCTTTTTTGAAAATATCATGTAAACTATTAACTTTTCGGCAAAACAGTATTCAGCACATATATAGCTAAGGATATGATCTACAAAAAAGGAATTTATGTATTTTTTTGTGAATCAAGAAATAAACCGTTTTTTGGGCGAATGAAAATATTTTTTTCACCAGATTACTAATTACTCGAAAACCAATCGATGTATTACTTCCACTGGTATTTGTCGTTTAACTAGAGGTTATACCGGATGTTGTGTGTAAATTTTAGCCTCCTATGTCAATCGGTTCTTGAGATAGACCTGGTAACAAAATTGGCGTAGTGGGTTCGGACAGACAGACGGAGAGACATCCGAGCGAAACTAACAAGGTTCCGTTTTTTCCCTTTGGGTACGGAACCTTAAAAAGTGAAAGCCAGAAAGAAGAAAAACAAAGAAAAAATAAAATCAAATATGAAATTAACACGAAATTAACATTGAAATGAACATTGGTGAGGCTTTTACACTATATCTTCTTATATATATAATTCTAGCGTACGTGTGTTGTCACTGAACTCCTCCTAAACGGCTGAACCGATTTGCATAAATTTTTTTGTATGCGTTTGGGTTGCGCCCCGGGTGGTTTAGATTTACAATTCGGTCCAATTGGACAATGGGGCGTGGTACCTCCCATACAAACCACAAATTAAAAATCAATTATTTCTGCTCCTTATAACGGTGTTTGCACAAAATTTGGTACGTCGGTTTGTTGTGCATTTTTTAAGTGCTGCTGCAAATATGGGCGGGATTGTACAAAGGGGCGTGGTACCTCCGGCACACATTTCGTTTTTCATGGGGAAAAGCACTTTGAAAAAAAAAAAACTGGATAGAAATCGAGTAGTGACACTTCAAATACAAAAAAAAAATTTTTTATATTTTCAAAGCAATTGTTGTTGTCAATTATTTTAATTATTTTCAAAGCAAATTGTTGTTGTCAACAATTTTGACATTTTTTTTAAATATAACCAATATAAGTTTGTTTATGTTTACTATGTTACATTAAGTAACTTTTTGAAATGGAGTAGATACTTTTTTATTTCATGGTTTTTGAATCCATCATTTTTGTTTGACATGTATTTTCAGGATCCTTGCATAAGTATGTGTGAGTAAGTTGAAATGTAGGGGTGATTAAGATGACGTGGACAATGATGACAGGAAACAGGAGTTGTGGAGCGTTTTGAGTTTGCACTTAGGGGTTGTTACGAAAAATTAGCGTGTAACAATTGTGGTATTCTGTTGATTAGTGAATAGGGTTATGGGGAACGCAACTCAAAGGTACCATAACACCTTCGGTACCGGTGTAGAGAGAGAAGGGAAAATGCTTACAATTTACCAACCAAGTTGATAGGTCCGATTAGTTTTCTTCATTTCTGTTAAAGTTACAAATATTTCGTCGGTCGCTGATGAACTATATTGTTAAGCATCGTGTCTTTGGTTATACTCAATGTTGGATGTATTCGATTGAATGGCAAAAAAGAGGCTTGCCTCATGCTTACATTCTCATTTGGTTAGTCGAAAGAATGCAACCAGACCAAGATGATGACATCATATGTGCCGAGGTTCCAGATCCCGAAACCGATGTATACCTGCATGATGTCATAATTACAAACATGATTCATGGGAAGATTTGAAAATGGTATCAGTATTTTTATTTCACACTAGCTGACCCGGCGAACTTTGTTCCGCCCGAATTCGTTAATGGAATGAAAATAATAATTTCAAGCATGCACAAAGCTCATGCTACTTTATGTTATTCGTTCAATTCAAATTCTTTATTCAAAACTTATTGTTATACAATAGAAATAACTATTTCATCATTCGCAAACTTTCGGTGCATTGAGGTTTCACAAAAAAATGGGCCGAAATTTTCAAATTGTGTAGCGGTAGGCCCGGAACATTCAAAGAATACAAAAATTCAAAATTTTACATAATTTTTGTTATTCCTAATGGAAGTGATACTATCCGTTTTGTTTAATCGACAAAAAGTATATAGCATATGTCGTTCCTTGGTCCAATTCGAATCTAAACTAAAAATCATAAAAATCGAACGATCCGTTCCCGAGTTATGAGTGCACATACGTACGTCAGTCTCTTTTATATGTAGCTGTACCCACCCGACTTTGACTGTACCTTTCGTTTTAAGTCTGGCTCGCATTTCGCAAAGTGCTTTATTTTGACAAATTCCATTAATAATTTTAATTATACAACTCTAGAAATAGCGTCTAATTTTATTTTTTAATGGAAGGTGCTACAACCCGTTTTCCTATACCTGTTATGTTTTGCAAAGTATCACCTATAGGATGGTATTCTATCTTTCAAACGGGCACCAGCCATATATATGCACAATATTTCATTGAAATCAGTTGTGTGGTTTCGCAGATCGACAAAGCACCTATCGGGTCGAAAACTACCTTATCTCTCAAACCTTAGATTCACATGCACACAATTTCTTTGAAATAGGTAAGTTGTTTTCGGATTTCGACGACAGCGCCACTTATCGGGTCAATAAGCAAGGGGAAATTGTTGTTTATAGTGTAAGCGCTGTTCCTATATTTCAGATCAAACGTTTCCGCAACAGTAACAGTTTATATAATGTATTAAAGTGCGTTCTGTTTCCAGTACAGGATGAAATGTTGACCAAAGTGGGGAATCATTTTTAGCCCATAAAATTACTACTTCGCGAAACAAACAAATTGGTATTTTGGGTATGACCTGTAACCGAATTTTAGTGAGCTGTTAAATTGGTTTTCATATGTGTGTAAGTTGGTTCGAACGAAACAGAAAATTTTAAATAGAAATACTGATACCAATATAAAACGTAAACACAAAACCTTCCCTCTTTAAATGGGATAGTAAAGTACCTAAACGAACAAAGTGTCATGCAAATGGTAATGGAGGTAATATTATGCGAATTTAATAATTGCATATCTTCGTACCCGAGTGCAAAAAAATTTAACGAAAATCTGTTTTACCACAAATATCAATAAGTTATAGTGGCGAAAACTTACGCGCTCAAGAAATATTTAGGATTTATAATACATATTCAATTTTATTTCGAAGCTCTGTAGGTAGTTTTATTTTTCAAGGGACCATATTTTTTTTCGACAACGGCACCACCTATCGGCTCCAAGAGTATGCTATCAACCATATCCATTAACAAAATTTCATTAATATCGGTTGAGCTGTTTCGGAGACCTATCGTTCCCAAAAGTAGTATATTTTAAGACACCCTAAACCTGAAATACAGCAATACGAACAAAACAAAAGAAGAATTTTAAGAATTGGCCCGGTGATTATCGGGTTATATCATCATGGAGTTCATTTTCATTGTATTACTATGTTATAGAAGATAATTGAATTTAACTAAAAAACGAAATGTGTACCTACAACGCCAGCTGCTGTTGAGAATTTTCCGACTTTTTCGGTGGAGCCGTTCTCGAGTTTTCACCCGACTAACGCACAGGTATTTCTTTCGACATGTATAGAAAGAGAGACACAGGAATCTAAATTTTGACTTTGATGGAAGGGCTGTCGGATAAAAAAAAAAAAAAAAAAAAAAAAAAAAAAAAAAAAAAAAAAATAAGGAAAGGATTAACTTTAACAGCCAAGAAGAAAACTAACCACAATTATCATCTTGGTTGGTAAGCCTTCTCTCTTCTCTCTCCACACCGGTATCAAGGCGTTATGGTAGGTACCTTTGAGCTGCCCTCCCCATAACCCTACTCACGAATGAGCAGAGCACCATGATTGTTACTCACTCATTTTTTGTAATAACCCCTCTCTACGTGACACCTCAAGACGCTCAACAATTCCTGTTGCCTGTCATCATTGTCCACGTCATCTCAAACAGCACTACATTTCAACTTTCTCAGACATACTAATGCAAGGATCCTGAAAATTCATGTCAAACAAAAATGATTGGTTCAAACACCATCAAATAAATCAAACTATCTACTCCATTTCAAAAAGTTACTTAATGTAACATAGTAAACAAAATAAACTTAGGTATATCTATCGTATATTAAAAAAAAAATTTTGAATTGTTGACAACAAATATTTGCTTGGAAAATAATTTAAATAATTGACAACAACAATTGCCTTTAAAATTAATTTTTTTTTTGTATTTGAAGTGTCACTACTCGATTTCTATTTAGTTTTATTTATTTTTGAGTTCATTTCCCCATGAAAAACGAAATTTGGGCCTACAACGCCACCTGTTAAGAATTTTCCGACTTTTCTTTTTTTATTCTTTCAAACAGGCTCGAGACCAGTCCTAATTGGTGCGAATCATCGAAATCCATCCAGTCGTTCTTGAGTTATAAGCGTAGGAACTAACATCACTTTCTTTTATATATATAGATTGTTATTGTATTATTATATTTTAGAAGTTAATTGAATTTAAGTTAAAAATGAAACGTGTGCGTGCAGCGCCACCTGTTGATGTTTATGATTTTTTATAAACCATCTCTGATTCAAGACGAACAAAACAAAACAAAAATCATTCAAATCTAACTAACGTACATATCTATTTCCTTCTACATTTAGAGACACAGAAATCTCAATTTTGACTTCGGTAAAAGGGTTGTAGGTTCAACAAAGCAAGGCAGGCATGCTTGTTTAAGCCTGTGCTTAGCTCGTCGGTGGAGTGGAATCTTCTGCTTGGCTTGCGGACTACCGTACTTTTACATGCCTGAATTTTGATGCGAAAATTTTAAAATTTGTTGCCATTAAAGGTATGGGAAGAAAATAGGGAAAGGATTAACTCTATAAGAAATATTTGCTACTTTAATAGCTAAGAAGAAAACTAACCAAACCTATCAACTTGGTTGGTAAGCCTTCTCCCTTCTGTATCCACACCAGTACCGAAGGTGTTATGGTACCGTTGAGGTGCCCTCCCCATAACGCTCATAAACGCTCAACTACTCCTGTTGCCTGTCATCATTGTCCTCGTCATCTCAATCACACATACATTTCAACTTACTCACACATCCTAATGCAAGGATCCTGAAAATGCTTGACAAAAATGATGGATTGCAACACTATCAAACAAATCAACGTATCTACTCCATTTCAAAAAGTCACTTAATGTAACATAGTAAACTACTTATTAGGTATATTTAAGAAAAAAAAAATCAAAATTGTTGACAACAACAATTTGCTTAAAAAATAATTAAAATATTTGACAACAACAATTGCTTTTAAAATTTAAAATAATTTTTTTTTGTTTTGGAAGTTTCACTACTCGATTTATATCCAGTTTATTTTTTTTCAAAGTGCTTTTCCCCATGAAAATCGAAATGTGTGCCTGCAACGCCACCTGTTGAGAATTTTCCGACTTTTCTTTTTTCCTAAACCATCCCTGATTCAAGACGAACAAAATGAAACAAAAATCATTCAAATCGGTTTAGCAGTTCTCGAGCCTTTACCCGACTAACACACAACGATTGATTTTTATATAATAGATTTTCTGTTTCGTGCGAACCAACTTACAAACACATGAAAACCAATTTAACAGTCACAAGTCGTTCCCAAATACATTACACACTGGGACTTACTAATAATCATTTTTAACCTTCACACTAAATATTTCCTAGGTCACAAATCACAATATACAATGTTGTATGGAAATTTTTCCATTGAGAGCTGGAAAAATGTAGTCTGGACGTTAAAAATATTATTAGTACCACGGACTGTTATACTGTTACGGATATATGTCTGAAATGTAGGACACTATAACCATCAACTTTTACTTGGGTTCTGGACCCGATAGGTGGCGCTGAAGGATAGGATACCACACTATAGGTGGTACTTTGCAAAACATAAGCGATATAGGAAAACAATTTGTGGCACCTCCCATTCAAAAATAAAATCAAGCGCTATTTCTAAAGTTACATAATTAAAATTATAATGGACATTGTCCAAATAAAGCACTTTGCAAACCTCTGCGGATTCCGCTTATTCAGAACGGCTTGCCATTGGTATTTAAGCGTCTACATAAAATATCATGTGCATTGGGCATGCTCGAAATTATTACTTTCATTACATTAACAAACTTGGGGGAACGAAGTTCGCGGGGTCAGCTAGTTAATAAATAAATTTTTGACTGTTGAATTATCCAATGAAAATAGCGATATGAAGCAAACCTCTGATCACCTCTGAAACCGGCTTTATATAGTTTACCAAGAAGTATCTCATGATTGACCATATCAAACGCTTTTGATAAATCAACAAATAATGTTAATGTACTTTTTCCATTATTAAATCCTTCATTTATTTCACAGCAGATTTTAAGGATTGCATCTTCCGTAGATTCGCTTATTGTTGAGCGACATTATACATTTGAACAATTCAAGTGATGTGCACGGCCTAAAAACAAAACTATTCGTCTGAAAACCATCATGAATTATGTTAGGATTTGCAGAGCAGTTGCAACCGGTTTGCAGGTTACAAGGTTTCAAATCATCAACTTTAGAAACGAAGAAACTATTAAAACTGTTTGCTATGTCAAAGGGATTTGAGACGACTGAGTTTCCAACTTCTTTCTGAATATGAGTGTTCCTTAGAACATTATTTTCTTCTTTTAACAGTTCTATCTCTTTCTTCAGAGTTTGATAGAGTAGATCCATTTCCTTAAGCTTGATTCGGAGTGTTTTAATTTCTTCCTCAGAATCTATATCTTTCACTGCGTCCCGTTTTTCACGCGCTGGCGATCACGGCGGACATCTTTTCCCGGGGTTGTTCGATCTTGATGGAGGCGATCGAGATACCCTTGAACTTTTAATAAAAGGGTCAATGGATTGCAATAAGCGGCTCTCCCCAGAATCCGTAGAGCCGACCTCCGAAGACGGTGGATTTTCCAGTAAAGCTGGACTGCCACCCGGGGAGATAATTTGTTCTATTTGCAACACAAAAAGGAGGTTTTCAACATCAAATCAAGCCAAAAAATGTGTGCGCAGTATAAACAATTGATATACCCTTGTTTCCTATCTATCGATCTACGATCGACACAAGACAAGACTGTTCCTTGATTTTGAGCGTCTTTTTTCCGCAATGTCGCTAGAGAATGTTCCTAATCGGATTTGAATGTGTGAGTGAAAATTGGACACTTTTTCGAGGACCTTGATACAATTTGTTGCAACTTTTTCCTTTTTTTAGTTTGGAATGACACTTCGAAAAATTTTAGAAAAGCTGTGATTTCAAAATAAATATCTTTAAAATAACGGGTGATTTTTTAAGAGTTTTAGAAATTTAAAAAAAAAAAAACACGAAAAATTCGAAAAAATGAATGAAATATTTATTTGAATCGATAGTTTGAGCCTTGCAATTTAATGTTTAAAGATAATTTCATGCAAATGTTGACCGCGGCTGCGTCTCAGGTAGCCCATCCGCTGAGTCCAATTTTGGCATACTCTTTCACACATATCGGCCGGTATCTCACGAATGAATGCATGGATGTTGGCTTCCAGTGCGTCAATCAAAGCGGGCTTGTCCCTATACACATTAGCCTTGACATACCCCCACAAAAAATAATCTAATGGTGTGAAATCGCACGATCTAGGCGGCCAATTGACCGGCCCGAAACGTGAAATTAACTGTTCACCAAACTCGCCTCGCAATTGCGCCATTGTTTCGCGTGCTGTGTGGCATGTGGCACCGTCTTGTTGAAACCACATATCATGCAAGTCAAGAACTTCCATTTCGGGCAAAAAAAAGTTTGTTATCATCGCTCGGTAGCGTTCACCATTGACAGTAACGCTGCGATTCGCATCATCTTTAAAGAAATATGGCCCAATAATGCCGCCGGCCCATAAACCGCACCAAACAGTGGCTTTTTCGGTATGCATTGGTAGCTGTTGCAATGCTTCTGGCTGATCTTCACTCCAAATGCGGCAAATTTGCTTATTTACGTACCCATTCAACCAAAAATGAGCCTCATCGCTGAACACAATTTTTCGATAAAAAAGCGCGATGAACATTTCGAACCGAGCACGTATTTTGATAGTAAAATTCAATAATTTGCAAGCGTTGTTCATTTGTAAGACGATCCATGGTTAAATTGCAAACCAAACTGAAGCTGTTTGACAGTGACACAAGGTACTAAACACACGTCAGCTGTCAAAACCAGTGTTGCCAAAACCAAACCAGCTAAAAAATCACCCTTTATAACGCGGAGAGCCAAAAACTGTTAAATATTAGCCCTTTTTTTACTATCATCCATGATCTATATAGCTAGATCATCGATTTACATGCGCTTACAACATGAGCATTATGATCCTGCTTCTCATCGAGATCATAAACCATGACCTGAAATTTATTTGTACTATTGCTCGCAGCGCTGTTTGGCGTTGTTTGTTTCATTCTTGAATGTTGGTGTGCCTGTAAAAGATAGCCACACAGTCACGTTCAATTTAATTTAATTGGCAAAAGTACAAATAAGAACAATAATTGTCTTTTATAGTACATTAACGCTCCACAGATATACATTAAATAAAAATAAAAATATAGTTAACATTAAGTGAAAGTTACATTAATTAAATACAAAAATAAAAAAAGTAAAAAAAAAAATTTGGGATTGGACTAAAACAGAAAGGAATAGAGGGAAGGAAAGAAGAAGAGTAATAGAGTAAACATAGAATACATTATCATGCAAAATGTGCAAAAACTTTTAAATTTATCGACTCCCACTAGTTGTTTGATGGTGACAGGTAGAGAGTTCCAAAGTCTGGTAGCGTGGACAAGAAAGAGGCGTGAAGTATTTAAGAAGTTAGAAGAAGGTATTATGAGGTTGAAAGTACGCGGTGACTGGGCAAACTGCAGTTTCTGGAATAGGTATACTGGTGATCTATTGTGAATTAATCTGTACATGAAAACACAGCACCTTATATCCCAAAAATTTTTAAATGAACAACCGAGGACATGTTTGTGGTAGGCAGATAATTATGTGGTCATATTTTCTAATGCCAAAAATATATCGAACCATATCATTAAAAGCTACAAGAAGTTTGTTATGAGATTGAGAATTTAATTTAGGGTATATAACTCTGGCATAATCAAAGATCGGCACAAACAAGGACTTAATTAACCTGAGTCTCGTATCAATAGGTGTTCGATTAGAAAAGAGCCATAGCTTACGTAAACCAGCATAAATACGCGCAACTATAAAATATACATGGTCAATAGCAGAAAGGGATCTATTTAGCTTGTAGCCGAGGTTTGTGACAGTGTCCGAAAACTTCATAGCACAAAAAATCTGTCAGGGTGACGACACCAGACAGCGTTATCTTTATACTCTATTTTTTCATAACGTGTAAAATTTCATTTCGGTTCTCAGCATGGTCAGCAGAATAAAGATTCTCACGAGTCATCGCTGGCTCACCTGGTAACTTAAGTTGTATATATTTTAACCTAACGTAAGCAATATTCTAGTATTTAAGGAGGAAGAATAAATAAAATCGTTTCATTCGTAAAGACGAACTTGGAGAATTTTCATTAGACTTCCCCCCACTAGTGGTAAGGGGTCTTGCTACAATTTCTTTAATCTTTACAAAATCAATAAGCATTTTTTTACATCCAATAAATTTCCCGCCCTTGTAGATTTAGCTTTTTAATTTTGTAAAGGTATGACAAGATCAGCGAAATATTCCATAATTTTTTTAGTAAATGTTTTTCATTATATTTCGAACTGATTGTAAATAATTTAAATTAGTTCTTAAAAAACTCTCACCATCAAAAATAAAAATTGGTCGTCTTTTGAAAGCAACTGTTGCTACAACTCGAAAATAAAATTTGTTATGATCCGTATTGTTTTATTTTCTTGATCTGATTCGGATCAGATCACGCTGATAATAAAATACGGCTATTATGCGAAAGTTCTTAAATTGCAGAGGAGGTAGCTTTAGAAATTACACTTTTTTCTTTCACCGCTCTTTTTCTTTTTTGCTACTTTTCAGAATTTTTCGAAAATCTCCGTGCGTGTTAGAGAAAGGTAATAAATTTTAGTTTTAGTTTTTCAAGACTGTAGATAAAATCAAAACAACCAGATCACATTAGTATGAGATGTCTTTGGTTGTTCTACGGGTAAGCTAGACAGTGCTGCGAAACAGTAGATGCAATTCGTTTTCAAATGACAAATTTTAAAATGAAAACCTTTTAGCCTTGATTTTTATG
This sequence comes from Cheilosia vernalis, assembly GCA_949126925.1. Classification (NCBI taxonomy): domain Eukaryota; kingdom Metazoa; phylum Arthropoda; class Insecta; order Diptera; family Syrphidae; genus Cheilosia; species Cheilosia vernalis. The sequence continues at coordinate 49,662,255 of OX421358.1, forward strand.
TATCTATTTATCTACACAAGTATCGCTTGTTGTCAAAAATTGACCATACCTTTTATAAGTATGTATACTAAAAAACGTACTACAATAATTATTTTCGTTATTTATTTATGCTTTTGTTAACCTGTAAAGTAGGTACAGCTTCATTGAACAGGGAAATCCCTCCTGCTCAAAGGTGTCGTAGTATTAGTATAGGACTGCACAATGCAGCTCGTCAAGTGAGTTAGACGTATTGAGTTAAGATCGCAGTTCGTATCTGACTTTCAAGGGCGCTTGACGAGTTCGCGCAGTGCAACATGAATGTTGTTCACATCTTCAGAAGTGGGATTGCCCATTGGTCCTTCTTTTGTGTAGTGTGGTTCGCGTGAGTGAGCAAAAGAACAAAAAAAAAAAATTTTTTTTTAGTGTACAGTATCTGGTGTAGTGATGGTGAAAGAAAAAAAATGGTATGAAAGATACCAAGTGGAGAAGTGTGTGTATGAGAAATTTCGGGAAAGCCGCACATAGGTGTAGATATCTGAGTGAGCTAAACCTCGGATTGGGTAAGCCATAATTTGGACACTAAAATCACAGCTGACGAAAGATGCCGAAATGGTTTTCTTCTATGGAGTGCGGTATGCACTATACACGGGGTGCCTGGTTTGGGATATGTGAACGCATAATGGACTGGCAGACGGCGGCAAAACGGGATTGCTTCTGTTTTTTTTTTGTTTTTCGTGCACACTGCATGCACATGTCGTACTGAGCTGGGGGTTGATTTTCGTTTCAAAAAAAAAAAAAAAAAACAGGTATAATAGGTACGTGGATGGTTCGTTTTTGCCAAATTTTCTGTCAGGCTTGGTGGGCGTAGATATTAATTTCGTTTTGTATAGGCATTCTTTTGCAAATTTGAATACGTATTTTGAAAATGTGTACTGATTTTTCTGTGAATCCAGAACGCTCGTTTGGGTAAATTATTAATTTTAATTGATGGTTAAAGTAGAGAGAAGAAAGATAATTAAATAAAGGAAGAGCAATACAAATGTTGATCAAAACGTTTTTCGTTTCGAGAATCTTGTTTTTCCGGACACAAAAAAAAAAAAAAAAAAATCTTCAATAGAAAAAGTTGTTTTAATTTGTTAGATTTAGATAATCTAGAATCTTGAAATTTATGAATTTGAGGCAAAAAGTCTTTCTTGAAAAAATTTATATCTTGTAATCTGGCATCAATGCTAGAATTATTTAAATTCTGCAAATACCGTCGAGTATGTGAAAGTACGTGAACATTCAATGTTTCCGTCAATTTTAACGGTAGGTATCTTGTACGAAATGAGGAGAGCGAGACTTGTATCATTCGAGGGGTGATGTGCAATAGAGGTACACAACCGAATAAAAAGGCACGACTGGGTCGAACGAGACTTTCTCGTTAAGAGTATCCATACGGACATGGAACCCCTTATTTCTGGGTATGTTTAGCAGTTAATTTAATACGATGGACAAGGGCCATAGAACACCACTCTGGTGGCAAATTTTGAGCTTAACAGAATCATATTAGGAATACTTATATGTATATAGCTGGTGTGAGTGCATCGGCGGATTTTCGACGTGAACATGGGTTTCGGTTCCGGATGTTAGGTATATTTTACATGTGTTTTGGTCAAAATCGTTGGAGCGGTTTTTGAAAAATTTGCCAGGCGGAACGGTGCCAGGTATTGCAGTGTTTGCTTTGAAAGGTGCTGTTGCGTGGCTGTTTGGTTGAGGACCGTTTGTGGGTTTTTGTTCGGGATGTAAGCATTGCTTCGTTTTTGAGGTTTTGTCGGAGTCGGGGATGGAGCTTTCGAGATGTGAGTGGTTTTTGGAATTGGCGTTTTCGGTGCTTCGAGTTGAGAACTGAGGACGCAATCGTTTTGGAAACGTTCATTTGACTCTGGGTTTGCATTTTGGTCAAAATCGTTAATGAAGAGGGTTGAAAAAAAGTTGGGAGCGTGTGTCGCCATTGGGGCTGGTACAATTGGGTTGGGAATTTCCCGTACGCTCACTGTTTATTGCAAGCATTTTGGTGGCGTTCAATTTGCCGCCACCGTTGCCATGGTGACGTGTTCGGATATGAAGGTATGTACATATAAATCATCTTATATTGGAGCCTATTTTCGATGCGTCTTATTCGGTCCTATTCGGCAGGGTCTTTTATCAGTTTTTTTGTTGTTCTTTTGTGAATTTCCATGCAGGAGTTCGAACTGTCAAGGCTCTGAAGTTGGTGTTCTGTGTGGAAGGGTCTTTTGTGAATTCTATTGATAACGGAAAGGGGATGGAATTTTGTGACTGTTGTTGTAAAATGTTTTTGTTAGGCATGAGGTCTTGAATTGAAATGTTTCTCTTATATCATTTGTGTTCTGGTTGACTTCCATGTCTCATGCTTCACATGAAGATGTACTTGCGTGTCCACCCAAACGATTTTCAGCAAACACGTCTTTGTTGGTTGTGTTGGCAGCATTGACATTTTTTGACGTACACGTACTTGACGTTTCACATGCACTAATAATGTTAACGTAGGAGATTTTTTTTTTTCAAATGTTTCTCTTTATAATGCCTAGTCAACGAAGTGCTTAGGAATGGAGACAAGATGTAATAAGTGTGTATAAAGAAGTGATATGGTTGAGAATTGTTTCAGCATTTGTATTTTTGTTTAGCCGAAAACTGTTGCAGAATTATCGACGCAGCAAAAGAAAAGTACTTTTAGGAACGAAATGTGGAGAGAAAAAATAAAACCACGACTTTCTTGGAGCTTAGATAGAATTAGACAGTTTATTATTTCATGAATATTGTGAAGTTAGTAATAATTCAAAGTGGTGTCAAATAGAGCTAATTGATAGACAAAATGGAATTCAGTAGTGTGCTATCATATAAATGTACAATGTAAATAACAATTTTATTTCAACAAAAACACCTATCACTTTTGCTGAAGATTTGATGGTAACCCATTTAATCTTCCTGATGTGAGTAGTGGTTCGGAACTTGCTCCTTTCACCGACAATTTTATGTTATTTTGGAAACAAAAAAATTGTCAGGTGCCACTTAGTATTGGAAAAAAAATCTGTTTTCAATTTTCGAAGTTCTTTAACGGAGTTTCATAAGAGTTCGGAATGCGATTTATAAGGGATCTTTTGTGGTCAAGAACTTTTATGATTTGTGGCAGGGATTTCATGGCGGAGTGGACGATTTCGCGGAATAGGCCCAATTGACCCATAATGAAATGAAATTTGCTTACGCATGAAAGTAAGCAAATAATGTTTAAATTTTGTACCTTTTTGGAAATTTTGCTTGTTCTTGTTGTTTCTGATGCAATTAAAACACTTTTAATTCATCCTTCCACCCTACTTTTCGTCGGTTTTTTTTGTCACATAGGTACTCAGCGGTATTCTTTATTGAGTTCATCATATTTTTTAATATATTCTTAATTTGTTTATATATTGCAACTTTGCCCATGACACAACAAAACATAAACATATTAATAAATAAATAATAATAAATGATTGTAGACATCACTTATGTAAAATAACGCAGTGTAGAGCTGTCGTGCGTTAGGTGATGAAGAGCGAATAGCTAATAATATGTAGATGGAATATGTTTATTAATAAGAGCGGATAGCATTTTTTTATTAATACAGGGGAATACCGACTACCGCCTACGAGTAAAAGTACCGATACCAACATCGATTTTAAGGAAAGTGAAAGGTTGCGTTCTGTTTAAGATACCAAAGTACTTGGTTCAGTTGTTCAAACAGGGATGGAGTTGTTCCGTGAGTAAACATGATCGTTTAAATGAATTCACAAGGGGACTTGTTGCACATCATGTGCGCAGTCGAAATAGATTGTCTGGTGAAGTTGAGTTCTACTGACATGAGTTGAGCAAATCTGCTTATTTTCAAAGGGTTTTTATATTATATACCTATGTTGTTTTTCCGTTACTTTCAATTCGATCAAAAGAAAATAGCGTGAACAAGAAATGACATTTGCGACACAAAATAAAGTTCACGGAATGAAATAAAAGGTCTCTATTTAAAGAGAGGTACGTGACCACTTTTCTTGCAGGAAGGTTGAGAAATGTCATTTTAGTTGCCACTTCTTCGTCCGACTTCGTTGAGTGCGAGATTGAATGGAGTTTTGATTGTCAAACGTCTGAGCTGGCACTTAGTTGTCAGTTTTCCTTTTCATTTTTCAGTAGGTCGAGGTTCGGCGAGTGGAAAATTGCGAAGGAATGAAAAAAAAGGGGAAATGGATTTCTTTCTCATATTTTTTTGCGATTTTCTCAGTACGTGTTCGCATTTGTACAATTTCTTGGCAAACTTTAAATATTCTAACGTTGCCAAAAAAAAAAAAAAAAAAAAAAATGCTAATTGCCACGGCTGTGTGCGAAAAAAAAAAGGCTGAGTGCCACGGCTGTGTGCGAAAAAAAAAATGGCTGAGTGCCACGGCTGAGTGCGAAACAAAGGCTAATTGCCACGGCTGAGTGCGAAAAAAAAAAAAAAAAAAAAAGGCTAATTGCCACGGCTGTGTGCGAAAAAAAAAAAGGCTGAGTGCCACGGCTGAGTGCGAAACAAAGGCTAATTGCCACGGCTGAGTGCGAAAAAAAAAAGGGCTGTGTGCCACGGCTGAGTGCGAAACAAAAAAAAAGAAAAGGGCTAATTGCCACGGCTGAGTGCGAAAAAAAAAGGCTAATTGCCACGGCTGTGTGCGAAAAAAAAAAAAGGCTAATTGCCACGGCTGTGTGCGAAAAAAAAAAAGGCTGAGTGCCACGGCTGAGTGCGAAACAAAGGCTAATTGCCACGGCTGTGTGCGAAAAAAAAAGGCTGAGTGCCACGGCTGAGTGCGAAACAAAGGCTAATTGCCACGGCTGAGTGCGAAAAAAAGGGCTGTGTGCCACGGCTGAGTGCGAAACAAAAAAAAAAAGAAAAGGGCTAATTGCCACGGCTGAGTGCGAAAAAAAAGGCTAATTGCCACGGCTGTGTGCGAAAAAAAAAAAAGGCTGAGTGCCACGGCTGAGTGCGAAACAAAGGCTAATTGCCACGGCTGAGTGCGAAAAAAAGGGCTGTGTGCCACGGCTGAGTGCGAAAAAAAAAAGGCTAATTGCCACGGCTGTGTGCGAAAAAAAAAAAGGCTAATTGCCACGGCTGAGTGCGAAAAAAAGGCTAATTGCCACGGCTGAGTGCGAAAAAAAAAGAATAGTTAGCTAGGTGCACTGAGGACAGTGCAATACAGGATGGCCGAGTTGTTAACCTGTAAAGTAGGTACAGCTTCATTGAACAGGGAAATCCCTCCTGCTCAAAGGTGTCGTAGTATTAGTATAGGACTGCACAATGCAGCTCGTCAAGTGAGTTAGACGTATTGAGTTAAGATCGCAGTTCGTATCTGACTTTCAAGGGCGCTTGACGAGTTCGCGCAGTGCAACATGAATGTTGTTCACACTTTTTATAAACGAAACGAATAAAGCGAAATCAATATATCGAAACAAATACGTACCTAAATGAGCTGCTCCATCGGAAACAGGCTCTAATATAAGATGATTTATATTTAAATAGGTAGGTATGTACTTTACTATGGTAATATGGTGGCGACAAATTGATAGGGAAGTCAAAACTTAATTTTACTAATCTTAATGGCGACATATACCCACGATATCCCGGCGCAGTGGCTTAGTAGTTAGTGTGTTGGACTACTAAGCGAGGGGTTCAGGTTCGAATTGTTGCGAAACCAAAATAGCCCAAAAAAAAATAATTGTTTGCAGATATGATGCGCGGTACAGTAAGAAACAAAATGACACACAGATAGACATCAACAAAAACAAAAAGACTAGCTGTCAAAGAAGGTTTGGTGTCGAGGGAGTAGGTATAAGTGTTATACGGCGAATACAGACGAGTGGAAATTTTATAAAAGAGAGTAAATTTTTAAAACCAAAGTAGAGCGGTTAGTTTAAATAAAAAAATGAGAAAGGGAATGTTTTGGCATTGAACTCCTTTGTTCGACGCCTGCGCAGAGAAACACAAAGAAAGCAAAAGCCATTTGAAATTCAAAAAGCGCAAGTAGGTAGCTGACGGGTATTACGCAGCTTAGACAAAATTGAATTTTACAAAGTTTTAGTTAAAACAGTAAAGTAAACGATCAGAGAAGTTGTCCGGTTAAAAATAAAATTAAAAAGTGAGTATTGGAAGAAACAAAGGGGCAAAACAGCAAGTTTAAATAACAAAGGTATAGGAAGTTAAGTGCTATAGGAGTACAAGCGGATTGCGTGACGGCACAATGAAAAAAGCGTTGGCCGTCGAGAAAATAGCGAAGTCCGAATAATTGTCCGAATTATCCCTATTCGGGATAAAATATCGAAACTACATAGGAATATAAGAGAAATTTCCTGCAGCACAAAAGTGGTAGTTGGTTACTACAATCAAAAAAACCGCTCAGTGGCGCAAGTGGTAGCGGTGACGGTAAATCGTCAGCACAAGCTGCCAGCAGCCAACAATTTTATTTTTTTATACAATTTGTATAGAGTTGATGCCAACGAAAAGTTGCTTGATTAAAATTACATTTTGCTGAAAACTAATGATAAAAATTAAAATCCTTACAACCACGTAAAATTCGTGTTACCAGTAGAGTAAAGAAATAGGGATATATATATGAATGAGCAATTTCTTTAATTATAGGTATGTTTTAAAAAGTGAATTACTAACCCAAAGTGATACAGGTACATCAATTGAAAGTACAACGCGCAACCTGGATGCTGTGGCCACAACGTCGCCAGTTGCTGAAGTAAAGGGGTGAGTCTTTTTGGACATACATTTTTTTTAAACATATTAAAATAAATTTCAAAGGGGAGGGGACTAGTGTAATTAAGTTAATTATTTGAAATCAATTGTATTAAGACGGTAAAGAAGCCCACCTAGAAAGTGAATACGTAATTTACGCGCTTATAAGGATTTCTTCTTTTGAATTCGAATTAACGTAAATAAAATAACGTAAAAGTAACGAAAACCAAGAAATGCGATGAATACATTGAAATAAAATTATTGTGATGATGCAACAGCAACCTACAATGGCGTTTAATTAAGAAGGGTGTATGTGTTAGGATTCCCCGTTGATCCTCTGTTTAAATAGAAACTCCAAAATGGTATATGGTAACAATTAAAATTGGATATTTATTATAAATGTAATGTAATTCAAATAAAGTGTTAATTATAATAATGTTGATTATAAATAGCGCAGATAGAACCTTCCATGTCGACGGCTGAGAAAGAAGAGAAAGATGAGTTGTCTTCTACAAATGCATGTTGGTATATTGTTAAGATGATTTGTGTTGATTGTAATAGATGTCGTGATGAACGTTTAATAGCTGGATGCGTGGTGCCAAGTCATTATCTCAACACTCCTCCTCAACACGACATTCCCAAGCTATTCCTTAGCTTCTTGAACTGCTTCTTGGCTAACCCTTTTGTAAAGATGTCTGCTTGCTGGAGACCTGATGGAATATAAGAAACGATTATTTTGTTTTCATGAATTATTTGTCGAATAAAATGTAGTTTAATATCGATGTGCTTCATTCGTTTATGCTCCCTTGGCTCTTCAGCTATATTAATGCATGCTTGATTATCCTCGTAGATAGTAGACGGAGTAACATTTTTAATTCCAAGTTCAATAAGTAATTGTTGAATCCACAGTGCCTCACATGCTGCATTACTAAGCGCCACAACTTCAGCCTCAGTTGACGAAAGTGCCACTGATCTCTGTTTCCTTGTTGGCCAAGAGACAGTGCACCCGAAAACTTTAAATGCATATCCGGATACTGACCTTCGATCAATTATGCTATTACCCCAATCTGCATCAGCGTACCCAATAAGTGGTGGTGCATTAACATCCCGTTTGTAAACTAACTTCAGCTCTAATGTTCCTTTGATGTACCTCAGTAATCTTTTTAAATGATTCCAGTGCTCATCGCTTGCGTTACTTTGGAATTGGCTAAAATAGTTTAACGATGCACAAGACAGCATTGCATACATGAGACAACCAATTAACTCCCTATATGAGTTCTTCGCTTCTGTACCAGTATTTGTGTTTAAATTCAATTTAGTCTCCATAGGTGTTTCTATTGTCGTGCTATTTTCCATTCCAAATTTTCTAACTAAATTGGTTAAATATTGTGGTTGACTTAATTCAATTATCCCCCTTCGGGTAGGGGTTAGAATTTACCCGAGGTAGGCATGCCTGTCGTAAGAGGCGACTAAAATCCAACCTCCGTATACCGAGCGTACAGTGTATACAAAAAATGCAATGAACAAAACGAAAAGATTAATTACCCCAGGTGGCAGTCCAGCTTTACTGGAAAATCCACCCTCTTCGGAGGTCGGCTCTACGGATTCTGGGGAGAGCCGCTTATTGCAGTCCATTAACCCTTTTATTAAAAGTTCAAGGGTATCTCGATCGCCTCCATCAAGATCGAACAACCCCGGGAAAAGAAGTCCGCCGGGAGCGCCAGCGCGTGAAAAACGGGACTCAGTGAAAGATATAAGCTCTGAGGAAGAAATTAAAACACTCCGAATCAAGCTTAAGGAAATGGATCTACTCTTTCAAACTCTGAAGAAAGAGATAGAACTGTTAAAAGAAGAAAATAATGTTCTAAGGAACACTAATTCTCAGAAAGAACGCGAATGTACTCCACCACGCTTGCCTAGTCAGGAATACCACACTGACGAAGAAGAGCTAGCACGCGAAACGAATCGGGTCCCTAAGAAAAGACCTAGTAAGAAAAGGAGAGCCGGTTCTTCGCCTGAAGTCGAGCCTTTAAGAGCACAAACGCGTAAAGTACCGCAAGAAAAACAACTCCGAGGGCAAATTCGTCCACCGCCTCCAATAAACGTCGTTGGGATAACGGAGTATTATAAGTTTCACAGCCTCCTTAAAGGAACGATAACATCGGAATTTAAGGTAACATCTTGGAGGAATAATGCGTGGAAAATTAACGTCGTTAACCACGAAGACTACCGGGCAGTGTCCCAAAAGCTAAATACCGAGAAGATCCAGTGGTATACTTTTGAAATAAAGTCAGAAAGGCCACATCGTGTTGTAGCGAGGGGACTCCACCCCTCATGCACCAAAGAAGAGGTTATAAACGACCTCCGTTCCAAAGGGTTTAAAATTCTTGATGCCGTAAATATCATCAAGAAAGAGAAGCAAAAAACGGAAGAAGATAAGGACATCCTGATAAGGCGTGGACTTCCGCTCTTTATGCTTACCTTCGATAGGTCTGATAATATCGAAGATATCTACCGAATTAAAACCATACTTAATATTGTGGTAAATTTGAAAACAATTCCACAGTGCAAACGTTGCCAAGAATTCAATCATACGCAAATGTATTGCAAAAAAGAGCAGCGATGTGTAAAATGCGCCGGAAGTCATTTCTCCCAAGACTGTGGAGCAAACAAACAATCCTCCGCTACCTGTGCTAACTGTAAGGGGAAGCACCCGGCAAATTATAGAGGCTGTGAAGTAGCTAAGGAGTTGCAAAAACGGAGAGATGCGCTACTCAAAAGCCAAAATAAAAAAACAAAGCCGCTTACCAAGGTAAAGCGTAGGACCGCCCAGGAGGTTGTAGGCAATATAAAACCTCCGGTTCAAAAGCGTAGCATTGTCAGAGAAAGAGAGACAATTGAAAGGCCCTCGACCTCTGTTGTCAAAAGATACGCTACTGAAAAGTTACCACGAGGAAAGCCATCGAATAGTGGCCCTCGGACAGCCAGAGTACAGACCTACGCTCAGGCCGCGGCATTCGAAGGAGCGAAAAACGTTGAAACTTCGCCGGACCCTGTTTCTCATGTTTTCTCAGTTATTCTCGAGAAACTTGAAGAACAAAGCAAAATAAATAAAATTATTCTCGATCGCTTGGTTAAGCTCGAAAATAATTCACAGAAAACGCGTGCTTCAAAAATAACATGAATGAAAAACCAATGTTAAAAATATGCACTTGGATTGTAAACGGGCTTTTACAAAAACTCGGCGAATTGGAAATATTCATACGCGAGAAAGATATTGACATTTGCTTGATTTCTGAAACTCACGTGAAAAAGGGATCGAATTTAAAAATAAAAGGATATAATGATTTCCACGCTTGTCACCCATCGGGGAACGCCAGAGGTGGATCATCATTGCTTATTAAAGACTGCATTGAACAATACGAAGACCTCAAGATAGAGCTTGAAACTATGCAACTGTGCACGATTCGAGTTAAAAATAGTCAGCGTACTCTTAGAATTTCATCTATCTACTGTCCACCGCGTTCCGCGCTTGAAAAAAGTGATTTCACTAACCTGCTTAAATCGCTCAAACCAAACTTCATTATTGGCGGCGATTTTAATGCGAAGCACACGTTCTGGGGCTCCAGATACATCTCGCGAAAAGGTAGAATGCTCTATGGGGCAGGTATGGAATACAGTTGCGATTTCCTCTCGACGGGCAAACCGACCTACTGGCCAACTGATACTTCAAAACTACCTGATCTGATAGATTTCTTCGTCGTGAAAGGAATACCTACCCACCACATTAAAGTTGAAGAGAGCTTTGATCTATCATCTGACCACTCACCGGTTATATTAACATTGAGTGTAAAACTAGTCAATAACCTAGAGCCAGCGAGATTAACTGGTAGAAACACTAACTGGGAAGGCTTTAGGAACGAAATAGAAGAGAATGTTCAACTGAGTGTTCCACTTACGACACCCTATGAACTTGAAGTTGAAGTTGATCGCTTCGTCGAGATCGTACAGCTCGCCTCCTGGAATAATACGCCTAATCCAAGGAAAACGCCGGTCAAATACGGGCTACGATATCCTCCCGAAATAAAAGAATTGGTCAACGAAAAAAGGAAGGCGCGCAAGAAATGGCAACAGAGTCGCGCTCCGCAACATAAAGCACATTTGAATTATTTGTGCAATTTGTTGAAAACAGTCATTAAGGATTTTAAAAATCGTGCGATAGGTTCTTACCTTGAAAGTTTAACAGCGAAAAAAGATTCCAATTATTCACTTTGGAAAGCTGTAAAAGGCACCAAAAGGCCCAAAATCCCCGCGCCGCCAATTAGAATAAATCAAAATGAATGGGCAAGGGAAGATAAGCAAAAAGCGGACGTTTTTGCCGCTCATCTAGAAGAAACCTTTAAACCGTACGATGGCCAAGCGATCTACGACAATACTAATAGGACGGAATTACAACCTGACGATTCAACACTCACAAGAGCAACGCCAAGGGAACTAAAACGTGAAATCGAATCCCTAAAACCTAAGAAAGCTCCTGGTTATGATTTGATCACCGGAGAAGTTCTCAAAGCTCTTCCAAGGAAAGCATTAATTAAGCTCCTTCATATCATAAATGCTGCGCTCAGACTAAAACACGTGCCGAGTCAATGGAAAGTCGCGGAGGTCATAATGGTTTTAAAACCAGGAAAACCGCCAAATGAAGTAAAATCGTATAGACCGATTTCCCTTCTTCCGGTAATTTCCAAAGTCTTCGAAAGAATATTGCTTAGGCGCCTACAGCCGGTTATTGAAGACAATAATCTTATCCCTGACCACTAGTTTGGGTTCAGAACCAAGCATTCGACGATTGACCAAGTACATAGAACTACTGACGTAATCGAGAAAGCATTTGAAGAAAAAAAGATTTGCTCAAGTGTATTCCTTGACGTCTCACAAGCCTTTGATAAGGTGTGGCACGACGGCTTGAAATTTAAATTACGACAAGTTCTCCCCGCAAGCCTATATGATATTCTAGAATGATATCTCGGGAATAGACTCTTCCGGGTTAGAAATGGAAATGAATACTCGGAGCTAAAAGAAATTTCGGCCGGGGTACCGCAAGGAAGCGTCCTTGGTCCGCTTCTCTATTTGTTATATACTCGCGATATACCAAGGGAAGATGGCACTACCCTTGCTACGTTCGCCGACGACACAGCTATCCTAGCTGTAGGTAATACAATCGAAGAAGCGACTACAAAACTGCAAGCCGCAGTGAATAAGGTAAATGAATGGACAAGGAACTGGCGGATCGCCCTCAACGAAACTAAATCTGTTCACGTGAATTTCACTTATAAGAAAACTAATGACTTGCCAATTTTTCTAAACTTGGCCCGAATACCCTTTGCAAACGAGGCCAAATATCTGGGAATGACACTCGACGCAAAGCTGAAATGGAGTTCGCACGTGAAAATGAAACGTAAAGAACTCGATATCAAATATAGAGAAATGTACTGGTTACTCGGAAAACATTCCCAGCTCAGTACTGAGAACAAACTGCTTTTATACAAGCAAGTGCTAAAGCCGGTGTGGACCTACGGTATACAACTTTGGGGTTGTACCAAGAAAACAAATGCCAATATTTTACAAACTTTTCAAAATAAAGTGCTTAGAGAAATTGTACAAGCACCATGGTATATTAGAAACTACGATATCCATAGGGATCTCGGAATTCCAACAATCGAAGCTGAAACTAGAAGCTTCGCGAGAAAGCATAGAAACCGACTAATCGGACATATCAACAATACAGTCCGACAAATCTTGGACGAGAGCAATTTATTGCGCCGACTACAAAGAACGAAACCGTTCGACTTGGCAAGATAAGATTAACCGCGTCTAATTTGCGGAACACGCAGGATCTTTCATTGGAAAGTAACCTGTCAAAAGTTTTTATTTAATGATAGAAAAATTGCTTGATAAGTTATATCTTAGTTGCAGTATCTAACAATCTTTAGAAGGGTGGTGTTTTTAGTCAGTAAAAATCTGACACTACTATGAGAACGCGCTTGTTATTCTCATAGTGTCTTTGGAAGATTTTCACCTACCCTCGGATAAAAAAAAAAAAAAAAAAAAAAAAAAAAAAAAAAAAAAAAAAAAAAACTTAATTCCAACGTACCTGTTTGCTTGTCTCGGGATATCTTCAAACCCAAAAACAATTTTGGTTCACCCATATCCTTCATTTCAAATTCTTCAGATAATTGCTTCTTGATTTGTTCGATACTTTTGAGTTCCTTGGCGGCAATAATCAGGTCATCCACGTATAAAAGCAATAGCAACATCTCGTTTTTATCTTCATGGATGTATAGACAGTGATCTGCTTCCATTCTTTTAAGACCCAATTTGATAATGAAATTGTTAAAACGTTCATTCCACATTCTGGATGCCTGCTTCAAACCATAGAGAGATTTATTTAATTTGCACACTAAATTACCTTCAGCGAATCCCTCTGGTTGCTTCATATACACTTCTTCATGTAAATCTCCATTGAGAAACGCTGACTTCACGTCCATCTGGTGCAGTAACAAATTGTATTGGTTCACAACCTGCCAACAAAATTCTTAAAGTTGCAATTTTTGCAACTGGAGCATATGTGTTAGTAAAGTCGGAATTTTCCTTTTGGGCAAAACCTTTTGCGACTAGTCTCGCTTTATATTTAACCGGATTTCCATTTTCATCGCTCTTGATTTGGAATACCCACCTAGATCCGATTACATTTCGACCATGCGGTGGTTGGACAAGTGTCCATGTGTTATTCTTCTTCAATGAATTCATCTCCTCCTGAATTGCAGCCTTCCATTCTGACCAATTTTCAGTGCTTTTTGCTTCTTGTATCGTCCTGGGCAAGCTACTTACATACATTTCAGCGCTAAGTGCTGAAAGATCGTAATCCTTGTATGAGGCTGGACATTTAACTACCCGACCTGATCGAGTTGAAATTGTTTGTGTAGTACGTTGTTCTTCAGGTTCGCATCCAATTTCTTCCTCGAGATCGTGTCCGTGTTCCTCCTCGCTGTTATGTTCTTCCTCACCGTGCTCAGACCTTCCTTCAAAATTTCCTTCTTCGTCGCTACTGCGTTCCATAGTTGATTCTTCCTCAAATTTAAGATTTTCATCATCATCTTTGTTGATTTCTGCCTCCCGAGATGACTCCCATTTCTTCTCTGATTTGCTTGATGTTTCGTGGAAAACAACATCTCTGGCCGTGATGATTTTGTTATCGTTCAAGCTCCACAGACGATAGCCATTCGGTGCATAACCAAGCATGATACACTTTTGAGATTTACCTTCCAATTTCGTGCGGAGTTGCGATGGAACATGAGCGTACGCTGTACATCCAAAAACTTTTAAATTAGAGAGGTTAGGTTTCTTACCGTACCACATTTCAGCCGGTGTGCAATATTGGTGTTCAGTGTTCTTAAAAGCTGCTGTGGGACTCCTGTTTGCCAAGTATATTGATGATAAAACTGCTTCACTCCAAAACGACTTGTTTACAATACCGTCTTTACCATAAGGGCACACGGGGCCCGTGCCCAGGGCCCCCATTCTCAGGGGGCCCCGAAGTACCGACAATTTCTCTCATACATTTATTCTCAAAACATTTTTGTTTGGGGAAATCCCCGAATGATGTATAAAACTTTCAGCACAGAGAATAAAAATATACAGATGTCTTATTCCTGTACAAAAATTTGGTTCATATTTTTTCAAAATAAGCGTTGAGAATAAGGCTCTTGTTTTTTCTTGCACCTTTCACTTCGCTCCATTCATTTGTGTAGGCAAAGATCTTTCCTGCCTTATGCCTTTTACGGTTGGTCATGTTACCATGTGAGTTTATGACACAGCAAAAGCAAATCAAAATATAATTGCCGAATAATGGAAGCCGGTGGAGTGGGAAGAAGTATAGAGATATCGCTATATGCGATTCTCATACTGTAGCAGCAGCAGGCATAATCTTTAAGAATCACTTGATGCCATAAGAAATCAGTTTTTTCATGTAATTTGGTGATATGGAACGCCTATATGTGCATGCCGGCATGCGTAAGGACAACGAAATGGTAGGTAGGTAAACTTTATCGCTTCACTGCATTCTGTGATTGAAATTGATAGTGGATACCTACGTGTTATTCGAGAGCAAAAGATAAAAATTCGGTGCCTAATTTTGCCTATAGTTGGCGCAACAGGTCTGTAGGGACCCTGGGGCTAGCTTCTAGCAACCATTCGTTTTGTGTGAGTTTATAATTTTTGGAAGGAATGGAAGGGATCTACAATTTTATGCCGATTCCAAACGGCCGATTGAGAAGGTCTTTCAAGACAGTTATACTCTCGGATGTTTGTCAGACGTTCGCGAGAGGTGGCGCAGTGAAAAAACCCTGAGTTGGAATTTGGGTTTTTTTTTGCGGGATTCGAACATGGGGCCCCTCGCTTAGTAGTCCAACACACTAACCAATAAGCCACTGTGCCTACAAAAAAAAAGTATAAAGTGCAAAAAAAAAAAAAAATTTTAACCGACCTATTACTGTTAATAGTTTTTGAAAAAAATACTTTCGAACTTGAAATTTACGGACAAAAAAAAAATTAAAAAATGTTGAATGCTGATTTTTCCACTAAGTCCTTCGCATGGGTACGCGTACGATACGATCCGTGCTGAAACACGATGTCATTTTCGCAGCTCAAGAGAATAAAAAATTGCGAAAAACAATGTTACAAGAACGATTGAGTAATTTGTCAATTATGTGCATAGAAAGTGATATCCTTCAAAAAATTGACTTTAAGGATATAATAGAAGATTTTGCTCAACAGAAATCCCGAAAGAAACCGTTGTCGTAATCATAACCAAAAAAACCAGCAGCATTCTAATATCATTAGTGACATATCATATTATACTGTATTTGATTAATGATTACCTATAATAATTGGTCACACTTATTAACAAAATGTTATGATAATTCGCTTTTTGTACTTTCCAAAAGGGCCCCAAATTCTTGTGTGCCCAAGGGCCCCAGCCTAGGTTAAGACGGCCCTGCTTGTTTAGCTTAGATTCCAGCAACATTGTTCGAGATTTGTCCATGATGACTCGGTTGAATCTCTCAGCAACGCCATTTTGTTGTGGACTATATGGTATAGTGTATTCTAGACGAATCCCAGATGAAATACAAAATTGTTGAAATGCTTTCGAACAATACTCACCACTATTAACAACACGGAGACGTGAAATTGGCTGTTGCAACTGTGCGGTACTGAGTGCACAATATTCTTTGAATCTCTGGAACACCTCACTTTTGCATTCAAGAAGATAGGCTACTGCAAAATGCGTATAATCATCCATGAAAGTTACTACGTACCTTTTTTTGTCGTATGATAATGGCGTAATTGGTCCAATGACATCGCTATGTATTAATTCCAGCGGCCTTTGTGATCTGCATCCCACAACACTTTTGAATGATCTTCTATTCTGTTTCCCAATAATGCAGGATTCACAAAATTCTAAATTAGCATTTGTATTTAGCTCTTCCATTCCTCTTACCATTTTATTTTTCGCTAACTTAATTGTGTCCTTGTTATTAAGGTGACCAAGTCGCCTGTGCCACAACTCGATATTTTCATCACTTTTGCATACACCAGCGTATTCTGCTCTGCTTACAAAGAAATTCACTTCATAGAGCTTTCCATTACTTTTTCCTTGTAGCACTAATTCTTTTCCATCAAATATTTTCACCATTTTATTGTTAAACACAATTTTTAGTCCTTTTTCCTCTAACTTACGTATTGAAAGTATTTTTCCAATTTTTGTGGCTTCTATATTAATTCCACTTCTCGCGACAGCTATTTTTATTGGATTTGGCAAACTTTTCACCTCAGTCAAACACTCTTCATCGTTCACCATATGATCCGTTGCACCGGAGTCGAGGTAAAACTGTACTATACGGTTTGCAGGGCATAAAGAACCGTTTTTGGAATCGGCAACGAACGCATATTTTTGATCGTTTGATTTGCTTTCTGTGACATTCGCACTGTGCTGTGAATATTCACGTTTTCTTATATCGCTTTTTCCATGTACTTGCACCTTTGACCTACACTCACTTTTCTTGTGTCCAATTCTACCACACTTGTAGCACTTATATTTGAACGTAGATTTTGCATGCATAGCAACATTCGTATGTTGAGAGTTCTCGCTCATGTTTCTTTTGTTTGATTCTTCGAGTAATCTGCTTTTGATGAAATCAATTGTTAGTCTTTCTTGTTCCACTGTTTCCAATGCGGTGACAAGCGGTTCAAACGACTTGGGTAGAGACAACAAAAGATGACAAACAATATCTGTGTCCTCCAATTTAGCTCCAACCGACTTCAACTCTCCCACCACTTTATCGAATGAAAGTAAATGCTGCTCTATACTCTCTCCTTCACCACATTTTAAAGTCAAAAGTTTCTTTCGTAGACACATCTGAGATGCAGTACTTTTTCTCTCGAAAATTGCCGTTAAACAATCAAAAATTTCCTTTGCTGTACTTTTATCCTTAATGTATTCTAGCTGGTCATCTGCTATTCGATGAATAATCATAGCTTTGCACTTCTGTTCTTGTTTTTTGATTGAATTTATTTCATTTTGAGCTGTTTTCTCTCCCAACATATTTCCCAGAGTTTCGTGAATAAATTTAAGCAGATCTTTCTCTTCAAGATCGGCTTCAAGTCTGAAACGCCAATTATTGAAATTCGTCCCGTCGAATACATGGAATTTGTATTTGTCTTCCTCCATATTAAGTTTTGTGTGCTTGTGCTTGGGTTGCTTTGTGTGCTTGTGCCTGGGTTGCTTTGTGTGCTTGTGCCTGGGTTCATAACCTGTTAGGATTCCCCGTTGATCCTCTGTTTAAATAGAAACTCCAAAATGGTATATGGTAACAATTAAAATTGGATATTTATTATAAATGTAATGTAATTCAAATAAAGTGTTAATTATAATAATGTTGATTATAAATAGCGCAGATAGAACCTTCCATGTCGACGGCTGAGAAAGAAGAGAAAGATGAGTTGTCTTCTACAAATGCATGTTGGTATATTGTTAAGATGATTTGTGTTGATTGTAATAGATGTCGTGATGAACGTTTAATAGCTGGATGCGTGGTGCCAAGTCATTATCTCAACAGTATGTAACGCAGCACGTTACAGAATCCCGCAAAAACCCAAATTCCAACTCAGGGTTTTTTCACTGCGCCACCTCTCGCGAACGTCTGACAAACATCCGAGAGTATAACTGTCATGAAAGAGCTTCTCAATTAGCCGTTTGGAATCGGCATAAATTGTGGCTCCCTTCCATTCGTTCCAAAAATGAAAACTCATACAAAACGAATGGTTGTGAGTAGCTAGGCCTAGGGTCCCTACGGACCTGTTGCGCCAAAAATTGTTATTATTATACAAACGATTTTGTGTTTGTGCACATCTATGGCACATCACCTTTCAAATAACATAAGTTTCATTTTCCTCATTTCATATTAAATACTAAAAAAGCGTACGGAATGCTCGGATGTTCACGTATTAATATTATCTATATACATATTATATTAAAATCAATTGCTGTGCGTTAGTCGGGTAAAGGCTCGAGAACTGCTCAACCGATTTGAATTATTTTTGTTTTATTTTGTTCGTCTTGAATCAGAGATGTTTTAGGAAATTAAAAAGAAAAATCATAAAATTCTCAACAGGTGGCGCTGTAGGTACACATTTCGTTTTTAATACCATGTTCCCACAAACGTGATTTAGCTCATATGATTTATAAATCACGAAAGGCGTCTCCACCGAATTTTACGTGATTTAGTTTGACATCCAGCAGAAAGAATTCGACCACTTCGGAGAGGGTAGTTTTTTTTTTCGTTGTTTTTCTTTTGTTATCACACCTCTGCCAAAAATAAAACAATTTGTGATTGTTGTACTTAATAAAAATACCAAAATACACCGACACAAGAAGAAAATTGAATTTGGGTTAATATTTTTGACATTTGTGTTGTTTTTTTTTTTGTTTGTTGAATAACATTGAATTGAATTGAAAGCGCTGCAGGTATGTTCGATTTTATTTTGTGTGGATTTGCGATGACAGATACGTAATCAAAAATTAAACACGTCTAAATCACGTAATTAGTAATCACGTAAATGTATGGTAAATCATTTATGAGATGATTTACCTAAATCAAGTGGATGCGGCACGTCAATCATTGCGGTTTGATTGACACACATCGATATTTATATACTTCAGTTATTTCTATTGGCCCTTAGCAATAAAACATTTTAGACGCGACTTTTGGTGACAAATTAACTTTTAGGTTAAATGAGAAGAAATAAAGCATTAAATTTGACTTAAAGTTAGGAAATAGTTAGATTGGAGTCACCACCAGTGATGCTAATACGGATAGAAGTTTTTATGCCTAAACCTAAAGGAACTGCAACTAACCTACAAGGTGATTCAAGAAATTGTTAACAGAACATTTGTCGATTAATAGGCAATTCTATTTTTTTTTGTCTCTATAATCCAAGGTTTTGGTGAGTAAGTCAAGTAGATAATTGGAAAATAAGCAAGACGCACAGTTGTAAATTAAAATGTTTAATGCGACTTTGATCAAAGAATGTAACAGATTTACGAAATTCAAAATGTATTTGTGTGAATTGATTGTAAAAAAACAATTCGCAAAAAATGTTTCCTTATTTTCTAAAAACTATTCCTCAAGTATCGGAATCAACATCACTGACTAAGTCAATTATAAAGTCTCTTTTGTCACAAGCTTTTCAATTTTTTTCGAATTTCCTCTTGCTTTGTCTGTTAAATCATAACATTTTTTTTATTTAGTTCACATCATCAACAACTTTAAATTCGCCTCAAGTGAAACAACAAAATTCAGTCACAATAGCTAGCAGAAGTTGATTTTTGTTAATTTAGAGCAAAATTGGACGTAAGGATCGAACTTTGTTCTTTTTCTTTTCCTTTAGTATTTAATATAACTTTTGAATAAAGAATTTGAATTGACCGAATTGCATAAAGGGATGTGCATTGTGCATGCTCGGAATTATTATTTTCATTACATTAACGAATTGGGCGGAACTAAGTTCGGCTCAACCGATTTGAATGATTTTTGTTGTGTTTTGTTTGTCTTGAATAAGGGATGGTTTAGGAAACAGGAAAAGTCGAAATATGCTCAACAGGATGCGTTATAGGCACACATTTCGTTTTTCATGGGGAAGTGCACTTTGAGAAAAATAAACTGGATAGAAATCGAAATACAAAAAAAAAAAATATTTTAAATTTTAATAGCTGTTGTCAATTATCATTATATTAATAGTAAACATCCGAACTTTCCGTACGCTTTTTTACCCCCGTATTAATAAACGACGAGCAGCGGTGAGTTAGCACTAACACACATGTTAGCTTCAAATTCCTATTAATGAACGTGTGTTTGGTTTCACTGACATGTAATAACAAGCGGATAACTTAACTCGCCGAATTCGGCGTATAGAGAGCGGATAACTTTTTAACTCAGAGAGGGCGAGGGACTCGAATCTCGATTCCTTTTCGGTGCTACGAATACCAAAAGTTAAGGTTTTTGTTTATATTAGGTTTGCAAATTCGTGTAGATAAATTTGGGTCCACATTTCGAATAATAATTAAATATAAAATATATCCTGGGAACATAAATCATCTACAAATGACAAGACATCAATATTCGAATGACGCGTGGAATCTGAACATTCTACAAGAGAGAATCGGTTAATTTCTGAGCGCAACAACCGCTTGAAAAACGAAATATGACAGATGTACTAGAATGTTTAGTACAATTCCGTGTAGTGCTGTCATGCGTTAGTTGTTAAAGAGCGAATAGCTAATATGTAGATGGAATATGTTTATTAATAAGAAAAGTTAACAAACGGATAGGGTCACTATCCGCCTGCCAGCTAAAACACGTGTTAGAGAGCGGATAGCGTTTTTTTTTATTAATACGGGGGTTTTAGTATTTAATATGAAATGAGGAGAATGAATCTTATGTTATTTGAAAGGTGCTGTGCCTTAGATGTGCACAAACACAAAATCGTGGGTATATGTCGCCATTAAGACTGGTAAAATTAAGTTCTGAATTCCCCATACAAAACAGGCAATAAAAGGATTTTGGTGACAATCAATTTGTCGCCGTCATGTTTCCATAGTAACGTATCATCTTAGATTAGAACCTGTTGGAGAGAATCAATTACCCATAAGGGTATGCAATTTTCCTGCCCCTAAAATTAAGCAATAATTGTAAGAAATATATTTAAGGGAATTATTTATTATTTGTCGCCACCATATTACCATAGTAACGTACCTATATCATCTTAGATTAGATTTTGTTTCTGATGGAGCCACTCATTTACGTATTTTTTTTTTTTTCGATATATAGATGTCGCTCTTTTCGTTTTGTTTATAAAACACATAAATAAATAACGAAAATAATTGTAGTACGTTTTTTAGTATGCACACTTATAAAAGAGGTATGGTCGATTTTCGACCACAAGCGATAGGTATCTACCAGTTTTAATTATTTTCCAAGCAAATTGTTGTTGTCAACAATTATGAGTAGTTTGATTACTATGTTACATTAAGTAGCTTTCCGAAACGGAGTAGATACTTTGATTTGGTTGATGGTGATCCAGCATTTTTGTTTGTCAAGTATTTTCAGGATTCTTGCATTAGTATTATAATTGAACTGAAAACGTTAGCTCAATCATGTGACTTTAAAACTTTTCTCGATGAAGCACTTCGAGATAAGATAGTTTGCGGTATTTTTAATGAAAATATGCAACAAAAGCTCTTATACGAAACGGGACTCACGTTTGACAAGGCATGTAAGATAGCCAAAGGTATGGTGATGACAAATAATCAAATGCGGGAGATGAAGCCAGCGTTCCATAACAACATCGATTTATTGGGTCCCAGATTGGGGGGGAAAGTCGGCAATTTTGCCGACTTTTTGTAACAAAAGGGGAAAAAGGGTTAGACATTTTTTTTATTACTTTTTATTTTTAGAAAACAAATATAGAGTTCGGTCCACGTTTTTTGCTGAGTTCTAAGATATTTAAATAAAACATAAAATTTTAAAATTAAACTTAAATAAGTGTTATTTTTTTGGGGGAAAAAGGGATTTTTATTTTTGAAAGAGGGGAAAAAAGTAATTTTGGTGGTAAAAAAGGGGGATTTTTGTATTATTAATCTAGGATCCCTGGTCAACGGTATCAATCACTCTAAAAGAGAGGAAACAGTTATATAAGGAGATCGAGTTTGGAGAGAAAGCCGGCTTACGAAAAGAAACCATCGAGACAACTGCAGCAGAACAGCAGTCAATTTGACAATAGTAATTGGAGGAATGCGGTTTGTTTTAATTGTGGCCCTCAGGCTCGCCCTCAGGCCACAAAAATATTGTAGAAAACAACAGGTTGCTTGTAGTAATCGGAAAATGTATGTTAACAATGTAGAAGTTATGTCAGAGGAAATAAATGAATTATCGATAGGGTATATAAATTCGTTTACTAATGTTAATAGTTTGGCTCATTAGTTAAATTATGTAAAAATAATGTGGTTACGGAAATGGAAACTGACAGTGGTGCATGCTCAACAGTTATTAACAATAACACTTACAAAAATTATTTTCCAGAGTTGCAAATCGAAAAGGTTAGCAAACAAATAAATGTGGTAACAGGACATGAGGTGGAAATTGTGGGACAAATTGCGGTAAAGGTACAAGATATGATCGAATTGTCGGCTTGTCATTGTTTGGATATGTTTGTTATCAAGTCGAATAGAAACTTCACCCCTCTTTTAGGGCGTGACTGGTTGGATGTCTTATTTCCAAGTTGGAGAAACAGTTTTGTGGTAAACAAAGTGGACGATATGGTAGGAATGAAGGTAAAAAATTAATGTTGAAATTTCCGAAAATTTTTTCGAAAGACATGAGGGATCCGATTATTGGGTACACCGTTCAGTTGAAGTTAAAGGAAAATGCAGTTCCGATATTTGCAAAACCCTATTCAGTTCCATTTGGGCTTTGGGAGAAAGTGAATGCAGAAATTGATAAACTGGTATCGCAAAAAGTATTAGAGCCGATTCAATATAGCGAGTAGGTTTCTCCAATGGTGGTTGTGCCCAAGAAAAATGGAGATTTAAGGTTGTGTCTCAACTGCAAAGTAGCGGTCAACAAATCCATAGAAAATAGTATTTACAATCTTCCAATTATGGAAGAATTATTTACAAAAATTGTTGGTTGTAAAATATTTTGTGTTCTCGATTTAACTGAGGCATATTTACAGCTAGCCGTGCATGAAAATTCACAACAATTGTTAACGGTCAATACCAATAAAAGCTTAATTAAATTTACCAGAGTACCTTTTGGGGTGGCAGTTGCCCCTGCCGAGTTCCAGAAAGTGATGGATGAAATTTTGAAGGGTCTGGATAAAGTATACTTGAATGATGTGTTGGTTGGAGGTTTTGATCTTGAGGACTGCGAGGCTAATATAATGAAAGTTTTAGAAAGATTGGAAGCACATAATGTGCGAGATAATTGGGATAAATGTAAATGATTTAAATCGGAGGTTGAGTATTTAGGACATGTTGTTAGTGGTAATCGAATCAAACCGAACGAAAAGAAGATTCTTGCTGTTTTGGAAGCACCTAGTCCCAAGAATGTAACGCAACTGAAAAGCTTTTTTGGGATTTTAAATTTTTATAACCGGTTTATTCCTGGCTTTGCTTCAAAATTAAGAAAATTGTACGATCTTTTAAAAGAAAATAATAAATTTGAATGGAAGCATGAACATGAGAAGATTTTTAAGGAAGCAAAACAACTTTTAGTAAGCAATAATATTTTAGAGTATTTTGACCCAGAGAAGCCAATCGTTTTGACATGTGACGCTAGCCCATATGGTGTCGGTGCAGCGCTTGCTCACATAGTTAATGGCGGGGAAAAGCCCCTATTTTTTGCATCTACTACACTTAGTGCATCACAACAAAATTATTCGCAAACCCATAGAGAAGCTCTAGCTATCACTTACGCGGTTAAAAAGTTTCATAAATATTTGTATGGACATAAATTTACTATTGTGACAGATCATCAGGCGCTTAGAGACATATTTAGTGAGAAGAAAGGGCACTTAACTGTAGCTTCAGCCAGACTTCAAAGGTGGGCTATTCAATTGTCAATGTATAATTTTG
The DNA here is from genome assembly GCA_949126925.1 of Cheilosia vernalis. NCBI lineage: Eukaryota > Metazoa > Arthropoda > Insecta > Diptera > Syrphidae > Cheilosia > Cheilosia vernalis. The sequence goes on from OX421358.1 coordinate 49,686,275, forward strand.
ATGTTAGGTATAATAATAATAATAATAGTAGAGAGGGTCTAGTGCACTGCGACCTTGTGGTCTATTGTGCCCACTGCTTATACCTTGGAAAGGTTCGTGCCCTTTTCCAGAGCGCCATCGCATCACAATTCCATTAAGAACCGTGTTTGAGGGTTTGCTCTGTCTTTGCCTTGGCGAGAATATAAACTTTAGAGCACTTCATCCAGCCCAGATTCTCTTATGAATCTGAGAATGAGTAGTGGGTCTATGGTTTGTATATCCTTATCTGTAAGCTGGTACTTGCCCAGATGTTTAATCCTCTTGTGGGCTAGTGCTCCACAGGATTCTAGAATGTGGTCTGGGGTTTCAGCGCTCTCATCGCAGAATCTGCAGAGACCCTCTTCCGATAGGCCCAGTTTCCTCATGTGTTCTTTAGACCCGTAAGGATTCTTAGGTTGTTTTTGCCTAGACCGATACATGCTTTGAATCTTTTTAGGTTGTAGTTCCCTATAAGTTTCTTAGCCTGCCTCAGGCCTTGGGTATTTTTGAAAGCGGTTCTTTTTTCCTTTTCCATTTTGCTGAACTCTTCTCGTAGGGTGTGTTCCCCTATGCCGCAGAATGGTTCAGGTCCTATGAAGGGCTCCGCCGCGCCCTGTCTTGCCAGAGCATCTGCAGCCTCGTTGCCCTCGATGCCGATGTGACCCGGTATCCAGCAAATGGTTACTCTGTTGTTTCTACCTATTTTGTTAAGCTTTTGCAAGCATTCCCATACAAGCTTTGACTTTATGATATAGGCGTCAAGTGCCTTGATGGCAGCTTGACTGTCTGACATCACTGCTATATTACAGTTTTTGTAATTTTTCTTGAGGATGATTCGAACGCACCTATCTATGGCGCATATTTCAGCTTGGAAGATGCTGGTACATTTGCCCATGGATTCGTAGTGCTTAGTTCCTGGCCCAAACACTCCTGCACCAGTTCCTTCATCCGTTCTTGATCCATCTGTATACCATTTTACAGTGTGCTGGCTCAGTCCGTAAATCGTGGATTCACTGCTCCAATTTTTCTTATTGCTGAGCTTCGTTATGAAATTCTTCTCAAAATTGAATTTCCTGATGCTATCATCTCTGGGTATAGCTAGAAGTGGAATTTTTCCGAGCCATACATTATATTCTTTTGAACTAATGCACTTCTCCCTTCCGATTCCTTCTTTTGCCATCCGTAGAATTGTTTTATATGCCGTATCCTCAACCATGAGATGTAGAGGAGTTAGCTCTAAGAGTACCTCCATGGCTGAAGTTGGGCATGTACGCATTGCTCCGGTAATGCATAGGCACGCTAATCTTTGCACTTTACTAAGAGTGTCTCTTGTTGTGACTAGACTGGTTCGTTTTGCCCATGCTACAGCTCCGTATGTGATCATAGGCCTCACAATTGCAATGTACATCCATCGCAGGATACTTGGGTTACATCCCCACGACTTTCCTGCTAAGCTTTTGCATATCATAAGAGCGCGTGTTGCCTTCTTAGAAATCTCTTCCGTATGCTTACGCCAGATGAGTTTACTATCTAGGTGTACTCCTAGGTATTTTACTTCGTTGACTGGAATCAGTTTTGTGCCTGATAATCGAATTGTTTTCAGTCCCTGAAGTTTTCTTTTCCTTGTGAATGACACTATAGTTGTTTTTGCCGGATTGATGATTAGTCCTGCTGTATGGCACCATTCTTGGGTTGCTCTTAGTCCCATCTGTATGATGTCACAAAGAGTGCCTTCAAACTTTCCCCTGGCAATCAATACTATGTCATCGGCATATGCCTGACAGTTAATGCCAATGCTGGTTAGTTTCTCCAATAGTTCGTCTACAACTAGACTCCACATTAAGGGAGATAGTACCCCTCCTTGTGGACATCCTCTAGTTGTGTTTACTTTGATAGTTCCGGTAGATGTTTGAGTCTCTGCTGATCTGGTGCTCAGTAGTTCACACATCCACCTGGATATTGTGTTGTTTACTCCTTTTCTATCCAGGGATCGTCTGATGGCCTCATGGGAGGTATTATCAAACGCCCCTTCAATGTCGAGAAAGGCGCACAATACCGTCTCTTTTGAGTTTAGAGCACTTTCAATCATTTCCGTTAGCTGATATAAGGCGGTCTCTGTTGATCTGCCCGCTCTATATGCATGCTGCCGATAGTGAAGGGGGGATGTCGTTAGTACTTCCTCCCTTAGATAGTTGTCAAATGCCTTTTCTGTAGTCTTTAGAAGGAACGACGTTAGGCTAATGGGTCTGTATGACTTTGGGTGAGATGGGTCTTTTTTCCCCACTTTAGGTATGAACACAACCCTCGCCCGTCTCCACTGCATTGGTATATAACCCAAAGCAATGCTACTTTTTGTTATTTTGGTCAGGTGTGGTTGGATTACATCCCACCCTTTCTGTAGTTGAGCGGGTATGATACCGTCCACCCCTGGTGCCTTGAAGGGTTGGAAGGAACTAATGGCCCATTTCAGTCTACCCCTAGAGCAGATGGCTGATGCTGTTTCCCAGTCCTCTTTTCGGGGTCTGGCTAAAATGGTCACGTTCCCATTATCGCTGCTAAGGGAGCTGTCTGGAAAATGAGTTTCTAGAAGCAGTAGCGCCCGCTGGTCCTCCTTTTTTGTATAGCTACCATCTGGTTTCTTTAGAGACGTCGGTATTCCCCCCGTCTTTGCCAAGGCTTTATGCAGCCTTGCCGCTGTGGGACGCTTGGCCGTGTTAAACAGCTTGCGTGTTCCGGATCTAAGTTTTGACAGATTTTTGCTCCACCATGGCATATCTTTCTTGCTCCTTTCTTTTCCCAAGGGGCAGTTTTCTTCGAGAGCATTCGTGATGGCGTCTGTAATGTCCTCGACTGCGCTTTCCAACTCTAGAGGATGTGCTGGAGCTTTCTTCATTTCGAGACGTTCCAGGTTGTTTTCTAGAGCAAATTGGTAGTTTTCCCAATTTGTTTTTCTTGGATTTCTTACCGTGTTTCTAGTGAGGCTTGTATTGTCCAACTCGAATTCTATAATTCTGTGGTCGGACAGTGATGGCTCACTAGATACTCTCCAGTTCTCAATTAGTCTGGTTACGCTCCTGCTACCGAGCGTAAGGTCGAGTACCTCTTGCCTTACTCTAGTTACAAAAGTGGGGGTATTTCCTACATTGTAAATATCTAGGGACGAACTTAAGATAAATTCTAGTAAGTACTCACCTCTAGTATTCGTATCGGTGCTACCCCAGATTATGTTATGGGCATTTGCATCGCATCCTATTAGCAGTGGCATGCGGATCTTGTTGGAATGCTCCACTAGCCGTTGCAGCTCTGATGATATCATTGGCTCATCTCCTGGACAGTACATTGATGCGATGATAATAGTGCATTGAGCTCCCTCTATACCAATACCTGTATTGGCACTATGTCTCGCGTTGCGTATTCTGAAAGTAAAGTAAGGTTATCTTTATATTTTTTATCTATAAGAATGCATGCCCTCGGTTTTTCAGCCCGAGAGTCCCAAATTACCTTTGCATCCTTGTTTGCTAATCTTTTGACTTGCCCTTTCAGGATCCATGGCTCCTGAATTAAGGCCAGTTCTAGGCCTCTGGTGGTAAACATTCTGGCTATAGCAGCAGAGGCTCCTATAGTATGATGAATGTTTACTTGTGCTATTTTAATTTGTCTGCCTGGGGTCATAGAGCTATTGCTCACGCGGGGCTTTGCCCTCGCCCTCAGTCAGCAGCTGTTCTTCCTCATCCGGAGTAATGGTGATGTCCCGAAAAAGGTCGATTGCCGTGTCATCCAGATCTCCACCAGAGAGCGTGCTCCCTGAGATGGACATTGATTCCTCGGCCTCATCAGAGTCCTGAATCGTGTTGTCAACGTCCCCACCTGAGAGCGTGCTCTCTAAGATGGGTAACGATTCAGCTTCCTTGGTATCCTGGACCATCGGCACGATAGTGTTGATTGGTGATACAACCTTTGGTGGATCAGACTGCTCCTCCTGGGGTTGCGTGCTCTGCGGGGTCTGATTGGACTCAATCTGGGCTAGCCCAGTGATTTCATCAGACTTCTTGAGCCCGCACACTGTCACCCTGCCAAACCGGTAGCTCAATGACGCTTTTTGTTTTTTGATTGCGTTCAAAGATTCCTGATCGATACTCAGGGCCAGTACCTGCCCGGTTCCCTCGTTTCGACAATGGAGTACCTTCCATGCCCTAACATTTAGCCCCTCGTTTTGCGCTTCCAGTAGTGCCAAGGATGTTTTGGGCTCCTGATTAGCGCTACGTGGGAGGAAAATGGTTACGGAATGGGTGCGTGGTATGTCCTTCCCACTGCAAGCTGTGAGTCGTGTCCCCTTCCATTTACTGAGCTTGGGTGCTACTTCTTTTAGCCATTCTGCTGTTTGCAGAGTCTCGCAATCCACAAGAAGCTTCCCACTCCTGAAATATATGCCTTGGAATTTAAGCTTGTGCTCCCATCCCAGGGCCATTTCCATTACTATGGCGTCCTCCAGTGCTGTAAGGTCTGAGCTACTGAGTGCCGCATAGCTCCGTCCAACCACGGTGCCGCTCGTTTTCATGGGCTCAATTTTCTTGGCTCCTTCCTCCACTTTCTGCCTCTTGGCTTTGCTACAGTTGGGAGGGGTGATGCTATTGTTGCCTCTTTTCTCCGGGGCTGCTTCATTGGAGTTAGGTATAGCCCTATGCTCCTCTGCCCTCCTTCTCGCTTCCTCAGGTCCGAAGCCCTTGCTTAGGTAGCGGAGGTACCATCGCATTCCAGCGCCGCTAAGCCCTTTTCTCAGGGGATCATCTCTTCCACCCGGTTCCCCTGGTGGTGGTATGTCCGGATTTCTATTTCTTTTTCTTGGTTTGGACACCAGGTGGTTTAGAGGTTTCCGGGAGTTGAGCTGTGCTCAGTTCCTTTGGCCTCCTTTCCTCCATGGATACCTTGCCAGGCGAAGTGGGGGTTGCAGTTTGGGTCCCGCTTTTAATACCTTCACTTTTTCTTTTTCCAGGTTCCTCTGGACTTGCCCGTCCTTTTAGCAGGCTTGTGACTTGTTTCGAGGTACTGGCGGTTATTTGGCTAGTGCTTTGCACCTTCCTAAAACCTCCCTCTCGGCTCGTCCCAGGCCTATTATAAGCCGGTCTTTCGCTGTGGATATCGTGCTCCAGACTAGCGATATTTTCTGATGCGGTCTTTCCCCGCATCTTATTTAGATTTATGTTTTTGTTTTCATTTTTTTTATATTTATTTTGGTCCATGTCCCACGAGTATCGCGGGAAAAAAATCGTCCGCCACGTCAGAGCCCCGTTAACGTGGTAAGGCCAAGTTACTCTCAGAGGTGGCCCCGTATCCGAGAGGCTCCGTTATAATACAGCCGGTTACCCCTGGCTGCAAACCATCCAATAAGTACGGGTCGCATAACGCTCTGGATTAGGGGGGTGGCAGACTTAGTTCACCATCCTCACGGATCCTGTCACCAGGCTCCGTTCAGTTGGTTTAAGCTCCCGCACCGACGTCAGGGTGACGTCATTCGCCAAGGTGTCTACCATGCCTGTTAGGTATAAGAAAGGTTCGCAAGTAGGGCATGCAGATGCGCTGTCGAGGTTGCCCGTACTAGGATCGACAAATATTGAAGAGGACTTTATTAATGTATTAAAGTTTGGCCGTGATAATATGAAGCTTCTGAAACTAAAGGATGTTCAAACTGAAACGTACAAAGATTGTGTTTTGAGTAAGGTTTTGAGTTGGCTTATTGACAACGAAAATTTAAAAAATGATAAGGATACCAAATATTATATAGATTGGGGTCAAAGTTTTTCATGTAATTATGGTAGGCGCAGTGGCTTATATATATTATATACTTATATATATTTGAGAGATGTTCGAATCAGACCCCCATTGACGGGTCTCTTTTCGTCTCTCTGCCACTATAAATCTTAGCCAGATAGACTCTCTGGAATTCTCCAGAGTTCTTCCCTGGGTTCGATTCCTAGTGTTAACGCTAGCATCTGTTTATGTGAGATCTGTTTCATCGACTGGGTCTCCACCCAGTGATGCCCCAATATCTTCATTCTTCTGCCAGCCAATGCCGGACATTGACACAGTATATGTGCCGCTGTCTCGGATTCCTCCAGGCATAGTTTGCAGGTATCGTCCTCTCTAAGGCCCATCTTCCTTAAGTGATACCCGAAATTACCATGTCCTGTAGATAAAGCCACCACCCATTTCAGTGTTCCTCGACTCATGCTTAGAACCCTTCTTTGAGTGGAGCAGGTCGGCCATTTAATTGCCATTTTAGACTGTCTACATTGTTCCATGGTTGACCATCTTCTCAGATGTTCTGCCGTGATCCAGTTGTAAATCAGTTGTTCAACCATTCCTCTGCCAATTGAAGAGAATGGTTCTGGTCCCAGCAACTTTTCAGCTGACCCCTGTTTTGCAAGCGAGTCCGCCTTTTCGTTGCCTTCGATCCCTATGTGTCCTCGTACCCAAGTCAGTGTTACTTCATTTTTAGATGAACACTTATTGAGCTTGAGTACACATTCCAGTGCCAATGATGTTGTAATGTTTGCTTGTTCCATGCATCTGATCACCGCCTGATTGTCCAGTGCTATAAGGATATTTCTTCCCTCCACCTGACCCTCAAGCAAGTAGTCCAACGCATGCAGCAATGCAATCATCTCAGCCTGGTATACAGAAGTGTGTTTCCCGAGGCTAACGTGACGGGCTAGTTCCAGCTCTTCTGAAAAGATACCGGCACCCGCTCCGCCATCCATCATGGATCCATCTGTGAAAATCACTATTTCACCACTCCTTTTTTCTGGAAGTAATCCGTTCTCAATACGAGTTTTGTGATTCCTTTCCATAACACGCACCCTTGTAATCCCATCCATAGGCATGTTCAGCTCCCTAATCTCGTTTTTGACAAGTTCCACGATCTTCCTATGTCCATAGATGGTACCACGATTGTGCCATTTCGCATCTCGATGCAAACGAAGTGCCGTTAGGGCCGCTGTTTTCTTAATAAATAAGTCCAGCGGTAAGATCCCCAGGATCACTTCCATTGCGCATGTTGGTGTTGTCCGTATTGCACCTGTAACTCCTATACATGCTAAGCGTTGGACCCTATCCAGGTGCTTCCTCACTGTTTTCTGGGAAGCTTCCGCCCACCATACAACCGAGGCATAGGTGATAATGGGTCTAGTTATCATCGTATACATCCAGTATGCTGACCTAGGCGAGAGTCCCCACCTCTGTCCACATACACGTTTGCACTGATGTAATACCCTTTTTAAATTCTTGACCTTCTCCTCAACATGGTAGTTCCACGAAAGTTTAGTATCTAGATAGACTCCCAGATACTTGACCTTCGTGGTCGTTGTTAGTTCCGATCCGAAGAGCGTTAAGGGTCGAAATTCCAGATTTTTCCTTTTCTTAGTGAAGACTATTAGATCTGTTTTTCCCGCATTAATGGAGAGCCCTTCTTCCAGAAACCACCGCTCAACCACTCTGAGCGCAGTCCTCATGATATCTGCGGTGACGTCTATGAATTTGCCTCTGGCCATTATTGCTATGTCGTCGGCATATCCCACTGTGTGAGTGCCAGTCGCCTCAAGTCTGTCGAGAAGAGAGTCCACAGTGATATTCCACAGTGTAGGTGGGAGAACACCCCCCTGTGGGCAGCCCCTGCTAACCCTTCCTCTAAGTTTGGAGGTTCCCGTCTGAATATTTATTGCCCTTGTATTCAACATATTGTCCACCCATCTTACCACCAGTGGGTTAACCCTACGTTTTTCCAAGGCTTGTTTCAGACTTTCAAAGCATATCTTATCGAAGGCACCTTCAATGTCCATTATGGTGGTCATCGCAATGCCCCCGGTATTTAGCTCTTCCTCCGCAAAGCGTACTACTTGATGTAGCGCTGTTTCTGTAGACATGCCTGCCCTATAAGCATGCTGCTTACTGTATTGTATTGTAAGTAATAGGCCCTGTACACTGCGACCAGAAGAGATCTATTGTGTTGGCCTTTATTATTTAACCCAGGGAGCTGTTGAGGCTCTTTATAAACCTCAGTACCCTTCTTGGTTCCATGTTTCCTATATCTGCAGGACTTATAAATGCCCCTTGCATGTGGAACATTCTGCTCTTTGCCACAGCAGGGCATTCGCAGAGTATGTGTTCCGTTGTCTCCTCCTCTTCTCCGCAGAGTCGACAGGAGTCGTCGTCGGATAGTCCCATTTTTTTGAGGTGGTATCTTAGTGGCCAGTGACCAGTAAGATAACCCGTTAGGATCCTTAGATCTTCTTTGCTTAGCTCAAGTAACTTTTTTGTTTTACTACGAGCTGGGATTACGAGTCTTTTGCCTGCCTCTGTCCTTTGGATTTTGTCCAGTGTTCGGCAAGGTGATCATCTTCCCATTTCCTGAATTTTGAGTGTACGTAACTCAAAGGTAACCCGAAAAAGGGCTCAGCACCAGTGAGCAGGCGTGATGCGCCTCTTCTCGCTAGACAATCCGCTCGTTCATTTCCTTCGAATCCCTCATGGCCTGGTATCCACGCAACGGTGACTGTGTTGTCCTTGGCCAAGTCTTCGAGGAGGTTAAAACATTCCCAAACTAGCTTTGATCTGATCGAGTACGATCTCAGGGCTTTAGGAGCTGCCTGGCTGTCTGAGAGGATGAAGATGCGGGCACCCTTAGTGCGCCTTCGTAAGCATTCTCGGACACATATCTCTATGGCATGTACCTCCGCCTGAAAGATGTCTGGTGATTTTCCCAGTGCTATGGCTCGTTGGAACCTGGGCCCATAGACCCCAGCACCGGTCGTATCATCTTCCATCTTTGAGCCGTCGGTGTACCAGATTTGTGATCCCGATGGTATTACGAATTGGTTGGTTCTCCAGATATTCCTATCAGGTATGATTATCTTGAATTTTCTGGTGAAGCGAAGCCTTTTAAGCATGTTGTCTGATACCTTGACCACAGGATCATCTTGAAGCATTTGTAATACCCGAAGGTGTCCTGTGAGGTTTCCTGCTTTAAGGTTTGATATATCAGGGAGCCTTAGGGCACTTAGACCTGCTTCCTTCTTTACAGAAATATGTAAAGGCAACAGGCTGAGCATTGCCCCTATGGCTGCAGATGGACAAGTTTTCATTGCCCCCGTTATACCAACACAAGCTAAGCGATATATCTTGTTTAGTTTTTGTTGGGCCGTTGTTTGTTCAGTTTTTGGCCACCATGATATCGCTGCATAGGTGATCATTGGTTTGATGATCGTGTTGTATGACCAATAGATCATTTTTGGTTTTAAGCCCCAGGTTTTGCCGTAAAGACGCTGGCACATATAAATTGCCTTTGTCGCCTTCTTTGCGACTTGATCAAGATGTGAATTCCAGGTGAGGGTCTTGTCTAGGATTACTCCTAGATATTTTACCTCTTCTGATACGTCGATGATTGCGTTATTCAGCTTGATCGGTTTTAGTTCTAGTTTTCTCTTTCTTGAGAATGGTATCAGGACCGTTTTTGAGGGATTTATGGTCAATCCTTTGTTCTGACACCATCTGTAGGTTAAGTTTAGGGCCCTTTGCATGATTTCCGATATTGTGGAGTCATGCTTGCCCATAACAGTGATTACTACGTCATCTGCATAACCTTGTATTGTATACCCCGATTGTGTGAGGTGATCTAGGAGTTCATCTATGACTAGTGTCCAGAGGAGAGGAGAAAGTACTCCTCCTTGAGGACAGCCTCTAGTGGCTTTGACAGTCTTTTGTGAGCCTCCATACGTCAGGTTAATGATTCTGCTTTCTAGCATATTCAGAACCCATTTTATGATTAGTGGGGCAATGCCTTTCCTTATCATAGCTTTCTTAATGGCATCGAAGGAGGTATTGTCAAACGCTCCCTGGATGTCAATGAAGGCACAAAAAGCCGTTTCCTTTACTGCGAGAGCCTTTTCAATCGTCGTTGTGAGGCTATGTATGGCAGTTTCGGTAGACTTGCCAGCTTGATATGCGAACTGGCTAGCATGAAGTGGGTTACCTTTAAGGAACTGATCGCTTATATATTGATCTAGGACTTTCTCCATGGTTTTTAGGAGGAAGGAGCTGAGGCTGATGGGGCGATATGATTTCGCTAGTTGTTCAGATTTCCCACCTGCCTTTGGTATGAAGACCACCTTGACCTTAGTCCAGCTCAATGGTACGTGGCTTAGAGATAGACTGGATCTGAAGACTCTAATTAGTTGAGGAACCAATAGATCCATACCCTGTTGTAGTAGGCAGGGGTAGATGCCATCAGTTCCTGGTGATTTGAAAGGCTTAAAGGACGAGATCGCCCATTTAACCCTGTCTCGCTGAAATATTTTCCCGGATAGACTGTAATCCCATTTTGATACAGTGAGATCCTGGTGCCTCATCGGTACGATTGGATTGTCTATGCAGATGCATTCCGGGAAATGTGTATCCAGAAGAAGTTGACAGGTTTCTTCAGGAGTATCTGTATATTCGCCATTGTGCTTTTTAAGAGAGCAGATACCGTTTGAGTGATCGCGAGCAAGGACTTTTTGGAGTCGTGTAGCTGCAGGGAGATTTTCAATGCTCTCACAGTGTTTCCTCCAAGTCACTCTTTTGGATTTTCTCAATTCTGTGTTGTATTCAGTAAGAGCTGTTCTGTATTGGCACCAGTTGCCATTGTTTTTAGCTCTATTGAAAAGCTTTCTTGCAGTGCTCCTAAGGGCATCAAGTCTTTTGTTCCACCATGGGACATCTCTTCGTGTTTTCCTATTTTTGAGGGGACAACTACTTTCGTAGGCGAAGATTATGTCTTTTTGGAGTTGTTCGGATTCAATTTCCAACTCCGGAACGGTCCATAGTGGAACTAAAGAACGATTTATTTCTGATTCAAGGACTAACTTATAGGTTTCCCAGTCAGAGGATTTTGGGTTCCTGTAAACTGTGTTTCTAACGGAGTAAGCTTCCAGGTGATGTGGTTGTGGTCCGACATGGATGCTTCTCCAGAAACATGCCAGTTTGTGATGATATTATAGATAAATGGACTTGCCAATGTGAGATCAAGAACCTCTTGCCGAATCATATTTATGAAGGTTGGTTCTACACCTCTATTTACCACCACCAAATTATTAGCACAAATATATTCAAAAAGTGACTCACCCCTTTTGTTTATGTTGGTGCTCCCCCACACCGTGTGGTGGGCATTGGCGTCACAGCTGAGGATCCACTGTAGTCTCTTTTTTTCGCAATACCTTATCAAAGCCGCTACTTCTGAAGTTGGTGCTTCAGAAGTGTCTCCAGGGAGGTAGGCAGAGGCGATGACGACCTTCAAATCCCCTCCCTTTTGACCGGCTTTTGGTATTGCAATGAGTGCCGCCACCAGATCTCCTTGAATAAATTCTGAAATTGGAAAAGTTGTTTTAATTAAGTTTTTATTTATCATTAAAGCTGCCCTTGGTCGGACATGCTGTTTATCGTAAATTAACTTACAAGTTTCCTCGTTTGGGAGCCCTTTTATGGCTCCTGATAAGGTCCATGGTTCCTGAATCATGGCTAGATCCAGATCTTCTTTAATAAACCTCCTGCTTAGGACACTAGAAGCTGCCTTAGCATGATGGAGATTTATTTGAAGGCACTTAAGTTGCCTTCTGGTGTTGTTTGCGGATGGACGTCGCATATTTATTTTCTTTGGTGGCCCCTCTGTGCCACCTTTTTACCCCTGCTGCTGTTCAAAAGAGCCGCTTCTTCTGGGTCTCGTCTTTCAAATTTTCGAGGTCTGCCTGGGGCACGTTGCCTTTGTTTTTCCCGACGTGCATTGGTTCCGGCGGTGCTGGTGCTTGGCACCTTAGTCGTCGGGCCTCTGTGCGAGCAGCTAGGGATATCATTTGTTGCGGCTTTTAGTGTGCTAGCCATAGTCCTTGCGACTGCTGTTTCCTTCTTGGCGACCTTTGGTCTCGGGATGTCTTTGTTTCGTGGTCGCAGGTATACGTCACCGAAACCATAGCTAACGCTGCCATTTTGGGCTTTCAGAGTGTCAGCCGACTTTGGGTCCAGAGCTAGGGTTAGCTCCGTCATTTGGGGCCTTTGCACCCGGTTGAGTACCTTCCAGTCGTCTACTCTTAGACCATTATTTTGGCCTTTCACGAGGCCCAGTATTTTGCTGGTTGGAGTAAAGGCAAGCCAACCGGGTTTGAATGTGCAACCACGGAACTGGGTCTTGGTAGCATTATCCTGTTGTTTTACTATACTATCCAGGACACTATTTTGAACCAATTTTAGTTGGTCTGTAGACCATAAGGTAGTAAGGTAGTCTATCGGTATTAACCCTATCTTTTTGCATCCAACAATATCCCGGAAGGTGGGTGCCTGCTGAGGTGATGAAATTGCAGCCTCAGTAGCCTTCCGTTTTGGAGTGTTACTCGTTGGAGTTGAGCTGTCGGCCCTTGGTCTTTTGAGACGAATGTCCTTGCACTGCGCAGGTTCCAAGGCCAATGAACGTGCCTCTTCGATCTCATAACCTGCGTCCAGCAGCTTTTTCAGGCGTTTACGTCCAGCTCCTGATAGCTTGACTTTGCCAGCATCGTTTGGCTAGACTGACCCAGATGGTTTGTCGAGAGCTGTTGATGCTGCTTACTGTTTAAAGGATACATCTTAAGCGCAGTACTCTCCATGTAGTCCACCACCACCCTTTCCATTGTTTTTAACAGAAAGGATGTTAGGCTAACTGGTCTGAAGGACTTTGCCTCGGTCTAATCCTTTTTCCCCGGCTTTGGAAGAAATACCACATTTGTCTCCCTCCATGTAATCGGGATGTAGCCTATTGGTAGGCATGCAACGCATATATTCCTGAGCCTTGGTACAATTACGTCTACTCCCCATTGCATTAGGCCTGGAAATATACCATCCGGCCCCGCGGTTTTGAAGGGTGCAAATGTTGCTATTGCACCCTTGACCGCCTCTGGTGTTACGATCCGTTCTGCTTCCATCCTATCCATCCTGTTCGCTCCTTCTTTCCTTGGAGCCCAGGGCTGATCTGACTTATAGCTTCCTGGAAAGTGTACCTCCATTAGGACCTCATTTGTGTGATTCAGTGTTTCCACCAACTCCCCCCGCTCTATTACGAATGAGTCCGATCTTGGAAACTGGATCTCTCGAGACAATTTTTTGCAAAAGTCCCTCCATGATTCCCTTTTACGTCGTCGCAGAGTGACATTAAGCTCTTTCTTTTTCGCCTTATAGTCATCCCATGCTTCGGGTTCCCCCCTCCTCATGGCGTGATTGAAGGCCTTCCTCACAGCCTTCTTTAGTTTCTCAAGTTCCCGGCACCACCAAGGCGCAGGATCTTGTTTTTCCACTAAAGTAGGTGTGCAAGCCACTCGGTACGCATCTTTAACAGCTGATTGCAGATGCTTCAGCTGTGATTCGACGTGAAGTGTTTTTCGGTATTCCGAATTTAGTTACATTCAGTTTTTCCTCCAACACTTCAAGGTATTTTGTCCTATCCGTGTTCTTCGGAATCCTGATGTATTTCCGATCTTTTTTTCTTTTAGATCCATAGCGAACATCAAATGAAATGGCTCTGTGATCCGACATTGTAGCCTGATCCATTACCCTCCAATTTGATACTCTGTCAATTATCTGACTACTGCACAGGGTAACATCGATCACTTCCCTTCGTCTCACATCAACGAAGGTTGGCTCTGTTCCCCTGTTTAAGATAGCTAGATCCTTATATGATACAAATTCGAATAATGCTTCTCCTCTGTAATTATCGTTGGTGCTGCCCCACACTGTATTATGTGCATTGGCATCACAACCAATAATTAAGTCCTCGTTCCTGTTCGTGCATGCATCCACCAAAACCTCTAACTCTCTGGTCGGAGGAGGTTCTGGAGCGGTTATTCCTGGAGCTTTAAAGAAGGATGTGATTCGAATGTTGCATGACACACACATTGGAATGACACGAATGAAAATGCTTGCGAGGAGTTATGTGTGGTGGAGAGGATTAGATTGCGACATAGAGGAGTTTGTTCAAGGTTGCCAGATCTGCGCTCAGACGCCAAACTTTACCAAATTAGCGGAGGATTCGAGATGGATTCCTTCATCGTATCCATTTGAAAGAGTGCACATCGATTTTTTTGAGATAGATGGGTTACAGTTCTTTTTGTTAGTAGATAGTTTCTCCAAATGGATTGAGATAGCGCAGATGAAAAACACTCAAGCGGAAAGTGTAATTTGCAAATTACGGAACTTGTTCTCTGTCTTTGGACTACCAGCTCAGATCGCGTCTGATAACGGCCCACCCTTTCAGTCTTCGAATTTTGTTGAATTCTGCGAAATCAATGACATTAAGGTTTTAAAGAGTCCACCATATCATCCACAGTCAAACGGATTGGCTGAGAGGGCAGTTCAAACCGCAAAACGGGTTTCTAATAAGTTTTTAATTGAAAAACAATCTATTAAAAGCCTTAGTTACACAATTGACAATTTTCGACTTAAATACCGAAATACTACCACAACTCCAACTAATCAAACACCTGCTAGTATGATTTTTAAGTTTAAAACGATAACGTTGCTAGATGTATTGACAGCAAAACCTAAAACTGAATTGAAAACTGTTGAGAATGAAGCCAAAGATACTAATATATTAAACTATTCAAATAAAATTGTACAATTTAAAGAAAATGAAAGCACATATAACACAAGAATAATTTTAAATCACACCTACAATGGATTTCTGGATATATTATAAAACAAATGTCAAAATCATTATATAGAATTTCCCTAAATGGGGTCCAAATTTTGGCCCATGTAAATCAATTAAAACGTAGAAATTATTCAGTTCGATTTAGTTCACATGCTACTTTAATAAATAATAGTAATATAGAAAATAATAAGCAAAGTTGTGAACAACTTGAGGAGGAAAATGATGAGTATCATAGTGCTGAAGAGGATAATGATAGGGAAGAACTTAAACGGAAATTTTTAGAAGACCAAAAAAAATTTAATTTAATAATGAAACGATCATTAATTATGCTGTAAAATAATGGTATTTAATTTCAAAGTAAGAAAGGAGGAATTGATATATAGGAATTATAAGAGAATTGGTCATGCCATTCTCATTCTCTTACTTATGTGAAAATTGCATACTATGTATGTGCTTGATGCTTGATTAACGTTAAAACTTAGAGAGTAAGCTAGATGAGAGTGACGAATAAAGGACTCACAGGTAAAACGTGTTTGATTTGAACATATTACAAATGACAACAACTACCAAATCGATTGGTCTGAATAAGTCCGGATCATTCGGTCAATCAGTCATCCGCACCACAAGATTTACAATAAAGAGTGTAAGTTACCTACTGCAACTTAATGTTACCCGTACAACACCGCACAATGACCTCAGTCAGCACATCCGCAGGCGCACCCGATTCAATCAAAAAATAATAAAGTCAGTCTTCATTTGACCCCATACAACGACGGTATTTATTATTTGTATGTAAAATTCGCGGAACATTCCATTGCCGCTACCTGTAAATCGCGCAACTGTAAATTTTTTGTTTTATTTTATTGTCTGGCGATTTCTACCAATCACTGGCATTCATTCCAAGATTAACAGCTGCCGATAAAACGGAATGAAAACGGATCGTAACACCACTCTTTAAAACCGCCGGACTGGATGGTATAGGTAGGTACTTCTGGGTCTAATGCAAATGGGTGTAGATGTTATTGCACCAAGGCTGAGGAATATATGCAATAGGCTCCATCTCTATTACATGGAGGGAGACAAATGTGGTATTCCTTCCACAACCGGGAAAAAAGGATAACACCGAGACTAAGTTCTTCAGACCAGTCAGCTAAGCATCTTTTCCATTCAAAACAATGGCGGACTACATGGAGAGTACTGCGATTAAGATATATCTTTTGAAAAGTAGATACCATTCGTGATACGTGGAAGAGCTAAATACCGGGGGCGATGTGATGACCTCTCAAACGGATATTGAAGGTGCGTTCGTAAAGATGTGCTTTGAAAATCTAAAACAAGCCTTGGATAAACGTGCGGCTAACCCACTGATGGTGAGATGGGTGGACAAAATGTTGAATGCAGTAGCGATAAATATTCGGACAGGAACCTTAAAACTCATATTAAGGGTTAGCAGAGGTTGCCACAGAAGCGGTATTCTTTAACCTACACTGTGGTTAGGCATAAATAAAGGAATAGCTGCTATAGATTTATCGGAGAGTTTTTGAGAAAAATATGTACAAACTTTCTTTATCGTGCTTCTCGAAACCAACTAAATGGCGTAGGTATGCAGCAAACTAATTCTCTGGCGACTTTATCGACACTAATGTGGTGAGTGTATGGGACGCGGAGGATGATTCCCTAATGGTGCCAGTTTAAGCGATGGCAACGCTACAATCAGAGGCAAAAGTGCCGCAATAAAAAAAGAAGAAGGAGTGTTGGCCTTCGGTTGATGTTTATTTGAATGAAAATTTCCAATCCATTACATGCTATTTATACTTAAATTATTCACTACAACTATTGAACATTTGACTTATGTGACTAATGGTTTCTACTTACAACTAGGTTACAATCTAATTATTATAGCTGGCTCAGCTATGTTCATTCATGGACTATTGGGAGGTCAGTATGCTGACGGTGGCTCGGATGACCAGCGTAGTGTGGTCGCGTGTTGAGTCACACTACATCCTTCCCCCAAAAAAAATATTTGTTTATATTTCTTGAAATCTAAATAAATATTTATCTCTTACATATTTCACAATATTATAAAAAATATTGTGCTGCTTATACGTGTACTCTTGCGGTAATATTTATTTGTTCTCAATAGATCTATTTTGGTTGCTTTCTTATGCTTGTGCGGTTTTACATTTAATTAAGTTGTTGTTATGCACTTCTTTTTCATTACCTCCTATTAGTAAAATGCTATTGGGTCCTATTGGCTTTATGATTTTAAATGGACCTTTATATGGTCTTTCTAGTTTTTTCCTATTACCTACTTTTATATATACATAGTCATTTACTTTAAAGTTTGATTTATTTACGTTTTTTTGATTTGCTTGTCTTTTATTTTTACTACTTACAAGTAATTCTTTAGCTCTGTTATGAGCGTGATAGAACTTAAGTTTCATCTCGCTTGCATAATCGTCTAGATTATATATTGCTTGATTCTTATTTTCTAATATTTCACTGGGTAACGTACAAAGTTTCCCGTAGACTAATTCATATGGTGTGTAGAATGTAGTACTGTGTGGGGTAGTGTTGTAAAAGTAAGTGTAATATGGTAAAAGCTCGTCCCAGTTCTCCTGTCCTTGTAGCGTTATAAAATATTCGTTTAATACCCTGTGGTTCCTTTCAATTGACCCTAGGGTTTCATGATGGAATGGTGTTGAAGTTACTTTGTCTATTCGTAAAATCTTGCAGATGTGTTTTAAAAGTTCGTTACAAAATTCTGTCCCTTTGTCTGTTTTAAGTTTCTTAAAACTCCCGTATTTTAATATAAATTTTTCTACGATTGCTTTAGCTAACGTTACAGCGTCTTTCGTTTCTAGTGGTATTGCTTCGACAAATTTTGTGAGTTCACATTGTAATGTGAGAATATACCTGGGGTCGAATCGCCACTTCCGTGAACGAGCTATACGTTCACGGAATTATGTTGATTTTACATGTGAAACAAAAACAAATTCCGTCTCGTAATGCTCGTTCACGGACGACGCGATTCGACCCCTGAATTGATTAGCTGGTTGCTGGTCGCAATGGTCCTACTGTGTCTATAGTTGTTGTTTCAAATGATGTATTCGGTGTGTCTGTTATGACGAACTTTTCTTTCGTGTGTCTCGTTGTTTTGGCTTCTCCGCAGTTTTGGCAGTTGTTAATGTGGCTTTTGACTTGTTTATTCATATTGTCTAAGCAATCTTCTCTTTCTTTGCTTTCTTGCAGCTCATTAAACAATTTCTTAAATTCATGCATGCTTATTGTTTCAAATATCTCACTATCATCTGGTAGCGCTACCTTTTTAAGGTTCCGTACCCAAAGGGAAAAAACGTAACCTTATTAGTTTCGCTCGGATGTCTCTCCGTCTGTCTGTCTGTCTGTCTGTCTGTCTGTCTGTCCGAACCCACTAAGCCAATTTTGTTACCAGGTCTATCTCAAGAACCGATTGACATAGGAGGCTAAAATTTACACACAACATCCGGTATAACCTCTAGTTTAACGACAAATACCAATGGAAGAAATACATCGATTGATTTTCGATTAATTAGTAATCTGGTGAAAAAAATATTTTCATTCGCCCAAAAAACGGTTTATTTCTTGATTCACAAAAAAATACATAAATTCCTTTCTTGTAGATCATGTTCTTATCTATATATGTGCTGAATACTGTTTTGCCGAAAAGTTAATAGTTTACAAGATATTTTCAAAAAAGATAATTTTACCATGTAAAATACGTTGCTCTCATAAGTTGTAATCCTACTATGCAGTTGTGCACAATTGACCCCATCAAAGACAGAAGAGAGTCACTGGTGGCATACCACCAGGGTTCCCGCTTGCTAATTTCGTTGGGGAGTATAATACATTTTTTTGGGGAATACAGAACAAAATAAAAGTAATAGTTTTTAATTGGGACAGGTCGCATACAGAATGGAAAATTGGCGTGGGTTGGGTACCAGGTAATAATTAGAAAATGAGATTCATGTGCGAGTAATTTTTGAGAGTAAAAATATTAAGTAATTAAAATAAACTAAATTGTGATGAATTCATGAAGAGGTGATATTATAGATTTCAAATAATATCTGATGTGTTGGACTTTAGCCAAATACGGAACCTTCGGTGCGCGAGTGACGGTCGCACTTGGCCGGTTTTTTTTTATATTTGTATTGCTTGCTTCGAGTAACAGTTTCTTCAAAATCAATTTTAACTCTGATGATGAATTTTCGCTGTACTCAGCAATTATTTCCTTCTCACTGCTCATATCGAGTTTCAGCTTCCTCAAAATCAATTTTAACTCTGATGATGATTTTTCGCTGTACTCAGCAGTTTTCTTCATTTTTGCTGCTAAACTATGTTTTTGTTGTGCCCTTTTCTTATCTCTGCATTCCGCCTTTAAAAGTCTCAGTTTCCTGAGGTACCTAACATCTGAAATTGATGTCGCATTCCAAATGTGAAGGTGATCAGTCTTCATGTCTGGAATTAAGGTACTTGCACAGTTGTTTTTCAACTCTATATTCTTTTCTATTGTATTCTTTTCAATTTGTCTTGTCAGAACATTTATACTGCATTTTGGGATCATTTTTAAGGTTCCATACCCAAAGGGAAAAAACGTAACCTTATTAGTTTCGCTCGGATGTCTCTCCGTCTGTCTGTCTGTCTGTCTGTCTGTCCGAACCCACTAAGCCAATTTTGATACCAGGTCTATCTCAAGAACCGATTGACATAGAAGGCTAAAATTTACACACAACATCCGGTATAACCTCTAGTTAAACGACAAATACCAATGGATGGAATACATCGATTGGTTTTCGATTAATTAGTAATCTGGTGAAAAAAATATTTTCATTCGCCCAAAAAACGGTTTATTTCTTGATTCACAAAAAAATACATAAATTTCTTTTTTGTAGATCATGTTCTTATCTATATATGTGCTGAATACTGTTTTGCCGAAAAGTTAATAGTTTACAAGATATTTTCAAAAAAGATAATTTTACCATGTAAAATACGTTGCTCTATGTTCTAATCTCTACTACGCAGTTGTGCACAATTGACCCCATCAAAGACAGAAGAGAGTCACTGGTGGTATACACCAGGGCTACCGCTTCATAATTTCGTTGGGGAGTATAATACATTTTTTGGGGAGTACAGAACAAAATAAAAGTAATATATTTTTAGTCAATAGTTTTTAATTAAGATAGGTCGCATACAGAATGGAAAATTGGCGTGGGTTGGGTACTAGGTATAATAATTACAAAATGAGATTCATGTGCGAGTAATTTTTGAGAGTAAAAATATTAAGTTATTAAATTAAACTAAATTGTGATGAATTCATGAAGAGGGGAAAGATTGAATGATATTATAGATTTCAAATAATATCTGATGTGTTGGACTTTAGCCAAATACGGAACCTTCGGTGCGCGAGTGACACTCGCACTTGGCCGGTTTTTATTAGTTTCTCTGAATCTAACTCTATTCTAGATAGTGCGTCCGCATTGGTGTTCATTCTGCCTTGTTTGAAAATAATGTCAAAGTTATAATCCATTAAATCAACTCTTATCCTGGTTAGTTTAGAGGATGGGTTTTTATGTGTGAATAAACTTACTAATGGTATTATTGTTGGTGTAGTTTGCGTATGCACCTCTTGCGTGTGTTCCTATGTGCATCACATTATTTGTTTTTGGCTTGGATTCTACCTCACTTGCCAGTTGCACTGCTTCATTAAATTTTGAAACTCTGGACGCTGTTACCACCTGTTTGCAATTATCATCTTCTAAGCCATTCTTAAATGCATTTAATGCAATTTGGTCGTTGAGCGTCACGATCAGACTTCTGTGGGTTTCCCCTTGCTCTGCTATTTGTAATTCATTCAGCTGTGCGATGAGCGTCTCAATTTTTTCTGCAAACAAATTTACGCTCAAGTTTCCTTGATATACTCTGGCTAGTTCATTATGTATCTTTAGCGTGTTTGTAAGTGGTTTATATATTTTTGTGAGTGCCGCTAAGTTTTCTGGTTTTGTTTCTGCTATTACTCTGTTCTTTACTGTGTCAGTCAGTTTGGTCGCTAGTGTAAATGCTATTAGTTTTCTTTTCTCTTCGTTGTCAGTCAGAGTCTCATCGTAAAATTTAATCAACCCTAAGAAATTTGATAGTTTCTTTCGGTCTCCATCGAATTCTGGTATAAGCTTTGTTAGTAGGTATGTCGAATTTTGCCATGTTTTCAAGTTTTTTTTTTTCTAGCGTTTTTAGTTTTGGTTTCAATAGATCAAATATTTGTGCTTGTACATGCTGAAAGTATTTTAGTGTTGTTTCTAGGTCGTTAGTGTCTGTTTCGAGTATTACCTTATCCCATATTACACTTATTTCTGCTTTTGTGTTCTGTATGTAGGTGTCTGTGTATTCCCTATTCGGATTTTTCTTGAGCTTATGTAAGATCTTTATTAATAATTTTAAACTATCCATTTAAACATTCTGGGACTTCCTGTGATTTGTTGAGTGTTTCAGGGATGTATTCGTCCGGTTTATTACTGTATTCGTCCGGTGTATAACTGTTCTCCAGCTGCTCGAACAGTGCGTCCAGCTGTTCCTTGTCGTACATCTTTTGCGACATCGGGATTTACCTGTAGATGATATTATAGGGTACTTTGTTTGGCAGGATAGCCATGTGGTGAGTGTATGGGACGCGGAGGATGATTCCCTAATGGTGCCAGTTTAAGCGATGGCAATGCTACAATCAGAGGCAAAAGTGCCGCAATAAAAAAAGAAGAAGGAGTGTTGGCCTTCGGTTGATGTTTATTTGAATGAAAATTTCCAATCCATTACATGCTATTTATACTTAAACTAGCTGACCCGGCGAACTTCGTTCCGCCCAAATTTGTTAATTTATTGAAAATAATAATTCCGAGCATGCACAATGCACTTTGCACATACTGCTTTATGTGTTTCAATCAAGCCAACCTTCCACTTTATGGTACTGGTACACGACGTACAGAGCGTAAGGTTTTGCACACACGTAAGCACGCCACATACAATTATTGATCATGGAAGTAACATGGGAATTCAATTTGATGCCACAAATATTCAGCGATTGTCCTTATACGACTTATTAACTGTCATAGCGAAAGCGAAGCGCACAGGAAATTAAAGACGCAGAATACGCGGAATGAAAATGTTTGCCTTCGAATTTTTCCATCAAAATCTTTTGCTTGCATGACATTTGATTTGAGTTTCTTCACAATCAAATCAAACGCGTTCCGTGCAAACTTTCGGACCATTGAGGTTGCGCAACAAAATTATAGCTGAGCCGACTATCAATTTCAGTCGGAACATCCAAAGAATTAAAAAATGAAACATTAAAAAAAAAGTTGTTGTATCGGTGACACTTCCCGTTTTTCAAACCAACCATACCATCCACAAAATTTCATAGAAATCGGTTGAGTTGTTTCGGAGATCGAAAACATCGCCACCTATCGGGTCCAAAAGTACCCTAACTTTTAAGTCTTGCTAAACAGTAAATGCAGGTCTGCCTTGTTTGTGTCCATTTTTTTGTTTGAGCCCATGTGAAATAGTGTAGTACTTCTGTGTAGAGTAATGTTCTTTCCGTGCAAAGGCACCAAAAGCATCCGCACGATTACACAATTCGAAAAATTCAGTGAGTGTAGATTTTGGTGGATTTATAGCTCGGTCAATCGCTGTCTCGTTTGTGAAATATACTACCTGACCGTTTTCAAGATGGACGGCTAAATAAATAAAGGTTGGATCCCGCCCATGAATTGGAAAACCAAAGTAACGCCAAACAGATTCATTGGTGCTGATGTACCGGCCGAAATGGTACAGCGTTATTTCATCGTTGTCTTTTCAACTCCAAATACTGCCATATCACTGCCTTTATTCACATACTTGCAAATATATTTGATGCTCTTCACTAAACTACAAAACTCTACATTAATATGATCTTGGAATGTTTTGCTCAGTAGTGGTGAATATGGCACCACCCAACGATTGTCAATGTTAATGTCGATGTTGTTGATATTTTTAATAAATGATTGTCCGCCAGTATCGGAATGATATATTGGATATCCGTCAACATTTTTCATTATGCAACAAAGTATAACTTCAAACGCATACATACCTTTCATAATATTTATAGAGTAGTCGCCCTTTCAATTGAGAGTAAAGAATAGGATAAAATAATAATAAAAATTATTTGGAAAACATATTTATCGGCAGAGTTAAAAAAATAAATAAATAGTTGGCGCTACAGGTCGTAGGGACCCTAGGCCTAGCTTCTCACAACCATTCGTTTTTGTGTGAGTTTTCATTTTTTGGAACGAATGGAAGGGATCTACAATTTTATGCCGATTTCAAACGGCTAATTGAGAAGCTCTTTCATGACAGTTATACTCTCGGATGTTTGTCAGACGTTCGCGAGAGGCGGCGCAGCGGAAAAAAACCCTAAGTTGGAATTTGGGTTTTCGTGGGATTCGAACCTGAGCCCCTCGCTTAGTAGTCCAACACACTAACCACTAAGCCACTGCGTCGGCAGAGTTGATCCTATAAAAAACTACAGTAATTTAAACTGTGTTTGAACAAATACTTTTTGGGGTGAAACACCCTTAACACTTAGGTGTATAAAAATTTGTTGTAAACCTATTCTCAGACCTACTGAATATACATATAAAATTTCATCAAAATCCGTACAGCCGTTTCGGAGGAGTATAAACACTAAAACTGTGACACGAGATTTTTATATATTAGAAGATTATTCACTACAACTATTGAACATTTGACTTATGTGACTAATGGTTCCTACTTACAATATAATTATTATAGCTGGCTCAGCCAGTGTGACCGATTTAATTTTTGAAATCATGCTAAATTTAGCAGTAAAGCATTTTTTGTTTTTTATAAAAAGTGCTAAAAATCATGCTAAATAGATATTTAAATCAAAACCTGCTAAAAACCCAAAAAATTAACAAAAAAGCTGTTTTTCAGAAAAAAAAAAAAAAAAAAAAAGGTTAAAGCCTCCTCAAAAACATCGGCGATATCATTTTCTTGTCCTGGGGGATAGTAGCACACTAATGGCGTTTTCGATTGAAGGAAAGAATTGCCCTTTCTATGAAAAGAGCAAATCTAGAAGTGCTCTTTCTATGTTTCCAGTGCACTTCCAGGTCAATTCTTAGCACGACAGAAGTGTTCGGGATATTTTTAAAGAATTGCCCTGAAATCACCAACACAAACTTGAAAAATGTCAGATTGAAATATGTGTTGTGTTCTTGGAAACAAAGTTTGCGCAATTAAAACTATTAAAACATTCATAATTATTTACAAAAAAAAAAGTAATAACAGAATACCCAATCTCACATAATATGATCTCTACCACTATTACAAAAGTGCCCCAACGAATTTCATTGAAAAAAGCAATTCTGGATTTCGGGGCAATTCTCTCGGATCTTCAACGAAAAACGCCATAAGGTTCGTCTGCTTTGATTTTATTTTATTATTTAAATTCATAATTTGGCTAAATCAAAATCCTGCTAAATTTTCCTGCTAGTGCGTGAAATAATGCTAAAAAAAATGCTGGCATTATTTGAAAAAAAAAGAGGCTAAAAATAAAAAAATCCTGCTAAATGTAGCAGGAAATATGCTAAATTGGTCACACTGGGCTCAGCTATGTTCATTCATGGACTACTGGGGAGGTCAGTATGCTGACGGTGGCTTGGATGACCAGCGGCGTAGTGTGGTCGCGTGTTGAGTCACACTACAGGTCTAGGTCTAGGGTCCCTACGGACCTGTTGCGCCAAAAATTATATTTAATTATTATTATGTTATGGGGACAGAGTGGTTATTCCTGTAGCTTTAAAGAAGGATGTGATTCGAATGTTGCATGACACACACATTGGAATGACACGAATGAAAATGCTTGCGAGGAGTTATGTGTGGTGGAGAGGATTAGATTGCGACATAGAGGAGTTTGTTCAAGGTTGCCAGATCTGCGCTCAGACGCCAAACTTTACCAAATTAGCGGAGGATTCGAGCTGGATTCCTTCATCGTATCCATTTGAAAGAGTGCACATCGATTTTTTTGAGATAGATGGGTTACAGTTCTTTTTGTTAGTAGATAGTTTCTCCAAATGGATTGAGATAGCGCAGATGAAAAACACTCAAGCGGAAAGTGTAATTTGCAAATTACGGAACTGGTTCTCTGTCTTTGGACTACCAGCTCAGATCGCGTCTGATAACGGCCCACCCTTTCAGTCTTCGGATTTTGTTGAATTCTGCGAAATCAATGACATTAAGGTTTTAAAGAGTCCACCATATCATCCACAGTCAAACGGATTGGCTGAGAGAGCAGTTCCAACCGCAAAACGGGTTTCTAAGAAGTTTGTAATTGAAAAACAATCTATTAAAAGCCTTAGTTACACAATTGACAATTTTCGACTTAAATACCGAAATACTACCACAACTCCAACTAATCAAACACCTGCTAGTATGATTTTTAAGTTTAAAACGATAACGTTGCTAGATGTATTGACAGCAAAACCTAAAACTGAATTGAAAACTGTTGAGAATGAAGCCAAAGATACTAATATATTAAACTATTCAAATAAAATTGTACAATTTAAAGAAAATGAAAGCACATATAACACAAGAATAATTTTAAATCACACCTACAATGGATTTCTGGATATATTATAAAACAAATGTCAAAATCATTATATAGAATTTCCCTAAATGGGGTCCAAATTTTGGCCCATGTAAATCAATTAAAACGTAGAAATTATTCAGTTCGATTTAGTTCGCATGCTACTTTAATAAATAATAGTAATATAGAAAATAATAAGCAAAGTTGTGAACAAGTATCAAGACCAAAAAAAAATTTTATTTAATAATGAAACGATCATAAATTATGTTGTAAAATAATGGTATTTAATTTCAAAGTAAGAGAGGAGGAATGGATATATAGGAATTATAAGAGAATTGGTCATGCCATTCTCATTCTCTTACTTATGTGAAAATTGCTTATCTAGCAAACTATGTATGTGCTTGATGCTTGATTAACGTTAAAACTTAGAGAGTAAGCTAGATGAGAGTGACGAATAAAGGACTCACAGGTAAAACGTGTTTGATTTGAACATATGTATTACAAATGACAACAACTACCAAATCGATTGGTCTGAATAAGTCCGGATCATTCGGTCAATCAGTCATCCGCACCACAAGATTGACAATACAGAGTGTAAGTTACCTACTGCAACTTAATGTTACCCGTACAACACCGCACAATGACCTTAGTCAGCACATCCGCAGCCGCACCCGATTCAATCAAAAAATAATAAAGTCAGTGTTCATTTGACCCCATACAACGACGGTATTTATTATTTGTATGTCAAATTCGCGGAACATTCCATTGCCGCTACCTGTAAATCGCGCAACTGTAAATTTTTTGTTTTATTTTATTGTCTGGCGATTTCTACCAATCACTGGCATTCATTCCAAGATCAACAGCTGCGGATAAAACGGAATGAAAACGGATCGTAACACCACTCTTTAAAACCACCGGACTGGATGGTATAGGTAGGTACTTCTGGGTCTAATGCAAATGGGTGTAGATGTTATTGCACCAAGGCTGAGGAATATGTGCAATAGGTTTCATCTCTATTACATGGAGGGACACAAATGTGGTATTCCTTCCACAACCGGGAAAAAAGGATAACACCGAGACTAAGTTCTTCAGACCAGTCAGCTAAGCATCTTTTCCATTCAAAACAATGGCGGACTACATGGAGAGTACTGCGATTAAGATATATCTTTTGAAAAGTAGATACCATTCGTGATACGTGGAAGAGCTAAATACCGGGGGCGATGTGATGACCTCTCAAACGGATATTGAAGGTGCGTTCGTAAAGATGTGCTTTGAAAATCTAAAACAAGCCTTGGATAAACGTGCGGCTAACCCACTGATGGTGAGATGGGTGGACAAAATGTTGAATGCAGTAGCGATAAATATTCGGACAGGAACCTTAAAACTCATATTAAGGGTTAGCAGAGGTTGCCACAGAAGCGGTATTCTTTAACCTACACTGTGGTTAGGCATAAATAAAGGAATAGCTGCTATAGATTTATCGGAGAGTTTTTGAGAAAAATATGTACAAACTTTCTTTATCGTGCTTCTCGAAACCAACTAAATGGCGTAGGTATGCAGCAAACTAATTCTCTGGCGACTTTATCGACACTAATAGGCATAGTGTCAAAGTAAGTTCTATCAACAAATTATTTAAAATGATTTTAAAAATAATAGTTCCATAAAAAAATATTTAAACAGCACTACAAAACAAATTGCCGTGAGTGAAAAAAGGAGTTACATAATTTACCTGAGTATGTTGGTTTATCAAGACTTATGCGAAATTGTCGGTCGTTAGCTGTTTCAATATCTGTAAATGAGAGATAACATTCAGCAACGTAGTAATTGTATAACCCGAATAGGTCTTTGTTCTTGACACAGAACACCAGTATATTGGTTTTATTTCGACACTGTTGAGTAGTGAGTTTTCTGTAACAAAAAGAGAATTATTTTTAACAACATCAATAAGAAATCATAATGCATATATTATAGAAACTTTTAAATAATTCATAATTACTTCCAACCCATGTGGATCAAATACCTACAGTTAAGGTAAGTTATTTCCATTCGCTAAACGCAATTATGTTATTTCATCACATCGGTTAGCACAAGAAATTAAAATAAAAAACAAATATGACCTGTCTAACAGCGGCATAACTTACAAGCAAAATGCGCTTAAAGCACACCGCATTTTTTAAAGTTTTTTTTTTTTTTTAATACAAACATAAATATCTACGATCCAGTTGAAAGGAAAGAGGACAACATTCGGCTTTGCCGACTTTTTTCTGGCAGTTAACACAAAGGGCCTTACTAATAATCATTTTCAACCTTCATCCGTATTTATTTTATTCCTTTAAGATGCCTCTGTTTTTGTTTAGTTAAACATCGCGTTTCCCCTTTCATGAGCGTCGAATTTGCCGAGTTTTAGGGGCTGAGTAAGGGCAAAGATTCTCGAGTTTTTCTCTAGATGAGTCCCGAAACCAAAGGACGCTAAACTCCGCCTGGTTACATGAGTAACTTGACGGTCCCAAGCCCGGATAAAGGAGCAGGGGAGGGGAGTAAACCTCTCTGAATAAATCCCTAATCCAAGTCGGAACAGCAAACGACGAGGGATGCATGGCTATTAGGGTGCTTAGTCGATAGTTTGCGAACTTCGTATAACAGGTGACCTCCGATTTCAAAATAAGCCCTCCTGTGGTTATACGGGTAGACCACGGGCGACCGATATATCCCGACTACTCGTGGGAACAATGACCAATTAAAAGAAAAAAAACAAACTAGAGTACTAGAGAATGATGCCTCTATAATTGCACCATCATCTAGGGATGTTTTAGAACACCCTGTCGTAACAGACTTGACACCTGACACTCGGGAAGGGTCACAAATTATGGATTCTGAAATGAGAAACCTAGAAGAGAACTCGTCACTTCTAAGCGACTCCATCTCAGAATCCAGCACAGTATACAACATCAGTGTACTATCGGATGAACTGCATCCTGATAATATGGGAGTGTCTGAGACTTCTGGCAAACCGGCACAGAATGAATCCAAACGCGTCAGATTCACGCCATCTGAGCAACGCCGCTTTAAGCGAGCGCTGAAGCAGGGTAGCTCCATCGAGCAAGCCCGTATCTATGCGAAGTCGACAGATGGCACGAAAGGGTCCGAAGTGAAACGCACGAGATTCGAGGACAACACACCACCTCAGTCTGAGGCGAAACGAGCTCGAACAGGGAATTCTACAGTCGAAAAAGTCTCCTATAGAGATATGTCAGACTGGGGGTAGTACCTGTAGATCTGGATCGTAACCCTCTCAGTAACGAACAAATGGTTCAGTTACAGGAGAAAATAATGGATATTACGATCGAATTACGCGACGAAAACACTAAGCCAGCGTTCCGTGGCACAACTTTCAAAGCTGTTTGGCTTATGATCGTGTGCTTGGATAATACCACTGCAGAGTGGATGAAAGTTAACTTCATAAAGCTTAAAGAGAAATGTGGGCTAGATGTGATGCTTGTGAGCGAAGAAAACTTTCCTAACCGACACATCATAAGAGGTTTCTTCCCTCAGAGTATCGGAGTAGCCAATGAAAGGATACTGGCAATTTTAGATGGCCAGAACAAAGAACTGAACACCAGAACGTGGAGAGTTCTGCAAAGATCGGACGATAAAGATATCGCTCACATGGTCTTTGCAATAAATGAAAATATCATGAGGCGGCTTGTAGAGCTTAAAGGTTTGGTCTCGTTCCGTTTTGGACAGATCAAACTTATACTTAAAAGTGCAAATAAGTCTGCAACCCAGGCGTCTAAAACAGACGACACCGCCACAACGAGCAAGTCGGTGTCAAACACACATGCTAAAGATGCGGTAGCTAGCACTAGTGCTGCTGCCAGAGCAGCGTGTTTGACGGCAAATCCTCCGCTAGACTCGGCCCCAAAAAATACCGAAACGGTCAGTGGTGCCACCAGTCAAAATCGGTTTAGATCGATGCTGGCTGCTGACAGACACAAAGAAAGGCATCAACGGAGGCACTCAAATCCGAGAGGCAGACAAGAAGGTCTCTCTCAACAGGGAACCGTACGGCGTAGAGGCGATAACAAGCCTTATAGGGTACGGAACCCGGAGTACGGAAGGAAACGATGACGACCTCCTTAAACGTGCTGCAGGCAAACCTGCACCGCGATATGTGTGCCTCGGACACCTATAGCCAAAGATGCGCTGAAAGGAACATCGCTCTTGGAATAATCCAGGAACCATGGGCAACTACAGGTAAAATTTTTGGACTAAATAGTAGATCCAGAGAACTTATCTTTGCCAAAGGGAATTTTAGATCTAGGGCAGCTCTCTCTGTCGCGAAAGATATAAAATTCTCTCTCATTCCAGGTTTTAGAACTAGAGACTTGGTGGCAGTTCTTATTAAACGCCACAACGGCCGAGACATGCATAAGTTTGTATGCGCATCGGCGTACTTCGCTGGAGACACTGGAGAAGTACCACCCACACCAATACAGGAGCTAATACAATACTGCCACAATCAGAGAGTACACCTACTGATCGGATGTGACGCTAACGCTCATCATGTGATATGGGGCAGCAGCGACACTAACAAACGAGGTGAGTCACTTTTAGAATTTTTATATAGTAAAAACCTAGTTGTACTAAACAGGGGCAATAAGCCCACATTTAGAAATAGCATAAGAGAAGGAGTTTCAGACCTTACTATCTCATCTCCTTTTATACAAAATATTGTAGAAGACTGGCACGTGTCAGATGAACCAACCCTATCAGATCACATGCATATCAAGTTCAAGGTGAGGTGCACCCATGAGCACGTGTCGGTCAGATAAAATAATAAACTAACTAACTGGAGAACTTATAAAGAAAACCTAGCGATCAAATCGGATCTGCTACCTCCTCCGCCACAATTGCACATCTCATTTGAAAGCTACTTTAACTTTACTTTTTTTGAGTTCAATATGAATTGTCCGATTTGTTCTGAGAAAGTTGAAAGAAACTGTGTTTTAAAAGTGTCTTGTGATGATTGCAAAGGATTATTTCATGGTGCATGCGTAAATATCTTCCAGCAAGACATTGAGTACATGAAGAATAGCGGATCACCCTTCCGATGTGATAAATGTACTGTCCTCAGACGAAGATCTTTGAGTATGCCCTCATCTTCACTGGCAAACAAGCAACCTGAACCGAAGAAAAGTGCAAACGCGTCAAATAACACAAAAATAAAGGCCATTGGAGAATCAAATCCAAATGAACCTCCTGGTGATTTTACACTTCAAATGGTTTATATGAAGCTGACTCATTTGGAAGACATAAACAAAGAATTCCTGAAAACTTTAACTGAACTTCGTGAAGAGAACGCTAATTTGAAATCAAAAGTTAATCTACTTGAATCCAGACTAAATTGGCAAAATCAAAATACACTTCGCAACTGCATCGAGATCGCTGGTTTATCTGACGTAAACGTAAATGACTCTAAACAAATTGCACAGGGCATTTTCCGTGATGCATTGGGCATCGAAGTAGCTGACAACCAATTTACTAGATGCTATATAAAAAATGTTCGTAACAAAAACGGCAAAAATGGAAACAGCGGTGCTTCTAGCAAGCCCATCATATGTATGGAGCTGTCGGACTTCGCTCTCAAACAGCGGATTATGCAGGAAAAGAAGATGAAAAAGCAAAACCTGCACTCGTGTCAATTTGGTAGCAGCATCAGCAGCAACAAGAGGAACAACAACAACAACAACAGCAGCAGCAGCAAAGAGAGACGTTCTTTCGTGTATATCAATGATGCTCTAACCAAATACAACCAGGCGTTGTTAATGCGAGCGAAAGAGGTGAAGAAGGAGAAGAATTATAAATATGTATGGTTTAGTAAAAGCCGAGTGTGCATGAGAAAAGTTGAAGGTAGTAATATCATCACAATTAAATCATTCGAAGATCTTAAATTAGTCTGTTGATAAAGAAAATTTATTTAATATTTGCTATGAATTCTGATTTAAATTATTTTGATGATATTATTGCCTCTAACCTTATAGATACTAATTGCGAACAAGTTATTTTATCTAGTAGCTATTGTGTAAACAAACTTTTTTTCATACACCAAAACATCAGAAGTCTGAGAGAAAATTTCAATAGGCTTGTGGCTCATCTAGACTCATTTGTCTCTTTGCCGGATTTTGTATTTGTATCGGAGATTTGGATCTATGAATGCGAGAAAACAGATTATAGTTTACCGGGTTATGAATTTTTTGCAAAAACTAATGAGAATTATGTGGCAGGCGGAGTAGGTTGTTTTGTGAAAGAGGAGTATAATGATTGTGTACCGACGTATCTTGTAAATTTCTTGAGTGCTGATATTTTGAAATTGTCTTTCACAGTAAACAAAGTAAATTATGTTGTTTTATGTGTTTACCGGCTTCACAAATATGACTTTTCAGTTTTTTTGGAAGAATTTTCAAATTTACTAGATGATATAAAATCCAAAAATTTAATAATATTGGGGGATTTCAATTTTAATATTCTTGATAAAAATGACACGGTAACAACATATTTAGCCTTATTAGCGTCTCATGGGTTAGAATCTTTTATAAGTGAACCGACAAGATTGCCATCTGGTAGCTGTTTAGATCATATCTACGGACGTTTTGTGAATATATCTCTTGACGCCTGTGAAAAATGTGTCTTGAATCTTAAAATTACTGATCATTTAATGACAGGCTTATTAGTCAGTACGATCAACTGTCAAAACCACCAAAATTCAAAATCACATAATATGGTCACTAAAATTGATTTTTTAAAATTGAAGTCCATTCTTTGTTTTGAGTCATGGCAAAATGTTCTTTCTGAGCCAAATCCATCAAAGTCGTATGATCTCTTTATAAAATGTCTAGCCAATCACATACAAAATTGTAAGTTTACGAAAAATATTAAAAGATCGTCTAAAAGGCTCAAACCCTGGATAACTTCTGACCTTGTAAACTTAATTAATAAGAAAAATAAACTCCGACGGAAATGCTATAAACACCCTACAAACATTAATTTGAAGAATGAATACAAAAGGCTCTGTCTGGAAGTAAACAATAAAGTTCCGAAATGCCGTGATACATATTATAAAAATCAATTTAATCTAACTAGAGGAAATATTAGAGGAGAATGGAAGTTAGTTAATAAGCTTCTTAATAAGCCCTCTTCCTCTAAAAGGCCTACTACGGTTTTATTTAATGATTGCATTGTCACTGATAAACTTGAAATTGCTGATATCTTCAATAATTATTTTGCGAACATCATTCATCCGAATTCAACTGCATCTTGTTTTCATAATTGTAGTTGCTTATGTACTCCGTATGGAACTGCTCAGAGTTCTACTTTCTTCTTCGAGTCCATTACAGGATTAGAGTTGTTGAAAACTATCGGTTCTCTTAAAAATTCAAATTCCTGTGGCATAGATGGCATTTCGAATAGGTTGCTTAAAAACATTGCGTTTTTCGTTGTTGACATTCTAGCGCATATTTTCAATAAAAGTGTTTTATCTGGAGTTTTTCCCGCAGCTCTTAAATCTGCGGATGTGATTCCACTTTTCAAAAAAGGTGCTGCCAATGATGTAAGTAACTACAGACCTATTTCGCTTCTTCCTTCAGTAAGCAAAGTTTTTGAAAAAGTGGTGAAAAATAGGATTGTTAGTTTTCTTAATAAAAAAAGTTTCTTCAGCTGTTTTCAATATGGATTTCAAACAGGTAAAAGTACGGAGGATGCATTGTTGACTTTCTGTTCCCAAATTTTTGCAAGTTTAGATAATAAAAAGTTCACAGCAGGTCTATTCGTCGATATTACCAAGGCATTTGATATGGTTAACCATTTCATTCTGTTGCAGAAGTTACAAAATGCTGGTTTTCGCGGTTTTATGCTCGAGTGGTTCAAATCTTATCTTGTTAATAGAGCTCAAAGAGTGAAGATTGAAGCAACTAGAAGTGGAATCAAGCGAATGAATTTAGGGGTACCTCAGGGCTCTGTATTGGGACCAATCTTATTCTTGATCTATATAAACTCCTTGTTCGAGTTAAATTTCAAAGGCCTTATCACTGCTTTTGCAGATGACGTAGGATTAACCTACGGTTCACTAAGCCCTCTAAATATGATAGCTGATATCAATTCGGATTTAGAACTACTTAGAGCATGGTTTGCTGCGCATAAACTCATGATCAGTTCCAAAACAAAAATAATCTTTTTCAGTCTGGCAGCGCAAAATTCGTTTGACGCTGAAGTTTTTTTCCATGCACCTGAGTGCCAAAAATTTAAACTGAGCTGCTTTTGTAGTAGCTCCCGATCCACTAGTTCATTTTTTTACAATCTTGACTGCAGTGAAAAGTGTT
Source organism: Cheilosia vernalis (assembly GCA_949126925.1). Taxonomy (NCBI): domain Eukaryota; kingdom Metazoa; phylum Arthropoda; class Insecta; order Diptera; family Syrphidae; genus Cheilosia; species Cheilosia vernalis. The sequence goes on from OX421358.1 coordinate 49,720,035, forward strand.
TTCAAATTGAAAGTGTGAAAGAATTTAAATACCTGGGTCTTTTTATTGACTCTAGAATGTGTTTTTATAATCACATCGATAATTTGAGGAAATATTTTCGCGCAACGCTTAGGAGTTTCTTTTATCTCAGGAATGTTTGCTCAGAAAATCTTCTTAAAATAATTTATTATGGAATCTTCCACTCTAAACTACAATATGGCATTACTTGTTGGGGAGGCGCTTATGTTAACAAAATTCAACCGCTGCTAGTTTTGCAGAAATATATTGTTAGAAAAATATGCAGGAAAAATCGCTTACATCCAAGTTTCCCGTTGTTCTACGATTTGAAAATTCTTCCAGTCAGGCATTTATACTGTTTTAAGGTTCTTAAGTCATTTTTTTATAGATCTGGTCATTTGAATGTAAGAGTTCTTGAAAATTACAATATACGTGGTAATCACTTGCATCAAGTAACTGTTCCTAGTTTTCGCACCACAGCCTTTAAGAATTTTTATACAATTGCATCGCGCCGTCTTTTTAATCAGCTTCCTCTTTGGATCAGGACTCTTTGTCCAATTAATAGATTTATGAATCACGTAAAACATTGGCTTCTAGCTCATGATGTTACAAGCTTAGAATCCGTTATAAGTTCTCGTTTATAGCTTGATGTTATGGTGTCTCGTTATTTCATATAAAGAACTCGAATCTCTAATATAATTTGAATTGTATTCCTTTTCTTCAATTAGGTAAATGAAGTATTATTTTGCTAAAGTTCAATGAATTTGTTGTTTTTAATTTTGAATTATAAAGATATTTAATCTCTAAGGGTCACCCCACCCATTTATTTATTTCTTGTCATTAGTTTCTTGAAGTGGCATTTAATACTATTTCTGTTTCAGAAATATGGAATGTCACTATTTTCTCTAGTTTAAATTACTTATTATAATTAAGCTAAATATATTTTGAAATATTGTAATTAATTATATAACTAGTGAAAATAAACTCTTATACTTATACTACTAAAAAAAAAAAAAATTACCAAGTGATGCGGATGCTGTACAATGTCAGCTAAATGACATCATTATCTCCTCTTTTAAAAATAGCTGTAAAACTAAACGTATAGTAAACAAAAGGTGCGTTCCCTGGTGGAATGAACCTAGAAACTATACGGAAAAGGGTGAGAAAGCTTTTCAACAAAGCAAAACGCACCGGCGTATGGGATCAATATCGATCTCTATTAACTACATACAACCTAGAGTTGCGAAGATCTAAAAGAGCATCCTGGCACGAAAACTGTGAGAAGCTTGAAGAACTTCCTGCTGTTGCTCGCCTTCAAAAAGCCCTTTCGAAAGATCCTTCTAACTGCATGGGTCTGCTCATCAAAGCGGATGGCACAATCACATGTGACAGAGAAGAAACTCTGTCGACTTTGCTCGAAGTTCACTTCCCAGGGTCCCAAATCATCGACCACGCAAATGAACATCTACCGGAAATTTCTTCTCCAAACAACATCAGTAGAATTAACAGTTTATCCGGCAAACTATTTTGTCCGGATAAGGTTAAATGGGCCATAAACTCATTTAAACCATACAAGGCACCAGGCATAGACGGTATTTTTCCAGCCCTTATACAAAAAGGACTAGATTTCCTCCTACCCACCATAATTGCCTTATTTAGGTTCAGTTTCAACTGGGGTTACATACCACAAACTTGGAGGGAGGTAAACGTGGTATTTATCCCCAAACGAGGTGACAAACCTAGCGAACTGCCTAAATCGTACCGTCCCATAAGCTTGACATCGTTTTTCCTCAAAACAATGGAAAGAATAATTGACGTTCATATTAGAGAATGCTTAACTAACAGCATGCCTCTACACCCCTGTCAATATGCGTACCAGAAGGACAAATCAACGGAAGGTGCATTGGGCAATTTAACAACGCAGATAAATAATGCCCACAAAGGCAAAGAAATCGCACTGTGCGCCTTCCTGGACATTGAGGGTGCTTTTGACAACACTGGATATGACTCCATATCAAATGCTCTGTACCATAGGAACATAGACCAACCTACCAGCAAATGGGTCAGAGCAATGCTAGAAGGTCGCAAAATAACTGCTTCGTCAGGACCAATCTCAGTATCAGTATCAGCAATAAAAGGCTGGCCACAAGGAGGTGTTCTGTCACCCCTTTTGTGGTCACTTGTCATTGACGAACTGCTTCACAAATTAAGCAACTTAGGCTTTGACACAATAGGTTACGCCGATCTTGGTCATCATCATTACGGGCAAAGATGAAAACAAAATTACAAGAAGTATGCAAAGCGCCCTTAAGATAGTCCTAGACTGGTGTACCAAAGAAGGTTTATCCATTAACCCCAGTAAGGCTGTCATAGTTCCCTTAACCAAAAGAAGAAATAAAAACTTAGGTCAAATTTCAATAAATGATACGATCATATTCCAATGAAGTTAAGTATCTGGGAGTAATCTTGGACAAAACACTAAATTGGAACTCCCACATTAAAAACAAAATCACAAAAGCCACAAACTCTTTATGGGCATGCCGTCGCATGTATGGCAAAACTTGGGGTATCTCTCCAAAGATAACCCAATGGATCTACACAATGATGATCAGGCCCATCGTTGCATACGCTTCTGTAGTATGGTGGACTAAAACAAAACAAAAGACCGCCATTGCTAAGCTAAATAGGGTACAACGACTTGCATGTCTCGGTATATCCGGAGCCATGCGTACCTGTCCTACTGCGGCTAAAGAAGCCTTGATAGGACTAACACCTCTCCACATTTACATAAACAAAGTGGCGATCCGCAGTTCGGAAAGTTTGATCCAAATGAAAGAAACAAGCCTCAGTGAACGTCCTGAGTTAAACGAACTGTTCTCTGAAATTCCAGAACTTGACATGATCTGCGCGGTAACAGACCGCCTCCCAAAGACCTTATGTTTCGATAAGCGGTTCTCTACAGAGATCCCAAGTAGAGAAGCATGGGCGAGTAATAGCCCACCTACTTGCCAAAATGGCCTAAAGTGGTATACGGATGGTTCCAAAATGGAAACAGGAGTGGGAGCTGGGTTCCACGGACCTAACCATAATGTCTCAATACCGATGGGGGCTAATCCAAGCGTGTTCCAGGCTGAGCTCCAAGCCATCCAAGAGTGTGCTAGTCACATATACAAAACTGGTATTAAAAGGCATTCACATTCATATATTCACGGACAGTCAAGCAGCTATTAACACTCTAAGCTCGCATATTATTGACTCCAAATCGGTACTAAGCTTTTTCAACGCCCTTCGAACGCTTGGCCTCAGGAATAAAACCAAATTATGGTGGATTCCGGGCCATGAGGGTTTTGAGGGAAACGAGAAAGCCGACGAAATGGCCAGATTGGGCTCTGCAAATCCTTTCACAGGACCTGAACCCTTCGGTTATGCTCCCAAATCGTCTATAAATCTAGCCATCAAAAGATGGGAACACACAAAATGTATTTCATACTGGGAGAGCATCCCAGGTCTAAGACAGGCCAAGCGTGCTATACAGCCGTTCAATAAAGATGCCAATAAAATTTTAAATCTAAACAGGCATGATATCAAAAATCTCACTGGTTTCCTCACAGGACATCACCACCTACGATATCACCTAAATAAAATAAATTTAACTGACTTCCTCACTCTGTCGGTTATGTCTTGAAGAAGACGAAACAGCTATGAGCACATAATATGTGTATGTCCAGCCCTATGTGGAATCAGAAGAACTATCTTCTACATGGAGCTTCTTAGCCCTGAAGAGATGAAGAAGTCATCTGCTAGCAGCTTAATTAACTTTATCAGGAAAGTGGAGAGCATGCTAGACTGAACAATATTCTGGCCTTATGGCACAATAGATCTTATTGGTCGACGTGCCTTTAATGCTTAGGCATAGTCAGAAGGTTTAAAAAAAAAAAAAAAAAAACATCGCGTAAAGATTTACGCAGTCTCTACGTGGCTTACCTAAAGATGTTATTTATGTGTCTAAAACGGTAAGAATTTCGATAAACTATTAGGTACCGATTAATTTAAAAAACTGCTCATATCTCGTAGGCAATGTTTTCAAATTGATAAAAAAATAAGCGTGAAGAGTTTTTTAAGAATTGTTTTATGTTTTGGTACTTAATAAGTAAAATATTAGAATAGTCGATAAATGTGTAATAAATACGATTTTATTAAAAGTTTAAAATAATTGGGGCATATTCATGGATCTTTGATAAGCTATTTCTATGTTATAACTAAACTAAACCGGAGTTTATGTAATTCATAGACAATTTAAAGCCATGTCTAAACGAAAAACTCGAGTCTAACATTAAACACGACAGAACGTATTTTTAAGTTGTTTTTAAATCCATTAAACGTCAAAACCAAGCAAATGAAACTTTCACAAATAATTAGATTTGGGTATATAATAAATAAAATAACATAGCCCGTAGATAATAAACTAAAAAAAGTAAAGCAAAAATGTCGGTCGATTAAAACATTGAGGAAGATTTCGATATTTTGGAGGATATTGCTATGGTACCACAAACTAGAAGGCCGAAGCGCTACAGAACCCGAATCGATCCGTTTCATTCATTGACTAATTAAGAATTTTATGAATTATATCGTTTTGACAAAGATACGGCAACTTTTATAATTGATTTGTGTAACATTCCAGACCAACCATCCAAGAGTTTGCCTTTATCTGGAAGCCTTCAAGTCTTAACGGCTTTGAGATTTTTTTGGTCGAAATGTTCATCAAAGTGATATAGGTAACGTGAAGATTATTTTGGCAATGTAATGTAATGTGATAAGATTACTATTATTTCGTCATTTATAAATATATAGGCGACCTTCATGGAATTTCGCAGCCAACCGTTAGCCGAGTTATTGCACAGATATCAAGAAAACTAGCTCTACAGCTTCCAAACTTTGTTTCCTTTCCATCTACAAGTCGGGAAATACAACAAGTAAAATCAGATTTTTTCCAAATCGCTGGATTTCCTGGAGTTATTGGGACGATTGATTGTACTCATGTGTTTAGATCGTGGTTCACGACATGATGCTCGTATATGGAATAGCAGTAGACTAAAAGCGACTTTTGAAACAACATGCAATACCCACAACGGAATTTTACTTGGAGACACCGGCTACCCTTTATCAAACATTTTATTCACTCCTGTGAGGAACCCACAAAATCGACAGGAGGAAAATGTCTCAACGGGCAAATTATATCTAAATTTCGATCCATTTTCGAGAGGCTGACCCACTAGGGTGGGTCGAAAAATTAAATTTTGTCCGATCAAGCTTTAAAATGCGTGAACATATTTTTAAAAATTTGTTTTTCTAGTCGGTCTACCCGCGCATTTCATTTGAAATTTTGGAAAATCTGATAAAAATAGGTTGATTTTAATAGTACCTATCCGTGATTTGTTTGGCAAATGAATTAAAATAATTACCTTAAGTTAAAAATGCATTCTTATTCTAGTTTGATCAAAAAGTTTAAAAAACAAGAAGGTGGCGAAAGCAACGTAGGAACTCATATATTTCTTCTGCCGTTCTGAATTCACTTCGAAAGTTGCCAATCAAAACGCCAAGTTGTTAACAGAAGTGTGTAGTTGAAATAATTTATTGCGTGAAGTTTCAGTTGCTAGTGTTATTTTCAGTCAATTCAATCGGTTGTGATATCAAAAGCAATACAATATGGAAAAAACAAGACAAGCATCTAGTTGTTGCATTTTTGGTAATATTGAAGATATGAAAGATAATGTTTTGCCTTCTTATAAAGAGGTCATGAAGTTTTATAACTTTACGAGGTATCAAATTAAGCTTAAAACAGATACCAGAAATGAACCAGCCATTAACGATATCGTGGAAACTGTTGCGGTCAGATTGATAAGTATATGGTGCAAGGCTTCTATTCCAACCGTTACCCCCAAGCGCGTGATTCAATTGTTGAAAGTATACCACTCTAAATGTAAGAAATTGATAAAATCTTGGAAGCGACTTTCAAGTCCTAAAAAGGGAGAATTTCATTTAAGTACTAACAAGCTTTTTGATATTTGTTCATGCAAATGCAAAGACTTGAATAGATGTAAGTGCTCGAAAGAAAAAATAATTCCGAAAGCAGAACATAATTTTCTTATTGATCAGAGATCGGAGAGAAAAATGATAATAGGTGGCATAGACTCGCTAGCAACAATCAAAAATGAAAAACATCGTAATAGGAGCGAAAAACTCCAACTATAATATAACGAAAATAGTTTTACTAAAAAAGATGCAGTTGATTTATTTCAAGAATGTTCCATTTCATCCGATGACTCAGAAAGCAGTCAAAGTGAAGATTATTTGCCGTCAACATCATTTCCAGTGTGAGAGACGAAAGAAAACATCACTTCTGAGACTGCCAACATTGTCCAAAACATGTGATCGATATGGCGTATCTGATCGAGCTGCTGCAGCAATTGCATCTGCTGTTCTTTATGACACACAATCAGCTGTTGATGTAATAGATAAATCTAAGGTACGTCGTGAGAGAGCAAATGTTCGCAAAGAGATCTGCACTTAGGACCGTTGCATAAATGTTCCAGCACTATATTTTGATGGCAGAAAGGACAAAACATAAAGGATTGTTGAAAAAGGTGCCAAAAAATACCGACAAGCTATCGTCGAGGAGCATATATCCGTCATCAAGGAACCAGACTCTGTTTACGTCGGTTACGCTGTACCAAGTGACGGGACGTCTAAGGCTATCGAACTCGCTATCTTTCAGTTGCTTTCTTCGCAAAATATTTCCTTAAAGGACACAAAAGCTGTTGGATGTGATGGAACAGCTATACAAATACTGGAAAGAACGGAGGTATAATAAGACTTATGGAAAAGCGTTTAAATCAACCTCTACAATGGATTATTTGTCTGTTACATATGAATGAACTTCCCCTGAGACATCTGTTCTTGCACTTAGATGGCACAACCACTGGACCTAATTCTTATGCAGGTAGTATCGGAAAGCTTCTGGAAGACTATGAAAAAAAACCTATTGTACCATTTGGAAAGTTAGAGGGGGGTGTATTGCCGGATATTGGTGACGTCAAAGACCTAAGCGGTGATCAAAGCTACCTTTACCAGATATCGTCGGCTGTTGTGAGTGGGGAATGCTCTTTTGATCTAGCGAACAGATCTCCTGGAAAGATGTCACACGCTCGTTGGTTGACGAAAGCTAACAGAATATTACGCCTGTATGTTTCCACAAAGACACCATCTAACAACCTTAAATATTTGGCCACATTCGTAGTTAGAGTTTATGCGCCTGTTTGGTTCGACATAAAAGTCCATCCCTCGTGTAAGGATGGATCTAGGCATTTTTGGAAGCTTGTTTATAGTTCACGATATCTTCCATCTCAACTAAAAATAGTAACAGATCCAGTTTCTTTGCTCACCCGGAAAACATTTTAATATCAATGCTGTCAGATCCCCAAAAACACATTCGAGAGCTTGCTGGCAGAAGAATTTTAAAAGCCAGGCGCAAGATTAGTTTCGAACAACATCTTCGAGTTTTCGCTGTACTGGAAATAAATCTTAATGCTAAGTAGTACGTTGAGCTCATAGACTGGCAACAAGAATGTCAACAGCTTCCTCTTCTTCGCGATATAACAGATGAAACACGGCATTCGCTAGTGGAATCAGGAGGTGATGACATAATACCTTTTTTAAGACTTCCATGTCACACGCAATCTGTAGAAGGATCAGTTAAAATTGTAACAGAGGCTTCGATGTAGTTGTGCGAGAAAAGCTCCAGAGATGGTCTCATCAAAACAAAAATAAGTTCCAGAAAATCAATGCCAAAATTCGAAAGCAAGCAAGATTTTAAAGTTTTCACTGACTAGTTTATTAATGTTCTTTTTTATGAACTTTTGCATTTTTTTAATAAAAAAAAATATTACTGTTCATTGTTTCTTAAATTCTTCAACAAAAAAAATTTTAAAAATTAAAAATCTTTTCAGAATAAAGTGTTGAAAAATATTGGTACAAAAAAATGTTCAAACTCAATGCGCGGGTAGTAGGAAGGTTCTTAAAAAATATTTTTTTTTTGTTTTTTAGAATCCCTTGGGTATGGGTCAAACTTTTATTACTATTCCAATCCAAAAAAAAGAAAAAAAAATTGTTTCAAACATCGATGACCCACCTTATAATGGATACGGCTAAGAATGTTATCGTAGCAGTTGCAGTTTTGCACAACATAGCCAAAGAAAGAAATTTCTCGTGTGTAGGTATACAAACTTTCCATTCTCAGAATATTCAGCTAATTTATAAAAAAAAAACAATTTTCAGTTCTTGATAACAACAATGAAGAATTTATAGCAAGAGAAATACCAACATAGGTAGACGATACTTCAACAAATAAATTATAAATAGACTATTTACGAGAATTCCTAAAAAAGGAAACAAGCAAAAAAAAAAAACATACGGCAAAAAATTAAAATTGCACCAAATTCGAGTTCTTATCTCATTCCGGCATTTTCTCTTTTTAGTTTTTCGGACTCTAATATAGTTGATTTGATTTCCATGTCAATTTGAAAAAGCGAATTTTCGTGAGAAATTTGATTTCGTAAAAATTCCGCTCTTAGTTTATGCATCAAGTACATCAACAGATGGCTTTGTTCCTGTCTTTGGAAGACGCTTAAGTCTTTGGATTGAAGTTTCCTTAGCAACAAGTTCTTCTTCACATTCTTCCTCCACTTCCTCATCTTCAATATTTTGCTCTAACAGCGGCTGCAATACTGGATTCATTCCCATATCTGGTGATATCTCTATAAAATCAAAATCGTTCTACTCTTTTGTGTCGTTGGCTTGCCCAGTATTGCTATCTATTAATATTTTATATTCTATAAAGTCCTCAGTCATCACATCTCTTATCATAAATTCATCTGGTGTAGGTTCCTTTATAACAACTACATTCCCAGTTGCTCTTTGTGCCACTATCATTTGGCGTACACTTTTTCGAGCTGAGTTCTTCATCCGATGCCACTGGTCTTTTAGCTTCGGGATTTCCCTGTTATATCCATGCAGCCTTTTTCTTTGAAATCATTTTGACATCGTTTCTTTTATCGTCCACAACATTTCAATGCTTTCGGACCAACTCACGCAGCATTTCTTTTTCTGATTCCGACCAATTTTGTTCTCTTGCTCTTTTCAAATTTTCTTTGCCGCTCATCTGCAATTTAATAATTTTTGTTTATATCGCAAAACATAATTATATTTGCACTAAAATGCATACCTTATTTTTGTTTAAAAAAAACCCCAGAGCCAAACAGAACCACAACAAAACGCAAATTACAAGATTTAAATCCTTTTGACTTTTTGCTGTCAGAAAGTATTTTTGTAATAGATTTGTAGTAGAATACACGTTATACTCGGATCTAATTAAACAGAGCTGCCAAGTTCTTTATGAATAGCAGCTGTGTTTAACCTGTGGGCTAACTTTAGATTCAAGTTTAGTTAGACCCAGGTTTATATTATAACTATGAATATGCCCCATTGTGTTTTACCTTTTCGAATCCCTGCCTGAATGCAACAATACTAAAGATAATAGTTATAAGTATTCTAAATAAGATCCCGTACTAAGTTTTTCTCAACAAATTTGAATAAATAATCAGTTTTTGTAACTATTTCTCAAAAATTACTACCTAAAAGCCGATTGGTGCTTATATATTTTTTTTAAACTCAATACCGCACTTCCAACCTTGAATATGCAACTTAAAATGATAAATTCCACCCACTTGGAGTTTACACAATCAGAAAATTACACTTCATTTGCACCCCCCACACGTCCAACGTCATACTATGCTTGTAACTGCTAAAGGTAAGATTAGACTGTATGCCAAGTGGTCATAAAATGCCAATTTCTGACAGTTCTCCTGTCAAAATATGGTCATACAGTGTAATGGGCATATCTCATATGCTCTAATGACCTGAATGCCACACATGACCAGGCTGATTTTGAGAGATAAAAATGCCCAAATAGCATATAGTGTACCTAATGTAAGAACGAATGCCAGCATAAAGCCTTAGATGCCCATATGCACTTTCTTGAAATTTCGTTATGGCATTGCTGGCATTTTTGATGGAACAAGTATTATTTTGTTGTCATCGGTGTTTGATGAGTTCGTAGGATTGGGATTTTTTTTCTTTTTCTTTCTCTTTTTTTGTTGATTATTGAATCTATCATTTGCGTAAATTATTTAGTTGTCTTGTCTTTATTATTTTTTTTTGTGAGTTTAATTAGTGGTCTTGTTCTTGTCCCTAATTGTGTTTGTGCACATACATTTTTCCTGTTGTGAAATTTTGTTTGTGTAAAAATTGGTTGCTTCCTATTTGTGCTTTGTTTTTCTTTACAGCAAATGCCTTAAATGATCATCGAGGCAAATATGACTATATTGGTAATTTTTGTCATAGTCTAATATACAGTTTTGATAACTGTGGCATTTTGTTCATTTGACAGCTAATCTGGTCATTTGCCTTTTGGCATTCATATGCATAATTGGCATACAGTCATCTTAGCTTAAGACAAAATTCAAAAACAATTCTCTAAATTCTGACGGATTTATCTATATATATGTACTGTGAACAACATTTATGTTGCACTGCGCGAACTCGTCAAGCGCCCTTGAAAGTCAGATACGAACTGCGATCTTAACTCAATACGTCTAACTCACTTGACGAGCTGCATTGTGCAGTCCTATACTAATACTACGACACCTTTGAGCAGGAGGGATTTCCCTGTTCAATGAAGCTGTACCTACTTTACAGGTTAACAACAACTCGGCCATCCTGTATTGCACTGTCCTCAGTGCACCTAGCTAAACTTTTTTTTTTCGCATTCAGCCGTGGCACACAGCCCTTTTTTTTTTTTTTTTTTTTTGTTTCGCACTCAGCCGAGGCACTCAGCCTTTTTTTTTTTTTGTTTCGCACTTAGCCGTGGCACACAGCCCTTTTTTTCGCACTCAGCCGTGGCAATTAGCCCTTTTCTTTTTTGTTTCGCACTCAGCCGTGGCAATTAGCCTTTTTCTTTTTCGCACTCAGCCGTGGCAATTAGCCCTTTTCTTTTTTTTTTTTTGTTTCGCACTCAGCCGTGGCACACAGCCCTTTTTTTCGCACTCAGCCGTGGCAATTAGCCTTTTTCTTTTTCGCACTCAGCCGTGGCAATTAGCCCTTTTCTTTTTTTTTCGCACTCAGCAGTGGCAATTAGCCTTTTTTTTTTTTTTTTGTTTTGCACTCAGCCGTGGCACTCAGCCCTTTTTTTCGCACTCAGCCGTGGCAATTAGCCCTTTTCTTTTTTTTGTTTTTTTTTCTTCTGTTTTTACTTTTTGGCAACGTTAATATTTAAAGTTTGCTAAGAAATTGTACAAATGCGAACACGTACTGAGAAAATCGCAAAAAAAATATGAGAAAGAAATCCATTCCCCCCTTTTCATTCCTTCGCAATTTTCTACTCGCCGAATTTTGACTTACTGAAAAATTAAAAGGAAAACTGACAACTAAGTGTCAGCTCAGACGTTTGACAAGCAAAACTCTATTCAATCTCGCCTTCAACGAAGTCGGACGAAGAAGTGGCAACTAAAATGACATTTCTCAACCCTTTTTCAAGAAAAGTGGTCACGTACCTCTCTTGAAATAGAGACCTTTTATTTCATTCCGTGAACTTTATTTTGTGTCGCAAATGTCATTTCTTGTTCACGCTATTTTCTCTTGATCGAATTGAAAGTAACGGAAAAACAACATGTAGGTATATAATATAAAAACCCTTTCAAAATAAGCAGATTTGCTCAACTCATATCAGTAGAACTCAACTTCACCACACAATCTATTTCGACTGCGCACATGATGTGCAACAAGTCCCCTTGTGAATTCATTTAAACGATCATGTTTACTTACGGAACAACTCCATCCCTGTTTGAACAACTGAACCAAGTACTTTGGTATCTTAAACAGAACGCAACCTTTCACTTTTCCTTAAAATCGATGTTGGTATCGGTACTTTTACTCGTAGGCGGTAGTCGGTATTCCCCCGCATTAATAAAAAAACGCTATCCGCTCTCTAACACGTGTTTTAGCTGGCAGACGGATAGTGACCCTATCCGTTTGTTAACTTTTCTTATTAATAAACATATTTAATCTACATATTATTAGCTATTCGCTCTTTATCACTTAACGCACGACAGCACTACACGGAATTGTACTTTGACTGCGTTATTTTACATAAGTGATGTCTACAATCATTTATTCTAATTTATTTATTTATTATTGATACACTGCGCTAACTCGCCAAGCGCCCTGTTCGATCAGATACGAATAACGAGATCTTAACTCAGTACGCCTGTCTCACTTGACGAGCTGCATTGTGCAGACCTACTCTAAACTGTTATACCTATGAGCAGGAGGGATTTCCCTGCTTAACAAAGCTAGATCGAGTTGATGGGTAGATTACATTTAGGCTAACAACTCGGCCATCCTGCAACACACTGTCCTCAGTGTAGTTATTCTCTATGCATTCGGAATATGGTTCGACTAAATCTGACACCATATACCGACTCGTATAATCCCTCACACAAAATTTCCACGAAGTCCACTTAGCACACAGCACACAGCATTAAAACCAACTCGCCGTTTCAATTCGAAATAGTCAGTATAGTTGAACACGAAGTTTTCTTCACACAGCATAACTCTTAGATCCTCTAAACAAAATTGGCTCATTTCGCTTAGAACTCAGTACAGCAGTACCTACCACGAAACTAACCTACTTACCACACAGAAAACGTTTCGTTCAGCGCTTATTTCATTTAACACACAGTAGTGCCATTACACGAAGCTTATATTCACATAGCTCAACACACAGCAATCGTTTCACTCAGTGTCAAATTGTCAACTTAATTCCACTCAGATATCTCGCAGACCAAAAACCTGAACGAGAATCAGCTGTTCCAAAAAGTCATAAATATAATTTATAATTCAAAACGGCTTGTGCTATTTGCCATTCGGCTGCAATTTATTTTGTTTTTTTTTTCTTCTCTTTGTCGAAACGTAGATACATTTTCATTTTCAAAATAAACACAAAAATCAAATAAAAATTAAATAAAATCCAATAAAAATCAAATCAAAATAAATAAACATAAATAACTCCAGCAGATGTCGATGTTCTCGTGAGTATTACTTATATTCAGCATCAATTTCATCCTCGTTATCTGTCTCCACCAATTCTTCCCAGTCGATGTCGCTAATTTGTGCGAAAGGTTTCATTTTGTCTGCAGCATGTACGGAGGAATATGGACGTTGCGAAACTTGGAGAGCTGGAGTATCTCCAATCACATACCGGTCATTTTGGAGTACTTCCTTGACTTCGAAGGGACCCTTGTACCTCGGGAGGAGTTTTTTCGATTGACCGGTAGCTGGATGTTCGGCTCGTAAGAGCACTAAATCGCCTTCTTTATATTTTTGTGGTGCTCGGTGTGTCCTGTTAAATTTCTCGGCCTGTTGACGTTGTTGTTGTTGGGTGTGTCGGCTTGCAACATCGCGAAGCTCAGCTAATGGAATATTGTCCTCTTCATCGCTCGAAACTTCATGAAGTGCAATATTGAGTTGATTGCTTAAAGTGTTTTTTGGTTTGAATCCGAATAATAGTTCTTGGGGTGTTTGACCAGTTATTTTGTGTTTTAACGCATTGAGTCCAAATTGTATTGATGGGAGATGATCTTCCCAATCCCGTCCATCTTGCCGAACCGTCATCGTAGCTAATGAGGCTTTGACTGTCCTAAAGTAGCGTTCGATTTGTCCATTAGCTCTCGGTGTTCTTACTGCATTCAAGATATGTCTTATACCATTTTCTGAACAGTATACTTTAAATGCCTTTGATGTAAATGCGGTTCCGCGATCGCTCACAATTCGGGTTGGTGTTCCGAAAAACTGAGAGAGTTCATGCAAAGTTTTTATTACAGCTTTAGAATTTGTTGTCTTTACCGCTCGTAGAACAAGGAATTTCGTGAAGCTGTCGATTATACCCAGAACATATACATTTCCTTTCGTACTCTTTACGTATGGGCCTAGATGGTCAATGTGCAACGTGTAAAATGGTATGGGTGTTTTGGGAATAGGATGAAGTTGATATCGCGTTTCGTCTTTTCCTCGTTTATTGTATAGGCAAGGAATACAACTATTTAAATATTTCCCGACGATACTTGTCATCCTCGGAAACCAATAAGTGCGTCGAATATGCTCTATCGTACGATCAATACCACCATGCCCAATGTCATCATGGGAAGATTTGATGACACGCCACCTTACTCCTTTTGGTACTGCGAATCGAAGTCCGTTTTCTGTTTTTTTGTATACGCGTCCATGCTTGAAGACATATTGTTTTTCGTAGTCTTTCCTTCTTGGGCATTTTATGTCGGGATTACTCAGTACGTCTTGAATTTCTTTTAGTTGGATATCGCGTGCTTGTAAAACCGAAATCCAGTCCTCTTGTTGAGCTTGGACTATCATCATGCTAAGGCCTGCTTCCTCCATTTCAACGGCGTTTTCCGTCGGGTTCCTGCTTAAAGCGTCCGCGTGTTGCATTTGTTGCGCGTTTCTGTACTCCAGTGAAAAGTCGAACTCTTGGATTTTTAGCCACCATCTGGCTATTCTTTTGACGATTTCCATTTTTGATTGTGTCATTTTCAACGAATTGCAGTCAGTAAAGATGGTAAAGTGTTTACCTAGCAGATAGTATCTAAATCTCTCCAAACTCTCCACCACTGCTAGAGCTTCGAGCTCATAGCTATGATACTTTTGCTCGTCTGCAGTTGTAGCACGACTGAAGTAAGATACCGCTCTTCTCTCATCGGATTCGCCTACTTGAAGCAGTACGCCCGCAAGTCCCAGACTACAAGCATCAGTGTGTAGCTCGTGCTCTTTTTTGGGGTCGTATATGACCAAAATTGGAGATGAACACAATTTTCTTTTAAGGATGTCGAACGCCTTACCCATCTCTTGTGTCCATTTAAAAGATACACTCTTTTTCAACAGCGCATTAAGAGGTGAAGCTATCTTGGCATAATTAAATACAAAACGCCGGAAATAACTTGTTAGTCCTAAGAACTGTTTCACTTGTCGCGTATCTGAAGGTATAGGAAAGTTCTCTATAGCTTTTATTTTTACACTGCCTGGCGCTATACCCCCTTCAGTTATCTCATGACCTAAATACGTTATTTTATTTGACAGAAAAACACACTTTTTTATATTTAAAGTTATTTTAACTTCTCTGAGAACGCTTAAAAGTTTCTCCAACAGTTTTAGAATGGTTGGCACATCTTCCGCAAACAAAACAATGTCATCCATGTAAATTAAAATGTTCTTAGAATTCAATTTTCGTGTAACGATATTCATCAGCCGCATAAAAACCGATGGAGCATTAGACAGGCCGAATGGAACTCGATTAAATTCATACTGTCCATGAGGTGTTACGAAGGATGTTAGGTATTTCGAGTTTTCGTCGATAGGGATTTGGTAGTATCCGTGCATTAAATCAAGGACAATAAAAATTCGACCGCCTGACATTAAATTTATTTGCTCTTCCATGTTGGGCATAGGAAATTTTTCTCGAACAGTTATTTCATTAACGCGTCGGTAATCTATGCAGAGACGCCAAGATCCATTCTTCTTCTTAACCAATAATGCAGGGCTGGCGTACTCAGAATTTGAATACTGGATTATTTTGTTTTCCAAAAGTTCTTCGATTATCTTTTCAAGATGGGGAAGTTCGTTGTACGGAATCCGATAGGGTTTATGGCGAATTATTTTGTGCTCCTTTAACTTGAGACTCATTTGGATTTTGTCTGTAATACCTAGTTCCTTTAAATTTATAGCAACGCAGTCACGGTATGTATTTAATATTTTAAGAAGTTCAACATAATCACGAGAAGTGCATAGATTGCCACCAATTGAGATGTCATCGATTTCAATCTTTGATTTTGTGTTTTGTTTTAACTTCGAAGTATTATTGTCCAGTCATAAATTGTTTTCGTTTCGTGTTACCGTAAGAACTCCACTTCTCCTAGTGATGCAAACTTCATCAGAATCCAAAAAGTTCCGACCTAAAATCATTGGATAATCCTGAAGTTTATCTTGAACGACCAAGATATCAATTTTTAGAGCTACCTCTCCTAACGTCACGGTTTTGGAAATTTTCCCTATGACCTTGTTAAATGCCATACCGAACCCCTGTAGTTTCGCGTTGCAAGGCTCCATTTCCCAGCCAAATTTTTGCACTTCCGATTGCTTGATAGTAGTACAATCGCTCCCTAGGTCAACGAAGGCACTCACGGGGTGTCCATCGACATTTATGTTTTTTATTAGCCCGCCTTCGTCTTCAACACGTACTAAACGACGCATTTTTCCGGCTGGATTTTCAGGTTCCTGCTCGTGCCTAAACGAGCGGTGGCGTTTTTTGCAATCACGAGATAAGTGTCCTGGAGTCTGGCAGTTGTAACACACTGGCTCCCTTCCTTTATTTCTCTCATTACGTGCCGCTCTACAATCGTTAGCACGATGTCCGGGTGATTGACAATGATAGCAAATTGGTACCTTTTGATGCTTGGTTTGGAGAGGTTGTTGCTGATATTTTTTGCCCATCGATATACATTCGTTAGAGGGATGCTCCGGTGACCGACTGCTATAGTTAGTTTGTTTGTTATTTTCACGGTTTGCAGACTTACATTCGTTAGCCAAATGCCCTGGCGATTTACAATTGTAACAAGTTCGGGGGTAAAAATTTTTTGAATGAGAGAAATGTGTTTTATGTGGATTATCGTAAGGTTTTGAAACGGCTCGGAAATTATTTTTAGAAATTTGGTTGTTTTCAAATCGTTGACGAGTTTCTGCATGTATTTGTATACCTTTTAGTGATTTTATTCTTGTTAAGAGTTCGGGTATGTTATTGCAATTTGCTGTTATTAAGTTGGACATCAGTGCGGTATCCCTTAGTCCAGATATTACGTACTTTATTATGGCACTATTATCCAATTTACCTCTTTTTCCAATGGCTACCATATCGTAGACATAACTGTCGTAACTTTCTGTCTCCCCGATCTGTCGAGACAATAATTCAATATGGATGTCAGCAGTATTTTCTTCTGCAGAGAAGTCTCGTAAGATCCTAACTTTAAATTCATTCCATGTTCTAATTTCGCATCTGTTTCCAGCAAACCAATTCGTCGCAGCATCTCCCAACCTCAATGACGCGTAAAATAAGGTGTTTCGATCGTCCCACTCATACAGATGGCGAATGTTCTCGATCGTCTCGACCCATTGAGACGCACTAAGTGAAGAACTATTCGACGGATTGAATAATGGAATTATTTTTGTAATTTCCTCTGTTCCGAGTCTTAAGGAAATTTGATTTGACGAAGAAATAACCGAAGTATTTTGAGAAGATTGACTTTGTGTTTGACGAAATATAGCCAATTCTTTTTCAAGCACCATGTTATTTCGCTTAAGTTCTTCCAGTTCCAATCGTAGTTTTAATATTTCGGCCTCACCTGGTTCGCCTTCAATGAAACGCTTTGGTATTTTTTTTGTTCGTCCTGCCATATTTAATAGACTTTGTTTTCGTAAGCACGCAATTAACTTATTTTCTTTCGATTACACTTTTCTAACTAAAAAAAAAAACTGCTCAATGTTCTCGAAGAAGCTACCAAGTCAAAAAAAAAAAAACAATCCTATTACCTTGTATATCTAAACCCAATCATTTCTTTTTGGCAGAAACTATTATACTCCGTTTAAAAGAATAGGGTGTGAAAGAGACAAAAATATCTCAAATCCTTTCTTTTTTTTTCCGCTTACCACTACAATGTCAGGCGTGTAGTGGGTGCGTCGTCTCTTCCTTTCTTATTTCAACTACATATGTATATCTTTTCGACCATATCAATTGGAAGTAAAATACATTTTCTTACCAAATTGCAGAGTATAATGTTCTCGTTTTTTTTTTATTTATATCCTGAGTTTTCACACTTTCAAAATAGTATTGAGCTTATTTTTTTTAACACTATGCTAATGGAATAACTATCCCACTTCTGAAATTGATACACTGCGCTAACTCGCCAAGCGCCCTGTTCGATCAGATACGAATAACGAGATCTTAACTCAGTACGCCTGTCTCACTTGACGAGCTGCATTGTGCAGACCTACTCTAAACTGTTATACCTATGAGCAGGAGGGATTTCCCTGCTCAACAAAGCTAGATCGAGTTGATGGGTAGATTACATTTAGGCTAACATTATGTTTATGTTTTTTTTTGTGTCATGGGCAAAGTTGCAATATAAAAACAAATTAAGAATATATTAAAAAATATGATGAACTCATTAAAGAATACCGCTGAGTATGTGACAAAAAAAACCGACGAAAAGTAGGGTGGAAGGATGAATTAAAAGTGTTTTAATTGCATCAGAAACAATAAGAACATTAAGCAAAATTTCCAAAAAGGTATAAAATTTAAACATTATTTGCTTACTTTTATGCGTAAGCAAATTTCATTCCATTATGGGTTAATTGGGCCTATTCTGCGAAATCGTTTATTCCGCTATGAAATCCCTGCCACAAATCATAAAAGTTCTTGACCACAAAAGATCTTTTATAAATCGCATTCCGAACTCTTATGAAACTCTGTTAAAGAACTTCGAAAATTGAAAACAGATTTTTTTTTTTAAATACTAAGTGGCACCTGATAATTTTTTTTTTTTTTGTTTGCAAAATAACATAAAATTGTCGGTGAAAGGAGTAAGTTCCGAATTATTACTCACATCAGGAAGATTAAATGGGTTACCATCAAATCTTCAGCAAAAGTGATGGGTGTTTTTGTTGAAATGAGATTGTTATTTACATTGTACCTTTATATGATAGCACACTACTGAATTCCATTTTGTCTATCAATTAGCTCTATTTGGCACCACTTTGAATTATTACTAACTTCACACTATTCATGAAATAATAAACTGTCTAATTCTATCTAAGCTCCAAGAAAGTCGTGGTTTTATTTTTTTCTCTCCACATTTCGTTCCTAAAAGTACTTTTCTTTTGCTGCGTCGATAATTCTGCAACAGTTTTCGGCTAAACAAAAATATAAATGTTGAAACAATTTTCAATTATATTACTTTTTTATACACATTTATTACATTTTGTCTCCATTTTTAAGCATTTCGTTGACTAGGCATTATATAAAAAACGGAAATAAGAAATATTTAAGAAAAAGGCCCGGACGATAATTGTACAAAATATAATTGGCGTTTATTGTCTAATAATTGATGGTTGAAATAGAACTCGATCTTTTTTCTTCCGACACGAGCCTTTTATACATTTGCAAAAGAGTGTTATACAACATTTAAGAGCAAATAATATTTTATGTATAGGTAAGCGAAGAGCAAAAGAATATTAGGTACTAAGATAATATATATATATAAGGTAAGTAAGAGGAAATTTCTACATCCTCCGGCGCGAAAATTAATGAACCTCTAGGGAATACAGCAACTGAACTGGTCTTCGTAGCTTGGTACCATTGGCCAGCCTAATTTGACAGGCTCGAATCTTGTTATCGCGTCCAGGAAAAACTTCTTCAACAATGGCCAGCTTCCAGAGTGTTTTCGGCAGCGAAGGATCATGCACTATGACGACATCATTAGGTTGAATGGATGAAGTAGACTTCCCAGTCTGGCAATGGTGAAGCGTGCGTAACTGATGGAGGTATTCCAGCTTCCAACGTTTCCAAAATGATCTTAAAACCTTTAATCTTGAGTTCCATTTGGCCCGAAGATCTATACTTGTGTAGAGAAGTGAAGAGCTTCCGGAACAGTAGGAGTTGCCTGTAAAGAAATGGGAGGGTGTTAAAGGATTAAGATCTCGGGGATCATCCGAAATATACGTCAGTGGTCTGGAGTTGATGACGCTTTCAATTTCTGTCAACAATGTTTGAAGCTCTACAAAGTTCATCACAGTTCGGCCAATAGTCAATTTCAAAACAATTTTTATGCTCCTGACCAACCGTTCCCAGAAACCACCCCACCAGGCGGCTCTTTCAACAATAAACTTCCAGCGGATGCCTTCAGTGTTTATATATCCTTGGATTGCCTTCGAACTGATAATTTCATTCATGACCTTCAACTCCTTGGCTGCACATTTGAAAGTCTTTGCATTGTCAGAATATATTACACTTGGTTTCCCCCTTCTGGCGAAAAAACGTCGAAACGCGAGCAAACAACATTCAGCAGTAAGGTCAGTCACGAGTTCCAAATGAACAGCTCGGATCGAGCCGCACGTTAACAAGAGGATATACACTTTAGATGATTCATTATGGGCTGGGTCTCGGACATACAGAGGCCCTGCGTAGTCCACTCCGGTCATGTCAAAGGGTCTTGAAGAGAGCATCCTGTCGCGAGGGAGGGGAGCAAAGGGTTGCGATCCAGGGAGAGCTGACAATCGCTTGCACACGAAGCATCTAGAGATTACATTTTTTACGAGTTGTCTCCCTCTAATTATCCAAAATTTTTTCCTTATCTCCGCGAGAGTGGTATTCGTTCCGCTATGTAACATATTTTGGTGAGTAAATAAAACGATTAGCTTACTTATATGAGATCGATTTGGCAAAATAATGGGAAATGGCTCAATATCTTCTTGTTCAGTATCTCTCAGGCGACTGTTGACCCGCAATATCCCCTGCTCGTCCAAAACAGCATTTAAGGAATATAAGACAGACGACTTACCAAGTGAACCATCAGTTTGAATCGCCTGGATCTCCTCCTTAAAGAACGCGTATTGAGTATTCTTAATCCAGTTTTCTTCAGCCGAAGAAAGTTCCTGAGCCGTAATGGTATCGTCCTTTCGTTCAACGGGCAGCTTTTTAAGAAGACGTATGAAGCGCATCACAAATGCAGTCACTCGTAACAGTTTATTCCAATTACTGAAGCGTTCAGGAGATAAAAGTTGTTTTTCGTCGGGGGCGGGATTCACATTATCAACAGTCACCTGTAAAGAGATAAAAGAGTTAGATAAATCTAGTTTACTAGTATCAATTGGCCAGTATTCGCTTCCACATGTCAGCCAAGCAGGCCCGTGTATCCACTTATCAGAAGTGGCTAAAGATTTTGCAGTGACACCCCTAGTTAACAAATCAGCTGGATTGTCTTTTCCAGGGCAGTGTCTCCATTCGAATCTGGAAGTTAATTTTCGTATTTCGTTAACTCGATTTGCTACGTAAGGCTTCCATTTCTTTTCTGTATCACTATTAATCCAGCAAAATGTTATTCTTGAATCCGTCCAAAGACAAATCCGATCGAAGGTCACATTCAACTTATCTACCAGATATGAGCATAATCTAGCGGCTATCAACGCGGCTGTAAGTTCCAGTCGAGGAAGAGTCAGCTCATTGGAAACTTCTACCTCTTTGATGGGAGCAACTCGATTCTTCGCGCACAAAAATCTCACTGTCGTAACTCCTTTCGCATCAACCACTCTTATAAATGCTACGACACCATACCCACTTTGACTGGCATCCGCAAATAGATGAAGCTCCTTCGTAACAGCATTACTACCATCAAAAGCACACCGCGGAATCGATACATGTTTCAGTTCAGCCAAACCAGTAGAAAATGGATTCCAAATCTTCACCAGATCGGGTGGTAACTCCTCATCCCACCCTAACTTTCTTCTCCAAATGTTTTGAAAGAGAATTTTAAAGTTAATTAGGAACGGTCCGAGAAAACCCAAAGGGTCGAAAACACGAGATATAATCTGCAATACGAGGCGTTTTGTGGGTTTTGTTTTGAAAAAAACATTTGCATTTAAGACGGGCTTAACGTCGACGATCAATTCATCAGTATGAGTATACCAAATAACACCCAAAACCTTCTGACTATCGGGCGGCCTTTCATCAAAGCAGCATCGTACGTTTTCAGAATTACTATTCCATTTTCTAAGATTCATACCGGCTTCCATAAGTATGTGCCTTGATTGTTGATACAGTTTCTTCGCCGACTCTTCATTGTCCACACTGCATACTAGATCGTCCATGTAAAAACTGTTACCCAAAATACAACACGTTTTTGTAAATCGTTCATTTACAGATTGGAAATGGCGCTTCAAGGTGGCCCCAAGAAGGAAGGGGCTCGACGTCACGCCAAAGGTTACGCGAGTCATTCTGAAAACTTGAGGCTCAGGAAGATTACTGAAGGAATCAATTTGCTTCGAAAACCAATAAAACCGATGCGCGTCTCGATCTTTCTCTCTTAAGGATATCTGTAAGAAAGCCTTCTCAATGTCTGCGACCAAACCAACTGAACCTAGACGAAAATTGAGTAAGATCTTAAACACATCGGGCAACAGATTAGATCCTGACATAAGATTGTCGTTTAGCGATGAACAATGTTCAGCGTGTGCGGAAGCATCAAATACCACACGTAATTTTGACGTAACCTTTTCTTCTCGATATACACCTCTATGGGGCATATAGTATGTGTGTAAGCCCTTCGCTTCGTTTTCTGCCTTTTCTGCTACACCGGTATGTATGAGTTCCCATATCGCCCTATCATACCTAAGGAGGTTGTCAGGTGATCTCGAAAGTCGCTTTACAAGCGAGTTAAAACGTGTAAAAGCTACCAAACGATTATCATTAAAACCATTGCACTCACCCTTCCATGGCAAAGCGACTTCATAGCGACCATTTCGTTTAATTACTAAATTATCAATGAAGTTTTGTGTGAACGTATCATTTTCCTCTGCTGATGGTCTTATACCGATAGTTTCCAGATCCCAAAAAACTCTTTCATCTCGAATGCTGACTTGCAAAACACTCGTAGCAGCATTTAGAGCACAAACCGGTGCAGGTCCCTGCAAAGTCCATCCGAACAGCGTCTCAATAGCCATTAAACGATCATCTATCCGTACTGTTTTTCCCGATACTATTCGCCAATAATTATCCGAGCCGATTAAAATCGAAATTCCATCAGCCGGTTGGTGATTAAATGGACGCGAATCAGCCAAAATTAATTTGCAATCATTTATATAACCCTGAGTGGGCACCGTTAGCACGTCCAGACAAATGGTCGGCACTACAACCGCATTTAATTCTACCGTACACTCACTGTGCTGATCTTTTAATTTTAATCGAACTATTTTGTATTTTCTGTTCGGCGATTGTTTTTCGTCACTTCCAAATGGTATTACGCTTATATTTTTTAACCCGACGACCCGAAGATTCAGCTGCTCAGCAAGCGCTTCTTTAATG
Organism: Cheilosia vernalis; assembly: GCA_949126925.1. NCBI lineage: Eukaryota > Metazoa > Arthropoda > Insecta > Diptera > Syrphidae > Cheilosia > Cheilosia vernalis. The sequence goes on from OX421358.1 coordinate 49,743,340, forward strand.
AATGTCATTTGACTACCACCATCTAGAATTATCCGCACGTATGCACTCATATTATTCTCCGTATTTAACGCGAAAACCGATGCAGTTTGTAATAAAACAGTTGTCTCATTTTGTCTTTTGTCTGCGGCATATAAATTCACAGACTGGTTTGATGGACCGCTTTCCAATTCTCTTTCTGGCTGTCGTTGTCGTTGGTAGTTTGGATCGCACATAGCTTTAGCATGCCATCCCCCACAGCCACTACACCTTAAATGCTTCATGGTGCATTTCTTTGCCGAGTGACCTCGAGCCGTGCAGCGGAAACATCTGCCGTCGCGCTTCAACACGTTTTTTCGTTGTGTTAGTGTGAGAGAGCTGTCGCAATCTTTTGTGTGGTGAGACATAGCCTTGCAGAAAACGCACTGGGCTTGTGAGCGTGTGTGAGCCGCTGCAAACAACCCAGCTGCCGTTGGTGTGGTATATGATTTTGGTTGCCGTTTGCTATCTCCTTCTTCTACGGAATTTTCCAGAGCCACGATTTCTCTTTTGATGTACCTTAAGAGATCTCTGATTTGCTTATCCCCATTACCCACAAAAGAGCACTCACTTTCTGAGTAGGCAGAACCGGTTTCTTCCGTTGGTTGCACATCACTTTCTTGCTTAGGCACTTCGATTTGGCAGCGGAAATAATTGGCACGGAGGTCATTTGGAAGACAACGAAGTAATTTAGATTTCAACATTATGGAATAATTGCTTGATGAAATTCCTAATGCTGTTAGAGATCTAATAGATGACGTTACCGTGTTGTATATGTGTCGTAGACCCTTTAGGTCCGTTTTTGACGTCAAAGATGAAATTGACATCATTACGTTCATATTTTTGTCAACTAACTTATCTATATTGCCAAACTCTTCTTGCAGCAGTGCCAAGGCACCATCATAGCAGTTGGCGCTTGGAGTAAATCCAGCAATGGACTCAGCAGCCGTGCCTTTCAAGGCTGACTGCAAGTAGTTGAATTTATCTGTGCCAGATAGCGCTTTGTTCTCATGGACGGCGGTCTTAAACTGCTCCCAAAATGGAAGCCACTCTTTAAAGTCACCCGAAAAAGTCTTGAGAAGCAGCTTGGGTAATCTTACACCACTATTACTGTCACACTGTGGCGAAGGCGGTGTAACGTTAGATAATGAACCGTTTCGCGATTGCATGCGGTGCAATCGTTCGAGGCGTTGAGTCAGTCGAGCGATAATAGAAATTGCTTTGTCTTCATACTCAACCGTTGTTTCACTGTCCTTAAATTGGTCTTCAGGCTTCCCACCTGCTGTACACAAACTGTCTGCCTTGATGAGACCCTGGTGCGCCGCTTTTAACCGATTCAAGAACACTGAGAGCTCCTCCTCTATGCTTTCCCAATCCTCCTCGTTTCCGATGGTAGGTCTAGATTCCGGTGAATTCAGGTAATCGTTAGCGCTATTCGCGACGCGCGTTACTTGTCCTCTGTATGCGGACCGGTTAGCGTTCTCCATCCTATATTAAACCGTTACTTTTTCGCACAATTTCCCGGGTTTCGGCACCATAAAAAACGGAAATAAGAAATATTTAAGAAAAAGGCCCGGACGATAATTGTACAAAATATAATTGGCGTTTATTGTCTAATAATTGATGGTTGAAATAGAACTCGATCTTTTTTCTTCCGACACGAGCCTTTTATACATTTGCAAAAGAGTGTTATACAACATTTAAGAGCAAATAATATTTTATGTATAGGTAAGCGAAGAGCAAAAGAATATTAGGTACTAAGATAATATATATATATAAGGTAAGTAAGAGGAAATTTCTACATTATAAAGAGAAACATTTCAATCCAAGACTTCATATTTAAAAAATTTCTTTTATCTATTATATAAAAATCAATCGTTGTGTGTTAGTCGGGTAAAGGCTCGAGAACTGCTAAACCGATTTGAATGATTTTTGTTTCATTTTGTTCGTCTTGAATCAGGGATGGTTTAGGAAAAAAGAAAAGTCGGAAAATTCTCAACAGGTGGCGTTGCAGGCACACATTTCGATTTTCATGGGGAAAAGCACTTTGAAAAAAAATAAACTGGATATAAATCGAGTAGTGAAACTTCCAAGACAAAAAAAAATTATTTTAAATTTTAAAAGCAATTGTTGTTGTCAAATATTTTAATTATTTTCTAAGCAAATTGTTGTTGTCAACAATTTTGATTTTTTTTTTCTTAAATATACCTAATAAGTAGTTTACTATGTTACATTAAGTGACTTTTTGAAATGGAGTAGATACGTTGATTTGTTTGATAGTGTTGCAATTAGGCAAATCAATCCCGGGATCCCGGACGATTTTTGCTCTTTAACGATCCCGGGATTGCCAGTCACCAATCCCGGGATTTTCGGGATTGATACTTTCTGTCTCTGAAGGAAATACCTAAGTAATTTTTGATTTTTAAAATTTAGATTATTAATGTTTTGTGATCGAAATTAACCCTTGCCTCGCCGTTTTCCGAAAGTGTACAGAAAAAACAGATAAAATCACTAATTCAGAGACTTACTGCTACTAACCAACACCAAAACATTTCTAATAGTGATGAAGAAGAATAAAACAGTGCAAATTTATTGAAACCACCCATCCAACTTATGTACACTAAAGCAGCAACTACAAAGTATGCAAACCATTGCACCAGAAACAGAAACAGAATCGGATTTACCAGCGTGCATAAGAAAAGAGTTGAATCTCTTTGAAAATGGAGGTACCCGAGGACACCATCTAGATTTAGTTCATAAGTATTTACTGTCCATTCCACCAACAAGCGTAGAAGCAGAGCGAGCATTTTCAGAGGCCAGTTATATTGGCAACAAATTTAGAAGCCGGCTTGGAGATGATACTCTCGATGCCCTTATTTTCCTGCGTTTTTATTTCCAAAGGTCGAATGGAATTACTTTGGAATTAATTTATTTTTTTTATTTTGTAAACCCCTTGAATTGAGGTAATTTTTTATTTATCTTTATCAAAAATTATCATCTTAAAATTTTTTTATGGAGTGTAAATATTTCTTTGTTTCTTAGCAATTAAGTTTATATCAATTTAAATAAACTTCTTAAATTTTGATTCATTTTAATAATAAAAAAGCAGAGCATAATAGTTACGCTGCTTTTTACTTAAAAAGATAATGCCCTTTTAATTAAATGTAAATCTACATTTTTGAGAGCACTTTTTCACCCGTGCATCGATTTTTGGTTTGATTTCTTTTTGTTTTCCAAAAAAAAAAAAATATACTGTCCAATCCCGGGATACCCCGGGATCCCGGGATTCATTTTTTCAAATCCCGGAATCCCGGGATTGAAAATTAGCTTCGGGATTGAAATCCCTAGTTGCAATCCATCATTTTTGTCAAGCATTTTCAGGATCCTTGCATTAGGATGTGTGAGTAAGTTGAAATGTATGTGTGATTGAGATGACGAGGACAATGATGACAGGCAACAGGAGTAGTTGAGCGTTTTGAGTGTTCACGTACATGATACTCTGCTCATTCGTGTGTAGGGTTATGGGGAGGGCACCTCAACGGTACCATAACACCTTCGGTACTGGTGTGGATACAGAAGGGAGAAGGCTTACCAACCAAGTTGATAGGTTTGGTTAGTTTTCTTCTTAGCTATTAAAGTAGCAAATATTTCTTATAGAGTTAATCCTTTCCCTATTTTCTTCCCATACCTTTAATGGCAACAAATTTTAAAATTTTCGCATCAAAATTCAGGCATGTAAAAGTACGGTAGTCCGCAAGCCAAGCAGAAGATTCCACTCCACCGACGAGCTAAGCACAGGCTTAAACAAGCATGCCTGCCTTGCTTTGTTGAACCTACAACCCTTTTACCGAAGTCAAAATTGAGATTTCTGTGTCTCTAAATGTAGAAGGAAATAGATATGTACGTTAGTTAGATTTGAATGATTTTTGTTTTGTTTTGTTCGTCTTGAATCAGAGATGGTTTATAAAAAATCATAAACATCAACAGGTGGCGCTGCACGCACACGTTTCATTTTTAACTTAAATTCAATTAACTTCTAAAATATAATAATACAATAACAATCTATATATATAAAAGAAAGTGATGTTAGTTCCTACGCTTATAACTCAAGAACGACTGGATGGATTTCGATGATTCGCACCAATTAGGACTGGTCTCGAGCCTGTTTGAAAGAATAAAAAAAGAAAAGTCGGAAAATTCTTAACAGGTGGCGTTGTAGGCCCAAATTTCGTTTTTCATGGGGAAATGAACTCAAAAATAAATAAAACTAAATAGAAATCGAGTAGTGACACTTCAAATACAAAAAAAAAAAATTAATTTTAAAGGCAATTGTTGTTGTCAATTATTTAAATTATTTTCCAAGCAAATATTTGTTGTCAACAATTCAAAATTTTTTTTTTAATATACGATAGATATACCTAAGTTTATTTTGTTTACTATGTTACATTAAGTAACTTTTTGAAATGGAGTAGATAGTTTGATTTATTTGATGGTGTTTGAACCAATCATTTTTGTTTGACATGAATTTTCAGGATCCTTGCATTAGTATGTCTGAGAAAGTTGAAATGTAGTGCTGTTTGAGATGACGTGGACAATGATGACAGGCAACAGGAATTGTTGAGCGTCTTGAGGTGTCACGTAGAGAGGGGTTATTACAAAAAATGAGTGAGTAACAATCATGGTGCTCTGCTCATTCGTGAGTAGGGTTATGGGGAGGGCAGCTCAAAGGTACCTACCATAACGCCTTGATACCGGTGTGGAGAGAGAAGAGAGAAGGCTTACCAACCAAGATGATAATTGTGGTTAGTTTTCTTCTTGGCTGTTAAAGTTAATCCTTTCCTTATTTTCTTGCAATTTTAAAACCTTTCCATCAAAATTTCAGACATGTAAAAGTATCCGACAGCCCTTCCATCAAAGTCAAAATTTAGATTCCTGTGTCTCTCTTTCTATACATGTCGAAAGAAATATCTGTGCGTTAGTCGGGTGAAAACTCGAGAACGGCTCCACCGAAAAAGTCGGAAAATTCTCAACAGCAGCTGGCGTTGTAGGTACACATTTCGTTTTTTAGTTAAATTCAATTATCTTCTATAACATAGTAATACAATAACAATGAACTCCATGATGATATAACCCGATAATCACCGGGCCAATTCTTATAATTCTTCTTTTGTTTTGTTCGTATTGCTGTATATCAGGTTTAGGGTGTCTTAAAATATACTACTTTTGGGAACGATAGGTCTCCGAAACAGCTCAACCGATATCAATGAAATTTTGTTAATGGATGTGGCTGATAGCATACTCTTGGAGCCGATAGGTGGTGCCGTTGTCGAAAAAAATATGGTCCCTTGAAAAATAAAACTACCTACAGAGCTTCGAAATAAAATTGAATATGTATTATAAATCCTAAATATTTCTTGAGCGCGTAAGTTTTCGCCACTATAACTTATTGATATTTGTGGTAAAACAGATTTTCGTTAAATTTTTTTGCACTCGGGTACGAAGATATGCAATTATTAAATTCGCATAATATTACCTCCATTACCATTTGCATGACACTTTGTTCGTTTAGGTACTTTACTATCCCATTTAAAGAGGGAAGGTTTTGTGTTTACGTTTTATATTGGTATCAGTATTTCTATTTCAAATTTTCTGTTTCGTTCGAACCAACTTACACACATATGAAAACCAATTTAACAGCTCACTAAAATTCGGTTACAGGTCATACCCAAAATACCAATTTGTTTGTTTCGCGAAGTAGTAATTTTATGGGCTAAAAATGATTCCCCACTTTGGTCAACATTTCATCCTGTACTGGAAACAGAACGCACTTTAATACATTATATAAACTGTTACTGTTGCGGAAACGTTTGATCTGAAATATAGGAACAGCGCTTACACTATAAACAACAATTTCCCCTTGCTTATTGACCCGATAAGTGGCGCTGTCGTCGAAATCCGAAAACAACTTACCTATTTCAAAGAAATTGTGTGCATGTGAATCTAAGGTTTGTTCACTCTTGAGAGATAAGGTAGTTTTCGACCCGATAGGTGCTTTGTCGATCTGCGAAACCACACAACTGATTTCAATGAAATATTGTGCATATATATGGCTGGTGCCCGTTTGAAAGATAGAATACCATCCTATAGGTGATACTTTGCAAAACATAACAGGTATAGGAAAACGGGTTGTAGCACCTTCCATTAAAAAATAAAATTAGACGCTATTTCTAGAGTTGTATAATTAAAATTATTAATGGAATTTGTCAAAATAAAGCACTTTGCGAAATGCGAGCCAGACTTAAAACGAAAGGTACAGTCAAAGTCGGGTGGGTACAGCTACATATAAAAGAGACTGACGTACGTATGTGCACTCATAACTCGGGAACGGATCGTTCGATTTTTATGATTTTTAGTTTAGATTCGAATTGGACCAAGGAACGACATATGCTATATACTTTTTGTCGATTAAACAAAACGGATAGTATCACTTCCATTAGGAATAACAAAAATTATGTAAAATTTTGAATTTTTGTATTCTTTGAATGTTCCGGGCCTACCGCTACACAATTTGAAAAATGTCGGCCCATTTATAATTTTTTTGTGAAACCTCAATGCACCGAAAGTTTGCGAATGATGAAATAGTTATTTCTATTGTATAACAATAAGTTTTGAATAAAGAATTTGAATTGAACGAATAACATAAAGTAGCATGAGCTTTGTGCATGCTTGAAATTATTATTTTCATTCCATTAACGAATTCGGGCGGAACAAAGTTCGCCGGGTCAGCTAGTATGTAATAAATGTAACAGATACACACCAATTAGATTTATGCTCAACACCTTAAGATGGTTAAATGTAAATCGGAGGCTATATGTCATGACTATGTTATTTGTATACAAAATTAAAAACAATATGCTTCCTGGTTATTTATGTAATAACGCACATACCACGGGTGACGATGACGATTCATATCAACTAAGGAGCACGGGCAATCCACAAATTCAGAGGATGCGAACGATCAGAGGGCAGCGACACATTTTTTTTATATTGGTTTTCAAGAATTTAATAACCTATTAAGCAGTCTAAAGATACATACACAATTTTAATGAATTTAAGAGAAATTTAATTGAATACGCTAGATATTGTCAATAACAAAATTTAACTGTAACATTTGGAGTTGTATATTATATGAACTAAATGACTATGTTAAAATTATTATAATGGCCTAAATGAGCTAAATAACTAACTAAACTAAACTAAACTAAACAATAGTCACAAAATTCCATCTTTTATTCTGTTATTAATAGAATTCACAAAAGACCCTTCCACACAGAATACCAATTTTAGAGCCCGTAAAAGATCCCCTGACAGTTCGAACCCCTGCATGGAAATTCACAACAGAACAACAGAAAAAATTGATAAAAGACTTTGCCGAATAGGACTGAATAAGACGCATCGAATATAGGTTCCAATATAAGATGATTTATATGTGCATACTTTCATATTTGAATACGTTACTATGGCAATGGTGGCGGCAAATTGAACGCCACCAAAATGCTTGCAATAAACACTGAGCGTACGGAAAATTCCCAACCCAATTGTACCAGCCCCAATGGCGACATACGCTCCCAATTCTCTCAACTTTCTTCATTAACGTTTTTGACCAAAATGCAGACCCAGAGTCAAATGAATGCTCTCAAAACGACTGCGTCCTCAATTCTCAACTCGAAGCACCGAAAACGCCAATTCCAAAAACTACTCACATCTCGAAAGCTCCATTTCCGACTTCGACAAAACCTCAAAAACGAAGCAATGCTCACATCCCGAACAAAAACTTACAAACGGTCCTCAACCAAACAGCTACGCAATAGCACCTTTCAAAGCAACACTGCAATACCTGGCACCGTTCCGCCTGCCTGGCAAATTTTGCAAAAACCGCTCTAACGATTTTGACCAAAACACATGTAAAATATACCTAACATCCGAACCGAAAACCATGTTCACGTCGAAAATCCGCCGATGCACTCACACCAGCTATATACATATAAGTATTCTTAATATGATCTGTTAAAACTCAAAAGTTGCCCCCAGAGGGGTGTTCTATAAGCCCTGCTTTTGTCAATCGTATTAAATTAACTGCTAAACATACTCAGAAATAAGGGTTCTATGTCCATATGGATACTTTTAACGAGAAACTTTCGTTCGAGCCAGTCGTGCTTTTTATACAAGTCCACTCTCCTCACCTCATACTAGATACCGTTAAAAATTTACGGAAACATTGAATGTTCACGTATTCTTCATATACTCGACGGTATTTGCAGAATTTAAATAATTCTAATATTGATGCCAGATTACAAGATATAAATTTTTTTTCAAGAAAGACTGTTTGCCTCAAATTCATAAATTTCAAGATTTTAGATTATCTAAATCTAACAAATTAAAACAACTTTTCCTATTTTTTTTTTGTTTCCGGAAAAACAAGATTTTCGAAACGAAAAACGTTTTGATCAACATTTGTATTGCAAACGCTTAGATTGCTCTTCCTTTATTTAATTATCTTTCTTCTCTCTACTTTAACCTTCAACTAAAATGAATAATTTACCCAAACGAGCGTTCTAGATTCACAGAAAAATCAGTACACATTTTCAAAATACGTAACGAAATGAATACCTACGCCCACCAAGCCTGACAGAAAATTTGGTAAAAATGATCTATCTACGTATTATACCTGTTTTTTCACTGAAACGAAAATCAACCCCCAGCTCAGCACGACATGTGCATTGTGCATGCAGTGTGCACGGAAAACAAAAAAAAAACAGAAGCAATCCCGTTTTGCCGCCGTCTGCTAGTTTATTATGCGTTCACATATCCCAAACTATGTAAAATTATTTCGCCGGTATCTTTTGTCAGCTGTGATTCTAGTGTCCAAGTTATGGCTTACCCAATGCGAGGTTTAGCTCACTCAGATATCTATACCTATGTGCGGTTTTCCCAAAATTTCTCATACACACACGTTCATCGTGTTTACACACACGTTCTTTCTGTTTTATTGCCAATCAGTCGGTAACAGACCTTAGGTATCTCAACTCGCGGAATATGTTCTTTCTCTACTTCGTATAAGCATACCCTTTTTTTTCTTTCACCATCGCTACACTAGATACTGTACACTTTAAAAAATTTTTTTTTTTTGTTTTTCTTCTGTCTTCTGTTCGCTCACTCATGGGAAATTCACTACACAAAAGAAGGACCAATGGGCAATCCCACTTCTGAAGATGTGAACAACATTTATGTTGCACTGCGCGAACTCGTCAAGCGCCCTTGAAAGTCAGATACGAACTGCGATCTTAACTCAATACGTCTAACTCACTTGACGAGCTGCATCCTCTAGTTCGGGTTGGAACGAAAATTTAAGGTTAGGTCTACGACGTGACATTTCTGTGAAAAATTCGCTTCTTATGCTTCAAAAATTTCCACAATGATATACCTAATTGAGATGTTTGATTGGGATTTTACAAAGTTACTATTAAAAGCAAGAGATTAGGTTTCATAGCCCACACACAATTCGACGAAAACGGATAAATTGTCAAATTTGGTGATTTGCTCGAAATTCTACTTTTGGTTTGGGCTTTTTTTTAGAGGAGTTCGTTTGGCAATTCGTTTTTAGAACACTTGCACATATTTCGATTGTGTAGAGGTGATTTTAAATTAAAGATTTATTTGTTTTGTACAATAGGGTGACGTGGTCGTAAATGCACCACCCTTTTTTCAAACGACCATAACATTTTTAAAATAAGTTTTTTTTGTTTGGTATTTTGACATACATTTTATGAATTTGTTATGGAAATATGTATAGAGTAAATTTGTTGATAGCATGTGAACATTTTAAGTTAAAATGAATTGTTCAAAAAATGAGAAATGGTGCATGGTGCACCATGGTAGGTACTAAATGCACCAGCTGTATGTGTATAATGCACCACCTATTATTTTAAAAATTAAAACAAATATTTCAATAGATAAACATAGTTTTATTAGACAAAAAAACAGTTCATTGCAACTTTGAAGAACATATAAATAAAAATAAATACTAATGACTTCATCTTCACATCAACATAAAAATAAGTTAACAATAAAACAAAAATAACAAAAATAAAATAGGTATTTAAACATAAACAAAATAAATAACTTAAAATTAATTACTTAACGAATATTTAATTTATATACAGATTCTGAGAATTTGTATAACGACTGTTGCCGCTTCGTTGGCCCCGATACAGAAGGATCTTGGTGGTGCATTGTGCACTACTACGGAATTTTAGGTTAAAATTTAAATAATCTGCAGACAACGCATCAAGGTTATAAACTCTTTATTATAAACCAAAAATAAAAGGTTAAACAATCATTTTATTAAAGCTAAATAAAGAAAAAAGTCACTTCCACTGAAGAAATAAAAAAATTAACTTACCCTTTTTTTTTCGTTTTTTACTGAAATTGTAAAAAAAAATTCGCACACGTCCGCGCACAAAGAAAGCCACTACCAGACTGAAATCTACTATCGTTGCCGGAAAAAACGAATACTTTTGAGTGAGGTAGACACAATTACATCTGTCAGTTAGGCAGATGGAGCTATGGTGCGTGGTGCACCACTGGTGCATCTACGACCATGTCACCCTACTTGATTATTCTAAGTTCAAATTGGCTTTTTACTTGTATATTTGTATAAAAAGAATAATAAATCACTTGACAGCACAAAACTTTTTCGCGTTTCGTTTCGTTCGATAGTTTCGATTTCTTCTCTTGACTTTGCGGGGGAGTGGGCTAACATTTTTGTTTGGATGAGGTAGGGGTATTGCCAGGTGTTGATATATGAAATAGAAACCTAATCACAATAGCACTAAAATGAATTGTAGCAAGCATAAACCCCAATTAAGCAGCATATACATTTGTCAAATACTCATCAAACATGGCAAAATGGAGTAACAATTTAATAAAAATTGTTTTGCTTAAATAGTTACAAATTTACAATCAGTCTCTAAAATATAAAATGTGCCAAATCATGAAATACACCAAGTTAAGCTCCATGCAAAATAAAAGGCGTGTTTTTTTGAACTTCGATTTCAGCAAAGGATTTCCGGCACGCAATTACAACAACTATTGTGAGTCTCGAAGTGTCAAGTCTAGCGTAGTTGGTGTAATTTATTGGTATCGTGCCCTCTAATAATGGGTATCGTGCCCCAGCTGACTTTGAACATTTCAAATCTTTAATGTCGTTTTCCATTGGTTTCACTCGGGGATCCACTCATTCTGTAGTCCAATGGAACAAGAAAACTGCTTCTGATTGAATCCACGAGAGTATTGGTCAGAGATGAATGAATAAAAGAGATGGTTATCTTTCGTACGTCTATCCCCCCAAAACCCATTTGTTTACATTGTTGTTTTTGTAATTTCAACCCCTGTGAATACGTGTGACCAACAAAAAAGCATGTTGCTAATGGACGACCGCGAATCATCTTGCTTTCATGGGCATCGTATTGTTTAATTGTTTTGTTTTTCGGTTTGAATTTGTTTGGTTTTTGTGGAGGTGTGGATTAAAATGAAAAAAATAGTGAAATACACAATAGAGAATACCTAATTCTTGCATCAAAGTCCAATTCATGAACTCGCATATACTATAATAGAAATGAGCAGGTGTGTGTGACTTCATGAATTTTTCTGGAAAACAGCTTGTAGGCAGCCGCCCTTCCACTGGAAAGTTATATATCTCTGTATTCCATTATCTTTGAAGGGAACGTTCTTTATGATGCAATTACACGGTCACAAATTCCTATCACGGAAGATTATAGGGATGCTAACTACCAAAGATAATGGAATACAGAGATATATAACTTTCCAGTGGAAGGGCGGCTGCCTACAAGCTGTTTTCCAGAAAAATTCATGAAGTCACACACACTTGCTCATTTCTATTATAGAATATGTGAGTTCATGAATTGGACTTTAATGCAAGAATTCGGTATTTTCTAATGTGTATTTCACTATTTTTTTCAGTTTAATCAACACCTCCACAAAAACTAAACAAATTCGAAACGAAACACAAAACAATTAAACACCGCGATGCTCACAAAAGCAAGAAGATTCGCGGTCGGCCATTAGCAACATGCTTTTTTGTTCGTCACACGTATTCACAGACGGGGGTTGAAATTACAAAAACAACAATGTAAACAAATGGGTTTTGGGGGGATAGACGTACGAAAGATAACCATCTCTTTTATTCATTCATCTCTGCTAACTACAAGCTAAATACTACATTAGCTGTGCTGAAAATCCTACTTTATTTTGCTTTGCTGAGATCGAAACTAAAAAAAAAAACACGTGTGACCGAAAGGGACAGCATTACCTGGCACGCAAAAAAAACGTGACACGTGTTTAGGTCGGCCATCTTGTTTACGTGATTGGAATTATAGGAAAGCTTTTCTAGCAATGACTAAAGAAATTCCGCATTCCTATAAAACAATATATGGCTTCCGGAAATGATGAACGGACAATTATTTATTTTTTTCGTGTAAATGATTGATGAATTGTTGGCTTAATTTACTGAAACTAATTACCCTAATTAGATACCACTCTCATTTCACGTGTTTCAAATCAGAAATAGAAATGTTTTCAAGCAATTGCAGAAATGTTGGTGAGCGGAACCTGTGTCTATTTCCCTTTTACATATCTATAATTATGGGTAGAACATTCATGACACTTAAGCGTCTGATTTATGATCTCATTCTTACATGCAAAATTTCGCGTGCGTGATGGTGTAAATGCTGTTTAATATGGGTAGGTAATGTGACATTCGATTGGGAACTCACTGAGCACTCTTTTTTGCTCTAGATCACTTTTTATGTTCTATTGGTACGATTAGCATTTTTGCGAGCTGAATTATTTTCTATTAGTTTGTTATTTATGTTTAGAAATCAATTTGGAAGCAAACTTCGAATGTTTTAATATCAAATTCAAACAGTGTGTTGGAGTCTACACATATTCAAATCGCACGAATATCAACAAAAACACAACAAATCTCATATCTGAGAGCGAATCCGAAGAAGCCTTTTTGTGGTCGATGGATAATGATAAGTGATACCAGACTTTAGAAGCAGGTTATCCCACGGCCATACCTAAAAAATCCCTTGTATCCCTCGCCAAAATTTCAAAAATCCCACATTTATCCCACGAAGTATTAAATTAAAAAAAAAAAAACATGTATTTCATTAAATTTAGGCTTTTTTTATTATTAAGAAGTTACAATAATCGTGTTTATTTTGAGCTTCGATCTTAACAAAGCAAAGCAAATTAGGAGTTCAGCACGCAATTTTTGCATACCAATAAGTCAAATAATTCATAAGGTATTTATTTTACATTTGTAGGTTTTTCAAAACTCAATTACAACAACTATTCTATATTTTTTAACACTTCGAAACTCCTTATAGTTATTGTATTTGAGTTCTGAAAAACCTACTAACGTAAAACAAATACCTTATGAATTATTTGACTTATTGGTATGCAAACAACTTTATCTCGGTTGGACAAAAGTTTGAACCACTCACTGTGTTGCACGATCTCTGTTTTGCCGCAGAAGAAAATGAATGCATTCAAATATTTTGAATGACATTTTTCTAAGAAAGAAAATATTTAATGTGATCGTAGGAGGACTAATTTTTTTATTCTTAGTGGAACTAGCATTTTAGGAACAAAAATTGACCAAAAAGTACAATCCCATTTTTTTGTACTATGAGGTTTCAAAAATCCCTTTGTCCCTTTTGGCTTATTTTAAGTGAGAAAATCCCACAAAAAGGGATAAATCCCTCGATCTGGCATCACTGGCTGCATTGTGCAGTCCTATACTAATACTACGACACCTTTGAGCAGGAGGGATTTCCCTGTTCAATGAAGCTGTACCTACTTTACAGGTTAACAATACGAGTATATACAAATGAAACCCGTTTTCCGTTGTCACGACATAAAATGAAAACGGCTTGACCGATTTGGCTCAATTTTTTTTTCAGCGGTTCGTAATTATAAGGAGAAGGTCTTTACGAAACAAAATTTTGGAAAAACCATCCGGAAAATTGGAAAAAGGCAAAATTTCGTTTCTCATGGGGAAATGCACTCAAAAATAAATAAAACTGAATAGAAATCGAGTAGTGACACTTCGAATTACAATTTTATTTTAAAGGCAATTGTTGTTGTCAATTATTTTCCAAGCAAATATTTGTTGTCAACAATTTAAATTTTATTTTTAAATATACGATAGATATACCTAAGTTTGTTTATGTTTACTATGTTACATTAAGTAACTTTTTGAAATGGAGTATATACTTTGATTTATTTGATGGTGTTTGAACCAATCATTTTTGTTTGACATGAATTTTCAGGATCATTGTATTAGTATGTGTGAGAAAGTTGAAATGTAGTGCTGTTTGAGATGACGTGGACAATGATGACAGGCAACAGGAGTTGTTGAGCGTCTTAAGGTGTCACGTAGGGAGTGAGTAACAATCATGGTGCTCTGCTCATTCGTGAGTAGGGTTATGGGGAGGGCAGCTCAAAGGTACCATAACGCCTTGATACCAGTGTGGAGAGAGAAGGCTTACCAACCAAGATGATAATTGTGGTTAGTTTTCTTCTTGGCTGTTAAAGCTACAAATATTTCATTTAGTGTTAATCCTTTCCTTATTTTCTTGCAATTTTAAAACCTTTCCATCAAAATTTCAGGCATGTAAAAGTATCCGACAGCCCTTCCATCAAATTCAAAATTTAGATTCCTGTGTCTGTCTCTCTACCTATACAGGTCGAAAGAAATATCACTGTGCGTTAGTCGGGTGAAAACTCGAGAACGGCTCCACCGATTTGGATGATTTTTGTTTTGTATTGTTCGTCTTGATTCAGAGATGGTTTAAGAAAAAAGAAAAGTCGGAAAATTCTCAACAGCTGGCGTTGTAGGTACACATTTCGTTTTTCAGTTAAATTCAATTATCTTCTATAACATAGTAATACAATAACAATGAACTCAATGATGATATAACCCGATAATCACCGGGCCAATTCTTATAATTCTTCTTTTGTTATGTTCGTATTGCTGTATATCAGGTTTAGGGTGCCTTAAAATATACTACTTTTGGGAACGATAGGTCTCCGAAACAGCTCAACCGCCTTTGAATATGTATTATAAATCCTAAATATTTCTTGAGCGCGTAAGTTTTCGCCACTATAACTTATTGATATTTGTGGTAAAACAGATTTTCGTTTAATTTTTTTCCACTCGGGTAGGAAGATATGCAATTATTAAATTCGCATAATACCTCCATTACCATTTGCATGACACTTTTAGGTACTTTACTATCCCCTTTAAAGAGGGAAGGTTATGTGTTTACGTTTTATATTGGTATCAGTATTTCTATTTCAAATTTTCTGTTTCGTTCGAACCAACTTACACACATATGGAAACCAATTTAACAGCTCACTAAAATTCGGTTACAAGTCATACCCAAAATACAAATTTATACATTATATAAACTGTTACTGTTACGGAAACACGTCTGATCTGAAATATAGGAACAGAGCTTACACTATAAACAACAATTTCTACTTGGTTATTGACCCGATAAGTGGCGCTGTCGTCGAACTCCGAAAACAACCTACCTATTTCAATGAAATATTGTGCATGTATATGGCTGGTGCCCGTTTGAAAGATAGAATACCATCCTATAGGTGATACTTTGCAAAACATAACAGGTATAGGAAAACGGGTTGTAGCACCTTTTATGATTTTTAGTTTAGATTCGAATTGGCCCAAGGAACGACATAATGCTATACTTTTTGTCGAGTAAACAAAACGGATAGTATCACTTCCATTAGGAATAACAAAAATTATGTAAAATTTTGAGTTTTTGTATTCTTTGAATGTTCCGGGCCTACCGCTACACAATTTGAAGAAAGTTTGCGAATTATGAAACACATCGACATTACTATACTTCAGTTATTTCTATTGTATAACTATAAGTTTTGAATAAAGAATGTGAATTGAACGAATAACATAAAGTAGCATGAGCTTTGTGCATGCTTGAAATTATTATTTTCATTCCATTAACGAATTCGGGCGGAACAAAGTTCGCCGGGTCAGCTAGTTATTAAAAAATATAAACCATTTTTATCTTTGTAATCACTTGATGAATTTATTAAAAACAAAAAGTTTTCGTATTTTTAAATTTTTTGTTTGAATTAGGCTTTCATGTGGTTACAACTTAGATATAATTTAATCAACAGATTCAGCAGTTTAGTGTCTGTGTAAGACCTAGATTATAAACTTCACAGTCTCAGGTTTCATTCCTTATTTAAATTTAATTTTTTTTTAATTTTGTAATTTCAAATTCAGGAGGATTCATTTGTGAATTCAAATTCAGGAGGATTCACTCCCATTGCTTCGTCTGTATCAATATTTCCGTAGCACATTCACCAGTTTTTTAGCTTGTCTCATTTTTTTACTTATCTCCCAGTCTCCCGAAAATTCTATGAAATCTTCCGATCTTCCAATATTTGATTTTAATTTTCTTAAAAACCTAAATACGAACATTTAAGAAAAAGTTTTGTGACGAATGAATGTAATACAATGGATTTGGCATTACCCCTTTTTTTAAATTTTCACACTGCCATTCCTTCAAATATATTTCTTTGCTCGAAAGAGAATGGTCTCTTTCAATTGTGTTTTCATAATTTTTAATTTTTTGTTAATTCAATGTTTTTATTATTGTTGTTAAGAGGAAAACCCTGAAATAAAACTTTAAATTTGTGTGCTATGAAGTAATGAGGTTTTTTTGATTTTCCCGATTTCTTCTCAATAGGTATGTTCTCGATATTTTTCCGAAACCTACCGATTTGTCGAGAAACATTTCTGGCAACAATGCGGTACTCCCCGGATATAAGCAACCCTCTTAATAGCAAAACCCTTTTAAAAGCAACAAATTAGTCAGTGGTGGGACTCAAAAACGTCATCCTATGCATTACAAAGGTCCCCGCTTAATAGGATTTTCATTGAAAACCCGGCTATAAGCACTATAATTTTTTTCCCAAGAGCATGTGCTTTTATCCGGGAGTACTGTATCCCCATTTTCGGCGTGCCCCTAGAAAAATGTATTGACTTCAAAAATTAAGTTGAAAGAATATGTATAAAATATTTTTTCAAATCTCGACAACAACGAATTGGGTGCAAAACTATCCTATCCCTTAAGATGTAACAAACTGTACACATCCAGAAAATGTCATTGAAATCGGTTGAGTGGTTGCAGAGATCGACAACACCATAATGGTGCCGTGAAATAGGAATTGTGATGCTGTAAAATACATTAAACTGTTGTAACGAAAATTGATCCAAATATTATCACTTTAATAGTAACACAATATGAAGCATAATTAAAAGAATTCCAAAGTATGCCATTTTAAAATTTTAATGTTTGACATAGGTACATATTTAGTAAAAGAGATGAGCAGTGCAGTTATAGTATAGTATAGTATAGTATTTATTGTTTCCAATTCATTTGGAAACCAATTTAACAGCTCACTAAAATTCGGTTACAAGTCATACCCAAAATACAAATTTATACATTATATAAACTGTTACTGTTACGGAAACACGTCTGATCTGAAATATAGGAACAGAGCTTACACTATAAACAACAATTTCTACTTGGTTATTGACCCGATAAGTGGCGCTGTCGTCGAACTCCGAAAACAACCTACCTATTTCAATGAAATATTGTGCATGTATATGGCTGGTGCCCGTTTGAAAGATAGAATACCATCCTATAGGTGATACTTTGCAAAACATAACAGGTATAGGAAAACGGGTTGTTGCACCTTCCATTAAAAAATACAATCAAACGCTATTTCTAGAGTTGTATAATTAAAATTATTAATGGAAATTGTCAAAATAAAGAACTTTGCGAAATGCGAGCCAGGCTTAAAACGAAAGGTACGGTCAAAGTCGGGTGGCTATAGCTACATATAAAAGATACTGACGTAGGGTAGGGCGGGGCTAGTTGGGCCACGGGGCAAGTAGGCCCACTCGAATAACTCAGAAACTAAAAGTCCTACATGACAACGATGACACACAATCGAAGTGTGTGACTTACGGCCACAAGCCAAACTAGTTGAAATTGCATTTTTACTTTCAAAGGGGCGCGTCGTTTAAAATTTGTATTTTTAAGTGTAAAAACTAAAAAAAAAAATTATTTCTTTTCTTTCTTTTTTTGTGAAGCGGTGCAAATATCAGAATAAGGTAAACATTTTTCATGTGTCCCGTTATTGTATTTTATTTTTTCGAGTGTGGAATTGAAGTGTTTGGTGTAGTTGTTTCTTTGTGAAACAAAATGTTCAGCAAAGTCAGTGCGGGGTAAGTTGGACCGCCAGTGGTGAGGAAGAAAAAACATCTTGATTGGTTTTGTCTTATGTGTATAGAAGCATATTCAAAAAGTTTACCTGGGGAGGAGTGGGTGCAGTGTCACACTTGCCGAAAGTGGGCCCATTCAAAATGTTCCAAAATATGTCAAGGAAGCATCTTTATTTGCATAAATTGCAGTAACGATTATACGATTCATAATCTATAAAATAACTAGCAAACCCGGCGAACTCCGTTTCGCCACCAGATGGCTTCGTTTTTTGTAACATTTCGTTTGAGGATTAAAAGATGAACAAAAATTATTATTTTTTTCTTGTATTTGAAAATGGAAAATTTTATTTCATTTCACAACAGAAATGAATTAATTTCGATTACAAAAATGAAGTGTAATTTAGTTGAACTTCTCTAAGTAAAAAATGAAAGTTAATCCAAAGTAAATACTGAATCGAAGCGTTATACGTGTCCGCAAATTATCCGTTTCATTGAAGTGCTCTTTGGTAAACCACATTTTTTTTTTGGTCTGACGTTAACACAAACAAAGCGGATGGTTTCCCAACTCGTGAACACGCAACGTATAGCTGCCCATTTGAAAAACAATGATTTTCTAAATGAAAAAATGCTTGTAACTGTTCAATAATTGCTTCTTTTTAACTGTTGTGTTCCCTGTATATTCCACCGCACATTCAGCTGATCCACCATCGACGAAATGAAATATATTTGCAGAAATTGATGCGGTTCATCTGGTGTTGGCTGACCTGGTGATTTAAACTTAGTTTGGTGATTAAATAAATTTTGTTAGTAAATCAAATTAATTCAGTGCCTTTGGAATCATCGGGATGCGTGGAATCAAAACATCTTCTCCTCTATATTCATCGGTATGTCCGGAAAAACACGTCGAATGAGCTCTTCCTTAGAATCGCTCATGTGGCAGAAATCAGTGGGCAAAGTGATAAGTCCGGTCGAGATATCAACTGCAATCTTTTCATTACCAATGTCCAACAATTGCTTCGAAAACACATCTGCAGGTTGATCTCGTCAATCGGAGTGTCTTGACATGAAGCCACAAATTTGATGCTTTCAAGCACGCATTTAGTTCGTCAGCTGCAATTGATCGTGGGAATAACTGGAAGAGTCTCCCGAAAATCACCGGATAATACAACCATGGCTATTCAAAAAATGTTTTGATTGACACGAAGATCTTTCAACATCCTGTCCACCGCCACCATTGACCTTTTGTGGGGCCATCGTACATTCGACCCAATCGATCAATTTGCATCATTGTAAAATCTTCGCATTTTTTCTTCAATTTTTCAAGAATGTGTCTGGTTGATTTGCATGTTCAGTGGCAATATCAATGCTGAATGTGCAGTTCGGTAGCCTTCTAACAAAGTTGCTGTTTTTCCAGATGAAGCCAATGCCAGGGCAACTCATGCTGCGATCAAATCCGTGCCAAAAGCAATGAAATTAAGAAAGTTTTCGCAGTACCTCCGGGAGCACCCAGAAAGTAAATGCTACCAGTACTTTTGTTCACAGCTTCCATCAAAGAGTCATACGCAATCATTTGTTGTCGATTCAATTGCAGAACATTTTTACGAACTGCTTCGGCTATTGCTGCAGTATCGTATTGTTTTGTTGTTCTCTTTGCAATTCGTGGTTGAATGCATCGTGTATTGGACGATTAGGTGATATCATGCCCAACTGCGCACTTTATACGCCATCAATAAACACTAACTCTAAAAGAAATATTTGTAACTTTAACAGCCTAGAAGAAAACTAACCGCACCTATCAACTTGGTTGGTAAGCCTTCTCCCTTCACTCTCCACACCGGTACCGAAGGTGTTATGGTAGCTTTGAGCTGCCCTCCCCATAATGATCATAGTACCATGATTGTTACTCATTCATTTTTCGTAACAACCCCTTCGTGAACACTCAAAACGCTCAGCAACTCCTGTTGCCTGTCATCATTGTCCTCGTCATCTCAATCACCCCTCCATTTTAACGTACCCACCTATTCAAATGCAAGGATATTGAAAATAGGTACTTCCCAAACAAAAATGATGGATACAAACAAATCAAAGTATCTACTTCATTTCAAAAAGTTACTTAATGTAACATAGTAAACATAAACAAACTTATAAGGTGGCTAGCTATATCGTATATTAAAAAATAAATTTCAAAATTTTTGACAACAACAATTTGCTTGGAAAATCATTAAAATAATTGACAACAACAATATTGCTTTTAAAATTTAAAATATTTTTTTTTGTATTTGAAACTACTCGATTTTATCCAGTTTATATTTTTTTCAAAGTGCATTTCCCCATGAAAAACGAAATATGTGCCTACAACGCCAACTGTTGAAAATTTTCCGACTTTTCTTTTTTCATAAACCATCCCTGATTTAAGACGAACAAAACAAAATAAAAATCATTCAAATCGGTTGAGCCGTTCTGGAGTTATATCGTCAGGAAGGAAAACCCGACTTATTTTTATATAGTAGATATTTTTATTCTTATCTAAATTTATTTTATAGAACGTCATAAAGCGGTTTTTTATTTTCGTTTTTTGAAGTTTATGTTGTGTTTTTTCATTAAGTTTTCATTTTAAATACATTTTAGAAAGAAATTATAGCGTTTTCGTATGTTGTAAAAATTACTTTTCAGATTTTTAGGTTTCGGACCAACTTACCCCACTCACTGGTCCAACTTGCCCCGCTGGTGAGGTAAGTTGGACCACTTGGACTTGGTGTATTTGAGTCAAAATAATTATTTAACTGTAAGATAAATTGTTTTTTTGTTAATAACATTAAAAAGTCGAAGTTTCAATGTATCTATTTACTTTAGTTTCATAGCTTAATTATGAACAGATTGGAAGTTATGAAGCGTCAAAAAAAAAGTGGTCCAACTAGCCCCGCCCTACCCTACGTATGTGCACTCATAACTCGGGAACGGATCGTTCGATTTTTATGATTTTTAGTTTAGATTCGAATTGGCCCAAGGAACGACATAATGCTATACTTTTTATCGAGTAAACAAAACGGATAGTATCACTTCCATTAGGAATAACAAAAATTATGTAAAATTTTGAGTTTTTGTATTCTTTGAATGTTCCGGGCCTACCGCTACACAATTTGAAAAATGTCGGCCCATTTATAATTTTTTTTGAAACTTCAATGCACAGAATGTTTGCGAATTATGAAACACATCGACATTACTATACTTCAGTTATTTCTATTGTATAACTATAAGTTTTGAATAAAGAATGTGAATTGAACGAATAACATAAAGTAGCATGAGCTTTGTGCATGTTTGAAATTATTATTTTCATTCCATTAACGAATTCGGGCGGAACAAAGTTCGCCGGGTCAGCTAGTTATTAAAAAATATAAACCATTTTTATCTTTGTAATCACTTGATGAATTTATTAAAAACAAAAAGTTTTCATATTTTTAAATTTTTTGTTTGAATTAGGCTTTCATGTGGTTACAACTTAGATATAATTTAATCAACAGATTCAGCAGTTTAGTGTCTGTGCAAGACCTAGATTATAAACTTCACAGTCTCAGGTTTCATTCCTTATTTAAATTTAATTTTTTTTTCTAATTTTGT
The DNA here is from genome assembly GCA_949126925.1 of Cheilosia vernalis. Lineage (NCBI taxonomy): Eukaryota > Metazoa > Arthropoda > Insecta > Diptera > Syrphidae > Cheilosia > Cheilosia vernalis. The sequence continues at coordinate 49,765,400 of OX421358.1, forward strand.
AATTTCAAATTCAGGAGGATTCATTTGTGAATTCAAATTCAGGAGGATTCACTTCCATTGCTTCGTCTGTATCAATATTTCCGTAGCACATTCACCAGTTTTTTAGCTTGTCTCATTTTTTTACTTATCTCCCAGTCTCCCGAAAATTCTATGAAATCTTCCGATCTTCCAATATTTGATTTTAATTTTCTTAAAAACCTAAATACGAACATTTAAGAAAAAGTTTTGTGACGAATGAATGTAATACAATGGATTTGGCATTACCCCTTTTTTTAAATTTTCACACTGCCATTCCTTCAAATATATTTCTTTGCTCGAAAGAGAATGGTCTCTTTCAATTGTGTTTTCATAATTTTTAATTTTTTGTTAATTCAATGTTTTTATTATTGTTGTTAAGAGGAAAACCCTGAAATAAAACTTTAAATTTGTGTGCTATGAAGTAATGAGGTTTTTTTGATTTTCCCGATTTCTTCTCAATAGGTATGTTCTCGATATTTTTCCGAAACCTACCGATTTGTCGAGAAACATTTCTGGCAACAATGCGGTACTCCCCGGATATAAGCAACCCTCTTAATAGCAAAACCCTTTTAAAAGCAACAAATTAGTCAGTGGTGGGACTCAAAAACGTCATCCTATGCATTACAAAGGTCCCCGCTTAATAGGATTTTCATTGAAAACCCGGCTATAAGCACTATAATTTTTTTCCCAAGAGCATGTGCTTTTATCCGGGAGTACTGTATCCCCATTTTCGGCGTGCCCCTAGAAAAATATATTGACTTCAAAAATTAAGTTGAAAGAATGGGCCTTAGCAATAAAGATTTTTAGTTTCGACTCTAAATTTAAGTAGTTTACAGTGGCTATATTTTCTATACAAATTTCGCAATTGTGAGCTTCCGTAAATTTAAAGTCGAGACTAAAAATGTTTATTGCTAAGGCCCAATATGTATAAAATATTTTTTCAAATCTCGACAACAACGAATTGGGTGCAAAACTATCCTATCCCTTAAGATGTAACAAACTACACATCCAGAAAATTTCATTGAAATCGGTTGAGTGGTTGCAGAGATCGACAACACCATAATGGTGCCGTGAAATAGGAATTGTGATGCTGTAAAATACATTAAACTGTTGTAACGAAAATTGATCCAAATATTATCACTTTAATAGTAACACAATATGAAGCATAATTAAAAGAATTCCAAAGTATGCCATTTTAAAATTTTAATGTTTGACATAGGTACATATTTAGTAAAAGAGATGAGCAGTGCAGTTATAGTATAGTATAGTATAGTATTTATTGTTTCCAATTCATTAAAAAACTACATACATAACAAGCGTTTAATAAATAGATAATTATACAAAAAATAAATAAATAAATAAAAAACCGCCTATAACACAAAAATTTAATCAATTATAAATAACAAATATTAAATACATTATCATTTATTACTAGGTAATCAGATTAACCGTGAGTTGTTATCTATTTAAAAATTTGAATTGGAATGAACACTTTGTGTAAAGCCGCACAAAAAGGAAAGAGACGCATTTAAGAGAAGAGTCAATGAATGAATGGAAGTTATTACGTTACTACATGCGTTAAAAAATCAATGTCTGATGTAAGGAGTAACCAATTACGTAGAGATCCAAAGAATCTCGACTTTGATCCTATTTGACACCGTAAATCGTATGGCAATCTGTTGTAGATAAAGGGAGCTATATTAGAGGCAAATCGACGACAATGTTCCGTTCTAAATCTAGGAACTCTCACAGCGTTAGAAGAACGAAGTGAATGTAGGTCATATGCAATTGTGTTGGTATAACCACCTCGAAGATAGAACAACCTCAACACCTTGTAGATATATAGGTGTTGCAGTGGCATTATCTTGGTTGATTGAAATAAAGGTCGCGAAGGCTCCCAACTAGGTTTGAACAGCATCAACCTCAGTATCTTCTTTTGAGCTACAATTACCGGTTTCAAGTTAGTAATAAAAGCACTGCCCCAGCAAGAAATACCGTACTCCAAACGTGAATTGACCAATGCATAATATACTGTTAATAACAGATTAGGTGGTACAAGCTTGCGGAGATGGTATAAATTATTTAAGCCTAAGTAAATATTTTTCTTTAAAATGTCAATATGTGGTTTCCAGTTAAGTCTTCTATCTAGGGTAACACCTAGGTATTTAAATACAGAGACTGACTCAATAAGTGTACAATTATCCACGCAATTAGTATGGTCACATCTAATGCTATGAAGTGCAATCCCATTAATTGGATACTGATGTGTAAGACTAAAAGACATTACCTTTGACTTATTGCTAAGGACCATTTGATGATACCTAAACCAGTCATCCAATATATAAAGGTCGTTATTGATTTGCCCCACTAAATCATTGACACTGAGAGCAGAGTAAGATAGGGCTAAGTCATCAGCAAAGGCTACCATTTTACCATTTAAAGGCAGCTTAAAGATGGAATTAATGTATATAACAAAAAGCAGTGGGCCAAGAACAGATCCTTGGGGTACACCTACTGCAGTGCATTTAAGTGAATCGCTCAGATTTGAATTAACTCGAACATGTTGCGTTCTGTCACTGAGATAGGATCCAAACCAGCTATGAATATTATCTCTGAAGCCAAAACTATACAGAACATTCAATAGAATGCTATGATTAACTAAATCGAAAGCTTTGGTTAAGTCAAGAAACATACCAGCTGTTTTTTTATTCTTGTCGACTGAATCATAAACATTTTCTAAGAAGGATACAATTGCATCCTCAGTTGACTTGCCTTTACGAAAACCAAATTGAAGAGAACTAAGAAGTTCGTATTTATCAATATGCTTAATCATTCGATTGGTAACTATTTTTTCGAAAATTTAAGAAAAAAAATGGGAGGATTGAAATTGGTCTATAGTTGTTGGGATCACATTTATCACCTTTTTTATAAAGAGGTAAAATAATAGAAGTTTTAAGACACTCAGGAAAAATTCCAGTTGAAAAACTAAAATTAATTAAATACGTTAGTGGACTTATTATTGCACAGCATATTCTCTTGACAACCAAGTTACTAATACCATCATATCCACAAGACTGCTTGGGTATAAGTCGAGAGATCACATTAGCTACTTCAGCTTCATCAACAGCACCGAAGAAGAAAGAAGATAATAGTTGGGTATCTGGAAGAAAATCATATATGGTACTCGTAGTTTGAACTGGATGGATTTTACGAGATACATCTTTAAAAAAAGAATTAAGACCATTGCTCATCTCCCTTTCATTAGAAGTACTAACATTATCCGATAGATTGAGAGATTTTATTCTATTATCTCGCAAACCTTTTCCTAATAAATCATTAACTATTTTCCATTGTCGTTTGGCATTAAATTTATTCTCTTGAAATTGTCGCTTATAATAAGATTCTTTCTGTTTATTTATTTGCTGAATAATATTGTTTCTCAAAATAAGATATTGTTTTCTGACAGAGGGTATGTTTAAACGACTTTTATTTTTTCGATAAAAGAGATTTGTTTGCTTAATCATTTCGAGAAGATAGTCAGTCATCCACGGCTTTATTTTTTCCAAATTAGATTTTGGTTTTGTATATTTAAACTTGGTTAAACAGTCAACAATAATATTTAAAAATATACGGAAAGCCACCGACGGACAATTACAACTATAAACATCAATCCAATTAAAAGCAGATAGATAATTATTAAGATTAATAAAATCAATTTTAAAATATGTTTGTTCCTTTATATGAGGAGTTAAGATGGAATTATTTCTTCTATAATGGTTCAGGAAGTCAGGGAAAGAAATGCCAGTAGCATAGTGATCTGTTATATCCCACTCTAATAAGAAAGAACGAAATTTTGAAAAACTCCTATTTCTGAGAAAAATGTGGTCAATACATGATTGAGTGCCTTCGGTAACTCTCGTTGCAAGGCTCATAAATGACTCAAAGCCAAACGAAGACAGGAGGACAATATAGCTGTCACTACTCGAAGGGAGTCCCAAAATGTCAATATTAATATCACCTATAAGACAGGCGTTAGGGTTGTTAACACGAGATAGTATACCTTCCAAATCGACCATAAAAATATCCCTGTGAACAGCTTGCAACCGATAAACGCAGATAATATCCAAAATAAATTTATCAAATACTAGTTTTAATGTAATTGAATCAGAACTCCGTACATCAGGCACATGAATTGTTCACATACACGATAACTCCACCTGAAGAGTATTCTTCATTACAATTTGGATAAGGAGTATAACCTGGTAAAGAATAAAGACACAATTCACGGTTAAAAATCCAGACCTCTGTAAGAACTATTATTTGAGATAAAAATGAGAAGCAATGATGCAAATGAAAACAAAGATTATCGAAATTTTTTCTCATACTTCTTATGTTTAGGTGAAAAATAGTGAAATCATTTATATCAGAGTTAAACATAGAGCCTGTTATAGTTTCATTACATTCACCACTAGTATAAAGATCAAAAAATTCATTACAATTGAACATTAAATATAAATTAGTGATACAAATTGTAAGGTATCTGACTTAATCCAAATGATTAAGATCAGCAATGCTCTTAATAAAATGGATCTTCATACCAGTGGCACGCCTCATCACAATATTTCCATATCGCACCCAGAGAAATTGATAATTGCATTTCTTTTTAGCCTTCTTCGCCTCGTTCAAAAGATGTTTCGTCTCCGTAGTCAACCAGTCGTTGATGTAGATGTTGCCTTTAGTTAAAGAGAAGATTTCGTTAGAGTCGATGGGTTTTTTCTTCGCATATGTCGCAGCTAAGATCCGCTCTTTGATTCGCCTGTTGCGTAGCTGAACAACGATTGAGTCAGTCGATTTTTCTCTTCTCTTCTTTCTGTAGCAGAAATCCACATCATTAACAGTTAAAGCAGCATCAGTGCTGTGGTTGATCTTGATGATGTTCACCACTGTGCTTTGCAAATTTTCGTTGTCGATTTGCGGAACTTCACACAACTCAATGTAGTTTGCATGAATCAGCTTTTCGGTTTTGTTAAGTCTCTCCTTTGTCAAATTTAACTGAGACTTCAGCTCTTCATTTTCTTTTTTTTTATGATTTTTTTTTTTAATTGAATTTGCTTGAGTTTTATAAAAAAGTGCAATAGCAATAGCCCGGATGTTTTTTTTTTTTTTTTTTTATATAACAAACACGCGCTAAAGAGGTTGTGACTACTCTTATTGTATAGTTCGAAGTAGGTACACAGCGCGGGCGTTAAGGAAATTGGGATAGAGAAGATAGGAGATTCCGATGCACATTGGTTTTAAATGTCTGTAAATTGTACTGAGGGGGAAAGACCGAGCTGGGCAATGCATTCCACATTCGTGTTGTACGGCTTATGAAAGAATCTCTATATTTCATAGTACGACCGAAAGTAGGCTGGAGGGTAAACTGATGGGCATTCCTGGCTTAGCGAGTATTGCGGTTGAATTGTTGAAGGGGTGGAATGCAGCTGGCAATTTCATTTGAGCACTGTTTGTAAAAATAGCGATAAAACAATGAGAGACTTGTTACATTTCTGCGATGTTCGAGCGAATTTATAGAATTCGCTATATTTATGTCTCCAATGAGTTTTAAGGCACGATTTTGTATCCTATCCAGGAGGTGCAGTGAGGTTTTAGGGGCACCAGACCAGATATGAGAGTTGTACTCAAGTTTGGGGCGAATGAACGCCTTGTATATGGTAGCCAGATCAGAAGGGGTAAAATATTTCTTGCACCTTTTAAGGAAACCTAGACATTTCGCAGCGTTCTTGGCGACTTCGTGTATGTGGTCATTCCAACGAAGTTTGTCATGGACACACATACCGAGAATGGAAAGTCTTTCGGTTTCGGCGATGCAAGTGCCATTCATGGATAATGGCTGAGGATTCTGGTTTCGCTTTAATGACAACAGACAGCATTGTGTTTTGGAAGCATTAAATTCCACTCTATTGGCTAAACCCCATTTTATAATGCTGTCGAGATCGGAATTTAATGAGCTTAACATACGTTGCCGTTCCAGTTCTACGGCCGAAGAGCAGGGACGTGAGTCCTGGAATGAATATGAGAAGCTGAGGGTGCTGTCATCGGCGAAGGAGTGGATTGGATTAGAGGTTGCAGACAGGAGATCATTTATGAAAATGAGAAAGAGAGTCGGAGACAAAACGGAGCCTTGGGGAACACCAGCATTTATATGGTGAATTTCAGACTTGAAGCCATCCAATACAACTTGAATTGAATGGCCAGAGAGGTAGTTTCTAATCCATTGAAGAAGAGACGCATCGATCCCATATGCACGCATTTTCGATAAAAGAGCTTGGTGCCAAACTCTATCAAATGCCTTTGAAATATCAAGCGCAACAATCTTCGTTTCACCAGAGTGATGTAGCGATTGGTTCCACTTTTCGGTGAGATAAGCCATCAAATCACCAGTGGATCTGTTGCCACGAAAACCGTACTGCCGGTCATTAATGAGTTTTCGTGATTCAAGATATTTCATGAGCTGACGATTTATCAACGTTTCCATGACCTTAGAAAGAATGGATGTAAGTGCTATGGGTCGGTAGTTGGTGGGAGAAGAAGATTCGCCTTTTTTGGGGACGGGCTGGACAAATGCAGTTTTCCACCTTCTCGGGAAGAGTCCAGAAGAATAGGACAGATGGAAAAGCTTACGCAGTGGTTTTGCCAGCGTGGAAGAACACCTCTTCAGAACAATTGGGGAAATACAATCTGGACCAGCGGATTTATTTATGTTGAGATCATTAAGTACTCTTGCCACTGTACGAGTGCGAAAATGGATTTGTCCCATGGTGTATTCGATGCTCTCAAGTACAGGTAGAGGCAAAGCGCAATCTGGGAGCATTGAGCTGGCTGCAAAATGTGCAGCAAGCAGATTCGCTTTGTCTAAAGAGTTGACAGCTGGAATGTCATTGTAAATGAGCGTTGGGATCGAAGATGTGGCCGAATTCTTTATATTTTTTACAAAAGACCAACAGTTTTTACTACCCTTGGGACATTGTAGTATTTATTGCCTCAACTTTTGGTCATACGAGAATTTAACACGCTTGATAGTGGTATTGCAGTCATTTCTGGCTCGCTTGAACTTTTTTCGGTTTTCCTCAGATGGGTTGGCCTTATATGACCGAAAACTTAACTCCTTTTGTCTGATAGCCTCTTTACAGCTCGAGTCGTACCACGCATTTTCTTTCGGTATGATACTCTTTATCCTGTTAGGAATAAAGGATTTCATACCTAAGGTGATAATACTGGACACCATATCAGCGGCGGCATCCACGTCGTTATCGAGGAAGCATAACGACCAGTTAAAACTCTTAAAGAAGTTGTTAAGTCCGCTCCAGTTGGCTTTCTCGTATTGCCATACGGTTCTTTTCGGAGATTTTTCTTTAACTGTGTGGTTGGAGTACGAGAAATTAGCTGATATGATGCAGTGGTCCGACGAGCCTAAAGGCGATAATACTTCTAAAGAGTATTTATCAGGGTGGGAGGTAAATATCTGGTACGCGTGTTGGCTCATTTACAAGCTGGGTTAATTGATTTACCTCAGCGAAGATCTGAACATAAATTCCTTCGGGTGTTGTCTGTCTAGTATGTCGAAGCCAGTTAGAATTGTGAATATTGAAATCGCCCGCAATGACAATTTCAGTATTAGGATACAGGGAGACAATTCTTGTAATGGAGTCAGACAGCGCATCAAACTCGTTAAAAGTCGAGTTGCTATCTAGATTAGGGCTTCTGTAAATGAAACAATAATGAATGATTTGCCTACGGATGTGGAATTTCAGCCATATGAAATTAAATTCCGAATTGGAACATTGGCCATAAGAACCTGGAGTTTGGTAGGCAATATCATCACGTACGTAGATGGCGAGACCACGGTGGAGAAAGAATAAAGGCACTAAACGATACCCAGGTAAATCAAACTCCGATTTATCAGAATTTACACCCACCTGGGTCTCGCTCAGTGCCAAAACAGCTGGTTTATATTTAGCAACGTGGACGTACACCGAGAAGAGATTCGATCGTAGCCCACGAATGTTACACATGTCAACCCTAAAATTCCCCATCAATACAAAAAACAGACACCAAAAAACACAACTCCGACGCTTCTAAGCAGGGCTGTGAAGTGAAAATCCAATGTTAGATTCTCAAATCAAACTGTCATAGGTGTTATGCCCGTATGACAATTTGCTTTGGTCCACCAACAAAAACTTTCACACACAACCCGCTATCCGCCAGATGTTGCTCTCACCCACTCATTGCAATTGCCTTATGTACAACAGTACAAGCACAATCGCTTGTATGTTGGCGGGCGGCGATTGCAAAGACCAAGAAAGTGCAACAGCAAACGAGTTGGAATGGGAGATGAGGGATTCGCCCACGCTATGGTGTTTTTTTTTTCCTCTTGTGAGAGAGAGGATCCAAAATGTCAAAAAGGCAAAAATGAAAATTACTTGAAGTTAGTTGCGATTGTGCCTTTGGTTAAGCCGTGGACACACTTAAGATAATCTACTACATCTCGACCAATCTGACATTATGATCGACTCTGATCACCTAGTACTAATTTATGAACATGAATTTTTAAGTTATTTACATATAGTATACTTCATCATACAATGACAAACGTTGCCCCAAAACAGCTGTTACTTTATGAACTTCTCCAAGAGCGAAGGTTCTTGGACTCAACTACACCGTCATAAGGTAATTGAGTGATTTGACAATTTTCTATATCCCTGATTACGTAACGGTCGTGTGGCAGAGTCTTGTGGATGACATATGGTCCTCTGAATTTTGGAACAAGTTTCTTATTGGTTCCAATAGTTGTATCAACGTTCTTTATCACAACGTAGTCACCCTCTTTATAAGTTCGCGCTGGGTGGTAATGTTCCTCGAACTGTTTTTGATTATATTTTTGAACCTTCAGTATTGCTTCCGCCGCAGATTTTCTTAGTTTAACAAGATCTCTCTCTGCATTGTTTAATCCTTTCTCTTCAAGAAACTCAGTAAGTTTATCAACTATGACACCTCGTTGGTCAACGCCGAACAGAAGCTTGCTAGGAGTGGTACCTATTGATCTATTTACTGTCGACTTGTGCAAGTGTTTGTACCCAATTCGCATGTTGCATAGGCTCACTTAGCTTTCCTAACATGGGGGTTAAGATTCTATTAACTCGTTCCACCTGCCCGTTGGCCTGAGGTAAATGGACAGCAACTTTCACATGAGAAATGTTCAAGTCTAGAAGAAAGGAACTGAACTCCAACGACGTAAAACACGTACCTCTATCGGAAATCACTCTGGAAGGTCTACTGTAGTACTCGAAGTATTTCTTAAGAGATGCACATGCACATACCTCCTTTGTACTCATAGATACTACTGGATACAATTTTACGTATTTTGTGAAAGCGTCAACGACCAGGAGATTATGTTTCCTTTTCGATTGGATAGCTGGCAACGGGCCGAAATGATCAAGATGGATTGTGTGGAATGGAAGTGGTTCTTTAGGAATGTTAAATAAGTTACGCTCACGAGAGTGAGCCGGAGAAGAGTGCATTATACATCGAATGCAGTTCTTTAAGTACTTTTCTATTTTGGACTGTATTTCTGGAAACCAAAAGTGCATACGCATCTGTTCACAGCATTTAGTTAATCCCAAGTGACCAGTTTTCTCGTGAACGTGTCTAATGAGGTTTGTCTCCATATCGGAAGGGACGTATAAGCAAAGTCGACTACTACCCAGTTTTCTAAAGACAATACCATCTTGAAGTACATATGATTTAGAGTTTTCGGTACACAGTTTATCCTTCAAAGCGGAGATAATTGGATCACGATTTTGCGAAGCCGTCAACTGGAAATCGATATCCTCAGAGTTTATTACAGATATCATATGACATCGGCTTAGGGCGTAAGCGTGACCCATATTGACACCACTTCTATGTTTAACTTTATAATTGTAGTTCTCTAGCTCAAGAGCCCAGCGTGCAATACGTGGGTTGACATTTAGCGTTAAAGTGAGCGAACTACATCCGAGACAATAGTAAATGGAATCCCTTCCAGGTACACTCTAAAACGGCGAAGAGCGGATATAATTGCTAATGTTTCGAGCTCAAAGCTATGGTACCTTGCTTCTTGAGCTGTGGTGCTTTTCGAAAAAGTAAGCAACCGGGTGCAACTTTTTATCATCCTGCCTTTGAAGAAGCACTGCACCGTATCCCAACGAACTTGCGTTGCAATGAAGCTCGGTTTCACATTTTGGGTCATAAATCGCCAACACTAGTGGGGAAGTCAACCAGCTTTGTAGCTGTCGGAAAGCGTTTTCACATTCTCCAGAAAAGTTAAAGCATTTATCACCTTTCTTCATAAGCTCATATAGGGGTCGAGCGACACGAGAAAATGAGTTAACAAAACGCCTAAAATACGAACTTAGGCCTAGGAAAGAATGTAGCTCTTTAGTATTTTTGGGAAGGGGGTACTGCCGTATAGCCTTTATATGCGAATCACTAGGCTGGATGCCCTGATTGGTCACTCTATATCCTAGGTACTCTATTTGTGTGCATGCGAAACGGCATTTGGAAAGCTTGAGTTCTTCACTAAGTATCTGAAGATGTTCCGGGATGTTTACACTTGCTATTAATATATCATCCATATAGGTATACAACAATGAGCTTAGTTTCAACAAACCGTAGCAGCACGCGAGTAACAAAACGTTGAAAAACACTAGGGGCATTCTTGAGCCCAAAAGGCATTCTTAAGAATTGGCCATCTGGTGTGACAAAAGCAGTGAAACGAGTAGAACCAGGGGATACCCTTACCTGGTGAAACCCGCTTCTAAGGTCCAAAAGCGAAAAAAACTTCTTTCCTCCTAAATATTCAATGCAGTCTTCAATTAATGGAAGAGGATAGTTATCACGAATAGTATATTTATTCAAAGCACGATAGTCTATACACATTCTGGTTTCACCGGATTTTTTCTTAACAAGAACTAGGGGTGAAGCGTAAGGGGAATCACTAGGCTTGATAATACTCCGCTCCAATAAGTCCTTAACAATTTCATTCACTACCTTTTTTTCAGCAAAAGAAAGCCGTCTCGGACAACAATATGTTGGGGTATCTGTCGCAAGTCGAATTTCCATTTCATAATTTATTGGCGCTATCTTTGATTTATCAGTTCAAATAATAATCCCTAATAACTAAACGCACTTTATTAGCAGTCAACTGGTCTAGCTCCGGATTAACTTCAATATCGTCAATTGGTTCCACTTCTATTGCAAAGATTTCATGTTCAAATGAATCATAGGACACTAATTCCGATGTATCATAAGCACTTTTCATAAGAGGAGTTTTAAGCGCGGAAGTTTCTTTATAATTGCTAACATAATCAAACCCAGTTAGAGGAACGGAATCATTTTTGACAGAAGATTCTTCTTTACGAGGAAACCTTTCCAAGTCAACGAGTGGAATATCACCACAGAACTCATTGCCATTTCTACAATCTCTACCTACTGTAAAAGCTGTTTTGTCATTTAAGGTAACTGGAAAGTAAGTGCACAATTGAAGATTATTTAATGTTTTTTTATTTGTAACCGATGTGAAAAGTTGCTCTGAAGATTCATTGACTTTGTATTTCATTTGTAAGCTAATGTTAAAATCTTGAAGAACATCACGACCAATTAGTAAAGGCATCGGTGTTATTCCATCTGGAATGATCAAAAAGAAAACTGGTTTTACTTGAGAGGCAAGTTTAAGATAACATAGTATCCTACCGTATGTGTACCTACAACTTAAAATCTCCTAGGCCCTTATAGTTTGAATATACTAAGCTTCCTATTTGGATGTCTTCAGGCAACACGGATTTCTGTATAAAACTAATTGGACTACCGGTGTCCAGAAGAGACATAAAATTATTAAAGTTTGTGCACTTATTTTCACTTAAAGCAAAGGCAACGCTTACCATTTATACGGCATTAAGTTTGTATGAAATATCATCGGTGCAAGTATCTTCGTCCACAGCTCCAACTCGTCCTCGTCTTGGCACCTTCGGGTAATTCTTATAAGTGTGTCCAGTCTCAGAAGCGGAAGCAGGAGCCAGTGGGTCGCTTCTCTTTTGGACAATTTGCAGCAATGTGCCCGTAAGTGGAACAATTGAAGCAACTTGTTGTGCCGGCTGACGTCGTAGATGTTGCACTCTGGCCTGTTGTTGTTGTTGCTGCTGTACTTTTTATTACAGTTGATGGCTTCGTCACTCTCCTCTTCTCATAACGCAGAAGAAGGTGCTTTAACTCTGACAGTGACTTAGCAGAGTAAAGTATAGATACATTTGATTGTGTGTCACCGAGTCCATCTATGATAAACTCAATTAGGTCCGCATCGTCAACATCCCCATATGCAGCTAACTCTTGCATTGAGAGGACGTAATGCAACAACGGTTCATCACGACGACGTGACCTCTGGCTTAGCTGGCGATATATTTCGTGCTTGCTGACTCGTGGATCGAATTCTTCCAGAAGGAGTTTCCGCAACGCCGCCCAGCAATCCACTCGAACTGTTCGTAAGAGAACTTTGGCAGTACCTTGCATGAGCCGACGTGCAGACAGGTACTTCACACGCTCATTACATCCCAATGAAAGCACAACATCTTCGAAGTCCGTAATCCATTTACGGACGCTATAAGAATTATCACCAGAGAAAGAAGGAATGGCGTTCTCAATATCAGAGAAGTCGACACGTCTCTCTGGTTGACATACGGTTTCCATCTCAGACAATTCCTTCTTCAGTTGGGCGATTCTCTTACGTCTTTCCAATCGTTGGAGTTCTTTCTCCTCTTCAGCATCAAGGTGGGAGGTTAGATCCTCTAAAATGTCGTCTCGGTTTAAGGCGCCTGCAGTGATGGAAGTACCTGCAAGTAGAGGGGCAGAAGTATTACCATCGAAATTTATCGGAAGGCTATCGGCAATTTCTGAAGAGCTGATGACACAGTTTTTAACGGCGATGGGGACAGAGGTTCCGGCAGCAGCGTTAGCGGAAGTCTCACTGCAATTTTTGGCAGCGGTTGTGGCAGAAGTTCCACTGCGGTTTGCGGAAGTCTCAATGGGGTTACCAGAAGCCCAAACTGATTTACATGAAGCCATGTAGGCGGAAGACTCTCCGAAATTTGTAGCGGCAGTTGTGACAGAAGTTTCGATGGGGTTTCCAGAAGGCCAAGCAGATTTAGCGGAAGTTTCTACGGCGAGAGTAGTGCATGTTTCATCGCAAACGTTTGTAGTGACAGACGTTGCACCAACAATGGCGATGTTATGTTCTGAAGTATTATTATTTGGTGCACTGGCGACAGCATCGTCGTTGGCCACTGAAGCTTCACTTGGCGTATTTTCCATGACTGAGTTGTACAGCGATCTGATTTCCACTAGAGTGGCTGTACTGGGTATATCGATACCAGCTGAATGCAAGGCTTCAAGCAATTGAGCTTTGGTGAATTTTCTTGTTGCCCGACACTACATCTTAAATTGTATTTTATTGGTTTTTTTCTTTTCATTGAATTTGATTTCACAATTAAACGTGTTCTTCTTTCTTGAGTTTTATAAAAAAGTGCAATAGCAATAGCTCGGATGTGAGAGAGATTATCCAAAATGTCAAAAAGGCAAAAATGAAAATTACTTGAAGTTAGTTGCGATTGTGCATTTGGTTAAGCCGTGGACACACTTAAGATAATCTACTACAGAATGAACGAATATTAACGCAAGATGGAGTGAACCAATAAAATCGTTTACATCGGATTCATTGACATTTTCAACTGAAACATATATGGAATACATTACACGAAAGAGAATTTCTTTTGTTTTTGATGTTACCTACATGAAGCAAACTGTTCATGTGCACGAAAATGTTTAAACGTTTCTATCTTACAGAATGTCGGCCCAGAACAACAACAATACGATTTTCCTTGTTTTGTAAGTTGTAGCACACGTGACACGTATAAAGGCAGACAAAAGAAAAAAAACATATTAGGGTTTCTGTTTTTTTCATGTTTCGATAAAAAATTTGGCATTCATTAATATCTCATCTCTTGTAAAATTATTAAGCTTTTTAAAGAGCATTTTTTTAAAGTAAGTTTCGTTTTCATATCCCAATTCTTTCCATATGGATAAGACATCTGCATATTTATTGTCTGTGGTAGTAGTGTAAGTTGTTGGTGTAGTAGTGTAATAAAGCAAACTTTCAGCAGTGGTTCTTATTTCACTTTGACAAAGTGAAATAACGCCAAATTAGTCTTAGTACGCTTTAAATTGTTCAAATTGACTTAGTTTCGCTTTAAGTCAGTGGAATAATTCGAATCGATAAATCTGGGGGCAGATTCTGTAAGGCGAAACGATAAAACGTTTTCGTGTGCACGAAGAAATTTGCTTGTGTAACATATGGCCAATCATTCGTGCGCACGAAAACGTTTTATCGTTTGACTTCTGTAAGGTCTGGCCCCTGGTCTCAATTGTTTTCTTGTTTGTAATATTTTTTACTTAACATGTGTTTCCAAAGAGATTGTTTAATAATAACTAGGAAAAATGAAACGAAATAATAAAAATTCAATACAAAAAAAAAATAATTGTGGCAACATTATTTTACAAGGTTCTCTATTTTATCATGACATGCCAAAATCAGCCATAACATTTTCTAGCTTAAAAATGTCTGAAACATCTTATATTTCGATAAGCCGTATAGTTGCGTATAATTAAAGTAAATTAGTCTTATTTTCCAACATTATTTGGCGTTATTTCACTTTGTCAAGGTTTGAAAGACCAACTGCTGAACGTGGGCTTTATTAAACTATTTAAAAGCGAAATAAGGCCAATTTTTTTAAAGTTGGTCTTATTTCACTTGGCCTTATTTCACGGCACCCACCATTATACACCCTACGCACAAATTCACGTATGTTTACTATCGGCCTTACCAATAATCAACTTTAGTCTGGCACTTTACGAAAAGACTCCACACTTTCCAAAATCCCTTTACCAATAAACAAATATAGTTGCCAGACTATCGCTAACTGTAGGGTTAAATGTTAGTGTTGAGAAAGCTATGTTTATCTCGGGCATTAGCTAAATAAATCCTCCCTTATGTCATTTTGAAGACAAGTGTTGCCCAACCATCCAAAATCGCGGTGTTAAATTTCGAAATAGGAGAAAATTTAATACGATGTTGTTCAGCCTGAGCCTTTACAATTATTAATTAAATTTTAGTAAATTGTGAATGTTTTCTAATTTTATTCGTTGCAAGTCTAAATTTGTACAAATGTATGCAAAATATTGAAAAATATTGCATTTTTGTTTTATTTCTAAACACGTGAAGGATATATTTCTGTGTTTTTTTTTTGCTGTTTCATCTTGTTTTACCGCTTGCTTTTTGATTGGTTTTCCTTTTTAAATAGTTGCTTAATAAAAACTAAATTGTATATAAGTTTGGGATATTTCCAAGACTTTCTTGACAGTCGTCGCAAATAGAATAAAATATCTTGACGGTTGGACGGTTTTTGCAACAATTCTCAGTACCTACATTAGGCGACTCAGGTATATATTTATATTTTGTTGCAACGAAACAATTTTCAAACTCCTTGCAAAAGGTGTTTGTTTACCAAGAATGAGGATCTCTAATGAGACAATGGTTGATGTGAAAAGGTTTACTTCGCGGAAAATATAGTTATAAAAATAGAATTATCAGCACTCAGCAAAATATAGGTACATGCAAAAAACAAGTTTATTAACTTCTGGATGGGTAGTACGAGAATATGTGTGCATTAAAATGTGCGTTTTATATTTTTCATTTCGAATTTCAACTTTTGTCGGTTTCTAAGTTTCCCGAATTAAGTAATATATAAGCCACAAGATTTTTTATAGGTTAAATTGTATTTATTTCCAAACCCGAAAGCGATAAGTTCTTAACACGCTTCTTACGTACGATTGTAATTTATTCTGAAATGAATGAGCCAGCTATCATTTCTATTTTCAAAAACATTCATTTGCTAACAACGCAATTGTGATGTTTAGACCATTAATAAGGTTTGATTTGCATCGTCAGCCTACGAATAAATGAAACCATTCAAATAAACTGTGCTCCGTTTATTGAATATTTTGAAAGAGATTTTATAACGACACAAATGCACTCATAAAGAAATCGCGAGGTAGTATTATGCCGAATTCACAATGTCGCGTTGAACGCGTGCGTGCGTCGTCGAGCTTTGACACGCTTTATCGAAACTTTACGATTTTAAGTGCCAAAGCGCGCGAGCAACAATTTTGTAAAACGAAATGCTGCTTTGAAGCGAATGCGCGTTGAGAGAGTAGAGTATTCACCGAAATGGAAAAAAAAAACATATATAACAGCATAACAAGCAAAGAACAACCTTAAAGTGGATACACGACCAATGATTAATATTTTTTATCAAAGAAAAACATAAAAAATCAGTAATTGCTCAAGAAAAAAATTGAATACGTCATTTACACACACTAAATTTATTAATCGGCATTGAAAAAATAGAAAAGTGTTCTTTAAAATAAAAATTTGGGGATCTGTGCCACTCCATCTAATCAAACGCGCGTGATAGTAGAAAGTAGCTCTACTCAGGCGTCGCGTTGAACTTTACGATATTTACGATCTAAAGTCGACTCAACGCCTGAAGCTGTATTTTGTGTAGCAGCATATGAACGCTTTGTTTCTACATAATCTGTCAACGCACGCACGCGTCAACGCGACATTGTGAATTCGGCATTAGAAAACAATGGAAAGCGTACCATAAAAGAACTGAAAATTGTGTCCGATCGAACGATAGGGCATTACTGATTTGCATATGATGTTTGACAGATCAGCTGATATTTTGTGCATTTCCTATTTTGTGTTTTGTTTTTTGCTTATAATAAGTCTCAAAGAGCATTGAAAAGATATGTGTTGGGCAAATTTAATTGTAATTTATGTATTCCTTCTTTTAGAATAAAATCCTCCTTGTAAAAGAGACCATTGACCTTGTTTTTCACGAAAACAAATTATGAAATTTGAATTCTGCAATGACAACAAATGTAATAGATTCTAAGGGCCGATTTTTCAATAGTCAGATAAATCGCCTGATTGTTAACTAACGATTAAATTTACTTGACTCTTTATCTGCTAGATATAAACTTTGAGTTTTTCAATCATAAAATAAAAGCTAGATAACTATTCGAAGGTAAAGTTGTGTGAGTGAGACAGATGGATTGACTATATGCTGTGTTAAAGCATAGAGGATAGTCATGTTCAAAGCTTGACGTCTGTTAAGAATAATGGATGTAAGAGTAGTTGTCTATGCTATATAATAAGTAACGATCACTCTGAAAGGATTTAAAAATTTGTATGTTTTCGCTAATCACCCTTTGTCTTATATATTTGCATGTCCGAAAAAGGATCTATAATAGTTTATTATCCTTTTTGTATACTTCCAGTAGTTTTTATGTTTATGGTGCTTGTAAAAGGATCTAGAAGGGTTCATCTTTTTAGTTATTTTTTCTTCCTTTTATGACACTTTTAAAAGGATCTACAAGTGTTTATGATCCTTGTCCTTTTTTAATGGTTTCTAGCATACCTGCTAGTCAGCATTTCGAATAGATGCTTTATGGGAAATGCAAAAAGGAGGATCAGTGGTGAACGCCAGAGAGTTGGAAAAGTGTTCTGCAGGAGTTTACTTCTATATAATCACTAGCCGTTTTAGTTTCAGTGGCAAACATTTTAAATTTGCAATGGAAAACGCTAAAATTATATTTGCTAAATTTTCCAATTTGACAATTCGCCGACTTTAACTAGAGATTTATATTTTATCCGTCTCACAAAGGGGCAGATATCTTTATGAGACAGTTAGCTGTTATATTCTTCGAATAGCTGCTATTCGACTATTGAAAAATGGATTTATGTCTTATCTGACAGTTAACCCCTATCTGGTTGCCTATCTGACTATTGAAAAACCGGCCCTAAGAAAGTTGTCGGACTAGTAAATGTGGAGGTCTAATTTTTTATTGGTACCATTTCACAAATGCTGTACATTTTTACTAAAGCTGACATCTAACTAGTTGTCGACATTAGTGATTGATTATTAGTAAGGCCGTATGCCTTTAACTCATGAACCAATACCCATACAAACTTCGAATATACATACAAACATTGGTATTAGCTTCGCGTGTTACAGAGAACATCAAGATCAAACACAATGCGACTTAATTTTATAAATAACTAGCTGTACCCGCAACTTCGTACGCGACGTGAGACTGTGTAATTTCCAATAAAAGAGATACTAATAGTTAAGTTTCAATACATGAGATAATTATATTTTTTATGATAATTTTTGTACAAAGCTTCTTGAAATACAATATGTATTTGAGGTTCTGTTGCCTGGAGCATACAAAAATTTTTACCCACACCAACAATAAATCAAACAACATAATCCACCAATATCGTCTTTACTTCTTGAATTCTTCAATTCTTTACTGTAAGGTAGGTATTACCGTAGGTACTATAACAACCGTTAAAACAAAAAAAAAATATATCAGGCACTCCGGGAGTGCCGACAGAAGTTATTACTTGAACATTTACGTGTGTATTTTTCGAATCGTCAGGAATTCTACTGCGCAGGAAATATTTAAAACTGTTTTGGGAGTAAAAACAGCGAACAAAAAATGGACAACAGCGCCACCTATCGGATCCAAACTATCCTATCTTTCTAGCTGCATACAACCATGCACACAAACAAAGTTTCATTGAGATCGGTTGAGTTTCTCAAAAAACTCGACAACAGCGCCACCTATCGGGTCAAAGACTATCCTATCTTTTTAACTGCAGACAACCATGCACACAAACAAAGTTTCATTGAGATCGGTTGAGTTTCTCAAAAAAATAGACAGCAGCGCCACCTATCGAGTCAAAAACTATCCTATCTTTCTAGCTGCATTAAACCATGCATACAAACAAAGTTTCATTGAGATCGATTGAGTTTCTCAAAAAATCGACAACAGCGCCACCTACCGGGTCCAAAACTATTCTATCTTTTTAGCTGCATACAACTATGCACAGATACAAAGTTTCATTGAGATCGGCTGAGTTTCTCAGAAAATGGACAACAGCGCCACCTATCGGGTCCAACACTATCCTAACTTTCTTGCTGCATCCAACCATGCTCACATACTACAAAGTTTCATTGAAATCGGTTGAGTTTCTCAAAAAAGTCGACAACAGCGCCACCTATCGGGTCCAAAACTATACTATCTTTCTAGCTGAATCCAACTATACTCACATCCAAAGTTTCATGGAAATCGGCAGAGTTTCTCAGAAAATGGACAACAGCGCCACCTATCGGATCCAAAACTATCCTATCTTTCTTGCTGCATCCAACCATGCTCACATACAAAGTTTCATTGAAATCGGTTGAGTTTCTCAAAAAAAGCGACAACTGCGCCACCTATCGGGTCCAAAACTATCCTATCTTTCTAGTTGCATACAACCATGCACACAAACAAAGTTTCATTGAGATCGGTTGAGTTTCTCAGAAAATGGACAACAGCGCCACCTATCGGGTGTCGGTTTCTCGGTGTCGATGACGCGGTGTCGTTATAGAAGTAACCCGAATTCATTGATTTCTTCCCATCTAAAAGTGCCCAACGCGCCTAAAGAAGTAATAACTTCAAAAAAAAAACCTTGAACTCAATTTCTATATACACCACCATATGTACGATTGTACGTCCATCAGCGCACGTCATCAGCCACCTGCGCATTTCCTCAGAAACACATTGTCGTTGTTGATTACATTTTACATACACATTCACGTCGCATACTTCTCTTTCGTTTCACTTAATTCGGAGAAAACACCACGCAGTTTTTTTTTTACATGAACGTGCTTGTGCGATGTGCGCCACCCAACCACCCCAAAGCAGAACAACGATCAAGAACCGCGGTTGCTGATATAGTTCGATTTGAGAAAATAAATTTATTTTTTTCGTGTTAGAGTTTAGGTTGTAGCTCAGCTTCTAGAGTACATAGAAAGCTGATTGATGGCTTGAAATAATTGTGAAAGTGTTGGCTCTCCTAAGGATTTTGTTTTGTTTGCATTGATTAAGAATTGTTTGAGTAATGGCGAATTAAAGGCAGTAAAGCCAGGAAAAAAAAACACATTTTAGTCAAAAACGCTCCCAAAAAATAGGCTTGACAATGAAAGGAATAGCCTATGTGCTTCTCAGAATCTTAACTAACATTTCAAAAAAAATTTCATCAAAATCTGTACATTTGTTTTCACGCCAACCGCGAACATATGAAAACGGCTACAGTTTTATTATATTTATAGATTATTGTTATTGTATTATTGTGGTCGCAGTGGCTTAGTGGTTAGTGTGTTGGACTACTAAGCGAGGGGTCCAGGTTCGAATCCCACAAAAACCCAAAAATCCAACTCAGGGTTTTTTTCACTGCGCCACCTCTCGCGAACGTCTGACATACATCCGAGAGTATAACTGTCATGAAGGAGCTTCTCAATCGGCCCGCTTGGAACCGGCATAAAATTGTAGATCCCTTCCATTCGTTCCAAAAATTAAAAACTCACACAAAACGAATGGTTGCGAGAAGCTAGGCCCTGGGTCCCTACAGACCTGTTGCGCCAACTATTATTATTATTATTATTATTGTATTATTAGATTTTAGAAGTTAATTGAATTTAAGTTAAAAACGAAACGTGTGCCTACAGCGCCACCTGTTAAGAATTTTATGATTTTTTATAAACCATCTCCGATTCAAGACGAACAAAACAAAACAAAAATCATTCAAATCTATTTCCTTCTACATTTAGAGACACAGGAATCTCAATTTTGACTTCGGTGAAAGGGTTGTAGGGTCAACAAAGCAAGGCAGGCATGCTTGTTAAAGCCTGTGCTTAGCTCGTCGTTGGAGTGGGATCTTCTGCTTGGCTTGCGGACTACCGTACTTTTACATGCCTGAATTTTGATGCGAAAATTTTAAAATTTGTTGGCATTAAAGGGATAGGAAGAAAATTGGGAAAGGATTAACTCTATACAAAATATTTGTAACTTTAATAGCCAAGAAAAAAACTAACCACACCTATCAACTTGGTTGGTAAGCCTTCTCCCTTCTCTCTCCACACCAGTACCGAAGGTGTTATGGTATCTTTGAGCTGTCCTCCCCATAATCGTACTCACGAATGAGCAGAGCACCATGATTGTGAACATTCAAAACGTTCAACAACTCCTGTTGCCTGTTATCATTGTCCTCGTCATCGCAATCACCCCTACATTAATTTCAACTTACTCACACATCAAATAAATCAACGTATCTACTCCATTTCAAAAAGTCACTGAATGTAACATAGTAAACATAAACAAATAAAAAAAATTTCAAAATTGTTGACAACAACAATTTGCTTGCAAAATAATCAAAACAATTGACAACAACAATTGCTTTTAAAATTTCAAATATTTTTTTTTTGTTTTGGAAGTTTCACTACTCGATTTATATCCAGATTATTTTTTTTCAAAGTGCTTTTCCCCATGGAAATCGAAATGTGTGCCTGTAACGCCACCTGTTGAGAATTTTCCGACTTTTCTTTTTTCCTAAACCATCCCTGATTCAAGACGAACAAAATGAAACAAAAATCATTCAAATCGGTTTAGCAGTTCTCGAGCCTTTACCCGACTAACACACAACGATTGATTTTTATATAATAGATATATTATAGATAGATGTATATTTAAAAATTGACAACTTAAACCAGAATCATATTAATGATATTCCAGTCCTAGCCGATCAAAAAA
The DNA here is from genome assembly GCA_949126925.1 of Cheilosia vernalis. Classification (NCBI taxonomy): domain Eukaryota; kingdom Metazoa; phylum Arthropoda; class Insecta; order Diptera; family Syrphidae; genus Cheilosia; species Cheilosia vernalis. Next base: position 49,787,264 of record OX421358.1, read on the forward strand.
AAACAGAAGCTCCTACAACGCTTGTCCTTGTATACTAAAAAAAAAGGTGTAGGTAAGAGTAAGATAGTACATTAGACGCTTACAACTCTCTAACCAGGGCGTACATTCTGTAAGGTGGAAACGTTTAAATGTTTTCGTGCACACGAACAGTTTGCTTCATGTAACATCAAAAACGATAGAAATTCTGGTGGGCGCGGAAAAAAAACGAACGAACACATTTTCTTTGACGTTTTCGCTTTTCTTGCTTCATGTAACCTTAAAAACGAACAGATTTTATCGTCTCCACGAAAGAAAACAAACGACAGCTATTTTGTTGACGTTTATCCTTTTCCTATTTATTCTCTTTGAGTTTGGTGATTTTAACTTTTAAGATTGTGCTGAATATTTTACTAGAATTGCTAACAAACTATTTTTTGTTGACCAGCGAAAGCGACGAAAGTAAAATGGAAAATGAACACGTAAACTTAAAAAAAATTAGAAAAAATCTGCGAGATTGTTCGAATCCTCTCACATTACCTGACAAAAGGTTGGTTTATTTAAATTTGGTTCTTAGTTAGAAATTTATTTTTTTCTTTTAGTTTTGTTCAACGTTTTAGGTTAAACATAACTGCAGTTAGAGAATCCTGACGAGGATCTCTTAAAAAAAAACAAATATTGGTTGCGCCAATGGATGTGGTAATCTTCTAAAGATGCAGTAGCCCGTGCTACCAACATGCACGGTTCGCAAGCCCGAATAATCGATGCCAGGAATGCGCCTACGTACTAATCCACACCCAACACACTTCAACCACTATCCCCGCGGGACTGCCGTTAGCTATTACTTCGCGGGGCTGGTTAGCATTCAAGCTATTCGAGTTGTGTCACCTGTTTCTGGTGTTTCTGCCCTCTAAGGCTTCTACTGTGGCTTTTCTATGCTTTTCAATTCTCCGTAGCTCGTTTTGTACGATGGTTATAAAATTACATAATTCCGCCCAATTCTCCTGTGATTGCAACATGTGGTTGACGGTTTCTGACGGGCTGGGCAGAGTAGTTCTCCATGCCATGAAGCGGGGGCAATAAAATACCGCGTGCTCGGTATCTTCGGATTCATTAACACATTCGGGGCAAGATGGTGAGCTGTCATGCCCGAAACGGTGCAGATATTTCCGATAGCCACCGTGGCCCGATAAGAACTGCGTAAGGTTATAATTGCAGTCTCCATGTTCACGTTCTATCCATTCCTGGATTATCGGTATGAGTCGGTATGTCCATCTTCCTTTCGTTGTGTTATTCCATCGAGCTTGCCACATTGCTATTGACGCTGCCTTCTCTTCGATTTTAATCTTTTTGATTTCACCACCATTGTATTGGTTTAAGGCTCTTCTATTATATATCCTTAACATTTCGTCAGCAAGAATATCGACAGGAACCATTCCAGCTATTACAAAAGCAGCCTCGTCCGATATGGTTCGAAAGCCGCTAATTGTGCGTAGCGCGGAGAGTCTGTATGTCGATAAAAGTTTTCTTTTGATTTCCTTTGTCTTCAGTGCCTGCGCCCATACTGGAGCTGCATACAGTAAAACTGATGTAACAACTCTGGAAAGTAGGATCCTTCTTGCGTATCCAGGTCCACCAAGGTTAGGCAGTATGCGCGATAGAGCACCTTGCATTTGCGATGCTTTCTTGGCTATATAGTCTACGTGTGTTTTGAACCGCAGTCTATTGTCCAGCATTACTCCGAGGTATTTAACCGCTTCCTTGGACCTGATTAATTGGTTACCAACCTGAAAGTTGGCGAACTCTGCAGTTTTTCGACTTGTTATGAGGACAGCTTCTGTTTTATGATCTGCTAGTTCTAGGCTGGCTGTTACTAGCCAATCTTTTATCCGGGCAATTGCTTCGTTTGTAGTGGATTCAACAGTATGAATGTGTTTACCCACTGTCACAACGGCAATGTCGTCGGCGAATCCAATTACCGTCACTCCCTCAGGCAACGCTAATCGTAGGACCCCATCGTACATGATGTTCCACAGTAATGGTCCTAGGACTGATCCCTGTGGAACTCCTGCAGTGACGTTGTAATATTTTACCCCTTCATCTGTATGGTATCTTAACTTCTTGTTGTTAAAATAGTTCATCAATATACGCAGCAGGTAATACGGTGTATCCATTCTAGCGAGAGATCTTCTAATGAACGACCAGTTCGCAGAGTTAAACGCGTTTTTAACGTCTAACGTTACTACTGCGCAGTACTCCTTTGTGCCGTATAGCCATCTTTCTCCTTCGATAGCACCTTTTGCGATATTAACTACTGTCCTTATGGCATCAACAGTAGATCGCATTTTTCTGAACCCAAATTGGCGGTCTGAGAGAGCTCCTTTCTCGTCTGCCTCTGCGAGTAATCTATTATAGATTATCTTCTCGAGGATCTTTCCCATAGTATCCAGTAGGCAAATTGGGCGATAGGACGATGGTTCTCCTGGAGGCTTCTTTCCTTTTGGTTGGTCTAACTCGTTCGTATTGGTTAAAATTAAACACGGATACCGAAACGTTATAAAGGTTTATTACTTGCTCCTCTTAAGTCAGAATTACGACTAAAAACTTATCTCTACATTAATGCCATGTGAGAGAATTCGAACAATCCCGCAGATTTTTTCTAATTTTTTTTAAGTTTACGTGTTCATTTTCCATTTCACTTTCGTCGCTTTCGCTGGTCAACAAAAAATAGTTTGTTAGCATTTCTAGTAAAATATTCAGCACAATCTTAAAAGTTAAAATCACCAAACACAAAGAGAATAAATAGGAAAATTATAAACGTCAACAAAATAGCTGTCGTTTGTTTTCTTTCGCGGAGACGATAAAATCTGTTCGTTTTTAAGGTTACATGAAGCAAGAAAAGCGAAAACGTCAAAGAAAATGTGTTCGTTCGTTTTTTTTCGCGCCCACGAGAATTTCTTTCGTTTTTGATGTTACATGAAGCAAACTGTTCGTGTGCACGAAAACGTTTAAACGTTTTCACCTTACAGAATGCCGGCCCAGACCTTGCGAAAATGAACTGTTATTGAGAGAAAAAACTTTTATTCTTATATTTTATGCATGTTGCTTCTGAAATTTGTACCTACCTACCAATTGACGCAACCAAACTCAACCAATAAAGTTTCGAACTACATAATAATGATATTAATGTTTTTTCGTTTTTTTTATTTATAAAAAAGATTTGGAAGCACAATTAACTGGCGAAATAAAAATTGAATCTGTTAAATGTCAGATTGATAGGTATAGTGAGGTGAACAAGGCGTATTATGACGCAGCAGGGTGAAAGCTTTTGATCATGAGAATTGTCATATTTAACAAAATATGTATTTGTTGACTACGAGGCATAACATTTTGTTGGAGACAAACCAGAAGGATTACGGGCAATTAATTATTCACTCTGGGAACATTTTCTTCTTATATTACTCTCCTTCACCTTAGTCGCCTCTTGCGACAGGCATGTTAGCACGCCGGGAATGGTAATATTCTAGGCAAGGATTGATATTGGTCTTAGTAAGCTGTTGCGTAAATCACTAAAGCAATCTTTGAATCGCTTTTAGATCATCATTCAAAAATTTATTAATGTTTCTGGGCAGTGTAACATGAAAAGTGACATCGATATACCTATGTAAAAAAATACCCGAACTTAAAGAATATACTTATATATTCCTGCGAGAAAAATACATTTTAACAACTTAAAACATTCCTTACATAAAAAATTGTTCATCATATAATGGGTATCGTGTTTTATGTTGTACTGAAGTTTTCAGACTTTTAATTCCCTCGAAATCTTCCGCTGGTGTAAAATGAACTTTAACGTACGAATTACACGAATTTTCTGAGTCCATTGGTAATAAGTTGTAAGCATTAAGGATATGGACCTAAAAATATAGTAATATTTAAATTAGTATGTAGCAACCGACAAATGCCATACATACATGTAAGGAGTCCTTCAGAAAGTTTGCCTTTATGGTCAGTTGGCCGTATTTGTTTTGAGCGTTCATGTTTTGGACTTGATGCCTATCTTCGTAATAACGATGTATTAGATCCTTTGTTTCCATTGTATATAAGTTCAATTTGGCAAATATTTCCCTCGAAAGCGAAGCTCTAGTCGGATCAATAGTTTCGAAGTTTAGGAATTGAAATATTATATTTAAGATTGTGTGCACATTTCCGAAAAAAGACGGCTGTCGGTAATTCTGAAAGAAGTTTAGAAATATTTATTATTATTATTTGTAATTTAACTGTCGATGTTCACGCAAGAGTATAATCAACTATTTTCTATAATTAGTGAGTGCACGGAGGATATTATTTAATAGTTGCTTCATGAAAATGCTACCATAAGATAACGTAAGATTTCTTACTTAATTTCCTCAATAAATATCACATTCTATGTACTCTCACATTGGCAGGGTGCCTAGTTCCTCAACTGGGAATCGAATACAATTTTTTTTAAGGTAGCGTTTAAGTTCCGACCAATACAAGAGTTTCCTTGAAATTTTCAGACACAATGACCCAGCAGCTGCTCACATAATATCGAAGGGTATTACTTGTGCAATTAACTCGTCTCATCACCCTAGGGGATGGAAAAAGTTGAGGGTAATGCGATGGGGAAATGTCTTTACCGCGAAAAAACTCAATTTGTAGAAATCATCAGCAAGATGTTTTGCTATATGCCGATGACTTATATATTTTAACCGAAAGCTTTGCAAGGCTACAACTGTTGATTTATATATTAACCAAATACTGCAACACTTATATTGCTGTCATATAATTTATGGTTTGAAAAACCTTTTAATTCAAAATTTGAAGCAGTAAGGGTGGTTTTATATATAACAATATAACGTAGAGCAAGTAGAACAAAACTAGACAACAAACTTGCATTAAGTTCACTTTATTTATGTAGGATACATTCCAAGTAGCGATTGACTTTCGACTTCCCCAGTTCGGCGATTAGCGTCGTATTTATACCATGCCCCAGTAGTGTAACAGCTCGGCCATCCTTTAATACGTCGCGTCCTCACGACCCGCATCTCCAACTTCAGGCTCGTCAGCAGATCCCGCATCCCTTGAGGTTACGGGGGTTCCACCGGGCGATTACAGCTCTTCCCGTCGACAACCACTGTGTCCTCTGAATCTGCTACGTCATCACCATCAACAAGTCCATCATCTGGTAATTCACACCATCGCTTCAACTTGTCAATACTAACGATTGTAGCGAGCTTTCACTGGGTCCTTTGCATACCCGGCATGTCCTCGATTACATAACGATCATGTGGTAGGACTAGTGTAGCCATATAAAGTTCCAACTTCCGCGAATCGGCAGTTGACGTTGCTTCGTGTTCCATCAAAACAAGATCCCCCACTTCGTACACCATTGTTTTCGATGTCTTAAATAGTATCGCTGTTTCTGTCCCATTTGAACTACCTTAATATTCGATAGTGCCCTTTCGCTTCTCTGACGCATTTCCTCAGGATCGATGGCTTCACCTTTGTCTAGTTTTAAAGCAGCTTATTCCCTAGAATGTCCCTTTGAGTGTACATGAATTAAAGCTCATGTGGGCTTGCCCTTGTAGTTGAACTCTTGGCAGTGCTTATCTCCCACTGTACTGCTCTCAGATGTGCGGCCCAGTCCTGATTTACCAAGCGAGCACACTTGAGGGCCCCTAATATCTTCCGGTTGCACTGCTCCACCTGGCCGTTCGCTCGCGATGACCTTACTACCAGAACCAGATGTTTCGGATGAAAGTGATATTGAACAATAGGTTTTTTTTTTTTAAGTATGCAATTATTCTTAAACACTTCTTTTATTACTATTTTCTATTTTTTCACGTTTGTTATTTTCCTTATCTACCTAAAATAAAGCTTTTGTGTTTACTTTTGAGCTGTATCATGTTGTTTACATTAATTTGTGTTTCAAAAAAGTATTAAAAACGAACAACTACTTGCAAATCATTGCAGGAAAAACGCACTAGGTCAGCTCCTTTTTCGCTTTTGCTCAAATAATTATCATATTGGCTTGTCAAAAACGAAAACAAATATTAAAAATAAATGTCGTAATGTCAATTTTGTATTTAATGAGATTCATTGACAAATAAAATTAAATATTGAACTTTCACAAGAAAACAAATCTTAAATAATGAATTACTCAAAACTATGTTTTTTGGCTTGTAAACCAACGATATACATCGGCTTGCATTGTAACGGGTGATTTTTTAAGAGGTTTAGAACTTAAAAAAAAAAAAAACACAAAAAATTCGAAAAAATTAATGAAATATTTATTTGAATCGATAGTTTGAACCTTGCAATTTAATGTTTAAAGATAATTTCATGCAAATGTTGACCGCGGCTGCGTCTCAGGTAGCCCATCCGCTGAGTCCAATTTTGGCATACTCTTTCACACATATCAGCCGGTATCTCACGAATGAATGCATGGATGTTGGCTTCCAGTGCGTCAATCGAAGCGGGCTTGTCCCTATACACATTAGCCTTGACATACCCCCACAAAAAATAATCTAATGGTGTCAAATCGCACGATCTAGGCGGCCAATTGACCGGCCCGAAACGTGAAATTAACTGTTCACCAAACTCGCCTCGCAATTGCGCCATTGTTTCGCGTGCTGTGTGGCATGTGGCATCGTCTTGTTGAAACCACATATCATGCAAGTCAAGAACTTCCATTTCGGGCAAAAAAAAGTTTGTTATCATCGCTCGGTAGCGTTCACCATTGACAGTAACGCTGCGATTCGCATCATCTTTGAAGAAATATGGCCCAATAATGCCGCCGGCCCATAAACCGCACCAAACAGTGGCTTTTTCGGGATGCATTGGTAGCTGTTGCAATGCTTCTGGCTGATCTTCACTCCAAATGCGGCAATTTTGCTTATTTACGTACCCATTCAACCAAAAATGAGCCTCATCGCTGAACACAATTTTTCGATAAAAAAGCGCGATGAACATTTCGAACCGAGCACGAATTTTGATAGTAAAATTCAATAATTTGCAAGCGTTGTTCATTTGTAAGACGATCCATGGTTAAATTGCAAACCAAACTGAAGCTGTTTGACAGTGACACAAGGTACTAAACACACGTCAGCTGTCAAAACCAGTGTTGCCAAAACCAAACCAGCTAAAAAATCACCCGTTAAATTGAATATCCGGATGCTCGTGTGTGCGGTGCAAATTAAGTTTTTGTATTTGTAAAATTATCCAGACATAACAGTTGAAAATATTGCAATATTTAGTTGGAAAAATACTATTGCGTAACTATTAAGCTGAAAACTGACTGCATGATATTGTTCCGGATAAAAGAAATATGTACTTCGTTTTTGACATTTTATCGAAATAGAAGATGGGGTTTTCGAGATATGAGCAGGTTTTAAAATTAGCGTTTTCGGTGCTTCGAATTGAAAATTAAGGACACAATAGTTTTGAAAACATCCAATTGACTCTAAGTTTGCATTTTGGTCAAAATCGTTATTGCCGTTTTAAGTTAACTAGACAAAACCATATTTTTAAAAAATTACGTAGGTATAGAGAAAAACTGAGCTTGGTAGTAAGTTATAAATGACCACATAACCTTAGAAATAAATTTTTGCTACAATCGTATAGACCGTTTTCGAGACATGTCGAAATTTCAAAAGTACCGTTGTTCGAATTTTTAGCCAAAAACTGGGTACGCTGTCATGGTAGCCTCACCTACTTAAGCTTAAATATCAATTTTGGTTGAAATCGTTAAAGCCGTTTTCGATCAAATCAAAATGGTACGAAAATTTTATATGGGAAGTACCATTAATATTGAAACACCTCCAGAACTGTAAGCCCAAAAACTCCAAATCCGAGGTTTGAACGTAACCCGGGAAGCCGTTTAGGCTGTAGGCCCGTGGAAGGACGGACAGACCGGACAGAATTTTGTGACCCACTTTTTTGAGTTCCTCTATCATCGTATCTAATATCAGAATTGATTAAAATCTCGAGTTCGAAATTTGGTACGAAACCAAAATCTTTCTCTTACTACGTAATGGAGAAAGTTAAAAAACAAAAGGATTGCGTTGCAGGGCTCTAATCGCGTAAGCACAAAACGATCGAACGATATCGTCTCGACGATACTTCTACTTCGTGTAACAACCAAAAAACGATAATCGTCGAAACAATTGGACGATTCATGCTACTAATTCAAACGTCAAATACCCTCGTCGAAGCGATGCGATTGAACGATGGCTATATTGCAATCGTTTCATCGTTTTTGGTCCATTTGTTCAGTTTAAATTAGTTTTGAGGCAAGTATAAAAACATATTTAAAGGAAGACACACACTCATGTTCTCTTTGGAGGCGAATCGCACTTATACGAGTTGTAAAAGAATGCATTCCTTGCAAAAATTAAATGGTTGAGTTTCATTTATTTTTTTTAATATTTTTTTTTCTTGCAATGAAAATTCTCACCGGTTCCAAGAAATTCAAGAAATTTATTGGCGTTTTAATTGTAATAAGAAATACATATCTTACTTTACTTAGCGGGCTCCCGACCCGTGGAGAGTCTCTGCCTGAGACACTGCAGCCTTCCATCCTCTACGATCCCGGGCACGCTGCTTCCAGTTGTCCAGACCAAGCGCTCTGGCATCCGCGATGGCTTGGTCTTTGAAACGGAGGTTCGGTCTTCCTTGTCTTCTCGAACCTGGGGGCTGGGATTCGAAGATCCTCTTAGCTGGAGCATTATTGTCCATTCGCTCGATGCGGCCGAGCCAATGTAGTCGACGTATTTTGGCTTTTTGGACTACATCCACATCTTGATACAGCTCATAGAGTTCGCGGTTATATCTTCTCCTCCATTCGCCCTCCTCGCACACAGGACCAAAAATCCGCCGAAGAATTTTTCTTTCGAAGGAACCCAGTATTAGCTCTCCCTTCCTGCTTATCGTCCAGCACTCGGCGCCGTAGAGCAGAACTGGCAGTATAAGGGTTTTGTAAAGCATACATTTCGTCCCTCGAGTTAGGAGTTTTGAACCCAATTGTTTTGCCAAACCGAAGTAGCAGCGGTTTCCTAGGGTAATTCTCCGCCGGATCTCCACTAGGATGTCATTCGTGGAGTTCATGTTTACTCCGAGGTAGATGAACTCCTTAACTACCTCGAAATTGTTGCTATCAATAGTGACGTTTTGTCCTAGGCGGTGGACAGATGTTTGTTTGTTTGTTGATAGCATGTACTTAGTCTTGTCCTCGTTTACTTCAAGACCAACAGATTTCGCCTGTTCTTCAATCGCCGTGAAAGCTTCTATCACGGAGCGCTGTGACCGACCGATGATGTCAATATCGTCCGCATACCCCAGCAGCTGGACGGATCTGTTGAAGATAGTGCCTTCCGTGTTGACACCTGCCCTACGCACTATCTGCTCCAGTACGAGATTGAAGAAGTCGCATGATAGCGCGTCCCCTTGCCGAAATCCGGTGCATGTTTGGAATAGTTCGGAGGAGCTGTTTCCAAATTGCACGTTGCAACGCGTGTTTTCGAGTGTCACGCAACACAACTGAATCAATTTTGACGGGATTCCGAATTCGGCCATCGCCATATAAAGCTCCTGACGATGTATACTATCATACGCGGCCTTGAAGTCGATGAATAGATGGTGTGTCTCGACTTGAAATTCGTTGGTCTTTTCCAGGATTTGCCTCAGTGTGAAGATTTGGTCTATAGTCGATCTGCCGGGCCGGAAGCCACACTGGTACGTGCCGATTAGTGTGTTGCAGAACGGTTTAAGACGTTCACACAGTACGTTGGATAGGATCTTATACGCGACATTTAGCAGGGATATGCCTCGATAGTTCTTACAAGACATAGGATCGCCTTTTTTGTAGATGGGGCATATGGAGCTGATAGTCCAGTCATCGGGCATGTTTTCTTCCATCCATACTTGGTTGATGATTTGGTGCATGCGCCCTACCAAAACATCACCTCCGTATTTAAAGAGCTCCGCTGGCAAGCCATCCGAGCCTGCGGCTTTGTTGTTCTTAAGCTTTTTTATAGCTAAGCCAACCTCTTCTATACTGGGTGGTGGAACAGGTTCTTCATTGGCTGGACGCGGGTTATCTTCTTGCCCTACCACTCTCTCAACATGATGCCCATTAAGCAACTGCTGGAAATGCTGCTTAAATACATCTACTATTCCCTGCGCTTCGGTGACTAGGTTTCCTTCGCTGTCTCGAAGAGCCTGTGTTCCGGTTTTGAAGCCAGCAGCCAGTTGCTTGGCTTTCTTATAGAACCTCCGGATGTTGTTGCGATCACGAGACTCTTCGATCTCCTTGAGCTGGGATACTGCGTAGGCTCTCTTCTTTCTACGCAGGATCTTTTTCTCCTCCCTTCTCCTGGCTCGATACTCTTCCCTAGCTGCCCTTGTTTTCCGCTGCAGCATTTTCTTGTGTGCATCTTCTGTCACCTTTTTCCTGTACACGCAATCATCATCATACCACGGGCTCTTTCTCTGGGGTGGCTGGTACCCTACAGTGGTTTCGGCTACCTCCTTGATGATGTCGCGAGACTGGCATCACTGATTGTTTGCGTCTGTGGTAGGCGAGTGCATAGTGGAGAGTTTCATGCTCAGGCGCTCCCTGTAGGCTCTGGCTACTCCAGGTGTGCTAAGGCGTCCAACGTCAAATTTCTTCTTCTGGGCGGCCCGCAGCTTCTTCTCGTTGGACAGTCGAGCTCTGAATCTAGCTGCAACAAGAAAATGGTCAGAGTCGACGTTTGCCCCTCGGAATGTGTGCACGTCGAGGATGTTGGATGCGTGCCTCGCATCGATTAGCACATGGTCGATTTGGTTGGCGGTTCGACCGTCTGGAGAGCGCCAGGTTGCTGTGTGGATCCTTAGCCTTGGAAACCTAGTGCTACTTATCACCGTATTACGAGCTGTTGCAAAGTCAATTAGTCGGTAGCCGTTGTCTGTTGTCGTTTCGTGGATTCTGTGCTTACCAACTAACCCGCCAAAGATGTTTTCCTGACCGATTTTGGCATTGAAGTCCCCGAGCACAACTTTAACGTCATGCTCCGGACAGGCTCCGTAGGCTCCATCCAGGAGGTCATAAAACTCCTCTTTTATGGGGTCTTCAGCCTCGTCGGTAGGGGCGTGTGCACATATTAGGCTTATGTTTTGGAAGGTAGCTTTGATGCGGATCACAGCTAGGCGATCACTTATCGGCCTAAAGTCAATAACTTTTGTCCTTAGCCGATTTCCCACGACGAATCCGCATCCTAATACATGCAATCTCTTATGGCAGCTGTAATAGATGTCGCAATTTTTTCTTTTCATCATACCTGATCCTATCCATCGTATCTCCTGGATCGCGGTAATATCTGCCTTGTACCGCGTGAGGACAGACTCAAGTTTTTGAGTAGCACCTGGGGTGTAGAGCGTTCGTACATTCCAGGTACATACTCTCATGTCGTAGTCCATTGACGTTCCGGGTCTTGTTGCCATTTGAGGAGTACCATTATCCGAGGCTGGTTGTGTCTCTCTCATAACTATTTGTTTTTTTCCGTGGTCGGGAAGTTACCCCGACGGCATAACCCCCAACCTGGAGGGCCAGGCCCTTGTTTTAACCCTAGGACAGCGGGCCGGATATTCCGATGTCAGTAGCCCATTCTGGGATATGAGCGCTGCCGTTGACCCCTAAAGGGCTCCTCCGCCACCAACTCTTTCCAACACCCTGGCTCAGTATTGGAAGTCCCTATAGACCTGGTATCCAAGTAAGTTGAAGCAGCTCATATAGGGATAACACTTATTAGTTCGACCTAACTGGAACTGTAGACGCCACCGTTGATTCCGTCTAGGGAATTCATCCGCTGCCGCCTGAAACAGGAGGGAGTGCCTAAGTGAGAAGACACTCTCCTTCCCCCTCTCTCTATATTTGGAAAAACACCAAATCTTCTGCTCTACCACACCTGCTCGCATATTCCCACTCGTTCGTTGACACTTCGTCATCAAATATATGGTTTGGAATTTCAGTCCAAAGTCCATTGGGCTATGGTTGGTTTCTACACACTACTGTTGGGTATCTGCGTATACGCGTACACTTTCACTTAACATAGAGGCCTTATTCCTTACTACATATCTATTTCTGCATTGAATGCCCAAATCCATGTCAATAAAAAAAACAAAGAAAAATAAACAAATTCAAGAAAAAAACAAATTCCATACATTTTTTTGGTCTTTTAGCTGTCAGAGTTTGTTTACAGTCATGTTCAAACTGTTCAAAATTAAAACGATGACCGATTCGATTGAACGATCCAACGATGATGTTATATGAAGCAAACTAAAAACGATGTCCTTGTGTTCAATCGTTCCGACGACTATCGTTTCAAAAATTACGCGATGAGAGCACAGGTATTATATACAGTCCACATTTGCCGAGCGATCTGAGCTATTGAAAATCAGACTGATACCCTGCATCAAACCCGAGAGAAAACCATTTCTGAGGTTACTTTCGTATGGTATATATACCAGCCCTCTTCCTTGAATCCTTGGTGGAATCAGTTCCAAGGCAGCTTTAAATGGTCAGCAATTTGTTTGTTAGTTCTTAAGCAAAATTTTTATTGTTTTTTTAGTTTAAGTTGTCATTGAACATTAGAAAAAAAAAATATTTCAATATATTCTTACGTTATCAATGAAAGTTTAAAAGCAAATAATGTTTGTTAAGGTAATTATGCCACGGGCTGCACATTCCAACATTTTATAATTTGAGGAAGTTGATTGACATGTAAAGAAAAGTTCAGTGAGGTAGGTGAATTATTTTAAATCAATCTGTGAAGTAGGGCATCATTATTTTTATTTATATGGATTGCGAAGCGTAGCAGCTATGCTTCACATTCAGTGCAAATTGATGAGAGGATGCAATTCAATTCAATTCAATTCAATTTATTACAAATAAGAATAAGATTACATTTACATTGTGTTATCTGCAAAGCCTAGAGGGCTTGTCTGCAGAAGATCAGTCGTCGAGGTTAATTTCATTATCTTGAGTATCTACCCAATACTATTCATAATTTTACAAGAAAGAATTTTATAAAAAGACAAATTTGTATAACAGATGATTTCATATAAAAAGATAAAAGAGGAAAAGAAAAATAGAGAACAAATAAAAGAAGATTCACGTATTTAGGTTTAAGTACATTTCCTTAACACTTTTCAAGAATTTTGATTTTGGAAAGTTATTTAAACTGAGATATGATGGGAGCTCATTAAATGTTGTTGGAACAGCTACAGAATATTTTCTTCGCCCATATTCGTTTAAATACCTAGGTACCAAAAATTTGCGTTGCTGTCGCCTTCGTGTGTTCACAGCTTGTTGTGTTGGTATCTTGTATGTGTTGTCATCTATAAAAGTTGATAATATCTCCATCTTATATAATTGTTCTATAGTTAAGAACTGTTTGTTGTTGTCACCATGTTGACGTAGCGACCTTTTTAGGATTTTTTGGATGCTGATATGCAGCGATTTAAGCCGTTGTTGCTGCGGCGCGTTGCCCCATGCCATGATACCGTACCTCAGGTGAGACTCCACTAAGCTGAAGTAACATTGTTGAAGTACAAATGCTGGACATCGGTTGCTAAGATGAAAAATAACATATGCAGATTGTCTTAATTTTTTTGTCAGTGCCTCTATCTGATAGCTCCATTTAAAGTTGTAATCAACTATGACACCTAAGTACTTATATGTAGATATATTATCCAAAGTCATCGAGCAATCGTCGTCTGCTCGAAGAACTTGGTGATTATTAACTTTGTGCAAACAATCATAATTGTGCATTTTGATTGTTATTTTGTGCTTTAGAATGTGCGGAGGACGTATGTGCATTACTTTAGTTTTGTTTGCATTTATTATCAAGCCATTGTCGTGACACCAGGTTGTTACTACATCGAACTCTTTCTGCATCATATTTTCCGCTGCTACTACATCCTTATGGCTAACAATAATTGCCGTATCATCTGCATATGCAAATACAGTGCTTTTTTTAAGAGCTGCAAGCATTTCGTTCATATATAAAATAAAAATCAGGGGTCCTAGTTTTGAGCCTTGTGGAACTCCATGCTCTACGTGGATATCTTCGCTTAGACTCTGTCTTATTTTAACGTTATATCTCCTGTTTCTTAAGTAACTCTCAAACCATGACAGAAGAGGTTCTCTTACTCCCGCTTTTGCCATCTGTTTTAGGATATTTCCGTGGCATAAGGTGTCAAAGGCTTTTTTAAAGTCGATAAAGAGTGCTACAGTGTTGAGATTCCTTTCTTGATTTTGGTTAATTTGATTTGCGAAATCACCGAGCAACCTATTTATACTTTTGTTTTGTCTAAATCCAAACTGATTGTTTGTTAGTATATTGTATTTTTCTAAATACTTAACGAGCCTTTTGGCTACAATCTCTTCAAGGACTTTATCAATAACAGATAGAATCGAAATTGGACGATAGTTTCCGATTTCACTTTTTGTACCTTGTTTGTATATTGGTCGGATGATTGATATCTTTAGTTTTTCGGGGACCATTGATTGTTCCAGGCTCAAGTTTATCAGTTTTGTTAAAGTTGGTGCCATGACTTCAGCGTTGCCCTTTAAATCCTTTGGTCGAATACCATCTTCACCCGCCGACTTTTTATCGTTAAGAGATTTAAGAATTGTTTGCACTTCCTCAATATTAACATCTTCCAAGTACATTGATCGTTGCACACTGTTTGTATGACCTGAATAAGATTTATGTTCGCATATATGTACAGTGCTTTTAATGTCAAGAGAGAACTTTTGTGCAAACTGATTTGCCAGATGTTCAAAATTCTCTGTGGAAAAGTTTTTGGCCAACGTATCGTCAAGTTTTGTCGAATTTCTTCCAAGTATTGAATTGATAATCTTCCATGTTTCTTTTGGATTATTCCTTGTTTTTAAAAATTGTTGCCTATAGAAATGGTTCCTTGTGCTATTTATCTTTTTGTTTAGGTGGTTTCGAAAAGCTTTGTATTCTCTTTCATATTCTTGGTTTCTTCGATTGTTTTTGTATCGTCTATAGAGAGTATCTCTTTCTTGACATGCGTTCCTTAGATCAGCCGTCATCCAAATATGCTCAGTCGATCTCTTTTTGTTTTTTCTATAATATGTCACCGATTTTAATATTGTATCGTAACAGTCTCTGAAATTATTGTAAAATTCGTTTACATCATTAAAAACTTCCAGTTGTTGCCAGTTGAATTGTTCGATTCTCCTTGAGAGCTCTCTACTATTAACATAGCTGTAAATTTCGGGAACGTTTGCTTCTTGATTATCGTTTGGGATAATATTGGCACAGTATATTCCATAGTGGTCGGAAAAATTTAGTTCAACAACTGCTGATATAATATTCGTGTAATTTGTTCTAATCAAGCAGTGATCAATTAGAGTTTCAGTGTTTCGTGATAAATCGACACGCGTAGCTGTTTTAATTGTATTAATGAGTCCTCTTGATGCTATTAATGAAAGATATCTGCTAACAATGGGATTATAAATGTCATTTGTATGAACAACATTTATGTTGCACTGCGCGAACTCGTCAAGCGCCCTTGAAAGTCAGATACGAACTGCGATCTTAACTCAATACGTCTAACTCACTTGACGAGCTGCATTGTGCAGTCCTATACTAATACTACGACACCTTTGAGCAGGAGGGATTTCCCTGTTCAATGAAGCTGTACCTACTTTACAGGTTAACAACTCGGCCATCCTGTATTGCACTGTCCTCAGTGCACCTAGCTAACTATTCTTTTTTTTTTCGCACTCAGCCGTGGCAATTAGCCTTTTTTTTTTCGCACACAGCCGTGGCAATTAGCCTTTTTTTTCGCACTCAGCCGTGGCAATTAGCCCTTTTCTTTTTTTTTTTTTTTTTCGCACTCAGCCGTGGCACACAGCCCTTTTTTTTCGCACTCAGCCGTGGCAATTAGCCTTTTTTTTTCGCACACAGCCGTGGCAATTAGCCTTTTTTTTTTCGCACTCAGCCGTGGCAATTAGCCCTTTTCTTTTTTTTTTTTTGTTTCGCACTCAGCCGTGGCACACAGCCCTTTTTTTTCGCACTCAGCCGTGGCAATTAGCCTTTGTTTCGCACTCAGCCGTGGCACTCAGCCTTTTTTTTTTTTCGCACACAGCCGTGGCAATTAGCCTTTTTTTTTCGCACTCAGTCGTGGCAATTAGCCCTTTTCTTTTTTTTTTTTTTTTCGCACTCAGCCGTGGCACACAGCCCTTTTTTTCGCACTCAGCCGTGGCAATTAGCCTTTTTTTTTCGCACACAGCCGTGGCAATTAGCCTTTTTTTTTTCGCACTCAGCCGTGGCAATTAGCCCTTTTTTTTTTTTTTTTTGTTTCGCACTCAGCCGTGGCACACAGCCCTTTTTTTTCGCACTCAGCCGTGGCAATTAGCCTTTGTTTCGCACTCAGCCGTGGCACTCAGCCTTTTTTTTTTTTCGCACACAGCCGTGGCAATTAGCCTTTTTTTTTCGCACTCAGTCGTGGCAATTAGCCCTTTTCTTTTTTTTTTTGTTTCGCACTCAGCCGTGGCACACAGCCCTTTTTTTTCGCACTCAGCCGTGGCAATTAGCCTTTTTTTTTCGCACACAGCCGTGGCAATTAGCCTTTTTTTTTTTCGCACTCAGCCGTGGCAATTAGCCCTTTTCTTTTTTTTTTTTTTTTTTTGTTTCGCACTCAGCCGTGGCACACAGCCCTTTTTTTCGCACTCAGCCGTGGCAATTAGCCTTTGTTTCGCACTTAGCCGTGGCACTCAGCCTTTTTTTTTTTTTTTTTCGCACACAGCCGTGGCAATTAGCCTTTTTTTTTCGCACTCAGCCTTGGCAATTAGCCCTATTCTTTTTTTTTTTTTTTTTCGCACTCAGCCGTGGCAATTAGCCTTTTTTTTCCGTTTTTACTTTTTGGCAACGTTAATATTTAAAGTTTGCTAAGAAATTGTACAAATGCGAACACGTACTGAGAAAATCGCAAAAAATATGAGAAGAAATCCATTTACCCTCTCCTCATTCCTTCGCAACTTTCCACCCGCCGAACTTCGACTTACTGAAAAATGAAAACGAAAACTGACAACTAAGTGACAGCTCAGACAAGCAAAACTCTATTCAATCTCGCCCTCAACGAAGTCGGACGAAGAAATGGCAACTAAAATGACATTTCTCAACCCTTTTGCAAGAAAAGCGGTCACGTACCTCTCTTGAAATTGAGACCTTTAATTTTGTGTCGCAAATGTCATTTCTTGTTCACGCTATTTTCTCTTGATCGAATATAAGTTAATTGAAAATAACGGAAAAACAACATTAAGGTATATATGTAATATAAAAAACCCTTTGACAATAAGCGTTAAACGTTATTAATACGTCGCTTGAAAACCTGCTTTTGTAGTGAAACAGGACTGGCAACTTCCAATGTTCTCGTTTCTTTTAGATTTGCTCAACTCATATCAGTACAACTCAACTTCACCACACAATCTATTTCGACTGCGCACATGATGTGCAACAAGTCCCCTTGTGAATTCATTTAAACGATCATGTTTACTCACGGAACAACTCCATCCCTGTTTGAACAACTGAACCAAGTACTTTGGTATCTTAAACAGAACGCAACCTTTCACTTTTCCTTAAAATCGATGTTGGTATCGGTACTTTTACTCGTAGGCGGTAGTCGGTATTCCCCCGCATTAATAAAAAAACGCTATCCGCTCTCTAACACGTGTTTTAGCTGGCAGACGGATAGTGACCCTATCCGTTTGTTAACTTTTCTTATTAATAAACATATTCCATCTACATATTATTAGCTATTCGCTGTTTATCACCTAACGCACGACAGCACTACACGGAATTGTACTTCGACTGCGTTATTTCACATAAGTGATGTCTACAATCATTTATTCTAATTTATTTATTTATTATGTTTATGTTTTGTTGTGTCATGGGCAAAGTTGCAATATAAAAACAAATTAAGAATATATTAAAAAACATGATGAACTCAATAAAGAATACCGCTGAGTATGTGACAAAAAAAACCGACGAAAAGTAGGGTGGAAGGATGAATTAAAAGTGTTTTAATTGCATCAGAAACAATCAGAACATTAAGCAAAATTTCCAAAAAGGTATAAAATTTAAACATTATTTGCTTACTTTTATGCGTAAGCAAATTTCATTCCATTATGGGTTAATTGGGCCTATTCTGCGAAATCGTTTATTCCGCTATGAAATCCCTGCCACAAACCATAAAAGTTCTTGACCACAAAAGATCTTTTATAAATCACATTCCGAACTCTTATGAAACTCCGTTAAAGAACTTCGAAAATTGAAAGCAGATTTTTTGTTTTTTTTTTTAAATACTAAGTGGCACCTGACAAAATTTTTTTTTTGTTTGCAAACTAACATAAAACTGTCGGTGAAAGGAGCAAGTTCCGAACTATCACTCACATCAGGAAGATTAAATGGGTTACCATCAAATCTTCAGCAAAAGTGATGGGTGTTTTTGTTGAAATAAGATTGTTATTCACATTGTAAATTTATATGATAGCACACTACTGAATTCCATTTTGTCTATCAATTAGCTCTATTTAGCACCGCTTTGAATTATCACACTATTCATGAAATCATAAACTGTCTAATTCTATCTAAGCTCCAAGAAAGTCGTGGTTTTATTTTTTCTCTCCACATTTCGTTCCTAAAAGTACTTTTCTTTTGCTGCGTCGATAATTCTGCAACAGTTTTCGGCTAAACAAAAATACAAATGTTGAAACAATTTTCAACTATATTACCCTTTTACACACATCCACTACACTTTGTCTCCATTTTCAAGCATTTCGTTGACTAGGCATTATAAAGAGAAACATCCCAATCCAAGACACATCCAACAAAAATCTTTTATTTATGTAATAAATGTAACAGATACACACCAATTAGATTTATGCTCAACACCTTAAGATGGTGTTAATCAGAGGCTATATGTCATGACTATGTTATTTGTATACAAAATTAAAAACAATAGGTATGCTTCCTGGTTATTTATGTAATAACGCACATACCACGGGTGACGATGACGATTCATATCAACTAAGGAGCACGGGCAATCCACAAATTCAGAGGATGCGAACGATCAGAGGCAGCGACACATTTTTTTATATGGGTTTTCAAGAATTTAATAACCTACCAAGCAGTCTAGTATGTTCTATACATACTTTTAATGAATTTAAGAGAAATTTAATTGAATACGCTAGATATAATTGTCAATAACAAAATTTAATTGTAACATTTGGAGTTGTCTATTATATGAACTAAATGACTATGTTAAAATTATTATAATGGCTTAAATGAGCTAAATAACTAACCAAACTAAACTAAACTAAACAATAGTCACAAAATTCCATCTTTTATTCTGTTATTAATATAATTCACAAAAGACCCTTCCACACAGAATACCAATTTTAGAGCCCGCAAAAGATCCCCTGACAGTCCGAACCCCTGCATGGAAATTCACAACAGAACAACAGAAAAAAATTGATAAAAGACTTTGCCGAATAGGACTGAATAAGACGCATCGAAAATAGGTTCTAATATAAGATGATTTATATGTACATACCTTGAATATTTGAATACGTTACTATGGCAATGGTGGCGGCAAATTGAACGCCACCAAAAAGGCTTGCAATAAACACTGAGCGTACAGGAAATTCCTAACCCAATTGTACCAGCTCCCAATTTTTTTCAACTTTCTTCGTTAACGTTTTTACCAAAATGCAAACCCAAAGTCAAATGAATGTTTCCAAAACGATTGAGTCCTCAATTTTCAACTCGAAGCACCGAAAACGCCAATTCCAAAAACTACTCACATCTCGAAAACTCCATTTCCGACTTCGACAAAACCTCAAAAACTAAGCAATGCTTACATCCCGAACAAAAACTTACAAACGGTCCTCAACTAAACGGCTACGCAATAGCACCTTTCAAAGCCAACACTGCAATACCTGGTACCGTTCCGCCTGCCTGGCAAATTTTGCAAAAACCGCTCTAACGATTTTGACCAAAACACAGTAAAATATACCTATATACATATAAGTATTCTTAATATGATCTGTTAAAACTCAAAAGTTGCCCCCAGATGGGTGTTCTATGGCCCTGCTATTGTCCATCGTATTAAATTAACTGCTAAACATACCAGAAATAAGGGGTTCTATGTCCATATGGATACTCTTAACGAGAAAGTTTCGTTCGAGCCAGTCGTGCTTTTTATTTGGTTGTGTATACCTCTATTGCACATCACCCTTCGAATGATACAAGTCTCATTCTCCTCATCTCACACTAGATACCGTTAAAAATGTACGAAAACATTGAATGTTCACGTATTCTTCATATACTCGACGGCATTGAATGAATGAATTTACCCAAACGAGCGTTATTCACAGAAAAAAATCAGTGCACATTTTCAAAATATGTAACGAAATGAATATCTACGCCCACCAAGCCTGACAGAAAATTTGGTAAAAATGATCTATCTACGTATTATACCTGTTTTTTCACTGAAACGAAAATCAACCCCCAGCCCAGCACGACATGTGCATTGTGCATGCAGTGTGCACGGAAAACAAAAAAAAACAGAAGCAATCCCGTTTTGCCGCCGTCTGCCAGTTCATTATGCGTTCACATATCCCAAACCAGGCACCCCGTGTATAGTGCACACCGCACTCTATAGAAGAAAATTGTTTCAGTATCTTTCGTGTCCAAATTATGGCTTACCCGATCCGAGGTTTAGCTCACTCGGAAATCTATACCTATGTGCGGTTTTCCCAAAATTTCTCATACACACACGATCATCCTGTTTACACACGCGTTCTTCCTGTTCTATTGCCAATCGGTCGGCAACGGACCCTAAGCATCTCAACTCGCGGAAGATGTTTTTTTTCTCTACTGGGTATCTTTCATACCCTTTTTTTTTTTTTTTTTGTCTTTCACTATCATTCCACTACACCAGACATTGTACACTTTACACATTTTTTTTTTACTACACAAAAGAAGGACCAATGGGCAATCCCACTTCTGAAAATATGAACAACATTTATGTTGCACTGCGCGAACTCGTCAAGCGCCCTTGAAAGTCAGATACGAACTGCGATCTTAACTCAATACGTCTAACTCACTTGACGAGCTGCATTGTGCAGTCCTATACTAATACTACGACACCTTTGAGCAGGAGGGATTTCCCTGTTCAATGAAGCTGTACCTACTTTACAGGTTAACATTTGCATTAATGTTTATATCACCTATTATTACTAAAGTTTGTTTTTTATCGATTTTGTCAATGTTTGACATTAGTTCTTTAATGAAATCATTTGCACTAAGTCTTGGTGGTCTGTATATAGCAAATAGTGTGGCCTCAGAAGTTCTTCTTTGGATGGTTAATGAAATGCATTCATTTAAAAAAACCATTAAGCCACCTCCTTTTTTATCAGACCTATTATAGGAAATCGGTTTTTGAAAACCATTGATGGTGTAATATTTGTTCTCATCCTTTTTAATATTTATTTCGGACAGCACAATTACATCGATTTTTTCAACGAATTCACTCACACTTAAAATGAAGTTATTCCAATTCATTCTAATAGAACGTATATTTAAAAAGAAATATGAAAATCCATTAATTTGTTTAATATAATTTTTCATGTCTTCTTTGCTATCTAAATTTTTGAATTCAATTTTTACAAGTTCATTTTGTTCATTTAATTCTTCCATTTGGGTTTGTAAATTTTTTGTCGCGACTGTTGTTCGTAATGAGATTGCTGTTTACATAATTTTTTCAATGTCGAGTGTTGAATTGATTTCTACTACAGCATCTCCCTCACTTTTTCTCGCGAGAACTTTGTTGGTTCTCATCCACACGTACTTCCAATTAACCGCAGTGATGGTACACGTAGGGATAAATCCCTACATGTAGGTATTTTCGACTTAAAAATTGCTCCGTAGGGGAAAAAGGACAGATTTTTTATATTAAAAACCGTTTGCTGTAAACGTAGGTATTTTTTTAAATATTATAAAAAATGCCTGATAAACGAGAACGTGTATGTCTTTTTTTAATTTCCCAGTGTATTTCTATAGAGAAACTGAATTTGAGATCTTGCTACATTCCTCTTAAGGACCATTCACATGAGAGCGAACTGCGAACCACGAACTGGCGAATATTCGTAGATTCTGACACTTCATTTACATGAAAACTTTTTTTAGTAGCAGGTACTCGCGAATCATTTGTATTGTTGAAGGTTAAGTTCGAGCGAATTTTTCATTCGCAGGTTTGTGGATCGCGACTGTTTTATGTGGATTGTGAATAAAGTGTGACAGTTCGCGGAAAGAATTTTCATGTGAATGGTCCTTTACCCTGAGTTCACAATTCTACTTCCACCTTAACGTTTTTCGCCCAAGTATACTCTTCTTTGTTCCTATTCAAGTTGTGTATTGTGTTAACTACTTGGTTTTATTGATGTGTAAACATCTAAGCGCGCGTTGTTGGAATCTGGTGGAGTAATTCCACACATTTAACTTGCGGGGACGGAAATTGCGTCCCGGTGTTTTATCATTGCATACGTTTTTATCATTGCATACATTTATGAGCTGGGGCATATTAATTTTAGCTTTTTGTTGATGTGAAATAAAACATGTTTTTCATATATGGTGGTCTCACATTTCTTCCCTGTGACGGACATCTCGCAGGTTAATTTAACCGTTCTTGCTTTCGTTTTAGTTAACCAGAGTAATTTTTTGAAGTGTGCGGTTAACTCACTGTTAATGTATATGTTTTGCTTTGCGTACATAGAATTTGTTTCTCTGTTTATATTTTTACATATTTCTTCATAGGTTAATGTTCTCTTGTTTTTTGCCTTTTCTGTCATTGCGATTTTAGTTTGCTTTCTGGTGAAGCACATCGATATATTTTTTAGTTCTTTGTTCTTCCTATCGGTGAACGTATAAATATCTTCAATGTCTTTTTCGTTGACTTCCAATTCTAATGTTTTGCCTATTGCAGTAACAATATCGTTGCTTTTGTTCAAGTGTGTTAATTTTTGATTGTAAGGTGTCTATCAGCGAATCTTTCTGTTCGTTTTGTTTTTTGTATTCCTGAATTTCATGCATTAAAGTTTATATTAGTTGGGTGTTTTTTGTGAGAGCGGAATTTAGTTCATCATATCTAGAGCTTGTAAATTCGACCGTTTTCGCGTATTCTTTCAGCATTTGCTTTATTTCCTTTATCTCTAAATGAGTTTGCTGTTGGAGATCTTTACCTACAGGTGGAGTTGAGGCATTGCTGCCTGGATCTTTATGTGTATTTTTAGGGGAGTCCGCTGACCTGCTACGTTTGGCTTGTTGGCCCTCTTTTTGTGCGAGAGCCATAGCTTTGCCTTTTGCTCTGCATATGGTGCATTCCCATGACTCTTTACTGGCATATGACCATTTTCTCCATGTGCTTTGGGAGACAGCAGAGCATTCAAAGTGGAAGCACCCCTTGCACTTCCCACACATTATGAAGTCCCCATCGTTGGGTAGCGGATCGTTGCAGCGGGAACAATTTTCCATAGCAAATTTAGAAGCAGATTCTTACCACAAAGTAAATCAAGAAAATTTGTTTTTTTTTTTCCTTTTTTACGTAAGATTTAGTAAATAGAACCAAACAAAAGATGATGAAAAGATCAAGACTATAGATCAGGTTAAAAAATAAAATTCGAAACTTTACTGTGAGCACACAAGAACAACACGTCTACTCAAGACAATGGCTTACAACTTATGGAGTGATTCCAACCCACAGATACAAAATGAGACGGAATTCTATCCACTTCGTGTCACAGTGTGGTGTGCAGTTTCATCACGCTGCATTGTCGGGCGCTACTGTCATTCTCACAATACATTTGAATTTGCCTTACATTGTAAGGCAACCTAGGAAATGACCTGGAGACTACATGTCGCTAAGCAAACAATATCAGCGCATGCACGGTCGTAGATGGCTTCAGAGCCGGTGTGCCATTCAACCCCCGAGAATAGCCAGAGCCACCAGTCATCCTTTCCAAGCACACCATCAACTTCAACTTTGGCTACCTCTCGCAAACGAAGATGCGTTAAGCACGCGCCAATGCAATTCGACATGTTGGTGAGCCCACTAACTATTCTTTCGTTTTATTTGCAATTGCACACAGTCGTTCATTTAATTCTTTTCTTGCAGATAAGAGTATTATAGTGTTATGAAAGGCTAAATGACCAAGCTCCCTGAAGATGTCCAAGACAACTAAAAAAAAGTAAGAAAAGAGTATAGGCAAATTGTTTTTTTCATATTTAAATGAAATGTTTACAGGGCTATCATCGCGTAATTTATCAAATGATAGTCGTCGAAACGATTGAACAGAACGATATCGTTTTCAATTTGCATCATGTAACATCATCGTCGTATCGTTCATCGTTTTCATTTTGAACAGTTTGAACATGACTGTAAACAAACTCTGACACCTCTGAACCCTTTTTTCTTGAATTTGTGTATTTTACCTCGGTGTCGTTGCAGAAATGATTAGGTAGTAAGGGATAAGGAATCTATAAGCACATCAAGATGCAAGTAAACACTTATCGCCAGGGCCGGCCCAACCATATGTGCAAGATGTGCAAATGCACAGGGCGCCAAGTTCTGGGGGCGCATTGTTAGCAAAGTAAAATGAATTTGATCTTGCGCAAACAAACACTACCATTTACATTTTAAACAAAAAGCTTGCTCAAATGAGCCCCAAAAAACAACATCCATCACACCTGGGCTCTAATCGCGTAAGCACAAAACGATCGAACGACATCGTCTCGACGATACTTCAACTTCGTGTAACAACCAAACAACGATAATCGTCCTAACGATTGGACGATCATCGTTTTTTGTTGCTTCACGTTACTAATTCAAGCGTCAAATACCCTCGTCGAAACGTTTCGATTGAACGACAGCTATTTTGCAATCGTTTCATCGTTTTTGGTCCATATTTTCAGTTTTTAATAGGGAATTTCAGTTTTGGAGAAAAGTATAGCAAAATATTTAAAGGAAAACACACTTATGTTCTCTTTGGAGGTGACTCGCTCTTATCCGAGTTGTGAAAGAATGAAATCCTTGCAAAAAAAGAAATGGGTTGAGTTTTGTTTTGTATTTTTTGTCTTGCAACTGGATCCTAAGCAATAAAAATTCTCATCTGTTCTAAAAAATGCAAGAAATTTATTGGCGTTTTGATTGATTTAATAAATACAAATCTATATTTCGAAAAACAATAATTCTTCTGCCCTGCCACACCTGTGCACACTTTAGCATATTCCATTGGGCTATGGTTGGTTCCTACACACTTTTGGCTATCTGCGTATACGCGTACACTTTCACTTAACATTTCACTTGCCTTATTCCTTACTACCTCTCCATCTGCATTAAATGCCTAAGGCCCATTTTATTCACTCGAAGTGAACCTTACCATGTGAATCAATGTCAATCAATAAAAAAACACAGAAAAATAAACAAATTCAAGAAAAAAAAAACTATTTCCATACATTTTTTTGATTTTTTAGCTGTCAGAGTTTGTTTACAGTCATGTTCAAACTGTTCAAAATTAAAACGATGAACGATTCGATTGAACGATCCGACGATGATGTTATATGAAGCAAACTAAAAACGATATCGTTGTGTTCAATCGTTTCGACGACTATCGTTTCAAAAGTTACGCGATGAGAGCCCTGTGCTGAATTATTTCTTGCACGTTGTAGGTACATTAACTCGCATCACTTCAATATTGCAACTTCAAAGAAAATCTTACTCAAAACATCGCAAAATAAAAAATCCCACTAGACATATTCAAGTTCATTTCTCACCTACCTAATCTCAAATTATTCCACAATGTTCGTGCAGGTATATTTCTTGCACATCTACTTACATTTTAAAAGAGAACTTAGTTCAAAAAACAAAAAAGTTTCACCTCGTATGTGCAGGTTTTATTTCTTGCACATCCCCTCGCAAAATTTGCATAGGAATATGTCAAACAAAAAAATTCGTTGTTTTGGAATCCCTTGTGTTAACGTGCAGGTTTTTGATTCTGCACATAACGTATGGGAATGGGAAATTGGGAATGGGATTTCTCATCTACCAAAAAGAGTAACAAATTTCTCTTACAGTAGCAAAGAGAACAATTAGCTTTGTACCTTGCTTGTTGTACCTTGTACGTTACGTATATAACTTGTCTCTGGACTCTATGGCAACAACAAAGTTGTCATAGTTTTTTGGCAAACTGCACAGCATTATAATCGCAAGCAATTCGTCTTGGAATTTAATTTCTTGCTCAACAAGTTTTTCGAACAAATCGAAAAATTTGTTTAGATGCTCAGACATTGATGCTACCTCACACATTTTTAAATTCACTAAGGATTTAAATATAGTGACTTTACGAGCTGGTCCACTAGGAGAATGTACTTCAGTTAAGCGATCCCAAGCATCTTTAAAAGTTAGATTGAGTGGAAAACGGTGCTCCGCATACAAAAGGCACTTCCTGTAAAAGGTGTGTGGAATCCGCCATCACAATCCCGTGTGAGATCGGTCAAACAGTGTCTACGTCATTCCTGAACGTACAGCAACTAGGTACCCAACAGCAACAACAGCAATAGCAACAGAAGTCGACACAACGAGGCTCTGCGCCTGAAAAGCCAAAAGGGCTCAGCCAAGGAGCTACTCCAAGGCACGCAAGAGAATAACGGAAAGAAGGATATAGATTGTGAAACAGTGAATTGTGTTTTAGTGCCACAAAGAATATTTTATTTTAATCGAATAGTTTAATATTTGGATTTTTGAATTTTTGAATTTTTTTTGTTAGGGGTATAGTTCTGATTTTAGTAGTAAATTTTGTGTTGTGCGTGGATCTTTGAAGCAGAAATCAACGTCTTCTTTTTGTGCTGCCGGCAGAACATCGGGGGACAAGAACCGTGAGTAATTTAATCCTTTTATTGTAATTTGCATTGAATTTATTTATAGTATATTAGTTAGAGAGAGTTTGGAGTCAAGACGTCGTCAAGACCAGACGCGTTTCTTAAAGTTTCGTGGGGTGCGAAGCTTTAATTTTTCACTACCTTTGTTCCAAAGTTAAATAACTTTCTTTTTTTTTTAAATGAATTGCCCGGTTTGCAATGACAAAATAGATCGCAACGATGCAACAAAAATTCAGTGCGGTGATTGTAAAAGTCTGTTCCACGGTTCGTGCGCTAACATTCAACCGGCAGATTTAGATTATCTCATAACCAATAATCTTGCTCATCGCTGTGACAAGCGTTCTGTTTTGCGTCGCAAATCACTTCAACAACCATTACCTTCAACATCTGTTTCACAACAAAAGCAGCAAAAATCTACATCATCAAAGACAGCATCAGTTCCAGTAAAGTGTACCTCACTTTCTTCGCAACGTGAAAAAGTACCTCCTAAAATAACAACAACACCTATATTGCCGGCTGCCCATGCAACAACAACACCTAAAACACCGGTCGCCCATGCAAATATTTCATCACTTTCGTCTCAATGCGTAGCAGAATCTTCACCTGGCACTACGGACGTCAGTATGTCAACGGTACTCTCTACTTTGACCGAAAGTTCACTAACGTTGCAACTGCTTTACTCTGAAATTCTCGACATGAAGAAAATTAACAGTGATTTTCTCAGCACAATACAGCAGCTGAAAGAGGAAAACCAAACGTTGCGTATGAAGGTGGCGAGTTTGGAAGGCAGGGTGAACTGGAGAGAGCAGAAGCAACTGGAGAATGTTGTTGAAATTGTTGGTGTTCCTAACTTAAATAGTGCAAATGCAAGAGAGAGATTAAATGTGATCTTTGAAAAGGCTTTGGATATATCTGTTTCGACTGATGACATACAGAAATGTTATGTTAAGCAAGGTACCTATATATATATATATATATATATATACCAATGTTAAACATACGAGTACAACTACAACATCAAATGAGCACGGCGGTATTCTCTGTGTGCATTTCTCTTCACTCAATGCCAAGCGGAAAGTGATGGAAAGCAAAAAAAATACAAGGAGAAAGCTGAACTCATCGCTCTTTATTGCTGGTAGTAGTAGTAGTAGTTTAAATATTTTCATTAATTTTAATTTAACCAAATATTCTAAAGCTTTATTTATGGCAGCTAAAAGATGTAAGAGGGAGAATAAATTCAAATATGTGTGGTTCAGAAACTCTCATATTTTAATGAGGAAATCTGATAATAGTGAGGTTGTTGTCATAAGAATTTTTTTTTTTGAATTTATTGTATAGAGTATAATTTCACATTAAGATTGATCTTATTTGCTGTGATTGCTTAAAGTTAAAAAATTTAAGAATAATACAAGAGTAAGAAGTCATTTCAGTGATTCTCAAAATCAAGTTTACAAATTTTGGGGAGGAAAAATTCGATTTAAATTGTTGTTGTTGTTGTTGTTGTTGTTTATTTAAGTCTACCATTTTACAATTTACAGACTATATAATGACATAATTTTTAAAAAAACAAAAAAAACTCTTATAATAAGAGAAAAAAAGAATTTAATTAAAGGAAAAAAAATTAGTAAAAAAAAAATAATAATAATATCTAAATAAATATCTATAATATAAATAATATTAAAAATAAAAAAAAAACTCTTCAAGTGAAGAGAAAAAAAATACATTTTAAAAAACTTATATTATTATATACAAAGAAATTAAAAAAACTCTTCCAGTGAAGAGAAAAAAAAATTAATTTTAAAAATTTATCGAAAAACAAAAAAATTAAAAAAAACTTCCACCTAGTGTGAAGAAAAAAATGCAATCAATATTACCCTAAGGGAAAAACTTGTGCTTTTAATACTTACATTCGTAAAATTCTAAAAAAAAAAAAATAAATAGTTGGCGCTACAGGTCGTAGTGACCCTAAGCCTAGCTTCTCACAACCATTCGTTTTGTGTGAGTTTTTATTTTTTGGAACGAATGGAAGGGATCTACAATTTTATGCCGATTCCAAACGGCTAATTGAGAAGCTCTTTCATGACAGTTATACTCTCGGATGTTTGTCAGACGTTCGCGAGAGGCGGCGCAGCGGAAAAAAACCCTAAGTTGGAATTTGGGTTTTCGTGGGATTCGAACCTGAGCCCCTCGCTTAGTAGTCCAACACACTAACCACTAAGCTACTGCGCCTGCTAAATGCGCCTGTAAAATTCTAAGCAAAAGTAAAAAAACCCTATGAGCAATTATAACAATTCATTTAATCTTTTTTTAAATGCAATTCTGTTGATCGAAATATCAACACTGGAACCAACGGAATTGCATATTGAATTAAAACTCGATCACGTAACGGTATTCCCGGAACGTAAAAAGAGAGCTTGGACAGTAAAAACGTTGAGTTTATTCTTCCAGAAGCGATGTCTTTTACAAACGTTATGTCCTGAATAAGTCTTCTCGTTTCCAGGGACTTTAAGTTTATTATCCGACATCTTTCTTCATAACTGGGCATTTCTACTGACCCAATAAAATGACGAAGGCAATATCTTGAAAAGGACTTTTGTATACGTTCAATCCGATTTATATGCACCTGATGTGCTGGTGACCAAATTATAGAACAGTATTCTAAAACAGATCTTACTAAAGAACAATGCAAGGTTTTAAGAGTTTGTATGTCTGAAAAATCCTTGCTGTTCCTTTTAATAAATCCAAGAAGGGAGTTCGCTCTGGATATTGTTCTGTCTATGTGATTATTAAAATTTAATTTCGAATCAAACGTAAAGCCCAAGTCTTTAATTTCCTCGGATCTAGTTATTAAGTGCCCAGCAATGGAGTAACCATAGAGTATAGGCAACCTAATATGAAAAAATGACGAAACCTTACATTTCCCTAAGTTCAGTTGCAAATTATTACAACTACACCAATCCGTAATTGCGTCTATGTCAACCTGAAGCTTATGGCAATCGGCTACAGAATTGACTCTACAAAAAAACTTCCAGTCATCAGCAAATCCCAGACACTTACAGAAAGACACCCTTGAATCTATATCGTTCACAAATAATGCAAACAACAAAGGTCCTAAGTGACTTCCCTGTGGGACACCAGACTTTGCTTCAAACTGCCTCGAAAATTATTTCCTATTTCCTATTCTAATTAATTGATTTCTGTTAGTTAGGTAGGATGTAATCCACTTGTTGAGTATTGAATGGATACCAAGTGCTTCTAATTTTTTTGTAAGCAATTTGTGGTCTACCCGATCAAATGCCTTAACGAAATCAGTATAAATTACATCAACTTGTGAACCTTCTTCTATTGCCGTTAAGGCAAAATTAGTAAATACAGTTAAATTCGTTACTGTGGACCTGCCTCTTATAAATCCATGTTGATTGGTGGATAAAGATTCCTTTACAAAAAAGTATATCTTCTCTTTCACTAAACTTTGAAACAATTTCGGAATCGTTGACATCTTCGAAATTGGACGATAGTTTGTCACCAAATTCCTACTACCGGACTTATGAATAGGCGTAACAAAAGAATATTTCCAACAGTTTAGAAAATTGTCAGTCGAAAGGGATAAGTTAAAAATCAATGTGAGCGGAATCGAGAGAGATGAACTACATTTTAAAATTAATATGGATGGTATAACATCAAATACCGGATTTAATTTGGGTTCAAGTTTTTGAGATGATGTCAATACTTCAATTTCAGTTAAGGAAATTATTCCCAAATCGGTGATAGGAGAAATATCATCGTATTGGTTTACAACAGAAGTACAAACGTCATCCAAATAAACAGTCTGAAAGTAGGAGGAAAAAAGTTCGCAAGATGTTTGAACATTATCTGAGCGAACTCCCTCATATTCAATTCCAATAGGAATTTCAGTAGTTTTGCGTTTTGAATTTATAAAAACCCAAAACGCTTTGCTGTTATTTTTTATTCTCGATTCCACTGAATATATATAATTTTTATACAAAAAATTATTAAGAAACTCGTATTCTTTACGAAAACGAGAAAATAATGAAAAATCTTCTGACTGTCCGGTCAGTTTATATTTTTAGAATGCTTTGTTCTTGATGTTTTTCATTTTAGAAAGCTGCATATTGAACCATGGGTGCTTTCTATAATCTTTTCGCTTTATTATAGGAACATGTAATTTGATTCCAGTCTTTAAAACTGAAATGAAAGTGCAGTACATGCTCGATAAATTAGAAACATTAAGAATATCATTCCATAAGATTGAATTTAAATACAAATTCAGATTATTATAATCTGCCTTTGCGAAATTATACTCATATTGAGCACATTGAAGTGGCACATAATTGTCAGTTGTGATATTAACAACATATGCCTTATGGTGAACAGATGTAGGCAAAAGTAGAGAATGTGCTTCACACACAACTACAACTCGTTCTTGCTAGTAAAAACTAAGTCCAAATACCTATTAAGTGAATTTGGAATATGATTCACTTGCATTAGCCCACAACTTAAAAGTGTGTCAATACACACCACTTCATAATCGGTTCTTACTTGGGAGGGAATCATACAGTTTTCATCTCTATCCCATTCCCAACAAACGTGACTTAAATTGAAATCACCAGCAACAAACAACATTTGATTTTCTCGCAAATTATTTGCAAGAAATTCAAGGTTATTTGTGTGTGAAACATACATGCTGCATGCACTCGCTGGCCTAATGTAAGAAAGTGCAAAAATTATTTCACTCAAATTGTTGTTGGCATTAGCATTGCTGATCAACACACTCACCGCTAGCTGTTCGATGGAGTCATCGACAAACGGCAATGGCTTTTCAAACGAGATAAGCGAGCGGTGCACTGCTATGAGTACACCCCCTCCTCTTGTCATACCTGTGTGAGCACTTCTATCACGTCGGTAGACAGTGTATTCGCTGCCGAAAATTTCTTGTGAGAAAATGTGCGTATGAAGCCATGTCTCTACAAGCATAATTATTTTAAAAATATAATTCCCTCGGTGTGAAACTCGATGACTTTATATCTCAATAACTGATGGGCCAATTTTCATGAAACTTTTTGGTTTTGTTCGTATTGACGTATTTAAGGTTTAGCAAGACTTAAAAGATAACATTCTTTTAGACTCAATAGGTAATGTTTTCGATCTCCAAAGCCACTCAGGCGATTTCCATGAAAATTTGTGGATGCGTATGGTTGGTTCCAGTTTGAAGGATAGGATACTTTTGGACCCGATAGGTGGCACGTCAATCATTGCGGTTTGATTGACACACATCGATATTGATATACTTCAGTTATTTCTATTGGCCCTTAGCAATAAAACATTTTAGACGCGACTTTTGGCAACAAATTAACTTTTAGTCTAAATTAGAAGAAATAAAGCATTAAATTTGACTTTAAGTTGAGAAATAGTTAGATTGGAGTCACCGCCAGTGATGCAAAGCCGGATCTAAGTTATTGTCTGAACCCTTAGAAAAGTATGCCTTTTTCGAAAAATCATGCCTTTTTGGTAAAAAAGATAAAAATTGCATATCTTACAAAGGAACTGCAACTAACTTACGAGGTGATTCAAGAAATTGTTATCAGAATGTTGGTAGATTGATAGGCAATTCTATCTTTTTTTATCTCTATAATCCAATGTTTTGATTTGGTGAGTAAGTCAAGTAACTAGGTTCTTGGAAAATAAGCACGACGCACAGTTGTAAATTAAACTTGATTGTAAAACAGTTCAAACAGTTCACAAAAAAATTATGCATGTTTTCTAAAAACTATTCCTCAAGTATCGGAATCAACATCACTGACTAAGTCAAATATAAAGTCTCATTTGTCACAAGCGTTTTTTCGAGTTTCCTCTTGCTTTATCTGTTAAATCATATCATTTTTTTTTATTTAGATCACATCATCAACAACTTGAAGTTCGCCTCAAGTGAAACAACAAAATTCGGTCACAATAGCTAGCAGAAGTTGATTTTTGTTAATTTAAAGCAAAAGTGGACTTAAGGACCGAACTTTGTTATTTTTCTTTTCTTTTTAAGTGTCATACGTAGAGTATTTAATATATGTAACTTTTGAATAAAGAATTTGAATTGACCGAATTGCATAAAGAGGCATGCGCAATGTGCATGCTCGGAATTATTATTTTCATTACATTAACGAATTGGGGCGGAACTAAGTTCGCCGGGCCAGCTAGTCTATATATATAAAAGGCAATGAAGTCCGTGTGTGCGCGCATAACTAGATAAAGGATTGTTGGATTTCAACGATTTTGGGCTTGACAGTTTCGTTTTGGACCAAGGAAGGTTATAGGCTACTTTTTGTCGCGAAAACAAAACTTTGAGGGGATGAAAAAGATTATGAAAGTTTGTATGGGGAAATGCACTTTGAAAAATAATACACGGGGTGGAAATCGAGTAATGATACTTCAAATACAAAAAAAAAATATTTTTAATTTTAATGGCAATTGTTGTTGTCAATTATTTTAATTGCAAGCAAATTGTTGTTGCCAACAATTTTGAAATTTTTTTTTTAAATACACCTAATAAGTTTGCTTATGTTTACTATGTTACACAAGTATTAATTAGCTTTTTGAAATGGAGTAGGTACCTACTTCAATTTGTTTGATGGTGTTTGAATGCATCATTTTTGTTTGCCAAATATTTTCAGGATCCTTGCATTTGTATGAGTGAGTAAGTTGAAA
The DNA here is from genome assembly GCA_949126925.1 of Cheilosia vernalis. Classification (NCBI taxonomy): domain Eukaryota; kingdom Metazoa; phylum Arthropoda; class Insecta; order Diptera; family Syrphidae; genus Cheilosia; species Cheilosia vernalis. The sequence continues at coordinate 49,820,995 of OX421358.1, forward strand.
TGTTTGAGATAACGATGATGATAGGCAACACAAGAGTTGTTGAGTGTTTTGAGTTTTTACGCGCATAACTCGAGACAGGATGGTTAGTTTTTAAAGATTTTAAGCTTGATGGTTTCGATTGGGCCCAAGGAAGGCCATAGGCTACTTCATGTCTCGAAAACAAAACTTTGACAGGATGATATAGGGGATGAAAGTTTGTGTGGGATTCGGCGATTCCAAGACAAATTTGATCATGCCGCGTGCTCACGTGTCGGCAAACCTCTCGCGAGTGCCAAATCTTTCGTGAATTACCAGGAACGCAGAAATCACAGCTGGACAACAACTAACAAAAATGTCGTAGACCAGCACCTCTACAATATGCAATGCAAGCCGAATGAAATAAGATAGCTAATTTTAATCTTCAAATGAACTCCAACCAGAAAATTTCAACAACACGATATGGAACAACCATCGATGCAGTCTTCCAGCGTAATCTAGATAGATTACAGTCTCGAATGTAGGTACATCTTACTTCAGCTACCACAATCCGATTGTATCTATTCTACCGAAACTAGCACAGAACGAATAAATTATTGTTATTTCATAATATATCAAGAATACGGTTATTACAACTCTCTCTTTTCTCAATGACGTGTATCAAACCACACACATACCGCACGCACCGTTTTACACATTTATTTCGGGACTGTTGGATACAGTCCCACAAATTTTTTTTAATATAATCATATCTCGGGAATAGACTCTTCCGTTTTAGAAATGGAAACGAATACTAGGAGCTAAAAGAAATTTCGGCCGCTGTACCGCAAGGAAGCGTCCTTGGTCCGCTTCTCTATTTGTTATATCTATACTCGCGATATTCCAAGGGAAGATGGCGTCGGCGAACGTAGCAAGGGGTTCGCCGACGACACAGCTATCCTAGCAGTAGGTAATACAATCGAAGAAGCGACTACAAAACTGCAAGCCGCAGTGAATAAGGTAATTCGGCTTTTATGGTCTATTTGTTTTTGATGCAATTAAAACACGTTTAATTCATCCTTGCACCCTACGTTTCGTCGGTTCCTTTCCAACTTCCTCAGGGGTATTCTTTATTCGTCCTATTTTTTTAATTAATAATAAATAACACAACATTGAAGACATCACTACTATAGTACTATCACAGTCAAATTACAATAACTTATGGCCATAAAGTTATTGTAATTTGACTGTGATAGTACTATAGTAGTGATGTCTTCAATGTTGTGTTATTTATTATTAATTAATTATGTTTTGTTGTGTCACGGGCGAAAGTGCAATAAAGAAATTAAGAACAATTAAAAAAATAGGACGAATAAAGAATACCCCTGGGGAAGTTGGAAAGGAACCGACGAAACGTAGGGTGCAAGGATGAATTAAACGTGTTTTAATTGCATCAAAAACAAATAGACCATAAAAGCCGAATTGCCATAAACAAAGGATAACAAAAAATTGGTCGAAAAACTAAATATCAATAAGGTAAATGAATGAACAAGGAACTGGCGGATCGCCCTCAACGAAACTAAATCTGTTCACGTGAATTTCACCTATAAGAAAACTAATGACTTGCCAATTTTTCTAAACTTGGCCCGAATACCCTTTGCAAACGAGGCCAAATACCTGGGAATGACACTCGACGCAAAGCTGAAATGGAATTCGCAGGTGAAAATGAAACGTAAAGAACTCGATATCAAATATAGAAAAATGTACTGGTTACTCGGAAAACATTCCCAGCTCAGTACTGAGAACAAACTGCTTTTATACAAGCAAGTGCTAAGGCCGGTGTGGACCTACGGTATACAACTTTGGGATTGTACCAAGAAAACAAGTGCAAATATTCTACAAACTTTTCAAAATAAAGTGCTTAAAGAAATTTTTCAAGCACCATGGTATATTAGAGACGACGATATCCATAGGGATCTCGGAATTCCAACAATCGAAGCTGAAACTAGAAGCACAGATAATATAATATACAGATGTCGCAGTCCCATGTTGGCTGATGTCCACATTTCTTGCGATCGTCCAACAACGATTGTCCAACAAAAAGCTCCTTCGTCCAACAACGATTATCCAACAAAATAAAAGCTTTTTCCTGAGTGCCAATTGAGCATATCGTAATCGTTTGCGTGTGTGCACAAATGTATTTATGCGTGACGAAATTTCTTGCTTTCGTTTTATCCTGTGTTTCTCGTTTTAATATAATGTTACATTCAGGCTGGGATTCGTAAAGATAAAACACTATTCCGTTTAACTTCTCTAATAAAATTCACTTTTATTACACTTTTATCGACTATTCTAATATTTCACTTATTAAGTACCAGAACACTATTACTTAAACAATTCTTCAACGTTTCAAACCAATCACTTTATTTACTCTATTACTTTTCACTTATTTATCTTCACAAACTATTACTATCTCGAACTTTAACCAATCACTGTTATAAATCAACTGTCTCGCCCTCTTCTAAAAGCTGTCCTTTTATACCCGCTCCGCCATCTACGAGAACTTTCTAGCTAATTCTAAGTGGTTCTAGAACAAGGTTCAGTGGTGAAATACATTTACTTGACAGGTTCCAGTCTCCAATTGGAAGTGACACTTGGGTGGAACTTGTTTGGTGACTAAGGGGTTGTTTTCACTTCACCATTTTAGGTTACACGATACATTCCACACCACAATGTCCCCCTCTTAAACTTGTTCGTCCCGAACAAACTCGTTAACATTTTCACCATTATAACGATGAAGACGATCCACATGAACGACTTTCAGCTTGCCTCTTCCTCGTTGGATGCGATAGACAACGTCGTTGATGCGCTTTACGATTGTGTAGGGCCCTTCCCAGTCTTGTTGTAGCTTAGGCGATAAACCTTTCCTTCGATGAGGGTTATATAGCCATACCAAATCTCCTTCCTGGAATCCTGTAGTTGTCGTTTTAGTATCGTACCTCGTTTTCATGCGGTCACTGGCTATCTTAATCTTATCCCTAGTGTCTCGATGCACGTCCCTTATGATATCCCTGAGGTCTGTGACGTATTCCTCCTCATTCTTGGGCTCTTCGCATGGATATCCAAACATCAACTCGCTAGGTAGGCGGACTGTTCGACCAAATAAGATTTCAGATGGAGTATGTCCTGTGGTGTTATGCACTGCTCCTCGATAAGCCAATAAAAACATGGGAATCTGCTTATCCCAGTCTCTCTGGTCTTCGCCAACGACCTTAGAGAGGTGTTCATTCAGTGTCCTTTTGAAGCGCTCCACCATCCCATCTGATTGTGGATGAAGCGGGGTTGTCCTTGTCTTGTGAATCCCGAGTAACTGGCACACTCCTTGGAAAATCTTCGATTCGAAGTTCCGTCCTTGGTCTGAATGCAGTTCCATTGGTACACCGAATCTGCTTACCCAGTTATTGACGATTTGCTCCACCACGGTTTTAGCTTCTTGATTTGGGATAGCAAATGCTTCAGGCCACTTACTGAAATAGTCCATAACAACGAGGATGTAACGATTTCCATTATTTGTTTCAGGAAACGGTCCCGCAATATCAACTGCTATCCTTTCGAAAGGGGCTCCAACATTGTATTGATGCATTTTGCCACGGACTTTCAATCTCGGACCTTTGCTGGCTGCACATGCAACGCATTTCCTGCACCAAGTTTCAACGTCCTCCCTTGAATGAATCCAGTAAAAGCGTTCCCGCACTTTTTCGAGCGTTTTATTGATTCCCAAGTGGCCTCCAGACACTCCATCATGCAATTCCCTGAGCACTTCCATAACCTTTGACCTGGGTACAACAAGCTGCATTACGAACGACTTTCCATCCGGGCTTTCCCATCTTCTTTTTAGAATGCCGTCTTGTACGTGAAGGGAGTCCCACTGCGCCCAGTATGCCTTCAGCTCGGGGCTCCTATTGGATATCTCCTGCCAGTCTGGTTTTCCCTCATGCTCCTTCCAGGCGATAATCGGTTCGATATCCGGATCTTCCCTTTGAGCCTCCCGTATTTCCCGCGCACTCCAGCCACCAATGGGCATAGCTCTCACCCTTTGAACGGACGCGACATCTTTTTCCTCGTGTCGTAAGCAATGTTTGCAATTTGCTTTGCACGGTCGACGGGAGAGAGCGTCTGCATTAGAGTGAAGACTTCCCTTTCGATGTTGTATTTCGTAGTCGTACATCTGCAGCCGTTCGATCCACCTTGCGACTTGGCCTTCAGGATTCTTAAAGTGCAGCAGCCACTTTAAAGATGCATGGTCTGTGCGGAGGATGAATTTCCGCCCATAAAGGTACTTATGGAAATGTTTTGTTGCCAATACCAAAGCAAGGAGTTCGCGCCTGGTAACACAGTAGTTCCTTTCTGGCTTTGAGAGAACTTTGCTGAAGTAGGAAACTACTTTCTCTTGGCCATCGTGCACCTGGGAAAGAACGGCTCCAATTCCCACATTACTAGCGTCTGCATCCACAATAAATGTTTTCCCAGGGGTGGGGTACGCTAGTATGGGGGCGTTGCACAACTGTTGTTTAAGTTCCTTGAAGCTCTTTTCGCACTCATCCGACCATTTGAATTGTTTGCCTTTTTCTGTCAGTTGATGCAAGCTCTTTGCGATCCTGGCAAAGTCCTTTACAAATCGTCTGTAATAGGTCGCAAGTCCCAGGAAGCTTCTCAGTTGATGTTTGTCTTTGGGTACCGGCCAGTTTTTCACTGCATCGACCTTCTCCGGATCAGTCTTGACTCCTTTGGAAGAGATGATGTGCCCGAGGTACTTCACTTCTGGTCTAAATAAGGAACACTTCTTCGGGTTAAGTTTTAGTTGCGCACTTCGTAGCCTTTGGAACACCTCCTTAAGGTTATCTCGATGTTCGTTAAAAGTTTTTCCTACTACGATGACATCGTCCAGGTAGACCAAACAGGTTTTCCACGTTAGTCCCAGCAAAACGCGCTCCATTAGACGCTCAAAGGTTGCTGGAGCATTGCACAGTCCAAATGGCATTACTGTAAACTGCCAAAGCCCGTTTCCTGCTGTGAATGCTGTTTTCTCGCGGTCTTCTGGATGGATCTGCACTTGCCAGTAGCCACTCTTCAGATCAAGAGTCGAAAACCATTTGGCTCCGGATAGTGTGTCCAGGGTGTCGTCAATTCTTGGCAGGGGGTAGCTATCCTTCTTGGTGACGTTGTTGAGTTGGCGATAGTCCACGCAGAATCTCGTACTTCCGTCTTTCTTCTTGACCAGGACGACCGGCGATGCCCACGGACTTTTTGAGCTTTCAATCAGTCCTTCCTTTTCCATCGTCGATACCATTTCTGCAACCTCCGTCTGCTTAGCCAATGGTAGTCGTCGGGGAGGCTGACGAATCGGTCTCGCATCTCCGGTGTCGATTCGGTGTTGTACGAGATGTGTTCGGCCATACTCGCCGTTCTGTGAAGCAAATATATCAGCAAACTCATTGATTAGATTCCCTGCCATGGATCGCTGCTCCTGATCCAGCTCGCACTCTCCGAGTATATTCTTTTTCATTTCCGATATCTCCGTAGGTCTAACCGGTTTCACAGGACTTGCATTGGACAACTTTGTGACCGCAGTAATCGGTACGCACTTTCCAATCACTTCCCCTTGCTTTAGTTTCACGCTTTTGTTTTCCACATTGAGGACACGAACGGGAACCAAGCTGTTTTTAGGTTCAACCAGCATCTTTCCGACAATATAGCTCTGATAATAATTTTCTGGATCTGGCTCGACTAGGTAGAATCGGTGGCTCCCAGGGTCACCTTCCAGCTTTGTCCAAATAACTGTCTCTGACGAAGGTGGTAATATTTCGTCCTCACTTACAACTGTCCGTAGAGCTGCGACGTTCTCGTTCCCGTAAACCATCGGAATCTCGACGTTCTTGTACTTTATAACTTGCGAACCGATGTCGAGCACTATATCATGCGTCTTCATAAAGTCGATTCCGATGATGCATTCGTCACATATATCAGCCACTAAGAATGCATGGGAGAAGACTATTCCTGCAAGGTTTATCGTCAAGAGTACCTCACCATACACCTTTGCTGTTGCTCCAGTTGCTGTTTTCAGACAGTAGCTGCTGGTGTTGTGCAGCCATGATTGGCGAACGATGTCCCTTCTGATTATGGAAGCGGTGGCACCTGTATCGATTGTAGCCACATACTTTTTCTGGCCGATATGGGCTTCCACTGTCAGGCTCCTATTACATCGTTTGGTCTGGGAAACCTGAATTGTGGTCCTGGGGGCGTCGATTCCAGAAACCAGCTTCTGCCCCGCGAAGTTGGTTCTTACTCGTTTCCCGACTGATGGCTTTGTGACGTTCCATCCGCCGAATGCTCAAACGCCTCCTCGTTTCTAGTTCTGCAATGTGGACAACTGCCCTGTCTACGTTCGGCTCTGCACTGTCGTTGAAGATGTCCAATTTTGTTGCAGTTCCAGCAACGGATCGGTCCCCTTCGAGAACTGTTACGGTCTACTACTTCGGTTCTCTGGCACGAGCATTCAACGGATGTCATTTCTCTCACGCGGTGAAACCCTTGAGATGCTTGGTCAGCAGCTTTCATCGTTAAGGCAAATGCCAGTGCCTCAGGAAGAGTTTTCTTTCCAGCCATTCGTAAAGCCATCTGTAGTTGTCTGTCCTCTATGGCTTGTGTAAATGCCTCAATAGCCATTTCATTGATGACATCTTCGCCGGCATTGGGATAAGACAAGTGCGCTAGCCTTTCAATATCCGCTTGCAACTGTTGGAGTGTTTCCCCCCTCTTCTGGATTCGACTGCGAAGTTGCACTCTATATACTTGCTGCATATGGTCGTCACCAAATCGCATCTCAATAGCCTTCACCAAAGCCACGTAGTCGCGTTGTTTTTCTTCGGAGATAGTTTGAAGCAATTCTGCAGCTGTACCTCGTAATGCGAGCGTTAATGCAATCGACTTTTCCTCGTCGTCCCATCCATTGGTCGTTGCAGCTGCTTCGAACTGTCTCTTATAAATTGGCCATGATGTTTGACCATCAAAAACGGGTGGTTGCATCTCCTTCCTTCTTGGGCAGTCAGCAGAATATTCCCGAGCCTTCTGCTTCTTGACTTTTTCGAGCTCTTTAGTTATGTTCTCGATGTTTGTGCCGAACTCTCTGGCTATGTTCTTGATGTTTGTTCCAAGTTCTTTGGCTACGTTCTCGATGTTTGTCTCGTGTCTATGAAACGTTTCATTAATTTCCTCGAACTTGGTTTCATGCTGGTTTAATTTCTCATCAATAGCGTCGATTTTTACATCTAGAACATTCTTAAATTCTTCCACGGCGTCTTTTTGTGCGGCGACAATGGAATTTTTCTGTTCTTCTAAAGAATTCTTTTGTTCTTCTAGAGAATTTTTCTGTTCTTCTAGAGAATTCTTCTGTTCTGCGAACTTCAATTCCATGGAATTCTTCTGTTCTGCGAACTTAGATTCCATAGAATTTTTCTGTTCTTCTAGAGAATTCTTCTGTTCTTCCATCTTGGCAAGAAGTAATTCCATCATAGAGCTAATGTCAACGCCTGTACTTACTTGTTCTTCTGACACGTCGAATAGCATGGTTTTTGGATCTTCTCCCTCGTTTTGGACAGCTTCCTGCAGACGAAGTATGAGGTCACTTTTCCCTCCAGCTGTGGAGAGATTCCGCTTTTCTAGTTCACTTTTCAATTGGGGTATGCTTAGATGTAGTAATATACGACCCATTTTGTTTGTCTCTTGTAGTTTAGAAAATCACAAATTCACTTTTTTTTTTTTTTTTTTTTTTTTTTTAGCTGCACTCAGACACTTAGCACAGAATAAGTTTTATCCCACTTCTGACACCAATGTTACATTCAGGCTGGGATTCGTAAAGATAAAACACTATTCCGTTTAACTTCTCTAATAAAATTCACTTTTATTACACTTTTATCGACTATTCTAATATTTCACTTATTAAGTACCAGAACACTATTACTTAAACAATTCTTCAACGTTTCAAACCAATCACTTTATTTACTCTATTACTTTTCACTTATTTATCTTCACAAACTATTACTATCTCGAACTTTAACCAATCACTGTTATAAATCAACTGTCTCGCCCTCTTCTAAAAGCTGTCCTTTTATACCCGCTCCGCCATCTACGAGAACTTTCTAGCTAATTCTAAGTGGTTCTAGAACAAGGTTCAGTGGTGAAATACATTTACTTGACAGGTTCCAGTCTCCAATTGGAAGTGACACTTGGGTGGAACTTGTTTGGTGACTAAGGGGTTGTTTTCACTTCACCATTTTAGGTTACACGATACATTCCACACCACAATAAATTAAGAAGATTTACACTTCAATTAATTTTGATAGAACGTAATGTTGTCGCTTTGACAGTTGCGAGTGAACTGTACATATAAAGATTTATGTTATATATAAGTTTTCAATACTTAAATGTTCTAAAATTTAGCAAGTTTATATGAATAAATATGATTTACCTATGCATTTCCAGCTAAGTATTTAAAAAGATCAGTTTTAAACATGTTTGCGTTTGTGATTCTTCTGAGGTGTATGGGTAATGAGTTCCATTGGCGGGTGGCATGGACAAAAAAAGTACGCTCGGATTGTTTACAGTTAAATCTCGGCTGTATTAAAACAGTTGTTCTCTGAGATCTTGAAAAATTAAGCCTGTTATACAAATAGTCAGGTTGATGCGATTTCATGATCCCAAAAAGTAGTGTAAGTGATCTAAATGTAATCAAATCTTCTAATCTCAAGTCCGTTATTTGCCTGGAATAAGCGGAAATATGGTCGAAATATCTTTTGTTGAACACATATCGAGCCAAATTATTATAGATTAAATTTAGTTTCCGTTTAGTATTGTAATCAACACTACAAAACACTTCAGAACAGTACGTGATTATGGGCAGAAGTAAAGATTTTACAAGTAGCATTTTGGTAGCAGTTGGAATACATTTTTGGGTACGCCAAAGTAACCGAAGACCATTATAGACTTTGCCAACAGTTGCTGCTATATAATCAGTCCAGGTAAGTTTCTCATTGAAAACAAGACCCAGATTCTTTGCAGTATGGACGTATTCAATCGCTGATATTCCCAGTTGTACAGAAGGAAATCTGGAGGTGTCGAAGCGGTGCTTATAACGGGTGATTTTTTAGCTGGTTTGGTTTTGGCAACACTGGTTTTGACAGCTGACGTGTGTTTAGTACCTTGTGTCACTGTCAAACAGCTTCAGTTTGGTTTGCAATTTAACAATGGATCGTTTTACAAATGAACAACGCTTGCAAATTATTGAATTTTACTATCAAAATTCGTGCTCGGTTCGAAATGGAGGATCCGCTTTTTTATCGAAAAATTGTGTTCAGCGATGAGGCTCATTTTTGGTTGAATGGGTACGTAAATAAGCAAAATTGCCGCATTTGTAGTGAAGATCAGCCAGAAGCATTGCAACAGCTACCAATGCATCCCGAAAAAGCCACTATTTGGTGCGGTTTATGGGCCGGCGGTATTATTGGGCCATATTTCTTCAAAGATGATGCGAATCGCAGTGTTACTGTCAATGGTGAACGCTACCGAGCGATGATAACAAACTTTTTTTTGCCCGAAATGGAAGTTCTTGACTTGCATGATATGTGGTTTCAACAAGACGGTGCCACATGCCACACAGCACGCGAAACAATGGCGCACTTGCGAGGCGAGTTTTGTGAACAGTTAATTTCACGTTTCGGGCCGGTCAATTGGCCGCCTAGATCGTGCGATTTGACACCATTAGATTATTTTTTGTGGGGGTATGTCAAAGCTAATGTATATAGGGACAAGCCCGCTTCGATTGACGCACTGGAAGCCAACATCCATGCATTCATTCGTGAGATACCGGCCGATATGTGTGAAATAGTATGCCAAAATTGGACTCAGCGGATGGGCTACCTGAGACGCAGCCGCGGTCAACATTTGCATGAAATTATCTTTAAACATTAAATTGCAAGGTTCAAACTATCGATTCAAATAAATATTTCATTCATTTTTTCGAATTTTTTGTGTTTTTTTTTTTTTTTTAAGTTCTAAACCTCTTAAAAAATCACCCTTTATATGCATAATGTTTTTGACTTTCCCGGATTCAAGGACAGGCTGTGCTCAGGGGCGGATGGGCAACATCCTAGCGGCCCGGGAAATAATATTTGTCGGCCCTTTTTTAATTTCTGGATATGGCTACAGGGTGTTACGCATTTTGCGTTTGAAATTAAATAGAGCATTGGTCTATTACAGATTTTTGAATCAGGTTACATTTTGTCTACTATAAAAAAAACATTATTTTAGTAAAAAATTTCGGACTCCCAGTCAAGTACATTTATATACAGAATCATACATACAACAACAAAAAAAACATAAAATAACAGTAAATCAAAGTTTGAAGTATTTTTATTCCAAGTGAAGAAATTAGGTTTGGTTAACTTGTTTAACACTCTATTTAATAACTTGCTTGGCTGAATAAGCATATCTATAATGTTACTACAATGCTATGATCGTAGCCAAACTGCTACGCGATTTCCAATTTGCTACGCTGCTATGAACTCTCCCTAAAAACGTATATTTTGCTACTTTTTTTTAAAGCACGAAATTTCAACATAAATCTTGGAATTTTTGTTGAAAAAAAATAAACGAAAAATAATTTAATCTTTACTGACTTTCCCACACCAACTTACATTCTTTTCTACCATATCCAACAAGTACCCATTTCTTCGGATGTGTTAGTGTTTGAATTTGACTGGAATTTTTTTGTTTATAGTTTTGTTAAATACATATATAGTTTACCAACTATACATGTACTAGTCCTTAAAAACGTATTTATTTTGAATAACAATTTTGGCTTTTTCAAATAACTATCATAGTAATATTATTTGCGGATTGAAAGCTTGATTTTTCTTCGTTGGGTTCGTTACAAGAACAAGCAGTAGACGTGGACGCTTGGTTTTCACCTTCGTTTTGTATTCTTGTTTCAACTTGAGAACTTACAAATTCAGGAAACGAAACGATTTTTCCGATAATTCTTGAGATGCGGTTGACTAATAATAGAAGAAGAGGCTATAGTTTTAAATTTAAGGTTTTTTGAGTTGTGTGCCTCAGCTTCCATTGCCTTCTTTCTCTTTTGGCGTAACTTCTTCGCTCTTCCTTTCAGTTTTTCTTTGTCCATTTTTTAATGATTTAATATGTACCTAGTAATGGATAAACTTAAACCATAATATTCTTTTTGCTAATTTTGTTATTTTAATTACCTTACGCAAACCATAAAGAACTTTATAAATCCTGCTCTTACACAGTTTCATGTTAAATTTGTGTGACCGAATGATTCCGTTGCCGTATGTTTATTCTGGGCTATCACAGAATCCGTCGTATTCGGAATTTTGCTGCGAACCCCGAAAGAAAATTAATTTTTTGTTGTGCTTTTTCGTTTTCATGCCCCACTACTTCGCATTTGGATAAAACATTTGTAGGTATATTTATTGTCTGTGATAAAAGTTTGAGATTTTTATGGGCAGTAGATACCTATAGGAAGGAAAAATATAAAAACTCCATTTTTTGCTGATTACTTGAATGGGCAAATACCTACAAATGTTTATGAAGATAGGTTGGTAGATCACGCAGATGTACTTTCAGCCACCGGCCCTGCGGACCTCTGAACAGCCGGCCCACCGGGAAATTTCCCGGTGCGTTATATGGCCCATCCGCCCCTGGCTGTGCTTAAGTGCCCACTCCTGAATAATTTGCAAATCATCATTAATTTTGTCTATTGTACTTGCAATGTTAGTTAGCGGGCAGCTCCAGTATAACTGGACATCATCGGCAAACATGTGAACTGAGCAATGTCTGACTAGTGTAGGAAGTTCATTCACATATAGCGAGAACTGCAGTGGACCAAGGACTGAACCCTGTGGTACACCTGCTGTTAGCCTTAGGAATGAAGACAATCTGTTACCCACTGCCACACATTGTTGACGCCCAGTCAAGTAGGAGTATAAAAGCTTTACTGCCAGAGGAGATAGACCAAAATTATTTAACAACTTTTTGCATAGTTCAATATGGTTAACCGTATCAAACGCTTTTGAGAAATCAAGCAGTGTTAAAAATGTACAACAACTGTTATCCACGGCTTTACGAATGTCATCGACAATAAGCAACAATGGTGTTTTGCAACTTCTGTTTGCACGAAAACCAGACTGAGCGGAACTCAACAGATTGTTTGTTTAAAGGTAGCCTTGAAGCTGCCTAAGTATGGCTTTTTCGAACACTTTCGAAAAGCACTTTTATATTATGTTGCAAAAAAACAACTTGTTGCTCAACCGAAGACATATATTAAATTTGCTCCCAATCGACATTAGCAACATCGGTCTCTAAACTTTCGTAGTTAATATTTTTAAAATCTCTAAAAGTAATTGGGTTCTGTTCTTCTCCTTTTAGTACGTCAATGTCATATATCAAATATATTAAATCATGCTGCGAAAAACCTGGGGCTGATAGTTGATTATAAAGTAGAGTTTTAACAACATCTTCTACAAAGAAAACATCTAGAAGAGTTGCAGCTTCTTTTGTAAAGTGTGTTGGTGTCAACAAATTTACTGGTCTGAGATTAAGACTCCTGAAACTATTAACTAACTTAGCTGAAGTATCGGAATTGAGCAAATCACAGTTGAGGTCCCCACATATAATAACGTTGGAGACAGAAAATGATAACTCTTCCAAAATGCTTATTATCGGCGTAGGATCAATGTTTTTATTTGGCCTATAAATAACTCCCAGAAGTAATCGTTCTGCACCAAAGTGAAGTTTTAACAACAAGTATTCAGACGTACTGTCGAAGTTTGATTTGTGTTCAGTTTCGCAATGTATATCGTTGCGCAGATAAACAGCTACGCCCCCTCTCTCACGCCCAATTCTATCACCGCGGAAAAGTCTATATCCCTCAACGTCATATGCACTGTTATCAATCTCAGAAAAAAACAGGTTTCAGAAACACAAATCACATCAACCTTGGAATTTATGAACAACTGACGAAATTCATCCAATTTAAGTGCAAGGCTTTGGGCATTTATATGGCAAATATTTAAGCCTTTTTTCTGCTTACTTAGAATTCTTATCATTTGGTGCAAATGACTACCAATTTCACCGCCAGTAAACCCATTAGTGTGTACCGAAAGCACCTAATTGCATTGATTGCATAATTAAACACAAAAATAAAAATAATAAACAAAGAGACACAAGCGCAAACAATAACAGAAAAACTTACGTAGGATAACAAAACAGATAATTTGACAAATGAAAAATGAAAAATAATGAATTAAGAGAACAATAATAGAAAACTTACAAGAGAAAACAAAATGGAATAATTGTATAATACAAACTATAGGATAACAAATTAAGAGAATAAATTATATGACAAGAACTATGACAAGAGATATCGCTAATTGTTGTAAATAAGCGGTTTACTCGCTCGTTATTTGTTGATTGTAGCAGTTCTTCTCATTTGATGTCTCTCGGCAGCAGCATTTAAACTGTCAATGTCTTCTAACAGCACGCTTTCTCCATCGTTGCAGAAATAAGATCTTTTGAAGATTTAACTGCTCTTCATGGGCAATGATATGAATGACTACTTTGATCTTGTGCGCGATAGCCTCACTATAAGAACCATTGGATATAATTCCGATAGAATTTATAGCTGTAGCAATTCTATTTTCGTTGTACATCAAAATATTCGCAGTTTGCGTCAAAACTTTGATTTACTGATTGGTCATCTAGAAACTTTTGTCAACCTGCCAGATATAATATTTGTCTCTGAAATTTGGATTTATTCATGCGAAGTTGACGATTATCTTATTCCTAATTACACTTTTTTTCCAAATCCTAATGATACGTACGCTGCCGGTGGAGTGGGAGTTTTTGTTTCAAACTTGTATGAGCCTGTTATTAATGTTTTTAAGCTAAGAAGCGCGGATGTCATCAAAGTGTGTTGCAATATCCAAAATGAAGTATTTTGTTTTGTCTGTGTATACAGACTTCATTCATTATCACCTACATGCTTTTTAGATGAATTTTCAATCTTTTTTGGCAAATGAACGATCTGGAAATCTTATCATATTAGGTGACCTTAATTTAGATATTTTAGTTTCTAACTCGGTTTCTGATTCGTATCAAACACTCATGGCTGAACACGGATTCTTTTCCCTCATTGAAGAACCTACCAGGCCAACTGCTGGCACCTGCCTCGACCATGTTTTTGCTCGTCTCGAGAATTTTGCTGTTGATCAGATTGCTGGAATCAACATGGATCTCAATATATAAGCATATAACTGATCATTGTATGGCAGGAATCTTTTTTGAAAACATTAAATGTAGTAGGTCATATGATTCTTCACCAACCCCTTATAATAAAATAAATTTTCTTGTATTAAACAAACAATAAGCTTCTATATGAAAGTTGAGATAGTGTTTATGTGGCACAAAATGCTTCTATAGCTTATGAAATTTTTCTTAATATTTTAAAAATTCACATTATTTCTTCTACCTTTACCTTATCACGTAAAAAATCAGAATATCGTCTCAAACCCTGGATAACTCGCTCCCTTATCAAAAAATTAAATACTAAACACAAATTAAGAAAAAAATGTTGGAAACATCCAATGAATAATAGCTTAAAAAGTCGCTTCAGAAATTTATGTAAAAAAGTGAATAAGGAAGTGATTAATGCGAGGGATATGTAGTTATTATCGTTCAAAAATACTAAAGGCAAATGGAAATCTTAAGAAGGAGTGGCAAGTCGTTAACAGTATTATTAGTAGAAAAGTTACTAACACTTATCCTATCGTACTGAATATCGGAGGTACTGACATTTTGAATCCTTTAGAAATAGCCAACGAGTTTAGCAATTAATTCGCCTCCATTGGAGAATCCTCTTTTTCAGATAGGTCGCAAACTTCATGTAATTGTTGTACTAAGTCTGTTACTACATGTAATAGCTTCGGAAACAGCTTCGCTTTTGAGCCTATCACAGGATTTGAATTGCTAAAAACTATTAATTCTCTGCCTAACTCTAATTCGTGTGGTAGTGATGAGATCTCGAATTTGGTTCTAAAGAATATTGGTCTCAATTTAGTAGATATTTTGTCTTACCTCTTTAACTTCAGCATTATGTCTGGAACTTTTCCCACTGATCTGAAATGCGCCATAGTAATTCCTCTACTTAAAAAGGGTAACAAATCAGACCCATACAATTATAGGCCAATTTCGTTATTGTCTTCTATTTCCAAAGTATTTGAAAAAGTAGTTAAAGCGAGAATCTTAGCCTATCTCAATAATTTAAATTTTTTTAGTCCCCTACAGTTTGGTTTTCGGACTGGTCATTCCACTGAGGATGCTCTACTAGACTTCTGCTCTATATTATAAAAGGGTTTAGATGACAAACTTTTCTGCGCTGGTCTATTTGTCGGCATTACCAAGGCGTTTTACATGGTTGATCATGTAATTCTCCTAGATAAATTATATAAGGCCGGGTTCAGAGGATTCATTTACAATTGGTTTGAGTTATATCTTAAAGATAGAATACAGCGAGTTAAAGTTGGTAGCAGTATAAGCAGTCCTAAAACGAATAACCTGGGAGTACCCCAAGGCTCTGTACTTGGTCCAATTTTATTCCTAATATATATAAATTCCTTATTTTCACTTCCATTTTTGGGTAAAACTAAAGCCTTTGCCGATGACCTTGGTATTGGTTATTGTTCAAGCAGTCCGCTAGATTTAATATCTAACATAAACCATGACGTATCTTTACTAAGAAGCTGGTTTGCAGAAAATAGGCTTATTGTTAGTAGCAAGACTAAACTGATGTATTTCAGTCTAACTGAACAGGAGTTTCCCGACTCAGAAATAGTTTTTCACTCCCATGATTGTGATAGTCATAAGCTGTCGAACAACATCTGCAGTTTCCAAAATGACCCATCATTCAATAGTAAGGCAGATTGCAGTCCTAACTGCTTCAAAATTGAAAGCGTTGATAGTTTTAAGTAGGGTAGGGCGGGGCTAGTTGGGCCACGGGGCAAGTAGGCCCACTCGAATAACTCAGAAACTAAAAGTCCTACATGACAACGATGACACACAATCGAAGTGTGTGACTTACGGCCACAAGCCAAACTAGTTGAAATTGCATTTTTACTTTCAAAGGGGCGCGTCGTTTAAAATTTGTATTTTTAAGTGTAAAAACTAAAAAAAAAAAATTATTTCTTTTCTTTCTTTTTTTGTGAAGCGGTGCAAATATCAGAATAAGGTAAACATTTTTCATGTGTCCCGTTATTGTATTTTATTTTTTCGAGTGTGGAATTGAAGTGTTTGGTGTAGTTGTTTCTTTGTGAAATAAAATGTTCAACAAAGTCAGTGCGGGGTAAGTTGGACCGCCAGTGGTGAGGAAGAAAAACATCTTGATTGGTTTTGTCTTATGTGTATGGAAGCATATTCAAAAAGTTTACCTGGGGAGGAGTTGGTGCAGTGTCACACTTGCCGAAAGTGGGCCCATTCAAAATGTTCCAAAATATGTCAAGGAAGCATCTTTATTTGCATAAATTGCAGTAACGATTATACGATTCATAATCTATAAAATAATATTTTTATTCTTATCTAAATTTATTTTATAGAACGTCATAAAGCGGTTTTTTATTTTCGTTTTTTGAAGTTTATGTTGTGTTTTTTCATTAAGTTTTCATTTTAAATACATTTTAGAAAGAAATTATAGCGTTTTCGTATTTTGTAAAAATTACTTTTCAGTTTTTTAGGTTTCGGACCAACTTACCCCACTCACTGGTCCAACTTGCCCCGCTGGTGAGGTAAGTTGGACCACTTGGACTTGGTGTATTTGAGTCAAAATAATTATTTAACTGTAAGATAAATTGTTTTTTTGTTAATATCATTAAAAAGTCGAAGTTTCAATGTATCTATTTACTTTAGTTTCATAGCTTAATTATGAACAGATTGGAAGTTATGAAGCGTCAAAAAAAAAGTGGTCCAACTAGCCCCGCCCTACCCTACCTTGGTGTTACTATTGACCAAAATCTGAACTGGTCCACGCACATTTCTCTTTTGAAAAAATATCTTCTTTCCTCTACTCGCTGTTTTTATCGTCTAAGAAAGTACTGCTTTTCTGACACAATGAAAATGGTCTATTATGGCTTATTCCATTCAGGTCTCTGCAGTTGGGGTGGCGCTTATTTTAATAAGCTTCAGCAATTAACAGTAATTCAAAAATCTGCTATACGTAAAGTTTGCAGTTCTCGTCGTTTAGCTCACACTATGGACCTGTTTAGGTCGTTAAATATTCTTCCTTTGCGACATTTATATTTTTTCAAAGTTCTTAAAGTCTTTTTTATGAGAGGCGGGTACCTGGAAAGTCCGATTTCTGACTTTCGCTGCTTACGAAGCTATTCGAACTTCGTTGTGAATTTGCCTTCGTTTCGCATAACAAGCTACAGAAACTTCTACTCCATTGTTTCTCGCAAACTTTTTAACTTACCGTTTGAAATTCGGCCCATAAGAAATTCCCGCACGTTTACAAAACTAACGAAAATTTGGCTCTTTGGATTCAACCATGATGAAATCAAAACGCTTTTACGCTATACTGCATAGTAATAAAAATACATATAATTATACAGAAAAGAATTGCCTATTTGCTAATTTCGATTAAGTAGCGGTAGTAGATACTATTTGAATTTGTCCTCTTTTATATATTTTTATTATTTTTCCCTTTTGTCACTTGTTACAGATTGCTTTTTCTTTCTTTCTTAAATTGCTATAATTCTGTTATCTTAACTTCAACCTTTTACTTTTTATCCACCTTTGTACACCCCACAAAGTTAAATATATCCAATGTGACATCATCTCTATTTTTCTCAAATAAAGATGTCACTAACTGTTCTGTATGTACTAGCTATATTTAAAAAATTTTGCTCTGTTTTTTGTAATATTATTCATACTTTGTACATATTTGAATAAAGAACTAAATGAATTGAATTGAATTGAATTGAATTGAATAGTATTAAGATCAGAACCAGATTCTTAATTCGCATTTGAGTTTTTTTTTTATTTTGCTTTGCTTCCATTTTCCTTTTTATTTATTTTATTTTTAATATATAACGATTTGGTGTAGGGTATAGTAAGATTTAGTTAAGGTGACACTTTGCACATTGAATTGTAATACATTTTGAGATTGGTGTTTGCTAACATAATATGTGCGTTTAATTTCGCTTCGCTATCGGTGTGTGGATGTCATGGGAAGGCCGCCCTTCTATAGGTAAACAATGACCGTACGGAACGGTTACTAACGAGACGACAGGATGTGACTTACGTTATTCGATTATTAGCACAGCTAGGATTGTGACTGGAGGGAATCTTTAAGGGGCTATCTTCATCGTGATCGGCCAAGAAGATAGCCATGGAAGTGTTCTTATGGACATGGGGTGGGCTGGCCAACCCTTGCCACTAACACCATGCAGGTCTTAGAATCATGGCGAACCACTGTCCAGGAGGGACACGGGGAAGGCCAAAACTGCGAGTTAGGTTTAGTGGAGTGTAGTTTTAAGATAGTTTAGGTGTAGATTAGGGAATAGTTTAGCTTATAGGTTAGAATAGCTTTAGTTAGGATATAGTTAGGTCTAGTTGTCGCGAGTTTCTTCCCGGTCTTCCTCAAGGATAGTGGCACAAGTTCTTGGGGTTTCTTTTCACTTTCATTTTCCTTTTCTTTTTTTGCTTTATCTCTCTTTCTATCTTCCTTTCGTCTTACAAGGGTCCTATTGTCCGTCCGAGGTCTGCGTAACGTAGCTTTCTCCCCTCCTTTTTTTTGATTAAAAATGGCATGGAATAAAAATGTTTGTTGAGCAGGTGGCATACGGTGAGGGGGCAAGAACTACCCCGTCCGACGAGCTTTAGCCGAGCGACCGCGAGCATGCCGCGCCCTCCTCACCTGTGCCAAAGCTGCCCCTGTGGCTCGACCCTGGCTCACAACAGACTCACAACGAAGATGATGACCCTACGATCACCAATATTTGTACCCAGTAACGGGACACTTTGTCCTTATCTACGTCGATCCTCATCTGGAAACGATAAACCAGATGATATATGATGGGCACCGCAACCCAATCTAGTTTGTCCGTTATTTTAAGTAGTATATAAGAATAACTGTTGTAGGTAATAAATAACCAGTCTTGATTTGTCAACGCATATGAGCAGAAATAAAAGCGTCATTATTTAATTCCTACGGTCATTCATAGGAGAGATAGTGGTGTTGTGAAAGTGGTACGAGTATCAGTTTTCATTATTTTTCATTTCATTGGGCTCATGCGGTCTTATATTTTGTTTTTGTTTTTAGTTGTTGATGTCGAGCCTTGGCCACACGACCAGAAGAGACCGCGCAATTATGTTTTATTAGGTATGTATTAAATAAACAGATAAAAGGGAAAAAATGTCTTGCTTCCGTTAAGTTTTTCTGTCATTCTTCGACATCAACGGCTAAGATGGAACCTTTACAGCTTTTCACCGAGAAATATGTGATTGAGGTGCGCGACGCAGTTTATTTATATATGTATGTATATTGAGAAAATATAAACATATGCCAGTACCAGTAGTAATAGTTCTGTTTCCTTAATACCTTAAAATTGGTGTTGCAAACAAAAGGTGTCAATCCTGATTTGAATCTGGAAAAATATAATCTAAAAAGCCCTTACGAACACATTTATACTTACATTAGATTCTCTTCGCATAAAATCTTGCATCAGAAGTGAAAGTTCGTTACAAATCATACTTTTAAGGATGTTCATACATTCTTCTTGTAGATCAATTTGCAATATTTCGAAATTTGTTTGGAAATATTTCAACAGAATATCCGTGCGGTCAGCGTTTTTACAATCAGCTGCAGATGCTTCTTCTATCATCTTTTGTATCACTGGTACAAACGTTAGCGCCATTACTTCAATAAGCCCAAATATTTCATTCTCTATAATATCGGTGGTATTGCAAAGAATATTATTAATAGTGGTAGAACATCTTTCTGCTTCCATTATACTTTTGAGTTCAGCCAATTTATGTAGTATGTCATCTATTTTCAGTTCCTGAAATTTAAAGCTGCAATAATTATAGTTTGTTGTAAGTAGTGATTATTATATTAATTTAGTATTGAATCGAAAGTACAACTACCGATGTGTCAAAGTCTCAAAGGAGCAGCCACATGAAGCCAAAAAAATGCTCAACGAAAAAAAAAAACCCAAGCGGCAAAATACCTTAAATAGGTATATAAAAAAAAAGTTGGCATGACAGGTGTATACTGTATAGGAACCTTGAGCCTTATCGCAACCATTCGTTTTGAGCGAGTTTTTCATTGTTTTGGAATAATTTGCCTAGTTGCCAAACACACGCTACTTGCACTATTTTTTCTCTGTTCCTAGTTTTTGGCCGCTGTATTCCCTCTGGGAAAACGGCCTTATATCAGCAGTGTCTGCTTCTCGCTAGCTTGGTTCCCCCTCTCCTCTTTCCCTTCCTTGGAACCACGCTGCCGTCGTGTCTTCTGGAGCCACGCCGCCGTCGGGCCTCTTTGGAACCATGCTGTTGTCGGGCCTCTTGGAACCACCTTGCCGTGATACAGCTCATGAACGAGAAGAATTTGGACACCACCGGAGCCGTCAGTCAGCTGCGGAAGCGACTGAGTGGCTACATCAAATAAGCTCGAACTTGGAAATCAACCCTAAACTTGTGTCAGGAATGGGAGGAGAAGGTGGAAGAACGCGAGTACGCGAATACCATCGAGGAACGGAGTTCTTCTGATCGAGGGGAACAAAAGCCTAGTGAGGGAGAAAAGTCTCCCCTCTTTACCGAGATGAATTTCCCCGTACCAATGACCGCCCCTCAAGCCACCGACGATCATCCTGGGCCCTCCACAGCGAGCAGTATCTCGGCCAGTCTGAGGACACCCGGCACAGCCCCCCAGAACAAGGCCCCCGAAGCCCACACCAATCTGGAACCACCCCCTCAAGCGACCCGTCCGGGCCTCAGCTACGAGGCCGAGGTGACCAATACGGTCCGGAGGTGGGGAATAAGGTTTGGCGGTGCCGGAAACGCACAAGAGTTCATCGAACGCCTGGAGGAACTAGCGTTGTGTTACGGCACTCCCCTCGATTATCTGGTACGGGCGTTACCCCAGATATTCCGGGGAACGGCTCTGAAATGGCTAAGGATAAATCGAGGGAAATTGCACTCTTGGGAATCGTATCGGACCTACTTCCTACAATACTTCCTGCCCCCGCGTTACCTAAACAAGCTCGGGGATTCGATAAATAGGAAGTGACAAGGACCCCGGGAGAAGGCCAAGGACTTCATACGGTCATTCCAGTACCTCGCCCGCCAACACCGTCGAATGCACAACGAGGACCAGTTGGAACGGTTCTATGATAACCTCAGGCCCGCCCAAGTAACAATTTTACTTCGGTAAGGCGCTATCGAGGCTATTTCCCCTCCCGCAATATTGACTGCATATAGGGCTGCCAGATGAAATTTCATTAAAGTCGGGACACCAGGACCCGAAAATCGGGACAAATCGGGACATATAGGGATTAAAGCAAAAAAACATTAAATTTTGTACACGCAATTAAGGAACACAGGAAAACGATTTTATTAACGTTGTATGTACATACCTAGATACATTAGTAATAAAAAATAATAAATAATACTTCAGGAACTTTCAATATTCAGTCTCATAACTATAATAGGTACGGTACTTACTCTACGAATAAAGGAATTGTTAAGCCATATTACATATATTTGTCGTTTGAACTTATTTTTGAAACAATGTTCTGACCAATTGGATCTTCCTTTAAAAACCTGCTAAAATCCTTGCAACTATAGTCGCAATTCATTTTAATAAAAAGTTCTGCCTCCAATGTTTCAATAGACAAATTATTTCTTTCCCTTCGCCATGCTGTTGTCATTAAACTAAATACTCTTTCGCACATAGCATTGGAGACAGGCAAACTCACATATTTTTTGTAAATTGGGGGCAGCTTTTACATTAAAAAAATGTACCCATTTTTTAATATACGAAATTTCTGTAGTCTGCTTCGCCACATATATTTTAAGAAAAGCTATTTCTTCAAAGAGCACATCAATATCAATATTTTTAATATTAAAATGATCAACAATTTCTGTAAGTTCGTTAAATGTTGGAGTTGTTTCCAAGCTCAGTGGTAAGAGTAATCTAAATTTGTTATTAAAATCATAATGCTCTTCTAAATATTTGATTGCAATTTCAAAAAAAGTTTGTGCCTCTCTCTTAAATCTTGCCTTTAGCCCATTATTATCACATTTACGCAAGGCCTGCAGTGCAATACTGCCATAAAATTGTTCGTCAAACTTAGATTTAAGTGAAATATAAATACTGTTAAGTATTTTATACATATCGATTACTGTGGAATCAGAAGATTCTAATTGAGTGACCGCATTTTGAAAAATAGTGCCAAAATTCAATAAAAACCCAAGATATGCATCCGCTAACTCCGACTCAAAGAACTTTCAAATATAACTTCTGGCATTTTCCTTATCTGTGAAGTATGTTTTAACTGCTTCGAAATGTTTCAAAAGCTGTTAAAAAATCCTCGGAAATAACGACAAAAGACAACGATACTTTTAAATTAAACGACTGACTTTATTGGACAATACGGTTGTAAAATCAAAGAGGAACTGAATTCAAAAATATGATTATTAATGGACAAAAGAAAAGAAATGTGTGAAAGAGACAAAGGGATGATACATGTTGTTATGTGTGAGTGCTTGTTTGATCCAGACTGTGTACTTAGATGAGTATGTGTTGTGAAAGTTTTTCAACAGTTTTTAACAAAACTGTTTAGAGAAAGCCATCTTGTAGGAACATGGCGCAAGAGTTCGCTTAACTCTTCTTCTCCGCACCAAGACACAAGATCTGAAACCCCAGAGAAAATTAACTATGTAATGTCAATGATTTTTAGAATAAATAACCAAACTTACCCTTTAGCTTAGTGACATTTTTTGTGGAAGAACTAAATTCGTTAAACGACATAACGATAATTGCTTCTACATCAAATCGCAATACTGATTGAGCCTTCTTGATTGTATTATGCAGTATGTGACATATGCACCCTCGTGGCAAAATGTCCGGATTTTCTTTCCTCAACTCGGTAAACACACTTTGGTTCAGACCAAAATTAACCGATGCGTTATCAGCTGAGTAAGATGTCACTTTGCTCAATGGTAAGTTTTCAGAGATCAGAATTGATTTTAAAGATTCCGCAATAGATATTGATGTCTCGGAAGTAAGTGAATAAAATTTCAGAAGCTTCACACCGATGCCACTTTTTGGCATAAAATATCTAAGCACCAATGGAAACGTTTTAACGTTTCCTTTACTATTTGAAGCGTCTGTAGCTATACTAAAGACAACTCCATCCATGTCATTTTTTACTTTTTTCTTTATAGCCGGGGCGATTACATTAACAACAATTTTTGTGCATTTTGTTCTCGAACAGGTAAAGGATTTCGCTATTTGAGAGTCTGGGAATAAATCTTTAAATAGTTGAGAAGAACATGACACCGAGTTGTACGATTGCGAATGTTTCACTGTGTGATAAGCAAATGTTGCCTCGGAGATTGAATTTGAAGTCTTCTCCGACTTTATATTGACAAACATTGGGATGATGGAATTGGAAGCATTTGCTTCCACGCGAGTTATATGCTTTGCTCTTTTCATATGCGTTTTTATATCTCCAACTCCAGAATGAGCTATGGAAAACTCAGCTAAACATAATTTGCACATCGCTTTATGCACGATGCTACCACTTCTTCTTAGCCACGGATAAATTTTCTCCCACTGTTTGTTGTAGGTAACCAATCTTTTCGCCGTGACTGGTTTACCATTTTTTGTGTTTGAATTAGAAGAAGACATTCCTGAGGAA
This sequence comes from Cheilosia vernalis, assembly GCA_949126925.1. Lineage (NCBI taxonomy): Eukaryota > Metazoa > Arthropoda > Insecta > Diptera > Syrphidae > Cheilosia > Cheilosia vernalis. Next base: position 49,845,000 of record OX421358.1, read on the forward strand.
GACAATTTAGTCAACTACCTACTTATTTTAATACAATACGTATTCGCTCATGGAATTGAAAACACCACCACAGCACTGTCACAGCTTATTTGAATTTGAAAGTAATTTTAGGTTCTGTCAATTACCACTTGACAGCTTTATAAAATGACATAATGGATGAATGCATTCAGAGCAACAATTGCAATGTTCTATACTCATAAAGGTCGTAACATATGTTAATATTGTTTTATTTTTTATTTCCGAGCATATTGAATCGAAGTATAATACAAAAAATTAAAATCGGGACAATATCGGGACACTTAGTAAATCGGGACAGATATCGGGACAGGGTTCAAATGTCGGGATTGTCCCGCCAAAATCAGGACGTCTGGCAGGCCTAACTGCATAAGACCTGTAAGAAACAAATTTGGCGCACCTTATACAGGTAGGGCATTACCGAAACCTTATAGAAACCTTATAGAAACTTTATAGAAACCTTATAGAAACCTTATAGAAGCTTTACAAAAGCACAAAATATGAAAAGAATAATATGTTTTTTTTTTTTATTTTTCAACTTTTTCAATTTCTTATTTTGTTTTTCGTATTAATAAACATTATCTATCTACTATAATTGACTCTTTGCAATTTTCGTTCAGTGATTACTCCCCGTTTATAACTTATATTTTAATTACAACGGGTCGCACTGAGAATCGAACATGAGTCCTGTTGCGTAGTACTCGGGATCATGACGTAATCTCGAATGACAAAAATCTGACATATGCTGAGGCAGCATCAATAAAAATAACCAAGCAGATAAAACGATAAGACGCAAAGTAGAGCCAAACACTGGATTGGTTCCATTGAAAAATCGAATAAAACGATATTACATAGAATATCGTTGTTAGAGAGACAGAACAGCAACAAAAAAGCTGTGGCAAAAAGACAAACATGATGAATAGAATAAAAGTTCTTGAATGGAATGTTAATGGTATCGAGAGTCGCAAGGACGAAATGAAAGTGGCTCTTGACATACACCAGATAGATATATGTCTCATTTCAGAGACACACTTTAAATTTATAACTAATTTTAAACTGCAATGATATGAATTATATCACTCCCCACATCCTCATAATTTTGCAAAAGGTGGGGTTGCAGTGTTAATAAAGAATACAATAAAACACCATATAGAAGCAAAATTCCAATCATGTGCCATCCAAGGAATTTCTGTTGCAGCAGTATACTGCTCTCCTAGCTAAAGAAAAACGATTTTAAAAGTATTTTCCGCATATTTCACAATCGATTAATCGCGGGAGGGGATTTTAATGCCAAGAATAAATATTGGGGATCTAGATTAACAAATACTAGAGGCAGAGAATAATATGAAACTATTAAAGAAGTCGGCGGCAAATATCACTCAACGGGGAAACCTACCTACTGGCCTACAGATAGGAATAAAACCCCAGATCTTGTAGACTTCTTTAAATCCAAAAATATATCTTCAAATAAAATAAATATAGAAGAAGGCCCTGATATTCGATCAGATCATTCCTCAATACTTCTTACACACTTGGCGATAGAATAACAATAAAAGAACATAGCCCTAAACTAGTTAATAGACTGACTGATTGGAACCACTTCAGGCAGAAGTTGGAAGAATGTATTCAATTATCATCAGGTGTTCAAACAGAAGATCAACTAGAAGAAGCAGTGCAAATATTTACACTGGATATACAAAAAGCTGCATGGGCTGCAACTCCCCAAAGAACAAACAAGATTAAACAAAACTCTTATCCTCGTGAAATATGTGAAATTATTACAGAAAAGAGGAAAGCTAGAAAACGCTGGCAACAGACAAGGGCGCCAAGCGACAAAACCACACTGAACAACTTAAATAATAAGCTCAGAAAATCTGTAAGAAAATTTAATAACGAGTCTTTAAAAACGTATCTTACGAGTCTAACAAATGATGCTAGTACCGACTACTCGCTCTGGAAGGCAGCAAAGAAAATGAACAGGTCAATAGCTCACATTCCGCCAGTAAAAACCAGAGAAGGTAACTGGGCAAAAAGCAGTCAAGAAAAAGCAAATACTTTTGCAGAGTACCTACCATGAGAACGTCTTCAAACCTTATGAAGATAAATATTATCATTGAAACGAAGAAACGTGCGAAGAAGACAGACCTATTCGGCCGGTAACAGCTAAAGAACTTGCCAAAGAAATCAAAGAAGGCATAAACATAAAAAAAGCCCCAGGGTTCGATTTAATCACAGGGGAAATTTTAAAACAATTTCCTCGAAAAGGTTTAAAAAAACTAGCCTCATATCGCCCAATATCGATACTAACAATGTTGTCCAAGCTATTCGAAAAAGTGCTGGCAAAACGTCTGCAAAAAATTAATGATGAAAAATCGCTACTTCCAAATCATCAATTTGGGTTTAGAAACAATTGATCAGGTGCATAGAATCATAGATTAAATCGAAAAAGCATTTGAAGAGAAAAATGTGTGCTCTACGGTATTTCTTGATATAGCACAAGCTTTCGATAAAGTCTGGCACAAAGGACTGATACACAAACTACAAAAGCAACTACCGAAGCAGTATTCGACCAATCTGGAGTCTTATATATCAGATCGATTCTTCAGAATTAAGCAAGATACAGAGTGTTCAACATTAAGAGAGATTAAAGCTGGTGTACCGCAAGGCAGTGTGCTAGGTCCAGTCTTATACCTACTCTTCACTAGCGATTTGCCCGAAAGTGTAGAAACCACCATAGCTACTTTTGCAAATGACACAGTCGTCCTTGCTGTGGGAGCAACTGTCGAAATAGCAACAAAAAAGCATCAGACGGCAATAAAAAATATTTCAGAATGGACTAAGAAATGGCCGATTAGATTAAATGACCTTAAGTCAGTCCATATTAATTTTACGTATAAAAACGTACCACACATTCCAGTCTACATTAACAACAATGTAGTAGAATTTTCTAACACAGCTAAATATCTAGGCATGATTCTAGACGCTAAACTGCGTTGGAAAGCGCACGTTAAGAAAAAAAAAGATGAGTTGAACATGCGATACAGTAAAATGTATTGGCTTATTGGGAGATACTCATCCCTGTCCAACTACAATAAGTTATTGCTATACAAGCAAGTTCTAAAACCAGTATGGACCTACGGGCTCCAATTGTGGGCATGTACATGCCAAACAAATTTACAAAAAATTCAGGTTTTTCAAAATAAAATACTAAGGAACATAGTTAATGCACCTTGGTACATACGCAATGCCGATCTGCATAGGGATCTAAATGTTGAAATGGTTGAAGATGAGGTTAAGAAGGTTGCTCGGAGGCATAGAAATCGGCTTCTCATCCACGTAAACAAAGAAATAACAGAACTTTTAAATAATGACAATGTAATCAGAAGACTGAGACGGATTAAACCTCTTGATCTGTAAGATCTAAGAAATTAGGTATTAATTTCAAACAAAACAAGTTTAAATGAATTTAAAGAGATGAATCCGCCGTTTGCTGATTAGTCGTACGACTAGGTGCAATCTTTTTCGGGATGGCTTATGCCAGTCCCCCGGGAGTTTTTTTTTAGATGAGTTAAAGTCCATTAAAGCATCCCTCGCGTATAGCTCTGCAATGTCTTTCGATGATTTTTTACTTCCAGCGAATTCCCAACACAAAAAAAAAAAAAGGGATGCTAGCCCTTATGGGGTCAGAGCAATTCTATGCCATCTAGTAAACGGCAAAGAAAGACCAGTCAGTTTTGCGTCGTGTACTCTTTCAACAGCAGAAAGAAACTATTCGCAGTTGCTCCGCGAGGCACTGGCCATCATCTTCGCAATAAATAAGTATCATAATTATTTGTATGGTCACGAATTCACTATTTGCACTGATAACCAGGCACTTAAGGAGATTTTTCACCCGAGTAAATTTGAAAATTCAACAAAAAATATAAGTACAAAAACCTCACACTCACCCCGTAATCCAACAATAAACCCAAGCAGGGGGGTTGCAGGTTGCATACACATTTCATATTTTGCGCAAATTGTTACCATTGTCTCAAAAATTAATATTAAATCGAGATTTTTTTTTCGAGATTTTTACATTCGAGATTTTTGCTTTCGAGATTTTTTTTTCGAGATATCGTGGTAAACCTGTAGTACTCCAATACACTACCGCTAGGCTAATTCGTCATAATAATGTAGCAGTGGTAAATCTCAACTACTTGATACATTGCAGAATTTCGTTAAGACTTCCAATCGCAAGTCGTTAATTACATGACATTTCATTGCTTCTATAATGCCTTCTGTGAGAAGCTCTAACGAAGCTTCTACTTCCAACCACAAGCTTTACCGAAGCTCACACATTTTCAGATATCTTATAGAGATCTTAACGAAACTTAATTTCATATCCCTCTATATATCCTGCGAGTATGCTTCGCAAAGGACGTACAGAAGTTATTTTCTAAACAATTGCTTCGAAATTGGTCTACTTCGGTAAAGAAATACTATAGAGACCCTATCGATATGGTTGCCTACAGAAATTACAAATTTGAACCTTACCGAAGGCAAATTGTTACTTGGGAGAATACCGACTATATATCCGTCGAAGAGACTTCGAGACCGTGGAGGAATTTATGGCAATGGCAGAGTATGCTACCTCCAACAAACCCCTCGCTAACGAGGTACCACCCCATCCCTAACGCCTCCTCCGGGGCAATTCCTCAGAATCTACCGGCAATACTCCCAAGCGGAGCGGCCTATGACAGAAGGACCCACTGCTGGAATTGCAAACAGCGTGGGCATCAACAGCCAGACTGCCGCCGGCCAAGGCAAATCTTCTGCAACTACTGTGGTACCGGCGGTAAACTAACCTTAGATTGGCCATGCCAACACTATCGGGCAGCTGTGATATCTGGGACCACGTGGACGGACCAGCGCTATTTCCTGCCCATGCTGATTTGGAACAAGGAATTTAAAGCACTAGTGGACATCGGCGATTCGTTGTCATTTGTCGGGTCAGCCATGAGACAGGCACTCCAGCAAGCACATGCCCCCCAGAGGCACCACAACCGACAGATTCAGTTGGCAAATGGGAGATCCGTTAACACAACCGAGGACTACCATATATCCTTCCGTATTGGGGACAAGCAAGTTACTGGGGAGGTGTCGTATCTCGCGGGGCTGAACGAAGATGCAATCTTGGGTATGGACGTCTTGCATAGAGCCGGCTTTCGAATGACCATCGCCGACCAAGAAATCATGCCTCTTCAACCCCCCAGTACCAAGGGACCGACGACCTGTGCCCTCAAGTGCAGGGAGCAGCTGACAGAAGTGCAACAACAACAACTCATGCGCCTGCTGAAAGAAAATGTGACCACGATCACCCAACATCAGATCCGACTTACCACGGACCAACCTTTTAAACAGCGTTACTATCCACGCAATCCAGCAATGCAGCAAATTATAAATGAGGAAATAAATGAGTTACTCAGATTGGGGAAAATCGAACCATCCCGTAGTCCGTACAGTTCTCCCATTGTACTAGTAAAGAAGAAAACAGGGTCCTGGCGACTGTGTGTGGACTACCGCCAAATAATGAGATATCGATCAAAGACGCATATCCGCTGCCACAAATCAACACGATACTAGATAAGCTCAGGGGTGCCCCCTTTATCTCGACTATCGACCTGCGACAAGGGTATTGGCAGATACCCATGGAAGCCAGTTCCCGGGCCTACACCGCGTTCACGGTGCCTGGCTGGGTCCTGTTTCAGTGGAAGGTCATGCCTTTCGGTCTTCACTGTGCGCCAGCCACATTCCAACGGGCTTTAGATAGTATTTTTGGCCCAGAAATGGAACCCTACGTTTTCGCGTATTTAGATGACATCATCGTGATCATCGGGACGTTCGACCAGCATCTCGTGCACTTACGGTTAGTCCTGCAATGCCTGAAAGAAGCCAACTTGAGAATTAACCCCGATAAGTGTGAGTTCTGTCGCAGCAAACTCAAATACCTGGGGCACGTCATCAGTGAACGGCAACTACGACGAGTCCTTGGCATCATGTCCTGGTATCAGTGGCGTGGCGTCCATATAACTCGATTCCTACCGAGTTACCTTTTGAAATCTCCACCAGGTAACACTATCTGTCTACCAAAAACCGAATATACATGAAAGATGAAACACTACCAAATGAATTTGAATACCTACTCACCAAATGGTACACACACAAAAGCACTCATATAAAAATTGTGTGTGTATCCATTTTCATACAACATCGTCATCGTCTCGTCGTGACAAAGCGAAGGTAACCCAAAATATGTCGGGTTATTAAAGTTCTCACTTTATAGTTCTTTTTGAGAGAAAATTTTCTTGTTATCTCTTTTTTTCTTCCCTGAGTACTTTGTCTGAGTCTGACACCTCTCTGTTCAACACCCATTGTAGAAAATAACCCGCTTTTCTTCGAGTTACAAGCTCTCACAAATTTCATTTTGACTGCCGAATCTGAGTGAACATTATGTTTGTATCTCTTTTTTTCTTCCCAAAGCTGAGCTGAGTACTGGTACTGGCCATGGATGGCCACTGGGTTGTGTTTTGGGTATATCGTATATGTTTATTTGGCTATGATATGAATGAAATAACGCGCTTTTCTCCGAGTTATTCGAATTTCTTTTACTTCTTCTTTTCTTATTGTCTCTTGTGTGAATAATTGCAGGTAGTATGTTGAGGTAGGTAAGGGTGTGTTTTGGTTTACAAATTCAGTTGGCACTTTGGCAGATTGCATTGCATGACTTAAGTGAATTTAGTATAGGTACTCTGAAAACGATTTTGCAAATGTGCAATGTATGATTTTGTTTCAAGTTGCACAGGGTCACTGGGTCTAAGGTTTTTTTAGATTTATAGGTATATGATAAATTTTTGCTTCGACTTCCCATTTTATAATGTTCACGCCACGCCACTGCCTGGTATAGAAGATTTATCCAGGATTTCGCTTTCGTGGCTGCCCCATTAACAGGCTAACTCAAGAAAAATGCACCGTGGCGGTGGGGAACCAGTCAACAAAGCGCATTCGTAGAACTAAAAGGGAGGCTAACAGAGGCCCCCATATTGACATGCCCAGACTTCGAGATCCCGTTCACTCTCCAAACCGACGCTAGTCAAGTAGGCGTGGGAGTAGTCCTATCACAAGACGCCGGAGGACAGGAAAGGGCGATCGCCTACGCTAGCCGCGCTCTAACCGAATTAGAGACGAAGTACTCCGTCACGGAAAAGGAATGTCTGGCTATATTGTGGGGAATACGAAAGATGCGTCCGTACTTGGAGGGATGCCGGTTCACCGTAATAACCGACCATCACTCCTTGAAGTGGCTACACTCGTTGCAAAATCCGTCCAAAAGACTAGCGAGGTGGGCGATCGAGTAACAACAATACGACTTTGACATCAAATACCGAAAAGGAGCACTAAACGTCGTCGCGGATGCATTGTCACGAGACCCCCTGCCCTACACGGACCAGAAGCTGTACATCTGTAACCAAGTCCCAGATTGGACCCACAAGAACATTCAAGCGGTACGGAAAAAACCCGAAGAATATCCAGACTTCCAAGTCGTTGGAGAAAAACTATATTGGAAATTTTTGGGGACCACCCCCTTGTCCAATGACCCTCAAGCAACATGGAAATGGTGCGTCCCGGTCCTAGATCAGGAGCGTGTCCTCCGAGAGCACCACGACGCAGTAACCGCGGGTCATTTAGGAATAACTTAGATCACAGCACGAATCAGGGAACGGTACTACTGGCCCGGAATGACGCGGACTACCGCAGCGTGTGTGCGACGGTGCGACACCTGCAACCGCTACAAGGTCTCCCAGCAAAAGCCAAGTGTCTTAAAAACAATGATCGCCCAATATGTGCAGGAGAACCACCGCCATTGGGACAACCATCTCCCTGAGTTTACACTAGCGCTCATTAAGAGCAAGCACAAGCCAACTGGATACACCCCGGCCTTTCCAAATTCCGGAACTACGCAGACCTGGAGTCACCACGGACTACGTATCTGATGAAGATAGTGTATCTTTCTGTGTTAAGATTATTGCAAATAAATTGAAATTGAAATTGAAAAAAAAAAATTGATGTCCCCGGCCCCTCTCGCACCGCACCAATCTCTGTCCTAAAAGAAAGGACGGTCGCGCTGTACAAACTCGTAAAGGATAATTTGGAAAAAGCAGCAAACACCCAAGGAAGATATTACAATCTACGACGGCGCGCGAGTTATGTTTACGTCAGCATCTCGAAGAGACAAATATGATGACATATTGTCTGAGATAGCCGTTGCCCTCCACGGGAAATAAACATATCTACATGCACTGCCTTCTGTAGACGCAACATAAACAAAAGATAACCATTCGCAACCACTAAACGTGGGTTGGCAAATATTGTCGATTTGACAATACTCAATCAAAATTAAAAGATAAAAAGTAGTCCAAAATGTAGATTGAATTTGAGTTTAGTTCTGACTGTCGTGGAAGCCGGTTCGCTTTTAATAAATACTAATAAAATAATAAAAAACAAAGAAAATATTTTTTTTCCACAACCACGGCACGACTCAAATAACTGGCGCAGTCGGTAGGATAACAAAAATATAAAATAGTTATCCAGTGATCGAAAATACGTTCGAATTTTAATAAATTAATTATATAAAAAGTGTGTGTGACGTGGAATTTATAATATTGGATGCCAATAACAAGAAGATCCTTATTATACGACCAGAACCGACCGGAACTAAGAATGGCAGAAATACAAGATCGTGACCAGCAACTCCAGCAAATGACGATAGCATTCCAAGAACTCAGGGCGAGGGAAAACACAAGAGATGAACGTGAACGAGTGCTAAGGGAAGTCAAAAATATGACGACGTTCACAGGACGAGGAGATGTCACAATAAACTCATTTCTCCAAAACGTGGAAGTGACGAGTGAAACAATTAGGAAGTATATGGTTAGAACCATATTCAACGAAAAAATCCAGGGAGAAGCGAAGGAGACAGTGATCAACATACACCATCCGGACGATTGGAACGAAGTGAAGTCCACATTAAAATTAAGGTACCAGCCGGATACAGAACCCAGTGAAATCTGCAAAAGGATACACAACATAAGAATTAATAATGTAAGTGAACTAGCTTTAGAGATTCAAAATATTAAATATGAAAGTGAAGAATTAAAAGTTTATTATGAAAGTGATCATTATATTGACCGAAGTGCTGTAGATAATATTATACTTATTAATACTGTAAAAGAAATTACACAGGGTACTTTATTGGAAAAGATAATAATGAAACCGACTTAAATAAGATAACAACACTAATGAGACAACGCAGATACGAAGATACATGTATAAGAGAAGAATTTAAGAAAAATAGGAATTTTATGAAAGATAACAGAAAGCCGAACAACTTAAGATTCGAGAATAGAACTAAAAATTTAGGTACCAGAGTTAATTATAATAATCAGAACCCAAACAATTCAGGAAACTTTAATAATAATTCTGGCCAATATCGCCAACAGAATTTTTATAGAAACCAATATCAGCAACAACAGAATATCAATAGAAAACCACCTCAGTATCAACAACAACAAAATTGCAATCGTTATTCAGGGGCCTGTTTCACAGATCATACATCACATACATTTCATACAACATACATTCTCATCATACATCATACAACATATACAACTTTCTGTTTCATAGATTTCATTGGTAGTGTTGTATGATAATTTTGTTTTTTGTATGAAATGTATGATTTTGACATTTTCGTTGTTAGGTTACGATTACCTTCAGTGTCAATATAATAATAAAACATAAGAAAAATTAAATAAAGTAAAATAAAGTAAAGCTGGACTTACTTGAAATGAATATAAACATCAGAAGACGGCCTAGAATAATTTTAAAGCGAGTGAATTTCAATATGGAAGATCAATATTTTCTGGAAAAATTTAGAATGCCCAGAATGTGTGTTGAATTTTTATTAGGGCGTATAGGCGCATCCATTGTACATTCGACAAATTGCAATGACGCTTTATCACCATTACAACAAATATTGGTAACGCTTCATTGGCTTGGCAATGGAAGTCAGTACCATGGTGTCGGGACAATGCAGATGCACGGAGTATCAAGGGCAACAATATGTCGTTGTGTTACTAAAATTTGTAAACTTATTTCACAAAGTCTATTATGTAAGTTCTAGCTTTTTTGGAAACTAGCTTCTTATTATAATTTTTTTAATTTGTTTTTAGACGAAGAAGTGAAATGGCCTGAAAATACAGTCGCTGTAGCCGAGGAGTTTTTTCGCAAGGCTGAAATGCCATGTATTGCTGGGGCTATTGATGGTACACTTATTCGAATTGAAGCGCCATCAGTTAATGAGCAAGCATATGTCGACCGCAAAGGGCATCACTCTTTAAATGTTATGCTAGTGGCTGGTGCAGATTATCGCTTCTATGCCATTAATAGCAACTTCCCAGGATTTGTACATGACAGTCGCGTAATGCAGTGCAGTCGATTTTACAACAAATGGAATAATGAAGGGTGGCGTCCTTTCCCAAGAGCTGTTATTATTGGTGACTCCGCGTATCCATTAAGAACGTGGTTATTGACTTGTAACGTTCCTAATAGTATTCCAGAAAGCCGAACTAAAAATCGTTTTCTATCTAAATTGAAGAAAACGCGACAAGTTGTTGAATGTAGCATTGGACAGTTGAAGGAAATTTTTCCTTGCTTAAATGGGCTTCGTTTAAAGACGGCTGTTAGTTGTGCGAATGTTGTTAATGCTTGTGTCACACTGTATAACATTCGGAAAAGGATGGTAAAAGAAAACGAAATTATTTTGTTGGATGAGGATTTTAATGTAGAAGATGAAGATGGTGGAGATATTGCAGATGAAAATGATCAGAGAGATGCAGTGGAGGCGCTAAGAAATTATTTAAACCATTTCAACTAATTGACATATTTCAATAAAAAAATACTCAAATATAATTTTTATTCTATTTTATTTTGGAAGGTACTAATCATCTTCTTCTTCCGATGATTGGGACGGAACGAAAAGAGATGCTGCGTATTTAGAAATTTTAATTGCTAAACGCACTTCCCTTTCACGGCACTCGAGCTGCTTACAATAGTAATTTATTGCAAGCAGTTTTTTTCGAAGCTTTTGTTCTTCGTCTTCCTTCTTGCATTTCTTGACAGGTGCTTTATCAGGTGCAAGTTTTTCGGTCTGAGCCTGAGCACTCGTCGATGGCTGACATGAAACTGGCTCTGGGAGCTCATTGTTTCTTCCATTGCTTTCGGAAACATTCAGACCATATACGATCTATAAAACGAAAGAAACTCAATTAATCCGAATTATTTATAATTGGACTGAAGAGCTACATCATTGCCCACAATCGCTAGCACAAGTTTGTCGCTTTCGTCCAGAAGCTCCTTACTGGAAGCACCACCGACTCCCGTCCGTTTCATCCTGTCAACTTTATTCTGTAGATATTGTATAGTTGGTAAATTTAACTAAGATAACGAAACAACTCATCCCACCATAACATTTCGCGCCAATTTTGCCAAGTTACTCTCCTGAACTTTTCTTCATCGCTATCATTGACAAGCCCATAAGCCAATGCAAGTGAAACAACTTTCTTCCACGCATCGGAAATCACTGATTTTGTAGCGGTACAACCGTCGAATTTCCCAAAAAGTACATTTTTTTTTTTCGTGCATTTCTTGTAGCACAATTATTTGTTGTTCCTTTGTTGTCTTTAAAAAGCAAATAAAAACGTATTAAGACTTATAAATAGTTACCTAAATAGTAAAAAGTACTTACTTTGGTATATTTTCTTTTTTTAAAATTCATTGTAAAATTCAAACCATCTACAACAAATTATTCTGCTGTATGAATTGTATGATAAATTTGACGTTAAACTGCTGTATAATGTGTATGATAAATTTCTGTGAAACAGTATCATACAACATTCCAATACTTCCAGTGAATTTTCATCATAAATTGTTGTATGATAGCAGATCATACATCAATTCTGTGAAACAGAAATCATACAGCAGAACTGAAAATATCATACAATGTATGTGTTTTATGATCTGTGAAACAGGCCCCAGGTCAAAATAATTATCAACAATATAATTCTAATAGAGACTCAGGTCAACGTAACCAACAGCTAAATCAGTATAGAAATTCAGGGCAGCATCGCCAATTACAAAATGTCTCTCGACAAGAGGCAATGGAGGTAGATAACATACAAAGACGAGGACAAATTAATAACGTTAATCAACAGAATGCAATACCAGGAAACCTCGGAACACATTCGGGCCAAAATTGCCACGAACAGAATGTGAACGAGCAAAGGTACGGACCATGTTGTAATTATAATAATAATATCAGGGAAAATTCGAATGAAGTAAATAATTCATCGTTTTTTATCAACTAGCCTCGGAAGAACTACAAAGAATTCAGTTAACAATAAATAAACATAGATACTTAGCTTTGATTGATACAGGATCGTCATTAAGTATAATGGATGATAAAATAAATAATTTTCAAACAATTAAAATTAAACCAATAACTTTTTCCACAATAAATGGAAAAGATTCGATAGATTTTGAAGCACATACACCAGTGCCAGATGAATTAAACGCACCAGTAGGAACTTTGATACGATGGAAGGTGAAAAGCTTACCCTATCGCAAATACCAATTTATTATAGGAACGGATTTATTAAATACGCTAAATACATTGATAGACTTAGAAGTAGGAACAATACGACTTAATGGACAGACAATTAATTTACTTAACCAACCATATCAAACTGACGAAGAATGCACTTTGGAAGTAACGGACAATACAAGACACTTAAAATTAGATCATTTGAATAGAGAAGAATACCAAGCTGTTAAGGGACTATTTGATAGATTTCATAAACTATTCTTTAAAGAAGGGGATATGTTAACAAGTACGCCAGAAATCGAACACGAAATAAAAACGGTTTCTGACCAACAAATAAATGCAAAATTATACAGATACCCCCCAAACATGAGGAAGAGGTTAGAAGACAGGTTGCAGAAATGGAGGAGCAAGGAATAATACGAAAAAGTAATTCCAAATACTCCAGTCCATTAATTGTCATTCCAAAGAAGAGTGATAACTCCGGATCAATGAAATACCGAATAGTCATAGACTATCGGAAACTCAATGAAGTTACCATTGACGACAAGTACCCACTTCCTAATATAGATTCGATATTAGATAAGTTGGGAAGAGCGCAATACTTCACAACTATCGATCTTGCAAAGGGTTACCACCAAATTCTAATCAAGGAAGAAGATAGAAAAAAAAACAGCATTTGTCACCCCTCATGGTCTCTATGAGTTTATTAGAATGCCATTCGGTCTGAAGAATGCCCCAGCGACATTCCAAAGATTAATGAACGAAATTCTACGAGACTACATTAACAAAACATGTGTGGTGTACCTAGATGATATTCTCATCTTTAGTACGACACTTCAGGAACATAGTAAGGCAATTTCAGAAATATTCAAAGTTTTAGCAGCAAAGAAACTCAAAATACAAGTTGATTAGTGCAACTTTATGAAAATGGAAACAGAATTCTTAGGACACATACTGACGAAAGACGGACTTAAACCAAATCCAAACAAAATACAAATAATTGAAAGCTTAGAATTACCTACTACATAGAAGCAGATAAAGAGATTTTTAGGCATGACAGGGTTTTACAGAAAGTTTATTAGGGACTATGCCAAGGTGGCACAACCAATAACAAAATATTTGAAAAAAGAAACCAGAATAAATGTAAACGACCCAAGTTATATTGAAGCATTCGAAAAACTTAAATCATTAATAAGTAGCCCCCCAATTCTTAGCTATCCAAATTTTAAAAAACAATTTCATTTAACAACTGATGCATCCAACTATGCCATTGGAGCGTTCCTCTCACAAGACGGACATCCGGTATGTTTTGCATCAAGAACTCTCAATAAGCACGAAAGGAATTATTCAGCTACAGACAAAGAGTTTTTGGCAATCATGTGGTCAGTTAATTACTTCAGGCCATACCTGTACGGTAACAAATTCAAAATATTCACGGACCACCAACCTATTAAACATTTGCATGCCAAACATAAAGGAAGAGACATATCTCCAAGACACCAGAGATGGTTACTTACATAAATAAGGAGAATATCAATTCGAGATAGAATATTTAAAAGGTAGAATGAACTAAGTAGCCGATTTTTTAAGTAGAATCCAGAATAACGAGGACGTTAGTTCAAAAAGAGGAGAGAATTCTATAGGACCACCTACTACAAATAACTTTCTTAACGAAACTGACAATTATGACTCAGATATAGGGATATTGTTTAACATGGAAGAAGATGACAATGACGAAGAACAAAACGAAGACAATGACGAAGAGTATGACAGATTAACCATGGCAACAATGCATTTCGCACAGGAAAAGTTATTAGACCATATACCAATAAAAGAAGAAATAGTTACTAAATATAAAACACAAATAATTATTACTAATAACAAAACGGAAGAAATAGAAATAGTACATGGAAAACGAATTATATAATATTGCTAGTTATGACTTTGATAATTTGGGAGATATATTTAGAAGAGTGATTAAAAAGGGAATAACAGGAATTTATTCTGAACTACCAGATCGTGAATACAATATTGTTCAGGAAAAACTTAGGGAAATGTTTTCTAACGACAGACAAATCAAATTTATTAAATGTTTATATAGAGCACTAGATATAACAACCGAAACGGAAGCAGTAAAACAAATTTCATTATATATTTTATATATATAAAAGGTAATGAAGTCCGTGTGTGCGCGCATAACTCGATAACGGATTGTTGGATTTCAACGATTTTGGGCTTCACGGTTTCGTTTTGGACCAAGGAAGGTTATAGGCTACTTTTTGTCGCGAAAACAAAACTTTGAGGGGATGAAAAAGGTTATGAAAGTTTGTATGGGGAAATGCACTTTGAAAAAAAAATAAACGGGTTGGAAATCGAGTAGTGATATTTCAAATATAAAAAAAAATATTTTTAATTTTAATGGCAATTGTTGTTGTCAATTATTTTAATTATTTTTGCAAGCAAATTGTTGTTGCCAACAATTTTGAAATTTCTTTTTTTAAATACACCTAATAAGTTTGCTTATGTTTACTATGTTACACAAGTATTAAGTAGCTTTTTGAAATGGAGTAGATACTTCGATATGTTTGATGTAGTTTGAATGCATCATTTTTGTTTGCCAAGTATTTTCAGGATCCTTGCATTTGTATGAGTGAGTAAGTTGAAATGTTTGAGATGACGATGATGATAGACAATACATGAGTTGTTGAGCGTTTTGAGTCTTTACGCGCATAACTCGAGACAGGATGGTTTCGATTGGGCCCAAGGAAGGCCATAAAGTATATGTTTCGAAAACAAAACTTTGACAGGATGATATAGGGGATGAAAGTTTGTGTGGGATTCGGCGATTCCAAGACAAATTTGACCATGCCGCCAGTGAGAAGGGCAAACGTTTCACGCCGCAGAAAATCAGGACAAACAGTCAGATCTGAATATTAACAATCGAGAGAATATGTCGGAACTCCGGGAAAGAATATCATGCAGTCGTCCATACTGGAGACCGAGATAAACAACAACACAATCGTCATCAGCATAGCGTTCCATGTTTCTCACATGGTCGGTTGTATGTGGCGTGTTCACGTGTCGGCAAACCTCTCGCGAGTGCCAAATCTTTCGTGAATTACCAGGCACGCAGAAATCACAGCTGGACTACAACTTACAAATATGTCGTAGACTAGCACCTCTAAAATATGCAATGCAAGCCGAATGAAATAAGATAGGTAAATTTAATCTTCAAATGAACTCCAACCGGAAAATTTCAACAACACGATATGGAACAACCATCGATGCTGTCTTCCAGCGTAATCTAGATAGATTACAGTCTCGAATGTACATCTTACTTCAGCTATACCACAATCCGATTGTATCTATTCTACCGAAACTAGCACAGAACGAATAAATTATTGAGATTTCATAATATATCAAGAATGCGGTTATTACAACTCCCTCTTTTCTCAATGACGTGTATCAAGCCACACACATACCGCACGCACGGTTTTACACATATATTTCGGGACTGTTGGATACAGTCGCACAATTTTTTTTTAGTATAACCATATCTCGGGAATAGATTCTTCCGTGTTAGAAATGGAAACGAATATTCGGAGCTAAAATAAATTTGGGCCGGTGTACCGCAAGGAAGCGTCCTTGGTCCGCTTCTCTATTTGTTATATATACTCGCGATATACCAAGAGAAGATGGCACTCCCCTTGCTACGTTCGCCGACGTAATACAATCGAAGAAGCGACTACAAAACTGCAAGCCGCAGTGAATAAGGTAAATGAATGGACAAGGAACTAGCGGATCGCCCTCAACGAAACTAAATCTGTTCACGTGAATTTCACCTATAAGAAAACTAATGACTTGCCAATTTTTCTAAACTTGGCCCGAATACCCTTTGCAAACGAGGCCAAATACCTGGGAATGACACTCGACGCAAAGCTGAAATGGAGTTCGCACGTGAAAATGAAACGTAAAGAACTCGATATCATATATAGACAAATGTAGGTACTGGTTGCTCGGAAAATATTCCCAGCTCAGTACTGAGAACAAACTGCTTTTATACAAGCAAGTGCTAAAAGCCGTTGTGGACCTACGGTATACAACTTTGGGGTTGTACCAAGAAAACAAATGTCAATATTCTACAAACTTTTCAAAATAAAGTGCTTAGAGAAATTGTTCAAGCACCATGGTATATTAGAAACGACGATATCCATAGAAGCTCGAGAAAGCATAGAAACCGACTAATCGCACATATCAACAATACAGTTCGACAAATCTTGGACGAGAGCAATTTATTGCGCCGACTACGACTTGGCAAGATAAGATTAACCGCGTCTAATTTGCGGAACACGCAGGATCTTTCATTGGAAAGTAACCTGTCAAAAGTTGTTATTTCATGATAGAAAAATTGCTTGATAAGTTCTATCTTAGTTGCAGTATCTAACAATCTTTAGAAGGGTGGTGTTTTTAGTCAGTAAAAATCTGACACTACTATGAGAACGCGCTTGCTATTCTCATAGTGTCTTTGGAAGATTTTCACCTACCCTCGGATAAAAAAAAAAATATATATATATAAATAATTTTTGAATAAAGAATTTAAATTGACCGGAAGCGAAAGCTCGGAATTATTAATTTCATTAACTACATTAACGAATTTTTGCGGAACGAAGTTCGCCGGGCCAGCTAGTATCACATAAGAGAAAGTTTACATTCAGGCATACAGGAAACGTTTAATCAAATTAAAAACAAAATCTATTTTCCAAAACTTTTAGAACTTATACAAATAGTAATAAACCAATGCGAAGTTTGCCAACAGGTAAAATATGATAGGAGACCCATGAAACCAAAGTTTAATTATACAGAAACATCAGAAGATATAAATCAGATAATTCACATTGATACATTTGTTATTATGAAATGTAGTTTTCTTACCATAATTGATAAATTTTCCAAATTTGGAATCGCATACTATCTAACAGATAGAAATCATGTCACGCTAATTGAAGAATTAGAAAATCATTTTTCCAAATTTGGAAACCCTGACAAAATTATAGCCGACAATGAATTCAACTCAATTCGCATTAAAGAATTTTTAGAAACTGAAGGTAGGTAATGTACATTTCACTAAACCAAATAGTCATACAGGAAACTCTGACATAGAGAGATTCCACAGCACCCTACTTGAGCAATGTAGAATTCTAAAATTAAAAGCTACTAACTTATCAATTAAGAGACTAGTACAGCAAGCCATTAGGAATTATAACAACAGGATCCATTCAACTATCAAAACTTCACCAACTCAAGTACAACGTCATAAAGTAGATTTCGACAAAATTAGAAACAATTTAAAAACAGTTAAAGAAAAGATTTTGAGGAGAGAAAATGCTAATCGGGAAAATTATATGGAAAATAGGTCTACAGGATTTATACGAAATTACAAAGCAGTTCGTCATAAGCAACAGCCTAGATTTAAGAAGGGAAAACTGTCTAAGGTACATAAATAACTAACATAAAAAGACTACCAAAATTTGCAGCTTTTCACGATAATATCAATAATACTACTCATGACGACAACGACTAACGGACTATTGAACATCAACGAGATACACGACCAGACAGGATTTACTCAAATAAGATTAAGCATCAGAGAATTAATAACAAAAACCGACATCATAGTACATCTGATCAAACCACTAGATATACTAAGGCCCATTTTATTCACTCGAAGTTGAACACAACTTGGGAAGTTTCCCATATAAAAATCACCAAGTTATGTTCAACTTCGAGTGAATAAAATGGGCCTAAACATACTTGGGAACATTTCAACAAACATAGCAGGATTAGATGAAGGACAACGAGATTTACTTATGTTAGAAATTAGACATTTATCAAACAAAGTTAAAACTTTAATACCAAATAAGCGAAATAAAAGAGGACTTATTAACTTAATAGGGTCTACACACAAATGGCTCTTCGGAACCATGGATGATGAAGATAGAGTTAGCATAGAAGAACATTTTAGAAATATAGAACTAAACACTCATAATGCGATAAGTAATTTGAATCAGCAAATAGTCATTAACGATCAATTTAATAAAACCTTTAACCAATTAAAAAACATCATAGAAAAAGACAGGACTGTAATAATTAACCATTTAAATGAAGTAACAGGTCAAACAATTAACCAAAACTTATTTTATGACCAAATTCTTAAACTACAAATACTAAAAGAAAAGATTGAACACATACAGGATAATTTAGCATCTGCTAGACATGGAATATTACACCCTAATATACAATTTTATTTTATTTTATTTTTTCAATCAAATGAGTACATCTACTGTTCTCGCTAGATTACTTAATACAAAAATATACTTAAAAACGACCACCAAAGCCTAACATCAGAATTAATTTATTTCTAAATGAATCTCTACCAAGATGAAAATCAAATATACTAGCATATCTATTAGATTCCCTAAGACATCTAGAAATTGGTTCATTGTATCCATAATTAACTCTATGATAAGGTACATAAAATAAAAGACGGTTTCTAAGAGCTCTCGATGGAGCATAAAATCCAATTAATGATAATAGGAAATGGCAATCGATATGACCAGTTGTCAAATCACGAATAAACATAATTGAAAAATATTGCCTACGTTTAAAAAGAGGTAAGATACCAAATAATTTGCACCTCGTCTCGTAAGGTGGCATTTCAATGTTCCATCGCAGTCTACGAAAGGCTACTCTAGTAAGACGCTTTTGGATTTTTTCTAATCTAATAGAATGTACTTCATAATATGGATTCCATACTATACTGCAGTACTCAAGATGAGATCGGACAAATGCAAAAAATAAACATTTAAGGGTATGTGGATCTTGAAAGTCTTTCGAGTTACGCAATATGAATCCTAACATCTGATTACCTTTGGCAACCAGGGACTCAATTTGCTTGCAAAAGCTAAGTTTAGCGTCAAAAATTACTCCAAGATCTTTTTTGGATGAGATAATGGACAGAGGGGTATTATGGATTGCGTATGTAAAGTGTATTGGAGAGAGGTTACGATAAAAAGAAAGGCTTTGACATTTAGAGACATTGAGATGAAGATCATTATTGTGACACCATATGGAAAGTCGTTCGAGATCCTCTTGTAAAAGAATACAATCGTGAACTGACCGTACAGGTCGAAACAACTTCAAATCGTCGGCAAACATAAGACATTGGGAACTCAAAAACAAGTCAGGAATGCCATTTATAAATAAAAGGAAAAGCAGAGGGCCTAAATGACTACCTTGAGGTACTCCAGAGGTAACATAAATTGGTGACGAGAACGTGTCATTTATACGAACATACTGGATACGATCCGTTAAGTAGGAATGAATCCACTTTAGGAAATTGGAGTGGAGCCCTAAATCAGTTAGTTTAGAAATCAATATATTGTGGTTAACGCGATCAAATGCTTTAGCAAAGTCCGTATATATTACATCACATTGTAAGCCATTCTCGAGGAAATTCAAGGTAGAATTACAGAAAATTGAGAGATTTGTGGTAGTAGATCTTCCTGCTACAAAGCCGTGTTGAAACGGGGAGATAAATCTCTTTAAGAGAGGTGTAAGTT
This sequence comes from Cheilosia vernalis, assembly GCA_949126925.1. Lineage (NCBI taxonomy): Eukaryota > Metazoa > Arthropoda > Insecta > Diptera > Syrphidae > Cheilosia > Cheilosia vernalis. The sequence goes on from OX421358.1 coordinate 49,865,328, forward strand.
TGTTACAAACTAGTTTTTCAAACAACTTGGGAATAGTAGAAATCTTACAGATTGGGCGATAGTTAATAATATCATGTCTCGATCCAGACTTATATATGGGCGTTAAAAATGAGCTCTTCCAATTTTCCAAAAAATTTCCAGACCGGAGAGACAAATTAAAAACTAAACACAGAGGTACAGAAAACGCGGAGGAGCACTTATGAAGTAAAATTGGCGGAATGCCATCTATACCAGGATTTTTATCTAAATTTAATAAAGAAAGGGCAACTTGAACTTCAGGGATTGAACACTCTAAATTGCCAATATTTAAGAAATCACAGGACATTGAGGTATTACTAGAAACTATGGGTGTGGTAGTACCACAAGAATATACAGACTGAAAGTGGTTGGCGAACATATTACAGATGGTTGAAAGATCAGACGAAGATACGTTATTAAGACGCATACAATTAGGAATACCATTAGACTGCTTTTTGTTGTTAATAAAAGTCCAAAAGCGCTTACTATTTGTCTTTAAATTAGATTCGACAGAAAGAACATATTGTCTGTAGAGAAACTTATTTAAAACATTAAATTATTTTTGGAGCATCCGATAAACTTTCAAAAGCTCTAGGTCGTTATTGCTGTTACGGAACCGCTTATAGGCTTTATTCTTCCTATTATTTAAATTTGTGATTCTATCATTAAACCAAATGGGTTTATTACCCTTGACAGACTTCATTTTAGGTGTGTTTAAATCAATTGCCATTTTTACAGTATTCATAAATAAATTAAAAGAATTATCTAAATTACCATTACTAAATATATCTAACCAATTCATGCTATCTAAATAGTTTGAAATGTTGCTGAAATTGGCTTCAACATAGTTATATTTAAAATTAGTGTCACCAGAGCCTGGTTTAAAAAATTCATAAAATTCGAACTGCATGGATAATGCTACATGAAAAACAGAATTACGAAAGAGTGGGATCGTGGAGTTGTTGATACTTATGTCGAGTTCGGAATCAACAAATACCAAATCGAGGATATTATTGAATTCATTAGGAAAATGATTTATCTGACGAAGGTCAAGCTGGGCAAGAGTATCAACGACTTCACGTTCATAATCAAAGTTAACATTAAATGGAAGAAGTTTAGAATCATCATTTTTATTGAGACTGCCACTTGGTCAACATCTAAATCAGCTGCTGTTGGAGGGAGATTTATTTCGACACTGCGCAAAGAGGACCGAACTGAAACCAATACTCCACCACCTCTCTCACAATCGGTTACAACGGAGCAACGGTTCTTGCGGAAAACCTCGTACTGGTCCTTGTTGAACAGTTCTTCGTTGTGATGGTTCTGAGTAAGCCACGTCTCAGTGAAAACAATAATGTCATATTGACCAGATGAAGAGAAAAGCAAGACATCTTGGAGTTTAGTTCTCAGGCCACCAGCATTTTGGTAGTAGAGACTAAAGGCTGAAGGATCTAAACTATTTGATTGGAGTTTTTTGGAAGGTTTTTTGGTTGAGTCTTCTTGGAGCTAGGTCGGCTCACGAATTCCTTTACAAGAATATCCTTAGGCCAAAAGTTCGGGTTGATGAGTAGTTTTCCAGTTGGTTCAGTCGTTAAAAGTTTGAATGACGATGTCAAGCGACCTGTAAGGTTATCCGCTGTCAGGCTGTGGCATTTTATATTGCTGGTATCAATGCCTTTCCCAGCAATGTAGCTTACAATTTCACTGCTTTTGGTACCATATTCAAGCCGTGACAAAAATACTGCAAAGTGGGGTGGTACCACTCTAAGAGTACAGTCCGTACTCGGAACACCGATTAATCGTTGGTGGGAATTCAAGGCCTCCCTACTAGTAGATGGTTTGTCAATCGGAATTGAGGCAGTATTGTTGTTATCGTTAACTCCAATAGGTATGATACTCCCTGATGGCGATTTACCTTGCGAGTTGGATCGAAGAGTTCTTTTCGCCAAAGGTAGTTGGAGTTGTAAAATAGGATCTTGTAGAACTTCCTGAAACGGGCGTTTAGATCCTTCCGATGGATTAGAATTGGCACCACTTTGAGGAATCTGACTACGAGGTTGAGGTTGAAGATGCAAGGCTGGTTCCATCAAAGTCGGTGTTATAACTACATTCGGTGGTTGCAGCGGTGAATGCAGTGCTGGGCTTTCGAGGTTCGGTTGCGCTTGGATGAAATTAGGGCTTGGTCCAGGTGATTGGAGTTCCTGATGCTGTAAGATCCGATCCATGCTCGAAAACCCTTCAATCAGTTTGGTGCCGCTGCTGACATTGAAGTTAAACACATCCTGTATTTCAGAAAACAGCGTTGACATGGTATTAAACGCCTTTTGAAGTTTGATGATTTTCCAGTGCAATGCATCAGTTGAAATATTTCGGTGCTTAACACAATAAAAGCAAATACCGGGAGTAGAGATAATCTTATCTACATCCTTTCCTTTTAGGCCTAGGCATTTAGCATGCGCCGTATCAAGGCAAATACCGCACGATAAATTTATATCATTTGTGTCTTTTCCACAAATATAACAATGTAGGGTACTTTTAGGGGTACTCATAATCCAATAATTAATTTCCGAAAGATACGGTTGATGTATTAGGTAAATAAAAGTGGCTTGGTATTTGTTGGTTAAGGTTTCAGTACTGGGTACTCGATGGTTGCAACATGCAATGAGTCAGAAAAAACCAAAACAAAAATAATTGAGTAGGATCGCTTTGCTAGAACGGCAGAACATGCACTAAATATTGTACTCACACGTAAGAGGGAGTGAGATGGCCAATGTTTGTCAGAGATGTTGAACTGCACTTCTTGTGAAATAGAGATGTATAGCCGCACTCAACGATTAGGTCGTATTTCGTATTGTTGAAAGCGTGAAACAGAGAACACAATATATTCGTGTAGACTCAATTGCTTCAAGTATGCAGAACACACACTAAAAGAACTCACCGGGGAGAATGTGTCAAAATACTTATTTAACGGCCAATGTAAGAAGAAACAAACATATATGGCAATTTAATGCGGGTTATAGAGAACCACTCAAATAAGTTCTTCTGATTAAATTTCAGAAACTTTTTAATTAGATTTTACACTATTACAAGTAAAACTACAACTCGCGGAAATGATGCGATGAAGGAAAAAATTCAATAATTCTCGAGCACTTCACAAGTTGAATTTTAGGCAAAGGTGTAAATTATTGTATTAAATAACAATAAGGAGCAAAGCTAAACGTGAACGTTGTGTATGGTTGCACTCACAACCAGGTATATTAACGGATGAGGAAATACAGACGTATAAAATAGATTTGAATAAAATGAAATATATAAAATTAGGAGTTGTCGAGTTTGAGAATAACGTTTTAATGTTCGCAATAAAAATTCCAAAAGAATTTGTTAAAATTCAATTAAAAATTATTATACCTTTACCTAATAAAGAACAGAAAGAAATTGATTATCATAAAGAAATTGTATTCGATTATAACAACTTAACCTATCAATATGAAGAGTGAAAATATTTAAATGAATTAAGCTTAAGTAAACATTGCATTTTCCAAAAAACTTGTAAACTAATAAAGAACAGTAATACTGAAATAATAACGTTAGATGACGAAACAATTGTAATAAAAAATGCTAATAAGTTAAGTATAACCCAAACTTGTGATGAAAGAAAACTAAATGTAACAGGAAATATCCTGATTCACTTCAATAATTGTGAAATTCGAATTAAGGAATTTTTTTACATGTCAAATATTAAAGAATTCTTCCACCAGAGGTATTACTATCCAGCAAATGAAAGTCTACATAACTTTACAAATAAAATTACATTGGACGACATTGCCATAGAAAATATACAAAATCTCAACAAGATTGAGGAACTTCAATATCACAAAAATATATCTTACGGAATAAATTTTAGCTTAGTCACAATATTAGTCATTGTGATCATAATCATTTTCATACGTATGAAAATACGTAAAGTACATAACAAAATTCAGGAGAATTTTAAAGTAAAGGAGGGAGAAGTTATGTATACGTCAGCATCTCGAAGAGACAAATATGATGACATATTGTCTGAGATAGCCGTTGCCCTCCACGGGAAATAAACATATCTACATGCACTGCCTTCTGTAGATGCAACAAAAGATAACCATTCGCAACCACTAAACGTGGGTTGGCAAATATTGTCGATTTGACAATACTCAATCAAAATTAAAAGATAAAAAGATAAAAAGAAGTCCAAAATGTAGATTGAATTTGAGTTTAGTTCTGACTGTCGTGGAAGCCGGTTCGCTTTTAATAAATACTAATAAAATAATAAAAAACACAGAAAATATTTTTTTTTCCACAACCACACCACGACTCAAATAACTCGCGTGGCGCCCTAGTATCGGGGAACTAGTATATCCGAAAATCAGGGTCCTCTCCTCGGCAGCCGACGCGTTCACCGGAAAACTGGCACTAAGGTTCGATGGGCCCTACGAAGTCATAAGGTTCGACTCCCCAGTCATAACGGTGCTAAGAAAGAAGGGCGACCGAAAGGACAAACTACTTCGTTCCCACGTACAAGACCCTAAAGCCCTATAAAAGGGACGACAGGCTACCATCATATCAGTGCAGACCATCATGCCGGCCCGGGGACCCCCAGTACCAGTACAACCACGGGCCACCGACCAAACACGCCTGGACATCGCACGTGCCGCCCGGAAGAGAGCTGAAGAGCAATGGCGAAGCAGAAACCTAGTGGCCCCCATGATGAAGAAGGAACCAGTCCAGGAACCGACGACGGTAAGGGTAGTAACCAAGAAGGTCGTGGCCAGGCCCAAACCAGTGCAAACACTCGCCAACGTCACGACCCCAGACAACAACCCGGAAACACCACCAGTAACCCCACCAAGTCAAGGCCAACCGGCTGCTGGCACACACAAACCCACAAAAGGACACATTGAGTGACGGGCTCGCATCACGAAGACGAACCTGCGTCGAAGGCGAGCATGGGCCCTTCAGAGGCAGGAGAAAACAGGATGCCGAACCACCGAGAATACATCATAGTTTGTTTACTATTAACTAATTATTATAAAAAATAAAAAAAGCAAAAATAATCAATTCACTGAGTTTAGGTTATTATCTTAAATTGTTACGTTTTTGAAGACGCTAAGTTTAGTTCATTAAAATGGTTGAGTTTGTGAAGACGCTAGTTTAGTTTATACAAAAAAAAAAATTAAACAAAAATATATATATACTAATAAACTCGTGTTTATCAATCTCAACAGATCGTTACAATGTGGTGTATAAGGGACTTGGACACGGATTTCGTCAATTACTACGCCAAGACAACCAATCTGTGGGATAGTGCCTAAGATTTCGTCAAGTACTACGCCAAAACAACCAATCTGTAGGATAGTGGAACCTTAGGCTGGTTCCGCAGTCCTAGAATAAGTTATTGTCTAAGTTCGAAAATAAGCAAAAATCGTTGTTGTTAATAATAATAAGTAAGTTAAAAGATAAAAAAAATAAAAGTACTACCACGTTGCCGTCAGGCCTTTTGGAACCACCTTACCGTGGGCCACTAGGAACCACGTCGCCGTCGGGCCACTAGGAACCACGCCGTCGTCGGGCCACTAGAACCGCGCCGTCGTCGGGCCACTAGGAACCACGCCGCCGTCGGGCCATCTAGGACCAACGCTGCCGTAGGGCCACTGGCAACCACGCCGCTGTTGGGCCTCGTATTTAGAAGTAGTAGTTTGTATTTGGTATAGATTTAAGTAAATCGATTGTAATTAGTATATTAGGATAAATAAGGTGAATAAACAGTACCTCAAACCAGAGTTTGGTGTTTCTTTGGTCAAACCATTTGATAAGGTTTGGCATGAAGGCCTCAAGTGCAAATTAAGACAAGTTCTCCCCGAATGGTTATGGAAAAATTCGAGAATCGTATCTAAAGAATAGACTCTTTCGTGTCAAACACGGAAACGAATATTCGGAATTTAAAGAAATAAGGGCAGGTGTGCCGCAAGGAAGCGTCCTTGGGCCTCTCCTGTACCTGCTATTTACGCGTGATATTCCGCAAATAGAAGGTACTACCATAGCTACTTTTGCCGATGACACTGCTATACTAGCAGTGGGTACAACGACCAAAGAAACAAACAAAGTATTACAAGGCGCGCTTAACCGGTTCTATGAATGGACAAAATCATGGAGGATCGCTCTTAACGAAACGAAATCGGTCCACGTGGATTTTACATACAAAAGAACAAATAACTTGCCTGTATTTATAAATACGGTACAAGTTCCGTTCGCAAACGAGGCCAAATATCTCGGAATGACTCTCGACACCAAATTAAAATGGAAACCGCATGTAAAGAAAAAATGCGAAGAACTTAAAATCAAATATAGAGAACTTTATTGGTTACTCGGAAAACATTCCAAGCTTACCCTCGAGAACAAGCTTTTATTATATAAGCAAGTGATGAAGCCTGTATGGACATATGGTATACAGTTATGAGCTGTACCAGCGAAACAAATCTAAACTTTTTACAAACTTTTCAAAACAAAGTGCTAAGATCATTCGTCAGTGCACCGTGGTACATTAGAAATGAAGATCTTCATAGAGACCTCGGAATTCCCACCGTTAAGGACGAAACGAAAATATGCGCTCGAAAGCATAGAAATCGATTATTAGGACATATTAATAGCTCGGTCCGTGAAATTCTCGATGAAACAAATTTATTGCGGCGTCTACAACGAACTAAACCTTCGGACTTAGCCCGATAATTTTCAACCGCGTTAAAATTGCGGAACGAGCAGGAACTCTCGCCGGAATGTTGCCTGCCAAACGTGTAAAACTTCGTGATAAAAAAATTGCTTGATAAGTCATAACTTAGTTGCAGTACAAAAGAAAATTTATGGAGGTGGTTTTAGTGAGTAAAAATCTCACACTACTATGAGCGCGCCCCGAGTGTTCTCATAGTGTCTTCCAGAAGATTTCCACCTACCTCGGAGAAAAAAAAAAAAAAAGGTGTAATATTATGCAAATTTAATAATTGCATATCTTCGTACCCGAATGCAAAATATTCAAACGAAAATCAATTTTACCACAAATATCAATAAGTTGTAGTGGCAAAAACTCACGCGCTCAAGAAATATTAAGTATTTATAATATTCGATTTTATTTTCAAGCTTCTTTTCTTTTCCCAGGGACTATTTTTCTTTTTTCTGATAATGGATCCCAATTAGAATCCATTTGCCTGCCATATGGATTTCTTTAGGAAGAATCACAGGGTGCATGCACAATGTGCATTCATTCAGGAAATGTTGTTTTGTGTGCGTTTATTATTATTGTGTCGTAATATTTAAATAATTCATTCTTTTAAATTCTAACTTTTAATGAATGAGAACACGTAAAAAAAAAGGTTGATGAAAATAATAAAAAAGGGATTTGCAAATGGTATGATGTTTCCGCCTCTAACTTTTGGTAGGTAATGCGATTTTAGTTTGCTAAAATCTATATAATAAAGTGAATATTTTTACATGTAGGTATGTTACTGAGATATAACTTTAATAAATATAACGTTTGTAGTTCATTTGGGACATTTTTTTTGCCAAGGTAAATTTGTGTAATAAATCTTTGTAGAAGGTTTATGATATTTCTAGCATTATTACAATTACATAATGTATGTATTTATTAAAATATATTGATAACATTTGATGCGAGTTGGAATATTTTTTTTATGTACACATTTCCATTTTTTTACAATTTAATCTGCTGCAGCAAAATCAAAAAACATTGTCATTTTTGTCCTACTAAAATACTGAAACGTCGAAAAGCAGCGCGGTGCACATAGTAAAAGTAAATTTAAAATTTTATTCGACATCGTGCTACAACGGCAAACAATTTTCAGTACACTGTGTAAAATGAAAATTAATTCTTTAGGAGGAAACATTAAAAGATATTAGTATTCTTAAATAATGAAGTCTCTATATTACAATATTTCGATTCTTTTTAGATAAATTCATTGTTCATCATTGGACTATTCATGATATTTTTTTTTATGCCACCCTATATTCCCTTTTACGATTGGTGCTCAATGTCATATAATATTCTCCGTGCACACCGCTCGCCTACATTCAAAGGAGCATGTTACGTGTGTGAGTATAAATATTCTACCTACTTCGTCTGTGTACACCTACAGCAAACATTAGTTTGTTGTATGTGTGAAGATTGTTTACAAATAAAAGCGCCAAAATACTATGGTAACTCTCGGTGGACACAAATTAGACTTTGCGCTGTCAGTTCGCCTAGTTGTTAAGTGGAAACATAAAACAGCAACCTCGCAGGTTTTGTGTGTGTTGAAATGTAACTTTAAAGGACATTTGTAGCTTTGAGGCCATTAATGGTAACACAAATGTCAAATAGTTACCATCTTATTGGAATGGAGCTTATCGACACAAAACTGAGTCCAATATCCCGTTTGGCGACTATAATTCAAGATAATAGTCACAAATTTCTACTTGGGTATATGACAATATGCGACCTGAATATCGACTCTACATCAAACGTCGGGACTTTCCGACGTTAGACGAACTCATGGAGTTAGCAGAAGAGTTCGAGCGTGTCAAGAGTGAGGAACAAAGCGTTCGTCCCCCGAACCCCGTCGCTACCCCAGCGCCCAGACCACCAGTAGCCAATACTCCATATATTCGGGACACGCACTGTTGGCGCTGTAAGCAATGGGACCATCGATAACAAGAGTGTCGAAGACCCTTCCGCCTGTTCTGTTCCTACTGCGGGGAAGACGGACGCCACACAAGGGACTGCATGTGCCACCAAGACCAAGCCGCCGCGCCGCGATAGCTAATGACCCGTGGACAGACCCACGGTACTTCATCCCCAAGGGTGCGACAACCACTGCGGAAGATGCGCGAGCCGTCCAGTATCACAGCCAGAGAATCCAACTGGCCAACGGGGATACCATCACGACTCGGGAGCACTATATGGTACAGCTACAGTTGGGTAGCCAAGTTCCGGGAACTATCCGGGCCTACCCACATCATCCGACTCACCACCGATCAGCCGTTTAGACAGAGATATTACCCTCGCAACCCGGCGATGCAGAAAATCATCGACGACGAAATCAATGAGCTCCTTCAAGCGGATAAGATCGAACCATCGTGTAGCCCATACAGCTCGCCTATTGTGTTAGTGAAAAAGAAGGCCGGCACTTGGAGGTTGTGCGTAGAATTCCGACAGCTGATCGAAATTTCCGTCAAGGACGCCTAACCTCTACCGCAGATCAATTCCATTTTGGATAAGCTCAGGCTCAGGCCCAGTTCATCTCCACAATTGATCTAAAACAGGGATACTGGCAAATTCCTATACACGCAGCCTCCAGACCCTATACTGCCTTCACCGTTCCAGGTAGGGGATTGTTCCAGTGGAAGGTCATGCCGTTTGGCCTCTACTCCGTAACAGCAACGTTTCAACGAGCCCTGGACAGCGTTATCGGGCCAGACATGGAGCCCCATGCATTCGCTTACTTGGATGACATCATTGTCATTGGGACTACGTTCGAGGAGCATATACGAAATTTGAGGGAGGTATTCACACGACTACGCCGCGCGAATTTCCAGATAAATCTGGAAAAATGCGAATTGTGCCAACGAGAATTAAAATACTTGGGGCACGTCTTCAGCGATCGGGGAATCCACACTGACCCCGACAAGATCGCGGCAATCACGGGGCTCTGCCATCCCCGCAATATTCGGGAACTACGGCGCATTCCTGGTATCGCTGGTTTTTAAAGGACTTCTCGACAATAGCAACACCGTTAACAGCGCTGTTGAAAAAAAGAAGTCGATGGGTATGGGGCCAGGAGCAGGACGATGCGTTTAATCGGGTTAAAGCCAAACTCATCGAGGCCCCAATCTTGACGTGTCCCGACTTTAGCCTTGCGTTTATACTACAGACCAACGCTAGTCAAGATAAACTAGGCGTAGTCCTATCTCAAGCACCCAATGGGAAGGAGAAGGTAATTGCTTGTGGCAGCCGCACTCTAACCGCACCGGAGAAGAACTACGCCGTCACCGAGAAGGAGAGCTTAGCCATCTTATAGGGAATCCGGAAGTGGTGCCCCTATTTGGAAGGATACCCCTTCACGGTGTTTACCGACCACCATTCCCTAAAATGGCTCCACTCACTCGAACACCCATCCGGCCGATTGGTCCGTTGGGTAATAGAACTGCAACAATATGATTTTGAGATAACATACCGGAAGGGATTGTTAAATGTTCTAGCTGACGCCTTGTCCAGGGACCCCCTGAATAGCACCGAGACTAGTACCCCCCCATTTTGGTACTGACGCACCCCTCGACTGGACCCAAAAAAAGATCGAGGTATTACGAAACCATCCAGAAGAACTCCCAGAATATAAGGTGGTCAACGGAAAGTTATACCGACGCCTCAAAGAAAACCACTATAAAAAATATATCCGGCAATGCGATGTATGCAACCGGTACAAGGGACACCAACAAAAACGCAGTGCATTGATGCACAGCACCACGGATGAAGCCCCGTGGGAAACAGTATGCGTCGACTTTATGGGGCCGCTACCACGGTCCCCAAAGGGAAACACCATGCTCTTGGTGATGGTCGACAAGTTCACTAAATGGGTGGAAGTTGTACCGATGCGTCCTGTCACAACCACCCCCCTCATTCATGCCCTTCGGGAGCGCATAGGCACAAAGTTCGGGTGCCCCAAGACGCTAATCTCCGACAATGGAGACCCGCCTTCCAAACGTTTGTACAAGGAACGGGCATCCATCATCGACTGATCGCTCCATACACACCACAAGAAAACCCCACTGAAAGGGTCAACCGCGTATTAAAAACAATGATCGCCCAATATGTCGCCGATAACCATCGATACTGGGGTGAACACTTGCCGGAATTATGCTTTGCCATCAACACGAGTAAGCCCGAATCCACGGGCTACTCTCCTGCGTACCTCAACTTGTGCAGACTGCAGAGAGCTTAGAATACCGAAGCACCACGAAGACGGACCGACCCCGTGCAGACTTCCCCGAGTGGTTGTCGATCCAGGGAGAACGCATGAAAGCGCTGTACCAACTAGTTCGACAAAACTTACAACAGGCTGCCCAAACGCAGAGTAAATACTACAACTTGGCCCCCAAATACGATGGACCATACGAAGTGGTTAAATTCACACAACATATACCGTTGTCATGTACGAGACCTTTAGGGCCACGAACAGAACAACTCACTACCGTCCATCAGTCAACGTTTACCAATGGACCGAGCCATATCAGACGAACAAGAAAAAAATTAGGTCACAAGTGAACCGTGGGCCCGACAGGCCACCGCACCAGGCAAAATACCCACCACCCTTCCACCAGCCAAAAGGGGGACCGCAAAAAAACGCATCGGCCCACCTCCACCTGGACCAATTGTGAATACACCGCCTCGTCCCGATCCAACGAAACAATTAGCCATTAACCGACGCGACCGTCAGAAGGCCAATGACAAATGGTTCGAACGGATTGCAACAATACAGTGTACCGCCGCAACCACCGTCAACACCAACAACACCGCCGCCACCGCTGACACCAACACCACCGCCAGGAAAATCAACCACGCCAAATGCACCATCACCACCGTACCGACCGCCGTCCCTGCCCTAGTCCCGATAAACCCAACCACAATCACCGAGGAAAAAAAAATGATCATCTAACATAACAAGAATGGTCAGCCGCATCAGCCTAAATAAAGAACGGGGAAAACAAAAAAAGCAAAAAAGGAAGAAAAACAAAACAACCAAAGTAGCCGTACCCAACGACCCGTTTGAGGGAATTGACGTCCAGGCGCAGTCAAAAAAGGGCCACCGCATAATGTTCATCCTCAGGCGATGGGGTCGCATCCGCGTGGTCTTCACACGAGGAAACGTTGTAGTCCTACAATTTGGGGACCACCAGAAGGTGGTGCCACTTCATTAAAAGTCACCGCTCAGATATTGCTACACCTAAAAATGGATTTCATATGAATTTGTGATTTTTTTTTTACCTTTTCTTAATTACTGAATTAATTAAAATTACGTTAGTCGTAATTAATGTATTAATTTTTAGCCGAGAAGGTTCTCGGCCGTGAAAGAAGGGGGGAAATGTAACGATGCATTCAAATAAATCGTTACATAATTCAATTCAATTCAATTAGAAAATAGTAGGGACCCGGCCCCACTGCCCCACCAGGCACACAACGTTTTCTTTGCCCCACTGTATCCACTACACTCCGCCCATTCCACTCGCCCCAGTATGTGTTCTTGCAGCACCGCTTTTCGCACTGAATCGCCAATACAGTGCATGCACACACAACATACGATCATCTGCTCCGCCCCCACACTGATACACACGATACACCCCCGCGGTGGTCCAGTGTTTGTAGTCTGTGTTCTTGCAACATCGCTTTTCGCACTGCATCGCCAATTCAGGGCATGCACACAACATCCGATCATCTGCTCCGCCCCTTACACTGATACACACGATACACCCCCGCGGTGGTCCAGTGTTTGTAATCTGTGTTCTTGCAGCATCGCTTTTCGCACTGCATCAACAATACAGCAGCATCGCCTGCACATTGCCAGTGCATTTGACGCACGTGCGCCCACCAACAATTGCCGGTACCGCCTCGCTTTTCAAGTGGGTGTACTAGGTACCCCCCGCCGAGACTGTCGAAAGGCGGACCTGAAGACCGCTGGGACTGTCGAAAGACAGACTCGAAGACCGACGGGGCCAGAACTTACGCCCACCAGAGCTACACCCGAGGACCGAACCGCTGACATCATTGCTGCAGTTAACCGTAGATTATATTATAATAAACCATTTATAATCATTGTAAAATTATTGTAAACGTTGTGTGAAAATTGTTGCAAATATCAATTCTAAACTAAGAACAAGATAAAATCGTAATAAAGGAAATGTTTACAATAAATACGTCACTTCGACAAAATACACTTCCGCAAGTAAAGGAATACGCAATCTCGCACAAAACCTCTGGGCCGTCGGAAAAGCCGCCTCAGCTTAAACCACCAATGCGACCGGTGACCTAAATTTGCCATCAGCAAGTTTTGTTTTCTTTACTTGCGTTTAGCATAAGCAATTGTTAATTACCCAATATCAACATAAGCAATTTTTAATTACCCAATATTGATGTCTCAGCAATACTGTGTGTATAAATAGTAGGATTTTTCAATTAATAAAGCGAGTTCATATTCTTCATCCAAAGTGGAAATTTGTAATAGATACAAAGAGTATTTGACTTCAAACAAGTGGTCCTTCGAGTATAGTATATATATATAGTATTGAAGCTAAAGTGCGAAAGTTCGTGAATATTTATATACATTAACAACATGAATAATCTTGAAAGAGTTATTGATAACTTTCAAGATGTTATCGTCCAGCTGGAGGAGATTAGAGTTAATCTCTCCAAGCTGGGATTGGATAAGCGTACCCCGGAAACGCTTGCAAGGCAGTACGGCAAGGCAAAGAGCCTTTGGACTTCTATCGCGGCAAACTACGCCACAATGATGGACCTAAGCGGATCAACCGCTGCCGCCTTTCTGCCAAAATACGAGGCAGCTAAAGCCATCTACACAAAAATTCAGGAATTCTTAATGAAGAATTGCCCCGAGTTAATAGAGGAGGAGAAAAAAGCAGAAGAAGCAGACTATGAAGAAAATCCAGCCAGTCCTGAAACCAGTCAGACTCCCGCTCAGAGCCCACAGCAAGAGAAAACCAGTAATTGTACACGGACATCGCAGAAACAAGCAAACCCCGAGGAACAAACTACCCAGACTTTTGCGACCCCAGACCACCCCACGTATACATTTGTGCAGGGGGTTGGGTTCGTCCTAAATACCTCCCTCAGCCCACAACCACAGCCACAACAGCAGTCATCCGAAGCGTTACTACATGCTTTAGCACAACTAACGCTTAATCGTGAGCAAAGGTCGCAGGCCGAAGGATCAAATACCGACCGGATGGGTATCAAAATCCCGGAAGTTTGTCTCCGTGAGTATAGTGGCGACATAACAAAATACCGTGAATTCAAGGAACAATTTGATTCCCTGGTCATAAGAAGTCGGGCGTCAAACATCGATAGCTTTTCTTTGCTCAAATCAAAGCTAACGGGGAAAGCACTGGAGGCGATTAACGATCTAAACATGACGGGGGACAACTATCCTATAGCCTGGTCACTTTTGGATCGAACGTTTGATAACCCGAGGCACCTGGCAAAAGTAGAAATAGAGGCTTTGTTAGCTCTACCACAACGGCCTACGGTCCCAGGTGACTCCGAATCGATCATTGCTTACTTACACCACACCAAAGGGCGAGTCGCCAATCTGAGAAAGAATGAAGTAAATGGAGAACAAATCATCGCTTACCTCATCCTACGAGGTTTGGACCCCATCACCCGTGGAAGGCTAGAAGATAGCGTCAACCACAACACTAAACTCCCGACATTGAACGAAATTGAGGACTTCCTATTCAGAGAATACCAGCACCATTTAAGCCAAGATGATCGCCATAGGCCGCATAAGAAGGAGTCCCGTATCCCGTACACCAAAACACATGCCACCGTCCAACCACACCAACCAAAAAAGTGTTTTATCTGTACTGAACAACATCAAGTTATGGATTGTCCAAAGTTCCTGGCCTCCCAAAATCGGGAAACCTTATTACGGGCGCACAAAATCTGCATATATTGCGCGAGGCACCGCTTCAACTATCATTCTCCTTGCAGATCACGACAGTTTTTAAAATGTGAAATCTGTCACGAATCTCACATTACGGCATTGCACCCTCTACCCACTACGAGTCTGGCTGAACCGCAAGCATCTAGCGGCACTTACCTATGCCAAAATCAGTCGGAAGCATCATCTAATGTGATCCTGCCTACAGCCATAGCAACACTCTTGGTCAATAATGAAACCGTTCCTATTCGCTGCTTACTAGATCAGAGCAGCCAAGCCAATTACATATCCGAAGATTTGGTCCAGAAATTACGGTTACCAAAAAAAACGAACACTAGTCAAAGTCATCGGAGTAGGTGGAGAGATAGGAACAGTCCATTCCATTGCTAGCCTCAAACTAAAGCTCGATCACCCCGAACTGCCATTTATAAATATAAAAGCACTCGTTGTCAAACGGGTTACTGGATCACTTCCCAGCATGACCAGTCACATCCCTTGGATGACCACACTTGACAAGCCGCTTGCCGACCCACATTTTAATAGACCTGCTCACATACCTCTATTACTAGGTGGACCGGTATACTCTACAGTATTACGCCCTGGACTGGAAAAGAAGGATGGACTGTTGCTACAAAATACTTATCTCGGCGGATGGATTGTATCTGGAGACCCGGGAAGCGGTATTGGAAACCAAACTTCAGTCTACACAACGCTTTCAGAGTTCGAAGCCAATTTAATGGATTTTTGGGATATGCCCGCCAACAAAGCAAACATGGACGATGACGATAATTTGTATTGCGAAAAACTATTCATGGAGAAACACTCCCGAGCCAAAGACGGTCGGTATATCGTCCCCATCCCTTGGAAAGTGGACGCTCCTGCACTAGGAAACTCATTTAGAATGGCTGTAAAATTTTACATGGGTCAAGAAAATCGCTGGGAGAAAAATGAAACCCACAAGAAGATGTCAAATGATTTTATGGAAGAGTATTTAGCATCTCATCATATGTCCCCGGTTCCAGCTGAACGACAGCGAGACGAAACCGGAAATGCTTACTACATTCCTTATATGAGCATTATTCGCAAAGACGCAATTACAACAAAGTTAAGGAACGTCTTTAACGCCAGCGCACCCTCAAGCAACGGAGTCTCTCTAAATCAGCTTATCCACCCTGGGCCTAAATTGCAAGCCCACATTTTCGATATTATTCATCAAAATCGACAATATGAAATCATATTCACCAGCGATATGAAACAGATGTTCCGCCAGTTCCTGATTCCTGAGCCTGATCGTGAAAAATTCAGAATCATCTGGCGCCGGGACAAAAGCGAGCCTCTAGGGGAATACTATTTACATACCGTGACATACGGGGTCGACTGTGCACCATGGCAAGCTATACGAACGGTCCGCCAGATCGCTGAAGATAACGCTCCAGATGAGGAGACTGTAGACATCATAAAAAACTCTATTTACATGGATGATTTGGTTCACGGAGCCGATAGCGTTGAACAATGCCAAAAGCAAATCGATAAGATAGCCGCAACCTTGGAGGCCGGGAAGCTGTCTTTGACAAAGTGGTCATCAAATAAGCTAGAAGTCCTTAATAACGTGGACGATGCCAAAAAACTCAGCGCCTACAAAGCAGACTCCGATCCAACAATGAAGATTCTGGGGTTAAATTACAACCAAATAGAGGACATGTACTTTTTCCAAATCTCCAATCCAGACAAAATCGAGTTCACCAAGAGAGGCTTGTTATCCGTAGCCGCCTCGCTTTACGATCCTATGGGTTGGATCCTCCCAGTAATTATGCTTCTCCGAATAATGATCCAGGAATTGTGGATGCTTAAGTACGACTGGGATGATCTGATAGATGAAAAACTACAAATGAAGTTCCGCAAGATATTAGGAACATTTTCATGTCTCAGTAACATCAAAATACCACGCTGGATCGGGGGAAATAAAAACACTTCCATCCAGCTTATCGGATTTTGCGATGCCTCGGGAGACGGATACGCAGCAGTCGTTTACAGCCGAATAAAAACGAGTGAAAAAACCGGGAACGGATCAACCTACACCATCCGCCTCCTTGCCGCCAGAGGTCGTGTCACTCCACTTAAGACTAAAGCAAACAAAGAAAGCAAATTATGCACGATCCCTAAGATGGAACTTGAAGGAATCGTGCTCCTCACGGAACTTTACGGTCAGGTCAGAAGTCAGCTTCACTCTCCCAATATCACTATCATCGCGTATACCGACAGTGAAGTTGCCCTCGGCTGGGTGCGAAATAATAACGAAATCAACAACAAATTTGTGAAAACAAGAGTCAACAAAATTCGAAAAATCATCAATCCGGTGGATCTCCACTACATCAAATCTGCTGAAAATCCAGCAGATCCAGCGTCACGCGGACTTACACCATGCAACTTAGCCAACTGCCAGCTCTGGTTCACAGGCCCAGCTTGGTTAATACACGATCCGTTACCGCTAACCCCTGTCAAGGGAACAGGGTCCACCATAAATCATGCCACCATAAACGAGCCAGAGGAAGACAATTTCATCGAAAGGTTTTCCGGCCTTAACCGTTTACTGCGAGTCATCGCCCATTGCCTTCGATGGGCTAGTAAAAAGGAGACACGGCCAACCGGCCCACTAACCTCAGAAGAAATATCCAACGCTAAAGCGAGAATCTTCCGATTTCAGCAGCACCAAATCTTTGGAACCGAAATAGCACACCTCAAAAAATCGACATCTGTTCCAAAAAGAAGCTGGCTAAGCGGTTTAATGCCAATTTTTGGTCCCGATGAAATTCTTCGCGCAGGGGGAAGGATCTCCCTTGCCAACTTACCAGAGAGCCAACGGCATCCAATCATATTAACCAAATGCCACTTAGTCGATTTGATTATCCGCCAGACTCACCTCGACCACCATCACAGTGGAAACTCTCTGACAGAGCATCTGATAAAAGAAGAATTCTGGATCCCTGCAGTGAAAGCACGAGTGAAGAAATGTATCCGGAGCTGTCCAGTATGTATCCGATGGAAAGCTAAAACTATTCAACCAATCATGGGGGATCTGCCGTCGGAGCGCATTAATCCAGCACCCGCATTTAGCAAAATCGGAGTCGATTTGTGCGGACCATTCCTTATAAAAGCCAGCGCTCTCAGGTTCGAAAAAACTATCAAAGTCTGGGTGGCAGTCTTTGTTTGTTTGGTAACAAAAGCTGTACATTTAGAAATCTGTTCGGATCTAAGCACCGATATGTTCCTAGTAGCATTCACACGTTTCGCGAATAGACGGTGCTGGCCTTCACTGGTCCTCTCCGATAACGGTACAAATTTTATCGGAGCTAAAAGAAAGATCAACGAAGAATGGATCAAGATCACTAATCACAGCAAGGAGCGATTGGCGATCCAAGAAATAGTTTGGAAACTTAACCCACCATTAAGCCCCAACTTCGGTGGACTATGGGAAGCTGCCGTCAAGTCCATGAAACATTTTATGAAGAAAATGTCCGGTGCCACTAACCTAACTTATGAGGAATTCAACACCCTCTTATGCCGCATTGAAGGTATCTTAAATAGCAGACCCTTGCACCCGGACTCGTCAGAAGCCGAAGACGCACCAGCGCTTACTCCATTTCATTTCATCACACAACGCAGCTTCAGGAATTCCGTAATCGACGCTGGTCCTCCAACTGCTATTCCAATTACAAAACGCTGGTTGCAAGTACAACAACTGCAGCAGCAATTTTGGATGCGGTTTCACCAGGAGTACCTTCACCATCTACAGAAAAGAAACAAATGGAAGTTTCCCACCCGAACGCTCGTTATAGGAGATTTAGTATTACTCCAAGAACCAAGCATTACTCCTGCAGACTGGAAAATGGGTCGGATCATTGAATGTTATCCGGATGATTCGGGGAATGTCCGTAGGGTCGATGTGAAAACAACAAAGCGGGAAGTCGTGCATCGCGCCACAAATCGTTTGGTTCCACTCTTCCCAGATGGAGCACAAGACGAGCCAGCCTTACGCAGAAGTAATCGAAAGCAAAATCGCACCGTCACCCTGCTTACTAGAGTTCTCTTGTGTTGGCTTTCTCTCACTTTCCCGTCATCCAGTGGCTTAACTATCCAAGCTCTTTCACCAGGCATCCACATTCAACGATTAGAAGAAGCTTCGGTTAAACTATTCAACTTGGAGTTTTCCGTTGAAACTTCGCTGAATATCACCTCCGATCTACGTTCTATTGACACCCTTCTCGAAGACTTTTCTGAATTTTGTAATCAGTATCAGAACAATGTGCATAGTAAGCTCAACCTGCACTGCCAAGCTGTAAAAGAAGCCCTTTTACTGGAGGCCAAGAGCTTTAAAGATGGTATCACCGCTAGCTATTCCCAGAGACGATCGAAACGCGCAATCCTACCCACCCTTGCGAAAGGAATTATTAAATACGGCCCCCAAGTTCTGATGACCGCTGGCATAGCCTATCAAGCCGTGGAGAATAACCGTCTAGAGCAGCAAATCGTCCAGCTGAAAGGTAAAATACGTAAGGTGTCCTACCTCATGACTAACATCACCGACTTGGAATTCAAAGCTGTGGACACGCAACTGGATGAACTTCCTCGGCGGGAATTTTTGTTTACAATAAATACGTCACTTCGACAAAATACACTTCCGCAAGTAAAGGAATACGCAATCTCGCACAAAACCTCTGGGCCGTCGGAAAAGCCGCCTCAGCTTAAACCACCAATGCGACCGGTGACCTAAATTTGCCATCAGCAAGTTTTGTTTTCTTTACTTGCGTTTAGCATAAGCAATTGTTAATTACCCAATATCAACATAAGCAATTTTTAATTACCCAATATTGATGTCTCAGCAATACTGTGTGTATAAATAGTAGGATTTTTCAATTAATAAAGCGAGTTCATATTCTTCATCCAAAGTGGAAATTTGTAATAGATACAAAGAGTATTTGACTTCAAACAGGAAACTCCTCTGAAAACTAAAGTTAGTGTTTCCTTAGGAAGGACCTTGGCGATCCGGCCAGCTAACCTCAGCCTTATATAAAAAGCACCCTCACAACTTTATCATGCTTTCGGTTTTTCTGATTTTGCAATCAACTGTATTGTGCATCCACACTAGCAGCCTTATTTATAAACTCATCGTAGAGTCTGCTTATCTCTACGCACCCTCTAAAATGCCCTTACGCAGGAAAATGTTATTTATTTTCGAACGTTGCTTTAGGGCTGCGTAAGTTAAACGCGAAAATTTGCGTTTAGAGCCTGCGTCCATCAAATGTCTTTTGGTCGTCGTCGAATTGTAAACAAAACCAAAAAGTGAAATTAATTTTTGTTTATTCATTCATTTCGAATGCTGTGCAAAATTTCTGCCAAACGAATTTCGTTGTCATATGCAATTATAAGATTGAAATTATATTTAATAAATAAAAATATATAAAATATTGTGCATTTGTGATATTATTTCTTCTACTTCAGTTTAGTTGCTTGTGGAGAATGTCTTAAAGCCTGATTTTAGAAGAGCATGAGAGCTTCTAGATAGACGTGTTTTACTGTACTGGCAAATTCTTTCCATAATTTCGGTCATTAACTCGCGTTTTAACTAACAGGTTACATACTTTTTAACCTTTTCCTGTGCGTTCACATACTGTGTTGTATAAACAGTGTAAAAGTGTATTTTTTTTTTTGTTTTTATTCTTATTTTATTTCAATTTGAAATATAATTTTTCGCAAAATTGTTGTGCCAATTTCATCTCGGCCCCAATATACGTGTAGATAACCGCCTCTCACAAACACTAAAAATTCATCACAATACTTTTTAAATACCTCATTCACCACCACATGTCAAATCCACCAAAACGGACCACTTCACGCTCGAAGAAAAACAGCAATTCAGATTCGCCTAAAAGCTATCTGTTTTCCCCATCCCCTCTTCGCAAAACTGCACGCAACGTCATGGAGGACAAAAACAAAACAGCATCCAATGTTACAGAGGGCAATATGTGGGATTTGATGGATCAACGCTTAGCAAAATAAAGTGATTTCATAATTTCACTTTTGTCGAAGAAATTGTCCGATTCCGAATCAGTAATCACTAAGAAAATCGATCACGATATAGCCGAAATCAAATCCAGTATTTGTGACATAAATAACCGGGTTGTCCTAATGGAATCACAACAACAAACAGTAAACACAGAAATCGATTTACTAAAAGCGGATTTAAACAAATTAAAGGCAACACTCTCTAAAGCCACAACCGAATGTGCAAACGCTAACATTTTCCTGGAAGAAAAAACAACCGAACTAGCAGACCTGCACGATAAATTTAACAACACTGCCGCCGAGTTAGAACAATTGAAATTGTCTATCATTTCCAACGACAACCGAATGGTGGCGTGCGATGCCCTTTTATTTGGTATTCCGACTTTGCCGGATGAAAATTTAAAAACTGTCTTCAACCACTTATGTCACGCTATTGGTGTTAAACCACCCATCATAAATAATATTTATCGCACTCGCCCGAAAAATGTCTCGCACAACACCGCCATCATGATTAAATTTAACTCTCCGTATGATAAGAATTTCATTCTTAAATCTATTGCACTATTTCGGAAATATAACAATCAACAACTCTGCTTGCATCATATCGGATTCGACGCCAATTCTACACCGAAACCAGTTTTTCTGCGAGAGAGCTTATCACAGTACAACAGGTGTTTATTTCAACGTGCAATGCAGCTGAAAAACAATAAACAACTTTCGTCCGTCTACACCGCACGTGGAACTGTGTATGTGAAACGTCATAATAATGCTTCTGCTGTGTTAGTTAAATGCATTGGAGACCTAGAAGAAATTGCCAGTTCATCTGATGGAGAAGACAAGCAGTGCACCAGTGCTTCATAAACTTTTTTTTATCTTTGTTTAATTTTTGCTTTTCATGATTTTTACTTAATTTTTGTAAGCTTTTACAACTTTTGTTTTTGGATTATTTTCCTCACTTTTCTCTTTTTATTTTTTTTTCTTTCTGTTTTTCTTTATACTATCCTTTGCTATCTTATAAATTTTGAACTACTTACTACTTCTATTAAATCTTGCTGTGTTACTTACTTTACTTCATTATTATTATTATTACTTTTTTTTTTTTTTTTTTCCTTTTTTTCTTTTACAGTCTTCTGCTTTTGTTTCTATTCTAACAATGACAGGCGCTCATGAATCTTTACGTTCTATGATCAGGGTGGTGAGGTTTTCGGTAAGAAACCAGGGGTTGTTCCCAAGGGGACTGCCCAAGACCGTTATACGTGGTGAAGAACCACACCCTGCACGAGGTGCCACTGCTTTAAACGAAATATAACGGATCTAGAGGGGAATAACTCTATAAAACCCGTAATCCCGGGTTAACTACCGTGCCCATGGGATGTATGGCACAATGTTATGTGTCTTTTAGCGGTGAACTCTAGATACCTGGGGGCCTCTAGTTTAAATCCAAATTCCCCCTTTCTGTATACAGGGGGTGAGTACAGAATGACCTCCTCTTCCCCCTTACTCGTGGGTCCAAAATAGACAATTTAAAAACAAAAAAACAAAACAAAGGGACTGGTGTAAGTGAATCGGGCACCAAGAACTTCGGCAACACCGATTCTCATACGGACATGACGGAGGAGGAAGAAAGTATCTTACTCCAAGAACCGTCAACTAGTAGGGCCGCTTCGGTTGAGGGAAGCGTTAGAACGGTTGACTTCGGACTCGAGAATCTATTTCTCGAGGACGATGACAATCGCTCAATCGCCAGCTCATCCAAATTCTCAATATCGTCTACAGCTTCAATTAGGAAAAGAGTGCTGAACTGTAAGATGACGATCAAGAAATTAAAAAAGAAGCACCAACTAGAGGACAAGGACAAACAAAGACTTCAAAACGCCCTTGATTTTCTAGAAAGGCAGTCCAGTGATATTGGCGAGCGTTGTGCTAGCAATTCACCTGGGGCTGACCCTATGAAAATCTCGAGCGAGGGAGCTCTTATGCAACCACCTATGCCTGTGATATGCCTTAGCCTATCGGGGCGTGGGGCGGTTGCATCTGACCCCGCAAAAGAAGTCGACAAAGAGGACGTAGTTTCACCGGGAGAGGCGGACTCGACCCTGAACAGCGCAGTGACTGTTGTTGAAAAGTCAAAGCCTAAGGACGATGTAAGTTTGGCAATAGCCGAAGCCTCATCTACCCCTGCGGCGAACATGACAAAAGACAACAAGCTGTTCAGAACAGTACAACAGGCGGATCCCCTCAAAAGAAGAAAAAATGCGCGTCGCATTGTCAATAGGCTTAAAAGCCGTGACCCCAGTTCCTTCACGGAAAGGGAAGCAGCGCAGCTAGCTAGGGCCCGGGAGACTATCAAGTCAACCGAAGACGCATGGCGCAGCAGCCTGCAAGAGAGGAGGCAGAACCCGATTGACAAAGGGATGCTGTCTGGACCAAGGAAGGAATGCCTATTGCCTTCCGCCTTGGGAAGGTCAAAACCCGGGAAACCAGGTGCCGGCCCGGCTAAAGATTCGTCTAAGGCTGAGCAAACACCTGGTTGCTCAAACAAGGTTCTGTCAGGTAGGAAGCTAAGTAGGACTTCTGGAGGAGCCGACATGAGATCGGCCGTAGCGGGGGCGAAATGCCGATTGCCTTTCACCTCGTCTGCGACTGATCCAAGGTGTCAAGGGGTTGTCTCTGGCAAGGATTCGTCCAAACCAGGGAACGCTCCGGTAGTCTCCAAAAGAGGTCGCAATGACGACACGATCTCCCCGGTAGTAGGTAGGCAGGCAAAAAGGCTGAAATTCGCCGATAAGGTGAAGGAAAGTCTGCGCGTCGCAATCGTCGACTACGGCAACCCAGACCGGAAGCTCTCATCCAACCAATGGGAGCTTATAGAACAGCGAATCCTTGATGGTGTCAACGATGCTATCGTGAGGGCAGATGGCAAGCCTCCATTGTTTGGCCAGCTATCAACCTTTAAAGGATTTAAAGGATTTATTTGGTCAAATGCTGACCTGCGCGTAGTTGACAGGAAAGAAATCCTAAATTTGACCAGGCCTAAGGGTCTTATCCGCTTGAGGGGGCCTTATCTACCCGTGGAAAGGATAGAACGGAACCTGCAGTTCCTTAACCCGGAGCTACAAAGCAGGGAATGGAAAGTCCTTGAAACGGGTGAATATACCCAGAATGGCATGGACGTGACTATACTGCTTAGTCACAAATGCCGCTACTCCGGAAACAAGAGTTTAAGGTTCGCGTAGGCATAACGCGATGCAAACTCCGGGTGTTAGCGGCGAAAGACAAGGGAGAGCAACCGACTACTCGTGATGAAGATAGCGCAAATAAATCTTCATCACAGTAAGGCGGCCAGCGCCAATCTCGTTCTCCTTATGGAAACGAAACATATAGATGTCGCCCTGGTTCAAGAACCCTGGATTCACCGGGGAAAGATAAGTGGGCTGAACTCCAAAGACTTTACCACTTACCATAATACTCCAGTAAATGGTAAGTCCCGAACATGTATTGTCGCTAGAAAACAGCTTAAACTTTTTCTTCTACCTAGTCTCAGTGATTCGGACCAAACGGCTGTCAAATGGGACAGGGCAGGAAAAGGCGGGCTGGTACTGGCGACGATATACATGCCATTCGAGTCGGACAATCCACCCTCAGAGCTATCCTGTTCACTAGCCAGAACAGTAGAAAAGGAAGGATGGGATCTGATCGCTGGCTGTGATGCCAACTCCCATCATACGCTCTGGGGCAGTACGGACATCAATGTACGAGGTGAGTCCCTCTTAGAATTTATAATCAAAAATAATCTCCTGATAGCAAATATTGGCAATGAACCAACCTTCGTTATTAGGAATAGACGTGAGGTATTGGATATTACTCTTCACAGTAACTCGCCCACTCTAACTGTGAAGGATTGGAGGGTCTCTTCTGAGCCATCCTTTTCAGATCACAGGATTATAGAATTTTCAATAGATGAAGAGACAGTAGTTTCAAGTAAATTCAGGAACCCAAGACTCACCAATTGGGAAGCTTTTGCCTCGGAGGCTGTGAGAAATGGCCAAATCCTGAATGATCAAAAAATAGGGACACCAGCCGAAATCGATGCATTCACAGAGAATTTAAACAAAATTCTAAGTAAGGCATATGATAAAGCCTGTCCTCTACGGACAATCAAGAAAAGGAATTGTTCTTCGTGGTGGTCCAAAGACCTCCTTGAAATTAGAAGGAAAGTCAGACGCCTGTTCAATTTAGCCAAACGCACCAATTCCCAGTCAGACTGGGACTTATACAAAGCCGCTCAACGGAAATTCAAGGCTGCTGTCACTAGTGCTAAACGTACAGCCTGGCATACCTTTTGCAATGAAATAGAAGATACCAGGGAATCAGCTAGACTTAGGAAAATCCTATCGAAAGAACCTGCAGTTCCAGGTTATCTTAAAGACAATATGGGCAACTGGACACAGTCTTCAGAAGAGACGTTAAGTCTGCTTCTAAAAACGCACTTCCCGGGTTGTATCAAAACAACCGTCCAGTCTGCACCAAGCACTGCAACTACAGCAGCAACAGTTCCAGCTGGTATAATAACCGAGGAAAAACTTAACTGGGCGATTGAAACTTTCTCCCCTTTTAAGTCTCCTGGGCTGGACGGGATTTTCCCAATCATGCTCCAGAAAGCCAGGTCAATTGTTATACCAGCTCTGACGAGACTCTTCACGCGCTGCCTCGAATGTGGTCACATTCCCAAGGCATGGCGTGAAGTTAAGGTTGTCTTCATTCCGAAGGCAGGAAAGTCCAGCCATACGACTGCTAAGGATTTCAGGCCCATAAGTTTAACCTCGTTCATCCTGAAAACCTTGGAAAAGCTTTTGAACGTTTTTATCCGCAGTCGACTTGACAATAACGCGATCTCAACGGCTCAGCATGCCTACATCAAAGGTAAAGGAGTTGAGACTGCGTTGCATGAGGTCACTCGCATCATAGAAAAATCCCTAAAGGACAAAGAATACACACTAGCCGCGTTCCTCGACATTGAAGGAGCATTCAATAATGTTAAGACGTGTGCTGTGAAGAGAGCACTACTCAATAACAATGTAGACCAAACGCTTACCAATGTGATTGAGAGTTTGCTCAATGAAAGAAATATTAACGCAGAATTAGGTGGCATTGAACTTAGAGTGACAGCCTCAAGAGGTACACCACAAGGAGGAGTCATTTCCCCCCTACTCTGGGTCCTTGTCATAAATGAAATATTACTACAGTTCGAAAACAGAGGGGTCAAAGTTACTGCGTATGCAGACGATGTAGTGATACTTGCTACAGGCAAATTCCTACCGACCATAAACGAACTACTAGAAAACGCATTACGAACACTTAGTTTGTGGGCAAACCAATGCGGTCTTGGAATCAATCCACAGAAGACTGAACTAGTCTTGTTCAGTAACAAAAGGGTGATTCCAAACTTCGATCCTCCAACTATTGAGGGTATACCCCTTAGGGTTGCTGAGAGTGCCAAATATCTAGGTATAATCTTAGATAGGAAGCTCAATTGGAAACCAAACGTCAATGAAAGAGTAAAAAAAGCTGCAAATGCTTTTTACGCATGCAACCGAATCTTCGGCAAAAGGTGGGGACCAAACCCCAAAATAATTCTGTGGATGTATACGGCTGTTGTGCGTCCAATACTCACATACGGTAGCTTAGTCTGGTGGCAAGCCACAAACAAAGCTTCGAATCTTAAATTAATGACCAAAATACAAAGACTAGCATGTATAGGTACAACCGGCGCAATAAGGACAACACCTACTGCTGGAATGGAGGCTATCCTCAACTTGTTACCTCTAGATCTATACATGCAAGAATCTGCAGCCAAAAGTGCCCTCAGGATCAGCCAAACAAAAAGCTGGAAACCCTACACAACGGGACACACACAGATTCTGAATAAATATGTGGGAGATGCGGTCACTTCTGACTACTTGTCTCCCCTTCTTGACTTTGACATACAATTCTCCTGCTATTTCCCTAGCAGGGAGGAATGGAACACAGATGAACCCACAAAAGGAAAATCGATATCCATCTACACAGATGGCTCTAAGATGGACCGTGGAACAGGTGCTGGAATCTTCTCTGAAGAGTTAAATATACACCAGTCAATCAGACTACCTGATTACAGTAGTGTCTTTCAGGCGGAGGTTCTGGCAATCGCTGAAGCTGCCCATATGGTGTCAATGTTATCAATACCAAACAATGATATTACCATATTCATTGACAGCCAGGCGGCTATAAAAGCAGTATCTGCTATCGAAATAAAATCAAAGCTAATTCACCGCTGCCGTGAAGAGCTTAAGGTTCTCTGCTCGCAGCACACCACGCGTCTCTGCTGGGTCCCTGGACACAGTGACAAAACCGGCAATGAGATGGCTGATGAATTGGCAAGAAATGGTTCTGCTATGGACCAAGATCGGGCGATTAATTCAATCAAACCACCACTCTGTAATCTCAGAGAGAGGGTGGAAAATAAAACCCGGATGAAAGCCAACAACAGGTGGAAAGAACTAACTACCTGCGAAATACCACGGAAGTTATGGCCGGAATACAATCCAAGTCGGACTATCAAACTCTTGCGATTTGATAGAACGTCGATGTATAAACTGGTAGGAGCCCTAACGGGTCACAACTTCCTAAGATACCACACAATGAAACTTAAACTCAAGAATGACGATATATGCAGGGGTTGCGGCAACGAGGAGGTACACGAGGACACACCTCACTTCCTCTGTCAATGCCCAAGTCTCTGTCACTTGAGGAATAGGACACTTGGAAGATACTACTTCCATGATTTACATGAACTTTCAGATATATCTTTATCTAATCTTTACAGGTTCTTAAACACATCAGGATGGCTGGACAAGGTCGAGTAACCAAGAAGGAAACACTATAGCCAACAACACCGGCTAACCCCCCAATAAGGGCATCACAATGGGTCCACATGGACCTAAGTGGGGTGCGGCAGAACCCGTTCTGACGCACCCACCCATAAACCTAACCTAACCTATGATCAGAGTTTTAAGCAATCAAAACTCCGGTCTTAGGGTTTGTCATATTAATGCTCAAAGTCTTCTGCCGAAAATTGATGAATTCCGTGATCTGTTTGTAGACTCTTGTGTTGACGTTGTTTGCGTTTCTGAAACATTGCTCGTGGATGGGTTGAGGGATGAGACTTGCTCCTTGAGAGGCTATCGTGTTATTCGTTCGGATAGAAATCGTCAGGGTGGTGGGGTGGCGTTGTCTATCAAGGAAACAATTAAGTTTAAGCAGCGGTTGTCTTCTGGTTTCAGCAATGGTATTCAATATGTTTTTATTGACTTAATTGGTGACAATGATAAAATCCTTATTGGAGTAATTTATAGGCCTAATAAAAATACTAATTTACTTCCACTCTTTGAACTTTTGGAAGAAATAACACTGAACTGTTCGAATATTATTTTATGTGGTGATTTTAATAGCAATCTGCTATGTGAAAATGTTCTTACTGATCACATGAGCACCCTTAATATAAGTGCTGTTAATGTAATAACTCCTACACACTTTTCCGAAGGTGCTCCGACGCTTCTTGATTTGTTCTTAGTCAGCGATACTAATAATGTGTTGTTATATGACCAGCTTTCTGCGCCTGGTTTCTCAAAACATGATCTAATTTTTATGATTTTTAGCTTTGAGTTCACTCATGTAGCTTCCACATATAGCTATCGCGATTTTAAACATATTGATCATTATCTACTTGAAGAAGATGTCAGAAACATTCCGTGGGAAAATATGCTTTTTATGCCTTCGTCCAGTGAGCAGGTACGGTTTCTTAACGGAAACATAGCCTATGTCTTTAACAAACATATAGCTCTTAAAACCAAGTCATATGATGTGGAAAGTCCTCCCTGGTTCACCTACCAAATACGGGTCTTAATGAGGCGACGTGATCGAGCATACAATTCGTGGAAGTCCTATCGCCTTCCTGAACTCAGGCAACTGTATCAATCGCTTCGTAATAAAGTGGCTATGGAAATTCGCGCTGCGAAGACTCGTATTTTTGCTAGCAAACTTAGTACTACTTCAGTTAATGGCAAACGGTTGTGGAATAACTTACGCAACCTGGGGTTTGGAAAGCCAAAATATAATCGTCTTGATAATATTGATGGTAATTCGTTAAATAGGAAGTTTGTGTCCCTACCTCAGCAGTCTTCTCTGCATATCGACGAGGCCTCTTCGTCTTCGTTAGGACATGAGTTTCATCATCCTAGTTTTGGGTTTGTAACGGTTCGATGTGAGGATGTTGTCGAAAGTATACTTTCGGTTAAGTCTAGCGCCATTGGGTTGGATGAAATTCACCCTACTTTTCTGAAGCTGATTCTTCCAGTAGTTCTTCCGTACGTCACTCATTTATTTAATACCATTTTGACAACTGGAGAATTTCCTGACGACTGGAAACTGGCAAAAATTTTGCCAATACCCAAAAATGCTAAGTGCAATGAGTTTAGACCAATTTCCTTTTTACCATTCCTTTCGAAAGTTTTCGAACGGATATTAAAAAAACAGATGAGCGATTTTCTTAAGGCGTATAATTTGTTAACCTTAAAACAAAGTGGTTTCCGTGAAAAGCATAGCTGTGTCACTGCTCTGTTGAATGTCATAGAAGATCTTCGGCAAGCACACGACGAGGACAAGGTAAGCTTCCTTGTTCTTCTTGATTTTTCGAAGGCATTTGACTCAGTGGTACATGGTAAACTTGCAGATAAACTTCACCGGTCTTATAATTTTTCGCCTGAAGCTGTAAAGCTTATAGTATCCTATCTTACTAACAGAATGCAAGCTGTAAAACTAGGCGATAGACTGTCAGACTTTCTTCCAACTAGTATTGGTGTCCCACAGGGTTCAATACTCGGTCCTTTATTGTTTTCCTTGTATGTAAACGAAATTCCATCTATCGTCAAAAACTGTTCGTCTCATATGTATGCTGATGATGTACAAATGTATACTACAGCTGTAATCTCGGTCTTATCGAAAACGGTGTTTGTTGCGTGAATGAGGACCTTGAGAAAGTAGCTTACTGGGCTGAACTTAATGGTCTCGCTATAAACCCGTCTAAATCTAAGTGTTTGGTTATATCCAAAAACAAACTCGACTTATCCTATTTCCCCCGAATCATCTTAAATAATGCATATATTGAATATGTCGAGTCGGCAAGGAACCTCGGGGTTGTCTTCAATCGTAGCCTCACATGGGACCGGCACATAACAGTTACTGTAGGTAAGGCATATGGAGTACTACGCACTCTTTGGGTTTCCCAGCGGTATACCCCTTTAAAAACACGTGTGATGCTCGTGAAGTCCTTAATTTTGCCGATCTTGGCCTACGGCTGTGAAATTTTTAGTAGTTGCAGCTACGTGTGCAAAAGAAAACTCAATGTCGTTTTTAATAACACTATTCGTTATATTTTTGGATTCCGTAGATACGATAGAGTGTCGAGTTTTTCTAATCGTCTTCTCAATATGTCGCTTGAGAGCTACTTTAAACTGCGAACTTTAACATTGCTTTCTAATATACTTCATACCCACCAACCGTCATACCTTTATGAAAGATTTACGTGGGCTTCATCGGTAAGGTCAAACCAATTAATTCAGCCTCGTTACGATTCCCTGACATCCGAACGCCAGTTTTTCATTAACGCTACTCGTCTTTGGAATTCTTTGCCGCGCCACATTAAAAGAATCAGTGATCCATCTATATTTCAAAATGAACTAAGACTGTATTTTTCAATTTCCTAATTTCGCTACTCTGTCCTACTGTCATTTTCCTCTCCCTTCCTTTTCACTCTAGGAATATCCACCCTCGTATCTTCTATTCTTCATTTCTCTTCTCTCTTCTCCCCTAACGTTCAAAAATTTTGTTGTAATCTATCTCTTCTCTTCTCTTCTCTTTTATCGTAATATTATTAGGTTTAAGCTCTTTTTTTCTCAAATGTATAGCCTATCACTAGTTTATAAGATATTATATCTTAATGTGTATAGGTATCTCAAAATAAATGAAATGAAAAAAAATTAAAAAAAATGAAAACTACATCGAAACAAAAGTGGGAAAAAGTACAAAAAAGT
Organism: Cheilosia vernalis; assembly: GCA_949126925.1. Classification (NCBI taxonomy): domain Eukaryota; kingdom Metazoa; phylum Arthropoda; class Insecta; order Diptera; family Syrphidae; genus Cheilosia; species Cheilosia vernalis. Next base: position 49,896,286 of record OX421358.1, read on the forward strand.
GGAAAAAATCGGATGTCCTGCTTCATCCCAAAGTGCACTCTGTATACTTTTGTCTCAATTTAAAATTTGCACTTTGTGGAAAGCTCGAGCATGTTCCAGCTTTCACTTTTCTAAAGTTGGTTCTATAAACAAACACAATCAAGGAATTCATTAGCGATTTGCCGGTAGATCACGTCCCAATCATATAATTCCTGTCAGTTTCCAAGGGAAAAGCTCTTTTTGCACTTCACTCGGCTAAATTTGTTTATAATTGCTCTGGAAATTTGAAATGTAAACACATTTAGAAAAGTGAAAGCTGGAACATGCTCGAGCTTTCCACAAAGTGCAAATTTTAAATTGAGACAAAAGTATACAGAGTGTACTATGGTATGAAGCAGGACATCCGATTTTTTCCACTTTTTTGTACTTTTTCCCACTTTTGTTTCGATGTAGTTCAGGCTTTAGGATGTGTGTGAATATGTCTACAAATGGCCTGGCATTGGATTTGGCGGTGGTTGGTAGAATAGAAATAGGAATATGGATATAGGAAGACACATAGACATATGATTGCAGTTTGATATTTCAGCAGTACATTCGAAGACTTTTCGGAATTGTTTTAGATAATTTGTGTAAAATGATTTCATTTACAAAGCTAATCAGAGCTGATGTAAGGTAATATATTTCTTTGTTTTCTGTAATGGTTTATCGAAATTCTTACCTATTTAGACACAAACCTCGTTTAGCAAAATTACCGCGGAAAAATGTTTATAAATCACAATTTCATGAAAGCCACGTAAAGGCTGCGTAAATCTTTACGCGATGTTTAACTAAACAACGTCGTAGAGGCGTCGTAAGCGAATCTAATATCTTGCAGTTATTGCTGGTTTGTCTATACTTTTGGAAATTAGTGCACTGAGCTATACTCCTCTTGTGGTTGTTCGGTGGTTCGAATTCTACTTTGCACTGAAGGAGGTGGATTATGTCGTAAATATTTTTGTTGTTCTCAGCCATTTCCACCTCAAAATAGAATAAATGAAGTGGTCGTCTTGTGCTTTTTCGAAGGATGTTGTGTGCTCTTTTTACCTTCTTCTCCAGTTGGTTTTTAATGTTGAGTACATGTTCCGCAGAACCAGCCGGAAACCTCTCGCATCTTTTGGTTAAAATGTATAATATTTTGCGAAATTTTTACGTATCATGTTTAAAATTGTTAGTGTCTGTACAGAGTCTGAGGACTGAATTCGGATTTAATTATTTTTTAATACCATTAGTTCAAAATTATCATTTACAACTGTTCATTGTTCAGCGTTTTCATGCAGTTAACACCTTGGACGTAAATCGGCGGAGGTTTGTTCGTTCTTCCATATCCACCAGAGGCCTGTTTCATAGATCATACATCACATACAACATACATTAAAATAATTTTAATATATCACATACAATTTTCTGTTTCATTCATTTCACTGGAAGTAGGTATTGTGTGAAATATTTATTTGGTTGTATGTGATGTATTATGTATTATTACATGCGTAGAACGGAAATTGAAATTATAATGCTTATATAAAACTATTTTAAATAATTTCTGGAAAAGGATGTAATTTTTGGTGAAGAACATTTACTTTTTGGTGGTGTGGAATCATCATTATATTAATACGTGAACATCCAAGCTTTCCGTACGCTTTTTTGGCATTTAATATGAAATGAGGAGAATGAAACTTATCTTATTTGAAAGGTGCTGTGCCATAGATGTGCACAAACACAAAATCGTGGGTATATGTCGCCATTAAGACTGGTAAAATTAAGTTAAGACTTCCCCATACAAAACAGGTACTAAAAGGATTTTGGTGACAATCAAGTTTTCGCTGTCATGTTTCCATAGTAACGTATTTAATCATCTTAGATTAGAACCTGATGGAGAGAATCATTTACCCATAAAGGTATGCAATTTACCTGCCCCTAAAAATAAGCAATAATTGTAAGAAATTTATTAAGGGGAATTATTTATTATTATTTGTCGCCACTATATCGCACCCTCAGTGCAAAAGAGCGATAAGTCAAAAAATGTCATTTCGAGAAAACGCGACTCAAAAAAATTGAAAACAAACTTTTGCCTGTAACTTAACATAAGAAAAACAAACTTCAAATGTTTAAACTTTATTACAAAAAGAAATAAATAATCCATAATTTTTATCAAAAACTTACATTTTTTCAGTCAAATCAAATAAATAATTAACGTTTTTTAGTTAATTTACAAAATTAATACAAACTTTTAGTGTAAAAGAGCGATAATTTACACTTGTCGCTCTTTAGCATAGAAAAATTTAAGGAGAAAGGGGGAGATATTTTGTTTTATCGCTGTATTGCATACGAAGAGTTAAACAAATTTCGTTTTGTATCTGTTTTGCACTTAAAAAAGGTTAATATTTGAAGGGAAGATTTCGTAATATCGCTTTTTTGCACAGGTTTTTAATTTAAAACAATAAAAATAAATTCGGTTATTAGAGTCATTTTGGATTGCGTCGGTATTACATTGGAAAATGCGAGCTACGTCGAAACTTATACTAGTGCGATTTTTTGATTTATAGCCATATCTTAGCTATTTTTTGGAGCATGGCAAAGTCAAGCCCCTTATTTTAAAGGTTTCTGTGAAACCAACACTTCCTCATTATTAACTCAAAAATCCCAATTTTTGACTTATCGCTCTTTTGCACTGAGGGTGCGATATTACCATAGTAACGTACCTATTAAAAACATAAATCATTTTAGATTAGAATCTGTTTCCGATGGAGCAGCTCATTTACGTATTTTTTAACTTTCTCCATTACGTAGGTAGATAGTAAGAGAAAGATAATTATTTTTGTGCAAAATTTCGGACTCGAGATATTAATCAATTCTTATAACGATGATAGAGGAAATAAAAAAAGTGAATTGCAAAATTTTGTCCGGTCTGTCGGTCTGTCCGTCCTTCCACAGGCTTACAGCCTAAACGGCTTCCCGGATTACGTTCAAACCTCGGATTTGGAGTTTGTGGGCTTACAGTTCGGGAGGTGTTTTTTCTTTTGCAAGGTAAACTTAATATTAATGGTACTTCCTATATGCAATGTTCGTACCAGTTTGATTTGATCGAAAACGGCTCTAACGATTTCAACCAAAATTGATATTAAAGCTTAAGTAGGTGAGGTCACCATGACTGCGTACCCAGTTTTTGGCTAAAAATTCGAACAACGGTACTTTTGAAATTTCGACATAATCTCGAAAACGCTCCATACGATTGTAACAAAAAATAATTTCTAAGGTAATGTGGTCATTTATAACTTAATAGCAAACTCAGTTTTTCTCTATATTATCGTACAATGGATTTTTGAAAACAGTATTCCTTAGGCGCGTTGGACACTTTTAGATGGGAAGAAATTAATGAATTCGCGTTACCTTTATTTAAAACGACACCGCGTCATCGTCACCGAAAAACCGACACCCGATGGCGCTGTTTTCCATTTTCTGAGAAACTCAACCGATCTCATTGAAACTTTGTATGTGAGCATGGTTGGATTCAGCTAGAAAGATACAATAGTTTTGGACCCGATAGGTGGCGCTGTTGTCGATTTTTTTGAGAAACTCAACCGATCTTAATGAAACTTTGTTTGTGTGCATGGTTGGATTCAGCTAGAAAGATAGGATAGTTTTGGACCCGATAGGTGGCGCTGTTGTCGATTTTCTGAGAAACTCAATCGATCTCAATGAAACTTTGTTTGTGTGCATGGTTGTATGCATCTAGAAAGATAGGATAGTTTTGGACCTGATAGGTGGCGCTGTTGTCGATTTTTTTGAGAAACTCAACCGATCTCAATGAAACTTAGTTTGTGTGCATGGTTGTATGCAGCTAGAAATATAGGATAGTTTTGGACCCGATAGGTGGCGCTGTTGTCCATTTTCTGAGAAACTCAGCCGATCTCAATGAAACTTTGTATGTGAGCATGGTTGGATGCAGCTAGAAAGATAGGATAGTTTTGGACCCGAGAGGTGGCGCTGTTGTCGATTTTTTTGAGAAACTCGACCGATCTCAATGAAACTTTATTTGTGTGCATGGTTGTATGCAGCTAGAAAGATAGGATAGTACGGGACCCGATAGGTGGCGCTGTTGTCGATTTTTTTTTGAGAAACTCAACCGATCTCAATGAAACTTTGTATGTGCGTATGTTTGTATGCAGCTAGAAAATTAGGATAGTTTTTGACCCGATAGGTGGCGCTTTTGTGCATTTTCCGAGAAACTCAGTCGATCTCAATGAAACTTCGTATATGAGCATGGTTGTATGCAGCTAGAAAGCTAGGATAGTTTTGGACCCGATAGGTGGCGCTGTTGTCGATTTTCTGAGAAACTCAACCGATCTCAATGAAACTTTGTATGTGTGCATCGTTGGATGCAACTAGAAAGATACAATAGTTTTGGACCCGATAGGTGGCGCTGTTGTCGATTTTCTGAGAAACTCAATCGATCTCAATGAAACTTTGTTTGTGTGCATGGTTGTATGCAGCTAGAAAGATACGATATCTCATTTACAAATTAAACGGATATTGTAATATGTATGTATAATTTTTGTAGATGAAAATTCATAAATTTCATTGGTATTCATTTCAAAGAATACCAATTAATTATTAAATTCAATATTTCATGTATGTATTTGTAAATGTACGTTTTAAGCAATAGATTGCAATATTTTTTGTAAAATAATATGCATTATTTTTTATGTACAATGGCGCTTTAAATAAAAGTGAAAATTGTAATATAAGATTTGTAGTAGTAGGTAGTTTATAATAATCAATAAAGAAACACTTCATTTGAAAGTATTTCATGCCGATTTGAAAAATGCACACGTAATTGTTCAAGTAATAACTTCTGTCGGCACTCCCGGAGTGCCTGTCTCTTTTTTTAGTTTAGTTTTTTTATGTTTACCGTAAAACGGCGATAACGATTTTGACCAAAATGCAAACTTTGAGTTAAATGGGTGTTTTCAAAACTCACATATCGAAAATCCCATCTTGATTTCGATAAAACTTAAAAAACGAAGCAATGCTTACATCCCGAACAATTACTTATAATCGGTTTTCACAACTAAATAGTGACGCAATAGTATTTTTGAAATAAAACATTGCAATATTTGGTACTGTTTTGTCTGGCAAATTTTACAAAAAATCGCTATAACTATTTTGACCAAAATACATTTAAAAGATAATAAGCATTCTTAATATGATTCTGTTAAAACTCTGGGGGCAAGAGCGGTGTTCTATCGCCCTGCTATGGTGCATCGTAGTAAATGAACTGCTAAACATACTCAGAAATAAGGGATTCTATATCCATAAGAAAGTTTCGTTCTACCCAGTCGTGCACTTTATTTTTCCATGTATTATAGATGTCGCTCTTTTCTTTTCGTTTATAAAAAAGATAAATAAATAACGAGAATAACAGAAGTACGTTTTTTAGTATACATTCTTATAAAAGGTATGGTCGATTTTCGACCACAAGCGATACTAGTATATGTAAATAGACGAATGATATATATACTAGTATCGCTTGTGGTCGAAAATCGACCATACCTTTTATAAGAATGTATACTTAAAAACGTACTTCTGTTATTCTCGTTATTTATTTACGTTTTTTATAAACGAAAAGAAAAGAGCGACATCTATAATACATGGAAAAATAAAGTGCACGACTGGGTAGAACGAAACTTTCTTATGGATATAGAATCCCTTATTTCTGAGTATGTTTAGCAGTTCATTTACTACGATGCACCATAGCAGGGCGATAGAACACCGCTCTTGCCCCCAGAGTTTTAACAGAATCATATTAAGAATGCTTATTATCTTTTAAATGTATTTTGGTCAAAATAGTTATAGCGATTTTTTGTAAAATTTGCCAGACAAAACAGTACCAAATATTGCAATGTTTTATTTCAAAAATACTATTGCGTCACTATTTAGTTGTGAAAACCGATTATAAGTAATTGTTCGGGATGTAAGCATTGCTTCGTTTTTTAAGTTTTATCGAAATCAAGATGGGATTTTCGATATGTGAGTTTTGAAAACATCCATTTAACTCAAAGTTTGCATTTTGGTCAAAATCGTTATCGCCGTTTTACGGTAAACATAAAAAAACTAAACTAAAAAAAGAGACAGGCACTCCGGGAGTGCCGACAGAAGTTATTACTTGAACAATTACGTGTGCATTTTTCAAATCGGCAGGAAATACTTTCAAATGAAGTGTTTCTTTATTGATTATTATAAACTACTACTACAAATCTTATATTACAATTTTCACTTTTATTTAAAGCGCCATTGTACATAAAAAATAATGCATATTATTTTACAAAAAATATTGCAATCTATTGCTTAAAACGTACATTTACAAATACATACATGAAATATTGAATTTAATAATTAATTGGTATTCTTTGAAATGAATACCAATGAAATTTATGAATGTTCATCTACAAAAATTATACATACATATTACAATATCCGTTTAATTTGTAAATGAGATATCGTATCTTTCTAGCTGCGTACAACCATGCACACAAACAAAGTTTCATTGAGATCGATTGAGTTTCTCAGAAAATCGACAACAGCGCCACCTATTGGGTCCAAAACTATTGTATCTTTCTAGTTGCATCCAACCATGCACACATACAAAGTTTCATTGAGATCGGTTGAGTTTCTCAGAAAATCGACAACAGCGCCACCTATCGGGTCCAAAACTATCCTATATTTCTAGCTGCATACAACCATGCACACAAACTAAGTTTCATTGAGATCGGTTGAGTTTCTCAAAAAAATCGACAACAGCGCCACCTATCAGGTCCAAAACTATCCTATCTTTCTAGATGCATACAACCATGCACACAAACAAAGTTTCATTGAGATCGATTGAGTTTCTCAGAAAATCGACAACAGCGCCACCTATCGGGTCCAAAACTATCCTATCTTTCTAGCTGAATCCAACCATGCACACAAACAAAGTTTCATTGAGATCGGTTGAGTTTCTCAAAAAAATCGACAACAGCGCCACCTATCGGATCCAAAACTATTGTATCTTTCTAGCTGAATCCAACCATGCTCACATACAAAGTTTCAATGAGATCGGTTGAGTTTCTCAGAAAATGGAAAACAGCGCCATCGGGTGTCGGTTTTTCGGTGACGATGACGCGGTGTCGTTTTAAATAAAGGTAACGCGAATTCATTAATTTCTTCCCATCTAAAAGTGTCCAACGCGCCTAAGGAATACTGTTTTCAAAAATCCATTGTACGATAATATAGAGAAAAACTGAGTTTGCTTTTAAGTTATAAATGAGCACATTACCTTAGAAATTATTTTTTGTTACAATCGTATGGAGCGTTTTCGAGATTATGTCGAAATTTCAAAAGTACCGTTGTTCGAATTTTTATGGTGACCTCACCTACTTAAGCTTTAATATCAATTTTGGTTGAAATCGTTAGAGCCGTTTTCGATCAAATCAAACTGGTACGAACATTGCATATAGGAAGTACCATTAATATTAAGTTTACCTTGCAAAAGAAAAAACACCTCCCGAACTGTAAGCCCAAAAACTCCAAATCCGAGGTTTGAACGTAATCCGGGAAGCCGTTTAGGCTGTAAGCCTGTGGAAGGACGGACAGACCGACAGACCGGACAGAATTTTGCAATTCACTTTTTTTATTTCCTCTATCATCGTTATATAAGAATTGATTAATATCTCGAGTCCGAAATTTTGCACAAAAATAATTATCTTTCTCTTACTATCTACCTACGTAATGGAGAAAGTTAAAAAATACGTAAATGAGCTGCTCCATCGGAAACAGATTGTAATCTAAAATGATTTATGTTTTTAATAGGTACGTTACTATGGTAATATAGTGGCGACAAATAATAATAAATAATTCCCCTTAATAAATTTCTTACAATTATTGCTTATTTTTAGGGGCAGGTAAATTGCATACCTTTATGGGTAAATGATTCTCTCCATCAGGTTCTAATCTAAGATGATTAAAACGTTACTATGGAAACATGACAGCGAAAACTTGATTGTCACCAAAATCCTTTTAGTACCTGTTTTGTATGGGGAAGTCTTAACTTAATTTTACCAGTCTTAATGGCGACATATACCCACGATTTTGTGTTTGTGCACATCTATGGCACAGCACCTTTCAAATAAGATAAGTTTCATTCTCCTCATTTCATATTAAATGCCAAAAAAGTGTACGGAAAGCTTGGATGTTCACGTATTAATATAATGATTTGAATTGGATCATGCTCTCATAAGGTTGTTACTTTTGGTACAATAAACAAAGTTTGCGAATATTTCAAAACACTCAAATTCAGCACTGAGCACCAGGTTTGTGCCGTGCACCACCTGAACCTTTATGTACACTACATAGTTTCTGGCACAACAGCTGGGTCAAAGCATTTCCTGAAATATATTCAGTTTTTGAAAGACGTGAGCAAGGGAAGGCAGTTCCAGGTCATCAAAGTGTATTTCAAACAGATGCATGAGAGAGACAATCTTAATATATAGGTAAAAACGTTGGTGCGTATGTATGACTGACCTTATATTCACACAATACGTTTATGTGGTGCTCCGGATGGTTTATGGGGTCGCTTTTTTGAACATTCTTATATATGGACCGATTTGGCTCAAATTAACACCATATAACACTTTAAAAAAAAAAGTTTTTGCCCAAATTTGGCACTGTTGTCGTGCCATCCTACTCTCATGGGCAATTGTACGTGCTCACGTGTGAGTAAACCTTCCGCTTTGCACTTCAGTGAAACGGTTGAAAACGGTTGAAACAGTAGTAAATACAAATTTGTAATGCAACTTTTATTAAAGAATGTACCAGATATACCAAATTCAAAATGTTTTGTGTGGATTGATTGTAAAAAAACAATTCACGAAAAATTATGCCTATTTTCTAAAACCTATTCCTCAAGTATCGGAATTTTGCCTAGAAGGCAGGTAAAACAACAACAAAATGCAGTCACAATAGCTAGCAGAAGTTGATTTTTGTTAATTTAGAGCAATAGTGGACTTAAGATTCGAACTTTGTTTTTTTCTTTTCTTTTTAAGTGTCATAGTACGAGCATTTAATATAACTTTTGAATAATGAATAAAGAAGCGTGTGCATTGTGCATGCTCGGAATTATTATTTTCATTACATTAAAGAATTCGTGCAGAACAAAGTTCCACGGCTAGTTATATATATACAATTCATCCGAGATATGGTGAGTGTTTTTATTTACTTCTTCTATTAATCAACATTCGTGGACCAACATCTTTTGCAAATTTGAAAACAGTAGATGGATTAGAGTGCCCAACTTATCTAATTTGGCAAACAAATAAAGGAAACGTCTAGCGAAGCGGACGGGGTACTGCTAGTAGATAATATAAGAATTCAGAAATTGGTTTTAAAGCTAGCATTAGTAGTTATAGACTGAATATTCATGCGTGTGATGCAAATGAAGTTTCTGACTGTGTAAGCCCAAAATGGCTGGCATTATTTGGTGCATATTCAATATTGCCGAAAAATAAATGGCTTGTATTTGCTAAAAAAAAAGTTTTGTGTAGCTGTTTCAGGCCATGAATTGGTTCTCTGTGTGGAGAAATCTTTTATGAATTCTTTTAAAAATCATAACAGAATAAAAGAAAGAATTTTGTGACTTTTATTATAAAAGACGATTTTTTATTAGAAATAATTGGATTGAAATGGATCTCTATAAATTCTTAGTCAACGAAATGCTTACAAAAGGAGACAAATGTAATAAATGTGCTTAAAAAAGTTTAAAAAATAAAAAAAATTATAAATTTATGTTTTTTGTTTAGCCGAAACAACCGTTCACTTTTGCTCGAACTAAGATGTAATAGTAATCCTAATCCATATGATCTTCCTGAAGAGCGTTTTATTCACCTCTTTAGATTGGATTAAGGGAATACAAATGCTCAATTATTTATAAAGAATTTAAGGTAGCACGTAATGTTGTTACCTCCCTTATCCGTAGAAACAAGCAGACTTTTTTCACTAACAAATTTTGCGCTAGTAATTCAAGTTCAGCATTTTGAAAAAAACTCGATACCTCATCATATTGACTTCGATGAGCTTAATAAAAACTTATCAAATCCGTACCGAATACAAGACATTCACCTAGACTTTCTCCCATCGGCAGTTTTGTAGGAGAAACCTTCTCACTTTCTGCAACGGACGAAATAAATGTCGGCTTGGAAACTTGAAAGATAAAATCTAAGGCAGTGGGTGCGGATAATATTCATCCTGATTTTATAAAAAATCTTCTTCCTGTCCTATTAAACCAAATAACACACATTTTTAATACGATCATAATGACTTCACAAGTTCCCGATGACTGCAAGACTGCAAAAATAATTCCTATGCCTAAATCCTCGACCCCAACAAACTCAGAATACCGTCCAATAGCTGTACTTCCTTTTTTGAGTAAAGTATTTAAAAAGATAGTGAGCGTTCAAATGAAACATTACTTAAACAATAACAAGCTAATCACAAAATACCAATTGGGTTTTCGTGCCAAACACAACTGCACCACAGCTTAATTAAAAGTAAGTGAAGATATACGTGCTGGATTGGACAGTAATATATTGGGTTTAATCGTGTTTCTGGACTTCTCCAAAGCTTTTGATTCTGTAAACCATAGTATTCTACTAAAGAAGTTAGAAACTAATTTTTCATTTGATCGTTCTTTATGTAATCTTGTGTCATCTTATCTGTCTAATCGGTATCAACACATTGTAAATGAAAATAAATGTTCGTCCCGACTTTTAGTTCCCTTAGGTGTGCCACAAGGTTCCGTTCTTGGACCACTATTATTAACATGTCTTATAAATGATATATCAGATAGTCTTAGTATTTGTAAACACCATATTTATGCTAACGATGTACAATTGTACTTCGAATTCTCTAAATCGAACAAAAGCGAAGCACTAACATAATAAATCGCGATTTAAATGCAATATATGTATAAATGGTCGTAAGAAAACAAGCTAAACCTTAACCCGACAAGAACTAAAGCCATGGTTATCAACAGAAGCAGGCATACTGAAGTTTCCCCCCCAATTTATCTCAACAATTCGCCAATTGAATATGTAGATAGTTTAAAGAACCTCGGAATCATTTTTTAATCGAATTGTCTCTAAAATATACGGAGCTCTTCAGGCAAGGTATATGAATAGAAGGAAATATACTCCGCGCAATTATTTTGGTTCTGTTCTGCGCATCTGTCAAAAACGCAAAAAATGGCGGGCAATTGTGACTACCAGTGACTACAGCGTAGTGTGTTTACTTTAAATTTATTGTGGTTCTGGTTTTCTACGGTGATTTTAATTAATTTTATTTAAAAATATGCGGTGTGCAGTTTTAATAAGGAAATATGTTTTCATTCGTTTCCAAAAGACAAAAAACTTTGTAAGCAGTGGGTGTTTTTCTGTGGCCGAAGTGACAAATTTAATAAAGATACTGCTCGCATTTGTTCAAATCATTTTGCCCCAAATGATTACTTTAAAGTGAATCCATTATTAGGGGAAGGTCATGTACCTTGGTCCGAGTGCCAATTTTCAGAAAAGTACAAACCACACAAAAACCGGTTCTTCTGTGAAATGTTACTTTTCTGTTCATTTCTCTTCTCAGTTTCTTTTTGAACTTATACAGCTGTACTAGTCGGCAAAAAAAAAAATAAACATAGTTTTCAGTGAAAAAAGTATTTTTTGTATCTATTTTCTGAAGTTGTGTAGTGCTTAATTTTATGTCTATTTTCCGATACTTTTATCGATTTCGGTAAGTATATTGATTATCTTTTGGTAGAAACAAATTGTTGTACGCATGTGCTTTAAATACTAGGTCAAAATTAGTATTTTTTGGTTAAAGTGGTGTTCGTGTACCTTGGACCTATCATAGCGCTTGTACCTTGGTCCGGTCAAAGTTACACGTTATTCGATTTTTTTAAACAAAACACACAAAGTGTTTCAGGAAAATATGCCAAGAAGCAAATTATGTAAACAATATTAAAGTCCTTTGTTAGACATTTTTTAGCTAACGAGAGTATTTTTTATTTAAAACTATTATTTGAAATAAAAAAATGTTGTCAAGCACACTAACTTTAAGATAAAATAGTTTGTTTACTTGCTGCTTTCTTGAAATAAAATAAGAATGTTACCATTTTTACTATTTATTGAAAGAAAAAAAAGTTTTCACCTTAAACTATAGAAAAACCTTCAATAATATTTTCGGTCCAAGGTACAATACTCTGTGGACCAAGGTACAATCACGTCTTGTACCTTGGACCGTTTGAGTCTAGCATATAAAAGATTAGTTTTCTTTGGAATGGTCAGCAATATCCTTTTGGTAGTTTCGCATTATCATAGATAAGAAATTCAGGTAATAACTAATAAAAAAACGTTACCTAAAATATCGGCAAAACACTGAAATCCGGACCAAGGTACATGACCTTCCCCTACTGCAAATTGGAATAGCAGTTAAAGCGAAACGCCTTAGACCAAATGTGGTACCTTCGCTTCTTTTGCCGCTGAAAAAACAGGACAAACCATCAACACTTCGCAGTGAAAGACTAAAAAAACGAAAAAGGTATCATTTAAATTTACACGAATTTCAATGACATGAATTGTTTAATGTGTTGATTTTATGTTACAGTGCTAACAAAATTCAAGCTGATGTTAAATTGGGAAAGATTCTTCCACTGGTTGTGGAACAATGACAATGAAGTCTTTCCACATTCCGCACTACAGATAGCAGCTGATAGTAATATGAAAATATCAACTTTAGACGATTTCAGGACACAAAGCGATTCTATCACTCCCTCAGACGAACAGTAAGGAAAACATTTAAAATGCAATTTTTTTATTTTTATTTGTTTTGTGTTTGGTAGATTGCAGTCCGAAATTACCAAAAACATTCCATCATATACACCACCGAAAGTTATTGATTCCAGTACTCAAACCGATTCTCCTTCATACGAACAGTAAGCGATTTCGCATTTGCATTATAATGTAGGTATTCTCTTTTTAATTATTATTCATTTGGTAGATTACAGTCTGAAATCATCAGCCTAAGGAAAACAAATTTTTACAAAATGCCAAATCAGGAAGCTGGAATGCCCTGCTAAACGTGTTAAATGCTCGGAAGAAGACATATCAAATGCAATTGCGATACATGCATCAGGTCCACGAGCTTATAGCTATTGCTTTTGAGGAAATCGTATTCTCTACCAGCTGTTATTACACTTAAGAAATGGTGTGCGAAAATAGAGGTGTATCGAAAAAAACAAAGAAAAACTAATAAAACAACTACATAATAAAAACATTGTTTCAGTTTCAATTTTTGGTATCACATTACATGCTTTGCCATAGTAATTAGTCACAATGGTCCGCCATTTTGAAATTTGAAATTTTGACAGATGCGCAATATATTACCTTCTATTCATATACCTTGCTTCTCAGGGTCTTAGTCCAACATCCAGTTATCTCCCAACAAATGTGAAATTACAGCTTAGTTCGGTCATTACCTATCGTCCTCTATGGCTGTGAGATATTTGCCGACATGGACCATGAATCCAAAAGGACGCTGGATGTCGCGTATAATAGTTGTGCGTAATATATATTCGCTATTAGCAGACGCGATCATATTTCACAGTACACTATTTTAATTGCTGGCTGTTCCTTAACAGCGTTGCTTAAATATAGAACCTTGCAATCACTACATAAAATCATTGTTACAAGAGAACCAGATTCTCTTTTTAAAAAAATTAAATTCGGGAGAACCCAAAGAACTCAACAAATAATAACTCCAAGACATAAGTTTCCAGTCACCCCACGTCAATTTTTTGTCCATTCGATTCACCTTTGGAATAGTTTGCCGCATAATATTAAGTGTACGAACAACGTAAATACGTTCAAAACAGAAGTTTTTCAACATTTTGGAAGCAAATTTTAATGGAATTCCCTTCCCTTTCTCCTATATCCTTTGTCCCTGTTTAAATTATGTCTTATGTTTTTTATTTATTTATTATTAATGTAATTTATGTATTATTGCTAATTATTATTGTAAATATATAATTTTGATTTTTCACCTCAATTTATAAGCTTGTTCAGTTTTAAAAAGATTTACTTATCTTATCTGTACAAAGAATACACGCATAATAAATATCAATAAATATCAATATAAATATAAACATCAATATCAATTTTAGAATGGAAACATAAAGTATGCATTTTGGTGAAATGGATGAAAGGTTGACGCCTTTGTCGTCAGACCAGCGGGTTGAATGAATGTTTTTGAGTGAATATATATAAATTTAAAATGTTTAAAAAATGCGGATTAAATTGACGAGAGTAAAATTAACTTAAACCTGACTTATCAGCAAAGCTACAAATATTTTTGTTTGTCGACACAAGAAGGGTTTTGATATTTTTATTATGTGCAATGTGCATCCCAAAAATAGTTAGTCGTACAATCGTACTTTTTCAGAACAACTGCAGTGCTCAATGTCACCAATCTGTGTTCTAAACAGTGAAATTGTGTAAAAAGTCAGTTTTATATTAAACTGATATTTATTTTTTCCTCAAAAGCAATATTGTCTCTAAATTCAAAGAAATTATCATTTTGTTTAGATTAAAAATCGCAATAACGATGCGTTGAAAAGAAAATATTAAATAGGTACCTGGTACCCGAAATGTGCAGTCAAGAGACTTTGCCGAAAGCAATTGCAAGGTATAAAATGATTAAAATTATGTAATTGTCAATATTAACAACCAAATATTACTTTACCTTCACAAATAATGGCAAGCTTTCCTTTATGTATCCGATGTCGTTGATTGCATAGCAAAATTCTTTTGATCCTTGGAAACTATTTTCATTGTAATCCTTTCCCTTCAGTTTTTTAATATGCAGTGATAACCTTTTTGCATAGAATACACAGCAACGACAAATATCCTAAAAAAAAATATTTAAAATTATTTGATTGATAATGAAAATTATGTCACATGCAACAGATATTATACTAATAGTACGTGATTTATTATTTATTATGAAATGATGAGAATGAAACTTATCATCAAAATCACCCCTACAATAGCCATTTTTTATTATCAGCCATGATCTATAAAGATCATCGATTTACATGCACTTACAACTACAGCATATGATCCTGCTTTTCATCGAGATCACGAATCATGATCTGAAAATTATTTCTACTATTGCTCGCATCGTTGTTTGGCGTTGTTTGTTTCATTCTTAAATGTTGGTGTGCAAACGATAGCCTAGCCACACAGTCACGTTCCCAGACTAAAAAAATCAACACCCTTCATAACACAAATCAATATTGATGCATTGATTGATGTAAATCAATAAGTATTTTTTAACATCCAATAAATTTCCCGTCGTTGTATTTCTTTTTAATTCTGTAAAAGACCAGCGAAATATTTCATAAATTTTTGAGCAAATGTTTCATAAACATTTTTTTGTTAAATGTTTATGAAATGTTTCGAAGTTCGTAAATAATTGTTGTTTCCCAAGTTTCCCGGCGGAAGGTGAGAGTTGTTTTTTTTTGTTTTTACATAAAGTAAAAATGTCCAGAAAGTTGGGGAATATCTAATAAAAAATTGAATTTTATCACAAAATATTACAGAACAATCCTTCGTTTTTTTCGAGTTTGCTTTGAGTTTTTTGAAGAAATAGCTTTAAATTTATGGTGCGTTCACAACGGGACTAACCATGGCTGAGAAACCGAACGCGCTACTGTCTGCTGCTAATAATCGAGACTCTTACCGTGAATTTCCGACAATATAAAGCATTTTATAGACATTTAATAAATACTTAATAGGCGTCTGCACCGGTAAAAACAAAGATATTTGACAAATGTTTATCAAAAACCGGTTCAAAAGCGTAACATTGTCAGAAAAAGGGAGACAACAGAAAGAGAGACAATAGAAAGCCCTCGACCTCTGTTGTCAAAAGAAATGCTACTGAAAAGTTACCACCAGGAAAGCCATCGAATAGTGGCCCTCGGACAGCCAGAGTGCAGACCTACGCTCAGGCCGCGGCATTTGAAGGAGCAAAAAACGTTGAAACTTCGCCGGACCCTGTTTCTCATTGTTATCTCGAGAAACTTGAAGAACAATGCAAAATAAACAAAATTATTCTCGATCGCTTGGTTAAGCTCGAAAATAATTCACGGAAAACGCGTACTTCAAAAATAACATGAATGAAAAACCAATGCAAACGGACTTTTACAAAAACTCGAATTGGAAATATTCATACGCGAGAAAGATATTGACATTTTAAGTACACTTGGGTTAGGATTAAATCCACCTCGACTCCTTACCAACGAAAATATATTTTCAATAGTATCTTGATTTATTTTGTACGTATGAAAATTCTTATTTTCGGGGTAGTTTTCAAATAAGTCACTAGACAGCTATTAAACTGCTCTTATGGTCTCTAAAAAGCCTCTTGCCCATAATGATTTATTTTGACCTGCAAAAGATAATCCTTTAAGGTAAGCAATACTTTGTTTGTTAAATGGACCTTTGGAGTTTAAACAGTCAAATAAATTATTCATAAAACTGACAAAGTCAGCTATGGATAAAGCGTGTTGAGCTGTTTCGGGGCTAAATGCACTTATATCAAAAGCAGTTTTTATTGCAGCACTGATTGTGTGACTTAAAACTTGTACAGCATAGTTTACTTTCATTTTTTGCCAGCTGTTCGGTTTAGTATGCTTAAAAATTAATTTATGTGACATTTTTGTGGCGTTGGTTTTTTCAATGTTATAAAGTTCTTCAATACAATTCCAGGTTACGACGCCGTCACTACATTTTACATCCTTTTTTATTAGGGTATTCCGACAACTTTTAATAAAGTGACATGAGTCGTAAATTCCATACATTTTTTGGGAATTATGAAAAAAGTAAGCTGTTTCTTGAGTAATGCCAAAACTATAGTAACGGCTTCTATTATTCGATCCCTGATCACAAGTGAGAGTTCTTAGCCGCAACCCAATGTTATAACAGTGACCAATATTTTCAATTACGCGGTCTTTCAAGATTTGGCCGCATATTGGTTTATCAGTAACATAGCTAGTAGCTTATTACCAGTTTGAAAGTAGACCCCTGATCATAAATAAAACTATATATTTACCATTAATATTTTTTTCCCATTGCCATCTTCGACGTACTCAACTATATCATCATAGAAATCATCATAGTCTAAACTCCTTCTAATAGTGATTTTATCGAACACCAAAGAAGTCTCCCTCATGCTTAGCTACCAACTAAAAACCAATGTTTTCAGATTTTCTGTAACATTGCTATTAAACCCAGGCCTCGTTTCCTTAATTAACTGCCGTCGTTGTATGGAGCTTTCTGATGGAAAGTACAGTATAGGCGATTTATATTGTTACTCAGAAGATTAGTCTCTTTTTTTTCAGTGACAAAATTTTGATTTTTTGCATAAGATCATTTTCCCAAATGTTTTACCATTCGAACTAACTTTCGGCAAAGAATCTATTATATTAGACAGTGGTATAGTATTTTTTTCTTTAAAAATTTATTTTTATTCGCTGAACATTTCTTTTGAAAACTTAATCGTTTTAATTTTTCTTGTTTGAATCTGTTTAAATGCTCAGCATATTCTAGTCTGTAGGTTAGGTTAGGTTAGGTTGAGTGGGGTTGTGAGTTCATCACAAAAAGACCAGGCACCATAGTGGGCCCATCGCCATCCCCAAGGAACCGTTACGGTTAAAAACCTAAACCAAATCGCCCAAACAATCAATTTCCCTGCAGAATTTAATAATGGTCCCAATATTGTTTGAGGAACAAACCTCCTCTAAGTGATTAAAGAAGTACCTGCCAAGGTGCTTCCTTCTACTCCGAGCGATTGCTTGACAATCACATAAAATGTGGAAGATGTCTTCCATGACTTGTAGGTCCTCACAATACCTAGTAGTCCGAGCTAGCTAGTCCTAGTCTCATGGCATGCTTCCTTAGAAGGCAATGTCCAGAGAGTATTCCTACCGTTAACCTTAGTTTGGTTCTACTGAAGTTGATTAATTCTTCAGACTTTCTCCGGCTTAAAATGGGCCACAGTGCCTTTGAGACCCTGTGACCATCTAGTTGTGACCATCTTGTGGCTGCTAAATGGGAAGTTTTTTTCAAAAACAACCCTTCTAGCCACGGCCATGGGTGGTCTTATACCCTCAATCAGAGCGTCGGCCTTTTCATTAGCTTCAATATTACAATGCCCAGGTACCCTACATAATCTGACACGGTTCTGCGAACATAATGCCTTGAGCATTGTCCTTGATATGTGGTATACACAAATTCTCACCAAGGGTTTCAAGGAAACTTTTCCAATTTTTTTCCCGGTTATTTGACTATGCGGATTGTTCTTAGCATAAATGATATATGTATACGCAGCAAGGGCGGCTGTATCGATCAAATTATAGAATACGGCAAGAGGCCAACGGCAAGTCCTACGTTTGGTTGTATACAAACTTAACATTTTATCCGTCGTATCCACTCCACCTTTCGTGCTGTTATAATAGTGGATAACCTCTGGTTTTTTTCGGCCCTGAAACTGACTTATTGCTGTGGAAGTTGATAAGAAGATAAAACGACGGCCTTTTTATTTTTAGGGACATAGGAGCAAAATGTGACGCTTTTAAATTTTTTTTTGTAACTCGTTTGCATAAAATTATGTATTTTAAACAAAACTAGTATCGCTTGTGGTCGAAAATCGACCATACCTTTTATAAGAATGTATACTAAAAAACGTACTTCTGTTATTCTCGTTATTCTCGTTATTTATTTATGTTTTTTATAAACGAAAAGAAAAGAGCGACATCTATAATACATGGAAAAATAAAGTGCACGACTGGGTAGAGCGAAACTTTCTTATGGATATAGAATCCCTTATTTCTGAGTATGTTTAGCAGTTCATTTACTACGATGCACCATAGCAGGGCGATAGAACACCGCTCTTGCGCCCAGAGTTTTAACAGAATCATATTAAGAATGCTTATTATCTTTTAAATGTATTTTGGTCAAAATAGTTATAGCGGTTTTTTGTAAAATTTGCCAGACAAAACAGTACCAAATATTGCAATGTTTTATTTCAAAAATACTATTGCGTCACTATTTAGTTGTGAAAACCGATTATAAGTAATTGTTCGGGATGTAAGCATTGCTTCGTTTTTTAAGTTTTATCGAAATCAAGATGGGATTTTCGATATGTTAGTTTTGAAAACATCCATTTAACTCAAAGTTTGCATTTTGGTCAAAATCGTTATCGCCGTTTTACGGTAAACATAAAAAAACTAAACTAAAAAAAGAGACAGGCACTCCGGGAGTGCCGACAGAAGTTATTACTTGAACAATTACGTGTGCATTTTTCAAATCGGCAGGAAATACTTTCAAATGAAGTGTTTCTTTATTGATTATTATAAACTACTACTACAAATCTTATATTACAATTTTCACTTTTATTTAAAGCGCCATTGTACATAAAAAATAATGCATATTATTTTACAAAAAATATTGCAATCTATTGCTTAAAACGTACATTTACAAATACATACATGAAATATTGAATTTAATAATTAATTGGTATTCTTTGAAATGAATACCAATGAAATTTATGAATTTTCATCTACAAAAATTATACATAGATACATATTACAATTTCCGTTTAATTTGTAAATGAGATATCCTATCTTTCTAGCTGCATACAACCATGCACACAAACAAAGTTTCATTGAGATCGATTGAGTTTCTCAGAAAATCGACAACAGCGCCACCTATCGGGTCCAAAACTATTGTATCTTTCTAGTTGCATCCAACCATGCACACATACAAAGTTTCATTGAGATCGGTTGAGTTTCTCAGAAAATCGACAACAGCGCCACCTATCGGGTCCAAAACTATCCTAGCTTTCTAGCTGCATACAACCATGCTCATATACGAAGTTTCATTGAGATCGACTGAGTTTCTCGGAAAATGCACAAATGCGCCACCTATCGGGTCAAAAACTATCCTATTTTTCTAGCTGCATACAAACATGCGCACATACAAAGTTTCATTGAGATCGGTTGAGTTTCTCAAAAAAAAATCGACAACAGCGCCACCTATCGGGTCCCATACTATCCTATCTTTCTAGCTGCATACAACCATGCATACAAACTAAGTTTCATTGAGATCGGTTGAGTTTCTCAAAAAAATCGACAACAGCGCCACCTATCGGGTCCCATACTATCCTATCTTTCTAGCTGCATACAACCATGCACACAAACTAAGTTTCATTGAGATCGGTTGAGTTTCTCAAAAAAATCGACAACAGCGCCACCTATCGGTCCAAAACTATCCTATCTTTTTTGCTGCATACAAACATGCACACATACAGAGATTCATTGAGATGGGTTGAGTTTCTCAAAAAATCGACAACAGCGCCACCTATCGGGTCCCATACTATCCTATCTTTCTAGCTGCATACAACCATGCTCACATACAAAGTTTCATTGAGATCGGCTGAGTTTCTCGGAAAATGCACAAAAGCGCCACCTATCGGGTCCAAAACTATCCTAGCTTTCTAGCTGCATACAACCATGCTCATATACGAAGTTTCATTGAGATCGACTGAGTTTCTCGGAAAATGCACAAATGCGCCACCTATCGGGTCAAAAACTATCCTATTTTTCTAGCTGCATACAAACATGCGCACATACAAAGTTTCATTGAGATCGGTTGAGTTTCTCAAAAAAAAATCGACAACAGCGCCACCTATCGGGTCCCATACTATCCTATCTTTCTAGCTGCATACAACCATGCACACAAACTAAGTTTCATTGAGATCGGTTGAGTTTCTCAAAAAAATCGACAACAGCGCCACCTATCGGGTCCCATACTATCCTATCTTTCTAGCTGCATACAACCATGCACACAAACTAAGTTTCATTGAGATCGGTTGAGTTTCTCAAAAAAATCGACAACAGCGCCACCTATCGGGTCCAAAACTATCCTATCTTTTTTGCTGCATACAAACATGCACACATACAGAGATTCATTGAGATGGGTTGAGTTTCTCAAAAAAATCGACAACAGCGCCACCTATCGGGTCCCATACTATCCTATCTTTCTAGCTGCATACAACCATGCTCACATACAAAGTTTCATTGAGATCGGCTGAGTTTCTCGGAAAATGCACAAAAGCGCAACCTATCGGGTCAAAAACTATCCTATTTTTCTAGCTGCATACAAACATGCGCACATACAAAGTTTCATTGAGATCGGTTGAGTTTCTCAAAAAAAAATCTACAACAGCGCCACCTATCGGGTCCCATACTATCCTATCTTTCTAGCTGCATACAATCATGCACACAAACAAAGTTTCATTGAGATCGGTCGAGTTTCTCAAAAAAATCGACAACAGCGCCACCAATCGGGTCCAAAACTATCCTATCTTTCTAGCTGCATCCAACCATGCTCACATACAAAGTTTCATTGAAATCGATTGAGTTTCTCAAAAAAATGGACAAAACGCCACCTATCGGGTCCAAAACTATCCTATATTTCTAGCTGTATACAACCATGCACACAAACAAAGTTTCATTGAGATCGGTTGAGTTTCTCAAAAAAATCGACAACAGCGCCACCTATCAGGTCCAAAACTATCCTATCTTTCTAGATGCATACAACCATGCACACAAACAAAGTTTCATTGAGATCGGTTGAGTTTCTCAAAAAAATCGACAACAGCGCCACCTATCGGGTCCAAAACTATTGTATCTTTCTAGCTGAATCCAACCATGCTCACATACAAAGTTTCAATGAGATCGGTTGAGTTGAGTGTCGGTTTTTCGGTGAAGATGACGCGGTGTCGTTTTAAATAAAGGTAACGCGAATTCATTAATTTCTTCCCATCTAAAAGTGCCCAACGCGCCTAAGGACAAAGAGGATCTATATCTAGAGGGCCAACTGAGAGCAGAAACGGTACATTTGCCTACAAGCTGTTGTTTGGCTGCTGTCCTGCATAGGAATTGCTAAGTATTAGTGCCTGTACAAATCAAAGGAGCGCCATTGCTGTCGCACGCATACTTAGGAAATCCTATGTAGGGACTTTATGTCATTCGGGCGGCCATTATTATGGCGTGGGCGACTGTGTTCGGCATTTTTGGTGCCCATTAGTTACACGGCGTTCACATCTCAGTTCAGTTTAAAAGTTTTTAAGGTTTATGAAATTGTTTTTACCAAATGTAATTTCTGATATAATTTTGTCACAATGCCAAATACCTCAATAAAATCATGTTTTTTTTTCAATATCTATCAGAAATCGATCTCATGACATTAATCAGAGAAAAATCAAATCAAAGGATTTTTGCACTCTTATTAAAAAAGATTTATTTGTAACTTCAAGCATCTATTTTAGGTAGGTATTTTTAAAGAAAACAAATTGTTTTTCGTCGATTTTAATGCTTTTCATTTTGAAGTCATATTGAAACAAAATAGGTATTTTAACACAGTTTGGGGAAAGCGTTTGTTTTATGTTGTGGGGAAAAAAGCTATTTTAGTTTCAGCATCATTTTTAATTGGTAAATGGTACATAAAATGGATAAATTATTCTTGTTTTTGTCCGTTTATAATACCTACCTACCTGATTATAACTATATGCGCATTTCATTTTTTCGGGTAAATTCCATAATAAAAAAAATCCTATATGGATCGCCTTTTATTTATGTGTTTTTTTAGCTTCGAACTCAGCAAAGAAAAGTAAAGTAAGATTTTCAGCACGCAATTACAACAATTACTGAAAAACATACTTTGCTGAGTTCGAAGCTCAAAAAAACACGCCTATACTTAGAACAACATCAATTTTTGTATTTCAAAAACACATAAAGTGTACTTGTTTTTGTTAATTAATAATTAAGAGGGGCTTACAAAAACATCAGTGGACATTTTAAAATACAAGGTTATAAAATTTGCAAAAGAATATCTATAAACACGAATGGAACACGTGAGAACTAAAAATCAACAAAACCATTTGGATTGATACGTTCGATTGAATAATCCAATTAAATACCACATTATATTGTATTTTTGTTAGGACTTTAATCTTTAATCATTATTATATCCGAGAATAATATCTTTTTCATAAATTAGCATTTTTCTGTTCCTAAGTAACAACAACACATTTCAGTATTCGCTCTAATTAAACCACAGAATTTCTAATCACATTTTGATTTTGTACAAAAATGGCGCTAAAAAAAGAAGTTGAAAATACCCACCAAGTAATAGAAATTTATGCAATGTTTAGGAATAATTAAAAATAAATCACTTTTGCTCTAGTGAAAACTTGGGTTTAACTTGCATGGTAATAACCTATTTTTGGAACAACTCCCAAAGGTAGCTGCATGAATTTTGCTGTCAAAAATATTTTTCATGTAAAGAAAACTAAAAAAACCTGAAATGAATGGATGAACATTTGTTGGCACCTAAAATGGATAGAGCACAAGTAAAGCTATCTAAAAAAACATACTCAACATGTATTCCTTTTACATTTATTGTTATAAATTCATTTAAAAATTGTTTGTTATTGAAAAAGTGCCACCCGGCGGCCATTAATTACACGTATTCACAGACAGGAAAAATAAGAGCGCGCGAGAGAGGGCTGTCATTCAAAAATTGAGGGGATAATCGGTTAGGGGCAAGTGAAGTTGGCTCTCTAGTTATAGATCCTCTTTGCCTAAGGAATACTGTTTTCAAAAATCCATTGTACGATAATATAGAGAAAAACTGAGTTTGCTATTAAGTTATAAATGACCACATTACCTTAGAAATTATTTTTTGTTACAATCGTATGGAGCGTTTTCGAGATTATGTCGAAATTTCAAAAGTACCGTTGTTCGAATTTTTAGCCAAAAACTGGGTACGCAGTCATGGTGACCTCACCTACTTAAGCTTTAATATCAATTTTGGTTGAAATCGTTAGAGCCGTTTTCGATCAAATCAAACTGGTACGAACATTGCATATAGGAAGTACCATTAATATTAAGTTTACCTTGCAAAAGAAAAAACACCTCCCGAACTGTAAGCCCACAAACTCCAAATCCGAGGTTTGAACGTAATCCGGGAAGCCGTTTAGGCTGTAAGCCTGTGGAAGGACGGACAGACCGACAGACCGGACAAAATTTTGCAATTCACTTTTTTTATTTCCTCTATCATCGTTATAAGAATTGATTAATATCTCGAGTCCGAAATTTTGCACAAAAATAATTATCTTTCTCTTACTATCTACCTACGTAATGGAGAAAGTTAAAAAATACGTAAATGAGCTGCTCCATCGGAAACAGATTCTAATCTAAAATGATTTATGTTTTTAATAGGTACGTTACTATGGTAATATAGTGGCGACAAATAATAATAAATAATTCCCCTTAATAAATTTCTTACAATTATTGCTTATTTTTAGGGGCAGGTAAATTGCATACCTTTATGGGTAAATGATTCTCTCCATCAGGTTCTAATCTAAGATGATTAAATACGTTACTATGGAAACATGACAGCGAAAACTTGATTGTCACCAAAATCCTTTTAGTACCTGTTTTGTATGGGGAAGTCTTAACTTAATTTTACCAGTCTTAATGGCGACATATACCCACGATTTTGTGTTTGTGCACATCTATGGCACAGCACCTTTCAAATAAGATAAGTTTCATTCTCCTCATTTCATATTAAATGCCAAAAAAGCGTACGGAAAGCTTGGATGTTCACGTATTAATATAATGATAGTCCTGACGATATATCTTTTATGTAGCTGAATGATAATTTTTTATTCCAATTTTTAAAAATCGTAAGGTAAATTCAAAATGCATATCTACTAGGAGTTACGTCGGACACGTCACTTCCCCTTGCATTTAACGGCATACGCCTTTTTGCTTAGTCGACATTTTGTCGGTCAACGGCATTTTCCTTCTCCACACCTCCTATTGCAAAAAGTAAATCCCACAACGGTTTCCCATGCCATTTCTGCATACATTGCAAATGCAATCCTAAACGGATATGCCCCCTTTCCCCTCTACCCAACACGAGCACGGTTACCCGAAACCGAACAGATAAATCGTGGAATAGTTTAAGCAGATTTGCCATCATAAGCGAGGTTTCATTATAATTAAGTTATGCTGTTCAGATCAGTTCTAATCCGACAATTAACTCAAGAGGTGCAGCCTTTGCTATTGACAGCGGCCTCTTTTGTTAAATTAACAAATAAATGTAAATATTTATAAGACAAATAATAAATGTAAAATGTATAATAAAGAAAAAAAAAACTATTTGTTTTTTTTTTTTTTATTTCAAACTGCGATAAAGCAGACGTAATTTAGGTAATGCAAATGCAACGCAACAATTTTTTGTTAAAAATATATTTCAAACCACAATATCGATGAACGGAATTTTTATATGGCATACTTGATTTCAGCAGAAAGTGAACAGCCTCGTTCCCAAACACTCAAAATGTAATTTAAGTTATTTAACAATATGAAGTAAAGAGAAAATAGTGTAAGAAAACAATATTAAATAAACTATTTTGGAAACAACCCTTTTACCACTTATATATTCAAAATTTTCGCACTCCTTTTCTTTTCGATGCACTTCACAGGCTAATGACTTTTTCAACTGTAGCTGTACAGCCTGTAAAAAAGCAGCAATAAAATAACGGTTTGTGTAGAAAATGACAAAAATAAGAACGCCCAAACTAATTTTTTGCATCTTTTGATATTAAACAGAAGTAAGTTTTCTGGTTTTAAAAATGTCATAACGCCCAAAAACTATGTCATAACGCCCAACAGCTATGTCGTAACTCCCAAACTTAATAGCAAGAAATATTTTGGGCGTTATGACATTTCTAGATTTGGGCGTTATGACATTAGATAATTACTTTGGGCGATATGTCATTCTATTTGGGCTTTGTGACGTTTTATTCCTTTAAATTTTGGGCGATGTGGTGGCTTTTGGGCGTTATGACATTTTTCAATTTGGGCGTTATGGTTTTGGGCGATAAGACCTAACGCCACATCACCAATCCAACATCATTCGGAAACATTTTCTCAACAGCAGCAGAGAGAAAAGAATATCATAGCATAAAACTATTTCATATTCAATTCTTAAAAATATAGATAATTTCATAATTGATGACGATTGTTAATATTTTTTTAAATTCCATTCACTGTGAAATATCAACCATGTCTAAGACCCGTTTTCTGATACTACTCATAGCGATTTAAGTTCCACTTAAACAGTTTATGACAAGGAAATAGTAGCCCATAAGTTATTTAAGTAGAACTTAAGACGCTATGAGTAGTATCAGCAAACGGGCCTAAAAGCGGTTGAAAATACAGTGGTGGTCCAGTATAACGAATGCCGATATAACGAATGATCGATATAACGTACACTTTTTTCAATTCCATTGGTGTCTCTATATAACGTATGAAAAAAAGGGTTGACATTCGATATAACGAATGTTTCTGTTAAACATATACATATGTATGTACATACATATGTAGGCAGGTGTGCAACTCTCTGGATTGTGAATTTATATATGTATGGTTATGGGGCTGTTGTAAAACTGTTAGCTACTACGTATAACTTTTTGTTATTGTGTATTTGCATTCACAATGCTTTCGGTTTGCAAGATTGAATAAATGAAAAAAATCGTGTGAATAGAAACAATATTTGCACATTTTATTTAACGTTTGGTACAAGTAAAATGTGCTCGATATTACGAATTTTTCGATTTAACGAATACACCTGGACATTATATCATTCGTTATACTGGACCACCACTGTATGTCCGAACCAATTGAGAGTGGACGTGGTCAGTGCTTGCTGATGTTTCCTGTAAAGACGTAGCCGACGAAACATTATGTGGAGGTGGATTGAAATATCGTTGATCGTGCGTAGACCCCTTTAAGGAATACGTAATAATTGATGAATAATTAAGTTTGACTAAAAGAAATTTTGTCTAACTGACAAACTAGTTCTTTATTCGTCGATGGTTTGTAACAGAGACCAGAGTGCTTGATATATTACATTTCATATGCGATAAAAAATTACCTAGCGGTATAATATTAATATTACGTAAGTAAGACTCCAACAAAAAATGGAGCGAAGAAGAGAGCGAAGTAATTTAATCTTTACATGTCAGTTCTACTTAATATGATGGTTCCCCAACATTCCGGCCCCCCTGGAACAGTGTTTCAGGATATTGGAAGGAGGGCAATTTTGCTGATAGGGCGCCTGTAGGTTCCATTAGATGTTCGCAATGTCACGACTCTGACCATGGTATCGTCTCCTGGATGTACATCAATTACTCTCCCTAGCTGCCATTTAACTGGTGGCACGTTATCGCTTTTGATTACCACAATGTCCCCGACCTGGTGTTGACTCCATTTGGGGCGTTGTTGTAGGGATGTTAAATATTCCTGGTGCCATCTTTTCCAAAACCCTTGGAACATGTTTTGCGTCATTTCCCAGGATGTCAAGCGGTTGATCGGAGTATCCAATAGGCTAACTTCAGGCAGTGTAGTATAAGGGCGACCTCTTAAGAAATGAGAAGGAGTTAAATAATTTAAATCTCCGTCAGAGGAAGCACATAAAGGTCGAGAATTTATAACTGCCTCGATTTGCGTAAGAAGAGTATTCATTTGCTCAAGTGTAAGAATGGATGAACCTATTGTGATGTGCTTTTTGTCTGGGCTGAGGTTAGCTCGTCGGATCGCCAAGGTCCTTTCCAAAGAAACACGAACTTTGGTTATAGTGGAGCTTCCTTTATTACTTCTTTATATCCAAATGTTATTTTATTAAAATTTACTGTTGGTTACAATTGAAGGGTTGTAAGTCTAAAGGGTCTAAGTGACAATTTCATTATTTCGAGATATAACAAAAAAAAATACAATGCATCAGAATCCAATATGTAGGTATATTGCCTTGTAACGCTGATAATAAAATACGGCTAATGTTCTCGAACCATTACAAGAAACAGATGTAACTGATTGTAAAAAGGAAACAGTTGGTATTCGTAGAAGTTGTAGAGTCCGAAGACCTGTAGACAGGTGGACTTATAATTAAAACAAAATGTAAATTTATTTTAGCTATAGGTATGCTTAAACACAAAATGTGAATTGTAAATGCTTTAGCTATAAGTATGCTTAAAAAAATGTTGAATTTACATTGTTGTAATTAGTACAAGATATTTCTCTTTCTGAGGGGGAAAATTGTTAAATGCTTAATGTACGTTTTGTAATATCACACATAGTCAACACTATTATGGAAGATTGTAATCGATTGTCACCGAGAAACCGACACCCGATAGGTGGCGCTGTTGTCGAGTTTTTGTTATTTCATAAAATATTAAGAATACTGTTTTTACAATTCCCTCTTTTCTCAATGACGTATATCAAGCCACAAACATACCGCACGCACGGTGTTTACACATACATATTTCGGGACTGTTGGATACAGTCGCACATTGTTTTAGCACCATATCTGTACACAACCAATACCTATATGATTGGGAATTCTGTTTTTTAATAAGAGTGTGTAGGAACACTAAAAATGCGCCCCAATTCGTTAAGGTAGTGAAAATAATAATTCCGAGCATGCACATGCCTCTTTATGCAATTCGGTCAATTCAAATTCTTTATTCAAAAGTTATATTAAAAATACTCTATGACACTTAAAAGAAAAGAAAAAGAATAAAGTTCGATCCTTAAGTCCACTTTTGCTCTAAATTAACGAAAATCAACTTCTGCTAGCTATTGTGACTGAATTTTGTTGTTTCACTTGAGGCGAACTTCAAGTTGTTGATGATGTGAACTAAATAAAAAAAAATTGTTATGATTTAACAGATAAAGCAAGAGGAAATTCGAAAAAAACGCTTGTGCCAAATGAGACTTTATATTTGACTTGAGGAATAGTTTTTAGAAAATAGGCATCATTTTTTTGTGAACTGTTTGAACTGTTTTACAATAAATTTTTTGTGAATTCTTTTTTAGAATCAATTCACACAAATACATTTTGATGTTGGTAAATCTGGTACATTCTTTAATCAAAGTCGCATTAAAACTTTTAATTTACAACTGTGCGTCGTGCTTATTTTCCAATAACCTACTTGACTTACTCACCAAATCAAAACCTTGGATTATAGAGATAAAAAAAGATAGAATTGCCTATCAATCGACCAACATTCTGATAACAATTTCTTGAATCACCTTATAGGTTAGTTGCAGTTCCTTTGTAAGATATACAATTTTTATCTTTTTTACCAAAAAGGCATGATTTTTCGAAAAAGGCATAATTTTTTAAGGGTTCAGACATGAAAACTTAGATCCGGCTTTGCATCACTGGCGGTGACTCCAATCTAACTATATCTCAACTTAAAGTCAAATTTAATGCTTTATTTCTTCTAATTTAGACTAAAAGTTAATTTGTTGCCAAAAGTCGCGTCTAAAATGTTTTATTGCTAATGGCCAATAGAAATAACTGAAGTATATCAATATCGATGTGTGTTAATCAAACCGCAATGATTGACGTGCCACCTATCGGATCCAAAAGTATCCTATCCTTCAAACTGGAACCAACCATACACACAAAATCGCCTAAGTGGCTTTGGAGATCGAAAACATTACCTATTGGGTCTAAAAGAATATTATCTTTAAAGTCTTGCTAAACTTTTTATACATGAATACGAACAAAACCAAAAAGTTTCATGAAAATTGGCCCATCAGTTATTGAGATATAAAGTCATCGAGTTTCACACCGAAGGAATTATATTTATAAATTATTGTTATTGTATTATTATATTTTAGAAGTTAATTGAATTTAAGTTAAAAACGAAACGTGTGCCTACAGCGCCACCTGTTGAGAATTTTATGATTTTTTATAAACCATCTCTGATTCAAGACGAACAAAACAAAACCTCATCATACTCACGATTCACGAATGAGCAGCGTACCATGACCATGATTGTGATTCGTAGTATATACACACATTCATATACATAATCTACATCTATCTACCCAAATGACAAAAAAAAAATTCACTCCGCAAAACCTTAAACACATGAGCACTTGAGCAGACCAAATCCATTCGACACTAGTTCCGATTCCGAGTCATTTCATTATATGAAAAAAAAAACCCTCCCGCTCTCTCAAAAAATACGAATATGCCTTGAAAGAAAACTAAAAAAAAAGAAACCACCACTGAGATCGATTTGAAAATCTCGGTCAATTAACAAATCAATAAAAAAGGAATTTCGTAAAGTATTTGTTAATATTGCTCAGCTAATATAGCAAATAGAAACTAAATTTTGGACTCAAAAGATAAGCGTTTTAGATATCTAAAATCTGGAATTAATTCCATTTAAATAGACGAAAGAGAAGTTTACTTTTTTTGTGTTCAAAGTCTAATTAATGAATTTCTTGGACTTCCACAATCAAAATCAAATATTTTTAAACGCACGAACTTGCTCCTCATAAAAACCTAATAAATAAAAAATAAATAATTAAAATCCATTCACCCGTTAGTTGTGTAGCTCCCGACAAAAAAATACTGACTTTGTTTTATATTATTAGGGAAATCAAATATTTTTAAACGCATGAACTTGCTCCTCATAAAAACCTAATAAATAAAAAATAAATAATTAAAATCCATTCACCCGTTAGTTGTGTAGCTCCCGACAAAAAAATACTGACTTTGTTTTATATTATTAGGGATTACACAGTCTCACGCCGCGTACGAAGTTGCGTGCACAGCTAGTAATAAAATATAATTAAAGTATAAAGTTAAAGTTGTATTTATTTAGACAATAAACTTATAATATTGGCGACGAGGATAAACGAAACACGTGTTTAAAATTTTTGTATCAACATAAATTAAACCTTTTATTCCGGGCAGTAATTTCAAGGCATACGACATCCAAGAAGAGGCAAAAACTACGCTATTTATAACCATAGTTGGAGCGGAAATTTACGAAATCCTCATGTCATTAACAATTCCTAAAATGCCTAGTGAAAAATCCTTCGAAGAACTACTAACATTGCTGAGAGATCATTTTGCTCCAAAGGAGTACAAAAGGGCAGAGCGGTATAAATTTAATAAAATTTATCAAGAAGACGGCGAATAGTTAAATGAGTTTATCGTGCGCATCAAATCTACTGCCCAAACGTGCCGATTTGGGGATTTTTTGGAAGATATCAAAGATGACAGGTTAGCAAAGTACAAATCTCTCATCCTAGACGAAGCTTTGGCGGACAGGTTTATTGTCGGAGATAAAAGCGATAAAATTCAGGAAATGCTTCTTCGCGATGAAGAACAACAAGCATTGAATGTGGAGGCTTCGCATAATACATCACGTGCCATTCAACCAATGTCACAAAATGCTATTGTATATACTATATACAATCAACACAAAAAAAGCTTTTCTACGACCAAAAAATGTAGGTATACGTCATGAGAAAACACAACTTGCAGCGACGACGAGTTCAAATTCCGCACAAAAATCGGGTTCCAGTAAATGTTGAGCAAGTGGGAACAGCAAGCAGAATTGTTTTCGTTGTGGGAGTTGTGGACATAAGGAGTTCCAGTGCCGAGCGAAACAATGGCAGTGCTTTGCGTCTAACAAGAAAGGGCACATTGCCAGCAAGTGTCGATTTCGAGTTAATGCAAAAAGCGTGAATAGCGTGGGCATTCTCAATAAATCGGAAGAGGTCACAGTTAAAGCGAGTGGACAGCTGCTTTCAATGGAAATTGACACTGGAGCGACAACGTCTATAATATGCGAAAAATAATATTTAGATAAGTTTAAACATTGTAAATTAAAAAAAATTGCTTTAATCTTTGTTCAGTCACCGGTTCTAGGTTACATGAACTTTGGTAGTTTGGAAGTCGAAGTGAGCTTTGGAGGTCGGGAGATGAAGTTGCCTATTATTGTTGTTGTTGGTGATGTGCCTCGGAAAAGTCTGATGGGGCGAACGTGGATTGATAAATTGTATCCGAGTTCGAGACAACAGTTTCGTGAATCAAACATTTGTACTGTAAGTAACCAAGCACAATTTTTAAGTAAACTTAAGTCAAGTTTTCCGAAAATAACTGTACCAGAATTAATCCATCCGATTGTGGGGTATGAGGCAGAAATAGTGTTAAAAAGTGAACAAACGCTAATTTCTCATGCAGTGTATCAGGTACCATACAAATTGCGCGAAAAGGTAGAAGTTGAGTTGGCTAGGCTGGTCAACGAACAAATTGTCCCATTGTAATAGTGCCAAAAAAATGGTAACATAAGAATTTGTTACCATCGTGACTCTTGACAAGTGACTCTTAATAAGTGTATAGAAACACAATATTATCCGCTACATCGTATTGAGGATATTTTCGCAGGGTTGTCAGGCTGTTCGCATTTTTTAGTAATCGATTTGAAGGGTGCTTATCAGCAACTTTCAGTGTCAGACGAATCGCAGAAGCTTTTAGTTATTAATACTTTTAAAGGCCTATTTGCATTTAAACGTCTCGTTTTCGGAATAAGCAGTGCACCGGCAATATTTCAATCTGTCATGGATAGAATTCTTCAAGGATTGAAAAACGTTTCTTGTTGTCTAGACGACATTTTAGTTGGAGGTTCTACTGCAGCTGAGTGTGAGCAGTGCTGGATTTACGCCTAGGCCCGTAAGGCCCGGGCCTAGGGCGGCATGATTTTAGGGGCGGCAAAATTTTGATAACCCTGAAAATCAAGAACCGTAAAATGTTAGAATACAGTCAAAATTCGATAACTCAAACTGCTATTATCCACAATAAAAGCTCGACTTATCAAGACTTCGATTTATCCAAATTGTTGCTCAAAATTAAAACAATCAAACAATTCAATATGTATCTGAAATACATATGCACACACATTTTGTGCTTTTATTAAGTCTAACACATTTTACATTAATGTAGTAGGTACATAAGTATTTACAACATACATAAAATTATTGCCTGTATATGTATGTACTTACAACTTCCAACCAGCAACGAAACATGTCGGTAATAAAAAAGTCAAATTTCTTAAACCTACATATTATTTTTATGTGTATGTAGGTAAGTATCTCGTTTTCTTTTCAAATGAAAATTCGCTTCAAAAATTCGAATTTAAAATGTCCAGGTTGTCCAAGTTTGACTGTAATTTGAAATTGATAATTTTTGTGGATTAATTTACCTTTATATCTATGAAAAATTTTGAATATATCAAAAAATTTTTTTAGATAGGTACATTAAAAAATCGCCAGTGAATTTCTCAGTTTTTTTCAGTGAAGTGATTGCGGAATGCAAAATTTTTGTTCATCAGTTTAAAACAAATTCAAATTTACAAGTAAAATTGTCGCAATTCTGATATAAATTTTTAATCAAAGAAGGGCTTATGTTAATAACACGATAAGCCACATTTTTTCAAAAAACTGCTTACTTACCCGATCTATGGGGAAATAGCATAATCTTTATACGCTATGAAATTGTTCGCTATTTTTCAAATGAGGTCGCTAGTATTCACAAGAGTGACATTTTCTATTAAGAGTTTTCATTGAGTTTTTCTGTAAAAACGTTATAAGCCACATCCGCAAACTGATACAAATTTTAAAAATGCAACAGAAAAATAAAGATTTCAGTGAAGAAACCATCGATAGTGACGAGTTTTTTGAAGATAGCGATGACAGTGTCCTCGATAAGGATTTTAGGCTAACAGATCATGATTCATCATCAGAAATGACTGAGATATGAACAATGCTTTTATTTTTGTGGCTTATCATATTATTATAAAAAAATCAAGTGAAATGTTTTGTAAGAAGGGTTAGTGAGATTTGAACAATAAAGAATATTTTCCTTCAATAAAGTAATTCTAGTAAAAAAAAAGATTTTTTGTATATTTTTGAAATTATAATTTTAATGTATTTATTCTGTACAGTAACATGATAAGCCACCAAATTTAAAATGTTTTTTTTTTTTATAAACGCATTCCATATTGTTTCCCCACTATTTAGGCATAATATTGAAGAATAACACATAACTCATCTTTAAAATAAAAAATAGGTAAATAGCATGACTAGATTATTTGTTATATTTTTTCTAAACTTTGAATGCGATTATCTCCACTATTTGAATTTGTGGCTTATCAGGCTTTTGCAATAAACCCTTCATAATATGAGTGCATATCGAAATAAACTCAGTGGTGCTGGTAAGTTAGGTATGCGAAAAATATATGCAATATATTACATTCACAAAATCTTTGTGATGTTTACTTAGATATGTCTCTACGAATTTTTTTGAGCATCCCAGCAACAAATTGTTCTGGAGAAAGATCTTTTTCAACTCTGAAAAGGGTACAAAATTATTTACGTGCAAGTACAGGCCAAGACCGACTTAATGCCCTTGCATTATTATTAGGTATCTATTGAAGCTCAGTTGGTACAAGAACTGGATTACGATGATATAATTGACGTTTTCGCACGAACTAAAGCCAGAAAGAAGAAAATGTGAACTCAAAAAACCTATATTCAAATTAATAATTTATATTTAAGACTTTATAGGAAAAGTTATACCTATGTTAACTAATTAAATGTTGTATTGAAGTTAATAAATTTGAATTCATAATAGTTTAAAAATTTAATTTGTAATGTTAATAATTTTTTCTCCATACAGCAAAAAGGGCGGCATATCTCACGGGGCCTAGGGCGACATCGAACATAAATCCGCCACTGAGTGTGAGAGTAATCTTTTTTGAAGTTTTAGGACGTTTAGAGAAGCATAACTTACACATAAATATCGATAAATGTAAATTTGTGTGTGATACCGTAGATTATTTGGTCATACACTTTGTTCTAAGGGAATTAGTCCAAACCAAAAGAAAGTGGAAGCAATTGTTCAAGCCCCGCCACCCAGAAACCTTCAACAATTGCAATCCATTTTAGGCCTTCTAAATTATTACAATAAATATCTTCCAAACCTGGCATCACAAATTTAACCATTATACAATTTATTGTGAAAAGATATGTACGCAGTTTTTATGGACAGAAGATTGTCAGAAAACTTTTGAGAATAGTAAAACGCTACTCTTGAATAATAATATTTTGGAATAATATGATCCCAATAAAGAAATTTTTTTGTTCACTAATGTAGTAGAATTTTCTAACACAGCTAAATATCTAGGCATGACTCTAGACGCTAAACTGCGTTAGAAAGCGCACGTTAAGAAAAAAAAAGATGAATTGAACATGCGATACAGTAAAATGTATTGGCTTATTGGGAGATACTCATCCCTGTCCAACTACAATAAGTTATTGCTATACAAGCAAGTTCTAAAACCAGTATGGACCTACGGGCTCCAATTTTGGGCATGTACATGCCATACAAACTTACAAAAAATTCAGGTTTTTCAAAATAAAGTACTAAGGAACGTAGTTAATGCACCTTGGTACATTACGCAATGCCGATCTGTATAGGGATCTAAATGTTGAAATGGTTGAAGATGAGGTTAAGAAGGTTGCTCGGAGGCATAGAAATCGGCTTCTCAACCACGTAAACAGAGAAATAACAGAACTTTTAAATAATGACAATGTAATCAGGAGACTGAGACGGATTAAACTTCTTGATCTGTAAGATTTAGCTAGGGCTAAGAAATTAGGTATTAATTTCAAACAATTCCGACAAACGGCGGATTTATCTCTTTAAATTCATTAAATTATTCAAAATATAATTTGCTGATTAGTCGTACGACTAGGTGCAATCTTCTTCGGGATGGCTTATGCCAGTCCTCTGTGAGTTTTTTTAGATGAGTTAAAGTCCATCACTATTGCAGAAGCATCCCTCGCGTATAGCTCTGCAATGTCTCTCGATGATTTTTTACTTCCAGCGAATTCCCAACACAAAAAAAAAAAAAAAAAACTGATGCTAGCCCTTATGCGGTCAGAGCAATTCTATGCCATCTAGTAAACGGCAAAGAAAGACCAGTCAGTTTTGCGTCGTGTACTCTTTCAACAGCAGAAAGAAACTATTCGCAGTTGCACCGCGAGGCACTGGCCATCATCTTCGCAATAAATAAGTACCTATCATAAGTATTTGTATGGTCACGAATTCACTGTTATCTGTGCAAACCAGACACTTAAGGAGATGTTTCACCCGAGTAAAGGGAATTCGGCAGTCGCTATTGTAAGACTACACAGACGGGCTATTTAATTGTCCCAGTATAATTATTAAATTTCTTTTCGAAGGTAATCAAAAATGGGCCATGTAGATTGCCTTTCACGGTTGCCATTGGGGGGTGACTCAAACGTGGAAGAGACACCAATAAATTATTTTCACGTAGATGATAATTTAATGAATACGGATGCAGTTCGTGACAGTACTCAACAAGATGAAGTACTAAAGGCTGTTTTTGAGTATTTACAAGTTGGTTGGCCGAATAATATATCAAATGATATAAGGCCGTATTTTAAAAACAAAACAAGTTTATGCATTAAAAATGGTTGTGTGTTATATGGGCACAGAGTTGTGGTTCCAACTTCGCTAGAAAGAAGTGTTCTCGAATTGCTTCATAAAAATCTTTCAGGTGTAGTGAGGATGAAGATGTTATCACGGTCATTTGTGTGGTGGCCTGCGATTGATAAGTCTATAAGCTCATTCGCGAAAAAACTGTGAAGTTTTTGAAAAAACACAAAACGTTCCGCGCAAAAAAGTTGAAACGAAATGAGCATCATCGCAGTTTCCCTTTGATCGCATCCATCTCGATTTTTTCTTCTTTGGGGGGAAAACAGTTTTAATCATCATGGACGCTTACCTACTCAAGATTTTGCGACGTGAGGTTGATGAACACCACAACTGTTCAGTGTTCAGTCATTAATAAATGAGTTAAGCAAATTGTATTGTGACGGATAATGGTCCACCTTTTAATTCAAGTGTGCTTTTTAAGTTCTGTAAATGTAAAGGTATTAATTTGGTAAAATCTCCTCCATATCACCCACAATCGAATGGATTAACTGAGAGAGGAGTGTTAAAAAAGTTATGCTTGGAGCAAACAGTGGCGTCTCGTCAGGGTGATCTAACCAAAAAAATCACTCATCGAACACTGTGTAATAATAATAACACACATAAATATGATGTGCTCATTAACACTTTACACATCCCATAAAACCTCCATCACACAGCCTATTATATATTCATATTCATCCTTCCTAATTTTTCTTTCAAAATTCCTTCATTGTTGAGAAACGAAAAGAAAAATAATAAACTCGCACGAAATCTCGCTGTGCATGTATTCTGTTGATTTCATCAAATAAATTCATCCAACTCCAAACTATATACCTTCAAGCTACAAGAATTCATCCCCATCGTCATTCTTCACCCGCACGCCGTACCACCTGCTAATGGCGCTTGGCGCTTTACTTTGATGAGCTTGTAGTGAACTCGTGCGACGATTTTCTGTGCACACGGAATATTCATATTTTCTTTTGTTTTGATCTGTTTCCGTAAAGCGTCATATGTCAAATATACATGCAATACATCGACGTTCGTGCAAAAAAAGCAGTTCACGACAGTCGATGAATGAATGAACGAATTTTGCTTTTCGTTTAGGTACCTAGTATAAGTGGTTACAGTTTCGTGCGGGGCTTTTTTTTTTCTATTTTTAATTTGAACAATGGGTTTCTTAGAATAAAAAATTATGATGATTTCTTTTTATTTTTTTTTTATTTAAGAAAAACAATAAATAAATCAGTATTTTTAAAAAATATATAATTTTCAAGAATTGGACACCCATCTAAGTAATTCACGCGACGCCACTGGGAACAAAATCAAACAATGTCGTTAGTAGATAAAGTTAATGAATTCCATTTTAATTATCGCAACACTCCATAATCGGTAACCTCAAAATCTCTTTCCGAAATATTGTTTAACTTTAAACCAAGAATTATATTAAAATGAATCAGTTCACAATAATGTAATTATAAGAGCAGGCCTTAAAGAAAGCCGTAAATGTAATAGTAAAGTATTAAAAGAACAATTTAAAGTGGGGGAAGAAGTCCTGTATAGAATATGATTAAATGGATTCCAGCTATAATTTCTAAAATTGTTAGTAAATTAACGTATTTCATAAGAGTAAATGAAGTAGAACGCTTTGTACATAAGTATCAAATTCGCAAAAGGAATTTAAATGATAGAATTTTTACATCTGATACAGATCCTACAAAAATTAAAGCTAGTAAGAGTAAGCAACCTCTTAGAGAGAAAAAAAAATTCTTAACAAATATTAAATTAAGAAGGTCTAGTAGACTACGAAATAAAGAACTGGCTAAATCTTTCATTTTGGGGAAAAAACCCAATTCAGTGTGTATTTAATATATAATCTTTGAATAAATTGTGTTACTTATATCATAACTTTATTTAGTAGCGGAAGATGTTATGTATTAACCATGAAGTTATAATGTGCTAATTATGGCAACCTCAAAAACCTCATGCTTAATGTTTGGCATCACCCTCTACTTTAATACCAACCTATGCTAAGTAATTTTCAGTCTTATACCAATTACGAATTGTACTCCATTTAGTTTCTAAGCTATACATTATCTCTCTCTTATCTTGACCACCGAGCTGTAAGCATCTACCTACATATATTAAAGTATAATTAAAGTATAATAAAGTACGTTGTATTTATTGAGACAATAAACTTATAATAATTTTAACAATGTCTGCAGAAAACAGAAAGCGATGTAGGCGAAATCGAGGCCAAACCGAAATAAGATCTCTCTGAATGCTTGGTCCTATAGATATGTAATTGGTCGTTAAGAGATCTTCCTGAAGAATCTTGGAATGAACCATCGAATACAACCCTGGGTTTTTTTCCGCCGACAGAATGATAAGGTAAATGAAACACGTTGCCTGATGACCAATCTACCTCATCAGCAGGAAGCTCACTCATGTGTCCTAGTTGCAAGTACTCACGCATAAATTGGATGTACTTGTCCTTTAGAGATGGATCCTTCACAACCCACCGTTCGACCGATAGCATTCGCGACAGAGCACCATTATACGTTTTATCAAATACAGACTTATCCGACTTAAATGGAAGATGAACAATGTATTTGCCATCTATACCCCTACAGACTGTGGATTGAAAATGGGCTTCTACAACCTTGTCTTCCTCTGAGTACCTTTGAACAGCCGATGGTGTTTTGCCCAATTCCCAAAATAGCTTTAAAATGTTATCAATGTTGATTATACTGTTAAATGAAGAGATCCGACCGAAACTAGCAGAAGTGGATCCTATGACTATCCAACCAAATATTGAGGATTGCGCTATGGGCACACCATTATCTCCTGTGAGCCTTTCATAGGTGAGTACACTCCAAAATTGGTCAGCCCCTAACAAGATATCGATATCGGAGCTTTTATCTAACGACGGATCTGCTGGTGTTAACGACTTTAACGTTGTACCGTCGAGTAAAAGGGCAGGAAGTGACGAAGTTAATACAGGGAGAATATATGTGGTGACATCGATGTTAACAGATGAAACCCGAGACTTGATGTGTATTTGACAACAACCGCGAGTAATTCCACAATCCGATGACGATATTCCAGAAATAGATAGGTTTGCGGACTTCCTACGAAGTCCGAGACGATGAATACAGCTTTCAGAAATGAACGATATTTGCGACCCTTGAATCTAGCATTATACGACAGGGTTGAGCGCGCCCTTGAACGTCCAAAACATCTACGATCGCCGTAGGAATAAAGACAAGTGAATGATTTTGGGGAGTAGCGATATTGTCGGAGTATGAGAGTGGTGTCGATGTGTTAGGTGGCGAATAGGGTGTTATCAATGAGTTAGATGACGATGGTTGGTTTGATGAAAAACGAGGCGACGAAGAGTGAGATGGCGAGGAGGCTGATGACGACAATTGATATGGCGACAAGAGTGATATGGCGAATCGGGTTGCGATGGTTGTACTAAAGGAGCGACCGACGAATTAGAAGGAATCGAATGAATTCATTGCATCTATGCGATGACCTGCATTTTCTCGATGAGTGCCCCTTTCGGAGACAATTGAAACATAAATCCTATTGTTTCACGTATTGGCGCCGTGAGGCAAGGTCCATTGCCTGAAATTGTTGGCACTGGAAGAGCAAGTCCAAGGCCCACTAAATGGTGGGATTTGAATTTTTGGGAGTTCGCAATCCCTAATAACATTTGAATTTGGACGAGAGCTTGGGGTACTACTAAACTGTTGCAAAAACCATGCTTGCTGTTCTGCCAAGCGGTTAATAGCATCAGTAGATTGCTGTCGTTTCCATTGGTTGGAACCGGTATCATTGGCGGTGGTACTGCAAACGTACGAGCAGGAATAGCATGCAACATTAACCCACGTGCCCGAAAATATTTTTCCTCGTAGGCTTCGAAATCGACATCTGGATTTACATAATCGGGTTCTAGCTGGAACTCGTACATTGAATTTTGTGTTTTTATAAAATCATTCCATGTGTCGGCTAATTTCTCTGTCTTGACCTCAATTGATTCAAGGGTATCAAAATCCGTTAAATCCTCCGCAAAAGTAAGCAATCGCGTGATCGAGCCCTTCAAAGGACTTCTAATAGACTGTAGCGTATTCATTGTTACTCAGACTCCTATGCCAAATGCCAACCGCGTGGTAGGTCAATCAAGATACCCAATTAAATTAACTATCTCCACACGAAATATGTAAAAAAAATTAACACAGTAGCTTGATGCTGGTGTCCATTACCAACTTTTTAATCCCACGTTGAACTCCTTCTCCTGCTATTGGCACCATCCATGTATTTCCGCAAAGAATATGTTCTGCAACGAATATGTTCTGCAACGGCCAAGCTCCACCAGGGCGAATATTCTGCAAAAGTCAAATTCCAGCACCACGAATCCTCTGCCGCCACAAATGCTCTGTACCGAAGACTGTACCTACTAATGACCGTACTGAAGACTCGCTGACTCGCCTGTCACTCGCCACCCACTCAGTAATTTTCCACTGCAAATTAACTGTTTTCTATTTTATTAATCCGACCGAGAAGGACCATTATGATGAAGAATTAAGTTTGAATAAAAGAAATTTTGTCTGACTGACAAACTAGTTCTTTATTCGTCGATGGTTTGTAACAGATTGCTTAATATATTACATTTCATATGCGAAGAATAATTACCTAGCGGTATAATATTAATATTACGTTAGTACGACTCCAACAAAAAATGGAGCAAAGAAGAGAGCGAAATAATTTAATCTTTACATGTCAGTTCCACTTAATATGATGGTTCCCCAACAATAATCAAAATATAATCTATTTCCGGGGTCCGAAGTGAATCACCGGCATTTGTTCTACGTACACTGCCGATCAACCAAATAGACTCAACATATTTTTTCTTTTCCTTTTGGATTTTCTTTTTTATGCTGTTAGCTATGGCCACAGTTTCTTTCAACCAGACAAATCGCTGAAAAAAATTCTAGAAATCAGTCTATTGTTTGCCATTTATTAAGAAACCCATCGGCTTACGGAAAAAATATGAAAAAACCCTCCTGGAAAGCACTTATGCCTTGCGAGGAGTGAAGGATCCTTCGAGAAGCTTCTAACTCAAAGTGTTCTGCAGCCAAAACAGAATTTGGGTGTAAATTCAAGTGTAGCTACCGTACGACGAGTAATCCGCAAGGCAAAACATCTTAAGAGATTAAAACTAAAAAAGAAACCACCGCATACCGACATTCGTAAGCAAACTCGCTGTCTCTTTGCTCGGAGTCACATGGCATGGAATAGAGAGTGGCATCAAATCGTTTTATCCGATGAAAAACGCTTTAATTTGGATGGACCGGATGGATTCAACTACTACTTCCATGATATGAGAAAGGAAGAACACTATTTGACCCGTCACCATAGTCGTGAGGGGGTATAATGGTGTGGGGTGCCATATCCTATTATGGAACATTTGATATTCAATTCCTTTCATCTAAGATGAACGCAATAAGATACAAAGAGCTGCTCCAAAATGCATTCCATTTTTCCAACCTATTTGAGCCAATATCTTGGACGTTTCAACAGGATAATGCCCCAATCCATACTGCTCGAGTTGTAAAGAAGTGGATA
Organism: Cheilosia vernalis; assembly: GCA_949126925.1. Taxonomy (NCBI): domain Eukaryota; kingdom Metazoa; phylum Arthropoda; class Insecta; order Diptera; family Syrphidae; genus Cheilosia; species Cheilosia vernalis. Next base: position 49,938,510 of record OX421358.1, read on the forward strand.
AATGACCAAAATGTGAACTTAATGGAGTGGCCTCCATACTCTCCTAACCTCAACATTATAGAGAATTTATGGGGATGACTTTCGCGTAAAGTCTTTCAATCCGGTAGACGAATTGGAAATATTCATACGCGAGAAAGATATTGACATTTGCTTGATTTCTGAAACTCACGTGAAAAAAAGGATAGAATTTAAAAATAAAAGGCTATAATGATTTCCACGCTTGTCACCCATCTGGAAACGCGAGAGGTAGATCATCATTGTTTATTAAAGACTGCATTGAACAATACGAAGACCTGAAGATATAGCTTGAAGCTATGCAACTGTGCACGATTCGAGTAAAAATTAGTCAGAGTACTTTTAGAATTTCATCTATCTACTGTCCACCGCGTTCCGCGCTTGAAAAAAGTGATTATATATATATATTTGAGAGATATTCGAATCAGACCACCATTGACGGGTCTCTTTTCGTCTCTCTGCCACTATAAATCTTAGCCAGACAGACTCTCTGGATTCCTCCAGAGTTCTTCCCTGGGTTCGATTCCTAGTGTTAACGCTAGCATCTGTTTATGTGAGATCTGTTTCATCGACTCGGTCTCCACCCGTGATGCCCCAATATCTTCATTCTTCTGCCAGCCAATGCCGGACATTGACACAGTATATGTGCCGCTGTCTCGGATTCCTCCAGGCATAGTTTGCAGGTATCGTCCTCTCTAAGGCCCATCTTCCTTAAGTGATACCCGAAGTTACCATGTCCTGTTGATAAAGCCACCACCCATTTCAGTGTTCCTCGACTCATGCTTAGAACCCTTCTTTGAGTGGAGCAGGTCGGCCATTTAATTGCCATTTTAGACTGTCTACATTGTTCCATGGTTGACCATCTTCTCAGATGTTCTGCCGTGATCCAGTTGTAAATCAGTTGTTCAACCATTCCTCTGCCAATTGAAGAGAATGGTTCTGGTCCCAGCAACTTTTCAGCTGACCCCTGTTTTGCAAGGGAGTCCGCCTTTTCGTTGCCTTCGATCCCTATGTGTCCTCGTACCCAAGTCAGTGTTACTTCATTTTTAGATGAACACTTATTGAGCTTGAGTACACATTCCAGTGCCAACGATGTTGTAATGTTTGCTTGCTCCATGCATCTGATCACCGCCTGATTGTCCAGTGCTATAAGGATATTTCTTCCCTCCACCTGACCCTCAAGCAAGTAGTCCAACGCGTGCAGCAATGCAATCATCTCAGCCTGGTATACAGAAGTGTGTTTCCCGAGGCTAACGTGATGGGCTAGTTCCAGCTCTTCTGAAAAGATACCGGCACCCGCTCTGCCATCCATCATGGATCCATCTGTGAAAATCACTATTTCACCACTTCTTTTTTCTGGAAGTAATCCGTTCTCAATACGAGTTTTGTGATTCCTTTCCATAACACGCACCCTTGTAATCCCATCCATAGGCATGTTCAGCTCCCTAATCTCGTTTTTGACAAGTTCCAGGATCTTCCTATGTCCATAGATGGTACCACGATTGTGCCATTTCGCATCTCGATGCAAACGAAGTGCCGTTAGGGCCGCTGTTTTCTTAATAAATAAGTCCAGCGGTAAGATCCCCAGGATCACTTCCATTGCGCATGTTGGTGTTGTCCGTATTGCACCTGTAACTCCTATACATGCTAAGCGTTGGACCCTATCCAGGTGCTTCCTCACTGTTTTCTGGGAAGCTTTCGCCCACCATACTAATTATATACTAATCTGCTTAAAACGCTCAAACCAAATTCCATTATTGGCGGCGATTTTAATGCGAAGCACACGTTCTGGGGCTCCAGATACATCTCGCGAAAAGGTAGAATGCTCTATGGGGCAGGTATATAATACAGTTGCGATTTCCACTCGACGGGCAACCCGACCTACTGGCCAACTGATACTTCAAAGTTACCTGATCTGATAGATTTCTTCGTCGTGAAAGGGATACCTACCAACCACATTAAAGTTGAAGAGAGCTTTGATCTATCATCTGACCACTCACCGGTTATTTTAACATTGAGTGTAAAACTAGCCAATAATCTAGAGCCAGCGAGATTAACTGGTAGAAAAACTAACTGGGAAGGCTTTAGGAACGAAATTGAAGAGAACGTTGAACTGTGTGTTCCACTTACGACACCCTACGAACTTGAGGTTGAAGTTGATCGCTTCGTTGAGATCGTACAATTCGCCTCATGGAGTAATACGCCTAATCCAAGGAAAACGACGGCCAAATACGGTCTACGATATCCTCCCGAAATAATAGAATTGGTCAACGAAAAAAGGAAGGCGCGTAAGAAATGGCAACAGAGTCGCCGCTCATCTAGAAGAAACTTTTAAGCCGTACGATGGCCAAGCGATCCACGACAATACTAATAGGGCGGAATCACAATCTGACGATTCAACACTCACTAGTGCAACGGTAAGTGAACTAAAACGTGAAATCGAATCCCTAAAACCTAAGAAAGCTCCTGGTTATGATTTGATCACCGGAGAAGTTCTGAAAGTTCTGCCAAGGAAAGCATTAATTCAGCTTCTTCATATTATAAATGCCGCGCTCAGACTAAAACACGTGCCGAGTCAATGGATAGTCGCGGAGGTAATAATGGTTTTAAAACCAGGAAAACCGACAAATGAAGTAAAATCATATAGACCGATTTCCCTTCTTCCAGTCATTTCAAAAGTCTTCGAGAGAATATTGCTTAGGCGCCTACAACCGGTTATTGAAGATCTCTGACCACCAGTTTGGGTTCAGAACCAAGCATTCGACGATTGACCAAGTACATAGAACTACTGACGTAATCGAGAAAGCATTTGAAGAAAAAAAGATTTGCTCAAGCGTCTCACAAGCCTTTGATAAGGCGTGGCACGACGGCTTGAAATTTAAATTACGACAAGTTCTCCCCGTAAGCCTATATGATATTCTAGAATCAGATCTCGGGAATAGACTCTTCCGTGTTAGAAATGGAAACGAATACTCGGAGCTAAAAGAAATTTCGGCCGGGGTACCGAAAGGAAGCGTCCTTGGTCCGCTTCTCTATTTGTTATATTCTCGCGATATTCCAAGGGAAGATGGCACTATCCTTGCTACGTTCGCCGACGACACAGCTATCCTAGCAGTGGGTAATACAATCGAAGAAGCTACTGTAAAACTGCAAGCCGCAGTGAATAAGTTAAATGAATGGACAAGGAACTGGTGGATCGCCCTCTACGAAACTAAATTTGATCACGTGAATTTCCCTTATAAGAGAACTAATGACTTGCCAATTTTTCTAAACTTGACCCGAATACCCTTTGCAAACGAGGCCAAATACCTGGCAATGACACTCGACGCAAAGCTGAAATGGAATTCGCACGTGAAAATGAAACGTAAAGAACTCGATAACTCGGAAAACATTCCCAGCTCAGTACCTACTGAGAACAAACTGCTTTTATACAAGCAAGTGCTAAAGCCGGTGTGGACCTACGGTATACAACTCTGGGGCTGTATCAAGAAAACAAATACCAATATTCTACAAACTTTTCAAAATAAAGTGCTTAGAGCAATTGTACAAGCACCATGGTATATTAGAAAAGACGATATCCATAGGGATCTCGGAATTCCAGCAAATCGAAGCTGAAACTAGAAGCTTAGCGAGAAAGCATAGAAACCGACTAATCGGACATATCAACAATACAGTTCGACAAATCTTGGACGAGAGCAATTTATTGCGCCGACTACAAAGAACGAAACCGTTCGACTTGGCAAGTTAAGATTAACCGCGTCTAATTTGCGGAACACGAAGGATCTTTCATTGGAAAGTAACCTGTCAAAAGTTGTTATTTAATGATAGAAAAATTGCTTGATAAGTTATATCTTAGTTGCAGTATCTAACAATCTTTAGAAGGGTGGTGCTTTTAGTCAGTGAAAATCTGACACTACTATGAGAACGCGCTTGCTATTCTCATAGTGTCTTTGGAAGATTTTCACCTACCCTCGGATAAAAAAAAAAAAAAAAATTGAGGATATAGAATTATTAAAATCTGCCATTAAGAACGCTTGGAGCGAAGTGTCCTTGGACTATCTGAATTCTACGATTCAATCCCTGACCGAATTTATGAAGCGATTTTGAATAAAGGTGGTTATACACACTATTAATTAACATTAAAGCATTATAATAACTTAAGTCTATTTGGTTGAGCGATAGAAAGTGATAACTTTTGATGTTCACTCACAAAAAGTTTTTTTTTTTTAAATAACCATTCAACTTAGAACAGTCATTTTTGTTTTGTTTAATTAAGAATTGAATAGTGCGAAATAAAAAATAAGTTTTCTAAATTATATTCTTATAATAAAAGAATAAACTCCATTTTCTTAAAAAAATTAAGTCTGAGTCTATTTGGTTGATCGGCAGTGTATATTGCTAATTTAAGAAGATTTTATTTTTTCTCCACAGTTTCCTTCACGGAACTTAGTTGACTTCCTCCATGTTAACTTACAAACGTTTCGTATAGGTCCCAAAAAGGACAAGTGCAACAAATGGAACGTGGATTCGGCCACTAGAATGCGAATAAAGCTCCATACTTCCTGCACCCCTGTTTCTGGTATAAGACAACAGCTAAGACTGAATCAATAAAGATCAACAAAAGACTTTTTTTTTAGTTCAGAGCTGAGTGAGCACTGAACTGAGTTCGAACATTGTTCTGATGTTTTTTTTTTTTGTTTTTCTGTCAAATGTGACTGGAGGTGTGTATGGAATATGGATATGTGTAATAAGCTTTTAACTCAGCCTACTCAGTCAATTTATTCTGAGCTCATAGATCGCGCTCTGATTATACTCTGAACGAAAAAAGAAACACAAACTCGAGCTCTGATGTGTTTTTGCTAAAAAAGAACCACGAACTTTTTGCATAACAGTTCAGGTTCTGCTCTGTAAAGAAAAACGCATCGAAAAGAAAGCGAAATATTTACAAGTGCAAATTATGTAGGTGTAGAAAAATGTAAAATTACTAAATAAATAAATATAAGTAAGAAGAGCATAGGAATAACACAAACATGCCACACCTATCTGATCTGTCATAAATTTTGTTGTACTTACATTTACAACTTTTTCTACAAACAAGTACGATTCTTCTATGTTTGGCCAGTCTAACTGCTCCCAAAAATATTTAATTTGATAAAAAAGCGATAAGGTATCTAATGCCGAGGTAGTAAATTTCATCATATTGTTATGTGAATGAAATTCATCCAGTTCAATAGCTTTTTCAATTCTAGTTAATGTTTTTATGACTGATATATTCAGCCAATTTGCGACCGCTGGATAAAAATGTTCGTAAAATGTGTTGTTGACTAAATTATCAGCTGGAAGAATTAAACCAGAACCTGTAAATATTAGAAAAAAATGTAATAACAATAAGATCATAACAATTAATGAAATATATTTTACGTACCTAAGTTTGCAAATCGTTTAAATCCTAAATATAGATCAAAGAGTAACATCCCGCTTTTGAATTCATTTGTATTCGAAACCGTTGTAAGTTCTTCATCTAATATATTTAACTGTTTTAAGTTATTGCAAGCATCAACAATTTTTGGAAAAAATGTTGCCTCGATTTGTTCCTGGTATAAACTGTATAAAATTACTGCGTATTTGATGTTGCTTTTCCTATAGGATAAATAAGTAATATTTTAATGATATGAATTTCAGAAGCAATATTTCTAGTTATTTTCTTACATAGAAAATAGTTTATCATGGAACTCAATAGCTGTTTTTAAGTCGGATATTATTGATCGCATTACAATTATTAACTCCTCCAAGCCGACTTCACATTTTTTGCTATTGTTTTCATAGAGTTTGTTTAAAAATTGCAAAGCGCTAAATTTAATTGTTTCCTTCAGAATTGTTTCAGCAGTGAATTTGGTATCCTCTTTGGATTTACCAAGCCATCCATAAACATGTAATGGAAAAAGGTCAATATTGCCAGGTATTGCAGCAAGTTCCGCCTTCTTAATAATCTCCAGGGCCGCACTTAAATTTTCATTTCCAAATGTTTCTTCAAATTTTTCGGATCTAATAGATCGTACAATTGCAAAGCAAGATGGCAGTATTCTTTTATATCCAACCCATAATTGATTTGCATAAATGCCATTAGTACAATCTGGTATAATTAATTTTTCTAAAAGCAACTTGAACAACTTCATCGATAGGTAATGTGATTCGTGAACTTCGGTATACACTTCCCATTGACATAGAATGCAATCGATTTCCGAAAGATTACTTTGTACACAGTGCCGTTTTATTATACTTTGTGCTTTAGTACTAAATGTACCACACCATGTGTAGAAGGAATTCGATTTTGATCTTAATTCATATAAAAGAAATATTCGAAGTAGACTTAGATGTTCATTGATTGCTACAATTTTATTTTTTTCTGTTGAGAAATATAAATGGAGCAAAATGGATCCTCTGTTTTTATTATTCGAATTTTTTTTTAGAGTATACCAGGACTGTAGACCTGTTGCTGGAATGAGCTAAAAATGGGATAAAAGTCAGTGAGATCTCGTAAAACTATAAAGTTTATTTAATTTGTTCTTCCCAAATTTGCTTTAACGCAAGTTTATATATAAGCATTGAAAATATTGGAAAATGTCACTTAAAACCACATTCTTAGTGAAAAAGCTTTTATATTTACAAATGTCTCTGTTTCTGACAAACTTCAATTCAAAAATGTTGCTTGTAACAGCCATCAATCAACATACATACATAATTCTATGAATTCATTATAATTTTCTTTCCTCTTATACTTTTTACATTAACTTCAACATTCATTAATTTTTAAACTCAAATAATTTTGCTTAGCTACTTTTCTTTATTTTGTAACGGTTAAAAAATACAACGCAAACTATTTTCATTACTTAACTCAAAATATTTAAAAGTTGAATTGTAACGTATAGTTCTTTTATACGCATTATAATGTAGTCAATACACAGAAAGCACATGAAATTAACCGGTACTATTTTGGGTATAAAAGGGCGACGTGAGTTTAGTCTAGTCGCAGTCTGTTGAATAAAGCTCAAGTGAACACACAACTTAGTTGGAGCTTGTTTTTATTCATCGAATTGCTCCCAGTTTTCTATTTAGAACAGAAGACAGGCTCAGAGTATATCCATTAATGAGTAGGGACACTCTCCACGTGTTTCTTATTAGTTTACAATTTGCAGTGCCTACACATACACGAGAAATAGACGGTACTAAAAGTGCTCTAGTAAAAGAGGGATGGAAGAGTAGTTGAACTACATATTTCAAAATGTGGTACAGGGTGTGACGTAAAAAAACAAATAGATAAATCGATTTGTAATATTTCTTATTGAACATTTTATATCTAATATATATTCACATGTGTGCTACACTTAAATATTTTGTTTGTTGGTACATTTTTTGTTATTTTTATTGAACTGTTTTAGAATAAAGTAAACCCGTACTCGGACGTAAAATTTGATAAGAAATTCCTTATTTTGATTTTTGCAACAATTGTTATTTGTTTGTAATAACTATTGACTGCTTTTTACTGTAAGAACATGAAGAATATTTGGTCAATGGCATGTAGCAAACCCAGATACTTCTCATTCGTATTACATAGTTTAAAGGAGTAAGTTACTATATATTCACGAAATGAATCAACTTTATCAGTTTAGAAGTAATTCCAAATTGTCTAAGCGATATATTTGTTACATTAAAACATGCAGTGCCAGTGCATTTGTTGATTTTGAGAATCAAACATAAGCTACAAATCTGGAAAAAACGTGCCTCGCATAGTCATGGAAAAAATGAAACAATTAGAGCAAAAATTAAAGTGATAACTGATAAGTGAAGTAAAAAATGAGTGCGCAAATGCTTCACTAAAAAGAAGTGGCATTCGGGAAGTTTTCGACGAAGTATGTGCAGCGGACAATGCAAGTGCTCAGCAGGTAAGTTGATAAAACAAATATTCAAGGGTCCAGTCGATATTTAAATTTATCCGTAACTGCACCCCATATCTACGTATACTTGTTCTTGTACTTATTTTTTTAATCTACTTCAAGTGTCAAGTCCTTATTATAAGTTAGTCGCGTTGTCTTCAATGGGCCTTACTAATAATCATTTTTAACCTTCACACTAAATATTTTCTATGTCAAAATATGCAATTATGTATGGAAAATTTCGCCATTGTGAGTTCGAAAAATTTAGCCTGGACACTACTAAATATGTTTATTAGTACCGCAGAATGTACATTATTGCTTGGAAAATTCCGTGGACTTTCCTAAACATAATAATGTGTTAACAATTAAAACAACCGCTGTAACCAGTAACTCTGTTGGGACACGCCTACACTCAGATTCCTATTGAAATCAGGACAAAGCAGTAACTAATGAAGAATTAATTTGTAATCTTAGAATTTTAAGCTATAATGTTGCCGGACTAAAAAATAAGTTAGAATATTCAGAATTTTTTAATTACATTTATGAATTTGATATTATCATGCTTTTAGAAACTCATATATTAAAAAATGAAGAAGAAATGTTTAAAAATGTATTTATAGACTATGAAGTAGAATTTGTTCCGGCTGTAAAAACAAGTATTTTCGGAAGAGGTAGTGGTGGTGAACTCTTTGCCTATCGCAAGAAACTAAGAGGAGTGGATATAAGTTTCAAGAAGATTGGTGAATACTACATTTTTCAACTCGATAGAGAAAATAATACGCTGTTCATAGTGCCAACGTATTTAAACTGCAGTCATTGGGAACGCGACTTCAATAAACTAATTGATTTGCTTAATAATATAGATTCATCAGACTTAATGATCGTCGGGGATTTCAACGGAAGAATAGGTCTATCACAGAATAACTTTACGAGTGGCGTCCCTCAATTAAACATTCATTTACATCGTAAATCGAAAGATGAGATATGTGATAGAAAAGGAGATAAAATCATCGATCTGGCGGACGTATTTGACTGTAGAATCTTAAATGGAAGTTGCGATGGTGATCTTAATGGTGAATTTACCTTCTTACGTGGTACAGCATGCTCTGTAATCGATTATTGCTTAACTGCTGGAAACTGGAATACACAGATACGAGATTTTCAAATAGGAGTTCAAACTTTCTCCGATCATATGCCTATAGAAATTGCATTTGAGGTCGCATGTAGCCCAAACAATATAAGGAATGATATCTCACTTAATTTACCACCAAAACTGTACTGGAATGTTAAAAACCTTGAACAGTATCAGCTTCATTTAAACAAAGAACTGGAAAAATTAAGCAGGGGAAATATTCCCCTAAGCATTGATACTCTCACTGAAATCATAAGAAAAGCGGCACCTCCAAAATCAAATACAGGAAACAGAAATAAAATGAAGAAACAAGAATGGTTTGATTTCGAATGTCTAAAAGCCAGGCAGAAGTCTTTCGCGCTCTTAAAACTTTTAAGGTTGTACAATCTGGATATCTTTAAACTTTTTTACTCAGAAGCAAATATAGAATATAAAAACATATGTCACTCAAAAAAGTTAGCCTTTGAGCAACAAAAAGTTAATGATATTACCTACGCGAAAACTTCAGCAGTTTTTTGGAAGGCGGTTAAGAAACTAAATGGAAGTAAACCTGTTGTTGCTTCGAGCCTGCATGCCGATCAATTAAGAAATCATTTCATACACCTACTCAATACTGAGCAAGTATCTCTAAAACACCAATACGCGGCGCCACTTATTATGGATGAAGTGCTAGATGCCCCATTCTCTATAGACGAGGTTCAACAAGTTATAAGGAATGCAAAAAACAACAAATCGCCAGGGGAAGATCGCATCCCATTTGAGTTCTATAAAAACTGTACAATGGAATTTATGAATGCTCTCACAAAGCAGTACAACGAAATATATCAAACTGGCAATATACCATCCAGCTTTAGGAAGTCGATAATATTTCCATTGCATAAAAAAGGAGATCATGATGACCCTCAGAACTACAGAGGAATATCTTTCCTTAACACTGCAGCTAAATTATTTGGCGCCTTACTCTTCAACAGGCTTTCAAGGTGGGTAAAAGAAAAGGGTGTCCTAAACGAATTTCAAGCAGGATTTAGAGGAGGATATTCAACGGTAGACCAAATATTTACACTTGTGAATATAGCAGAGTTATACAAGAAAAGGAATAAAAAGTTGTATACTCTATTTGTAGATTTTCGCGCCGCATTTGATTCCATTCCACGTGAAGCACTTTTTTATAAACTCTATGGAATAGGAATTTCAAGCAAAATGATAATTACTTTGAGAGCTTTGTACGAAAATAACTTAGCGAAGGTGTGGGATGGTAACTGCGTTTCTACAGAATTTCAAACAACAACGGGTGTAAAACAATGATGTATACTAAGTTCGTTACTATTTATTCTATTTATAAATGACGTAACTGATAAAATCGGAGGAGGCATAAAGGTGAACGCGACGCCCATTCCTGCTTTAATGTATGCAGACGATATTGCTATTCTAGCTGAGACCATTAACACCATGCAAGTTATGATTAATAGACTTGTAGAATACTGCCAAACGTGGAGCATGTCTGTTAACCTGTCGAAGACTAAAATTATGATATTCAGAAATGGTGGCGGAAGGTTCTCTAGAAACGAGAAGTGGACATACGATGGGGAACGCATCGAAATCGTAAGGGAATATAAATATCTAGGAGTCTTAATCACAGCTAACCTTAGTATGGAGAAACACTTAAAAGCCAAATTAGCAGAAGCAAAAAGAGCGATCGGCTCAGTATGGGGAGTATGCATAAAAAATAGGTTTTTGAGCCATAGTGCAAAACAAAAAATTATACGTGCAACTGCAACTTCCATCTTACTATATGGAGCTCAGATATGGGGATACCAACAGTTTGCAACTGTCGAAACATTTCTGCGGTACTGCATTAAACGAGTGTTTAGGCTACCAAATAGCAGCCCCAATTATATGATATATCTGGAGACAGGAATGGCTCCTCTCTTCCTGGAAACTCTTAAATTACATTTTGACTAATTAAATAAATAATTAAATTAAAGTTTTGGGAATGGATGATCGTAGGTTACCAAAAATAGTCCTCTCTTACATAATTTCGACAAGAGCTAACTGTGTACATGAATGGAATATTTTGGCACGTAATTGTGAGCTAAATCCAATTATTGGAATCGACGAACAGGCTATACCGAGTAAAATAAAATTCCAGAAAATTCTCGAAAAAACAGGTAATCTTCTATACGACTCGTATGTGATTGAAGCTCAGTCTTCACAATACCGAGCGTATTACAGCAAACTAAGTCACAATCTGCAGGAGAAGTCATATTTTGTGAATACCAACTCAACTGAAAAAATAAGCATAATATTTAAAATCAGAGGCGAATTAATGAACTTAAATTATATACCACACCGGCCTGATCTTCCAATCGAATGTAATCTCTGCAATCTTAGAGAAAGAGAAGACGTCTTCCATTTTATAGCAAAATGCCCAATTTTGAGAGAACTACGGAGAATGTTCTTTGGAGTAAACCAGCTGGAAAAAGAAGAAACATTGTCCATTCTTAATGGCGACCGCGGTTGGGACGTGCTATACAAATATGCTTTAAACGCACTACGCTATAGAACGCGCATCATTGAAGGCGAATTTTGAAATTATATATCTTTATTTAACTGATTCCGTCGTATATATACGGACAAACGTCATTCTGGTAGACGGCATAATGCCAAACCAACTAGACTATAAGCTAACTTTTGTAATCAATATACATACACTTATTTATAAATATTTAGTCAATAAAACTAACTAACTAACTAACTAATAATGTGTTATATTTTTATTTTTTTATGATCTAATTTTGTTGCCAATGAACCACTCAATTTTATTTAAAACTTTGCGTCATGCTTATTTTCCAATTGTCTATTTGACTTAGGGTAAAGGTGTCAACATAGTGGATCATTTTTTACTTCTTGCGCCGTAGAGCTCGCATTTATAGTAGTATAGTTATTAATTTTTTTCCACAGCTTTTTCAATGTTTTATACTCATTTTAATCATAAGAACCCGAAGCTTTATTTATGCTGAGATAATAAAAAAAATATTTGAAATTACCCTTCGCATGTGATCCACTGTGTACTATGGGTGTACACAGTGAATCAGTGCATGGTACACAGTGAAACAGGGATATTTAAAATCAATTTATTCAGTAAAAACACAAAAACACAGAAAAAAAAAAATACTTACCTATGCAGAAAACACAAATACAGGAGTATAGCCATCTTCGACATCGCAATCGCGCAGACTGATAGTCTGTTGCGAGGGGAAGTGAAAATGTGTTCTTTTCTTTTTTTCAGACTTATTTTAAAATAAAAAGAGACGTTATGAGAGCAAGTGATTCACTGTGTACTCTGATTCACTGTTGACACCTTTACCCTACTCACCAAACCAAAACCTTGGATTATAGAGATAAAAAAAGTGAGAATCGCCTATCCATCGACCAACATTTTGTTAAAAAATTATTGAATCACCTTGTATGTTAGTTGCAGTTCCTTTGTAAGATATACAATTTTTATCTTTTTTACCAAAAATTCATAATTTTTTACGGGTATAGGCATAAAAACTTCGATCCTGATTAGCATCACTGGCGGTGACTCCAATCTAACTATTTTCTAACTTAAAGTCAAATTCAATTTAGACTAAAAGTTAATTTGTTGCCAAAGGCGTCTATAAGTAATGAATGACGCAATGGCAAATCGTTCTGAATAAGTATAGAATCCGGGAAATGCCAATGTTTGCCTTTGAATTTGCACCTCAAAATCGTCGCTTGCATGACATTTGACTTGAGATTTTTCACATTCACATCAAACGGGATCCGTTACAAAGTTTCGGTTGATTGAGGTTGGGCAATTATAACTGAGCCGACTCTTAATTTCAAATTGTGTAGCGGTAAGCCCGAAACAACCAAAGAATTCAAAAATTCAAACTTGAAAAATGTTTTGTTGTATTTGAAGTGACACTACCGTTTTTCTATCCAGTCTTTTTTTTTAAAAGGTTTCTTCTAAATACAAACTTCTATCCCCAATCTCATCCCATTAAAGTTCGCACGGGATTAGCATACCTATGTCCTTCCTTAGGCCAATACGAATCTACCGTAAAAATCGAAAGATCCGTTCCCGAGTTATGAGTGCACATAATGGTCATCAGTCTCTTTAATATATATGTAGCAGGTTTTGTCCTTGACTTTCGTATTAAGTCCACTAACAATTTTAATTATACAACTTTGGCGTTTGATTTTCTCCCCTTTTTTTAATGGCAGGTGCCACATCCCGTTTTCCTATTTCCGCTTATCTTTTGCAAAGTGCTTCTTACATAAAAGGTAAACAATGTTCCTATAACTGGAACCAACCATACACATAACACATCCACAAATTTTCATTGAAATCGGCTGAGTGGCTTTGGAGATCGTAAATATTGCCACCTATAGGGTCCAAAAGTATCCTATTTTTTAAGTCTTGCTAAACCTGAAATACAGGAATACAAACAAAACAAAAAATATTCATGAAAATTGGCACATCAATTATCGAGCTATAATATCGTAGAGTTTCACACCGAAGGAATTATGTATATATTATTGTTATTGTACTATTATATTTTATAGACGATAATTGAATTTAACTGAAAAACAAAATGTGTGCCTACACCTGTTAAGAATTTTAAGATGTTTCCTTTTCCCTAAACCATCTCTGATTCAAGACGAACAAAACAATAAAAAAATCATTCAAATCGGTCGAGCCGTTCTCAAGTTTTTACCCGACTAACGCACATCTATTTCCTTCCACGTGTATAGACATAGGAATCTCAATTTTGACGTCGATGGAAAAGCTGTAGGGTCAACAAAGCAAGGCAGGAATGCTTGTTTAAGCCAGTGCTTATAGCTCGTCGGTGGGGTGGGATGTTTAGCTTGTCTTGCGGACTACCGTACTTTTACATGCCTGGCAATTTTGATAGGAAAATCCTTCTCTGACGCGGCCAAGGACAACCTGATAGTCGCGGTAGTGGACCTATCGGATGAGGAAGGCAAACTCTCCTACGATAAGTGGGGACTCATAGAGAACAGAGTGATGAACTGTCTCTGAGAGTATATGTCCAATAACCAGCATCCAATCATCTTCAAGGACGCTGGATGGCATCAAGGATCGGTAAAACTGATCGTCTGCGACGATCAACGTTCGGTCGACTTCATCCGGGCAGACATCGGTAGCCTAGGTGAAGTATGGCCAGGGACCAAGCTCGAGGTGGTGGACCGGAACTCCATCCCCCACCGACCAAGAGCTAGGGTCTGGGTTCCACTCGAACCACGCGATTCCGCCAAGGTGCTTGCCCTTATGGGCTTCCAAAACCCGGGCCTTCCTGTCAAAGACTGGAAGGTCATTGAAAACCCCCGTGGCCCCGATGAGGAGCCCAAAAAAACTGGCCGCTCCATGGTCATCTCGATGTCGGCTGAGTCTATCCCGATTCTCAGGGATAGAAACTTCCTTATAAACTTCGGCCTAAAGGAAGTTGAGTTGAAGCTCTTCAGAAAGGATGACCTTAGAACCGCTGCAGCCAACGTGCCCAGCTCCTCCGCATCATCCTCGGCTGACACCGATTCGCCATTAGAGGATCTGGATGCTACCATCGTGGAGAAGTCTGTATCAGCTATCAATGCCGCTAAATCTGATACAGATTAATCTACACCATTCAAAACTGGCAACCGCCAACCTAATGGTCCGCCTCATCGAGGACGGACTTGACATTGCCCTGATCCAAGAACCGTGGCTTCACAAGGACCGCGTATCTAAGCTCAGGGCTCCTGGTTATACCCTCTACTACGCGTAAGGTAAAGGTAAAATTAGAGCTTGCATTCTTGCTAAAACAAAGTTAAAACTTACTTTCATCCCCCAGCATAGCACAGGCGATCTTGCTGCAACGCAGCTATCTTCCATACGAGGAAACCAGCCTGCCATCAGCTGAACTACAACGGGTGGTCAAGGAAGCGGAGGAAAAGAAGAACGGAATTGTGCTAGGGTGTGACACTAATGCACACCATGATCTATGGGGCAGTACCGACACCAACCCTCGAGGTGAGTCTCTTTTCGGGTATCTAGTAGAAACTAACCTAGTAGTCTGCAATAGAGGGGATAGTCCAACCTTCATTGTTAAAAACCGGCAGGAGGTAATAGATGTTACCCTAGCCTCCCTTAATCTTTAAGATGCTATTTCTAAGTGGGCAGTATCGGATAGTGCATCATTCTCGGACCATCGGTACATATACTTTACTCTAGATTGTAGCTACATTCCCAAAAAAATGTTTTTACCGCAACCGGCGGAGAACGAACTGGGTTCAACATAATTCTATCTTGTCCGCGAATCTAGCAAGCCACGAACCCTCGCCACCGAGCGATCAGGCTGAACTAGAGTTGCTGAACAACGTGCTCACCTCAGCCCTGGATAGGGTTTTCGCGGGCTCCTGCCCTCCCACCATAGTGAGAGAAGGCAAGAGACCACCGTGGTGGTATAAGCAACTTATTGCGCTTCGCTGCAACTGCATGAAGGCCTTTAATAGAGCCAAAACAACGAAGCTAGATGCGGACTGGGAAGCATACAAAGACAGCCAAAGACTCTTTAAAAAGGAAGTTCGAAAGGCACAACGCAGCTCCTGGCGCAATTTCTGTGAGAAAATTAACAACACTAACGAGTGCTCCAGATTGCGGAAAGTCCTATCTAAATCCGCCCCTGTACCCTGTGTACTTAAAGACCCCAGTGGCCAATGGGCAGAATCAGAAGAATAATCACTGAATCTACTCATGGCTACTCACTTCCCTAGCTGCACGCCGCCTGTCAATGGTAATCCTGACTTCAGCAGGGACGCCCTTGTAGGCACCCTTCCTGCTGAAGTGGGCAGTAAACAGTTTTGAACCGCATAAGTCTCCAGGACCTGATGGCATCTTCCCGGCGCAGCTACAGAACGCCTTCGACATCGTCAAAGGCAGTCTGACGTTGCTTCTGGAAGGGTGCATAGCTCTTTGCAGCATCCCTTCATCCTGGACGAAGGTCAAGGTTGTTTTCATTCCCAAAGCAGGTAAGACCTCACACACAGCTCCAAAAGACTTAAGACCAATCAGTCTGTCCTCCTTTCTGCTGAAAACACTTGAAAGGATCATCGATCTTCATATCAAAAGCACTGTTGACCAATCGCTTATTTCAAGCTCTCAACATGCCTATCAAAAGGGCAAATCCACGGAGATCGCCCTCCATTCAATCGTCGGCTCGATTGAAAGGTCCCTTTCGTTCAAGGAATATACAATGGCTATTTTCCTTGACATAGAGGGGGCCTTTAATAACGTAGAAACCCGCTCGATTATTCAAGCCTTAAACAAGCTAAACATTAGCGAACAAACATGCCGCCTTATAGGCCACATTCTCACCTGCAGGAGGGTGACAGCTACGTTCGGCAGCAGCGCTGTCGAAAAACTTGTGCACCGAGGCACCCCTCAAGGGGGAGTGCTATCTCCATTACTTTGGAATCTTGTTCTTAATGAACTTCTGATTTCAATGGAACTTTCCGGATGCAAAGTCGTGGCCTATGCAGATGACGTCGCCTTACTCACTTCAGGAAGGTATCCCCAAACCCTTTCTGATGTGCTGCAACTCGCTCTACACAAACTAGTTGCCTGGACCAATAGTTGCGGTCTAAGCGTAAATCCGACGAATACGGAGCTAGTTCTATTTACCAGAAGGATTACGATACCTCTTATCACCCCCCTTATCTAAACGGCACTCCACTCGAGTTCGTCAAAAGTGCCAAATACTTGGGACTTATACTAGACAGCAAGCTTTTATGGCGGGAGAACATTGCCGAACGTGCTAGGAAATCCCTAGTGGCTCTCTACTCCTGTAGATGGGCTGTCGGCTCGAGATGGGGCCTTCAACCCAATATCATGCATTGGCTTTACACCGCGGTAGTTAGACCGATTATGCTATACGCCATTGTAGTGTGTGGCCGGCCCTGGACAAGAACTCCAATTTAAAGGCCCTTGAGAAGACTCAACTCCTGGCTTGCATTAGCATCACAGGTGCACTGAGGACATCTCCTATACTGCCGCTCTGCAAGTTATGCTTAATTTACTTCCTCTAGACATCGTCAGCAAGGAATATGCCGCTAATGCGGCAATCAGACTGAGGGAAGGGAAACACTGGAGGGGTCAATCAACTGGACATGCCAGCATACTCCTACAGACAAGCCCCTTACCCACAACTACTGATTATCTGCCTACGAAGATCGACTTTAAAAAAGGCTTTACAAACGAAATACCGGACAGAACCCTATGGGTCTCACGCAATGTCCTACACGAGGGAGCACTATCAATATTTACGGACGGCTCCAAAACACTAGAGGGAGTGGGCTCAGGGGTATTCTCAGAAAAACTAACCTTGAGCCTATCCTTCTCCCTCCCAAAACACTGTAGTGTCTTCCAAGCCGAAATCACAGCTATTCGCTAAGCCGCAGCTTGGTTGTTGGTTAATGCGATATCACATAGGGATATTGTAATATACATCGACAGTCAGGCTGCCATCAAATCCTTAGTATCCAGCGAAATAAGATCTAAAGCGGTGGAAGATTGCCGCGCATCTCTTAACGAGATAGCTGGACAGTACAACCTCACCCTTTGCTGGGTTCCGGGACACTGTGACATCCCAGGGAATTGTGCAGCTGACGAACTTGCAAGATTAGGCTCCTCTGGCGATGATAGTGTTAGTCTACACAACGTGCACGCACCGCTGACATACGCTAAACAAATCATCATTGCGGACGCAACAAGGAAAACAAATCATAGATGGAAGCATCTAGAATATTGTGATGTTGTCAGGCTTACTTGGCCAACACTGGATAACAAAAAATCCAGGGAGCTTCTGCGAATCAACAGATATAGTATCTCGTTGGTTGCTAATGTTATCACCGGTCATTGTATTCTGGGCAGACATGCGCAAAGACTTGGTCTGCCATACAATGACTTTTGCAGAAGCTGTAGGGATGAGGAGGAGGACGAGTACGTCACCCACCTTCTCTGCAGCTGCCCCGCCCTATCCAACCTAAGGATGGCGTACCTAGGAAACTACTTCCTCAACGATCTTAGCGATCTAAGCTGTATCAGCGCTGCTAATATTTTTAGCTTTATAAACGGCAGTAAATGGTTCACATGAGTAACCAGTAGAGGAACCCCTAAACACTAGTGGTATGCACAATGGGCCGAACAATGGCCTAAGTGTTTCTCTCAACGAGAGCCACTTTAACATAACACAACATAACATACTTTTCAATGAGCGTGTAATCATCCCAAAACTGTTACAGCCGCGCATCTTAAAGCAACTAAATAAGGGTCACCCAGGGGAAGAGCGCATGAAGTCTCTAGCCCGCAGCTTTGTATATTGGCCTGGTATAGATGATGAAATTAAGAGTTTTGTGAGGCAGTGCAATCAGTGTCAATTAGCTGCTCAATCTCCAAACAGAGTAGCACTAGCATCATGGCCTCTATGCACCAAACCGTGGCAGCGAGTCCACATTGACTATGCTGGTCCAATTTACGATAATTGGTTTTTAGTGGTAGTTGATGCCTATTCGAAATAGCCGGAAGTGATTGCAACATATTCTACTTCAGCCACAGTAACTATCAAGCTCCTATCACAAATATTTTCCAGATTTGGATTCCCTGAAACACTGGTCTCAGACAACGGATCTCAATTCAAGAGCCACCAATTTTATGAATTCTGCTTGGTCAAGGGAATCCATCATATCACTACAGCCCCCTACCATCCTCAATCAAATGGGCAAGCAGAGCGGGTGGTAGGAACTTTCAAAAATGCTTTTAAAAAATTAAAAGGGGAGGGAACTACCGAAGAAATAATTAATATTTTCCTTCTCTCTTATAGGTCCACACCTAGTAAAAGTCTCCACGGAAAATCACCTGCGGAACTGATGCTAGGAAGACCGATACGAACAACATTAGACCTACGTAGACCAACTCAACCTGAAGAACGGTTCAATACTACGCTTCAAGACGCACGATTCAACAAGAAACACAATGCAAAGCCGAAGTGTTTTAGTAAAGGGGATTCGGTATTCGTTAAGCAGCACTTCTCATCAAAGTTTATCTGGACGGCTGGCGAGGTTATCGAGCGCGTAGGACGTGTCAACTATAATGTTCTAATCTATCATCCGAGAAGGCTCATACGATCCCATGCTAACCAGATGAAGATTCGGGAACCATTAATTAATGCAAATAATTTCCAACTTCCATTGAAGATCTTGTTGGATGATTTCGAGATGACCCAAAATATGCAAATGGAGCTAGCAAACGAAGATGGCTCAACCACAGCAACAATCAACGATGTTCAGCAGATTCCACATCAACTCAACCTCTAGCAACAGGAGCTAGACCGACAAGAAATCGGAGACCACCACAGCGCTATATCTATGTACATAATTATACCCAATTAGATGTTGTACGTCTATCTTACTCAATCTTATAATAACTATAACTGAACTATACCATTTAATACCTACCGTTTATTTATATACTGAATTCTAACTACATAACTATTTTATAACGTAAAATAAAGAGTTAGTCGATCTAGTGCAGTCATTGCGTTTACATTTTGCCTCCTCCGCACAAAGCACAACAGAAAGGATAAACCAACTTTAAACGAAATATTTGTAACATTAACAGCCAAGAAGAAAACTAACCGCACCTATCAAATTGGTTGGTAAGCCTTCTACCTTCTCTCTCCACACCGGTACCGAAGGTGTTATGGTGGTACCGTTGAACTACCCTCCCTACTCACGAATGAGCAGAGTACCATGATGTTAGTCCACGTCATCTCAATCACCCCTACATTTCAATTTACTCACACATACTATGGCTATGATCCTGAAAATACTTGGCAAACAAAAATTTTGGATTCAAACACCATCAAACAAATCAAAGTATCAACTCCATTGCAAAAAGTTACTTGTAACATAGCAAAAAAAAACACACTTATTAGGTAGGTATATTTAAAAAAAAAATAATTTTAAAAATTGTTGACAACAACAATTTCCTTAGAAAATAATTAAAATAATTGACAACAACAATTGCTTTTAAAATTTAAAATATTTTTTTTTGTATTTGAGGTGTCAGTGTGTCACTACTCGATTTCTATCCAGTTTATTTTTTTTTTTTTTCAAAGTGCATTTCCCCATGACTTGTTTTGTTGTTAACTTCTTTCTTTTTTGTTACCTGTTGCTAATTTGTCGGTCACTACGACCAATATTCAAACTTCGTCGTCCAGGCATTTTATTCTTTTTTCAGTATTATATCACTGCAATTTGTATGTAGGTGCTAAAAAAGAACATTTCCCTTGGTTATGTTATTTGTGCCGGAAATCGAATGGAAATGTTATTTACTTATTTAAAATTGATTAAAAACTAATTTGGAGTTTTTGTCAAACAATTGTACTACAGGTACTATAGGTACTGAAATGTCAAATTCAAAAAAGTAGGTATAGACAACCAACGCCAACTATATTATTACAATTACATTTAATGTTGTTGATACAAAATTGATATGCAGGGAAATCGAACTTATCGTAAATATCTCCCAGCGCCACCTATCGTGTCCAAATTTTGGCAAAAGCTTTCTTTTTCTTTAGGTGTTATATGGTGTTAATTTGAGCTAAATCGGTCCATAAATAAGATTTTCAAAAAAGCGACCCCAGCGCCCCCTATAGGGTCTAAAATAAACATAAACCATCCGGAGCACCACGCAAACATATGGTGTGAATATATGGGGGATAGCTTCTGTGGTTCAGCCGTGATTGTCAGACATACATACGCACGAACGTTTTTATTTATTAAGATATCTACCTCTATAAAAAAGAACACATTTTCCTGTTTGTCCGCGAGTAGGGAGTAGGTACGTAAGGATACCTCAACAATATATATATCAATCGATTTGTCATGAGTAGCGGTATTACATAGGATGGTTTTTAGTTTTCTTAGTCCGTTATTGGGCCCTTAAACCCATTTTATATGATTGTTTAAAAAAAAAAAATACCTTTTTTTATTGTTTACACACATAGCTGAACAAATTTGAATATAACTTTATTCTAGTACACTTCCCGGTCAAGTGATTGACGAATCAATCATTATTCTGTGATTCGTATAACGGAAGTAAATAGCAAAAACATAATTATTTGTGACTTACATATTTCAAAGATATGCGTAGGTCATTGCAATCTACAGCCCACCAGTGGAGTGCGCCAAGGCTGCCGCTTCATAATTTCGTTGGGGACTATAATACATTTTTTTGGGGAGTACAGAACAAAATCAAAGTAATGTATTTTTAGTCAATAGTTTTTCAATTGGGACAGGTCGGTTTAGACAGCCTATGGCGGCTTTGTTGTTTTGGGTTGTTTTGGTGGCGTCTGTCTAATCTGGTTTTTATTTTAGTCACTGATGCCGAAACACCACGCCATAAGACTTTATTATCATAATGAATGTTCGTCAGTGCAATCAACAATCAGTTTGTTAAACACCGTATCAACATCTACCTATCCTTAAGGAATTTACAGGATCCGCAATTGTTTGTAACGACACGAATGTAACAAAATCAAGAATGGCAAAAAAAAAAATCATAATAAAACCATCCAGAAAGTAAAATTAGTTTTGCAATTTATTGGATAGAGAAAATGTCAAGGCATGTGAAAATAGTTAAATCCGAAGTTAAAAATAGGTTGGTTAGTTGTAGTACTTTCGGCAGCACTGGCCTGCGGACACATCCACGTTTATTGTACAATTTTTGTTTTATTGGATTGGTGAGGTGGAAAACTGTTGAAATAGAAAATTTCATCCCTCGGCATCTTAACACAGAAAGATACACTATCTTCTAAATTTGTTCAATAATATATACATTATGTTACTGTTTAGAAAAAACAAGAGAGAACAAAGAAACTAAGTTAAGTAGATAGAATTTCATTAAAGGTAATTGGGTTCATTGATATATATGAGCTTAAGTACATTGTAATATGAATTGTTTAAAATAGAAGGAAAAGTACAATGAAAATCAATAATAAAAAGAATCAAAAACATTGAAAATAATCTTCATCATCACTACCTCAAAGCGCCTCCAGATGCCGCCTAAGTCTGTTCTTGAACTGAGATGTACAGCTTATTACTCGAATGGATCGAGGTAGGGAATTCCACAGCCCAAATCCAAAAAATGGAAAGAAAAGAAGAAGAAGTAAAACAAAAAAATAAGGTAAAGTACCAGCTGAGGCTGCCAGAGGTTGGCGCCTCATCAGAAGAAGAACTGCTGGCCTCCAGTCAGGAGACAGTCGTTCGTCCACCAAGCAGTGAGAGTGCTAAGGCTATCACCTCAACTGCAAACCAGAAAGAAACCAAAACAAACACAAGTCCCCTGGGTAAGCTATTAAGAGCAAGTACCAAATGGCCCTTTTTATCTTAGGCAAGATAGCCAAAAATGAGGCCGACGGAAAGCCCCATGATAAAGACAATGTTTAAACCCGAGACTCTTTTGTCTTGGATGAATCGTAGGTGCATAAACCTAGATTATGTGAAGGAGCTTGCCTGATGCATGTATCAGTAAGCTGGGTGGTTCGGGGTCTCAGCAGACTCACTGAGAAGGTAAGGTAGTCTTGTAATTTTACGGTTCAAAATGCAACTCAATTTTATTAATCATTTTCACGCTATTTATACACGAATTCTTAGGCTAATTTTGCTTACATGCTAACATTGTTCATAAACATAAACCTTAATTGGGTCAATGGCTTACACGGCATTTTTCTGCATGCGAGTAAGCCAGTTCAATTAGTGCGTATGTCAGCTCGCACACATTTTTTTTGTTTTGCTTTATTTCAATGTTTGAACATTCTGCCCCGGGTTGAACAGAAGGTTCAACAAATTATTGATATTATGGATTTTATAAAAAATGCATATATAAGAATATCTATTCATCTAAGTTTATACTAAATCTAGCTCTATGATCCTCTGGTGGTTGATGTTCTTCATGGAAATTGGTTACTGTAGACTGCGTTCGTGGCTTAGGTATTGGTTGGCTGAATCGATTTAAATTTTTCACCTTCAGATAGTATCGACTCAGTAGCGTAATTCCAACAAGGAGTGATATTAATAGTCCAGCATATCCCATAGTATGGTGCAGATCGAGATGGTGTATTCCAAGAGACGTTTTGGCCATATTTATGTCGTTTCGTAGAACCTCCAGCTCAGCCTTGTGTATATGTAGTTCCTCCCTTACGATACTTTGCATCGATGGCTGTTTTGGGATTGGGATGTCGGTGATATTGCCTATTGGAAAGTATGACAATCTGGAGATAGTTGAGAAAAGGTTATGTGCTTGGATGGTAAAAAGTCCTTGTTTGATGACACATTGCCCTTGTATTTTAGCGATTCCAGATCCTTTAATGGTTAGTTGTGTTGTTGTTTGATCGCATACTAAATTGATGATTGTGTGCTCCTTTAATGTGTAAAACCACTCGTTGGGGTTATGTAGTTGTATCCAGTTGGGCCCATCATTGCACGGTATGACTTGGCATTGACTTGATGGTGGTAGATGATTGAGAAGTAGAACTTCGCATGCGCTAATAGAAGCTCCTCGTTGGTATATTGGACTAGGTTGTCTGCATAAATGTCTGCCTTCGTGAATTGAAACACAGTCACGGATTTCCTCATTAGTCAAGGGGAAGTATTGGTCTCGATGTAGGTTGATTATTAGGAATGGAGTGGACGGCCTGATGGTAGTGCATGTATTGCCCAAGAAGACTGGCACCGATATGGTCTTAAAGATTTCAAAGTCCTCCGCTGTTACTAACGGAATTTTTAACTTGAAGATAATGTGGTTACTTGTTAGCCGTCCTTGAATAGTCATTAAACTATATAGGCTTAATAAATTCTTTGCTTTTACTGGAAGTCTCAGTGATTGTGGTAAATATTCTTTAATTTTTGTTAGCTCCTCCTTAAATTGAGCTACGGACATAAGGAGTGGCGATATTTTTCCATGCTGGGAGCTTGTTAGAACATCGATGATTGATCCTTGAATCCTTTGAACATTGGCAATAATTGTTAAGGTTTGAATTGATAGAGATGTGAACAGCTGTGAAACCTTTTCGTGGTACAGCTCCTCTGCTATTCCGTTATATCGTATTATGGTGTTATTAATATGCGACTGCAAGTATTCGAATTGAGTTGAAATCGTTTCTTGATCTCGTTTCATGATGTTAGTTGTGGCTTCCAAAAAGGAGGTTTGATTTTTTATCATATGAAGCAGTTGATTCTCATTTGATCCAATAGCATCAATGGTCTTAGACATTTTTTCGGCATAGTCCGAATCCAAAACTCCGAACAGTGTGTTTGCTATGTTTCCTACTATATTAAGAGCCCCCCTTTTTTTTCTTTGGGCGTTGTCGGCTGGTGTTAGTAGATCGCTAGTTTTGATTAATTCGCTGGTTAAGTGTTGTACTTGAGTAATGATTTTAGAACATTGATCCTGACTATTTAGTGAACTGCAGACTTCGGACAATCTTGAACTTATATTTCGTAGTATGCCAAGCTCCTTCCAATATAGCTGCATGTCATAATAGGCGATTATATTCCATTCACTAAATATGATATTTACTGTTCCCAAATTTTCTAAATATATACCAGGTTGCGATGTAAATGGGGTCAGCTCTACTGGTGCTCCATGGATCGTTGGTAGCGTCATTAACACTACTAGTATTGTTGTAATGGCTGACAATCGTGATCGTTTCCGAGGGATTTCTTCCTTGCGATGGCGAGTACTGGTTAGCTCAGCCACATTTCCCATTGCGTTGATTTTTTCATCGTCCTTCCTTGGGCAAGATTGGGTTGCGTATCCTTCCGATAGCCTCTCTTCTATTGGTAGGGGAGATAACCTATGTATCGCTCGTTTGAATATGCCCGACGAGGTCTTAACTTCGACTACTCGGATCAGGCCATCATTTCCCTTAATAACCTTTAGTATCCTACCGAGAGGCCATTGCAGCGGGGGCAAGTTGTCTTCCTTAACTATGACTAGCATTCCCTCCGTGATCTGGTGATTATCTTGCTTCCATTTATACCGATGCTGCAATTCATTCAAGTACTCTTGCGACCATCGCTGCCAAAACTGATTCCTTAATGCTGTTATAGTTTTCCATCGTTTTTCCAGTCCGAGTTCCGTTGTTGTTTGTGGTTTGGTGATATTCACCAACGGTTCACCTATTAAAAAGTGCCCTGGTATCAATGCACTTAGGTCGGTGGGGTCCGATGATAAAGGTGTGAGGGGTCTCGAATTCAATATGGCTTCTATCTTTTTTTTTAATAATATTCTTTTTTTTTTTTTTTTTGATGATTCCAAATTCCGTTTGAGAAAATGTTTAGCAGATTTCACCGCCGCTTCCCACAGACCACCGAAATGTGGGGCTCTGGGAGGTATGAAGTGAAATTGGATGCCCTTTGTGTGGCAAAATGTAGTGATCTTCCCAACGGATGTCTCATCATGGATACATAATTCGGCTTCCTGGAGTTGATTTCTTGCACCGACAAAATTTGTAGCGTTGTCGCAGTACAAGTTTTGACATCTCCCTCGTCGTCCAACAAATCTTTTGAGCGCCCCTATGAACGCTTCCGTTGTCAAATCACTAACGATTTCAAAGTGGGTGGCTTTTGTAGCGAAACAGCAGAATACTGCCACATATGCTTTCGTTGGCTGTTTTCCCCTGACTCGATAATGAATCCATATTGGTCCGAAGAAATCCACTCCTGCGTTGCAAAATGGTCTCGCTGGTTGCACTCGGTCGGCTGGTAGATTTCCCATGATTTGATTCATTAACTTTGGTTTGGCTCTAGAGCAACGAACACAATTCTGTACCACCGATCGTGTTAAGGTTTTCCCTCTTATTGGCCAATACCTCTGGCGGGCTATTGTCAATAATCCTTGCGGCCCGACATGCAAATTCCTGATATGTAAATCAGTGAGGAGCAGCTTTGTAGTTGCATTAGCACAAGGGAGTAACAATGGGTGTTTTGCATCAAAGTCCAGCTGGGATGCTTGTAGTCGTCCGCCAACTCGGATCATGGATGCCTCATCCAGAAAAGGGGTTAAGCTGCTTAGTGGGCTATTGTTGCTAACAGTTCCATACTTGATTAGTTCCTTGAATTCCTCCTCGAACCCTTGATGTTGGGCGTCTCTGATGATCGCCATTAGCGCAACCTCTAACTCTGCGGTGGAGAGATGTTGAACAAAATATGACCTATGCTTGATTTTGATCTCAAAATCATTTAATTCTCTGATTGAATTAGGCGAAACCTCCTTGTTCTTATGTCCTCCTTTACGTGTATTAGATATGAACCTCATAGCATATGCTGTAATGCGCTGTAGTCTTGTAAAGGAATTATGATGATCTATAGACTCCAGTATGGTACTGTACTTTTCCGTGACCGCTAGCGCGTTGACGAATACAACGAGCGCCTGAAAAACAACCCAAGGCAGGCAACGAAGCGAATCAGATCTCAAGATGAGACCTCCCATCGCCCGGCCCCAAAAAAAAACCAAGGCAACCGTAGGTACGGCAGCCGTCAACAAGCCAAGTTCATCGGCAGCCAGTGTGGTCCAGAGGAGACCCTTCACCGAGGTCGTAAGGGATCACCTTCAGGTCGCATTGGTAGACGAACGCTCCACAAATGGGAAATCCACAGCAAAGGCGTGGGGAAGCATTGAGGCCAAGCTTTCCGACATGGTACTGGACCACCTTTTGAAAAACCAAGGGGGACCTCTTCCAGACTTTGACTCCGCCGAGGTGGTGAGGGGGTATCGGGTGATCAAGTGCGCCGACCAATTTTCCAGGGATTTCCTTAGCGAGTGCGTTGCTAAGGTTAGCGACGCCTGGGACGGTTTGAAGCTCAAACTCATCCCAGCTAACGACATCCCGAGGAGACCCAGGGCCCAAGTAGAAATTGCTGGTTGTAGTGTGCACGCTGTTCCCACATTTCAGACATGTTACCGTAACAGTAATGTGTGTATAATGTATCAAAGTGCGTAATGTTTGCACTGCAGGATGTAACGTTGACCAAAGTGGGGAATAAGTTTTACCTCATAAAATTACTATTTTGGGAAACACACATAATGGGATTTTGGCTGTGACTTGTAACCCAAATGTGTCCGAATTTTAGTGAGCTGTCAAATTTGTTTTCATGTGTTTGTAAGTTGGTTCGCACGAAACAGAAAATGTGAAATAGAAATACTGATACCAATATAAAACGTAAACACATCCTTCCCTCTTTAATGGGGATGCTAAAGTACCTAAACGAACAAAATGTCATGAAAATGGTAAAGCAGGTATAATATTATGCGAATTTAATAATTGCATATCTTCGTACCCGAATGCAAAATATTCAAACGAAAATCAGTTTTACCACAAATATCAATAAGTTGTAGTGGCAAAAACTCACGCGCTCATGAAATATTGAGTATTTATAATATTCGATTTTATTTTCAAGCTTCGTTTCTTTTCCCAGGGACAATTTTTTTTTCTTTTTTCTGATAATGGATCCCAATTAGAATCAGAAGACGGCCATTTGCCTGCCATATGGATTTCTTTAGGAAGAATCACAGGGTGCATGCACAATGTTGTTTTGTGTGCGTTTATTATTAGGCCAGTTTTTTTGAGCTTCGAACTCAGCAAAGCAAAGTAAAGTAGGATTTTTAGCACGCAAAGTACAACAACTACGATAGACTTGACAGTTCGAGACTCGAAATAGTTGTTGTAATTACGTGCTGAAAATCCTGCTTTACTTTGCTTTGCTGAGATAGAAGCTCAAAAAAACACGGCTATTATTGTGTCGTAATTAATTTAAATAATTCATTCTTTTAAATTCTAACTTTTAATGAATGAGAACATGTAAAAAAAAGGTTGGTGAAAATAATAAGAAAGGGATTTGCAAATGTTATGATGTTTCCGCCTCTAACTTTTGGTAATGCGATTTTGGTTTGCTGAAATCTATATAATAAAGTGAATATTTTTACATGTTACTATTGTACTGATATATAACTTTAATAAATATAACGTTTGTAGCTCTTTGTAGAAGGTTTGTGATATTTCTAGCATTATTACAATTACAAAATGTATGTAACATGCTATTTATTAAAATATATTGATAACATTTGATACAAGTGTTACATCGTAATGCGGAGCTGTAAATAGTTCTGCTGTAGAGACTGTGAGTCAGTCGATTCGTAGCCGTTGAAGAGGCAAATCAATAAATAACAACTAGAAGTAACCAAACGGTGTCGTGTTTTACTTTGCTTTTGGTTTCAGTGGTTTTTGCTATTTGGGTTGTCGCTCTACTCGGTCGTTTCTAATACAAGTTGGAATATTTTTTTATGTACCTACATATTTCCATTTTGTTACAATTTAATCTGCTGCAGTTTTATGTAGCCAAATAAAAAAACATTCTCATTTTTGTCCTACTAAAATACTGAAACGTCGAAAAGCAGCGCGGTGCACATAGTAAAAGTAAATTTAAAATTTTATTCGACGTCGTGCTACAACGGCAAACAATTTTCAGTACACTGTTTAAAATGGAAATTAATTCTTTAGGAGGAAAACTCATTAAAAGATATTAGTATTCTTATAATGAAGTCTCTATATTACAATATTTCGATTCTTTTTAGATAAATTCATTGTTCATCATTTGACTATTCACGATATTTTTTTAATGCCACCCTATATTCCCTTTTACGATTGGTGCTCAATGTCATATAATATTCTCCGTGCACACCGCTCGCCTTATTCAAAGGAGCATGTTACGTGTGTGAGTATAAATGCTCTACCTACTTCGTCTGTGTACACCTACAGCAGACATTAGTTTGTTGTATGTGTGAAGATTGTTTGCAAATAAAAGCGCCAAAATACTATGGTAACTCTCGGTGGACACAAATTAGACTTTGCGCTGTCAGTTCGCCTAGTTGTTAAGTGGAAACATAAAACAGCAACCTCGCAGGTTTTGTGTGTGTTGAAATGTAACTTTAAAGGACATTTGTAGCTTTGAGGCCATTAATGGTAACACAAGTGTCAAATAGTTACCACCTTATTGGAATGGAGCTTATCGACACAAAACTGAGTCTAATATCCCGTTTGGCGACTATAATTCAATATAATAGTCACAAATTTCTACTTGGGGGCCCGCATTTGGTTGCCCAATATGAAGATAGAAGGGGAAAGGCTTCTCCAATGTCTCAAACTCCACAACCCGGCGGTTCCAATGGATGACTGGTCAGTCATAAAGGCGGAGGAACCCCACAAAAACACAATGTCCTTCCTGCTACTCATAAATAACGAGTGCCTGGCCACTCTCGAGAAAGCAGACCACAAACTTAGGTTTGGCATACGGCATGCTAAGCTCAAAGTTTTTATCTCCTCTGGTCCTGATGATGATGCGGACATCGTCGAAACCGACAAGTTGTTGGAGGACCTCTTACTAACAGAAAAAAACACAAATAATGCTGAAAGTCGTTCAGATTAACTTGAGGCACTCAAGGTGTGCCTCCGACAATCTGAAGGTTTTTCTAAGGGAGGAAAACGTGGACATCGGCATTATCCAGGAGCCATGGGTGAGAGATTCGTCCATAAAGGGGCTTCAAGACAGACAATACAACATTTTTTACAAACATCAGGCCACAGGTAAGCCTAGAACTTGCATACTCGCTAAGAAACATCTAAAAGGTTTTTTATGTCCCAATCTTAGCTCAAACGATTTAACAGTGGTTAAACTGTACCTGGCATCAGCATACATGGCACATAGGGTACAAGCGCCGCCAGCGGAAGTGGAGCAGCTCATAGCCGCAACAACAAGCAAGGACAACCTACTATTAGGTTGTGAAGCCAACGCCAGGCATACATTATGGGGGAGCTCAGAAGATAATGAGAGAGGTGAGTCACTTTTTGATTTTCTTTTAACTACTAACCTGTCTGTCTGCAATAAGGGCACGACTCCAACCTTCGTTTTCCCGAGTACGGGAACTTTCCGGGGGTGGGAAGAGGTCCTAGATATCACACTAAAAACAAACAACGATAGCTTTAGATTCGAAAACTGGAGAGTTTCCAATCTGGAGTCACTCTCATACCACAGATGGATCCTCTATGACTTGGGTCTCGAGGTTGAGACTAGTAAACCATTTAGAAAACCAAAGAGAGTTAATTGGACCAAGTTTGGTCAAGTCCTTCGGACAAAACTCAAAAATACACCTGAAAGACACACTTTAGCAATCGAAGAACTGGAGGCAAAGGTTAAGACTTTCGAGAACGCAATGGTTGCGGCATACAAAGTCTCCTGCCCAGTTAAACGTAGCAAAAAAACACTTCCCCAATGGTGGAACGAGTATCTCTCCAATCTCAGGCAGATGACCAGAGCGATTTTCAATATCTGCCACAAACACAAATTCTGGCAGCCTTATAGGGACTGTCTTAGTCTTTATAAAAAAGCCATCAAGGCATCCAAAAAGGAGGCCTGGATGGATTATTGCCATTCAATAGAAACCCTTAAGGACTCCGCCAGGCTTAGCAAAATTCTGTCCAAGGAACACTCCAACCCTTCCTTTCTAAGAAAGTCAGATGGAGGTTGGACTGAATCCTGTGCGGAGACACTTACTTACTTAAGGTGGCGCTACAGTCCGGGGTGGACCTGGGCCTCAACAAACAAGCGTCTCCAGCCAGCGCGATCTTTAGCTAGCTGTCTCCAGTTTCGCACGCTAAGTTGGTTAAGGTCCCCTTCCACTTGCGTGCGCCACCTGAGTCGCGGTCTTCCTCTACTGCGCCTTCCCTCGGGTATGGATTCGAAGATCTTCCGGGCCGTAGCATTCGTGTCCATTCGCTCTACATGACCCAGCCACCTCAGTCGTTGGACCTTCACTCTTCTGACTAGGTCGATGTCGCTGTACAGCCCGTACAGTTCGTCGTTAAATCCCCTTCTCCATTCACCGTCAATGCAGACGGGACCAAAAATAACACGAAGAATTTTTCTCTCGAAACAACCGAGAGTTACCTCATCCGCTTTTGATAGAGTCCATGCCTCTGCGCCATATAGCAGAACTGGGATGATAAGGGTCTTAAAAAGGGTCACTTTAGTTGTTCGAGAGAGGGCTTTGCTACTCAATTGCCTTCTTAGCCCAAAGAAACAGCGATTGGCAAGAGTAATTCTACGTTTAACCTCAGCGCTGGTGTCGTTGTCTGAGTTCATAGCGGAGCCTAGGTAGACAAAGTCCTTAACCACCTCAAAGTTATATCTGTCTATTGTAACGTTCTGTCCGAGCCGTCGGTGTTGGGTGTCCTTTTTAGTTGACAGCATATACTTCGTTTTGCCCTCATTAACCGCCAAATCCATCTTCGCCGCCTCAGTCTCAATACTCACAAACGCGCCATTAACATCACGCTGCGTTCTGCCAATTATGTCAATGTCATCGGCGTATGCGAGTAATTGGACGGACTTTTGAAAGATAGTGCCTCTGGTGTTGGCGTTTGAGTTTTGCACTATTCTTTCAAGAACGATGTTGAAGAAGTCACATGACAGCGCATCGCCTTGTCTAAATCCTTTTTTGACATCGAAGGTCTCGGTAAGTTCTTTACCGACCTTGATGGAGCAGCGTGCATTCTCCATCGTCATCCTGCACAAACGGACGAGTTTGGCAGGGATGCCAAAACTAGACATTGCTCTGTATAGTTCGTCCCTATAAATGCTGTCATATGCGGCCTTAAAGTCGATGAAAAGGTGGTGGGTATCGATTTGAAGTTCCTGGGTTTTCTCCAAGATCTGCCGCAGTGTGAATATTTGGTCTATGGTGGACTTTCCTGGCCTGAAGCCACACTGATATGGACCAATCAGGTTGTTTACGAAAGGCTTCAGGCGTTCACACAAAACGGCAGATAAGATCTTGTAGGCAATGTTTAGAAGACTGATACCTCTGTAATTGGCGCAGTTCAGAGGGTCTCCTTTCTTGAGGATCGGGCAAACAATGCTGAGGTTCCATTCATCGGGCATACTTTCCTCCGACCATATTTTACAGATGAGTTGGTGCATGCTCCTAACCAAGTCATCGCCTGCCGCTTTGAACAGCTCGGCGGCTAGGCCATCTGCTCCAGCGGCTTTGTTGGACTTCAGTTTAGATATAGCTACCTTCACCTCGTCCAGGTCGGGTGGACGGTATTGTTGATCCTCATCGTCCAGGTTGAACGGTTCATTCTGCCTGACAGCGGAATTTAAGTCGTCATCGCCGTTAAACAGTCTGCAGAAGTAGTTCTTCCATATCCTCAGCATCGACTGCGATTCTACTACGATGTTCCCTTGTTCGTCCTTGCAGGCTTCGGTTCGGGTTCTGTAGCCTTGTGAAGTTCTTTTTACCCTTTGGTAGAACTTCCGAACCTCATTCCTGTTGTAACATCTCTCTATTTCATCGATCGCGCGCTTCTCATGCTCTTTCTTTTTTCTCCTTAGAAGCCGGTGTTCGTCTCTTCTCTTCTGCGCGTAGAGCTCACGAGCAGCTCTGGTCCTCCTTTGCAGCGCCGCTTTGTATGCCTCTTGCTTCGCTGCATGTGCTTGCCGGCACTCGTCGTCGAACCAGGGGTTTCGTTGTGGCGGTCGGGTGAAACCCAGCACATCAGAGGCGGCGTCTCTGATGGCTTTTTGGCAATGTTGCCACTGGTCTTCAATACTTGATGCTGGCTGCATAGGACCTCTTAAGAGATTGAGAGAGACTCGATCGGAAAAGGATCTGGTGATCTCTTGCGATTGTGCCCGTCCGATGTCAAACTTCCTCCCAGTATTTACTTGTTTTGGCGGCGTTCGGGATATCCGAAGGCGTACCTTGGCTACAACAAGGTAGTGGTCCGAGTCAATGTTGGCCCCTCGGAACGTTCGGACATCCATAATACTGTAGGAGTGGCTTGCGTCGATCGCAATGTGGTCAATCTGGTTGACGGTTGATTGATCAGGAAATCTCCATGTGCCCTTATGAATATCGAGATGCGGGAATCGCGTACTTGCTATGACACCATTTCGCCCCGCCGCGAAGTCGATCAGCCTGAAACCGTTATCGAAGGTGGTATCGTGTAGGCTGTACCTTCCGACGGTACTACCAAAGATGCACTCTCTTCCTATCTTTGCATTAAAATCACCTAGGACAATTTTAATATCATAGTTAGGGCACTGCTCGTATGTCTTGTCTAAGAGCTCGTAGAACCCATCTTTGGTGTCGTCGTCTTTCTCCTCAGTGGGGGCATGGGCGCATATCACGAATCCACATCCAAATAAGCGCTGTTTTTGTTGCCGATAGCAGTCGCCATAATACGTATGGCAGTTTTTCATCTTCTTCTTGCCCGGTCCATCCCATCGCACTTCTTGGATGGCGGTTAGGTCTGCTTTATAGCAGTTCAGGGCCTTCGCTAACTGTTCGGCTGCACGCGGTCTGTTAAGGGACCTAACATTCCACGTGCAGATCCGAAATTCGTTGTGCTTTGTTCGTTTGCCTGGTTCGTCAACAGTAAAATCATCCGTATCCGAGGCTTGTTGTCATTCCGGAACTTTTATTTTTCTTCCGTAGTCGGGCAGTTACCCCGGCGTACAACCCCCAACCTGGAGGGCCAGACCCTTTGTTGGACCCCTTGGACGAAAGGGACCGGATTCCTCCAGTGTCAGTAACCCATTTCGGGGATGTGAGAGCTGCCGTTGGCCCATAAAGGGTTCATCCGCCACCATCTCTATTTCAGGACCCTGACTAGTCCTGAAAAATCCTCACTGACCTCAGCTCCAAATATGTCGGATTAGCTCAAGTAAGGTATCTGTCATCCTGACTGTTGACGACACCGTTGATTCAGTCTATTGAATTCATCCGCGGTACGTCCTCTTTCTGAGGAGCTCATGTAAGACTTCTGCGACTCGTTCAGTCAGTCTTTCCGACAGAGCATTATAGTGTTGCTATTTTCTTCGTGTTCAAAACTCGCGCTTATAAGTTCAGCAAGTCACGCCCGGATGGTCAGACCAGTACCCGGTGGTTACCACTGGGAGGTAAAATAAGCACAGTTGATATAATGGGTGATTTTTTAAGAGGTTTAGAACTTTTTAAAAAAAAAAACACAAAAAATTTGAACCTTGCAATATAATGTTTAAAGATAATTTCATGCAAATGTTGACCGCGGCTGCGTCTCAGGTAGCCCATCCGCTGAGTCCAATTTTGGCATACTCTTTCACACATATCGGCCGGTATCTCACGAATGAATGCATGGATGTTGGCTTCCAGTGCGTCAATCGAAGCGGGCTTGTCCCTATACACATTAGCCTTGACATACCCCCACAAAAAATAATCTAATGGTGTCAAATCGCACGATCTAGGCGGCCAATTGACCGGCCCGAAACGTGAAATTAACTGTTCACCAAACTCGCCTCGCAATTGCGCCATTGTTTCGCGTGCTGTGTGGCATGTGGCACCGTCTTGTTGAAACCACATATCATGCAAGTCAAGAACTTCCATTTCGGGCAAAAAAAAGTTTGTTATCATCGCTCGGTAGCGTTCACCATTGACAGTAACGCTGCGATTCGCATCATCTTTGAAGAAATATGGCCCAATAATGCCGCCGGCCCATAAACCGCACCAAACAGTGGCTTTTTCGGGATGCATTGGTAGCTGTTGCAATGCTTCTGGCTGATCTTCACTCCAAATGCGGCAATTTTGCTTATTTAGTTACCCATTCAACCAAAAATGAGCCTCATCGCTGAACACAATTTTTCGATAAAAAAGCGCGCGATGAACATTTCGAACCGAGCACGAATTTTGATAGTAAAATTCAATAATTTGCAAGCGTTGTTCATTTGTAAGACGATCCATGGTTAAATTGCAAACCAAACTGAAGCTGTTTGACAGTGACACAAGGTACTAAACACACGTCAGCTGTCAAAACCAGTGTTGCCAAAACCAAACCAGCTAAAAAATCACCCGTTATAAGATTGCGATAATTCCAAGCCTTTCTTGACAGTCGTCACAAACAGAATAAAATATCTTCTTACCAAAGTTTGGACGGCTTGTAGGTACCTTTTTGCAACAATTCTCAGTACCTTAGGCGACACAGGTAGATATTTTATTGCAACCAAACCCTTTTCAAACTCTTTGCAAAAAGAGTTTGTTTACCGAGAATGAGGATCTCTAATGAGACAATGGTTGGCGTGAAAAGGTTCGCTTCGCGGAAAATATAGTTATAAAAATAGAATTATCAGAACTCAGCAAAATACATGCAAAATAACAAGTTTATTAACTTCTGGAGGAGTAACATCCTAACAGGTAGTACGAAAATATGTGTGCATAAAAATTGCGTTTTATATTTTTCAGTTATAAGCCATACAATTTGTTTTCAAACCCGGAAGCGATAAAATTCTTACACGCTTCCTACGTGCGATTGTTATTTATTCTGAAATGAATGAGCCAGCTATTATTTCTATTTTCAAAAATATTCACTTGCTAACGACGCAATAGTGACGTTATATGAAAAGTTACAACAGCTGGGCACCGCCAGGTTGATGCCAATCAGAGTCTACCCGATTCATACACACCCAACCATTATGTAATTCGGTGAATTAAAATTCTTTATTCAAAACTCATACTCATACAATAGAAATAACTGAAGTGCATATAACAATATTGATGTGTTTCAAACAAACCGCTATGATTGACGTGTCGGCCAACCTTTCGCTTTTTCACTAAAGTGCTTTCACGACGTAAAAAGCGAAAGGTTTGCACACACGTGAGCACGCCCCATACAATTGACCATGTGAGTAACATGGGAGTTCAAGATTGATGCCTCAAATAGTCAGCGATTGTCCTTAACCTTCACATGGACAGTATCTACACGTGTAGATATTTCAATTTTCATCTCTAAATATCTATTTGGTTTATTGTTCGATTTAAAAACAGTTTCGAATCAGTGACTAAATTTATGACTTATTGTAGATTATTATGAAAAAGTAACTGTGAGAATGTCTTTTCAAACTATTATTTAAGTTTTGTCTTTTTTTTGTCTTACACGGACAGTATCTACACATGTAGATATTCGTTGACGTTGTATGAAAACTGTTTGGTTTCGATACGAAAATTCATATGTTCACCAAAACTATACAAACCTATACACATACTATAATGTGCGCAGATGAGTGCACATCTTTAAGACCTTTAGTAACTGGATTTCGGAAGCACAAATGCCTTATCCCGGAGCATATTACGCGCCCCTTCACTTTGCAAATTTGGTAGGTTTCTGTACCACTTAGTATAATCCTTACCAGTCTAAAAATGACGTCCTACTTCCGTGTTGCCTGATCCTTCGCTTTCAGCGATGACGTTCTCGCACAGACCCGTCTACCGATAGGTACATTATCGTCTTGACCATCAGAATCAGAATCGCAATCATTACGTAGTTCTACTGTCTACAGGCAAAAAGATGTCATCAGGGTCAGCATCTATCTCATAGTCGTCCAATTTTTCATGGAACAGCCTAACAAAAGAATCGTTATTCCGATTTTTAATTTGTAAACCTTGCTGGCACTGGTTAACCTAGATAGCTGATGCTGAAAGGTATTCAAAATACCTTTCGGCTCTCCGCATTTTCACAAAAATTAAGTGTTTTACGACCAACTACTCGCTGAAAAATTGCGTTCTAAAATTAACTTTTTCGTGAAAACTTTTATTAGTATTGATTTTTTTTGCGGTGTAAATAATGGGCTTTGTTCTTCATAAGTAACGCACTCCCAATAAAAGGAATGAGTACAAAAAAAAACGTTTATTGAAGAATAACGGGACACTAGAAAGAATAACAGAGAAGAACCCCCAAGTAAAGCCAATAAGTGGAAAAGCTAATCTTGAAAGGCAAGAGACAGAAAAATGCACTCAAAACAAAGCAAATGAGTGAACAAAAACTTATAATATTGGAACAAAAAAACCGTTATTTCGGAAATAGGCACACGGAGGCCAAAGAAAATAAAGAGAATGAGTGCAAAAAGCTAATATTGATAGAAAAACTCTAACCTGCTGAACAAAATCATATAGAATACTTGCAATTTTTTTTTGTATCTACACGTGTAGATACTGTCCATGTAAGTACATTTAAATTTCTTTTCATGTGAGGGTTAAGACGCAATGGTAAAATTTTCCGCGAAATGAGAATGTTTGCCTTTGAATTTATCACCCAAAATCGTAACTTGCATGTCATTTGATTTATGATTCTTTACAATCAAATCAAACGATCCGTTTCAAAGTTTCGGCGCATTAAGTTTGCGCAACAAAATTATAACTGAGCTTCACACCGAAGGAATTATGTATATAGGTACTAGCTGACCCGGCGAACTTTTTTCCGCTCGAATTCGTTAATGTAATGAAAATAATAATTCCGAGCATGCACAATGCACATGCTTTTTTATGCAATTCGGTCAATTGAAATTCTTTATTCAAAAGTTATATTAAATACTCGTACTATGGCACTTTAAAAGAAAAGAAAAAAAAAACAAAGTTCGATCCTTAAGTCGTATTGCGCTAAATTAACAAAAAACAACTTCTGCTAGCTATTGTAACTGCATTTTGTTGTTTTACCTGCCTTCTAGGCAAAATTCCGATACTTGAGGAATAGTTTTTAGAAAATAGGCATAATTTTTCGTGAATTGTTTTTTTTTTTACAATCAATCCACACAAATACATTTTGAATTTGGTAAATCTGGTACATTCTTTGATCAAAGTTGCATTACAAATTTTTATTTACAACTGTTTCAACCGAATTATGTATAATGTATTATTGTTATTGTATTATTATACATATTATAGAAGATAATACAGTGGCCTACAGCGTTACCTGTTGAGAATTTTCTGATTTTTCTGTTTTCCTAAAAAATCCCTGATTCAAGACGAACAAAACAAAAATCATTCAAATCGGTTGAGCCGTTCTCGAGTTTTTACCTGACTAACGCACAGCAATTTCCTTCCACCTGTAGAGACACAGGAATCTCAATTTTGACTTCGACGGAAAGGCTGTCGGGTCACCAAAGCAAGGCACGATTGCTTGTTTAAGCCAGTGCTTAGCTCGTTGGTATGGTGGGATTTTGTGCTTGTCTTGCGGACTACCGTACTATTACATGCCTGAACATTTTTATAATTGGGAGTACTAAAGGGATAAGAACGAAATATTTGTAACTTTAACAGCCAAGAAGGAAACTAATCACACCTATTAACTTGGTTGGCAAGAATTCTCCCTTCTCTCTCCACACCGGTACCGAAGGTGTTACGGTACCTTTGAGCTGCCCTCCCCATAACCCTACTCACGAATGAGCAGAGTACCATGGTTGTGAAAACTCAAAACGTTCAACAACTCCTGTTGCTTGTCATCATTGTCCACGTCATCTCATACATACTAATGCAGGGATCCTGAAAATGCCATTTGACAAACAAAAATGATGGATTCAAACACCATCAAACAAATCAACCAATCTACTAAATTCAAAAAGTCACTTTATGTACCATAGTAAACATAAACAAACTAGGTACTTATTTGGTATATTTAAGAAAAAAAAATTCAAAATTGTTGACAACAACAATTTGCTTGAAAAATAATTAGAATAATTGACAACTACTCGATTTCTATTGAGTTTATTTATTTTTTTTTTTTTCAAAGTGCTTTTCCCCATGAAAAACGAAATGTGTGCCTGCAACGCCACCTATTGAGAATTTTCCGACTTTTCTTTCTTCCTAAACCTGATACAGCAATACGAACAAAACCAAAAAAGAATCATGCAAATCGTCTCAGGGGTTATCGAGTTATAACATCATCGAGTATCACCCCGAAAGAATTTATATTATATAGAAGATTGATAAAATATCACTTTTTTTGTTCCATTAAATACATCCAATAGAAAGCATTAGAATAAAATATATAATTCACTGTTTTAAGTTGCTTAATAACCGAAATAGTGCTTTCTTAAGTTGCAGCCAAATCTTGTCCTTTGTGATAAAAACACAAAATTTGAATTGGATTAGATAGCCAAGAATACCATGCTTTGCAGAAATTGTGTTTTTGTTGTTAGAAATTGTTTCAAAGGGATTATGCTTTAACCGATTTCACCGATTTCAATGTGCTGAGTTGTAGACGTGTTTGAAATTATTGCGGAAGAAAAGCTAAAAAACAATAAAATAACTTTCTTAAAATATTATATCCGTTCGGATAGTGAATAAGATAATCTAAACTGGAACAAATAGCTGAATTAGTTTATCTATCAAATGACGCAGTGCTATAAATGCAAAAACTCCATTCGCGGAGAATCTGGTGTAAGATGTGACGGTGTTTGCGGCAAAATTTATCACAACGCAGTAAAATGTAGCGGTATACCTAGATCAATACACTAATAATATTCTGGGAACGAATGATATGATTAAATTCATGTGTGAGGATTGCGTTTTGTATATTCACAACGTCGACATGGTTCTAAAGGAAATGCAAGAAATTGTCAGAAAAAATGGAAATTATCTTAAAGAATATAGAATGGAATTTGATGAATCACTTAAAAAAAATGAATCGGAAATTAAAAATTTACTCGAAGTAATCGAGGCACGGTACACTGACAGGTTGAGAGACATGAAAACTGCTCAAGAGGCGTGTGAGAGAAGTGTAGTAGAAATAAAAAAATAAGCGAATTCAGCGAATGCTTCAAAACACAGAGCGAAAAAATATATAATAACGTAAATAGTTTTGTCAATAATAACGATAAGGTCATAGAAAGTGTGATAGAAATAAAAAAAGACATAATAAAGGAAATAAAAAATAATGAGGTCAGCGGACCGGACTGACCTATGCAGCTGCGACAGCATTAAACACAAAAAAACCTATGGGAGCAAGTGCACCAGTCATACTGAGGCCAAAAACAAAACAAGAGAGTGGAAAAACAAAAGATGAAATTAAAGAGCATATTAAACCATCAGCTTTGAATGTAGGAGTGAGTGGTATTTCTGATAGGCGAAATGGTGCAGTTGCGATTGCGATTCGTTGCAAAAACAACAAAGATCGTGATGTGTTGGTAGCTGAAATGAAAGAAAAAATGAGTGAGAATTATGAAATTCAACTCCCCAGTCCCCACAACCACAATGCGCAAGCCAAAAGTGTTGATAACTGGAATGAGTGAATATATGGAAGGAGACAGAATTATTCATGCAATAAAAAACCAAAATGATATAGAATGTACTGATATCAAATGTATTAAATCGTACAAGTCTTTTAAGAACCCACGAACCTTTAACGCATTAATTGAGCTTGATGGTCGTGGCTTTGATCAATTAATGAAAGAAAAAAAGATAAATATCGAATGGGATAGATGTCCAGTATATGAAAGCTTAAATGTGTTGAGGTGCTATAAATGTTGGGGATTTAATCACCTACGTGAAGTTAGCCCGCACTTTTTCTAGAATGAAAAACGTGAATTGCAGTTCGATAGACATTCGTTTGTAGTTGTTTGTAGTGAAATTTTTTACGTTTGTAGTTCAAAGGTTAGAAATACTATCCAGTTGCATTCGAAATCGTTTGTAGTTGTTTGTAGTGAAATTCTTTTTTAACAGAAATGTCTTATTTCCGAGATATTAAGAGATTTGTGTTTGCACCTGTAACTCCGAATTTACAAAAAAGAGAAATAATTTAAAACCACTGGTGCATAAATCATATCCTAACTTAAATAACTGCATTTAAAATTTCTGAATTCACTTAAGCGTTGCTTAATAAAAAGCAATCAAAGTCAAAAAACGCATCCCTTTAGAGTTGCATCCATATATGGGCTTCCCAACAACAACAAAACAACGGTAAATACATTTTCGCAAAGCACTCATCTGTGCCCATCGACATGAGTCACTACCTGTCAATTAGCAACAACAACCAATCAATGAATCCCGATATAATCCAACAATTTTTTCTATTCCTTCGAATAACATTAAAACCTAACCCCTTTGAAACAATTTATAACAACAAAAATGCAATTTCTGCAAAGCCTGTATTCCTGACTATCTAATCCAATTCAAATGTTGTGATTTTATCGCAAAGAAAAATAATTAGATGAAACTTAAGCGAACACTACTTCGTCATATAAACTCATATCCATATTTCAGTTATTAAGCAACTCAAAATAGTGAAATCTATTTTTTTCTAATGCTTTCTGTTAGATGTATCTAATGGAGCAAAAAAAAATTACCTCTTATCAATAGATACCGATTTATAGAAAATTTAAGAAAATGGTTGAAATCGTCTTCGCAGACTGATTTAAGGGGACGGATAATTCAAATGCTTATGCTCTATCTAATAAAACCTTAAATGTCGAAATTGACCAAACCAAAAAGAATTTATAAGCAATTTAAGCAGGCGATATAAGACCGCGTTATCTTCGAAAAGGTACATTGCCGAGTGATGAAATTTCCTATTTCAACAGTTTTCCACCTCACCAATCTAATAAAACAAAAATTGTATCAATCGGCCTAACGGTTTAGGATTTATATGCAATTTAAGCGAAATTGCAGCTTAATTTTTTTTTGGAAGTTAGCCCGCACTTTTTCTAGAATAAAAAACTGAGTTTGCAGTTCGATAGGCATTCGTTTGTAGTTGTTTGTAGTGAAATTTTTTTTCGTTTGTAGTTCAACCGTTAGAAAGTTAGAACCATTTGAAAAACAAATTTTCAATCCCTTAAAACCTTGTTATCTCCGAAACCGTGGCAAGCAGAGCGATGAAATTTTCTGTGTCGAAAGTGTTTGCCATTACTAGTCTACTCAAATTCAAATTATACCAATCGGCCTAACGGTTTATGATTTATTTGAAATTTAAGCAAAATTTGGGCTTCTAACTTAAGGTCCCCATACCTCAAAAACTGTTGAACTACAAACGATGAAACTTTGCATTTCTATTCTATTGAACCCTTTTTTACCTATGACATCAAATAGAAGACAGCCCGCATTACTGGACTCTTTTTATTCGCAATTTAAGGGGAGCCTATAATGGTCTAAATTGACCCATTTTTAAGCGATCCGATATTTCTACTCCTAACGAGTTATGAAGGGTGAAATATGTTTTTTTCTAATGCAACAACCCACCCTCTTCCAAGAAAGTGATCTAAAATCGTTTTCCACTGAACTGCAATGGAAATATCGGATCGCTTAAAAATGGGTCAATTTAGAAATAGAAATGCAAAGTTTCATCGTTTGTAGTTCAACAGTTTTTGAGTTATGGGGACCTTAAGTTAGAAGCCCAAATTTTGCTTAAATTTCAAATAAATCATAAACCGTCCGATTGGTATAATTTGAATTTGAGTAGACTAGTAATGGCAAACACTTTCGACACAGAAAATTTCATCGCTCTGCTTGCCACGGTTTCGGAGATAACAAGGTTTTAAGGGATTGAAAATTTGTTTTTCAAATGGTTCTAACTTTCTAACGGTTGAACTACAAACGAAAAAAATTTCACTACAAACAACTACAAACGAATGTCTATCGAACTGCAATTCACGTTTTTCATTCTAGAAAAAGTGCGGGCTAACTTCACGTAGGTGATTTAATCACACATCAAATCATTGCAAAGAAGTTGATCAAGTTTGCGCCAAATGTAGCGAATTAGGACATACATATAGGGAATGGAAAAATGCAACTCTCAAATGTGTCAATTGCACAAGGGTAAAAAACAATCTACGACTGTCTGATATCTCTGTAGTTCATGACTGCAGAGACACCTCGTGCTGTCGCACACTACAGCGAAAACTACGGATTGAAACTGAGAGAATAGAATATTAACAATTAAAGCAACATTTAAGATGCCTGTACTTAAACATTGGAGGAATGTGTAATATAATTAAATTAGAAGTATTAACTCTAGAAGAGGATTTTGATTTTATCTGTCTAACAGAAACACACTTAACAGAAGACATAAAAGACTGCGAAATTAGATTAAAAGACTATCAAATAGTGAGGACTAATAGCATTTCTAGACATACTGGTGGAGTAATATTTTATATAAAACCAGAATGGAAGATAGAAATCTTGAGCGAATTCGCAATCGGTAAAATGATTTGGTGGTTGGCGATAAAAGTAACTTTAAATAATAAAAATGTAATCCTGTTTGCGATCTATAGATCCCCAGACAATCAACAATCCCCGGAGCATGTATATTGTGAATTTTTCAAATCTAGAATGGAAGAATTATCCTGCTTATTCGATGATGTGGTAATAATGGGCGATTTTAATATCGATTGGTTTGAAAGCAACGCATACAAGAGAAAAATTGAAGAAGCCATAGTAGACAACACATTTCAACAAATTGTGGGTGAACCAACAAGAATCACAGACGCTTCATCGACATTAATTGATTACGTGGTGACAAACATTATGGATGTTAGCGCAAGAGTAAACACGAATTTTAAAATAAGTGACCACGAGTCTCTTGAAATTCAAATTAAAATGAGGTTAATAAATCATGATAAACGTCAGAAAACATATGCTAGTATAGTATTTAATAAAGAAACCTTTTATAATGAACTCCTGAATAATGGACTCCATATGACAAATTATATCAGCAATTTGAACGAACGGGCGAAAGGCTTCTATCATTCGCTGAACAAAGCAGTGCAGAAGATGATATCTAGGAGAATATGCAGGGGCAATAATGAGTGCAGTGGTTGGTTCAATCAATACCTATCCAATTTGAAAAAAAAAAAAAACAAAATTGAATGCTATCGGATTGCTATTTGGGCGAACACTAGAGATGCCTGGAATAAGTACAAAAACATAAGAAATTTATATACGCAAGAATTAACATTAGCAAAGAATAATTATATCGCAAGGAAGGTTGATGGAGCTAGCAATCAAAAAGTAATGTGGAGAACAATTAAATCTCTTGTGTTAAGAGAAGAAAAAAGTGAAATAAAAAAAATTTGTCATAATGGGAAAATTATAACAAACAAACAAGTTATTGCAAACACACTAAACAACTTTTTCATCACAAGTGTAAACGAAAT
Organism: Cheilosia vernalis; assembly: GCA_949126925.1. Classification (NCBI taxonomy): domain Eukaryota; kingdom Metazoa; phylum Arthropoda; class Insecta; order Diptera; family Syrphidae; genus Cheilosia; species Cheilosia vernalis. Next base: position 49,982,685 of record OX421358.1, read on the forward strand.
TAGCAATAATATTCCGTTTAAACCCTATGCCAATCGAATAGAAAATATTAACGAGTGCTGTTTTAGATTTGAATCGATAGAAATCAACGAGCTAAAAGACACAATGAAGAGCATGAATAATAAAAAAGATTTCAACCTTTTGTCAGTTAAAATGCTGTTAAGCGTATTCGAAGTTGTTGGGCCAATATTTCTTCAGATTATTAATGAATCACTTCGTACTGGAATTTTTCCTGACTGCTGGAAAGAAGCTACAGTGGTGCCTATCGAAAAGGTAAAAAACACTGATAAACCGGTAGAATTTCGCCCAGTGAATATGTTAATGACCGAAAGCAAAATTTTCGAAAAATTTGTTTTTAAACAATTAACCAGATATATTGAAAACAATAATCTACTATCGGAATATCAGTCTGGCTTCAGGCGACAACACAGTTGCGAGTCGCTCCTAAACCTTGTGGTAACGCAATGGAAAACAGACGTGCATGATAAAAAGGTAATAGTGGCAGTATTCTTGGACCTTCAGAGGGCGTTTGAAACTGTATCCAGACCAATCCTCATTGATAAACTGAAGAACAATGGAATAGAAGGAGTGGAGCTGAACTGGTTTGTAAGTTACTTGACAAACAGACAACATAGAACGCGAGTGGCAGAGTACGTCTCAGAGTCGTTGGCGGTGGAACTAGGAGTTCCTCAAGGGGCAGTTCTTGGAACGTTACTGTTCCTAATATATATTAATGATATAGGGAAGGTTCTTCAGTTCTCTGAAATCAGGCTTTTTGCGGACGATGCACTTATTTTTGTATCTGGTTTTTCGGTGGATGAATGCATTGATCAAATTAATGCCGATCTAGAAAATATAGGAAATTATTTAAAAATGAATAAATTAAAACTTAATACTAATAAAACTAAAGCTATGATCATAAATGCAGAATCAAATAAACATATTTGTATTGATAATGTTATAATCGAGCACGTAAATGAAATTAAATACTTAGGTGTCATAATTGATAAACAATTAAAATTTGATAAGCATTTAAGCGAAACATGTAGAAAAATTGCTCAGAAAATTGGATTTTTTAAACGAATAAGGCAAAGATTATCAATAAACACTTCTTTAAAAATTTATAATGTAATGATAAAACCGCACTTCGAATATTGCTCAACAATTGTATTCCTAAGCCAAAATCAATTTAAAGAAAGATTACAAAAACTACAAAATAGGGGAATGAGATGTATTTTAATGTGCAATATAACGGGTGATTTTTTAAGAAGTTTAGAACTTTAAAAAAAAAAAAAAACACAAAAAATTCGAAAAAATTAATGAAATATTTATTTGAATCGATAGTTTGAACCTTGCAATTTAATGATTAAAGATAATTTCATGCAAATGTTGACCGCGGCTGCGTCTCAGGTAGCCCATCCGCTGAGTCCAATTTTGGCATACTCTTTCACACATATCGGCCGGTATCTCACGAATGAATGCATGGATGTTGGCTTCCAGTGCGTCAATCGAAGCGGGCTTGTCCCTATACACATTAGCCTTGACATACCCCCACAAAAAATAATCTAATGGTGTCAAATCGCACGATCTAGGCGGCCAATTGACCGGCCCGAAACGTGAAATTAACTGTTCACCAAACTCGCCTCGCAATTGCGCCATTGTTTCGCGTGCTGTGTGGCATGTGGCACCGTCTTGTTGAAACCACATATCATGCAAGTCAAGAACTTCCATTTCGGGCAAAAAAAAGTTTGTTATCATCGCTCGGTAGCGTTCACCATTGACAGTAACGCTGCGATTCGCATCATCTTTGAAGAAATATGGCCCAATAATGCCCCCGGCCCATAAACCGCACCAAACAGTGGCTTTTTCGGGATGCATTAGTAGCTGTTGCAATGCTTCTGGCTGATCTTCACTCCAAATGCGGCAATTTTGCTTATTTACGTACCCATTCAACCAAAAATGAGCCTCATCGCTGAACACAATTTTTCGATAAAATAGCGCGAGTTAAGTATCCATAGCAAGACATATTGAGAAAAAAGATAACATTATTTGTATTCAATGATATCTTTAGTCTCTAGTACAGTCTTGCACACAACGCTACAATGATAACATATGTAAAAGAGATAATATCGTTTGTATACAATGTTGGAATATTATCTCTTCTTCATTATCAAGCAAGACGATTGTACGCTTGGGTCTCCTTGTAGATAGATAAGAAAAGTATATAAATACGACTGTATGATGAATTTATCAACAGTCTTATTGTAACTACATAGTAGCCTTAAGCTCCTTTTAGAATTAGTAAAAAGTATTTCAATAATAAAGGACATAGTTCCAAATAAATATTGTTTAATTTTAAAAGTAAGAAACAAGTGTTTTAATTGGCGATCCTGCCAGGAGGTTAAATATACTTTTTAACTTCAATCGAGCGGACCTCGGGAACAAGTAGTGAAATCTAGTATAAACAGAACACTCGCGTTACCGGTTACAAGAATTACCTAGCATAGCAGGTACAAATATAGCTTCTTCGTACGAAGCAGCAAAGCAATTCAGTGAAAGTGTATATGTGGAGAAAAAAAACACACAAATTCGACGACAACAGACACGAGTTCAAAATGGAACAACTCGCAGTATTAATGGCAAGATTAGAAGCTTTAGAAACCAGGAGCAACACAGTAACACAAACCCTAGAGCACACACGCACAGAGAATGCAAGGTTAGCAGCAATAATAACTAACCAAAATCAAATAAACACTAATTTAGAAACAAAACTAAATGAAGTAAAATCTGGATTAGGCATAGTACCAAACATACCTGTGCTAGAGGAAATAAGAACCACATATACAGATGGTAGTGAAATACAGTTAGACGCATTTAAAAGCCTACCTATTTTCAACGGCGATCAATCAAATTATCGGTCGTGGCGCGAAGAAGCATCCAGATTAATGGACAGCATTAAAAACTTCAAAACACACAGTAAGTACGCAGCAGCATTGACTATAGTGAAAAGTAAAATACAGGGTGCAGCCGCGAATGTGTTAACCAATTATAACACAATTTTTAATTTTGAGGCGATACGTAACAGATTAGATTATACGTACTCTAATCAAGAACCTCTATACGTGCTACAAGACATGATGAAAGCCATCACGCAAAAAAGAAGCACACTGTCTGAATACCACGACGAGATAAATAAAAATCTCAATTTAATAATATCAAAAATCACTATGTCAGGTGATCCGCCGAATATAATCGACAGACTAATTAAAAATGCTAACGACGACGCAGTTCGTATATTCATTGATGGTATGAGTGACAACTTTACAAGAGGATCATTATATTCAGCTACAATAAATGATCTAGAACACGCATTCGCAATTGCTCGCAGAATAGAACATGATAATGTGCACAGGCATTTACATCTCACTCAAGATAAGCACCACAAAAATATGCCACATGAACGCAGAAACGAAAGAAGACCAAATTATTCGAGCCAAACAACGAATTATCAACCCCAGAAGCAATACGATAATATGCAGCAACACAATCAAGGACCACAGCCGATGGAGATAAACTCGAGACAAATTGTACATGCACAGCGACAAAATTGGAATCAATACAAACCCGATGTATATAATCCACCAGCGAAACGTGAACACAGCGGGAGTTTCAACACACACAACAGACCGCAACGATCTTATCAGCAGAACTTCAAGCAGCAGAGAGTAAATAACTCCCGACAACAACGCAGAGACGATGTCAGCAGTACATATGCAGAAGCAGATGAAACGGAATGTATGGTAAATAATAACATAAGAATAGATCATTTAAACTAGTAGACGGGTTGCCCTGCTTAAATTTAACTAGTACTATTTCTAAGGAAATTTATAAAATTCTTATTGATACTGGTGCAACCCATAATTACATTAATAGAAAATGCGATTCTAGCGAAAAAAATAAAATTAAACCTATAAAAATAAAAACAATGCATGGTTATTCTATGGTAGATACAAAGAAAGTAGTTAGGATATTAAAGAAAAATATAACATTTTTTGAATTAGAGGATATTCAGTCTTTTGATATGATATTAGGATATGAAGGACTTAAAGTTCTAAACGCGGAAATAAATTTCAGTAATATGACTCTAACTACCATAAGCAGTGTCGAATCTATTCAGAAAATTAATTACATAATTGGGGAAAATAATATTTATAAAGCAGACATAGATAGACTGATGAAGATTAATAACAGCATAGGACCGTTACCCTTTACAGATACTATAGAAGCAAGCATTAGGACGACCAATGATAATCCGGTTTATGTTAAACAATATCCATATCCCATAGCAGATAACGAATTCGTAAACAAAGAAATACAGAAACTCTTACATGACGATATAATAGAAAAAAGCCATAGTCCTTATAACAGTCCCATATGGACAGTACCTAAAAAAGGTTTGGACGAAAAAGGAAAACCAAAACGGCGCATGGTTGTTGATTTCCAAAAACTTAACGTTCACACTGTAACAGACAGATACCCCATTCCGGATGTCAACATGACAATTCAAAATTTAGGTAAAGCCAAGTACTTTACAACATTAGATTTGGAGTCAGGTTTCCACCAAATTAAAATCAAAACAGATGATAAAGAAAAAGCAGCTTTTGCTATAAATGGCGCAAAATATCATTTTAAACGAATGCCTTTCGGGCTCAAAAATGCACCAAGCATATTTCAGAGATGCGTGGACGACATTTTGAGAGACTTTGTAGGTAAATTCGTACACGTTTACATTGATGACGTATTGATATATTCTTCATCTGAGGAAGAACATATACAGCACATAAGTCAAGTATTCGACGTACTCAATAAAGCCACATTAAAAATATCTGATGAGAAAAGTAAGTTTTTTCAAGAAGAAGTAGAATACTTAGGTCACATAATCAGACATGGTAGAATCACTACGAACCCTGAGAAAATAGCAGCTATAGAAAATTTTCCAGTCCCACAAACGGTAAAGGATTTGAGAGGATTTTTAGGTCTTACAGGTTACTATCGTAAGTTTATAAAAGGATACGCAAGCATAGCCAAGCCCCTGACATTATATTTACGAGGAGATAACGGTAAAGTAAACAAAAAACAAAGTAAAAATATTAAGTTAAATCTGAATGATTCAGCATTAGAAGCGATTAGAATTTTAAAAAATTATTTGAAAGAACAAGTCGAACTTTTTCAACCGGATTATAGTAAACCATTCGAGCTTACTACTGATGCATCCAACATAGCTATTGGAGCCGTACTAAGTCAGAATAAGCAACCTATACACTTCTTGTCAAGAACACTGAGTAAGACAGAAGAGAACTATAGCACAAACGAGAAAGAGCTATTAGCGATCATATGGTCCTTACAAAAACTCAGAAACTACATATATGGTATAGCAGACTTAACCATATATACCGATCACCAGAGCCTTATATATTCTGTATCAGAAAAAAATCCCAACACAAAGCTGAAACGTTGGAAGGGAATCATTGAAGACTTTGGAGCAAAATTAGTTTATAAACCAGGAAACCTAAATCTTGTAGCTGACGCATTATCACGTCAACGCATAAATACTTCTACCATAGAAACAGCACATTCAGCTGAAAGTTCTTCTAATGATATAATAAAAACTGTGAATCAGCCTTTTAATGCATACACTGCACAGTTCGAACTTATTGAAGATATAACAAATAATATCGAAACACAAATCTATTTTAGTAAAAAAATAAGACTCATAATAAAGTTTAAGGACAAAGACTCTTTACTAAGGCAGATGGAAGAAGTTATACAACCCCAAAAGATTGTAGCTTTGCATACGAAATTTGAAAACATATACAAATATGGTGAAAACATAAAAAAAGAATTCCCACTAGTAAGATTTATATTCACACCAAGAAAACTTCAAGACGTGACAAATTTGGAGGAACAACTAAAACTTGTAAGGGTAACTCACGAAAGAGCACACCGAGGGTTACGTAACAATATACAAGAAATCTCAGAGAAATATTACTGGCCCGATCTAAATAAACAAGCAAAGAGTTTCAACAGAAAATGCATAGCATGTCTATTTGGAAAATATGAAAGAAAACCTATCAGAGAACCTCTGAATAATTCAGAAATACCAACACATGTGGGAACACACATTCATATGGACATATACTTCAACGACAAGTATACTTTCCTTGTAACAGTAGATAAGTATTCTAAATATACAATCCTTCGGGAAATCGAAACTCGAAACAGACTGTACGACGTTATGGAAGAGGTCTTATCTAATTATTTCCCAAAATGTGAACGACTCATGACAGATAACGAGAAGGGATTCAAAACAGAAATGGTGAACCAAATGTGTTTGAAATACAACATAACTAAAGTAGAAACTCCAGTATACAGATCGACAGCGAACGGTCAGGTAGAACGTGTAAACGGTACAATAACTGAACTGTCTAGAATATTCACAATTCAGAATAAAACAAGACTTATCGAAGAAATATTTAGAACAGTGCGTGAATTAAATAATTCTATACACTCAGTTACCGGTTTGAAACCTAGAGACATTTTCTTTAATCAAAATAAATATAGCAATAGTGAAATTATAATAAATAAACTAAACTCAGCATCCAAAAAAGTGATCGAACGTCTAAATAAAGGAACTCGACACAGAGAGTATAAAAAAGGAGATAAGATAATGGTAAGAATCACAGGTCTTAGAAAGAAATCTAACGCCAGATACATAACAAGAATAGTAGAAGAAGATAAAGGAGACACTGTAATCTCTAAAGAAGGAATAAAAATTCACAAGGATAACATAAAGAATTATCATTTTTCAGATGACGAAAATATTAATATTCCTAACATTACTAGGAATTGTACAGAGTCAAGAAGGGCAAGGAAACGTTCAAATAACTGAGTTACTAAACAAGAAGTTTATACTTACGCAAACAGATGACGTGTATTTATTCAAAGAACAAACTTATTTGTTACATGCCACCAACCTGACTTCGATATTTCAACCTTACGTAAATATCGTAACTAGTAAATATCAACCTACACAAGAAGAAAAAATTTGGTTAAGTAAAATTAAGAATTTAGCAGACCAATTACAAGAACATACTAGGCATACTAGATCAATTAACTTTTTAGGAACAGCTTTCAAATATGTGTTTGGTAATCCTGACCATTATGACTTAGTTAACATAGAAACGAGTATAAATAATCTCATAGAAAACAATAATAAACAAAAAACTATAAATTCTAGATTTGAACAAATTTTGCAACAATTCGAAGGTCAGAGCCTTAAAGAACATTTAGTAATAGAACAAGTGTACGAACAATTATTATTATTGACCAGAACAATTAATGCAGCAAAAAATAATGAATATTTATCAGAAAGCCTAGACTTAGATGACATTAAAAATATTATTCAACATGAAATAATTCAAGTACCCATAATAAATATACTTGAGTAGGGTGACGTGGTCGTAAATGCACCACCCTTTTTTCAAACGACCATAGGGGAAAGTGGTCACCCTTCGTACGTGGGGCACATTCGTACAGTAAGTATATAAGAAAAACTAAGCTTCGCTTAAACACGTGTTTGCTCGTGTGCATAGACATACCAGGTAGCATTTCGCTCAACGAACTTCGGGACAGTCGGGCAAAAGGTATGATAGCTGACAAGCGTAACGTGTTTTCGAGCGCTGTGAGTAATTTTTTTACCGAAGTTCGCGATGGCATTGCGAGTAAGTTTTTTACGTTTCTTGCAAAATAGGGATGACGAATTTATGTTTACAATGTTTATTTTGTGTTTAAATTACTAATATTTCCCTACTAAATTTTAATTTATTAAAAAGTTGTCATTTTTATTTTGTGCATAGCCTGGGGTACATTCGGACAGTAATACAGGGGGCACATTCGTACGCGTACGAATGCTCCCCTTCAAATTTTATTTACGAAAATTACAAGCAAAAGATCAATAATATCGATTTTAATGAAACAAAATTATATAGAATATAAAATAAAAAATGAATGAATAGGTACCTATCGTTTTTCACTTACTCTACGAGCCAGAACAACCTTACCCTAAGCAGAACTGAACAGCAAAGAGCTGTCATACGACTAGGTAACGTAGTAGATAAAATGCTCTTGTAAACAAGCATAGCATTATTAACAGGTAACATATAACAGGACATTGATCAACGATGTTCACACCCTACCCAAATTAAGTTTGTTAACAATCGCGCCTTAAAGAGCTATGGTATGGTAACTATGGACATCCAAGATATGGTTAAGTTTGCCAAGTTAGGGGTATAGGCAGTGTTGCCATAAAAATATTTGGACAAATCTGCAGTTATGACAAAAAATAAATCTGAAATGCAGACTTCTATGGAAAGATATTACTTCACAAAATGTTTTTTTATTTAAATAACAATACAAAAAAAAAGAGTTGAATAGGAAAATGACAGCATACAGCGAAAGCAAGTGTACAAAAAATATTGACATGTTTTTTTAAGGACCAAAGTATAATTTTTCAAATGCAGACAAAATCAGAAGTGTAGATTTATGGAGAAATCTGATTGTTAAAAGTCTGCAGCTCGGTTGAAAATCTGCAAAACGCAGACAAATTTGCACTTATAGCAACATTGGGTATAATAAACAAATTTTCGGGTTTGGTACCCATATAGTTTTCTCAGTGAATACGCGAAAGCATTGAATTTAAAGTATCCAGCGAAATGGGATTAAGATTTTAAGTGAACTTTAAGTCAATTTGAATATTATTTAGTTATTTTGATATTTAATAATTTTTTTTTTTCTGTTTATAAAAATTAGCAAGTTAAATAAACTTTTTAAAAACCCTGTATGAGTCTTCCCCATGTCGTACGAAAGTACCCCATCTGCTGTACGAAAGTACCCCACAGGTGGGGTGCATTCGTACAAAAATCTAATCCTAGAATATTTTCTATAACTCTGTAAATCTTTGACATAATGGTTTCATACTTTTTTGTTATAAGCTACGATATATATAGAACATATAAATGCATTAACTACATACAAAGGTGAGTTAATTTTTAACTAAATAATAAAAATTCAAAAAGTGTACGAAGGGTGACCACTTTCCCCTAACATTTTTAAAATAAGTTTTTTTTGTTTGGTATTTTGACATACATTTTATGAATTTGTTATGGAAATATGTGTAGAGTAAATTTGTTGATAGCATGTGAACATTTTAAGTTAAAATGAATTGTTCAAAAAATGAGAAATGGTGCATTGTGCACCATGGTAGGTACTAAATGCACCAGTTGTATGTGTATAATGCACCACCTATTATTTTAAAAATTAAAACAAATATTTCAATAGATAAACATAGTTTTATTAGACAAAAAAACAGTTCATTGCAACTTTGAAGAACATATAAATAAAAATAAATACTAATGACTTCATCTTCACATCAACATAAAAATAAGTTAACAATAAAACAAAAATAACAAAAATAAAATAGGTATTTAAACATAAACAAAATAAATAACTTAAAATTAATTACTTAACGAATATTTAATTTATATACAGATTCTGAGAATTTGTATAACGACTGTTGCCGCTTCGTTGGCCCCGATACAGAAGGATCTTGGTGGTGCATTGTGCACTACTACGGAATTTTAGGTTAAAATTTAAATAATCTGCAGACAACGCATCAAGGTTATAAACTCTTTATTATAAACCAAAAATAAAAGGTTAAAAAATCATTTTATTAAAGCTAAATAAAGAAAAAAGTCACTTCCACTGAAGAAATAAAAAAATTAACTTACCCTTTTTTTTTTCGTTTTTCACTGAAATTGTAAAAAAAAAATCGCACACGTCCGCGCACAAAGAAAGCCACTACCAGACTGAAATCTACTATCGTTGCCGGAAAAAACGAATACTTTTGAGTGAGGTAGACACAATTACATCTGTCAGTTAGGCAGATGGAGCTATGGTGCGTGGTGCACCACTGGTGCATCTACGACCATGTCACCCTACTCTAAAATATTATTAGCTAGAACTGATGAATTCTTCATCACAATATATAAATATCCAGTTCTAATTAAATCATGTAAATTGTATAAAGTAACACCTTTAAATTCAAAACATGGAAAAATCATTACAGATAAAACAATTGCCTTATGTAACCAAACTTATTTAAGAACAAGAAATTGTCAAAATCATCTAAGTAAAAACATTTGTGAAATTAACTTTGAAGAAGAAAATTGTCTTATTCCACTTTTAAAGAATATAACTTCAAAATGCAACATTAAACAAGAATACGATTACGACTTAGAAATTGAATCCGGTGTTATGTTATTAAGCGGTAAGCATAAGTTAAATAATCAAACAATTAATGGTATAAACTTAGTTACTTATGAAAATACTATAAATCTAGACGATAAAACATACAAAAACATGCATAAGCAAATTAAAGAAGTTATATTAAGAAATCATAATTCAGAGTCTTACATCGACCAAATAATTAAAGAAGATACAATGTACAAATTCGATAACATAGATACTTTAAAAAAACTAATTATTCCTTTTGAAGAAAAACCGATATTATCAACTATATACACAATTGTAACACTGATTGTTATTCTAGCATTTACGTACGTAATGATAAAAACTATACAATGTATAACAGATCGTCAAAAACAAAAAAAGATTGACGCATATAACAAAACTTATGAAAGAGAAATGTTAAAAATAGCGTCGAAAAATCGGGACGATTTCGTTTAACAAGGGGGGGAGTTAAGTATCCATAGCAAGACATATTGAGAAAAAAGATAACATTATTTGTATTCAATGATATCTTTAGTCTCTAGTACAGTCTTGCACACAACGCTACAATGATAACATATGTAAAAGAGATAATATCGTTTGTATACAATGTTGGAATATTATCTCTTCTTCATTATCAAGCAAGACGATTGTACGCTTGGGTCTCCTTGTAGATAGATAAGAAAAGTATATAAATACGACTGTATGATGAATTTATCAACAGTATTATTGTAACTACATAGTAGCCTTAAGCTCCTTTTAGAATTAGTAAAAAGTATTTCAATAATAAAGGACATAGTTCCAAATAAATATTGTTTAATTTTAAAAGTAAGAAACAAGTGTTTTAATTCGCGCGATGAACATTTCGAACCGAGCACGAATTTTGATAGTAAAATTCAATAATTTGCAAGCGTTGTTCATTTGTAAGACGATCCATGGTTAAATTGCAAACCAAACTGAAGCTGTTTGACAGTGACACAAGGTACTAAACACACGTCAGCTGTCAAAACCAGTGTTGCCAAAACCAAACCAGCTAAAAAATCACCCGTTATTAACTCCCATTAGGCTAATGATTGACACTCTAAAATGGTTAACAATAAACCAAAGAATATTAATGAATGTAGGTACTTTTATTTGTATTCAAAATGAAGAATAGTCATACAGCAAAGTATTTAACAAGCCAATTAGTTTACGTGGCAGATGTTCAACCATATAATCTGAGAAGTATAGGTGATTTTAGACTTGGTTTTTTAGAAATAATAGATCTCAGAATATTTTATTATATAATGGATTGAAATTATTTAATGGTCTACCAAATGAATTAAAGATTGAACGCAATATTAAAACGTTCAAAAGAATGTTAGTTTCTTATATTAAATTAAACTATAATTAAGTTATTAATTAGTTATTTAGCTTTTAAGAAAAAAATGTACCAATTTTGTTAAAATAGCTCAAGCTAAATAAATCTATCTATCTATCTGGTTGTTGTTGCTAATTGACAAATAGTGACTCATATCGATGTACACGGATGAGTGCTTTGCGAAAATATGTTTACCGTTGTTTTGTAGTTGTTGGGATGCCCATATATGGATGTAACTCTGAACGGATGCGTTTTTTGACTTTAATTGCCTTTTATTAAGTAACGCTTGAGTGAATTTAGAAATTTTGAATACAGTTACTTAAGTTAGGATATGCTTTATGAACCAATGATTTCAAATAATTTCTCTCTATTGCAAATTCGGAGTTATAGGCGAAAACACATTTAAATGTCCTTATATCTGCGAAAAAAGACATTAAAAAAAAAAAACAAATTTCACTTCAAACATCTACAAACGATTTCAAATGCAACTGGCTAGTTTTTATTTCAAAAAACCAAAAGTGCGTGCTGAAATTATTTTTTGTAATGGTTCTAACTTTCTAACGGTTGAACTACAAACGAAAAAAAAAATCACTGCAATTCATGTTTTTCATACTAGAGAAAGTGAGGGATAACTTCACGTAGGTGTTAGTTTTTGGTTTAAGAGTGGGTGTCCCTCAGCTATGAACCCCCCATCAAGAGCACAATTGTGACTACAGACTACAGAGCACGGTTAGGTTAGGTTAGGTTGAAGTGGCTGTCGGCAAGCCGACACACTTAGACCATTATAAGGTCCCTTGTGATACCACATGAATCTAAAATTCAATTCTACCTACTCGTTGAACCAATTGGAGCTTCTGATGAAGCGAAGGAGATTACAAATGTCTATGTTTTTAAGATCGTTCAGATCGTTATAGTAGAAAGCTCCCAGATGGAGTTTTCGTCTTTGTGAAAGAGCCGGACAGGTGCAGAGGAGATGGAGTATGGTTTCTTCCTCCTCCTCGTCAAGACAACTTCTGCAAAAGTCGTTAGACAATACGCCAAGCCTTGTTGCATGCCTGCCTATGAGACAGTGCCCTGTGATGACACCTATTGTAGCACTGATGTGCTTCCTATCAAAGGAAATCAGGTATCTAGAACGTTTTTGATCCAGCTTTGGCCAGATCTGTTTTGTCGCTAGACATGTCGAGCCGGTTGTCCACCTAAGATTTGTTCTATTGATAGCATCCAGCTTTATTATAAGTTTACAAGTAGCGATCGGAATACCTAAAGAATCCGTAAATGGAAGCATAGGTAATGTAGTTCCGTGTTTGGCGAGTTCATCAGCCTTACAGTTACCTGGGATGTCCCTGTGCCCGGCACCCAGCAGAGGTGAATATTGAACTGTTCTGCCATCTCTCTGAGAGACGAGCGACAGTTTTGGGCTGTTATGGAATTTGTAGAGACTGATTCCAGGCACTTGATAGCAGCTTGACTATCCGAGAAGATACAGATATCTTTAGCAGATATCACGTTTTCTTTCAGCCAAGATAAGACTTCTTTTATCGCCATTATTTCCGCCTGAAAAACGCTACAGTGATCCGGAAGACGGAAGGGGAGACTAAGATTTAGTCTATCGGAGAAAACACCACCACCGACACCGTCCACAGTCTTCGAACCATCTGTGAAGAAATGGATCGATTCATCATCCAGGAATGCTCCCTCTTCCCAGAATGATCTAGTGGGAATGGAGACCTGGAAATTCTTATCGAATTGTAGTTCTGGTGTAGTGTAGTCAATATTTCCTGGGAGGTTCTTAAAGTCGTTCAGGATAGCGGCATGGCCAGTTGTTCTACTGGACCATTGTGAGGTAGCTTTGAGGCGTACGGCTGCAGAAGCGGCCGTTTGCCTGCTGAAGATGTCAATGGGTGCCAGATGAAACAGGATGTCAAGTGCAGCAGAGGGTGTAGTACGAAGAGCCCCGCCAATGCACAAACAAGCCGTTCTTTGGACTTTGCTTAGCTTATCGCGATTGATCGCTTTGTCCAAAGCAGTCCACCAGACAACCACACCGTACGTGAGTATCGGTCTTATGACGGATACGTATAGCCAGTGAGTGATACGAGGCTCCCCATTTGTTTCCTATGGCTTTTTTGCAAGAGAAAAGTGCCACAGTGGCTTTTTTAACTCTTTCTTGGATGTTAGGCTTCCAAGTTAACTTTCTATCAAAAATGAGGCCCAAGTATTTAGCTTCATTTGAGAATGTTAGCCTAGTACCATTTATAGATGGAGGGTCAATGTGTGGAATCTTGTATTTCCTAGAAAAAAGGACAAGTTCCGTTTTGTGAGGGTTTACACCCAACCCACATTTGTTCGCCCATTTTATTAGCTTATTGAGAGCGTGTTGTAGGAGTTCTTTTAGAGTATTTAGGTACCTTCCTGACACAGCAATAGCAACGTCATCCGCATAGGCAATCACATTGTGACCCCCCGCTTCCAGGCATATCAGTAGTTCATTCACCACTAAATTCCAAAGAAGGGGAGATAGGACACCACCTTGCGGGGTTCCTCTGCTGACAGATCTTCTTGTAGACATCTCACCCAGACTTGAGTTGATAATTCGGCTATTGAGCATCAAATTGATCAGCTCGCCAAGTGAGGCATCCACGTTCAGAGCTGCCAGGGCACCGGCGATCGCAGATGAGTCGACGTTGTTGAAAGCGCCTTCTATGTCTAGGAATGCAACCATTGTGTACTCCTTATGGCGGAAGGACTCCTCTATAGAGCGCGTTAGCGTGTGTAGAGCCGTTTCTACTGATTTTCCCTTAGAATAGGCATGTTGCGCCGTTGACAGAAGTTTTTTGTCAATGCTTTTGCGTAGATGGATTTCAATCAGTCGTTCTAAAGTTTTTAGAAGAAATGATGAAAGACTAATAGGTCTGAGATCTTTTGGACTTACATGAGAGCACTTGCCTGCTTTGGGTATGAAAACCACTTTCACTTCTCTCCATAGCAATGGGATATACACCAGCTCCAAACAGCCTCTTAAGATTATCATTAGCACTGGCAAGATGATATCCGAGGTGTTTTGTAGCTCGGCTGGTATTATGCCGTCTGGTCCCGAGGATTTGTATGGTTTGAAGCTATGTAGCGCCCAAAGCACTCTGTCTCTAGTAATCAGACCATGTAGGTTGGTAGATTGCAGGTTTGATCTGTTTGGATCTTTGTGGGCAATACTATTTGAGCTGCCTGGGAAGTGGGTGTCAAGCAGCAGATTAAGCGATTCCTCGCTAGAAGTTGTCCAAGAGCCATCTGTCTTTTTCAGACAACTTGGCATTGTTGGGTTTGTCGAGAGTATCTTTCTTAGCCTTGATGCCTCGGAGGATTCCTCTATCTTGCCACAGAAGAGTCTCCAAGATACTCGCTTGGCTTTTCTAAGTTGTTTCTTATATGTCTTAAGGGCTTCCTTGTAGGAATCCCAGTCGGTCACTTCCCGTGTGTTTTTGGCACGATTGAAAAGTTTTCTGCAGTTTGATTTGCTCAGACCTAAATCTGAAGTCCACCAATGCGGCTTTTTCTTTCCCCTTGGCAAAATAAGAGGACATGAGGAGGACATCGCATTGTTTAGAGCCAACGTAAGATTCTTGACCTTAAGATCAAGCTCATTGGCGTTACAGGGGGGAATAAAAAGCTCTGGGGTAATAGATTGTTCCAGAGTATCCCTATATTTTAGCCAATTTGTTTTCCTAGGATTTCTGAAAGGAAGTTGGCAAGGAGGTTCATCGGTTAAATTAAATTGAATATACCGATGATCTGAAAATGAGTGCTCAGCTGATACTTTCCACTTGGTAATCAACTGGCTAACGGTGTCAGAGACAAGAGTGATATCTAAAACTTCCTGTCGGTTTTTTGTTACAAAAGTAGGTTCGTTTCCTACATTACTTATGATAAGGTTTGTTTTCAAAATGTAATCAAAAAGTAACTCACCTCTATCATTTATGTCCGAACTGCCCCATACAGAGTGGTGAGCATTAGCATCACAATCACAACCGATTATGAGGTTGGTTTTAGTCCTCTCTCCTTCCGCGATCACTCTCTCCAGTTTATCCCCAGGGAGAGGGCCCGTGTAGTCATAGGCCAGATATGCCGATGCTATCCAGTAGGTGCTTTTACCAGTCACTAGTCTAGCTACAGTTAAATCTGGATCGCTGAAATTAGGGAGTAAAAGTAATTTAAGGCTACGCTTCGCTAGTATACATGATCTGGGTCTACCTTTGTCAGTCACATACAGCTTTTCGTATCCAGGAGCCTCGAGTCCACGAACCACGCTGTTGTCAAACCATGGTTCCTGAATCAAGACGATGTCTTCTCCGCCCTTTGAGAGGCGAAGGATGAGGGCGGCCGAAGCCTCTATGGAGTGGTGAAGATTAATCTGCACTAACTGCAGCATTCTTGCTACAATCAGGCGGATGAACCTCCACCACGGTGTTGTTTAGTTCTTCCGTTTCTGAAGATGAACCAAGAAGTTCGTCCTCACTCAGAAGAATCTTGTTGAAGTCATCCGTGTCCATGTCCGAAGGAGCATGATCCAAGGTGTTTGTACTGGAGGCATCGTCATCCAGTGATGGGAATGAAACCGATGCTCCAGGATCTAAGGTCTCAGGTTCTGAACCTGTGGGGTAAGGAGGCAATTTGCCTGAATCTAGCTCATCTTTCTTATAGACTTTTAGGGTGATAGATTCGAAACCAAATCTGATCACGCCTTTAGTCAATGTCAAGGGAGCAAGCGACTCTTTGTTTATCACAATGAGAGCACACCTGTAGAGACCTCTTTGTTCTTCCAACTTTACAACCTTCCAGTTGTAAGTCGGGAGTGACGGATTGCTCAGTCTAATCACATCGAGAATCTCTTCGCTTGAGGAGGGTTCGGCTGGGATCCAGGTACGAGTTCTAGGTCTGCTTGGGATATCCTCCCTCGCAACGACATCGAGTTTCGCACCTGGCCAAACTTCTCCCAGTCTGCTTATAGCAAACTTGTAGAGATCACAGGATCTCTGATCGTCGCAGGCGATAAGCTTCACATGGCCCTGATGCCATCCACCATCGCAAGTAATAGGAGGTGGTCCCGGGTTGTCCCTCATGACGCTCAAGAAGCTGCCTGAAAGCTTCGTCTTGACCACCTGCCACCGTTCAGGGGAGATCGTGCCATCATCGTCACTACGATCGATCACAGCGATCACTATTTTATTTTTGAGAACGTCACTGAACGACTTTTGAGATGTGACGTTGGGTGACCTTTTGGGAGCGACGGTGCTATGCACCTTAGGTCTTTTGGGAGCCGGAGCGGTCCCTTCCAACGATCTCTGGCGCTTAGACGTAGAGTCCTTGCTGGTTGTCAGTGGTACGTTCTGCAGAAATTTTTCCGCCCATTCAACTTTGCTGTTTTGCTCAGCTGTCCTATCAGCCTTCAAAGTTTCTCCGAAGACCTTTAGGATATGCTGAGCGTAACGGCGTTTGTTGTGCGTTTTTTTCGAGGGAGTGCGATGCCGCCCTGTCTCACTGGAAGACGCTTGAGCGGTCATGCCTCCTGATACGCTGGTAGCAGTGGTAGGGCTATGTAATTTCACAATCCCACCACTGCTAGGACGTGTAGGTTTTTTTTGAATTTTGCCCACTACAGCTGCTAGCAGTAGAAGAATCATGAATGGTCACGATTTTTCCACCGCTCACAGCCGCAGGAGCTGTACCAATAGTCAGCGAAGTCGCCGCACTACTGCCCGGTTTAGAAGGAGAACCGGTCTCATTTTTTTGTTTTTTTAGACTACAGAGCACAGTGTCTGCAAAATGAGAACCGCTCAACGTTCACTAAATAAAAATAAGAAAAAATTCGCATAGATGCAAAGGTAACATCAAAGAAGAATGGAGTATTTAATAATATACTGTGCAAGACACCAAAATCGAACAATGTTAGTGGATAAACGTGGATAATGTAAAAATATCTGATTGCATTACCATTGCAAACAAGTTTAACGAATTCTTTATAGAAAAATCAGAAAAATTAAAGACGAGTTACAACTGCAACTGTAATATTTCTTCCAGTCTTTCTACTGACCCTATGATTGTAAATAGCTCTGTTTTTTAATATATCTCCTCTAGGGAACTATATATGCTTATTTCGACCTTGCCAAATAAAAGTTCCTGTACAAGCGATTCCATTTCGAATATTTTTGTTAAAAAAAGTGCTTTGTATATCGTCGATGTTGTTAGTTACTTGTATAAAGTGTAAACAGGGGTGTTTTTCTAAATTCTTTGAAATGCGCTGAAGTGATTCCTGTTTTTAAAAAAGGAAACCGTAGTAATTTATGTGACTATAGACCCCTGCTTTCTACCTTTTCCAAACTTTTTGAAAAACTAATAAAGTCTGGAACGGTTTCCGATCAGCCAAATCCACGGAAGACGCTATTTTAAAAGTATGTTGTCAATTATATGAAGGTTTAAACAATGAAGAATTAATGATGACAGTCTTCGTAGACATGACAAAAGCTTTCGATATAGTAGATCATGATATATTATTAGATAAACTGTACAATGCTGGCTTTTGGGAAGTTATTCTTAACTGGTTTATTTCGTACCTAAAGAATAGACACCAGAAAGCAATTATTAATGAAAAATTCAGCAGGTTGCTTATATTAAAGAATGGCGTTCCCCAAGGATCTGTCCTAGGACCGCTTCTGTTTTTAATTTACATTAATTCTCTGTTTATTCAAAAATTCAATGGCAAGTCAACTGCTTTTTCTGATGACATTGCATTAACTTATTTTGGCAACTCTATTTCCGATTGCATCATTTTTATAAATTAAGAATTACAAACATTAAGATCTTGGTTTGCATTTCACAATCTAATTGTTAGTGAAAAAACGAAAATGATTACCTACTTTTAATTTATTGGGTGACGCTCCAACAGATCTTAGTATCTTTTTCCACTCGCATGACTGCAAAAGAGATTCTCTACCTGTGCATAGCTGCGGTAGAAACAATTTTGAAAAAACTGAGAAATGTTCCTCTAACTGTTTTCATATTGAATCAGTTCAAAACTATCGCTAGTGTCACGTAAGATGTTTATGATAAGAGCATATTGCTCAAAAACGTTACTTTACTATGATTCACCATGGGGTTGCTAACTCAAAATTACAATATGGTATAACTTGTTGGGGTGGAATCTACTTCAACACAAAAATGCCTGATTCGACTTAGCTATTTGTGGTAAAACCAAATCTGCTGCTAGCGGGCCTCTTTTTTGTGAATAGTGAGTTCTTCCGTTAAGGCATCTTTATGTATTTAAAGTCCTGAAGGAGTTGTAGGAAACGCTGCACTCATGTGCAGAAGAAAATTATAGGAACACCTCGTTTGAGAAGCGCTGCATCTTTCGCAAACGCTTACGTGTAAACGCACCCGCACTACCAGTGGCAGCCATATTTTTTCGTCCACTTTTCGCCTAGTTTATGGTTTTTTTCTTTAACACCCTATGCTCGGTTGAATCTAATTCAAACCTCTATCTTTATCTACATATAACACGTAGAAAAATCGCCCCTGTGCTTTAACATCGTTTTCAGATTTTTCTGAACATACCATTCGTCACAATATCGTTTTGAAAATTTACGCCATAGTCGAGCGCATAAGTGCGAGCGAGACGACAACACCACCCCACACGAAAAACTCTTAGATGTAAACCACGTACAGCGTTGGTTCGCTTGGATTTTTAGTCAGTCAGTATCGAGAGTCAGGTTCGGTTGGTTGGTAGGGCACTAGCGCATGGTCGCATTTTTTTTTTCGGCATTTTGCCACGTTTTCATTGTTCGCGCATCATAAGTAGGCGGCCATTGTGTCGACCGAAAATAACAAAAACGCAAATTAAAAGTTAAATATCGCGATTGTGATTCGCCGGCGAGGGAATTTTGAGTTCGGTGAAGCCGATCAAATACCCGCAAATCGTTTCGCGCATTGTTTTAAGAAAAGCGAATAAAAGAAAAAAAAAAACCCACGATATATATATATCGCGAGGAAAAACTTCTCGACCGCGTGTGTTGAACCATACCTCGTGGGTACATAAAACCACCCCCACAAAAAGGAAAAGAAACAAAATCGAGAGGCGGTAGTGTGCATTACGCCATTCCACTCGACCGAAAATAATTCCGCGAAATCCAACCCCGCGCTAAGAAATAAATTTCCTGACGCGCCAAAACATAAAATTAACCTCATCGACACCCAGTTAAGGGCGCTGAAATCGTGAAACATAAAAGAAAAGAATAGTTAAAACGTTTAGAACATTGAAAGGGAAAAATTCCCCAACGTCCCACGAAATAATATAAATTGCGCAGCACATAGCACAGTCGTTGCACTAGCGAAGCACCACACCTCAGAGCTAAGACGCAGTCGTGCATCCATCCTCCAGTAGGTGGAGCGAGCATCACCACAGACCATCACCCCATCGAATACACCAACCTTCGGACTTCGTTTGAGACGAGACACCAACCTCAACGATAGTCACCTCATCGAAATTCACCTCTTCGTCAACACTGCGCCTACCGATATACTTTAAGTTAAGTAGTTTGGGTCCAATAAAATTTCTTGTTGTAAACATTTATACTTCTCCAAATGATTTTATCTTCCACTAAGGTATAGATCCGCGAATTAAAGCATATCAAAGAGCTTATGCATAACATCCTGGAAGGAAAGGCGGTGCACTGCAGTCCCTCACCACGGATCGCGTTCAGGTAGTTATCCCCTGAATAAAGAACGGGGTAAGTTTGGAATAAATTAATCTCATTTGGAAGAAACAAAGTGTATTAAAAGTAGTATTGGCCCAGTTGTGATAGGCTATAGCGTTAGAGAGTGGTCGTGTCGATTGACCCAGTTTAGTCTTGTCGTCGCTTATACATTGTAAAGTAAAACTAAATAACGTATGGTTAGGTTCGGATCGGTGCGCCAGTGAATTAGTCGGTAGCATTTGTGACACTCTGTGAGGAATCTCACCAATGAGAGCGTGAGCGTATAATCTTCGTCGTGGAAGCATCAACTTGATTTTCTTTTATTATACACGCGGACGCAAAAACGAGTCACGTCCCACAACGCTGCATTACGCGAGTAGATAGGCCACGGGTACATGCTCTGGTCTCTACGTCTAACATCGAAGGGTTATTGTTTTTCGTTAATTTTGTTCTGGCTGTAAATGATAACGTAAGCGAGCGGCAACAGTAAAATTTGTATGTCCGCACTTGTACTGACTTGTGTTGTAACGTCCACCCCCTTAATTAAGTACTAGTTTTAAGATCTTTTGGTTTTGAATAAAAATAAGCTTGTGAACTTCACGAAGAAGAACAATCATGTGTGTTCATTGGCTTTGGAATTTAGTTTAGGTTTCGGAAGCAGCCGCCAGATGTGCGGATAAGGAAGTATTGAAGGGAATGTCGGCCATGGGGACGATCACGACCCGAGGTGGTCGTACGCAGTTCGGTTCATGGTTGTAGTTTGTTAGTTAGTAGGATATTCGGACTTTAGGGGTCGTCGTTCAATAGGAGCGGGACGACGACCATGGTAGCTTGGCCTTGGTGCTAAGTAGGGGTGGGTCAGCTCAGGGGAAGATTACTTCCACCTATTTCTTCCCCCACTTTCTTCTTTTTCACTGTGGATGTAAATATTTCAACGGATCGCACTACTCGGGCCTCGCAATCTTTATTGTTAGGGATAGTGGTTTAATCCGGTCGTGTCCAACATCTTCTACGATCTATCTTTTTGAATTAACAGGCATGTAAAACTAGAGGTAACCCCAGTCCAGGGCCTGCAACAAGATCCCCACCCACCGAGGGCTAGCGCGGGAGGAAGCGGTCATGCCTGGTTGCAGGAGGCTTGGACAACCCCATCCGTCATGCTGCCCGGACTGCCGTAGGGGTCCTGTGACCTTGCGGTATATGGGTAGTTTAAGTGATGGATGGGGTATGGTTCGCGTAGCGGGGCGTAGGAATTTCGACTTTCCTTTTTGTTCTTGTTTGGTTGTTGGTCAACTCAGTTGCGCGTAGGTATAGGTTAATACTTGCCTGCGTGTTTGCTGACATGGCAGAAGGAGTCGCTTGCGTTCCGTAACGTGAACGTACGTTACAGGTGGCGCCCAACGTGGGGCCCGAAGTAGTGATATGATTCAGAAGTATTTACAAAAAATTTACACAAAAAATTTTGTTTTTCACCATTTTCGACTTTACTCTTTTTCGTTTCACGTAACCGGTGTTTGGGTGTATTTTCATCCCCATTCATGTCTGTTGTACGCTGAAGTCTGAGATCTAGTTTTGCGGAAATAGGTGTAGGAGTTTGTAATCCTTTAGTGTTCTTTGAGTCCCTTGTCCGGTAGATGGGTAGACTTTGTTCCCCATTTACGTCCGTTGCTCGGGCTCATAAGTTCTTCACATTTCCATCTTCAGCATTTGAGCCTTCGAGTTCATGTCCGGTAAGTGGGTGAAGTTGTTCCTCACTTACGTCCGTTGCTTCAACTCAGGGCTGGTGTGTAGTTCGCTTTTCTTTGGTAAGTTAGTTCTGTTAAGTCCGGTATTTGGATCGACCTTTGTCTCCATTTACGTCCGTTGCTTCAGGCTGTCTTCACCATGTTCCATAGCAAAGCACAGAAATTTAGCAACTCTGAGGTCACTTGCGATTCTGCAGTGATTGTAAAGCATTAATCCATCTAGAAGCGTTGTCGCTTCAGTAGCCACAGTGGAATAGAAAGTGTGAATCTATCCTCGTTGTTCTCGTGTTTGTCCTCTATGTGTTCGACATTCCTTCAGGTTGATGATAAGTTTAGTTCGAGCAAGTTTAGTTTTGATTTAGTTTTGAGATATTTTAGTTTTGAGAAAGTTTAGTATCGAGATAGTTTGAGTTAAGTTTAGAGACAGTGTAGTTTGAGAAGTTTCGTTTTGAAGTGTAGTCATTGAACGTACTCCAACGTTTAGATTTGAGTAAGATTTAGTCGGAAGTTCAGTGCTAGCGATTGCTAAGCCAGCCTTCCACACATTCACTTTAGTTTTAGTATTGAGTTTAGTCATATATTACCCTATACGACTCAGCAGTATAGCAATAGTATATCTAGTGTTACATTAGGATATAAGTCCCTGAATTCGTATAGAATTCACCATCTTTATTTTTGGTATTTTTATTATTATTGTTTTCAAGTCAGCTGTGTGGTAAAAATGTCCAATCTCGGCCAAAGTAGTCGAAGGGAAGTTCAGAGTGATTACACACTGCGCAGTGGGCGCAAGCACATCCCGGCCACTACGGAAGAGCCGAGCCTTCTTCCGAACATGGTTGGAACCAGCGAAGAGGTTGGCCAACCAACAGTCGCGGGAAATCCCCAAGATAACCAAACAGTCACGAACCCGTCTGCACCTCGAACAGCACCGGGAACGCATGACGCTAACGAAAGCGCACAATTCGAACAATATGTTCAGGATGTCGTAACGGCAACCGTCGGTCTCAATCGGACAGACGAGCGTCGGTTCATGCGAGAAGAGCTCGACCGAAGTCGTGCTGCTCTCCAACGCGAACTCGCTTCGTTGGTTCAAGCAGCCGTATCTGCTGCTATGCGACCTCTAGCTTCCGCAGCGAACAACGGTCACCTAGAACCTAACGCAGATCGTATCTCCCAACCTGCTCACGCAGAATACGACGTAAATCGGCGACCCGAGGTAGCTCCACTTCAGGCGAGTGAGCCCCCGAATATTCCCCCGACAGGTAATCCTGTGGTATACCCCGTGAACATGCCACGAAGTAGCAACGTGGAAAACTTTTTAGAGCAAATCAGCAGAATGAATCTGTGCGGACCAACTCCACCTCCGGAACCGCCGGCTCAGACGTCTTCACCCTCGTCTTCCTTTAACCGATTTCCCAACTATCACAAGTGGGGAATCAGGTTCGATAACACCCATATGTCAGTGGATGATTTCCTCTTTCGGCTTGGAAGATTAAAGGAATCCCATAACGTGACTTGGTGTGACGTCGTCGCCAATTTCCATCATTTTGTCGCTGGTCAAGTTGAGACATGGTATTGGATGTACCTTAAGAGTAATCCCGGCGTGAATTGGTCCACACTTCGTCTCGCCTTGATAGAACAGTATCGCAGCTTGGAGACTGACTTCGAATTATCGCGAAGAATGTCCGATCGGAGGCAGGGTTTGTACGAACCGTTCGACGCGTTTTTCACTGACCTTATGCGCCTCAACGCAAAACTGCGAGTCCCTAAGTCTAATCGCGAGATAATTGAATTTCTGAAACAGAACGCCAACCGTAGGATAGGAGAACACCTCATAACTTTCAGCACACACAACATCCCTGAAATGGTTCATGTGTGTCGTACGATTGAGAAGTTCGTAAAGGAACACGATCCACCGCGGCAGCGGATACCTCAAACGTATTTGCCCCGTCGGAATGTCAGTGAAGTAGAACAGGTCGAGGAAGGTTACGATACACCCGTCTCTTCCGCACAACTTGAGGAAGTTGCTTTCCGGCGAAGGAGCCCTAGTGTTCTGAAATGCTGGAACTGCAAGGAACTCGGTCACACATTCTTCGATTGTGCCATTCCTCAAAGAGCTCTGTTCTGTTACAAATGCGGTTGTGAGAACACGACGACACCTCGTTGTCCTACATGCGCGGGAAACGCCCAACCGAGCAATCCGCCGACCGGGGAGATTCGCTCGAGGGATGTCAACCCGGCAAACCTCTCAGCCTAAATCCAAACCCACCAACCATTCTAAAGCGTCCGGAAGCCCATAGGGTTGAAGGAGCCGCTAGCACACCCTCAACAGCCAAGAAACCCAGTGAGCCCAAGTTGACCTTCCACCAACGTCTAACGTATTACCGTCAAGCGAGAGAACGTATCTTCGGATCACCAATCCTGTCTCCGAAAATAGCTAAAGTCAGGAAACGCTTTGCGGGAAAGAAACGGCAATACCGCGCAATTGCGGCAACAACGTTGCTAGGATCCTCAGGGGACCCAAGACCTTTTGTCACGGTCAAACTTTTCGACCGAGAGTGGCTAGGCTTGTTGGACAGCGGTGCGTGCATTAGTTGTATAGGAGCAGGAGGCATTTCGTTCTTGCAGAACAACGGAATCCCTCTCAGAAAGTTTTCGTCAGCTGTTACCACTGCAGACGGAACCAAACAAGACATCATCGGCGTGGTAAACACCCAAATACACTTTAGAAACCAGATTGAGGATATCACCCTCTATGTTGTTCCTTCGTTAACCAAAGATTTGTACCTTGGAGTCGATTTTTGGAAGTTATTTCAGATAGCACCCAATGTAATCTCGGAAGTGTCTCCATTTCCCTCGGGAGGTGAACTTCCATCCATTATGATTGAACACGCAAGCGACTACCGCTTGTTAAGGAAGCTAGGTGGTCTGAATAATTCTGAAGTAGACATCCTGCCGAAAGCTGCGAGGATGAACATTCTGCATTCTTATATTAAGCAATCTCTAGAGAAAGCACACCTCGGGCATGAACGTGCCTATAACACCCGTAGTTCACGGTGAAATACAAGGTGGGCGACGTTGTGTACCGGCGTAATTTCGTGCTTAGCAATGCCTCGAAGTCTCGAAACGCAAAGCTTTGTCCGAAGTTTATACGGGCAAAAGTTCGCAAGGTTATCGGAAGTAACTTATACGAGTTAGTCGATGCAACTGGACATAGTCTAGGTGTAACCCACAGCAAAGATCTTCGTCGGTAAGACATAGCCGTAGGATATTTTTGAATGATAGTTACAGGAAGGTAGGTGAGACGTTACGAAGTCCCAGTAGGATAGTGAAGTAGTAAGGAAACAGTTGACCGCTCAGAGTCGGTAGAACATGAGATTCTTGTGTCTCGGGCGTGGGTCGTTTGGTAGGATTTAGCAGGTTTCATTTTCTTGACCTTTTGCAGTCGCAAGTCTCTGAAAATGTCAAGTTGTGTAGGAAACGCTGCACTCATGTGCAGAAGAAAATTATAGGAACACCTCGTTTGAGAAGCGCTGCATCTTTCGCAAACGCTTACGTGTAAACGCACCCGCACTACCAGTGGCAGCCATATTTTTTCGTCCACTTTTCGCCTAGTTTATGGTTTTTTTCTTTAACACCCTATGCTCGGTTGAATCTAATTCAAACCTCTATCTTTATCTACATATAACACGTAGAAAAATCGCCCCTGTGCTTTAACATCGTTTTCAGATTTTTCTGAACATACCATTCGTCACAATATCGTTTTGAAAATTTACGCCATAGTCGAGCGCATAAGTGCGAGCGAGACGACAACACCACCCCACACGAAAAACTCTTAGATGTAAACCACGTACAGCGTTGGTTCGCTTGGATTTTTAGTCAGTCAGTATCGAGAGTCAGGTTCGGTTGGTTGGTAGGGCACTAGCGCATGGTCGCATTTTTTTTTTCGGCATTTTGCCACGTTTTCATTGTTCGCGCATCATAAGTAGGCGGCCATTGTGTCGACCGAAAATAACAAAAACGCAAATTAAAAGTTAAATATCGCGATTGTGATTCGCCGGCGAGGGAATTTTGAGTTCGGTGAAGCCGATCAAATACCCGCAAATCGTTTCGCGCATTGTTTTAAGAAAAGCGAATAAAAGAAAAAAAAAAAACCCACGATATATATATATCGCGAGGAAAAACTTCTCGACCGCGTGTGTTGAACCATACCTCGTGGGTACATAAAACCACCCCCACAAAAAGGAAAAGAAACAAAATCGAGAGGCGGTAGTGTGCATTACGCCATTCCACTCGACCGAAAATAATTCCGCGAAATCCAACCCCGCGCTAAGAAATAAATTTCCTGACGCGCCAAAACATAAAATTAACCTCATCGACACCCAGTTAAGGGCGCTGAAATCGTGAAACATAAAAGAAAAGAATAGTTAAAACGTTTAGAACATTGAAAGGGAAAAATTCCCCAACGTCCCACGAAATAATATAAATTGCGCAGCACATAGCACAGTCGTTGCACTAGCGAAGCACCACACCTCAGAGCTAAGACGCAGTCGTGCATCCATCCTCCAGTAGGTGGAGCGAGCATCACCACAGACCATCACCCCATCGAATACACCAACCTTCGGACTTCGTTTGAGACGAGACACCAACCTCAACGATAGTCACCTCATCGAAATTCACCTCTTCGTCAACACTGCGCCTACCGATATACTTTAAGTTAAGTAGTTTGGGTCCAATAAAATTTCTTGTTGTAAACATTTATACTTCTCCAAATGATTTTATCTTCCACTAAGGTATAGATCCGCGAATTAAAGCATATCAAAGAGCTTATGCATAACATCCTGGAAGGAAAGGCGGTGCACTGCAGTCCCTCACCACGGATCGCGTTCAGGTAGTTATCCCCTGAATAAAGAACGGGGTAAGTTTGGAATAAATTAATCTCATTTGGAAGAAACAAAGTGTATTAAAAGTAGTATTGGCCCAGTTGTGATAGGCTATAGCGTTAGAGAGTGGTCGTGTCGATTGACCCAGTTTAGTCTTGTCGTCGCTTATACATTGTAAAGTAAAACTAAATAACGTATGGTTAGGTTCGGATCGGTGCGCCAGTGAATTAGTCGGTAGCATTTGTGACACTCTGTGAGGAATCTCACCAATGAGAGCGTGAGCGTATAATCTTCGTCGTGGAAGCATCAACTTGATTTTCTTTTATTATACACGCGGACGCAAAAACGAGTCACGTCCCACAACGCTGCATTACGCGAGTAGATAGGCCACGGGTACATGCTCTGGTCTCTACGTCTAACATCGAAGGGTTATTGTTTTTCGTTAATTTTGTTCTGGCTGTAAATGATAACGTAAGCGAGCGGCAACAGTAAAATTTGTATGTCCGCACTTGTACTGACTTGTGTTGTAACGTCCACCCCCTTAATTAAGTACTAGTTTTAAGATCTTTTGGTTTTGAATAAAAATAAGCTTGTGAACTTCACGAAGAAGAACAATCATGTGTGTTCATTGGCTTTGGAATTTAGTTTAGGTTTCGGAAGCAGCCGCCAGATGTGCGGATAAGGAAGTATTGAAGGGAATGTCGGCCATGGGGACGATCACGACCCGAGGTGGTCGTACGCAGTTCGGTTCATGGTTGTAGTTTGTTAGTTAGTAGGATATTCGGACTTTAGGGGTCGTCGTTCAATAGGAGCGGGACGACGACCATGGTAGCTTGGCCTTGGTGCTAAGTAGGGGTGGGTCAGCTCAGGGGAAGATTACTTCCACCTATTTCTTCCCCCACTTTCTTCTTTTTCACTGTGGATGTAAATATTTCAACGGATCGCACTACTCGGGCCTCGCAATCTTTATTGTTAGGGATAGTGGTTTAATCCGGTCGTGTCCAACATCTTCTACGATCTATCTTTTTGAATTAACAGGCATGTAAAACTAGAGGTAACCCCAGTCCAGGGCCTGCAACAAGATCCCCACCCACCGAGGGCTAGCGCGGGAGGAAGCGGTCATGCCTGGTTGCAGGAGGCTTGGACAACCCCATCCGTCATGCTGCCCGGACTGCCGTAGGGGTCCTGTGACCTTGCGGTATATGGGTAGTTTAAGTGATGGATGGGGTATGGTTCGCGTAGCGGGGCGTAGGAATTTCGACCTTCCTTTTTGTTCTTGTTTGGTTGTTGGTCAACTCAGTTGCGCGTAGGTATAGGTTAATACTTGCCTGCGTGTTTGCTGACATGGCAGAAGGGGTCGCTTGCGTTCCGTAACGTGAACGTACGTTACAGAGTTCTTTAAGCAAAGTGGTAACTTCGCAACAAGAAACTCCAGTCTCTATAACTTACGTGTAAACAATCTGACTCTTGTTGATGTACCTATTGCACACAGGACTCATTTATTGCGTTTTTATTTTGTGACTGCGCCTAGACTGTTTAATAACCTTCCCTTTTGTATTAGAACAATCCACAGTCTTTCTTTATTTATTCAAAATTAAAAGCTTGGCTCTTCACTAAGAATAATGATGAAATTGAGTTGCTGTTTAAAGTTATTGTATAATCAATGTCAAGAGCAGGATAAATTGGTTGGTGATTACTTTTGTTTTCCTTTTTAATTCTTTTACTTTCTTTATTTATTTATTTTTTATAGTAATTGTAGCTTCATTTGTTTTCATTTATGCATATTTCTGGCTCTATGAATTTTTTAATTCATTATAATAATATTTTTGTTATTAAGATTATTTTCAATTCCTACCTGATGGTTACCCCGCATCAGATTTTGATTTTGAATTTTTTTTTTGTAAGGTCGTTCGTTTCGTCTTTTGTGGCACACATTATAAAACAAATATAATCAGCTCCAACGAGCGTTTTCTAATTTGCTATGTGTTCTATGTTAAATAACTTGCTTTTCGACTATTTTTATTGACTGCGAAAATGTTCGAGAAGTTTTTTATCGAAGCTCGGCGCAATTTGGCCCATTGCGTACACATAACTTTATGAAATAAGAAAACCTGAAAAATAGCATTCTGAACCAAAATGTTTTTACGAACTCCTCGAAACATGGGTTGAGCCAGTAGCGTAACAATCAGGTTATTGATCGAGTTCATTCCCAGCTAAGACTCGTTTCCTTACGTTGGAGACTTTTAACTTCGAGAAACATACAACAGAACACATGCGGAGCAAAAAGTTTTGTCATAAATTTGAATATTGCCTACGGAGGCATATTGACTTCCCTAACAAAGGAAAGTAAAACTGACTGACGATTTATCATAAGATTAAAAATAATTTTATTATAGTGTTTATAATTCATACCTTTAGTGGAATTTCTATTTTTCCTATTAATTCATTATCATGCTTTCCAGTTGAGGCTGTAAGAGCAATTTCCTTGAAAAGTTTTTTTAAACCGCGAATCCCCTTAGCCTCAAGGATCTTATTCATTTTTTCGCCAACACTTTCAGCAGCATCGAAGTCCCTTTAATAAGAAAATATTTTTTTAATTATTTAATATACTTATAAATATGCATACTTTGATAATGCTAAAAACATAATTTGTTTGGTTTCCTGGTATAAAATAAAAGCTAAAACTTGATTAAATTAGCTTCATTGGGGAAGGTGGAAGTAAGTTGCACTCGTGATACCGGAACTGGTGATGAATCCTTGTAGATCTATGAGTGAGCTGTCAGATATGTCCTCTACCGCAAGGCAAGGTTTTTATAGATGGTGTTGACGTAGTCTGATTTGACATTCACAGTCGCACAGTATGTGTTTTGTTTTTCCTCTTTGCATAGTCTGCAAGTGTTATCTTGTGTTATTCCCATAGTTATGAGGTGTTTTTTGAATTGACAACGTCCAGTGAGGAACCCCGTGAATATACGAATCTGACTCCTGCTTAGGCTTAGGAGTTGTTCTGTTCTTGTAAGTAATGAACATTTTGACTTGTCTGTTACCTCTAACTGATAAAGTTACTGAAACCAGAACCATTCTCTTGAATTGGCAGAGGAACGGTTGAACAGCTAGTTCACAAATGGATCACGGTAGAAAACCTGAGAAGGTGGTATGGGTATCACTTAAGGATGATGGGCCTTAGAGAGGATGATACCTGCAAACTATGCCTGAAGGAATCTAAAACAGCGGCATATGTACTGTGTCAATGTCCGGCGTTGGCTGGCAGAAGAATGAAGTTCTTGCGACATCATTGGGTTGAGACCCAGTCGAGCGTTAACACTAGAAATCGAACCCACGAAAGAACTCTGATGGAGAAAGCCAGAGAGTCTATAGTGGTAGAGAGACGAATAGAGACCAATCAATGGGGGTCTGGTTAGAGTATATCTCGAAATCTATACATCGTCGACTGAGAATTACATAGTTCTATGTAGCCCGGTTCATGTATTGAAAAATTCAACTTTTCAGTTTTTGATCATATTATTTGTATTTTATTTTGTATTTTATTCTTTCTTTCTAATATTTGATTTACTCCTACCAACGAGCGTCGAACTTGCCGAGTTGTAGGGGCTGAGTAAGGTTAATGATTCTCGAGTTTTTCTCCAGATGAGTCCTGAAACCAAAGGACGCTACACTCCGCCTGGTTACATCAGTGTAACTTGCCGGTCCCAAGCCCGGGTAAAGGAGCAGGGAAGAGGAGTAAACCTCTTTAATTAAATCCCTAATCCAAGGCTGAACGGTGTTTAGTCAAAAGTTTGCGAAATTCGGATACCTGGTAACCTCCGATTTCAAAGCGCCTTCCTGTGGTTAAACGGGTAGACTACGGGCGACCGATTATATCCCGCTTACTCGTGGGTTCAATATAGATACCAAAATTAAACAAACAATAGAGAATGATGCCTCTACAAATGCATCATCATCTAGGGATTTTAACTGCGAACACCCTGTGAGAAATGACGTGACATCTACCAATCGGGAAGAGTCACCTATTAAAGATTCTGAGATGAGAAACCTAGATGAGAATTCGTCTCTTCTAAGCGACTCAATCTCTGAAACGAGCACTTTATGCAATGTAAGTACATATGTATGTTGTCGGATGAATTTCCGGACGATATAGACAAAGCCAAAACAACTGACAACAAAGGTCAAAGCGAGTAGGCCTTTGTCAAATTTACACCCTCTGAAAATCGTCGGCTTAAACAGGCGCTAAAAAGGGGCTGTGACAAAATAGAAGCGAGAAAATTCGCCAGATCAACAGATGAGTACAAGGGTCCCGAGGTGAAGCGCATGCGATCCGAGGATAATACCCCTCCTCAGTCCGAAGCGAAGCGAGCTCGAGCTGTTAGTAAGACCGCCGACAGAGCCTCATATAGCAATATAATGAGCTGTGTCAGACTGGGGGTCGTGCCGGTGGAACTCGATCGTAATCCTCTCAGTAATGAGCATATGGTTCAGGTACAGGAGAGCATTATGTACATCACGGTTGAGCTACGTGACGAGGACATAAAACCATCTTTCCGCGGCTCAACTTTTAAAGCCGGATGGCTCATGCTAACATGTGCGGATGCCACCACTGCAAATTGGTTAAAGACAAACTTCGCCAAGCTAAGAGAGAAATGTGGACTGGAGGTGATGCTCGTGGAGGAGGAAAACTTTCCGAAACCACATGTCATCGGGGGTTTCTTTCCACAAAGTTCTGAAAGAGATATCGCTCACATGGTCTTTGCTGTAAACGATAGCACCATGAAACAGCTGGTCGAACTCAAAGGAATGGTCTCCTACCGATTTGGGCAGACGCGACTAATTCTAAAGAGTTCCGGCAAAACAATAAACCAGGGCAAGCAAAATGTTCACCCTGAGACTACAAGGCCGAGCGTGTGCGAGCCAGTACCCAGCACCAGCGCCGCCGCAATGAAAACCTCAAGTGCCGAAGAAAAGGCAGGGCTATCAGCACCAAAAAAACGAGCTGAAAAAAGCGAAGAAAGTCACTGTAAAACCACCATCGGTAACAGATTTAGGAATTAACTGTCTCATGAGAACAGGGAAGGCAATAGACGAAAGATGCCAGTCAAACATCTGAGAAGTAGGCAAGACGGCCACTCTCAACAGGGACGCGTAAGACGAAGAGGCGACAACAATCCAAACAGAATACGGGATCCTGAGCGCACTAGAAGACGATGCTACTCTCATAAGTGTGCTGCAGGCAAACCTGCACCGCGCTATGGGTGCCTCGGACACCTATAACCAACGATGTGCCGAAGGTAACATCGCTCTCGGATTAATCCAGGAGCCATGGGCAACAGATGGTAAGATACTTGGCTTAAATAACAAAACCAGAAAACTTATCTTCGCCTGTGTAAATTTTAGGACAAGGGCCGCCCTCTTTGTTGCAAAAGATATAAAATTTTCTCCCATTCCAGGCTTCAATACCAGGGACCTGGTGGCGATCTTAATTGAACGTCACAACGGCAGAGAGCTGCAAACAATCGTGTGCGCATCGGCGTATTTTGCTGGAGACGATGAAAACATATCACCAACACCAGTACAGGAACTCGTTCTGTACTGCCAATCCCAGCAACTTCAACTTATCATCGGCTGCGATCCAATTTGGGGTAGCCGAGATACAAATAAACGAGGTGAGTCTTTGATAGAATACCTTTGTAGTAATAATTTAGTTATTCTAAATAAGGGTAATAAACCAACTTTTAGAAACTCATTGAGAGAAGAAGTTTTAGACCTGACTCTTTCAACTCCTTATGTACAAAACATCGTTGAAGACTGGCATGTGTCCGGTGAGGCATCTCTGTCAGATCACATGCACATAAAATTCAGACTTAGATGCTGCACCGAATAGGCGCCGGTCCGATACGATAATAAACTTACAAACTGGAGAACCTATCGCGAAAACCTAGCGATCAAATCTGATCTACTTCCAGCACCACCTTTACAAACTTTTGATGCTGACGATGCACTTAGCCAGTTAAATGATACTATCCGCTCATCTTTTGCAAATAGCTGCAAGGTAAAACGGACTGTGGTAAAGAGGTGCGTACCATGGTGGAATTCAAACCTTGAAAACTTTCGAAAAAGAGTGAGGAAGCTTTTTAATGAAGCCAAACGCACCGGTGAGTGGGACCAGTATCGATCCCTCCTTACCCAATACAACCAAGAGTTCAGAAGATCCAAAAGAACTTCCTGGCGGAGCTATTGTGAAAAGCTCGAAGAGCTTCCTGCTGTGACTCGCCTACAAAAAGTTCTCTCGAAAGATCAATCAAATTGCATGGGATTGCTAGTCAAATCTGACGGAACAATCAGGCGCGACCGGGAGGAAACTTTAATTACCCTACTTCAAGTTCACTTCCCTGAGTTCCCCAAGACACCTTGGAAGAAATAACAGTCTATCCGGAAGGCTTTTCACTCCGAATAGGGTTAAATGGGCTGTGCAATCTCGAAATCAGCGGCAAATCTTGCTATAAAAAGCTGGGAACACAATTTCAATTTCAATTTATTAACATCTTTAGTTTTGAGCTGTACAATAAGACATAGTCTAATAGTACAAACGGTAAATGCATTAATTTAAATTGAGTAAATATTAATAAATATGGCAAAAGTAACAAATTTAATAAAGAAAGATTATCCTAAAAACACAAAAATTCAAGGTGAAAGGGTAATAAGGAGAAAATTAAAATTGACTTGAAAAATCTTTATTACTATCATTATCATCATTGCTGCGCTGAAAGGTATTTAAAAATTTTATATTTGAAGTTCTTGAAATTGCGAATAAGTTTAATATTCCAAAGCCTCGCGGAGTGGACGAAAAACATACGGGAGGAATTTAAATATTTAAAGGATGGAATATTGATATTAAGAGTTCTCTGAGATCGTGAAAAAGTTAATCTATTGTAGAGGTATCTCGGAGTTTTACTATGAAGGAGTTTGTGTAAAAATATGAGATTACGAGCATTTAAAAATTGGTATAATGTACAATCTAAGACATTTCTAGCTAGAAGAGAGATTCGATTATATCTCTTCAGTCCATAGATGTATCTAACGGAATCATTAAAGGCCACTCGTAGTTTATACTGAGATAGAGAGTCCAAGTCACTATATACTACCTCGGCATATGTGATGATAGGTAAAATCAAAGCAATTACAAGTTTACGACGAGTTTCTTCAGGAGTAAAACTAGCAGACAGCCAAAGTTTTCTAAGACAACGGCCAACAACAAAATTAACGTGATCATAGGAGGATAAGGTACGGTTCAGTTTGAAACCTAAGCAAGTAACTGTATTAGCATAACTTGTTATTTGGTTTGAAAGATATAAATTCGGCAAGATGTTTGGATCTATTGGCTTATTTGAAATTATAATAATCTGAGATTTTTTTCGGATTTAAAATAAGTCCGTTAATAACGGACCATCTAGAAATCGCTGACAAGTCGTCATTATATTTACACAATAACTGTATTTCACAATGGGAGAGCATCCCAGCCCTAAGACAGGCCAAAAAAGTTATTAAACCTTTCGAAAACAATGCCAAAAATATTCTAAATCTACGTAGGCACGTAGGTGCCTAACAGGGCACTATGGTTTTGGTTTACGATATCACCTAAACAAAATACATGTAGCCGACTCCTCGGAGTGCCGCCTATGTCTTGAAGAAGACGAAACTACTGAGCATATCTTATGCGAATGCTGTTGGTCCCGAACAACAATTATGCACCGCGGATCGACAATTGGTGGCCATCGACATCGAAGTTGTGCATTGGAATAGATATTGATGTGCATCCTGTTTTAGCTGCAATCACAGCTTGCACATAATCAATATCTAGCCCAATGTGCACTTCAAAATTGGCACACCAATTAGAGAGAAAAAACAATGAAAAAAACTAGAATCAATGAAGAACTAACACGACATGAAAAAACCAACGACCACCGCACAAGAAAAAACACGAGAAACTAAATGTCAGATGGGCAACGTGCAAGAACAAGAACGTGTAAGCATGTCATCTACCTCTAACACATTGGAGGTGCAAGCAGCTGACTCAGGGTTCAGAAAATAGGTAATCAACCATGGCCGAATTACCCAAGCGAGATCGAAGGCTTTGAAGACATGAGTGCATCACACTCCAACAACCGTCGCAATGGGAAAACTGCAATTGTCTAGATTTGTATGTGTTCAAATGGTTCATTGACCCCGGGGGCGCGATCAGCTGAGTGAAACAATGTGAAAACGGAGATGAGTTTACTTGGAAGGATGCAAACAAATCTGGAGGTATTCGCCGATCGTCTATCAACCCAATCTAACCAGCCTAATAACTAATAAGAATTGTGAACTCACATTAGAGTAAAAAATAAAGTATTTTTTATAACGTTATAGACGGTCAACGCGTTTTTCTTTGTCCCTTGCTTTAACAAAGCAACGGACGTAAATCGCTTTAGGCAACGACTTAGCCTAAAACAAATGCCCAACCCTTTGTGGTATTAGAAGAAACTTCTTCTTCAGCGAAAATATAAGCCCAGAAGAAGTAAAGACATCTTCTGCTGAAAACATCATCAGCTACATTAGGAAGGTAGAAACTCTAATAGCCTAAACCAACTTTTCTGATCTTATGGCACAAAAAAATATATATATATTTGATTTAAAAATGCTTTATGTGTTAATTTATCTAGTCATTTTCCATTAATCTCTATTTTAATTTTGTTGACAAAGTTCTATAATCCAATTCGATGTAGTTTGAATTATTTTTTTTTTTTTATCCAAGGGTTAGTGAAAGTCTTCCAAAGACACTATGAGAATAGCAAGCGCGTTCTCATAGTAGTGTAAGATTTTTACTGACTAAAAACACCACCCTTCTAAAGATTGTTAGATACTGCAACTAAGATATAACTTATCAAGCAATTTTTCTATCATTAAATAACAACTTTACTTTCCAGTGAAAGATCCTGCGCGTTCCGCAAATTAGACGCGGTTAATTATCTTGCCAAGTCGAACGGTTTCATTCTTTGTAGTCGGCGCAATAAATTGCTCTCGTCCAAGATTTGTCGGACTGTATTGTTGATATGTCCGATTAGTCGGTTTCTGTGCATTCTCGCGAAGCTTCTAGTTTCAGCTTCGATTGTTGGAATTCCGAGATCCCTATGGATATCGTCGTTTCTAATATACCATGGTGCTTGTACAATTTCTATAAGCACTTTATTTTGAAAAGTTAGTTTTCTTGGTACAACCCCAAAGTTGTATACCGTAGGTCCACACCGGCTTTAGCACGTGCTTGTAAAAAAGCAGTTTGTTCTCAGTACTGAGCTGGGAATGTATTTCGAGTAACCAGTATACTTCTCTATATTTGATATCGAGTTCTTTACGTTTCATTTTCACGTGCGAAATCCATTTCAGCTTTGCGTCGAGTGTCATTCCCAGGTATTTGGCCTCGTTTGCAAAGGGTATCCGGGCCAAATTTAGGAAAAGTCATGGGTTTTCTTATACGTGAAATTCACATGTACAGATATAGTTTCATTTAAGGCGATCCGCCAGTTCCTTGTCCATTCATTTATCTTATTCACTGCGGTTTGCAGTTTTGTAGTCGCTTCTTCGATTGTATTACCTACTGCTAGGATAGCTGTGTCGTCGGCGAACGTAGCAAGGGTAGTGCCATCTTCCCCTGGTATATCGAGAGTATATAACAAGTATAGAAGCGGCCCAAGGACGCTTCCTTGCGGTACACCGGCCGAAATTTCTTTTAGCTCCGAGTATTCGTTTCCATTTCTAACACGGAAGAGTCTACTCCCGACCCGAGATATGATTCTAGAATATCATATAGGCTTGCGGGGAGAACTTGTCGTAGTTTAAATTTCAAGCCGTCGTGCCACACCTTATCAAAGGCTTATGAGACGTCAAGGAATACGCTTTTCTTCAAATGCTTTCTACGTCAGTAGTTCTATGTACTTGGTCAATCGTCGAATGCTTGGTTCTGAACCCAAACTGGTGGTCAGGGATAAGATTATTGCCTTCAATAACCGGTTGTAGGCGCCTAAGCAATATTCTCTAGAAGACTTTGGAAATGACTGGAAGAAGGGATATCGGTCTATACGATTTTACTTCATTACTTCACCATTATGACCTCCGCGACTTTCCATTGACTCGGCACGTGTTTTAGTCTGAGCGCAGCATTTATAATATGAAGAAGTTTAATTAATGCTTTCCTTGGTAGAGCTTTGAGAACTTCTCCGGTGATCAAATCATAACAAGGAGCTTTCTTAGGTTTTAGGGATTCGATTTCAGGTTTTAATTCCCTTAGCGTTGCACTTGTGAGTGTTGAATCGTCAGATTGTAATACCGTCCTATGAGAATTGTCGTA
The DNA here is from genome assembly GCA_949126925.1 of Cheilosia vernalis. Classification (NCBI taxonomy): domain Eukaryota; kingdom Metazoa; phylum Arthropoda; class Insecta; order Diptera; family Syrphidae; genus Cheilosia; species Cheilosia vernalis. Next base: position 50,020,155 of record OX421358.1, read on the forward strand.
AATCGCTCGGCCATCATACGGTTTAAAGGTTTCTTCTAGATGAGCGGCAAAAACGTCCGCTTTTTGCTTATCTTCCCTTGCCCATTCATTTTGATTTATTCTAATTGGCAGCGCGAGGATTTTGCGCCTTTGGGTGCCTTTCAAAGCTTTCCAAAGTTAATAAATGGAATCTTTTTTCGCTGTTAAACTTTCAAGGTAAGAACCTACCGCGCGATTTTTCAAATCCTTAATAACTGTCTTCAACAAATTGCACAAATAATTCAAATGTGCTTTATGTTGCGGAGCGCGACTCTGTTGCCATTTCTTGCGCGCCTTCCTTTTTTCGTTGACCAATTCTTTTATTTCGGGAGGATATCGTAGTCCGTATTTGGCCGGTGTTTTCCTTGGATTAGGCGTATTATTCTAGGAGGCGACCTCAGGTTCATAGGATGTCGTAAGTGGAACACTCAGTTCAACATTCTCTTCTATATCGTTCCTAGTTAGTTTTTCTACCAGTTAATCTCGCTGGCTCTAGTTTATTGGCTAGTTTTACACTCAATGTTAAAATAACCGGTGAGTGGTCAGATGATAGATCAAAGCTCTCTTCAATTTTAATGTGGTTGGTAGACGAAGAAATCTATCAGATCAGGTAGTTTTGAAGTATCAGTTGGCCAGTATGTTTTCCCGTCGAGTGGAAATTGCATCTGTATTCCATACCTGCCCCATAGAGCATTCGAATCGTGCACATTTGCATAGTTTCAAGCTCTATCTTCAGGTCTTCGTATTGTTCAATGCAGTCTTTAATAAGCAATGATGATCCACCTCTGGCGTTTCCCGATGGATGACAAGCGTGGAGATCATTATAGCCTTTTATTTCTATTTTCGATACCTTTTTCACGTGAGTTTCAGAAATCAAGCAAATGTCAATATCTTTCTCGCGTATGAATATTTCCAATTCGCCGAGTTTTTGTAAAAGCCCGTTTGCATTCCAAGTGCATATTTTTAACATTGGTTTTTCATTCATGTTATTTTTGAAGCACGCGTTTTCCGTGAATTAATTTCGAGCTTAACCAAGCGATCGACAATAATTTTATTTATTTTGCATTGTTCTTCAAGTTTCTCGAGAATAACTGAGAAAACATGAGAAACAGGATCCGGCGAAGTTTCAACGTTTTTTGCTCCTTCGAATGCCGCGGCCTGAGCGTAGGTCTGCACTCTTTCTATTCGATGGCTTTCCCGATGGTAACTTTTCAGTAGCGTTTCTTTTGACAACAGAGGTCGAGGGCCTTTCTATTGTCTGTCTTTCTCTGACAATATTACGCTTTTGAACCGGAGGTCTTATATTGCCTACAACCTCCTGGACGGTCCTACGCTTTGTCTTGGTAAGCGGCTTTGTTTTTCTATTTTGCGTTTTGGGGAGCACCTCTCTCCGTTTTTGCAACTCCTTTGCTACTTCACAACCTCTATAATTTGCCGGGTGCTTTCCCTTACAATTAGCACAGGTAGCGGAGGATTGTTTATTTTCTCCACAGTCTTGGGAGGAATGACTTCCGGCGCATTTTACACATCGCGGCTCTTTTTTGCAATACATTTGCTTTTGATTGAATTCTTGGCAACGTTTGCACTGTGGAATTGTTTTTAAATTTCTGCGCATGGGCTCGATTTTTACCACAACATTAACTATAGTTTTAATTCGGTAGATATCTTCGATATTATCAGACCTATCGAAGGTAAGCATAAAGAGCGGAAATCCACGCCTTACCAGGATATCCTTATCTTATTCCCTTTTTTGCTTCACCTTCTTGATGATATTTACGGCATCAAGAATTTTAAACCCTTTGGAACGGGGGTCGTTTATAACTTCTTCTTTGGTGCATGAGGGGTGGAGTCCCCTCGCTACAACACGATGTGGCCTTTCTGACTTTATTTCAAAAGTATACCACTGGATCTTCTCGGTATTTAGCTTTTGGGACACTGCCCGGTAGTCTTCGTGGTTAACGACGTTAATTTTCCACGCATTAGGCTGTGTAACTTATTATACTCCGTTACACCAACGACGTTTATTGGAGGCGGTGGACGAATTTGCCCTCGGAGTTGTTTTTCTTGTGGTACTTTACGCGTTTGTTCTCTTAGAGGCTCGACTTCAGACGAAGAACTGGCTCTCCTTTTCTTACTAGGTCTTTTATTAGGGACCCGATTCGTTTCGCGTGCTAGCTCTTCTTCGTCAGTGTGGTATTCCTGACTAGGCAAGCGTGGTGGAGTGCATTCGCGTTCTTTCTGAATATGCGAGTATTCATTAGAACATTATTTTCTTCTTTTAACAGTTGTATCTCTTTCTTCAGAGTTTGAAAGAGTAGATCCATATCCTTAAGCTTGATTCGGAGTGTTTTAATTTCTTCCTCAGAACTTATATCTTTTACTGAGTCCCGTTTTTCACGCGCTGGCGCTCCCGGCGGACTTCTTTTCCCGTGTTTGTTCGATATTGATGGAGGCGATCGAGATGCCCTTGAACTTTTAATAAAAGGGTCAATGGATTGCAATAAGCGGCTCTCCCCAGAATCCGTAGAGCCGACCTCCGAAGAGGGTGGATTTGCCAGTAAAGCTGGACTGCCACCTGGGGTAATTAATCTTTTCGTTTTGTTCATTGCATTTTTTGTATACACTACACGCTCGGTATACGGAGGTTGGATTTTAGTCGCCTCTTACGACAGGCATGCCTACCTCGGGTAAATTCTAACCCCTACTCAGGGTTTTTTTCACTGCGCCACCTCTCGCGAACGTCTGACAAACATCCGAGAGTATAACTGTCATGAAAGAGCTTCTCAATCGGCCCGTTTGGAACCGGCATAAAATTGTAGATCCCTTCCATTCGTTCCGAAAATTAAAAACCCACACAAAACGAATGGTTGCGAGAAGCTAGGCCCAGGGTCCCTACAGACCTGTTGCGCCAACTATTATTATTATTATTATTACCTCTCGCGAACGTCTGACAAACATCCGAGAGTATAACTGTCATGAAAGAGCTTCTCAGTCGGCTCGTTGGGAATCGGCACGCAACATACGATTGATTGATACGATGGAAAAACATGGGAATTCAATAATTGATGTCACAAATATCCAGCGATTGTCCTTGCGACTTATTATTTTTTTTTTCATAATGCAAGCGATATACATGGGAAATTGAAGGCGCTCGGAAACCAATTGAAAATCATCGGAATCCGTTGCTTGAATTTTTAAGTCAAAATCTTCGCTTCCAAGACTTCACATTCAAATCAAACCCAATCCGTTAAAAAAGTTTCGGTTAATTGGGGTTGCTCAACAAAATTATAAGTGAGCCGACTTTCGAATTAAAATTGTGTAGCGGTGAGCTCGGAACATCTATTTGCACGACAAAAAGTAGCATAATGTCCTTCCTAAACGAATCCTCCAAGCCCAAAATCGTAAAAATCGAACGATCCATTCTCGAGTTATGAGTGCCACACACAGACGTCAGTCTCTTTTATTTATAGGGGTACCCACCCGGTTTTTCCGTGCCTTTCATTTGGAACTATCGAGTCCAAAACTATCCTATCTTTAAAGGCTGAAACCAACTGGATGGGTGTCCACAAAATTTCATTGAAATCAGTTGAGTGGTTTCGGAGATCGACAACACCTAACCAATGCCTCCGTAGATTTTGAAATTAAAATTCTTTCTTAGATTTCCAATCTGTGAATGTGTTAAGAGTCATAAGATCATTATATGTTTTCACTAATCTTGACTGCAACTCTCTTCGGCTGTCGACTCTCTTTCGTGACGTCGTTTGTAATTTGTACAGGCATGAAGAACGAAAGAAAAGTGTATCCCGAACAGCGTTGCCAACCAATTTTGACGAAAAAAAGCCTAACTTGAAAAAAAGATGCCTTTTTCAATAAAATAATGCCTAAAATATTTTTTTATGTAACAAAAACAATTTTTTTTGTTGGAAGTTGGAAACACATTCTTTAAGACCGAGCACCGAAGTCTTCTTTTTGCCAAGATTTTTTAAGAGTATTTAAAAAAATAAAAAGTCAGTATACGTTGAATCAAAAAAAAAATATACCGATATATTTGAAATAAAAAAAAGATGCCTTTTTGTAAATAAAAATGCCTTAAAGCCTTAGCTAATGAAATAATGCCTAAAAGGCATGAAAAAGCCTAGGTTGGCATCGCTGATCCCGAATCAAAGTATGTACACAACTGCGTAGTTGAAATATAGTGTAGCAAATTTCAACTTTTTCAATTGTTAATATTTTAAAAAAAGTAAAAATGCAAAGATAAGCACCCTGAAAATATCTTTTTTTTGACACTTTATATGTTGATTGGTTGAGCGTGTGAACCGCAAAAGGGAGAAACACAGTACAGAAACTACAAAAATAATATAGAGGGGATAACCATTCGGAAAAGTTTTGCTGAAAGGTATAAAGTAATACTTCTTGATAAGTTGCTACAACTTAATTGAAGAAAAGATAATATTAATACAAAATATCTTTCCTCATTCGTCGTATTAAAATTATGTTGTAACTAGCTGACCCGGCGAACTTCGTTCCGCCCAAATTCGTTAATGTAATGAAAATAATAATTCCGAGAATGAGCAATGCTCATGCTGCTCTATGTAATTCGGTCAATTCAAATTCTTTATTCAAAAGTTTATATTAAATACAATATAAATAACTGAAGTATTGCATTGTCGATGTGTTTAAATCAAACTGCAATGATTGACGTGTCTCCCAACTTTCCACTTTTTCACTCACACGTGAGCACGCCACATACGATTGACCATTAGAAAAACATGGGATAATTTATGTCACAAATATCCTGCGATTGTCCTTGCGACTTATTATTTTTCATAGTGAAAGCGATACGCATGGGAAGTTGAAGGCGCTTGAAAACAAATGGCAAATCATCGGAATCCGCAGAATTATAATGTTTGCCTTGAATTTTTAAGTCAAAATCTTCGCTTCCATGACATTGGATTTGAGATTCTACACATTCAAATCAAACTTTCGTTTCAAATTGTGTAGCAATGAGCCCCGAACATGCAACGAATTTAAAAATTAAACATTTGAAATAGGTTTGGTTGTACCTATTGGAAGTAGCACTAACCGTTTATCTATCCAGTCTTATTTTTTTCAAAGTACGGTTCCCATACTAAGTTCCATTCCCAATCTCATCCCCTTTAACTTTTATTTTCACGACAAAAAGTAGCATAAATGCCATTTCAATTAGAATCCCCCAAGCCCAAAATTGTAAAAATTTAACGATCCATTTTCTAGTTATGAGTGCACACACATACGTCAGTCTCTTTTATATATTGGGGTATCCGCCCGGTTTGTGCGTGCCTTTCGTGTGGAACTATCGGATCCAAAACTATCCTATCTTTAAACCATACCCATCCACAAAATTTCATTGAAATCGGTTGAGTGGTTTCGGAGATGGACAACAGCGCCACGTATCGGATAGACCGTCAGCGCACCTACCCAATTATGTTGAAAATAAAATTCTTTCTTAGATTTCCTATCTGTGTTAAGATCTACACAATGATGATCAGGCCCATCATAACATACGTTTCTTTAGTATGGCGGACTAAAACTAAACAAAAGAACGTCATTGCTAAGCTTCAAAGGGTAAAGCGACTTGCATGTCTCGGCATATCCGGAGCCATGCGTAGGCGTACCTATCCTACTGCGACTATAGAAGCCTTAATAGGACTAACACCTCTACACATATACATAAACAAAGGGCAATTCGCAGCTCGGCAAGTTAAATCGAAATGAAAGAGACAATTCTCAGCGACCATCCTGAGTTAAAGGATTATTTCTCTGAAATTACAGTACCTACTTGGAATAATCTGCGCGGTAACAGACCGCTTTCCAAAGACTTTATGTTTCAAAAAACGGTTCTCTACGGAGATCCCTAGTAGAGAGGCATGGGCGTAGAATAGCCCACCTACTTGCCAAAATGGTCGAAAGTGATTTATGGATGGTTCCAAAATGGAAACACGGACCTAACCATATATACAACACAGGTACTAAAGGCATATACATCCATATATTCACGGACAGTCAAGCAGCTATAAACGCCCTTAGCTCGTCTATTATTGCCTCCAAATCAGTACTAAGCTGTTTCAACGGCCTTCAAACGCTCGGACGTAGAACCCTTCTATTACACTCCCAAATCACACAAAATGTAGCTCATATTGGGAGAATATCCCAGGTCTAAGACTGGCCAAGCGTGCTATTCAGCCGTTCAAAAAAGATGCCAACAGAAATTTAAATCTAAGAAGGCATAATATCAAAAATCTGGCTGGTTTCCTCACACGACATCACAACCTACGATATCAATTAAATAAAATTAATTTAACCGACTCCTCACTTTGTCGGTTGTGTCTTGAAGAAGACGAAACAGCTTGGGCACATAATATGTGAGTGTCCAGCCCTATGTGAGAACTATCAGGAGAACTATCTTCTACAGGGAGCTTCTGAGCCCTGAAGAGATGAAGAAGTCATCTGCCAGCAGCTTGATTAACTTTGTTAGAAAAGTGGAGAATCTGCTCGCCTAAACATTATTCTGGCCCTATGGTACAATAGATCTTATAGGTCGACGTGCCCTTCATCGCTCAGGCGTAGGCAGAAGGTTTTACATAAATCTTTACTGTAACTCTCTTCTTCCGGCGACTCTCTTTCGTGACGTCGTTTGTAGTTTATGTGCATGAAGAACGAAAGAAAAGTATTTCCCGGAATCATAGTTTGTACACAACTGCGTAGTTGAAATTTAATGCAGTAAAATATTTTTTTTTTTAATTGTTAATATTTTAAAAAAGTAAAAATGCAAAGATAAGCTCCTCAAAAATATCTTTTTTTTGACACTTATTTTGTTAAGATTGGTTGACCGTGTGAACTGCAAAAGGGAGAAACACACTACAGAAATTACAGAAATAATATAGAGGGGATGGTTTTGTTTTAGCTCTCAGAGCAATTTTTATGTTCGTTTGGTACAAAAATAGCAATCTTTTTCATATTTCAGAGCACTTTCGCAAATCTAGATATTTTCTAAGATTTGCTTCAGATTAATCATACAAGTACGTTTGAGTTTGACAACTGGTGGAGTTTGTTTACGCTTTAGTGAATTTTTCCTACAGCAAAGAAAGGCATTGCATAGGGTGAATCTATTTTTGTAAATTATTTATGTATAAATATGTAGAAATCAATCGGAACGGAAATTTCGAATTTTTTAATACAAAATTTAACCAATGAATGGAAATCGCTTAGAAAAGTGTCGAAGACTACACATATTCAAATCGCACGAATAACAACAGCAAATTTTGACACAGCTGTTTTTCGATAGCTTAGAGACTTCAGAAATAACCAGTGATTCGATCTTGACCTATTTGGTGCTGGTATCCACCTTGTGCAAGAAATTTAAAGGTTGCTTTCACTCAGATCATCACTTATGCTGTTCAAAACATACATAAAAGCATCTTTTGAAAGACGATCTTTTTTTTAAACTAGAAAAAATATTTACTATATGTAAATAAATTATTTCGTCATTAAATTTTGCGTTTTATAACATTACCTTTTACTTGATAAACCCATTATGTTAGAATTGTCTCTAAGTATCTTTCTTTGAATTCTGTCTTCAGCACAAATTTCTTCATCAAGCCACAATGCTACTGAATCCATATCCATTGTGAAATTCAATTATTGTCAACGAACAAATTTAAATAATCAAAAACGAATTATTTGACTTTTTGTTGAATTTAAAATGTAATTTTTGACAAAAAACAGTTCGAGTCTCGGAACATTTATTCGAAAGTTGCAAAGATATCGTACAACATATCCTTTCGATTCGAAAGTTGTACAGAGTAACGTTTGAAATTAGAATCGGAAACAACCTTCGAACAGTTTTTACTTTCGAATCGAATTAGAGAGTTAGGCCCCAGGTATATGTCAACATTGATTTGAAAGATTATATTTTTTGTGGTGGCAATTCAAGTTTTAGTGGCATTACTTCCATATCAGGCCGTTGAAAAACTTGTTTGTCTTTTTTTCTCAAGTTTTTCGAACAATTTAGGTCCGCAATTTGGAACTTTTTTCTATGTGAGAAACCTTATAAGACACCTCTGTAGGTCAGCCTCTGACTAATTTGAATTGAAACAACTTTTAAAAATGGTATTAATTTAAAATTGAAATGCTTTCAACACTAGGAAATACTTTTGAAGTCTATTGGTTGCATTTGAAGGATCGAAAGTTTTTGTTTTTTAATTGTAATTTTTAGGAGAATGCCTATTAAGGAGAGCGGTGAATAAAAATCCCAAACGTGTAAGACACGTTTAATGCAGATGCAGCTATGGGTATTATCAATTTCTTGGATTTTCGAATGCTGGCGTAGAGAATTTGAAATGTGTGCGTTAGATGTTTGGATGTTGTTGAAGAAAATCCCTAATAGTAAAAGCAACTAATGGGTTCCGAATTTGTGGAACACATGAATCACTCCAGAGGATCATTTCTGTATTTCCTGGACAGTCTTCTGCAATCTGTTCTTCCTATTCGGTTTTCATCCCACAAATAGCAATAGGCCTTGTTATTCAAGGAAAAGTGGCTTTTGGACAGGTTAGTACATTTTGCATGTCGAAGCATAAAACGGCACTTTATTTTGTCTATCCAGTTGTCTTTCCTTGTATGCCTCTTCTTTTACCTGGAAGTGGTCGATATACTTTAGAACCAGGTCGTCAGAAACGTAGGTATTTTTCAATGCCATTTTATGCTCCTCGCAAAGATCGCATTTATCTTTCTTAGGTTTATGAAATGCCAAGTTAAACTGTGATTTGAAAATCTTACGGTGGAAATACCTTTTATTGCTGGATTTTCGGAAGACCTCGCCTTAGGTGGCGTGCACAAGCAGAGAACGACCTCAATCAACTTGGAGTACGCAACAGCAGGCAGCTAGCTAAGGATCGGGCTAGTTGGAGAGGAATGTTGATTGAGACCCAGGTTCACCCCGAACTGTAGCGCCACCTATGTAGGTAAGTATTTTCCATATGAAGACACAGGGCCCATCCCAACAGCAAAAGTGTGTGGAACAATAGAGGCAGCAGAGATGGACAGCATTCCCCTTTTGGTGGGCGCAATCTCGTATTATGTAACAAAGGTTCAGAACCTACCTTCATCAATAGGATTAGACAACAAGTTTTAGACACATCTCCACAACTTATAATTAGCAACTGGATGGTCTCAAAAGATGTTTCATTCCCGGACCACCGCTATATTCAATTCATTATTGACTTTATTAGGCCTCCATTCGAAAAATTTAAAATCATAGGAAAATCAATAGACAATCAACCGAATTCTCCATCGGACATTGACTATATCGATGAACGAAGCCTTTGAAAAAGCTTGCCCGATTAGTAGACATAGAAAAGGGGGTAAACCATCGTGGTGGAATTGGAATGTTGTTGAATGTTGGTTTCCATTTATTTCTAATGAGAAGGGATTTGAATTTACTCTACTCTAATCTACTCTTCAGCTGATTTAGACACAATACTATACCTTCTTCCTGTCGATATCTACGGGAAATTGGTTGCGTCTATGGCAGCCCTAAGACTAAGGGAATCTCAGAAATGGATTATACTACTCTCTTTCCAAAATGGCGGAAGGCACGGGAGCGGGAGTATATTCTCAATCATCCGAAATCATTATTACCTTACGCCTCCCAGACCACTGTAGCGTTTTTCAGGCGAAAATGATGGCTATACGAGAGGCAGTCTGCAGACTAAAAAGAACCCAATCAGCTTTTTTTAGGGTTCCTGTGTGACTGAGGACGGTTACCACAGTTCCTTACAAAGAATTCTATCAATCTATGGTCAAAGTAGGATTGCACATTTAGAACGCTCCATTTATCAATAGTGAGGCTGTTGAAGTTTTTGAATAGCGTTATATCTATAGCTTCCTTCCTGTCCCTAATTACAAATGTTGGTTCATTGTGAATGGTGGTCGCATCTCATTAAAAAGTCCCAACCCTCCTGTTCCGCTTTGTGTAGATACTAAGGCGTGGATAATTGGAGTTTGTGGTGCTACATCTTCGTAAGACATATAAACGGTTGATATAATCAGTGGGGGGGGGGGGGGGGGGGGTCCACCGTTCAACACTTACAACGGTATGGTCTAGATTATTGTAGGTAGATAGAAGTAATAAATTAATATGTTTCCTAGCTACTATACACGTTCTAGTCTCACTTTCCGCATTAAGCGGCTTAATGCTGTAGGTGATTAGATCTCTATAATTAAGCCCGCTTATTTTGCCACGTGATATCCATGGCTCTTGCACCAAGGCGACTTATTTTTAGTGAAGGGTCAAACCTTACACCGGGTAATTCCAGTGCGAACATTGTGGTTGAACTTCCTCAGCAAAGGCATTGACTTGTGGCTAAGTAGAACCACAATCTCAGTTGCTGCTTCAGAATGTTCGCCTACTTCGAGCACCTCACAGTTCTCGCTATGGAGCTCCGGGTTGATTTGCCGTAGGTTTCTTTCTATTCGTTCCTTCGGGATATGCGGGCCGGGAATCGAAATACGTCCCTTTGGTTTAGTGAATTGCAACAGGTCCTTTACGACAAATCGAATATCGACATTGCCCATAGAGCCTGAATGTTTTCCACAAATGAATTGGCTAGAACTCCATTTGATATTTTTGGCAGCTTGGCAAATAGTTTATTTGGTGCCAAACGCATAAACGAACAAATAGTTAACGTAAAGGAAAATGAGAGTCATATGACGTAGCCGATTCTACAGTTAACATATCAAAATGCTTTAGAAATCCAGGAGCAATGTAAAGCACTTCATACATACCTGACGAAATTCATTGACGCAGTTCAATCAAAGCAGCAGTCATCTGAATTGAGACACAATTTGGCATCGCTGAATTCTTACTTGAGTTTAATTGTAACAAATTTTGAAAAAGGTTCAAGAAGTGTTTTTATATGTGATGTTGGTTTACATCATGCTAGGATTGATCCCAAACTTATAATTCCTAAACAATTCAATACAGTTGATTGAAAACAACTTACCTTCGACTTTAAGAAACGATTGTAGTTGTAGTCATGTACAGAATGTCCTCTGTCAAAGTTCGCAGTCTAAACGAATCGCTCATATTCGAATTTCCACATCCAACCAGCACGCAGCGAGGAAAGTTAAAAGGATGTGCGATGGAGCTCCTAAATCATGCCCAAAATGCCTTATAGGAATGCGTATTGAAGCCAACTGCTAATCAAGACCAAGAAAATTTTAAGGGTCTATACATTTCCTAATTGCTTGAGGGTAATGTACCATAAAATGGAGATTTGGTTTTAAATTTGCACCAAATAGTTTAGTGTATAAAGTTTGGTGCCGTTCTATTAAATCTCTCAAATAAATCAATTGTATAGCATAAAAAATCAACTGTTTCTGTAAGTTTAGTTAGTAAAATCTAATATTAATTTGTCTTTTCAATAAAATCTCCAATCATAAGTGTCAGAAACTTAATATTTATTATAGATATATTATTTGATTTAAGTCTATTTAAATCCAATGAAACGGACGAGTTTCCAATTTATAATTCACCGTATGAAAACAACTGTTTTCTGCTATTGATAATTTCTAATGATATTACTTTTTGGTCTATCAGGCCTAATTAAATATTGCAAACATCGTACACGCAGACACCTTTTGAAATGTCATGCATTATATCAAAGTAAAAATTGTCTGTAATATGGAAGCTACTTAACGCTACTTATGGTTACTTTAAAATTATTTAAAGATAAATCATGCTCATTTCCCAGTATTCCTTTAAGAGTCGTTTATTTGTTTATTGAGAAAATTTGCGTTATGGGAATCCAAATCGTCTTTCTTTTGATATTGTAATGCATTTGATTTAATATACGGTTATTTTAAATTTTTCTTAATAATTCTAACCTCTGTTTTTTTTATTAATAACAAGATAATACCTATTTTTTTACTTTTAAATTGCACAATATGGTTGTTAACAAAATTCCTTCAATACATGTTTACACTTCATAGGTTTAGTCTACGATTCAATGCACTTTGCAATAGGTACTTTTAATGTACGTGGATGTCATTTAGTAACGTACTATGAACAAATACAACCAATCCCGTTGCACTTTAAAACTACGCTGCCTGAGAGTAGCTTAAATATTTAAAAAAAAGGGTTTGAATCTAAAAGTGGATACGTTTCACTTTGAATCTAGGGTGAATAAATTTATTATTATTATTATTATTATTATTATTATTATTATTATTATTATTCTTTATTCATCTACCGAGCTTAACTCTAACAGATTAGGATTAAATATTTTAATAGTTCAAGCCAAATTATATAAAATATTCAGTAGTATTTCATTTAGGACATATTTATATTCAACAAAGATAATTTAAATTTCAATCTATCATCACATAAATCTATTTCAGTACATAGAGAATTAAATTTTGTTATACACTTCGTTATCGGCTCATTAAGACCATAATTGTAAGAATGTTTAGGACTCGAAAAAAACTTGTTTCTTGTTCGAAGAATTCGTTCTGGTGCATAAAACATAAAACATTGAAGTATATCGGGACATACTATACGATACGAGAAAACATCATGAATAAACAGCATACAATGAACATTTCGTCTTTTTTCTAAGGTATCCAATCCTATTAGGGCACACCTTGTTGCATAAGAGGGCATAGCGTGAAGGTTTCATTTCATTTGCCTAATAACAAATCTTGTAAAGGATTTTTGTACCTTTTCAAGTCGCATTATACAATTTGCATAATTTGGACACCAGACTATAGAGCAATATTCAAGAAAAGGTCGTACAAGAGATATATAGACAGACTTTAGAGCATATGGGTTCGAAAAATCAGCACATGCTCGCTTAAGAAATCCAAACATCGAGTTTGCTTTGTTGACAACATAGTCAATGTGAAACGAAAATGTAAGTTTCGTGTCAAAAATCGCACCAAGGTCTTTAATTTCAGTTTTTCGAGAAAGGTTGGTCCCGGAAATTGTATAGTCATTATGTACTGGCACTAATGTATGGCACACAGAAAAGGAGTGACATTTACTTATGTTCAAGGTAAGTCGATTCAGGTCACACCATTGAACTATTGTGTTTAAATCATTTTGGAGATTTTCACAATCAAAAATATTTTTTACACGCATAAATATCTTAAGATCATCAGCATACATCAAGCAGTTAGCACGATTTAGCAATGAAGGAATCTCATTAATAAAAATATTAAAAAGTAAAGGCCCTAAGTGACTACCTTGTGGAACACCAGATGAGACCTCAATTAGTCTAGAGTGAGAAGAACCAATCTTTACATACTGCTTCCTGTTAAAGAGGTAACTTGTTAGCCACTTAAGTAGCATCGAATGAATACCAAATGATCTTAATTTGTTTATAAGGATTCCATGACATACCGTATCAAAAGCTTTCTTTAAATCAGTAAAAATGACATCAACTTGATATCCCGATTCCACAGAAATCAAAAAGATATTTTGTAAACAGTGACAAGTTGGTTAATGTGGATCTACCAGATACAAATCCATGCTGTTGCAGTGATATTTGTTCCTTAACTGTAAAATAAAGTTTTTTTGTAACAACTGACTCGAAAAGTTTCGGAATAGCTGAGAGCTTTGATATTCCACGATAGTTTTCAATTTTCTGTCGGTGTCCGGCCGAAAGATAGAGTGATCCTAAAGAGGCATTAGAATCATTTATATTGTTATTAAGTAATGGTCTAAGATTTGTGTGATCAACAAAAACTGATTCAAAAAACCTAGCAAAAAGTTCACAAGTTGAATCCAAGCTACAAGAAACAGCACCTTCGAATTCCATATTTTGTCGAATACCACTAAGCTTTCTTTTACTGTTGAAAAAAGTCCAAAAACGTTTAGGATTCCTTGAAATTTGAGACTCGGTGTTCATTACATATTGTTTATATAAAAATTTATTCGAAAATTCATATTCACGACGCAATTGGGTAAAACGTTGCTTGTGTAAATCTGACTTTGACTTTGTAAATAATTTAAACGCTTTATTTTTAGCATTCTTCAGATTAACTAGTCTTTGGTTATGCCAAGTGAAAGCGAGTAATTCGTGAACAGTCGAATATATATGTTATTGGCTGTAGTTTTTGCTTTGTTTCGCTCCTGTGTTCGCCCACTGAGCATTGATATCCACCACGACAAATGAATTTATGAGAAGAGGGGTGGTTGTGACTGAGATCAATGTGAAACGCATACGCATGGCATATGGGCAGTTGTCAGTGATTGCCTGTGCTGTGCGGTTGATGTAAGATCGGTGTGTTGTCGTTGTCGTTGTTGGTTCAGATAAAAGAAGGAAAGGATAAAGGAGATGAAGACGGGGAGAGTTTCTCACTGAATTGCCTTGCAATTCTTTTCTAACATTATTATTATATATGTGTATGTATTTTATGTATATACTCCTGAATAAATTCAAAGAGAGAAGATCGTTGAGTTGGTTCAGGATAGCCATTAGTTATTCTTATTCGTTTCATAGTAGTATGGCCTGCTGAGCGGCTACGGTATTTTTGCGTTAAGGGTGGTTCGGCTGCCTCACTTGGTTTCGCACTTAGGTGCATCATTTGTCACAGTGTGGGTAGGACGGTTTTCTCCTCCACATCTGTCCTTCTCTCTGGATTTAATCCTATTGCGCAGTGTGCTTGTACGGTTTTCTCCTGCACATCTGTGATCTGTCTGTAATGTAATGTGCTTGTGATGGTTTGCTCCGGCACATGCCTTTGTGAGGATGGAAGTTGAGTTATGGTTTACTTTCTCACTCCAATCCTGAGGGGAACATAGGGATGGTATTCTCCCAAGTTCTCTTAATTAGCCTCCTTGCATTGTGATGGTTTTCTCCTTCGCAGGGATGAGTCTCGCTCTTATGATGCGTGAGTATGGTATACTGCTGCGCATTTTGTAGATACGTGCTTGCTCTGGTGTTCGGCTGCACATTTCTTTTAAATTGGAAGTGAGTCATGGTGTGCTCTCTCACTCCAGTCATATTTAGAATATAGCGATGGTATTCTCTTATATTCTTTTATGGAATCCTCTTTGTTGTGATGGCTTGCTCCTTCAGAGAGGCATAGCATCATCTTAGCTTGGTGGAAGCAAAGTGCGCTAGATGGTTTTCTCTTCCGCATATGCTTCTTCGAAGTAGATCTGTGACGGTTTTCTCCAGATTATTACTCTTTGCGTAGCGTCTCTGAAGCTAATGATTAGCAAGGCGTGTGGGATGGTTTTCTCCTCCGCCTTTGCCTTTTCGGAATGTGGATGTGACTTTGTTCTCCATCACATTTCTTTATGATTGAAGTCGAACTATGGTGTTCTTTCTCGCTTCAATGAATGATCAACAACTCTCTCTGCTTGTGATGGTATTCTCCGTCAGAGAGGGATATACCTCAGTCTGGTGATTAGCCAAGGGTGAAAATCCCGCTGAGGTTATATTCAGAGATCGCTGCATTGCATTTTTGTTTATGCGCTGTTATCAGTACCCGTACCAACACTGGTAAAAGGATAAAGGCTCAGCTGGGGTATTAAATGTATAAGTATTTATTAGGGTTAGGTAGATATTTTATGTATTAGGTATGTGAATTGCTTTTTATATTGTAATGGTAATTCATGTGTTCGTTTCGTATGTTTTTTATTTACAGGTATCAGTTCGATCACGCCCCACGACACGCTGATGAATCTATTCAGGACATCCGTCCTTGATATTTTGTTAAAATAAAGATTACGCTTCGTTTTAATCGAAGTCCTCCTTCTTTTTTTGTGTTAATTTAATGGTCTTCCTTACACAAGGTAATTTAAAAGATTGTCTCTTTCTCATGAGAGGCACGAACTGAGAAAAACCATAGTCTAAGATACTTATAAATGTATCATAGACATCCTTAAGATGTGGACCAGAAAGAATACTCGACCAATCAACAGAGCATAAATACGTATTTAAGGCATTATAATTCGCTTTTAAAAAATTATAACTTGTTTTATAAATATTTGCATTAGAGTCTATTGCAGAAAGACTATTGCATTGTAAATCTAAACATAGAGCAATGTGATGAACAGAATTTTTCATTATAGGACAAAGAGCTTCTCTAACAGTACAATTTAAATAATTATCCACAAATATTAAGTCAAGAATTCTATTCAATGAATTATGACAATAATTCTTTTGAAATATATCAAATGCAAACATAGTATCAATAAGCATGAACTCACATTCAGTTTTCATATTATATGGAATTAAACATTTATCTTCATCTGAATATGACCAATTTATATAACCTAAATTAAAATCACCCAAAACGATGAGATGTTGATGTTCCATCAGCTGATTAGCGATAAAGTCGATGTTGGCAAGATGACATTCATACACACATAGCGGACTATTGGGGGGTATGTAGCTCGCAACAAAGAAGATTTCCCTTCTTCCAGCTGCCAGGCCTCCAAGGTCCACAGAAACGCATAGTTGTTCACTCTTAAAATCGTCATATGGGAGAGCAATGAAATTAGCTTTAAGAGTTGAGCACACAGCAATAAACACTCCCCCGCCACGCAGATGACCACTCTTTTCTGATCGATCACGACGATGAACAGTGTAGTAGTCGTCGAAGATCTCAGCATTTGAGAAATTGTTATTCAACCATGTCTCTGTGATGACAATAATGTCATACTCATGTAGAGAAACAGCAAGAAAAACATCATTGATTTTAGTTCTCATTCCACCAGCGTTTTGGTAATAGACAGTCATAACACTTTGTGGCGTTTAAGGTATCGTGTAACCTAGATGGTGAAACAAGCCCTTAGTCACAGTTTGGTGAAACCAGGCCTTATAGTCACAAAACAAGTTCCACTCAAGTGTCACTTCCAATTGGAGACTGGAATCTGTCACCATTCTAGAACCACTTAGAATTAGCTAGAAAGTTCTCGTCAGATGGCGGAGCGGGTATAAAAGGACAGCTTTTAGAAGAGGGCGAGACAGTTGATTTATAACAGTGATTGGATAAAGTTCGAGATAGTAATAGTTTGTGAAGATAAATAAGTGAAAAGTAATAGAGTAAATTAAGTGATTGGTTTGAAACGTTGAAGAATTGTTTAAGTAATATTGTTCTGGTACTTAAGAAGTGAAATATTAGAATAGTCGATAAAAGTGTAATAAAAGTGAATTTTATTAGAGAAGTTAAACGGAATAGTGTTTTATCTTTACGAATCCCAGCCTAAATGTAACATTGGTGTCAAAAGTGGGATAAAACTTATTCTGTGCTAAGTGTCTAAAAAAAAAAAAAAGTGAATTTGTGTGAATTTCTAAATTACAAGGGACAAACACAATGGGTCGTATATTGCTGCAACTAAGCATACCCCAATTAAAAAGTGAACTAGAAAGACGGAATCTATCCACAGCTGGAGGAAAAAGTGACCTCACCCTTCGTCTGCAGGAAGCTGTCCAAAATGACGGAGAGGATCCGAAAACTATGCTATTCGACGTGGCAGAAGAACAAGTAAGTACAAGCGTTGATATTAGCGCTATGATGGAATTGCTTCTTGTCAAGATGGAGGAACAGAAAAATTCTATGGAATTGAAGTTCGCAGAACAGAAGAATTCTTTGGAATCTAAGTTCGCAGAACAGAAGAATTCGCTAGAAGAACAAAAAAATTCTCTAGAAGAACAAAAGAATTCTTTAGAAGAACAGAAAAATTCCATTGTCGCCGCACAAAAAGACGCCGTGGAAGAATTTTTAGAATGTTCTAGAAGTAAAAATCGACGAAATCGATGAAAAATTAAACGAGCATGAAACAAAGTTTGAGAAAATTAATGAAATGTTTCATAAACAAGGAACAAACATCGAGAACATAGCTAAAGAACTCGAAAAAGTCAAGAAGCAGAAGGCTCGGGAATATTCCGCTGACTGCCCAAGAAGGAAGGAGATGCAACCACCCGTTTTTGATGGTCAAACATCGTGGTCAATTTATAAGAGACAGTTCGAAGCAGCTGCAACGACCAATGGATGGGATGACGAGGAAAAGTCGATTGCACTAACGCTCGCATTACGAGGTACAGCTGCAGAATTGCTTCAAACTGTCTCAGCAGAAAAACAACGCGATTACGACGCTTTGGTGAAGGCTATTGAGATGCGATTTGGTGACGACCATATGAAGCAAGTATATAGAGTGCAGCTTCGCAGTCGAATCCAGAAGAGGGGGGAAACACTCCAACAGTTGCAAGCGGATATCGAAAGGCTAGCGCACTTGACTTATCCCAATGCCGGCGAAGATGTCATCTATGAAATGGCTATTGAGGCATTTACACAAGCCATAGAGGACAGACAACTGCAGATGGCTCTACGAATGGCTGGAAAGAGAACTCTTCCTGAGGCACTGGCATTTGCCTTAACGATGAAAGCTGCTGACCAAGCATCTCAAGGATTTCACCGCGTGAGAGAAATGACATCCGTTGAATGCTCGTGCCAGAGAGCCGAAGTAGTAGACCGTAACAGTTCTCGAAGGGGACCGATCCGTTGCTGGAACTGCAACAAAATTGGACATCTACAACGATAGTGCAGAGCCGAACGTAGACAGGGCAGTTGTCCACATTGCAGAACTAGAAACGAGGAGGCGTTTGAGCATTCGGCGGATGGAACGTCACAAAGCCATCATTCGGGAAACGAGTAAGAACCAACTTCGCGGGGCAGAAGCTGGTTTCTGGAATCGACGCCCCCAGGACCACAATTCAGGTTTCCCAGACCAAACGATGTAATAGGAGCCTGACAGTGGAAGCCCATATCGGCCAGAAAAAGTATGTGGCTACAATCGATACAGGTGCCACCGCTTCCATAATCAGAAGGGACATCGTTCGCCAATCATGGCTACACAACACCAGCAGCTACTGTCTGAAAACAGCAACTGGAGCAACAGCAAAGGTGTATGGTGAGTTACTCTTGACGATAAACCTTGCAGGAATAGTCTTCTCCCATGCATTCTTAGTGGCTGATATATGTGACGTATGCATCATCGGAATCGACTTTATGAAGACGCATGATATAGTACTCGACATCGGTTTGCAAGTTATAAAGTACAAGAACGTCGAGATTCCGATGGTTTACGGGAACGAAAACGTCGCAGCGCTAAGGACAGTTGTAAGTGAGAACGAAATATTACCACCTTCGTCAGAGACAGTTATTTGGACAAAGCTGGAAGGTGACCCTGGGAGCCACCGATTCTACCTAGTCGAGCCAGATGCAGAAAATTATTATCAAAGGTATATCGTCGGAAAGATGCTTGTTGAACCTAAAAATAACTTGGTTCCCGTTCGTGTCCTCAATGTGGAAAACAAAAGCGTGAAACTAAAGCAAGGGGAAGTGATTGGAAAGTGCGTACCGATTACTGCGGTTACAAAGTTGTCCAATGCAAGTCCTGTGAAACCGGTTAGACCTGCGGAGATATCGGAGATGAAAAAGAATATACTCGGAGAGTGCGAGCTGGATCAGGAGCAGCGGTCCATGGCAGGTAGTTTAATCAACGAGTTCGCTGATATATTTGCTTCGCAGAAAAGCGAGTATGGCCGAACACATCTCGTACAACACCGAATCGACACCGGAGATGCGAGACCGATTCGTCAGCCTCCCCGACGACTACCATTGGCTAAGCAGACGGAGGTTGCAGAAATGGTGTCGACGATGGAAAAGGAAGGACTGATTGAAAGCTCAAAAAGTCCGTGGGCATCGCCGGTCGTCCTGGTCAAGAAGAAAGACGGAAGTACGAGATTCTGCGTGGACTATCGCCAACTCAACAACGTCACCAAGAAGGATAGCATAGATAGAAGGATATAGGACTTTGCCAGGATCGCAAAGAGCTTGCATCAACTGACAGAAAAAGGCAAACAATTCAAATGGTCAGGTGAGTGCGAATAGAGCTTCAAGGAACTTAAACAACAGTTGTGCAAAAGGATGAGAGCTATGCCCATTGGTGGCTGGAGTGCGCGGGAAATACGGGAGGCTCAAAGGGAAGATCCGGATAGCGAACCGATTATCGCCTGGAAGGAGCATGAGGGAAAACCAGACTGGCAGGAGATATCCAATAGGAGCCCCGATCTGAAGGCATAATGGGCGCAGTGGGACTCCCTTCACGTACAAGACAAGAAGATTGGAAAGCCCGGATGGAAAGTCGTTCGTAATGCAGCTTGTTGTACCCAGGTCAAAGGTTATGGAAGTGCTCAGGGAATTGCATGATGGAGTGTCTGGAGGCCACTTGGGAATCAACAAAACGCTCGAAAAAGTGCGGGAACGCTTTGACTGGATTCATTCAAGGGAGGACGTTGAAACATGTGCGCCCAGCAAAGGTCCGAGACTGAAAGTCCGTGGCCAAATGCATCAATACAATGTTGGAGCCCCTTTCGAAAGGATAGCAGTTGATATTGCGGGACCGTTTCCTGAAACAAATAATGGAAATCGTTACATCCTCGTTGTTATGGACTATTTCAGTAAGTGGCCTGAAGCATTTGCTATCCCAAATCAAGAAGCTAAAACCGTGGTGGACCAAATCGTCTATAACTGGGTAAGCAGATTCGGTGTACCAATGGAACTGCATTCAGAACAAGGACGGAACTTCGAGTCGAAGATTTTCCAAGGAGTGTGCCAGTTACTCGGGATTCACAAGACAAGGACAACCCCGCTTCATCCACAATTCAGATAGGATGGTGGAGCGCTTCAACAGGACACTGAATGAACACCTCTCTAAGGTCGTTGGCGAAGACCAGAGTGACTGGGATAAGCAGATTCCCATGTTTTTATTGGCTTATCGAGGAGCAGTGCATAACACCACATGACATACTCCATCTGAAATCTTATTTGGTCGAACAGTCCGCCTACCTAGCGAGTTGATGTTTGGATATCCATACGAAGAGCCCAAGAATGAGGAGGAATACGTTACAGACCTCAGGGATATCAGAAGGGACGTGCATCGAGACACTAGGGATAAGATTAAGATAGCCAGTGACCGCATGAAAACGAGGTACGATACTAAAACGACAACTACAGGATTCCAGGAAGGAGATCTGGTATGGCTATATAACCCTCATCGAAGCAAAGGTTTATCGCCTAAGTTGCAACAAGACTGGGAAGGGCCCTATACAATCGTAAAGCGCATCAACGACGTTGTCTATCGCATCCAACGAGGAAGAGGCAAGCTGAAAGTCGTTCATGTGGATCGTCTTCATCGTTATAATGGTGAAAATGTTAACGAGTTTGTTCGGGACGAACAAGTTTAAGAGGGGGATATTGTGGCGTGGAAGGTATCGTGTAACCTAAATGGTGTATGGTGAAACAAGCCCTTAGTCACAGTATCGTGGTGTTTGGTGAAACCAGGCCTTAGTCACAAAACAAGTTCCACTCAAGTGTCACTTCCAATTGGAGACTGGAATTTGTCAGCACTGAACCTTATTCTAGAACCAATTAGAATTAGCTAGAAAGTTCTCGTCAGATGGCGGAGCGGGTATAAAAGGACAGCTTTTAGAAGAGGGCGAGACAGTTGATTTATAACAGTGATTGGTTAAAGTTCGAGATAGTAATAGTTTGTGAAGATAAATAAGTGAAAAGTAATAGAGTAAATTAAGTGATTGGCTTGAATCGTTGAAGAATTGTTTAAGTAATATTGTTCTGGTACTTAAGAAGTGACCCCTTTGGAAGGTCGTTGGAGGCAGCGGACGAGAGAGGGGGGTGGAGTGTCTCCTCACTAAGACACTTCCTCCTGTTCCAGACGGCAGCGGACGAATTCCCTAGATGGAGTCAACGGTGGCGTCTACAATTCCAGTTAGGCCGAATTACTTAGTGATATCCCTATAAGAGCTGCTTCGACGTACTCGGACCCCAGGTCTATAGGGATCTCCAATAACACGCCAGGTTATTGGAAAAGAGTTGGTGGCGGATGAACCCTTAATGGGTCAACGGCAGCGCTCATATCCCGAAGTGGGTTACTGGCCTCGGATTATCCGGCCCGCTGTCCTAGGGTGAAAACAAGGACCTGGCCCTCCAGGTTGGGGGTTGTGCCGTCGGGGTAACTTCCCGACCATGGAAAAAAGCATTAGTTATGGGAGAGACACGAGGAGCCTCGGATAACGAATTCCCTCAAACGGCAACCAGACCCGGAACGTCAACGGACAACGACCTAAGAGTATGCACCTGGAACGTGCGGACGCTTTATACTCCAGGTGCTACTCAAAAACTTGAGTCTGTCCTCGCGCGGTACAAGGCAGACATTACCGCGGTCCAGGAGATACGATGGATAGGATCAGGTATGATGAAAAGGAAAAATTGCGACATTTATTACAGCGTCG
Organism: Cheilosia vernalis; assembly: GCA_949126925.1. Lineage (NCBI taxonomy): Eukaryota > Metazoa > Arthropoda > Insecta > Diptera > Syrphidae > Cheilosia > Cheilosia vernalis. The sequence continues at coordinate 50,042,540 of OX421358.1, forward strand.
TGGGAAATCGGCTAAGGTCAAAAGTTATTGACTTTAAGCCGATAAGTGATCGCCTGGCTGTGATCCGCATCAAAGTTACTTTCCAAAACATTAGCCTAATATGTGCACACGCCCCTACCGATGAGGCTGAAGACCCTACCAAGGAGGAGTTCTATGACCTCCTGGATAGAGCCTACGGAGCCTGTCCGGAGTATGACGTCAAAGTTGTGCTCGGGGACTTCAATGCCAAAATCGGTCAGGAAAACATCTTTGGCGGGCTAGTTGGTAAGCACAGAATCCACGAAACGACAACAGACAACGGCTACCGACTAATTGACTTTGCAGCAGCTCGTAATACGGTGATAAGTAGCACTAGGTTTCCAAGGCTGAGGATCCACACAGCAACCTGGCGCTCTCCAGACGGTCGAACCGCCAACCAAATCGACCATGTGCTAATCGATGCTAGGCACGCATCCAACATCCTCGACGTGCACACATTCCGAGGGGCAAACGTCGACTCTGACCATTTTCTTGTCGCTGCTAAACTCAGAGCTCGACTGTCCAACGAGAAGAAGCTGCGAACCGCTCAAAAGAAGAAATTCTACGTTGGACGCCTAAGCACACCTGGAGTAGCCAGAGCCTACAGAGAGCGCCTGAGTGAGAAACTCCCCACTGTGCATTCACCTACCACAGACGCCAACAACCAGTGGTCCCAGTATCGCGACATCATCAAGGAGGTAGCCGAAACTACTATAGGGTACCAGCCACCCCAGAGAAAAAGCCCGTGGTATGATGATGAATGCGTACGTCGGAAAAAGGTGACAGAAGATGCACATATGAAGATGCTGCAGCGGAAAACAAGGGCAGCTAGGGAAGAGTATCGAGCCAGGAGGAGGGAGGAGAAGAAGATACTGCGTCGAAAGAAGAGGGCTTACGCAGCCTCCCAGCTCAAGGAGATCGAAGAGTCTCGCGATCGAAACAACATCCGGAGATTTTACAAGAAAGCCAAGCAACTGGCTGCTGGCTTTAAGACCGGAACGCAGGCTCTTCGAAACAGCGAAGGAGACCTAGTCACCGAAGCGCAGGGAATAGTAGATGTGTTTAAGCAGCACTTCCAGCAGCTGCTAAATGGGCATCATGTAGAGAGAGTGATAGGGCAGGAAGAGAACCCACGTCCAGTCAATGAAGAACAAGTTCCACCACCCAGTATAGAAGAAGTTGGCTTAGCTATAAAAAAGCTTAAGAACAACAAGGCCGCAGGCTCTGATGGTTTACCAGCGGAGCTCTTCAAATACGGTGGTGATGTTTTGGTAGGGCGCATGCACCAAATCATCAACCAGGTATGGATGGAAGAAAGCATGCCCGATGACTGGGCTATCAGCTCCATATGTCCCATCTACAAAAAAGGCGATCCTATGTCTTGCAAGAATTACCGAGGCATATCCCTGCTTAATGTCGCATACAAGATCCTATCCAACGTACTGTGTGAACGTCTTAAACCGTTCTGCAACACACTAATCGGCACATACCAGTGTGGCTTCCGGCCCGGCAGATCGACCATAGACCAAATTTTCACACTGAGGCAAATCCTGGAAAAGACAAATGAATTTCAAGTCGAGACTCACCACCTATTTATCGACTTCAAAGCCGCATATGATAGCATTCATCGTCAGGAGCTCTATATGGCGATGGCCGAATTCGGGATCCCGGCAAAACTGATCCAACTGTGTCGCGTAACGCTGGAGAACACGCGCTGCTACGTGCAATTTGGAAGTAGCTCCTCCGAACTATTCCAAACATGCACCGGATTTCTGCAAGGAGATGCGCTATCATGTGACTTCTTCAATCTCGTGCTGGAGCAGATAGTGCGCAGGGCAGGTGTCAACACGGAAGGCACTATCTTCAACAGATCCGTTCAGCTACTGGGGTATGCGGACGATATCGACATCATCGGTCGCTCCCAGCGTGCCGTGACTGAGGCTTTTACGGCGATTGAGGAACAGGCGAAATTTGTTGGCCTTGAAGTAAACGAGGACAAGACCAAGTATATGCTATCAACAAACAAAAACGCATCTGTCCACCGCCTAGGACAAAACGTCACTATTGATAGCAACAATTTCGAGGTAGTTAAGGAGTTTATCTACCTCGGTGTAAATATGAACTCCACGAATGACACCCTAGTGGAGATCAGGCGAAGAATTACCCTAGGAAACCGCTGCTACTTCGGTTTGGCAAAACAGTCGATAAAAGTGTAATAAAAGTGAATTTTGTTAGACAAGTTTAACGGAATAGTGTTTTATCTTTACGAATCCCAGCCTGAATGTAACAATAAAATAAAGTACACGACTGGGTCGCACGAAACTTTATCGTTTAATGCGAGTCTGACTGACTTTAAGAGTGTGCAGTAAATCGAAAATTGAGGGCAGGATAGTTTTGAAAACATCCATTTAACTCTAAGTTTGCATTTTGGTCAAAATCGTTTTCGCCGTTTTCCGGTAAACTGAAAAAAAAAAAAAAAAATTTAAAAAAATATTTTTTTTTCAAAATCCATTGTACGATAATATAGAGAAAAACTGAGTTTGCTATTAAGTTATAAATAATATTGTACATTTAAGTATACCTACATAAGTATCGTCACGATATCCCTCTCGGTAGGTTAATACATAGGTTTAAGTTTGTCGTTAACTCTCAATATTGTCATCATTATATATTACACATACTCACAATGTTGTCATCAGAATATGTGTTACACTTCATATCATAACGTACATGTAACTCACACATACATAAAATATGTTCCGTAGCTTTAAGATATACTTGGTTGTTAAGAGAATAAAGCGAGTCGAGTCAGTCTTTACCCGACACACGTCGAAACAAGTCTTTCATTCCGTATCATACCCTACAGTTTCTCAGAAGTGGGATTACCACACAAAAAAAGATTTTTTTTCAAACGCAACAGAAAGTCATTCGCGGAAAAATTATTCAGTGTGCAACGTACCTACTCTGTGTAATAAAAAAAAAAAAATTTCAAGCGCAACAGAAAGTCATTCGCGAAAAAATATTCAGTGCGCAACGTGCAAACAGAAAAAGACAACGTAAAAACCAGTTTTTTTTCTCTTTCCCCTTTTCCTTTCTTTTTTCGAGCGAACTTGAAGATGATTGAACAATCTTGTCGACGCCGGCGAATTCTCAGCCGTACAGTTACGAGAGTGGTCACAGCGACTCGGTCTACCGACTAACGGCACCAAGTCAACCCTGGGTGCTCGCATCAGCAAAATTCCAGTAATAGATCGGGGTGAAGTGCCACAAAATAACATTGCTGAAGACGAACAAGTATCCAATACCAGCAACGACGAGAAGACCGACGACGAGTACGAGAGCGGCGACAACGATTCGTTCGACAAAAAGAGGCGACAAATGAACGCTGATGTTGGTCAAGGGTGTGCGCCGAAACAGCAGTGTAAATCGAAAGAAGTCGACTCATCGTTTACCACCAGCAAATTGACTTTAATTTCGAGCTGGCCGAAATAAACAAAACACGAAAACTCTCCGAGCACACAAAGTGGACTTTTATTAATGCCAAACAATTTTTTCCTAGTTAACAACTTACTGAACTTAACTTTTTCTGGCAGACACGATCGTTTTACGAAACTTATGGGGCTTCCTGAGTCTTTGAGGCATTCTAGGGAAAAAAGGTCGTTGTAATCACTCTCATAACAAAAAAAAATACAAATTTCTTAAATAATCGTTTTTAATCTCGTCCACAGCATGAACAGCAGACTTCCTATCCGGACACGCTGCAACCACATGGCCCATCACGCCGCAGGCGTAGCACGCTCCATATTCCCGTTTTGGTTTTCTGCAACCGGCAGCAAGGTGTCCAACTGAGTTGCAGTTGTAGCACCTCATCATCGATTGTCGACTATTTGCTGCTCCAGATGATGTTGACGGCCTGTTTTGGTCTAATGACGTTCTCCCAACCGCAGTGGTCTGTGCCCGTCTCTGCGTCATTTTGCTAAACGCTTTTAGCAGGCCTGCTTTAGTGGTGAAACTCTGGACATGGGCGTACAACCTCATGGTGTCATCGGTGAATCCCTCTACCACGTACTCCACCAACTCCTCTTCGTCCATATCTAGTCCAGCTACTAACTTAACTTTGTCGTTAAAATACTCGACGAATGTTTCTGTTTCTTTCCAGTTGCGTGCTTCGAACCTTTTCCTAATTGCCACTCGGTTTTCTTTGGTCCCAAAAATCTCTCTAAGTTGACCACACAGGTCACCAATACTATCCCGTAGAAAATTTGGCTTTGAGTGTAGCCACTCCTGTGCTTTTCCTTTCAACTTTGCAATGAAAATCGTACGTAGCATGGTCTCTTCTATCCCGTATACCTGCTGTACATTTTCAAGTTGCAGCAGCCACACATCTACACTAACGCTCCCGTCGAAATCTGGTAGCATTTCTTTCCACAGCGCAAGTTTCTGTCCCGTCTCGAACTCTCGTGCCATCTCTCTCGTTCCTGTTGCTTCTGACGCTCTATCTTCCTCTCCCGTCTTGCCATCATTTTTTTCTATCGTTTTCACGTTCAGTTCGGCTGTCCTTCATAACAACTCATTTTCTCGCTTCAAAATGTCTCTCTCCCGTTTGAGCAGTTCTATCTCTTTCTCGTAAAGTGTGACTGATTCCGAAAAGTCATCCTATTTAAAAATACCATTGGAGTAATTTGTCCCTTTTCCAATAATTCACTGGCCATCAAAATTTTGGCATGTCTATTTTCTGCTACATTTCACTGTGAAATTATACCCCAAATCGAACATGAAATAAGTCCCCAAAATGGTATGAAATATGTCCCCAAGACGGTATGAAATAAGTTTCCAAATAAGTAAGAAATCAATTCACGATTTTTTGAGTATTTGTCAATTTTTATTACATTAGAGAAAGTAAAGGTATATTACAGAACAGGTTTCTATATTAATACATGTAGTAATTATGTACATTTCTTAATGTAGGTACATTACATAATATGTACATAGTTTTATGTATATACAAGAATAGAATCTATTACCTCGCTTCTGCAATAAGGATAACTAAGGTTTGGATTAAGTTCGCCTGCAATTTTAAATTGCATTCAGAGCAAACCTTAAGATGCCTGCATGGCATATAAAGAATGTTTGGCGTCAAATCTTGGCAAACGATGCATAGGTTTTGAGGATTTTCATCTTCTGCGAAAGCTTTTTCAAATTCGTCTATAGTGAGTTCATGATCATCATCAATTTCTTTCTCAAAAATGTCATCTATAGGCTCCATTTCCTCACAGATGGCCTGATTCCGAAAATTCATCCTATTTAAAAATACCATTGGAGTAATTTGTCCCTTTTCCAATAATTCACTGGCCATCAAAATTTTGGCATGTCTATTTTCTGCTATTTTTCTTCTTTTTTCGCCACTGGTTCGCGGTTCTCGGGATTTGAAGCTCAAGAGACACGGAACAAAGTTTTAAGAAATATCGGGAAAGCTATTCTAGAAAACTTTCTCGTGAAAAATGTAACAAGGATGTGTTCAATGATAACATAAGATGCACTAATAACCAGCTACCGAGAAATTCCGAAGAAGAAGCTTAAACATTTTCCAAAAGACTTAATTGTTTAATCAGTTATATCTAACAATGAGAGTTCCAAAGGAGAAAGTGATGAAAGCTCATCGGATACATTCGAATTTCAGTCAAAATACTGTATATTTATGCATTTATGAAATATATTTTTAAAACTTTATGTTGATATGAAATATACAATCAATAAATAAATGTATACTATTTGTTATATCCTAAATAAAATTAAAATAAAAATTGAAACAAAAGGTACGTGGTCACGAGTTTAATTTAAAATTTATGTAAGTAAAATGTTAATTATGCAATAAAATATGACCTAAATTATTAAAATTTTGGTTCAAATATAAATTATCAACTAGTCTTTGCACAATAAAATTAATTTTAACAAAACTAATTCTTCAATCCTGTTGCATCTGGCACCCATTGACGTCTTCTGCAGGCAAACGGCAGCTTCTGCAGCCGTACTTGTCGAGCCAGTCTAGCGACAAAACAAATCTGGCCAAAGCTGGATCTAAAACGTTCTAGATTCTTGATCTCCTTTGATAGGAAGCATATCAGTGCTACAATAGGTGTCATCACAGAACACTGTCTCATAGGCGTATTTTCAAACGATTTTTGCAGAACCTGTCTTGACGAGGAGGAGGAATAAACCATATTCCATCTCTTCTGTACCTGCCCAGCTCTCTCACAAAGACGAAAACTCCATTTTGGAGCGTGATACTATAATGATCTGAACGATCTAAAAAACATAGACATTCGTAATCTTCTTCGCTTCATCAGAAGCTCCAATTGGTTCAACGAGTAGGAAGAATTGAATTTTATATTCATGTGGTATCACAAGGAACCTTATAATGGTCTAAGTGTGTCGGCTTGCCGACAGCCACTTCGACCTAACCTAACCTAATCCTTCAAATGAATTCATGCCAGTTTAAGGAGTATCTTGCCCCAGTGTGCGTCGCGAAATAAAGTTGTTACCAAAATTGATATAAAGAGTTTCGTAGTGATTTCCTTTTCAAGACACTTTCGACAGTTTAAAGTTTAGCTGAACAACTAGCATGGCAACTATGCTGAAATCTTATAAGTATGAATCAGGTAACGCATATTTTAATTTGATTTATGATCGCAAAGTTTAAGATAAAGTTATTTACATATTGTTTTGTGTTTTATCTCTTTTGACATCCACTTACCATACTTCCACTACCAATACTTCAGTTGCTGGATTTCTTTGAATTGGACTAAGAAATAAAATTATAAATAAAGAATAAAAATTATAAAATTATAAGCATTTCTTTTAAATATGAGTAAATTAAATTACCTACATTAAAAAGTGTTCTCTCCATGAAGGACAAAGTGTAGCTGGTGCGACAGCAGTATTAAAACGATTTGTAGAATTTGATTCGACGTAAAGTGTTACAAACGGGTCTGACAACCCATTTGAATCCATCGACAATAAGTTTTCCGCTCTATCAACCTCTATACTTAAGATTTTCTGGGGTGGGTTTTTCGCTTGAAGATTCCTTAGCAATTGAAAGTGCTTAGCTTCGGATACTTCAAAAACGTCTTGCAAAAACTTAATCAATGCTTCTTCATCATCTGGACTCGTTTCATTGAAATTATTCAGAATAAGAAATAAAATTTCTGCATACAACTCATTAACCTGAAAAAAGTGAATTCTAATTAATTACTTACGAAAAGATGTTATGAAGTATATAAATAGTAGATAAAAAGAGCTCTCAGAATAACAATTATATATTTCATGCGGTCGGTATGTAGTTAAATTATTTCGTTTAGAACACTGAAATAAATTAGACATTTTGCTTTTAAATTTTCAAATTTTCTCACCGTAAAAAGTTTCCTTGGATGGAGAAAAACACAACAAAAAAAACAATTTAAAAAATGGACAATTCATTCTCGAGTTGTGAGCTGTCTTACATACGCATTTTTGTTTGATTTCTCGTATAGCTATGGAGGCTCGCCGCCGATCAGAAGATCAAACACTGGATCACACAGATTGGCGATTCGCCGAGCAAATCAAACAGCTAAACAACCCGCCGAAGGTAATGAACAGTTTCCAGCAGTTACGTTGTCATATGAAAATATGAAAAAAGACGACTGAGACCTTTTTGGCAAGGAAGTTGGGAAAAAGAAAACCATCTTGCAAGAAGGAAATAATAATATTTCGTGGGAATATTAATGTTCAAGCGACATTAAACTAAACGCCCAGAAAATCGTAGGTGTTTTCAATGAGATTTTTGACAAAATGTGTTCATTGTTCCACGTTCATTCATCAACGTTGGAATAAATAACTGGCTGCTATTAGAAAGGAAGCAAGTACAGCAAATCGGACTAAATCTGATGAAGACTGGGAAAAATGCAAATCCAGCCAAAGAAACTTAAAAAGGAAATTAAAAAATCGAAACGCAAATCATGGAAAAACTTCTGTGATGAAATAAATGGCACAACAGAAACCGCGAGACTAAGAACAATCCTAACGACGGAACCTAAGACTCTGGGATCTCTCAATGCTTATAGTTGACTACTATTTGTTGATTTACCTATTACAATAATTTTGATGTTTCTCCAAAGCCTATGCTTGTCCAGAGAGTTACTTAGGCTTAGTCTTTTGTTTCACTTATTTCATGAGTTACCCTATTTTTGAGAGATTTATAAACATCGTGGAGTACATCTAGACGCCTCCTACGCTAGTAAGCCTAGTCAGGTTCATTTATTAAACACTGGATTATGTATGTGTTAACCAATCAACCGGACTCGCATCCACCGTAAGTTTTACCATCAAACATTATTTATCAAAATGCGATAACGCTCTTGTGGATGTGAGTTTTTTTTTTATTCGGTTCATTGCTTAGGAATGCACCTTTCCCCACGTAAATTTCGCTGTCTTTTTTAAGAGGTAATATATAGGTGCACAAAGTGTTGTCACATTTGGCAAAAACTTCCTTTAAAAATTTATAGCTCCCAGAAACGATTGAAGTTCCTTCAAACATGTGTGGTTTTGGATTTCTTGAATAACTTTAATCTTTTTTGGAAGTTCTTAACCCCGATTTATCGATCACACGGCCCAAATAAATAATGGATTGAAACTTACATTATCACTGCCTGCAATAATGGCAAAAATAGTTTTTTTCAGTTTCGAGATATAAACGCTTTAAAAGCACGAATTTTGTCAAATTTGGATTTCTGAGCACTTATAAATTATGCTATCCTGACACGGATTTGCAATTTTGATGTGAAAATCATTACTTACTTATAACTTCCATTGCGGGATACAAAAGTGGGCGACATCCGCCCTTTTTTGGGAAAATGCCATTATTGCATTAGGCAAAGTATATCGAAAGTTTTAAAGCTCCATTTCAAACAATAACGGCATATTACAAAAAAAGGATGAAATTCCACAACTACTAACCAAAAACCTAGATGTAATAATTGAAAAAATCGAAAAGCACTTAAATCGTTTTCTAATTTATAATGTTTATTTATTTAGCCAAATAAAAAAATCATTGTTGTTCATATAAACTTCAAAATAATATTAATTTTATTTTCAAAGTAGTTAGTTTTACAGCCCTTTGATCAGTCTTTCCTTTTTGTACTTTTAAAGTTGAGGGTACCTTTTAGATTTAAATTTAATTTGAAAACTGCTTTCAGGGGCTAATGTAAGGCTATTATAGAAATAGCTGTAGCTGCTTTTGATTGCATTGCTACGCAACAAAAACATGAGATCACCGTACTTTTTCTTTGGAATGGATAATGAATCCGTATAAGCTTTTTTTATTTCAAAATCTTTTAGATCGCGTAAGGCGTTTCTTAACGTAAAACAATTTATATTCTTCTTCGTTGAAGGATATTTTATAAGAGAAATGATCAGTTTTTTTTTTTTAAGTTTTCACCAAAGTTACATATTGGTCTGGTATCTGGTGTATAAATTGGGCCTGACCTAAGAGATCTGTTCCAAAACTAGATGAGTTTGGAGCCGATTAATTATATCTCCTTTCGGAAATAGCTGATTCCGGAGATATGGGTTGATAAAGAAAAATACCTTTTTTAAAACGTTATAAATTAGTCTTTATTGCCTAACGTATTGTTAACGAGTGAGTTAGATTTTTCTGATCGACTTATGAAGTCTTCTCGGCGCCTTATGTACACTGGTCAGCTGTGCACAACTAGGGTCATTGCCCTTTCTATTTACATTAATTGCTTTTCCTCTAAATTCCCCTATCATTACACATTTGCAAATTATAATAATTGTCTTTTAATACATTCACATATTGTGCTGAATCTATAAATGCCCCCTACTACGAGGCTGTTGTTGGAGTGCAATGGCGATCTTTCATCGTATTCCTTGGCTCTGTCTTCCACTGTTTCGGCCATCATGTCTCTTACGAACGTTTTTATATATTAAGATTATTTGTTTATTGTGCGAATTTGTGCTATTCGCGTCGATTTGCTGTTATTTATTGAAATTGGTTGATGATAATGTGTATTGGTCCACATACTGTGGCCAGTAATGTTGATATCATATCTACAACCAATCCAATGCACCACATTGCAAAACCATCAAAAAACTCGCGTTCCTTTTTGTTTATTTTTGTGTGGCTCGTAAGATCCTTTCGTCCTTTTGGCTAGTTGTTGGGAACCAACATCCTCCCCCTCTCGATATTGAAGTGTAGTTTATGAGTTGTGAGTTCTGCTGCTGCATCTGTGACTGCGTGTCGTTTGTGTTGTCATCTAGTGGAAAGCGTCCACTCCTGATGTCCTCCTGAAGTGTAATGTTACGTGATACGTGAATTTAATAGAAACCACGACGTAGGTGGAAGATTGTCCGCCTTCACAAGGACGATACCTCCAACTTTGATATTGGTGTACTGTTGCAGCCATTTTGTCCGTTGTTGTAGAAGGCGGAGGTATGATGTACTCCATTGCTTCCAAAAGTCCTGCGCTAGGCGTTGAATGTACTTCCATCTGTTGAGGTTGTTTATATTTTTCTCCTTGAGATTTCTATCTGGTAGTGTTGTGAGTGGTGGTTGGGTATTGTATGAATAGGGTAGACACTGATTGGCATCAACTTGGCGATGCCCAGCTGTTGCAACTGTTTCGTACACATCAATTGTGCTTATTTTACCTCCCCGTGGTAGCCACCGGAAACTGGTCTCGCCCACCCGGGCTTGACTTGTTAAACTTATAAGCGCGAGTGTTGAGCACGAAGAAAATAGCAACACTATAATGCTCTGTCGGAATGACTGCCTGATCGAGTCTCAGAGGTCTTACATGAGCCCCTCAGAAAGAGGACATACAGCGGATGAATCCACAAGGTTGGATCAACGGTGGTGCCAACAGTCAAGATGGCAGATACCTTACGTGAGCTACTCTGACTTATTTGGAGCTAAGGTCAGTAAGGAATTTTCAGCACTAGTCAGGGTGTTGAAACAGATATGGTGGCGGATGAACCCTTTATGGGCCAACGGCAGCACTCATATCCCCGAAGTGGGTTACTGACTCCGGAATATCCGGCCCCTTTTGTCCAAGGGGTTAAACAAAGGGCCTGGCCCTCCAGGTTGGGGGTTGTGCGTCGGGGTAACTTCCCTACCACGGAAAAAAAAATGTAGTTCCGAAACGACTACAAGCCTCGGATATGGATGATCCAAATGTTGACGACCCCTGCAAACGAATTAAGGACAACGAACTTCGGATCTGCACGTGGAATGTCCGGACCTTAAACAGACCGCAGCCGAACAACTAGTGGAGACCCTGGATAGGTACAAAGCCGAAATCACAGCCATTCAGGAAGTGCGATGGGATGGAGAAGGCACAAGAAGGATGAAAAACTGTGACATCTACTACGGCGAGTGCCGCAGAGAGCAGAGTCAGCGGCTATTTGGATGTGGATTTGTGATTAGAGCAATATTAGCGACCGCCTAGTTACAATCCGCATCAGGGCCAAATTTAAAAATATTACGCTGATCTGTGCTCACGCCCCGACGGAGGAGAAAGACGATACGGCCAAAGAAGCATTCTACGATCTTCTTGAGAAGACGTATGATAAGTGCCCGAAGTACGACGTCAAGATAGTTCTTGGCGACTTTAACGCCAAAATCGGAAAGGAGGGCATCTTTGGCTCTACAGTCGGAAAGCACAGCCTGCACGACAACACCTCCGGAAACGGACTCAGGCTAATCGACTTTGCGGCGGGGCGAAATATCATCATTGCCAGCACACGATTCCCACACCTCAACATACACAAAGGGACTTGGCGGTCTCCAGATCAACAAACCGTCAACCAAATCGATCATGTTGCGATCGACGCCAGACATGCCTCCAGTATCTTGGATGTCCGAACGTTCCGAGCGGCCAACATAGACTCGGACCATTACTTGGTAGTAGCCAAAGTACGGATGCGGATATCCAATACTCCACAACACCGAGAGGATACTGTGAGAAGATTTAATGTTGCAAGGCTACTATCGCAAGAGACCGCCAAAACCTTTGCCGACCGCGTATCCCTAAACCTCTCAGCAAGTTCACCCTCAGCTTCACCAGAATCAAGCACAGAGGACCAGTGGCAGCACTGCCAGCGTGCTATCAGGACTGCCGCCACCGAAGTGCTGGGTTTCACTAGGCGACCACAACGAAACCCTTGGTTCGATGAGGAATGCAGCCAAGAACGAGGCCTACCAACTAATGCTGCAGACAAGAACCAGAGCGGCTGAGAGAGCTGCCCGCGAGCTCTACGGGCAAAAAAGAAGGGAGGAACACCGTCTTCTCAGAAGGAAAAAGAAAGAGTACGAGAAGCGAGCGGTCGAATCAATTGAGGGACGATACTGCAGAGGCAATGTTCGAAAGTTCTACCAAAGGGTAAAACGATCCACCCAAGGATACAAGGCCCGAACAGAAGCCTGCAGAGATGAGCATGGGAATACAGTAGTAGATTCACAGTCGGTGCTGAGGATTTGGAAAGAACACTTCTGCAGACTGTTAAACGGCGGAGACAGCCAACAACCCGCTTTCAGGCAGAATGATCTGTTCAGCTTGGACGATGATAGCCAAAACTTCCGTCCACCCGACCTACACGAAGTGAGGATAGCGATATCCAAACTTAAGTCCAACAAAGCTGCTGGAGCGGATGGTCTTCCGGCCGAGCTTTTCAAAGCAGCGGGAGATGGCTTGGTAAGGAGCATGCACCAACTCATCTGTAAAATATGGTCGGATGAAAGCATGCCCGATGAATGGAACCTCAGCATCGTGTGCCCCATCCACAAGAAAGGAGATACTCTGAACTGCGCCAACTACAGAGGAATAAGTCTCCTGAATGTCGCGTATAAGATCCTGTCGGCTGTACTGTGTGAACGCCTAAAACCTTTTGCCAACAACCTGATCGGCCCATATCAGTGTGGTTTTAGGCCAGGAAAGTCAACCATCGACCAAATTTTCACACTCCGACAGATCTTAGAAAAAACCCAGGAATTTCAGATCGATACACACCATCTATTTATCGACTTTAAAGTCGCATATGATAGCGTATATAGGGACGAACTATACAAAGCCATGTCAAGTTTTGGCATCCCCGCCAAACTCGTCCTTTTGTGCAGGATGTGCAGGATGGAGAAATCTCGCTGCTCCGTCAAAGTCGGCAAGAACACCACCGATTCATTTGATGTCAAAAAAGGTCTGAGACAAGGCGACGCGCTATCATGTACATTCTTTAACATCGTTCTTGAAGCAATTGTACGAAACTCACAAGCCAACACCAGAGGTACAATTTTTCAAAAGTCCGTTCAACTACTTGCCTATGCTGATTGACATTATTGGGAGAACGCGGCGAGCTGTCAGTGGCGCTTTTGCAAGTATCGAAACGGAGGCGGCGAAGATGGGTCTGGCTGTTAATGAGGACAAAACGAAGTATATGCTATCAACGAGAAAGGACTCTCAACATCGGCGACTCGGACAAAACGTCACGATGGAGAGATACAACTTCGAAGTAGTTAAAGACTTTGTATACCTTGGCTCCACTATCACTTCGCAAAATGACATCGGCGCAGAGATCAAGCGAAGAATCACTCTTGCCAATCGCTGTTTCTTCGGGCTAAGAAGGCATCTAAGAAGTAAAGCCGTCTCTCATAGAACCAAGGAGGTACTATATAAGACCTTAATCATCCCGGTCCTGCTATATGGTACAGAAGCATGGACCTTGTCAAAAGCGGATGAAAACCTTCTGGGATGCTTTGAGAGAAAGATTCTTCGAGTGATATTCGGTACAGTTTGTGACGATGGAGTGTGGTGAAGAAGATTCAACGACGAACTATACGGGCTACAGCGACGCTGTGTAGCGATTGCCTTGAAATATTGCTCAAGATTTGTTCCCCATACCTAGCAAAATAATTTGCTGATTTGGTTGACGGCACATATGGCACTGACTTCCAAAAATGGTAACGCCTATCGTGTTGATCTACCTAGCAAGCCGCTGTACGAACAAAATGTTTAGTCTTTTTCCACCACACTTCATCCACATATAGCTGTGCACTAAAATCGCGAGTATATATATAGCGCGAGGAGTAAATCTAGCCTTTTTTCCTTTTATTGGCAGTGGCATTAACAAATCACCAGAAAAAAAAAGGAAAAGTGCAGTGCCTTGGAGTTTAACTTAATGTATCACGGCTGATTAAAATTTTCATAAAATTATCGTCCAAGAACAGTGTTCTGGCGTATTTTTTTTTATTAAATTAAACATATTTCAACCAAAAGGGTAAGCTAGGCAGTAATAACCTATAAAAATTTTTTTTTACTCGCGTCTATCCTCCCAACAAATGGGCTGATCTATAGTGCACGTGCGATTGCTCTTCCTTTGTACGTACTTATCTACTAGTACCCTAAAGCCTCGAGGAATCATAACCATGCGTACCTCGCCCGTGAGGAGATTGCAGGAACACTAATAAATTTGCTCTATTACGACTCGCGCACCAAAGCGATATCAAGCCACATCCAACAAGCGATAAATCAATCCAAATTCACCGCAATTGCCATTAAAGCCGAAGGGAGTCTTCGGTAACAACGTAGATCGGTGCTCCTTATTATATAATATATATCGGCACTGCAACAAGCAGACCGAATGCCCCAAAAGTGACCTTTGTCCACTGCCACTGGAGTGTGCCCACGATTACACGCGGTATTAAAGTCGCTCTGGGTAATCAAGCACCCAAAGTTCTCTCTAACTGATCGATACGGCTGGTATATCAAGCTTCCCCAGCACTAAGTCGAATACCTGAGTCACCCACCAGGCCATTCCCCGTTTTTGCCAACGAACCACCATCTTTACTACTTGTACATACCTACACCAGGATTTGGAATCTACATCATAGACAACGTCTCATTATCTAACTCAGTTTAAGTACATTCATTCCTTTAGGGTTTTTTTATGTTCTGTAGATACTGTGCGTTAACCTTTAATGTAAGTAGGAAAAAGGTAACACGAGGTAAGAATAGCCAAACTGATTGACTATCATTGATCGCTAACATATATCTGAATTTCAAAGACATTTAGTACATTTACCTATAATACATTCGATACCAGTTACCTTCTGTAGGTAGCATTTCTGTTGCTTATTCCTAAACATCTACATACATCTACATTTAAAACTAAATTGAACTATATTACCATACGATACTACTAAAACTTATCTATTATATATATATAGACCCTATAAAGTATAAACTATATTATTTCAAATTCCTGAATTATATTGATGAATTAATTGAAGTTGAATAATTGAGTACCTACATTAAATAGTTTAGGTAGGTAGGTAGGTAAATGGGTGCTCTTGTGGCAGTTTGCCACAGCTTCACTTAGACCATCAGTTGGGTCCATTGTGTCCAGTTACGGGAACCATCCAGTGTGACCTGTCGAAAGAGAAATAGAAACCGCTTTTTATATTGAACCACGTAGATTGGTATGAATCTCATGGGTTCCTAAAGCTCCGTTGTATCATGATTCTAAAGTATGTCCTTCGAGTGACCAATGATATGAAGATTGTGTGTCTGCTAGAACCACCCAGATTTGAGTATGAATCTCAGGAGTGCATTGAGATCAACATTCTTCAAATCATCCAGGTCATCGAAGAAGTAACTGTTGAGAATCCTCTGTCTGCTGTTTTTAAGGGCTGGGCATTCGCAGAGTAGGTGACGAACAGATTCTATTTCTTCAACGTCCCTGCAGCTTCTGCAAAAATCATTATGCAGTATCCCCAGCCGTTCCGCATGTACGCCTATCGCACAGTGTCCAGTAATGACCCCCGTGAGTATGCGAATATCTTTGCGGCTTAGTCCGATCATGCATTTAGATCTCTTTTCACTCAACTCTGGCCACAGTTGTTTTGTGTGCCTGCAGGTAATGAGATTGGTCCAGCGTAGGTTAGTTCTACTCCAGGATTCAATGTCAATCTTCCTTGCAAGCGTGCTGAGCGGAGTTCTTACTGATTTTAGGGCCAGAGATGCATGCATTTCCGACCCGTTTCTTGCAAGCTCGTCCGCCTGTTCGTTACCTGGAATATCCATATGCCCCGGCACCCAGCATAAGGTCACCGCGTTGGCTTGTGATATTACGTCCAGATTTTTCTTGCAGTGACATACTGCTCTTGACTTCACCACTACTGACTCCATGGCTTTTATTGCCGCTTGGCTGTCAGAGTAGATGGTGATTTGTTTACCGACAATGTGTCTTCTTTTAAGGTCTTTTGCCGCTTGGGAGATAGCGGCTACCTAATAGTTTATACATATTAGCTCTTAGAACCATTCATTAAATCATTTAATGCTAATTCGTTAAATGAGACTCTACGGTCTACACAACGTTAACCAAGTACATGCTTTATTGTTTAGTACAAATCAATTATACATCTCTTCGAGAGAGCATAATCATTCAGCACAGTTGTACAGAGAGTATTTATGTTATCTATAAGTTTTGATAATTCGCTTGTAAAGATTAGAGAATTGTAGCAAGACCTCTTACCACTGGTGGGGGGAAGTCTAATGAAAATTCTCCAAGTTCTTCTTTACGAATGAAACAATTTTATTTATTCTTCCTCCTTAAATACTAAAATATTGCTTACGTTAGGTTAAAATATATACAACTTAAATTACCAGGTGAGCCAGCGATGAATTGTGAGATACTTTATTCTGCTGACCATGCTGAGAACCGAAATGAAATTTTACACGTTATTAAAAATAGAGTAAAAAGATAACGCTGTCTGGTGTCGTCACCCTGACATGCTGGGGCCGCCCTTTACGTCATAGCGAAATCTGCAGCCGAAAAACGCCATGTTGCAGGTATTGGTGGTAGTTCTTGAGCTTGGACATCTATCTGAATATTTCTCTTGGTCTTATAGTATCGCCAAATTATGTAGGAAATCATTTCAATAAAAAGTATGGTTATTAAGCTGTAAGTCAGTCCATGATGAATCGGATGTACTGCTGCAATATCGGATAAATGCTCCTTATTCTTGATATCCGTTATCCACCTGTTTAGAATTTTGATGTCTTCATTGTCTAATCTAAGTATGACGTGTGGGATAACTAGTGGTTTGGATATATTCCTAGGACTGTCAGACAACAGCTCTGTCAAGTTTGCTTATGGAATGAATGCTGCGTTGATGCTACTGGAACTACTGCTATATGATGTGATAGTCATCGAATCGTGTTTAAGGATACAATTTGGTTGTAGTGTTAGTATCCCTTCGTTTTGCAATGATATCTCCAAGATCTGTCTGCCACAAATAACGTTAAAGGTATACAATATGTCCAAGACGAAAATCCAGCTGTTGCCGTTATTAAGTTGAATCCATACAGGAGATGGTTTGATGCTCCGCAATTTACAGTGTGATGACAATTCCTTCTCATGCGTCAGTAGATCCATTTCACATTTGCTGATGTTGGAGCGGCGATTAAACATTGGATGCTGCTGCTTGCACAAATATTTTTCACTGGTTCGTGTGCATTGCGCGAGCTCTTCTTTTGTCAGTCTGTAGTAGGCTTCTCGTAATAGGTTAACTGTTAAATAATCCAGTGATGGTGGAACGGGTGTGACCTTGAATAGATCAAAGTCTTCTGTATTTACTAACGGCACTCTTAAATCGAATATAACATTCTGGTCAGTAATTCTCGCTCTTGCTGTGAACATTTTGTATAGCCCTAGCAAGTTCGAGTGTGTTTCGTCTCCTGCGATAGACAACTGTGGGGGCAAGTGGCTCCTTATTAACATTAGCTGTGATCTCAATTGGTCTGGTGTTATCACCAGGGGGCTAATTTTGGCTTGATGAATATCTGTCAAAACATTCAATAGAGAAGTCTGCATTTGCTGATAATTTAACATTGCTAACGTTGCGTATGTTGACACTGCTAGGAATGTCTGTTTTGCTTCGTTCTGGTTGATCGACTTGGATGTCATTTTCTTAAGATTGTCAAGGTCGGTTTGGAACGCTTGCAGTTGTGCTGTTATGGCTTCAGTGTTTTTCTGTAGTATGTTGTTTGTTGCCTCCGCTACTGACGTCTGATTTTTTATCAGCTCAAGTAAGTGATTCTGATTTGCTCTTGTTTGCTGAATTTGTTGCTCATAGTGTTCCGCATATGACTCATCTAGTACACCAAAAAGCTTGTTTGCCACGGTACCAACAAAGTCGAAAGGAGATCGTTTTGTTCTAGTCCTTCTTGAGTTTCCCGCTCCTTGGGTATGCAGTAAGTCATTGTTGCTTTCTATTATCGTTAACTGATGGTTAAATTGATGGACTATGTTTTGAGTCAAAACGTCATCAGACCTAGTTTTACAAAAGTCACTCATATCCTTCACAAGATCTTGGAATCCTTCAAATTCTCTCCAATAATTGGTCATATTGTAATAGATGATTATAGTCCAGTCACTTGTAATAAGGTTTACACTTCCAATCTTCTCAAAGTAAATTCCTGGGCGGTTTTTAAATGGGATAACCTTTACCGGATCAAGTTCTTCGTTCACTGTCGAAGTGTTACCCTGTCCAAGAACAATCATAACCAAACTGGTAAACAATAGCCACCTTATTGGGCTTACCCTACACGTCGTTTTATTTTCGTTTCTCGACGTGTATGAGCCTTCGATGGATCGTGTTTGGATTGTGTCTATGGGTTTCGATCTAATGTGAGTTAGCGCAAGATGAACATTATCTGTATGTTTTGGATTTTCAACCTTGCTTGACATCAACCCCTCATCATCCATTGGTAGCAGGCATAGTTTTGTAATGGGTCTTCTTATAAACTTCTTGTTGTTGTAGACAGTTGCAGGTAACCGATCTTCCTTAATCAAAACGACGTCGCCAATGTTTACGTTTGCTTCAGTGCCCTTCCACTTTATTCGCTGTTGAAGCTGTGCTAAGTATTCCGTGGACCATGTCTTCCAGAAATCTTGAGTCATCTTTTGTAAAAACCGCCAGCGCGATCCATAGTTTCGTGTATCGTCTAAATAGGGCTCGGGTACTGCATTCAGCGCGGATCCAATAAGAAAATGACCAGGAGTGAGAATTGGATTATCTTCTATGTCATTGCTTACTTTTACCAGCGGTCGATAGTTCAGGCATGCCTCTATCTGCGTTAGAAGAGTGGATAGTTCTTCAAAGGTAAGCTTGGTATCACCAATTATTCTTTTGAGGTGATATTTAATTGACTTGACTCCAGCTTCCCACAGTCCGCCGAAGTGTGGTGCTGCTGGTGGTATAAAGTGCCACTGTATTCCATTCATAACTAATCTTGTTGAGGCATCCTTCTCAGCTTGATTAATGGTGAGTATTCGAAGTCTCTTAAGTTCCTTATTGGCTCCGACGAAAGTTGTTCCATTGTCACTATATATGTGACATGGCAAGCCCCTCCTTGATATGAAACGCCTCACAGCTGCGAGAAAGGCTTCCGATGTTAGGTCGCTAACAAGCTCAATATGAATAGCCTTTGTAACTAAACACACAAATATAGCTATGTAGCCCTTTGTAGTTCGAGTTCCTCTTCCCCTTGACATTTAGTTGTCAATGGGCCGGCATAGTCTACTCCAGAGTGCGTAAATGGCCTGGATGGTGTTACTCTTGGGGATGGCAGCATTCCCATTAATTGATGTTTGGTTGACGCATTAAAACGATAGCATCGGATGCAGTGATGAACTATTTTCCGGGCTAATCGTTTAGCATGAGGGATCCAATATGACTGTCTCATTGTGGCCATCATCAGATTGACACCGCCGTGAAGTGTTTTCTTGTGTACATATTCTGCCAGTAGTTTGGTAAAAATGCTACCGTATGGTAAAATATAAGGGTGTTTCTCGTTATGAGTTATGCTGGCGTGCTCTAGTCGCCCTCCAACAACTAACATGTTGTCATCGTCCAGATGAGGATTTAGCGAAAGTAGCTTGCTCTTCTTGGGGATGTCATCTCCATTTTTCAAGCATTTAATTTCCTCTGGAAATGCCTCTAGTTGCACCAAATGAACTATTCGCTTGGTTGTCTCCTTAATTTCTTCTAGTGTGAGCTCTCCTGTTCGCCTGTCCTTCTTATTGTGTTTCATGTTGAACACAAATCGTTTACAGTAGGCCATAGTTCGGATCAGCCTTGTGTAAGAAGAAAATTTGTGCAAAATAGTGTCTGTCCTTATGACCGACGTTAACACAACTGTTGGTTCAATGATCTCACTTGGTGATCGTACATGCTCGATTTCTGACTGTATAGGCCAGTACTCCATGCTACCCTTAAGCCAGTTTGGTCCATTCCACCAAAGTGAATGATGTTTCAATTGTGCTGGAGTTAAACCTCTTGATGCACAATCTGCTGGGTTGTCTGCCGATCTGACGTGCCTCCAACAATCTGAATGTAGGTTCTCTCGAATTTGATATACTCTGTTGGCAATGAATGCTTTTTCGTTGGATTAATTTTTTCTTATCCATGAGAGCACGATTGTCGAATCTGTCCATGCGAACACCTTATTGATCTGAGCCCCAAATACTAGCTGCACTTCCTTGAGGAGTTTTGATAATAAATGTGCCCCACATAATTCGAGTTTGGGAGTAGTTAGTTTGGTTTTTATGGGTGCCACCCTTGTTTTAGATGTCAACAATGTGGTTACATATTTTGAATTGGACGTTGGTGTTCTTGCATATACCACAGCTGCGTAGGCGCCTTCAGATGCGTCAGAAAATCCATGTAACTCCAATTTCTGACGTCTTTTGGTAGCCATCCATCTTGGAATTTTAATGGACTCAGCATGCGGAAGTTCATGTCTGAACCGATCCCAACATTGCTTTAATTCATCTGTTAGCTGATCATCCCAATCAATGCCTGCCTTCCAAATCCGCTGCATAAGTACCTTGGCCGTGATGGTTATTGGCGTCAGCCATCCTAATGGATCGAAAAGACGAGCTATCTCCGATAGTGTGGCACGTTTGGTGGATCCATTGCTTTCTTGTAAGGACGTTGTTATGTGGACCTTAAACTGGAATGTGTCAGCTAAGGGATTCCAATGCATTCCCAAAGTTTTAATGGTTTCTTCCTTATCAAACTTAACTTCAGGTTGGTTGTGTGCATCCGATATTGATTTTAAGAGTGAAGAATGGTTTGCTGCCCATTTTCGAAGATGAAATCCACCACTACTTAGTAACTTAGCTAGTTGTTGTTGTGCTTCCTTACATTCCCTTAATGTATCACCTCCAGTCATCACATCGTCTACGTAGAAGTCATTTTTCACAATATCCGCTGCCTTCGGATGCTCTTGTTGTTCATCGTTAGTTAGTTGTTGTAAGGTTCTTACAGCTAGGTATGGTGCTGATGCAGTTCCATACGTCACTGTTGTAAGTTTGTATTCCCTTATTCGGTCACTTGGTTCAGTTCTCCATAGAATGCGTTGGTAGTCTTGGTGTTCACTGTTGATACGTGTCTGCCTGTACATTTTCTCAATGTCGGCGGTGAAGACGTACATGTGAGCTCTCCATCGCATTATAATTGTTGTAATATCGGCTTGCAGCCTGGGTCCCACCGCCATCAATTGATTTAGGCTCACTCCAGTTGACGATTTTGCTGATCCATCAAACACTACACGTAATTTGGTAGTACTACTGTCAGGTTTAAACACTGCATGATGAGGTAAGTAGTAACACTTATTGTTAAACTGTTCCATATTTGAGATTTCTACCATGTGTCCAAGTTGGAGGAACTCATTCATCACCTTTATGTAATCAGCCTTTAATTCCTTGTTGGTGTTGAACTTCTTTTCGAGCTGTAGCAACCTAGCTATTGCTCTGTTTTTGGATTCTCCCAGTTTCTCTTCATGATCCATCGCGTCCCTTTTAAATGGAATTTTAACTACATATCTGCCATCTTTATCACGAAAATGAGATTCATGATAAAAATCTTCGCACTCCTGATCACTTGTCTGGTGGCCTTGTAAAGAAACTTCTTCAATGTCCCAAAATTTTTCAAGTTGTTTATCTAATGACGTTTGGACGGTAAGACCATTGATTTTGATTTTGTCATTTCGTTGAGTTGATGTTCGACCGGAAATAAGCCATCCTAGTTGGGAATTCTGTGCTATAAGGGAATTTCCATTTCCTCTTTTCAAACCATTAAGAATTACGTCTCCATAAAAGTCTGCTCCTATGATTAGGTCGATTCCTCCTGGAATGTTGAACGTTGGATCTGCTAGTTTTATGGATCCAAACTGGTGATCCATCATATTATCTGCTTCCTTATCTGGTAGAGTTCTTGTTAGTTTTGGTAAAACAAGAGCTTCTACCTTAATTTCGAAGTCGGATGAGAATCTCGGTAGGATTGTTAGCTCTACCTTATTTCGCGTTGTTCCTGCATCAGTAGCTCCCAGACCGCTTACTTCAACGTGAACCTTCTGCTTCCTTAGTCGCAAGGTTTGGGCGACAGCTTCCGTTATTAGGGTGGCTTGTGACCCTTGATCAATAAGTGCTCGAAGCTCAGTGCATTGACCATGTTCAGAAGCACCGCGTGCCCTTACAATTGCAATTGCAAGCAGGATGTTTTGCCTCTGATGACCATGATTGGTTTGATTGTGTACGTCAGCCCGGGTTTGTTCCGATTGTCGTCCTTCTGCCCGTTCAAAATGCAGTAAGGAATGATGTTTCCTGTTGCATTGCTTGCACTTATTTTTGCTCATGCATGGAATTTGTTTGTCATGTCGCAAACAATTTACGCATAGTTTTTGCTGCCTTTACTTGTTCACTCCGCTCCTTCGCATTCCATCCCATGAACTTCCGGCAAGCATATATATTATGTTCATCTTGACAAAATACACAGGTTGATTTTGCTGACACGTGAAAGGTTCTCATCACGTTCCTTGTTTAATCTGAAGCCTTATGCTGCTTTTGCCTTGTGGAAGCTAGTACATCCAATGCCTGATATCTCCTAGCCAAGAAATCGTATAGCATTTGAAGCGAGGGCATTTTATTTGGCTGTTCTAGACCTTGCTCAAATAGTGTTCTACTTTCTTGATCCAATGCTCTTGTTATTAGGTGGACAATAATAGGATCCCATGATTTGGTTTCGAGACCCATGTTATTGATCGCAGACAATCCTTCTTTAGTAGTATCCAATATGGATTTGATGGAGTTCGCTGGTGACTGCGTTCCTTGATGACCAGCCTTGAACATCTTATCTAAATGCATCGATATGATTTTTCTCTCATTATCATATCGTGCCTTTAATGTCTCCCATGCACATAAGTAATTGACACTAGAAATGGTCAGATGTTGTATTAATGCCATTGGTTCGCCTTCTAGATGAGTTTTGAGATAATCCATCTTTTCGGTTGTACTTAAATTTGGCTTGTTGTGGATAATTGTGCAAAATATATCAGCGAATGATCGCCATTCGAGATAATTCCCCTTGAATGTTGGTATCTTCAAAGGTGGTAGTTTGGTTTCTGAACGATCTGTTTGACTTGTTACGTTTCTCTTACCTAATGCCGAGGCCATTCGATGGAGGCATTGGTTTATATCTCTCTTAATGTCATTATATTTGTTATTAATGACATATGGGGATTGCAAATCTTGAGCTGTTGCATTTGACATGTAATCTTCATGTAATTTCGTCATGTTTTTTAGTTGCTCCAACAATATCTTTTGTTGATACTCACATATTTGTGGAGAATATTCTTGGAATGTTTCCTCAAATTCCTCCATGTTGCCTATGATTGCTTCTATTCTTATGTTGAGCTTTCTCAATCTTAGAGTCTGGAGGTTGTTGTCTGCGTAAGTGGATGGTGGAGGGCAAGGTGGCGTTTCTTCTGAGGGTGTTATATTTTCGAGCATTGTTCTTAGCTCGAGAAACAGATTTTCAACCCTTCCATATGTATCTCTCTCCATGTACGGAGTATCCATTTTTACCTTTTCCTTTATTTTGTTATGGTTATCGTCGAATTCTTCCCAAATCAACTGAATTTTCTGAAGACGTTCTTCTTTGTAGCGAAGCGTCTTCCTAGACGCGCTATCTTTCTTGAAATTTGTAGTTGCTTTTTCTAGCTCTTCGGCAAGAGCCTTTTGTCTAGCAACAATTATGAAAATATCAAGCTCTTCATCCATGATCGCTCAGGCTTATTTGTTTTTTCACTGAATTGAATTATCACTTTTTTCACTACCAGTGTTAGCCCTGGCAACGCTTGTACTTGATATTTATGTGTTATGTACTAATGTAGTATGTTATATAAGATGTATTCACTGTTAGATGTATTCACTGTAAGATGTATTCACTGATTCGTTTTAATGACTCGAAGGACCATATGTAAAGATTAGAGAATTGTAGCAAGACCCCTTACCACTGGTGGGGGGAAGTCTAATGAAAATTCTCCAAGTTCTTCTTTACGAATGAAACAATTTTATTTATTCTTCCTCCTTAAATAATAAAATATTGCTTACGTTAGGTTAAAATATATACAACATAAATTACCAGGTGAGCCAGAGATGAATCGTGAGATACTTTATTCTGCTGACCATGCTGAGAACCGAAATGAAATTTTACACGTTATTAAAAATAGAGTAAAAAGATAACGCTGTCTGGTGTCGTCACCCTGACACGCTGATGTTAAAAATTTATTCCAACAACTATATTTTGTGATCTGTTGGTAGGTATACTTTCTTTTATGAGATTTGTTTTTTTTATCGAATAAATATATCTTCCTAATGAATTCTAAAACGGATTTCTTTACGGATATTATGGATTAAGCTGTAATAATTGGCGTGAAGGGGTGATGATAGTAGAGGTGATGGAAGTGAGGAATTAAGGTTGTGAGCTTCTCTGTAGGAATTGTTTTGGGACTATCTTGACATTTGTTATGTTTGTGGGTGGGCCGACCTGATAGCTAAGTGTGTCGTATTTTCAAATATGACTACCTTGCTATTTGTCAATAACATCTGTTTTTTTTTTTTTTTTACTGCAACTAAGATATAACTTATCAAGCAATTTTTCTATCATTAAATAAAAACTTTTGACAAGTTACTTTCCAATGAAAGATCCTGCGTGTTCCGCAAATTAAACGCGGTTAATCTTATCTTGCCAAGTCGAACGGTTTCGTTCTTTGTAGTCGGCGCAATAAATTGCTCTCGTCCAAGATTTGTCGGACTGTATTGTTGATATGTCCGATTAGTCGGTTTCTATGCTTTCTCGCGAAGCTTCTAGTTTCAGCTTCGATTGTTGGAATTCCGAGATCCCTATGGATATCGTCGTTTCTAATATACCATGGTGCTTGTACAATTTCTCTAAGAACTTTATTTTGAAAAGTTTGTAGAATATTGACATTTGTTTTCTTGGTACAACCCCAAAGTTGAATACCGTAGGTCCACACCGGCTTTAGCACTTGCTTGTATAAAAGCAGTTTGTTCTCAGTACTGAGCTGGGAATGTTTTCTGAGTAACCAGTACATTTCTCTATATTTGATATCGAGTTCTTTACGTTTCATTTTCACGTGCGAACTCCATTTCAGTTTTGCGTCGAGTGTCATTCCCAGATATTTGGCCTCGTTTGCAAAGGGTATTCGGGCCATATTTAGGAAAATTGGCAAGTCATTGGTTTTCTTATACGTGAAATTCACATGTACAGATTTAGTTTCGTTTAAGGCGATCCGCCAGTTCCTTGTCCATTCATTTATCTTATTCACTGCGGCTTGCAGTTTTGTAGTCGTTTCTTCGATTGTATTACCTACTGCTAGGATAGCTGTGTCGTCGGCGAACGTAGCAAGGATAGTGCCATCTTCTCTTGGAATATCGCGAGTATATAACAAATAGAGAAGCGGACCAAGGACGCTTCCTTGCGGTACCCCGGCCGAAATTTCTTTTAGCTCCGAGTATTCGTTTCCATTTCTAACACGGAAGAGCCTATTCCCGAGATATGATTCTAGAATATCATATAGGCTTGCGGGGAGAACTTGTCGTAATTTAAATTTCAAGCCGTCGTGCCACACCTTATCAAAGGCTTGTGAGACGTCAAGGAATACGCTTGAGCAAATCTTTTTTTCTTCAAATGCTTTCTCGATTACGTCAGTAGTTCTATATACTTGGTCAATCGTCGAATGCTTGGTTCTGAACCCAAACTGGTGGTCAGGGATAAGATTATTGTCTTCAATAACCGGTTGTAGGCGCCTAAGCAATATTCTCTCGAAGACTTTGGAAATGACTGGAAGAATTGAAATCGGTCTATACGATTTTATTTCATTTGGCGGTTTTCCTGGTTTTAAAACCATTATGACCTCCGCGACTTTCCATTGACTCGGCACGTGTTTTAGTCTGAGCGCGGCATTTATAATATGAAGAAGCTTAATTAATGCCTTTCTTGGTAGAACTTTCAGAACTTCTCCGGTGATCAAATCATAACCAGGAGCTTTCTTAGGTTTTAGGGATTCGATTTCACGTTTTAGTTCACTTAGCGTTGCACTAGTGAGTGTTGAATCGTCAGATTGTAATTCCGCCCTATTAGTATTGTCGGGGATCGCTTGGCCATCGTACGGTTTAAAAGTTTCTTCTAGATGAGCGGCAAAAACGTCCGCTTTTTCCTTATCTTCCCTTGCCCATTCATTTTGATTAATTCTAATTGGCGGCGCGGGGATTTTGGGCCTTTTGGTGCCTTTTACAGCTTTCCAAAATGAATAATTGGAATCTTTTTTCGCTGTTAAACTTTCAAGGTAAGAAC
Source organism: Cheilosia vernalis (assembly GCA_949126925.1). Lineage (NCBI taxonomy): Eukaryota > Metazoa > Arthropoda > Insecta > Diptera > Syrphidae > Cheilosia > Cheilosia vernalis. The sequence goes on from OX421358.1 coordinate 50,069,328, forward strand.
CTATCGCACGATTTTTAAAATCCTTAATAACTGTCTTCAACAAATTGCACAAATAATTCAAATGTGCTTTATGTTGCGGAGCGCGACTCTGTTGCCATTTCTTACGCGCCTTCCTTTTTTCGTTGAACAATTCTTTTATTTCGGGAGGATATCGTAGCCCGTATTTGGCCGGCGTTTTCCTTGGATTAGGCGTATTATTCCAGGAGGCGATCTGTACGATCTCGACGAAGCGATCAACCTCAACCTCAAGTTCATAGGGTGTCGTAAGTGGAACACTCAGTTCAACATTCTCTTCTATTTCGTTCCTAAAGCCTTCCCAGTTAGTTTTTCTACCAGTTAATCTCGCTGGCTCTAGGTTATTGACTAGTTTTACACTCAATGTTAATATAACCGGTGAGTGGTCAGATGATAGATCAAAGCTCTCTTCAATTTTAATGTGGTTGGTAGGTATTCCTTTCACAACGAAAAAATCTATCAGGTCAGGTAGTTTTGAAGTATCAGTTGGCCAGTAGGTCGGTTTGCCCGTCGAGAGGAAATCGCAACTGTATTCCATACCTGCCCCATAGAGCATTCTACCTTTTCGCGAGATGTATCTGGAGCCCCAGAACGTGTGCTTCGCATTAAAATCGCCGCCAATAATGAAATTTGGTTTGAGCGATTCAAGCAGGTTAGCAAAATCACTTTTTTCAAGCGCGGAACGCGGTGGACAGTTGCATAGTTTCGAGCTCTATCTTCAGGTCTTCGTATTGTTCAATGCAGTCTTTAATAAGCAATGATGATCCACCTCTGGCGTTCCCCGATGGGTGACAAGCGTGGAAATCATTATATCCTTTTATTTTTAAATTCGATCCCTTTTTCACGTGAGTTTCAGAAATTAAGCAAATGTCAATATCTTTCTCGCGTATGAATATTTCCAATTCGCCGAGTTTTTGTATAAGTCTGTTTGCATTCCAAGTGCATATTTTTAACATTGGTTTTTCAATCATGTTATTTTTGAAGCACGCGTTTTCCGTGAATTATTTTCGAGCTTAACCAAGCGATCGAGAATAATTTTGTTTATTTTGCATTGTTCTTCAAGTTTCTCGAGAATAACTGAGAAAACATGAGAAACAGGGTCCGGCGAAGTTTCAACGTTTTTCGCTACTTCGAATGCCGCGGCCTGAGCGTAGGTCTGCACTCCGGCGCATTTTACACATCGCGGCTCTTTTTTGCAATACATTTGCGTATGATTGAATTCTTGGCAACGTTTGCACTGTGGAATTGTTTTCAAATTTCTGCGCATGGGCTCGATTTTTATCACAATATTAAGTATGGTTTTAATTCGGTAGATATCTTCGATATTATCAGACCTATCGAAGGTAAGCATAAAGAGCGGAAGTCCACGCCTTACCAGGATGTCCTTATCTTCTTCCGTTTTTTGCTTCTCTTTCTTGATGATATTTACGGCATCAAGAATTTTAAACCCTTTGGAACGGAGGTCGTTTATAACCTCTTCTTTGGTGCATGAGGGGTGGAGTCCCCTCGCTACAACACGATGTGGCCTTTCTGACTTTATTTCAAAAGTATACCACTGGATCTTCTCGGTGTTTAGCTTTTGGGACACTGCCCGGTAGTCTTCGTGGTTAACGACGTTAATTTTCCACGCATTATTCCTCAAAGACGTTACCTTAAATTCCGAGGTTATCGTTCCTTTAAGGAGGCTGTGTAACTTATTATAATCCGTTACCCCAACGACGTTTATTGGAGGTGGTGGACGAATTTGCCCTCGGAGTTGTTTTTCTTGCGGTACTTTACGCGTTTGTTCTCTTAGAGGCTCGACTTCAGGCGAAGAACCGGCTCTCCTTTTCTTAGGGACCCGATTCGTTTCGCGTGCTAGCTCTTCTTCGTCAGTGTGGTATTCCTGACTAGGCAAGCGGGGTGGAGTACATTCGCGTTCTTTCTGAGAATGAGTGTTCCTTAGAACATTATTTTCTTCTTTTAACAGTTCTATCTCTTTCTTCAGAGTTTGATAGAGTAGATCCATTTCTTTAAGCTTGATTCGGAGTGTTTTAATTTCTTCCTCAGAACTTATATCTTTCACTGAGTCCCGTTTTTCACGCGCTGGCGCTCCCGGCGGACTTCTTTTCCCGGGGTTGTTCGATCTTGATGGAGGCGATCGAGATACCCTTGAACTTTTAATAAAAGGGTTAATGGACTGCAATAAGCGGCTCTCCCCAGAATCCGTAGAGCCGACCTCCGAAGAGGGTGGATTTTCCAGTAAAGCTGGACTGCCACCTGGGGTAATTAATCTTTTCGTTTTGTTCATTGCATTTTTTGTATACACTACACGCTCGGTATACGGAGGTTGGATTTTAGTCGCCTCTTACGACAGGCATGCCTACCTCGGGTAAATTCTAACCCCTACCCGAAGGGGGAGCATCTGACATTTCTCTTCTCTTTATTTTTATCCCTATTTTATTCCTTATTATTCTTTAGCTTTCATTCTATTAACATGCATCCATCTTGTATTCACTTGAGGATATACAATACCCCAAGGGAATAGGTCCCAAGGTACAGAAATTGGTAATATATCTTTACCAATAAACAAAACCGGCACGAAAATTATTTTTGTAGGTAGGTTAGTAGCAGAAAGTAGCCCCCCCCCCCCCATTTTTCCGACGAGCTGTCGCCGTGCGACCACCAGCGTGCCACTTCTGCTACCGGGAAATATGCTACCTCACTACCCCCTGCCTTACAGCTGACCTAGTCAAAAAGCTGAAAATACAACTGCTGAGATGGCTGGGGCACGTGGAGCGTATGGACAACAAATCACCAGCCCGACGAGTCTTCGAATCCACCCCTGAGGGACAACGCAGCAGAGGAAGACCCCACCATAGGTGGCGCGCACAATTGGTGTACCTCAACCAAATTGGTGTGCGTAACTGGAGGCAGCTAGCGAGGGACCGAGCTGGCTGGAGGGGCTTGTTAGTTGAGGCCGTGGTCCACCCCGGACTGTAAGCGCCACCAAAAGTAAGGTAAAGTAAGTGTTGTGAGTGCAGTTCCGATGAGAAAGTGTCCGGGAGTTAGAACCGTCAAATCGTTCGGATCAGATGACATTGGACATTGAGGTCTGTAGTTTAGACATGCTTCGATTTGCGTCAGAAGCGTCGTATATTCCTCGAATGTCAGTCTTGATGCTCCAATGGTTCTTTTAATGTGGTACTTAAGTGATTTGACTCCTGCCTCCCAGAGACCCTCGAAGTGCGGCGATGCTGGTGGGTTGAAATGCCATGTTGCGTTCTGACTTGCCAGGCTTTCACTAACTTCAGCCGTCCATTCGGCAGAAATAAAGGTGTTATCTTTATTCAGTTCGTTGTTCGCTCCTTTAAAATTGGTTCCGCAATCACTAAATATGTTTTTGCAAATTCCTCGCCTTGCCACAAATCTTCGAAAGGTAAGGTCACTCACTAATTCGCTGTGTATTGTCTTGGTCGATAGGCAGACAAACACAGCGATGTAGCCTTTCGTGGATTTGTTGCATCTGCTTTTCCATAATTTAAGCTCGACTGGGCCAGCGTCGACCCACGTGTTGGTAAACGGCCTTGATATGGCCACACGCTCGAGTGGAAGGCTGCCCATTAATTGTTGTTGCATTTTTGCGTTAAAGCGATGACATCGAACGCAGTTGTGAACTGTGCTTTTTACAAGTTTTTTTTAAATTTGTTACGTATTTCAGCCATCATCAACTGCTGGCCTCCATGAAGGGTGCGCTGATGGGCGTCGCTAACGATTAATTTTGAAAAGTGGTGTGTGTCCCTTAATATTAATGGATGGCTGGGAGGGGGAGTTTGATAAACGTACCACTACCGCAAGAGCTCATTCGAATAGATGAAAGGATTCAAGCTGAGAATATGACTGCCCTTAGGGATAGTTTTTTTCTCTTTAAGCGCCTTTATTTCATTGTGAAATAGCTCGTCTTGTACAATTTTGACTAATGGCATTTGAGCTGCGATCAATTCTGTTGTGATTTGCACCTTATTCATTATTGATCTTTCCCTTTTACATTTTAAGTACACAAAGTGTCTCCTTCAAATCGCTGTGCTCCGAACAAGACGTTTGAGAGATGAGTAGTGTTGGACAAACCCGCCATTGTTTGATTGTTTGGATTTCACTGACCCGATTGGCTACAAACGGTGTGCGGATTGCTGGGTTTCCTTTTATCCAGGCTAACGTTATCATCGAGTCGGTCCACGCGAATATGTCTGCGTTTTCAAATTGCATTGACCTTGAGATACGATGCAACAGTTTGGCTAGTAGCAGTGCGCCGCAGAGCTCTAATCGTGGCAGTGATATGCATTTGCTAGTAGATGGAGCAACTCGTGTCTTTGCTGCCAACAGATGAATGTGTTCCTTGCCATCATTTGTGATTCGAGCATATATCACAGCTGCATACGCCCTTTGAGATGCGTCACTAAAGCCATGCAATTGAACCTGTGCATTGTCGCTGTACGCAATCCAGCGAGGAATCTCGATGTCCTGTAATTTGATTAGTCCGTTTCGTAACTCTTTCCACATTTGTGCAGTTTCTTGAAATATTGGTGTGTCCCAAGATAGTCAGGAATTTTGCCATGATGACGCATGGAGCGATCCACCCAAGTGGATCAAACAGTCAACCGATGTCCGCCAGAACGGAACGTTTTGTATATTCGGTCACTTCAGGTAAATTTATTTTAAATTTGAACACATCCTTTGCTGGATGCCATTGAATTCCCAGAGTTTTGTCTGTGGAATCGAAGTCCAGCGGAAGGTTGACTTCTCGTTCGCTTTCAGGAATATGTTCCAGCACAGTTGTAGCATTGCTTGCCCATTTTCTCAATGGTAAACCTGCGGATTTAAGCGTTGTTGGGATGTCTCTTTGCAACATTAGAGCGTCCCTTTCATCATTCGACCCGTAGATGAGGTCGTCAACGTAAAACCCTTCCTTAAGCACCTTAGCCACACGTGGGTAATCATGTTCAACGTCTGAAGCAAGTTGGTGCAAGGTTCGCAACGCTAAATAAGGTGCGGATGCTGTACCAAAGGTGACGGTTTTAAGGGAGTACGTTTTTATCGGCTCCTCAGTTGTACCCCTCCACAGTATGAGTTGATATGATGTATCCTCCTCTGCAAACCATATTTGACGATACATCATGCTAATGTCGGCCACGAAGGCCACCTTGAAAGTGGTAAAAATGCAATTTTCTACCGTGAAGGAATGCCTATTGCTACAGTCTCATGGCGTTTTAATAACACATTTTTCTTAATGAGGTGTGGTCTAATACTGAAGCATAAATAAGTATACTAAATGACAGTGGTCATTTTCTAATGTCTCTATTTCAATGCAGGGATAAAAGTACACATCCATATGGTGAATGTTTATCTATTGGAACATTCTGAAGGTATTTTAGTCAAAAAAAATTATATAACATGAGGCGGTGTGGTGTAATAAAATATTCGATGTTAATGGAAAATTCGATGTTTTTGAATTTTGCATGGGTATCTTCTAAGGCTTGTAGTTTTGTAAATTGTCGATTTTTGAACTGTAAATTGAATTGATGCAGCTGTAATAAATTTGTAATAAATTCTGGTTTAAGAATGAACCAAATATCTCAACTGCATCAAAAGTTATAGAGTGGTGGTGTAGGTTCAAATAAAACATACACCAGCACGCGATATCTCGAGAACGGCAAGTGTAATAAAATTGAGACTAACTGTAATAAATTGTAATAAATGTGTAAAAAATTATGTAATATGTTTCTTTTGGGTTTCGTTTGGGTGGGCTGATTTGGCTGTTGCAGGTTCAAGGCACTCTATTGGATGCTCTGTGGGAAAGTTGTGGCTTGTGTTTTGAATCACGTTCATTGGGAGGGCTTGGTTCATGTTTTGAATCACATTTGAGGGCGAATATACTGGATTCGTTTGTTGAACCAAATGGTTTTGGTATTGCGAATGATTTTGCCCTTGAATATGTTGATTTTGAATTGGATGGTTGTGCGAATCCATGTGTAGCAGTGTGTGATGCTTTTGACTGCACTTGTAACATCTGTTACTACTGTTACAAGCAGAAGAGTGATAGTCATAACCCAAGCAAAAATTTCTTGCAATGCCGAATGCCGTGAGAGGCCTTACAAAGTCGGCACAGAAACTGCTTATTTGGAGGCTGCGAATTGACGTGATAGGATGATGCATTTGCCTTTCTATTAAATGTTAACGGCATGGGTTGTTTAGCAAAACCATTGAGCTCTGAAATGTTTTCGAGTGAGCTGAAACGGCCTTCAATGAATTTTATGAACGTCTTCCACTCTGGCAGAACCTTTGTTCCCTGCTTCTCCTCCCAATCTCTTTGAGTTTGAGGAGGTAGTTTTTGAAAAATTACATAAATGAGAATGCAATCCCATGACCCTACTGGAACGTTCAAATTTTCGAGAGCGTGGATACATTCAACGGTGATATCATGCAAGGATTTCAACCCGCCTGCGGTTTCGTTGGTGAGTTTCCGTTGTTTCATTAAAATTTTAAGTTGTGTATTGACCAACTTTCTTTTGTTTTGAAATCTATCTTTCAAAATTTCCAATGCAGATGCGTAGCTTTTCTCATCTACAGGAAGGTGCTGAATCAATCTAGCAGCTTCCCCACACACAGACGTTTTCAAATATTGCAGTTTCTGAATATCTGAAAGCTCTGCGTTGGTATGAACGAGACTTTGAAATAAATTATAAAATTCGTACCAGTCTTCGAATATTCCATTGAATGGTTTGATTTGAATTGGTTGAAGACGAATGTCAGAAGACGAAGATTTAGTAACGTTTAAACGTGACGCGTCTAACGTGTTGTTGTGATCTTCGAAAAGCTTATCGGTTTCGCCATGAAGCTGCCCGCTGAAGGTGAAATAAATTCTCTTTACTTGCGAGAATATTTGATCCTCCATGTATTTTGTTTTTATCGGATCAGCACTAGCGGCAAGAATCGAGTTATGTTCCTTTTTTGCCCGTCTGAACATTTCATCGATCTCTCTTAAACACGCGATTAAATACCCCCTTGATTTTCGCGACGCACCATTTTTTTTAAATTCATTGAAGTCTCTTATCATTTCATTACAAATATCTTCTTGACTTTAAATCGACTTCGCTAGTTTCGACATATTGAGGACTAGTTTAGGGAACGCACTTGTTCAATTAAGTTTCTTAATGATTTTCAATTTACGTAGTATTTAATTTAAAATCAGTTTTATGTGGTTTAAATTAAAATAATCTCTATACATAAAAGAGTAGCGTGATTGAGCTGACAGACATCGTACAGGCCAAACCGCTAATCGTAGGTTAATGAAACTTTCAGGATATGTTCCACTAGCGGTGTAGACGCGCACTAAGAAGGCATTTTTCGATAGGTACGACCCTTCCTGCCCTTTTTAGAGAGGTTTTTCTGTTACTCATGAATCGTTAATCGTATAAAACTGAAATTTTGTAGGTTTATAGAAAAAATAAAATAATCGAATACCTACCTATTTCGCCTTTTTTTTCAAAATACGTCTTATAGTCTTATAAAGGTTGAAAAAGAGATTGCAAACTTTTTTATTTTGAACTTACTTCACTCAACCTGCTATAACATTCATAAAACTTATTCAATCCAAAAAAATCCTTAAAACGCTATTTAGCCAATACTTCCCCGAGTATTCTAAGCCATCACTTATCTTTCTGCTCCTTTCAGAGGCTGAGCAAAAAGAAATTAAAGACAGATCTTATTTAATCAACAAGAAATTCAGATTTAATTCTCGATTGCCGGCTGTGCTGGGGGGTGAGTGGGTTGAGTATATCGATACACATACATATTGGGTTGTGTGCGGTGGGCATGCGAGTGAGTATGACTGAAATGATTTTTTTTAATCGCAGTCTACTCCAATCTCCAAACTCCACTCGACGTCCATAGCAGTAGATAGCAACCAATGCGTGCGTACTGCGTACATGGCTATTGGCTATGGCTGTTTGCTGTGGGTTTGGTGTTGGCTGTGGTGGTGAAGTCTGAGTGAGACGTGTTTAACTTTACCTATCGTTTAACTCATGGCGACGCGACGGCGTATGGCATGGAATGGATATGAAGCCTTAGTAGGTAGCTAGCGAAGCGACCTCATGCTGTTTGTTTGGTGGGCAATTTTTTCGGTTTATTAGGTTACTGATTTCAATTTATATTACTTTTAGTTTGATTCCTCAAACTGACCAAAAGTATGAGAGTATATCTGAAAGGTGATGTATCAGCTGCTCCATTTTCAGATATGTTGATGGAAATAGGAAACTGTAATTACCCTTCAACTGATGATAAAATTGTCGTCCCGGACAAGTTGTGCACATTATGCTTGTGACACACATGTGGTTTCGATACCATGGTATCGAGATGAACCACATGTCTGTCAGGGTATACTACGCTAATACCAGACGAGCAATGTGGATGGAGCGTAGTATCGATACTAGGGTTTTTTGCGTAGTATAGCCATCTCCCTGGCGAAAACAGCGCCAATCACATGAAGTGGAGCATAGTTTTACTTAAACTACCTGCCACCTTCATAGAAAATGCTATAGTATTCTTGCCATGGAGTCTATACTAGGTTTGTGTCACGGGTTTTATTGTCTACCCGAGCATGGTAACGATGGTAACTGTCAAACTATACTACGTTGTACAGTGTGTCACCTAGCATAGTATTGACGATGCCATAGTATTGAAACCATGGTTTCGAAACCATATGTGTGTCACAGGCATTAGTGAATACCGTCCAATAACTAATAAATAATATTTATCCGGACATTGCTAAAATTCATGACAAGCCTATAGAATGGTTTTGCGAACGAGCAATTTTAACTCCAAAGAATGATCAAGCTGCGTTCATTAATGACATTTTACTTAAGTCCTTTGAGGGGGAAGAAGTGGTGTACAAATCTATAGACACTGTTTGCAATGTAGATGAAACCGTTAACTATCCGGTAGAGTTTTTAAATTTCCTTAAACCATCAGGCATTCCATACCATAGACTAACTCTTCGGAAGGGCACACCCCGACACCCGTAATGCTCCTTCGGAACTTAAAACCATCAAAACTATGTAATGGCACTAGACTGGAAATCAAAGCATTGCATACAAATTTAATCGAAGCTATTATATTGACCGGGGTTGCTCAGGGGGAAAAAGAATTGGTGCCACGCATTCATCTGATACCTAATGAGCTCCCCTTTAACTTTAAGAGATTACAATTCCCCTCAAAGTGTGCTTCGCTATGACGATCAATAAAGTCTCAGGGCCAGTCATTGAAATACGCTGGTATAGATTTGCTTTACGCACGGTCAGTTTTACGTAGCTTGCTCTCGTGTAAGTTCACCCTCAAGTCTGGTAATATTACTGCGTAGAAAAAAAAAAAAAACATTGTCTATAAAGAAATTCTTTAAAAAAAAAACATTTTATGTAACAATTTTACAGAGTCCCACGCGTACGAAGTCGCGGGTAACTGCTAGTATAGATCATAAAGAAGGAAAAAGGTTGATATTCCAATGGATATCTGTGTTAGGGTAAGTTTAGTATGCATTGTGCATAATTGTGCATAATTTACATAAATCATAGTTCTTTGTATGTATTGCAGGTGACCATAACAAAACACTGGATTTGGCGGAGAAAACCAACGACATGGACAGTGACAAAGATCACCCAAGACAAAAAAAAAACGAAATTGGTATTGGGACGTGGTGAAGAACCCACAATGTGTCAGCCGGGCTATAGTCTTATGTGAGTGCTTTTTCTTGGATTGTGCTTTTTCATAAACAAGTATTGTTTGTGATGCATATACTTAGAATAAACTACAAATGAATAATAAATTACCATCAAGATAAATATACGTAATAAATAACAGATAACGTAGATAATAGATAAGGAAACGATACTAAGTAAATAAATAATTAGTTAAATAGTAAATAAGTTACTAATTAAATAATTGGCTAGGTGAACAAGTGGGTGAATAAAGAGGTTAGTACATAGGTAAATAAATAATTTATAACATAGTTTAGTAAATAGGTTAATATAGTAAATAATTAGCTAGATACATCACTAAAGTTAAATAACACATACTTATATCTAGATAATAAATAAATAAATAAATAGACTCAATAAATAACATGAAGGGAATGACTTGATAGTATAAACTGCGTTATACATTATATACCAGAACTTAATGGCTACAAATAAATAAATTGACACCTATATATAAATAAATAAATAGAAGTTGAACACTAGTGAACATAAATCCTTAAGAGACTAATATATAATTACATAAACTAACTATAAAATATAAATAAATAAATAAACGTACATAAGCTAGGGTGAATAAATAATAACTAAGATAGAGTATACACTACAGGAAAGCAACCACACAGATCAGTCGTGACATATAATATCACAGTATAATAGGAAAAAGGCATCAGGTACTCTAAGTTATCATTGCTTTATGTCTTTAGCATGGAATATACCTATTCTTTTACCGGCTAGGTTTTCTAATTCATACATGCTATTCCCGATCGCTTTAACTACTCGACACTTGACGTATTTTGGACAGAGTTTCGCGGCTAGGTACTTCGAAGTGTCGCTAAGGACAAAATTTCTTCGAAGACCTCTTGCCCAGGTACGAAATTAACGTTTCGTGTTCGAGTGTTGTATTTTATCGCGGACTTCTCAGTTGCCTTTGCTATGCTGTCTTTTATTTTGTCGCGTAGACATTGCAGACGTAATTGTCGAGGGAGCATTTGCAGTTCGCTGTCTTCTACCGCATTTAGCTTTTTTGCCAGTCCATAACAACTCCCATGGGTCATCACATTCAAACCAAACAGGGCGAAGTATGGTGACACTCCTGTTGTAGTGTGGACTGAACTTCGCAGGGCGCATGCTATGTCGCTTAGATGTAGGTCCCAGTGACGCTGGTCATTCTTTATGTATGTTGTGGGGTACACACTCGTCGGGAACTTATATAAGCTTACTTTAAATAAGACTAAACTGAAAATGTCTTGTAATTCGTGTAAAAGTAAAGTTGAACGTGCCGAACTAAAAGTTGTATGCAGTGACTGCAACAAAATTTTCCATGCTGCATGTGTAAATATTTTGCCAGTAGACTTAGAATTTATGAAAAAAAACAACAAACCATGGCGATGTGCGAATTGTGTAGCAGCGAAACGTCGCGATTCTCTTTCTGGTACGGTTCCTGTAAGTGGCACAAGTGAGATGAATAAACCTCAACAAAAAAAGCAAAACCAGCTGCCCATTACATCTCTACCACAAACCTCATCAGCTCGATCGTCTAATATTACGCTAGAAATGATTTATTCAGAGATTCTCGCAGTAAAAGAAATTCAAAGGATCCAGATAGAAGAACTTCAAGCCAAAAATAAAGAGTGTGAACAAAAAATCGTTATGCTGGAGAATAAAGTAAATTTCTTCGAGCAGCAAATGGTTGCTAACACTGTCGAAATCCACAATATTCCGTTCCAATGCAATAATGTCTCCAACATCGACTTGGCGCTGAAAGTTTTTCGTGATGGGCTGAATGTAGGAGTAACAGAGAACGATATTGACTATTGTTACACAAAAAAAATTGTGAAACGTCACCAAAACGCTCACAACAACGATTCACAAAGCTTTATCAATATTCTTCATATAAGACTTACAACGCGTCATTGCAAAGTAAAAATAATGAGAGCAATAAAAGAGAAGAAAGAACCGCTAACAACATCTCTATTCGACTCCAACGCGAAGCCACAGAAAATGTACATCAACGACTGCTTGACCTATCGGACTCGTCAGCTGCTAAAAACTGCAACGTCTATGAAAATATCAAAGAAATATAAATACGTTTGGACTAGGAATGGGATAGTGTACATGCGTAGGAACGAGGGTGATAATTTTGTTCGAATTACTTGTGCTGACGATTTTAACAAATTATGAATTCTGTGTGTAATGTCCCTCGTAAAAAATCCGATTCATGTAATTATCCAGATGCTCCTTCCAATTCAAATGTTACTTTTTGTTTACATCAAAATATTCGTAGTGTTAGAAGTAATTTTGTTTCACTGTTAGCTCATATCAATGCATTAGAGAATTTACCAGTAGTAATTGTATTAAGTGAAATATGGATTTACGAAAATGAATTGAGTTTATATAATATTCCAGGGTACTTGTCGCCTTTTGCAAATTGTAATGAATCTTACCAAGCTGGGGGAGTTATGGTTTATGTAAAAGATGGTTATACATGCAATTGTTCTAAAATTACTTTTTCAAGTGCTGATGTTGTGAAGTTGTCATTCGAATTTATGAATGATATATATACATTTATTTGCATATATAGACTGCAGGAAATCAATAAGTCTATTTTTATAAATGAACTAGATGGATTATTAAGCCTATCGAAAGAAAAAAATTTGATTGTAGTGGGAGATATAAACATTAACATTTTAAACCATTCCGATAATTTTACAGAGAGCTATCTTCTTCTTATGGCGTCAAATGGACTAAAAAGTGTTATTACCGATCCAACCCGAGTTACAGACTGTACTTCAACTTGCATTGACCATATTTTTACTAGGGTACACAAAAATTTTAATAATATTTTGAATGGTACGGTTTATGACTACAAAATTACTGATCATCACATGATCACTCTTAATTTTCATATGATTTCTAATCCAAAAAAAAATCGATCTCCCAAAAACTAAACAAATCATCGATTATAGGACGTTAAATGAAAGACGAATTTTGGGAACCGGTGTATTTAGAAAATAATCCTTCCTTAGCCTTTGACATATTTCTCGCGATCTTACAAAAACATATTAAATCTTGTACTAGTCTATCGCCTATTTCCAAACGAAAAACGCATTTAAAACCATGGATGACAAACTGTCTCCTAAGAAAAATTAAAGCTAAAAATTTTTACGCTGTTAAATCTGCTAAACATCCGCAAAATAATAGACTGAAAACCTATTACAAAAAACTATGCAAAAAGACTAAACAAATGATTACAGAAACACGTAATAAATATTATTTCAATATGTTTGAAAGAGCAAATGGCAATAGTAGAAAGGAATGGAGAGTCGTAGACAGCATTTTAGGAAAAAGAGCAGAACCTAGGGAGATATATAATCTAGAAGTTGATGGGGTCCAAATTTATGACTCCGAAAGTATTGCCAATAAGTTCAATGAACATTTTACGGAAATTTCGGAAAAAATAAAGCCATCTTTTAAACCCTATTGTTCATGCAACTGCAGCTTGCCATCAGATGTTTTTGTTGATAAAGTTCAAGTTAATAGTTTCGTATTTGAAACTATTAATTCTGGTGAGCTTCATAAGGCTATAATGTCATTAAGCAATAAAAATTCGTGTACTAGCGATAGAATAACAAATATTTTGTTAAAAAACATTTGTTGGCAGGTGGTAGATGTGTTGAGTTTTTTGTTTAACAAAAGTGTCAGAAATGGATATTTCCCTCATTCTCTTCAATGTGCTGAGGTTATTCCACTTTTCAAAAAAGACAATAGAAAAAATGTATCTAACTATAGACCTATATCTCTTTTACCAACTTTTGCTAAGCTATTTGAGAAATTGATTAAGGTAAGAATGTTAAATTTTTTGGATTATAATAGGTTCTTTTTTATGAATCAGTTTGGGTTTAGGCCCGGGCTATCAACAGAGGATGCCATTCTCAGAGTGTGCACTCAGTTATATGAAAGTTTAAATGATAATCATTCCACTATGGCTTTGTTCATTGATATGACAAAGGCATTCGATATGGTCGACCACCAGATTTTACTAAATAAGCTTTATAATGCTGGATTTAGGGGAACTATTTTCAACTGGTTTGAAACATACTTAATTAATAGGTAACAAAAAGTTAAAGTGAATGGGATCTTCAGTAATCCTTGTGTTTTGAAAAATGGAGTCCCCCAAGGTTCTGTTCTGGGACCGCTTCTATTTTTGATATACATAAACTCGCTCTTTAATCAGCAATGGAATGGCTTAGTTACTGCTTTTGCTGATGACATAACGTTCACTTACTCATTTCAAAACGAGTTTGAATGTATTGCTAAAATTGCAAGCGACATAGAAAAATTAAGGTTGTGGTTTGCCGCTCATAAGTTGATCATTAGCGAAAAAACAAAACTAGTAAGCTTTAAAATATCTAATAATGTTTTATTTGATTACAATCTTTTTTTTCATGGGCATGACTGTAAACGATTTAGCCTACCACTCCATATCTGTGGAAAAAATAATTTTTACAGTAACAACTCATGCTCTAACAATTGTTTTAAAATTGAGTCGGTTAAGAACTATAAATATCTAGGAGTCTTAATAGATAATAATTTAAACTGGAAGGATCATATCCAAACTATAAAATCTAATATGAATCTTGTAGTTCGCAAACTTTATCTTATTAAACCTTATTGCTCCAATAAATTATTATTAAGGTTTTATTATGGTCTGGCACACTCTAGGTTGCAATATGGAATTACTGGTTGGGGAGGATCGTATTTTAATACTCTTAGACCTGTTCTGATTGCACAGAAGCATTTAGTCCGTATTATCTGTAGATGTAATCGTCGCACTCATAGTTGGCCCTTGTTTAAAAAACTTCTAATCCTACCTATAAGGCATTTGTATGTTTTTAAGGTACTTAGGGAATTTTTTAAGCAAAGCGGGAATATTCCAAGCAGAAACAATCAAACTTATAGTTTACGAATTAATAATATGGCTTTTGTTAACATACCAATTGCACGTACAACTCATTTTGCAAATTTTTACAAAGTTAAAGCCCCTGTGCTATTTAATAAGTTACCTTATTTCATCCGAATAAATTACAATCTTAATGCATATATACGGAAAATTAAGGACTGGCTATTTACCATAGATCATGCTAGCATTGAATATTTATAAAGAATCTTATCTCAAAAATGTGGCATTATAAGACTATTTTTACTTTTAACTATTGTTTAATCTTAATTAACTTCTTCATGGAATTCTGTTTCTTTTTTTTAAAGTTGAGATTGATTGAATATTATTATATATTTTTTATTTTTTATTTTTTTTCTTATTTTTATTTTATTACACATTAGTTACTGACTATCACCCCACATCAGAACCTCAGATGAATATATTATTATTACCATTAAAGTATCGTTTATCACTAATTTAGGACATTTGTCCCTTAAATTAAAAAACGATAACTATGTAAATTATTCATATTATTATTATATATTATATTATTATACCAGTTTAAACTGTAATGAAATGAATAATACAAGCAAATAAACAAACAAACAAACAAACCTTATCGCGGCTAGCAAAGTTCTGTTCACTCTCTCAGAGGCGTTTGACTGCGGCGAATAATATGCCGTCTTAAAGTGACGTATCCCGAATTTTTCGACCAGGCTTTGAAAATCTTTCGAAAGAAATTGTTTTCTATTGTCTGAGTGTATTACCTTTGGTACACCAAACACGTTAAATTTGATGACATTTACAGTACTTGCATTTCTTAGGGCTTTCAACAAAACAAACTTTGACAGATGACCGAGGACTACAAATACATAACAATTACCAGATTTCGAACGGGGATACGGACCGAGAAAATCAATGTAGATTTTCTCAAACGGACGAGATGTTTGGAAATTGCTTCCAATTGGAGGACGTAATACCGGATTCGACGCTTTACTCTGCTTACACACAGAACAATTAGACACATAGGCACGGATTTGCACAGTCATATTTGGCCAGTAGAAGTACTGCCGGATCCTGTGTAGCGTTTTGGATATGCTCCCGTGAGCTACCTGAGGGGGGTCGTGAGCCTTCGCAATCAGCTGCTCAGTTAGACCAGACGGGACCCAAAGCCTCCATGTATGCTCAACTGTTTTATCCCCTGCTGGTGGCAAAGAGCGCTTATAAACAAAATTTTCCTCGACCTTTAGGTCCGGGAGCTCGTCTGGGTGTTCATTGATTGTGTCAATTAAGCCTCGATACTCCTCAGACTGAAATTCATCCGAATCTAGGTCAATTAACGGCACAACATGGACATGGACATGGACATCGATACTTTCAACATAAACTCGGGACAACGTATCAGGTACTACATTTAAAGAGCCCTTTCGATGCTCGATATTGAACGTAAAGGCTTGTAGCTTGAGGCTCCATCGTGCTAGTCTCCCGCTCAGATCTTTAAGACTCATGAGCCACCGCAAGCTGGAATGGTCGGTTATGACCGTGAAGTCCATCCCCTCCACATATGCGCGAAATTTTTGAATAGCCATAACTGCAGCCATGCACTCTTTTTCTGTAACGCTGTAGTTCTTTTGCGCCGCGTTCAACTTTTGCGAAAAGTAAGATATAGGTGACTCTTCTTCTTTCTCGTTCTTTTGGAACAAGACTGCACCAATACCGGACTCGGAGGCATCACACTGGATGTAAAACCTTTTAGCGAAATCCGGGTGAATGAGCACAGGCGCAGTTGTTTTGGGCGCTTTTGAGCTTCTCGAAGGCCTCGAGTGCCTCATTGGTCATTATAAATTTTTCATTCTTTTTTTTTTTCAGGGTGTCTGTGATTGGGGCAGTCAATGTGGAGAAATCCCTAATGAACCTTCTGTACCAGCCCGCTAGGCCGAGGAACCGGAGTACCTGTTTTTGGCTTTTTGGAAGCGGAAATTCTGAGATAGCCTTGACCTTCTCAGGATCGGTTTTCAATTTCCCACCACCAACAATGAACCCCAGTTCTTTGAAGCAAAACTTGGACTTGTTCACGTTGATGGTGAGATTGGCGTTCCTCAGGCACTCAGCAACCTCGCCCAGCATTGCAAAATGGGTCTTGAAATCCGGTGCTATGACGAGCAGATCATCCAGATAGACGAAGACGCGGTCCCTCAATCTTGCGGGAATCACCTTGTCCATCAAGCGACACATCCTTTGGGCTGCGTTACACAACCCAAAGGGCATGACTCTAAACTGGTACAAGGGTCTTCCCGGTACCGCGAACGCAGTTTTTTCCCTACTCTGCCTCTCCAGCGGTATCTGCCAAAATGCGTCCTTGAGATCGACGCTACTAATGAAGTAGGTGTCTGGAAGTCGACTGAGGAGCCCGTCGATATGAGGAAGAGGGTAAGTGTCCTTTTTCGTCAAGGTGTTAAGCGCTCTTGAGTCCAAGCACTCACGGTTTTTGCCTGGTTTCCGTATGAGGACCATTGGCGAACACCACGGACTCTCACTCTCCTCAATAACGCCGAGCCTCAACATTCGGTCGATCTCCTCATATAGCAGGGCTTGTATCGCTGGAGACACAGGGTAGTGTCGCTGCTTGACCGGGGCCGCATCTCCGGTATCGATGATGTGCTCTTCAACCTGTGTTTTCCCCAATCCATGCCTGGTAAAACATAGGAACCTCTCCTTGACTGCTTCCAGCGCGGACGATTGTTCAGACGTAAGGTCGTGGGAATCAACATCCGGAACACTTTGTTTAGCTGGCTCGGTTGCGCTAATAGCACTGATGACTTGCGGGGCTATTTGGAACGCCTTCCAGAAGTCAACCCCCAGGTAAAGTCCTTGGTCTAAATTTGGCACTACATAAAAGGTTATTACATGTTTTTGTTCTTTATAGGTCACCGGCACTTGAATTCTCCCTACTATCGGCTGAGTGTTCCCATCCGCAGTTTTGACATTAGACGTTGTCTTCATAACGGGTATGTTCAGCGATTCTATGAGCTGCATGCAGTTTTTGCCTATAACGCTGATGCTGGCTCCGCTATCTAACAAGCCGTACATTTCCCTATCCATTAATTTTATTTTTGCATACGGTCTAGGGTCAGTCGCGGTGTTTAACTGTGTAGACGGTAGACGCCACTGCTTTCCTGATTCCCTTTCGTATCTGGTATCTATTCCTCGTTTTTATAACTTGTTTTGACACACCCTGTTTGCTTTCCCTAAAAATTCTATCTTTTGCTATATTATAATCCCTAATTCTAACATGAAGTGGCTTAATTTCTAATCTATTGCTATTCGTATATATCTTCTTTCTTTCTACTCATTTCAAAATAGTTATTTTGTTGGCGCCTTCCTCGGGTGGAGGCTTCTTCTCCCCTGGTTCTATTTGCGACTCGCAATCCTTAGATATTGTCGTTGTTTTTATTCCGGGGTTTGAGTCGAACGTGACTCCCCCGCCGACATCACGTTCATCGACCGGTTTTCCGGGTTGCAACGCCTACACTTTGGTGTTATTACACCTTCTTGTCCGCATCTGTAACAAAATATGTTACGCACAGCGGACGGACAATCCATAAAGTTGTGCCCTTCAGCCTTGCAGTTCCAGCAAATCCAATTTCGTTGATCCGCCTGTCTCCGTGGAGGATTCGGACGAACATTGTTATATTGCATTGCCGCAAACTGTTCCTCCTGCTGATAATGGTCGTCGCCATAGTCGAGCTCATTCAGCATGAATCGTGGCTGCGAGCGCTGTTGTCTTGGTGGCTCCCTATTAGGAAACGCATTCTCTGCATCTCTGCATACATCTTTAAGTTGCTCCGTACTAAGTCAACTTCTGGCATCTGAACTCGAAGCTGAGATCTCAACTTCTGTATGGCCGTGAAATAATCGTCGCTTGTCTCCCAGGTGCCCTGCTTACGATCCAAAATGTCTCGAATGATTTCGAAATCGGATTTCGAATTTCGAAACTGTCGCTTCAATGCGTCTCGTAGTGTTGGCCAATCTGGACGGTAATTGGAGCGCTGGTATTGACAATACCATTCATGAGCCGCACCTGCGAGAAGAAGATGGAAGTCTCTCATGATTTCCGTCCATGGACAGCCGTACTGACCTTGAAGTGTCTCTAGTCGGAATATGAAATCTTCGACGTTGAGACTATCTGGTTTGCCATCGAAGCTGAGACCCCACTTGTCGATCTTAATCGCACCTCCCACTACTTGACGAGGACCAGTTGGAATGGAGTGAAGTGGTAGACTATAGTGGTATCCGCCAGGAGGATTGCGGCTATACTGAGACGGAACTTGAGTGTAAGTATTTTGTTGCTGATGATATTGTTGATTCGACCTATTATATTTCACTGTATGGCGGTGCTGGAATGGAATCGGCACTAGTGGAACGACTTTGGGAAAAATCACGTGTTGGAATGTCCTGCTCAATGTTAACGTTGCTGTTGGAAACTACTTGAGCTTCTTCTCTACCAGGCAATGGTGTGCGTCGCAGTTTTGGCACTGCACCGAAATTGGTGAAATGATTGCTGGGAGGAGCTAGGTTAGAATCTGGGCCGATGGCACGGTTCCAATTCTGATCGGTTGACGGAAGGACTGTGTTGTCATTGGACGGGTCTTGAGATGGTCTCCCGCCACCTACTGGAGTGTGCTGTACTCCCGGCATTGTACCTGTCGACGATTTTTGTTGTTGTGAATTTGACCTAGTAATCATTCTATTTTCAAAAAATAAACTTTCTCTTCCTAATCTTCTTATTTCCTTTTCTTTTTCAGCCGAACTCATAATTGGCTTTCTGAGGACTATACTGTAGACACTACGGGCGAGAATGGACGAAATGAAGATGTACGAATTATTACACGGATACGAATACTGACGGGGAGATACGAAGACTTTAAGTGAGTTTAATTTAAATATTTTACCTATTTGCTATGTAAGTAAGCAGTATATATATTTGGGGAATTAAAGATATATAAGAAACTAAATATTGTATAATAAATATAAGCTGAAAAAAAAATTTTTGTGTAGATATGAATAAGAAAAGTATTTAAGTAAATAATATTAGGAAGTAGTAACAATAAACAATAAGATATATATAGTAGTAACAAAAAAAATGTGTGTTGCTATATATGTATATAGGTATGAATATAGTGTAATATTAAGCAACAGAATTATGTTGCGTAGGATATAAAACAACAACAAAAAAATGTGTATGTGAATAGGGTAAGTTTTGCTGTGAATTTTGTGAGTGTAGATTATAGTGTTATCAAGGTATGTAAATGCATAAATGAAGTAATAAATGACCTTCAAAGTTATTTGAGTTTATGTTTGTATGTATTATGTCGGGGGTGTTTCTGGTAGCTGTCTTAGGCGGTAATTGTTGACGACGACTTGAACTGTTTTGGACAAAAAAATATCTAAGACTGCAGACGGACTAAAATTCTCATTTTTTTTTTTTTTCTCAAAGTGGTAATTCTGTTACATAGATGAACAAGGACACACAGTTGTTTTCCTCTGCTCCCGCAATTCCAGTCTATCCTAGGGACTTTGCTGGAAGACTTGGAAAAGAAGACAACAACACACTAAGTAGAAACTAAAGGATGTGACAGTGCTGCAAGTTACGATGATTCTCATCGAACAGGGCCACTGTACACATGAAGCTAAGATGACGATACAAAATGAAAGTGAAAATTGAAATTTGTGATAGAAAAGTAAAAAGGTGATATGAAAGAGATAAAAGTAGAAAAGACGCAATACAAACAGAGTTCCAATTGTTTTCGTTGTCAACGTCAAGGCACTCATCGCAATTCATCTGACATGTCAGAGACTTCTCAATTGAAGACTTATGGGTTCCTTGCTGTTGACAATGAATACAATTGTGGACTGATACTACATGAAGGACTGAAGACAAGGACAAACAGACGTTGGGCGCCATTTGTAATAGGCAGGATATGGCATAATTAGAGGGCGCTAGGAGTGATAAGGTGACAGGAGATGAGGATGTGGATGGGACCTAAGGAAAGGAAAAGAAGTGGAGAGGGAGAGATAGCTGAGTGCGAGGGACGTGGCATGCTTGCGATGCTCGACTTTACTCGCCGGAAATGGGGTGGATCTTGCCCCCACACTCAACCGAACCTATAACAAAACATAAATCATGCCAAAAAAAAATATCTGTTTACGTTAATACATCGGACGGACAGTTACCACTTTAAGAAGAGCTCGTTGGTGTTGTGAGCGCGGCTAATACCCACCCTACCTGGAAATCCATGGCCTAGGAACTTCCCCATTGAAGAGTGTGTCCAACCAGTTTAATTCATCCGCCGAGAGAAATGTAGCTTACCTACCATACTTCACCCCCTGAAAATTCAGAACTTAAAAGGACATCTTGGAATCAGATGCCCCAGGAAAACATCAAAGCTTTAATTTAAAAGCAGCGTGTGGATTGATTTTATTATAACAGGTCATTCAGTATATGGTTTACACAAAAAAAGTGTACAATATCTAACGTATACAAAAAGAATAATCAACTTAACGAATTATACCTCTGAACACCTTGGGATATTGGACTCGGTAAACTACAACTGACATATCTTATTTTTTTTGTTTTCCTACCACAATTTTGTTCCCACCCGACGGTTGCTACAAATTCCCTTAAATTTTGCGAATTAGTACCTAAATCGAGCTCGGTGTAGGTTTCGACGTAGGGATAGCTGAATCTTAAACAATCACAGGAGGAACGAAATCAGTTGATAGCTAATACAAAAAAAATGCTTCTAAACAACAACAAAAAAAACCTGAACTGTCAACTCTATCCCCAAACTGCTCTCGGTGAACAAATTCAGATTCGGTAGGAAATACAAAAAGGAACTTGTGATCATACAAAAAAAAAACAAAAAAAAATCACGCTTTTCTTAGCTCTAATACAAATACATAATAATGGACCTAATACTAACGATATTGTAGATATAAATGTATATTACTTTTTTGCTTTACTTATAGGAACCAAAAATATGATCCGCATTTGCGCACTCGCACGGTGCTACTGTACTTTTGGTTGAAACAATTTCCTTGATCAAGGCTTTCGGAATAATGTGATCGATAGTGCTGAATCGATGACACAGGTGCGAACGTATCGGTCGGCCAGAACAAAAGGGGTTGGCGGCCACGACTTCCTATAGATACAGGTGGACAATCAATGACCGCCAAATGACCTCACGCTGTGCTGACACCTACACACAACAAAAAAAAATCTCAAATTACTTGTAACAATTTTCTACCTTACAATCTAAACTCACTACTTTTATATTTTTTTTTTTTCTTTAATTTAGGGCCTCCAGAATTTGGGCTTACTTCTCCCCTTTTGCTCGTTGTATTTTTGTTTTTTGTTCAATCACTGAATCATTGTATATTTCGTCTTTTATCTTGATGTCTTTTCTTTTTGGTAATTGTCACTTCTGTTTATTTTTGTGAGCACTTTTATTTTTATTAATTTAAATTTTCTATGTATGTACATATATATATGTATATTTTTTTCTTTCGTCACTGCCACGGTAGTATTGTTTCCTTAGATTTTTAAATTTGTTTACTAAGCGTTTTACGCACTACGGTCTAGGACGTGGTCTTACCGACGACTACACGGATTCATCTAACATCTTTCGATCGCGGGATTGCCAATCAGAACCTGCCACCGATTCAAAAATCCCGCTCCTCTCATCAATCGAATTTTAGGTTGTGATATTTGCTACGCGAAACAATTTGATGCCTACCTCAACTCGGCCTATCACTGTGAACAGGCCCTTGTTCCGAACTATCATAGCCAGCACCTGAACGTCAGTGACAATTGCCTTTCTGTCAGCTAATATGTCTATTGTTTTTTTTTTGTTTATTTCCAGACAGCAGCCCACCCAACAACTCATGTGCTTCTCGTAAGTATTTTTTTATTTATTTCTAGCTAACTACATAATCAATTATTACATTTCAGCTAGTGAATCTCCAATGGATATCTGTGTTAGGGTAAGTTAAGTATGCATTGTGCATAATTTACATAAATCATAGTTCTTTGTATGTATTGCAGGTGACCATAACAATACTTAAGAAACAATTTTTAAAAAATAACCATATTTTGATAAACCTACCTTGGGCAACTATCGAAGGTATTGAGGTCGATGCTTTTTTTCCTAGAATCTTTTCGCAATCTTTTTAAAAATTAAGTTATTACGAATATTTTGAACATTATTGAGTTTATTGTGAAAAAATATACTCCTACATACTTTATTCCTACCAATGAGAGCAAGTATTGCCCCCGAAAGTCCGATTTAAAATTTTGGGTGTTCATCGGGCGTCTTAAATATTTTTTTTAGTAGTATTCTTTAAAAAATGTCACAAATTATTAGGTATTCAGAATACACTTATTAATGCAACAGTTCCTGGTGTAAATATTGACTTCGTTATCATAGGCGACATAAAAGCGGCACAACCCGAGTTATGCCATTATTGCTCTGTGCCACTTTTGCTTATAGTAAGAGATGCGAACACACTCACGATGAAGCGAATACTGAAAGAAGTGCAGGTATTGATATTAATAAAAAGAGAAAGAAAGCGTTTAAGGGTTCAGAGTTCAAATTTGAATTTTTTTGAGTTTTGCCATTGTTGGAGGCAGTGAGCGTTTTCCTTAATTTGAGTCCCACGACATGTAAGATTTTAAGAACATTCTTAACCATTTCGACATGAATTTTTCTATTTGGAGCTATATTTAATACGACATCCAAGAAAACAACCATCCCTTTTTTTCCCATCAACAACCCGTCGATTATTTTTTGAAAGACTGCTGGCGCAGATCTGCTGTTACGCCATTTACATATCCGACTTTTTGATTTATTCGCTACCATGCGCAAATATTTCCACAATTCGTGGTAAGGGGTATTTATCAATAAATAATTGAGGGTTGGCAGTGATTTTAAAATCCCCACATATCCTAACTTTTGTGAATTATTAAATGGCAAATAAATTAAATTTAATCTACATTTATTAAATTTACCCAATTTGCCATTTAATAATTCACCAAATTTTCTCGTGACATTATGCACTTCTGGTAAAATGTTTTTCTCTATATAATTAAGATTTGAACATTTAATGCCAAATTCATTTAAGAAATTTCGGCCCAGCAATGGTCAACCGCCATTTTCAACAACAACAAATTCGACCTTTTTGCACATGTTATTGTATAAAACATCCAATACACAAACACCAATAATCTTTGCTTTTCTCTTCGCATCTTCCACGTTGTTTAATATAAAAAGATGTTCCAAGCGTTCGATATACCTATTGTTCGAAGTCATCTTCGTGTAAGAATGATTGAATGTGACCAATAAACATCGAATTCACGAAAGAGGGACCCGTTATACCTATTATTTAATGCCATTTTTTTAATTTTTTTTTTTTTGTATAAAAAAAAACAATAACTATTCAAACCAAACCACAGTTTTCTTCTTGCACAGAAAGAAAACACTGTAATATGATTAGTTTTTTTTTTACTAAAATCTGTCCGAAATAATCCTCATCGCCATTAAAATGCTCTTTAAGAAAGTAAAAAGATCCGAACCTCTACCTAGGCATGCACATTTTTATTTCGACTGCTTGCTTATGAACCCAACTTAATACTCACTTAATACCAGTGGCGTGGCGTCCATATAACTCGATTCCTACCGAGTTACCTTTTGAAATCTCCACCAGGCAACACTATCTATCTACCAAAAACCGAATATACATGAAACACTACCAAATGAATTTGAATACTCACCAAATAGTACACACACAAAGCACTCATATAAAAATTGTGTGTGTATCCATTTTCATACAACATCGTCATCGTCTCGTCGCCACAAAGCGAAGGTAACCCAAAATATGTCGGGCTATTAAAGTTCTCACTTTACAGTTCATTTTGAGAGAAAATTTCCTTGTTATCTCTTTTTTTCTTCCCTGAGTACCTATTTTGTCAGAGTCTGACACACTGTTGCCACCATAGACAAACCATACTGAGACCCCCAACTGGCAATCCTCTTGCCGCTGGCCCCCTCGATTTTTTTTCAAATTCGCCATTTTGTTTTCCTATCGGTGTTATTTGAATTTAGAATCCGTGTGAGCAACAAAAAAAAAAAGCGAACCAAAAAAAATGTGGTGAGTTTTCTTTTGACAGAAGTCGATTGAAAAATGTCAAAATATATAAACACAATTTTATTTTTCCTGCAACAAATTGAAAGAAATGTAAGTTTTCGCGTATTTTTAGTGTTTAAATTAATAAATAAATACATTATATGTCTTATAGATTTGTCCAAGCTGCAGGAGAATACACGCCAACAAGAGTTTATGGCCAATTTCATGGAATACGAATCACAAACTGAACAGGCGAACGTTGAACAAAAGCGTACCTATCGATAACAAAAAGCGTAGGAAGACCGCGATTGTAAGTTGATTTTAATTTACATGAACCTGACGACGAATTGATAACCATTTTGTATCCACTTCTAGAAAGATACCAAGCAACAGCAGCATCGTGTCCAATTGGCAAGGCACCGGCCGCTATGAAGATCAATTATTGTCGCAGCAGCAACGTGACCAGGAGGACAACCTCAAAATGTAAGTACATATATAGTAAAAGTTGTGCACATTGATTTCTGAACCTTTAACACTAGGCAAGAGGAAAGTTTCGCACGCCAGGAGGCAATGAGCCGGCAAACTATCGAACTACTCGAGCACGAGATGTGAACCAAAGCCAAGGTAGACTGGGAGAATCATGACATCAACCTTAAACAGATTCGTCTAAATTATTATAAAAATAACAACATACGGATCGTTCAACACGTACAAGAACGATAAAATATTTCAAAATATTCTCGAAGATGTAAAGAAGTTTCTGCAGGTTTGTTTATAGATTGTCAAATTGGCTTTTCGTTTGAATGTCTTTATGCTTTCAGCAAGGCTCGGCTGAGTACATGTACAATAGGTGTGCAAATTCTATGGCAATTGGTGTGTGAAATGAACTCGTTGAAGAGGCAGATGTGAATTTGTGTTTCTCGAAGAATCGCAAAATCGACACATCCTTTGGCGACCAACAGTTGTACGACATTTTTCTGTTGTCTTGTTCGCTGCTAGTAAAGCAAGAGACAATAGCAAGAAATTGAATTAGATGGATGAATCACATCAAGTGTATGTTGATTGGAAATGATAGTTGTAAGCAGTTCGACTATTAAATTTCTTGTTGTTTATTTCAGTCTTATATCACATATTTATTGGCAGCTCCACCGATGAGTCTTCGGACGATATGAACAGTGTCCAAGTAAGTAGCGAACCATTTTTTCTTTGTAATTTTAAATAAAAAAAATATTTGCAATTACAGATTCCTACTTCATGGCAACCGGCATTTCTTGATTCGAATACATTGATCTTGTTCTTTGATCTCTATCAGATTCTGCCTGGACTGAAAATGTTAGTTGTAAACAGTTGTACCAGAAAATCAGAATCCAAAAAATTGGAACAAAAGAGTAAGCAGCCACAGCAAAAAGACACTGAGTTATTGTAAATGATTTCAAAATTAACATATCTTTAAAGAAATGGTGCCTATTTATTTGGGTTGCAGGCAAATACTGTCTTGTATACTACTAACAATCAATAAATCCTGCAGCAAATTTGCGAAGCGACTATATGTGTGTTTTCTTCGACTTTTTAATTTTTTTTAAAGTGTTCCTTGCTGCAAAACTTAGGAGTAGAGAGTTCTTCTTGCTACCAAATGGAAAAACAGCCCCGAACAACAATCCACAACAAAGCAGCCGTTCATATACACCTCCAAATGCTCGGTGGCAAAGGAGGATTTAAATCCATGCTTCGTGCAATCGGTGACCAAATCGAAAGACTACAAACCATGAAGCTTGTCGTGACCTCAGTGGCAAGAGATAACGATATTAACGGAAAGAAATGACTTAAGGCTTACACATACGGCAAACTGGATGAACCCAATGAAGAGCCATCGACATCCAAAAAGGAAAGACCATCCATTTCATCTATATAGAATTAACAAATCTTTATTTACTATAAATAAACGTATAATACACACGCTAGGTTAGTTAAACCGAATAAAATGATCCTATGTCCAAATCTGGTAATCACTGTGTCATAAATTGAGATGAGACCCATGCCAGGCGCTATTTTAAGTTAGTGAGCATAAACTTAAGAGCTTTGGTCCACTGCTCCTCCGAGTTAAATTGTATTCTGGAAATAGACAATTGTTTTGACTGCATATTCAAAACCACAGGTGCATAACACTTACTTGATTGATGGGTCAATGATCTTTCCCTTCTCCATTTTGTAGGGCAAGCAAAACTCTGTTTCTCGTTTTTCCACCTCTTGCTGGAACTGTATGAGGCGCTGTAGGAAGGCAACCATTGCTTTATCGAACTTCCTATCCTAAAAAAACTTAAATCCACCGGTCTTCCAAAAGGTGCTTTTCCTTTGATTCTAGGTTGCTTTCTTAGTTCCGGAACTTTAGATTTCTCCTCAGATTTTTTTCCAATTAGCTCTTATAATCGCGCCATTCATCTTCGGCGATCTTGAACTCACGTTCGAATAGTTCCAGCATTGAGTCGGTGCACTCATTGCACAATGGATAATCGAACTCAGAGTTAGATGACAAAGCATTAAAGAGCTGCGCCTTTGCTAGAAACTCAGTGCTCAGCTTTTTTATTTCTTTATTTCGTTAGGATCGATTTCATCCATATTTGTTGATAAATTGGCACTAAATTAAAGCATTTTATTGTGAAATGTCATTTGGCTAAAACTCATTAAAGTACTTACGCGATAATTCTGCCATGGCGTGCTTATTAATACTGCCCAAATTCCCATCCAGGATGAGTGGCTTTTGGCATCTTTGGCAAGCAAAGCTGACCGACACTCTTTCATCATCGCCATCGTCTTTCGGTGATGGTTCTTTAAAAAAAAAAATTGTTTCATTGATTTTATATAAACAACGTTGAGGCGTAGAGCAGGATTTGACTGCTGCCAGGCGGACTTGTAGATGCTATTTCTATTAGCTTTTCCCAGTAGACGTTTCTACTCCTAGAACCAAGTTATAGTAAAATGCTTGCAATTTTCGATAAAATAATTTTTTTTTCGCGCGGTGTGCGAGAACTTGGAAGATTTTTTCCAAATCTCAGATATATCGCATTTTTTGTTCTTTTGCTGCACAAGGATCGGTCAACTTGAGCTTCAGTACTTAAATCCATTACACAAACGTTTAATAAATGCACGAAATCGAAAACTAAAACAAAACTAAAACAAATAACGCATGTGTCAAGTCAATTGAGCTTGACAACAGTGGTGAATCTGTTGTGTCAGTGTCAGTTTCAACCGTGGTGGGCTGTGACAATCGTGACTGTGTTCAGAAGTACAGCTTTTTTTTAAATTTGGTGAATAAGTATAGCCGTGTTTTTTTTGAGCTTCTATCTCAGCAAAGCAAAGTAAAGTAGGATTTTCAGCACGCAATTACAAAAACTATTTCGAGTTTCGAAGTGTCAAGTATATCGTAATTGTTGTAATTAGCGTGCTGAAAATCCTACTTTACTTTGCTTTGCTGAGTTCGAAGCTCAAAAAAACAAGCCTTATATTCTTATCTCAGTACCTACATTTTTATCAATTTTCATATTAGTTGTTTCATAACATTCTGTAGGTATTTCTGTTCAACCAAAGTACTTATTCACGTTTATTGTTCCATTATAATATCAAAAGATACGACCCATAAATATATTAATGTATTCTTTGAAATACGAGACATGTAAAAATAAAACCAATACAAATACGTGTGCTCTATTTTTAATAATTTAAACTAACGGAGAAACTCATAATTTATACTTAATAAAAGCAACGACATAAATCTTTGTATTTATAAATTATAACTAAACTTCAGAAGTATACTAAGCGACATTAGCCGAGTTTTTTTGAGCTTCGATCTCAGCAAAGCAAAGTAAAGTAGGCTTTTCAGCACGCTAATTACAACAACTATTGCGAATCTCGAAGTGTCAAGTGGAATGTAGTTGTTGTAATTGCGTGCTGAAAATCCTACTTTGCTTTGCTTTGCTGAGATCGAAGCTCAAAAAAACACGCCTATTATGTGGTAAGCATATTCTACTCGATCTATGTTAACTGCCTCACGAATGTTCGCTAAAAATGTTTTTATTTGTTTATTATTCTTCAGAACTGTTCATCTTTCTCTTGTGTCAAATAAATATACAATTATTTTTGAAAATTGATCACTGTCCACACAAAATTTAGTTGTAATAATTACCTATTTTCAAATTTAACGGACAAAATTTGATGAACGCAGCCAGCAACTTTGCCCACAGCGGAAGTGGGTGGAAAGCAACTTTGCCCACAGCGGAAGTGGCTTCTGTAAGGTGCCAGCGTATTGGTGAAACGAAATTTTTGAAGTTTCGTGACATTTGTCAATACGATTTTCTATGTAGCAATACTAATGCACCTTACAGTTGCCACCCCATGGTAATACAGCTTGTAGGCAAGTAACGGAAAATCGGCCGGAGTTGGGGGTCTCAGTATTGTCTCTGGTTGCCACTTTAGCGATTTTGTCGCTATTTCTAGCGTATTTTTAAAGCTCTCGGCGATTTTTAATAAAATGTTGTCGCTAAATGTTGTCGCGATTTCTAGCTACTTTTCATTACTACACCACCACGTACACGAATCCGCTAAAAGTGGCATCTCCGACCCATTCGAATATAATTTTTCACATCGCGACCTACGCGTGGTTGGTTGGTGGTTGCACATGCCAAAGGCAGATGTTTAGTAGGTGACGAGACAGAGATTTTTGTTGGGGATTTTTATTTTTGTTGGTTTTTTTTTTAAAGTAGTATTTAAATTGATTAATAATTTAATAATTAACAATTTATTTTAAAAATAAATACATATTTTTATGAACTTACATTCAAATTGATTTTTTTAGGGATTTCTAGCGGATTTTCGCAATTCAAAAACTAACGTTTCTAGCGGATTTTAGATTATGGTCTAGCGACAAATTTTTTTCCTCAGCGGCAACAGA
Source organism: Cheilosia vernalis (assembly GCA_949126925.1). Lineage (NCBI taxonomy): Eukaryota > Metazoa > Arthropoda > Insecta > Diptera > Syrphidae > Cheilosia > Cheilosia vernalis. The sequence goes on from OX421358.1 coordinate 50,099,197, forward strand.
CTCTGACACCTCTTTGTTCAACACCCATTGTAAAAAATAACCCGCTTTTCTTAGAGTTATTCCTTATTCGCGGTTCTCACAAAGTTCATTTTGACTGCCGAATACTGAGTGAACATTATTTGATTGTATCTCTATTTTTCTTCCCAGAGCTGAGTACTTGTACTGGCCATGGCCACTGGGTTGTGTTTTGGGTATGTCCTATGTGTTTGTTTGGTTATGATATGAACAAAATTATTCAAGTTATTCGATTTTCTTTTACTTCTTCTTTTCTTATTGTATCTTGTGTGAATAATTGCTGGTAGTATGTTGAGGTAGGTAGGGGTGTGTTTTGGTTTAAAAATTCAGTTGGCATTAATTAATTTTGCTTCGACTTCCCATTTCAAAATGTTCACGCCACTCCACTGCTTAATACTAAGAACTCTCTCTCACTCTCCAATTATTTAATTCGGCGATGCCTGTTATTATGACCATACATAACATGTATATTGTCGGTGAACAAATCACTATTTACTTTGATAGCCAAGCGACCATATCGCAAGCCAACGCGGTAACCTTATGCTGGGTACCAGGGCATATGGATATTCCAGGTAATGAACAGTCGGATGAGCTTAGAAACGGGTCGAAAATACATGCATCGTTGGCCCTAAAATCAGTTAGAACTCCGCTAAGGACGCTTTCAAGGAAGATTGACATTGAATCCTGGAGTATAACTAACCTACGCTGGACCAATCTCACAACTCACTCTCACAGGCACACAAAAAAACTGTGGCCAGAGATTAGCAAAAAGAGATCTAAATACATGATCGGACTAAGTCGCAAAGATATTCGCATACTCATGGGGGTCATTACTGGACAATGTGCGATAGGCGTATACATGCGGAACAATTGAGGATACTGCATAATGACTTTCGCAGAAGCTGTAGGGACGTTGAAGAAATAGAATCTATTTTGCTAGTGCAAAATTACTTCTTCGATGACCTACATGTTTTGAAGAATGTTCATCACAATGCACTTCTGCGATTCAATACTCAAATCTGGGTGGTAGATAAGTAGACTTCATAATCATTGGCTACTCGTAGGACGAACTTTATTATCATGTTACAACGGAGCTTTAGGACTCATGGGTTCCTACTAATCTATGTGGATCCAAAATAAAAAGCGATCCTATCTCTAGCTTCGTAATAATCTCTTACTCTAATATGGAATGGTAAATGGATAAATCTACATTCTTATTCCTGGCTAATATTTTTATTTGTGGAGGAGAATTATTACTCTCCAATTCGTTGGAAATTTGAATTAGGTGGTCTGAGTCGAACGCGATTCCCCCAGATGCATCGCGTTCTTCGCTCTGTTTTCCGGGTTGCAATGCTGACATCTGGGAGTTATAACCCCTGCCTGCCCACACTTATAGCAGAAAATATTTCGCACATTTTCGGGACAGTCTATAAAGTTGTGGCCTAGCGCTCTACAATTCCAACATACATGGGACTTTTGGTCTGTTGGAGGCCGTAGCAATTTTTGACCAGGACGAGAGAAATTCATCGCTGCCACGCCGGCATCCAGCTCAACTGTATCATCTTCTCTGTAGTTTAATTCATGGACAGGAAACCTGGCTTGTGCGCGATTGTATCTGAGATCCCTGTTTTGCATGGGATATGCATTCTCAGCCTCTTTACACAATACACATGCTCCTAAGATGTTCAAGGGTGAATATGGACATTGGGAACACTAACCTTCCAATACTGTCTTTCAGATTTCTTTTTAGGATCCTGACTAAGTCATTTTCCGGTATGGGAACTTGAAGTTGCGATTTCAATTTTGTTATGGCGTAAAAGAAATCATCGGACGACTCCAAGGCTCCTTGTCGTCTGTCCATAATTTCTCGGATAATCTCGAAGTCGGATTTTGAGCTGCGGAACTGTCTCATAAGCGCATCACGGAGCATTGGCCAATCCGGCCTGTGATTGCTTCTTTGGAACTGCCAGTACCACTCATAAGCGGCACCTGACAAAAGCAAATGAAAGTCGCGAAGAATTTCTGACCATTGACACTTATAATGGTGTTGCAGGGTCTCCAATCGGAAAATAAAGTCTTCGACGGTCAGTACTTCCGGTTTCCCTTCGAAATTTAGGCCCCATTTATCTATTTTTATAGGACACCCGGTAGAAGGATAATACTGTCCCTGATTATCGCCATGCATTCCTGAATGCATGCTGGAATGCTGTGGGATGAGGTTCTGATGTTGAGTGTTCGATAAATTAATTTGCCTGCTTGATCTGTTATTGCTACTTCTGTTTCGTCTTCGATTTCTACTGTTTGTGTGCACAAACAGTGGCGCTTCGGTTGCAGTTGACTTGAAGGAAGAGAAGCTTCAGTACGAGGCTGTGGTGGCTCTGGACTCTGTCTAAGACAATTGCTATCGTTAGCTCCGTTTTGTTGGGATTGCGGAGGTAATGCAGGTAATGGTCTTATTACGTCATTGATGTCCTTCATGAAAGACATTAAAATATTTTTCAGTCATATGAGTCCAATATCGGAAGACAATATCCGAAGTTCTAACTTTGTTCTTCCACATCATTGCGTACTCAAACCCGAGAGTTCATCAACCAAACTGCGGGTAGTCTTTGACGCTTCTGCTAAGAGTACGTCAGGTCAGTCACTGAATGATGCCCTAATGGTTGGCCCGACAGTCCAATCAGACTTGTTCTCGATTATTGTCAATTTCCGATTACACAAGTACGTATTTACTGGTGACATAAGCAAAATGTATAGGCAAATACTAATCAATCCAAAGGATAGGGCATATCAACTTATATTGTGGAGGACTGATGTCAACACTCCACTGCACACATATCAGCTGAATACAGTTACATATGGAATGGGACCCGCACCTTATTTAGCAACAAGATGCTTGCTTAAATTAGCAACTGATTTTCAAAAAGCCTGTCCTAAGGCAGCATCAACTGTTTTAAACAATATTTATGTCGATGATTGTCTTACTGGAGCAGATACCATAACCAGCGCTGCCACTTTGCTACGATCGTAGCAAAACTGCTACGCGATTGCCAACTTGCTACGCTGCTACGCACTTTCCGTAAGAACGTCTATTTTGCTACTTTTTTTAAATCGCGAAACGTCAACGTAAATCTTGGAATTTTTCTTTAAAAAAAATATATAAACGAAAGTATATTCAATCTTTACTCAATTTCCCACACCAACTTATATTCTTTTCTACCATTCCCAACAAGTACCCATTTCTTCGGATGTGTTAGTGTTCGAATTTGACTGGAATTTGTTACTTATAGTTTTGTAAAATATATAGTTTACCAACTATACTTTTTCGGAAAAATTTTTTTTTACGTAATTTGAGTTTTGCTACGCAAATTAAGTTTTGCTACACAAATTTGCTACGCAATTTTTTCCCCTTGTGGCAGCACTGACCATAACTGAAACCAAGATGCTCCTCAAAGAAACTGTAGCATTGCTAAAGCAAGGAAGATTTGATCTCATGAAATTTTGTGCAAACGACTCACGCATACTTGATGATATTCCTGAGGAAAATCGAGAAAAATTGCTGACCATTTATCAACCAAAGGTAATAAAAACTCTCGGTTTAATCTGGGAACCCACTTTGGATCAATTCAAATTCTGTCATCACTTCGAAACACGCAGTAATGCACAAGTTTCAAAACGAACCGTTCTTTCCGACCAGCTATATTACTCGGTAAAATATTTTTGCAAGAACTGTGGAAGTCCAAGGTTTCTTGGGATGAGAACTTGCCAGCTGAGCAGTCCGCACGATGGTTAATCTATTTATCTCAATTTTCGTCATTAAAAGAATTAAATATACCACGCTTTGCTTTAATCGAATCCACAGAGAAGTTAGAGATCCATGCATTTTCGGACAGTAGTTTGAATGCCTTTGGGGCATGTATATATTTGAGGTCTATTGACAAAAGCGGCAAGATTTTTGTACAGCTGTTGTGCTCAAAATCTCGGGTCGCGCCTCTAAAGGTAACCAGCATTGCCAGATTAGAACTGCAAGCGGCTGTTTTATTAATTGATTTGGTGCAAAAGATAACCCCAATCTTCTCTCGAAAAATTAATAAACTTCAATTCTATACTGATTCAACAACAGTTCTAGCTTGGATAAAAGCACCCTCCTATACCTGGGAGACATACATTGCAAATCGTGTGGCAAAAATTCAGTCCATTTCTAAGGTAGATCAATGGCACTACATAAAAGGGGAATTGAATCCTGCCGATCTTATATCACGAGGATTAGGAATGCCTGATCTAGTCAGATCAAAGATTTGGTTCTATGGTCCCGAGTTCTTAAAACAAACCGGGACATCAATTCAAGCTAAATATACAACTCCTGACGAGATCCCTGGACGTCGAAGAATAAAAACAATCTTGACAACGTCGATTTCAAGCGATTTATTTACCGCAATTAACTACAAAAATTCATTCTACACACTGCAAAAAATATTTGCAACCGCCTACCGATTTTTCATGAGTTTTAAGGCTTACCATCCAGAACATAAAACCACAGGCTCATTGACCATTGAGGAGATTCAGAAGGGAACAATTTGGATTTTTAGATCTATTCAGATAAGCTCATTCCCTAACGAATACTGGGCATTACGTCGGGATAAACCCATCAGCGACAATTCGACAATCGCATCGTTTAGTCCATATTTTGATAAAACGACAATGTTGATTCGCGTGGGTGGAAGGCTCAGAAATGCTTCAATTCCTTCTACAGCTAAAAATAAGATATTACTCCTAAAAAATAATGTAATAACCACACTACTTAATAACCACACTACTTTAGCACATCTTCATCAAAAATATCTTCATGCGTCCCACCAAGCACTTATATCGATATCCAGACAGCAATATTGGATTCGGAGTGTAGGAAGAGAAACTCGCAAGGTTCTTTCAAGATGTGTTAAATGCTTTCGTTCAAAGCCCAAGGCCATTAATCAGTTAATGGGTGATCTACCTAGGGAGCGGGTCGTGCCTTCTCGACCATTCTACTGCTCCGGTGTAGATTTTTGTGGACCGATACGGACGCATTATAAGGTTCGAGGAAAAACTCCATCGAAATCATATCTGGCCGTATTTGTTTGCTTTTCCACGAAGGCCGTACACATAGAAGTGGTAGGAGATTTGTCTTCTGAAGCCTTTATTTATGCGTTAAAGCGATTCATAGGTAGACGAGGCGTTTGTCAAACAATATTTTGCGATAACGCTACTAATTTTGTTTAGGCAAGAAACCAGTTATCAGATCTCATCAAAATATTTCACTCAGAAAAAATACAATCGACAATTCAGTCTGCTTGCCTTAAGGATGGCATCATGTGGAAACCCATACCACCTCGATCCCCTCATGGTGGGCTTTGGGAGGCCGCAGTAAAATCGGCAAAGACTTTATTGGTTAAACATTTAGGAGAGGCTTCTCTCACTTATGAGGAACTTTCAACAGTCGTCATTCAAATTGAGTCCATTCTTAATTCTCGTCCGCTTACTCCCATGTCATCAGACCCGAACGATATGGAAACATTAACTCCAGGTCATTTTCTTATAGGCGCCCCACTAACATCTCTTCCTGAACCTGAAGTTACCACTTTGAAATTCTCCCGATTGGATAAATTTCGTCAGATTCAGCATATTCAGCAGCATTTTTGGAATAGATGGTCGTCTGAATATCTCCACCTTCTTCAACAAAAATCAAAATGGAGGTCTGAATCAAAGAACCTGAAGGTGGGAACGATGGTGTTATTGAAGGACACGAACCTACCTCCAATGAAATGGAGGCTTGGACATGTAACTGAAGTTGTTAAGGGAGGTGATGGATTGGTGCGGGTGGCAAGCGTAAAAACCGAAACGGGGACCTACCAGCGAGCAATTCACAATCCATGTCCCTTACCCATTGAAGAAAAAATTAGGCCCGACTCACATGCCGTCAAAGACTCAATCAAAGAAGAGCTTGAAGAACAATCAGCATTAATGTTAAGAAACGGAAAAAACATCCGTCGAACCTTATTAACAACATTGCTTACCATCTTGCTACTATTACCTTGTGCATCTGCTGTTGGTAGTGAGCCTGTTGTTATAACAAATTTCCATGATGCTGCGGGTCTATACTTTGAAGACATTGGCACTGTGAGCACGATTAATAGCTTTTGGAGCATTTATGTTTTTTATAATTTATCATCATATTGGCTAGAATTGGGAGAGGTGAAATCTCATCTAGCGCGCATGGACAAAAAATGTGCAACTGAGTTGCAAAATTATCTGTATTGCTTACCCACGGTGTCGACACTTCGACATAGAATTTCAGCAATTGAGCAAAATAACAATCTCATCCACAATTACCACGAAACGCACAGCAAAGGGATTCGAGTAGAAAGATCTCCCTTCGATTTCGTCGGGAACGTAGCACATAGTTTATTTGGGGTTCTTGACCAAGATGATGCAAAGGATATCGAACACAAAATTGCATTGGTGCATCAAGATGAACAGCACCTTTCCAATCTTTTGAAAAGACAAAGCTCTATCGCAGACTCCACCGTAAATCTGCTTAAAAAAAATAAGCAGCAATTAAACCAGCAATATAAAAACTTAAGAAACATTCTAGAAAATACTATGAACCGCGTGGAAAAGCATCAGGAGATCATTGATCAAAAACAAATTTTCTCTGCATTAACATCGTATTTAATTCTAGCAATAATTAATCTTGAAAGGGTTCAAGATATTTTGCTTGATGTTCTTCTTAGTCTTAACAATGCTAAAATCAATCCTCATTTTATTTCACCAACACAGTTTATTAATCAGCTCCAGCTTATAAGGAACAACCTGCCCTTGCATCTCAATCTTCCTAAAGCATCCGTATTAGATATGTTCAAGGTGTCCTCGGTAAAGGGACGGAGTTTGCACAATTCTATAGTTTTCGATATGATGATTCCGCTGATTGACAATCAAGAATTCCAAATTTTTAATTTAATTCCGTTTCCCATATTTCAAAATGGCTCAAGCCTCGAAGTGGAGATATCAGTTCCCTATTTAGTAGTCACTTTAACCAGAGATAGGTATTTCTCATTATCTGAAAATGAGTTATTCGCATGTAGCCTTTCTCAACTAGGAATTATCTTTGCAACCAACTATCGCCAACCAAAATTCATGAGGGTAATATAAATTGCTGTGAAATACCTCTATTAAACCATGTGAAGGGAGCCCTTACCAAATGCTCCTTAAGAAAATCCTTAATTTCTGATAAATGGATCGGCCTTGGGAGTTCCAACAGCTGGATATTTTCTCTATCTGACCCAACAACTGGTCTTCTTATTTGCGAGGGAACCACCAAAAGCTTAACTGTAAGTGCCAGTGGGTTAATGCAATTTCTGAGACCATGTACCTTAAAGCTTCCTAACGTTATAATAAATGGGAGAGTTTTGCAGAATAGTACCCTAAGGAATTCTTTTGTTCATTCGGCAGAGATTCCCAAATCATTTAAGCTTAATGTCACAACTGAGACCAGCTTCATGTCTTTCACCAATGAAATAAGGGATGATGAAATAAGGGATTTAGAAGGCAGAGTCAATGAAATAATCAAAGACTCAAATAAAGATGTAGCGACAGCTAGTGTGAATATGCATGATTATCATCACTATGCTATGAGCTATATATTACTGGTTGTCGTGACTGGATTCATAATATTTTACTGCTACAAGAAAAGGGGCCCTACTCCTTTACCCAGACGAATTGGTCCTCGTTTCAAAGTAGATACACAATTTTAGTATTTAGAGGTCTTAAAGCCCTCAAAGGGGGGGAGTATGTTCAAATTACCTAGCGAAGTTGAATGAATGGTATGTGCACGACTTGCACTCTCTTCGTTTCCGACGCGCTGGGAATTGATGATGTGCCAACTTCCCATAGTATTAAGTATATTATAAGTTAGAAATTAAGCGTAATATAATATGTAAGGAATCCACCGATACGTATTTTTTCACACAATTTAAATTCACGTTATCAGCAAATATTCCGCGCTCGCGCAAAAAAAAAACAACTACTAGGGATATTGATGAAAGTATACGTATCGGTGGACGAGTCGTGCTGAGGAGAATTTAGTTCAAACAGAACAGGCAAATGAACAGTACATATATTCTAATTAGTTTTAAATCAGTAGAATTGAAGTGTGTGTCGTTAACTAATTGATTTTTGAAGTGTATGTCTTTAAATAATTGATTGTAAACTTTATAAATATAAATAAACTAACTGAATGATAAACACGGGGCTTCGAGAGATGCCGCACCGTTTCCACTGAGGCTGCTTTAAGATGGTGCTAAAGATGAGGACCATGAACTTGGCGGCATTTCTGAAGGATGTGGATGCTGACTTGTTTTTGGAATAGCGCCTTTGCAAGAAGTTGGCCCTAGTGCAGATCTCGGAAGCTGCTCGTTAGCCAGAACGGGAATGGGAGAATGCCTGACAGGAGGAACATTTCTGTGTAGCGGTAAGTCTCCAGTAGTTTGTTCTTGAATTATAGTGTTTTTAGGTAGTGGAGAACGTTGTACGTTTGCCATGGCGATCGGTGTAATGTCAGTCAATGCTGCTTTTATCGAACGCGTAGTAATTCGACGGCCGTCTACTTATTTTTCTCTTCTTATTCTCTGATGGATTTTTTCCTTTTCAGATAACTTCATTTACCTATCTTGGACAAAGGAAATTGTTGCGGTGATTTGACACGACGATAAATTTTTAATAAATATGGAATAGATGTAAGAAAATTTAATATATTACCTGAATAACTAATTAATTAATAACTGTAAGGGTTATGTACATGTATAATGTATATGGAAGCTGTAAATAGTGTTACATATTTAGTAGTAATTATATTTAAGTTACATAAGTAGGTACGTATGAGAAATTGATAATATTAATCAATTTGAGGTAGGGTTTAACGCTTTTGAGTAAATTTGTACTTCTAGTACTAGAACTAAAGAATGTGTAGTTGCTTCTTTCATATAAAGTCGGGGTGTTTCAGGTGGCTTTGAATGGCTTTGTTGTTGTCGAAAAATTTGTGATCTGATCCCTCAGCGAGTTGTGGTTTATAGACTGCAGACGGACGAATTGATAAATCCTTCAGAGTGGCGGAGTAAATAACACACAGGTACAAGGACACACAAGTTTGCATATCTTCACGCTTCCGCTATTATACACTAGCCACTAGTAGGGCTTTCACAATTTGCACAATTAGAAGAAAAATATATCTACTAAATAGATGGACTGATGCTACTTGACTTAACACGATATCAGACAAGGTCACTAGATCCATGATAGGTTTAGACGATACAAAAATGAAAACGGAATTGAAATGTTGAGATGGAAAAATAAAAAAAAATGTATACAGATAATAGGATGAGATTAGAAGATGACAAAGGACTAGAACAGGTTACAATTTTTTTTGTTGTCACCACCAGAGATACTCGTCGCAATTTAAAATGGCATTCTGCCAAGCTATCCATTTGAAGACTTAAGAGTTCTTTGGTGTTGGCAATAGGAACAATTGTGGACGAAAGACAACACTAAGGACGAAAGGACGTGCACAAACAAACGTTGGGCGCCATTTGTAATAAGGCTAAATAAGGATAAATTGAGGGAGTTGGGAATTGTGACAGGTGACAGGAAGCAAGGATGTGGATGGGACCTAAGGAAGTGATAGGAAAAGAAAGGGAAAGAGAGTGCAGACAGTGAGGAGCATGGCATGCTTGCTATGCGCGGCCTAGCTCGCCGGACGGGGAGGTCCTTGTCCTCACTACTCCACGAACCCATTACAAAAACATAAAACATGCCATAAAAACAAACAGGTACTTACTTAGCATTTGTACCGGAAGCGGACGGACTTCCACCACTCTGTAAGGCGCTGCGGATGTATTTGCAGCGATGCCATTGCCCTCCCGACCATGAAGTTCCTTGGCCATATTGTGAACTTCCCCGACATATGATCTCGCTTCCGACTCAGATCACCTTCGCCGTTATGGACCTTAAGCCCACCTTACCGCACCCCTGAAATATTGCCTCAGCAATCCATCATGATCTTTCGATCAACCAATAAGAAGCAATGAAAAGACTTCAGGGACATCATGACGTGAATTACGAATTTTATTAAATAATAATAATAACTAATAACAAAAGAACATGAAAGAAAAACAAAAAAAAAAAAAAAAAAAAAATCTAACAAGAAAATGAAAAAGGAAAACCAAAAAAAAAAAATATAACAAATAATGAAAACTAAAAAGTAAACTAGGAAGATCAGACATAAAAGAGAAACAAAACAAAAATGAACAAATAAGAAAACTAACCAATTATCAAAAATTAGGCAGTTTGCTCCGTCCACCTCTGGATCTATCGGTAATCTTTTGCATATGATTACCTGATTTAAAGACTCTGGTACGTTATACCTTTGTATATACATTCCTATAGTAGCGCCAAGAAATCTAATAAAAATGTTGTACCAGTATCCCACGGAAGCTTTGGCGCTTCAATCGTTCAATAATGAAAACTGGTTTGTGCCCTTAATTGATTTAGACGGAGCTTTAAGTTTTTATCGGTGTTTCGTCAAAACAAAAGCTATATTTGAACAAACGAAATTGATGTGATAAACAAAACAACAGTAATATTTTTGCTGTTTGTTCCGACGAAAACGAAAGTCTGGCATTTATTATAGATTTTGTCAAAGAAAATAATACCCCCTTCGGGTAGGGGTTAGAATTTACCCGAGGTAGGCATGCCTGTCGTAAGAGGCGACTAAAATCCAACCTCCGTATACCGAGCGTATAGTGTATACAAAAAATGCAATGAACAAAACGAAAAGATTAATTACCCCAGGTGGCAGTCCAGCTTTACTGGAAAATCCACCCTCTTCGGAGGTCGGCTCTACGGATTCTGGGGATAGCCGCTTATTGCAGTCCATTAACCCTTTTATTAAAAGTTCAAGGGTATCTCGATCGCCTCCATCAAGATCGAACAACCCCGGGAAAAGAAGTCCGCCGGGAGCGCCAGCGCGTGAAAAACGGGACTCAGTGAAAGATATAAGCTCTGAGGAAGAAATTAAAACACTCCGAATCAAGCTTAAGGAAATGGATCTACTCTTTCAAACTCTGAAGAAAGAGATAGAACTGTTAAAAGAAGAAAATAATGTTCTAAGGAACACTAATTCTCAGAAAGAACGAGAATGTACTCCACCACGCTTGCCTAGTCAGGAATACCACACTGACGAAGAAGAGCTAGCACGCGAAACGAATCGGGTCCCTAAGAAAAGACCTAGTAAGAAAAGGAGAGCCGGTTCTTCGCCTGAAGTCGAGCCTCTAAGAGAACAAACGCGTAAAGTACCGCAAGAAAAACAACTCCGAGGGCAAATTCGTCCACCGCCTCCAATAAACGTCGTTGGGATAACGGAGTATAGTAAGTTTCACAGCCTCCTTAAAGGAACGATAACATCGGAATTTAAGGTAACATCTTTGAGGAATAATGCGTGGAAAATTAACGTCGTTAACCACGAAGACTACCGGGCAGTGTCCCAAAAGCTAAATACCGAGAAGATCCAGTGGTATACTTTTGAAATAAAGTCAGAAAGGCCACATCGTGTTGTAGCGAGGGGACTCCACCCCTCATGCACCAAAGAAGAGGTTATAAACGACCTCCGTTCCAAAGGGTTTAAAATTCTTGATGCCGTAAATATCATCAAGAAAGAGAAGCAAAAAACGGAAGAAGATAAGGACATTCTGATAAGGCGTGGACTTCCGCTCTTTATGCTTACCTTCAATAGGTCTGATAATATCGAAGATATCTACCGAATTAAAACCATACTTAATATTGTGGTAAAAATCGAGCCCATGCGCAGAAATTTGAAAACGATTCCACAGTGCAAACGTTGCCAAGAATTCAATCATACGCAAATGTATTGCAAAAAAGAGCCGCGATGTGTAAAATGCGCCGGAAGTCATTTCTCCCAAGACTGTGGAGCAAACAAACAATCCTCCGCTACCTGTGCTAACTGTAAGGGAAAGCACCCGGCAAATTATAGAGGCTGTGAAGTAGCTAAGGAGTTGCAAAAACGGAGAGATGCGCTACTCAAAAGCCAACATAAAAAAACAAAGCCGCTTACCAAGGTAAAGCGTAGGACCGCCCAGGAGGTTGTAGGCAATATAAAACCTCCGGTTCAAAAGCGTAGCATTGTCAGAGAAAGAGAGACAATTGAAAGGCCCTCGACCTCTGTTGTCAAAAAAAACGCTACTGAAAAGTTACCACCAGGAAAGCTATCGAATAGTGGCCCTCGGACAGCCAGAGTACAGACCTACGCTCAGGCCGCGACATTCGAAGTAGCGAAAAACGTTGAAACTTCGCCGGACCCTGTTTCTCACGTTTTCTCAGTTATTCTCGAGAAACTTGAAGAACAAAGCAAAATAAATAAAATTATTCTCGATCGCTTGGTTAAGCTCGAAAATAATTCACGGAAAACGCGTGCTTCAAAAATAACATGAATGAAAAACCAATGTTCAAAATATGCACTTGGAATGCAAACGGGCTTTTACAAAAACTCGGCGAATTGGAAATATTCATACGCGAGAAAGATATTGACATTTGCTTGATTTCTGAAACTCACGTGAAAAAGGGATCGAATTTAAAAATAAAAGGATATAATGATTTCCACGCTTGTCACCCATCGGGGAACGCCAGAGGTGGATCATCATTGCTTATTAAAGACTGCATTGAACAATACGAAGACCTGAAGATAGAGCTTGAAACTATGCAACTGTGCACGATTCGAGTTAAAAATAGTCAGCGTACTCTTAGAATTTCATCTATCTACTGTCCACCGCGTTCCGCGCTTGAAAAAAGTGATTTCACTAACCTGCTTAAATCGCTCAAACCAAACTTCATTATTGGCGGCGATTTTAATGCGAAGCACACGTTCTGGGGCTCCAGATACATCTCGCGAAAAGGTAGAATGCTCTATGGGGCAGGTATGGAATACAGTTGCGATTTCCTCTCGACGGGCAAACCGACCTACTGGCCAACTGATACTTCAAAACTACCTGATCTGATAGATTTCTTCGTCGTGAAAGGAATACCTACCCACCACATTAAAGTTGAAGAGAGCTTTGATCTATCATCTGACCACTCACCGGTTATATTAACATTGAGTGTAAAACTAGTCAATAACCTAGAGCCAGCGAGATTAACTGGTAGAAACACTAACTGGGAAGGCTTTAGGAACGAAATAGAAGAGAATGTTCAACTGAGTGTTCCACTTACGACACCCTATGAACTTGAAGTTGAAGTTGATCGCTTCGTCGAGATCGTACAGCTCGCCTCCTGGAATAATACGCCTAATCCAAGGAAAACGCCGGCCAAATACGGGCTACGATATCCTCCCGAAATAAAAGAATTGGTCAACGAAAAAAGGAAGGCGCGCAAGAAATGGCAACAGAGTCGCGCTCCGCAACATAAAGCACATTTGAATTATTTGTGCAATTTGTTGAAGACAGTCATTAAGGATTTTAAAAATCGTGCGATAGGTTCTTACCTTGAAAGTTTAACAGCGAAAAAAGATTCCAATTATTCACTTTGGAAAGCTGTAAAAGGCACCAAAAGGCCCAAAATCCCCGCGCCGCCAATTAGAATAAATCAAAATGAATGGGCAAGGGAAGATAAGCAAAAAGCGGACGTTTTTGCCGCTCATCTAGAAGAAACCTTTAAACCGTACGATGGCCAAGCGATCTACGACAATACTAATAGGACGGAATTACAACCTGACGTTTCAACACTCTCAAGAGCAACGCCAAGGGAACTAAAACGTGAAATCGAATCCCTAAAACCTAAGAAAGCTCCTGGTTATGATTTGATCACCGGAGAAGTTCTCAAAGCTCTTCCAAGGAAAGCATTAATTAAGCTCCTTCATATCATAAATGCTGCGCTCAGACTAAAACACGTGCCGAGTCAATGGAAAGTCGCGGAGGTCATAATGGTTTTAAAACCAGGAAAACCGCCAAATGAAGTAAAATCGTATAGACCGATTTCCCTTCTTCCGGTCATTTCCAAAGTCTTCGAAAGAATATTGCTTAGGCGCCTACAGCCGGTTATTGAAGACAATAATCTTATCCCTGACCACCAGTTTGGGTTCAGAACCAAGCATTCGACGATTGACCAAGTACATAGAACTACTGACGTAATCGAGAAAGCATTTGAAGAAAAAAAGATTTGCTCAAGTGTATTCCTTGACGTCTCACAAGCCTTTGATAAGGTGTGGCACGACGGCTTGAAATTTAAATTACGACAAGTTCTCCCCGCAAGCCTATATGATATTCTAGAATCATATCTCGGGAATAGACTCTTCCGGGTTAGAAATGGAAATGAATACTCGGAGCTAAAAGAAATTTCGGCCGGGGTACCGCAAGGAAGCGTCCTTGGTCCGCTTCTCTATTTGTTATATACTCGCGATATACCAAGGGAAGATGGCACTACCCTTGCTACGTTCGCCGACGACACAGCTATCCTAGCTGTAGGTAATACAATCGAAGAAGCGACTACAAAACTGCAAGCCGCAGTGAATAAGGTAAATGAATGGACAAGGAACTGGCGGATCGCCCTCAACGAAACTAAATCTGTTCACGTGAATTTCACTTATAAGAAAACTAATGACTTGCCAATTTTTCTAAACTTGGCCCGAATACCCTTTGCAAACGAGGCCAAATACCTGGGAATGACACTCGACGCAAAGCTGAAATGGAGTTCGCACGTGAAAATGAAACGTAAAGAACTCGATATCAAATATAGAGAAATGTACTGGTTACTCGGAAAACATTCGCAGCTCAGTACTGAGAACAAATTGCTTTTATACAAGCAAGTGCTAAAGCCGGTATGGACCTACGGTATACAACTTTGGGGTTGTACCAAGAAAACAAATGTCAATATTCTACAAACTTTTCAAAATAAAGTCCTTAGAGAAATTGTACAAGCACCATGGTATATTAGAAACGACGATATCCATAGGGATCTCGGAATTTCAACAATCGAAGCTGAATCTAGAAGCTTCGCGAGAAAGCATAGAAACCGACTAATCGGACATATCAACAATACAGTCCGACAAATCTTGGACGAGAGCAATTTATTGCGCCGACTACAAAGAACGAAACCGTTCGACTTGGCAAGATAAGATTAACCGCGTCTAATTTGCGGAACACGCAGGATCTTTCATTGGAAAGTAACCTGTCAAAAGTTTTTATTTAATGATAGAAAAATTGCTTGATAAGTTATATCTTAGTTGCAGTATCTAACAATCTTTAGAAGGGTGGTGTTTTTAGTCAGTAAAAATCTGACACTACTAAACTAAAAAAAAAATAATTTGTTTATTTTGGACTGGTTGCCATATTTAATTTTTCCTCTCCGATCACTATCTAAGATTTGTTTGCCAATTGTCTAAGGCCCATTTTATTCACTCGAAGTTGAACACAACTTGGGGATTTTTATATGGGAAACTTCCCAAGTTGTGTTTAACTTCGAGTGAATAAAATGGGCCTAAATCCGTCAACATAGCAATGTAGTATTTTCAGCTACTATAGAAGTAGGTAGTTTATGAAGCGGGAGAGCCTTTGAGGGGCTCTGGCACTGCGGCTTTTTATATTAAGGAGCCTATTGTGTAGGTGCATAAAACATGAACATGTAGGTAGATATATTCAATTGCAAGATGAAGACGCTACTCCTATTTTGTTTTGTTTTTAACAGCAAACACTAAATTGTACTTGTGTTTGTTTTTCCAACTAATTTACGATGACTTCAGTCTTTGGTGGATTCCAAAGATCAGTTGCATTTCATTCTTTACATGGGTGTTGGAGCATGAGAAGTGGAGGGAATTCTCTACGGAAAGTTGCCGCAAAGTCCGATTTGAGGAGGGTTTCGACTTAGAGAGAGTCGACTGTATGGGAAAATAAAAATCTTGTGTCTAAGTTTCAATACATTTGTTCGACTTATTGAATATTCGACTTAATCGACTACATAGTTTTTTTTCCCGATTCTGTGAGTTCTTCTTTGTATAGGTACCTTTCTTTAACTTTAATATTCTCACTTTTAAGACTTCCCCATCAAAATTTCGATGCATGTAAAAGTACGGTAGTCCGCTAGACGAGCAGAAGATCCCATAACCCTCCGACGAACTAAGCACTGGCTTAAACAAGCATGCCTGCCTTGCTTTGGTGACCGGATAGCCCTTCCATCGAAGTTAAAATTGAGATTCCTGTGTCTCTAAGGTGGAAGGGTAACTAATATCGAAAGATGGTAGATTACTTGTAAGACGTTTTAAAACAATAGCATTAACGACGGCGTTAAACGACTCTATGTGCCTCGAACTCAAGACTAAAGAGCATAGTTTTGATGAAGTTGTGGTAACGAACGACAGAGCTCATACCTGAAATGTTGGCCTGAATGGGCCTTCAGGAAGTCGTTGCCTGCACTGTGCAACTTCGTAGATAAAACTAGCCTCCGATCCAGGATCGCGAAGAGGACGAAGAGAGAATTTCGATTAATGCAGTTGCAAGAATAATTACACGTTCACTATTTTTGGAAAAAAAAAAAGAATAATGGACTTGTAAATTGAGTGTTGTTCTAGTGGACTGTATGTGTTGTTGAGAGACTTGTTGAGAAGTACTGGGCTGAGAAATACTCGTACTATTAGTAGAATGTTTATCCTGGTGCACTTGTGCTTGATGGGTAGTAGTATTAGTAGTATTAGTACAGCGACTTTATTAACATTTAAAATAATTTTAGAATATTTTTGTTCGTATTTACAAACAATGTTAAATAAGTCTTTTATGGTTTGGCTTATGGCCGTCTACTAGATTGACAATTTAGCTATCGAAACTATACAACGACTAATGACTTTAAATACCTATGTACAATATATTTATGTTCAAAAATCGCCTTCCATACCAGTGTGCTCGATATACTTGTTTTCGATGCATCCCCCAAACTGATGAAACGGCTATTTTAGCTACTGCTAGATAAGCCTCGAGGTGATTTGTCATACTTACACTTAGGTTAGATGTAATTATCACACCCAAGTATTTATACTCTTTCACTACTTCAACGCGTACACCCTGATAGGACCATTTTTCGTTGCGAGAGTATCTTCCACCACCATTTCTAAAAATCATCATCTTTGATTTCGATAGGTTTACAGTCAAATTCCATTGATTGCAGTAACTTTCAAGACGATTGATAACTAGCTGCATCCCATTTACTGTGTCCGACAAAAACACTATACCTATCGTCCGCAAACTATAACGCTGGTATCTGCACACCACCAAGTTTAATCCCTCCTTCTATACTTCCTCAACTATATCATTTCTAAACAAGATGAAGAGCAATGTGCTTTAGATGCAACCTTGCTTAACACCCATTTGCGATCCGACTTCTTCAGTATGTAAGAGTGTGTGATGTCGTTGCCGACATAGCTTACAAGTGAACTGACACAGCCGTTAACCGTGGGAATAGTGAACAGAAATGAAGTGGATGAGGGGATCTGCATAAACGACAGTTGAAATTATTCGTTTTAGTGTGAAATACACGATTTGCTGATTTTGAGGTGGTCTTTGAGCCTTAAGATTTGAATCCCTAATATCAGAAACTGATTCTAGGATTTGATATTGCTTGGTTAGAAATGCGTCCAATTCTGAATTGACAAAACATTTTTAATATTTTAAATTTGTAAAAAATTCACACAACAAATACAAATCGAAACCTAACGACAACAAATTTTCTAATGAATGAAAGAGTAAAAATCTCAACGAAAGCTTTTTTATAAGGAATAAAATTATCAAAGGCTCAAAGCTCTCAGTAATTTATTTCTCGATTTGGTATGAGTAGCGACACCTATTAGGTTACTGGTACTACTGGATTGGCGCTACTATAGGAGTGTATATACAAAGGTTATACTCCTACCTAGATAGAGCTCTGTTTAGGTTATTTGAGTTTTATTTCGAAAGATCGCAAAAAAAACAAAGAAAGAGAGACGTGATGGGGGAAACGAAACCTATTACAATTATGTCTATATGTAAGTATAACAACAAAAAATTTACCAAAAAAAAAATTCATGCCAAAAAAAAGTTGGGAAATATTTTCAACAAATTCTTAAAAACTAACGAAAAAAATATGAACTAAAGTTCTTTCACGATTATTGCCTCAATTGGGCTTCTTTTCTTCGTAGTCCTTTGTACGAACAATGTTGCGACAAATCGAAAAATGATATGTACATCTACATATGTATATCACCGCCGAATCAAGGTCACCCCTACTCCTTGTGCTGGTAAAGTTGCTCGTGGGCGATTACAAGATCACTTCCAATAGGGCCAGCGTCTTTGTTGTACCCTTAATTATATTATGTGATGGTTTTAGGATATTCGGCCTTACCAATAATCAATCACTAATGTCGACAACTAGTTAGATGTCAGCTTTAGTAAAAATGTACAGCATTTGTGAAATGGTACCAATAAACAATTTAACCTCCACATTAACTAGTCTGGCAACTTTCTTAGAATCTATTACATTTGTTGTCGTTGCAGAATTCAAATTTCATAATTTGTTTTCGTGAAAAACAAGGTCAATGGTCTCTTTCACAAGGAGGATTTTATTCTAAAAGAAGGAATACATAAATTGCAATTAAATTTGCCCAACACATATCTTTCCAATGCTCTTTGAGACTTATTATAAGCAAAAAACAAAACACAAAATAGGAAATGCACAAAATATCCGCTGATCTGTCAAATATCACATGCAAATCAGTAATGCCCTATCGTTCGATCGGACACAATTTTCAGTACTTTTATGGTACGCTTTCCATTGTTTTCTAATACTACCTCGCGATTTCTTTATGAGTGCATTTGTGTCGTAGTAAAATCCCTTTCAAATTATTCAATAAACAAAGCACAGTTCATTTGAATGGTTTCATTTATTCGTAGGCTGACGATGCAAATCAAAACTTATTAGTGGTCTAAACATCACAATTGCATCGTTAGCAAGAGAATATTTTTGAAAATAGAAATAATATCTGGCTCATTCATTTCAGAATGAATAACAATCGCACGTAGGAAGCGTGTTAAGAACTTATCGCTTCCGGGTTTGAAAATAAATACAATTTAACCTATAAAAAATTGTATGGCTTATATATTACTTAATTCGGGAAACTTAGAAACCGACAAAAGTTGAAATTCGATCTGAAAAATATAAAACGCACATTTTTATGCACACATATTCTCGTACTACCTTTTAGGCTGTTACCCCTCCAGAAGATAATAAACTTGTTATTTTGCATGTATTTTGCTGAGTGCTCATATTTCTATTTTTATAACTATATTTTCCGCGAAGTGAACCTTTTCACACCAACCATATTGTCTCATTAGACATCCTAATTCTAATTCTCGGTAAACAAACTCCTTTTGCAAAGAGTTTTAATAGGGTTTGAATGCAACAAAATATCTACCTGATTCGCCTGAGGTACTGAGAATTGTTGAAAAATTGTAGGAGCCGTCCAAACTTAGGTAAGAAGATATTTTTTTCTGTTTGCGACGACTGTCAAGAAAGTCTTGGAAATATCCCAAAATTACATACAATTTAGTTTTTATTAAGCAACTATTTAAAAAGGAAAACCAATCATAAAGCAAGAACTAGCGGCAAAACAAGATAAAACAGAAAAAAAGCACAGAAATATATGCTTCACATGTTTAGAAATAAAATAAAAACGCAATATTTTTCAATATTTTGCATACATTTGTACAAATTTGTGTGTGATAGACTTAAAAACCATTTGCATTGTTGTATTACAACGAATAAAATTAGAAAGCATTCACAATTTACTAAAATTAATTAATAATTGTAAACGCTCAGGCTGAACAACATCGTATTAAATTCTCTCCTATTTCGAAATTTAATACCGCGATTTTGGATGGTTGGGCAACACTTGTCTTCAAAATGACATATGGGAGGATTTATTTAGCTAATGTCCGAGATAAACATGGCTTTCTCAACACTAACATTTAACCCTACAGTTAGCGATAGTCTGGCAACTATATTTGTTTATTGGTAAAGGGATTTTGGAAAGTGTGGAGTATTTTCGTAAAGTGCCAGACTAAAGTTGATTATTGGTAAGGCCGATTATATTCCTTTAAATTCCACCCGTAACTTTATTAGATGGCGGTCATGACTTCAAACGATTGCCGGTGACCGCCACAGATTTACAATTCGAAATCGGTTGGAGTAACGCCGCCGCCTATAGATATACTCTACTTGTTAATAAATTTGCACCATTTTTTCTTAGTTTTTTCTTAAACCACTTACCCAGATATCATTTTTAAAAATTCTCGTAAGTAGTGACAAAATATTTTGTTTTGTGGTTTCACTGCCTTTTACCGAAAGGACTTTATACGAAACACTACTACACATTATAAAAAAAATTTATGGCAGCTTTTCTTGTGCCTCGGGCGGTTGTCACAGTACGAAAACCTTGTGGGAAAATTCAACAGCTTCGTTGCAGTGGGTGGTGTGACATGCATTTCTAATACCCCCATACCGACTAATTTTTGTTTTTGTACCCGTTAATTTTGAGAGCAAAACTTTATTCATTTGTCTTCCTTTTTTGTATGATATGGGACTTTTTTTTTTCAAATAAAATTCCTATAATCGGGATGACAACCACCTACAACAGTAGGGAACAAATTCGCAACGAACAGATCGACAACTGACATTTACGACACGATGACATTTTACACCCAAAATACATTTTGGATATGGCAAGGTAAGTTGGCTGGTTTCTTTTTCTGTTTTAATTAATTATTTTTATGAATTTCAGGTGACCATAACAAAGAAGACAGTTTACGTCTGTAGGCGCCGTGGATTAGTGGTTAGTGTGTTGGACTACTAAGCGAGTGGTCCGAATCCCGCAAAAACCCAAATTCCAACTCATGGTGTTGCGCCCTGGACAACATCCACCTTAGTCACACAATATCCAACGCTTTAAGCTGATTTTATTTTCTAAAAGGAAAGAACGACAGGGGACACCAAATGGCAGCAACGGCAAGAAAAATTCAAACGCTTTCAACGAATTAACAACACCCAATGATCAAAGGCAAAACGTATACTTTATCGCGCGAACCGAACGGAACTTTCTTATATACTTTTGCCACCGTTTGCTTGCAAGAGCAACAGTCGGAAAAGACAACGGAATCATAATCAAGTATGTATGGAAGTTGCGAAAGGCAAAAGAGACAGAAAAAGTCTCCAATATTATGACATTGAAAACTCAAGTTGGTGCTGCCAAATGGTTCCCTTTACAAAATTAAATTTTTTAGAAAGAGCAGCTAAAAAAAAATCTTTTAAATAATTAAATACGACGATCATAATAATAATTAAACAACAGCTCGCTGACATTCCAGGGGCCGTCTAAAACTCCTAGTTTTCAGACTTTAAATCAAGAATAGCGAGCCTGCCCAAAGACCTCTTTAGCTTTATAGAACCGTTTGATAGTCGCACATCAGCTGTGCGAATTATTCCATCTGCACCCGGGTACACCTTTACGATTCTACCCAACTGCCAAGCTGTGCGAATCTCATTGGGTTCAATGAGAATTACTACATCACCGACTTCTGCTGGCTTTGTCTCCTTATGCCACTTGGATCTTCTCGTTATCTCAGGCAAATACTCTTTATACCAACGTCTTGTAAATTGTGCCATCAGATGTTGAGATCGCCGACTGTACAGCTTGCTACACACATCACTTTCGTAGAAAATTCCAGGGGCCGTAACATCGGGTATTTCCTCACCAAACAGCATAAAGTTAGGAGTTAATGGCCTAGGATCCTCGGGGTCCACGGGAACATGGGTAAGTGGACGACAGTTAATTTGACCCTGCGCTTCAATGAGGGCATTACGAAGCACGTCTTCGCGTGGGACGACTCCTCTAAGAATGAAACCAACGCTAATCTTGATTGATTGGATGAGGCGTTCCCACGCTCCACCCATCCATGGAGAATAGGCCGGAATGAAACGCCAAAGAACTCCTTCATGCTTGGCTGCATGCTCACTTAAAGCTAACTCCATCTCCTTGATATCTTTCTCCAGCAGGTTTTTTGTACCGACAAAATTGAGACCATTGTCACTATACAAAAAGCGTGTGACTACTCTATTTATAAGAAAACGTCGCAGCGCCATAGTGCATTGGTCTAAACTGAGGTCATTCAGAAGCTCGATTTGCACTGCACGAAAGGTGAGACAGGTAAAAATCATCCCATATCTTTTCACGGTTCCTCTTCCAAATTCGACTTGCAGCGGTCCGAAGCAGTCAACGCCAACATGAGTGAAAGGTCTGGAATCGAAAGACAAACGTGCCACGGGAAGTTGACCCATCATTGGCATTATTGGCTTGGCTCTGAGGCGTTTGCACATATAGCACCTAGACTTAATCTTCTGAACTACGCCTCGGATGCTGATGACCCAAGCACGCTCACGTACCGCAGATATTATGGATTCGGTTCCAATGTGAAGCTTCTGGTTGTGATGATGCTGAACCAAGAGATCCACTAACTCATGATTCTTTGGTAGAATGGCCGGATTACGAGAAGCATACGACGACGTTGCCTTTTGAGCTCTCGAGCTCATTCGAATTGTGCCTTCGGCATCAAGAAAAGGTGACAAACTGAGTATGGAACTTGTGCCTGTTTCAACTTGTTTCAACTGGAAAGGCGTCGTTTGAACCTTTCGGAATAACCAGTCTTCTGCTCGACGATATTCCTGGGGAGTGATAAAGCCTTCTTTATCAACGACTTTTTTACGAAGAATTTCCATAAAGCAAAGCAAGAAACCGATGACTCTGACCGAAGAAGACCACCTCGACTGGAACCTTGGTGACAGCTTGTTGAACGCAGCAAAACTAATCTTATCTTCACTCGTGTGAACCATGATGACACTTTCGGTAATTTCGACGGTTTCGGAAATTTTAGATGACTTGCTCGGTGTAACGGGCCATTCAGCAAACGGGTATCTCAGAAAAGCTGGGCCAGTGAACCATCTGACCTCTTGGTTCCCCATAGTTGAGTCGCTCAATCTAGTGCCGTCATCTGTAACGTTGTCCGAGGTCTTAACATAGAACCACTGGCGGGGAGAAGTTGAATCCAATATTTCTCCAACTCTTACCGCAACAAACGAAGGAAATTCAAAAGTCGTAGAGTTGATCCATGATAGCACGGTCTTAGAATCGGAGAGAAAGAAAACTTCATCAATCTTTATGCTATGTGAGTTTTTGATGTTTGATGCTAAGCGTACGCCTAGGATGGCTGCTTAAGCTCAAGTCTTGGAACAGATAACCTTTTCACTGGCGCAACCTTTGCCTTTGCCATTACCAGTGACACCTAGACTAAGCCACTATGTTCACCACGCAAATAAGCGACAGCCGCGAACGCCTTCTCCGAAGCATCCACAAAAACGACAAGGCTTACTCTTGACTCGTCTGGAGCCCATGACAGGTATCGTCGCGGAATCATGAGATTCTCGATGTTATTTAGCTCTTTAACAAAGGCCAACCACTGAGTTTTGAGCGGCATAGATACAGGCTTGTCCCAATCAAATCCTTCCCGCCAAACTTCCTGCAGAACGATGCGACCACGGATGATATAGAGGGAAATAAATCCTAAAGGATCAAAAAATCTCATAATGGTCCTGAGAATCTCTCGTTTCGATACCTTGAAGTCTGGCAGAAGCATCTCCTGGAGCAGCTCATGGTCTGATAGCCTATATGTGAATTGGTCCAAAGCCGGATGCCAGTACATGCCTAAGACCTTGGCGATGAAGCTCTCGCACTCGTTCGGATCCACGCTTACAAGTTTGGCATTAACATGATATTCCGGCATCTGCGACAAGAATTCGCGGCTATTTGACTGCACCCCCACGAGGCTAAAACTCATTGACTCACAGATCTGAATGGCGTCCCGAGTAACAGCAACCGCCTGCGCAACCGTATCATGACTGTTGAAGTAGTCATCGACGTAGGTTCGATTGACTAAACCGTCCACTGCTTCCGGGCATTCCTCTTTAAACAGGTTGGCGTGGTGATTTTTGACAAACTGAGCGCTTGCAGGAGAACATCTGGGTCCGAACATCATGACCTCCATAATGTATATAGTAGGTTGTCTGGAACTGTCACCGTCTCTCCACAAAATGCGCTGGCACTGCTGATCTTCCTCCTTGATCCGAATCTGGTGAAACATTTCTTTTACATCCGCGTTGACAGCTACCTTACGCTCACGAAATTTAAAGAGCCCTGCATGAAGAGGAACGAGATTGTCTGGCCCTTTCAACAGAAGGGTGTTCAAAGAGACGTTTTTAACCTTAGGGGCATACCAAACTCGGGGGCATTTGCGTTCCAAATCTTCCACAGTAGCGATTCTGGCATAACCCTTTGACAACAGTTCCACCATGTGATTGTTTTTCCATTCTAACAGATGCGGCTTCTTCTTCAACGACTTCTCCAAGCTGATTAGGCGATTCAAAGCCATGGGGTAGCTGTCAGGAAGCTGGACATTGTCAGAGTCCCACAACAGCCCGATTTCGTAACGGTTATCGGTTAGACTTAACGTCCGTTCCATTATGTCCATAGCGCGAACGACATCTCTGCTGACTAAATCGCCTCTCGGAGCCATGACGCCGAACTCCTCTGTAGAAAAATGGCGCTTGACGAGATCATGCAATTCGTCTTCTCCCTTAATCGCGTCGTGAAATGAAAGATGCATAGCGGGTCTGGATACTTGATGGAAACAAGATGCTCTGACAGTTGATTGAGTTGATTGTCCAAAAACTATCCAACCTAGCAGGGTTTTAAGCGCACAAGGCTCCTCATCTTTCCCATGACGCTGACCACGACCTAGTAAAAACTTTGCTTGATCGAGTCCCACTAATATCTTCGGCTTAGCGTTGATAAGATCTGACAGGGGCAGTCCACGCAGATGTGGGAACAGCGCCTTTAACGCAGCGACGTCAACCGACTGGCTGGGAAGGTCCAAACTCTTGACGGAATAAGCTCCCTTTAGGATATGACGCTTACGACCGCCAACACCAGAAACAGTGAAGTTGGTTCGAGTTGCGTCTTCAACCCGAGAAACACCCTTGGTCCATTGAAGTCTTAGTTCCTCCGGTGTACCATCCAAACCAAGCTCATCAAAGAGTTCCCTCTCAAACATGGTCAGACATGAGCCATCGTCAAGAAAAGCGAAAGTGTCCACGAAATTGCCGTGATTTCCATGAACACGGATGGGAACGACCTTAAATTGGATAGGCAGTTTAGGCTCGACATGTGAGGAGTTAAAATTGACTTGCGGTTCAAAGGGCTCAGCGGCGATGTTCAAAACGTTTTCCTTTGCGAACGCCGAATGTAAAAGCTGATTATGACGTCCCGCGCATCCATTTAGACCACAAGTCCTTGTCTTGGAACAAGCTCTCCAGTCGTGTTGCGTAGTATCCAAGCAGGTAAAGCAAATTAATTTTTCTCGTGCGTACGCCAACCTCTTCTCTGCTGGGAACATTTTAAAAATCTCGCATTGATCCAATATATGTTCTTTACGGCCACATATACCACAAAAAACCTTATCCACTTGCGATGTTGTCGGTTGATGTGTCAGCACTCGATGGGTTGGCCTCGAAGAAGCTTGTGGAGTTTTCCCAAATGCCGACTCCAAAGGTTTGACCAGTTCTGGAGGTAAATCAGTAACTTTTGGAGTGAGAAAGTCCGCGATGTCCTGTAACGAAGCTCGATGTAGGGCTACCTGCCTCTTCCGCCACTCCTGATACAGGCTGGCGCCTAACTTACACGAAAGATCAGTGAGCACATACCCGTTGGTAAGATCGTCATCTCTCTTCATTGACTTGAGGTCTGCTACAAATCCATTGACCCTTACGGCCCATAAATGCAGGTTGGGATCACACGTCGACTTCAACGGCGGGAGCTTGAGAAGGTCTGACGTTAAGCCATGCACTAACACATCAGCGCGTCCGAAAATAGCACGCAAGGAATCCATTATGGCGGAGTCGTCAGAAGAGTATTTCAGACGGTCACTAACCAACTGATAAGCCTCACCTTTTAATGCCTTGCGTAAACGAGCGACATTTTCTTTTCCATTATAGTTGCCCTCGATGGTGGTCGATCTGAAAACCTCCTCAAAATACGGCCATTCTCGCTTATTTGTGCCAGAAAAAATCGGAAGCTCCTGAACGTTGCTCCGATTTAAAATGGTAAACAAACTTGACATGTCTGCCTGTTGAACAGAGGACTCCTCGAAACTGACCCGACGGCTGGGATTCGAATTGACAGGAGTAGACTGATGTTGATGAACAGGTTTTGCGGCTGCCCGGTTTTGCGCAGCGTTTCCTAACAGAACCTGGTGATTGGCCTGGATCTTACGAATCAGTTCCAACCTCTCGTCAGAAAACTTAACAAACGGGCGACCAGGGGAAGACTTCGAAACATCGGCAAGCGGTTGCTGGTCGACGGTTGCCGCACCTTGCAATTTCAGTTTAATCTCTTCAAGTTCACTACGTAAAGCTGCCAGTTCCAAATCCTTTTGAGCAGCGGACGCCTTAGCGACAGCAGCTGCTTCCATCAGAACATCCAAAGTGACTTCCAAATCGTCTTGGACAGAGGGACCGGGTGCTGCGTCCTTACCTCCGGCTGGCGGCTCCTCCACGGCGGCGCCAGCGACTTCCTCAGCCGGCGCTTGACAAGAACTCAAACCACAGAACCAAGGATTAGCTGTGTCAAACAGACTTGGGTCAAACTTTGCACACGAGTAGTGCCACCATCGCCTGCAGGTTTCGCAGCTTACCATCGACAGAGTGTCCGCCTTGCGACACTTCTCGGCACTTCAACAGCGTTTATTACCTGCCATTTAAAAGAACAAGTTTCTCACCAAATTCCAAGAAAGATACCAAGCACCGAATTCCGATCCAATTCTTTAAAATAAAATAATGTTGCGCCCTGGACAACATCCACCTTAATCACCACCAAAACAAATATCCAACGCTTTAAGCTGATTTTAATTGCTAAGAGGAAATTTTTCAATACAAGAAATTCAGAAATTTAAGCACTTACAAAGGTTTGAACGACAGGGGACACCAAATGGCAGCAACGGCAAAAAAAAATTCAAACGCTTTCAACGAATTAACAAAACCCAATGATCAAAGGCAAAGCGTATACTTTATCGCGCGAACCGAACGGAACTTTCTTATATACTTTTGCCACCGTTTGCTAGCAAGAGCAACAGTCGGAAAAGACAACGGAATCATAATCAAGTATGTATGGAAGTTGCGAAAGGCAAAAGAGACAGAAAAAGTCTCCAATATTATGACATTGAAAACTCAAGTTGGTGCTGCCAAATGGTTCCCTTTACAAAATTAAATTCTTTAGAAAGGGCAGCTAAAAAAAAATCTTTTATCTTTTAAATTAAATACGACGATCATAATAATAATGAAACGACAGCTCGCTGACACATGGTTCTTCTCACTGCGCCACCTCTCGCGAACGTTTGACAAACAGCCGAGAGTATTACTGTCTTGAAAGAGCTTCTCAATCGGCCGTTTGGAATCGGCATAAAATTGTAGATCCCTTCCATTCGTTCCAAAAGATAAAAACTCACACAAAACGAATGGTTGCGAGAAGCTAGGCCCAGGGTCCCTACAGACCTGTTGCGCCAACTATTATTAGCTTACGTCTGTTATATAATTGGGAGATTTCAGCTCTTGGGGACAAAATAACTACGAGTTTGTCATAGTTACCATTCTTTCACGTTGTTTTTTCCAAGGTCAGACGGATTAATTAATTTGTTGCACAGATCGCCTTGGTCTTTTTTTCGGTACATGCCTTTCGATTTCGACTGGTTTTTGAATTCTCTTTGCACATTTCATACAAATTTCTCATGTTCAGTCCTGTTGGCAGATACTCTCTTCGTGAGTTGAATCTACAAAAATGTCTTTCTACTCTTTGAAGGCTATTAATATGTTCTTCTACGCCCACAATTATGGCCCTTTACTACAGTGATTAATTTTTTATTAGAAATGCAAACCACATTTTTATTTAAGAAATAGTCTGACACACTTTAATATTTTTATCAGTTTGTACGGTGGTCGGCATGTAGTAATAATACGAGAATTTTTTTACTTTCTATGTTTTCTTCATTACCATAAGATATATTATTTATCGTTGGTTTACCCGTATTCGCCTGTTTTTGTTGAAGTTCAACATTTTTCCAAATACAATCTCTCTATCGATTAATAGGTACCAGTTTCCGAAATTCTTCGAAAACGAGTTGTCGGGACGCTTTGTCAATTTTAGAGTTGCAAACGACCTTGAATTTTTCTTCTCTTTCTTGAACTAAACGATTAGACTCTCCAAGTAATATGGCGTCTGCTCTTGATATGCCAACCGAGTGATTATTGTTTATTAAAAGATGATGACTTGAATCGTTGTTATTAAATGCGGACAAACTGATGTATGAAGGGCAAGAGTATGAACCACCATCATGTGTTTCGAAACGATCGAAGTCGTCCTCTTCAATTAAAACTGCACGACAGTTATCTAACAAGAAGTACAATTTTTCCAAAAACCCCCAAAAAATATGGAAGTGGGCAATATTTGCGTATCTGTTATTGCATTTTATTGGAAGAGATAATGACTTGAGATTATTGCAAATATATACAGTGAACACGGATCATGATTTCGGTAGTAATTTTTTAAGAAATAATTAAAAAATGAGTTCTAGATATTGTTCGGGATATAAACATTTCTTGGTTCCTAAAGTTTTATCCAAAACGAAAATAGGGCTTCCGAGATATGAGCAGTTCTTAAATTAGCGTTTTCGGTGATTCGATCCGCAAATTAAGGGCGCAATAAATTTGAAAACATTAATTTTACTCTAAGTGACAAACAAACAGAAACAGAACATCGTTCATCATAGTAGATAATGTCAGAATAGATTAACATCTCGAGTTCGAAATACAATCTTTTTCTTACTTCTTAATCGAGAAAGTTAAAAATCTACCAAACTTGTAATTCTTTTTACACTGTGTAAAATAAGTAATTTTTCAAAATTTTTTTCAAAAAATGGTTTGTACGAATTAGAAAAAAAAAAGAAATAAAAAATGTATGCAGTCTTAAAATACGTAAAATATTTTTTGATATTTTTTGACAAAACGTAATTAATAAAAATTATGAATGGTTACCTACAGAAAAAAAGAGAAAAATTTCATTTGTTCAATATTTCCCGAATTGAAGGACAAGTTGCACCAAAAATTTAGTTCGTAGACAAAGTCGTTTGGATAAAATTAAAAGGCAATAGAACTAAATTTATACCTCACAAAATTCACTGAGAACCTCAAACGAGATGAGATATATACAGGGTGACCCAAGAAGAACTTTGCAGAGGCTGTGGTGACGAACGAGTCATAGTGGATACAACCCATTTCCTGTGTCACTGTCCAGGTCTCCAGAACTCCAGAACTCCAGATAAAAATTCCTTGGAAATTTATTCTTCCACAATCTGGTCGAGCTATCCAGTACACCAATAGACAAAATCATGAATTTCATCAAATACTCAAACCATGCAATAACACAGTACCTAAGTAATTAGTAATTAATAAGCGCCACCTCTCGCGAACGTCTGACAAACATCCGAGAGTACAACTGTCTTGAAATAGCTTCTCAATCGGCCGTTTGGAATCGGCATAAAGTTGTAGATCTCTTCCATTCTTTCCAAAAATGAAATCTCACACAAAACGAATGGTTGTGAGAAGCTAGGCCTAGGGTTCCTTTCGGACCAGTTGCGCCAACTACATATATAAGACGGACTGAATAGGTACTACCGGTAAGGGATAAACCCATTCCCTCGAAGGGTATCACAATTGGTCAATTTTGACCTGGGTGTAGCGCAGACCACTCCCCGCCAGCCTACCAACCTTACCTACAGGGTGCTCAATCTTTTATGTTGGTATGTAATCATTTAATAACTCAGACATTTATCAACTGATTGACTTGAGTAGACAAGTTTTCAAAACGTCAATTCAGTACAATTTTACCGATGAATCGGTTTACACCGAAACAACGCGCCGAAATAGTTAATAGTAGTTGGAAATATACTTTCAATCTCGAGATGTATATCGACTTAAATATCTTGGCCCAGAAGCCAAGGGTCCAATGTTCGATCCCCGTTTTTTCACTGCCCCACCTCTCGCGAACGTCTGACAAACATCCTTAACTGTCAAAAAGGTGCTTTTCAATTGGCCGTTTGTAGTTGGCATAAAATTTATATTGCCTCCATTCATTTCAAAATCTAAGAATTCACACCAAATCGAATGGTTGTGAGAAGATATTCCTAGGGCCCCAATATATATAAATATATTTATAAATATATATAATATACTAGCTGGCCCGGCGAACCTAGTTCCGCCCCAATTCGTTAATGTAATGAAAATAATAATTCCGAGCATGCACCATAAACTAAGTATTAAATAGACGGTCAGCTCCCGCGCACCTACCCGATTCCCCCCGCAAATTTTGAAAGAAAAATTCTCTCTTAAATTTCGTATGGGTGAATACGTGTGAATGTGAAGCAACAAAACAAAAAAAAAAAGTGAATGGAGGGGGTATAATGAAATACTGACACTCAGCAGTCATCCTACATCGTGGAATTTCTACCTTTTGTGGACATTTTGTTGCCCGAAAAACGATTCGTACAAAACAAAAATAAAGCATCAAAATTGTTTAAGTGTCTTGAATCTGACCAAAAAACATTCGAACTACAATGCAACACACTAAATGCCCATAACAAGAGATTTTTCTTTAAGCAAAAGATTTCTAGTAGCAAGAAATAATCATTATAATGTTAACAAACTGCGATTTTTATATTCAAGGTTGATTTAATGTGAATTTCTTTCCGAATAATACCAGCTTTACTTTTAGAAGAAATATTTTTTCATAAGCAAATCGAGGGTATTTGAGTACGGCGAAAAGGGAAAAATAAAGAGAGAATGCTAAGAACACTGACTGAGTTTAGTGTATTTGGTGATTTCGATCAGCTGATGGATGCGTTCCCACAGTTAAGATTGTTTGTTTTATTTCACCACGAACACGTGTTTTGCAAAAAGGTAGAAATATTCATTCGTGGAAATAAAATAAAACATTTTTGTTTTTACAATTATTATTGTGTTTGTTTTCGTTTGTTGTTTTTGGCGAAATGTTATTTTGCCCGCGAATGTTGACAGAAAAAGGCAACGGATTCAAAGCCAAGAACTAAGGAATATTAAGACTTAAAATGTGTTGGGGTTCTGAGAAGAGATATTAACATTTCTGAGTAGGTATAATTATTTATGAGTTATAATAATTTCATGAGTGTAATAACAGAAAACAAAAATTATATTTTTAACAAAGTTTGCAACAATTTGATAAACAAACGAATTTCAAATTAACGTAATTAATGAAAACAATCAAAATAATAAGGTTGCAACGTTCATAGCCCTCAAAATTTTTAGAAATTCTTATGACCAACCAATTGTAGTTGAAAATCGATTAATCAATTTATTTTCTTTAAACTGTAAGTCAAAGAATCGAAACTGAAATATATAGTAAAATTCCAAATAATTACTGGTAGAAACTGATTTTATTTACATTTTGCAAATGATCAATATTTCCATTGTTTACAACCACAATGTAAACATCCCGTACTTTATCTAGGTAAAATAAGAAAATCCTAATAATATCCGTGTTTTACAACAACTTACAATAGTTGTTGTAAATGCGTGCTGAAAATCCTACTTTACGTTGCTTTGCTGAAATCGAAGCTAAAAAAAACAG
This sequence comes from Cheilosia vernalis, assembly GCA_949126925.1. Classification (NCBI taxonomy): domain Eukaryota; kingdom Metazoa; phylum Arthropoda; class Insecta; order Diptera; family Syrphidae; genus Cheilosia; species Cheilosia vernalis. The sequence goes on from OX421358.1 coordinate 50,131,139, forward strand.
GCCTGATATATTCGTTTTAATGAAAGATATGTAGGTACTAAATTCACCACACCAGACCCACCGTTTTCTAAACACGTCCCGATAACTGCCAATTATTTGAATTATTTGAATTTTTCCCAATACCACCACTGAATGAATTGTCAGTCATCTGTCAGGTTGCTATGTGCCAGCGTATGCGTGCGTCTTATGAACTTTAACATGGCACACATACTTTCACACATAGAAACACGGAAAACAGCTTGTAGGCAAATTCTCTTAAGTGGGCGGAGCTGACGGTCTATTTAATACTTAGTTTATGGCATGCACATTGCACATGCCTCTTTATGCAATTCGGTCAATTCAAATTCCTTATTCAAAAGTTATATTAAATACTCTAGGTATGACACTTAAAAAAAAAAAAAAAATAACAAAGTTCGGTCCTTAGGTCCACTTTTGCTCTAAATTAACAAAAATCAACTTCTGCTAGCTATTGTGACTGAATTTTGTTGTTTCACTTGAGGCGAACTACAAGTTGTTGATGATGTGAACTAAATAAAAAAAGAAATGTTATGATATAACAGATAAAGCAAGAGGAAATTCGAAAAAACGCTTGTGACAAATGAGACTTTATATTTGACTTAGTCAGTGATGTTGATTCCGATACTTGAGGAATAGTTTCTAGAAAATAGGCATCATTTTTTTTGGGAACTGTTTGAACTGTTTTACAATCAATTTTTTGTGAATTCTTTTTTTAGAATCAATTCACACAAATACATTTTGAAGTTGGTAAATCTGGTACATTCTTTAATCAAAGTCGCATTAAAAATTTTAATTTACAACAAACTGTGCGTTGTGCTTATTTCCCAATAACCTACTTGACTTACTCACCAAATCAAAACCTTGGATTATAGTGATAAAAAAAGATAGAATTGCCTATCAAATGACCAACATTCTGATAACAATTTCTTGAATCACCTTGTAGGTTAGTTGCAGTTCCTTTGTAAGTTATGCAACTTTTATCTTTTTTACCAAAAAGGCATGATTTTTCGAAAAAGTCATCATTTTTTAAGGGTTCAGACATGAAAACTTAGATCCGGCTTTGCATCACTGGCGGTGACTCCAATCTAACTATTTCTCAACTTCAAGTCAAATTTAATGCTTTTTTTCTTCTAATTTAGACTAAAAGTTAATTGGTCGCCAAAAGTCGCGTCTAAAATGTTTTATTGCTAAGGGCCAATAGAAATAACTGAAGTATATCAATATCGATGTGTGTCAATCAAACCGCAATGATTGACGTGCCACCTATCCAAAAAGTATCCTATCCTTCAAACTGGAACCAACAATGGAAATCGCCTGAGTGGCTTTGGAGATCGAAAACATTACCTATTGAGTCTAAAAGAATGTTATGTTTTAAGTCTAGCTAAACCTTAAATACATCAATACGAACAAAACCAAAAAGTTTCATGAAAATTGGCCCATCAGTTATTGAGATATAAAGTCATCGAGTTTCACACCGAAGGAATTATATTTATTAATTATTGTTATTGTATTATTATATTTTAGAAGTTAATTGAATTTAAGTTAAAAACGAAACGTGTGCCTACAGCGCCACCTGTTAAGAATTTTATGATTTTTTATAAACCATCTCTGATTCAAGACGAACAAAACAAAACAAAAATCATTCAAATCTAACTAACGCACATATCTATTTCCTTCTACATTTAGAGACACAGGAATCTCAATTTTGACTTCGGTGAAAGGGTTGTAGGGTCAACAAAGCAAGGCAGGCATGCTTGTTTAAGCCTGTGCTTAGCTCGTCGGTGGAGTGGGATCTTCTGCTTGGCTTGCGGACTACCGTACTTTTACATGCCTGAATTTGAATGCAAAATTTTAAAATTTGTTGGCATTAAAGGGATAGGAAGAAAATTGGGAAAGGATTAACTCTAAACGAAATATTTGTAACTTTAATAGCCAAGAAGAAAACTAACCACACCTATCAATTTTTTTTTTTTTTTTTTATAACACGCACTAAAGAGGTTATGACTACTTTTATGGTGTAGTTTGAAGTACACAGCGCGGACGTTAAGGAAATTGGGATAGAGAAGATAGGAGATTCCGATGCACATTGGTTTTAAATGTCTGCAAATTGCACTGAGGGGGAAAGACCGAGCTGGGCAAGGCATTCCACATTCGTGTTGTACGGCTTATGAAAGAATCTCTATATTTCATAGTACGACCGAAAGTAGGCTTAAGGGTAAACTGATGGGCATTCCTGGCTTGTCGAGTATTGCGGTTGAATTGTTGAAGGGGTGGAATGCAGCTGGCGATTTCGGTTGAGCACTGTTTATAAAAATAGCGATAAAACAATGAGAGACATGCTACATTTCTGCGATGTTCGAGCGAATTTATAGAGTTCGCTATATTTGTGTCTCCAATAAGTTTTAAAGCACGATTCTGTATCCTATCCAGCAGGTGCAATGAGGTTTTGGGCGCAACAGACCAGATATGAGAGTTATACTCAAGTTTGGGGCGAATGAATGCCTTGTATATGGCAGCCAGATCAGAAGGGGTAAAATATTTCTTGCACCGTTTGAGGAAACCTAGACATTTCGCAGCGTTCTTGGCGACTTCGTGTATGTGGTCATTCCAACGGAGTTTGTCATGGACATGGACACACATACCGAGAATGGAAAGTCTTTCGGTTTCGGCGATGCGCAAGTGCCATTCATGGATAATGGCTGAGGATTCTGGTTTCGCTTTAATGACAACAGACAGCATTGTGTTTTGGAAGCATTAAATTCCACTCTATTGGCTGAACCCCATTTTATAATGCTGTCGAGATCGGAATTTAAAGAGCTTAACATACGTTGCCGTTCCAGTTCTACGGCCGAAGAGCAGGGACGTGAGTCTTGGAATGAATATGAGAAGCTGAGGGTGCTGTCATCGGCGAAGGAGTGGATTGGATTGGAAGTTACAGACAGGAGATCATTTATGAAAATGAGAAAGAGAGTCGGAGACAAAACGGAGCCTTGGGGAACACCAGCATTTATATGGTAAATTTCAGATTTGAAGCCATCCAATGCAACTTGAATTGAACGGCCAGAGAGGTAGTTTCTAATCCATTGAAGAAGAGACGCATCGATCCCATATGCACGCATTTTCGATAAAAGAGCTTGGTGCCAAACTCTGTCAAATGCCTTTGAAATATCAAGCGCAACAATCTTCGTTTCACCAGAGTGATGTAGAGATTGGTTCCACTTTTCGGTGAGATAAGCCATCAAATCACCAGTGGATCTGTTGCCACGAAAACCGTACTGCCGGTCATTAATGAGTTTTCGTGATTCAAGATATTTCATGAGCTGACGATTTATCAGCGTTTCCATGACCTTAGAAAGAATGGATGTAAGTGCTATGGGTCGGTAGTTGGTGGGAGAAGAAGATTCGCCTTTTTTGGGGATGGGCTGGACAAATGCTGTTTTCCACCTTCTTGGGAAGATTCCAGAAGAATAGGACAGATGGAAAAGCTTACGCAGTGGTTTTGCTAGCGTGGAAGAACACCCCTTCAGAACAATTGGGGAAATACAATCTGGACCAGCGGATTTATTGGTTGGTAAGGCTTCTCTCTTCTCTCTCCACACCAGTACCGAAGGTGTTATGGTATCTTTGAGTTGCCCATAATCATACCCAAGAATGAGCAGAGCAGAGTAACATGATTGTGAGCACTCAAGACGCTCAACAACTCCTGTTGCCTGTTATCATTGTCCTCGTCATCTCAATCACCCCTACTGTTGTGCTGCCAAAAGTTTGAACGAGGATTCGGAAATTATAAAGATCGAACAGTAAACGATTTTATTTGCTAAAAATACTGAGATTAGAATTTCATATTACAAATAATCTTGGAGGAACTTACAAATCCTAACGACCTCCCTTTTCAACCAAACCCTGTGCGGCGCAGCAATCTTCTTCTTATAACCTAAGAATTACAGTAATTTTAATATTCAAAGCGACAAAAAATCGAATCCAAAAGAACTAACCTGCTGGTCTTACAAATCCAAAAATGGCTAGTTAACATCGCAAACAACGTGTTTTATACTTGACACTTCTTAGAGCGAAAATGAATGACATTTCTTGTTCGAAAGTTCAAAGAAAGAGACAACTACCTCACGTATTCAAATCTAGGCACTGCATTACCGCACAAGGTTCAGGCTTTTAACTATACAAAGTGTATAATGATAACTATATGATAATTTTATGATCGGCTCGATGACATCCCGGGGCCCGTCTGAAGCTAGGAAGAAGACAAATCCAGAACAGCGAGTCGTCCCACAGATCTTCGCAGCTTGATGGTACCGTTTGCTACTTGGACGTCTGCCGTTCTAACCACACTATCAGGTCCGGGGTAAACCTTGGTTACTCGTCCTAACTGCCATGACGAGCGAATTTCGTTGGGATCTATGATTAAGACCAGATTTCCTTCTTCGACTGGCTTGGTGTTCTGATGCCATTTGCTCCTCCTGGTGATTTCTGGAAGGTATTCAGAATACCAACGTTTGACGAATTGAGCCATTAAGTGTTGTGCTCTTCGGCTGTAGAGCTTGTTGCACGCGTCTCTCTCACAAAATACTCCAGGAGCGGTGACATCTCGATAGTCTTCCCCAAACAGCATCGAATTGGGAGTGAGTGGCTTCGGGTCTTCAGGATCCACAGGAATATGTGTCAGTGGGCGCATATTTATCTGCCCTTGAGCCTCCAGTAATGCGTTGCGTAGGACGTCTTCTCGAGGGATAGTGCCTCTCAGGATAAACTCGATACTGTGTTTTATAGACTGTGTCAGTCGCTCCCATGCGCCACCCATCCAGGGGGAATACGCTGGAATAAATCTCCAGAGAATGCCTTCGTATTTTGAAGCGTATTCACCCAAGGCCGCCTCCATCTCCCTTGTGTCCTTGTCCAATTGGTTCTTTGTTCCAACGAAATTAAGGCCGTTATCACTATATAGGTAGCGAGTAACAACACGATTGATGATGAAACGACGAACGGCCATTGTGCACTGGTCCAAGCTCAGATCATTTAAAAGCTCTATTTGCACTGCTCTGAACGTCAGGCAGGTAAAGATCATGCCATAGCGTTTAACAGTCCCTCTTCCATATTTTACCAACAAAGGGCCAAAGCAATCCACCCCAACATGAGTGAAGGGCCTTTTATGGAAAGCTAGGCGGGCCTCAGGAAGCTGGCCCATCAACGGCATCACTGGTCTGGCCTTCAGACGCTTGCACATGTTGCACCTCGATTTTACCCTGTCGACTGCAACTCGAACACTGATGACCCACGCTCGTTCTCGGATGCCTGAGATTACTGATGAGGTTCCCACATGTAAATTCTTCACGTGATGGTGCATGATAAAGATGTCTACTATTGGGTGAGTTTTTGGTAAAATCGCTGGATTGCGTGCTGCATAGGAGACCAACGCCTTTTGCCCCCTTGAGCTCATCCTAATTGTGCCCTCCTCATCTAGGAATGGCGAGAAGTTGATGATTTTGCTTGAGGTGACCACTTCCTTACGAGACCTGAGCGCCGCTATGTCTTCCGGAAATGCCTCAGTTTGAACTTTTCTGAATAACCAATTTTCAGCTCGGGTGTATTCAACTGGGGTGACGAAGGCAAACTTTTCAACTCGTACCTTCCTCAGGATGTCTTTAAAACGAAGTAGTAGTGCAATAACTCGAACCGATGACGACCACCTGCTGCGGAATCTCGGATTCAGCTCATCGTATATGCTGTAGGAGGCTAAGACCTGCGTTTCGTGCAGCGCTACATTCATCGGCTCTAGATTTTCTGGAATCGCCGAACTGACGGTGCTTTTCCCTGGCGTGATCGGCCAAGAACTGATTGGCGCGCAAAGAAATTCAGGTCCCTTGAACCATCTGGAATCGGTGCCACCAACTGAAGAATCCTTCCATCTCGTAGCATCGTCAGCAATGTTGTCTTTGGTTCTTACGTGGTACCATTGCCGTGGCGTAGTGGAGTCCAGGATTTCTCCCACTCTCACAGCAACGAAGGACGGAAACTTGAACTTTGTAGAGTTTATCCAAGATAACACAGTGGCTGAGTCGGAGAGGTAGAAGCAGTTGTGAAGACGGATGGAATGAGAATGCTTGACTGTGTCTGCTAGCCGTACGCCCAGAACTGCAGCTTGTAACTCCAACTTCGGCACCGACAACTTCTTCACCGGCGCGACTTTCGCCTTAGCCATGACAAGAACTACTTCGACCTTGTTATCGTTTTCGAAACGCAGATAAGCCACTGCAGCGAAAGCCAGTTCCGACGCGTCAACAAAAACTACTAAACTCACCTCTGAGTCATCTGGGTTCCAAGAGAGATATCGGCGAGGAATTGTGAGCTTCTCGATATTGCACAGTTCTCTTATGAAATCTATCCATGGTGTCCTAATCTCTTCTGAAACTGGTTCGTCCCAATCGAAACCTTCGCGCCACACTTCTTGAAGGGTTATGCGTCCTCGAATGATGTAATAGGAAATCAGACCAAGAGGGTCGAAAATTTGCATTACCATCTTCAAAATTTCCCTCTTAGTGATTTTCGAGTCAGGTAGAAGCATCTTTTCAAGAGTTTCGTTGCGCAATATCTTGTAGGTGAACTGGTCCGAATGAGGTAGCCAGTACATTCCCAAAATTTTGCTGATAATGGTATCACAATCCCCAGGATCTACGCTTACAAGCTTGGCGTTGATGTGGCTGTCCGGCATGTTCTGCAGAAAATCCTGGCTGTTTGACTGAATGCCCACAAGATCAAAGTTCATGGTCTTGCATATGCGAATAGCGTCCTTGGTCACAGCAATAGCCTTGTCTACCGTATCATGACTATTGAAGTAGTCATCGACGTATGTACGCTGCGTTAAGCCGTCTACTGCTTCGGGACATTCTAACCGATACTTCTCTGCATGATGATTGTTGATAAATTGGGCGCAGGTTGGGGAACACCTCGGGCCAAACATCATTACTTCCATGATGTAAACAGATGGCTCTCGACCACTATCACCGTCCCTCCATAGTATGCGTTGGCACTGCTGATCGTCTTCCTTAATACGGATCCTGTGAAACATCTCTTTCACATCGGCGTTGACTGCAACCGCTCTCTCCCGAAACTTGAAAAGACCTGCGTGGAGAGCGACGAGATTATCTGGGCCCTTCAAGAGGAAAGTGTTAAGTGAGACTCCGTTCACCTTGGCAGCAACGTCAGCAACATCCCTCGGTTTCGGTGATAATTTGTTGGGATTCTCTGTTATAAAGGTAGGCGCGTACCACACTCTAGCCCAAGGCTTCTCCAACTCCTCAGAAGACGCTATTCTTGCATAACCCTTTGAAACAAGTTCTCGCATGTTCTTATTTTTCCACTCGAGTAATTGAGGCCTTTTCTTCAAAGATTTTTCAAGCCCCTTTAACCTGCTAAGCGCCTTAGTGTTCTCTGCATGACATCGACTGCTCTAGCTACTTCTTGACTCACCAGATCACCTATGGGTGTTTTGACTCCAAAGTCCTCCGTCGAAAAATGGTGTTTCACAAGCTCATGAAGATCATCTTCGGTTTTAACAGCATCGTGAAAGAGAAGATGCATCGTTGGCTTGGCTGCTTGGTTCAGGCACGATACGTTAAATGCAGGCGCGAACTTCCCATACACCACCCATCCCAGTAGCGTCTTGATGGCACATGGCTCTTCGTCCTTGCCATGTCGTTGACCATGGCCCCACAAGAACTTGGCTGGGTCAAGACCGACGAGGATCTTTGGCTTGGCATTTACAAGATCCATTAACGGAAGTCCCCGCAGGTGTGAATACGCGCGTTTCATCTCAGCCACGTCGATTGATTGGCTAGGAAGTTCCAAATTCTTGACAGTGTAGACATTTTTTAACTGGAGGCGCTTACGGTTGTTGACTCCCGAGACTGCCAAAGAGGTGCGAAAAGAATCTTCGTGTCTGGATACTCCCTTGGTCCATTGAAGAATCAAACTCTCTGAAACGCCAGTGAGTCCGAGCTCGTCAAAAAGATCCTTTTCCACCATAGACAGCGAAGAACCGTCGTCCAAAAACGCATAAGTATCAACAAACTTAGCGTTACTGCCATGAATACGAATTGGCGCAATTTTAAACAATATTGAGGAATCCGTTCCGACGTGCGACGAATGAACATGCTGAGCAGGCACAAAGGGGCTTGCAGAACTGTTCAGCTCGGAGTTGTTGTTTTCTTCGGATGGATGTAGAAGCGGGTGATGGCGCCCTGAACACCGACGGATCCCACACGTTGACCTTTGTCGGCACACTCTCCAATTGTGTTTTACCGGATCCAGACAGGAAAAACAAATTCCCTTGTCTTTCACGAACTGCAACCTCTGTGTTTCAGACAAGTCTTTAAATTCCGAACATTGAATCAGGGAATGCCTTTGCCCACACCGCACACAGACGACTGAAGAATCACTCGGTACCACTGGCTTATGGGTTAAAACTCGGTTTGTAGGCCTCGGCGCCTTCGCAGCTCTTCTCGCATCAGTCCCTTCAGCATGGCTAAGTAGCTCAGGTGGAAGGTCCACTACTTTCTCCGTCAGAAACTTCGCGAAGTCTTCCAAATTAGCACGTGAGTGTACTGATTTCCGTCTAACCCAGTCTTGGTAGAGGCTAGCGCCCAACTTGCAGCCTAGGCACGTGATGACATATCCATTGTCGAGATCTTCATCCATTTTCAACGATTTAATATCTGCTACAAACCCATTGAGTTTCACTGCCCATAAACGCAGCTTAGGGTCGCATTTCGAAGAAAGTCGCGGAAGATTAAGTAATCCGGCAGTGAGATCATGCACCAAAACGTCGTGACGGCCAAAAACCGCTCGCAAAGAATCCATAATAGCATCCGCGTCTGAGGAGTACATAAGACGATCGCTCACCAGTTGATATGCTTCGCCAACTAACGCCTTGCGCAGCCGAGAGACATTTTCTTTCCCGCTATATCGACCTTCAACTGTAGTTGACTTGTAAACCTCTTCGAAATACGGCCACTCCCGTTTGTCGGCTCCAGAAAACGATGGCAACTCCTGCACGTTGTTGCGTTCAAAATGGTCAATAGATTTGCCATATCTGCATCTCGAAACGAAGACTCCATCTGTGGCGGTGCTGCGAAACCAACATTGCGAAGTGGAGTTGACTGCTTATGCTGAACGTTTTCCACCAAAGAATTATGATTTTCCTGTATTATTTTTATTAATTTAAGCCTATTTCTATCTACCTCTGGTTTAGAATCCTTTGAAACAAATAACGCTGGTTGTTCCTTGACCGATGTGACCTTGGCTAACTGCAACCTCATTTCATCCATCTCCTTTCGAAGCGCTTGCAACTCGCTCTCCTTTTGCGCTACCACTGCCTGCGCTACCGAAGCTGCCTCAATGAGAAGGTCGACTGAAATTCCTCCATCGTTGTCACCTGGAGATATGGGCTGAACATTGTCCCCTTTCAGAGAAACATTCTCGTCACCATCTGGGGGAGGTTCGCAGTCAGTATTGGTGGAAAACCACGGGGTAGCGGTGTCAAATTTGTCCGGATCGAAATCGGCACAATCATAGTGCCACCATTTCCTGCACCGTTCGCACGCCACCATATCTTCATCGTCAGGCCTTTTACACTTCTTGGAACCGCAACCGTGTTGTTCCATCATAAATCTGTATACCAGAACTCCAGAAAATTGAAACTTGCACACGGATTTCAAATAAAATGATGTTGTGCCGCCAAAAGTTTGAAGGAGGATTCGAAATTATAAAGATCGAACAGTAAACGATTTTATTTGCTAAAAATACTGAGATTAGAATTTCATATTACAAATAATCTTGGAGGAACTTACAAATCCTAACGACCTCCCTTTTCAACCAAACCCTGTGCGGCGCAGCAATCTTCTTCTTATAACCTAAGAATTACAATAATTTTAATATTCAAAGCGACAAAAAATCGAATCCAAAAGAACTAACCTGCTGGTCTTACAAATCCAAAAATGGCTAGTTAACCTCGCAAACAACGTGTTTTATACTTGACACTTCTTAGAGCGAAAATGAATGACATTTCTTGTTCGAAAGTTCAAAGAAAGCGACAACTACCTCACGTATTCAAATCTAGGCACTGCATTACCGCACAAGGTTCAGGCTTTTAACTATACAAAGTGTATAATGATAACTATATGATAATTTTATGATCGGCTCGATGACACCTACATTTCAACTTACTCACACATCAAACAAATCAACCCATCTACTCCATTTCAAAAAGTCACTGAATGTAACATAGTACCTAAACATAAACAAATAAAAAAAAAATTCAAAATTTTTGACAACAACAATTTGCTTGGCAAATAACTAAAATAATTGACAACAACAATTATTTTTAAAATTTAAAATATTTTTTTTATTTATATCCAGTTTATTTTTTTTTTTTTTTTTTTTTTTTTCAAAGTGCTTTTCCTTATGAAAATCGAAATGTGTGCCTGCAACGCCACCTGTTGAGAATTTTCTGACTTTTCTTTTTTCCTAAACCATCCCTGATTCAAGACGAACAAAATGAAACAAAAATCATTCAAATCGGTTTAGCAGTTCTCGAGCCTTTACCCGAATAACGCACAGCAATTGATTTTTATATAATAGACTAGCTGGCCCGGCGAACTTAGTTCCGCCCCAATTCGTTAATGTAATAAAAATAATAATTCCGAGCATGCTCATTGCACATGCCTCTTTATGCAATTCGGTCAATTCAAATTCTTTATTCAAAAGTTATATTAAATACTCGATGACACTTAAAAAGAGAAGAAAAAGAACAAAGTTCGATCCTTAAATCCACTTTTGCTCTAAATTAACAAAAATCAACTTCTGCTAGCTTTTGTAACTTCAAGTTGTTGATGATGTGAATTAAATAAAAAAAAAAAAAAATCGAGCTGTCGTGGGACGGCCGAAAGAAGCGAATCATTGGACGTAAAGTATTGGCCCGTGTTACGTGGCGGCCTATTTAAAATTCATTTTAATTTTTCATAGGGCCAGTTAGTTTAGATTACTCTCTCTGTTCCTCTTTCGCTCTCTACACACATATATTTAAGAATTTTTCGACTTTTCTTTTTTCCTAAACCATCCCTGAATCAAGACGAACAACACAAAACAAAAATCATCCAAATCGGTGGAGCCGTTCAATTCATTTTAATTTTTCATAGTGCCGGTTAGTTTAGATTACTCTCTCTGTTCCTCTTTCGCTCTCTACACACATATATTTAAGAATTTTTCGACTTTTCTTTCTTCCTAAACCATCCCTGAATCAAGACGAACAACACAAAACAAAAATCATCCAAATCGGTGGAGCCGTTCTAGAGTTTTCATCTTCCAAGTGCGCCATGGAGGGGGAAGTTAACGCTACGGTGACGATTTTTTTCGGTTTACTCCCCATCTTTTTGAATAATTTATATGCGTGACCCACCGACCGTCCGTAAAAAAGCTATATTCGCTTCAAAAATTGTTATGATTTAACAGATAAAGCAAGAGGAAATTCGAAAAAACGCTCGTGACAAATGAGACTTTATATTTGACGTAGTCAGTGATGTTGATTTCGATACTTGAGGAATAGTTTTTAGAAAATAGGCATCATTTTTTTGTGAACTGATTGAACTGCTTTACAATCAATTTTTTGTGAATTCTTTATTTAGAATCAATTCACACAAATACATTTTGAAGTTGGTAAATCTGGTACATTCTTTAATCAAAGTCGCATTAAAAATTTTAATTTACAACTGTGCGTCGTGCTCACCAAATCAAAACCTTGGATTATAGAGATAAAAAAAGATAGAATTGCCTATCAATCGACCAACATTCTGATATCAATTTTTTGAATCACCTTGTAGGTTAGTTGCAGTTCCTTTGTAAGATATGCAATTTTTATCTTTTTTACCAAAAAGGCATGATTTTTCGAAAAAGGCATAATTTTTTAAGGGTTCAGACATGAAAACTTAGATCCGTCTTTGCATCACTGGTGGTGACTCCAATCTAACTATTTCTCAACTTAAAGTCAAATTTAATGTTTTATTTCTTAATTTAGACTAAAAGTTAATTTGTTGCCAAAAGTCGCGTCTAAAATGTTTTATTGCTAAGGGCCAATAGAAATAACTGAAGTATATCAATATCGATGTGTGTCAATCAAACCGCAATGATTGACGTGCCACCTATCGGGTCCAAAAGTATCCTATCCTTCAAACTTGAACCAACCATACGCATCCACAAATTTTCATGGAAATCGCCTGAGTGGCTTTGGAGATCGAAAACATTACCTATTGAGTCTAAAAGAATGTTATCTTTTAAGTTTTGCTAAACATTAAATACGTCAATACGAACAAAACCAAAAAGTTTCATGAAAATTGGCCCTTCAGTTATCGAGATATAAAGTCATCGAGTTTTACACCGAAGGAATTATATTTATAAATTATTGTTATTGTATTATTATATTTTAGAAGTTAATTGAATTTAAGTTAAAAACGAAACGTGTGCCTACAGCGCCACCTGTTGAGAATTTTATGATTTTTTATAAACCATCTCTGATTCAATACGAACAAAACAAAACAAAAATCATTCAAATCTAACTAACGCACATATCTATTTCCTTCTACATTTAGAGACACAGGAATCTGAATTTTGACTTCGGTGAAAGGGTTGTAGGGCAACAAAGCAAGGCAGGCATGCTTGTTTAAGCCTGTGCTTAGCTCGTCGTTGGGGTGGGATCTTCTGCTTGGCTTGCGGACTACCGTACTTTTAAATGCCTGAATTTTGATGCGAAAATTTTAAAATTTGTTGGCATTAAAGGGATAGGAAGAAAATTGGGAAAGGATTAACTCTAAGCGAAATATTTGTAACTTTAATAGCCAAGAAGAAAACTAAACACACCTATCAACTTAGTTGGTAAGCCTTCTCCCTTCTCTCTCCACACCAGTACCGAAGGTGTTATGGTATCTTTGAGCTGCCCTCCCCATAATCATACTCATGAATGAGCATTTTCCTAACAACCCCTACTTGAACACTCACAACGCTCAACAACTCCTGTTGCCTGTCATCATTGTCCTCGTCATCTGAATCACTCCTACATTGCAACTTACTCACACATCCTGAAAATGCTTGACAAACAAAAATTATGGATTCAAACACCATCAAACAAATCAACGTATATACTCCATTTAAAAAAGTCACTTAATGTAACATAGTAAAAAGAAACAAACTACTTATTAGGTAATTTAAAAAAAAAATAATTTCAAAATTGTTGACAACAACAATTTGCTTGGAAAATAATCAAAATAATTGACAACAATTGCTTTTAAAAATTCAAATAATTTTTTTTGTTTTGGAAGTTTCACTACTCGATTTATATCCAGTTTATTTTTTTTCAAAGTGCTTTTCCCCATGGAAATCGAATTGTGTGCCTGTAACGCCACCTGTTGAGAATTTTCCGACTTTTCTTTTTTCCTAAACCATCCCTGATTCAAGACCAACAAAATGAAACAAAAATCAATCAAATCGGTTTAGCAGTTCTCGAGCCTTTACCCGACTAACACACAGCGATTGATTTTTATATAATAGAAGAAGAGTTTTATATATACAAATATACAATATACAAATACCGACATATAAGATGGTACACCCTTTACGTTATGTACCTAGTTTATAGGAACAAATTTTGCTATGGAACAAAAAAATGTGTGTATTCATATCTTTAAATTAAAATTCTCATGTTAGTATCTACTTAAACGTTTAAATAATTCAAAAAATATATTTTATTATTACAATAGGTCGCTCTCTGAATTGACCTGTTAAAATGTTACACATTTATTAAGATTTCTTGTAAAACCAGTACTTACAGTCATTGGTTTGCACATCATTTTGTTGTTAGCCCTGAGTGATGTATCACTTATATCTCCAAAACTCTTCGCATCAATTACATCATATTTCTTCTTATTATCGAAGAAATATTCTATACTTTCTTTTCTATGCATTTCATTACCAATTTCGTCAAGAAAGCCATTCATTTTGTATCAAATTAAAGTTGAGCTGGTTAGATAGCTAATAACAATAAGATTATCGTTATTCACGTTATGAAAAAGTTAATCATTTCGTACTTTATAATTTGATAAGAAATATATTTACATTTACTCTGATATATTTTTCTTGATTATTAGGTACTCATATTTATATCTAATTGACACTGCAAAATATAGTATGTACATCCAACAGAAAAATCTCATAAAACGGAACTAAATCACAGATTTAAGTCGTAAATAGATAATAGTAAATTTTAATTGTTAAACCAAATATAACAAACACTGAACCACTTTTCGACTTTTGTTTTTATTTAAATACATAATTATGAAGTAATGACCGTGATCTATATTGAGAAGTGATACCAAACTGTTCTTAATTTAACAACAACAAGAATAAAAACACAATATTTAAATAATACGATTTCCTTAAATACAACCGATTCAGTCAAACCATAAACAACGTTTTTGAAATGATGTGAGTCAAGAAAAATGTTTCTCAGCTCGTGAACAGGTACAACAATTTCTTTCGAAGAATGAGTACAAAATTAATAAAATCTTTAATCAAGTTGATTGCTTGGACAAAATAGAATATACCTATGCGTGTTAATAATAATAATAGTTGGCGCAACAGGTTTGTAGGGACCCTGGGCCTAGCTTCTCGCAACCTTTCGTTTTGTGTGAGTTTTCAATTTTTGGAACGAATGGCAGGGATCTACAATTTTATGCCGATTCCAAACGGCCGATTGAGAAACTCTTTCAAGAGTCAAGACAGTTATACTCTCGGATGTTTGTCAGACGTTCGCGAGAGGTGGCGCAGTGCAAAAACCCTGAGTTGGAAATTGGTTTTTTGTGGGATTCGAACCTGGGACCCCTCGCTTAATAGTCCAACACACTAACCACTAAGACACTGCACCTTTTAATATGCGTGTTAATATTTTTACTAATAAATGCAAAATATATATTAAAGAAAAATTATTCTGTAGTTTTTTGTTAATCTCTATTACGACGCCTTGGATTTATTTTATAAAAATGACAAGTCTGCCATTGCAAACCATGTACAAAATAATCACAAACAAAAAAAAAGAACAACGAATGGCTCCAATCTGTGTCCATTAATTATTTTTCCCTATGTGTCGTGATTGTTTTTGAACTGTGATCTGTAAAGACTGAAGAGTCTCACATCACAAACATACAGTGTTGACATATTAAAAATCTATTATCAACTTACTTATATACCTAGTTCTTCTTTCTTCGTAGAGTGTCAACAAATATTTCCGACTAGCCGATGATCAGATACAATTTCCGGCACATTAAAGAAATAAAACATCATCAAACTATTTAGCAGACAAAATTCATGTTTCGCGTTGCAAAAAGAGCTATAGATTTCGCTTATATTGCTGGATTTTATGTTTACAATTTCATTATTTTGTTTAATTTTCCATAAAAATCGTAAGAATTTCAAGGAAAATTCAAAAATTTAAATATAGCTACACTGGTCAGGTTTGACAGTAACTGAAAGCCAACTTACACGTAAAGCGAAGTAAATGATACGATTATGATCGAATTTTTTAACCTCAACTATAACTAGGTATACGAACATTTAATTGCGAACATTTTTTACTCAAATCAATTGCTAGTTTTTGTTCATTCGACCCAAGTTTTACATTAAAGTAGCCCAATGCCACTTTGTATTTATTGGAAATGTTTGACCGCATTATGTCAAGGTCGATAGAAATGTCAATATAAATCTCTTTTCGTTCAATGTATAACAAGATTATTAATATTGTTTCGAATTTATTTTCAACTATGTGTCAGAGAAGCGGAGATTTAAATGGCGTTTATACTATATTCATACCTATAAGCCTTTTTCAACACAATTTCTTAAATATCTAAATTTACGATTTAAGACCCTTCCGGTCACATAATTATGTAGGTAACTGTAATACTTATTAAAATCTTGGCATTGGCATCACTTATTTTCTTTTACCTAATATCTACAACACATGCGCTTCGCACTTGTATGATGTTACTAATTTGTATAAATAGATTCTAAAAAGCCATGTTTTCTCAACATTTGCTTTCTTTTCCAAAATGCAATTATTTTGTAAATTGTGCAAACAAGAAAATTAAATAGCGTTTTTTGGTTTTATAATTAGGGGATCACACATGTGATGTATTCGAATGATAAAGATCTATAAATAGCTACGCAAACCGAAAAAATACAGAATATTTGGATTTCGGCTATTTGTTTATAAGCACGTATATACGTAGCCGTATTATATTTTACGTCAGAACGAAAAATACTGCTCGTACATTTTATCAAACATTTTATCAATGAAAAAAAGGGACGTTAACGTGGTCGACATAAAATTAAAAAAAAAAGCGGTGAAGATATATTTAGGGCGTGAGAGAGAGAGAACATTTTAAAAGAAATGCGAAATTTGCAAAGTGTACATTGAAACCAGCTGCTTATCCTTATTATTATTATTATTATTACTATAATAAAACTGTGACTTTTTTCCGGCTGTAAACAGTTTGTGTGCATTGGGCTCAAAAAGTACGGCACGAAATTGATTTCGGTTTTCACAATTGCATTGAAAATTGTCGATATTAGAATTTAGGATAATGTTTAATCATTATCCGCTGTCCGGAAGCGGAGATTTCACTGCGTAATGTCAAAATGAATTTTCCAAATGAAAATTTCACTAGGCGGTACGCAGTTCGAGTGGAAAATATCGCTTCCAAAACTGCAGCTATTTCACTTGGTTTTTATTGTCCGTCGCATTAATTTTTTGACATTTCAGCGTGAAAAATGATTTGTAGGATGCGGTTTAGAAATGTATTGGAATTTCAGATGTTTCCTTAAGAGAATAATAAGTGTTTCGCACTTATAAATTTTTTTTTTTCATTGAATATAGTGCAATAATGTTAGGTGTACAAATATTTGGTGGCATGGATTTTTTTTTTTTTTTTTTTTTTTTCTCCGAGGGTAGGTGAAAATCTTCCAAAGACACTATGAGAATAGCAAGCGCGTTCTCATAGTAGTGTCAGATTTTTACTGACTAAAAACACCACCCTTCTAAAGATTGTTAGATACTGCAACTAAGATATAACTTATCAAGCAATTTTTCTATCATTAAATAAAAACTTATGACAGGTTACTTTCCAATGAAAGATCCTGCGTGTTCCGCAAATTAAACGCGGTTAATCTTATCTTGCCAAGTCGAACGGTTTCGTTCTTTGTAGTCGGCGCAATAGATTGCTCTCGTCCAAGATTTGTCGGACTGTATTGTTGATATGTCCGATTAGTCGGTTTCTATGCTTTCTCGCGAAGCTTCTAGTTTCAGCTTCGATTGTTGGAATTCCGAGATCCCTATGGATATCGTCGTTTCTAATATACCATGGTGCTTGTACAATTTCTCTAAGAACTTTATTTTGAAAAGTTTGTAGAATATTGACATTTGTTTTCTTGGTACAACCCCAAAGTTGTATACCGTAGGTCCACACCGGCTTTAGCACTTGCTTGTATAAAAGCAGTTTGTTCTCAGTACTGAGCTGGGAATGTTTTCCGAGTAACCAGTACATTTCTCTATATTTGATATCGAGTTCTTTACGTTTCATTTTCACGTGCGAACTCCATTTCAACTTTGCGTCGAGTGTCATTCCCAGGTATTTGGCCTCGTTTACAAAGGGTATTCGGGCCAAGTTTAGAAAAATTGGCAAGTCATTAGTTTTCTTATAAGTGAAATTCACGTGAACAGATTTAGTTTCGTTGAGGGCGATCCGCCAGTTCCTTGTCCATTCATTTACCTTATTCACTGCGGCTTGCAGTTTTGTAGTCGCTTCTTCGATTGTATTGCCTACAGCTAGGATAGCTGTGTCGTCGGCGAACGTAGCAAGGGTAGTGCCATCTTCCCTTGGTATATCGCGAGTATATAACACATAGAGAAGCGGACCAAGGACGCTTCCTTGCGGTACCCCGGCCGAAATTTCTTTTAGCTCCGAGTATTCATTTCCATTTCTAACCCGGAAGAGTCTATTCCCGAGATATGATTCTAGAATATCATATAGGCTTGCGGGGAGAACTTGTCGTAATTTAAATTTCAAGCCGTCGTGCCACACCTTATCAAAGGCTTGTGAGACGTCAAGGAATACACTTGAGCAAATCTTTTTTTCTTCAAATGCTTTCTCGATTACGTCAGTAGTTCTATGTACTTGGTCAATCGTCGAATGCTTGGTTCTGAACCCAAACTGGTGGTCAGGGATAAGATTATTGTCTTCAATAACCGGCTGTAGGCGCCTAAGCAATATTCTTTCGAAGACTTTGGAAATGACCGGAAGAAGGGAAATCGGTCTATACGATTTTACTTCATTTGGCGGTTTTCCTGGTTTTAAAACCATTATGACCTCCGCGACTTTCCATTGACTCGGCACGTGTTTTAGTCTGAGCGCGGCATTTATAATATGAAGAAGCTTAATTAATGCTTTCCTTGGTAGAACTTTCAGAACTTCTCCGGTGATCAAATCATAACCAGGAGCTTTCTTAGGTTTTAGGGATTCGATTTCACGTTTTAGTTCACTTAGCGTTGCACTAGTGAGTGTTGAATCGTCAGATTGTGATTCCGCCCTATTAGTATTGTCGTGGATCGCTTGGCCATCGTACGGTTTAAAAGTTTCTTCTAGATGAGCGGCAAAAACGTCCGCTTTTTCCTTATCTTCCCTTGCCCATTCATTGTGATTAATTCTAATTGGCGGCGCGGGGATTTTGGGCCTTTTGGTGCCTTTTACAGCTTTCCAAAGTGAATAATTGGAATCTTTTTTCGCTGTTAAACTTTCAAGGTAAGAACCTATCGCACGATTTTTAAAATCCTTAATAACTGTCTTCAACAAATTGCACAAATAATTCAAATGTGCTTTATGTTGCGGAGCGCGACTCTGTTGCCATTTCTTACGCGCCTTCCTTTTTTCGTTGACCAATTCTTTTATTTCGGGAGGATATCGTAGCCCGTATTTGGCCGGCGTTTTCCTTGGATTAGGCGTATTATTCCAGGAGGCGAGCTGTACGATCTCGACGAAGCGATCAACTTCAACTTCAAGTTCATAGGGTGTCGTAAGTGGAACACTCAGTTCAACATTCTCTTCTATTTCGTTCCTAAAGCCTTCCCAGTTAGTGTTTCTACCAGTTAATCTCGCTGGCTCTAGGTTATTGGCTAATTTTACACTCAATGTTAGAATAACCGGTGAGTGGTCAGATGATAGATCAAAGCTCTCTTCAACTTTAATGTGGTTGGTAGGTATTCCTTTCACGACGAAGAAATCTATCAGATCAGGTAGTTTTGAAGTATCAGTTGGCCAGTAGGTCGGTTTGCCCGTCGAGAGGAAATCGCAACTGTATTCCATACCTGCCCCATAGAGCATTCTACCTTTTCGCGAGATGTATCTGGAGCCCCAGAACGTGTGCTTCGCATTAAAATCGCCGCCAATAATGAAATTTGGTTTGAGCGATTTAAGCAGGTTAGTAAAATCACTTTTTTCAAGCGCGGAACGCGGTGGACAGTAGATAGATGAAATTCTAAGAGTACGCTGACTATTTTTAACTCGAATCGTGCACAGTTGCATAGTTTCGAGCTCTATCTTCAGGTCTTCGTATTGTTCAATGCAGTCTTTAATAAGCAATGATGATCCACCTCTGGCGTTCCCCGATGGGTGACAAGCGTGGAAATCATTATATCCTTTTATTTTTAAATTCGATCCCTTTTTCACGTGAGTTTCAGAAATTAAGCAAATGTCAATATCTTTCTCTCGTATGAATATTTCCAATTCGCCGAGTTTTTGTAAAAGCCCGTTTGCATTCCAAGTGCATATTTTTAACATTGGTTTTTCATTCATGTTATTTTTGAAGCACGCGTTTTCCGTGAATTATTTTCGAGCTTAACCAAGCGATCGAGAATAATTTTATTTATTTTGCTTTGTTCTTCAAGTTTCTCGAGAATAATGGAGAAAACATGAGAAACAGGGTCCGGCGAAGTTTCAACGTTTTTCGCTACTTCGAATGCCGCGGCCTGAGCGTAGGTCTGCACTCTGGCTGTCCGAGGGCCACTATTCGATGGCTTTCCTGATAATAACTTTTCAGTAGCGTTTCTTTTGACAACGGAGGTCGAGGGCCTTTCTATTGTCTCTCTTTCTCTGACAATGCTACGCTTTTGAACCGGAGGTTTTATATTGCATACTACCTCCTGGGCGGTCCTACGCTTTACCTTGGTAAGCGGCTTTGTTTTTTTATTTTGGCTTTTGAGTAGCGCATCTCTTCGTTTTTGCAACTCCTTAGCTACTTCACAGCCTCTATAATTCGCCGGGTGCTTTCCCTTACAATTAGCACAGGTAGCGGAGGATTGTTTATTTGCTCCACAGTCTTGGGAGAAGTGACTTCCGGCGCATTTGACACATCGCGGCTCTTTTTTGCAATACATTTGCGTATGATTGAATTCTTGGCAACGTTTGCACTGTGGAATTGTTTTCAAATTTCTGCGCATGGGCTCGATTTTTACCACAATATTAAGTATGGTTTTAATTCGGTAGATATCTTCGATATTATTAGACCTATCGAAGGTAAGCATAAAGAGCGGAAGACCACGCCTTACCAGGATGTCCTTATCTTCTTCCGTTTTTTGCTTCTCTTTCTTGATGATATTTACGGCATCAAGAATTTTAAACCCTTTGGAACGGAGGTCATTTATAACCTCATCTTTGGTGCATGAGGGGTGGAGTCCCCTCGCTACAACACGATGTGGCCTTTCTGACTTTATTTCAAAAGTATACCACTGGATCTTCTCGGTGTTTAGCTTTTGGGACACTACCCGGTAGTCTTCGTGGTTAACGACGTTAATTTTCCACGCATTATTCCTCAAAGATGTTACCTTAAATTCCGATGTTATCGTTCCTTTAAGGAGGCTGTATAACTTATTATAATCCGTTACCCCAACGACGTTTATTGGAGGTGGTGGACGAATTTGGCCTCGGAGTTGTTTTTCTTGCGGTACTTTACGCGTTTGTTCTCTTAGAGGCTCGACTTCAGGCGAAGAACCGGCTCTCCTTTTCTTACTAGGTCTTTTCTTAGGGACCCGATTCGTTTCGCGTGCTAGCTCTTCTTCGTCAGTGTGGTATTCCTGACTAGGCAAGCGTGGTGGAGTACATTCGCGTTCTTTCTGAGAATTAGTGTTCCTTAGAACATTATTTTCTTCTTTTAACAGTTCTATCTCTTTCTTCAGAGTTTGATAGAGTAGATCCATTTCCTTAAGCTTGATTCGGAGTGTTTTAATTTCTTCCTCAGAGCTTATATCTTTCACTGAGTCCCGTTTTTCACGCGCTGGCGCTCCCGGCGGACTTCTTTTCCCGGGGTTGTTCGATCGTGATGGAGGCGATCGAGATACCCTTGAACTTTTAATAAAAGGGTTAATGGACTGCAATAAGCGGCTCTCCCCAGAATCCGTAGAGCCGACCTCCGAAGAGGGTGGATTTTCCAGTAAAGCTGGACTGCCACCTGGGGTTACACTACACGCTCGGTATACGGAGGTTGGATTTTAGTCGCCTCTTACGACAGGCATGCCTACCTCGGGTAAATTCTAACCCCTACCCGAAGGGGTCATGGATGACCTTTTCCATAAGCAGGGTGCCTCAACAATATTTTTCTACCCAGTTTTGTTCAAGAAATACCAGCAGATGATCTTTAAAAATATGTGTAATTTCCATGCACTGTTAATTATTTAAATTTGACGACTGTCCAGTCTATTTTACAAATCGGGCATTATTTGCCAAATTGAAAACTATTAAAATTGTCATGAACAAAATACGAACCATTTTTTTTTTTGTGTTTTTGGAGGTTCGCTGAAAGGGAAAATCATCGAAAGTCAGTAGTAGGTACGCGAGAGATGCTTCGACAATAGGGAAGGCCTTTCAGCCGATCTAAAACACCTCCCGAGGGCAATGACTTTTGCCAACCGAATGTGACTGTGCCTAGCCATTCGACATTGTTAAAAAATATATTTACTTAGCTAATTTTTTATAGATCAACATGTTTTATCCGCCTTAATCTCCTGATTACACTGCCTGTATTTATAAATTTGGTTGTTTCTAAGCTAACGTGGTTGAGAAGCGTTGTGCATTTAAAGAACTTGTTCGACTTCTTTCTATACTGATCCAATATCTAAATCAGCGTTGTGCATTGAATATGACTTTGTTCCTTTGTAATATTTTTGAAAGATATTCATTTTTTAGAAATACGTTTGGAGCGGTCATACCCACAACTGGTGCCCGTAGGTCCATACTGGCTGCAGAATTTGGTTTTATGGCAATAACTTATTGTTATTGTGGTCGATCACGGATGAATGTCTTCCAATAGGTCAATACATTTTACTGTAGGTATCACATGATTTACAAAAAGTGAAGTTTCCAATTTGTTTCTTCCAGCTGTTTTCTTGAACTGCCACAAAACAAATTTTTTTTTTTGAGCTCAGTTACCCTGCATAAATTTCTCCAACTAAAATCTCCAACAAAATATTTCACTCTCTATTTCACAGCACTTTTTGGAGAGGAGTGAAAATTTCACTTCACTCGATCACCGTACCAGCCTTTAAGCTGATATCTAACAAAAGTTGTAATTCTCGAATGCCTTCTAGCTCCTAGCTTTGGAATGACTCAACCGAATGAAATAGGTTTTTTTTTTTTTAATATAAAGTTTAATTATGTACAAAGATTTTAAGATATAAATCATCTTTGTGCATAGTCCTGAAGCTGAACAATAAGCATTAAACTATAAATTTTATACAATTCAAAAAAGTAAAATGTTCGATTGAAGCTAGATCGTTGGATTTGCCCGGCATTCAGTGGAGGAAATTTTGTGTGTGTGTGCGGCAAAACCTGTTTCTCTCTCTGTACCTTTTCTGCTGGATCTGTACTGTATGCACGGTTGCCACATTGG
Source organism: Cheilosia vernalis (assembly GCA_949126925.1). Classification (NCBI taxonomy): domain Eukaryota; kingdom Metazoa; phylum Arthropoda; class Insecta; order Diptera; family Syrphidae; genus Cheilosia; species Cheilosia vernalis. The sequence goes on from OX421358.1 coordinate 50,154,200, forward strand.
TCATTTGTGACCAAATCTGGTCATAAATTTTTCTCGTGGTCACATGGTCATTTATCATTCCATTTGGTCATTTTTTTACGAAATGAAAAATTATTAATAAATAAAAAAATAATATGTGGTCTGTGTACATGAAGAATATTTTTAAATAATTAAGATGAATTGATTGTTCCGTGTGTATTTACGGGAAAGACACCGTTAACGTTGTGGATATCAAAAAATTAAAAATAAACATTTATTTTCTATTGTTGGTGGCTATAATATTGAGATTTCTTTTTTTTTTACAATATTAGATATTTGTAAGTAAAATGTTTGAATATGTTTCCCAGTTATCCATGTGCTTTTCAATGTACAATGCGTTTTCTGAAATGTCAAATATTATGTCGATTTATCTATATGGAAACAAAATTTTTTTTGGATATCCTTTAAAATAAAAAAAATAAAAAATTTCTTTTTTCTCCACTGAATCATAGTGCATGCAGTAGGTAGAGGGTTATATTATATTGGTCATTTCTAGCTACAGTTGGTCATTTTTATTTCCAATTTTGGACACAAATTTTATTTTCAAGTGGCAACCGTGACTGTATGCTTTTTGTTTCTCTTTTTTTATACACTTTTGTGCTTTGTGTTGTTTTTTTTTTGCTCTCTTCTTTTAAATTGAAATTGAACTGGTGATAGTGGAGAGAGTGGAGTTGTGGGTGGAGTATTAATGTGGTGCATGGGTGGGAGGGAGATAGGTCAGGTCAGGTATGTAATGCGGTAATTGAGATTGGGAGGGAGTCACACTCAATTGTGATTTAAAATGCGCTATATTGATTGTGATCTGATTAGTGATTCATGTGCATGCACGCCAAGAACGAATCCCGTTTGTGCTCGGTATTGATTTTTTTTATCTATTTTTTAAAATCATCTTCCTACGTTATCCTGAAGGTAAATATATATTCATTTTTTTTCGTATGCATGCATATGCAACTGCACCTTTTCTGCTTTATGTTTTTTTGAGGTTATTACTTCTTTAGGCGCGTTGGGCACTTTTAGATGGGAAGAAATTAATGAATTTGGGTTACTTTTAAAACGACACCGCGTCATCGACACCGAGCAACCGACACCCGATAGGTGGCGCTGTTGTCATTTTTTTTTTTGAGAAAGTCAACCGATCTCAATGAAACTTTGTATGTGTGCATGTTTGTATGCAGCTAGAAAGATAGGATAGTTTAGGACAGGATAGGTGGCGCTGTTGTCGAATTTTTTTGAGAAACTCAACCGATCTCAATGCAACTTTGTATGAGTGCATGTTTGTATGCAGTTAGAAAGATAGGATAGTTTTGGACCCGATAGGTGGCGCTGTTGTCGATTTGTTCGAGAAACTCAACCGATCTCAATGAAACTTTGTTTGTGTGCATGGTTGTATGCAGCTAGAAAGATAGTATAGTTTTGGACCCGATAGGTGGCGCTGTTGTCGATTTTTTTGAGAAACTCAACCGATCTCAATGAAACTTTGTATGTGTGCATGGTTGTATGCAGCTAGAAAGATAGGATAGTTTTGGACCCAACAGGTGGCGCTGTTGTTGATGTTTTTGGACCTATCGGGTCCAAAACTATCCTATCTTTCTAGCTGCATCTAACTATTCACACACACAAAGTTTCACCTACACCTAACAAATTCCACCACACATTTTGAAAAGTAAATTCTCTTTCATAACTGTGATCTGTAAGGACTGAAGAGTCTCACATCATAATACCTACATACATACGACATAGCCACATAAGGAGCTTTCAATATAATACTCTTAGGCCCATTTAATTCACTCGAAGTTGAACACAACTTGGGAATTTTTATTTTCAACTTGAGAATTTACCTTTATTCACTCAAAGCTGACTCGCTCAACTTTGGATATTACGAAGTTGAGAAAACCGAAAGGCCCATTTTATTTACTCGAATAAAATGGGCCTCAACCCGAATTATCCCAGAGAATTTTTGTTTGTTATTTTTCTATGATTTTTTGAAATTAGGCCACTTTCTGTAATGGTATTACACAAACAAAACCAAAAAAAAAAATTACTTACCATTTCTTGGGGATGATGTGTACCCTATATGGTACAGTGGGATAATGCACTGTCATAACCCAATATTAATACATAACGCTAATTTAAGGATTTTTAGATAGACAGTAAGGTTTTATTTGAATATTGTTGAAGAATGGTTACATAAATGTTTATTGCATGTGTGATAAGTTTTGAAACAACGAACGTGTAAAGCAACGCCGCATTTTTCGTAACGAGTAGCCGCTTGAGTATGACAATGTCGACATCTTGTTCGTTTGTCTTGCTCGACAATCAAGTGGTTGATTTGGTCATACCGGATGTTTTCTGTGCTTGCGGGCCGTAAATTGGGTGGCCTGTTATGTTTTCCGTACGTTCTCAGCAAACTTCTTGCTATTCTACGACGAAACTCTAAATTGTCCAGTGTACCTTTATTATATTTATGCAGCTGCCATGCGTTAGAAATTGCCATATCGATGCAATGAGCGAACAGTGGATAGTACCATTTTTTTCCCTCTAATGGCAATACGATAAAGACCGATATTTTGGTCAGACCTATCGACTCCTCCCATGTTTTTATTATAGGCTTTTATAAGTTTTGGCTGCGAAACCGATATTTATTTTTTTTTTGAGCGCGAGAGTATCTTTTTACCAAGTTTGTTGAGTGAACTGGAACAGAGTTAGATATCATGTTTGTTCCGTATTTGAAAAGTTAGTTGCACGTTGCACCACAAAAATGTTCCGTATCTGAAAGTTAGTTGCCAGAGAATTTCCAAAAAAAGGTCTACGCAGTTTAAGTGCCGAACAAGAACTAAAGTTTATTTCACAAGAAAAAGGAAAAGAAAATAACAAGAACAAAAAAGAGTTTCAATTTCATAAATATTATGCCGTTGCCAATATATGTGTGTGTGGCCGCACATCTGCCTGCTGCAGGTCTCGCTGGTAGCTGCTCGCCGCTATGTGCTGACCGTTGCATGTTCGTATATACGCTCTGTCGCCTGATCATCGTCGCCGTTGTCTGCCTGTTGTATATATCGTATATATTTAACTCGTCTGTTGCCTGCCTTTCGTTGCTGAGGTTTTTTTTCCTTCTTTGGTTGAATATTGTTTGCTGTGTTGCTACGGTTAATTTTGGTTTTGCTCGCATTGCATACATCCTCGATGTACACTGCCTGTCATGTAATCTGCTTGGAGTTAGTGTTATGTATTATGTGTTATGTGTGCCTGTACTTATCGCCTGATCGTCGCTGCCTTGTTGCAATTACTTTTTTGCCTCAATCCGTAACATTCCGGCCTCCTCTGAAACATCGGTTTCTGAATTTTCTTCGGACAAGAGAATGCATACCTTTTGTATGGGTCGCTGCCTGGTAAACGTTCGACCCGTGACCTTATCAAAATGTTGCGTTGTTACCACTCGCACGAGCTTATCTTCGCCTGGATGTACTGCCGTGACTCGTCCCAGACACCAATGAGTTGGTGGCAAGTTTTCGTCCTTGAGCCACAATGTCACCAATTTTCACGTTCTCCTCTGCCTTTCGCCATTTACTACGTTGCTGGAGCGTCGCCAAATATTCCGTCTGCCACCGTTGCCATATGTCCTCCGGCCATCGACGTACCAAATTCCATTCCTTGACGCGATTCATTGGTAATTTCATCAAGGTGGGCTCAGGGAGCGCAATAATTGGACCACCCGTCAGAAAATCGCCTGGTGTTAATGCTAACCTGTCCTCTGGATCGTCATGCAAAGCCACCAAAGGCCTCGAGTTTATGCAAGCCTCTATCCGGATGAGCAAGGTGTTGAATTGCTCATAGCTCATAGTCTGATGACCAACCACTCGTACCAGATGCCTTTTCGCCGCCTTCACCGCCGCTTCCCAGATGCCACCTTGATGCGGTGCTGCTGGTGGTATGAAATGCCATTTCGTACCACGATGTGCCAATTGTGCCTTTACGTGTTCGGTGTGCCATGCCTCTAAATCCTCTTGCATCTTACGATTTGCGCCGTGAAAGTTTGTGCCATTGTCCGAGTGAAGTTGCTCGCATGGTCCTCGTCGTCCAGTGAATCTGGCGAATGCATTGAGGAATGCCTCTGTCGATAGATTGGTTGCCAACTCGATATGTACTGCCTTCGTTGCCAGACACACAAAAATGACCACGTACGTCTTGGTCGCTGTCCGCGATCGTTTTGCGCCTAAGCGAAGCAGGAATGGTCCACAATAGTCCACGCCAGCGATGAGAAATGGACGATGCCGACTTACACGATACTTCGGTAGATCAGCCATCCGTTGGTTTGCTAATTTACCTCGTTGCAGGCGACACGTGACACATTTACTGATGTACGATTTCACGACTGCCCGGCCTCCTATGATCCAATGCGTTTGTCGAATGGTCTGCAGCATCAACTGCACACCGCCATGTAGGGTCTCTCTATGTACCTCAGCCACAATCATGTACGCCAGCCTGCTTCTCTTCGCCAAGATGATTGGGTGCCTTTGAGTCGCATCCAATTCTGCTCGCCTAATTCGGCCTCCGACCCGTAAAATTCCCTCCTCATCGACGAATGGGTTCAAAGAGCTGAGCTCGTTGCTGGCTGGTAAGTCCTTGGCTTGGTTGCGTACTCCTATCTCGTGATAATACCACTGCCTCTGATCCAAGCGTGTCAAGGCCAGCATTGCCTGATGTAGACGTTCGACGCTGCATATGTCCGGTCCATGTTCCTTGCGTTTTGTGGTGCCTAGGTAAAGAATATGTGCCATAATTCTCTTCAACCTCGTGAGTGAGTTGGTGCGATCGAGTAAATTAATCGCCTGGCCGTCTCGCCGCCTCGTCAACAGTAGATTCATGCACCCACGGGTATGTGCCAATACTGGGGCCCTTTCCTCCTGGTGTAAATTCTGCAAATCATCCACCGTACATAACTGCTCGCCTGACGTACTGTACAGATCGCCTTGTTGAAGGAATGATGGCCCTGTCCACCAGAGCTCGTGAGCCTGTATCTGCCAAGCCATCAGTCACCGACTAGCACAGTCTGCTGGGTTCTGTGCCGTAGGAATGTGCCGCCATGCATCTGGTTCGCTATGCTGTTGCACGTAGCTCACCCTGTTCGCCACGTATGGTTTGAACCTAACCGGAAGTTGTCGCAGCCATGCCAGGACGATCGCCGAATCCGTCCAAAGAAAATATCCTGTGGCCGTCCTGCCCATTGCCTCTCGTACTACCTTCATTGTCGTTACCAACAGTTGAGCTCCGCTAAGCTCTAGCCTCGGAATTGATACAGTTTTGACTGGTGCCACTCGTGTCTTTGATGTGATCAATCGGACAGTCACCTCGCCTGCTTCGTCGACGGTGCGTGCATAGATCACAGCTGCATACGCATGCATCGATGCATCGCAGAACCCGTGCAGCGTAGTTTGTTGTCCCGGATGCATCCCGAGATGTCTTGGTATCTCCAAGCTCTCTAATTGGAACCAACCTTGCCGATACACGATCCACTCCCTCAGTAGCTCGCCAGAAATCTCCTCGTCCCAACCAATGCCTGCCAACCAAAGCTTCTGCATAAAGATCTTTGCCTTAATGACAACTGGTGCCAACAGTCCTGTCGGGTCATAGAGCTTAGCAATATCGCTAAGGCATTTGCGTTTGGTGCGTGTCACTGCCTCGTCCAGCGTTATGTCGAATGACAATGTGTCGGCCATACTGTCCCATTGCAGACCTAGAACAGATGTTTCCATTGGGTTACTAGCTAATGGAAACTTACCTAGGGCGCCTTGACCAGTTATTGCTTGTGTAACTGACTCGATGTTGGATTGCCACTTCCGTAGATGCATATGGCCTTGCTGCAGGATACTATCCACGTTCTTCGCCCGACGAATCGCCATTGATGAAGTTGGAGCACTTGATAGATAGTCATCGACGTAAAAATCCTCTTCAATGCTGCGCCTTGCCTCCGCTGCCTCTGCCTCGCGTGTGATGATCGTGCAATTGTCCTGCGCACATTGACGTAGAGTACGTATTGCCAAGTAGGGTCCAGACCGTGTGCCATACGTCACCGTGGTAAGTCGATACGTCTGTAGCTCGTCGGTTGGGTTCTCGCGCCATAAGATGAGCTGCCACCTTTGATCATCCGGATGCACCAGAACTTGGCGAAACATCTTCTCGATGTCCTCTACCATTGCCACGCGATACATCCTAAACCGTAGAAGTATGTTTGCCAATTTGTCCTGAACCGTCGGCCCGCTATGTTGTGTGTCATTGAGCGATACACCGTTGCTAGATTTTGCCGACGCATTGAACACAACCCGAAATTTAGTTGTGACCGCATGATGTGGTATGTAATACGCCTGAGATCCTTCACTTAGATCGCCCTCGTGTAATGTCATGTGACCTAATGCCTTGTAGTCACTCATGAACGCAACGTATTTCGCCAAGAGTTCGGGGTCGGAATGGATCCTCCTCTCGTTCCGATAAAATTGTTGCGTTGCCATCCGTCGCGAATCACCAAGCCTCGGTTCATCCTGTAAAAATGGTATACAGACTACATACCGTCCATCCTGCTGCCGCTGCATCGTAGTTGTACAGTGCTGCTCACATTCATCTGCTGACTGATTCCCGCCTTCCGATTGAGTTGGTTCCTCCAGGTACCAGAAACGCGTAAGAGCCTCCTCCAGATTCTCTGCGTCGCGAGTGTGCAGACTATTCGCCAAATTGCAATGTGCCAACTCGACCGGACCAGATATTACCCAGCCAAGATGTGTATTCTGCGCGTGTGGTTGATTCGCATTACCGTTGATGAGTCCATCCTTGATAATTAAGCCCCAAACATCTGCTCCTATCAGCAGATCAATTTGACCTGGATTTCCGAAATTCGGGTCCGCCAGTTGTAAGCCTTTCAAATGATGCCATGAATCCATCTGTATGTGATGAGTTGGTAAATCCGTCGTGATTTTTGCCAGCACAAATGCATCTATTCGCCTAGAAAAATCTGCCTCATACCGCGATTCCAGCTGTAATACAGCTACGCCTCGTGTCGTCGGACCTCGCATGTCTCCAGCACCAGCAACGACCATATCAAATTTCTGCCTCTTAAGTTTAAGCCGCTGCATTAATCGTTCCGTAATAAAGGTGATTTGTGAGCCTGTATCACACAGCGCACGTGCTGTAACGCGATTGCCTTGACTGCCTAGTATATTTACGAGTGCTGTCGCCAACAACGTAGTGTGACCATTGTATACGAATGATGCGACAGCTGGTGCCTTATCTGCATGTGCTAGTCATGCAGAAGCCTGTGGTCGTGGTACCGCTGACGGATTAGATGTCGTACTGCATGATGCCTCGGCGTCGGTTGTGTTCGAGGTGCGACACAGGATGGTGTGATGTGCGCCCTTACACCTACCACACCGTTTGCTGGATAGACACGTCCGTGTTGCGTGCCCTGGAGTAAGACAATTGTAGCATAGGTTCGAGTTCTTTACTTTGTCGAACCGTTCTGCTGGGGTTAGTGCCTCTAGTGCTGGACAGCGTCCGATATAGTGCTCGCCGTTACAGTAATAGCAGTGCCCACGAGCTGCCGTCGGCAGATTCGAGCGTGTTAATCTCTGGGACGCTCCTGTGCTCATATGAGCCTTCGGGTTTGATACTGACCGCCTGTGGGTAGTATTGCCTATACTCGTTGCTCGTTCTGATATTGCGCACCCCATATGATCGAGACCACGTGCTCTGCCTTCGATAAATGCCAATAAATCCGCCAGTTTCGGAAGTTCCGTGCCTCGTTGCTGCATTTCCCAATGGATAACCGTCGCCTTCGGCAGTCTGGAGACCAGAATGTGGACCAGGATGTCGTCCCACGTATCGACCGGTCGTTTCATCGCCGCCAAGGATCGAGTCGTCTCGTTTGTCAGATCGATCATCCGACGCAAGCCTGTATTGGTCTCCTTTTCGAGCGAATCCATGCTCAGAAAAATATTCAGATGGGCCGACACGATGAGTCGAGCGTTATCATAGCGTGCCTTCAACGTTTGCCAAGCGGATTCGTAGTTATCATCCGTAGGCAAGAAGCCAGCTACCACTTGCGCAGCGGTGCCTTTCAGAGCCTTCATCAGCCTAGTGTATTTGGCGGCCGTCGAAAAATGTTCTTGGGTATGCACCATCGCCTCGAACATGTCACGAAATGCAATCCACTTGCTGAATTCGCCATGGAATTCAGGAATTGCAATTTTCTCCAACCGTATATCGTCATTGTCGCCTCGTTGACCTCTGACGGAACGCACCACACCTGATGCGGCAGATCCCGCTCGTTCATGCATAAGCGCCGCATCGATTGCAGCCATCAGCATTGCCTTCACGTTGGAATACCTATCCTCTACGTCCTCGAAAAGTTCCGTATGTGCGTCCATTTCGCCATCCTTGGCGTTGCCTACTAATGCCAAATGAGCGTCCATGAATCTCGAATAATGCCCTTCGAGATTCTCGAGTGTCACGCGCTGCATCGTGACCTCTAACTCTGCCAGTTGACCAGCCTCAAGCCTCGTCATCAACTTCGTGATTGCCGTCGTAGCACTTGCCCGCACTCTTAACTCCGCCATCGTACCGTACCGTTCACGTTTTGCCTGTCTACCGAAGGAAATTCTCTATCGCCTATGCTTATTATTGTTTTTCGCGAAAGTATCAATTTAATGTTCGACCACTGTCAACACATTCCTCACAGGAGGCACCAAAATGTTCCGTATTTGAAAAGTTAGTTGCACGTTGCACCACAAAAATGTTCCGTAACTGAAAGTTAGTTGCCAGAGAATTTCCAAAAAAAGGTCTACGCAGTTTAAGTGCCGAACAAGAACTAAAGTTTATTTCACAAGAAAAAGGAAAAGAAAATAACAAGAACAAAAAAGAGTTTCAATTTCATAAATATTATGCCGTTGCCAATATATGTGTGTGTGGCCGCACATCTGCCTGCTGCAGGTCTCGCTGGTAGCTGCTCGCCGCTATGTGCTGACCGTTGCATGTTCGTATATACGCTCTGTCGCCTGATCATCGTCGCCGTTGTCTGCCTGTTGTATATATCGTATATATTTAACTCGTCTGTTGCCTGCCTTTCGTTGCTGAGGTTTTTTTTCCTTCTTTGGTTGAATATTGTTTGCTGTGTTGCTACGGTTAATTTTGGTTTTGCTCGCATTGCATACATCCTCGATGTACACTGCCTGTCATGTAATCTGCTTGGAGTTAGTGTTATGTATTATGTGTTATGTGTGCCTGTACTTATCGCCTGATCGTCGCTGCCTTGTTGCAATTACTTTTTTGCCTCAATCCGTAACAATGTTAACAATGTTGTTGTCATTCCATTTGCACACAACAGCATTGAGTTCTGAACAGAGTTCGTAGCTATAAGCACCTCTACCTCTTTTTTTTTTAAGTTTTATCCGATCCACGCAAAGAACAGTGCCAGTGCCTCTTATTTTCAATGCGTTTATTTCTTCAAAGAGTTCGAGTGAAGAAAAAAAATTGTCAAAAAATTAGTGGAAGCTAAGATTTAAGCCTCGTCCAATCAGTGCCCGACAAAAACTTAAAACAACTTGCGTTCCAAGTGCATGCATGCTGCTTGTTTTTAGGAGTTGAGGATACTTTCGACCCAAGATAGGGTTCAAACCAAACTATGTATCCGGTTGGAGTCGTTCCAACCCAAAATTTATAGCCCCATCTGATTGGCTTTCCCCTTATGAACTGTTTATTAGGGTGACGTCCAAAATAGGGCATAATACCTTCATCCACACTGCAATTTTCCACAACTGGAGCAAACAACAGGAACTTTTGAAACAGGTGATTTTTTTTTTTGTCGGAGGTTGTTACTATCCGATGGAGCACTCAGACACAACTACTGGTCCATTGTACTGCCAAAACGGACACCTTACATTACTGTACTTAGTTTTCCCGTCTTTCGAAGAATAATTAGAAGGAGCTTCAGTGATGAAGAGCTTGGATGTTCGGCACTCACCACATCAGCCCCAAAGATCCACCACCTGTTGCGAGCTAAGGCAGGACAATTACAGAGGAAGTGTTCCGCTGTATCGTCGTCCTCTCCATACGCAGGACAGATGGTGGTGTCGCTCAAGCCCAACACATTCAAATGTTTGGGAAAAGCTTGGTGGTCCGAAAGGACACCCACAAGCAGTCTGCAGTCAATTCTCCTGAGAGACAGAAGGAAAGACGCAGACCTTTTACAGATGTCCGGACGCAGTCGTTTGGTCTGTCTACACCCCGCACAGTCACGCCACCGACGCTCGTGTTCACGAGAAACCAAAGTATCAATGGATGACCTAACTGCAGATGCGGACAGACCCAACGCCGGTTCAGGTCCTGAGAGAGCTTCTTCTGATCCCAGCCTGGCAAGCTCATCAGCGATCTCATTTCCATGGATGCCAGTGTGACCTGGGACCCAAACAAGATTCACTCCGCGATACTAATAATCATTTTTAGTGTCCAGACTAAATTTTCCGAACTCACAATGGCGAAATTTTCCATACAAAATTGCATATTGTGACCTAGAAAATATTTAGTGTGGAGGTTAAGAATGATTATTAGTGAGGCCCACTGTGTTTAGCCTACCGACTAGGTTCAGAGATAGCTTGAGTTCAAGCACTAATTTAGACGAGGTAAGAGGGTTGAGCAGTGCTTTTAATGCAGCTTGGCTATCGCTGCAAACGCATATGCTTCTAGCCCCCCACCTGTTTGTCACAATATAGCGCATGGCCATAAGGATAGCGAAAATCTCCGCTTGGAAGACAGACGCATAGTTACCTAATGGGTAGTGTAGTCTTATGTTCTCGCTTTCCACAAAGACCCCAGAACCAGATCCTTGTTCGGTCCTGGAGCCGTCCGTGAATATACGATGGCATTCTTTTCCTGGCTCAGAGTCTGGCCGCAGCCATTCCGTCGCCTGAGGAAAGTTGACTTGGTGGTTTTGTCGCAGTAGGATTTCTGGTGTCATTGCGTCAGAGGGCATATCCATAAGACAGGGGTCAAAGGATAATTCTCGCACAAGTTCTTCAAAACTCCAATGCGCGTGGTACCAAAAACCACCGCTCTTTAATCGAGAGATGGTTTTCAGCGTACACCCGACACCCCATGATAAAAAACTTTGACGTTAGGCAAAAAGGTTTTAAGTCAGAAACGTCCACGTTGCTAAATATAAACCAGCTGTTTTGGCGCTGAGCGAGACTCAGGTGGGTGTAAATTCTGATAAATCGGAGTTTGATCTACCTGGGTATCGTTTAGTGCCTTTATTCTTTCTTCACCGCGGTCTCGCCATCTACGTACGTGATGATATTGCCTACCAAACTCCAGGTTCTTATGGCCAATGTTCCAATTCGGAATTTAATTTCATATGGCTGTAATTCCACATCCGTAGGCAAATCATTCACTATTGTTTTATCTACAGAAGCCCTAATCTAGATAGCAACTCGACTTTTAACGAGTTTGATGCGCTGTCTGACTCCATTACAAGAATTGTCTCCCTGTATCCTAATACTGAAATTGTCATTGCGGGCGATTTCAATATACACAATTCTAACTGGCTTCGACATACTGGACAGACAACACCCGAAGGAATTTATGTTCAGATCTTCGCTGAGGTAAATCAATTAACCCAGCTTGTAAATGAGCCAACACGCGTACCAGATTAGTGATGCGCGATAATTCAAGATCATATCGATACATCGATACTTTAATATCGAAATGAAAATATCGATGCAAACAAAGAATCGGCCCGAAAAAATCGATAATATCGATTTTTTATGAATAATTTTGATTTTGTGTATAATCTAGATTTTCCTTCTCATTAAGATAGGTAATATCACCTGGAAAGGTTCTATACGATTCAACACCTAGATATAGATAACTTTAATCAATTCGTATCGCTGTAGGTAGTATAGGAAGGCATTACATGCAGGTAATTGCAAGAATTTATAGCTAAAAGTACCTATAAACTGTTGTTATATTGAGCTATATGAAATAAGCCAATGGCAGCCAAATAAAACATAAAAATGCATTAAAAGGTCTGTTTTTTTTTTGTGCTTCGATCTCAGCAAAGCAAAGTAAATTAGGATTTTCAACACGCAATTACAACTATGGGCTGGGCCCTTGGATCCGTTTTTTTAACACCAAAACGATATTTTTTTCCCATTATTCCAAATAAAAATTATTTTGTTCCCCCCAAAACTAATGTCGTTTTCGATTTGGCTTTTCAGATTTTGATCTGAGATTTCAGATTTCTGCTGGAAAATCGAACATAAAATCTGAATTATATTGGTATGTGTGTGTATTGAGTTGGCGGCAAAAAAAAAACATATTTGCACTTGCACTCGAAATCCATTTCAATTGATTTTCACACATTTATAGTACTGCATTTCGAAATCATTTAATATAAAAACTCGATCCCATACGCGTTAAATAAATAATTCAGTTAAAAAAGCAATCATTCCAACGATAAACAATTCGTAACCGACGCTGTGTGTCATAAACATTGGTGTTAGTGAAAGTATGTGTAAAATCTGAGGAAAAATTGAGATTTCTCAAAAGTGATCTGAGATCAAAAAAAAAATTGATTTTTGTGGCAAATAGAACATGAAAAGCAATCTCGATCAAAAAAAAAATTGATTTTTTGTCAAATCGAAAACGACATAAAAACCCTTAACTCAAGTTTTATTTTAACATTTTGTGTTTTATTTTAGGAATCATTTAATAGATATATGTACCTTAAAGTTCGTATATTATGCTATGTATTGTGAAGTCTTAAGCAGCTTTTTTCTACCACAAAGTCGTAATAAGTTTTTTAATAAATTTTTTGTGCATAAAATTCCAGCCAAAGTAGAAGTAGACAGTTTGTTTCCTATTTTTGTATAATTTAAAAATGGTGTAGTCTTTCGAGGACTTTATTTAAATAAAGTTTTGAATGTTTTTTTTTTTCCTTTTTAGATTGTTTTTCCCCCAAAAATTCCTTCCCCCTTTTTGCCCCCTTTGTTTGAAAAAATCGATAAAATTATCGACTTTCCCCCAGTCTGGGATCACTTCCAAAATGATGGTTTTCGTTGAACTTGTTTTGCATGTGCTCTTCAGTGCATAACATACAGGACTCTATGAAAATGTAACACACACCTACAAATCCATCAGGCGACGGCGGACAGATGCGAGGTAGATAAGGAATTGGTGGAGTGTGAAAATGTTTTTGCTTTATCACAGTATTGTGATATTCAAAAAAAAATCGGTGGTAAAAAATCGATGCATCGATAATATCGAAAATAAATTATCGAGTGAAAATATCGATATTTTTTTACGAAAATATCGATGAATCGAGTGATTCGATATATATCGCGCATCACTATACCAGATATTGACGGTCAGAATGCCAACACTCTGGACTTGTTTCTTACCTCCCACCCTGATAAATACTCTCTAGAAGTATTATCGCCTTTAGGCTCGTCGGACCACTGCATCATATCAGCTAATTTCTCGTACTCCAACCACACAGTTAAAGAAAAATCTCCGAAAAGAACCGTATGGCAATACGAGAAAGCCAACTGGAGCGGACTTAACAGCTTCTTTAAGAGTTTTAACTGGTCGTTATGCTTCCTCGATAACGACGTGGATGCCGCCGCTGATATGGTGTCCAGTATTATCACCTTAGGTATGAAATCCTTTATTCCTAACAGGATAAAAAGTATCATACCGAAAGAAAATGCGTGGTACGACTCGAGCTGTAAAGAGGCTACCAGACAAAAGGAGTTAAGTTTTCGGTCATATAAGGCCAACCCATCTGAGGAAAACCGAAAAAAGTTCAAGCGAGCCAGAAATGACTGCAATACAATTATCAAACGTGTTAAATTCTCGTATGACCAAAAGTTGAGGCAAAAAATACTACAATGTCCCAAGGGTAGTAAAAACTTTTGGTCTTTTGTAAAAAATATAAAGAATTCGGTCTCATCTTCGATCCCAACGCTCATTTACAATGACATTCCAGCTGTCAACTCTTTAGACAAAGCGAATCTGCTTGCTGCACATTTTGCAGCCAGCTCAATGCTACCAGATTGCGCTTTGCCTCTACCTGTACTTGAGAGCGTCGAATACACCATGGGACAAATCCATTTTCGCACTCGTACAGTGGCAAGAGTACTTAATGATCTCAACATAAATAAATCCGCTGGTCCAGATTGTATTTCCCCAATTGTTCTGAAGAGGTGGGACAAAAAAGGCGAATCTTCTTCTCCCACCAACTACCGACCCATAGCACTTACATCCATTCTTTCTAAGGTCATGGAAACGCTGATAAATCGTCAGCTCATGAAATATCTTCAATCACGAAAACTCATTAATGACCGGCAGTACGGTTTTCGTGGCAACAGATCCACTGGTGATTTGATGGCTTATCTCACCGAAAAGTGGAACCAATCTCTACATCACTCTGGTGAAACGAAGATTGTTGCGCTTGATATTTCAAAGGCATTTGACAGAGTTTGGCACCAAGCTCTTTTGTCGAAAATGCGTGCATATGGGATCGATGCGTCTCTTCTTCAATGGATTAGAAACTACCTCTCTGGCCGTTCAATTCAAGTTGTATTGGATGGCTTCAAGTCTGAAATTTACCATATAAACGCTGGTGTTCCCCAAGGCTCCGTTTTGTCTCCGACTCTCTTTCTCATTTTCATAAATGATCTCCTGTCTGCAACCTCTAATCCAATCCACTCCTTCGCCGATGACAGCACCCTCAGCTTCTCATATTCATTCCAGGACTCACGTCCCTGCTCTTCGGCCGTAGAACTGGAACGGCAACGTATGTTAAGCTCATTAAATTCCGATCTCGACAGCATTATAAAATGGGGTTTAGCCAATAGAGTGGAATTTAATGCTTCCAAAACACAATGCTGTCTGTTGTCATTAAAGCGAAACCAGAATCCTCAGCCATTATCCATGAATGGCACTTGCATCGCCGAAACCGAAAGACTTTCCATTCTCGGTATGTGTGTCCATGACAAACTTCGTTGGAATGACCACATACACGAAGTTGCCAAGAACGCTGCGAAATGTCTAGGTTTCCTTAAAAGGTGCAAGAAATATTTTACCCCTTCTGATCTGGCTACCATATACAAGGCGTTCATTCGCCCCAAACTTGAGTATAACTCTCATATCTGGTCTGGTGCGCCCAAAACCTCACTGCACCTGCTGGATAGGATACAGAATCGTGCTTTAAAACTCATTGGAGACACAAATATAGCGAATTCTATAAATTCGCTCGAACATCGCAGAAATGTAACATGTCTTTCATTGTTTTATCGCTATTTCTACAAACAGTGCTCAAGCGAAATGGCCAGCTGCATTCCACCCCTTCAACAATTCAACCGCAATACTCGCCAAGCCAGGAATGCCCATCAGTTTACCCTTCAGCCTATTTTCGGTCGTACTATGAAATATAGAGATTCCTTCATAAGCCGTACCACGCGAATGTGGAACGCCTTGCCCGGCTCTGTCTTTCCCCCTCGGTTCAATTTGCAGACATTTAAAACCAATGTGCATCGGAATCTCCTATCTTCTCTATCCCAATTTCCTTAACGCCCGCGCTGTGTACTTCAAACTACACCATAAGAGTAGTCATAACCTCTTTAGCGCGTGTTTATTATAAAAAAAAAAAAAAAAAACTGCAGTTTTTCGTTATACCAAATTGAAAATAGTTTAATTATTTGCAAATCGGGACCAAATTTCTTTGAACAGAAATTATGGTGTAAAAGCTCAAAAATGAAGACCTTGTAATAATGTTATTACATTTTATCAAATTCATTAGTATTTACCGTTTTTTCGATGACTTAAGTCCTTAGGATCCTCTCATTTTTATTTATTTGTTAAAGTTTTGTTTCTTTGTAAGACTTAAGTCAGGAAATAAAACATTTTCATTATGTTACAAAATAGAAAATTGTTTAATTAATCAAAAGCATACAAAATATAAAGTTAATAACAAAAAAGAAGTAAGTTTTCATATTGTTTCTACTTCTTCTTCTTCATCTACCAAATCTGGATCGTCATTTATCGCAGAGTTAGATGTTGGTAAATTTTTATAAAAGTCGTGAAACACAGGTGGCACTAAGGTTGAAAGAGAGCACAAATCCCTTTTTTTCTCCTCAGATATCGGGACTAAAGTTTTGTACTTTGTTTGGAGTGGATAATCTTTGAGACATCTATTTTTTCCTCTTCTTAGAAAGCTTAAAATCTTGAACTCTTCGGAGTGGTTTAAATTGGTTTTGTATCTCACTAAGCCATTCTGCTGGTATTGGAGCCATTGCACACTATGCCAAGAAAACTGCTCATTTATAGTGTTTTTTTTTTCTGCACACCAAAACTGTTTTCAACAAAGCGGCAAAATCAAAGAATTCTTCTTGCTGCATTTCGTGTACCTGAAACTTTTTTTTTAAGCCTGTTGTTCGTACTAGCTGGTACCAATCGTGGGGGTGGTAAAGAGGTGTTTTTGTTTTCTTTTTTTGTTTTTCAATCATGGAATGATCCACGTCACATTCCATATGTGTATGACCTGGAACAAGGAACTTGTGGTTTATGGTTAAATTGGGGAACTTAACTTGAGCCATTAAAAACATTGCCGCCACATGACTGTTTTTATTTTGTCCCCCGCATGTGTCCGAGTAAAATGTCACCTCAGAAATGCAATCAGGCAGTTTCTTCATATGAGCATATAGGCTGGAAGCTATTTCATTTCCCCCTCTAGCAGCTAGAGCTTCATGCCACATGTAATGCGTTGAATCTCCGGTGAATCGTGAACAGTAAGGTTATAGGTCCATAGCTGCCTTTTATAAAATGCTACCGAAGATCCAACAAAGGGTGTTGGCAAGCATTGCTGAAGATCGAAGCTGAAGCATTTCTTTTGCGCGCTGTCTTGTGCTGCTAACTTATCAGCTTTTTTAGCATCATATGCTGAATTAGCCTGCTCCTGGTGGATTTGGAGATCGTTTTCTGCTTCCTGCTTTTCTTCCTGATTAGCAGCAACTTGAACGCGCATGTGAAGGGTGTCGCACTTGTAGCAGGTGTCCACTTTTGGCTTTTTAAAGGCGAGTTTTAATTTATGAAATTCCCTCTCATAAATTGAACGACCAACAAAACTCTCTCGTCCTTCTTTGTATAAGTCGTACATAATGCGCAAGTTTAAATAGGATGGTAAAAACTGTTTCTCATTTGTACGTCTGGTGTAATGACTTTCATAGCTTGGAAAAGATTTTATGTGAGCCAGAACTTCATTAAGCTCCTCTTCAGACTTTTTGTTTTTCGAAGATTTTTTACCTCTATTGTCATCCACTGTAATGCCGGATGTGTTAAGCATCTTATTTTTGATGGCGTTTGATATGAACCTTTCTTTTTCATCTAAAGTTCTGCTGAAGCAACCCTTGCACACAGAAACTCTTGCACCGTTCACTTCAAGAAAGTATTCATAAGTTACTTCCCTGCTTTTTGAACTGCCAGCTTTTCTTTTGCGAGCAACCTGTTTTTCTTTAACATTAACGAGATTTGCGATGAAGGTTACCCTTTTGTCGTGGGTGCCAAGCGACCAGAACTCGTCAAAAATAACTTTTCTAATGTCCTCTTCAATGAAAGAACTGCATTTTTTCCTACATTGCTTTAAATTTTTTAATTCCCTGGCTTGAACAACTTTTCCGCTCACACTCACGTAACTTTTGCCGCTATGAATATGTTTAGTTCGTTCTTTCCTTATGCGCCTGGACCACTTCTTTTCCTTATTTTCAACATTTTCAACTGCAGCCTCTTCATTTACTTGAGTTAAGCAAGTTGCCACTTCATTCATTTCGCTATCACTGGTTTCTTCTTCTGGGATAAAATCCTCATCCATAACGCTATCATCGGAATCGAAAATATTTGGCATATCAGCAGGTAACGATGGAGCTGGCGAAGACTCAGGTGAAGCTGTTTTTTCAGCAGCAGAAACAAATTCAGCATTTTCTGATAAAAAGTTTATTTAACTATTAATATCACTCTCTATTAAAAAATATTGTACACTTACCACGCTTTCCAGAATTTGCTAAAGCTAAATGCAATATAATATTTACTCCTTTCACTCATTATAATCCAGAACACTTAATTATTTTTATTGTTTTAATAATCGAAAAATAATGTCAATCGAATTCAGAGAACCAAAGAGTTAGTACACACTGGGGTATATTCAATTAAAACTCATTAACAAAACAAAAGCGCTAGGTAACTAACTAGATTAGACAGGCGTTGCAATAACTGTTTATTTTTCTTCTCTATCTGTTTTGTTTTTTGAGATTTTTTGCTAAATGTGTTGTAACGAAAAAAAGCGCTGGGTAACTAGATTAGATAGCTGATGCAATAACCGTTTATATTTCTTCTCTTTCTTGCTTCGTTTTTTGAATGTTTTTCTACATGCTTTGTAACGAAAAAAAAATATATACATATATATTTAAATACATAAGTATATCGACACTATTCACCTATATGATTATTCCGTTCGGTATTAAAGACTTAAGTTGACATAAGTCCTTAGAAGAATCTTTAATGTTTCAGAGACATCGGTCACAAAGACTTAAATGAACTTAAGACGTTAATACCAAACCACAAATGCATTTTTCTGATTTATTGCCTAAAGACTACATTAATACGATGGGAAGTAGTTGTGCTAGACTTAAGTCGTTAATACCAAACGAAAGAGAAAAAAAAATTGAGTTAAACCCAATCAAAAACCCATAATGCCATTTTTTGACTTAAGACCTTTTTGCCTAACGTCAAAGAAATATCAAGAGGGGGGAGGTTCATCATAGCATCTAGAGCAGAGCCCGGAGTGCTGGGGAAGGCCCCTGTGCATCCAAGACAGACCGTTCTTTGAAGTTTGGCAAAAGATCCGCGTAGGCCTGTGTGTAGGTGCCAGGAAGATTGAGAGCCGTTAGCAGAGAGTCAACTACCATACACCATAAAAGGGGAGACAGAACACCACCTTGAGGGCAGCCCCTGTTTACCCCTGTCATGACACATTTGCCACAGTCCGCCTCGTTAATCAGCGTCCTGTTCGTTAGCATTGCTTTAATCCACAACACCAATGTGTTAACCGGCTGAGTGCGAAAAAAAAGAATAGTTTAGCTAGGTGCACTGAGATGGCCGAGTTGTTAACCTGTAAAGTAGGTACAGCTTCATTGAACAGGGAAATCCCTCCTGCTCAAAGGCGTCGTAGTATTAGTATAGGACTGCACAATGCAGCTCGTTAAGTGAATTAGACGTATTGAGTTAAGATCGCAGTTCGTATCTGACTTTCAAGGGCGCTTGACGAGTTCGCGCAGTGCAACATAAATGTTGTTCACAAATGTTTCATCTACACCATGATGTCTGGCTGCATTGCATATACTATCAAAAGTCGCAT
The DNA here is from genome assembly GCA_949126925.1 of Cheilosia vernalis. Taxonomy (NCBI): domain Eukaryota; kingdom Metazoa; phylum Arthropoda; class Insecta; order Diptera; family Syrphidae; genus Cheilosia; species Cheilosia vernalis. Next base: position 50,173,668 of record OX421358.1, read on the forward strand.
TGTCAAAAGCAAATATCGACGAAGATACCCAACGCGTACTCCTTCCGATCAAGAGCACTCTCGATCCTACCAACGAGGTTCTGGAGCGCAGTTTCACAGGATTTTCCACGCTGATAGGCATGTTGCATCGCTGAAAGGGGATGCGATCGAAGAGCAACATTTCGCACGTGCAGCTCAACCAGTCTCTCCAAGCTTTTCAGCAAGAAGGAGGACAGACTTATGGGTCTGAAGCTCTTGGCGAGAGTATAGTCAGTCTTACCTAACTTTGATATAAACACGACTTTAACCATACGCCAAAGAGAAGGTATGTAGACCAGGGCCAAGCTGGCTGTGAAAATTATTTTCAGAGTCGGCATCAGCTGGCTACAACCATGTTTCAGCATAGCCGGAAAAATTCCATCCGGACCCGGTGACTTGAAAGCCTCAAACGATGCAATTGCATATTTGATAGCTTCATCCGTCACCACTCTGGATGCAATATACCAGCTACGCCGCGTGGTGTTAGTCAGTTCCGAAGTGGCCACCGTTGCCGGTACCACTGAAAAATGCGTAGTGACCTGATTTCCCGGGAAGTGAGCCTCCAGCAGGAGACTAAAAGTCTCCGCCTTTGTCTCAGTGTAGGTACGATCAGATTTTTGGAGCGATTCCACCTTACTTGGTCTGTCCTTTTTGAGGACTTTAACAAGCCTGCTGGTTGCACTTAGTGATACGACCTCCTCACAAAATTTCCTATAAGAGTCGTTCTTCGATTTACGAATCAGTCTCTCAAATTCTTTTTGCTTCGATCGATACAGATTCCAGTCTTCTTCTAAGTTGGTCTTTAAAGACCGATTTAGGAGCTTCCTGGTTTCTTTGCGGATACACTGCAGTTCGGTATTCCACCAAGGTACCGGTTTTCTACAGGTGTTTTTTGTAACTGGACACGCTAATTCAAAACAACGGGTAATGACACCGCTCAGATCCTGAGCAGACCTCTCCACCTCCTGTATTGATCCAAGTTTGGGTTGAGCATTGACAGAATTGCCAAGTTCCTCCTCAAACCGGGCCCAATTTGTTTTTCTCGGATTTCTCCTCTCTTGCGAAGGTGAAACTTCACAGTAGATTTGAAATTCGATGTATCTGTGGTCTGACAGAGTGCTATCTGGCGATACCCTCCAATTTGTGATAGTCTTGGAATGCCTGTTGGACAGGGTAACATCGATTACCTGCTATCTCCTGGCTGTAACAAATGTAGGTCTACAACCCACATTGTTGATGGTGATATCAGACGATAAGGTGAAGTCCAGAAGACGATCTCCTCGTATATTGCACTTGCTGCTGCCCCAAACAGTGTTTTGAGCATTAGCATCGCAACATAGGATGAGACCTATCTTTTTGGACTCGCAGTACTCTACGAGCTCAACAACAGCCTTTGGTGGTGGAGGAGTTAAAGAGTCGTAGGGAAAGTAAGCCGATGCAACGACAAAGGTTTCCCAATTGCCGTTTGCGTGGTAGCTAATAGTTGCAGCAACCAAATCTTGGCAACAGAACCGTTTTATTGTATCTGCAGGTGATGAAACAAATGCCATACTTTAGAGTAACGATCATTTGGATCTAGTTGAGTGTTATCGCAACAATATAGTAGGTACTCGAAATATGTGATCAAATCTATTTCTAGTGATTGATTTGGATATAAGAATATTTTGTGAATCTTCTTGATTTTCTCAGTACATTCTCCGTCTTGATACACTATTATAGCCATTCAAAATAAGTACTCCAATAAAAGTTTTAAGCTCACTAATCTGTATATCAACTGGGAGATTATGTTGCTGGGCATATAAATTGGAATATTTTGTTATTTGTTCAAATAAAGTCTCATCAAAAAAGAGCGAGAACAGGTCCAAAGGATCGGAAGATGGATTCAACCCACAGGCTTCGTAGCTAAAGTCTGTTTCTATTTCCTCCAAGTCTTTTTTTCTTCCATGAAAAATTTATAGTTCGTGCCTTCTTTTTGGGGACAAAACAAGAAAATGGAATGTCATCTTCTTCATCGAAGCTTTCCGGATGTAAGACAACTTCTGCCACAAGCTGGTTACGAGGCAAATTGTCTACACAAACCACATCTTCCTCACCTGAATCTTCATCTGTAACATCCCCCTCCACCAATGGCGGTAAAATTGGTATTTCAGTGTAGAAATCGTCGTCATCGCTTTCGTCTATGCAACTTACAATCTCATTAACGGTCAGCCTAAAAAAAAACAAAAGGACTTGTATTATCCCACTGTACCATATGCGGTACCTACATCATAATGCACGTCCATGTAACAGTAACATTGTATGTTTGAATTATTAAGATTGCTTATTATTACTTTTCATTATTGTTTTAGCTTTATAAATAATGTTTATCTAACTTTTTTAAATACACTGATTAGAAATTAATTTACCTTTTCCTCGACATTGTTTTTATACGAAAAAATACGAGTACTTCACTTCAGCTTTACATCTAATTGAACGAAAATAAGTTTAAATTGACACATAAATATCTTAGCCTACTTATTTTTGAACTGCATAATTCAAAAAAGTAATCGATTAAAAGTTTTTTTTTTGAGCTAAAATTTTTTAAATAAAGTGTACCATATGCGGTACAATGGGATGATTCGGGTTAACCCGAATGGGTTTTCTCAACTCCTTGAAATACTAGAAGTTGTAGTGTAGAGCAAACTTGGGATTTTTACGTCAAATGTCAGATTTTTGTTTCTCATTTGTAACATCGGAGAGAGAGACCGCATGCGGGAGATAAGAGTCGACATCGACATTGCAATAACACAATGCACATGGTTCAAGGAGATGTGTGGCTGCACGGCATTGTTAATGGAGAGCAGAAACTAAGTATTAAATAGACCGTCAGCTCAGCCAACTTAAGAGAGTTTGCCTACAAGCTGTTTTCCGTGTTTCTATGTGCGAAAGTATGTGTGCCATGTTAAAGTGCATTAGACGCACGCATTACTTGCACATAGCAACCTGACAGATGACTGACACTTCATTCTGTGGTGACATTGGAAAAAATTCAAATAATTCAAATAATTGGCTGTTATCGGGACGTGTTAAGAAAACACGGTGGGTCTGGTGTGGTGAATGTAGTACCTACATATATTTCATTAAAACGAAGAGGTATATCAGGACTGATTTTTGAGCTTCGATCTCAGCAAAGCAAAGTAAATTAGGATTTTCAGCACACAATTACAACAACTGCGGTAGACTTAACACTTCGACACTCGCAATAGTTGTTGTAATTGCGTGCTGAAAATCCTTCTTTACTTTGCTTTGCTAAGATCGAAGCTAAAAAAAACACGGCTATTATTAGGATTTTCTTATTTTACGGGATGTTTACATTGTGGTTGTAAATAATGGAAATATTGATCATTTGCAAAAATTAAATAAAATCAGTATCCACAATATATAATTTTGGAATCTTACTAAATATTTTATATATTGTTACATTCAGGCTGGGATTCGTAAAGATAAAACACTATTCCGTTAAACTTCTCTAATAAAATTCACTTTTATTACACTTTTATCGACTATTCTAATATTTCACTTATTAAGTACCAGAACAATATTACTTAAACAATTCTTCAACGTTTCAAACCAATCACTTAATTTACTCTATTACTTTTCACTTATTTATCTTCACAAACCATTACTATCTCGAACTTTAACCAATCACTGTTATAAATCAACTGTCTCGCCCTCTTCTAAAAGCTGTCCTTTTATACCCGCTCCGCCATCTGACGAGAACTTTCTAGCTAATTCTAATTGGTTCTAGAATAAGCTTCAGTGGTGACAGATTCCAGTCTCCAATTGGAAGTGACACTTGAGTGGAAGTTGTTTTGTGACTAAGGGCTGGTTTCACCAAACACCATTTAGGTTACACGATACTGTGACTAAGGGCTTGTTTCACCATACACCGTTTAGGTTACACGATACCTTCCACGCCACAATATCCCCCTCTTAAACTTGTTCGTCCCGAACAAACTCGTTAACATTTTCACCATTATAACGATGCATACGATCCACATGAACGACTTTCAGCTTGCCTCTTCCTCGTTGGATGCGATAGACAACGTCTTGTTGCAACTTAGGCGATAAACCTTTCCTTCGATGAGGGTTATATAGCCATACCAGATCTCCTTCCTGGAATCCTGTAGCTGTCGTTTTAGTATCGTACCTCGTTTTCATGCGGTCACTGGCTATCTTAATCTTATCCCTAGTGTCTCGATGCACGTTCCTGATGATATCCCTGAGGTCTGTAACGTAGTCCTCCTCATTCTTGGGCTCTTCGCATGGATATCCAAATATCAACTCGCTAGGTAGGCGGACTGTTCGACCAAATCAGATTTCAGATGGGAGTATGTCCTGTGGTGTTATGCACTGCACCTCGATAAGCCAATAAAAACATGGGAATCTGCTTATCCCAGTCTCTCTGGTCTTCGCCAACGACCTTAGAGAGGTGTTCATTCAGTGTCCTGTTGAAGCGCTCCACCATCCCATCTGATTGTGGATGAAGCGGGGTTGTTCTTGTCTTGTGAACCCCGAGTAACTGGCACACTCCTTGGAAAATCCTCGACTCGAAGTTCCGTCCTTGAACTGAATGCAGTTCCATTGGTACACCGAATCTGCTTACCCAGTTATAGACGATTTGGTCCACCACGGTTTTAGCTTCTTGATTTGGGATAGCAAATGCTTCAGGCCACTTACTGAAATAGTCCATAACAACGAGGATTTAACGATTACCATTGTTTGTTTCAGGAAACGGTCCCGCAATATAAACTGCTATCCTTTCAAAAGGGGCTCCAACATTGTATTGATGCATTTTGCCACGGACTTTCAGACTCGGACCTTTGCTGGCCGCACATGTAACGCATTTCCTGCACCAAGTTTCAACGTCTTCCCTTGAATGAATCCAGTGTAGTGTTCTCCGCTGACGGCGCCAAGTTCGTTCCCCCATTTGGATAAACTTTCCTACGCCACTGGCATAACCAGGGCACAGGGAACGTATAAGAGAACATCGTCTTTTCATCTCACGACATCTGTGCAAGTGCACCGAGTAGCTAGGGTGAGTCAGTTGGTTAGTGAGGCTGTCGTGTGCGGTTGCATTTAGGGCTCTGGTTGTCTATTAATTTAATGTATAATTTAGAATTAAAGTAATAAGTTAAGTTCGAAGAATAAACTTTTTGAATTATGGAATCATTGAAAACTTTTGTTTAATCTAACGACTATCCCCGCATCACACGCACGTTCCCATAGACTTCTACATTGGTGACCCCGACCAAGGGAAAAGAAAAAAAAAAAAAATACCATTTTGGATCAGCACACACAAGTAATATGCTGGTAGAGGAGCTGGGAACAAAACATAAATTGCCTAATCAAACGAAAAGAACACACAATCCATCAATCATTGTCTGCATTTATATAAGCAGCAGACTTTATAAAATATGCATATATAAATATACATATGATATATATGTACCTATCCGCCGTAATTTTCATCGGTGACAAAGGTACCAAGAGAATAGCCGTACCTATGTATACAAAACCAACTACATCAAAACCAGCTAGATCACCTCATACCAGCAGCTATTTTGTAACGTCACACATATCGGCCACGACGGAGAGTCGCAAATAAACATTATACACAGTAATCACAAGATAACCCCGACTAGTTTTCGAGGTCACATAAACTTCTACATTCTACACATAACCACCATCAGCACAAGTATATAAACCGTCTGGAGCTTTCAGGAAAACGGAGCATTTGAGAAAATGAAGTTAGTTTCCAACCGCAGTTTGGACCCGCATGAACGTTGAACAAGCGACATCACAGGTTTTTCTTACATATTATTGGAAAACATAAAAAATACATATATTACATACATATATTACATACTCGTGATTTATACTTATCGTTAACTCAATACCTACTGTTAAATACTCATTTATACTAGCTATTGAAATTTACTTGTGTTTGTAATGCTTTATTTTAGTTTTTATATTTTTCTTCTATAATTCAACAATATTCCATATCTTAAACAGTTGTTAGCCAAACGCGACAGCAGAGTAATTTAATTTCAGTGCATGTGCGTGAGTAGGTGCATGACTTAGTATCCAAAGTAAAAATAAAAAGAAAGAATTTCAAGTAACTTAATACAGCATGGAGGAAAGAAAAGAATCGACTTCGGCGGAAAACACTTCAATTCCAGGGACTTCTGCTACGCAACAACCCACGCTTCCAGCAGCAATTAACTTTGACCAATTGTACGTCAATCCTTATGAAATATCGTCAGTTAAACTCCCAAACTTTTGGGAAAAGGCTCCGGCGGCGTGGTTTATTGCAGCAGAAGCGCAGTTTACAACAAAAAAAATTACTAAAGATGAAACGAAATACTCGTACGTGCTTGCTTCACTTCCTATTGATGCGATTAATAATATTATTGATGTTTAAAATAACCCTCCGACGTCAAACAAATACGGGAATTTAAAAGAAGTTCTAATCAAGCGTCATTCTCTGTCAGAACAACGCCGATTAGAGCAGCTTTTATCTGCAGAAAATTTAGGTGATCGGAAACCTTCCGATCTTTATCGTCATATGACGTCTACAGCCGGAAACATTTCATTGTTGTGTGAGGACTTGATTAGGTCTCTGTGGGAAAGAAAACTACCCACACAGATTAGCATTCCACTAGCTGTAACCCTAGGTCAACCCTTCCAAACTAGATTAGACCTAGCCGATAAGATTTGGGAAACAACACAAACATTTAGTGTTAACGCGATTCAACATCCCTCTGTCAGTCAAAATATCCCAAACAGTTTTTCCAACGTTGAGGAAAGACTTATGAGAGAAATAAACGAAATAAAATCTGCGCTTAAAAAATGTTCCTTTCGTGATAGAGGTCGGTCACCACACCGAAGTGTGGGTTTTCAAAATGGAAAGAGATTCAATCGGAGTAGGAGTAATCAAAGAACGTGTTGGTTTCACCGGGTGCATGGAGTAAACGCTAGAAACTGCAAGCCTCCGTGCAACTTCGACAACAACAGCAGGAATGAAAAAAACTAGACACTCCGAGTGTATCTACGGCGGACACTCGGCATTCAAACTTTCGCCGTCTATTTGTACACTGTAAGATTAACAAATTAGACTTCCTTATAGACACAGGGGCCGAAGTTTCCGTTGTGCCGTTTAAATTATTTCAAACAAATCGGTGTAATCCTTCAGAGCAAGATCTTACAGCTGCAAACGGGTCCATCATTAAAACTTATGGATCTAAGCTTTTGGATATTGATTTGGGTCTCCGGCGTAAATTCACATTTCCATTTACTCTGGCCGCAGTCACAAGACCCATTATTGGAGCCGATTTTCTTGGTCATTTCAATTTATTAGTCGACATAAAACGACGCTCACTTATCGATTCACTTACGAATTTGTTTTCTATTGCAAGCATTGCTTTTAGTAAAATCGATATGATTTCTCCACGTTTGGCTATCGTCGATGATGAGTATGGAAACTTACTCAAGGAGTTCCCTTCATTGACAAGCACCCCAAATTTCAACATCCCGGTTAAACACAAGGTTTGTCATCACATCCTCACTTCAGGGCACCTACCTGTTTCTCGACCAAGACGTTTAGAAAGCATGAGATTAAAAATGGCAAAAATGGAATTTGAACACATGCAACAGTTAGGTATCTGCAGACCCTCTTCGTCACCTACTTGCTCTCCTTTGCACATGGTAGCAAAAAGGGAACCAGATGACTGGCGTCCCTGCGGCGACTACCGCGCAATTAATTTTGTTACAGTTCCGGATAGATATCCTATATCTCACCTTCACAGTTTTTCCGAAAATTTAAGGGGACGCAAGTTATTTTCTAAAATAGATCTACTACGAGCGTATAATCATATACCCGAGAGGACATTATTAAAACGGCAATAACGACCCCCTTTGGAATGTTTGAATTCACTCGAATGCCATTTGGTCTTCGAAATGCAGCTCAAACATTTCAAAGGTTCATGAACGAAGTTTTGCAAGGTCTGGATTTTTGTTTCGTGTATATTGACGATATACTTATCGCAAGTGTTGATCGTCAGGAACACCTTGAACATCTTAAAATTCTGTTTAAGCGTTTAGTTGAGTATGGCTTAACTATTAAACCAGCGAAATGTGAGTTTGGGAAAACGCAACTCGAATTTTTAGGTCACAGCATCACGGAAGCAGGCATCGCACCGTCCGAGACACGAGTGACCGCCATTAAGCGTTTCCCTAAGCCGACTTCACTAAAGCAGATTCAACGTTTTGTTGGTATGGTAAATTTTTACCACCGGTTTGTCCCAAACCTTGCCAATCTCTTAACACCTATCCACGCACAAGTAAAATTATTGAGTAGGAAAAGAAACAAGAGTTCAATATTTTCGTGGCCATTAGATTGCGCAGACGCGTTCGTTAAGATCAAAGCAGCTCTTTCACAAGCTACTTTGCTTGTTCATCCCAGCGAGGACTCTCCAACGCGCCTTACAGTTGACGCATCCAACATAGCTATCGGATCCGTGCTTGAGCAATTCATCGAAAACAAGTGGAAGCCCATAGCTTTTTATTCGAAGAAGCTAAGTCCTGCTGAGGCAAAATATTCAGCTTTTGATAGAGAGCTTTTGGCAATTTATGTTTCTATCCGGCATTTCCAATATTTCCTCGAAGGCCGCGAGTTTGCTGTATATACTGACCACAAACCTCTGACTACAGCTTTATCCAGTAAAGCTGTACGAAGTCCAAGGCAGACGAGACACCTCGATTGGATATCGCAGTATACCAACGATATAAGGCACATAAAAGGTAGGAATAACATCGTAGCTGATTTTCTATCTAGACCCGAGGAAAGCGCGGTTACTAGGACTGATTCATCCGACCCCCTTATATTTTCGCCGGAAAATGTTGTTAGTAAGCAAAAAATAGATGAAGAATTGAATTCTCTTATATCACGTACAACTAAATCATCATTCAAATTAGAAAATATAGTTATTCCTATGCTAAATAAGCCCATATGGTGCGAAACGTCTACTGCTCATAGCAGACCGTATATTCCAAAGTGTTTAAGATATGCAGTATTTCTCAGTTTGCACTCACTTTCTCACCCAGGCGTTCGCGCATCGAGGAAGATAGTGACAGAGCGGTATTTTTGGCCGGGAATGAACGGCGATATTAAGAAGTTTGTTCTTTCTTGCATTCAGTGCCAACTCTCGAAAGTTCATCGACATACTAAAACTCACATAGGCAGTTTTAATACTCCCAGTGACCGATTCGAGCACGTGCACATGGATTTGGTAGGACCTCTTGACGTGTCCGATGGATACACCTACATACTCACCATTGTTGATAGATTCACGCGATGGCCAGAGGCATATCCACAAAAAGACATGTGTGCAGAGACAGTTGCCAAGAAATTCATTTCTGAGTTTATAAGTCGATTTGGAGTCCCATCGAGGATAACAACCGATCAGGGAGCGCAATTCGAATCGAAATTATTTCGGAATTGACGAAATTGTTGGGTCTCCACAGAATAAGAACCACTGCCTATCATCCACAGGCGAATGGGCTCGTAGAAAGGTTCCATCGGGTCCTCAAAGCAGCCATTAAATGCAAGGGAAACACTGCTCATTGGAGCGAAGATCTACCACTAATCCTTCTCGGCATACGTTCGGCTTTTAAAACCGATATTAATTGCTCTCCAGCTGAAATGGTGTATGGTCAGCCTTTGCGTTTACCAACAGATTTTTTTTCTTCGGAAACCACATCTCAAAGTCTTGACGATGGAAATCTGCCCGCGTTTGTAGCCAAACTCAGGGATAACATGAATGCTCTACGTCCGAAAGAGACGCGTCAGAATGAATCCCAGGTTTATATTCCAAAATCCCTCGAGGACTGCGATCAGGTTTTTGTTCGCTCGCCACCAAACAAATCAGGCCTTAAAACCCCTTATTAAGGACCCTTTAAAGTTGTGAAAAAGTTAAGAAAATATTTCATAGTGGAGATAAAAGGTAGAAATTCTTCCGTCTCGTTAGACCGGATTAAGCCTGCGTACGTAATAGAGTCGTCAAATCGAACCGAGGGTATTAAAAAACGTGTCAGATTTCGATAACCGTAATGAGACATTTACGCGTCATTTTAAAACTAGGTGGATATATGGACATTACATCCGTCATGTAAATTACAGCGCACGTACAGTTATTTCATTTCATCAGCTTCAATTCCATCAGTATCGCCTTCGGCTAGAAAGGGGTGATGTAGTGTTCTCCGCTGACGGCACCAAGTTCGTTCCCCCATTTGGTAGGAAAGTTTCTACGCCACTGGCATAACCAGGGCACAGGGAACGTATAAGAGAACATCGTCTTTTCATCTCACGACATCTGTGCAAGTGCACCGAGTAGCTAGGGTGAGTCAGTTGGTTAGTGAGGCTGTCGTGTGCGGTTGCGTTTAGGGCTCTGGTTGTCTATTAATTTAATGTATAATTTAGAATTAAAGTAATAAGTTAAGTTCGAAGAATAAACTTTTTGAATTATGGAATCATTGAAAACTTTTGTTTAATCTAACGACTATCCCCGCATCACACGCACGTTCCCATAGACTTCTACACCAGTAAAAGCGTTGTCTCACTTTTTCGAGCGTTTTATTGATTCCCAAGTGGCCCCCAGACACTCCATCATGTAATTCCCTTAGAACTTCCATAACTTTTGACCTGGGTACAACAAGCTGCATTACGAACGATTTTCCATCCGGGCTTTCCCATCGTCATTTTAGAATGCCGTCTTGTACTGCGCCCAGTATGCCTTCAGCTCGGGGCTCCTATTGGATATCTCCTGCCAGTCTGGTTTTCCCTCATACTCCTTCCAGGCGAGAATGGGTTCGATATCCGGATCTTCCATTTGAGCCTCCCGTATTTCCCGCGCACTCCAGCCACCAATGGGCATAGCTCTTACCCTTTAAACGGATGCGACATTAGAGTGTCGGAGAGAGCGTCTGCATTAGAGTGAAGACTTCCCTTTCGATGTTGTATTTCATAGTCCTACATCTGCAGCCGTTCGATCCACCTTGCGACTTGGCCTTCAGGATTCTTAAAGTGTAGTAGCCACTTTAAAGACTGTGCGGAGGATGAATTTTCGCCCATAAAGGTACTTATGGAAATGTTTTGTTGCCAGTACCAAAGCAAGGAGTTCGCGCCTGGTAACACAGTAGTTCCTTTCTGGCTTTGAGAGAACTTTGCTAAAGTAGGAAACTACTTTCTCTTGCCCATCGTGCACCTGGGAAAGGACTGCTCGAATTCCCACATTACTAGCGTCTGCATCCACAACAAATGTTTTCCCACGGGTGGGGTACGCTAGTATGGGGGCGTTGCACAACTGTTGCTTAAGATCCTTGAAGCTCTTTTCGCACTCACCTGACCATTTGAATTGTTTGCCTTTTTCTGTCAGTTGATGCAAGCTCTTTGCGATCCTGGCAAAGTCCTTTACAAATCGTCTGTAATAGGTCGCAAGTCCCAGGAAGCTTCTCAGTTCATGTTTGTCTTTGGGAACCGGCCAGTTTTTCACTGCATCGACCTTCTCCGGATCAGTCTTGCCTCCTTTAGAAGAGATTATGTGCCCGAGGTACTTCACTTCTGATCTAAATAGCGAACACTTCTTCGGGTTAAGTCTTAGTTGCGCACTTCGTAGCCTTTGGAACACTTCCTTAAGGTTATCTCGATGTTCGTTAAATGTTTTTCCTACTACGATGACATCGTCCAGGTAGATCAAGCAGGTTTTCCACGTTAGTCCTAGTAAAACGCGATCCATTAGACGTTCAAAGGTACCTGGAGCATTGCACAGTCCAAACGGCATTACTGTAAACTGCCAAAGCCCGTTTCCTGCTGCGAATGCAGTTTTCTCGCTATCTTCTGGATGGATCTGCACTTACCAGTACGCACTTTCCAATCACTTCTCCTTGCTTTAGTTTCACGCTTTTGTGTTCCACATTGAAAACACGAACGGGAACCAAGTTGTTTTTAGGTTCAACCAGCATCTTTCCGACAATATAGCTCTGATAATAATTTTCTGGATCTGGCTCGACTAGGTAGAATCGGTGGCTCCCACTGTCACCTTCCAGCTTTGTCCAACTGTCTCTGACGAAGGTGGTAATATTTCGTCCTCACTTACAACTGTCCGTAGAGCTGCGGCGTTCTTGTTCCCGTAAACCATCGGAATCGCGACGTTCTTGTACTTTAGAACTTGCAAACCGATGTCGAGTACTATATCATGCGTCTTCATAAAATCGATTCCGATGATGCATTCGTCACATATATCAGCCACTAAGAATGCATGGGAGAAGACTATTCCTGCAAGGTTTATCGTCAAGAGTACCTCACCATACACCTTTGCTGTTGCTCCAGTTGCTGTTTTCAGACACTAGCTGCTGGTGTTGTGCAGCCATGCTTGGCGAACGATGTCCCTTCTGACTATGGAAGCGGTGGCACCTGTATCGATTGTGGCGACATACTTTTTCTGGCCGATATGGGCTTCCACTGTCAGACTCCTATTACATCGTTTGGTCTGGGAAACCTGAATTGTGGTCCTGGGGGCGTCGATTCCAGAAACCGGCTTCTGCCCCGCGAAGTTGGTTCTTACTCGTTTCCCGACTGATCCATCCGCCGAATTTTCGAACGCCTCCTCGTTCCGGTTCCTAGTTCTGCAATGTGGGCAACTGCCCTGTCTACGTTCGGCTCTGCACTGTCGTTGTGAATGTCCAATTTTGTTGCAGTTCCAGCAACGGATCGGTCCCCTTTGAGAACTGTTTCCGTCTATTCTGTTCTCTGGCATGAGCATTCAACGGATGTTATTTCTCTCACGCGGTGAAATCCTTGAGATGCTTGGTCAGCAGCTTTCATCGTTTACGCAAAAGCCAGTGCCTCAGGAAGAGTTCTCTTTCCAGCCATTAGTAGAGCCATCTGCAGTTGTCTGTCCTCTATGGCTTGTGTAAATGCCTCAAAACCATTTCGTTGATGACATCCTCGCCGGCATTGGGATAAGATAAGTGCGCAGGCCGTTCAATATCAGCTTGCAACTGCTGAAGTGTCTCCCCTCTTCTGGATTCTACTGCGCAGTTGCACTCTATACACTTGCTGCATGTGGTCGTCACCAAATCGCATCTCAATAGCCTTCACCAAAGCCACGTAGTCGCGTTGTTTTTCTTCGGAGATAGTTTGAAGCAATTCTGCAGTTGTACCTCGTAATGCGAGCATTAATGCAATCGACTTTTCCTCGTCGTCCCATCCATTGGTCGCTGCAGCTGCTTCGAACTGTCTCTTATAAATTGGCCATGATGTTCGGCCATCAAAAACGGGTGGTTGCATCTCCTTCCTTCTTGGGCAGTCAGCAGAATATTCCCGAGCCTTCTGCTTCTTGACTTTTTCGAGCTCTTTAGTTATGTTCTCGATGTTTGTGCCGAACTCTTTAGCTATATTCTTGATGTTTGTTCCGAGCTCTTTAGCTATGTTCACGATGTTTGTTTCGTGTTTATGAAACGTTTTGTTAATTTCCTCAAACTTTGTTTCATATGAAAATCACAAATTCACTCTTTTTTTTAACTACACTTGGACACTTAGCACAGAATAAGTTTTATCCCACTTCTGACACCAATGTTACATTCAGGCTGGGATTCGTAAAGATAAAACACTATTCCGTTAAACTTCTCTAATAAAATTCACTTTTATTACACTTTTATCGACTATTCCAATATTTCACTTATTAAGTACCAGAACAATATTACTTAAACAATTCTTCAACGTTTCAAACACTTAATTTACTCTATTACTTTTCACTTATTTATCTTCACAAACTATTATTATCTCGAACTTTAACCAATCACTGTTATAAATCAACTGTCTCGCCCTCTTCTAAAAGCTGTCCTTTTATACCCGCTCCGCCCTCCGGATTAGCTAGCCCCGTCTGTGTAATGCGGATCTCTGCACAGACGGATCTCATTTCTCCGCTACTCGTGGGTATCACTATGTACAAAAACAAAATTCTAAAAAAACAAAAAAATTAGACCGGTTCTCCTTCTAAACCGGGCAGTAGTGCGGCGACTTCGCTGACTATTGGTACAGCTCCTGCGGCTGTGAGCGGTGGAAAAATCGTGACCATTCATGATTCTTCTACTGCTAGCAGCTGTAGTGGGCAAAATTCAAAAAAACCTACACGTCCTAGCAGTGGTGGGATTGTGAAATTACATGGCCCTACCACTGCTACCAGCGTATCAGGAGGCATGACCGCTCAAGCGTCTTCCAGTGAGACAGGGCGGCATCGCACTCCCTCGAAAAAAACGCACAACAAACGCCGTTACGCTCAGCATATCCTAAAGGTCTTCGGAGAAACTTTGAAGGCTGATAGGACAGCTGAGCAAAACAGCAAAGTTGAATGGGCGGAAAAATTTCTGCAGAACGTACCACTGACGACCAGCAAGGACTCTACGTCTAAGCGCCAGAGATCGTTGGAAGGGACCGCTCCGGCTCCCAAAAGACCTAAGGTGCATAGCACCGTCGCTCCCAAAAGGTCACCCAACGTCACATCTCAAAAGTCGTTTAGTGACGTTCTCAAAAATAAAATAGTGATCGCTGTGATCGATCGTAGTGACGATGATGGCACGATCTCCCCTGAACGGTGGCAGGTGGTCAAGACGAAGCTTTCAGGCAGCTTCTTGAGCGTCATGAGGGACAACCCGGGACCACCTCCTATTACTTGCGATGGTGGATGGCATCAGGGCCATGTGAAGCTTATCGCCTGCGACGATCAGAGATCCTGTGATCTCTACAAGTTTGCTATAAGCAGACTGGGAGAAGTTTGGCCAGGTGCGAAACTCGATGTCGTTGCGAGGGAGGATATCCCAAGCAGACCTAGAACTCGTACCTGGATCCCAGCCGAACCCTCCTCAAGCGAAGAGATTCTCGATGTGATTAGACTGAGCAATCCGTCACTCCCGACTTACAACTGGAAGGTTGTAAAGTTGGAAGAACAAAGAGGTCTCTACAGGTGTGCTCTCATTGTGATAAACAAAGAGTCGCTTGCTCCCTTGACATTAACTAAAGGCGTGATCAGATTTGGTTTCGAATCTATCACCCTAAAAGTCTATAAGAAAGATGAGCTAGATTCAGGCAAATTGCCTCCTTACCCCACAGGTTCAGAACCTGAGACCTTAGATCCTGGAGCATCGGTTTCATTCCCATCACTGGATGACGATGCCTCCAGCACAAACACCATGGATCATGCTCCTTCGGACATGGACATGGATGACTTCAACAAGATTCTTCTGAGTGAGGACGAACTTCTTGGTTCATCTTCAGAAGCGGAAGAACTAAACAACACCGTGGTGGAGGTTCATCCGCCTGATTGTAGCAAGAATGCTGCAGTTAGTGCAGATTAATCTTCACCACTCCATAGAGGCTTCGGCCGCCCTCATCCTTCGCCTCTCAAAGGGCGGAGAAGACATCGTCTTGATTCAGGAACCATGGTTTGACAACAGCGTGGTTCGTGGACTCGAGGCTCCTGGATACGAAAAGCTGTATGTGACTGACAAAGGTAGACCCAGATCATGTATACTAGCGAAGCGTAGCCTTAAATTACTTTTACTCCCTAATTTCAGCGATCCAGATTTAACTGTAGCTAGACTAGTGACTGCTAAAAGCACCTACTGGATAGCTTCGGCATATCTGGCCTATGACTACACGGGCCCTCTCCCTGGGGATAAACTGGAGAGAGTGATCGCGGAAGGAGAGAGGACTAAAACCAACCTCATAATCGGCTGTGATGCTAATGCTCACCACTCTGTATGGGGCAGTTCGGACATAAATGATAGAGGTGAGTTACTTTTTGATTACATTTTGAAAACAAACCTTATCATAAGTAATGTAGGAAACGAACCTACTTTTGTAACAAAAAACCGACAGGAAGTTTTAGATATCACTCTTGTCTCTGACACCGTTAGCCAGTTGATTACCAAGTGGAAAGTATCAGCTGAGCACTCATTTTCAGATCATCGGTATATTCAATTTAATTTAACCGATGAACCTCCTTGCCAACTTCCTTTCAGAAATCCTAGGAAAACAAATTGGCTAAAATATAGGGATACTCTGGAACAATCTATTACCCCAGAGCTTTTTATTCCCCCCTGTAACGCCAATGAGCTTGATCTTAAGGTCAAGAATCTTACGTTGGCTCTAAACAATGCGATGTCCTCCTCATGTCCTCTTATTTTGCCAAGGGGAAAGAAAAAGCCGCATTGGTGGACTTCAGATTTAGGTCTGAGCAAATCAAACTGCAGAAAACTTTTCAATCGTGCCAAAAACACACGGGAAGTGACCGACTGGGATTCCTACAAGGAAGCCCTTAAGACATATAAGAAACAACTTAGAAAAGCCAAGCGAGTATCTTGGAGACTCTTCTGTGGCAAGATAGAGGAATCCTCCGAGGCATCAAGGCTAAGAAAGATACTCTCGACAAACCCAACAATGCCAAGTTGTCTGAAAAAGACAGATGGCTCTTGGACAACTTCTAGCGAGGAATCGCTTAATCTGCTGCTTGACACCCACTTCCCAGGCAGCTCAAATAGTATTGCCCACAAAGATCCAAACAGATCAAACCTGCAATCTACCAACCTACATGGTCTGATTACTAGAGACAGAGTGCTTTGGGCGCTACATAGCTTCAAACCATACAAATCCTCGGGACCAGACGGCATAATACCAGCCGAGCTACAAAACACCTCGGATATCATCTTGCCAGTGCTAATGATAATCTTAAGAGGCTGTTTGGAGCTGGTGTATATCCCATTGCTATGGAGAGAAGTGAAAGTGGTTTTCATACCCAAAGCAGGCAAGTGCTCTCATGTAAGTCCAAAAGATCTCAGACCTATTAGTCTTTCATCATTTCTTCTAAAAACTTTAGAACGACTGATTGAAATCCATCTACGCAAAAGCATTGACAAAAAACTTCTGTCAACGGCGCAACATGCCTATTCTAAGGGAAAATCAGTAGAAACGGCTCTACACACGCTAACGCGCTCTATAGAGGAGTCCTTCCACCATAAGGAGTACACAATGGTTGCATTCCTAGACATAGAAGGCGCTTTCAACAACGTCGACTCATCTGCGATCGCCGGTGCCCTGGCAGCTCTGAACGTGGATGCCTCACTTGGCGAGCTGATCAATTTGATGCTCAATAGCCGAATTATCAACTCAAGTCTGGGTGAGATGTCTACAAGAAGATCTGTCAGCAGAGGAACCCCGCAAGGTGGTGTCCTATCTCCCCTTCTTTGGAATTTAGTGGTGAATGAACTACTGATATGCCTGGAAGCGGGGGGTCACAATGTGATTGCCTATGCGGATGACGTTGCTATTGCTGTGTCAGGAAGGTACCTAAATACTCTAAAAGAACTCCTACAACACGCTCTCAATAAGCTAATAAAATGGGCGAACAAATGTGGGTTGGGTGTAAACCCCCACAAAACGGAACTTGTCCTTTTTTCTAGGAAATACAAGATTCCACACATTGACCCTCCATCTATAAATGGTACTAGGCTAACATTCTCAAATGAAGCTAAATACTTGGGCCTCATTTTTGATAGAAAGTTAACTTGGAAGTTAACATCCAAGAAAGAGTTAAAAAAGCCACTGTGGCACTTTTCTCTTGCAAAAAAGCCATAGGAAACAAATGGGGAGCCTCGTATCACTCACTGGCTATACGTCTCCGTTATAAGACCGATACTCACGTACGGTGTGGACAAAGCGATCAATCGCGATAAGCTAAGCAAAGTCCAAAGAACGGCTTGTTTGTGCATTGGCGGGGCTCTTCGTACTACCCCCTCTGCTGCACTTGACATCCTGTTTCATCTGGCACCCATTGACATCTTCAGCAGGCAAACGGCCGCTTCTGCAGTCGTACGCCTCAAAGCTACCTCACAATGGTCCAGTAGAACAACTGGCCATGCCGCTATCCTGAACGACTTTAAGAACCTCCCAGGAAATATTGACTACACTACACCAGAACTACAATTCGATAAGAATTTCCAGGTCTCCATTCCCACTAGATCATTCTGGGAAGAGGGAGCATTCCTGGATGATGAATCGATCCATTTCTTCACAGATGGTTCGAAGACTGTGGACGGTGTCGGTGGTGGTGTTTTCTCCGATAGACTAAATCTTAGTCTCTCCTTCCGGCTTCCGGATCACTGTAGCGTTTTTCAGGCGGAAATAATGGCGATAAAAGAAGTCTTATCTTGGCTGAAAGAAAACGTGATATCTGCTAAAGATATCTGTATCTTCTCGGATAGTCAAGCTGCTATCAAGTGCCTGGAATCAGTCTCTACAAATTCCATAACAGCCCAAAACTGTCGCTCGTCTCTCAGAGAGATGGCAGAACAGTTCAATATTCACCTCTGCTGGGTGCCGGGGCACAGGGACATCCCAGGTAACTGTAAGGCTGATGAACTCGCCAAACACGGAACTACATTACCTATGCTTCCATTTACGGATTCTTTAGGTATTCCGATCGCTACTTGTAAACTTATAATAAAGCTGGATGCTATCAATAGAACAAATCTTAGGTGGACAGCCGGCTCGACATGTCTAGCGACAAAACAGATCTGGCCAAAGCTGGATCAAAAACGTTCTAGATACCTGATCTCCTTTGATAGGAAGCACATCAGTGCTACAATAGGTGTCATCACAGGGCACTGTCTCATAGGCAGGCATGCAACAAGGCTTGGCGTATTGTCTAACGACTTTTGCAGAAGTTGTCTTGACGAGGAGGAGGAAGAAACCATACTCCATCTCCTCTGCACCTGTCCGGCTCTTTCACAAAGACGAAAACTCCATTTGGGAGCTTTCTACTATAACGATCTGAACGATCTTAGAAACATAGACATTCGTAATCTCCTTCGCTTCATCAGAAGCTCCAATTGGTTCAACGAGTAGGCAGAATTGAATTTTAGATTCATGTGGTATCACAAGGGACCTTATAATGGTCTAAGTGTGTCGGCTTACCGACAGCCACTTCAACCTAACCTAACCTAACCATACCCGCTCCGCCATTTGACGCGAACTTCCTCATCTCCAAAAAGTGCTGTGAAATAGAGAGTGAAATATTTTGTTGGAGATTTTAGTTGGAGAAATTTATGCAGGGTGACTGAGCTCAAAAAAAAATTTGTTTTATGGCAGTTCAAGAAAACAGCTGGAAGAAACAAATTGGAAACTTCACTTTTTGTGAATCATGTGATACCTACAGTAAAATGTATTGACCTATTGGAAGACATTCATCCGTGATCGACCACAATAACATTAAGTTATTGCCATAAAACCAAATTCTGCACCCAGTATGGACCTACGGGCACCAGTTGTGGGTATGACCGCTCCAAACGTATCTCTAAAAAATTAAGGTCTCTCAAAAATATTACAAAGGAACAAAGTCATATTCAATGCGCAACGCTGATCTAGATATTGAATCAGTATAGAAAGAAGTCGAACAAGGTCCTTAAATGCACAACGCTTCTCAACCACGTTAGCTTAGAAACAACCGAATTTATAAATACAGGCAGTGTAATCAGGAGATTTAGGCGGATAAAATATGTTGATCTATAAAAATTAGCTAAGTCAATATATTTTCTAACAAAAAAGTTCAGAAATTCTACAAACGAGGGATCTTTCGATTAGTCGAATGGCTAGGCACATTCACATTCGGTTGGCAAAAGTCATTGCTCTCGGGAGGTGTTTTAGATCGGCTGAAAGGCCTTCCCTATTGTCGAAGCATCTCTCGCGTACCTACTAGTTCTCGAATGACTTTCGATGATTTTCCCTTCCAGCGAACCTCCAAAAACAAACAAAAAAAAAATGGTTCGTATTTTGTTCATGACAATTTTAATAGTTTTCAATTTGGCAAATAATGCCTGATTTGTAAAATAGACAGGACAGTCGTCAAATTTAAATAATTAACAGTGCATGGAAATTACACATATTTTCAAAGATCATCTGCTGGTATTGCTTGAACAAAACTGGGTAGAAAAATATTCTTGAGGAAAAAACAATTTTATACGTGCGAAACACTTATTATTCTCTTAAGGAAACATATGAAATTCCAATAAATTTCTAAACCGCATCCCACAAATCATTTTTCACACTGAAATGTCAAAAAATTAATGAGACGGACAATAAAATCCAAGTGAAAAGCTGCGGAGAGATTTTAGTATCGCCACCTACGACTCAGTTTTGGAAGCGATATTTTCCACTCGAACTGCGTACCGCCCAGTGAAATTTTCATTTGGAAAATTCATTTTGACATTTCGCAGTGAAAAATTTGTATGAAAAATTGGATTTCACTTGAACTGCGTACCAGCCTTTACACGATACTGTGACTAAGGGCTTGTTTCACCATACACCATTTAGGTTACACGATACCTTCCACGCCACAATATATTCTACTATACATTTTAGTTTCGATTCTTTCCCTTGCAGTTTAAAGAAAATAAATTCATTAATTGATTTTCAATTATTACAAATGGGTTGGTCATCAGAATTTCTAAAAAAAATATTTGATGTCCTATTATTTGTTGAGGGCTATGAAGGTTGTTAATTTGAAATTCGTTTGTTTATTAAATTGTTGCAAATTTTGTTAAAAATATAATTTTCCCCGCTTTTTGTTTTCTGTTATTACACGGTTACTTCATAAAAATATTATCACCCCTATCGGGAATAATATTTCCCCCAGAATGTTTTCTATTCAGCAATCTAATTTACATTGCTGACAAGGGAAACACTTCCATCGGAACTTATTTGCGATTGCCCTGTATAATTCATAAATTATACCCACTCAGAAATGTTCATGAGTCTTAATATTCCTCAGTTCTTCGCTTTGAATCCGTTGACTTTTTTTCTGTCGACATTCGCGGGCAAAATAACTTTTCGCCAAAAACAACAAACGAAAACAAAAACAATAATAATTGTAAAAACAAAAATGTTTTATTTTATTTCCACTAATGAATATTTCTACCATTTTGCAAAATACGTTTTCGTGGTGAAATAAAACAAAAAATATTAACTGTAGGAACGCATCCATCAGCTGATCGAAATCACGAAATACACTAAAATCAGTCAGTGTTCTTAGCATTCTCTCTTTATTTTTCCCACGAAGCTAGGACATTTTTTCCCTTTTCACCGAACTCAAATCAACTCGATTTGTTTATGAAAAAATATGTCTTGTAAAAGTAAAGTTGGTATTTTTCGGAAAGTAATTCACATTAAATTAATCTTGAGTATAAAAATCGCAGTTTGTTAACTTTATAATGATTATTTCTTGGTTCTAGAAATCTTTTGCTAAAAGAGGAATCTCTTTTTATAGGCATTTAGTGTGTTGCATTATAGTTCGAACGTTTTTTCGTCAGATTCATGATACTTAAACAATTTTGATGATTTATTTTTGTTTTGTACGAATCGTTTTACGGGCAACAAAATTTCCGCAAAAGGTAGAAATTCCACGATGTATGATGACTGCTAAGTGTCAGTATTTCATTATACCCCCTCCATTCCCATTTTTTTTGTTTTGTTGCTTCACACGTATTCACGGATATGAAATTTAAAAGAGAATTTTTCTTTCAAAATTTGCGGAGGGAATCGGGACGGGAGTTGATGGTCTTATTCAATGCCCAATTCACAAAGTCGCGTTGAACGCGTGCGTGCGTCGTCGAGCTTTGACACGCTTTATCGAAACTTTACGATTTTAAGTGCCATGCCAAAGCCAAAGCGCGCGAGCAACAATTTTGTAAAACGAAATGCTGCTTTGAAGCGAATGCGCGTTGAGAGAGTAGAGTATTCCCCGAAATGGAAAAAAAATCATATACCTATAACTATAACAGCATAACAAGCAAAGAACAACCTTAAAGTGGATACACGACCAATGATTAATATTTTTTATCAAAGAAAAACATAAAAAATCAGTAATTGCTCAAGAAAAAAATAGAATACGTCATTTACACACACTAAATTTATTAATCGACATTGAAAAAATAGAAAAGTGTTCTTTAAAATAAAAATTTGTGGATCTGTGCCACTCCATTTAATCAAACGCGCGTAATAGTAGAAAGTAGCTCTACTCAGGCGTCGCGTTGAACTTTACGATATTTACGATCTAAAGTCGACTCAACGCTTAAAGCTGTATTTTGTGTACCTAGCAGCATATGAACGCTTTGTTTCTACATAATCTGTCAACGCACGCGCGCGTCAACGCTACATTGTGAATTCGGCATAAATACTTAGTTTATGGTTCAGGCGTGAAGAGCATTCATAATTATTCTTTTTTGTGTTTATTGCGTTAAACAATTCTGTGGCTGTGCGAACTTCAAATCAAGTGGAGAAATTAATCAAATATTAATTTTTAAAACTTAAAGGCTGGTACGCAGTTCAAGTGAAATCCAATTTTTCATACAAATTTTTCACTGCGAAATATCAAAATGAATTTTCCAAATGAAAATTTCACTAGGCGGTACGCAGTTCGAGTGGAAAATATCGCTTCCAAAACTGAGTCGTAGGTGGCGATACTAAAATCTCTCCGCAGCTATTTCACTTGGTTTTTATTGTCCGTCGCATTAATTTTTTGACATTTCAGCGTGAAAAATGATTTGTAGGATGCGGTTTAGAAATTTATTGGAATTTCAGATGTTTCCTTAAGAGAATAATAAGTGTTTCGCACTTATAAAATTGTTTTTTCATTGAATATAGTGCAATAATGTTAGGTGTTCAAATATTTGGTGGCATGGATGAAATTTTCCATAAAGGCTGGTACGCTGATCGAGTGAAGTGAAATTTTCACTCCTCTCCAAAAAGTGCTGTGAAATAGAAAGTGAAATATTTTGTTGGAGATTTTGGTTGGAGAAATTTATGCAGGGTGCCTGAGCTCAAAAGTTTTTTTTTTTGTTGCAGTTCAAGAATATCTTAGGTTACCTAGGTATAGAATAAAGAATACTCCAATATTCAACTCTCGCACTTTTATTTTACTAGACAAGAAAACAGCTGGAAGAAACAAATTGGAAACTTCACTTTTTGCGAATCATGTGATGCAGTAAAATGTATTGACTTATGGAAGTTATTGCTATAAAACCAAATTCTACAACCATTATGGACCTACGGGCACCAGTTGTGGGAATGACCGCGCCAAACGTATTTCTAAAAAATTAAGGTCTTTCAAAAATATTACAAAGGAACATAGTCATAGCCAATGCACTTTGGTACACGCACAACGCTGATCTACATACGGATCTAGATATTGAAACCTGATTGAAACAGTGGAGAAATAAGTCG
Source organism: Cheilosia vernalis (assembly GCA_949126925.1). Taxonomy (NCBI): domain Eukaryota; kingdom Metazoa; phylum Arthropoda; class Insecta; order Diptera; family Syrphidae; genus Cheilosia; species Cheilosia vernalis. The sequence continues at coordinate 50,197,057 of OX421358.1, forward strand.
AACAATTTGCTTAAATGCAGAGCTTTTCAACGACGTTAGCTTAGAAACAACTGAATTATTAAAAATACAGGCAGTGTAATAAGGAGATTAAGGCGGATAAAACATGTTGATCTCTAAAAATTAGCTAAAGGCTGGTACGCTGATCGAGTGAAGTGAAATTTTCACTCCTCTCCAAAAAGTGCTGTGAAATAGAGAGTGAAATATTTTGTTGGAGATTTTAGTTGGAGAAATTTATGCAGGGTGACTGAGCTCAAAAAAAAATTGTTTTGTGGCAGTTCAAGAAAACGAAGAAACAAATTGGAAACTTCTCTTTTTGTGAATCATGTGATACCTACAGTAAAATGTATTGACCTATTGGAAGACATTCATCCGTGATCGACCACAATAACAATAAGTTATTGCCATAAAACCAAATTCTGCAACCAGTATGGACCTACGGGCACCAGTTGTGGGTATGACCGCTCCAAACGTATTTCTAAAAAATTAAGGTCTTTCAAAAATATTACAAAGGAACAAAGTCATAATCAATGCACAACGCTGATCTAGATATTGAATCAGTATAGAAAGAAGTCGAACAAGTTCCTTAAATGCACAAAGCTTCTCAACCACGTTAGCTTAGAAACAACCGAATTTATAAATACAGGCAGTGTAATCAGGAGATTAAGGCGGATAAAACATGTTGATCTATAAAAACTAGCTAAGTCAATATATTTTTTAACAAAAAAGTTCAGATATTCTACAAACGATTGATCTTTCGATTAGTCGAACGGCTAGGCGCAATCACTGTCGGTTGTCAAAAGTCAGTGCCCTCGGTAGGTGTTTTAGGTCGGCTGAAAGGTCCTCCCTATTGTCGAAGCATCTCTCGCGTACCTTCTAGCTCTCGAATAACTTTCGATGATTTTCCCTTCCAGCGTGTTGGGACTTCGGACAAAAACCAGACAAACGGAAAAAGAATGCGACAACGGTTAAAAATTCAATGCAAACAGAGCTGCTTTATTACGTGAACTGAAAGAGCATGGACATTGCAGTTTTGCTTTATATAGTGTTCGTGTTAACATGTGTTGGTCTTATATAAATCTATGTTATGTATAACAAACAAAGAACACTAACACCTTCTCTCAAAACTGACTTCTAAAAACAAATTTATAAATTCATTATTAAGCGAATATTAATATAATACTTTAATAAAGGAAAAAAAGGTTATTAATTCATTAAACAATATTAAAGTTACTACATTTTTAAGACTTTAAACCTAACATACTACTGAATTGCCTGTGTTTTATTTTCTTTAAATTTTTCGTAAATATATCTGCGGTCATTTCGGTGGTAGGTATGTACTTCAATACAAGTAACTCCTTCTCTGCAACATCACGGACATAGTGCGCCTTGATATCGATGTGTTTCGTACGGTTGTGGAAGATAGGGTTTTTTGCCAGCTTCTGTGAACTCAGGTTGTCGCTAAAAAGCTCAGTTGGGCCGTCAATAAGTCCGATAAAGCCCATCTCTTCCAGAAATCGTCGAAGATATACTATTTCCTTTGAAGCTGTGGAAAGGGCAACATATTCCGCTTCGGTGCTGCTGAGAGCTACGGTTGACTGTTTTTTGCTGTCCCATAATATGGCTGCACCAGCTAGGAAAAATGCAAATCCCGTATATGATTTTCGGTCAATGCAGTTCCCACCCCAATCAGCATCTACATAACCCTTAAGCTTCATACCAGTCTGGAAATAGTAAAGTTTCATATTAAGTGTAGTTTTTAGGTACCTTAACAAATGCTTTGCAGAATTCAAATGCTAAACATGAGGGTTTGTGTTAAACTGAGCAAGTTTGAACACAGAATGAATAATATCTGGTCTCGTACAGACGCCCAAGTACGTCAATGAACCGATCAATGACTGGAAATTCTTTGGATCTACCTTCTCACAATGTGAACAGTCATCACATTTCTTGAAATTGGTCCCTGGTTCCAGCGGCGTTGTACAGCTTCTACAATCCATCATTTCGAAGTCCGCTAAGAGATTCAAAATTAACTGCCGTTGCGAAATCTGGATTCCATCGTCTCCTCTTGTGATTTCAATACCTATGAAGTGGTCGGCTGGACCTTTATCGATCACTTCAAACTTCTCACCAATTTGTTGTTTGATTCTTTCCAAATTTTCAAGATTGGAACACGCGATTAGTATGTCGTCGACGTACACGGCTACTAAATTAATTTCACCAGGCCTCCTCTGCACATAAACACATGCGTCCCCGTTGCACTTGTTAAATCCAATCTGTTTGAGAGAAGAATCCAGTTTCTTGTTCCAGTTACGACCAGATTGCTTCAGTCCGTAAATCGCCTTCCTCAATCTGCATACTTGCTTTTTGTTATTTTCGTCGGTGAAGCATTCTGGTTGAAACATAAACACCTCCTCATCTAGCGCGCCATTTAAATACGCTGATACGACGTCCATTTGATGGACAAACAGTTGATATTCCGCGGCCAAGGCAAGGATAAGTCGTATTGAAGAATATCTCACCACAGGTGAAAATATTTCATTGTAGTCCACTCCATATTGTTGACTACAGCCCTTTGCAACGAGTCGTGCCTTGTACTTAATTGGGGCACCCTCTTTATTGCGTTTGATATTAAAAACCCACTTCGATTTAATAACTCGCCGGTTAGCAGGGGCCTCGGTTAGTTCCCAAGTTTCATTTTTTCTTAAAGACTCGTATTCGGATGTCATTGCGGCTCTCCATTTTTCCGCATCTGGACCAGACATTGCTTCTTCCACCGTGAGTGGGTTGGGTGTTCTGTCCTTAAAGAAATTTAAAACATGAGGACTATTTACCTGTTTTTCAGAACGGAGTTTTGAACGATACTCTTTTGCCTTTTCTATATTTGCTTTTCTAGTTTCAGCAGACTTTTCACTTCTTTTGGTACCAACAGCGACTACAACATTGCCAACAGCACCTGCACCTGCAGCATTTCCAGCATCAACAGCATATTCTCCAGCGTCAGCATCTGCAGCTTCTTCATCACCTGCAGTTTCACCAGCGTCACCATCTGCAGCTTCTTCATCACCAGCGTCTGGTGTACTCTCGCCACGTCCAACATCACCAAAACAGCCACCATAATTATTGTCATCGACACAACTTCCAAAACTAGAATTAGCATCAGTGGAAATCTCGTAATCCATTTCAGGCTCCGCTTTAAATATATTTTTATCCGAAGATGTATTTTTACTAACTTGATTTTCCTGTTCATCTAAGAATGTTGTTGAGCTAATATTTTCTAATTGTAAGAACCTAACGTCTCGACCTATCACGACTGTATTTCGCTTTGGGTCGTATAGTCTGTATCCTTTTGCTTCATTGGCGTAGCCCACCATGTAACATTCAACACCCTTGGCTGCGAATTTCGACTTACGTGGTGATTTGTCGAGCAGTATTCCGCGTCTTCCAAATACTTCAAAGTGAGACACGTTTGGTTTCTTACAGTTCCAGGCTTCATGTGGGGTTACACCTAAGAGGATCTTCGTGGGTGCACGGTTACGCAAATAAGCGGCGGTATTTACGGCTTCGGCCCACAAGAATTCTGGCAACTTGGAATCCAACAACATACACCGACTCATTTCAATTAGAGTTCGATTAAGGCGCTCCGCTATACCGTTTTGCTGCGGTGTATATGCGACTGTAAATCGCCTGGCGATTCCTTCACGTTTTAAAAAACAAGCAAATTCGCGACTGACGTATTCGCCTCCATTATCCGAGTGTAGCGCTTTTATTTTCTTACCGGTTTCAAGTTCGACTTTCGCTTTAAATATTTTAAATGTTTCAAAAACATCACTCTTATTTTTTATAAAATAGATGAAAATTTTACGGCTAAAATCATCCACGAACGACACCATATACTTTGCACCGCTAAGGGATGGCGTGGGCATCGGGCCGCACACATCGCTGTGAATAATTTCTAAAATCGAATTACTTGATTTCTCCGAAGATTTTGGGAAAGGCAACGTATTTATTTTACCTTTAAGGCATATATCGCACTCTAATTTAGCCGTTGTTTTTATATTTAATCCACGCACCATATTTTGTTTTGCTAATAATTCTAGGCTTCTATAATTTAAATGTCCATATTTACGATGCCACTCAATAATGTTCGTATCATTTACCTTCGCGACGCACAACCTATTTTGCATTTTCTCTGGTACATATGTAAATAAATCCCCCGTTCGTTTCGCTCGCAACACATCTACACCGGTCACAGGGTTTGTTATTTTTGCAAAATCTTTCTCGAAATTTACTTTGCACGATCCAGTTAATTTGCTCACTGACAAGAAGTTCATTTTCAAGTTGGGAACATATAGAACGTTGTGTAAGTAGATGTTTGCAGTTTTCGTCTTTAAACATACAACACCAACACCATTGTATATAGAGACTATAGTAGTACTATCACTTCGACGAGAAGATCATTGCGCCACCATCGGCACTGTACGAAAGCTGAAATATTTTAGAGGGTGAATTTCACAGATATCGTTGGTTTAGTTTAGTTGGCGCAGAAACCTCGATGGTGGCGGTTGTATTGCTGTCAGCGCTGGTGGCTGCTATATTTTTTTTTAAATAGAAAAACCACCCGAGTGAATGCGTATGCATTTGCGACGCTGTTTTATGATATGCTTTCCCTTTCCGATTTCAGAGTGTAGACGAGGGGTGGGTTTTGTAATCTATTCTTTCTCTCGTTTTTTGGTTCGGTTTCATAATTTTTCAGGTTTGTCGTCTGTTGCTTTTATGAATGAGACGAGCAGGTACCTACTTTGTGTGTAGTTGGATGTGCATTTATTCTTCTTTGGAAGAATTTCTGCATTACGATCTACGAAATTTTGAAATTGTGGTTTGAATTGCAAATTACACTTGTATCTTTTATGGGCATATGATTGATTGTCCTGATTTACTAATTGTATATCTAATTTGCTATGGGGTAGAATCGTGCAGGGGAAAAAATATTTAAAAAGTAAAATAAAGTTAATTGATGTATGGTCTCAGTTATGAGTTATTAGTAAAAAATATCGGTGACCCTATGTATAACTTATTATGTATAAACAGGTGGATAGGTCGTCATTTCTGAAATAGTATTAACGTTGTTTCATCTCTCTTCCCATGCTATTTTTCATACTTTATTTAACTAAAGACTCGTTTCAGAATACTTAATAAAGGCATAAAAATAATATTGATTCATAAACCGAACTCTAACCTGTGTTGATGCGTATTGTCCCTATAATATTTTATAACGGAGAAATCAGAACAATGGCATTAATTTTCCTAAATAAGTATATAAGTACGGCTTCGAGTGTACGGTTTAAAAAACGTACTGTTTTGCGGTCATCCGTTTTATAATTACGTTTTCTGTTTTAGTGCTATGGTGTACTTCTTAGAAGAGGTCATAAATCTAGAATCTAAGAATTGTCTAGGTATTAACCCTTATAGGATATTGCCGCTAATTTATGTTTTTACATAATCTGGAAAAACCCAAGCTGAACTTATTCTTCCCAGAATAAGTGCAAATACAGGTAGTTAGGAAAGTTTTGTGGGGTTTTCATTCCCAAATGCATGCCTCTATTTTTTACATTTCTCAGAAATAGAAGAATAATTTAGAATTCAGGTACCTAGTTGTAAATATATTTAATTTTTTACGGTTTTGGGTTTCTCTTTTTATTTCGGGTAAAACCACCATTCTTTATTTTGTTTACCTATAGGTAAATTTTTCGCCACTCTATTGGTTCCAGATATCGAACCAAATTCATTGAAAATTTATTTAAACGCTTGGCAGTTAGTGTATAGAGTCAGTCTTATTTTTCGAATAATTCGACTAGCTCGCAATATTTGGAGTGCATAAAAAATTGATTTCATTCATTGATTCAAGTAAACTAACTAAAAAACATAGATAATATTAGCTTTTTTGTGCGAGTGTGTGTGATTCAGATTTTGAAATAAACAGTCGTGCGTGCATACGAGTTTAATAAAAAAAACAAGTTCAAAAAGATTTAAACCTTAAAGTGCCAACTGTCAAATTTGAAAAAATTGTAAAAAAAATGAATGCAATTTTCACAATGCATTTTCCTGAGGACCGTTAGCAAGAAAACTTGGTTGAAACCCTATTGTCACAGTTGATATACCAGTTTGAACTGACAAAACTGATGACGTGTCCTATCTTCAGCCATAGTGAAAAAATAATTAAATTTATATTGATTGGTCTAGTCAAATTTTATTTAAGGAAAAATAATAAGGATTTAATTGCACATTCAAGCAAAAAAAAATGTGGTTAGGTAAATAAATGTTTGTATTTAAAGCAGCCTTTTTTTTTAAATGTTTATTATACTGCTTAATTGATACATAGGTACATAACTCATATATTCAAAATTCTTCCCCGGTTTTCAGGGAGGACTAGGCCTACTGGAGAAAAAATCATTAAAAAAAATCGCATCTAATGTTCAACACCTTGCGTGATGTGGAAGAGAACCTGTCTAATGAATTGATAACAACTTCTTTATTATTCTGTGTTTAACAACTGTTTTTATTTTTTCATTTTTTAGATTATTACAATTGATTAGGTATTACAATTTCAAAACAGATCCCTAAATAAAAATGCTTAAAGGTATTCCATTTGCATTCAAATATCTCCAAGAACGAATTTTCAAATCTAAAATAAAAGATCAACCGTCATCTCATCATAAAACGCAACGCGACAGAATCGTTTCTTTCATAAGTGCAAATATCTAGATTTGCCTTTCATACGACCAAAATTACAAATTAGAAATTTCTCATAGTTTCTTTTCCACACAAACTACTCATACATGAAACCCTCATTGTGTGAGTAACACAGAGAACGATCCCAAATGAAGTTTTCGCCCCTTTATTTGCTACCTACCCACCGCCACCAGCCACCACCAACAACTGTTTCGCTTCACTAATCACAACAACAAGTTCTCATATTTTCTTTCTGTTTTGGTTCGAAAAGAAACTAAGCAAAATGCCAAAATTCACAACGCTATCTGTCGGTAGAAGCGGTCAAGAAAATTTTCGTGTTGATGATAGTACTATTGACGAATGTACAAGTTGGCCTGCGATATCTGGTGGCAAAGAAAAGAACCCTATCAGACATACAGAAATCTGTCATCGGTAAGCGGTACATGTATTTTTGCAAAAGTAATTTATTTATTTTATAAATGAAAAACTATTTTAATTGATATAAATGCCTTGTCAGTCTAAAATCCAAGTATTGTTTAGGGAAAATAAAATAACCCCGGGTCAATAAATTATGTTTGAATCGTTTAAAAGTGTAATGAAAAATTTGTGTTGGTTTCGTATAAATTTTTTTTTTTTGGATTATACTATTTTTTAACTGTTTAAAGTTCTTTAAATTGTTGTTAATATTATATTTATTGTGCAGCATTAGGTATCTATTATTGTGCAGCTGACGCAACTAGCCGAGATTTATCTTAAACTTCCTCGATATGATAATTTTGGAAGGTTTCTGCTGGGAAATGCTACTGCGAGCAAACGCGTGCAGTATGTTTTATTATCTCTTGCAATTGGCTTTAATATATCGCCTTCTTTAAAATGTAAACTACATATTTTAAAGAACTTAGGAAAATATTTTCCCATGCGAAGAACAATTGACCACTTTTTTTTAAAAGGAATCGAGTTTTTAACTTCTTTTGGATTTTTGTACATGGTTATACCATGTTCTCTATATGAGTTGCACTGGGATACACCACAATGAGACACTCGATCCAACACTTTTTCTTTATTTTTCAACACTGTAAACTATTTAGAAATTTATTTGTATGTTTTTAATAGACAAATGTATTTATTTGCCACAATATTTAAATATTAAATCTCGCTTAGCTTCTTTTACGTATATTTTTTCGCTGATCTGTCAAACTTGTATGTCTAGTAGGGTTCAAATTATAGCCGCTAGGGTACACCCTCCATTTCTCAATAGTCTCTATATACAATGCCAACACCTTCCGAGTATATGTAATTGTCTCCAGCCAACTCGATTTTTTCTTTGTGTATTTTTATGTTGCTAAACATTTCTTTGCTGCAACAAATTTTTGAGACGTCGACCCACTGTCAAGAACCCAGACTGAACTGTTCAACTCTGTGTATGAGTTGGAGAGGTGAAGCATTGCACAGTTAATATTTTGTTTGCTTGCACTATTTACTGGGCAAGTAGATGCATAATGTCCTCTCTTGTGACACTATAGCATTTACCTCGCTGTTTCGCCGTTTTTTTTTTGTTGTTGCTGCGGGTGATACTTTTGCTTGTTAGCAAAAAACGCAGTTTCATGCACGTCATCATCGAGCTTGGCTTCGTTCTCCCTTCGCTTTTCCTCTTCCAGCAACTTAATTTTTAATGCTACTGTGGTTGGCAACTTGTCCCTCGATTCTATAGCTATTACAAAGTTATCGTATGTCTTCGGCAGGCTGCAGAGGATAATAATGGCTAGCAATTCGTCTTGCAACTTAATTTCCAGCTCACCCAGTTTTTCGAACAAATCGAAAAATTTATTTAAATGGTCAGACATCGATGACCCTTCGCTCATTTTTAAATTTACCAACGATTTAAATACGGTTACTTTCCTCGCCGGTCCACTTGGCGAGTGCATCTCATGCAATCGCGTCCATGCATCTTTGGATGTGGTTGCGTTCTTAATGTGGAGCAATTGTGCAGACTTGACACACAAGACCAATGTAGCGAGTGCCTTTGCATCCTTGGCCTTCCATTCGGCCAACTCAGCTGCACCTACAGGGGCAACGTTTTCACCCGAAACAAAACCCCACAGACCACAATGAACCAAAACCGATCTCATTAAAATTTTCCACGAATCGTAATTAGAGTCGTCTAATTTATCGATTTGGTATAACGCGGAACTCATTTCGATTTTTGATGGAAAAAAAATAAAAAATTAGTTGCGAATCAAAAAATTATTATTATTGTCTCTTGACGAGCCTGGGCCCATAACCTTTGTTGGGACTTCGGACAAAAACCAGACAAACGGAAAAAGAATGCGACAACGGTTAAAAATTCAATGCAAACAGAGCTGCTTTATTACGTGAACTGAAAGAGCATGGACATTGCAGTTTTGCTTTATATAGTGTTCGTGTTAACATGTGTTGGTCTTATATAAATCTATGTTATGTATAACAAACAAAGAACACTAACACAGCGAACCTCCAAACACAAAAAAAAAAATGTTTCTGTATTTTGTTAATGACAATTTTAATAGTTTTCAATTTGGCAAATAATGTCTGATTTGTAAAATAAAAAGGACAGTCGTCAAATTTAAACAATTAACAGTGCATGTAAATTATACATATTTTTAAAGATCATATGCTGGTATTGCTTGAACAAAACTGGGTAAAAAAATATTCTTGAGGCACCCTGCTTATGGAAAAGGTCATCCGTGCCACGAACTATTTGTACACCTAACATTATCGCACTATATTCAATGAAAAAACAATTTTATAAGTGCGACAAACTTATTATTCTCTTAAGGAAACATCTGAAATTCCAATAAATTTCTAAACCGCATCCTACAAATCATTTTTCACGCTGAAATGTCAAAAAATTAATGCGACGGACAATAAAAACCAAGTGAAATAGCTGCGGAGAGATTTTAGTATCGCCACCTACGACTCAGTTTTGGAAGCGATATTTTCCACTCGAACTGCGTACCGCCTAGTGAAATTTTCATTTGGAAAATTCATTTTGACATTTCGCAGTGAAAAATTTGTATGAAAAATTGGATTTCACTTGAACTGCGTACCAGCCTTAAGCAGGGTGCCTCAAGAATATTTTTCTACCCAGTTTTGTTCAAGCAATACCAGCAGATGATCTTCGAAAATATGTGTAATTTCCATGCACTGTTAATTATTTAAATTTGACGACTGTCCTGTCTATTTTACAAATCAGGTATTATTTGCCAAATTAAAAACTATTAAAATTGTCATAAACAAAATACAAACCATTTTTTTTTTTGTGTTTTTGGAGGTTCGCTGGAAGGGAAAATCATCGAAAGTCATTCGAGAACTAGTAGGTACGCGAGAAATGCTTCGACAATGATAAGGCCTTTCAGCCGATCTAAAACACCTCCCGAGAGCAATGACTTTTGCCAACCGAATGTTCATGTGCCTTGCCATTCGACTAATCGAAAGATCCCTCGTTTGTACAATTTCTGAACTTTTTTGTTAGAAAAATATTGACTTAGCTAATTTTTATAGATCAACATGTTTTATCCGCCTTAACCTCCTGATTACACTGCCTGTATATATAAATTCGGTTGTTTTTAAGCTAACGTGGTTGAGAAGCGTTGTGCATTTAAGGAACTTGTTCGACTTCTTTCTATATTGATTCAATATCTAGATCAGCGTTGTGCATTGAATATGATTTTGTTCCTTTGTAATATTTTTGAAAGACCTTAATTTTTTAGAAATACGTTTGGAGCGGTCATACCCACAACTGGTGCCCGTAGGTCCATACTGGTTGCAGAATTTGGTTTTATGGCAATACCTTATTGTTATTGTGGTCGATCACGGATGAATGTCTTCCAATAGGTCAATACATTTTACTGTAGGTATCACATGATTCACAAAAAGTGAAGCTTCCAATTTGTTTCTTCCAGCTGTTTTCTTGAACTGCCACAAAACAATTTTTTTTTTTTGAGCTCAGTCACCCTGCATACATTTCTCCAACTAAAATCTCCAACAAAATATTTCACTCTCTATTTCACAGCACTTTTTGGAGAGGAGTGAAAATTTCACTTCACTCGATCAGCATACCAGCCTTTAAAGCTGAAAAGTTTTTTTTTTTTTTTTTTTTTGTGGCAGTTCAAGAAGAGCTTATGTTACCTATAAAATAAATAATACTCCAATATTCAACTCTCGCACTTTTTTTTTACTAGACAAGAAAACATCTGGAAGAAACAAATTGGAAACTTCACATTTTGTGAATCATGTGATACCTACAGTAAAATGTATTGACCTATTGGAAGACATTCATCCGTGATCGACCACAATAACAATAAGTTATTGCCATAAAACCAAATTCTGCAACCAGTATGGACCTACGGGCACCAGTTGTGGGTATGACCGCTCCAAACGTATTTCTAAAAAATTAAGGTCTTTCAAAAATATTACAAAGGAACAAAGTCATATTCAATGCACAACGCTGATCTAGATATTGAATCAGTATAGAAAGAAGTCGAACAAGTTCCTTAAATGCACAACCGAATTTATAAATACAGGCAGTGTAATCAGGAGATTAAGGCGGATATATTTTCAATATATTTTCTAACAAAAAAGTTCAGAAATTCTACAAACGAGGGATCTTTCGATTAGTCGAATGGCTAGGCACATTCACATTCGGTTGGCAAAAGTCATTGCTCTCGGGAGATGTTTTAGATCGGCTGAAAGGCCTTCCCTATTGTCGAAGCATCTCTCGCGTACCTACTAGTTCTCGAATGACTTCCGATGATTTTCCTTCCAAAAACACAACAAAAAAAATTGGTCCGTATTTCGTTCATGACAATTTTAATAGTTTTCAATTTGGCAAATAATGCCTGATTTGTAAAATAGACAGGACAGTCGTCAAATTTAAATAATTAACAGTGCATGGAAATTACACATATTTTCAAAGATCATCTGCTGGTATTGCTTGAACAAAACTGGGTAAAAAAATATTCTTGAGGCACCCTGCTTATGGAAAAGGTCATCCATGCCACCAACTATTTGTACACCTAACATTATTGCACTATATTCAATGAAAAAACAATTTTTTAAGTGCGAAACACTTATTATTCTCTTAAGGAAACATCTGAAATTCCAATAAATTTCTAAACCACTTCCTACAAATCATTTTTCACGCTGAAATGTCAAAAAATTAATGCGACGGACAATAAAAACCTAGTGAAATAGCTGCGGAGAGATTTTAGTATCGCCACCTACGACTCAGTTTTGGAAGCGATATTTTCCACTCGAACTGCGTACCGCCTAGTGAAATTTTCATTTGGAAAATTCATTTTGACATTTCGCAGTGAAAAATTTGTATGAAAAATTGGATTTCACTTGAACTGCGTACCAGCCTTAAGCGATGAATCGTTCACATTATTTTATTTATTTAATGTAATTTATTCATCTACGGATATAAAATCTTACAGATTACTAACAATTCATAATATGTATATTATAGGTATAGATAATTTAGGCTAATGTACAATATTTTTGGGAAGGTTGGCCACGTCTGATTCGGGCAGCGAAGAAGACGAACGCAATTTGTTCTGTGAAAGACGGCAATACAAGATGCTTGCAATAACAACTGGAAATGTTTATGATTTGTTTTGTTATTTGTATTCTTCCTTTTATGACCTTTGCAAAAAGATCTAGAAATATTTATGATCCTTTCTAATAACTTTTTCTTTTAGGTAGGTACCTATATTTTGTATTTTCTGTTTTATGATGCTTGTAAAAGTATCTGGAAATGTTTATAAAAATTATTGTTGTTTATTTTCCCTAATATTAAGATAAAAACGTTTTGTTCAGAAATTATAAATATAAATATTCCGTAGAAAAAATAAACTTAATTTTAAAATATGCTGTCAGCATAGAGTGGTACGATCATTACCACATGCTTTCCATCCACTGCTTCAATGCAGTTTCGAAATGGCCACAGTTCGTTAAATTTGGTAGCAACAGAATCCCAGGACCCCAATTCTCGAAAATTCTCGAATACGTTTTTCAGTCAAAATCTCCGATGCTATGCGAAAAACTGAAATTTGCAATTCTCGAAACCCGCATACGATAATTTCTCTTCGAATTGTACTCGTCTGCATTTTCCATGCGGATTTGCGCCTCGCATACGGAATTGTGAGTTTGACACTTCAATACTTCAAATAACGGTTTGTGTTATTGTATATTTCCATTGCGCCTAACTGCTCCATTGCCAAATCAACAAATGCTAAATTGCTAAGCCCAAATCACCCAAAGAATCCATTGCAAAAACACTTAAATGTTCACTAAACATACTACAAGTATTTTTTTATATCTCTTGTTTTTGTCAATCAAAAATATTAATACGAAACCAATTTAAATTTGAATATTGGGAATTGATGGGAATTGATGGTTGTGAAAAACCTGTAAAAAATCGGTTACTTGACGTACTCAAAAATTCTACCTCATTCTAGATGTGAATATAATTTTCGCATAGGTGGAAAAGAAAGCCGAACAGCTTTGAGAATACCAATTTTTTCCGTATACGAAAATTTCAGGCGGATTTGCTCGTACATATACGAATTATGCTATGCGGAATTCGAGAATTGGGGTCCAGGTGCGCTTTGCGCATGCCTGCAAATTTTGACATTAAATGTTCATTTCTTGCAAAACGTGTATTGATGAAATTATTTACAACATGAAATCAAACGCGAATTGTATTTACCTATAATGAAAGTTGTGAAAAATGTTTACTTTTTCTTCAAAAATCGTAAGTGCTTGCTATTTATTGCCATATAAAAAATAATATTTAATTATAAAACAGAAATTGCGATATCACAGAATGCTGCACATATTTAATATTTCTTTTCCTTTATATAAATCTCAAAAGGAAACAACATATACCGTGCCTAAAATTATATAGAAATAATGGAAGGAAGAGTATTATATGCCTTTCGGGGATGGATTGCTTTTGTGGCTTTCATGGACCTAGGAACAGCATTTCGTTGTTATGTCGAAAAGAGAAGTTTTCTCGCTCAAAGTTCGGATATGGATAACGTTGAAGGTAAGACATGAAAAAAATAATTTCGAATTATTTGCTGAATACTCTAATAAGCAGAACATAATTATTAAGTATGTCACATATGCACTTCTTCCCTTGTAATAGCAAACAATAATAGCATAGTCTTTATTTTTAGTTTTTCAATTAATAATGGTTTATTATGCCTAGCTAGCTTCGATTGGTAAATTTCTTTTGCATTGTACCTATCCAAAGAGTTCTGGTTTTTACCCGACTGTACAATACAAATGCATCTCATCTGTTTAAATTTACTCTGTAACTACTTCCACGGGGAAGACCTTTGATAAATTCTTTTTTTTTCAAGATTGTATAGAGTTCAAAAAGAACTCTTGATTACAATTGTAATAAAACTGACCTCATATTGTTTGACATCGGTGCAGTATGGATTTTAAATACTTTGAAAAACCGGTTGCACTGCGCCTTCCTGCAGTGTCGTCTAATTATTGTAATATCGTCTATTCCTTTTTCATATCACAACCTGACCTCGCCTAGTTTTAGTTACAGTTAGCACTCATTATGATAAAAATGAAAATTATATTTCACTAGCATTTATTTATTTAGTACGGTAATACTATGGGATATTCTGTATGTGTTGATGTTTATAGTTTTTTCTATTATAAATCAGACGCAATTAGCTCCACATATTACAGATTGGCAAAATAGAGTGATTTACAAAAACTGTTGTTTTGTTTAAGGCTGTTTTTCTAATTTCGGTTATATGATAGCACAACATCTTCTATCTTCTATACCTATATATAAAAATAAATTGCTGTGCGTTAGTCGGGTAAAGGCTCGAGAACTGCTCAACCGATTTGAATGATTTTTGATTCATTTTGTTGGTCTTGAAACAGGTATGGTTTAGGAAAAAATAAAAGTTGGAAAATTCTCAACAGGTGGCGTTGCAGGCACACATTTCATTTTTCATGGGGAAAAGCACTTTTAAAAAAAATAAACTGGATAGAAATCGAGTAGTGACACTTCCAAAACTAAAAGCAATTATTTTGAATTTTAAAAACAATTGTTGTTGTCAATTATTTTAATTACTTTCCAAGCAAATTGTTGTTGTCAACAATTTTTAATTTTTATTAAGTAGTTTGTCTATGTTTACTTTGTTACATTAAGTAACTTTTTAAAATGGTGTACGTAGATACGTGGATTTGTTTGATGGTGCATCCATCATTTTTGTTTGTCAAGCATTTTCAGGATCCTTGCATTAGTATGTGTGATCAAGTTGAAATGTAGGGATGATTGAGATGACGTGGACAATGATGACAAACAGCAGGAGTTGTTGAGCGTTTTGAGCTTTCACATAGGGTTTGTTACGAAAAATATGCGAGTAACAATCATGGTACTCTGCTCATTCGTGAGTAGGGCTATGCGGAGGGCAGCTCAAATGTACCATAACACCTTCGGTACCGGTGTGGAGAGAGAAGGCTTACCAACCAAGTTGATAGGTGTGGTTGGTTTTCCTCTTGGCTGTTAAAGTTAAAAATATATCGATTTGAGTTAATCCTATCCCTATTTTCTTCCTATACCTTTAGTACTCCCAATTTTAAAACATTCCAATTTTGTTTTTTCAGCTAAATTCAATTATTCTATAATATAATAATACAATAACAATAATATATACATAATTCCATCTTTTTTGGTTTGTTCGAATTAATAATCTTGTCGCCTCAATCCAACGAAACTTTGTATTGTATTGATTTGACTGTGAAGTCAAATGTCATGCAAGCGACGATTTTGAGGGGAAAATTCCGTGGCAAACATTCTCATTTGTAGGCGCAGTGGCTTAGTGGTTAGTGTGTTGGACTACTAAGCGAGCGGTTCAGGTTCGAATCCGGCAAAAACCCAATTTCCAACTCAGGGTTTTTTCACTGCGCCACCTCTCGCGAACGTCTGACAAACATCCGAGAGTATAAATGTCATGAAAGAGCTTCTCAATTAGCCGTTTGGAATCGGCATAAAATTGTAGATCCCTTCCATTCGTTCCAAAAATGAAAAACGAATGGTTGCGAGAAGCTAGGCCTAGGGTCCGTACGGACCTGTTGCGCCCAAAATTATATTATTATATAAACATTCTCATTTCCCATATTCAGAACGATTTGTCAAAGCGTCTTCAATTTCCCCTCAATTTTAAATTATTAGTCGCAAGGATAATCGCTGGATATTTGCCGCAACAATTATTGTTAATTCCCATATTTCTCATATGCTCAGTTGTAAAGCGCTTTAGTGAACAAACATAAGGTTCGCCAACACGTCAATCATTGATTGAAACACATCGACATTGATATATTTCAGTTATTTCTATTGGCCCTTAAGCTCAGTACGCAGATGACCCGAAACGGAAAATCCCATACAAAAGTGACACAACGAAATCATGAACGAAAAATTTCGCTCTCCTTTTAGTTTTGCAGTACGCAGCTGGTACGCAGATGCTGCGAAATGATGGCGGAAAAGTGGTTAGTTGTAGTAGATTGCTTGGTACAATTCACCACTCTCTTTTCGCACACGTTTATTGTCCGGGACATTATTTGCTTGCGAAAATTTGACATTTGTACTCCAGTGTTGCCAGATTTTATAAGAGGTATGGAGGCAGGTTGGAAAATTTTGGCGCCAAAAATACCCAAACTCATTGGCAGACTTATTGAATTGTTTAAGGACGACGATAAATGAAAAATAGGCGGTCATAGCACAAATTCAGACAGATGGAACAGTAAAGGAATTAAATATTTCAGTGGAATGATTTGTTTATGTTTTTTGTGGAATTAACTAAGAAGTTGATCGGAAAAAATTGTTCATACGGAAAAGTTTCTAAAATCTTTTTCTAGAAAATTTAAAGGTAATTTGCCAATATTTTTTTGATAAAATAACTTTATAATTCATAAGCAACATTTGAAGACCAAGAATGAGTTCAGCCATAAAGTTTAAGTGGTCAAAATAAACAAAAAAATGTTTACGGGTTCGTCATGCGAAAAGAATACGTTTGTTATTGAGGTACCTATGCATTTTTTTTATAAATACCTAACTAGCCAAAAAATCACGAAACTTTAAAGTAAATACCTATTCTAAAATAGGACAATTAACAAATGAAAATTTTAAGGAGGCAGCGAAAAGTTAGAGTAACCAAATCGGAGATAAATTGACAGTGATGGTAACACTGCTACTTGTGTAGCAGCTGATGAAAACCCCCACAAATTATTTTCCGCTGCCTTTTCGCAGACGTTTCGTTGTCCTTTTGGAGACCACCGGAAAATTTCGTTTCGGATCATCTGCATACTACGCTTTAGCAATAAAACATTAAATTTGACTTTCAGTTAGAATGTTGGTCGGTTGATAGGCAATTCTATCTTTTTTTATCTCTATAATCCAAGGTTTTGGTTTGGTGAGTAAATCAAGTAAATAATTGGAAAATAGTCATGACGCACAGTTGTAAATAAAAATTTGTAATGTGACTTTGATCAAAGAATGTACCAGACCAGATTTACCAAATTGAAAATGTATTTGTGTGAATTGATTGTAAAAAAAAACAATTCACATCAAATTATGCCTATTTTCTAAAAACTATTTCTCAAGTAACCGAATTATGCCTAGAAGGAACAATAATGCTGGAGCATCACTGATCAGCGCTGGCTTAAATATATAGTATCATTTTTTGTCACAAGCGTTTTTACTTTTTCGAATTTCCCCTTGCTTTATCTGTCAAATCATAACAATTTTTGTTTATTTAGTTCACATCATCGAAAACTTGAAGTTCACCACAGCCCACAGGTGAAACAACAAAATGCAGTCACAATAGCTAGCAGAAGTTGATTTTTGTTAATTTAGAGAAAAAGTGGACTTAAGGATCGAACTTTGTTCTTTTTCTTTTCTTTTTAAGTGCCATAGTAATTAATATAACTTTGGAATAAAGAATTTGAATTGAACGAATTGCATAAACAATTCTTTTTAATACTAATAATATAACTTTTAAATAAAGAATATGAATTGACCGAATTGCATAAACAAGCATGTGCAATTATTGTGCATTGTGCATGCTCGGAATTATTATTTTCATTACATAACGGGATTCTTTGCTGTGACATTGACGAGGGAGGACGTGAAAGTGTGCACGCAGCCATTGTGCCTACAAACTAAATTAAATTAAATAAATTTCTTTTTGTATTGTATTGTGTTCCATAGGAATATTTTCCCATTAAAATATTAACAAGGCTCAAAAGCCATCATTCAACTAAAAGTGTTAACGATATTTTAATTTCTGGATGACTCGACTATAGTCACATTTTCATGGATTAATTTTCCACGTGGTGGCAAAAGCGCTACTATACTGCGCACCCCAGTGTTATCCAGCCGCCATTTTTCATCCTGGTCTTCTGCGAGCACCATCGTAACAACTAAATTGACCCGTCAAATTCCTCGCCAACTTTAATATACTCCGACATTCCTTCACACTAATGCGGAAAATCCTAGCAGATAATTAAAGTGCCCTCGACACTACTGGCTTCAGCTCCGGGCAGCCCCAGTGTGGTGTCAGCAGCTGAAATTCTCATGCGAATAGGATCTAAAAATTCTAACCGTGCGATACCGAACAACCGTCTTAACGTCTCGCTCCATTCTTCCTCTTCAATGGACGAAACTCTTTCCACACAACCGGATCAGGAGGATGACTTCGTTGCCCCCCGTAAAAGGCAAAGGGGTAACACACACAACCCAAATAAAACCATCATTAACTTCATCGCTAATTCCTACGACAATGCCAACCGTTTTGCCCTCCTCGGGGATCTACCTATCAAAAGCTCAACGCACGCCACATCTGCAGCCGTTCCAGCCAAGCCGTCCACCAGCTCATCTACATTACCCAGTAAAGACGAAGCCTCATCTACAAGCGCCAACAGTAACAACACGAAGAGCCCGAATAGAGTTCCAGTTCATGAAATTTCTAATGTAAGTAGCAAATTCTGCCCACCTATTTTTGTAACAAATTTAAATCTTAAAAAGTTCATTAACGAACTTAAAATAAAAGCTGATCTGATCAAATTCAGGTTCCGTGTTCATAACATTAAAAATAACGTAGCAAAAATATTGATTGACAATAGTGCGGTCCACCGTGAGCTCCTTGACAAATTTCGGTTAAACAAAGACATTCAAGCCCACTCATTCACGTTGAATGAGGATAGGACGGTGAATCTTGTGTTAAGGGGGTTGACTTCTGATTTCTCACCGGATGAAATCAAGATTGAATTAGACTCTATCGTGCCCAATACCATTGAAAAGGTATCACAATTCGAAACTCTCACTTCAAAGAAGGGGGGCTTCCTCTACAATTTGTTCTTGGTCCGACTTATGCCTGGCACCTCTGATAAAGATATATTAAAAATCAAATATATACATCACACCAAAATTTCCTGGGAAAAATCCAAAGGTAACAAAGGTCCGCTACATTGTAGAAGATGCCGGGCTTTTGGACATCTTGCCAAAAACTGTGCCCGCAATTACAAGTGCGTTAAATGCGTTGGCCTCCACGGCCCGGGTGAATGCAACATTTCGAAAGCCGAGGATTCTAAACCTACCTGTATCAACTGCGGAGGAGAACACCCCGCAAATTACAAAGGTTGCCCAAAGTTTAAAAACTACGATATTCGTAAAAAACAAATCGCCAGAAGAGCGGCGACCAAAGCAGCCAATATTTCTCCGGTACTCACCACGCCTAAGGTGTCTTTTGCAAGCCTTTTTAAGGACTCTACTAACGCTCCCACTGCTTCCTGTCCACCCCCTAGCCCGGTGAACAGTTGTCTGGGTGAATTCTTTAACCTCTCCGAAAGCCTCTTCGGCATTAATCTATCTGACCTTTTATCTAAGGTTAAATCCTTTCTTGACAACATTAACAATGCTGGCTCTCTACAGCAAAAGAAACTAGCGTATTTGGATTTGGTTAACCAAATTGTAGTTACATCCAATTTTTATGCCACAACATTGCGTCCCTAGTCAACCATGCCAGAAGGATCGAGCTCCTAAAATCCCTACTGGCCCATAATTGTGATATGGAGTTTCTTCAAGAAACTCGTCTTAACTCTAAACAAAAAAAGTTCAACTGGACAATTTTCTAATAAAATTTTATATGCCGACGCTGGAGTCACCCCCCCTTAACACCTACTCACTGTTCCTAATGAACAAAACTATATCTAAACTTCCGTTACTAGACAATGAATTAATCAGCTCAATATACGCGAGCCAACATAATTCCAATTGGAGTAACTCTATTTACGTTTCTCCAATCGGAATTATTAACGTAAACATCTCTCGGAGCCTTGATGGACCGCGTCCAGAATTCTACTCCAAAGCCATTGTTGGCCATAATAACATTAAATAAAGAAATAAAGAAATTTACTGTTCTTATCCCCTCCCAACTATCAGAACTTGCTACAATTTTAATTGTTTTTTATAATAATTATATTATCATATGTAAGTACAACAAAACTAATTATCTATATATAATCACAAATATTCACACAGTCATGTCAAAACACTAGCTAAATGCAAGAGAGAGAAACTAAGATACTAACTATCTTTGTCATATGATTTCTGTCAAAAAAAAAAAAAAAAACCTACGGTATATTACTTTTACCAACCAAACAGCATTTCACTTTGAGATAGCTTTAATTTTTAATCAAACAATAATGAACCCAACCATATTGCCCATTTATCATACATCAAAGAGAAAAAGATCATAATAATCATTTTTCTCCCTAAAAGATAAGCAACCTTAACATTGCCATCGTAAACTAAAACATCACAAACAAAAACAAAAGATTAAAAAAAGAGAAACAAAACACTGATTGCTGTATGTAGGTAGATATCTATTCTACTCGTTTTCTCACCAACTCCCCTCTGTATATTTTCCCCACCTCACACTAGCTTAAGGTAATTTTAAATTAAAATAAATATCTGTGATAGACAACATCGTCAACCAAAAGTATTAAGCTCCTCAAGCAAGAGCAGTCCTAACCACCTAACAAAATTGTGAACCATGCGGTTATTCTCCTTACATGTATGTAATGTATTGTTACTCTCGAGTAGGCCATACGATACAGCCACTCTTCTCTCTCTCGCTATATCTTTAAGATAAAAACGGAACAAATGTATTATATAGTTGTACTGTAATCGAAACGAAAAAAGACTTAATAAATTTCAACTCAACTCAACTCATTACATTAACGAATTTGGGCTGAAAGAAGTTCGTCGGGCCAGCTAGTTTTATAATAATCGCTGTCGACTCGGGTATCGGGCTACCGTAAAAAGTGCACGACTGAGTCGCACGAAACTTTCTCGTTTAGTGCGAGTCTGACTGACTTTCAGAGTCCTCAGCAAATCGAAAATTAATGACATAATAGTTTTAAAAACATTCACAAAACATGCATTTTGGTCAAAATCGTTATCGCCGTTTTCCGGTAAACTGAAAAAAACTAAATTAAAAAAAAGCCTTTCTTCAAAAAATCCATTGTACGATAATATAGAGAAAAACTGAGTTTGCTATTAAGTTATAAATTACCACATTGCCTTAGTAATTCATTTTTGTTGCAATCGTATAGACCGTTTTCGAGATATGTCGAAATTTCAAAAGTACCGTTGTTCGAATTTTTAGCCAAAAACTGTGTACGCAGTCATGGTAACCTCACCTACTTAAGCTTAAATATCAATTTTGGGTGAAATCGTTAGAGACGTTTTCGATCAAATCAAACTGGTACAAAAGCTTTATATGGGAAGTACCATTAATATTGAGGTTACCTTGCAAAAAAAAAACACCTCCCGAACTGTACCTAAGCCCAAACACTCCAAATCCGAGGTTTGAACGTAATTCGGGAAGCCGTTTAGGCTGTAGGCCTGTGGAAGGACGGGCAGACGGACAGACCGGACAGAATTTTGCGACCCACTTTTTTGAGTTCCTCTATCATCGTAATATCAGAATTGATTTATATCTCGAGTTCGAAATTTTGTACGAAAACAATATCTTTCTCTTACTAATGATAATGATACTTCGATAATACTCCTACTTTTCTAGCGGATTACACAATTTCACGTTTAATCGGAATGTATTGTATATTGAAAGCAGTCGCTTTGGTCCACTGTACCTTGTTTATACATCATAAACCGTAAGGCATTTCAACTTTTTTTAATAAAAATGTTTCTAATTTTATTCTTCTCATAGAATTGTTATAATTGGACGCTGCTCTATAGTACTGACAATGATTTTATATTCCACAGAGGCCTTATACTTTCGATCGACTACAATAAATTTTTATGTGATTTTTCCATTTTCATTGAATTGTAAGTATAGTATTTATATACATGTATATTTTTATATTTTATGTTCTACAGAAACCTTTCTTTCGACTACAATAAATTTGCATTCAATTTTTATATTTTCATTGCTTTATTTATACTGTTACATTCAAGCTGGGATTCGAAAAGATAACACACTATTCTGTTAAACTTTTCTAATAAAATTCACTTTCATTACATTTTTATCGACTATTCTAATATTTCACTTATTAAGTGTAATGAATAATACGACCGCCTTCGATGATGGTTTATAATGAACTGATCTTTATTAACACAACATACAATAATGAGTATACTAATACAAGTATAGTATCATCTACTATTCATGGACATCTGTATATGCCTTATGTATTTATGTTTACTTCATGACATCTCCCTTTTTCAAAATTCATATTTTTTAACCCTTAACTACTTCTTCCTTTCTAATTCATTAAGAAATGATTATGTTTTTATTTCATCAACTACTTCAACAACAAATCATTCAAAATAAATATTTATTAAAAAAAAACAAAAAAAACTTCAACTCAAGAAAGAGAACAAAAAAAAATCAAACGACAATCATTTAATTAAGACGGGACATATCTGTTAACTGGTTTTACTATTCTCCCGTATCGAGTTCTTATGACTGAGTTCGACGAAGTAACTGCTGCTGGCTTGCAACATGTTCGGTCCGGTTGTGTTTTACCATCTACAGCAGCCTTCGAAGACGGTTGAACCACTACTTCCTTCTTGATTGGTATTGTTGCAGAAGTTGGATGCAGATGAATAGAATTTCGACGGTAAACTTTATCACCATCCGTACGTACGTAATACGATCTGGGCGAATCTGCTAATTTTTCGATTTTTCCTGATATCCATTCCCTTGGCTTAATCTGCATACGAACTTTGTCGCCGGTTGTCAACTCGGGTGTCGGTCTTGTTCCTCTATCAGCAATTTTCTTGATTTCATTCCTAACTTTGTTCAAACCTTCATGTACTCGTTTTACCACTTTTGGTTGCAGTTGTGATTTAAGAGTTGGAATAAGAGTTCTCGTTAGGCGGCTCATTAAACGCTGGTTGGGTGACATCAATTCTGAATTCCTTGAAGTGTTGCGATAGTTAAGCAGGGCTAAATAAATATCGGAATCATCTTTGCAACATTTCTTCAACATTGCCTTTGCAACTTGCACGTATCGCTCTGCTAAACCATTGGATTTGGGATACCTTGGACTTGATTTTTGGTGTCTTATGTCCCATTTTTTGGCAAAACTTCTGAACTCCAACGAAGAAAACTGTGGTCCGTTATCGCTCTCTAAAACAACTGGTATACCATGTGTTGAAAACCACTTCTTCAGATGTAATATGACTTCATTCGACGACATGTCTTTCAGCATCGCAAAATCGAAAAATCCCGAATAACTGTCAATGATAAGAAGGTAATCGTTATTATCAAAATGAAAAATATCGACTGCAACCACCTCCCATGGAAATGTAGGTATATTTTTTTAAAATAAGAGGTTCATTAGTTTTTGAAGGTTGATAGCTCTCACAAATACCACAGGATTTAACAAATCTTACTACATCCTCGGTCATTCCAACCCAAAACAACAAACTACGGGCTCGATTAAGGCACCTTTGAATTCCAAAGTGACCATCATGAACTCTTTCCATCATCTTTATTCGTAGCGACTTTGGAACAATGATTTTTGTTGCTTTAAATAGAATTTTGTTGTTATACTCAACTTCTTCACGGAATGTCCAGTATGGTTTAAGAGGATCAGGCACCTTTTGTGCAGAATCAGGCCATCCCGATTGCCACATTGCTATGAGACTTTGTAGTTCATTATCAGTTGCAGTCTCTGCAGCAACAAGTTTTAGTGAATCTTGCGACATTTCACTTAGCAAATGTATCTCTGTCCGGTCGTTGATTTCATTGTCGCTCGGTGGATTTAAGCAACCTCTACTTAAGAGATCAGCCAATGCTATATCCTTTCCTTTTCGGTATACTACTTGCGGCCTTGCGGGTTATATTGTGAAAGTTGAAAAATTATTTTCTGCAATCTACTGGGCGCACTTTGAATCGGTTTCTAAAAATGATTTCCAAAGGTTTGTGATCTGTTTCTACGATGAGACGTTTACCAACTATATACTCATGAAACTTTTCACAACCGAATTTAATAGCTGTAGCTTCTTTTTATATATGAGGATACAACTGTTGAGCGGATGACAGTGACTTCGACTTATACGCGACTGGTTGGTCATCTTGCAGCAGTACTGCACCAACACTCGAACTGCTTGCATCTACTTGCAACTTAACATCTTCATTTGGATTATAAAATCTTAAGACAGGTGTACTGGCAAAAATTGTTTTTAAACGTCTAAACGCTATGTTATGTTCTTCAGTCCAGTTCCAAGCAACATTTTTCTTCAGTAACTTTCTTAACGAATGTGTCAACTCAGAAAAATTGTTTATAAACTTACTTAGGTATGTGGCCATTCCAAGCAGTCTCTGTAACTCCACCTTGTTCTCTGGCGTTTTCAAATTCTTAATGGCAATGACTTTTTCAGGATCCACTCGCACACCCTTATCTGTAAGTATATGACCAAGAAATTTGACACTCGTTTTATTAAACACACATTTTTCTTTATTTAATTTTAGTCCAGCACATTTCACTTATTCTAATACTTGCTGTGTAATGTTTTCCAATTCAGCTATCGATTTGGCATGAATCAGTACATCGTCCATCGATACTTCCGTGTTGCGTACTCCTTCTAATAGACTGGACATAAAATTCTGGTATACTTCTGGAGCAGAGGCTAACCCAAATGGAAGCCGTTTGTAGGAGCATCGGCCCCATGGTGTAGCCATTGTTAGAATTTTCGAAGTCCTAGGAGTCACTTTGATTTGCCAATAACCTCGCTTACAGTCTAATAAAGAAAAATATGTTGATTCTTTTATATTTGCTATTATTTCCTCAACTGTTTTGAGTGGGTGATATATCGTCTAATAATATTTTTATTGATATCTGATGGGTCGATGCAAATTCTTATTTTATTATTTTTATTTACTACTACCATTGGGGAAACTGCAGGTGTAATCCCTAATGTCTTTTCCAAAACATCCATTTGCACCATTTTATCTATTTCACACTTGACTTGTTCACGTATAGCATGCGGTATTTTTCGAGGGGCATATATTTCAAACTGTGGATTTTTTACTAAATCAATATCATATTCATAATTTTTTACACAACCTAGCCCAGTAAAAATTTCTTCATCAATTTTTAATTCCTATACTCGAAGTACTAGTTTTAGTTTCTCACATGCAGATCTTCCTAAAATTGGTGCTCCTGCATAATTGACAACTTTGAAATTTAATTTAGCTTTTAATTTTCTGACTACACACTCTGCGTTTATTTCTCCGCAAACATCTATTTTATTATAACCAAATGCTATCAATTTTTTGGTATTAGGGAGCTCAAGCTGAACGTTTAGTTTATCTACTATTGATTTCGGTAACACATTGCACTGAGCTCCGGTGTCTAACTTGAGTTTTACTGGTCTGCCACTAATGGTAATTTCTTCAAACCAGTTGTTGTTATACTCTGTCCAGGAAAATTTGTCAGTACAGGGAAGATAGGATGTTTGTCTCTCAGTCTGGTTGCAATGACTTACATAAATCGGTCCCTCTTTAAAGCTCTCACAGGGTTGCCAAGGTTTATATGATAATTCGCCATAACTCAGAGAGCAATACTATTAGGGTTACCATCATCCAATTTAAAACATATTGTTGAATGAAATAAATTACGTATCTTTTTTTTTCCGGTAAGATGATAGGAGTTTTTTTTAAGGGTATCCCCCTATACTCTGTCCAGGAAAAATTGTCAGTACAGGGAAGATAGGATGTTTGTCTCTCAGTCTGGTTGCAATGACTTACATAAATCGGTCCCTCTTTAAAGCTCTCACAGGGTTGCCAAGGTTTATATGATAATTCGCCATAACTCAGAGAGCAATACTATTAGGGTTACCAGCTTCCAATTTAAAACATATTGTTGAATGAAATAAATTACGTATTACTTTTAAAAAGGCCATAGAAATTTTCAGTTGTATCAACAATTTGTTGTTTCTTTTCGACACTTAGATCCTTTGAAGATTTTGTAGCCATATTTCTCTTTATTTATATTCACAATATAGTAAACTATTCGCTTAGATGCACTATCCGCGATTGAGATAACAACCATTGTTTCCGCCTAATATACACAAACAGACAATTAGAAAATTATATAACCACGACGCAATGTAATATACCTAAACGAATGGTAAAAGGACTGCACTTGTGCAGCTGTACATACATTTTTTAATCTAGATACCTAGATTACATATTTGTTAAAAAATGATTACCCGTCAGTGCGGATCTTTGCGGAAACAGTAGCAAAAAAAGGATCATAAAATCTTTTCGAGGCATTTTCTTTACTGGGGAGGAGTGACCGGATGTGGTAAAACCCAACGACCGACAATAAATGGTATAGGCTTACCTGCTTCGTCACTTCGATATTTCAATGTGAAAATTTATTTGATGAAAAAATAGACAAATATCCAAAAATATAACAAAAATTCTAAAATATGCCAAAAACATGCTCTACAAAGTGAAATATGCAATTATACCATTTATACAATACATGGCATTAACGAAAGGAATGCAATAAAACATCTGACGAATAAATGTTATTTCTAAAAGACAACAATAAAAATGGGTTTACTGAATATTATTGAATCCTTCAGAAATACAAACAAATTAAAACCGAATGGCAACACCCTATATAAAAACTCGCTCCCAAAAGCACCAAAACCGAAAGTTCATTGACAAAATCCATAGAAAAACCCTAATGACATGCTTGCATTGTAGATTATGGCAACACTCTTCTGATGTGCTTCAGTCACACACACTGCTTATTTTGCTTGGTGATAATAGCAAGTGAACACAAGCCGATCATGCTCATTCTGCCTGCGGCTGTGTGGCAGACTGGTTGTGGTGGGCTGTATGCGAGTTTTAGGAAAATTACAACAACAATTCCTTGGTATGACAGTGGTTTGGTTCTTATTTCAGTGGCAATTCTTGTGTTTGAATACCGTGAGAGTATCTACCGGCACCACTGGTAGAAAAAAAGCTCCTCCATAAGGCCTGTACTGACAATTTTTCCTGGACAGAGTATAATGTCTTTAATTGTTTCAACCGCAAGAACAAGTAAATCTTCTGATTCAGTATCGCTTGCTGTTTGTCTTGCTGCCTCGTCCCCGTCGTCCTCGGCATCATCAGTGGCCTTTTCTCTTGCAGCGGTCACATCTCTGACGATATGCCGGGCATCGATTTTTTGCATGCCTCTCTCCACAACGGTTGCAGTCAATTGTTCTTGATTGTGGTTTATTGTTATTATTATATTGGTGGTCTGATCTAGTGTGTGATGCATTTCTGTCTATGTTTGTGCGGGTCTGCTTGCTATTTTGTTAGTATTTACTTAACGCATTTATTTCGTCACTTTTATGTAGTTCTTTTAACTGTATAGTTGCGACTTCACTAGCTCTACATATTTTAACCGCTGTTACGAGTGTTATATCCTCTTCGGAGAGCAACTTTTCACGAACAGCATCACTCAGAATACCTACTACGATTTTGTCCTTTATTAGAGAATCTATTAGCTGGCCAAATTCACATTTTTGTGCCTGATTTTTTATTTTTGGTAAAAATTCGTCAAAAGATTCACCTTGTTTCTGAGCCATCATATTAAACGAAAATCGTTCGAAGGTGACGTTTACTTTTGGGGCAAAGTACTCTTCAAACTTCGTTATTAAGTAAGTAGATTACTTTATTTTATTTGAGTTCGCTATTCTGACACCATGTAATGAATAATACGACCGGCTTCGATGATGGTTTATAATGAACTGATCTTTATTAACACAACATACAATAATGAGTATACTAATACAAGTATAGTATCATCTACTATTCATGGACATCTGTATATATGCCTTATGTATTTATGTTTACTTCATGACATTAAGTACCAAAACAATATTACTTAAACAATTCTTAAATGTTTCAAACCAGTCACTTAATTCACTCTATAACTTTTCAGTTATTATATCGCTACAACCGATTAGTATCTCGATCTTTAACCAATCACTGTTATAAATCAACTGTGTCTCCCTCTTCTAAAAGCTGTCTTATACCCGCTCCGCCATCTGAACGAGAACTTTCTAGCTAATTCTAATTGGTTCTAGAATAAGGTTCAGTGGTGACAGATTCCAGTCTCCAATTGGAAGTGACACTTGAGTGGAACTTGTTTTGTGACTATAAGGCCTGGTTTCACCAAACTGTGACTAAGGGCTTGTTTCACCATTTAGGTTACACGATACCTTCCACGCCACAATATCCCCCTCTTAAACTTGTTCGTCCCGAACAAATTCGTTAACATTTTCACCATTATAACGATGAAGACGATCCACATGAACGACTTTCAGCTTGCCTCTTCCTCGTTGGATGCGATAGACAACGTCTTGTTGCAACTTAGGCGATAAACCTTTCCTTCGATGAGGGTTATATAGCCATACCAGATCTCCTTACTGGAATCCTGTAGTTGTCGTTTTAGTATCGTACCTCGTTTTCAGGCGGTCACTGGCTATCTTTATCTTATCCCTAGTGTCTCGATGCACGTCCCCGATGATATCCCTGAGGTCTGTAACGTATTCCTCCTCATTCTTGGGCTCTTCGTATGGATATCCAAACATCAACTCGCTAGGTAGGCGGACTGTTCGACCAAATAAGATTTCAGATGGAGTATGTCCTGTGGTGTTATGCACTGCTCCTCGATAAGCCAATAAAAACATGGGAATCTGCTTATCCCAGTCTCTCTGGTCTTCGCCAACGACCTTAGAGAGGTGTTCATTCAGTGTCCTGTTGAAGCGCTCCACCATCCCATCTGATTGTGGATGAAGCGGGGTTGTCCTTGTCTTGTGAATCCCGAGTAACTGGCACACTCCTTGGAAAATCTTCGACTCGAAGTTCCGTCCTTGGTCTGAATGCAGTTCCATTGGTACACCGAATCTGCTTACCCAGTTATTGACGATTTGCTCCACCACAGTTTTAGCTTCTTGATTTGGGATAGCAAATGCTTCAGGCCACTTACTGAAATAGTCCACAACAACGAGGATGTAACGATTTCCATTGTTTGTTTCAGGAAACGGTCCCGCAATATCAACTGCTATCCTTTCGAAAGGGGCTCCAACATTGTATTGATGCATTTTGCCACGGACTTTCAGTCTCGGACCTTTGCTGGCCGCACATGTAACGCATTTCCTGCACCAAGTTTCAACGTCCTCCCTTGAATGAATCCAGTAAAAGCGTTCCCGCACTTTTTCGAGCGTTTTATTGATTCCCAAGTGGCCTCCAGACACTCCATCATGCAATTCCCTGAGCACTTCCATAACCTTTGACCTGGGTACAACAAGCTGCATTACGAACGACCTTCCATCCGGGCTTTCCCATCTTCTTTTTAGAATGCCGTCTTGTACGTGAAGGGAGTCCCACTGCGCCCAGTATGCCTTCAGCTCGGGGCTCCTATTAGATATCTCCTGCCAGTCTGGTTTCCCCTCATGCTCCTTCCAGGCGATAATCGGTTCGATATCCGGATCCTCCCTTTGAGCCTCCCGTATTTCCCGCGCACTCCAGCCACCAATGGGCATAGCTCTCACCCTTTGGATGGAGATGACATCTTTTTCCTCGTGTCGTAAGCAATGTTTGCAATTTGCTTGGCACGGTCGACGGGAGAGAGCGTCTGCATTAGAGTGAAGACTTCCCTTTCGATGTTGTATTTCGTAGTCGTACATCTGCAGCAGTTCGATCCACCTTGCGACTTGGCCTTCAGGATTCTTAAAGTGTAGTAGCCACTTTAAAGACGCATGGTCTGTGCGGAGGATGAATTTTCGCCCATAAAGGTACTTATGGAAATGTTTTGTTGCCAGTACCAAAGCAAGGAGCTCGCGCCTGGTAACAAAGAAGTTCCTTTCTGGCTTTGAGAGAACTTTGCTAAGGTAGGAAACTACTTTCTCTTGGCCATCGTGCAGCTGGGAAAGGACGGCTCCAATTCCCACATTACTAGCGTCTGCATCCACAATAAATGTTTTCCCAGGGGCGGGGTACGCTAGTATGGGGGCGTTGCACAACTGTTGCTTAAGTCCCTTGAAGCTCTTTTCGCACTCACCTGACCATTTGAATTGTTTGCCTTTTTCTGTCAGTTGATGCAAGCTCTTTGCGATCCTGGCAAAGTCCTTTACAAATCTGAATAGGTCGCAAGTCCCAGGAAGCTTCTCAGTTGATGTTTGTCTTTGGGTACCGGCCAGTTTTTCACTGCATCGACCTTCTCCGGATCAGTCGTGACTCCTTTGGAAGAGATGATGTGCCCGAGGTACTTCACTTCTGGTCTAAATAAGGAACACTTCTTCGGGTTTAGTTTTAGTTGCGCACTTCGTAGCCTTTGGAACACCTCCTTAAGGTTATCTCGATGTTCGTTAAATGTTTTTCCTACTACGATGACATCGTCCAGGTAGACCAAGCAGGTTTTCCACGTTAGTCCCAGCAGAACGCGCTCCATTAGACGTTCAAAGGTAGCTGGAGCACTGCACAGTCCAAAGGGCATTACTGTAAACTGCCAAAGCCCGTTTCCTGCTGTGAATGCTGTTTTCTCGCGGTCTTCTGGATGGATCTGCACTTGCCAGTAGCCACTCTTCAGATCGAGAGTGGCTAGAACCATTTGGCTCCGGATAGTGTGTCCAGGGTGTCGTCAATTCTTGGAATTTCTGCAACCTCCGTCTGCTTAGCCAATGGTAGTCGTCGGGGAGGCTGACGAATCGGTCTCGCATCTCCGGTGTCGATTCGGTGTTGTAGGAGATGTGTTCGGCCATACTCGCCGTTCTGTGAAGCAAATATATCAGCAAACTCATTGATTAGACTCCCTGCCATGGACCGCTGCTCCTGATCCAGCTCGCACTCTCCGAGTATATTCTTTTTCATTTCCGATATCTCCGTAGGTCTAACCAGTTTCACATCACTTGCATTGGACAACTTTGTGACCGCAGTAATCGGTACGCACTTTCCAATCACTTCTCCTTGCTTTAGTTTCACGCTTTTGTGTTCCACATTGACGACATGAACGGGAACCAAGTTGTTTTTAGGTTCAACCAGCATCTTTCCGACAATATAGCTCTGATAATAATTTTCTGGATCTGGCTCGACTAGGTACAGTCGGTGGCTCCCAGGGTCACCTTCCAGCTTTGTCCAAGTAACTGTCTCTGACGAAGGTGGTAATATTTCGTCCTCACTTACAACTGTCCGTAGAGCTGCGACGTTCTCGTTCCCGTAAACCATCGGAATCTCGACGTTCTTGTACTTTATAACTTGCAAACCGATGTCGAGTACTATATCATGCGTCTTCATGAAGTCGATTCCGATGTTGCATTCGTCACATATATCAGCCACTAAGAATGCATGGGAGAAGACTATTCCTGCAAGGTTTATCGTCAAGAGTACCTCACCATACATCTTTGCTGTTGCTCCAGTTGCTGTTTTCAGACAGTAGCTGCTGGTTTTGTGCAGCCATGCTTGACGAACGATGTCCCTTCTGACTATGGAAGCGGTGGCACCTGTACCGATTGTGGCGACATACTTTTTCTGGCCGATATGGGCTTCTACTGTCAAGCTTTTATTACATCGTTTGGTCTGGGAAACCTGAATTGTGGCCCTGGGGGCGTCGATTCCGGAAACCAGCTTCTGCCCCCCTCCCCCCCAAAGTTGGTTCTTATTCGTTTCCCGACTGATGGCTTTGTGATGTTCCATCCGCCGATTGCTCAAACGCCTCCTCGTTCCTAGTTCTGCAATGTGGACAACTGCCCTGTCTACGTTCGGCTCTGCACTGTCGTTGTCGATGTCCAATTTTGTTGCAGTTCCAGCAACGGATCGGTCCCCTTCGAGAACTGTTACGGTCTACTACTTCGGCTCTCTGGCATGAGCATTTAACGGATGTTATTTCTCTCACGCGGTGAAATCCTTGAGATGCTTGGTCAGCAGCTTTCATCGTTAAGGCAAATGCCAGTGCCTCAGGAAGAGTTCTCTTTCCAGCCATTCGTAGAGCCATCTGCAGTTGTCTGTCCTCTATGGCTTGTGTAATAGCCATTTCTTTGATGACATCTTCGCCGGCATTGGGATAAGACAAGTGCGCTAGCCTTTCGATATCCGCTAGCAACTGCTGGAGTGTTTCCCCCCTCTTCTGGATTCGACTGCGAAGTTGCACTCTATATACTTGCTACATATGGTCGTCACCAAATCGCATCTCAATAGCCTTCACCAAAGCGTCGTAATCGCGTTGTTTTTCTGCTGAGACAGTTTGAAGCAATTCTGCAGCTGTACCTCGTAATGCGAGCGTTAATGCAATCGACTTTTCCTTGTCGTCCCATCCATTGGTCGTTGCAGCTGCTTCGAACTGTCTCTTATAAATTGGCCATGATGTTTGACCATCAAAAACGGGTGGTTGCATCTCCTTCCTTCTTGGGCAGTCAGCGGAATATTCCCGAGCCATCTGCTTCTTGACTTTTTCGAGTTCTTTAGCTATGTTCTCGATGTTTGTTCCTTGTTTATGAAACATTTCATTAATTTTCTCAAACTTTGTTTCATGCTCGTTTAATTTTTCATCGGTTTCGTCGATTTTTACTTCTAGAACATTCTTAAATTCTTCCACGGCGTCTTTTTGTGCGGCGACAATGGAATTTTTCTGTTCTTCTAAAGAATTCTACTGTTGTTCTAGAGAATTTTTCTGTTCTTCCATAGAATTCTTCTGTTCTGCGAACTTCAATTCCATAGAATTTCGGAAAAAAAATTTCGAAATCCAGTTTGCCGTTCCCACTGAAACTTCAACATTTCAAATGGCAGCTAGTATCGAATTGATTACTTTTTTTCTGTTTAGAAGTCAGAAGTGGGTGAATCTAAAGAACTTGTTTTTTAGCTATATTATTTTAAACATGAATTTAAATGATAATTCAAACATATTAAATATATTAGCCGTTTTTTTTAGCTTCGATCTCAGCAAAGCAAAGAAAAGTAGGATTTTCAGCACGCAATTGCAACAACTATTGCGAGTCTCGAAGTGTGAAGCCAATAAATGACGTGCGGAATTTGTAAAGAGGCTTATTCGATTTCACAAACTTACAAATGCAGCGACGAAATTCAACATTTCGCTGAAATCCAACATTTGGGAAATTTTGGAAATATATGGCGAAATGCTGGACATTTGGCCTGAAATGTTGAATTTAGCCGAAATGTTGAATTTAGGTGCGGTGTAAATGTACTATTAGACACTTAGAACAGAATAAGTTTTATCCCACTTCTGACACCACCACCACCATTCAGGCTGGGATTCGTAAAGATAAAACACTATTCCGTTAAACTTTTCTAACAAAATTCACTTTTATTACACTTTTATCGACTATTCTAATATTTCACTTCTTAAGTACCAGAACAATATTACTTAAACAATTCTTCAACGATTCAAGCCAATCACTTAATTTACTCTATTACTTTTCACTTATTTATCTTCACAAACTATTACTATCTCGAACTTTAACCAATCACTGTTATAAATCAACTGTGTCGCCCTCTTCTAAAAACTGTCCTTTTATACCCGCTCCGCCGATCTGACGAGAACTTTCTAGCTAATTGTAATTGGTTCTAGAATAAGGTTCAGTGTTGACAGATTCCAGTCTACAATTGGAAGTGACACTTGAGTGGAACTTGTTTTGAGACAAAGGCCTGGTTTCACCAAACTGTGACTAGGGGCTTGTTTCACCATTTAGGTTACACGATACCTTCCACGCCACAGTATAATGCTTCGAGGCGAACGTATTGAGAGAGAACAACCAACTAACTGATCGAAGCAGTTTGGATTAAAATGTTACTTCATGCATTT
Organism: Cheilosia vernalis; assembly: GCA_949126925.1. NCBI lineage: Eukaryota > Metazoa > Arthropoda > Insecta > Diptera > Syrphidae > Cheilosia > Cheilosia vernalis. The sequence goes on from OX421358.1 coordinate 50,231,218, forward strand.
ACAGTGTTACCATTGACTTCATTACAACAACTTCCCCCTTTAGTTGTTTGTTCTCTATATACAAACAAATTTTAATAAGAAAGTAATCGTTTGTTCGTTTTCTTAAAACAAAAGATTAATAATCAAGAAATTATTTGTTCCTTTTCCTCAAAAAATATTTGTTTTCAGTAATATTTTCAATAGTCGTTTGATTTACTTGTAGGTACCTACAAATTCGTCCGAACTATCTGAAGCATTTGTTGTTACAATTTCTTTTGAGTTCGTATCGTTAGCTACATCTAATTTATCCTCCATAATTAAACTAAACTAGACCATATTCATTACAAACCTTAGCATCAATATTTCCTATTGAACTTTGTCTATGAGTTTTTTCATTACATTCTATAATTTGGTTAATATGTCTCTTCCATTTTTTAACGTATTGACTGGTTGTACTATATATGTTTCCTTGTCTATCTTTTGTAAAACCTTAGCTTTAGACCAAATTACCTTGTTCGGAAGCGAATAATCTTTAGCCATAACAAAACTTGGAGCTTATATATTTTTCTGTTAATTCCCTTATAGTTTTCTTTCTGCTTATTTTGATTTTTGTTTAATGTTAAAGCTTACATCATTTAACTTAATTTCTTTTTTACGATTTGGATTAAGCAAATCGAGTCTAGTGCGAAGTTTCCTTTTAAACTTAGCTCTACCGGTGTAACACCGGTGCAAGAATAAATGGTGTTCCTCTAATCGAGTAAAAATGAATACAGGGCTGTGCTAATATTGTGATTGTTGTTACGCTTGCCCGTTAGTTGCTCGATTACCTACAGGTGTTGTGATATGCCTAATGTCATTTAAGCTTAAAAATGCTTTTAATTCTTTGGATACGAAAGCAGTACCATTATCGGATACTATAATCCTGGGTAGTCCAAATTGCGAGAATATCGGTCTAATTTTTTTCTATTGTTGCTTTACTAGTTGTGTTTGTTCCCATATCTACGCATTCAAGCCATTTACTATGGCTGTCCACCATTACCAAAAACCATTTTTTCATAAAAGGGCCCATAAAATCAATGTGCACCCTATCCCATGGATCCGCCGGCCACTTCCAACTAATGAGCGCACTCTTCGACATGAAAACATTTTCTAGATCAGCATCAAGCCCCGGCCACCAACAATACTCCCTTGCCATTGCCTTCATCTTACTTATGCCCATATTAGGGTTCCCAACCGTACTATAATATATAGTATTGTACAGTGGCGTCTCGTCAGGGTGTGCAAGGTGTGCATTGCACACCCTGATCTAACCAAAAAAATCACTCATCGAACACTCAAATAATAAAAACACACATAAATATGATGTGCTCAATTACACTTTATACATACCATAGAACCTCCATCACACAGCCTACTATAATAATATTCATATTCATCCTTCCTAATTTTTCTTTCAAAATTCCTTCATCGTTGAGAAACAAAGAGGAAAACAATGAACTCGCACGAAATCTGGATGTGCACGTATACCATCAAATAAATTCATCCAACTTCAAACTATATACTTTCCTTCAGCTACAAGAATTCATCCCCATCGTCATTCGTCACCCGCGTATTTTTAAAAAATATATAATTTTCAAGAATTGCACACTCATCTAAGTAATTCACTCGACGCCGCTGGTATTGTACTATGTTTTGGCTTTGCGTTCTATATACTGTTGAAGAAATGTATAGTTCGCAAAAGTACTATATTTCAATCCGTTGAATCAATATTGTTGGCAACGGCATAAATTCTTGTGGAACTAAACTTGACAGATCTTCCCTTTTGATTGCACCTTAAGGTTTCACTTCATCATACATGGACCGAACTTGCTGTCTTGCTGTCAATTTCAAAGCTGACAGCCATGAGATATTGGGGACGTTCAAGTAGGTATCTAGTTTAGAGAGTCTGACAGCTGTCTGACGTATCTCGGTTTTGATTAGCTGAAATCGGTCATGTGAGTAGCTGTTTCAGTTGACGTTTATGGAGGAGTAGCCGACGAATTTAGTCAAGAAATTCGTGACTGAGTACTAAGTTGGCAGTTCGGATATGTGGATGACATAGAACAAGTGACCCGACCAATCTAGTTTTTGCGTTCAGCTTACATCTTATCCAGACCAATCTAGTTGACCATTTGATCATTTGAAATCACAGCTGATTCGTGTGATATTTAAACTTTGTTTAGTTTTTTGATTTTCAATCGGAATTATTTTTGACAAAATTGTTAAAGTCACTTTAAAGTTTTAATTATTCTGATAATGGTAATGGAAAATGGAAGTGACAACGAAAATGGGTCAGGTAGCGAAAAATTCAAAAAAGACTAAAAGGTATTGTACTATATTTTTTTTACAGGTTACTTAGAAAATACTATAATCAGTTAGAAAAATGTTGGGAACCCTAGCCCATATGCGTCCTGTGCAATTCTTTAAGGACTCTTGACTGTAATGCCAGTGGTAAAATAATTCTATAGCCCCAAAATAAGCAATTTGATTCTAAACCAAGCTCACTACTGCGTTGAAAATATGGGCGGAAGTTTTCGTCAACCATAGTATAAGTCCAACTGGACTGCATACATTTTTTTTACCTTACTTAAGACAATATCCTTTGAAGTCTCACTACCCACTTCCTTAACTGCTACTGGCAACCTATCTAGCTCCTTAACATACTTGCTATATAACAAATCCTGTGTTTCACCGTTTTCATCCAACGCCTCATTAGGAACACACGATATAAATAGTCTGCCACATTATTCTCTGATTTGATACATTCAATATTAAATTGATAGCCAGATAGCATAAGAGCGATTCTTTGAAGCCTATTCGCCGCCATCACCGGTATTCCCTTCTTGGGGCCTAAAATGTGCATCAAATGTTTATTGTCTGTAACTAATACGAACTGTCTTCCATACAGGAAATGATGAATTTTTTTCACTCCGTAAAGGATTGCTGCAGCTTCTTTGTCAAGCTGGGAATAGTTCTATTCGCAATCAGTTAACTTCCTGGAGGCGAATTCTATGGGACGTTCAAGAACGTTTGAATAAACTTGGGATAATATTGCCCCCAACCCCACTGGGCTGGCGTCTACGTTTAACTTTGTTTGAAGGTTAGTGTCAAAGTGTGCTAAAACCCTGTCAGATAGCAACTCTCTCTTTATGTGTTCAACCGCCTTGGAGTGTACTTCAGTCCAAACAAAGTTTGTATTTTTTTTAAGTAATTCATACAATGGAGAAAAATTAGTAGTAATATTCGCCATAATTCTTTTATAGAAGTTAATAACTCCTAAAAAGGACTGCACCTCTTTTGGATTCCTTGGATTCTGTATAGCTGCTATTGCCTTTACTTTATCTACGCACATAATTATGTAACCCATTCTTGTCAAAGACATGACCCAGGAAATTTATAGACTTCGAACAAAATTCGCATTTATCCGTATTTAGCTTAAGCCCAGAATCTCTTAGGATGCTGAAGACTTGTTCTAGTCTTTCCATGTGCACCTTCCTATTTGGATCTGTAACCAAAAGGTCATCCAGAAATATTACTATTCCTTCAATGCCCATAAATAAGCTGTCCATTTTCTTTTGGAAAATCGCCGGAGCTGTGGCTAGCCCAAAAACCATTCTCGTATAACGATATAATCCTGACATGGTCGAGATGGTTGTCATATTTATGGACTCATCATCGAGCTCAAACTGCTGATAAGCCATTGACATATCTAATTAGGAGAACTCTTTCCCTCCATGGAGCTTAGCGAAAATTTCTTCGATACGGGGTAATGGGTGTTGCACTGTAATTAACTGCGGGCTAACAGTTGTTCAGTAGTCCTCACAAATACTAACTTCCCCGTTCTTCTTTAGTACTGGAACAATTGGTGTTCCCCAGTCACTATAACTTACCGGCTCCAGAACCCTAACTAATTCGTTCAATGCTGTATTCACCGTTTCCTTCAGGCCGTATGGAATTGGCCTTGGTTTGAAAAACTTAGGATTTGCGTTTTCTTTCGATTTTAAGGAATTCTTACCCTTTGCAGATCTACCTAATCCATTCGTAAACAAATCGCTACATTTCCGAAGTAATCTATTTACATCACTAGCTTGTGAATTACTCAAAAAATTAATATTGATGAGACTTATGTTGAAAATCTTTATAAAATTACGACCTAGTAATGGTGGACCTCCATTTTCAATCATCATAATTTCCAAATCTCTGCAAATGTTATTAAAATGGACAGGCATACCTAACGGTTTTATTTTGGAACCATCATATGTTTCCAGTATAGCATTGTTTCTATTGCGTTAATATCAAAGTAGGTACTCACGGTAAGTATCTAAAGCGATTACTGATTTCGCAGCACCTGTATCCAGTTCCATAGACATAGGAACCCCATTCATCGACACCGTAATTCTTATTGGCTCCATGCCGTCTGAACTAGAATAAAAATGGAAAAGGCTTAGATCTGAATTATTTATATAATTTAAATTTGGAGCTACTGGGAACTGTTCTGAAGGAACACATTTTCTGAAGATGCCCTACTTGATTACACTACATCTATAATTTTTATATTTGCACGAGACTTCCTTGTGATTTCTTAAACCGCCTACTTCACACTGCCTTCCGCCTTCATTGTTTCCACCTTGTTCTGCTTTCTGATGACCATGAACTTTCTGATGGTGATCGCTTGTATACTGTTGTTTCATATGTTTTAATAATAAAATTTAAAACGTTCTCCGAATCTTCAAATCTTCAAACACTATTTCACCGAAACTTTTTTCAATTCCGAGCGAATTTGGCGCTATTCTTGACGAGTTCCCAGAGCTGAAAGCCCCACCAGACTTTACGTTACCGGTCAAACATGATGTGGTTCACCGGATAGTAACCAATGGCCAACATCCGGCAACTAGCGCCCGACGACTCAATCCGGAAAGATTATCAATCGCCAAGAGTCAGTTTCAACAGATGATTAAATTAGGCATTTGTCGCGTGTCGAAATCGCATGTGGCCTCACCACTTCACATGGTCCCTAAAAAGGATTCCCTCGAAGTCCGACCATGCGGTGATTACAGATGGTTAAACCAAGCAACCATACCGGACAAACACCCGATCGCAAACGCTCAAGACTGTTCTGCAAACCTTGACGGCTGCTCGATCTTTTCAAAGATCGACCTGGTACGTGCGTAGCATCAGATCCCAGTCGCAGAGGAGGATGTGCATAAAACCGCAGTTATAACACCCTTCGGGCAAACGTTAAAGCAAGACCTATCGCAGCGCACTATGCTTTTCCATCCAAAGCCGCTAGCGCAGATAAGTATTATGGTCGACGCTTCTAACGACGCGATAGGAGGAGTTTTACAGCAATACCACAATAACTGTTTTTTTTTTTTTTTTTTTTTTTATTATTGTAATGAGTTCAGATTTACAATACATAGTCGGCCTTACCAATAATCAACTTTAGTCTGGCACTTTACGAAAAGACTCCACACTTTCCAAAATCCCTTTACCAATAAACAAATATAGTTGCCAGACTATCGCTAAATGTAGGGTTAAATGTTAGTGTTGAGAAAGCCATGTTTATCTCGGACATTAGCTAAATAAATCCTCCCTTATGTCATTTTGAAGACAAGTGTTGCCCAACCATCCAAAATCGCGGTATTAAATTTCGAAATAGGAGAGAATTTAATACGATGTTGTTCAGCCTGAGCGTTTACAATTATTAATTAATTTTAGTAAATTGTGAATGCTTTCTAATTTTATTTATTGTAATACAACAATGCAAATGGTTTTTAAGTCTATCACACACAAATTTGTACAAATGTATGCAAAATATTGAAAAATATTGCGTTTTTGTTTTATTTCTAAACACGTGAAGCATATATTTCTGTGTTTTTCTTTCTGTTGCTTTTTGATTGGTTTTCCTAGTTAGTTGCTTAATAAAAAATAAATTTGGGATAATTCCAAGACTTTCTTGACAGTCGTCGCAAACAGAATAAAATATCTTCTTACCAAAGTTTGGACGGCTTGTAGGTACCTTTTTGCAACAATTCTCAGTACCTTAGGCGACACAGGTAGATATTTTGTTGCAACCAAACCCTTTTCAAACTCTTTGCAAAAGGAGTTTGTTTACCGAGAATGAGTATCTCTAATGAGACAATGGTTGGCGTGAAAAGGTTCCCTTCGCGGAAAATATAGTTATAAAAATAGAATTATCAGAACTCAGCAAAATACATGCAAAATAACAAGTTTATTAACTTCTGGGGGTGCAAGTACAGCCTAACAGGTAGTACGAGAATATGCGTTTTATATTTTTCAGTTCGAATTTCAACTTTTGTCGGTTTCTAAGTTTCCCGAATTAAGTAATAACTATATAAGCCATACAATTTTTTATAGGTTAAATTGTATTTATTTTCAAACCCGGAAGCGATAAGTTCTTAACACGCTTCCTACGTGCGATTGTTATTCATTCTGAAATGAATGAGCCAGATATTATTTCTATTTTCAAAAATAAATAACAATGCAATTGTGATGTTTAGACCACTAATAAGTTTTGATTTGCATCGTCAGCCTACGAATAAATGAAACCATTCAAATAAACTGTGCTTTGTTTATTGAATAATTTGAAAAGGATTTTATTACGACACAAATGCACTCACACTCATAAAGAAATCGCGAGGTAGTATTAGAAAACAATGGAGAGCGTACCATAAAAGTACTGAAAATTGTGTCCGATGGAACGATAGGGCATTACTGATTTGCATATGGTATTTGACAGATCAGCGGATATTTTGTGCATTTCCTGTTTTGTGTTTTGTTTTTTTGCTTATAATAAGTCTCAAAGAGCATTGGAAAGATATGTGTTGGGCAAATTTAATTGCAATTTATGTATTCCTTCTTTTAGAATAAAATCCTCCTTGTGAAAGAGACCATTGACCTTGTTTTTCACGAAAACAAATTGTGAAATTTGAATTCTGCAATGACAACAAATGTAATAGATTCTAAGAAAGTTGTAGGACTAGTAAATTTGGAGGTCTAATTGTTTATTGGTACCATTTCACAAAAGCTGTACATTTTTACTAAAGCTGACATCTAACTAGTTGTCGACATTAGTGATTGATTATTAGTAAGGCCGAGTATGTTTAAATATCTGCGAAGCTGTAAAATAGCTTATCTGCAGAAGGTTGTTTACAAAAAAAAAATTTAACATTGATGTGAACAGGTTTTGAAATTTTGAACTTAGATATTTATTCTATTATATTACTAAATTTTATATATATTTTATTTTTATTTCTATTTATTTTTTAATTACATAATTGCAGGAAAAGGATTATCTAAGTTATTGCTTCAAGGAAAAATTGTTTTTTTTTTTTTTTTGTTTTAGTCTTTTTTTTCTACAAGTTGTATTGTTAATATGTCTTAAAAACTGCGGGAGTTTGTTTAGGATGTTGGGAACCATTGGGCTTCTTTTGCGTACGTTTAAGCCCGGCCGAAAGGAAATACTCTACGTTCGATCGCGAGCTTCTCGATTTTCAAAAATATAAAACATTTATAAAACATTTTCGATACTATGTGGAAGGTAGACAATTTACAGTCTTTACCGACCACAAACCGCTTACTAATGCAATTTGCTCCAAAACGGAAAAATCACCGCGTCAAACACGCCACTTAGAATTTATCGCTGAGTTTACAACCGACATTCGTTATGTCAAAGGCATACAAAATATCGTCGCTGATACCTTATCGCGGTCCTATGTCGAGTTGATAAATTTCAAAAACGTCAGTATCCCAAGCTTGCTAAAAGAGCAACAAAACGACGATGAGCTTAAATCGTTGTTAATTCAACCGAATCCGTCTTTTAACTTAAAAGAGATACATTTTCCGATAGTTGATGTCGAGATTTGGTGCGAAACGTCCACAGGAACTAATCGGCCATACATCCCTTCAATTTTCCGTCGTACGATTTTTGACAACCATCACACACTGTCACATCCAGGTTCAAGACCAATGCGTAAAATAATTAATGCAAAATATTTTTGGCCTAAGATGAACAGTGATGTGAACCGTTGAACAAAAAGTTGTATCGCTTGTCAAAAATCTAAAATTACTCGACATACCACTACGGAACACGGACACTTCCCAGTACCAGAAAATAAATTTTCGCATATCCACATGGATTTAGTGGGTCCGCTTCCACCATCACAAAATTTTACTTATCTTCTTACAATAAAAGATCGTTTTTCTTCATGGCCCGAGGCGATCCCTATTAAAAACATTAACACTTCTACGGTCGTATCCGCTTTCATACAAAATTGGGTTTCAAGATTTGGGGTACCTCAAACGATCACGACTGACCAAGGAACCCAATTTGAATCAAGTCTGTTCAAACAAATTTCAGAAACCCTCGGTACAAAACGGATCCGAACTACAACGTACCATCCACAAGCAAACGGATTAGTAGTTAGAACGTTTTCACCGACAGCTAAAAGAAGCTTTACGGTCGCACGAAGATAAACTCAATTGGTTTTCGAATTTACCTTGGACTCTCCTCGGTATTCGCTCCGCAATAATTGACGACATTAACGTAACTCCAGCACAACTTTTATACGGACAAAACTTACGTTTACCTGCGGAATTAGTCGAACCAAGATCTTTTAACCCGATTTTGAATTCATCAACAGCTCGAGAAATTACGCAAGCTATTTTGCAAACCCGTCCATGCGCTAAGCGAAATCGCGAGCAGAAATATATTTTCGTACCAAAGGAATTAAAAAATTGTAAATACGTTTTTATCCGAGAGGAGATGAAACGCGGAAGTCTTAACCCACCGTACAAAGGCCCATTCGAAGTGGTTAACCGTTTTAAAAAATCGTTCGCGATACTTATTGAAGATAAGGAACATATAATATCCATTGACCGTCTTAAGCCAGCCTTTTATACTAACGAAAATGTCGAGAAACAAAAGTCTAAGCACGTAACTTTTAACTTACCATAAAATAATATCAAAAATTATCAATTTTATATTTTCAAACACAATGTAAGGTCTTCAACCAAAAATTATCAATTTTATATTTTTTCAAACACAATGTAAGGTCTTCAGCCAAATTGTTACTTTTCTATATACAATAATTTTAAATACGTTTAGCAACTACCATATTAAATCAATTATCTTATGTAAGGTCCTCTACCTACAAAGCTTTTCCAATTCAACTGTATCTTACAAAACGTTCTCACTGTACAATATATATTAATATATTTAGATACCTATTTTCATTGAAGAATATATATTGTATAAACCCAATGTAAATACCTTTATACGGCGGAGAGTGATGTAGCATCCCTGGATGTCTACATGTTCGTTTTACCGCTGGCGCTGGTGGCGAAAAGAAGTGAGAAGTGTCAGCCAGAGTGTCAACCAGGAGGACAAGAAGTTTTGTTCTTGGGCTCCCTCTCTTTTACATCGACCACGCAGCAGGCCAGACGTGCCAAAATAAAAGTTGTAAATTATCACCAAAACACGTAGTTTGATTTAATAATAAAAGGGCATATGTTGATACAGTTGGTTTAAAATGTCCATCGAATGACGCAATAATTTGATCGAAGGTTGCGTCATTTATTGATACTGGATGACTCAAGTCCTGATGAAGTTTGTAAGAATTTTCACTTAAGGCAGTAAAGATAATCGCTTTCTTCTTAATCGGATTTGCCACGTCATTGGCAATGAAGAATTGTTCCACTTGGCTTTTTTAATATTGTCCAATCATTCATTTGAAAATCGAAACTTTGAATATTTCCGTACACTGACATTTCGGAATTCTATCACTTGTTTCTCACCCAGATTACAAAGGCTTACTTAACGATCTAGCGCAATAACCTTTTCATATTTTTGATATCCTCGTCGCCACTGTGATAAGCGAGATGGATTGTGATATAATTGTCTTTATTGGTAATTCATAAAGTAAAGTATAATACTTCGAGGCGAACGTATTGAGAGAGAACAACCAACTAACTGATCGAAGCAGTTTGGACTAAAATGTTACCAGTGACTTCATGCATTTACAGTGTTACCATTAACTTCATTACAACAATTCTAATTTCGATTTCTTATAACCCATAACTTCAAGATTTTCATCTACCTTTTTACACCATGCTATTGAGGACTCCTTTAGGATATATATTACCCTTTTTAACTTGAACACTTTTTTACAATCACTTGAAGATTTAAGGCATTATACATATTAACACTTTCCTAAAGAACACCATTCAAAAAGTCTGTTTTTACATCTAAATGCGTCAAATGTAAATCGAATTTACTTCATAATGCAAATAGCAATCTTAATGTAGAATATCTACCACTGGCGAGAATGTTTCATCAAAGTCAATAGGTATCTGGTTTTTGGGTAGCAACTCATGCTAGATCATTTGCGTCTGCCACTTCGACTCTTTTTAGTCTATCGGCTCTTCTCAGCTCTTTTGTACACTCGTTATGAATGAACATATTTCCAACCAGTCGTCTTCTGACCTCAATATGTGGTTTATAAGAAGCTACGGAATAGGTCAGTTACCTGCTCCGCATCTTCTTCTTCTTCTCGACATTCGGGACAGAAAGGCGAGCTAACGTGGCCGAATCTGTGAAGATATATATTCGATAGCCGCCGTGTCCGGACAGGAACTGCGTAATGTGGTAGTTGCAGTCTCCGCGTGTTCTCTTAATCCAGAACTCGATGGTGGGGATCAGTTTGTGAGTCCACCTGCCTTTTTCCGTGTTATCCCACCTGGCTTGTCACAGTGCTATAGATGTTGCCCTTTCTTCTTCTTTTATCCTTCTGGTAACGGTGACCTCTTGCGGGTTGACTGTTCGCCTAAGATAGATCCTTTGCATTTCGTTAGCGAGAATGTCGATGGGAATCATTCCCGCAAGGATACTCTCCCTCTGCCTCTTCTGATCCGAATTGCTGCTCCATTTCTTCCTTAATTTTAAACGAGCTGTCGTCCGGTTCCCTCACTGAATACTAATTTTTCTTTTATAAAGTTTTGTTTTCAATAATACGTATACGTTTTCTTCTTAAGCTTTTCCCTATACTGATGTATTTACGGTCTCCACACAAAAACGCTTTTCTAAGTTGGCATCAAATAAAAGGCATCTTGGCCTTTCGACCACAGTTCGGTTAAACCTTTTCGTTCGTTTTTTGATGAACGATCCCTGCATTTCTCAATAAATCACCAAAACCTTTTTTCCAGACCTCACCACCATTATCTGTTGTGAGGACTTTAATGCATTTGTTTTTCTGATTTACCACCCTTTATTTAAATTTGTTGAAACGACCGAAAACATAGTTTTTTGACTTAATACTAGAATGGTAAACATATTTTTTAACTCTTCATTGGTAAACGTCGCCTGTGAGGCGACTTTTCTAAAAAACGCACATTGCACCGTAAAAAAAAAACAAAAAAAATAATAAAACTGAAAGAAAAACGTATTTATTACGTCATATTTGGTTACAAGAATTGACAAAATTCGATATTAAATAACTTAAAAATATTGTAATAATATTTGGAGATCACATATTTTAATCTATGGTGTGAAAAGATCTTTCACAAAAAAATTTTAAAAATATGTAGGGGAAGGTCGTGTACCTTGGTCCGATTGTACCTTGGTCCGAGTGTCAATTTTCAGATAAGTAAAAAGAACCGGTTCTTCTGTGAAATGTGAAAAAAGTATTTTTTGTATCTATTTTCTGAAGTTGTGTAGTACCATTGAGTTTATATACATAGAGGAACCACCTCGACGAAATGAAAATAGTTGGTAAACTCCTCGCCAGATAGCGTCTCTATTTGCCCCTTATGCACATTACCATTTATTTTCAAATCCAACCATGTGGATTCTGGATTGTGGATAATTTGGAATGTGACTTAACACAAGCACACTCGACTGTGCGGTATTCTCATAAACATGAGCACAAACTACATATATATAGGAAAAGGTTGTTTGTGTTGTAAGCATGAGCAGCAGAGCAGGTTAGCACCAGACGAAGCGTAAAAAAACCAGTTTGTTGGGATAAGGATATGTATCGCTGTAAAAATATTTTCTGAGGTACGCGATTGAAGATAAATGAGTACATAATTCGATTGGCGAAATAAATTTATATTTTCTATTGAAATTTTAAATAGTCATGTGGGTTATTCAATAACGATGGGTTGATGTTGAAAAGGAATAAAACAGTTTGTACCTACAAACGTAATTCTTAATGTAAATTCGCCTTGCCTCTCAATTGAGTGACATCTTCCCTTAGCGTTGGCAATCAGTTACAAAAATTTTTTGGATGGCTTAAAAACTTTTTTTCGGGCGATTGTGATGGAACTTCTATTAATCATTCTCATGTTAGTTTTTTTTAGTTTACCAGTGCCTGAAGCTTTCAATATATTTTTTTTTATATTAAGATTTTTTAAGGAATTATTAAAATTCTTTACAGTAAACCTTATAAGAACTTTTGTGATACAGCCCATTATAAAATCGGAATGAATTTCACAACTAGTGTTTAATTGAATTTTTTTGGAAAGAATTAAATGCATTTGCTTGTACACGCTTTCTTTGCTTTTAAAGTATTTAAAGTACTTTTCAAACACTCCAATTATCGACTTCAAATCAAATTCAAAGATGTCGGATGGTGTTGTCAAGCAAAAGTTCTTGTAAGCTCGAAGATTTATCAATTCAGCTGTTTTTTTTTCATAATTTTGAGTTTCTTTCAAGTATTGTGCGCAATCATTACACTGATTTTTACCCATTATCTTTTTTACTAACCACCCTGCTACATACGCGTTGGCACAATTTTGTAGATCTTGGCTTTGTAAAGTTTTATCTTCAATACTTAACTCTAAAATGTCCTGCAGATCGTTTTCATCGTCATCCCGAATTTCGTCATCAGCTGCGCTTATATTGAGCAAAATGGCTTCTTCAGAATCCATACTTTGTTTAAACTGCGATGAACTTGAATGATCGAGTAAGTTTATAGAATTAGAACATTCATACCCGCTGAGCGAAGAGGATTTTAAGTTTTGAAAACATATCAATTTTAAATTTTTACAAACCCGGGCAGCTGATGGATTCTTTTCATATGATCCTCTGCTTGTCCTAAGCATTGAAATATTATTCTCAAGAGGGTCTTGATTAAGATGGGATGTTATAAGGTATTTTTGTTCTGGGTCCTTCGAAATATGGTCCCATATTCCAAGAACTCCATTTAAAGTCTGCTGGAGTCCATCAAAACAATGTGGTACTTGCATTTTTCCTTCGGACCTCCATAAAGATATTTTTTCACACGATTCCTTAAGATTTACTAAAATATCGGATTTAATAAATGATATAGAATTCTTATCTGGATTCCTGGCATATTTACTGCTGCTATTTAAATTATCAAAAAGCTTATTCATAAATAAAATGAAAGTTGCTGTGCTTATTGCCACATTTTTTTCAGCTTCTGTAAAGAAGTTATTGGCAACAGCCGCAAAAATTGCCATTGCTACCTTGCAACTAAATATTTGTGTTGCCAATTTTACAGAAAGCTTCTGAAATGCATTTGGTCGCAGGTGTTCCTTTGTAAGCTTGTACAACAGTTTTACAGTGCCTGAATCAGAATCAAATAATTTTTCGAGTATTTTCCAAGAAACTCGATCCGGAGTCAGAATGTCAGCAACTAAAAGTCTGTTTCTTACGCTCTTAACAAGGTGTGGTACATCATGGAGTAAGAAAATTTGATTCCCATTCAGATTAAAATATGGCTGTTCAACTGTCCCTCCTAAAATTCTGTACGCACTTCGATTATTGCTTCCTTGGTCGGTGCTCACTGCATTAACTTCAAAACCTAAAGATGTTACCTTAGCTATGCAGTCCTTAATAATATTGCTTAAGAGCACTCCATTAACGTTTCCTATAAAAATGCCTATAGTTTGTTTCCAATTGCAATTTAACCCTCTCAACATAACAAGAAGTGCATGTGTAGCAATGACATTTTTCCGACCAAAACTGCCGTGATCTATAAAGCCATATATGATATCTTCTGACGAATTATATTCCAATTCAGGCTTTATAGCCATTTCATCTAGCAACAATACACATTTTTTGTCTATTGTTGAAAGGGAAGTGCTTTTTATTTTTAACAAATCAAGAATGCCTTGAGATATTCCTGGAGAAAATTTTATATTTGAATGCCACCTTCGAATTGTTGAAATAGAGGGTAACAAAAATCCAATCTCAATTAAATAATTGTACATTACCGGAGATTTATAAAAAAATTTTAAATATAAATCTTTTTCTTCATTTTTCCACTGACAATTTTTTTTATGTACTAATTGAGATAAAATAAATATTCTCACAGGATCGGTTTTGGTACTGAACATTTCATTTATTTTTTTTTCTATTTTTTCATCATCACTTTCGACAAATTTCTTTGGAGACCTGAAAAGAAATCGTGGAATGCGAGATGACTTGGCGATTTTTGGTACATCTACGCTTTTATTCGGCGAAGACTGAAGCCCTGTTTCTGAGTCACAAGAATAGTGTTCTAGCTTTCTATTACAGTAAACTCTTAAACTAGGACCGGGTGGTGATCTATTTCCTTCTAAGGATAAGAAATTATCTTCATCTAAGGATAAAGGGCAATCTAGGGCAGCTGGATGTTTTCGTTTAGTTCGTTTCTTTTTTCTTCATTTAATTTCTGCTCTGCCAAAAAAGATACTTTCATAAGTTCTTCACACATTGTATCCCTATGATTTTCAGAACAAGAACATATATTAGGCGAAGAAATTGGTACACAATCCGATGTGATATTTTTTTTTGTCCCACGCACAACCAAATTTGAAAGATAAAAATGTTTTTCACAAAACCTTATATTTTTCTTTCCATATTTTGCCAAATTACTTAATTTTGCATTGCCTGAATGCTTAACCCAAAGCACTTGCCTGTAATCATTGGGCAAACTGAAAAAAGATAAGCCCCCACTCCTATAAGCATTGTAACAATTCGTGTATGCACACACAGCCGGCATCTCTGAAATTGAAAATAAAATTACGTGTTCTCAAGCCAAGACCGAAATTGGTAATGAAATGTGAAATGACAACCAAATAAGAACCAGCAAAGATATCGACAAGTAAACACATACACATATACAAATACAATTCCCTTTTTTACTTCGAGAAAATCAATCAGCCCTCAGCCCCTCACACGCCACATGGATACGTCTATGAATACACAATGATAATATGCACATGCTCTTTCTTTGCTTTCGCACTTGCAAGTTCCTTCGTGGGGTTGTGAATGGGTTCCACCATGTTCCACACACATTCTCGATCTCGATGTAGTGTACGTAGTGACATCTACTGAGGTTGTTCTAAGCTCTCGTGGTTCCTCTATGTATATAAACTCAATGGTAGTACCATTGTATATAAATCTAATAGTACTCTCATCAGAGGAAATCGACACTAGCGCCTCTATAGAGCAACGGCCCGATTACTTTATTTTCCTATCATTGACGGCAACCATAGTTTTGCACTTACCACAGACACCAATTACTGTCACTGAGAATAGAAAAAGGCAAGAGAGAACCAAACGAAGTAGTAAACACAATGAACCACCCCTATAAGCTACAAATGACAGGATTTGTTATTAGATCTAAAAAAAGAGAAGAACACAGAAGCACTTCTGTATCTGTTCGCTTCGCATGAATGTACCTGCTGCGTATACTCGTATAGTTGTGTGTGTACGCATAAAGTGCAACACAATTTTCTGGATTGTGCGAACAAATAGATATGAGATAATTTGTGTATCATCCGAGGGGGAAGTAATCAGGTGTATTCAAGGAACTTTTCTGTGCGTATTCATGGTGAATCACAGTGTATCACAGTGTATTCAAACGAATTCGCATGCAATCACAAGTAGAAAATCTGTAGTCAAGGACTACTCAAAACTATTGATTACTTCCCCCTCGGTATTGCATGTACAAATTATTTATTTTCTTCTTTCGATCTTTGCTTGTTGGTGATATTTTTTTGATGTATGTTTTTTATGGATGTTTGTGTGTCACAGAGCTCGTTGCCTAAAAAATTCCTAACTTTAACAATTTTTGGGTTGTCTGATTATTAGGGTAATTGGGCGAAAATATAAATTTTTTGGATGTTTAAAGTAGGTATGCCAATTAAAGGATTTCCACGCCCTTTCCGCTGGAAACTAAGTTGTTCTTGCAATACTAAATATAAAGAGTGGACATAGGCAAAAATTGATTTAAAAGCATTACGGAAGCAAAGTTACCACAAGTGTTTTGCCTTTTATTTTAAAGTAAAGCTATTAATTTACATTTAGAAGTTTCTTATAAGTTTCGCATAATTGAAAAATTGATTATGTTTTAAAGAGTAAAGTAACAATTAGAAAAGACACTGGTGTGCTTGTTTTAATTAAAATACAATTATTATTATTTTAAAGTGCATACGCCCTAAGTTTTAAATAAAAATGCCTGTTAGAGATGCCTACACTCATTGCCTCAGCGTAAAAAAAACGTTTTCCTTATCATTTTTTCAAGTTCCAAATGACCACCGAAAGGAAATTTGGTTAAAACATTCTCGGAACACACATTTTGAAAAAAACTGCCTATTTTTGCGAGAAACATTTTTACCCAAAAGATATAATAACAAAGGGGACACGAAAATGCCTTACTAAAAATGCAAATCCAATGTCAGCCAGGGTTGCCAGTTTGGGGGTTTTCCCCCCAGATTTGGGGGTTTTTCTGACCAACGGGGGGAAATCTGGGGGGAGAAATTGTTTAGGGGGAAATCTGGGGGTTTAATTTTGTTACTGTGTTCAATTATTTTTTTTTGTCACTAAAAACATTGAAAGTTATAAAGCCAAATCAATGTATGTACGAGTAAATCCGATGTCATCATCTATGCCAATTTCATTCCAACGCATTTCATACATATACATTAAAAAAAATCAAATTAATTCTTGAAATTCGTGTCTTTCGAATACCCTACACAAATTACAAAAATTGTTTTTATTGAATTCGAATTTAATGCTTTTAAATGCATTTATAAATTACTCGAAAAAAAATTGGGGGTTTTTTTTCTTGAAAATAGCTAAATCTGGGGGTTTTTCAGATTTGTCTGGGGGGAAATATTTCAACCGCCTGGCAACGCTGATGTCAGCTATAGCTGTGTGTAAATGTACTGACACTGTAATTGGTGACCCGTGCTTTGGGGTTATAAATTTTAGGGAAAGTGCAGGTATTTTAAAAGTTGCTACTGTGATAGAAGAAATTCAAAATGATTCACCTCCATTATTAGTAAATAAAACCTCTTCACCAATTACATTTATAAGGGATTATAGTTTACCTCTAAATATTAATGATGGTAATGAGGCCTCTTCCTCGCAGTTTCCATCTCCCCATAGACAAACAAATAACAAAACATTAGAAGCAAATAGCATTAAGACGACTATATCTCGTTTTTTATTTGATACCCCAAAAAGATTAAAGGAAAATAGAGAATACAATTTGCAAAAGAATCCAAAAGCTCTGATGTAAGCACGTTTGTCAATATGAAACTATTTCACAAGCCTTAGGCACATTTTCACGACGAAGAAAAGGATATTTGCTTAAAATGTTTTTATAAATCTCCATCGCTTTGTACCCATATGCTAGATACGAAATTTTTTCAAATGCACTCCATGTTGTTCTTAACCGGAGGACAGTATGGTGCAATTTTATTAATCTTTTACTGAGAAACATAATTACCCTTTACGTTTAAAGTTTTTCCTCAAAAATTATGAAAAACTGGAAGATTGCAGAAAAACTAGGTTTGTGCGCTTTATTTTTTCGGAATAGGTTAGGTAAACGTAGGCATATAGGTAGATCACAGATTAAAATCACGAAAAACTTCCGGATATCCTCGGATAATTATTAGCTTCCGATTGGGTTGAGCGTTGATAATGACCTATATGAGATTAATTGCAAAAATTATGTCCTGGTACTGGTACATTATGTAGCTACAAAACCAGAAGAATAATAATCTAAGTACATTACATATCCACCTTTCAATAAACGGGCCTATGCAGCAAAACCCAAAGCAAAGAAACGTCGCTTATTTCAAAGAAATAATGAAATGTAGCAACGTTTCGGAAATGTACCAATCACCATTTTGGCGAAAAATATAGAAAAATGAAAGATATCTCATCTTGTCTTGCCAACCTACAGCTGCAGCCAACCATTAACCAACACAATCACGATCATATCTCATAAACCTCACGGGTGTGACGAACGATTCTGCTCCCAGTCACATCACATATCACAGAGACACAGTAGTGTTCCTTAAACATCGATAGTTTAATATTTCGATAGTATCGATAGTTTCGGACTAAAACTAGTATCGATACTATCGATAGTTTTATATACATACGTTTTCTAACGACGGGGTTGTAAATTTGTCCATAATTTATTAAAAAGAAACATCCTCAGACTCAGGCAAACCATCTTGATCATGAGAAGTTCTAGGGAGAACTTCCGACTGATGCTTACGCTTTAAGTGATCGGATAGATTACTCGTGTTACCATAGATTTTAGATGAGATTAAGAAGGCGGGAGAGCCTACGAGGGGCTCTGGCACTGCGGCTACTTAGAGGAGCCTATTGTGCCTTCCCTTATAGTTCCTAGAGCCATCTTTTTACTCCAGAGTTAAAGTACACTTAACAATATTATTGTCACCTTCAACATATTTAAAAAATGTCCACACAACCGATTTTTTACTTTGATTCATTTAGGTATCACTAGAATTTTTAACTTTAAATTTGAAGAAATAACTTTACTATTTTATTGTAATTAGTCAACTAGTCAACAAACTTGAGCTTAACCGTAAGAACAGCCTGCTTCAAGTGAATTGCATCTACAAAGTTTGAAAACATGCAGCACTTGCGGCACTATCTCCGATTGTAAATGCTACAAGGATATGCAACGATTGTTTCTTTGCTGACACAAGAAAAAACAAAATATGTACAAAAAATTCGAAATCACTTTCACCAGCGCCAACGGCCACATTGCGTACATAGTCGCGCAAACGTAATTTGTAGTAAAGAGGACGCCTTTCTTTTGCCAGAGTTTTGTTATTGTTTGCTGCTTTTTTATTACAGCACCATAAACCAGAGGCATATCTAGACAAGACCGATGTCTATACACTAAAAAATATTAGAATACCGAAGCAGCTGAGGTCAAGAAATGTTTTAAAAGAACTAATCTTTTTTTCAGTACAAAAGAAGTACTTCTTTATACGTAGAAAAGTAGTACTCCTACTAACGAATTACTTCTTTTACGTACATGTTTCGCATGTTTTATGAGTACTTCTACGTTTGCTTTGAATACGCTCATATATGCGTTTCGATAGTATCGATAGTTTTTTTTGAACAATTGATAGTATCGATAGTAAAAAACTATCGATACTATCGATAGACTATCGATGTTTAAGGAACACTAAGACACAGACCCACAAAGGAACCCAAAACAAGTAGGCACGCGTACGACACGACAAACGAGTTACCACGACAAGAGTGTATGTGTGTTTTTTTGTCGTTCTCCGTCCTTTCGCTCACTCAAAACAATTCTTCTCTGAGAAAAGGTTATTCTTTTGCTAACCATGCGACCATACGCCCTCTACAGAGCAGAGGCCCAAATAAAAAAATTCGTCTGATGAGAGTACTATTAGATTTATATACAATGGTAGTACCTAATTTTATGTCTATTTTCCGATACTTTTATCGATTTCGCTAAGTATGTTGATTATCTTTTGGTAGGAACAAATTGTTGTACGCGTGTGCTTTAAATATTACGTCAAAATTATTATTTTTTGGTTGAAGTGGTGTTCGTGTACCTTGGACCTATCATAGCGCTTGTACCTTGGTCCGGTAAAAGTTACACGTTATTAGATTTTTTTAAACAAAATTGTTTTTTTTTTTTATGTCTCAGGACAATATGCCAAGATGCAAATTCGGTTAATAATATTAAAGTCCTTTGTTAGGCATTTTTTTTTCGTTAACAAGAGTATTATTAAAACTATTATTTGAAATAAAAAAAATTTTGTCAAGCACACAAACTTTAAGACAATGGTTTGTTTTCCTGCTGCTTTCTTGAAATTAAATAAGAATGGTACCATTTTTACTAATTATTGAAAAAAAAATAAAGTTTTCACCTTTAAACTATAGAAAAACCTTCAATAATATTTTCGGTCCAAGGTACAATACTCTGTGGACCAAGGTACAATCACGTCTTGTACCTTGGACCGTTTGAGGCTAGCATCTAAAAGATAAGTTTTCTTTGGAATGGTAAGCAATATCCTTTTGGTAGTTTCGCATTGTCATCGATAAGACTTCAGGTAATAACTAAAAAAACAAATAAAAACTAATGAAAAAACGTTACCTAAAATATCGGCAAAAAACTGAAATCCAAGGTACATGACCTTCCCCTATATATAAAAATCAGTTCGAAATAAAAAAAGGTCTGTTACTTACAGCCCTTAAATGGGATTAGCATATAAGAAAAATAATATAAGGCGTATTAACTTCAAAAACTTGTGCCAGAGCAAAATAAATGTTGTGGACTTTCCACCTACTATTTTTGTCACACTGCCAACAGTTGGGTGATCTATGTTCTAAACAGTAAGTGTTCTTACATTTTGCGCAGAATTAAAAATTACCTCTATTGGTAGACTCGGCAATGCAATGGAGAAAAACAAAGAACGTTTGCGCACAAAAACGTATACAACACTCAATTGAGTTGGCACGAGCGCATGCTTTATTACGAGTAACCGATTGGAAAATATAGCAAATATCTAGGGTTAAGAAAATTAAAAAATGCCATTCGACTTTAATCATCGACAAAATTTTTTTTTTGGTTTGAAGGTGAAAATCTCGAAAGACACAATGGGGTTAGAAAAACCCAGAGTAGTGTGGGACTCTAACCGCACTAAAAACACCTCCTAATCATGACCAATCCGAATGATTTTAGTTTCAACGTTCAGTTGCGTTTGAGAAGGTATTACAATTTGAATACGGGTTGTCATATTTTTTTTATGTATATATTTTTTTAGATTATAAGATCGTGAGGTTTAATTCTTCTTAATCTACGAATATTGGTTCGTCCATTTAAGACGTCTTCTATTTCAGGATTAATATGCATCTGCAGACGCTCATTGTAACGAATTACGTACTCTTTAATTACTTCCGTTACAAGATCAATCTGCAAATCACGATGCAAGTCATTAGCGAACTCTAAAGAATCTATTTGAAATATAAGATTTAAGTATCTCATAGTACTGTCTAGGTAGATCCCTATGAAGTTTATATTCTAAGCCCTTATGCCAGACTTTATCAAAAGCCTGTGCAACGTCTAAGAATAATGTAGAACAAATTTGTTTCTCTTCTAGTGGTTTTTCTATTATATTAGTTATACGATGTACTTGGTCTATTGTCGAATACTTAATTACTTAGGTGGTGCTACAGTTCGGGGTGAACCAGGGCCTCAACCAACAAGCCTCTCCAGCTGGCCCGGTCCTTAGCCAACTGCCTCCAGTTGCGCACTCCAAGTTGGTTGAGGTCGTTTTCTACTTGTGCGCGCCACTTTAGGCGAGGTCTTCCTCTACTGCGTTGACCCTCTGGGTTGGAGTCGAAAACTCTGCGGGCCGGAGCGTTGATGTCCATTCGCTCTACATGTCCTAGCCATCTCAAACGTCCGATTCGCAGTTTTTTGACTAGGTCGATGTCGCTGTACAGCTCGTATATTTCGTCGTTGAATCGTCTCCTCCAAAACCCGTCAACGCATACGGGACCGAATATCTTACGAAGAATTTTTCTCTCGAATCGACCAAGGATATCTTCATCCGCCTTGGAAATAGTCCATGCTTCAGATCCGTACAGCAGGACTGGAATGATGAGGGTCTTATACAGAGTCTCCTTAGTCTTTCGGGAGAGGGCCTTACTACACAGTTGCCTTCTCAGCCCAAAGAAACAGCGGTTGGCAAGAGTTATTCTCCGTTTGATTTCTGATGAGATGTCATTTTCAGATGTTATAGCAGAGCCAAGGTAGACAAAGTCCCTTACTACCTCAAAGTTATAGCTATCTATTGTGACGTTCTGCCCGATTCGTCGATGTTGGGTGTCCCTTCTTGTTGACAGCATATACTTTGTTTTGCCCTCGTTAACCGCTAAGCCCATTTTAGTCGCTTCTGTGTCTATACTTGCAAACGCGCCAGTGACAGCTCGCTGTGTTCGTCCAATTATGTCAATATCGTCCGCATATGCAAGTAATTGTACAGACTTTTGAAAGATCGTACCTCGTATGTTAGCTTGAGAGTTTCGCACAATTCGTTCAAGTATGATGTTAAAGAAGTCACATGACAGCGCATCGCCTTGTCTAAATCCTTTTTTGACATCAAAGGTCTCGGTTAGATCATTGCCGACCTTGATGCAGCAGCTAGATTTCTCCATCGTCATCCTACACAGACGGACGAGTTTGGTAGGGATGCCAAAACTAGACATGGCTCTGTATAGCTCGTATCTATAGATACTGTCATAGGCGGCTTTGAAATCGATGAAAAGATGGTGAGTATCGATTTGGACTTCTTGGGTTTTTTCCAGGATCTGCCTAAGTGTGAAAATTTGATCGACGGTGGACTTTCCTGGCCTAAAACCACACTGATAGGGGCCGATCAGGTTGTTGACGAACGGTTTTAGGCGTTCACACAATATTGCAGATAAGATCTTGTACGCGATGTTAAGGAGACTGATTCCTCTATAGTTGGCGCAGTTGAGGTGGTCTCCTTTCTTGTGGATCGGGCAAACGATGCTGAGATTCCATTCATCAGGCATGCATTCATCTGACCAAATCCTAGAAATGAGTTGGTGCATGCTCTCCACCAAGTCATCTCCAGCTGCTTTAAAAAGCTCGGCGGGTAGACCGTCAGGCCCAGCAGCCTTGTTGGTTTTAAGCTTGGATATTGCTATCTTCACTTCATTTTGATCAGGTGGACGGTAGTTTTGGCTATCATCGTCTAAGTTGAATGGTTCGTTCTGCCTGACAGCGGGATTTTGGTCTTCGTCGCCGTTATACAGTCTGCAGAAGTAGTTTTTCCATATTCTCAGCACCGACTGTGATTCTACTACGAGGTTTCCTTCGTTATATCTACAGGTTTCTGTACGGGATTTGTTGCTCTGGCATGTTCTCTTTACCTGTTGGTAAAACTTCCGTACATTATTCCTGGAGTAGCATCTCTCAATTTCTTCGATCTCGCGCTTCTCGTGCTCTTTCTTTTTCTTCCTGAGAAGCCGATGTTCTTCCCATCTCTTTTGCTCGTAGAGCTCGCGAGCAGCTCTAGTCCTCCTTTGCAGCGCCGCTTTATATGCCTTTTGTTTTGCTGCGTTTGCTAGTCGACATTGTTCGTCAAACCAGGGGTTTCGTGGTGGCGGTCGTGTGAAACCCAGCACATCAGTCGCGGCATTAATGATGGCCTTCTGGCAGTGCTGCCACTGGTCTTCTGCGCTAGCTGTTGCTGCGGGAGGACTTGTCGTGAGACATCGGGATACGCGATCGGCGAAGATTCTGGCGGTCTCTTGCGATTGCAGCTTTTCGACATTGTACTTTCTCACAGTATTCCGTTGTTGAGGCGTGTTGGATATCCGCAGTCGTACCTTGGCTACAACAAGGTAGTGGTCCGAGTCAATGTTGGCCGCTCGGAACGTTCGGACATCCGCAATACTGGAGGCGTGCCTTGCGTCGATCGCAATGTGATCAATTTGGTTGACGGTTTGTTGATCCGGAGACCGCCATGTCCCTTTATGAATATTGAGATGAGGAAACCGTGTGCTTGCTATAGTGACATTTCGCCCCGCAGCAAAGTCAATCAGCCTCAGTCCGTTACCAGACGTGGTGTCGTGTAGGCTGTGTTTACCTACTGTCCTACCATAGATGTCCTCCTTTCCTATTTTGGCGTTAAAATCGCCCAACACGATTTTAACGTCATATTTAGGACATTGCTCGTATGTCTGGTCGAGGAGCTCGTAGAAACTATCTTTGGTAGCGTCGTCCTTTTCCTCTGTGGGGGCATGAGCGCATATTAGGCTTATGTTGGCGAATTTTGCCT
Source organism: Cheilosia vernalis (assembly GCA_949126925.1). Classification (NCBI taxonomy): domain Eukaryota; kingdom Metazoa; phylum Arthropoda; class Insecta; order Diptera; family Syrphidae; genus Cheilosia; species Cheilosia vernalis. The sequence continues at coordinate 50,255,383 of OX421358.1, forward strand.
TGATGCGGATGGTCATAAGACGTTCACTCACATGCCGAAAGCTCAAGACTTCTTGCCTAAGTCTGCCGCGTATGACAAATCCACATCCAAATAAGCGCTGCTTCTGCTCCGTATAGCAAGCACCGTAATAGATGTCACAGTTTTTCATCTTTCTTTTGCCCGACCCATCCCATCGCACTTCCTGGATGGCGGTTATGTCTGCTTTATAGCAGTCAAGGGCCTCTGCTAATTGTTCGGCTGCACGCGGTCTGTTCAATGTACGAACATTCCACGTACAGATCCGAATATCGTTGTCCTTATTTCGTTTCGCGGGGTTGTCAACAGTAGATCCGTCCTTTTCCGAGGCTTGTAGTTGTCTCTGAACTAGTTATTTTTTCCGTGGTAGAGAAGTTACCCCGACGCACAACCCCCAACCTGGAGGGCCAGTTCCATTTTATACCCCTTGGACGAGGGGCCGAGTTACTGGCACCAGTAACCCACTTCGGGATCTGATCGCTGCCGTTGGCCCATGAAGGGCTCATCCGCCACCAACTCCTTTCCAACACCCTGGCTCAGTATTGGAGATCCCTATAGACCTGGGATCCGAATATGTCGGAGCAGCTCATATAGGGAAGACACTAAATAGTTCAACCTGACTGGAACTGTAGACGCCACCGTTGATTCCATCAAGGGAATTCCTCCGCTGCCATCTGGGATCAGAGGGAGTGCCTTAGTGAGAGGACACTCCTCCCCCCTCTCTCGTCTGCTGCCACCAACGACCTTCCAAAGGGGTTGGATACCCAATCTCCAGCCGAGGTACTAGGCACCCACCATTCACCTATTCTATTGTCGAATGCTTATTTCTAAACCCGAACTGGTGGGTGGGAATAACCCTTCTTAGTTCAATGATTCTATCTAGCCTTTTAAGAAGAAGTTTCTCAAAAAGTTTTGGTAATACAGGGAAGAGTGAGATTGGCCTGTGTGAGGCAACTTCTGATAGGGGCTTACCTTGTTTAGGTATAACTATAATTTCTGCTATCTTCCAGTGATGTGGAACACATCTTAGTTTAAATCAAGCATTTTTTTAAAAGCCAATTTTTACCAATGCTATGAAGGGTAGTTCCTTCAAGATTTGAGCAGTTATTAGATCATAACCTGGTGATTTTCTATTAGATAGCCTATGAATACATATTCTGATCTCTTTAAGTGAAACATACTTGACTACGTCTTCATCTATTCTATCAACAAACTCAAGGCGTTCGTTTGCCACCCTTGGTGGAAAAGGTTTAAAAACATTTGTCAGATGTTCCGAAAAAAGTTTGTACTTCTCTTTTGGGTCGCCGATCCATTTCCATCAGATGTTCTTAATGGGTGTTCTTGCGCTTGAGGTCTCTTTAAATATTTGGCAGCCTTCCAAAGGGAGTAGTCTGTAGCTTTGTTAGCTGTTGCAAAGGTAGTTAGATAGAGATCTATTTTTAAACTCGTCGATTATTTTTTTTAGTTTGTTACTTAGTCTATTGAATATAGTTCTATCGCCGGGATATCTTGTCATTTGCCATTTTCTGCGAGCAGTTCTTTTTTCTAGTATTAGTTCCCTTATAAAAATGAGAAAATAAACACACCCACTGATTGATTTGGTCTCCATTGGACCACAACATGCAAAAATGGCAACCTGGACCGTTTTCCTTCACAGCACACTGTACAGGTCATCTTGCCTATAAACAAAATATATAAGTACTAAAGAGCTGATGCAACTAGCAGGTTCTGCTTTTTATATATAGCATGCAACTTTGTTTTGTTGTCGTTTATAATCAGCTAACTTACAGGATAAAAGGTTCATCGTTAGCGACGGAATACAGAGCTAATAAGCTGTCGGAATGGCCAAAAATTAGACTTTGGCTTTTGTATTGCCCGGTTTGCACTTATAACAATTATTGATGTTTTTGAAATTAGATTTTGTGAAAGAATCGTGGTCTTTCGTGTAACCAACCTTTTTATTTCGTTGCCAACTTTTGATAATAAAAGCTCTACTCTGAACTCCACTGCCTTCTGGTTCCACATTTAACAGCTTCGTCTTTATGGAATCTGCAGTACATTTTCCACCCGAGTGTTCGATCGTCATGATCATGGGAGGAAAACGTTCAGGTAAGTTTGCTAGCCCCTATCCATTCTTCGTTGATATCGAAAACTCGAGACTGGGCCTATTGAAAAGACACTATTGAAAAGACACCGCGCGAGCCGTATGAAATAAAAAAAAAAAACCGGTGCCAAGTGCGAGTTTCACTCAGGTTTCAGTTGTAAACTAATATTTTTGCTTAAGCAACCGAGACCAATAAAAACCTCCTTGAAATGATTTAAAAATTTTAAATTTGTATAATTGAATACTTTCATGCAAGGAATTAGTATTGCTTTTAAATTTTTCTTCTTTATGTAAGAGTAACTAGCATGTAGTCCACATATAAAAATATCCCGTACGAGTTCCTCTCTCAAATTCCCAAATTCGCATATTATACTTAAATTCTTAAGCACGGTTACATATGCATCGGTAGATTCATCTGCTTTCTGTAACCGTGAAAAAAAAATGGTGACGCTCCATTGCAATATTTGCTTTTGGCAAAAAATACGACTCAAACATTTTAACTAAATCGTCGTATGTTACTCTATCAAAGTCCACATTATATGAATTAAATATTTCGAACGATTCCGGACCCATGTGGTGCAAGAGTAAGGCAACCTTCCGCTGATCTTGCTTAGCCTCCAAACTTGAAGCCCTCATAAAAATTTTAAATTGGTTGTACCAGTTTTTCCATGCAGACGCTAGGTTAGAACTTTTTAAGTTTAAATTTGGAATTGCTGACGCATATCTCTATGCTTGATAATTCACTTTTAAATCACACTTTTCAGATTCAAGATTTGCCATATTAGCTTTTTTTTTTTTTTGATTAATCTGACACCATGTGATATTTTAATAAAACAAGAACTAGCTCTTATTACTTGACTTTATTAGACGGTGGTATAATGACGACTGACTCTGTACTAGAGTAATTCTAACCATATTACTACACAAACTATTAAACACATAGCTATATATATGTAGAGAATTTCCCCAATAAAACAAAACGCCTTTTTAATTAGGTATTTAAAGAGTAATTAATTTAATAAGAAAAAAAAGAAAAGTTAAATGAAAGAAATCGACGTTGAAAAAAATCGATGCGTGCACAGTGCCGGTCGTTGCTTCACTCCACGTTTTCTTGTCTTACGCACTCTCGGCTGCTACGATTGTGCGATTCGCCGCGCTCTCACCAGTGTTGCTACCCACACGGCCATCCTGCGAATCGACTGACCCAGTCGAACGAACAGCATCCTCCACATCGCCCTCCTCGGACGCAGAATCCGTCTCGAACGTACACCACCGCTTCACATAGTCAGCGGCCGTCGAAGTATGGTTAGGACCTTCGTGATCTCCCACTTTCCTGACCGAGTACCGATCGTTACCACACACCTTAACTATCTCGTAGGTACCCAGATATTTAGGAAAAAGCTTCTGTCCCGTAGCGAACTGCGTCTTTTGAATAGCGACCAATTCTCCCAGATCGTAGGTGGGCGCCTTTTTTCTCTTCCGATCATAATTTCTCTTGTTCTCTTCTTGGACTTCGAGTATCTGCATTTTCGCCTCTGCCCTAAGCTGCTGACGGTCTTGTTCGAACATGCCAATTATCTCGTCTTCTAGGAGCTGCCTCAACGCAATGTCGTCTTCACCCGCCATCTTAACCCCAAACATCAACTCGAAGGGAGTTCTACCAGTACTTCGCGATACCGTAGAGTTTAGGACGCTTTGAACTTTCGGAACGAATTTGTACCATTTCAATGGATCCTCCATGGTAAGGCGCATTAGCACTTGGATAATGGTCTTGTTCATCCTCTCCGCCTGTCCATTGCCTCTGGGGACACCGGTCGTCACGAGATGATGCTCGATATTCCTCTGCAAGCAGTACGTTGCGAAATCGTTAGACGTGAATGCTGACCCTTTGTCGGATATGATACGTCGGGGATGACCAAAAATCTGCGATTGCATGTCCAAGCGGTTGATATGTAACTTCAGTTGAAGTCATACTTTTCATGGAATACATCCAGATGAACTTGCAAAATGCGTCCACAACCACGAAAAGATATCGGTAATTCTTTGCAGTGGAGGGAAGCGGCCCGAGATGATCCAGAAGAAACGTCTGCAATGATTGGTCAACTTTGGCAAGTGGATGAAGGAGCGACTCCTTCTTGCCAGCCTTCTTTGCAGCGAGGATACAGGGATGCAATTGCTGATAACTTCAGCGATCTTGCGGTCCACCTGCGGAATAAAAAAATCTTCTTTGATTAGTTTTGAAACCTTACCAAGACCAAAATGCCCCTTCTCATGAACCATGCGAATGATTTGCTTCTGTACAGACTTTGGAACTACCAAAACATACGTGCCCTCAACGAATCGATACAGCACATCACCCCTGAGATGCTAGTCTTCGTACGAATCCGACTTGGTCAGAATCTCTCGTACGGCACAACAAAACTCGTCCTTCAATTGTGCGCTCTTAACAGCTTTCAGCGACCAGTCCTCTATAGCGTAGACACATACTGGATGGCGGCTTAGGGCGTCAACGTGACGCATCGCGGTGCCAGATCGGTGGTGAACTTCACAGTGGAATTTCTCCAGCTGAAGAGCCCAATGAGCGATTCGGCTATTCAACCCCTTCTTGGCCATTATATCCCTGAACGCCTTGCAGTCGGTGAAAATCTCGAATCTCAACCCCAGCAGGTAAATGCGAAGTCTTTTCAGAGCTCTGATTATAGCGAGTACCTCGAGATCATAGCTGGAGTATTTCTTCTCCGTACTAGTAGTTTTGAAGCTTAGGAAAAATACCGGATGATATTGGTCATGTTGTTGTACTAGAACGTACTCCATCCCTGGAGGCGTCGGTGTGCAGCTGAGTAGGCAAAAACGGATTGAAAAGCTTCAACACCGGCTCTTGGCATAACAGGTTCTTCAACTTACAGTAAGCTTCTTCTTGGGAAGGCCCCCATATAAATTTGGTGTCTCGTTTTGTTAGGTCCGACAGTGGCTTTGCAATGGTGGCGTAGCTGGGAATAAATTTTCGGAAATAGCCAGTCAGCCCCAGATACTGCATAACCGACCTGACATTTTTGAGATCTTGAAGAACAACGTTTACATATCTTTAGAACACAGCAGGAGAGTTACACAACCCAAATGGAACCTTGTTAAATTCAAAGTGCCCGTCTGGAGTCACAAAAGCGGTATACTTTTTGCTACTTTCTTCGATGTCCACGTGCAAGAATCCGTTTTTCAGGTCCAGGATGGAGAAGATCTTGGCATCGTACAATTGCTCGAGCACCTCTTCTATGATCGGCAACGGATAACGATCTTTCAAAACATATCGGTTTAGTTGACGAAAGTCTACACAGAGTCGCAGCGAACCATCTTTTTTGCGTGCCAGTACGATGGGACTGGCAAAGTCGGAATTACTGTTGCGAATGATCCCATCTCGCATCCACTCAGAGATCTGCTTGTCTACGACTTCTTTCTCAAGGGGGGCCAAGCGTCTTGGCCTTTGGTAAATCGGTTTATCTTCATCCAGAACGATTTTCATCCTCACGCTGGTTGTTTCGGGACATTTCGGAGAGTACTTCGCAATCATATTTTCCATTTCGCAACGCCGTTCTGGTTCTTTTATGCCTCTAAGCGTTTCTGATAGTTCAGAGTCACCACAGGAGACCAAGTTCGAAGTACTGGGTTATCGGCCTCTACCCTCCTTTTACATATGATTGGATATCCATCTTCTATGATCAGAGACACTTCCGGCAGTAAGTCCTTACCTATTAGAAACTCATAGGCCAACCAATTATCGGGTACAAAATGACAAATCAAATTATAATACTCGCCTGAGATGTCTACGTTGATTTTCGAAGCGCCTAATGTTTTGGCCGGCTGGCTGCCAAATGCAATGGTGACCACTCCCGGGTACTGGACCTCACTGACACCTAACTTCTGTCGGAGACTGTCTTTGACTAGGTTAGGTTAGGTTAGGTTGAGTGGGGTTGTGAGTTCATCACGAAAAGACCAGGCACCATAGTGGGCCCATCGCCATCCCCAGGGAACCGTTACGGTTAAAAACCTAAACCAAATCGCCCAAACAATTAATTTCCCTGCAGAATTTAATAATGGTCCCAATATTGTTTGAGGAACCAACCTCCTCTAAGTGATTAAAGAAGTACCTGCCAAGGTGCTTCCTTCTACTCCGAGCGATTGCTTGACACTCACATAAAATGTGGAAGATGTCTTCCGTGACTTGTAGGTCCTCACAATACCTGCATATGTCCGAGCTAGCTAGTCCTAGTCTCATGGCATGCTTCCTTAGAAGGCAATGTCCAGAGAGTATTCCTACCGTTAACCTTAGTTTGGTTCTACTGAAGTTGATTAATTCTTCAGACTTTCTCCGGTTTAAAATGGGCCACAGTGCTTTTGAGACCCTGTGACCATCTAGTTGTGACCATCTTGTGGCTGCTAGCTGGGAAGTTTTTTCAAAAACAACCCTTCTAGCCACGGCCATTGGTGGTCTTGTGCCCTCAATCATGCTGTTAGGTGAGAGCTCAGCTCCTTCCTTGGCCAGAGCGTCGGCCTTTTCATTACCTTCAATGTTACAATGCCCAGGTACCCAACATAATCTGACACGGTTCTGCGAACATAATGCCTTGAGCATTGTGCGGCAATTCATTACTAGTTCAGATTTAGTGGTATGTGACTCTAGCGCTTTAAGCGCAGCCTGATTATCAATGTAGATGGCGATATTCTTGTTGGATATCGATCTCATCTCAAGTACCTCCGCAGCTTTGAGTACTGCCAGAATCTCCGCCTGGAACACACTGCATGTGTCCGGAAGTCTCAGGGCCAGATGTATAAGTCCAGTTCATTGGAGAATACACCAGACCCTGTGCCCTCACTGGTTTTGGAGCCGTCAGTATATATCGAGGTCTCATTTACCCTCGACACCAAGTTCCTATACCAATCCTCTCTGTCAGGGTACAACACATCATACGGTGTGTCAAAATCTAGTGTACCAAGACCTTCATCCGCCTTTTCCGGTATTTCGGAGAATGATTCCTTCAAAATACTGCTATGTCCTATCCTACTGTTCTTAAAGAGCCCAATGTTAGTGAGCCGTAGCGCACTATTTCCTGCAATTGATTTTATTTGTAAGTCCAGTGGCAAAAGATTCATAAACGCCTCCAGTGCAGCCGTTGGTGTGGAACGTAAAGCACCCGTAACGGCAATGCAGGCTGTTCTTTGTACCCTGGTCAACATATCCCGTACATACTTCTTGTTTGTGGCTTTCCACCAGACAAGAGCCCCATATGTAATTATGGGTCTTACTACCATTTTGTATAGCCAATATAAGATTGACGGCTTCATGCCCCATTTCTTTCCTGCTGTTCTCCTGCATATGAAGAGAGCATTATAAGCCTTGCGGACTCTTTCCTGTACGTTAAGTTTCCAATTTAATTTCCTGTCTAATACCGTGCCAAGATATTTTGCGCTCTCCGAGAGAGAGAGCTCCACTCCATCAAGTCTGGGCAGGTTGAAGGGTGGTATCTTGTATTTTGTACTAAATAGTACGAGTTCGGTTTTCTCCGGGTTGACTCGTAGTCCACACCCTTCGGCCCATAATCTAAGCCTATTGAGGGCTGTTTCCATAAGTTCACTCATCGTGTTCAGGAATTTTCCTTGGACAATGATGACTACGTCATCAGCATATGCGATGACTTTGAAACCTGCATTGTTTAATTCTTTAAGTATGTCGTCTATGACCAGCACCCAGAGGAGGGGAGAGATAACCCCTCCTTGCGGGGTGCCTCTAGTAACAGATTTCCTTATCGAACTGTTTCCGATAGTGGAATTGATGTTTCTCGTCGAGAGCATTTCGCATAGCCAGTTGATGATGCGTTGCTCGACATTTATCTTTTCCAAGGCGCTTTTGATTGCATCTTTCCTGACGTTATTAAAGGCACCCTCAATATCCAAAAAGGCAGCTAATGCATATTCTTTCTGGTGTAGGCTGCCTTCTATTTTGCCTATTACCTCGTGTAGAGCCGTTTCTACCGATTTACCTTTCAAGTTTGTGTGCTGAGCATTACATAGAGTTCCGTTGCAACACTTGCTTCTTATATAGATGTCTATAAGCCTTTCAAGTGTTTTGAGGAGGAATGACGACAGACTAATAGGTCTGAAGTCTTTCGCTGAAGTATGACTTGGTTTACCCGCTTTGGGTATAAATACCACTCGTACTTCTCTCCACGCCCTGGGTACATAGCCTAATCGCAGGCAGTGTGTAAAAAGATTACCGATCATATTCGTAACTATGTCTGGCGCCCTTTGAAGCATAGCCGGCAAAATGCCATCGGGGCCAGGAGCTTTGAACGGAGCGAAGGACTTAATGGCCCATCGCAGTTTCTTCCCAGTGAAAGGATAGCGTTATATCACTACCAGTATCGATAAGGGCCTGGAACTCTTGATCGTGTACCCTGACAGGAATAGTTATATCTGGAACCACCACTCTGTTGACATTTACACTTGATGTCGGCTTATTCTCCGAGCAATTCCTAGCAATGTGTCCGAACCGGTTGCATTTAAAACAACGGCTGCCTTTCTCCTTGTTGGGGCAATTGTGGGAATTATGGGAAAGTGCACCACAATTACGGCACCGAAACTGGCTTGCGTCTTCTTTCCTGTTGACAATCCGTGAGGCCGACTTAGCCGGAATGGCATTCTTCGTGTGGAGTTGATCAACTTTCATACGCTCGTAGGACCTAAGCTCTGCCTTCAACTCTTCTAACGTCTTGGCGTGATATAGAATACTCTTGCTTAAAACATTATCCTGGATACCCGCTATAATTTATGACAACAGATGCCCTTCTTCTATGGTACCCCTTGCCGCTATCTTCTTCATCTTATAAAAGTATTCGAGAAATGATTCACCTTCACACTTTGTTGTCTTTTCGAGTATTTTGTCAACGTTTTCGTGTTCCTGCTTGCCGAACTCCTTCAACAAAAAAGTATTCAATGAACTCCAGCTATTGATCGCCTTTTCGGACTCCAGTGCTAACTTGGCTGCCCCGAGTAACAATCGCCTGGAATACAAAGATTTCTGGACATCTCCCCATCCGCATACAGTGGACACACGCGCAACTAACTCGGTTTTTTTGTTGTAGCGGACCGATAAGTCGTTTCGTCTGAGTATTTCTTGTAATTTTTCTTTACCGTAAGTTTTTCTAGACCACGTCCGATCGGCATGTAGGAAAATAACGCAATCCCGAAAAAAAAAACTACCGTACGCCTTCGGCAGCAGACAATTACTGTGCGATTTCTTTCACTTTAGCTTTAGCAGGATGAGGGAATAATTATCCCACTTTTGACACCATGTAGAGAATTTCCCCAATAAAACAAAACGCCTTTTTAATTAGGTATTTAAAGAGTAATTAATTTAATAAGAAAAAAAAGAAAAGTTAAATGAAAGAAATCGACGTTGACAAAAAATCGATGCGTGCACAGTGCCGGTCGTTGCTTCACTCCTCGTTTACTTGTCTTACGCACTCTCGGATGCTACGATTGTGCGATTCGTCGCGCTCTCACCAGTGTTGCCACCCACATATATATGTATATATAAATACATGTAACACATATACAAAACACTTCGTTTTGAATCCGTTGCCTTTTTGCTGTCGACATTTCACCGGCCAAATAACTTTTCGCCAAAAACAACAAACGAAAACAGACGCTATAATAATTGTATGAACAAAAATGTCTTATTTTATTTCCATAAAGAATGTTTTTCAGTTTATTCCTTTATTTATATTAGGTACTAACCAGTTGCCAAAATACATGATTTCGTGGTGAAATAAAATAAAAAATTTTAACCGTGGGAACGCGCACCTATTAGCTGATCGAAGCTCACCAAATACACTTATGTCGATTTCCATTGGGATTTTCGGATTTTGCTCAGATTTCAGATTTTTCGTGCCCAATGGAACATAAAACGAGATTTTTCTTCCTTCGCATTTGTGGAAGTGCGTGTTTGAAAAGTCAGCTGTTATTAAATTGTAATTTATGGTTATGAAAATCCCCTGAATTTATGTTGATATCCATTGCGGCAGCCAAATGTAATTTTTTCTCTATTTTTCACAGACTTGTCTTCAAATACGTAATTAATAACACACTTTAAATTTTGACAAAACACAAATGTTTTGGAGTTAGTGTAAGTAGGTGTGAATCTCGCTCAGATATCGAGATTCGCAAAACTGCTCTGACTCTGAAAAAAAATCTTAAGGCTAGGAGCGCACATGCGATTTTTTGTCGCACTGATAGAAAAATCGTAGTCGCAAAAAAAAAATTACCATGCACGCACATGTGGTCTTCTGTCGCTCGATTATTTAGTCGCAAAAAATATAACATACTGCTTTTAATGTCACTACACACATATGCGACCAAATAATCGCTAATGGAACTTGCTGCGTTTTTTTTAATCGCTGTGGTTATTTAGCTGCATATGTGTGCATTCATGTGTAAAGCAATAGGTTTGTTTGACGTGGCTAGCACTAGTGCCCACTAGTGCGCACTGAGAAGTGTCAACTGATTTTCCCGCCTACCCAAAAACCTGCACAACCCTGAAAATTCGCCTATCATATCGAACGCAAAATATGCTGCCCTGAAGTCTGGCAGTTTTTGAATTTGAAAAATACTACGAAGATGATAACACTTTGTTCTGTTTATTGTTAAAAATGAGTGAACTCAATTCTGATCTTGTGCTTGCCATAATGCAAACAAGTTGATAAAACTGTTTGCAATATATGCGATGCACTAAAAAATATAATCAGCTTTGATTCCAGATTTTTTTTCATTCCATTTATCTTTAAAATAAGGTTTTAGTCCATAAACGTTGTTGTTTTCAAACAATTCCCCTTTGAATATCAAATTTATTGTATTTATCTTTATTACGATATTCAAATAAACGAATAACAGCAAGCGAAATGACAGCGCAACTCAGCACTGAGTTCTTGCCCCGACAAAATAACTGGGGTCAGTGTAGTATTCAATATACATATTATTGTTCTGTAGAGTATTCTTTATTGAATGATTATAAATATTTCTATTATTTTGTACAATATAATAACTAACTACTATAAACAAATCTTATTCAAAATTAAAGTACTAATATACTACATTATTAGACACTACAGTCAGTTCAGTGCACAACTAGGGCGCCCTAGAAGTCATGTCAAACACAGGTTTTCAGTACCAGGGCGAGTTCAGTGCTATATCGAACACATTAGGGTTAACCCAGTGCGCACTAGTGCCTAAGTGTGTTGCAATGCATTTTGAATGTTTTTTCGTCCGATTCATGATACTTAAACAATTTTAATGCTATATTTTTGTTTTGTACGAATCGTTTTTCGGGCGACAAAATGTCCACAAAAGGTAGAAATTCTATGATGTACCTATGATAACTGCTGAGTGTCAGTATTTCAATATACCCCCTCCATTCACATTTTTTGTTTTGTTTCGGTGCTTCACAAGTATTCACCGATATGAAATTTAATAGAGAATTTTTCTTTCAAAATTTGCGGCGGGAATCGGGTATGTGCGCGGGAGCTGACGGTCTATTTAATACTTAGTTTATGTTGCAAATGCAGATTTTGTTTCTTTAATTGCTACCTACACAATCCTCACCAATTTCCCGTTCAGTAATCAGTATGAGGATTGTGTAGGTGTAGGTAGCAATTAAAGAATCAAAATCTGCATTTGGGTTTTTTTCTGCGGTAATCACACAATGAGATTCATGTGTGAGTAATTTTTGAGAGTAAAAATATGAAGTGCCTAAGTAAATTAAACTAAATTGTGATGAATTCATGAACAGGGGAAAGATTGAATGATATTATCGATTTGAAATAATATCTGATGGGTTGGACTTTAGCCAAATACGGAAACTTCGGTGCGCGAGTGACACTCGCACTTGGCCGGTTTTTTTTTCGCTTTGGGTACGGAACCCTAAAAAGCGTTGATATCAATGACGTTAAAATTTAAATTTTACTGTAGCGGAAGATGTGTACTCGATGGTGGTCAACAGCAAATAATTATATAACTAATACTCTGCTTGCTTGAAAACAACGGCACCAAACAAGCATTACATAAACAGAGTGTTGCGCATGCGCATAGGCCGTTATGGCGAATAGTTTAGACAGAGAAACATTAAAAGAATAAATATAGGGTTGTGGGTAGTGTTTTAGCTGCAACACATTTCACAACACCTATTAAACAACACGTTGGCTACACACTTTTTTTTTCAATGATAAATCATGACAGTTGTACTTAAATGCTACAGGAGTGGCAGCGATAAGAGGATTTTGATATTATTATTTGATATTATTATAAGGAAATCAAAAACTTTTTTTTGGTGCCTGGTACGTCTAAAAAAATTCCTCGCTTTCGTTTTGTACAGCTCCAGGACCCCAATTCTCAAAAATTCTCGCATACGTTTAGCAGTCAAAATCTCCGATGCTATGCGAAAAACTGAAATTTGCAATTATTCTCGAAATCCACATACGAGAATTTCTCTTCGAATTGTACTCGTCTGCATTTTCCATGCGGATTTGCGCCTCGCATACGGAATTGTGAGTTTGACACTTCAATACTTCAAATAACGGTTTGTGTTTTGAATTATGTATTTTTTCATTGCGCCTAACTGCTCCATTGTCAAATCAACCTAAGCCCAAATCACCGAAAGAATCCATTGCAAAACCACATAAATGTTCACTAAACATACAAGTATTTTATTATATCTCTTGTTTTTGTCAATCAAAAATATAAATACGAAACCAATTTAAATTTGAATATTGCTCTTTGAATTGATGGGAATTTTTTTTCACAATCTGTCAAAAATCGGTTACTTGACGTACTCAAAAAGTCTACCTCATTCGAGAGGTGAATATAATTTTCGCATAGGTGGAAAAGAAAGCCGAACAGCTTTGAGAATACCAATTTTTTCCGTATGCGAAAATTTCAGGCGAATTTGCTCGTATACGAATTATGCTATGCGGAATTCGAGAATTGGGGTCCAGGAACATTAACCAATAAGAGACGCAAATAAATAAATTCATGGTAGCTGGAATGCACTGTATAAAGTCGGCCTATTGCGTCACATGCAAAAGCAACAAGATAATCTTCAACAGTGGCTATATACATAATTTCCAGTAATTGTTTCAGAAATGAGTGCTCTACGATATCGTTTCGTTCATTTGCCATCATACATGCATAGCGAATCAATATTTATCACACCACACGGGCCATGAATCATATTCTTAATGAAAACATGAAATAAACGGAATCTCAGCTGACATTACATCGCTTGTAATTTGTCCACTCACCATTTAAATATGCGAAATGCGAGTGTGGAAAGCCACTCTTTTACCACTCGACAGAGTACAGAGTGTTTGACAGTGAAATCGATTAGTCACTTGAGTTTTTGTCCAAATATTCTGCCAGTGATGTTATGGCGATCATTAGAAAAATGTTAGGGAAACAAACAGTTTTTCATTTCTTCTCATTTCGGATTGCATGTGAATGTTATAATTTATAAACAACGAACATAACACATGGCATCCTGTGCATACTCATGCATATGACGGGGGCTCCCTGTGTAAGTTGCTGGTACACATTATTTACATTTCCGTCATTATTGATCGCATCTCGTAGATGGATATAGGTAATTTCTACGACATATCGATGGAATAGTTTTCTGCATTTTAAAATATATCCCTGATTACTAATCTTGTGAAAAACTTGTCCCTGAATATGTAATGTAGGAGCGGAAGTATTTAGAAGATGAGCTGGAACTTGTGAAAACCTCACGAATGTGGCTCTGTTCAAATAGCTCAAAAGTAAAACGCGCTGCTGTTAATCGGTATAAAAAATGATTTCATTTATTATTATCTCTATATATATAAAATTGTTGCAAGTGCGTTGTGACTTTATAACTCACGAACAGCTCAACCGATTTCAATGATTTTTGGTGTGTTTTATTCGTCTTGAACCAGGGATGGTTTATGAAAAAAGAAAAGTTGGAAAATTCTCAACAGGTGGCGTTGAAAAAAAATAAACTGGATAGAAGTCGAGTAGTGACAATTTTATATTTTCAAAGCAATTGTTGTTGTCAATTATTTGATTTATTTTCCAAGCAAATTGTTGTTGTCAACAATTTTGACATTTTTTAAATATTATAACCAATAAGTTTGTTTATGTTTACTATGTTACATTAGGCAACTTTTTGGAATGGAGTAGATACTTTTTTTTATTCATGGTTTTTGAATTCATCATTTTTGTTTGACATGTATTTTCAGGATCCTTGCATAAGTATGTGTGAGTAAGTTGAAATGTAGGGGTAATTAAGATGACGTGGACAATGATGACAGGTAACAGGAGTTGTGGAGCGTTTTGAGCTTGCACGTAGGGGTTGTTACGAAAAATGAGCGAGTAACAATCGCGCTATTCTGCTCATTAGTAAATAGGGTTATAGGGAGCGCAACTCAAAGGTACCATCACACCTTCGGTACCGATGTAGAGAGAAGAGAAAAGGCTTACCATTTACCAACCAAGTTGATAGATGCGGTTAGTTTTGTTCATGGCTGTTTCGTCGGTCGCTGATGGACTATATTGTTAAGCATCGTGTCTTTGGTTATACTCGATGTTGGATGTATTCGATTGAATGGCAAAAAGAGGCTTGCCTCATGCGCACATTCTCATTTGGTTAGTCGAAAGAATGCAACCATACCAAGTTGATGACATCATATGTGCCCAGGTTCCAGATTGGTCGTGCGACCCAACCTACAAACACATGAAAACCAATTTAACAGCTCACTAAAATTCGATCACATTTCGGTAACAAGTCATTGCCAAATACATTATAGACACTGTTACTGTTACGGAAATATGTCTGAAATGTAAGAACAGCGCTTACACTATAACCATCAATTTCTACTTGAGTTCTGGATCCGATAGGTAGTGCTGAAAGATAGGATACCACGCACTATAGGTGGTACTTTGCAAAACATAAGCGGTATAGGAAAACGATTTGTGGCACCTCCCATTCAAAAATTAAATCAAGCGCTATTTCTTAAGTTACATAATTAAAATTATAATGGATATTGTCCAAATAAAGCACTTTGGAAACCTAAGCAGATTACGCTTATTCAGAACGACTTGCCATTGGTATTTAAGCGTCTACATAAAATAGCATGTGCATTGTGCATGCTCGAAATTATTACTTTCATTACATTAACGAATTTTGGCGGAACGAAGTTCGCGGGATCAGCTAGTTTTCTATAATCGTAGTGGACTGTGTACTGCACTGCTCAGGTTTTGCACATGAAGTGGCTCGTTGTTCTGGCTGTGGTTTATATACAGCTGTCGAGTGCCTGTATATTGTACAGACTTCGGTCGCAGGTCCCATTGCGTCGTCTCGTGACTCGTGAGTAGTCGGGTTATCGGCTGCTCCTTCTTCTCTGTTCCTTCGTTGCGCCAAAGGGTACGGTGCTTGTTGCTCGCGACGGTATTGATTTGGGTTTTTTGGTGTCGATTTTAAGTTGCTGTGCTGTGGCATGCTCGTGTTATTGTTGTTGGTGGCTGTCGTCGGATGGTGCTTGACGCTGTGCACTAATATGTCGGTCGCAACCACCGCTACTCGGACGATGGAAATTTCCATCGTTGTTGCTCTGTGTTGTTGTTGTGATGTCGCCTTGCCGCATTGCTTTTATGTTCTTTGAAATGCCTGATGCCGAAAATATGTTAAATGTCATCGTAAAATTATCTCTTATTCTATTCGTTGCTCCAGAAGATTTGGAAGAATGCATAGATTGTACATTTCAATGTTATCGAAAAGATGTATTGATTCAGATGTTGTGCCAGAAAGTAATGATGGTAATATTTCAGGTGGACATTGAAATTCTGGTAATCAAACTTTCCCAGAAGCACAACATATTCCGGGAGTTTCGGCTTCAATTGAATGCATTACAATATTGACATAATTTGTTCATTGCGCCAATAACCACAAATTTATGCAAACTATAATCAATGGCATTTTTATATCGAAATCCAGCAGCATTCAATGCAACATTAACATTGATTCGTGCAGCTCGTTGTTGCCTTTGTACATTTTCATTAACATTCTTTCTCGATCTATCTTGCTGATTACGTTGTTCACGTTGTTCAATTTAATGACCTGGCCTCTACGCAACCGACGACTTGATTTTAAATAAGTAAAAACAAATTAACTGAAATGAAATGAAATAAATAAATCAATAAAAATAAAAATATTTTCTTTTCATGAACAAAAAATGAAACACTTACAATTCACACACTAAAAGCAACGAAACAGATTTTTTTTTCGGGGGCTTGCAATGCCAGTAATTTTCGCGAATATGCGAACAAAAATTTATAATTTATCTATATATTGCCCAAAAACAAACAAGTAAGATCACTTGTCACCTAACAGAACTCAGTATCCTATATGTGCTGGAACGTGGACTTGTGTCGTTGGTGATGTGTAAAAGCCCAGTCTGGAGTATGATCTAACGACAACCACACATTTTTTGCTAATAATAAAACAAAATAAAAGAAAACTAAACATTACCAAAATTTGTGACTCAAAGAGTAACTCATCCTAAAATTGCCATACATTATATGCAACTCTTGTAGACTTACCTGTGGATTTTCTTAATTTTATTTTATTTTAAATGTAAACTAGGTATAGCTCAAATTATTCACTCAAATGTACAATTTTTACCCTTTTTTCCTACAGTTATTACACTAATCGGACTGTTCTATATACCACAACGATTGAGGCTTTGGGATCCGTTCACAAACAAGGAAGACGAAAATAATATTCTTATTAAGCAAATGGTTACGTTTAAAAAAAGGAAAGTCCGAAAATTGTCATAGCAACTTTGTATTACCTAGAACCAATAAAATAATCAAAGTTCACTTATGTTTCGTTTTGTATTGTGTTGCAGCCACCTGAAAAGATACAGAAAAAGAATTGTAGAAAAATTAATAAAAATAATCCGAAGAGGGGTCGGGTGCAACTCATACCCAGACGATTCATCCCTTGCCAAATTTGCCACCCAGCGCCATCTACATCGCAACTTTACAACTAACAACCAACAATCTCATCACTCACTTTTAGAATATGGTGTTACCATATCAATCCAGAATTATGTTGAGTGCTTTATTATAGAAATGAGCAGATGTGTGTGACTTCATGAATTTTTCTGGAAAACAGCTTGTAGCAATGATAATGGAATACAGAGATATATAACTTTCCAGTGGAAGGGCGGCTGCCTACAAGCTGTTTTCCAGAAAAATTCCTTTCCGACACCGCCATTGCGGCAAAAACCGCACAAAATCAAGGCACTGTATTCCATTATCTTTAGTAATAGATTACAACTAGAACTATATGGGTGAGTAGTAAGAAGGTAAATGTCCAGTTGTAGAGTTAAGATGTAGATGGCGCTAGGTGCGGGGTATATGTGGGAACACACTGGCCCTATAGGTTTGAGCACACTGAACCTGAATGCGACTACAACTAACTTATCAAGAAATATTGCCGTTTCACTTTTCTTTTCTTCTCGATAGTTATTAAGAATTCTTTTTATCTTCTTCTTCTTTGATTGGTTTTGGCGGTCGACAAGAATTGGTCGCGCATTTAATTTTTCCATATAAATTTTGTATATTGTAGTTTTTGATTTGCTAAAATAAAATAAATAATAAGTGTGAGTTCAATAGAACCCCCACAATTGGTGACCCCGCTTAAGCACGCGCAATACTTACATATACAAAAAACTTTGTACAAAACCAAACAAAAAATGGCGTTGATCCACTCGCCAAAAAGGAACACGGAAGATTCACAACCCATTATCTTCATCGAAGAGGAGCAGGCGCAACCAATAGGTTCAGCGAATAACTTCTTAACAGCCAACACAGACCAAATGTCCACGCAAGTGGATCGAGTTGAGCGCGTAGAATTACCACCGTTCTGGAACACGAAGGTACAGCTATGGTTCGCGTCCATTGAGTCACAATTCCATAGCAGACGAATAACTGCCGACAGTACAAAATATCACGCTGTCATCGCCCGCCTGGATCAGGACACACTGTCGGTTATGCTGCATTTACATGGTCACACATTCCTACCACGCAAAATTAAAGGGATGCTAAATACTAAATAGCCGTGTGACCGAAAGAGACAGCATTACCTAACACGCAAAAAAACGTGACACGTATTTAGGTCGGCCATCTTGTTTGCGTGATAGGAATTATAGGAAAGCTCTGCATGTTGATATTTTTATAGCGATGACTAAAAAAATGCCGCATTCCTATAAAACAATATGGTTTCCGGAAATGATGAACGGACAATTATTTATTTTTTTCGTGTAACTGATTGATGAATTGTTGGTTTATTTTACTGAAACTAATAACCAATCTCATTTCACATGTTCCGAATCAGAAATATTAATGTTTTCAAGCAATTGCAGAAATGTTGGTGAGCTGAACCTGTGTCTATTTCCGTTTTACGTATCTATAATTATGGGTAGAGCATCCATGACACCATAGGCGTCTGATTTGTGATCTCATTCTTACGCCTTTAATAGTATTGACTGCGGATAAACGGATCTCTCTTTTCGGTTTTGTTGCAAAATTGCGCGTGCGTGGTGATGTAAATGCGGTTTTATAGAGCACATCATCGTCAAGCCCCCTGCTCAAGATAAGTAACGGGTGATTTTTTAGCTGGTTTGGTTTTGGCAACACTGGTTTTGACGACAGCTGACGTGTGTTTAGTACCTTGTGTCACTGTCAAACAGCTTCAGTTTGGTTTGCAATTTAACCAAGGATCGTCTTACAAATGAACAACGCTTGCAAATTATTGAATTTTACTATCAAAATTCGTGCTCGGTTCGAAATGTTCATCGCGCGCTTTTATCGAAAAATTGTGTTCAGCGATGAGGCTCATTTTTGGTTGAATGGGTACGTAAATAAGCAAAATTGCCGCATTTGGAGTGAAGATCAGCCAGAAGCATTGCAACAGCTACCAATGCATCCCGAAAAAGCCACTGTTTGGTGCGGTTTATGGGCCGGCGGCATTATTGGGCCATATTTCTTCCAAGATGATGCGAATCGCAGCGTTACTGTCAATGGTGAACGCTACCGAGCCATGATAACAAACTTTTTTTTGCCCGAAATTGAAGTTCTTGACTTGCATGATATGTGGTTTCAACAAGACGGTGCCACATGCCACACAGCACGCGAAACAATGGCGCAATTGCGAGGCGAGTTTGGTGAACAGTTAATTTCACGTTTCGGGCCGGTCAATTGGCCGTCTAGATCGTGCGATTTGACACCATTAGATTATTTTTTGTGGGGGTATGTCAAGGCTAATGTATATAGGGACAAGCCCGCTTCGATTGACGCACTGGAAGCCAACATCCATGCATTCATTCGTGAGATACCGGCCGATATGTGTGAAAGAGTATGCCAAAATTGGACTCAGCGGATGGGCTACCTGAGACGCAGCCGCGGTCAACATTTGCATGAAATTATCTTTAAACATTAAATTGCAAGGTTCAAACTATCGATTCAAATAAATATTTCATTCATTTTTTCGAATTTTTTGTGTTTTTTGTTTTTAAAAAGTTCTAAACCTCTTAAAAAATCACCCGTTATAAGACCGTGAAGGAGGCCCTTGTGAAACACTTTTCCATTTCCCAGGAACGACAGTTTAAAACGCTTGTCTCTGGGCTAGAACTGGGAAGCAGACGTCCATCAGACCTTCTGTCAGAGATGCATCGGCTAGGTGGTAATTTGCTTGACACCACCTTCACTAGAACTCTCTGGCTCGATCGATTGCCACCTCATGTTCAAGTTGTTCTTGCCACAGCTGACGGCCTCGACAACAGCAGCCTCGCCCAACTTGCAGATAGAATAATGGACATTCAACATTACCCGAATGGCGGACAACTCATGCCTATTTCTCGATTTACCGAACGTAAGGATGTGGATGAACAGATTCAGGAGCTCTCCAAGCAAATCGAGAAGCTATCGCAGAAGGTGGACCGAATCATGGCAAGCGGTAAAGATAACCGTTCTCGAAGTGCCACTCCTGGACGTTACAGTAGTTCCAAGTCTACGGAGAACAAATCCCCAACTTCATCAGTTTGCTCCTACCATCGTCGGTTTGGCGAAAACGCCAAAAGATGCACTACACCGTGCTCATGGACACAAAAACAGGGAAACACCAATCACCACCACTAGATTCGACGGATACTGATGGTGCAACATGCCCCCGTCGACTTTTCGTACACGACCATATCTCAGAAACAAAATTCCTCGTCGATACCGGCGCGGATATTTCGATAGTTCCTCCTACGCGTGCAGACATGACAAATACTACAAAAATTCAGCTTTACGCAGCCAATAGCAGCAAGATTCAAACCTATGGAGAGCGAGCTATAACTCTCAACATAGGCCTACGTCGCCCCATCCGCTGGATCTTCTGCATTGCTGACGTGCCTTATCCAATAATAGGCGCTGATCTTCTGCACAAACATGGCCTACTTGTCGACATAAAGCACAGCCACCTTCTAGACCCGACAACAGGATTTAAAACAAAAGCTTCTCTAGCACCAGCTCCTATCGTTTCCGGACTTAAAGTAGCGAAGGAAGAGTTCGAGCTTATGATGGAGCTGGGATACATCAGACCATCCAAAAGTCCATGGGCCAGTCCGCTTCATATGACAAAAAAGAAAAGTGGAGACTGGAGGCCACGCGGCGACTATCGCAGACTTAACACCCAAACTTTACCAGACCGCTATCCAATATCTCTACTGCAGGACAATGTAACAGTTGTCGCGGGTAAGTCAATATTCTCATCAATAGATCTACGAAGAGCGTTTCACCACATTCCAGTCGCCGAAGAGGACATTCCAAAGACCGCAATCATAACTCCGTTCGGTCTGTTCGAATTTGTCAGCATGCCGTTCGGCCTACGAAACGCAGCCCAATCGTTTCAGCGTTTCATCAATGAGGTTCTAACCGGGTTTGATTTCGTTTACGCTTACATTGATGATCTTTTGGTAGCTTCCACTTCACCGGAAGAGCACGAACAACATCTGCGCTCAATCTTTCAACGCCTTAGCCAATATGGACTCTGCATTAATGCTGACAAATGTTGTTTAGGAGCAACAAGCGTAGATTTCTTAGGTTACCGCATAACACCTCAAGGTTCATCGCCACTTCCAGACCGAGTCAAATCTATCCTTGAATTTCCAAAGCCACAAACAATCTTGGAACTCAGAAGATTCATTGGGTCAGTTAACTTTTATCGACGTCATATTAAGAATGCTGCATCATCACAGGCCCCACTGAATGATTTTCTTAAGAATGCCAAGAAAAATGACAAGAGACTAGTGCCATGGACGGCATCAACAGACGCAGCTTTTGAAGAAGTTAAGAAACAATTAGCTGAATCTACGCTGCTGTCACACCCCATAACTCAAGCTAAACTCCGTCTTACCACCGACGCATCCAGTACTGCAATTGGAGGTGTACTGGAACAAAAAGTGGAAAACAATTGGGAACCTCTTGCATTCTATTCGAAAAAACTTTCACCAGCGCAGAAAAACTACAGCACGTACGATAGGGAACTTACAGCTGTCTACGAAGCCATCAAGTATTTTCAGCCTTGGGTGGAAGGCAGAGAATTTTCAATCTGGACTGATCATAAACCGCTGACTTTTGCCTTTCAACAGCGCTCAGACAAAGCTTCGCCTCGGCAAGTCAGACAACTAAATTTCATCAGTCAGTTCTCAACATGCCTACAGTACATAGCCGGCACAGAAAACAATGTAGCAGACGCATTGTCTCGTATTGACGCTATCAACCCTCCATCAACCATAGGTTTCCAAGAGCTTTCAAAAATGCAACAAAGCGATAATGAACTTCAACAACTTTTAGACCAGAATAACACATCACTCAAACTACAGAAAATCACATATGGACCAGAACAACAGGCTATTTACTGCGATGTCTCCAGTCACGACATTAGACCTTTTGTGCCGCAACTTTTGCGTCGCAAGGTCTACGAAAATTTTCACGATATGGCCCATCCCAGCGGACGAGCGACCAACAAAATCATTTCGCAACGTTACATCTGGCCATCAATGAACAAAGACATCACACAATGGGCCCGCAACTGTGTACCATGCCAACGTTCAAAAGTAGGACGCCATGTTCATAATACACCAGCCACATTCACCGATCCGGACCAAAGATTCGATCATATACATATAGATCTAGTGGGCCCAATGCCAGAGTCCCAAGGATTTAAGTACTGCATGACAATGGTTGATCGCTACACGAGATGGCCCGAAGCTATACCCATAAAGGACATCACAGCAGATACCGTAGCAAACACATTTTTTACAAATTGGATCGCTCGATTTGGAAGTCCTAAAATAATCACCACAGATCAGGGATCTCAATTTGAAAGTGCACTGTTTACATCACTCTCTCGTCTCTTGGGTGGCAAACGCATCCGTACCACTGCATACCATCCGCAGGCAAATGGTATGGTGGAGAGATGGCATCGAACATTAAAAGCAGCAATTATGTGTCACCAAAATCCACTCTGGACGCAAATACTACCAACGGTGTTGTTGGGATTAAGGACATGCTACAAGGAAGATCTCAAAGGTTCACCAGCTGAATACCTATACGGCACAACACTTAGGATTCCTGGCGAATTTTTCACTCACGAAGAGCCACCTGAAGATCCACAATTCTTTCTGGAAGATTTCCGTATCCATATGAGAAACGTGAAACCAGTACCAGCATCTCACAAGTGCCGCCAGAAAACTTTTTGCTACAAGGATTTGTATTCATGCACGCATGTATTTCTTCGCCAGGATATGACAAAAAGAAGTCTGCAACAGCCGTATTCTGGACCGCACGAAATATTAAAAAGGATAGATGACCGAGTGTTCACCATTAACATAAACGGCAAAGAGGTGAATGTGAACATCGAACGACTCAAGGCGGCCCACCTGATAACCGACGATTTTTTTTCATCAGTCGCAGCACCATCGAGTTCATCACAAACATCCAGAACCAGAAACACCCAAAATAATCAACAAAATCAGCAGTCAACAGAACTGCGAACGTATGAAAATATAAAAAAGCGAGTTAAGTTTAACGTCAACAAGACAGCAGTGACAGGAGTCTAAATCATATCGTTACACTAGGGGAGGAGTGGTGTGGGAACACACTGGCCCTCTAGGTTTGAGCACACTGAACTTGAATGCGACTACAACTAACTTATCAAGAAATATTGCCGTTTCACTTTTCTTTTCTTCTCGATAGTTATTAAGAATTCTTTTTATCTTCTTCTTCTTTGATTGGTTTTGGCGGTCGACAAGAATTGGTCGCGCATTTAATTTTTCCATATAAATTTTGTATATTGTAGTTTTTGATTTGCTAAAATAAAATAAATAATAAGTGTGAGTTCAATAGAACCCCCACATATATATAGCGAAGCTTGCCGTTGCACACTATCAAGTTTTAATCACAAATAAAAATAAAACGTTCACTTCTACAAATATCATTTATTTACACACTTATGCCGAATTCACAATGTCGCGTTGAACGCGTGCGTGCGTCGTCGAGCTTTGACACGCTTTATCGAAACTCTACGATTTTAAGTGCCAAAGCGCGCGAGCAACAATTTAGTAAAACGAAATGCTGCTTTGAAGCGAATGCGCGTTGAGAGAGTAGAGTATTCGCCGAAATGGAAAAAAAACATATATAACAGCATAACAAGCAAAGAACAACCTTAAAGTGGATACTCGACCAATGATTAATATTTTTTATCAAAGAAAAACATAAAAAATCAGTAATTGCTCAAGAAAAAAATAGAATTCGTCATTTACACACACTAAATTTATTAATCGGCATTGAAAAAATAGAAAAGTGTTCTTTAAAATAAAAATTTGTGGATCTGTGCCACTCCATCTAATCAAACGCGCGTGATAGTAGAAAGTAGCTCTACTCAGGCGTCGCGTTGAACTTTACGATATTTACGATCTAAAGTCGACTCAACGCCTGAAGCTGTATTTTGTGTAGCGGCATATGAACGCTTTGTTTCTACATAATCTGTCAACGCACGCGCGCGTCAACGCGACATTGTGAATTCGGCATTATAAGTTATAAGTTACAGTTATACTCGCGTACTGATCTCTGATCACTCTCCTTCTTCGTCCTCTGCTCTTGGTATTTATAGCTGCCCGTTTGCATGGTGATTAACGCAGGTAGCTAACCTTCCTTAATCACCAAACAGTACTGCCAAATGCCAAGTAGCTAATGAGCAAGGAGTACTGCCTGTATTATCCTTCAGTTGCCGGTTGCGCCAATTCCTCAGCTGCGGAATTAAGATGTATTAGACAATGGCTGGTAATCGCCACATCACTCTTTCCCAAGTGTTAGCGCTAATCCATTTATATCGCAAAAGATAGTTGTTTTTTCTTTGCTGGATATGTTCTCAGTCTTCCGGAAATACATATTTCTTGATGTTGAAGGTTGAGATGATCTGGATTCTGTTGTTGAGGAATTGCTGTCGGATCGTGTCGTTTGCAATGACTCCTGCTGGAGTGGACTGGTTGCGAGTGTAGTCTCGGCAAAGTTTTCGTAGAATGCCGGTTTTAGTCGCTCTGTGGATATGGTTGTAGGTTTTCCATCAACGTTTACTTTGAAAACGTAGTCCGAAATACGTTCCAGAATTTCATAAGGTCCATCATACGGCTGTTCACATGGTTTTTGGACTGAGTCCACCCTGACAAAAACATGGCTACAGCTGTAGAGCGTTTTGTGCACAAAAGTTTTCCTGTGGCAGTGATGTGCTGAAGGTGTCGACTTCAATTGCCGTATATGTTCTCGGAACGTTTCCACAAATATCTGCGGCTCTGGTGTCACTTCTTCATGCATAAAGAATTCGCCAGGCAATCTGAGTATTGTCCCGTAGACACGTTCTGCGGCAGTTGATTTGACGTCTTCCTTAAAGCTGGTACGTAGTCCTAACAAAACTGTCGAAAGGGCACTTATCCAGTCTGTCGTCTCATGGCACTTGATTGATGATTTCAGTGACCTGTGCCAACGCTCGATCATACCGTTGGATGCTGGATGGTAGGCTGTTGTCCTGATGTGTGTGCTTCCGATGAGTTTAGACAACGCTTCGAATAAAGAAGATTCGAATTGAGATCCTCTGTCGGTGGTTATGGTTTTTGGGGCACCGAATCTGTATACCCAGTTGTCGAAAAAGGTTTTGACAATCGTCTCTGCCGTAATATCCTTGAGTGGTATCGCCTCTGGCCATCTTGTGAAGCGGTCGATCATCGTCAGTAGATACCTGTAGTTATGTACCAGTGGCATTACGACGATATCGATGTGAACATGCTGGAATCTGCCACTAGGAATCGGAATATATTGTGGAGTATTTTTAATGTGTCTACCAATCCTGCTTCGTTGACACTGCAAGCATGATCTGGCCCATGCTAGTATGTCCTTACACATATTTGGCCACACAAATTTCTTGCTAATCTGCTGTTTAGTAGCTCGTCCGCTGGGATGAGAAAGTGCATGTGTGTTGTCGAAAACTTTCCGGCGTAGAGTTCCTGGCACATATGGGCGGATGTCCGTGCCTCCAACGTCGCAATACACAATGACGTCAGCGTCGTCGATTCTTAATCCTCGGAGCTTTAGTGAACACTTTTCTGGAGTTGCAAGGAGAAGCTTCAGTTCATAGTCCTCTCTCTGCATCTGAGCCAATTCAGTCGTGCTGATTATTACCGGCATGTTGATGGTTTCAATGCGAGAATATGCGTCAGCCACGACATTCTCTGCTCCCGAAACAAACTCGATTCTTGTTGAAAATCGACCAATTTCCTCCAATTGTCGGGCGACACGATCACATGCGTGGTCGGACTTCTGGTCGAATGCGTACACCAGAGGTTTATGGTCGGTTAAGATTAAGATTTCACTACCTTCGATCAAATGTCGGAAATACCTCACTGCTCTGTAGATTGCTAGTAGCTCTCTGTCGTACACTTTGTACCTAGCTTCTCTCGGGTTTAGTTTTTTTGAAAAGAAACCAAGGGGCTGGAGTTCATCTCCAATGCGTTGATCCAGAACAGCTCCAATTGCGATATCCGAGGCGTCACATCGTAGCACTAGAGGCACATCTGCGTGTGGATGAGCCAGTTGAACAGAGTCCCTCAACTTAGCTTTGCATTCTTCAAATGCTCTGTCCGTTTCGGGTGTCCAGATAATTAGTTGCTTATCGCCTTTCTTTGCTCCGACTGTCAAGTTGACTAGAGGGGCTTGTGTAGTAGCAGCACCGGGCATACAGCTTCGATAAAAATTCCATGATCCTAGGAATTTCCGCAGCTTGTCCATCGTCAGAGGTTTTCGGTAATTAACCAATGCCTCTACTCGATCCCTGGGAGGTTTGATGCCTGTTTTGTTGACGGTGTATCCCAAGTATTTTACCTCATAGCATCCGAAGAAGCACTTGGATATATTGATGACCAAACCAAATTGCTGAAGTTTGCCGAATATGATGCGTAAGTGTTGTCGATGCTCTTCTTCGTTGGCAGATGCAATGAGTATGTCATCAATGAAGCAGAAACAAAACTGAAGTCCTCTCAGTACTGTGTCCATAAAACGTTGCATGGTTTGTGCAGCGTTGCACAAACCAAACGTCATGACGTTGAACTCAAATAACCCGAAAGGTGTTATTACAGCCGTTTTTGGTCGATCCTCCGGTGCAAGTGGTATCTGGTGATACGCGCTCTTCAAGTCCAGTGTGGTAAAGATGGTGCAATCAGCTAGTTGCTGACTGAAATCCCGGAGGTGTGGAATGGGATACCTGTCCGGAACTGTTATTCGGTTGAGGCGACGGTAGTCACCACACGGCCTCCAGCCACCGGATTTCTTCTGCACCATTTGAAGAGGAGATGCCCACTCACTTTTGGATGGCTGACAGATTCCTTGCTGCATCATGTCCTGGAACTCGTCCTTCGCTGCTTTGAGTTTTTCACCGGCAAGCCGGCGAGCTCGTTCCCCAACTGGATGTCCCCTGACAATTATGTGATGCTGGACATGGTGTTCGTGAGCATTGCTGTCCACGAAGTCCTTCAGGATATCAGCAAAACGGTTTGTTTCGTCGATCGTTCTAAGAGTTGGGTCAGAACTTTTGAGTATGTTACCTCTAATGCAAAGATCCGTTGTGTTGTCGCTGAGCAGTTTGGGACTTAACCGGATGGTCAAATCGAAGTGATGTATGAAATCGGCACCGATGATTGCTTGTTTGACATCAGCTATGGTGAAAATCCAAGAAAATTCTCGTCGAAGTCCCAGGTCCAGTACCATTGTTTTAACACCGTAGGTTTGTATAATACCACCGTTGGCGGCGTAAAGTTGTGAAGATATCCGTGTATTTTTGTTGGCGTACCTCTTGGGCAGAACGGAGATATCCGCACCCGTATCAACTAGGTACGATATTCCGCTCCTTCTGTCGAAAATTTGCAGACGGTGACGTTCGTTTTCGTTGCTGCAGTGGGCGACCGCCCGTACGCCCAACGGCGGTTTTAGTTTTCCGTCCACTTTGGGCAGCCAGACTTGCATTTGAGCGCTTTCTCCCCGAACTTTTTATGGAAATAGCACATCTCATCAGTCTCGGTACTTCGGGTTCTGCTAACTGATCTATTGCGGGATGTTGACCTGCTGCTTTGTTGATTAGCCATCTTAAGAGCTTGGACTTCTCTGCGCAATGCGTCCACCGCCTTCTTGATTTCGTCCAACGTGGTTGCAGTATTGTTTTTCGAAATAGCCTGTAGCTGTGAACCTGCTGGCAACGACGTCGAATGGGATATAGTGTCCAGATGTGAGCTGGACATGTCGAAAATTTTATCTCCCACTTCGGCAAGTTTGTCCAAGTCATCTTGACCCGTGCCTAATAACACGGTACATATGCCCTCCGGAAGTCGGTCGAAGAACAGTGTCCGCATAATTGATGGGTCATATCGTCCATCAGCATGTGTGCGAGTATGGCTGATGGCTTCTTATCGGACATATCCTCGCCTCGCAGCATACGTCGCAACTGCGATTCCGGTGTTGGAGCGAAATGGTTTAGTAGACGCTCTTTCAGTGCCAGGAATTTGTTTAATCCAGGTGGATTGTTTACAACATCTCCCACAGCTCGCAAAGCGTCTCCCTTCAAACTAACCAATAAGTTAGCATAGCGTTCGTCGTCGTCATTAACACCGTACAGTTGAAAAGCCATTTCCACTTGTGTCAGCCGCAGCTGCGGGTCTTGTGGATTAAATTTCGGCAGTAGAATTCGCTGCATAGGGCTTCGAGTTGAAGAGCCTTTGCTGACAGGAACTTGCTTTTGTTCAGTAGAGGATGTAGTCGCGATATTGGGCTTTGTTGAAGATAGCGACTGCGCTTAGCGACTTCAGTTGCCGGTTGCGCCAATTCCTCAGCTGCGGAATTGAGATGTATTACACAATGGCTTATAATCGCTACATCTTAATTCCGCAGCTGAGGAATTGGCGCAACCGGCAACAGAAGGGTAATGCAGGCAGTGCTCCTTGCTCATTAGCTACTTGGCATTTGGCAGTACTGTTTGGTGATTAATGTGGTATTCGTTTGGGCTTCTTCAGACTTGCCCTCAGATTTCAGATTTCGTGTGCATAATCGAACATAAATACGTCACTTGCTCTTTTTTGTATTGATATTTGTGTGATTTGAATATGTGTAGTCTTCGACACTTTTCTAAGCGATTTCCATTCACTGGTTAAATTTTGTATTAAAACATTAGAAATATATGTCCCGATTGGTTTCTAAATATTTATACATAAATAATTTACAAAAATAGATTCACCCCATGCAATGCCTTTCTTTGCTAGAGAAAAAAATCACTGAAAATGTTAACAAACTCCATCAGCTGTCAAACTCAAACGCACTTGCATTGGTAAATCTGAGAAAATATCTAGATTCGCAAAAGTGCTCTGAAATCTGAAAAAGATTGCTTTTTCCTGTACCAAACGAACATAAAAATTGATCTTATAAAAATAGTGTTCATATACTTTTGTGTTACGGGCAAGTGCATATGCCATACAATCTCCGAACAAGAAAAGGACGTAAACTAGTGTTCACCGATCCTGAAACGTCTGACGAAGACGAAAGTATATACATCCCAGCACGAAACCATCAGGATAGCAAATGCCATCCATCAACCATCATGATAGAAATGCTCAATCCAGAAGATACTGCCAACAGCGATCTGATTAAAGAGTTGCGTAACGATTTACTCAAAGCAAACGAGGCGATCGCTTTGCTTAAAAAATCACAACTCGCGCAGTCGCTATCTTCAACAAAACCAAATATCGCGACTACATCCTCTACTGAACAAAAGCAAGTTCCTGCCAGCGAAGGCTTTTCAACTCGAAGCCCTATGCAGCGAATTCTACTGCTGAAATTTAATCCACAATACCCGCAGCTGTGGCTGACACAAGTGGAAATGGCATTTCAACTGTACGGTGTTAATGACGACGACGAACGCTATGCCAACTTATTGGTTAGTCTGGAGGGAGACGCTTTACGAGCTGTGGGAGATGTTGTTAACAATCCACCTGGATTAAACAAATTCCTCGGGTCAGGATAACTTGGACAAACTTGCCGAAGTGGGAGATAAAATTTTCGACATGTCCAGCTCACATCTGGACACTATATCCCATTCGACGTCGTGGCCATGCAACGTTTTATGGACACAGTACTGAGAGGACTTCAGTTTTGTTTCTGCTTCATTGATGACATACTCATTGCATCTGCCAACGAAGAAGAGCATCGACAACACTTACGCATCATATTCGGCAAACTTCAACAATTTGGTTTGGTCATCAATATATCCAAGTGCTTCTTCGGATGCTCTGAGGTAAAATACTTAGGATACACCGTCAACAAAACAGGCATCAAACCTCCCACGAATCGAGTAGAGGCATTGGTCAATTACCCAAAACCTCTGACGATGGATAAGCTGCGGAAATTCCTAGGATCATGGAAATTTTATCGAAGCTGTATGTCCGGTGCTGCTACTACACAAGCCTCTCTAGTCAACTTGACAGTCGGAGCAAAGAAAGGCAACAGCAACCAATTATCTGGACACCCGAAACGGACAGAGCATTTGAAGAATGCAAAGCTAAGTTGAGGGACTCTGTTCAACTGGCTCATCCACACGCAGATGTGCCTCTAGTGCTACGATGTGACGCCTCGGATATCGCAAATGGAGCTGTTCTGGATTAACGCATTGGAGATGAACTCCAGCCCCTTGGATTTTTTTCAAAAAAACTAAACCCGAGAGAAGCCAGGTACAAAGAGTACGACAGAGAGCTACTAGCAATCTACAGAGCAGTGAGGTATTTCCGACATTTGATCGAAGGTCGTGAAATCATAATCTTAACCGACCATAAACCTCTGGTGTACGCATTCGATCAGAAGCATAAACTAAGTATTAAATAGACCGTCAGCTCCCGCGCGCCTACCCGATTCCCCCCGCAAATTTTGAAACTCTCTACTCTCTTAACATCGTGGAATTTCTACCTTTTGTGGGCATTTTGTTGCCCGAAAAACGATTCGTTCAAAACAAAAATGAAGCATCAAAATTGTTTAAGCGTCATGAATCTGACGAAAAAACATTCGAACTACAATGCAACACGCTAAATACCTATAAAAAGAGATTCGTCTTTTAGCAAAAGATTTCTAGTACCAAGAAATAATCATTATAATGTTAACAAACTGCGATTTTTATACTCAAGGTTAATTTAATGTGAATTTCTTTCCGAATAATACCAGCTTTACTTTTAGAAGAAATATTTTTTCATAAGCAAATCGAGGGTATTTGAGTACGGCGAAAAGGGAAAAATGTCCTCGCTTCGTGGGAAAAATAAAAAGAGAATGCTAAGAACACTGACCGAGTTTAGTGTATTTGGTGATTTCGATCAGCTGATGGATGCGTTCCCACAGTTAAGATTGTTTGTTTTATATTACCACGAAAACGTGTTTTGCTGAATGGTAGAAATATTCATTCGTGGAAATAAAATAAAATATTTTTGTTTTTACAATTATTATTGTGTTTGTTTTCGTTTGTTGTTTTTGGCGAAAATTTATTTTGCCCGCGAATGTCGACAGAAAAAAGGGAACGGATTCAAAGCGAAGAACTAAGGAATATTAAGACTTAAAATGTGTTGGGGTTCTGAGGAGAAATATTAACATTTCTGAGTGGGTATAATTTATGAGTTATAATAATTTCATGAAGTAACCGTGTAATAACAGAAAACAAAAAGGGGGAAAAAAATTATATTTTGAACAAAGTTTGCAACAATTTAATAAACCAACTAATTTCAAATTAACGCAATTAATGAAAACAATCAAAATAATAAGGTTGCAACGTTCATAGCCCTCAACAAATAATAGGACATCAAATAAATTTTTATAAATTCTGATGACCAACCAATTGTAGCTGAAAATCAATTTATGAATTAATTTTCTTTAAACTGTAGGTAAGTCAAAATCGAAACTATCTACAATATATAGTAAAATATACATAAAATATTTAGTAAAATTCCAAATAATTATTTGTAGATACTGCTTTTATTACATTTTTGCAAATGGTAAATATTTCCATTGTTTGCAACCATAATGTAAACATCCCGTACTTTATGCGTATGACTTTAACATGGCACACATACTTTCGCACATAGAAACACGGAAAACAGCTTGTAGGCAAATTCTCTTAAGTGGGCGGAGCTGACGGTCTATTTAATACTTAGTTTATGATCAGAAGTCCGACCACGCATGTGATCGTGTCGCCCGACAATTGGAGGAAATTGGTCGATTTTCAACAAGAATCGAGTATGTTTCGGGAGCAGAGAATGTCGTGGCTGACGCATATTCTCGCATTGAAACCATCAACATGCCGGTAATAATCAGCACGACTGAATTGGCTCAGATGCAGAGAGAGGACTATGAACTGAAGCTTCTCCTTGCAACTCCAGAAAAGTGTTCACTAAAGCTCCGAGGATTACGAATCGACGACGCTGACGTCATTGTGTATTGCGACGTTGGAGGCACGGACATCCGCCCATATGTGCCAAGAACTCTACGCAGGAAATTTTTCGACAACACACATGGACTTTCTTATCCCAGCGGACGAGCTACTAAACAGCAGATCAGCAAGAAATTCGTGTGGCCAAATATGTGTAAGGACATACTAGCATGGGCCAGATCATGCATGCAGTGTCAACGAAGCAAGATTGGTAGACACATTAAAAATACTCCACAACATATTCCGATTCCTAGTGGCAGGTTCCAGCATGTTCACATCGATATCGTCGTAATGCCACTGGTACATAACTACAGGTATCTACTGACGATGATCGACCGCTTCACAAGATGGCCAGAGGCGATACCACTCAAGGATATTACGGCACAGACGATTGTCAAAACCTTTTTCGACAACTGGGTATGCAGATTCGGTGTCCCAAAAACCATAACCACCGACAGAGGATCTCAATTCGAATCTTCTTTATTCGAAGCGTTGTCTAAACTCATCGGAAGCACACACATCAGGACAACAGCCTACCATCCAGCATCCAACGGTATGATCGAGCGTTGGCACAGGTCACTGAAATCATCAATCAAGTGCCATGAGACGACAGACTGGATAAGTGCCCTTTCGACAGTTTTGTTAGGACTATGTACCAGCTTTAAGGAAGACGTCAAATCAACTGCCGCAGAACGTGTCTACGGGACAATACTCAGATTGCCTGGCGAATTATTTATGCATGAAGAAGTGACACCAGAGCCGCAGATATTTGTGGAAACGTTCCGAGAACATATACGGCAATTGAAGTCGACACCTTCAGCACATCACTACCACAGGAAAAGTTTTGTGCACAAAACGCTCTACAGCTGTAGCCATGTTTTTGTCAGGGTGGACTCAGTCCAAAAACCATGTGAGCAGCCGTATGATGGACCTTATGAAATTCTGGAACGTATTTCGGACTACGTTTTCAAAGTAAACGTTGATGGAAAACCGATAACCATATCCACAGAGCGACTAAAACCGGCATTCTACGAAAACTTTGCCGAGACTACACCCACAACCAGTCCACTCCAGAAGGAGTCATTGCAAATGACACGAACCGACAGCAATTCCTCAACAACAGAATCCAGATCATCTCAACCTTCAACATCAAGAAATATTTCCGGAAGACTGAGAACATATTCAGCAAAGATAAAGCAAGTATCTTTTGCAGGCAGTGCTCCTTGCCCATTAGACTGAGTGCAGTAATGCAAAATACAAAAAAAAAAATCGAGCTGTCGTGGGACGGCCGAAAGAAGCGAATCATTGGACGTAAAGTATTGGCCCGTGTTACGTGGCGGCCTATTTAAAATTCATTTTAATTTTTCATAGTGCCAGTTAGTTTAGATTACTCTCTCTGTTCCTCTTTCGCTCTCTACACACATATATTTAAGAATTTTTCGACTTTTCTTTTTTCCTAAACCATCCCTGAATCAAGACGAACAACACAAAACAAAAATCATCCAAATCGGTGGAGCCGTTCTAGAGTTTTCATCTTCCAAGTGCGCCATGGAGGGGGAAGTTAACGCTACGGTGACGATTTTTTTCGGTTTACTCCCCATCTTTTTGAATAATTTATATGCGTGACCCACCGACCGTCCGTAAAAAAGCTATATTCGCTTCAAAAAAACTGTGAGTTCTTCTTTGCTTGATACCACGGTGTATATAAATAATCAGCTGACAAGGCAAAATAAACACCTACTATGGATGACGAAAGAGAAAGCAAAACAAGAAAACTGGAGATTTGTGTGGGAGAGTTCGGGCAAAATATTGGCACGTAGAAATGAGACCACACTACCAATAAATATAACCACTGCTGCTGATGTGAATAAAATATCATGCACATAAATATGCATGGTATACAGATAAAGAGAAACACAAAACTGATATAACAAAAATGATTAACACAAATGAAAACAATAATGAGTTATTAGTCAACATAAACTGTAGGGTAATTCGAGGTTTTAGCGGCATAAATAATGTTAATGAATTAAAAAATAATAATTACTGTTACTTATGTTTTAATATAAGATCGTTGCGCTTACATTGGAGTAACTTTTGCTTAAGTATAAGTCACTTTTTAAATGCATTAAAAATAATTATTCTAGTTGAAACAAACATAGAAGACGAAGAAAAGGATTTCTATCAATTAGATGGTTTCGAACCTGAATTTCTAAACAGAAATAATAAGAGAGGTGGAGGAATTTTGATGTTCATCCGAAAAAATCTAGGCCATAAACTAATACCTTCGGAAACTATATCATATGAAAATATAAAAATTAGATTTACGCAGAATAATATTACAACGTACGTCGTTGGAGTTTATAGACCACCAGGGTTTAGTAAAAAAGCATTTATTGATGAAATTGAAAAGAATTTGAGACAAATGGGCAGAAATGAAGAAATGATTGTGATGGGGGATATGAATATTAATACTCGTGATTCAAACGCAAACTATGTTAAAGATTATTTGGAGATGCTAGCATCGCTAAGATTGATGAACGTCATTACCGAATATACAAGGGTAGATCCTAAGAAGGGCACGAGGTCAGTAATTGATCATATCCTTGTAAGCAGAGTAGACAAGCAAATAAATTCCGCTGTTATTGAGAGTGGTATCACCGATCATTACGCAACTTTATACACCACAGATGCGATAACAACATCAGATAATCACGTATCCAGTACATCGTATATATGTTACGCCAGAGTGAATGAGCTTATCTGCGAAGTAGACTGGGAAGACGTCGTAAACGAAAATGATGCTGACACGCTATACAGTAAACTGGCCTGCAAACTAGATGAAATCTATAAGAAAACAACTTTCACAAAATCAATAAAAAACAAACGAAAAAATAGCCCCTGGACAACCCCTTAGGTATCTTATAGCTGAATGCAAAAAAAGAGATGAACTATACAGAAGGTGGAAAAATAATAGAGGAAACAAAATTTATGAAATGGAGTATAAACGTTTCAGGAACAAAACCAATAAAATAATAGCAGCTCAAAAATCAAATTTCTACAAGAACCAATTTGTCCAATTTAAGACCGATCCTCGAAAAACATGGGGATTAATTAACCAAATATTAGGAAGGAAAAAGTCGAATATTGACGAAACAATGATTAAACATTTTTCGACTGATATCACTTCATTATCCAATGAATGTGCACAACTTTTCTCTACAATGATATTTCAAATCATCCATCACTGTAGCTCTGTCACATCGAATCACAGAAATACAAGCGTAGAAAACTCAATATATGCCAAAGCTACAAATATACATGAGATACGCAGAATTATATGTTCTCTCGGAGAAGATAAATCGCCAGGAATTGATGGAATTAGAGCAGTTGATAATTTGATATCAGAGGACATGCCGACATCTTTGCTCCTATTCTATGTAAATTTGTCAACCTTAGCATGACACAGACAAAAATTCCGTCAATTCTGAAAACTGCGGTTGTAAGGCCGATTTTTAAGGGTGGCGTTAAAAATCAGCTGGGCAACTATAGACCAATTTCGATACTTCCAGTAGTAGAAAAGTGTTTGGAAGGCGTTATTTCTGCAAGATTGCAAAGTTTTATCGACAAACACTCTCTAATACACAAAAGTCAATATGGAGTTTCTCGTGCTTGTTGTGGGGTACACATGTATCGAGAATAGCTTGAATAATAATACTTAAAACGTAAATAAGTTCTGTACAATCATTCACAAACTGTCATTATATCGGTTATTTAAACTTAACTCCTCACTTTGAAGTGCAAATACAAAATGATCTGTCTTTGTGGAAAAAAAGTTGAACGAAGTGACATTAAAATCGAATGTAACGATTGCAAAAAACTTTTTCATGCGAAGTGTGTGAATGTATTAATCGCTGATCTCGAGTATATGAAAAAAAAACCGCAAAATTTGGAAGTGCTCTAATTGCATTACATCGCGAAGAAACTCTTTCTGTGCCGACAATATCCCTCTCCCGGTTTCTCATACGAGCCAAATGATCACTCACAAAGAAAATGAAAAACAAACAAATGAAAACATAACAATTGAAATGGTTTACAATGAAATACAACAACTAAAAAAAATAAATCAAGATTGTCTATCTAAAATCAACGATTTACAAAATGAAAATATAGAACTAAAAACAACAAAGCGAATTAACGCTTTGGAACAATCAAAACTCAATAACTCGATAGAAATTTTTAACGTGCCGCATGTTGACAATTCAACTGCATTGCAAGCAGTATTAAACATTATTCGTAATGGTGTCGGTAACATTAGCGAATGTTACTAACAAAAATAAACAAAAAGAATACATTGAGAAAAAAATGCAATCGGCATCCTTCTAACCAAAATTTGAAAAAATATTATCTTAAACTAAGCGCAGAGGTTAAGAAGCAAGTGGAATTAAGTCGGGATAAATATTACGCAAACAAACTTCAAAACTGTAAAGGTAATGTGAAAAATGAGTGGAGAGTGGTTAATAATATCCTTAACAAAAGAAATGAAAAAGACAAAATTCTTAAAATTAATGTACCTAGATGGTATGGAAATATCAGACCCATTACATATTGCTAATCAATTTAATAAATTTTTTGCTAGTATCGCAACAGAATCAAAACCACATCCCCCACTATACAATTGCAATTGTAATATGTATGCAGATATAGTTGAAGATACTTCTCAAAGTAACAGTTTTGTTTTTCAACCTTTCACACCAATTGAAATCCACAAGTGTATAATGTCTCTTAATAATAAAAATTCTTGCACATCGGATGGCATAAGTAACTGTATTTTGAAACGTGTTTCCTTGTTTATTGTTGATGTCTTAAGTCACTTGTTCAACTTGAGTGTTAATTGTGGTATTTTCCCTACGTCATTAAAATGTGCTGAAGTCATTCCCCTATTTAAAAAAGGAAATCGAAGTTCAATGACCCAATATAGGCCCATCTCCATACTCCCATTGTTTTGTAAACTTTTTGAAAAACTGATCAAAATACGTATAGTATCTTTTTTAAATAAAAATAAGTTTTTTAGAAATGAAAAATTTGGATTTCGTGAAGGGAGATCTACTGAAGATGCTATTCTTAAGTTGTGTAGTGAAATTAATAACAGCTATAATTGTAACAACACTAGTTTAGTACTCTTTATAGATATGACAAAAGCATTTGATATGGTCAACCACGATATACTTTTGGATAAATTGTATAAGTGGTTTTCATCGTACCTATCAGAAAGAACTCAAAGAGTTTAATTAGAAGGAATCTTCAGCAGTCAATTAAAAACCACAATCGGTGTACCGCAAGGTTCAGTCTTGGGACCAATATTATTTTTAATTTATGTGAATTCAATGTTTTACCAAAACTTCAATAGTCGTATTACTGCATTTGCTGATGATATGGCCCTGACATATGATAATAAAAGTCTTTTGGATTCAGTTGTTAAACTAAACATGGACTTAAGTATATTGAGGGAATGGTTCGCGAAACATGAGCTACTTATAAGTGACAAAACAAAACTTATGATATGCAACTTGCGAGGTCCCTGTCCACTTAATTGTGATGTTATCTTCCACTCTAGCTCTTGTACAAAATTGTCCTTATCTGTTCATACGTGTGACAACAACAACTATCACAGAGATTTAGTCTGCAGTTCAAATTGTTTTGCTATAGAAGGTGTTAAAAGTTATAAGTATCTAGGTGTTCTAATAGATAACAATTTGTCCTGGAAGGCACACGTAGAAGAACTAAAAAATTATATGCCCTCTGCAACTCCAAAAATGTATCTTGTAATAGGCAGGGATGAGGATTGGAAGGTAGTTATGGTTCAAAAAAGGAAAGGATTACCGGATGGGGATCTCAGGTTAGGACGAGTGGATAGCGGAAAGAGAATGTTGAATTCCGGAAACGTGGCACGCTAGTTCTGCACGGCGGAACTCGTCGGAAATGGGGGGATTCTTGTCCCCGGAAGTTTAACGTTACCTACGACAACACATAAATCGTGCCGAGACAAATTTGTTCCCTACTGACAGCGGACGGACAATTACCACTTTGAGAAGCGCTCGTTGGTGTTGTGAGCGCGGCCAATACCCACCCTACCTGGAAATCCATGGCCTCAGAACTTCCCCATTGATGTGTGTGTCCATCCAGTTCAAATCATCCGCCAAGAGAGATGTAGCTTACCTTACTCCACCCCCTGTAAATTCAGAATCTCAAAAGGACATCATGCACTCATAAGCCCCAAAAAAAAAACATCAACACTTTCATTTATACGTAGCGTGAGCGTATTATTTACTAAAATTTCGTGGTATGTCTGCTTAATGCATTACAACAAAAAAATCAACTAAAACCAAAAAAGGTATATCTACAAAGCAAAGGTAGACAAAAAAAAATAGAAGACAACACTAACAATATTATTTTTGAACAACTTGGGAATATGGACTTTA
Source organism: Cheilosia vernalis (assembly GCA_949126925.1). Taxonomy (NCBI): domain Eukaryota; kingdom Metazoa; phylum Arthropoda; class Insecta; order Diptera; family Syrphidae; genus Cheilosia; species Cheilosia vernalis. The sequence goes on from OX421358.1 coordinate 50,294,162, forward strand.
CTCTCTCTACAAAATTTGACCACTTTCTGTCTTTATATATATATATAATATGTTTTTTTTTTTTTTTTTTCTTCTTGGTTTCCTAACCTAATTTTGCTCCCACTCGCTGCTTTCTACGCCCCCTCAATTATGCCGAATTTTTCTACCTAGATCGAGCTCGGTATAAGTTTCGATACGGGGTTTCGGAATAAAATAAAACTATGGGAACTAAACCAGTTGTTATTTGACCAACAAAAAAAAAAAATCCGCCTACACAACAAACAAAAATTTTTTTTTTTACACTAGACGTCAACTCTATCCCCAAACTGTTCTTTGTTTGCCCATTTAGCCTAAGTCGGCAAAGGAACAAAAAAAAAAGATCATGAATTTAACAATCGAAGCAACGAAATAACTCACGCTTTCTTAAATCAAATACAAAAAAAAGGAAACTTAAGACTAACAAGAATGTTTACAAAAAAAAAAAACAAATATCTGCGTTAAACGCACTCGTACACCGCTGCCGTCCTTTCCAATTGCCAATGGTACTTTTGACCCAATACTTGATCGGTTGGTTAACACCAATGTGGTCGGCGGTATTTATTGGCCAATCCAATACAAAAAAATGTTGGCGGCCACGACCACCTATTTATATGAGGTGGATGGTCGATGACCGCCAAATGACCTTTTGTTGTGGCGACCTATACCTATTCAAAAAAATTCAAATTTATTTACTTCTCACTACTCTATTATACGCTTAAATCTAAACTCACAGGTTAAATCCCCAGTCTTCAAAATTTAGACTGCACTTCAGACATTTTTGAGTTTTCAGCTATAAAACTTGGTCGCTTTGTGTTTGCTGTAGGGATATTTTTGATCTTGTCACAGTTTCACATATTATCACGGTTTGGTTTTGACGTTCATTTTTATCGTTTTATTTTAAGTAAACTTATGTCTTGCACCTTTACACTGTTTCTGTTTCGCCTTTGCCTTTGTTTTAAACCATAGTAGGTCTACTCACTGTATTTCTATTTGTCTTTTTATTTTACTTAGTCAGACACTCAAACAACTATTTTAGTTTTCTCAGGACCCTAGGATTTGGTCTTACCGACGACTTCACGCACAATGCCGAGTGTTTCCTCCGGCATAAACAACATCCCCTCGTCCGAGGTGTAGGCAACAACAATCTCAGGTACCCGCTACCAAAGAGATTCATTTAACATCTTCCGATCGCGAGATTGCCAATCAGAACCTGCCAACGATTCAAAAATCCCGCTCCTCTCATCATTCGGAGTTCAGGTTCTGACACTTGCTACGCGAAACATTTGGTGTCTACCTCCGCTCGGCTTATCACTGTAAACAGGCCCTTGTTCCGAACTATCATAGCCAGCACCTGAACGTCAGTGACAATTGGCTTTCTGTCAGCTATTTTGTTTTTTTTGTTTTCGTTTATTTTCAGAAGTCAGACAGCAAACACCCAAAGACTCGTGTTCCACTTTGTGAGTTTTTCTTTCTTTTTCTTTTATTTGTTTCCTTCTTTTAGGTACCTACTAATAATTTGCTTTAAAGTTCTAGCTACATAATTAACTCTGCGTATGGGTCCCTAATGGATATCTATGGCAGGGTAAGTTTCGTCAAATATTATTCATATTTACATGTCCCACTGATAATGAATTCCTTGCATTACAGGTGACCATAACAAAACACTGGATTTGGTGGAGGAGCTAGACGACAAAGACAGTGACAAGGGTCATCCCAAAACAAAGCAAAAAGATTGTTTCGAGACGTGGTGAAGAACCCACAATGTGTTAGCCGTGCTTTGGAGTTCTGTGAGTGCTATTTCTTGTATTGTGCGTTTACATAGATAAGTAGTGTTTGCGATGCATTATAGATTATACTACAAATAGATAATAAATTAACATAGAGATAAACATACGTAGCTGTAGATAACAGATAACATGGATAATAAATAAACTTGCACATGCTCCTACATACGTGTAACGAAAGTAAATGAATAAATAAATAAATAAATAAATAGATAAATAACTAGGTGAACAAATAGGTTAGTATAGAGGTTAGTGCAAAGGTTAATAAATAATTTATAACATAGGTTAGTAAATAGGTTAATATAATAAATAATTAGCTAGATACACCACTGAAGTTAAATAACACATACTTATATATCTAAAATAATAAATAAATAGGCTCAATAAATAACATGAAGGGAATGACTTGATAACATAAACTGCGATATACATTATATAATAATAAATAAATAGAAATAGAAAACTAATCAACATAAATCCTTAAGAGACTAATATGTTGTAATAGGCATGTATAAGGACTATAAGGACGTTGGGATTTGAAAGTGACAGGAGACAGGATGAGGAAATGACAGTTGGATAGGATGTGATAGAGAAGGGGGGAGTGTTGGGTGCGAGGAGCGGGGCACGCTTGCTTTGCTCGACTTCGCTCGCCGAAATGGTGAGGGTTCTTGTCCTCACACACCAACAATACCTATATACAAAACATTTATCGTGCCATACTAAATTACAATTCTTTTTCAGACACAGACGGACATTTCCACAAGGAGAGGGCGCTGTCGATGGAATTCCGCGCGGCCATGACTGTTCCCACCCTACCTGGAAGTTCGGCGGCCATTTGTGAACTTCCCCAACGACGACATCATCACCGGATCAAGCCATTGATCAAAGGCAGCTATTCACCCTTCCACACCCCCTGAATATTTCAACTTAGCAACCCATCAAGCGGCTGTGCACTTGAATAAAATTCATGGCTTTCATTTTGGGCGTGGATAAGCACATTTATTTAGTTGTAGATTAAATTTAAGCATTAAAATTACCATTAGATATATTAGATAAGGCAAAAGAGATAAAAGTAAAAATGAAACAAAATTACACAATAAAATCAATTTATAATTAGGTAAAAGGAAAAATCTCTTTAATTAAATTCCCGCAGGTCATGGTCACAACAAAACTACAATTTCCCTACTAATCAACTACCCAGAGTGAGCTCAGTTTGGGAGGGGTGGGGAGAATAAAAACTGTAACACGGGCGGAACGCGAAGACAAAACGGACCACGGAAATTGAATTACTTTGCCGACTTTAAAATTTACTCTAAAATACTAAATTAAAAACGAATAAAAATCACAAAAACTTAAAACCTAACTCACGCCGCTTAAAACTAAAACAATTACAAACAAAAACGATGAAAAAGACGATGCTCCTTTCAGGTACTGTATCTGTTTTTTTTTTTTTGTTTAAATACTGTTCGTGACGTTAACTCCGTTCTGTTCTATTAGGAACTATTGGGACTGTTATTTGCATTGGTGGGGTACAGGGGGGTGGATATAATTTCGGATTCCACTATTCCCGCCGTTAACCACTCTTGACGCAAAAAAAAAACTTAACTACACTACCAAACCTGGTGACGTCATAGGCGTTGTGTTGTGGGAAGGCTGATTTTCGCTGGCGATGCGGAGAAAAAGTGTTTTCCGGACACCTCAGGCACTTTCACTTTCACCCCTCAAAATTACGTCGGTTGGCGCTTCCGTCACTTCACAGGCTGGTATCGATACAGTATAGGCCATCCAACCCTTTTTATTTTGGCGGTCACGACTTTCTTATTGTATGACGTCTGAGTAAAGTCAATGACCGCCACTTGACCTCTATACGGAGCGACGAGATCTACATAAATTTAAAAATTTTACTAAAAATCTTATGTCTCACATAAATTCTCTAACTCACCACAATAAACAGTGTAATTCACAAACTATAATTAATTATTTGCCTATCTAGGACTTTTTCTTATTTTTTTTTTTTTTTTTTTTAAACCAAAAATTGTTGCGATTTTGTTGCAAACGATTTTATATTTTTGGCACTATGGCCATTTCTAAAGAAACTAAACTGCACTCGCCTTTGTTCGCACCACAAATGGTTCCAGCTAGGGAACAGCTCTTCGGCTTCGACTGGCAACAATGCCCCATACCTCTTACTACCACAAATACTTGGCCAACCTTCCGTTTCTGGGGTAGCCGCTAGAGATCATGCTACCTTCTTCATCCCATCTCAACGTCCTGCTCTTCGAATTTTCAAACCCACTCAATCAACAATGTGTCTGAACTCTGCCAACATGCATCTAAAAGGTCAGTCAACAATGCGTCTCTGAACTCAATCGGTTCAACACAGTCATTTTGACGTTTCAAAAGGTAAACAACGAGAAACAGCATGGACAATATTTGCAAGGGTAAGTATTATATTTATTTAATTTTCTATATTTTATACAACCATTCATATCAAAATCATTTCTTTTGTTTTAGACAATAATTTTACATGTATGCGCTGGATGCTGAACAACCGAGGGACAAGGTGCGGTGACAATTGATTGCAGGTAGGAAATAATTATTGGTAGTTGTGTTATTCCTAAATCATGTTTGCGTTCACGCATCTCCATTACAGGACAGCATAAGGGACAAGACATGTACAGGTGACAGGGAGGTGGTGTGTTCGATCGAAATTAAGGTATGTTTAATTGTTAGGTTAATTGAATCTGCTTTATTGTGTTTGATTCAGTTTTCAGGTATTGACTGAGACGAAGCGGGTGACTGTAACAAATCTCTGGATTTGGTGGAGGTTTTGACGACAACGGGGACAGAGACGAAGTCAACCACTTGTGGGTTTTTGTTGATTCAACGTGGTGAAGAACCCCACGCTCTGTAAGCCGGGCATATGTTTGGGTAAGTGTTTATCTAAGTGGTATATAGGCATAGGACAACAATATAACCAGGTGTTATATACATAAATACTTAACCTAGTAATAAATTAACATAAAAATAAATTAACATAGATATAAAGTCATTAATTACATTTATGGACATAAGCTGAAACGAATACGTAGATTATCATAAATAAAAAGATATAGAAACTGACAAGTATAATAAATACGTAAACAAATAAGAATAATATAGCTATATAACGAAACAAATATAAATAACATGTATATCACAGTTGAAGTGAACATGAAATTATATATATAACCTTAGATATAAGTAATAAATAACATATATGACTACATAGATTGAAAGCATACACTAATAAATTAATAAATAATTGAATATACGTGCACAAATAAATAAATTAACTATAATATGCTTATATACTAACTTATAATCTAAATTGACTACGATATTGCACTTATGTATATATATAAATTAAAATAAATAAGACATAACATTAATAAATAATACTTATGTGTGACTACAAGCAGACGTAAGAATACATATGTATTGCATGTTGTTTACACTTATGATACATTACGATACAGACATACTTAACAGCTTATTGTTTTAAGTCCTTTCCATGGAAAACTGACACTAGCTCCACTATCCAGGAGACCGAAAACGCTTTTCCCTGCTATCTCGATTTTGGCATATGGTCTGGGATCAGTGGAGGTATCGATTATGGTCGACGCTATACTTTTTCTAATTTCTTTTCTTATCCTGTATCTATTTCTTGCTTTTAAAATCGCCTTGGACGTACACACATTATTATTTTTAAATATCCTACTTCTAGCATTCCTTAATCCTAACATGCAATGGCTTAATTATAAATCTTTTCTTATTATCTAATATGTTGGAATCTTTATCTCTTCTCAAAATTTTAATTTCTCTGTTATTTATTTCAGGTTCATCATTTAATGGTGTGACGGGTTCTCTAACGACTCGGAGGTCTGGGTCGAACGCGACTGCCCCGTTTGCATCGCGTTCATTTGCCGGTTTTCCGGATTGCAGCGCTTGCACTTAGGAGTTATGACCCCTTCCTGACCGCATCGGTAGCAAAAGATATTCCGTACCTGAGACGGACATTCAACGAAGGAATGACCTTCAGCACGGCAGTTCCAACAAATCCAAGATTTTGGATCAACATAGTTACGCGGCTTAGGACGTGTGCCACCATGTTGCATTGCTGCAACATATTGTTCGGTCTGGTGGCTATCTTCATAGTCCAGCTCATTGGCCGTGTATTTTGGCTGGGGCCTATGAGACCTAGGTGCCTCTCTGCTAGGGAAAGCATTTTCTACCTCCTTACAGGAGCTCCTCAATTGGTCCACTGTAAATATGGTCATGGGGAACACTATCTTTCCTATCCTTTCATTTAAATTGCGCTTTAATATGCGCACTAATTCCCCTTCTGGCAGATCCATTCGTAGTTGAGATTTCATTTTATAAATCGCAGAAAAGAAATCGTCACTTGACTCCCAGGTACCTTGCCTGCGGTCCATGATATCTCTCATGATATCGAAGTTTGACTTTGAGTTCCGGAATTGACGCAAGAGTGCTTCTCGAAGCGTGAGCCAATCCGGGCGGTAGTTGGATCTCTGGTACTGCCAATACCATTCGTAGGCGGCACCTGAGAGCAGTAAGTGGAAATCTCTTAAGATTTCCGACCATGAACAGTGATAGTTGTTTTGGAGTGTCTCCAGGCGAAAGATAAAATCTTCCACATCGAGAGTCTCCGACTTTCCTTCAAAACAAATTCCCCACTTGTCAATTTTTATTGGACCTGTTACTCCTGAGTGGCTATTTGTCTCAAATGACTGACTTGGTTGGTTTAGATAGGGTATGTCAAAATTATGACCTATTGGCTGAAATGATGCATGAGCTTGATGATAGTTATTGTTACTTGATGACTTGCCTCTACTCGATTTACTGTTGTTGTTTCTTTGGTAATTTCCATTGGGATGAAACGGTTGCGCAGCTACATTAAGCTGAGCTTGCTCATGCTGCGTTGGGGGCTGCGGAGGCAAAGGAAGGGTTTGTTTTGGGGTGGTGCCTGTGTTCGAAAATGAAGTTTTCGGGAGCGTCTGTTCCGCTTGAACAGCAGGACGATCCTTTTGAAACTCCTTCAGAAATTCGAGAAAATTGGTTCTCATTTCCTTTCGCAGATCAGCAGATATTTCATCTCGAAGAGAGCTTTGCTGAGACAAAAACGCGGTTTTAATTGCTTGATTGATGGAAAATTCTAAATTAGGTAAGTTTGCATTTTCGGTTGTTATAGACTGACTTCTTAATTGAGTGATTGGGTCTTGTTTTTCAGAAGTATCGACCAGGGTTCGGATGCTTTCGTTCTGTGCTTCAATGGAGGCGGCACCAAATTGGCTGATTGAACTGAAAGATGGGGCTGAGATAGATTCGGAAGAAGTTGCAGATTCACTGTTCGCCTGCATACTTCCAGTCTCGGTGAAAGATTGGCTAGACATTGTGGATTTAGACTTCGCCGACTTATTGGCTGGAGGTGGACTATGTTTAACAAAAGACATTGCTCTAGAACTAGTTCCTGCTGAATGTGATTGCGAACGGGTAATTATTTTTCTACTATTAGGGTTAAAACTTCGACTAACTTTATGCTTTTTCAAATCGTCCTTAGATAAACTCATCACAACAAAAATTCAATGAGAAGAAAATAGACGAATTTAGAACGATACTGCTTAGACATAAATCAAAACATAACTGCACCCTAACACAATATGACAGTGTGCTTGGAATGTACCTAAAGCTCCAAAAAAAGCTAAAACTATATAAACAAAACAAAGAAATATTTAAAAGAAACAGATAAAATTTACAATTTGCAAGTGTGAGACGCTAACTAGTATCTGCACACACAAAAATAAATAAAAAGTATGTACCTATATCTAAAACTACCTATAAAAATAACAGTAATAATAATTGGATGTATTGCTTGGAAATTGCTAACTGTTTGTATTTATTTCAGATCGGGGGTGCTTCGGGTGTATGCCTTCGGTGGTTACTTTGTTGGCTAATACCGAGGCTTGATCGGCTTTGACAAAAATAAAAGAAAAGGAAAGAAGACTGCGGACGGACTAAATGCAAAAATCCCCTCAATGTGGAAAACAACGACATAAAATGAGAAGGTAGAACAAGGACACACATCGCTGTATTTCTCTCCATTTCCGCAATTCCAATCTACCTGGAAGGCTTTGCTGGAAGACTTGAGATGGTGAGAGTCACAACACAATAAACTAGAAGAACTAAAGAGACGGAACAATGCAACATGTTAAGACGATTCAACACTTAATCACGGCCACTGAATCCATGTAAGTAAGACAGATACACTCAGAAATGAAAATTGAAATTTTTTGACAGGATAGTAAAATTCACATAAAGAAAGATTTAAAAGAATAAAATAGACAAGACATAACAGGTTCCAATTATTTTTGCTGTCAACAACAATAAACTCATCGCAATTCATTATGATCTTTTCATGAACAACTCATATGAAGACTTACGAGTTCATTGTTGGTGGCAGCAGAAACAATTGTGGACTAAACTACATAAAGGACATAAGACAAGGACAAACAAACGTTGGGCGCCATTTGTAATAGGCATGTATAAGGACTATAAGGACGTTGGGATTTGAAAGTGACAGGAGACAGGATGAGGAAATGACAGTTGGATAGGATGTGATAGAGAAGGGGGGAGTGTTGGGTGCGAGGAGCGGGGCACGCTTGCTTTGCTCGACTTCGCTCGCCGAAATGGTGAGGGTTCTTGTCCTCACACACCAACAATACCTATATACAAAACATTTATCGTGCCATACTAAATTACAATTCTTTTTCAGACACAGGCGGACATTTCCACAAGGAGAGGGCGCTGTCGATGGAATTCCGCGCGGCCATGACTGTTCCCACCCTACCTGGAAGTTCGGCGGCCATTTGTGAACTTCCCCAACGACGACATCATCACCGGATCAAGCCATTGATCAAAGGCAGCTATTCACCCTTCCACACCCCCTGAATATTTCAACTTAGCAACCCATCAAGCGGCTGTGCACTTGAATAAAATTCATGGCTTTCATTTTGGGCGTGGATAAGCACATTTATTTAGTTGTAGATTAAATTTAAGCATTAAAATTACCATTAGATATATTAGATAAGGCAAAAGAGATAAAAGTAAAAATGAAACAAAATTACACAATAAAATCAATTTATAATTAGGTAAAAGGAAAAATCTCTTTAATTAAATTCCCGCAGGTCATGGTCACAACAAAACTACAATTTCCCTACTAATCAACTACCCAGAGTGAGCTCAGTTTGGGAGGGGTGGGGAGAATAAAAACTGTAACACGGGCGGAACGCGAAGACAAAACGGACCACGGAAATTGAATTACTTTGCCGACTTTAAAATTTACTCTAAAATACTAAATTAAAAACGAATAAAAATCACAAAAACTTAAAACCTAACTCACGCCGCTTAAAACTAAAACAATTACAAACAAAAACGATGAAAAAGACGATGCTCCTTTCAGGTACTGTCACCCCTATCGAGGTATCCGTTCGGAACGGAATTTTCTCCGATCTGTACGAAATCGGAGAAATTCCATTCGAGGTATCCGTTCTGATACGACTTTCGGAAAATTTCTCCGATGACATATAGCGCATTGCGTGGAACCGCGTTATAACACTTACTTTTGACATCTACATGGCACATTTTTTCCGAAGCTCTCCGACAACTAATTGCTGCGGAATATTTGAATGCGAAATGAACGCGTTTATATGCTTTTCTATTTTGTTCCGAAACGGATACTTCGAACGCAATTTTAGTTCCGATCGGATTTGACTTTCGTATCGGAATTTTTTCCGAACGGATACCTCGATAGGGGTGTGTATCTGTTTTTTTTTTTTGTTTAAATACTGTTCGTGACGTTAACTCCGTTCTGTTCTATTAGGAACTATTGGGACTGTTATTTGCATTGGTGGGGTACAGGGGGGTGGATATAATTTCGGATTCCACTATTCCCGCCGTTAACCACTCTTGACGCAAAAAAAAAACTTAACTACACTACCAAACCTGGTGACGTCATAGGCGTTGTGTTGTGGGAAGGCTGATTTTCGCTGGCGATGCGGAGAAAAAGTGTTTTCCGGACACCTCAGGCACTTTCACTTTCACCCCTCAAAATTACGTCGGTTGGCGCTTCCGTCACTTCACAGGCTGGTATCGATACAGTATAGGCCATCCAACCCTTTTTATTTTGGCGGTCACGACTTTCTTATTGTATGACGTCTGAGTAAAGTCAATGACCGCCACTTGACCTCTATACGGAGCGACGAGATCTACATAAATTTAAAAATTTTACTAAAAATCTTATGTCTCACATAAATTCTCTAACTCACCACAATAAACAGTGTAATTCACAAACTATAATTAATTATTTGCCTATCTAGGACTTTTTCTTATTTTTTTTTTTTTTTTTTTAAACCAAAAATTGTTGCGATTTTGTTGCAAACGATTTTATATTTTTGGCACTATGGCCATTTCTAAAGAAACTAAACTGCACTCGCCTTTGTTCGCACCACAAATGGTTCCAGCTAGGGAACAGCTCTTCGGCTTCGACTGGCAACAATGCCCCATACCTCTTACTACCACAAATACTTGGCCAACCTTCCGTTTCTGGGGTAGCCGCTAGAGATCATGCTACCTTCTTCATCCCATCTCAACGTCCTGCTCTTCGAATTTTCAAACCCACTCAATCAACAATGTGTCTGAACTCTGCCAACATGCATCTAAAAGGTCAGTCAACAATGCGTCTCTGAACTCAATCGGTTCAACACAGTCATTTTGACGTTTCAAAAGGTAAACAACGAGAAACAGCATGGACAATATTTGCAAGGGTAAGTATTATATTTATTTAATTTTCTATATTTTATACAACCATTCATATCAAAATCATTTCTTTTGTTTTAGACAATAATTTTACATGTATGCGCTGGATGCTGAACAACCGAGGGACAAGGTGCGGTGACAATTGATTGCAGGTAGGAAATAATTATTGGTAGTTGTGTTATTCCTAAATCATGTTTGCGTTCACGCATCTCCATTACAGGACAGCATAAGGGACAAGACATGTACAGGTGACAGGGAGGTGGTGTGTTCGATCGAAATTAAGGTATGTTTAATTGTTAGGTTAATTGAATCTGCTTTATTGTGTTTGATTCAGTTTTCAGGTATTGACTGAGACGAAGCGGGTGACTGTAACAATGTAAATACCTAAACTAACTATAAAATATAAATAAATAAATAAACATGAATTAGGGTGAATAAATAATGACTAAAATAGAATATACACTACAGAAAAGCAACCACACAGATCAGTCGTGACGTAAATATCACAGATTAATAGCAAAGGTGCATCAGGTACTCTAAATTTTCATTGTTTAATGTCCTTAGCATGGAATATACCTATTCTTTTGCCGGCTAGGTTTTTAATTCATACATACTATTCCCGATCGCTTTAACTACTCGACACTTGACGTATTTCGGGCAGAGTTTCGCGGCTAGGTACTTCGAAGTGTCGCTAAGGACAAAGTTCCTTCGGAAAACCTCTTGCCCGGGCATGAAACGAACGTTACGTGTGCGGATGTTGTATTTTTTTGCTGAATTTTCGTTGGCCTTTGCTATCTGGTCTTTTATTTTGTCGCGTAGACATTGTAGACGTAATTGTCTAGGGTGCATTTGTAGTTCGCTGTCTTCTACCGCATTTAACTTTTTTGCCAGTCCATAACAACTCCCATGGGTCATCATATTCAAACCAAACAGGGCGAAGTATGGTGACACTCCTGTTGTAGTGTGGACTGAACTTCGCAGGGCGCATGCTATGTCGCTTAGATGTAGGTCCCAGTGACGCTGGTCATTCTTTATGTATGACCTTATCGCGGCTAGCAAAGTTCTGTTCACTCTCTCAGAGGCGTTTGACTGCGGCGAATAATATGCCGTCTTAAAGTGACGTATCCCGAATTTTCGACCAGGCTTTGAAAATCTTTCGAAAGAAATTGTTTTCCATTGTCTGAGTGAATTACCTTTGGTACACCAAACACGTTGAATACGTCATTCTGGAGGTATTTGACGACATTTACAGTACTTGCGTTTCTAAAAGCTTTCAACAACACAAATTTTGACAAATGATCGAGAACAACAAAGACATAGCAATTACCAGATTTCGAATCCTGTGTAGTGTCTTCGATATGCCACCGTGAGCAACATGAGGTGGGTCATGAGCCTTAGCAATCTGCTGCTCGGTTAAACCGGAAGGGACCCAAAGCCTCCATGTGTGCTCGACCGTTTCATCTCCTGCTGGTGGCAGAGAGCGCTTGTCGTCTACTTTAAGATCCGGGAGTTCTTCTGGATGCTCACTTATAGTGGTTATTAGGCTGCGATATTCTTCCGACTGAAACTCCTCCGAATCCAAGTCAATTAACGGCACAACATGTTGGACATCGACACTTTCAACATATATTCGGGACAAGGTGTCAGGTACTACATTTAACGAGCCTTTTCGGTGTTCAATGTTGAACGTGAACGCTTGTAGCTTGAGGCTCCATCGTGCTAGTCTCCCGCTCAGATCTTTGAGACTCATGAGCCACCGCAAACTGGAATGGTCAGTTATGACCGTGAAGTCCATCCCCTCCACATATGGGCGAAATTTATGTATTGCCATTACAGCAGCCATGCACTCTTTCTCGGTGACGCTGTAGTTCTTCTGAGCCGCATTTAGTTTTTGTGAAATGTAGGAGATTGGCGACTCTTCTTCTTTCTCGTTCTTTTGGAACAAGACTGCACCAATTCCAGTTTCCGAGGCGTCACACTGAATGTAAAACCTTTTGGCGAAATCCGGGTGGATGAGCACGGGCGCGGTTGTTAGGGCGCTTTTGAGCTTCTCGAAGGCCTCGAGTGCCTCATTGGTCATTATAAATTTCTCGTTCTTCTTTTTCAGGGTGTCCGTGATGGGAGCAGTCAAGGTAGAGAAATCCCGGATAAATCTTCTGTACCAACCTGCTAGGCCGAGGAACCGGCGTACCTGTTCTTGGCTTTTTGGAAGCGGAAATTCCGAGATAGCCTTGACCTTTTCCGGATCGGTTTTCAATTTCCCACCACCAACGATGAACCCCAGGTACTTCAGTTCTTTGAAGCAAAACTTGGACTTGTTCACGTTGATGGTGAGATTGGCTTTCCTCAGGCACTCAGCAACATCGCTCAGCAGTGCAAGATGGGTCTCAAAATCAGGTGCTATGACGAGCAGATCATCTAGATAGACGAAGACGCGGTCCCTCAATCTTACGGGAATCACCTTGTCCATCAAGCGACACATCCTTTGGGCTGCGTTACACAACCCAAAGGGCATGACTCTAAATTGGTACAAGGGTCTTCCCGGCACCGCGAACGCAGTTTTCTCTCTACTCTGCCTCTCCAGCGGTATCTGCCAAAATGCGTCCTTGAGATCGACGCTACTAATGAAGTAGGTGTCTGGAAGCCGACTGAGGAGCCCGTCGATATGAGGGAGAGGGTAAGCGTCCTTTTTCGTCAAGGTGTTAAGCGCTCTTGAGTCCAAGCACGCACGGTTTTTGCCTGGTTTCCGTATGAGGACCATTGGCGAACACCACGGACTCTCACCCTCCTCAATAACGCCGAGCCTCAACATTCGGTCGATCTCTTCATAGAGCAGGGTCTGTATCGCTGGAGACACAGGGTAGTGTCGCTGCTTAACCGGAGCCGCATCTCCGGTATCGATGATGTGCTCTTCCACCTGCGTTTTCCCCAATCCATGCTTGGTAAAACACAGGAACCTCTCCTTGACTGCCTCCAGCGCGGACGATTGTTCAGACGTAAGGTCATGGGAATTATCATCCGGAACATTTAGTTTGGTTGGCTCAGGTGCGCTAATGCAGCTAATGACTTGTGGAGCTATTTGGAACGCTTTCCAAAAATTGACCCCCAGGTATAGCTCTTGATCTAAATTTGGTACCAAATAGAAGGTTATAACATTTTTCTGTCCTTTGTAGGTCACCGGAACTTGGATTCTTCCCACTATGGATTGTTTCTGGCCATCAGCGGTTTTTACTGTATAATTTGACTTGTTTACTGGTACTTTCAACGAATCTACAAGTTGTTCACAGTCTTTGCCTAAAATGCTTATGCTGGCTCCACTGTCTAGTAAGCCAAACATATCCCTATTCATTATCTTTATTTTTGCGTACGGTCTTGGATCAACGGAGGTGTTTAACTGATTAGACGCCACTGCTTTTCTGATTCCCTTCCGTATCTGGTATCTATTCCTAGTTTTAATAATTTTGTTTGTTATGCTCATCCTGTTTTCCTTAAATATTCTGTCCCTAGCTGAATTATAGTCCCTAATTCTAACATGAAGTGGCTTAATTTCTAACCTATTGCTATTCGTATCTACCTTCTTTCTTTCTACTCTTTTCAAAATTGTTATTTTGTTGGCGCCTTCCTCGGGAGGAGGCTTCTTCTCCTCCGGTTCTATTAGCGACTCGCAATCCCTAGACATTGTCGTTGTTTTTATTCCGGGGTTTGAGTCGAACGTGACTCCCCCGCCAACATCACGTTCATCGACCGGTTTTCCGGGTTGCAACGCATACACTTTGGTGTTATTACACCTTCTTGTCCGCATCTGTAACAGAATATATTACGAACTGCGGACGGACAATCCATAAAGTTGTGCCCTTCAGCCTTGCAGTTCCAGCAAATCCAATTTCGTTGGTCAGCCTGTCTCCGTGGAGGATTCAGGCGAACATTGTGGTATTGCATCGCCGCAAACTGTTCCTCCTGCTGGTAAGGATCGTCACCGTAGTCGAGCTGATTGACCATGAACGACGATGTTGGAATCTCCTGCTCAATATTAAAGTTGCTGTTTGAAACGGCTGGAGCTTCTTCCCTACCGGGCAATGGGGTGCGTCGCAATTTAGGCATTGCACCTAAGTTGGTGAAATGATTGCTGGGAGCAGCTATGTTTGAATCTGGGCCGATGGCTTGGTTCCAATTCTGATCGGACGATGGAAGGACTGTGTTGCCAATGGACGGGTCTTGAGGTGGCCTCCCGCTACCTACTGGAGTGTGCTGTACTCTCGGCATTGTGCCTGTCGACGATTTTTGTTGCTGCGAATTAGACCTAGTAATCATCCTATTTCCAAAAAATTAACTTTCTCTTCTTAATCTTCTTATTTCCTTTTCTTTTTCAGCCGAACTCATAATTACTTGCTGAGGACTAAAAGTGGAAACACTACAGGCAAGAATGGATGAAATGAAGATGAACGATTTTCTACACGGATACGAAGACAGAAGAGGAATGAACAAAAACTTTATCGTGAGTTTAATTTAATATTTTACCTATCTACTATGTACTGATATTACTTTAAGATGTATCTCTATACCTAATCAGTTTACATGTATTTGGGGAAATAAATATGTATTAGAAAATAAATAGGGTATAATAGGTATAAGCTGAAAAAAATTTAGTGTATAGATATGTATAAGAAAAGTATTTAAGTAAATAATATTAAGAAGTAGTATCAATAAACAATAAGATATATATAGTAGTAACAAAAAAATATGTGTGTTGCTATATATGTATATAGGTATGAATAAAGTGTAATATTAAGCAACAGAATTATGTTGCGTAGGATATAACACAACAACAACAAAATGTGTATGTGAATAGGGTAAGTTTTGCTGTGAATTTTGTGAGTGTAGACTATAGTGTTATCAAGGTATGTAAATGCATTAATGAAGTAATAAATGACCTTCAAAGTTATTTGAGTTTATGTTTGTATATATTATGTCGGGGGTGTTTCTGGTAGCTGTCTTCGGCGGTAATTGTTGACGACGACTTGAACTGTTGGACAAAAATAATATCTAAGACTGCAGACGGACTAAAATTCTCATTTTTTTTCTCAAAGTGGTAAATCTGTTACATAGATGAACAAGGACACACAGTTGTTTTCCTCTGCTCCCGCAATTCTAGTCTATCCTGTGGACTTTGCTGGAAGACTTGGAGAAGAAGACAACAACACACTGAGTAGAAACTAAAGGATGTGACAGTGCTGCAAGTCACGATGATTCTCATCGAACAGGGCCACTGTACACATGAAGCTAAGATGACGATACAAAATGATAGTGAAAATTGAAATTTGTGATAGAAAAGTAAAAAGGTGATATGAAAGAGATAGAAGTAGAAAAGACGCAATACGAACAGAGTTCCAATTGTTTTCGTTGTCAACGTCAAGGAACTCATCGCAATTCATCTGACATGTCAGAGACTTCTCAATTGAAGACTTATGGGTTCCTTGGTGTTGACAATGAATTCAATTGTGGACTTACACAACATAAAGGACTGAAGACAAGGACAAACAAACGTTGGGCGCCATTTGTAATAGGCAGGGATGAGGATTGGAAGGTAGTTATGGTTCAAAAAAGGAAAGGATTACCGGATGGGGATCTCAGGTTAGGACGAGTGGAAAGCGGAAAGAGAATGTTGAATTCCGGAAACGTGGCACGCTAGTTCTGCACGGAGAAATCTTCGGAAAAGGGGGGATTCTTGTCCCCGGAAGTTCAACGTTACCTACGACAACACATAAATCGTGCCGAGACAAATTTGTTCCCTACTGACAGCGGACGGACAATTACCACTTTGAGAAGCGCTCGTTGGTGTTGTGAGCGCGGCCAATACCCACCCTACCTGGAAATCCATGGCCTCAGAACTTCCCCATTGATGTGTGTGTCCATCCAGTTCAAATCATCCGCCAAGAGAGATGTAGCTTACCTTACTCCACCCCCTGTAAATGCAGAATCTCAAAAGGACATCATGCACTCATAAGTCCAAAAAAAAAAACATCAATACTTTCATTTATACGTAGCGTGAGCGTATTATTTACTAAAATTTCGTGGTACGTCTGCTTAATGCATTACAACAAAAAAATCAACTAAAACCAAAAAAGGTATATCTACAAAGCAAAGGTAAACAAAAAAAAATAGAAGACAACACTAACAACATTATTTCTGAACACCTTGGGAATATGGACTTTACTCTCTCTACAAAATTTGACCACTTTCTGTCATTATGTATGTATAATATGTTTTTTTTTTTTTTTTTTTCTTGGTTTCCGAACCTAATTTTGCTCCCACTCGCTGCTTTCTACGCCCCCTCAATTATGCCGAATTTTTCTACCTAGATCGAGCTCGGTAAAGGTTTCGATACGGGGTTTCGAAAGGAACAAAAAAAAAAATCATGAACTTAACAATCGAAGCAGCGAAATAACTCACACTTTCTTAAATCTAATACAAAAAAAAAGGAAACTTAAGACTAACAAGAATGTTTACAACAAAAAAAAAAAAAACAAATATCTGCGTTAAACGCACTCGTACACTGCTGCCGTACTTTCCAATTGCCAATGGTACTTTTGACCCAATACTTGATCGGTTGGTTAACACCAATATGGTCGGCGGTATTTATTGGCCAATCCAATATAAAAAAATGTTGGCGGCCACGACCACCTATATATATGAGGTGGATGGTCGATGACCGCCAAATGACCTTTTGTTGTGGCGACCTATACCCATTCAAAAAAAATTCAAATTTATTTACTTCTCACTACTCTATTATACGCTTAAATCTAAACTCACAGGTTAAATCCCCAGTCTTCAAAATTTAGACTGCACTTCAGGCATTTTTGAGTTTTCAGCTATAAAACTTGGTCGCTTTGTGTTTGCTGTAGGGATATTTTTGATCTTGTCACAGTTTCACATATTATCACGGTTTGGTTTTGACGTTCATTTTTATTGTTTTATTTTAAGTAAACTTATGTCTTGCACCTTTACACTGTTTCTGTTTCGCCCTTTGCCTTTGTTTTAAACCATAGTAGGTCTACTCACTGTATTTCTATTTGTCTTTTTATTTTACTTAGTCAGACACTCAAACAACTATTTTAGTTTTCTCAGGACCCTAGGATTTGGTCTTACCGACGACTTCACGCACAATGCCGAGTGTTTCCTCCGGCATAAACAACAGCCCTTCGTCCGAGGTGTAGGCAACAATAATCTCGGGTACCCGCTACCAAAGAGATTCATTTAACATCTTCCGATCGCGAGATTGCCAATCAGAACCTGCCAACGATTCAAAAATCCCGCTCCTCTCATCATTCGGAGTTCAGGTTCTGACACTTGCTACGCGAAACATTTGGTGTCTACCTCCGCTCGGCTTATCACTGTAAACAGGCCCTTGTTCCGAACTATCATAGCCAGCACCTGAACGTCAGTGACAATTGCCTTTCTGTCAGCTATTTTGTTTTTTTGTTTTCGTTTATTTTCAGAAGTCAGACAGCAAACACCCAAAGACTCGTGTTCCACTTTGTGAGTTTTTCTTTCTTTTTCTTTTATTTGTTTCCTTCTTTTAGGTACCTACTAATAATTTGCTTTAAAGTTCTAGCTACATAATTAACTCTGCGTATGGGTCCCTAATGGATATCTATGGCAGGGTAAGTTTCGTCAAACATTATTCATATTTACATGTCCCACTGATAATGAATTCCTTGCATTACAGGTGACCATGACCATATCAATCATAGACAAACCATACTGAGACCCCCAACTGGCAATCCTCTTGCCGCTGGCCCCCTCGATTTTTTTTCAAATTCGCCATTTTGTTTTCCTATCGGTGTTATTTGAATTTAGAATCCGTGTGAGCAACAAAAAAAAAGCGAACCAAAAAAAATGTGGTGAGTTTTCTTTTGACAGAAGTCGATTGACAAATGTCAAAATATGTTTACACAATTTTATTTTTCCTGCAACAAATTGAAAAAATGTAAGTTTTCGCGTATTTTTAGTGTTTAAATTAATAAATAAATACATTATATGTCTTACAGATTTGTCCAATCTGCAGGAGAATACACGCCAACAAGAGTTTATGGCCAAATTCATGGAATACGAAGCACAAAGTGAACAGGCGAACGTTGAACAAAAGCGTATCGATAACAAAAAGCGTAGGAAGACCGTGATTGTAAGTTGATTTTAATTTACATGAACCTGACAACGAATTGATAACCATTTTGTATCCACTTCTAGGAAGATACCAAGCAACAATAGCATCGTGTCCAATTGGCAAGGCGCCGGCCGCTTTGAAGATCAATTGTCGCAGCAGCAACGTGTCCAGGAGGACAATCTCAAAAAGTAAGTATGTACATATATAGTAAAAGTTGTGTAAATTGATTCCTGAACCTTTAACACAAGGCAAGAGGAAAGTTTCGCACGCCAGCAGCCAATGCGCCGGCAAACCATCGAACTACTATAGCACGAGATGAGAACCAAAGCCAAGGTAGACTGGGAGAATCATGACATCAACCTAAAACCCAAATTATAATATTGTCGAAGATGTAAAGAAGTTTCTTCAGGTTTGTTTATCGAATTTCAAATTGGCTTTTCATTCGAATGTTTTATTTTATGCTTTCAGCCAGGCTCGGCTGAGCAACGTACCTACTGTGGAAATTCTATTCATTGTAGAGGCAGATGTGAATTTGTCTTTCTTGAAGAATCGCCACATCCTTTCGCGACGAACAGTCGTACGACAATTTTCTATTGTCTTATTCGCTGCTAGTAACAGCAAGAGACAATAACAAGAGTCTTAATTTGATGGATGAATCACAACAAGCGTATGTTGATTTTAAATGTTAGTTATAAGCAGTTTGAGCATTGAAATTCTTGTTGTTTATTTCAGTCTTACATATATTATCACAACGAAAAGGAGATGTGGCAGAAGATGCTGGGTCAAGCCAACAAATTGGAACAAAAGAGTGAGCAGCCATAGCAAAGACACCCCAGAGTTGTTTTAAATTATATCAAAATTAACATATGTATCTGTAAATGATATGTAAAAGAAATGGTGCCTATTTATTTGGGTGGCAGGCAAATACTGTCTTGTGTAGCTACCAACAATCAATAAATCCTGCAGCAAATTTGCGAAGCGACTGTATGTGTGTTTTCTTCGATTTGTAATTTTTTATAAAGCGTTCCTTGTTGCAGAACTTAGAAGTAGAAGAGTTCTACCTGCTACCAAATGGAAAAACACCCCCGAACAGTAATCCACAACAAGGCGTTCATATACATCTCCAAATGCTCGGTGGCAAAGGAGGATTTGGATCCATTCTTCGTTCAATCGGTGCCCAAATCGAAAAGACTACAAACCATGAAGCTTGTCGTGACCTCAGTGGCAAGAGATAACGATATTAACGGAAAGAAATGACTTAAGGCTTACACATACGGCAAACTGGATGAACCCAATGAAGAGCCATCGACATCCAAAAAGGAAAGACCATCCATTTCATCTATATAGAATTAACAAATCTTTATTTACTATAAATAAACGTATAATACACAATATGTCCAAATATGGTAATCACTGTGTCGTAAATTGAGATGAGACCCATGCCAGGCGCTATTTTAAGTTAGTGAGCATAAACTTAAGAGCTTTGGTCCACTGCTCCTCCGAGTTAAATTGTATTCTGGAAATAGACAATTGTTTTGACTGCATATTCAAAACCACAGGTGCATAACACTTACTTGATTGATGGGTCAATGATCTTTCCCTTCTCCATTTTGTAGGGCAAGCAATCACTGCAAAACTCTGTGTCTCGTTTTTCCACCTCTCGCTGGAACTGTATGAGGCGCTGTAGGAAGGCAACCATTGCTTTATCGAACTTCCTATCCTAAAAAAAACTTAAATCCACCGGTCTTCCAAAAGGTGCTTTTCCTTTGATTCTAGGTTGCTTTCTTAGTTCCGGAACTTTAGATTTCTCCTCAGATTTTTTTCCAATTAGCTCTTATAATCGCGCCATTCATCTTCGGCGATCTTGAACTCACGTTCGAATAGTTCCAGCATTGAGTCGGTGCACTCATTGCACAATGGATAATCGAACTCATAGTTAGATGACAAAGCATTAAAGAGCTGCGCCTTTGCTAGAAACTCAGTGCTCAGCTTTTTTATTTGTTTTCCATCGGAAACAAGGGTGACGTCAGTTCCATTTATCGAGTCCGTCAGATGGCAAGGTGGCACACAAGATAATCAAAACCACTTTCGTTAGGATCGATTTCATCCATTTTTGTTGATGAATTGGCACTAAATTAAAGCATTTTATTGTGAAATGTCATTTGGCTGAAACTCATTAAAGTACTTACGCGATAATTCTGCCATTGCATCCAGGATAAGTGGCTTTTGGCATCTTTGGCAAGCAAAGCTGACCGACACTCTTTCATCATCGCCATCGTCTTTCGGTGATGGTTCTTTTAAAAAAAATTGTTTCATTGATTTTATATAAACAACGTTGAGGCGTAGAACAGGATTTGCTATGCTATTTCTATTAGCTATTCCCAGTAGACGTTTCTACTCCTAGAACCAAGTTATAGTAAAATGCTTGCAATTTTCGATAAAATATTTTTTTTTTCGCACGGTGTGCGAGAACTTGGAAGATTTTTTCCGAATCTCAGATGTATCGCATTTTTTGTCCTTTTGCTGCACAAGGATCGGTCGACTTGAGCTTCAGTTATTAAATCCATTACACAAACTTTTAATAAATGCACGAAATCGAAAACTAAACAAATAACGCATGTGTCAAGTCAATTGAGCTTGACAACAGTGGTGAATCTGTTGTGTCAGTGTCAGTTTCAACCGTGGTGGGCTGTGACAATCGTGACTGTGTTCAGAGTACAGCTTTTTTTTAAAAGAATTGCAACTCAAATTTGGTGAATAAGTATATTCTTATCTCAGTACATTTTCATCAATTTTCATATTAGTTGTTTCATAACATTCTGTAGGTATTTCTGTTCAACCAAAGTACTCATTCACGTTTATTGTTTCATTATAATATCAAAAGATACGACCTATAAATATATTAATGTATTCTTTGAAATACGAGACATGTAAAAATAAAACCAATACAAATACGTATGCTCTATTTTTAATAATTTAAACTAACGGAGAAACTCATAATTTATACTTAATAACAGCAACGACATAAATCTTTGTATTTATAAATTATAACTAAACTTCATAAGTATACTAAGCGACATTAGCTGTGTTTTTTTGAGCTTCTATCTCAGCAAAGCAAAGTAAAGTAGGATTTTCAGTACGCTAATTACGACAACTACGTTATGCTTGACACTTCGAGAATCGCAATAGTTGTTGTAATTGCGTGCTGAAAATCCTACTTTACTTTGCTTTGCTGAGATTGGAGCTCAAAAAAACACGGCTATTATGTGATGAGCATATTCTACTCGATTTATGTTAACTGCTTCACGAATGTTCGCAAAAAATGTTTTTATTTGTTTATTATTCTTCAGAACTGTTCATCTTTCTTTTATGTCAAATAAATATACAATTATTTTTGAAAATTGATCACTGTCCACACAAAATTTTGTTGTAATAATTATTTTCAAATTTAACGGATAAAATTGTGTGAACGCAGCCAGCAGATTTGCCCACACCGGAAGCCAGATTTTAAGCAGCGGAAGTTGTTACGTTTTTTTGAGGGTGTGTTGGTGAGCCGGATTTTTTGAAGTTTCGTGACATTAGTCAATACGAATTTCTATGTATCAATACTAGCGCAAAAATTTGTCACAAGCCCATGGTAATTTAGCTTGTAGGCAAGTAACGGAAAATCGGCCGGAGTTGGGGGTCTCAGTATTGTCTCTGATATCAATCTCCTAAGAGCTCATTGTTCAAAGAGAATTCTACTTATGTTTTATTATGGACTTGAACACTCTAAGCTTCAATATGGTATTGCAAGTTGGGGTGGAACTTACAACAGTACTATTGACATACTAAATGTTGTTCAAAAACACGTAATTAGGATTATCTGTAAGGAAAATCGACTAGCACATACTTGGCCATTGTTCTCTAGCCTACGTATACTCCAAATAAAACATCTTTACATTTTTAAGGTTCTTAAGGTTATCTTCATGCGAAGCGGCTATAGTGCTACACTAAGAAGTTCGAATATATATACAAACTAAGGCCGTGTGTCAATTGCGCTAAATAATTATCCTCGGATAATTTTTTGACATTTCTGTGTGTGTTGAATAAAAATTTGAAAATTTGAAATTTGGCTGTGTCGATTAGGCTAAATTTCGGACATTTCTCAGTAGACTTTTGACGATACCACAACACAATACGAAGTTCTACTAAAAACAATAATATCAAAGAACAAAAATACAACTAATTCAAAAACAACAACTGATAATATGGATGATATATTCGGTGTATACTTCCTCCTGATGTCAATGATATTGCTGCAGTATCAAAGCCTTATAAGCCACGATTGCTTGCCCCTACGCAGAAGACGAACCAGAGAAGTATAATTTTATATTCCATTCAAATTCAAACTCAAAGATTTCATAATTTTACAGCGTTTGGAGTACTGCAGACTTCGGGTTTTTTCAGACGATGTGAGTGCCATAATGAATAGCGATCTGCGAAAATGTAGGGAACATTTGCGCCTTGAAATCCGAAGTTTTTGGGCAATTGTACAGCTAATACCGAATAAGCGAAGTGGTTGGTCAAAGCAATATGAACTTATTGTTTTCCTATATTGGATGGCCGCGGGTTGTAGCTACAGAGTTGCTGGTGGATTCATTGGGATGAGTCGTTTCGCGGTGAAACGAATTGTTCACAGAATTCTCAATTTCTTCGCTGAGGATATGCGGCACAACATAAAGACTTTGGCACCTTCGGAATTTGAAGAAATTGGTGCAAAATTCTGCAGACGGTCCAGGAGCAGCATTTTTACAAACGCAATCGGCGCTATTGATGGCACATATATACGAATCGTATGCCCTGTAAACAAACATGACGAGTATATGAATTACAAGGGTTTTTATTCGATTCAGTGCCAGGCCATTGTGGAGAGCAACTTTTTGTTCAGCAATGTTTTTGTTGGATATCCTGGATCTGTGCATGACACTAGGGTAAGTGTATCATGCAATTATGTACACATAAAAAATATTAATAAAATGCATATTCACTTATTCAAAAGGTTTTTAAGATGAGTCCCATATATGCGAGGGGAAACTATCCACCCGCAAATTATTACTTACTGGGGGACAGTGGCTACCCTTGCCGGTTAAGACCCGTCATAACTCCTTTCAAAATACCAAACGCACGAGAAAAAAGGTTTAATACTGTTCACAGCAGGGCAAGGAACGCGGTTGAATGTGCGTTTGGAATGATGAAAACGAGATGGAGGAATATTTTTCATAAGGCGCTGGAGCTTAAAGTGACCACCTCAGTAAAAGCAATATTCGCCGCTTGCGTATTGCACAACATATGTGTTCAGAGTGGAGATTTGGGTATGAACAATTAAAACATAATTATTCATGTAAATTTAAATTTCTTTTTTCATTTAATAGGACCACCAGTCGAGCAAATTGATGATATCGTTGAATCCAACGCAGCCAGAAATGTGGAAATTATAAACGAAAACATACCAGATTCCGTTGAGGCCATCAACCTACGAAATTCTTTGTTGGATAGTCTAACGCTTGTTGTGAGCCAGGGTCGAGCCACAGGGGCAGCTTCGGTACAGGTGAGGAGGGCGCGGCATGCTAGTGGTTGCTCGGCTAAGCTCGTCGGACGGGGGGTGTTCTTGCCCGCTCACCACATACCACCTGCTCAACAAACATTTTTGTATCATGCCAAGAGAAATTAAAAGAAGAAAAAAAAGGAAGAAAGCTACTCTACTTTGACCTCAGACAGACAAACGGACCATTAAAATTAAAAGATAGCATAGGAAAAGAAAAATGTCCAAGGACCTCTGCCAATACCACCAAGAAAGAACGGAAGAGACACCGCGAAACTAACCTATCTAGCCTAATCTATATCTAAACTAACCTAAAAGGAATAAACTAAACCCTAAACTATACCTACTATAACTTAAATCTAGCCTATATACTTTTACCCTAAACGCAACTTGTCTTTCCGTAGTCTCTTGGAGGTAGAAGTTCGTCATGACCTCGAAACACGCCAGATGTTATTGGCAAGGGATGGCCAACCCACCCTTCATGTCCTTAGACATTTCCAATAGCTATCCCTCTCTGGCCGAAGTTGTGAGAGATAGCCCCTTAAATAACCCTCCAGTCACAACACTAGTCAAGCCAGAATGGCTGAAAAACAACGTCGAAAAACGTCATGTCAAGTCGTGAGTTAGTAGCGTATTGTCATTGTCGATCTGACAAAAGGACGGCCTTCCCAAATATCCACACACCGTGAGCTTTAAACCTAGCCGCTCATATTTAAATTGTATCTAAACACGTGAAAACTTTTTATGGGGATACATGGACAAAAGTGCCACCTTTTATTAAAAAAAAACTCAAATGAACTTAACTAATAAAAATATAAAAAAAAAAACCAAACCAAGAAGTAAAAAAGAAAATAAAAGGAAAATAACAAAACTAAAATTAAAAGAGAAGGTTGTATCTTAAGGATACACCTTAATCCAAATTAAAACCAAAAGAAAATCCTCTGCTCTTAATACTATAAAAAAAATATAATCTAACTAAAATTCAACAATATAATAAAAGAAACTAAAATTACTCACGGTTTTATACGTCCCCCGTTGTTCTGGCGCCAGCACAAGAAGTTCCGTCTGTTTTTTTGAAATTGTTGGCTTAAAATACCTATTTTGACTTAAATCTAACGCGCACAAAACTAAAATATTAAAAGCAGATTCAAATGCAAAAAAAATTAAAACTACGTTAAATGATCAAAAAAAAAACAAAAGAAGGAATAAAATTACGTTAAAGGTAAACAAAATAAAACTACGTTAAGAAAACTAAAATTCTGTGGCACTTCAAAAAAAAATTTTCACTAAGTTGATTGTGCTGGATAAAGTTGCTTTTGATGTGATGTGGTGGCGGAGCACCCTGGTGTCGCCAATGGTGTGCGATGGTTGCTCGGGCGGGTTGGGGAGAAGAGCTCAGTGGCTTTCTTGTGCCCCGATGAAAATTCCCTTTGCTGGGAGCGTAAACTCGGGCCTGTTAAGTGCCTTTGTGCCGCAACTGTGGGCTTTGGACCCGTTACCGTCTCTTGGAGACCGTTGGCTGGCGTATCTTGGCGTTTTGCCAGCAATCCAACGGCCGGAATATGGCTTCACGGTCCCACAGAACTTTCGCAGGCACCAGCTTAAGTCAAACTTAACAGCAGCCCGAGTCACAGTTTGCGTAAGAGAGAAAAAAACCTATAATGGGGAAGATGCTTAGTCACCACAAAAAAAAAATGCCTGAAGATTTGCCTACCTCCACAACGCCAGTTAGAGTCCCCCGAATTGTTTTCGGAAATAACCTTTCCACTATGCAGTCACCTGAACCATGAGAAAATTATAATGTAATTATAATTTTGCAAAAAAAATGTTATTTTTCCACCAACTCACCCCGTGATTTCTCAAAATGGTTATTTTTATTTTTCGTCACTGTATGACCAAACCACAAAATCGAAACGAGAACTTGTTCAGCTGATTTGGCAGAGGGCATCGACCGCTTGCTGTCAGTTAACGATAATTGTGAAGGCCTGTCGGCAAACCAATTTTTCATTTGCGGTGCATGCAATTTACCCCTTCCTTTGTTTACCAAAATCTCCGCAGACCCTGTCTTTCTTTTTCCTATCAATTCCCTATTTCTTTCTTTTTTCTTTCTTTTGTTTTCACTTCCCCTTCGTTTTCTTAAAATTTGCTTCCTTTTCTTGGAATGAGAGTGAGGGGTCTCTTAATTTCTCATCGTCAAGTCGTGTCAGTCTTATCTCTCTATCTCCTAATTACACACATGCATAAACTTCCTAACAATACTTAGCATAAAAAGAATAACGTAACTAACAACAAAAAAAAACCCTTCAACTACATCTTTACGATCACCCACTAACTTGGAACACAATGAAACGGAACGAAGAAAACTTAACGACGGAGGAACGAGTGACTAGACAAAACGTCAAAATTAACTCTGGAAGTGCAACAGACGGACGTAAACATGGTAAGAAATTATTTTAATTTATTGTTTTGTAATTAATTTCTCATATTTACTTTTCAGAAATCGTCTAATTATTGCACAGGTAAGATTTATATTACTCCCATTGTTGTTTGTCCTCTAAACGAGCATTGAATATGCTGTTTAGCGGCCAAACTCCAATGCAAGAGTTTGTTTACATATTTTTAATACTTTTTTTTTTTCTTTGCAGGTATATTTCTTTGGCTTATATTTCAGATATGTGGAATTGGATTATTATCTAAATCATTCTAGTTTTCTGTCCCTATGTATGGCTCCGTAACAGGCTCGACGGCGTTCGCCGAGTGGTCGGGAGGCCAACGACCTCGTAAGAATCGTAGCCATCCTGGACAGTGGGATCTTGGATGCTGATAACCAACATTTTGGCTCGACCGAATTGATCTCGCCGAATCGTGTGGCAAGGGCCCATACCCTGAGATGATTTCGGTAGATTATTTAGCCGGGTGGTTAATATTAAAAGTTAGTGTTGTGTTTTGGTGATCTCATTACAGAATAAATCGGATAGAATTTATCCTTTTGATCGCGATGCGATTGGTGTTTAATTTTACAGTGTTGTCTGTGTTTGTTTTTGTTTATTTTGGAGAAGGTACGTGAAAGTGCATCGTGAATGACAGGATTGCTATCACTGTTTGGGACCTAATCTAATATCACAGACTAACTTAACTATATTAATAAATAAATAAATAGATCTCTAATATGAATAAATTCTCTGTAAATAAATAAACTATGTAAATAAATAAACTATGTAAATAAATAAACTATGTAAATAAATAAATAAAGCTCTAAGGCGGACAAATAAGATAAATAAATAAATAAATAAATAACATATAATATCACAGATAATCAAGCAACGACATGCAAGAGTGCGTCCTGGTTTTTGTTAAGTGTGGAGATCTTTGGCGTGATAAACTCCAACTTTTTCTCCTATAAGGTTTCCTATTTCGTATAGTGAATTGCCAATTGCTTTCAGAACTATACATTTTATGAATTTAGGACCCAACTTGGCGTTGTATCTGCCCACTAGATTGCTCTGTTTGAAATTTCTTCTGTAAACTATTTGTCCTTCTTTGTAATTTATGTCCCTACATCTTGTGTTGTACGTTTTTTCAGCTTTTTGATGAGCTAGCCCTAGATTGTCAAGTATTTTAGTCCTAATTAGCTCTAGTTTGTCGTTTCGTGTAACAATTTCCGTGTTCATGTTTTTGATGGTGTCAAGGCGTCGGAGGATGTCATAAGCACTTGCGTGTTGAATCATGTTAGTACCAAACACTGCGTAATAAGGTTCAAACAATGTCGAATCGTGTACCACGCTCCTCAAGGAAAACGCCGCGTCGGATACGTGTTGGTCCCAGTTCCTTTGGTTGTCCTTTAAGTAAGACCGAATTTTGGCCAGGACGGAACGGTTTACCCTTTCTGAGGCGTTTGCCTGAGGAGAGTAGAAAGCCGTTCGAACATGTTTGACCCCATATTTTGATAATAAGCTGGCAAACAGTTCGGAAATGAACTGCTTACCATTGTCAGAGTGGATATACTCCGGGACACCAAATACATGAAACACTGATTCTTCTAAATACTTAACTACCTCTGCAGCCGTTGCTTTCCTAATAGGTTTTAAAAATACGTATTTACTAAAATGGTCAAGTACAATAAATATATATGTGTTTCCGTTTTTCGTTCGCGTGTATGGTCCTAGGAAATCAATATAAAGCCTTTGGAAAGGTCGCTCCGTTATCGTTTGTTGTCCCATCGGCGGTCGCGAGATCATGTTCATCGGTTTGGCGCACTTGCAGACTTCACAGGCTTTCACCCAATTCTGCACGTCGGTGGCCATTCCAGGCCAAAAGTATAGCTGTCGCAACCTGGACAATGTTTTGTGGATGCCACCATGTCCTGCCGATGGCGAATTGTGGGCGGATTCCACAAGGTTCCCACGCAACTCTACCGGAATCCAGAGTTTCCAGGCTCTGTCGTCTTGTATTACGTCTCCTGTACGTATGTCAGTTCGTTTGTAAACAAATCCGTCTGAAACGCAAATGTCAGGAAGTTGTTCTTGTCGTTCGTTAACGGTTTTCCTTAACTCATCATACTCTTCCGAGGAAAAGCACGGTGAGTCAAGGTCAACCTGGAGTATGTCTGTTTCAGGAATGAGCTCATCCATATGGACGCGGGATAGTGTATCAGGGACTATGTTTTGAACTCCTTTCCGATGCTCAATGTCGAAGTCGAACCCCTGAAGCTTCAGGCTCCATCTGGCCAGACGACCAGACAGATCCTTCTGCGTCATGAGCCACTTCAAGCTGGCATGGTCCGTGATTATCGTGAAAGGTAGTCCTTCCACATAGGCCCTGAACTTCTTTACTGAGAGAACGGCCGCATAGCACTCAAGTTCCGTCACACTGTAATTACGCTGGGCGGAATTCAGCTTCTGGGACATGAATGCTATGGGTCGCTCGTTATTTTCCGCATCCATCTGGAAAAGCACACTCCCTACTCCTGTCGTCGATGCGTCACATTGAATGTAAAAGCGTTTCGTAAAGTCGGGATTTGTAAGTATGGGTGCGGACACCAAAGTCGCCTTAAGTTTGTGAAATGCGTTTAGCGCTTCGTCCGTCATTGTGAAAGTAAGTCCTTTCTTAAGGCAGTCAGTCATTGGAGCGGACAATGCGGAAAAGTTCGGAATGAACCTCCTATACCATCCTGTCATCCCCAGAAACCGCCGGAGTTGCTTGGGAGTCCTGGGAACCGGAAAACCGTCGACCGCCGATACCTTGTCTGGGTCAGTTCGTAGGCATCCATCGCCGACGATATACCCCAAATATTTTATTTCGCGGTAACAAAATTTACTTTTCTCGACGTTAATCGTGAGCCCCGCTTCCCGAAGACATTTTGCTACCTCTTCCAGCGTTCTGACATGCGACTCGAAGTCCGGAGAACAAACCAAGAGATCGTCAAGGTAGACAAAGACACACTCCCTCAATCGAGCGGGTATGGCTTTGTCCATAAGCCGACACATTCTCTGTGCGGCATTGCACAGCCCGAATGGCATCACCGTGAACTGGTACAAAGGCCGCCCAGGGACTGTGAAGGCCGTCTTCTCCCTTGATTTGTGCTCCAGTGGAATCTGCCAGAACGCGTCCTTCAGGTCAATGCCTGATATAAACCTGGTGTCTTGCAGTCTGCTCAAGAGCCCCTCTATGTGTGGAAGCGGGTACGCGTCTTTCTTTGTCACCGCGTTAACTTTTCTGGAGTCCAGGCACAATCTATTTTTGCCTGGCTTTCTCACCAGTACAACCGGAGAGCTCCATGCGCTGTTGCTCTCTTCAATGACCCCCAAGGAGATCATTCGATCCAACTCGTCATACAAGAGCTTTTGGATCGCCGGTGAGATCGGGTAGTGCCGTTGTTTTATGGGGATCTTGTCGTCTTCCACCTCGATAATGTGCTGTTCGAGTCCGGTCTTACCTAACCCCAACCGTGCGAAGGAGGGGAACAGCTGCTTGATTCTCTCCAGCTGATGATGTTGTTCTGGTGAGAGTGCCTGGACTGGTGTTCGATCCTCCGTCGGCGATGGAACGTCGAGTTCGTCAATAATGTTTGGAGCGACCTTAAATGTCCTCCAAAAATCAACCCCCAAATAAAGTGTCTGCTGGAGACTTGGGACTATAAATATTTCTAGTGTGTGTGACTTGCCACCCCATGAGACTGTTGTTGTGAATCGTCCATGAATGTGTTGGTGGTTTCCGTCCGCTGTCCTAATGTCTGTTTTCATTTTAGTCATCTGAATTTTGTGTTTTTCTAGGAACTCTAGAGCTCCTTTTCCAAGGCAGCTAATTGATGCTCCGCTATCCAATAGGCCCAGGAGCTCCTCTCCTGCTATCCTAACTTTCGCGTAGGGCCTATTGTCGTCAGTAATGGTTATCACAGATGCTATTATATTTCTCTTTCGTCGTCTGTTGATTGCACATAATTCCCTAAGCCTACTAATTTTTTTATAATTTCGCGTTTTCTTGGCCGACAATGCCACTTCCTCACCGAAAATCTTCTTCCGAGTCGCATTATAAAATTGGAGTCTTTCATGCAGACTCTTTCGCTGAGGGATCTCCTTTATCGATAAGTCGAGTTCCCTAGTCGTTTCCCTCTTTAAAATTTTTACTTGTCCGGAAGGACTTGGTTCTCCGGGAAAGCTGGCTTCATCGGCTGGTGACTCCCGGATGCACTGCCGATTCTTAAGTTTTCCTGGCACTTGGCACAGTGAAAACTTATGTTTCCCTGACCGCAATTAAAGCAAGTCAGGGAGTGAAAATTAGAAGGGCATGTCGGTTGCGTCCCTTCTGTTTTTGCAGCTAAATTAACCTTGCCTAAGCTCGTCTGTTCGACCCTACGATCAAACCTAGCTTGACCTGTGTGTCTATTCGACCGTTGTTGTTGCAGCGCGGCAAGGTTCAGGTTATCCTGTTCATCGTCAAATTTAATTAGTTGCTCATTGCGGTCCCTATACTCATCATGATCGTCAATTTCTGTTATATGTCGTCTAAATTTTTGTTCTCTTGCCGATAAGTATTTCTCGGCTCGTCTACACTCTTCTCGAAGGTCTTGGATGCTCCTAATGGAACACCCGAAAATGAGAGTCGCGACCTTATCCTTTATGTTTTGGCGAAGGATATCTACCAGGTCTAGTTCGTAAGGTCTATTAGTCATCTGTAGAGTCATCGAGCGAATGTCGCTATAAAAGTCGTCGAATGACTCATGGGGCAGCTGTCTCCTATCCATAATTGCCCTAAGGATTTCATGATCCCGCCTATTTTTGCTAAATTGGTTTACCAACTCTTTTCTGAGATCAGAGTATCTCAGGCCCTCACAATCCTCGTTTTCATGCAAGAATTGCCAATACCACTTCTCTGCTGGCCCTGTTACTAGGTGGTGAAACTGAGATAGCAGGTGCTTACTGGAGAGCCCGCTCTGGCGTTGTAGAGTCTCTACCCTGAACAAAAAGCTTTCTACAGACATTGCCTTCGTGGTGCCATCAAACTTCAACCCCCATTTGTGTACAGGTGTCATCACCCTTCCACCTGAATGTTGCGGGTAAAACTGCTCAGGCCCTCGTCTCTCATTGTCGAGGTCTAGTAGTTGTGGTGTTTGGTGGTAGTAGTGTTGGGTTGTTACGGTGGGCTGTGTCATCTGTTTGTAGGTTTCGTCCTGTCGGTGTCCAGTTGTATCCCTTGGTCCTCTCTGTTCTGCGATAGAAAGTTCCAGGCTGGAAACTTTGTTATTTATGGCCTTCATGCTGGTCTCGAAGGTAATCATCATTGACTTCATAGTCTGCGCTAGAGCTGCAAGGACCTCAGCCTGGTTACCTCCCATCGCAGTAGAGATTTCCTCCGGCATGTCTTGAGATGTCGGTCCTTGTTCTTCCACCATTTGATGTCGTTCGTATTGGTCGCGGAACGAATGTTCCTGTTCGTTATGTTGTCCCCCTCCTGCTACAGTTCCTGCACCAAGTTCGTTCGTTGGCAGGGTTTTTTGTCCTTGTTGTTGTACCGCCAATTGGCGGTGAATTGGCAAACGCTTCTGTGTCGAAGTCCGTTGCTCGTGTTCGTTAGTGTCGTATATCTTGTCGTGTCCTATTGGAAGGTGTTGTTGCTCTTGCTGAGCTACCTTCAAGTTTGTCGTCGCGTTAGATGAGATGTTTCGTCTGGGGTCGTCTGGGCTAAACTGTAAAAAGTCAGCCGAATAAGTTGACAAGTCCGTAAAGTCAAATCTGTTCGTCCCCGTAGCAGGAGGCTTGAGAGACGAGGCTTTTTGTTGGCTTGGATCTGACCTGCCGTTCCCCATCGTAAAATATCCAAGAGATTTTCCGGTAGTTCCGGAATCTTGGAACGTGGTCCTCTTTGGGACGGCTCCTGGATTGGATTGACCCTAATCCATTTCAAAAAATTATAATTTGTTCCTAATTACTGTTTTCTGTTTTTATGGAGGTATCTATTTGTTTAAGAACTCTATGTTATATTATATGTATTATACCAATCTATGTGTATTTGAGTATTAAATGTATCGCTGTGATAAATGTTTTCAATGTTTTCTGTTTGTGTTTAGATTTAACTATATGTGTTTAAATATGTATGATTGCTTTGGTGTGTGAATACTGGGAAGGTTTTTTTTCCGCAAAACCGTTTTGTAGATCAGTTAGTAAGTGTGTAATGTATGTAAGTCTGTGTAGAGTTTGTTAATGTCCGTCCTCAGTATTGTCAAGTTGTGACTGGTGTTTCGAACTCATGACGAAGGCTGAATCATATGCTTTCCTCTCTGCCACAATTGTTATCTGGCTGTACCAAATAGCAAGATAGCAGAGTCTCCGGCATACTCTCCAACCTGATCAGGTTTTCCAGGCCCCCACCCACGCCTCACATAGGCTCGGAATATACTCCCTTACCTAAGGATAGCAGTAAGTGTAAAGTCCAGTCAACCTGACCTAGCTTTTAGTTCCATTAAAGACCCCCGACTACCTCACACATTCCTTTTGCTACACGCTTGGGGATTGGAAAGCAGCCACGAATCCACAATAAAACCAAAAGTTGCTTCTAGTTACTCTTCAGACCTCAGGCTACCTCACTGAACCTCCAGGCTTATAACCTAGCGGTCGGAAAGCCGCCTTCAATCTGCCTCATAACCAAAAGATCTAACAGTCCTTGAACAAAAGATAGACAGGAAAGTAAAACAAAATAAAAGATTTAAACTAAAAAAAAAATCGCGAAGGCTGTTGCAAGTCCAAGGCGATGACCTTCACGAAGGAAAATCATCCCCTTGAAGTCGCAATCGGCCTAGCCGAAAAAAAAAAAAAAAAAAACGTTGGGCGCCATTGTTGTGAGCCAGGGTCGAGCCACAGGGGCAGCTTCGGTACAGGTGAGGAGGGCGCGGCATGCTAGTGGTTGCTCGGCTAAGCTCGTCGGACTGGGGGTGTTCTTGCCCGCTCACCACATACCACCTGCTCAACAAACATTTTTGTATCATGCCAAGAGAAATTAAAAGAAGAAAAAAAAGGAAGAAAGCTACTCTACTTTGACCTCAGACAGACAAACGGACCATTAAAATTAAAAGATAGCATAGGAAAAGAAAAATGTCCAAGGACCTCTGCCAATACCACCAAGAAAGAACGGAAGAGACACCGCGAAACTAACCTATCTAGCCTAATCTATATCTAAACTAACCTAAAAGGAATAAACTAAACCCTAAACTATACCTACTATAACTTAAATCTAGCCTATATACTTTTACCCTAAACGCAACTTGTCTTTCCGTAGTCTCTTGGAGGTAGAAGTTCGTCATGACCTCGAAACACGCCAGATGTTATTGGCAAGGGATGGCCAACCCACCCTTCATGTCCTTAGACATTTCCAATAGCTATCCCTCTCTGGCCGAAGTTGTGAGAGATAGCCCCTTAAATAACCCTCCAGTCACAACACTAGTCAAGCCAGAATGGCTGAAAAACAACGTCGAAAAACGTCATGTCAAGTCGTGAGTTAGTAGCGTATTGTCATTGTCGATCTGACAAAAGGACGGCCTTCCCAAATATCCACACACCGTGAGCTTTAAACCTAGCCGCTCATATTTAAATTGTATCTAAACACGTGAAAACTTTTTATGGGGATACATGGACAAAAGTGCCACCTTTTATTAAAAAAAAACTCAAATGAACTTAACTAATAAAAATATAAAAAAAAACCAAACCAAGAAGTAAAAAAGAAAATAAAAGGAAAATAACAAAACTAAAATTAAAAGAGAAGGTTGTATCTTAAGGATACACCTTAATCCAAATTAAAACCAAAAGAAAATCCTCTGCTCTTAATACTATAAAAAAAAAATAATCTAACTAAAATTCAACAATATAATAAAAGAAACTAAAATTACTCACGGTTTTATACGTCCCCCGTTGTTCTGGCGCCAGCACAAGAAGTTCCGTCTGTTTTTTTGAAATTGTTGGCTTAAAATACCTATTTTGACTTAAATCTAACGCGCACAAAACTAAAATATTAAAAGCAGATTCAAATGCAAAAAAAAATAAAACTACGTTAAATGATCAAAAAAAAACAAAAGAAGGAA
Organism: Cheilosia vernalis; assembly: GCA_949126925.1. Classification (NCBI taxonomy): domain Eukaryota; kingdom Metazoa; phylum Arthropoda; class Insecta; order Diptera; family Syrphidae; genus Cheilosia; species Cheilosia vernalis. The sequence goes on from OX421358.1 coordinate 50,329,156, forward strand.
TAAAATTACGTTAAAGGTAAACAAAATAAAACTACGTTAAGAAAACTAAAATTCTGTGGCACTTCAAAAAAAAATTTTCACTAAGTTGATTGTGCTGGATAAAGTTGCTTTTGATGTGATGTGGTGGCGGAGCACCCTGGTGTCGCCAATGGTGTGCGATGGTTGCTCGGGCGGGTTGGGGAGAAGAGCTCAGTGGCTTTCTTGTGCCCCGATGAAAATTCCCTTTGCTGGGAGCGTAAACTCGGGCCTGTTAAGTGCCTTTGTGCCGCAACTGTGGGCTTTGGACCCGTTACCGTCTCTTGGAGACCGTTGGCTGGCGTATCTTGGCGTTTTGCCAGCAATCCAACGGCCGGAATATGGCTTCACGGTCCCACAGAACTTTCGCAGGCACCAGCTTAAGTCAAACTTAACAGCAGCCCGAGTCACAGTTTGCGTAAGAGAGAAAAAAACCTATAATGGGGAAGATGCTTAGTCACCACAAAAAAAAAATGCCTGAAGATTTGCCTACCTCCACAACGCCAGTTAGAGTCCCCCGAATTGTTTTCGGAAATAACCTTTCCACTATGCAGTCACCTGAACCATGAGAAAATTATAATGTAATTATAATTTTGCAAAAAAAATGTTATTTTTCCACCAACTCACCCCGTGATTTCTCAAAATGGTTATTTTTATTTTTCGTCACTGTATGACCAAACCACAAAATCGAAACGAGAACTTGTTCAGCTGATTTGGCAGAGGGCATCGACCGCTTGCTGTCAGTTAACGATAATTGTGAAGGCCTGTCGGCAAACCAATTTTTCATTTGCGGTGCATGCAATTTACCCCTTCCTTTGTTTACCAAAATCTCCGCAGACCCTGTCTTTCTTTTTCCTATCAATTCCCTATTTCTTTCTTTTTTCTTTCTTTTGTTTTCACTTCCCCTTCGTTTTCTTAAAATTTGCTTCCTTTTCTTGGAATGAGAGTGAGGGGTCTCTTAATTTCTCATCGTCAAGTCGTGTCAGTCTTATCTCTCTATCTCCTAATTACACACATGCATAAACTTCCTAACAATACTTAACATAAAAAGAATAACGTAACTAACAACAAAAAAAACCCTTCAACTACATCTTTACGATCACCCACTAACTTGGAACACAATGAAATGGAACGAAGAAAACTTAACGACGGAGGAACGAGTGACTAGACAAAACGTCAAAATTAACTCTGGAAGTGCAACAGACGGACGTAAACATGGTAAGAAATTATTTTAATTTATTGTTTTGTAATTAATTTCTCATATTTACTTTTCAGAAATCGTCTAATTATTGCACAGGTAAGATTTATATTACTCCCATTGTTGTTTGTCCTCTAAACGAGCATTGAATATGCTGTTTAGCGGCCAAACTCCAATGCAAGAGTTTGTTTACATATTTTTAATACTTTTTTTTTTTCTTTGCAGGTATATTTCTTTGGCTTATATTTCAGATATGTGGAATTGGATTATTATCTAAATCATTCTAGTTTTCTGTCCCTATGTATGGCTCCGTAACACGCTGTAGATTGAACCAAAACATATAAATCCATAAATATAAGATTTTTTTTTATTAAATAAATTAAAAACAGAGAAACAAATAAAGAACATTTTTCAGTTAAAATCATCAGGATCGCCTTCGTCCTTATGAGGAAGATGAAGCCACCAATAAATTGCCCAATGGTACATCCGGATGTTGCCTGGACACGATTTGACCGAACACACTCAATAGACCATTAATTTTTTTCTCCACTCTCTTATCTCTTTTAATAATGTACCGCTCAAAAGCCGATAAAGTGCCTGCTGAGGATCGAGGTTGACTTGTTGATGGCCTCGATCGAGATGATGTTGATGGAGATGGAGATGATGACGCCGTTCCAATAGCCGATCCCCATGACGCAGGAGTTTGTGGTGAGGGGTTGATAGAGCTTGTGGAAAGATTTTGAGACAAAAATCTGGAAGATGTGGACGGCTCTGCTTCAAGGCTAGGTTCTTGTCCGTTTTTTGTGCCTTCTGTGTCATAGCCGTACCAACAGCGCTATCGATAGTGAGCACCGGAAAATAGTTATCCTTAGTTGACGCAAACTGATGGATATAGTCGAAATATGGCCATTCTTTTTTTTCCATTTTATTATCAGGTGCGTCATCACCTGCACCTTCCCCAGTGTGATATGCCAAACATTTCTGTAATTAAATATATATATATAGTACTTTTGTTCCAGCTACACACAACGGATCTTTAACTACACAATGTCGAGGTAGACCGTTGAACGATTATCAGCATAGTATGCCATCATATTATGGTACTAAGTGAGGCGAGATCAAATATGTCAAAAGATTAGAGGAAGCCCATTTGGTTTTCTAGAAGCAGGTGCGAAAGTATTTTTTTTTTTTTTTTCTTTAAAATGGTAAAATCATAATAACACCAACTTCATTCGTGCCTGCCCCTAGAAATCCAAATAAACCACCTGTCGAACAAAATATGTAAAATACCAAAGGTAACAATGAACAGGTCTACGAATTGACGTTTGAATGACGTCTAATACTTGACCGCGTGCACTTCGGAAATTTTTGCCCCGCCATTTTGCCACCAGATTCGCTCAAGTCCACAAGCAGCCAGGGAAGTTGCCGAAAAGTAAGTTTTCCATAATGTAAAATCTGTCGTTACCATTTCTTTAACTTACAGAGAATAAACTCAATCAACTTTCGTGTAAAGGGTGTTTTATTCGGGCAACCGACTTTAAGAAACGACGATTCTGGTGGACATCTTTATTCTTTTTCGACCGCCTTTCGCAGCCAGCGATTACCAGCCATCTTCATCAGCGTGAGTTTCTTGCAGCCAACATGCAACTATAGCCAAGTCGTATAACCGACGACATACAAATATTCTCCTCTCGTTGATAATCGCAGCCAGCGAAATTCATTTTCCCAGCGACGAATTAAATCCTAGCATCGAATTCATCATCTGCCAACGGGGAATAACTCCCAACACAGCCGCCCATTGCAACTCGCAGACAGCGAGACTAAATTAGATTTGCAGACAGCAAAGCCATAAGCAGCCGCGAAATCCAAGTTCTTATCTGCCACCAGTATTCGCAGCCAGCGACAACTTGTATAAAACCAACTACGAGTACATTATTTGCCAGTTAAGTTACCAACGATATTGCCAATTTCTATGCGACTCAATGCCGATTCATAACAGTCCACCTCCACGTATCACGAGAGCGATGTCCAGGCAAGTGCCTACAGAGAGCAACTCAGAAGGGGAAGGTGACATAAATTTAATGGAAATAGGTACCGGCGAGAATTCATCCATTGAAATGCAAGAGCTTCGAGCCCAACTAGCAGCAGTAACAGCTTCAGCCACCAAGGAAAGACAGGAGCGCGAACGATTAGAAAAATTGATCAACCAATATAAACTTGCGGAAATAATTGGCGTTTCGGTTACCTCCGAATCCGTTGACCAACACGCCTCGGCAACAACTTTTATCCCAACTGCTTCATCGACGGCCAATACCACTACCACCAATGTTACCACTGTCAGCACACCTGCGTTTCTTACCGCTCCAACCGCCACTATGAGTAGCGCCACAACTGCTTCAACAATTTCTTCTATTTCAACTGCCGCACCGTTCAACGGTCCCTCCACGTCGAGTAGATTTGCACTAACGCAACAGAAGTCTTTAGCATCATATTCATGGCTTAGTGCTCAGCAAGTACAACATAACCAGCCGCAGTCTACTAACGAAATACATCCAATAACGCATAACCTTGGCTCGGTCGAAGGTATTCCCAGTTTCTTGCCACCATTACATACATTGCAAACGTTTGATCCACAAGTCTACCAATCGCAGCTACCAATATTACAACCAACCCAATATATTCAACAAACATCGTCAATCGGATACGGAAAGTATAAGAAGCTGCATGACCTTCCGGAATTCCACGGAAGACCAGAAGAATGGCCGATGTTCTGCATGGCATTTTTGGAGTCCACTAACGCGTTTAATTACACAAATGTGGACAACATGTTCCGTCTTCAAAAAAGCCTCAAGGGATCTGCAAGAGAGGTCGTCGAGTCGCTTCTTATCCATCCAAATAATATAGATCAAGTCATGGCCACTTTGGAGTTCCGGTTTGGACGTCCGGAATGTCTCGTGCAGAGCCAGCTGAAGAAAGTAAGAGAAATACGACCAATTGCAGAAGATAGATTGGAGCTTTTGATACCATTTGCTACGAAGGTTCAGAATCTGACAGTCTTTCTAGAGGCGAGCGGCATGTACCAGCACATGGCCAATCCTACGCTAATGGACGAACTCGTCAGCAAACTTCCCATGAGCAAAAGACTGGATTGGGCACAGAACAGTATTTGCATTCAACCTTTCGCTACAATCAAACACTTTAATGATTGGCTAAGCCGTATAGCCCGTCTCGTTTGTGTGGTCACGACGAATTCCTTGCCATCGCCAATTCAGAGTAGAGGTGATCCGAAGTCCAAGCACGGAAGCGTCCTACACGCCATGGAGAGCTCATCATCAGCAGCAGATACCAGCAACAAATGTCGTCACTGTGATGGGAAGCCACACAAGATCGTGGAGTGCAGCAGCTTTCACAACCTGAATACCACAGCCAAATGGGACTTCCTCAAAAGAAATAAACTGTGTTTTAGTTGTCTGAAATATGGACATGCAATGCGGGCATGCAGGCTTCGGAGATCATGTGGCATTAATGGTTGTAATAGAAGACATCATCCGCTGCTACATGAGGCAGAGTCTAAATCAGCATTCCGATCAGGAAACCGACGACAAAGGTGAAATAGAAGTTCAGGAATCAGTGATAAATTGCATCAAAGATGGCGATACAAAGATCCTCTTTCGGGTTCTACCCGTCAGGGTCTACAATGGCGACAGAGTGGTGAGAACGTTTGCGCTGCTTGACGAAGGCTCTTCCGTTACCATAATGAGCTCGGACTTATCCACGCGCTTAAAACTTGATGGAAGGGCCAAGGATTTAAATCTACGATGGTTTGGACAGAAAACTTTAGCAACAAAGTCATTCGTCGTGGATATCCTCATAAGCGCCGATGAGGTAGATGCCGAACGATTCGAGATGCGCGAGGTGCATACAGTTTCTGATCTCTGTTTGCCTATCCAGACGTTTACTCCCGGAGAAGCAAATCTACTTAGTGACATGGGAATTCCTCTGGTCGGATACAGCAATGCACGACCAGAAATCCTTATCGGACTCGACAACAGCGATCTAGGAGCACCACTTGATCAAGTTCGTTCCTCCTGCAATGGCCCGATTGTAGCACGTACGAAGCTTGGGTGGGTCGTCTACGGCAAAAGTGGACTCCAAGAGGCAGATGAGCAACAACGTGCAATCGGACTGTGCGATAGTCGATTCGAAGAGCGAGATAAATATTTGGACCAAATAGTCGAGGACTATTTTTGCATCGAGAATTTTGGGGTCAAATTGCCGAAGGAGAAACCCATCTCCGACGTTGACAAACGAGCGCTAGAGGTCTTATCAACAACAACTGTTCGCGTAAGTGATCGTTTCCAGACTGGCCTTTTATGGAAGGAGGACGACATCAATTTGCCCGACAGCTACCCGCTAGCAAAAAGTAGACTTATTAGCTTGGAGAGCCGGATGCAAAGGGACCCTTGCTATGCTTCCAAATACAGGGAAATAATCGCCAGCTATTTGGAAAAGGGGTATGCCAGAAAATTAAGCGGCCCCGAGGCGAAAATGATTACTCCGAAGACCTGGTATCTACCACACTTTGCAGTCAAGAATCCCAATAAACCAGGCAAACTTCGTTTGGTGTTCGATACAGCAGCAGAAGTCAACGGCAGATCTCTAAACTCCTTCTTACTCAAAGGACCCGATGACTACAGGCCATTATTAAACATCCTATTTAACTTCCGGATGCGTCGTGTGGCTGTAAGAGGGGACATCAGAGAGATGTTTCACCAAGTGTTGATAAGGCCTGAAGATCAACACTCGCAGCGTTTCCTTTGGCGGGAGGATAGGCGAGGTCCAATCGATACCTACGTGATGGAAGCTATGACCTTTGGTGCAACCTGTTCACCGTGCTCAGCTAATTATGTGAAAAACTTGAACGCTTCAAGGTTCTTACGAGACAGTCCAAGGGCCGTCGAAGCCATAGTCAATAACCACTACGTTGACGACTATGTCAACAGCTTTGATAGCGTCGCAGAAGCCATCAAGGTAACCGGAGATGTCATTTCAATCCATCGCCAGGGCGGATTTGAGCTGCGAAACTTCATCTCCAATTCGAAGGACTTGTTGCGTGGTATTCCTGCTGCGCTTGAAGAAAACCATTTGGGAAGCATGGTCAACATGAACATCGATGGAGCACCGATATCTGAGAAAGTCCTCGGGATGTGCTGGGACAGTCTGGAAGACGTTTTTATTTTTCGTCTCAACTTCGCACGAGTGGACCCAGAAATTATGATGTGCGACAGATGCCCAACAAAGAGGGAATTCCTTTCCATAGCCATGTCGATATATGATCCCTTTGGCATGATTGCCAACTACGCTCTTCACTTAAAGCTGCTGTTGCGAACGATTTGGAGCCATGGAGTTGAATGGGACGACCAGATTCCTGAGACGGTGTTTGAGAAATGGGCACAGTGGAGGCTTGAACTGCCAATCCTAACGCAGCTGAAGGTGCCCAGATGCCACAACTATTATTTATCGAGCGCTAGTCGCATAGATCTCCATACCTTCGTCGACGCCAGTGAGCAAGCATTTAGCGCCGTCACGTATCTCCGAATTGAACTTGATGAAGGTATTTTCCTTTCATTCGTCTGTGGGAAGACAAGAGGCGCCCCCAAAAAGCTTTTGTCGATGCCTCGCCTCGAACTGTCAGCTGCCGTACTTGGAATAAGGCTCCGCAACTCCATTATCGACTGCCACAATCTTCCCATCACGAGACATGTTTTTTGGACCGACTCGAAGACGGTGCTCCACTGGCTACGATCAGATCCCCGGCGCCATAAGGAGTTTGTGGCATTTCGAATAGCAGAAATTTTAGAGAGCAGTCGTATCAACCAATGGCGTTGGGTACCATCCCAACAGAACCCCGCGGATGAAGGCACGAGAGCTCGTTACCCACCGCATTTCGATGTAAAGAACAACTGGATAAATGGGCCTTCATTTCTTCAACTCAACGAAGAGGAGTGGCCGGCGTTGCCAAATGATATCGCCACATATGAGTCCCAGGAAGAAATTCGGTCGAAACATGTCTTACTTGTGAATCCGACGTTGGAGGGTGCCTTTGACGTACGGAGATTTTCAACGTTCTTAAAGTTGCTGCGGACCATGGCTTGGGTAAGACGTTTTATCAACGCAAGTCGAGGCAACCCTGTCAACAGAGGTGAATTACTCCCCGATGAACTTAAAGGCGCCGAGTTACTGATTTGTTTAGAAATTCAAAGAAACGTCTTCGCTGACGAAATCGATACGTTACGACAAAAACTGCCGATCAACAAAAATAGCAGCATTCTCGGACTGACACCCTATCTCGACGAGGCTGGACTTCTCCGAGTCCGTGGTCGAATAGACGAGGCCACAACAATACCGTTTACTGCCAGAAGACCCATTATTTTGCCTAAGAACCACGCAGTGACAAAGCTAATCATAAACGGGTATCACTGCCGCTTTCGTCACCAAAACGATGATACGGTGGTTAACGAAATAAGGCAGAAATTCTGGGTCCCGTCTCTACGATCCGCTGTTAGACAAGCGAGAAAAGAATGCCAGCTATGCAAAATTAGAAGCGCGAAGCCGATTCCTCCTCTAATGGGCCAACTGCCGGAAGATCGTCTCACTCCATTTGTACGGGCGTTCACATACACTGGACTCGACTATTTTGGTCCCATCAGTGTGACGATAGGTCGCCGAAAGGAAAAGCGTTGGGTAGCACTCTTCACTTGCCTAACAATCAGGGCCGTACATCTGGAGATTGCAACTGATATGTCTACCGACGCGTGTCTCCTATGCATCCGCAACTTCGTTAATAGGCGCGGGGTTCCTTTACGTATTAGGAGCGACAATGGGACCAACTTCGTTGGAGCAAAAAAGGAATTAACAAGCTGTGGTATTTTCGACGATGAGGCAATAAAAGCAGAACTCTCTTCGGCCGGCATTGAATGGGTCTTTAACTGTCCTGCCAACCCACATGCCGGAGGATGCTGGGAAAGACTTGTAAGATCCATAAAGCGAGTACTGACATCAACCCTTTGCGAAATATCGCCGAAACCCGAAACGCTACAGAGTGCACTCATCGAAGCAGAAAATATTGTCAACAGCCGACCACTAACACACCTACCAGTGACAACGCAAGACGAGGAGCCTCTCACGCCCAACCACTTTTTACTTGGCGCTCCAAACTCTACGCAAACGCCGGGACCGGTTGAAGAAAGAGCGTTGTGTCTTCGCAAACAATGGCGTATAAGCCAGCAACTGAAGAACCGTTTTTGGAAGAGATGGATACGAGAGTATCTTCCTGTTTTGACTAAACGCTGCAAATGGTTTCGAGAAGCCCCGCCGCTCAGGATAGGCGATCTAGTCCTCGTATGTGACGTGGACGTACCCAGGAGCCAATGGATACGGGGAAAAATAGTTGCAGTGTTCCCAGGAGCTGATGGTCAAGTGCGCACCGCTGAGGTAGCAACAGCTTCAGGAATCTTTCGAAGGCCAGCGGTGAAGCTCGCCGTATTGGATGTAGGTGAGGTTCCCTTCCCGACTCGGTCGCCTCACGGGGGGTGGGGTGTCGAACAAAATATGTAAAATACCAAAGGTAACAATGAAATAAACGCGACCGCTTGTGGACTTCGACGAACAGGTCTACGAATTGACGTTTGAATGACGTCTAATACTTGACCGCGTGCACTTCGGAAATTTTTGCCCCGCCATTTTGCCACCAGATTCGCTCAAGTCCACAAGCAGCCAGGGAAGTTGCCGAAAAGTAAGTTTTCCATAATGTAAAATCTGTCGTTACCATTTCTTTAACTTACAGAGAATAAACTCAATCAACTTTCGTGTAAATGGTGTTTTATTCGGGCAACCGACTTTAAGAAACGACGATTCTGGTGGACACCACCACTATTTTCTTACTGTTTTCTATTTGCAAGATTATATACATTGTGTAACGGTTACCGTTTAGAGAGCCATACCTTGTATTTTTGTAATAAATTTTTCCACTGCTGCATACACTGTCTAGCATCTTTCTTCCCATCAAATTTCTCAGCTATATTCCTTCGAAACAAAAGAATAATAAATAGTTGTTTTGATACCATTTAAATTATCAGAATTACATACTTCCAACATTGGTTCATTATAGAATTTTTATTTGTAAACATTGCATTGTGTTCGATCCGTAAACTAATCAACTTTATTTTGTCATCATGTGTCCCTATAAATTAAACCAAATTCTATTAACAATTTTATTAATTTTCTTACAATTTACTTACATATGTTGTACGGTTTGTTGTTATTTTTTTCCTTTCGCTGATTTGCTGCCATTTCAAATAAAAACCACAAACGGAAAAAAATTTATCCTATGAAGATAAATTATTATCTTGCTCCCGGAGCAGGATAATTTTGTGACAGCTGAAAAAATTCGTTTTCCACCACGATAGTGTCAGAATATTATCCGAGGATAATTATTTTGCGCAATTGACACACGGCCTAAGAGTAAATCATATGGCAACCGTTAACATTCCAATTTCAAATAAAACTCATTGTTTAAAATTGTATACTGCAGCAGCACCTAGGCTTTTTAATAAGTTACCGTTCGAAATCAGATTGATAGTAGAGCCCATTTTATTTCTCAGAGAAGTAAAAAAATTTCTGTTTAGTATGGATAATTCTACAGTCAAAGCATTCATAAATTCAGCCATTTAATTTGTTAACTATGTAGTATAGTATAGTGTATCTAAAATGTTGATCGTTTTATTTTTTTCCGGTTTTTTCGTTTTTTCGTTATTAGTATTGCCTTATTTAATTTATTCTTGAATTGACCCCACATGAAATTTAAAAAATACATTGAATTGAAGGATCATTCGCCTCTAGTCACTTTTGTGCTACAGAATGATTACTATTCCATTTCTTAAAAAATTTTAATAAAGTAAATTTTTTGCTCAATTGAATTTTATACAAGTCAATTTATTGTTATGAATTATGTGTATTTATAATTGATTGTATCAACTACCATTTTTAAGAAATAAAAAAAAAAAAAAAATTCCAGAAAAACAAAAATACAGGCAAACTACTAGGAGAATTCGTGAATTGTGTCAATGAAAGCCTAAACAAAAGCCATCATGTCCTAGTCCTGTTCATGGACTTCAGTAAAGATTTCGACACTCTTAACCATGCGAACTTACTAGAAGCACTACGAAGGATTGGCATACGAGGAGTAATGGCTGATTGGCTTAGGGACTACCTGCACAACAGGCTGTTTTGCGTCAAGATCAAGGAGTAATGAGTCAGAAAATGGGCGTGCAATATGGAGTTCCGCAGGGATCAAAATTAGGTCCGATTCTTTTCATCCTTTACACGAACGAGCTATTTCGCGTCTTTAAGCAGAGCATTCCATTCGGCTTTGCTGATGACACAGCTATTGTGGTCTCCCACAGGTCTCTGGATATGGCGACGAGGATAATGCAGGAAGAGTTCGATGTTGCGGTTAAATGGTGCCACGACAACGGCTTAATTATCAATGCTTCGAAAACCAAAATGATCCACAATTTAAACCCACACATAAAAGAATACATTTGAGTAATGATGCCTGCCCTAACACTACAAACGAAACGATTGAGTTAGTAGAAAACTATAAATATCTGGGAGTAATTATTGATTGCCATTTCTTATGGGACAAACACGTCGATAAACTACGCATGGACCTAAAAAAGGCCCTATACGCACTAGCCCATTTGCGGCATCATGCCACTGAACCTGTTTTGAGGCAAGTTTACTATGCCTTAGTGGAGTCAAAACTAAGTTATGGTATACTTGCTTGGGGAAACGCAGCTGCAACTCACATTCAAAAGCTACAGAAACTTCAAAATTCAGCACTCAAACAAATAAAAAGCACCAACCAGAGTAATAATGAAAGAGGTTTTAGAGTTCTTCATGTTGATCACATTTTCAAGATGACAATTATACTGGAGTACTTTGACGATAGCCGTTCTATTCGACCAGTCGATCATCAAATAAACACCAGACGACGGGCCCAAGGTGTGCTCCAAATACCTAGAAACTACAACAATTATGGTAGACGGCAACTTAAAATTAGAGTTCCTTCAATAATCAATGAATTACCTAGAGATCTAATAAATATAGAAAATTTTAAAACAAGAAAAAAACAAATAAAACAATACTTTTTAAATAATTAATTATATGAATGTACATAATAGTAATTATATAATATTTTGCTCTTAAGCTTACTTCTATATTTACAAGAAACATAATCTCCTGCTGTTGGCCGTACAAATTAAACATCAACGTTACCAGCAACGTCATCAACAGCACCGACCGACAGCAAGATTCTGTTTGAGCTTTAAGCTCAACTTACATTCCCTTTTTTTTCTTTTTGTATTTTTGTTAAACCAGTTTTACTTTAGTCATCGTCATCATCAAGACGTTTTTTTCATGTTAAGGTCCGCCGCGGCTATTGTCGGCACAATAAATCAACAATTATTATTAAATCGGTGTACGCTTATCATTTGTGTGAGACAACTGGTTTTCGTTTTTCTTTGCGTTTAACATGGTCCTATTCGAGCCGAATTACCGGAGTTAATTCGTGATCGCATTGAACATACATACGTACAAATTCATTGCAACGAGGTTCGTTGTATCGAAAAAATTTAATACATTGCGAGTATACCTACCGTTTATATTTTTGTTGCTCGATAAGCAAAACCTTTTATTTTGCGTTTAATGTTGCATAGGTACCTACATCGTTGGTACATAATAAACACTTACACGCTTGTGCTAACTGTTCATTGCATTCGTATCATCGGAGCGGTAAAACTCAATCACCAAAATAGCTGCTGCTGCTGCTAAGTGAATCGTGCGAACAACATCGTCAGTGTTAAGCCGGTGTGCAATTTGCCGTTTTGTGAGACGCAGACGGTTCACACAAAACAGTTCGTTTTTCATTCTGCTCGTGTGCTCGCGTTGTTTCTTTGTTTTCTGCTCTAGTTGCGTGGAAAGACAGACGGGCGTTTTTATTCAAAATACGGTTTCTTCGTGGTCAAGTGCTCAAGCGCCGGGAATAACATGGAGGCTCTAAAAAGGCAGCGGGCCTCGATTAAAGGCCAAGTTACGCGAATCGCATCATTGTCGTCTGACGAAAATATTTCAGTCTATAAGGCAAAAACATTACTGTCGCGCGTGGAACAATTAATGCTAGATTTCGATCGAGTGCAAATCGGCATCGAAGAAGTCGAGATTGACGAATCGTATCGGGCAGATTTCGAGCTAGCGTTTTACGACGTACACGCCCAACTAACGGAAATAATAAGTGCAAATGGTGTCAGTGATTCGCAATCGGCATGCAACAAAGAGGTTAACGAAACACTACAAGCATTAGCGCAAGGGCAGAGTGCGTTAGGGGATATTGTTAAAAACTTAGCTGAATCGTCGCGTAGCACGATACAAATCACCCGCATGGAATCAAGTTCGCGATTACCCGAGATAAAGCTGCCGGATTTTTCAGGTAAATTGGACGAATGGGTGCGGTTTCGGGATTTATTTGTTGCCATGGTGCAGTCAAAGGATTCCATAACAGGTGTCGAGAAAATGGAGTACTTGCAGACTCGTCTGAAGGGAGACGCTGCATCTCTCATTAAGCATCTTCCGCCAAGTAACCAGAACTTCGACGCAGCATGGGAACTAATTAAATCCCATTATGATAAGCCTGAAATAATTATGGCGTCTCATTTGGACAATCTTTTTGAGAGTGCGCAGCTCAAATCTAACTCGCTCAGTGAAATAAAGACATTTTATACGCGTATTAACGAAACAGTTAACGCCTTACGGGCTTTGAAACAACCGGTAGACGATTGGACGGTTATACTACTTTATGTCCTTTCGAAAAAACTCGACGGAGAGAACCGCGTATTGTGGATTCGCGAAGTCAAGGACAAATCCAATCCGTCGATCGCGATGTTTATGAACTTTTTGGATGATCGAATTCGTGAACTAGAGTGTGTTAATGTCAATCGCGCGGTACGCGGCATACCATCAAGCGGTAAGCAAATTGTCAAGGACAAACGTGTTTTGAATTCTGTGGTTCATTCGTGCATCGTTTGCAAGCGAAACCACCTGATGTATCAGTGTAAGGAGTTCCGAGAACTCCCGGTAGCTTCGCGACTGGAGGTCGTTAAACAAAGTAAAATCTGCGTCAATTGCTTACGTTCTAAGCATGGCATTTCGGAATGCAAGTTTTCGGTGTGCAAGATATGCTCGGCAAAGCATAACACCCTTCTGCATCAGGAGACCCAAGACGTATGGGACAATGCAACTCCAAGTACTAGCAATGTTGTCGCAAGCTGTTTGTCCAGCATGGGTCAGAATGGACTTCGCGAGTGCTATACCATGTTGCCGACAGCGATAGTATCCGTCATGGACTCCTACGGTCAACTGCACAAATGCAGAGCACTACTTGACTCGGGATCACAGTCAACGCTGATATCCGAAGCGTGCGTACAACGAATAAGGTTAAAGCGATCTCACGCGAGGATTCCAATATCGGGAATAGGTCAGGATGGAACTGTTCAGGGTACGAACGGGTCGGTTAGCCTCATTATGTGCAATTCGGCAAAGGCTAATATGACTTTCACCACGAAAGCGTACGTTCTGTCGGTGTTAACAGGTGATATACCAAGCATTAATGTTCCTAAAGCCAAGTTTCCCTTTTTCGAGCACTTGCCATTAGCTGATCCTGGATGTTTTACCCCCGGTAAAATCGATATATTACTTGGGGCCGACATATTCTTTGATGTCATCGTTGAAGGAAAATTAGTACATCCAAGCGGCTCGCCTGTAGCCCAAAACACTAAGTTTGGTTGGGTCATCGCAGGAAACGTATCGAATGCTCAACCACAATTAAATTCATTTCATACGAAGGTGGATTTGGACGAGCTTTTGCGGCGTTTTTGGGACTACGAGGATCTCCAAGATGTGCAGCAACCTGTCACTGATGAAACCCAGCAGATCGAAGATCACTTCTTATCTACACATCGTATTCTGCCCGATGGCAGGTATATGGTAAGTCTGCCATTTAAGGATAGGCCTCTTGTGTTCGGCGATTCAAGGAGGGCAGCCTTGAGGCGACTTCATGCCATGGAGCGACGATTTTCCTCGGACCCAAATCTCAAGCGCGAATACACGTCATTTATGAGAGAGTACGAGCAGTTGGGTCATATGGCACTCGTACCTCCGAACGAAATTCACCAACCAGCGTTTTATTTGCCGCACCATGCTGTAATCAAGCCCTCCAGCACAACTACAAAGCTGAGGGTCGTGTTCGATGCGTCATGCAAGTCCAGCAATGGAGTTTCGCTGAACGATTGCCTGCTAGTGGGGCCCATCATTCAGAACGATCTCATAACAGCTTTAATAAAATTTCGCAAATGTCCAGTCGCGGTCAAGGCAGATGTCGCCAAAATGTACCGGCAAATCAGGGTCAGCCAGCAGGATGTTCGGTTCCAGCGGATCATCTGGAGAGAGGACGTGCGAGCGGAGCCACAGGACTATCAGCTGCTAACACTTACGTACGGTACAGCATCTGCTTCATTTTTGGCGACCAGGGTGTTGAAACAGGTTGGTATAAACACTTTACAAGCCAACCCTCAAGCTAGTACTAGCATAATAAACGATTTTTATGTCGATGACTATATGTCAGGATATCACTCGCTCGAGGAGGCTCTTTTAATAAAACAAGATTTGTGTAAAGTTCTGAGTGAAGCAGGCTTTCAGTTGCGCAAATGGGCGTCCAACTCGTCAGATTTTTTGTCCGAAATTGAACCAAGCCATCGCGAAATATCTACAGATCTTACGTTCGGGAAAGCAGAAGTCAGGACATTGGGCTTAATTTGGGACACGATTGCTGACGTGTTTAAATTTAGTTTTGTTTTCCCGCCCTTGAAGTCCCAGATAACGAAAAGGGAGGTTCTTTCCGACATAGCGCGCATGTTCGATCCGTTAGGTTGGCTGTCTCCAACGATCATAAAGATGAAAATTTTCATGAAGAAGCTATGGATCCTCAAGGTAGGTTGGGATACGTATATTCCACCAGACTGTTACGAAGAATGGGCGGCGTTCAAGTTGGACATCAATCAGCTAAGTCTTGTCAGCATACCGCGATGGCTGAACTACTGTCGAATGTGTCCTATAGAGCTTCACGGGTTTGCCGATGCTTCAGAGTCGGCGTATGCTGCGGCGATTTATTTTCGAGTGGTCACTGCCGATGGTGGCGTTCACACGTCGTTACTGTGCGCTAAATCACGCGTTGCGCCAGTTAAACCTGCGTTATCTATACCACGGTTGGAATTATGCGGCTCTTTATTGCTGACGCGACTGTTCAGCAAGGTCAAAGATGCCCTCGGAATTCACGACCTCGAGTGCTTTGCATACACCGACTCTTCCACGGTTCTCCATTGGATACAGGGATATCCCAAGCCACGAAACATTTTTGCCGACAACAGGTTGTCCATAATAGCTTCCCAACTTCCCGCATCAGCCTGGCACTACGTCCGCTCCATTGAAAATCCTGCCGATTGCGCTACGCGTGGTTTGATGCCGAAGCATTTACCCAGTTTAGACATTTGGTGGAAGGGGCCATTGTTTCTTCGTGATCCTGTAGTCGTCTTTTCAGAATTGCCAAACGCAAGCAGAGCCTCTGAGGAAGATTCGTTGACATCTTTAACATCGACAGCAACACCTGTTTGGGACATTTGCTCCAGATTTTCAAATTTTAATCGTCTTGTACGAGTTGTAGCTCGTTGTTTGAGGTGGCGCTATCGACCGGGAAGTTTTGGATTTCCCCGCCATGGCCGAATGCTGTCGCCGCAAAATATTCAGTCCGCCAAAATAGCACTTTTTAAACTTTCGCAACGCCAATCGCTTCCAGATGAAATCGCTTGTTTGCAACGTAATCAACCCGTGCCAACGAAGAGCAAGATTTCTCGAATGAATCCTTTCCTCGATCAGGACGGCGTACTTCGTGTTGGCGGTAGGCTCGAGAACGCGCTGATTTCGTTTGACCAGAAACATCCAGTAATTCTTCATAAGGATCATCGGCTGGTAGATCTACTCGCACTCAATTGCCATAATGAAAACATGCACGCAGGCATCCGTCAGATGTCTTACCTACTGTCCCTTAATTATTTCATAATTGGAGCGCATCATTCAATTAAACGGGTGGTGTACCAATGCGTAACCTGCACGAGGCAGCGCGCTACACCGTTCGTTCAGCAAATGTCGGATCTTCCGAGGCAGCGGTTAGAGCCTGGAGCAGCGTTTAGTAATACCGGAGTAGATTTTGCGGGTCCGTTCATCATTCGTTCTTGGAAGGGTCGAGGCGCCAAGCAATACAAATCTTATATTTCGCTATTTATCTGCCTGGCAACCAAGGCGCTGCACTTGGAAGCAGTGACAGAACTCTCATCGGATGCGTTTATTGCTGCCCTTCGTCGATTTGTGGCCAGACGTGGAAGATGTCACACGATCTTCAGCGACAACGGCACCAATTTTGTCGGCGCCAACCAGCGCTTGCGCGAATGGACAAATCTGATGCAGTCTACCCAGTTCCAAGAAGCCGTAAATAACGAACTAACAACCAAATCAATCAATTGGCATTTCATACCACCACATGCTCCGCACTTCGGGGGCATTTGGGAAGCGGGTGTCAAAACCGTCAAGTATCATCTACGTCGAACTTTAAGTGTCACATCAGTGACTTTCGAAGAATTTTGCACGGTGCTGTGCCAGGTTGAAGCCTGCGCGAATTCTAGACCACTCTGCGCGAAATTTGAGGGTGACATCGATCCGTTAACTCCAGCCCATTTTTTAATAATGCGGCCAATGACAAGCGTTCCCGACCAAAATCTACTGGATACTGGGATTGCACACCTTAGGCGTTGGCAGTACCTCCAACGTCTCGTTCAGGAGTTTTGGAGGCGGTGGTCAACCGACTACATAAGTCAATTGCAGAAGCGACCGAAGTGGTCAGAAAAAACTAAAAATATACAGACTGGTGACGTCGTCGTCTTACTAGAAGACAACTTGCCTCCATGCCAGTGGCTTATTGGGCGAATTACTACTACGTATCCTGGTCGAGATGGACTAGTACGCGTCGCATCAGTCATGACGTCGAAGGGGGAAGTGAAGCGTCCTATCCGCAAGCTGTGCCCTTTATTCGTCAATTCTTGTTGAAGGCAACCTTCAACGGGGGAGGATGTTGGCCGTACAAATTAAACATCAACGTTACCAGCAACGTCATCAACAGCACCGACCGACAGCAAGATTCTGTTTGAGCTTTAAGCTCAACTTACATTCCCTTTTTTTTCTTTTTGTATTTTTGTTAAACCAGTTTTACTTTAGTCATCGTCATCATCAAGACGTTTTTTTCATGTTAAGGTCCGCCGCGGCTATTGTCGGCACAATAAATCAACAATTATTATTAAATCGGTGTACGCTTATCATTTGTGTGAGACAACTGGTTTTCGTTTTTCTTTGCGTTTAACACCTGCAGACAAGCCAAGGCTTCGCAGGTATCATAAAAATTGTTAAGACATTTTCATGAATAAAACTATTTAAAAAAAAAAAAAATATATATATATTAAAATCAAGAGAATATATGTGTTTTATTCGTTTTAAAATGTTACAAAAATGTGTTTTATATTAAATCTATCTGGAGCCAAAAACACGCGTGTCTTATTCTTAAAATGGTTGACAAGAGTGTGTTCGTTTTCTTGAACAAAATGTTCCTTATTCTGTCAGATTAAGTTACTCTACTATTCACATGATGGCGCTGGTATCAGACAAGAGGATACTAAAGTGTACAATAATAAATTTCTGTTAGTAATATTTTTCAAGTTTACAATATATATAAATGGATTAGCGCTAACACTTGGGGAGAAGTGATGTAGCGATTACCAGCCATTGTGTAATACCATTGTATATTATATAAATCTAATAGTACACTCATCAGACGAATTTTTTTATTTGGGCCGCTGCTCTGTAGAGGGCGTATGGTCGCATGGTTAGCAAAAGAATAACTTTTCTCAGAGAAGAATTGTTTTGAGTGAGCGAAAGGACGGAGATGGAGAACGACAAAAAAACACACATACACCATAAACTAACTAGTTAGTTTATGACATACACTCTTGTCGTGGTACCTCGTGTGCAGCGTTGCCGTTGACTTTTTGATAAATGTATCTATTTTTTTAAAAAAATGTATCAAAAGTATCTAAATTCGAGACTCAAAAACGTATCAAATGTATCACAAGAGAATATCGTTTTCTAAATCACTTTTCATGTTCCATTGGGACCAAAAATCAATATTTTGATGTATATTGATATTGATATTGCTATAGATTCAAAATAAGTCTGAAAAAAAAATTAAAACATATGAAAAAGGGGGATTTTGCAGACTTATTTGAAAATTGAAAAATGTATCTAATTGAATATTTGAGTATCAAATTCTTTGCAAGGAAGCTAAAATGTATCTTTTTGATACAATTGTATCTTTGTGGCAACTCTGCTCGTGTGTCGTGTCGTACGCGTGCCTACTTGTTTTGTCACACCCGTGAGGTTTATGAGATATGATCATGATTGTGTTGGTTAATGGTTGGCTGCAGCTGTAGGTTGGCAAGACAAGATGAGATATCTTTCATTTTTCTATATTTTTCGCCGAAATGGTGATTGGTATGGTACATTTCCGAAACGTTGCTACATTTCATTATTTCTTTGAAATAAGCGACGTTTCTTTGCTTTGGGCTTTGCTGCATAGGCCCGTTTGTTGAAAGGTGGATATGTAATGTACTTAGATTATTATTCTTCTGGTTTTGTAGCTACATAATGTACCAGTACCAGGACATAATTTTTGCATTTAATCTCATATAGGTCATTATCAACGCTCAACCCAATCGGAAGCTAATAATTATCCGAGGATATCCGGAAGTTTTTCGTGATCTTAATCTGTGATCTACCTACATGCCTACGTTTAGCTAACCTATTCCGAAAAAATAAAGCGCACAAACCTAGTTTTTCTGCAATCTTTCAGTTTTTCATAATTTTTGAGGAAAAACTTTAAACGTAAAGGGTAATTATGTTTCTCAGTAAATAGGCAGTTTTTTCAAAATGTGTGTTCCGAGAATGTTTTAACCAAATTTCCTTTAGGTGGTCATTTGGAACTTGAAAAAATGATAAGGAAAACGTTTTTTTTACGCTGAGGCAATGAGTATAGGCATCTCTAACAGGCATTTTTATTTAAAACTTAGGGCGTATGCACTTTAAAATAATAATAATTGTATTTTAATTAAAACAAGCACACCACTTAGTCTTTTCTAATTGTTACTTTACTCTTTAAAACATATTCAATTATGTGAAACTTATAAGAAACTTCTAAATGTAAATTAATAGCTTTACTTTAAAATAAAAGGCAAAACACTTGTGGTAACTTTGCTTCCGTAATGCTTTTGAATCAATTTTTGCCTATGTCCACCCTTTATAACGGGTGATTTTTTAGCTGGTTTGGTTTTGGCAACACTGGTTTTGAAAGCTGACGTGTGTTTAGTACCTTGTGTCACTGTCAAACAGCTTCAGTTTGGTTTGCAATTTAACCATGGATTGTCTTACAAATGAACAACGCTTGCAAATTATTGAATTTTACTATCAAAATTCGTGCTCGGTTCGAAATGTTCATCGCGCGCTGCTTCCATTTTATTGTGTTCAGCGATGAGGCTCATTTTTGGTTGAATGGGTACGTAAATAAGCAAAATTGCCGCATTTGGAGTGAAGATCAGCCAGAAGCATTGCAACAGCTACCAATGCATCCCGAAAAAGTCACTGTTTGGTGCGGTTTATGGGACGGCGGCATTATTGGGCCATATTTCTTCAAAGATGATGCGAATCGCAGCGTTACTGTCAATGGTGAACGCTACCGAGCGATGATACTTACTTACTTACTTAAGGTGGCGCTACAGTCCGGGGTGGACCTGGGCCTCAACCAACAAGCGTCTCCAGCCAGCACGATCTTTGGCCAGCTGTCTCCAGTTTCGCACGCTAAGTTGGTTAAGGTCCCTTTCCACTTGCGTGCGCCACCTGAGTCGCGGTCTTCCTCTACTGCGCCGTCCCTCGGGTGTGGATTCGAAGATCTTCCGGGCTGGAGCATTCACGTCCATTCGCTCTACATGACCCAGCCACCGCAGTCGTTGGACCTTCACTCTTCTGGCTAGGTCGATGTCGCTGTACAGCCCGTACAGTTCGTCGTTGTATCTCCTCCTCCATTCACCGTCAATGCAGACGGGACCGAAAATTACTCGAAGAATTTTCCTCTCGAAGCAACCAAGAGTAACCTCATCCGCTTTTGATAGAGTCCATGCCTCTGCACCATAAAGAAGGACTGGGATGATTAAGGTCTTATAGAGGGTCACTTTAGTTGTTCGAGAGAGGGCTTTGCTACTCAATTGCTTTCTCAGCCCAAAGAAACAGCGATTGGCAAGAGTTATTCTTCGTTTAATCTCAGCGCTGGTGTCATTGTCTGAGTTCATAGCGGAGCCTAGGTAGACAAAGTCCTTTACCACCTCAAAGTTATATCTGTCTATTGAGATATTCTGACCAAGACGTCGGTGTTGGGTGTCCTTTCTTGATGACAGCATATACTTTGTCTTGCCCTCATTGACCGCCAAACCCATTTTCGCCGCTTCCGTCTCAATACTCACGAACGCGCCGGTGACATCACGCTGCGTTCTGCCGATTATGTCGATGTCGTCGGCATAGGCGAGTAGGTGGACGGACTTTTGGAAGATAGTGCCTCTGGTGTTAGCGTTTGAGTTTTGCACTATTCTTTCAAGAATGATGTTGAAGAAGTCACATGACAGCGCATCGCCTTGTCTAAATCCTTTTTTGACATCGAAGGTTTCGGTGAGTTCTTTACCAACCTTGATGGAACAGCGTGCATTCTCCATCGTCATCCTGCACAAACGGACGAGTTTGGCAGGGATGCCAAAACTAGACATTGCTCTGTATAGCTCGTCTCTATAAATGCTGTCATAGGCGGCCTTAAAATCGATGAAAAGGTGGTGGGTATCGATTTGGACTTCCTGGGTTTTCTCCAAGATCTGCCGCAGTGTGAATATTTGGTCGACGGTAGACTTTCCTGGCCTGAAGCCACACTGATAAGGACCAATCAGGTTGTTGACGAAAGGTTTCAGGCGTTCACACAACACGGCAGATAAGATCTTGTAGGCGATATTAAGAAGACTAATACCTCTGTAGTTGGCGCAATTCAGAGGGTCTCCTTTCTTGAGGATCGGGCAAACAATGCTGAGGTTCCACTCATCGGGCATACTTTCCTCCGACCATATTTTACAGATGAGTTGGTGCATGCTCCTAACCAAGTCATCGCCTGCCGCTTTGAATAGCTCGGCCGTTAGGCCATCTGCTCCAGCGGCTTTGTTGGACTTAAGCTTAGATATGGCTATCTTCACTTCGTCCAGGTCGGGTGGACGGAATTGTTGGTCTTCATCGTCCAGGTTGAATGGTTCATTCTGCCTGACAGCGGTATTTGGTTCGTCATCGCCATTAAACAGTCTGCAGAAGTAGTTCTTCCATATCCTCAGCATCGACTGCGATTCTGTTATGATGTTCCCTTGTTCGTCCTTGCAGGCTTCGGTTCGGGCTCTGTAGCCTTGGCAGGTTCTTTTTACCCTCTGGTAAAACTTCCGAACCTCATTCCTGCTATAGCATCTCTCTATTTCCTCGATCGCGCGCTTCTCGTGCTCTTTCTTTTTTCTCCTGAGAAGCCGGTGTTCGTCTCTTCTTTTCTGCGCGTAGAGCTCACGAGCAGCTCTGGTCCTTCTTTGCAGCGCCGCCTTGTATGCCTCTTGTTTCGCTGCATGTGCTTGCCGGCACTCGTCGTCGAACCAGGGGTTTCGTTGTGGTGGTCGAGTGAAACCAAGCACATCAGAGGCGGCGTCTCTGATGGCTTTTTGGCAATGTTGCCACTGGTCTTCAATGCTTGATGCTGGCTGCGTAGAACCTCTTGAGAGATTGAGAGAGACTCGATCGGAGAAGGATCTGGTGACCTCTTGCGATTTAAGACGTCCGACGTCAAACTTCCTCACAGTATTTACTTGTCTTGGCGGTTTTCGGGATATCCGAAGGCGTACCTTGGCTACAACAAGGTAATGGTCCGAGTCAATGTTGGCCCCTCGGAACGTTCGGACATCCATAATACTGGAGGAGTGCCTTGCGTCGATCGCAATGTGGTCAATCTGGTTGACGGTTGATTGATCAGGAGATCTCCATGTGCCCTTATGAATATCGAGATGCGGGAATCGCGTACTTGCTATGACACCATTTCGCCCCGCCGCGAAGTCGATCAGCCTAAATCCGTTATCGGAGGTGGTGTCGTGCAGGCTGTACCTTCCGACGGTACTACCAAAGATGCACTCTCTTCCTATCTTTGCATTAAAATCACCTAGGACAATTTTAATGTCATAGCGATGATAACAAACTTTTTTTTGCCCGAAATTGAAGTTCTTGACTTGCATGATATGTGGTTTCAACAAGACGGTGCCACATGCCACACAGCACGCGAAACAATGGCGCAATTGCGAGGCGAGTTTGGTGAACAGTTAATTTCACGTTTCGGGCCGGTCAATTGGCCGCCTAGATCGTGCGATTTGACACCATTAGATTATTTTTTGTGGGGGTATGTCAAGGCTAATGTGTATAGGGACAAGCCCGCTTCGATTGACGCACTGGAAGCCAACATCCATGCATTCATTCGTGAGATACCGGCCGATATGTGTGAAAGAGTATGCCAAAATTGGACTCAGCGGATGGGCTACCTGAGACGCAGCCGCGGTCAACATTTGCATGAAATTATCTTTAAACATTAAATTGCAAGGTTCATACTATCGATTCAAATAAATATTTCATTCATTTTTTCGAATTTTTTGTGTTTTTTTTTTTTAAAAACGTTCTAAGCCTCTTAAAAAATCACCCGTTATTTAGTATTGCAAGAACAACTTATGTCGTTTTCGATTTGGCAAAAGATCAATTTTTTTTTGATCGAGATTGCTTTTCATGTTCGATTTGCCACAAAAATCAATCTTTTTTTTGATCTCAGATCACTTTTGAGAAATCTCAATTTTTCCTCAGATTTTACACATACTTTCACTAACACCAATGTTTATGACACACAGCGTCGGTTAAGAATTGTTTATCGTTGGGAGGGTTGCTTTTTTAACTGAATTATTTAGGTATTTTACGCATATGGGATCGAGTTTTTGTATTAAATTATTTCGAAATGCAGTACTATCAATGTGTGAAAATCAATTGAAATGGATTTCTAGTGCAAGTGCAAAAATGTTTTATTTTGCCGCCAACTCAATACACACACATACCAATTTAATTCAGATTTCATGTTCGATTTGGCAGCAGAAATCTGAAATCTCAGATCAAAATCTGAAAAGCCAAATCGAAAACGACATTAGTTTCCAGCGGAAAGGGCGTGGAAATCCTTTTATTGGCATACCTACTTTAAACATCCAAAAAATTTATATTTTCGCCCAATTACCCTAATAATCAGCCAACCCAAAAATTGTTAAAGTTAGGAATTTTTTAGGCAACGAGCTCTGTGACACACAAACATCCATAAAAAACATACATCAAAAAAATATCACCAACAAGCAAAGATCGAAAGAAGAAAATAAATAATTTGTACATGCAAACGAGATGAGATGATACACAAATTATCTCATATCTATTTGTTCGCACAATCCAGAAAATTGTGTTGCACTTTATGCGTACACACACAACTATACGAGTACACGCAGCGGGTACATTCATGCGAAGCGAACAGAAGTGCTTCTGTGTTCTTCTCTTTTTTTAGATTATAATAACAAATCCTGTCATTTGTAGCTTATAGGGGTGGTTCATTGTGTTTACTACTTCGTTTGGTTCTCTCTTGCCTTTTTCTATTCTCAGTGACAGTAATTGGTGTCTGTGGTAAGTGCAAAACTATGGTTGCCGTCAATGATAGGAAAATAAAGTAATCGGGCCGTTGCTCTATAGAGGCGCTAGTGTCGATTTCCTCTGATGAGAGTACTATTGACCAGAGACAATACTGAGACCACCAACTTCGGCCGTTTTTCCGTTACTTGCCTACAAGCTACATTACCATGGGGTGGCAAAGTTTAGGTGCGTTAGTATTGTTACATAGAAAATCGTATTGACAAATGTCACGAAACTTCAAAAATTTCAGCTCACCAACACACTGGCACCTAAACTTGACCACTTCCGCTGTGGGCAAAGTGGCTTGCCAGTCACTTCCGCTGTGGGCAAAGCTGCTGGCCGCGTTCACAGAATTTTATCCGTTAAATTTGAAAATAATTATTACAACTAAATTTTGTGTGGAAAGTGATCAATTTTCATAAATTAATTGTATATTTATTTGACATAAAAGAAAGATGAACAGTTCTGAAGAATAATAAACAAATAAAAATATTTTTAGCGAACATTCGTGAGGCAGTTAACATAAATTGAGTAGAATATGCTTATATGCTTAAGTTTAGTTATAATTTATAAATACCAAGATTAATATCGTTGCTGTTATTAGGTATAAATTATGAGTTTCTCCGTTATTCTTAATATAATTAAACAATAAAGAATAAGTGAGTGTATTTGTTCCATTATTATGTGGCTTGTATTTCAAAGCCTACATTTATAATATTTATAAGTCGTATGTTTTGGTATTATAATGGAACAATAATGGTGAATGAATAGAAATACATACAGAATGTAATGAAACAACTAACATGAAAATTGATGCAAATGTGCTGAGATAATAGCCGAGTTTTTTTGAGCTTCGATCTCAGCAAAGCAAAGTAAAGTAGGCTTTTCAGCACGCTAATTACAACAACTATTTCGAGTCCCGAAGTGTCAATTGGAATGTAGTTGTTGTAATTGCGTGCTGAAAATCCTACTTTGCTTTGCTTTGCTGAGATCGAAGCTCAAAAAAACTCGGCTAATAATTATTCACCAAATTTGATTTGAACCTCTTTAAAAAAAAAAGCAATACTTCTGAACACTGCCACGATTGTCACAGCTGACCACGGTTGAAACTGACACTGACACAACAGATTCACCACTCTTGTCAACCTCATTTCCATTTGACTTGACATTTTAATTATTTGTTTTCATAGTTTTCGATTTCGTGGATTTAATAAAAGTTTGTTGAATGGATTTAAGTACTGAAGAAAACTACATCATACCTCAAGTCCAGAAAGCACGTTCCACCGATCCTTGTGCAGCAAAGGAACGAATTATAACCGCAAAAACTATTTCCCAACAACTTTGATGTCCAGGTACAAAGCTCCGTAAAGAATGAATCCTATTCTACAAATTACTTTCAAATTATCTAGTTTGGAGGGTATAAACTGAAAAAAGAAGCCATTAATTATGAAGAAGCTGCCAATTGTTTTAGTTACATGTAAGCTTGGTATATAGAACATAATTCCTCATTAAAAGAACGCTTACATTTCAGAATCAAAGTGTTTACCTGTGGATCGAGGTCGCCGAACCTACTGCTGCCCTACGTGCCCTAGGTAAAAATGTTACAACACGTCTCGAAGCACAAGATTCTTTTGCTGTGAACCACACAGAGGACAACTTGGACCAATGCACGTTGCAACTTCTGATACTGAAAAGGTTGCCTCAAGCTGATATTACACATTCGGTAGGTTATCATCACCATCAACGAAAGACTATGACTGATGATAGAGTGTCGGGCAGCTTTGCCTGCCGAAGGCCACTCATACTGGATGGGAGTTTGGGCAGTATTAATGAGCACGTAATGGCAGAATAACGCGTAAGTACATTGAATGAGTTTTAGCTAAATGATATTTCATAATAAAATGCCGCAATTTAGTGCCAATTTATTCAACAAATATTATAGTGGTTTTGTGGAAAGTGGTTTTGATCGAAGTTCGATGCGGCAATGGTTGCCTTCCTAGAGTGCCTCATACAGTTCTAGCAAGATGTGGAAAACCGAGACAAATGGAGAAGGGAAAGATCAATGACCATACAACGGGAATCTCGTACTCAATCAAGTAAGTGTTATGCACCTGTGGTTTTGAATATGCAGTAAATAAAAAATGTCTATTTCCAGAATACAATTTAACTCGGAGGAGCTTATACTCACTAAATTAAATTTCGCCTGGCATGGGTCTCATCTCAATTTACGACACAATGATTACCAGATTGGGACATTGGATCATTTTATTCGGTTTAACTAACCTAACTTGTGTATTATACGTTTATTTATAGTAAATAAAGATTTGTTAATTCTATATAGATGAAATGGATGGTCTTTCCTTTTTGGACGTCGAGCTCTTCATTGGGTTCATCCAGTTTGCCGTATGTGTAAGCCTTAAGTCATTTCTTTCCGTTAATATCGTTATCTATTGCCACTGAGGTCACGTTTGTAGTCTTTCGATTTGGTCACCGATTGCACGAAGCATGGATTTAAATCCTCCTTTGCCACCGAGCATTTGGAGGTATATATGAACGGCTGCTTTGTTGTGGATTGTTCTTCGGGGCTGTTTTTCCATTTGGTAGCAAGAAGAACTCTCTACTTCTAAGTTTTGCAGCAAGGAACGCTTTAGAAAAAATTAAAAAGTCAATTAAAACACACATACAGTCGCTTCGCAAATTTGCTGCAGGATTTATTGATTGTTAGAAGTATACAAGACAGTATTTGCCTGCCACCCAAATAAATAGGCACCATTTCTTTTAATTAATATTAACACGTTTATGAGAAGTCTACATCTGCGTCTGTATACTGCTCCATAGGCACAGCCCTGTGTGCGGTTTCACTTTCCATCACATGCACCTGATAACAGCTCTCGTCTCACTTGGTGTCAGAGAGATTTGGTTTTGGATTTCATTCGTTTGTACCGAGAAACAACACCAGTTGCTCCCTTGGCAGAGTACACACACCGAGAGACCACGAGCAGCAGTAAAAACGCTGTCCCAATCAGTGAGCATTGCTTTGAATCCAGTGTTACATTCAGGCTGGGATTCGTAAAGATAAAACACTATTCCGTTTAACTTCTTTAACAAAATTCACTTTTATTACACTTTTATCGACTATTCTAATATTTCACTTATTAAGTACCAGAACACTATTACTTAAACAATTCTTCAACGTTTCAAACCAATCACTTAATTTACTCTATTACTTTTCACTTATTTATCTTCACAAACTATTACTATCTCGAACTTTAACCAATCACTTTTATAAATCAACTGTCTCGCCCTCTTCTAAAAGCTGTCCTTTTATACCCGCTCCGCCATCTGACGAGAACTTTCTAGCTAATTCTAAGTGGTTCTAGAACAAGGTTCAGTGGTGAAATACATTTACTTGACAGGTTCCAGTCTCCAATTGGAAGTGACACTTGGGTGGAACTTGTTTGGTGACTAAGGGGTTGTTTTCACTTCACCATTTTAGGTTACACGATACATTCCACACCACAATGTCCCCCTCTTAAACTTGTTCGTCCCGAACAAACTCGTTAACATTTTCACCATTATAACGATGAAGACGATCCACATGAACGACTTTCAGCTTGCCTCTTCCTCGTTGGATGCGATAGACAACGTCGTTGATGCGCTTTACGATTGTATAGGGACCTTCCCAGTCTTGTTGCAACTTAGGCGATAAGCCTTTCCTTCGATGAGGGTTATATAGCCATACCAGATCTCCTTCCTGGAATCCTTTAGTTGTCGTTTTAGTATCGTACCTCGTTTTCATGCGGTCACTGGCTATCTTAATCTTATCCCTAGTGTCTCGATGCACGTCCCTGATGATGTCCCTGAGGTCTGTAACGTAGTCCTCCTCATCCTTGGGCTCTTCGCATGGATATCCAAACATCAACTCGCTAGGTAGGCGGACTGTTCGACCAAATAAGATTTCAGATGGAGTATGTCCTGTGGTGTTATGCACTGCTCCTCGATAAGCCAATAAAAACATGGGAATCTGCTTATCCCAGTCTCTCTGGTCTTCGCCAACGACCTTAGAGAGGTGTTCATTCAGTGTCCTGTTGAAGCGCTCCACCATCCCATCTGATTGTGGATGAAGCGGGGTTGTCCTTGTCTTGTGAATCCCGAGTAACTGGCACACTCCTTGGAAAATCTTCGACTCGAAGTTCCGTCCTTGGTCTGAATGCAATTCCATTGGTACACCGAATCTGCTTACCCAGTTATTGACGATTTGCTCCACCACGGTTTTAGCTTCTTGATTTGGGATAGCAAATGCTTCAGGCCACTTACTGAAATAGTCCATAACAACGAGGATGTACCGATTTCCATTGTTTGTTTCAGGAAACGGTCCCGCAATATCAACTGCTATCCTTTCGAAAGGGGCTCCAACATTGTATTGATGCATTTTGCCACGGACTTTCAGTCTCGGACCTTTGCTGGCCGCACATGTAACGCATTTCCTGCACCAAGTTTCAACGTCCTCCCTTGAATGAATCCAGTAAAACCGTTCCCGCACTTTTTCGAGCGTTTTATTGATTCCCAAGTGGCCTCCAGACACTCCATCATGCAATTCCCTGAGCACTTCCATAACCTTTGACCTGGGTACAACAAGCTGCATTACGAACGACTTTCCATCCGGGCTTTCCCATCTTCTTTTTAGAATGCCGTCTTGTACGTGAAGGGAGTCCAACTGCGCACAGTATGCCTTCAGCTCGGGGCTCCTATTGGATATCTCCTGCCAGTCTGGTTTTCCCTCATGCTCCTTCCAGGCGATAATCGGTTCGATATCCGGATCTTCCCTTTGAGCCTCCCGTATTTCCCGCGCACTCCAGCCACCAATGGGCATAGCTCTCACCCTTTGAACGGACGCGACATCTTTTTCCTCGTGTCGTAAGCAATGTTTGCAATCTGCTTTGCACGGTCGACGGGAGAGAGCGTCTGCATTAGAGTGAAGACTTCCCTTTCGATGTTGTATTTCGTAGTCGTACATCTGCAGCCGTTCGATCCACCTTGCGACTTGGCCTTCAGGATTCTTAAAGTGCAGCAGCCACTTTAAAGATGCGTGGTCTGTGCGGAGGATGAATTTCCGCCCATAAAGGTACTTATGGAAATGTTTTGTTGCCAATACCAAAGCAAGGAGTTCGCGCCTGGTAACACAGTAGTTCCTTTCTGGCTTTGAGAGAACTTTGCTGAAGTAGGAAACTACTTTCTCCTGGCCATCGTGCACCTGGGAAAGGACGGCTCCAATTCTCACATTACTAGCGTCTGCATCCACAATAAATGTTTTCCCAGGGGTGGGGTACGCTAGTATGGGGGCGTTGCACAACTGTTGTTTAAGTTCCTTGAAGCTCTTTTCGCACTCACCTGACCATTTGAATTGTTTGCTTTTTTCTGTCAGTTGATGCAAGCTCTTTGCGATTCTGGCAAAGTCCTTTACAAATCGTCTGTAATAGGTCGCAAGTCCCAGGAAGCTTCTCAGTTGATGTTTGTCTTTGGGTATCGGCCAGTTTTTCACTGCATCGACCTTCTCCGGATCGGTCTTGACTCCTTTGGAAGAGATGATGTGCCCGAGGTACTTCACTTCTGGTCTAAATAAGGAACACTTCTTCGGGTTAAGTTTTAGTTGCGCACTTCGTAGCCTTTGGAACACCTCCTTAAGGTTATCTCGATGTTCGTTAAATGTTTTTCCTACTACGATGACATCGTCCAGGTAGACCAAGCAGGTTTTCCACGTTAGTCCCAGCAGAACGCGCTCCATTAGACGTTCAAAGGTAGCTGGAGCATTGCACAGTCCAAATGGCATTACTGTAAACTGCCAAAGCCCGTTTCCTGCTGTGAATGCTGTTTTCTCGCGGTCTTCTGGATGGATCTGCACTTGCCAGTAGCCACTCTTCAGATCGAGAGTCGAAAACCATTTGGCTCCGGATAGTGTGTCCAGGGTATCGTCAATTCTTGGCAGGGGGTAGCTATCCTTCTTGGTGACGTTGTTGAGTTGGCGATAGTCCACGCAGAATCTCGTACTTCCGTCTTTCTTCTTGACCAGGACGACCGGCGATGCCCACGGACTTTTTGAGCTTTCAATCAGTCCCTCCTTTTCCATCGTCGACACCATTTCTGCAACCTCCGTCTGCTTAGCCAATGGTAGTCGTCGGGGAGGCTGACGAATCGGTCTCGCATCTCCGGTGTCGATTCGGTGTTGTACGAGATGTGTTCGGCCATACTCGCCGTTCTGTGAAGCAAATATATCAGCAAACTCATTGATTAGACTCCCTGCCATGGATCGCTGCTCCTGATCCAGCTCGCACTCTCCGAGTATATTCTTTTTCATTTCCGATATCTCCGTAGGTCTAACCGCTTTCACATCACTTGCATTGGACAACTTTGTGACCGCAGTAATCGGTACGCACTTTCCAATCACTTCCCCTTGCTTAAGTTTCACGCTTTTGTTTTCCACATTGAGGACACGAACGGGAACCAAGTTGTTTTTAGGTTCAACCAGCATCTTTCCGACAATATACCTCTGATAATAATTTTCTGCATCTGGCTCGACTAGGTAGAATCGGTGGCTCCCAGGGTCGCCTTCCAGCTTTGTCCAAATAACTGTTTCTGACGAAGGTGGTAATATTTCGTCCTCACTTACAACTGTCCGCAGAGCTGCGACGTTCTCGTTCCCGTAAACCATCGGAATCTCGACGTTCTTGTACTTTATAACTTGCGAACCGATGTCGAGCACTATATCATGCGTCTTCACATATATCAGCCACTAAGAATGCATGGGAGATGACTATTCCTGCAAGGTTTATCTTCAAGAGTACCTCACCATACACCTTTGCTGTTGCTCCAGTTGCTGTTTTCAGACAGTAGCTGCTGGTGTTGTGTAGCCATGATTGGCGAACGATGTCCCTTCTGATTATGGAAGCGGTGGCACCTGTATCGATTGTAGCCACATACTTTTTCTGGCCGATATGGGCTTCCACTGTCAGGCTCCTATTACATCGTTTGGTCTGGGAAACCTGAATTGTGGTCCTGGGGGCGTCGATTCCAGAAACCAGCTTCTGCCCCGCGAAGTTGGCTCTTACTCGTTTCCCGACTGATGGCTTTGTGATGTTCCATCCGCCGAACGCTCAAACGCCTCCTCGTTCCTAGCTCTGCAATGTGGACAACTGCCCTGTCTGCGTTCGGCTCTGCACTGTCGTTGTAGATGTCCAATTTTGTTGCAGTTCCAGCAACGGATCGGTCCCCTTCGAGAACTGTTACGGTCGACTACTTCTGTTCTCTGGCACGAGCATTCAACGGATGTCATTTCTCTCACGCGGTGAAATCCTTGAGATGCTTGGTCAGCAGCTCTCATGGTTAAAGCAAATGCCAGTGCCTCAGGAAGAGTTCTCTTTCCAGCCATTCGTAGAGCCATCTGCAGTTGTCTATCCTCTATGGCTTGTGTAAATGCCTCAATAGCCATTTCATTGATGACATCCTCGCCGGCATTGGGATAAGACAAGTGCGCTAGCCGTTCGATATCAGCTTGCAGTTGCTGGAGTGTTTCTCCCCTCTTCTGGATTCGACTGCGAAGTTGCACTCTATATACTTGCTGCATATGGTTGTCACCGAATCGCATCTCAATAGCCCTCACCAATGCATCGTAGTGATTGGTTTGAGACGTTGAAGAATTGTTTAAGTAATAGTGTTCTGGTACTTAATAAGTGAAATATTAGAATAGTGGATAAAAGTGTAATAAAAGTGAATTTTGTTAAAGAAGTTAAACGGAATAGTGTTTTATCTTTACGAATCCCACTTCTGACACCAATGTTACATTCAGGCTGGGATTCGTAAAGATAAAACACTATTCCGTTTAACTTCTTTAACAAAATTCACTTTTATTACACTTTTATCGACTATTCTAATATTTCACTTATTAAGTACCAGAACACTATTACTTAAACAATTCTTCAACGTTTCAAACCAATCACTTAATTTACTCTATTACTTTTCACTTATTTATCTTCACAAACTATTACTATCTCGAACTTTAACCAATCACTTTTATAAATCAACTGTCTCGCCCTCTTCTAAAAGCTGTCCTTTTATACCCGCTCCGCCATCTGACGAGAACTTTCTAGCTAATTCTAAGTGGTTCTAGAACAAGGTTCAGTGGTGAAATACATTTACTTGACAGGTTCCAGTCTCCAATTGGAAGTGACACTTGGGTGGAACTTGTTTGGTGACTAAGGGGTTGTTTTCACTTCACCATTTTAGGTTACACGATACATTCCACACCACACCAGTACCAATGACTGTGCCAGCAGTCTTGATGCTGATGATGAAAGTGATGCAATTTTCTTCTGTCTTTAGACGAATCTGTTTTAGGTTGATGTCATGATTCTCCCAGTCTACCTTGGCTTTGGTTCTCATCTCGTGCTCTAGTAGTTCGATGGTTTGCCGGCGCATTGGCTCCTGGCGTGCGAAACTTTCCTCTTGCCTAGTGTTAAAGGTTCAGAAATCAATTTGCACAACTTTTACTATATATGTACTTACATTTTGAGATTGTCCTCCTTGTCACGTTGCTTCTGCGACAATAATTGATCTTCATAGCTAGCGGCCGGTGCCTTGCCAATTGGACACGATGCTGCTGTTGCTTGGTATCTTTCTAGAAGTGGATACAAAATGGTTATCAATTCGTCGTCAGGTTCATGTAAAAAAATCAACTTACAATCACGGTCTTCCTACGCTTTTTGTTATCGATAGGTACGCTTTTGTTCAACGTTCGCCTGTTCAGTTTGTGATTCGTATTCCATGAAATTGGCCATAAACTCTTGTTGGCGTGTATTCTTCTGCAGCTTGGACAAATCTATAAGACATATAATGTATTTATTTATTAACTTAAACACTAAAAATACGCGAAAACTTACATTTCTTTCAATTTGTTGCAGGAAAAATAAAATTGTGTTTATATATTTTGACATTTGTCAATCGACTTCTGTCAAAAGAAAACTCACCACATTTTTTTTGGTTCGCTTTTTTTTTGTTGCTCACACGGATTCTAAATTGACATAACACCGATAGGAAAACAAAATGGCGAATTTGAAAAAAAATCGAGGGGGCCAGCGGCAAGAGGATTGCCAGTTGGGGGTCTCAGTATGGTTTGTCTATGCTATTGACAAATGTACAAGTTGGCCTGCGATATCTGGTGACAAAGAAAAGAACCCTATCAGACATACAGGAATCTGTCATCGGTAAGCGGTACGTGTATTTTTGCAAAAGTAATTTATTTATTTTATAAATGAAAAACTATTTTAATTGATATAAATGCCTTGTCAGTCTAAAATCCAACTATTGTTTATTATAAATAAAATAACCCCGGGTCAATAAATTATGTTTGAATCGTTTAAAAGTGTAATGAAAAATTTGTGTTGGTTTCGTATAAAATTTTTTTTTTTTTTTGGATCATACTCTTTTTTAACTATTCAAAGTTCTTTAAATTGTTGTTAATATTATATTTATTGTGCAGCATTAGGTATCTATTATTGTGCAGCTGACGCAACTAGCCGAGATTTATCTCAAACTTTCTCGATATGATAATTTTGGAAGGTTTTTGCTGGGAAATGCTACTGCGAGCAAACGCGTGCAGTATGTTTTATTATCTCTTGCAATTGGCTTTAATATATCGCCTTCTTTCAAATGTAAACTAGGTACATATTTTAAAGAACTTAGGAAATTATTTTCCCATGCGAAGAACAATTGACCACTTTTTTTTTAAAAGGAATCGAGTTTTTAACTTCTTTTGGATTTTTGTACATGGTTATACCATGTTCTCTATATGAGTTGCACTGGGATACACCACAATGAGACACTCGATCCAACACTTTTTCTTTATTTTCCAACACTGTAAACTATTTAGAAATTTATTTGTATGTTTTTAAATAAATACATTTGTTAATTAAAAACATACAAACAAATATCTAAATAGTTTACAATGTTGGAAAATAAAGAAAAAGTGTTGGATCGAGCGTCTCATTGTGGTGTACCCCAGTGCAACTCATATAGACAAAAAGGTTTCATGTACAAAATTCCAAAAGAAGTTTTAAACTCTCGATTCCTTTTAAAAAAGTGGTCATTTGTTCTTCGCATGAGAAAATCATTTCGCAAAATCTTTAAAATAAATAGTTTACATCAGTTTACATTTCAAAGAATCAAAGCCAATTGCAAGAGATAATAAAAGATACTGCACGCGTTTGGTGATGTTAGTATTTCCAAACAGAAGCCTTCCAAAATTATCATATTGTTATTGAGAAAGTATGAAATAAATCTCGGTTAGTTGGTATTTGGGATAATGCTGCACAATAAATAGAATATTAACAACAATTTAAAGAAATTTAAACAATTAAAAAAGGGTCTAATCGAAAAAACAAAATTGTTTACACGAAATCAACACAAATTTTTCATTCCACTTTTAACTGATTCAAACCTTTTTTATGGACCCAGGATTATTTTATTTTTGATAAACAATACTTGAATTTTAGACTGACAAGGCATTTATAACAATTAAAATAGTTGTTCATTCATAAAATATATAAATTACTTTTGCAAAAATACACGTACCGCTTACCGGTGACAGAATCCTGTATGTCTGATAGGGTTCTTTTCTTTGCCACCAGATATCGCAGGCCAACTTGTACATTTGTCAATTAGATTTAAAAACAATGGTAATACATCTTAATTCCGCAGCTGAGGAATTGGCGCAACCGGCAACAGTACGGTAATGCAGGCAGTGCTCCTTGCTCACTAGCTACTTGTCATTTGGCAATACTGTTTGGTGATTAAGAAAAGTTAGCTACCTGCGTTAATCACCATGCAGACGGGCAGCTATAAATACCAAGAGCGGAGGACGAACGGGAAGAGTGATCAGATATCAGTACGCGAGTATAACTGTAACTTATAACTTATAAGTGTGTAAATAAATGATATTTGTAGAAGTGAACGATTTATTTTTATTTGTAATTAAAACTTGATAGTGAGCAACGTCGAGGTATGAGTTGCGATGACACCGATTCACCCCTGCCAAATTTCTCACCTAGCGCCATCTATCGCAACTTTACAACTAATAACCAATAATGGCGGGTCGTGTGCAACTCATACCCATAAGATTTATCCCCTGCAAAATTTGCCACCTAGCGCCATCTACATCACAACTTTACAACTAACAACCAGTAATCGCATCACTCACCTTTATGCCCAAAACACATGTGCAGAACTCACTGCGCAGCAAGATTAGAATACACATGTTGTTATGGTTATAGATACACGTAAATTCTGCACTCACTGCAGTACTGCAACATGATTCTAATCTTGCTGCGCAGTGAGTTCATATGGGCATATTTCTAAATTTGCTGCAAAATTCAAACATACCACAACACAAAAGAAAATAAATTGCAATTTCAAGTATTTGGCATCATCGGCTTTTGACACTGCTGGTTGTGTTTGTTTTTGTTTTGGTTATAAACACATCAGCTGCTTAGTCGGCGAAAGACAGTTGCCATATTAGCCGATGCAATGGATGTCAAAAAATTTTCTGCACATCTGTTTTATTTGCAGCACTGCACTCTGCGCTGCGTACAGAATTTCTGCACATGTGTTTTGGGCATTAGAATATGGTGCTACCGGGTCGGGTGCAACTCATACCCAGACGATTCATCCCCTGCCAAATTTGCCACCCAGCGCCATCTACATCGCAACTTTACAACTAACAACCAATAATCTCATCACTCACCTTTAGAATATGGTGTTACCAAATCAATCGAGAATTATGTTGAGTGCTTGGTTAAAGTTTCTTTAATTATGTTTGTGGAATTTGGAAATATGTATATGGGGGAAAAAGGTAGGTACATTTTATGTAATGTTAAGTAGAAGGTATAAGGGTGGGAAATGTTTTATGTGTGTTGTAAATGAAATGGAGTTATACGATTCCAAGACGGTTAATAGTATTAATTAATTTCTATGAACTTAAAAAATTTTTTTTTGAGAAAAGAAATTGACTTTTAGCTTCAGAGAATTTGAGAAAATAAAAGTAAAAAATTCGCGCGAATTTTTTACTTTTATTTTCTCAAATTCTCTGAAGCTAAAAGTCAATTTCTTTTCTCAAAAAACTTATTATTTAAACTTTATAGAATCTGAAAAAATAAAAGACAAACATTCGCAAAAATATTCATCCATACAAGTGTATCCGTATTCATAAGTGAATATAACCTGCCTACTCCATTTCACAAAATGGTTTACAAAAGCCACCACCAACCTTCGAACACAAATTAATTTGTGTATGGTAACACTTATTTCTGAGATTAAATGTAATAGATTACAACTCGAACTATAAGGGTGAGTAGTAAGAAGGTAAATGTCCAGTTGTAGAGTTAAGATGTAGATGGTGCTAGGTGCGGGGTATGAGTCGTCGGGGTATGAGTTGCGATGACACCGGTGCTACCATGGTGTCATCGCAACTCATACCCCGACGACTCATACCCCACACCTAGCGCCATCTACATCATAACTCTACAACTGGACATTTACCTTCTTACTACCCACCCTTATAGTTCGAGTTGTAATCTATTACATTTAATGTCAGAAATAAGTGTTACCATATTGCAAATTAATTTGTGTTCGAAGGTTGGTGGTGGCTTTTGTAGACCATTTTGTGAAATGGAGTAGGCAGGTTATATTCACTTATGAATACGGATACACTTGTATGGATGAATATTTTTGCGAATATTTGTCTTTTATTTTCTCAGATTCTATAAAGTTAAAATAGTAAGTTTTTTGAGAAAATAAATTGACTTTTAGCTTCAGAGAATTTGAGAAAATAAAAGTTAAAAATTCGCGCGAATCCTCGTTCAATAGTTAGTTGCGCCGGATAATAACTCGACATTTGCTCTGAGCTACGTTTCGCGTCTGGATTGTCCAATCCCATTTACTATCATTGGATTGCGTGTGAGTGGTATCTCCAGTTTGCGCATCATTCGCTCTGTTATTATGTTTATCTGCGAGCCAGAGTCGAGGAGAGCCCGACGGTTTATTATTGTTCCACTGTTGCTTACCAGCTTCACTATGACGGTGCTTAGGAAGACATATATCCTTGCTTTGGATTTTTGTCAGCTGCCGCTAGCGAACTATTGAAGTCACTGGCTAAGTTGCTTGCATGTAGATTGATGCTAGCAATATTTGAGGATGACGGACCAGGCTGATTTGAAGACGAGCCGTTCGACTCTTGAGTTTTATTGGATCTGTTTGCTCTGGTTATGCTGGCGACTGATGGGCCTTGAACTGCATTGTTCAGATGCAGTAGTGTGTTATGCTTTTTTGAACACTGTCTGCATCCACGAGATGAGCATTTCGATGCCATGTATCCGCCCCTTAGGCAATTTATGCAGATGTTTGATTCTTTCACAAGAGCCAACCGTTGAAGTGGTGTTAATTGCAAAAATGTGCTGCAAGTGAACAATTGGTGACTTCCCTTGCAACATTTGCACTGAATGGTTGCATGTGCTCTAGCAGTAAGTGATTTATGATGAATTGTTGATCGGCGATTGTTGCCTTTTGGGGATGCTATGTTTTTGCCCATTGCTTCTTGTGATTGAAATCTAATTTCGACATATTTAAGAAGACTGTCTATGGTTTGGAGACATCTTGGGTACTTGAGAGATTGTTCCCATGTAGCATGAGTGTTCTTATCCAGTTTTTTGATGAGCATATGAACTAGCAAGGGATCCCAGCTGGTGACATCGATTCCAAGATTATTAAGGCCCTGTATTTTTCAATGCCATTGCTGTATCGGCAGCACATTGAGGCTGAGATATTAGTTTCTCCAAGAACGATCCAACCAGTAGTCTCTTGTTCTCGTAGCGATTCTTTAATATGTTCCATGAGGCGTTAGGTCTTATCGCTCAAAACCATAACGCCCAAATTGAAAGATGTCATAACGCCCAAAACATCACTAGGCAATTTGTTGGTGGAAAATTCATGTAAATTTGGGTGATATGACATTGATTTTGGGCGTAATAACATTATTTTTGCTTAAAATAGCGTTGGGTCTTATCGCCCAAGGTTAAAGAACCCAAGTAAATAAATGTCACAATGCCCAAAATCCGTCACATCGCCCAAAATATTGAGAAAGAAAACGTCAAAAAGCCCAAATGTATGGACAAATCGCCCAAAAAAATTGCAGAAAAATATCGACTTTTAATCCCAAATTCTGACTGCTATAATGTAAAAAACAGAATAACATATAAGAAAATATTCTTGCGCGCAGCGAGGAGGCGCGGCGCAGCGCAACGCTAGGGCGGCCGGCCTGTACAAATCAAAGGAGCGCCATTGCTGCCGCACGCATACTTAGGAAATCCTATGTAGGCACTTTATGTCATTCGGGCGGCCATTATTATGGGGTGGGCGACTGTGTTCGGCATTTTTGGTGCCCATTAGTTACACGGTGTTCACATCTCAGTTCAGTTAAAAAGTTTTTAAGGTTTATGAAATTGATTTTAATTTCTGATATAATTTTGTCACAATGCCAAATACCTCAATAAAATCATGTTTTTTTTTCAATATCTCTCAGAAATCGATCCATGACATTAATCAGAGAAAAATCAACTCAAACGATTTTTGCACTCTTATTAAAAGAGATTTATTTGTAACTTCAAGCATCTATTGTAGGTATATTTTAAAGAAAACAAATTGTTTTTCGTCGATTTCAATGCTTTTCATTTTGAAGTCATATAGAAACAAAATAGGTATTTAATACAGTTTGGGGAAAGCGTTAGATTTATGTTGTGGGGAAAAAGCTATTTTAGTTTCAGCATCATTTTTAATCTGTAAATGGTACATAAAATGGATAAATTATACTTGTTTTTGTCCGTTTATAATACCTACCTACCTGATTATAACTATATGCGCATTTCGTTTTTTCAGGTAAATTCCATAATAAAAGAAATCCTATATAGATCGCCTTTTACTTTATGTGTGTTTTTAGCTTCGAACTCTGCAAAGAAAAGTAAAGTAAGATTTTCAGCACGCAATTAGAACAATTACTGAAAAACATACTTTGCTGAGTTCGAAGCTCAAAAAAACACGCCTATACTTAGAACAACATTACTTTTTATATTTCAAAAACACACACAAGTGTACTTGTTTTTGTTAATTAATAATTAAGAGGGACTTACAAAAACATCAGTGGACATTTTAAAATACAACATTATAAAATTTACAAAAGAATATCTATAAACACGAATGGAACACGCAAGAACTTAAACCGCATTTACATCATCACGCACGCGCAATTTTGCAACAAAACCGAAAAGAGAGATCCGTTTATCCGCAGTCAATACTATTAAAGGCGTAAGAATGAGATCACAAATCAGACGCCTATGGTGTCATGGATGCTCTACCCATAATTATAGATACGTAAAACGGAAATAGACACAGGTTCCGCTCACCAACATTTCTGCAATTGCTTGAAAACATTAATATTTCTGATTTGAAACATGTGAAATGAGATTGGTTATTAGTTTCAGCAAAATAAACCAACAATTCATCAATCAGTTACACGAAAAAAATAAGTAATTGTCCGTTCATCATTTCCGGAAGCCATATTGTTTTATAGGAATGCGGAATATTTTTAGTCATCGCTATAAAAATATCAACATGCAGAGCTTTCCTATAATTCCTATCACGCAAACAAGATGGCCGACCTAAATACGTGTCACGTTTTTTTGCGTGTTAGGTAATGCTGTCCCTTTCGGTCACACGGCTATTTAGTATTTAGCATCCCTTTATTTTTGCGTGATAGGAATGTGTGACCATGTAAATGCAGCATTAAAATTAACAAAACCATTTGGATTGATACGTTCGATAGAATAATCCAATTAAACACCACATTATATTGTATTTTTGTTAGGATTTTAATCTTTAATCATTATTATATCCGAGAATATCTTTTTCATAAATTAGCATTTTTCTGTTCCTAAGTAACAACAACACATTTCAGTATTCACTCTAATTAAACCACAGAATTCCTAATCACATTTTGATTTTGTACAAAAATGGTGCTAAAAAAAAAGAAGTTGAAAATACCCACCAAGTAATAGAAATTTATGCAATGTTTAGGAATATTTAAAACTGATGTGGTATTCGTTTGGGCTTCATCAGATTTGCCCTCATATTTCAGATTTCGTGTGCCTGTCGGTTGAAGGGTTGTGATGCGTTTTATGAGAACACAAACGTTCTCACATAGCCTCTCACAATCAACTCCTACTCTCACCTCCACGTTGGTGACTGGTGGGTGCCTAGTACCTCGGCTGGAGATTGGGTATCCAACCCCTTTGGAAGGTCGTTGGTGGCAGCAGACGAGAGAGGGGGGAGGAGTGTCCTCTCACTAAGGCACTCCCTCTGATCCCAGATGGCAGCGGAGGAATTCCCTTGATGGAATCAACGGTGGCGTCTACAGTTCCAGTCAGGTTGAACTATTCAGTGTCTTCCCTATATGAGCTGCTCCGACATATTCGGATCCCAGGTCTATAGGGATCTCCAATACTGAGCCAGGGTGTTGGAAAGGAGTTGGTGGCGGATGAGCCCTTCATGGGCCAACGGCAGCGCTCAGATCCCGAAGTGGGTTACTGGTGCCGGTAACTCGGCCCCTCGTCCAAGGGGTATAAAATGGAACTGGCCCTCCAGGTTGGGGGTTGTGCGTCGGGGTAACTTCTCTACCACGGAAAAAATAACTAGTTCAGAGACAACTACAAGCCTCGGAAAAGGACGGATCTACTGTTGACAACCCCGCGAAACGAAATAAGGACAACGACATTCGGATCTGTACGTGGAATGTTCGTACATTGAACAGACCGCGTGCAGCCGAACAATTAGCAGAGGCCCTTGACTGCTATAAAGCAGACATAACCGCCATCCAGGAAGTGCGATGGGATGGGCCGGGCAAAAGAAAGATGAAAAACTGTGACATCTATTACGGTGCTTGCTATACGGAGCAGAAGCAGCGCTTATTTGGATGTGGATTTGTCATACGCGGCAGACTTAGGCAAGAAGTCTTGAGCTTTCGGCATGTGAGTGAACGTCTTATGACCATCCGCATCAAGGCAAAATTCGCCAACATAAGCCTAATATGCGCTCATGCCCCCACAGAGGAAAAGGACGACGCTACCAAAGATAGTTTCTACGAGCTCCTCGACCAGACATACGAGCAATGTCCTAAATATGACGTTAAAATCGTGTTGGGCGATTTTAACGCCAAAATAGGAAAGGAGGACATCTATGGTAGGACAGTAGGTAAACACAGCCTACACGACACCACGTCTGGTAACGGACTGAGGCTGATTGACTTTGCTGCGGGGCGAAATGTCACTATAGCAAGCACATGGTTTCCTCATCTCAATATTCATAAAGGGACATGGCGGTCTCCGGATCAACAAACCGTCAACCAAATTGATCACATTGCGATCGACGCAAGGCACGCCTCCAGTATTGCGGATGTCCGAACGTTCCGAGCGGCCAACATTGACTCGGACCACTACCTTGTTGTAGCCAAGGTACGACTGCGGATATCCAACACGCCTCAACAACGGAATACTGTGAGAAAGTACAATGTCGAAAAGCTGCAATCGCAAGAGACCGCCAGAATCTTCGCCGATCGCGTATCCCGATGTCTCACGACAAGTCCTCCCGCAACAACAGCTAGCGCAGAAGACCAGTGGCAGCACTGCCAGAAGGCCATCATTAATGCCGCGACTGATGTGCTGGGTTTCACACGACCGCCACCACGAAACCCCTGGTTTGACGAACAATGTCGACTAGCAAACGCAGCAAAACAAAAGGCATATAAAGCGGCGCTGCAAAGGAGGACTAGAGCTGCTCGCGAGCTCTACGAGCAAAAGAGATGGGAAGAACATCGGCTTCTCAGGAAGAAAAAGAAAGAGCACGAGAAGCGCGAGATCGAAGAAATTGAGAGATGCTACTCCAGGAATAATGTACGGAAGTTTTACCAACAGGTAAAGAGAACATGCCAGAGCAACAAATCCCGTACAGAAACCTGTAGAGATAACGAAGGAAACCTCGTAGTAGAATCACAGTCGGTGCTGAGAATATGGAAAAACTACTTCTGCAGACTGTATAACGGCGACGAAGACCAAAATCCCGCTGTCAGGCAGAACGAACCATTCAACTTAGACGATGATAGCCAAAACTACCGTCCACCTGATCAAAATGAAGTGAAGATAGCAATATCCAAGCTTAAAACCAACAAGGCTGCTGGGCCTGACGGTCTACCCGCCGAGCTTTTTAAAGCAGCTGGAGATGACTTGGTGGATAGCATGCACCAACTCATTTCTAGGATTTGGTCAGATGAATGCATGCCTGATGAATGGAATCTCAGCATCGTTTGCCCGATCCACAAGAAAGGAGACCACCTCAACTGCGCCAACTATAGAGGAATCAGTCTCCTTAACATCGCGTACAAGATCTTATCTGCAATATTGTGTGAACGCCTAAAACCGTTCGTCAACAACCTGATCGGCCCCTATCAGTGTGGTTTTAGGCCAGGAAAGTCCACCGTCGATCAAATTTTCACACTTAGGCAGATCCTGGAAAAAACCCAAGAAGTCCAAATCGATACTCACCATCTTTTCATCGATTTCAAAGCCGCCTATGACAGTATCTATAGAGACGAGCTATACAGAGCCATGTCTAGTTTTGGCATCCCTACCAAACTCGTCCGTCTGTGTAGGATGACGATGGAGAAATCTCGCTGCTGCATCAAGGTCGGCAATGACCTAACCGAGACCTTTGATGTCAAAAAAGGATTTAGACAAGGCGTTGCGCTGTCATGTGACTTCTTTAACATCATACTTGAACGAATTGTGCGAAACTCACAAGCTAACATACGAGGTACGATCTTTCAAAAGTCTGTACAATTACTTGCATATGCGGACGATATTGACATAATTGGACGAACACAGCGAGCTG
This sequence comes from Cheilosia vernalis, assembly GCA_949126925.1. Lineage (NCBI taxonomy): Eukaryota > Metazoa > Arthropoda > Insecta > Diptera > Syrphidae > Cheilosia > Cheilosia vernalis. The sequence continues at coordinate 50,372,486 of OX421358.1, forward strand.
TCACTGGCGCGTTTGCAAGTATAGACACAGAAGCGGCTAAAATGTGCTTAGCGGTTAACGAGGGCAAAACAAAGTATATGCTGTCAACAAGAAGGGACACCCAACATCGACGAATCGGGCAGAACGTCACAATAGATAGCTATAACTTTGAGGTAGTAAGGGACTTTGTCTACCTTGGCTCTGCTATAACATCTGAAAATGACATCTCATCAGAAATCAAACGGAGAATAACTCTTGCCAACCGCTGTTTCTTTGGGCTGAGAAGGCAACTGTGTAGTAAGGCCCTCTCCCGAAAGACTAAGGAGACTCTGTATAAGACCCTCATCATCCCAGTCCTGCTGTACGGATCTGAAGCATGGACTATTTCCAAGGCGGATGAAGATATCCTTGGTCGATTCGAGAGAAAAATTCTTCGTAAGATATTCGGTCCCGTATGCGTTGACGGGTTTTGGAGGAGACGATTCAACGACGAAATATACGAGCTGTACAGCGACATCGACCTAGTCAAAAAACTGCGCATTGGACGTTTGAGATGGCTAGGACATGTAGAGCGAATGGACATCAACGCTCCGGCCCGCAGAGTTTTCGACTCCAACCCAGAGGGTCAACGCAGTAGAGGAAGACCTCGCCTAAGGTGGCGCGCACAAGTAGAAAACGACCTCAACCAACTTGGAGTGCGCAACTGGAGGCAGTTGGCTAAGGACCGGGCCAGCTGGAGAGGCTTGTTGGTTGAGGCCCTGGTTCACCCCGAACTGTAGCGCCACCTAAGTAAGTAATCGAACATAAAAACGTCACTTGCTCATTTTTGTGTTGATATTTGTGCGATTTGAATATGTGTATAGTCTTGGACACTTTTCTAAGCGATTTTTATTCACTACTTAAATTTTGTATTGAAACATAAGAAATATCCGTACCGATTGATTTCTAAATATTAATACATAAATAATTTAGAAAAATAGATTCACCCGATGCAACGCCTTTCTTTGCTGTAGAAAAAATTCCATAAAAATGTAAACAAACTCCATCAGTTGTCAAACTCAAACGCACTTGTATTGGTAGATCTGAGAAAATATCTAGATTCGCAAAAGTGCTGTGAAATCAGAAAAAGATTGCTTTTTCCTGTACCAAACGAACATAAAAATTGCTCTGAGAGCAAAAAAAGTGCTCTGAGAGCGCCCAATCGAATACCACATAAATCACTTTTGCTCTAGTGAAAACTTGGGTTTAACTTGCATGGTAATAACCTATTTTTGGAACAACTCCAAAAGGCAGCTGCATGAATTTTGCTGTCAAAAATATTTTTCATGTAAAGAAAACTAAAAAAAAACCTGAAATGTGAATGGATGAACATTTTTTGGCACCTAAAATGGATAGAGCACAAGTAAAGCTATCTAAAAAACCATACTCAACATGTATTCCTTTTACATTTATTGTTATAAATTCATTTACAAATTGTTTGTTATTGAAAAAGTGCCACCCGGCGGCCATTAATTACACGTATTCACAGACAGGAAAAATAAGAGCGCGCGAGAGAGGGCTGCCATTCAAAAATTGAGGGGATAATCGGTTAGGGGCAAGTGAAGTTGGCTCTCTAGTTATAGATCCTCTTTGGTTATGACATTTCTAGATTTGGGCGTTATGACATTAGATAATTACTTTGGGCGATATGTCATTCTATTTGGGCTTTGTGACGCTTTATTCCTTTAAATTTTGGACGATGTGGTGGCTTTTGGGCGTTATGACATTTTTCAATTTGGGCGTTATGGTTTTGGGCAATAAGACCTAACGCCGTTCCATGATGACTCATAGTTTTCGTCACTTATGGCTAAATGATTGATTAGTCTAAGTGCTTCACTGGACAAATTAGTCTTTAAGTACCACATTTTTTGTGCAGATCCAATATTCGGAGAGTGAATCATCTGGTCGAAGAGGTCGTGAAATTGCCTCCAATTTCAATACGTCCCATCGAACTAAGGTAGTGTAATTTTTGGTAGCTGAATGCCTGCAATGGTGTTTATTGTAGGAGTGGGATCAGAGAATGAGTAAATGATCTCTTGTAGTTTGGCCAATCCCTTCTGTGCATGGTCTTCAATATTAATGAACTGAGCCATATTATAATTTGTTTGATTGAGGTCGTCATGGTCCTCAGATATTGCGTGGTGCAAGCTCTCTACCTCACGCCAATGCCTTTCCAATGTGGAAAGCTGTACCTGATAGTACTGTTTGGATTGTTTATCCGTTATTGAATCCAGATTCAAAGTTATTCACTGGATTGTGGCTATCAATGCCTGCTGTCTCCGTAGTTGCATTTGGAGGTTAGTGACTTCGGAGAGATTAATGTGGGTGGTTGGTTGTAGCGCTTGACTCCTCGCAGTAGGCTCAGGCCTTTTTGACTTGTGGTACCAGATGTGTTATCGGATGATTTCTCGTCCTCACTCACTGGCGATGATAGGAGAAGCGACCTTAATTCGACATACTTGGCTTTGGTATTCCCAGGCATATCTCCTTGTATGTACGGAGTATCATGCTTGATATGGCCTTTCAACAAATTCTTTCCATTTCGATTTCAGTTTTTTCAATTTATTCGATATGTATTGCCTCGTCCTTCTTGAAGGACCATCCTTCTTTGTGTTGACTAGTAGCTTCGCTAGCTCATCCGCTAGAAGCTTCTGACGCGCTACTACCGCAAATGTTTTCATTTCGTCTATTTCTCTATGCCAATAAGTCCGAATGTTGCGAACAGTGTATGGCCCTGTCGACGCCTCGCCAATGTTTTGCCTTGGCGAACGCAATTACTTTGTTGGAAATTGCCTCTCGTATAGGGAGAAGCGAATATTATAACGTTAGTCAGTGTTAAGCCCTGACGACGCTTATGTATTATGTGTTTGTGATTTGCCCCTTACCACTGGTGGGGGAAGCAAATCACGTCGGGGTCACCAAAATGTACAGTGCTTTTACGGTATATGTACCACAGACCAAGATTTTTGTATCTTGACTGTTGCTTTGTGTTGCTGGTAGTACACCAGAACATCCAATTGAGAGATAAAGAATTGAACTGCTTGACGTTTTAACAATATCTGGCCTCCAGCTTTTATTTGGGCATTATTTATACATAATAAATGCTAGCATACTAAAACTGCTTACATGACATAAAAAATGAAGAGGTAAATCGTGTGAAAGAAAAAATGTGTGGTGCAATATGAGATACTAATAACAGTGCGTCAAGGTAAATCGTGGGAAAGAAAAAAGTGCATTGGCTACTGGATGAAGTCTGTGCAGTGTAATATGAGATGCTAAGTGCGCTGTTCAGTGTTCGCTGTATAGGGTAGTGTAGAGATGTTTATTTATTTATTTATTTGTAATAATAATATGCTTAAACTAATATGCTTAAACAATTTGTAACATTAATATGCTTAAAACTAAACAGAGTGTTTGCTGAGCGTCTCTTAACTTCGGTCACCAAACCATAGCTTTGCAACAAATCTTTCCATTTTTTCCAGTTTATTTGTCAATTCAGTGAATGACCGAATCCATGTTTTCTTTTTTTGTGTTTTGATGAGTACCTACATACTTTGTTTAGGTAGATTTTTCATTAGTGTATTTATTGTTAGTTAAGAAATTTTTTAAAAACTGAAGAATAGAACTTTGTTTTTGTGAAACAACAGGCAATTTTTTGAAAACCAAAACCGAAATAAAGCCAAAATCAATATCCAATAAAATGTTTTACAATAATTTATCTAATGTGTGTGATGTGTGACTCATCTCAATTTATGAGAGCTGTCATCGGCTAAAAATGTAAAAAATAATCTTTATTCATCCTTTGCATCCATTATTTTATAAAAAACCTAAACCCTCACCTTCAATTGACTTTCGTGTACCTAATGTATTCCATATTTGTTTCAGTTGAAAATGTCAATGAATCCGATGTAAAAGATTTTATTGATTCACACCATCTTGCGTTAATATTCGTTCATTCTATTATTTGTTTTTTTTTTTTTTTTTTTTTTGCGTACAAATAATTTTGTGTAGCAGAAACGTCAAAGCCCCTAGGTATAGTCCCTAAAAAAATCTTGAACAAACGAAATTACAGAAAATCAGTGATTAGATCTCATTAACCGCGCAAAATCAGCTGGTTATCGATTTCTCTGGTTAACTAACCAAACCACTGATTCTCTGGTTAACATCTTGCTGAACAAACACAGCTGGAATAACCAATGATTAAAGATAACCAAGATTGAACAAACCGGACCTTAATCGAACACTAAAAACCAGATTGATTTATGTCTTCTTGCTTTTAAGAAAATCTAAAATTACTTTTATACGCAGCTCCGCTTAGAGTATGTTTATAGCTGTCTGGCAGGCAACAATGTCAACAGATTTCTTGGACAACAGCACCTACCGCACGCAAATAGCAACCCTTCCAACATGGAAAATGCAACCCCCCTGCTTGGGTTTATTATTGGATTACTGGGTGGTTGCGAGGTTGAGTATATGTAAAGTTCCTTTAATCTAAATTAGGTTATCCAATATCAACAATATTAAATTTAAATCTAATAAAAAAGTAGTTTTCGTTATTTTAAATTTTCTCAAAAACTAGAATACGTAAATCAATCTGGCTTTCATTCAGTGTTCGATTAAGATTTGCTAGGGGCAGTAAATACAAGAAACAAATTCAGTGTCTTTGTTCACTTTTTTGAAAATAAAAATCAGCATTCGACATTTTTTTAATTTTTTTTTCCTCTAATTTAAAGTTCAAAACTATTTACAATAACAACTTGGCTTAAAAACATGAAAAAACAGCTCCTTGATTTAAAATTGGTGAAGCACTTTATTATATGCTCCCGTGTTTCTTTTTCTTAAATTACTCCAACCAAAACCTAGCAATTTAGCAATTACTTTTATTAAACTTTCTTTATATACAATTTGACTTAATTCTAGGAAACAAAATATGGTGGTGTATATTAATGTTACATTCAGGCTGGGATTCGTAAAGATAAAACACTATTCCGTAAAACTTTTCTAACAGAATTCACTTTTATTACACTTTTATCGACTATTCTAATATTTCACTTCTTAAGTACCAGAACAATATTACTTACAATTCTTCAACGATTCAAGCCAATCACTTAATTTACTCTATTACTTTTCACTTATTTATCTTCACAAACTATTACTATCTCGAACTTTAACCAATCACTGTTATAAATCAACTGTGTCGCCCTCTTCTAAAAGCTGTCCTTTTATACCCGCTCCGCCATCTGACGAGAACTTTCTAGCCAATTCTAATTGGTTCTAGAATAAGGTTCAGTGGTGACAGATTCCAGTCTCCAATTGGAAGTGACACTTGAGTGGAACTTGTTTTGTGACTAAGGCCTGGTTTCACCAAACTGTGACTAAGGGCTTGTTTCACCATACACCATTTAGGTTAAGCCTGAACTACATCGAAACAAAAGTGGGAAAAAGTACAAAAAAGTGAAAAGCTCGAAATTCATTGAAAACACACGCATATTTACATCACATCTATGAACAAAATCCGAACTAAGGAAGCTCAGAGCTTTTTGTGTTTACATTTCAAATTTCCAGAGCAATTATAAACAAATTTAGCCGAGTGAAGTGCAAAAAGAGATTTTGCCTTCGAAACTGACAGGAATTATATGATCTACCGGCAAATCGATAATGAATTCCTTGAGTGTATTTGTTTGCAGAACTTTAGAAAAGTGAAAGCTGGAACATGCTCGAGCTTTCCACAAAGTGCAAATTTTAAATTGAGACAAAAGTATACAGAGTGTACTATGGGATGAAGTAGGACATCCGATTTTTTCCACTTTTTTGTACTTTTTCCCACTTTTGTTTCGATGTAGTTCAGGCTTTACACGATACTGTGACTAAGGGCTTGTTTCACCATTTAGGTTACACGATACCTTCCACGCCACAATATCCCCCTCTTAAACTTGTTCCGAACAAACTCGTTAACATTTTCACCATTATAACGATGAAGACGATCCACATGAACGACTTTCAGCTTGTCTCTTCCTCGTTGGATGCGATAGACAACGTCGTTGATGCGCTTTACGATTGTATAGGGCCCCTCCCAGTCTTGTTGCAACTTAGGCGATAAACCTTTCCTTCGATGAGGGTTATATAGCCATACCAGATCTCCTTCCTGGAATCCTGTAGTTATCGTTTTAGTATCGTACCTCGTTTTCATGCGGTCACTGGCTATCTTAATCTTATCCCTAGTGTCTCGATGCACGTCCCTGATGATATCCCTGAGGTCTGTAACGTATTCCTCCTCATTCTTGGGCTCTTCGCATGGATATCAAAACATCAACTCGCTAGGTAGGCGGACTGTTCGACCAAATAAGATTTCAGATGGAGTATGTCCTGTGGTGTTATGCACTGCACCTCGATAAGGGAATCTGCTTATCCCAGTCTCTCTGGTCTTCGCCAACGACCTTAGAGAGGTGTTCATTCAGTGTCCTGTTGAAGCGCTCCACCATCCCATCTGATTGTGGATGAAGCGGGGTCGTCCTTGTCTTGTGAATCCCGAGTAACTGGCACACTCCTTGGAAAATCTTCGACTCGAAGTTCCGTCCTTGGTCAGAATGCAGTTCCATTGGTACACCGAATCTGCTTACCCAGTTTTTGACGATTTGCTCCACCACGGTTTTAGCTTCTTGATTTGGGATAGCAAATGCTTCAGGCCACTTACTGAAATAGTCCACAACAACGAGGATGTAACGATTTCCATTATTTGTTTCAGGAAACGGTCCCGCAATATCAACTGCTATCCTTTCAAAAGGGGCTCCAACATTGTATTGATGCAATTTGCCACGGACTTTCAGTCTCGGACCTTTGCTGGCCGCACATGTAACGCATTTCCTGCACCAAGTTTCAACGTCCTCCCTTGAATGAATCCAGTAAAGGCGTTGTCTCACTTTTTCGAGCGTTTTATTGATTCCCAAGTGGCCTCCAGACACTCCATCATGTAATTCCCAACGAGTTTCCATCCGGGCTTTCCCATCGTCTTTTTAGAATGCCGTCTTGTACATAAAGGGAGTCCCACTGCGCCCAGTATGCCTTCAGCTCGGGGCTCCTATTGGATATCTCCTGCCAGTCTGGTTTTCCCTCATGCTCCTTCCAGGCGAGAATGGGTTCGATATCCGGATCTTCCATTTGAGCCTCCCGTATTTCCCGCGCACTCCAGCCACCAATGGGCATAGCTCTCACCCTTTGAACGGACGCGACATCTTTTTCCTCGTGTCGTAAGCAATGTTTGCAATTTGCTTTGCACGGTCGACGGGAGAGAGCGTCTGCATTAGAGTGAAGACTTCCCTTTCGATGTTGTATTTCGTAGTCGTACATCTGCAGCCGTTCGATCCACCTTGCCACTTGGCCTTCAGGAATCTTAAAGTGTAGTAGCCACTTTAAAGACGCATGGTCTGTGCGGAGGATGAATTTTCGCCCATAAAGGAACTTATGGAAGTGTTTTGTTGCCAGTACCAAAGCAAGGAGCTCGCGCCTGGTAACACAGTAGTTCCTTTCTGGCTTTGAGAGAGCTTTGCTAAAGTAGGAAACTACTTTCTCTTGTCCATCGTGCACCTGGGAAAGGACGGCTCCCATTCCCACATTACTAGCGTCTGCATCCACAATAAATGTTTTCTCAGGGGTGGGGTACGCTAGTATGGGGGCGTTGCACAACTGTTGCATAAGTTCCTTGAAGCTCTTTTCGCACTCACCTGACCATTTGAATTGTTTGCCTTTTTCTGTCAGTTGATGCAGGCTCTTTGCGATCCTGGCAAAGTCCTTTACAAATCGTCTGTAATAGGTCGCAAGTCCCAGGAAGCTTCTCAGTTGATGTTTGTCTTTGGGTACCGGCCAGATTTTCACTGCATCGACCTTCTCCGGATCAGTCTTGACTCCTTTGGAAGAGATGATGTGCCCGAGGTACTTCACTTCGTAGCCTTTGGAACACCTCCTTAAGGTTCTCTCGATGTTCGTTAAATGTTTTTCCTACTACGATGACATCGTCCAGGTAGACCAAGCAGGTTTTCCACGTTGGTCCCAGCAGAACGCGCTCCATTAGACGTTCAAAGGTAGCTGGAGCATTGCACAGTCCAAATGGCATTACTGTAAACTGCCAAAGCCCGTTTCTTCTGGATGGATCTGCACTTGCCAGTAGCCACTCTTCAGATCAAGAGTCGAAAACCATTTGGCTCCGGATACCCAAGTAGAAATTGTTGGTTGTAGTGTGCACGCTGTTCCCACATTTCAGACATGTTACCGTAACAGTAATGTGTGAATAATGTATCAAAGTTCGTAATGTTTGCACTGCAGGATGGAACGTTGACCAAAGTGGGGAATAAGTTTTACCTCATAAAATTACTATTTCGGGAAACACACATAATGAGATTTTGTATATGACTTGTAACCGAAATGTGTCCGAATTTTAGTGAGCTGTCAAATTTGTTTTCATGTGTTTGTAAGTTGGTTCGCACGAAACAGAAAATACCAATATAAAACGTAAACACATACGGCCTTACTAATAATCAATCACTAATGTCGACAACTAGTTAGATGTCAGCTTTAGTAAAAATGTACAGCTTTTGTGAAATGGTACCAATAAACAATTAGACCTCCACATTTACTAGTCCGACAACTTTCTTCGAATCTATTACATTTGTTGTCATTGCAGAATTCAAATTTCATAATTTGTTTTCCTGAAAAACAAGGTCAATGGTCACTTTCACAAGGAGGATTTTATTCTAAAATAATGAATACATAAATTGCAATTAAATTTGCCCAACACATATCTTTCCAATGCTCTTTGAGGCTTATTATAAGCAAAAAACAAAACACAAAATAGGAAATGCACAAAATATCCGCTGATCTGTCAAATATCATATGCAAATCAGTAATGCCCTATCATTCGATCGGACACAATTTTCAGTACTTTTATAGTACGCTTTCCATTGTTTTCTAATACTACCTCGCGATTTCTTTATGAGTGCATTTGTCGTAATAAAATCCCTTTCAAATTATTCAATAAACAAAGCACAGTTTATTTGAATGGTTTCATTTATTCGTAGGCTGACGATGCAAATCAAAACTTATTAGTGGTCTAAACATCACAATTGCATTGTTAGCAAGAGAATATTTTTGAAAATAGAAATAATATCTGGCTCATTCATTTCAGAATTAATAACAATCGCACATAGGAAGCGTGTTAAGAACTTATCGCTTCCGGGTTTGAAAATAAATACAATTTAACCTATAAAAAATTGTATGGCTTATATATTACTTAATTCGGGAAACTTAGAAACCGACAAAAGTAGAAATTCGAACTGAAAAATATAAAACGCATATTCTCGTACTACCTGTTTGTTAGGCTGTACTTGCACCCCCAGAAGTTAATAAACTTGTTATTTTGCATGTATTTTGCTGAGTTCTGATAATTCTATTTTTATAACTATATTTTCCGCGAAGGGAAAGGGAACCTTTTCACGCCAACCATTGTCTCATTAGAGATCCTCATTCTCGGTAAACAAACTCCTTTTGCAAAGAGTTTGAAAAGGGTTTGGTTGCAACAAAATATCTACCTGTGTCGCCTAAGGTACTGAGAATTGTTGCAAAAAGGTACCTATAAGCCGTCCAAACTTTGGTAAGAAGATATTTTATTCTGTTTGCGACGACTGTCAAGAAAGTCTTGGAATTATCCCAAACTTATATAAAATTTATTTTTTATTAAGCAACTAACTAGGAAAACCAATCAAAAAGCAACAGAAAGAAAAACACAGAAATATATGCTTCACGTGTTTAGAAATAAAACAAAAACGCAATATTTTTCAATATTTTGCATACATTTGTACAAATTTGTGAGTGATAGACTTAAAAACCATTTGCATTGTTGTATTACAACGAATAAAATTAGAAAGCATTCACAATTTACTAAAATTAATTAATAATTGTAAACGCTCAGGCTGAACAACATCGTATTGAATTCTCTCCTATTTCGAAATTTAATACCGCGATTTTGGATGGTTGGGCAACACTTATCTTCAAAATGACATAAGGGAGGATTTATTTAGCTAATGTCCGAGATAAACATGGCTTTCTCAACACTAACATTTAACCCTACAGTTAGCGATAGTCTGGCAACTATATTTGTTTATTGGTAAAGGGATTTTGGAAAGTGTGGATTCTTTTCGTAAAGTGCCAGACTAAAGTTGATTATTGGTAAGGCCGATAACCTTCCCTCTTTAATGGGAATGCTAAAGTACCTAAACGAACAAAATGTCATAAAAATGGTAGAGCAGGTATAATATTATGCGAATTTAATATTTGCATATCTTCGTACCCGATTGCAAAATATTCAAACGAAAATCAGTTTTACCACAAATATCAATAAGTTGTAGTGGCAAAAACTCACGCGCTCAAGAAATATTGAGTATTTATAATATTCGATTTTATTTTCAAGCTTCTTTTATTTTCACAGGGACTATTTTTTTTTTCCTTTTTTCTGATAATGGATCCCAATTAGAATCAGAAGACGGCCATTTGCCTGCCATATGGATTTCTTTAGGAAGAATCACAGGGTGCATGCGCACAATGTACTTTTAATGAAAGAGAACAATCATGTAAAAAAAAAGGTTGGTGAAAATAATAACAAAGGGATTTGCAAATGTTATTACTTATTACGTTTCCGCCTCTAACTTTTGGTAACGCGATTTTGGTTTGCTAAAATCTATAAAATAAAGTGAACATTTTTGCAATGTATGTAACATGCTATTTATTAAAATATATTGATAACATTTGATACAAGTTGGAATTTTTTTTTTATGTAGGTACGAATTTCCATTTTTTTACAATTTAATCTACTGCAGTTTGATGTAGCAAAATCAAAAAACATTGTCATTTTTGTCCTACTAAAATACTGAAACGTCGAAAAGCAGCGCGGTGGACGTAGTAAGTAAAAGTCGTGCTACAACGGCAAAAAATTTTCAGTACACTGTTTAAAATGAAAATTAATTCTTTAGGAGTATTCTTAAGTAATGAAGTCTCTATATTACAATATTTCGATTCTTTTTAGATAAATTGATTGTTCATCATTTGACTATTCACGATATTTTTTTTTATGCCACCCTATATTCCCTTCTACGATTGGTGCTCAAAGTCATATAATATTCTCCGTGCACACCGCTCGCCTACATTCAAAGGAGCATGTTACGTGTGTGAGTATAAATCAGAGATTAATGAATAAAAGAGATGGTTATCTTTCGCACGTCTATCCCCCCAAAACCCATTTGTTTACATTGTTGTTTTTGTAATTTCAACCCCCGTCTGTGAATACGTGTGGCTAACAAAAAAGCATGTTGCTAATGGACGACCGCGAATCATCTTGCTTTTATGAGCATCGCGGTGTTTAATTGTTTTGTGTTACGTTTTGAATTTGTTTAGTTTTTGTGGATGTGTTGATTAAACTGAAAAAGATAGTGAAATACACATTAGAGAATACCGAATTCTTGCATTAAAGTCCAATTCATGAACTCACATATACTATAAAAGAAATAAGCAGGTGTGTGTGACTTCATGAATTTTTCTGGAAAACAGCTTGTAGGCAGCCGCCCTTCCACTGGAAAGATATATATCTCTGTATTCCATTATCTTTGGTATAAATGCTCTACCTACTTCGTCTGTGTACACCTACAGCAGACAAAATACTATGGTAACTCTCGGTGGACACAAATTAGACTTTGCGCTGTCAGTTCGCCTAGTTGTTAAGAGGAAACATAAAACAGCAACCTCGCAGGTTTTGTGTGTGTTGAAATGTAACTTTAAAGGACATTTGTAGCTTTGAGGCCATTAATGGTAACACAAATATCAAATAGTTACCATCTTATTGGAATGGAGCTTATCGACACAAAACTAAATCCAATATCCCGATTGGCGACTGTAATTCAAGATAATAGTCACAAATTTCTACTTCGGTAGTGTGTCCAGGGTGTCGTCAATTCTTGGCAGGGGGTAGCTATCCTTCTTGGTGACGTTGTTGAGTTGGCGATAGTCCACGCATAATCTCGTACTTCCGTCTTTCTTCTTGACCAGGACGACCGGCGATGCCCACGGACTTTTTGAGCTTTCAATCAGTCCTTCTTTTTCCATCGTCGACACCATTTCTGCAACCTCCGTCTGCTTAGCCAATGGTAGTCGTCGGGGAGGCTGACGAATCGGTCCCGCATCTCCGGTGTCGATTCGGTGTTGTACGAGATATGTTCGGCCATACTCGCTGTTCTGTGAAGCAAATATATAAGCACACTCATTGATTAGACTCCCTGCCATGGACCGCTGCTCCTGATCCAGCTCGCACTCTCCGAGTATATTCTTTTTCATTTCCGATATCTCCGTAGGTCTAATGCCTGTGACACACATATGGTTTCGAAACCATGGTTTCAATACTATGGCATCGTCAATACTATGCTAGGTGACACACTATACAACGTAGTATTGTTTGACAGTTGCCATTCTCGGGCTGATTTTAAATTCAAATTCTTTCAAATCTAGACAGTTTAAACGTGTTGTGATGGATCTGTTGAGCTTAATTACCATAAATAACCAGAAAATAATTTACTTCAGAAGGAAAAAGAAAATGTATTTTATGTTAGCAATGAAGGCAAAATTGAAAATGATGAGGTATAGGTATTTAATTCTTTGTGCAAATCAAAATTTAAAGTCACGTTCAATTTGGAGCCAGGTAAGTGGAAAGATATTAATGTATGTTGTTTTAAAATTCCCTCGTTTTTTTTAAAGGTGGAAAATTCACACTTTTGGGAAACAGAAGTTCCAGCTTTTTCAGAGGAAAAATTTAAAAATGCATTCAGAGTTGATAGAGCAACCTTTCAATACCTAGTCAACAATTTGATGGTTTTAGAAAAGCAGAATACATGTTGGAGATTTGCTATACCATTGGAAAAAAGGATCGCTGCAGCTTTGTACGCATTGGCTTCTTCGGCAGAGTATAGAACCGTGGCCAGTTTGTTCGGAGTTGGAAGAACAACCCTGGGAGAGTTGGTGCTGGAATTTTCCAGAGAAGTGTGCAACAAGCTTCAATCCATAGCTTTTGATGCCTATCCCCCTACACAAGAAAAAGTTTATGATATAGTTGGCGGTTTCGAAAAATTAGGTTTTCCGCAATGCTACGGTGCGGTGGATGGTTGCCACATTGAAGTCAACCCACCAAAATCAGAAGCCGTCGATTATTATAACTTCAAGGGTTGGCATTCAGTTATATTATTTGCTTCTGTGGACTACAGGTACAGATTTACGTACATCAATGTCGGTATACCCGGCAAAAGCAATGATTCAACAATATTCGAATGTTCAAGACTGAAAACTATTCATATAAACAATGAAATATTTCATCAAAATGGTAAAATAATAGAAGGCGTCAAAGTGCCAATTCTTTTCATTGGAGATTCTGCATTTAAGCTTTCAAAATATATAATGAAGCCATTCTCCTTTTTGTTCAGCAGCCTTATGAGCAAATCGTTTTCAACAGACAATTGTCTAAATGCAGACGTGTTGTAGAAAATGCATTCGGGCATCTTAAAGCTCGTTTCCGAATGATAGGCCGAGGCTTGGAAGTGAACATTAACAATGCAAATTGTATTATTAAAGCATGCTGCATACTACATAACATTTGTAATAACAGAAGTGACTTAATCAATCAGTCCTGGATGTTCGAACTACAGTCGCAGAAAAAAAGGCATCAGCCTCAGCGAAGCACCGTTAGCAAGAATGATGAATCCGGAAACATAATCAGGCAAGCCATAATGAAACATTTATGTAATTTTGCTTTTTCATGTGTTATTATTTATATTACATAATGTCGCAATCAATTTATTATTTTCTTCCATAAGTTTGAGCATCCTGTCATCATTCTCCATGCTTTTCTCCATAAACTTTTTGAATACCTCACTTTCTTCCTTCGCCATTTCACTGATATTCCGTTTTTTCTTTTTTGTTACAGGCACGGATGGTCCAGGTTCTGATGCTAATAGCTCTTCTTCCACATCTTCTTCGGATTCTATTTAGTAATAACAAACATAATATTTTACATTATTGTTACATTCAGGCTGGGATTCGTAAAGATAAAACACTATTCCGTTTAACTTCTCTAATAAAATTCACTTTTATTACACTTTTATCGACTATTCTAATATTTCACTTATTAAGTACCAGAACACTATTACTTAAACAATTCTTCAACGTTTCAAACCAATCACTTAATTTCCTCTATTACTTTTCACTTATTTATCTTCAGAAACTATTACTATCTCGAACTTTAACCAATCACTGTTATAAATCAACTGTCTCGCCCTCTTCTAAAAGCTGTCCTTTTATACCCGCTCCGCCATCTGACGAGAACTTTCTAGCTAATTCTAAGTGGTTCTAGAACAAGGTTCAGTGGTGAAATACATTTACTTGACAGGTTCCAGTCTCCAATTGGAAGTGACACTTGGGTGGAACTTGTTTGGTGACTAAGGGGTTGTTTTCACTTCACCATTTTAGGTTACACGATACATTCCACACCACAATGTCCCCCTCTTAAAATTGTTCGTCCCGAACAAACTCGTTAACATTTTCACCATTATAACGATGAAGACGATCCACATGAACGACTTTCAGCTTGCCTCTTCCTCGTTGGATGCGATAGACAACGTCGTTGATGCGCTTTACGATTGTATAGGGCCCTTCCCAGTCTTGTTGCAACTTAGGCGATAACCCTTTCCTTCGATGAGGGTTATATAGCCATACCAGATCTCCTTCCTGGAATCCTTTAGTTGTCGTTTTGGTATCGTATCTCGTTTTCATGCGGTCACTGGCTATCTTAATCTTATCCCTAGTGTCTCGATGCACGTCCCTGATGGTATACCTGAGGTCTGTAACGTAGTCCTCCTCATTCTTGGGCTCTTCGCATGGATATCCAAATATCAACTCGCTAGGTAGGCGGACTGTTCGACCAAATAAGATTTCAGATGGAGTATGTCCTGTGGTGGGCCTGGGCAAAAATCCTCATTCTTCAGTCCTTCACGTGGGCGCCCGCCTGAACATGGCTAACCGGTCAAATGGTTAGTGTCAGCCAAGGATTTACGCTAACGTCTCAATCGTTTGTCGTGATCCATTAGTTTGAGGTAGGAGTAAACCTTTAAATCCAACCTAATTCCAGTGGTGGTGTGAGCAGATAGCAAACCGTACCGAAGGATGAAAGGCTGGGGGTAAAACCAGTCGCTTACGAGCTCCCTCCGACGCGCAGGCAAGGTCGGTTGTAAGATTGTGCCCCATCTCGGTAAGTCGGCTCTGCCGGGATTGGTCTTCCTTTCCGGACATACTCGTGGGACCAGAATTTAAAAAAATGAACAAAAACCTAAACAAAAAAGAATTAAAAAAAACAAAAAAGGAAGAATCCCTATTAGGGACCTCTTCTGAGGAGGATCTTCTGGCTTCTAGCCAGGAGACAGTAGTTTCCCCCTCAAGCCGAAGGAGCACCAGCCATAGTACTCCTTCCGGCAGTCAACCATCAACGTCATCCAAATCTTCAACAACAGTAGGGGCTGAGGATACCAGTCATAGTATCCAAAAGCCTCATAACAAAACTGGCAACGCCACTGGGAGCACCAGCCATAGTGCACCCAAATCCAAGAAATCCTCCGGCTGTCTCTTGAAGTCGAGATATAACAGGGCTGTCTTCATTCTTGCAAAGATTGCAAAGAATGAGGAGACTGGTATGACTCATGACAGGGACAAGGAGGATAAGGCAAAATATCAGAAGGTGGTCGACGAGTACGTTAACTACCAAAACAAACCGAAGCAACCGCAACAGAAAAAAGAGAGCGTGAAAAGGATCAGGTCTCAAGACGAGACCTCTCATGCCTCCAAAAAGTCGAAGATTGCTCCGAGACTCACCGACCTCCAGCGCCCATCCACTTCCCATGCAACCAAAACCTTCACGGAGGTAGTGAGGGATCACCTCCAAGTTGCCGTTATAGACGAGCTGTCTAAAAGTGGCAATTCAATCATGACACACTGGAGTAGAATTGAAGCCAAACTGTCCGAGATGGTTGTGGAACACGTTCTTTCTGGTGTTGATAGCAGACAACCTGGATTTGACTGCGCGGAAATTGTTCGGGGGTACCGGGTGATCAAGTGTGTAGACCAGTACTCCAAGGATTTTCTTGGTTCATGCATCGCCAAGATTGGCGAAGCTTGGGATGGCTTAAAGCTTAAGCTCATCCCAGCCAAGGATATCCCCACGAGACCCAGGGCACGCATTTGGTTACCCGTCATGAAGATAGACTCTGGGAGTCTTCTGAAGTGCCTCAAGATGCAAAACCCGCAGATACCCATGGACGACTGGGCTGTCATTAAGGCAGAAGCTCCCCAGAAAAACAGCTTGTCCTACCTGCTGCTCATTAATGAAGAGTGCCTAGGGGCACTTGAAGCGGCTGACTTTAAGCTAAGGTTTGGCATAAGGCTCGCCAAGCTAAAGATTTTCCGATCGACAGGACCTGAAGACGACACGAACGACGTCGTCGCTGCCAACAAACTGTTGGAGGACCTGGCGATCGCCAACACTCAATAACTATTATGCTGAAAGTCATCCAAACGAATCTCCAGCACTCGAAATGTGCATCGGAGAATCTTTTGGTCTTCCTCAGGGAGGAAGACATTGACATCGGCATAATACAGGAGCCCTGGGTCAAGAAGTCGACCATCCTGGGTCTCTCAGACAACACCTACAACCTTTATTACAAAAGAGACGTCGGTAAGCCTAGAACATGCATTTTAGCAAAAAAATACATTAACGCTTTCCTTTGTCCCAATTTTAGTTCGGGTGACTTAACCGTTGTTAAGGTAGAACTCACCCAGGGTCATACAACCTTTTTATCATCCGCCTATATGGCACATGACAGGCCATCCCCGCCAGAGGAAGTACAGCAGCTGACTGCAGCGATACAGGCGAGGCAAGGTAACCTGCTCATTGGCTGTGATGCTAACGCTAGACATCATCTCTGGGGCAGCAAGGAAATCAATGAACGAGGTGAGTCTTTATTTGATTTCCTTTTAACTTCTGATCTATGTGTATGTAACGTGGGTAACACCCCTACCTTTAAATTTCCAAGTACGGAAAATTATAACGGTTGGGAAGAGGTGTTAGACATTACTCTCAAAACAAACAGCGACAACTTTAGGGTTGAGAATTGGAGAGTCTCCAACTTAAAGTCCTTCTCGGACCACGAGTGGATACTCTTCAATCTTTGTATCAAGGTAGATACTCCAGTCCTATATAGAAACCCAAAGAGAATTGACTGGAAGAAATTTGGTCAGGTCTTAAAATCTAAACTCCCCAGTATCCCACACCTAGAAATTAACTCAGGTGAGGAACTGGACACAATTTCACTCGCTCTAGAAAGGGCGATGAATACAGCCTTTAAGGTATCGTGTCCCGTTAAACACAGCAAAAAAACCTTACCGCCGTGGTGGAATGAAGACCTATCCATTCTGAGAAGGATGACTAGGGACATTTTCAATATCTGCTACAGGCATAAGTTCTGGCAACCTTATAAAGACTGCCTAAAATTCTACAAAAAGTCCATTAGATCAGCTAAGATGCAAGCATGGTCAGAATACTGTCAATCTATCGATACTCTTAAGGAATCTGCAAGACTCAGTAAGATTCTATCCAAAGAACGCTCTAGTCCATCTTTCATTAAGAAAACGGACGGAACCTGGACAGAATCAACCGACGAATCCTTAGAGCTTCTACTCAGCACCCACTTTCCTGGTTGTAAAGACCACTGCGTTACCCCATCTTATTCGCTGGGGAATTTTCCCTCACACCGGGAAGAAATAGAGCGCATTATAACCAAGGAAAAAATCTCATGGGCCATTCAAAGTTTTGCTCCGTATAAATCACCTGGGCAGGACGGCATTCTCCCCATCATGCTGCAAAAGCATGAGGGGATAGTGCTGCCCCTTCTTGTGAAAATGTACAGAAGCAGTATCCTACTAAATCATGTACCTCAGTCATGGAGACATGTCCGTGTAGTTTTCATACCGAAAGTCGGCAAAAGAGGTCACGAATCCGCGAAGGACTTCCGACCTATCAGCTTAACCTCCTTCATTCTTAAAACTTTAGAGCGTATACTCGACCTTCACATAAGAACAAGCCTTGAAAGGTCCCCCTTATGTAACTCACAACACGCATACCTCAAGGGCAGGTCGACTGAGACAGCTCTTCATGAAGTAGTGCGTACAGTTGAGTGGTCACTCTCCCATCACCAATTTACCTTAGCTACCTTCTTAGATATAGAGGGCGCTTTTAACAACGTCCACACTGAATCGATCCAGGAATCTCTCTTAGAACTAGGTGTAGAGGATTACGTCACTTCGTGGATCATTTCCATGCTCAAAACAAGGATCATTCAAGCTAAACTTGGTAACACCCATCTAACCAAATCAGTTAGCAGAGGAACACCTCAAGGTGGGGTGATCTCGCCTCTCTTATGGATTATGGTACTTAACAAAATCCTTTCAAAACTCGACAGGGAAGGTATAAAAGTCGTTGCGTATGCGGATGACGTGGTCGTTCTAGTGTCAGGAATGTTTCCGACCGTGATAAGTGAAATCATGGAAAGGGCCCTGGGTAAGATTAGCGGTTGGGCTACAAGTTGTGGTCTTAGCGTTAACCCAAGTAAAACTGAACTGATGCTTTTCACCACCAAAACCAAAATACCAACCTTCTCACTTCCCCGCTTAAACAACCAAATCCTTCCTTTATCCACCAGCGCTAAATACCTTGGGGTCATGCTTGACCCCAAACTCAACTGGAAGTACAATATCGAACATCGAGTGCGGAAGGCAAGCATAGCTTTCTACACTTGCAGTAAAACCTTCGGCAAGAAGTGGGGGCTTCAACCAAAGATGGTTCGCTGGATGTACACAGCGGTGGTACGTCCCATCCTCACCTACGGATCACTGGTATGGTGGCCCGCTTTAAGCAAAGCCTATAACGTCCTTAAATTAAGTAGAGTCCAAAGAACAGCTGGAATTGGAATCACAGGAGCCCTGCGATCAAGTCCGACCGCTGCCCTCAATGTCATTCTCAATTTCCTGCCAGTGGATCTGCATATAAAAAACATAGCAGCGTGTAGCGCTGTTAGACTGAAGGAATCTAAGTGTTGGTCCGAAAGGCCTTATGGCCATTCCAGCATCCTTCTTTCCCTTCCTGACGGCATAGGTCATATGTCTACAGACTACATAGTACCCAAACACGACTTCCATAAAAACTTCTCTGTTAGATTCCCCTCTAGATTAGAATGGGAGGAGAATGCGGTCGTTAATGAATTCGACATACCTATCTTCACAGATGGTTCCAAGATGGACTGTGGAGTAGGAGCAGGCATTTTCTCTACAGAATTAAACATCTCAAAAAGTCTTCGCCTACCCAACGTAGCCAGCGTTTTTCAAGCAGAAGTACTTGCAATTAAGGAGGCGTGCAGACTGCTCCACAATATTGCAACACCCAGAAAAAAAATAGGCATCTTCGTCGATAGTCAGGCCGCGATTAAGGCTGTTGGTTCAACTAAGTCAACGTCCAAGCTTGTTGTGGAATGCAGGGAGACACTGACCAGGGCTTGTTATCGGTTTGATATCACTCTCGTCTGGGTTCCCGGCCATAGGAACATTGAAGGGAATGAGAAAGCCGATGAACTTGCCAGAATTGGCTCAGCTCTGTGCGTGTCTCACGCGGAGGAAGTCTTCCCTCCGCTGGGATATGTAAAGAGAGAAATCCTCCTGCACTTCACCTCATGTGCTGAGACTAGTTGGATGAACCTGACGAACTGTGTCATTTCCAGGAAGATCTGGCCAACCTACGATAATGCCCGAACAAACAACCTATTATCCAGATCGCGTGTAGATGTTGCCAGACTAACGGCAATTAGTACGGGTCATTGGCCTTTAGGAACCCACGCAGCCAAGCTTGGCATCCCCCACAATACCCACTGCCGTAGCTGTGATGACACAAGTAAGAGTGAAACAGTGTTCCATTTGTTTTGTGAGTGTCCGGCCCTAGCCAAAACCAGACGCAGTGCACTGGGTCAACCATTTTTTGATGACCTTTTGGCCATCCAAGGCATCCATTTCCACAGGATTATCAAATTTCTCAACTCCACAGGCTGGTTTTGAGCTCTTTTAACTTCCTTCACCTCCTTTTCATATCAGGTTCCGTTAGTTGTGGTTTCAAAACGGCGCTCAATGCGCTACTTGTGTTTTTCCCTCGTCGGGAAATACAGCCACCTAAACCAACCAACCATGTCCTGTGGTGTTATGCACTGCACCTCGATAAGCCAATAAAAACATGGGAATCTGCTTATCCCAGTCTCTCTGGTCTTCGCCAACGACCTTAGAGAGGTGTTCATTCAGTGTCCTGTTGAAGCGCTCCACCATCCCATCTGATTGTGGATGAAGCGGGGTTGTCCTTGTCTTGTGAATCCCGAGTAACTGGCACACTCCTTGGAAAATCTTCGACTCGAAGTTCCGTCCTTGGTCTGAATGCAGTTCCATTGGTACACCGAATCTGCTTACCCAGTTATTGACGATTTGCTCCACCACGGTTTTAGCTTCTTGATTTGGGATAGCAAATGCTTCAGGCCACTTACTGAAATAGTCCATAACAACGAGGATGTAACGATTTCCATTGTTCGTTTCAGGAAACGGTCCCGCAATATCAACTGCTATCCTTTCGAAAGGGGCTCCAACATTGTATTGATGCATTTTGCCACGGACTTTCAGTCTCGGACCTTTGCTGGCCGCACATGTAACGCATTTCCTGCACCAAGTTTCAACGTCCTCCCTTGAATGAACCCAGTAAAAGCGTTCCCGCACTTTTTCGAGCGTTTTATTGATTCCCAAGTGGCCTCCAGACACTCCATCATGCAATTCCCTGAGCACTTCCATAACCTTTGACCTGGGTACAACAAGCTGCATTACGAACGACTTTCCATCCGGGCTTTCCCATCTTCTTTTTAGAATGGCGTCTTGTACGTGAAGGGAGTCCCACTGCGCCCAGTATGCCTTCAGTTCGGGGCTCCTATTGGATATCTCCTGCCAGTCTGGTTTTCCCTCATGCTCCTTCCAGGCGATAATCGGTTCGATATCCGGATCTTCCCTTTGAGCCTCCCGTATTTCCCGCGCACTCCAGCCACCAATGGGCATGGCTCTCACCCTTTGAACGGACGCGACATCTTTTTCCTCGTGTCGTAAGCAATGTTTGCAATTTGCTTTGCACGGTCGACGGGAGAGAGCGTCTGCATTAGAGTGAAGACTTCCCTTTCGATGTTGTATTTCGTAGTCGTACATCTGCAGCCGTTCGATCCACCTTGCGACTTGGCCTTCAGGATTCTTAAAGTGCAGCAGCCACTTTAAAGATGCATGATCTGTGCGGAGGATGAATTTCCGCCCATAAAGGTACTTATGGAAATGTTTTGTCGCCAATACCAAAGCAAGGAGTTCGCGCCTGGTAACACAGTAGTTCCTTTCTGGCTTTGAGAGAACTTTGCTGAAGTAGGAAACTACTTTCTCTTGGCCATCGTGCACCTGGGAAAGGACGGCTCCAATTCCCACATTACTAGCGTCTGCATCCACAATAAATGTTTTCCCAGGGGTGGGCTACGCTAGTATGGGGGCGTTGCACAACTGTTGTTTAAGTTCCTTGAAGCTCTTTTCGCACTCACCTGACCATTTGAATTGTTTGCCTTTTTCTGTCAGTTGATGCAAGCTCTTTGCGATCCTGGCAAAGTCTTTTACAAATCGTCTGTAATAGGTCGCAATTCCCAGGAAGCTTCTCAGTTGATGTTTGTCTTTGGGTACCGGCCAGTTTCTCACTGCATCGACCTTCTCCGGATCAGTCTTGACTCCTTTGGAAGAGATGATGTGCCCGAGGTACTTCACTTCTGGTCTAAATAAGGAATACTTCTTCGGGTTAAGTTTTAGTTGCGCACTTCGTAGCCTTTGGAACACCTCCTTAAGGTTATCTCGATGTTCGTTAAATGTTTTTCCTACTACGATGACATCGTCCAGGTAGACCAAGCAGGTTTTCCACGTTAGTCCCAGCAGAACGCGCTCCATTAGACGTTCAAAGGTAGCTGGAGCATTGCACAGTCCAAATGGCATTACTGTAAACTGCCAAAGCCCGTTTCTTGCTGTGAATGCTGTTTTCTCGCGGTCTTCTGGATGGATCTGCACTTGCCAGTAGCCACTCTTCAGATCGAGAGTCGAAAACCATTTGGCTCCAGATAGTGTGTCCAGGGTGTCGTCAATTCTTGGAAGGGGGTAGCTATCCTTCTTGGTGACGTTGTTGAGTTGGCGATAGTCCACGCAGAATCTCGTACTTCCGTCTTTCTTCTTGACCAGGACGACCGGCGATGCCCACGGACTTTTTGAGCTTTCAATCAGTCCCTCCTTTTCCATCGTCGAAACCATTTCTGCAACCTCCGTCTGCTTAGCCAATGGTAGTCGTCGGGGAGGCTGACGAATCGGTCTCGCATCTCCGGTGTCGATTCGGTGTTGTACGAGATGTGTTCGGCCATACTCGCCGTTCTGTGAAGCAAATATATCAGCAAACTCATTGATTAGACTCCCTGCCATGGATCGCTGTTCCTGATCCAGCTCGCACTCTCCGAGTATATTCTTTTTCATTTCCGATATCTCCATAGGTCTAACCGGTTTCACATCATTTGCATTGGACAACTTTGTGACCGCAGTAATCGGTACGCACTTTCCAATCACTTCTCCTTGCTTTAGTTTCACGCTTTTGTGTTCCACATTGAGGACACGAACGGGAACCATGTTGTTTTTGGGTTCAACCAGCATCTTTCCGACAATATAGCACTGATAATAATTTTCTGGATCTGGCTCGACTAGGTAGAATCGGTGGCTCCCAGGATCACCTTCCAGCTTTGTCCAAATAACTGTCTCTGACGAAGGTGGTAATATTTCGTCCTCACTTACAACTGTCCGTAGAGCTGCGACGTTCTCGTTCCCGTAAACCATCGGTATCTCGACGTTCTTGTACTTTATAACTTGCAAACCGATGTCGAGTACTATGTCATGCGTCTTCATGAAGTCGATTCCGATGATGTTTTTTTTTTTTTTTTTTTTTACTTCACTTAGACACTTAGCACAGAATAAGTTTTATCCCACTTCTGACACCAATGTTACATTCAGGCTGGGATTCGTAAAGATAAAACACTATTCCGTTTAACTTCTCTAATAAAATTCACTTTTATTACACTTTTATCGACTATTCTAATATTTCACTTATTAAGTATCAGAACACTATTACTTAAACAATTCTTCAACGTTTCAAACCAATCACTTAATTTCCTCTATTACTTTTCACTTATTTATCTTCAGAAACTATTACTATCTCGAACTTTAACCAATCACTGTTATAAATCAACTGTCTCGCCCTCTTCTAAAAGCTGTCCTTTTATACCCGCTCCGCCATCTGACGAGAACTTTCTAGCTAATTCTAAGTGGTTCTAGAACAAGGTTCAGTGGTGAAATACATTTACTTGACAGGTTCCAGTCTCCAATTGGAAGTGACACTTGGGTGGAACTTGTTTGGTGACTAAGGGGTTGTTTTCACTTCACCATTTTAGGTTACACGATACATTCCACACCACATTATATACAAAAATACTTCAGCAAAATAAAAGTTTACCATAATGTACAAAGTCGCAACAAATTTCTTCCATCATTTCTCGTACGTTATTACTTTTGTAGCTGCCCATAAACTCATTTATTTTTGAGAAATATTCCCACTCCGACGGTGATCCTCCTGAAGGTCCAATTTTCTGTTTTTCGGATCTGGAAACATAAATCATTTATAGATATTTGTAACGACAATAAAACGATATCGTATGTACCTGTATTTCTTCGCCAAGTTGTTTATTCTTGTCTGCAACTCCGTTTCACTCAATGCAAGCCCGTTCTCTTCCAGCTCTGCGCACATTCGTTTATATATGTGGGAATTTTTCATGTTCCCCCTCAAAGATCACATTCCAGCTTTGTCCAAATAACTGTCTCTGACGAAGGTGGTAATATTTCGTCCTCACTTACAACTGTCCGTAGAGATGCGACGTTCTCGTTCCCGTAAACCATCGGAATCTCGACGTTCTTGTACTTTATAACTTGCAAACCGATGTCGAGTACTACATCATGCGTCTTCATAAAGTCGATTTCGATCATGCATTCGTCACATATATCAGACTATTCCTGCAAGTTTTATCGTCAAGAGTACCTCACCATACACCTTTGCTGTTGCTCCAGTTGCTGTTTTCAGACAGTAGCTGCTGGTGTTGTGCAGCCATGATTGGTGAACGATGTCCCTTCTGACTATGGATGCGGTGGCACCTGTATCGATGGTGGCCACATACTTTTTCTGGCCGATATGGGCTTCCACTGTCAAGCTTCTATTACATCGTTTGGTCTGGGAAACCTGAATTGTGGTCCTGGGGGCGTCGATTCCAGAAACCCGCTTCTGCCCCGCGAAGTTGGTTCTTACTCGTTTCCCGACTGATAGCTTTGTGACGTTCCATCCGCCGAATGCTCAAACGCCTCCTCGTTCCTAGTTCTGCAATGTGGACAACTGCCCCGTCGACGTTCGGCTCTGCACTGTCGTTGTAGATGTCCGATTTTGTTGCAGTTCCAGCAACGGATCGATCCCCTTCGAGAACTGTTACGGTCTACTACTTCTGTTCTCTGGCACGAGCATTCGACGGATGTCATTTCTCTCACGCGGTGAAATCCTTGAGATGCTTGGTCAGCGGCTTTCATCGTTAAGGCAAATGCCAGTGCCTCAGGAAGAGTTCTCTTTCCAGCCATTCGAAGAGCCATTTGCAGTTGTCTGTCCTCTATGGCTTGTGTAAATGCCTCAATAGCCATTTCATTGATGACATCCTCGCCGGCATTGGGATAAGACAAGTGCGCAAGCCGTTCAATATCAGCTTGCAACTGCTGAAGTGTCTCCCCTCTTCTGGATTCTACTGCGCAGTTGCACTCTATACACTTGCTGCATGTGGTCGTCACCAAATCGCATTTCAATAGCCTTCACCAAAGCCACGTAGTCGCGTTGTTTTTCTTCGGAGATAGTTTGAAGCAATTCTGCAGTTGTACCTCGTAATGCGAGCATTAATGCAATCGACTTTTCCTCGTCGTCCCATCCATTGGTCGCTGCAGCTGCTTCGAACTGTCTCTTATAAATTGGCCATGATGTTCGGCCATCAAAAACGGGTGGTTGCATCTCCTTCCTTCTTGGGCAGTCAGCAGAATATTCCCGAGCCTTCTGCTTCTTGACTTTTTCGAGCTCTTTAGTTATGTTCTCGATGTTTGTGCCGAACTCTTTAGCTATATTCTTGATGTTTGTTCCGAGTTCTTTGGCTACGTTCTCGATGTTCGTCTCGTGTCTGTGAAACGTTTCACTAATTTCCTCGAACTTGGTTTCATGCTGGTTTAACTTCTCATCAATAGCGTCGATTTTTACATCTAGAACATTCTTAAATTCTTCCACGGCGTCTTTTTGTGCTGCGGCAATGGAATTTTTCTTTTCCTCTAAAGATTTCTTCTGTTCTAGAGAATATTTCTGTTTTTCAAGAGAGTTCTTCTGTTCTGCGAACTTAGATTCCATAGAATTCTTCTGTTCTGCGAACTTAGATTCCATAGAATTTTTCTGTTCTTCGAGCGAATTCTTCTGTTGTTCTAGAGAATTCTTTTGTTCTGCGAACTTCAATTCCATGGAATTTTTCTGTTCTTCCATCTTGACAGAAGCAATTCCATCATAGTGCTAATATCAACGCTTGTACTTACTTGTTCTTCTGCCACGTCGAATAGCATGGTTTTTGGATCTTCTCCCTCGTTTTGGACAGCTTCCTACAGACGAAGTATGAGGTCAATTTTCCCTCCAGCTGTGGAGAGATTCCGCTTTTCTAGTTCACTTTTCAATTGGGGTATGCTTAGATGTAGCAATACACGACCCATTTTGTTTGTCTCTTGTAATTTAGAAAATCACATATTCACTCTTTTTTTTTTTTTTTTTAACTTCACTTAGACACTTAGCACAGAATAAGTTTTATCCCACGTCTGACACCAATGTTACATTCAGGCTGGGATTCGTATAGATAAAACACTATTCCGTTAAACTTTTCTAACAAAATTCACTTTTATTACACTTTTATCGACTATTCTAATATTTCACTTCTTAAGTACCAGAACAATATTACTTATGTCGTTTTCGATTTGGCTTTTCAGATTTTGATCTGAGATTTCAGATTTCTGCTGGCAAATCGAACATAAAATCTGAATTATATTGGTATGTGTGTGTATTGAGTTGGCGGCAAAAAAAAACATATTTGCACTTGCACTCGAAATCCATTTCAATTGATTTTCACACATTTATAGTACTGCATTTCGAAATCATTTAATATAAAAACTCGATCCCATATGCGTAAAATAAATAATTCAGTTAAAAAAGCAACCCTCCCAACGACAAACAATTCGTAACCGACGCTGTGTGTCATAAACATTGGTGTTAGTGCAAGTATGTGTAAAATCTGAGGAAAAATTGAGATTTCTCAAAAGTGATCTGAGATCAAAAAAAAGATTGATTTTTGTGGCAAATCGAAAATGAAAAGCAATCTCGATCAAAAAAAAAATTGATCTTTTGCCAAATCGAAAACGACATTAAACAATTCTTCAACGATTCAAGCCAATCACTTAATTTACTCTATTACTTTTCATTTATTTATCTTCACAAAC
The DNA here is from genome assembly GCA_949126925.1 of Cheilosia vernalis. Lineage (NCBI taxonomy): Eukaryota > Metazoa > Arthropoda > Insecta > Diptera > Syrphidae > Cheilosia > Cheilosia vernalis. The sequence continues at coordinate 50,399,363 of OX421358.1, forward strand.
TTTAACCAATCACTGTTATAAATCAACTGTGTCGCCCTCTTCTAAAAGCTGTCCTTTTATACCCGCTCCGCCATCTGACGAGAACTTTCTAGCTAATTCTAATTGGTTCTAGAACAAGGTTCAGTGGTGACAGATTCCAGTCTCCAATTGGAAGTGACACTTGAGTGGAACTTGTTTTGTGACTAAGGCCTGGTTTCACCAAACTGTGACTAAGGGCTTGTTTCACCATACACCATTTAGGTTACACGATACTGTGACTAAGGGCTTGTTTCACCATTTAGGTTACACGATACCTTCCACGCCACATTAATTTAAATGCGTTGGCTCAACAACATTGGCCCAACGGTATACAATGTTTGTTTTCTTATACTATTATACATAAATTGTACCTGTCTTCTCGGATTCATACTCGTAGTATGCATCGTTGTCTGGGTTGACCTCAGGGTGTTCAAGTCCGGGTCTTACTGTCCTTTGTGATATGGGGTGGTTGGCCATCTTGGTACTATCCTCGATGGTGGGTTGTCTCGGTCAAACCCAAACCTAGTAAAAAACTACTAACTACAAAGACAAAAACGTACAAAATAGGTTTCTATACCTTTAAAGGATGAAACACCTCAGCACCAGTTAATTTGAAATTTACCCAATATTTTCTCCCAAACAACAGAAAAAAACGCCGGTTAAACGGAAACGCAAAAACACAGTCAATTATATTTTGCCCTCAAATAACACGTAGCCCAGTTTCAATTGCATTCGCAGATTGCAGTGAAGTGTAAAGTTTACCTAGCTATACCATTTCGTTGTCGCCATCGCATTTACGAACACACAATTTCAATATGCCACAATAATAAGCCGTTCCACATCGCTTGAAACCAATTTATAATTAAAAAAAAAAAGATTTCTTATGGAATCTGGCATCAAGTGATTCGACACGCATTATTCCTGGACCCCAATTCTTAAATTCCGCATAGAATAATTCACCTGTCACCTGGGCGAAAATTATATTCACTTCTCGAATGAGTTGGAACTTAATTTAATTTAACTAACTTTATAATTCATTAGCAACATTTTAAGAACAACATTGACTTCAACCATCTAGTTTAAGGGGTTAAAAAAAGCTAAAGAACATTTTTACGATTTCTGTTTACATATGGCTATAACTGGGGCCTATTGTATCCATCTTTAATGAACATATATATGTTTTCGGAGTGGCGAAAACTTGTTCGATTCTCAATGAAGCAGTTAGGCGAAATCGAAATATACCCAACTATTTGAGAGACCAAAGACAGCTTTGAACGAATGGCACTATTTCCGAATATACTTATGTCAATGCGAAGGGATATCATTCAATATTTGCTTTCATTTAGATTGTTTGATTTATTTTAATTATAATCTCACTTTCTTACACAAAAATAAAATAAAAAATCGATTTTTTGAAGTATCAAACTCATAATTTCGTATACGAGATGCAAATCCGCATGGAAAATACAGACGAGTAATATTCGAAGAGAATTTCTCGTATGCTAATTTCGAGAATTGAAAAATTCAGTTTTTCGAATCGCCTCGGAGATTTTGACAGCTAAACTTATGCGAGAATATTTGAGAATTAGGGTCCTGCTGCTGCTTCAGTATGAGAATCGGATATGCCGGTAGCTCTATAATACTTAAAACTCCTTGTTGTATTATTTATTTTTTTTTTGTCTTTCATTACTCGGCAATTATATAATTTTGATTTGCTCTTGCTGTGTTATAAACTCACATGCACGCACAACCATAAGGCGTATCGCGTAAGGGAAGCTCTTTGCCTACACAAATGAATGGAGCGAAGAGAACGCGTGCAAGGAAAAAGAAAGACCTTTATTCTCAACGCTTATTTTGAAAGCTCCTTGTCTGGTAAGGCGATGAAAAATGTTGTCTGGTAAGGAAAAAATAGGGCCCACAATTTTGTACAGGCATAAAACATCTGTATAATTTATTATTTTAAGCCAAAGATAATCGAATACAGAGATATATAACTTTCCAGTGGAAAGGCGGCTGGCAACAAGCAGAAGCAGTGCCTTGATTTTGTGCGGCGATGTCGCTAGGGAACGATCCGAATCGGATTTGAATGTGTGAGTGAGCCGCGCGCTGTGACCAACGTGACCATTGTGCAATAATTTGGCACTTTTTCGAGGACTCTGATACAATTTGTTGCTACTTTACCCTTTTTTAGTTTGGAAAGGCACTTTGCAATTCTTACAAACGCTGTGATTTCCAAATGAATTTAAATAAAATATAACGCTGCTGTCTACCAGAACACGATTATAGTGTTAGGAGAGTCAACAACTGTTAAATATTGTGCGATCATTTTTAATTTGCAGAGAAGCTTTAGAAATGACACTTTTGACATCCCTCTTTTTTTTTTTTTGCTATTTTTCAGAATTTTGAAACTGTCTCCCGGATTGTTAGAGAAAGGTTATACATTTTAGTTTTAGTTTTACAATACAATATAGACTCTAAATAAATCACTCACTCTCTTTTATAAATAAAGACAAAACAACTAAATCATTAGAATTAGATATCTTTAAGGTTGTTCTGCGGGTATGCTAGACAGTACTTAAGATACAATTCGTTTTCAAATGACAAATTTTAAAATGAAAACCTTTTAGCTTTGATTTTTATTAATAAATATATAAAAAAATTAATTGAATTTTGTTTGTAAATTAATTGAATTTTGTTTGTAAATTGTATCTACTTTCAAGATCTCTTTCAATTTAGTTTTAAAAAGTCCCTAAGAAAGGGGCGATGAAAGAAAAATGTGCCTTTTTCTGACGCTGCTCCGTAAATTTAGTATTTTCTCCCAATATTCACACTATTTACGCGTTATATTTTAATAAACATATTCATTTTGAAATCACAGTTTTTGAAAACTTTTTTAAGTACTATTCACATGAGCGCAAACTGCGAGCAAATTAATTTAATGGTATTTAATTTATGAATTGAAATTTGATTTTTATACTACCACCAAAGCATTAAATTAAATTATATGTATATATTTTGAGAGATGTTCGAATCAGACCACCATTGACGGGTCTCTTTTCGTCTCTCTGCCACTATAAATCTTAGCCAGATAGACTCTCTGGTTTTCTCGAGAGTTCTTCCCTGGGTTCGATTCCTAGTGTTAGCGCTAGCATCTGTTTATGAGAGATCTGTTTCATCGCCTGGGTCTCCACCCAGTGATGCCCCAATATCTTCATTTTTCTGCCAGCCAATGCCCGACATTGACACAGTATGTGTGCCGCTGTCTGGGATTCCTCCAGGCATAGTTTTCAGGTATCATCCTCTCTAAGGCCCATCTTCCTTAAGTGGTACCCGAAATTACCATGTCCTGTAGATAAAGCCACCACCCATTTCAGTGTTCCTCGACTCATGCTTAGAACCCTTCTTTTGAGTGGAGCAGGTCGGCCATTTAATTGCCATTTTAGACTGTCTTCATTGTTCCATGGTTGACCACCTTCTCAGATGTTCTGCCGTGATCCAGTTGTAAATCAGTTGTTCAACCATTCCTCTGCCAATTGAAGAGAATGGTTCTGGTCCCAGCAACTTTTCAGCTGACCCCTGTTTTGCAAGGGAGTCCGCCTTTTCGTTGCCTACGATCACTATGTGTCCTCGTACCCAAGTCAGTGTTACTTCATTTTTAGATGAACACTTATTGAGCTTGAGTACACATTCCAGTGCCAATGATGTTGTAATGTTTGCTTATTCCATGCATCTGATCACCGCCTGATTGTCCAGTGCTATAAGGATATTTCTTCCCTCCACCTGACCCTCAAGCAAGTAGTCCAACGCATGCCGCAATCTGACGGTCTAGTTCCAGCTCTTCTGAATAGATACCGGCACCCGCTCCGCCATCCATCATGGATCCATCTGTGAAAATCACTATTTCACCACTCCTTTTTTCTGGAAGTAATCCGTCCTCAATACGAGTTTTATGTTTCCTTTCCATAATACGCACCCTTGTGATCCCATCCATAGGAATGTTCAGCTCCCTAATCTCGTTTTTGGCGAGTTCCAGGATCACCCTATGTCCATAGATGGTACCACGATTGTGCCATTTCGCATCTCGATGCAAACGAAGTGCCGTTAGGGCCGCTGTTTTCTTAATAAATAAGTCTAGCGGTAAAACCCCCAGGATCACTTCCAATGCGCTTGTTGGTGTTGTCCGTATTGCACCTGTAATTCCTATACATGCCAAGCGTTGAACCCTATCCAGGTGCTTCCTCACAGTTTTCTGGGAGGCTTTCGCCCACCATAAAACTGAGGCATATGTGATAATGGGCCTAGTTATCATCGTATACATCCAGTATGCTGACCTAGGCGAGAGTCCCCACCTATGTCCACATACACGCTTGCACTGAAGTAATACCCTTTTTGCCTCTGTGACCTTCTCCTCAACGTGGTAGTTCCAAGTAAGTTTAGTATCTAGATAGACTCCCAGATACTTGACCTTCGTGGTCGTTGTTAGTTCCGATCCGAAGAGCGCTAAGGGCCGAAATTCCAGATTTTTCCTCTTCTTAGTGAAGACTATTAGATCTGTTTTTCCCGCATTAATGGAGAGCCCTTCTTCCAGACACCACCGCTCAACCACTCTGAGCGCATTCCTCATTATATCTGCGGTGACATCTATGAATTTGCCTCTGGCCATTATTGCTATGTCGTCGGCATATCCCACTGTGTGAGTGCCAGTCGCCTCAAGTCTGTCGAGAAGAGAGTCCACAGTGATATTCCACAGTGTAGGAGAGAGAACACCTCCCTGTGTGCAGCCCCTGCTAACCCTTCCTCTAAGTTTTGAGGTTCCCGTCTGAATATTTATCGCCCTTGTATTCAACATATTGTCCACCCATCTTACCTCCAGTGGGTTAGGTTAACCCAACGTTTTTCCAAGGCTTGTTTCAGACTTTCAAAGCATATCTTATCGGAGGCACCTTCAATTTCCATAATGGTGGTCATCGCAATGCCCCCGGTATTTAGCTCTTCTTCCGCAACGCGTACTACTTGATGTAGCGCTGTTTCTGTAGACATGCCTGCCCTATAAGCATGCTGCCTACTGTTTAAGGATACATCTTAAGCGCAGTACTCTCCATGTAGTCCACCATCACACTTTCCATTGTTTTTAACAGAAAGGATGTTAGGCTAACTGGTCTGAAGGACTTTGCCTCGGTGTAATCCTTTTTCCCCGGCTTTGGAAGAGAGACCACATTTGTCTCCCTCCATGAAATTGGGATGTAGCCTATTGCTAGGCATGCAATGTATATATTTCTGAGCCTTGGTGCAATTACGTCTACTGACTTCAGATGTACTCCTCATAGTCGAGCAAAAGTCCCTCCATGATTCCCTTTTACGTCGTCGCAGAATGACATTAAGCTCTTTCTTTTTCGCCTTATAGTCATCCCATGCTTCGGGTTCCCCCTCCTCATGGCGTGATTGAAGGCCTTCCTCACAGCCTTCTTTAGTTTCTCAAGTTCCCGGCATCTCCAAGGCGCAGGATCTTGTTTTTCCACTAAAGTATGTGTGCAAGCCACTCGGTACGCATCTTCAACAGCTGATTGCAGATGCTTCAGCTGTGATTCAACGTGCCGAGTGTTTTTCGGTATTCCGAATGTCGTTAAAATCAGTTTTTCCTTTAACACTTCAAGGTATTTTGCCCTGTCCGTGTTCTTCGGAATCCTGATGTATTTCCGATTTTTTTTTTCTTTTAGGTCCATAGCGAACATCAAATGAAATGGCTCTGTGATCCAACATTGTAGCCTGATCCATTACCCTCCAATTTGATACTCTGTCAATTATCTGACTACTGCACAGGGTAACATCGATCACTTCCCTTCGTCTCACATCAACGAAGGTTAGCTCTATTCCCCTGTTTAAGATAGCTAGATCCTTGTATGATACAAATTCGAATAATGCTTCTCCTCTGTAATTATCGTTGGTGCTGCCCCACAGGAGTCCTCTAATCTTTCCTCTAAAGATCCAAGGCTCCTGTATCAGGGCTATATCAAACGAATCCTCATCAAAGCATTTAGTCATCATTGCTGATGCTGCTTTGCTGTGATGAAGGTTCAATTGAATCACCCTGAGCTTTTCCCGGCACGGGCCCACCTCTCGCCCGACTTGTGTTGATCCCATGTCCATGGTGTCTATCACTTCGTCGCCCTACCGGGTGGTTTTCCAAGTTGAGTCTTTTCCGATGATCCTTGGAACTTCACGAGTGCTATGCCCAACCCACAGAAGAGTCCAGCATCGCTTCCTCCCTTGGGCACCAGATCGTCAGCTTGGTTCCACCAATTTTGTTTTCATCATATCTTTCCACATGAGTAACCCTCCATTTAGAAGTGTCCTTCACGCAGGAATTTTGACGACACAGTCTGGCGAGGATTGTGCTTATTTTACCTCCCCGTGGTCACCACCGGGTACTGGTCTATGTCCACCCGGACTTGACTTGCTAAACTTATAAGCGCGAGTGTTGAACACGAAGAAAATAGCAACACTATAATGCTCTGTTGGATTGACTGTCTGCTCGAGTCTCAGAAGTCTTACATGAGCCCCTCAGAAAGAGGACGTACGGCGGATGAATTCACAAAGCTGAATCAACGGTGGCGTCAACAGTCAACATGGCAGATACCTCAATGGGCTACTCTGACGTATTTGGAGCTGAGGTCATTGAGGATTTTCAACACTAGTCAGGGTGTTGAAATAGAGATGGTGGCGGAAGAGCCCTTAATGGGTCAACGGCAGCTCTCACATCCCCGCAGCGGGTTACTGACTCCGGAATATCCCGGCTCCTTTTGTCCAAGGGGTCGCAAAAAGGGCCTGGTCCTCCAGGTTGGGGGTTGTACGCCGGGGTAACTGCCCGACTACGTAAAAATATAATAGTTGCGAAGCACCAACAAGCCTCGGATACGGATGATCTAACTGTTGACGAACCTGGCAAACGATTAAAGGACAACGAATTTCGGATCTGTACGTGGAATGTTAGGTCCCTTAACAGACCGCGTGCAGCCGAACAACTAGCGGAAGCCCTGAACCACTATAAAGCAGATTTAACCGCCATCCAAGAAGTGCGATGGGATGGCCCGGGCAAGAAGAAGATGAAAAACTGCGATATCTATTATGGCGACTGCTATCGGCAACAAAAACAGCGCTTATTCGGATGTGGATTCGTCGTTGGCGCCAGACCTAGGCAAGAAGTCTTAAGTTTCAACTATGTAAACGGGCGCATCACGACAATCCGCATCAAGGCTAAATTCAGCAACATTAGCTTAATATGCGCGCACGCCCCCACGGAGGAGAAAGACGACGATACCAAAGAAAGATTCTACGAGCTCTTGGACCACACTTACGAGCAATGCCCTGGCTATGACACTAAAATTGTCTTAGGCGATTTTAACGCCAAGTTAGGAAGAGAGGGCATCTTTGGTAGTACCGTCGGAAGGTGCAGCCTACACGACACCATCTCCGATAACGGATTTAGGCTGATCGACTTCGCGGCGGGGCGAAATGTTGTCATAGCAAGTACGCGGTTATTCATAAAGGCACATGGAGATCTCCTGATCAATCAACCGTCAACCAGATTGACCACATTGCGATCGACGCAAGGCACTCCTCCAGTATTATGGATGTCCGAACGTTCCGAGGGGCCAACATTGACTCGGACCACTACCTTGTTGTAGCCAAGGTACGCCTTCGGATATCCCGAACGCCCCCAAAACAAGTAAATACTGGGAGGAAGTTTGACGTCGGACGGCTACAATCGCAAGAGATCACCAGATCCTTTTCCGATCGAGTCTCTCTCAATCACTCAAGAGGTCCTATGCAGCCAGCATTAAGTATTGAAGACCAGTGGCAACATTGCCAAAAAGCCATCAGAGACGCCGCCTCTGATGTGCTGGGTTTCACCCGACCGCCACAACGAAACCCCTGGTTCGACGACGAGTGCCGGCAAGCACATGCAGCGAAGCAAGAGGCATACAAAGCGGCGCTGCAAAGGAGGACCAGAGCTGCTCGTGAGCTCTACGCGCAGAAGAGAAGAGACGAACACCGGCTTCTAAGGAGAAAAAAGAAAGAGCATGAGAAGCGCGCGATCGATGAAATAGAGAGATGTTACAACAGGAATGAGGTTCGGAAGTTCTACCAAAGGGTAAAAAGAACTTCACAAGGCTACAGAACCCGAACCGAAGCCTGCAAGGACGAACAAGGGAACATCGTAGTAGAATCGCAGTCGATGCTGAGGATATGGAAGAACTACTTCTGCAGACTGTTTAACGGCGATGACGACTTAAATTCCGCTGTCAGGCAGAATGAACCGTTCAACCTGGACGATGAGGATCAACAATACCGTCCACCCGACCTGGACGAGGTGAAGATAGCTATATCTAAACTGAAGTCCAACAAAGCCGCTGGAGCAGATGGCCTAGCCGCCGAGCTGTTCAAAGCGGCAGGCGATGACTTGGTTAGGAGCATACACCAACTCATCTGTAAAATATGGTCGGAGGAAAGTATGCCCGATGAATGGAACCTCAGCATTGTTTGCCCGATCCTCAAGAAAGGAGACCCTCTGAACTGCGCCAATTACAGAGGTATCAGTCTTCTAAACATTGCCTACAAGATCTTATCTGCCGTTTTATGTGAACGCCTGAAGCCTTTCGTAAACAACCTGATTGGTCCATATCAGTGTGGCTTCAGGCCAGGAAAGTCCACCATAGACCAAATATTCACATTGCGGCAGATCTTGGAGAAAACCGAGGAACTTCAAATCGATACCCACCACCTTTTCATCGACTTTAAGGCCGCATATGACAGCATTTATAGGGACGAACTATACAGAGCAATGTCTAGTTTTGGCATCCCTGCCAAACTCGTCCGTTTGTGCAGGATGACGATGGAGAATGCACGCTGCTCCATCAAGGTCGGTAAAGAACTTACCGAGACCTTCGATGTCAAAAAAGGATTTAGACAAGGCGATGCGCTGTCATGTGACTTCTTCAACATCGTTCTTGAAAGAATAGTGCAAAACTCAAACGCCAACACCAGAGGCACTATCTTTCAAAAGTCCGTCCAATTACTCGCATACGCCGATGACATTGACATAATTGGCAGAACGCAGCGTGATGTTAATGGCGCGTTTGTGAGTATTGAGAATGAGGCGGCGAAGATGGGTTTGGCGGTTAATGAGGGCAAGACGAAGTATATGCTGTCAACTAAAAAGGACACCCAACACCGACGGCTCGGACAGAACGTCACAATAGACAGATATAACTTTGAGGTGGTTAAGGACTTTGTCTACCTAGGCTCCGCTATGAACTCAGACAACGACACCAGCGCTGAGGTTAAACGTAGAATTACTCTTGCCAATCGCTGTTTCTTTGGGCTAAGAAGGCAATTGAGTAGCAAAGCCCTCTCTCGAACAACTAAAGTGACCCTTTATAAGACCCTTATCATCCCAGTTCTGCTATATGGCGCAGAGGCATGGACTCTATCAAAAGCGAATGAGGTAACTCTCGGTTGTTTCGAGAGAAAAATTCTTCGTGTTATTTTTGGTCCCGTCTGCATTGACGGTGAATGGAGAAGGAGATTTAACGACAAACTGTACGGGCTGTACAGCGACATCGACCTAGTCAGAAGAGTGAAGGTCCAACGACTGAGGTGGCTGGGTCATGTAGTGCGAATGGACACGAATGCTCCGGCCCGGAAGATCTTCGAATCCATACCCGAGGGAAGGCGCAGTAGAGGAAGACCGCGACTCAGGTGGCGCACGCAAGTGGAAGGGGACCTTAACCAACTTAGCGTGCGAAACTGGAGACAGCTAGCTAAAGATCGCGCTGGCTGGAGACGCTTGTTGGTTGAGGCCCAGGTCCACCCCGGACTGTAGCGCCACCTTAAGTAAGTATGTCTGGCGAGGATGACATCCTTGCTCACGCGTTGACCGGGAACAAAAATTATCAACCTTTCCACATCCTTTAGTATGTGAAGCTTGTCTATTTTAAGGTTAATTCCCTCCCATAGGTCGGTCATCTTCCCTACAGTCTCACATAGCCAACCCTTGGTTTCTTGGTTACCGCATTTGATTGCTATAATCCCTTCCTCCAAGGTTATCTCCTTTACACCGATGTCACCTGCATTCGTCGGAAGTAAGACTAGAGCCCCCAGAAGAGCATTTTTAAAAATACTCAAATGTGTTGCATCTATCCCCCCCTCTTGACTCATGTCGGCAACACCCATTCGGAGATCGTTCGCCGCTGTTTGGGCAAAGGTTTTTACGCCCTTGCCAACTTTGGTTCGTTCACCCCTAGTGTATGGCTTTGCATTATCTGCTTGCTTCGCTTTCCTTTCCATAGCTCGGTTCAGCTTTCGCTTTACCTTGCTTGGTCCGGGTTGCTCGGCATTGCATGATTTCTGCTTTGCTGGCTGACTAACAGTCCGTTTTACATGTTGTCCATCCACATAACTACTGCAGTGTGGTGCCTGTAGACTGACCCCATGTTGAACAGACTGTTCGTCCTCCTTTCCGCCTTCCGTCCCCTTCATCGCAGTTTCGGGTAGATTCATGGTCCCGGAACATTTGAACCGTTTCCTAGATCCTTCGTCTTCTGGAGAGGTTTCGGTTGACGTCATATTGGCAACCATTTCAGTCAACTCATCGACCGTCTTGTTTATGCCTTCCGCCGAAAAAGATTTAGCCAAGGCCAATCTTTGTTTCCTTCTGAGTCTTTTCATCCTTTGCCTCCACTCAGGATCGAGCCTTTCTTCCTCTTCCAATTCGGTTTCCGCAGTTTCGGCTGACCTCTTGGCGCATTTCTGCACCGCATTGTCCACCTCCACTGACGATTGGTCCGCTAACCCTTCTGGTTTCCCATTAGAGTCCACTGACCCATCGAGCTTATTCGGGTTCATTCCAGCGCCTTCCAGCACCTTCTCGACCCCTTCCACCTCGTTTTCCGAAGGCACGTTATTTTTATATTTATTTTTATTTATTTGGTCCATATGTTGTGTACCCACTAGTAGGGGAGAATTAAACAGACCGAATAGGCAGAAATCCCCAATACCTATCCTACTCAACTACAATACAACAGAGGATTGAGCTGCCCCTGAGGAGTCTCCATTAGCGGTTCAATTATCCCTGAACCCTGTGAACCAGTAGTTTTACCTACCTTGTCACAGCCCCCTCGACATTGCAGATCAGCCATCTTGGAGTTAAGGGTTGATCGATTGATCGGATTGGATCTTGGTTTTTCAATTCACATTCAGCTCTACCAGAGGAGTTGGGCCACTACCCTGATCTAGCATCCTGTTCCTCTACTTAAGCCGCCCCACCACGACAAGGTGCCCAATCTTCGGATAAAGGTAGATGAACTTACCGACGGATTAAATTAAATTAATCTAAAGTCTAATCTAAAATAATCGGACTCAATCGATTTAAATAGCTCAATTTACAATTATTACAGCAATTGAAAATTCTTGCAGCGAACTGTCACACTTTATTCACAATCCACATAAAACATTCGCGGATCCACAAAACCCTCGAATGAAAAAATTCTATCGAAGTAACATTGAACAATGATTGAAGTGATTGAAGTGTCAAAAATATTCGCTTGTTCGCAGTTCGTTCGCAATTGGCTCTCATGTGAATAGTCCTAAAATGTGTGTTCAGGACTTATCATTCTAATTTATTTGTATCTATGATTTGATTAATTGTTTCTTAACCTTACTTATTACTCATTGCTGTTACTCACTGTACCTACTTGATAATGTCCTATGTTTGCTTAAATTATGTATTTTGATTGTTATGCTCCAGTGATCATGATGCACCTCACACACATTATATGCTTGCGCACTTGCACCGGTACCTAATTTTGGGGTTTTTATCAATTCGCTTTTGGTGCCATTTTCGCTAATCGACAAGTGTGCTAACTGCTGGCATATTCTCGTTCACTTCGAAGAATATCCCAGCAGCGAGAACATTATCATCATTGTTAAAGTTAAATGTATTATTTTTTCATGTAAAAATTCAATTAAACAATTTAATAGATTTGAATTCACGTTTTGAATTGAACATTTGGTAGTGCGCGTCATTATTATCATTATATTAATACGTGAACATCCGAGCTTTTTTGGTATTTAATATGAATTGAGGAGAATGAAACTTATGTTATTTGAAAGGTGCTGTGCCATAGATGTGCACAAACACAAAATAGTGGTTATATGTCGCCATTAAGACTGGTAAAATTAAGTTATGAGTTCCCCATACAAAAAAAAGCATTTTGGTGACAATCAATTTGTCGCCGTCATGTTTCCATAGTAACGTGTTGAATCATCTTAGATTAGAACCTGTCGGAGAGAATCATTAACCCATAAAGGTATGAAATTTACCTGCCCCTAAAAATAAGCAATAATTGTAAGAAATTTATTTAGGGGAATTATTTATTATTTGTCGCCACCATATTACCATAGTAACGTACCTATTTAAATATAAATCATATTAGATTAGTGTGTGTTTCCGATGGAGTAGCTCATTTACGTATTTTTCAACTTTCTCCATTACGTAGTAAGAGAAAGATATTACACCTTAGCCCGCACTTTTTCTAGAATGAAAAACGTGAATTGCAGTTCGATAGACATTCGTTTGTAGTTGTTTGTAGTGAAATTGTTTTCGTTTGTAGTTCAACCGTTAGAAAGTTAGAAGCATTAGAAAAAAATTTCAGCCCGCACTTTTGGCTTTTTGAAATAAAAACTAGCCAGTTGCATTCGAAATCGTTTGTAGTTGTTTGTAGTGAAATTATTTTTTAACAGAAATGTCTTATTTCCGAGATATAAGAACATTTGTGTTTGCACCTGTAACTCCGAATTTACAAAAAAGAGAAATAATTTAAAACCACTGTTGCATAAAGCATATTCTAACTTAAGTAAATGCATTTAAAATTTCTGAATTCACTTAAGCATTACTTAATAAAAAGCAATCAAAGTCAAAAAACGCATCCCTTTAGAGTTGCATCCATATATGGGCTTCCCAACAACAACAAAACAACGGTAAACACATTTTCGCAAAGCACTCATCTGTACCCATCGACATGAGTCACTACTTGTCAATTAGCAACAACAACCAATCAATAAACCCCGATTTTATCCAACAATTTTTTCTATTCCTTCGAATAACATTAAAACCTAACACCTTTGAAACAGTTTATAACAACAAAAATGCAATTTCTGCAAAGCCTCCTAACGAGTTATGAAGGGTGAAATATGTTTTTTTTCTAATGCAACAACCCACCCTCTTCTAAAAAAGTGATCCAAAATCGTTTTCCACTGAACTGCAATGGAAATATCGGATCGCTTAAAAATGGGTCAATTTAGACCATTATAGGCTCCCCTTAAATTGCGAATAAAAAGTGTCCAGTAATGCGGGCTGTCTTCTATTTGATATCATAGGTAGAAAAGGGTTCAGAGAATAGAAATGCAAAGTTTCATCGTTTGTAGTTCAACAGTTTTTGAGTTATGGGGACCTTAAGTTAGAAGCCCAAATTTTGCTTAAATTTCAAATAAATCATAAACCGTTAAGCCGATTGGTATAATTTGAATTCTATTAGATTAGTAATGGCAAACACTTTCGACACAGAAAATTTCATCGCTCTGCTTGCCACGGTTTCGGAGATAACAAGGTTTTAAGGGATTGAACATTTTTTTTTTCAAATGGTTCTAACTTTCTAACGGTTGAACTACAAACGAAACAAATTTCACTACAAACAACTACAAACGAATGCCTATCGAACTGCAAACTCAGTTTTTCATTCTAGAAAAAGTGCGGGCTAACTTCACAAAAAAAATTAAGCTGCAATTTCGCTTAAATTGCATATAAATCCTAAACCGTTAGGCCGATTGATACAATTTTTGTTTTATTAGATTGGTGAGGTGGAAAACTGTTGAAATAGGAAATTTCATCACTCGGCAATGTACCGTTTCGAAGATAACGCGGTCTTATATCGCCTGCTTAAATTGCTTATAAATTCTTTTTGGTTTGGTCAATTTCGACATTTAAGGTTTTATTAGATAGAGCACATATGCTTTCTAACAACCAACTAGTTTTTGTCGTTTGTAGTTGTCCAGCATTTGAAATATCCGTCCCCTTAAATCAGTCTGCGAAGACGATTTCAACCATTTTCTTAAATTTCCTATACATCGGTATCTATTGATAAGAGGTAATTTTTGTTGCTCCATTAGATACATCTAACAGAAAGCATTAGAAAAAATTAGATTTCACTATTTTGAGTTGCTTAATAACTGAAATATGGATATGAGTTTATATGACGAAGTAGTGTTCGCTTAAGTTTCATCTAATTTTTTTTCTTTGTGATAAAATCACAAAATTTGAATTGGATTAGATAGTCAGGAATACAGGCTTTGCAGAAATTGCATTTTTGTTGTTATAAATTGTTTCAAAGGGGTTAGGTTTTAATGTTATTCGAAGGAATAGAAAAAATTGTTGGATAAAATCGGGGTTTTTTGATTGGTTGTTGTTGCTAATTGACAGGTAGTGACTCATGTCGATGGGCACAGATGAATGCTTTGCGAAAATGTGTTTACCGTTGTTTTGTTGTTGTTGGGAAGCCCATATATGGATGCAACTCTAAAGGGATGCGTTTTTTGACTTTGATTGCTTTTTATTAAGTAACGCTTAAGTGAATTCAGAAATTTTAAATGCAGTTATTTAAGTTAGGATATGCTTTATGCACCAGTGATTTTAAATTATTTCTCTCTTTTGTAAATTTGGAGTTACAGGTGCAAACACAAATGTCCCTATATCTCGGAAATAAGACATTTCTGTTAAAAAAGAATTTCACTACAAACAACTACAAACGATTTCGAATGCAACTGCCTAGTTTTTATTTCAAAAAGCCAAAAGTGCGGGCTGAAATTTTTTTCTAATGCTTCTAACTTTCTAACGGTTGAACTACAAACGAAAAAAATTTCACTACAAACAACTACAAACGAATGTCTATCGAACTGCAATTCACGTTTTTCATTCTAGAAAAAGTGCGGGCTAACTTCACGTAGGTAGATATTACTACCTATTTTCGTACAAAATTTCGAACTCGAGATATTAATCAATTCTTATATTACGATGATAGAGGAACTCAAAAAAGTGGGTCGCAAAATTCTGTCCGGTCTGTCCGTTCGTCCGTCCTTTCACAGGCCTACAGCCTAAATGGCTTCCCGGATTACATTCAAACCTCGGATTTGGAATTTTTGGGCCTACAGTTCGGGGACTTTTTTTTTGCAAGGTATCCTTAATATTAATGGTACTTCCCATATAACATTTTCGTACCAGTTTGATTTCATCGAAAACGGCTCTAACGATTTCAACCAAAATTAATATTTAAGTTTAAGGTGAGGTTACCATGACTGCGTACCCAGTTTTTGGCTAAAAATTCGAACAACGGTACTTTTGAAATTTCGACATGTCTCGAAAACCGTATATACGATTGTAACAAAAATTAATTTCTAAGGTAATGTGGTCATTTATAACTTAATAGCAAACTTAGTTTTTCTCTATATTATCGTACAATGGATTTTTGAAAAAAGTATTTTTTTCAATTTTTTTTTTTTCACTTTGCCGGAAAACGGCGACCAAAATGCAAAGTTAGAGTCAAATGGATGTTTTCAAAACTATTGGGTCCTCAATTTTCGATTTGCTGAAGACTCTGAAAGTCAGTCAGACTCGCACTAAACGAGATAGTTTCGTGCGACCCAGTCGTTCACTTTATTTAACTTTCTCTGTTACATAGTAAGAGAAAGATATTATTTTCGTACAAAATTTCGAACTCGAGATATTAATCAATTCTGATAATATTTCGATGATACAGGAACTCAAAAAAGTGGGTCGCAAAATTCTGTCCGTCTGTCCGTCCTTCCACATGCCCACGGCCTAAACGGCTACCCGGATTACGTTCAAACCTCGGATTTGTAGTTTTTGGGCTTACAGTTCGGGAGGTTTTTTTTTGCAAGGTAACCTCTAATATTAATGGTATCCGATACAAAATTTTCGTACAAGTTTGATATGATCGAAAACGGCTCGAACGATTTCAACCAAAATTGATATTTAAGCTAAGTAGGTGAGGCTATCCAGTTTTTGGCTACAAATTCGAACAACGGTACTTTTGAAATTTCGACATATCTAGAAAACGGTCTATACGATTGAAACAAAAATTAATTTCTAAGGTATGTGGTCATTCATGACTTAAAAAGAAACTCAGTTTTTCTCTATATTATCATACAATGGATTTTTGAAAAAAAGTCATTGTTTTAATTTAGTTTTTTTCAGTTTACCGGATAACGGCGATAACGATTTTGACCAAAATGCAAACTTAGAGTTAACAGGATGTTATCAAAACTATTGTGTCCTTAAGTTTCATTTCGAAGCACCGAAAACGCTAATTTTAAAAACTGCTCATACCTATCTCGAAAGCCCCATCTTCGATTTCGATAAAACATTAAAAACGGAGTACCTAATGCTTACATCCCGAACAATAACTTATAATCGGTTTTCAACTAAATAGTTACGCAATAGTATTTTTCAAACTAAACATTTCAATATTTGGTACTGTTTTGTCTGGCAAATTTTACAAAAATCGCTATAACGATTTTGACCAAAATACACATAAAAGATAATATAAGTATTCTCAATAAGATCCCGAACTGAGTTTTTCAAAATTTCTAATAGTGGCGTGTTATAAATATTTCACAAAAATTATTGCACAAACTAATTGCCTATTAATCAGGAAAATCGGCAATGCTCTTTAGGAATTCACCACCAGAATCGAGAAATCCCTCAAATTCTTGACATCGCAGGAGCTTTTGATAACACCAAACATTTCCAAATGTACAGATGCATCCCTACTATGGTTCATCGTAGTAAATGAACTGCTGAACCTACTCAGAAATGAGGGCGTCTATGTCCATATGGATATCTACCCTAAACGAGAAAGTTTCGTGCGACCCAGTCGTGCACTTTATTTGGATATATTGTAGATGTCGCTCTTTTTGTTTCGTTTATAAAAAACAACACTCACCACATCAGCATCAAAGATCATTACAGAGGAAGTGTTCCGCTGCATCGTCGTCCTCTCCACAAGCAGGACAGATGGTGGTGTCGTTCAAGCCCAACACATTCAAATGTTTGGCAAAAACTTGGTGGGCCGAAAGGACCTGCAGTCAATTCTCCTGAGAGATAGAAGGAAAGACGCGGACCTTTTACAGATGTCCGGACGCAGTCGTTTGGTCTGTCTACACCCAGTTCAGCAACGCCACCGACGCTCCTCTTCACGAGAAACCCAAGTATCAATGGATGACCTAACCGCAGATGCGGACAGACCCAACGCCGGTTCAGGTCCTGAGGGAGCTTCTTCTGATTCAAGCCTGGCAAGCTCATCAGCGATCTCATTTCCCTGGATGCCAGTGTGACCTGGGACCCAAACAAGATTCACTGTGTTTAGCCTACCGACTAAGTTCAGAGATAGCTTGAGTTCAAGCACTAATTAAGAAGAGGTAAGAGGGTTAAGCAGTGCTTTTAATGCAGCTTGGCTATCGCTGCAAACGCATATGCTTCTAGCCCTCCACCTGTTTGTCACAATATAGCGCATAGCCATAAGGATAGCGAAAATCTCCGCTTGGAAGACAGACGCAAAGTTACCTAATGGGTAGTGTAGTCTAATGTTCTCGCTTTCCACAAAGACCCCAGAACCATATCCTTGTTCGGTCCTGGAGCCGTCCGTGAATACACGATGGCATTCTTTTTCTGGCTCAGAGTCTGGCCGAAGCCAGAGGAAAGTTGACTTGGTGGTTTTGTCGCAGTAGGATTTCTGGTGTCATTGCGTCAGAGGGCATATCCACAAGACAGAGGTCAAAGTATAATTCTCGCACAAGTTCTTCAAAATTCCAATGCGCGTGGTACCAAAAACCACCTCTCTTTAATCGAGAGATGGTTTTCAGCGTACACCCCATGATAAAAACATCAAGAGGGGGGACGTTCATCATACCATCTAGAGCAGAGCCCGGAGTGCTAGGGAAGGCCCCTGTGCATCCAAGACAGACCGTTCTTTGAAGTTTGACAAAAGAGGCAGTAACACGTTTCCGCGAAAGCCTGTTCCACCATACAAGCGATGCATATGAGAGAAGTGGTCTTACCATTGCCGTATAGATCCAAAGGACCCTTTTAGGAGATAAGCCCCATGTCTTGCCAAAAGCGCCTTTGTACTGCCAGAAAGTTGGCAGTGCTTTATCGGATTTTGATTCAACGTGCTTGGACCAAAGGAGCTTTCTATCGAGGATTACTCCTAGATATTTGACTTCCTTGGAGATCGGGATAGTGACGCCTTTTAGCACAAGCTGAGTCAGACCAGTGACATTCCTCCTTCTCGTGAAGAGAACAACCGTTTTTTTAAAAGGATTCACTGAAAGCCTGAGAGCAGACAGTCCTTAGGTCTGAACCGACAAGAAGAAGAGAGCCGTTAGCAGAGGGTCAACTACCATACACCATAAAAGGGGAGACAGAACACCACCTTGAGGGCAGCCCCTGTTTACCCCTGTCATGACGCATTTGCCACAGTCCGCCTCGGCAATCAGCGTCCTATTCATTAGCATTGCTTTAATCCTCAACACCAATGTTTCATCTACACCATGATGTCTGGCTGCATTGCACATACTATCAAAAGTCGCATTGTCAAAAGCACCCTCAATATCGACGAAGATACCCAACGCGTACTCCTTCCGATCAAGAGCACTCTCGATCCTACCAACGAGGTTCTGAAGCGCAGTTTCACAGGATTTTCCACGCTGATAGGAATGTTGCATCGCTGAAAGAGGATGCGATCGAAGAGCAACATTTCGCACGTGCAGCTCAACCAGTCTCTCCAAGCTTTTCAGCAAAAGGAGGACAGACTTATGGGTCTGGAGCTCTTGGCAAGGGTGTAGTCAGTCTTACCTATCTTTGGTATAAACACGACTTTAACCATACGCCAAGGAGAAGGTATATAGGCCTGGGCCAAGCTGGCGGTGAAAATTCTTTTCAGCGTCGGCATCAGCTGGCTACAACCATGTTTCAGCATAGCCGGAAAAATTCCATCCGGACCCGGTGACTTGAAACCCTCAAACGATGCAATTGCATATTTGATAGCTTCATCCGTCACCACTCTGGATGCAATATACCAGCTACGCCGCATGGTGTTAGTCAGTTCAGATGAACGCGTATTGACCTGATTTCCCGGGAAGTAAGTCTCCATCAGGAGACTAAAAGTCTCCGCCTTTGTCTCAGTGTAGGTACCATCAGATTTTTGGAGCGATTCCAGTTTACTTGGTCTGTCCCTTTTGAGGACTTTAACAAGCCTGCTGGTTGCACTTAGTGATACGACCTCTTCACAAAATTTCCTATAAGAGTCGTTCTTCGATTTACGAATCAGTCTCTTAAATTCTTTTTGCTTCGATCGATACAGATTCCAGTCTTCTTCTAAGTTGGTCTTTAAAGACCGATTTAGGAGCTTCCTGGTTTCTTTGCGGATACACTGCAGTTCGGTATTCCACCAAGGTAACGGTTTTCTACAGGAAATTTTTGTAACTGGACACGCTAGTTCAAAACAACGGGTAATGACGCCGCTCAGATCTTGAGCAGACCTCTCCACCCCCTGTATTGATCTAAGTTTGGGTGGAGTTTTGACAGAATTGCCAAGCTCCTCCTCAAACCGGGCCCAATTTGTTTTTCTCGGATTTCTCCTCTCTAGCGAAGGTGAAACTTCACAGTAGATTTGAAATTCGATGTATCTGTGGTCTGACAGAGTGATATCTGGCGATACCCTCCAATTTGTGATAGTCTTGGAATGCCTGTTGGACAGGGTAACATCGATTACCTGCTGTCTCCTGGCTGTAACAAATGTAGGTCTAGAGCCCACATTGTTAATATCAGACGATAAGGTGAAGTCCAGAAGACGATCCCCTCGCTGCTGCCCCAAACAGTTTTTTGAGCATTAGCATCGCAACATAGGATGAGACCTATCTTTTTGTACTCGCAGTACTCTACGAGCTCAACAACAGCCTTTGGTGGTGGAAGAGCTAAAGAGTCGTAGAGCCGATGCAACGACAAAGGTTTCCCAATTGCCGTTTGCGTGGTAGCTAATAGTTGCAGCAACCAAATCTTGGCAAAACAGAACCATTTGATTGTAACTGCCGTAAGGGATTTCGATACAACAAGACATGTCCTAGGTCTCTCGGACAGCTCATCGTAAAGAACGTTATGCGAATTGCTCAACACACCAAGGCCACAGATGCGATATTTCCACACCCATGGTTCCTGGATGGATGTTATGCACAAGCGATACTAGTCATTATATTAAAGCCTGAACTACATCGAAACAAAAGTGGGAAAAAGTACAAAAAAGTGAAATGCTCGATATTCATTGAAAACACACGCATCTTTACATGACATCTATGAACAAAATCCGAAGTAAGGAAGCTCAGAGCTTTTTGTATTTACATTTCAAATTTCCAGAGCAATTATAAACAAATTTAGCCGAGTGAAGTGCAAAAAGAGCTTTTGCCTTCGAAACTGACAGGAATTATATAATGGGACATGATCTACCAGCAAATCGCTAATGAATTCCTTGATTGTGTTTGTTTGTAGAACTTTAGAAAAGTGAAAGCTGGAACATGCTCGAGCTTTCCACAAAGTGAAAATTTGAAATTGAGACAAAAGTATACAGAGTGTACTATGGTATGAAGCAGGACATCCGATTTTTTCCACTTTTTTGTACTTTTTCCCACTTTTGTTTCGATGTAGTTCAGGCTTAATACGTGAACATCCGAGCTTTCCGTACGCTTTTTTGATATTTAATATGAAATGAGGGGAATGAAACTTATGTTATTTGAAAGATGCTGTGCCATAGATGTGCACAAACACAAAATCGTGTTAAGTTTAGACTTCCCCATACAAAACAGGTAGTAAAAGGATTTTGGTGACAATCAAGTAAAAGGATTTTGGTGACAATCAATTTGTCGCCGAAATGTTTCCATAGTAACGTATATAACGATCTTAGATTAGAACCTGTTGGAGAGAACCATTTACCCATAAAGGTATGCAATTTACCTGCCCCTAAAATTAAGCAATAATTGTAAGAAATTTATTTAGGGGAATTTTTACTATTTGTCGCCACCATATTACCATAGTAATACCTATTTAAATATAAATCATCTTAGATTAGAGTCTGTTTCTGTTGGAGTTGGAGCAGCTCATTTACGTATTTTTTTTTCGATATGTTGCTCTTTTTGTTTCGTTTATAAAAAACCATAGATAAATAATGAAAATAATTGTAGTACGTTTTTTAATATACATACTAATGGTCGATTTTCGACCACAAGCGATACTAGTCATCATATTAATACGTGAACATCCGACCTTTCCGTACGCTTTTTTGGTATTTAATATGAAATGAGGAGAATGAAACTTAAGTTATTCGAAAGGTGCTGAGCCATAGATGTGCACAAACACAAAATCGTGGGTATATGTCGCCATTAAGACTGGTAAACTTAAATTGTAACTTCCCTATACAAAACAGGTAATAAAAGGATTTTGGTGACAATCAATTTGTCGCTGTCATGTTTCCATAGTAACGTATTTAATCATCTAAGATTAGAACCTGTTGGAGAGAATAATTAACCCATAAAGGTATGCAATTTACCTGCCCCTAAAAATAAGCAATAATTGTGAGAAATTTATTTAGGGGAATTATTTATTTTTTTTTTACGCCACCATATTAGCATAGTATACATAGATATAAAGATATTCGGCCTTACCAATAATGAATCACCAATGTCGACAACTAGTTAGATGTCAGCTTTAGTAAAAATGTACAGCATTTATGAAATGGTACCAATAAACAATTAGACCTCCACAATTACTAGTCCGACAACTTTCTTAGAATCTATTACATTTGTTGTCATTGCAGAATTCAAATTTCATAATTTGTTTTCGTGAAAAACAAGGTCAATGGTCTCTTTCACACAGAGGATTTTATTCTAAAAGTAGGAATACATAAATTACAATTAAATTTGCCCAACACATATCTTTCCAATGCTCTTTGGGACGTATTATAAGCAAAAAACAAAACACAAAATAGGAAATGCACAAAATATCCGCTGATCTGTCAAATATCATATGCAAATCAGTAATGCCCTATCGTTCGATCGGACACAATTTTCAGTACTTTTATGGTACGCTTTCCATTGTTTTCTAATACTACCTCGCGATTTCTTTATGAGTGCATTTGTGTCGTTATAAAATCTCTTTCAAATTATTCAATAAACGGAGCACAGTTTATTTGAATGGTTTCATTTATTCGTAGGCCGACGATGCAAATCAAACCTTATTAATGGTCTAAACATCGTAATTGCGTCGTAAGCAAGTGAATATTTTTGAAAATAGAAATAATAGCTGGCTCATTCATTTCAGAATAAATTACAATAGCACGTAGGAAGCGTTTTAATAACTTATAGATTCCGGGTTTGAAAATAAATACAATTTAACCTATAAAAAATTGTAAGGCTTAGGTATATATTACTGAATTCGGGAAATTTAGAAACCGACAAAAGTTGAAATTCGAACTGAAAAATATAAAACGCACATTTTTATGCACACATAGGGCCTTATGCTACGTTTCCACCGGACACTAATCGCGAGATTTAGGTCAAGAGATTACAAATAAATCCTGAGGTGTTTCCACCAAAAAAAACAAGATTAACTTGACGTTTCACCAGATGTTGTCAACTTCTGCCAAATCGAACAACCCAAAATTGTGATAATAGGAAAAAAATAAAAAGTTTAAATTGATAAAACATGAGTTCCGGAAAGCTTTAAATATTATTAGCTAAAATTTGATTCTACAAAATATACTGAAAAGCTTGATTGTTGCATTTTTAGAAGAAATCGCAAAATTACAGAAAAAAAATTCGGATATATTTTTTTTTTATGACACAATGTCAAATAAAGCTCTGTTTGCTTGGTATTTTTGACATTCCGAGCTGTAGAGAGTGTGTTCACAAACCGGACTCTACATGTAAATCTGGTCAGTTTAGGAGATTAAATCCAAATCTCCTTTTTATGAGATTAACTTTTGTATGATAAATCCCGAGATTTATGCGGGATTTACGGAAATTTTGCTAAATCTCGCAGATAATCTCCGGTGGAAACATAGTATTACCAATAATCAATTTTAATCTTCACACTAAATATTTCCTAGGTCACAATATGCAATTTTGTATGGGAAATTTCGCCATTGTGAGTTCGAAAAACTTAACCTGGACACTAAAAATGATTATTGGTACCGCGGATATTCTCGTACTACCTGTTAGGCTGTTACCCCCCCAGAAGATAATAAACTTGTTATTTTGCATGTATTTTGCTGAGTGCTCATAATTCTATTTTTATAACTATATTTTCCGCGAAGTGAAACTTTTCACACCAACCGTCTCATTAGAGATCCTCATTCTCTGTAAACAAACACCTTTTGCAAAGAATTTGAAAAGGGTTAGGTTGCAACAAAATATCTACCTGAGTCGCCTAAGGTACTGAGAATTGTTGCAAAAAGGTATGAACCGTCCAAACTTAAGTAAGAAGATATTTTATTCTGTTTGCGACGACTGTCAAGAAAGTCTTGAAAATATCCCAAACTTATATAAAATTTAGTTTTTATTAAGCAACTATTTAAAAAGGAAAACCGATCAAAGAGCAAGAACTAGCGGTAAAACAAGATAAAACGAAAAAAAAAAAAACACAGAAATATATGCTTCACGTGTTTAGAAATAAAACAAAAATGCAATATTTTTCAATATTTTGCATACATTTGTACAAATTTGTGTTTGTTAGACTTAAAAACCATTTGCATAGTTGTATTGCAACGAATAAAATTATAAAACATTCACAATTTACTAAAATTAATTAATAATTGTAAACGCTTAGGCTGAACAACAGCGTATTAAATTCTCTCCTATTACGAAATTTAATACCGTGATTTAGCACGGTTGGGCAACACTTGTCTTCAAAATGACATAAGGGAGGATTTATTTAGCTAATGTCCGAGATAAACATGGCTTTCTCAACACTACATTTAACCCTGCAGTTAGCAAAAGTCTGGCAACTATATTTGTTTATTGGTAAAGGGATTTTGGAAAGTGTGGAGTCTTTTCGTAAAGTGCCAGACTAAAGTCGGGTTTTTGTACAAAATTTGGAACTCGAGATATTAATCAATTATGATATTACGATGATAGAGGTCTGTCCGCTCTGGTCCGGTCTGTCCGTCCTTCCATAGGCCTACAGCCTAAACGGCTTCCTGGATTACGTTCAAACCTCGGATTTGGAGATTTTGGGCTTACAGTTCGGGAGGGTTTTTTTTTTTGCAAGGTAACCTCAACATTAATGGTACTTCCCACATAAAATGTTCGTACCAGTTTGGTTTGGTCGAAAATGTCTTTAACGATTTCAACCAAAATTGGTATTTAAGTTTAGGTAGGTGAGATTACCATGACTGCGTACCCAGTTTTTGGTTAAAAATTCGAACAACGGTCTATAGTCTATAGTCTATGCGATTGTAACAAAAATTTATTTCTGAGGTAATGTGGTCATTTATAACTTAGTAGAAAACTCAGTTTTTCTCTATATTATCGTACAATGGATTTTTGAAAAAAGTCCTCTTTTAAAATTTTTTTTTTCAGTTTTCCGGAAAACAGCGATAACGATTTTGATGTTGTTGATGTTTTCAAAACTATTGTGCCC
The DNA here is from genome assembly GCA_949126925.1 of Cheilosia vernalis. Lineage (NCBI taxonomy): Eukaryota > Metazoa > Arthropoda > Insecta > Diptera > Syrphidae > Cheilosia > Cheilosia vernalis. Next base: position 50,424,198 of record OX421358.1, read on the forward strand.
TCAATTTTCAATTCGAAGCACCGAAAACGCTAATTTTAAAAACTTACGATAAGACTTAGAAAACGAAGCAATGCTTACATTTCGAACAATAACTTATAATCGGTTTTCAACTAAATAGTTACGAAATAGTATTTTTCAAATAAAACATTGCAATGTTTGGTACTGTTTTGTCTGGCAAATTTTACGAAAACCGCTATAACGATTTTGATCAAAATACATTTAAAAGATAATAAGTATTCTTATGATTCTCTTAAAACTCTGGGGCAAGAGTGGTGTTCTATCGCCCTGCTATGGTGCATCGTAGTAAATGAACTGCTATAAACATACTCAGAAATAAGGGATTATATGTCCACATGGACACTCTTAACGAGAAAGTTTCGTTGAACCCAGTCGTGCACTTTATTTTTATATATATTATTGATATCGCTCTTTTCTTTTCGTTTATAAGTAAATAACGAGAATAATAGTAGTACTTTTTTAGTATACATTCTTATAAAAGGTATTGTCGATTTTCGACCACAAGCGATACTAGTAATTATAATTCCTTATCACAAATTGTGGTCCTTCAAAACCGGGTAAAATTTTATTGAACAATTAAACTTTAAACCAAATCCGCTCTATATAAAAATTCGTAGAACACGTGTACCTATCAGTTTTCCTTTGCGAAAGAAATTATTTTGTGACGTTAAAGTGAAAAATTAATGCGATGAAAAAGAAGATTGGTACAGTCAAAGGTTGCATTACTCGGTCGGTAAGTTTTGCTGAATCTATTGGTGATAGAGTTGACCTAGAACTATTATAACTCCGGTTAGCAACTCTCGAGGACGCGTGGAAGCAGGTTCGTGAGTTTCAAAAAAAATTGCTTGAGTTCGCTGATGATCCTAGTTACGTAGATTCAGACGCAGATATAACCGAGTATGAATCAAAATATTTTATGGCTCAATGTGCAATGCTAAAAGTGATTCGCGCGCGTGTTGCGGGCTTGGATCCTGCGTTAAAAAACACTGATTCGGTGCTGAACAGCTAGCAAATCAACAAACATCGTATCTAGAAACTTTTGCGAAAAATTCACAACCAGTATCGGTAGCCTTACCAAGCTTACACATTCCTAGTTTTTCTGGAAATTATAAAGAGTGGCCAGGGTTTCGAGATCTGTTCCTTGGATCTGTAGATATTCCAAAAAACTTATCAGGCACTCAGAAATTTCGATATCTAAAATCATTTCTTTGTGATGATGCCGCAAACTTAGTTCGTCATTTAATTGTTTCGGATGCAAATTACATACATAGGTGCTTGGGAACGTCTAGAAAAGCGCTATGATCGGTCTAGTTTAGTTGTAAGCTCACACATACACGACTTTCTTTCTTTGCCAAAAATGACTGGAACCAATGTGGCGTCACTTCGAACAATTTCTGACGGTGCAGACGAAACGATTCGAGCATTAAACGCGTTAAATGCAACATCTCGCGATCCTGGTTGATTTACCTGATTCTTCTCAAACTCGATTAAGACAGTAAGTAGGCATGGGCGCAGGAAGTAGGCACTCGTTATAACTGCACCATTCAGGAGTTATTAGATTTCCTGCAGATACGACGTAATGCATTAGAGGCATGCCAAAATCTTAATTGGTCGGTACCATCGTCGCACTGTAAAAATCCATCTTTGTTTCGAGTGGATTGTCTTCGTTGGAGTGTCTTCAACAGAAGCAGGCGCGTTTCCAAAATCACTTCGAACTTACCCAGTCACTCCTTCGACTCTTCATCGTATCCACATATGCAGGATTTGGATCTAGCTGATCCTGATTTCAATCTTTCGCGGCCAATAGACTTTCTCCTGGGTGCAGATAAACTGTGGCACATCTTAAAGGGCAACCAAATTAGAGGTGCAAACGGAACACCTGTTGCCAAGGAAACGTCGTTTGGTTGGGTTGTAACCGGGGAGCTTTAACCGATCGGTCTGAAATAGCTTCATCTTTGCCTTCGCTTCACTCCACTCTCGACATCGACAATCTTCTACACCGGTTTTGGGAGTTAGAGGAGGTTAATCCTGTGCTAGACAGTTCGGTTGGTGAGGATCTCGCAGAAACTCACTTTCGTCAAACCTTTTCCCGCGCTCCTGATGGACGTTATTGCGTTCAACTCCCCTTAAAAAATGCATTGCCAACCTTTGGTGATACACTTTCAGCGGCTGTATCGAACGTCGTTTTACAAATCATCCAGATTTATTTCGGATGTACTCAAGTTTTATGCACGAATTCCTTGATTTGGGTCATATGATACGTATTCCATCCAATGAAGTTAATACTTCGGGTCATACCTTCTATCTCCCTCACCACTCGGTACTTAAACCAGATAGTTCTACTACAAAATTGGGTGTAGTCTTCGAGGGTTCTGCAAAGGACTCTTTTGGGAACTCGCTCAATAGCACACTAATGATAGGACCATCAATCCAGAGGGATCTAGTTGGAATTTGTTTGAGATTTCGGCAATATCGCTACGTTTTCACAGCCGACGTGGTAAAAATGTTTCGGCAGATTTGGGTGCATGAAATCCGCACAGATTTTCAGCGCATCGTCTGGCGCGAAAGTTCAAGCGACGAAATTCAACATTACCGGCTTCGCACTGTCACATATGGTACAGCATGTGCTCCGTTTCTGTCAGTTCGAGTTTTAAACCAACTCGCCAATGATTATCGTGGTGATTATCCTAACGCTTCAAATGTTTTGCTCGATGATGTGTATGTTGACGACGTGATGACAGGAACTGACTCAGTTGAAACACTTTTAAAACTTCAATCTGAGCTAATTTCCTTGTTATCTATGGCAAAACTCACTCTGCGAAAATGGAGCTCTATTTGTTGGACACTTCTGTCGCAGTTGCCAAATGAAGATTGTGAATATTCAGTCATCGACCCCGAAGGATCCAATAAATCGGTAAAGGTTCTGGGAATATATTGGGACCCAGCTCGGGACGAACTATTTTACAAGCTCAATTCACATCTTCCAAATACCTCATCGACTCGACGAACCCTTCTTTCAGAAATTTCTCGAATTTTTGACCCTCTTGTACTACTCGCACCATCAGTTGTTTCGTTTAAGATAATGTTCCAAGAGCTTTGGGCTCCGAAGTTTAAATTAGGGTGGGATGATCCTGCTCCATCTAACGTTGCTGAGACTTGGAACTGTTATCGATCAGAGCTTCCATTCTTCGAACACATACGTGTCCCACGACATGTAATGTCATGTCATCAGATACTATTGAGATTCACGGGTTCTCAGACGCGTCGTCGGTAGCTTATTCAGCTGTTGTATACAAACGAAGCAAATTAGCAGCAGGAGAGTTCAAGGTCACCATTATAGCTGCTAAAACCAAGGTAGCTCCATTAAAACCCACATCGCTTCCCCGTCTTGAGCTGTGCGGAGCTCTTCTATTATCTTGGTTACTTAGTCGCACTAAGTCGTCAATGTCAGTGAAAACTCTAAAAATATTTGCATGGTGTGACTCTGAGATAGTGCTGGATTGGCTATCTTCACCTCCTCGGCGATGGGCTACTTTCGTTGCGAATCGCACTGGTCAAATTTCAGACTCAGTGCCACGTAGCCCACGTAGCCTGAGTGAGAAACTCCCCACTGTGCATTCACCTACCACAGACGCCAACAACCAGTGGTCCCAGTATCGCGTCATCATCAAGGAGGTAGCCGAAACTACTATAGGGTACCAGCCACCCCAGAGAAAAAGCCCGTGGTATGATGATGAATGCGTACGTCGGAAAAAGGTGACAGAAGATGCACATATGAAGATGCTGCAGCGCAAAACAAGGGCAGCGAGGGAAGAGTATCGAGCCAAGAGGAGAGAGGAGAAGAAGATACTGCGTCGAAAGAAGAGGGCTTACGACGTCTCCCAGCTCAAGGAGATCGAAGAGTCTCGCGATCGAAACAACATCCGGAGATTTTACAAGAAAGCCAAACAACTGGCTGCTGGCTTCAAGACCGGAACGCAGGCTCTTCGAAACAGCGAAGGAAATCTAGTCACCGAAGCGCAGGGAATAGTAGATGTGTTTAATCAGCACTTCCAGCAGCTGCTAAATGGGCATGATGTAGAGAGAGTGATAGGGCAAGAAGAGAACCCACGCCCAGTCAAGTCAATGAAGAACCAATTCCACCACCCAGTATAGAAGAAGTTGGCTTAGCTATAAAAAAGCTTAAGAACAACAAGGCCGCAGGCTCTGATGGTTTACCAGCGGAGCTTTTTAAATACGGTGGTGATGTTTTGGTAGGGCGCATGTACCAAATCATCAACCAGGTATGGATGGAAGAAAGCATGCCCGATGACTGGGCTATCAGCTCCATAATGTCCCATCTACAAAAAAGGGGATCCTATGTCTTGCAAGAATTACCGAGGCATATCCCTGCTTAATGTCGCATACAAGATCCTATCCAGCGTACTATGTGAACGTCTTAAACCGTTATGCAATACACTAATCGGCACATATCAGTGTAGCTTCCGGCCCGGCAGATCGACCATAGACCAAATTTTCACACTGAGGCAAATCCTGGATAAGACCAATGAATTTCAAGTGAGATAAATAGGTGGTGAGCTATTTATCGACTTCAAAGCCGCATATGATAGCATTCATCGTCAGGAGCTCTATATGGCGATGGCCGAATTCGGGATCCCGGCAAAACTGATCCAGCTGTGTCGCGTGACGCTGGAGAACACGCGCTGCTACGGCTACGTGCAATTTGGAAGTAGCTCCTCCTAACTATTCCAAACATGCACCGGATTTTGGCAAGGAGATACGCTATCATGTGACTTCTTCAATCTCGTGCTGGAGCAGATAGTGCGCAGGGCAGGTGTCAATACGGAAGGCACTATCTTCAACAGATCCGTTCAGCTACTGGGGTATGCGGACGATATCGACATCATCGGTCGCTCCCAGCGTGCCGTGACTGAGGCTTTTACGGCAATTGACCAAGACCAAGTATATGCTATCAACAAACAAAAACGCATCTGTCCACCGCCTAGGACAAAACGTCACTATTGATAGCAACAACTTCGAGGTAGTTAAGGAGTTCATCTACCGAGGTGTAAATATGAACTCCACGAATGACACCCTAGTGGAGATCAGGCGAAGAATTACCCTAGGAAACCGCTGCTACTTCGGTTTGGCAAAACAATTGGGTTCAAAACTCCTAACTCGAAGGACGAAATGTACGCTCTACAAAACACTCATCCTGCCAGTTCTGCTTTATGGCGCCGAGTAATGGACGATAAGCAGGAAGGGAGAGCTGATATTGGGCTCCTTCGAAAGAAAAATTCTTCGTCGGATTTTTGGTCCTGTGTGCGAGGAGGGCGAATGGAGGAGAAGATACAACCGCGAACTCTATGAGCTGTACCAAGATGTGGATGTAGTCCAAAAGCCAAAACACGTCGACTACATTGGCTCGGCCACATCGAGCGAATGGACAACAATGCTCCAGCTTATAGGATCTTTGAATCCCAGCCCCCAGGTTCGAGGCGACAAGGAAGACCGAACCTCCGTTTTAAAGACCAAGCTATCGCGGATGCCAGAGCGCTTGGTCTGGCAAACTGGAAGCAGCGTGCCCGGGATCGCAGAGGATGGAAGGCTGCAGTGTCTCAGGCAGAGACTCTTCACGGGTGGGGAGCCCGTTAAGTAAGTAAGTAAGCCACGTAGCTCATGGCATTATATATCTCGTCCGAAGACAACCATGCAGATTGCGCTTCTCGCGGTATTCGACTATCATCTCTTGTTGGACATAAACTTTGGTGGACCGGTCCCAATTGGCTTCGCTCAGCCCAACAAGATTGGCCAGTATCAAAATTTGATATTACGCGATCGTCGGAATGTGAAATGGTAATAAGGGAAGAAAGAAAAGTGCCAAGACATTCATTGCTCGCTGCTTCGGAATCCAACTCCTTGACTCTCTTAATTCAAAAACTGTCATCGTGGTACCGCCTGCAACGCGTTGTTGGTTATTGTTTTCGGTTCGTGAATAATTGTCGGAAACCTTTCCCTTCCCTTTCCCTTCGCGAAATTCTAGCTGCTCGGGTTTTAACAATCAAGCATGCTCAAAACCTATCGTTCGGAGAAGACATTCAACATCTACTAAAAAATAACCAACTTCCTAAGAAATCTAAGCTGTTACGGTATGCTGCATTTATAGAGACAAGGATGGACTTCTACGCGTTGGCGGCAGAATAAAACACGCAAATATATCCTATACAATAAAGCACGCTATAATAATCTCTAATTACACAAACATATCTTTTCTTATAGTGACAGATACCCACGTTAGCACGGGTGTGTCAGAGACGTTTGCAATCATCCGTCAACAATATTGGATACTTGGCAGCCGTAATATTATCCGCAAGGTAATACATCGATGTAAAACATGTTTTATGCAACGACGTGGCCGAAGCAGGCAACTAATGGTGATCTACCAGCCGTGAGGATCCAACCAACTCGTCCCTTTATCAATGCCGGGGTGGATTATGCCGGTCCTATTATAATACCTCGCAACCCCAAGTTTCCTCCAGAAAAGAAGATGCGCCAATTTATAAAGTGATAATGGCACTAATTTTCACGGTGCGCGACGATGCCTCAACGAGATGCACAAATGCATCACAACGACATCATATCCACTGCCCTGGCACGCGAAGGCATCGAGTGGCACTTCATTCCTTCCTCTGCCCCACACTTTGGTGGGTTGTGGGAAGCGGGTGTGAAATCCGTTAAATTCCACTTACGTCGTGTCATTGGCGAGACGATACTAACATTTGAAGAGCTTACAACAGTGCTAAGTCAAATTGAAGCCATATTAATTCTCGTCCCCTATGTAGCTTATCTGACGATGATTTGAACCCACTAACGCCGGCCCATTTTCTTATAGGTCAACCGCTAACAGCTATACCGGAGCCGATTGTCCATTGGAATCTGCTGCAGAATATGGGCCAGGGGTTTTGGCGTCGATGGCACATTGAGTACCTTACCAACCTTCAAGAACGCTACAAGTGGAAGCATCAACAGCCTAATCTAAATCTCGGCGACCTAGTAGTTAGTAAGGAACCCAACCTACCACCAACACAATGGGTTCTTGGAAGAGTAGAGGCTGTTAAACCAGGAGCTGGCAGTATAGTACGGGTCGCAACCATAAGAACTTCGCAAGGCACATTCATTCGACCGATTACTAAACTGGCGGTTCTACCCATTTCCTGAAACTTTGTTCCAGGGGGGCCAAGATGTTCAGGACTTATCATCCTAATTTATTTGTATCTATGGTTTGATTTGTATTTATATAATTTCTATATTTTTTCTCGTTACTCATTGTTGTTACTCACTGTACTTGATATGACCTGTGTTTGCTTAAATTATGTGTTTGGATTGTTATGCTCCAGTGATCATGTTCATGATGCACCTCACACACATTATATCAAAGATAATGGAATACAGAGATATATAACTTTCCAGTGGAAATGCGGCTGCCTACAAGCTGTTTTCCAGAAAAATTCATGAAGTCACACACACTTGCTCATTTCTATTTTAGCATTTGTGAGTTCATGAATTGGACTTTAGTATAAGAATTCAGTATTCTCTACTGTACATTTCACTTTTTTTCTTAGTTTAATTAAAACCTTCACAAACCAAACAAATTCAATACTGTGGCGTGGAAGGTATCGTGTAACCTAAATGGTGAAACAAGCCCTTAGTCACAGTTTGGTGAAACCAGGCCTTATAGTCACAAAACAAGTTCCACTCAAGTGTCACTTCCAATTGGAGACTGGAATCTGTCACCACTGAACCTTGTTCTAGAACCAATTAGAATTAGCTAGAAAGTTCTCGTCAGATGGCGGAGCGGGTATAAAAGGACAGCTTTTAGAAGAGGGCGACACAGTTGATTTATAACAGTGATTGGTTAAAGTTCGAGATAGTAATAGTTTGTGAAGATAAATAAGTGAAAAGTAATAGAGTAAATTAAGTGATTGGCTTGAATCGTTGAAGAATTGTTTAAGTAAAACCGCATTTACATCATCACGCACGCGCAATTTTGCAACAAAACCGAAAAGAGAGATCCGTTTATCCGCAGTCAATACTATTAAAGGCGTAAGAATGAGATCACTAATCAGACGCCTACGGTGTCATGGATGCTCTACCCATAATTATAGATACGTAAAAAGGAAATAGGCACAGGTTCCGCTCACCAACATTTCTGCAATTGCTTGAAAACATTAATATTTCTGATTTGGAACATGTGAAATGAGATTGGTTATTAGTTTCAGTAAAATAAACCAACAATTCATCAATCAGTTACACGAAAAAAATAAATAATTGTCCGTTCATCATTTTCGGAAGCCATATTGTTTTATAGGAATGCGGAATTTCTTTAGTCATCGCTATAAAAATATCAACATGCAGAGCTTTCCTATAATTCCTATCACGCAAACAAGATGGCCGACCTAAATACGTGTCACGTTTTTTTGCGTGTTAGGTAATGCTGTCCCTTTCGGTCACACGGCTATTTAGTATTTAGCATCCCTTTAATTTTGCGTGATAGGAATGTGTGACCATGTAAATGCAGCATAATATTGTTCTGGTACTTAAGAAGTGAAATATTAGAATAGTCAATAAAAGTGTAATAAAAGTGAATTTTAATTGAAAAGTTTAACGGAATAGTGTTTTATCTTTACGAATCCCAGCCTGAATGTAACAATACGAAACACAAAACAATTAAGCAACGCGATACTCATAAAAGCAAGATGATTCGCGGTCGGCCATTAATGCTTTTTTGTTCGCCACACGTATTCATAGACGGGGGTTGAAATTACAAAAACAACAATGTAAACAAATGGGTTTTGGAGGGATAGACGTACGAAAGATAACCATCTCTTTTATTCATTCATCTCTGTATTATAATTATAGTATGTGATGTGAGTTCACGAATTGGACTTTGCAAGAATTCGGTGTTCTCTAACTCTAATGTGTATTTTACTATTTTTTCCAATTCAATCAAAACCTCCACAAAAACCAAACAAATTCGATACGAAACAAACACAAAACAATTAAACACCGCGATGCTTATAAAAGCAAGATGATTCCCGGTCAGCCATAGGAACATGTTTTTTTGCTCACACGTATTCCGAGGTTGAAATTACTAAAACAACAATGTAAACAAATGGGTTTTTGGGGGATAGACATAGACTAGACGTAGACGTAGGAAAGATATCCATTTCTTTTAATCATTCATCTCTGGTTTATGCGGTCAAAATAAGCAAAAGACAACTTGGACAGTTTGAAACAAAAGCGTCATTATTTAAGGGCCCAACCCATAGACTCCGTCGCCGCAACGTTTTCGACTGACAAGTTGATAGAATACACTACACACTCTCTTATGGAAGGTGACCCATAAGCAGCGCATGTGCCGGACGCCACCGGACGCGACGGATAAAGTAATGTCGTTTTCGATTTGACAAAAAATCAATTTTTTTTTTGATCGAGATTGCTTTTCATGTTCTATTTGCCACAAAAATCAATCTTTTTTTTGATCTCAGATCAATTTTGAGAAATCTCAATTTTTCCTCAAATTTTACACATACTTTCGCTAACACCAAAGTTTATGACACACAGCGTCGGTTACGAATTGTTTATCGTTGGAACGATTGCTTTTTTAACTGAATTATTTATTTAACGCGTATGGGATCGAGTTTTTATATTAAATGATTTTGAAATGCAGTACTATAAATGTGTGAAAATCAATTGAAATGGATTTTGTAGTGTGTTTATTTGCCTACATGCACATTCCGGGTGTCGTGTCGGGTGACGAGTACGGCTCGTTACCTGATTCGATACTTGGAGTGTGGAATGTGCTTTTCAGCATACTACGCTTCCCACCTAATACCTTTCAGATCACATACATTTACCTTTACTTCATAATTTGTTTCTCCACATGTACGATTCAATAAAGATACTCCAAACGATAAGCACGTCTCTTTTTTTATTCTCCGGACGTTAAAACTACATGGCGACCGTGACAAGTGACATAGTGACAAAATATCCGATTAATTAAATAATAAAAAAAAAAAAAAAAAATAAATAAAAAGAAACAAAAATGGGTAAAGAGCAATCAAAAATTGTAAACCCAAAGGCAAATGTAGTGAACGAAATAGAAATAGAAAATACAAATCAAGTTGGTGTGACAACCGTTGCAATAATAATAATAGCAATAATATGTGCCGCGAGTTTTTTGTATAAACTCCTAAAAATTTATCGCGCAAACATCAAACGCAAGTATATACAGCGTGCCGCGTCGGTGGCATCAATAAATCAAATATAAAAAAAGAAAAATAAAAAAAAAAAAAACACTACAGACATTCAAACAGTGCAACTACGTAGTAACAAATGTGCATCTTTAAATAACACTCATCATCATCTCAGCAGTAATCTGGAAGCGACAACAATACTAAATACATCTCGATAGATAAGATACTACCAGCGAAGCAACATAAAACGATAGCAGAACATATTCAAAATTCCTCATATTTACACCGAGCGACGTTTCTACAGGTACAGCCTAGAATTTTATTATGTTATAATAATACCTTAAAATTTTTTTTTATTATTAGTTATGATAGTATTAAATTAACAAATGTACGGATAATTTAGATATAGATGATTGATATAAGTGATTGTAAATAATTCAAGCCTATTACGTTGAGAAAAATAAAAATAAAATGAAAATAAAATAAGTAATCAAATAAATGACCCATTCCAATGTGCCAACAGTGGACAGACATTCTGTCAAAAATAGATGTATGTAGACAAGTGTTTAATAGATCGTATAAATGTTTAAATAAAAATATTGAAATTAAGAGTGACACTGTAGACAAACATATCAACGTACTGATAGAAAACTTCAACAAAATAAGAACAGTACTAAACGTACACTACACTAAATTAACAAAGGAACACAAAGCTGAAGCTCAAGATATATTCTGGAGTTTTAGAGATAGATTACTTAAAATTTTCACTAAAAGGAAAATTCATTTAAAAGTCCCACTTTCTCTAGAAACTGAATTGAGCTCAAATAATATCACTGCTGAAAGTAGTGACGGTGAGGAAGACGAAGAAGTAGGCTTAGAAGAATCTAAAGATCTATACAATCAGATTAATTTGAACAAAACAGATATAAATAACACTGCCAAAATGTCACAAACCAAAATTGAGTTCCTTAATACAGCGTCAAAATTAATACCAGATTTTGACGGTAAAATTGAAAACCTACAAAGTTTTTTGGATTCATTAAATTTGGTAGACTCGATAAAAGAGACTCATGAACAAGTAGCAGTTGAGTTAGTAAAAACTAAACTCAAAGGTGCTGCACGAAACCTTATTGCAAATGAGTCTTCGTTGCAACAAATTATTGCAAACTTAAGAAAATCGATAAAAGGCGAGTCAGTTGAAGTTCTGGCAGCAAAACTCATGAGTGTAAAGCAAAATAACAAGTCTGCTAACACATACGCTAATGAGATCGAGGACTTGACCAAATCTCTGAACAACGCTTATATTTCGGATGGGTTAACCATCGCGTTAGCAGAGAAGTACTCTACCCAAACAGCGGTACGTGCCATGACAAAGAATGCCACAAACGAAAAAATTAAAATTGTAATGGAATCTGGTCAATTCAATAATATGAACGAAGTTGTAGCCAAGTTTGTCAATAGTAGTACCGAAACCTTTGGTCAACCAAATTCTATTTTATATTTTAATAAAAATAGCAATTATAACAACAAAACATATTGGCATCATCTTGGTCGTAACCGTACACGCGGCCAATATCAAAATTTCAACCGTGGCAGAGGCCGTGGTCGAGGTCGAGGTAGTTTACACAACAATGGCCATTACCGCCAAAATGGTCGAGGCAACCAAAACAATATACGATATATAAATGAAGAACAAAGTTCGGAAAACTGGAACGAACCCCTAAATACTCAAAACAATATGTAAATATTACGAATAAAATACTAAATCTAAATCTCAATCTCAGCAGCTTTATAAAAGTAAAGCTGATATCAACGAACAAATTTTCAAACCTTTTAATCGATACCGGCGCAGACGTTTCAATTATAAAAGAAACTCAAATTAATGATAGTATATTCGTTAATAAAGGCACTACAAAAGAACTAAGTGGTATAGGACAGGGGGTAATTAATACAATAGGTACAGTTAAAGCAGATTTAAAAGTTGAAAATATTCTTATACCCCAAATCTTCCAAGTAGTACGAACGGATTTTCCTATACCCAGTGATGGTATACTTGGGCTTGATTTTATAAAAAAATACAATTGTGTGCTAGACTATCAGTATCATCAAGACTGGCTAATATTGCGCCCAGATAACTTTCCAGAAAATGTAGCTATACCCATGCATACATCCTCATGTCCCAATTCATTTTCAATTCCCGCTAGGTCAGAAGTGATCAGACAAATCTCAATTAATACCGAAAAAGATGAACTTTTGATACCAAACCAAGAACTTAAAACGGGAATTTATATTGCGAGTACGATAATAAACGCGAAAAAACCATTAGTGCGCATAGTCAATACAACAAATAATAATGTAACGTTAAGCAATCCCAATATTATAACAGAGGATCTGTCTAATTATAACATTCTCATAAATAAAAATTTGGAAAAGGGCCATAAAGAAAAAATTCTTGTCAGATTATCAAAAAACTTCCCTCAATTTGTAAAATCAAAGCTGACTGACCTGTGCAACGAATTTAATGATGTTTTCGCATTAGAATCAGAAAAAATTTCATGTAATAATTTTTACACACAAAAGCTACGCCTAAAAGATGAATCACCAGTATATATAAAAAATTACAGAATTCCTCATTCACAAAAGGAAGAAATAGCGAAGCAGGTTGATAAACTAATCAAAGATGACATAGTTGAACCATCAACTTCGGAATATAACAGTCCAATCTTACTGGTACCAAAAAAATCGTTACCAGGAAGTAATGAGAAACGGTGGAGATTGGTAGTGGATTTTAGAAATGTAAATAAAAAATTGATTGCGGATAAATTCCCATTACCAAGAATAGATGATATTCTTGACCAACTAGGAAGGGCAAAATATTTTTCGTGCCTTGATTTAATATCGGGCTTTCATCAAATCAAGTTAGATGAAAAATCGAGAGATATAACATCGTTTTCTACGGACAAAGGGTCATTTCGTTTCAGCCGACTCCCGTATGGCATCAAAATAGCGCCAAATTCCTTTCAACGAATGATGTCCATAGCATTTAGTGGTCTCTCACCAGAACAGGCATTTCTGTACATGGATGATTTGGTAGTACTGGGCTGCTCAGAGGAACACATGTTAAAAAACCTTAAAGATGTTTTTTCTATTTGCCGTAAATACAATTTAAAACTCCATCCGGACAAATGCTCATTTTTCGGTCACGAAGTGACATATTTAGGGCATAAATGTACAGATAAGGGCATACTTCCAGATGATAGCAAATTCAGCGCTGTCCTTAACTATCCGACCCCTCAAAATGCCGATCAAACGAAAAGATTCGTTGCTTTCTGCAACTATTATAGGCGTTTTATACCAAATTTTGCCGAGCATTCACGTCATCTATCACGATTAACTCGAAAGAACACATCGTTTGCATGGACTTATGAATGCGAAACCGCATTTCAATATCTTAAAAACTGCCTACTTAGCCCGAATATTCTGCAATATCCCAACTTTCAGAAGCAATTTTGTATAACAACGGACGCTAGCAAGCATGCGTGTGGAGCGGTACTTAGCCAAGAGTACAAAGGAAAACAACTACCCGTTGCATATGCTTCTAGAGCTTTCACGAAAGGCGAAAGCAATAAGTCAACCATCGAACAAGAGTTAGCAGCTATTCACTGGGCTATAACTCACTTCAAACCATATATATATGGAAAACAATTCTTAGTTAAGAGTGATCATAGACCACTTTCCTACCTTTTTTCAATGAAAAATCCATCATCGAAACTAACACGAATGAGATTAGATTTAGAGGAGTACGATTTCGTAATAGAGTATATTAGGGGAAAAGAAAATTATGCAGCCGACGCTTTGTCTCGCATAGATTTTTCTGAAATCAAACAAATTCCAAAACTTTCCAGTAATATTTTGAAAGTCACTACAAGGCTTCAATCGAAAAGGGATAACTTAAAGCTAAACACGCCCAACACTATACTTCACAGCCCTCAGTCTGAAAACTTAAAAATTTATGAAGCACTTAATTTAAAAGAAGTACGAAAATTTGAACGCCTTAGTCTCAAAGACTTTAACTTAAATATCACGAAAGGCAAACAAATAATAAGTACAATAAAAAGGAACGACTTTATTGTCAATGGGAAAATTGATTTAGATCAACTATTCCCAAAGCTTGAAAAAATAGCTGGTAATAAAGGAATAAAGAGATTCCAGTTGTCACTTGGTGATGAAATATTTAATAAAATCCGGATAAATAAATTTAAAGAAAAAGGAAACGCGTTATTAAAAAGTTTAGAAATTGTGCTTACACCTAGGATAAAAGTTATAAAAGACGAGGATGAAAAACTAAAAATTCTGAAAAGATACCACGATGATCCTGTTTTTGGTGGCCACCCAGGAATCACGAGGTTAGCTAATAAGATAAGAAAATACTTCTACTGGAAAAACATGACTAGAGAAATTAAAAGTTATGTCAAAGCGTGTGAGCAGTGCAAAAAAAGTAAATCATTTTTAAAAACGAAAGAGACCTTGATACTTACTCCCACACCAATAAGTGCCTTTGACACAGTATTAATAGACACTATTGGCCCATTACCAAAAACTGAAAATGGTAACGAATACGCCATAACTATAGTGTGTGACTTAACTAAGTACTTAGTTACAATACCAATACACAATAAGAGTGCCAGAGCGGTGGCTAAAGGAATATTTAATGGTTTTATTCTAACATACGGGCTCATGAAGAAAATTCTAACAGACATGGGAACAGAATACATGAACCAATTATTCCAAGAATTGTGCGATCTCCTAAAGATCGAAAAGGTAAACTCTACTGCCTATCATCATCAAACATTAGGATCTGTGGAACGCGTACACAGAACCTTAAATGAATATATAAGATCATACATATCCCTCGATAAAAATGATTGGGATGAATGGGTTACATCTTTTACGTATTGTTACAATACCACACCCTCGACAGTGCATGGTTACTGTCCGTTTGAATTAGTATTTGGAAAGATACCAAATACAATCGATTTCTTACAGCAACCTGAAATCGACCCCCTTTACAATATGGACGCATATGACAAGGAGGCAAAATACAGACTACAGGTAGCCCAAAATAGAGCTAGGCACATGTTAGAACAGTCAAAGATAACCCAAAAACGGCAGTACGATAGGAACCTTAAAGAAATCGACTTAGCTATAGGAGATCTAGTAATATTGGAAAATAATGCAGGACATAAGCTAGATAAATTATACATGGGCCCATTTAAAGTAGTAAAAATAGATAATAATCATAACTGTACGATAACAGACGAAAATAACAAAATTACTATAGTACATAAGAATAGACTAAGGAAATATCATTAGCAAAAAGCATAAATATATGTTATTTTTATAGTTAATAAAAAAAAAAAAAAAAAAAAAAAAAAAAAAAATTAATTAAATTTAAAGATAATTGATTAAGCTATTATTGTCGTTGATATATAAATATTAATAATAAATAGGTAATAATAAGTAATAATGTCTATTCATTTGTTTTCATAATAGATTTAAGATATCGAAAAAAAAAAACAAAATTAATTAAAAATGATCTTGTTTAAATAGAATATAATACCAAGATCATTCTTTGTAAAAAGGGTGGTGTAGTGTGTTTATTTGCCTACATGCACATTCCGGGTGTCGTGTCGGGTGACGAGTACGGCTCGTTACCTGATTCGATACTTGGAGTGTGGAATGTGCTTTTCAGCATACTACGCTTCCCACCTAATACCTTTCAGATCACATACATTTACCTTTACTTCATAATTTGTTTCTCCACATGTACGATTCAATAAAGATACTCCAAACGATAAGCACGTCTCTTTTTTTATTCTCCGGACGTTAAAACTACAGTGCAAGTGCAAATATGTTTTTTTTTTTTGCCGCCAACTCAATACACACACATACCAATATAATTCAGATTTTATGTTCGATTTGCCAGCAGAAATCTGAAATCTCAGATCAAAATCTGAAAAGCCAAATCGAAAACGACATAAGTTTACTTTCTACTTTTCTGTCCGTCGCCTCCGTTGACCTTGACAGTTGGAACAGCGTGAGAAGATTCCTTTTTATTGGTGGAAATATTGAGCGCGAGAGTTAGAGACTCTGTCATCGGCTGTCACCAGTGCTCTTATATTGTGCGATTTCTTCCTTTTTTTGGGAATTTCGATGTCCGAAAAGCCTTCCGTGGGAAAAAGAAAATTCTAAAAACTAAACATTGAAAAAAAAATTTCTAATTTCATCGAAATAAGTATCTAGATTTCACAATGATAATCACCACATGGAAGTACATAAAAAAGAGCTTTTTCAAATCACATTTTAGCAAGATTTTTGAATATCAAAATTTTCTAGTACCAAAATGTAATCATTATAACATTAACAAAATGCGATTTTTATACGAAAGGTTATTTAATGTGATTATTTTTCCGCACAACATAAATTTTACTTTAAAAAGTTAATTTTTTCACAAAAAATGCCTATCAAAATAATTATTTAAAAGGGAATTCGCGTACGTTAGAAAGGGATAAATTACCACGGACTCAATGGGACAGTTCGTTCCGTCAAATACGGCAATTCGTCTGAATTCGTCGACGCGACGGACGCAACGGATTCTATGAGATGGGCCCTTTAGCTCGAGCTGCGTGTGCGTACCACGGTGTCTCTACCTGCAAATTTTCTTTCATGAAATCTCTCACATTTGGTCGCGTTGAAAGAACGACAATATGAAATGAAATGAAGGGTGGGCATTTCGTATCATGAAATTTCATTCGTTGAAATGTCGTTGAGCAGAGCACATCGTTGCGTTCTCGCATTAAAGGCCATGAAGGAATTAGAAGAATTGCGGAAACGAGCTGAGAAAAGAAAACGAAGGTTTTGGGTAAATCCATTTCTGGAAAAAAGGGAAATGCACAATTTAGAGGAACATTTGTTGAAAGATGTTCTGTGGGAAGATGACGAGTTTCGGAATTTTTGCAGAATGCATATTGACAAGTTTCTTCTACAAGGAACTGTGAATGTTTACGATCCATCTTAATTACTCTTTGTTTCGTCATTTGTGTTCTTCTAAAAGGATCTATAAATGTTTATGATCCTTTCTTATCCCTTTTCGTTGTAGCTATGCATATTTTCCATTTTCTGTTTTATGATGCTTGTAAAACTATCTGGAAATGTTTTTTTCCTTGTTTAAATTTTCGCACATCTGGCAATCGTGTAAACATAGCTTTAAAAAAATTGGTAAAAGGTTCGATGACCCAAAAATAAACTCATACAACACGAACTCATTCCCACTCAGCCATCGCTGGAAAAAAAACAAGTAATAATAACCAGCTATTTCCAAGAGCAAAATCTGTCTTGATCGACATGCAAAACTATAATGCCCATGTGACTACATCCTAGATCCTACCTACATCCATTCTCTGTTCCCATTTACCATATCCTTGTAATGACTATACTTGTCTCGTTTTTATTCAAATACCTAGTTTCAGCGCTACAACCCAGACAACCTACAAGCGACCATTCGCCACTCAGCCATCGTGAAAATGAAAAACAAGTGTCAAACTGCACAGAAATCTCAGCCCCTTTCATGAAATCAATACCATGAAAGGAGCTGTGAAATACTTTTCATGAAATTGGTTTTTTCATGAAATTTGTGGTCTCCACGTGCAATCTGTCCTCTCATGAAAATTTTCATGCTAAGAAAATTGCAGGTGGAGACACCGTGTACCATTCAGCTAAATGGGTTCCTTTGCTTAAATTTAGCTCAGATAAATATTGAAGAGAAATTTGTATGGGAGCGAAAATTTTGCTCGTGCTGCGTACCTACTCCTTGACAAATTATGTATTTTTGTTAACTAATTTGTTCAGTGAAACGTTGCTCAGATACCTAAGTGGAGTCGACTGTATTAACTATTAATATTTGCATATCCAAGAGACATTCACTCATTCGCTGTTGATGGTTAATGGTTTGTGCGGTTTCTTTTCCACTATCCATTCCATTACCATCTGCTATTCAAATTTTTTATATATAAATGCTTAAACACCCAAAGAAGCATCTTCGGCTTTCTGCCGGCACGAGAAACATGAATATGTACCAGTATGTACAATAATTGAATGAAAAATGAGTATAGTCAAGGAACCAGCTGGAGAATCATTTTAGTGTAGGTTAAGAATGCACGCACACTTTTTTGATACTGTCGTAACGTCATATGTCTACAACTACAGCTACAATTTCCTTTTCTTACCTACCTTCTACCTACATTTGTTTCTTAAATTGTAAATAATTCAGTATAGGTAAGGTAGGTAAGCATTAAGCAAGCAGCAAGTATTCCGTAGGTATATAATAGGACTCCCTACCAGTGTTGCCACTAAAAAAAAGTGAATCCGGTCAAATCTGACCGAATGACCGATTTATATTTTTTCAAATCCGGTCAAAATATCCGGTCATAAGTTAAAATAAGAATTTTTGGCCAGAAGTTCGGCCAAAAAAAGGATATAGTAATATTTTTACTAAAAATAGAAAACAAAAATTAGCTAATATTATGTAGGTATGTAGTTTATTTATTTTTCCAAACTAATCTGAAACCTAATAAAATAAAAGGTCGTTGAAATGGTTTGCATCACAACAGAAAAAGGAACTTCAATCTAATTCAGTCCCCAAAATATTGTTAAGTACCTACATATTAATAGAAAAAATTTTACATTTTTTGCAAATTATTAAAAAATTCCCTTACTTCAGCTATCGGAATCGCTTGAATTATAATTTTTATATAGGTACCTCGTTTGTCCCTATTTTTCTTATGATGTTGTCATTAATAAGGCTGAATTGCAGAAAAACAAAGCAATGTCTCTAATCTATATTTTTATTTTATTCACAAAATACTGTTTTCTGTACGGAATTGTGAGTGTGTTCCTTAAGTATGGCCAAGTTTCATTCAAATTATAGAAATATGTCTTTATGTTTAATCAAATAACAATATTATTTTTCCTGTTAAAAAAGGGTTTTCCGGTTAAAAATTGTCTTCGTTCCGGTTAAAAATCGGTTAGACCGGATTTCAAAATTTTCTCCGGTCAGAGTAAAGAGATTTCGGTCAGATATGACCGGAATCCGGTCAGAATGGCAACACTGCTCCCTACTGCACAAATGACCAGCGTTACCGCTGAAGAATGTCAGAAAATATTATGAAAAGGGGCCCAGATTAAAGACTATAATCACGTATATCACAGAATCCGTCGTATTCAGATTTTTGCTACGAACCCCGAAAGAA
This sequence comes from Cheilosia vernalis, assembly GCA_949126925.1. Taxonomy (NCBI): domain Eukaryota; kingdom Metazoa; phylum Arthropoda; class Insecta; order Diptera; family Syrphidae; genus Cheilosia; species Cheilosia vernalis. Next base: position 50,443,780 of record OX421358.1, read on the forward strand.
CTAACATAGAATCCGTCGTAGGGTAAATTTTTTGCTACGTATTTCGAAATTCTGTGATAGAAGTGAATATAGCAACAAATACAGCAGCAAAAACATTTAGTTATACAAAAATGCAATGTTCCTTACAAATATCATTTTTCCATTCGCTTTAGTTCAATAAAGAATAAAATCTTACTTAAACTGAAAAAGTGTAATTTTGAAATTTGTTACAAAAATGCCGACAAGGGGTCTAAGGCTCAAAACTGAGCCAGCGGTAACTCTGCTTTGGATTTGTCATTGTCCAGCTGTCAGATAGCTATATACTATGCAATGCCAGCCAATGCGGCTTGAATAAAATTACACTACTACTACTACCCAACCCATTGCAGTGCAGCTTGCAGCAGCGATTTTTATTTTCATGTTATCGTTGTTGAAGAAAGCATGAAAGCATGAACGCGTATATAACGAGTACATAGCTCAAATCGACATTATTTTTTGTTAAATTAGAGGTATGACGGGATACTTTCGAAAGTGATTGCTTTAAACGTAAAAAAAATGAAAACACGGAAATATTTTATTAAATACAAGCGGAAGTTTGATTGTTTTAGATAAAGTTTAAAACAAATTTGAGTCAACTGATTATATTTGTATCCACTAAATATATACAGTACCTACATAATTTATGATATGATGGATGTCCCCTTGGAGGAAACGAAAGATAAGCTAATAAAGAAGAAGCGCAACCATATTTTAAAAAGGATAAAAAAACATTTTGGGATTGGTTAGTACATAATTTTAAAATAAGCTTGATTTTGAAATAAAACATTAATTACACAAAAGTTTCAGTTTATAAATATATAGCTACCTATCTAAATGTATGTATGAAGCTACTTTAACAATTTGATTTCTATTAATATATGAACATCTGGCTGTGATAAGATATCCAGCCTTTACCAAGCACATAGGTACATAATTAACTTTATTAGCATCTCAAAGAGAAAATATTACGCATACCTAGGCATTACAGGTAATGCTTTATTAAGCTGAAAGATTTAGCCATATTTTATTCATCTAATATAAAGACCAATGGTTACATGGTTTTGCCAACAATATTTTTTACAGAACGTCATTCAATTTGTTTTATTTCACTGCATAAAATAACCTTTATTATTTCCAAACAAGTGCTGGTGTTCTATCTTCAGATTGTTCGGTGATGAAAAGATGTATACAAACAAAATATCACTCAGAAGACATTCAAAAACTGTATCAGAATGTGCAGTTCTTAAGAGTACAAACGAGGATAAACATCTAAAATAGTAATTATATGTATTTGCATATTAGTTACCTTCTGGAAATTGTCACTTTCTCAAGTAATTCCTTGGTTAAATTTTGTTTAAATTCGTTATTATCTACATATTGACCTTGTTACAATTTTGGTCTAGAGGTTTTTTTGTGGTCCCATCTCAACTCAACGATTTGAAGTAGTTTCAAAATGTTTAAAATAGTCATATCCATACACATTATTCTTTATTTTTATGCAATTTTCACCGAAAGCTTTTGCGGCCCATTGTGATAACCCTTAATTACGTCATGGTATCACGTCCAACAAACAAAACTATTCGGGTCTGTTGATAAATCTTCTTAGATCTGGTCGAATGGTGGCTCCCATTTTACATATTCTGGTGAACAGGATGAGTTCGGTCTCCATCCACTTCAATAGTTCTGATAGCGCAGACACCATAACTCCACTTATGGTGGGAAGATATTTTCCTGAAACCAGCATCGCCATAATCATCTGCATAGCCGACCATCTTGATTCCCTTGTTGACGAGTGATTTCAGAAGATTGTTTATTGAAATGTTTTGTAGGAGAGAAGGTGACCGATCTCAACCTAGCTGTTTCCTAGACTATTCATTTATTTATTAAACCTTTGAACATTTAAGTCACAGTTAATCAATTATTAATTAAATTATTATTATTTTATTGTTTCATGTAGAGTTATTTTAACATTATGTTACACACTTTCAATTTTTTTGTTTTTAAATTGAAACTTGTTAACTTGAAATCAATGACATGATTGAATTTGTTAAGATCTTTCGTCAGTTTGTTGAAGGATCCATAGCTTCCATTATTTCCTTTCATATAACAAAATTGGATTCCTTGTTGTCCTCGGTCTAATATTGATGCCTATAGAACTAAGAATATAGGTGGAATTGACGTGTAAGCCCGGACTCGAAAGAAATATGATGTAAGCGTGAAAGCGGCTTTTGAGGTCCCAAGGCAAATAACGTTATGAAAAAAAAAGAAATTGTTTTTGAATGCATTCATCTTTTGAAGCTCCAGATTCTTATTTTAGAAAACAAAGAAGACAAAACATTATATCTTCTAACCTCCTATGTGGTAGATTCGATATTGGAACAGTAGTTTGCCCAGGTTACTCGTTTTGTATTTTTTTTTTTTTTCAAGACGCAGAAACTGGTGCGATATTTTGCACCCATCTTTTTATTTTTATTTTGTCAGTTTCTGCTGAATATGGTGTCATGGAATTAAATACACATGAGTAATTTTGAAACTAAACAAAAAAAAAACATTGGTCAGTTAATAAAATTAAAGAAGCTGAGTTGACCAACATGGCTACCCTGGGTTATGTCTGAGCAATTTACATAGTAGAAAATATTTTTTCTTTCAAAGAAGCCCAGTATCAGCTCTTCCTGCTTCCTGCTTTTCGATCAGCACTCGGTATCATAAAGCAAAATCTTGCACATTTGTTAATTTCTTACTCATGGGTCGCAGGTTTTTAGCCGCAACGTAAATGATGTTTGATGTAGTATTAGGCTCATGTATTGGAAGGTTGCTCGGCTTGAAGTCAAAAACTATTGTTCTAAACCGATTTCCCAAAACGAATCCACATCCTAAAAATAAATATAGGATTTTTTAATTTCTTCATATCTGATCCTATCCATCGTGTCTCGTGGATTGCGGAGATAATATCTGCTTTGTACCGCGTGATATTCAAGTTTTTGATTAGCACCTGCGTGTAAAGCGTACATTCGAGCTACATACTTCCATATCGTAGTCAATTGACGTTTCGGGTCTGGTTATCATTGTCGAGTTTTGTTATCCCAAGGCCAGGGCTTTGTTTTGACCGTAGATTAGATTTTACATTGATTGGGGGAGCTGTAAGCAAGTTGCCATATCACCTCTATCTAGAGCTCTCTCATAATCCTATCCGATTTTTGAGTGGACTGTCAGATATGTCCTCTGACTCAAGGTAAGGTTTTCCTAAATGGTTGTTTCCTGAAGTTGAAAATGGGTAGACATGGTGATGTTAAGTATTTCATTCTCATTCTGATTAGCTTGGAGTTTTCGGTATTCTCAGATATGAGCATGAATTCGTTTTTCTTTCTGTATCTGAAGATGGAGGGATGGAAGGTTTAGGATAACTTCCAGCGCTGCGAGTTGTTCTCATTGCACTCGTAGTGCATACACAAGCTAGTCTTTGGAGTTTATTGAGTCTGTCTTGTGTTGACTTTTGTTTCGTTTCTTGCCACTATACTGCATATATGTTACAATTGGTCTGGTTATGGCTGTTAAAAGCCATAACATAATTTTGGGGCTTATACCCCAATTTACCAATCAGACTTCTGCTGGTTTTGTCTGTGATTTTCATGAGGTGAGATTTCCAATTTTTTTTAGCTTTTCCCGATTCCGCCATTTTGTGATTGCAACTATGGTACTTTTTTTGGGGTTTACAGTTAGGCCACCTTTTTTGCACCAGTCAGCAACTAGGTTAAGTGCTCTCTGTAGGAGTTCTTACATTTTTTCTTCGAAATTTCGCTTGGTCAGGATCGCAATGTCATCCGCGTATTATTGGACATAGAAATCATTATTGCGTTTAGCAGTTCATTCACTACGATGAACCATAGCAGGGTGATAGAACACCCCTCAGTTGGTCTACGACCTTCTTTCGGAATAAACTTGACCGTTTCCTCTCACCAACTTTTGGTTATTCCCATTCATAGCATACTTAAAAGATATTGATAAGAAGCAGGTAATTTGTGCGCTGCCTTTTTGGAGGAGCTCTGGAAATATTACATCTTTACCAGGGGCTTTAAATGGATCAAATTAATTGACGACCCATTTTGTTTTGCCTTTGTGAAAAATTTCTTTTGACCTCTCTTTAGTCCTCTCTTGTTGGTCTGCTGATACTTCTCTGAAGAGTTCGATTGGGTGAGTCTGGTGTTGCGGCAGAATTTGGGAAGTCTGTTTCGGCCATATAGGTTTCATTCTGATTTTGCATTAATCCAATTTGATTAGTCTGCTGTTTTGATAGAATTCTGTTGACACGAGCACTGCTTCGAGTATCTGATTCATGATCCATGATTCTCTTTTAGCTCTTCTAATTTCTAGGTTATACTGTGTGAGTGTTAAAAGTATATAGCCAATACTCCATCGCGTTTGCCCTGTTAATAAGCTGCTTTGTGGATTTTCTTTTCTTGGAGAGTTTATTATTCTTACAGGTTGAATGATTTTTCTTTTTCTGGGCAGGCATGATGATAGGCGGATTTGATAGTAACATTTGGACGTTCGCAGCCAAGTTCTAGGATGTATTATTACTTTTGGGTCTACTGTACAACCTGCTTGAGCCTTAGAAACGTATATTCCCTTGTCCCTCATAAGAGCTCCTCTCACATTATAGCTCCTTTCGGAATCATTTGCCAGGTTCGTGCACTGTTTTCTTTCTCTGGTATATAAAATTCTTATTTGAGGATGTGATCCCCTATTCCGCAGAATAGTTCAGGACCTATGAAAGTTTGTGAAGCTCCCTTTCTTGCTATACTCTGTCCAACAAAAATTGTCAGTACAGGGAAGATAGGATGTTTGTCTCTCAGTCTGGTTGCAATGACTTGCATAAATCGGTCCCACTTTAAAGCTCTCACAGGGTTACCGTAGTTTGTATGATAATTCGCCATAACTCAGAGAGAAAAACTAGTAGAGTTACCATCTTCCAATCTTCTTCTTATAAATAAAATTGGTTTAGTTCTGTTCGACTTAGAATGAATTTGACTGCCTGTCTTTAAATGCAAAAATCTTAGAAACTACTGAATATATTTTAACGCACTTTTCACAGGCCTAGAGAGTATACCTAGGCCTACAATCTCCACTTTGTTTTAACTCTATATCTGCACAAATTCCGGAAAAAATTGGACAAGAGTATTTTATTTTTTCGTTTCGTTTCGTTTTTTTCTTTGCAACGCTTTGAGTTCGAAACAACTGGGAGCATTTAAATATAGTAAATAGCACCTTATAGAGGACATCTGCAGGTTCCAGTTATGATATCCATTTACTCGATAACTTAAAAGGTTTTTGAATAAATAGGCAAAATTTAAATAATTTCTTTGATTTTCACCTGGATGAGTTGATACGCACTTCATTCTCTAATCAAACATACACGCAATATAATGACATCTCTTTTGACATTAGTTTACTCTTGCCACGGAGAGGGAGACAGACATAGGTAGTATTTTGTTTGGTTTGCTAGAAAAAAAGAAAGCCATAAAAGAAATGTCAAAATAGTGATCACAGACTTTAGAAGCCGGTTATCCGACGGTTATACCAAAAAAAAATTCCTTCTATCCATCGCCAACATTTAAAAAATCCCACATTTATGCCACGAAATGTTAAATTAAAAAAAAAGTTATTTCATTAAATTTAGTCTTTTTTTATTATTAACAAATACAAGTTACAATATGCGTATTTTTTTGAGCTTCGATTTCAGCAAAGCAAAGTAAAGTAGGATTTTCAGCACGCAATTACAACAACTATTGCGAGTCCCGAAGTGTCAAGCATAGCGTAGTTGCTGTAATTGAGTTCTGAAAAACCTACTTTATTTTGCTGAGATCGAAGCTCAAAAAAACATGCCATATGAAAGCTAACAAAAATAAATACATATGTATTTGAAAATAGCTGGTATGCAAGCAACTTTATTTCGAAATGTTTGAACCGCAAACTGTCTTGCGATCTCGGTTTTGCCGCAGAAGAAAATGAATGAATTCATATATTTTGAATGACTTTTTTCTAATCAAGAAAATATTTAATTTGATCGTAGGTTGACTAATTTTTTTATTCTTAAAGCGTTTTAAGAACAAAAATTAAACAAAAAGTAAAATCCTTTTTTTTTTGTACTGTGAGGTTTGAAAAATCCCTTTGACCCTTTTAACTTATTGCCGATCTGGTATCACTGTCAAATATGACTAATGCGACGAAGAGAGATACAGACAGAGGCAGTATTTTGTTTGGTTCGCCAAGAAAAAATGAAAGCCATAAAAGAAATGTCAAATATGTAGGAAAGGTTTGTTTATCTCTGTTTTGCTTTTCAAAAAAAAAAAGTATATTCGTCTTGCTCTCTTGGTCAGTTCCTATGTCTCTCATGCATTCATAAATCCTGTACACACCTGGTACCGTGACGGAAATAAGAAGGGAAACGATTTATGCCCATTTTATTATCAACTTTCAACCCATCGGCGCAGCGGCGGCTGCAATTTCTCTTGTGGTTTTTTTCTCTTTTTTTACGCACATTAGAATCGTCTATTCTTTTATCCCGGAAAAGTGTAACAAAGTGAATAAAATGGGCCTTATTCTATATAGGGGTAAGAACTATTTTCTACTCTCTGCACAAACGCAGGTGAGTATGTGTATAGTCTATTAAATAGGAAGGAGAGAGAGATGCCTTATCATTAAAGAGTAAAGCGGCCTATACACCTCATAAACATGCATGTGCAATGCAATCATAACTCTCAGTATGCATGCACAATCAGTGATGTAAAATTAACTTTTCAGATTGTACTTTTCACAAGTTGAAATTGTAACTTTTACGATTGAAGTGTAACTGCCGTTATGGAAATTCGTAGGTATATGAAGTTAAGTTAAATATGTCCACATACTTTTTACTACATATTTACTAAGCTCTTGATTTAAAATAAAACAAATATGTTCCCTCCTTGGCCTTTAATTAAAAGAAGTCAATATTTCGAAAATATTATTGGTGACATAACATATGACCATAATAAAAAAATACATCACATTGTTTTTGAAAACAAAGGAATTCAGATTTTCAAATGATAAAATAATAATAATAGTTAAGTCCCACCTCAGGATTTATGCTTATAATTGCGCCTTGATCAATATGACTATTATTTGTGAGTTCTTTTCCAAAAGAAAACTTTCAATTTTAAAATTATGACATGCGTCATTTGTTAACAAATTCTTGGTTTCAATTCACTGAACATTTGTATCATTTGTATCAACTTTTCAATCCCACTACAGCGGGTGCAGGTATGAAAGGTGTATGGGAGCTTAAGACACTTTTGCACCATTTCATTTCATTTTATTCATCCATAAATCGCATTTTAAATTTAGATGGAATGTGGCGTGTGGGGGGCTTGGGATTGAAAGAGATAGGGTGTGAAATGTATACGGGACTGAAAGAGAGTGATTCACAATTTGAAACGAATACCTGTAACGGTAATAAGAAGGAAGATGAATTATTTTATACAGTGGAATTATCTTTAATTCGATAACTCAGGCGTTATGAGAAAAATATATTTTTTGTGAAAAAAATGCCCCCCTACAAGATAGCAAATTTCTTAGATCTTATTTTTCCATCAACTGTTCTGAAACCACATTTCGCACGGGCGAAGCCGGGGGGGTACAGCTAGTTTAAAATAAAAATATTGCTGCACGAAATAAATTGTGTTTATCTTTTTATTTTTAATTAAGGGCCTAATCGCTTTAGTTTGTTTTCCAACAAAAAATAAAAATTTCTTAACACACAAAACAAATCAAAACGAAAAATATATCGCCGTAATCCAAAATATTCACTTTAAATATTGTAAAACATAAAACACAAATTTCTAATATCACTTATTATTACCCGTCAGTGCAGATCTTCGCGAATACAGTAACAAAAAAAGGATCATAAAATCTTTTCGAAGCACTTTCTTTACTGGGGAGGAGTGACCGGATGTGGTAAAACCCAACGACCAGCAGTAAATGGTACAGGCTTACCTGCTTAGTCATTTCGATATTTCAGTGTGAAAATTTATTTGATGAAAAAATGCAAAAATAAAACAAAAATTCTAAAATATGCCAAAAATATGCTCTACAAAGTGAAATATGCATTTATACCCAAAGATGCCCTAACGAACGATGCCAATACGTACTTAGTTCTGTATATTAAAATATTTAATACGATATTCCCAAAAAATTATTTTGCATGAATCCGGTTGCCCTAGTAGTCACTATTTGTTTATCGCAATATCACTACAACGCACTTATGATCACTTGTTGCGTTAATGAAATGAATCTTTTAAAACACCACACGAATAAACCTTTTTTCTAAAAGTCAACATTTAATAAAATGGTTTAACTGAATGATATTGGAGCCTTCAGAAATACAAACAAATTAAAACCGAATGGCAACACCCCACATAATAAGTCCTTCTCAAAAGCACCAAAACCGAAAGTTCTTTGACAAAATCCGAAGGAAAACCCTTAATGATGTGCTCTCATTAACACATGGTAACACTCTTCTAATGTGCTTCAGTCACACGCATGAAGTGGATTCTCAATTCAATGTCGAGTGCGGGCTGCGGGGCTGTGTTAGTAAATAATGGGTTTTCTTAGTTCCATGTTGTAAATTATTCGCTAGATTTTTTTATGAAAAGTTGTTCGATTTTGTTATTTCTTGGTATCAAGTGAAATTTGTTGCAATAAATGTTTAAATTGTACGATACAAAGAACAGCAATATTTTTTTAAGTCATTCCATAATGAATTTTGGATATCTAGATATCATTTTTATGACATCGATATCAACAAATTGTTCGCATGTTCGCGATAGAATTGCCCTTATGTACTAAACCTAATTGCACTAAACAAAACCGACAGGCTAAAGAACTTAATCCTTAATCCTTAACCCTTCTTCGACTCCCTTGCACAGGTCTCGAAATGTGGTATTAGAGAATTGATAACCTTCTTGAATTCCACAGGCTGGATCTAAAACCTCCTATTGATAATCTTAAACAACCGGGTCAAATGAGTTGTGGTAACAAAACGGCACATGATGCTACTTGGGTTTTTAGTTAAACCGCCACTCCTACCTACCTACCTAGGTAGTGTGTTTGTAGCAATTATTGATTGTGGTTGGTTGGTTGGTTTAGGTGGCTGTATTTCCCGACGAGGGAAAAACACAAGTAGCGCATTGAGCGCCGTTTTGAAACCACAACTAACGGTACCTGATATGAAAAGGAGGTGTAGGAAGTTAAAAGAGCTCAAAACCAGCCTGTGGAGTTGAGAAATTTGATAATCCTGTGGAAATGGATGCCTTGGATGGCCGAAAGGTCATCAAAAAATGGATGACCCAGTGCACTGCGTCTGGTTTTGGCTAGGGCCGGACACTCACAAAAAAGATGGAACACTGTTTCACTCTTGTTTGTGTCATCACAGCTACGGCAGTGGGTATTATGGGGGATGGATGTGGGTTCCTAAAGGCCAATGACCCGTACTAATTGCCGTTAGTCTGACGACATCTACACGCGTTCTGGATAAAAGGTTGATTGTTCTGGCATTATCGTAGGTTGGCCAGATCTTCCTGGAAATGACACAGTTCGTCAAGTTCATCCATCTAGTCCATCGGGAAGACTTCCTCCGCATGAGACACGCACAGAGCTGAGCCAATTCTGGCAAGTTTATCGGCTTTCTCATTCCCTTCAATGTTCCTATGGCCGGGAACCCAGACGAGAGTGATATCAAACCGATGACATGCCCTGGTCAGTGTCTCCCTGCATTCCACAACAAGCCTGGACGTTGACTTAGTTGAACCAACAGCCTTAATCGCGACCTGACTGTCGACGAAGATGCCTATTTTTTTTCTGGGTGTTGCAATATTGTAGAGCAATCTGCACGCCTCCTTAATTGCAAGTACTTCTGCTTGAAATATGCTGGCTACTTTGGGTAGGCGAAGACTTTTAGAGATGTTTAATTCTGTTGAGAAAATGCCTGCTCCTACTCCACAGTCCATCTTGGAACCATCTGTGAAGATAGGTATGTCGAATTCATTAACGACCGCATTCTCTTCCCATTCTAATCTAGAGGGGAATCTAAGAGAGAAGTTTTTATGGAAGTCGTGTTTGGGTACTATGTAGCCTGTAGACATATGACCTATGCCGTCAGGAAGGGAAAGAAGGATGCTGGTATGGCCGTAAGGCCTTTCGGACCAACACTTAGATTCCTTCAATCTGACAGCGCTACATGCTGCAATGTTTTTTATATGCAGATCCACTGGCAGGAAATTGAGAATGACATTGACGGCAGCGGTCGGACTTGATCGCAGGGCTCCTGTGATTCCGATTCCAGCTGTTCTTGGACTCTACTTTATTTAAGGACGTTATAGGCTTTGCTTAAGGCGGACCACCATACCAGTGATCCATAAGTGAGGATGGGACGTACCACCGCTGTGTACATTCAGCGAACCATCTTTGGTTGAAGTCCCCACTTCTTACCGAAAGTTTTACTACAAGTGTAGAAAGCTATGCTTGCCTTTCGCACTCGGTGTTCGATATTGTACTTCCAGTTGAGTTTGGGGTCAAGCATGACTCCAAGGTATTTAGCGCTGGAAGATTTTGGTTGTTTAAGCGGGGAAGTGAGAAGGTTGGTATTTTGGTTTTGGTGATGAAAATCATCAGTTCAGTTCTACTTGGGTTAACGCTAAGACCACAACTTGTAGCCCAACCGCTAATCGTACCCAGAGCCCTTTCCATGACTTTACTAGTCACGTTCGGAACCATTCCTGATACTAGAACGACCACGTCATCCGCATACGCAACGACTTTGATACCTTCCCTGTCGAGGTTTGAAAGGATTTTATTAAGTACCATAATCCATAAGAGAGGCGAGATCACCCCACCTTGAGGTGTTCCTCTGCTTACTGATTTGGTTAGAAGGGTGTTACCAAGTTTTGATTGAATGATCCTTGTTTTGAGCATGAAAATGATCCATGAAGTGACAAAATCCTCTACACCTAGTTCTAAGAGAGATTCCTTGATCGATTCAGGACTTTGTTAAAAGCACCCTCTATATCTAAGAAGGTAGCTAAGGTATATTGGTGATGAGAGAGTGACCACTCAACTGTACGCACTACTTCATGAAGAGCTTGAGGTATGCGTGTTGTGAGTTACATAAGGGGGACCTTTCAAGGCCTGTTCTTATGTGAAGGTCGAGTATACGCTCTAGAGTTTTGAGAATGAAGGAGGTTAAGCTAATAGGTCGGAAGTCCTTCGCGGATTCGTGACCTCTTTTGCAGACTTTCGGTATGAAAACTACTCGGACATGTCTCCATGACTGAGGTACATGATTTAGTAGGATACTGCTTCTGTACATTTTCACGAGAAGGGGCAGCACTATCCTCTCATGCTTTTGCAGCATGATGGGGATAATGCCGTCCTGCCCAGGTCATTTATACGGAGCAAAACTTTGAATGGCCCAAGAGATTTTTTCCTTGGTTATAATGCGCTCTATTTCTTCCCGGTGTGAGGGAAAATTCCCCGGCGAATAAGATGAGGTAACGCAGTGGTCTTTACAACCAGGAAAGTTAGGCGGATGATAAGAAGGTAGTGGGACCCCGGGTGTGTTCTACCTTAACAACGGTTAAGTCACCCGAACTAAAATTGGGACAAAGGAAAGCGTTAATGTATTTTTTTTGCTAAAATGCATGTTCTAGGCTTACCGACGTCTCTTTTGTAATATAGGTTGTAGTTGTTGTCTGAGAGGCCCAGTATGGTCGACTTCTTGACCCAGGGCTCCTGTATTATGCCGATGTCAATGTCTTCCTCTCTGAGGATTTTCCGATGCACATTTCGAGTGCTGGAGATTCGTTTGGATGACTTTCAGCATAATGGTTATTGTGTGTTAGCGATCGCAAGGTCGGGTTTTGCATCTTGAGGCACTTCAGAAGACTCTCAGAGTCTATCTTCATGACGGGTAACCAAATGCGTGCCCTGGGTCTCGTGGGGATATCCTTGGCTGGGATGAGCTTAAGCTTTAAGCCATCCCAGGCTTCGCCAATCTTGGCGATGCATGACCCAAGAAAATCCTTGAAGTAGGTCTACGCACTTAATCACCCGGTACCCCCGAAAGTTGTCTGCTGTCTACACCAGAAAGAACATGTTCCACAACCATCTCGGATAGTTTGGCTTCAATTCTACTCCAGTGTGTCATGATTGAATTACCACTTGTAGACAGCTCGTCTATAATGGCAACTTGGAGGTGGTCCCTCACTACCTCAGTGAAGGTTCTGGTTGCATGGAAAGTGGATGGGCGCTGAAGGTTGGTGAGTCTCGGAGCAATCTTCGACTTTTTGGAGGCGTGAGAGGTCGCGTCTCTCTTTCTTCTGTTGCGGTTGCTTCGGTTTATTTTGGTGGTTTACGTACTCGTCGACCACCTTTTGGTATTTTACCTTGTCTTCCTTGTCCCTCTCATGAGTCATACTAGTCTCCTCATTCTTTGCAAGAATGAAGACAGCCCTGTTATACCTCGACTTCAAGAGACAGCCGGAGGACTTCTTGGATTTAGGTGCACTATGGCTGGTGCTCCCGGTGGCAATGCCAGTTATGTTATATGGCTTTTGGATACTATGGCTGGTGTCCTCAACGCCTGCTGTTGTCGAAGATTTGGATGACGTAGATGGTTGACTGCCGGAAGGAGTACTATGGCTGGTGCTCCTTCGGCTTGAGGGGGAAACTACTGTCTTCTGGCTGGAGGCTAGTAGATCCTCCTCAGAAGAGGTCCCTAAGAGGGATTCATCCTTTTTAGTTTTCTTTTCTTTTTTGTTTGAGTTTTTGTTCATTATTAAATTTTGGTCCCACGAGTATGTCCGGAAAGGAAGGAATTATTGATTGTACTCTCGAGTAATAATTTTCGCTAATGTCAACAATCGCGATTAATATACATAAAAACATCACAGCAGTGGCCTGCTAAAAGCAAAAATAATGTATGTACCTAATACTAATAATAGTACTACAGGGTCCGCCAAAAAACTTTTTTTTTTTTGAAAATGCTATAAAAAAAACTACTGAATATTTTCTCAAATTTATTTTTTTATTTGAAAGTATGTACAATCCTTCCTTTTAATAATGGAAAATAATTTCATTCAAATGGCTGCCACGGCTGGCCATGCAGTAGCCTACACGATCGGTCCAATTTTTAAGCACATTATCGATTGTGTGCAGCTGCATTTCACAAATGGCTTCACGAATATTGTCCTTTAAAGCGTCAATTGTCTCTGGCTTGTCGGTGTAACACTTATCATTTACGGCACCCCACAAATAATAGTCCAACGGTGTCAAATCGCAGCTCCGAGGTGGCCAAACGACATCAGCTCTTCGGCTGATAATGCGATCTTCAAAAACAGTGCGCAAAACATCGAGTGTAGCTTCGTCTGTGTGGCACGTAGCGCCGTCCTGTTGAAACCAAATGTTGCCAATATCCTCCTCTTCAATTTTTGTGAACAAAAATTCGTTCAACATGGCCCGATAACGATCGCCATTGACTGTAACGGCCACTCCTTGCTTATTTTCGAAGAAAAATGGCCCAATTATGCCTCTGGACCAAATTCCGCACCAAACAGTGACTCGTTTTGGGTATATCAGCTTTTCAATGTATGCGTGCGGGTTTTCTGTGCCCCAAATGCGACAATTTTGCTTGTTAACATACCCGCCAAGATGAAAATGAGCTTCATCTGAAAAGATGATTTTTTTTTGGCAAAATCGGCATCGGCATTTTCAAAGTAATGTCGCAATATTTCCCAGCGTTGTTCAAGCATATACACAACCATATTCGTTCAGCGGAAGGATAAAACTAATTATCCGTCAAATCAGACATGAGCTAAGTGTTACCATTCGCGAAATAAGCACTAGTTGAAAAAAAAAAAATATGCAAAAAAACAACAATTCTTTATTTATGCTTGCAGTAATTATAATTTATTTCCGTTGAGTATTTTATGTTCCAAGAAAAATGAAAATAGCAAAATGACCTCTCATCTGCAAGCATTACTGAATGAACAATGAATGCAAGCATGTACCGACTTGTCTATCCAATCGAAAACATTATTTTCACAAATATATTTGAAAACAATTAGAAAAACGGTTTTTTCTGTCCAATCGAATACCATTATGAGCCTGTTGGCAATGATAATAAACTTGTTTTTGAACAACCCCCTCATTCTACCACATCAAGAAACACATGTGGTGGAACTAAAACTGCAGCAGCCATCACCCTAAAAAAATTTAAAAACAAACGTTTTGCGTCGTAGAAAAAAGAGCAAATAAGGTTTTGTCAAAATTGTACCAATTGCATATTTTTATTTGCCTACAAATGTTTTTAAACTTATTTCCAGACCAAGCTTGTAATAGGTGTGTACAGGAGGTACCTAAACAATAAAAAACAGCTGTATCGTCTGGGTAAATCTCCAACGGGCATCACAAAACTGAGGATCGTTGCTAAATCACATTATATTTATAGTACATACCTATATACTTAATATGTAACTGTGAAAAATAAGAACAATGTAATAAATAGAGTTAAAGTGATGATAACACAATCGAAAACAAAATTACTGTATAAAATTTTTTGTCGAGTTTGAAATCGCGAAAAGATTGACCTATGGGTTGGTGTTTTGATATAGGTACCCAAAAAAATATAAAAATAATTTGTTTCAAAGTATTAATTACCTATTTAAAATAGTTCAGTTTACTATATCTCTTCCTACAAGACAACATACTTTAATTTTCCGGATTTTTATTTAAAACTGCATACCTAACGTACGAATAAAACTATCATTTTCCATCCTTTTTAATTGCTAAATTTTAAACTCAACTCTAAAGCCTTAAATGACCTATGATATTTTGTAGGGTGCTTTAAAACAAACTCAGAGATACCAAACACTTAATGGTAACTCATCATTGATTTGAGAGACAGACGCGAAAGTGTAGCTTTTTCCATACAATGTTACAAGTTAATGGGCCTTACCAATAATCATTTTTAACTTTCACACTAAATACTTCCTAGGTCACAATATGCAATTATGTATGGACATTTTCGCCATTGTGAGGTCGAAAAATTTAGCCGGGACACTAAAAATGATTATTGGTATCGCGGAATGAAAAAAGATACACTTTCGCACCTGTCTCTAGTTAATCGTACGAGCTATCACTAAGTATTTGGTATCCTTGAATTCGTCCTGATGTCCTCTACAAAAAGGCATACATCTTTTAACATTTTTGTCTTTTTATTTTGAAATTTGGTAGTACCAAGCACGTTTTGAGCTCGGTTGCATACACTTTGCACAAAAACACAGAAGTGGAAACGGGTTTGGTACTACCAAATTTCAAAATAAAAAAATAAATATTAAAAGATGTACGCCATTTTATAGAGGACATAAAGACGAATTCAAGGATACCAAATACTTAGAGATAGCTTGTACGGTTCTCCAGAGACAGGTTCGAAAGTGTAACTTTTTTCATTCAATGAGCTACGTTAATAAAAAAGCTCCACTAATGAGCTTGTCTCTAGGAAACCTGATAAGCTGCTATTAAGAGTTTAGTATCCTTAAATTCGTCTTATTCGTCGACAACTCTATGGATGGTTCTGCAAACTGTTGATTTTGCAACATCATGCATAACTGCAACACCATGGTATTGGCAACCATTTCCGAGCCAATGCCAGCACAGTAGCAGTTGATTTTCATCCGAAAGAGCATGATTGCGCTGTGTATTGTGCTCTAATTTTTCTCCAAATTCATTCAAAAGGAAGTCAACTAGAATTTGATTGAAACGAAAGCACTATTTAAAATTAAAGTTTTGTAGTCCCGAAAAATTAATTCGGTCTCTATAATTTCTTGTTACAACCGCGTCTTCACTATCGTAGAACAAAAACTCACGTCTTAACATTTTGAAAGCTTCACTAGTTATAACAATATGAATTTGAATTTGTAAGGCGATCGTTTACCTTGCAAACTTTTGACAAATTTATCAAAATTTGCTTTGCAAAAATAGAGTTTGAAGTTTTTGTGGAACGAAACAGCATAATTATTTGCAAAATCTTTGCAAATTACACTTTTTAATATTTACTTTGCACTTTGCACAAGAGAACGTATGTGGAACAGAAACTGCAAAGAAAATATAAAAATTGCAAATACTTTGCAAATTACACTTTCAATTTCAACTTGACAATTTTACAATTTTATAGTTTTGAGGAACAGAAAGTTTTGCAAATTGACGAAAAATTTGCAAAATGCAAAGTGAAAAGTTGATAAATTGTTTTGTGGAATAGGGCCCAGGTAATCATTTCATTGCTATTGATTTTCATTCAAAAATCCGAAAATATGTGGACTAATTTGTCCAAAGATTTGAATGCTGAAGGTCCACCTCAGCACGGTGCAGCGGGATGGAAAAAGATAAACAAAGTTTCAACGCTGACAAATTTATTTATTTTATTTTTGTTTCATTAGGTTCGGGCTAATTTTAAAGTACATACCAAAGGCAAGTTCAGAAAAAAATAAAATAAATTCGTTCTGTTGACATATTATTCAACATTTACATGAAGGCATCTTTCGAAAGGTGGTAGTTTTTAACAAAGCTGAAATAAAGTTATTTTATTCCATTCAAAATGTCTTTAAATAAATAAACTCAATAGAAAAACCTTTTTTCGCTTAGCCTTCGTTCAACTTGCTGATTTTTTCCTGATTTCCTTCAAACTCCAACGAAATTGCGACACTGTCCATGTTTGTTTATTATTATTTTATTGTTTCACGGTAATTTTTTTTGGATATTCCAAACAAACTGCGAGACTCGTTTGGGTTATGTCAACCATAATGCGAGAATCGTTCGAAAATCGCAAATTTGTGGGCAAATAGTTTGGCATTACCGGCATTCGATTCTACTTTCATAGAGAGTACCATTTAAAAGTAGAATCGCAAATATCTTTCGAATAGAATCAATAGTAGAATAGAGTTTCATAGTAGGGCCCCAGCCCCAGGTTTTGTACATGACTTTAGTAAGTCCACTAACAATTTTAATTATACAACTTTGGCGTTTGATTTTTTCCTTTTTTTTTTAATGGGAGGTGCCACAACCCGTTTTCCTAATCCCGCTTATTTTTTGCAAAGTGCTACCTACATAAGAGGTAAACAATTTTCCTATAACTGGAACCAACCATACACATCCACAAATTTTCATTAAAATCGGCTGAGTGGCTTTGGAGATCGAAAATATTGCCACCTATAGGGTCCAAAAGTATCTTATCTTTTAAGGCTTGCTAAACCTGAAATACAGGAATACAAACAAACCAAAAAAGATTCATGAAAATTGGCACATCAGTTATAGAGTCATCGAGTTTCACACCGAAGGAATTATGTATACATTATTGTTATTGTATTATTATATTTTATAGACGATAATTGAATTTAACTGAAAAACGAAATGTGTGCCTGCACCTGTTGAGAATTTTAAGATTTTTCCTTTTCCCTAAACCATCTCTGATTCAAGACGAACAAAACAAAACAAAAATCATTCAAATCGGTCGAGCCGTTCTCAAGTTCTTACCCGATTAACGCACATCTATTTCCTTCCACCTGTATAGACACAGAAATCTCAATTTTGACTTCGATGGAAGGGCTGTAAGGTCAACAAAGCAAGGCAGGAATGCTTGTTTAAGCCAGTGCTTAAAGCTCGTCGGTGGGCTGGGATGTTTAGCTTGTCTTGTGGACTACCGTACTTTTACATGCCTGATAATTTTGATAAGAAAGTTTGAAAATTGGGAGTATTAAAGGGATATGAAGAAAATAGGGAAATGATTAACTTTAAACGAAATGTTTCTAACATTAACGCCCAAAAATAAAACTAACCACACCTATCAAATTGGTTGCTAAGCCTTCTACCTTCTCTCTCCACACCGGTACCGAAGGTGTTATTTTGGTACCTTTAAACTACCCTCCCTACTCAGGAATGAGCAGAGTACCATGATGTTAGTCCACGTCATCTCAATCACCCCTCCATTTCAACTTACTCACACATACTATTGCTAGGATCCTAAGGCCCATTTTATTATGGGAAACTTCCCAAGTTGTGTTCAACTTCGAGTGAATAAAATGGGCCTAAAAATACTTGACAAACTAAAAATTATGGATTCAATCACCATCAAACAAATCAAAGTATCAACTCCATTGCAAAAAGTTACTTAATGTAACATAGTAAATATAAACAAAGTTATTAGGTGGGTATATTTAAAAAAAATAAATTTAAAAATTGTTGACAACAACAATTTCCTTGGAAAATAATTAAAATGATTGACAACAACAATTGCTTTTAAAATTTAAAATATTTTTTTTTTTTGTATTTGAGGTGTTACTACTCGATTTCTATCCAGTTTATTTTCTTTTTTTTTTCAAAGTGCATTTCCCCATGACTTGTTTTCGTGTTAACTTCTTTCTTTTTTGTTGTCTATTGCCAATTTGTCGGTCACTACGTCCAATATTCAAACTTCGTCGTCCAGGCATTTTATTATTTTTTCTGTATTATATCACTGCAATTTGTACACTTACATATGTATGCTAAAAAAGAACATTTTCCTTGGTTATGTTATTTGTGCCGGAAATCGAATGGAAATGTTAATTACCTATTTAAAATTGATTAAAAACTAATTTGGAGTTTTTGGTCAAACAATTGTACAGCTAAATGAAATATGAATAAGGTACTGAAATTTCAAATTCAAAAAAGTATAGACAACCAACGCCAACTATATTATTACAATTACATTTAATGTTGTTGATACAAAATTGATATGCAGGGAAATCTAACTTGTCGTAAATATCTCCCAGCGCCACCTATCGGGTCCAAATTTTTCTTTAAGTGTTATATGGTGTTAATTTGATTCGGTCCATAAATAAAAATTTTCAAAATAGCGACCCCAGCGCCCCCTATAGGGTCTAAAATAAACATAAACCATCCGGAGCACCACACAAACATATGGTGTGAATATAAGGGGGATAGCTTCTATGGTTCAGCCGTGATTGTCAGTCATACATACGCACGAACGTTTTTATATATTAATATTTTAAAATTTGGTTATATCAGACCTGATTTTTTTTGCAAAGTAAACCATTTCTAAATTTATAATGGTTTGGCTCAACCAAAATTCAAAATAAAGAGATTAATGCAAAACAGAGTTCACTATAAAGTGAGACAAATTCAGGGATAAGGGTAGTTTTTTGTTTTCATTATTCCAGCACTTGAGTGATAAGTTAATTAAAAACTCTGCGCCGTACTAATAATTTTTTTTTTTATATTACTACTAGCTGTGCTCGCAACTTCGTACGCGGCGTGAGACTGTGTAACTTCCAATAAAAGAGATGATAATAATAGTTAAGTTTCAATACATGAGATAATCATATTTTTTATGATAATTTTTTTTACAAAGTTTCATGAAATACAATATTTGAAGTTATGTTGCCTGGAGCATACACGTATGCATTTTTACTTTTGCTGACTCAGGAAAGAGACACGTATGTATAATTGACCGTGCCAGAAACAGTCATTGGTGAGGTCTACACCCGCAAAACGTCACAGGCCTGAGTCATACCACCGATAGCAGCAAATTCGTCATAATTAATTTCTTTGGTGTAATAAAATCCATTTCTGATTTAATTTACCCACGGAGTATATGTGTTTATTTAACGATGGGGTCTGATATTTTTCATTCGTTTTCTGTGATCTAACTCGTCTCATTTTTCTAGATCTTGTTGAGCTTCGAGAAAGATTTGACCGTTTTCTCGACGACATATTTGTTTAAAATCAACAGTCTAGCTAAAACAAAGCGGTGAACATTGTCAATGTGAAACAATAAATCAAACAAATCTATTTACCTAAAACACCAATTTAAGAAAATAAAATTCAACAGCGTAACTACTATAGTTCCACTTCCTTACTGTAGGTATCAACGAAGGTAATATCAAAACAACTACTAAATCAAACAACATAATTCACCTATATCGTCTTTACTTCTTGAATTCTTCAATTCTTTACTGTATCACCGTAGGTACTATAAAACAAAAACCTTGAACTCAATTTCTATATACACCACCATATGTACGTCCATCAGCGCACGTCATCAGCCACCTGCGCATTTCCTCAGATCTCAGAAACACATTGTCGCTGTTGATTATATGTACATCATACACATTCACGTCGCATACTTCTCTTTCGTTTCACTTAATTCCGAGAAAACAGCACGCAGTTTTTTTTTTCATATGAACGTGCTTGTGCGATGTGCGCCACCCAACCACCCCAAAGCAGAACAACGATCAAGAACCGCGGTCCGCGGCTGCTGATAAAGTTCGATTTGAGAAAATAAATTTTTTTTTTTCATGTTAGATTTTAGGTTGTAGCTCAGCTTCTAGAGGACATGGATTGATGGCTTGAAATAACTACGAAAGTTTTGGCTCTCCTAAGTTTTTTATTTTGTTTGCATTGATTAAGAATTGTTTGAGTAATGGCGAGTTAAAGGCAGTAAAGTCAGAAAAAAAAAACACATTTTGGTCAAAAACGCTCCCAAAAAATAGGCATGACAATGAAAGGAATAGCCTATGTTTTTCTCAGAATCTTAACTAACATTTCAAAAAAAGTTTCATCGAAATCTATGCAGTAGTTTTCACATCAACCGCGAACATATGAAAACGGCTACAGTTTTATTATATGTATAGATGTATAGAAGATAGATAGATTTTGAATTTAGTATAGTACGCTTTGGGATTTTGTTTTCTATTGCATACTCGAAATCTGAGAGAAAACTAGAATACAAATTAGTTGAATCGACTATAATATATATATTTTTTTGGGAAACAAACAGACTTTTTTTTGATTTTCCAATTGAAATACATTCACCATGCCGCCGCCATTACAGGTGGATAACGAAGCGCGCCAATTTGTTTTGCATTCTTACACGTATTCACATTTCACATACAGTAAAATTGAGAGAGCGAGGGAGGAGTTATTATTAAAAAAATCTGCGGGTGAAATCCGGGAGACGTAGGAAAGTTGTCATGTCAGTCTATTTAAAAGTTAGTTTATGCCGCGGTTGTGTGGCAGACTGGTTGTGGCGGGCTGCATGCTCTAGTAAAATTACAACAACAATTCCTTGGCATGTCAGTGGGTTGGTTTTTATTGCAGTGGCAATTCTTGTGTTTAGTGTCGTGAGAGTATCTACAGGCACGATTGGTAGAAAAAAAGCTCCTCCGTAAAGCCTGTACTGACAATTTTTGTTGGACAGAGTATAGGGAGTCGGACTCTATTTCTACGTGGCCGAGCACCCAGCAGAGGGTTATTTTATTTCTCCTACCAAGGTCATTAAGTTTTTGTAGGCATTCCCATGGAAGTTTGGATTTAATGATGTAGGAACTAGGTGCTATAATAGCAGCCTAGCGGTTTAACCACTGATAATACTGACACCAAGGGGCGCGGGACTTACTAAAGAGATTTTGTACATTTCGAATAATCGCGCCAGAAATTGTACCAGATGTTTTTCAACTCCTTCCTGAACACACGTGTTCAACATTTTTGTCTACCTTGTGAATTTAATTATAATTCTTTAATGGTAATGTTAATTTAATTTAATATCATTTATTGTTCGTTCCATTGACGTTTCACATTTATGTGTACTAGCGCACTAACAAAGCTACACATCCCTAGCACCTAGCGACATCTACATCTCAATTCTACAACTGGCCACTTACTTTATCACTACTCACCCTTATCGTTTTTTTACTTCGCACCAGCTTTCTCAAAGCACGATCTTATTTTCGTAACGTTGGATTTCTGTATTAATCGCTCTATAAAAATATCAAGTATCGCGATTTCGACACTATTATTTCTAAAGCTTGGAAGGATAGGCAAGAAATACTAACTGGGAATTATCCCACATATTAGATATTTACGATCTTCATATGAACAGTTGCAGTATATAACTGCAAGCATTAATACTCATGTGCACTTCAAAACAAAGTAAATCCGTGCAATAAACCATGGTTTACCCGCAATATACGCTTATTGATGCAGCAACAAGATGAGGCTTATAAATGTTACATACGTTACTGGCTAAATGAGTTCAAGCAAATGTATAGTTCGCTTCGCAATAAAGTCGTTGCGGAAATACGTAAGGTAAATTCTCAAATGTAATCTAACAAGCTTAGTACTTCATTGAGTGGGCGTCAGCTGTGGAACAATCTACGCAAGTTGGGCATCGGTAAGTCAAAAGGCGGAGCCGTGGAAGCTGATGGCAATACTCTTAAAACCAACAATTTGTATCCTCACCAACGCTTTCTCAGGGGATAACTACGGTGCCGTGAAATAAGGCCATATTTCAACAGTTGATCTTATTTCACTCGGACAAAGTGCAATAATGCCAACAAAATTTGAGTAATACGACCAAACTTGCACCCACCCAGTAATCCAACAATAAACCCAAGCAGGGGGGTTGCAGGGGGGCAGCATGCCCCCCCCCCCCCCTCCATACAGATTTCATAGTTTGAAAGCGCAATAACACCAATTTGGCGTTATTGCACTTTGTCGGAGTGAAATAAGACCATGTGTTGAAATATGGCTTTATTTCACTTTTGTAAAGTGAAAAAAGGCCAAATTGTCAGATTTCGCTTGGCCTTATTTCACGGCACCGATAACTACTGAAGATATTTTTCGCTTGTAACTCTGACGGATTTCGTGCGGTGGATAGTACTGATGTTGTTGAATGTTTGCTTTCTATAAAGTCAAATTCTGTTGGGCTGGATCATAAACTAAGTATTAAATAGACCGTCAGCTCCCGTTCACCTACCCGATTCCCCCCGCAAATTTTGAAAGAAAAATTCTCTCTTAAATTTCGTATCGGTGAATACGTGTGAAGCAACAAAACAAAACAAAAAGTGAATGGAGGGGGTATAATGAAATACTGACACTCAGCAGTCATCCTACATCGTGGAATTTCTACCTTTTGTGGACAGTTTGTTTCCCGAAAAACGATTCGTACAAAACAAAATTAAAGCATCAAAATGGTTTAAGTATCATGAATCTGACGAAAAAACATTCGAACTACAATGGAACACACTAAATACCTATAAAAAGAGATTCGTCTTTTAGCAAAAGATTTCTAGTACCAAGAAATAATCATTATAATGTTAACAAAATGCAATTTTTATACTCAAGGTTAATTTAATGTGAATTTCTTTCCGAATAATACCAGCTTTACTTTTTGAAGAAATATTTTTTCATAAGCAAATCGAGAGTATTTGAGTACGGCGAAAAGGGAAAAATGCCCTCGCTTCGTGGGAAAAATAAAGAGAGAATGCAAAGAACACTGACTGAGTTTAGTGTATTTGGTGATTTCGATCAGCTGATGGATGCGTTCCCACAGTTAAGATTGTTTGTTTTATTTCACCACGAAAACGTGTTTTGCCGAATGGTAGAAATATTCATTCGTGGAAATAAAATAAAACATTTTTGTTTTTACAATTATTATTGTGTTTGTTTTCGTTTGTTGTTTTTGGCGAAAAGTTATTTTGCCCGCAAATGTCGACAGAAAAAAGGCAACGGATTCAAAGCGAAGACCTAAGGAATATTAAGACTTAAAATGTGTTTAGGTTCTGAGGAGAGATATAAACATTTCTGAGTGGGTATAATTTATGAGTTATAATATAATAATTTCATGAAGTAACCGTGTAATAACAGAAAACAAAAATTATATTTTTAACAAAGTTTGCAACAATTTAATAAACAAATGAATTTCAAATTAACGTAATTAATGAAAACAATCAAAATAATAAGGTTGCAACGTTCATAGCCCTCAACAAATAGTAATAGGACATCAAATAATTTTTTAGAAATTCGTATAACCAACCAACTGTAGTTGAAAATCAATTGATGAATTTATTTTCTTTAAACTGTAAGTCAAAGAATCGAAACTGAAATATATAGTAAAATTCCAAATAATTACTGGTAGATACTGATTTTATTTACATTTTACAAATGATCAATATTTCCATTGTTTACAACCACAATGTAAACATCCCGTACTTTATCTAGGTAAAATAAGAAAATCCTAATAATATCCGTGTTTTACAACAACTTACAATAGCTGTTGTAAATGCGTGCTGAAAATCCTACTTTACGTTGCTTTGCTGAGATCGAAGCTCAAAAAAACAGGCCTGATATACCTATTCGTTTTAATGAAATATATGTAGGTACTAAATTCACCACACCAGACCCACCGTTTTCTTAACACGTCCCGATAACTGCCAATAATTATTTGAATTATTTGAATTTTTCCCAATGCCACCACAGAATGAATTGTCAGTCATCTGTCAGGTTGCTATGTGCAAGCGTATGCGTGCGTCTTATGGACTTTAACATGGCACACATACTTTCGCACATAGAAACACGGAAAACAGCTTGTAGGCAAACTCTCTTAAGTTGGCGGAGCGTCCTATTTAATACTTAGTTTATGGGCTGGATGAAATTCACCCTTCATTTTAAAAAATGCCACATATAACTTTCATGTTTAATACAATTTTAACGACTGGCGATTATCCTGACCTAGGGCATGGCGTGAGGTAAGAGTGATTTTCATTCCAAAGACAAGGAAAGCTAGTCACACCACAGCCAAGGACTACAGACCAATCAGTCTGTCGTCATTCATGCTGAAAACAATGGAACGACTAATTGATCTGTACGTACGACAAGCGATTGGCGATAACTACCTATCAAAATCGCAACATGCGTACATGAAAAGCAGATCTGTTGACACGGCGCTACATAGAGTAGTATCGGTAGTGGAGGAATCTCAACACCATAAAGAATACACACTGAGTTCAACAACATCGAAGCAGACGCAATCTTGAGCAGCTTGCGTAGAGCCCACCTAAATAGCAGCCAATGTAACTGGATTGGACTCATGCTAGGCACACGCAGTATCAAGTCACAGCTAGGGGACGTGAGCATTGAGCGGAAGGTCAGTAGGGGAACACCTCAAGATGGAGTCCTCTCACCGCTCATATGGCTACTCGTAGTTGTTGAACTGCTAAAAACACTAGAAGCGGAAGACTTCACGGGCCGCGTACTCGGAGTGAACCCATCGAAGACGGAAATCCTCCTGTTTACGAGATAAAGGGCGATCCCCGCCTTCAATCCCCCAAGGAGGGGTGGGGTAGACCTGCAAATTTCAAAAACAGCAAGATATCTGGGAGTAATCCTAGATTCCAAGCTCAGCTGGAAGGAAAACATAAAGGATCGCGTCAAAAAACGCATTCGTGGCATTATATGCCTGCAGAAGAGCATTCGGCAACACATGGGAATTCAGACCGCACGTGGTGCACTGGCTATACACAGCTATAGTGCGGCCCATCCTAACATACGGTACAGCAGTGTGGTGGAAGGCTATTGAGAAGAAATACAATCTTTCAAGCTTAACCAAAATACAAAGGGCAGCATGCATCGGGATAACGGGTTCCTTACGAACCACCCCCACGCAGCTATGGAGGTAATGCTAAACCTTATCCCTCTGGATATTTACTGCAGCAACAAGGCGGTGAAAACAGCAATTAGACTGAGAGAGTCTGGATTATGGTCATCTAAACCCTATGGGCACGCATCCATTGAAACCCAATAGAGCGCGGCGAAGGAGAAGGTGTCTGAAGACTATCTATCTCCCACTTTCGTTTTTGACAGGAAATTCAAAACTGAATTCCAAACAGAAACGAATGGGAGAACAAAGAGGTAACAGTAGAAGAGGAGCTAGCCCTATACACCAACGGTTCTAAGATGGACATCGGTACAGGCGCGGGCATCTTCAGCGAAGCACTGGGCCTACGAGAATCATTCAGAATTAGCGATGATTGCAGTGTCTTTCAAGCAGAGGTAGCCGCTATCACCCAAGCGGCAAAAGACCTTAAGTGAAGGCACATTGTCGGTAAACAAATCACTATCTACTCTGCTAGCCAATTGGCAATAAAAGCCATGGAGTCAGTCGTGGTGAAGTCAAGGGCAGTATGTGACTGCAAGAAAAATCTGGACGTAATAACACAAGCCAGCGCGGTGACCTTATGCTGAGTACCAGGGCATATGGATATTCCAGGTAATGAACAGGCGGATGAGCTTGCAAGAAACGGGTCGAAAATACATGCATCTTTGGCCATAAAATCAGTAAGAACTCCGCTCAGCACGCTTGCAAGGAAGATTAACATTGAATCCTGGAGTAGAACTAACCTACGCTGGACCAATCTCATTACCTGTAGGCACACAAAACAACTGTGGCCAGAGTTTGAGTAAAAAGAGATCTAAATCCATGATCAGACTAAGCCGCAAAGATATTCGCATACTCACGGAGGTCATAACTGAACACTGTGCAATAGGCGTACATGCTGAACGGCTGGGGATACTGCATAATGATTTTTGCAGAAGCTGTAGGGACGATGAAGAAATAGAATCTGTTCGTCACCTACTTTGCGAATGCCCAGCCCTTACAAACAGCAGACTGAGGATGCTCAACAGTTACTTCTTCGATGACCTAGATGATTTGAAGAATGTGATCTCAATGCACTCCTGAGATTCATACTCAAATCTGGGTGGTTCTAGTAGACAAACAGACTTCATATCAGTGGTTACTCGTAGGACACACTTTAGGATCATGTTACAGCGGAGCTTTAGGAACCCATGAGATTCATACCAATCTATGTGGCTCCAAAATAAAAAGCGGTTTATTTTTATTTTCAACAGGTCACACTGGATGGTTCCCGTAACTGGACACAATGTATCCAACTGATGGTCTGAGTGAAGCTGTGGCAAATTGCTACAAGAGCACCCATTTACCTACCTACCTACCTATTAAGTAACGCTTTGATAGAATACGTTGAAACTGCAAAAAATCTTGGGGTCACATTTAACCCGTATCTAACTTGCGAAAACCATATAAATACAATCGTCGGAAAAGTGTATGGAGTACTCCACAGCTTACGGGTTACGCAGTCGTTCACACCCGTTAAAACACGTGATCTACTTGCTAAAACTTTGATAATGCCGGCATTGACTTATGGATGTGAACTTTTTTTGTAATTGCAACTATGAAACTAAAATGAAACTCAATGTTGCTTTTAACAGCACTGTACGATACGATTGGATTGCGCAGAGTATCAGGTTTTGCTAACTCCCTACTTAGAATGCCTTTTGAAAACTATCTTCAACTTCGCACTGTGACACTGTTATCAGATTTTTTGCTATCACAACAACCTCAATACTGTGTTGAGAGAATTAGGATAACATCTTCGCAGAGGTCCCGTCAATTGATTCATCCTCGCTTTTCTTGTTTGTCGTCGGAAGGTCAATTTTTTGTCAATGCTGTCCGTCTGTGGAATTCTCTGCCGCGTTACATTAAAGAAACACAGAACATAACAAGAATTAAAAAAATTATTAAAAGATTACTTTTCATAAATACCTATGTAGATATGAACAAATTAATGGACAAGGAACTGGCGGATCGCCCTCAACGAAACTAAATCTGTTCACGTGAATTTCACCTATAAGGAAACTAATGATTTGCCAATTTCTCTAAACTTGGCCCGAATACCCTTTGCAAACAAGGCCAAATACCTGGGAATGACACTCGACGCAAAGCTGAAATGGAATTCGCAAGTGAAAATGAAACGTAAAGAACTCGATATCAAATATAGAGAAATGTACTGGTTACTCGGAAAACGTTCCCAGCTCAGTACTGAGAACAAACTGCTTTTATACAAGCAAGTGCTAAAGCCGGTGTGGACCTACGGTATACAACTCTGGGGTATTGTATTGTATTGTATTGTATTTATGTGCAACGCTATACATTCGGCCTTACTAATAATCAATCACTAATGTCGACAACTAGTTAGATGTCAGCTTTAGTAAAAATGTACAGCTTTTGTGAAATGGTACCAATAAACAATTAGACCTCCACATTTACTAGTCCTACAACTTTCTTAGAATCTATTACATTTGTTGTCATTGCAGAATTCAAATTTCATAATTTGTTTTCGTGAAAAACAAAATCAATGGTCTCTTTCACAAGGAGGATTTTATTCTAAAAGAAGGAATACATAAATTGCAATTAAATTTGCCCAACACATATCTTTCCAATGCTCTTTGAGACTTATTATAAGCAAAAAACAAAACACAAAATAGGAAATGCACAAAATATCCGCAGATCTGTCAAATATCATATGCAAATCAGTAATGCCCTATCGTTCGATCGGACACAATTTTCAGTACTTTTATGGTACGCTTTCCATTGTTTTCTAATACTACCTCGCGATTTCTTTATGAGTGCATTTGTGTCGTAATAAAATCCCTTTCAAATTATTCAATAAACAAAGCACAGTTTATTTGAATGGTTTCATTTATTCGTAGGCTGACGATGCAAATCAAAACTTATTAGTGGTCTAAACATAACAATTGCATCGTTAGCAAGAGAATATTTTTGAAAATAGAAATAATATCTGGCTCATTCATTTCAGAATGAATAACAATCGCACGTAGGACGCGTGTTAAGAACTTATCGCTTCCGGGTTTGAAAATAAATACAATTTAACCTATAAAAAATTGTATGGCCTATATATTACTTAATTCGGGAAACTTAGAAACCGACAAAAGTTGAAATTCAAACTGAAAAATTTAAAACGCACATTTTTATGCACACATATTCTCGTACTACCTGTTACCCCTCCAGAAGTTAATAAACTTGTTATTTTGCTGAGTGCTTATAATTCTATTTTTATAACTATATTTTCTGCGAAGTGAACCCTTTTCACACCAACCATTGTCTCATTAGAGATCCTCATTCTCGGTAAACAAACACCTTTTGCAAAGAGTTTGAAAAGGGTTTGGTATGGTTACAACAAAATATCTACCTGAGTCACCTAAGGTACTGAGAATTGTTGCAAAAAGTATGAACCGTCCAAACTTAAGTAAGAATATATTTTATTCTGTTTGCGACGACTGACAAGAAAGTATTGGAAATATCCCAGTTTTTTATTAAGCAACTATTTAAAAAGGAAAACCAATCAAAAAGCAAGAACTAGCGGTAAAACAAGATAAAAAAAAAAACACAGAAATATATGCTTCACGTGTTTAGAAATAAAACAAAAATGCAATATTTTCCCATATTTTGCATACATTTGTACAAATTTTTGTTTGTAAGATTTAAAAACCATTTGCATTGTTGTATTACAATGAATAAAATTAGAAAACATTCACAATTTACTAAAATTAATTAATAATTGTAAATACTCAGGCTGAACAACATCGTATTAAATTCTCTCCTATTACGAAATTTACTACCGTGATTTTGGATGGTTGGGCAACACTTGTCTTCAAAATGACATAAGGGAGGATGTATTTAGCTAATGTCCGAGATAAACATGGCTTTCTCAACACTAACATTTAACCCTACAGTTAGCGATAGTCTGGCAACTATATTTGTTTATTGGTAAAGGGATTTTGGAAAGTGTGGAGTCTTTTCGTAAAGTGCCAGACTAAAGTTGATTATTGGTAAGGCCGATTGAGTTTAGCTCATAAGATTATAGGAACTAAAATAAAATTAAATTCTATAATGTGCAAGGATGTACAAGGTAAACTAAGATTAATTTAAACAAAATCATTATAAACGAAAAACATTTTAAGCTACAAATTATATTAAAGCGCAACCAAGTAGTAAGGAAAGAGCGACTAAAAAGAAAATAAAGCTAAATCAATTCAAATTGGAAAAGTATTTAAAGCAGACTGTGTGAAATGTTTTGTGTTCGATTTTGGACTTCACATAAGTGGGTAGATCATTCCAGAGCTTGACTGCATAGATGAAAAATTGCCTGCGTGAAGTCAAACAGGTATATGTAGCGGGTCGTAGTACAATATAACGATTAGTAGAACAGACATTAATATTTGTAAACAAGTAGTATGGTTCTTTCTTGTGAATAATTTTAAAAAGTAAAGCAAAACAACGATATTTGAAAAAAGCCTCCAAGTTACATCCAAGAAGTTGACGAGCCTCAGATGAGATGTGTGCAAACCTACGGCGGTTGAATACAAACCGGGCAATCGAATTGAAAGCAACGCGAAGTTTATGAAGTGAGAGGGAATCCGGATCAGCATACAGCTCACATCCAAATGAAGTTATGGGGATTATTAAAGCTTTTGCTAGTTTTAGCTTAACTTGTGTGGGTAAAATGTTTTTTGCTATTGATAATCCACGTCTATCGTTACGTAAACTTTATTTAATACAGAATTAATGTGATTATCCCACGTTAATTTGTTGTTAAAAATTACTCCAAGGTTTTTCGCGTTGCTGGCATATTCAACTTGGGAAGAGTTTAGAAAAATAGGTGGGAAATCTGGAAAGTACGGCTGATGTTTAGATATTGGTATGGCTTTCGTTTTATCGGGATTGAGTTTAAGACCATTGCATTTGGACCACTCAAAAATAGAACGCAGATCGTCATTCATTTTAGTTATTGCGTCCTCGACCATGCCAAGAGGGAAACTAGAAGACAGATTACTATTACAAGAAACAGCTTGCAAGCGATTAGTCAAGTATGAATAAATAAGTTTACTAGAAGTGTCAGAAAAATTAAAAAAAGTCATTAATTTATCACAGAGAATATTAGGATTAACGCAGTCAAATGCTTCAGAAAAGTCAAGTAAAGTTATCACAGTAGTATAATTAGCATCAATTGCCTGTCTTCGTCCGTTACTTTTAATAAGGCAGATGTGCAGCTGTGTCCGGAGCGGAAGCCTGATTGAAGAGGGTTTAGAAGATTTTTGTCTTTAATAAATTGTTTTATTTGGTTGCTTATAATAGATTCAAAGGCTTTAGATAAAAAAAGAGAGAATGGCAATGGGCCTGTATTCTGAGTTTACACCTTTTTTAGGGATAGGGATAATTTTTGACCTTTTCCAAGAAGATGGGCACGTAGATGTCATAATAATGGTGTTGAATGTATGGGTAACGTGGGGAAGTACAAGTGGAATTAGGATTTTTATGAAGTCGTCAGGATGCATTGATCTAATCCGACAGACTTACATTTTATGGAGAAAACCGCATTTCCTACCTCAAATTCGTCAACTGCAACAAATGAAAAGTCATGTTCTACATTACAATTATGACGTGTAAACGCTTGACTTGTTATAAGTGAACTTGTCGGGGTAGAGAACTTTAGGTTCAATTCATCAATATTGATATTGTCTTCCGAGACTGAAGTATTCTCCTTATTTAATCCAATATGACGAATTTCATTCCATAGAAACTTGGAAGAACGATCAGAGTTAAATCTGTTACTATAATAGTTGAGTTTAGCGAATCTTACAAGCTTTGTAACAAGATTACGCGATGCTCTAAAATTATTGTACATTTCCACTCATCCGAAACGTTTCCAACGACGATATAAGATATCTCTCCTCTTCATAGAACTAATAATGTTATTAGAAAGCCAAGGACAGCTGTCTGATTTAATAAGACGAGTTTTAAGAGGAAAATGCCTATTAAACAGGTGGTCAATTGCAGCGGTCAAGAATTCAGTTTTTATATTAACGTCCGGAGTAGAATAAATTGAACTCCAGTCAATTGACAAACAATCACTAAAGAGACAATCAACATTAATATTGCGAAAGTCACGAAACTGAATGGGCTTGGACAGACTTTTATTAACATGTAAATCGAAGGTGGCAAATACGAGGTCGTGATTTGAAAACACAGGGACAGATAACTGACTAAAACATTTAACAAGATTTTGATCACTGGTTAGGAAGACATCTAACAAAGACGGTATACAGTTAGGCTTGAAGTGTGTTGGCTCAATATAATTAAAAATAGAAATACCTAGAGAGTTCATCGAGGTTTTAAACGGATTGGATGAGGAATGAAGAAGGTTTATATTTATATCACCACAAAGAATGAATTTTGGTGTAAGACAAGAAACTTCTTCCACAATTGGAGAAATTACGCGCGAATTAGCGATTTGTAGTGGCATGTAAAAAGTCCCAATGACACATTTTTTATTGACACCATCTAAGATATCTATAAAATAATAGTCACATGCCTGTGTACCATCCGACTGCTTGACATGACTAGACCTGATATATTTTTTTACATATATAGCAACGCCTCCTCCAGATGTGTGAGTTCTATCAGCTCGGTAAGGTTTTTTAAATCCTCGTAGTGAGAATAAGTTGCTATTTAAGTTCAGGTGGAACCAAGTCTCAGATACGCATATTATATCAACTAAGCTATTTTCAAATATCATCCTGAACTCATCAAACTTATTCACAAGACTTTGTGCATTAATATGGCAAATATGCAGGCCATTGACTTTTACGTAGGGTATTAAGCAGAAATTTATTTTTTTTCATTTATGCTGCCAAAACCAGCATCAGTGGTGTTTGTCATGATAGGAATAAAAACACACATCCACAGTGAGATCCAAAACGAACACATTTAAATTGCTAGCATACATTTTACATACTAGGGAAAAGAACAACAAAGAACATAAAAAACCAATGTGCACTGAGTTAGCTTGAACAAGAAGTAGAGAAGTAAGAAAGAATAAATAAGAAAAGACTTGGTGCAAAAAGAAAAAAAAAATTAAAAATGTAAAAAAAAAAAAATTAAGAAACATAATTAGCTTTGATTTTCATTGACATATTGTGTATCGTTGTTAACGTCTGGTCCGATGGCATTCCTCAGGTCTTCAATATTGTGGATAATGAACGAAGTGTGACTGTACTGGTTCGAACGTAGATTTTACCATTGAATGTTTGCACTGACGACAGAAGAGATTTTCGCTTCAGTCTTAACGCATTCCGCTGTAGTTGGTAATTTGTTTTTGTAAGACTATCGTTGATAAAGAAGCTCTTCGATGAATCCAGCATCCAGGTCGACATCACAAAGCTTTAGTGGAGCTTTTCTTTTGCAGAAGCTCGCAACCGCTCGCATTAAATTTTGTTTACCTCGCTTTTTAGCAAACTTTAGTATGATGCTGGCATCGGCGGGGGGACGATCGTTGCGAGAGATTGCTTTGGCACGGAAAATGTTGTGTAGGCGGGGAGGCTGAATATTTACGGTAGCGCATATTTTGTTGTAGAATGTCTCCAAATTTTCCCCAGGAGACTCAGGCACACCGAAAACAACAGCATCACAGTCGATTTTCTCACGCTAAAATTTATCAAGAGCGATTTCAAGCTGTTTGATGTCTTGAGACGCTTTTTGCATTTTTTGTTCAAATAACGCATTATTTCTCTAACCTGGATATTCAGCTGGTCTTCTAGGGCAGAGAGCTTAGTATCCAATGATGATGCTTATGCTCACAATACCATTTGGGGGAGTACCGACACTAATAATAGAGGTGAGTCATTATTGGAATTTATTTTAAGCTCATCTCTTGAAATATGCAATGTAGGTAATACCCCCACCTTTGTAACTCGAACTAGGCAAGAGGTATTAGACCTCACATTAGGCAGCCGTAGTATGAGTAGATTTGTTAGGGACTGGAGAGTATCTAGTGAGCCATCTATGTCTGATCATCGGATTATTACCTTTGATTTAGATAACACTCGCATCACATGTAACCCAGTTAGAAATCCAAGAAAGACAAACTGGGATCTCTTTGAATCGTCTCTCGAAAATAATTTGGAGCAGGTACATACTAGGAGAGCTCCAGCTTATCATCTAGAATTGGAACACACAGTAGAGGGCATAACATCAGCCATCACAAGTGCGTTCGAAACTAGCTGCCCAATAAGCAGAAGTGCAGAGAAGAATAAGGTACCATGGTGGAGCAACAATCTGTCAAGACTTCGGTCGAAAACACGTAAACTGTTTAACACAGCGAAACGGACTGGAGACTGGCAGGGCTACCGCATGGCACTGACTTCGTACAACAAAGAAATAAGGAAAGCTAAACGAGAAAGCTTTAGAAAATTCTGTGAGACAATTGTGCATACTCCTGTTGCGGCCAGAGTGCATAAAGCACTAGCAAAAACAGAAGGGATCTCAATGTCTCTCAGAAAACCGGATGGCAGCTTTACAGAAAATGAGCAACATAGGGCACGACTTCTATTAGAAACTCATTTCCCTGGCAGTCATCCGAGCACAGACGATAGGAGCACGACCAATATTCAAAGACCTCGGCAAGAGGATTAGAAAATAGCAAGCGAAATCTTCTCCAGAGGGCGACTAGAATGGGCAATTGACCCCTTTCAGCCTTATAAATCACCAGGTGTGGACGGAATTCCGCCAGTCCTACTACAAAAAGGGCAAGGTAAAGTGCTTCCACATTTGGCAAGAATTCTAAAAAGCAGTCTGGCACTGGGCTACATACCAAACCAGTGGAGACGAGCGAAGGTAGTGTTCATTCCGAAAGTGGGAAAAAAGGACCCAAGCCTACCGAAGTCCTATAGACCAATCAGTCTTACTTCGTTTCTTCTTAAAACGATGGAAAAGGTTGTGGACAACTACTTAAGAGAAGATGTACTAAGTACATCGCCTCTTCATCATCGTCAGCATGCCTACAGAGCGGGCAGATCTACGGAGACTGGTCTCTACCAGCTAACTGAGATCATTGAAAGCGCTCTTGAAGCGAAAGAGATAGTATTGTGTGCCTTCTTGGACATTGAGGGAGCATTCGATAACACATCGCATGATGCAATTATTCGAGCTCTTGACAGAAAAGAAGTAAATAACACAGTATCAAGATGGATGTATGAACTACTGAGCACAAGATCAGCAGAGACTCACACATCAGAAGGTATTATCAAGGTTAACACAGCAAGAGGCTTTCCGCAAGGAGGAGTTCTATCCCCCCTAATGTGGAGTCTTGTAGTGGACGAGTTACTTGAGAAATTGACGAACCAGGGCATCAATTGTCAAGCATATGCTGATGACATAGTAATTATTGCCAGGGGCAAATTTGAGGGAACCCTATGTGACATTATTCAAAGGGGACTCGAAATAACTCGGGATTGGTGCGTAACGGCTGGGCTTAACCTTAATCCGGCAAAAACAACAATACGACTAAGGCCGATAAGGCTATCAGGTACAACACTGACAACAGTCAATGAAGTTAAATATCTGGGACTAAACCTAGACAGTAAACTCATCTGGAAAAAACACACAGAAGAGATAACCAGAAAAGCAACGCGTTCTTTAATGATTTGCCGAAGCTTAGCTGGCAAATCCTGGGGATGTAGCCCGACCATCCTTAGATGGATGTATATTGCTATTGTGAGACCAATGATCACATATGGAGCGATTGCATGGGCAAAAAGAACCAGTCTTTCAACCACAAGGAAGACACTCAATAAAGTGCAAAGACTGGCGTGCCTATGTATTACAGGGGCTATGAGAACTTGCCCAACCGCAGCTATGGAAGTGCTATTGGAACTAACTCCATTGCACCTTATGGTTGAGGAATGTGCAAGTAAAACGATCCTAAGAATGGCCAAGGAAGGAATAGGAAGAGAAAAGTGCATCACACTGAGACAGTTTGACGAACTACTCAAAAAACAACCACTATTGGCCTTTCCTAGGGACGACATCATCAAAAAATTTGATTTTCAAAAGAACTTTGTTACTAAGCTCAGCAATAAGAAGAACTGGAGCAATGAATCCACAACTCACAGACTGAGCAATCACACAACAAAGTGGTACACAGATGGGTCGAGAACTGATGAGGGAACTGGGGCGGGAGTTTTTGGGCCTGGAACCAAATATTCTGAACCAATGGGCAAAAGTACCAGCATCTTTCAGGCTGAAATCTATGCCATAGACAGGTGTGTCCAAATTAACCTCGACAGAAACAGAGTCAACTGTGATATAGCAATAATGACAGACAGCGAAGCTGCTATTATGGCACTTAATTCCTACATCATTAAATCCAAACTTGTATGGGAATGCCTACAAAAACTTAATGAACTTGGTAGGAGAAACAATATAACCCTCTGCTGGGTGCCTGGCCACGTAGGAATAGAGGGGAATGAAATAGCCGACTCCCTAGCAAGGAAGGGAGCATCAGAAACTTTCATAGGTCCTGAACCATTCTGCGGAATAGGGGATCACACCCTCAAAGAAGAATTTAGGAAACTAGAGAAAGAAAACAGGGCAAGAACCTGGCATAACACTCAGGGCATGAGGCAGGCCAAGAAACTTCTGGGACAATACAACCGGAAAAGATTCCAAGCTTGCATCGGCATGAGCAAAAATAACCTTCGTATCCTAACGGGTTTCCTAACGGGGCACTGTAGACTCAAGGAACACCTCAGGAAACTGGGTATATCTGAAGAAGGTCTCTGCAGATTCTGCGATGAGTCCAGTGAAATCCCAGAACACCTGCTGGGATCATGTGGGGCACTGACCCACAAAAGACTGAAATACTTGGGCAAGTACCAACTATCTGATGGGGAAATACAGTCACTAGAGCCAGCTCTCATCCTTAGATTCTTAAAGGAAACTGGACTGGAGAGAGTGCTATAGGACTGATTTCTTCCGCCAAGGAGAAAGAAGAGTACTAAAACCTCTAAAATGATTTCGAAAGGAATTATACTATGAGGGGAACTCTTTTGAGGGAATAAACCACTCTGAGGCGTAAGCAGGGGGTACAATAGATCAAAAGGTCGCAGTACAATAACCCCTCTCAAATAATAAAATAAAATAGTATCCAATGATTCCATCCACTTCTCCAGTTTAACTTCTATACGGCTGGCGGCTCCACAGTTTATCAGCTATGTCAGCTAAATTGTGCGCACCAGCACCTCTCGGAGAGCTTACACTTCCTTGTTGTTGTAGACGATAACCTCGAGTATTAGCAGGCATATTGTAATATGATTTTAAAATGAAAAACTCAAAATTATGCCGGAAAAGAAACAATAACACGAGAAAACTAAGTCGTTGTGTTGATGGTCGAGAAAAAGCAAAGTGATGTGCTAGGTTTTTACACTTAAACTGCGATTTAATTCGGTAAAAAAGAAAACTTAATCGGATGACAAAACTTATAGGTCTTGCAACCTTGTAAGGTTCGTTACCTACTTTGGTTGTACCCAGAAAACAAATGCCAATATTCTACAAACTTTTCAAAATAAAGTGCTTAGAGAAATTGTACAAGCACCATGGTATATTAGAAACGACGATATCCATAGGGATCTCGGAATTCCAACAATCGAAGCTGAAACTAGAAGCTTCGCGAGAAAGCATAGAAACCGATTAATCGGACATATCAACAATACAGTCCGACAAATCTTGGACGAGAGCAATTTATTGCGCCGACTACAAAGAACGAAACCGTTCGACTTGGCAAGATAAGATTAACCGCGTCTAGTTTGCGGAGTACGCAGGATCTTTCATTGGAAAGTAACCTGTCAAAAGTTTGTATTTCATGATAGAAAAATTGCTTGATAAGTTATATCTTAGTTGCAGTATCTAACAATCTTTAGAAGGGTGGTGTTTTTAGTCAGTAAATAACAATCTTTAGAAGGGTGGTGTTTTTAGTCAGTAAAAATCTGACACTACTATGAGAACGCGCTTGCTATTCTCATAGTGTCTTTGGAAGATTTTCACCTACCCTCGGATAAAAAAAAAAATGACATGAACAAAAAAAAATTGTTTATCTTCTTATATATTATATATATATATATATATATATTTATTTTATATATATAAAAGAAAGTGATGTTAGTTCCTACGCTTATAACTCTAGAACGACTGGATGGATTTCGATGATTCGCACCAATTAGGACTGGTCTCCAGCCTGTTTGAAAGAATAAAAAAAGAAAAGTCGGAAAATTCTTAACAGATGGCGTTGTAGGCCCAAATTTCGTTTTTCATGGGAAAATGAACTCAAAAATAAATAAAACTGAATAGAAATCGAGTAGTGACATTTCAAATAAAAAAAAAAAAAAAAATTTATTTTAAAGGCAATTGTTGTTGTCAATTATTTCAATTATTTTCCAAGCAAATATTTGTTGTTTACTATGTTACATTAAGTAATTTTTTAAAATGGAGTAGATACTTTGATTTATTTGTTTGACATGAATTTTCAGGATCATTGCATTAGTATGTATGAGAAAGTTGAAATGTAGTGCTGTTTGAGATGACGTGAACAATGATGACAGGCAACAGGAGTTGTTGAGCGTCTTGAGGTGTCACGTAGGGAGGGGTTCTTACGAAAAATGAGTGAGTAACAATCATGGTGCTATGCTCATTCGTGAGTAGTGTTATGGGGAGGGCAGCTCAAAGGTACCATAACGCCTTACAAATATTTCATTTAGAGTTAATCCTTTCCTTATTTTCTTGCAATTTTGAAACATTTCCGTCAAAATTTCAGGCATGTAAAAGTATCCGACAGCCCTTCCATCAAAGTCAAAATTTAGATTCCTGTGTCTCTCTCTCTATACAGAATACAGGTCGAAAGAAATATCACTGTGCGTTAGTCGGGTGAAAACTCGAGAACGGCTCCACCGATTTGGATGATTTTTGTTTTGTGTTGTTCGTCTTGATTCAGGGATGGTTTAGGAAAAAAGAAAAGTCGGAATATTCTCAACAGCTGGCGTTGTAGGTACACATTTCGTTTTTCAGTTAAATTCAATTATCTTCTGTAACATAGTAATACAATAACAATGAACTCCATGATGATATAACCCGATAATCACCGGGCCAATTCTTATAATTCTTCTTTTGTTTTGTTCGTATTGCTGTATATCAGGTTTAGGGTGTCTTAAAATATACTACTTTTGGGAACGATAGGTCTCCGAAACAGCTCAACCGATATCAATGAAATTTTGTTAATGGATGTGGCTGATAGCATACTCTTGGAGCCGATAGGTGATGCCGTTGTCGACAAAAAATATTGGTCCTTGAAAAATAAAACTACCTACAGAGCTTAGAAATAAAATTGAATATGTATTATAAATCCTAAATATTTCTTGAGCGCGTAAGTTTTCGCAACATAACTAATTGATATTTGTGGTAAAATAGATTTTCGTTTAATTTTTTTGCACTCGGGTACGAAGATATGCAATTATTAAATTCGCATAATATTACCTCCATTACCATTTGCATGACACTTTGTTCGTTTAGGTACTTTACTATGTGTTTACGTTTTATATTGGTATCAGTATTTCTATTTCAAATTTTCTGTCTCGTTTGCACCAATTTACACACATATGAAAACCAATTTAACAGCTCACTAAAATTCGGTTACAAGTCATACCCAAAATACCAATTTGTTTGTTTCGCGAAGTTGTAACTTTATGGGCTAAAAATGATTCCCCACTTTGGTCAACGTTTCATCCTGCACTGGAAACAGAACGCACTTTGATACATTATAACGGGTGATTTTTTAAGAGGTTTAGAACTTAAAAAAAAAAAAAAAAACACAAAAAATTCGAAAAAATGAATGAAATATTTATTTGAATCGATAGTTTGAACCTTGCAATTTAATGTTTAAAGATAATTTCATGCAAATGTTGACCGCGGCTGCGTCTCAGGTAGCCCATCCGCTAAGTCCAATTTTGGCATACTCTTTCACACATATCGGCCGGTATCTCACGAATGAATGCATGGATGTTGGCTTCCAGTGCGTCAATCGAAGCGGGCTTGTCCCTATACACATTAGCCTTGACATACCCCCACAAAAAATAATCTAATGGTGTCAAATCGCACGATCTAGGCGGCCAATTGACCGGCCCGAAACGTGAAATTAACTGTTCACCAAACTCGCCTCGCAATTGCGCCATTGTTTCGCGTGCTGTGTGGCATGTGGCACCGTCTTGTTGAAACCACATATCATGCAAGTCAAGAACTTCCATTTCGGCCAAAAAAAAGTTTGTTATCATCGCTCGGTAGCGTTCACTATTGACAGTAACGCTGCGATTCGCATCATCTTTGAAGAAATATGGCCCAATAATGCCGCCGGCCCATAAACCGCACCAAACAGTGGCTTTTTCGGGATGCATTGGTAGCTGTTGCAATGCTTCTGGCTGATCTTCACTCCAAATGCGGCAATTTTGCTTATTTACGTACCCATTCAACCAAAAATGAGCCTCATCGCTGAACACAATTTTTCGATAAAAAAGCGTTTTATCGTTTATTTCGAACCGAGCACGAATTTTGATAGTAAAATTCAATAATTTGCAAGCGTTGTTCATTTGTAAGACGATCCATGGTTAAATTGCAAACCAAACTGAAGCTGTTTGACAGTGACACAAGGTACTAAACACACGTCAGCTGTCAAAACCAGTGTTGCCAAAACCAAACCAGCTAAAAAATCACCCGTTATAAACTGTTACTGTTACGGAAACACGTCTGATCTGAAATATAGGAACAGCGCTTACACTATAAACAACAATTTCTATACTTGGTTATTGACCCGATAAGTGGCGCTGTCGTCGAACTCCGAAAATCTAAGGTTTGTTCAATCTTGAGAGATAAGGTTGTTTTCGACCCGATAGGTGCTTTGTCGATCTGCGAAACGACACATCTGATTTCAATGAAATATTGTGCATGTATATGGCTGGTGCCCGTTTGAAAGATAGAATACCATCCTATAGGTGATACTTTGCAAAACATAACAGTTATAGGAAAACGGGTTGTAGCACCTTCCATTAAAAAATACAATCAAACGCTATTTCTAGAGTTGTATAATTAAAATTATGAATGGAAATTGTCCAAATAAAGCACTTTGCGAAATGCGAGCCAGACTTAAAACGAAAGGTACGGTCAAAGTCGGGTGGGTATAGCTACATATAAAAGAGACTGGCGTACGTATGTGCACTCATAACTCCGGAACGGATCGTTCGATTTTTAAGATTTTTAGTTTAGATTCGAATTGGCCCAAGGAACGACATATGCTATACTTTTTGTCGAGTAAACAAAACGGATAGTATCACTTCCATTAGGAATAACAAAAATTATGTAAAATTTTAAATTTTTGTATTCTTTGAATGTTCCGGGCCTACCGCTACACAGTTTGAAAAATGTCGGCCCATTTATAATTTTTTTTTGAAACCTCAATGCACCGAAATTTTGCGAATGATGAAACACATCGACATTACTATACTTCAGTTATTTCTATTGTATAACTATAAGTTTTGAATAAAGAATTTGAATTGAACGAATAACATAAAGTAGCATGAGCTTTGTGCATGCTTGAAATTATTATTTTCATTCCATTAACGAATTCGGGCGGAACAAAGTTCGCCGGGTCAGCTATTATAATTAAGTATTTATATTACTTAATTGGAAAAACTTAGAAACCGATGAAAGCTGCAGCCAAATATATCTTTGTGAACCGCCGGTACTGAAAATAATTGTTGGAAAAAGAATCCCTCGAAACTTCTCAAAAATGACATTAAGAGATGATTTATTTGCCTAATTCCCGAGATAAACAGGGCTCTAATCGCGTAAGTACAAAACGATCGAACGACATCGTCTCGACGGTACTTCTACTTCGTGAAACAACCAAAAAACGATAATCGTCGAAACGATTGGACGATCATCGTTTTTGTTGCTCCACGTTTCCAATTCAAACGTCAAATACCCTCGTCGCACGATTCGATTGAACGATTGCTATTTCGCAGTCGTTTCATCTATTTTGGCGCATTTTTTCAGTTATTTAAAGGAAGAGACACTCTCTGGAAGATACTCAATCTTATCCAAGTTGTAAAAGAATGTATTTTTTTCTTTACAATTAAGCAAATAAAAATGTTCATTTGTTCCACGAAATCTAAGAAATTTATTGGTATATTAATTTATTTAAGAAATACGTGTATATTTCGAAAACCACCAAATCTTCTCTTCTCCTATGTACATCTGCATACACTTGCAGAGTCGTTCGTCGACAGCTCCTCATCCAAGATAAAGGTTTTAAAATTTCACTGTACACTTCCACATTTCACTCTGTTTGGGCGATGTGTTTACTTGCATCTTGATATTTACTTATAGATTCCTTACTCTACTAATTTTTTGCAATGACAACGAAGAAAAATACATAAATTCATGAAAAAAAAAACAACAATTTTCATACGTTTTTTGATTGTTTAGCTGTCAGAGTTTGTTTACAGTCATGTTCAAACTGTTCAAAATGAAAACGATGGATGATTGAACGATCCAACGATGAAGTTATATGAAGCAAACTGAAAACTATATCGTTCTGTTCAATCGTTTCGACGACTGTCGTCTGATAAATTACGCGATGAGAGCCCTGGGCTTTATCAACAGTAATATTTGACCCTACAGTTAGCGATGTTCTGGCGACTATATTTTTTTATTGGTAAAGGGATTTTGGAAAGTGTGGAGTCTTTGCGTAAGCTGCCAGAGTTGATTATTGGTAGGGCGGAATATCTTTCTCTTACAACGTAATCGAGAAAGTTAAAAATATATCAAAAACGATGAAACGATTGCATAATAGCCATCTTTCAAGCATCGTCGAGACGATGTCTTCGATCGTTTTGTGCTTACGCGATTAGAGCCCTGTATTTATTTTTCTGCGTGCTATTTAACAATTATTATCTTTTCCTTGTCAAACAAAAACTTACTCAAAACAATCTATTATTTTCCAAAGCAATAAGACATGATATACACAACAAATTGAGAAAATAACTAACAAGTAATTGTAAGGTAGTATATATATTGAGTGTTTTAGCAGACTTTGCTGCAATGCCGCTGCCGCTTTTTTTGACACGTAACCATTACATTTTTATCCAAATTAATATTGGGGTTTTCGAGATAAAGCCAGTTTTTAAAAAAACGTTTTTGGCGATTCGAATGGAAAACGAAGGGCGCACATTATAAAATCATTAATTTCACTCCAAAGATGCATTTTAGTGAAAACCGTTATGTTCGTTTTCATGTAAACCATAAAAAAAACTTTACATAATTGAAAATCCATTTCACGACAATTTTGAGGAAAACTGAGTTTCCTATTAAGTAAGGAATGAGGAATTAAGAAGATTGAGTTTTTTGCCAAAATCGTAAGAACTGATTTTGAGAAAAATCCAATTTTCGAAACTATCTACTGTTAGTTTAATGTTTCGCCAAGAACTCGAAATTCAGTCATTATATTACATATGTATAAATTTTGGTTTAAATCGTTAGAGCGGTTTTTGAAAAAATCAGAATTGTTTGAAGTACCGTTATTATTGTGGTAAATGTGCAAAAAACAAAATGGCTTACAACCATCAAATAAGAAGTTTGAAACAAATCCGTCCAACAGTTTAGGCATTGAAAGCCGACAGACATGCGGACAGAATTGCGAGATCAACTTTTATACTAACAAATTTAAAAATATTTCTCTTTCATTACGTTTGAAATTACTTTTCGGCTACGTGCACAATGATCTGCATTTATCAAAT
The DNA here is from genome assembly GCA_949126925.1 of Cheilosia vernalis. Taxonomy (NCBI): domain Eukaryota; kingdom Metazoa; phylum Arthropoda; class Insecta; order Diptera; family Syrphidae; genus Cheilosia; species Cheilosia vernalis. Next base: position 50,487,268 of record OX421358.1, read on the forward strand.
TCTGCAAATAAGATTTTCCTGAGCCGAAAAGAAGCCATTTCCGGGGAAGAATACGAATCTAATGACACCTTACTGCTCACTCTTCAAAATCGGTCAATCTCTTCGTACTACAGGAGGTCAGAATGGAACAATGGAATGGGTACATACATGCAACAAACATTATCCTCCTTCTTGGTCCAGTCGGGTTAAAAGTAAACATTGAATTGAACAATTTAGTATTGTATATTTTTTTATACATTCAAAATGTATTCTACAGAAAAGGAAATAAGACAATCCGTATCTAAAGGAAAACATAACAAACTGATAAATTTATTCAAATTTTGGAATAACATTTGCACAACAAACCATTGTATATATATATGAGGGGCATGCTGTCCCCTGCACCCTCCCTTCTTTAAATGCATACAAGACGTGAATAAAAAAAAATTAATACACCCAACCTCGCACCTACTTCAAATCATGAACAGTGACCACAAGAAGGGGGTTTGCATACGTATTCCACGGTCGAAATTTCATTCATTGAATTCTTTGTTGCAACTCGTTAATTTATTGTTAGATATTCTCATGTGATGCTTCATGATGTTTGATTTCAGCACACATCTGCCCACGAAGCCCAAGATCTTTATTGCCAATACTTGTTCTTAAAAAAATATATATACATATTTTAATAACGACCAAATTTCTTTCTTACATTTTTTGCATATTGTTCCAATTTTTTCCACCCGTTCATCGACAGTTCATCATCCAGTCTACGGTTTTGAAATTTCACTCCAAAGTCCATCTTTTTAATGTGTTGGCTTTCATAAAACCTTTCACTTTGCTTGTTCGAATCTTGCTTTTTCACAATTCTATCTGAGTTTGGCTTCTTCGATAGAGTTGTAACTTGCATTAAAGTTTTGCATTAAATGCCCGATTCCTCATGAACTACAAAAAAAAAAACGCAAATTCCATACATTTTTGTTGTCAGAGTTTGTTTACAGTCATGTTCAAACTGTTCAAAATGAAAACGATGAACAATTCGATCGAACGATGTGACGATGATGTTATACGAAGCAAACTAAAAACGACGTCGTTTTGTTCAATCGCTTCGGCGACGATTGTTTCATAAATTACGCGCCCTGAAACCAGCATCACCAATCTATCCCAGTAAAAACAAAAAAACATGTCTTATCGGAACAGAAACTCCTGGCGTGATTGTCGTTGTGTAAGATCTTTAAAATATAAATATATATATTATTATATATAAAACTAAGTCTCGAGAAAATTGCTTGGAATCACTATCTAGCGTTAAGTCAATAAAATTACTTGTTGTTGTTATTTATAGTTAAGAACCACTTTCACTGCCTTAACCTATTCCCTAATTTTTTTTTGTTGGGAAGATTGTGCAGAGATGCTGTCTGTAATTTGTTTTCCACTTTGTTGCGTATAAATCAGGTCAATATACCTAATAGTAGAATTATACGACTGGGCGAACTCTAGTTAGAAGAGTATGTAAGGTGTACCTTATTTAAAACTATGTATTCTTATATTTTTTTAACGGTTTGTTTAATCTAGTACCGCTTGAGCTTTTTACGAACTAATAAAAAAAAAAAACTTGAGCAAAGAAGTTTCTTTTTTATTATACTAAAACTTTCTTTTTTCAGCACGTCGTGATTCAAACACTTGTTCCAGTCAAAACAACTTACCACCATTGCAGTTCCATGCTGTACATGGCGATAACATAAGAATATCTCGTGATGGAACATTGGCTAGACGATTTGAAAGTTTTTGTCGCGCACTGACATTCAGCGCGAGACCCGTCCGTATTAATGAACGAATTTTTATGCGATTCTCTGAAGTATCAAACAATTGGAATGGTGGTATTCGTTTTGGATTCACAAGTAATGATCCAGTTACTCTAGAAAGTGCGCTTCCGAAATACGCTTGTCCTGACCTAACAAATCGACCTGGTTTTTGGGCAAAAGCTTTACACGAACAGTATTGCGAATTAGATAATGTTCTGCACTATTATGTGAATTCAGCTGGTGATGTCATTTATGGTATTAATGGAGAAGAAAAGGGTATTATATTATCAGGAATTGATGTGCGTGGATTGTTATGGACAGTAATTGATATCTATGGCAATTGTACCGTTATTGAACTATTGGATGCACGATTATTCAATCAACAATCTTCAGTCAACACCTATCCTAACCAAAGATCTCTTTCGAACAATTCGGTCAATTGTATTGTGGCACCTTTGCAATCTCTGAGTATTTTGGATGATGAGACTCATCTGCCACCGTTACAATATCACATAAATAATCGATTAACGCCCTTAGCTTTCCACACAGTAAGAGGTCGGAATGTTAGGCTTTCGTCGGATCGCCTTATCGCTTCTCGCGCAGAAAACGATTTTTGCCAGGGATATGTTTTTACTTCCCAACCTATTCAGGTTGATGAGAAAATTGTTATACAGATATTGAAAACCGATCGCACTTACGTAGGAGCTCTTGCATTAGGTCTCACATCTTGCAATCCTTCAACCTTAAACCAATACGATCTACCAGACGACTCAAATTTTTTACTTGACAGACCTGAGTATTGGGTGGTAAATAAAGACATTGCAATGGCCTGTGATAAATATGATGAAATTTTGTTGTGCATCTCATCAGTAGGAGAAGTAACGATAAGCAAAAATTGTGGAACACCAGTAGTTGTCATGCATGTGGACTATCGTCTACGGCTTTGGGCTTTTCTAGATGTTTATGGATCGACGCAAAGCATTAGAGTTTTCCAACAACCTATTCAACATTTAACTAATTCAATAGTATCCACTCAATACAATTCATTAAGCTCTGTACATCGTATGAAAACAAATGCCCCTATTTCAGCATCTGTAAATACTTTAAGTTCCCATCCATCGAGCTCCGTCATTCATCCTCTTTCGTCTTCTACTTCGACAGCATCTGTTAATGTTAACGATTTAATAAATGCATCTCCAATGCTTGGTAGCTTAGAAACTACGATTAATTCCGCTGCGATTACAGGAAACATTTCAATTCCAAAACTCGGTCAGATTATTGTGCCGTCATCCAGCAGTGATATGTTCCAAATACAGTCAGGTGGAACAATTCTTGTCGTAAATTTACCTCCAACAACATCGCGAACACACGAGTTAGATTACAAAAGCGATGTCCAACGAAAAACTAGCCAATCCACTCCTTTATACTCCAGCAGTCCTACAGTATCTACGTATAGAAGCCAATATACGGAGGTAACATAATTTTACTTTTTAGTGAAAATAAGTTTGTAATAATTATTTATATTTGTAGCAAAATCCTCAATTAAAAAGTAAACCCAATAACGTAGTTGCCAAACTAAAATCTGAAGATGACAGCAGTGAAAAGGAGTTATCAGGATCAGAATGTACTATTTGTTATGAAAAGAACATTGACTCCGTACTCTACATGTGCGGACATATGTGCATGTGCTACGAATGTGCGATTGAACAATGGCGAGGAGCAGGTGGTGGTCAATGTCCGCTTTGTCGAGCTGTCATTCGGGATGTTATACGCACGTATTCGACATGATGAAATTGGATTTGTTGCGTCGTATAAATTATGTTTTGATTTATGTATTAACATTATGTTTTATGGTAATATATTAAGTATATTTTTTTACTTAGAAACTTAAACGAAAAGAGCTTAGAACTAGTAAATAATTTACATTTTTTTACGATAGGTTGGATATTGCATGCGTTTAGGATCATTGGGCGTTTACATCTAAGTTACATTTAATTTTTACTTAACGTTTACCTATCTTAAATGCTATAATTTTAATATACGAAGTACGGGTATATATCACTGTTCAAATTTTTTTTCCATTTGAGTTTCCGCCACTGTATATATTACAGGGTTGACGATCGGAGCCGAATTGAAAAATTAAGCTTGGTGCAAAATTATAGTCTGATAAACTACACTTGAAAACTATTTTAGTACATGGCAAAGTCAGTACTAGTGTGTTATTTATTATAGTCGTAATAAACCCATACTCTGTAATTGTCAACATGTACTTAACTTACAACCGCTGAAATTATTGCAGACATTTTAATTTTTACGGACTCAAACATTCGACCTTTGTCGTTTTTAAAGCAAACTACAATAAAAATAAATATTTAAACTGTTTAAAATCTCTGAAAAAAAACCTACACTTGACGAAGATTTTATTCTTTCATTTCTTATTATTATTCAAATGAAATCTGCTATGTTAAATATATATTTTCTGCTACCACAATTAAAAAATACGCTTTTCAAATGACTTCGAATTTACATTTAAAGTTTTTTTTTTAAATACATATGTACATACATATAAATTTAAAAAGTATTTTTGATTTCTTAAATTTATTTAAATGTTTGAAAAAAGTGTTCCTAAACATATTTCGGTTTGAGTAAAATCAATACTCTGCCCCACAAAAATTGTCAGTACGCGAAAGATAGAATGTTGGCCTCTTAGTATCCTTGTAATAGCTTGCATAAATCTTCAACTCCCAGTTGATTGTTCCTAAAATATGAATGAAAAATCAACGTAAATAGAAAAGCTATAACCGAAGGGATAACAACTGTTTATTTAAAAACATACAAACGAAAATAATTTATTTTAGAGCTGAGGTACCATAACATTTTTACGGTTTCGTTTTACGTATGGCTATAACTAGGGCCTTACTACCAAGCAGCAGGTTGGTTGGTTTATGTGGCTGTTTCCAGGTTTCCTACCAGTCGAACACAATCAGCGCTTGAACGCTCTTTGGGGCCACAACTCACGGGACCTGTAGATACTGAAGGAAAGGTATATTAGAGAAGCTTCTAAAACATCATGTGGAGTTGAGAAATTTGAAATGGATGACTTAGATTACCGAGAGGTCATCATGGAATGGATTAAATTTCGTAAGGGCCCAACCCATAGAATCCGTCGCGTCCATTGCGGCAAAGTTTTCGACTGACAGGTTGATAGAATACACACTCTCTTATGGAGGGTGTCCCATAAGCAGCGCACGTGCCGGAGCGACGGATAAAGTAAGTTTACTTTCTACTTTTCTGTCCGTCGCCTCCGTTGACAATTGGCACATCGTGAGAAGATTCCTTTTCATTGGTGGAAATATTGAGCGCGTGAGAGAGGCTGTCATCGGCTCTCACTAGTGTTCTTATATTGTGGGATTTCTTCCTTTTTTGGGGAATTTCGATGTCCGAAAAGCCTTAAGTGGGAAAAAGAAAAATCTAAAAAAACATTGAAAAAAAATTTTTTTTTTTCTAAATTTCATCAAAATAAGTATCTAGATTTCACCATGATAATCAACACATGTATGTACATAAAAAATAACTTTTTTAAATCACCTTTCAGCAAGATTTTTTATCAAAATTTTCTAACGGGTGATTTTTTAGCTGGTTTGGTTTTGGCAACACTGGTTTTGACAGCTGACGTGTGTTTAGTACCTTGTGTCACTGTCAAACAGCTTCAGTTTGGTTTGCAATTTAACCATGGATCGTCTTACAAATGAAAAAAATGAACAGTTAATTTCACGTTTCGGGCCGGTCAATTGGCCGCCTAGATCGTGCGATTTGACACCATTAGATTATTTTTTGTGAGGGTATGTCAAGGCTAATGTGTATAGGGACAAGCCCGCTTCGATTGACGCACTGGAAGCCAACATCCATGCATTCATTCGTGAGATACCGGCCGATATGTGTGAAAGAGTATGCCAAAATTGGACTCAGCGGATGGGCTACCTGAGATGCAGCCGCGGTCAACATTTGCATGAAATTATCTTTAAACATTAAATTGCAAGGTTCAAACTCAAACTATCGATTCAAATAAATATTTCATTCATTTTTTCGAATTTTTTGTGTTTTTTTTTTTTAAAAAGTTCTAAACCTCTTAAAAAATCACCCGTTATAAATTAAGAATGTTTTCTTTTTATTTAAGTGCATAGAAATAAAAAAAAGGATAAAGTAAAGCAACCAAATTTGTGAAGTAACGTAATTAAATCCTATAACAATGAATAAAATTTATAACTTTTGAATATCTAAACGCAAAGAAAATGAGTTTTTAGTAAGAGAGGTTGATCAAGAAATTAAAAAAGAAGCACCAACTAGAGGACAAGGACAAACAAAGACTTCAAAACGCCCTTGATTTTCTAGAAAGGCAGTCCAGTGATATTGGCGAGCGTTGTGCTAGCAATTCACCTAGGGCTGACCCTATGAAAATTTCGAGCGAAGGAGCTCTTATGCAACCACCTATGCCTGTGATATGCCTTAGCCTATCGGGGCGTGGGGCGGTTGCATCTGACCCCGCAAAAGAAGTTGACAAAGAGGACGTAGTTTCACCGGGAGAGGCGGACTCGACCCTGAACAGCGCAGTGACTGTTGTTGAAAAGTCAAAGCCAAAGGACGATGTAAGTTTGGCAACAGCCGAAGCCTCATCTACCCCTGCGGCGAGCATGACAAACGACAATAAGCTGTTCAGAACAGTACAACAGGCGGATCCCCTCAAAAGGAGAAAAAACGCGCGTCGCATTGTCAATAGGCTTAAAAGCCGTGACCCCAGTTCCTTCACGGAAAGGGAAGCAGCGCAGCTAGCTAGGGCCCGGGAGACTATCAAGTCAACCGAAGACGCATGGCGCAGCAGCCTGCAAGAGAGGAGGCAGAACCCGATTGACAAAGGGATGCTGTCTGGACCAAGGAAGGAATGCCTATTGCTTTCCGCCTTGGGAAGGTCAAAACCCGGGAAACCAGGTGCCGGCCCGGCTAAAGATTCGTCTAAGGCTGAGCAAACACCTGGTTGCTCAAATAAGGTTCTGTCAGGTAGGAAGCTAGGTAGGACTTCTGGAGGAGCCGACATGAGATCGGCCGTAGCGGGGGCGAAATGCCGATTGCCTTTCACCTCGTCTGCGACTGATCCAAGGTGTCAAGGGGTTGTCTCTAGCAAGGATTCGTCCAAACCAGGGAACGCTCCGGTAGTCTCCAAAAGAGGTCGCAATGACGACACGATCTCCCCGGTAGTAGGTAGGCAGGCAAAAAGGCTGAAATTCGCCGATAAGGTGAAGGAAAGTCTGCGCGTCGCAATCGTCGACTACGGCAACCCCGACCGGAAGCTCTCATCCAACCAATGGGAGCTTATAGAACAGCGAATCCTTGATGGTGTCAACGATGCTATCGTGAGGGCAGATGGCAAGCCTCCATTGTTTGGCCAGCTATCCACCTTTAAAGGATTTAAAACTATGGAGTGTGACAACCAAGAGACTTTGGAATGGTTAAAGGGTTTCGTCGCCAACATAAACGCACCTTGGTCAAATGCTGACCTGCGCGTGGTTGACAGGAAAGAAATCCTAAATATGACCAGGCCTAAGGGTCTTATCCGCTTGAGAGGGCCTTATCTACCCGTGGAAAGGATAGAACGGAACCTGCAGTTCCTTTACCCGGAGCTACAAAGCAGGGAATGGAAAGTCCCAGAATGGCATGGACGTGACTATATTGCTAAGTCACAAATCGTTGCCGCTACTCCGGAAACAGGAGTTTAAGGTTCGCGTAGGCATAACGCGATGCAAACTCCGGGTACTAGCGGCGAAAGACAAGGGAGAGCAACCGACTACTCGTGATGAAGATAGCGCAAATAAATCTTCATCACAGTAAGGCGGCCAACGCCAATCTCGTTCTCCTTATGGAAACGAAACATATAGATGTCGCCCTGGTTCAAGAACCCTGGATTCACTGGGGAAAGATAAGTGGGCTGAATTCCAAAGACTTTACCACTTACCACAATACTCCAGTAAATGGTAAGTCCCGAACATGTATTGTCGCTAGAAAACAGCTTAAACTTTTTCTTCTACCTAGTCTCAGTGATTCGGACCAAACGGCTGTCAAATGGGACAGGGCAGGAAAATGCGCGCTGGTACTGGCGACGATATACATGCCATTCGAGTCGGACAATCCACCCTCAGAGCTATCCTGTTCACTAGCCAGAACAGTAGAAAAGGAAAGATGGGATCTGATCGCTGGCTGTGATGCCAACTCCCATCATACGCTCTGGGGCAGTACGGACATCAATGTACGAGGTGAGTCCCTCTTAGAATTTATAATCAAAAATAATCTCTTGATAGCAAATATTGTTAATGAACCAACCTTCGTTATTAGGAATAGACGTGAGGTATTGGACATTACTCTTCACAGTAACTCGCCCACTCTAACTGTGAAGGATTGGAGGGTCTCTTCTGAGCCATCCTTTTCAGATCACAGGATTATTGAATTTTCAATAGATGAAGAGACAGTAGTTTCAAGTAAATTCAGGAACCCAAGACTCACCAATTGGGACGCTTTTGCCTCGGAGGCTGTGAGAAATGGCCAAATCCTGAATGATCAAAAAATAGGGACACCAGCCGAAATCGATGCATTCACAGAGAATTTAAACAAAATTCTAAGTAAGGCATATGATAAAGCCTGTCCTCTACGGACAATCAAGAAAAGGAATTGTTCTTCGTGGTGGTCCAAAAACCTCCTTGAAATTAGAAGGAAAGTCAGACGCCTGTTCAATTTAGCCAAACCCACCAATTCCCAGTCAGACTGGGGCTTATACAAAGCCGGTCAACGGAAATTCAAGGCTGCTGTCACTAGTGCTAAACGTACAGCCTGGCATACCTTTTGCAATGAAATATAAGATACCAGGGAATCAGCTAGACTTAGGAAAATCCTATCGAAAGAACCTGCAGTTCCAGGTTATCTTAAAGACAATATGGGCAACTGGACACAGTCTTCAGAAGAGACGTTAAGTCTGCTTCTAAAAACGCACTTTCCGGGTTGTATAAAAACAACCGTCCAGTCTGCACCAAGCACTGCAACTACAGCAGCAACAGTTCCAGCTGGTATAATAACCGAGGAAAAACTTAACTGGGCGATTGAAACTTTCTCCCCTTTTAAGTCTCCTGGGCTGGACGGGATTTTTCCAATCATGCTCCAGAAAGCCAGGTCAATTGTTATACCAGCTCTGACGAGACTCTTCACGCGCTGCCTCGAATGTGGTCACATTCCCAGGGCATGGCGTGAAGTTAAGGTTGTCTTCATTCCGAAGGCAGGAAAGTCCAGCCATACGACTGCTAAGGATTTCAGGCCCATAAGTTTAACCTCATTCATCCTGAAAACCTTGGAAAAGCTTTTGAACGTTTTAATCCGCAGTCGACTTGACAATAACGCGATCTCAACGGCTCAGCATGCCTACATCAAAGGTAAAGGAGTTGAGACTGCGTTGCATGAGGTCACTCGCATCATAGAAAAATCCCTAAAGGACAAAGAATACACACTAGCCGCGTTCCTCGACATTGAAGGAGCATTCAATAATGTTAAGACGTGTGCTGTGAAGAGAGCACTACTCAATAGCAATGTAGACCAAACGCTTACCAATGTGATTGAAAGTTTGCTCAATGAAAGAAATATTAACGCAGAATTAGGTGGCATTGAACTTAGAGTGACAGCCTCAAGAGGTACACCACAAGAAGGAGTCATTTCCCCCCTACTCTGGGTCCTTGTCATAAATGAAATATTACTAAAGTTCGAAAACAGAGGGGTCAAAGTTACTGCGTATGCAAACGATGTAGTGATACTTGCTACAGGCAAATTCCTACCGACCATAAGCGAACTACTAGAAAACGCATTACGAACACTTAGTTTGTGGGCAAACCCATGCGGTCTTGGAATCAATCCACAGAAGACTGAACTAGTCTTGTTCAGTAACAAAAGGGTGATTCCAAACTTCGATCCTCCAACTATTGAGGGTATACCCCTTAGGGTTGCTGAGAGTGCCAAATATCTAGGTATAATCTTAGATAGGAAGCTCAATTGGAAACCAAACGTCAATGAAAGAGTAAAAAAAGCCGCAAATGCTTTTTACGCATGCAACCGAATCTTCGGCAAAAGGTGGGTACCAAACCCCAAAATAATTCTGTGGATGTATACGGCTGTTGTGCGTCCAATACTCACATACGGTAGCTTAGTCTGGTGGCAAGCCACAAACAAAGCTTCGAATCTTAAATTAATGACCAAAATACAAAGACTAGCATGTATAGGTACAACCGGCGCAATAAGGACAACACCTACTGCTGGAATGGAGGCTATCCTCAACTTGTTACCTCTAGATCTATACATGCAAGAATCTGCAGCCAAAAGTGCCCTCAGGATCAGCCAAACAAAAAGCTGGAAACCCTACACAACGGGACACACACAGATTCTGAATAAATATGTGGGAGATGCGGTCACTTCTGACTACTTGTCTCCCCTTCTTGACTTTGACATACCATTCTCCTGCTATTTCCCTAGCAGGGAGGAATGGAACACAGATGAACCCACAAAAGGAAAATCGACATCCATCTACACAGATGGCTCTAAGATGGACCGTGGAACAGGTGCTGGAATCTTCTCTGAAGAGTTAAATATACACCAGTCAATCAGACTACCTGACTACAGTAGTGTCTTTCAGGCGGAGGTTCTGGCAATCGCTGAAGCTGCCCATATGGTGTCAATGTTATCAATACCAAACTATGATATTACCATATTCATTGACAGCCAGGCGGCTATAAAAGCAGTATCTGCTATCGAAATAAAATCAAAGCTAATTCACCGCTGCCGTGAAGAGCTTAAGGTTCTCTGCTCGCAGCACACCACGCGTCTCTGCTGGGTCCCTGGACACAGTGACAAAACCGGCAATGAGATGGCTGATGAATTGGCAAGAAATGGTTCTGCTATGGACCAAGATCGGGCGATTAATTCAATCAAACCACCACTCTGTAATCTCAGAGAGAGGGTTTAAAATAAAACCCGGATGAAAGCCAACAATAGGTGGAAAGAACTAACTACCTGCGAAATACCACGGAAGTTATGGCCGGAATACAATCCAAGTCGGACTATCAAGCTCTTGCGATTTGATAGAACGTCGATGTATAAACTGGTAGGAGCCCTAACGGGTCACAACTACCTAAGATACCACACAATGAAACTTAAACTCAAGAATGACGATATATGCAGGGGTTGCGGCGACGAGGAGGTACACGAGGACACACCTCACTTCCTCTGTCAATGCCCAAGTCTCTGTCACTTGAGGAATAGGACACTTGGAAGATACTACTTCCATGATTTACATGAACTTTCAGATATATCTTTATCTAATCTTTACAGGTTCATAAACACATCAGGATGGCTGGACAAGGTCGAGTAACCAAGAAGGAAACACTATAGCCAACAACACCGGCTAACCCCCCAATAAGGGCATCACAATGGGTCCACATGGACCTAAGTGGGGTGCGGCAGAACCCGTTCTGACGCACCCACCCATAAACCTAACCTAACCTAAGAGAGGTTGAGAGGATGAGGAGGTTGTGAAGGAAAAGAATGTTGCTGGGATAAAGAGGGAGAAGATGCCAGTATAAGGGGTCACTGAGGCAAGTAGGTGACCATGGTAGGGTGGGTAGAGGCGAATTCTTGCGACGTTATACCACCGCAACGTGAAGACTGGCATGAATTGATGGTTTTTGTGACGTGCCAGGGTCAAGCTCCCACGCCCTCCGGCGAGCTTAGAGAGCGGGTGCAAGCATGCCAGCAAGGACCCCAGGCAAAGCAGCAGCTTTGGCGCCCAAACGTGAAGCGTTGTAGCCGATGCCTCCGTTTTAAATGGCATCCACAACGTGAGGCCCGCTTGAAAAATAGCGTGGATTGTGTTTTTTTGAGCCTCTCAACTTTTGTTTGATTTTTTTATTTTTATTTTTATTTTTTTGTAGGTTTGGAATTATCTTTCCTTATAAGTCCCGATCATTGAGTGACGTAGACTCGGTATCGCGTTGCGATGAGGAAGATGGTACCAAACCACGAAACAATCATGTGTTGTAAAGTGCCTGAGTCATGTGGGAATCTGTAAAGCAGGTTCACACATGCCCGGGTATATACAAACACATTCAGCAAATTGTTTTTGCATAGAGAGACCAGAGGATATGAAAAGATTGTCCTCTGTGTTATCCTCTAAGCAAATTGTTCATTGTTTTTTGTTGCTTTTGAGCCACTGCAGTCATGCAATTTGATTGTTAAGTGTCCTGAAATAATGAAAATGGTTATTAAAGTAAATTCAGTAGAGTAACTTCAAAATATTACCGTGTAGCTTATTTCAAATTTTTCTTTTTTTAATCGGCTCACAGAACTACGGCATCTTCTCTTTCTCCAGCAGTATCTTTTCTTAGCCGTAATCCTCATCCTCAACCAATTTATGAATTTGATTCGTCGTAATCGAGCATTTACAACGTTTGCCAAACTTTGTTAGGTACACACATATAATTCTTAGTATAGAATCATACTTTTTATTTTTTTTTTTTTACATTTATTTCCACTTTTGAATTTTTATATATTGAGCCTTGTTTTATCTAGGTTCCGAATTTTTGCTCCAAAGTTTAAACCTTTTGTGATTAAGTGCGCTGCTTCAATTGTATTTCGTTCCCTTTTGTTGTTCTTAGTAAACTAGTTTCGTTTGAGTATCCAAAAAACTAAGTTTTCGTCCTTGCCTATGTCGTAGGCTAGTATGAGCAACATTAACCGCTCAAACATTTCGTTGATGAACGACGACATAGCCGAAAATAGGACACATACGGAATCGGAGTTTGATAGATTTCAAAGTCGTTACTACAGTAATATAAATCGTTTAACGTTCGATAACTCAATCGAGTTTTCGGGTAATTCCTCACTTAACATGTCACAAGAACAAAATGTAAGCGAGCAACCTGGTGCAGGTCCTTTTCTAATGCTCGGAGTTCTAATTGCGATGATTTGGCTGATAAAATCGAACGAAATCTAAATTTAAACCAGATGCGATTCTTTCAACAGATGGACCTTTTTATGAATAGGGTATTAGACAGGATGGACAACATCTCCAGTCCTGCAAACGCCCAAAATAATCCATTTGATGGTGACATCCAACAAGAATTCCCACCACAACCAACAAGCGTTATACCTCCTGTTCCAAACCCCAGACGTTCTTTCTCGCAATCTGCTTCAAATGCACAAGGCGGTTCTAACTTCAGCGCGTCTGAAGTGTGTAGATTAGATCGATGGAACGTGAGATATGATGGGACGGAGAACATCGCGGACTTTTTGTTTAAAGTCAACCGGCTGCAGGCTTCGTCGTCATACAGCGACGAACAAGTTACCGCAAACTTCCATACGCTTCTCTTTGGAAAAGCGAACAAGTGGTTCTGGGCGTTTTTGCGGAAAAACCCGACGGCGAAATTTGCGGACATTAAGGTGAGATTATTTTACGCGGCGGTAAGAGGACGTCAAACAGAATTCTAGCTGCCGTAGCTGTCATCACTTTTTGCAAAATGTGAAGCAGCCCGGAATATTTTTTTTAATTGCTGCGCTACGTAATTCACGGAAAAGAAAAAGAATTTTGAAGATGAAATGAATCGTGAAAATCCAGTATTTTGCGTTACCTCTATACATATTTAAATAGGTAGTATCTGCAAATTCAAAAAACAAAAATTTGTATGCTTACCGTCCTCATTCATTTCTATTGAAATTGTGTCCCATATTTCTCGTTCTTCGACAACCTTTTTGTACATTTCATCACCCATATTGTATAGACATAGGTAATTTTGCACACATTCAATTCATTTTCCATTATGACGCGCCGCGTCAGTAAAAATAATCTGTAATTTTTCACAACACCGCGTTTCACCGCCGCGGTGAATTTGACGCGACGTTAAAAACGCGCTCTGTGTGACAGGGGATATGTATTGCAATATATTACATCACAACTGTCAAACGCGGCGGTGAAACACGACGTTAAAACGCGCTCTGTTTGACGGAGCCTTAAGACTGCGATGAAGAAGGAGTTTGGCCGCCCAGAGAGTGACGTGGACATTTTCATGAAGTTGCTCACTAGAAAGCAACAGTATAAGGAATCGTTCGACGATTTTTATGGATCGATAATATATCTTAACGATCGCCTGAACGATCCCTTCGACACCAAAAAGTTAATTGATGTCATAAGGAGTAACGCGAGGGATAAGTTAGGTGAAGTGCTTCTGGCGGCAGACATAAAAAGCTTAGAGCAGCTTCGAAACAAAGCTAGAGAAACTGAGCGGTTCCTCGCAAAGCGATCTTCTTCTCAAAGGGTAGTTCATGAGATCAGGGTAGAAAAAGAGACAGAAATATCTGATCCGAACTTAGAAGAAGTCGCTGCCTTATCATCTGGCAGTAGAAGAGTAAGCTTTTCTGCTCTAAGCTGTTGGAACTGCGATCAATCTGGTCACACTTTTTACCAATGTCCGTCTCACGTCCGAAATCTGTTTTGTTTTCTATGTGGTAAAAAGGGTGTGGCAACTCCGGAATGTCGCGATATGCTGAACAAGAGTAGTGAGCCCTCTTCAAAAAATGCTCCAATACAAATTTTGAAACGTAAAGTATATCCAGATTCGAATTTAGATAGTAACCCTATTAGCACTTTCGCTCTGAAGTCTCTGCACGAACGAAAACTGAATTACTATAAGATTCGTTCTCAGATAATGGGAACTGATAGTAGTTCAGCAAGCAGACATATTCGCAAATGCAGACATCGGTTCCAGAACCGCCAAAAAATTCGTAAAATGATTGTGGAGACTATCATTTCTTCAGACACATGGTCGGATGTATGCCAACGTTCAGCTGGCTGGTGAGCAAGTTTTTGGCTTACTCGACAGCGGAGCATCCATCTCTGTGCTTGGTAGTGGGTGTTGGGAGTTGGTGGAACGAAATGGGATTTTAGTGAAGCCTTACAAGAACCATGTGCGAACCGCTGATGGCACATCGCATGATATTGTGGGGTTTTGCGAACTTCAAACTACGCTCAACGGCGTCACTAAACCCATTGTGTTCTACCTAATTCCCAACTTAACTCAGAAGGTTTACCTGGGAATGAATTTCTGGAGAGAGTTCCATTTAGGCCCACAAGTCAACGAAATCCAGACCGATGTCATGCTAAGTGAAGAAAGTGTTAGTTTTAAAGAAACAGCTGATCTGATCGAACTTACCCCCGAGCAAAACCTTCGCTTAAATGCCACGAAAAAGCTTTTTCCGAACTTTGTTGAGGTAGGTCTTGGTAGAACAAGTCTCGAAACTCACAGTATTGATGTTGGCAACGCAATGCCCATCAAACCTCGGCACTGTCCATTGTCTCCGGTTCGTCAGGAGGAAGTCTTCAAGGAGTTGGACCGCATGTTAGAGCTTGGCGTGATCAAAGAGAGTAATTCTCCTTGGTGTTCCCCTACGGTTCTAGTCAGGAAGCCTGGTAAAGTCCGGTTGACTTTCGAAAAGTGAACGCTGTGACCGTAAAAGACGCGTATCCGCTGCCACATATCGACGGTCTTCTAAGTAGACTGCAAGACACATTTTTCATTACGGGGCTTGACCTTAAAGAAGCCTTTTGGCAAATTCCGCTTGATAAAGAGTCCAGAAGCAAAACTGCATTTGCAATACCCGGTCGGCCACTCTACCAATTTACGGTTATGCCTTTCGGGCTATGCAACGCCGCACAGAGGATGTGCCGTCTGATGGACCGGGTAATTCCCGCACGTTTACGAGAACATGTGTTTGTATACTTAGATGACCTGTTGATATGTACAGCGGACTTCGACTCCCACATCCCAGGGCTGTAGCTAGAGTCGAATTTGAGGTAGGGCAACATTGGTTACAGGTAGGGCGGAAGTAAAAAAATTATCATAATTGATCTGCCCTCGAAGCACGGACTCCTAAATCAATCACCATGTATATCATTGACCTCTAGGTCAGTGATTTGCATTCAATAGCTATTCGTAGACAAATAATTTCTGTGACAGAGCATGAGCATGGATCTAAGAACTATGAACTAAGATGGTTGAACTTCCAGATTTGGATGTAGATATCCACGTCTGAGTGAGAGTGATTAAATAATTAATTGTTAGGTGGGATGATACGAGTAAGCAGATACGACCAAAAATACCATTTAAATTATATTGTTTATGCTAACTTATTATAATAATTAAGCAAGTTTTGTACAGGTAACATTGACCAAAAGTAAACCAACTCTTTATATTCACGTAAACCGGCATTTGGTATAAGTTATGAATATAATTAAGTGTTTATAAGGAGTGCTATTTGTTCATAGATGGCGGAAAAAAAAGATAAAGAGAAGCGTACCTGGCAGCGAATGCAGTGAATGTCCGTTTTGTTGAACTTCGCTACATGTGATGGCGCTTCAACTGCCATCTATACACAGAATAAAGAATTATTATAATATGAAATGAATGTCACAAACTGTGGTATGTTCGGAAAAGTTTGGATATGTAGAATGTAGGTACTTATCGCTACAATTTTTTTTATCTCAAACTATGAACAAACAATTTAATTATAATTTATCTTAGTTTTTGGTATTTTTAATGTAGGGCATTGTTGATTGCAAGGTAGGGCATTGCCCCACAATGCCCCCCCTAGCTACGGCCATGCCACATCCGTGTACTGAATGAGGTAGCTGGCTGCTTACGTAGGGCGAATCTCACCATTAATCTCGACAAAAGCAAGTTCTGCATGCGGGAAATTAAGTATCTTGGATACATTGTCGGTCAAGGTAACTTGAAGACAAATCCGGACAAAATCGAGGCAACGGTAGAGTTTCCTGTTCCTAAGACACCAAGACAAGTTCGGAGATTTTTAGGCTTAACCGGGTGGTATAGGCGATTTATTAAGAACTATTCAGATCTAGCTGCTCCTTTATCAGACTGTCTAAAGAAGAAAAACTGTTTCGACTCCTGAAGCTTTAGAAGCATTCGAAAATTTTAAATTGGCACTTACCTAGGCTCCTGTTCTATCACAGCCGGACTTTAGTAAGCAATTTACTATTCAGTGCGATGCGTCCTCAGAGGACGTAGGTGGTGTTCTCTTCCAACTTGAT
The DNA here is from genome assembly GCA_949126925.1 of Cheilosia vernalis. NCBI lineage: Eukaryota > Metazoa > Arthropoda > Insecta > Diptera > Syrphidae > Cheilosia > Cheilosia vernalis. Next base: position 50,504,230 of record OX421358.1, read on the forward strand.
GAGAGTCAACACGAAACTCCGATAGCTTTCATGTCCAAAAAGCTCAACAAGGCACAAAAGAATCATACCGTCACGGAGCTGGAATGTCTTGCCGCTGTCCTGAGTGTGCGAAGGTTCAGAGCCTATGTTGAGGGATCGCCTTTCCGAATAATAACAGATGATTCTAGTCTAAAGTGGCTGATGTCGCAAAAAGAACTAAGTGGAAGACTTGCGAGGTGGACATCGGAAGGGCTCTCTCAACGTAGTACCTGACGCCTTATCACGAGGTGACATGGAGGAGATTTCAGCAACGTCGATAGGTGTAGATGTTGATTTGGCTTCGGAGGAGTTTGATTCGGAGCAATATGCCAAGTTAAGAGAGGACATCATTAAGAACCAATCTGCCCTTCCGGATCTAGTTGTGTCGGGAAAATACGTCTGCAAAAGAATTAGGTTCAGAACTGGTGAGGTCGGTGACGAGGATTCGTTGTGGCGTCTTTGGATGCCCGAAGCACTTACACAGAGTGTGGTAGAAATGGCTCATAGTACCAAATTGTCTTGCCATAGCGGCTTCGCCAAAACGTATAGTCGCATTCGCGAAAAATATTATTGGCCCAGAATGGTAAGGGACATAAAACAATTTGTGAGCCACTGCGATATGTGTAAGTCCGTGAAGGCACCAAATACGATTCTTCGTTCACCTATCACCAAGCAGATTGTGTCTGAAAGACCGATGCAACGCCTGTACATCGACCTCTTATGACCGTATCCGCGAACTAAGCGAGGTAACATGTCCATTTTTATTGCAGTGGATCATTTCACGAAATTTGTGTTTTTAAAAGATCTGCCTAAAGCTACGTCTGCACGGACAGTGCAATATTTGGAGAGTGAAGTCTTTCATGCCTTTGGCACACCCGAAGTCATTCATTCCGACAATGGTAGACAATTCATTTCGAATGAATTTCAGAGATTCTTGTCGGATTATGGTGTTAGGCATGTGCGGACCGCACTCTATTCTCCGCAAGTCAACATCTCGGAAAGGGTCAATCGCAGTGTCTTGAACAAGCATTCGAAAATTTTAAATTGGCACTTACCTAGGCTCCTGTTCTATCACAGCCGGACTTTAGTAAGCAATTTACTATTCAGTGCGATGCGTCCTCAGAGGACGTAGGTGGTGTTCTCTTCCAACTTGATGAGAGTCAACACGAAACTCCGATAGCTTTCATGTCCAAAAAGCTCAACAAGGCACAAAAGAATCATACCGTCACGGAGCTGGAATGTCTTGCCGCTGTCCTGAGTGTGCGAAGGTTCAGAGCCTATGTTGAGGGATCGCCTTTCCGAATAATAACAGATGATTCTAGTCTAAAGTGGCTGATGTCGCAAAAAGAACTAAGTGGAAGACTTGCGAGGTGGACATCGGAAGGGCTCTCTCAACGTAGTACCTGACGCCTTATCACGAGGTGACATGGAGGAGATTTCAGCAACGTCGATAGGTGTAGATGTTGATTTGGCTTCGGAGGAGTTTGATTCGGAGCAATATGCCAAGTTAAGAGAGGACATCATTAAGAACCAATCTGCCCTTCCGGATCTAGTTGTGTCGGGAAAATACGTCTGCAAAAGAATTAGGTTCAGAACTGGTGAGGTCGGTGACGAGGATTCGTTGTGGCGTCTTTGGATGCCCGAAGCACTTACACAGAGTGTGGTAGAAATGGCTCATAGTACCAAATTGTCTTGCCATAGCGGCTTCGCCAAAACGTATAGTCGCATTCGCGAAAAATATTATTGGCCCAGAATGGTAAGGGACATAAAACAAGTTGTGAGCCACTGCGATATGTGTAAGTCCGTGAAGGCACCAAATACGATTCTTCGTTCACCTATCACCAAGCAGATTGTGTCTGAAAGACCGATGCAACGCCTGTACATCGACCTCTTATGACCGTATCCGCGAACTAAGCGAGGTAACATGTCCATTTTTATTGCAGTGGATCATTTCACGAAATTTGTGTTTTTAAAAGATCTGCCTAAAGCTACGTCTGCACGGACAGTGCAATATTTGGAGAGTGAAGTCTTTCATGCCTTTGGCACACCCGAAGTCATTCATTCCGACAATGGTAGACAATTCATTTCGAATGAATTTCAGAGATTCTTGTCGGATTATGGTGTTAGGCATGTGCGGACCGCACTCTATTCTCCGCAAGTCAACATCTCGGAAAGGGTCAATCGCAGTGTCTTGAACAAGCTGCGAGTACTTATAGCTGAACAACAAAATGACTGGGATTCGCATTTATCTAGCATAGCATGCGCCTTGCGTTCCGATAAGCACGAATCCTTTGGATGTCAGCCGTATTATACTCTTGGCTGATGCTATTCGCACGACACTCGGGACACGGCTTCGGGGCACGGCTACGCGACGAAATGTCAGATGGGTCGACGTAACGAAGAGAGTGCCAGACAGGCTCCAGTAACAAAGTTTTGTGTATTTATAGTATGGGGTGCGTGGCTCGCTTCGCTCGCATTAAATGATTTAACCCTTTTTTTCGGGAGGTTTAGACGCTCACGCGACTTCGTCGCTCCGCTAAGGGTATGCCAACAACTGTCAGGCAGGCGCCTGGAACTAAAATTGATTTATATTTACGTTGTGGTATTTAGCAGTATAATATTTTCGGTCAATTAAAAAAGGAAAACATTAAAAAAATCGAAATTAACTTTAAATTATTTTAGTTTTGGGACATATATGGCAATATTAATAATACTTTCTAACAAAAACAATAAAAATAAAATGTTTAAGTTGGAACTGAATACAAATAGTAATAAATAAATGATCAAGTGGGTACTGAATGCAGCCATTTGGCCGTCATTTTCAAAGTGACATTTCGTTACGTGTCGTGTCCCGTAGCAGTTTGACAAGTCGTGCCCCGAAGCCGTGTCCCGAACGTCGTGCGAATAGCCACTTCGTATACTCTTTTTGGGCAAAACATGATCACCCACGCTTCAGCTTATAACGTACTTCGCAACTTAAAGGCACTGTCATATCCTGAGATGTTGGTCGTACCTAACGAGGCGAAAACCCTACTGACCCGGCAAAGAATATCTGAAGGGTTGCTGAAGGCACACGAGAAATCTAAAAACTCATATAACTCACGGTCTCGTCCAGTGTCATTTAGAGTTGGCCAGGAAGTGTTCCACCGAAACTTCGCCCAAAGTAGCTTTGTCCAAGGTCAGAACGCAAAACTTATGCCAAAGTTTATAAAATCCAGAGTGCGAAGAGCTGTAGGCAACTGCATGTACCACCTGGAAACCCGCAGTGGCAAATCCATTGGCATTTTCAATGCCAAAGATATCCGTCAGTGAACATGAAAAGAAACACGAAAACACAAAGAATCACGTCCAAAAACAAGAAAATACCAAATGCACTTATCTGATTTCAATTGCCCGGCTTTTTATCGGGGTTCGCGACCCACGTCAGACACAGCATCCACGAAATTGAAGGTAATCGATTTTTTTGTTGAGATAGGCTACATAAGAAGGTGTGTACACAAAAAATATATGAATGCTACCCGAATAATTGCTTTTTGTTTTGAATTCTGGGGTCGAATCGCGTCGTCCGTGAACGAGCATTACGAGACGGAATTTGTTTTTGTTTCACATGTAAAATCAACATAATTCCGTGAACGTATAGCTCGTTCACGGAAGTGGCGATTCGACCCCTGGTCTGAACGACCGTTCTGTCAAATGTCACAAAAAAAAAAAGAATAACCCCCGTATTAAGACGGTGTCTCCACGTGCAAATTTTCTTTCATGAAATCTGTCAAATTTGGTCGCGTTGAAAGAACGACAATATGAAATGAAATGTAGGGTGGGCATTTCATATCATGAAATTTCATTCGTTGAAATGTCGTTGAGCAGAGCACATCGTTAAGTTCTCGCATTAAAGGCAGAGATGAATGAATAAAAGAGATGGTTATCTTTCGTACGTCTATCCCCCCAAAACCCATTTGTTTACGTTGTTGTTTTTGTAATTTCAACCCCTGTCTGTGAATACGTGTGAACAACAAAAAAGCATGTTGCTAATGGACGACCGCGAATCATTTTGCGTTTATGAGTATCGCGGTGCTTAATTGTTTTGTGTTTTGTTTTGAATTTGTTTGGTTTTTGTGGAGGTGTTTATTAAAATGAAAATAATAGTGAAATACACATTAGAGAATACCTAATTCTTGCATCAAAGTCCAATTCATGAACTCACATATACTATAATGGAAATGAGCAGGTGTGTGTGACTTCATGAATTTTTCTGGAAAACAGCTTGTAGGCAGGCGCCCTTCCACTGGAAAGTTATATATCTCTGTATTCCATTATCTTTGATTAAAGGCCATGAAGGAATTAGACGAATTGCGGAAACGAGCTGAGAAAAGAAAACGAAGTTTCGGTCAAAGATAATGGAATACAGAGATATATAACTTTCCAGTGGAAAGGCGGCTGCCTACAAGCTGTTTTCCAGAAAAATTCATGAAGTCACATACACCTGCTCATTTTTATTATAGTATATGTGAGTTCATGAATTGGACTTTACTGCAAGAATAAAGTATTTTCTAATGTGTATTTCACTATTTTTTTTAGTTTAATCAACACCTCCACAAAATCCAAACAAATACAATATGAAACACAAAACAATTAAGCACCGCTATACTCATAAAAGAAAGATGATTCGCGGTCGGTCATGAGCAACATGCTTTTTTGTTCGTCACACGTATTCACAGACGGGGGTTGAAATTACAAAAACAACAATGTAAACAAATGGGTTTTGGGGGGATAGACGTACGAAAGATAACCATCTCTTTTATTCTTTCATCTCTGGTTTCGGTGTTATTTTCTTTGCATTTTTGTGTAGATTGGAAAATGTGTGAATGCAATAATTCCAAATATGTACGTGGACGAAGAATTCGATATAGGAACGAAAAGGTTCTAGGAAACCCTTTCCTTTTTTAAGTATTCTTCTACAAGGAATTGTAAATGTTTACGATCCTTTCTAATAATTTTCCGCTTGTGAAAATATCTAGAAATGTTTATGATCCATCTTAATTACTCTTTGTTTCGTCATTTGTGTTCTTCCGTTTATGCTTATGACACACATGTGGTTTCGATACCATGGTATCGAGATGAACCACATGTCTGTCAGGGTATACTACGCTAATACCGGACGAGCAATGTGGTTTGAGCGTAGTATCGATACTAGGGTTTTTTGCGTAGTATAGCCATCCCCCTAGCGAAAACAGCGCCACTCTCATGAAGTGGAGCATAGTTTTACCTAAACTACCTATCACTTTCATAGAAAATGCTATAGTATTCTTGCCATGGAGTCTATACTAGGTGTGTGTCACGGGTTTTATTGTCTACCCGAGCATGGTAACGATGGTAACTGTCAAACTATACTACGTTGAATAGTGTGTCACCTAGCATAGTATTGACGATGCCATAGTATTGAAACCATGGTTTCGAAACCATATGTGTGTCACAGGTATTATGATACTTCTAAAAGGATCTATAAATGTTTATGATCCTTTCTAATCCCTTTTCGTTGTAGCTATGCATATTTTCCATTTTCTGTTTTATGATGCTTGTAAAACTATCTGGAAATGTTTATTTCCTTGTTTAAATTTTCGCACATCTGGCAATCGTGTAAACATAGCTTTAAAAAATTTGGTAAAAGGTTCGATGACCCAAAAATAAACTCATACAACACGAATAATTGTGAGAAATTTATATTATATTTATTTGTTTAGGTACCATATAAAATGTTTTCAAAGTTAAAAATCATCAGCGTCGAACTGGATGTCAGCATCAGCTAAGGCTGTGTTGTGTATAGCTTGTCACTCCCACTACTTCTCGCTGATGAAGAAAACGACGAGTAACTCTGTGACATGGCTCTAGACTGTAGGGACCGCACTATTTTCCTGGTAGTTAATACCTGGATTTCTCCCATTGTTTCTGCTGCTTCCAACGGTGTTAACTGCTGCAACTGCTGAGCAATACATTTTGCAAATGAAGAATAAACGTTTGGTTATTCTTCACCTTTTGCAAATTGGACAATTGCGTCAATTGGACTACCAAACTTGTTGCTTGAACTGCATCTTCTTTTAGCTTTCCCCGATTTCGATATTGATGGTGACGTCGATGGGGATGGTGATGCCGCCGACAAACAGGGGCTTGATTGGAACGTAAGTAGAGCGGGTGGTTGTTCCACTAAAGATTCATCTAGGCAAAGGGAATCATTGAGATCCGTCTCCACTGCTTCCGTAGCACACTCTACACTGTCGTCCTGTAAAAATATATTTAAATACATGTATATGAGTATTACGTATAGAAATAATAATTGTTTTCTTTATTTTACATACCAGGTAATTGCTTTTTGTTTTTCTTAAAACAATCACCGTATCCAGAAATCGGAGGTCATCATAATAAAAAAGATGCGGATGATGCACTGTCTCGGCCGATGTACCAGATTTTTTTGTCTCGTCCACTTTCTTTTTTCCACAACGTAGGCTGTTCGAAAGTTTCTCTTTTTTTGTAAGCTCTTCGGTGTCCTTGCCACTTTCCTTGGACAATTGCAACCATGCATTTCTTTTAAGGTCCAACCTTTTGTAGTCTCTACTTTTATAGTTTCATAAACACTCTAATTTTTCATAATTGTTTATAAATTTGAGCACTTCTTCTAATCGCCACTCAGCAATCGCGGGAAAAAAACAAGAAATAATAACCAACTATTTCCAAGAGCAAATAAGATCTGTCTTGATCGACATGCAAAACTATAATGCCCATGTGACTACATCCTACCTACATCCATTCTCTGTTCCCATTTACCATATCCTTGTAATGACTATAATTGTCTCGTTTTTATTCAAATACCTAGTTTCAGCGCTACAGCCTACAAGCGACCATTCGCCACTCAGCCATCGTGAAAATGAAAAACAAGTGTCAAACTGCACAGAAATTTCAGCCCCTTTCATGAAATCAATACCATGAAAGGAGCTGTGAAATACTTTTCATGAAATTGGTTTTTTCATGAAATTTGTGGTCTCCACGTGCAATCTGTCATTTCATGAAAATTTTCATGCTAAGAAAATTGCAGGTGGAGACACCGTGTGAAAGGAGCTGTGAAATACTTTTCATGAAATTGTTTTTTTCATGAAATTTGTGGTCTCCACGTGCAATCTGTCATTTCATGAAAATTTTCATGCTAAGAAAATTGCAGGTGGAGACACCGTGTAATAAACGACGAGCAGCGGCGAGTTAGCACTAACACACATGTTAGCTTCAAATTCCTATTAATAAACGTGTGTTTGGTTTCACTGACATATAAAAACGAGCGGATAACTTAACTCACCGAATTCGGCGTATAGAGAGCGGATAACTTTTTAACTCAGAGAGGGTGAGGGACTTTACAAAATCTCGAATCCTTTTCGGTGTTACGAATACCAAAAGTTAAGGTTTTTGTTTATATTAGGTTTGCAAATTTGTGTAGATAAATTTGGGTTCACATTTCGAATAATAATTAAATATAAAATATATCCTGGGAACATAAATAATTTTCAAATGAAAAGACATCAATTTTCGAATGACGCGTGACATCTGAACATTCTACAAGAGAGAATCGGTGAATTTCTGAGCGCAACAACCGCTTGAAAAACGAAATATGACAGATGTACTAGAATGTTTAGTACAATTCCGTGTAGTGCTGCTGCTGCGGTGCGCTAGGCGATAAAGAACGAAAAGCTAATATGTAGATGGAATATGTTTATTAATAAGAAAAGTTAACAAACGGATAGGGTCACTATCCGTCTGCCAGCTAAAACACGTGTTAGAGAACGGATAGCGTTTTTTTTTATTAATACGGGGGTAAGAAACTACATGCCCGACTATTGCTGCACTAGTTAGCCAAGTCACTTACCTATAGCTGAGTTCATAAGTCTGGGTAAGGTAGGAGTAGGTACAGGCCAAAGATAATGGAATACAGAGATATATATCTTTCCAGTGGAAGGGCGGCTGCCTACAAGCTGTTTTCCAGAAAAATTCATGAAGTCACACACACCTGCTTATTTCTATTATAGTATATGTGAGTTCATGAATTGGACTTTAATGCAAGAATTCGGTATTCTCTAATGTGTATTTCACTATCTTTTTCAGTTTAATCAACACCTCCACAAAAACTAAACAAATTCAAAACGTAACACAAAACAATTAAACACCGCGATGCTCATAAAAGCAAGATGATTCGCGGTCGTCCATTAGCAACATGTTTTTTTGTTAGCCACACGTATTCACAGACGGGGGTTGAAATTACAAAAACAACAATGTAAACAAATGGGTTTTGGGGGGATAGACGTACGAAAGATAACCATCTCTTTTATTCATTAATCTCTGGTACAGGCAATGATAATGGAATACAGAGATATATAACTTTCCAGTGGAAGGTCGGCTGCCTACAAGCTGTTTTCCAGAAAAATTCATGAAGTCACACACCCCTGCTCATTTCCATTATAGTATATGTGAGTTCATGAATTGGACTTTGATGCAAGAATTAGGTATTCTCTAATGTGTATTTCACTATTTCTTTTAGTTTAATCAACACCTCCACAAAAACCAAACAAATTCAAAACGAAACACAGAACAATTAAACACCGCGATGCTCATAAAAGCAAGATGATTCGCGGTCGGCCATTAGCAACATGTTTTTCTGTTCGTCACACGTATTCACAGACGGGGGTTAAAATTACAAAAACAACAATGTAAACAAATGGGTTTTGGGGGGATAGACGTGCGAAAGATAACCATCTCTTTTATTCATTCATCTCTGGTACAGGGCTGACACGTAGGAAATTCTGGCTAAGAGAAAAATTAAAAGAGAGATTAAAACGGCTTTAACAAGATTCCCCAGCCCCACTTCCCCAGTTAAAGAAACTGCAAGATCTGAGAGAACAGCAGTACTACGGAAAGGGAAATTATGCGTTTTGCCGTTGAAAATTTCCTTAACCGGCCATTCGCAATTTGAAATTTTAAGCAGTCGGAATTATGGCCGAGCAATTTCACGAACGAGAAAAGTGGAATAATTAAGATAAAATAGTGCAAAAGTAACTTATCTAAATAAAAGTAAAACTGCTAAAAGTGAATTAGTGAAAATCGACAAGCTGATGAGTAGCTTATAGAAAGCAGGAGAAAACAAATTCTAGAAAAAAGGTAAAACAAGGCATAATCTTATATATGTATTGTTACATTCAGGCTGGTATTCGTAAAGATAAAACACTACTCCGTTTAACTTCTCTAATAAAATTCACTTTTATTACACTTTTATCGACTATTCTAATATTTCACTTATTAAGTACCAGAACACTATTACTTAAACAATTCTTCAACGTTTCGAACCAATCACTTAATTTACTCTATTACTTTTCACTTATTTATCTTCACAAACTATTACTATCTCGAACTTTAACCAATCACTGTTATAAATGAACTGTGTCGCCCTCTTCTAAAAGCTGTCCTTTTATACCCGCTCCGCCATCTGACGAGAACTTTCTAGCTAATTCTAATTGGTTCTAGAATAAGGTTCAGTGGTGACAGATTCCAGTCTCCAATTGGAAGTGACACTTGAGTGGAATTGTTTTGTGACCATAAGGCCTGGTTTCACCAAACTGTGACTAAGGGCTTTGTTGTGATCCGCACAACCATACCCTACTCATGGCCTACCCTAATCATCACCTTCTCACTAGCGATCCATTCCATACATTACCAGAGCGTACGGCTATTAATAGGTCATTTGCTTTGTTTTCATTTGTTCTTCCATTTACCCAAAAAACGCCACCCAAGCGCAATGAGTCAAGTGCATACCTACCCAATACGATACACACGTAACCCAACTCCGATTGCACAGCGGCACGCCGACATATGGCAAAACTGCAGTGGTTGCATATCGGAGGAATACTACGTTGTGCTATCGGGGAAGTAATAATAATTTATGAATGGATGACACTTGACACCAGCGTAAGGCAAATGACACCCAAGATGTCATTTGGGTACTTTTAATGGGAACGGAAAACAATTAAGCAATACCTAAAAATAGCGCGTATGCACATATGGTAATTGGTAAGGAAACCAATGGTGCGTGGAGGGGGAAGATAGGAGATGGGTCATGAGCAATAATAATATAAAAGGCAAAGGTTGTGACAAGGAAAGGGAGAGCTAATTAAAACACTGAAACTACAAGGTTGCAGCCAGCTGAAGACAGCGGACCTTTATTTTTTAAAACAATTAAACGACATATTATTTTTGAACTTAATAAAATAAACTCAGAGTCGCAGCCCAGCTATAGACAGCGGGCTCTGCAGTAAAAATAAAAAGAACAAATTGTCTTTAATTTATTTCGGCTCTCCGCTCAGTACTCTTCCCTCGAATTATCGAGGAAGCACGGGCTGAGGCGTAACATTGGTGGCAGCGGTGGGATAACCTCAAAAGGTCCCAACTACCAAGAACAAGGCAAAGACCTTGATGCGTGACAGGGGCTAAACACCGTCAATATAACAAAAAAAAAAAATATATAATAATAATAATTTGTGTTAAAGTGATAGCGTCTCTGGGGCTTACACCAGAAACAGTGTATACAACGAAGCAGCAAACAGTGTGGACAAAGGACCAGTGAGACCAGCAATACCAGCATCAACCACAATAGCAGCAGCATCATTAACACATTAACACCAGTAGCAGCGTAAAAATTAAATAAGGTATTTCTATTAAGATATTTTATTTGTTTATACATACAGAACACAACCAAACATTTTTGTAATTAAACACACTCCCCAAAATACTATTTCGTGCTAAGTTCGGTATCTTTTTGTGAGCATTTCTTTTAAATTTTCTTGTCAAAATTCTTACGCGTCGAAATAAACGAATAAAGGAATTATCCGAATTCTTTCCTTCCATAATAGAAGAACGCAAGATGGAATTCAAAGTTAGTATAAACGATATATTCAATATCGTGCCAACTTTCGACGGAAGCCCAGGCGACCTTAACAAATTTATCGCATGCGGTAACATATTGTTTTCCTCTGTCGATACCGACAAACATAAAACCTTCCTCGAGATCGTCAAGACCAGGCTACAGGGGGCAGCTTTCGAACTGATTCAGTTCAATTCTTTTACCACATGGAACGAACTCGTTAAAGAGCTCGAAAGCCAATTCAAGCAAGAGAAGTCACGATCTTCCGCCCAAAACGAACTAATGTCCGCCAAACAAGGGGCCAAGGAAAGTGTCTATGAATTCGGCGACAGACTTGCACAACTACTCTCTGCTTTAAATTCAGCCACGTTAGGAACTGTTAGTGAAAAACCAGTCAGAGATTTCTTAACGAAAGAAAACAGCAAATTGGCTCTGCAAACATTCGAAGATAATCTCAGGAATCACACCCTGAAAATTTTGGTTAAAGCTCATAAGGCAGATAACCTCAAAAACGCAGTAGCCTACGCAGTTGAACAGTCATTTCGACTGGACAAATCTCCTCATCACTTTTCTTCACCTACCGGTAGCACATCAAACGCAACCAGACCCATTTGCCGAACATGTAACAAAGTAGGGCATTCGTCTGAAACATGCTACCAAAATACTAACAGACTCCCACAATTCCCAAACTCAGTTAGAAGAGAAGTGCAATTCCTCTCGTGTACATTTTGCCAAAAACCTAATCATTCGTTCCAAAACTGTAGGACTCGTCTAGCGCAAGCTCGACAAAATGTTCAAAACGAACAAAACAGAGGCAATATCAACAATCATCATAACCATAATCAAAATAATTATCAAAACCGTAATAGCAATAATCATAATCAGAACCAAAATCATTACCAAGACCAGCGTACCAACCCTAATCGGCAAATCAATTACCACCACATACCGGATCATCAAAATCCGTCCAATCAAAGCAACGAAATCGAATTTCAGGGAAACGAACTGTCTCGGGAGGAAAACCCAGGCGGTCCTTCCCGAGTAAACATTCAAGCCGAGGTACACCAAGCAAGGAATTAAACTCAATTTTGATCCAAATTTCCCTTATCCCTCAAAATAATTTAAGCATGATCCGCATCCCATTCGAAAATAGTATAATGAAAACTCTTCTGATAGACACAGGAGCAGAAATTAGCGTAATTAAAAACTATACAAACCTTAAACCATTGAACCATAACAAAATGGTAATAACCTCCATAGTAGGTAAAAGTATCATTAGTCCCTTCACCGCAACAGAAACTTTAGTCTTTCAATCAGGTGAAGAAAAAATTAAATTAAAACATGTATTTCACGTGGTAGAAAATGACTACATTCCAGAATTCGACGGAATCGTTGGCAATGATTTTCTGCAAAAATACTCTTGTTACATTTGTCATAAAACTAGCACTTTAGGCATTCGTCCATACGTTTCGAACAATTCTACAGGTCTAACGTACAAAAATGGGGAAGATAAACTTCCATATCCAAAGTACACCAACGTAGAAACGGAACGGGAAGAAAATGATGATTCAATCGCTGAAGTAGATAACTCCGGGGGACAGTACAATGCTACATATCCACATCCCGAAAACACAACTGCGGAATCACGTCGGGTAGAACAGCATTTCAATAAAATCTGTATTCCCCCTAGAAGCAGGCTAGTGACAGAGATTGCATTTAACTCAGAACAAGACGTAGTGTTCAGGAAGAAACAGGTTTCTCCTGGGGTCTTTTTGGCCTCTTCCATTGCAGAATCAAACAAGAATCGAGCCAAAATATTACTTCTCAACACTAATGAAAAACAAGTAAATATAAACACAAAAGATATGGGTTTAGAATGGGACAAGTTAGAAGAATTTGATTTCATTAACCCAAGTCTAGAACAGGATCCAGTATATAAAAGATTGGAAAATCTGGAAAAATTTTTAAACACAGATCACTGTAACCATGAAGAAAAAACTGCTATTATACAGATATGCCGTGAGTTTAATGATCTATTCTTTTTACCGGGTGATAAATTGTCTTTTACTAAAGCAAGTACCAACAAAATAATAACGGAAGTAGGAAAACCACCCATATACGTAAGACCTTATAGGCTGCCCGAAACCAGTAGAAATGAAATATATAAACAAGTAAACGAGATGCTAGACACTAATATAATCAGACCAAGTTACAGCCCGTGGAACTCACCCTTGCTGCTCGTCCCCAAGAAACCAGACGCACAAGGAAATAAAAAATGGCGGGTAGTAGTAGACTATAGGCGCCTGAACGAAGCCACTGTAGGTGATGCATTTCCTCTCCCAAACATAACTGACATATTAGATCAGTTAGGCAAAGCTAAATATTTTAGTACGCTCGATCTGGCGAACGGTTTTCACCAAATATTGGTAGAAGAAGAAGATCGAGAAAAGACCGCGTTTAGCACTGCTTTCGGTCACTATGAGTATAACAGGATGCCATTCGGACTTAAAAACGCTCCAGCTACGTTCCAACGGACAATGAACAATGTTCTTATGGGAATGATTGGCATTGAGTGTTTCGTATATGTCGACGACATCGTTATATATGGTTCCAATTTAACAGACCACAATGAGAAATTGCGAAACGTATTAGCAAGACTACGAGAGCATAATTTAAAATTACAACCAGACAAATGTCACTTTATCAGAAAGGAACTTATGTACCTCGGGCATGTCATAAGTGACAACGGTATTAAACCAAATCCAGAGAAGATAGAAGTAGTAAAAACATACCCGAGACCAAAAAGGGCTAAAGATATAAAGGCATTTCTAGGTTTCGTTAGCTATTACCGTCGGTTTATTCCTAATTTTGCTCTCATAGCGAAACCCCTAACGAATCTTTTAAAAAAGGGTATAAATTTCAAATGGGACGCATTCTGCGAAGAGGCTTTCACAAGACTTAAAGAGAAATTAATCACTTCCCCTATATTGATATATCCTGACTTTAAGGAACATTTTCTAATAACCACAGACGCAAGCGATTTCGCAATAGGCGCTGTTTTGTCCCAAGGGAAGATAGGTGAAGACAAGCCTGTTTATTACGTTAGTCGTAACTTAAATTCAGCAGAAACCAAGTATACAACTACTGAAAAGGAACTACTCGCAATAATATTTGCAGTACGACAATTTCGTCCTTACATTTATGGAAGAAAATTCACCATTCTAACAGATCACAGACCACTGCAATGGCTATTGAATCTGAAAGATCCTTCATCTAGATTAGCACGTTGGCGAATAGATCTAGAGGAATACGAATACGAAATCAAATACAAAGCCGGCAAACATAACTCCAACGCTGACGCTTTAAGTCGAATACCGGCAGTATCCATGAGCCAAAACAACGTAACTCCCCATTCCGAACAAAGTAATAAGGTAATGGTAGTAACTCGAAATCAAAGACAACGTCTGGAAGACCGAAATGAAACCAATACCAATACTCGGTCATGCGAAGACGAGTTGCTACAGGTTTCTAGCTTTATTCTGACAGAAAAAACCGGTGATATCCACAAAGATTATAATTTATCATTAAAAACCGTAATTTTGCCTCTAATAAATTCACCAGATGAGGAAGCACTCAAAGAACTCATACCAAGCTTTATTAAACCTGATGTAGGTAAATGTTTTGAGACAGAATTTTGTTTTGTGATTACCTTACCGATACCCTTTAGAAGCACGAAGGATGAATCAGTTGCAGAAAAATGTTTGAAAAATATAAAAGATAAAATTCAAAACCGACATTTTAAAATGATCGGGTTTTCATTACCAAACTTGGGCAACAATGCAAAAAATACTATAAAAATACTACTGGAAAAATTATTTGACAAAGACGATCTGGAAATTCGGCTCTATACTAACGAAAGAATAACTCTGAATGAACCCGAACTTATAAGAAAGGCCCTCTTTGACTTTCATGACTCACCATTCGGAGGACATCAAGGCGTGTCACGAACACTTAAAAGAATCCAAAATAAGTACTACTGGCCTGGTATGAAGAAAGATATTGTTGAACACATACAAAAATGCACATCATGCCAGCTTAACAAAAGTAGGAGGAACCCCCCGGTTCCTATGAGGATTACAACAACCAGCTCACGACCATTCGAAAGAATTGCTTTGGACATAGTCGGTCCTTTGCCTGTAAGCCACAACGATCAAAAATATTTGTTAACATTCCAGGACGACCTGACTAAATTTTCCGAAGCTTTTCCTATACCTAATGCTGAAGCCTCAACGGTAGCAAGAGTTTTTTCCGAAAATATTATATGCCGACATGGTATTCCGATTTCTTTACTTACCGACCAAGGTACAAACTTTCTGAGTTCTATGTTCAAAGAATTATGCACATTGCTGAAAATAAAGAAACTTACTACATCACCTTACCACCCACAAACAAATGGAGCGCTTGAGTGTAGCCATAGAACCCTTTCTGAATACTTACGACACTATGTTCAGCGAGATCCTTTAACTTGGGATACGTGGACCCCTTACGCTATGTTCGTATACAATACGACACCACACAGCAGCACAGGCTTTACGCCATACGAACTCCTTTACGGATTCCCTGCCAACATCCCCAGTATCCTGCAACAAATCCCAAAAACACTATACAACTACGAAAACTACGTCAACGAGTTAAAGGCAAGATTACAGCACGGATACCAGGCAGCGAAAGAAATTTTAAATAAAAAGAAAGTAATCTCCAAAGAACTGTATGATCTGTCAACAAAAACCAAGAAAATTAATATAGGTGAAAAGATTCTTCTGAAAAACCAAGCAAGGAAAAATAAGTTTTCTTCCCTTTGGGAAGGCCCCTACGAGGTTTTGGAAATATTATCCGATGAGAACACAAGAATTAAAATAGGAAATAAATCGAAAGTAGTACATAATAATAATCTCGTAAATTTCACTCCATAAACCAACATACACACAAACACGATTAAAGTCGTCAAGTATATCTCGACCCATGTAATTCTGGCAATAGTAGCTACCTTTATATACATCTTTAGAAGAAATTTAAAAACACAAATAACGAAAGATACCAACGAACTAACAGCACAAATATCCCATCCTATCCCAACTGAACACATAAAACCTTCAACCCAACACATACTAGAAATAAGTAATAATCAAATCGAACCACCATCTCCTAAACCAACATTTGTATTAACTACAGGAGTTTAAAAAAAAAAAAAAAAAAAAATATATATTTTTTAATATTTCCGTGTACTAATTGTTAAAAATAATTTCATACTAGAATAAGAATAGTGTTATACTTCCTTTGTACTCGTTTTTTTTATTAACCTAAGAAGTAGCAGCCAAACATTGTATTTAATCTAAGCACTTCGTTACAAGCATAATATTTAGTTTAACAAAGTATGTACTTAAATTTTAAAAATATCTTCGTAATTCAATACAAACAAAAAATTATTAAAATAATTGTAATTTCCTTCCTCGTCACACCAAGCCTACTTGCAGAAAATTCTAACCCTTCAGGTAAGAATTTTCTTTTTCCAAGGGGGGTGGGATGTTGTGATCCGCACAACCATACCCTACTCATGGCCTACCCTAATCATCACCTTCTCACTAGCGATCCATTCCATACATTACCAGAGCGTACGGCTATTAATAGGTCATTTGCTTTGTTTTCATTTGTTCTTCCATTTACCCAAAAAACGCCACCCAAGCGCAATGAGTCAAGTGCATACCTACCCAATACGATACACACGTAACCCAACTCCGATTGCACAGCGGCACGCCGACATATGGCAAAACTGCAGTGGTTGCATATCGGAGGAATACTACGTTGTGCTATCGGGGAAGTAATAATAATTTATGAATGGATGACACTTGACACCAGCGTAAGGCAAATGACACCCAAGATGTCATTTGGGTACTTTTAATGGGAACGGAAAACAATTAAGCAATACCTAAAAATAGCGCGTATGCACATATGGTAATTGGTAAGGAAACCAATGGTGCGTGGAGGGGGAAGATAGGAGATGGGTCATGAGCAATAATAATATAAAAGGCAAAGGTTGTGACAAGGAAAGGGAGAGCTAATTAAAACACTGAAACTACAAGGTTGCAGCCAGCTGAAGACAGCGGACCTTTATTTTTTAAAACAATTAAACGACATATTATTTTTGAACTTAATAAAATAAACTCAGAGTCGCAGCCCAGCTATAGACAGCGGGCTCTGCAGTAAAAATAAAAAGAACAAATTGTCTTTAATTTATTTCGGCTCTCCGCTCAGTACTCTTCCCTCGAATTATCGAGGAAGCACGGGCTGAGGCGTAACAGCTTGTTTCACCATTTAGGTTACACGATACCTTCCACGCCACAATATCCCCCTCTTAAACTTGTTCATCCCGAACAAACTCGTTAACATTTTCACCATTATAACGATGAAGACGATCCACATGAACGACTTTCAGCTTGCCTCTTCCTCGTTGGATGCGATAGACAACGTCGTTGATGCGCTTTACGATTGTATAGGGCCCTTCCCAGTCTTGTTGCAACTTAGGCGATAAACCTTTCCTTCGATGAGGGTTATATAGCCATACCAGATCTCCTTCCTGGAATCCTGTAGTTGTCGTTTTAGTATCGTACCTCGTTTTCATGCGGTCACTGGCTATCTTAATCTTATCCCTAGTGTCTCGATGCACGTCCCTGATGATATCCCTGAGGTCTGTAACGTATTCCCCCTCATTCTTGGGCTCTTCGTATGGATATCCAAACATCAACTCGCTAGGTAGGCGGACTGTTCGACCAAATAAGATTTCAGATGGAGTATGTCGTGTGGTGTTATGCACTGCTCCTCGATAAGCCAATAAAAACATGGGAATCTGCTTATCCCAGTCTCTCTGGTCTTCGCCAACGACCTTAGAGAGGTGTTCATTCAGTGTCCTGTTGAAGCGCTCCACCATCCCATCTGAATTGTGGATGAAGCGGGGTTGTCCTTGTCTTGTGAATCCCGAGTAACTGGCACACTCCTTGGAAAATCTTCGACTCGAAGTTCCGTCCTTGTTCTGAATGCAGTTCCATTGGTACACCGAATCTGCTTACCCAGTTATAGACGATTTGCTCCACCACGGTTTTAGCTTCTTGATTTGGGATAGCAAATGCTTCAGGCCACTTACTGAAATAGTCCATAACAACGAGGATGTAACGATTTCCATTATTTGTTTCAGGAAACGGTCCCGCAATATCAACTGCTATCCTTTCGAAAGGGGCTCCAACATTGTATCGATGCATTTGCCACGGACTTTCAGTCTCGGACCTTTGCACCAAGTTTCAACGTCCTCCCTTGAATGAATCCAGTAAAAGCGTTCCCACACTTTTTCGAGCGTTTTATTGATTCCCAAGTGGCCTCCAGACACTCCATCATGCAATTCCCTGAGCACTTCCATAACCTTTGACCTGGGAACAACAAGCTGCATTACGAACGACTTTCCATCCGGGCTTTCCCATCGTCTTTTTAGAATGCCGTCTTGTACATAAAGGGAGTCCCACTGCGCCCAGTATGCCTTCAGCTCGGGGCTCCTATTGGATATCTCCTGCCAGTCTGGTTTTCCCTCATGCTCCTTCCAGGCGAGAATGGGTTCGATATCCGGATCTTCCATTTGAGCCTCCCGTATTTCCCGGGCACTCCAGCCACCAATGGGCATAGCTCTCACCCTTTGGACGGAGATGACATTTTTTTCCTCGTGTCGTAAGCAATGTTTTCAATCTGCTTTGCACGTTCGACGGGAGAGAGCGTCTGCATTAGAGTGAAGACTTCCCTTTCGATGTTGTATTTCGTAGTCGTACATCTGCAGCCGTTCGATCCACCTTGCGATTTGGCCTTCAGGATTCTTATAGTGTAGTAGCCACTTTAAAGACGCATGGTCTGTGCGGAGGATGAATTTCCGCCCATAAAGGTACTTATGGAAATGTTTCGTTGCCAACACCAAAGCAAAGAGTTCGCGCCTGGTAACACAGTAGTTCCTTTCTGGCTTTGAGAGAACTTTGCTGAAATAGGAAACTACTTTCTCTTGGCCATCGTGCACCTGGGAAAGGACGGCTCCAATTCCCACATTACTAGCATCTGCATCCACAATAAATGTTTTCCCAGGGGTGGGGTACGCTAGTATGGGGGCGTTGCACAACTGTTGCTTAAGTTCCTTGAAGCTGTTTTCGCACTCACCTGACCATTTGAATTGTTTGCCTTTTTCTGTCAGTTGATGCAGGCTCTTTGCGATCCTGGCAAAGTCCTTTACAAATCGTCTGTAATAGGTCGCAAGTCCCAGGAAGCTTCTCAGTTGATGTTTGTCTTTGGGTACCGGCCAGATTTTCACTGCATCGACCTTCTCCGGATCAGTCTTGACTCCTTTGGAAGAGATGATGTGCCCGAGGTACTTCACTTCTGGTCTAAATAGCGAACACTTCTTCGGATTAAGTTTTAGTTGCGCACTTCGTAGCCTCTGGAACACCTCCTTAATCATCATATCATATCAGGGAGGTCATCTGTCTTTACTTGACAACATGGATCCTTCAAGTCCATTCAGTATGCCTCTTGACGACATGTTACCTGAATATGGCTTCCATAAAAACTTCTCCATAATCATTCCCCCTAGGGAAGAATGGGAATAATACAAACCTAATCCTTCACATCTTGACTTCATCTGGTATGCAGACGGCTTTAAGATGGAGTCAGGGACTGGCTCTGGAATATACAGAGAGACGCCCCAGGTGAACTTTTCAGTTAGCCTTGGGAAAAACTTATCCATATTTCAAGCTGAAGTCCTTGCAATCTACCACTGCGCTAGAATAAATCTAAGTTCTAGAACTAGAGGTAAAACCATATTTATATTTTCTGACAGCCAAGCAGTTCTCAAAGCTCATCTCATGACTCATCTGTCATAAAATCCAAACTAATCCTTGAAACATTCACTGTCATTAATGATCCCAGCCCATAGAGGATTTGAGGGCAACGAATCAGCCGACTCACTGGCAAAAATAGGAGCATCCTCTCCACTTATCGGACCTGAACCCTTCTGCGGAGTTAGCAAAAACCTCTTCAGGAACTATACTAGGATCCTATCTCATACCGAATCAAACGTGATCTGGCAAAACACAGTTGGGCAGAATTGCACCAAAAATTTCCCTAAATATTCCCCCAGTAAATCACAGTTTCTTATTAATCTGGACAAAAACAACCTGAGAATCCTAACAGGAATAATAAGTGGCCACGGTCTAGTGAAAAAACACCTTCACCGCATTGGTATCTCACCTGATCCAATCTGCAGACTCTGTCTTGAGAGTGACGAATCCTCTCTCCACATACTCACTGACTGTCCGGCTCTTCATCGTCTTAGGAAAGACATCCTAGGGGATGAATTCGTGAATCCAGCATCCCTTGCTGACATTCACCCAGAGAAGATACTTGTCTTCCTGACTGCCTCTGGAGTAAAAAGATGGCTCTAGGAACTATAAGGGAAGGCACAATAGGCTCCTCTAATTAGCCGCAGTGCCAGAGCCCCTCGTAGGCTCTCCCGCCTTCTTAATCTAATCTAATCTAATCTAATCTTACAAAATTCATCTCTGACGTACTCAGAACTTCATACTTTAATAATTCAGATTGAATCCATTCTCAATTCCAGGCCAATCACACCAATGTCTGAGAGTCCTGACGATATCCAGGCCCTTACCCTGGGCACTTCATCATTGGCACTGCTCTTAATGCAGTAGTTGAGCCCTCTTTGCAGCATTACAACGTCAATTCACTTACTCGCTATCAACAGCTGCAGTGGAAATTTCAACAGTTTTGGTCAAGATGGTCGCGGGAGTACTTGCAAAGCCTTCAAATGCGTACCAAATGGACAAGGGTGAACTCCGTAGCAGCCATCGGCGATATTGTCATTCTCGAAGAAGAAAACATTCCACCACTTAAATGGAGGCTAGGTCGAGTGATTCAGCTGCATCCTGGCAAAGATGGTATCGTGCGGGTAGTTACACTAAAGACAAGCAGCGGCGAAACTCAGCGCGCTATTACGAAAATCCGTCGACTACCTATTGAATGAGCTAAGCCCCTTCAAGGGCGGGAGTATGTTCAGTAAAAGAACGAGTTTATAATGCAGTCTAACCTTAAGCTTATACCAATTAAATTTCTTGCAATAATTGTCAAACTATAACCTTTTTTATATACCTTATAAGCTTCCGGTTGTCACTTCTTTTTTTACATATCCTCTCTTCGAATAAAGCATCTCATTGTAAAGACGTGGAATTGGTTCAATCTTTTTATTTTTGCACAATCTGCACCCAAAAACCTTCATATAGCATAGAGAAATTAAACAGGGAAACACAACTATTGCTTTCTCTCAACAAATGTTATTATAATAAATTGCAATATTCATTTAAAATTACAGATTTGATGTGTTCTCTATTCATATTAAAATCAATAAAATTTTTGGATCTATATGCGAAACAAATGATCCGCAACTCAAGTATTTGAGAATGACTTCTTCCCAATTTGCAGAACCCATAACGAAGCAAAATATTATGCGAGAAGCGATCTCGTCTAAAATCCGACTTTTAATAACCATTGGGTGAGAGTGAAATCATTTTTTTTAACTAACTTTCTGTAGTTTGTTGATTGGTTCTTCTCAAATATTAACATTAAGAAATCTAAACCATGTTTTTTAACATTCATATGATTCTGTATATTAAAATAGATACCTACTTGGCTACTGGAGAATCGCAGGCAAGTTTAGCATTGAGCTATAAATGTTCGGCGTCTGTCATGCACAATATTTTGGTGGAAACAACGTCAACCATAGCAAAGGTATTAAAAAAGGAAGTTTTTCCAAAAAATGACAGTGGACAAATTTTTGGAAATTGCTCACGGCTTTGAGCAGGGGTGGAATTTTCCGAACTGCATTGGCACTATGATGGAAAACATGTCATGGTAACATCGCCGTACAACTCTGGGTCAGAATTCTTTAACCACAAAAAGATTTTCTCCATTGTGTTGATGGCTATATGCGACCATGATTATAATTTCATCATGTGCGATACAGGAGCTGCAGGATGTCAAAGCGATGGAGGCATCTTTCAAAATAGCGAGTTTGGAAAACTGTTTTATCAAAACAAATTTCCGTAAGTAACTATTGTCCGAAGTTTTCATTTTCATTTACTCCAACAAATAAACTTACAGTACTCCGAAACCCAGAGATGTAGCTCCAGATTTGTTAGAAGCGCCATACGTCTTTGTAGCAGACGATGCATTCTCCATGAACGAGAATATAATGAAGCCCTACAGCAAACGAAGCTTGACGAAAGAAAAACAAATCTACAATTATCGTCTAAGCAGGGCCAGACGTGTCATCGAAAATTCGTTCGGAATTTTAAGCTCCAAATGGAGGATATATCGCGTATCAATTAAAGCAAGTCTTGCGTTAGTTGAAGATATAGTTGGTTCCACAGTTTGCTTACACAATTGGTTACGTAATCATCCGGGGAGCAGGATATCACCATGGTAAATGGTAAATAGACGCATATGCATTTTTCTTTGCAAATGCCTCGGTAGTTCCTCCATCTGGTCCAGAATCATTTCGCATGTCAGCGTCAGGGCGGCAAAACTTTTTTTGGGTGGTGGTAAGTGTTCATTCTGCTTTGACTTCATGTTCTCCAACAGATGTATGGCCTTCTGTCGCAACTCATTTGAAGTTGTTTGACAAGATTCTAATAAAAAAGGAAAACAATATAGTGAAATACAAATTATAATAGTTAGTTATATCTTAAACCTGAGCTTTGGGAAGCACCTGCAAGACCAGATGACGGCAACACTCCAGATTGCACTTTCTCGAAATATGATTTCGTTCTAAAATAAAAATTTGTTTAGATAATGTTTACGCAATAGCATTATTACCACAGCCCACGACAGATATAAGAAATATCTTAAATTCAAAAAGAATGTGCTCTCAAATTACTTGCGAGGTTTGTTAGTGTCATCCAAAAATGAGAGCAGCCTTGAGTAGGTATTTGTATTGCTTAGCATAGTTTCCCGATCCACTAGGGAGTACTTTCTTTGACCGCATGTAGGAATTTTTCAGCCAATCCCATCGAGTTCGCACCGCACTTGCCTGACTTATTTTGAGATCTGAAAGTTGAAAATATAAGTACCAAGTAAATTATTTATCAATAAGAATACCCACTTAGCTGGCCTACGACATCTTCCCATAGTCGCTTTCGTGTAACACGATTTTTGAAACCACTATGGACTATGGTGAGTAATCCATAGCACCGGCTTCTCTCATACTGCCTCAATAAGATTTTCTTAAAAAAATTCAATATATTGTGGCGTGGAAGGTATCGTGTAACCTAAATGGTGTATGGTGAAACAAGCCCTTAGTCACAGTATCGTGTAACCTAAATGGTTTATGGTGAAACAAGCCCTTAGTCACAGTTTGGTGAAACCAGGCCTTAGTCACAAAATAAGTTCCACTCAAGTGTCACTTCCAATTGGAGACTGGAATCTGTCACCACTGAAGCTTATTATAGAACCAATTAGAATTAGCTAGAAAGTTCTCTTCAGATGGCGGAGCAGGTATAAAAGGACAGATTTTAGAAGAGGGCGAGACAGTTGATTTATAACAGTGATTGGTTAAAGTTCGAGATAGTAATAGTTTGTGAAGTATTATTTCCGTTTAAAAATTAAAAGAATCTTACGAAAAGTGTTTTATTTTCTTTATTTGCTTCTTTTTCTCTTCTCTCTTTTTTTCGGAATGCCGGAAACCACCAAAACATGGCGGTCTTCGACTTCCTCCTTCTTTCGTCAAATTTTGAATCATTGCCAGATTAATAACATTATAATATTACAAAGCGATCTATTACAAATGAGATCTATTACAACTCGGGCAATCTGACATTATTGATTGTCCTCGATCAGGAACATAAATGGATTAATAGAGCTAATACATTAAGTAAGTAATATAAAAGAAAAGAAAAACATGTTCCTCTACTCTTTATTCTAAATTGGCTTCGAGTGACTCACTGTATTCAGTGGCCTCAGCAGACGACATTTCCCTTGGTGTTAACCACTTACGAATTTTGTTGGCTTCAACAATGCCATTATAAGGCAACTGAGTTATTTGGCAATTTTCTATGTCACGTACTATGTAACGGTCATTTGGTAGTACTTTATGAACAACGTATGGTCCGCGATATTTTTGTACAAATTTTTTATTCATCCCGGCCGTAGTATCTATATGTCTGATAACAACAAATTCCCCTACTGAATACGTGTTTGCCGGCCGACTATGCTTCAGAACAAACTGCTGACTATATTCTTGTGATTTCTCAATAGCACTCAGCGCTTTCGATCTGATATTATCTAAATTACGGTTTGTAACACTATCTAACTTTTCTTCCAGGTATTCTGTCAGTTCATCTACAATACTGCCACGTTGATCTACCCCAAACAATAGCTGACTAGGTGTCTGTTTTGTCGTACTATGAACAGTATTGTTTATGGCATATTCGATTTGAGATAGTTTTACTGACCAGTCTGCATGTTGCACAGGTTCGGTCAATTTACTCAGGATTGCCTTGAGTACTCGGTTGACACGCTCGACGTATTCAAATGACGTAAAACACGTACCTCTGTCAGAGATAATGCGTCTAGGACGGCTATAATAGCTAAAATATTTATCTAGTGCACAACAAACTTCCTTAGTAGGTACTTGTTGAATTCACTGGGTACAGTCGAACATATTTTGTAAATGCATCAATGACAACCAATATATGTTTGCGTTTCGAAGTAACTGAGGGTAGGGGACCGAAATGGTCAATTTGAATTGTGTCAAAGGAGATTGACCCTTTTGGTATACTATACAAATTGTGTTCATATGAACGAGCAGGTGCTGAATAAATTATGCACTTAATGCAGTTCTGAATGAAGCAGCTAATCTTCTTCTTCATGTTTGTAAACCAATAGTGTTTTCGGATTTTTTCATAACATTTATCAATACCTAAATGGCCTATCTTTTCATGGATCATACGAATCACATTTTCCTCCATTTCAGACGGTATCAAAAGCAAACAATTTGAATTGATTCTACGAAACACCAGACCATCGTATAATTCAAAACCATCAACAATACCAGCTTGTAATTTATCTCTCATTTCTTTAATCTTTTCATCACGACTCTGTGCAGCCTGGATTTGGAAATCCAATTGTTCATTATCAATGGCGGCCACAAGTTGAGCAGCACATGCATCCGGATGACATCTACTCAATGCATCAGAGTGACCCATGGATACACCACTGCGATGTTGAATTGAATAGTTATAGTTTTCTAATTTCAATGCCCATCGTGCGATTCTTGGGTTTACTGTTTTTTTGTTCAGAGTCATCGTAAGAGAGTTACAATCTGTAATGATCTTAAATGGAATTCCATCTATGTAAATATACACGAAATCGACGAAGGGAATAAATTATAGAAAGAGTTTCCAACTCGAAGCTGTGATATCTTGACTCAGCCGCAGAAGTCGTCTTCGAAAAATAGGCAACCGGATGAAATTTGCTATCATCTTGGCGTTGCATTAGTACGGAACCGGAACCATGACTACTGGCATCACAGTGTAACTCAGTTTCACGGTTCGGGCAATAGATTGCTAAGACCGGTGCTGTCGTCAGTCGACCTCGCAGTTCATAAAATGCATTTTCACAAACTTCAGAAAAATTAAATGGACTTTCTTTACGTAACAAATTCAACAATGGCCTAGCAATCTTTGAAAACGATGGCACAAATCTACGGAAATATGAAAACAGACCTATGCATGACTGCAATTCTTTTTGGTTCTTCGGAATGGGGTAGTGTTTAATAGCACGAATATGTGCATCACTAGGCCGAATGCCCGATGAGTCAACCAAATAGCCTAAATATTCGATCTCATTGTAACCAAATTTACATTTCTTTAACTTTAATTCGAGACCCCTCTTAGTAACCCTTTGTAAGACTTCTTCTATTATTTTTACATGTGGCTGAAAATCAACGGAGGCGATTAAAATGTCGTCAATATAAATAATAATCTTATTAGTATCAATCAAATCCCGAAAGATATTATAAACAAATCTCTGAAAATTCGCGGGCGCATTTTTCAAACCAAATGGCATCCTTAAGTATTCAAATTGTCCATGGGGTGTGACAAATGAAGTTAACTTTATTGAATCATCATGCATTAAACACTGGTTAAACCCGTCTTTTAAGTCAAGTAATGAGAACCATTGTTTACCTGCCATATATTCAACACAATCCTCAATTAATGGCAATGGGAAATTGTCACGAATCGTCTTCTTGTTCAAGGCACGGTAATCAACACACATACGTGTTTCGCCACTTTTCTTCTTGACTAAAACAATAGCCGACGCATAAGGCGATTGACTTGGCCGAATAATGTGCCTGGCCATCAAGTCATTGGTGATTCTTCAAACTTCATTACGATCGTGAAAAGATAGAGACCGCGGTGAACAATGAAAAGGGGTATCATCGGTTAAACGTATTTTCATTTTATAATCGTATTGTTCTTGTTTCACGTCTTTTGGTTTTAGATAAGAGTCATTCGGCCTTACTAATAATCAATCACTAATGTCGACAACTAGTTAGATGTCAGCTTTAGTAAAAATGTACAGCTTTTGTGAAATGGTACCAATAAACAATTAGACCTCCACATTTACTAGTCCTACAACTTTCTTAGAATCTATTACATTTGTTGTCATTGCAGAATTCAAATTTCATAATTTGTTTTCGTGAAAAACAAGGTCAATGGTCTCTTTCACAAGGAGGATTTTATTCTAAAAGAAGGAATACATAAATTGCAATTAAATTTGCCCAACACATATATTTCCAATGCTCTTTGAGACTTATTATAAGCAAAAAAACAAAACACAAAATAGGAAATGCACAAAATATCCGCTGATCTGTCAAATATCATATGCAAATCAGTAATGCCCTATCGTTCGATCGGACACAATTTTCAGTACTTTTATGGTACACTTTCCATTGTTTTCTAATACCACCTCGCGATTTCTTTATGAGTGCATTTGTGTCGTAATAAAATCCCTTTCAAATTATTCAATAAACAAAGCACAGTTTATTTGAATGGTTTTATTTATTCGTAGGCTGACGATGCAAATCAAAACTTATTAGTGGTCTAAACATCACAATTGCATCGTTAGCAAGAGAATATTTTTGAAAATAGAAATAATATCTGGCTCATTCATTTCAGAATGAATAACAATCGAACGTAGGAAGCGTGTTAAGAACTTATCGCTTCCGGGTTTGAAAATAAATACAATTTAACCTATAAAAAATTGTATGGCTTCTTATATATTACTTAATTCGGGAAACTTAGAAACCGACAAAAGTTGAAATTCGAACTGAAAAATATAAAACGCATATTCTCGTACTACCTGTTTGTTAGGCTGTACTTGCACCCCCAGAAGTTAATAAACTTGTTATTTTGCATGTATTTTGCTGAGTTCTGATAATTCTATTTTTATAACTATATTTTCGGCGAAGGGAACCTTTTCACGCCAACCATTGTCTCATTAGAGATCCTCATTCTCGGTAAACAAACTCCTTTTGCAAAGAGTTTGAAAAGGGTTTGGTTGCAACAAAATATCTACCTGTGTCGCCTAAGGTACTGAGAATTGTTCCAAAAAGGTACCTATAAGCCGTCCAAACTTTGGTAAGAAGATATTTTATTCTGTTTGCGACGACTGTCAAGAAAGTCTTGGAATTATCCCAAACTTATATAAAATTTATTTTTTATTAAGCAACTTACTAGAAAAACCAATCAAAAAGCAACAGAAAGAAAAACACAGAAATATATCTGTGGCAGCAAGGAAAAACAGCATAAGTCGACTTATGTCAAAATTGAGTTAATTTTATAATCGGATGCGCCGTACCCTGCTCTATATGTCATATTTTTTTCATTCAAATATCTCTTACGATTGCTGTGTTATGGATCAGGAAAAAAAACGCATAGATCGTCCTGCCCATATACAGGCAAAACTTTATCCTGCGCTCCTGAAAAGTGACTAAAAATGACTTATGCTGGGGTGGAATCGGCTAAGGTGATAGTTGATAGTTGACAATCAAAATCATAGCTTTACGTCTGCGTAGGTTAGGTTAGGTTAGGTTGAGTGGGGTTGTGAGTTCATCACAAAAAGACCAGGCACCATAGTGGGCCCATCGCCATCCCCAGGGAACCGTTACGGTTAAAAACCTAAACCAAATCGCCCAAACAATCAATTTCCCTGCAGAAATTAATAATGGTCCCAATATTGTTTGAGGAACCAACCTCCTCTAAGTGATTAAAGAAGTACCTGCCAAGGTGCTTCCTTCTACTCCGAGCGATTGCTTGACACTCACATAAAATGTGGAAGATGTCTTCCGTGGCTTGTAGGTCCTCACAATACCTGCATATGTCCGAGCTAGCTAGTCCTAGTCTCATGGCATGCTTCCTTAGAAGGCAATGTCCAGAGAGTATTCCTACCGTTAATCTTAGCTTTGTTCTACTGAAGTTGATTAATTCTTCAAACTTTTTCCGGTTTAAGGTGGGCCACAGTGCCTTTGAGACCCTGTGACCATCTAGCTGTGACCATCTTGTGGCTGCTAAATAGGAAGTTTTTTCGAAAACGACCCTTCTAGCCACGGCCATTGGTGGTCTTATTCCCTCAATCATGGTGTTAGGTGGGAGCTCCGCTCCTTCCTTGGCCAGAGCGTCGGCCTTTTCATTACCTTCAATATTACGATGCCCAGGTACCCAACATAATCTGACACGGTTCTGCGAACATAATGCCTTGAGCATTGTGCGGCAATTCCTTACTAGTTCAGATTTAGTGGTATGTGACTCTAGCGCTTTAAGCGCAGCCTGACTATCAATGTAGATGGCGATATTCTTATTGGATATCGATCTCATCTCAAGTACCTCCGCAGCTTTGAGTACTGCCAGAATCTCCGCCTGGAACACACTGCATGTGTCCGGAAGTCTCAGGGCCAGATGTAAGTCCAGTTCATTGGAGAATACACCAGACCCTGTGCCCTCACTGGTTTTGGAGCCGTCAGTATATATCGAGGTCTCATTTACCCTCGACACCAAGTTCCTATACCAATCCTCTCTGTCAGGGTACAACACATCGTACGGTGTGTCAAAATCTAGTGTACCAAGACCTTCATCCGACTTTTCCGGTATTTCGGAGAATGATTCCTTCAAAATACTGCTATGTCCTATCCTACTGTTCTTAAAGAGCCCAATATTAGTGAGCCGTAGCGCACTATTTCCTGCAATTGATTTTATTTGTAGGTCCAGTGGCAAAAGATTTATAAACGCCTCCAGTGCAGCCGTTGGTGTGGTACGTAAAGCACCCGTAACGGCAATGCAGGCTGTTCTTTGTACCCTGGTCAACATATCCCGTACATACTTCTTGTTTGTGGCTTTCCACCAGACAAGAGCCCCATATGTAATTATGGGTCTTACTACCATTTTGTAAAGCCAATATAAGATTGACGGCTTCATACCCCATTTCTTTCCTGCTGTTCTCTTGCATATGAAGAGAGCATTATAAGCTTTGCGGACTCTTTCCTGTACGTTAAGTTTCCAATTTAGTTTCCTGTCTAATAGAGAGAGCTCCACTCCATCAAGTCTGGGCAGGTTGAAGGGTGGTATCTTGTATTTTGTACTAAATAGTACGAGTTCGGTTTTCTCCGGGTTGACTCGTAGTCCACACCCTTCGGCCCATAATCTAAGCCTATTGAGGGCCGTTTCCATAAGTTCACTCATCGTGTTCAGGAATTTTCCTTGAACAATGATAACTACTTCATCGGCATATGCGATGACTTTGAAACCTGCATTGTTTAATTCTTTAAGTATGTCATCTATGACCAGCACCCAGAGGAGGGGAGAGATAACCCCTCCTTGCGGGGTGCCTCTAGTAACAGATTTTCTTATCGAACTGTTTCCGAGAGTGGAATTGATATTTCTCGTCGAGAGCATTTCGCATAGCCAATTGGTGATGCGTTGCTCGACATTTATCTTTTCCAAGGCGCTTTTGATTGCATCTTTCCTGACGTTATTAAAGGCACCCTCAATATCCAAAAAGGCAGCTAATGCATATTCTTTCTGGTGAAGGCTGCCTTCAATTTTGCCTATTACCTCGTGTAGAGCCGTCTCTACCGATTTACCTTTCAAGTATGCATGCTGAGCATTACATAGAGTTCCGTTGCAACACTTGCTTCTTATATAAATATCGATAAGCCTTTCAAGCGTCTTGAGGAGAAAAGACGACAGACTAATAGGTCTGAAGTCTTTCGCTGAAGTATGACTTGGTTTACCCGCTTTGGGTATAAATACCACTCGTACTTCTCTCCATGCCCTGGGTACATAGCCTAATCGCAGGCAGTGTGTAAAAAGATTTCCAATCATGTTCATAACTATACCTGGAGACCTTTGAAGCATAGCCGGCAGGATGCCATCGGGGCCAGGTGCTTTGAACGGAGCGAAGGACTTAATTGCCCATCGCAATTTCTTCCCAGTGATGACATTGTCAACAACCCTTACGTCTATTCCCGAACCAATGCTATATCCATTAGATAATGGAGTTATTGGCGCACTACTTCCTGGAAAGTGTGCTTCCACTAGTGATTCCAGAACTTCCTCGCTGCTGTCGGGTAGTACACAACACGAGAGTTAAGCAACGACTGAATGTATTTATTAATATTGAGAATGGTATGATTAGTTACTACTACATTATAAATATGTAAGACCAGGGGTTGTCAACCTATATGACATCCTCCTTTCTTTCAAAATGAATAATCAATATGCTTATGTAATATTGACAACCATGGTTTAAATTTCAAATATGATATATAATAATTCAAGATGTATGTAGTTACTTATAATTATGATACAATATTGTAGACTCGAAGAAACGGAAGGTTTGCTTCGATTTATAGCTTTTCATATAACTATGCTGCGTACCGTTGGGGTTGTTTCAATACACGGCCGTATCTTGATGTCTTCACTGTTGGGTTTGTTACGTCAGGTAGATTTTCCGTGAGTGGCACTATGTCGGTTGTCTTATCCAGTGTTGTTTCGGTCGGTACTTCCGTGTCAGGAGTGCTGCTTGCGGTTGAATTAAAATCGGCATTGAGTGGTGGAGTACTAGACACTACTGATAAAGGGGTTTTTATTGTTGCTTTAGTTGGTTGGACGTGGATGGTGTTACGTCGCAGGAGTTTTCCGTCATCTGTCCTAATCGCCAGTGACCTTGGTGCGTTTTTAGGGATTTCTTCGACGGTTCCGGTAATCCAATCTCGATGGTTCCTTTGTATACGTACTCTCTCTCCGTGTTGAAATGATTTAGATTGTGTTGTGTTTTTGTCGTATCTGGTTTTGTAGTTGTGTCGGATTTTGGTAATGTTTGTATGTACGTCCGGGATTACCT
The DNA here is from genome assembly GCA_949126925.1 of Cheilosia vernalis. Lineage (NCBI taxonomy): Eukaryota > Metazoa > Arthropoda > Insecta > Diptera > Syrphidae > Cheilosia > Cheilosia vernalis. The sequence goes on from OX421358.1 coordinate 50,535,746, forward strand.
TAGGTTTAAGGATTTCTGTCGATATTGATAATGTTGTTCTAGTTACTCTGCTCATAAGGCGCTGGTTTGGCGACTGGAGGCTTTCATTCCGTGGTGAATTTCGGTAGTTGAGAAGCGCTAAGTAGGGATCCGTCTTGTCTTTGTAGCATTTCTTTAGCATCGCTTTAGCAGTTTGAATATAACGTTCTGCTAATCCATTTGATCTTGGATACCGGGGGCTCGACGTTTGATGCTGGATATCCCATAGCTTAGTAAATGCGGCAAATTCATGAGAGGCGAATTGGGGCCCGTTGTCTGATTCCAGGACGGATGGAATACCATGCGTTGCGAACCAGACCTTAAGTGTCTTGATGACCTCTGCTGATGTTGATTGCTTGAGTTCTGCATAGTCAAAGAATCCGGAGTAACTATCTGCAATGAGTAAATATTCATTATTATGGAAGTGAAAAATATCTATTCCTACTATTTCCCATGGTAATGTGGGAATTGTTTTGATGATGAGTGGTTCTTTGGGTTTCGCTGGCTGGTACGACTGGCAAATGCTGCACTTCTCTACAAAATTTTGTATATCGTGGTGCATGCCTACCCAAAAGACAGTTGCACGGGCCCGGTGCAGGCATTTTTGAATTCCGAAGTGGCCTTTGTGGATTTCTTCGATGATTTCCGGTCGCAAGGATTTGGGAATAACTATTTTTGATGATTTGTAGATAATATCGTCATTGGAAGTTAATTCGTCGCGGAAATTCCAAAAACATCGTATAGTTGGTGGTAAGTCGGTGATTTTCTCTGGCCAGCCTTCTAGAATAAATTTTTTAACCTTTTGGAGGTCTGGATCTGCGGAGGTTTTAAGTTTTAGTTTTGTAGTTGTGTTTTCGTTTAGTTTTGTAATTGTATGAATTTCTAAGTCATCTTCTGGTAAGTCATGTGTTTTATTCTCGCAATTTCTGCTGAGTGTGTCGGCCAATTTGATCTCGGTTCCCTTTCTGTAGATAACGTTCGGCGAGTACGGGATAACATGAAGTATAATTTTTTGTAGCCGAGGAGACGCTGAACAAAGTGGCTTTTTAAAAATTGTTTCCAGTGGCTTATGGTCTGTCTCAATGGTTAGTTTTTTCCCATAGACGTACTCGTGGAATTTTTCACACGCGAACTGTATTGCGGTGGCCTCCTTCTCGATTTGAGCATAATTCTGCTGAGTGGTCGTCAGCGCTCGTGATGCATATGCTATGGGCTGGTCGTTTTGAAGGAGCGCAGCACCCATGCTGTGTTTACTCGCGTCCACTTGTAGTTTTACGTCTAGTTTCGGGTCATAGTATCGTAGTAATGGGGTGGTGGATAAAGCTTTTTTCAGAGCTTCAAACGAATCTTGTTGGTGTTGAGTCCAACACCAGGCGGTGTCTTTTTTTAGTAGAAGTCGCAAGGGATGAGTAATTTCTGATAAGTTTGTGATGAATTTAGCGAGGTATGTTGCCATCCCCAATATTCTTGTCAGTTCCACTCTATTTTTAGGGGTTTGTAGTTGGTTTATTGCAATTGTTTTCTCTGGGTCGGCGCGCACACCTGCTGACGTTAAAATATGGCCTAGGTATTTGATTTTTGTTGCGTTAAATATGCACTTATCTTTATTGAGTTTAAGACCAGCGTGTGACAGTACTTGAAGGACTTTTACGGTGTATTTTTTGAGTTCCTCTTTGGTTTTCGCATGAATGAGGATGTCGTCTATGGCGACCTCGGTGTTTTCGCATTGGTGGAGGATTTTTTGCATTAAGCTTTGGTAAACTTCCGGTGCACAAGCCAGTCCAAAGGGTATCCGTGTGAATGAGAAGAGTCCCCAGGGAGTTGCCATTGTGAGGTACTGTTGCGTTCGTTCCGACACTTCGATTTGCCAGAAACCTCTTGTGCAGTCTAGTAAAGTAAAGAAATTAGAATCTTTAATGTTTGAGGTTATCTCTTCTATAGTTTTTAAGGGGTGATAATGCCTACGCAAATTTTTATTCACATCTGTAGGGTCGATACATACCCGTATTTTGTTTTTCTTTCTTACCACCACCATTGGTGAAACAGCTGGTGGAAATCCTTCATTCTTAATTAATACACCGAGTTTGATCATGTGATCAATTTCTTTTTTGACGTCGTTTCGGATTGCGTGTGGTATTTTCCTTGGTGCGTAATGTTCAAATTTGGCGTTTTCGATTATGTCGATATCATAGACAAAGTCTTTTATTTTTCCCAGTCCTTTAAATATTTCATTGTTTACATTAATTTCTTGGACACGCTTCACCAAGGAAAATTTTTCACTGTCGTCTTTACCCAGTATCGGTTCACAATCCGCGATACCTTCCACTATCAGAAATTTGATTTTACGCGATGTGTTGCGAACGACACAATCCAAGTTTATTTCACCGCGTACGTCGATTTTGCTGCCGCCAAAAGCAATAAGGTTATGTTTTACGGGAATGATTTTGTGTGTCTTTTCTGTTTTTATTTTCTTTAGATAAGAGGCTGGGAGCACGTTACATTGCGCGGCGGTGTCGAGTTTGAATTTAATTTTTTTTCCGTTTACCTCTATCTCCTCGTACCAATTAGTTTTCTCATCTTTGTTCGTTTCTGACTGTTTGATTGATAGGACAAACAAGCCACTGGAACAGTCACTCGCGCTATCACTTTCGTCCGTAGGTTGCGTGGTTTTCTGTATCGTGTGTACTCTTTTCTTTTTGTCAGTTCTTTTTCTTCGTTGAAAGCAAAGCTCCGTAAAGTGGCCATATTTGTTGCAGTTTTGGCATTTCTGCTTGAATGCTGGGCAATTATATTTCTCGTGTTCTGTACCACACCGTTTACATTTGTATGTATGTTCAGATCTGTTATTTTTCGCTGCCTTTTTTTGGTAGTGCGGGGCATATTTTTTTATGGCGTCAACCGTTACACTCTCTGGTTTATGTAGTTCACGTAGTTGCTTTGAAGCTATTTCACTTGCTTTGCATAATTTTATAGCTTGTTCTAGCTTGATATCGTCTTCTGCCAATAATTTTTCTCTCACGCTATCACTTTTTATTCCCGTTACTATTTTATCCCGTAACAATGAGTCTTCAAGTTTTTCGAAACTGCACTTTTTCGCTTGGTTTTTTATTTTTGTTAAAAATTCTTCGAAGCTCTCACCTTCGTTTTGTGTTAGTGTGTTAAAGGTGTATCTTTCGAATGTTAAGCTTACCTTAGGCGAAAAATACTCATCAAATTTATTTTGAATGGCTGTAATGTCTCTTTGTTCGGCTGCGGTTAGGGAGAACGAGTTATAAATGTTTGCTGCGTCGGCTCCGATACATGACATGAATGTTGCCACTTGTATGTCCTGTGATTTCAGGTTTAGTTGAGCTGCTATTTCGAACCATTTATAAAGCTGGAGCCAATTTTTCCAGGATGAAGCTATATTTCCACCTGATATCTGGAATGGTTTAGGTGGCTTCACGAAATTAGATGTATTTCCATTTGGTGGAGTTCCGTCGTTGTCCGGCATTTTTGTGAAAAACTTGTTTTTTCTTCTTTTTTTTTTTTTTCTATCCCGCTTCTGACACCATGTCGGGTAGTACACAACACGAGAGTTAAGCAACGACTGAATGTATTTATTAATATTGAGAATGGTATGATTAGTTACTACTACATTATAAATATGTAAGACCAGGGGTTGTCAACCTATATGACAGCTGCTTTCGGCCCACGAACCGTCCGATTTCTTAATAAAGCTAGGGACAGCTGCGTCCTTAGCCAACATTTTGCGAAGTCTGGAAGCCTCGCTAGTATCTGTGATCGCCTCACAGAAGAGCTTCCAAGATTTTCTTTTGGATTGCCTGATCAAGTATTTAAACTCTCTCTTACTTTCTATGTATAAATCCCATGTAATGTCGTCCCCCACAACTTTGGCCCTGTTGTAGAAATGTCTAACTTGTCTTCTTTTGGAGCTTAACTCCTTGTTCCACCACTGAGGCTGAGACCTTTTGGTTGTCTTTCTGAGCGGGCAAACTTGTTCGTAAGCCTTGCTCATTATCCTGCCTAAGTTATCAACTTCCCTGTCTAAGTCTAATGACGTTTCAATAAATGGTACTTCATTTCCTATCTGATGCCTAACAATGGATTCGTACCTATTCCAGTCAGCTTTCCTGGGGTTTCGATAGGTGATCGTAGCCTTACTGTGGAAGCCTATCTGAAAGCGAATCCACTTATGATCCGAAAGGGATGCCTCTTCTAATACCCTCCATTTCTCAATTGTGAGGGAATCAGTACAAGATGCAAGAGTAATATCGAGCACCTCTTGCCTGTTCCGTACCACAAATGTTGGGGTATTGCCTTTGTTACATATAGTAAGTTTGGTCGATAAGATAAAATCAAAAAGACACTCACCTCTAGCATTGATGTCACTGCTTCCCCATTGCGAATGATGCGCATTAGCATCGCATCCAATGACGAAGAGCCACTTGTCCCTGGTCAGCAGCTGCCTTAAGTTACCGGGTGGCACTGCCGTCGACTCGTACGGCAGATAAGCCGATATCAGGCACACCGGTTTGTCTCCCTCTCTCTCGCAAGAAATTGCGGTTAGATCTCCGTCACTGAAATTATTCAAAAGAAATGCCCTTATATTGTTTGTTAATAGGATACAAGCCCTAATTTTACCTTCGTTAGCTTTGAAGTAAAGCGTGTAATCCCTGATGGAGAGCCCCTGGATCTTGTTGTTCGTGTTGATCCAGGGCTCTTGTATCAGTACGGCTACAACGTCATGCTTGATCACGTAGTTGACCAAGCATGCCGTCGCGGCCTTACTGTGATGCAGGTTTATTTGCATCGTCTCCATCTTGGGGTTCCTCCACCTCAGCTCCCTTGGTCATGACCTTAATCATGACCTTCCCCATGCTGTAGCGCACCATCCCTTTAGTCTTTTCCAGGGATGGGAGCGATTCCTTGTTAAGGCTCAGCAGAAAGTGCTGGCCAAATTGCCTTCTTGGTCCAGTCTTAAGGACTTTCCAAGTGTCGGCCTTTAGCTCCCTATTCTGCATATGGAGAAGGCCGAGTAGTTTGTCGGGGTATGTGTACGGCAGCGGAACCCATACCCATGCCTTGGGCGGAGAGTACCTAGCCAACTCCGCCACGGTTACGCATTTGAGCTTAGCCCCGCTCCATACCTCGCCAACCCCCAGCACAAACTCTCTTAGGAAGCCAACCGATACCTTATTCCCACAAGCTACAACCTTGCGACCACCGTCCCATCCAGCGCCGTCAAAGAGAAGGTCACCACACTCTGCGGAAGACATTTTCTTCCACAAAGCGTCCTGAAACTTCTCCTCGACAGTTAACCACTGTTCCATGGTCAGACGTCCGCTCGGTTCCTGCTCGTTAATGATAGCGACCAGGAGCTCGTCTTTCGCGTCATAAACCGGGTGCACCACGGGCGAAGTACTAGCCTTCACCTTTTTAGCTGCACTCGGCTCAATGACATCGTCGGCTCTGCCCCTTTTGCTAAGGAGGGTATCTCTGACCTCCGCAGACACGGCCCCCTCTCCATCCTTTTTGCCCTGTTTCTCTTTGGCTGGTATGAGTCCACTAGTGGACACTTGAGCCTCTACCCTTGCTACGACCGCCGCGGCTGCCGGTTTTTTGGCAGCCTCAGCGGTCATTGTTACCTTGGCCCGTTCTAGTTGTGTCCTGTCCCAGGCGCTTAATGAGCTGACGTCACACCCCCTGAACTGTTCTATTTTGCGCTTCGCACTCTCGACCTTACGTCGGGCATTGCGCATCAGAAGCTTGTTCAGCTGGTGTGCGTTTTTGTTCGTCCCTGATTTCTCGACTGCGGGGGATCCGGAAGCAGCAGAGTACCTGCCTACTGCGCCTCCAGTCCCCTTAGTCGGTTTATTGCCCTTAGGGATATCAACGAGAGTACCAGCCACCTCGTTGCTATCCCTATTTACTAAGGCGAGTGTGCCAGCCAACTCGCCTTTGCCCTGTTCTATTTTGGTGGGAGTACAAGCCGTCCCACCGCAAACTCTATCTACCGAAGTGAGAGTACCAGCCACCTCACTTCCTGCTACGTTAGTGTCAGTGAGTGTGCAGTCCGCATCCTCACTGTCACTAGCTAGCAATACCTCTTCTAGTTCCCTCTCCAAGCCGGAGATGGAAGACTGTGGTTCGGATTCATAAGAATCCTCTCCCAGTTCCATCGCCGGCGTTTTGGAGTCTGTTCCCTCCCTTTCTGGAATAATAATTCCTTTTTTCGTATTTTTAAGTTTATTTTTGTTTAAGTTTTTGTTCATTATTGGTCCCACGAGTAAGGCCGGAAAAAACAAGGTCGACCCAGGCAGCGCCGCCATACCTGGGCAGGGCAAATCACAACAGACCCGCGCCAAGGCGTCTGAGGGAGCTCGTACGCGACTGGTTTTACCCCCAGCCTTTCATCCTTGGGTACGGTTTGCTATCTGCTCACGCCACCACTGGAATTAGGTTGGATTTAAAGGTTTACTCCTACCTCAAACTAAATGGATCACGACAAACGATTGAGACGTTAGTGTAAATCCTTGGCTGACACTAACCGTTTGACTGGTTAGCCATTTTCAGGCGGGCGCCCACGTGAAGGACTAGAGAATGAGGATTTGTGCCCAAGCCCAAGGTGATTATCAAATTGACAATCGCTTTGTTGCGATCAATTTCATGTGACAGCTATTTAGGTGTCGCTTTCATACATTTGTGGCATTTTCACAGGTATGCACTTTGGCTTCGACTCCAAAAGAATATATATTAAATAAATTAAAATACAAAAGTGAAATTTGAAAATTCGTGAAGTGCAATGTTTACTTCATTGGAACTTTTCTACAGAAATGAAGAAAATAATTACAGAAAATAAGTCCAACTATTAAGAAGAAACCTCTGTTTTGGGACTGGTTGATTTACTAACTCTAGTACCTATGTTCCACCCTCCTTCAATTGGCTGCAACTTTAAATCTTATTTGGGGGTGGTGGCTATTTTAAATTTGGCCTTTAAATTTTGCAGTTAAAGGGTTGATCGAAATCATATCATGATTTTAAGGCCAATGGAAAATGAGAACATGTTCTTCAATCGGAAGTGAAGGCATAGTATAAATGCATAAATCTGGAAAGGATCCGTATTTGCTCTTTATTAGCTTGAGACCTAAAAAAAAATAAACAAATTTATTGTTATTTTTGAACATAGTATTATTCTCAAATTCACTTACGATTTTTACAATAAAAAACCACTTCGAATATGTATCAACATGACACCGTCGGCAAGGAAGTGACTTCAAAAATTCTTAGTGCTGCCAATAATCAATCATTTTTTAGTGATCGCTTTACGCAGAGCAAAGAAGAGTTGATAATCAAAAACGACGGTCAAAAAAGTGACAATCAACCATCACCTTAGCCGATTCCAGTCCTGTTTTTCCTTGTTGCCACAGATATGCTTCACGTGTTTAGAAATAAAACAAAAACGCAATATTTTTCAATATTTTGCATACATTTGTACAAATTTGTGAGTGATAGACTTAAAAACCATTTGCATTGTTGTATTACAACGAATAAAATTAGAAAGCATTCACAATTTACTAAAATTAATTAATAATTGTAAACGCTCAGGCTGAACAACATCGTATTAAATTCTCTCCTATTTCGAAATTTAATACCGCGATTTTGGATGATTGGGCAACACTTGTCTTCAAAATGACATAAGGGAGGATGTATTTAGCTAATGTCCGAGATAAACATGGCTTTCTCAACACTAACATTTAACCCTACAGTTAGCGATAGTCTGGCAACTATATTTGTTTATTGGTAAAGGGATTTTGGAAAGTGTGGAGTCTTTTCGTAAAGTGCCAGACTAAAGTTGATTATTGGTAAGGCCGATTGATGATTGCTCTCAATACATCAGATTGGTGTTTTCTCAATTTATTACCTACATCGATTTCTAACTGTGGTGTGTCAACATTAATAGCACACATTTCTGTAATAACTTCGTCGATACAACCGACCGGCAACGCGCCCGCAGGCAAAGACACGGGGATCACTGTTTTTTCACTAATCGGCAAGTGGAATGTTCGTCTGCTAAGGTCACTAACTACTTTATCTATTTTTTTGCTACTTGTCAAACTAGATATTGTAAGTTTATTGAATTCAAATTTTTGTGGTATAATATTTTTAATATTAGTTTGAACTAAACGAATATTAAATTGTTTCATAAAGGCACGTCCCAGGATTAATGGCGTCGTCATTGTTCCGTCCGGCGTAACTATAAAGGAAACTGTTTTGATTTCATTACGGAATTTCAATAAACACAATATAGTACCATGAGAATATATTTTTTGCTTGCCAAGACCGATATCCAGGCCCTTACCCTAGGCACTTCATCATTGGCACTGCTCTTAATGCAGTAGTTGAGCCCTCTTTGCAGCATTACAACGTCAATTCACTTACTCGCTATTAACAGCTGCAGTGGAAATTTCAACAATTTTGGTCAAGATGGTCGCGGGAGTACTTGCAAAGCCTTCAAATGCGTACCAAATGGACAAGGGTGAAGTCCGTAGCAGCCATCGGCGATATTGTCATTCTCGAAGAAGAAAACATTCCACCACTTAAATGGAGGCTAGGTCGAGTGATTCAGCTGCATCCTGGCAAAGATGGTATCGTGCGGGTAGTTACACTAAAGACAAGCAGCGGCGAAACTCAGCGCGCTATTACGAAAATCCGTCGACTACCTATTGAATGAGCTAAGCCCCTTCAAGGGCGGGAGTATGTTCAGTCCAAAGAACGAGTTTATAATGTAGTCTAACCTTAAGCTTATACCAATTAAATTTCTTGCAATAATTGTCAAACTATAACCTTTTTTATATACCTTATAAGCTTCCGGTTGTCACTTCTTTTTTTACATATCCTCTCTTCGAATAAAGCATCTCATTGTAAAGACGTGGAATTGGTTCAATCTTTTTATTTTTGCACAATCTGCACCCAAAAACCTTCATATAGCATAGAGAAATTAAACAGGGAAACACAACTATTGCTTTCTCTCAACAAATGTTATTATAATAAATTGCAATATTCATTTAAAATTACAGATTTGATGTGTTCTCTATTCATATTAAAATCAATCAAATTTTTGGATCTATATGCGAAACAAATGATCCGCAACTTTTCCTCAAGTATTTGAGAATGACTTCTTCCCAATTTGAAGAACCCATAACGAAGCAAAATATTATGCGAGAAGCGATCTCGTCTAAAATCCGACTTTTAATAACCATTGGGTGAGAGTAAAATCATTTTTTTTAACTAACTTTCTGTAGTTTGTTGATTGGTTCTTCTCAAATATTAACATTAAGAATCGCTGGAGAATCGCAGGCAAGTTTAGCATTGAGCTATAAATGTTCGGCGTCTGTCATGCACAATATTTTGGTGGAAACAACGTCAACCATAGCAAAGGTATTAAAAAAGGAAGTTTTTCCAAAAATAACAGTGGACAAATTTTTGGAAATTGCTCACGGCTTTGAGCAGGGGTGGAATTTTCCGAACTGCATTGGCACTATTGATGGAAAACATGTCATGGTAACATCGCCGTACAACTCTGGGTCAGAATTCTTTAACCACAAAAAGATTTTCTCCATTGTGTTGATGGCTATATGCGACCATGATTATAATTTCATCATATGCGATACAGGAGCTGCAGGATGTCAAAGCGATGGAGGCATCTTTCAAAATAGCGAGTTTGGAAAACTGTTTTATCAAAACAAATTTCCGTAAGTAACTATTGTCCGAAGTTTTCATTTTCATTTACTCCAACAAATAAACTTACAGTTCTCCGAAACCCAGAGATGTAGCTCCAGATTTGTTAGAAGCGCCATACGTCTTTGTAGCAGACGATGCATTCTCCATGAACGAGAATATAATGAAGCCCTACAGCAAACGAAGCTTGACGAAAGAAAAACGAATCTACAATTATCGTCTAAGCAGGGCCAGACGTGTCATCGAAAATTCGTTCGGAATTTTAAGCTCCAAATGGAGGATATATCGCGTATCAATTAAAGCAAGTCTTGCGTTAGTTGAAGATATAGTTGGTTCCACAGTTTGCTTACACAATTGGTTACGTAATCATCCGGGGAGCAGGATATCACCATGGGATCAATAGACCCATGGAAAGCCTTACAGTCTGCTGTCTACTGCGTGAAATTCGTCCATCATTTCATTTACAACGGTAAATAGACGCATATGCATTTTTCTTTGCAAATGCCTCGGTAGTTCCTCCATCTGGTCCAGAATCATTTCGCATGTCAGCGTCAGGGCGGCAAAACTTTTTTTGGGTGGTGGTAAGTGTTCATTCTGCTTTGACTTCATGTTCTCCAACAGATGTATGGCCTTCTGTCGCAACTCATTTGAAGTTGTTTGACAAGATTCTAATAAAAAAGGAAAACAATATAGTGAAATACAAATTATAATAGTTAGTTATATCTTAAACCTGAGCTTTGGGAAGCACCTGCAAGACCAGATGACGGCAACACTCCAGATTGCACTTTCTCGAAATATGATTTCGTTCTAAAATAAAAATTTGTTTAGATAATGTTTACGCAATAGCATTATTACCACAGCCCACGACAGATATAAGAAATATCTTAAATTCAAAAAGAATGTGCTCTCAAATTACTTGCGAGGTTTGTTAGTGTCATCCAAAAATGAGAGCAGCCTTGAGTAGGTATTTGTATTGCTTAGCATAGTTTCCCGATCCACTAGGGAGTACTTTCTTTGACCGCATGTAGGAATTTTTCAGCCGATCCCATCGAGTTCGCACCGCACTTACCTGACTTATTTTGAGATCTGAAAGTTGAAAATATAAGTACCAAGTAAATTATTTATCAATAAGAATACCCACTTAGCTGGCCTACGACTTCTTCCCATAGTCGCTTTTGTGTAACACGATTTTTGAAACCACTATGGACTATGGTGAGTAATCCATAGCACCGGCTTCTCTCATACTGCCTCAATAAGATTTTCTTAAAAAAATTCAATATATTGTGGCGTGGAAGGTATCGTGTAACCTAAATGGTGTATGGTGAAACAAGCCCTTAGTCACAGTATCGTGTAAGGCCTCAGTTATAGCCATACGTAAAATGCAACAGAAAAAGTGGGAACAGTATGAAAATGATTTTTTTTCGTTTGTGCGGTTATAGCGAAAATTCTGTCAGAAAAATGTTTCCCTATGAAAACAAATACAACAAATCAACCACCACTGATTGGATTCCATCAGAAAAAAATATCCTGATAGATGGAACAGTAAAGAAATGAAATACTTCAGTGGAATGATCTGGGTTTTTGTTGTGGAATTGACTGAGAAGTGGATCGGAAAAAGTTTTTCGTACGGAAAAATGTATAAATTATGTTTCTAGAAAATTTAAAGATCATTTGCTAATTTTTTTTTGATAGACTAACTTTATAATTCATAAGCAACATTTTAAGACCAAAATTGAGTTCAACCATTAGGATTAAGTGGTCTAAAAAAGCAAAAGAAAATTTTTACGGTTGCATTTTACGTATGGCTATAACTGGGGCCTAACCTAAATGGTTTATGGTGAAACAAGCCCTTAGTCACAGTTTGGTGAAACCAGGCCTTAGTCACAAAATAAGTTCCACTCAAGTGTCACTTCCAATTGGAGACTGGAATCTGTCACCACTGAAGCTTATTATAGAACCAATTAGAATTAGCTAGAAAGTTCTCTTCAGATGGCGGAGCAGGTATAAAAGGACAGAAGAGGGCGAGACAGTTGATTTATAACAGTGATTGGTTAAAGTTCGAGATAGTAATAGTTTGTGAAGTATTATTTCCGTTTAAAAACTAAAAGAATCTTACGAAAAGTGTTTTATTTTCTTTATTTGCTTCTTTTTCTCTTCTCTCTTCTTTTCGGAATGCCGGAAACCACCAAAACATGGCGGTCTTCGACTTCCTCCTTCTTTCGTCAAATTTTGAATCATTGCCAGATTAATAACATTATAATATTACAAAGCGATCTATTACAAATGAGATCTATTACAACTCGGGCAATCTGACATTATTGATTGTCCTCGATCAGGAACATAAATGGATTAATAGAGCTAATACATTAAGTAAGTAATATAAAAGAAAAGAAAAACATGTTCCTCTACTCTTTATTCTAAATTGGCTTCGAGTGACTCACTGTATTCAGTGGCCTCAGCAGACGACATTTCCCTTGGTGTTAACCACTTACGAATTTTGTTGGCTTCAACAATGCCATTATAAGGCAACTGAGTTATTTGGCAATTTTCTATGTCACGTACTATGTAACGGTCATTTGGTAGTACTTTATGAACAACGTATGGTCCGCGATATTTTTGTACAAATTTTTTATTCATCCCGGCCGTAGTATCTATATGTCTGATAACAACAAATTCCCCTACTGAATACGTTTTTGCCGGCCGACTATGCTTCAGAACGTCTGTTTTGTCGTACTATGAACAGTATTGTTTATGGCATATTCGATTTGAGATAGTTTTACTGACCAGTCTGCATGTTGCACAGGTTCGGTCAATTTACTCAGGATTGCCTTGAGTACTCGGTTGACACGCTCGACCTGACCATTTGCCTGTGGCGATGCGACTGCAACTTTGACATGATCAATATTATGTCTCAACAAGAAATTACTGAATTCAAGTGACGTAAAACACGTACCTCTGTCAGAGATAATGCGCCTAGGACGGCTATAATAGCTAAAATATTTATCTAGTGCACAACAAACTTCCTAAGTAGGTACTTGTTGAATTCACTGGGTACAGTCGAACATATTTTGTAAATGCATCAATGACAACCAATATATGTTTGTGTTTCGAAGTAACTGAGGGTAGGGGACCGAAATGGTCAATTTGAATTGTGTCAAAGGGGATTGACCCTTTTGGTATTGTCCTTTGATGGCGACTGTGGAGTTGAAATTAATAAAACGCACGTTTCAATCGTATGCGTAATATTTTATTTCTGTCGAAAGATATAATAATTAAGAAATACATTCGGTACATATTTTATTTTACTCACCGCAGTTTGCACTTCCACAATCGCTCGCTTCAAAGGTTGGAATGAAATTTATTTGACATTGCAGAAAAGGCGCAAAGAAATTGAAAATGGTGAAGAGTGCAAACTACGGCGAGTAAAGGACAACTATACAATTTTATGATTTTTGTAAGTCGCTGCTAGGTGGCGTTGTGGCGTAAGAAGTTCTGTTCGTTTAAAGTTTTTTTGTTGGCATGTACGTAGTTCTTTAACATCCCCGCCCCCGTGAATCAGCCCGATTCACTTACATCCACGTCAAGAACTGCCAACTTGGAAACGGGACGGCGAAGTATTCCAGATTTAGTGCGAACATCAGCTCGCCTCACTATGCCATCTGCCCCCTGGTATACTCGTTCAACTCTTCCGCGGCACCACTGCTTCCTGGAAATATTCGTATCGCAGATGAAAACCAAATCACCTTCCCTTACTGCTTCCGTCTTCTGGCACCACTTGGCTCGGCGAGTTAACGTTGGCAGATACTCTGCTATCCAGCGCCTCCAGAATCTGTCCCTCAACTGACGAGCAATTCGCCATTGCTTTCGTAGACTGCACAGCTTCTGGTACGGCTCACTCGAACTCGGTGTCTGGGCGGTGTTTGCTGATCCAAGAATGAAGTGATTTGGTGTGAGCGGTTCCTCTTGGTTCACGGATATTGGTAAATGCGTGAGGGGTCGTGAATTCACGACGTTTTCGGCCTCGATGATCAGGCATTGCAGCGTGTACTCACGAGGTGCAACTTCCTTAAGCGTGTGACGCAGAACCCTTTTTACGCACTGGACCATTCGTTCCCAGATACCTCCTTCTGATGGGTTGCTTGGGCAGTTGAAGACCCATTCAACGCCCTTTGATGACAGCTCATCCTGGATACGATCACATTCGAACACCTCGTTGAAACGTTTTGCTTCCTGGTCTGCTCCTATGAAGTTTTTTCCATTATCGCTGCGAATCCGTATGGGTACCCCTCGACGATTAATGAAGTTGCGAATGGTTAAAATGCACGCATCCGTCGATAGATCACAAGCTACTTCTAGGTGGATGGCTCGGATAACGAGGCATGTGAATAGTGCCACCCACCTCTTCTCCGTACGACGACCAATAGTAACAGTAATCGGTCCGAAATAATCCAGGCCGGTGTACGAAAATGGCCTGACAAAGGGAGTCAGACGATCCTCGGGCAGTGGACCCATCATAGGCGCAGCAGGCTTGACTCTTGATATCTTGCACACGTAGCATCTGGCGACAACTTTTCGCAACACTTGCCTGAGGCATGGGATCCAGAACGAACGGCGAATCTCGCAGATGGTAGCCTCAAAATTCTGATGCTTCATTTTTGAATGGTAATGTGCCACGACGAGTTCGGTAAACACATGCTTAGGCGGTAATATTACGGGACGTTTTGTCTCGTATGGAAGCCAACTAGCTGCATCGATGCGACCACTGACACGCAAAACACCCTCCTCATCGACGTACGGCGTTAGGTTGTATAAGGCAGTTCCTTTAGAAAGTCCTTTGGCGTTTTTGACATTACTTATGTCGGCAGCGTACACTTCGCCTTGTGCCTGGCGAAACAACACTGTTTCAGCTACACGCAGTTCTTCCACCGTCAGACCATTAACTTCCTTCGTGGTTCTACGTAAGAGCCCAACAAATCGTATGACCCATGCGATCGTTCTTTTTAGCTTTGTATATGAAGAAAAATTAGTAAATGCAATGAATTTACAACTCACGGTTAGTAGGGTGATCTTCGGACGAAGTTCCTCTTCTTCATTGTCTTCGGGCAGATTGACTTCGGCATACTCCGCAGGCCACAGGTGTTCTTCGAGCCTCAGGAAATCTGGTCCAGTTTGCCATCTTGATGAAGGACTAAAATTGATAGGGCCGTTCGATCGGGTGGCTTCATCGGCGACGTTGTCCCTTGTTGATATCCATCTCCAATCGGTAACCTTAGTTATGGCTAGGATTTCTGCTATTCTATGAGCTACGAAAGGCTTGTAGCGACGATTTACGGATCCTATCCACTTGATGACCGTCTTCGAATCGCTCCAAAGAACACATCGGCAGACGTCTAGGGTGTGTTCTTCGATAATCGTTTGCATCAAACGAGTTCCAAGAACGGCGGCTTGAAGTTCGAGGCGTGGTATGGTCATTGGTTTCAGTGGAGCGCATCTTGTTTTGGCACATACGAACGAGACGCCTGTTGTTCCTTCCGGAGTCGCAGCTCTCCAATACGCTACAGCTGCAAATGCTTCTTCACTGGCATCGACAAATATATGGAGCTGAAGATGCTTCGGCAATGCTTGGAGGAAGTAATAGCGTGGAATTTGAACCTCGATTATTTGGCTCAAGTTGACACACCACTTTTTCCAGGCTGCATTTATGTTGGCTGGCAATGGTTCATCCCAACGTAGGTTGAACCTCCATACTTCTCGCATCAAACGTTTGGCACCGATCAAGAAATTGGCCAAAAATCCCAGTGGGTCAAAGACGGACATGATGACGCTGAGAAGCTCTCTTTTGCTGGGACATCTTTTTCCGACAATAATATCAGGATCAACGCGATGGAACTTGATGTGGTATCTAAAGGTGTCGCTTGATGGGTGCCAAAACATGCCGAGCACCTTCTCCGTAGCTAAGCTGTCGTCAGATGAAAATATATTTGGAACTGCAACCCTCCTGGATTCCGCTTCACTCTCCAAAGCACTCATAACTACTTGTGAGTTGGAACTAAAACTGCGTAGCTCAAATCCAGCAAATTTATGAATGCGTCGAACTTGTTTCGCTACGTCGATGGCCTCTGCCGTTGTCTGGAAGCTATCCACGAAATCGTCGACGTAGTGATGTTCCAAAATTGACTTTACTGCTCTGGTATTAGCTTCACGATGTTCCAAGGCGTTAACAGTTTTGACATATTGGGCCGCACATGGCGAACAAGCGGCGCCAAAAATCATTACTGTCATCTCGTAGACGTCAGGCGATACATCTTCATTTCCGTTGCGCCAAAGGAACCTCTGTGAACTTCGGTCTTCTGGGCGAATTAACACCTGGTGGAACATTTCGCGTATGTCTCCACACACTGCAATGGCTCCCACTCGAAAATTAAATAGCACCGATGGCATCGGTTGGTACTGCTGTGGTCCTTTCAGCAAACAGGAGTTGAGGGATATCCCGTCGACTGTGGCGGCTGCGTCAAAAACGAGTCGCACTTTTCCCGGCTTGTTGGGATTCACAACGGCGAAGTGCGGAAGGTACCACGTCCTAGGACCCGTTATGGCGGCTTCTTCTGGCTGCAGTTTGCGGGCGTACCCCTTGGTGACATAACTCTTGATGATATCCTTGTAGGCGGCAGCGAACGTATCATCACGCTTCAATTTACGCTCAATACCAATGAGTCTTTTCTTGGCCATAACGTAGGAGTCGGGGAGCTTAACATCATCACGCTTCCATAAAAGTCCTGTTTGGAACCTTCCATTCACCTTCACCGTAGTTGACTGCAAAATACGACGAGCTCGAACATCTGCATCGGTTTCAACTGCTGGTGCTGACCGCACCCCAAAGCTTTCAGTGTCAAAGTAGTCCGCTACCAATTCGTGAAGAGCATCTTTATTTACGTTGATCAATAGACATGACGTACTAGTTCGCATGGTTGCGTTCGTCGGGCCAAATACTACCCAACCAAGCTTTGTGTTGGCAGCAAACGGTCCGCCATCTCGAAGTTGAAGTGACTCAATTGGTAGACCCAGGTGGCAATGGTCCAAGCCAATGAGTAACTGAGGCATCACATTTGTATAAGGGACGACTGGCAACCGCTTAATGTCTTCACTGTCCCCTCGTAGATCACACATGTTCACACTTTGCATCGGCAGGCGAAGGTTGGAAATACCATGGACATTATGAAGCACATGTTTCTTCTTGATGTGTTCTCCACTGATGTGAATGGTAACCAAAGTCGCTGGTTCCTGAGCGGCTCTTCCTCCGACCCATTGAAGGTCGAGCATGCGTCGTTGGCCATCTAAACCAAGTTCCTCGATAAGGCTGCTATCCATCATAGTTATCGAAGACCCTTCGTCGAAAAGAGCATACGTGCTAATATGCTTCTTGGGTCCATAGAGAGTGACAGGGAGCACTCTGAAAAGTAGTTTGCAATTCTTGACTGGACTGGCTAAACAGCTTAGAACTGCTTCCTTGGCTTCGTTGACTTCAGGTTGATGTTGGGTAGTACATGGTACGTGTCCACTGTCGGCAATCGGATGTCGGAGTTCATGCAATAATTGGTGATGGCTTCTCTTGCACCCATCAACACCACATGGCTTTCGACGACGGCGGCAGTTCCGGATGGAGTGACCCACTTCCAAACATGTGAAACACAGTCGAAGACGTTTTGCCTGAGTCCACCTTTCCGACACACTGTAACCCAAAAAACATTTGCACTCAGAAACACAATGACGGAGTTCACAAATTGGACACTTGAAAACCTCAGCAGGTTGCACTTTGGCTGTGTGGAGAACAGGACGACGCTTTGGCTCGGCTGATGTTCGGGAACCACAATCTTTCACCGTAGATATCAAATTTGCAACTCTGCTTAGCCAGTTGCTGAAGTCGACTATTGTAGGGTATGGCTGTATCTGCGCTGCATATCCCGCCCACTCAATCCTTTGGCTCATGGGCAGTTTTGAAATGAGCTCTTTTAGTAAAGTGGGATTGGATAGGTGATGTTGACCATTGATGGAAGATAGAAACACTGCTAAATTTTTTGCTTTCACTGCAAACGGAATTAACTTCTCCATCGCTGACTCAGAAATCGGAGATATTTGCTGAACTTGTTTGAGCTGACTTTCTATTAATTGTTCGGGGCGACCAAAGCTGGACCTAAGCTGCTCCATCACTACGTTCACATTTTCGGCATGGATCATCATACACCTCACCACGTTTCGCGCATCACCTTTCAATGACCTTTGCAGACGCATATGATTTTCCAAGTTGCTATAGTTGTATGCTGCAGTTGATTCGGCGTATGATGTAGCAAACATCGGCCAGTCTTCGGGATCTCCACTGAATTCAGGTAAATCCTGTAGCTTTCGAGGTGCGGTTAATAATTGCTGCGACGTACTAGTACAGCTTGCAGTAAATGTCGGAGCAGTTTGTTGTATGTGATGCGGAGAAACCCATGGCGACGGTGGCGATTGTGATCTTAGATTGGTTAACGCAATTGGGACACTTGTATTTGTGAAACAATCGGCTGTACTAACATATGAACAGCCCAAAGTGGATGTTGGCAGTAGCGGATTAGTAAACGATACCGTTGGCTGTGAATATATCGTAGGTTGTATCGACAAATTGCTGTAAACGTTACTTGCATTTGCAGATGGACAATGCGTAACGGTTGTGGATAACGGCGGCGTCAACTGTGCAATGGTTGGAGCAAACGAAACGGGTTGCACTGGTTTGTTAAGCAGTGCTTCTCTAAGAGACTGGCACTGCGAATCACGTTCGCCCAATTTCATTTGGGTGCTCTTGAGTTCCCTTTCAAGAGCACAAAGTTTAATTTGCATTGCTTCCAAAACGCTTTGTTGGTATGCTGCGGAAGCCATGGCAATGTTCGATGTCTCCGAGGAATTAGCCGTCGTTGCGATGGCTGTCGCATCTATGGATGTGACTACAGTTGGCACTATTTGAGAAGCAACCACCGTAGATGAGGCGGCTGTGGTTCTAACGGGGTTGACTTCTCCATCCATATTCAGGCTGACGACGACCGATTCCTGTTCGTTGAGACGTGGACTTCTTCTTGGTGGTGTACGACGCATTTATTGAGACACTGTGTAATTCCACTGCGGCAAGGAAAATTCAGAGTGGTCGGCAAATGGCGGCTTTTCGTGTAATTCCACTACGGCAATGAAAATTCAGAGTGCTCGGCAAATGGCGGCTTTTCACAATTCACTTCTCGGCAGGGAAGTTGCAATTGCGAAATAAAACGCTGTCCTTTGATGGCGACTGTGGAGTTGAAATTAATAAAACGCACGTTTCAATCGTATGCGTAATATTTTATTTCTGTCGAAAGATATAATAATTAAGAAATACATTCGGTACATATTTTATTTTACTCACCGCAGTTTGCACTTCCACAATCGCTCGCTTCAAAGGTTGGAATGAAATTTATTTGACATTGCAGAAAAGGCGCAAAGAAATTGAAAATGGTGAAGAGTGCAAACTACGGCGAGTAAAGGACAACTATACAATTTTATGATTTTTGTAAGTCGCTGCTAGGTGGCGTTGTGGCGTAAGAAGTTCTGTTCGTTTAAAGTTTTTTTGTTGGCATGTACGTAGTTCTTTAACAGGTATACTATACAAATTGTGTTCATATGAACGAGCAGGTGCTGAATAAATTATGCACTTAATGCAGTTCTGAATGAAGCAGCTAATCTTCTTCTTCATGTTTGTAAACCAATAGTGTTTTCGGATTTTTTCATAACATTTATCAATACCTAAATGGCCTATCTTTTCATGGATCATACGAATCACATTTTCCTCCATTTCAGACGGTATCAAAAGCAAACAATTTGAATTGATTCTACGAAACACCAGACCATCGTATAATTCAAAACCATCAACAATACCAGCTTGCAATTTATCTCTCATTTCTTTAATCTTTTCATCACGACTCTGTGCAGCCTGGATTTGGAAATCCAATTGTTCATTATCAATGGCGGCCACAAGTTGAGCAGCACATGCATCCGGATGACATCTGCTCAATGCATCAGAGTGACCCATGGATACACCACTGCGATGTTGAATTGAATAGTTATAGTTTTCTAATTCCAATGCCCATCGTGCGATTCTTGGGTTTACTGTTTTTTTGTTCAGAGTCATCGTAAGAGAGTTACAATCTGTAATGATCTTAAATGGAATTCCATCTAAATATACACGAAATCGACGAAGGGAATAAATTATAGAAAGAGTTTCCAACTCGAAGCTGTGATATCTTGACTCAGCCGCAGAAGTCGTCTTCGAAAAATAGGCAACCGGATGAAATTTGCTATCATCTTGGCGTTGCATTAGTACGGAACCGAAACCATGACTACTGGCATCACAGTGTAACTCAGTTTCACGGTTCGGGCAATAGATTGCTAAGACCGGTGCTGTCGTCAGTCGACCTCGCAGTTCATAAAATGCATTTACACAAACTTCAGAAAAATTAAATGGACTTTCTTTACGTAACAAATTCAACAATGGCCTAGCAATCTTTGAAAACGATGGCACAAATCTACGGAAATATGAAAACAGACCTATGCATGACTGCAATTCTTTTTGGTTCTTCGGAATGGGGTAGTGTTTAATAGCACGAATATGTGCATCACTAGGCCGAATGCTCGATGAGTCAACCAAATAGCCTAAATATTCGATCTCATTGTAACCAAATTTACATTTCTTTAACTTTAATTCGAGACCCCTCTTAGTAACCCTTTGTAAGACTTCTTCTATTATTTTTACATGTGACTGAAAATCCACGGAGGCGATTAAAATGTCGTCAATATAAATAATAATCTTATTAGTATCAATCAAATCCCGAAAGATATTATAAACAAATCTCTGAAAATTCGCGGGCGCATTTTTCAAACCAAATGGCATCCTCAAGTATTCAAATTGTCCATGGGGTGTGACAAATGAAGTTAACTTTATTGAATCATCATGCATTAAACACTGGTTAAACCCGTCTTTTAAGTCAAGTAATGAGAACCATTGTTTACCTGCCATATATTCAACACAATCCTCAATTAATGGCAATTGTCACGAATCGTCTTCTTGTTCAAGGCACGGTAATCAACACACATACGTGTTTCGCCACTTTTCTTCTTGATTAAAACAATAGCCGACGCATAAGGCGATTGACTTGGCCGAATAATGTGCCTGGCCATCAAGTCATTGGTGATTCTTCGAACTTCATTACGATCGTGAAAAGATAGAGACCGCGGTGAACAATGAAAAGGGGTATCATCGGTTAAACGTATTTCCATTTTATAATCGTATTGTTCTTGTTTCACGTCTTTTGGTTTTAGATAAGAGTCATTGATGATTGCTCTCAAT
Organism: Cheilosia vernalis; assembly: GCA_949126925.1. NCBI lineage: Eukaryota > Metazoa > Arthropoda > Insecta > Diptera > Syrphidae > Cheilosia > Cheilosia vernalis. The sequence goes on from OX421358.1 coordinate 50,556,909, forward strand.
ACATCAGATTGGTGTTTTCTCAATTTATTACCTACATCGATTTCTAACTGTGGTGTGTCAACATTAATAGCACACATTTCTGTAATAACTTCGTCGACACAACCGACCGGCAACGCGCTCGCAGGCAAAGACACGGGGATCACTGATTTTTCACTAATCGGCAAGTGGAATGTTCGTCTGCTAAGGTCACTAACTACTTTATCTATTTTTTTGCTACTTGTCAAACTAGATGCACTGAAACAAGGACTCGATATTGTAAGTTTATTGAATTCAAATTTTTGTGGTATAATATTTTTAATATTAGTTTGAACTAAACGAATATTAAATTGTTTCATAAAGGCACGTCCCAGGATTAATGGCGTCGTCATTGTTCCGTCCGGCGTAACTATAAAGGAAACTGTTTTGATTTCATTACGGAATTTCAATAAACACAATATAGTACCATGAGAATATATTTTTTGCTTGCCAAGACCGATGAATCTAGTTGGCTTTAAAACTTCGGATACTTTAATCGACGCTGGGAGATTTGAGTATTGAATAATACTAATAGGACTGCCGGAATCAATAAGAGATAAAAAATTTATAAATTCAGTGCATCTTTTTTGACAATGATTTAAAAAAGTCTCTCTTACCGTCTGAACAACATGGATAGTCTCACTATCACTATCAAAAGCATCAGAATTAGAGCTAACCTCCGATGGGCCCGTGGATAAAGCAGCAACTGTTTGCATCCTGGTGTTTTTAAGTATTTGGTGGCAAGTGAAACACGATCCCGGTGGCCGAGTTGGTCTCGGGCAGGCACTCTTGTAGTGCCCAAACTGCAAACAATTGTAGCAGCGTACTTCTTCCTTGTTATTCGCAGTAGTTACAGCGGTAGTCCTGGTTTTTGTTAGGAACCCGCTGAGTAAACACTCAGTACGCAGAAACCAAGTGGGTGTATTGCGCATTTTAAGAAGCACTGTAAGAATTTCGCGGAATACCATAACTCACGAGCGGTAACCCTGCCCCACTTCAAAGGAGGCAGCCATCTTCTTTCGCTAAGTTTATGGGTCAAATTTCAATTGGGCGTGTGTCGAAATTTGGAATTCAAAAACCTTAGATAGTCTACACATTCTCAGTAGAAAAATCCAATTTAAATATTAAAACCAGTTTCGGAATTTTCTGAACATACGAAACTGAGCGATAGCCAATTGAAATATGTCCCATAAGCGAGCGCAAGAAGAGCGAGTGAGACAACCATCTCAACGAAAGACAAAATTTCATACGCCATTATCGATGTGTATTGGCGGGCGTCATCGGCAGTCAGTGAATAGCGTTGGTACGAGTCGGTCGATGTGGTGGCGGCGCGCGCACGATTAAGCGAGTAACAACCACGTTTTTTTTGTTTCCTCCAGTTGTCTGGTTGCACGCGGCTAAAGAAGGAAAACTTTATAAAACCATAGTAAAAAGGCGAAGTTCTACGCGTATCGCGAGTATCTATCGTTTTCGAGGGTGAATTCGTGTCCGAGATCATAATCTCGGCCAAATCCCCGCCATCAAGAAAAATTTTTATACGTCGTGTGTGGAACCAGTAGAAAGAAAAAAAAAAAGGGAAAAAAAAAAACCCTCGAAGCTCAAACATCGCATCCACTCCCCATTTGTGTGTGTGCGCGTCCAGAAAGTGTGAGAAAAGTAAAGAAAAATAAATTTCCTTCTCCGCCCGCTACCACTCGATAATTTGACATCATAATTCATCACGCTGACCCAAAACCAAAAGGAAAAGAAAAAAAAAGACATTCCAACGAGCTGGCAATAATTTTGCGCGACGTAATTACGCAGTGGCGAGCACTTTTTCAGCTGCCCTTGTCTACGAGAAGAAAAAAAAAAAAGACCAACAACAAAAAACCACGAAATCATAAATCCAAAAAGAAGAAAACGCCTCCATCGAAGGCACATTACCTATTCCAACCACCGGTAGAGGGAGTTAATTCCTACCGAAGACCGCAACCTATCCGAGACACCATCCGCGAGATATTCACCACCATTGACACCACCCGCTGATACACATCCATCGTCACCGAGCAGGCGCGAATTCGCACGGTCGCCTAAAAGCATACTTCAGTTAAGTAGTAGAACCAATTATTTGTATTGTACACTTTTTGTTGTCCATATGATTTCTTCAGTGTAGATTTCTTCGCTTTAACGTAACATACCCACGGTTTCGTGGATGGTCAAATTCCTGGAAGGAAGGAGGTGCACCCCCGTCCCCCACCACGGAGCGCGTACAGGTCGTATAATCCCCTGTTTGATGATGATATGGGGTAAGTCTCTTTGGTAGTGTAGAAATCATATTGATTGTCGAAAAGTATTAAGAGTAGTATTGGTTCTTTTGTATTAGAGGTACTTATATTATTGTGGTCATTCTGATCCACCCCTCGCGAACTTTTGTCGGGGTTTATAGTGGTATTCAGCCAACCGAGTAGGCGAAAATATGTTGTCAAGGTTATGAAAGTGAGTCAAAGAAGATAATAATTTCTTAAACGTTTTTTTTTTGTTCTTGGAATTGTTCCACCACCCTCCCCCCCTGCGTGGGAGTTTAGAGGGATATTTCTCTTTTTGTTTCGACGAGCATTAACGAATTGGAATTGAAAGCAATACATCCAGCTTGGTTCGTGTTTGTTATTAGCTATCCGATGAATGTATCGTGTAGCCCATTCCGATGTTTATTTTGGAATCTTGTACTCGGATGTTTGTAGAATGTTAGATGAAGGGATGATGAATTTAATAAGTTACATTTGTACTTGAATGACCGTAGTTTAAAATAGTTGAGGGACTAGTAAGTAAGTTTTCTTTTGAGTTAGTAATAAAAGACAAGAAGCGTGTTTTCGATTAAGTATACCCAGATGTGTTTCATTTATTTCCTGGGAACACAGGTCATCGAAATGCTGACGTGGTAAGATATAGGTAGAGGAGAGGACGTCCGTGATACATGAGACCTCGGAAGAGTTTCATAAATAAATGGTAAATATGGTTTAGCCTATCTTTAGGTATTCTTAGAGTTATTCAAGTTAGGGACAGTCGTATGATAGAGCGTGACGACGGTCATGGAAGTTTAGCAATTGCTAAACGTGGGGTGGGATCTGCTCTGGGGGGATCGCTTTTCATCTCAGACTTCCCCCGCCTTTTTCCATTACGGAGAGAACCTTGTGAATTATGACTTAACTCGGGCCTCGCAATTAAATATTGTTAGGGATATTGGTTGGTTACCCGTCGCAGTTTCCAACGGTCGCGACATTCCGTATTTAGTCTTGCAGGCATGTAAAACTTAATGTAACCCCAGTCTAGGGCCTGTGGCAAGATCCCCGCCCACCGTTGAGCTAGTGCGTGGTGACGCGTCATGCCTGTGCCGCAGGAGGCCTGGACACCCCACCTTCTATGCTGCCCGGACTGCCTCGAGGGTCCTGTGACCTCGGGTCATATGGGTAGTTTAAGTAGGGGGTGGGTGGGACATCTGTCTGTCTGTGATCGTGGGTCAACGCATGAAGCATTGACACACTCAGTCGCGGACGCAGATGTCGCGTTCGTTACAGGTGGCGCCCAACGTGGGGCCCGAAGTTTCGTTATATAATTCACACAAAATTTTTTTTTGGTAGGTTTTTCGTTCCCGACTTTAGGTCATATTTTTCTGTGCTCGTATCCGGTAAGTGGGTGTATTTTCATCCCCGTTTACGTCTGTTGTACGGCCGGAATTCTTGATTCGATAGTGCGGGGAACGCTTTGAGAGGCTATAATTAGCTAGTTTCGTCGTTAGGTCCGTTAAGTCCGGTAAATGGATTGATGTTTGTCTCCATTTACGTCTGTAGCTTCGGCCAACGAGCCTTGAAACTCTCTTTTGTTCCATCGTAAACATTTCAGTCGTAGTGTTCATGTCCGGTATGTGAGTCGAAGCTTGTTCCTCACCTGCGTCCGTTGCTTGGACTCGACGCTGATGTAGTGCACTTTGCTTTAGTGGGATAGTACTGTTAAGTCCGGTAAGTGGATTGATGTTTGTCTCCACTTACGTCTGTTGCTTCAGGCTGTTCTCACTAAATCCCATAGCAAAGGAAAATTTAGTATAGCAACTCCCAACTTCACTGGCGTTTCCAGCCGTGATGATACAAAAAAAAAAAAACTAGATGCTTTATAGCAGTTGTTCCGTAGTGGGAATAGTTTTCGTTCAAGCTCGACGAGGTCTTCATAGGTCCTCACGTGTCTGTCATCTCTTCAAATTTTGATGAAAGATTACATTCTTGGTTTATTAAAGGTTTTTTTTTGAGAAAGTTGAGTTTTGTGAGTAAGCATTGGTAGAGTTTGTTAAGATAGTTATCGATACATTTACCTTAGTTGTCAAACTGTGTTCTTTAGTATATAACCTTTAGACATAGCACACCTTATTCTTACTTTAGTCTATAAGATACTGAATTCCTGTCGAATTCATATATCCTTAAGCACCGGATCTTCGTTATCCAAAATTTTTGGTTTATATTTTATTTTATTTTTCTTTTTGTTGTTTTTCGGTCTAAATGTCCAATCCTGGCCCAAGTAGCCGTAAGGCAGTCCAAAGCGAGTACACCTTGCGTAGCGGGCGTAAGCAAGCCCAGGCCATAGCCGAAGAGCCGATGACCAATGTTATCATGCCCGAAACTGACGATAATGACGATCGTCCGGCAATCGCGGGTAATCCCCAAGAGAACCGGCCGACCCCCAATTCGTCTGCACCGCGCACCTCGCAAGGGACGCACGACGCCAACGAGAGTGCCCAGTTCGAACAATATGTTCAGGACGTCGTCACGGCGACGGTCGGCCTCAATCGAACCGATGAACTTCGTTTCATTCGGGAAGAGTTGGATAAAAATCGCGTAGCCCTCCAACGGGAGTTCGCCACATTGATTCAAACAGCTGTATCAGCTGCGTTCCAACCGCAAGCTTCCGCGACTAACCCCGTTCCCTCAGGAAATATTCCTGATCGTAACCCCCAATTCGCACCTCCCGAATATGACGTGAATCGACGCCCGGATCTCGCTTCACTCCGTCCGAATGTACCACCGAACATTCCCAACGAAGGTAACCCAGTTGTATACCCTGTAAATATGCCTCGAAGTAGCAACGTGGAAAACTTCCTAGAACAGATGAGCAGAATGAATCTGAACGACCCAACTCCGAGCCATGATCCTCAGGGGCAGACGTCTTCGCCATCGTCTTCATTTAATCGTTTCCCCAACTATCACAAGTGGGGAATTAAATTCGACAATGTGAAAATGTCCGTCGACGATTTTCTCTTCCGACTAGGGAGGCTAAAGGAATCCCACAATGTAACCTGGTGCGACCTAGTCAGCAACTTCCACCATTTTGTTGCAGGGCAAGTCGAGACCTGGTTCTGGATGTACCTTAAGAGTAATCCAGGGGTGAACTGGCCCACTCTTCGTTTAGCCTTGATTGAGCAGTACCGTAGCTTAGAATCGGATTTCGAGTTATCTCGTCGAATGTCAGACCGCCGTCAGGGTTTGTACGAGCAGTTCGATGCGTTTTTCACAGATCTCATGCACCTTAATTCAAGACTGCGCGTGCCAAAGTCCAATCGGGAATTAATAGAAATTCTTAAACAGAATGTCAACCGCAAGATAGGAGAGCATCTCATAACCTTCAGCACACATAACATCCCGGAAATGGTGCACGTATGCCGAACCATTGAGAAATTCGTGAATGAACACGACTCGGCGCGCCCGAGGATGCAGCAAACGTACCCGTCCCGTCGGAATATCGGCGAGGTGGAACAGGTAGCGGAAAGCTACGATGGTCCCGGCTCATCTTCTCAGATTGAGGAAGTTGCATTCCGCCGTAGTAGCCTTAGGGCCCTCAAATGCTGGAACTGCAAAGAGCTCGGGCATACCTTTTTCGATTGTGCCACTCCTCAAAGAGCCCTGTTCTGTTACAAATGCGGGTGTGAGAATACGACGACGCCTCGTTGTCCGACATGCTCGGGAAACGTCCACCAGAGCAATCTTCCGACCGGGGGGATTCGCTCGAGGGAGGTAAACCCGGCGAACCCCTCAGCGTAGACTCAAATCCACCTTTCACCATCCTAAAGCGCCCGGAAACCCCTAGGGTCGATGGAACCGCTGATACATCGATTACCACCCAAGCATCCAGTAAGCCCAGGGCGACCTTCCACCAACGTCTGACGTACTACCGCCAAGCGAGAGAACGGATCTTCGGAACACCAATCCTGTCTCCGAAAATAGCAAAAATTAGGAAACGCTTCGCCGAGAAGAAACGGCAACACCGCGCCATCGCGGCGACTACGCTGCTAGGTCCTTCAGGCGACCCGAGACCTTATGTCACGGTAAATATATTCGACCGAGACTGGCTAGGCCTGTTAGATAGCGGTGCCTGTATTAGTTGTATCGGTGCGGGAGGTCTGTCGTTTCTGGAGAACAACGGAATTGCCCTTCGTAAGTTTTCGTCCTCCGTTACTACGGCGGACGGAGCCAAACAGGATATTATCGGCGTGGTAAACGCCAAGATACAGTTTAGAAACCAAACCGAGGATATCACCCTCTATGTAGTCCCGTCGTTGAATAAAGATTTATACCTTGGAGTCGATTTTTGACGATTATTCCAACTAGCACCCAACATAATATCGGAAATATCTCCATTTTCCACGAGCGGTGAACCCTCACCCATTTTAGATACCCCCAGCGACACAACCGAAAAATCGGAAGTGCTGACGCTGGCCCATGAGCTGTCGGTCAGAGAATCGCAGAAGCTTGGGGAGGTCATAAGTCTCTTTCCATCTTTCGCGAAGATCGGACTAGGGAAAACCCAGATGGAGGAACACACCATTGATACCGGGGACGCGGAGCCAATTAAGCAACGGCACTATCCCGTATCTCCAGCGGTGCAGTCCCTTCTGTATGCGCAGTTGGACCGCATGCTTGCCTTAGGCGTGATAGAGGAAAGCTCAAGTTCGTGGAGTTCGCCTGTCGTCCTAGTAAGGAAAACGGGAAAGAACCGCTTGTGTTTAGACGTACGAAAGCTGAATCAAGTCACGAAAAAGGATGCGTACCCTCTGCCGCATATAGAGGGATTGCTAGGGCGCCTTGGGGATACCCACTTCATTTCGAGTGTGGACCTCAAGGACGCTTTTTGGCAGATACCGCTGGAGCCAAGCTCGAGGGAAAAGACCGCGTTCACCGTCCCCGGCAGGCCGCTGTACCAGTTCAAGGTGATGCCCTTCGGCCTTTGTAACGCGCCACAGCGTCTCTGCAGGCTGATGGACCGGGTCATCCCACATGAATTGAGACAGCGGGTGTTCGTCTATCTGGACGACTTATTGATCTTCTCGAGGAACTTTGCGGAACACATGGAATTGCTGTCCATAGTGGCTAGCAAGATTAAGGCCGCCGGTCTCTCGATCAACATCGAAAAATCCAAGTTCTGTTACAAAGAACTAAAGTATCTCGGCTTTATCGTGGGAAATGGCATTCTAAAAGTAGACCCGGCGAAGGTGGTAGCAATTAAGGAATTTCCCATACCCAAAACAGCACGTCAAGTAAGACGATTTCTAGGCATGGCCGGATGGTATCGGCGTTTCGTAGACAATTTCGCGTCCCTAGCTTCACACCTATCCGACACCCTCAAGAAAGGACATACGTTCAATTTCGGCGATAAGGCGGTTGAAGCCTTTAGCCAGATAAAAGACAAACTAACGTCTGCCCCCGTGCTGGTCAATCCTGACTACGACAAACAATTTGTCATCCTCTGCGATGCCTCTTCAACCGGCATCGGAGCGGTCCTCTGCCAAGAGGACGACCACGGCGTAGAACGTCCCATTTGCTATTATTCGCACAAGCTGAATGACGCCCAAAGGAACTATTCGGTTACCGAAAGGGAATGTTTAGCGGCGGTAATGGGCATTCGGAAGTTCCGGCCCTACATTGAGGGGTATAAGTTCAAGGTGATCACCGACCACGCAAGCCTGAGGTGGCTGATGGGTCTGAAGGATCTAAAAGGCAGGTTAGCTCGCTGGAGCTTAGACCTACAAGGATATACGTTCGAGATCGTGCACCGCAAGGGTAGTCTAAACGTCGTGCCGGACGCGTTATCGCGCGTCCATGAAGTGGAGGCTTTACAACCCGGTCCGGTTAAGGCCAATACAGTCACCGACATGATGCGAGTCGACCTGACAGACCCCGCCTTTCAGTCGGAGGGGTATGTTCAAATTATAGACCATATAAAAGTTAACGCAGCGCAGTTACCGGATCTCTTTACATCCGATGGCTACGTCTACAAAAAGACCAAGTCCAGCGCGGGGAATCCCTTGCAGGACGGCAAGCCGTGGAAACTATGGATCCCGGCCGAGCTAACGGAAGGTCTGATCGCTTTAGCTCATTGTCCCCCTCAGGCTTCTCATGGAGGCATCGCTAAGACGCTTTTTCGGCTGCGAGAGCAGTATTTTTGGCCCAACATGGCAACCCAGGTAAAACTATTTATCGGGCGTTGCAACATTTGCAAAATGTCAAAGGCACCTAATGCCATCTTAAGAGCTCCGATGGGAAAAGCGTTCGTAGTCGACAGACCCTTCCAACATGTCTACGTAGATTATCTAGGTCCGTATCCACGTTCCAAGTCGGGAAATACCCAACTAATTGTAGCCCTGGACCAGCTCACGAAATTCGTGCTGATCAAAGCACTCCGTAGCGCCACGGCGGAATCGGCCATCAAATTTCTCAGAGATGAAATTTTTCTAATTTTCGGTGTTCCCGAAACGCTTCTAACTGACAACGGGAGACAGTTCGTGAGCCATGAGTTTGGTGACTTCCTGAAATCTTTTGGGGTACAACACCTGAAAACTGCAGTGTACTCGCCTCAGGCGAACGCCAGTGAGCGAGTGAACAGGTCAATACTGTCAGCGATTCGGTCGTACATCGACACCGATCATTCCAAGTGGGATATGCATTTACCCCACATCGGTTGTGCACTTCGAACCGCAGTTCACTCAGCCACCGGGTTGCCCCCATACGAAGCGCTTTTCGGCCAACGTATGATCGAGCATGCGAGCGATTACAGATTACTAAGGAAACTAGGCGGTCTGAACAATTCGGAAGTAGATCACTTGCCTAAGGCCGCGAAGATGAACATTTTGCACTCATACATCAAAAGCTCGTTGGAAAAGGCGCACGCGGGACACGAAAGAGTGTACAACACCCGCTGCGCCGCGACAAAATATAGCGTAGGTGACGAAGTGTACAGGCGCAATTTTGTACTGAGCAGTGCTTCCAAAGCCCGAAACGCGAAGCTTTGTCCGAAGTTCGTTCGAGCGAGAGTTCGTAAGATATTCGGAAACAACTTGTATGATCTAGTCGACATGTCAGGCCATAGCTTAGGGGTAACGCACTGCAAAGACATACGTCGTTAGGACATAGCGTTACATTGGCAGTACTTTTAGTATTTCAGCAAAGACAGGTAGCAAAGGTATCATTCGAGTCCGTAGGTAGGCAGAGAGGAGCCCGGTTGTAAGCACAATCGGTAGATCATGAGAGCTGGTTTCTCAGGCGTGGGTCGAGCTGCAAACTATCAAGGTTCGTTCCTTGACATTGCATTCGTCCGGTCTTTGAAATGTCAAGTTGTGTTAGGAACCCGCTGAGTAAACACTCAGTACGCAGAAACCAAGTGGGTGTATTGCGCATTTTAAGAAGCACTGTAAGAATTTCGCGGAATACCATAACTCACGAGCGGTAACCCTGCCCCACTTCAAAGGAGGCAGCCATCTTCTTTCGCTAAGTTTATGGGTCAAATTTCAATTGGGCGTGTGTCGAAATTTGGAATTCAAAAACCTTAGATAGTCTACACATTCTCAGTAGAAAAATCCAATTTAAATATTAAAACCAGTTTCGGAATTTTCTGAACATACGAAACTGAGCGATAGCCAATTGAAATATGTCCCATAAGCGAGCGCAAGAAGAGCGAGTGAGACAACCATCTCAACGAAAGACAAAATTTCATACGCCATTATCGATGTGTATTGGCGGGCGTCATCGGCAGTCAGTGAATAGCGTTGGTACGAGTCGGTCGATGTGGTGGCGGCGCGCGCACGATTAAGCGAGTAACAACCACGTTTTTTTTGTTTCCTCCAGTTGTCTGGTTGCACGCGGCTAAAGAAGGAAAACTTTATAAAACCATAGTAAAAAGGCGAAGTTCTACGCGTATCGCGAGTATCTATCGTTTTCGAGGGTGAATTCGTGTCCGAGATCATAATCTCGGCCAAATCCCCGCCATCAAGAAAAATTTTTATACGTCGTGTGTGGAACCAGTAGAAAGAAAAAAAAAAAGGGAAAAAAAAAAACCCTCGAAGCTCAAACATCGCATCCACTCCCCATTTGTGTGTGTGCGCGTCCAGAAAGTGTGAGAAAAGTAAAGAAAAATAAATTTCCTTCTCCGCCCGCTACCACTCGATAATTCGACATCATAATTCATCACGCTGACCCAAAACCAAAAGGAAAAGAAAAAAAAAGACATTCCAACGAGCTGGCAATAATTTTGCGCGACGTAATTACGCAGTGGCGAGCACTTTTTCAGCTGCCCTTGTCTACGAGAAGAAAAAAAAAAAAGACCAACAACAAAAAACCACGAAATCATAAATCCAAAAAGAAGAAAACGCCTCCATCGAAGGCACATTACCTATTCCAACCACCGGTAGAGGGAGTTAATTCCTACCGAAGACCGCAACCTATCCGAGACACCATCCGCGAGATATTCACCACCATTGACACCACCCGCTGATACACATCCATCGTCACCGAGCAGGCGCGAATTCGCACGGTCGCCTAAAAGCATACTTCAGTTAAGTAGTAGAACCAATTATTTGTATTGTACACTTTTTGTTGTCCATATGATTTCTTCAGTGTAGATTTCTTCGCTTTAACGTAACATACCCACGGTTTCGTGGATGGTCAAATTCCTGGAAGGAAGGAGGTGCACCCCCGTCCCCCACCACGGAGCGCGTACAGGTCGTATAATCCCCTGTTTGATGATGATATGGGGTAAGTCTCTTTGGTAGTGTAGAAATCATATTGATTGTCGAAAAGTATTAAGAGTAGTATTGGTTCTTTTGTATTAGAGGTACTTATATTATTGTGGTCATTCTGATCCACCCCTCGCGAACTTTTGTCGGGGTTTATAGTGGTATTCAGCCAACCGAGTAGGCGAAAATATGTTGTCAAGGTTATGAAAGTGAGTCAAAGAAGATAATAATTTCTTAAACGTTTTTTTTTTGTTCTTGGAATTGTTCCACCACCCTCCCCCCCTGCGTGGGAGTTTAGAGGGATATTTCTCTTTTTGTTTCGACGAGCATTAACGAATTGGAATTGAAAGCAATACATCCAGCTTGGTTCGTGTTTGTTATTAGCTATCCGATGAATGTATCGTGTAGCCCATTCCGATGTTTATTTTGGAATCTTGTACTCGGATGTTTGTAGAATGTTAGATGAAGGGATGATGAATTTAATAAGTTACATTTGTACTTGAATGACCGTAGTTTAAAATAGTTGAGGGACTAGTAAGTAAGTTTTCTTTTGAGTTAGTAATAAAAGACAAGAAGCGTGTTTTCGATTAAGTATACCCAGATGTGTTTCATTTATTTCCTGGGAACACAGGTCATCGAAATGCTGACGTGGTAAGATATAGGTAGAGGAGAGGACGTCCGTGATACATGAGACCTCGGAAGAGTTTGATAAATAAATGGTAAATATGGTTTAGCCTATCTTTAGGTATTCTTAGAGTTATTCAAGTTAGGGACAGTCGTATGATAGAGCGTGACGACGGTCATGGAAGTTTAGCAATTGCTAAACGTGGGGTGGGATCTGCTCTTGGGGGATCGCTTTTCATCTCAGACTTCCCCCGCCTTTTTCCATTACGGAGAGAACCTTGTGAATTATGACTTAACTCGGGCCTCGCAATTAAATATTGTTAGGGATATTGGTTGGTTACCCGTCGCAGTTTCCAACGGTCGCGACATTCCGTATTTAGTCTTGCAGGCATGTAAAACTTAATGTAACCCCAGTCTAGGGCCTGTGGCAAGATCCCCGCCCACCGTTGAGCTAGTGCGTGGTGACGCGTCATGCCTGTGCCGCAGGAGGCCTGGACACCCCACCTTCTATGCTGCCCGGACTGCCTCGAGGGTCCTGTGACCTCGGGTCATATGGGTAGTTTAAGTAGGGGGTGGGTGGGACATCTGTCTGTCTGTGATCGTGGGTCAACGCATGAAGCATTGACACACTCAGTCGCGGACGCAGATGTCGCGTTCGTTACATTTTGTTTGTGCTTGAACTTGGTTTAACTGATGTTGTTGTTTTTATACGCCGCTGTTCATAACGATCCATACGATGAACTAGCTCATCTATACTCGTAGCACCGTACAGAAATGCAATTCTGTTACTGTTGTCCGGTATCCCATCGATGATTATGTCGACTAACTCTTGTTCACCAATATCAGCTTTTGACGCAATAGATTGCATCGACACGACGTAGCTTAAGCACGACTCATTTGGTTTCATGTAGCGGGCACGCAGTTGTCGGTAAATTTCTTGGCGAGTTACTGTACGCTTAAACATTTTGACCAAGCCTGCTTTCATAGTGTTGTATTCAATGTGTCCTATGTTGAGCACATATTTCTTAGCCGTTCCTTCCAATCGCCGACGAATACCGAGGCACTTCTCTTTTTCGTTGTACTCACATGTGTTTGCGTATTCTTCGAACTGCTCCAACCACTTGACAACGTCATAATGATCGTCTCCACGGAACATCGGCACTGCAGCGTCTAGTTCTTCAAAGTAAATGCGTCGGATGTTGGGTACCTGGCGATCAACCTTTGTCATAGTACCAATTTGTTGCTGTAACTCGAGCATTTCACAGCGCATACGCAGGATTTTGAGTTGTTCCTCCAACTGATTGACATCGGCACTAGTTTTTACGTATACATCAGCACGTTGCACACTTACATCAGGGACGGCGGTTTCTTCGGTTGGAATAGAGACAGCGGGTGCTATATCTTCAACAGCAGTAGCACTTACGACATCTACATCGGGTGTTAAATCTAGAGTTGGAACAGCGGGTTGTACGTATTTAATAGCGACATCGGGGGTTACACTTGCGACGGCGGTCTTAGGTGCTTCATTTCCTTTAGCGACAGTGAGCACACCTATAATTTCAGCGATGACATTAATGCAGGGCTCGAACTCCTCATCATTATCCTCTGAATCGTCAATGCAATCCTTAGCCACTTGATTAACGATAAGCTCGTTATAAAGTGGTCGTAATTGCATCAGCGTGGCGTTGATGGGAAAATGGATTCCAGCTGCGGTGAGAGAATCTGCAATTACTTGGCGAGTCGGTCGTCGATCCATATTTACTTGTAAAATCGTGATTTCCTTTTATATTTTTTGTTTGTTAGGTTGTGTGGAATTGACCCCACATCTGAATTATTATTTCCGTTTAAAAATTAAAAGAATCTTACGAAAAGTGTTTTATTTTCTTTATTTGCTTCTTTTTCTCTTCTCTCTTCTTTTCGGAATGCCGGAAACCACCAAAACATGGCGGTCTTCGACTTCCTCCTTCTTTCGTCAAATTTTGAATCATTGCCAGATTAATAACATTATAATATTACAAAGCTATCTATTACAAATGAGATCTATTACAGAAGATAAATAAGTAAAAAGGAATAGAGTAAATTAAGTGATTGGCTTGAATCGTTGAAGAATTGTTTAAGTAATATTGTTCTGGTACTTAAGAAGTGAAATATTAGAATAGTCGATAAAAGTGTAATAAAAGTGAATTTTGTTAGAAAAGTTTAACGGAATAGTGTTTTATCTTGACGAATCCCAGCCTGAATGTAACATTGGTGTCAGAAGTGTGATAAAACTTATTCTGTGCTAAGTGTCTAAGTAAAATTAAAAAAAAGAGTGAATTCGTGATTTTCTAAATTACAAGAGACAAACAAAATGGGTCGTGTATTGCTACATCTAAGCATACCCCAATTGAAAAGTGAACTAGAAAAGCGGAATCTCTCCACAGCTGGAGGGAAAAGTGACCTCATACTCGTCTGCAGGAAGCTGTACAAAACGAGGGAGAAGATCCAAAAACTATGCTATTCGACGTGGCAGAAGAACAAGTAAGTACAAGCGTTGATATTAGCGCTATGATGGAATTACTTCTTGCCAAGATGGAAGAACAGAAAGATTCCATGGAATGTAAGTTCGCAGAACAGAAGAATTCTATGGAATCTAAGTTCGCAGAACAGAAGAACTCTCTAGAAGAACAGAAAAATTCTCTAGAAGAACAGAAAAATTCCATTGTCGCCGCACAAAAAGACACCGTGGAAGAATTTAAGAATGTTCTAGATGTAAAAATCGACGCTATTGATGAGAAATTAAGCCAACATGAAACCAAGTTCGAGGAAATTAATGAAACGTTTCATAGACACGAGACAAACATCGAGAACGTAGCCAAAGAACTCGGAACAAACATCAAGAACATAGCTAGAGAGTTCGGCACAAACATCGAGAACATAACTAAAGAACTCGAAAAAGTCAAGAAGCAGAAGGCTCGGGAATATTCTGCTGACTGCCCAAGATGGAAGGAGATGCAACCACCCGTTTTTGATGGTCAAACATTATGGCCAATTTATAAGAGACAGTTCGAAGCAGCTGCAACGACCAATGGATGGGACGACGAGGAAAAGTCGAATGCATTAACGCTCGCATTACGAGGTACAGCTGCAGAATTGCCTCAAACTGTCTCAGCAGAAAAACAACGCGACTACGATGCATTGGTGAAGGCTATTGAGATGCGATTTGGTGACGACCATTTGCAGCAAGTATATAGAGTGCAACTTCGCAGTCGAATCCAGAAGAGGGGAGAAACACTCCAGCAACTGCAAGCTGATATCGAACGGCTAGCGCACTTGTCTTATCCCAATGCCGGCGAGGATGTCATCAATGAAATGGCTATTGAGGCATTTACACAAGCCATAGAGGACAGACAACTGCAGATGGCTCTACGAATGGCTGGAAAGAGAACTTTTCCTGAGGCACTGGCATTTGCCTTAACGATGAAAGCTGCTGACCAAGCATCTCAAGGATTTCACCGCGTGAGAGAAATGACATCCGTCGAATGCTCGTGCCAGAGAACAGAAGTAGTAGACCGTAACAGTTCTCGAAGGGGACCGATGCATTGCTGGAACTGCAACAAAATCGGACATCTACAACGACAGTGCAGAGCCGAACGTCGACGGGGCAGTTGTCCACATTGCAGAACTAGGAACCGGAACGAGGAGGCGTTTGAAAATTCGGCGGATGGATCAACACAAAGCCATCAGTCGGGAAACGAGTAAGAACCAACTTCGCGGGGCAGAAGCTGGTTCCTGGAATCGACGCCCCCAGGACCATAATTCAGGTTTCCCAGACCAAACGATGTAATAGGAGCCTGACAGTGGAAGCCCATATCGGCCAGAAAAAGTATGTGGCTACAATCGATACAGGTGCCACCGCTTCCATAATCAGAAGGGACATCGTTCGCCAATCATGGCTGCACAACACCAGCAGCTACTGTCTGAAAACAGCAACTGGAGCAACAGCAAAGGTTTATGGTGAGGTACTCTTGAACATAAACCTTGCAGGAATAGTCTTCTCCCATGCATTCTTAGTGGCTGATATATGTGACGAATGCATCATCGGAATCGACTTTATGAAGACGCATGATATAGTGCTCGACATCGGTTCGCAAGTTATAAAGTACAAGAACGTCGAGATTCCGATTCCGAACGTCGCAGCTCTACGGACAGTTGTAAGTGAGGACGAAATATTACCACCTTCGTCAGAGACAGTTATTTGGACAAAGCTGGAAGGTGACCCTGGGAGCCACCGATTCTACCTAGTCGAGCCAGATCCAGAAAATTATTATCAGAGCTTTATTGTCGGAAATATGCTGGTTGAACCTAAAAACAACTTGGTTCCCGTTCGTGTCCTCAATGTGGAACACAAAAGCGTGAAACTAAAGCAAGGAGAAGTGATTGGAAAGTGCGTACCAATTACTGCGGTCACAAAGTTGTCCAATGCAAGTGATGTGAAACCGGTTAGACCTACGGAGATATCGGAAATGAAAAAGAATATACTCGGAGAGTGCGAGGTGGATCAGGATCAGGAGCAGCGGTCCATGGCAGGGAGTCTAATCAATGAGTTTGCTGATATATTTGTAACGTACGTTCACGTTACGGAACGCAAGCGACTCCTTCTGCCATGTCAGCAAACACGCAGGCCGGTATTAACCTATACCTACGCGCAACTGAGTTGACCAACAACCAAACAAGAACAAAAAGGAAAGTCGAAATTCCTACGCTCCGCTACGCGAACCATACCCCATCCATCACTTAAACTACCCATATACCGCAAGGTCACAGGACCCCTACGGCAGTCCGGGCAGCATGACGGATGGGGTTGTCCAAGCCTCCTGCAACCAGGCATGACCGCTTCCTCCCGCGCTAGCCCTCGGTGGGTGGGGATCTTGTTGCAGGCCCTGGACTGGGGTTACCTCTAGTTTTACATGCCTGTTAATTCAAAAAAGATAGATCGTAAAAGATGTTGGACACGACCGGATTAAACCACTATCCCTAACAATAAAGATTGCGAGGCCCGAGTAGTGCGATCCGTTGAAATATTTACATCCACAGTGAAAAAGAAGAAAGTGGGGGAAGAAATAGGTGGAAGTAATCTTCCCCTGAGCTGACCCACCCCTACTTAGCACCAAGGCCAAGCTACCATGGTCGTCGTCACGCTCCTATTGAACGACGACCCCTAGAGTCCGAATATCCTACTAACTACTAATCTACAACCATGAACCGAACTGCGTAAAACCACCTCGGATCGTGTTCGCCCCCATGGCCGACATTCCCTTCAATACTTCCTTATCCGCACATCTGGCGGCTGCTTCCGAAACCTAAACTAAATTCCAAAGCCAATGAACACACATGATTGTTCTTCTTCGTGAAGTTCACAAGCTTATTTTTATTCAAAACCAAAAGATCTTAAAACTAGTACTTAATTAAGGGGGTGGACGTTACAACACAAGTCAGTACAAGTGCGGACATACAAATCTTACTGTTGCCGCTCGATTACGTTATCATTTACAGCCAGAACAAAATTAACGAAAAACAATAACCCTTCGATGTTAGACGTAGAGACCAGAGCATGTACCCGTGGCCTATCTACTCGCGTAATGCAGCGTTGTGGGACGTGACTCGTTATTGCGTCCGCGTGTATATTAAAAGAAAATCAAGTTGATGCTTCCACGACGAAGATTATACGCTCACTTTCTCATTGGTGAGATTCCTCACAGAGTGTCACAAATGCTAACGACTAAATCACTGGCGCACCGGTCCGAACCTAACCTTACGTTATTTAGCTTTACTTTACAATGTTCAAACGACGACAAGACTAAACTGGGTCAATCGACACGACCACTCTCTAACGCTATAGCCTATCACAACTGGGCCAATACTACTTTTAATACACTGTGTTTCTCCCAAATGAGATTAATTAATTCCAAACTTACCCCGTTCTTTATTCAGGGGATAGCTACCTGAACGCGATCCGTGGTGAGGGACTGCAGTGCACCGCCTTTCCTTCCAGGATGTTATGCATAAGCTCTTTGATATGCTTTAATTCGCGGATCTATACCTTAGTGGAAGATAAAATCATTTGGAGAAGTATAAATGTTTACAACAAGAAATTTTATTGGACCCAAACTACTTAACTTAAAGTATATCGGTAGGCGCAGTGTTGACGAAGAGGTGAATTTCGATGAGGTGACTATCGTTGAGGTTGGTGTCTCGTCTCAAGCGAAGTCCGAAGGTTGGTGTATTCGATGGGGTGATGGTCTGTGGTGATACTCGCTCCACCTACTGGAGGATGGATGCACGACTGCGTCTTAGCTCTGAGGTGTGGTGCTTCGCTAGTGCAACGACTGTGCTATGTGCTGCGCAATTTATATTATTTCGTGGGACGTTGGGGAATTTTTCCCTTTCAATGTTCTATACGTTTTAACTATTCTTTTCTTTTATGTTTCACGATTTCAGCGCCCTTAACTGGGTGTCGATGAGGTTATCTTATGTTTTGGCGCGTCAGGAATTTTATTTCTTTGCGCGGGGTTGGATTTACGTAAAATTATTTTCGGTCGAGTGGAATGGCGTAAAGCACACTACCGACTCTCGATTTTGTTTCTTTCCCTTTTTGTGGGGGTGGTTTTATGTATCCACGAGGTATGGTTCAACACACGCGGTCGAGAAGTTTTTCCTCGCGATATATATATATATCGTGGGTTTTTTTTTTCTTTTATTCGCTTTTCTTAAAACAATGCGCGAAACGATTTGCGGGTATTTGATCGGCTTCACCGAACTCAAAATTCCCTCGCCGGCGAATCACAATCGCGATATTTAACTTTTAATTTGCGATTTAGTTTTTTTTTTGGTCGACACAATGGCCGCCTACTTAGGATGCGCGAACAATGAAAACGTGGCAAAATGCCGAAAAAAAAATGCGACCATGCGCTAGTGCCCTACCAACCAACCGAACCTGACTCTCGATACTGACTGACTAAAAATCCAAGCGAACCAACGCTGTACGTGGTTTACATCTAAGAGTTTTCGTGTGGGGTGGTGTTGTCGTCTCGCTCGCACTTATGCGCTCGACTATGGCGTAAATTTTCAAAACGATATTGTGACGAATGGTATGTTCAGAAAAATCTGAAAACGATGTTAAAGCACAGGGGCGATTTTTCTACGTGTTATATGTAGATAAAGATAGAGGTTTGAATTAGATTCAACCGAGCATAGGGTGTTAAAGAAAAAACCATAAACTAGGCGAAAAGTGGACGAAAAAATATGGCTGCCACTGGTAGTGCGGGTGCGTTTACACGTAAGCGTTTGCGAAAGTTGCAGCGCTTCTCAAACGAGGTGTTCCTATAATTTTCTTCTGCACCTGAGGGCAGCGTTTCCTACACAACTTGACATTTTCAGAGACTTGCGACTGCAAAAGGTCAAGAAAATGAAACCTGCTAAATCCTACCAAACGACCCACGCCCGAGACACAAGAATCTCATGTTCTACCGACTCTGAGCGGTCATCTGTTTCCTTACTACTTCACTATCCTACTGGGAATTCGTAACGTCTCACCTACCTTCCTGTAACTATCATTCAAAAATATCCTACGGCTATGTCTTACCGACGAAGATCTTTGCTGTGGGTTACACCTAGACTATGTCCGGTTGCATCGACTAACTCGTATAAGTTACTTCCGATAACCTTGCGAACTTTTGCCCGTATAAACTTCGGACAAAGCTTTGCGTTTCGAGACTTCGAGGCATTGCTAAGCACGAAATTACGCCGGTACACAACGTCGCCCACCTTGTATTTCACCGATGAACTACGGGTGTTATAGGCACGTTCATGCCCGAGGTGTGCTTTCTCTAGAGATTGCTTAATATAAGAATGCAGAATGTTCATCCTCGCAGCTTTCGGCAGGATGTCTACTTCAGAATTATTCAGACCACCTAGCTTCCTTAACAAGCGGTAGTCGCTTGCGTGTTCCCATAACGGATGGAAGTTCACCTCTCGAGGGAAATGGAGACACTTCCGAGATTACATTGGGTGCTATCTGAAATAACTTCCAAAAATCGACTCCAAGGTACAAATCTTTGGTTAACGAAGGAACAACATAGAGGGTGATATCCTCAATCTGGTTTCTAAAGTGTATTTGGGTGTTTACCACGCCGATGATGTCTTGTTTGGTTCCGTCCGCAGTGGTGACAGCTGACGAAAACTTTCTGAGAGGGATTCCGCTGTTCTGCAAGAACGAAATGCCTCCTGCTCCTATACAACTAATGCACGCACCGCTGTCCAACAAGCCTAGCCACTCTCGGTCGAAAAGTTTGACCGTGACAAAAGGTCTTGGGTCCCCTGAGGATCCTAGCAACGTTGTTGCCGCAATTGCGCGGTATTGCCGTTTCTTTCCCGCAAAGCGTTTCCTGACTTTAGCTATTTTCGGAGACAGGATTGGTGATCCGAAGATACGTTCTCTCGCTTGACGGTAATACGTTAGACGTTGGTGGAAGGTCAACTTGGGCTCACTGGGTTTCTTGGCTGTTGAGGGTGTGCTAGCGGCTCCTTCAACCCTATGGGCTTCCGGACGCTTTAGAATGGTTGGTGGGTTTGGATTTAGGCTGAGAGGTTTGCCGGGTTGACATCCCTCGAGCGAATCTCCCCGGTCGGCGGATTGCTCGGTTGGGCGTTTCCCGCGCATGTAGGACAACGAGGTGTCGTCGTGTTCTCACAACCGCATTTGTAACAGAACAGAGCTCTTTGAGGAATGGCACAATCGAAGAATGTGTGACCGAGTTCCTTGCAGTTCCAGCATTTCAGAACACTAGGGCTCCTTCGCCGGAAAGCAACTTCCTCAAGTTGTGCGGAAGAGACGGGTGTATCGTAACCTTCCTCGACCTGTTCTACTTCACTGACATTCCGACGGGGCAAATACGTTTGAGGTATCCGCTGCCGCGGTGGATCGTGTTCCTTTACGAACTTCTCAATCGTACGACACACATGAACCATTTCAGGGATGTTGTGTGTGCTGAAAGTTATGAGGTGTTCTCCTATCCTACGGTTGGCGTTCTGTTTCAGAAATTCAATTATCTCGCGATTGGACTTCGGGACTCGCAGTTTTGCGTTGAGGCGCATAAGGTCAGTGAAAAACGCGTCGAACGGTTCGTACAAACCCTGCCTCCGATCGGACATTCTTCGCGATAATTCGAAGTCAGTCTCCAAGCTGCGATACTGTTCTATCAAGGCGAGACGAAGTGTGGACCAATTCACGCCGGGATTACTCTTAAGGTACATCCAATACCATGTCTCAACTTGACCAGCGACAAAATGATGGAAATTGGCGACGACGTCACACCAAGTCACGTTATGGGATTCCTTTAATCTTCCAAGCCGAAAGAGGAAATCATCCACGGACATATGGGTGTTATCGAACCTGATTCCCCACTTGTGATAGTTGGGAAATCGGTTGAAGGAAGACGAGGGTGAAGACGTCTGAGCCGGCGGTTCCGGAGATGGAGTTGGTCCGCACAGATTCATTCTGCTAATTTGCTCTAAAAAGTTTTCCACGTTGCTACTTCGTGGCATGTTCACGGGGTATACCACAGGATTACCTGTCGGGGGAATATTCGGGGGCTCACTCGCCTGAAGTGGAGCTACCTCGGGTCGCCGATTCACGTCATATTCTGCGTGAGCAGGTTGGGAGATACGATCTGCGTTAGGTTCTTGGTGGTCGTTGTTCGCTGCGGAAGCTGGAGGTCGCATAGCAGCTGATACGGCTGCTTGAACCAGCGAAGCGAGTTCGCGTTGGAGAGCAACACGACTTCGGTCGAGCTCTTCTCGCATGAACCGACGCTCGTCTGTCCGATTGAGACCGACGGTTGCCGTTACGACATCCTGAACATATTGTTCGAATTGTGCGCTTTCGTTAGCGTCCTGCGTTCCCGGTGCTGTTCGAGGTGCAGACGGGTTCGTGACTGATGGGTTATCTTGGGGATTTCCCGCGACTGTTGGTTGGCCAACCTCTTCGCTAGTTCCAACCAAGTTCGGAAGAAGGCTCGGCTCTTCCGTAGTGGCCGGGATGTGCTTGCGCCCACTGCGCAGTGTGTAATCACTCTGAACTTCCCTTCGACTACTTTGGCCGAGATTGGACATTTTTACCACACAGCTGACTTGAAAACAATAATAATAAAAATACCAAAAATAAAGATGGTGAATTCTATACGAATTCAGGGACTTATATCCTAATGTAAAAACTAACTATACTATCGCTATACTGTTGAGTCGTATAGGGTAATATATGACTAAACTCAATACTAAAACTAAAGTAAATGTGTGGAAGGCTGGCTTAGCAATCGCTAGCACTGAACTTCCGACTAAATCTTACTCAAATCTAAACGTTGGAGTACGTTCAATGACTAAACTTCAAAACGAAACTTCTCAAACTACACCGTCTCTAAACTTAACTCAAACTATCTCGATACTAAACTTTCTCAAAACTAAACTTTCTCAAAACTTCCTCAATACTAAACTTCCTCAAAACTAAATCAAAACTAAACCAAAACTATATCAAAACTTTCTCAAAACTAAACTTTCTCAAAACTTTCTCAAAACTAAATCAAAACTAAACCAAAACTAAACTTAACATCAACCTGAAGGAATGTCGAACACATAGAGGACAAACACGAGAACAACGAGGATAGATTCACACTTTCTATTCCACTGTGGCTACTGAAGCGACAACGCTTCTAGATGGATTAATGCTTTACAATCACTGCAGAATCGCAAGTGACCTTAGAGTTGCTAAATTTCTGTGCTTTGCTATGGAACATGGTGAAGACAGCCTGAAGCAACGGACGTAAATGGAGACAAAGGTCGATCCAAATACCGGACTTAACAGAACTAACTTACCAAAGAAAAGCGAACTACACACCAGCCCTGAGTGCAAGCAACGGACGTAAGTGAGGAACAACTTCACCCACTTACCGGACATGAACTCGAAGGCTCAAATGCTGAAGATGGAAATATGAGGAACTTATAAGCCCGAGCAGCGGACGTAAATGGGGAACGAAGTCTACCCATCTACCGGACAAGGGACTTAAAGAACACTAGTAGACTACAAACTCCTAACCTATTTCCGCAAAACTAGATCTCAGACTTCAGCGTACAACAGACATGAATGGGGATGAAAATACACCCAAACACCGGTTACGTGAAACGAAAAAGAGTAAAGTCGAAAATGGTGAAAAACAAAATTTTTTGTGTAAATTTTTTGTAAATACTTCTGAATCATATCACTACTTCGGGCCCCACGTTGGGCGCCACCTGTAACGTACGTTCACGTTACGGAACGCAAGCGACTCCTTCTGCCATGTCAGCAAACACGCAGGCAAGTATTAACCTATACCTACGCGCAACTGAGTTGACCAACAACCAAACAAGAACAAAAAGGAAAGTCGAAATTCCTACGCCCCGCTACGCGAACCATACCCCATCCATCACTTAAACTACCCATATACCGCAAGGTCACAGGACCCCTACGGCAGTCCGGGCAGCATGACGGATGGGGTTGTCCAAGCCTCCTGCAACCAGGCATGACCGCTTCCTCCCGCGCTAGCCCTCGGTGGGTGGGGATCTTGTTGCAGGCCCTGGACTGGGGTTACCTCTAGTTTTACATGCCTGTTAATTCAAAAAAAGATAGATCGTAAAAGATGTTGGACACGACCGGATTAAACCACTATCCCTAACAATAAAGATTGCGAGGCCCGAGTAGTGCGATCCGTTGAAATATTTACATCCACAGTGAAAAAGAAGAAAGTGGGGGAAGAAATAGGTGGAAGTAATCTTCCCCTGAGCTGACCCACCCCTACTTAGCACCAAGGCCAAGCTACCATGGTCGTCGTCACGCTCCTATTGAACGACGACCCCTAGAGTCCGAATATCCTACTAACTACTAATCTACAACCATGAACCGAACTGCGTAAAACCACCTCGGATCGTGTTCGCCCCCATGGCCGACATTCCCTTCAATACTTCCTTATCCGCACATCTGGCGGCTGCTTCCGAAACCTAAACTAAATTCCAAAGCCAATGAACACACATGATTGTTCTTCTTCGTGAAGTTCACAAGCTTATTTTTATTCAAAACCAAAAGATCTTAAAACTAGTACTTAATTAAGGGGGTGGACGTTACAACACAAGTCAGTACAAGTGCGGACATACAAATCTTACTGTTGCCGCTCGATTACGTTATCATTTACAGCCAGAACAAAATTAACGAAAAACAATAACCCTTCGATGTTAGACGTAGAGACCAGAGCATGTACCCGTGGCCTATCTACTCGCGTAATGCAGCGTTGTGGGACGTGACTCGTTATTGCGTCCGCGTGTATATTAAAAGAAAATCAAGTTGATGCTTCCACGACGAAGATTATACGCTCACTTTCTCATTGGTGAGATTCCTCACAGAGTGTCACAAATGCTAACGACTAAATCACTGGCGCACCGGTCCGAACCTAACCTTACGTTATTTAGCTTTACTTTACAATGTTCAAACGACGACAAGACTAAACTGGGTCAATCGACACGACCACTCTCTAACGCTATAGCCTATCACAACTGGGCCAATACTACTTTTAATACACTGTGTTTCTCCCAAATGAGATTAATTAATTCCAAACTTACCCCGTTCTTTATTCAGGGGATAGCTACCTGAACGCGATCCGTGGTGAGGGACTGCAGTGCACCGCCTTTCCTTCCAGGATGTTATGCATAAGCTCTTTGATATGCTTTAATTCGCGGATCTATACCTTAGTGGAAGATAAAATCATTTGGAGAAGTATAAATGTTTACAACAAGAAATTTTATTGGACCCAAACTACTTAACTTAAAGTATATCGGTAGGCGCAGTGTTGACGAAGAGGTGAATTTCGATGAGGTGACTATCGTTGAGGTTGGTGTCTCGTCTCAAGCGAAGTCCGAAGGTTGGTGTATTCGATGGGGTGATGGTCTGTGGTGATACTCGCTCCACCTACTGGAGGATGGATGCACGACTGCGTCTTAGCTCTGAGGTGTGGTGCTTCGCTAGTGCAACGACTGTGCTATGTGCTGCGCAATTTATATTATTTCGTGGGACGTTGGGGAATTTTTCCCTTTCAATGTTCTATACGTTTTAACTATTCTTTTCTTTTATGTTTCACGATTTCAGCGCCCTTAACTGGGTGTCGATGAGGTTATCTTATGTTTTGGCGCGTCAGGAATTTTATTTCTTTGCGCGGGGTTGGATTTACGTAAAATTATTTTCGGTCGAGTGGAATGGCGTAAAGCACACTACCGACTCTCGATTTTGTTTCTTTCCCTTTTTGTGGGGGTGGTTTTATGTATCCACGAGGTATGGTTCAACACACGCGGTCGAGAAGTTTTTCCTCGCGATATATATATATATCGTGGGTTTTTTTTTTCTTTTATTCGCTTTTCTTAAAACAATGCGCGAAACGATTTGCGGGTATTTGATCGGCTTCACCGAACTCAAAATTCCCTCGCCGGCGAATCACAATCGCGATATTTAACTTTTAATTTGCGATTTAGTTTTTTTTTTGGTCGACACAATGGCCGCCTACTTAGGATGCGCGAACAATGAAAACGTGGCAAAATGCCGAAAAAAAAATGCGACCATGCGCTAGTGCCCTACCAACCAACCGAACCTGACTCTCGATACTGACTGACTAAAAATCCAAGCGAACCAACGCTGTACGTGGTTTACATCTAAGAGTTTTCGTGTGGGGTGGTGTTGTCGTCTCGCTCGCACTTATGCGCTCGACTATGGCGTAAATTTTCAAAACGATATTGTGACGAATGGTATGTTCAGAAAAATCTGAAAACGATGTTAAAGCACAGGGGCGATTTTTCTACGTGTTATATGTAGATAAAGATAGAGGTTTGAATTAGATTCAACCGAGCATAGGGTGTTAAAGAAAAAACCATAAACTAGGCGAAAAGTGGACGAAAAAATATGGCTGCCACTGGTAGTGCGGGTGCGTTTACACGTAAGCGTTTGCGAAAGTTGCAGCGCTTCTCAAACGAGGTGTTCCTATAATTTTCTTCTGCACCTGAGGGCAGCGTTTCCTACATATTTGCTTCACAGAACGGCGAGTATGGCCGAACACATCTCGTACAACACCGAATCGACACCGGATATGCGAGACCGATTCGTCAGCCTCCCCGACGACTACCATTGGCTAAGCAGACGGAGGTTGCAGAATTGGTATCGACGATGGAAAAGGCAGGACTGATTGAAAGCTCAAAAAGTCAGTGGGCATCGCCGGTCGTCCTGGTAAAGAAGAAAGACGGAAGTACGGGATTCTG
The DNA here is from genome assembly GCA_949126925.1 of Cheilosia vernalis. Taxonomy (NCBI): domain Eukaryota; kingdom Metazoa; phylum Arthropoda; class Insecta; order Diptera; family Syrphidae; genus Cheilosia; species Cheilosia vernalis. The sequence goes on from OX421358.1 coordinate 50,582,935, forward strand.
CGTGGACTAACGCCAACTCAACAACGTCACCAAGAAGGATAGCTACCCTCTACCAAGAATTGACGACACCCTGGACACACTATCCGGAGCCAAATGGTTTTCGACTCTTGATCTGAAGAGTGGCTACTAGCAAGTGCAGATCCATCCAGAAGACCGCGAGAAAACAGCATTCACAGCAGGAAACGGCCAAGTCGCAAGGTGGATCGAACGGCTGCAGATGTACGACTACGAAATACAACATCGAAAGGGAACTCTTCACTCTAAAGCAGACGCTCTCTCCCGTCGACCGTGCAAAGCAAATTGCAAACATTGCTTACGACACGAGGAAAAAAATGTCGCGTCCGTTCAAAGGGTGAGAGCTATGCCCATTGGTTGCTGGAGAGCGCGGGAAATACGGGAGGCTCAAATGGAAGATCCGGATATCGAACCCATTCTCGCCTGGAGGGAGCATGAGGGAAAACCAGACTGGCAGGAGATATCCAATAGGAGCCCCGAGCTGAAGGCATACTGGGCGCAGTGGGACTCCCTTTATGTACAAGACGGCATTCTAAAAAGACGATGGGAAAGCCCGGATGGAAACTCGTTCGTAATGCAGCTTGTTGTACCCAGGTCAAAAGTTATGGAAGTGCTAAGGGAAATACATGATGGAGTGTCTGGGGGCCACTTGGGAATCAATAAAACGCTCGAAAAAGTGAGACAACGCTTTTACTGGATTCATTCAAGGGAGGACGTTGAAACTTGGTGCAGGAATTGCGTTACATGTGCGGCCAGCAAAGGTCCGAGACTGAAAGTCCGTGGCAAAATGCATCAATACAATGTTGGAGCCCCTTTTGAAAGGATAGCAGTTGATATTGCGGGACCGTTTCCTGAAACAAACAATGGAAATCGATAAATCCTCGTTGTTATGGACTATTTCAGTAAGTGGCCTGAAGCATTTGCTATCCCAAATCAAGAAGCTAAAACCGTGGTGGAGCAAATCGTCTATAACTGGGTAAGCAGATTCGGTGTACCAATGGAACTGCATTCAGACCAAGGACGGAACTTCGAGTCGAAGATTTTCCAAGGAGTGTGCCAGTTACTCGGGATTCACAAGACAAGGACAACCCCGCTTCATCCACAATCAGATGGGATGGTGGAGCGCTTCAACCGGACACTGAATGAACACCTCTCTAAGGTCGTTGGTGAAGACCAGAGAGACTGGGATAAGCAGATTCCCATGTTTTTATTGGCTTATCGAGGTGCAGTGCATAACACCACAGGACATACTCCATCTGAAATCTTACATATTTGGTCGAACAGTCCGCCTACCTAGCGAGTTGATGTTTGGATATCCATACGAAGAGCCCAAGAATGAGGAGGAATACGTTACAGACCTCAGGGATATCATCAGGGACGTGCATCGAGACACTAGGGATAAGATTAAGATAGCCAGTGACCGCATGAAAACGAGGTACGATACTAAAACGACAACTACAGGATTCCAGGAAGGAGATCTGGTATGGCTATATAACCCTCATCGAAGGAAAGGTTTATCGCCTAAGTTGCAACAAGACTGGGAAGGGCCCTATACAATCGTAAAGCGCATCAACGACGTTGTCTATCGCATCCAACGAGGAAGAGGCAAGCTGAAAGTCGTTCATGTGGATCGTCTTCATCGTTATAATGGTGAAAATGTTAACGAGTTTGTTCGGGACGAACAAGTTTAAGAGGGGGATATTGTGGCGTGGAAGGTATCGTGTAACCTAAATGGTGTATGGTGAAACAAGCCCTTAGTCACAGTTTGGTGAAACCAGGCCTTAGTCACAAAACAAGTTCCACTCAAGTGTCACTTCCAATTGGAGACTGGAATATGTCACCACTGAAGCTTATTCTAGAACCAATTAGAATTAGCTAGAAAGTTCTTGTCAGATGGCGGAGCGGGTATAAAAGGACAGCTTTTAGAAGAGGACGAGACAGTTGATTTATAACAGTGATTGGTTAAAGTTCGAGATAGTAATAGTTTGTGAAGATAAATAAGTGAAAAGTAATAGAGTAAATTAAGTGATTGGCTTGAATCGTTGAAGAATTGTATAAGTAATATTGTTCTGGTACTTAAGAAGTGAAATATTAGAATAGTCGATAAAAGTGTAATAAAAGTGAATTTTGTTAGAAAAGTTTAACGGAATAGTGTTTTATCTTTACGAATCATAACCTGAATGTAACAATATGTATAAGAAAAAATACGTATTCACTTTATTTACGACGAGCCTACTGCTTCTTCGGGGAACTGCTTCTCGTTCTCATCCGATATAGTGGATCATCTATACATACACATAAGATAGACGTATAAAAACACAATTTCAATTCTTTGTTTGTTATTAAAACAACAGAATAATGTTAGGACTGACCTGCATCTGCAATTGAGCTGTAGTACTCATTATCTTAATAGTCTTCCATGTATTCAACATTGGGACACCAGGGCCCTATTCCACTAAACAATTTATCAACTTTTCACTTTGCAATTTGCAAATTTTTCGTCAACTTGCAAAACTTTATGTTCCTCAAAACTATAAAATTTTTAAAATTGTCAAGGAGAAATTGAAAGTGTAATTTGCAAAGTATTTGCAATTTTCAGGAGCGCAAAGTCTTTGCAAAATTTTTCTAGTGCGAAGTGAGATTTTCAAAGAATATTGTGGAACAGAAACACTTGTCACTTTGCCAAAAAATGTAATTTGCAATGCACAATGTGCAAAGTTGATAAATTGTTTTGTGGAATAGGGCCCAGTTTTCATCTGAAAATAAAATTTACAATATATTTTGCACCATAGTAGATAAGGAAAATGTTATTTTTTAATTAGATACCATCAATCGTAATTTCCATCTTGAGTACAATCGGCGATGTGAAGCAGAGAAATGTCAAAAATGTATTATGGCGATTAAAACATATGATAGCAGTGCATATTTTGTTTTATAGGAAATCGAAATTTCGCAAGCCATCGCTATAAAAATATCAACATGCATAGCTTTCCCATAATTCCTATCACGTAAACAAGATGGCCGACCTAAATACGTGTCACGTTTTTTTGCGTATAGCTGATGCTGTCCCTTTCCGTCGCACGGCCGTTTAGTATTTAGCATCCCTTTAATTTTCCGTCATAGGAATGTGTGACCGTGTAAATGCAGCATTAAGGACCATTGACATGAGAGCGAACTGCTAACCACGAACTGGCGAATATTCGTAGATTCTGACACTTCATTTACATGAAACCTTTTTTTAGTCGCAGGTACCCGCGAATTATTTGTCTTGTTGAAGGATAAAGGACCATTCACATGAGCGCGAACTGCGAATAGGCGTGTTGAAATCTATAAATCTGACTCTCTTATGTAAACCTAGCACACTAATGGAATAACTTGGTTATCTCTTTCTATACTGTCTCTTTCTTTTTCCGGCCTCTTCCTTTTTTACTTCTTGAATAAAGTTGTCTGCCATTTTAATAACTTACTAACTACACGCTTTGTTTTTTCTCCATCACAACAAGGCGAATTGCGAACAAATTAATTTATTTTGTATTTATGAATTGAAAATTGCTATTTCGTTTACCACAAAAGCATTATATTCAATTAATATAACACCTACCTAATCTAAAAAAAACCGAGACTTGATTGATTAATATAACGTAATTTAATTACAGCAATTCTCCCGCGAATTGTAAATTCTTGCCGCGAACTGTCACACTTTATTCACAATCCACATAAAACAGTCGCGATCCACAAACCTGCGAATGAAAAATTAGCTCGAACTTAACCTTCTACAATACAAATGATTCGCGGGCACCTGCGACTAAAAAGAGTTTTCATGTAAATGAAGTGTCAGAATCTACGAATATTCGCCAGTTCGTGGTTCGCAGTTCGCTCTCATGTGAATAGTCCTTAAGTTCGAGCGAATTTTTCAATCGCAGGTTTGTAGATCGCGACTGTTTTATGTGGATTGTGAATAAAGTGTGACAGTTCGCGGCAAGAATTTTCAATTTGCTGGAGAATTCCTGTAATTGTAAATTTCGTTATTTTAATCAATCAAGTCTAGTTTTTTTTTTTAGATTAGGTGTTATATTAATTGAATATAATGCTTTTGTGGTAAAACAAATAAGGGGTATTCACGATTCGATGTAACATGCCTAGTAAAATTGCGAAATTTTATTTTTTTTTATCAGATCGTGAACACACTTTTTCTCATGTCTAGCAAAACTGAAACAAATGACAGTTTCAGTTGGACAATTGACATTTGTTTTGAAAAAAACTTTTACAATTTTTTGAAAGGGGAACATTTGATTTTAATTGTTTACTAGTTTTCCATTCTCTTTATTTTTTTCTGATAGCTACGCACAGGAATCAAGAATTTAAATGAACTGTCAACTTCATAAGGCTACTCTGTTGTATTTTTCGGTTGCAATAGGGTCAGGGTATAGATAAAGTGCAAAAGTGTTGCGAAATTTTATTCTATATTTTATTGTTGTAGTGCGAAAAAAAGTTGCACATTCGTATTTTCGCAATGATACAAGACCATTTGCATCGAATCGTGAATACCCCTATAGCAATTTTCAATTCATAAATAGGTACAGATAAATTCATTTCTTCGCAGTTCGCCTATTCGCAGTTCGAGCTCATGTGAATGGTCCTTTATTGTTGTTTTTAGTAAAGCTTCGTATTGTGTTGTGCTAGGGTGCTACCGTCAAAAATTTAGCAGATTTCACAAAAGGTACATTTTCATTCAACACACACAGAAATGTCAAAAAAATTATCCGAGGATAACTCTCTCTCGATCTTTTTTTTCCTGTCTGTGAACACATGGAACTTTTTCAATAAAAAACAATTTGTAAATGACTTTATTTATTTTTTTTTTTTTCTATCCCAGGGTAGGTGAAAATCTTCCAAAGACACTATGAGAATAGCAAGCGCGTTCTCATAGTAGTGTCAGATTTTTACTGACTAAAAACACCACCCTTCTAAAGATTGTTAGATACTGCAACTAAGATATAACTTATCAAGCAATTTTTCTATCATTGAATAAAAACTTTTGACAGGTTACTTTCCAATGAAAGATCCTGCGTGTTCCGCAAATTAAACGCGGTTAATCTTATCTTGCCAAGTCGAACGGTTTCGTTCTTTGTAGTCGGCGCAATAAATTGCTCTCGTCCAAGATTTGTCGGACTGTATTGTTGATATGTCCGATTAGTCGGTTTCTATGCTTTCTCGCGAAGCTTCTAGTTTCAGCTTCGATTGTTGGAATTCCGAGATCCCTATGGATATCGTCGTTTCTAATATACCATGGTGCTTGTACAATTTCTCTAAGAACTTTATTTTGAAAAGTTTGTAGAATATTGACATTTGTTTTTTTGGTACAACCCCAAAGTTGTATACCGTAGGTCCACACAAGCTTTAGCACTTGCTTGTATAAAAGCATTTTGTTCTCAGTACTGAGCTGGGAATGTGTGATGTAAACTACCCATTTAAGAAACACATCCGCCCATCCATATAATGTTGTTGGGATCGCTCTCGATCTTATCTGTCATTCATTTTTTTTTGTTCCTTCTTCTTTCGCCAGCCATCATTGAAACCAGACGTACCAAATAGAAAATATTATGAGTAATAAAAATCTAAGTGAATCCTGAAGAGTGTGTTTCCTTTCAATAAATTCAGACGGTCTCACAAAAGACACCACATTGGCGACGAGTTTGGGCAACATATTTTCTTTTTTTTGGTAGCCGGAAAAGTAAAAAGAACAAAACATGGCGAACGAAGCCGAACGACAAGCACCACAAACGACAACCTGGTGGGGAAGCCTACCACAATTCCAATACGAGAAGGACAATTGGAAGATCTACAAAGGAAGGCTGGAGCAATTCTTTGGTGCGTGTGATATAACTGATATGAGTAAAAAACGTGCAGCTCTGCTAAATTTTTGTGATTCAAAAACCTACGACATTATTTACGACATCTGCAGTCCTAACGATCCGGGGAGCAAAACGTACGAGGAGCTAATAACAATTTTCGACAACAACTTTACGACTCCAAAAATTTTATACTGCAAGCGACAAGCATTCTACGAGGCAAAGAAAAGGAGCGACGAAAGTGCGCAGGAATTTTTAATACGCCTACGCACGCTCTCTAAATCGTGTGAGTTTGAGTCGCGCTTAGACGACATGCTAGTCGATAAGTTCATCACAGGAATGACAGGACGCATTTTCGACAGGCTGTGCGAAGAGTCCAAGCTTACGTTAAACAAGGCTGTGGAAATCGCAAAAAAATATGAAATAAAGAACGAGAACCAGCAAACGGAATCTGTCAACCTGGTGAGGACGGAGTACAAAAAACAGCAGCATCAACGAACGTATACGGCCAAAAACGATCATCGCTCTTCAGCATCACGGACTCCCAAGGCAAACGGTGAACGCAAATGCAAGCATTGCGGCTTCAAGAACCACAAGGACAACGATTGTCGCTACAAATACATGACGTGCTACAGCTGTAAGCAGATCGGGCACATGGCATCAGTATGCAGATCGAAGAGAAGCGGTACAAGAGCGCAAATCAGCACTATCAACGTGGGAGACGACAGTAGCAGCATGAGTGAAAACAACGTGTATTCAATTAGGTCTATAAAAAGTAGGACAAGTAAGCCAATAATAGGCGTTTTTCTTTTTTAGTTCAGAGCACAACCTGAACTGTTATACAAAAAGTTCGTGTTTCCTTTTAAGCTCAGACACTTCAGAGCTCGAATTTGTGTTTCTTTTTTCGCTCAGAGCATGATCAGAGCGCGCTCTATGAGCTCAGAATAAATTGACTGAGCATCCTGAGTAAAAAGCTGAGTAGGTACACATGTACATGCACATTTCCAGTCACATTTAAAGGACAAAAAACACAGGAAAAACAAAACATCCTCTGAACGCTCTGAGCACGCATGGTTCAGAGTGCGCTCATAATGCTCGAACTCTGTTCAGTGCTCAGCTCTGAACTAAAAAAGAAAAACGCCTAATAGAAAAGATAATAGTTTTTGGTTGTGAAATAGATTTCGAAATAGATACGGGGGCGGCAGTGACCGTTATTCCATTTAAAACATATACATCGCGTTTATCCAATCAAAAACTGTTACCTGATTCTACTCTAGTTTATGATTATGGAGGAAATTCTTTGACTGTAATGGGTGCTCTGTGTGCCGAAATAAGTTTCAATGGTATCTGTAAAACATTTAAGTTTTTAGTAATCAAGGAAGCAGAGGCACCGATTATAGGCAGAGATTTCATGTATAATTTTGATGTAAAAAAACATCGAAATTAAGGCATTATATTCTGATAAAACAAATTTGAAAGATATTTTAGCAACGTACAGTAATTTATTTGCGAAAGAATTTGGTAAACTAAGAAATGTTAAAGTTAAACTAGATATATCAGCTGATGCAACTCCAAAGTTTGTAAAAGCTCGCCAGATCCCTTTTGCATTCCTTCCAAGTGTTGAAGAACAATTAAAAGACCTGGAAAGACAAGGTATTATTACGAAAACCGAAAGCACTGAGTGGGGTACACCTTTGGTACCTATTTTAAAAGAAAATGGAAAAATACGTATCTGTGCAGATTAAAAGATTACGGTTAACCCTTTTTTGAAGGACACGAATTACCCTTTACCTAGAATTCACGACATTTTGATTAAACTTAAAGACGGTAAATTTTTTTCGAAGATAGATCTTGCAAGTGCGTACAACCAGATTGAGCTTGACGACCAGTCAAAAGAGTTAGTAACGTGGAGTACACACTTGGGCAATTTTAAAATGAATCGGTTACCTTTCGGTATCAAACCGGCAACAGGTATTTTCCAAAGGGAAATTGAAAAGGTTCTAGGAAATGAAGAAGGGGTAGTTAGTTTTCTTGACGATGTTGTAATATCGGCACACGACTTAGCTACACACAACAAACGACTAGACGACACGTTTAAAAAACTTGCTAACGCTGGCCTACGTTTAAATAGAGAAAAGTGCGTTTTTGCACACAGCCAGATTGAATACCTCGGGCATAAAGTTACGGATAAAGGGATTTTCAAAATTAACAAAAACGAAACGATTAGGAATTTCCCAAAACCAACTAACATTTCGGACGTACGTTCTTTCTGCGGTTTTGTGAATTATTTCGGAAAATTCATTCCCAATATTTCCACAAAGCTTTTTCCCATTTACGAGCTTCTAAAAAGCGATCATCCATTTGTTTGGACGAAGGAAGCAGACAGGGCCTTTGAATCGGTTAAGCGGGAAATAATTTGCGAAACGGCTTTAGTGCATTTTAACCCAGATTTGCCTTTGATACTGACTTGCGACGCTTCCAACGTTGGCATCGGTGCTGTGTTAGCACACAGGTATCCGGATGGGGTGGAACGTCCAATCGAATTTGTATCACGTTTGCTATCTAAGGCTGAAAAAAATTACGGAGTAATTGAAAAGGAAGCTCTTGCGATTATTTACGCTACAAAAAAATTTCACCATTTTCTGATTGGAAGGCATTTTGAACTGGTTACAGACCACAAACCACTTTTGGCAATCTTTGGTGAAAATCGCGGGATTCCCCAAATGTCGGCCAGTCGATTACAGCGATGGGCATTTCAATTATCCGCTTTTAATTACTCGGCACGTCACGTGAAATCAGAAAATAATTGCGCCGACACTATTTCACGTTATCCACTGCGGACAGAAAATGACAATTGCACGGAAAATGATGACAAAGGCAAGAATTATTTGTTTTTTGTTGTTGTGGATGCGTCCGCTATTAAAATGAAACGGTTAATGACATGGAGATATGTGGCGTTATGGAGTGCGTTCGTACCGGTAGATTTGAAAAATTAAAAAATCAGGCGTTGAACGCCTACTTTATAAAACGATTTCAGTTAACAATTGAAAACGACATTCTAATGTGGGGATATAGAGTGGTAATACCGAAAACGTTAAGAGGCACGATTTTAAGCGAAATTCATAAAACCCATTTGGGAATGGTGAAAACCAAATCACTATTACGGTCATACGTTTGGTGGCCAAAAATCGACGCCGACATAGAAAAATTAATCGGTGGTTGCGAAGCTTGTCTTACAACTTTGCCGAGCCCGCCTAAGGCGCAAACGATGATGTGGGAAATTCCGCGTGGTCCTTGGAAAAGGGTTCACCTGGATTTCTTTGGCCCTTTGAAAGGATTAAATTTTCTGGTTATTATCGATGCGTATACGAAATGGATGGAAGTTTTTTACACAAAGCATCCAACGACATCGTTTGTTATTCGATGTTTACGCTACACGTTTTCCCGTTTCGGTTTACCCGAGCAGATCGTATCAGACAACGGTAGTCAATTTACCTCTGACGAATTTAAGAGCTTTCTGAAATTAAATAATGTTAGACAATCACTAACAGCTCCGGGCTATCCAGCAACTAACGGTGCGGCTGAAAATGCTATACGAACACTTAAAAATGCAATAAAAAGTCGCGAAGCTGAAAGCGACATTGATATGGTTGTATGTGAATTTTTGTTCGATTATCGCCTTTCAGCACACTGTGCTACCGGGATTGCTCCCGTAGCTTCAATGCTAACGTTTAAGCCTCGGTGTAAGTTAGATTTTTTGAATCCGCGTAATCTTACGCCGCTTGAGAGGGATGGGTATTTTGACAGAAAGGAGAAAGACCGGTTGTTTGAGACGGGAGATAAGGTAATGATTCGTGATTATAACATAAACACTAATAAAGCTTAATGGTCGAAAGCCTTTATCGAAAAAGTATTGGGACCAAGAATGTACTTATGCAAAATGGATTCTGGTAGGTTTATTAAAAGGCACACTGATAAAATAAGAAAGGTTATAAATGTAAAAAAAAACGAGAATAAGAATGTTTGTAGAAACGAGAATAGAAAAATGGTATATTTCAAAAATGAAAGCTTTGTAAGAAATAATTGTAATTTAGCGTCAAGTACGGTTTGCGAAGGAATGGAACTTAGAAACAGGGCTAATATTAAAAGGCCTGCAAGATATATGTGAATACTTTGCAAGGGGGGGCGTATGTGATGTAAACTACCCATTTAAGAAACACATCCGCCCATCCATATAATGTTGTTGGGATCGCTCTCGATCTTATCTGTCATTCATTTTTTTTGGTTCCTTCTTCTTTCGCCAGCCATCATTGAAACCAGACGTACCTAATAGAAAATATTATAAGTAATAAAAATCTAAGTGAATCCTGAAGAGTGTGTTTCCTTTCAATAAATTCAGACGGTCTCACAAAAGACACCACAGAATGTTTTCCGAGTAACCAGTACATTTCTCTATATTTGATATCGAGTTCTTTACGTTTCATTTTCACGTGCGAGCTCCATTTCAGCTTTGCGTCGAGTGTCATTCCCAGATATTTAACCTCGTTTGCAAAGGGTATTCGGGCCATATTTAGGAAAATTGGCAAGTTATTGGTTTTCTTATACGTGAAATTCACATGTACAGATTTAGTTTCATTTAAGGCGATCCGCCAGTTCCTTGTCCATTCATTTATCTTATTCACTGCGGTTTGCAGTTTTGTAGTCGTTTCTTCGATTGTATTACCTACTGCTAGGATAGCTGTGTCGTCGGCGAACGTAGCAAGGGTAGTGCCATCTTCTCTTGGAATATCGCGAGTATATAACAAATAGAGAAGCGGACCAAGGACGCTTCCTTGCGGTACCCCGACCGAAATTTCTTTTAGCTCCGAGTATTCGTTTCCATTTCTAACACGGAAAAGCCTATTCCCGAGATATTATTCTAGAATATCATATAGGCTTGCGGGGAGAACTTGTCGTAATTTAAATTTCAAGCCGTCGTGCCACACCTTATCAAAGGCTTGTGAGACGTCAAGGAATACGCTTGAGCAAATATTTTTTCCTTCAAATGCTTTCTCGATTACGTCAGTAGTTCTATGTACTTGGTCAATCGTCGAATGCTTGGTTCTGAACCCAAACTGGTGGTCAGGGATAAGATTATTGTCTTCAATAACCGGTTGTAGGCGCCTAAGAAATATTCTCTCGAAGACTTTGGAAATGACTGGAAGAAGTGAAATCGGTCTATACGATTTCACCACCGGTGAGTGGTCAGATGATAGATCAAAGCTCTCTTCAACTTTAATGTGGTTGGTAGGTATTCCTTTCACAACGAAAAAATCTATCAGGTCAGGTAGTTTTGAGGTATCAGTTGGCCAGTAGGTCGGTTTGCCCGTCGAGAGGAAATCGCAACTGTATTCCATACCTGCCCCATAGAGCATTCTACCTTTTCGCGAGATGTATCTGGAGCCCCAGAACGTGTGCTTCGCATTAAAATCGCCGCCAATAATGAAGTTTGGTTTGAGCGATTTAAGCAGGTTAGTGAAATCACTTTTTTCAAGCGCGGAACGCGGTGGACAGTAGATAGATGAAATTCTAAGAGTACGCTGACTATTTTTAACTCGAATCGTGCACAGTTGCATAGTTTCAAGCTCTATCTTCAGGTCTTCGTATTGTTCAATGCAGTCTTTAATAAGCAATGATGATCCACCTCTGGCGTTTCCTGATGGGTGACAAGCGTGGAAATCATTATATCCTTTTATTTTTAAATTCGATCCCTTTTTCACGTGAGTTTCAGAAATCAAGCAAATGTCGATATCTTTCTCGCGTATGAATATTTCCAATTCGCCGAGTTTTTGTAAAAGCCCGTTTGCATTCCAAGTGCATATTTTTAACATTGGTTTTTCGTTCATGTTATTTTTGAAGCACGCGTTTTCCGTGAATTATTTTCGAGCTTAACCAAGCGATCGAGAATAATTTTGTTTATTTTGCATTGTTCTTCGAGTTTCTCGAGAATAACTGAGAAAACATGAGAAACAGGGTCCGGCGAAGTTTCAACGTTTTTCGCTACTTCGAATGCCGCGGCCTGAGCGTAGGTCTGCACTCTGGCTGTCCGAGGGCCACTATTCGATGGCTTTCCTGATGGTAACTTTTCAGTAGCGTTTCTTTTGACAACAGAGGTCGAGGGCCTTTCTATTGTCTCTCTTTCTCTGACAATGCTACGCTTTTGAACCGGAGGTTTTATATTGCCTACTACCTCCTGGGCGGTCCTACGCTTTACCTTGGTAAGCGGCTTTGTTTCTTTATTTTGGCTTTTGAGTAGCGCATCTCTCCGTTTTTGCAACTCCTTAGCTACTTCACAGCCTCTATAATTTGCCGGGTGGTTTCCCTTACAGTTAGCACAGGTAGCGGAGGATTGTTTGTTTGCTCCACAGTCTTGGGAGAAATGACTTCCGGCGCATTTTACACATCGCGGCTCTTTTTTGCAATACATTTGCGTATGATTGAATTCTTGGCAACGTTTGCACTGTGGAATTGTTTTCAAATTTCTGCGCATGGGCTCGATTTTTACCACAATATTAAGTATGGTTTTAATTCGGTAGATGTCTTCGATATTATCAGCGACCTATCGTAGGGAAGCATAAAGAGCGGAAGTCCACGCCTTACCAGGATGTCCTTATCTTCTTCCGTTTTTTGCTTCTCTTTCTTGATGATATTTACGGCATCAAGAATTTTAAACCCTTTGGAACGGAGGTCGTTTATAACCTCTTCTTTGGTGCATGAGGGGTGGAGTCCCCTCGCTACAACACGATGTGGCCTTTCTGACTTTATTTCAAAAGTATACCACTGGATCTTCTCGGTGTTTAGCTTTTGGGACAATGCCCGGTGGTCTTCGTGGTTAACGACGTTAATTTTCCACGCATTATTCCTCAAAGATGTTACCTTAAATTCCGATGTTATCGTTCCTTTAAGGAGGCTGTGTAACTTATTATAATCCATTACCCCAACGACGTTTATTGGAGGTGGTGGACGAATTTGCCCTCGGAGTTGTTTTTCTTGCGGTACTTTACGCGTTTGTTCTCTTAGAGGCTCGACTTCAGGCGAAGAACCGGCTCTCCTTTTCTTACTAGGTCTTTTCTTAGGGACCCGATTCGTTTCGCGTGCTAGCTCTTCTTCGTCAGTGTGGTATTCCTGACTAGGCAAGCGTGGTGGAGTACATTCGCGTTCTTTCTGAGAATTAGTGTTCCTTAGAACATTATTTTCTTCTTTTAACAGTTCTATCTCTTTCTTCAGAGTTTGATAGAGTAGATCCATTTCCTTAAGCTGTTTTAGGTTGATGTCATGATTCTCCCAGTCTACCTTGGCTTTGGTTCTCATCTCGTGCTCTACTAGTTCGATGGTTTGCCGGCGCATTGGCTCCTGGCGTGCGAAACTTTCCTCTTGCCTAGTGTTAAAGGTTCAGGAATCAATTTACACAACTTTTACTATACATACTTACTTTTTGAGATTGTCCTCCTGGACACGTTGCTGCTGCGACAATTGATTTTCATAGCGGCCGGCGCCTTGCCATTTGGACACGATGCTGCTGTTGCTTGGTATCTTCCTAGAAGTGGATACAAAATGGTTATCAATTCGTTGTCAGGTTCATGTAAATTAAAATCAACTTACAATCACGGTCTTCCTACGCTTTTTGTTATCGATACGCTTTTGTTCAACGTTGGCCTGTTCACTTTGTGCTTCGTATTCCATGAATTTGGCCATAAACTCTTGTTGGTGTGTATTCTCCTGCAGCTTGGACAAATCTGTAAGGCATATAATGTATTTATTTATTAATTTAAACACTAAAAATACGCGAAAACTTACATTTTTTCAATTTGTTGCAGGAAAAATAAAATTGTGTAAACATATTTTGACATTTGTCAATCGACTTCTGTCAAAAGAAAACTCACCACATTTTTTTTGGTTCGCTTTTTTTTTGTTGCTCACACGGATTCTAAATTCAAATAACACCGATAGGAAAACAAAATGGCGAATTTGAAAAAAAAAATCGAGGGGGCCAGCGGCAAGAGGATTGCCAGTTGGGGGTCTCAGTATAGTTTGTCTATGATGTGAAGTACCTACCTAATGTAGGTACATATTCTTCGACACTCGAAAGAAAGTATCTAAATGGGTAGTGTTATTCTATGATAAACTGTCACCTAAATATTTAGAGGTGCCTGAGCACATTGAACGAGGCCGTTTTCATTTGCATTTCATTATTTCTTTGGGTCTGAATATTTATAAACATATAACAAAACTATAAAATATCGAATTTTTAGATAATAGCTATCAATGTAAATAAAATGAGTTCCACGGATTCGGAATGTGATACTCCAGGACCCCAATTCTCGAAAATTCTCGCATACGATTATCAGTCAAAATCTCCGATGCTATGCGAAAAACTGAAATTTGCAATTCTCGAAATCCGCATACAAGAATTTCTCTTCGAATTGTACTCGTCTGCATTTTCCATGCGGATTTGCGCCTCGCATACGTAATTGTGAGTTTGACACTTCAATACTTCAAATAACGGTTTGTGTTTTGAATTATGTATATTTCCATTGCGCCTAACTGCTCCATTTCCAAATCAACAAATGCTAAGCCCAAATCACCCAAAGAATCCATTGCAAAAACACATAAATGTTCACTAAACATACAAGTATTTTATTATATCTCTTGTTTTTGTCAATCAAAAATATAAATACGAAACCAATTTAAATTTGAATATTGCTCTTTGAGTTTGAATTGATGGGAATTTTTTTTCACAACCTGTCAAAAATCACAAAAACCAAACAAATTCAATACGAAACACAAAACAATTAAGCACCGCGATACTCATAAAAGCAAGATGATTCGCGGACGGCCATTAGCAACATGCTTTTTTGTTCTTCACACGTATTCATAGACGCGGGTTGAAATTACAAAAACAACAATGTAAACAAATGGGTTTTGGGGGGATAGACGTACGAAAGATAACCATCTCTTTTATTCATTCATCTCTGATCATAGGTTTAATTATTGGCCGCATTCAAGTATCTAGTTGACTTAAGTCGACTAGATTGGTCTGGATAAGAAATAACCTGAACGCAAAAACTAACTAGATTGGGAACGTCACTTTTTGACGCGTGGTTTAAGTAGAGCGACTGTGTTCGGCAATTTGGTGCCCATTCGTTACACGACGTTCACATCGCAGTTCAGTTTGAAAGTTTTTATAGTTTATGAAATTATTGTAAAATGGAATTGCTGCTGATATAATTTCGTCACAATACCAAATACCTTAATAAAATCATCTAGCAATTTAAAATGAACTTAAACGGTCTCTGCACTTAGGATATTTTGTAACTTCAAGCTTTTATTTCGAAGTCATTTTGAAACAAAATAGGTATTTTAACCCAGTTTGGGGAAACCGTGTTTTTCATGTTGTGGGAAAAAATATATTTTTGCATTAGCATAATTTATAACATTTATAATCATGGTACGTAAAATGCATACTTGAACAATAACGTATGAAAGTACATATGCATTTGTTAAATTCGATATTTTTTTCCATTTTCTGGTAAACCCATAATACGCCTCTTTTTTTTGGCTTCGATGTCAGCAAAGCAAAATAGGATTTTTAGCACGAAATAAGCTCACTTATTATTAGGCCTGTTTTTTTGAGTTTCGAACTCAGCAAAGCAAAGTAAAGTAGGACTTTCAGCACGCTAATTACAACAATTATGATATACTAACTTGACACTTCGAGACTCGCAATAGTTGTTGTATTTGCGTGCCGAAAATCCTACTTTACTTTGCTTTGCTGAGATAGCAGCTCAAAAAAACACGGCTTTTGTTAATTTATAATTTAGAGAGGCTTTTATAAAAACATCAGTGGACATTTCAAAATTCAATGTTATTAAATTTGCTAAAGAAAACGAAATAGAACATGCGAACAATAAATAACAAAAAAAATTGGATTCCTTTTCGATTAAATATGCAAAATCTGAAATCGGATCAAATCGCAGAATTAAATTAATTATATTTTCTTTTTGTTAGGAGTTCAATCATATGTACTGTATTCATTTTTACGAATTTACGTTCCGAGAATAACCACTTTTTTTATATGAAAAAAAAATCGAGCTGTCGTGGGACGGTCGAAAGAAGCGAATCATTGGACGTAAAGTATTGGCTCGTGTTACGTTAGCAAACGTTTTGTAATAGGCCTATAGGTGGAATGTAGAGGGCGTTGGGAGCGAATAGAAGGTAGGAAGCAAGGATGTGGATGGGACTTAAGGATGGGAACAGAACAGAAAGGGAATGAAGGTCGCGAGCGAGGAGCGCGGCATGCTGGCGAAGCACGGCTAAGCTCGCCGAATGGGGTGGTTCTTGTCCCCGCTACACGACGAAGCCTACAACAAAACATAAAACATGCCGAATAAAACAACTTTTCAAACTACAACGGACGGACTGGTCTTACCACACTGAGGGCGCTGCGGTGTTGTTCAGCGATGGCCTTCTCCCTCCCCACCATGGAAATCCGGCGGCCATTTTGGATTTCCCCAAAGACGATTACATCAACTCCACCTGATCAAGCCATTGTAACCGAAAGTAACACACTCCCTTTCACACCCCCTGAAATCTCAAATTAGTAACCCATCAAGCGTCTGAGCGCTTGAATAAAAGTAATGGCTCTCATTTTGGGCGTGGATAAGCACATTTATTTAATTTTATATTAATTTTAAGCATTAAAATTATCATTAAAATTAATAGGATTGGCAAGAGAGACCAAAAGATAAAACAAAACAAAAATTATACAATAAAATCAATTTTCAATTAATAAAAAAAATCTCTTTAATCAAATTCCCGCAGGTCATGGTCAAAACAAACTACCTATTTCCCTACTAATCGACTACCCAGAGTGAGCTCAGTTTGGGAGGGTTGGGGATAAAAAAAAATATACGAAAACAAAAAAAAAGGAAACGCGAAGACAAAACGGACCACGGAAATCGAATTACTTGCCGAAACAAAGGAAAAATCAGTAAAATACTGAATTCAAACAATTAAAATCTAAATTATAATATAATAAAATCACAAAAAAAAACTTAAAACCTAACTCACGCCACTTAAAAACTAAAACAATTACAAACAAAAAAAAAGGAAACGATGAAATTGCGATACTCCTATCCTGGTACTGTATTTCTGGCCACTACTGTTTGTGACGTTGTATATGATTTATTTTCAGATCGATTCGCGGGACGTTATTTTGCCGTGGTGGGGTATAGGGGCGTGGATTTATCTTTGGAGTCCACTAAACCCTTTTTATTTGGCACGCACAAAAAAAAAAGCTTAAGCTACCAAACCTGGTGACATCATAGGCGTTGCGTTTCTGGAAAGCTGATTCAGACTGGTGATACGGAGAAAAGCGTTTTCCGGACACCTCAGGCACTTCCACTTTTACCACTCAAATTACGTCGCGTCGGTTGGCACTTCTCGCTATCTTCAAAACCACATCAAATCAATAGGCCGGTACAGGACGAGTCATTCAATCCTTTTTATTTGGCGGTCATGACTTTGTAAGTGTCGACGTAAAGTCAATGACCGCCACTTGACCTCTACACGGAGCGAATGAGATTTATCTAAGTTTTATACAAATTACTAAAAATGCTCTGTCTCTATAAATTCACTATACACTTACCACAATAAACAGTATAATTTTTCTTTAAAAAAATTTGAATCAAACACTTTTATAATCTTTTTCAATTATTTGAATAAAAAAAATAGATATATAATATATGTATGTTGCGAAGAAAAATTAACTTAATCGGCACTATGGCCATTTATGGGTACTTCTTCTCTCAACTTCGTTCGCAAGACAAAATGGTTCCAGCTAGGGAACAGCTCTTCGGCTTCTACAGCCAACAATGCCCCATACATAACGTTGCCACAAATACTTGGCCAACCTTCCACTTCAGGAATAGCCGTTCGAGATCTTGTTACTTCTTCATCCCGTCCTGCTCTTCGAATTTTCAAATCCACTCAACATTGCGTCTGAACTTTGCCAACATGTATCTAAAAGTTAAATCAACATTGCATCCCTGAACTCTACCGGTTCACATACTTATTTTGACATTTGAGAGATCAGAGTGTCAACAACAGAAAATTTGCAACGAGGAACAGGCATGGAAAAGTACATGGTAAGTAATATTATTCATTATTTATATATAAATGTATTTGGCTAGGGATTAAATTGTTTTCTTTTTATTTTAGGTAACAAACAAGGAAGAAGTCAAAGAGCTGAGGTGAAATGTGATACATATAAGGTAGGTGAAATGCATTTGTTTTTGTGATCTTCTTTCTCTTGTTTTGTTTTGTTTTGCATTTCCATCACAGAAACTACCCGCGGGACAGCACAAGTGACAGAGACAGGGTGGGTTTGTTCAAATTACTTATGTGTAATATTGAATTAATTGTATAAATTTTACATCCGCAGGTGAATGCAACAAAACTCTGGGCTTGGCGGAGTAACATGCTCAACAGGAACAGAGAAGAAGATACCTGCACAAGTGAGCAAACGTGGTGAAGAATCCCACTTTATGAAAGCCGGGCAAAAACATTGAACATATGTATGTACATTATGTGTAAAGGTGCAGTGAACTTTCCATCGAATCAGCTGGTCAGTATTATACAGCGTGTTTGTGCAATGCAAATTACTTAACTTATCTCAAAAGAAAAAGGTGGACATAATATTAGAATAGGTTAATCTAACTTAACATAAAGTAAAATACTTAAATTATCCTAAAAGTTTAAACAAGCAACCATCACGGTACCAGTGAATATATATATGTATATCACAGTGGAAGTGTACTTCAAAGTGTCTCAGTGAATACTTAAAAATATTAATAAATTAACACCAAAATACATAAATGGACAGTAATCAAATAAATAAATAAAGGTGTGAACAACATACTAGCAACTTTGCACGAAGGAAACATTCATATCACAGTGCTGATGTACATGAATATCACAGTGCGGTTTTGGTTAGTTTGTTACACCAAATGAAGATAATAACTTAAACTAATAATAAATTAACAGCAAATGAATGAACAAAGTACGTAGAATAATAAATAAAATAAATAAATAAATCTTAGAACTATTAAAATAAATAAATAAATAAATAACATATATATCACAGTGCCGGGAGGACGTTTACATATGTGAATACTTAATCCTAGGTGTAATAACATAAAGAAATAAACCAAGATTGAATAAATAAAGTACAAAATCAGGTTGATTGTGGAACATGTATAAATAAACTAGATAAAAGAATTTATTAAAATAAAAGTAACAAAGCTGAATAATCAACATAGAGATACATAAAGTAATACGTAGATACATAGACAAATAATAAATAAATAAAATAAACGATAGTGACGATTGTGGGCCGAAATACATAAATACGTTGCGCTTGCGATTCACTTTATTGCTTGATATCTTTCGCGTGAAAAATACCAATTTTCTTCCCAGAAAGATTCTCCAATTCGTACATGTTCTGTCCGACTAGCTTCACAACTCGACATTTAACATACTTCGGGCACAATTTGGCTGACAGGTATTTTGAGGAATCGCTAAGGATAAAATTCCTTCTGAACACCTCTTGCCCTGGTAGAAAACGAATGTTTCGAGTTCGCACATTGTATATTTTTGCACTCTTTTCATTTGCCTTTAGTATATTTTGTTTTATTTTGTCACGCAGGCACTGCAAACGAGTTTGTCTGGAGAGGGTCAACAGTTCGCCGTCTTCGACTGCATTTAGTCTTTCTGCTAGTTCATAGCAACCTCCATGTGTCATCATATTTACTCCAAAAAGGGCGAAATATGGTGACACACCGGTGGAACTATGGACAGAAGTTCTCAGAGCGCATGCTATGTCGCTGAGATGAAGATCCCAGTCGCGTTGATCTTCTTTGAGGTAAGACCTTATGGCTGCTAAAAGAGTTCTGTTGACTCTCTCCGACGCATTCGATTGGGGTGAATAATTTGCAGTTTTCAAGTGTCGCACTCCGAAAACTGACAGAAGATTCTGAAAGTCTTTTGACAGAAACTGTTTCCCATTATCGGAGTGTATAATTTTAGGAACACCAAACATATTGAATACTTCATCTTTCAGAAATCGGACAACACTTGAAGAATTGGCGCTTCTCAGAGGTTTCAGCAAAACATACTTGGACATATGGTCGAGCACTACAAAAACATAAGAGTTACCCGACTTGGACCTCGGGTACGGGCCCAAGAAGTCAATGTACAATTTTTGGAATGGACGATCTGTACAAAACGAGGAAGACATTGGAGGACGCTGCACGAGGTTTGACGGCTTGCACTGTTTACAGATATCACAATCGGACACGTATCGACGAATTTGAACAGTCATGTCTGGCCAGTAGAAATATTGGCGAACCCTGTGCAAAGTTTTTGCGATGCCGCCATGGGAAGCTCTTGGAGGGTTGTGTGCCTGAGAAATCAGCTCCTCGGTAAGACCCGACGGAATCCATAACCTCCAGGTATGTTCAACCACGGACTCGTCTCCCGTAGGTGGCAGCGATCTCTTGTACACAAAGTTTTCCTCTACTTTCAGATCTGGCAGTTCTTCTTGATGATCTTTGATGGTCGTGATCAAATCAAGATACTCATCTGACTCAAACTCCTTGGAATTGAGGTCAATGAGTGGAGCAATGTCCTCAATGTCCAAGCTATCGATGTAAGCCCGCGATAAGGTGTCCGGTACTACGTTTAATGAGCCCTTCCTATGCTCTATCTCGAAGTTGAAGGCCTGGAGCTTAAGGCTCCACCTCGCCAATCTACCGCTCAAATCTTTGAGCGCCATCAGCCATTTAAGACTTGAATGGTCTGTAATTATGGTGAATGCCATGCCTTCAACGTAGGGACGGAATTTTTGGACAGCCATTACAGCGGCCAGGCATTCTTTTTCCGTAACGCTGTAGTTCTTCTGACAGCTATTTAGCTTTTGGGAGAAGTAAGCTATAGGGGATTCTTCTTTGGCGTCATTTATCTGAAATAGGACTGCACCTATTCCCAGATCTGAGGCATCACATTGGATAAAAAATCGTCTTGTAAAATCTGGATGGGTGAGTACTGGAGCTGTCGTTAATGCGCTCTTTAATCGTTCAAATGCTTCCAGAGTAGACAAATCAATCCCGGGATCCCGGATCCCGGGATCCCGGGATCCCGGACGATTTTTGCTCTTTATCGATCCCGGGATTGCCAGTCACCAATCCCGGGATTTTCGGGATTGATACTTTCTGTCTCTGAAGGAAATACCTAAGTAATTTTGATTATGCTAGAACGATTCGTCCTTCTGAAAACAAGCATTCAAAAGGCCTTAATTGATCTCAACCATTTTGCTCAGATAGAAGATGCTGATTTTGATTTAGCAGGTGAAATCGTCGACGTTCTTACTCCATTAAAATTAGCTGTTGAAGCAATTTGCCGCCAAGAATCAAATCTGTGTACAGCTGATGCAGCATTAAGATTTTGTATCGATCAATTGGCCAGCAAAAATACAATTTTGGCCAAAAAAATGACGATATCTTTGTCAGAAAGAATCAAACAAAGCACGGAATTAACTGGTTTGCTAAACTATCTCCAAAATCCATCAACACAATATTCTGGTGAAGTATTCTTGTCACCTAGTCAAGCTACGATAAAAAAACAGATAAAAATCACTAATTCAGAGACTTACTGCTACTAACCAACACCAAAACATTTCTAATAGTGATGAAGAAGAAGAAAACAGTGCAAATTTATTGAAACCACCCATCCAACTTACACTAAAGCAGTAACTACAAGCCGAAATTAAAAAAAGTATGCAAACCATTGCACCAGAAACACAAACAGAATCGGATTTACCAGCGTGCATAAGAAAAGAGTTGAATCTCTTTGAAAATGGAGGTACCCGAGGACACCATCTAGATTTAGTTCATAAGTATTTACTGTCCATTCCACCAACAAGCGTAGAAGCAGAGCGAGCGTTTTCAGCGGCCAGTTATATTGGCAACAAATTTAGAAGGCTTGGAGATGATACTCTCGATGCCCTTATTTTCCTGCGTTTTTATTTCCAAAGGTCGAATGAAGACCAAGAGCAAGAATAAATACGCCCTTATATTTTTTCGTTTTTTTTACTTTGGAATTAATTTATTTTTTTTATTTTGTAAACCCCTTGAATTGAGGTATTTTTTTATTTATCTTTATCAAAAATTATCATCTTAAAATTTTTTATGGAGTGTAAATATTTCTTTGTTTCTTAGCAATTAAGTTTATATTAATTTAAATAAACTTCTTAAATTTTGATTCATTTTAATAATAAAAAAAGCAGAGCATAATAGTTACGCTGCTTTTTACTTAAAAAGATAATGCACTTTTAATTAATTTCTACATTTTTGAGAGCACTTTTTCACCCGTGCATCGATTTTTGGTTTGATTTCTTTTTTTTTTACCAAAAAAAAAATATACTGTCCAATCCCGGGATACCCCGGGATCCCGGGATTCATTTTTTCAAATCCCGGAATCCCGGGATTGAAAATTAGCTTCGGGATTGAAGTCCCTATTCCAGAGCCTCTTCAGTCATTTTAAACTTTTCATTTCTCTTTTTCAGAGTATCGGTTAACGGAGCAGTCAGGCTGGAAAAGTCCCTGATGAACCGTCGGTACCACCCAGCAAGGCCAAGTAACCTGCGTACCTGTTTTGGGTTCTTCGGAACCGGGAAGTCGACGATCGCTTCAACCTTAGCGGGATCGGTCTTGAGCATCCCACCACCAACTATAAAACCCAAGTATTTGAGCTCTTTGAAGCAGAACTTCGACTTGCTCAAGTTGATGGTGAGGTTAGCCTTCCGCAGGCACTGAGCGACCTCGTCAAGCAACGCGAGATGGGTCTCGAAATCGGGAGCAATGATGAGCAAGTCATCGAGGTACACGAAGACACGATCTTTCAACCGCGAGGGAATAACCTTATCCATAAGTCGGCACATCCTTTGGGCTGCATTGCACAACCCAAAAGGCATGACTTTGAATTGGTATAAGGGTCTTCCAGGAACCGTAAAAGCAGTCTTTTCCCTACTCCGTCTCTCCAGCGGTATTTGCCAAAAGGCATCTTTTAAATCAACACTGCTGATGAAATAAGTGTCTTGAAGTCGGCTGAGAAGTCCGTCGATATGAGGGAGCGGGTAAGCGTCCTTTTTAGTCAGCTCGTTCACCTTACGAGAATCCAGACAAAGTCGATTTTTGCCTGGCTTCCGTATAAGGACAACTGGTGAACACCAAGGACTCTCACTCTCCTCAATAACGCCGAGACTTATCATCCTGTCGATTTCATTGTACAAAAGTGACTGTATCGCTGGAGAAACGGGGTAGTGACGCTGCTTTACAGGTTCCGACTCTCCGGTATCAATCACGTGCTCCTCTAAAGATGTTTTTCCGAGCCCATGCTGGGTGTAACAGAGGAACTTCGACCTGACTGCTTCCAACCTAGACAGCTGTTCAAAAGACAATTGGTGAGTATCTGTATCACTTGAAATATTTGAAATTGAGATTGAGCTTATTATATTAGGTGCTATCTGGAACGACTTCCAAAAGTCCACCCCTAAGTAAAGTTCTTGGTCCAAACTAGGGACCAAGTAAAATGTGATGACCTGACTGTGACCTTTGTACACCACTGGAGCCAGAATTTTACCATCAATGGATTGATTTTTACCATCTGCAGTTTTCACCTCGGATCTAAAATAATAAATTGGTAAGTCGATCGTTTTTACAAATTCCATACAGCCTTTACCTAGTATGCTTATACTGGCTCCACTATCTAGTAGGCCAAAAATTTCTTTTCCTGCAATGTTAATCTTGGCATATGGTCTTGGGTCTGTTGAAGTATCTATTACCGTTGACGATATGTTCTTTCTTACTTCCTTTCTCAATCGGTATCTCTTTCTCGTATTTAAGATTCTTTGGGACACTCTTTTGACATTAACGTTAAAAATTCTATCTCTAATCCTATTATATTCCTGAAGTCTAACGTGAAGTGGTCTAATAACAAATCTTTTCTTGTTAGTATCTTCTGATTCCGCTTTTTCGTCTCTTATCAATAATTTAATTTGACTTAGCGGTGTTTCATCATCCGAAATTTCTTCCTCTGTTTGGGTGCCTATTTCTCGGGGAACTGGGTCGAACGCGACTCCCCCGATGACATCGCGTTCTTCACCCTGTTTTCCGGATTACATTTCCTACAGTTAGGAGTTATTACCCCTTCTTTTCCACACCTATAGCAGAAAATGCTACGCGTTGGTGATGGACAATCCATGAACGTATGTCCCTCAGCCCTGCAGTTCCAACAGGTTAGCACTCTTGGTTCTGCGAATTTGGCATAAACTTTAGGACGGGCACCAGCATACTGTATTGCCGCAACTTGCTCATCCCCATCATAAGCAGCTTCTTCGACATACTCTATTTCATGCGTCACATACTTAGCTGGATGCCTATGATGTTTGGGTATATCCCTTACTGGAAAGGCGTTTTCAGCCTCCTTGCAAGCATGTCTCAGTTGATCCATGGAGAATATCGACATGGGAAATATCAACTTGCCTATTTTATCGTTGAGGTTTCTTTTTGCTATTCTGATCAACTCAGACTCCGGTATTTGTACCCGTAATTGTGATCTGAGTTTTGAGATTGCAGCGAAGAAATCGTCGCACGACTCCCAGATACCTTGCCTACGATCCATTATATCGCGGATAATTTCAAAGTCCGATTTTGTATTACGGAACTGATGGATCAATGACTCCCGAAGTATTGGCCAATCCGCGCGACAGTTTGTTCTCTGAAATTGCCAATACCATTCGTAGGCGGTCCCTGAGAGTAGCAGATGAAAATCTCGCAAAATCTCAGACCACGAACACTCATATTGGCGTTGGAGAGTTTCCAGCCGAAAAATGAAATCTTCCACTGTTAGCACCTCTTGGTTCCCGTCGAAGCAAATACCCCATTTATCAATTTTGATCGGACCTCGGGCGTTTAATTGTGGATTTGCATTATGCGCGTACAGCGGAGGACTTGGGTACAAACCCTGAGTGAAATTTTGGGAGTTCATCTGATGCTGTTGGTTAACCTGTCGATGAATGCTTCCCCTAGAATGGTTATTTGTTCTAGGGTTTTGAGAAATAGCTGGAACCTCGGCAGGAACGAATGGTCGGGATTCCGCATTAAGCTGCGATGTTAAGTGTGCATGTTGTGGTTGTGGTTGCTGAACCTGGGTTTGAATATTGTCTGGCATTGTTACCGGCCCTTCTGCCTCTGCATGTGGTGGGGTTGTACAATTAAATTTACCTAAATCTTTTCTTAAATTTGATATACTGTTTTTCATTTCTTTTTTCAGATTAGCCGATATCTCATTTCTGAGAGAAGTATGGCATGCGGCGAACGCGTTAGCCACTGCTTGATTTATAGCGGATGTCAAAGCAGGTGACAAGTAAGTTCCTTTATCATTATTTTGGTAATCGTTCATATGATTAACACTCAAATTGTTTTCTGATTCTCTCAGATCGACTATAGTTTGGAGGCTGTGGTCCTGAGCTTCAATGCTAGCTGCACCCATTTGACTCAGGCTACTAAAAGACGGAGCAGGTAGAGATTCTGAAGAGGTACTTTGATCAGACGGTACGAGAGTTGGAGGAGGGAAAGAGAACTGCCGTACTGACGCTGGTTGTGCCGTGGAATCAGCAGGAGGACTGTGTTGAACTTTCGGCATCGTACCGGAATTAGTTTGATTTTGTTGTGCAGTAGCGGAACGAGTGAGTATTCTGTTTTCATCAAAACTACTACTTCTTCTTTTCTTTTGGTTGTCCTTTTTCCTATCTCTTTCTGATGAACTCATTTCAAAACTAACAAAACAAAAAGACAACAAAAAGGATGACCAAAACGATTAAAAAAAAAACAAAAAAGGTTTGCCAAGTAGGTAGGTGTAGTTAGGTTTAATCTAGCTTTTAAATAATCTTAATAAAGAGTTTGAAATATATAGCTGTAGTTAAGTTTATTATGAAAATTTTCTTTAAATAGAATGGTCTTAATAGGATAAGAAATAGTCTACTATAATAAACTATGAATGAAATATTTAAGTATTGGTGTATCGAAATAAACGAGAAAACAAACAAAAATATGGTTGTATTTCGATTAAATTGGTGTGTGAGTATATGTCATGTTGGGGGTGCTTCGGGTTGTGAACTTCGGCGGTATTGATTGGCTTTCTTTCATAAGCGATGACAATAGCTGATATAAAAGACTGCGGACGGACGGTGTTATTGTTGATCCCTCAGTGTGATAAAAATTCAAACATATATAGACTAGGACGCACAAACTGCATATCTTCACATCCCCGCAATTCCAAACATGCCAAAGAGCATTTGTTGGAAGACATGGGATGGTCCAATATACAAACATAAAATAGAGTGAAGTAAGCTAATAAAAGACGAGACAGTGCTACATGTTATAACTAAAACAACATCAAACAAGGCCACTATACTCGTAAACATACGACGAAGTAAATATGAAAAGAAATTTAAAATTTTGGACAGGAAAGTAAAATTCACATTTAAAAGTAAAAGTAGAAAGACAAGACAAAAACATAAAAAGAAACAGATGCCAATTGTTGTTGTTGTCATCATCAAGTCCACCCGTCGCAATTCAATATGGCATGTTGAAGAACTATCCAATTAAAGACTTACGGATCCCTTGATGATGGCAACAAGATCAACTGTGGACAAAAACACTAGGACGAACATTGGACAAACAAATACGTTGGGCGCCATTTGTAATAGGCCTATAGGTGGAATGTAGAGGGCGTTGGGAGCGAATAGAAGGTAGGAAGCAGGGATGTGGATGGGACTTAAGGATGGGAACAGAACAGAAAGGGAATGAAGGTCGCGAGCGAGGAGCGCGGCATGCTGGCGAAGCACGGCTAAGCTCGCCGAATGGGGTGGTTCTTGTCCCCGCTACACGACGAAGCCTACAACAAAACATAAAACATGCCGAATAAAACAACTTTTCAAACTACAACGGACGGACTGGTCTTACCACACTGAGGGCGCTGCGGTGTTGTTCAGCGATGGCCTTCTCCCTCCCCACCATGGAAATCCGGCGGCCATTTTGGATTTCCCCAAAGACGATTACATCAACTCCACCTGATCAAGCCATTGTAACCGAAAGTAACACACTCCCTTTCACACCCCCTGAAATCTCAAATTAGTAACCCATCAAGCGTCTGAGCGCTTGAATAAAAGTAATGGCTCTCATTTTGGGCGTGGATAAGCACATTTATTTAATTTTATATTAATTTTAAGCATTAAAATTATCATTAAAATTAATAGGATTGGCAAGAGAGACCAAAAGATAAAACAAAACAAAAATTATACAATAAAATCAATTTTCAATTAATAAAAAAAATCTCTTTAATCAAATTCCCGCAGGTCATGGTCAAAACAAACTACCTATTTCCCTACTAATCGACTACCCAGAGTGAGCTCAGTTTGGGAGGGTTGGGGATAAAAAAAAATATACGAAAACAAAAAAAAAGGAAACGCGAAGACAAAACGGACCACGGAAATCGAATTACTTGCCGAAACAAAGGAAAAATCAGTAAAATACTGAATTCAAACAATTAAAATCTAAATTATAATATAATAAAATCACAAAAAAAAACTTAAAACCTAACTCACGCCACTTAAAAACTAAAACAATTACAAACAAAAAAAAGGAAACGATGAAATTGCGATACTCCTATCCTGGTACTGTATTTCTGGCCACTACTGTTTGTGACGTTGTATATGATTTATTTTCAGATCGATTCGCGGGACGTTATTTTGCCGTGGTGGGGTATAGGGGCGTGGATTTATCTTTGGAGTCCACTAAACCCTTTTTATTTGGCACGCACAAAAAAAAAAGCTTAAGCTACCAAACCTGGTGACATCATAGGCGTTGCGTTTCTGGAAAGCTGATTCAGACTGGTGATACGGAGAAAAGCGTTTTCCGGACACCTCAGGCACTTCCACTTTTACCACTCAAATTACGTCGCGTCGGTTGGCACTTCTCGCTATCTTCAAAACCACATCAAATCAATAAGCCGGTACAGGACGAGTCATTCAATCCTTTTTATTTGGCGGTCATGACTTTGTAAGTGTCGACGTAAAGTCAATGACCGCCACTTGACCTCTACACGGAGCGAATGAGATTTATCTAAGTTTTATACAAATTACTAAAAATGCTCTGTCTCTATAAATTCACTATACACTTACCACAATAAACAGTATAATTTTTCTTTAAAAAAATTTGAATCAAACACTTTTATAATCTTTTTCAATTATTTGAATAAAAAAAATAGATATATAATATATGTATGTTGCGAAGAAAAATTAACTTAATCGGCACTATGGCCATTTATGGGTACTTCTTCTCTCAACTTCGTTCGCAAGACAAAATGGTTCCAGCTAGGGAACAGCTCTTCGGCTTCTACAGCCAACAATGCCCCATACATAACGTTGCCACAAATACTTGGCCAACCTTCCACTTCAGGAATAGCCGTTCGAGATCTTGTTACTTCTTCATCCCGTCCTGCTCTTCGAATTTTCAAATCCACTCAACATTGCGTCTGAACTTTGCCAACATGTATCTAAAAGTTAAATCAACATTGCATCCCTGAACTCTACCGGTTCACATACTTATTTTGACATTTGAGAGATCAGAGTGTCAACAACAGAAAATTTGCAACGAGGAACAGGCATGGAAAAGTACATGGTAAGTAATATTATTCATTATTTATATATAAATGTATTTGGCTAGGGATTAAATTGTTTTCTTTTTATTTTAGGTAACAAACAAGGAAGAAGTCAAAGAGCTGAGGTGAAATGTGATACATATAAGGTAGGTGAAATGCATTTGTTTTTGTGATTTTCTTTCTCTTGTTTTGTTTTGTTTTGCATTTCCATCACAGAAACTACCCGCGGGACAGCACAAGTGACAGAGACAGGGTGGGTTTGTTCAAATTACTTATGTGTAATATTGAATTAATTGTATAAATTTTACATCCGCAGGTGAATGCAACAGTTTGTTAGCATGCAACGCATCTAACGCTTCTACGCTGAGCGACAGAGAGAGAGAGAGAGAGCTAGCTACGTATAGAACGTGCGCGCGCAACGCGGATGAGAGGGAGAGAGAGAAAAGATATATACGCTACCGCTTTCACCTTTTCTCGGTTCGCTCCCCATCTTCCAAGTGCGCCCATAGTGCCAGTTAGTTTAGATTACTCTCTCTGTTCCTCTTTCGCTCTCTACACACATATATTTAAGAATTTTTCGACTTTTATTTTTTCCTAAACCATCCCTGAATCAAGACGAACAACACAAAACAAAAATCATCCAAATCGGTGGAGCCGTTCTAGAGTTTTCATCTTCCAAGTGCGCCATGGAGGGGGAAGTTAACGCTACGGTGACGATTTTTTTCGGTTTACTCCCCATCTTTTTGAATAATTTATATGCGTGACCCACCGACCGTCCGTAAAAAAGCTATATTCGCTTCAAAAACTTGCATTTTTATTATTCCTATGTAACACCAAAACTGTTGATTCTTATTAAAATTAATAGAGTTTCCAATCATATTTTGATTTTGAACAGATATGGCGCTAAAAAAACCAAGTTGAAAACACCCACCAATTAATGGAAATTTATGCAAAGTTCAGGAATATTTATAAAAAAAATCACTTGCCTAGTGAACACATGGGCTTAAGTCACATGGTATTAACCTATTTTTTGAACAAACTCCCAAATGTAATTGCATGAATTCTGCTGTCAAAAATATTTTTCATGTAAAGAAAACTAAAAAAAACCGGAAATGTGAATGGATCAATACTTTTTAGTGCCTAAAATGAATAGAGAACAAGTAAAGCTATCTAGAAAAGCATATTCAACATTTATTCCCTTTGCATTTATTGTTATAAATTCAATTACAAATTGTTCTCTTTTGAAAAAGTTCCATTTATTCTCAGACAGGAAAAAAAAAGAGCGAGAGAGACCTTACTCTTTGCTCACGATGACAGCAAAATAGACGTCAACTTATGTCGTTTTCGATTTGGCAAAAGATCAATTTTTTTTTTGATCGAGATTGCTTTTCATTTTCGATTTGCCACAAAAATAAATCTTTTTTTTGATCTCAGATCACTTTTGAGAAATCTCAATTTTTCCTCAGATTTTACACATACTTGCACTAACACTAATGTTTATGACACACAGCGTCGGTTACGAATTGTTTGTCGTTGGGAGGGTTGCTTTTTTAACTGAATTATTTATTTTACGCATATGGGATCGAGTTTTTATATTAAATGATTTCGAAATGCAGTACTATAAATGCGTGAAAATCAATTGAAATGGATTTCGAGTGCAAGTGCAAATATGTTTTTTTTTGCCGCCAACTCAATACACACACATACCAATATAATTCAGATTTTATGTTCGATTTGCCAGCAGAAATCTGAAATCTCAGATCAAAATCTGAAAAGCCAAATCGAAAACGACATTAGTACTCAGTCAGGAATTTCTTGACTAGATTCGTCGGCTACCCCTCCATAAACGTCAACTGCCAAAACTAAGCACGCGACCCTTCTGGGCCAATAAAAATCGTGATAGATCTAGTCAGAGAGCTGTCAGACTTACTAAACTAGATACTTGAACGTGCTCATTGTAACTGCGATAGTGTGTACCAGAGATTAATGAATAAAAGAGATGGTTATCTTTCGTACGTCTATCCCCCCAAAACCCATTTGTTTACATTGTTGTTTTTGTAATTTCAACCCCCGTCTGTGAATACGTGTGGCTAACAAAAAAGCATGTTGCTAATGGCCGACCGCGAATCATCTTGCTTTTATGAGTATCGCTGTGTTTAATTATTTTGTGTTTTGTTTTGAATTTGTTTGGTTTTTGTGGAAGTGTGGATTAAAATAAAAAAAATAGTGAAATACACAATAGAGAATACCTAATTCTTGCATCAAAGTCCAATTCATGAACTCACATATACTATAATAGAAATGAGCAGGTGTGTGTGACTTCATGAATTTTTCTGGAAAACAGCTTGTAGGCAGCCGCCCTTCCACTGGAAAGATATATATCTCTGAATTCCATTATCTTTGGTGTGTACATTATCATTTTATGGAAACCCAGCTAGCAATAAAATGTCAAATGACTGGAAGTTTTTATTATCCTTAAAATAACTATGTATTGAATATTCGAAAATTCATCAATGGTTTGATATGGGTCCGCTTTGTTAACAATAATTATTGTGTCCATGTTCCCAGTGTTAGTTCTTAAAGTATTTTTATATGAATTGTCAAATCATTTTGCTGTGATATATCGATATTGGGATTTTCAAATTTATTGTGATAAATCACAAAAATGAATTATATTTACATATAGTTTTAGAACGCAGAAGTGATCGCCATTTTGTGACCGGCTGATTTTCACAATCGAGCACGACAAAAAATCTATTAAAAACAAATATAGATAGGTAAAAATTAAAATTGTACTTCACTCAAAACTTTTGGTTTCCCCCTTAAAAACGTGTAATTAGTGCTATGGAATGATATTGCCCAGATCATTTTGTTGGTGTTTGTAGAAAAAAAAAATATACTTACTTTTGTGTGACATACAAAGTATTGTATTTATATAGGTTGATTTCAGTAGGCAATTTGGATTGTTACTTGATTTTGGGTGTTGACAAATTTTTCTTAAGCTGAAGTTTTGTGTTAATTTATGTTTTTTTTTTTTTTTGTTTATGCAAATAAAAATGATATAATTAACATTAATATAAACACTATTAAAAATGTGTATTCCAGCCTTATAGGATATAATAATCACATTCTTTAAACAAACAGTACCTATATTACCTGCTAAAACATGTAATAATGAGTACAGTATTAAAACAATCCTTGTATTCTAAAGTCATTTTTTTAACTAATAAAAATAGCTAAATGTCTGTTATTTGTTTAATTGTAGCAAGGATAGACCAAACAGTCATGACTTTCGATTCGCAAGGCCCTCCAACCGCTGAAAAAACTGATGTTCAATCAGATGCGGCTTGTTCGGTTGATAATGGAGATGAAATGTAAAATGTTCATAGTTTATGCGAAAGTCTATGTTACATATTCTCTTTTTTTTTGTTTAGGAATCCTGAAAAATTGCTATCATCATTTCCAGTGATGAAATTACGATCTCTAAATCAAAAGATTTCTAATCCAAGATGGGTGGTTCCTGTTTTACCCGAACAGGAGCTTGAACATTTGCTAAATGCAGCTATAACACTTACATTGGCCGGTAAATATGTGTAGTAATAAATAAAGCTTTCTGAAAGGTTTTTTTTTTTTCATAGGATGTGATCATAATTGCGAGCCATGCTTAGATTTTTATAAGAATGCTTTGACAACTTCTTTTATAAAAATACTCACAGACGAAGCTGTAAATTCGTGGAAATATAACATTCACCATTGTATTCTTATAACATGCGGAAAACTTTTGCACTTAATTGCAGTTCACATGAATCGTGATAATCCATATTTATTAGATCTTCTTTCAATAGTGTTAGATCCAAATAACAAATTTAATACCTTTAATATTGCTCGTCAACCGGAGTGTTTTGGTGCCGATGCCGTTTGGGGTGTTTTGGAAGATAACAATAAATTTGCATCAGTACAGCTCGAGCCCAAACGTCCTCGGGGTTGGCTCGTTGATTTAATAAACCGTTTCGGGCAACTGGGTGGTTTCGATAATTTACTAGAACGTTTCAACGCTGGAGTGGCATCAGTTAAAAACAAGCCGTCTTCCACCGAGAATGCGAACAACCCAAAGGATTCTACGATACCGGGAGATGTGAATGCGAATATATCACTTTCGTTTATTTACTACTTAATTCGACCTTTTGGACAGTGTTACGAGCTGCTTACGCCTTTTACAATACAAACATACTTCATGCCTATATGGAAGATTGTCTTGGATCTCTTAGATAGCCTAACGGACTCCGAGCTGAAGCATGAAGCAAAATCTGAGGGGAGAAGTGATCTTATTCATAAGATTGTAAAATCAGCTCGTTGCTTAGCAAGTCGTTTGCCGGACCAAGGCGACCTTATCCGTGACATTGAAATTTTTCGGCTAAAAATGATATTGCGGCTACTTCAAGTTTCGAGTTTTAATGGAAAAATGAATGCATTAAATGAAATCAATAAAGTAATCACAGCAGTTTCTTATTGTTCACATAGAACTCAATTATCACAGGGCCTATCTGACGATGAAATGAACTGGTTAACAGCTGAGCGAATGGCGGTAAGAAATTTAATATTGATCTTATTCAAACAAAAAGTATAATTATATTTGCATTATTCGACGTTAGATATGGATTAAAAAATCCGATGTGTTAGAAATTGTACTGAAGGACTCGTTACATCAACCCCAATATGTTGAAAAGTTGGAGAAAATTATAAGGTTCCTTATAAAGGAGAACGCTTTGACCTTGGATGATCTAGATGCTGTTTGGAAAGCTCAGGCGGGAAAGCATGAAGCAATAGTTAAAAACGTTCATGATTTGCTAGCTAAATTAGCCTGGGATTTTGTACCGGAACAACTGGATCATCTATTCAAATGTTTTCAAGTGAGTAAATGTTATTGTTTATACAAACTAATTCTTATAAGCACTTATGTACATAATGGAATATGCATTACAGGGTTGAATTGAGTTCAACCGCCAGAAAACCACCACTTCTCCCGAAAGTCTGGCAACCATCGTTTAATGGTTGAGAGAAGTTAGGCCTACGGTCCTACGTGGACATGTTTACTAAGTATTAATTTGAAATTATACCTACTGCAAGCGGTTTACGGTACGGTTTTTTTTGCTTAAGCTTCTGCCTTGCCTTAGCTTTATAGAAGCACGTCTATCTGAAAGATCCAATAGGGCAAAATGGTCAGAAAATATAGTTAAGTTGGAAAGTCTAGCCTTTTCTATTGTTTTTAGCAGATGACTTTCTGAATTCTTCTAGATTCTGTATATGCGTATTATAGCATGCTGTAGACATAGTCGTGACTCTTGGGTGATGACTAGGGTCATTTTGTTTATGTGCTTTCGCAAACGATGATGATATAATAGTGAGAAGCACATAAAATTTCTGTGATGCTCAAACGAATTTATAAAATTTCCAACACACGTATCTCCAATTACTATCGAAGTATTTCGAATCCTATGTAGTGGAAAATTTTCATATTGTTCTTTGCGACTTCTTATTAAAAACTCGATCTCTGGAGACAGTCTTTGTAGTCTACTGACTTCTAAAGGCCTACTTTGAGGAGTTTTTGAGATTCATTTATCCAGTCAATTGCATACCAAGACAAATACTTTACGTGATAGAAATATTATTTATTAATTCGATCGGGAACAGAAACCGACGACTAAGACTAATGTGGCCAAAGAATGGTAAATTAGCCAGGTCGTGATTCCCCCCGCGGCTTTCGCTGTTTTGATCACCTCAACTGCTCCGATTGTTGAGTGTCCTTTTCTGAAACCGTGTTGTCTTTCGGATAGGTCTCCTGCAATCTGGATTGCAGTTGTGAGCCGGGGTTTCAACAGCTTTTCTAGTAGTTTGCATGCCGTATCCAACATGCAAAGCGGTCTATAGGCTGCAGGAGAGTTTGGGTCCCCTTTTCCTTTGCTGATTAAAGCTAGGCGTTGTATTTTCCATTTCTTAAAGAAAATCCCTTCTTCCAAGCAGCTGTTGTACATATTCAGAAGAATTTGGGGGCAGGTTTAAGCGATCGCTTTTAGCACTTCCGCTGGAATGCCGTCAGGTCCTGGAGCTCTCTTATTCACCCCTATCGAGATATCCGTTCGGAACGGAATTTTCTTCGATCTGTACGAAATCGGAGAAATTTAATTCGAGGTATCCGTTCTGATACGACTTTCGGAAAACTTCTCCGATGACATATAGCGCACCTTGTCGCATTGCGTGGAACCGCGTTATAACACTTACTTTTGACAGCTACATGGCACATTTTTTCCGAAGCTCTCCGACAACTAATTGATGCGGAATATTTGAATGCGAAATGAACGCGTTTATATGCTCCTTCTATTTTGTTCCGAAACGGATACATCGAACGCAATTTTAGTTCCGATCGGATTTGACTTTCGTATCGGAATTTTTTCCAAACGGATACCTCGATAGGGGTGATTTTGAAGTGTACTCGCTGCTAGTTTCAACTCCTCTTCTGTGAACATCGGGATGTCTTGGACTACAGGAGAGATATCTTGCCCCCTATTAGGATGGGTTGGGAAAAGTGCTTCCACTATCGTCTGCATTGTATCTGCACTCATGGTTGGGGTGGCCGATCTTGCGCCCAACTTGCGCATCACTACTTTATAGCCCAGTCCCCAGGGGTCGCTGTTTACATCTTGGCGGAGTTCCTCCCACTTGCGTCGTTTACTCAGATATATGGCCCTCTTAAGTTCTGTTTTTGCGTTTCTTAACTCTACAAGTGTCTCTTCCGTTGTTTTAGCATGTCTCCTTCTTCCTCTGGTGACCTTGCGCTTGCGTCTAAGGTGCTTAGTGCAGCAATCTCGGTTGTCCACCAGTATATTGGTTTCCTGCGCTCTATCCTATGGGATAGCCGCGGCAATAAGTTGTTACATGCCCGGCAAATAAGCTGCATTGTGGCTTCCGCCTTTGATTCAGCACTTCCAGTCATTTCCGAAATTTCTACTTTTCCATCTTCGATTGTACGAGTAAGGATATCTATGTTAAGCCTATCTACTTTCCAGCGAGGTTCTCAGTTCCAATTTGCCCGGTACGAGCGTTGCTCTATTTGTAGGTCGTAGATGATATATTGGTGGTCGCTGCCCGTGTAATCCTCGATAACCCTCCAGTTAAGAATGTTTGAGGATATTTCTTCTGATGCGAGAGTTATATCTGGAATTGTCTCACCATATCCAGGGCGTCTGAATGTGGATGTGTTGCCATTATTTATCACATTGAGTCCTAACCTAGCGGCCATCTCTAGAATTTTTCGTCCTCTCGAGTCCATTGTAGGCATACCCCACTCTATTGCCTTGGCGTTGAAGTCACCGGCTATAATTACTTTGCCCTCAATTTCACGTAAGGTGTCCTCTAGAGTATTTAGTTTTTCCCGAAAGTCACCAATAGTTTCATTTGACGTAAAATAGCAGCTAACTATTGTGGTTGCCTCATGTTTGATCCAAGCGAAGCCTCTTTCTGCTCCCTGATTTAGTATGGGGACAGTCACTTCGTCTGGTCTCCATTTAGCAACTGTTCCTGTCAAGTCTGTGAGCCATCCTTGTTCGCTTATAATGATTATATCTGTTTACAGATCGAGCCTGAGCTGACTGAGGATATCATTTGCGGTGCGGCTTCTGTGTAGGTTTCCTTGAAGTATTCGCATCATTGTAGCGTTTTATTTTTCGCATCCTGTAGAGGTCTCCTGAAGACCAAACAAGAGCCCGTTCTCGGCACGTGAGATAGTGAGTCCACATTTACATTTAGCTCCTCACATAGATAGCATTTGGCACTTGCTTTACATTCTATTTTCTTGTGACCTCTTTTACCGCAGTTAAAACAGAGCCCTTGTTCCTTTCTATTGAGCCCTTTACACGTTGCTTGTTGATGGCCATATCCGAAGCATCTGGAGCAGCGTATTACTTCCACTCTGCGGCGGATTCTGCAATATACCCAGCCAATTTTAACGCGGGGGATTTTAGTAGTATATTTGCAACTCGCGTGTATACATGAATTAAAGCCATCTGTTGCGATCTATTGATTTTGTTTGGCGCACAGCTTTGATTCTCGTTTCCGTCTCGTCTGGGTTGGATTTGCTACGTATTTCTCGGAGTATTTCCGCATACTGGTCTAGGTTTTTGTGGCCTCTTCGTTTTTTCCTTCTCTTTCAGGCTTAAAGTACCGCCACTACCAGTTAAGGTCTCGTTTTTTGATGGTACCTGGGTCGCTTGTTTTTTAGAGGATTACCTGAGCTCATTCGTCTTTGAAGGGGCTTCCTTTTGAGGTGCTGCCTCTTTCACCGGACTTTTTCCGTTTAATGGAGTTTTTTTTTGCCTCGAGCTGGCCTTTTTTTCCTTACTGCGTGTTTTTCGGGAGGGCTTGATGGTGGCCTCTTTTTTACGCTGGTGTCTACGATATGGTCGACGGAGAACTCTGCGTTGACTGGTCCTTTTGTCGGAGTTTTCGGTTTTCAATAGCAAACCCGATAATATCCAGGGATTCCTCTAGCTCGGAGAGCCTTTTTTTAACTTCCGTGCTGATATTTTTTTGTCTCTCCGCCGCGTTTCGCATCTTCATTAATATGTCTTTGCATTTCTGCACCTCCTGTTCCATAGTGCCTATGAGTATCGCACCTTTACGTTCTCCCTCAGCGGCTTTGGGTACGGGTTGTAGCGGGCTCTCTACCCCTCTGGGTTCAGAGTAGTTTTTGGCAGATTGCTGTAACATCCATCTAAATGAACTTCCTACCGCTCCTACCGGTGTCCCGTCCTGGGCCTTCCTTGACTCTGTTGATGTTGGGGTACTCCCATCTCTCTTCTGCTCAACGGCGTGTCGATTTTCAGTGGCGGTGAACGAATTATCGCAGATCTCCGCCTGAACGGACCCTCTATCATTTCCTGGTTTCGATAAGCTTTAATTTTTTTGTTTTTCGTCTTCTTTATTCTGTTCTGCTTTGTTTTGTTCCATGTTTTTTTTTTTTAACTTGGATCCCACGAGTACGGGGGAAAGGATGTCGACCACGTCATAGCCCCCACTAACGTGGTAGGGCATTTATTACAACCAGAGGTCACCAGATATCTGGAGGGCTCCGCTAGCGATGCTGTTTTATTTTTACATCCCCAGCACCATTCAGGCCTCGGCACGGGTCGCTTTTCGTCTTGCCTTGGGATGGGATTTTAGTCGCCTTCTACGACAGGCATACCTTTCCACGGGAACATTCTTACCCCTGTCCCGTTGGGGGAACATAGTAACATAGTAAACATAACAAACTACTTATTAGGTATGTTTAAAAAAAAAATTTCAAAATTGTTGACAACAACAATTTGCTTGGAAAATAATTAAAACTAGTATCGCTTGTGGTCGAAAATCGACCATACCTTTTATAAGAATGTATACTAAAAAACGTACTTCTGTTATTCTCGTTATTCTCGTTATTTATTTATGTTTTTTTATAAACGAAAAGAAAAGAGCGACATCTATAATACATGGAAAAATAAAGTGCACGACTGGGTCGAACGAAACTTTCTTATGGACATAGAATCCCTTATTTCTGAGTATGTTTAGCAGTTCATTTACTACGATACACCATAGCAGGGCGATAGAACACCGCTCTTGCCCCCAGAGTTTTGACAGAATCATATTAAGAATGCTAATTATCTTTTAAATGTATTTTGGTCAAAATAGTTATAGCGGTTTTTTGTAAAATTTGCCAGACAAAACAGTACCAAATATTGCAATGTTTTATTTGAAAAATACTATTGCGTCACTATTTAGTTGTGAAAACCGATTATAAGTAATTGTTCGGGATGTAAGCATTGCTTCGTTTTTTAAGTTTTATCGAAATCTAGATGGGATTTTCGATATATGAGTGACATCCATTTAACTCAAAGTTTGCATTTTGGTCAAAATCGTTATCGCCGTTTTACGGTAAACATAAAAAAACTAAATTAAAAAAAAAGACAGGCACCCGGGAGTGCCGACAGAAGTTATTACTTGAACAATTACGTGTGCATTTTTCAAATCGGCAGGAAATGCTTTCAAATGAAGTGTTTCTTTATTGATTATTATAAACTACTACTACAAATCTTATATTACAATTTTCACTTTTATTTAATGCGCCATTGTACATAAAAAATAATGCATATTATTTTACAAAAAATATTGCAATATATTGCTTAAAACGTACATTTACAAATACATACATGAAATATTGAATTTAATAATTAATTGGTATTCTTTGAAATGAATACCAATGAAATTTATGAATTTTCATCTAAAAAAATTATACATACCTACATTTTACAATTTCAATTGTAAATGAGATATCCTGTCTTTCTAGCTGCATACAACCATGCTCACATACAAAGTTTCATTGAGATCGGCAGAGTTTCTCAGAAAATGCACAACAGCGCCACCTATCGGGTCAAAAATTATCCTATCTTTCTAGCTGCATACAAACATGCACACATACAAAGTTTCATTGAGATCGGTTGAGTTTCTCAAAAAATCGACAACAGCGCCACCTATCGGGTCCAAAACTATCCTATATTTCTAGCTGCATACAACCATGCACACAAACTAAGTTTCATTGAGATCGGTTGAGTTTCTCAAAAAATCGACAACAGCGCCACCTATCAGGTCCAAAACTATCCTATCTTTCTAGCTGCATACAACCATGCACACGAACAAAGTTTCATTGAGATCGATTGAGTTTCTCAGAAAATGGACAACAGCGCCATTGGGTGTCGGTTTTTCGGTGACGATGACGCGGTGTCGTACATAAAGGTAACGCGAATTAATTTCTTCCCATCTAAAAGTGCCCAACGCGCCTAAAGAATACTGTTTTCAAAAATCCATAGTACGATAATAAGAGAAAAACTGAGTTTGCTATTAAGTTATAAATGACCACATTACCTTAGAAATTATTTTTTGTTACAATCGTATGGAGCGTTTTCGAGATATGTCGAAATTTCAATAGTACCGTTGTTCGAATGTTTAGCCAAAAACTGGGTACGCAGTCATGGTGACCTCACCTACTTAAGCTTAAATATCAATTTTGGTGGAAATCTTTAGAGCCGTTTTCGATCAAATCAAACTGGTACGAAAATTGAATATAGGAAGTACCATTAATATTGAGTTTACCTTGCAAAAAAAAAAAAACACCTCCCGAACTGTAAGCCCAAAAACTCCAAATCCGAGGTTTGAACGTAATCCGGGAAGCCGTTTAGGCTGTAAGCCTGTGGAAGGACGGACAGACCGACAGACCGGACCGAATTTTGCAATCCACTTTTTTGATTTCCTCTATCATCGTTATATCAAAATTGATTAATATCTCGAGTCCGAAATTTTGCACAAAAATAATATCTTTCTCTTACTATCTACGTCTACGTAATGGAGAAAGTTAAAAAATACGTAAATGTTTCCATCGGAAACAGATTCTAACCTAAAATGATTTATGTTTTTAATAGGTACGTTACTATGGTAATAATATTATAGTGGCGACAAAAAATAATAAATAATTCCCCTTAATAAATTTCTTACAATTATTGCTTATTTTTAGGGGCAGGTAAATTGCATACCTTTCTGGGTAAATGATTCTCTTCAACAGGTTCTAATCTTAGATGATTAATACGTTACTATGGAAACATGACAGCGAAAACTTATTGTCACCAAAATCCTTTAGTACCTGTTTTGTATGGGGAAGTCTTAACTTAATTTTACCAGTCTTAATGGCGACATATACCCACGATTTTGTGTTTGTGCACATCTATGGCACAGCACCTTTCAAATAAGATAAGTTTCATTCTCCTCATTTCATATTAAATGCCAAAAAAGCGTACGGAAAGCTTGGATGTTCACGTATTAATATAATGATGATAATTGACAACAATAAATTGCTTTTGAAATTTTTTTTGGTTTTTTGTTTTGGAAGTGTCAATATCAATACTCGATATCTATCGAGTTTATTTTTTTTTTTTTTCAAAGTGTTTTTCCCCATGTAAAACGAAATGTGTGCCTACAACGCCACCTGTTGAGAATTTTCCGACTTTTATTTTTCCTAAACCATCCCTGATTCAAGACGAAAAATCCTTCAAATCGGTTAAGCAGTCCTCGAGCCTTTACCCGACTAACAGCAATTGATTTTTTATATATACATATATAGACTAGCTGTACCCCCCGGCTTCGCCCGTGCAAAATGTGGTTTCAGAACAGTTGATGGAAAAATAAGATCTAAGAAATTTGCGATCTTGTACGGGGTGTATATGCTCTATAGGCCTGTGAAAAGTGCACCAAAATATTCAGTAGTTTCTAAGATTTTTGCATTTAAAGACATGCAGTCATTTCATTTCATTTTAAGTCGAACAGAACTACACCAATTTTATTTATAAGATTTATATTTGTAATAAATGGGGAGATTTTTTATTAAAAAAATTGGTGCATAGTTCTTTTACCTCGGAGCATTCAAAAATAAAGTGGTTAGTTGTTAAGATACGACCGGATTGGCAAAGGCTGCAAATGAGTGGGTTTTCCTTGGTGAGCAAGTGGTTGTGGGAGCATCTGTTCATATGAGTTATTGTTTTAGTTAGGTATGTAAGGTTGATGCCAGGATCTCTGTTTCTAGACGAGTAAATAGTCTATCTGGTAAGATTTTCAGTCCAGATAAGGTCAGTTGGGCAGTTGGATCCTTCAAACCTTTTAAAGCACCTGGTGGTGACGGCATATTCCCAGCCCTTTTTCAGAGGGTGATTGACGCCATACTGCCAGCAATTACAACCTTATTTAGGGCTGGTTACAATTGGGGATACATTCCTGCCACTTGGAGACAAGTGAACGTAATATTCATTCCCAAAAATGGCAACAGGCTGATCTGATGGCTGCGTCATAAGTTACTTTTAGTGTTTGAAGGGTCGATTTGCTGCATTTTCCATAGACAGTCGATCTTAGATAATACTAGCAACTTCGTACGCGGCGTGAGACTGTGTAATTTCGAATAAAAGAGATAATAATAGTCACAGGCCTGAGTCATACCACCGATACCAGCAAATTCGGCATAACTAATTTCTTTGGTGTAGTAAAATTCACTTCTGATTTCATTTACCCACGGAGTATATGTGTTTCTTTATAGCGATGGGGTCCGATATTTTTCATCCGTTTTCTGTGATCTAACTCGTCTCATTTTTCTATATCTTGAGCTTCGAGAAAGATTTGACCATTTCCTCGGCGGCATAGGTATTTGTTTAAAATCAACAGTCTAGCTAAAACAAAGCGGTGGACATTGTCAATGTGAAA
Source organism: Cheilosia vernalis (assembly GCA_949126925.1). Lineage (NCBI taxonomy): Eukaryota > Metazoa > Arthropoda > Insecta > Diptera > Syrphidae > Cheilosia > Cheilosia vernalis. Next base: position 50,624,946 of record OX421358.1, read on the forward strand.
CAATAAATCAAACAAATCTATTTACCTAAAACACCAATTTAAGAAAATTAAATTCAACAGCGTAACTACTAAAGTTCCACTTCCTTACTGTAGGTATTAACCTATTAACGAAGGTAATATGTAATATCAAAACAACCTCTAAAACAAAAGCCTTAACGGAAATTTGTATCCACACCAAAAATAAATCAAACAACATAATTCACCTATATCGCCTTTAATTCTTGATACTGATACTGTAGGTATCACCGAAGGTACTATAACAACCGTTAAAACAAAAACCTTTAACTCAATTTCTATATACACCACCATATGTACGTCCATCAGCGCACGTCCGTCATCAGCCACCTACGCATTTCCTCAGAAACACATTGTCGCTGTTGATTACATACACATTCACGTCGCATACGGCATAATTCTCTTTCGTTTCACTTAATTCGGAGAAAACACCACGCAGTTTTTTTTCCTATGAACGTGCTTGTGCGATGTGCGCCACCCCAACCACCCCAAAGCAGAACAACGATCACGAACCGCGGCTGCTGATAATGTTCGATTTGAGAAAATAAATTTATTTTTTTCAAGTTAGATTTTAGGCTGTAGCTCAGCTTCTAGAGGACATAGAAAGCGTATTGATGGCTTGAAATAACTATGAAAGTGTTGGCTCTCCTAAGTATTTTATTTTGTTTGCATCGATTTAGAATTGTTTGAGTAATGGCGAGCTAAAGGCAGTAAAGTCAGAAAAAAAAAACACATTTTGGTCAAAAAAGCTCCCAAAAATAGGCATGACAATGAAAGGAATAGCCTATGTCCTTCTCAGAATCTTAACTAACATTTCAAAAAAAGTTTCCGCGAACATATGAACACGGCTACAGTTTTATTATATGTATAGATTATGGATCTAACTGCATGAACAACTGAGTTGACATGGACCAGACTATTTTTGGAAGCTTTCTTTAATTATTTAATTTAATTAAGTTTTTTTTTTTTCAATGTAGCGAAGCATATAGAAGCAAATACGAAAGAAACTAATGTCGTTTTCCATTGGGCAAAAAGAAGCGTCCGGGAGAGTCCGGAATCGAAAAAAGCACTTCTGAAACTGTTCCATTGGCACAAAAAATACTCTTCTGGTGATTCTGAGGAGAGAATTTCGCTTCTGGATTTGAAGTCAGAATCCACTCAAGAAGCACTCACACCAGTGTAGTTTGTGTATTTTATACAGGTCAACTGACAGCTGCCGTAGATTATTTTTTGGCATTTCACCAATTAGATTAGATTAGATTAAAAGGCGGGAGAGCCTACGAGGGGCTCTGGCACTGCGGCTACTTAGAGGAGCCTATTGTGCCTTCCCTTATAGTTCCTAGAGCCATCTTTTTACTCCAGAGGCAGTCAGGAAGACAAGTATCTTCTCTGGGTGTATGTCAGCAAGGGATGCTGGATTAACGAATTCATCCCCTAGGATGTCTTTCCTAAGACGATGAAGAGCCGGACAGTCAGTGAGCATGTTGAGAGAGGACTCGTCACTCTCAAGACAGAGTCTGCAGATTGGATCCGGTGAGATGCCAATGCGGTAAAGGTGTTTTTTCACTAGACCGTGGCCACTTATTATTCCTGTTAGGATTCTCAGGTTGTTTTTGCCCAGATTAATTAGAAACTGTGATTTACTGGGGGAATATTTAGGGAAAATTTTTTTGGTGCAATTCTGCCCAACTGTGTTTTGCTAGATCTCGTTTGATTCGGTATGAAATAGGATCCTAGTATAGTTCCTGAAGAGGTTTTTGCTGACTCCGCAGAAGGGTTCAGGTCCGATAAGTGGAGAGGATGCTCCTATTTTAGCCAGTGAGTCGGCTGATTCGTTGCCCTCAAATCCTCTATGGGCTGGGATCCAGTGGAGGATGACTAGGTTTTTCTTAGAAAGTTCATAGATGATAGTGAATGTTTCTAGGATTAGTTTGGATTTTATGACCGATGAGTCAAGAGCTTTGAGAGCTGCTTGGCTATCAGAAAATATAAATATGGTTTTACCCCTAGTTCTAGAACTTAGATTTATTCTAGCGCAGTGGTAAATCGCAAGGACTTCAGCTTGAAATATGGATAAGTTTTTCCCAAGGCTAACTGAAAAGTTCACCTGGGGCGTCTCGCTGTGTATTCCAGAGCCAGTCCCTGACTCCATCTTAGAGCCGTCTGTATACCAGATGATGTCAAGATGTGAAGGATTAGGTTTGTATTTTTCCCATTCTTCCCTAGGGGGAATGATTATGGAGAAGTTTTTATGGAAGCCATATTTAGGTAGCATGTCATCCAGAGGCATGCTGAATGGACTTGAAGGATCCATGTTGTCAAGTAAAGACAGATGACCTCGCTGGTATGAATAGAGGTCAAAGTTGTTCGAATGGAACAGGCGGTGGATGCTTAGTCTGGCCTCCATTTGAATGTACTTATGAAGAGGTGTTAGACCTAGGATGACATTTAGTGCCATTGTCGGGGTAGAGCGTAGGCAGCCCGTCATGCAGTTCCCAGCTATACGTTGAACTCGCTCTAGCTTTTTGACTGTGGTGACTTCGCTAGTCTTCGTCCACCAGACCACGGCAGCATAGGTCATCGCTGGTCTTACAACAAGCGAATAAAGCCAGTAGATCATCCGAGGTCTTACACCCCAGTTATTACCGCAGACTCGACGACAGATCCATAGAGATCTAGTGGCTCTGTTTACGGTGCGTTCAATTTGCTGGTTCCATGATAGTTTGCTGTCAAGGATAATTCCCATGTATTTGGCCTCTCGAGAGAATTCAATGGTTTCGCCGAACATAGTAGGACGAATAAGGAGATCCAATTTTCTTCGTTTTGTAAAGGGGACAATGGTTGTCTTTTTTGGATTAACAGAAAGACCTTCTTTGATGCACCATCTCTGAACAACAGACAAGGCGAATTGCAGTATTTCTGAAACCGTGCTTTCGAATTTGCCACTGACAACGATTGCTACGTCGTCGGCATATCCTATGGCATAGATTCCCTGATTTGTCAAGGATTGAAGTAAATCGTCAATGACAAGGGACCATAGAAGGGGCGAGAGAACACCCCCCTGAGGACACCCTCTAGTTGTGAGTGCCGAGATTTCCACATCATCAATGCGGGTCTGAATTATTCTACCATTCAGCATTGACATTATCCATCTTCCTATTACTTAGCGGAAAAGATTTCAGGGCTACATCTCTTATGTGTCTATCAATTAGTTTTTCCATGCTTTTTAAAATGAAAGACATGAGACTGATGGGGCGATAGGTAAGTAATTAACTGTTACTTTTCGCCAGGCTTCCGGTATGTGACTATAGGCCAGACTACAGCTAAATAGTTTAGTGAAGATGGGTGCAAGAACATCAACTCCCTGCTGCAGAAGTGCCGGAAATATGCCGTCTTCTCCTGCTGCTTTATACGGCTTCAGGGAAGTTATGGCCCATTTGATGGCGTTCTGATTGCAGATTTGTTTTGCAGTTTTCCAGTCCTCCCTCGTCGGCAGGCAGATCCGCTCGAGTTGGGGGGATAGGTTTAAAGAGAGAGGATCAATTAAATTTGATCCAGGAAAGTGAGTTCTAAGAAGGAGATGCAGTGTCTCTTCCTTATTTTGTGTTTGACGTCCGTTCTCATCGACAAGTGTGCCTAATGAGATGGTTCTGTCAGAGGCAAGAACTTTATGAAGTCGGCAGCTGGAAGGAATATCAGAGATTTCCTCACAGAACCGTCTGAATGATTCTTTTTTTAGCCTTTTTAATTTCTTTGTTGTAGTTGGTGAGAGCACTAGAGTAGGTTTGCCAGTCGCCATTGCGTTTAGCTTTGTTGAATAGTTTCCTTACTCTGGATCTCTGCTTTTCAAGATCTTTGCTCCACCAAATGGTTTCCCTTTTAAGCCTTTTGGACTTTAGGGAGCAATTTTCCTCGAAGGCAGATATATGTAATAGAAGATCTTACCAATTCGGCAGAGTGTTCTAGTTTATTTTTAGTGTCAATTCGGGATATTTTTCCGTTGAGTGACTGACTTAGGTGCTCTTTATAAGAGGGCCAGTCAGTGTTTCTCTTTGGACGGAATGTTGCAATAGTTGTATTGGTTGGTGGTCAGAACATGAAGGTTCGGAAGACACATGCCAGTTGGAAATTAGGTGGTGAAGTGAGGGAGAAGCTAGGGTTAAATCCAGAACTTCTCTTCTAATTACATTAATGAAGGTTGGTTCCCTCCCGATATTGCATATATGTATATAAATTATTGCATGTAATAAAATCAATTAAGGACTCACCTCGATTGTTGATGTCTGAGCTCCCCCAGATTGTGTGATGCGCGTTTGCATCGCAGTCGAGAACAATTTCTGTCCTGGTACGCTGCGAATACCTGAGCAGGTTCTCTACTTCTGCTGGAGGGCAAACGGTTGATTCTCCAGGGAAATATGCAGAAGCAATAATAACTTCCTTGGTGTTGTTAATTTGCACAATGGCAGCCGTTAAGTCACTGGAAATGAACTTTGTCAATGGGAAGAAATTCATGTTATTAGCAAAAATAATACATGTTCTAGGTCTATTGGAACAGGTGGAGTGAAGAATCCTACCTTTAGGTGGTTCATCTGAAACATTAAATTCGGACTGATTTAATTGTTTAAAATTCGTAATATAAGTTAACTTGCCTGGAGGTTTGCGCTCACGACAGCTAGGCCTTTGATTTACAAAATTTGTATGCTGTCTGAGCGCTGTTGAACTTTCTTCTTTACACACAGACTCAAAAATTTAAAATATCGATACAGCATCGCCATCTTCCTTGAATCCCTCTAGCGGTGTCAAACGAATCAGCTGACTGATGATCATCTCTGCTAGGAGTTTTAAATAAGTCCCCTTCTGCAACTGGGCTGGAATCGGCTAAGGTGATGGTTGATTGTCAATTTTTTGATCGTCGTTTTTGATTATCAACTCTTCTTTGCTCTGCGATCACTAAAAAATGATTGATTATTGGCAGCACTTAGAATTTTTGACGTCACTTCCTTGCCGACGATGTCATGTTGATAAATATTTGAAGTGTTTTTTTTTGTTGTGAACATTGTAAGTGAATTTGAGAATAATAATATTTCACAAATTACAATAAATTTGCTTATTTTTTTTAAGGTCTCAAGCTAATAAAGAGCAAATACGGATCCTTTCCTGATTTATGCATTTATACTATGCCTTCATTTCCGATTGAAGAACATGTTCTCATTTTCCATTGGCCTTAAAATCATGATATGATTTCCATCAACACTTTAACTGCAAATTTAAAATAGCCACCACCCCCAAAGAAGATTTAAGATTGCAGCCAATTGAGGGAACATACTAGAGATAGTAAATCAACCAGTCCCAAAACAAGGTTTCTTCTTAATAGTTGGACTTTTCTGTAATTATATTCTTCATTTCTGTAGAAAAGTTCCAATGAAGTAAACATTGCACTTCACGAATTTTCAAATTTCACTTTTGTATTTTAATTTATTTAATATATATTCTTTTTCACTAAAGTATTTAATTTATTTGGAGTCGAAGCCGAGGTGCATACCTGTGAAAATGCCACAAATGTATGAAAGCGACACCTAAATAGCTGTCACATGAAATTGATCGCAAAAAAGCGATTGTCATTTAGATAATCACCTTACGCAGACGTAAATCTATGATTTTGACTGTCAACTACAACCTATTACCCCTAGTGTCTGCTTCCGTGTCATGTCTGCCGTTTTCCTGCAAGGGGTTTTAAATAAGTCCCATTATAACGGGTGATTTTTTAGCTGGTTTGGTTTTGGCAACACTGGTTTTGACAGCTGACGTGTGTTTAGTACCTTGTGTCACTGTCAAACAGCTTCAGTTTGGTTTGCAATTTAACCATGGATCGTCTTACAAATGAACAACGCTTGCAAATTATTGAATTTTACTATCAAAATTCGTGCTCGGTTCGAAATGTTCATCGCGCGCTGCTTCCATTTTATGTTGTGTTCAGCGATGAGGCTCATTTTTGGTTGAATGGGTACGTAAATAAGCAAAATTGCCGCATTTGGAGTGAAGATCAGCCAGAAGCATTGCAACAGCTACCAATGTATCCCGAAAAAGCCACTGTTTGGTGCGGTTTATGGGCCGGCGGCATTATTGGGCCATATTTCTTCAAAGATGATGCGAATCGCAGCGTTACTGTCAATGGTGAACGCTACCGAGCGATGATAACAAACTTTTTTTTGCCCGAAATGGAAGTTCTTGACTTGCATGATATGTGGTTTCAACAAGACGGTGCCACATGCCACACAGCACGCGAAACAATGGCGCAATTGCGAGGCGAGTTTGGTGAACAGTTAATTTTACGTTTCGGGCCGGTCAATTGGCCGCCTAGATCGTGCGATTTGATTAGATTATTTTTTGTGGGGGTATGTCAAGGCTAATGTGTATAGGGACAAGCCCGCTTCGATTGACGCACTGGAAGCCAACATCCATGCATTCATTCGTGAGATACCGGCCGATATGTGTGAAAGAGTATGCCAAAATTGGACCCAGCGGATGGGCTACCTGAGACGCAGCCGCGGTCAACATTTGCATGAAATTATCTTTAAACATTAAATTGCAAGGTTCAAACTATCGATTCAAATAAATATTTCATTCATTTTTTCGAATTTTTTGTGTTTTTTTTTTAAAAAAAAGTTCTAAACCTCTTAAAAAATCACCCGTTACAACTGATATCTCCTTCCTGATTGTCAATGGGGTTTTAAATGCGTCCTCTTTACAATCAGTTAGTTTATTACAGCGTTAAGCTTGATGGCAATTTTGACTCGTCAAATTTAACATTAGGAGCAATCACTATTTTTCGATCCTTGGGATCCTACAACCGATATCTCCATTGATAGCGTAACCATCCATTACCATCCCCTTGCTTTTAGCGTCAAATTTCGACCGTTTCTGTTTTGGTAACAGCGAATATGCTTGGCAGCCAAATATTCTCCATTTTCCAACGTCTGTTTTGACACCATACCATACCTCAGCTGGAGTTATATTTATTAAATTTCTCGTAGGGCATCGATTTATTAAATACGTTGCTGTTAGCTGTTAGCTTCTCCCCACTTATCTTTTCCCAATTCCGACTCAACGATCATGGCTATTGCTCTTTCTACTACACTTTGGTTGAACGGCTCTGCAACACCATTCTGCTTCGGACAGTAACGGTTTTCTCCAATTCTATCCCTTTTTCAGTATAAAAATTCCTTTGTTCATTTGATAAGTACTCTCTGCCTCTGTCGCACCTGAGATGCACAATATTGCAACCGAACTTTGCTGTCACATGGTTGTGGAAATTGTTGAAACACTTGAAAAAATCAGTGCCTTGATTTTGTGCGGCGATGTCGCTAGGGAACGTTCCGAATCGGATTTGAATGTGTGAGTGAGCCGCGCGCTGTGACCAACGTGACCGTTGTGCGATAATTTCGCACTTTTTCGAAGACTTGTGCGAAAATTCTTAAATTCCAGAGTAGCTTTAGAAATGACACTTCTTTCTTTCACCGTTTGCTACTTTTCAGAATTTGGCAATCTCCTGGATTGTTAGATAATGGTTATACATTTTAGTTTTAGTTTTACAATACAACATAGACTGTAAATAGATCACTCTCTCATCCAACACACTAACCACTAAGCCACTGCGCCACAATTATTACAGGAATTGAAAATTCTTGCAGTGAACTGTCACCCTTTATTCACAATCCACATACAACATTAGCGGATCAACAAACCCACGAATGAAAAAATTCTATCGAAGTTAACATTGAACCATGATTGCAGTGATTGAAGTCAAAAATATTCGCTAAAATGTGAATTTTTCAACTAATAAAAAGGAACAAAGGAACAACAAATTGTATTACACAACTTGGGGATATTTATATGGAAAACTTCCCGAGTTGTGTTCAACTTCGAGTGAATAAAATGGGCCTTAGTGTACTCGAAAAAGGCACCAAATTGACTCACAGCGGTCACTACCTAAAAGGGTTGCGTGTGGGAAAGCTCGTCTGGAATTTCCAGAAACAAAGCGATATAAGAACAGGAAATATTGGAAGGTGTCAGTTCGCGATATCACTCACACATTTTTAGAATCCGCCTATACGTGAACCCTTTCCGACACCGCCATTGCGGAAAAAACCGCACAAAATCAAGGCACAGATTTTTTTTTATTAAGTTAACAAAAGCGAAATGGCTGTAGACGTCGAATAAGCTGACAAAATACCTTTGCCCGTCATACGTACATGGTGTAATTGGACCGCACACATCTGAATGGATTCTTTCAAGTTTTCTGTAGTAGCTGGTCTCTAACGTGAGTAACGCAACTCCGTTTTTTTCCCTTTGGCACATGGAACACATGCCACATTTTCTTTACCAACCTCCAATCCGGTTACCATCCTCTTATAAATTTACTGTTTTATTGGAATCGGCTAAGGCAGTGTTTTTCAAACTTTTTGAGTACGCGGCCCCTTTGTTAAGAAGCAAATTTTTGCCGACCCCCCCACATTATAATGTGTTAGCTATTTAAAAACCTTTTACACTGAAGCCTTTCCAAACCCGGTTTAATTACACAAATTTAATACGTGATGAAATTTTTTCCCGTATTGCCAAAAATAAAAAAAAAAAAAATTTAGCCGTTGTTGAGAATCTTATTTTGCCTGCGTCCTTGGATATGGTTGAAATTATTTTGGGTAAACAGGAGGCAGATGAGCTTAAAAATATACCACTTTCTGATAATACAATTGAGCGGAGAAAAAGTTTTGCAGAGTAATTAATCGAAAAATTAAAGAAGAGTCCACATTTTGCGTTGCAACTAGATGAATCTAGTGATTTTGCAGACTGTGCACAGTTTGTGGCATTTGTTCATTTTGAAGAAGAAGAAAACATTGAAGAAGAAATTTTATTTTGCGAAGCTCTTCCTGATAATACTACTGGCCAGTGTTTGTACGAAGGCTGTCGCGACTAGGAGATTGATTGGACGATGTAATGCTTTGTGAACTCTATTAAAAGCAAGACCTTGCTAAGTCGGCTGTTTAGGATCATATGCGATGAATGGGTTCACTCCATCAAAATCTCCTTTATCACACAGAGGTCAGATGGCTGTCAAAAGGAAAGGTATTGACACGAGTTCTGGAATTAAAAGCTGAATTATTGATGTTCTTATACAAGTTCCAAAATCGGGAAATTCGAATCATTTTTCTGACCCCACCTGGCTTTTAAACTTATCATTTCTCGCTGATCTTTTTAACCACTTAAACATATTTAATAAAGGACTCCAAGGGAGGGATGAAACCATTATAACTGCAAAAGACAAAATCAGAGGATTCCACGCAAAACTTCCTTTGCGGTCAGACTTTTTACAACAACAAAAAATCGATTATCATCAGATGAATCGATTTCAGTAAGCTCTCATATTCGTCTTATGGTACAGAGTTTACATAACTTAGAGAAGAGATTGTTAAGCTACTTTCCAGAACTGGATTCTGAATGTTGAAATGAACAAAGATAATTATTAAATCTATTTTTGACTATGTATGTCAGTCAAACTCGCCGATCTACCATCGTTAAAGATAAAAGAAAACCTTATGGTTTTAGCCGCAGATGGCATGCTAAGAATGAAATTATATTTAGAAACTATTGATAATTTCTGGATAAAGAGAAGAGAAGAGTATCCTGAGCTGAGATAAATAGAAGAGGATTGTATCCTGAGCTGGTAAACGAGGCTTTGAGGTTGTTACTGACATTCGCCACTTCATACCTGTGTGAAGTCACATTCTCTTCAATGTTTGACATTACATAATACTAAGAAGAGAAACAGGCTAAATTTGGAAATTGATTTAATCTTACAAGATAGTGTCAAAGATTAATCCAACATTTCAACGTTTATTAAAAAACAAACAGGCACATGTCGCACGAAAAAAGTTTGTGTTTTATATTATTTTTTTAGCACAGGACTTTTGTTTATTAATCTTACCGGCTTTCAACCGCGACCCCCATTGGAACTCTTGGCGACCCCCTAGCTTTACGTCCACATAAGCTGATTATCAAATTCACAATCGCATTTTTGCGATCAATTTCATGTGACAGTTTTTTTATTTATTTTTAGATTAGATTTTTATTCTCAAAATTTATTACAAAATATTAGATAAATGTTTTTACAATTCAAAATAATCTTGATATGAATTAGAGAAAAGTTAGTGACATTTTAATTTTAAGGAAATAAAAATTGTGGTAGTGTCACATTATATAGATTAATACAGTGTGGGGTGAACAATAGGTACAATTAGTATGTAAATAGGTATGTAAATGCAAGAAACAAAAAATGAAAGTGACGAACAAAAGGCACAATTATACAATTTTAAGACGACATAATTTTAAAGTGGATTCGGTGATGAAGTGCAACGGAATTTCGATTTCATTAAGGTTAATATTCAAAAGCCACAGTTTTACTTTAAACAAAAAGATTCTCAGTGTTTCAATGATTCGAATGTCTTCAGTGTGTTAACTAATTTACAAGATACTATTGTGTAAAAAATTGCGAAAAGTAGGTATGCTAACCAGGGAACTTGAATTGCTTCGAAGGTTGCGGTTATCATTGATGGGGCTCCGTAAGTACCCAAATCTAATAAAAAAAATTTTAAGTACTGGCAGAATTTTCAGATTATTAAAAAGGATTTGTCCTTTTGGGCTAAGTGGAATAAAAAGCATATTTTCCTGATAACATATTTTTGTAGAACAGTTAGTTTTTGTATTTTATGAAAGTGAGTACCAACCCAGCAGCTTATACAATATTGTAACCTCGAATGGAATATTCCAAAGTAAATATTTTTTAGGATGCTTCTAGAGCAGTAATTTTGAAGTCGATAGAAGTTACGCAGAGTAGATTGAAAAATATATGGTCACAGCAGCGTAGATTTTGATCAATTACGACACCTAAGTACTTACAGTTCTTAACTATTTCAATATAGTCTAAGAGCCAGCTTAAATCTGACAACACATATTTTACGGTGGCTGAAATTTTGTCAAGCGAGACTGCTTTACCCACTAAACAAGCTATGGGTACTAGCTAGGCCCGGTCGCGGTAGGTTTAGGGTCCCTCAGGTGGGACAGGTATCAAAATTATGTCAATATTTAAAGTATTTTACGGCTGCTGCCATTTTACATAGTATGTCATAATATACCTCTACCAGAACTGAGAAATAACAATGGCTGCCAATTTCAGAGGTTTTAACAGCACGGCAGCCACTTTTCAAAATTTGAAAAAAAAAAAAAAAAAAAAAAAAAAAATTTTAAAAGTATTTTACGATTTCTTAAATTTATATATGTTATTTAATTAACTATTTTAAGCATATATTAAACATGGCTGCCATTTTTTCCGGTTGCAAATATCCGGCTGACAGCGAAACCTTAACTGCAGCCCGTGCATCCACAATTCAGCAGGCTAAATCTGCGGCAATTAGCTGCATGAATGGCAATGTTAATTTCGGGAGATTCCTTGGCAGTAAGGCTAAAGAGCATGAGCTTCGTTTTACTGCTTACTTTTAATTTATGTTGCGCAAACCATAGTCTTAACAGATGTACATCATGATTGATCTCAGCAATTAGGTTAAAAAGATTATCTGAGCCATACGCAAACGCGAAGTCGTCAGCAAAAGCCTTTAGCTTACCTATAAAGGGAAGACTGAAGGCCGAGTTAACATATATTAAGAACCAAGGCCCAAGGCTCGAAATCCTGCTCGGTGCAGTTCCACCATGTCAAAAGCTTTGGTTATATCTACGAAAAGACCGGCACAAGTTTTCTTGTCGTCAAGACCCTTATAAATATACTGACAGAAATCTAGTAGGGCATCTTCGGTAGAAAGTTTTTGTCTAAAACCAAATTTGTTTTCGCTAAAAAAGTTAATGTTAGAGAGAAATTTCAAAACTCTATTTTTTATCGCTTTCTCAAAAATTTAAGATATTGCAGAGAGTATGGAAATCGGTCTGTAATTCAATTTATCTTTTCTATTGCCTTTCTTGAAGATAGGAATCACATTCTTTTTAACAATTCAGGAAATGTACCCGAGAAGATGCTTAAATTGAACAGGTGAGCCAAAACATCAACCACATTGAATGCGATTCTTTTTAGGGTGGAATTGGAAATACCGTCGTCACCACAAGAATTTTAATTTTTAAAGAATTGATAATTTTTAGTAATTCTAATTTTTAAAGAATTGATAATTTTTAGTAATTCTAATCCAGAGATGTTATTAAAAAACGAAGCTTTTACTTAGATGATTATTTAGATGTCGCTTTCATACATTTGTGTTATTTTCATAGGTATGCACCTCGGCTTCGACTCCAAATAAATTATACTTTCATGAAAAAAAGAATATAATATAATAAATAAATTGAAATAAAAAAGTGAAATTTTTAAATTCGTGCAGTGCAATGTTTACTTCGTTGGAACTTTTTAAAATAATTAAAACAAAGTCCAACTATTAAAAACAAACCTGACAAATAAAACAAATATCTTGGATCTTCCAAACCCGGTGTAATTATGTATATATATATATATTCATTGTTGATTGGTGGCATTTATTTTTGTGCATTTTAAATTTTTGGTAAACTTTTATTAAAAAAAGCGTTTGTGTTTGTTTTGGGACTGGTTTATTTCAACCAACTCAACGCATGTTCCACCCATCCTTCAATTGGCTGCAACTTTAAATCTTCTTAGGTAGTGGCTCTTTTAAATTTGCCCTTTAAATTTTGCATTAAAAGGTTAAAGGGCTGATCGAACTCATATCATGATTATGAGGCCAATGGAAAATGAGAACATGTTCTTCAATCGGAAGTTGTATAAATGCATAAATGTGGAAAAGATCCGTATTTGCTCTTTATTAGCTTGAGACGTTGAAAAAAAAAAAAAAACTAATTTGGTGTAATTTTTGAACATATTATTACATTATTCTCAAATTCACTTACAATTTTCGCAAAAGAAGAAACACTTCGAATATGTATCAGCTACTCGGCAAGGCATCATCGGCAAGGAAGTGACGTCACAAACTCTAATTGCTGCCAATAATCAATCATTTTTTGGTGATCGTTTTACGCAGAGGAAAGAAGAGTTGTTGATTATCAAAAACGACAATCAAAAAAGTAACAATCAACCATCACCTTAGCCGATTCCAAGCCAAAGGAAAATTTTGAATTGTCGGAGTTGGTTGGTTGGTTTAGGTGGATGTATTTCCCGACGAGGGAAACAACACAAGTAGCGCATTGAGCGCCGTTTTGAAACCACAACTAACGGAACCTGAAGTGAAGTTAAAGAAGTTAAAAAAGATCAAAACCAGCCTGTGGAGTTGAGGAATTTGATAATCTTGTGGAAGTGGTTGCTTTGGATGGCCGAAAGGTCATCAAAAAAGGGATGACCTAGTGCACTGCGTCTGGTTTTGGCTAGGGCCGGACACTCACAAAAGAGATGGAACACCGTTTCACTCTTGTTAGTGTCAGCACAGCTACGGCAGTGGGTATTGTGGGGGATGCCAAGCTTGGCTGCGTGAGTTCCTAAAGGCCAGTGACCCGTACTAATTGACATCTGCAAGATACATCTGCAATACGTGTTCTGGCTAAAAGGCTATTTGTTCTGGCATCATCGTAGGTTGGCCAGATCTTCCTTGAAATGACGCAGTTCGTCAGGTTTAACCATCTAGTCTCAGCCCATGAGGTGAAGTGCAGGAGGATTTCTCTCTTTACATATCCCAGCGGAGGGAAGACTTCCTCCGCATGAGACATGCACAGAGCTGAGCCAAATCTGGCAAGTTCATCGGCCTTCTCATTCCCTTCGATGTTCCTATGGCCAGGAACCCAGACGAGAGTGATATCAAACCGATGACAAGCCCTGGTCAGTATCTCCCTACATTCCACAACAAGTTTGGACGTTGACTTAGTTGAACCGACAGGCTTAATCGCGGCCTGACTGTCGACGAATATGCCTATTTTTCTTTTGGGAGTCGCACTATTGTGGAGCAGTCTACACGCCTCCTTAATTTCAAGTACTTCTGCTTGAAATACACTGGCTACGTTGGGTAGGCGAAGACTTTTAGAGATGTTTAATTCTGTTGAGAAAATGCCTGCTCCTACTCCACAGTCCATCTTGGAACCATCTGTGAAGATAGGTATGTCGAATTCATTAACGACCGCATTCTCCTCCCATTCTGATCTAGAGGGGAATCTAACAGAATTTTTTATGGATGTCGTATTTGGGTACTATGTAGTCTGTAGACATATGACCTATGCCGTCAGGAAGGGAAAGAAGGATGCTGGTATGGCCATAAGGCCTTTCGGACCAGCACTTAGATTCCTTCAATCTAACAGCGCTACACGCTGCAATGTTTTTTTATATGCAGATCCACTGGCAGGAAATTTAGAATGACATTGAGGGCAGCGGTCGGACTTGAACGCAGGGCTCCTGTGATTCCAATTCCAGCTGTTCTTTGGACTCTACTTAATTTAAGGACGTTATAGGCTTTGCTTAAAGCGGGCCACCATACCAGTGATCCGTAGGTGAGGATGGGACGTACTACCGCTGTGTACATCCAGCGAACCATCTTTGGTTGAAGCCCCCACTTCTTGCCGAAGGTTTTGCTACAAGTGTAGAAAGCTATGCTTGCCTTCCGCACTCGGTGTTCGATATTGTACTTCCAGTTGAGTTTGGGGTCAAGCATGACACCAAGGTATTTAGCGCTGGTGGATAAAGGAAGATTTTGGTTGTTTAAGCGGGGAAGTGAGAAGGTTGGTATTTTGGTTTTGGTGGTGAAAAGCATCAGTTCAGTTTTACTTGGGTTAACGCTGAGGCCACAACTTGTAGCCCAACCGCTAATCTTACCCAGGGCCCTTTCCATGATTTCACTTATCACGTTCGGAAATATTCCTGACACTAGAACGACCACGTCATCCGCATACGCAACGACTTTTATACCTTCCCTGTCAAGGTTTGAAAGGATTTTGTTAAGTACCATAATCCATAAGAGAGGCGAGATCACCCCACCTTGAGGTGTTCCTCTGCTTACTGATTTGGTTAGATGAGTGTTACCAAGTTTTGCTTGAATGATCCTTGTTTTGAGCATGGAAATGATCCATGAAGTGACGAAATCCTCTACACCTAGTTCTAAGAGAGATTCCTGGATCGATTCAGTACGGACGTTGTTAAAAGTGCCCTCTATATCTAGGAAGGTAGCTAGGGTATATTGGTGATGGGAGAGTGACCTTTCAACTGTACGCACTACTTCATGAAGAGCGGTCTCCGTCGACCTGCCCTTGAGGTATGCGTGTTGTGAATTACATAAGGGGGACCTTTCAAGGCCTGTTCTTATGTGAAGGTCAAGTACGCGTTCTAAAGTTTTGAGTATGAAGGAGGTTAAGCTAATAGGTCGGAAGTCCTTCGCGGACTCGTGACCTCTTTTACCGACTTTCGATATGAAGACTACTCGGACATACTTCCAAGACTGAGGTATGTGATTCAGTAGGATACTGCTTCTGTAAATTTCAACTAACAGGGCCACAATTTTCCTGTCATGTTTTTGAAGCATGATGGGAAGAATGCCGTCCTGCCCTGGTTATAAATCACCAGCAAAACTGTGAATGGCCCAGAAGATCTTTTCCTTGGTTATAATGCGCTCTATTTCTTCCCGACGTAAGGGAAGGTTGACCCGAAAGTTGGGCAGGGTAGCACAGTAGTCTGTACAACCAGGAAAGTGTGTTAGGTAGAAGCTCCAAGGATTCGTCAGTGGATTCTGTCCACGTTCCGTCCGTTCTCTTGATAAAAGATGGACTGGAGTGTCCTTTGGAAATAATCTTACTGAGTCTTGCAGATTCCTTAAGAGTATCGATAGATTGACAGTATTCAGACCATGCTTGTGACTTAGCTGATCTGATAGATTTTTTGTAAAACTTTAGGCAGTCCTTATATGGTTGCCAGTACTTATGCCTATAGCAGATATTGAAAATGTCCCTAGTCAACCTTCTAAGGATGGTTAGGTCTTCATTCCACCACGGCGGTAAGGTTTTTTTTACTATATTTTACTGGACACGATGCCTTAAAAGCTGTATTCATCGCCTTTTCAAGTGCAAACGTAATTGTATCCAGTTCTGCACCCGATTCAATTTTTAGGTGTGGTATATTAGGGAGTTTAGATTTCAATACTTGACCAAATTTCTTCCAGTCAATTCTTTTAGGATTTCTATATGGGACAGGAGTATCTACCTTGATACTGAGATTGAAGAGAATCCACTCGTGGTCCGAAAAGGACTTTAATTTGGAGACTCTCCAATTCTCAACCCTAACGATGTCATTGTTTGGTTTGAGTGTAATGTCTAACACCTCTTCCCAACCGTTATAATTTTCCGTACTTGGAAATATAAAGGTAGGGGTGTTACCCACATTACATACACATAGATTGGAAGTTAAAAGGAAATCAAATAAAGACTCACCTCGTTCATTGATTTCCTTGCTGCCCCAGAGATGATGCCTAGCGTTAGCATCACAGCCAATGAGCAGGTTACCTTGCCTCGCCTGTATCGCTGCAGTGAGCTGCTGTACTTCCTCTGGCGGGGATGGCCTGTCATGTGCCATATAGGCGGATGATAAGAAGGTAGTGGGACCCCGGGTGTTTTCTACCTTAATAACGGTTAAGTCACCCGAACTAAAATTGTGACAAAGGAAAGCGTTAATGTATTTTTTTTTGCAATAATGCATGTTCTAGGCTTACCGACGTCTCTTTTGTAATAAAGGTTGTAGTTGTTGTCTGACAGGCCCAGTATGGTCGACTTCTTGACCCAGGGCTCCTGTACTATGCCGATGTCAATGTCTTCCTCTCTGAGGAAGACCAAGAGATTCTCCGATGCACATTTAGAGTGCTGTAGATTCGATTGGATGACTTTCAGCATAATGGTTATTGTGTGTTAGCGATCGCCAGGTCCTCCAACAGTTTGTTGGCAGCGACGATGTCGTCCGTGTCGTCTTCAGGTCCTGTCGAACGGAAAATCTTTAGCTTGGCGAGCCTTATGCCAAACCTTAGTTTAAAGTCAGCCGCTTCAAGTGCCCCTAGGCACTCTTCGTTAATGAGCAGCAGGTAGGACAAGCTGTTTTTCTGGGGAGCTTCTGCCTTAATGACAGCCCAGTCGTCCATGGGTATTTGCGGGTTTTGCATCTTGAGGCACTTCAGAAGACTCTCAGAGTCTATCTTCATGACGGGTAACCAAATGCGTGCCCTGGGTCTCGTGGTGATATCCTTGGCTGGGATGAGCTTAAGCTTTAAGCCATCCCAGGCTTCGCCAATCTTGGCGATGCATGACCCAAGAAAATCCTTGGAGTACTGGTCTACGCACTTAATCACCCGGTACCCCCGAACAATTTCCGCGCAGTCAAAGCCAGGTTGTCTGCTTTCTACACCAGAAAGAACATGTTCCACAACCATCTCGGACAGTTTGGCTTCAATTCTACTCCAGTGTGTCATGATTGAATTACCACTTTTAGACAGCTCGTCTATAATGGCAACTTGGAGGCTGTCCCTCACTACCTCAGTGAACGTTCTGGTTGCATGGGAAGTGGATGGGCGCTGAAGGTTGGTGAGTCTCGGAGCAATCTTCGGCTTTTTGGAGGCGCGAGAGGTCTCGTCTTGAGACCTGATTCTTTTTACGCTCTCTATCTTCTGTTGCAGTTTCTTCGGTTTATTTTGGTGGTTTACGTACTCGTCGACCACCTTTTGGTATTTTGCCTTGTCTTCCTTGTCCCTCTCATGAGTCATACCAGTCTCCTCATTCTTTGCAATCTTTGCAAGAATGAAGACAGGCCTGTTATACCTCGACTTCAAGAGAGAACCAGAGGACTTCTTAGCTTTGGGTGCACTGTGGCTGGTGCTCCTGGTTGTGGCTTTGTCAGTATTAGGCTTTTGGATACTATGGCTGGTATCCTCGGCCCCTACTGTTGTCGTAGCTTTGGATGGTTGGTTTGGTTGACTGCCAGAAGGAGTACTATGGCTGGTGCTCCTTTGGCTTGAGGGGTTAACTACTGTCTCCTGGCTGGAGGCTAGTAGATCCTCCTCGGAAGAGGTCCCCAAGAGGGGTTCTTCCTTTTTATTATTTTTATTTTCTTTTTTGTTGGAGTTTTTGTTCATTTTAATTTTTGGTCCCACGAGTATGTACGGAAAGGAAGTCTAATCCCGGCAGAGCCGACTTACCGAGATGGGGCACAATTTTACAACCGACCTTGCCTGCGCGTCGGAGGGAGCTCGTATACGACTGGTTTTACCCCCAGCCTTTCATCCTTGGGTACGGTTTGCTATCTGCTCACACCACCACTGGAATTAGGTTGGATTTAAAGATTTACTCCTACCTCAAACTAATGGATCACGACAAACGATTGAGACGTTAGCGTAAATCCTTGGCTGACACTAACCATTCGACCGGTTAGTCATTTTCAGGCGGGCGCCCACGTGAAGGACTAAAGAATGAGGATTTGTGCCCAAGCCCATTATTGTCGGAGTAGTTGGACCTGGTTTTGCCATAGTGTTCGAAAATTTTAAACTGGTCAGATATTGTTCTTAGCTATGTTGTTAGGTTTTTTTTTTATAAAATAGGATTTATAGTTAACAGTTATGGTTTTTATATCAGCCCAGATTTGCTAGCTGGAAGAGATGGGATAAATATTTGTTGTGAAGTTTTGGAAGCATACCCTTTTAGATTCGTTTGTTTTTTTTTTTTCGAAACAATTCGTTTGCTTCAAGGTAATTGATGAAGTTGGAATCAGGGGGTTGCTTTATATAGTACATTTACACCGCACCTAAATTCATTATTTGAGCTAAATTCAAAATTTCAGGCCAAATGTCCAGCATTTCGCCATATTTCCCAACATTGCCAAATGTTAAATTTCGTCTCTGCATTTGTAAGTTTGTCAAATCGAACAAATCTCTTCACAAATTCCGCACGTTATTATTGGCTTTTACAAAAACTACGCTCTACTTGACGCATCGAGACTCGCAATAGTTGTTGCAACTGCGTGCTGAAAATCCTACTTTACTTTGCACGGTTAATATATTTAACTAGCCGTACCCCCCGGCTTCGCCCGTACAAAATGTGGTTTCAGAACAATTGATGGAAAAAAGATCTAAGAAATTTGCTATCTTGTAGGGGGCCATTTTTTTGTCGCAAAAAGTATAAATTCTCATAACGCTTGAGTTGGCCAATAACAGTATATTTCTGCCCACTGCATAAAATAATTTGTCTTCCTTCCGTAATTTTAACAGGTATTCGTTTCAAATGTTAAATCATTTTCTTTCAGTCCCGTATACATTTTGCACCCTATCTCTTTCAATCCCACGCCCCACACGCCACATTCTTACACGCCAAAAGCGGATACAATTGTATCAGTTAATACATGTTCAATGAAGTATTGAAACTAAGAATTTTTTAAGAAACGCATATCATAATTTTAAAATTGGAAGCTTTCTTTTACAAAAGAACTCACAAATAATAGTGATAAGGCGGACTAAAAAGCCTAAATCCTGAGGTAAGACTCAACTATTATTATTATTTTATCCTTTGAAAGTCTGAATTCCTTTGTTCAAAAACAATGTATTTTTTATTATGGTCATAATATTATATCACCAATAATGTTTTCAAAATATCGACTTATTTTATTTAAAGGCCAAGGAGGGAACATATTTGTTTTTTTTTTAAATCATGAGCTTAGTAAATATGTAGTAAACTCACCCAGGTGAAAATCGTAGAAATGTCTCAAATTTCGCCTAGTATTTATTTCAAATACCATTTAAGCTATCGAGTTATTGGATATCCTATGTTGTACCTGCAGATGTCCTCTATAAGGTGGCATTTGCTATATTTATTTTCGAACGCAAAGCGTGACAAAGAAAAAAGCGAAACGAAACGAAAAAATAAATTACTCTTGTCCATTTTTTCCGGAATTTATTTAGTTATTATGTTGAAACAAATTGGAGATTGTGGGCCTAGGTATCCTCTATAGGCCTGTGAAAAATGCACCTAAATATATTAAGAAGTTTCTAAGATTTTTGCATAAAGGCAGGCAGTCAAATGCATTCTAAGTCGAACTCACAAAATCGCAATGAAGAAATTCGAATCTGTAATACGCAATGGCCGGCAAACGTTATTCGAACGAACAAAACACGAATTCGCAAAGTGCAATATGGACGCTGAAACAGCAACTAATGAAGAAACTGCCCAACTGAATCAAATGGCACAGTCAACGTGGACAGCGCCACCACACATGAAACAAAATTGGCTTCTCGATTGATCGATAATAGATGGCGTTATGTTGCGTGTCTATCTGACAGTTCAATTGTGATACGATATGTTACATTTAAATTTGATTCTTTTTCTGGTTGTTGCCAAAATAAATAAATACAAAATGAAAAAAAAAAAAAAAATTTAAAAAACCTGTCGTAACACGCTGGGTGGTCAAAATAAGACATTTTGAAATTTTTAAAATTTTTTTCTTTTAAAACCCGTGCTGAGAAAATACCTTTCCAACAAAGTATAAATCATTAAAATCGGTTCGGCCAATCTCGAGTTATGGGATAACATCGCTTCATACACTTTCTTTTATATATATATATAGATATATAGATAAGATTATATATATAGATAAGATGAGATAATATGTTTGAATTATCATTTAAAATAATATAGCTAAAAAACAAGTTCTTTAGATTCAACCACTTCTGACTTCTAAACAGAAAAAAAGCTATCAATTCGACACTTCTAGCTGTCATTTGAAATGTTGAAGTTTCAGTGGGAACGGCAAACTGGATTTCTTTTTTTCCGAAATGTTGAATTTAGGTGCGGTGTAAATGTACTATTAAATAGCTTCCATAAAGTCTAAGAAATCAGCAACTACTTTTTGAAACTTATTCCAATCTTTCTGGATTTCTCCAGAGTTCTTCCCTGGGTTCGATTCCTAGTGTTAACGCTAGCATCTGTTTATGTGAGATCTGTTTCATCGACCGGGTCTCCCAAGATCTTCATTCTTCTGCCAGCCAAAGCTGGACATTGACACAGTATATGTGCCGCTGTCTCAGATTCCTCCAGGCATAGTTTGCAAGTATCATCCTCTCTACGGCCCATCTAAATAAAGTTATACCCGAAATTACCATGTCCTATAGACAAAGCCACCACCCATTTCAATGTTCCTCGATTCATGCTTAAAACCCTTCTTTGAGTGGAGCAGGTCGGCCACTTAATTGCCATTTTACCCTGTCTACATTGTTCCACAGTTAACCACCTATTCAGGTGTTCTGCCTTGATCCATTTGTGAATCAGCTGTTCAACCATACCTCTACCAATTGAAGCGAATGGTTCTGGTCCCAGCAACTTTTCAGTTGACCCCTGTTTTGCAAGGGAGTCCGCCTTTTCGTTGCCTTCGATCCCTATGTGTCCTCGTACCCAAGTCAGTGTTACTTCATTTTTAGATGAACACTTATTGTGCTTGAGTACACATTCCAGTGCCAATGATGTTGTAATGTTCGTTTGTTCCATTCGTCTGATCACCGCTTGATTGTCCAGTGCTATAAGGATATATCTTCCCTCCACCTGACTCTCAAGCAAGTAGTCCAACGCATGCAGCAATGCAATCAGCTCAGCCGGGTATACGGAAGTGTGTTTCCCGAGGCTAACGTGACGGGCTAGTTCTAGCTCTTCTGAATAGATACCGCCATCCATCATGGATCTATCTGTGAATATCACTATTTCACCACTCCTTTTTTCTGGAAGTAATCCGTCCTAATCCGTTAATAAATAAGTCTAGCGGTAAAACCCCCAGGATCACTTCCAATGCGCTTGTTGGTGTTGTCCGTATTGCACCTGTAATTCCTATACATGCCAAGCGTTGAACCCTATCCAGGTGCTTCCTCACAGTTTTCTGGGAGGCTTTCGCCCACCATAAAACTGAGGCATATGTGATAATGGGCCTAGTTATCATCGTATACATCCAGTATGCTGACCTAGGCGAGAGTCCCCACCTATGTCCACATACACGCTTGCACTGAAGTAATACCCTTTTTGCCTCTGTGACCTTCTCCTCAACGTGGTAGTTCCAAGTAAGTTTAGTATCTAGATAGACTCCCAGATACCTAACCTTCTTGGCCGTTGTTAGTTCCGATCCGAAAAGTGTTAAGGGCCGAAATTCCAGATTTTTCCTCTTTCTAGCGAAGACTATTCGATCTGTTTTTCCCGCATTAATGGAGAGCCCTTGTTCCAGACACCACCGCTCAACCACTCTGAGTGCATTCCTCATGATATCTGCGGTGACGTGTATGAATTTGCCTCTGGCCATTATTGCTATGTCATAGGCATAACCCCACTGTGTGAATGCCAGTCGCCTCAAATCTATCGAGAAGAGAGTCCACAGTGATATTCCACAGTGTAGGTGAGAACACCTCCTTGTGGGCAACCTCTGCTAACCCTTCCTCTAAGTTTTGAGGTTCCCGTCTGAATATTTATCGCCCTTGTATTCAACATATTGTCCACCCATCTTACCACCAGTGGGTTAACCCTACGTTTTTCCAAGGCTTGTTTCAGACTTTCAAAGCATATCTTATCGAAGGCACCTTCAATGTCCATTATGGTGGTCATCGCAATGCCCCCGGTATTTAGCTATTCTTCCGGAACGCGTACTACTTAGGTTAGGTTAGGTAAATGGGTAGGTAAGATCAGACAGAGAGACATCAGAAAGTTCATGTACGTCATGGAAGTAGTAACTTCCAAGTGTTCTGTTCCTCAAGTGACAGAGAGACGGGCAATGACAGAGGAAGTGAGGTGTGTCCTCGTGGACCTCCTCGTCTTCGCAGCCTCTACGTATGTCGTCATCTTTGAGATTTAGTTTCATTAAGTGGTTTTTTAGGTAGTTGTGGCCAGTCAGAGCTCCCACTAACTTAGGTAGCGATGACCTATCAAACTGTAGAAGTTTGTTGGTCCGACCTCTGTTGTATTCTGGCCAAGGCTTCCTTGATATTTCACAGGTAGTGAGTTCTTTCCACCTTTTGTTGGTTTTCATTCGAATTTTGTTCTCCACTCGCTCTCTAAGATTGCAAAGTGGTGGCTTGATCGATTGAATTACTCTGCTTTTATTGCCGCCTGGCTGTCAATGAAGATGGTAATATCGCTGCCTGATATTGCCAATATCGACGCCCTACGGGCCGCTTCTGCGATTGCCAGAACCTCCGCTTGGAAGACACTACTACTATCAGGGAGTCTGATGGAGCAATGTATATTTAGTTCCTCAGAGAATATGCCGGCACCAGTTCCACAGTCCATCTTTGACCCATCTGTGTAGATGGATATTGATTTTCTTTTTGTGGGTTCATTTGTGTTCCATTCTTCCCTACTCGGAAAGGAGCAGGTGAATGGTCTGTCAAAGTCTAGACGGGGAGTCATATAGTCGGATGTGACGACGCTCCCTACGTATTTACCTAATATCTTTGCATGCCCAAAATTGCAAGGGTTCCAAGTGTTTATTTGGCACAACCTTAAGGCACTTTTGGCAGCAGATTCTTCCATGTATAGGTCTAGAGGTGTCAGATTAAGAATTGCCTCTAATCCAGCAGTAGGTGTCGTTCTCATGGCGCTGGTTGTCCCTATGCATGCTATTCTTTGTATTTTGGTCATCAACTTTAGATTGGTCGATTTGCTGGCGGCTTGCCACCAGACTATACTACCATATGTCAGTATTGGTCGCACGATTGCTGTGTACATCCAGAGGATAATGCTGGGGTTTGGTCCCTAACTTCTTCCGAAGATGCGGTTACATGCGTAGAAGGCATTCGCTGCTTTCTTAACTCTTTCATTAACATTCGGCTTCCAATTGAGTTTTCTTACACTATTACAAAAAAAAAAGGATGCGATTTATGCCTTAACAGCGTACTTCCTCTGTGGATAGATAGACCTCTTGCGGATCTCTTTCAGAGTTTTCCTGTTGGCATCTCTGGGCGACAAGGCTTTACGCATAGCACGGGTGCGTTTCTTCCTCAGATCCAAAGGCTTGTATTTCTTGTTCTTAAGTTGTTCAAGTTGTCAAATTTTATAAGTATTTCATTAATGACAAGGACCCAGAGTAAAGGGGAGATGACTCCTCCTTGTGGAGTGCCTCTCGAAGCTGTTACTCTGAGGTCAGTGTCACCTAATTTCGCGTTGATATTCCTTTCGCCGAGTAAGTTCACGATTACATTTGTGAGAGATTGATCAACATTCGAGTTCTGAAGACATCTCTTCACTGCGCAGATCTTAACATTATTGAAGGCTCCTTCAATGTCCAGAAACGCAGCTAGTGTATATTCTTTGTCGTTTAATAACTTCTCTATGGTGCTTACGACCTCATGCAATGCAGTTTCAACTCCTTTGCCTTTTGTATAAGCATGTTGAGCCGAGGATAACACATTGTCGTCTAGCCGGTCACGTATAAATACGTTTAATAATTTTTCAAAGGTTTTAAGAATGAACGATGTCAGACTTATAGGCCTGAAGTCTTTGGCAGTAGTGTGGCTGGATTGCCCTGCCTTCGGAATGAAGACAACTTTGACCTCTCGCCAGGCTTTGGGAATATAGCCGCACTCTAGACTGCGAATAAAAATTCTTTTAAGAACCGGTAGGATGGTGGTCTTAGTTTTCTGGAGCATAATTGGAAAAATTCCGTCGCATCCAGGGGATTTGAACGGGGAGAATGTGTCAATTGCCCAGATTAGTTTTTCTTCAGTTATGAGTTCTTCTGGTATTGTCGTTATTACGGTATTATCCCTTGACTGGTTAGTTTGGTTAGTGGTACAGCCCGGAAAATGAGTCTGTAGTAACAGATTGAGAGTCTCCTCGCGTACTACTTGATGTAGCGCTGTTTCTGTAGGCATGCCTGCCCTATAAGCATGCTGCCTACTGCTTAAAGGATACATCTTAAGCGCAGTACTCTCCATGTAGTCCACCACCACCCTTTCCATTGTTTTTAAAAGAAAGGATGTTAGGCTAACTGGTCTGAAGGACTTTGCCTCGGTGTAATCCTTTTTCCCCGGCTTTGGAAGAAAGACCACATTTGTCTCCCTCCATGTAATCGGGATGTAGCCTATTGCTAGGCATGCAATGTATATATTCCTGAGCCTTGGTGCAATTACGTCTACTCCCCATTGCATTAGGCCTGGAAATATACCATCCGGCCCCGCGGTTTGGAAGGGTGAAAATGTTGCTATCGCACCCTTGACCGCCTCTGATGTTACAATCCGTTCTGCTTCCGTCCTATCCATCCTGTTCGCTCCTTGTTTCCTTGGAGCCCAGGGCTGACTTACAGCTTCCTGGAAAGTGTACTTCGATTAGGACCTCATTTGTGTGATCCAGTGTTTCCACCATCTCCCCCCATTCTATAACGAATGAGTCCGATCTTGGAAACTGGATCTCTCGAGACAATCTTTTAAAGTCTACTGACTTCAAATGTGCTCCTCATACTCGAGCAAAAGTCCCTCCATGACTCCCTTTTACGTCGTCGCAGAGTAACATGCTTCGGGTTCTCCCCTCCTCATGGCTTGATTGAAGGCCTTCCTCACCGCCTTCTTTAGCTTTTCGAGTTCCCGGCACTACCAAGGCGCATGATCTTGTTTTTCCACTAAAGTAGGTGTGCAAGCCACTCGGCACGCATCTTCAACAGCTGACTGCAGATGCTTCAATTGTGACTCTACGTGCCAAGTGTTTTTCGTTATTTTTAGTGCCGTTACATTCACAAAATTGGGTAATTTATTGTAAATTTGAATTCCTTCCTTTGTTGCTTCTTAAAAGATATGGTTGTAAATTACTTCTTAAAGCTAATCTCCTATTTAGGTAATGAGGCAACAAATTATTTTTGATTTTGTATATAAATATTAAAGTGCACATTATTATTCTTTGTTTTATATTAAGCCAATTTAACATTTCAAGCATATTATCGATTGATGTGTATCTATTGCACAATAATATGGATCTTATAGCTTTATTTTGAAGTTTCTGCAATTTGTCTATCATACCCTCATTCCCCAGTAATAATATTGTTGGATAATACATATTCAAAATGGGGCCTTATCACAGTATTGTATATTTTAATGGCCATAAAAATACTTAATTTCTTTCTTAATCTCCGAAAGAAACCGATTTTCTTTGCCACTTTATTTTGCACGAACTCAAAATGTCTTTTGAAATCTAATTTCCTATCTAGCATTATTCCTAGATATTTAATAACATCAACACATTGTATGTCTTTAAACATTAACCCATCATTACTTTCATTTAAGAACATTACTTTTGTTTTTTTTTTTATATTTAGCTTAAGTTTATTCATATTCATATAGTTTTTAATATTATCAAGATCTTCTTTTAGTTTTGCTTTACAATCTACCATTACATTTTCAGTAATATACAATAGTCCATCATCTGCGAAAAGTTTTATCTGACAATATTTAAGATATAATTTCACGTCATTAATATAAACCACAAACAACAACGCTGCAAGCACAGATCCTTGTGGTACACCTAGTTCAACTTCAAGATTATCTGATACCTCATTGTTAAATTTGACTCTCTGTTTCCGGTTCTCAAGATATGAACTAAACCAACTTAACTCTACACCTCTTACCCCATAAATGTTAAGTTTTTTAATAATATGCGACGATCCACCGTCTCAAAGGCTCTTTTAAGGTCGAGGAACACTGCAGCTACCTTTTTATTTATTGTGTATTTTCTCCTTCCATTCAGCAATAATATAGTTCAGTGACTCGCAAGAATGTTTTTTTTCCGGAAACATGATTGCTCTTCCACGTTAATTTGGTTATCTTTAAGGTATATCTCCAACTGTATTTTCACTACTTTCTCTAACACTTTTTCATATAGGGGAAGCATATTAACAGGTCGAAAATTTTCACACTTAATAGAGTACCACTTTTGGACTTGGGAATGGTATACCACTAATCAAGGAATGGTTAATAATCGCCCACATAATTAGAACTGTCTTTTATCATTTTTTTGTTCATATAATTAAAGTCATTTTTGTTCAGCATAATACCAATTATTTTTAATAATTCATCTAGTGAATCTATTGTTCTAAATTTAAAACAATATTGTCTACTAGACTCCTTATTAACCCAAGGCACAGTTGGAATGGAGTCATTAATGTCCTTTACACTTTTAATGAAATATTTGGTAAATTTACATCTCATTTTCCGGCTTTCACACTTGTCCTCCTTGTGCTCATGACCAAATTTAGGACAACATATTTTATTAGTACAATTTTTTGATAGGTGATTAAAACCCCAACAGTTAAAACATCTTCTAACATTTACTTTGTCATACACAGCACATTTGTTCCACCCTACATTAAGACATGGTTCTTCTACCTCCAGAATTTGTTTAAACATTTTTGTATCCACATCCATTATTGCGTTATATTTGTTTTTATCATTAAACTTTGTGTAACATTTTATTATTTTCATATATCCATATACGCGAAAAGTTATAGAAACACCTATTTGAATATGTTTTGAGCTAAACTAAAAGCCCCTTTTTTTGCACTCAGGTACTGGATGAGCAATTATCTCAAGTAGAGTGTTAAATTTCGATTTATTTTTTTTTGTTTTAGCCAAACTAAAAGCCCCCCTTTTCTCCACCTATTGGATGAGCAATTATTTCATTTTTCTCCTTTGTTCTGTTTGCAATTCTCTTCCCTACTTTATCATTTATCTTTTCTTGCATTATTTTGTAAACACTGTTAACTAATTTATTAGTCATAATCATGTATCTTATCTATACTTAAATTTTTGAAATATCAGATCTCTTTCTCGTAGAATGAATTAAGTTAATATCCGGCAGACGGCTTGTATGCCATGCTTGTATCCTTTATTTTCACTAAGTACTTATGTAAATGCTTTTGAAAATAAAATAATAATAATAATAATAATAATAATAATATCCATATACTTTGTTCTGCTTCATTATAATGTCCCCCAATTTGTCCTCCTCTATTTCCCTGTCAATGCCTATGACCTCTATTTTTGGGTTTAGGTTAGGTTAGGTAGGCGGGTTGGCGTGGAGTACTCCGTGCCACACTAAGGTCAATGTTGACCCATTGTGATGCCCATTGGGGGAAAGGGTTGTCCCTTACCCATGTTGAACCTATCTATAAATATTTGTGATCAATTACTCACTGTGCCGTTGGATACAAACCATCCTGTGGATTTGATGAAGCTCATTAGTCATTATCTTGTCTACTGGTGTGCTGGATATCTCGTCTATGTCGTGAAAGAAGTGTCTCCCTAGGAATCTGTGCCTATTGTGTTGGAGGCTCGGGGCAGTGGCATATCAAGTGGGTTGTGTCCTCAAGAGCTTCCTCATCACCGCAGCCTCTACAAGGTTCTTCTTCCGTCAAGCGTAGTTTCTTCATGTGATACCGCAAAGTGTTGTGCCCCGTTTTTTGGGTTAACTAATGTGGGAATATTCACTTTGTATTTTTCACTAAATTTGTCATTCACTTGGGTTTCTATTTTTTTATTTGATTCTTCATTAGCACATTTAATCACTATTACCCCATTATCTCTTTTGGATACACTTCTAACTTGAAGTGCTAGATCAACTGGATTAATATTCTCTTTTATTTCGGCTTTGGCTATTTCACTTTTTTGTTTATTATCATTTGGTTTAACCTTAATAGGTGGAATATTGATATGTGCAATTTTGTCTCATTTCCACTGAATAATTTAACACATTTCAGTATCTGTTTCATTTCTTCTTCCTGTTTTTTTAACGCTACTTGGTTTTGGTTTACCACTTCTAATACGTTACCGATTTTTTGTTTAAAATCATTTATATATGCTTGGCACTCTTCGCACATATACATAACATTTTTAATTTTTAGTACTTTGCTTTCATACTCTCCTATACCAGCTCATTTCTTACAGAACACTTTAGTGCAAAAGGCAGAGCATTTTGTTCCAATCTCACCTCTCGCGAGGGGGTTCTTACAGTCATCACAGTTTCGCGCTGTATTCATCGACATAATTCACTAATACTATTCAAATATTTGGTGTTGGTATATGGCCTCTATCCACTTATTAACGGCAATGTTGCCGCTACTATCCAAACTCACTTTATATTTGCACTCCAATTTAAATAATTTACTTTAAATAACGAGATTAGACACATTTCATTATATCTAACTCCTTCCCAATTAAAATAAAACACCCCTTCACGCGCGTGCTAGATGTGTTACTTTATATTAACTATTCCAATTTCCAATTCACTTGAACTATGTACGAACACGTCTTCTCGTCGCAGTGGTTCTTCTGAATTGCTAATCTTTCCTCTAAAGATCCAAGGCTCCTGTATCAGGGCTATATCAAACGAATCCTCATCAAAACATTTAGTCATCATTGCTGATGCTGCCTTGCTGTGATGAAGGTTAAATTGAATCACCCTAAGCTTTTCCCGGTACGGGCCCACCTCCCGCCCGACTTGTGTTGATCCCATATCCATGGTGTCCATCACTTCGTCGCCCTACCGGGTGGCTTTCCAAGTTGAGTTTTACCGATGAACCTTGGAACTTCACGAATGCTATGTCCAGTCCAACCCACAGAAGAGCCTATCTCTTGCTTGTCTAACCAGCATAGCTTCCTCCCTCGGACACCAGATCGTCAGCTTGGTTCCACCAACTTTGTTGTCATCATATCTTCCCACATGAATAACCCTCCATTTAGAAGTGTCCTTCACACAGGAATTTTAGCGACATAGTCTGGCTAGGATGACGTCCTTACTCACGGGTTGACCGGGAACAAAAATTATCAGACTTTCCACATCTTTAAGTATGTGAAGCCTGTATATTTTAAGGTTGATTCCCTCTCATAGGTCGTCATCTTCCCAAAGTCTCACATAGCCAACCCTTGGTTTTCTGGTTACCGCATTTTATTGCTATAATCCCTTCCTCCAAGGTTATCTCCTTTACACCGATATCACCTGCATTTTTCGGAAGTAAGTCTAGAGCCCCCAGCAAAGCATTTTTAAAAATAGTACTCAACTGTGAAGCATCTATCCCCCCTCTCGACTCATGTCGGCAACACCCATTTGGAGATCGTTCGCCGCTGTTTGAGCAAAGGTTTTTACGCCCTTGTCAACTTTGGCTCTCTCACTCTAGTGTATGGCTTTGCATCATCTGCTTGCTTTGCTCTCCTTCCCAAAGCTTGGTTCAGCTTTCGCTTTGCCTTGCAAGATTTCTGCTTTTCGGGCTGACTACTAGTCCGTTTTACATGTTGTCCATCCACATAACCACTGCAGTGTGGCACCTGTGGCCTGACCCCATATTGAACAGACTGCCCGTCCTTCTTTCCGCCTTCCGTCCCCTTCTTCTCAGTTTCGGGTGGATTCATGATCCCGGAACACTTGAACCGTTTCCTAGATCCATCGTCTTCTGGAGAGGTTTTGGTCGACGTCATATTGGCAACCATTTCAGTCAACTCAGCCTTCCGCCGAGACAGATTTGGCCAAGGCTAATCTTTGTCTCTTTCGGACTCTCTTCATCCTTTGTCTCAGTTGTTTGTGCAACTTCCGCTTGGAGTCGAGACTTCCTTCCTCTTCCAATTCGGCTTCCGCAGTTTCGGCTGACCTCTTGGCACATTTCTGCACCGCATTGTCCATCTCCACTGACGATTGGTCTGCTAACTCTTTTGGTTTCCCATTAGAGTCCACCGACCCATCGAGCTTATTCGTGTTCATTCCAGCGTCTTCCAACGCCTTCTCGACCCCTTCACCTCATTTTCCGAAGGCTTTTTATTTTTATTTTTATTTATTTGGTCCATATATTTACCCACGAGTAGGGGAGAATTGAACAGACCGAATAGGCAGAGATCCCCAATACCTATCCTACTCAACTACATTACAACAGAGGATTGAGCTGCCCCTGAGGAATCTTCATTAGCGATTCAGTTACCCCTGAACCCTGTGAACCAGTAGTTTTACCTACCTTATCACAGCTACCTCGACATTGCAGACCAGGACATCTTGGAGTTAAGGGTTGATCGATTGATCGGATTGGATCTTAGTTTTTCAATTCACATTCAGCTCTACCAGAAAAGTTGGGCCACTACCCTGATCTAGCATCCTGTTCCTCTACTTAAGCCGCCCCATCACGACAAGGTGTCCAATCTTCGGATAAAGGTAGATGAACTTACCGACGGAATATTGTATCAAAAAGCGATCTCTAAATCATGAAGAAGGTACTTTCCGAGATCTATTCCAAGGAATACTTGACATTTACCGGGCCTAGGGTGCGTTCAATTCTATATAAATGATTCTGAGTTCGAAAAATCTAGCCTGGAAACTCAATATGATCATTAGAAAGGCGGAATGTTTTTTTTTTTCAAGCCATTGTACTTTATATTGGCGTTTAATATACCAACAATTGCTTTCTTTTGTCTACTAACCGTACTTCTAACGCAAATGGCTTGTAGACAATGTTATTCTCCTCCAGGCAATTGCGCTTTATTTCAAATAGGATGGAATTTAAATAGGTACGCTGTTGGTTCAGCATGAGCGTTTATGATTATCTGATTTTATTCGTTGGAATACAAGTTTGGCGTTAGCCAAAAAGTACAAAAATATGCACGAAATTGAAGAATATAACATTCTTATTTTATGTCTAAGCACATAAAATATAATATTTATTTCAACGCATTTTTGGTTAAATGAAATGGTTAATGATTTTCTCTGATTCTGGCCAGATTCTGTAAGGCGAAACGATCATTGGCCATAGTTACACAAGCAAATTTCTTCGTGCACACGAAAACGTTTGAACGTTTCGCCTTACAGAATGCCGACCCCGATAATCCCAATGGGAAACGACATTACTTTATATGATGTTTTTGTATGAGAGATGCCACGCCCATTTGTTCGATTTCGACCAAACAAATTTAAGCTCAATCAGGTCAGTGGTTTCAGATTCCATATCATAGACAAAAAAAAAACATACCTATTTTATTTTCATGTGTTATAACAATAATTAATTGATGAAACCTGATGACAGATAAAACATATACATAAAATTATGCAATTCAGCAATTCAATACAATTACATTTTAATCTATAATCTATAATCTATAAATATAATAAAACTGTAGCCGTTTTCTATGTTCGCGGTTGACGTGAAAACTACTGCACAGATTTTGATGAAACTTTTTTTGAAATGTTAGTTAAGATTTTGAGCAACACATAGGCTATTCCTTTAATTGTCAAGCCTATTTTTTGGGAGCGTTTTTGACCAAAATGTGTTTTTTTTTACTAACTTTACTGCCTTCATCTCGCCATTACTCAAACAATTCTTAATCAATGCAAACAAAATAAAATCCTTAGGAGAGCCAACACTTTCACAGTTATTTCAAGCCATCAATCAGCTTTCTATGTACTCTAGAAGCTGAGCTACAACCTAAAATCTAACACGAAAAAAATAAATTTATTTTCTCAAATCGAACTTTATCAGCAGCCGCGGTTCTTGATCGTTGTTCTGCTTTGGGGTGGTTGGGTGGCGCACATCGCACAAGCACGTTCATGTAAAAAAAAAACTGCGTGGTGTTTTCTCCGAATTAAGTGAAACGAAAGAGAAGTATGCGACATGAATGGGTATGTAAAATGTAATCAACAACGACAATGTGTTTCTGAGGAAATGCGCAGGTGGCTGATGACGTGCGCTGATGGACGTACAATCGTACATATGGTGGTGGTGGTGTATATAGAAATTGAGCTCAAGGTTTTTTTTTTGAAGTTATTACTTCTTTATGCGCGTTGGACACTTTTAGATGGGAAGAAATCAATGAATTTGGGTTACTTCTAAAACGACACCGCGTCGTTATAGTTTTGGATCCGATAGATGGCGCTGTTGTCCATTTTCTGAGAAACTCAGCCGATCTCAATGAAACTTTGTATGTGTGCATGGTTGGATGCAGCAAGAAAGTTAGGATAGTTTTGGACCCGATAGGTGGCGCTGTTGTCGACTTTTTTTTGAGAAACTCAACCGATCTCAATGAAACTTTGTATGTGTGCATGGTTGGATGCAGCTAGGAAGATAGGATAGTTTTGGATCCGATAGGTGGCGCTGTTGTCGATTTTTTTGTTAGCTGTTTTTACTCCCAAAACAGTTTTAAATATTTCCTGTGCAGTAAAATTCCTGACAATTCGAAAAATACACACGTAAATGTTCAAGTAATAACTTCTGTCTGCACTCCCGGAGTGCCTGATATTTTTTTTTTTGTTTTAACGGTTTTTATAGTACCTACGGTGAAGGTGATACCTACCTTACAGTAAAGAATTGAAGAATTCAAGAAGTAAAGACGATATAGGTGAATTATGTTGATTGATTTATTGTTGGTGAGGGTACAAATTTGTGTATGATCCAGGCAACAGAACTTCAAATACATATTGTATTTCAAGAAGCTTTGTAAAAAAATTATCATAAAAAGTATAATTATCTCATGTAGGTATTGAAACTTAACTATTAGTATCTCTTTTATTGGAAATTACACAGTCTCACGTCGCGTACGAAGTTGCGGGCACAGCTAGTATTACAAATAATTCATTATATTTTACAAATGGTAAAAAGAGATAAAGTCGAGAAAAGCATTAACTATTTCACTTGATCAAAGATGAGTCTAAGAGAAAATATCCCCTTAAATAAATTGCTACTGCGCATCGAGGGATGTTTTGTTTATTGCTCGAATGCTTTGTCCTGTTAGGTTAGGTTAGGTTTGTGGGCTGGCGGGGATTGCTCCGCGCCACACTCATGTCAAGATTGACCCATTGTGATACCCTTCGGGGGAAGGGGTTTTCCCTTATCCGTAATACCTATTCAGTCCGTCTTATTGTTAAGTAGTTACTAATTACTTACTGTGTCATTGCCTACAAACCACTTTGAGGATTTGATGAAGTTCATGATTCTGTCCATTGGTGTGCTGGATAGCTCGTTCAGATTATGGAAGAAGAATTTACCAAGGAATTTGTTTCTGGAGTGCTGGAGACCTGGGCAGTGACACAGGAAGTGGGTTGTATCCTCTATGACTCCCTCGTCACCGCAGCCTCTGCAAAGTTCTTCTTGGGTCAATCGCATTTTCTTCATGTGGTATCGTAGGGTGTTATGTCCCGTTAGGATACCTATGAGTGTAGAGAGATATTTCCGGTTATTTTGCATGATTCTCTCTGTTCTGGTTTTGCAGAAGGATGGCCATAGTGTTCTTGTGACAGCGCACGTGTCCATGGATGACCATCTAGCGTACGCCTTTAGCGTGGCCTTTTTCCCCAGCTTCTAGCTTGAGTGTGCAAAGTGGGATGTGTACAGAGGGGCATGCTTGGTCTGGGGCGTTAGCCGAACTTTGTCGTGCTAGTTCATCCGCTTTCTCGTTGCCTTGGATGCCTTTGTGTCCTGGGACCCAGCATAGTAATATCTTGTGCTGTGTACCAAGAGCCTTTAGCTCTTCGCGACAGCCCTTCACAAGCTTCGATTTTATTTCTGGGGCAGTTAAGGCTTTTATAGCTGCCTGGCTGTCGATAAAGAAGGTAATACCTTCCGGGGGTATTATCTTTAACGCAGTCTCACGGACAGCACTTGTCACTGCCATGACTTCCGCTTGGAATACACTGCAATGGCCTGGAAGGCGTAATGATGTTGAGATACCCAGCGGTTCAGAGTAGATACCTGGTCCTACCGTTGTCCATTTTTGATCCATCCGTGTACACAGGAATCGATATCGGGTTGGGTGTAGGTCCATCTCTCCATAGTTCCCTGCTGGGATAGGCGCTCGAGTAGGGTCTGGTGAAATCTAAAAATGGCGTGATGTAATCCGTGGTAGGTACATTGCCAAAGTATTTCTGTAGGATCATTGAGTGACCCTGTTCATCGTGTTTCCAATCTGTTGATTGGCTGATTCGAATGGCACTTTTTGCTGCCGTTGATTGTACAAAGATATCTAGCGGAAGCAGATTTAGGACAGCCTCAAGTCCGGCGGTAGGAGTCGACCTCATCGCGCTAGTGACTCCGATGCACGCTAGTCTTTGCACTTTTGTAAAAGACTTTAAGTATGTAGCCTTTTTTGTAGCTGGCCACCATACAAGACTGCCATATGTCAGTATCGGTCTTACGATAGCTGTGTACAACCAGAGTTTGATCTTGGGAGATGGCCTCCATGTTTTCCCAAAGATTTTGCTACAGGTGTAGAATGCTATTGTGGCTTTCTTGATTCTTTCATCTGTGTTCTTTTTCCAATTAAGTTTCTTATCCAGTACTAGCTGATCCCGCGAACTTCGTTCCGCCCAAATTCGTTAATGTAATGAAAGTAATAATTTCGAGCATGCACAATGCACATGCTATTTTATGTAGCCACTTAAATACCAATGGCAAGTCGTTCTGAACAAGCGGAATCCGCTTAGGTTTGCAAAGTGCTTTATTTGGACAATGTCCATTATAATTTTAATTATGTAACTTTAGAAATAGCGCTTGATTTTATTTTTGAATGGGAGGTGCCGCAAATCGTTTTCCTATACCACTTATGTTTTGCAAAGTACCACCTATAGTGTGGTATCCTATCTTTCAGCACCACCTATCGGGTCCAGAACTCAAGTAGAAATTGATGGTTATAGTGAAAGCGCTGTTCCTACATTTCAGACACATTTCCGTAACAGTAACAGTGTGTATAATGTATTTGGGAATGGCTTGTAACCGAAATGTTATCGAATTTTGGTGAGCTTTTAAATTGGTTTTCATGTGTTTGTAAGTTGGTTCGCACCGAACAGAAAATATGAAATAAAAATACTGATACCATTTTCAAACCTTCCCATGAATCATGTTTGTAATTATGACATCATAGGTCTGGATCGGTTTCGGGATCTGGAACCTCGGCACATATGATGTCATCAACTTGGTCTGGTTGCATTCTTTCGACTAACCAAATGAGAATGGGCAAATGACATGAGGCAAGCCTCTTTTGTGCCATTCAATCGAATACATCCAACATCGAGTATAACCAAAGACACGATGCTTAACAATATAGTCCATCAGCGACCGACGAAATATTTGTAACTTTAACAGCCATGAAGAAAACTAACCGCACCTATCAACTTGGTTGGTAAATGGTAAGGCTTTTCCCTTCTCTCTCTACATCGGTACCGAAGGTGTTATGTTATGGTACCTTTGAGTTGCGCTCCCCATAACCCTATTCACTAATGAGCAGAATACCACGATTGTTACTCGCTCATTTTTCGTAACAACCCCTACGTGCAAGCTCAAAACGCTCCACAACTCCTGTTGCCTGTCATCATTGTCCACGTCATCTTCACCCCTTCATTCCAACTTACTCACACATACTTATGCAAGGATCCTGAAAATACATGTCAAACAAAAATGATGGATTCAAAAACCATGAAATAAATCAAAGTATCTACTCCATTTCAAAAAGTTACTTAATGTAACATAGTAAGTATAAGCAAACTTATTAGGTAGGTAGGTGGGTATATTTAAAAAAAAAAAATTCTAAATTTTTGACAACAACAATTTGATTGGAAAATAATTAAAATAATTGACAACAATTGTTTTGAAAATATATTTTTTTTTTTTGTATTTGAAGTGTCACTACTTGATTTCTATCCAATTTATATTTTTTTCAAAGTGCTTTTCCCCATAAAAAAACGTGTGCCTTCAACGCCACCTGTTGAGAATTTTCCAACTTTTTTTTTTTTATAAACCATCCCTGATTCAAGATGAATAAAACACACCAAAAATCATTGAAATCGGTTGAGCCGTTCGTGAGTTATAAAGTCACAACACAACGCACTTGCAACAATTTTATATATATAGAGAAGATTAATCCCAGGTATTTGGCGCTGTCGGATATTCTGAGGGGTGTATTGCCAACAGAAGGCATGACAAACTGCGGAATTTTCGTTTTATTAGTGAATAATACCAGTTCAGTCTTCTGGGGATTGACTGATAGACCGCATTTTCTGGTCCAGGAGTCGAGGATGGAGAGGGCTCCATTTAGTTGCTCGGTCAGCGTTGGCAGAAATTTGCCGGTTGCCATTAGTACAACGTCGTCGGCATAGGCGACTATTTTTAAGCCAGTGTGTCTAAGTTGCATGAGTGCCTCGTTTAAGACAATAACCCAAAGTAGTGGGGAGATAACCCCTCCCTGAGGTGTTCCTCTTGATGCATATGCTTCAAGTCTCGAGACCCCAGTTCTGCTACTACAGTGGGTGATCAAATTATTACGGCCACTAGAAAAAATATGATTTTTTGAAAAGTTTTTAGTTAGTTTAGTTTTAGTTTAATTTTATTCATTATTCTCATTTACAAACATTTTTTATAAACTTATATTCTAATTGAACATTTTTGGTTAAAGAGAATAGTTTGTAGCATTTGTATTTAAATGAAAAAAAATAGTGATAATGCTACATTTTATATAAAATAATAAATTGTGGGGTGAACAGAAAACATATTTAACATTACATTCAAGAAAACAATTATACAGATGTATGAAGAAAAAAGTTAAAGTATTTGAAACAACTTAAAAGACTAAATGCAAAGCAAGACTGAAAGAATAAAAGCAAAACAACAATTAAATCAAACCACATAGCGCAACAAAACTTCGATTTCACTAACATCACAAGCAAGAAGCCACGATTTTATTCTTTTTAAGAATACTGGTACAATTCTAATGCTTCGTATATCTTCAGGGAGATTATTAAACAACTTACGCGAAACGATAGTATAGGAATTTCTAAAATGTGTAGTCCGGAAAGGTAGTGTAGGAACAGAGCGGGAGTTTAATCTTAAGTTATATGTGTCTAGTATAGGACTTTGCATATACCCGCATCTCATAAAAAATATCTTCAATACCTTAAAGTAATAAAGGTGTCTTACTGGTAAAATGCCCATTTTTCGAAGTAGTGCTATAGAGTGAGCCAAGCGTGAAGAATTACAGATTTGCCTTACAGCACATTTTTGAAGAACAATCAATTGCTGTAATTTGTTTAGGTATGCACCACCCCAACAAGATATCCCATATTCTAATTTGGAATGAAACAATCCGTAGTAAACCGTTTTTAGAGTGGTATTCGATACAAATTTTCGAAGACGGTAAAAGCAACGAATTATTGAAAGAAAGTACTGCTTTAGATTAGTTATGTGTTGGTTCCACCTAAAATGCTGATCAATCGTAACACCTAGATACATGAACTTCTTCACTATTTCAATACTAAAGCAATTATCATTACACATTGCATTTGCATCAAAAAGAGGAAAAGAACCAAGACTCGAGCAATTGCTGTTAAATAGTTTGAATCTAATACAATCTGGAGAATGAAACAAAACATTAATATCAGTCATTTCGTTTGTATCAAGACTGAAGAACATTAATTTGGTTTTGTTGCTAACAACAAGCTTATGCTCAGCAAACCATGATCTTAACAAATGAACATCGTAATTAATGTCAGCAATTAAATTAAAAAGATTTGCTGAATCATATCCAATTGCAAGATCATCAGCAAATGCCTTTACTTTTCCCACAAATGGCTGCTCAAATAAAGAATTTATATAAATCAAGAAGAGGATGGGACCCAGAACAGAACCTTGTGGCACACCTAACTTTATCTCCATCAAATCGCTTAAGACATTATTTATTTTTACTCTTTGTTTTCTGTCTTTTAGAAAGGATTTAAACCAGTTATAAATAGAACCACGAAAACCTAAACTATGTAACTTGCTCAATAGAATGCTATGGTTAACCATATCGAAGGCCTTGGTTATATCAACGAAAAGCGCTCCGCAACATTTTTTGCCATCCATACCTTTTTGTATAAAAGAGCAAAAGTCCAGGAGAGCATCTTCTGTCGATAAACCTGATCGGAACCCAAACTGCAAGGGACTAAAAAAATTTAGATTGGAAAGATATAATAAGATTCTGCTTTTAATGATTTTTTCAAATATTTTTGAAATCGAGGGCAATAAAGAGATAGGTCTGTAGTTTTTAATATCTTTTTTGCTACCCTTTTTAAATAGGGGTACTATAGTAGCACATTTTAGTTGATCAGGAAATATTCCGGACAAAACACTAAAATTAAATATATGTGCTAAAACATCTACTATATTTAGCGCGATTTTTCGCAGCATGATGTTCGAGATACCATCATTTCCACAAGAGTGAGTATTTTTAAGGGAATTTATAGTTCTCCAGATTTCCAAACCGGAGATAGGTTCAAAATAGAAACTGTTTCTACTGAAGCCACTGTTGGAAAGTCCATAGCTAGTACAACAGAAACAAGGCAAAGATAAGTCGCTTGGAAATGAATTTACTCCGACCGTAGTAAAGTAAGTATTGAATAAAGTAGCTACGTCTCTAGGATCAGAAATATCCGTGTTATCGTTTTGAAGTACTATTTCATTGGATTGGTTTTTAACTTTTCTATTAACAATACTGTTTATTACATTCCATTCTTCTTTAAGGTTACCTCTAGATTTACTTATCTTGTTATGATAATAATTGTCACGACTTAATCGAATTTCTTTATTTACTTTTCGACAAAAACTTTTAAAACGGCATTTCAAGTTTGTGTTAAATGGATGTTTTTGACATTTTTTTCCTAGTTTATGTTTGAACCTAATTTTTCTAAGCAAAATGCTGTTAATCCAAGGTTTTAATCTTCTTTCAGATTGTTTCTTACAAACAACGTAGGTTGAACTGCTGATCCGATTCATTAAAATCCTTAAAAATACGTCGTAAGCACAAGAAGGATTCTGTTCCGCATATACTTCCTCCCATTCATCATAAAGCAATTCTAAATTTAATTTGTTGAAATCAATCTTAGCAACCCCACATTCAGGAATACATTTATTTTGTTCCTTACTTTTTAAATTACTAAACGCTATACCTGTCATGCAATGATCTGAAATATGCAGATCGAAGACAATACCAGCACAATCATTAAGAGGAATTTTTGAGAGACGTCCAAAAACGTGATCAAGACAGGTACCTGCGACTAGTCTCGTAGGTTCGTTAATCAACGAAGTAACCTCAAATAACTTATATGTTTTTATTTTTCAGTCTTTATTTATTTTTACATATTGGAAACGATTTATAAACATAGAAAAGACTTATGTTTATTAAAAAAATGCCACAGAAAAAATTAAAAAAAAATATTTTGTTACCCCACCTTCTGCAGCAATAACCCAATCTACTCTTTTGGGCATAGTTTCATTGGCTTTCTTACAATACGAGTAAATATTTGTAATATTTTCCCTCTTGTGACATACTTTAATTAAGCCTTCTTTAACTGTGGCTTATTTGTAACTTTTTCTTTGTCTATTTCTCTTATCATTAGCCCCCAAAGATTTTCTATTGGGTAAGGAACTGGGGAGATTCAAGGCCATTCGAGGACCTCCACATAATGTTCCACCAAAAATGGAGTTACTCTTTTTGCTCTAGAACAGGGTGAAGAGTGATGCATAAATACATAACTGCTTGGAAACCATTCCTAAACTTGTGGCAATAATATCTTCGTTGCATTAAATTCTCAAAATAAGTATTTTTTTAAAAGGTGGCCGTAATAATTTGATCACCCACTGTAGGTGTCTAGACTTGAGTGCGTTGACAGTCCAGTTGACAACAGTGGTGTTAATGTTTAGTTTATCTAGTGTCCTGCATATGGCGTCCGTATTGACATTGTTGAAAGCTCCCTCAATGTCTAGGAATGCCGCTAAGGTGTACTCTTTTATTCTTAATGATTTTTTCTATTACTCTTACAACACAGTGCAGCGCGGTCTCTACGCTTTTTACTTTAGTGTAAGCGTGTTGTGCTTGAGATAGATCATCCGGGCGTAAATTGCTGCGGATGTATATATCTATTAATCTTTCTAAGGTCTTAAGTATGAGGTGAGGCTTTGGCATTAACATGGGTTGCTTTGACAGCTTTGGGGATGAAGATAACTTTCACCTCCCTCAATATTTTCGGTATGTATCCATGAGTTAAGCTGCCAATGTACAATTCCTTTAGTACTGGAGTGATAGTGTTGACAGTTTTCTGCAGCATGAGAGGAAAAATTCTGTCGGGTCCTGGGGACTTGAAAGGAGCGAAAGAACGGATAGCCCATTCTATTCTATCTTCTGTAATCAAGTCCGCCGGAGGACTCCTTTGTTCAGTGCTTATGGTGTATGCACGCTCATACGGCTGGCTGGTACAGCCGGGAAAGTGCGTTTTCAGCAGCATCATTAGAGATTCTGAACAAGATTTAGTCCAGATGCCGTTGGAGTCCTTGAGAGATCCCAGAGCTCTTGGTTCTCTGGTTAGGACTTTTCTTAGTCTAGCGGTTTCTGTTGTGCCTTGTAGCTCATCACAGAATTTTTGCCACGATTGGCGTTTTAATTTCTGGGTTTCGTTTTTAAAAATTCTTTGGCTGGCCTTGTAGCTTTCCCAGTCATCGACCATTTTGGTTCTGTTTGCTATGTTCAAGAGCCTCCTTGTGTCCTTTCTGATAACAGCAAGTTTCTTATTCCACCATGGAGGTTCAAGGCGTACGGTGGTCTGGTCTAAGTTACTGTAGGTAGATAGAAGTAATAAGTTAATATATTTCTTAGCTACAATACAAGTTCTGTTCTTACTGTCCGCATTTTGTGGTTCAGTGTGGTAGATTGCTAAATCTTTATGACCTAGCCCACAAATTTTGCCATGGGATATCCATGGCTCTTGAACAAAGGCGATATCTATGTTTCTTTCACCTAGGATATAAACGAGGTTAGAGCTGGCTGCTATGCTATGGTGTAGGTTAATTTGATCTATTTTCATATTTTTCTTACCTTGTTTACCACCTCCTTCGCTTTATCCGTTCTTTCCGTATAGGGTCGAACCTTGCACCGGGTAATTCCAGTGCGGACTTTGTTATTGAACTTCCTAGGCAAAGGCATGGATTTATGGCTCAGCAATTCTTGCAGCCAGTTTAGCGTGAATTCGTCGTCGCATGACAGGAGTTTGAAGCTTTTGAAGGTCATGAGCTGCTCAAAGTGGGGGGATTTTTCCTCTTTGTTAACGATGGAGTCGTTAACACCATCCAGAATGCGCATCTCAATGAGTCTCCATTGGTCGTAGCTTAGTCTTCGATCTGGCTTGTTGAAATCTATGATCGCCGCTTGGAGGTTGGTCTTTACGGACACAGCCAGCCTGGCTTTTTTGCTAGCTGTTCTCGTGGGCGGCGATATGTTTTCATCTTGCCTGCCTCTTTTTGTGCTTGCCGCGGATGTGATATTGTCGTCTTCGTTTGTGTTGGTTGTCGGTCGCTTTAGTCTGTCCGAGACTGAGGTGGATGGCATAAGGCTTTCCCTCCTCATCCCAAACGTTCTGCCAGCCGTTCGCCTTGTCGTCCCTATGGAGTGTCCTCTAGCGTTCCCTCCCGTTTTAGGGCTCATTCCAATCGAACCGGGGTTGGGTTTTGCTCCCTTCTCCCGAGCGGTTGGAAACAACCTGGTTCTAATCGCCGCTGAGGTGGATGGCAAGAGGCTTTCCATCCTCCAGACAATTAGTTCCATGTCGGTACCCTTGGTAAGTCGGTCACGTGGGTCTTGGACTTTTTTTGGAGCAGTTATCAACCGGCTCAGATTCAGGTGAAATCGAGTCGATTGTCGGCCGAAGTCTCTCAACAACCGAGGTGTGGAGCGAACGGCTTCCCTCTCTTGTTGTGAGAGGTCTTCTATCCATTAGTCCTCGTTTGTTTGTGTTCTCCCTAGTGGACCCCGCGAATTTAAGCGTGTACTTGGCTCTGTCCAGAGCCGCCCTTTCCTTGTCCGTGAGGGACTTCGGATCACGCTTGTTCATTCGCCGAATTAGACGAATGGCATTTCGTCTTCTGTTTCGTATCGGTGTCATTCTAGTGTTGTCCCTGGTTTTGTTTAGCGTGGATACGGGAGGGTTTATGCCCTGACCCCTATCAGTGCTGACTACTGTCGCAAAACTGTCCATAGTAGAGTTCCCCATATCCACCGGACTGCTTTCACCCGGCGTTACAGATCCCTGCAGCTTCCCTTCGAGAGAGTAGCAGATGCTTGTCTCCTTCGGGTCGGCTACTGTCGTCTTGGAACTGCTGTCACGAGGTGTATCCTCACTCGGCTGCGGGACGGCCCCGGCAAGCGTTGAGGAGGGTAAATCTCTGATAGGATTCAGCGTCACTGATGTTATTGTTTTTTGCTCCGGGCTCCCCGATCCGATTGCCATGGATCCTGACTGGCAAAGGCTTGTCGTAGATCCAGGCGGTCCCATCAGAGTGCCCCCACATGAGCCATCCCCGGGCGCCGAACCCGCCGTGGTGCCAGCCATAGGCGTATCCCTCGACGAGGCCTGCTCCCGGAGGTAAGCCCTTGCATTGTGGAGTCTTTTCCTGTAATTTTCAGATAGTTCGTCCCATTTTTTCGTACCCAGTCTCTTGATGGTAAGTTTGCAGTTTTTCGACCGCTTTGAGCTGGTTGAAATGTGGGAGAGGGATGAGCTGGCGATGGAGCACGTGTCGCTTGACTCCAAAAGAAGTTTTTCCAGAGTAGCATCTAATACCCCGACGCTTTCCCCGTCCGATATGGGAAAGAAACCCTCCTCCATACTTTCTCCCATTTCCCGATCAGTTGTTTTTAAAGTCGAAGTGTCCGATTCGTTCACACTTTTTAATGTATTGGATGTTTTATTAATTTTTATTTTTGAAGAGTTCATTTAGGTCCCACGAGTAAGGGGGAAGAAGATGTCCGCTTGCACTCACCCCAGGTATCCAGAGTTTGCGCTATCGACTGAGCACCCCCTCAGCCAGGCCTCGTCGCGTCGTGCCTTGCCTTGGGATCTCCTGTACGAAGAAAATCCCGCCTTTCGATGAGCTGCTACACGGGAAAACATCTGACTGAAACGCAGGCCAGATGTGGTTTTCTCTCTCAGCAAGTCTCGGGAGAGCCTTCTAGGAGATGATGGTTGGTCCGCGATAGGGCTTTTACGGCGAGAGATGCCACTATGACCCTAAAACCTCGGATGGCGAACGTATCGTACCGAGGTCCCCCTATCCGCCACCTGGGGTCGCGCCTGGTAGGGAACCACCCACCAGGCCTGTTAGTTTTGGCATTGATAATATCTTCGAGCAGGCTACGTAGAGTATCTTGTATTTTTTTTTTTTTGCTTATAATAACCCTCAAAAAGCCTTTAAAAAATATCTGTTGAGCTAATTTAATTCCAAATTTTGTATTTCTTATTTTAGAATAAGATACTTGTTGTGAAAGAAACATTGACCTTGTTTTTCACGAAAACAAATTATGAAAAATGACAACAAATGTAATAGATTCTAAAAAAGTTGTCTCACTAGTGGATGTCTAATTGTGCTGGCAGTCAACTAATCGTCGACATCAGTTCTTGATTATTAATAAGGCCGTTAGTCTTACAGTCTAAGAGCTGGTGACCGTTTCTGAAACGCCATTTTATAAAAAGCCAATTTATATTTTTAACTTTCTCGGTTATGTAGTATTTGTACAAAACAAAGTTTTGTGTAGTTGTTATTGCGATTTTATTGGAAGTGGGGCCTTGAGATTATGACAAAAATACGAGGAGAGTTCAATATATTCTCGGTATCGACATGAACGAAAACGCGAATTAAATAAAAAATATTTTTATTTTTCAATAATATAATCTTCTCTTACATTAATGCATTTATTACATCTTGAGATCAACTTTCTTCAAAAAAATAGTATTCATCATTCTTTTCAAAATGTTCATTTATTGCAGTTTT
The DNA here is from genome assembly GCA_949126925.1 of Cheilosia vernalis. Classification (NCBI taxonomy): domain Eukaryota; kingdom Metazoa; phylum Arthropoda; class Insecta; order Diptera; family Syrphidae; genus Cheilosia; species Cheilosia vernalis. The sequence goes on from OX421358.1 coordinate 50,669,797, forward strand.
CAGTCATAGCAAAAATTCCGTCAGAAAATTGTTTCCCTACGAAAACAATTACAACAAATCAACCACCACTGATTGGATTCCATCAGAAAACAAAATGATGACAGATGGAATGATTTGGTTTTTTTATTGTGGAATTAAATGAGAATTTGATCAGAAAAAGTTTTTCGTACGGAAAAATTAATAGGTAAATTATTTTTCTTAAAAATTTAAACATCATTTGCTTATTTTAAGAACTTGTGAGCTTTCCTGTTTAAAAATGAAAAATTAAGTCCATTTTAAACAGACACAATTTCAATGATTGACTATACTTACAGTTAACTTATCTTTGCATTTTTACTTTTTTTTTAAATATTAACTATTGAAAAAGTTGAATTTTACTACACTAAATTTCAACTACGCAGTTGTGTACTTACTTTGATTCGGGATACACTTTTCTTTCGTTCTTCATGCGCATGCCTGTACAAATTACAAATGACGTCACGAAAGAGAGTCGACGGCCGAAGAGAGTTACAGTCAAGATTAGTGAAAACATATAATGCTCTTATGACTCTTAACACATTCACAGATAGGAAATCTAAGAAAGAATTTTAATTTCAAAATCTAGGGAGGAATTGGTTAGGTGTTGTCGATCTCCGAAACCACTCAACCGATTTCAATGATATTTTGTGGATACCCATCCAGTTGGTTTCAGTTTTAAAGATAGGATAGTTTTGGACCCGATAGTTCCAAATGAAAGGCACGGAAAAACCGGGTGGGTACCCCTATAAATAAAAGAGACTGACGTCTGTGTGTGGCACTCATAACTCGAGAATGGATCGTTCGATTTTTACGATTTTGGGCTTGAAGGATTCGTTTAGGAAGGACATTATGCTACTTTTTGTCGTGAAAATAAAAGTTTAAGGGGATGAGATTTGGAATAGAACTTTGTATGGCAACAGCACTTTGTTAAAAAATATACAGGATAGGAAATACAATACAACAAAACTTATTTCAAAAGTTTGATTCTTAAATTCTTTAGATGTTCCGGGCTCACCGCTACACAATTTTAATTCGAAAGTCGGCTCAGTTATAATTTTGTTGAGCAACCCCAATCAACCGAAACTTTTTTAACGGATTGGGTTTGATTTGAATGTGAAGAATCTCAAATCAAATGTCTTGGAAGCGAAGATTTTGACTTAAAAATTCAAGCAACGGATTCCGATGATTTGCAATAATTGGTTTCCGAGCGCCTTCAATTTCCCATGCATATCGCTTTCATTAAAAAAAAAATAATAAGTCGCAAGTACAATCGCTGGATATTTGTGACATCAATTATTGAATTCCCATGTTTTTCAATCGTATCAATCAATCGTATGTGGCGTGCTCACGTGTGAGCAAAATCTTCCGCTTTGTACGTCGTGTACCGTAAAGCATTTTAGTGAAAAAAATTAAGGTTGGCTGACACGTCAATCATTGCGGTTTGATTTAAACACATCAACAATGCTATACTTTAGTTATTATTGTATTGTTTTTAATATAATTTTTGAATACAGAATTTTAATTGACCGAATTACATAAAGCAGCATGTTCATTGTTCGTTCTCGGAATTATTATTTTTATTACATTAACGAATTTGGGCGGAGCGAAGTTCGCCGGGTCAGCTAGTAAATACATAATGCGTTTGCATAATTTTTGTTTTTCACTTCTTCTCTTTAGATACACTCGTAGGTACGTACGAAATGAACATTAAATATTTCCTTGAAAGTTTTCAAACAGTAATCAACTGTTTAAAAAAAATAAAGCTCTCTTTCTTTCTACCAAGTGAAGTGCACGAACTACTCGCACACAGATTCATACAGTAATCAATATAGTAGCAATACCGATGGGTAATAGTAACCAATATAGCGTTCAGGTGCCCAGCACCGACTTTTCAAAAAATCTCTGTTTTTTCCCTTTTTTTACAACGTCGCCAAACTTTCGGGCCACTGTTTCTATTAAAAATTTTCAAAACTATTGAAACAACTCCAAATTGCTTATGCACTTGGATATTCTTTTTATTTATGATCTGAAGTTTGCTGTGTTATTTTTGTTTATTTGTATTAGGCTTATTTTTCAACTCTCGGCCACTTTTTTTTGCCTGTTTATCATTTTGGCCATCGGTTACGCTGTCAAGCACGAATTAAGAACGCAATGCAACTCTCATGCAACAATTGCCTACTCGCACATAGGCTGATTTCTAACTTATTGTTTCTCAGCCTCTGGATGGAGCAGAAAGATAAAAGAAATCTGAAAATACTTGGGAAGTATTGCCTAAAAACATTTAGAAGCTTTTTTTTTGTATTGATTGAGATTGATATTTGTGAATATAATATCAAGTTGAATTAAGTAAAGTCAAAATTAAATTGTGGAAATATGTAGAGCGTTCGAAAAGAAATTTGTTTTGTTTTGCATAATAGAAAGAAGAAAATACAATTAAATAAAGCCTACTGCAAGGAGCTCAAATATTATTCTAGTGAAGGTTTCATCCAGAGAAAATACGTCAACGTCGACCAATTTTCCGTTACTCGTCTACAAGTTATATTTTTATAGAGCTGCAAATGCTAAGTACGTTAGTATTGTTACATAGAAATTTGTATTGACAAATCTCACGTAACTTAAAAAATTCCGGCTTACACACAATGTAGATGGTTGAGGGAAAATAAAAACATTTTGAGCAATTTTTCTTCAGTTATTTAAGAAAAAAATTGCTCATAATATCGAAGTTAATGATATTCAAAAGCGGAAAATACACAATCAGGGGTCGAATCGCGTCTTCCGTGAACGAGCATTACGAGACGGAATTTGTTTTTGTTTCACATGTAAAATCAATAATTAATAAATTGAGCTGGTGTCCGAGATAGTCATTTTTCATTTTCGCTCCTTGTTTATTATAAGATTTATCTATAAAAATCTCCCTGCCAAAACTGAACTTGTGTTGCATTCAAACTGCTTTGATCAGTTTGGTGGTTTGCATTTTGTTCGCGAGTTGAATTCCTCTTAGTTTCTTCCCTAAAAGTGTTAAAAACTTATAAGAATATTAATTTATTTATTCTTCTCCGCTTTATTTGACTGAGTGCTAATTGTGAGTGATATTTATTCAAGCCATCTTGTTCTATCACATTCAATTCGAAAGCTGCCTGACTCATTTATCCCGGTGAGTTAAACTATTAGGCCGTGTGTCAATTGCGCTAAATAATTATCCTCGGATAATATTCTGGCACTATCGTGGTGGAAAACGAATTCTTCAACTGTCAAAAAATTATCCTGCTGCGGGAGCAGGATAATAATTTATCTTCATAGGATAAATTTTTTACGTGCGAGTTTTTTTATTTCAAATGGCAGCAAATCAACGAAAGAAAAAAAATAATAACAAACCGTACTACCTACAACATGTATCTAAATAATGAAGGAAAATTAATAAAGTTTTTAATATAATTTGCTTAATTTATAGGGACGCATGATGACAAAAACAAAGTGATTCGGTTACGGAGTTTGAATTCATACCGATTGAATATAAGATTATACTTCTCTTGTTCGTCTTCTGCGTGGGGGCAAGTAATCGTGGCTTATAAGACTTTGATACCGCAACAATATCATTGACATCAAGAGGAATTAATACATTGAATTTATGATCCATATTATCAGTTGTTGTTATTGAATTAGTTGTATGTCTGTTCTTTGTGTTGTGTTTCGTATTGTGTTGTGCTATCGTCAAAAGTCTTCTGAGAAATCTCAAAAATTTAGCCCAATCGACACAGCCAAATTTCACAAAAGCTAAATTTTTATTCAACACACACAGAAATGTCAAAAAATTATCCGAGGATAATTATTTAGCGCAATTGACACACGGCCTTAGTGGATGTTCTGCCTACGAAGCAATTTTGCTGGCCTACACTGAATGTTTCATACGGTTCTCGTTCCATGTTTGACTACTGCATCAACAACAACGACTGAATTTGAGCGAGATTATTAAATTAATCCTTCTAACGGGTGATTTTTTAGCTGGTTTGGTTTTGGCAACACTGGTTTTGACAACTGAAGTGTGTTTAGTACCTTGTGTCACTGTCAAACAGCTTCAGTTTGGTTTGCAATTTAACCATGGATCGTCTTACAAATGAACAACGCTTGCAAATTATTGAATTTTACTATCAAAATTCGTGCTCGGTTCGAAATGTTCATCGCGCTTTTTTATCGAAAAATTGTGTTCAGCGATGAGGCTCATTTTTGGTTGAATGGGTACGTAAATAAGCAAAATTGCCGCATTTGGAGTGAAGATCAGCCAGAAGCATTGCAACAGCTACCAATGCATCCCGAAAAAGCCACTGTTTGGTGCGGTTTATGGGCCGGCGGCATTATTGGGCCATATTTCTTCAAAGATGATGCGAATCGCAGCGTTACTCTCAATGGTGAACGCTACCGAGCGATGATAACAAACTTTTTTTTTGCCCGAAATGGAAGTTCTTGTCTTGCATGATATGTGGTTTCAACAAGACGGTGCCACATGCCACACAGCACGCGAAACAATGGCGCAATTGCGAGGCGAGTTTGGTGAACAGTTAATTTCACGTTTCGGGCCGGTCAATTGGCCGCCTAGATCGTGCGATTTGACACCATTAGATTATTTTTTGTGGGGGTATGTCAAGGCTAATGTGTATAGGGACAAGCCCGCTTCGATTGACGCACTGGAAGCCAACATCCATGCATTCATTCGTGAGATACCGGCCGATATGTGTGAAAGAGTATGCCAAAATTGGACTCAGCGGATGGGCTACCTGAGACGCAGGCGCGGTCAACATTTGCATGAAATTATCTTTAAACATTAAATTGCAAGGTTCAAACTATCGATTCAAATAAATATTTCATTCATTTTTTCGAATTTTTTGTGTTTTTTTTTTTTTTTTTTAAAGTTCTAAACCTCTTAAAAAATCACCCGTTATAACCGTGAACTGCGATCTCTTCGGAACAAACGAAACAAACTATGGCAAACATACCTCTGATGCAGATCTGCGTCTAACCTCTCAAGATATCTGATAGCTTATAACAACTTTTCCGCTATGTGTGAACGTTTTTACTCCGAATACCTTGTCCGTATACAGCATGACCTTATTGCTAACCCCAAACCCTTCTTCAATTCATAAACTCCAAAAGGAAATCGGATGGGTATCCTTCAGCCTTAAAACTTGATAACTGTTCGTCTGCCGATTCTAAAATAATCTCCAACCTTTTCGCTGGCTTCTTCAGTCAGCCATTTGTTTATGACGACGTTGAACCCGACCCTAACTTTTTCAGTTACATGGATGGCCATGCTCAAACCTCTTTCACATACATGAATCTAAGCTTATCTTCAGTTGTTGAAAAAATCAACCTTCTCAAGGACGACTACTCCTCCGGTCCAGATGGTCTCCCTGCCATATTTTAAAAGAAATGTGTTAATAAACTAGCACTGCCCCCTTTATGATCTCTTCCAGCTTTCAATTTCACAAGGTGATTTTCCCAAATTGTGGAAGGACACATTTATCATTCCCATCCACAAAAAGTGCTGCAAAAGTGATATCTCTAATTATAGACCCATTGCTAAGCTCTCTTCTATACGTAAACTTTTTGAGAGCTAGTATATGATTCAATGTTCTTTCATTGAACCAGCAACATGGGTTTTTTAAAGGCAGATCCACAACCACAAACCTTACAAATGTTGTCTCTAACACACTATGTGCCCTGGAAGATGGTAAAGAAGTGGATGTTGTAGCTACCGATTTCAACAAAGCGTTCGATAAGATCTCTCACAAAGTCATACTTTTCAAACTAAAAACGATCGGTTTTCCACCGCGGTTTACTTCATGGATTAAGTCTTATTTAGAAGATCGCAAGTATAGTGTCCTTTTTAGATCTTCCGTCTCTAAACCTGTCATAGCGTCCTCTGGTGTACCACAGGGTAGTCATCTCGGACCATTGATTTTTAACTTGACAATAAACGATGTAGTACGTGTCATTGTACTCTCTGACCTGGAGATTTACGCAGATGATATGAGATTCTTCAAACAAATATCTTGCACAGCTGACTCTCACTACAATCTGACCTTAACCACTTCTACAGCTGGTGTGAACAGAATCGTTTAGAACTTAACGTGAAAAAATGTCAAGCTATTACTTTCTCCCGTAAACGCCATCCCCTGAATCCAAGGTCTTATTTCATCAACAACGAGTCTGTTTCCACTGTTTCGTTTATTCGTGTTCTCGGCATTATCTGTGACACCCAACTTAACTTTCGTTCTCACATCGACAACATTATTAGCAGAGCTAACTCTGCACTCGGCTTCGTTAAATGTAGGTCGAAGGAGTTCTGTAACTCCTATGTCACTAAATCCCTTTGTACGACGTTTGTGAGACCTTTTCTTGAAAATGCCATCCAAGTCTCGTCTCCTTACCACCAAGTGCATATTTTGAGAATCGAAGCTGTCCAGCGTAGATTCATTCGTTTCGCTTTACTTTTCGCTTACCAACCAAGTTGATAGGTGGGGTTAGTTTTCTTCTTGACTGTTAAAGTTACAAATATTTTGTTAACAGTTAATCCTTTCCCTATCCCTTTAATACACCCAATTTTAGTGAGAAGGAAAACAGGAAAGCTATATTTATTATACATGCAGTATAGACGTACAGTAATAGCATTGTATAAAAACGTGGTTGACGTGGTAAATTGGACAATTTAACATTAAATCTAAAATATTCTTTTATATGTGAAAACGCATAAAATATTATCAAAATATTAAACTTAGGTATAGTTCACGGAAGTGGCGATTAGACCCAGGTCCTAATACGTTTCTACCATCTCATTTAGCAGCATTTATTTTATATGTTTTGCATGTCACACGGATTCTAAATTGACATAACACCGATCAAGGGGGCCAGCGGCAAGAGGTTTGCTAGTTGAGGGTTAATTTGTTTCTGAAAACATTGCGCACATAATTCTTGCAGTTATGTCTGTAATAATAGTACAGCTAGGCGAAGGCAAATTTAAGAGCCACTTTCACAGCTTTAAACACCACTTTCTTGGTTTTTTTTTTAAGATTGCGCGGAGAGTTCGCCACTGGGCGAACTCTAGTAAAATAAAAAGCAATCTGCTAAACTTTTGATACGAGCGAAAAGGTTTCGTACGCCCTATTTGATTACTTTTTGAATAATAATTGTTTTTTTGTTTCTATTTTTATTTTTAGACAAGTATGACAACTGCGAACAAACGACAAAGAGAGCATCTATTAGAATTAATTAGGCGTTTGGCAGAAGATGATAAGAACGGTGTCATGGCGCAGAAAGTTTTGAAATTATTTTGGACTTTAGCACATAATGTTGAAATACAACCTGAAGTATTAGATCAAGCATTAATAGCACATGTAAAAATTTTAGATTATAGTTGTTCTCAAGAACGTGATGCCCAAAAGACAGTATGGCTTGATAAATGCGTGGATGAGTTAAAATCAGGCGACAATTGGGTTCTTCCTGCATTGCGCTTAATTCGAGAAATATGCTGCTTATATGAATCAAATCCTCATCATGTTCAAAACTCAAACAAAGTGTTGAATAGGCAACAAGTTATTGAACGTTTGCAGAATGACTATTCTCTCGTTATTCTTGTGACGAACAGTCTTATTTGCTATATGGACAAAGTGCGAGTATCGATGGAAGAAAATCCTAACTTAGATCCTACTAAATATTGCAGTGATGGACGTTTTTCACATGAGTTACAAATTCAAGAAAGATTAGACTTCCTGAAATATTTGCTTAAAGATGGGCAACTTTGGCTTTGTGCAGACCAGGCAAAACAAATATGGCAGTGTCTGGCTGTAAAATCAATTTTTCCTAGCGATCGAGAAGAATGTTTCCGATGGTTCAGTAAGCTAATGGGAGAAGAACCCGACCTCGATCCAGGCGTGAACAAAGATTTTTTCGAAAACAATATATTACAACTTGATCCGTCTTTATTGACAGAAAGCGGAATTAAATGCTTTGAGCGCTTTTTTAAAGCGGTCAACTCTAAGGAAGAAAAATTAAAGGCTATACACCGAGGCTACATCCTTGAAAACAATAATCTTATTGGTAAAGAATATCTATGGCATGTGATAACTACAGCAGACGCAGACATAGCAAATAAGGGTATAGAACTGTTAAAGGAAGTGTCTACAGCTTTGGGTCCTACACTTATGGCAAATGTTGCCTCATTTCATGAAACATTTATAGGGGAATGTTGTGATAAATTAAAAAGTCTCTACGATAGTATAATATTTTTAAATAGCTCTGCAGAGTACAATTCTAACGATAAAGAAACTAAGTTATTGTGCGATGAAGCTGAAAAAATGTGCAGAATATTAAGAGTACTTCAGGAATATGTAAAAGAATGTGATCGATTATTTGCTGGAGATAGATACAAATTGCCATTATGTCGTGCAACACGGGGAAAACATACGAACTTATACATAAGATTTCAAAATCCTGGTCGCGCGATTGATGATATTGAATTAATAACACATAGTAATGAAACAGTGGCGTCTTTTAAGAGAAGTATTCTTAAACGCCTTAAAGGAACTTCAACAGCAAACATAAAAATAGACTTTTTCTTTAACAACGGAGAGCTAATTGAGATTTTGGACGAAATGCACCCATTATCTAGCTATGCAATTAGAGATAAAATGATTCTTACTGCAAAGCTAACACCAATTGGAACGGTTTTAGCGAGTAGCCCAGACAGCTCAAGTGATTCGAGTACTGGATCACCGCCACGTCCCAGCGCGGATATAAGGAGGGTTGAATCTGAATACACATTGCCTGGTGTTATTATTTCGGAAAAGCCCTACTATACCAACTTTTTCTTAAAGCTTCATCAATTGGGTGTCGACATGCAGTACTGCAATTTGAGAGATAGTGCGCTAGTGCTTCTAAATTTATTGCCAGCAGACAGAGAAACCGTTAATGAATTAAAAACAATGTGCCATATAAAAACAACAAGTTCAAATATTGGCTCAGATAATATTCAATGCTATGACAAGCCAATATTACAAGATCAAGAGTATAAACATGCTTTAGAAGAACCAACACCGCTTAAAATATTTTTATATACAACCCCAGCGAGAGTACTATATAATTTGGAGGTTCTGAATGCCATACTCGTACCTGCAATCGATCCGTTTAGTGAAGAATCATTGAGTGTACAGTCAGCTTGGTTGCGGTCAGGAGTTGCCCACTTTCTTATGGAATTGCTTACTAAAAACAACTTCTTACCTAATGCAGACATGCAAACTAAACGTGCAGCATTTCAAAGTATTCTTCGACTTGTTAAATTGTTTTTCTACGTAATAAGCTGTGTTCTAAGTCGTGTTGGGGATGAGCCCGCATTATCTAATTTTGAAGCGCGCTCGAGATCCCAAATAGACATATTAAAACAAATTCTAACGTCTATTCCAAATAGTTCGGAGAATACACTACGATTTATATCAACAAAATTGGCAGAAAATATAGCTGCAGAAATGTTAACAGCCAGCACTGAAGGACAAAACAGTAGAAAGCTTTTCTCGGACGCTTTGCAATGGTCATGCCCTGATGTTGCTACAATTAAAGCGATTATTCAACTCGCCTGGTCGTCTTCGTGTGGACGGTTTCAAATGTATGGAAGTAAGGACAATTTTAGTGATGAAATTGCCATGCCTGGTGCTCAAGACTTCGCTCTATGTAAAGAAGCGCTTGAAGTACTTATAATAAGTCTTGTACTCAATCCCAGTGCTAATGAGGTGTTAATGCAAGATGAAATTTGGCCAGAATTTATAACATCGCTGATTTTAAAAAATCCATCAAGAATCGTAAGACAGATTGCTGCAGAACAATTCTTTTTTAGTTGTACTTACTATTCCGGAAATAGCCGTCCATTTGAATACATGATCAATCACTTGATTTCCTTACTACATACCTCTATTCCTTCACACTCAAGCACATGTGCGGATCTCTTTCAACTTTTATGTAGAACTTTAAGTTACGGTTGCACATGGAACTGGCCACATAGTGTAATAGAAGGTTTGTTGGCACATGAAATAAATTGGCTTAGACAAATTAAAAATAATGTGATATCAAGTGGAAATACCCAAGTGCACGAGGATCTATTAGAAGGTCATTTGTGTCTGACAAAAGAACTTATGTTTTTCATAGACATAAAAATAAAAACTCAACTCAGTGGCTTATTGGAGGAACTAACTGATGACTTCTTATTCTCTGCGTCGCGCGAGTATCTTCATTTTAGGCAAACTGGCAAGTTAAATAATCATCTGGCACCACCTCCTGTTTGTAGAAGTCCACACACAATAGCGGCTGCTTGCGATCTACTGGTAGCTCTTTGCCAGAATTGTGTTGGTAATATGAAGCTACTTACAAAAACACTTATAAACAACGTTTGCAATGGTACTTTGTTTTGGTATTTGTTTACTGCTAATTATTGTTAAGAAATCTTTATTCTTTTCAGAAATTGAACCTTTAAAGGAATGGGATTATTTGCCACCAATTGGAATAAGACCACCCAAAGGATTTTGTGGTTTAAAAAACGCTGGAGCTACATGTTATATGAATTCAGTACTTCAACAGTTGTACATGGTTCCATCGATTCGAGTTGGTATACTAAAGGCGGAGGGTGCCGCAGTAAATGAGTCTGAAGATTTTAGCGGTGATACTGAGTCACCACTTTATAATGATGACGTGTTTTTTGGAAACACTCAAAAAAATTACCACGTGGGAATCTTAAAGCATGTTCAGGCGATTTTTGCCCACTTAGGTCATAGTGCCTTGCAGTATTACGTGCCCCGTGGTTTATGGACCCACTTCAAGTAAGTATTTAAACACATCCAATATTTTGGCCATCTTATTATAATTCATAACAAAATATGTACATAATGTGCGTATATTTACAAAAAACTAAATAGACGAAGGCAAATAATTTAATAATTTAATTTGATTTCCAGTATGTTTTGTATGAACCAGGTCACTATAATTAAAGAATTTCTACCACTTCGCGAACTTTTACGTATGAGGTATTCGATTAGGTGTTCTCAGACCACTTTTTATGTTCGTTTGGTACGAACTAAATCTATCTTTTTCAGATTTCAGAGCACTTTAGCAAATATGTATATTTCCGCAGTTTTGCTTCAGATTTACAAATACAAGTGCGTTTGAGTTTGTTTACGTTTTCGCGAATTTTTTTTACAGCAAAGAAAGGCATCGGGTGAATCTACTTTTGTAAATTATTTATGTACAAATATTTAGAAATCAATTGGGACGTAAATTTCAAAAGTTTTAATACAAAAATTAAACAGTGAATTGAAATGGCTTAGAAAAGTGTCGAAGATTACACATATACAAATCGCACGAATATTAACACAAAGATCAAGATACGTTTTTATGTTCGATTAGCCACACGAAATCTGAAATTTGAGAGCAAATCTGAAGAAGCCCAATCGAATACCACATCAGTTTTGCTTCAAATTTACCAATATCTTTGAGGTCAACAACTGGTGGAGTTTGTATACGTTTTCGTAAATTTTGTTTAAATATGTAGAAATCAATCGGGACGGAAATTTAGAATGTTTTTTTTTAAACCAGTGACACATATTCGAATCGCAGATTGTCAACACAAAAAAGAGCAAGTGATGTTTTTATGTTCAATTAGGAACAAATCTAGGGTCGAATCGTCACTTCCGTTCACGGATTAATGTTGATTTTACATGTGAAACAAAAACAAATTCCGTCTCGTAATGCTCGTTCACGGACGACGCGATTCGACACCTGAAATCTGAAGAAGACCAATCGAATACCACATTTGTAAAATTATTGCATCCAGATAAGAAACTTCACAATGTAAACGAATTTAATTATTCGAAACTTAAAAGAAACATATTTATCTTCTTTGTAAAGCAGGTTCGTATAGGACTCCAGGCTTAGCTTCTCAAAACCATTGGTTTTGTATTGAGTTTGAACGGCTCGAACGGGGACGAATATACTTTTGGAAGTTCGTCAGACGTTCGTGAGAAGTGGCGCAGTGGAAAAAAGTTATAAGAATCAATTCACAAAATAACTTTTATTAAAACTTAACATTTTAACATTTAAAACTTAACATTTTCGCGAACGTCATTACTACAAATACCCGAGAGTATAACTGTCCTATGAAAGAGAGAGATTGTGTAATCCTCCCCATACCCAGTATCGTAACTGTCTGATACACGTCCATTATGTTTATTTTACAACTCTGTACAACTGGGTACACGAGTGTAAGCTAGGTAAGATTAAGTGATTGAAACCACTTAGATGAACACTAATGTGGTATACGATTGAGATTTTTTTTAAATGGATTGTGGGAAGCAATTGAACAACTTTCAAAAAAGCCTAATCAATGGGTTTTTGGAATCTGACCTAAAACAGAGCGAATCGATTGGTCGAAGCCAAAATTTTGTTAGTAATTTCATTCGTAATGAATCCCGTTATGGAAGTTATATGAAAGGAGGTGTTCAATACGCGACAACAATAGCAGATAGAAGACTTATCATCAGAAATGAGTTAATGGAGTGCCAAACATTTAAACTACAACTACTACATTCATTACCTGTGAAAGGAGGAACGCGTGTTAAGTCGTTTCCACATCTGTGCAGGTGGTGTAATGATGTGGGGGCAATGTCGTATTATGGGATTTGTGCACGCATTTTGTATCATCAAAAATAAACGCAAATGTATACAAAACTGTTCTACAAAAGGCTTTTCCACGTTTCTCAAACGTTTTCGGTAGGATTCCATGAACATACCAGCACGACAACGCTCCAATCATACAGTAAGGGTAGTGAAACACTTAAAATACACCGTAATCCTTTTCAACAAGAATGCTCTTCTATAATTCATTTAGTTAAATTATCTTTGGTTCTAAAATAAATATAGGCATTATAATTATATTGAAGGCCATTAACAGAATTGTGTATATTCATAGTAAATAATATTGTTAATTTATTTTGCAGGTTACAGGGAGAGCCCGTTAACTTGCGAGAACAACAAGATGCTGTTGAATTTTTTATGTCTCTTTTTGAAAGCTTAGATGAAGGATTAAAGGCTCTAGGACATAATCAATTTATGGTTAATACACTAGGTGGTTCCTTCAGTGACCAAAAAATATGCCAGGAGTGCCCCCATCGCTATTCAAAAGAGGAACCATTTAGCGTTTTCAGCGTGGACATACGAAACCATAGCTCTTTAACGGAATCATTAGAACAGTATGTCAAAGGCGAAATTCTTGAAGGGGCAGACGCATATCATTGCGATAAATGCAATAAAAAGGTAAATATATGTTAAATTTAATTATGGTATTTATTTTTTATACCACATACCCCGAACACGCCAAACAAATAAACCATTTTTCTTACACATTTAAAAAGATCAGATAGTAGGTCGACAAACTTTTGCGTAGTTTGGAACTACAGTTTGACATTTTAAAATATACGTATACTAGCTGACCCGGCGATACCGACCCGCCTAATAAAAGACAAAAATATAATATTAACCCTCCAGTGACATTCAATCTTGACATTCCATCGCAATCCAATTCCAAAAACCCCAAATTTATAATTATATCCCCAAATGACCCCAAGCAACCTCTAACTTCCATCAGTGTTTTCCTCTTAAAAAAAGCCATCGATGCTATTAGCACATCTTATGAAAGTATTTCGCAACTCCGCGATGGCAACCTGCTTATCCTCGTAAAATCCCAACAAGTTGCTAACCTTTTCCTTTCGAAAAAAACCCTATCCCAACTTTGCCCGGTTTCAATATCGCTTCACAGTCAACTTAACTCCTCCAAAGGTACCGTTTATGCACCAGTTCTAAATAATCTACCCGAAAAAGAAACTATTGATGAGTTGAGAGACCAAGGTGTCACGGACGTTTATAAGTTTAAAAAAATTGTAAAAAATTACGTTGCAGGCGTACAAAAAGACGTAGAAGTTCCCTCTGGTCTTGTTCTATTCACCTTTGATCTCTTCCGCCCTCCTACATCTTTAATTTTATCGTTGGTACAAGCTCAAGGTGGAAGAATACTTCCCAAATCCGATGCGCTGCAAAAAATGCCAACTTCTCGGACATACGATAAAAAGGTGTACCCGTAGCGAAACATGTGTTACATGCAATCTCCCACCCCACCCCTCTACAAACTGCACACGCACTTGGTACAAGCTCAAGGTGGAAGAATACTTCCCAAATCCGATGCGCTGCAAAAAATGCCAACTTCTCGGACATACGATAAAAAGGTGTACCCGTAGCGAAACATGTGTTACATGCAATCTCCCACCCCACCCCTCTACAAACTGCACACGCACTTTATGTGCTAACTGTGCTGACAGCCATCCAGCATCTTCGAAACAATGCCAACGTTACATCCAAGCAAAAGAAATTCTTAAAATAAAAACGATAAGAAAGTGCAGCATAGCCGAAGCCAAAAAACTTTACAGCGAACAGAATAATATAATCACCCCACCATCTTTATCATATTCATCTGTTGCGAGAAACGGAGCACAAGCACAACCGACTCCACAAAGCTCTGCAATCCCCTTGTCAACCCCCTCTCCAACAATCTCTTCTAATGCGCCATGCTCTACCCAAGAAAAAACAAATAAATTCCCTCCTAAGTCAATAAATAATAATCTTACACAAGGCAGCACCCATCCTACACATCTCCCAATCTCAATCATACCAAATCAAAACACTCCAAGTCTACCATCCTCATCCTCTGCTTCGCTGGCTACAACATCATCGAACACACAACCGAACATCTCTCGTTTATCAGGCACATACAGCTCTCCCAAACCGATCGAAGCACTCTCCTCAAACTCAAATTACCACTCATACACATATAATTCTTCAAATCCCCCTAAAACAAGTGATAGAGCATCAAACACAACAAATACTAACACTTCACACCTTATTAATTCAAATTCCCATGCAAACGCTTCTTCTCAAATATTCTCATCAGACTCAACTACATTCAATAACAACACTTTAAATCAAGATCCAACAACTAATTCTCTCCTAACATCTGTATCAATTTCACCTATGTCGATCCACCACATTAATAAGCATTACGAAAAAGCTCGAGATATCGAAGATCATGATGATGGCGACATCTAACAATAATATCGGAACCCAAAACAATGACTCTGTCGTTCGGACGCTGAAACACTCAAACTCCTCCAGGAGCTACTACAAAATCAATCCTCAGGGTTCTCCAGTGGAACCTTAATGGATACCACAATAACTAGCATGAGCTAGAGCTCCTAATAAAAGAACATAATCAACATATAATCTCACTCCAAGAAACACACATACCCACACACCCCACTACTAAAAATAAAACTAAAGCACCAAAACAATACGCACCTTATTTCTACAATTTAGATACAATTACATCAGGTAAACAAGGTGTAGGACTTCTCGTCCATAAATCGATCCCGCACATACCACAAACAATAACCTCAAATATTTCTGCAATTGCAGTTAAAATTGATCTAGGCATTAAATTAACAGTTTTGTCCCTCTACATCCATCCTTCCCAACCCTTTTCCTCATCAAACTTGGATGATATTGTAAAATCTGTAAGTTCCCCTGTTTTAGTCACTGGAGACTTCAACTCGTGGAACCCCCTCTGGGGCCACCTGCTGCAAACGCAAGAGGCAAAATCGTTGAACACTTTTTTATAAATTCAAACTTATCTCTTTTAAACGATGGTAGTCCCACCCACCTTACTACTCACAAAACACTCACACACGTAGATCTCACTTTCTCTTCTACACAAATATTACCCAATGTCTCATGGCAAAGACTTGATTTTCTCCACGGTAGTGACCACTTCCCAATTTTATGCAACATCAACATCATCCGACACAACAGCTATTCCAAACCAACTCCAAAATTTCTTACAGACCGTGCTAAGTGGGATCTTTTCCAATCAAAATCAATCGAGTTCTTTAGCAGCAAACCACAATCCCCCAACATTAATCAAGAAGCAGCAAATATTAGCAAAGGCTTAAGAGATTTGCAGCCAATTTTTCTATCCCCCAAACGAAAAATAGACCAATAAAAAAATAGTCCCATGGTGGAACACTGAGATCGCTTCACTCCGTGCAAATAAGCAGCATTTATGGAAAATATTCAGAAAATATCCCAATGATACGAACCTTATCAACTATCGTAAAGCAAACGCAATATTTCGTAGAAAACCCAAAGAGGCCAAAATTGACAGCTTCCAAAAGTTTACCTCCAATCTGAATCCGAACACGACAAGTAAAAAAATTTGGGCTGATGTCAAGTGCCTTACAGGTAACTTCACTCCCTACTCCATTAAATTAATACGCACGGATTCAGTTTTTCTCACCGATTCCCATCGAATAGCTGAACATTTCGCCAATTGTTGGTCCACATATTCCAATGACTCTAATTTTTCGGCCCGATTCCGTGTCTCAAAACGGGCAGCATTAAACCAGACACTCTCAAATCTTAAATTATCTCCAGCCGCAAAACACCTGGAATTACCTTTTAACTCCCTGGAGTTTGAAAGTAGCTTAAGTACAGTCAAGGGTAAAACTCCCGGTCTCGACCGTATTTCATATCCGATGATCAAAAATGACCCATTTAAAGCAAAAAAACGTATTATTGCTTTATTCAACAATATTTTCGACCAAGGCTTAATACCACAGTCCTGGAAAACTGCAATAAACGTTCCAATTCCAAAACCAAATAAACAGGCATATGATACCAATGGTTACAGGCCGATTTCATTGCTTTCATGCACAAGTAAACTTCTAGAAAAAATGGTCTCGAAAAGGCTGCTTTGGTTTATTGAAAGACAGAATCTTATAAATCTGAACCAGGTCGCCTTTAAGCACGGCCGCAGTACCATAGACTCGCTTCTTCATATCGACGAGTTTATATCCTCAGAACTCTCATGTAAAAACCACATATCTATAGTCTCAATTGACTTTGAAAAAGCATTCGAACGCATTGGAATACATGTCATCCTGAATAAACTAATAAGCTGGAAGATCGGACCCAAAATGTTTAATTTTGTAAAATCATTTCTCTCGAACAGATTTTTCAGATTAAAAGTCAATAACGCTTTCTCCAAACTGCATGCACTCAAAAACGGCATCCCACAGGGATCCCCCCTATCGGTAGTCCTGTTTATTATTGCATACAATGACTTAAGCGAAATAATTTTAAAATTTAAAAACATTGATCATTCATTATATGCAGACGATCTGTACTTATTATCCAAATGTAATGACTTGTCACGTACAGAACATTTATTCAAAGAAGTTATCAATCGCATAATTCACTGGAGTATACAGTCAGGAGCTATATTATCTTTAAATAAAAACAAACATCTTCATATTTGCCGTAAAGTAAATTGTTCTAATTTAGACATCAAAATTAATAATATTCATAAACCAAATGTAAATAATTTAAGCATTTTAGGAATAATATTTGATAATAAATTTAATTTTAAGACACACTGTATGGCATTAAAAAAGAAACTAGCTACTAGACTAAACGTTATAAAATATCTATCATCACAAAACAGTTACATTCATACTAACACCTTAATTAACATAACAAAAATGATTATCTGCTCCAAAATCGATTATGGACTAACTATCTACGGAAAATGTGCCAAATCAAACTTAAAAGCCTTACACCCGACCTACCATGCAGCAATAAGGACAAGCCTAAGAGCATTTCGAACCACTCCAATCAAAAATATGATGACTGAAGGCGGTTATTACTCAATTGAAAATAGATCCGAATTTCTGACATCCCGGCTTTTTTCAAATATCTGCGAGTCTTACTGTTCTCCAATCCATAAAGACGCAGCCAACATTCTAAGACGTAAGAAGATCCCTAAACAACCGTCAACACTATACCTCGCTCTATCCTATGGGGAAGTTATCGGCATCGACCCTACCGTAAAAGCATACCCGTGGAAAGACATCCTACTTGGGCACTTTCTCAAAAATCCATAAACATCAGCCTATCAAAATATCCCAAAGATACGACACCCAAGGAAAAATACATCCAACTATCCCTTGATCTTCTGAGCAGGTATCCTAAAAACTGCTGGAACATCCTTTACACCGACGGATCCAAAAACCGTGAAGGAACCGGTTTCGCAATTTTCGACTTAAACGACCAACTTTTTTCTTCTGTGAAACTCCCAGCACATTTCTCCGTCTTTTCTACAGAAGCTTTAGCTATACTCGAAGCAACAAACATAGCATTAACAACGAAAAGACAAACCGTCATCTTTACTGACAGTCTTTCCACACTAACCGCCATAAAAAATGCTAAAAATCGATCCCTCTACATCAACAAAATTCGAGATAACTTGATTTCACAAAGAGGAAAACTACAATTGATCTGGATCCCAGGACATGTTGGGATTAAAGGCAATGAATCAGCAGATCGAGAAGCAAAATCCATCTCCATATGCCCCAAACACAAATATAAGTATATATCGTCCCCTCAAAAAAGACCTTGACAAAATCATTAACTTATACTGGCGGCAAAAAGCAAAAGAAAACTGGTCTTCATGTATCCACCATTACACCTCAATTAATCCAGAAGGAATCCCACCATATTTCCCCACAAATACTACACCCATAATGAACAGATGCTTCCTACGTTTGAGACTTGGACATACCTGGATAACAAACAGCCACTTATTAAAGAACCAACCGCCTGCCACCTGTCACATCTGCCAGACGAACGCTACCATTTCCATCAAACACCTAACTTCCGAATGCAGCAAAATTAAACAACTTTTTGCAAAATTGTACAATAAATCTTTTACTAACCTACTTGCAATTCCGTCAGCAGACAATATCAAAAATGTTTACAAAGTATTACAAGACCTCAAACTAGACAAATGTATTTAATCTTGCCATTTAACTCTTCATATGGGGGAGCGCTCGAGGAGTCGAGGATGGCAGAGGTGGTGCTCTGGAGCGCACACTTCTGCCCCTCGAACGCTCCCCCATACATACATACATACATACATACAAAATTATACAAGAACCAATATTAATGTATTTAATTAGAGCATCACTCATTAGGTCATATCACCTAAGATCCCAGCCGTAAGCCCTGTAGCTAGTGCTGTTAGTGTTACCTTTTATGATTAACCTGTATATTTTTAATTATTGGTTAATAAATAATAATAATAATAATAATAATTTCGAGCGTGCACAATGCACATACGAGGGGAGTTCAATATATTCGCGGTATGGGGGGGATACTCCAAAGATGTGAAAAAATTATTTCGTGATTTTAGTAGCCCCGTTATTCAAGTATTTTACTGTAAAATTTCATTTGGCTGTGATTCTAAGTTTGCTTTGTATTTTGCGTTGAACGAAGGTGAAATGGCTGGTGTCGCGATGATCGCTAAAATTGAGAACCGCGCTGTGATAAAATTTCTTACTAAACAAGGAAAAAGTCAAAAAAATTATTCACGAAGAGATGGTGGTTGATATGTTAACCTTAACAGTTCTCTCGTTCAATATCTACTTTACGTTCCTTTTCCTTTTAAATAATTTCATTTCAATGAAATATGTAGTTCCATTTCAAAAAAAGAATCGTTCCATGTTCTGGTGTGGTTTTGGCAACTTCAATGGTACTAACGATACTTCAATGGTACTAATAATACATTCATCTGAGGTTCTGATGTGGGGTGACAGTCAGTAACTAATGAGTGTAATAAAATAAAATAAAAAAATCTATACATATAATAAAACTGTAGCCGTTTTCATATGTTCGCGGTTGGCGTGAAAACTACTGCACAGATTTCGATGAAACTTTTTTTGAAATGTTAGTTAAGATTCTGAGAAGGACATAGTTATCCCTTTCATTGTTATGCCTGTTTTTGGGAGCGTTTTTGACCAAAATGTGTTTTTTTTCCTGACTTTACTGCCTTTAACTCGCCATTACTCAAACAATTCTTAATCAATGCAGACAAAATAAAATACTTAGGAGAGCCAACACTTTCATAGTTATTTCAAGCCATCAATCAGCTTTCTATGTCCTCTAGAAGCTGAGCTACAACCTAAAATCTAACACGAAAAAAATAAATTTATTTTCTCAAATCGAACATTATCAGCAGCCGCGGTTCTTGATCGTTGTTCTGCTTTGGGGTGGTTGGGTGGCGCACATCGCACAAGCACGTTCATATGAAAAAAAAACTGTGTGGTGTTTTCTCCGAATTAAGTGAAACGAAAGAGAAGTATGCGACGTGAATGTGAACGTGTATGTAATCAACAGCGACAATATTATGTTTCTGAGGAAATGCGCAGGTGGCTGATGACGTGCGTTGATGAACGTACATTATGAGTTTAAAGGCCACTGACTCGCGGAGATGTTTCTTTATCGACACTTGAAATATAAATGAACAATATTACCCACAGACGATACAATTTTTCTTAATTGCGCAAAAAATTTCAAAGCTTTTTGATTTTCTACAATATATTGCACAACCTTGCAATGTTATCTACAGACGAACAATAATATTGTGCATCATATTTCACAATAATATTGAGCGTCTAGAGGCCGCAAGGCTGGGTGGCAGGGGTAGACGTTTCTGCGCCCCGTAGTTTCTCGCAGTTCTTAAGAGATAATCGATCGAAGTAAACGGTTTTCAATAGCCAGTAAATAGACGCAGGTAATTTTAGTTTTCGACCTTGATATTGCATAAAGTACCAAAAACCCCCTTTTTTTTGTGTTTTTTTCTGCGCCCCGGTGGGGCAATCCCTAGATCAAACATTTTTATTTTTTTTTATGACTTACTTTTGTTACCAATGAACTGCTCGAGGTAGCTAGCTATTGAAGCACAATTTTGATTTTTTGTGCTTACCATCTTAAAACTGCAGGTTTTAATAATACTAAAAGCAAACAATTTTTGTGGAGGAACAAGGAACTATTTTTTTAATCTGTAAAAAAGAGAATGGGCTTTGCATATTTGCATGTCTGCTCAATGAATAAAAGTTTGATGTTTAGTTCATAAAATAGTTAAATTCGAATTTTAAAAAGTTTACTATTTTACTGCATTCTGAATTTTGTTTCAGAGTTTACGCACACATATGCAATGTAGTTCACAAAATATCCGACATGGCGTTATTCGATTTTTCTCTAAATTTACTCTCTATTGAGAATCTATAGTTTGCAGATTTTCGCTCGCTATAGCTGTTTGAACAGGTAATGAAACAAAAATTGTTTATTTCGTTTTGTTTGGGTTTCTGATAGATACATACTAATATTCTTGCTGTTTGATAAAGTGAAGAAGACAACAATGAGATAAATTTTGATAATCCGAGAAAAAATTATGTGAGAGTGGTGGGGACTGGGTGATGACTTTGTTGTTGTAGATGTGTATGAATTTTTTGCTTTGTTTGTAGGAGTTTCAAATATTATTGTTTTATACTTATTTCCTTGGAAAAGGCAAACGTTCAATATTTGTGTTTTTATTTAGATATTCCGAAATAATTTGCTTACTATTTTCTACTGTTACGAGTTCAGATAATTGAAAAAAATAGCAAGATGCCGAAAGTGCTAAAAATAAAAACACATTCATTAGGCTTTAAAATATTAATTATTTTTGCTTTATAAATTCAAAATAAAATAAAATAATTAAAATAGGTAATGTAATTAAAACATTCCTGTATAGTGCATTGTCAACACTAATACAAAGTGAAAATGGTATTATTGTTGAACGGTGTGGACTTTTTATTGCCCTTCATCAGCTAGAGTCTAGAGACTTAATAATTATGGAAGGTGTGGAAAAAGAA
Organism: Cheilosia vernalis; assembly: GCA_949126925.1. Classification (NCBI taxonomy): domain Eukaryota; kingdom Metazoa; phylum Arthropoda; class Insecta; order Diptera; family Syrphidae; genus Cheilosia; species Cheilosia vernalis. The sequence goes on from OX421358.1 coordinate 50,691,699, forward strand.
AGTAATTGTTTGAAAATAAATAATGAATATCTATTTGGAGTTAAAAGAAACTCACAACTGAGAAACTTTTTTTTTTTTTTAATTTAAGAGCACGTTCATATTACCAAGAGATAATTCAGCTTTCCAGTGTTTGGGCCCTATGATTTTGTGTATTTACTAAAATTAAAAGAAGATGCATTCTGAGAAATGTAAATGCAAAATCCGAGAAAATCTAAGGCATATACAAGTATCGAACACCTAACAAAAAACCAAAGTCCATAAGTAAATTTCTGCTTAGATTAAATGCCCTGTTTGATTGTTCTTGTTTTTTTAATCTCCTTTTACGTTATGCTGGTAGAGACGCTCATTATGACTTTCAGATACCTTATTCCTGTAAGCTGTCTGGTTAAAAAGCATATAAGCTTAAAAGTAGTACTAACACTTCCCATCCTGTTTCTTTCCGCTCGACACTAGACTCCTAAAGAAAAACCGGTATAATGTAATAATCGGTAATCGGTAAGAGTGATATGGAACTGACTACATAATACGTACATTATATTAGGCTAGAAAATTTTGGTGAATTGAAGTTTTTAAATACAAGTATAAAATGACTAAGAGAAGCTCTGCTTTTCTAATTGACAGATAATAAAAGTGCTTAACTTGCTAAGCATTAGCATGACTTAAATTAGACTGCAAGTTCACAGTTGATATAATAAAACACGTAATAACATATCGAACATATCGTTTTTAGTTCCCAAAAATGTGTAGATTACCCATACATATCATTAAATTAATGTAGTGTAATTATGTATCCCCTTAGTAGTACAGAATACTAACAGCTATATACTTCGATTTTCTCACAAAGGCCGAAACGTACAGTTTGATACAAATTGATACAACTTTCAGCTTGCTAAAATTTAAGAAAAGTTCTAATAATATTAGCGGTAAGAAAGATTGTGCAACCCCTTGGTATAGAATTCCGTGAAAGGACAATAATAAATACATAAATGAATAGTGTATTATCCTAGGCTAGGTTTGGTGGGCGTTTCGCATAGATTCTAAGTTTAACTATGGGAGCGGGTCGAAATTCTGGTTTCAAAATTCTGCTTTGAAAAATTCTGCCTTTTAACCCAAAAATTCTGCTTTTCAAAATTCTGCTTTTTTTCTGTTCTGGCTAACAAAATTCTGATTAAATTCTGCTTATTCTGTTTTTTTTTTTTTTTTACCAATTTACGAATTTAAAGAAAACTAATATTTTTCAACTTTGTCAACAAATTACAATTACACACAACAACAAAAAAAAAAAACAGACAAAAAATTACCTTATATTTTCCTTTATTGGGTTAATTTACAGATACCTACATTTATTTTCACTCACTAACTAACAGAATATTTGTCTAAACCAAGGGAGCAAGCTTAAAACCAATAACAGAACTACTTTTACCTTATTCTATAACAAGTCAGTTGGTAGGTATAATGTTTTAAATAAAAAATAAAAAAAGGTTTGGAAAATGTTAAAAAGCGCGCGCTTTTTGTAAAGCAGAATTTTGAAAGTCAGAATTTTGTAAAGCGGAATTTTGTAAAGCAGAATTTTGAAAAGCAGAATTTTGAAAGCAGAATTTTGTAAAACAGAATTTTAAAAGCAGAATTTTGAAAAAAGAATTTTGACCGCCAGAATTTCGACCCCAACCCTTTAACTATACAAGAAACCCATCCCAGACCCGCAAACAAAGCAAAAGCTACAAACAAGCCAAAACCAATTTTATATAAAAATATAAATTACTAGCTGTACCCCCCGGCTTCGCCCGTGCAAAATGTGGTTTCAGAACAGTTGATGGAAAAAATATCTAAGAAATTTGCTATCTTGTAGGGGCCATTTTTTTCGCAAAAAATATCTATTCCCATAACGCTTGAGTTGGCTAATAACCGATATTTCTTCCCACTGCATAAAATAATTTGTCTTCCTTCCGTAATTTTAACAGATATTCGTTTCAAATGTTAAGTCATTTTCTTTCAGTCCCATATACATTTCGCACCCTATCTCTTTCAATCCCACGCCCCACACGCCAAAAGCGGATACAATTATTGTATCAGTTAATACATGTTCAATGAAATATTGAAGCTAAGAATTTGTTAAGAAACTCATAGGTACCTATCATAATTTTAAAATTGAAAGCTTTCTTTTACAAAAGAACTCACAAATAATATTGATAAGACACACTAATAAGTCTAAATCCTGAGGTGAGACTCAACTATTATTATTATTTTATCCTTTGAAAGTCTGAATTCCTTTGTTCAAAAACAATGTATTTTTTATTATGGTCATAATATTATATCACCAATAATGTTTTCAAAATATCGACTTATTTTATTTAAAGGCCAAGGAGGGAACATATTTGTTTTTTTAAATCATGAGCTTAGTAAATATGTAGTAAACTCACCCAGGTGAAAATCGTAGAAATGTCTCAAATTTCGCCTAGTATTTATTTCAAATACCATTTAAGCTATCGAGTTATTGGATATCCTATGTTGTACCTGCAGATGTCCTCTATAAGGTGGCATTTGCTATATTTATTTTCGAACGCAAAGCGTGACAAAGAAAAAAGCGAAACGAAACGAAAAAATAAATTACTCTTATCCATTTTTTCCGGAATTTATTTAGTTATTATGTTGAAACAAATTGGAGATTGTGGGCCTAGGTATCCTCTATAGGCCTGTGAAAAATGCACCTAAATATATTAAGAAGTTTCTAAGATTTTTGCATAAAGGCAGGCAGTCAAATGCATTCTAAGTCGAACTCACAAAATCGCAATGAAGAAATTCGAATCTGTAATACGCAATGGCCGGCAAACGTTATTCGAACGAACAAAACACGAATTCGCAAAGTGCAATATGGACGCTGAAACAGCAACTAATGAAGAAACTGCCCAACTGAATCAAATGGCACAGTCAACGTGGACAGCGCCACCACACATTAAACAAAATTGGCTTCTCGATTGATCGATAATAGATGGCGTTATGTTGCGTGTCTATCTGACAGTTCAATTGTGATACGATATGTTACATTCAAATTTGATTCTTTTTCTGGTTGTTGCCAAAATAAATAAATACAAAATGAAAAAAAAATTTAAAAAAACCTGTCGTACGTAACACGCTGGGTGGTCAAAATAAGACATTTTGAAATTTTAAAAATTTTTTTCTTTTAAAACCCGTGCTGAGAAAATACCTTTCCAACAAAGTATAAATCATCAAAATCGGTTCGGCCAATCTCGAGTTATGGGATAACATCGCTTCATACACTTTCTTTTATATATATACTAGCTGACCCGGCGAACTTCGTACCGCCCAAACTCGTTAATATAATGAAAATAATAATTTCGAGCATGCACAATGCACATGCTATTTTATGTAGACGCTTAAATACCTCTTTCGTTGAGACAAAATTGCAAAAATTCCGCGGCAACGAAATCAATCCATTCGAAGCGCCAACAGGAACATGACCATTACCGATAGTTAGCAGTTGATTGGAGAACACTTCGGCAGATGGATCATTTAGCAAACATGCGATGTCGTCAGCTGAAGTTTCTTCACATAACACCACAATATCGATGATTTGAGGCAAGCATTGATCTCATCGGCAGCGGTCGATCGTGGTATTACTGGTAGCGTTTGCCGGAAATCGCCTGAGAGTAAAATCAATGCACCCCCAAAACGTCGTGCGTTATTATGCAGATCTTTCATATTGCGATTCAGAGCTTCAACCGCTTGAAGGTTTAATGGCAATTTCAATGCCGAATGAGCGGTTCGGCAACCTTCCAGCAGCGTAGCCGCTATTCCAGAAGATGCAACTGCTACAGCAATTTCCGATCTTGCACGAACTGTAGCCAAAATCAATGATATGAGGAATATCTTACCAGTGCCACCAGGCTCATCAAGGAAAAACATGTGGAAATAATGATCGCAAATAATGTGCGTATCTGACTTGGAGATGCGGAAACAGTTGCTTCAGCGATTGTCTTGTCCCAATGCGTATCGATTTCAAGCAAATTGAGTTCTTGACATGCAGCACGAAATGTTATGCAAGGATCATGAAAATACACGTCAAACGAAAATGATGGATTCAATAACCATGAAATAAATCAAATCTACTCCATTTCAAAAACTTACTTAAGAGTGGGTGTCCCTTAGCTATGAACTCCGAGCTCATGTAAACATGCTTACATGTATTAGTGCACAGAATTTCAAATAGCCGAGCACACCCTCCCCAATCAAGATCACAATTGTGACTACAGAGTCTGTAAAATGAGTACTCGCTCAACGTTCACTAAATAAAAATAAAAAAAAAATTCGCTGCACAAAAAATTAAAATAAATCAAAACAAAAAACAACAAAAAGGACAAGCTGGCTGCCTAGGGCGATAGGCTAGCTGTATTGAGCTGCAAACTCAAGTTCCGAACTGCAACCCGTCGCGAACACACGTGTGTGCAGCCGTAGCCCTCTCCCCCTTAGTCGCGCAATCAACACGCAAATAGCGAAGCACTAATACTAATAATAATACTGAGTGCAGTGCAAGTGAAGTTTTGTGAATAACAAGAAAGAGGAAAAAGAAAAAAAGAGGAAAAAAAAAAACCACTAGCGTGGGCGATTCCCTCCTCCCCCATTCCAACTCGTTTGCTGTTGCACTTTCTTGGTCTTTGCAATCGCCGGCCGCCAACGTACAAGCGATTGTGCTTGTACTGTTGTACATAAGGCAATTGCAATGAGTGGGTGAGAGCAACATCTGGCGGATAGCGGGTTGTGTGTGAAAGTTTTTGTTGGTGGACCAAAGCAAATTGTGATACGGGCATAACACCTATGACAGTTTGATTTGAGAATCTAACATTCGATTTTCACTTCACAGCCCTGCTTAGAAGCGTCGGAGTTGTGTTTTTTGGTGTCTGCTTTTTGTATTGATGGGGAATTTTAGGGTTGACATGTGCAACATTCGTGGGCTACGATCGAATCTCTTCTCGGTGTACGTCCACGTTGCTAAATATAAACCAGCTGTTTTTGGCGCTGAGCGAGACCCAGGTGGGTGTAAATTCTGATAAATCGGAGTTTGATCTACCTGGGTATCGTTTAGTGCCTTTATTCTTTCTTCACCGCGGTCTCGCCATCTACGTACGTGATGATATTGCCTACCAAACTCCAGGTTCTTATGGCCAATGTTCCAATTCGGAATTTAATTTCATATGGCTGAAATTCCACATCCGTAGGCAAATCATTCATTATTGTTTCATTTACAGAAGCCCTAATCTAGATAGCAACTCGACTTTTAACGAGTTTGATGCGCTGTCTGACTCCATTACAATAATTGTCTCCCTGTATCCTAATACTGAAATTGTCATTGCGGGCGATTTCAATATTCACAATTCTAACTGTCTTCGACATACTGAACAGACAACACCCGAAGGAATTTATTTTCAGATCTTCGCTGAGGTAAACCAATTAACCCAGCTTGTAAATGAGCCAACACGCGTACCTGATATTGACGGTCAGAATGCCAGCACTCTGGACTTGTTTCTTACCTTCCACCCTGATAAATACTCTTTAGAAGTATTATCGCCTTTAGGCTCGTCGGATCACTGCATCATATCAGCTAATTTCTCGTACTCCAACCACACAGTTAAAGAAAAATCTCCGAAAAGAACCGTATGGCAATACGAGAAAGCCAACTGGAGCGGACTTAACAACTTCTTTAAGAGTTTTAACTGGTCGTTATGCTTCCTCGATAACGACGTGGATGCCGCCGCTGATATGGTGTCCAGTATTATCACCTTAGGTATGAAATCCTTTATTCCTAACAGGATAAAGAGTATCATACCGAAAGAAAATGCGTTGTACGACTCGAGCTGTAAAGAGGCTATCAGAGAAAAGGAGTTAAGTTTTCGGTCATATAAGGCCAACCCATCTGAGGAAAACCGAAAAAAGTTCAAGCGAGCCATAAATGACTGCAATACCACTATCAAGCGTGTTAAATTCTCGTATGACCGAAAATTGAGGCAAAAAATACTACAATGTCCCAAGGGAAGTAAAAATTTTTGGTCTTTTGTAAAAAATATAAAGAATTCGGCCACATCTTCGATCCCAACGCTCATTTACAATGACATTCCAGCTGTCAACTCTTTAGACAAAGCGAATCTGCTTGCTGCACATTTTGCAGCCAGCTCAATGCTCCCAGATTGCGCTTTGCCTCTACCTGTACTTGAGAGCGTCGAATACACCATGGGACAAATCCATTTTCGCACTCGTACAGTGGCAAGAGTACTTAATGATCTCAACATAAATAAATCCGCTGGTCCAGATTGTATTTCCCCAATTGTTCTGAAGAGGTGTTCTTCCACGCTGGCAAAACGACTGCGTAAGCTTTTCCATCTGTCCTATTCTTCTGGACTCTTCCCGAGAAGGTGGAAAACAGCATTTGTCCAGCCCGTCCCCAAAAAAGGCGAATCTTCTTCTCCCACCAACTACCGACCCATAGCACTTACATCCATTCTTTCTAAGGTCATGGAAACGCTGATAAATCGTCAGCTCATGAAATATCTTGAATCACGAAAACTCATTAATGACCGGCAGTACGGTATTCGTGGCAACAGATCCACTGGTGATTTGATGGCTTATCTCACCGAAAAGTGGAACCAATCTCTACATCACTCTGGTGAAACGAAGATTGTTGGATATTTCAAAGGCATTTGACAGAGTTTGGCACCAAGCTTTTTTGTCGAAAATGCGTGCATATGGAATCGATGCGTCTCTTCTTCAATGGATTAGAAACTACCTCTCTGGCCGTTCAATTCAAGTTGTATTGGATGGCTTCAAGTCTGAAATTCACCATATAAATGCTGGTGTTCCCCAAGGCTCCGTTTTGTCTCCGACTCTCTTTCTCATTTTCATAAATGATCTCCTGTCTGTAACTTCTAATCCAATCCACTCCTTCGCCGATGACAGCACCCTCAGCTTCTCATATTCATTCCAAGACTCACGTCCCTGCTCTTCGGCCGTAGAACTGGAACGGCAACGTATGTTAAGCTCATTAAATTCCGATCTCGACAGCATTATAAAATGGGGTTTAGCCAATAGAGTGGAATTTAATGCTTCCAAAACACAATGCTGTCTGCTGTCATTAAAGCGAAACCAGAATCCTCAGCCATTATCCATGAATGGAACTTGCATCGCCGAAACCGAAAGACTTTCCATTCTCGGTATGTGTGTCCATGACAAACTTCGTTGGAATGACCACATACACGAAGTCGCCAAGAACGCTGCGAAATGTCTAGGTTTCCTCAAACGGTGCAAGAAATATTTTACCCCTTCTGATCTGGCTGCCATATACAAGGCGTTCATTCGCCCCAAACTTGAGTATAACTCTCATATCTGGTCTGGTGCGCCCAAAACCTCATTGCACCTACTGGATAGGATACAGAATCGTGCTTTAAAACTTATTGGAGACACAAATATAGCGAACTCTATAAATTCGCTCGAACATCGCAGAAATGTAACATGTCTCTCATTGTTTTATCGCTATTTCTATAAACAGTGCTCAAGCGAAATCGCCAGCTGCATTCCACCCCTTCAACAATTCAACCGCAATACTCAACAAGCCAGGAATGCCCATCAGTTTACCCTCCAGCCTACTTTCGGTCGTACTATGAAATATAGAGATTCTTTCATAAGCCGTACAACACGAATGTGAAATGCCTTGCCCAGCTCGGTCTTTCCCCCTCGGTGCAATTTGCAGACATTTAAAACCAATGTGCATCGGAATCTCCTATCTTCTCTATCCCAACTTCCTTAACGCCCGCGCTGTGTACTTCAAACTACACCATAAGAGTAGTCATAACCTCTTTAGCGCGTGTTAATTATAAAAAAAAAAAAAAACTCTGTTTGAATAGACTGAAACCGTTAGTATGTGTGATATCCAGTTTTCTACGAATTACGTACAAATCCAATCGAAAATTTTTACTTTTCAAGATATGTATCCAAGATTCAATAATTTATATTTTTATATAAAATTGGTTTTGGCTTGTTTGTAGATTTTGGTTTGTTTGCGGGTCTGGGATGGGTTTCTTATATAGTTAAACAAAGAATCTATGCGCCCACCGAATCTAGCCTAGGATAATACACCATTCATTTATGTATTTATTATTGTACTTTCACGGAATTCTATACCAAGCGGTTGCACAACCTTTCTTACCGCAAGCTGAAAGTTGTATCAATTTGTAACTGTACGTTTCGGCCTTTGTGAGAAAATCGAAGTATATAGCTGTTAGTATTCTGTACTACTAAGGGGATACATAATTACACTACATTAATTTAATGATATGTGGGTAATCTACACATTTTTGGGAACTAAAAACGATATGTTCGATATGTTATTACGTGTTTTATTATATCAACTGTGAACTTGCAGTCTAATTTAAGTCGTGCTAATGCTTAGCAAGTTAAGCACTTTTATATCTGCCAAATAGAAAAGCAGAGCTTCTCTTAGTCATTTTATACTTGTATTTAAAAACTTCAATTCACCAAAATATTCTAGCCTAATATAATGTACGTATTATGTAGTCAGTTCCATATCACTCTTACCGATTACCGATTATTACATTATACCGGTTTTTCTTTAGGAGTCTAGTGTCGAGCGGAAAGAAACAGGATGGGAAGTGTTAGTACTACTTTTAAGCTTATATGCTTTTTAACCAGACAGCTTACAGGAATAAGGTATCTGAAAGTCATAATGAGCGTCTCTACCAGCATAACGTAAAAGGAGATTAAAAAAACAAGAACAATCAAACAGGGCATTTAATCTAAGCAGAAATTTACTTATGGACTTTGGTTTTTTGTTAGGTGTTCGATACTTGTATATGCCTTAGATTTTCTCGGATTTTGCATTTACATTTCTCAGAATGCATCTTCTTTTAATTTTAGTAAATACACAAAATCATAGGGCCCAAACACTGGAAAGCTGAATTATCTCTTGGTAATATGAACGTGCTCTTAAATTAAAAAAAAAAAAAGTTTCTCAGTTGTGAGTTTCTTTTAACTCCAAATAGATATTCATTATTTATTTTCAAACAATTACTTTCTTTTTCCACACCTTCCATAATTATTAAGTCTCTAGACTCTAGCTAATGAAGGACAATAAAAAGTCCACACCATTCAACAATAATACCATTTTCACTTTGTATTTGTGTTGACAATGCACTATACAGGAATGTTTTAATTACATTACCTATTTTAATTATTTTATTTTGAATTTATAAAGCAAAAATAACTAATATTTTAAAGCCAAATGAATGTTTTTATTTTTAACACTTTCGGCATCTTGCTATTGTTTTAAATTATCTGAACTCGTAACAGTAGAAAATAATAAGCAAATTATTTTGGAATATCTAAATAAAAACACAAATATTGAACGTTTGCCTTTTCCAAGGAAATATGTATAAAACAATAATATTTGAAACTCCTACAAACAAAGCAAAAAATTCAAACACATCTACAACAACAAAGTCATCACCCAGTCCCCACCCACTCTCATATCAATGTTTTTCGGATTATCAAAATTTATCTCATTGTTGCTTCCTTCACTTTATCAAACAGCAAGAATATTAGTATGTATCTATCAGAAACCCAAACAAAGCGAAATAAACAAATTTTTGTCATTTCCTGTTCAATCAAACAGCTCCAGCGAGCGAAAATCTGCAAACTGTAGATTCTCAATAGAGAGTAAGTTTAGAGAAAAATCGAATAACGCCATGTCGGATATTTTGTGAACTACATTGCATATGTGTGCGTAAACTCTGAAACAAAATTCAGAATGCAGTTAAAAAGTAAACTTTTCAAAATTCGAATTTAACTATTTTATGAACTAAAAAACAAACTTTTATTCATTGAGCAGACATACAAATATGCAAAGCCCATTCTCTTTTTTACAGATTAAAAAACTAGTTCCTTGTTCCTCCACAAAGATTGTTTGCTTTTAGTAATATTAACCTGCAGTTTTAAGATGGTAAGCACAAAAAATCAAAATTGTGCTTCAATAGCTACCTCGAGCAGTTCATTGGTGACAAAAGTAAATCATAAAAAAAATAAAAATGTTTGATTTAGGGATTGCCCCACCGCGCAGAAAAAAACACCCAAAAAAGGGGGTTTTTGGTACTTTATGCAATATCAAGGTCGAAAAATAAAATTGTGCTTCAATAGCTACCTGCTTCTATTTACTGGCTATTGAAAACAGTTTACTCCGGTCAATTATCTCTTAAGAACTGCGAGAAACTACGGGGCGCAGAAACGTCTACCCCTGCCACCCAGCCTTAATGTAACATAGTAAACATAAACAAAATTATTAGGTAGGTTATATTTAAAATAGTTGTTGATTTGTTGGTATTTTTAGATGAAAAATACTTAAGATGAACAGTTTTCCCAACAACATAATAAATGAATTAATAAATGACAAGAAAAACCAACAAATCAATAACTATACGAATAATAAAAAAATAAAAGAAAATGAAAATGGCAACGACAAAACTTTCTTCAGCATTCCATATCCATACATCCCCAAATTGACCCACTGCAAAAGTTTATACGAGATCATCAGCACGGACAACGACAATATGACATTCGCTTACAAAGCAAACTGCACATTACAAAAGCTTTTCACGAACACAAAAAATAAGACAGAAAAGGAAAATCAACATAACGTAGTCTATGAGATCGGTTGCAAAGGGAATGACAATACAAAATGTGAACTGGTATACATAGGAACGACCAGCAGACCTCTCGGAGTGAGAATTGCCGAACATCAAGCAGACATTAGAAAGAAAAAGACAACAACAGGACTAGCACAGAACGAACATAGAAGAAAGTAAACACACCGCAGATTTCGGCAACATCAAAATATTAGACAAGAAGAGAAGAGAGAACATTAGATATACACTGGAGAGCTTACGTATTCAAGAAAAAATATCAAAAGCAATGAACACGAAGGAGGACAAAGACAACATCAAGTCTAACTACAGTTTGGCAATAAAATCTCCTTGACACCAGTTTATAAGATTCTTGTCTAGTAATTTTGTTTATTTATTTACTTGTATAGTGTTTATGTTATACGTATACTATTTGTGTTTATTTATTTAAAAAATTGTCAAAACTACTCGACCAATGTAAAAGTAAGATCCAACCCAAACTAATAATAAATATAGCTAAGACATTGTAATTTCAGCCCAATAAAAGAGAAAAAATCCCCAGAGGAAGTTGAAAAAACATCAACGAAACGTCAGGAAATAAATAAAATAGTTTTATTTCTGTTTTGATTCGGAAAACATAGACCAGTAAGCTCTAATACAACTACTTCAATATATGCATTATGATTGTAATTTATTCGGATGAAATATGGTAACTTATTAAATAGCACAGGGGCTTTAACTTTGTAAAAATTTGCAACATGAGTTGTACGTGCAATTGGTATGTTAACAAAAGCCATATTATTAATTCGTAACCTATAAGTTTGATTGTTTCTGCTTGGAATATTCCCGCTTTGTTTAAAAAATTCTCTCCTACCTTAAAAACATACAAATGTCTTATAGGTAGGATTAGAAGTTTTTTAAACAAGGGCCAACTATGAGTGCGACGATTACATCTACAGATAATACGGACTAAATGCTTCTGTGCAATCAGAACAGGTCAAAGAGTATTCAAATACGATCCTCCCCAACTAGTAATTCCATATAGCAACCTAGAGTGTGCCAGACCATAATAAAACCTTAATAATACTTTATTGGAGCAATAAGGTTTAATAAGATAAAGTTTGCGGACTACAAGATTCAAATTAGATTTCATAGTATGGATATGATCCTTCCAGTTTAAATTATTATCTATTAAGACTCCTAGATATTTATAGTTCTTAACGGACTCAATTTTAAAACAATTGTTTGAGCATGGGTTGTTACTATAAAAATTATTTTTTTCATAGATATGGAGCGGTAGGCTAAATCGTTTACAGTCATGCCCATGAAAAAAAAAAATGCAATCAAATAAAACAATATTAGATATTTTAAAGCTTACTAGTTTTGTTTTTTCGCTAATGATCAACTTATGAGCAGCAAACCACAACCTTAATTTTTCTAGGTCGCTTGCAATTTTAGCAATACATTCAAACTAGTTTTGAAATGAGTATGTAAACGTTATGTCATCAGCAGAAGCAGTAACTAAGCCATTCAATTGCTGATTAAAGAGCGAGTTTATGTATATCAAAAATAGAAGCGGTCCCAGAACAGAACCTTGGGGGACTCCATTTTTCAAAACACAAGGATTACTAAAGATCCCATTCACGACTCTCCATTCCTTTCTACTATTGCCCTTTGATCTTTCATATTGAAATAATAATTATTACGTGTTTCTGTAATCATTTGTTTAGTCTTTTTGCATAGTTTTTTTGTAATACGTTTTCAGTCTAATATTTTGCGTATGTTTAGCAGATTTAACAGCGTAAAGATTTTTAGCTTTAATTTTGTCTTTGGAGACACTTTGTCATCCATGGTTTTAAATGCTTTTTTCGTTTGGAAATATGCGATACACTAGTACAAGATTTAACATGTTTTTGTAAGATCGCGAGAAATATGTCAAAGGCAAGGTTAGGTTAGGTTTATGGGTGGGTCCGTCAGAACGAGTCCTGCCGCACCCCACTTAGGTCCATGTGGACCCATTGTGATGCCCTTATTGGGGGGTTAGCCGATGTTGTTGGCTTTAGAGTCATTCCCTCTTGGTTACTCGACCTTGTCCAGCCATCCTGATGCATTTATGAACCTGTAAAGATTAGATAAAGATATATCTGAAAGTTCATGTATGTCATGGAAGTAGTATCTTCCAAGTGTTCTATTCCTCAAGTGACAGAGACTTGGGCATTGACAGAGGAAGTGAGGTGTGTCCTCGTGTACCTCCTCGTCGCCGCAACCCCTGCATATATCGTCATTCTTGAGTTTCAATTTCACTGTGTGGTATCTTAGAAAGTTGTGACCCGTTAGGGCTCCTACCAGTTTATACATCGACATTCTGTCAAACCGCAAGGGAAGGATTATTTTCTAAATACACCGGTTCCCAAAATTCGTATGTTACATCTTTTATTTAACGTCCTATAATCGATGATTTGTTTAGTTTTTGGGAGATCGATTTTTTTTTTGGATTAGAAATCATATGAAAATTAAGAGTGATCATGTGATGATCAGTAATTTTGTAGTCATAAACCGTACCATTCAAAATATTATTAAAATCCTGTATCCTGGTAAATATATGGTCAATGCAAGTTGAAGTATAGTCTGTAACGTGGGTTGGATCGGTAATAACACTTTTTAGTACGAAGAAGATAGCTCTCTGTAAAATTATCGAAATGGTTTAAAATGTTAATGTTTATATCTCCCACTACAATCAAATTTTTTTCTTTCGATAGGCTTAATAATCCATCTAGTTCATTAATAAAAATAGACATTAATTTCCTGCAGTCTATATATGCAAAGAAATGTATATATATCATTTATAAATTCTAATGACAACTTCACAACATCAGCACTTGAAAAAGTAATTTTAGAACAATTGCATGTATAACCATCTTTTACATAAACCATAACTCCCCAGCTTGGTAAGGTTCATTACAATTTGCAAAAGGCGACAAGTACCCTGGAATATTATATAAACTCAATTCATTTTCGTAAAAACATATTTCACTTAATACAATTACTACTGGTAAATTCTCTAGTGCATTGATATGAGCTAACAGTGAAACAAAATTATTTCTAACACTACGAATATTTTGATGTAAACAAAATGTAACATTTGAATTGGAAGGAGCATCTGGATAATTACATGAATCGGATTTTCGATGAGGGACATTACACACAGAATTCATAATTTGTTAAAATCGTCAGCACAAGTAATTCGAACAAAATTATCACGCCCGTTCCTACGCATGTACACTATCTCATTCCTAGTCGAAACGTATTTATATATTTTTGATATTTTCATAGATGTTGCAGTTTTTAACAGTTAACGAGTCGGATAGGTCAAGCAGTCGTTGATGTACATTTTCTGTGGCTTCGCGTTGGAGTCGAATAGAGATGTTGTTAGCGGTTCTTTCTTCTCTTTTATTGCTCTCATTATTTTTACTTTGCAATGACGCGTTGTAAGTCTTACATGAAGAATATTGATAAAGCTTTGTGTATCGTTGTTGAGAGCGTTTTGGTGACTTTTCACAATTTTTTTTTGTGTAACAATAGTCAATATCGTTCTCTGTTACTTCTACATTCATCCCATCACGAAAAACTTTCAGCGCCAAGTCGATGTTGGAGACATTATTGCATTGGAAGGGAATATTGTGGATTTCGACGGTGTTATCAGCCATTTGCTGCTTGAAGAAATTTACTTTATTCTCCAGCAAAGCGATTCTTTGTTTTTGGCTTGCAGTTCTTCTATCTGAATCCTTTGAATTTCTTTTACTGCGAGAATCTCAGAATAAATCATTTCTAGCGTAATATTAGATGATCGAGCTGATGAGGTTTGTGGTAAAGATGTAATGGGCAGCTGGTTTTGCCACTCACAGGAACCGTACCAGAAAGAGAATCGCGACGTTTCGCTGCTACACAAGTCGCACTTCGCCATGGTTTGTTGATTTTTTTCATAAATTCCAAATCTAGTGGCAAAATATTTACACATGCAGCATGGAAAATATTGGTGCAGTCACTGCATACAACTTTTAGTTCGGCACGTTCAACTTTACTTTTACACGAATTGCGAGACATTTCAGTTTAGTCTTATTTAAAGTAGGCTTATATAAGTTTCCGACGAGTGTGTATCCCACAACGAACTGAAACTTAACGCTGACATTAAAATTCTTGGGGCGTTTTTCTAGCTGAAGTTTTCCCCAAACTTTGTCGATTAATCTTAAGGTACTATCAGACGGTTTGTGTATACGCAAAATTTTGTGAATCAATTTATGTATTATGTACACGAACCGTCTGAACCACAAATTTGATAGCATCAATTGGGATACACAAACGATTTGTATATCATTTGTATATCTTATCGGGTAAACAAATTAATTTATGCTTATTGGCTTACATACACAAATGGTTTTGGTTCAGTTGAAAAAAGATAAAATGAGATTTCCTCTACGAGAACTTCTTAAGTATATTGCATCTATCACTAAACTAATTGATGATAATCAAAACACTACACAGCCTGACCTAATCTCTTCTTTGAATTTGAAAAATATACGTACCTAAAGCTTTCCATCCGACCGCTGTTGTCGGCGTCTGTTGACAAAAAGTGTTAAATGATTATTTGGATTGAGAAAGTAACTTTACACTTCCGGAATAATGGTAGTGATTGTGTTTTGTAGAATGCGAAAAAGAAACTCTAGCCATCGGAAATCTTCGCCAGAGGCCAGAAAGCGCAACGTCAATATCAGTAGCAAAGATGCAGGAATGCTGGTACGCATAACTGTACGGCGTTACCAATTCAAGCAAATGATCGAACTAAGCGCCAGTCACTCGAATAAAAGTCTGATACAATTGCGGCTCTTCCGCTCGCAATTCTAAAAATAATTTTGAGCAAAAGCCGTCTTATCTAGCGGTGGCCAACCTAATTTTTTCTCCAACAAAAAAGCCGCTTGATCGACGACGTGTTGTTGGATTTCGTGTTCCTCTTTGGTAATTAGTAAATACGCGTAATTCAATGTAATTGAAGCACATTTTTTAAACACTTATTTTAACGAATTGAAATCATGACTGTATTTATTTATTTATTTTTTTAATGTCAAAATCAATGCACGACAATAAAAACCATTTCGATACATACGAGTACATACACAAACTCCATTTGTGAATAAATATACAAACCGTCTGAACCACAAATCTGTATACACGAAATAATTTATGGATGCCGTATTTGTGTATGGCAATAAGCAAATGAAATTTGTATACATATTTTTCTCAAAATACACAAACCGTCTGAGCCATAAATGTTTGTAGAATACAAAAATGACATTAGTGTGCGGATTTGTAGATATAGAATTAGTGTATGCGATAACCAAATGAAATTTATGTATATCTACAAACCGTCTGATAGTACCTTTACTTATACACTCCGTTCCAACTGAATAGGTACAAACTTTTTCAAATTTATGTGGCTCATTATTTCCACATAATGTACATAAATCTATCATTTGATGATGCTAACTATTTGTCTATAATGTGGTTAAAAGAAATGAGAAAGAGAATAATTCAAAAAGCACCGTTATTTTTTCTCTGGCTCTGGCAAAGCATTTCGTACGGAAAATGCAGTTTTTTTGTTGCGTCAACTGAATAGGTATTTATCTTCATTGTTCACGTGTCTTCCAAGAAAATTGACCCGTTTAAACATTTTTGTAATTTTTTTGAGTGAATTTATTTATTTAATTGTATGTAATTTACATTTGGAGAACGATGGGAGCAAAATCACTTAGGCCCTAGTTATAGCAATACGTAAAATACAACCGTAAAAATTTTCTTTTGCTTTTTTAGAACTCAATCTTGATCTTAAAATGCATCTTATGAATTATGAAGTTAGTTTAGTTTATCAAACTAAAATAAACAAATAATCTTTAAATTTTCTTTTCTGGTGGAATCCAATCAGTGGTGGTTGATTTGTTGTATTTGTTTTCATAGGAAACCATTTTTCTGACAGAATTTTCGCTATGACCGCCTAAACGAAAAAAAAAAATATTTTCATACTGTTCTCACTTTTTCTGTTGCTTTTACATATGGCTTTAACTAGCGCCTTAGCAGTGTTGAGAAGGCTAAGGTCGAATTACTTAAGGAACAAGGATTAACCGGATTAACTTTGTTAAAAACTACCGCCTTTCGAAAGATGCCTTCATGTACTTGTTGAATAATATTTCAACAGAACAAATTCATTTCATTTTTTCGCAACTTGCCTTTGGTATGTACTTTAAAATCAGCCCGAACCTAATGAAACAAAAATAAAAATAAAAGAATTTGGCAGTGTTGAAACTTTGTTTACCTTTTTCCATCCCACTGCACCGTGCTGCGGTGGACCTTCAGCGTCCAAATCTTTGGACAAATTAATCCACATATTTTCTGATTTTTTAATAAAAATCAATAACAATGAAATGATTCCCTGGTACAAAAAAAAAAAAAAACAATCATTATACATACATGTTACTATGTTTCACTTTAGAATCTAGGGCCCCTGGTAATGCCTCATCTCATGTCAACTTTAGTAGCCATAACTCCTAAATGATTATTTTTGCTGTGACAGCTATTGAATCCATTATGCTAATGAATCAAATAATTGGGCAAGATTCAAAGTGGCAATCCGTTGCGTTAATCGACTTGTCAAACTCAGTTTCGTTTCAAATCTATCTATCATCCTTTTGCTGCCATGTTACCAAATGTATTTTTATGCATCTTCTTCTTCCTCTTTAACCATGCCCCGCAGTAGCCGGTGGTGATTAGCACACCATTTTCGCACTTTTTAATATTAGATAGTGTGAGTAGGTTTTAAATTTCAAACTCAAGTGATACACTGTTGTCTCGTCAGGCAGTCATCCACATAGAAATCGTTGTGTACAACCTGAGATCCCGTTGAGAATTGTAGTATGGAAGTGTCTTCCTGTCTGGCTCATTCTACTTGTAGTTGGTAATTAGGCCCTCGATCATTTCCCGTCTCCTGCTTCTCTGCTACTGAGAAAAACTTTATTGACTTATTTATACTTTATTTTAGCTTATTTTATGAATTTGCAAAAAAAAAAAAAAAAACAATAATAGGTACAATTGAGTTCCTCGATGCACCATCAGCACATCAGGTTGTTGCCATTACCGTGACTCGTTGACATAATTTGGGGTTGCCTTTGTATAATAGTGGTGGCACCGCAGCATCAGAATGTATTATTGTTTGTTTTTGCTTGAACATTTGCGTTCCTAAGCTCAGCTGGGTGAGCTCGTGATAGTGATATTCACATTATATACACATATTTACTGAGCATTTAATTTAATATTTAATTAACATTTAATACTTTATTTTATATTTATGTTTATAGGTGGTGACAGTTAAACGTTTATGTGTGCGGAAACTTCCACCGGTACTAGCGATACAACTTAAACGATTTGAGTACGATTATGAGCGTGTTTGTGCTATTAAATTCAATGACTATTTTGAATTCCCAAGAATTTTGGATATGGAGCCTTATACTGGTACTTTACTAAATCTTTTTTGCGCAGGGTACTGAGCTCAAAATGTATTTTTTATATATCTTGGAAAACCGGAAAATGTTAGGAAAATGTTTCATAAAAGACTGGAAAAGATTTAATTTTTGTTACAAAAAATATTTTTTTAAGAAATTAGTCGAATAACAATAATATATTATGATAAATATAAAGCCGCTATCGAAGACACCTGAAATGAGTTCAATTCAAGTCCTTTTTTTCCGGGCTTTTATATTCTGGTATCTTCAAGAAAAGTCTTTGGCCTTATTTATTTTTATTTTTTATTTTTTTTTTTTTTTTTTTTTTTTTTTCATTTCAAAATAATTCATTTTGAGCCTGGCATCTTGTATATTTTGATCATACATGTCTAAAAATGGTATTCGTATTAAAAACACCATAAAGTTTTTGGTTTGGCAAAATTGGATGGAGAAGTTGTTGAATTCAGTGAAAACTCCTACGATCACACCGAAACAACCAAATACGAATTGACAGGAATAATTGTGCACAGCGGACAGGCTTCTGGAGGACATTATTTCAGTTATATTTTATATAAGTAATGTTTTAATCATAAATCTTAAAGTATTTTTCATGAACATGTTTTTTTTATGTATATATAAATAGAGATCCTATCACTGGCAAAGAACAATGGTATAAATTCGATGATAATGAAGTTACCGAATGTAAAATGAACGAGGACGAAGAAATGAAAGTTCAATGTTTTGGGGGAGAATATATGGGCGAAATTTATGACAATAACTTAAAGCGTATGCAATATAGGAGGCAAAAGAGATGGTGGAATGCCTACATGCTGTTCTACACAAGATGTGATCAAAAACCGATTGAAATTAGTCAGAGCGTGGAACAACTTTCTTTGGCAGAAAGTTCAAACTTTATTTTACCTATGCCAAAGGCTATAGAAACAAGTGTTCGGTAAATAATAATATTTCTATAGTTCTAAAAATTATTTCATTAAACTTTTGTTTTATTTTTTCAGGACACAAAACATACGATTTCTACATTCAAAGAGCATTTTTACAGTTGAATTTTTTAATTTCGTGAAGAATTTGGTTGGTTCAAGTGTTCCACTTGTAAAACAGGATAAACCGGTAAGTTTGGCTAACTCATCTATTTTTAACTTCCTCGTATACCAAATATTTGAGCTTACGTAGGTGAGGCTAAAATGTCT
The DNA here is from genome assembly GCA_949126925.1 of Cheilosia vernalis. NCBI lineage: Eukaryota > Metazoa > Arthropoda > Insecta > Diptera > Syrphidae > Cheilosia > Cheilosia vernalis. Next base: position 50,711,151 of record OX421358.1, read on the forward strand.
GAATACTCAGTTTTAAGCTAAAAAAAAAAAACGATTAACGACAATTTTGAAAATTTTCTATTTGCGTACAATGTATTTAAAACCTCGAGGAACCTCGTTCCGCAAAAAATCGTTAATGTAGTTCAATTTAAATTCTTTATTCAATTCAATTGCAATTAGAATAACCGCAGCGATTTACTTTTCGGCCAACCTACCGCTTTTTCACTGAAGTGCTTTGTGGTACATAGCATTTTTCGTTCCATTTACGGGTACGTAAAAAGCGAGAGGTTTGCCGACACGTGAGCACGCCACATACAATTGACCATGTGAGAAACAGGTAACGATATGCTGATGACGATTGTGTTGTTGTCTATCTCGGTTTCCAGTATGGACGACTGCATGATATTCTTTCCCGCAGTTCCGACATATTCTCTCGATTGTTAATAATATTCCGATCTGACTGTTCGTCCTGATTTTCTGCGACGTAAAACGTTTGACCTTCTCACTGGCGGCGTGATCGAATTTGTCTTGGAATCGCCGAATCCCACACAAACTTTCATCCCCTATATCATCGTGTCAAAGTTTTGTTTTCGAGACATAAAGTAGCCTATGTCCTTCCTTGGTCCGAAACGAAACCGTCAAGCCCAAAATCGTTGAAATCCAACAATTCGTTATCGAGTTATGTGCGCACACACGGACTTCATTGCCTTTTATATATATATATATAGATATAGATGAAAACGATCTTAACGATTTTGACCAACATGCAAAATGTACTATTAATGTTTTCAAAATGATTGCGTCCTTTATTTTCCATCGTTAAAACTTTTGGTAAAACTTAAAAAAGCAACTATGTGATGCTTACATCCTGAGCAATACTTAATACTCAGTTCTTAGCTAAAAAGTTGATCAGTAGTGTTTTGTTTCCTTAAATAGGAACGACAACCGACGACGATGAAGCGAAAAGAACACCAAAAATCCTGTCCTGTGACAATGAAAGGCGAAACAGAAGTTTTTCTAATAAGAAATAACTTAGGTTTATTTTACCAGATGTGGTCCAGTTGACGTTCCAAAGACAAAAAAGAACGATTTAACAAAATGTTCATGCACGATACATTGAAGCAAAAAGAAATATAGAGAACAGTAACTGTAACATAATAGATAATACAAATTAAGCAGAAAACAAGAAAACAAAATTAAACGTTATGATATGATATACAATTTACATAGAACAATTACAGCCGTATTTATTAGATTCGCTTACGACGCCTCTACGACGTTGTTTAGTTAAACATCGCGTAAAGATTTACGCAGCCTCTACGTGGCTTTCATGAAATTGTGATTTATAAACATTTTTCCGCAGTAATTTTGCTAAACGAGGTTTGTGTCTAAATAGGTGAGAATTTCGATAAACTATTACAGAAAACACAGAAATCTATTACCTTTTTGCCCTAAAACCGACATCAAATGTGATTATTTTGTAAATGAAATCATTTTACACAATAAAAAGTCAAATTATCTAAAACAATTCCGTAAAGTCTTCGAAAGGACTGCTGAAATATCAAACTGCAATCATATATCTATGTGTTTTCCTATATGCATATTGCTATTTCTATTCTACCAACCACCGCCAAATCCAATGCCAGGAGCCAGGGCCATTTGTAAACATATTCACACACATCCTAAGACATTCCCCACAAGCAACAAAACTGAAGTACCTATATTTTCATTTATTAAATATAATTTCAATCTTATAATTCCATATGCAAACGAAATTGCATTGGCAGAAATTTGCACAGCATTCGAAATGAATAAATAAACAAAAATTAATTTCAATTTTTGGTTTTGTTTACAATTCGAAGACGACCAAATGACATTTGATGTAAAAACACATTTACGTAAGCTCTACGCAGGCTCTAAACGCAAATTTTTGCGTTTAAAGTTACGCAGGCTTAAAGCGAAGTGCTTTTTGTTTATAAATCACGTTTTCCTGCGTAAGGCCATTTTAAGTTTTGCGTAAAGTTAGGCAGACTCTACGCTGGGTTTATAAATAAGGCTGTTATTGTTTAGAAACTGAGCACAAATTATATTTAAAGAGAGTTGCTCAAAAAATAGTTTAAATAGCAGGTGTTTGGCAACTTTGGCAAATTTTTCCAAAACATTCAGCCCCCCCCCAATTTGATGAGCTTTCTAATAGTGATTCTAAGAAGTTTTTTTGATCCACGCGCGACACGAAAACCGATTTAACCACTTTTCTTTCCTCCAATTGTTCGATAGGGAACTGTTCTGTGATAACATTTGATTCAGGCCACTGACTACTTCCCTGCCACAACCATGATGGTCCCATCCACCACAAATCATTTGCAGGCAAACGCGATATGGTGGAATCCCACGAGAAGCACAGTCGGCCATTTTTTTTTTTTTTTTGGATGAGCAGAGAGCCAGTGAAAGACTATTTTAGAGTTCGTCCTAGCAAACACTTTGATTTCTTTCTCCTGTAAAGAAATTTTAAGTTTATTGATGAGGCGAGACAGTAAAAGAGCTCCACAGAGTTCTAATCTTGGTAGAGACAACACCTTATTGGGCGAAACCTTACTCTTCGCAGCCACTAGAGACACAGATATTGTGCCATTGATGTCTACACTCCTGCAGTAGACTACAGCTGCATAAGTATCTAAAGACGCATCACACAAACCGTGAAATTCAATATTTCCTTTTTCTGGCCACAAAATCCTAGGAATGCGTAGATCCTCGAGGAGTGGTAGTTCACTGCGGATGATTGTCCATCGTGGATGATTGTTCATCGTCCCAACTGAATTGTTTTCTCCATAGATCCTGAAGTAGTATTTTAATCGCCACAATTACTGGTGCGAGAAATACTATTGGATAAAACCAGTCATGCGTCAGATAATATACGGCGTTTAGTGCATACAACTGATTGCCCTAACTTTACCTTATATGACAAGGAATCATTTGATGGACAACATAGTAATCCGAGGACTTTGACTGAATTGGATTGTTCAAATTCAATAGGCGACATCTCCCGCTGATTTTCTGGTAGGGTCATTAAAAGAGGCCAGCAATTAGTAGTCCACTTTCGTAAATTAAAACCACCTGATTTTAGCAAAGCGACGAGTTCGGCATGGAGAACCATAATATCATCTATTGTGTCAGCACCTGTAGGAATATCGTCAACGTAAAAGTCTTCCAAAACAGCTACAGATGCAACAGGGTGTGAAGCAGCTGAATCAAGAGCTAATTGCTTTAGCGTACGAAAAGCAAGAAATGGTGCAGGTGCAGTTCCATAGGTGATAGGCCAGACTATTCTTTGATAGTCCGAGTGAGATCCGAATCTGGCGAAACCTAACGAATGGTATTCCTTCATAAATGATTAATATTGTTCGCGGAACAAAGCATTGGACGGTCTACGTTCAATTGAGTGGATAGCGACCATGTGAAAGCCGTTTATGAGTTGATGCGTAGAGTTCTTCAGCTCGCTGATCATCGAGAGAGAGTGGGAACTAATTTTTTATTTCCTCTAGGTGCCAAAATTTCTCCAGATCAAACTCTTGCGAATAATCTAACTGAGTACAAAGCGATTCAAAGCTCTCGAGGGATGGGCTTGCAAACTTTCCAGCTACTACTGCCCCAAAGATAGTAGGAATCAGATTAGGAATAGCGCCTAAAGTCGATTCGGAAGGTCCTGTTATGGCTAAATACCTTATCAGCGCCGATCAAAATGTCTATAGGACCATGTCGATAGAATTGCGGGTCAGCTAACTCAACTGACACGAGATTGTTTAAATCAATATTTTCGTTTTGAGATGGAGGCAACAATGAAGTTAATTTTGACAATACGTAACAGCTGACGTCGATGAATTCCGATCGGAAGCGAGATCTCAGCCTCACAGTTACTATTCCATTAGTAACTCCAGCTGACGTAGAAGCAACTCCAAGTACCGGCATCCGTAAGCGGTTGCGAGGAAGGCCCAAGCGTCGAACTGGCAGTTCGGTTATAATCGAAACCTGTGATGCCGAGAAGCAAACGCACATTGTGGGATACATTTTGGTTGTCGAGTGCCTTTGCGATGGCAGTGGGGAGGATGGTATATCGATTGGGCTCACAGGAGTGGTTGTTCACAACTGGGATCTGAGCCATATCATGTGATGACGATGATGATGAACAAGAAGGCGAAGGTAATGTCGATGATGATAACGAAGAGGTGGGATTAGCGCTTACATTGACATTGTCACTAGTTGAATGGTCACAAGTTGCACCTTGATGTACCAGTGAATGGTGTTTGGAATTATATGATTTGCAGCGAAAAGTAGAACGACACCTGTTGGAATTATGCCATTCCCGAAGACATTTGAAGCACAAAGTGACGGCGAGACTCAATTGAAAGAGCGAGAAAGCCTTTGCAGTTATAAATATTGTGGTCATCCTTGCATTTGGAAGAGCATTGGACTCTGCCACATGTGCCCGTATGGAGCCCTGAACCTTGTTTCGAGATTGAGATGAATTCGAACGGCCAGAGTGTTATCTAGACCGGACGTTCTAATGGGCATTGTTGCTGATTTGTGCGTGTGACTTTTGTCTATGACTCCTATGTCTCGTAGAGAGAACCGGGGGCAGTTTATCCTCAGATGAGGGGAGGGTGGCCGAAGCAACCATCCCTTCGCCTGTAATCCTCAGACAACTCCTTGAAGAAGTGAGACTGGGGATAACCATAGGACGAGATGTTTTCGGATGTGCGACGGGTGACCGAAACAGTGAACCCCTCACTTTTAATCCTCGGACATCTCGTAGAAATAAGGTGAACCGATATGTATTACCGGTGATGGTTGTATAACCGCCCTTACGTTATGTACCTTACTAAGGTCCTAATAAGGTTGGTCAAGGATGACCGGTGGACAGTATGCCTTCGAATATGCGGATGGTGACCGTAACGGTTAGACACTCGCTTTGTCCTCTGGCGGCTTGTCAGGAAAGGGCGGATGTTGCAAAAGAGCATGGTAGTAGTGGTGATTGTAACAATCGACCTGTTTGCTACGCATGATTGCAGGGTGTTTTGACTTGGTCAAGAAAGGTGAGTTTGACCGAGTGACAGTTTGTTTTGAATGTAGTAAAGGATGACCGAAACAGTCTACCCCTTGATTGTAATTTGCAAAACAGCCCGTCTAAGAGATGGTGGTGCGGTCAGTGGTTAGCTGACGCTGAGTATTTATTGAAGATCATTCGAGCCATTTGGTCTTTGTTATGAATTTGCTGATACAGCGTATGTCCATACGAGACAAGTCACTGAGGTCCTCGAAGAAGAAATCCCCTAAGTAGCTAAGAAATATTTCGTTTCATTTTCCTCAAATGCAGGTTCTGGATTAACGAAGTCGGAACTATCGACTAAGTCATACAACTGATTCTGCAATAAAACAAAATCAAACTATGCGTCTTGCAGCTTAGATAAATGAATTTCAAGCATCGACAGCGGAGTACTAGCATCCACGGTATCTGCAAACGCTGCAACACGAGTTAAAAGCCCCTTCGCATGACCCCGTTTAGCTTTGATTACATTCGTGGTTAATCACGTGTCTGCACAACCGCACGAGGGCCTAACGTACCAAAAAATGTTGAATTAATGAATCAGAAAGGTTCAATAATCCGGTTCGAAGGACCAGAAATGTTTTGTTTCTTTAAATAGGAACGACAACAAACGGCGATGAAACGAAAAGAACACCAAAAATCCTGTCCACTGACAATGAAAGGCGAAACAGAAGTTTTTCTAATAAGAAATAACTTAGGTTTATTTTACCAGATGTGGTCCAGTTGACGTTCCAAAGACAAAAAAGAACGATTTAACAAAATGTTCATGCACGATACATTGAAGCAAAAAGAAATAGAGAGAACAGTAACTGTAACATAATAGATAATACAAATTAAGCAGAAAACAAGAGAACAAAATTAAACGTTGTGATATGATATACAATTTACATAGAACAATTATTGTTTAGAAACTAAGCACAAATTATATTTAAAGAGAGTTGCTCAAAAAATAGTGTAAATAGCAGGTGTTTGGCAACTAGACAAGTTATTCCAAAACAAATAGTATTTTTCGAACGAAACATTCCAAAATTTGTTATTATTTTATCTGAATAACTTTACAAAAACCGCAATTTAAAATACAAAGTCGTATTAAAATATTTTTCAAAAATGACTACCCTAATCCAAATCTGTGTTGACACGCGGCAATCGTCTGAATATAGCTTTAAAAGTGAGACTGAAAAGATGTAATGAACCGAAACCCATCAAGTAACTGGCCAAATATTTGGTCATGGAAGATGTTTTTGTGCCATAAATGCTCTTTGTCTGCTTTACGGATTTCCGATCCCATTCATTTTAGAACGTCCACATTTTCTTTACGTTCTCTTCCCGGCGCAAGTACTCTAATCACTCTCTAAAAAAAACAACAACAACTCGCTTTTAGTTTTAAGTGTTTTCTCGCTTGCAGTTTAGAGGTCTTTCCGAAAGTTCGCTTTCTGAACCTCGGCCCAAAAAGAATGAAATAACTCTTAACCTCCTTGACGAATTGCCCGAAATCCCTAAAACAACATCCTATACAAATACAAGATTTTTCCTAATCGCACCCCATACATCTGTCAGTATATTTTAGAGATGCCACGAATAGTAATTTGGCCGGATACCGAATATTCGGCGAGGCTCGTGGCCGAAGCGCCGAATATTCGGCAACACTTAGTAGGTGTCTTCCGCGGTTGACAAGTCAAAACAGACCTTTACAAGTGGTGGTCAGCAAACGCAAAACCCTTTCACAATTTGTTAAGATTTATTTATGCTGAAAAAATTTGTTTTCATACATCATAATTTACCACTGGTAAATTTTAAATATTAACATATTAATTTTTTGATAAAATAAACATCTTTGCGAGCAATATTTGGAGTTTTTTTTTTTCATGATTTGCTATTCGGTATCCGAATATTGCAGACTTTTCGGCCGGATACCGAATAGTGAAAAAATGTGGAAAATGTGGCCGAATACCGAATAGTTGCCGAATATTCGTGGCATCTCTAGTATATTTGCCTTAAGAAAAGCTATTCACGCAATTAGCACAGAATATGAAAAAATATCCCAACTTATAGATGGAAAAATCTTAATTCTAACTAAGAACCCAACAGTCGCCAATAGGTTGCTACCAAAAACCCATTTAATTTATGTCCGGCCAAAATTACTTTGCATAATCAACTCAACTCTTTAAAATGAATATTTTACGCTATGCCCCTCTACATCGAAAGATTGTCCGAAATTTAGCCGAATGAAAGAAATTTTAAATATCAAAACAACAAAGAAGTGCAACATTGCTGATGCCAAACGGTTAGGTATATAGAGATCTAAACCCTTCCCAAGTAAATCAGAACCCCGAGTCGTTTTCTGATAAAGGAAAGCAAGCAAATAATACTCCTCCAAACGCTACTTTCCCCAATAATAAATAATCGCCGCTTAATGAACCAACAACAGAAAATTCTGTAACGAAACCTCTGAAGCAAAATTTCACAGAACTAAAAAGAACTCACTCCAAATCGCATCATCACCAACAAATCTCTCTCTCACAACTACTTCCAATTCCAACCTAAAAAAAATTAAAAATAAATCAACCAGAAAACCAAACAACCAACTCCAGTTACGCACATAATTCTGCAAAGACAAATCTCCGCAACACAACCGCAACTAGTTCACTCAACTCGCCAAACCAAACCACTAACAGCAACATGATCGCAATGTTGCCAATTACATGGCCAACAACATGGCACGCCTTGATCCGAACACTGAAAACAAATGTCCAAACTGCAACGAAAGCTCACATGATGAACACCTGTTCAATTGTCCGGCCAAACCAACCACACTAACACCTCTAATACTTTGAACGACGAACCGACGAATGACGCTGCTACAACAACAAAGACTCCCCTCTCTCCAATACAACGCAATCGATAATCTTAAACAATCAATATTAAATTACCCCTTATGATCAAGAAGATGACGAAGTAGTATAGCCGTATAAAAGTCTCTAATTAAGGTTCTTGAATGGGTTTTCAACTAATTTTCACAAACTGCAACTCCTAAAAAATTAATTCATGCCAACTATCATTTCTTTACAACAAACTCACATCGAACAAAATCCAAAATTAACTCTCTCCATATTAACATAACCTAACCAATACTCTCCTTATTTCCATAACCAATACTCTCCTTATTTCCATATTTTAAATTAGGGATGTTACGGAGGTGGTTTTACCGGAGTCGGAGTCGGAGTCGGAAGCCTCATACCGACCACCGCGGAGTCGGAGTTGAATCGGAGTCGGAGGCGGAGGTCGCACGCAGACACAAATTAACTTCAATGCAAATCTCGCCTACTCATTTAAAGTAAATAAAAGAGTGAAAAGACAGCCGTATTGTATTGCAAGTGTAACATGTCGCAACTCGATAAATCTTTGTCGTTCATGTTTATCGGTCGTCACCGATTCCGAACTAAAAACCTCCGATGTGACCTCCGATGTGATTATATCGGAACCGAAGCCGGATTCGGAGGTGTAATTTAAACCGGAGGTTCCGACATATCGGATTCGGAGTCGAAGCTCCGTATCAACCCTGTTTTAAATCCAAACACATCAGCAAAACAAGGTGTAGGTATTCTTGTTCACAAATCTATCCCGTACTTGCCGCTTATTCTGAATTCAAAGCTATCAGCGGTAGGGGCAGAAATTGACTTGGGAGTAACAAAGTTTACAGTTATTTCTCTTCCTCAGACATCGAAAACATCATTAATTCATTTAATACCCCTATCATTTCAACTGGGGATTTAAATTCCTGAAATCCTCTATGGGGTTCGCCATCAAGGAACGCACGCAAACCTTTTAGTTTTAAATGACGGTAAACCCATTTTTCATTCACCCTTATTTCCTGATTTACACGGAAGCGACCATTATCCCATTCGGACTACAATAACATTCGGAGCTAGTCAAAAATGGATCAAAACCTAAATACCAAACGGATATGGCAAATTGGCATCTTTTTCAAGATAGAATTACTGAATATATAGAAATATCCCCAAACACTAACAAAGAAGCAGCTATAATACAATGTCAATTCGTATAACGTTTATAACGTATATAACGTTGCTATACATTAATCATGCTACAATTCCACAAATCCCAAAGTTCCCTGGTGGAGCAAATAGATTTAGGCCCATTTTATTCACTCGAAGTTGAACACAACTTCGGGATTTTAATATGGAAAACTCCCCGAGTTGTGTTCAACTTCGAGTGAATAAAATAGGCCTTACGAGCCTCGAAAGTGTAACAAAAAGCCTGGCAATAAGAGAATTCCGACAGTCTCAAACCTAATTTCTTTTACCGAAATCCATCCCTCTTTGCCGTAAAACTGCAAAATCCGACCATAAAATTAGTTTCTAAAATTTCAACTCAAACTTAAATCCAAATGCAAAGAAACTGTGGCCTGTTGTTAAGGCACTAACTGCATGCATTTCTTGTTCGATGTTCGAGAGTGAATAGACGCATTTTTTCTCTGCCCCGGTAAAAACAATCAAAATTCGTGTGTTATACATTATTTCTAATTAAATTGTGCGGGAGTTGCTCACTTTGCATGTTAGATGTTTATTCGTATAATTAAGAATTCGTAAAACTATTCTAAATTCTCACAAAAAGAATAAACTGAAACTGCATTTTGTGTTCTTGCATTTGAATACATATATATCAAACACCACACGATGTCGTCTGCAGTCAACACCCGCGGAAACCTAGCTCGAGTGCAACAGCAACATGCAACTGTCTCGAAACCGAATTCACCTCACACCAAACCCAACAAGACTACCGATGGTATAGCGGGAGCCCCCGACAAAAACCCCTCCAAACAAATTGCACAATCACCAACGCCAGCACGCCCTTCTACCCCGACCGAACCAACACTTACCTCATGCACACCGGCAGCCACAACACACACTTGTCTCTCCCTTGAGGTTCTCCATGAAGAGTTGAAGCGGAATACTGCCTCCATTATCTCAACCTTCAAAGAAGAGTTGAATAAAATTCGCAATGAATTTTTACTCAAGGTACATCACATAGAAACACAATTGACCGAAAACATCAACTACACTAAATCCGCAATAAATGATTTGACCCAACGCACCGACGCAATGGAACTCAAGATAAACAAAGCCACCGGCGAGATTTCTGAACTGCGCAATCGCTGCGACATGCTTGAAAAAAAAGAATTCTTAACGGACGTGGTTGTTTTCGGCATACCAAAACTCGCTGATGAAAACCTACACATTATTTACAATAAACTTTGCGATACCATCGAGATATCACCACCAGCACTGAAGAATGCTTTCCGAACCAAACACCGCAATAACAATGACGAACCGCCTGTAATTTTCCAGTTCACCTGCGTGGGAGAGAGGAATAAATTGCTGAAAGCACTTGCTTGCTACCGAAAAAAGACTAAGCGACCGATCTCATTACGCGATATTGGAATTGATTCAGCAAATCATGTGTTTGTCAACGAGAGCTTGACTCCACGAAACCGGACTCTTCTCCAGCTTGCAGTACGTATGAAGAAAAAAGGCCAGCTGTTTTCCGTGCAAACATACCTTGGTTCTGTGTTGGTGAAATCTACCGTAGACGGAAAGAGTGTAGCTGTTGCCGACGTTGATTGTTTAAACGCCGTTGCCGAGAGATGCCAGATGAGCCGTAATGATCAACATAGCATTGCAGCTAATCATAAGCAACAATGACATGTACTTTTCTTACAACATTTACAGTAACTATTTTTCTCTTTTTATTTTTAAATATTCTCTCTTTTTCAATTGTACATCAATGGCCAAAGTTTATTTATTTTCCCTTTTAAATCTAACGGTTTACTTTGCTTGTCTCTGTTTTGTTTGTGTTTTTGTTTCTCCTGCGTTTGGTGGTTGTTTAGTTTTCCTCGTATATGGAATTATATGCTCATAACAGTGGGTTCAGTTCTAGCGAGAGTGATATGGATGTTAGTTTATATCAAATGATTCGTGTGTTGCGTTCACAGATAAAAGGCGTTCATGTTTGTCACATTAATGCTCAGAGTTTGAAACCAAAACTGGATGAATTTCGTCTGCTGTTCATCAACTCTAGTGTTGACTTAATTTGTGTATCCGAAACTTGGTTTTCTCCTGATTTTCCGGATACAGTCTATGATATGGATGGCTATGAGCTTTTTAGAGGTGATCGTATTGGTCGATTGGGTGGGGGTGTGGCTGTTTATGTGCGCAATGGGCTACGAGCTAATGTGGTATGCAAATCAACTTCTAATTGTACATCCGACTACTTGTTTGTTAATGTTGTATGTGGTGTTGAACGTCTGCTAGTTGGAGTGATCTACAGACCAAATAAAAATATAGATATCTCACCTATTTTTAGTGTGCTCGAAGGAGTTTCTTGCTCGTATTCTAATATAATTATTACTGGTGATCTGAACTGTAATTTACTTAATGTTCGTGATTCGGCGCAGTTAATCGAACGATTTAAGACTATTGACTTGATATCTGTTAATGTATCGACTGCTACACACTTTGCATACGACCCTGCTACTCTTCTCGATGTGTTTTTTGTTAATGACAGTAGAAAAGCCCTGCTCTATAGTCAACTCACGGCACCGGGCTTCTCAAAACATGATCTGATTTTCCTCACTTACGATATCCAGTCAAACGCAGATAATCATGTTATAGCATATAGAGACTTTAAAAATATTGATTATGAGAGTCTACGGTCTGATATTACCCAAATTCGGTGGGATGATATTTATTTCATGGCATCAGTAAATCAGCAAATATCATTTCTGGAACAAAATATAAAAGCACTATTTGATCACCATGTTCCATTGCGACATAGGGTCCCAATTTCCAAATCCCCCCCTTGGTTTAATAGATATTTATTAGGTCTGATCCAAAATCGTGATACTGCGTACGCACGTTGGAAACGATACAAACTCCCTGTGCTCTACGACACATACCGATCACTTCGCAATTTAGTTGTTCTTCGTGTAAGGGCTGTAAAGAGGCGCCACTACGAACATTTCCTTAACCCTAAAATTCAGTCCGGGAAAGTTCTTTGGCAAAAACTGCGTAAACTAGGCAATGGGAAACAGCGTTCAGGTGCAACTGATGATGTAGACTGTAATGTTATCAATTCGGAGTTCGTGTCGGTCTCTGTGCCGTCAACTCCATATCAAGACTCCGCACAGTTTACAAATCTGTCTAACGACGATGACAATACAGATGATTTCAGCTTTAATCGCCTAACGGATGAAAACGTAGTTGAGGCCGTGCTATCTGTTAAATCTGACGCGATAGGTTTAGATGAAATAAATCCTAAATTCTTTAAACTCATGCTACCTTTTATTCTAAAATACATAACACATATTTTTAATCACATATTTACTACTTGTGAATACCCCCTCTCGTGGAAAAAGGCTAAGATAGTACCTATACCTAAGTCGCAAAGCCGGACTAACACTGAGTATAGACCAATCGCAATCTTACCATTTTTATCCAAAGTATTCGAGAAAACTTTGCTCAAGCAGATCCAAGCGCATCTAAGCGCCAATAACCTTTTGACTTCCGCTCAGTCCGGATTTCGGGCGAAGAGGAGTTGCAAAACTGCACTCTTACTTGTTGTCGACGATATCCGCAATGGACTGGATACTAACTGTCCCACGTTCCTGACGCTGTTGGACTTTTCGAAAGCGTTTGACACGGTGGACCACACTCTCCTTTGTAAGAAGTTGCGGTATGAATTTGGATTTTCGTCTCTGTCAGTCAAACTCTTGTACTCATACCTCACGGGCCGGCAGCAATGTGTGGCAGTGGGAAGCCAAATGTCTTCGTTTCTTAGAGTTCCCGCGGGAGTTCCGCAGGGTTCGATTCTAGGGCCCATATTATTTTCACTTTATGTGAACGAGCTCCCACAGCTTGTTAAACATTGTACTGTCCATATGTTTGCTGACGACGTCCAACTATACTTGTGCTGCCCGCTGGATATGATTAGTAATGCGATTGAACTGATGAACGAAGATCTTGAGATCATACAACAGTGGGCCATCAAACACAACTTGTCACTGAATCCAGCGAAATCTAAGGCACTCTGCATTTATAAGCAGTCTCTAGATACCACTACATTTCCCCCGATTAAACTAGGACAGTCATCCATTGAATACGTCAGGAAGTCTCGAAATCTTGGTATAGTTTTCAATGATACTCTTACCTGGACAGATCATGCTGCAACAACTATAGGAAAAGTGTATAATGGTCTCCGATCGCTACGTGCAACGCAAAACTCACTGCCGGTTAAAACTAAGATGTTACTTGTCAAGTCCCTTTTATTACCTATATTGTTATATAGTTGCGAAGTTTTCTGCTATGTTGACTATAACACTAGGCATAAACTAAATGTCATCTATAACAATTTAGCAAGATATGTTTTTAATAAACGGTATTATGACCACATATCAAGTTACTCTCTGCAGATAATGGGCCTCAGCTTCGATGACCTCATTAAGTTCAGAACGCTAATCCTCTTTCATGGTATCATACAGACCCAACAACCTGAGTATTTGTACAGCAGATTAAATTTTCCCAGTTCACAAAGAACTGCCATTATGATTCGGCCCAGATTCTATTGTTTGCAATCTGAGCGCTCTTTCTTCGTCCATGCCACTCTTCTATGGAACTCATTACCCATTACACTAAGGAGAACCACAAACACAAGCAAATTTAAAACTTACCTTTTCAAACACTTGGCCAGTGATACATAAATCTAATAGGTTTTTGAAATATTATATATTGTTATTGTTTTGTTATTAATTCTCTTATATGCAAGTTCCCAATTAAATTACATGTAGTATGTCCTCATCTATCTAATCTAATGTTAAATTTTTTTCTTGAACTCTAAATCTTTTAAAGCATTCACTAACTATAAGATGTAATCTTACTGTGAACTTATTCTTTGAAATAAATAAATAAATATGAAATAAATAAATATGAAATATATGAAATATGAAAACTCCACCTTTTGTTAATACGTTCGAAAAGCGGCAGCTCTGACCTTATACTCAGATCGATGTCACACAAAGCAATTTCTACGAAATATAAAGTCTGCTATTTCGCTGAATTGAAATATTTTGAACTTACATTTTTTACAAAAAACAATCTTAGGATTGTGAGTTTTCGATGTTTTCGGTTAATTTAAATTTTGTTTGTGCGGAAAAACCAACTAAATATGGTTCGCCATGGTTCGGTTTATGAAAACATCTGATTCCATTTTAGAACCATATTGCATATATTGGCCATATTCGCCCATGCATCTCTGTTGAAGATCTCTAAAAAAACGTTTATTGAATAATAAAGTCTTTGGTAATTTTTGCAATTTCGGAGAACAAAGTTATTAGTTCTGGGTGTTTATCGTCTCCGATCGATTCCGTCATTTAAATTCTTTGGTTTACATCACCAGATCCACTAATCGCCATTGATTTAAACTCATCCAACCCACATACCATTCGGCAATAAAAACCAGCCTAAAAGCCTTAAGAAGTACATTTGGTATATTATGGTCCCTATTGAGATTGTCTATTATTGATCAAAGAACTGCTTTTACGAAAGGAACTTTCTTATCTAAGAAATATTACCAGAAAAGGTTTTAAGAATAGGTACTAATTATAATAGTATTTAATTAGCCTCGAATTTATGGGATTCGTCCCTTCGAAAACACCAACATCCTTCTTTTAATATGTATGCAGTATGATACAGGCAAATAGCATTGCATGTAACTCTTTTAGACTCAACAGTGGCAACTGTTTGTAACACATGATGTAAGGTAGGAACATTCTCATTATAACTCTCTACAACTTATAGAGCAAAACTTAGATCTATTCTCTTTGTATATAATCATTCAAGCTGGAGAGGCAAAGCCGATTTCAGTTTAGTCTACTTTAATAAAAATATGGAAACATTTAAAATGTATCTTATTGTGGCACCTATACTAAATCAAAGGAGTAATAAATAAATGCAGAAACGTCCTTAGCTCTTTTTCCATCACATGATGATTGAGATCCCTTTTGCTGCCCAACGTGAAGTTCTTACAGTGCTCGATTTTATATTATAAAAAAACTAATTCACTTTTTGGTTAAAAAATTTAGTTATTTCTCCAAATACTGAAAAAGAACAATATTCAAATTACAACCACTAATTTTAGACGCTGGCAGCAGAGGAACTTTCATTGCTAGGAGTGCAGTTGGCTTCTCATTTTCTATTTCATTCTGGATTCAGGACAAAGAAAACCTTAAGAGGGCCTGTAATTGAATGGTGAGTTGCATATTTACGTTTGAAGTAGTACAGTTTAAATGTTATATAATCTGAATTATTATTTTATAAGCATATAATTTTGGGCCCATTATCAGTAAAAACTTTTCATAAAATAATTGCTAAATAAACGAATGGATCGGATTGTTATATTAAATAGTACGCCTGTGATCGACATTAAACTAATGTGTATTTGTTATAATTTATTGGAATTTGTTTGTAATGCAATTTTTATACTTTTACGCTTTGAGCAAAGAGTTGGAAAGGGCAAAGTGGAAGGATGGTGAAATTAGCCTTTATAAGATCCCAACTTGAAATTTTTGTCTCTGAGACTTATTAATTGTTATACAAATATCTAAAGTTATAGAGTGTTGGTGTGGATTGAAATAAAATATACAACATCACGCAATATCTGGAGATCGGAACGGTACTTAAAAGTCATCATAATGATTTCAAAATAATATCCATCTTCTTTATGGACAAACATGAGTGAATATTGCAATGCGTCCTACTCGTATAATCGATGCGTCTAATAAACACCTCACATCCATGTTACGGGACTAACATTTTACCAACAATGACGTCAGCATTTAAATTGGCGTTCATGGCTTCCGGTGGGACGTTTATCCGGTCTGATAAACAACAATGAAATGATCTGTTTGATAGTTAATTTTCACTAGAATCTGTATAGTTGGTATCGAGTTCAAAATTGGTGAATATCGTTGGTCAACAATAATCCAATTAGACTTATTTGAGACGAAATTACCTTGAAGGTCGGAAAAATTCACGTTCTTCAACATGGATCTACGATCTTCGTGCATTGCGACGTCGTTTGCCAATGTTAGATTCTTCTTATGGTTCCACTCAGTTCCGGAGGTCGGAAATCATCAATGCTAGTGTTTGTTTATTTGTCTTCTATATTAGGAAGATTAAGTCATTATCTGAAGTTTGTGAGCCATGTCAGCCTCTGCCTTCAAACTCTTCTTCCTACGATCTTTCCATGCAGCATTAGTTGTAGGAGTTGATATCCTCATTATGTGTCCTAGATATTGGAGTTTTCTTTCTTTGATTTTAATAAGGCCTCAGTTATAGCTCTCATTGAAATGCATCATTGAAAATTTTGATTTACGATCTTAGGACGATTAGTCAAACAATATTGGCTTTAGTTGGTATCAAATCAAAGCTAATCAACTGTGGAATCTCTTTACGAAAAAAATAACTTAATTCTGATTAAAACTTTTATTATTTCACTGATCAGTGGAATCGTTCAATGATCAGTGAAATAATAAAAGTGGATTAAAAGAAAAGTTTTAAGTTAAAGGGTTCAACTTTACTCCATTCCTGCCTGCTAGGAAAATAGCAAGAGAATGGTTTATGGGGAGACAAGTATGTTGTCGGAAGTGACAGCGTCTCCCGCGTATTTGTTCTGAATCTGTGCGTTTCCCTTTTTGTATGGTTTCCAGCTTTTGGTTTGGCTGATTCTGAGGGCACTTTTGGCTGCCGATTCTTGCATGTGTAGGTCTAATGGTAACAGGTTGAGGATTGCCTCCATTCCAGCAGTAGGTGTTGTTCTTATTGCGCCGGTTGTACCTATACCTTTGTGTGATAGTCCTTGTGTCTTTGTATTTTGGTCATTAGTTTGAAATTCGATGCTTTGTTTGTGGCTTGCCACCAGACTAAGCTTCCGTATGTGAGTATTGGACGCACAACAGCTGTATACATTCCCACCTTTTGCCGAAGATTCGGTTGCATGCGTAAAAAGCATTTGCAGCTTTTTTTACTCTTTCGTTGATGTTTAATTTGGAATTAAGCTTCCTATCCAAGATTGTACCCAGATATTTAGCACTATCCGTTACCCTGAATGGTATATCCTCAATAGTTGGAGGATCGAAGTTTGGAATCGCTCTTTTGTTACTGAACTGAAGTTCAGTTTTCTGTGGACCGATCCAAGACCGCATTGGTTGGTCTACATATTGAGTGTTCGTAATGCGTTTTCTAGTAGTTCGTTTATGGTCGGTAGGAATTTGCACGTAGCAAGTATTGCCACATCATCTGCATAAGCAGTTACTGTGACTCCTCTATTTTCGAATTTTAGTAATATTTCATTTATTACAAGGACCCAGAGTTGGGGGAAATGACTCCTCCTTGTGGTGTACCTCTTGGGGCTGTCACTTTAGTCACCTAGTTCTGCATTAATATTGGTAAGCGTTTGGTCTACGTTGTTATTAAGTAGTGCACTGCTAAATGTGACCACATTCTAGACAGCTTCTGAAGAGTCTCATCAGGGCTGGTATAATAATTGACCTGTGCCCATGTTATGTAACTCATGCGATAACTTTTCGCATCGAAAACTTAGGAACAAAACATTCCGCTATTTATCGCATCTGGAAAACATTGGTGTTCTCTAACTCTATGCGAAAACTATTCGGTAGCAACTTTTTATTTCATGGAAATGTTGGAAAGATTTCCCAAAGCTGTCAAAATGCTGCAAAACAAAACAATAAAAATTTATTGAATATTACTTTACAGGGATTTTCAGTTAGTATCATCGTTATTTTTAAAAATGTTTGGCTGAAGAATACGACAGGTGTAACATGTTACGGAGTCAAAGGCGTGAACTAAGAGATAGCACAAACCCATTTGAAATGCCGGAAGCAAGATTTCGGGAGTTGTATCGTTTTCCCCGTGGTTCAGCTCGGATACTTATTGACGAGCTACGTCCACATTTGTGTAATGGGCAAAGGAATACATTTATTCCAGTTCCGATTATATATTATTTCTTCTTTTTTGATTTTCAGCCTTGAATTTTTGTTTCTAATACTCTTTACCGCAAGCTTTGTGTTTCGTGATAAAATTCGACAGTTGAAGTGAATATTTCATCGCTCTCATAGTTTCAGAACTTGAATACCTATATCACATATTTCCAGGGGTTCCATATTGGAATGTTACGTGTCATATAGTTTTCGATTGGCACAATTACAGAACGCAGAATGTGATATTATGAAATTTTGTTTCGATTCATATCGTTTTTGTGATAAATATTTCGATGCGATAATTACAGAACATGGCACTTTCTGGAGCATGATCGGAGAAATTCCGTCAACGGTCAACCCTAGGTGATTTAAATGGAGAGAAAGTCTCAATCGACCAGTTAATTCTTTCCTTGGTTATTATTCCCTCTTGAATTGTTGCAACGGTAATTGCGATGCTTGGCGTAGACAGTACAAGCAGACTTGGAGTGTCATCAGAGGACTTCGTCCAGTTATCACTGTTGTCTTTGAGGCAAGATAGGATCTTCCTAAATCTAGCTGACTCCCTAGTATCTTCTATTTCGTTACAAAATGTATGCCAAACTAAACGTTTTTGGCGCTAGTGACAGCACTTTTGAATTTTCGCTGACCGGCTTTGTATAGATCTACAGAAAAGGCAGTTGACAACTATCTAAGGGAGGAAGTACTAACGACCCCTTCACTATCGGCAGCGTGCATATAGAGCGGGCAGATCAACAGAGACCGCCTTATATCAGCTAACGGAAGTGATTGAAAGTGCTCTAAACTCAAAAGAGACGGTATTGTGCGCCTTTCTCGACATTGAAGGGGCGTTTGATAATACCTCCCATGAGGTCATCAGACGATCCCTGGATAGAAAAGGAGTAAACAACACAATATCCAGGTGGATGTGTGAACTACTGAGCACCAGATCAGCAGAGACTCAAACATCAACCGGAACTATCAAAGTAAACACAACTAGAGGATGTCCACAAGGAGGGGTACTATCACCCTTAATGTGGAGTCTAGTTGTGGACGAACTATTGGAGAAACTAGCCAGCATTGGCATTAACTGTCAGGCATATGCCGATGACATAGTATTGATTGCCAAAGGAAAGTTTGAGGGCACTCTTTGTGATACAGATGGGACTAAGAGCAACCCAAGAATGGTGCCATACAGCAGGACTGAACATCAATCCGGCAAAAACAACTATAGTGCCATTCACAAGGAAAAGAAAACTTCAGGGACTGAAAACAATTCGATTATCAGGCACAACACTGATTCCAGTCAACGAAGTAAAATACCTAGGAGTACACCTAGATAGTAAACTCATCTGGCCTATGATCACATACGGAGCTGTAGCATGGGCAAAACGAACCAGTCTAGTCACAACAAGAGACACTCTTAGTAAAGTGCAAAGATTAGCGTGCCTATGCATTACCGAGGCAATGCGTACATGCCCAACTTCAGCCATGGAGGTACTCTTAGAGCTAACTCCTCTACATCTCATGGTTGAGGATACGGCATATAAAACAATTCTACAGATTTTTTTTTTTTTTTTTTTTTTTTTTTTTTTTTTTTTTCGTGTTGGGAATTCGCTGGAAGTAAAAAATCATCGAAAGACATTGCAGAGCTATACGCGAGGGATGCTTCTGCAATAGTGATGGACTTTAACTCATCTAAAAAAACTCCCGGGGGACTGGCATAAGCCATCCCGAAAAAAGATTGCACCTAGTAGTACGACTAATCAGCAAATTATATTTTGAATAGTTTAATGAATTTAAAGAGATAAATCCGCCGTTTGTCGGATTTTTAAACTTGTTTTGTTTGAAATTAATACCTAATTTCTTAGCCCTAGCTAAATCTTACAGATCAAGAGGTTTAATCCGTCTCAGTCTCCTGATTACATTGTCATTATTTAAAAGTTCTGTTATTTCTGTGTTTACGTGGTTGAGAAGCCGATTTCTATGCCTCCGAGCAACCTTCTTAACCTCATCTTCAACCATTTCAACATTTAGATCCCTATGCAGATCGGCGTTGCGTATGTACCAAGGTGCATTAACTATGTTCCTTAGTACTTTATTTTGAAAAACCTGAATTTTTTGTAAGTTTGTTTGGCATGTACATGCCCACAATTGGAGCCCGTAGGTCCATACTGGTTTTAGAACTTGCTTGTATAGCAATAACTTATTGTAGTTGGACAGGGATGAGTATCTCCCAATAAGCCAATACAATTTACTGTATCGCATGTTCAATTCATCTTTTTTTTTCTTAACGTGCGCTTTCCAACGCAGTTTAGCGTCTAGAGTCATGCCTAGATATTTAGCTGTGTTAGAAAATTCTACTACATTGTTGTTAATGTAGACTGGAATGTGTGGTACGTTTTTATACGTAAAATTAATATGGACTGACTTAAGGTCATTTAATCTAATCTGCCATTTCTTTGTCCATTCTGAAATATTGTTTATTGCCGTCTGAAGCTTTTTTGTTGCTATTTCGACAGTTGCTCCCACAGCAAGGACGGCCGTGTCATCTGCAAAAGTAGCTATGGTGGTTTCTACACTTTCAGGCAAATCGCTAGTGAAGAGAAGGTATAAAACTGGACCTAGCACACTGCCTTGCGGTACACCAGCTTTAATCTCTCTTAATGTTGAACACTCTGTATCTTGTTTAATTCTGAAGAATCGATCTGATATATAAGACTCCAGAATGGTCGAATACTGCTTCGGCAGTTGCTTTTGTAATTTGTGTATCAGTCCTTTGTGCCAGACTTTATCGAAAGCTTGTGCTATATCAAGAAATACTGTAGAGCACACATTTTTCTCTTCAAATGCTTTTTCGATTTTATCTGTGATTCTATGCACCTGATCAATTGTAGAGTGCTTGTTTCTAAACCCAAATTGATGACTTGGAAGTAGCGATTTTTCATCAATAATTGTTTGCAGACGTTTTGCCAGCATTTTTTCGAATAGCTTGGACAACATTGGTAGTATCGATATTGGGCGGTATGAGGCTACTTCGCTAGGTGGTTTACCTGGTTTTGGTATCATTATTACCTCCGCGACCTTCCACATGCTTGGCACATATCTTAATTTAAATGCAGCATTTATAATCTGCGCTAGTTTTTTTAAACCTTTTCGAGGAAATTGTTTTAAAATTTCCCCTGTGATTAAATCGAACCCTGGGGCTTTTTTTATGTTTATGCCTTCTTTGATTTCTTTGGCAAGTTCTTTAGCTGTTACCGGCCGAATAGGTCTGTCTTCTTCGCACGTTTCTTCGTTTCCTTGATAATCTTTATCTTCATAAGGCTTGAAGACGTTCTCAAGGTACTCTGCAAAAGTATTTGCTTTCTCTTGACTGCTTTTTGCCCAGTTACCTTCTGCGGTTTTTACTGGCGGAATGTGAGCTATTGGCCTGTTCATTTTCTTTGCTGCCTTCCAGAGCGAGTAGTCGGTACTAGCATCATTTGTAAGACTCGTAAGATACTTTTTTAAAGACTCGTTATTAAATTCTCTTATAGATTTTCTGAGCTTATTATTTAAGTTGTTCAGTGTGGTTTTGTCGCTTGGCGCCCTTGTCTGTTGCCAGCGTTTTCTAGCTTTCCTCTTTTCTGTAATAATTCTACTACAGATGGCAAAAGAAGGAATCGGAAGGGAGAAGTGCATTAGTTCAAAAGAATATAATGTATGGCTCGAAAAACTTCCACTTCTAGCTATACCCAGAGATGATAGCATCAGGAAATTCAATTTTGAGAAGAATTTCATAACGAAGCTCAGCAATAAGAAAAATTGGAGCAATGAATCCACGATTTACGGACTGAGCCAGCACACTGTAAAATGGTATACAGATGGATCAAGAACGGATGAAGGAACTGGTGCAGGAGTGTTTGGGCCAGGAACTAAACACTACGAATCCATGGGCAAATGTACCAGCATCTTCCAAGCTGAAATATGCGCCATATAGGTGCGTTCGAATTATCCTCAAGAAAAATTACAAAAACTGTAATATAGCAGTGATGTCAGACAGTCAAGCTGCCATCAAGGCACTTGACGCTTATATCATAAAGTCAAAGCTTGTATGGGAATGCCTGCACAAGCTTAACAAAATAGGTAAAAACAACAGGGTAACCATTTGCTGGATACCTGGTCACATCGGCATCGAGGGCAACGAGGCTGCAGATGCTCTGGCAAGACAGGGGGCGGCGGAGCCCTTTATAGGCCCTGAACCATTCTGCGGCATAGGGGAACACACCCTACGAGAAGAGTTCAGCAAAATGGAAAAGGAAAAAAGAACCGCAGCTTTCAAAAATACCCAAGGCCTGAGGCAGGCTAAGAAACTTATAGGGAATTACAACCTAAAAAGATTCAAAGCATGTATCGGTCTAGGCAAAAACAACCTAAGAATCCTTACGGGTCTCTTAACGGGACACTGTAGGCTTAAAGAACACATGAGGAAACTGGGCCTATCGGAAGAGGGTCTCTGCAGATTCTGCGATGAGAGCGCTGAAACCCCAGACCACATTCTAGAATCCTGTGGAGCACTAGCCCACAAGAGGATTAAACATCTGGGCAAGTACCAGCTAACAGATAAGGATATACAAACCATAGACCCACTACTCATTCTCAGATTCATAAGAGAAACTGGGCTGGATGAAGTGCTCTAAAGTTTATATTCTTGCCAAGGCAAAGACAGAGCAAACCCTCAAACACGGTTCTTAATGGAATTGTGATGCGATGGCGCTCTGGAAAAGGGCACGAACCTTTCCAAGGTATAAGCCGGGGGCACAATAGACCACAAGGTCGCAGTGCACTAGACCCTCTCCACTATTATTATTATTATATTGTATAGATCCCAGTCTGACTAGGAGTTGGTGCGCTTGGTCAAATTGAACAGAGATCTGGCTTTCCTCTTAATTTCAAGGAAGTCCTTAGACCACCACGATGGCGAATTCCTTTCTTGATTGTCCGTAGAGGACAGGCTTTATTATATGCCTTACTTATAGAATTTTATTTAAATTCTCTGTGAATGCATCGATTTCGTATGGTGTCCCTTGATCTTTCTTTAACTTTCAGATTTTGGGCCATTCCTCATGGCCTCTGAGACAAACGTGTCCCAGTTGGTAAGTCTTGTGTTTCTCAATTTACTTGTAACTACTGCCTGTTCGTCTACTAGAAATTCTATAATCCTGTTATCTTAGAAGGATGGCTCACAAGAGACCCTCCATTGCTTCACAGTTAGAGTATGTCTAATACCTCACGTCTATTCCTAGTAACAAAGGTTGGTTCATTGCCATTTCTATTGTTCTGGCTAGTAAACAAGATAGCTCTGAGGGTGGATTGTCCGACTCGAATGTCATGTAGATTGTCACCAGTACCAGCGCGCCTTTTCCTGCCCTGTCCCGTTTGACACACGTTTGGGCCGAATCACAGACTAGGTAAAAGAAAAAGTTTAAGCTGTTTCCTAGTGACAATACATGTCCGGGACTTACCATTTACTGGTGTATTGTGGCAAATAGTCAAATCTCTGCAACTCAGCCCACTTATCTTTCCCCGGAGAATCCAGGGTTCTTGAACCATGGCGACATCTAAAAATGTTGTTTCCGTAAGGAGAACTAGATTGGCGCTGGCCGTCTTACTGTGATAAAGATTTCGCCGCTACGCGGACCTTAAACTCTTGTTTCCGGAGTAGCGGCAACGATTTGTGATTCAGCAGTATTGCCACGTCCATGCTATTCGGGTATATTCACCCGTTTCTAGGACTTTCCATTCCCTGCTTTGTAACTCCGGGTTGAGGCATTGCAGGTTCCGTTCTATAAGATAAGGGGTTGATTAGGCCCCCTCAAGCGGATAAGACCCTTTGCCCTGGGCCCTATTTCACCAACTTCTCCTATTAACTCTGTGAACCTTGTTTCTTCTAAGAGAAGTACATCTGGTACTGCTTCTGGATGCAGTTTTGGCAGCAACAACACTACAACGACTTCAGCAGCTTTAATCTCTTCTCTCGCTACCCATGACGACATCAATGTGGGTCAGCAGACATCTGGTACTGCTTCTGGATACAGTTTTGCAGCAACAACACTACAACAACTAAAGCAGCTTTAATTTCTTCTCTCGCTACCCATGAGACACAGTAACACTCCAAATACTGAACGCTGAGATTATTGAATTAAAGCAAGCCAATACAGTGGCCCTAACTAAGATCAATGCTCTTGAAGTATGTAATGCCTCTTTAAACAAAAGAGTTGATGTATCGGCGATGAAGCTAAATGCACTGGAGCAGAAAGAGAAACAGTGCAGTGGATATTATTGGCATTCCCGATGTAAACAATGCAAATGTAAAAGTAAAAGTGAATAAATTGCTCAAAACTGTCATTGGTGATGAAATCGATGCCAACGAAATTGTTGCGTGTTATGTTAAGAGTATTGTCATCAACTGCAACAGGCAACACTTAAATGTTGCACCAATTGTATTGCTGTCCCGCTCCCCAATTCCATTTTTGCCTTTTCCTTTTCTTCCTTGACAAAAGCCCAGTAGTCGTGCGGTAGCCGCGTAGTAGAGTCGTAGAGAACAATAAAGATTAAAGACTATTTTGTGAGTTCATTTCTTTTATTCAAATACCGCGAACTTCGTTCCGCCCAAATTCGTTAATGTAATGAAAGTTATAATTTCGAGCATGCACAATGCATATGCTATTTTATGTAGACGCTTAAATACCAATGGCAAGTCGTTCTGAATAAGCGGAATCCGCTTAGGTTTGCAAAGTGCTTTATTTGGACAATGTCCATTATAATTTTAATTATGTAACTTTAGAAATAGCGCTTGATTTTATTTTTGAATGGGAGGTGCAACAAATCGTTTTCCTATACCGCTTATGTTTTGTAAAGTACCACCTATAGTGTGGTATCCTATCTTTCAGCGGCACCTATCGGGTCCAGAACCCAAGTAGAAGTTGATGGTTATAGTGTAAGCGCTGTTCCTACATTTCAGACATTATTTCCGTAACAGTAACAGGGTGTATAATGTATTTTGGAAAGACTTGTTACCGAAATGTGATCGAATTTTAGTGAGCCCTTAAATTGGTTTTCATGTGTTTGTAAGTTGGTTCGCACGAAACAGAAAATGTGAAATAAAAATACTGACCATTTTCAAACCTTCCCATGAATCATGTGTGTATTTATGACATAATGCAGGTCTGGATCGGTTTGGGGATCTGGAACCTAGGCACATATGATGTCATCAACTTGGTCTGGTTGCATTCTTTCGACTAACCAAATGAGAATGTGCGCATGAGGCAAGCCTCTTTTTTGCCATTCAATCGAATACATCCAACATCGAGTATAGCCAAAGACACGATTCTTAACAATATAGTCCATTAGCGACCAACGAAATATTTGTAACTTTAACAGCCATGAAGAAAACTAACCGCACCTATCAACTTGGTTGGTAAATGGTAAGCCTTTTCGCTTCTCTCTCTACACCGGTACCGAAGGTGTTATGGTACCTTTGAGTTGCGCTCCGCATAACCCTATTTGCACTAACAACCCCTACGTGCAAACTCAAAACCCCTACATTTCAACTTACTCACACATACTTATGCAAGGATCCTGAAAATACATGTCATGATGGATTCAAAAACCAAGAATTAAAAAAAGTATCTACTCCATTTCAAGAAGTTAGACGCTATAACTCCAGAACGCACGAAGCGATTGCCACGGTTTTGCATTCGTTGGAAAGGTCTCGGGCTCCGTTAGGTTTATAGCAAACAAAATTCAGGAAAAATTTCAACAGAAAAGCAGGAAAACAGGAAAAATCATTTTTCACATACAGCGCCATCTCTGATACATAGCATGAACTACCAAACAAAAGTAGATGGCGCCAGTGCGTGATACATTGTTTGACAGCTACTCATTGTACTCTGCTCAGTTAATTTCATGTGACATTTATTATGCGCACGTTCTTTCAAACGCTAAACCGGTATTGTGTTCACTGTGAAATTGAGGTTAAAGTTATTAGTTTCCTAACAGTTCAATTGGAAACCATCAAATCAATCACGCGTATTGTGCAAATTTTTATTCAATTTCAACAGCAGGAATTTGTCCTTAAGGTGGTCAGTTATTTTATATATATAGAGATTCGGTCCTCGTGACAATTTCAGAAGTGGGATAATGGATCTATCCGCATTGGCAAAATTAACAGTGAAAGATTTAAAAGACGTTTTAAGTCAATTGGTTGATTAAACCACGGGAACAAAAAGCGAACTTCTGGCACGGTTGGCCAATTACGAATTTTCCGAAGTGCAAAAGGCAAGTGATTTAGTTTCGTCGGAAAGCCTAAATATGCGAATTGCAACAGAGAAAGATGATGCGGACGTAAGCAAGTTAAAGGACGACATCGGAGTGCTCCAACGATCAATGGCGACTCTGACGGAACAACTTGCAACGGTTATCACTCTGTCGAAGCAATTGCAGGACAATAACGTGAGGCTAACGAAAAAAATCAACGAGTCCAAACACGAAAATCCGGGTGTCGGTATCGGGATGCCGACGAATGCAGAAAATCAAAAATTGCAAAACCTAACAGTCATTTGCGGTAATGCAAATGCAGCTGCGCCGGCAGCGACGGGCACATATGATTTGCTTGTTCTGTCGCCACAAATACAAACACAAACGAGTATAGTGAGTGACGCGCGGTATTCGAATATTCCATTCTCTCGCTCGCACGCGAAAACATCAAACACAGTATCTCTGCCCCCGCTTTCAACGTCAGTAACACAAGCACAACAGAGTGTCTACGCTAATACAAATACGGTGCCTGCATCCAATGTGTATATCAATGACAATATTGTTGTTTCACCTTCGTCGGGTGGTGTAAACAGATGCACAAATGAACTGCGTTTTGAAAATAGAATTAACCAAGATAACATTCGCGACATATTAACGGCTTTGCCAGATTTTGACCCGTGTAGTGGCAATCTTTCATCGACACAATTCGTGGATCGCGAGGAACAATTGAAAACAGCGTATCAGTGGAGTGAAATATCAGTTTTATTCGCTATGCAAATAAAATGAAGGGAGGTGCTAAACTGTGGATCGATGCTCAAAACGTTTTCTGTACATGGGTAGACTTTGTATCTGCGTTTTTATCGGATTTCCAAATGATACAAACGCGTATGACAAACAGTGAAACACTTATTGAGTATTACTATAAAATGTTATCAATCGGTCGTCGCGGCTATCTAGACGACAACGCAACAATTAGTCTGTCTGACGATGGCTTGCGTCGAATGCTGTCAGCTATTACGTTTCCGAAGTGTTCCGACTTGTTAAAAACACTTTATCACGTTGCTGCAAATGAAGGTCCTTATGCGGGAGCACCGTCCCTAGCCCCAATTCCCCAAACGCAGAGATCAGTAAGGCCACGGGAAAGTTCGGGTCCAATTTGTTACAACTGTCGTGAGCGCGGTCATGTGTCTAGAAACTGTCGACGACCGCAAAGAAAACCCCGATGTGAAAATTGCTCAACAACACTGCATGAAACCAAAAATTGCCAATATCTAAACAGTGCGCGAATAAATGTTACCTGGAATAATGAACGACGGGATAAAGGATTAACGAAGGAAATTTTTGTGAGTGGTGTATAGTGCTCGGCATTAATAGACTCTGGTAGCGGCCCGGCAAATCGCTAATAAATAGAAAATTAGCACAGCGTTTCCAACGCCATATAATTCCTTGTGACGAAAAATTGCTCGGTTTTGCCGGAGGCCAATTCCAGTGCCGCGAAATGCTTTGTGTGTCAATAACGATCGGCGGTTGTGATTATAAAATCGAATTACTAATAATTGACGATGTGAAGTTGTTAGTTTGAATAGAAACAAAAGTGACATTGGTGACTGAAATGTTTAACGATTAAAAGGCAATAATGTTTCTATGAAACAAGTACTTCAGTTTAATTAAATGCAAAATACATTATAACGGGTGATTTTTTAGCTGGTTTGGTTTTGGCAACACTGGTTTTGACAGCTGACGTGTGTTTAGTACCTTGTGTCACTGTCAAACAGCTTCAGTTTGGTTTGCAATTTAACCATGGATCGTCTTACAAATGAACAACGCTTGCAAATTATTGAATTTTACTATCAAAATTCGTGCTCGGTTCGAAATGTTCATCGCGCGCTGCTTCCATTTTATGATCGGCATTCTCGACCTTCTGAGCAGTCTATTCGGAAGATTGTGACCAAATTTCGCACCAAATTTACTTTGTTGGACATTAAACCACCAACACGTTTACGTACTGTGCGTAGTGAAGAAAATATTGCGGCCGTATCAGCTAGTGTGACAGAAGACCGCGAAATGTCGATTCGGCGCCGTTCCCAGCAGTTACTGTCAATGGTGAACGCTACCGAGCGATGATAACAAACTTTTTTTTGCCCGAAATGGAAGTTCTTGACTTGCATGATATGTGGTTTCAACAAGACGGTGCCACATGCCACACAGCACGCGAAACAATGGCGCAATTGCGAGGCGAGTTTGGTGAACAGTTAATTTCACGTTTCGGGCCGGTCAATTGGCCGCCTAGATCGTGCGATTTGACATCATTAGATTATTTTTTGTGGGGGTATGTCAAGGCTAATGTGTATAGGGACAAGCCCGCTTCGATTGACGCACTGGAAGCCAACATCCATGCATTCATTCGTGAGATACCGGCCGATATGTGTGAAAGAGTATGCCAAAATTGGACTCAGCGGATGGGCTACCTTTTTTTTAAAAAAAGTTCTAAACCTCTTAAAAAATCACCCGTTATATATAAATTAAGTTAATGAGTGATGGTTTAAGTTTAGGATGCCAAGAGATGTTGACCGTGCGATGTCCGATAGAAGAAGAAAGAACAAAGCGGTAAAGACATCTCGCACAGCTTGCTGAGAACAGACAATGCATAACTGCATTCTGATGGTGTTTGATTATGCGGTACTGATTGCTTCTCTGATGATCTACACTTTCCAGTTTTAGTTAAGTGTATTTGGTGACACTTTATTTCCTCCCCTTTTATTTCTTCGGAAGTCTTCAGATTGGAATCGATCAACCGGTTTGCGTACTCTTGAGCTTCTGCGGTATTCTGTAATGGAAATATTTTTCAATTGAGCATTATTATTTTCATTTAGATGATTAGTAGTTTTAGGTGAGCTGTCAGTATTAGTACAATTAGAACTGTTGGCTAAATGAAAGGCTAATGTTGAACTGTCTTCTGGCTGGCGATATCTCATCTGGTTTTGATGTCGTTTCCATACCCCTCGAGTGGTTTTGATTTGGTAAACCATTTTTCCAAGACGTTCGGTTATTGTTCCAGGTATCCACTTGGGTCCAGAAGCATAGTTCTTAACATATACATGCTGATTTAATTGGAATTTATGATTATCCGTAGTAGGAGATATTTTTCGCTCTTTTGGACTAAAAAGCGAAAGTAATGTTCGTGGTTGGCGACCATGTAATAGTTCTGCTGGTGTTTTGCCTGTGGAGTTTGGACTCGTCCTGTAAGTTGAAAGATATTTTAGTAGGGCGCTTTTTTTGTCTTCTCCTCCTTCCACGATTTTCTGAAATGCTGTTTTAAATGTTCGAACAAACCTTTCTGCCTGTCCATTTGAAGCAGGGTGGAATGGTGCAGTTGTAAGGTGTTTGATGCCATTACTTGTACAGAATTCTTTAAACTGATTCGCTGAAAATTGCGGCCCGTTGTCGCTTATAATAGTTTCCGGAAGTCCTTCCAAGGCGAAAATGGATTTGAGAGCATCTAAAAGGGCATCACAAGTTGTTGAGTTCATTTGGACCACAAAAGGGAACTGTGAAAATGCATCCACACAAATCAGCCACATCTGCCCGTAAAAGGGACCAGCAAAATCCAAATGGATTCGCTCCCAAGGCGTCTGTGCCTGTGGCCAACTCGTATAGTTTGCAGCAGGACTGGAGCTGTTAGTTTGACAAGAATTGCAGTTTCTCACGAGCGAAGCGATATCTTCATCTATATGGGGCCACCAACAGTACCGGCGTGCAAGTTGCTTCGTACGTACTATGCCCCAATGGCCTTCGTGCAAAAGTTTCAGAACCCGTTGGCGTAAGTTAACAGGTATAACGACCCGATTGGTGTCTGTTTGCAGTAATATAACACCTTTGTTAGTCGAAAATGAATGCCGCCGAGGAAAAAAAATTTCCAGGCCACTGTCACTATCCCCGAGTTTTTCAGGCCATCCATTTTCAATATATTTCCGTACTTTGCAAAGAACATGATCGCTCTGTAAAAGAAGAAATCGTTTTATGATTAATTGGAAAATTTATAAGTGAATCCTCCATGGCACTATCAATCTCATGACATGCTTCTGAGCTATCGAATTCGGTGTCTGGTCCAAGAGGCAAGCGGGAGAGGGCATCAGCATTGCAGTGCTGTGACGTTGGCTTATATTTTATACGGTAGCGATAAGCCATTAAGGTGATAGCCCACCTCTGCAAGCGATGTGCTGTGGTTGTTGGGAGCTGTTTATCCTGGTTGAAAATTGTAACCAATGGTTTGTGGTCTGTTAACAGCGTAAATTCACGGCCATACAAATATTGGTGAAATTTTTTTACTCCATATATTATTGAGAGAGCCTCTTTTTCTATTTGGCTGTATTTACGCTGGTGATCATCCAAAGTCTTTCACGCATATGCAATAGGTCTTTCGGAACCATCGGGATATGTATGGGACAGAACAGCTCCAATACCATGCGATGAAGCGTCGGTCGCTAAAATTATGGGGTAAGTATCGTGAAAATGTGATAACTGGGTTGCTTTCACAATTTGAGATTTTAGCTTTTGAAACGATGTTTCTTGCTCCCTTCCCCAATAAAATTTTACATTCTTCCGCCGCAGTAAGTTCAAGGGCGCAGCAATTTGTGAGAAATTTTCGAGGAATTTGTGGTAATAGTTTACCTTTCCCATAAAAGCTTGAACTTCTTTGACATTTGTTGGTTGGCGAAGTTTTTGAACAGCTATTATTCCAGATTTCGACGGGCTGATACCTGTAGAACTAATAGTGTGTCCTACGTATTCAATTTCTGGCTGTAAAAATTTGCATTTTTCACGGTTGCAATGAATTCCGTTTTCTTTTAAGCGTTGGAAAATGGCTTTTAATCGCTCTAGATGCAGTTGCGTATTTGGAGCAGTAATAATAATGTCATCTAAATAATTCATGCAGCCAGGTATTCCAGAAATGACCTGTTCTAAATAGCGTTGGAAAATGGCTGGAGCACTGGCTACTCCGAAAGGAAGTCGCTGGTACTGGAATAAACCCAGAGGAGTGTTTAGAACAAGTAGCTCTTTGGCGCTTTCATCAAGTTCAAGTTGCAAATAGGCATCGGTAAGATCTAGTTTGCAAAAGAGCTGCCCATCACGCAGTTTGTGAAATAGCTCTTCCACTCTGGGTATAGGATAAGAGTCAATGTCGATTTGTGAGTAACAGTGACTTTAAAGTCGCCGCAAATTCGAATATTTTTCGATGCTTTGGACACAATAACAATGGGGGCAGCCCATTTACTAAATTGGACGGGTTTCCAAATGTTGGCGTCAACTAAGCGCTGAGCTTCTGCTTTGAATGCATCGAGCATTGCAAATGGAATGGGACGCGGCTTGAAAAATTTCGGTTTCGCATCGGGCCTCAAATGTAGTTCAGCCCTAAAATGTTTGCAGTGTCGTAATGTTGACTGAAAAATGTCTTTGTATGCAGCACAAAGATCATCTACGACGTGATTATGCTCCAGTAAATGTACCTGGTGTTGCTCAACTTTTAACCCAAAGGCGTTAAACCAATCCATTCCCAATATGTTGCTTCCTTCATTTGTGTTAGTGACCAGAAGTGGTAATATTTTTGATTGAGTTCCGAAACAGACAGTTGCGTTAAACATACCTAAAATTGGTATGGGTTGGTTACCGTAGCCCTTCAATATGCGCTTGCAATTGTTTAATTCAGGGCGATTTAACGAATTATATCCTGATAAGCCAATAATTGAGCATGTTGCTCCAGTATCAAAATTGAATTTCATAGAAAGATCATTGATTTTAAGGTCGACAATAATTCTTCGTTCATTAGAATCTATTCCCGAACTAACTGATAGTATTTCATCTATAGACTGAATAGCTTCTGACCGATAGTGTTTTTTAAAAAGCTTTTGTTGACGGCCACTGGAAGTGCGTGTATTTGCGATTACATGCGAAGAGGAAGCCATACAAACATGAGCAATGTGCCCTACTTTTTGACATTTTCGGCAGACAGAATCTCGAAATTTACATTTTGCACGATCATGATGTGTGCCACAACCCGAGCATGATTGAAAATTGAACGATTGGTAGTCCGATTTAGTAGAGCCAGATTTCAGTTTTTGCTTTTTTGGCCCCGCGCGGGAAACTAAATTAACTACAGAATTAAATGCATCGTCGTCACTTTTACCCTCCTTAATCTTTAAAACCGTTTTTTGTGTTGACTCATAAGCTTCTGCTATTAACATTACATCGGCCAATGAAGGATTTTGTTTTTGTAATGCCGCCGTACGAACGGCATCATGAGGCGTATGTAACACGATCATATCGCGAATGAGTTCGTCCACAAATTCAGTATTACAGCCTTCTTTTTTACACTTGAAGTTACAATTTCGCGACAACCCTCTTAAATCAGCTACCCACTCCCCGTAAGTTTGATTTTCTCGCATTTTTGTTTTGTTAAATTCATAACGCGACGACAAAATATGAATGTTATTTTTAAAATGCATAGTTAGTTTTTCTTCAATGTCTTGAAAGGTTAATTGGTCTATTGGCGTATTACCGAATAACTTCTGCACTAGTTCGAACAATTCATTTCCAATCCACGATAAAAAAATGCTTTTTTCTCACTATCTACTGCATATGCATCGAAATGCTGATTTAACTGGCATTTATATGAATCCCAATTATGCTTGCTCCTATCGAACGAATAAAAAGGTGGAATTGCATTACATTTAGTTTTCGATGCGCTACTACCACTTTTGGTGTCCATCGTTGACTTAATCCACGATTTCTGCTCCTCCAAAATCGTCAGGTTAAAAAGCTGCTGCTGCTCCAAAAGTTTCTTAAAAAATTCCTCTGCCATTGCCAGATAATTAACTTAACCTCGTCGCCAAATGAAATGTTTAACGATTAAAAGGCAATAATGTTTCTATGAAACAAGTACTTCAGTTTAATTAAATGCAAAATACATTATACATATATATAAATTAAGTTAATGAGTGATGGTTTAAGTTTAAGTTTAGGATGCCAAGAGATGTTGATCGTGCGAGGTCCGATAGAACAAAGAACAAAGCGGTAAAGACATCTCGCACAGCTTGCTGAGAACAGACAATGCATAACTGCATTCTGATGGTGTTTGATTATGCGGTACTGATTGCTTCTCTGATAATCTACACTTTCCAGTTTTAGTTAAGTGTATTTGGTGACACTTTAGTGACAAACTCTCGACAGATGAATGGCATGAGCATAACAATCTGTTAAACGATTATGTAACGGCACTGTAAGCCTTCATAATCAGCTGAGTTCCGAATATGGATCGCAAAGACAATTTTTTTTTTTTTTTTATCCGAGGGTAGGTAAAAATCTTCCAAAGACACTATGAGAATAGCACGCGCGTTCTCATAGTAGTGTCAGATTTTTACTGACTAAGAACACCACCCTTCTAAAGATTGTTAGATACTGCAACTAAGATATAACTTATCAAGCAATTTTTCTATCATTAAATAACAACCTTTGACAGGTTACTTTCCAATGAAAGATCCTGCGTGTTCCGCAAATTAGACGCGGTTAATCTTATCTTGATAAGTCGAACGGTTTCGTTCTTTGTAGTCGGCGCAATAAATTGCTCTCGTCCAAGATTTGTCGGACTGTATTGTTGATATGTCCGATTAGTCGGTTTCTATGCTTTCTCGCGAAGCTTCTAGTTTCAGCTTCGATTGTTGGAATTCCGAGATCCCTATGGATATCGTCGTTTCTAATATGCCATGGTACTTGTACAATTTCTCTAAGCACTTTATTTTGAAAAGTTTGTAGAATATTGGCATTTGTTTTCTTGGTACAACCCCAAAGTTGTTTACCGTAGGTCCACACCGGCTTTAGCATTTGCTTGTATAAAAGCAGTTTGTTCTCAGTACTGAGCTGAGAATGTTTTCCGAGTAACCAGTACATTTCTCTATATTTGATATCGAGTTCTTTACGTTTCATTTTCACGTGCGAATTCCATTTCAGCTTTGCGTCGAGTGTCATTCCCAAGTATTTGGCCTCGTTTGCAAAGGGTATTCGGGCCAAGTTTAGAAAAATTGGCAAGTCATTAGTTTTCTTATAAGTGAAATTCACGTGAACAGATTTAGTTTCTTTGAGGGCGATCCGCCAGTTCCTTGTCCATTCAGTTACCTTATTCACTGCGGCTTGTAGTTTTGTAGTCGCTTCTTCGATTGTAACGGGTGATTTTTTAAGAGGTTTAGAACTTTTTTAAAAAAAAAAACACAAAAAATTCGAAAAAATGAATGAAATATTTATTTGAATCGATAGTTTGAACCTTGCAATTTAATGTTTAAAGATAATTTCATGCAAATGTTGACCGCGGCTGCGTCTCAGGTAGCCCATCCGCTGAGTCCAATTTTGGCATACTCTTTCACACATATCGGCCGGTATCTCACGAATGAATGCATGGATGTTGGCTTCCAGTGCGTCAATCGAAGCGGGCTTGTCCCTATACACATTAGCCTTGACATACCCCCACAAAAAATAATCTAATGGTGTCAAATCGCACGATCTAGGCGGCCAATTGACCGGCCCGAAACGTGAAATTAACTGTTCACCAAACTCGCCTCGCAATTGCGCCATTGTTTCGCGTGCTGTGTGGCATGTGGCACCGTCTTGTTGAAACCACATATCATGCAAGTCAAGAACTTCCATTTCGGGCAAAAAAAAGTTTGTTATCATCGCTCGGTAGCGTTCACCATTGACAGTAACGCTGCGATTCGCATCATCTTTGAAGAAATATGGCCCAATAATGACGCCGGCCCATAAACCGCACCAAACAGTGGCTTTTTCGGGATGCATTGGTAGCTGTTGCAATGCTTCCGGCTGATCTTCACTCCAAATGCGGCAATTTTGCTTATTTACGTACCCATTCAACCAAAAATGAGCCTCATCGCTGAACACAATTTTTCGATAAAAAAGCGGATCCTCGGCCAGCTTTCCAAGAGCCCATTCACCAAAAATTCGGCGTTGTGGTAGGTCGGCTGGCTTTAGTTCTTGCACCAGCTGTATCTTAAAATGCTTTACGCCCAAATCCTTCCGCAAAATTTTCCACGTAGTGCTGTAACAAAGGCCTAACTGCTGGGAACGGCGCCGAATCGACATTTCGCGGTCTTCTGTCACACTAGCTGATACGGCCGCAATATTTTCTTCACTACGCACAGTACGTAAACGTGTTGGTGGTTTAATGTCCAACAAAGTAAATTTGGTGCGAAATTTGGTCACAATCTTCCGAATAGACTGCTCAGAAGGTCGAGAATGCCGATCATAAAATGGAAGCAGCGCGCGATGAACATTTCGAACCGAGCACGAATTTTGATAGTAAAATTCAATAATTTGCAAGCGTTGTTCATTTGTAAGACGATCCATGGTTAAATTGCAAACCAAACTGAAGCTGTTTGACAGTGACACAAGGTACTAAACACACGTCAGCTGTCAAAACCAGTGTTGCCAAAACTATTACCTACTGCTAGGATAGCTGTGTCGTCGGCGAACGTAGCAAGGGTAGCGCCATCTTCCCTTGGTATATCGCGAGTATATAACAAATAGAGAAGCGGACCAATGACCTTGCGGTACACCGGCCGAAATTTCTTTTAGCTCCGAGTATTCGTTTCCATTTCTAACACGGAAGAGTCTATTCCCGAGATATGATTCTAGAATATCATATAGGCTTGCGGGGAGAACTTGTCGTAATTTAAATTTCAAGCCGTCGTGCCACATCTTATCAAAGGCTTGTGAGACGTCAAGGAATACGCTTGAGCAAATCTTTTTTTCTTCAAATGCTTTCTCGATTACGTCAGTAGTTCTATGTACTTGGTCAATCGTCGAATGCTGGGCTCTGAACCCAAACTGGTGGTCAGGGATAAGATTATTGTCTTCAATAACCGGTTGTAGGCGCCTAAGCAATATTCTCTCGAAGACTTTGGAAATGACTGGAAGGAGTGAAATCGGTCTATACGATTTTACTTCATTTGGCGATTTTCCTGGTTTTAAAATCATTATGACTTCCGCGACTTTCCATTGACTCGGCACGTGTTTTAGTCTGAGCGCAGCATTTATAATATGAAGAAGCTTAATTAATGCTTTCCTTGGTAGAGCTTTGAGAACTTCTCCGGTGATCAAATCATAACCAGGAGCTTTCTAAGGTTTTAGTGATTCGATTTCACGTTTTAGTTCACTTAGCGTTGCACTAGTGAGTGTTGAATCGTCAGATTGTAATTCCGCCCTATTAGTATTGTCGTGGATCGCTTGGCCATCGTACGGTTTAAAAGTTTCTTCTAGATGAGCGGCAAAAACCTCCGCTTTTTCCTTATCTTCCCTTGCCCATTCATTTCGATTTATTCTAATTGGCGGCGCGGGGATTTTGGGCCTTTTGGTGCTTTTACAGCTTTCCAAAGTGAATAATTGGAGTCTTTTTCCGCTGTTAAACTTTCAAGGTAAGAACCTATCGCACGATTTTTAAAATCCTTAATAACTGTCTTCAACAAATTGCACAAATAATTCAAATGTGCTTTATGTTGCGGAGCGCGACTCTGTTGCCATTTCTTACTGGCCTTCCTTTTTTCGTTGACCAATTCTTTTATTTCGGGAGGATATCGTAGACCGTATTTGGCCGGCGTTTTCCTTGGATTAGGCGTATTGTTCCATGAGGCGAACTGTACGATCTCAACGAAGCGATCAACTTCAACCTCAAGTTCATAGGGTGTCGTAAGTGGAACACTCAGTTCAACATTCTCTTCTATTTCGTTCCTAAAGCCTTCCCAGTTAGTGTTTCTACCAGTTAATCTCGCTGGCTCTAGGTTATTGGCTAATTTTACACTCAATGTTAAAATAACCGGTGAGTGGTCAGATGATAGATCAAAGCTCTCTTCAACTTTAATGTGGTTGGTAGGTATTCCTTTCACGACGAAGAAATCTATCAGATCATGTAGTTTTGAAGTATCAGTTGGCCAGTAGGTCGGTTTGCCCGTCGAGTGGAAATCGCAACTGTATTCCATACCTGCCCCATAGAGCATTCTACCTTTTCGCGAGATGTATCTGGAGCCCCAGAACGTGTGCTTCGCGTTAAAATCGCCACCAATAATGAAATTTGGTTTGAGCGATTTAAGCAGGTTAGTATAATCACTTTTTTCAAGCGCGGAACGCGGTGGACAGTAGATAGACGAA
Source organism: Cheilosia vernalis (assembly GCA_949126925.1). Lineage (NCBI taxonomy): Eukaryota > Metazoa > Arthropoda > Insecta > Diptera > Syrphidae > Cheilosia > Cheilosia vernalis. The sequence continues at coordinate 50,748,806 of OX421358.1, forward strand.
ATTCTAAAAGTACGCTGACTATTTTTTACTCGAATCGTGCACAGTTGCATAGTTTCAAGCTCTATCTTCAGGTCTTCGTATTGTTCAACAGTCTTTAATAAGCAATGATGATCCACCTCTTACGTTTCCCGATGGACAAGCGTGGCAATCATTATAGCCTTTTATTTTTAAATTCGGTCCCTTTTTCACGTGAGTTTCAGAAATCAAGCAAATATCAGTATCTTTCTCGCGTATGAATTCGTTTGCATTCCAAGTGCATATTTTTAACATTGCGGTTTTTCATTCATGTTATTTTTGAAGTACGCGTTTTCGGTGAATTATTTTCCAGCTTAACCAAGCGATCGAGAATAATTTTGTTTATTTTGCATTTTTGCTTTGTTTGTTTGTTTGCTTTATTCATCTACCGAGCTTAACTCTAACAGATTTCAAATATAATATATGGTGATATAATAATTAAAAGTATATAGGTATAGTATAGTATAGGAATTAATAAATTAACAAGAAGCAAAATTTTATTATAATACATGAATGTTTAAAATTACTGATTTAACTTTCTCTCTATCATCACATAAATCAATTTCTGTACAAACTGAATTGAATAAATTAATACATTTAGTAGTAGGCTCATTGAGACCATAATTGTAAATATGCCTAGGATTAAATAATAAATTTCTAGATCTGAGTATTCTTTCAGGTGCGTAAAACAAAAAATTCTTTAGAATATCAGGACACTTTATACGATAAGAAAACACATCATGAACAAACAATATACACTGAACATTACGTCTTTTCTCAAGGGTATCTAACCCTATTAATGCACATCTAGTAGAATAAGAGGGTCTTTCAACAAGGTTCCATTTCAATTGAGCAATTACAAATCTTGTAAATGACTTTTGCACTCTTTCCAACCGATTTATGGACGTTAAATAGTTAGGGCACCAAATAATGGAACAATATTCAAGTTTCTCGAGAATAACAACTGAGAAAACATGAGAAGCAGGGTCCGGCCAAGTTTCAACGTTTTTTGCTCCTTCGAATGCCGCGGCCTGAGCGTAGGTCTGCACTCTGGCTCGAGGACCACTATTCGATGGCTTTCCTGATGGTATCTTTTCAGTAGCGTTTCTTTTGACAACAGAGGTCGAGGGCCTTTCTATTGTCTCTCTTTCTGTTGTGTCTCTTTCTCTGACAATGTTACGCTTTTGAACCGGAGGTTTTATATTGCCTACAACCTCCTGGGCGGTCCTACGCTTTGTCTTGGTAAGCGGCTTTGTTTTTCTATTTTGCATTTTGAGGAGCACATCTCTCCGCTTTTGCAACTCCCTCTATAATTTTCCGGGTGCTTTCCCTTACAATTAGCACAGGTAGCGGAGGATTGTTTATTTGCTCCACAGTCTTGGGAGAAATGACTTCCGGCGCATTTTACACATCGCGGCTCTTTTTTGCAATACATTTTCTTGGCAACATTTGCACTGTGGAATTGTTTTCAAATTTCTGCGCATGGGCTCGATTTTTAACACAATATTAACTATAGTTTTAATTCGGTAGATATCTTCGATATTATCAGACCTATCGAAGGTAAGCATAAAGAGCGGAAGTCCACGCCTTACCAGGATGTCCTTATCTTCTTCCGTTTTTTGCTTCTCTTTCTTGATGATATTTATGATATCAAGAATTGTAAACCCTTTGGAACGGAGGTCGTTTATAACTTCTTTTTTGGTGCATGAGGGGTGGAGTCCCCTCGCTACAACACGATGTGGCCTTTCTGACTTTATTTCAAAAGTATACCACTGGATCTTCTCGGTATTTAGCTTTTGGGACACTGCCCGGTAGTCTTCGTGGTTAAGGACGTTAATTTTCCACGCATTACTCCTCAAAGATGTTACCTTAAATTCCGATGTTATCGTTCCTTTAAGGAGGCTGTGTAACTTATTATACTCCGTTACCCCAACGACATTTATTGGAGGCGGTGGACGAATTTGCCCTCGGAGTTGTTTTTCTTGCGGTACTTTACGCGTTTGTTGTATTAGAGGCTCGACTTCAGGCGAAGAACCGGCTCTCCCTTTCTTACGGCTCTCCCTTTCTTACGGCTCTCCCTTTTCTTAGGGACCCGATTCGTTTCGCGTGCCAGCTCTTCTTCGTCAGTGTGGTATTCCTGACTAGGCAAGCGCGGTGGAGTGCATTCTGAATATGAGTGTTCCTTAGAACATTATTTTCTTCTTTTGGTTGGTTGGTTTAGGTGGCTGTATTTCCCGACGAGGGAAAAACACAAGTAGCGCATTGAGCGCCGTTTTGAAACCACAACTAACGGAACCTGAAATTAAAAGGGGTAAAGGAAGTTAAAAGAGCTCAAAACCAGCCTGTGGAGTTGAGGAATTTGATAATCTTGTGGAAGTGGATGCTTTGGATGGCCGAAAGGTTATAAAAAAAGGGATGACCTAGTGCACTGCGTCTGGTTTTGGCTAGGGCCGGACACTCACAAAAGAGATGGAACACCGTTTCACTCTTGTTAGTGTCAGCACAGCTACGGCAGTGGGTATTGTGGGGGATGCCAAGCTTGGCTGCGTGAGTTCCTAAAGGCCAATGACCCGTACTAATTGCCGTTAGTCTGGCGACATCTATACGTGTTCTAGCTAAAAGGCTATTTGTTCTGGCATCATCGTAGGTTGGCCCGATCTTCCTTGAAATGACGCAGTTCGTCAGGTTTAACCATCTAGTCTCAGCCCATGAGGTGAAGTGCAGGAGGATTTCTCTATTTACATATCCCAGCGGAGGGAAGACTTCCTCCGCATGAGACATGCACAGAGCTGAGCCAAATCTGGCAAGTTCATCGGCCTTCTCATTCCCTTCGATGTTCCTATGGCCGGGAACTCAGACGAGAGTGATATCAAACCGATGACAAGCCCTGGTCAGTATCTCCCTACATTCCACAACAAGTTTGGACGTTGACTTAGTTGAACCGACAGCCTTAATCGAGGCCTGACTGTCGACGAATATGCCTATTTTTCTTTTGGGAGTCGCACTATTGTGGAGCAGTCTACACGCCTCCTTAATTTCAAGTACTTCTGCTTGAAATACACTGGCTACGTTGGGTAGGCGAAGACTTTTAGAGATGTTTAATTCTGTTGAGAAAATGCCTGCTCCTACTCCACAGTCCATCTAGGAACCATCTGTGAAGATAGGTATGTCGAATTCATTAACGACCGCATTCTCCTCCCATTCTGATCTAGAGGGGAATCTAACAGAGAAGTTTTTATGGAAGTCGTATTTGGGTACTATGTAGTCTGTAGACATATGACCTATGCCGTCAGGAAGGGAAAGAAGGAGGAGGAGGCCATAAGCCTTTCGGACCAGCACTTAGATTTCTTCAATCTAACAGCGCTACACGCTGCAATGTTTTTTTATATGCAGATCCACTGGCAGGAAATTTAGAATGACATTGAGGGCAGCGGTCGGACTTGATCGCAGGGCTCCTGTGATTCCAATTCCAGCTGTTCTTTGGACTCTACTTAATTTAAGGACGTTATAGGCTTTGCTTAAAGCGGGCCACCATACCAGTGATCCGTAGGTGAGGATGGGACGTACTACCGCTGTGTATATCCAGCGAACCATCTTTGGTTGAAGCCCCACTTCTTGCCGAAGGTTTTGCTACAAGTGTAGAAAGCTATGCTTGCCTTCCGCACTCGGTGTTCGATATTGTACTTCCAGTTGAGTTTGGGGTCAAGCATGACTCCAAGGTATTTAGCGCTGGTGGATAAAGGAAGATTTTGGTTGTTTAAGCGGGGAAGTGAGAAGGTTGGTATTTTGGTTTTGGTGGTGAAATGCATCAGTTCAGTTTTACTTGGGTTAACGCTGAGGCCACAACTTGTAGCCCAACCGCTAATCTTACCCAGGGCCCTTTCCATGATTTCACTTATCACGTTCGGAAACATTCCTGACACTAGAACGACCACGTCATCCGCATACGCAACGACTTTTATACCTTCCCTGTCAAGGTTTGAAAGGATTTTGTTAAGTACCATAATCCATAAGAGAGGCGAGATCACCCCACCTTGAGGTGTTCCTCTGCTTACTGATTTGGTTAGATGAGTGTTACCAAGTTTTGCTTGAAAGATCCTTGTTTTGGGCATGGAAATGATCCATGAAGTGACGAAATCCTCTACACCTAGTTCTAAGAGAGATTCCTTGATCGATTCAGTACGGACGTTGTTAAAAGTGCCCTCTATATCTAGGAAGATAGCTAGGGTATATTGGTGATGGGAGAGTGACCTTTCAAATGTACGCACTACTTCATGAAGAGCGGTCTCCGTCGACCTGCCCTTGAGGTATGCGTGTTGTGAATTACATATGGGGGACCTTTCAAGGCCTGTTCTTATGTGAAGGTCAAGTACGCGTTCTAAAGTTTTGAGTATGAAGGAGGTTAAGCTAATAGGTCGGAAGTCCTTCGCGGACTCGTGACCTCTTTTACCGACTTTCGATATGAAGACTACTCGGACATACTTCCAAGACTGAGGTATGTGATTCAGTAGGATACTGCTTCTGTAAATTTCAACTAACAGGGCCACAATTTTCCTGTCATGTTTTTGAAGCATGATGGGAAGAATGCCGTCCTGCCCTGGTGATTTATACGGAGCAAAACTGTGAATGGCCCAGAAGATCTGTTCCTTGGTTATAATGCGCTCTATTTCTTCCCGACGTAAGGGAAGGTTGACCCGAAAGTTGGACAGGGTAGCACAGTAGTCTGTACAACCAGGAAAGTGTGTTAAGTAGAAGCTCCAAGGATTCGTCAGTGGATTCTGTCCACGTTCCGTCCGTTCTCTTGATAAAAGATGGACTGGAGTGTCCTTTGGAAATAATCTTACTGAGTCTTGCAGATTCCTTAAGAGTATCGATAGATTGACAGTATTCAGACCATGCTTGTGACTTAGCTGATCTGATAGATTTTTTGTAAAACTTTAGGCAGTCCTTATATGGTTGCCAGTACTTATGCCTATAGCAGATATTGAAAATGTCCCTAGTCAACCTTCTAAGGATGGTTAGGTCTTCATTCCACCACGGCGGTAAGGTTATTTTTACTATATTTTACTGGACACGATGCCTTAAAAGCTGTATTCATCGCCTTTTCAAGTGCAAACGTAATTGTATCCAGTTCTGTACCCGATTCAATTTTCAGGTGTGGTATATTAGGAAGTTTAGAGTTCAATACTTGACCAAATTTCTTCCAGTCAATTCTTTTAGGATTTCTATATGGGACAGGAGTATCTACCTTGATACTGAGATGGAAGAGAATCCACTCATGATCCGAGAAGGACTTTAAGTTGGAGACTCTCCAATTCTCAACCCTAACGATGTCATTGTTTGTTTTGAGTGTAATATCTAACACCTCTTCCCACCAAAAGCAAATGCAGCCACTCGGATGAGAGCAATTCAGTTGTGGACCAGTCGCCAAACTGGTCACTCATCTATTCTAAATACATTGGAATGCATTCCAAAAGATACTGATTACACCCTTCCTCAGTTTCAATTCGAAAAGAACTTCGAAACTTACATACCCTCCAGGAGTGATGGGGAGAACGAAATAGTACCCCGTAAGGAGTCTGTCTGTTTCTATACAGATGGGTCTAAAACTGAAACAGGAGTAGGGGGGGATGTTTTCTCTTATGATCTAAATTGTAAAATCTCATTCAGCCTTCCTAATCACTGTAGTGTATTTCAGGCGGAGGTCATGGCGATCAAAGAGGCCTTATCGTGGTTTCGGTATAATGTAATATCTGTAAGGGATATCACCATCTTTACCGACAGTCAAGCCGCGATTAAATCCCTGGATTCTGTCGTCTTCAATTCAACAACTGCCCTCAATTGCTGAACGAGATGGCGAAACAATTCAAAATTCACCTTATTTGGGTGCCGGGCCATAGAGACATTCCAGGCAATTGCATCGCCGATGAGCTCGCCAGACAAGGCACTACTATGTCGACTCTACCAGAAAAGAAGAGTCTCTATATGCCTCTTGCTACTTGCAAACTCCTAATTAAACAAAACGCATTAAGCGCTACTAATCGCAGGTGGTCTAGATGCTTAACGTGCCACACTTCGAAACAGATCTGGCCTCAGCTGGATTCCAAACGCTCAAAAAGTCTCATTACACTGAAAAGACCCATAATAAGCACTCTAGTAGGTGTCATCACGGGACACTGCGTCATAGGGAGACATGCTCTCAGATTGGGCCTCCCTTCAAATGATTTCTGCAGAAGCTGTATGGACGAGGGGGAGGAGGAGACTATTCTGCACCTTCTCTGTACGTGTCCAGCTCTGTCACTCCGTAGAAAACTATACCTCGGAGAATATTTCTTCGACAATCTCAGCGAACTCGCAAACATAGGTATCAACTGTCTCCATCACTTCATTCTTAGCTCCGGCTGGTTCAACGGGTAGATAAGGAGTCGATTTCGATCCTGTGGTAACACAATGGGCCTAATTTGGCCTAAGTGTGGCTGCACTTGAGGCGGCCTGCCGCTCTAACCTAACCTAACCTAATCAATGCAAACAAAATAAACTACTTAGGACAGCCAAGTCATAGTTATTTCAAGCCATCAATCAGCTTTCTATGTCTTCTAGAAGCTGAGCTACAACCTAAAATCTAACATGAAAAAAATTAATTTATTTTCTCAAATCGAACATTATCAGCAGCCGCGGTTCTTGATCGTTGTTCTGCTTTGGGGTGGTTGGGTGGCGCACATCGCACAAGCATGTTCATATGAAAAAAAACTGCGTGGTGTTTTCTCCGAATAAAGTGAAACGAAAGAGAAGTATGCGACGTGAATGTGTATTCAATCAACAGCGACAATGTGTTTCTGGTGAAATGCGCAGGTGGCTGTTGGCTGATGACGTGTGCTGATGGACGTACATATAATGGTGTATATAAAAATTGAGTTCAAGGTTTTTGTTTTAATGGTTATTGTAGTAGGTACCTACGGTGATACCTACAGTAAAGAATTGAAGAATTCAAGACGATATAGGTGAAGTATGTTGTTTGATTTATTGTTGGTGTGGAGACGAATTTCCGTTAAGGCTTTTGTTTTAGTGGTTGTTTTGATAATATATTACCTTCGTGTTCGTTGATACCTACAGTAAGGAAGTGGGACTTTAGTAGTTAGGTACGCTGTTGAATTTAATTTTCTTAAATTGGTGTTTTAGGTAAATAGATTTGTTTGATTTATTGTTTCACATTGACATGTTCATCGTTTGTGCTAGACTGTTGAGAAAACGGTCAAATCTTTCTCGAAGCTCAACAAGGTCTAGAAAAATGACACAGAAAGCGGATGAAAAATATCAGACCCCATCGTTACAAAGAAACACATATACTCCGTGGGTAAAATAAATCAGAAGTGAATTTTATTACACCAAAGAAATTAATTATGCCGAATTTGCTGGTATTCGTATGACGCAGGCCTGTGACGTTGTGCACCGCGGGTGTAGACCTCACCAACGACTGTTTCTCGCACGGTCAGCGAAAGTAAAAATGCATACGTAAAAAGTAAAAATGCTTTGTAAAAAAGTTATAATTATCTCATGTATTGAAACTTAACTATTACTATCTCTTTTATTGGAAATTAGACAGTCTCACGCCGCGTACGAAGTTGCGGGCACAGCTAGTTTAAAATAATTTGTTGTATAAAAACTTTCAGGTTAATAAAAAAAACATACAGTCGCGAATTCCACGAAATTGCCAGTGGAATGAGTTGTGCAAATGGACAAGTTGAGCGGTTCATGTCAGTTATAATTATAACCAATTGCCTTTCCATCGTTGAAAACCATGAAAAAAGGCAATGGAAATCTGTAATAGGCGAAGTTCAACTTGCCCTAAATTGCACAGTCTCAAAAAGCACAGGTCAAAGTCCTTTACAATTATTGCTAAGATGTACCAAATGCCCACCTCGTTTGAATGCCCCTATACAAGAATGTGAAAAACTCAATCTGTCAGAAATAAGACAAGATGCTAAATCAAAAATGGACAAACAAGCTATTATCGATAAAAATCGCTTTGATGCAAATCAAGCAAAAATACATCCATTTGTGGTTGGGGATCTTGTTCTAGTTCAGAAAAATCCACGTGTCAACAAAAAATTAAGCGATAAATATTCAGGGCCTTGCCGAGTTGTTGAAGTATGTCCAAATGAGCGGTATAGACTAGAGTCTCTGTCGGGAGATCGTAAGCAATACGTATGCCATGAGAGACTTCGGAAATATCCATCTGGCTTGACAAGTTTGTCTGATTGTTTAGATACTCCTTTATTTACATGTAACCAAGAGGGCAATAAATAATTTAGTTTTATAAATTATATTAACTACCTACATAAACTGTATGATTTATTTTCATTTGTAAATTAATAGCAACTAAAAAAAAAATAATTAAAAATGCATTGTTTTTCTTTATTATACAATTTGTACTACATTAGGTATTATTAAAAAAAAAAATCTTAATAAATAATAACAATATGGTTACTACACATACAATCTACATGGTGTTTATGTTGAAAGCCTTTACGCTTTATATTACTCGGGGACTATAAATGTTGAAAGTTTATAAGCTTTGCATTTGCAAATGGTTTATAATATTGAAAGCTTATAGGCTTTATATTACTGAGATGTTTAATAGTGAAAGCTTAAACGCATTTGGAAATAATTTGTGATATTGAAAGTCTTTACGCTTTATATTACTCGGAGACTATTAATGTTGAAAGTTTATACGCTTTGCATTTGGAAATAGTTTATAATATGAAAAGTTTATACGCTTTATTACTGAGATGATCAATGTTGAAAGTCTATACGCTTTGCACTTAAAATACATAGTTTGTAAAAGGTATGTAAAGTTGTTAACCTTATATTGGCGAGATTTTTATATTGGAGATTCATACCCGTATACGTAACGCAAGAACGCGTTCCTTGTCAGAACGGCCGTGTGAGAGAAAATGATTTATAATATCAATTTAAATTAATGTGCCCTCTAGTCACAAACACGACCTCTAGTAACGTTTTCATTTTGATTTTCATCATGTTGTCAGTAGTGCGAATAAAAAATAAGAACTGGACGATTGCTATGTTCAATTAGTCCTAGAAAGTTCGCCTGTGCGTATGTGCACACTGAAAATAAAAAAAGGAAAACAAGATGGCTGAAAATTGTCTAACATATATTTTGGTGCATTTTTCACATGCCTAGGCCTACAATCTCCACTTTGTTTCAACTCTATATCTCTATAAATTCCGGAAAAAAAATGGACAAGAGTAACTTCTTTTTTCGTTTTTTTCTTTGTCACACTGCGTTCCAAAATACTGGGAGCATTTAAATATAGTAAATACCATCTTATAGAGGACATCTGCAGGTACAACATAGGACATTCATTTACTCGAGAACTTAAATGGTTTTTAAATAAATAGGCAAAACAATGAAACATTTCTACGATTTTCACCTGGGTGAGTGGATATGCACTTCATTCTCAAATCAAACATACTAATACTAATCAAAAATACTATAATGACATCTCATTTAACATTAGTTTACTCCTGCGACGGAGAGGGAGACAATAATAGGTGGTATTTTGTTTGACTTGCTAAGTAACAAAGAAAGCCATAAAAGAAATGTCAAATAACGAGGAAAGATTATCTATGTTTGCTAATAAGCATCAACGGCAAGGAAAACTAATTTTTCTTTGTACACTGCGACGATGACGAATTTGAGAACCGAAAGAAAAATGCTGGGATTATACCACGTTATAATTTTTGTATTTGGTTACCGTAAATCCAGTGACAACTGCACTCGTTGATGGTCAAAAGCAAAGAGACCGAAAAAATTATATGAATGCTTCGCATGCGAAAAAACCAGTATTTAAAGACTAAAGTAAATGAGTTACAGCTAGGTATATTATATTAGGCAAGCAAACAAAATGTAGAATCGAAATGAATATGAATTAGAATAGGGTAAATGTGCATGCATCAAATAATATAAACAAATATAGAATAATAGAGAAGAAGAAATAATAACAAGAAAATAAATGTAACTATAATAATACTAGCATAATGTCCGGAACATGTATTAGTTAAATCAGGGTTTGGAATCGAAGTATAAGCATCTCCAATCATAAAATGAGCTGGAGTAAGCGCCATTGGTTCATCATCCGATGTTGGCCACATTGGCCTTGAATTTAATAGTGCTTCTATTTTCGTCAGCACAGTATACATCTCTTCGTATGTCAGTTTGTGATCGCTAATAACACGTTTAAGATGATATTTTACCGATTTTACCCCTGCCTCCCACAGTCCACCAAAATGTGGTGCAGATGGAGGGGTAAACTTCCAGTCAATACCGTCCTTTGACAAGTGGTCGGTAACGATGTTGTTATGTTGCTGACTAAGAAGGAGTTGATGCATTTCATTCAATAAACGTTTCGCCCCATGGAAATTAGTACCATTATCGCTCCAGATTTGAATTGGTTTACCGCGACGTGACACAAATCTATCCAAAGCAGCAAGAAATGAATTAGAGGAAAGATCGCTAACTAATTCCAAATGGATACCCTTCGTTGTGAAGCATACAAATACGGCAATGTATGATTTCACAAATCTTGGATTCCTTCCTCGTGACAAACGAAGTGTTAGTGGACCGGCATAGTCAATTCCAACTCTGCTGAAAGGCCGAGCAAACTGAATGTGTTCGGCTGGAAGATTTCCCATAAGCTGTGAGGCGGTTATCTTGCGATGGCGAAAACAAACGATACATTTGTGAACAATATTACGCACCAAATTTCGACAGCCCAATATGAAATACTCCTGATTAATGATAGCGAACATCTGCGTTATGCTGGCATGCAAATTAGTTTTGTGAATAAATTCCGCGATTAATTTTGAAACTCTATGATGTTGATGAAGAATTATTTGATGTCTTGTTGCATAAGGTAAAATAGATTTTTCTATTCTGCCACCAACACGTAGAACACCTTTGTCATCGAGAAAGGGCGTAAGTGACGATAGCCTGGATTTCTTCCTTAAATGTTCAGCCTTTGACAGAATGCTTATTTCTCTGGAGAAACACTGATACTGACAGAATTTTATTAGTCTTGTTTTCGCTGCCGAAATCTCATTAACTGATAACGGTGACAACTGACGATGATCGGTTACATGTATCCGCGAGTTTGATAGGAACCGTAAAACGAAGGCTAGCACGCGAGCGGCTTTGAGGTACAAAGAACTGTTGGTAACAATTTGTTCTAATGTAGTTTGACCCGAATTGGAAATAAGTACATGTGCAGAATAACTACGTCTTTCCTCGAGATTCTCCTTTGGAATGTCCTTTGTTGAGTAATGTGATATTGGCCATTGATCTCTCTCTTCCCTCAGCCACGAAGGTCCTTTCCACCATAACTCATTTGAGAGCAGATGAGAAGGTAGGATGCCACGGGACGCGCAATCAGCAGGGTTGCTGTTAGATCTCACATGATTCCAGTCTTCACGTGGTACAATCGATAAGATTTCTGTTGTTCGATTTGCGATGAATACTGCCCATTTTTTTTGGTGGCGCAGAAAGCCAGTGAAGTACTTTTTCAGCATCGGTCCAAGCAGAAACTTTTAAGTCTTTATCCTGTAAAGAGTCTTTAAGTTTCTTTATTAAGCGAGAGAGTAGAACCGCTCCACAGAGTTCAAGTCGGGGGAGGGACACAACCTTTAGCGGAGCCACCTTACTTTTTGCGACAACTAATGAAACGAATGTTTTACCATTTTGATCTACACTCCTACAATAAATGACCGCTGCATAACCATCGAGTGAGGCATCGCAAAAACCATGAAGTTCTCGACTGTCCTTATTGATCCACATCCCTCTTGGTATTTGGATTGATTCGATTAGAGGTAGTTCGTTACGAATATCCTTCCATAGTTTAGATAGATCAGATGAGATCTCTTCATCCCACTTGTATTGCTTCCGCCAGAGTTCTTGAAATACGATTTTTATCCCTATTACAACAGGTGCTAAAAAACCCAGAGGATCGAAAATTCTAGATGACTCGGAGAGAATACTGCGTTTTGTATAACAAGGCTTTTCACTCAACCGAACTTTATATGAAAAGCAGTCCTTTGAGGGGAACCACTGGAGACCCAATAATTTAACTGCGGAATACTCTTCAAACTCTCTAGGGGATAATTCGCGCTGATCTTCTGGCAGAGTTAACAGTAAAGGCCAACAGTTGGTTGTCCACTTACGTAAATTAAATCCTCCGGATTTAAGTAAAGCGACCAGTTCCAAGCGAAGTGATGTGAACTTCCTCAATTGAATCCGCACCAGTCATTACGTCATCCATGTAGAAATCATTGAGAAGAACTTCAGCCGCACGAGGATATAAATTAGAAGAATCAAGTGCCAATTGCTTCAAGGTCCGCACTGCTAAGAAAGGGGCACTTGTTGTGCCATAAGTGACTGTCAACAACCGATAATGTTTCAGGGGTAGGTTCGGTGAATCCCTCCATACAATCCTTTGATAGTTTGTATGATTGTTTGCTAGCCATATCTGGCGAAACATTTTCTCGACGTCTCCAGAAATCGTGTAAATATGTCGACGAAAACGAACGCATGTAGAAAAGAGATCCCGTTGAATAGTGGGACCGACTAATAGAAATTCATTCAAAGACTTGGAGCCATTTGTGTAAGCCGACCCATCGAAAACAACCCTCACTTTCGTAGTGCTGCTATCTGTCTTGAATACCGCGTGATGGGGCAGGTAAAATACCTTTGTAGACGGCATATCTAACTCGTGAAGGGGTACCTCTTCCATGTGCCCTAAATCAAAATATTCCCTCATGAAGTTTACATAGCTTTCTTTCAAAGCTGGATTATTTTTGAATTTGCGTTCCATATATAAAAAGCGTTGTACTGCTGCTTTGAGGCTTGTTCCAAAATCGATTTCATCATCAGATATAAAAGGCAATTGAACAATGTACCTGCCATCTGAGTGTCGCGAGTGCGTTTTTGCGAATATGGTTTCAGCTTTATGGTCTTCAACAGATAATTTTTCTTCCCAGCTTACTTCTTCCAACCGCCAAAACCGCTCAAGATCAAACTGGCTATCCAAATCTACTTGAACACAAAAGGATTTCACTGTTTCTGTTGGAACAATCCTGTCCATATTTCCAGACGCCACCCAACCAAAAACAGTTGGTATCAAGTTCGGTATTCCTATCCTTCCACCTAATGAAGATCCCGTAATGACACTGAAAACCGTATCAGCACCGACTAGAACATCGATAGGACCTGGAACCCAAAATGAAGGGTCTGCAAGTGTGAAGGATGATAAGCAATTTGGGTGGAAATCACCATTAGTAGATGAAGGAAGAAACGAAGTCAATGAAGAGAGAACATAGCAATCGATCTCAATAAACTGCTCACTGTGGCAGGAGAATAGCTGAAGGCTAATAAGCCCGTTGGTGACTCCAGCCGATGTTGATCCGACGCCTACCACAGGGATGCGCACGTTTTTACGATGTAATCCTAGTCGTTGAAATGTCTTTTCAGTTACAAACGAGACCTGTGATCCTGAATCCAGCAACAGACGAACAGATTGGAAGAAACCTCGGCTATCCTGAGCCTTTGCAATAGCTGTGGGTAGTAACGTATTAATTCGACGATTCGGTTCGCAGTAATTATTTATTAAGGCCGGTGGAATTGAAGAAATCGACGAGGAAGTTGAAGGAACATTATCCGAAAGTTGCTGCGTAGTATTGTTGGGTACAGAACTGCTAGATTCCGGGTGAACAAGTGAATGGTGTTTGGATTTGCAAACTTTACACCGAAAGGTTGAACGACACTTATTCGAAGGATGTCCTGAACGCAGACAATTAAAACATAGTGAATGTGTTTTAACGAAGTCACGTCGAGTATTAATGTCAAAGGAAAGAAACCCTGCACATTTGCTGATAAGATGATCTGCTTTGCAATTTGGACAAGTGTACTTTGACTCAGCGAAATGCGAACGAATTTGGTTTTGGGGTTTAGCACGAGAAGCATTGGATCGACAAAGTGACTGACATGATTCCAGTGCATCACATCGTACTTGCAAAAAGTTTAATAGGTCGTCGATAGTGCTATCTTCTCGAGAACCAATTTCCTCTGCCCATGCCTGCTTTGACTCGAAATCTAATTTTTGCAGAAGAAGATAAATTAGCCAGGGGTCTCTACTATTAGAACCTAACGCATTCAATCCACGAATTATTTCATCAGCACCATCTGTAACCTTGCGTAGTAACTGCACATTTGTTGAATTTAGCGTGGGTAACGACAAATAGCTTTGAATAAATGATTGTACAATGAGATTCGTGCGATCAAAACGTTTTTCCAACCGATCCCACGCTTCGACATAGTTACTATCGGTTATTGGAATGTGTCGGACTAAGTTTGCTGCCTCGCCACACAAAAAGGATTTAAGATAATGGAACTTTTGTGTGGGGGTTAGGTTAGGTTTATTATCCACTGAGCCAATATAAAGATCGCGGAACCCAGGCCAGTCCTTATATTCACCAGAAAAGGATGGCACAACGATGTTCGGAAGATTAATACAATTCGTCCGAGAAGAACTAAATTGCTCAAGAAATGATGCTTGCTGTTCCGCTAGTTTCTCAGCAATGGGTTCAGCTGATTTAGAAGATCCGGCAGAACTCATTTTTTTTCTAATAGCAGCCATAAATGCAGATTGTGCTACAAAATATTTTTCCTCGTAGTCCAAAAATTCCTGCTCTAAATCGGGAAAATCTGCTACATCCTCTAAAGCTTAAAAGGAAACTCCTCCACGTAGCTTCAAGGCTTGATAACCGTACTTCAAGCATTTCTACCGTAATTGAATTATCTAATTTTTCTACGAATGTAACCGCACGCGACAGGCAACCTTTGATATGCCCACGTCTTGTTTTCAAGGAATTCATGCTTTAGGGATTTACACGTGAAAATATGTTATTGAAATAACGATTTTTACTTATGGGCAATAACGAGATGTGTACGCACTGTTTGAAGACTTAACAAATTTCCGTGCAGCATGCATATAAAAATAGACTGTATTCTCGAAAATCGTTTCAAATGGAGAGCCAACAATATAGGTTTTTGATGCGAAATGATTTAGAAATTCGGCTAACGAAGGACCAAAAATGTTTGCTAATAAGCATCAACGGCAAGGAAAACTAATTTTTCTTTGTACACTGCGACGATGACGAATTTGAGAACCGAAAGAAAAATGCTGCGATTATACCACGTTATAATTTTTGTATTTGGTTACCGTAAATCCAGTGACAACTGCACTCGTTGATGGTCAAAAGCAAAGAGACCGAAAAAATTATATGAATGCTTCGCATGCGAAAAAACCAGTATTTAAAGACTAAAGTAAATGAGTTACAGCTAGGTATATTACATAACGATAGGCAAGCAAACAAAATGTAGAATCGAAATGAATATGAATTCGAATAGGGTAAATGTGCATGCATCAAATAATATAAACAAATATAGAATAATAGAGAAGAAGAAATAATAACAAGAAAATAAATGTAACTATAATAATACTAGCATAATGTCCGGAACAATCTATGAACGAAATGTTAATTAGGTATAGGTGTATTGCATTTTAAAAATTAAAAACATCTACTTTATTCGATTATTTGTAGCTACTCAAACATGAAACGCAATTTCGATCAAAAAAGAATTGATTTTTTCTCAAAAAGATTGAACAGTTTGCCAAATCAAAAAACGACATAAGATACTTATCCATATACTATTTATACCACCTTCGTATCATTCGGAGAGATGGCATCTCATTAAAGCCAAAGCGGCCTATACACCTCGTCATAATACTTGCATGTGCAATGCAATCATACCTCTCAGTGCGCATGCATCACAAGTAGAAATTGTAACTTTTAGGACTGAAGTGTAACTTTGCTGTTATGGAAATTCGTAGGTATATGAATATTAAGTTAAATATGCCCAAATAAGTACTTTTTACTACATATTTACTAAGCTCATGATTTAAAACAAATATGTTGGCCTTTAAATAAAAGAAGTCGATATTTTGAAAACATTATTGGTGCCGTAACAACACATACCCATTAAAAAATACATCACATTGTTTTTGAAAACAAAGGAATTCAGACTTTCAAAAGATAAAAATAATAGTTGTGTCTCACCTCAGGATTTATGCTTATTAGTGCGCCCTGATCAATATCACTATTATTTGTGAGTTATTATGACAGTCATTTCTTAACAAATTCTTGGTTTCAATTCACTGAACATGTAGATATCAACTGATACAATTGTTATCTCTTTTCAATCCGACTATAGCGGGTGCAGGTATGAGAGGTGTATGGGCCGCTTAAGACACTTACACCGTCTTTGTCCTGCTCTCTTTGCCACAAAAATCTTTTTTTTTTTGTTTGATCTGCGATCACTTTTGAGAAATATCAATTTTTCCTCAGATTTTACACATACTTTCACTAACACCAACGTTTATTACACACAGCGTGAGTTAGGAACTGTTTATCATTCGTAATAGAGAGGGGGAGATGGTGGAAACACTGGATCACACAAATGAGGTCCTAATGGAGGTACACTTTCCAGGAAGCTATAAGTCAGCTCTGGGCTCCAAGGAAACAAGGAGCGAACAGGATGGATAGGGCGGAAGCAGAACGGATTGTAACATCAGAGGCGGTCAAGGGTGCGATAGCAACATTTTCACCCTTCAAAACCGCGGGGCCGGATGGTATATTTCCAGGTCTACTGCAATGGGGAGTAGACGTAATTGCACCAAGGCTCAGGAATATATACGTTGCATGCCTAGCAATAGGCTACATCCCGATTACATGGAGGGAGACAAATGTGGTTTTTCTTCCAAAGCCGGGGAAAAAGGATTACACGGAGGCAAAGGCATTCAGACCAGTTAAAAACAATGGAAAGGGTGGTGGTGGACTATATGGAGAGCACTGCGCTTAAGATATATCCTTTAAATAGTAGACAACATGCCTACAGGGCAGGCATGTCTACAGAAACAGCGCTACATCAATTAGTACGCATTGCGGAGGAAGAGCATTGAAGGTGCCTTCGATAAAATATGCTTTGAAAATCTGAAACAAGCCTTGGAAAAACGTAGGGTTTGATATGTGGACAATATGTTGAATACAAGGGCGATAAATATTCAAACGGGAACCTCAAAGCTCAGAGAAAGGGTTAGCAGAGGTTGCCCACAAGGAGGTGTTCTCTTACATATACTGTGGAATATCACTGTGGACTCTCTTCTCGATAGACTTGAGGCGACTGGCATTCACACAGTGGGATATGCCGATGACATAGCAATAATGGTCAGATGCAAATTCATAGACGTCACCGCAGATATCATGAGGAATGCACTCAAAGTGGTTGAGCGGTGGTGTCTGGAACAAGGGCTCTCCATTAATGGGGGAAAAACAGATCTAATTGTCTTCACTAGAAAGAGGAAAAATCTGGAATTTCGGCCCTTAACACTTTTCGGATCGGAGCTAACAACGGCCAAGAAGGTTAGGTATCTGGGAGTCCATCTAGATACTAAACTTACTTGGAACTACCACGTTGAGGAGAAGGCCACAAAGGCAAAAAGGGTATTACATCAGTGTAAACGTGTATGTGGACATAGGTGGGGACTCTCGCCTAGGTCAGCATACTGGATGTATACGATGATAACTAGGCCCATTATCACATATGCCTCAGTTGTATGGTGGGCGAAAGCCTCCCAGAAAACTGTGAGGAAGCACCTGGATAGGGTTCAACGCTTGGCATGTATAGGAATTAGGCTACGGCCACGCAATGAGCGACTGGGCGTCGAGTCGCTGAGCGACGCAAAAAAATTAAATCATGAAATCGTATGAAGGTGGCCACATAAACCCTGAGCGACTGAACGATTTTTTAAGCGACAGAGCGACGTCGCTCTGCAATCAAATCTGTTTTAATTTTTCAGTCGATCGCTGAGCGACGAAGTAATAAGATGGACAAAATAAACATAAAAAGTTTAATTTCAGCTGTCCAAAGCCGTCCAGTCCGACAGCAAATCAAAAGATGGTACTGACATACAACAATGTTACCAAAATCGATCTGGAAATCTGTATGTGTGATTATTCCCGAATGGCATTTCGAATGGAAAATTAGAAAATTCTTAGTGGAAAACTCGGATTTTTTTTGACGAAATTTTGCATTTTATCGCATGATTTGGATTTTGGACGATGTATCGCTGGAGAGATGCATTCGTACAAATCCGTTGACAGTGTGACCGACGAGGATGAAGAGCCCAACTATCCGACGGTGGATCGATCATAATCATGTTGCGGAATCTGAATCATCCAAAATTATGCACCGTTACGCTGTTGTCCGTCAAGAACGGATGAACAATGTGATTAAAGCGACGCCATCCAGTCCAAATTCCAAGTCCTTATCCCATGAATTCAGATGGCGTCTTGCCATCGTTGTTTGTTTTTGCGCCGGAAAACTGAATTCCATTCCATTCAAATAAATCACATTGAAATTTTAACTATCTGTGTCTCTGGAGTTTATCTGAATTCGTTAAATTGGGGGGAGACGAAGTACGCTAGGTCCGCTAGTAGATTTATAAATATGAACGCGACTTTCAACAACTAAGCTACGACGAACCGTACTTGAAGATGGCATTTTCCCAATTAATCGCTCAGCGACGTCGTTCAGAAAATGGCCAGCCATCGATCAGATTCGTCGCTCATTGCGTGGCCGTAGCCTTACAGGTGCAATACGGACAACACCAACAAGCGCATTGGAAGTGATCCTGGGGGTTTTACCGCTAGACTTATTTATTAAGAAAACAGCGGCCCTAACGGCACTTCGTTTGCATCGAGATGCGAAATGGCACAATCGTGGTACCATCTATGGACATAGGATGATCCTGGAACTCGCCAAAAACGAGATTAGGGAGCTGAATATTCCTATGGATGGGATCTCAAGGGTGCGTATTATGGAAAGGAAACACAAAACTCGTATTGAGGACTTCCAGAAAAAAGGAGTGGTGAAATAGTGATATTCACAGATGGATCCATGATGGATGGCGGTATTTATTCAGAAGAGCTGGAACTAGCCCGTCACGTTAGCCTCGGGAAACACAATTCCGTATACCAGGCTGAGATGATTGCATTGCTGCATGCGTTGGATTACTTGCTTGAGAGTCAGGTGGAGGGAAGAAATATCCTTATAGCACTGGACAATCAAGCAGTGATCAGACGCATGGAACAAACGAACATTACAACATCATTGGCACTGGAATGTGTACTCAAGCTCAATAAGTGTTCATCTAAAAATGAAGTAACACTGACTTGGGTACGAGGACACATAGGAATCGAAGGCAACGAAAAGGCGGACTCCCTTGCAAAACAGGGGTCAACTGAAAAGTTGCTGGGACCAGAACCATTCGCTTCAATTGGTAGAGGAATGGTTGAACAGCTGATTCACAAATGGATCACGGCAGAACACCTGAATATGTGGTCAACTGTGGAACAATGTAGACAGGCTAAAATGGCAATTATGTGGCCGACCTGCTCCACTCAAAGAAGGGCTCTAAGCATGAGTCGAGGAACATTGAAATGGGTGGTGGCTTTTTCTACAGGACATGGTAATTTCGGGTACCACCTAAGGAAGATGGGCCTTAGAGAGGATGATACTTGCAAACTATGCCTGGAGGAATCTGAGACAGCGGCACATGTCCAGCTCACACGATGGCTTAACCAAATGCATTCATAAAAACAAACACATTTTTTGGCTCATCTGAATAGGTTCAGCAGCAAAAAATAATGTTTTTGTGTAGTTGCGTCAGTTAATTGCACTAAATTTATTCGGCTAATAAATCTTATTGTGTTCATCTGTTAATGACGAAAATGGGTCGCGAAAATCTTTAAGTGAGGAAGAAAAGGGCAAAATAGAGGTTTTTCGAGAATTTGGTCGAAACCAACGATGCATCGCTAAAAAAATTAACAGAAGTCAAAATGTGGTAAGCGGTTATTTGCGGAATGTTGAACAGTACGCAAAAAAAATTAAAGGTGGAAGTTATAGCGCCACATCAAGTGCCGATAGGCGTGCAATCATCAGAGCAGCATCCAATTCTCATGATTCCGCGTCAAAAATAAAGTCAAAAACAGGTGTAAAATGGAGTTTGGCGACAGTAAAACGGGTAATCAAAAGTGTTAAACATTTAAAAAGAAACAAAATTTAAAAAAAAACACCGCTACAATCGAGAAAAGAAATTCGTCTCCAATTTTGTAAAAAAAATGCATGTCGTGGAAGTCGGAGTGGCAAAAAATTTTTTTTTTAGCTGAAAAAAAAAATTAATTTAGAGGGACCTGCCAGGTATAGTTATTATCTTTATGACCTTCGAAAAGATGAACATTATTTAAATTTTTTTTCATCTGACAGAAATCAATAAGAGCGCTACAAAAGTTTTTTTTTAAATAAAACAAAAACTGTTTTGGATATCAATGAAATTCTTTATTCCAGTGAAAGTACGTTCGATGCCATTATGTATGGAACTCGATTTCTTTTGCATGGCCACTACGGGCACGCTTGCAGAAGTCAAGACGCTGAACCCAATTTTCGACGTTTTTCAAGCATAGATCGGCCGATACTGCTGCAATTTCACGTTCGATATTCGTACGAAGTTCATCAATCGTCGCTGGCTTGTTGGCATAGAAGACCATAGACTTGACGTAGCCCCACAGGAAATAGTCTAACTGCGTCAAATCGCACGACCGAGGCGGCCAAGCGACTGGACCATTTCGTGAGATAACACGTTCTCCAAACTTGGTTTCCAATAAATTGATTGTGACATTCGCTGTGTGGCTTGTGGCGCGGTCCTGTTGGAACCGCGGGGCCAAAATATTCGGTTATCATTGAACGGTAGCGATTCCCATTCACAGTAACGTGCCGGTTTTGATCATCACGGAAGAAGTACGGCCCAATGACGCCGCCGGCCCATAAACCACACCAAACCGTAATTTTTTCGGGATGCAATGATGACTCATGGAGTACGTGTGGATTGCTGCCTGACCTATACCGCATATTTTGTTTATTGACGAAGCCATTCAGCCAGAAATGAGCCGACGATTATGACTACCATAAATTGGACGTTGAGGCCACTGACTCCGAATTGCGGTAGTAAATTTTTTTTCGGCGTCGTTTGCTGTCCCTGTCGCTCTAATTTTGTAGCGTCCCTGTTGAAGAACCCTTTATATGAGGAGAGGCTAACAGTTAACTGAATTATTTTTTTAACGTTTATGGGATCAATACTTTGCATACATTTGTACAAATTTGTGTTTGTTAGACTTAAAACCATTTGCATTTTTGTATTGTAACGAATAAAATTAGAAAACATTCACAATTTACTAAAATTAATTAATAATTGTAAACGCTCATGCTGAACAACAGCGTATTAAATTCTCTCCTATAACGAAATTGAATACCGTGATTTTGGATGGTTGGGCAACACTTGTCTTCAAAATGACAGAAGGGAGGATTTAATTAGCTAATGCCCGAGATAAACATGGCTTTCTCAACACTAACATTTTAACCCTACAGTAAGCGATAGTCTGGCAACTATATTTGTTTATTGGTAAAGGGATTTTGGAAAGTGTGCAGTCTTTTCGTAAAGTGCCAGACTAAAGTTGATTATTGGTAAGGCCGAATGACAACTCGACTACATCTGATCCTTTTTTCATTCAAGTAATAGCAATTGCTAATTTTGAGTTATACAACCGAATCTACGTTTTTGAGTTACGGAGTTATTTTTATTCATAACAATAATTTTTTTTTTTTTTTCAGGTACGATACTTTATCGCTTCATTTAAGGCACTCATCTGCTGTTCGAAGATGGTTCGCAAACAATGCCTTATTAAATCCTTCTGGAAGATTAGCAGAATATATACTTATTGCTCCTTCACCAGAAGTAAGGACTGTTTTCGTAAAATTGGTTGTACTTTTCTGTCACTTCGCAATAAACGATGAACCATTACCAAATATTGAGGGAACAAGTCTTTGCGAACAAATTTTATTAAGTGTTTTAAAATTACTTAAATGTGAAGTAGCTGATTACGGAAAACATTTACCTCATTATTTTAGTTTATTTAATATGTATGCTGGATTGGGGAAGAAAGAAAAACTTCATCTATTAAAAGTAAGTAACAGTGCGATATAAAAGTTGATAGCTTAAAATCTTACATACATTAATTCTTTTTAGTTAAATGTTCCAACGCTATTCATGCAAGCCGCTCTTGATGAAGGTCCTATTCCCCAAATCAAATACCAATACCCCGAGTTAAATAAATTACATCAAGTCGTATCTCACCTAATACGATGCAGTGATATTTCTGACAGATGTCAGAGTTCAAACCAAAGTGCAAAGCCAATGCCAAATATTTACAAAGATCCGAACATGCAGTCTGAAGAACTAGCTCCCTTATCTCAAGAGGCATTAGAACTACTCTTTGTTCGAACTGGGTAAGTAAATATTGAAATCCTTACTATAATAAAACTGTAACTTTTTTCCGGCTTTAAATAGTTTGTGTGCAATAGGTTCAAAAAGTGCTTTACGAAATTTATTTCGGTTTTCACAGTTGCATTGGAAATTGTCGATATTAGATTATAGGATATTTTTAATCATTATCCGTTGCCCGGAAGTGGAGATTTAAGCTGATATTCAACAAAAGTTGTAATTCTCGAATGCCTTCTAGCTCCTAGCTTTGGAATGACTCATCCAAATGAAATAGAATTTTTTTTAATATAAAGTTCAATTATGTACAAAGATATTAAGATATTAATCATCTTTGTAAGTAATCCTGAAGCTGAACAATAAGCATAAAACTATAAATTTTATACAATTCAAAGTAAAACGTTAGATCGTTGGATTTTCCCGGCATTCAGTGGAGGAAATTTCGTGTGTGTGTGCGGCAAAACGTGTTTCTTTCTCTGTACCTTTTCTGCTGTATGCTCTATATTTCTCTTTTTTTTATACACCTTTTGTGCTTTGTGTTGTTTTTGCTCACTTTTTTTAAATTGAACTGGAGAACTGGAGATGGAGTGGAGGATGGAGGTGTGGAGTATTAATGGGTTGAGTAGTAGAGCGAATGTGGTGCATGGGATCTGGGAATGGGAAAGTGATAGGTTAGGTATGTAATCTAATTGAGATTGAGAGGGAGTTACACTCAGAGTATATCCATTAATGAGTAGGGACACTCTCCATGTGTTTCTTTCCATTTTAGGCACAGATATATTCACATGTGTGCTACACTTAAATATTTTTGTTTGTTGGTACATTTTCTGTTATTTTCATTGAACTGTTTTAGAATAAAGTAAACCCGTACTCGGGCGTAAAATTTGATAAGAAATTCCTTATAACGGGTGATTTTTTAGCTGGTTTGGTTTTGGCAACACTGGTTTTGACAGCTGACGTGTGTTTAGTACCTTGTGTCACTGTCAAACAGCTTCAGTTTGGTTTGCAATTTAACCATGGATCGTCTTACAAATGAACAACGCTTGCAAATTATTGAATTTTACTATCAAAATTCGTGCTCGGTTCGAAATGTTCATCGCGCTTTTTTATCGAAAAATTGTGTTCAGCGATGAGGCTCATTTTTGGTTGAATGGGTACGTAAATAAGCAAAATTGCCGCATTTGGAGTGAAGATCAGCCAGAAGCATTGCAACAGCTACCAATGCATCCCGAAAAAGCCACTGTTTGGTGCGGTTTATGGGCCGGCGGCATTATTGGGCCATATTTCTTCAAAGATGATGCGAATCGCAGCGTTACTGTCAATGGTGAACGCTACCGAGCGATGATAACAAACTTTTTTTTGCCCGAAATGGAAGTTCTTGACTTGCATGATATGTGGTTTCAACAAGACGGTGCCACATGCCACACAGCACGCGAAACAATGGCGCAATTGCGAGGCGAGTTTGGTGAACAGTTAATTTCACGTTTCGGGCCGGTCAATTGGCCGCCTAGATCGTGCGATTTGACACCATTAGATTATTTTTTGTGGGGGTATGTCAAGGCTAATGTGTATAGGGACAATCCCGCTTCGATTGACGCACTGGAAGCCAACATCCATGCATTCATTCGTGAGATACCGGCCGATATGTGTGAAAGAGTATGCCAAAATTGGACTCAGCGGATGGGCTACCTGAGACGCAGCCGCGGTCAACATTTGCATGAAATTATCTTTAAACATTAAATTGCAAGGTTCAAACTATCGATTCAAATAAATATTTCATTCATTTTTTCGAATTTTTTGTGTTTTTTTTTTTTTTTTAAGTTTTAAACCTCTTAAAAAATCACCCGTTATAAATAAATTTTTGTTCAAGATTATCTAACGAGTCTAAAAATTATTGATTAGGCCGTGTCAATTTCGCATCTTCATATTCTTTAAAATCTGTAAAAAGGGAGGAAACGTTAAGTTGCGAACTCAATTTTAACTCACACTTGTGGTTTAGGCAATATTTTTTTAAAATATAACCTGCGAAATAGCAGAATGCATTATCAATACCAAAGTTCACAGTTTTATAATCAGGTTCAGTTTTGAAAGCGATTTATATTCGTTCTTGCCCGATCTATAACTTATATTGCTTACCTCTCACTATTATCCGGTATTTTGAAATATTTAACTCCAACTTTTTCTTTCTCCTCTTGCCCACATGCCAAACATTTAAAATAATGTTTTCGCATTATTTTATTTGGAGATTTTAAACTATGCAAACTTGCACTTCAAATTCACTATTTCACTACTTTTAATTGTTTGCCACACGCACTGACACGGAACACCCTTTCTTTCGTCAATTGATGTTAATGAACCACTGATAACAATCCCGTTCCGGCCCGCCTTTAAAAATACGTGCGAACAAAATGTAAACAATCCCCTCTACAGCTAACCAAAGTAATTAGTGTGACCATCTGCAATGAAATATATTACCTAAAAAGTGCTGGCAATAAAACTTCAAATCGTAAAAAATGGTTATTAACGAAGTCGTAGCAAAGCAAAAGGGTTGAATTTCGTGATATAGAATGAAACATTTCTTTTTCATGTCTATAACAAAGACCATTTAATCAATAACCAATGGCAAAAAATACAAATATTACCAATTCTACTAAAAAAAGCTAGTTACCAGATCATATTAATTCATACCGAGAGAATACTAATATACTGGGGCCCTACTATGAAACTCGATTCTACTATTGATTCTATTCGAAAGATATTTGCGATTCTACTTTCAAATGGTACTCTCTGTGAAAATAGAATCGAATGCCGGTAATGCCAAACTATTTGCCAACAAATTTGCGATTTTCGAACGATTCTCGCTTTATGTTTGACATAACCCAAACGAGTCTCGCATTTTGTTTAGAATATCCCAAAAAAAATGATCATGAAACAATCAAATATAATAATAAATAAACATGGACAGTGTCGCAATTTGGTTGGAGTATGAAGGAAATCCGGAAAAAAATCAACAAGTTGAACGAAGGCGGATAAGAGATAAATCTAACATAATGGAGCTAAGAGAAAAAGGGTTTTTCTGTTGAGTATTTATTTAAAGGCAGAATCAAAAAAAAAATTTATTTCAGCTTGTTGAATAATATTTTAACAGAACCGGACAAATTAATTTTATTTTTTCTCAGCTTGCCTTTGGTATGTAGTTTAAAATCAGCCCAAACCTAATGAAACAAAAATAAAATAAAACAATTTATCAGTGAAACTTTGTTTACCTTTTTCCATCCGCTGCACCGTGCTACAGTGGATCATCAGCATTCAAATCTTTGAACAAAGTAGTCCACATATTTTCGAATTTTTGAATGAAAATAAATAACAGAAATGATTCCCTGGTACAAAACAAAACAAACATTATACATTACTATACGTTACTATGTTTATGAAATACTCATGAATTGTTAATTTATAACTTTTAATTACAGTCGAACTTCGATAACTCGAACCACCACTTGCCACAAAAAAAATTCGAGTTATCGAGACTTCGAGTTATCAAGTAAAATACAAAATTGATTCTCTAAACAACTAACAATATCTACACACTCCACTGTTTATACGAATCTTCAACTCTGTGTTTTGTTTTTTCAATAATTCAAAAAAATATAGCAACCTGGAAGAAATTTGAAAATGTTTACTCACACATACGAAAATTACGATTTTCTACACGGTATGTGTAAGGAACATTCAAACTCAGTGCCCCGAAAGCGATGCATTATAAAACGAACTTGTTAAAACACGCAGAATTAGGAAATTCCCCGTCAGAATTTGGGATTTCCCCCTTTAGAATTCGACTTATCGAAGGTGACGCCAAATAATCTCTTCGAGTTATCAAGACATTCGAGTTATCAAGACATTCGAGTTATAGAAGTTCGAGTTATCAAATACAAATTACATGCAAATTTTAGTGTTGGCGCTATTGCCAACCAATTTTATTCGAGTTATTAAATATTCGAGTTATCGAAGTTCGACTTATCGAAGTTCGACTGTACTTACATTCTGAGAAAAAAACTTATGAAATCGATCTTCTCGCAAACACATTTGATGTAGAATGATTATTTGCGAATTCGAACGAATTTGACATGAACTTTCGGAAAAGGTAGTACTAATTTTGTACCAAGAAAACAAAAATATTGGTTGGCAGTACTATAGATGATCTATTTTCATTTCCATAACGTACTTATAGAATTCCAGAGTAGCGATTTTGCGAATTCGAACAGTTTCACTTTAGAATCGAGTTTCTCTTGGGATTTAATAATTCCAGGATCAGTTCAATCCCTCGCATCAAGGAGTCTCTTCTTGGCGCTAAACTTAGTTTTGGCCTCAACGTCTTAATTCTGGACTTGTCTCGATAATCCTTTTATTCTTATGAATATCTGCTGGAAGTTAAGTTTAAGCTTACATCTTTGTTTTAAGATGTATTCTTTTGAGACCTCATCTACTGCGAATGTCATGGTCTCACTTCCGCTCTTCTCCTTAGTTGTCCTGAGGACTCGCCAGCTCTTCGCGGATACGCCTGCGTTCAGTTTGCCAATCCGAGCTAGGAAAATGTACTTGAAAATGTACTTGGTAAAGCTTTCATTATCCGGAACAAAGGCAACGCAGGTGAATTACTTGGGAACTTCGTGTCCCTGAGTTATACGTAAGTTTGCGTCTTTCCATGACTTGATCCTTCCTACCGTTGACTTGTACCAGTTTTTGGTTTCTGTGTCGTGGCAGGTGACCGACAACCATCCGTCTCTAGCCGAGGTGGCTACAAATCGTAGGATGGGACATTTTTTGTCAGATTTGTCCATCTCTTCCAGTAGGCTCCTCCTTACTAGTTTCATCTCTTGATCTGTAAGAGTCTGTTCCGATTGCATGGAATGCACGATAGCGACTTTGCATTGGGCCTTAGTATCCCTCTTTCCAGTGCATTCTCCATGCCGCTAGAAATGTTCTTTGTTTTATCAACACTTGAGCCTTTTGTCGTATCTGAGTGGGATTTGAGGGCAGGTTCTTGCTTTGCATTTCCTTTAGGCGTGCCTCCACATGTTACTTTGTGTGACTCTGTGTATGGCTTATATTTTGTTCTTATTTCCGCCATAGGAGAGCTATCTGAGGATCTGCAGCGTTTAGTGGTACTGGATCTATTAAATTGTCTGAAATATGGTGAAGCCAGTTCTCTATAATAATATTATTATCTAAATTATTAGATTAATTCTTTTGAAATATACATTTCAAAACTTACCTTAACCTCTGTTACATTTTCTGTCAGCTAGGTTCCAGAATTCGATTGAAATTTTCAGCGTTCTGTATTCGACCGATTTGGTAGAATTTTTTTCGAAATCACTATTCCTGAAATTGAAAACAGCTCTCAACTGTCATTTAGGATGAGTGAAAGTGAAATGTGGAACCTAGCTGTATATTTTTTTTCGCTAACTCAGTATTTGTCTTCTACGTAATCGTTTTATATATTTTTTTTTAAAAACATCGAATCCACTCGAAAATTCAATTTCGTCACAGTCGTCGCCTTCATTTTTGTTAAAAATTTAAGAAAGAAATTCAAGGTTCTCCTTGAAGTCATAAAAAAGTAAATTTGTATCACCCAAGTAGTTACAGTCAGCTTAGGACAAATTGTCGGCACTGAACCAGGTACGAATTTAATTGCGATACCAATTTTAATGTAACAGTTTGTTTCGAATTGTTTCGACCTAACTTTTTTTATTTTTGGATGACGTCATGTCAATGTGCGGTTAATCGAATTCCATTCGTATCGTTACCTCATTATTAATCTAATAAAACCGCTATCTGAGTACATGGTTTTATTTTTGTTATTGTTTGTTGTCAAATTAAAAACTCAAATTCAATACCAATTGACAAACACATTTCTTTTTTATCACAAGATATTACAAAAAAAAATTAATTGCAACGGTTTTTGCCGGTTTTTTTTGAAAACTTAAAATTTAATTTGACAATAAAGTTATATTTTCTGTGGGTGGTGATAGTAAAAAGTCAAGTCGGGAGGGAGCATCAATTGTAACAATATTAACCATTGTTGAGAAACCGAACCCACTGCTGATTATAACAGTTTTCCTCATTCAGTCATAATAAAAATTAAAAACAAATTTATTTTATGCCTGATGATAGAATTTGATGGAAACTCTTACCTATGAAAACAGAATACATTCGGCCAAGCACTAATGTCGACAATTAGTTGGTTGCCAGCTAACAGATTAATCCTACCACAGCAACAGCTATTGCACAAGAGCAATGGCAACATGTCAGGAAACTATCATTAAAGCTGCGGCGGATTTGACTCGGCCACCACCAAGAACGCCTTGTTTGGTGAAGAAAGTAAACTAGCAAACGCAACAAAAAAGATGCGATTAAAGCACCGCAGCGAAAGAGAACTACAGCACCACTCGAGCTCTACGAGAAAATAAATAGGATATTGGAGGCACATGGGCTTCTCAGAAAAAAAGGGCATGGGAGAGCGTGCAATCGAAGAAAGCAAATATCTTTTTCTGAATAGTTTTCCCCGATCTTTGTCTCAAAATTTATCTCAAAAATAAATAGACCTACTTACGTACCTATTGGAAAAGTTTTTCGTACGGAAAAATAAGTACATAAATTATTTTTCTAGAGTTTATAAAGCGCATGGACACAAATGCTCCAGCCCGTAACACGGATTAACAACACAGTAAAGGAACGCTCGCTTTAAGTGGCGCACAAAAGTAGAAGGGGTTGTCTTGGAGTGCGAAGCTAATGTCAGTTATCTAGAGACTGGTGTAACTAAAGAGGCTTATTAGTATTTTATTTATTTATATACACCCCTATTGTGGAATACGCCGAGGGGAACGTTTCACTCAAATTCAATACTTGCATCTGTGGCGCATCTACCCGCGACCACGACGTCTCACACAGTTCAACTACTGTTGAGCACACACAGATTTATATTTCTACTTCTCTTCTTTTCTCTCTTCATAGTAGCATTGTATATAAATCTAATAGTACTCTCATCAGAGGAAATCGACACTACCGCCTCTATAGAGCACCGGCCCGATTACTTTATTTTCCTATCATTGACGGCAACCATAGTTTTGCACTTACCAGAGACACCAATTACTGTCACTGAGAATAGAAAAAGGAAAGAGAGAACCAAACGAAATAGTAAACACAATGAACCACCCCTATAAGCTACAAATGACAGGATTTGTTATTAGATCTAAAAAAAGAGAAGAACACAGAAGCACTTCTGTTCGCTTCGCATGAATGTACCTGCTGCGTATACTCGTATATACAATGATAGTAGGTAAGACTGACTTACCCAAGTGTCATACTCTAATATATATTTATTTCATATCGCAAAGGACCTAAACTAATTTGGTCTAAGTGTGTCTTTCTAGACAGCCATCTTACCTAAACTAACCTAACATATATTTGGTGGGCTTTATTGCACATTTGTGATTGACTTATCTATATCACAGATGCTATCAACAAAGTATGAATTCAACTTATCAGCTATTCTTGACGTACTTTATTCAGGGCTCTAATAGCGTAAGCACAAAACGATCGAACGACATCGTCTCGACGACGCTTCTACATCGTGTAACAACCAAGTTGCTTCACGTTACTTATTCAAACTTCAAATACAAATAAATAAATCTGAGAGATATAAAAACTTTATAAACTTTATAAACAGCTGGGCCAGCGAACTTCCTCTCGCCCCAATTTAACGTCTTCAGATAAACTCCAGAACACAGATAGTTCAAACTTCAATGTGATTTATTATATATGATAAACAGGCAACGTACAGCTGAGCGTGCGAAAAACAGGGAAGTTCAAGATTAATCCCACAGACTTCCAAAGATTGGCCTTGCGATTTATTGATTGTCATCGCAAAAACTAATAGTTCGTTTTGTAAAAAACAAATTCTTTATTGTCGACCAGAATATCAGAAATCTAAGAGAAAATTTCGCAGCACTTGTTGCTCATGTTGATTCCTTTCTATGTATTCCAGATATTAGCTTTGTGTCTGAAATCTGGATTTACGAGTTTGAGAAAAATGATTATTTTATACCCGGTTTCAATTTTTTTGCTAACACAAATGAAAATTGCGCTGCAGGTGGTGTTGGTTGTTTTATTAAAGAGAAAGAGGAATATATAATTCATGAAGTACTTTGTGTTGACTGTTTGAGTGCTGATGTACTAAGGCTTTCCATTGAATTTGACCGTGAGATCTATGTCTTTATGTGTGTTTATAGATTGCATATGTTTAATATTTCAACGTTTATAGAAGAATTTTCCTGTCTGCTAGAAAACGAAAAATCAAAAAATGAAATTGTTTTAGGCGATTTTAATATTAGCTCTTTTTTATTATCAGCCATGATCTATATAGATTATCGATTTACATGCACTTACAACAACAGCATATGATCCTGCTTCTCATCGAGATCATGAACCATGATCTGAAAATTATTTCTACTATTGCTCGCAGCGCTGTTTGGCGCTGTTTGTTTCATTCTTGAATGTTGGTGTGCCTGTAAAAGATAGCCACACAGTCACGTTGCCAGACTAAAAAATTCAATACTCTTCATAGCACAAAAAATCAATCAGCATTTTTTTACATACAATAAACTTCCCGTCCTTGGAGATTTTGCTTTTTAATTCTGTAAAGGTATGGCAAGCCCAGCGAAATATTCCATATTTTTTTAAGTAAATGTTTACCAAAAAAATGTTTATGAAATGTGTCGCAGTTTGTAAATAATAATTGTTTCACAAGTTTTCCGGCAGAAAGGTGAGAGTTGTTTTTTGTTTTTACATAAAGTACAAATCAGGAACAAATGTCCAGAAAATCTCGGAATATATAATGAAAAATGTAAACTAGCAGGCTGCATAAATTTAAACTATTTTATAACTGCAACAGTTTTCGCCGAGTTTTTTGGACAAATAGCTTTAAATTTACGTGAAGTGACGATTTTATTTTAACAATCAAACGTATTTTGTGTGTGTGCAGAGAGAGAACTATGGTATTATTATGAAGCTTTGTCTAAGAATTATTCCAATCTAAGCGGACCAGATGTGTAAACTGCGGTTTTCATTATATTTCGAACTGATTTTAAACACTTTAAATAGGTCCTTAAAAAACTCTCACCTTCAAAAATTAAAAATTATATTAACTGTTGTCACAACTCGTATATGATCCGTATTGTTTTATTTTCGTGATCTGATTCGGATCAGATCACGCTGATAATAAAATACGGCTATTAATATTTTGGAAAAGAGTGAACTTGTTTCGAGCTATCTGGAATTGTTAGCTTCGCATGGCTTAGCAAGCTTTATCAATGAACCTACTCGTGCTGTTTCAGGTAGATGTTTGGACCATATTTATGGACGTTTAAAATATGGTTTAAGTAGCTGTGAGAAATGCGTTGTTGATCTAATGATTACTGATCATTCCATGACTGGGTTGTTGTTTAACATTTCCAATAATTTGCGCAATTGCTGTTCTTAATCCGGTAAGAGTGTAACGAAAACAAACTATAAAAAGCTTAAACACAAGCTTACTTATGAGTTTTGGGATGAAGTCTATCTGTGTACAAATGCTTCTACTACCTATTCGGTGTTCATCGCTTCTCTTAAGAAACATATTCTCAGCTGTTCCTTTATACAGCGGCCTAAAAGTTCATCTAAACGGCATAAGCCTTGGATTTCCTCATTTATTGCACAAAATCAAGGTTAAAAATAAACTTAAAACAAAATGCTATAAGTACCCTGAAAATCTTAGGCTTAAATGCAGCTACAAAAAATTGTGTACTGAACTTAAAAAGGAAATTCCTATTTGTCGTGATAATTATTACCGCTTTTAATTTAATTACTCTAAAGGTAACTTAAGAAATGAATGGCAAATAGTTAACAGTATCTTAAACAAAAACTCGGTAGTGAATAAACCGTCTGTTATTCGCGTCGATGACTGCGTCGTATCGGACAAACTAGTGATTGCAGATGCTTTTAACTGCTATTTTACGAATATAGCCACCAGTTTGCAACCATGTCCTATTCAACATTCTTGTCGTAGATGTTCGACAAGTGGCTGGTTTACTGAACAATTTACTATGGTATTGTCCAATCGAAACTACAATACGGTATTACTTGTTGGGGCGGCGCTTATAAGAATAAAATACAACCATTATTGATTATACAGAAATATATCGTACGAAAATTATGCCGCAAGCCTGTTAGACATCCTTCTTATCCTTTGTTCTGTGACTTAAAAATTCTTCCTGTGCGTCACTTGTACTGCTTTAAAGTCTTAAAAACCTTCTTTATGAAGTCTGGCAACCGCAATTTCCGACTGATTTCTAATTATAATTTACGTGGAAACTTTTCGTACTCAGTATCTGTTCCTCAGTTCCATACTTCTGCTTATCGTAATTTTTATAATATTTCATCTATTCGTATATTCAATAAACTTCCTCAGTCATTCAGGTCAATCTCTATACCTGAAATGTTTCTCAAACTTGTAAAAAAATTGGCTTCTCAATTTAAATTTCGATAGTGTAGAATCTTTTCTCTTTGACTATCTGGTGTAACATTAGAAATAAGCATTTTATGTATAAGTTGATTGTTTGATTTCTACTTTAGAGTAAATTGTTCTCTCTTGAAACTATTTAAGCTTTGAAATGATTAAGTAAAGTTGTGATTTTTTTTTTTGTAATGAATATGTTTTACAGTGTGAAGGCATTCAACACTATTTTTAATACTTTTGTATAGAAAACACAGAATGTCAAATGAATTTCTATTATTGATTTTATTACTATTAATTAATGTTAAATAATTTTAAAATTTTTTGAATTATGTGTATATATATAGAAATTTATGGAATTAATAAACTTAAACTAAAACTTAAGCCAATCGAAATTATGCGGCTAAGTTCCTGGCACCTTAAGCGGGTTAAAAAAAAAATCGTCGGATAGTTGGTCTCTTCATTCTCGTCGGTCACGCTGTCAACAGATTTGTATGAACGCAGTTTTTCAGCGATTGGACTTTGAATACTTAAATTCAAGCTATTGATATTGACGCACGTGCATATTCTTCGCCGCGTATTGCCCATTCACTAATTGTAGTGGAGGTGGTGTTGAGGAGGAATGGGAGATAGATGACTGTCTGCAGAAGACGGAATAAAATGGTGGGGGAAGAGGACTGGGGTTTAGGGAAGGAGTAAGGAAGCGGAAATCTGGATGATTTCGCAACTCAAATGCGGGCGCATGCCTTGCTGGTCAAAGCTTTAGCTCGTCGGAGGGTGGGTTCTTGCACCCAAGATCCAAAAGAACTCACCACTAAAACAAAATGCATGCGTTGATATATTACGAAACTGAAAAAAAAAGAACCGGAAAAAAAGGAAGTCAAGAAAAGTCTATTTGTGAGGGAGTTCTAACAATACCTCGGGAGGAACTGATGGTCGTCCTCCTGGCGGTTCTATACCCTCCCTATCATGTACCAGTAGCCAGTACCCGCTAAAATTACCACCTGGTACCCTAGCGATAGCCCTATGCTTTCGCTAATCCACGTCCTCGAGTGTTTCCATCGAAATGAGACACAAAATTAGCGCTTTAAGCCATCATAATTCTGATAATTTTATTCCATGATCTTAATTAAGTATAGTGGTTGCATCCTTAGGTATTTAAGAGTTATTCGTAGAAAGGAAAAAAAAAAACTATGAAGTATATAAACTTGAAACTAACATCCAAAATCCAATGGCGTATAATCTAAACGATTCAATTATGATTCTCACTTTTTCTTTTGTTTGGGTATGTTATGTAATTCGCCGTTAAGTAATTAAGTAAGGGGACACTATAGTGATGAATTCCTCCTTCGACGATGTGAATTCGCAAAAATTTGCCTGAACGATATCAATAGAGTAGAAACATCAACAGGCGCAGTGGCTTAGTGGTTAGTGTGATGGACTACTAAGCGAGGGGTCCAGGTTCGAATCCCGCAAAAACCCAAATTCCAACTCAGGGTTTTTTGACTGCGCCACCTCTCGCGAACGTCTGACAAACATCCGAGAGTATAACTGTCTTGAAAGAGCTTCTCAATTATCCGTTTGGAATCGGAATAAAATTGTAGATCCCTTCCATTCGTTCCAAAAATGAAATTTCACACAAAAACGAATGGTTGTGAGAAGCTTCTCTATATATATAAAATTGTTGCAAGTGCGTTGTGACTTTAGAACTCACGAACGGCTCAACCGATTTCAATGATTTTTGGTGTGTTTTATTCGTCTTAAACCAGGGATGGTTTATGAAGAAAAAAAAGTTGGAAAATACTCAACAGGTGGCATTGAAGACACACATTTCGTTTTTCATGAGGAAAAGCACTTTGAAAAAAAATAAACTGGATAGAAATCGAGTAGTGACACTTCAAATACAAAAAAAAAATATTTTATATTTTCAAAGCAATTGTTGTTGTCAATTATTTTAATTATTTTCCAAGCAAATTGTTGTCAACAATTTTGACATTTTTTTTTTAATATAACCAATAAGTTTGTTTATGTTTACTATGTTACATTAAGTAACTTTTTGAAATGGAGTAGATACTTTTTTTAATTCATGGTTTTTGAATCCATAATTTTTGTTTGACATGTATTTTCAGGATCCTTGCATAAGTATGTGTGAGTAAGTTGAAATGTAGGGGTGATTAAGATGACGTGGACAATGATGACAGGCAATAGGAGTTGTGGAGCGTTTTGAGTTTGCACTGGTATGTTGTATTCTGCTCATTAGTGAATAGGGTTATGGGGAGCGCAACTCAAAGGTACCATAACACCTTCGGTACCGGTGTAAAGAGAGAAGGGAAAAGGCTTACCATTTACCAACCAAGTTGATAGGTGCGGCTAGTTTTCTTCATGGCTGTTAAAGTTACAAATATTTCGTCGGTCGCTGATGGACTATATTGTTAAGCATCGTGTCTTTGGTAATACTCGATGTTGGATGTATTCGATTGAATGGCAAAAAAGAGGCTTGCCTCATGCGCACATTCTCATTTGGTTAGTCGAAAGAATGCAACCAGACCAAGTTGGTGACGTCATATGTGCCGATGTTCCAGATCCCGAAACCGATCCAGACCTGCATGATGTCATAATTACAAACATGATTCATGGGAAGGTTTGAAAATGGTATCAGTATTTCACATTTTCTATTTCGTGCGAACCAAATTACAAACACATGAAAACCAATTAAACAGTCACAAGTCATTCCCAAATACATTACACCTGGCACTTACTAATAATCATTTTTAACCTTCACACTTAATATTTCCTAGGTCACAATATGCAATTTTGTATGGAAATTTTTCCATTGTGAGCTCGAAAAATTTAGTCTGGACACTAAAAATGATTATTAGTACCGCGGACTGTTACTGTTACCATCAACTTTTACTGTTAACCATCAACTTTTACGTGGGTTCTGGAAAGATAGGATACCACACTATAAGTGGTACTTTGCAAAACATAAGCGGTATAAGAAAACGATTTGTGGCACCTCCCATTCAAAATAAAATCAAGCGCTATTTCTAAAGTTGCATTAAAGTTATAATAGACATTGTCCAAATAAAGTACTTTGCAAACCTCAGCGGATTCCGCTTATCCAGAACGGCTTGCCATTGGTATTTAAGCGTCTACATAAAATAGCATGTGCATTGTGCATGCTAGAAATTATTACTTTCATTACATTAACGAATTTGGGCGGAACGAAGTTCGCGGGGTCAGCTAGTTATATTATATAGAAACATCAACAGGAATATGGTCATTGCTAAGCGCCAGCAGTTGTCTCGAGAATGGGCCGATGGGTCGTTCTGCAATGCGACTCTCATGTTCGTGGTCGATTTCAACTTCTTGACATGACGTCTCAAATCTCCGAAGAGCTATATCATAGCCCCACCGTTAATCGTTAGGTGAACGGCCTCCAAGGCTCGTTTGTGCGTGCATTGATTCCAAATATTGATTTTGCATTCTCGCATCAATTTCGCTGTCGACGAGTTATTGGCCATTGAGAAGATTCAGCAGCCTCAAACTGAATATGCATTTCGAACTCCTTCCAACAATGTGGAAGCAATGGCCCGCTCACCTCGATCATAGTCTCGCTCCCGTTGCAATTCGCACGCACATGTCACAATTATCCGAATTTTTCCACCTTTACATCGTCCAAAATCCAAATCATACGATAAAATGAAAAATTTCGTCCTATTTTTTGCGTTTTCCACTAAGAATTTTTCATTCGAAATTCGAATTTTTCCAATTTTCCGATTTTCCGCAGGGCTTTCCCAAAATTTTCTTTCGTAAAAACTTTCTCCTGGCAATTACGAACAACTGAAAAAATCGGCCCAGCCTTTCTCAATTTTTCACACCATTTTTATATACAGTACTGTCTTGGTAGCGTGAACTAATTATTGCACAGGCTGTCCATGCTAACCAGGGGTCGAATAGCTTCGTCCGTGAACGAGCATTACGAGACGGAATTTGTTTTCGTTTCACATGTAAAATCAACATAATTCCGTGAACCTATAGCTCGTTCACGGAAGTGGCGATTCGACCCCAGGTTGTTCACACTATCCAATATTTTACTCACCAAAATAAATACACTTGGACAGTTTCCGTACTTTAAAGTTTTATTATACTTTTTTTTGTTTAAAATAATGTTTAATACGTATCTGTTTTTTTTTTTTATTTGCCAGCACCATCTGCACAGCCTTTTCACTATTTTTTTTTTAAACAAGAATATCTGAATAGTCGTATTTTCTTCAGCCCACTCTATCCCCTTATTAAAAATCGGAATAGCTTCTGACGCAGACCTTATCCTTATTTTTTCTTATGGCAGAAATTGTAGATTTAGCAGCACTGTATTCCCGGGATAAAAATGATGGGGGATTCTAGTTTCTCAATAACATCACCTTTTTCTTTCAACGATAAGAATTTTGTTTTATTTTTTTTTGTTAACATTTTTGCACAGATAAAAAATAAACTGCCGAAAAACGAATGCACTAAAAAGAAACATACAAACAGGAGATAGTTTCACGTTTTCAAACGTTAATCTTTTTTTTTATTGCAATCAGTACAAACTATATGAACAAAAACGGAGTATGCGATGCAAAAATGGGAGCATAAATTTGTTTTCATGCTATCGAGGTTTTTGTTGTTCACGCTATATGTAGAGTGATCTGTATAAAACAATTGGTGTTCACGTTCAATGCCATTTAATGCAAAACAGCTGATTTTCGACCCAATTTTAAATGAATATTAATATACCTGTCAATAAGTAAGTCTCTCTCTGCTGATTTCACGATGTATATGGAAAGTGAATCGAGTATGCGAAGTGAATCCCAAATAGGCCGTATTCCACGATACCCAGTCGTTGTAAAAAATTAGTAAGTAAGAAATCGGCTTCACTTATAAAGTTGATAGTATACTTCTATCGGAGGATTCATGCCCAACCTCTTCAATTTCATTTTCTAAGAAAACACGCCCAATGAATGTAACGAGAGAGAAAGAGATGGCAATGTCGAAGAGTGTGGCCGGCTGTTTTTTCGGATGTCGGCAGTCGTAATTAAGTGGCTGAGGCGAGAGGTTGAAGCAAATAAGACATTACAAGTTTTCTTTAATTTTTATTGTTCCTTTCATAATTACTTTGATATGTTTTTGTATTAATCTATACTGTATTTGAATTAAATAAACTTAACGTTAATTGATTTGACATTTGGGGGCTCGCCCAGGATGAGCTTGAGACTGAGCTGTGTCGAATTTAAAAAAGAAGGAGTTTAATTCGCGTGTCGGTGTACTGCGTATTTCGTTAGGTGCTCGAAATCGTAAAAGGACAAAGGTGTGATTCGTGTCGTCGGAGTATTGCGCATTTGATACGGTGGTTCCAATTGTGCATCGCGAATCAAAAGGGTGTTTGACTGGTGTTGGTGGATCGTGATTGATTTGGAGTTTAAAATCGTGTGTCTTGCACAAATCAATAGAAATTGCAGTGAAATTGAGTGATTTCACTTCGTTTTGCCTCAATAGATTTCCGTTAATATTTAAATTCCTTGTGAGCTGGTAGTACAAGCGAGATGGCATCATTTATCAATGCAGTGGATAAGATGAGAGTCGATCAACTCAAAAAGGAATTGGTGAGACGGAATGAAAGCGATGAAGGAACGAAAGCAATCCTCAAGTTTC
The DNA here is from genome assembly GCA_949126925.1 of Cheilosia vernalis. Taxonomy (NCBI): domain Eukaryota; kingdom Metazoa; phylum Arthropoda; class Insecta; order Diptera; family Syrphidae; genus Cheilosia; species Cheilosia vernalis. The sequence goes on from OX421358.1 coordinate 50,787,590, forward strand.
GCTTGATGACATTGCTCGATAGCGAGTACAAGTTAAAAGGAGACGTTTCCACTCTAGAAGAGGACGATAGTGGCGCTGTTGCTGCTGAGGAGGAAGGAGAAGACGAAGACAATAACAATTTAACAAAATACGGCAGCTGTGTAAGTGGTGTTAGCGAGAAAGAGGTACAAAGGGACAAAATCGATAGTGAAGAGCACAAACCGTGCTGTTCAAAACAGATATCCTCTCGCTTCATCTCATTTCGCGATGCTGAAGAAGCAATTGACAAATACAGTGGGGATGGTTCGATTCCAATAAGAATTTGGTTAGAACAACTAGAAGAATTAAATCGCGTATTTAAATATTCCGAAGAAGAAATGTTGGTTTACGCCAAAAAACTAGTCGTTGGCGCGGCAAGACAATTTGTGCGGCTTTTGCGAGGTATTCGGTCGTGGTCGGAATTCAAAGTGGAAATGATCAAAGAGTTTGACATTCAAGTGAATAGCCGCGATATACATGACAGGTTACGAAAACGCAAATTCCGTCCGGGTGAAAATTGGCGCGAATATTTTTATGAAATGGAATGTTGGGCAGAACAAATAAATCTTGACAAAGAATCGGTAATCGGATATATCGTAAACGGGGTGAACGATTCGAGTGCGGAAAAAATAGTTCTTTATGGTGCGGTTAATTACAAGGAACTTAAAATTAAATTCGCAGAATACGATCGCTTAGTAAAGTTGAGACCTGTGTTAAAACTTAAACATAATAGTGACAAAAGTGATAGTAACAAAGGAAAGATTAAATGTTACAAATGCGGTCTTCTTGGTCACATCGCGAACAAATGTCCAGATGCAGGAAAAGGTCCTAAGTGTTTTAAGTGTGGACAGTTCGGACACATCTCAACTGGTTGCCCATTAGCGGTTCAGAGAAATCATTCTCTTTCGCAATTTTCGTATGCAAGTGACATGACATTGGTTGTAAAAATTGACGGATTTGAGATCGACGCGTTAATAGATACTGGTAGCCAAGCCAATTTAATAAGAAGTGACATTTTTTACATGTTGGGCAAATGTGAAGTCGAGGGTACGCTTAAAACATTCTCGGGCTTAGGTAGTCGGGAAGTGAAACCGCATGGCAAGGTTATCAAACACGTGGATATTAGAGGTGTGGTGTTTGAAACGTCGTTTTATATAATACCAAAAGATTGTATGCCATCAAAACTCATACTTGGACAAGATATGTTAAATAACACCGACTTCGTCATCAAAAGGGGTGAAATAACTATAAATCATTTGTCGAACGATAGTCCAAATATTTCCAGCGATGTTGAAAGCAGTAAGAGTGAAACTTTAAAAATTGAAGTAGTCGCGGGAAGAGATGAAATTGATGCACCATTAAACTACAAAGGTAAGATTCAAAATCTAATTGAGAGTTATAAGCCAAATAAACAAAATGTAAGCAGTGTACAGACGAAAATCACTCTGACGGACTCGAATCCGGTTTACATACGCGCAAGACGATTGGCTCCCCTGGAGAATAGAATAGTGAAAGAGACAATTCATGAGTGGCTGAAAGATGGTATTATTGTTCCCAGTCATTCTGAATACTCAAGTCCGGTAGTGGTCGTAAGAAAAAAGGACAATAACTATAGATTGTGCATCGATTATAGGCGTCTTAATCAATACGTGCAAAAAGATCGTTTTCCAATGCCACGCATTGATGATCAGCTGGATAAGTTGCTGGAAGCAAAAGTGTTTTCTACGATCGATTTCAAAAATGGCTTCTTTCATGTACCCTTGGACGAAGGAAGTAGAAAATTTACGGCCTTTTCCACTGTCGATGGTCACTTTGAGTTTACTAAAACTCCGTTCGGTTTGTGTACTTCGCCATCTAGCTTCTGCCGCTTCATTAATGATATCTTTTCTGACTTGATGAAAGAGGGTATCGTTGTAGTTTATGTAGATGACATTATAATACCAGCAGCGGATAACGAGGAAGGGATGCATCGTCTAACTACTGTGTTGAATCATGCAAGCTCTTATGGACTGCAAATTAATTGGCACAAGAGCCAATTTCTCCAAAAGAAGGTGGAATACTTGGGTCATGTTGTTGGGGACTCAAAGATTTATCCATCACCAGCGAAAGTTAAAGCTGTGCGCAAGTTTCCTGAACCGCAGAACGTAAAACAATTGCAAGGGTTTCTAGGCTTGGTTGGATACTTTCGGAAGTTTATTGACGGTTTCGCAGGGAAGGCATCTGCTCTGACGACACTACTAAAAAAGGATGTTCCGTTTGAATTTGGACCGCTGCAGAGACAAGCTGTTGAAAGTCTTAAGATGAGTTTGATCCAGGAACCAGTGTTGCAGATTTATGATCCTGAGGCGACGACGGAATTGCACACGGATGCCAGCAAAATCGGATTGGGAGCTATATTGCTCCAAAAACGCCAAAACCAATCCAAGTTTCATCCTGTCTATTATTGGAGTAAGTCAACATCGGATGCAGAGAAGAGATACCACTCATACGAGCTCGAGGTATTAGCAATAGTTAAAGCGTTACAGAAGTTGAGACCATACTTACTTGGTATAAAGTTTTCGATTTTCACAGACTGTTCAGCTTTTCAACGAACTGTGAGTAAAGCCGATATTCCAGACCGTGTTAAGAGGTGGACTTTGTTTATGGAGGAATTTGAGTATCGTTTAGAATTTCGGGCAAGCGATAGGATGAAACATGTCGACGGTCTCAGTCGGAATCCTGTGTTGGTAGTGGAGGACACTGTAACGGCTTTGGTGAAGCAGGCTCAGGAGAAGGATGAACGTGTTAAAGCAATCAAACTGATATTGGTCGATCAATCGTATGAAGACTATGTACTGCAAAATGGCGTTTTAATGAAGGTTGTGGATGGCAGGAATCTGTTGGTGGTGCCATCAACCATGGAGAAGGAACTTATTCGTCGAGCACATGAGAAAGGACATTTTGGTGTGAAGAAAACGGAAGAGACACTAAGGAGAGACTTTTACATCCCGAAGCTGGTTGGAAAAATTGAAAGCTGCATAAGTTCCTGCATTCAGTGTATTTTGATGAGGCGAAAGTACGGGAAGCCTGAGGGAGAGCTGCATCCTATATCGAAGGAATCTCAACCATTGGATACCTTTCACGTCGACCACGTTGGAACTATGACCGGTACAGGAAAAGGATATCAACACATTTTTGTGGTTGTTGACGGATTCTCCAAGTTTTCATGGTTGTATCCGGTTAGATCCACAGGGGTTCACGAAGTTCTGAACAAATTGGAGATGCTGGCAACGACTTTTGGATACCCAAAACGGATAGTGTCAGACCGTGGTGCTGCTTTCACATCAACAGACTTCAAGAATTTTTGTGCTAAAAATAGTATTGATCATGTGGAGGTAACAACTGGAGTAGCAAGAGGTAACGGCCAAGTTGAGCGTGTCAACCAAGTACTCATTTCGGTCTTAAGGAAGTTGTCAATCGAACATCCGGAAAAATGGTTTAGATATGTGCCCCGAGTTCAACGTTGTATAAACTCGACGTTTCACAGCAGTGTAAATACAACACCGCACAAAGTTCTGACTGGTGTACATATGCGGAATGGCGACGACGGTGTTATTCTGGAAGTTCTTCAGAGTGAGCTCACCAAACAGTTCACAGACAATCGCTCCGAGGACCGACAAAGAGTGCGGGAGTGTATAGAACGGGCGCAAGAACAACAAAAGTTACAGTATGACAAACATCGTAAGGATGCTCATCAATATTCTGTGGGTGACATTGTAGCAGTAAGGCGTACGCAGTTTGGGAGTCACTTAAAGCTCCGCAACCGGTTTTTTGGCCCGTACAAGATTATCAAAACAATGGGCAATGAACGTTACGAGGTAGAAAAGATAGGAGTCAGTGAGGGACCATACCACACCTGTTCTTCAGCAGATAATATGAAGCCGTGGCAGTTCGATTCATCGGGGTCCGATGAGCAGTAGGAATGGCCGTGTAACGAGAGAGAAAGAGATGGCAATGTCGAAGAGTGTGGCCGGCTGTTTTTCGGATGTCGGCAGTCGTAATTAAGTGGCTGAGGCGAGAGGTTGAAGCAAATAAGACATTACAAGTTTTCTTTAATTTTTATTGTTCCTTTCATAATTACTTTGATATGTTTTTGTATTAATCTATACTGTATTTGAATTAAATAAACTTAACGTTAATTGATTTGACATGAATTTTCTGCTTCGACACGTAGTTTCTTAGTATGGATTTAAAGAAGAGAGAATTAAATAGTTGTATTGGATGTTTGAAAATAGTTTTTTTTTTATGTTTTTGTAAGATACAAGAAGACTTTAGTTTTGTTATCATAATGTTGTATTAAAAAAAGCCGAGTGTAATTATATGATTGTTATTCTATTTCGCAATTTGTTTTTAACTTTTTTTACAGGTACATTAAAAAATTAATTGAAGATACAAATGTTGGAGAAGAAGGCTTGAAATTGATTCAATATTGCTGTTGGGAAAACCCACACTTTTCTCGATGTATATTAACGGAACTCTTATGGCAATGTGGTTTCGCGTATTGCCAAGATATGCGGCATCATACAGATTTATTGCTCCATGTTCTACTGATAGAAGACACATGGCAAAATCATCGAATTCACAATGCCTTGATGGGTGTAGCAGAAGAGCGGGGAGGATTACTTGAGACTATTCTTAAAACCAAAACTCATTATCAAAAAAGAGCATACCAAATAATCAAATGCTTAACGCAACTTTTCCATAAAAGCCAGGTAGCACTTACTATGTTGAATTCCAATCAACATATTGCAAAACACTGGGTTATGGCTGTGGAATGGTTGCAGGAAGAACTCGACAAACAAAGAGGAATTGGATGTCAATATAACTACTCTTGGTCACCCCCTGCTCAAAGTAATGATAGCACTAATGGTTACATTTTAGAGAGGTCACAATCTGCTAAGAATACCTGGTCATTGGCTTATGAATTATGCCAAGAAGAGGTACTTAGATTGAGTAAAATTTAAATAAAATCTCACTATATTTAATTTTCAGGAGCAAGATGAAATAAATGAGTCTGACACTGATATAAAGAGCGGAGGCTCAATCACACAGTCGTATGTTTTGGAAAACTCTGCTGTTAATTCAGATATGATAGCAGTTACTACGTATTCTTCGAAAGAGCTTCGAAGTTCGAGCTCTCAAAAATTGCAGCCCTGCATACTAGCCGAAGATGTCCCTGAAGCATTGAATGATGTGAATATCGAAGAAAATATCAGTTTAAATGACGAATACAGTCTTAACTGTGTATATACTAACTTAAATGAACTTAAGCTGTCACCAAAAGCGGTAAGTAATATCTTATATTTATATATACCTACGAGACTGGCTTGTGGTCGGCAATGGACCCTACCTTTTATAAGTACATACAATGTAATACTAAAAAACGTACCACAATTTTCAATATTTATGTTTTTTTTTATAAACGAAATAACGACATCTAGATATCGGAAAAATACGACCATTCGAAAAATTGTTTTATTTATGATTTACATTTTTATACGTCACTATGTTCGCTTGCATGGCAACATCATTGAAACGAAAGTAATTGGTCAACAACCTTCCAGATATATGCCGTGGAATTAAAATTATACAATTGCTTGGAAAATAAGTTCAAATCTAAGATGATTTATATTTGAATACTTACTATGGTAATATGGCAGCGAAAAAATTCATGTCAGCAAATTGCTTTCAATTAAGTGATAAGCATTTGGTATGGGGAATTCTTAACTTCATTTTAGCCGCCTTAATGGCAACATATACGCAAGATTTTGAACTTTTAAGAATACGTAGTAAGAGAAAGATATTGTATTCGTACAAAATTTGGAAGTCAAAATATTAGTCATTACGTCATTATGACGATAGAGGATCTCAAAAACGTTGGTCCCGTAACTCTGTCCGTATCTCCCGAAACCTACAACATAAACGACTGGCCGGATTTGGTTTAAACTTAAGATTTACAGTGGTACTTACCATATAACATTCTCGAACCAGTTTGATTTGCTCGAAAACAGCTGTAACAATTTTAACCTAAATTGACATTTAAGCTTTAGTAGGTGAGGTTAACATGACTTCATACCTAACGAATAACGGCACTTTTGAAAATTAAGCTTATCTCAAAAACGGTCCATAGTATTGTAACAAAAATTCATTCCTGAGGTAATATGTTAATTTCTAACTTCAAGCAAACTTCGTTTTTCTCCAAATTATCGTACAATAGATTTTTGAAAAATGGCGCTTTAATTAAAAGTGTGTATTTTGTTAGTTAACATGAATAAAATAAATTCTTGGAGTAAAATGTATGTTTTCTATTTACTGCGTATATTTTTGTAATATTCTCAATACCCTACTTCCAGTAAAACTACTATTAAGCTACGCAAAACTTCCTTTTAGCAAATATTATCCACTTCTTCTTTTTTTAACCATATTGAATATGCTATTGAATATGCACTTTAAAATATTCCAAGCACTTGAAGCCTTACACAATCAGAAACTCCCACATCTGCACCCCCACACACGTCCATCGAATATTGTTTATAACTGCTAGTTCAAATTAATAACAAATCTCCAAAATCTTGCATATAAATATGTAAGAATATCAGTTTAATATGAAAACTACTTTCAATCATAGACATCTTAAGCCAGCGTTGCTAAAATATTCCAGTCAAAAAGAAAAATATTCCCTAAAAGATCAGGGGCCCTACTCTGTATTTCGTTCCGAAAGTGAAAATTTTCAAAAACGAATATTTCGTACTCTCTATTTCTAAAGTGGAAAGAAATTTACTACTTTTGGAATGACAATTCCGAAAGTGGAATTTTCGTACCTGGTAACTCGTTTATGAATGTCGAAAGCATTCGAAAACGGAAAATTTGTTTCTACAACCAATGTGATGACGGAAATGACGACGAATGTCTTCAAATGTATGTTTTTTATAGATAAATATAGATTATAAACTTAGTTTTAATAACAATTCAAGCAAATAAATTTAATTATAGTGAATCTTCGAGCAGAAAAATGGACACAAAACAGAATTTTTGAATTAAATATTCACGTTCATACGAGAGACTCCATACATGTGAATCATGTGCTGCACCACCGTGCTTTGCATTTACTGCCCGTATGAACAATTTCATGGTCACATATCTATAATTTGTAAAGGCACTTTCATTGTTTTAAGAAATCATGAAGGTTATGTTTTTTCTTACGTTTTATTTCACTCATTTTAAAATTTATATGTTTTGGACACAATACTTTTACTATCGCACTGCAGACATTTGCAACAGCACTTGATGTTGTTTGTTGTGCTAGTTTCAAGATAGTTGGAACTGCAGTTGATCTTAAAAAGCGTTCTTCGAAAGGAGAAAGTTCTGAACAAAACTAAAATAATAAACAATAGTTAAGTAGTGAAATGAATCTTTGCCACCAATACCTAAAATTTTACATTTTATCACACATTTTCAGTATATTTGATTTGTCCCGTATAATTTTTCGTTCAATTCGTTCTTTATTATTTTCTGCATCCTTCCAAAGTGCAACCGAATCCATTTTTTTGTTTTATTTTTCTTTCAAAATCGCAATTTTGCCTTATCCGCCTTGTTTGTTATTTGTTTTGAATTCTTGATTTGGCAGATTTCATGAGAACTAATTCGAGACTCGAAACAACCAATCCGTAAAAGGGAAAAGTGTTTTTTTTCCGTTCCGAATGTTTAACAGAGTACAAAATCAAAAGCGGAACGAAAAGCACTTTCGAATAGAAATGACTTTCGGAACGAAATACAGAGTAGGGCCCCGGAAATCAGAAACTCTGCTTTCTACTCAAGAATCTTGTATAGTGTAAGAGTTTGTAACGGTCAGTACAATGTCCTTCTACCCTATAAGCCAGCCAGTCATACAAAACAAGCTAAATTAAATTAAGCGAAATGGGAAGAATTGGTAGTATGGAAAGGGAAAAAAGTAGACTACGGGGAAAATAAGGAGATATCGTTCAGACCTACACGCTCGAAGATCCTGCCTCCGACGACCCTCACTATCAACATCCTCGATAACACTGATACCGCCGAGCTTTACCCTCCCCCATTTGGCGAACCTATGCCACTCGCCCTCCCTCTGGGTTATTCTAATAGGTCATGATGACCAAAGTCCACCACATTAAAATACGCGGGATACCGACCAATGTTATATACAGTGAAGTCTCACTTATATGAACTAATGATTGTTGGGCTAGTTCATATAACCGAAAAGTGTATATATTGGAACTATGTAGCAAAAAATATATTTTATTGAAACGGTTAATGTAATGAAATTAAATTACATATTACAATACAGAAAATAATTCGTTTTAATTTTGTTGAGCTAAACTATAACGTTAGTATTTTTTACACAAAAAAAAAAAAACAAATCACCACCGAACCGATGTTGCTTCTTCGAAAATGAGCACTAACTGAATTGCACGTCCAAATACAAATACATAAGTAAAATAAAACGTAAAAAAATCTGTCTAGACAAAATAACTGTTTTTACTTCAGAAAAATGTTAACACAAATTCACTTATATGACACTGCAGTACATTTATAAGAGTATCAGTTCATATAACTGAATTCCAGTACAAAAATTCTGTGGTTCATATATTGGAATAATTCATTTAACTGAGAGTTCATATAAGTGAAACTTCACTGTATATATATACAAGTACATGTTCATCACAACAAATTATTATTAGATCCTCTTTCCTGTTCCTGCATGCATTCACAAAAGACTGCATGCATTCACAAAAAACTCTCTTGTCGGAGGAGATTCTGGAGAATCATACGGCAGGAATGCAGATGCTATAACAAAACCTGCAATTTATGCGCTTGAACTCCGTGCCGCACCAGGATACAGGACACAATTTTTTCGCTGGTTTGCACATATGCTACTTGGGAGTACTCTAATATTTACTCTAAAGATCTATGGCGCATCTGGGCTACATCAAACGAAGGTTCAATTGAATCACCCTCAGATTTTCTCGGTACGAAACGTCCAGCCCTATCTATTATGAAAACTACTACTAATTCGTCGCCCTAACGGGTGGCTTTCCATGTTGAGTCTTTTCGATGATCCTTGGAATTTAACGAAAGCTACGTCAAAGCCGCAAAAGAGGGTATCTCCTGCTTGGCTCCAACAATTTTGCTGTCGCCATATCTGCCTATATGAATAAGCCTCTATTTAGAAGTGTCCTTCACACAGTAATGTTGAAGGCGTAGTCTGGCAAGGATGACCTCTTTGCTCACGGGTTGATCGGAAACGAAAATTATCAACCTTTCCACATCCTTAAGCATGTAAAGCCTGTATATTTTAAGGTTTTTTCCCTCCCACAGGTTGGTCATCTTGCCTATAGTCTCACCCTTGGTTTCTTGGGTACCCCATCTTATGGCTATAATCCCTGCATTGCCGATGTCACCTGCATTTGTTGAAAGTATATCCAGGGCCCCAAGAAGTCACCTTTTCTTTGGAGTTTTTTTTTTTATTATTTAATTCGCAGAGACAAAACCGGAAGGGGTATTCTGTGAGTGTCGTGTTACCAGGAGAAGGCAGTAATACAACCGACCTTGCCTGGGCATCGGAGGGGACTGTAAGATTAACCACTTCCTGACCATTGGCACGGATACCTCAACTTAAAATGTGATTTTTACTGGGGCTTACTGCCGGGCACCTTATAAATGAATAGGTAGGGTTGTTTCTAGTTTCGGTCTAGAGGCAATTTATTGGATGAACGCATTCAAGGAGTTGTCTTGCAACCGGCCGTATGTTGTTTACGTATCCGACATATCTCGTATACTTACTACGAAATAATATTCTATGGACGCTGTCAGCACCTTTTGCGCACAGCCACAGCGGAAGTGGCATATCCAAGGAACGAGTTACTTGGTGAGCCAAAATCTATAAAGTCGCAACTACGCATTGAATTCAATTTAATTCAAAAAGAGATTCATTCTTTCAATAGAATTGATTGATTTTCGAAAGGGATATTATATACATTAATATGCAAATGATTCTAATATAGCGGATGTGTGCGAACGGTACATTTTCTTAAGTGAGAAGTTTGTTTACAAAACTTCAACAAAGATTTCTATTTTATCAATATTTTTATTAATATATGCATATATTTTTGTTTACTTAATTCCTTTCTTGTTAAGAAGAGGAGTAAGAGAAATAATCGTACAATTTAACAATGCATTTTTAAACACTACAAAACATTTAATCGAGCAATTCACTTTATTACAATACATAAACTGACTAAGAAGAAACGTTAACCAAATTAGATAGGTATGCAACATATAACATGGAATACAGTTTAATTTTTCTCGTTTTAGATTCAGATTATTTAATGTTTTTTTTTTCTTCTTTTAATTGGTATTATATTTAGGTTTTAGTTTTGATTACATATATATATATATCAGCGGCGTCGCGTGAATTACTTAGATGGGTGTGCAATTCTTTAAAATTATATATTTTATAAAAATACGGATTTATTTATTGTTTTCTTAATTAAAATAAAAAAAAAAAAACAATAAAAAAACTCCATTGTTCAAATTAATAATAGGACAAAAAAAAAGAAGCAAAAGCAATGCACGAAACTGCAGCCACTTATACTACCTAAACGAAAAGCAAAATTCGTTCATTCATTCATCGCGATCGACTGTCGTGCACTCCTTTTTTTTGCACGAGCGTCGATGTATTGCATGTATATTTGACTTATGACGCTTTACGGAAACAGAACAAAACAAAAGAAAATAATGAATTTTCCGTGTGCACAGAAAACGAGTGCACGAGTTCACTACAAGTTCATCAAAGTAAAGCGACATTAGCAGGTAGCAGGTACGGCCGGCGTGCGGGTGACGAATGACGATGGGGATGAATTCTTGTAGCTGAAGGAAGGTATATAGTTCGGAGTTGGATGAATTTATTTGATGAATACGTGCACAGCCAGATTTCGTGCGAGTTTATTGTTTTTCTCTTTGTTTCTCAACGATGAAGGAATTTTGAAAGAAAAATTAGGAAGGATGAATATGAGTATTATTATAGTAGGCTGTGTGATGGAGGTTTTATGGGATGTGTAAAGTGTAATTGAGCACATCATATTTATGTGTGTTATTATTATTTGAGTGTTCGATGAGTGATTTTTTTGGTTAGATCAGGGTGTGCAATGCACACCTTGCACACCCTGACGAGACGCCACTGATATATATATATATATATATTTATTTATTTTTTTTTTTTACACACAATACAGGTATCATATACATATCTATTCCTTCGACTACTAACTAGTTTTGTTGGCATTAATTTTTCTTTTTGTTTTTTTTTTATATTATAGGTATATTTGGTTTATTTCGTAAATGTTATTCACAACCGATATTCCTTCGATTCACTATAGTTATCTTATATTATTTAGCCTATATTTAATAATTGCGAGATTTAGTAGGGGCATTTAAAGGATTAAAATCACTACTTATGCTTTCGTAACTTGTTGCTTGTACATACGTATGGCACATTCATCTCCTTTAACTACTGAAGCTTTCGTTATCCGATGATGTACATACATAACAAATCCTTTATTATTAATGCTAAAACTAATGCTCGCGTGATTCGTTTATGCAACTAAAGGATTAAAATCCACCATCACAATGTTCCTTCGTAATGTGTTGCCAAGTACAAAAATCATTTTTTAGCTACTCAATGTTTCACTACTTGATTATACAAATGTACCACGAATCCTACCGACTGCGCCAGTTACGAGCGGCCACGACCGACCGAACAAAAACAAACAAAACATTTAACAAAAACAATGATGTATTTTATTTGAATTGTATTTTAACACTATTTGTGGCATCTTGTGCTGTTTACTCTTGCTGCTGGTTGCATTAGTCTAGTCCTCTCACTGGATTAAGCAAATTCAGCTCAAGAGTGCCGCTCTGCTCTCGTTCTCGGATCTCCGTTAAGATGATGTTGATCGCTGTCGCTGATGATAACGTAGCTCGCGCTTAGATGTTTACACATCAAAAAAGTTTGTTTGATAAACGTGGATGTGGCCGCTGATTACAATGACCTACGCATATCTGTGAAATATGTAAGTCTCAAATAATTACATTTTTGCTTATTACTTTCGTTATACGAATCACAGAATAATGATTGATACATCAATCTTTTCACCGGGAAATGTACTAATCGAAGAATAAAGTCATATTCAAATTTAAAATTTTTCGTAGCAATATGTGTGAAAACCATAAAAAATGTTTGTTTTTAGTTAAAAAATCATATAAAATGGGTTTAAAGGACCAATAACGGACTTGGGATACTAAAAAGTAAAAACCATTTGTCATAAATAGCCAAATAACTCAACTTCTCAGTCTGGCTGCTGCCATTTCGCTTTTACCATTTTCTATATTTACCTGTCATAAATTCTCAGTCTGGATGCTGCCATTTCGCATTTACCATTTTCTATATTTATCGTTACTGGAAATTCGAAAAAGGCGAAGAACAAAAAATTAGAATGGAGAAAAAAGAAGCGAGAGAAGACTGTAATTTTAAGCAGACAAGCAGATGAAAAATCGTGGTTATAATAAAAATAATTTATTTAAAGCTTAAAAACTGTTTTCTTAAATCTTTGGTCACAAAAAGTAGTGACATTTCTTAAAATTACATTTCACAAAAGATAAAAATTGATAAACACGCATATGCGACATGCCGACAATACGTTCTCCGGTTGATAAAAGCGAAGAAAGAATAGACACGTCTCAAAATGGCGACCAGAATCTAGACGAACCACAAGGTCTACATGTGCAGTTCCAACAACCATCGCATGGCCAACACCAGTAATCTCATCCGGAAGAGGAACAACATCCAGGAAGACGAAGTCCAGCGAAGTGCAGGGGGCAGATTCTGTAAGGCGAAACGATCAAACGTTTTCGTGTGCACGAAGAAAGTTGCTTGTGTAACATATGGCCAATCATTCGTGCGCACGAAAACGTTTGATCGTTTCGCCTTACAGAATCTGGCCCCAGCATTATGTAAAGAACGGGGTATGTAGAAAATGGTTTCATTATATATGCGTTAATTTAAGTAATAGGCGGGATGGGGAGTTGAGTAAATAGTTTTGTGACGATTGTTCACTTGGGCATGCGAGAAAGGTTGACTCGAGTGCTTACCAGCATACAACCAAAGACAAATAGCTGCACGAAAAATCTTCAGCACTCTTCCAGTATTTAATGGCGAAGCAGAGGAATGGCCGTTATTTAAAAGAATGTTTGAACAATCGACGCAAGAATGCGGTTTTTCAAACGAAGAGAATTTGATGCGACTCCAACAATCTCTCAAAGGGAAAGCAAAGGCTGAAGCATCTTGTCAACTATTTGAACCCTCATGTGTGCCCGATATTATTGAATGATTAAAAATGGCATTTGGACAGCCAACAATAATTCTGAACACACAGATTGGCAAGATAAGTAAACTTCCACCGTTGAGGGGAGATAAGCTGGAATCAGTAATTCAATTTTCGACAGCAGTGACAAACATGAATGCAGTAATGAAGGCATCGGGATTGGAAAGTCAGTATCACAACCCATTGCTACTCAAATTGAAGAAATTAAGCAACGATATGAAAATGAAGTGGGCTTCATACGCTTATGAAAATAATGTGTGAGTTCTTGCGTTTGGTGTTTGGTTAAAATTAGAAGCTAGAAAAGTATATTCGGTTTTGCCGTCTACATCGTTTGATAGATCTGATAAGACCTCTCGTAAGGAAAGTCGAATCAATATACACATTGAAAATAAGCAATCTACTGTGTGTGTAGTATGTAAAGGTAAATGTAAATCTGTAGAGTCTTGTGAAGTTTTTCAAGAGTTGTCTCCTAAGTGGGATAAAATGAAAGAGCTAAGGCTATGCCGGCAGTGTTTAACTGCCCATAGGATGAAATACCCGTTCGTATGTAAGAAGGCAGTGAAATGTAATGTAAGCGGTTGTAGTCGTAAGCATCACCCACTTATGCATCCGGATACAATTTACCAGTAGCAGAGACTTTACAAAATAGTCATGTTAGATTGGACGATGAATTCGAGTTTCAATACATGGCAGTAATATTGCGAAACGGAAGCAAAAGATTAGAAGTAATGGCTTTTATTGATGGTAGACCTAGCGGTACACGAATTGAAGAGGATGTAGCTGAGCACTTGGGTTTAACAGGTCCCAAGGTAATTCTAAATATAAAATGAACATCAAACGTGCGGCGCCAAGAAGAGTCAGCAAAGGTATCAGTGCTAATCTCCGGTATATACGACGGTGCTAAAGAGTATGAAATTCCTGAAGCTCACACAATAAAAGAACTCAGTTTGCCTAAGCAAACATTAAATTATGAAGAGCTGGCGAAGAAGTACGATCACCTTCGGGGCTTACCAGTGCGTTCATACTCATCAATACAACCAAAAATGATGATAGGACTCAGTGATTGGCACTTAGCGGTTCCCAGTAGGACGCGATTAGCTGGTCACAATGAGCCCGTAGCTACAAAGTGCGAATTGGGATGGTCAGTTTTTGGGTCAAAACGATCGTCTAATTATGAGAGCATCAACTACCACATCGAAGAATATCGTGAACCCGGTGATGATGACCTACATGAAATGATGAAGCAGTTTTTCGCCATTGAAAGCTTGGGAGTTAAAGTTCCAAAGTATGATTTGGCTTCCCAGGAAGAACGAAGGGCAAAATCAATAATGGAAGATACAACTAAACTCGTAGGTCAACATTTTGAAACAGGTCTATTGTGGCGTTATGATGAGGTGGATCTACCGGATAGTCTATTTATGGCAAAGCACAGACTTAAGACGTTGAATCGAAGATTGGAGAAAAATCCACGATTAAGAACAGAAATGCAGAAACAAATAGCTTCTTACCTCAGCAAAGGGTACATTCGAAAATTGTCCATGAAGGAGGCGCAAGAGAATCATCAACACGTTTGGTATCTTCCTTTGTTTCCCGTTAGTAATCCAAATAAACCGGGCAAAGTAAGGGTGGTTTGGGACGCAGCAGAAAAAGTTAATGGTATCTCTTTGAATTCATTTCTGTTAAAAGGACCAGATCAGCTTTCATCGTTGCTTGGCATTCTTCTTCGCTTCCGAGAAAATGCGATAGCCATAAGTGGAGATATTTCCGAGATGTTCCATCAAGTCAAGTTGATAAAGGAAGATCAGCACGCTTGTAGATTTCTATGGAACGATCGAGAACATGAGGAGCCAAGCGTATATGTTACCCAGGTCATGACATTTGGTGCAACTTGTTCGCCGAGTAGTGCACAATACGTAAACAATCTGAACGCTAAACGACGGCAGTAAAGGCGATTTTGGAAAATCACTACGTCGATGATTTACTTGACAGCGCAGGCACGATTGCTTCTAATCACACTAGCTAAACAGATTAAGCACATTCATTCAGCTGGAGGGTTTCATATACATAAATGGAAATCTAATTCTCGTGAAGTGTTGTTGGCACTAGAAAGTTCACATGGAGATGCAACTGAGCTTGTCGATTTAAATAAGGAGGTTGATCTGAATACTGAAAAGGTTTTAGGTATGTGGTGGAATACAGAATCAGATTCACTCACATTTTCACTCAAATTTAATAAGGGCAGGAGAGGTGTCTTAAATGGTCAAAGTAAACCAACAAAACGGGAAGTTTTAAGAATTCGTATGTCCATATTCGATCCGCTCGGTTTAATTGGTCATTTTACGAGTTATTTAAAAGTCCTGATGCAGGAGATATGGCGTTCAAAAGTAAACTGGAACGAAGAGATTGAGGATGAGCAACATAACCAGTGGTTGATATGGCTCAAAGAACTTTATGAAGTAAAAAGCATATTATATATTCCCAGATGCTACTCAACGAAATTGTCAATATGGAAAGAGTGCGAAGTACAGCTTCATATTTTTGTGGATGCGAGTAAAGACAGTAGTGCAGCAGTCGCATATCTGAGAATGCAGTCTGACGAAATCATATCATGTTCGTTGTTAGGATCCAAAACAAAGGTGGCTCCTATTAAACTTACATCGATTCCGAGATTGGAGCTTATAGCAGCGTTTGGAGCCAGACTTGCACAAACTATTCGGCGATCATTGACCAATCCCGTAACCAACATTTTCTACTGCTCCGGTAACTGTTCTCAGATGGTTGAGATCAGGTGCTAAGGCAACCAAAGGACAGTTTGTCGCTTTCAGAATAGCTGAAATACAAGAAACTAGCAATATTAGCAATTGGCGATATGTACCTTCAGACCTGAATGCAGCTGACGATGCTACTAAATGGAAGAAGGGGCCTTCACTCAAAATGGACGATCGTTGGTTTACAGCACCAAATTTCCTGTATGCTGATGAGGTTGATTGGCCGCAAGATATTTCTCTGCAAAGGAACCAGGATCCCGAGGTTATTGAGGCACGAGTTATAGCGTTCGTGTATAGATTTATCAACGTGACAAAGAAACCGAATAAAATTAAATACACGAAATTTCTTCTATCATGAGTACAAGGCTGCTGAGATCTGCTTATTTAAATTAATCCAGAGTGATGAATTTGGAAAAGAAATCAAGTTTCTAAATAAACAATACGACAAGTTATCTACCACTGATGTACCAACGCAGGGTAACAATGATATTTTTTTGTTAAAACCTTATATGGATGCGGATGGAGTACTCAGATCAAAGAGCAGGATTGACAAAACGAACTGCGTTAGCATAGCAACAAGAAGACCTATAATTCTGTCACAACATCATCACGGGACAATGTTATTGGTGCGCGATTACCATGAACGGTTTCGTCACATAAACCATGAAACGGTGGTCAATGAAGTTAAAAAAAAGTTTTATGTTCACATAGAGATTGCGTACAGTTGCAGCACCGATTCCTTTATTTTATGCTATCGAAATTTTATAAGCCGTAGAGGACCTGTACAGAAAATGTTTAGCGATCGAGGTACAAATTTTGTTGGGGCAGAAAAGATCTTGAAAGAAAACAAATTGATTCGCGTTCTATAGCTGCTAAATTTGTAAGATCAAACTTCGAGTGGTATTTTCATCCGCCTGGGTCGCCTCATATGAACGGGTGCGTCGAACGTTTAGTTAAATCTGTAAAGATTGCTTTGTATGCTGTAAGTGACATTACCACCTACAAACCGAATGATGAGCTATTTCGAAGTTATTTGATGGAAGTCGAGGATATGATCAACTCGAGACCTTTAACATATCTCATTGGACAGCGAGGAATCCGAAGCATTAACACCTAACCATTTTTTGCGGCAACTAGCAGGAGAATCTCAACCAACACCCATCGAAGATGTTGATGCCGACGCCAAACTTTACAAAACAAACTCATTAATGTCTCAACTGTATGCTAAACACTACTGGAAACGATGGATAAAAGAGTATTTGCCGACGTTGACGAGGAGGGAAAAGTGGAACCAATTAGTTAAACCCTTAAAGAACGGCGATATAGTTTTAATCGTCGACGAGAGATGTCCACGGAATCGTTGGCCGAAGGGAAAAATAGTGCAAGTAAACATGTCAAAGGATGGCCAAGTCAGAAGCGCTACGGTTAAAACTATGGATGGTATTTATGAGAGACCAGCTGTTAAACTAGCTAAGCTGGATGTCAATTAAGAGGGAGAATATCATAAATAGCCAAATAACTCAACTTCTCAGTCTGGCTGCTGCCATTTCGCTTTTACCATTTTCTATATTTACCTGTCCTAAAAACTCTGTGTCTGGCTGCGGCCATTTCGCATTTACCATTTTCTATATTTACCGTTACTGGAAATTCGAAAAAGGCGAAGAACAAAAAAATTAGAACGGAGAAAAAAGAAGCGAGAGACGACTGTATTTTTAAGCAGACAAGCAGACGAAAATCGTGGTTATAATAAAAATAATTTATTTAAAGCTTAAAAACTGTTTTCTTAAATCTTTGGTCACAAAAAGTAGTGACACCATTCATATTATCTTATACCGCTACTCACGACAATTGATATACATATCTATATAAATTGTTGAGGTTTCGTTACGTACCTACTCCCTACTCGCGGACAAACAACATTTTTTCTCTTTTATAGATGTTAATGTAGAGAAGAGAAGAGATAGTGTTTTTGATTGAACAGATAAATTGGTGTTTGCATTCATTCATTAGTAAATAGTAAGAGAAATATGTATACATATTGTAATGTACAAAGTTTCGAACTCGAGATTTTAATCAATTCTGACATTACTCCAAAAGTATACAGTCTAAACCTCTGGACATATTTGTTTCAAACTTCGGATTCGGAGTTTGTGGGCTTACAGTTTAGGGC
The DNA here is from genome assembly GCA_949126925.1 of Cheilosia vernalis. NCBI lineage: Eukaryota > Metazoa > Arthropoda > Insecta > Diptera > Syrphidae > Cheilosia > Cheilosia vernalis. The sequence goes on from OX421358.1 coordinate 50,806,003, forward strand.
CATCTTTTTTTTGTACGTTATCCGTATTAATGGTACTTCCCATATAACCTTTTTGAATAAGTTTGATTTTTTTTTTCGAAAACGGCTCTATCGATCATAACCAACATTAATACATATAATCTTAAGTAGGCGAGGTTAACATTACTGCATCGCCAGTTTTTCGCTAAATATAAAATAACGGTACTTTTGAAAATTGGACTTTGATGGTTTCAAAATTATTACGTCATATATTTACCTACGTGAAGTTAGCTCGCACTTTTTCTATAATGAAAAACGTGAAATGCAGTTCGATAGACATTCGTTTGTAGTTGTTTGTAGAGAATTTTTTTTCGTTTGTAGTTCAAAGGTTAGAAAGTTAGAACCATTAGAAAGAAATTTCAGCCCGCACTTTTGGCTTTTTGAAACAAAAACTAGCAAGTTGCGTTTGAAATCGTTTTTAGTTGTTTGTAGTGAAATGCTTTTTTAAGAGAAATGCCTTATTTCCGAGATATAAGGACATTTGTGTTTGCACCTGTAACTCCGAATTTACAAAAGAGAGAAATAATTGGTGCATAAAGCATATCCTAACTTAAATAACTGCATTTAAAATTTCTGAATTCACTTAAGCGTTGCTTAATAAAAAGCAATCAAAGTCAAAAAACGCATCCCTTTAGATTTGCATCCATATATGGGCTTCCCAATAACAACTAAACAACGGTAAACACATTTTCGCAAAGCACTCATCAGTGCCCATCCTCATGAGTCACTACTTGTCAATTAGCAACAACAACCAATCAATAAACCCCGATTTTATTCAACAATTCTTTCTATTCCTTCGAATAACATTAAAACCTTACTCCTTTGAAACAATTTATAACAACAAAAATGCAATTTCTGCAAAGCCTGTATTACTGACTATCTAATCCAATTCAAATTTTGTGATTTTATTACAAAGAAAAAAAAAATAAATGAAACTTAATGAAACACTACTTCGTCATATAAACTCATATCCATATTTCAGTTATTAAGCAACTCAAAATAGTGAAATTTTTTTTTTCTAATGCTTTCTGTTAAATGTATATAAAGGAGCAAAAAAAATACCTCTTATCAATAGAACGATTTATTGAAAATTTAAAAAAATGGTTGAAATCTTCCCAGACTGATTTAAGGGGACGGATATTTCAAATGCTGGACAACTACAAACGACAAAAACTATTTGGTTGTTAGAAAGCATGTGTGCTCTATCTAATAAAACCTTAAATGTCGAAATTGACCAAACCAAAAAGAACTTACATATATGCAATTTAAGCAGGCGATATAAGACCGCGTTATCTTCGAAACGGTACATTGCCGAGTGATGAAATTTCCTATTTCAACAGTTTTCCACCTCACCAATCTAATAAAACAAAAATTGTACCAATCGGCCTAACGGTTTGTGATTTATATGCAATTTAAGCGAAATTGCAGCTTAATTTTTTTTGTGAAGTTAGCCTTAAATTAGATAGGATTTTGGTAGCAATAAACCTGCGTCAGTAGCTTTTCTTAAGGCAAATATATATACTGACAGATGTAAGGGGCTTTTTTTTTTTTTTTTTTAGATGTAAGGGGCTTATTTTCACTTTGGGGCGCGAATAGGACAAATCTTGTATTTTTATAATATGATGTTGTTTTATTGATTTCGGGCAATTCGTGAAGGAGGCTAGTGGCTAGGAGTTATTTTATTCTTTTTGGCCCGAGGGTCAGAAAGCGAGACTTCCGAGACCTGAGGCCATACTGAAAAGCGACACAACACTACACTCAATGTTACAATTACCCAGTTATTTAAGAGTAAAAGGGGAAAGCAAAGTGGTTGTTTTTTTGTTTTTTAGAGAGTGATTAGAGTACTTGCGCACGGAAGAGAGAAGTCGATCGACAATGATGCGTACAGCAAAAATTGGTATCTTTGTTAATACAAATCTTTTCTATTCGTTTATTTTTAGGTTAAAAAGTCGAGCGGAAACACAGTTACAACGCTTCCACTGTTTACACCACCATCGGACCAGATGCCATGTTTACAAACCTCTACAAATATGTCATTGAGTTTAAATAATACGTTGAATAAAGAAAATATTGAAAGCACCGACGGAACATAAGATTGGTGCGTCGTTGCTTACATGAATTCATATATAAGTTATAGGGAATGTAATGTACAATTTTATGTTTTCATATTATCAAAATAAAAATCAATCTAAAATAACGGAAAGTATAATAAAATTAATGAAAATAATTGAAAAAACAAAAACGTCGCCTGCGTAAATAATTTACTAGAATTTTAGCAATTAAATAATATTTAAAGTTGATTTTTTTATTATTGGGCACTGTATAAAAATACTCCTACTTTCAAAATAAGTAATTATATTTATATTTAGTTATACATAGGTTTTTTTTGTGAGATTCTGAAATGCTATTAATTGTCCAATGCATTATATAACCGCTTCAGTGAATCTTTTAAAATATATTATCGTTTTTTAATACTATTGAACTTTTATTTTAATAATTCCTGTTTTAATTGGACGTGTTGATCATTAAGCAGTAACATATCATTTGATCTTTTTTTTTTTTTTGTTTCTTATTAAAACAACAGTAGAAAAAGAATGCAATTATTATTATTATTATTTCTTTTTTTGTTGGCTTATTGAACAGAAATCACATTTTTGTATAGAAAATAATAATTTAATTTCAATAACCGCAAATGAGTATTACGAGTATATGCTGCCTTTTATGCTTGTTAATACAAGACGCGACGGTACAAATGTGGTTGCTGTAGCAATCTCGAGAAATCATTTAAGATTTATTCGATTGATTCTCAGATTTGCTTCAGATTTACCAATACAAGTGCGTTTGAATTTGACAACTGGTAGAGTTTGTTTACATTTTCGTGAAGTGACTGCTGCAAGGAAAGGTATATCAGCGGGTCGATCTATTTTTGTAAATTATTTATGTTTTATTATTTGGAAATAAATCGGGACTCAAATTTTTAATATTTTAATATAAAATTTATAAATGAATGGAAAACGCGTAGAAAAGTATCGAAGGATACACAACACAAAAAAGAGCAAGTGACGTTTTTATGTTAGATTAGACACATGAAATCTGAAATGAATGTGAAAAAGCCCAATCAAATACCACATTAAAATCCCTTAATTGTAAAAGAACCGACTGCGTGATAGCCGAAGGTATAAAAAGAAGGATGAGTTACTTATAAAATAAAAGCTAGCTATAGATGTTGCATCAGCAACTCGGTTGAACAATGGTAAGTTTTTGTTAACATGTCAAATGACGTTTTTTTTTTTGCCTCATGGTTTTTTTTGGATTATTTAAGCCAACATTTTAAACACTCTTTTAACCAAATCAGTAAGCAGAGGTAAACCTGAAGTTGGGGTGATGTCGCCTCTCTTATCGATTATGGTAAGGTATTAAAGTCTTTGCGTAACCGATGACGTGGTTGCTCCAGTATCAGGAATGTTTCCGAACGTGATTAGTAAAATCATGGAAAGGGCTCTGGGTAAGATTAGCGGTTGGGCTACAAGTTGTGGTCTTAGCGGTAACCCAAGTTAAACTGAGCTGATGCTTTTCACCACCAAAACCAAAATACCAACATTCTCACTTCCCCGCTGACATAACCACAATCTTCCTTTATCCACCAGCGCCAAGTGCCTAGGAGTCATTCTTGACCCTAAACACAACTGGAAGTATAGTATCGAACACCGGTTGCGGAAGGCAAACATAGCTTTGTAGCCTGCAATAAAACTTTAGGTAAGAAGTGGGGACTTCAACCAAAGACGGTTCGTTGGATGTACACAGTTGTAGGTCCCATCCTCACCTACGGATCACTGGTATGGTAATGGTGGCCCTCCTTGAGTAAAGCCCATAACATCGCGAAACTAATGCCCCTATTACGGAAGACAACTACAACCAAATTAAAGTGGTCTTTCTCCATCATGGTGCGGTCCGCAAAGCGGAAGCAGGAAAATCATACACTGGATTTAAAACAACTAATGTCGATTTCCATTGGGATTTTCGGATTTTGCTCTTAGATTTCAGATTTTTCGTGCCCAATGGAACATAAAACGAGATTTTTCTTCCTTCGCATTTGTGGTAGTGTGTGTTTGAAAAGTCAGCTGTTCTTAAATTGTAATTTATGCTTATGAAAATCCACTCAATTTATGTTGATATCAATTGCGGCAGCAAAGTGTAATTTTGTTTCTAATTTTCACAGACTTGTCTTCTAAATACGTAATTAATAACAAACTTTAAAGTTTGACAAAAGACAAATGTTTTGGGTTAGTGTTAGTAGGTGTGAATCTCGCTCAGATATCGAGATTCGCAAAACTGCTTGATTTAGGTAATACCATGTTCCCACCAACGTGATTTAGCTAAATCCACTTGATTTAGCTAAATCATCTTATAAATTACGTGATTTACCATACATTTTCGTGATTACTAATTACGTGATTTAGACGTGTTAAATTTTTAATTACGTATCTGCCATCGCAAATCCACACAAAATAAAATCGAACATACCTGCAGCGGTTTCAATCCAATTCAATGTTATTCAACAAACAAAAAAAAAACAACACAAATGTCAAAAATATTATCCCAAATTCAATTTTCCTCGTGTTTCGGTGTATTTTGTTTTTTTTTTTATTAAGTACAACAATCATAAATTGTTTTATTTTTGGCAGAGGTGTGATAACAAAAGAAAAACAACGAAAAAAAAAACTACCCTCTCCGAAGTGGACGAATTCTTTCTGCTGGATGTCAAACTAAATCACGTAAAATTCGGTGGAGACGCCTTTCGTGATTTATAAATCACATGAGCTAAATCACGTTGGTGGGAACATGGTATAAATCATCTCATAAATTACGTGATTTACCATACATTTTCGTGATTACTAATTACGTGATTTAGACGTGTTTAATTTTTAATTACGTATCTGTCATCGCAAATCCACACAAAATAAAATCGAATATACCTGCAGCGCTTTCAATTCAATTCAATGTTATTCAGCACAAAAAAAAAAAAAAAAACACAAATGTCAAAAATATTATCCCAAATTCAATTTTCTTCGTGTTTCGGTGTATTTTGGTATTTTTATTAAGTACAACAATCATAAATTGTTTTATTTTTGCCAGAGGTGTGATAACAAAAGAAAAACAACGAAAAAAAAAACTACCCTCTCCGAAGTGGACGAATTCTTTCTGCTGGATGTCAAACTAAATCACGTAAAATTCGGTGGAGACGCCTTTCGTGATTTATAAATCATATGATAATCACGTTGGTGGGAACATGGTATAAGAATTCGAATTTGTACTACGTTATAATTTCTTTAGGTTTGTTTGACGTGGGCCCTAGTGCACACTAGTGCGCACTGGGTTAACCCTAATGTGTTCGATATAGCACTGAACTCGCCCTGGTACTGAAAACCTGTGTTTGACATGATTTCTAGGGCGCCCTAGTTGTGCCCTGAACTGACCCCAGTTATTTTGTCGGGGCAAGAACTCAGTGCTGAGTTGCGCTGTCATTTCGCTTGCTGTTATTCGTTTATTTAAGTATCGTTATGAAGACAAATGCAATAAATTTTATATTCAAAACGGAATTGTTTGAAAACAACAAAGTTTATGAACTAAAACTTTATATTATAGATAAATGGAATGAAAAAAATCTGGAATCGAAGCGTGACTGACGAATTTACCTCGCATATGCAATTGAACATAATACACAAAAGCTAGAACGGTAATGCTCTCACTAGCAAACACAGAACAGAGTATCAGTGTTGCTATATCGTGGGAAATTTACCTTTTTGTGGGAATTTCGATGTTAAGAAACCGTCTCGTGGGAAAAAGGGAAAAAATTATATCAAACCTTAACCTAATATCATATTTGTACTAGGTACCTTATTCTGTGTTCACAAAACAAGTCTAAAATTACAATTAGTTGTCTCTCTTTTTATAAACTTTCAGGCTTATTTATAGGCCCAACGTAGAGTCTGCTTAGTTTTACGCACCCTCTAAGATGCCCTTACACAGGAAAACGTGATTTATAAAGATTTTTCGAAATTTAGGGCTGCGTATAAGTAACACGAAAATGTGCGTTTAGAGCCAGCATAGAGCTTTATTTCGCATGTTGTGGACATTTTTTTTATGTTAAGATTTCGTTTGCAAATGCAACTTTAAAATATAATTATTATATTTAATAAATAAAAAAATATCAAATATTTCCGCGTTTGTGACTTTATTTCTTCTACTTAAGTTTTATTGCTTGTAGGAAATGTCTGAGGATGTGTGTCGTGTGTGAATTATGTCGTCCTTTGGCCAGGTATAAGATTCGATGGTGGAATTGGACGAGGAATATCAATATAGGAAGACACATAGACACATATAGGAAGACACATGGGACACATTGCCCAATACATTTCGGAATTGTGCATATAATTTGACTTTCTAGTGTGTAAATTAATATTAAAATCCTTAATATATAATATTTGTGTCTTTTTTTTTTTTTTTTGTTAATAAAAGTATTGAAAATTTACTTTTTTATTTAAATTAACTATGTGGGAATTTTGACTAAGTCCAAAAGGGAAAAATGGGAAAAAAATTAGCTATCCGAGGGAAAAATCATCTCAATGACATACTCACCCCTATCGGGAATCGCATTTCCCCCGGAATATTTCCCTTTTTCACAAAATGGGTATCGTGAATCATTTTCAAAATTGAACAAAAAATTCCGTCGGAAAAAATTGGTATTGTGAATAGTTTCGAAAGGGGAAAAAAAATCCTACGGAAAAATAGCTATCGTGAATAAATTTCCGATGGAAATATTACCGTAATTTTCCCCGAAATATTCCGCTGATTATTTGTCAGGGAACTTTAGATTAAAAGCAACAATGTAAGTATTTTTCTGTGAAATATGTACAAAAATATTGAATATTGTCGGTTTTAATGAAGGTCGAACGCAACAAATACAAAACAACTGCAGATAATTGTAAATCATATGGAAAAATGTCCAGATATAGCAAATGGATTTACACAAAGACAAAGAAGAAGTCAATAGTTTTTGGAGAACATTGGAGAAAGAAGTCAACATGGTAGGGCCACCCATGAAGTCCATATTTGAGTGGAAAAAGGTAAGTTTCATGTTTAAATTTCGTATACTAGGTAATATTTAGGTTTGGAGTGACAAAAAGAAATACGTCAGAAAGAAGATGTCCGAGAATCTGAAGTTACGTTGTGCTATGGGTTTGTCGGTTGCAGGTTCTTCAGATGCAAAGAGATTCGGATTGCCTTCTTGCAGCAAAAAAAAGGAAAATGGAAGATGTCGATGACTCACAAAAAGAAAACATTGCCACAGGATCATCGCAAATCAGAAAAACGTTGCAATTGAACCAGAAAACTTCAGATATTGACGAAGCGCACTTAACTGAATGGCTTTTGAATTCTGATGATGAAAATGTTGATGATCCGGGTGAAATAATTGTGGGCTTGAATGACTCCGTAAATAGTACTCACAAATCAAAACCAAAAGTCCATCAGCAGAAAACAAATACCACCACTGATCTTTTACAAAAAAGAGCTTCAACTACAACGAGAACTCAGTGACCAGATTGGCGAAGCTCTTTCAGTTATTAAAAAAAACAAGCAGTAATGCAAGCGAATGTTCAGAAAATATACCGATCCATTGATCGGCTATATGATCAGCAAAAACTTGTTTTACGGGAAACAAAGCGCCATAACAGTGAAATGGAGGATCTCAAGTCACGACAAATACAAGAAAGTCAACGCCACAATGCTGAGATGGAAAAAATGCGGAAACAAGAAATAGTGGCAAAGTTGGAGCACAAACAGCGCCTCCTGGAAATAGAAGAGGAAAAGCTGAAAAGGCAGTAGCAGTGTAATGGTATCAATATATTTATGTAATATATTTTCATTATTTATTTTGTAATCATTTTGTTTTATTCACATCAATATACTAATTTTAAAGTGCATTAGATATGTCTCTTCTTATACGCTGTGCCACGGCCATATACTCTGAATTACTTGTTGTAACGATTTCAGGTCTTGTTATGTGGTTCTCGTTTTCATCTGTGAAAATAGTATCGAAAATAGTATTCTCGTTTTCGGTATCGGTCTTGTAATATATACAAATGTTGTGAAGTGCACAACAAACATTCGTTATTTGTGTCGCTTTATTTGGCAGGTAGTGTTATGCTACGTTTCCACCGGACACTAATCGCGAGATTTAGGTCAAGAGATTACAAATAAATCCTGAGGTGTTTCCACCAAAAAAAACAAGACTAACTTGACGTTTCACCAGATGTTGTCAACTTCTGCCAAATCGAACAACCCAAAATTGTGATAATAGGAAGAAAATAAAAAGTTTAAATTGATAAAACATGAGTTCCGGAAAGCTTTAAATATTATTAGCTAAAATTTGATTCTACAAAATATACTGAAAAGTTTGATTGCTGCATTTTTAGAAGAAATCGCAAAATTACAGAAAAAAAATTCGGATATGTTTTTTTTTTTTTTATGACACAATGTCAAATAAAGCTCTGTTTGCTTGGTATTTTTGAAATTCCGAGCTGTAGAGAGTGTGTTCACAAACCGGACTCTACATGTAAATCTGGTCAGTTTAGGAGATTAAATCCAAATCTCCTTTTTATGAGATTAACTTTTGTATGATAAATCCCGAGATTTATGCGGGATTTACGAAAATTTTGCTAAATCTCGCAGATAATCTCCGGTGGAAACATAGTATTACTTTTGTATGATAAATCCCGAGATTTATGCGGGATTTACGGAAATTTTGCTAAATCTCGCAGATAATCTCCGGTGGAAACATAGTATAATTCCCTCGCTCCTAACAAACACCTCCATCTATTTTTAAGAACACCATTGATCCTTTCAATGATATTGCGGCCGCAAATACAAGTTGAGTACATATATTATAAAGTTGAATAAAACGGGTGTCAAAATCTTACCCAATAACCAAGAATTCCTTTCACCATTTAAATACTCCTGCTCCATCCACAATCTCAATTCGCTCACATTCCATACCAGGGAATCGTGACATGCTCCAGGATGAGATGCATCAACGAACCGAATTCGCATTTGGTCATCGCAAACCTGCAATGTTTAAATTGAGATCATGTTAAGTACACAACATAATAAGAGTCTACTTACAAGTAGAACATTTAAGCTATAGAATCCTTTTCGGTTGTAGTAAGAATGTTTATTTTTTGGCGGAGCAATAATTTTAACATGGGTGCCATCAATGCACCCTATTACTCCTGGCAAATTATGCCTTTCATAGAAATGAATATTTATACGCCTTTTCTCTTCCGCCGTCATTTGCATATTTATCCAAATCGGACTTCCAACAAGTATTTAAACATCGGCTTGTTTACTCGGTAGTATTTATGGAATCTAAGAAAATTGGTTAAAGATGCAGGAAGAAAAGTTTTTACTTCCTACTTACAATACTTCTGGTAGATCTAAAGGATTAGCTGCATCCCTCAAACTTCTTCTTATTGATCTTTGCCGAGCCCTCTCCATTTGCTCATGTTCTTCTATCGCTAATAAAAAATGCGCACTTCTAAACATTTTAAAATAATTACTTTTACTTTTTTAAATTCAATAATCTCTACGGATATGTTGTTTACTTCGGGTTTACTTGATGATTGACTGCTGTCAGAACATTCGAAAACATTTTCGAAAGTACTTTTACGAATCTTAATGTTGGTAAAACTGTTTCCCCGGTGAAAAACATTCCGATGGAAATTCACAATGTGTAGATTTAGTTCCCGGGAACAAAAATTATCCGGGGCAAACATTTTTCCCTCGGAATTCCCGATAGGGGTGACTAACACTGCAGAGTATATCCATTAATGAGTAGGGACACTCTCCACGGTGTTTCTTATCAGTTTAAAATTTGCAGTACACATACACTAGAAATAGACGGCAATAAAAGTGCTCTAGTAAAAGAGGGATGGAAGAGTAGTTGAATTATTTCAAAATGTAGTACAGGGTGTGACGTAAAAAAATCGAAACCAATTTGTAATATTTCTTATTGAACATTTTATATCTAATAATTATATATTCACATGTTGTGTGATGCACTTAAATATTTTTGTTTGTTGGTACATTTTTGGTTATTTTTATTGAACTGTTTTAGAATAAAGTAAACCCGTACTCGGAAGTAAAATTTGATAAAAAATTCGTTATTTTAATTTTTGCAACAATTGTAATGAAATTCATTTTTCAAAAAGTTAAAAATATTCCCCTCAAAATTATTTTATTTCTGTAAAAATGTCAATTACGGCATTTATATTCTGTTGCCATCCTTTTATAAAACGCATTTTTTTAGTTACATTTCTAGAATTTTCATGAAAAGTCATATTTTCAAAAAAAAATTCATTTCATGCAAAAAAGTAATTCGTTCTTGGTTTGCGATAAATGGCCTTCTGAACTTTTTGGATTCTCGAAATTTAGATGAATTGAAAATATCAAATAACTTATCTATTTTGTCAATAATTTCAGCGGTATTAATAGCTGTTGAAGATACAGCACCGTGACTAGCTAGAGTATAAATACCAACTGCAACTGTTGCACTTATCGTTTGAGCAGCAAGCCTCACCCTCATCTTGAGGAAATTGTTGGGAAAAATGTGCTCATCTGTCAATTTGGGAGCCATTCGAAATGAATTATTTTTCTCCCATAAATAAAAATTCACAACGTCTTTCCAATTAGTTTTTTTGTTATCGACAGCAATATCGTACTTCATGAAATTTCGCCAGAATGATTTTAAAAGATGAAGGCTATCGAACATATAAAATATTTAAGTGTTTCGACAATTTTTCATGTATTAAGTGTTCTTTGTTTATGCAGTTCAACCACTTCGCTTTTCTAAAATAAAAATTAAAAAATACAACACAGATTTATATTCGTTCTTGCCCGATCTATAACTTATATTGCTTACCTCTCACTATTATCCGGTATGTTGAAATATTTAACTCCAACATTTTCCTTCTCCTCTCGCCCACATGCCTAACATTTAAAATAATGTTTTCCCATTATTTTATTTGAAGTTTTTTAAACTATGCTACACGCACTGACACGGAACACCCTTTCTTTCGTCCATTGATGTTAATGAACGATTGATAACAATTCAACTTCGGCCCGCCTTTAAAAATACGTGTGAAAAAAATGTAAACAATCCCCTCTACAGCCAACCTAAGTAATTAGTGTGACCATCTGCTATGAAATATATTACCTAAAAAGTGCTGGCAATAAAACTTCAAATCGTAAAAAATGGTTATTAACGAAGTCGTAACAAAGCAAAAGGGTTGAATTTCGTGATATAGAATGAAACATTTCTTTTTCATGTCCATAACAAAGACAATTTAATCAATAACCCATGGCAAAAAATACAAATATTACCAATTCTACTAAAGCAAAGCTTGTTACCTGCTCATATTAATTCATACCGAGAGGATACTAATACACTGACAGTCACTCCGGCTCGCCTTTAAAAATGCTTTATGAAAAAATCCACAATCGTTCGTCGTACACAGCAAGCCCCATGTAGTGGTTCATGTAAAATGTGTTGTGTACCCTTTTCTTTTCAAGCAGTCGTTGTAATCAGGTAAAAAGTATTCTTTTGACCTGCTTCCACTTATTGTACGATTTTTTCTGTATTTTGCTTTGTGGTAGTAGCAAATGCATATGTAGAGAGAGTGTCCCTACTCATTAATGGATATGCTCTGACATAGAATTCAAGTTCAAGCTGGTGATAAGCGATGACCAACGGCACTTGCATATGCGAGCAACAAGAATAAACAGCGGAATTAGATTTGAAAATTAGATTTGTAGAGAACTCAGTCGAACCATAGGCGTATTTAATTATCAGCGTTATATGGTCCGAATCAGATCACGAAAATAAAACAATACGGATCATAGACAAATTTTATTTTCGAGTTGTGGCAACAGTTGCTTTCAAAAGACGACCATGCCACCAGCCATGTTGCAAGCATTCTGTACAACGTGACGCCACAATATGATGTGACATTTCAGTTGCTTGTCGGGGGTGCTGCCATATGAATCAAATTAATAATTTTTATTTTTGAAGGTGAGAGTTTTTTAAGACCTAATTTAAAGTGTTTACAATCAATTCGAAATATAATGAAAACCGCAGTTTGCATATCTGGTCCGCTTAGATTGGAATTCTTAGACAAAGCATTATACTTTTCATAATATTGCTCGTGTTGTGAGCGCACCATAGCTCTCTCTCTGCACACACACATGTTTGATTGTTAAAATAAAATCGTCACTTCACATAAATTTAAAGCTATTCGTCCAAAAAACTCGCGAAGTCAGTTGCAGTTACATTTTTATGCAATATTTTGTGATAAAAAAATTTGTTCCCAATAATTAGTTTTGCAAATAATTTTAACTTATGCAGCCTACTAGTTTACATTTTTAATAAGATACTCCAAGATTTTCTGGACATTTGAACTTTATGTAAAAACAAAAAGCAACTCTCACCTTTCTGCCGGGAACTTAAAACTTGAAACAATAATTATTTACGACCTGCGAAACATTTCATAAACATTTTTTTGTTAAATAAATGTTTATAAAACATTTACTTAAAAAATTATGGAATATTTCGCTGGGCTTGTCATACCTTTACAGAATTAAAAAGCAAAATCTCCAAGGACGGGAAATTTATTGGATGTAAAAAAATGTTTATTGATTTTTTGTGCTATGAAGAGTATTGAATTTTTTAGTCTGACTACGTGACTGTGTAGCTATCGTTTACAGGCACACCAACATTCAAGAATGAAACAAACAACGCCAATCAGCGCTGTGAGCAATAGTAGAAATAATTTTCAGATCATATGATCTCGATGAGAAGCAGGATCATATCGTTGGTTTACAAGCCAAAAGCACCAAGTCAAAAAACATGGTTTTGAGTAATTCATTATTTAAGATTTGTTTTCTTGTGAAAATTCAATTTTCAATTTTATTTGTCAATGAATCTCATTAAATACAAAATTCACATTACGACATTTATTTCTAATATTTGTTTTCGTTTTTGACAAGCCAATATGATAATTATTTGAGCAAGTACTAATTTTGTGGAGATGTGTTCCCACAGGTACTCATGCATTTCACATTTTGTACGTGAAGGAATGCGGCTATTGTGAGCGAGGTTTCCGATGTCGCGTCGGTCTGTGTTGGATGTTGCTGGATGTTGAATCTTGCGCGTGCAAGTTTCGGGTGTCGGCATTCTGGATGGTGCTGTCTTAACTATGTTGTGCGTGCAAGGTTCGGGTTTCGGCATTCTGGACGATGGATGGAATGTTTTCTGTCTTAACTTGTATAGATTATCGTGCTTTGAACAAAAAGAAGATTCGTGATAATTTCCCTCTTCCTTTGATAGAGGATTGTATTGAGTACATGGAAGGAAAACGTTGGTTCACGTTAATTGACCTGAAAGACGGTTTTAACCAGGTGGCTATGGAGGAGGATTCAATACAATTTACCTCTTTTGTGACACCAGACGGACAGTATGAGTACTTACAAATGCCGTTTGGTTTAAAAAATGCTCCGGCTAATTTTCAGCGCTTTGTACATCAAATATTTCAAGATTTGATTGAGGCAGGGATGACATTTCTATTGCTACTGCTGATTTCGAATCGCACTTAGAAATAGTCAGTGAGGTTTTGCGACGACTATATGAAAAGGGGCTTGAGCCAAGGTTGAGCAAGTGTAAATTCGGATATAATGAACTCGAATACTTGGGTTATCTGGGTACTCATTCCGTAACTCTGAGAACGATAATCGTTTCAGCGATAGTAGTCAACGATCTCGTCACCAATTTGCTTTCCGTAACTCTATCACTATCGTCTCGTCTATCGTTTATTTTGTACAAATCGTGAGAGCATTGAGTGTCTTTCAGAGACCCTCAAACTACGTGAAAATTCCAATCAGACGTCGTTTTAAATGTCATAAATGAGTTTTTTGGCAAACAATTTTGTATTTGATGCCGGCAAACTTGAAAATTGCAAAGTGGAATTAATTCAAATTTGTTCCTTAGTCTATTAATAATAACAAATAACATCGAAAATATGTATTATTGATAGGTCAGCTTCATGGATGAGCATCCCGACTTGTCCAAAGCAGTCCAAAGGTTCCACTTCGTATAGGTACTTCGATTGCTGTACTATCATTATCAATACAAATGTTATGGAGGGCAGCACAAACATTTGCAAAAACCACTTTTCCGGTTTCCAATTACAATTCCAAATCAACATGAGGATGATGACAACATGTAATTTAATGTTATGGTGAATTATTGATATAAGTTTTGTATGTTTGTAATCACCAATACACCTTCCCACAATATTTCTTGCTTTTCCGTGAGGTTCATACAAAATAAGTCTAAAATGTACATAAATCGTTATTAATATATTTGATAGCATTTGAAAAATATCTGAAGTCAAGTTTTCTTCTTAAAATTCAATAAAAAATCTTCAGTTGTTTGCAAAACAAACAAATCAATGCAAAACGATACCTCATTAGGTATCGCTCAAATTGTATCGTCAAGGCGATAGCGTTTCGACGATTATTGATTTACGTGAAGCAAATGTTCAATCGTCAAAACGATATCGTCTGGACGATAGACGATTATTGAAGTTACGTGAAGCAAAGCTATCGTCGAAACGCTATCGTCTGGCGATAATCGACATACGGAATGAGTGCCCAGGGCTCTAATCGCATAAGCACAAAACGATCGAACGCTATCGTCTCGACGATACTTCTACTTCGTGTAACAACCAAAAATGATAATCGTCGAAACGATTGGACGATCATCGTTTTTTGTTGATTCACGCTACTTATTCAAACGTCAAATACCCTCGTCGAAACGATTCGATTGAACGACAGCTATTTTGCAATCGTTTCATCGTTTTTGGTACATTTTTGCAGTTTTAATTAGGAAATATCAGTTTTAGAGAGAAGTATAAGCAAATATTTAAAGGAATACAAACTTATGTTCTTTTTGGAGGTACCGAGTTGTAAGAGAATGCATTCCTTGCAAAAAAGAAATGGTTGAGTTTCATTTATTTGTTGTTTTTTTTGCAACTCGACCCTAAGCAATAAAATCTCATCTGTTCCAAAAAATGCAAGAAATTTATTTGCGCTTTAATTGTTTTAATAAATACATATCTTTATTTCGAAAACACACCCCTGCGCACACTTTAGCATATTTCTACACGTAGGCACTTCGTCATTCAATATATTGTTTGGAATTTCACTCCAAAGTCCATTGGGCACTTTCACTTAACATTTCACTTGTATCTTGATACTAAAAGATTCCTTATTCCTTACTACTTATTCATTTCTCCATTACATGCCAATTAATATAAACAAACAAAGAAAAATAAACAAGTTCAAGAAAAAAAAAAAAAACAAATTCCATATTTTTTTTGATTTCTTTGCTGTCAGAGTTTGTTTACAGTCATGTTCAAACTGTTCAAAATGAAAACGATGAACGATTCGATTCAACGATCTGACGATGATGTTATATGAAGCAAACTAAAAACGATATCGTTGTGTTCAATCGTTTCGACGACTATCGTTTCAAAAGTTACGCGATGAGAGCCCTGGTTAACGATTCTGGTATTCGACCAACAAACGCTCATATTAAGTCAATAGAACAGTACCCAATACCTCAAAATCATAAGGAGTTGCATACATGTATCGGTTTATTTTCATATTTCCGCCGTTTCGTAGCATCCTTTTCGAAAATAGCCAAACCTTTACTAGAACTGTTACGTAAGGAAGTTAGGTATAATTTCACTGATGAGTGCTTGCAAGCATTTAAAGAGTTACAGAATAAGTTAGTGTCTGCTCCAGTTTTAGCAATTTACAATCAGAAGAAAGAAACTGAGTTACACTGTGACGCCAGTAATCATGGATTTGGTTCAGCTCTCATGCAGCGCCAAGGTGATGGAAAGTTCCACCCTAACGCCTATTTTTCGAAAACAACAACTCCTGCCGAGTCAAAATATCATAGCTTCGAGCTTGAGACCTTGGCCATTATATATTCATTGAGACGGTTTCGGGTATACTTGGAAGGTATACCCTTCAAAATAATTACCGACTGTAACTCTTTAACACTGACCTTGAACAAGAAGCAAGTCAACTCAAGAATTGCTAGATGGGCCCTGGAGCTTGAAAATTATAATTATTCTATTCCACACCGATGTAGCTCATCAATGGGTCATGTAGATGCATTGAGTCGTTGCCATGTGGTTGCAGCTATCAATGGGGATGAGGTTGATTTTTACATTCAAGTGGCCCAGAACCGGGATAAAAACGGTAGACAATTGCGAAATGAGCTTGAGGCTCAAACATTGGAGCATTATGAACTCCGAGATGGTCTCGTTTTCCGGAAAATAAGCTCGAATTGTTTACTACTATATGTGCCTACTGAAATGGAAGAGAACGTTATAAGATTGGTGCATGAGAAAATTGGTCACTTGGGAATTGACAAATGCTATAATCAGATACGTAAAAATTATTGGTTCCCGGGTATGAGAGACAAAGTTGATCACTTTATAAAAAATTGTATTAAGTGTATCTTATACTCTGCGCCCGCTCGCATAAATGACCACAATATGTATAGCATTCCCAAAAACCCAATACCATTCGATACTATCCACTTGGACCATTTCGGACCATTACCCTCTCTGATATCGAAACGAAAGCATATTTTGGTTGTTATAGATGCTTTCACGAAGTTTGTGCGTTTATATCCAGTCAATTCAACAAGCACAAAAGAGGTTTGCGCATCAATGGAAAAATATTTTAGCTATTATAGCCGGCCAAGACGTGTCATTACGGACCGTGGCACCTGCTTTACTTCTTTAGAATTTACTAATTATTTGATAAGACATAATATTGATCATATCAAAGTAGCTGTGGCCTCTCCACAAGCTAACGGCCAAGTAGAACGGGTGAATCGTGTGATCAAGGCCATGCTAAGCAAAATAAGTGAACCGGTGAATCATGCAGACTGGTCAAATAGGTTGTCTGAAGTTGAATATGCCATCAACTATACTATACATAGCTCTACGAGGGAATCACTTAGTAAACTACTCTTTGGCGTGGAACAGCGTGGTAAAATAGTAGATGAACTTACTGAGCATCTGAATGACTGTTTAAATTGCGGAGCGGAACGTGACTTTGAGAAAATTCGAACACAGGCCTCCTGTGCCATTAAAAACTCGCAGGAGCATAATGAAAAATATTTCCTGAAGCACAGTACTCCGGCTAAGACATATTCAGTCGGTGATTTTGTGGTGATGAGGCATATTGACACTACGGTAGGAATCAATCGGAAGTTTATCCAGAAAGAGTTCTTGACCAATTTAGTGTTTATGTGTAATTCGTGGAAATGGTTATTCCGTCGGCTTTTTTGGTCATAGGCGTGTGAATGAAACTATCAATTAGTTCATTGTTTTCCCGAAGTTTCGGCAGGGATTGCTACCTTCTTCAGGGTATCTTTATTGTGAAACATTAAGTTATTAAAAAATACAAGAGAGGAGATAGCGTGGAACTTACAATATTTAAGAAAAGTTATAACTGCTAAAACAAAGAACAATGATATTAGCTTTAGCACAACGATTAAAACAAAAAAATGGAAAAAAACAAATTTATAAACAATAAAATTGACACACTTAGGGTGTAACACTTCAGTTGAAGTATAGTCTAGTATTAGATTTTTCCGTCGACTAGAGAGCTATATATAGCAGATATATTTTGGATGTCCTGTTTTCTGTTCATGTTATTCCTGTTGTTAATTATGTGTAGCGTTTCAAGAGTATACCGTTTCGAGGTATGTCTCTCCGTCTGGAGCACAGTTGCGTTGTCAAAGTCTGGGTTGTGGTTAGCCTGAATGGAATGGTTGGCTAGTGCCGTTTTTCCACCGTTTCTTGACTTAATGTCCGACCGGTGGTTGGACATTCTTTGGGACAGGAACTGTTTTGTTGTACCGATGTAGCAGAGGTTACAACTTTCATTGTCATTACCAAGGCAGTTGATTTTATACACTACGTCAGTACTTTTTTGCTTCTCAATTTTGGGTTTAAGTTTAGAGAACGAGGATGCTAAAGTCTAATTCGACTTGAAAGCTATCTGAATCTCCTTGGAACTGTTGCTGATCATCTGTTTAAAGTTCTCGGCGAGTCTGGGAACATAAACAACACTTCTGTAAACCGGCAATGTGTCCTCTGTTCCTTTATCCCGTGGAACTTTGCGTTTATGGTTCAATATTATGTTTCGTATGAAACCATCTGGGTAATTATTGTCCTTAAGAATTTTTGTGACTTTCCGTTCATTTGTAAGATGGAACTTCTCGTCACTCAACGTAAAAACCTTGTGAACAAGATTTGAAGCAGTGTTTCTTATGATATGCTTTGCTTTGTTGGACTTAAAGTTGATGAGTCTTCCAGATGCCGTATCTTTCTGATGCCAGTTAAATGAAAGATGATGTTGGTCGCGACGGATTAGAACATCCATCCACTGCTTCAAATCTTGTTCACAAGGTTTTTACGTTGAGTGACGAGAAGTTTCATCTTACAAATGAACGGAAAGTCACAAAAATTCTTAAGGACAATAATTACCCAGATGGTTTCATACGAAACATAATATTGAACCATAAACGCAAAGTTCCACGGGATAAAGGAACAGAGGACACATTGCCGGTTTACAGAAGTGTTGTTTATGTTCCCAGACTCGCCGAGAACTTTAAACAGATGATCAGCAACAGTTCCAAGGAGATTCAGATAGCTTTCAAGTCGAATCAGACTTTAGCATCCTCGTTCTCTAAACTAAAACCCAAAATTGAGAAGCAAAAAAGCACTGACGTAGTGTATAAAATCAACTGCCTTGGTAATGACAATGAAAGTTGTAACCTCTGCTACATCGGTACAACAAAACAGTTCCTGTCCCAAAGAATGTCCAACCACCGGTCGGACATTAAGTCAAGAAACGGTGGAAAAACAGCACTAGCCAACCATTCCATTCAGGCTAACCACAACCGAAACGGTATACTCTTGAAACGCTACACATAATTAACAACAGGAATAACATGAACAGAAAACAGGACATCCAAAATATATCTGCTATATATAGCTCTCTAGTCGACAGAAAAACCTAATACTAGACTAAACTTCAACTGAAGTGTTACACCCTAAGTGTGTCAATTTTATTGTTTATAAATTTGTTTTTTTTCCATTTTTTTGTTTTAATCGTTGTGCTAAAGCTGATATCATTGTTCTTTGTTTTAGCAGTTATAACTTTTCTTAAATATTGTAAGTTCCACGCTATCTCCTCTCTTGTATTTTTTAATAATTATAAATGGTTCACAATAAAGATACCCTGAAGAAGGCAGCAATCCCTGCCGAAACGTCGGGAAAACAATGAACTAATTGATAGTTTCATTCACACGCCTATGACCAAAAAGCCGACGGAATAACCATTTCCACGAATTACACGTTTATCCAGAAATACCGCGGACCATATGTCATATTTAAAATTTTGCCAAATGACCGGTATGTCATAAGAGATGTTGACAATTGTCAGCTGACACAACTACCACATGATGGCGTTGTCGAGGCCGTGCGATTGCGTAGATGGGTAACACCGGTGGAAGGGTCGGGTGCTATGGCGGCTGACTGCAGAAAGGTACACAATGCCAGTTTAAGACGTACAACAGAAAAAAAAAATTTGTTCGATCGAGGTCTTTCAAAAGTCAGATTAGCCGAGTTGTAATGTAATTTTGAACGTACCCATTAGCCTTCTAACGAAGGGTACGCCATCTAGGTATGCATGAGTGACAGCGGCAGAAGGAGGAAGTAGGGAGACGAGCATTTTGGTGTGAACGAGACATGACATCCCGATTATCTCGTCGTCGCTGGGCTGTCAGAATAAGAACGTGAAAGAAAATTGTAACGTGTAAGAAAATAAAATAAAGAAATTAATCAATAAAACGTAGTAAAATCATAAGTGTTTTATATTGCAACGAATAAAATTAGAAAACATTCACAATTTACTAAAAATAATTAATAATTGTAAACGCTCAGGCTGAACAACATCGTATTAAATTCTCTCCGATTACGAAATCTAATACCGTGATTTTGGATGGTTGGGCAACACTTGTCTTCAAAATGGCATAAGGGAGGATTTATTTAGCTAATGCCCGAGATAAACATGGCTTTCTCAACACTAACATTTAACCCTACAGTTAGCGATAGTCTGGCAACTATATTTGTTTATTGGCAAAGGGATTTTGGAAAGTGTGGAGTCTTTTCGTAAAGTGCCAGACTAAAGTTGATTATTGGTAATGCCGTTTGACGTGTAAACCAACGATATGCTGTTGTTGTAAGCGCATGTAAATCGATGATCTATATAGATCATGGCTGATAATAAAAAAGGGCTATTATGTTAGGTATAGTTAACTTATAAATAATTAAAGTTTTTACAATTTTAGCTTTAAACAATTTTAGAATTTAGAACAAGGCAAATAATCTTCTTTTATATATATAATTCTTTCGGGGTGAAACTCGATGATGTTATAACTTGATAACCCCTGAGACGACTTTCATGATTCTTTTTTGGTTTTGTTCGTATTGCTGTATATCAGGTTTAGGAAGAAAGAAAAGTCGGAAAACTCTCAACAAGTGGCGTTGTAGGCACACATTTCGTTTTTCCTAAGGAAATGCACTTTGAAAAAAAATAGACTTGATACAAATATAGTAGTGACACTCCAAATACAAAAAAAAAAAATGTATTTTAAAAGCAATTGTTGTTGTCAATTATTTCAATTGTTATTTTCGAAGCAAATTGTTGTTGTCAACAATTTTGAAACAATTTTTTTTAAATATACGATATACCTAACCTAATAAGTTTGTTTATTTCTTATGACCGGCATTTTTCCCAGCGAATGGAAATTAGCTAAAATAATTCCAATACCTAAGAACTCTAAAAATGAAGAATTCAGACCAATCTCCATCCTACCTTATTTATCTAAAATTTGTGAAAGAATTATGCATAAGCAGCTTAATAGTTACGTTACTCAATACAATTTTTTGCTACAAGTACAGTCCGGTTTCCGAGCTAAGCATAGCTGTACAACTGCTTTGTTGAACGTCATTGAAGAGATAAGGGATAAATTGGATAGGGATAATGTTACTTTTCTGGTATACTCTTAGATTTTTCCAAAGCTTTTGATTTGGTTAATCACTCAATTCTTCTCAGCAAATTAAGACGCTTTTTCTCAATTTCCTCCACTGCTGTTAAATTAATATCATCATATCTAAGTGAACGAAAACAGGCCGTGTCACTTGATGGCAACCTTTACGATTTTCTTCCCTCAAGGCAAGGAGTTCCCCAAGGCTCTATCCTAGGGCCCCTATTGTTCTCGATATATATTAACGATATTGCTTCTGTCATATTAAGTTCATCTAAGCATATTTATGCCGATGATATACAAATTTATCAAAGCTGCCCCTTGGGCCTAATTGAAAATTGCGTCAGCGTTTTAAATGAGGATCTAGAACGAATTTCTAGTTGGTCATCAAAAAGCGGCCTAATACTTAATCCAGCGAAGTGTAAGTGTTTAGTTATTTCTAAAAAGAAATTAGATCTTTCCTATTTCCCTCATTTAATGTTAAACAACTCTGAAGTCGAATTTGTTGAGTCTTCAAAAAATCTAGGTATTGTCTTCAATAGAACCTTAACATGGAATAATCACATAAATACTATAGTAGGGAAAACTTACGGTATTCTACGAACCCTAAGGATTGCTCAAAAGTTTACTCCTCTTGAAACGAGATTGCTACTAGCTAAAACGTTAGTTATTCCTGTACTTATCTACGGATGCGAAATTTTCTATGGATGTGATGCCGAGTGTAGAAGGCGGCTTCAGGTGGCTTTCAACTCCACTATTCGATATATGTATTGTTTAAAAAGACACAATCACGTTTCACATCTTGCGAAACACCTAGTTAACATGTCCTTTTGTAACTATATAAAATTTCGAACAGTCATATTTCTTTTCAACATACTCATAAGTAGACAGCCTTCATATCTTTATGAAAAAATCCAGTTTCCGGTATCTAACAGATCTTCTTGTCTGGTACTTCCGCGCTTTTCATGTCTAACATCCGAAAGACAGTTTTTTGTTGCTGCTATTCGCCTTTGGAATTCACTCCCACGTAACTTGCGAGAGCTAACTAATGCACGACGATTTAAAACCGAACTTCAAAATTTTCTCAGTAACTAAAGCAACTAACTTTTTCCCATCCCTATCCCTCAAGCGATTTCAATTTCAATTAAAAAAAAAAAAAAAAAAAAAAAAAAAGAATTTAAAACTAAATCTAACTTAACTTTCAAATCATTTATGAATAGTAAATTAAAAATGTTTATCTTTCACAGACTTATAAGTGAATTCTTACTGTGTAAGCATGTATGATACTATAAATATTATTATTATTATTATTATTATTACTATGTTACATTAAGTTACTTTTTGAAATGAAGTAGATACTTTGATTTGTTTGAATCCATTATTTTTGTTTGGCAAGTATTATCAGGATGATTGCATTAGTATGTATGAGCAAGTTGAAATGTAAGAAAGATTGAGATGGCGTGGACAATGATGACAAGCAACAGGAGTTGTTGAGCGTTTTGATTTTTCACGTAGGGTTACTCTGCTCATTCGTGAGTAGGGTTATGGAGAGGGCAGCTCAAAGGTACTGTTGATGATATCAACCATGTCAACAGCAGAGCTGCACTAAACGCATCCATTCATACACAAATTTCCCAAAGGGAAATTATGTCAAAAATTTGAAGCACGAAGCTGTCAAGGAATTTTGTAAACAAACTTTGATTAACATTTCGACACTTTAAAATAAATAATTTTATAACGTTGTGGAAAGCGGTTGTTTCATTTTTAATATTGCGGAATTTTGAGAAGCGTTTCTTTGTTCAACCAATTCTTTGTTCTCGAATAATTCCTTTGTTCAATCGCCCGAACATTTGTTCCTATCGAGCCGGATTTATTTTTACTTCTGTTGCGATTCAATTTGATTTTAACTCAAAACATTTGAATGCGATTTGTATGTTTCTTCGCAAATATAATTAAATTAAAATTTGTGTGCTGTGTGTTCGCCATCGCTGGATTTCAACTGTGAAGATTTCATCATCGCCATTGGGAAAAATCGTGTACGCAACTTGGACTTGGACTGCAACTTGGACTTTGTATACTGCAACTGCGAACTGGTGGACTTTGGACTGTCATCTGGAAAATCAAAATTTCACAAGTAAGTGATTTTTATTTTACTTTGTGTGGCATTTAAGTATTTAAGAGTAGTAAAATCAATATGCAAGCTACGAAATTATGTCGAGTACTTACCCAACTCAAAAAGGACGTCGTAAATTACTCCAAAAAGGGTTCTAAACGTACGGCGAATTATTTATCAGGCCGCTTGACTCTTTTAGAGCAAACGATGGAGTCGGCGTCTGAAATTTATGAGAAGTTAGTTAGTGCGATGGAGGAAGATGACGAGTACACTAAAATTGAGGATACCTTTGAAGAAATTCGGGAAACGTACTTTGATTACCGGGGTGATTTACTCGACGCAATCGATAACTTGAAAGAGAAGGACGACGTCAAGAAGGATGCCACCGAAATGGATGCAAGCAACACAAAACCAGTTTCCAATAATGATTTAAGGCTGAAAAACATTCCGGTTCCAGTTGTCTCAGGGAGCTATGAGTCTTGGCGAAGTTTCCCACTTTCGCGGAATTTACCCAATTTCTCGAAACTAGATTCCGTACTCTGGAAGCGGTGAGCTATCAACAGGCTCGTTCATCGGTAGATCCGTCCAAAAAGGCATCACAGCGAAATTCGTTCCATGCTCAACAAACCACCTCGAAGTTCACTTGCAAGCTTTGCAACAAAGGTCAGCATGCTATCAGGAAATGCAACAAATTTCTAAAAATGAGCATTTCTGATAAATATCAAAATGTGAACAGATTAGGTCTATGTATTAACTGTTTAGCGTATAGTCATTCGTCCCAACAATGTCCAAGTACACGTAGGTGCTATTATTGTCAACAGCCACATCATTCACTCTTACACAATTACACAAATAATGCTTCTCATTCACAAAACTCATTTCCGCAATCAAACCCTTCTAACAACGCTTCCACTACTCGCAATAACCCATACAGTTCTAATTCTTACAATACAAACAACACAAATCAATTTTCACATTCATTTCCACCCAACACTCAAAATATTCAACCACCACATCCAACACAAACATATAGTATACCTCAATTTTTAATAGCGAAGCTCCAGCTTTCCATCCATCCATCGAAGAGCAGCCTTCAACCACTTCCGGCGTGAGAAACATCACTCAACGCATGATGCCAACACACAGGTTTTGCTCGCTACAGCAATTGTGATTCTGGATCTGAAGCATCTTTTATCACGGAGTCCGCCGTGCAACTTCTCCGCTTGAAAACAAAATCTACTGATGTCGAGGTGTACGGGTTGGGTTTGGTCAGCAGTGGCACTTGTAAAAAGGTTGTGGACATAACGTTTGGTTCGTACCATACAGCCTTCGAAACAACCACACAGGCGTTAATCTTCCAGTTACTGTCTGGGCATCTTCCAACCCAAATCCTATCCGTTGGGGATTGGAGGCACCTCACTGTCTTACAATTAGCGGATCCATCTTTTTATAAACCAGCTAAAATCGATCTTTTGTTGGGCAGTGACATATTAGCTGACATTATGTTGCCGGAGATGTCACGTCATCCAGATAAAACCGTTCCTGTTGCTCAGAACACCAGACTGGGATGGATTTTGTTCGGCAGATCTCCAGTTGCTCCTCGATCCATCAGGGCTTTCTTCCAAACATCCGATGTCGACACGCAACTTCGAAGATTCTGGGAACTTGAAGAAGCTCCATTCGCACGCCACGAAACCACTGAAGACACTGCTTGTGAAGAACATTTTATGCAACACATTAAGCGTATGGTAGATGGACGCTATCAAGTAGCACTACCATTCAAAGAAAATGTTCATCCCATACTAGGTAGGTCACGCGAAGGAGCCCTTCAACGTTTCAGGTCCCTGGAGAGACGTCTAGCAGCAGATCAACAATTGCATGACCAATATGCTTCTTGCATTGAGGAGTATTTGAAGCTGGGCCACATGAGTGAAGTTGACGAAGATGACATATCCAACAGAGGTCACTATTTTCTTCCACATCATGCCGTCCTTAAGGAAACAAGCTCCACAACGCGACTGAGAGTTGTCTTCGCTGCATCATACAGGACATTGATGGAAGTGGCTAAGGCGGCAGAAACCCAGCATCCAAGAGCTGCAAAAATGATTCGTTCCGAAATGTATGTCGACGATCTATTTTCTGGTGCAGACACCATTGAAGAAGCTGAAATCAAGAAGAAAGAGGTAAAGTCCATCTTAGAAAAGTCAGGTTTCAACTTACGGAAATGGATGTCGAACGCGGAAGAGCTTCTTCAGGAAATTCCAATCCAGGATCGGGAATCATCTTTGGCTGCTCCATCGGAAGGATCAGACCGAATCAAAACACTGGGCATCCACTGGCTTCCCAACGCTGATCACTTCTGCTTTCGGTTCACTACTCCAGATAACCCACAGCCAACAAAACGATTCATACTGTCGACCATTGCTCGGCTGTTTGACCCCATGGGATGGATATCACCTTGCATTCTTAAGGCAAAACTCGTCATGCAGCTTCTCTGGATCCAGAAATTCGCTTGGGACGATCCCATCGACCAGAAGGTGCTTGAAGAATGGGACAAGTTGTACCAAGATTTACCGGCGATTAATGAAATAAAAATTCCAAGGTGGGTTCAAACAGTCGGCAGGAAGAACCGTGTCGAACTCCATGGCTTCAGTGATGCGTCAGAGAAGGCGTATGGAGCAGCAGTTTATCTTCGGGCAGAAGACAGCGAGGGGAATGTACATATGCACCTCTTGATATCGAAGTCTAAGGGCGCACCAGTACAACCAGTTAGTCTTCCACGTCTGGAGCTCTGCGGTGCTGTAACGTTGGCTAAACTGCTACACTACGTAGCACACACACTCGAGCTCAACGATTGCACCAATCACGCCTGGACCGACTCAACCATAACACTAGCTTGGATTCTTGCACCGGCATCAAGATGGGAAACTTTTGTCAGGAATCGAGTAGGGGAGATCCAACGTCTCACGGACATTCACGTGTGGAAGCATATCCCAACACAGCTTAATCCTGCAGACTTAGCATCCAGAGGGGTGCTGCCATCGGCCTTAGTCGGCGACACATTGTGGTGGAATGGCCCAGATTTTTTACTGTCATCATGGGTCTTCAATTTGCCTCCCCAGCCAACAAGTCTTTCTACAGAAGAAGGCAAAAGAAAGATTCAGGTTCATTGTACAGGACTGGTAGAAAATGTACTTACCCAATTAATTCACAGGACATCAACCCTAACACGACTTATGCGAGTGTCAGCCTGATGCTTGCGCTTTGTTAACAACGCCAAGGCACACCTCACCAACCGTCACTTTGGATCACTTTCACCCAAAGAGCTAAGCAAACGCTACAAATGTAATTGCGCGCTCTGCTCAGCAAGTAGTGTACACCGCAGGTGGGTGCAAAGTCCAAAGGAATGGGATCATTAAACCCATTCACTGACGGGAAAGGAATTCTTCGTGTTGGCGGAAGGTTGAAGCATGCTAATATTTCCTATGACCAACAGCACCCAATCATTTTGGAACCCAGGCATCACTTCACAAAGTTGATCATTCGTGACGCTCATGAACGGTCATTGCACGGAGGAATCCAGCTTGTGATAGTACACATACGGCAAAAATATTTGATATTCCAAATCAAAAGAGCTGTAAAGAAAAACATCAACAGTTGTACCACATGCTACAGGTTTCGATGTCAAACCCCGAGTGACAGTATCGAGACCCTTTTCCCACACAGGCATTGATTATGCAGGACCAATCAACATCCGAGCATATGGAAGGGTCGCGGATCTAAATGTCACAAAGGGTACATAGCTGTCTTTGTTTGTTTGGCCACCAAAGCCATTCATCTAGAAGCGGTAAGTGACCTTACGACCCAAGCATTTTTAGCCGCCTTCAAAAGATTTACCGCTCGACGGGGAGTTTGCGGTCAAATCTACAGCGACTGCGGTACTAACTTCGTGGGAGCTGATGCAGAACTCCGCCGACTTTTGAAAAGCGCGATCCAGGACTGGAAGGAGATTGCAGATGTCACAGCATCAGAAGGAATAAAGTGGAATTTCATTCCCCCGGCTTCTCCCCACTTTGGAGGCTTGTGGGAAGCAGGGTGAAGAGCGTAAAACACCACCTAAAAAGGATTGTCGGAAACGGTACACTCACCTTTGAGGAACTCGCCACACTTTTGACGCAGATCGAAGCGTGTTTATATTCGAGGCCTCTGTGTCCTTTAACCGAGAACCCTGACGACTTCCAACCGCTGACACCAGCACACTTCCTAATAGGAGAAACACTATTCACCGTACCAGAGCCAGACTTGTCCATAGGAAAACAAGGACACATCGACAGATGGAAGGCGGTCCAAGCCCACCTACAAACGTTCTGGAAGCAATGGCAAGCAGAATATTTAACTCGCCTACAGCAACGCCCAAAATGGTTGAAGGTACAACCTCAACTTAAAACAGGAGACCTAGTCTTGTTAAGAGATGAACGACTGCCCCCGGCTAAATGGAGTCTAGGCCGTATCATACAAACGCACCCAGGATCAGACAAACTTACCCGCGTCGTAACAATAAAAACGCAACAGGGAATTCTAAAACGACCAATAGCCAAACTTTGTCCACTACCTATAAACGAACCTCATACTACAGAAAACGATAACCAGGAACAAACCCAAAATCAACACAAAACAACTACTACACAAACCGTCACTAATTGAAAACAAATTCCACGCATCCACACATAATATTAAAACATTCATCAAAATAAATAATAAAATGAATAATAATAATTAATTACCCAAATGCTTCTCTCAACAGCACAAACACACAACACATAAATAATATTACACTAAGAAATATAAAACATAAATCATAAAACACTTAAAAATATTTCCCAAACAAACGAAAGAAAACTTTTTCGCACCACTGTCATCAGACAATCAAATCACACCCACTCAAACCTATTTCCAAAAGCACTCAACACTATTTCACAAACATCCACACACACTTTGAATACAGTCCACTCATTCACTCACACGCTCTCTGTCGCGGAGAGCCGAATGTTGAACGCCGAACGCGTTCATTCTGAAAATCCACACTGAACACACCCAGTCTCGACTTCTGTCAAATGGCTTGCTTTTTAACATTCGTAAATTAACTGCCGGACAGGAGCGAGACTGAGGTAGGAAACAATTTATTTTCTTTATTATATTTAATGAATTTGTAATAATTTTCAGATAATAAAATCTAAAATTTAATGATTAAAATAGTCGGCTTGAGCTCTAATTTGTCCGGTCCCATAAAGGGAATTTGCAGAAACACTCTCTCTTCTCTATCGAGCCCCACCCCACACATAAGAATCCACACAACCCTGCAAACCAAAATTCAGTACCCTGCAAACCAAAAGTCAGTAGTTTATCAAAAACACAACTACAGATCAACATGATTTTGTGAATGTGTTTGCGTTCTCTTGGAGTATTAGTATTTGGATTTATGTACTCTGCAAACTTTCAATCTTGTCAGTTTTTTGTTGTTGTTATCCTTCATACTCCAATTGGGATTTCTGCCTGGACAATTAAGAATCGCGACCGATGTCTAGACACTTTCCAAAATATGCAAAAGCAGATGCAAAATGCAATGTGTTGAAAGAAATCGAATCATTTTGGCTTTCAATGCGTGCTAGATGGCCGAGCAGGTAAGAGATCGCTGAACACGTTAACTTTGTGTAGAAAAATGTTAATAATATTTTTTTATTATAGTTTGAAGGCACCATCAGAAGCAAAGTACTTCCTTTGCACTGCTTTTGACGAGGAAAAGAAGTACATCTGTAGTACTTCCTTTTACACAGGAGCAAAGTACTTATTAAGTACTCCCTTTTACGTAGGAACGATGTACATCTTTAGTACTTCCTTTTACGTAGGAGCAAAGTACTTATTAAGTACTCACTTTTACGTAGGCACGATGTACATCTTTAGTACTTCCTTTTACATACTCGTAGGAACAAAGTACTTATTAAGTACTCCCTTTTACGTAGAAACAGAGGTTCAAGGCAGTAGTTTTTTCAATATGTTAGAAAGGGATGGGTGCCTCACGTATTCTCATATACGGTAGGTATATAACTGAGTATTTGCCCGAGCACCTATTCTTTTTCAGTGGAAAGAAAGTACTTTTTGTCCGTACATGTTTCAGTAAGTATTTCAGTACTTCTGCGTTTGCAGGGATAGTTTATCAAAAACACAACTACAGATAAACATGATTTTGTGAATGTGTTTGCGTTCTCTTGGAGTATTAGTATTTGGATTTATGTACTCTGCAAACTTTCAATCTTGTCAGTTTTTTGTTGTCGTTATCCTTCATAATCCAATTGGGATTTCTGCCTGGACAATTAAGAATTGCGACCGATGTCTAGACACTTTCCAAAATATGCAAAAGCAGATGCAAAATGTAATGTGTTGAAAGAAATCGATACATTTTGGCTTTCAGTGCGTGCAAGATGGCCGAGCAGGTAAGAGATCGCTGAACGCGTTAACTTTGTGTAGAAAAATGTTAATAATATTTTTTATTATAGTTTGAAGGCACCATCAGAAGCAAAGTACTTCCTTTGCACTGCTTTTGACGAGGAAAAGAAGTACATCTTTAGTACTTCCTTTTACACAGGAGCAAAGTACTTATTTAGTACTCCCTTTTACGTAGGCACGATGTACATCTTTAGTACTTCCTTTTACGTAGGAGCAAAGTACTTATTAAGTACTCCCTTTTACGTAGAAACAGAGGTTCAAGGCAGTAGTTTTTTCAATATGTTAGAAAGGGATGGGTGCTTCACGTATTCTCATATACGGTAGGTATATAACTGAGTATTTCCCCGAGCGCCTATCCTTTTTCATTGGAAAGAAAGTACTTTTTGTCCGTACATGTTTCAGTAGGTATTTCAGTACTTCTGCGTTTGCAGGGAATAATGAATCAATTTTCCCTCCAATCGCACACGCACTCAAATACACATCTTCAAAGCACCATCGCCAATGCATTCCATTACCCAACACACACACACATGCACACCATCGATGGACGCTAAGGAAAATTAAAATAAATTAACACTGAATTCACATTTTTTATATTATTTTTTATTTTATTTATATAATTTTAATTGAACTCACCTGAAATATCCAAGAACACACACCAAAACACACGCCCGAACCTTATTTCCTTATAATTTCCATTTAAACGTAATAATAAACACACGATTGAATTCACGCACCACCGAAACTCACACGACCGATCGTATAAAACACAAACAACCAACAACAACAGCATCAAGAGAACTTTCATTGTCATCGTCATCATCATCGTATTCTTCTCTACGCCAACAACAGCTGCATTGGATATCGACTTCGGCATCGCAAAACAACAACAACACACAATGTGCAATCAACATCAGCACACAGTGCTTAGGAAATCAAAGCGATCGCATATGAACGGGATCGTTTGTGAGCTTGTCCACTGGAATTGTTGTTGCTATTTATGTGTTCTAGTGTTGTCTTTAGCTTCTTGTTAAATATATGCAATAATCTGTTGTTTCTTTCCATGTACCAAACACATGCACATATAACAAAATTCCAACAGCAGGCAGATCAGTGGCAGCAATTGGGGTCTCTGTATGCCGATAAGAGAAAACAGAAGGAAGACGGGGCGCGCAGACTTTGTTCATCGGTGGGGGAGTATGTTGATGATATCAACCATGTCAACAGCAGAGCTGCACTAAACGCATCCATTCATACACAAATTTCCCAAAGGGAAATTATGTCAATAATTTGAAGCACGAAGCTGTCAAGGAATTTTGTAAACAAACTTTTATTGTATAAGTTAACTTCGTCAACCACTCGCACGCGCAGCGGAAATGCTGACCTAGCGTCTGGGGCGAGAAACGAATTTCCATGGAAATTCACGTTGGGAAATAAAAAGTGCAAGCTTCAATAATTTTACTTGTAAGAGTTTCTTTAGGTTCAGTTTAGTCTTAATCGATATTTCATACAATAAAGGTCAGGGCAATCTGTCCCGAAAAATATTTTTTTGTAATTTTCGGCGTAAATTTTATTAACTGGCGCCCGAGCAGGGACCGTGCGGTTTTACTAAACAGTCAATACGCGTACGAATAATAAACGCACTTATAAACTAAACTAATCGTGGAAATAGTGCTAGTGAGAAAAATATAGTGGACACCAAGCCGCGAAATCATCGCTAGTGCGTGAAACAAAACAGTGGACACCAAGCCGCAAGTTTCATAGTGGACACCAAGCCGCGAAATTTTCACTATAGTGCGTGTAATCAACAAAAGTGGACACCAAGCCGCAAGTTGTGTAAAGTGGACACCAAGCCACGAAATTATTGATAGTGCGTGTAAAAACAAGGTGGACACCAAGCCACAAGTTTCGTAACGTGGACACCAGGCCACGAGACTGATTAGTAATTGTGTAGGGGAAAAGAGGCCACCAAGTAATCCTGTAAAACAGGGATAAAAAGGAGTTCCGGAATAGCGAACAGCCGCCCCAACCAACAGCCACGGTCCAGAACCCATCTATACGTTATGAGAATTGAAGCCGTTATATTTCTGTAAGAATATTTTTCCTTTGTAATTTTTAATCGATTTTGTAACAACCTAAGACTCATCTAGAATAAGATCTTTAATTCTTTAATTTTTAATTTCTGTAAGAATATTTTTTGCTTTTGTAATTAGTAATTATCTGTGTAACAACTTAAGACTCGTCTAGATTAAGACCTATTTCAATTATTTTTGACTCAATTTCAACTGCGAATCTCGGTTCCCACATTCATTGACTTAATTTCGATCACAAAAACTTCAAAATGTCGAATCCAAGTAATTTAATCAGACCAGCCCGCTTAGAAATACCAGGAGAAAATGCTGCTCCTCCTGCTCCTCCTGCCCCCTCCTTTACAAACCAAGTAGACGATAACTTAGTACATCTCATAACCAGACTCGTAACCGAAACACTACACATTCAGGGACGACAGATATTTAATTCAATTATGAATCCAGCCTCAGATATTAATAATGATATTGATCAACCGATTAACACCACTGATCAGAATCTTTCGGACATGGACAAAGTTCCAGATGTGGTTAAGAGTTTGCGCGAATTTTCAGGTGAAGCTCAGGAGTTCAACTCGTGGAAAAAAAGTGTTGAAAGAATACTTAAGATCTACGAGCACCTTAAGGGTACTCCAAAATATTATGGCATCTTGTCCGTTATTAGAAATAAGATAACAGGCCATGCCGACATAGCGCTCGAATCTTACAACACCCCTTTAAATTGGGAAAAGATTTCTAAATGTTTGACTCTGCATTATGCAGATAAGAGAGACCTGGGAACCCTCGAGTATCAGATGACGACTCTGGTACAGGGTAACAATACAATACCCGAATTCTATCAAGCAGTTTATCATCATTTATCCCTGATTCTTAACAAACTCGGTTGTATTGATATGAGCCATGAATCGCTAAACAACATGACTCAATGTTATAGAGATAAGGCACTTGATACTTTCGTTAGAGGGTTGAAGGGTGACCTTCCCAGATTACTCAGTATAAGGGAACCCGCAGATTTGCCGCAGGCTCTGCATCTTTGTCTCAAACTCCAAAATGTTGACTTCAGAACTCAACACGCCAATAATTCCCAATCAACAGCTCGGAAAACCTTCCAGCAAACACCTCCACCGGTTCCTCCTAGAAGATTCAATCCTCCACACCCAGTTCCTGTTCCAGCCCCAAGGCGAGAGTTCTTTCCACAATTGCTTCATAACCCTCGTCAACCTCAGCAACCCCAATTCCACAGGGAACCACAATATCATTCAAGGTCTTTCCAACAAGGCCAACCGCAACGGTTTCCACCAAACCAACGTGAACTTCCTCCCAAGCCTATGGACATAGATCATTCTATTAGAACTCAGAGGGTAGATTACTCAAATAGACCAAGAAACCAACCTACTGCACAGAAGCGAGAGCACTCACAACAAGTTCATCAACCCTATAAAATGCAACGAGTCTACCATACTGGTGAATCCGTCGCCGAAGAACAAGAAATAGAACAATACGAAGACACGATGAACCGAGAAGATCAAAACCACGAGCAAACACTTACGGAATACAGTGACTACCAAACAGATGAACAATATTTTGATCCACCGCAACAGGTTGATGACATATATTTTTTAGATTAAAACACTCTTCGCTTCCTTATTTCGAGCACGTTGCAAAGAGTGGACAGGTGTATAAATTTCTAATTGACACAGGCTCGAACAAAAATTATATTCAACCACGACATATTCGCAATCCTCTCCCCAACCAAAAGATTTTTTATGCTAATTCCGTGGGGGGAAACATTAGAATAACCCACCATAGTCTTATTCCTCTTCTTGGTACTGAAATAGGCCCTTTACAATTTTTTATACTTCCTACCCTTATATCATTCGATGGCATTATAGGGAACGATACCCTCAAAAGTCTGAACGCGGTTATTCACATAAAAGATAACTATATGAAAGTTAACCAGAACACTATTATCCAACTTAAACAGCATCTAACCGAAACCGTAAATAGCGTAAATATCCGAACATCCCATCTGAATGACGAAGACTCTAACTATCTCAAAAAGGTTATTGGTTTTTTTCCGAAACTCTTCTCCGATCCTGACAAAAAACTTACTTATGCGACAACCGTGAAAGGAGAAATTCGTACAATATGTAACGAACCAGTCTACTCCAAATCCTATCCCTATCCAAGAGGACTTAAAGAAGAAGTTGAAAAGCAAATCAACCAACTTCTAAATGATAATATTATCAGGCCATCGAAATCTCCATATAATTCGCCAGTCTGGATCGTCAACAAAAAAATGGACGCTTCAGGCGAAAAAAAATATCGAATGGTGATCGATTACCGAAAGCTCAACTCGGTCACCATTGCCGACAGATACCCTATTCCGGAAATCAATGAGGTCCTAGCTAACCTCGGCGACAATAGATGGTTTTCTGTCGTAGATTTGAAGAGCGGATTTCACCAAATCAAGCTCAGAGAATCCGATATTGAGAAAACGGCGTTCTCCATCAATAACGGGAAATTCGAGTTCACTCGTCTTCCCTTTGGGTTAAAAAATGCTCCGGCGATTTTCCAAAGAGCTCTCGACGACATCCTTAGAGAGCACATCGGAAAACGATGCTATGTCTACATTGATGACATCGTCATCTTTGGAAAAGACAAAGCTGAACATTTTAAAAACCTCGAAGCCGTCTTTGATACTCTAGAACGAGCCAACATGAAAATCCAGTTGGATAAATGCGAATTTTTTAAATCCGAAATCGAATTCTTAGGATTCGTAATCAGCACTGATGGCATTAAGACTAACCCTAAAAAGGTTCATGCCATTACAGAGCTACCACCCCCAAAAACGCTCAAAGACCTGAGATCTTTTCTAGGTATGTCAGGGTATTATCGCCGATTTATCAAAGATTATGCGAAAATAGCGAAACCCCTGACATCCCTTTTAAGAGGGGAAGAC
Source organism: Cheilosia vernalis (assembly GCA_949126925.1). Taxonomy (NCBI): domain Eukaryota; kingdom Metazoa; phylum Arthropoda; class Insecta; order Diptera; family Syrphidae; genus Cheilosia; species Cheilosia vernalis. Next base: position 50,840,943 of record OX421358.1, read on the forward strand.
GGACGAGTGTCCAGACATATCTCCAAGAATAAAACGATAGATCTTGACGAAAACTGCATTTACTCATTTAACCAAATTAAAGACTCCTTAACCTCAAAAGAAGTAACTCTCACTCATCCGAACTTTAACAAAGACTTCGAACTCACGACGGACGCATCCGACTATGCAATTGGTGCTGTCCTATCTCAGGACAGAAAACCCATAACATTTCTCTCAAGGACACTGACAAAGACAGAAGAAAGCTACGCCACTAACGAGAAAGAGATGCTCGCCATCATCTGGTCTCTAAACTCGCTTAGGAATTTCCTTTACGGATCAAAAAAAGTAAATATTTATACGGACCACCAGCCATTAACATATGCGCTGAGTAATAGAAACACAAACCACAAGATGAAGCGATGGAAAGCAATCCTGGAGGAGTACAACTACGAACTCAAGTACAAACCAGGAAAGGAAAACGTAGTTGCCGATGCTTTATCTCGACTGCCACAAAAAACACAAATAAATTCAATGACCATGACGCAACATAGTGATGAGAGTTCTTCACATAACCTGATACCAGCAGTTGAAGTACCCATTAACGTTTTCCGAAATCAGCTGATTTTAGAAATCGGGGACACAACTAGCCATCAATTCTTAATTCCATTCCCCACGTACCACAGACACGTTTTTGTACAACCCAGTTATAGCAACTCAGATATCATTTCAATTTTTAAAAAATATTTAAATCCCAGTGTAATAAATGGCTTGCAAACAAAAGAAGAAATAATGGGCCAAATACAAAACATTTATCCCGAACATTTTTCCAAATACAAAGTTAGGTACACTCAAACAATGGTTGAAGATCTGGCCAACGAAACGGAACAAGAAGAAAAAATATTAAGTATCCATCGCAGGGCACACCGTAATCCAGAAGAAAACCGCATACAACTTCTTCAACATTTTTATTTTCCGAAAATGGCATCGAAAATCAAAAGACTAGTAAAAGTATGTAGAATTTGCAAAGAAAACAAATATGAACGACACCCAAATAAACCTATCCTTGAACCAACTCCAATCCCTAATTATCCTGGCCACACTCTGCATTTAGATATTTATTCAACGGAAAAAAAACTGGTATTAACCGCCATATGCAAGCTCACCAAGTTCGCCAAGACTAAAATTATCAAGTCAAGAGCAATAACCGACCTCAGGCAACCTCTTCGAGAAATCTTATTCTCTTTCTGCATTCCCGAGAGCGTTGTCATAGACAACGAAAAAGCCCTTAATTCAGTATCCATATTATCCATGATGGAAGACGAGTTGGGCATTCGCATTCACAGAACACCACCCTACAAATCCGAAGTAAACGGGCAGATTGAGCGGTTCCACTCAACTCTCTCAGAGATCATGAGATGCCTCAAAGCTGAAAAGGTATCCCGATCCTTCGAGGAACTGCTCGAAAGAGCCACTAACGAATATAATTTTACAATTCACTCCACAACAGGGAAAAAACCGGTCGAACTCTTCTTTGGTCGATCTCCACAAATAACCCCCGAAGAACTTGATAAAACTAGGCAGAATAACATAGATAAAATTATCCAGAAACAGGAACAAGATTTAAGCTATCATAACCAAACCAGGAAACCATGTAAGATGTACCATCCTGGAGACGTCATTTACATAAAACATAACAAAAGAATTGGTTCTAAACTCACCGTCCGATATAAAAAGGAAGTAGTTAAGGAAAACAAAAATACAACTGTCGTGACGGAATCCGGCAAAACGATCCACAAAAGCAATATTAGGAACTGAACAATAAATTTCACATCTCTCTTTTCAGACATGCATTATGCATCGCGGAAGCGGAAATCCAAATTTTGGATTTCTCTAATTCTCAATTTGTTTCAATACATACTGGACAAACAAAGATACAGAACGGAAATTTCAAATTAATCCATGACATTGACCTCGACCAATACGAACAACTCTTGACCAAAATTTCTCCAATGCTTAAACTTAACGAAACCACGAACGATTCCCTTTTCCTATACCTTTCCCATGAGCATGAGCAAATAAAAAATTTGATATCTAACCTAAAACCAAAAAAGGTAAGAAGATCTCTAGATTTTATAGGTTCGACGTGGAAGTGGATTGCTGGTAATCCCGACCACAACGACTTCATTACTATCAAAAGAAAGATGAATAATCTACTTATTAACTCTAACGATCAAGTCGTATAATAAATAAATTGCATAATGAAAGAATTAATAACATAACCAAGATTACGAATGAGATTGAATCAATGCTAAAAACCAATAAAAATTTCAATAGAGATGTAATATTAAATATTCAATACAAGTTTAAAATTTTAAAAGAAGAATTAGTTAACATTAATTTGGCCATACATTGGGCGAAACTAGGAATTGTTAATTCAATGATTTTATCAAAAGAAGAAATAAGCCTAGCTGTAAAAACACTAAATCAAGAGAATGTCCCTTTCACTACCATAGAAGAAGCTCTTAATTTTGCTGAAATAAAGATAATAACAAACACAGTTTCCATACTTTATATTGTTAATATACCTACTACCGATCCTTCCACATATGAACGAATATTATTAAAACCTGTGAAGAGAAATGGAGTAGCCATGGAAATAGACTATAAAGAAGTTGTAAGAAACAAAAACGAAATATTTGGCGTAACTAATGATTGTAAAGTAATAAATAGTGTTTCAATTTGTAATAAAAGAGATCTTATAAATATTGTTAACTCAGCATGTATTCCCAACCTATTAAATAGTAAAATAGCAACATGTAATAAAGTGAATAGTCAGCATATCCCGTCGATCGAGGAAATAACAAATGGAATGATCCTGCTTAACGACTTTAACGGAACTCTCCAAGTCGAATCCACACCTCGGAACCTTACTGGTACCTTCCTTATTAAATACGAGAAAACCAACATAACAATAAACAATAGAGTATTTGCGGCATACGAAGCTTCTACACACACCGTTCTTCCAGCCATACTGCAGCCAACACCCTAGAGAACAGATTCCATCGACTATTGTCGCTCGAAATGATGGGCGAACTCCACATCAACAATACCAAAAGTATCGAGCTGCTCAAAAGCGAAAACGAAACTTACGCATTCATCAGCTGCGGAACAATAAGTCTCATCGGGATCATCCTAGTAATTATCACCATCTATAGAATCATAACAAGGCATTCAAGTAATGAAACCAGAGTCATAGTCCAGCAACAAGAAATTAAGAACATCGAAGCTCCACCACACACTGAAAGTTTACCAAAAGGAAGAATCCAACAAACACAGTTCAACAACCTTCCTTACTTTTAGGCGATTGAGGACCATCGCATTTAAAGGGGGAAGAGTTAACTTCGTCAACCACTCGCACGCGCAGCGGAAATGCTGACCTAGCGTCTGGGGCGAGAAACGAATTTCCATGGAAATTCACGTTGCGAAATAAAAAGTGCAAGCTTCAATAATTTTACTTGTAAGAGTTTCTTTAGGTTCAGTTTAGTCTTAATCGATATTTCATACAATAAAGGTCAGGGCAATCTGTCCCGAAAAATATTTTTTTGTAATTTTCGGCGTAAATTTTATTAACTTATATAAGATAACATTTCGGCACTTTAAAATAAATAATTTTATAACGTTGTGGAAAGCGGTTGTTTCATTTTTAATATTGCGGAATTTTGAGAAGCGTTTCTTTGTTCAACCAATTTTTTTTTCTCGAATAATTCCTTTGTTCAATCGCCCGAACAGGTACCTACCATAATATTTTCGCTACCAGTGCGTGTGGTGAAAGAAGGGAAAATTCTTACCAACCAATTTGATAGGTGTGGTTGGTTTTCTTCTTGGCTGTTAAAGTTACAAATATTTCGTTCTTATCCCTTTAGGTTAGGTTAGGTTAGGTTGAGTGGGGTTGTGAGTTCATCACAAAAAGACCAGGCACCGTTACGGTTAAAAACCTAAACCAAATCGCCCAAACAATCAATTTCCCTGCAGAATTTAATAATGGTCCCAATATTGTTTGAGGAACCAACCTCCTCTAAGTGATTAAAGAAGTACCTGCCAAGGTGCTTCCTTCTACTCCGAGCGATTGCTTGACACTCACATAAAATGTGGAAGATGTCTTCCGTGACTTGTAGGTCCTCAGAATACCTGCATATGTCCGAGCTAGCTAGTCCTAGTCTCATGGCATGCTTCCTTAGAAGGCAATGTCCAGAGAGTATTCCTACCGTTAACCTTAGTTTGGTTCTACTGAAGTTGATTAATTCTTCAGACTTTCTCCAGTTTAAAATGGGCCACAGTGCCTTTGAGACCCTGTGAACAACTAGCTGTGACCATCTTGTGGCTGCTAAATGGGAAGTTTTTTTTTCAAAAACAACCCTTCTAGCCACAGCCATTGGTGGTCTTATGCCCTCACTCATGGTGTTAGGTGAGAGCTCCGCTCATTCCTTGGCCAGAGCGTCGGCCTTTTCATTACCTTCAATATTACAATGCCCAGGTACCCAACATAATCTGACACGGTTCTGCGAACATAATGCCTTGAGCATTGTGCGGCAATTCCTTACTAGTTCAGATTTAGTGGTATGTGACTCTAGCGCTTTAAGCGCAGCCTGACTATCAATGTAGATGGCGATATTCTTATTGGATATCGATCTCATCTCAAGTACCTCCGCAGCTTTGAGTACTGCCAGAATCTCCGCCTGGAACACACTGCATGTGTCCGGAAGTCTCAGGGCCAGATGTAAGTCCAGTTCGTTGGAGAATACACCAGACCCTGTGCCCTCACTGGTTTTGGAGCCGTCAGTATATATCGAGGTCTCATTTACCCTCGACACCAAGTTCCTATACCAATCCTCTCTGTCAGGGTACAACACATCATAGGTACGGTGTGTCAAAATCTAGTGTACCAAGATCTTCATCCGCCTTTTCCGGTATTTCGGAGAATGATTCCTTCAAAATACTGCTATGTCCTATCCTACTGTTCTTAAAGAGCCCAATATTAGTGAGCCGTAGCGCACTATTTCCTGCAATTGATTTTATTTGTAAGTCCAGTGGCAAAAGATTCATAAACGCCTCCAGTGCAGCCGTTGGTGTGGTACGTAAAGCACCTGTAACGGCAATGCAGGCTGTTCTTTGTACCCTGGTCAACATATCCCGTACATACTTCTTGTTTGTGGCTTTCCACCAGACAAGAGCCCCATATGTAATTATGGGTCTTACTAACATTTTGTATAGCCAATATAAGATTGACGGCTTCATGCCCCATTTCTTTCCTGCTGTTCTCCTGCATATGAAGAGAGCATCATAAGCTTTGCGGACTCTTTCCTGTACGTTAAGTTTCCAATTTAGTTTCCTGTCTAATACCGTGCCAAGATATTTTGCGCTCTCCGAGAGAGAGAGCTCCACTCCATCAAGTTTGGGCAGGTTGAAGGGTGGTATCTTGTATTTTGTACTAAATAGTACGAGTTCGGTTTTCTCCGGGTTGACTCGTAGTCCACACCCTTCGGCCCATAATCTAAGCCTATTGAGGGCTGTTTCCATAAGTTCACTCATCGTGTTCAGGAATTTTCCTTGAACAATGATAACTACGTCATCAGCATACGCGATGACTTTGAAACCTGCATTGTTTAATTCTTTAAGTATGTCATCCATGACCAGCACGCAAAGGAGGGGGGAGATAGCCCCTCCTTGTGGGGTGCCTCTGGTAACAGATTTTCTTATCGAACTGTTTCCGAGAGTGGAATTGATATTTCTCGTCGAGAGCATTTCGCATAGCCAGTTGGTGATGCGTTGCTTGACATTTATCTTTTCCAAGGCACTTTTGATTACATCTCTCCTGACGTCCTATGTCCAAAAAGGCAGCTAATGCAAATTCTTTCTGGTGAATGCTGCCTTCTATTTTGCCTATTACCTCGTGTAGAGCCGTTTCTACCGATTTACCTTTCAAGTATGCATGCTGAGCATTACATAGAGTTCCGTTGCAACACTTGCTCCTTATATGGATGTCGATAAGCCTTTCAAGTGTTTTAAGGAGTAATGACGACAGACTAATATGTCTGAAGGCTTTCGCTGAAGTATGACTTGGTTTACCCGCTTTGGGTATAAATATCACTCGTACTTCTCTCCACGCCCTGGGTACATAGCCTAATCGCAGGCAGTGTGTAAACAGATTTCCGATCATATTCGTAACTTTTTCTGGCGCCCTTTGAAGCATAGCCGGCAGGATGCCATCGGGGCCAGGTGCTTTGAACGGAGCGAAGGACTTAATGGCCCATCGCAGTTTCTTCCCAGTGATGACATTGTCAACAACCCTTACGTCTAATCCCGAAGCCATATCCATTAGGTAATGGAGTTACTGGCGCGCTATTTCCTGGAAAGTGTGCTTCCACTAGTGATTCCAGAACTTCCTCGCTGCTCTCGGCCCACGAACCGTCCGATTTCTTAATAAAACCAGGGACGGCCGCGTCCTTAGATAACATTTTGCGAAGTCTGGATGCCTCGCTAGTATCTGTGATCGCCTCACAGAAAAGCTTCCAAGATTTTCTTTTGGATTGCCTGATCAAGTATTTAAACTCTCTCTTACTTTCTATTTACAGATCCCATGTAACGTCGTCGCCCACAACTTTGGCCCTATTGTAGAAATGTCTAACTTGCCTTCTTTTGGAGCTTAACTCCTTGTTCCACCACTGAGGCTGGGACCTTTTGGTTGTCTTTTTGAGCGGGCAAACTTGTTCGTAAGCCTTGTTCATTATCCTTCCTAAGTTATCAACTTCCTTGTCTAAGTCTAGCGACGTTTCAATGAATGGTATTTCATTTCCAAGCTGATGCCTAACTATGGATTCGTACCTATTCCAGTCAGCTTTCCTGGGGTTACGATAGGTGTTCGTAGCCTTACTGTGGAAGCCTATCTGAAAGCGAATCCACTTATGATCCGAAAGGGATGCCTCTTCTAAAACCCTCCATTTCCCAATTGTGAGCGAATCAGTACAAGATGCAAGAGTAATATCGAGCACCTCTTGCCTGTTCCGTACCACAAATGTTGGGGTATTGCCTTTGTTGCATATGGTGAGCTTAGTCGATAAGATAAAATAAAAAAGACCTCTAGCATTGATGTCACTGCTTCCCCATTGCGAATGATGCGCATTAGCATCGCATCCTATGACGAAGAGCCACTTGTCTCTGGTCAGCAGCTGCCTTAGGTTATCAGGTGGTACCGACGTCGACTCATACGGGAGATAAGCCGATACCAGGCACACCAGTTTGCCTCTTTCTCTCTCGCAAGACATTGCGGTCAGATCTTCGTCACTGAAATTATTCAAAAGAAATGCCCTTATATTGTTTTTTAGTAGGATACAAGTCCTAATTTTACCTTCGTTAGCTTTGAAATAAAGCGTATAATCCCTTATGGAGAGCCCCTGGATCCTGTTGTTCGTGTTGATCCAGGGCTCTTGTATCAGTACGGCTGCAACGTCATGCTTGATTACATAGCTGATCAAGCACGCCGTCGCAGCCTTACTGTGATGCAGGTTTATTTGCATCGTCTCCATCTTGGGGTTCTTCCACCTCGGCCCCCTTGGTCATGACTTTTACCATGACCTTCCCCATGCTGTAGCGCACCATCCCCTTTGTTTTTTCGAGGGATGGGCGCGATTCCTTAGTACTCCCAATTTTAAAACTTTCCCATCAACATTTTCAGGCATGTGAATGTACGGTTATCCGCAAGATAAACAGAAGATCCCACCATACCGACGAGCTATGCACTGGCTTAAACAAGCATACCTGCCTTGCCCTTCAGTCGAAGTCCGAACTGCACATTTATCTTTGGAATTGCCACTGAATATGCAAATCAATGAGACACCAACTTGAAAAATCGAAAAAATTGCGAAAATTTTAGAATGATGCGAATGGATTGTTTGGGACGAAAGCACGTTGGCCCACAAGAAGTCAATGGCGGCGGTGGACAGGACGTTGAAAGTTCAAAGCATTTTTGGAATAGCTCTGGTTGTATTACCCGTTGATTTTCGGGAGACAATTGCAGCTGACGAACTAAATGCGTGCTTGAAAACATCAATATTGTGGCGGCATTTGCGGCAAGACACTGCGATTGACGACAAACATGAGTGTGTTTGTGCAATGAGATCAAACTACAGATGTGTTTTCAAAGCAATTGTTGGACCGGACATTGCCCACTGATTTCTGCCACCCACATGACCGATTTGAAGGAAGATCTCATCCGACGTGTTTTTCCGGGCATAGCGCAGAACTTCAAAAACAATAGTTGGCTGAGCGAACGAGCCATATTGGCGGCGAAAAACAAAGATGTCCGCGATCTCAACGAAACTATTAAAAATTTCATACAAATACATCAAGGTTAGGTGGTACGAAGTTCTCCGGGTCAGCTAGTTTAGAATAAAGAAAGGAAAACAAACGAAATTGATTCCCAAACATGCCGGCCCCGCAAATTGGTAAAAAAAGCTAGCTTGGTGGTAACATGCTTAAAATTCCCATTTCTAGTACGCAGCGAAACGACTCTAACATGACCATCCTGGTCTGGATGAACCTCTTCGACACTTCCCAAGGCCCAATGTGAAGGTTACTGGTTCGGCTCCTTGATGAAAACCATATCTCCAACTCGAAAATCTCGTTTCGTTTCTCTCCATTTGGGACGTTGTTGCAGAGATGTCAGATAGTCTGTTTGCCATAGTCGCCAGAATCCCTGCATCATGTTTTGTACAGCTTCCCAGCGGCCCAAACGATTGGAGGGGACGTCCAAATAGCTAGGTTCTGAAACAGCAGTGTACGGTCTACCTAAGAGAAAATGAGAAGGCGTTAGTGGGCTTAGGTCAGAATCTGAAATAGCACAAAAGGGCCTAGAATTCAAAAGGGCTTCGATTTGGGTTAACAACGTCGACATTTCCTCGAAGGTAAGAATATTGGTTCCGATCACCTGACGGAGGTGCTGCTTTACCAACTTGACTCTGGAAATTTGTTCCGTTATCGGAGTACATCACGCTGCACTTTCCTCGTCTCGCAGTAAATCTCTTAAGAGCCGCCAGAAATGCATCGGTTGTCAGGTCCGTTACCATCTCGAGAAGCGCGGTGTACGTGGATAAGCCAAAAACAATACAAGAGCTAAAGGACGAGATAATTCGGCACATTAACGGCATAGAGCCTCAACTATTTGGACCATCGGATGGAGGTGTGCCGCCTAGGTCGCGGTGGCCATTTAGCCGATATTTTGTTCCATACATAATTAAACCATACCAATATTATCATAATAAAAACGAATGACAATAATTACCTAAATAATTTGTATTTTATTCAAAATCAACATCGGCCCTTAAAACCAGCAATTCCATTTTTCAAAAATTTCATAAACCATAAAAACTTTCAAACTGAACTGCGATGTGAACGTCGCGTCGTGTAAATAATTATTTTTTTTTATTTTATCCGAGGGTAGGTGAAAATCTTCCAAAGACACTATGAGAATAGCCAGCGCGTTCTCATAGTAGTGTCAGATTTTTACTGACTAAAAAAAACACCCTTCTAAAGATTGTTAGATACTGCAACTTATATCTTAAACTTATCAAGCAATTTTTCTATCATTAAATAACAACTTTTGACAGGTTACTTTCCAATGAAAGATCCTGCGTGCTCCGCAAATTAGACGCGGTTAATCTTATCTTGCCAAGTCGAACGGTTTCGTTCTTTGTAATCGGCGCAATAAATTGCTTTCGTCCAAGATTTGTCGGTTTCTATGCTTTTTCGCGAAGCTTCTAGTTTCAGCTTCGATTGTTGGAATTCCGAGATCCCTATGGATATCGTCGTTTCTAGTATACCACGGTGCTTGTACAATTTCTCTAAGCACTTGGTAAAACCCCAAAGTTGTATACCGTAGGTCCACACCGGCTTTAGCACTTGCTTATATAAAAGCAGTTTGTTCTCAGTACTGAGCTGGGAATGTTTACCGAGTAACCAGTACATTTCTCTATTATTGATATCGAGTTCCGTACGTTTCATTTTCACGTACGAATTCCATTACAGCTTTGCGTCGAGTGGCATTCCCAGGTATTTGGCCTCGTTTGCAAAGGGTATTCGGGCCAAGTTTAGAAAAATTGGCAAGTCATGAGTTTTCTTATAGGTGAAATTCACGTGAACAGATTTTGTTTCCTTGAGGGCGATCCGCAAGTTCCTTGTCCATTCATTTACCTTATTCACTGCGGCTTGCAGTTTTGTAGTCGCTTTTTCGATTGTATTACCTACTGCTAGGATAGCTGTGTCGTCGGCGAACGTAGCAAGGGTAGTGCCATCTTCCCTTGGTATATCGCGAGTATATAACAAATAGAGAAGCGGACCAATGACCTTGCGGTACACCGGCCGAAATTTCTTTTAGCTCCGAGTATTCGTTTCCATTTCTAACACGGAAGAGTCTATTCCCGAGATATGATTCTAGAATATCATATAGGCTTGCGGGGAGAACTTGTCGTAATTTAAATTTCAAGCCGTCGTGCCACACCTTATCATAGGCTTGTGAGACGTCAAGGAATAGGTACGCTCGAGCAAATCTTTTTTTCTTCAAATGCTTTCTCGATTACGTCAGTAGTTCAATGTACTTGGTCAATCGTCGAATGCTTGGTTCGGAACCCAAACTGGTGGTCAGGGATAAGATTATTGTCTTCAATAACCGGTTGTAGGAGCCTAAGCAATATTGTCTCGAAGACTTTGGAAATGACTGGAAAATGGGAAATCGGTCTATACGATTTTACTTCATTTGGCGGTTTTCTGGTTTTAAAACCATTATGACCTCGGCGACTTTCCATTGACTCGGCACGTGTTTTAGTCTGAGCGCGGCATTTATAATATGAAGAAGCTTAATTAATGCTTTCCTTGGTAGAACTTTCAGAACTTCTCCGGTGATCAAATCATAACCAGGAGCTTTCTTAGGTTTGAGGGATTCGATTTCACGTTTTAGTTTACTTAGCGTTGCACTAGTGAGTGTTGAATCGTAAGGTTGTGATTCCGCCCTATTAATATTGTCGTGGATCGCTTGGCCATCGTACGGTTGAAAAGTTTCTTCTATATGAGCGGAAAAAACGTCCGCTTTTTCTTTATATTCCCTTGCCCATTCATTTCGATTTATTCTGATTTTTTTTTTTTTTTTTTTTTGTCGGAGGTTGTTACTATCCGATGGAGCACTCAGACACAACTACTGGTCCATTGTACTGCCAAAACGGACACCTTACATTACTGTACTTAGTTTTCCCGTCTTTCGAAGAAAGATTAGAAGGAGCTTCAGTGATGAAGAGCTTAGATGTTCGGCACTCACCACATCAGCCCCAAAGATCCGCCATCTGTTGCGAGCAAAGGCAGGACAATTACAGAGGAAGTGTTCCGCTGTATCGTCGTCCTCTCCACACGCAGGACAGATGGTGGTGTCGCTCAAGCCCAACACATTCAAATGTTTGGCAAAAGCTTGGTTGCCCGAAAGGACACCCACAAGCAGTCTGCAGTCAATTCTCCTGAGAGACAGAAGGAAAGACGCAGACCTTTTGCAGATGTCCGGACGCAGTCGTTTAGCCTGTCTACACCCCGCACAGTCACGCCACCGACGCTCGTGTTCACGAGAAACCCAAGTATCAATGGATGACCTAACTGCAGATGCGGACAGACCCAACGCCGGCTCAGGTCCTGAGAGAGCTTCTTCTGATCCCAGCCTGGCAAGCTCATCAGCGATCTCATTTCCATGGATGCCAGTGTGACCTGGGACCCAAACGAGATTCACTGTGTTTAGCCTACCGACTAGGTTCAGAGATAGCTTGAGTTCAAGCACTAATTTAGACGAGGTTAGAGGGTTGAGCAGTGCTTTTAATGCAGCTTGGCTATCGCTGCAAACGCTTATGCTTCTAGCCCTCCACCTGTTTGTCACAATATAGCGCATGGCCATGAGGATAGCGAAAATCTCCGCTTGGAAGACAGACGCGTAGTTACCTAATGGGTAGTGTAGTCTGATGTTCTCGCTTTCCACAAAGACCCCAGAACCAGATCCTTGTTCGGTCCTGGAGCCGTCCGTGAATATACGATGACATTCTTTTCCTGGCTCAGAGTCTGGCCGAAGCCATTCCGTCGCCTGAGGAAAGTTGACTTGGTAGTTTTGTCGCAGTAGGATTTCTGGTGTCATTGCGTCAGAGGGCATATCCATAAGACAGGAGTCAAAGGATAATTCTCGCACAAGTTCTTCAAAACTCCAATGCGCGTGGTACCAAAAACCACCTCTCTTTAATCGAGCGATGGTTTTCAGCGTACACCCCATGATAAAAATATCAAGAGGGGGGAGGTTCATCATAGCATCTAGAGCAGAGCCCGGAGTGCTAGGGAAGGCCCCTGTGCATCCAAGACAGACCGTTCTTTGAAGTTTGGCAAAAGAGGCAGTAACACGTTTCCGCGAAAGCCTGTTCCACCATACAACCGATGCATATGAGAGAAGTGGTCTTACCATTGCCGTATAGATCCAAAGGACCCTTTTCGGAGATAAGCCCCATGTCTTGCCAAAAGCGCCTTTGCACTGCCAGAAAGTTGACAGTGCTTTATCGGTATATGTGAGTTCATGAATTGGACTTTACTGCAAGAATAAAGTATTTTCTAATGTGTATTTCACAATTTTTTTTAGTTTAATCAACACCTCCACAAAATCCAAACAAATACAATATGAAACACAAAACAATTAAGCACCGCTATACTCATAAAAGAAAGATGATTCGCGGTCGGTCATGAGCAACATGCTTTTTTGTTCGTCACACGTATTCACAGACGGGGGTTGAAATTACAAAAACAACAATGTAAACAAATGGGTTTTGGGGGGATAGACGTACGAAAGATAACCATCTCTTTTATTCATTCATCTCTGTCCGACATCCTTCTCGCTACCAAAGATAATGGAATACAGAGATATATAACTTTCCAGTGGAAGGGCGGCTGCCCTGAATTTTCCATAAAAATTCATGAAGTCACACACACCTGCTCGTTTCGATTATAGTATATGTGAGTTCATGAATTGGACTTTAATGCAAGAATTCGGTATTCTCTAATGTGTATTGTGGCGACTGGCGACCAGTTGTTGCACTAGATCACTAGATGAAGAAATTTCCCTGTCCACTCGACTCAAAATGCATCCTCCCACTTATAGCGGACCTAGACATCGTAAGATCTAATGCATAGAGGTACTAGTGGGCATTATAGATGAAAAAGAGGCAAACCAAACAGGTCTTGCGATGTCTATGGTTATTAGTTTAAGAGTGGTCAGAGGCGCAACGTCTCGCAAGTTTTTAGTGAGCAAGAGTTTACAAAAACAATTAGAAAGGCACAGCAGGTACAGAGTAAAAATATATTGTACGGGAGGAGTAAAAACTTTTTAAGAACCAAATCGGGAAAATATAATCATTGGGGTGAGTTTGGCATTAAATACAATAATACAAGTGCGGGATTAAAGAAAAAGAATAACATATTGTTAGGAGGACGGAACATCTGTAAAATAATATTGGCTTGGCGGTCATCTATGAAAGTCGATACAGTGGTGGCAGCCGAAATTAATCGTATGTGGTTTTATCTGGAACTAACAAATAAAACATATAAATATAAAGTATCAAAGATAACCAGCAAAATAAGCATAACCCAGTAGGATACCGCTTGTACCAGAAATTTGCACGGAGAACCGTTAGTGGCCGGAAAATCACCAGATTGTACGGCACTACTCCAAATTGCAAACCACAAGGGTGCTGCTCGGGTGATTCACGCTTGCGCTAAATAAGACCACGTCATACCGCTGCCATCCAATAATAGAGCCTACAAAGGAGAAAAGAAAAGATGGTTTACGTTATAAGTAGATTTGTGGGTTTGTACTTACCCTATTGCTATAAAAACGTTAAAATCAAGTTAATGCTGTAATAAGCATCCTTTTTGAAAATCATAAGAACCTTTTTTTTATGAAACCGTCAAGCTTCTTTTTGTATATAGTTATATATATTATATTGGTAGTTGAAATGGTAGTGATGCGATTACATGAGAACACAATCGCTCTCACTCTAGCCTCTCACTACCAACTCCTACTCTCACCTCCGCGTTGGTGACTACCGGGTGCCTAGCACCTCGACTGGAGATAGGGTATCCAACCCCTGTGGAAGGTCGTTGGTGGCAGCAGACGAGAGAGGGGGAAGGAGAGTGTCTTCTCACTTAGGCACTCCCTCCTGTTTCAGGCGGCAGCGGATGAATTCCCTAGACGGAATCAACGGTGGCGTCTACAGTTCCAGTTAGGTCGAACTACTAAGTGTTATCCCTATATGAGCTGCTTCAACTTACTTGGATACCAGGTCTATAGGGACTTCCAATACTGAGCCAGGGTGTTGGAAAGAGTTGGTGGCGGATGAGCCCTTTATGGGTCAACGGCAGCGCTCATATCCCAGAATGGGCTACTGACATCGGATTATCCGGCCCGCTGTCCTAGGGTTAAAACAAGGGCCTGGCCCTCCAGGTTGGGGGTTGTGCCGTCGGGGTAACTTCCCGACCACGGAAAAAACCACTAGTTATGAGAGAGACACAACCAGCCTCGGATAATGGTACTCCTCAAATGGCAACAAGACCCGGAACGTCAACGGACTACGACATGAGAGTATGTACCTGGAATGTACGAACGCTCTACACCCCAGGTGCTACTCAAAAACTTGAGTCTGTCCTCACGCGGTACAAGGCAGATATTACCGCGATCCAGGAGATACGATGGATAGGATCAGGCATGATGAAAAGAAAAAATTGCGACATCTATTACAGCTGCCATAAGAGATTGCATGTATTAGGATGCGGATTCGTCGTGGGAAATCGGCTAAGGACAAAAGTTATTGACTTTAGGCCGATAAGTGATCGCCTAGCTGTGATCCGCATCAAAGCTACCTTTCAAAACATAAGCCTAATATGTGCACACGCCCCTACCGACGAGGCTGAAGACCCCATAAAAGAGGAGTTTTATGACCTCCTGGATGGAGCCTACGGAGCCTGTCCGGAGTATGACGTTAAAGTTGTGCTCGGGGACTTCAATGCCAAAATCGGTCAGGAAAACATCTTTGGCGGGTTAGTCGGTAAGCACAGAATCCACGAAACGACAACAGACAACGGCTACCGACTAATTGACTTTGCAGCAGCTCGTAATACGGTGATAAGTAGCACTAGGTTTCCAAGGCTAAGGATCCACACAGCAACCTGGCGCTCTCCAGACGGTCGAACCGCCAACCAAATCGACCATGTGCTAATCGATGCGAGGCACGCATCCAACATCCTCGGCGTGCACACATTCCGAGGGGCAAACGTCGACTCTGACCATTTCCTTGTTGCAGCTAGATTCAGAGCTCGACTGTCCAACGAGAAGAAGCTGCGGGCCGCCCAGAAGAAGAAATTTGACGTTGGACGCCTTAGCACACCTGGAGTAGCCAGAGCCTACAGAGAGCGCCTGAGCATGAAACTCTCCACTATGCACTCGCCTTCTACAGACGCCAACAATCAGTGGTGCCAGTCTCGCGACATCATCAAGGAGGTAGCCGAAACCACTGTAGGGTACCAGCCACCCCAGAGAAAGAGCCCGTGGTATGATGATGAATGCGTGTACAGGAAAAAGGTGACAGAAGATGCACACAAGAAAATGCTGCAGCGCAAAACAAGGGCAGCTAGGGAAGAGTATCGAGCCAGGAGAAGGGAGGAGAAAAAGATCCTGCGTAGAAAGAAGAGAGCCTACGCAGTATCCCAGCTCAAGGAGATCGAAGAGTCTCGTGATCGCAACAACATCCGGAGGTTCTATAAGAAAGCCAAGCAACTGGCTGCTGGCTTCAAAACCGGAACACAAGCTCTTCGAGACAGCGAAGGAAACCTAGTCACCGAAGCGCAGGGAATAGTAGATGTATTTAAGCAGCATTTCCAGCAGTTGCTTAATGGGCATCATGTTGAGAGAGTGGTAGGGCAAGAAGATAACCCGCGTCCAGCCAATGAAGAACCTATTCCACCACCCAGTATAGAAGAGGTTGGCTTAGCTATAAAAAAGCTTAAGAACAACAAAGCCGCAGGCTCGGATGGCTTGCCAGCGGAGCTCTTTAAATACGGAGGTGATGTTTTGGTAGGGCGCATGCACCAAATCATCAACCAAGTATGGATGGAAGAAAACATGCCCGATGACTGGACTATCAGCTCCATATGCCCCATCTACAAAAAAGGCGATCCTATGTCTTGCAAGAACTATCGAGGCATATCCCTGCTAAATGTCGCGTATAAGATCCTATCCAACGTACTGTGTGAACGTCTTAAACCGTTCTGCAACACACTAATCGGCACGTACCAGTGTGGCTTCCGGCCCGGCAGATCGACTATAGACCAAATTTTCACACTGAGGCAAATCCTGGAAAAGACCAACGAATTTCAAGTCGAGACACACCATCTATTCATCGACTTCAAGGCCGCGTATGATAGTATACATCGTCAGGAGCTGTATGTGGCGATGGCCGAATTCGGAATCCCGTCAAAATTGATTCAGTTGTGTCGCGTGACACTCGAAAACACGCGTTGCAACGTGCAATTTGGAAACAGCTCCTCCGAACTATTCCAAACATGCACCGGATTTCGGCAAGGGGACGCGCTATCATGCGACTTCTTCAATCTCGTACTGGAGCAGATAGTGCGTAGGGCAGGTGTCAACACGGAAGGCACTATCTTCAACAGATCCGTTCAGCTGCTGGGGTATGCGGACGACATTGACATCATCGGTCGGTCACAGCGCTCCGTGATAGAAGCTTTCACGGCGATTGAAGAACAGGCGAAATCTGTTGGTCTTGAAGTAAACGAGGACAAGACTAAGTACATGCTATCAACAAACAAACAAACATCTGTCCACCGCCTAGGACAAAACGTCACTATTGATAGCAACAATTTCGAGGTAGTTAAGGAGTTCATCTACCTCGGAGTAAACATGAACTCCACGAATGACATCCTAGTGGAGATCCGGCGGAGAATTACCCTAGGAAACCGCTGCTACTTCGGTTTGGCAAAACAATTGGGTTCAAAACTCCTAACTCGAGGGACGAAATGTATGCTTTACAAAACCCTTATACTGCCAGTTCTGCTCTACGGCGCCGAGTGCTGGACGATAAGCAGGAAGGGAGAGCTAATACTGGGTTCCTTCGAAAGAAAAATTCTTCGGCGGATTTTTGGTCCTGTGTGCGAGGAGGGCGAATGGAGGAGAAGATATAACCGCGAACTCTATGAGCTGTATCAAGATGTGGATGTAGTCCAAAAAGCCAAAATACGTCGACTACATTGGCTCGGCCACATCGAGCGAATGGACAATAATGCTCCAGCTAAGAGGATCTTCGAATCCCAGCCCCCAGGTTCGAGAAGACAAGGAAGACCGAACCTCCGTTTCAAAGACCAAGCCATCGCGGATGCCAGAGCGCTTGGTCTGGACAATTGGAAGCAGCGTGCCCGGGATCGTAGAGGATGGAAGGCTGCAGTGTCTCAGGCAGAGACTCTCCACGGGTCGGGAGCCCGTTAAGTAAGTAAGTATATATATTATATTATAATATCTTTTTCTTGTTTGTTGATTACTTATTTCGTTGGTTTTAAGCGTTATTTTTGTTAGTGATTAAGTTTTTTTTTGGTTGCGTTATTCTTCGTAAGATTCGAATATTGTCCAGAGGCAGATTTTTTTTTGTGATAAGCTTGAGCTTCATCAAACCCGCCATTTTTTTTTTTTTTTTTTTGAATGTTCGCGAAATCATCAGAATCTTTGTTTTGCTTTTGAGACCCAGATACCCATAAAGAGCTCTCTATAGGTAGGAATCCTGTGTAATTTATGTTTAGTTCAATCTGTTGGCAAAAAGGCCATTTAGCTTAAGGTTGTGGGAGGGCCGGTGAAGCCGAGTTTATTTAAGTAAACTTTATAAACTTCGAATTTCCAGTTATCATAAAATGAATCTGCGATGCCTAAATTCTTGAGAAAGCAAATAAATGTTTGAGATTAATCACGCCTGTATGAGAAAAACCCGGACGTTTAACTTACGTATGTTGTGCTTGTCCTAATGACTTGCTAAGCGCAAGGTTTCAGGGGTGCGGCATGGATGGCAAATAATCCTTGGCAAATTACGAACTGATCTAGGCGAGACACATACATCGGGGAAGTTCTCAAAATAGCCACGGAGCTTCAAGGTCGGGAGGGCAACGGCTTCGCTGCAAAACCAACAGCAGCGCCTCTCAGAGTGGTGGATGTCCGTCCGCTTCCGGTACTAAGACCAAAGTGAGTACCTGTTTGTTTATTGGCATGTTATATGTGTTGTAATAGGTTTCGTGGAGTAGTGAGGACAAGGACTCCCCCGTCCGGCGAGCTAAGTCGTGCATAAACAAGCATGCCGCGCTCCTCACTCTCTACACTCTATCCTTCTCTATCTCTCATCCCATCCTAAGGTCCCATCCACATCCTCACTTCCTGTCATCTCTCTGAACTCCTAACTCCAACTATATCCCAATTTTTAGCTATTACACTTTGCTTTGCTGAGATCGAAGCTCAAAAAAACACAGCTAATGTCGCTTAGTATACTTCTAAAGTCTAGTTATATTTTATAAATACCAAGATTAATATCATTGCTGTTATTAGGTATAAATTATGAGTTTCTCCGTTATTCTTTATATAATTAAACAATAAAGAATAAGTGAGTGTATTAGTTCCATTATTATGTGGCTTGTATTTCAAAGCCTACATTTATAATATTTATAAGTCGTGTGTTTTGGTATTATAATGGAACGATAATGGTGAGTAAATACTTTGGTTGAATAGAAATACATACAGAATGTAATGAAACAACTAACATGAAAATTGATGAAAATGTACTGAGATAATAATTATTCACCAAATTTGATTTGAACCTCTTTTAAAAGAAGCAATACTTCTGAACACTGTCACAGCTCACTGCTGTTGAAACTGACACCGACACAACAGATTCACCACTCTTGTCGAGCTGACTTGACACTTGCATTATTTGTTTCCATTTAGTTTTCGATTTCGTGGATTTATTAAAAGTTTGTGTAATGGATTTAAGTACTGAAGCAAACTACATTATAACTGCAAAAATTATTTCCCAACAACTTTGATGTCCATCAGGTACAAAGCTCCGTAGGGAATGAATCCTATTCTACAAATAACTTTCAAATTATCTAGGTTGAAGCGTATAAACTGGAAAAAGAAGCCAACAATTATGAGGAAGCTGCCAAGTGTTTTAGTTGCATGTAAGCTTGGTATATAGAACATTATTCCTCATTAAAACGCTCACATTTCAGAATCAAAGTGTTGACCTGGGGAACGAGGTCGCCGTACTTACTGATGGCGTACGTGCCCTACAGAATGAAATAACTCCCGAACAAGAATTTTGTGTAAAAATGTTACAACACGTCTCGAATGATGTGCAGCACAAGATAAATACCTATGACTTGGTTCTAGGCGTAAAAACGTCTACCGGGAAAAGCTAATAGAAATAGCGTCGACGAGTCCGCCTGGCAGCAGTCAAATCCTGTTCTTCGCCTCAACGTTGTTTATATAAAATAAAATATAAAATCAATGAAACATTTTTTTTAAAAAGAACCGTCACCGAAAGACTATGACTGATGATAGAGTGTCGGTCAGCTTTGCCTGCCAAAGTTGCCAAAAGCCACTCATACTGGATGGGAGTTTTGGCAGTATTAATGATCACACAATGGCAGTATAACGCGTAAGTACATTGAATGAGTTTTGGCTAAATGATATTTAACAATAAAATGCCATAATTTAGATATCGATCCTAACGAAAGTGGTTTTCATCGAAGTTCGATGCAGCAATGGTTGCCTTCCTAGAGTGTCTCATACAGTTCCTGCAAGAGGTGGAAAACCGAGACAAATGGAGAAGGGAAAGATCATTGACCCATCAACGGGAAACTCGTAGTCAATCAAGTAAGTGTTATGCACCTGTGGTTTTGAATATGCAGTCAAAACAATTGTCTATTTCCAGAATACAATTTAACTCGGAGGAGCTTATACCCACTAAATTAAATTTCACCTGGCATGGGTCTCATCTCAATTTACGACACAATGATTACCAGGCCCATGTTCTGTAATTATCACATCGATATATTTATCACTAAAACGATATAAATTGAAAAACATGTTCCTATGTTTTCGATGCGAAAGTTTATCGCATGAGTTACAGAACATGGGCCCAGATTTGTACATAGGATCATTTTATTCGGTTTACCTAGGCAATTCTTTTCGTTGATATCGTTGTCTCCGGCCACTGAGATCATGACAAGCTTCATGGTTTGTAGTCTTTTCGATTTGGGCACCGATTGCACGAAGCATGGATATAAATCCTCCTTTGCCACCGAGCATTTGGAGGTGTATATGAACGCCTGTGTAATAAGCCTAAAGGGGATAATTAGAGGGAGTTAGGAGTTCAGAGAAATGACAGGAAGTAAGGATGTGGATGGGACCTTAGGATAGGATGAGAGAAAGAGAAGGATAGAGTGTAGAGAGTGAGGAGCGTGGCATGCTTGTTTACGCACGACTTAGCTCGCCGGACGGGGGAGTCCTTGTCCTCACTACTCCACGAAACCTATTACAACACATATAACATGCCAATAAACAAACAGGTACTCACTTTGGTCTCAGTACCGGAAGCGGACGGACATCCACCACTCGGAGAGGCGCTGCTGATGATATTGCAGCGAAGCCGTTGCCCTCCCGACCTTGAAGCTCCGTGGCCATTCCTGGAACTTCCCCGATATAGGTGTCTCGCTTTAAATCAGGTCACCATAACCAACGGTCATCCGCCAACCATACCGCACCCCTGAAACCTTGCGTTTAGCAAGTCATTTGGACAATCACAACATAATGTGGTATTCGTTTGGGCTTCTTCAGATTTGCCCTCAGATTCCAGATTTCGTGTGGCTAATCGAACATAAAACTTGCTCTTGCTCTTTTTTGTGTTGATATTCGTGCGATTTGAATATGTGTAGTCTTTGACACTTTTCTAAGCGATTTCCATTCACTGGTTAAATTTTGTATTAAAACATTAGAAATATTTGTCCCGATTGATTTCTAAATATTTATATATAAATAATTTACAAAAATAGATTCACTCGATGCAATGCCTTTCTTTGCTGGAGAAAAAATTCACTAAAAAAGTAAACAAACTCCATCAGTTGTCAAACTCAAACGCACTTGTATTGGTAAATCTGAGAAAATATCTAGATTCGCAAAAGTGCTCTGAAATCTGAAAAAGATTGCTTTTTCCTGTACCAAACGAACATAAAAATTGCTCTGAGAGCAAAAAAAGTGCTCTGAGAGCGCCCAATCGATTACCACATAAGTAAGATCAAACGACCAATTTTTCCTCATGCGGGCGTGAATAATTCCGTACATTTATTATCGATTCTCAGGATTTACGACGTCGCAGATTCATTTTACGAATAAATGAAATTCAAAATTTTCAAGCAATAAAACTATCAAAAAAAAACAAATTTTAACAAAACTAATGAATTTTACCAAATTAAACTCGGCTTCACCGGCCCTCACACAATCCTTAAGTAAGATGGCCTTTTTGCCAACAAAAATGGAGCTAATCACAAATTACTCGGGGTCCCTACCTATAGAGAGCTCTTTATGGGTATCTGGGTCTCATAATCTAACAAAAAAAAATTCTGATGAATTCGCGAGTCAAATCAAAATAATGCGGGTGTGCTGAAGCTCAAGGTTATTACACTAAAAGATTTACAAATTGACAATACGGGATTCTTGCGATAAATCTGAGTATCACGCCAAACTTAAATAATAACAATTGTTACACTTAAAACTAAAGAAACAAATAATAAAAAAAAATAATATACAAAGCAAACAAAAAATATATATATATATTAATAAATATATGCACAAGAAACTTGACGTCTTCTTCAAAAAAAAATCTTCTCCTTGGGATATTCAAAAAAAAGGAGGGTGCTTAACACAGCATAACCAAATTGCTTTCTAGCAACAAAAACAGGGTAAGTTCAAACTCACAATTACTTATTATGAAAATTAACTTTTCATATCTCCTTTGTAGGCACTATTGTTGAACGGCAGCTTATGACGTGGGCTGATTTAGCGCTAGCGTTAATCACCCGAGTAGCACCCTCGTGGTTTGCGATTTGGAGTAGTGCCGTACGATCTGGTGATTTACGGGCCACTAGCGGTTCTCCGTGCAAATTATTGGTTCAAGGGATACTTTACTGGGTACTTATTTTGCTGGCTGTCTTCGGTGTTTTAATATGATTTTTTGTGTTACTTGCAGATTAAAACCACGTAGGATTAATTTCGGCGGCCACCACTGTATCGACATTCGTAGATGACCGCCAATTCTATAGATGTTCACGTCCGCCTAACAATATGTTATACCTTTTTTCAATACCGCACTTGTATATTCGTAATCAAAGACAAACTCACCCCAATTATTATGTATATTTTGTTCCTTTGTAATATCTATTCTTCCTGTGCAATGTAATTTGTGCTGTACCTGTTGTCCCCTTTTTTTTTTTTTTTCTTTTTGTTAACTTTGCTCACTGAAACTTGCGAGACGTTGCGCCTCTGACCACTCTTAAACTAATAAACATTGACATCGCAAGACCTGTATGGTTTGCCCTTTTTCCATCTATAATGCCCACTAGTACCTCTATGCATTAGATCTTACGATGTCTGGGTCCGCTATAAGTGGGAGGATGCATTTTTGAGTCGAGTGGACAGGGAAATTTCTTCCTCTAGTGCAGCAACTGGTTTAAATCTTTGCTCCAACTCCAGACACCTACCATAATTTTTCATTTCATTCCATATAGAGGCCGTTTCTGTAACAACCAACAAAACAAATCCTAGGTACCCACCTACCTACCAAGTGTTTACCTTTGGTATTTTGACGTCACTGTGTTGGCAGCACCGTAACAAAACCAAACAAAACAATCGCAATGACGTTTGCCAATTATTATTGTAATAATTTTGCCAAACGCACCCCAAAAACCCAAACCGAGTGTCATCGGATAAAGAATAAAACATGGAAGATGGAGTCGGTCGGTTGCATTAATGCATTTTATTTTTGCAAAATTTCTTCTTATAATTTGTTTTGCAGGTGGCTGTTACAAAAAACCTCCGAACATGTCTGAAGTCCTACTGAAGAATGTGCGGAGGAACAAATAGCACATCTGCAATTGGAACGTGGGGAAGAACCCACAACAAACAAGCCGGGCAATACGTGTGTTGGGTAAGTTTTGTTTTCATAATCACTGCTTTTTGCTTTTGCCTCACTCCTGCTGGTTACAAATAGAAAAATCTTGGCGGAACATCTACTGATGACACCACAATAGGGAAACAGACCTAGGCATCCCTTTGTAACACTGTATGTTACTCAGGTACGTAAAGTGCATTTTCATTTATCAAGCATTTATCTATTTAATGTCATACGAAAAAAATCTTCGCAGGTAGGAGGACAAGGCGATATTTTGTCGCATCACTGCTTACAAGAGGAATTTATGCAGAGTGCGAAAAGGCTGTCGACCAACATACAATCATGACAGGATTGGGTTTTAGACGATAGAGCCGCCGAAGAGCAACATTTCTTGACGTACTTGTTGGGGTTTTTGTTTTTATGAGGACGTGAGTACCTTTTGCCATTTCTGTATCCATTCCTTCGCTATGTTTGTTTGCTTGATAGATCCTACATACAATGTATAACACTGTTATCAACAATAATAATTTCTAACCGAACGTAATATCTATAATATAACTTAATACATAAAAGCAAATACCTTCAATAAATGCATCTAGAAATGTTTTACAAAAGTAATTTGTTTCAACACAAGTGAATCAATAGAACAGCTTTAGTAACTAAGAACAAAGATAAATAAATACATACAGCTAAATAGGTCTACACGGAACATGTTAAATACATATGACTAGCCTAATAAATATGAACTTAATAAATAAATAAATAACTTAGTACAAGATAATAAATAACATGTTTGAGAACTACCAAATATATAAATAACAAAGATAACATGTGAAGATACGGAACGACTATTTAAATAAATAACAAATAAGCTAACTACTACCTACAAGGTGTCAATAAATACTATAAATAAATAAGTTAACAAATAAATAAATAGGTAAATCAATGAATATATATAGATAAATAGACAAATAAATAAATAAGTAATAAATTAGATATGTAACTAGGTATATACATAAATAGATACATTACTGATAATAACACATACTTATGTCTAAATAAATAGATAGAATAAATAAATAAATAACAGATAAGATGGAAGATGCGTACATACAATAACTAACACAGCAAATGAGTACACGGAATATCGCAGTAGAATGGCATATCACAGATTGAAGTACAATATTGGATCATTGTTTTATGTCTTTCACGTGGAAGACTCCAATTTTCTTTCCGGACAATTTCTCTAGTTCGTACATGTTTTTACCTACTTGCTTTACTATGCGGCATTTGACGAACTTAGGACAAAGTTTGTTCGTTAGGTACTTCGATGAGTCGCTGAGAACGAAATTCCTTCTATATACCTCTTGGCCAGGTAGAAATCTAATTTTTCGTGAACGTATGTTGTAGTGTTCAGCGTTCTTCTCGCCTGCTTGCAGTATGTTTTCTTTGACCTTTTCGCGTATGCACTGCAATCTTTTTTCTCGGGTTAGGGTTAGGAGTTCGCTGTCGTCTATAGCGTTTAACTTTTGTGCCAGTTTATAGCAACTACCGTGGGTCATCATGTTTACTCCAAACAAGGCGAAATATGGTGACACACCAGTAGTGCTATGGATCGAACTCCTAAGCGCACATGCGATATCGCTAAGATGTACATCCCAGTCACGTTGATCATTTTTGATATATGTGCGAATCGCAGCTAGTAGCGTCCTGTTTACCCTTTCCGAGGCGTTGGATTGAGGTGCGTAGTTTGCTGTTCTGAGGTGCCGGATTCCATATTTTGAAAGCATACTTTGGAAATCCTTAGCAACAAACTGTTTCCCATTATCTGAGTGCACTATTTGTGGCACTCCAAACATATTGAAGACATCTTCAACAAGGAACCGTACGACACTTCTTGTGATAGCATTTCTTAATGGTTTGAACAACACAAATTTTGAGAGGTGGTCAAGGACAACAAAAACATATGCGTTACCGGATTTCGATCTCGGATACGGGCCCAGAAAATCTATATAGATCTTTTGAAATGGTCGATCTGTACAAAAACTGTTACTAATAGGTGGACGAAGGACTTGGTTAGACGATTTACATTGTTTACAGATTTCACACTGAGCGACGTATTTCCTAATTTGAACAGTCATGTTCGGCCAATAAAAGTACTGTCGGACTCTTTGAAGGGTTTTTGCTATACCTCCGTGTGCTGCCTGAGGAGGGTTGTGTGCACGAACAATTATTTCATCTGTCAACCCAGATGGAATCCAGAGTTGCCATTGATGTTCTATCATGGACTCCTCTCCTGTAGGTGGTAACGCACGTTTGTACACAAAACCGTCCTCTATCTTGAGATCCGGTAACTCGTCCGCATGGCTTTCGATGGTTTCAATTAGGCTTTTGTACTCGTCTGAGTGGAATTCTTCTGAGTCAAGATCTATTAGTGGCGCTATATCCTCAATATCGATGCTATCAACGTAGACGCGGGAAAGAGTGTCTGGTACCACATTAAGTGTGCCTTTGCGGTGCTCGATGTCGAAGGTAAATGCCTGCAGCTTAAGACTCCACCGGGCCAATCTACCGTTTAGGTCTTTAAGGCCCATTAGCCAACGTAGGCTAGAATGGTCGGTGATGACTGTAAAAGACATCCCTTCGACATACGGCCGGAATTTTTGCACTGCCATAACCGCAGCCAGACACTCCTTCTCGGTCACGCTGTAGTTTCGTTGACAGCTATTCAATTTTTGAGAGAAGTACGATATTGGGTATTCTTCGTCTTCATTATTTCTTTGAAACAGTACCGCGCCTATTCCAGAATCGGAAGCATCGCATTGGATGAAAAATGGCCTTGAGAAATCCGGGTGTGTTAAAACAGGGGCGGTAGTTAACGCAATTTTAAGTTTTTGGAAGGCTATCAGTGCTTCATCAGTGACTTCGAATTTTTCTTTTCTTTTTCTCAACAGGTCTGTGAGGGGAGCAGTCAGACTGGAGAAATCTCTGATAAACCTCCTGTACCACCCTGCGAGACCGAGTAGTCTGCGGACTTGCTTTGGCGAGTTCGGGATCGGGAAATCTGCGATT
Source organism: Cheilosia vernalis (assembly GCA_949126925.1). Lineage (NCBI taxonomy): Eukaryota > Metazoa > Arthropoda > Insecta > Diptera > Syrphidae > Cheilosia > Cheilosia vernalis. The sequence continues at coordinate 50,867,324 of OX421358.1, forward strand.
GCAGCAACTTTTTCCGGATCCGTCTTAAGCATCCCACCACCAACTATGAAGCCCAGGTACTTCAATTCCTTGAAGCAGAATTTTGACTTATTCACGTTGATGGTGAGATTGGCTTTGCGCAGACATAACGCTACCTCGTCAAGCAGAGCCACATGTGTTTGGAAATCCGGAGCTACGATGAGCAAGTCATCCAGGTAGACGAAGACTCTGTCCTTTAACCGCGAGGGGATCACCTTGTCCATTAGCCGGCACATTCTCTGTGCCGCATTACATAGCCCGAAGGGCATGACAGTAAATTGGTACAAGGGTCTCCCCGGTACCGTGAACGCAGTTTTCTCCCTACTCTGCCTCTCCAGCGGTATCTGCCAAAATGCGTCTTTTAAGTCGACACTACTTATGAAGTAGGTGTCTTGCAGCCGGCTGAGAAGTCCGTCGATGTGGGGGAGAGGATAGGCGTCTTTTTTTGTCAGCGCATTCACTTTTCGCGAGTCCAAACACAGCCTGTTTTTTCCCGGTTTGCGTATAAGGACCACTGGTGAGCACCATGCGCTCTCACTCTCCTCCACAACGCCTAGACTAATCATCCGGTCGACCTCCTCGTACAAAAGGGCTTGCACCGCTGGAGACACAGGGTAGTGTCGCTGCTTCACAGGCGCCGCGTCTCCTGTGTCGATGACATGCTCTTCGAGCTCCGTCTTTCCAAGACCGTGCTGTGTGTAGCAAAGAAATTTCGCTCTGCTCGCCTCCAATCGGGATTGCTGTTCTTCAGAAAGGTCGTGGATGTTTGGATCACATTTAGTATCCGATAGTAGCGTTATCGTGCTGATTACACTCGGAGCTATCTTAAATGTCCTCCAGAAATCCACGCCTAAATAAAGTTCCTGTTCAAGATCTGGGACAAGATACAAGTACATACTGTGTGTGCTGCTTTTGTACGTCACTGGCGCATGAACTCTGCCAATAATAGACTGACTTTTGCCGTCAGCAGTTTTAACCCCAGACTTATATGGGTATATAATCAGATTTAGGGTTTTTACAAAATCTACGCAGTTCTTGCCCAGGATACTTATACTGGCACCACTATCGAGTAGACCAAAGACTTCATTATTTGCTATTTTAACCTTAGCGTAAGGCCTAGGATCAGCAACAGTATCAACGATGGACGACGATATTCGTTTTCGTGTATCTCGTCTAATATTGTATCGTTTTCTGGCCTTCAGTATCCTCTGTGACGGTTGACGATCTCCATTAAAAATTCTATTTCTAACTATATTATAATTTTGTAACCTAACATGTAACGGCTTTAATTCTAATATTTTCTTAGGGCTACCTCCACCTACATTCTTATCTCTACTTAATATCCTAACGTGTCCATTTTCCGATATTGGACAATGGTTAACTCTTAACTCTGTTCGTGACTCATCGTCGCTTTTTGTTTTTATTAGGGGGTCTGAGTCGAACGCGACTCCCCTAGATGCATCGCGTTCTTCGCCCGGTTTTCCGGGTTGCAACGTGAACATTTAGGCGTGATGACACCTGCTTGCCCACACTTATAGCAGAAAATATTGCGTACATTTTCGGGACAATCTATAAAATTGTGTCCTGGCGCTCTACAATTCCAACATTGTTGGGACTTTTGTTCTAATGGTGGACGTCCCATTTTTTGACATGGACGAACGAAATTCATAGCCGCCACGCCAGCATCCGTTTCTACCGACTCGTCTTCGACGTAATTCAGTTCGTGAACTGGGTACCTGGCTGTTGCGCGATTGTACCTAGGGTCCCTGCTTTGCATCGGATATGCATTTTCCGCCTCTTTACACATGCTCCTAAGATGTTCAAGGGTAAATATCGACATTGGGAACACCAATCTTCCAATGCTATCTTTGAGATTTCTTTTTAGAATCCTGACTAAGTCATTTTCCGGTATGGGGACTTGAAGTTGCGATTTCAATTTTGTTATGGCGTAAAAGAAATCATCGGACGACTCCAAGGCTCCTTGTCGTCTATCCATAATTTCTCGGATAATCTCGAAGTCGGATTTTGAGTTGCGAAACTGTCGCATAAGCGCATCACGGAGCATTGGCCAATCCGGCCTGTGATTGCTTCTTTGGAACTGCCAGTACCACTCATAAGCGGCACCGGACAGCAGCAAATGAAAATCGCGGAGTATCTCTGACCACTGGCAATTGTAATGGTGTTGGAGGGTCTCTAAGCGAAAAACAAAGTCTTCTACCGTGAGTATATCTGGCTTTCCTTCAAAATTTAAACCCCATTTGTCAATTTTTATAGGTCCCCCAGCCGATGGATACGGTTGTCCCTGATCACGGTTAGTGACTACCGATTGCATTGCGGAGTTTTGCGGAAACATATTCTGATGATGGGCGAAATTATTTTGCCTATTTGGTCTATGGTTTCTGTTTCGGTTTCGTCCCCGGGAGCTACTACTTGTATTGGCAAACATCGGAGCATCGGGTTGCTGTTGAATGGTAGCAGCAAAAGCAGTAGGAGGCTGTGGTGGCTCTATAGTCTCTCTGCAGCTGTTGTTATCACTCGACACGTTAAGTTGGGGTGGCTGAGTCACGGCAGGTAATGGTCTAATGACATCATTAATTTCCTTCATAAAAGACATTAAACTGCTTTTTAATTCTTTTTTCATATCCTCTGATATTTCATGCCTAAGAGAACTTCCATATGAGGCAAATGAATTAACGATGGCTAAATTAATATAGGATTTTAATTCCGTTGGCACGAGAGTGTTTTCGGTTGCCTCAGGATGACTATTCCCTTGTGGAATGGTGTTCTGAGGGAGATTCGCTAAAGTCCGAAAACTTTCATTCTGGGCTTCAGGAGATGCAGCACTATTTCCACTTAGGCTGCTGTACGATGGTGCTCGAACTGAGGACCACGAAATTTGCTGCCCATCCGCTAAGCGTGGATGCTGAGCACCTGAACTGTGGGAGCTAATCGCCTTTGGAATAGCACCCGTGCTAGGTGATAGCCCATGTGCAGATCTCTGAAGCTGCTCGTTTGCCTGATCGGAAATCGGTGAATGCCTAACTGGTGCTACCTTTGCGGGTTGCGGTAAGTCGTTTGCGGCCCCTTCTGGAATGAAATTACTTTTAGGAGGTGGAGAGCGTTGCACATTCGCCATTGCGACTGGGGTATTTTCAGCTAATGCTGCGGTTGTCGAACGCGTAATTACTCTCCTACTATCTATTGCTTTCTCTCTTCTAATTCTTTGATTAATTTTTTCTTTTTCAGATAACTTCATATTACTTGTCGGGATACGGATGATTGTTGCGGTCACGGAACACACAACGACACTCAAATGATGACAAAAATGAATAAATATGGACTAAACGTAAGAATTATTTTTATATATTATGTATTGTATATGTTTAAGGATTATTTAAGGAATTGTAGGTATATATAAATAGGTGCTGTAAATAAGTTTATGTAATTTTATAATATAGGTATTTAGTTATTATTAAGGGAGGTTAGTTTATATGTTTGTATAAATATGGTAGATAAATAAGATAGGGATATTGATCTAATTAAATTGTACTATCGAAAGGTACGATGATTGAACACTATTTGTTTGTTTGTTTTAATTTTTCATATACGGTAGGGGTGTTTCTGGTGGCTTTCCTTGGCTTTGTTGTTGTCGGATGGGTGATCTGACCTTTTAGCGAGATTCAGTTTAAGACTGCAGACGGACGGATTAAGAATTCCTTCAGAGTGGCGGAGTAAATTAACACAAAGGTACAAGGACACACAAGTTGGCATCTCTTCACGCTCCCGCTATTCCATACTAGCCACTAGTAGGACTTTCGATGGAAGACTTGAAGCGATCCGATTTGCACAGAAAGAAAAAAATTTACTAGATAGATGAACTAATGCTACGTAACTTGACACTATATCAAACTAGGACACTAGATACATGTTAGGCTGAGACGATACAAAATGGAAATGGAAAGGTGAAATGCTGGGATAGAAAAGTAAAGTTTTTACAGGTAATAGAATGAGTTTAGAAGAAGACATACTACTAGAACAGGTTCCAATTGTTTCTGTTGTCACCACCAAAGATACTCGTCGCAATTCAAGATGGCATTCTATAAGCTATCCACATGAAGACTTACGAGTTCTTTGGTGTTGGCAACAAGAACAATTGTGGACGAAAACAACATTAAGGACGAAAGGACGTGCACAAACAGACGTTGGGCGCCATTTGTAATAAGCCTAAAGGGGATAATCAGAGGGAGTTAGGAGTTCAGAGAAATGACAGGAAGTAAGGATGTGGATGGGACCTTAGGATAGGATGAGAGAAAGAGAAGGATAGAGTGTAGAGAGTGAGGAGCGTGGCATGCTTGTTTACGCACGACTTAGCTCGCCGGACGGGGGAGTCCTTGTCCTCACTACTCCACGAAACCTATTACAACACATATAACATGCCAATAAACAAACAGGTACTCACTTTGGTCTCAGTACCGGAAGCGGACGGACATCCACCACTCGGAGAGGCGCTGCTGATGATATTGCAGCGAAGCCGTTGCCCTCCCGACCTTGAAGCTCCGTGGCCATTCCTGGAACTTCCCCGATATAGGTGTCTCGCTTTAAATCAGGTCACCATAACCAACGGTCATCCGCCAACCATACCGCACCCCTGAAACCTTGCGTTTAGCAAGTCATTTGGACAATCACAACATAAGTAAGATCAAACGACCAATTTTTCCTCATGCGGGCGTGAATAATTCCGTACATTTATTATCGATTCTCAGGATTTACGACGTCGCAGATTCATTTTACGAATAAATGAAATTCAAAATTTTCAAGCAATAAAACTATCAAAAAAAAACAAATTTTAACAAAACTAATGAATTTTACCAAATTAAACTCGGCTTCACCGGCCCTCACACAATCCTTAAGTAAGATGGCCTTTTTGCCAACAAAAATGGAGCTAATCACAAATTACTCGGGGTCCCTACCTATAGAGAGCTCTTTATGGGTATCTGGGTCTCATAATCTAACAAAAAAAAATTCTGATGAATTCGCGAGTCAAATCAAAATAATGCGGGTGTGCTGAAGCTCAAGGTTATTACACTAAAAGATTTACAAATTGACAATACGGGATTCTTGCGATAAATCTGAGTATCACGCCAAACTTAAATAATAACAATTGTTACACTTAAAACTAAAGAAACAAATAATAAAAAAAAATAATATACAAAGCAAACAAAAAATATATATATATATTAATAAATATATGCACAAGAAACTTGACGTCTTCTTCAAAAAAAAATCTTCTCCTTGGGATATTCAAAAAAAAGGAGGGTGCTTAACACAGCATAACCAAATTGCTTTCTAGCAACAAAAACAGGGTAAGTTCAAACTCACAATTACTTATTATGAAAATTAACTTTTCATATCTCCTTTGTAGGCACTATTGTTGAACGGCAGCTTATGACGTGGGCTGATTTAGCGCTAGCGTTAATCACCCGAGTAGCACCCTCGTGGTTTGCGATTTGGAGTAGTGCCGTACGATCTGGTGATTTACGGGCCACTAGCGGTTCTCCGTGCAAATTATTGGTTCAAGGGATACTTTACTGGGTACTTATTTTGCTGGCTGTCTTCGGTGTTTTAATATGATTTTTTGTGTTACTTGCAGATTAAAACCACGTAGGATTAATTTCGGCGGCCACCACTGTATCGACATTCGTAGATGACCGCCAATTCTATAGATGTTCACGTCCGCCTAACAATATGTTATACCTTTTTTCAATACCGCACTTGTATATTCGTAATCAAAGACAAACTCACCCCAATTATTATGTATATTTTGTTCCTTTGTAATATCTATTCTTCCTGTGCAATGTAATTTGTGCTGTACCTGTTGTCCCCTTTTTTTTTTTTTTTTTTTTGTTAACTTTGCTCACTGAAACTTGCGAGACGTTGCGCCTCTGACCACTCTTAAACTAATAAACATTGACATCGCAAGACCTGTATGGTTTGCCCTTTTTCCATCTATAATGCCCACTAGTACCTCTATGCATTAGATCTTACGATGTCTGGGTCCGCTATAAGTGGGAGGATGCATTTTTGAGTCGAGTGGACAGGGAAATTTCTTCCTCTAGTGCAGCAACTGGTTTAAATCTTTGCTCCAACTCCAGACACCTACCATAATTTTTCAATTCATTCCATATAGAGGCCGTTTCTGTAACAACCAACAAAACAAATCCTAGGTACCCACCTACCTACCAAGTGTTTACCTTTGGTATTTTGACGTCACTGTGTTGGCAGCACCGTAACAAAACCAAACAAAACAATCGCAATGACGTTTGCCAATTATTATTGTAATAATTTTGCCAAACGCACCCCAAAAACCCAAACCGAGTGTCATCGGATAAAGAATAAAACATGGAAGATGGAGTCGGTCGGTTGCATTAATGCATTTTAGTTTTGCAAAATTTCTTCTTATAATTTGTTTTGCAGGTGGCTGTTACACCTGCTTTGTTGTGGATTGTTGTTCGGGGGTGTTTTTCCATTTGGTAGCAAGTAGAACTCTTCTACTTCTAAGTTTTGCAGCAAGGAACGCTTTAGAAAAAATTAAAAAGTCGAAGAAAACACACATACAGTCGCTTCGCAAATTTGCTGCAGGATTTATTGATTGTTAGTAGTATACAAGACAGTATTTGCCTGCCACCCAAATAAATAGGCACCATTTCTTTTAAGATAAGTTGATTTTGAAATCATTTACAATAACTCTGGGGTCTCTTTGCTATGACAGCTTACTCTTTTATTCCAATTTTTTGGATTCTGGTTTTCTGGTACAACTGCGATCAAAGCAAGATAACATTCATACCAGTGTCCTGGCGAAATAAGTCTCAAGATATAAACAAAAAAATTTATATTTTGTTAAATATTAATATTAACACGTTTATGAGAAGTCTACATCTGCGTCTGTATACTGCTCCATAGGCACAGCCCTGTGTGCGGTTTCACTTTCCATCACTTCCACATCACGACATGCACCTCATAACAGCTCTCGTCTCACTTGGTGTCATTTTGGGCTACGAATGTTTTATAATGATATAAGAAAAGCAAACTATTAAGACAAACTCTTTATAAGATGCAGCATCCAACAACTTACTTTAAAGGTCCCATCCCTTTGAAGAGATTTGGTTTTGGATTTCATTCGTTTGAGGTATTGCAGGGGATTCCAATACGAGCCTCAATATACCGAGAAACAACACCAGTTGCTCCCTTGGCAGAGTACACACACCGAGAGACCACGAGCAGCAGTAAAAACGTTGTCCCAATCAGTGAGCATTGCTTTGAATCCAGTACCAATGACTGTGCCAGCAGTCTTGATGCTGATGATGACAGTGATGCAATTTTCTTCTGCCTTTAGACGAATCTGTTTTAGGTTGATGTCATGATTCTCCCAGTCTACCTTGGCTTTGGTTCTCATCTCGTGCTCTAGTAGTTCGATGGTTTGCCGGCGCATTGGCTCCTGACGTGCGAAACTTTCCTCTTGCCTAGTGTTAAAGGTTCAGGAATCAATTTACACAACTTTTACTATATATGTACATACTTACTTTTTGAGATTGTCCTCCTGGACACGTTGCTGCTGCGACAATTGATCTTCATAGCGGCCGGCGCCTTGTCAATTGGACACGATGCTGCTGTTGCTTGGTATCTTCCTAGAAGTAGAAGCTTTTTTTTTGTTGCTCACACGGATTCTAAATTCAAATAACACCGATAGGAAAACAAAATGGCGAATTTGAAAAAAAATCGAGGGGGCCAGCGGCAAGAGGATTGCCAATTGGGGGTCTCAGTATGGTTTGTCTATGCTGAAAACCTGTGTTTGACATGATTTCTAGGGCGCCCAAGTTGTGCCCTAAACTGACCCCAATTATTTTGTCGGGGCAAGAACTCAGTGCTGAGTTGCGCTGTCATTTCGCTTGCTGTTATTCGTTTATTTAAATATCGTTATGAAGACATAATGCAATAAATTTTATATTCAAAACGGAATGGTTTGAAAACAACAACGTTTATGAACTGTTACATTCAGGCTGGGATTCGTAAAGATAAAACACTATTCCGTTTAACTTTTCTAATAAAAGTCACTTTTATTACACTTTTATCGAATATTCTAATATTTCACTTATTAAGTACCAGAACACTATTACTTAAACAATTCTTCAACGTTTCAAACCAATCACTTAATTTACTCTATTACTTTTCACTTATTTATCTTCACAAACTATTACTATCTCGAACTTTAACCAATCACTGTTATAAATCAACTGTCTCGCCCTCTTCTAAAAGCTGTCCTTTTATACCCGCTCCGCCATCTGACGAGAACTTTCTAGCTAATTCTAAGTGGTTCTAGAACAAGGTTCAGTGGTGAAATACATTTACTTGACAGGTTCCAGTCTCCAATTGGAAGTGACACTTGGGTGGAACTTGTTTGGTGACTAAGGGGTTGTTTTCACTTCACCATTTTAGGTTACACGATACATTCCACACCACAATGTCCCCCTCTTAAACTTGTTCGTCCCGAACAAACTCGTTAACATTTTCACCATTATAACGATGAAGACGATCCACATGAACGACTTTCAGCTTGCCTCTTCCTCGTTGGATGCGATAGACAACGTCGTTGATGCGCTTTACGATTGTATAGGGCCCTTCCCAGTCTTGTTGCAACTTAGGCGATAAACCTTTCCTTCGATGAGGGTTATATAGCCATACCAGATCTCCTTCCTGGAATCCTGTAGTTGTCGTTTTAGTATCGTACCTCGTTTTCATGCGGTCACTGGCTATCTTAATCTTATCCCTAGTGTCTCGATGCACGTCCCTGATGATATCCCTGAGGTCTGTAACGTATTCCTCCTCATTCTTGGGCTCTTCGCATGGATATCCAAACATCAACTCGCTAGGTAGGCGGACTGTTCGACCAAATAAGATTTCAGATGGAGTATGTCCTGTGGTGTTATGCACTGCTCCTCGATAAGCCAATAAAAACATGGGAATCTGCTTATCCCAGTCTCTCTGGTCTTCGCTAATGACCTTAGAGAGGTGTTCATTCAGTGTCCTGTTGAAGCGCTCCACCATCCCATCTGATTGTGGATGAAGCGGGGTTGTCCTTGTCTTGTGAATCCCGAGTAACTGGCACACTCCTTGGAAAATCTTCGACTCGAAGTTCCGTCCTTGGTCTGAATGCAGTTCCATTGGTACACCGAATCTGCTTACCCAGTTATTGACGATTTGCTCCACCACGGTTTTAGCTTCTTGATTTGGGATTGCAAATGCTTCAGGCCACTTACTGAAATAGTCCATAACAACGAGGATGTAACGATTTCCATTGTTTGTTTCAGGAAACGGTCCCGCAATATCAACTGCTATCCTTTCGAAAGGGGCTCCAACATTGTATTGATGCATTTTGCCACGGACTTTCAGTCTAGGACCTTTGCTGGCCGCACATGTAACGCATTTCCTGCACCAAGTTTCAACGTCCTCCCTTGAATGAATCCAGTAAAAGCGTTCCCGCACTTTTTCGAGCGTTTTATTGATTCCCAAGTGGCCTCCAGACACTCCATCATGCAATTCCCAGAGCACTTCCTTAACCTTTGACCTGGGTACAACAAGCTGCATTACGAACGACTTTCCATCCGGGCTTTCCCATCTTCTTTTTAGAATGCCGTCTTGTACGTGAAGGGAGTCCCACTGCGCCCAGTATGCCTTCAGCTCGGGGCTCCTATTGGATATCTCCTGCCAGTCTGGTTTTCCCTCATGCTCCTTCCAAGCGATAATCGGTTCGATATCCGGATCTTCCCTTTGAGCCTCCCGTATTTCCCGCGCACTCCAACCACCAATAGGCATAGCTCTCACCCTTTGGACGGAGATGACATCTTTTTCCTCGTGTCGTAAGCAATGTTTGCAATTTGCTTTGCACGGTCGACGGGATAGAGCGTCTGCATTAGAGTGAAGACTTCCCTTTCGATGTTGTATTTCGTAGTCGTACATCTGCAGCCGTTCGATCCACCTTGCGACTTGGCCTTCAGGATTCTTAAAATGCAGCAGCCACTTTAAAGATGCATGGTCTGTGCGGAGGATGAATTTCCGCCCATAAAGGTACTTATGGAAATGTTTTGTTGCCAATACCAAAGCAAGGAGTTCGCGCCTGGTAACACAGTAGTTCCTTTCTGGCTTTGAGAGAACTTTGCTGAAGTAGGAAACTACTTTCTCTTGGCCATCGTGCACCTGGGAAAGGACGGCTCCAATTCCCACATTACTAGCGTCTGCATCCACAATAAATGTTTTCCCAGGGGTGGGGTACGCTAGTATGGGGGCGTTGCACAGCTGTTGCTTAAGTTCCTTGAAGCTGTTTTCGCACTCACCTGATCATTTGAATTGTTTGCCTTTCTCTGTCAGTTGATGCAAGCTCTTTGCGATCCTGGCAAAGTCCTTAACAAATCGTCTGTAATAGGTCGCAAGTCCCAGGAAGCTTCTCAACCGCCAGTTTTTCACTGCATCGACCTTCTCCGGATCAGTCTTGACTCCTTTGGAAGAGATGATGTGCCCGAGGTACTTCACTTCTGGTCTAAATAGCGAACACTTCTTCGGGTTAAGTTTTAGTTGCGCACTTCGTAGCCTTTGGAACACCTCCTTAAGGTTATCTCGATGTTCGTTAAATGTTTTTCCTACTACGATGACATCGTCCAGGTAGACCAAGCAGGTTTTCCACGTTAGTCCCAGCAAAACGCGCTCCATTAGACGTTCAAAGGTAGCCGGAGCATTGCACAGTCCAAATGGCATTACTGTAAACTGCCAAAGCCCGTTTCCTGCTGTGAATGCTGTTTTCTCGCGGTCTTCTGGATGGATCTGCACTTGCCAGTAGCCACTCTTCAGATCGAGAGTCGAAAACCATTTAGCTCCGGATAGTGTGTCCAGGGTGTCGTCAATTCTTGGAAGGGGGTAGCTATCCTTCTTGGTGACGTTGTTGAGTTGGCGATAGTCCACGCAGAATCTCGTACTTCCGTCTTTCTTCTTGACCAGGACGACCGGCGATGCCCACGGAGTTTTTGAGCTTTCAATCAGTCCCTCCTTTTCCATCGTCGAAACCATTTCTGCAACCTCCGTCTGCTTAGCCAATGGTAGTCGTCGGGGAGGCTGACGAATCGGTCTCGCACCTCCGGTGTCGATTCGGTGTTCTACGAGATGTGTTCGGCCATACTCGCTGTTCTGCGAAGCAAATATATCAGCGAACTCGTTGATTAAACTACCTGCCATGGACCGCTGCTCCTGATCCAGCTCGCACTCTCCGAGTATATTCTTTTTCATCTCCGATATCTCCGCAGGTCTAACCGGTTTCACATCACTTGCATTGGACAACTTTGTGACCGCAGTAATCGGTACGCACTTTCCAATCACTTCTCCTTGCTTTAGTTTCACGCTTTTGTTTTCCACATTGAGGACACGAACGGGAACCAAGTTGTTTTTAGGTTCAACCAGCATCTTTCCGACAATATAGCTCTGATTTTTTTTTTTTTTTTTTTTTTTTTTTTACAATAAACACGCGCTAAAGAGGTTATGACTACTCTTATGGTGTAGTTTGAATTACACAGCGCGGGCGTTAGGGAAATTGGGATAGAGAAGATAGGAGATTCCGATGCACATTGGTTTTAAATGTCTGCAAATTGAACCGAGGGGGAAAGACAGAGCCGGGCAAGGCGTTCCACATTCGCGTGGTACGGCTTATGAAGGAATCTCTATATTTCATAGTACGACCGAAAGTAGGCTGGAGGGTAAACTGATGGGCATTCCTGGCTTGTCGAGTATTGCGGTTGAATTGTTGAAGGGGTGGAATGCAGCTGGCGATTTCACTTGAGCACTGTTTATAGAAATAGCGATAAAACAATGAGAGACATGTTACATTTCTGCGATGTTCGAGCGAATTTATAGAGTTCGCTATATTTGTGTCTCCAATAAGTTTTAAAGCACGATTCTGTATCCTATCCAGCAGGTGCAATGAGGTTTTGGGCGCACCAGACCAGATATGAGAGTTATACTCAAGTTTGGGGCGAATAAACGCCTTGTATATGGCAGCCAGATCAGAAGGGGTAAAATATTTCTTGCACCGTTTGAGGAAACCTAGACATTTCGCAGCGTTCTTGGCGACTTCGTGTATGTGGTCATTCCAACGGAGTTTGTCATGGACACACATACCGAGAATGGAAAGTCTTTCGGTTTCGGCGATGCAAGTGCCATTCATGGATAATGGCTGAGGATTCTGGTTTCGCTTTAATGACAGCAGACAGCATTGTGTTTTGGAAGCATTAAATTCCACTCTATTGGCTAAACCCCATTTTATAATGCTGTCGAGATCGGAATTTAATGAGTTTAACATACGTTGCCGTTCCAGTTCTACGGCCGAAGAGCAGGGACGTGAGTCTTGGAATGAATATGAGAAGCTGAGGGTGCTGTCATCGGCGAAGGAGTGGATTGGATTAGAAGTTACAGACAGGAGATCATTTATGAAAATGAGAAAGAGAGTCGGAGACAAAACGGAGCCTTGGGGAACACCAGCATTTATATGGTGAATTTCAGACTTGAAGCCATCCAATACAACTTGAATTGAACGGCCAGAGAGGTAGTTTCTAATCCATTGAAGAAGAGACGCATCGATCCCATATGCACGCATTTTCGACAAAAGAGCTTGGTGCCAAACTCTGTCAAATGCCTTTGAAATATCAAGCGCAACAATCTTCGTTTCACCAGAGTGATGTAGAGATTGGTTCCACTTTTCGGTGAGATAAGCCATCAAATCACCAGTGGATCTGTTGCCACGAAAACCGTACTGCCGGTCATTAATGAGTTTTCGTGATTCAAGATATTTCATGAGCTGACGATTTATCAGCGTTTCCATGACCTTAGAAAGAATGGATGTAAGTGCTATGGGTCGGTAGTTGGTGGGAGAAGAAGATTCGCCTTTTTTGGGGACGGGCTGGACAAATGCTGTTTTCCACCTTCTCGGGAAGAGTCCAGAAGAATAGGACAGATGGAAAAGCTTACGCAGTGGTTTTGCCAGCGTGGAAGAACACCTCTTCAGAACAATTGGGGAAATACAATCTGGACCAGCGGATTTATTTATGTTGAGATCATTAAGTACTCTTGCCACTGTACGAGTGCGAAAATGGATTTGTCCCATGGTGTATTCGACGCTCTCAAGTACAGGTAGAGGCAAAGCGCAATCTGGGAGCATTGAGCTGGCTGCAAAATGTGCAGCAAGCAGATTCGCTTTGTCTAAAGAGTTGACAGCTGGAATGTCATTGTAAATGAGCGTTGGGATCGAAGATGAGACCGAATTCTTTATATTTTTTACAAAAGACCAAAAGCTTTTACTACCCTTGGGACATTGTAGTATTTTTTGCCTCAACTTTTGGTCATACGAGAATTTAACACGCTTTATAATTGTATTGCAGTCATTTCTGGCTCGCTTGAACTTTTTTCGGTTTTCCTCAGATGGGTTGGCCTTATATGACCGAAAACTTAACTCCTTTTGTCTGATAGCCTCTTTACAGCTCGAGTCGTACCACGCATTTTCTTTCGGTATGATACTTTCTATCCTGTTAGGAATAAAGGATTTCATACCTAAGGTGATAATACTAGACACCATATCAGCGGCGGCATCCACGTCGTTATCGAGGAAGCATAACGACCAGTTAAAACTCTTAAAGAAGCTGTTAAGTCCGCTCCAGTTGGCTTTCTCGTATTGCCATACGGTTCTTTTCGGAGATTTTTCTTTAACTGTGTGGTTGGAGTACGAGAAATTAGCTGATATGATGCAGTGGTCCGACGAGCCTAAAGGCGATAATACTTCTAGAGAGTATTTATCAGGGTGGGAGGTAAGAAACAAGTCCAGAGTGTTGGCATTCTGACCGTCAATATCTGGTACGCGTGTTGGCTCATTTACAAGCTGGGTTAATTGATTTACCTCAGCGAAGATCTGAACATAAATTCCTTCGGGTGTTGTCTGTCCAGTATGTCGAAGCCAGTTAGAATTGTGAATATTGAAATCGCCCGCAATGACAATTTCAGTATTAGGATACAGGGAGACAATTCTTGTAATGGAGTCAGACAGCGCATCAAACTCGTTAAAAGTCGAGTTGCTATCTAGATTAGGGCTTCTGTAGATAAAACAATAGTGAATGATTTGCCTACGGATGTGGAATTACAGCCATATGAAATTAAATTCCGAATTGGAACATTGGCCATAAGAACCTGGAGTTTGGTAGGCAATATCATCACGTACGTAGATGGCGAGACCGCGGTGAAGAAAGAATAAAGGCACTAAACGATACCCAGGTAGATCAAACTCCGATTTATCAGAATTTACACCCACCTGAGTCTCGCTCAGCGCCAAAACAGCTGGTTTATATTTAGCAACGTGGACGTACACCGAGAAGAGATTCGATCGTAGCCCACGAATGTTGCACATGTCAACCCTAAAATTCCCCATCAATACAAAAAGCAGACACCAAAAAAACACAACTCCGACGCTTCTAAGCAGGGCTGTGAAGTGAAAATCCAATGCTAGATTCTCAAATCAAACTGTCATAGGTGTTATGCCCGTATGACAATTTGCTTTGGTCCACCAACAAAAACTTTCACACACAACCCGCTATCCGCCAGATGTTGCTCTCACCCACTCATTGCAATTGCCTTATGTACAATAGTACAAGCACAATCGCTTGTACGTTGGCGGCCGGCGATTGCAAAGACCAAGAAAGTGCAACAGCAAACGAGTTGGAATGGGGGAGGAGGGAATCGCCCACGCTAATGTTTTTTTTTTTTTTCCTCTTTTTTTTTTCTTTTCCACAACACTTCACTGGCACTGCACTCAGAATGGATTTGCGCGGCAGAAGATTAGTGTTATGATCTTCGCTTTTTTTTTTTTGTTGGTTTTTTTGTTTTTTTGTTTCTGATAATAATTTTCTGCATCTGGCTCGACTAGGTAGAATCGGTGGCTCCCAGGATCGCCTTCCAGCTTTGTCCAAATAACTGTTTCTGACGAAGGTGGTAGTATTTCGTCCTCACTTACAACTGTCCCTAGAGCTGCGACGTTCTCGTTCCCGTAAACCATCGGAATCTCGACGTTCTTGTACTTTAAAACTTGCGAGCCGATGTCGAGCACTATATCATGCGTCTTCATAAAGTCGATTCCGATGATGCATTCGTCACATATATCAGCCACTAAGAATGCATGGGAGAAGACTATTCCTGCAAGGTTTATCGTCAAGAGTACCTCACCATACACCTTTGCTGTTGCTCCAGTTGCTGTTTTCAGACAGTAGCTGCTGGTGTTGTGCAGCCATGATTGGCGAACGATGTCCCTCCTGACTATGGAAGCGGTAGCACCTGTATCGATTGTGGCGACATACTTTTTCTGGTCGATATGGGCTTCCACTGTCAAGCTTCTATTACACCGTTTGGTCTGGGAAACCTGAATTGCGGTCCTGGGGGCGTCGATTCCAGAAACCAGCTTCTGCCCCGCGAAGTTGGTTCTTACTCGTTTCCCCGACTGATGGCTTTGAGACGTTCCATCCGCCGAACGCTCAAACGCCTCCTCGTTCCTAGTTCTGCAATGTGGACAATTGCCCCGTCGACGTTCGGCTCTGCACTGTCGTTGTAGATGTCCAATTTTGTTGCAGTTCCAGCAACGGATCGGTCCCCTTCGAGAACTATTAGGGTCTACTACTTCTGTTCTCTGGCACGAGCATTCGACGGATGTCATTTCTCTCACGCGATGAAATCCTTGAGATGCTTGGTCAGCGGCTTTCATCGTTAAGGCAAATGCCAGTGCCTCAGGAAGAGTTCTCTTTCCAGCCATTCGAAGAGCCATTTGCAGTTGTCTGTCCTCTATGGCTTGTGTAAATGCCTCAATAGCCATTTCATTGATGACATCTTCGCCGGCATTGGGATAAGACAAGTGCGCAAGCCGTTCAATATCAGCTTGCAACTGCTGAAGTGTTTCTCCCCTCTTCTGGATTCTACTGCGCAGTTGTACTCTGTACACTTGCTGCATGTGGTCGTCACCAAATCGCATCTCAATAGCCTTCACCAAAGCCACGTAGTCGCGTTGTTTTTCTTCGGAGATAGTTTGAAGCAATTCTGCAGCTGTACCTCGTAATGCGAGCGTTAATGCAATCGACTTTTCCTCGTCGTCCCATCCATTGGTCGTTGCAGCTGCTTCGAACTGTCTCTTATAAATTGGCCATGATGTTTGACCATCAAAAACGGGTGGTTGCATCTCCTTCCTTCTTGGGCAGTCAGCAGAATATTCCCGAGCCTTCTGCTTCTTGACTTTTTCGAGCTCTTTAGTTATGTTCTCGATGTTTGTGCCGAACTCTCTGGCTATGTTCTTGATGTTTGTTCCAAGTTCTTTGGCTACGTTCTCGATGTTTGTCTCGTGTCTATGAAACGTTTCATTAATTTCCTCGAACTTGGTTTCATGCTGGTTTAATTTCTCATCAATAGCGTCGATTTTTACATCTAGAACATTCTTAAATTCTTCCACGGCGTCTTTTTGTGCGGCGACAATGGAATTTTTCTGTTCTTCTAAAGAATTCTTTTGTTCTTCTAGAGAATTTTTCTGTTCTTCTAGAGAATTCTTCTGCTCTGCGAACTTAGATTCCATAGAATTTTTCTGTTCTGCGAACTTCAATTCCATAGAATTTTTCTGTTCTGCGAACTTCAATTCCATAGAATTTTTCTGTTCTTCTAGAGAATTCTTCTGTTCTTCCATCTTGGCAAGAAGTAATTCCATCATAGCGCTAATATCAACGCTTGTACTTACTTGTTCTTCTGCCACATCGAATAGCATGGTTTTTGGATCTTCTCCCTCGTTTTGCACAGCTTCCTGCAGACGAAGTATGAGGTCACTTTTCCCTCCAGCTGTGGAGAGATTCCGCTTTTCTAGTTCACTTTTCAATTGGGGTATGCTTAGATGTAGCAATACACGACCCATTTTGTTTGTCTCTTGTAATTTAGAAAATCACAAATTCACTTTTTTTTTTTTTTTTTTCTTTTTTTTTTAACCAACTTCACTTAGACACTTAGCACAGAATAAGTTTTATCCCACTTCTGACACCAATGTTACATTCAGGCTGGGATTCGTAAAGATAAAACACTATTCCGTTTAACTTTTCTAATAAAATTCACTTTTATTACACTTTTATCGAATATTCTAATATTTCACTTATTAAGTACCAGAACACTATTACTTAAACAATTCTTCAACGTTTCAAACCAATCACTTAATTTACTCTATTACTTTTCACTTATTTATCTTCACAAACTATTACTATCTCGAACTTTAACCAATCACTGTTATAAATCAACTGTCTCGCCCTCTTCTAAAAGCTGTCCTTTTATACCCGTTCCGCCATCTGACGAGAACTTTCTAGCTAATTCTAAGTGGTTCTAGAACAAGGTTCAGTGGTGAAATACATTTACTTGACAGGTTCCAGTCTCCAATTGGAAGTGACACTTGGGTGGAACTTGTTTGGTGACTAAGGGGTTGTTTTCACTTCACCATTTTAGGTTACACGATACATTCCACACCACAGAACTAAAACTTTATATCATAGACAAACCATACTGAGACCCCCAACTGGCAATCCTCTTGCCGCTGGCCCCCTCGATTTTTTTTCAAATTCGCCATTTTGTTTTCCTATCGGTGTTATTTGAATTTAGAATCCGTGTGAGCAACAAAAAAAAGCGAACCGAAAAAATGTGGTGAGTTTTCTTTTGACAGAAGTCGATTGACAAATGTCAAAATATGTTTACACAATTTTATTTTTCCTGCAACAAATTGAAAAAATGTAAGTTTTCGCGTATTTTAAGTGTGAATATTAAGAATTAAATACATTTGTATTACAGCTAAGGAAGAAACCGACGTTGAGGCGTTCGCTAACCTTACCAAATATATTGGATCGCACTGGAGACAATTATTTATACCTGATGGCTAGGAAGAAAACCAAACGGAGTCGATATATTAAGTAAGCCATACTTTTCAATAAATATGTTTCTCAATACCTTTAATTACTATTCTATCTTCAAGGTTTGTTAAGTCCAAAGTCTTAATTACCTGCTGAATGCCGTGGAAACAATTGAATCCAATTGAAGTCAAAAACTGGCATTATTCTCGCCGCAACAACTCTCACCAAATTGATTCAGTAAATTTAGAGCAAAGGATCGATATAAGGTTTGATATCTTACGCAACCCCCTAAGGACTAATACTTAATTTAGCTTGATTATATGTTATTTGCAGGAGTAACTATCTTGAAACCCGCCCTAATTTACAAAACTTCGTTGTACAAGCACTTGTCACACTCTTGGCAAAAGAAACCAAATACAGATGGCTCGATACGAACAAGAACGAGTATAAATTATAATATTGTCGAAGATGTAAAGAAGTTTCTTCATGTTTGTTTATCGAATTTCAAATTGGCTTTTCATTCGAATGTTTTATTTTATGCTTTCAGCCAGGCTCGGCTGAGCAACGTACCTACTGTGGAAATTCTATTCATTGTAGAGGCAGATGTGAATTTGTCTTTCTCGAAGAATCGCCACATCCTTTCGCGACGAACAGTCGTACGACAATTTTCTATTGTCTTATTCGCTGCTAGTAACAGCAAGAGACAATAACAAGAGTCTTAATTTGATGGATGAATCACAACAAGCGTATGTTGATTTTAAATGTTAGTTATAAGCAGTTTGAGTATTGAAATTCTTGTTGTTTATTTCAGTCGTATATATATTATCACAACGAAAAGGAGATGTATCAGAAGATGCTGGGTCAAGCCAACAAATTGGAACAAAAGAGTGAGCAGCAAAGACACCCCAGAGTTGTTTTAAATTATTTCAAAATTAACATAATCGGCCTTACTAATAATCAATCACTAATGTCGACAACTAGTTAGATGTCAGCTTTAGTAAAAATGTACAGCTTTTGTGAAATGGTACCAATAAACAATTAGACCTCCACATTTACTAGTCTTACAACTTTCTTAGAATCTATTACATTTGTTGTCATTGCAGAATTCAAATTTCATAATTTGTTTTCGTGAAAAACAAGGTCAATGGTCTCTTTCATAAGGAGGATTTTATTCTAAAAGAAGGAATACATAAATTGCAATTAAATTTGCCCAACATATATCTTTCCAATGCTCTTTGAGACTTATTATAAGCAAAAAACAAAACACAAAATAGGAAATGCACAAAATATCCGCTGATCTGTCAAATATCATATGCAAATCAGTAATGCCCTATCGTTCGATCGGACACAATTTTCAGTACTTTTATGGTACGCTTTCCATTGTTTTCTAATACCACCTCGCGATTTCTTTATGAGTGCATTTGTGTCGTAATAAAATCCCTTTCAAATTATTCAATAAACAAAGCACAGTTTATTTGAATGGTTTTATTTATTCGTAGGCTGACGATGCAAATCAAAACTTATTAGAGGCCTAAATATCACAATTGCGTCGTAAGCAAGTGAATATTTTTGAAAATAGAAATAATAGCTGGCTCATTCATTTCAGAATAAATTACAATAGCACGTAGGAAGCGTGTTAAGAACTTATCGCTTCCGGGTTTGAAAATAAATACAATTTAACCTATAAAAAATTGTAAGGCTTATAATTACTGAATTCGGGAAATTTAGAAACCGACAAAAGTTGAAATTCGAACTGAAAAATATAAAACGCACATTTTTATGCACACATATTCTCGTACTACTACTACCTGTTAGGCTTTTACCCCTCCAGAAGATAATAAACTTGTTATTTTGCATGTATTTTGCTGAGTGCTCATAATTATATTTTTATAACTATATTTTCCGCGAAGTGAACCTTTTCACACCAACCATTGTCTCATTAGAGATCCTCATTCTCGGTAAAGAAACTCCTTTTGCAAAGAGTTTTAATAGGGTTTGAGTGCAACAAAATATCTACCTGATTCGCCTGAGGTACTGAGAATTGTTGAAAAATTGTATGAGCCGTCCAAACTTAGCTAAGAAGATATTTTTTTCTGTTTGCGACGACTGTCAAGAAAGTCTTGGAAATATCCCAAACTTATATTACATATATTAAATTCGTTGCTCGCAAACTATTTACAAAGGAAAACCAATCAAAAAGCAAGAACTAGCGGTTAAACAAAATAAAACAGAGAAAAATATATGCTTCACGTGTTTACAAATAAAACAAAAAAGCAATATTTTTCAATACATTTGTACAAATTTGTGATTATTAGACTTAAAAACCATTTGCATTGTTGTATTGCAATGAATAAAATTAGAAAACATTCACAATTTACTAAAATTAATTAATAATTGTAAACGCTCAGGCTGAACACCATCTCTCCTATTACGAAATTTACTACCGTGATTTTGGATTGTTGGGCAACACTTGTCTGCAAAATGACATAAGGGAGGATTTATTTAGCTAATGCCCAAGATAAACATAGCTTTCTCAACACTAACATTTAACCCTACAGTTAGCGATAGTCTGGCAACTATATTTGTTTATTGGTAAAGGGATTTTGGAAAGTGTGGAGTCTTTTCGTAAAGTGCCAGACTAAAGTTGATTATTGGTAAGGCCGAATGTATCTTAAAAGAAATGGTGCCTATTTATTTGGGTGGCAGGCAAATACTGTCTTGTGTAGCTACTAACAATCAATAAATCCTGCAGCAAATTTGCGAAGCGACTGTATGTGTGTTTTCTTCGATTTGTAATTTTTTATAAAGCGTTCCTTGTTGCAGAACTTAGAAGTAGAAGAGTTCTACCTGCTACCAAATGGAAAAAAAACCCCGAAGGCGTTCATATACATCTCCGAATGCTCGGTGGCAAAGGAGGATTTAGATCCATTCTTCGTTCAATCGGTGCCCAAATCGAAAAGACTACAAACCATGATGCTATCAACGAAGAGAATTACCTTAAGGCATACACATACGGTAAATACAATGAAGAGCCATCGACATCCATTTCAGCTAAATAAAATAACAAATCTTTGTTTACTTTAAATAAACTTATAATACACAAGTAAGGTTAGGTAAACCGAATAAAATGATCCTATATCCAAATCTGGTAATCACTGTGTCGTAAATTGAGATGAGACTCATGCCAGGCGCCGTTTTAATTTAGTGAGTAAAAACTTAAAAGCTTTGGTCCACTGCTCATCCGAGTTAAATTGTATATTGTATTCTGGAAATAGACTGATGACTGCATATTCAAAACCACAGGTGCATAACACTTACTTGATTGAGTACGAGTTTCCCGTTGAATGGTCAATGATCTTTCCCTTCTCCATTTGTCTCGGTTTTCCACCTCTTGCTGGAACTGTATGAGGAACTCTAGGAAGGCAACCATCGATATCTGAATTGCGGCATTTTATTGTGAAATATCATTTAGCTAAAACTCATTCAAAGTACTTACGCGTTATTCTGCCATTGCGTGCTCATTATGACTGCCCAAACTCCCATCCAGTATGAGTGGCTTTTGGCATCTTTGGCAGGCATCAGTCATAGTCTTTCTGATGTTGATGATAACCTACCGAATGTATAATATCAGCTTGAGGCAACCTTTTCAATATCAGAAGTTGCAACTTGCATTGCTCCAAGTTGTTGTCTGTGTGGTTCAGCAAAAGAATCTTGTACTGCACATCAAACATTTTTACATAAAATACTTGTTCGAGAGTTATTTCATTCTCTACGTCACGTACGGCAGCAGTAAGTTCGGCGATCTCGTTCCACATTCAACATTTTGCTTCTGAAATGTGAGCGTTCTTTTGTTTTAATCAGGAATTATGTTCTATATACCAAGCTTACATGTAACTAAAACACTTGGCAGCTTCCTTATAATTTTTTGGCTTCTTTATCCAGTTTATACGCTTCAAACTTTGTAGAATAGAATTTATTCTCTACGGAGCTTTGTACCTGGACATCAAAGTTGTTGGGAAATAGTTTTTGCGCTTATAATCCATTCCTTTGCCACACAAGGATCGGTGGAACGTGCTTTCTGAACTTGAGCTATGATGTAGTTTTCTTCAGTACTTAAATCCATTTCACAAACTTTTATTAAATCCACGAAATCGAAAACTAAATGAAAACAAATAATAAAGTGTCAAGTCAAATAGAAATGAGCTTGACAAGAGTGGTGAATCTGTTGTGTCAGTGTCAGTTCCAACCGTGGCAATCGTGACAGTGTTCAGAAGTATACAGCATTTTTAAAAGAAGTTCAAATCAAATTTGGTGAATAAGTATATTATTATCTCAGTACATTTTCATCAATTTTCATATTAGTGGTTTCATTACATTCTGTAGGTATTTCTATTGAACCAAAGTATTCTTTCAAAATTATTGTTCCATTATAATACCAAAACACAGGACATATATATTATAAATGTAGGCTTTAAAATACGAGACACATAAAAATGGAACAAATACACTTACGTATACTTTATTTTTTAATTATACATATTTAGAATAACGGAGAAACTCATAATTTATACTTAATAACAGCAACGATATTAATCTTAGTATTTATAAATTATAACTATACTACTAAGCGACATTTGTGATAAGCATATTCTACTCTATTTATGTTAACTGCCTCACGAATGTTCACTAAAAATGTTTTTATTTGTTTATTATTCTTCAGAACTGTTTATCTTTCTTTTATGTCTAGTAAATATACAATAATTTTTTTTAAATTGATCACTGTTCACACAAAATTTAGTTGTAATAATTATTTTCAAATTTAACGGACAAAATTTGATGAACGCAGCCAGCAACTTTGCCCACAGCGGAAGCGGGTGGCAAGCAACTTTGCCCACGGCGGAAGTGGCTTCTGTAAGGTGCCAGCGTATTGGTGAAACGAAATTTTTGAAGTTTAGTGACATTTGTCAATACGATTTTCTATGTAACAATACTAATGCACCTTACAGTTGCCACCCCATGGTAATATAGCTTGTAGGCAAGTAGCGGAAAATCGGCCGGAGTTGGGGGTCTCAGTATTGTCTCTGGTTCGCAGTTCGCTCTCATGTGAATAGTCCTTAATTTGTTGTTCCTTTGTTCGCTAAAGTGTGGGTTTGTGGATCAGCTAATTTTTTATGTGGATTGTGAATAAAGTGTGACAGTTCGCTGCAAGAATTTTCAATTCCTTTAATAATTATAAATTGAGCTATTTAAGTGGATTGAGAGTACGATTTTGTTTTAGATTAGACTTTATGTTAATTTAATGCTTTGGTGTTAGTATAAAAATCAATTTTCAATTCAAAGTTCGAAAAAAGTCTTTAAAAAAGTTTTCAAAAACTGTGATTTTAAAATGAATATGTTTAAAATATAACGCGGTGCCCCAACAACACATCATAGTGTTAAGCCGGAACCAGACTTGTAACGTGTGGTGTGTTGTGGAGTGGTGTGGCGCAATCGAAACAGGAGCGATTCGCGCCACACTGCAACACAACACACGAGAAAAATATGTTTCTACGCATATGAAATACATTGAAGTGATAGCGACACACCACTCCACTTTTGACTTTTCAATTGAAACAGACACTATTATTTTAATTTACATATATATTTATTAATAAACCTTTAAAGTAATGATATTGAATTATAAAAGATTATATAGCAGGAACTTCTTGTTGACTCGTCGCTGTTCTTCAAGAGAGTAAAAAAAGTAGAAAAGGTAAATGGAAAAGGGCAGTTCGTTCAGTGATGCCAAATTGACATCTTAATACTCCTCCTCAATTTGAACATTCTAAAATAAAGAAATTTCATTAGCATATGGAGATATTATTTCTATGTTTTACAAATTTTTCTTTGCCTAAGGCTTTTGTCATTATGTCAGCGACATTTTCTTCTGTACAGATATATTTTATATTTATTATTTTCTTTCTTATTAAGTCTTTAATAAAATGAACTTTAATGTCAATATGTTTTGAACGTTTGGAATTTTCATAAGATTTTGAAATACATATAGCTCCTATATTATCTACATATATTGTGACATCTCCAAAATTATTTAAATCTGAACGGACACCTTTTATATTAACAACATCCTGTGCAGTTGCAGCAGCAGCGATATATTCTGCTTCTGCTGTAGATATGGCTACACAGTTTTGTTTCTTCGAATGCCAAGAGATTGGGTTACCACCAAAGAAAACTATCGATCCGCTAACACTTTTTCTGTCCTTCTTGTCGCCGCCCCAATCCGAGTCTGAATATCCTTTTATTGAAAAATCCTGAGTTTTCTTATAGAATAATCCCATATTCTGTGTTTCCTTTAAATATCGTAAGACCCTTTTACCTGCTTTCCAAATTATTTGTGTAGGCTTATTAAGTACTCTGCTTAGATATGAGATTGAGTACATTAGATCAGGTCTGGATGTGGTTGCTAAATACATAATGCTTCCAATTAGTTCACGGTACGGCACATCTATTACTTCTTTGTCATCGTCTATTTGAAAGTTTATTTCCATTGGAGTTGATTTTCCCTTACTATTAAGCATTTTAAATTTTTCGAGAACTTTTTGTATTAACTTCGGTTGAGTGATTGATAGACAATCCTTTTTTCTTGTAATTTCCATACCTAAGAAATTTTTCATTTCGCCGAGATCCTTTGCATTAAATTCTTTTTGTAAGGCTTTTACAAAATGTTCACAATTCCCAATAAGAATAATATCGTCAACATATATTATCATCCAACATTCGTTTGATACGTATAAACAGAAATCATAATTTGAACGAGTAAATCCATTGTCTAATGCAAATTTATCGAATCTATCATTCCAACATTTAGATGATTCTTTCAGTCCGTATAACGATCTTTTCAATTTTAAAACGTTTTCTTTTTTAATTTGTAGTCCTTCCGGTATTTTAATGTATATGTCTGTGCCTATATTACCATTTAGAAATGCAGTTGGTATATCAAGTTGTCTAATAATTAAATCTTGTTGTACAGCTTTGGAAATCATCATTCTAATAGTAGACAATCTTGCCACTGGAGCATATGTGGAATGAAATTTGTCGTAATCATTTAATTGAAATCCCTTAGCTACTAATCGTGCCTTCTTTGTCCCATCTTCCTTAATTCGAAATACCCATTTGGTATCAATTGCTTTTTGTCCTGATGGTAGTTCGACTTCATTCCATGTTTCGAGTTTGCTTAATGCGTTCAACTCATTCGCAATCGCTTCTTTCCAATCACTATTTTTAACTGCTTCTTCATAGGTTGTTGGATTACAATTTTGAGTCAACAAACAATAGGCTGTGTACATTTCATATTCTTTTTGCCATTCTGGTACTTTTATTTTTCTTCCAGACCTAGTGTTTGATTCTTCTTCATCAATTGGTGAATCTTTTGGTTCAAATCCGTAATAAATTTCGTCATTTTCTGATATTGTTTCATCATTTTCGTACTCTTCTGATGTATTTTCATTACATTCGTTATTAGTCTCTTCTGGTATTTCTTGTATTATTTCCTCTTCATAGTCATCATTTTTTACCGTATATTTAAAATCTGTTTTTATGCCCACTTCGTTATATTTTATTTTGTTTTCATCAAAGGTAACGTCTCTTGAGAATACTATTTTGTCTTCTGATGGATTCCACAGCTTGTATCCACCTCCACAGTAACCAACCATAATCATAAATGTTGCTCTTGGTTCTAGTTTATTACGTTTTGGAAGATTAACTACCCATGCATAGCTACCAAAGATTCTTAATTTGTTTAAGTCATTTTGTCCATACCAAATCTTTGCGGGAGCAATCCCTTTATTGGCAACTGTTGGTGAGCGATTCAACTCATATGCTGAACATTGTATTGCCTCACCCCATAAGTACTTCGGAAGGTTCGTCTCTGCAAATTTTGTTCTTACCTTGTTCATTAGAGTCCGATTCATTCGTTCGGATTTCCCATTTTGCTGAGGGGTATATGGTCTCGTGTATTGCAATATGATACCTTTTGTTCGACAAAACTGTTTAAAAATATTTGAAGTAAATTCTCCACCATTATCAAGACGTATCTTCTTTGTCTTAACACCATGTTGTGTTTTAATGATTTTAATATAGTCTATTAAATTTTGTTCAGCTTCATTTTTTGACTTTAATAGATTCACAATGGTAAAATTTGAATAGTCGTCGATGATAACTTGAAAATATTTGTAATCTTCCCCAGTAGACGGTGATATAGGTCCACTGATATCAGAATGTATAAGCTCACCTATCTGATTAGTGCGCTTTTCATAACTTTTAAATGGTAGCCTTGTAGCCTTGCCTTCGATACACTTTGGACATTTTTCATTATTTATTGGTAATCCTAACATTTTCATTCCATTACGATTTAGGTGACCTAGTCTTCGATGCCATAATTGCGATGTATCTTTAATATTAGCCTTAAGTCCTTTAACTGAGTTATTAATTTGTATATCAAGTATATATAGTTTATCCTTTCCTAGGCATTTTATTTTATAATTGTTACCAAAAATTAAAGCACCATCTTTATTAATAAGGACGTTGTTATTATTTTGTGCCAGTTTTCTTACGGACAATAAATTGTGTTTCATACCTTGCACTATCAATGCTTCGAATTTTATTTTATGACCTTGACAAATACCATTTATTTCCCCAGTTTTTGTTGCTTTCATAATATTACCATTTGCTACACATATTTGTGTTTCTATTGGAAGTGTTTTTATATTAGTCATATATTCTTCAATATCTTCTCTTACTAAATGTTCCGTGGCACCTGAATCTAATATGAACGTGTTTATGTTTTGCAATTTTGCATTGCAATTTAATGCAATAAATGATGTAATGATATCCGCCACTTCATTAGACGTTTCTGATTGCCTTTGCATTTGACCTCTGCCATGAAATTGTTCCCTACCGCGAAATTGTCCTCTGCCTTTATATGTGCCTCTACCTCTACCACGCTGGTTATATTGGTTAACCTTCATCTTACATTCTGATATTTTGTGTCCTGTCTTTCCACATCTATAGCATGAATATGGAAATGCCTTAAATGCTGTTTCTTCAGTGCTTTTTGTACTGATAACATTCCTACTACTCATTTTTAGTTCTTCGTCAAGCAATCTTGATTTTACGAATTCCAATGTTACTTTATTACTACTGACCGTCTCTATTGCTGTTATGACAGCATTATATTTTTCATGCATAGTAAGTAATAGATGACATACCTTATCGGATTCTTCCATTTTTGAATCTGCGTTATCCAGTTCCCTTATTATGCAATCGAATTTCATAAAATGATCCTCCAGTTTGTCATTTGGATCGCATTTTAATGATAATAATTTCCTCTTGAGATGTAATTTGGAGAACACACTTTTCCTTTCAAAAATTTCTTGCAGTGACTCAATCATTTGTTTTGCTGATTCTGCATCTTTAACTATGTCCAGGTGTTTGTCTGTGATGCATTGAACAATTATTGACCTTGCTTTTGCATCTTTGATTTCATGTATTAATTTTTTGGATTCATCGGTTATCGTTGAAGAATCATTTTTTAGAGTTTCACTAACCTGTTTTTCTTCTAGCAAGCACTTAACTCTAAATTTCCAATTGTTAAAATTATCAGCAGATAATTGTGGATAATTTGTGGATGACATCATTATGAAATTTCTTTTCTGTATTTCACGTTCAAACAATATGGCGACTTCGATCTGTGACAAATTTCTTATTTTCTTTAACTTTTCTTATTTATAGTGTCTGGACCCATAACCTTTTGACTTTTCAATTGAAACAGACACTATTATTTTAATTTACATATATATTTATTAATAAACCTTTAAAGTAATGATATTGAATTATAAAAGATTATATAGCAGGAACTTCTTGTTGACTCGTCGCTGTTCTTCAAGAGAGTAAAAAAAGTAGAAAAGGTAAATGGAAAAGGGCAGTTCGTTCAGTGATGCCAAATTGACATCTTAATATCCACAACACACAAGTCTGGTTCCGGCTTTAAGCCGGCTCATACTTGTTAAATATTGGGAGAAATTCAAAATTTAAGTAGTAGCGTGGTGGTTGGGTGTTGTGTGAATAGGGATGGACATCTGATTGGCATCAACTTGGCGATGTCCAGTGTCGCAACTATCTCACACTCACCAATTGTGCTTATTTTACCTCCCCGTGGTCACCACCGGGTACTGGTCTATGTCCACCCGGACTTGACTTGCTAAACTTATAAGCGCGAGTGTTGAACACGAAGAAAATAGCAACACTATAATGCTCTGTCGGATTGACTGTCTGCTCGAGTCTCAGAAGTCTTACATGAGCCCCTCAGAAAGAGGACGTACGGCGGATGAATTCACAAAGCTGAATCAACGGTGGCGTCAACAGTCAACATGGCAGATACCTCAATGGGCTACTCTGACGTATTTGGAGCTGAGGTCATTGAGGATTTTCAACACTAGTCAGGGTGTTGAAATAGAGATGGTGGCGGACGAGCCCTTAATGGGTCAACGGCAGCTCTCACATCCCCGCAGCGGGTTACTGACTCCGGAATATCCCGGCTCCTTTTGTCCAAGGGGTCGCAAAAAGGGCCTGGTCCTCCAGGTTGGGGGTTGTACGCCGGGGTAACTGCCCGACTACGTAAAAATATAATAGTTGCGAAGCACCAACAAGCCTCGGATACGGATGATCTAACTGTTGACGAACCTGGCAAACGATTAAAGGACAACGAATTTCGGATCTGTACGTGGAATGTTAGGTCCCTTAACAGACCGCGTGCAGCCGAACAATTAGCGGAAGCCCTGAACCACTATAAAGCAGACTTAACCGCCATCCAAGAAGTGCGATGGGATGGCCCGGGCAAGAAGAAGATGAAAAACTGCGATATCTATTATGGCGACTGCTATCGGCAACAAAAACAGCGCTTATTCGGATGTGGATTCGTCGTTGGCGCCAGACTTAGGCAAGAAGTCTTAAGTTTCAACTATGTAAACGAGCGCATCACGACAATCCGCATCAAGGCTAAATTCGGCAACATTAGCTTAATATGCGCGCACGCCCCCACGGAGGAGAAAGACGACGACACCAAAGAAAGGTTCTATGAGCTCTTGGACCACACTTACGAGCAATGCCCTGGCTATGACAATAAAATTGTCTTAGGCGATTTTAACGCCAAGTTAGGAAGAGAGGGCATCTTTGGTAGTACCGTCGGAAGGTGCAGCCTACACGACACCACCTCCGATAACGGATTTAGGCTGATCGACTTCGCGGCGGGGCGAAATGTTGTCATAGCAAGTACGCGGTTCCCGCATCTCGATATTCATAAAGGCACATGGAGATCTCCTGATCAATCAACCGTCAACCAGATTGACCACATTGCGATCGACGCAAGGCACTCCTCCAGTATTATGGATGTCCGAACGTTCCGAGGGGCCAACATTGACTCGGACCACTACCTTGTTGTAGCCAAGGTACGCCTTCGGATATCCCGAACGCCGCCAAAACAAGTAAATACTGGGAGGAAGTTTGACGTCGGACGGCTACAATCGCAAGAGATCACCAGATCCTTTTCCGATCGAGTCTCTCTCAATCTCTCAAGAGGTCCTATGCAGCCAGCATCAAGTATTGAAGACCAGTGGCAACATTGCCAAAAAGCCATCAGAGACGCCGCCTCTGATGTGCTGGGTTTCACCCGACCGCCACAACGAAACCCCTGGTTCGACGACGAGTGCCGGCAAGCACATGCAGCGAAGCAAGAGGCATACAAAGCGGCGCTGCAAAGGAGGACCAGAGCTGCTCGTGAGCTCTACGCGCAGAAGAGAAGAGACGAACACCGGCTTCTAAGGAGAAAAAAGAAAGAGCATGAGAAGCGCGCGATCGATGAAATAGAGAGATGTTACAACAGGAATGAGGTTCGGAAGTTCTACCAAAGGGTAAAAAGAACTTCACAAGGCTACAGAACCCGAACCGAAGCCTGCAAGGACGAACAAGGGAACATCGTAGTAGAATCGCAGTCGATGCTGAGGATATGGAAGAACTACTTCTGCAGACTGTTTAACGGCGATGACGACTTAAATTCCGCCGTCAGGCAGAATGAACCGTTCAACCTGGACGATGAGGATCAACAATACCGTCCACCCGACCTGGACGAGGTGAAGATAGCTATATCTAAACTGAAGTCCAACAAAGCCGCTGGAGCAGATGGCCTAGCCGCCGAGCTGTTCAAAGCGGCAGGCGATGACTTGGTTAGGAGCATGCACCAACTCATCTGTAAAATATGGTCGGAGGAAAGTATGCCCGATGAATGGAACCTCAGCATTGTTTGCCCGATCCTCAAGAAAGGAGACCCTCTGAACTGCGCCAATTACAGAGGTATCAGTCTTCTAAACATTGCCTACAAGATCTTATCTGCCGTTTTGTGTGAACGCCTGAAGCCTTTCGTAAACAACCTGATTGGTCCATATCAGTGTGGCTTCAGGCCAGGAAAGTCCACCATAGACCAAATATTCACACTGCGGCAGATCTTGGAGAAAACCCAGGAACTTCAAATCGATACCCACCACCTTTTCATCGACTTTAAGGCCGCATATGACAGCATTTATAGGGACGAACTATACAGAGCAATGTCTAGTTTTGGCATCACTGCCAAACTCGTCCGTTTGTGCAGGATGACGATGGAGAATGCACGCTGCTCCATCAAGGTCGGTAAAGAACTTACCGAGACCTTCGATGTCAAAAAAGGATTTAGACAAGGCGATGCGCTGTCATGTGATTTCTTCAACATCGTTCTTGAAAGAATAGTGCAAAACTCAAACGCCAACACCAGAGGCACTATCTTTCAAAAGTCCGTCCAATTACTCGCATACGCCGATGACATTGACATAATTGGCAGAACGCAGCGTGATGTTAATGGCGCGTTTGTGAGTATTGAGACTGAGGCGGCGAAGATGGGTTTGGCGGTTAATGAGGGCAAGACGAAGTATATGCTGTCAACTAAAAAGGACACCCAACACCGACGGCTCGGACAGAACGTCACAATAGACAGATATAACTTTGAGGTGGTTAAGGACTTTGTCTACCTAGGCTCCGCTATGAACTCAGACAACGACACCAGCGCTGAGGTTAAACGTAGAATCACTCTTGCCAATCGCTGTTTCTTTGGGCTAAGAAGGCAATTGAGTAGCAAAGCCCTCTCTCGAACAACTAAAGTGACCCTTTATAAGACCCTTATCATCCCAGTTCTGCTATATGGCGCAGAGGCATGGACTCTATCAAAAGCGGATGAGGTAACTCTCGGTTGTTTCGAGAGAAAAATTCTTCGTGTTATTTTTGGTCCCGTCTGCATTGACGGTGAATGGAGAAGGAGATTTAACGACGAACTGTACGGGCTGTACAGCGACATCGACCTAGCCAGAAGAGTGAAGGTCCAACGACTGAGGTGGCTGGGTCATGTAGAGCGAATGGACACGAATGCTCCGGCCCGGAAGATCTTCGAATCCATACCCGAGGGAAGGCGCAGTAGAGGAAGACCGCGACTCAGGTGGCGCACGCAAGTGGAAGGGGACCTTAACCAACTTAGCGTGCGAAACTGGAGACAGCTAGCTAAAGATCGCGCTGGCTGGAGACGCTTGTTGGTTGAGGCCCAGGTCCACCCCGGACTGTAGCGCCACCTTAAGTAAGTAAGTAAGTAGTAGCGTCAGATAAAGGCACATTTTTCTTGCATCGAAACTTTTTTACGGACTTTTCAAAACTAAATTGAACGAGATCTTAAAACTAGATACAAAAATGAGTTGATATAATTTATAAACACTAAGCTGTTTAACGTAATTTTAAGAAGTTTGCTTTTAAGACAAATGGGGGTAGTTTCGTGAAAACCAAACTAACGAAATACATTACTAGCCATGGATATAATTCAGGAGGAAATACTATCTTAATAGTTTTCCTCGTCATCTGAAGACTACGAATCACCAAAAATACTCCATTTGTATGTGCAATAGGGGAAACATTTTTCAAGGCGATATCCATTCGTGATTTTTGCAAAAACAAATGCAATTTGAACAGCTGATATTGCTGTCATATAACACACTAATCCATTTACAAAAGCAGATCAATTTCGTTGCATGTTCCATTCGCCACGTAAAATCTGAGATCTGAAAAAGATTTCTGGTGGTCCCAATGGAAAACGACATAAAACCGCGAAAAAAATATCGCAAGCAAAAATTCCAAAAATTATGTAGGCAAGCAGATTTGTAGGGGAAATCTTACGCCAGTAGGGAATTTTTGGATCCGAGGTAGGTATTTTTGTTTTTTGGATGTTTAATCACTGCCTTGACTTTGTGCGGCGATGTCGCTAGGGAACGATCCGTTGTGCGATAATTTGGCACTTTTTCGAGGACCCTGATACAATTTGTTGCTACTTTATCACTTTTTTTTTAGTTTGAAAAGGCACTTCGCAAATTATAATGCACGATTATAGTGCTAGGAGATCTAATAAATGTTAAAATTGTGCGAAAATTCTTAAATTCCACAGTAGCTTTAGAAATGACACTTTTATTTCACCGTTTTGCTACTTTTCAGAATTTGGCAACAATCTCCCGGATTGTTAGAGAATGGTTATACATCGATATAGCACTGAACTCGCCCTGGTACTAAAAACCTGTGTTTGACATGACTTCTAGGGCGCCCTAGTTGTGCACTGAACTGACCCCAGTTATTTTGTCGGGGCAAGAACTCAGTGCTGAGTTGCGCTGTCATTTCGCTTGCTGTTATTCGTTTATTTGAATATCGTAATAAAGATAAATACAATAAATTTGATATTCAAAGGGGAATTGTTTGAAAACAACACCGTTTATGGACTAAAACCTTATTTTAAAGATAAATG
Organism: Cheilosia vernalis; assembly: GCA_949126925.1. Lineage (NCBI taxonomy): Eukaryota > Metazoa > Arthropoda > Insecta > Diptera > Syrphidae > Cheilosia > Cheilosia vernalis. The sequence continues at coordinate 50,900,243 of OX421358.1, forward strand.
GAATGAAAAAAATCTGGAATGAAAGAAGATTACATTTTTTAGTGCATCGTATATATTGCAAACAGTTTTATCAACTTGTTTGCATTATGGCAAGCACAAGACCAGAATTGAGTTCACTCATTTGTAACAATAAACAGAACAAAGTGTTATCATCTTCGTACTTCGTTCACCAAAACATAAGTATTTTTCAAATTCAAAAACTGCCAGACTTCAGGGCAGCATATTTTGCGTTCGATATGATAGCCGAATTTTCAGGGTTGTGCAGGTTTTTGGGTAGGCGGGAAAATCAGCTGACACTTCTCAGTGCGCACTAGTGGGCACTAGTGCTAGGTGCTAGCCACGTCAAACAAACCTTATGACTTTGATCCTGATGTGGAGTTCATTTCCTTCGTGTATGAAAACTAAGGACCATTTATAAATATGGAAACGCGATTCGAAACCGTATAATTTATGTAATTTTTATTAGCTAAATAAACGCAAAAAATGTCCGTTGCAAATAGAACAATCTAAATAAAACCAAGTAGTTAACACAATACACAACTTGAATAGGAACAAAGAAGAGTATACTTGGGCCAAAAACATTAAGGTGGAAATATAATTGTGAATTCAGGGCAAAGATAATGGAATACAGAGATATATAACTTTCCAGTGGAAGGGCGGCTGCCTAAAAGCTGTTTTCCAGAAAAATTCATGAAGTCACACACACATGCTTGTTTCTATTATAGTATATGTGAGTTCATGAATTGGACTTTAAAGCCTGAACTACATCGAAACAAAAGTGGGAAAAAGTACAAAAAAGTGGAAAAAATCGGATGTCCTGCTTCATCCCAAAGTGCACTCTGTATACTTTTGTCTCAATTTAAAATTTACACTTTGTGGAAAGCTCGAGCATGTTCCAGCTTTCACTTTTCTAAAGTTCTATAAACAAATACACTCAAGGAATTCATTATCGATTTTCCGGTAGATCACGTTCCAATCATACACTCGGCTAAATTTGTTTATAATTGCTCTGGAAATTTGAAATGTAAACACAAAAAGCTTCCTTAGTTCGGATTTTGTTCATAGATGTCATGTAAATATGCGTGTATTTTCAATGAATATCGAGCTTTTCACTTTTTTGTACTTTTTTCTACTTTTGTTTCGATGTAACGGGTGATTTTTTAGCTGGTTTGGTTTTGGCAACACTGGTTTTGACAGCTGACGTGTGTTTAGTACTTTGTGTCACTGTCAAACAGCTTCAGTTTGGTTTGCAATTTAACCATGGATCGTCTTACAAATGAACAACGCTTGCAAATTATTGAATTTTAATATCAAAATTCGTGCTCGGTTCGAAATGTTCATCGCGCGCTGCTTCCATTTAAATTGTGTTCAGCGATGAGGCTCATTTTTGGTTGAATGGGTACGTAAATAAGCAAAATTGCCGCATTTGGAGTGAAGATCAGCCAGAAGCATTGCAACAGCTACCAATGCATCCCGAAAAAGCCACTGTTTGGTGCGGTTTATGGGCCGGCGGCATTATTGGGCCATATTTCTTCAAAGATGATGCGAATCGCAGCGTTACTGTCAATGGTGAACGCTACCGAGCGATGATAACAAACTTTTTTTTGCCCGAAATGGAAGTTCTTGACTTGCATGATATGTGGTTTCAACAAGACGGTGCCACATGCCACACAGCACGCGAAACAATGGCGCAATTGCGAGGCGAGTTTGGTGAACAGTTAATTTCACGTTTCGGGCCGGTCAATTGGCCGCCTAGATCGTGCGATTTGACACCATTAGATTATTTTTTGTGGGGGTATGTCAAGGCTAATGTGTATAGGGACAAGCCCGCTTCGATTGACGCACTGGAAGCCAACATCCATGCATTCATTCGTGAGATACCGGCCGATATGTGTGAAAGAGTATGCCAAAATTGGACTCAGCCAATGGGCTACCTGAGACGCAGCCGCGGTCAACATTTGCATGAAATTATCTTTAAACATTAAATTGCAAGGTTCAAACTATCGATTCAAATAAATATTTCATTAATTTTTTCGAATTTTTTGTGTTTTTTTTTTTTTTTTTAAGTTCTAAACCTCTTAAAAAATCACCCGTTAGTTCAGGCTTAATGCAAGAATTCGGTATTCTCTAACGTGTATTTCACTATCTTTTCAGTTTAATCAACACCTCCACAAAAACTAAACAAATTCAAAACTGAGTCAGGCAGGGCTCTGATACCAGAGGCAGAGATGAATGAATAAAAGAGATGGTTATCTTTCGTACGTCTATCCCCCCAAAATCCATTTGTTTACATTGTTGTTTTTGTAATTTTAGCCCCCGTCTGCGAATACCTGTGACCCACAAAAAAGCATGTTGCTAATGGCCGACCGCGAATCATCTTGCTTTTATGAGTATCGCGGTGTTGAATTGTTTTGTGTTTCGTTTTGAATTTGTTTGGTTTTTGTGGAGGTGTTGATCAAACTGAAAAAAATAGTGAAATACACATTAGAGAATACCGAATTCTTGCATTAAAGTCCAATTCATGAACTCACATATACTATAATAGAAACGAGCAGGTGTGTGTGACTTCATGAATTTTTCTGGAAAACAGTTTGTAGGCAGCCGCCCTTTCACTGGAAAGTTATATATCTCTGTATTCCATTATCTTTGCCTCTGGCCAAGTGGAAGGGCGGCTGCCTACAAGCTGTTTTCCAGAAAAATTCATGAAGCCACACACACCTGCTTGTTTCTATCATAGACAAACCATACTGAGACCCCCAACTGGCAATCCTCTTGCCGCTGGCCCCCTCGATTTTTTTTCAAATTCGCCATTTTGTTTTCCTATCGGTGTTATTTGAATTTAGAATCCGTGTGAGCAACAAAAAAAAAAGCGAACCAAAAAAAATGTGGTGAGTTTTCTTTTGACAGAAGTCGATTGACAAATGTCAAAATATGTAAACACAATTTAATTTTTCCTGCAACAAATTGAAAAAATGTAAGTTTTCGCGTATTTTTAGTGTTTAAATTAATAAATAAATACATTATATGTCTTACAGATTTGCCCAAGCTGCAGGAGAATACACGCCAACAAGAGTTTATGGCCAAATTCATGGAATACGAAGCACAAAGTGAACAGGCGAACGTTGAACAAAAGCGTATCGATAACAAAAAGCGTAGGAAGACCGTGATTGTAAGTTGATTTTAATTTACATGAACCTGACAACGAATTGATAACCATTTTGTATCCACTTCTAGGAAGATACCAAGCAACAGAAGCATCGTGTCCAATTGGCAAGGCGCCGGCCGGCCGCTATGAAGATCAATTGTCGCAGCAGCAACGTGTCCAGGAGGACAATCTCAAAAAGTAAGTACATATGTATATAGTAAAAGTTGTGTAAATTGATTTCTGCACCTTTAACACTAGGCAAGAGAAAAGTTTCGCACGCCAGGAAGCGTGGCAAACCATCGAACTATTCGAGCACAAGATGAGAATGAGGTCGACTGGGAGAATCAAGACATCAACCTAAAACAGATTCGTCTAAAGGCAGAAGAAAATTGCATCACTGTCATCATCAGCATCAAGACTGCTGGCACAGTCATAGGTACTGGATTCAAAGCAATGCTCACTGATTGGGACAACGTTTTTACTGCTGCTCGTGGTCTCTCGGTGTGTGTACTCTTCCAAGGGAGCAACTGGTGTTGTTTCTCGGTACATTGAGGCTCGTATTGGAATCCCCTGCAATACCTCAAACGAATGAAATCCAAAACCAAATCTTTTCAAAGGGATGGGACCTTTAAAGTAAGTTGTTGGATTCTGCATCTTATAAAGAGTTTGTCTTAATAGTTTGCTTTTCTTATATCATTATAAAACATTCGCAGCCCAAAATGACACCAAGTGAGACGAGAGCTGTTATCAGGTGCATGTCGTGATGTGGAAGTGATGGAAAGTGAAACCGCACACAGGGCTGTGCCCATGGAGCAGTATACAGACGCAGATGTAGACTTCTCATAAACGTGTTATTATTAATCACATCTATCACAGAATCCGTCGTATTCGGAATTTTGATACGTATTTCGTAGTAGGGGAAATTGTTTGCTAAGAACTTCGAAATTCATAGCAAACATTTCCTCTCGGAAACCATTGAATCCAATTGAAGTCAAAAACTGGGATTATTCTCGCCGCAACAACTCTCACCAAACTGATTCAGTAAATTTAGAGCAAAGGATCGATATAAGGTTTGATATCTTACGCAACCCCCTAAGGACTAATACTTAATTTAGCTTGATTATATGTTATTTGCAGGAGTAACTATCTTGAAACCCGCCCTAATTCACAAAACTTCGTTGAACAAGCACTTGTCACACTCTTGGCAAAAGAAACCAAATACAGATGGTTCGACACGAACAAGAACGAGTATAAATTATAATATTGTCGAAGATGTAAAGAAGTTTCTTCAGGTTTGTTTATCGAATTTCAATTTGGCTTTTCATTCGAATGCTTTATTTTATGCTTTCAGCCAGGCTCGGCTGAGCAACGTACCTACTGTGGAAATTCTATTCATTGTAGAGGCAGATGTGAATTTGTCTTTCTCGAAGAATCGCCACATCCTTTCGCGACGAACAGTCGTACGACAATTTTCTATTCGCTGCTAGTAACAGCAAGAGACAATAACAAGAGTCTTGATGGATGAATCACAACAAGCGTATGTTGATTTTAAATGTTAGTTATAAGCAGTTTGAGCATTGAAATTCTTGTTGTTTATTTCAGTCTTATATATTATCACAACGAAAAGGAGATGTAGCAGAAGATGCTGGGTCAAGCCAACAAATTGGAACAAAAGAGTGAGCAGCCATAGCAAAGACACCCCAGAGTTGTTTTAAATTATTTCAAAATTAACATATGTATCTGTAAATGGATATGTAAAAGAAATGGTGCCTATTTATTTGGGTGGCAGACAAATACTATCTTGTGTAGCTACTAACAATCAATAAATCCTGCAGCAAATTTGCGAAGCGACTGTATTTGTGTTTTCTTCGATTTGTAATTTTTTATAAAGCGTTCCTTGTTGCAGAACTTAGAAGTAGAAGAGTTCTACCTGCTGCCAAATGGAAAAACACCCCCGAACAGTAATCCACAACAAGGCGTTCATATCTCCAAATGCTCGGTGGCAAAGGAGGATTTGGATCCATTCTTCGTTCGGTGCCCAAATCGAAAAGACTACAAACCATGATGCTTGCCGTGACCTCAGTGGCGGGACACTTCGCGATATCAACGAAGAGAAGTGCCTTAAAGCATACACATACGGTAAATACAATCAAGAGCCATCGACATCCAAAAAAGAAAGTCTATCCATTTGAGTTAAATAAAATTAACAAATCTTTATTTACTTTATATAAACTTATAATATACAAGTAAGGTTAGGTAAACCGAATAAAATGATCCTATATCCAAATCTGGTAATCACTGTGTCGTAAATTGAGATGAGACCCATGCCAGGCGCCGTTTTAATTTAGTGAGTAAAAACTTAAAAGCTTTGGTCCACTGCTCATCCGAGTTAAATTGTGTATTGTATTCTGGAAATAGACAATTGTTTTGACTGCATATTCAAAACCACAGGTGCATAACACTTACTTGATTGAGTACGAGTTTCCCGTTGATGGGTCAATGATCATTCCCTTCTCCACTTTGTAGGGCAAGCAAAACTCTGTGTCTCAGTTTTTCACCTATTGCTGGAACTGTATGAGGCACTCTAGGAAGGCAAACATTGCCGCATCGAACTTCGATCAAAATCACTTTCGTTAGGGTCGATATCTAAACTGCGGCATTTTATTGTGAAATATCGTTTCGCTAAAACTCATTCAATGTACTTACGCGTAATTTATATGAAGTGTACGTTGGCTGAATTCGTAATGAACCAAGAACCCAGCCAGCCGTAGAGACGTAGTACCTGGACATCAAAGTTGTTGGGAAGTTGAGTTTTTGCGGTTATAATCCGTGCATTTGCTGCACGAGGATCGGTGGAACGTGCTTTCTGGACTTGAGCTATGATATAGTTTTCTCCAGTACTTAAATCCATTGCACAAACTTTTGATAAATTCACGAAAACGAAAACCAAATGACAACAAATATACAAGTGTCAAGTCAAATGGAAATGAGCTTGACAACAGTGGTGAATCTGTTGTGTCAGTGTCAGTTTCAACCGTGGTGGGCTGTGACAATCGTGACTGTGTTCAGAAGTACAGTTTTTTTTTTAAACGAATTGCAACTCAAATTTGGTGAATAAGTATATTCTTATCTCAGTACATTTTCATCAATTTTCATATTAGTTGTTTCATAACATTCTGTAGGTATTTCAGTTCAACGAAAGTACTCATTCACGTTTATTGTTCCATTATAATATCAAAAGATATGACCTATAAATATATTAATGTATTCTTTGAAATACGAGACATGTAAAAATAAAACCAATGCAAATACATATGCTCTATTTTAAATAATTGAAACTAACGGAGAAACTCATAATTTATACTTAATAACAGCAATGACATAAATCTTTGTATTTATAAATTATAACTAAACTTCAGAAGTATACTAAGCGAGATTATGTGATAAGCATATTCTACTCGATTATGTTAACTGCCTCACGAATGTTCGCTAAAAATGTTTTTATTTGTTTATTATTCTTCAGAACTGTTCATCTTTCTTTTATGTCAAATAAATATACAATTATTTTTGAAAATTGATCACTGTCCACACAAAATTTTGTTGTAATAATTATTTTCAAATTTAACGGATAAAATTGTGTGAACGCAGCCAGCAGATTTGCCCACACCGGAAGCCAGATTTTAAGCAGCGGAAGTTGTTACGTTTTTTTGAGGGTGTGTTAGTGAGCCGGATTTTTTGAAGTTTCGTGACATTAGCCAATACGAATTTCTATGTATCAATACTAGCGCAAAAATTTGTCACAAGCCCATGGTAATTTAGCTTGTAGGCAAGTAACGGAAAATCGGCCGGAGTTGGGGGTCTCAGTATTGGGTCGTATGAATAAAAACTAGCATTTGCTTTGAGCAAAAGGTTGTAGCAAAGTAAAAGCCCTTAGCAAATGCTTTGAATCGGTATGAATAAAAATATACTTTGCTAAAGTAAAGTCGAAAATTCGAACATAGCATTTACTTCACTGTACGTGTACTTGCCTTGCAGTTCCTGTCAAACCTGACCAGTAAATTTGAATTTTTGAATTTTTCTTAAGATTCTAACGACTTTTGTGGAAATTGAAATTAAAAAAAATAAATACAGAAATATAAATGCAATTTTTATCTTCAATTTCACCTGAAAATATGATTTTTGTTTGCCGAATAGCTTGTTGATGCTTCCGTTCTACTTTAGGTGCCGGGAATCGTATCCGATATTGTTGGAAATATTTATTTGTTAACAAACTAGACAAATAGTTACAAATAGTCGACCTAGATCTCCGCTATAATATACCTACCTTACAAATGATTCTGCCTAAATATTTTCATCTGAAAGAAATATTAGCTTCGCTTGAGACGAAACAACTGCTGCTTTTTCCGTATGTATTTCGTTGGTTTTCCTGTGCAAACAGAATTCAACTTAACTATTAACAATATTTAGATTGTTTTATGTTGAAAAATGAGCATACAAAATATTTAGCAAAAGGTCTGAGTCAACAAAATAGCAGACTCAGAATTTGCATAGCATTTGCTTTGTCTGACAAGTTTTATTCATACCGATCTGAGTAAAAGGTCAGTGCCGCCGCCTTTCGAACATGTCAAAAGTTGGAACTAACTCAAATTGGTTTTTATTCATACGAAACGTAGCAAATGCTTCGATTTTGACATTTCTCTTGAGTAAAAGCAATTGCTACGTTTTATTCATACGACCCATTGTCTCTGGTTTCTATTATAGTATATGTGAGTTCATGAATTGGACTTTAATTCGGTATTCTTTAATGTGTATTTCACTATCTTTTCAGTTTAATCAACACCTCCACAAAAACTAAACAAATTCAAAACAATTAAACACCGCGATGCTCTTAAAAGCAAGATAATTCGCAGTCGGCCATTAGCAACATGCTTTTTTGTTGGTCATACGTATTCACAGACGGGGGCTGAAATTACAAAAACAACAATGTAAACAAATGGGTTTTGGGGGGATAGACGTACGAAAGATAACCATCTCTTTTATTGATTCATCTCTGCCAGAGGTGCCTCCACCAGCAAATTTTGTATGTCTTGCAATCTGTCAAATTCGATTGTATGAAAGAACGATAGTATGCAATAAAATGTAGAAAAATATAACTGAGTTGAAGAGAGTACCGAAGTAACGAAAAGCTGTAATCAGTAGGTAACTGCAAAAAAATAAATGTATATATAGTTGTATATATTATGAAAAATGGAGTCCTTCAGAATTAAAAGTTAACAAAAGTAGCATGAAGTCATCTATGTCCATTGTTCGGGCTCGACGAGTATCCATTGCCAGTTTCTTCAAAATTGTTTCCGCTATTTCGGAGGTGTTGAGGTCACCCACTTCCTACAAAATAAATACGAAAGATTAAATTCAATACAAGGAAGGGTAACGTCGTTAAATTAAACTAACCATATTCCGCAAGGAACAATACAATCTATAGTTATTTTTCAACAATTCAGCAACAGAATCTTGTTTAAATATTGAGGAAAGTGTTTTATTTTTTCGCGTAAAAACTATTCTCGTTAGACCATCCCATTCTGCAAAATTAATAGCAGGTGGAGGATTTTTTGGTTCAATCCTTACGACGCAAGACTCTACCTTTGGGGGCGGTCTAAAATTATTTTTACCAACATTCATTAGCATGTCAACTTTTGCTAAAAGCTGGGTGTTGATGCTTAATCGGCAATATAGCTTATCACCCGGTTTTGCGACCAGTCTTTGAGCAAATTCCTTTTGAAACATCAGTACCGCGCATCGAAATATCGGACGATGGAGTAGCAATTTAAAAACAAGTGGTGAGCTAATTTGATATGGTACATTAGCAATACAAACATCGAAGAATGGTAATTCGGTTTTCAAGAAATCTCCAATCAAAATTTGAAGCTTTGACTGGAGAGGAGTACTTTGCACGCGTTTTTGCAACTCAGCTGCTAGTCTGCTATCAATTTCACATGCGAATACTTTTTTTACTTTTTCAAGAACCTTTACAGTCATATTTCCTGTTCCAGGTCCGATCTCCAACGCAATGTCTGTCGTTCGCAATCCTGTCTTTTCAATCATATCAACTATGATTAAAGGATTTTTAAGGATATGCTGCCCAAAGCTCTTGTTAAAAACAATTCCTAAAAATATAAAATTTTCATGAATTTTGATCACATACTTTTAAAATAATAGGTACCTTGCTTTGGCGCATCTTGCCGTATTCGCTCTTTTCTCACTTTCGGCATTTGTAATTAATTAATTTATTTCTTGTCAACAAAAAATATACACAGCATTTTAGAACTACATATACTATTTATTACATTGAAAACTACCCCGCGTTGTACTTTCGTAAAGAATAAATTTGCTTTGACAGATGTTTTTTTATGAACAAGTTCAGCGCTTACTTTTCCAGTAAATCGTTGTTAGGTCGTTATCGCTAGATAGCGACGATTTTTATAACAATTAATTTCTATTCCACCATCGAGTCGGTGTCGGTGGTTCGAGAAATATAAAAATTATTTTACTACGTTAAGTTAAGATATGTCATGTGGTTCGTTTCGGTAGCGGTAAAAGGCGGACACTGTAAAAAAAATTAGCACTATCGTTTCCGCATTCATGCGAGAGTGAAGCTTGGTTTCATGTAATGGTATGCATTGGCCGCGTTCCACTGCACGCAAGATGACAAGCAGAGATGAATGAATAAAAGAGATGGTTATCTTTCGTACGTCTATCTCCCCAAAACCCATTTGTTTACAGTTGTTTTTGTAATTTCAACCCCCGTCTGTGAGTGAATACGTGTGACCAAAAACAAAGTAAGTTGCTAATGGCCGACTGCGAATCATCTTGCTTTTATGAGCATGGCGGTGTTTAATTGTTTTGTGTTTCGTTTTGAATTTGTTTAGTTTTTGTGGAGGTGTTGATTAAACTGAAAAAGATAGTGAAATACACATTAGAGAATACCGAATTCTTGCATTAAAGTCGAATTCATAATCTCATTCACTCATTGGATTGTTTCTTTAATTTTATTTTCCGAGCGGGGGCGGAGATACTTCCAGTGTAAACAAATTGTAAGCTTATTTAATGTTAACACTTTGGTGAACGCACTCAGCCTCTCTGTTTGCAGTAGCGCCACCTAGTTTTGTCTCTTGTATAAATATTGTAAAACAGAACCAACTTCGGTTGAATGGAAAACGGAGTAGCTGTGGCTAACTTCATGTTACACATATCATTATAGAAAAAACGAAGCGGTCGAGAAGACCGACATCTTGTTACTTGTTCGTGGAAAAATAAAATTCCATTTGTTATTTCAAAATTGAAATTGGAAAAATAAAGCAACTGGCAGCGTCAATTAGGTTAAAGGACTATTCACATGAGAGCGAGCGAACGAATTGCTAAAATGCGAACAAACCACTTTTGATGCATTTATGAACAGAAAATTGTACATTTGACTATTCCAAGAGGAGGATAGTTAATTATCCCATCAAAATGTATTAAGAAAACATGTTAATAAACAGTTGAAATAACGAAATTTCGAATTGCAAACTTTTTGCCGCGAACGAATACACCCTTGGCGCGAATTGTCAAAGTTTATTCACAATCCACATCATTCAATTCGCGTTCCACAAACTAACGAATAAAGCATTCGTTCGAACTTAACCTCAAACTCAAAATGTTATAGAGACAAATAACGGCGACTGTCATTGGATTCGCGGGTTTCTGCGACCAAATTAAATGTATCATGTGAATGGACTGTCAAAACCAGAGACAATACTGAGACCCCCAACTCCGGCCGATTTTCCGTTACTTGCCTACAAGCTATATTACCATGGGCTTGTGACAAATTTTTGCGTTAGTATTGATACATAGAAATTCGTATTGACTAATGCCACCAAACTTCAAAAAATCCGGCTCACCAATACACCCTCAAAAAAACGTAACAACTTCCGCTGCTTAAAATCTGGCTTCCGGTGTGGGCAAATCTGCTGGCTGCGTTCACACAATTTTATCCGTTAAATTTGAAAATAATTATTACAACTAAATTTTGTGTGGACAGTGATCAATTTTCAAAAATAATTGTATATCTATTTGACATAAAAGAAAGATGAACAGTTCTGAAGAATAATAAACAAATAAAAACATTTTTAGCGCACATTCGTGAGGCAGTTAACATAAATCGAGTAGAATATGCTTATCACATAATAGCCGTGTTTTTTTTTGAGCTTCGATCTCAGCAAAGCAAAGTAAAGTAGGATTTATACTTAAGGGTAGTATCCAGTTCGCGCGGGGCGGAAAATGAAATTTATCTCTCCGCGAGTTCGCGGAATTTCGACAGTGTAGAGAGCAGTGGTGTAGACAAAAATTGACGCATAACAGCTGACAACTTTTTGCGTTTATTTGTTATTCTTTTGCTTTTTTAAAATACCTACAGAGAAATGAATACTGCACCTACTGAAGAAGAGCTGGTTATTATAACCGGATTATTAGGAATTATTGTTGCAAATTCAGCAAAAAGAAATTTACCGAAGGCGAGGGTAACACCATACTTGCAGCACCGAAAATTAAAAGGACGTTTCGCAACAGATGTAAGATTTTTGAAATTTAATTTGTGTTTTAACGTGCATATAACATTTTAAATTTCTAGTTTATGGATATTGTTAAAAATCCAAGTGTGTTTAAGGAAAATTTCCACATGTGTGTACCAACATTTCAGGCACTATTTAAACTAGTTGAGCCATTATTAACACCCAAGCGAAATACAAGGCCGTACGACAAAATAAGTCCTTTGGAGAAATTCGCGATCGTAATAGAGTATGGTTTTAACAAAAATGCAACTTATTTGAATAATCATACAAGTTTATTCTTATTTTTAGGTACCTAACAAGTGGTTCTATTCAAAGGCATGTTGCGTCTGTGTATAGAATCAGTAAACAGCATTTTGGGAGGATCATTGACAAAGTTTGCTCCGCGATATGTGATACCTTGTGCAACGAAATTCCAGCATTAAACGAAGAAGAATTTGTCAGAATTTCAAATGAGTTTAATGCTCAATGGAACTTACCGAATTGCTTAGGAGCAATTGATGGGAAACACGTTGCTATAAAGTGTCCTCAAAGTGCAGGATCATTGTTTTATAACTATAAGGTACATCATAGTGAATTTAGCTCCGTATACACGTTTTTAAATGTTGTCTTTTCTGGTTTTATCTTAAAGGGATTCCATAGTATAGTTCTTATGGCTATATCTGACGCAAACTATAAGTTTGTGTATCTTGATATTGGTGCATATGGTAGTGAAGGAGATGCAAGTGTGTTTTCGTCAACAGAGCTTGGGAGAGGTATTCTTCAAGATAGTTTGCAGTTTCCACAAAACATGCAAGTCGGAAACGAAAAGCTTCCATACTTTTTCGTTGGCGACGATGCATTCCCGCTAAAAAAGAGGTTAATTAAGCCATATGCACCAAGGAAGCCTAAGAAACTTTCGGATGAAGAGCGCATTGCAAATTATAGAATCAGTAGAGCTAGACGTTGCGTTGAAAATTCTTTTGGAATTCTATGCTCCAAGTGGATTTGTCTAGGAAGAATTATGTTTTGCAGTCCAGACAAGGCACAAAAAATCATCGGTGCTTGTTGTTATTTACACAACTACCTCATAAGAACATCGAAGCTTACCTACTGCCCCCCAAAATATGCAGACTTCTATGATGAGAGTGGATGCATGGTTAATGGGGAATGGAGAAAGCATGTCTCACAAGACGCTTTACTTCACTCTACGTTGCAATCAATGGTTGGAAGGCAAAGTGATGAGGGGAAGTACTTACGAGATAAATTAAAAGAATTTGTGAATTCTCCAATTGGGTCCATTCCATGGCAAAACACAGCAGCGTTTCTGTAAGATAACAAATCCGAAATAAGGAAATAAACGAATAAAGACAAAAGGAATGTATTTTTATTTAAGTTAAACTGTTTTCAAATTTAATGACTTCATCCAAAGCCATTTGTTGGAATTTAATGTTCAACTCCACCACTTTGTTTTTTGGGAGCCTTTGCAGAAGTTGGTCCAAATTTCAAATTTAGGAACATGGCAAAGTTTTTCAGTTCCGGTTTTGCCGCACTGCTTTCCTCCTTTCTAGTCTGGATCCACCCCGTGACGCACTCAGTCAATGTTGCCAGACTGTCTTTCCTTACTTTTGAGTTATTGTTCTGAAATGAAATATTTATCAATTAATACATATTCTTCTTTTCGTAATAGGCCTGTTTTATTGAATACATATTTCATTAAGCAAAACAAAGTGAAGTAGACAATCTATATCTCAGCCAAACAGGCAGAAGCTTCAAAGCGCAATTACAACAACTACAATCTACTTAACACTTCCGAGTTTCACCCTGGGTATTTATTCCATGTAGAAGCCACTATAAGGCACATACCAGTACCAGCTATTATAAGGCACATACCAACCCAAGGTACATACAGCACTCGATCAGAAATAATAATATTTAATGGCGTAAAATAGTAATTTTAAATATAAACTCTACTTACGAAATCATAGCTGGATGTAGATGCTTTTGAAATATCCGGAAGATTGATGGAGGCGCTGGAAAATGTTCTGTAAAGAAAATGTTAGTGTTAAATACTTTTATTATGTACAACATACTTGCCTTCGTTTTGTTGATAGCGGTTTTAAAAATTTGAGGCAATCGACGAATTCCCAATCGATCAATTCAATTGATGACTTTTCGCTTTCTTCAGGCTGGTCTAAATTTGCTGCACTGCCAGACTTCCGAATTTTACTGGTGCTGGCCTTACAGTTATAGCGCAGGCCGTCCTTCAGCGCCTTCCACGTTTGTTTACAGTCTTCAACTAAAGAAGGTTAATAAAGTTATGTATATAAATAAATAACAATATAAAGGTACATACCGGTTTTTTCCATATCGATGGATATGTATCTCCAGCTGGAACTAACTGCCTGCAAGTTGCTATGTTGGTTATCCTCTAGGTTCCAGATTGCTGGCCGCTCTTCAACGAGCCTGGCCAATTTTTTTTTTTCTTCTGGAGAAAAATTTGTTTTTTTTTTTCTTTTTCGGCACCAATTGCTCCAGCTGCGACTCTTCATCCACCTCCAAATAATCCTCGAGATATTCTTCAAAATAATCCAAAGGTAATGATCGATTCGTTTTCGTAGGTTTCTTTTTGAATTAAATTTGCTCAACTGTCAGGCTTCAGCTCGAAATAAATGTGTCGAGCAATAAATTCCGAGCGGAATTTGTGTAGACTTTTAAGGTGATGACACAATTTCGTTTCAACAAATTAAGCGCGTGTACTGGATACCGGCTAGCGAAATTTCTTTGCGTAATTTCGCTTAGCGGAATTTTTGTATGTAAAATTGAATTCCACTCGAACTGGATACTACCCTTTAGTTGTTGTAATTAGCGTGCTGAAAATTCTACTTTACTTTGCTTTGCTGAGATCGAAGCTCAAAAAAAACACGGCTAATGTCGCTTAGTATACTTCTGAAGTTTAGTTATAATTTATAATTACAAAGATTTATGACGTTGCTGTTATTAAGTATAAATTATAAGTTTCTCCGTTAGTTTAAATTTTTTAAAATAGAGCATACGTATTTGTATTGGTTTTATTTTTACATGTCTCGTATTTCAAAGAATACATTAATATATTTATAGGTCGTATCTTTTGATATTATAATGGAACAATAAACGTGAATAAGTACTTTGGTTGAACAGAAATACCTACAGAATGTTGTGAAACAACTAATATGAAAATTGATGAAAATGTACTGAGATAAGAATATACTTATTCACCAAATTTGAGTTGCAATTCGTTTAAAAAAAAAACTGTACTTCTGAACACAGTCACGATTGTCACAGCCCACCACGGTTGAAACTGACACTGACACAACAGATTCACCACTCTTGTCAAGCTCATTTCCATTTGACTTGACACTTGTATATTTGTTGTCATTTAGTTTTTGTTTTCGTGAATTTATCAAAAGTTTGTGCAATGGATTTAAGTACTGGAGAAAACTACATCATAGCTCAAGTCCAGAAAGCACGTTCCACCGATCCTCGTGCAGCAAATGCACGGATTATAACCGCAAAAACTCAACTTCCCAACAACTTTGATGTCCAGGTACTACGTCTCTACGGCTGGCTGGGTTCTTGGTTCATTACGAATTCAGCCAACGTACACTTCATATAAATTACGCGTAAGTACATTGAATGAATTTTAGCTAAACGATATTTCACAATAAAATGCCGCAATTTAGATATCGACCCTAACGAAAGTGGATTTGATCGAAGTTCGATGCGGCAATGTTTACCTTCCTAGAGTGCCTCATACAGTTCCAGCAATAGGTGAAAAACTGAGACACAGAGTTTTGCTTGCCCTACAAAGTGGAGAAGGGAATGATCATTGACCCATCAACGGGAAACTCGTACTCAATCAAGTAAGTGTTATGCACCTGTGGTTTTGAATATGCAGTCAAAACAATTTATTGTCTATTTCCAGAATACAATACACAATTTAACTCGGATGAGCAGTGGACCAACGCTTTTAAGTTTTTACTCACTAAATTAAAACGGCGCCTGGCATGGGTCTCATCTGAATTTACGACACAGTGATTACCAGATTTGGATATAGGATCATTTTATTCGGTTTACCTAACCTTACTTGTGCATTATAAGTTTATATAAAGTAAATAAAGATTTGTTAATTTTATTTAACTCAAATGGATGGACTTTCTTTTTTGGATGTCGATGGCTCTTCGTTGTATTTACCGTATGTGTATGCTTTAAGGCATTTCTCGTCGTTGATATCGCGAAGTGTCCCGCCACTGAGGTCACGGCAAGCATCATGGTTTGTAGTCTTTTCGATTTGGGCACCGAACGAAGAATGGATCCAAATCCTCCTTTGCCACCGAGCATTTGGAGATGTATATGAACGCCTTGTTGTGGATTACTGTTCGGGGATGTCCCGTATTTGTCCCGTATGTTCATAAATTTTTTTTTGGTAATATTTAAGAATGAATGAAAGACTGATGATTTTCTTATTTTGTTTTATTAGTTTTATTATTAAATATTATGTAATCAGTTGTTTTTGTTGCTACTGAAGGCTAATTTATTATTTGTTGTTGTTGTTTTTTCTTAAACAAATGTTTTTTTATTGGTTTTTAATAAAGAATTTGAAAAATAATCTAGTACGATTTTTTTTTGTTATTTTCGGCAATTTGTGTGCTGTTATACATTTTTGTTTGTCCCGGGTTTCGGTCTCGAAAATATGGTCACAGTAAATATACTATCTGTTCGACCTTTCTAGGGAGGGCGACAAATAAGAACACGTCCTTTCGCAAATGCTTTGAATGGTTTTATTTCCTATCAGGAATTTATAAAAGATATCTTAATATGCTAGACTACAAAAGATTAAAATATAGTTTACTTACACTTTTGTGTGTCCTCTCCCTTGCAAAGTCGATTTAAGAATTCAGTGTGAAACCCGAAAATGGCTGACAGCCTCAGTTCAGTGATTTAATTATTTGACGTTTGCAAGGGAGTGCGTTCACTTAGTGTTTACAATATTACCATAATACCATTCGAAATTCGGAACATTTCCCATATGCTCAGGAATCCACAACATCCCGGACCCCGTGAATCTCCAACGTCCCAGATTCACCAATATCTAATTTGGCGAGCTTGCATGCCGGTCGCTTGATGACTCCTGATTTGATTTGTACTTCTGCTGATCGCACTTGAGTGTCCTTCCCAGGGAAGGTGCGTACTATCCGGCCCATCTGCCACTTGGATCGATGTATTGAACTATCGCATACGAGAACAACGTCACCGACTGCAAGTGGTTTGACTGGTTGATACCACTTCGTCCTTCGGCACAGGTCTGGTAGATACTCTGCTATCCACTTCTTCCAGAATCGTTGCTGCATTTGCTGGACCTTACGCCACTGCTTCCTGGTCGCTCGTAGTTCCTCTTGATGTTGGTGAGGAGTCTGCTCCGAGTTGGCTGTACCTAAGAGAAAATGATTGGGAGTTAGGGGCTCACTTGCGTGAGTATATAATGGAATGTGGGTTAGTGGGCGCGAGTTGACTATGTTTTCGGCTTCGCACATTAGGCTGTATAGGCTTGAAGGTTCTCGCTGTATACGGCGTGTCCCATGGCCCTCTTGACACTTCTTACCAGACGTTCCCAGCATCCTCCTGCATGTGGATTAAGGGGACAGTTGAAGACCCACTCGATTCCTCTATTTGCCGTTATCGGAGCGGATTCGTACTGGGTTTCCTCTTCTATTTATAAAATTCCGAATGCACTTCAGACAAGTATCCGTCGAGAGATCTCTTGCAACTTCTAAATGGATCGCTTGTGTCGTTAAGCACGTAAAGAGTGCAATCCATCGCTTTTCGCTACGGCGCCCAATCGTGATAAAAAATGGTCCCATATAGTCCAGACCAACGTAACTAAATGGTCTTACGTAGGGAGTAAGTCTGTCTTCGGGTAACTGTCCCATTTGGGGAAGAGCAGGCATCGCCCTTTCATTCTTGCATTTCTGGCATCTTTTAGCTGCATGTCGTACCGCTATCCTGATATTGGGAATCCAATACTTTCGACGTAGCTCGGCAATGATTGTTTCTTGATTTTGGTGCTTCCAGTTGCAGTGATAAAAGTCTATAATTAGTTAGGTTACATAGTGATCCTTCGGGAGTATTATGGGTCTTCTAGTACCAGGCGGGACTGCAATGGCTTTACTGATGCGGCCATCCAAACGAATCACACCAGCCTCATCGATGCATGGCGTCAGCTTCCATAAGCGACTGCCACTTTGAAGTCGTTCGTTCCTCTTCAGACGTTGGTACTCTTCCACATACGCTTCCATTTGAACACAACGTACAATCGATAGCTCGGCTCTTTCTAGCTCCATCACTGCTAACCACCCACACCTTCTTCTAGTATTATTTTTTCTCGCCAAACAATTATCGCGGAAACGCAATATTAAGGCTACGATCCTTTTTAGTCTGCTGAAACTTGAGAATCTTTCGAAGATATCGTAGCTGACACGGACATGAAGAGAAGCTAATTTTGGCCGAAGTTCCTCGTTCGTGTTTCCGTGAAGCTCCGTTTTTGGCCAGCTGGCCTCATCTTCCAAAAGAAATCTCGGGCCACTTATCCAGAATGATTCGCGCTTCCTATCTTTCATACGTGTTCCGAAGTCAGCTGGGTTGAGACCACTTGGCAACCAGCGCCAATCTGACACCGTAGTGGCTTCCAAAATTTCGTTGACACGATGAGCAACGTATGGTTTGTAGCGCCTATGATCTGATTTTATCCAGCACAAGACTGTTTTCGAATCACTCCAAATTATAACTCGTACTGGCACCACGTCGTGGCTGGATAAAATCATCTTTCGTATCCTTGTGCCCAGTACGGCTGACTGGAGCTCTAGCCGAGGTATCGAAGTTAGTTTGAGTGGAGCGCACTTAGTTTTTCCAACTATGAACGCCAAACTCTTCTGTTCTTCCATTGGTCCCAGCATTCTCCAATACGCAACTCTAGCATACGCCATTTCGCTCGCGTCGGTAAATATGTGCAACTCCACTGGCTTCACTGAAAATGCAACGTTGTAACATCGAGGTACGCTTATCTTTTTCACTTCCTGAAGCATTTCTAGCCACTTTACCCAAGTTTCGGTAGCTTCGACTGGTATGGTCTCGTCCCATTCGATCTGCATCCGCCATGTTAGCTGCAACAACAGTTTTGCCATTAACGTACACTCCGCAGCTATCCCAAATGGGTCAAATACTGACATCATTATCCTCAGCAGTTCACGTTTCGTAGGCTTTCTAACTCCTTCCAATAAAACGGGATCTACCTTTCCGAAAGCCAATACAAATTTCAGTCGATCTTCTTCGGTATCCCAATGCATGCCGAGCACCTTTTGGTTACTTTCGATGTCATCTTAATCCAGGCTCAAAATCGAAGGCGGCGTTCCAAGTTCATTGAACTTCTGATTGACGAGTACTGAATTTGATACGAACCTCTTCAGCTCGAAGCCGCCCTGCGCGTGGATCCAAATGATTTCCTCAGTTATTCGCACGGCTTCGCTTTCACTGGAGAAACAATGAACGTAATCGTCGACATAGTGGTTTTTTATAATCGCGTCGACAGCTTCTGGATATTCTCTTCGAAAGTCGTTTGCGTTTCGGTTTTTCACGTACTGCGCTGAGCACGGTGAACATTTTGCACCAAATGTCATCACTGCCATCGCGTATTCCTCAATCGGCCCTCGGAAATCAGCTCTCCATAAGAATCTTTGCGCCGCTTGATCATCTTTTCGAATCTTGACTTGATGAAACATCTGAAAGATATCTGCGCAGACCGCTACAGGCTTCTGCCTGAACTTCATTAAAACCGTTGCCAGAGGTTCACATAGATCTGGGCCACTGAGCAGCGCCGAATTCAATGAAGTACCACCTACCTTCGCTGCAGCGTCAAACACCAGCCTTAATTTTCCTGGCTTGTTTGGGTTGTAGACGCCGAAATGTGGCAAGTACCAGATTTTTCCGGAACTCGACGCTCGCTCTTCTTCGGTTAGCTTTCTAGCGAAACCTTTGCGCTGAAAATCGTTCATTATGTTTATGTACTCCTGTCGAAAATGTTCATCATGTTGAAATCTTTTCTCCAAACATAGGAATCGTTTCTTCGCCATTTCCTTGCTCTCAGGGAGTGTCACGTCATCATACTTCCATAGCAATCCTGTTTCGAAACGAGCGTCAATGCGCACAGTTGTGCATTGCACTTGTGACGCTGTTCACAGCTGTTGCTCCGATGTCTTTCGTTCAAACAGTTAAAGCACAACCTCTTCTGACGTGCCATACGCCACCGTTGTCCAATGTCCATAGCCATGAATTTTCCGCACTGCGATACGTCATGCTTCCCACGACAGACCATGCAGCATTGACCCTGTCGGTTTTCATTTGCAACATCTGCATAAAAAAATCTCGATCGACCCCCACTCCTGGCGTCCGTATGCTTCGGTTGTTCATTATAGTTAACACAGATCGTATTCACAACACTAGCCAACTCTTGCAACCACTCACTGAAATGCTTAACTGTTGGTTCTTTACTAACTGTGTTTGCATGTCGCACCCAGTCAATTTGTCTTTGTGCCGGCAGCTTTCGCACTAGCTCGTTCATAAGTGTCGGATTAGACAAATGTTGTTTACAATTTGCTGCTTCTAAAAATGAGGCCAAATTTTGGACCTTGGTAGCAAAGGGAATTATCAGCTCGATTCGATTCTCGGTAATAGCGGCAACTGCTCTGACTTTTGCTACTTGACTGATCACAAGCTGATCTGGTCTTCCAAATCTTTCCTCGAGAGACTCCATCACATGTCTTACGTTGCTGCTGTGAATTAACATACAATCGACGGCTGTGCGACTGTGCCGCAGATCTGGTTTTTGGTGGCATGGCACGGAAACGAAGTTATTCCTGATGCTACCTGCTACTTCGCTAAACCACTCAACGCCACACCCAAGTACCCCAAGAGCCAAAAAAACCCAATCAAAATCTCAAAGGCACTCACCTGTAATTTCGTTTGCTAATCCGGGTTGATTTGGTGACGTAACCGAGGTGGATCTTCTAGAAGCGCTGGAATCCCTCCAATGCAATGCAGTTCTGATGACGCCTCTCTCTCCAGTACTTTCCACAGCCCTCGAATTAATCCAGTAAGTCGCGCAGATTTCGCCAAATTAGTTCCGCAGATAGCACTACACACAACAATATATTTCAGTGCGTGCTGTGGTGAGTGGGTTCTTTCGCACGCCAATCAAACCACTGACGATGAATGTGCTTGGTTCCACTTTCTCGATTTTCTTGCGGCCACGTGATTGTGACCGAGAAAAGTGAAATAAAAATTTGTTCGACCTTTCTAGGGAGGGCGACAAATAAGAACACGTCCTTTCGCAAATGCTTTGAATGGTTTTATTTCCTATCAGGAATTTATAAAAGATATTTTAATATGCTAGATTGCAAAATATTAAAATATAATTTACTTACACTTTTGTGTGTCCTCTCCCTTGCAAAGTCGATTTAAGAATTCAGTGTGAAACCCGAAAATGGCTGACAGCCTCAGTTCAGTGATTTAATTATTTGACGTTTGCAAGGGAGTGCGTTCACTTAGTGTTTACAATATTACCATAATACCATTCGAAATTCGGAACATTTCCCATATGCTCAGGAATCCACAACACTATCGAATTTGTGTCTGTGGCAACTTTTACTTCAGCGAAATTTAGTGCTTCGACGATATTACCGCAAGGAATATATTCTTTCTTTATTATTTGCGCGCCTATGTTAATTTCTTTAATTGATAGTATGTAGGAATTAATGATTCCTTTATTTGCCCAAAGTATGGCGTATTCTATGTTAACTAGTTCTTCCTTAAGTAATTTAATTTTTTGTTGAGTAACAGATATAATAGTATTCATAAATGGGTCATTGTTTTGTTTCAAAATATAGTGTGGTGGCCCGATGACGTCAGTGGTACTGCTGAAAAGTTGTGATGATGATAATATGATATGATATAATATTATGATGATATGATGATATGCGGGCCAGACTACACATTTTACAGTGTAAATGCAAGTTGGCCGGGCAGCGTTCACGACTCAAGGGTGTTACGGGATGCGGCTGTAAGTCAAAGATTTGACAATGGATGGAGACCATTTCCGGATGTTGTTGTTTTGGGTGATAGTGGTTACGGACTGAAAAACTGGTTGATACCACCATTACGCCGAAATCCCGATAACCCTGCTGAAGAGGCTTTCAATCGTTGCCACAAAAAACCACGGCGCATAATTGAAAATAGTTTTGGCATTCTTAAAGGAAGATTCCCGAGTCTAAATTATTTGCGACTGAGGCCTGAGTTTTTCCCAAAACTTCCTCCCAGGCAGCCTGTTTATCCCATTTATTTACCTTCAAAATGAAATATAGACTTAAATATGTTCCAAATATTTACAATAATTTCATAAAAAAATTCTTACTTTTGTGGCGTGGAAGGTATCGTGTAACCTAAATGGTGAAACAAGCCCTTAGTCACAGGCCAGGCCTTATAGTCACAAAACAAGTTCCCCTCAAGTGTCACTTCCAATTGGAGACTGGAATCTGTCATTACTGAACCTTATTCTAGAACCAATTAGAATTAGCTAGAAAGTTCTCGTCAGATGGCGGAGCGGGTATAAAAGGACAGCTTTTAGAAGAGGGTGACACCATTGACATACTATACATGGACGGCTACTGAAATGTCAATTCCATATAATCTCAGCCCAGAAAATGACGCCAACATAACTAGCGCTCGTGGTTCCATGCGAAAATTAAGTGAAACAAAATGACAACCATCTTGGATTTCTCCATAGAATACTAGAGCCACCTATTGGGCGTGAGTAGATTTGCCAAGTGAAACGGTTGCAATTCAAATTGTTGCGGCATTGTTTGCACTAGACGTCCTCACGAAATTGTTCTTGTTCAAATAATTAATAATAGATGGAACCAACAAAATTTAAATAAAAAATCGTTTTTCATTGTCCCATAAATTGCACAATTTTCGTATATTTATTGCGAATCAGTTTTTTATGTTGTTTTTCATTTGTCTTTTTGGAAATATAATGTAATATCACTTTGGCGTATATTTCAATCACATTTCGGATTAATAAATACTTATGATTGTCAAGAATATCACATTCAAGTACATGAGAATTTAATTCTTCATATAAACTACTTACATCTATATTTCTTAAAGTACTTATTATTATCAGGCTATAAATCTTATTGCACCCTAATTTATTTTGTAATTCATACAAAGACACAGTTTTCTGGACTGTTTTACAAATTTTGATTGTGTCCTTATGTGGGTTTCTCAGGAAACCTTTAGATTTTATATTAATAAAATTAGATTTTTCCGTTGCACAAGAAATTAAAAATTGTTTGCATTTCGTACATTTGATTGTTTTAATTATTTTGTGCTCTACGAATCCACTTATATAGACAACAATCTCTTCAAATGGTGAGTTGTTCATATGACCATTAGCGATGTAGTCAAAAATTATTAGATCAGCCTCGCTTTCCACTACATACATCGGCTGTACCACCTTTATTTATCATCATTTAAAGTATATTTAAAGTATTTACCTTAAGCACCTCTGCCGCATTTTCCGATATAACATTTTTTTTCTCCAACTCAGCAACTAATAACTTCAAGTTTTTAATTTTAATATTTTTGCGCAATATTTGTCGCCTAACTTTTTTTAAAGATTTATTTTTTTGGGATAAAATGTTTCTTAAACTACTGGAATGTTTTTTCAAAGTGCGTGGAGTGGCCTGATCAACACAAATATCGCCTGGGTATCGTTGATAACAACGTTTTCGAGTTGTTACTGATGTGCTGAAAGAAATAAAACGGTAATGAATCGGTTTTGCAAAATAGCATTATAAATCAATTTTACTTTTCTCTCAGAACGTCGAATCCACTCGAAAATTCAATTGTTTCACAAGCCTCGCCTGCATCATTGGTAAAAGTTGAAGGAAATTCAACGTTCTCCCTGAAATCATACACATTATTTCTGTTATAATAAATAAGAATTCTTTTCCAGAAATATGTCTCAACCAGGTACTTACATTCCTTCTTCAGCTAATTTAGGAAAAATTGTCGGCACTGAACCGGGAAGCAATTGCATTCCAAGACCAATTTTTTTGTAGCAATTTGCTTCGAAATGTTTGAGCAAATTCTTTTATTTTCAGCTGATTCCGTGTCAATGCATTGGTCATTAAGACAACGGATCGCCTCAATCCAATCCTTATTAAATCCATTTTTCTTAAGCAATCTAGGAAATAAAACAAAAAAACAAAATGAGTTTTCTGCCTCATGCATTTTGATAGAACATCTTTCCTATGGAAACAGATTTTTCCCTTTGCAGAGAAAATTGAATAATAGCCCTGTTTTTTTGAGCTTCGTTCTCAGCAAAGCAAAGTGAAGTAGGATTTTCAGCACGCAATTACAACAACTACGCTCTACTTGACACTTCGACGACTCACACTAGGTATTCATTCCCAGCAAGATTCACTTGGGAGTAAATGTACACTTCTGAACACCAGGGGGAGAACATTTTTGCTGCCCTCCTTGTATAATATGAATCTGTTCACAAAGTTTCTCTATTTACAGTACATACTATTCGTTGGTTGTGATAGGTGGAAATTCATAAAGATATGCATAAGTGAACTAATTTTCAAAATAACAAATAAATATAAGGGCTTTTATTAAAATATGCAATAAATTATTTTTTATGTAAGCTGCAAATATTGTTTTAGACAAATATACCTTATTAAACTTGTAATCGTAAGATATTAGTGTATTAATCTTTGAGATATATATTTTTATATTTTTTAAACCCCAAAATATGAGGAAGGATCAATATCCATTGGAAAATTTTATGCAAAAAAATTGTATTTCTTTGACTGAAAAAAGTTACTTCTTGTGATGTGCCCAATCATGCTGTATCATGCTACCTACTGAACAGGCCCACACTGCCACCTTTTTTGATAAAACCTACTGTTCAGAAAGCTGCTGGGAATCGTTTAAGTGCACATTTTCCTACTTTACTTTGCTTTGCTGAGATTGAAGCTCAAAAAAACAAGCCTAATATTGCAAATTGCAACCAATTATACAACACTTCATTTTTTTAATTTCAAATCTTTATTTACTAATCGCAATAACAAAATAACACACCCTTTTTGCAAAACTATCTGCAAAGAAATGGAAACGTCAAATGAAAACAGAAATCTCAAAAAATTTCGAGTTTCCAATTTATTCCGCTCTGAACCACGAGCGCTAGCGCTAATGTTGGAACCAACGCGAAGTTGTCTACTACCAGTCCATGGGGTCAATTCCCGTTCCGTGATACTGTGAAATGAAAAGAGTTCACAAGTTCACGCTGAACTCGATTCTCGATCTATGAAAAAATGTCAGAATTTTTTCATATGATAAGTTTTTTATCACAGCCATTTCATTTGTGAAGAAGTGTGAAAACGTGATGGATACACAATAATTAACGGGGACAAAGAGCTTCAAAGATAGTTGACAGCATTTATCATTTAGTGCATTTTAGTACACATTTAGACTACTTTTTATGATGATGAGTTCGAGAATCGCATTAGGTGTAATCGTGAAGTGATAAAATGATAAACTGCTGTGAAAACTGAAATGATAAATTTATCATTTCACAGTATCACGGAACGGGAATTGACCCCCACATATATAATAAGTCAATGGGTGACACAGTTGATTTATAACAGTGATTGGTTAAAGTTCGAGATAGTAATAGTTTGTGAAGATAAATAAGTGAAAAGTAATAGAGTAAATTAAGTGATTGGCCGCATTCAAGTATCTAGTTGACTTAAGTCGACTAGATTGGTCTGGATAAGAAATAACCTGAACGCAAAAACTAACTAGATTGGACGGGAACGTCACTTTTTGACGTGGGGTTTAAGTAGAGCGACTGTGTTCGGCAATTTGGTACCCATTAGTTACACGACGTTCACATCGCAGTTCAGTTTGAAAGTTTTTATAGTTTATGAAATTATTGTAAAATGGAATTGCTGATATAATTTCGTCACAATACCAAATACCTTTAAAATCATCTAGCAAAAATCGATCTCATTATAAAATTAACTTAAACGGTCTCTGCACTTAAGATATTTTGTAACTTCAAGCTTATATTTCGAAGTCATTTTGAAACAAAATAGGTTTTTTAACACAGTTTGGGGAAACCGTGTTTTTCATGCTGTGGAGAAAAAGATATTTTTGTGTTAGCATAATTTATAACATTTATAATCTGTAAATGGTACGTAAAATGCATACTTGAACAATAATTTGCATTTGTTAAATTCGATATTTTTTCCATTTTCTGGTAAATCCCATAATAGGCCTCTGTTTTTTTTGGCTTCGATGTCAGCAAAGCAAAATAGGATTTTTAGCACGCAATAAGTTCACTTATTATTAGGCCTGTTTTTTTGAGCTTCGAACTCAGCAAAGCAAAGTTAAGTATGATTTTCAGCACGCTAATTACAACAATTACGATATACTAACTTGACACTTCGAGACTCGCAATAGTTGTTGTATTTGCGTGCCGAAAATCATACTTTACTTTGCTTTGCCGAGATAGAAGCTCAAAAAACACGGCTACTGTTAATTTGTAATTTAGAGAGGCTTTTATAAAAATATCAGTGGGCATTTCAAAATTCAATGTTATTAAATTTGCTAAAGAAAGTATCTATAGAAAACGAAATAGAACATGCGAACAATAAATAACAAACCAATTTGGATTCCTGTTCGATTAAATATGCAAAATCTGAAATCGGATCAAATCGCAGAATTAAATTAGGTATATAGCACATTAAGGGTATTCACTTAATCTCATAATTTTACGCAGGTCGTAAATTCATAAATTTCTGCGGTGCTTTAAGTGAACGCCCCTCTCGGAAATGACATTGCGTAATTCACTGCAAATAACGATAAAGCAATAGAATAACTAATATATTTCATTCAATTTTTACCGTCATTGCTGCAACTCTGAAAACATGAAAAGTAGTTCACACAACCGTTTGTCACAGTTTGACATTTGTAAATTTGCGTAACCTTCTGCAGTCGATTTCCGAGCCTAATTGGTCGCGGAAAATTATGAGGCTTGCGTAAACTATTCTCCATACAAAATCTGACAGTTCGTTTACGAGGTGATAAATTTCTGCAGTTTACGCAGTTTATGAGGGTTTTACGCGCTTAAGTGAATACCCTTAATATATTTTCTTTTTGTTAGGAGTTCAATCATATGTACTCATTTTTACGAATTTACGTTCCGAGAATTAGCACTTTTTTTTATATGCAAAAAACTTGCATTTTTAGTATTCCTAAGTATGTAACATCAAAACTGTTGACTCTTGTTAAAATTAAAAGAATTCCCAATCATATTTTGATTTTGAACAGATATGGCGCTAAAAAAACCAAGTTGAAAACACCCACCAATTAATGGAAATTTATGCAAAGTTCAGGAATATTTATAAAAAAAATCACTTGCCTAGTGAAAACATGGGCTTAACTCACATGGTATTAACCTATTTTTTGAACAAACTCCCAAATGTAATTGCATGAATTCTGCTGTAAAAAATATTTTTCATGTAAAGAAAACTAAAAAAAACCTGAAATGTGAATGGATGAATACTTTTTGGGATCTAAAATGGATACAGAACAAGTAAAGCTATCTAGAAAAGCATATCCATCATTTATTCCCTTTGCATTTATTGTTATAAATTCAATTACAAATTGTTTTCTTTTGAAAAAGTTCCATGTATTCACAGACAGGAAAAAAAAAACGTCAACTGCCAAAACTAACCACACGACCATTCTGGGCCAATAAAAATCGAGATAGATCTAGTCAGACAGCTGTCAGACTTACTAAACTAGATACTTGAACGTGCTCATATTGGCTTGAAACGTTGAAGAATTGTTTAAGAAATAGTGTTCTGGTACTTAATAAGTGAAATATTGGAATAGTCGATAAAAGTGTAATAAAAGTGAATTTTATTAGAGAAGTTAAACGGAATAGTGTCTTTACGAATCCCAGCCTGAATGTAACATTGGTGTCAGAAGTGGGATAAAACTTATTCTGTGCTAAGTGTCTAAGTGTAGTTCAAAAAAAAAAAAAAAGTGAATTTGTGTGAATGTCTAAATTACAAGAGACAAACAAAATGGGTCGTATATTGCTGCAACTAAGCATACCCCAATTAAAAAGTGAACTAGAAAAACGGAATCTATCCACAGCTGGAGGAAAAAGTGACCTCATCCTTCGTCTGCAGGAAGCTGTCCAAAACGACGGAGAAGATCCAAAAAACTATGCTATTCGACGTGGCAGAAGAACAAGTAAGTACAAGCGTTGATATTAGCGCTATGATGGAATTGCTTCTTGTCAAGATGGAGGAACAGAAAAATTCCATGGAATTGAAGTTCGCAGATCAGAAGAATTCTCTAGAAGAACAGAAAAATTCTATGGAATCTAAGTTCGCAGAACAGAAGAATTCGCTAGAAGAACAGAAAAATTCTCTAGAAGAACAAAAGAATTCTTTAGAAGAACAGAAAAATTCCATTGTCGCCGCACAAAAAGAAGCCGTGGAAGAATTTAAGAATGTTCTAGAAGTAAAAATCGACGAAATTGATGAAAAATTAAACGAGCATGAAATTAATGAAATCTTTCATAAACAAGGAACAAACATCGGGAACATAGCTAAAGAACTCGAAAAAGTCAAGAAGCAAAATGCTCGGGAATATTCTGCTGACTGCCCAAGTAACAATTTTACTTCGATAAGGTAAAAAATTTAGATTTTGTGAAGTTAATGCTTCGATAGGCTTTCGATAAAACTTTTTCGCCGGAGTAGAGCATTTTGCAGTCAATAGTTTCGGAAAAAACTTTCTTAAGACCTTTGGAAAGTAAACTCCAAAGGCTTTATACAGGGCTAAAATATTTTATGTCTATAAAGTTTCGTTTGGGTTTCCAGAATTCTGCTTGCGGATAAGTGGTAGTCATTTACTTCTTTAAAGCATCGCTTTCGAAGTTGTGTCAAAATATCGATGTAGAGCTTGTCGTACGAAGCAGTATCAAGGCATATAGCTCCGATTGGATTCTGTTTGGAAGCAATAACTTCCTATAAAGTTAGTAGTTTCTAATTGAAAGCTTTATATAAGCAAATACTACATTGTTATATCATGAGCTGCGCGGTGTTGCTACTCTAAATAAAATAGTCGTCATAGTCATCTTATCCGATTAAGCAGGAAACGTCACATCTATTTGTTATTTACATATATTTAATTCTAAAAAATATGATCAGTTCATGGAAAAAAGTGAAACGATCTGGAACATACCACAGAAAGGTACAAAAGCAACGTGAGGAAATTCTGAAAAGAGCCCGTGAAATTTCGGAGGAGTTAAAAAAAAAGCGAACAGCTCTTCGTCCGCGTCTCAGTGAATTTTTTGTACAACCCAATTCGGTTTTTAACGATGAACAAGTACTTATCAATGCACAAGTTCATAATGAAGGTTGCAGAAATTCTGAGGGTTTGGGTAAGTATTCCCTTTATGTTGCCAATCGTTTGGGTACACCAATGCATTTCTATTAAATTAGATAGTTCCGATAGCAGTGTGAGCAGCAATTGTAACACAGATGACGGCACAGATAGCAGCGAATTCAGTGATGATGAAATTTGGAAAGAAGATAATACTCAACTGGAGAGAAATAAAAAAGTTCGCACCCATTTGAGAAAATGGGCGATTCAACACCAAATAACTCACATAGCACTAAGGGATCTTATTAAGTTGATAAACGCTGACATAAGCAAAATGTTGCCAGATGATCCGCGAACACTATTGCAGACTCCTCAAGAAATCGCCATTACGCCAATAGGGGATGACGGACAATATTGGCACCACGGTTTTGAAAAGTGTCTGAAAAGTATATTTCATAACGTCAATCAATCGACAACCATTTCGATAAATGTAAACATTGACGGGTTGCCAATTTTTAATAGCTCCAAAGTGGAATTTTGGCCTATATTGTTCAACATCGCCGAAATGCCACAATTGCCAGCCATGGTCATTGGCATATATTGCGGAAAAGGCAAGTGCACTGACTTGCAAGCTTTTCTTAATCCATTTGTGGACGAAATGATCGAAGCCATGATGAATGGAATTTATATCAATTCACACAAAATTAAAGTGGGTATCCGTTGCATTGTTTGTGATTCGCCAGCCCGTTCATATGTGAAAGGTACCGTATCAATAGCTTTTATTTTGAATTAAGATACTAATGTTGTTCTTGCAGGAGTGGCGAACTTCAACGGTCATCATGGTTGTCAAAAATGCACAACAATTGGAGAATTCAGTTATATTAGCAACACGAATATATTTCCCCGAACGGAGTGCGAAAGGCGTACAGATGCTAAGTTCAGGGAAAAGTTGTATGGAACGCATCACAACTACGATTCGCCACTCTTGAAGTTGAATATAGACATGGTGGAAAATTTTCCAGTTGGTGACTCTTTGCATCTACTTCATCTTGGCATTATGAAACGTCTTTTATTCGGGTGGAGAGATGGAACCTTCCGCCACTCCAACACAAAATGGCGAGCCCAAACAACGAATGAAGTGTCGGATTACCTTCTTCAATGCAAGATGCCAGCGGAATTTCATCGAGTTGTGCGTGGTCTCGATTGTCTTGCACATTGGAAAGGCACCGAATATCGTACATTTTTGCACTACGTAGGAATCGTTATTTTAAAGGACCATCTGACACATGATGCTTATGTGCATTTTCTACTTTTATTTTGCGCAGTCACAATAACTACTTCAAAGAGTTATTTCCAAATGCTACCGGTGGCTCGCGAAATGTTGCTTCAGTTCATTGAAATATTTACTGAAATTTACGGCGAACATCACCTGACCAGTAATGTCCATAATTTATCGCACTTAGTAGACGAAGTGGAACGCTTTGGAGAACTAGACTCCTTTAGTACATACCCATTTGAAAACGCACTAGGAAAAAAACGAATAAATGAAGATTTTAGTTGTGTAATGGCTTCCACTAAAACCAATACAGAAAAACCTATAAAGCATAACGCTATTCTCAGCAAAAAAAATAATGGAGGGAATGTCCCAAATACTCTTAAGCCGTCGATTGATGGACAATACACTTTCTACGATAAAGTTGATTTGAAGGAATTTTGTCTAAGTACAGACATAACCAATTGCTTTTTTCTGACAAATAAAAATGAAATAGCTTGCCTGACAAACATTATTCATCACAGCTCACAGCGCGAATTGGAACTATGCTGCATTGAAGTTGATAAAAAAGACAATTTTTTCATAATACCGCTTGAGTCCAGACATTTAAATATTTACTGTACTGATCGTTATGCCCATTAAAAAAAAAAGGAAAGAAAAGTATTTAGGATTTCCGATATAAAATGCAAATTGGTTCGCCTGCCATATCGACAAATGCAGGTTTTTTTGCCTTTATTGCACACTATATAAAAGTGTAAATTATTGAAAAACAAATTTAATAAATTCATTATAATACGTTATGAAAATAGTTATTTCAAAATTCACTCGAGGGTGAACGAGTCAGCAGCTGCAGACTCACTGGAACTGCAAAGCCCAATTTCCTCATCTTCTTCTTCACTTTGATCGCAGCTTTCAATTGGATCATTTGCAGGAACAGCACTTGGTTGATCAGAGATACTTGCGCGTTCATCATCAGCAGGATTTGATTTGTTTTCACGCCTTTTTTTTGAGTGATGTTTAATGGCAGAAGCCCGTTTTACATTGCCAGATATTGCCGTTTCGTAGCGCCGTTTCGAGTTATTTATTACTTTTTGGAAAAAATTTTTTAAGTTTGTTTCTGTGTACTGCGGATCACACCTCTTGACCAAATGAAAGAAAAACTTAAACGTCAATACGAAACGGCTAAAATTTTCTATTTTTTGCTTTGCCCTCGATTGGCCAGTCCACGAGACTAAAGTGAATAAGCGCCGGGCAAAAATGTAGTCTACAAACTTATAACAGGCGTTGTCTCCAGTTTGGTTGCTGTTTGGACCACAAATTGAGTACAATGTCTGACACTGCAAAGAGAGAAGGAGGAAGAGAGTAGGAAATACATAGTTCGTATCGTTATTTTGAACTAAAAATAATGAAAGTTACCAATTCTTCGACGAACTTCTTTTTTCCCAATTTCTCTTCGAAAGCAATCAGCTGCTCAATAGTGTCGATTGGCTTAAATTCAGCTATTTCCCCCTGATCTGGAACATTTGTTGCAGATAGAATGCCCGCTCCAAGTCTTGTTATTACCTGCTCTTGCAGACTGATGGAGTATTCAATTCTGGCTTGTAGTTTCGCGATGCTCTCTGCAATAGAGACAAGCATGCCCTCGAAATCAGTTCCATGATTCAACACAGTATATTGCGCGTCACCATCTGGAACGAATTGTAACTGGCCATTATCTGTGACAACAAAGGACTGCCTCGGCTGCTGGTACTCTTCGTTTACTTCCTGTACTACGGAAATATCTGATTGCACATTAATTGCAATTTGCTGTTCAGTGCCGACTATTTCAGATGTTGTTGCAAATATTTTATCGTTTTGGGGGTGTAGATGTTCAATGAATTCTGGTTTTGGGCTTACATCAAGTTGTTCCACGAGCTGGAAAGTAAAATGCATTAGAAATGTGGTAATGCAGAAAAGCGACAATGCGTGAAACCTTATTGAAATTCGACCTCTGGCTATCTGCGTTTTTAAGCGTTGAAACAATTTTTCGGGCACCTGCAGTTCGTCTGCTCGTCGTAGTGTGCGGTATCATCGAGAAAGTCGCATCAGCGTCGCTGGTGTCGCTCCTGTCGGACATTGATCGAATTTCATTTAAGGCTTGGCTGTACGTAGGAATGAATGAGCGCTTTAGGATACAGTTGTATTCGGTCCATCCTTCTTTTACAGAACCAGGAGGTGCCCATGGGTTTTTCATAGCCTTTTCTTTTCTTTTTTGCGGCGGCCACATTAACTTACCATTACGCTCCCAATGCGCTGGTACTGGAGACAGCAGCGACTTACCACCCTCAATTGTTTCAACAATTTTATAAAAGTTTGGCACATTGTCGTTTGAACTCATCTACAGGGGATAAATAAATCAAACACATTTCCACCAGATCTTATTGCGACATAAACATACATGTTCACGATTAATAACAAATTAATAAACAAACATTTGTCGCATACAAATACAATACTTACCTTTATCAACAGAGATATTTCACCTACAAAACAAAAACAACCGAAAGTAAATTATTTTTACTTGTCATTTAGCGGACCTGTCAGCGTGCTTCGCGCTGTAAATGGCTGGGTTGCAATGTGACAAATATGACTGCGCGATATGACTGCGTTGTTTGCCGTTGCAAACAGCTACTTGGCATGGCAAACTATTACCTCCTTACTGTTTTGCGCGACAAGCTTTTATTTCAAATGGAAATTTGTTGCTTCGCATGGCAAACTATATGATTTTTATAGAAACTTAAGGCAAGCCTTAACGAAGTTCTTAATAATTATCAAGTAACTCAAATTTAATACTACTCCTATCATATGCCAAATTAGCCTAGTGGATAGAGTATTGGACTTCAATGTGCCGAACCCCGAGATCGAATCCCGATAAAACCGTAAGTAAGTTAAATCTTAATATAAAATTGGTAAATGTAATTGCATATAAAAAAAAAAAAAATGATAATGAATATATAAAAACAATAAAAGAAAAATTGAAAACTAGGAAAAATGTTGAATTTATTTTTTATTTGTCCGATATTATGCTTCGGAAATGCTTGCATAACAGTTTTTGTAAGGCCGTATTGAAAGCCTCTTGCTGTTTCAGTACCGAAATAATTACCTACTTCTGAAAGCCGAATCTGGATTCTCATTGTTTCTGTAAGGCCCATCAGAAACAGAAGCTATATTTTCTGTAAGGTCTATTCAATTTGTGTTGGATGGCATATAACAATGGGTTTCTATTATATTTGTAACAGCAAGTCTTATTCAGGCTAAGTAGCTTCGTTAAACTGCGCCAAATGTTTGTCTATGAGACCTTACGCAGTCAATATTGCTGAAGGAAAAATAACAGTTATAGAGCCTTATAGAAGTAAAATTGTTACTTGGGTGCCCAAGAAGAAAGGAGATGCAACCACCCGTTTTTGATGGTCAAACATCATGGCCAATTTATAAGAGACAGTTCGAAGCAGCTGCAACGAACAATGGATGGGACGACGAGGAAAAGTCGATTGCATTAACGCTCGCATTACGAGGTACAGCTGCAGAATTGCTTCAAACTATCTCCGAAGAAAAACAGCGCGATTACGACTCTTTGGTGAAGGCTATTGAGATGCGATTTGGTGATGACCATATGCAGCAAGTATATAGAGTGCAACTTCGCAGTCGAATCCAGAAGAGGGGAGAAACACTGCAGCAGTTGCAAGCGGATATCGAAAGGCTAGCGCACTTGTCTTATCCCAATGCCGGCGAAGATGTCATCAATGAAATGGCTATTGAGGCATTTAAACAAGCCATAGAGGACAGACAACTGCAAATGGCTCTTCGAATGGCTGGAAAGAGAGTTCTTCCTGAGGCACTGGCATTTGCCTTAACGATGAAAGCCGCTGACCAAGCATCTCAAGAATTTCACCGCGTGAGAGAAATGACATCCGTCGAATGCTCGTGCCAGAGAACAGAAGTAGTTGACCCTAACAGTTCTCGAAGAGGACCGATCCGTTGCTGGAACTGCAACAAAATTGGACATCTACAACGACAGTGCAGAGCCGAACGTCGACGGGGCAGTTGTCCACATTGCAGAACTAGGAACGAGGAGGCGTTTGAGCATTCGGCGGTTGGAACTTCACAAAGCTATCAGTCGGGAAACGAGTAAGAACCAACTTCGCGGGGCAGAAGCTGGTTTCTGGAATCGACGCCCCCAGGACCGCAATTCAGGTTTCCCAGACCAAACGATGTAATAGGAGTCTGACAGTGGAAGCCCATATCGGCCAGAAAAAGTATGTCGCCACAATAGATACAGGTGCCACCGCTTCCATAGTCAGAAGGGACATCGTTCGCCAAGCATGGCTGCACAACACCAGCAGCTACTGTCTGAAAACAGCAACTGTAGCAACAGCAGAGGTGTATGGTGAGGTACTCTTGACGATAAACCTTGCAGGAATAGTCTTCTCCCATGCATTCTTAGTGGCTGATATATGTGACGAATGCATCATCGGAATCGACTTTATGAAGACGCATGATATAGTGCTCGACATCGGTTCGCAAGTTTTAAAGTACAAGAACGTCGAGATTCCGATGGTTTACGGGAACGAGAACGTCGCAGCTCTAAGGACAGTTGTAAGTGAGGACGAAATATTACCAACTTCGTCAGAGACAGTTATTTGGACAAAGCTGGAAGGTGATCATGGGAGCCACCGATTCTACCTAGTCGAGCCAGATCCAGAAAATTATTATCAGAGCCATATTGTCGGAAAGATGCTGGTTGAACCTAAAAACAACTTGGTTCCCGTTCGTGTCCTCAATGTGGAAAACAAAAGCGTGAAACTAAAGCAAGGGGAAGTGATTGGAAGGTGCGTACCGATTACTGCGGTCACAAAGTTGTCCAATGCAAGTCCTGTGAAACCGGTTAGACCTGCGGAGATATCGGAGATGAAAAAGAATATACTCGGAGAGTGCGAGCTGGATCAGGAGCAGCGGTCTATGGCAGGTAGTTTAATCAACGAGTTCGCTGATATATTTGCTTCGCAGAACAGCGAGTATGGCCGAACACATCTCGTACAACACCGAATCGACACCGGAGATGCGAGACCGATTCGTCAGCCTCCCCGACGACTACCATTGGCTAAGCAGACGGAGGTTGCAGAAATGGTGTCGACGATGGAAAAGGAGGGACTGATTGAAAGCTCAAAAAGGTCGTGGGCATCGCCGGTAGTCCTGGTCAAGAAGAAAGACGGAAGTACGAGATTCTGCGTGGACTATCGCCAACTCAACAACGTCACCAAGAAGGATAGCTACCCCCTTCCAAGAATTGACGACACCCTGGACACACTATCCGGAGCCAAATGGTTTTCGACTCTCGATCTGAAGAGTGGCTACTGGCAAGTGCAGATCCATCCAGAAGACCGCGAGAAAACAGCATTCACAGCAGGAAACGGGCTTTGGCAGTTTACAGTAATGCCATTTGGACTGTGCAATGCTCCAGCTACCTTTGAACGTCTAATGGAGCGCGTTCTGCTGGGACTAACGTGGAAAACCTGCTTGGTCTACCTGGACGATGTCATCGTAGTAGGAAAAACATTTAACGAACATCGAGATCACCTTAAGGAGGTGTTCCAAAGGCTACGAAGTGCGCAACTAAAACTTAACCCGAAGAAGTGTTCCTTATTTAGACCAGAAGTGAAGTACCTCGGGCACATCATCTCTTCCAAAGGAGTCAAGACTGATCCGGAGAAGGTCGATGCAGTGAAAAACTGGCCGGTACCCAAAGACAAACATCAACTGAGAAGCTTCCTGGGATTTGCGACCTATTACAGACGATTTGTAAAGGACTTTGCCAGGATCGCAAAGAGCTTGTATCAACTGACAGAAAAAGGCAAACAATTCAAATGGTCAGGTGAGTGCGAAAAGAGCTTCAAGGAACTTAAACAACAGTTGTGCAACGCCCCCATACTAGCGTACCCCACCCCTGGAAAAACATTTATTGTGGATGCAGACGCTAGTAATGTGGGAATTGGAGCCGTCCTTTCCCAGGTGCACGATGGCCAAGAAAGTAGTTTCCTACTTCAGCAAAGTTCTCTCAAAGCCAGAAAGGAACTACTGTGTTACCAGGCGCGAACTCCTTGCTTTGGTATTGGCAACAAAACATTTCCATAAGTACCTTTATGGGCGGAAATTCATCCTCCGCACAGACCATGCATCTTTAAAGTGGCTGCTGCACTTTAAGAATCCTGAAGGCCAAGTCGCAAGGTGGATCGAACGGCTGCAGATGTACGACTACGAAATACAACATCGAAAGGGAAGTCTTCACTCTAATGCAGACGCTCTCTCCCGTCGACCGTGCAAAGCAGATTGCAAACATTGCTTACGACACGAGGAAAAAGATGTCATCTCCGTCCAAAGGGTGAGAGCTATGCCCATTGGTGGCTGGAGTGCGCGGGAAATACGGGAGGCTCAAAGGGAAGATCCGGATATCGAACCGATTATCGCCTGGAAGGAGCATGAGGGAAAACCAGACTGGCAGGAGATATCCAATAGGAGCCCCGAGCTGAAGGCATACTGGGCGCAGTGGGACTCCCTTCACGTACAAGACGGCATTCTAAAAAGAAGATGGGAAAGCCCGGATGGAAAGTCGTTCGTAATGCAGCTTGTTGTACCCAGGTCAAAGGTTTGTAACGATGCATTCGTTACATAATTTTTTGTTCTTACTCCAGTAGGTGCCCTGCCCCACTATGCCACCTACCACATAGTTTTTACTATGCCCCACTGTGCTGTATCGACTGCACTCCACCCATTCCACTCACCCCCGTATTTGTTTTTGCACTGAATCGCTAATACAGTGCCTGCACACACAACATCCGATCATCTGCTCCGCCCCCCACACTGATACACACGATACACCCCCGCGGTGGTCCAGTATGTGTTATCTGTTGCCTCGCAGCATTGGCTGCACATTGCCGGTGCATTTGACACACTTGTGCCCAACAACAATTGACAGTGCCGCCCCCTCTCTTTACGATTGGGTGCACTAGGTACCTCCCCGCACTAGTCCAAATATTGTTAGCAACAAAATATATGGGAAGCAATAATTTTCACAGCTGTGATATAATTCACACCCGTTCACTGGTTGGTATTCTATTAGACCACCAGCAAGATCACAAACAAATCGAGAAAACATCAGAGTTGACTAGTACCAATCTCGTGTACTGCTGAGTTTGATCCTCAAGTAGTTGACCGACCACTTGAAGTTTTTGGTGCTGGTAGGCCTGCGGGTAACCAGCAAATTGCCGAGTCCACCGCAAGGGAGACTTGAAGACCGCCGAGACTGTCGCAAGACAGACTTGAAGACCGCCGAGACTGTCGAAAGACAGACTTGAAGACCGCCGAGACTGTCGCAAGACAGACTTGAAGACCGCCGAGACTGTCGAAAGACGGACTTGAAGACTGCCGAGACTGTCGAAAGACAGACTTGAAGACCGCCGAGACTGTCGAAAGACGGACTTGAACACCGCCGAGACTGTCGAAAGACAGACTTGAAGACCGCCGAGACTGTCGAAAGACGGACTTGAACACCGCCGAGACTGTCGAAAGACAGACTTGAAGACTGCCGAGACTGTCGAAAGACAGACTTGAAGACCGCCGAGACTGTCGCAAGACAGACTTGAAGACCGCCGAGACTGTCGAAAGACAGACTTGAAGACTGCCGAGACTGTCGAAAGACAGACTTGAAGACCGCCGAGACTGTCGAAAGACAGACTTGAAGACTGCCGAGACTGTCGAAAGACAGACTTGAAGACCGCCGAGACTGTCGAAAGACAGACTTGAAGACTGCCGAGACTGTCGAAAGACAGACTTGAAGACCGCCGAGACTGTCGAAAGACGGACTTGAAGACTGCCGGGACTGTCGAAAGACGGACTTGAAGACCGCCGAGGCTGTCGAGAGACGGACTCGAAGACCGCCGGGGCCAGAACTATCGCCCACCAGAGCCGCAACCGAGGACCGAACCGCTGACATCGCTGCTGCCGTTAACCGTAGATTATATTTACAAGTCATTTATAATCATTGTAAAAGCATTGTTAACGTTAAATATAAATTGTTGGAGATATAAATTTTTGTAAACTAAGTCTAAGAAAATCGTAATAAAGGAAACTCCTCTGAAAACTAAAGTTAGTGTTTCTTTAGGAAGGACTTTGGCGATCCGGCGAGCTAACCTCAGCCATAGACAAAAAGCACCCTCACAGGTTATGGAAGTGCTCAGGGAATTGCATGATGGAGTGTCTGGAGGCCACTTGGGAATCAATAAAACGCTCGAAAAAGTGCGGGAACGCTTTTACTGGATTCATTCAAGGGAGGACGTTGAAACTTGGTACAGGAAATGCGTTACATGTGCGGCCAGCAAAGGTCCGAGATTGAAAGTCCGTGGCAAAATGCATCAAAACAATGTTGGAGCCCCTTTCGAAAGGATAGCAGTTGATATTGCGGGACCGTTTCCTAAAACAAACAATGGAAATCGTTACATCCTCGTTGTTATGGACTATTTCAGTAAGTGGCCTGAAGCATTTGCTATCCCAAACCAAGAAGCTAAAACCGTGGTGGAGCAAATCGTCAATAACTGGGTAAGCAGATTCGGTGTACCAATGGAACTGCATTCAGACCAAGGACGGAACTTCGAGTCGAAGATTTTCCAAGGAGTGTGCCAGTTACTCGGGATTCACAAGACAAGGACAACCCCGCTTCATCCACAATCAGATGGGATGGTGGAGCGCTTCAACAGGACACTGAATGAACACCTCTCTAAGGTCGTTGGCAAAGACCAGAGAGACTGGGATAAGCAGATTCCCATGTTTTTGTTGGCTTATCGAGGTGCAGTGCATAACACCACAGGACATGCTCCATCTGAAATATCATTTGGTCGAACAGTCCGCCTACCTAGCGAGTTGATGTTTGGATATCCATACGAAGAGCCCAAGAATGAGGAGGAATACGTTACAGACTTCAGGGATATCATCAGGGACGTGCATCGAGACACTAGGGATAAGATTAAGATAGC
The DNA here is from genome assembly GCA_949126925.1 of Cheilosia vernalis. Lineage (NCBI taxonomy): Eukaryota > Metazoa > Arthropoda > Insecta > Diptera > Syrphidae > Cheilosia > Cheilosia vernalis. Next base: position 50,939,870 of record OX421358.1, read on the forward strand.
CCTTGACCGCATGAAAACGACAACTACAGGATTCCAGGAAGGAGATCTGGTATGGCTATATAACCCTCATCGAAGGAAAGGTTTATCGCCTAAGTTGCAACAAGACTGAGAAGGGCCCTATACAATCGTAAAGCGCCTCAACGACGTTGTCTATCGCATCCAACGAGGAAGAGGCAAGCTGAAAGTCGTTCATATGGATCGTCTTCATCTTTATAATGGTGAAAATGTTAACGAGTTTGTTCGGGACGAACAAGTTTTAGAGGGGGATATTGTGGCGTGGAAGGTATCGTGTAACCTAAATGGTGAAACAAGCCCTTAGTCACAGTTTGGTGAAACCAGGCCTTATAGTCACAAAATAAGTTCCTCTCAAGTGTCACTTCCAATTGGAGACTGGAATCTGTCACCACTGAACCTTATTCTAGAACCAATTAGAATTAGCTAGAAAGTTCTCGTCAGATGGCGGAGCGGGTATAAAAGGAAAGCTTTTAGAAGAGGGCGACACAGTTGATTTATAACAGTGATTGGTTAAATTTCGAGATAGTAATAGTTCGTGAAGATACATAAGTGAAAAGTAATAGAATAAATTAAGTGATTGGTTTGAAACGTTGAAGAATTGATTAAGTAATAGTGTTCTGGTACTTAATAAGTGAAATATTAGAATAGTCGATAAAAGTGTAATAAAAGTGAATTTTATTAGAGAAGTTAAACGGAATTGTGTTTTATCTTTACGAATCCCAGCCTGAATGTAACACTTTATTGTTTTGAAAACTAGCAATATTTTTTTTCTTTGGTCAATTTTAACACTGCAAGTGTTTCTCAATTTTTATTTTGTAACTTTCGTTCGGGTGGGAAATCACAAAAAGTGCAAAATGAAAAGACACGTCTTCTTCTTAGGCTGGTCGAAATCCAAGAGACCAATCTTTTTACGGTAATTACAAAAAAAAAATGAATGATATGACACTTGACGACTGTCAGAGCGCCATCTCTATGTAAGATTACACATGTACATTATGTAAGGGCAAGTAATAAAGGTTGATAACTAAAAAACTTCTATTTAGCAATGCAAAGTAAAAAGTAATATGATAGAAATCTTAGATGATTAAATGCTTTGTGGAACACTTTGCACACTCACTTTGCAGGAGATCGCAAAGTCTTTGCAAAAATTTTCTAGTGCAAGGTGAGATTTGCAAAGAATAATGTGGAACAGAAACACTTGTCACTTTGCCAAAAAATTTAATTTGCAAAATGTAAAGTGAAAAGTATATAAATTGTTTTGTGGAATAGGGCCCTGATGTATATTGTCTTGGTTCTTGCCTTTTTCTATTATGGTATGCTAAATCAGCTTCTTGTTTTTGTCGTAACCTCTCTAGGTTTGACCGTCGCGTCTTCTCGTAATCTTCGGGGCCGAAGGTAACATTACGTCCAAAGAAAAGGTTGACTGGTTTTTTGTGTGTGGTGGAATGAATGCTGTGGTTGTATTCTTTCACGGATCTTTCGATCAATTCCTCAAAATTTCGATGCAAGTCATCTTTTTTGAGGCATTTCATTAGCTCAGCTAGGGTCGAATGGAAGCGTTCTTTTTGCCCATTAGCTTCGCTTCGGTATGGTGGTGTCGTATAGCCATTAATTTTTAGCTCATCCTTCATCAAGAATATAATTGTGGATGAATTAAGGGAAGGTTCGTTATCAATAACGACTGACTTAGGTATCCTGAAGAAAAATTGTATCTCTCTTAAAGGTTTCCTAATGTCTTCTATAGATCTGCTTTTAAGTATAGTTTCTGTATCAGACCCATTACTGACTCTAGCGTCTTGATACAGTTTACTACTGATGGATTTAAAATTTTCTTTAAGATTTGCAAAAGGTTGTCTTTATTGTAGCTTGTTTCGGTTATGTTATGCCGGTGATATCCGGGAAACACGATTTTAAATTCATAATTTTTTTCTTTCTCCTGTGTAAAGAAAAATTTGGCTCTTAAAGACGTTGATGGGTATTTCGACAGTTGGGATAAGTTCTTCGGAGGAACTTTTGTCGCTGTGTATTGAAGGGGTCAGGGAGTTAAGGAAATTATTTTGCGGGGGTCTGGAAGTGCGTCTGCTACTATATTGGATTTACCAGGCTTATAATGGAGTTCACAATTATACTCCTCTGATATCGCCTTCCAACGTTTCATTTTCGCATCATTATTTTTGTTGCTTAAAGCGTAGGTTAGGGGCTAATGATCGGTGTATATTGTGACTTCGGCTCTGCCGTATAGGTAATTTCGAAGTGATTGTAATGACCATATTATCGCCAACATTTCCTTTTCGTTCGCGGCGAACATGGATTTATTTAATGTTCTGGATATGAATGTTATGGGTCTGTCATTTTGTGAGAGTACTGCTCCAATCGCATGATTAGACGCGTCTGTAGTTAATTGGTGAAATCAGGGTATGTTAAGATTATTTCTTTTGAAACGAGAGCATTTTTTATTTTGTTTAGTGATTCTACTGCTTCCTCATTAAGAGTTATCAGTTGCTTACTAGAAGCGTTTTTGGATATTCTTCCCTTTTCTCTTCTTAGAAGAGTTGTAAGGGGTTTTGCTATTTTTGCATAGTCCTTTATGAACCGGCGGTATAGCCAGATAATCCCAAAAAGAATCGAAGATCTTTTAAAGTTTTAGGGCTTGGGAAATTAACAATAGCCCCAACTTTGGCTGGATTTGTTTTTATGCCATTTGAAGATATGACGAACCCTAGGAATTCGACTTCACGCTTGAAGAATTCGCATTTATCGAGTTGGACCTTCATATTGGCTTCCTCCAATGTTTTGAAGATCTTTTGAATGTTCTCTATATGAGTTTCCTGGTCTCGACTGAATATTAAACCGCATTTACATCATCACGCACGCGCAATTTTGCAACAAAACCGAAAAGAGAGATCCGTTTATCCGCAGTCAATACTATTAAAGGCGTAAGAATGAGATCACAAATCAGACGCCTATGGTGTCATGGATGCTCTACCCATAATTATAGATACGTAAAACGGAAATAGACACAGGTTCCGCTCACCAACATTTCTGCAATTGCTTGAAAACATTTCTATTTCTGATTTGGAACATGTGAAATGAGATTGGTTATTAGTTTCAGTAAAATAAACCAAAAATTCATCAATCAGCTGCACGAAAAAAATAAATAATTGTCCGTTTATCATTTCCGGAAGCCATATTGTTTTATAGGAATGCGGAATTTTGTTAGTCATCGCTATAAAAATATCAACATGCAGAGCTTTCCTATAATTCCTATCACGCAAACAAGATGGCCGACCTAAATACGTGTCACGTTTTTTTGCGTGTTAGGTAATGCTGTCCCTTTCGGTCACACGGCTATTTAGTATTTAGCATCCCTTTAATTTTGCGTGATAGGAATGTGTGACCATGTAAATGCAGCATTATCTGCCTGGCGAAAACACAGCGTCGCTTTTGAAGAAGCCATTGTGCATTCGCCTTTAAGTCTTACGTGTTCACCTTAAATTAACCTAAAAAGCTCATCCTATTGACGACTAGAGGGCGCTCGTGTAGCTGTCAAACACTGCAAGTGCCAACCCGGTGGTAATTTCTTTATAGCGTTGTGTATTTCGTCGCCATTAGGTCGCAATTTAAGAAAAAGATTATATTACAGTACTATACTACCGTAGAGGTTATTGGATTTATGTTTTAATAGTAGAAACATAGACAGTCTACTATTTTAAACGATTTTAAGATGAGTTTATCACCAAATAAATCGAATAAGAGGGAAGATAGCCCCAGGCGTTCAAAGGTGATGTCATCATCATCGAGCAATTCGTCATCCGAGAGCGAACAGATGGCGTCACCACCACCTAATAAGAGGAAGGCAGAGTTCAGATCGGGGGAGCAGGCATCTATGGATCAGCGAATCGGTGAACTAACAGAGCAAGTTAAGTATTTGTCGCAGAGTATGGGTATGTTTATTCCGCAGGAAGATGAAGGACTCCATCTCCAGGGAATGCCGATACAATCGCCTGAGAGTTTTCTCGATCATCCGGAATGCAGCAGGAGGACACTAAATCTAGGTCAGTTACAAACTGAGAGTGATACGAAGGCCGTCCAGCCAGCAAAGAAGGAACATTTGGAATCGCTTATCAGACTACAACACTTTGGACTACCAACTTGGAAGAGTGTTAGATATTCAAAGGCAATGAGAATGTTAGCTGCGACTCCAGGTTTTGTGGAGTTACAGGTAAATGACGAGCTTTGTATGCTCAGTAAAACTAAAGATTACTTAGTTTCCACAGAGCAGGTTATGGCAGCCTTATCTAATTCTTTGTTAGAACAGAAGGCAGTGCTGAAATCTGGACTACAGTCAATAATTGGCTGGGCATTTAAGTCACCGGATGGCTTAAACCCGAATTGGGTTTGACAAATTTACCAATCTATTCGGTTCGTCCTCTGATTCTTATAAGAATACAGAACTAGCTTTACAGGTCATATGTGGCAAAAGAGCTGAATGCATAGAGGTGAGGCGTGAGAGATTAATTTCTGAGATTTCCAATAAGAACATCCAGACAGCACTTCGAAACATTCATCCAAGTTCAGATCATTTGTTTGACAGACATCCACTTCAGGCATTAATGCAATCACTTGGTGGGGTTCAAACCTGGCTTAGCAATCCTTCGGGTTCTAGAGAGAAGAGATCTTTTCAAAATCAACGACCTTCATATAACAACGAAAGGAAGCATAAAAGTGAGTCTAGGTATAATTTTAAGAGATCTGCGCACAGAAACAATTACAAAGAAAGACAGGGAAACAGGAAGCAAGACAAACGAGTCGTACCTTCCATTCTTTCGAAAGAAAACACCAAATGACTCTCAGCGTTTCAAGGGGGGGGCAACTAAAGTTTTTCATAGACAAGTGGCAAGGTCTGGGTGCCAATTCCTTCATTTTGAAAAGTATTTCGGGAGCAAGGATACCATTTCAGGCCAGACCACCGTTAGTTTGTCCGACACTAGATATTTTGGAAAAATTCAGGTAAGAGAGATGAAGGAGTTATTGGTTTTAGAGCCCCCCCAACAATCCAACCCCAGTTTTATTTCAAAGATGTTTCTCATAAACAAACCGAACGGAGGAGTTCGCCCTATTTTCGACCTCAGGGCATTGAACGACTATGTAATACAAAAATCCTTCAGACTAATCTCTCACGCCGCAGTACCAGATTTTGTACAAGCCAACGATTGGATGGTAAAGATAGATATATCACAGGCTTACTTTCATGTACCAATTTAAGAATCCCATCGGCCTTTTCTGAGAGTCGTATACAGAGGCGAACTCTTACAGCTTACATGCCTCCCATTTGGTCTGTCGTCCGCCCCCAGGCTATTTTCAGCCATAACATGTTGGATTGCGGAAATCCTTCGAAGCAGGGGCATAAGAGTTTTAGTTTATCTGGACGACTTTCTTTTGGTAGCCCAGAATTTTTCAAAGCTTGTGTCTCAGGTTGCGGAGACTGTAGAACTTTTGCAAGCCCTTGGGTGGAGGATAAACTTCGAAAAATCCTTATTAACACCGAAGCAGATAATATAATTTCTGGGTATTCAATGGGATTCAAAAGAAAATACAATGAGTATTCCAGAGTCAAAGAAGGAGAAGATCGGAATTTCTCTTCACACTTTAATACAAAAACAAGTTTGCAGTCTGCGACACCTCCAAAAGGTTCTGGGGCAGTTGAATTTTGCAAGCTTCGTTATCCCAAGAGGGAGACTAAACTTTCGTTGCCTTCAGATCTTTCTTCGAAAGTTCAACAAACGGGCGAGACAGACACTCCCCATCCCTCGGAGGGCTGCGGAAGAAATCAGTTAGTGACTCGGAGCCTTAGACAGGGTCACACCAATCCAAAAATCAGCCGTAACGGATTTCTTAGTCACAGATGCGGCAGACTCAGGATGGGGGGCTCAGTTAAACGAACTAGCGATGTCAGGTCTGTGGTCAAAGAGACAGTTAAGATGGCATTCCAACATGAAGGAAATGTATGCGGTATGCAGAGCTATAAGTGCCCGAGCAGATTATCTGAGAGGATCGCACATCTTGCTGCAGACAGACAACCGTACTCTGGTGTCTTACATTCGCAAGGAAGGGGGAACCAGATCGATTGGCCTATTAGATCTAACTTATCAGATCCTCCATCTGGTCGATCACTACAACATAACCATATCTGCCTTCTACCTTCCGGGACGGTACAATGGTATTGCAGACCGACTTTCAAGGGGACGGCCAATACCCGAATGGCACATTCTACCGGAAGCATGTGCTCTCATATTCGACAGGTGGGGAGTACCCGACATAGATCTATTCGCTTCAAAAAGAACAGCTGTCGTCAGAAGATATGTTTCGATAGTCTGCAGAGATCGTTCAGCAGAGTTCTTCGATGCATTCAGTAGCGATTGGAATTATCTCCTAGGTTGGGTATTTCCACCACCAAACCTTATACCAAAAGTGTTGACTCATCTAAACCGCTCACGAGGTCACTATCTCATTGTAGCACCTCAGTGGACACAGGTGTTTTGGATGGCCGACCTGAAAGCTCGAGCACTGGAACCACCACAACCAATAGGCAACCCCCACAGGTGGAACATTTGAGCCTGAATGTATGGAAAGTTGGGGGTGGGGTAATCAGGTAAGATAGTGGTCTAGTGAAGAGAAACAATTGCTAAGAAAGGGATGGAGAGATTCAACTTTAAAAACCTACTTGCCTGCTATCAGGACCTGGATAGCTTGGTGTAAAGTTAACGGGGTTAGTTGCAATCTCCCAACGGGTGCAGTTGTAGCGAGGTATTTGGCTCATTTATTTTTGAAAGAGAATTATTCACCAAGCACAATTTTTGTCCACAAATCTGCCATTTCAACTTTTTGTGGCCCAAATGCGGTCGATAGCTTTTCTTTACATTTTTTAGTTAAACAGATTTTAAAGGCAATAGCATTGGCAAGACCTACTAGCAGAAAGCTACAGACATGGGACCCACGAATAGTATTAGATTGGCTGACAACTGTAGATTGTAGAGATACCTTGTTTGAAGCTTCCAGAAGAACAGCGATTATCCTACTTCTTGCATCTGGGAGAAGAGTTCACGATTTGTGGAAGTTGAGGAAGACATTATATTGCATCCAGCGTTTGGTTCCAAGACAGACTCATCCACTCATAGACAGTCGAGTTGGCAATTAATAGAACATCCAAATAAGAAGATATGTCCAGTATTTTGGATAAAGCGCCTAGTTACGCTATCACAAGAGAGAAAGCTTAAGGTAAATAATCTCGACAATCTATTTATAAGTGTAAATGGACCAGTGAAACCAGCATCGGGAACAATAATAGGTGGTTGGATACGCTCAGTGTTACGAGAAGCTGGAATAGATGCGACACCAGGCAGTGTTCGAGCAGCGATTGCATCCCTGGGCGTACAGAATCAGCCGGTTGATGAAATTCTTTCTAGGGGAAACTGGAAGACCGAGAGGACTTTTAGAAAATACTACTGCAAGAAGGTAGATTCAAATAGTTCGGTTAGAGAGAACAACCTTTTTAAGAACTTTAAGCCAATATAGTTGGTGAATTTATTGTATCCTTTTATTTAAATCAAATCCTTTTGTGAATAATCAGATATTTGTTTTGAATACATTGACTGGATTAAATATACCTATTCAACTCAGACTTCCTATCATCATAGCGTTGTGTTCAAACACCAGCAGATAACAAACACGTCTTCAACACCGACGCTGTGTTTTCGCCAGGCAGATAATATGACGGTTTTACACTAAAATAAAACCGATATTATTTGCCAACAGAAAACACAGCGTCGCAGTAAGTTCCTTACTGGTGAAGATGCTATGAAGAAATTACCACCGGGTTGGCACTTGCAGTGTTTGACAGCTACACGAGCGCCCTCTAGTCGTCAATAGGATGAGCTTTTTAGGTTAATTTAAGGTGAACACGTAAGACTTAAAGGCGAATGCACAATGGCTTCTTCAACAGCGACGCTGTGTTTTCTGTCGGCAAATAATATCGGTTTTATTTTAGTGTAAAACCGTCATATTATGATATCGTCTATATAGACGTAACATATCTTTCCGATGTGTTCCCGAAGGATGTCATCGAGTGCTCTCTGAAATATGGCAGGGGTATTTTTCAGTCCAAACGGGAGTCTGGTAAACTCATATTTTCCATTGTTTACTGAGAAAGCGGTTTTCTCTATGTCTGACTGTCTTAGAAGAATTTTGTGGAAGCCACTTTTTAAGTCTCTAAGACTGTGAAGAAGTTATTGCTTGCAAGCTGGGACAGGACTCCGCTGATTTTCGGTATGGGGTACCGGTCTGATGGTGTCATCGCAACTCATACCCCGACTACTCATACCCCGCACCTAGCGACATCTACATCCCAACATTAAAACTGGACACTTACCTTCTTACTAATCACCCTTATCGTTCGAGTTGTAGTTTATGGCATTTAGTGTCAAAAATAAGTGTTACCATATTGCAAATCAATATTTTTTCGAAGTTTGGTGGTGGCTTGTGAATCATTTTGTGAAATAGAGTAGGCAGGTTATATTTACTTATGAATACGGACACACCTGTATGGATGAATATTTTTGCGAATATTTGTCGTTTATTTTCTCATATTTTCTAAAGTTATAATAATAAGTTTTTGAGAAAAGAAATTGACTTTTAGCTTCAGAGAATTTGAGAAAATAAAAGTAAAAAATTCTTCAATTCTTCAATTTCCTTTCTCAAAAAATTTTTTTTTAGGTTAATAGAAATAAATTTATAATATTAACTGTCTTGGAATCGTATAACTCCATTTCATTTACAACACACATAAAACATTTCCCACCCTTATACCTTCTACTTAACATTACATACATTTTTTACCTACCTTTTTCCAACATATATTTCCAAATTCCACAAATATAATTATTAAAGAAACTTTAACCAAGCACTCAACATAATTCACGATTGATATGGTAACACCATATTCTAAAGGTGAGTGATGAGATTATTGGTTGTTAGTTGTAAAGTTGCGATGTAGATGGCGCTAGGTGGCAAATTATGACAGTAGTTGTAAAAGGGATTCTATTGCTTTACTTTGATCCGTTGACATATGATTGGTTCTAATGTTGATGGAGTTAACGTCTAGCACAAATAGAATAACATGGGCTCTTCAATCCTTCCAACCGTACAAGTCGGCGGGACCAGACGGAATTATTCCTGCCATGCTACAAAGAAGCAGTAAAGGGACCGTCCCATGGCTGCAGGCAATCTTTCGTGGTTGTCTGACACTCGGACTTGTTCCTGACTGCTGGAAAGAGGTGAGGGTGGTCTTTATTCCCAAAGCAGGGAAACCTAGTCACTCCACACCCAAGGATTACAGACCAATTAGCCTCTCATCTTTTCTTTTGAAAACACTAGAAAGGTTATTGGACCTGCACCTTAGGAACACTCTCGAAACAAGTGGTGCTCTGTGTAGTGCACAACACGCATATGTCAAAGGCAGATCCGTGGAAACAGCGCTACATGAAGTAACGAAAACAATCGAGAAATCCCTAGGAAACAAGGAATTTACGTTGGCGGCCTTTCTGGACATAGAAGGTGCATTCAACAACCTAAATACAAGAACCATTACATCCTCACTTGAGGAGTCAGGTTCACCACAGTTTCTGACAAACTGGGTTAAGACTATGCTTAACAGGAGAGTTATTAACAGCAGCCTAGGAGACTGTACGATTAAGAAAAGCACAAATCGTGGAACACCACAAGGGGGAGTCCTATCTCCTCTACTGTGGAACATCTCGATTAACAAAATACTTACATCCCTTGTCAACAGAGGTATCAAGATAGTCGCCTACGCGGATGATATAGTAGTACGAATAACAGGAAAATACCTTTCCACCATTAGAGATATTATGGAATCTGCGTTATCAGAACTATCCAAATGGACGGAACATAACGGCCTTTCGGTTAATCCGGAGAAGACCGAACTCATTCTGTTCACCAAGAAATATAAGGTACCAAAATGGGACCCACCGAAGCTTAAAGGTGTCCGACTTAATCTTTCAACCGAGGCCAAGTACCTGGGCTTGATATTCACCTCCAAACTTAACTGGAAACGGAATTCTGAAGAAAGAATGAAGAAAGGACTTAATGCCTTTTATGCATGTAGGAAGACCTTTGGGAAAAACTGGGGCTTGCAACCGAACATTGTGCACTGGATATACACCGCGATTGTGAGACCCATTCTTACCTACGGCTCAGTTGTTTGGTGGGAGGCGGTTAAAACCAAATCCCATCTTAAGAATCTGAACAAGGTGCAGAGAATTGCTTGTCTGGGAATAACAGGCGCAATTAAATCCACACCACAACTAGGTCTGGAAACGCTATTGAACCTGCAACCCATTGAGCTATTCACTAAGAACGTTGCAGCCAAAGCCGCTCTCAGATTAAGAGAGAACAAAACTTGGAAGCCTGGTTACTGCGGACACTCAAGCATACTTGAAATCTTCGATCGGAAGGGACTCATGTCACTCACCGATTACGAGAAACCCAGGTATGACTTCGAGAAAAACTTTAGAATCACTATACCCAAAAGGCAGGACTGGAAATCACCCAGTACCATCATTAAAGGTATAGCCGTCTATACGGATGGTTCAAAAACAGAAAATGGAACAGGAGCCGGCATATTCTCAGAAAGGCTTGCTATTAGCCAGTCGTACCGACTGACCGATCACTGTAGTGTCTTTTAAGCTGAGATATATGCGGTTAAAAAAGCAGCACAGACTATCTTATCGATGGGACTACCAGCAATGGACAGTCAAGCAGCACTTAAAGCTATCGGCTCCAATCTTATAAATGCGAAATGTGTTACAGATTGCCTCGTGGCGCTCAGGGCTATAAGTCATCACTCAACTCTACTCTGCTGGGTTCCGGGACACGTTGGAGTGGAAGGGAATGAAAAGGCGGACGAACTGGCCAGATACGGCTCTGATATGAACCCTCAACTAGCGGACGGAGAGGTGTTACCGCCTTTCAACACTGCTAAGACTTTTATTGAAGGCGTCACCACACAACTGGCTAAGGAACAATGGAGCAACACCATCGGTTGCGTCATAACTCGAAGTCTGTGGCCTGTGGTTGACACCAAAAGATCAAAGTTCCTAATCTCCCTTAATAGAAGCCAAATCCGGATGCTCGTCGGCGTTTTAACCGGACACTGCATCATAGGAAACATGGCTAAAAGGCTAGGACTTTTTGCAAATGACTTCTGCAGAAGCTGTAGAGACGAAGAGGAAATAGAGTCCGTGGAACATCTTCTATGCCACTGCCCAGCTTTACAGGAACGCCGCTCATCCTGTATGGGAACTAGGTTCTTCAAAAGTTTGGACGACTTGGCAGGGATACCTCTATCGGACATAAAACTATTCCTCAACAGATCGAAGTGGTTTTGTTAGCCACATGTCCTTGCATGTACAAACAGGGTATTCACAATGGGCCTTTCATGGCTTCTGGGTGAAATTTGCATCGGTTGCAAAACTGCCCTCCCAACCTAACCTAACCTAACCTAACGTCTTGTGATATTTGATGTTTGATGCAGATTTTAATTTGATCTCGAATTGTCATGTAGTCCTGGCTAGTATGAATTACCGCTGATAGTTCTTTCAAACTATCATGTCCAAGAATACCGTGGAATGATGTAAGATAAGGTAACAAAAATAATTTTATTCTTGTGTCGCGAAGACCGAAAAGGCTAATTTATGTATGATGTGTCACTTTAATACTTCCTGCTACTGACCTAGCGTGAAAGCATTGTTCGTTTTCTATTGGAGTTTCTATAAGGGTTGGCTGTATATAATTTTTATTAGATCCCGTGTCAATAAGGAATCTAAGAATTTTTCCGCTCTTCGTGCGAGATTCAAAGTATGGCAACGAAGAGCTCGTTAATCTAAAAAAAAATGTATCCATAAAGTCTGTTGATTGTTCACAGGTATCATCAAATGACGATGCCATTTCGTTATATACGCTCAATTCGTTCTGAGCAGGCTCAACATCAACATTTTGTTGAGGAGGATCTGAAGTTTCCGAGCATAAATTGCAATTTTGATTTAGATCATTTTTGATTTTTTCTAATTTCAGGCAAAGATGAAGTGCCTGCAGAAGATCTACTGGCTCTCGTATACGGAGAAGTCTCGACAGATCACCTCTGATAAAGGTGTCTAGGGCCTTGTCTCTATAAGTTTGAGTCAATAGGTTCAATGACTCAGCACCTATATCTATTTATGATAACTTATTAAAGATTGCTGATAGGTGTGAATAAACAGATAGATAGTACTCTTGTATGGATTTGTTACCTTGGACGAGCGATGTCATCTGGTATTCTAAGTTAGTTATATCGCGTTTATCTGCGTAGTGCATTGATAGACACTTTAGATACTTTCCCAATTTAAGGGAGTATTATAGGACTCTAGAGCGGCATCCGCTTGTCCAATTATTTTGTTCCTAATTACATTGAGAATCCCATAGTATATGGGTGTTCCCTTTATATGCTCGTAGATGTGTACGACACGATCTACACTTTTTTTCCAGGAAGAAAAATCATTTTCATCTCCCGAGAAATTTCTAAGACATCTGACGATGTCCGGTACTTTGTCCAAGTCTTCTAAGCTATGCCTATGTTCGGGATCTATTGTCTAGTCAATGCCAGGAAAACGTTGTGCATTGGGATTCAGAACGCTTTGAGTCTAGAGCTGGCGTTGTGGCTACTTCTGGTTGCATTTCAGCACTTGACAAAAATGAGCTGTTCGCTGTTGTTGTGTTTGTGGGTCGTAATTAACAGTTGAGGGTTTCTGTTTACAGGATTTGGAGGGTTTGTTGGATTACTTTCAAAAAGGGTTGCACTCGCAGCGCTATTTGACGTAAAAGCACCTGTACATAGATCCGGCATTTTGGTTATTTAAAATTTTAGATTTAGAATAATTTGTATGTTGTTAAAAACGAGTTAGACTTAATGGTTAATATACTAATAATTTTGGCGCAACAGGTCCGTAGGAACCCTAGGACTAGCTTCTCACAACCATTCGTTTTGTGTGAGATTTCATTTTTGGAACGAATGGAAGGGATCTACAATTTTATGCCGATTCCAAACGGCTAATTGAGAAGCTCTTTCAAGACAGTTATACTCTCGGATGTTTGTCAGACGTTCGCGAGAGGTGGCGCAGTGAAAAAAACCCGAGTTGGAATTTGGGTTTTAGCGGGTCTTAGCGGGACTTAATGGTTATATGGTATTAATCTAATTAATTCTAAAATTAATAATTCAAATTTCTTACTCAAGTAATTCCTAAATATGTATTCTTATTCAGTATAATTTTGTCTTGGTATCTACTTTTTATTAATATAGTTTTGTGCTTTATTTGGTTCTCACTTTATGTTTAGGACTTATTTTTAAATATATTAAAAGCATAAAATCTATCTTACATTAATATTACTGGCATCTGGGCGGCTGACCATTTCATTATGTCTCCCATTTGTCCCACGTCGGAGGCTACTACCAAAATTCGATGGCTGACTTTCGTCTAGAGTTCAATTGCACTGATTGCGATAGCACTGTCACTGCTTGAGGGCGCTGGCTGTTTAGATATTTAGCGGTCACTGAATTTTGTTTAGGGGTTCTATGTCACTGGACATGTATCTCTTTTGTGCGTTAGCACTGACACTACTTAAGGGCACTGGCTGTACTTAGATATTGCACGGTCACTTTTTGAGGGCACTGGCAATGGTTTTACGCGGTAGCACTGGAACTTTTTTAGGGCACTGGCTATTTAGATATGGCACGGTCACTTCTTGAGGGCACTGACAATTTTCAATCCCGCAAATAATCGCACTTAGATTACACCTTTCCCTGCTCGGGCGCCAGCTAAACAAATTTATATTACATTAAATTAAAAAAAAAAACTTTATTTATCAATAAGCGAACTGGCAGCGGTTCTGCCTTGGGCAGAACTGAACAACTTTACTTAAAATCTAGAGCTTAAATACTATTATTATACATATATTAATCCTAACGGCAGCGACAATGTTCCAACAGGTTCTCGTCCATTACATTTCGTACGTGTTGGAATGCGGCTGTTGTGCAGAAAAACGTCTGGGCAGGTTTCCGGTGTCGGTCTGGTCTGGATGTTGGATGTTGCGCGTCCAGGTTTCGGATGTCGGTACCTGGTCTGCGCTGGATGGCATATGGGAATATTATCTGTATTATCTGTCTTGGCGTATGGAAATATTTTCTGCCTTAACTTCCATGCTCATTTCTATGCTAGTATAAGTGAGTTCGTGAATTCACACGGAAGATTGCGGTAAATTGGTGAATTCACCAATGAAATTCATAAAATTTTCAAATATCCTGGAAAACTGGTTTGGGCTGTTCAATAGGAAAATTTGAGTTTTGACGTTTTAACATATAAATCTATAAATTGGAACGACAATTCTTAACCAACTGATGTTGAAAAACTAAAAAAGTGGTTTCTTATTCAATTGCTCACCTAATATTCTCCTTTCTGAAAATAATAACATGATTTGCTTGTTTTTAAAATATGTACATACATACTCGAAATTTTCTCCAATTTGATGGAGTTTCAGATAAGTCCAATTTGGTATGGGAAACGATCCGTGTGATTTTGTCCCGCGAAAAATAATTCAAAATACATATAATGTATGATCTATGGAACTTTAAATTCGTTTTGATTAATTTTTTTTCTGTGTGCATCAAATTATATGAGAAGAAACAAAACAAATTGAAAATAATGTGGCGTGGAAGGTATCGTGTAACCTAAATGGTGAAACAAGCCCTTAGTCACAGTTTGGTGAAACCAGGCCTTATAGTCACAAAACAAGTTCCACTCAAGTGTCACTTCCAATTGGAGACTGGAATCTGTCACCACTGAACCTTATTCTAGAACCAATTAGAATTAGCTAGAAAGTTCTCTTCAGATGGCGGAGCGGGTATAAAAGGACAGCTTTTAGAAGAGGGCGACACAGTTGATTTACAACAGTGATTGGTTAAAGTTCGAGATAGTAATAGTTTGTGAAGATAAATAAGTGAAAAGTAATAGAGTAAATTAAGTGATTGGTTTGAAACGTTGAAGAATTGTTTAAGTAATAGTGCTCTGGTACTTAATAAGTGAAATATTAGAATAGTCGATAAAAGTGTAATAAAAGTGAATTTTATTAGAGAAGTTAAACGGAATAGTGTTTTATCTTTACGAATCCCAGCCTGAATGTAACATTGGTGTCAGAAGTGGGATAAAACTTATTCTGTGCTAAGTGTCTAAGTGTAGTTTAAAAAAAAAAAAGTGAATTTGTGTGAATTTCTAAATTACAAGAGACAAACAAAATGGGTCGTATATTGCTGCAACTAAGCATACCCCAATTAAAAAGTGAACTAGAAAAACGGAATCTATCCACAGCTGGAGGAAAAAGTGACCTCATCCTTCGTCTGCAGGAAGCTGTCCAAAACGACGGAGAAGATCCAAAAACCATGCTATTCGACGTGGCAGAAGAACAAGTAAGTACAAGCGTTGATATTAGCGCTATGATGGAATTGCTTCTTGTCAAGATGGAAGAACAGAAAAATTCCATGGAATTGAAGTTCGCAGAACAAAAGAATTCTCTAGAACAACAGAAGAATTCGCTCGAAGAACAGAAATATTCTATGGAATCTAAGTTCGCAGAACAGAAGAACTCTCTTGAAGAACAGCAAAATTCTCTAGAAGAACAGAAGAATTCTTTAGAGGAACAGAAAAATTCCATTGTCGCAGCACAAAAAGACGCCGTGGAAGAATTTAAGAATGTTCTAGATGTAAAAATCGACGCTATTGATGAGAAGTTAAACCAGCATGAAACCAAGTTCGAGGAAATTAGTGAAACTTTTCATAGACACGAGACAAACATCGAGAACGTAGCCAAAGAACTCGGAACAAACATCAAGAATATAGCTAAAGAGTTCGGCAGAAACATCGAGAACATAACTAAAGAGCTCGAAAAAGTCAAGAAGCAGAAGGCTCGGGAATATTCTGCTGACTGCCCAAGAAAGAAGGAGATGCAACCACCCGTTTTTGATGGCCAAACATCATGGCCAATTTATAAAAGACAGTTCGAAGCAGCTGCAGCGATCAATGGATGGGACGACGAGGAAAAGTCTATTGCATTAACGCTCGCATTACGAGGTACAGCTGCAGAATTGCTTCAAACTATCTCCGAAGAAAAACAGCGCGATTACGACGCTTTGGTAAAGGCTATAGAGATGCGATTTGGTGATGACCATATGCAGCAAGTATATAGAGTGTGTAGTGTATAATACTGTAGTATTAGCACTTGAGTTTTTAATACGAATTGTTTATAGTAGCTAGTTATTATATTGTATAAAAATAATAGAGATATTTGTCATTCAATAAAGAACACTCGACAGAACAGGATATAAGTAAATATTAATTTCTACAGAGTGCAACTTCGCAGTCGAATCCAGAAGAGGGGGGAAACACTCCAGCAGTTGCAAGCGGATATCGAAAGGCTAGCGCACTTGTCTTATCCCAATGCCGGCGAGGATGTCATCAATGAAATGGCTATTGAGGCATTTACACAAGCCATAGAGGACAGACAACTGCAAATGGCTCTTCGAATGGCTGGAAAGAGAACTCTTCCTGAGGCACTGGCATTTGCCTTAACGATGAAAGCCGCTGACCAAGCATCTCAAGGATTTCACCGCGTGAGAGAAATGACATCGGTCGAATGCTCGTGCCAGAGAACAGAAGTAGTAGACCGTAACAGTTCTCGAAGGGGACCGATCTGTTGCTGGAACTGCAACAAAATTGGACATCTACAACGACAGTGCAGAGCCGAACGTCGACGGGGCAGTTGTCCACATTGCAGAACTAGGAACGAGGAGGCGTTTGAGCATTCGGCGGATGGAACGTCACAAAGCCATCAGTCGGGAAACGAGTAAGAACCAACTTCGCGGGGCAGAAGCTGGTTTCTGGAATCGAAGCCCCAAGGACCGAAATTCAGGTTTCCCAGACCAAACGGTGTAATAGAAGCTTGACAGTGGAAGCCCATATCGACCACAAAAAGTATGTGGCCACAATCGATACAGGTGCCACCGCTTCCATAGTCAGAAGGGACATCGTTCGCCAATCATGGCTGCACAACACCACCAGCTTCTGTCTGAAAACAGCAACTGGAGCAACGGCACAGGTGTATGGTGAGGTACTCTTGACGATAAACCTTGCAGGAATAGTCTTCTCCCATGCATTCTTAGTGGCTGATATATGTGACGAATGCATCATCGGAATCGACTTTATGAAGACGCATGATATTGTACTCGACATCGGTTTGCAAGTTCTAAAGTACAAGAACGTTGAGATTCCGATGGTTTACGGGAACGAGAACGTCGCAGCTCTAAGGACAGTTGTAAGTGAGGACCAAATATTACCACCTTCGTCAGAGACAGTTATTTGGACAAAGCTGGAAGGTGACCCTGGGAGCCACCGATTCTACCTAGTCGAGCCAGATCCAGAAAATTATTATCAGAGCTATATTGTCGGAAAGATGCTGGTTGAACCTAAAAACAACTTGGTTCCCGTTCGTATCCTCAATGTGGAACACAAAAGCGTGAAACTAAAGCAAGGAGAAGTGATTGGAAAGTGCGTACCGATTACTGCGGTCACAAAGTTGTCCAATGCAAGTGATGTGAAACCGGTTAGACCTACGGAGAGACGGAGGTTGCAGAAATGGTATCGACGATGGAAAAGGAAGGACTGATTGAAAGCTCAAAAAGTCCGTGGGCATCGCCGGTCGTCCTGGTCAAGAAGAAAGACGGAAGTACGAGATTCTGCGTGGACTATCGCCAACTCAACAACATCACCAAGAAGGATAGCTACCCCCTTCCAAGAATTGACGACACCCTGGACACACTATCCGGAGCCAAATGGTTTTCGACTCTCGATCTGAAGAGTGGCTACTGGCAAGTGCAGATCCATCCAGAAGACCGCGAGAAAACAGCATTCACAGCAGGAAACGGGCTTTGGCAGTTTACAGTAATGTCATTTGGACTGTGCAATGCTCCAGCTACCTTTGAGCGTCTAATGGAGCGCGTTCTGCTGGGACTAACGTGGAAAACCTGCTTGGTCTACCTGGGCGATGTCATCGTAGTAGGAAAAACATTTAACGAACATCGAGATAACCTTAAGGAGGTGTTCCAAAGGCTACGAAGTGCGCAACTATAACTTAACCCGAAGAAGTGTTCCTTATTTAGACCAGACTTGCGACCTATTACAGACGACTTGTAAAGGACTTTGCCAGGATCGCGAAGAGGTCAGGTGAGTGCGAAAAGAGCTTCAAAGAACTTAAACAACAGTTGTGCAACGCTCCCATACTAGCGTACCCCATCCCTCCCAAGTAACAATTTGACTTCGGTAAGGTTCAAATTTGTAATTTCTGTAGGCAACCATTTCTATAGGGTCTCTATAGTATTTGTTTACCGAAGTAGACCGATTTCGAAGCAATTGTTTCCAAAATAACTTCTGTACGTCCTTTGCGAAGCATACACGCAGTCTTTATAGAGGGATATGAAATTAAGTTTCGTTAAGATCTCTATAAGACCTCTAAAAATGAGTGAGGAGATGGTGGAAAGTGTATTGCTTCGGTAAAGCTTGTGGTTGGAAGTAGAAGCTTCGTTAGAGCTTCCCCAGAAGGCATTATATAAGCAATGAAATGTCATGCAATTAACGACTTGCGATTGGAAGTCTTAACGAAATTCTGAAATGTATCAAGTAGTTGAGATTTACCACTGCTACATTATTATGACGAATTAGCCTAGGGGTAGTGTATTGGAGTACTACGCAGCAGGACTCATGTTCGATTCTCAGTGCGACCCGTTGTAAGTAAAATATAAATTATATACGGGGAGTATTCACTGAACGAAAATTGCAAAGAGTCAATTATAGTAGATAGATAATGTTTATTAATACGAAAAACAAAATAAGAAATTGAAAAAGTTGAAGAATAAAAAAAAAATATATTTTTCTTTTCATATTTTGTGCTTTTGTAAAGCTTCTATAAGGTTTCTATAAGGTTTCTATAAAGTTTCTATAAGGCCTCTATAAGGTTTCGGTAGTGACCTACCTGTATAAAGTGCGCCAAATTTGTTTCTTATAGGTCTTATGCAGTTAATATTGCGGGAGGGGAAATAGCTTCGATAGCGCCTTACCGAAGTCAAATTGTTACTTGGGCTGGGAAAACATTTATTGTGGATGCAGACGCTAGTAATGTGGGAATTGGAGCCGTCCTTTTCCAGGTGCACGATGGCCAAGAGAAAGTAGTTTCCTACTTCAGCAAAGTTCTCTCAAAGCCAGAAAGGAACTACTGTGTTACCAGGCGCGAACTCCTTGCTTTGGTATTGGCAACAAAACATTTCCATAAGTACCTTTATGGGCGGAAATTCATCCTCCGCACAGACCATGCATCTTTAAAGTGGCTGCTGCACTTTAAGAATCCTGAAGGCCAAGTCGCAAGGTGGATCGAACGAAATACAACATCGAAAGGGAAGTCTTCACTCTAAATGCAGACGCTCTCTCCCGTCGACCGTGCAAAGCAAATTGCAAACATTGCTTACGACACGAAGAAAAAGATGTCGCGTCCGTTCAAAGGGTGAGAGCTATGCCCATTAGTGGCTGGAGTGCGCGGGAAATACGGGAGGAAGGAGCATGAGGGAAAACCAGACTGGCAGGAGATATCCAATAGGAGCCCCGAGCTGAAGGCATACTGGGTGCAGTGGGACTCCCTTCACGTACAAGACGGCATTCTAAAAAGAAGATGGGAAAGCCCGGATGGAAAGTCGTTCGTAATGCAGCTTGTTGTACCCAGGTCAAAGGTTATGGAAGTGCTCAGGGAATTGCATGATGGAGTGTCTGGAGGCCACTTGGGAATCAATAAAACGCTCGAAAAAGTGCGGGAACGCTTTTACTGGATTTATTCAAGGGAGGACGTTGAAACTTGGTGTAGGAAATGCGTTACATGTGCGGCCAGCAAAGGTCCGAGACTGAAAGTCCGTGGCAAAATGCATCAATACAATGTTGGAGCCCCTTTCGAAAGGATAGCAGTTGATATTGCGGGACCGTTTCCTGAAACAAACAATGGAAATCGTTACATCCTCGTTGTTATGAACTATTTCAGTAAGTGGCCTGAAGCGTTTCCTATCCCAAATCAAGATGCTAAAACCGTGGTGGAGCAAATCGTCAATAACAGGGTAAGCAGATTCGGTGTACCAATGGACGGAACTTCGAGTCGAAGATTTTCCAAGGAGTGTGCCAGTTACTCGGGATTCACAAGACAAGGACAACCCCGCTTCATCCACAATCAGATGGGATGGTGGAGCGCTTCAACAGGACACTGAATGAACACCTCTCTAAGGTCGTTGGCGAAGACCAGAGAGACTGGGATAAGCAGATTCCCATGTTTTTATTGGCTTATCGAGGAGCAGTGCATAACACCACAGGACATACTCCATCTGAAATCTTATTTGGTCGAACAGTCCGCCTACCTAGCGAGTTGATGTTTGGATATCCATACGAAGAGCCCAAGAACGAGGAGGAATACGTTACAGACCTCAGGGATATCATCAGGGACGTGCATCAAGACACTAGGGATAAGATTAAGATAGCCAGTGACCGCATGAAAACGAGGTACGATACTAAAACGACAACTACAGGTTTCCAGGAAGGAGATCTGGTATGGCTATATAACCCTCGTCGAAGGAAAGGTTCATCGCCTAAGTTGCATCAAGACTGGGAAGGGCCCTATACAATCGTAAAGCGCATCAACGACGTTGTCTATCGCATCCAACGAGGAAGAGGCAAGCTGAAAGTCGTTCATGTGGATCGTCTTCATCGTTATAATGGTGAAAATGTTAACGAGTTTGTTCGGGACGAAGGAAGGTATCGTGTAACCTAAATGATGAAACAAGCCCTTAGTCACAGTTTGGTGAAACCAGGCCTTATAGTCACAAAACAAGTTCCACTCAAGTGTCACTTCCAATTGGAGAGTGGAATCTGTCACCACTGAACCTTATTCTAGAACCAATTAGAATTAGCTAGAAAGTTCTCGTCAGATGGCGGAGCGGGTATAAAAGGACAGCTTTTAGAAGAGGGTGACACAGTTGATTTATAACAGTGATTGGTTAAAGTTCGAGATAGTAATAGTTTGTGAAGATAAATAAGTGAAAAGTAATAGATTAAATTAAGTGATTGGTTTGAAACGTTGAAGAATTGTTTAAGTAATAGTGTTCTGGTACTTAATAAGTGAAATATTAGAATAGTCGATAAAAGTGTAATAAAAGTGAATTTTACTAGAGAAGTTAAAGGGAATAGTGTTTTATCTTTACGAATCCCAGCCTGAATGTAACAATAATAATAAATAGATTTGGCATCGTGCTGCCCATGACAGCAAAAATAACTCTCCACACTGAATTTTGATTGGTGGCCGGTAATTAGTGGATTTTTTTTTTTTGCTCACACGTATTCACAGACGGGGATTGAAATTACAAAAACAACAATGTAAACAAATGGGTTTTGGGGGGATAGACGTACGAAAGATAACCATCTCTTTTGTTCATTCATCTCTGACAGAGATATATAACTTTCCAGTGGAAAGGAGGCTGCCTACAAGCTGTTTTCCAGAAAAATTCATTTCACTTACCATAGATGAATGATTAAAAGAGATGGATATCTTTCGTACGTCTATCCCCCTAAAACCTATTTGTTTACATTGTTGTTTTTGTAATTTAAACCCCGGCTGTGAATACGTGTGACCAACAAAAAAGCATGTTGCTAATGAGCATTGCGGTGTTTAATTGTTTTGTGTTTCGTATTGAATTTGTTTGTTTTTTTGTGGTTGATTGTTGATTAAACTGAAAAAATAGTGAAATATTCATTACAGAATACCGAATTCTTGCATTATTAACGAATGGAGGCTAACCCCTAAGAAATTGTGTTTTTAATCGAAAGTATACATTTAATACAAGAAAACAACAGAATAATAATATCTTAAAAGTGAGTGCGATAAGTGTTGATATAAAAGTGAATACTAAATTTTAATTTTTGTAGAAAATGCAGAAAACAATCGGAGCTCAGCATTGTGGCGTTCCTCAATGCAATTCATATCGCAAAGCGGGAATTACAATGTACCATCTTCCAAAAGAAGTTCGGAACTCTAAACTTCTTTTGGTTAAATGGTGTATTGTGCTTCGGATGGTGTAAAGAGATGGTGTTAAGAGAGGGTCTAGTGCTCTGCGACCTTGTGGTCTATTGTGCCCCCTGCTAATACCTTGGAAAGGCTCGTGCCCTTTTCCAGAGCGCCATCGCATCACAATTCCAGTAAGAACCGTGTTTGAGGGTTTGCTCTGTCTTTGCCTTGGCGAGAATATAAAGTTTAGAGCTCTTCACCCAGCTCTTGCATATCATAAGAGCGCGTGTTGCCTTCTTAGAAATCTCGTCCGTATTCTTACGCCAGATGAGTTTACTATCTAGGTATATTCCTAGGTATTTTACTTCGTTGATAATCGAATTGTTTTCAGTCCCTGAAGTTTTCTATTCCTTGTGAATGGCACTACAGTTGTTTTTGCCGGATTAATGTTTAGTCTTGCTGTATGGCACCATTCTTGGGTTGCTCTTAATCCCATCGGTATGATGTCACAGAGAGTTCCCTCAAACTTTCCCCTGGCAATCAATTCTATGTCATCGGCATATGCCTGACAGTTAATGTCAATGCTGGTTAGTAGTAGTTAGCAGTCTTCACTTAACTGATATAGACATTTTGCGATCGAATACACGGGATGGTTTTCAGCAGTTTTCAGTATGGAACCAAACTTGTGAAAGGAGCCTTAACCTTCCGAAACCTTCAATTCCTTCCAAGAAACCAGGCATTATACGATTAAGAAGGCTACTAAGACGTTTAGCTGCTTTTATGAGAAGAAGGTACAAGTTACAAGTTATTTAATAGTGGATCTACTCAAGAATACTCGTATATGGCACAACATCAGCCCACAACTTTGGCGGAGAATCGTATTGATACAGAAGAATAATCCAACATCACTGTACTGAGAGTGTTCGTATCATAGGGGTGCAGGTATGCACGCCCATTCACTAGCTAAACTGCATTATGGGATACTGACCAGCCAACTTGCAATTTTTCTTCGCCTTCTCGGATAGACTTTTTAACACCACTGAAATAGTCAATTATTTCACAGAGCTATATTATGGCAACCTTAGAAACTTCTAAGCTGGCTGTAAAAATCATAATGAGCACACTTTTTATAAGAAAAAAATCAACCAAAAAATATAAACAAAAGCAAATTTATTACTACTTGTTTACATTACATTCAACACAACTTTGAACAGACTTTTGTGCTTGTTTTTGAATTGGCTCACGCTATGCAAATTTCGCACAAGTAGTACTTCGACGCCGTCGGCCATTATGCTGCATTTACAAGGTCCACATTCCTATCACGCAAAATTAAAAACACGCAAAAAAACGTGACACGTATTTAGGTCAGCCATCTTGTTTGCGTGATAGGAATTAAAGAAAAGCTCTGCATGTTGATATTTTTATAGCGAGGACTAAAGAAATTCCGCATTCCTATAAAACAATATGGCTTCCGGAAATGATGAACGGACAATTATTTTTTTTTTCGTGTAACTGATTGATGAATTGTTGGTTTATTTTCACATGTTCCAATTCAGAAATATTAATGTTTTCAAGCAATTGCAGAAATGTTGGTGAGCGAAACCTGTGTCTATTTCCGTTTTACGTATCTATAATTATGGGTAGAGCATCCATGACACCGTAAGCGTCTGATTTGTGATCTCATTCTTACGCCTTTTATAGTATTGACTGCGGATAAACGGACTTTTTATAATTTATATAAACGACATTAAGAGTATAATAAACGATTCGCAGATAGCACTATTCGCGGACGATACACTTCTATTCATATCGGGAAAGAGCATAAGAGAATGCGAACAAAAAATCCTGGACGACTTAGATAAATTAAACATATGGCTGATATCAAATATTATTAAAGTTAAATGTCTCTAAATCGAAATGTATGATTTTTAAATATAATCACAGATTAAACTTAAAAGTAGACGGCCAAACATTAGAACAAGTAGAGCAAATTAAATACAATGGGCCGGTCTGTTCAAAGCTGGTTAAATCCTTGGTTGGGTTACCATAGATTTAGGTTAACCAATGATTAGAAATCCGTGATAACCAATGAGTGTTTGTTGAGCGTTTTTTCACTTCGGTCACCAAACCATAGCTTTCCAACAAATCGTTCCATTTTTCCAATTTATTTGTCAGTTCAGTGATTGAAGGAATCCTTGGTTAATTTTTTGTTTTTTTGTTTTCGGGTCCTTTTGTTATAAATAAATAATTTGTTTAGGTAGATCTTTTATGAATGTAGTATTCAGTTTTAGTTATCTTATGTGGTTTTCGATTGGGCTTCTTCATATTTGCTCTCAGGTTTCAGATTTCGTGTGCCTATCGAACATGAAAACCTGATGAAAATGTCACTTGTTCTTTTTTGTGTTGATATTCGTGCGATTTGAATATGTGTAGTTTTCGACACTCTTCTAATAAGCGATTCATCCATTTATTTGTTAGAAACCTATACCCTCAACTTCAATTGACTAGTTTGAAGTGTATTCTATATATTATGTGCCAGTTGCAAACGTCAACAAATCCGACTTAAGAAATTTTATGGGTTTTCTCCATCTTTTGCATTATATATATATTCGTTCATTCTATTCTTTGTATTTTTCTTTTTGTTTGCAAAATCTTTTTGTGTAGCATATACGTCAAAATGAATACCTACGTAGTCCCAAAAAAATCTTGAACAAACAAAATTACAGAAAATCAGTGGTTAAATCTCATTAACCGACTAAAATCGGCCGGTTATCGATTTCTCTGGTTAACTAACCAAACCACTGATTCTTTGGTTAATATTTTCCTGAACAAACACATTTGCTGGTTACCAGCTGGAATAACCTCCGATTTAAGATAACCAAGATTGAACAAACCGGGCCATAGTTAGTTAGAGTTATAATTGACTCGAAATTAAAATTCGATTTACACATAAACTACATTGTAAAAAAAGTATCAAAAAAGGTGTTCTTTTTAAATGGAATTCGGAATAAAATTTCAACAATGTGTGCAATAAATATTTTTAATGTAATGGTTAAACCACACTTTGAGTACTGTTCGTCAATTTTATATTTATGTAGTGATTACATGTTACTAAAACTACAACGAATCCATAATAGAGCCATGCGAATTATTTTAATATGTAATAGATATACGTCAGTTGTTTTTATGTTGAATATGTTACAATGGTTAAGCGTTAAACAAAGAATCCTCGTTAATGTTTTATGCTATGTCTTCAAAATTAAATGTGATATGCTGCCTAAGTACTTAAAAAAATATATGAGATATGTTAGTGAAGTTCAGCCTTACCATTTACGCAATGAAGGAGACCCCAGACTACCTCCCTACATTAAAAACTTAAGCTCAGTACGCAGATGACCCGAAACGGAAAATCCCATACAAAAGTGACACAACGAAATCATGAACGAAAAATTTCGCTCTCCTTTTCGTTTTGCAGTACGCAGCTGGTACGCAGATGCTGCGAAATGATGGCGGAAAAGTGGTTAGTTGTAGTAGATTGCTTGGTACAATTCACCACTCTCTTTTCGCACACGTTTATTGTCCGGGACATTATTTGCTTGCGAAAATTTGACATTTGTACTCCAGTGTTGCCAGATTTATAAGAGGTATGGAGGCAAGTTGGAAAATTTTGGTGCCAAAAATACCTAAACTCATTGGCAGACTTATTAAATTCTTTAAGGACGACGATAAATGAAAAATAGGCGGTTATAGCACAAATTCAGACAGATGAAAAAGAAAAGATATTAAATATTTCAGTAGAATGGTTTGTTTATGTTTTTTGTGGAATTAACTAAGAAGTTGATCGGAAAAAATTGTTCATACGGAAAAATTTCTAAAATTTTTTCTAGAAAATTTAAAGGTAATGTGGCGTGGAAGGTATCGTGTAACTTAAGTGGTGAAACAAGCCCTTAGTCACAGTTTGGTGAAACCAGGCCTTAGACAGTTTGGTGAAACCAGGCCTTAAAGTCACAAAACAAGTTCCACTCAAGTGTCATTTCCAATTGGAGACTGGAATCTGTCACCACTGAACCTTGTTCTAGAACCACTTAGAATTAGCTAGAAAGTTCTCGTCAGATGGCGGAGCGGGTATAAAAGGACAGCTTTTAGAAGAGGGCGAGACAGTTGATTTATAACAGTGATTGGTTAAAGTTCGAGATAGTAATAGTTTGTGAAGATAAATAAGTGAAAAGTAATAGAGTAAATTAAGTGATTGGTTTGAAACGTTGAAGAATTGTTTAAGTAATAGTGTTCTGGTACTTAATAAGTGAAATATTAGAATAGTCGATAAAAGTTTAATAAAAGTGAATTTTATTAGAGAAGTTAAACGGAATAGTGTTTTATCTTTACGAATCGCTGCCTGAATGTAACATTGGTGTCAGAAGTGGGATAAAACTTATTCTGTGCTAAGTGTCTAAGTGTAGTTAAAAAAAAAAAAAAAAAAAAAAAAAATAGTGAATTTGTGATTTTTTTTGAAATTACAAGAGACAAACAAAATGGGTCGTGTATTGCTACATCTAAGCATACCCCAATTGAAAAGTGAACTAGAAAAGCGGAATCTCTCCACAGCTGGAGGGAAAAGTGACCTCATACTTCGTCTGCAGGAAGCTGTCCAAAACGAGGGAGAAGATCCAAAAACCATGCTATTCGACGTCTCAGAAGAACAAGTAAGTACAGGCGTTGACATTAGCTCTATGATGGAATTACTTCTTGCGAAGATGGTAGAACAGAAAAATTCTATGGAATCTAAGTTCGCAGAACAAAAGAATTCTCTAGAACAACAGAAAAATTCTATGGAATTGAAGTTCGAAGAGCAGAAGAATTCCATGGAATTGAAGTTCGCAGAACAGAAGAATTCTCTAGAAGAACAGAAAAATTCTCTTGAAGATCAGACAAATTCCATTGTCGCCGCACAAAAAGATGCAGTGGAAGAATTTAAGAATGTTCTAGATGTAAAAATCGACGCGATTGATGAAAAATTAAACGAGCATGAAACAAAGTTTGAGGAAATTAACAAAACGTTTCAAAAACACGAGACAAACATCGAGAACATAGCTAAAGAGCTCGGAACAAACATCAAGAATATAACTAAAGAGCTCGAAATAGTCAAGAAACAGAAGGCTCGGGAATATTCTGCTGACTGCCCAAGAAAGAAGGAGATGCAGCCACCCGTATTTGATGGTCAAACATCATGGCCGATTTATCGGAGACAGTTCGAAGCAGCTGCAACGACCAATGGATGGGACGACGAGGATAAGTCGATTGCATTAACGCTCGCATTACGAGGTACAGCTGCAGAATTGCTTCAAACTATCTCCGAAGAAAAACAACGCGACTACGAGACTTTGGTGAAGGCTATTGAGATGCGATTTGGTGACGACCACATGCAGCAAGTGTATAGGGTGCAACTGCGCAGTAGAATCCAGAAGAGGGGAGAAACACTCCAGCAACTGCAAGCTGATATCGAACGGCTAGCGCACTTGTCTTATCCCAATGCCGGCGAGGATGTCATCAATGAAATGGCTATTGAGGCATTTACACAAGCCATAGAGGACAGACAACTGCAGATGGCTCTACGAATGGCTGGAAAGAGAACTCTTCCTGAGGCACTGGCATTTGCCTTAACCATGAAAGCTGCTGACCAAGCATCTCAAGGATTTCACCGCGTGAGAGAAATGACATCTGTTGAATGTTCGTGCCAGAGAACAGAAGTAGTAGACCGTAACAGTTCTCGAAGGGGACCGATCCGTTGCTGGAACTGCAACAAAATTGGACATCTACAACGACAGTGCAGAGCCGAACGTAAACAGGGCAGTTGTCCACATTGCAGAGCTAGGAACGAGGAGGCGTTTGAGCGTTCGACGGATGAAACATCACAAAGCCATCAGTCGGGAAACGAGTAAGAACCAACTTCGCGGGGCAGAAGCTGGTTTCTGGAATCGACGCCCCCAGGACCACAATTCAGGTTTCCCAGACCAAACGATGTAATAGGAGCCTGACAGTGGAAGCCCATATCGGCCAGAAAAAGTATGTGGCTACAATCGATACAGGTGCCACCGCTTCCATAATCAGAAGGGACATCGTTCGCCAATCATGGCTGCACAACACCAGCAGCTACTGTCTGAAAACAGCAACTGGAGCAACAACAAAGGTGTATGGTGAGGTACTCTTGACGATAAACCTTGCAGGAATAGTCTTCTCCCATGCATTCTTAGTGGCTGATATATGTGACGAATGCATCATCGGAATCGACTTTATGAAGACGCACGATATAGTACTCGACATCGGTTTGCAAGTTATAAAGTACAAGAACGTCGAGATTCCGATGGTTTACGGGAACGAGAACGTCGCAGCTCTACGGACAGTTGTAAGTGAGGACGAAATATTACCACCTTCGTCAGAGACAGTTATTTGGACGAAGCTGGAAGGTGATCCTGGGAGCCACCGATTCTACCTAGTCGAGTCAAATCCAGAAAATTATTATCAGAGCTATATTGTCGGAAAGATGCTGGTTGAACCCAAAAACAACATGGTTCCCGTTCGTGTCCTCAATGTGGAACACAAAAGCGTGAAACTAAAGCAAGGAGAAGTGATTGGAAAGTGCGTACCAATTACTGCGGTCACAAAGTTGTCCAATGCAAGTGATGTGAAACCGGTTAGACCAACGGAGATATCGGAAATGAAAAAGAATATACTCGGAGAGTGCGAGCTGGATCAGGAGCAGCGGTCCATGGCAGGTAGTTTAATCAACGAGTTCGCCGATATATTTGCTTCGCAGAACAGCGAGTATGGCCGAACACATCTCGTACAACACCGAATCGACACCGGAGATGCGAGACCGATTCGTCAGCCTCCCCGACGACTACCATTGGCTAAGCAGACGGAGGTTGCAGAAATGGTTTCGACGATGGAAAAGGAAGGACTGATTGAAAGCTCAAAAAGTCCGTGGGCATCGCCGGTCGTCCTGGTCAAGAAGAAAGACGGAAGTACGAGATTCTGCGTGGACTATCGCCAACTCAACAACGTCACCAAGAAGGATAGCTACCCCCTTCCAAGAATTGACGACACCCTAGACACACTATCCGGAGCCAAATGGTTTTCGACTCTCGATTTGAAGAGTGGCTACTGGCAAGTGCAGATCCATCCAGAAGACCGCGAGAAAACAGCATTCACAGCAGGAAACGGGCTTTGGCAGTTTACAGTAATGCCATTTGGACTGTGCAATGCTCCAGCTACCTTTGAACGTCTAATGGAGCGCGTTTTGCTGGGACTAACGTGGAAAACCTGCTTGGTCTACCTGGACGATGTCATCGTAGTAGGAAAAACATTTAACGAACATCGAGATAACCTTAAGGAGGTGTTCCAAAGACTACGAAGTGCGCAACTAAAACTTAACCCGAAGAAGTGTTCCTTATTTAGACCAGAAGTGAAGTACCTCGGGCACATCATCTCTTCCAAAGGAGTCAAGACTGATCCGGAGAAGGTCGATGCAGTGAGAAACTGGCCGGTACCCAAAGACAAACATCAACTGAGAAGCTTCCTGGGACTTGCGACCTATTACAGACGATTTGTAAAGGACTTTGCCAGGATCGCAAAGAGCTTGCATCAACTGACAGAAAAAGGCAAACAATTCAAATGGTCAGGTGAGTGCGAAAAGAGCTTTAAGGAACTTAAACAACAGTTGTGCAACGCCCCCATACTAGCGTACCCCACCCCTGGGAAAACATTTATTGTGGATGCAGACGCTAGTAATGTGGGAATTGGAGCCGTCCTTTCCCAGGTGCACGATGGCCAAGAGAAAGTAGTTTCCTACTTCAGCAAAGTTCTCTCAAAGCCAGAAAGGAACTACTGTGTTACCAGGCGCGAACTCCTTGCTTTGGTATTGGCGACAAAACATTTCCATAAGTACCTTTATGGGCGGAAATTCATCCTCCGCACAGATCATGCATCTTTAAAGTGGCTGCTGCACTTTAAGAATCCTGAAGGCCAAGTCGCAAGGTGGATCGAACGGCTGCAGATGTACGACTACGAAATACAACATCGAAAGGGAAGTCTTCACTCTAATGCAGACGCTCTCTCCCGTCGACCGTGCAAAGCAAATTGCAAACATTGCTTACGACACGAGGAAAAAGATGTCGCGTCCGTTCAAAGGGTGAGAGCTATGCCCATTGGTGGCTGGAGTGCGCGGGAAATACGGGAGGCTCAAAGGGAAGATCCGGATATCGAACCGATTATCGCCTGGAAGGAGCATGAGGGAAAACCAGACTGGCAGGAGATATCCAATAGGAGCCCCGAGCTGAAGGCATACTGGGCGCAGTGGGACTCCCTTCACGTACAAGACGGCATTCTAAAAAGAAGATGGGAAAGCCCGGATGGAAAGTCGTTCGTAATGCAGCTTGTTGTACCCAAGTCAAAGGTTATGGAAGTGCTCAGGGAATTGCATGATGGAGTGTCTGGAGGCCACTTGGGAATCAATAAAACGCTCGAAAAAGTGCGGGAACGCTTTTACTGGATTCATTCAAGGCAGGACGTTGAAACTTGGTGCAGGAAATGCGTTACATGTGCGGCCAGCAAAGGTCCGAGACTGAAAGTCCGTGGCAAAATGCATCAATACAATGTTGGAGCCCCTTTCGAAAGGATAGCAGTTGATATTGCGGGACCGTTTCCTGAAACAAACAATGGAAATCGTTACATCCTCGTTGTTATGGACTATTTCAGTAAGTGGCCTGAAGCATTTGCTATCCCTAATCAAGAAGCTAAAACCGTGGTGGAGCAAATCGTCAATAACTGGGTAAGCAGATTCGGTGTACCATTGGAACTGCATTCAGACCAAGGACGGAA
The DNA here is from genome assembly GCA_949126925.1 of Cheilosia vernalis. Classification (NCBI taxonomy): domain Eukaryota; kingdom Metazoa; phylum Arthropoda; class Insecta; order Diptera; family Syrphidae; genus Cheilosia; species Cheilosia vernalis. The sequence goes on from OX421358.1 coordinate 50,971,004, forward strand.
CTTCGAGTCGAAGATTTTCCAAGGAGTGTGCCAGTTACTCGGGACTCACAAGACAAGGACAACCCCGCTTCATCCACAATCAGATGGGATGGTGGAGCGCTTCAACAGGACACTGAATGAACACCTCTCTAAGGTCGTTGGCGAAGACCAGAGAGACTGGGATAAGCAGATTCCCATGTTTTTATTGGCTTATCGAGGAGCAGTGCATAACACCACAGGACATACTCCATCTGAAATCTTATTTGGTCGAACAGTCCGCCTACCTAGCGAGTTGATGTTTGGATATCCATGCGAAGAGCCCAAGAATGAGGAGGAATACGTTACAGACCTCAGGGATATCATCAGAGACGTGCATCGAGACACTAGGGATAAGATTAAGATAGCCAGTGACCGCATGAAAACGAGGTACGATACTAAAACGACAACTACAGGATTCCAGGAAGGAGATCTGGTATGGCTATATAACCCTCATCGAAGGAAAGGTTTATCGCCTAAGTTGCAACAAGACTGGGAAGGGCCCTATACAATCGTAAAGCGCATCAACGACGTTGTCTATCGCATCCAACGAGGAAGAGGCAAGCTGAAAGTCGTTCATGTGGATCGTCTTCATCGTTATAATGGTGAAAATGTTAACGAGTTTGTTCGGGACGAACAAGTTTAAGAGGGGGATATTGTGGCGTGGAAGGTATCGTGTAACTTAAGTGGTGAAACAAGCCCTTAGTCACAGTTTGGTGAAACCAGGCCTTAGACAGTTTGGTGAAACCAGGCCTTAAAGTCACAAAACAAGTTCCACTCAAGTGTCATTTCCAATTGGAGACTGGAATCTGTCACCACTGAACCTTGTTCTAGAACCACTTAGAATTAGCTAGAAAGTTCTCGTCAGATGGCGGAGCGGGTATAAAAGGACAGCTTTTAGAAGAGGGCGAGACAGTTGATTTATAACAGTGATTGGTTAAAGTTCGAGATAGTAATAGTTTGTGAAGATAAATAAGTGAAAAGTAATAGAGTAAATTAAGTGATTGGTTTGAAACGTTGAAGAATTGTTTAAGTAATAGTGTTCTGGTACTTAATAAGTGAAATATTAGAATAGTCGATAAAAGTTTAATAAAAGTGAATTTTATTAGAGAAGTTAAACGGAATAGTGTTTTATCTTTACGAATCGCTGCCTGAATGTAACAGTAATTTGCCGATATTTTCTTGATAAACTTACTTTATAATTCATAAGCAACATTTGAAGACCAAGAATGAGTTCAGCCATCAGGTTTAAGTGGTCAAAATAAACAAAAAAAAAAATGTTTACGGGTTCGTCATGCGAAAAGAATACGTTTGTTATTGAAGTACCTATGCATTTTTAGCCAAAAAATCACGAAACTTTAAAGTAAATATCTAAATTAGGACAATTACCAAAGGAAAATTTTAAGGAGCCAGCGAAAAGTTCGAGTATCCAAATCGGAAATAAATTGACAGTGATGGTAACACTGCTACTTGTGTAGCAGCTGATAAAAACCTCCACAAATTATTTTCCGCTGCCTTTTCGCAGACGTTTCGTTGTCCTTTTGGAGACCACCGGAAAATTTCGTTTCGGATCATCTGCATACTACGCTTTAGCACAAAATAGTATGGTATATAAAGGTTTCCAGTTATTAAATTCAATGCCTCAAGATATAAAAAACGAAAGAAATTTGGCCATATTCAAAAGAAAAACTGTAAGCTTCGTAAAATGTAATTTTCCACATAGTATGTAAGTAATTTATCTTAGTAACTTACTATATATTAATATTGTAATTTTTTAAAATGAATTTTAAATAGTGGATTATCCGCTAAAGCTCAGTACGCAGATGACACGAAACGGAAAATCCCATACAAAAGTGACACAACGAAATCATGAACGAAAAATTTCGCTCTCCTTTTCGTTTTGCAGTACGCAGCTGGTACGCAGATGCTGCGAAATGATGGCGGAAAAGTGGTTAGTTGTAGTAGATTGCTTGGTACAATTCACCACTCTCTTTTCGCACACGTTTATTGTCCGGGACATTATTTGCTTGCGAAAATTTGACATTTGTACTCCAGTGTTGCCAGATTTATAAGAGGTATGGAGGCAAGTTGGAAAATTTTGGCGCCAAAACTACCTAACTCATTGGCAGACTTATTTAATTGTTTAAGGACGACGATAAATGAAAAATAGGCGGTCATAGCACAATAGCACAAATTCAGACAGATGGAACAGTAAAGAAATTAAATATTTCAGTGGAATGATTTGTTTATGTTTTTTGTGGAATTAACTAAAGGTGCTATCAGACGGTTTGTGTGTACGCAAAATTTTGTGAATAAATTTATGTATTATGTACACAAACCGTCTGAACCACAAATTTGATAGCATCAAATGGGATACACTAACGATTTGTATATCATTTGTGAATAGCATATACAAATCGAATTTGTGTATAAACTCAAATCGTCTGATCGGGTAGACAAATTAATTTATGCTTATTTGTTTACATTTGTGTATCTCATATCATTTGTATGTTACGAAAATTGGAGCATACACAAATCATCATGCAAATACACAAATGGTTTGGGAATTCAGTTGAAAAAAAGGTTAAGTGGAATTTCCTCTACGAGAACTTCGTAAGTATATTGCATCTACCACTAAACTAATTGATGACGATTAAAACACTACACAGCCTGACCTAATCTCTTCTGTGAATTTGAAAAATACACGTAAAGCGATAAGACGATACCCGCATTTTGTGGAGCTTCCATCACGACGTGCTTGCCGTCAATAGCGCCGATGCAGTTGGGAAACTGCCACAGATCATTAAATTGCTGCGCTATAGCTTTCCAACCGACCACTGTTGTCGGCGTCTGTTGACAAAAAGTGTTAAATGATTATTTGGATTGAGAAAGTAACTTTACACTTCCGGAATAATGGTAGTGATTGTGTTTTGTAGAATGCGAAAAAGACACTCTAGCCATCGGAAATTTTCGCCAGAGGCCAGAAAGCTCAGCGTCAATATCAGTCGCACTGATGCAGGAATGCTGGTACGCAGGTACGCATAACTGTACGGCGTTACCAATTCAAGCAAATGATCGAACTGAGCGCCAGTCACTCGAACAAAAGTCTGATACAATTGCGGCTCTTCCGCTCGCAAGTCGCAATTCTAAAAGTAATTTTGAGCAAAAGCCGTCTATAATTTTTTCTCCAACAAAAAAGCTGCTTGCTCGCCGACGTGTTGTTGGATTTCGTGTTTCTCTTTGGTAATTAGTAAATGCGCTGACAACGTAATTGAAGCACATTTTTTTTTTGTTTTCATGACTGTATATTTATTTATTTTTTTTTTTAATGTCAAAATCAATGCACGACAATAAAAACCATTTCGATATTTACGAGTACATACACAAACTCCCTTTGTGAATAAATGTACAAACCGTCTGAACCACAAATCTGTATACACGAAATATTTTGTGGATGCCGTATTTGTGTATGGCAATAAGCAAATGAAATTTGTATATTTTTCTCAAAATACACAAACCGTCTGAACCATAAATGTTTGTAGAATACAAAAATGCCATTAGTGTGCGGATTTGAATAGAATTAGTGTATGCGATAACCAAATGAAATTTATGTATATCTACAAACCGTCTGATAGTACCTTAAGAAGTTGATCGGAAAAAATTGTTCATACGGAAAAATTTCTAAAATCTTGATAAACTTACTTTATAATTTGACATTTGAAGACCAAGAATGAGTTCAGCCATCAAGTTTAAGTGGTCAAAAAAAGCAAAAGAAAAGGTTTACGGTTCCGTCATGCGAAAAGGATACGTTTGTTATTGAAGTACCTATGTATTTTTTTCTTTTTATAAATACCTAAGGAGCCGAAAAACCACGAAACTTTAAAGTACATATTCTAAATTAGGACAATTACCAAATGAACATTTTAAGGAGCCAGCAAAAAGTTCAAGTATCCAAATCGGAGATAAATTAATAGTCATGGTAACACTGCTACTTGTGTAGCAGCTGATGGAACCCTCCACAAATTATTTTCCGCTGCCTTTTCGCAGACGTTTCGTTGTCCTTTTGGAGACCACCGGAAAATTTCGTTTCGGATCATCTGCATACTACGCTTAAATATATGAAACAAACAAAATCTCTCTTTTCGGTTTTGTTGCAAAATTGCGCGTGCGTAGTGGTGTAAATGCGGTTTTAGCAACATGCTTTTTTTTGGTCACACGTATTCACGGATGGGGGTTGAAATTACAAAAACAACAATGTAAATAAATAGTACGAAAGATAACTATCTGTTTTATTCATTAATCTCTGCTAGGTCTCTACATATTCCTTTTTTCGCAGGAAAACTTTTCCATTCGTCAATAGCCCAATTCATGAACTCACAATCTCATATACACTGCATTTACACCATCACGCACGCGCGTTTTTGCATGAAACCGGACAGAGAGATCCGTTTATCAGCAGTCAATGCTATTAAAGGCGTGAGAATGAGATCACAAATCAAACGATTAAAGTGTCATGGATGTTCTACCCATAATTATCGATACGTATAACGGAAATAGACACAGGTTCCGCTCACCAACATTTCTGCAATTGCTTGATAATTGCAATTTGTTTCAGTAAATTAAACCAACAATTCATCTTTCAGTTACACGAAAAAGATTAATAATTATCCGTTCATCATATCCGGAAGCCATATTGTTTTATAGGAATGTGGAATTTCTTTAGTCATCCATCGCTATAAAAATATCAACATGCGGAGCTTTCCTATAATTCCTATCACGTAAACAAGATGACCGACCTAAATACGTGTCACGTCTTTTTGCATGTTAGGTAATACTGTCCCTTTCAGTCGCACGGCCGTTTATTATTAGCATCCCTTTAATTTTCGTGATAGGAATTAGTGATCGTGTAAATGCAGCATTATTCTATAATAAAAATGAGCAAGTGTGTTTGACAAAGATAATGGAATACAGAGATATATATCTTTCCAGTGGAAGGGCGGCTGCCTACAAGCTGTTTTCCAGAAAAATTCATAAAGTCACACACACCTGCTCATTTCTATTATAGTATATGTGAGTTCATGAATTGGACTTTGATGCAAGAATTAGGTATTCTCTATTGTGTATTTCACTATTTTTTTCATTTTAATCCACACCTCCACAAAAACCAAACAAATTCAAAACAAAACACAAAATAATTAAACACCGCGATACTCATAAAAGCAAGATGATTCGCGGTCGTCCATTAGCAGCATGCTTTTTTGTTGGTCACACGTTTTCACAGACGGGGGTTGAAATTACAAAAACAACAATGTAAACAAATGGGTTTTGGGGGGATAGACGTACGAAAGATAACCATCTCTTTTATTCATTCATCTCTGGTGTTTGACTTCATGAATTTTTCTGGAAAACAGCTATTTGGGAGCCGACTTTCTTTCCACTGAAAAGTAATATATCTCTGTGTATTCCATTATCTTTGAGCAGTGACGAACAACATTTATTTAGCATTTTTTCGTGTTGTGCTAAAATAATAACAATTCGATAAACGTTGCCTATAACAAGAGTAGTTTTATAGTTTAATATAAAGCAAGAAATGGGAGAAATTGTAACGTCTACACTAGCTTTAAATGTTATACTAAAGCCGGTTCTTACTCAGGTTTTTATTCGTTTGGTAGTATGCTCTCCATAACTAAAATTAAAGTATTTTTTTTTAATTTAGTTGGAATGCCGTGACATTGTAGCTTCCCACTCACTGCAGTCTGTTTTTTGTAATTTGGAGCAATACCATCCAGGATTCTGTTACAACTTGTTGTTAGAAGTTATTGAAAAAGCTGAGCTTAAGATTAACATCAATGAAGTTGTTCTTCGATTAGAAGGATCTACTGCAGACACAGATAGTATAAATATGACATCATTATGCACAACTGATTTTATAGATCAAAGTTTTCTTTTAGTGAACGAGCACTTACAACGGAGCGAAGAGCCGTTTCAAGAACTTAACCGGAAATCAACAGCACTTAAAGCAATACTTAGTAGAATTCCCGATGAGATTACAGATAGAAAAACATTTTTAGAAACTATCAAGTGAGAATAACGTAATAAGCATAACTTAATGCATATGAACCTCTATTGAATTTTTGAAGGGAAATTGCGAGTGCAATTAAAAAGCTATTGGACGTTGTAAACGACATAGGAGTATACTTGCCAACTTTATCAGCAAAGCAAGCGGTGGAACAACGTAAAAAAGAATTCGTCAAATATTCGAAAAAGTTCAGTACTACATTGAAGGAGTACTTCAAGGAAGGACAGTATGTATTACAATTTAAAATTAGAATCAAGTTTTTAACATTATTTTTTTTTTTTTTTTAGTTCAAATGCAGTATTTGTTAGCGCTTTGTATCTAATCCGCCAAACAAATCAAATGATGATTACTGTAAAGAATAAATGTGAATGATGAAATGTCGCTTGATATTTTGTATACAATACCTTCGCACCTAAAAATGTATCACTGTTGGACTATATTCCATTTTGGCCTAGTTCGTCTTGTCTGCCAAATAGAACTCTAAAAGTAGATAACTATTACGTTGAATAAGGCCGATGCTACGATATACGAGAAAGTCGTAGCCAGTGTCACGCCTCTGCTGATGGTACAGTGGTCCTGGCCCTCGGCTACCTGCCTGTAATTGCTTTCTACGGTACACATGCGTGCCTCACCAAGAATAGGTAAAACGGTCTTAAAACAGGAAGGTCCTAGAGCAATCTTTGTTGACAATTTACAAGCCCAGCGACATATGAGTTATCCTTTTAAATACAGAAGTTATATTGACATAAACGCATAGTGAATACAAACTAAAATTGTACATTGTTACAAAATCGCTCATGTTGAACTCAACAATCCTCGATACTTGTTTTTAAATATGATGGTTTGAGTCCGATGCAATCCCGGAACTTTGAAACCTAGTTGCACCCAGTGTCACACAAACAAAGTCATTTGGTCTAGATGCCAACTCTAGTTTCAAATTTATTGTACTCTTAACGTATCTTAATACTCGTTTTGCCTCTGTCCAGTCACGCTGAGTTGGTTTACAAATCGTTCGGCTTAGGATTAAAGTTGCTGCTGCGATGTCTGGGGCCCTACTCTGTATTTCGTTCCGAAAGTGAAAATTTTCGAAAACGAATATTTCGTACTCTCTATTTCTAAAGTGGAAAGATATTTACTACTTTTGGAATGACAATACCGAAAGTGGAATTTTCGTACCTGGTAACTCGTTTATGAATGTCGAAAGCATTCGAAAACGGAAAATTTGTTTCTACAACCAATGTGATGACGGAAATGACGACGAATGTCTTTAAATGTATGTTTTTTTATAGAAAAACTTAGTTTTAATAATAATTCAAGCAAATAAATTTAATTATAGTGAATCTTCGAGCAGAAAAATGGACACAAAACAGAATTTTTGAATTAAATATTCACGTTCATACGAGAGACTCCATACATGTGCTTTGCATTTACTGCCCGTATGAACAATTTCATGGTCACATATCTATAATTTGTAAAGGCACTTTCATTGTTTTAAGAAATCATGAAGATTATGTTTTTTCTTACGTTTTATTTCACTCATTTTAAAATTTATATGTTTTGGACACAATACTTTTACTATCGCACTGCAGACATTTGCAACAGCACTTGATGTTGTTTGTTGTGCTAGTTTCAAGATAGTTGGAACTGCAGTTGATCTTAAAGGAGCAGAGTTCATCTTAAAACATACAAAAAAGCGTTCTTCGAAAGGAGAAAGTTCTGAACAAAACAAAAATAATAAACAATAGTTAAATAGTGAAATGAACCTTTGCCACCAATACCTAAAATTTTACATTTTATCACACATTTTCATTATATTTGATTTGTCCCGTATAATTTTTCGTTCAATTCGTTCTTTATTATTTTCTGCATCCATCCAAAGTGCAACCGAATCCATTTTTTTGTTTTATTTTTCTTTCAAAATCGCAATTTTGTCTTATCCGCCTTGTTTGTTATTTGTTTTGAATTCTTGATTTGGCAGATTTCATGAGAACTAATTCGAGACTCGAAACAACCAATCCGTAAAAGGGAAAAGTGTTTTTTTCCGTTCCGAATGTTTAACAGAGTACAAAATCAAAAGCGGAACGAAAAGCACTTTCGAATAGAAATGACTTACGGAACGAAATACAGAGTAGGGCCCCTGGTCTAGTATGAACCGATAGATACAGTAAAGCCCCATTCAGGCCTCGATATATCATTTGATGGAAGTTGTGGAGTAGTATCTTCTTCATTTAAGTAATTCGGATCCAATGGAATTTTCGATGGTTTTGCTTCACACACATTGAAGAGATTGCATCTATGCAGAATAGTGGAACTTTGGATCTAGTGAATATGCCTAAAGGTACAAATTTGGTGGGAAGTAAATGGGTTTTCAAGGTAAAAACTGCAGCTGACCAGTTGGCCAGTTTGGGCCAGTTGTACATTCAATTAAAATTCGTCTTATATTGACAATCGCAGCTTTAAGAAAATGCTTCGTTAGACATGTCGATGTAAAATCTGAGGTTCTTAAATGGAGAACTGGAAGAGGAAATTTATATGAAGCAACCGCCAGGCTTCGAAGATAAATATTCCCCCGATAAAGTTTGTCGATTACAGAGGAGCATTTGTGGACTTAAACAGGCTGCTCGGACGTGGAACAGAAAACTTGCAAATGTGCTTGGGAAGCTTGGTTTCACGCAGTCTAAAGAAGATGAATACGCCGAGGGGAATGTTTCACTCAAATTCAATACTTTGCATCGTAGAATACATTCGAAATGAAAGATTCACCAGTGGGTAAAGTGAATGCGTTTAACACCATCGTAGAAAACGATCGAAGTGAAACTCCCCATACAAACTTTGACATTTCAAATACGCAGGTAGGTAGTTCATTGCGTACCTATCCTATAGTTTGTTCTGCTGTTTCGTTATGATTTGTTGCTAGACCGTTCTTACCGTCGGGTCGTTGCTGGCATGCGAGTTCCCATTCTTAGCTCGTCGGTGGGTGTGGGACTCGACCCTTGGTCCGTGCAACAAAAAAAAACCATGCCAGTCTTTTGCGCCGAGGTGATGTTGACGCTGCGAGACGTTTGCCTCTACCCTCCCTGCCTTGGCTACCATACTCGCCTAAGTAGCCCCTTTTCTCGCCATCTTTCATCTCCTACTCCGCATCATCCTTCCCTATTCGCTCTCCCTCATCCCATTTCGCCCCTTTTGAAGTAAACTCATTGTTCTAACATTGTCGTATCGTTAGGCTAGGAGCGCACATGCGATTTCTTGTCGCACTGATAGAAAAATCGTAGTCGCAAAACAAAATTACCATGCACGCACTTGTGGTCTTCTGTCGCACAATTATTTAGTCGCAAAAAATAGAACATACCGCTTTTAATGTCAATACACACATATGCGACCAAATAATCGCTACGTCAAAAAAATCGTTTCTGAAAATGGATCTTGCTACGTTTTTTTAATCGCTGCGGTTATTTAGTTGCATATGTGTGCATTCATGTATAAAAGAATGAGTCTCATATTTTGCGACTAAATTATGATGCGATAAAAAATCGCAAGTGCGTGCATACCCACATCTTGTTGCGACAACGATTTTTTAATCGCAACGATTTAAATCGCAAGTGTGTTTATATTGCTTGAAGTTGATATGGGTTATTTATTATGGCGACAATCGCGTCGCTCTAAAAATGGAACAATTCGCGGGATAATAAACGCTGCGATTTGTAGATGTTGAGTGCGCGCATTCACATTGAAATGTGTGTGCTACATTTTTTGCGACTAAGCAGTCGTGCGATTGAAATCGCATGTGCGCTCCTAGCCTTATACAAAATATTTATTCATTGAAATGACTTTACTTTACTTTACTTAACCCTCTACCGCATACGAAGCCATTTATGGCCTTGCATCTTCGTGGCGTATCTTTACTTCCTCTGTACCTAATTCGAAATGAACAATTTGCAACGCGATTTGTTAGCGTAACCTATCTATCACACACAACGATAAATATTCTAGATATCTGCCAAACAACGACGACAGGACTATTCGTGTTTGCAATTCAGTCTACCGATCGAGTGCTTGCAATAGAGTGCAGGAATAATTCTTATTTCAAGTGCTAGTTAGAGTGATTAATTGGTAAGTAAATTGAATAAAGAAATACATTTTGTGAAAAGTGTTAAGTTCTGATTGTTACTAATGCATTTTGAAAGAAAAAAATATATTAGTATAGATTTGTGAGCGTTTTTATTACTAACGCCATATATTATTTTTTATTATTATTATTTATTTATTTAGCAATAATGCCACTTTTTCCAATTTAAACAATTTTACATTTCATTATTTATAATTAAGATTTACGTGTTGCATTTAGTGTTTAATAATTGTTTTTTACAAATAATATTACAGCTTATTTAAATTTATTAATATTAGATTCTACTTTTACATCGTTCGGTAGATTATTAAAAATTTGTATACCCTTATAAAACAACATATTTTGCGATTTATTATTTCTATATAACTGCAACTTAAAATCATTGTTATTTCTTAGGTTGTATGCATGTGAGTTAGCTCTTGTCAACAAACGTTTTTTTAAATACATTGGCAATAAATTATTTTTTATTTTAAATATAAATAGCATAGTACTCATTATAATATGTTGTTTGACAGTCAACCATTTTAACATTTCTAACATTATACTTATTGGAGTGTATCTATTGCAATGGAGAATTGAACGCATTGCCTTATTTTGTAATTTTTGCATTATGTGCATCATACCTACAGACCCATTAATAATATTGTAGGGCAATATTCAAAGTGGGGTTTGATGACGGTATTATATAATTTTATTGCCATTGGAATACATAATTTCTTTCTAATTCTGCGAAAGAAACCGATTTTCATGGAAATTTTTTTACAGATGTTTTCAAAATGCACTTTAAAGTTTAAATTGCTATCTACTACCACTCCTAGATACTTCGTCTCATTAAAACATTCAAATTCATCAATATTTTTTAAAGCATCATTTCTAGGTAATACCATTATTTTAGTTTTCTCTACATTTAATTTGAGTTTATTCATGTTTAAGTATTTTTTAATATTATGAATATCTTCTAAAAGTTTAGTAATACTCTCACTAAGATCATTTCTTTCGACATACATGAGTCCATCATCCGCGAATAACTTAATTTGACAATTTGTCACATGATTTTTAATATCATTTATATATAACTAGCAAACCCGACGAACTCCGTTTCGCCACCAGATGGCTTCGTTTTTTGTAACATTTCGTTTGAGGATTAAAAGATGAAGAAAAATTATTATTTTTTTCTTGTATTTATTTCATTTCACATCACGATTACAAAAATGAAGTGTAATTTAGTTGAACTTCTCTAAGTAAAAAATGAAAGTGAATCCAAAGTAAATACTGAATCGAAGCGTTATACGTGTCCGCAAATTATCCGTTTCATTGAAGTGCTCTTTGGTAAACCACATTTTTTGTTTTTTGGTCTGACGTTAACACAAATAAAGCGGATGGTTTCCCAACTCGTGAATACGCAACGTATATCTGCCCATGTGAAAAACAATGATTTTCTAAATGAAAAATTGCTTGCAACTGTTCAAGAAATTGATGCGGTTCATCTGGTGTTGGCTGACCTGGTGAACTTCGTACCACCTAATTTTATCTATTTGAAGCTTTTTTTTTCGATTTAAACTTAGTTTGGTGATTAAATAAAATTTGTTAGAAATTCAAATTAATTCAATGCCTTTTATTTTCCTGTAAAATAGATGATATTAACATTCAATGCAAAGATTTGTAGTAAAAAATTGCAGTCGTTTGAATTCGAATGGTAAGTCCGTTGGAATCATCGGGATGCGTGGAATCAACACATCTTCTCCTCTATATTCTGCGGTATGCCCGGAAAAACACTTCGAATGAGCTCTTCCTTAGAATCGGTCGTGTGGCAGAAATCAGTGGTCAAAGTGATAAGTCCGGTCGAGATATCAACTGCAATCTTTTCATTACCAATGTCCAACAATTGCTTCGAAAACACATCTGCAGTTTGATCTCGTCAATCGGAGTGTCTTGACATGAAGCCACAAATTTGATGCTTTCAAGCACGCATTTAGTTCGTCAGCTGCAATTGATCGTGGGAAAACTGGAAGAGTCTCCCGAAAATCACCGGATAATACAACCATGGCTATTCAAAAAATGTTTTGATTGACACGAAGATCTTTCAACGTCCTGTCCACCGCCACCATTGACCTTTTGTGGGGCCATCGTACATTCGACCCAATCGATCAATTTGCATCATTGGAAAATCTTCGCATTTTTTGTTCGATTTTTCAAGAATGTGTCTGGTTGATTTGCATGTTCAGTGGCAATATCAATGCTGAATGTGCAGTTCGGTAGCCTTCTAACAAAGTTGCTGTTATTCCAGATGAAGCCAATGCCAGGGCAACTCAAGCTGCGATCAAATCCGTGCCAAAAGCAATGAAATTAAGAACGTTTTGGCAGTACCTCCGGGAGCACCCAGAAAGTAAATGCTACCAGTTCTTTTGTTCACAGCTTCCATCAAAGAGTCATACGCAATCATTTGTTGTCGATTCAATTGCAGAACATTTATACGAACTGCTTCGGCTATTGCTGCAGTATCGTATTGTTTTGTTGTTCTCTTTGCAATTCGTGGTTGAATGCATCGTGTATTGGACGATTAGGTGATATCATGCCCAACTGCGCACTTTATTCGCCATCAATAAACACTAACTCTAAAAGAAATATTTGTAACTTTAACAGCCTAGAAGAAAACTAACCACACCTATCAACTTGGTCGGTAAGCCTTCTCCCTTCACTCTCCACACCGGTACCGAAGGTGTTATGGTAGCTTTGAGCTGCCCTCACCATAACCCTACTCACGAATGAGCATAGTACCATGATTGTTACTCATTCATTTTTCGTAACAACCCCTTCGTGAACACTCAAAACGCTCAGCAACTCCTGTTGCCTGTCATCATTGTCCTCGTCATCTCACTCAATCACCCCTCCATTTGAACTTACCCACCTATTCAAATGCAAGGATATTGAAAATAGGTACTTCCCAAACAAAAATGATGGATACAAACAAATCAAAGTATCAACTTCATTTCAAAAAGTTACTTAATGTAACATAGTAAACATAAACAAACTTATTAGGTAGCTAACTATATCGTATATTAAAAAATAAATTTCAAAATTTTTGGCAACAACAATTTGCTTGGAAAATCATTAAAATAATTGACAACAACAATATTCAATTCAATTCAATTCAATTCAATTCAATTTATTTACAAAGGAAAGTACAAATAAGAACAATAGTCTTTTATAGTACATGATTTTGGAAAACAAAAACTTAAATAAAACTTATATAAAACTAGAGACATATACGCGTAGAGGAGTGAAAAATCGAAAGAGAGGGGGAAGAAAAAGCTGTAAGGAAGGAGACAGAAAATAAAAGAAGTTGTTACTGTTGTCAAGTATAGGTAATTCTGATTATAGATACTGCAGTGCAGCATTTTTAAATTTGTTAGCTCCAATTATTTGCCTTGTTGCGATTGGGAGGGAGTTCCATAGTCTGGCCGCATGAACGAAAAAGAGGCGCGAAGAGTTTAAGTAATTAGATGTGGGCATTATAAGATTTTGAGTCCTGGTGGATTGAGCAAATTGAAGTTTCTCAAAGAGATATGCAGGGGATCTTTTGTTAACGAGATTATGCATGAACTTGCAACACCTAAGATCTAGAAATTGTTGAAACGTACAACCAACTACCAGTTTGTGGTAGTGCGATATATGGTCATGGCGACGCAGACCAAATATATACCTAATGGCATCGTTGAACGCGACAAGCAACTTGTGGTGAGAGTGGGAATCGAGTTTGCAGTATACTGTTACATTCAGGCTGGGATTCGCAAAGATAAAACACTATTCCGTTAAACTTTTCTAATAAAATTCACTTTTATTATACTTTTATCGACTATTCTAATATTTCACTTCTTCAGTACCAGAACAATATTACTTAAACAATTCTTCAACGATTCAAGCCAATCACTTAATTTACTCTATTACTTTTCACTTATTTATCTTCACAAACTATTACTATCTCGAACTTTAACCAATCACTGTTATAAATCAACTGTCCCGCCCTCTTCTAAAAGCTGTCCTTTTATACCCGCTCCGCCATCTGACGAGAACTTTCTAGCTAATTCTAAGTGGTTCTAGAACAAGGTTCAGTGTTGAAATACATTTACTTGACAGGTTCCAGTCTCCAATTGGAAGTGACACTTGGGTGGAACTTGTTTGGTGACTAAGGGGTTGTTTTCACTTCACCATTTTAGGTTACACGATACATTCCACACCACAATGTCCCCCTCTTAAACTTGTTCGTCCCGAACAAACTCGTTAACATTTTCACCATTATAACGATGAAGACGATCCACATGAACGACTTTCAGCTTGCCTCTTCCTCGTTGGATGCGATAGACAACGTCGTTGATGCGCTTTACGATTGTATAGGGCCCTTCCCAGTCTTGTTGCAACTTAGGCGATAAGCCTTTCCTTCGATGAGGGTTATATAGCCATACCAGATCTCCTTCCTGGAATCCTTTAGTTGTCGTTTTAGTATCGTACCTCGTTTTCATGCGGTCACTGGCTATCTTAATCTTATCCCTAGTGTCTCGATGCACGTCCCTGATGATGTACCTGAGGTCTGTAACGTAGTCCTCCTCATCCTTGGGCTCTTCGCATGGATATCCAAACATCAACTCGCTAGGTAGGCGGACTGTTCGACCAAATAAGATTTCAGATGGAGTATGTCCTGTGGTGTTATGCACTGCACCTCGATAAGCCAATAAAAACATGGGAATCTGCTTATACCAGTCTCTCTGGTCTTCGCCAACGACCTTAGAGAGGTGTTCATTCAGTGTCCTGTTGAAGCGCTCCACCATCCCATCTGATTGTGGATGAAGCGGGGTTGTCCTTGTCTTGTGAATCCCGAGTAACTGGCACACTCCTTGGAAAATCTTCGACTCGAAGTTCCGTCCTTGGTCTGAATGCAGTTCCATTGGTACACCGAATCTGCTTACCCAGTTATTGACGATTTGCTCCACCACGGTTTTAGCTTCTTGATTTGGAATAGCAAATGCTTCAGGCCACTTACTGAAATAGTCCATAACAACGAGGATGTAACGATTTCCATTGTTTGTTTCAGGAAACGGTCCCGCAATATCAACTGCTATCCTTTCGAAAGGGGCTCCAACATTGTATTGATGCATTTTGCCACGGACTTTCAGTCTCGGACCTTTGCTGGCCGCACATGTAACGCATTTCCTGCACCAAGTTTCAACGTCCTGCCTTGAATGAATCCAGTAAAAGCGTTCCCGCACTTTTTCGAGCGTTTTATTGATTCCCAAGTGGCCTCCAGACACTCCATCATGCAATTCCCTGAGCACTTCCATAACCTTTGACTTGGGTACAACAAGCTGCATTACGAACGACTTTCCATCCGGGCTTTCCCATCTTCTTTTTAGAATGCCGTCTTGTACGTGAAGGCAGTCCCACTGCGCCCAGTATGCCTTCAGCTCGGGGCTCCTATTGGATATCTCCTGCCAGTCTGGTTTTCCCTCATGCTCCTTCCAGGCGATAATCGGTTCGATATCCGGATCTTCCCTTTGAGCCTCCCGTATTTCCCGCGCACTCCAGCCACCAATGGGCATAGCTCTCACCCTTTGAACGGACGCGACATCTTTTTCCTCGTGTCGTAAGCAATGTTTGCAATTTGCTTTGCACGGTCGACGGGAGAGAGCGTCTGCATTAGAGTGAAGACTTCCCTTTCGATGTTGTATTTCGTAGTCGTACATCTGCAGCCGTTCGATCCACCTTGCGACTTGGCCTTCAGGATTCTTAAAGTGTAGTAGCCACTTTAAAGACGCATGGTCTGTGCGGAGGATGAATTTTCGCCCATAAAGGTACTTATGGAAATGTTTTGTCGCCAATACCAAAGCAAGGAGTTCGCGTCTGGTAACACAGTAGTTCCTTTCTGGCTTTGAGAGAACTTTGCTGAAGTAGGAAACTACTTTCTCTTGGCCATCGTGCACCTGGGAAAGGACGGCTCCAATTCCCACATTACTAGCGTCTGCATCCACAATAAATGTTTTCCCAGGGGTGGGGTACGCTAGTATGGGGGCGTTGCACAACTGTTGTTTAAGTTCCTTGAAGTTCTTTTCGCACTCACCTGACCATTTGAATTGTTTGCCTTTTTCTGTCAGTTGATGCAAGCTCTTTGCGATCCTGGCAAAGTCCTTTACAAATCGTCTGTAATAGGTCGCAAGTCCCAGGAAGCTTCTCAGTTGATGTTTGTCTTTGGGTACCGGCCAGTTTTTCACTGCATCGACTTTCTCCGGATCAGTCTTGACTCCTTTGGAAGAGATGATGTGCCCGAGGTACTTCACTTCTGGTCTAAATAAGGAACACTTCTTCGGGTTAAGTTTTAGTTGCGCACTTCGTAGCCTTTGGAACACCTCCTTAAGGTTATCTCGATGTTCGTTAAATGTTTTTCCTACTACGATGACATCGTCCAGGTAGACCAAACAGGTTTTCCACGTTAGTCCCAGCAGCACGCGCTCCATTAGACGCTCAAAGGTTGCTGGAGCATTGCACAGTCCAAATGGCATTACTGTAAACTGCCAAAGCCCGTTTCCTGCTGTGAATGCTGTTTTCTCGCGGTCTTCTGGATGGATCTGCACTTGCCAGTAGCCACTCTTCAGATCAATAGTCGAAAACCATTTGGCTCCGGATAGTGTGTCCAGGGTGTCGTCAATTCTTGGCAGGGGGTAGCTATCCTTCTTGGTGACGTTGTTGAGTTGGCGATAGTCCACGCAGAATCTCGTACTTCCGTCTTTCTTCTTGACCAGGACGACCGGCGATGCCCACGGACTTTTTGAGCTTTCAATCAGTCCCTCCTTTTCCATCGTCGAAACCATTTCTGCAACCTCCGTCTGCTTAGCCAATGGTAGTCGTCGGGGAGGCTGACGAATCGGTCTCGCATCTCCGGTGTCGATTCGGTGTTGTACGAGATGTGTTCGGCCATACTCGCTGTTCTGCGAAGCAAATATATCAGCGAACTCGTTGATTAAACTACCTGCCATGGACCGCTGCTCCTGATCCAGCTCGCACTCTCCGAGTATATTCTTTTTCATCTCCGATATCTCCGCAGGTCTAACCGCTTTCACATCACTTGCATTGGACTTGCATTTGTGACCGCAGTAATCGGTACGCACTTTCCAATTACTTCCCCTTGCTTTAGTTTCATGCTTTTGTTTTCCACATTGAGGACACGAACGGGAACCAAGTTGTTTTTAGGTTCAACCAGCATCTTTCCGACAATATAGCTCTGATAATAATTTTCTGGATCTGGCTCGACTAGGTAGAATCGGTGGCTCCCAGGGTCACCTTCCAGCTTTGTCCAAATAACTGTCTCTGACGAAGGTGGTAATATTTGGTCCTCACTTACAACTGTCCTTAGAGCTGCGACGTTCTCGTTCCCGTAAACCATCGGAATTTCGACGTTCTTGTACTTTAAAACTTGCGAACCGATGTCGAGCACTATATCATGCGTCTTCATAAAGTCGATTCCGATGATGCATTCGTCACATATATCAGCCACTAAGAATGCATGGGAGAAGACTATTCCTGCCAGGTTTATCGTCAAGAGTACCTCACCATACACCTTTGCTGTTGCTCCAGTTGCTGTTTTCAGACAGTAGCTGCTGGTGTTGTGCAGCCATGATTGGCGAACGATGTCCTTTCTGATTATGGAAGCGGTGGCACCTGTATCGATTGTAGCCACATACTTTTTCTGGCCGATATGGGCTTCCACTGTCAGGCTCCTATTACACCGTTTGGTCTGGGAAACCTTAATTGTGGTCCTGGGGGCGTCGATTCCAGATGTTCCATCCGCCGAACGCTCAAACGCCTCCTCGTTCCTAGCTCTGCAATGTGGACAATTGCCCTGTCTACGTTCGGCTCTGCACTGTCGTTGTAGATGTCCAATTTTGTTGCAGTTCCAGCAACGGATCGGTCCCCTTCGAGAACTGTTACGGTCGACTACTTCTGTTCTCTGGCACGGGCATTCAACGGATGTCATTTCTCTCACGCGGTGAAATCCTTGAGATGCTTGGTCAGCAGCTCTCATGGTTAAGGCAAATGCCAGTGCCTCAGGAAGAGTTCTCTTTCCAGCCATTCGTAGAGCCATCTGCAGTTGTTTGTCCTCTATGGCTTGTGTAAATGCCTCAATAGCCATTTCATTGATGACATCCTCCCCGGCATTGGGATAAGACAAGTGCGCTAGCCTTTCGATATCCGCTTGCAACTGCTGGAGTGTTTCCCCCCTCTTCTGGATTCGACTGCGAAGTTGCACTCTATATACTTGCTGCATATGGTCATCACCAAATCGCATCTCTATAGCCTTCACCAAAGCGTCGTAATCGCGCTGTTTTTCTTCGGAGACAGTTTGAAGCAATTCTGCAGCTGTACCTCGTAATGCGAGCGTTAATGCAATCGACTTTTCCTCGTTATCCCATCCATTGGTCGCTGCAGCTGCTTCGAACTGTCTCTTATAAATTGGCCATGATGTTTGGCCATCAAAAACGGGTGGTTGCATCTCCTTCCTTCTTGGGCAGTCAGCAGAATATTCCCGAGCCTTCTGCTTCTTGACTTTTTCGAGCTCTTTAGTTATGTTCTCGATGTTTGTGCCGAACTCTTTAGCTATATTCTTGATGTTTGTTCCGAGTTCTTTGGCTACGTTCTCGATGTTTGTCTCGTGTCTATGAAACGTTTCACTAATTTCCTCGAACTTGGTTTCATGCTGGTTTAACTTCTCATCAATAGCGTCGATTTTTACATCTAGAACATTCTTAAATTCTTCCACGGCGTCTTTTTGTGCTGCGACAATGGAATTTTTCTGTTCCTCTAAAGAATTCTTCTGTTCTTCTAGAGAATTTTTCTGTTCTTCAAGAGAGTTCTTCTGTTCTTCGAACTTAGATTCCATAGAATTTTTCTGTTCTTCGAGCGAATTCTTCTGTTGTTCTAGAGAATTCTTTTGTTCTGCGAACTTCAATTCCATGGAATTTTTCTGTTCTTCCATCTTGACAAGAAGCAATTCCATCATAGCGCTAATATCAACGCTTGTACTTACTTGTTCTTCTGCCACGTCGAATAGCATGGTTTTTGGATCTTCTCCCTCGTTTTGGACAGCTTCCTGCAGACGAAGTATGAGGTCACTTTTCCCTCCAGCTGTGGAGAGATTCCGCTTTTCTAGTTCACTTTTCAATTGGGGTATGCTTAGATGTAGCAATACACGACCCATTTTGTTTGTCTCTTGTAATTTAGAAAATCACAAATTCTCTCTTTTTTTTTTTTTTAAACTTCACTTAGACACTTAGCACAGAATAAGTTTTATCCCACTTCTGACACCAATGTTACATTCAGGCTGGGATTCGCAAAGATAAAACACTATTCCGTTAAACTTTTCTAATAAAATTCACTTTTATTATACTTTTATCGACTATTCTAATATTTCACTTCTTCAGTACCAGAACAATATTACTTAAACAATTCTTCAACGATTCAAGCCAATCACTTAATTTACTCTATTACTTTTCACTTATTTATCTTCACAAACTATTACTATCTCGAACTTTAACCAATCACTGTTATAAATCAACTGTCCCGCCCTCTTCTAAAAGCTGTCCTTTTATACCCGCTCCGCCATCTGACGAGAACTTTCTAGCTAATTCTAAGTGGTTCTAGAACAAGGTTCAGTGTTGAAATACATTTACTTGACAGGTTCCAGTCTCCAATTGGAAGTGACACTTGGGTGGAACTTGTTTGGTGACTAAGGGGTTGTTTTCACTTCACCATTTTAGGTTACACGATACATTCCACACCACAATACGATAGTTGAATAGTCAATAATCGGAACGAATAATGTTTTGACAAGCCTTAATTTTGTATCTACTGGGGTGAAGCTAGAAGACTTCCAGAGTTTTCGCAGCCCGGCATATATTCGACCAACTATGCAATTTATTTGGTCTACAGCGGAGAGTGAGCGATTTATTTTGAAACCAAGATTTGTAACAGTGTCAACAAACTTGATTTGCATATTGTTTAAAAACACGGGTGGTAGCTCACTGGTATCACAATATTTTTTGGATATCAAAATCATTTGAGATTTTTCTGGATTGAGGTTTAACCCATTGGAAAGGGACCAGCTATAAATTTTCAAAAGATCCTCATTTATTCTAGCTATTAGATCCTCCACCAGTCCGATTGGTCGTGATAGATAAACCTGGGCATCATCTGCATACAGGTGAAAAGACACATTCGAACAAACACTGGGCAGATCATTAATATACAAGCAAAATAGTATTGGTCCTAATATCGATCCCTGTGGTACCCCTGTTAATAAGGCTCTAAATTCGGATGATTTTCCATCATGCACTACCCTTTGGTAACGATTCTGCAGGAAATTATTTATAAGGCGCACTGATCTTTCACTAAAGCCAAAATACATTCTGAGCTTCTGACACAGAACTTCATGGTTCACTCTGTCAAAAGCCTTGGAAAAGTCTAACAAACAAAGCACGGTCAAGTGATCCATATCATACTTAGTTCTTATGTCATCTAGGATTTTTATCATAGCTGTAGCACAGCTGTGACGCGCTCGAAAGCCAGACTGAACAGAAGAGAGCAAGCTATGCTGTTCCAGATATTCTGACATTTGATCAACAAGAACCCTTTCCAAGACCTTTGACAGCGTTGGTAAAATACTGATAGGGCGAAAATCAGTTGCTACAGATGGGTGAGGTTTCTTTGGCACAGGAATAACTTTAGCTAACTTCCAACTATCAGGAAAACAAGACGACGCAATACAAAAATTGACAATATGTGTAAGACAGTTTATTATATGGGGCAAGATTATCTTAACAATATTGCTTTTAAAATTTAAAATATTTTTTTTTGTATTTGAAACTACCCGATTTCTATCCAGTTTATATTTTTTTCAAAGTGCATTTCCCCATGAAAAACGAAATATGTGCCTACAACGCCAACTGTTGAGAATTTTTCGACTTTTCTTTTTTCATAAACCATCCCTGATCTAAGACGAACAAAACAAAATAAAAATCATTCAAATCGGTTAAGCCGTTCTGGAGTTATATCGTCAGGAAGGAAAACCCGACTTATTTTTATATAGTAGATAAAAACAAAAGAGGTCCTAATATGGATCCCTGTGGAACTCCTATTTCTGTTTTTAATGGGCTGGATAGCTCATTATTAAATTTTACTATTTGTTTGCGATCTGTTAGATATGATTTAAACCATTCATATTCTACTTCTCTTACCCCATAACCATAAAGCTTTTCACGTAATATAGCTCTATTCACCGTCTCAAAAGCTCTCTTCAAATCCAGGAATACAGCAGGTTTTTTTTTCTTATTGTGAAGTTGTTCCTTCCAGTCAGCGATTATGAAATTTGAAGCTGACTCGCACGAGTGTTTCCTTCTGAATCCCGATTGTTCTTCAAGTAGAATATTATTGTCCTCAATGTATTTTTCTAGTTGAATATGCACCACTTTTTCCAAAATCTTTTCATGTATTGGAAGCATATTTACTGGGCGATAGTGTTCGTTTTTTATTGAGTTTGCAATTTTTTGTACAGGACTTATAACCGATGTTTTCCATGTACTAGGGAAAACACCACTCGATAACGAATAATTAATTATATTCAGTAGAGCAGGACCTACCACACTAAAACTGTCTATTATCATTTGCTTATTCATAAAATTGTAGTCATTTTTACTTGGTAGTAGTTCAATTATTTTTAGAAGATCCTCAATTGAAGCAATTTTTTTAAATTTAAATCTTCTTTCACTATCTGCTACAACATTAACCCACGGCACTTTAGAGATTTCGTCATTTATTTGATTTATACTCTCAATAAAATACTTATTAAACTTGTTTGCAATCAATTTATCGCCTTTAATTTTTACTCCATCGAATTCAATGCACTTGTTTTCGGTTGTTTCCTCTCCCAACACTAAACTTTTTATGGTTCGCCACATAGATTTTTGGTCACTGGCTCCACTGATCTTATATTGTATAAATCGACGTTCCATTTTATTTAAGTTAGCTTTATACTCATTTCGTATTTTTTTATACATTTCCCAATCACCGCTACTTCCCGTCATTAGAAACTTCAAATGGCTTTGTATTTTTTTATTTCTTTGTACCTTCAGTTCTTTATTAAACCATTTCGGTTTTCCTTCAACACAAGGTTTATCCACTATAAATTTGTTGATCACTTCTAACATCTCTTTTTCAAAAATATCACTCGTTTCATTATCACATTGAACTAATATACTTATTCTATTTATTGCACTTCTTCTTATTTGTTGGATAAATTGAACTCTATTATATTTGATATATTTTATTACTTTCGAATATTGCACATTATTATCACATTTTATTTTTATATTGCATTCCACTGATTCGTGGTCACTAATTTTAAGATCATTTCTAACCTTCACTTCACATTCCTTTTTGTTTGTAGGTTAGGTTAGGTAGGCGGGCTGGCGTGGAGTACTCCGTGCCACACTCAGGTCAATGTTGACCCATTGTGATGCCCATTGGGGGAAAGGGGTTGTCCCTAACCCATGTCGACCCTATCTATAAAAATGTGTGATTAATTACTCACTGTGCCGTTGGATACAAACCATCCTGTGGATTTGATGAAGCCCATTATCTTGTCTACTGGTGTGCTAGATAGCTCGTCTATGTCGTGAAAGAAGTGTCTCCCTAGGAATCTGTGCCTATTGTGTTGGAGGCTCGGGCAGTGGCATAGGAAGTGGGTTGTGTCCTCAAGAGCTTCCTCATCACCGCAGCCTCTACAAAGTTCTTCTTCCGTCAAGCGTAGTTTCTTCATGTGATACCGCAGAGTGTTGTGCCCCGTTAGGATACCTACGATGATGGAGAGGGATTTCCTATCCTTTCGTATTAAACTCTCGGTTCTTGCTTCATTGAAGCTTGGCCATAGCATTCTAGTAGTATGGCAAGTTTCTAGTGTGGTCCACCTAGCGTTCGCCTCCCTTGTGGCTTTTCTCCCTGCTTCAAGCTTGAGTAAGCAAGGCGGGATATTCACAGAGGGATCGGCTTGTTCTAATACAGCTGCTGAACCTTGTCTAGCTAATTCGTCCGCTTTCTCGTTGCCTGGAATACCTTCATGTCCCGGAACCCAGCAGAGCAATACCTTATGCTGAGTGCCAAGAGCCCTGAGCTCTTCGCGACAGCATTTCACAAGCTTTGATTTTATTTCTGTTGCAGTTAATGCTTTTATAGCTGCCTGGCTGTCGATAAAGAAGGTAATACCTTCAGGTGGTATTGCCCTTATCGCAGTCTCACGGGCTGCCGTTGTCACTGCCAGGACCTCTGCTTGGAAAACACTGCTATGGTCGGGGAGGCGTATCGATTTAGAAATACCCAGCGATTCGGAGAAGACGCCTGACCCCACTCCGGTTTCCATTTTTGAACCGTCTGTAAAAACGGCTATGGATTGTGCATTAGGCACAAGTCCGTCTTTCCATTCCTCTCTGCTGGGATAGGCGCACGAGAATGGTCTTGTGAACTCCAGATATGGTGTTATATAATCAGTGTTTGGTACATAACCAAAATATTTCTGTAGGATCAACGAATGTCCCTTTTCATTCAGTTTCCAGTTTACTGATTGGCTTATTCTCATGGCACTAATGGCGGCTGAAAGTTGTATAAAGATATCGAGCGGCAGCAGATTGAGGATAGCCTCAAGACCTGCGGTTGGAGTTGTCCTCATCGCACTGGTGGTGCCGATACACGCTAGTCTTTGTACTTTCGTGATAGCCTTGAGATAGGTGGCTTTGTTTGTAGCCGGCCACCATACGAGGCTGCCATAGGACAGTATAGGTCTTACTATAGCCGTATACATCCACAGTTTAATTTTGGGGGATGGTCCCCATGTTTAACCAAAAATTCTGCTGCAGGAGTAGAAGGCTATAGTGGCTTTTTTGATTCTCTCAAAAGTGTTCAGTTTCCAATTTAGTTTTTTGTCCAGTATAAGTCCCAGATATTTTGCACTATCAGATATTCTGAGGGGTGTACCGCCAACAGAAGGTGCGACAAACTGTGGTATCTTCCTTTTATTTGTGAATAAAACCAGTTCAGTTTTCTGGGGATTTAAAGAAAGGCCGGAGCTCCGGGCCCAGATATCGAGGGTTTTAAGAGCGCCATCAATTAGTTCAGTGAGTGTTGGAAGGAATCTACCTGTGGCCAATAACACTACGTCATCGGCATAAGCCGTTGTTCTGACGCCACTGTTTCTAAGCTGCATAAGAACCTCATTTAGAACTATGACCCATAGCAGTGGGGAAATTACCCCACCCTGAGGAGTCCCTCTAGAGGCATAAGCTTCTCGTTTTGAGCCCCCAAGTTCGGCTATGATATGTCTTTCTTCGAGCATGCTAACAATCGAGTTTGTAATGGAATTCTCAATGTTAAGCTTGCTCAACGTTCTGCGTACGGCATCCGTTTTGACATTATTGAACGCTCCTTCAATGTCCAAGAAAGCCGCTAGGGTGTACTCTTTTTCGTTTAGGGACTTTTCAATTGTACCCACAACACTATGTAGCGCGGTTTCCACACTTTTACCTTTTGTGTAGGCATGTTGGGCCGGGGATAAGTCTTCCGGGCGTAACCGACTACGAATGTGTATGTCTAACAGTCGTTCTAGTGTTTTCAGTATGAAGGAAGTGAGGCTTATAGGTCTAAAGTCTTTGGCGTTTGTGTGACTTGCCTTGCCAGCCTTTGGTATAAAAATAACCTTCACTTCTCGCCATGTTCTTGGTATATATCCCTGTGTGAGGCTACCAATGTATATTTCTTTTAATACTGGAATGACAGTCTTGGCGGTTCTTTGCAACATAATAGGAATGATTCCATCGAGCCCTGGGGACTTGAAGGGAGAGAAGGATCGGATAGCCCATTCAATTCTGTCCTCTGTAATCAAATCTCCAGGAATGCTCGTTGCCCTAGTAATGTTGGTGCTTGTATCGATGCATGACTGGGTACTGCAACCCGGAAAATGCGTTTTCAGCAGCAGCTTTAAAGAATCTGAACAAGATTCAGTCCAGTTGCCTTCGGGGTCCTTGAGAGATCCCAGGGTTACTGGTTCCCTGGTTAGGATTTTCCTCAATCTCGCGGTTTCTGTAGTGCCCGTTATTTCATCACAGAAATTTTGCCACGATTGGCGTTTGGATCTCTGAATTTCATTCTTGAAGTTTCTCTGACTTGTCTTGTACATTTCCCAGTCAGAGTTCGATTTTGTCCGGTTGGCCGTATTGAGAAGTTTTCTTGTTTCCTTCCTTAAAGCGGCCAGTTTCTTATTCCACCATGGAGGTGATATTTTCTTTTTACGTTTTGCCGCTGGACATGCTATTTCGAATGCCTCTTTGAAAACAGTGACTATTTTCTCGGCTTTCAGGTCGATGTCGTTCGGGCAGTTGAGGTTTCCATTTTGTAAGAGATCCTTTCTTTTCTCAATCTCATTGCTAAAAAGAACCCAGTCGGCCTTTTGTAACAACATAATCCACTGTAGTTTTGCTAGTTGGTGTCACCCGTGTAGGTTCTTGAACTAATTGCTTGCACATATTTTCATTAAACAAACAATCAAGTTCTCTTTTGTATATAACTACTACTGCTCATCCAGACTATGTTAAAATCACCGATTATCATAATTTCTTTATCTTTTAACTCATCCAAAAAGTCATTTATATAATCACAGAATTCCCTGATCGAAGAACTTGGCGACCTATACAATACCACAAACGTTATAGCTTTATTTATCATTGTTATTTCTATAGACAGTAACCATCTTTTTAAATCAATTTGAACCGATTTTAAGAGTGAATATTCCCAACATTTCTTTAGGAATATAACTGCCCCACCAGTATGGGAAGATGTTGTTTCACATCTTATTAAATTGTAGTTTTTAAGTTTTATTTCATGATCCTTTACATTAACCCCGATATGCGTTTCAGACAATGCAATAAGATCAAAATCATTTTCATATACCATGTGTTTGAGTTCACTGAAATTATTTGTTAGGCCCTGAATATTTAAATAAATGCACTGAAAATAATTTAATTGCTAATAATAAGCAACCTTCTCTCTCTCCTTTGCAAGTCTTCTTAAGTATACCGGACAGTTTATATCTCTAGTATCATGACATTGGTCTATTTCTGTATTAAGATTATTAATTGATAGAACGCAGTTTCTGCACTCTTTTTTCTCACTTAGGCACTCTTTTTCACTGTGTTCACCACTGCACTTTGGGCAACATAATTTGTTAGTGCATACTTTGGCTGTATGATTAAATCCCCAACATTTATAGCACCTTCTTAAATTGATATTATTATACACTGCACATTTATTCCAGCCAATGTTAAAACAAGGTTTATTAACCTCCATAATTTCTTTTAATAAAGTACCATCTGTACTGATAATAACATTATATTTTTTATCATCATTGAATTTATTATAACACTTTATAAGCTTCATATTCCCATTGATTTTATTTTGTCTTTTTATAGCATTATCTTCTTTAATTTCTCGATCCACTCCAATTACTACAATCTGGGGGTCTACCAAAGAACGTATATTAACTTTATATTTTTCACCCATCTTTTCTTTGACCTGATCTTCTATTTTCTTACTCGATTCTTCATTTGCATATGGCTTCGTATGCATTGGTGGCTGTTTCTTTCTATTAATTTCTATCCTTTTGGTGTCGTGTTCAATATTTTTTTGTCTGCTTCAGCAATGGATCCTCTTCAATTCTGTGGTAAATCGTTGCATGTAAATTGCATACCTGGGGATGGATCAATGAGTGATGACGACCTAGCACCAGATTCTGATATGGAATTTGAAGACCAACTAAATCCTGTAAATGGTGATAGTGATTGCTTTACAGTAGCTGAAACCGACACAGAGTCTGAACTCCACAATGAAGCCGTCGTTGCCTCAACATCAAAGCAAAAAAAGGAAAGAAAACAAGTATGAAGAAAACTAAAATTTTTTTTTGGGAAAAAGGACACTTGGCCCCATTCGACGAACACAACTTCAAATTTTTGGGAGTTACTGAATTGCCGAAACTGTAAAAGCCTTGAAGACACCAGCAGATTTTTTTTCGTTCTTCTTTACTGATGATGTGATTACATTTATTGTAGAGCAATCAAATATTAAAGCACTTCAAGACGACATAAATAAGCCTGTAAATATTAAAAAAACCGAAATGGAGCAATTTATCGGCATTGTAATTTATATGTCATGTGTCCAGCTACCTTCATCGAGGCATCACTGGGGCAAGGCTGTTGGTCAGCGGAATGTTTTCGAGACGATGACATGCAATAGATGGGAAACCATTAAAAGATTCCTTCATCTCAACAACAATAACGATTTTAAGCCATTTGGGACAGAGGGATATGACAAACTATTTAAGGTAAGACCCCTTTTAGGCTGCTCATTCCAAAGGATTAGTTTTTAGCCGTGGATGAACAAATAATACCCACTAAGTGCCGCCACGAACTTAAGCAATACAAAAACATCAGCCTGCCTGCAGTAGATCAGATCGAGGAACGGATACGGAATCGATTAGTACGCCAAAACGAAAGCGTATCTCCCAATAAGCCAATACATGTATTGGCTTATTGGGAGATACATGTATTGGCTTATTGGGAGATACTCATCCCTGTCCAACTACAATAAGTTATTGCTATACAAGCAAGTTCTAAAACCAGTATGGACCTACGGGCTCCAATTGTGGGCATGTACATGCCAAACAAACTTACAAAAAATTCAGGTTTTTCAAAATAAAGTACTAAGGAACATAGTTAATGCACCTTGGTACATACGCAACGCCGATCTGCATAGGGATCTAAATGTTGAAATGGTTGAGGATGAGGTTAAGAAGGTTGCTCGGAGGCATAGAAATCGGCTTCTCAACCACGTAAACACAGAAATAACAGAACTTTTAAATAATGACAATGTAATCAGGAGACTGAGACGGATTAAACCTCTTGATCTGTAAGATTTAGCTAGGGCTAAGAAATTAGGTATTAATTTCAAACAAAACAAGTTTAAAAATCCGACAAACGGCGGATTTATCTCTTTAAATTCATTAAACTATTCAAAATATAATTTGCTGATTAGTCGTACGACTAGGTGCAATCTTTTTTCGGGATGGCTTATGCCAGTCCCCCGGGAGTTTTTTTAGATGAGTTAAAGTCCATCACTATTGCAGAAGCATCCCTCGCGTATAGCTCTGCAATGTCTTTCGATGATTTTTTACTTCCAGCGAATTCCCAACACGAAAAAAAAAAAAAAAAAAAAAAAAAAACGAAAGCGTCCCGCAAGACATCAAGATCTTCCCCTGCAATCCATAAGAAGGGATAATGTGGGCCATTTTCCCAAATGACAGAAGAATCGGCAAATATGCCAAAATAATTGCCCATTTCGATCATATACTTTCTGTGAGAAATGTGAAGTATATTTATGTTATAACGAAAAAAGAAACTAATTTACTCAGTTCCATCTAAAATAGACAAAGTGTCTTTCTTTTTTTTTTGCATTTTTTTTTATGTGATATTATGAATTATGTTGTTTTTGTTTTTAATATTTTTTACGTGATATTTACTTGAATTGAATTGTTTTTGATTACCTATTTTTTTTTTAATTTAATATGCTTTCGATTAGCTTTAATTTTTTCTTTAATTTCTTTTTTCAGAACTTTTTTCTTTATAATTATAAAATGAACTATTGCGTTTTTGTTTTTTATTTATTATTATGAAATATGATGCATTTTTTCAATCACCAAAGGTGCTAAAAATTTATACTAATGAAGTCTTAATATTCCCATTTTCAGTTAATCAATGTAACCCTTAATGCATACGAAGCAGAATAAATCTAAAACAATCGATTATTAATTTTTTTTTTTCTATTCGGGAAGTTTCATGCAGTAGAGGGTTAAACAAACAAAAAAATCCTTATATTTACGCGCACTATATACAAACTTAACTAATGGGCTTCTTTACCGTCTTTTCGCAAAAATTAAATTTATATCAATATTCTTCGCAATGGTCCCCTCCCCTTTTTAGATTTCTTTTACTGATATAGGTACACCAATGAAATAAGTACAAAATGACTCACCCTTTTATATCAGCAACTGGCGACGTTGTGGCCACAGCATCCAGGTTGCGTATTGTACTGCTTCTTGTCGTAGTACCTGTATCACTTGGGCTTAATTTCACTATTAGCGCATATAAAAGTAAAATGAATCTATTAAAATTTTACCCTACGTAATCTACTCTACCGAAATATATATTTAACGAAAATTTAAGGATTTTTCCTATTTTTAACATACTATTTACAAAAAAAAACTGACTGATGTACTTTAAACAAACATGTAAGATAAAATAAAAATAAAAAATTGCTTCGCCGCTACTGGACTTGAACCGGTGCTTGCTTAATAGAGCGTTACGTTTCTGTCACCGTTACTTTACTTTTTACTTTTAAATTTATTTTTATTCATATTATTCATTAAACTTATATCCTAGACAAAAACGATTAAATCTAATTTAAAGCTAACATTTATCTTAATTCTAGCTTACTGGCTCTTAGCGAGCGCTCTAAACTTAGCTATATCCTTAAAATTATTGCCTTTCGGCCTTAAATCTATCTATATTTAATTTGTTTTGTTTTTTTATTCTTCAAGAAACTTTAGAAAACTTGAATTCTTTATTTATGTTATTTTATTTAAAAACTACTTAACTGGAGTCTCGGTAGCACTTACATGTTGGCTGGCCCAGTCCCTCCCAAGGACCCCCTACTCTAACCTAAACCTACCAGCTTAATATCTAGCTTAAAACTAAGGAGGATGCTACGTAAGTAGCGCACCGGCCCGGGAGAGCGTATCCACCCTCACCTCTTCCTCAAGCCACCAAAATTCGGTGAACTGCTTTGCCGTCTCGACCCTGTCCCATTCCGCAATTGCGGTACTAAAACGGAGGAGCTCCTGAGCGTTGGCGGCGTACCCGTCGTGGATGAGCCGCTTATCCTTCGCACCGCGGTGGTACAATACCGGCACACCATCTTTTGTCTGGACTAACCCTTTCACGTCCACATGAAGAAATGCCTCAGGCGGGATAAAGCCAGACCGAAGCGTACTCTCGTGGTACATTAAATTGGGGTAGTAATCCCCTGAGATCAGGTTATTATCACTGGCCATCGCCCTTGCAACGTGCCTCCGAATCACCTTAATAAGGAAATTGTCAATCCTGTTCAGTTGAGCCCCATTGTATAGGGTCCTGTTGGGATAATATTTTATGTACCCTGATTCAGGAGTTCTAAACAACCCTAGACAGGCCCTGAGACATAGTCTCTCAAACACCCGAATCTTTTCCATATAGGACGGCGCTATATTGAACCACATGGGACAGCCGTAAGCGATGATGGGCCTTATAATGGCCACGTAGCAGATGACCTTCACCCTGGATTCAAGTTGACAGTCCGAGCGTAGGCCCCCTTGGCCCCAGCAAGACAAGCATCTATATGTTTGTCAAAATACAGATAGTGCCCATGTTCTGTAACTCATGCGATAACTCTTCGCATCGAAAACCTAGGAACAAAACATTCCGCTATTTATCGCATCTGGAAAACATTCGTGTTCTCTAACTCTATGCGAAAACTATTCTGTAGCTACTTTTTATTTCATGGGAAAATTGGAAAGATTTCCCAAAGCTGTCAAAATACTGCAAAACAAAACAATACAAATTTATTAAAAATTATTTTCAGTAAGTTTTATCGTTATTTTTAAAAATGTTTGGCTTTGCACTAATTTTGAGTGAAGAACACGACCGGCGTAACATGTTACGGATACAAAGGCGTGAACTACGAGATAGCACAAACCCATCTGAAATGCCGGAAGCAAGATTTCGGGAGCTATATCGTTTTTCCCGTGGTACAGCTCGGATACTTATTGACGAGCTAAGTCCACATTTGTGGAATTGGCAAAGGAATACATTTATTCCAATTCCGATTCGGGTCTGTGCTGCATTACATTTTTTTGCAACTGGGTCCTTTCAGAGAGATGTGGGCCAAGATTTTTCTGCGGCTATTAGTAGGACTATGGTTTCTCGAGTGGTTTCGGAAGTAGCTGATGTTTTGCAAAATAAAATGATGTCCAAATACATCAAGTTTCTAACCCCTCAGGAATACGATGAGTTAAAGCAAAAGTAAGTACATTGTACATGGCTTACATCTTTTATAAATCAATTGTTCACGAAAATTAATTATCAGATTTTATGAAATGAGTGGATTCCCAGGGATCATTGGAGCAGTTGATTGTACCCACGTTCGGATTAGGAGGCCTAAGGCAGACGTAGAAAATTGCTACTTAAACCGTAAGGGTTACCATTCAAAGAATGTACAATTGGTAAATGTACATAATGTGACATTTGTTATAATATAACAATGAAAATTATGTTCGTACCCAAATTTCAGATATGTGATTACAATCTAGTGATTTTAGGAGGATTTGCAAGGTTTGGTGGTGCTGCTCATGATGCATACGTATGGGAAGCATCACAAATAAACGCACTATTAGAGCAGCGATATGAAATGAATAATGGAAGTAGTGCTTGGTTATTAGGTAATTTTTACAGTGTTTCTGAGAGCATTAATTGCATATATTACATAATTCGAATGTTATTTAAGGTGATTCCGGATATCCTTTGCGTCCATGGATTATTCCGCCTTATCGATCTTCATCCACCGAAAGTGAACGTAGATTTAATACCGTCCACGCGCAAGCAAGAAATTGCATAGAGCGACTGAATGGCGTATTAAAGTCCGTCTTCCGGTGTCTGCAAGTCGCACTAAGAACGACTCCCCAAACAGCAGGGAAAATTATTAATGCATGTATTTATTAATGCATAATTTTCGACTTCATTAAGACTACGAGTTGTGGGAAGACAGTAACGTATTGGAAGAAAATAGATCAATTAATATCGATGAGGAAGTTGTATAAC
Organism: Cheilosia vernalis; assembly: GCA_949126925.1. Taxonomy (NCBI): domain Eukaryota; kingdom Metazoa; phylum Arthropoda; class Insecta; order Diptera; family Syrphidae; genus Cheilosia; species Cheilosia vernalis. The sequence continues at coordinate 51,003,273 of OX421358.1, forward strand.
CCCAACATTCATCGAGGCATTTGCGCATAAGGAGGAACAAAGTGGGAGCAGCCTATTCGCTATATTGCTTCTCTCCTAATATACCCAGTATCTGATCAGACTTCGCAAATATTTTATTGTTTTGTGCTTCGATCTTGTTCAATTTTAGCATCATTTCGGCATGAAGATGTTTTGCTTCATCCATTGCTTTGCGGAAGCCTGAATTATTTTTAATTTTGCCTTTTTCAGCTTTAATGGTGGTGGCAATGGTAATAGGTATAATTGGTTCCTAACAAAAAAATAAATGTCAGATAAATTGAAACAGTCTGTAAATATTTGTCTACTTACTACTGCGACTCCTGACTCTGGGGAGAAAAGAATCGCCGTCTATAGCATCCGTCATGATTTTTAAAACTTCCTCCTCAAAATCGTTAAGCAAACGTGGAGCGTCTACAATGCTTCCACCACCCGCCTTATTCATAAAATTTCTGCGGAGATTCCATCCAACACTGTTAAGAAACGAAATTAGTCTATGAAATAGAAAAAACAAACATGCACAAACTTTCTTCCTCTGCTCCACAGATTTATTGCTAGTGCCCATCGAATTGAGTTTAGAAGAGAGCTTTTCCCAATTAGCCTTGTTTTTGGTGTTGGCATTGACGCCTAAATGCTGGCCTCTGGCAAATTCCAAATTAGCAGCCATAAATTCCACTAGCCTTTCCTTTTGAATCTTGGATATTTTTGAACCCCTCTACAAAACAAAATTCTTGTTATTTAAGTTTTTTTTATATATATTTCTTACTTTTTGATTTTCAGCCATTTGAATTTTTGTTTCTAATACTTTATTACCGCAAGCTTTGTGTTTCGTGATAAAATTCGACAGTTGAAGTGAATATTTTATCGCTCTCATAATTACAGAACTTGAATATATCACATATTTCCAGGGGTTTCATATCGAAATGTTTCGTGTGATATAGTTTTCGATTCACACAGTTACAGAACGCAGAATGTGATATTATGAAATTTTGTTTCGATTCATATCGTTTTTGTGATAAATATTTCGATGCGATAATTACAGAACATGGGCACTGGTCGAGCCATATGCCAAGATACCTGACCACGGTTTTCACCGCCAAAGGCCGCCCCTGTTGTCCAATAATTATTAATTTTCTCCTTTTTCTTTTTTCTGGTATCCCCAGAGGCCCCAGCCAATGGAGTTTTGGTGCTCATGTTCTGTAATTATCGCATCGAAATATTTATCACAAAAACGATATGAATCGAAACAAAATTTCATAATATCGCATTCGATTGTTTCCGATTTTTGGAAATTGATTTTCAACTTCTAATCATCGCAATACCTCTTAATTTGTTCGAAGTCACGTTGCAGAAGGATGTTGATGACCTCGATTTTTGGTCCTGACCTGTACGCCACTAAATCGTCTGCGTACGCTATAGCATGTCTGAGGGAACCCACCAGATCACTTGTGTAAATATTAAACAGGACCGGAGAATTCACTGCTCCCTGTTGTAAGCCGTTTTTTATTTCGAAAACCCTGCTCGAAATTACGTTACCAGCTTTGTCAACGAACTTCTTTCCCTTAAGCATGTCATAAATCATATACAGCAGAGGTTTTTGAATGCCCAATCTGGTCAGCTTAAAGAAGAGTCCCTCCAACCATCGAAAGAACGCACTTGGTCGTACTGCTCCAGCTGCGTCTGCTCGTTCGGGATCCGTATTACGGCGGCAAGTCCGTAGTGATCACTATCGTACTCGACCGTTCGTAAACAGTTCCGCGTGCTTAGATCAGTGTTTGTAAGTTCTAGTCTTTCGTCAACTAGCGCCAAGTCCAAGAAAGAACCATCTCTAGGGAAAGACGGGATATCCGTCGCGTACAATTCGATTTTGTTCTCAATCATATTATGACGCCACCAGTCGTGTAACTGGTTGCCTCTAGGGTTTGGAGTATCATTTCCCCATGCTGCATGTTTAGCATTGATATCTCCGCCCAAAAAGAATAATTATCTTCCGATTGAAGCTCTAAGCAACGAACAAGCGTCTCGATCTCATTTAAAAATTGAATGCGTTGAGGGGAATCATGTGCGTAAAGCGACACCACATACACCCGCTTCTGGCTATTGAGGGGAATGCATACGATACATGCTTCCAACACCTGAAACCTGCGCACGTCCCCGCTATATATGACCTTATGGCGCAAGCCTTTGCGTACTAAGATAGCGACACCGCCTCCCTGTGTGGAGCTGGGCCGGTCTCTTCTAACTACACGATAATTTCTATAGCCCAATTTGTGCTTCGGATTTAGCTTAGTTTCGCTAACCAGAAGCACATCTGGCTTTTCGGCTTCCAACAGATTCGAAAGATTGTTCCTTCTCTCGATCCGAATAAGTGAATTAACATTCACCGCAAGGATCTTCAAGTTTACCTCGTCCAGCGTACCCATCATATTCATGGCGCGGCAGACTCGGCAAACAGTGTCGAATAGATAACGTCTATTCGAGCCGCTTGCTCATTTAACTGTTTCTGGAAATTGTCGATCTTTCCGTGCAATGACAGAAGGATCGACTTCAAATCCAGATCCGCTTCCGGTGTAGGAACCTTCGACGCACTTTTTGTTATTGTGCTACCCGGTCCAGTTACCATTTGGGCAAAGGACACATTGGGTGCAACAAAATTAGAGAACGAGCGACTCTTTCGACCATTCTCTTCTACAGACCTCTGTTTTCGAGCCTGCACATTCTGTTTCACCTGCTAATACTTAGGACATCCCTTGAAATTAGCAGGATGTCCTGAGCTGTTGCAGAGCACACACGAGAGCTGGCCTCGATCTTCAACTCTATCTGTACCTAAGGCACATTCCCCATGTTTGTGGTCCTTATTGCACTTGACGCAACTGAACTGCATATGGCAGTTAGCTGCGGCGTGCCCGAACCTCTGGCAGCGCATACATTGAAGTACACGATCTGACTTTTTTAATTTTTCCCAACGTACCGCATGATAGTACAGGAATCAGATCCTTTTCAGACTATCGATTTTGCTGTCAGGTGTTAGTTGCACCAAAAAGAATGACAGTTTGCGGTTACCACCCCTGTCCGCAGGCGAGGCAAACGGCTTGACCCCCACGAACTTAAGGTCGTCGCACTCATAATTCTTGAGCTCCTTTTCAAGCTCCTCTATTTTAATATTAGGGTCGATACCCTTAAGCAGCACCGTTTGCCGTTTTTCTCCTTTTGGAGTGTACGTAAAGTACTCTGTCTCTGCTTTCTCCAGAGCCGTGCGTACTTTTTTGTGCTCCTCCATATTTATGCACATAATAATGTGTTTAGTGGCGTTGTTGCTTCTGCTGCTGTTGTTGTTGCTGTGGCAGCGGCTGTTTTTGTGCCGGCTGCCTTCGCTGTTGTTGTTGTTGCTGCTGCGATTGCTGCGGCTTTTTGATTTGTATTTGTTGCTGCTGTATTTGTTGTTGCTGCTTCTGCAGTTTTGTTGTTGTTTGTACTGTTGCTGCTCAGCCTGTATTTGTTTCAGCTTTTGTTGTTGCTGTTGCAGTTTCTGCTGGCGCAACTTTTCTCTCTTTTTTTTTTGTTGTTGTTCGTCTTCCTCTTCGGCGGACAGTAATTCTTGGAAGGAATTACCTTCGCCCTTGTACCGGCCCTCACCCCCTTCGGACTCGTACGAGTAGCTGAGTCCATCGGTATCATCGTCGCCTTCTGTCTCTGGCGCAGATAAGGTTGCGCGTGACGTCATCGCTTCCTCTGTTGCCTTGGATTTCCTCTTGTGTGAGAGGTTTAGTACTGGTTTCAGTTTGCGTCGTCGTTTTTCGCTTTTTGCTGTTGTTGTTGTTAGTGCTGCGGCACTTGTTGTTGGCACCTCTATTGATGCCACGGTGGTTGTTGTTGGTGCTGCTACTGCTGCTATAGTTGTTGTTGTTGCTTTGCCTTCTTTGGTCAATCGTTTTTGCAACGGGGCATAACCTTGCGGGACCTTCGGCTGGCCGGTGTCCATCGCGTGATTGCCTTGCGGCACTTCCACTATTTGGTGTTTAATGCACTTTTGATTAAAAAAAAAAAAGGTTTTCCCCCACTGAGACTTGAACTCGACTCCTCTTGCGTCAGAGTCGATGCTACGCACAACTGATCCAAATGGCTTATTGGATTTCAGTATCCAAAAACACTATTTCTAACTTTCACTTTCGCTTTCACTGCCTCACTAACCAAGCTCGAACCAAGTCGTCTGATCACCACGGATGCTGAAGAGCGACTCCGAACTGTCACCGTTAACGCTTGCACCACGTAGTGGTTCCTGATTAGGATTTCCAAGTACCGCTTTTGTATCGCTTGGCTAATTGTGGCAAGTATTTCAATTTGCTTATCACGGATTTTGGTTGGGATACCGAATGCCATAAGTTTGCTACCACTTTGTAGAATTATGACGGTCAACCTTTTTTTTTGCAGGTAGTGTAGTGCGACACATTCGAAATTAACTTATTTCGTAACAGATTTTCCAATGTGTGTATGTTCGGAACATCAAAAACATGAAAATGTTGGTTTAATTAAATGAAAACACTCAGTAACCCTGAGAGATAAATAAACTTTATAAACAATTTGAATAACAATTGTATTTCAGAAAACTCACGTCGAATCCGACGTTGGCGACGGTCACATTAGAGCAGGCCCTGTAGATCGAAAGTAAACTCGAGAAGTATTTCGCTATTACATCTTTGGAAATTATTGATTATTTACCCTCGCCTGGCTAGGCTATTGCGCCTTGCAGGGGCGGATGGGCAGCATCATAGCGGCCCGGGAAATAATACTTCTCGGCCCTTTTTTAATTTGTCGATATGGCTAAAATATGCATGTGTTACGCATTTTGCGTTTGAAATTAATAGAGCATTGGTTTATTACAGATTTTTGAATCAGATTATATTTAGGTAGGTATCTACTATCCAAAAAAACACTATTTTATTAAAAAATTCCGGACTCCCAGTCAAGTACATTAATACAGAAACATACAACAAGTTTGAAGTCTTTTTATTCCAAGTACAGAAATTCGGTTTTTTTACAAACGATTAGAAAACTTAAAACTTAATAAAAATTCTTTAAACACAACATTTAAAAAAAGAAGGTATTATGTAAAAAATTAACTCTTTTAACAATCTATTTAATAACTTGCTTTGCTGCATAAGCATATCTATAATGTTATCAGAGTCAATATTATATTGTGGTGTGGAATGTATCGTGTAACCTAAAATGGTGAAGTGAAAACAACCCCTTAGTCACCAAACAAGTTCCACCCAAGTGTCACTTCCGATTGGAGACTGGAACCCACTGAACCTTGTTCTAGAACCACTTAGAATTAGCTAGAAAGTTCTCGTCAGATGGCGGAGCGGGTATAAAAGGACAGCTTTTAGAAGAGGGCGAGACAGTTGATTTATAACAGTGATTGGTTAAAGTTCGAGATAGTAATAGTTTGTGAAGATAAATAAGTGAAAAGTAATAGAGTAAATTAAGTGATTGGTTTGAAACGTTGAAGAATTGTTTAAGTAATAGTGTTCTGGTACTTAATAAGTGAAATATTAGAATAGTCGATAAAAGTTTAATAAAAGTGAATTTTATTAGAGAAGTTAAACGGAATAGTGTTTTATCTTTACGAATCCCTGCCTGAATGTAACATTGGTGTCAGAAGTGGGATAAAACTTATTCTGTGCTAAGTGTCTAAGTAAGTGTAGTTAAAAAAAAAAAAAAAAAAAAAAAGTGAATTTGTGATTTTTTTGAAATTACAAGAGACAAACAAAATGGGTCGTGTATTGCTACATCTAAGCATACCCCAATTGAAAAGTGAACTAGAAAAGCGGAATCTCTCCACAGCTGGAGGGAAAAGTGACCTCATACTTCGTCTGCAGGAAGCTGTCCAAAACGAGGGAGAAGATCCAAAAACCATGCTATTCGACGTGTCAGAAGAACAAGTAAGTACAGGCGTTGACATTAGCTCTATGATGGAATTACTTCTTGCGAAGATGGAAGAACAGAAATATTCTATGGAATCTAAGTTCGCAGAACAGAAAAATTCTATGGAATCTAAGTTCGCAGAACAGAAAAATTCTATGGAATCTAAGTTCGCAGAACAAAAGAATTCTCTAGAACAACAGAAAAATTCTATGGAATTGAAGTTCGAAGAGCAGAAGAATTCCATGGAATTGAAGTTCGCAGAACAGAAGAATTCTCTAGAAGAACAGAAAAATTCTCTTGAAGATCAGACAAATTCCATTGTCGCCGCACAAAAAGATGCAGTGGAAGAATTTAAGAATGTTCTAGATGTAAAAATCGACGCAATTGATGAAAAATTAAACGAGCATGAAACAAAGTTTGAGGAAATTAACAAAACGTTTCAAAAACACGAGACAAACATCGAGAACATAGCTAAAGAGCTCGGAACAAACATCAAGAATATAACTAAAGAGCTCGAAATAGTCAAGAAACAGAAGGCTCGGGAATATTCTGCTGACTGCCCAAGAAAGAAGGAGATGCAGCCACCCGTTTTTGATGGTCAAACATCATGGCCGATTTATCGGAGACAGTTCGAAGCAGCTGCAACGACCAATGGATGGGACAACCAGGATAAGTCGATTGCATTAACGCTCGCATTACGAGGTACAGCTGCAGAATTGCTTCAAACTATCTCCGAAGAAAAACAACGCGACTACGAGACTTTGGTGAAGGCTATTGAGATGCGATTTGGTGACGACCACATGCAGCAAGTGTATAGGGTGCAACTGCGCAGTAGAATCCAGAAGAGGGGAGAAACACTCCAGCAACTGCAAGCTGATATCGAACGGCTAGCGCACTTGTCTTATCCCAATGCCGGCGAGGATGTCATCAATGAAATGGCTATTGAGGCATTTACACAAGCCATAAAGGACAGACAACTGCAGATGGCTCTACGAATGGCTGGAAAGAGAACTCTTCCTGAGGCACTGGCATTTGCCTTAACCATGAAAGCTGCTGACCAAGCATCTCAAGGATTTCACCGCGTGAGAGAAATGACATCTGTTGAATGTTCGTGCCAGAGAACAGAAGTAGTAGACCGTAACAGTTCTCGAAGGGGACCGATCCGTTGCTGGAACTGCAACAAAATTGGACATCTACAACGACAGTGCAGAGCCGAAAGTAAACAGGGCAGTTGTCCACATTGCAGAGCTAGGAACGAGGAGGCGTTTGAGCGTTCGACGGATGAAACATCACAAAGCCATCAGTCGGGAAACGAGTAAGAACCAACTTCGCGGGGCAGAAGCTGGTTTCTGGAATCGACGCCCCCAGGACCACAATTCAGGTTTCCCAGACCAAACGATGTAATAGAAGCTTGACAGTGGAAGCCCATATCGGCCAGAAAAAGTATGTGGCCACCATCGATACAGGTGCCACCGCTTCCATAGTCAGAAGGGACATCGTTCGCCAATCCTGGCTGCACAACACCAGCAGCTACTGTCTGAAAACAGCAACTGGAGCAACAGCAAAGGTGTATGGTGAGGTACTCTTGACGATAAACCTTGCAGGAATAGTCTTCTCCCATGCATTCTTAGTGGCTGATATATGTGACGAATGCATCATCGGAATCGACTTCATGAAGACGCATGATATAGTACTCGACATCGGTTTGCAAGTTATAAAGTACAAGAACGTTGAGATTCCGATGGTTTACGGGAACGAGAACGTCGCAGCTCTACGGACAGTTGTAAGTGAGGACGAAATATTACCACCTTCGTCAGAGACAGTTATTTGGACGAAGCTGGAAGGTGATCCTGGGAGCCACCGATTCTACCTAGTCGAGTCACATCCAGAAAATTATTATCAGAGCTATATTGTCGGAAAGATGCTGGTTGAACCCAAAAACAACATGGTTCCCGTTCGTGTCCTCAATGTGGAACACAAAAGCGTGAAACTAAAGCAAGGAGAAGTGATTGGAAAGTGCGTACCAATTACTGCGGTCACAAAGTTGTCCAATGCAAGTGATGTGAAACCGGTTAGACCAACGGAGATATCGGAAATGAAAAAGAATATACTCGAAGAGTGCGAGCTGGATCAGGAGCAGCGGTCCATGGCAGGTAGTTTAATCAACGAGTTCGCTGATATATTTGCTTCGCAGAACAGCGAGTATGGCCGAACACATCTCGTACAACACCGAATCGACACCGGAGATGCGAGACCGATTCGTCAGCCTCCCCGACGACTACCATTGGCTAAGCAGACGGAGGTTGCAGAAATGGTTTCGACGATGGAAAAGGAAGGACTGATTGAAAGCTCAAAAAGTCCGTGGGCATCGCCGGTCGTCCTGGTCAAGAAGAAAGACGGAAGTACGAGATTCTGCGTGGACTATCGCCAACTCAACAACGTCACCAAGAAGGATAGCTACCCCCTTCCAAGAATTGACGACACCCTGGACACACTATCTGGAGCCAAATGGTTTTCGACTCTCGATCTGAAGAGTGGCTACTGGCAAGTGCAGATCCATCCAGAAGACCGCGAGAAAACAGCATTCACAGCAGGAAACGGCCTTTGGCAGTTTACAGTAATGCCATTTGGACTGTGCAATGCTCCAGCTACCTTTGAACGTCTAATGGAGCGCGTTCTGCTGGGACTAACGTGGAAAACCTGCTTGGTCTACCTGGACGATGTCATCGTAGTAGGAAAAACATTTAACGAACATCGAGATAACCTTAAGGAGGTGTTCCAAAGGCTACGAAGTGCGCAACTAAAACTTAACCCGAAGAAGTGTTCCTTATTTAGACCAGAAGTGAAGTACCTCGGGCACATCATCTCTTCCAAAGGAGTCAAGACTGATCCGGAGAAGGTCGATGCAGTGAGAAACTGGCCGGTACCTAAAGACAAACACCAACTGAGAAGCTTCCTGGGACTTGCGACCTATTACAGACGATTTGTAAAGGACTTTGCCAGGATCGCAAAGAGCTTGCATCAACTGACAGAAAAAGGCAAACAATTCAGATGGTCAGGTGAGTGCGAAAAGAGCTTCAAGGAACTTAAACAACAGTTGTGCAACGCCCCCATACTAGCGTACCCCACCCCTGGGAAAACATTTATTGTGGATGCAGACGCTAGTAATGTGGGAATTGGAGCCGTCCTTTCCCAGGTGCACGATGGCCAAGAGAAAGTAGTTTCCTACTTCAGCAAAGTTCTCTCAAAGCCAGAAAGGAACTACTGTGTTACCAGGCGCGAACTCCTTGCTTTGGTATTGGCGACAAAACATTTCCATAAGTACCTTTATGGGCGGAAATTCATCCTCCGCACAGATCATGCATCTTTAAAGTGGCTGCTGCACTTTAAGAATCCTGAAGGCCAAGTCGCAAGGTGGATCGAACGGCTGCAGATGTACGACTACGAAATACAACATCGAAAGGGAAGTCTTCACTCTAATGCAGACGCTCTCTCACGTCGACCGTGCAAAGCAAATTGCAAACATTGCTTACGACACGAGGAAAAAGATGTCGCGTCCGTTCAAAGGGTGAGAGCTATGCCCATTGGTGGCTGGAGTGTGCGGGAAATACGGGAGGCTCAAAGGGAAGATCCGGATATCGAACCGATTATCGCCTGGAAGGAGCATGAGGGAAAACCAGACTGGCAGGAGATATCAAATAGGAGCCCCGAGCTGAAGGCATACTGGGCGCAGTGGGACTCCCTTCACGTACAAGACGGCATTCTAAAAAGAAGATGGGAAAGCCCGGATGGAAAGTCGTTCGTAATGCAGCTTGTTGTACCCAGGTCAAAAGTTATGGAAGTGCTCAGGGAATTGCATGATGGAGTGTCTGGAGGCCACTTGGGAATCAATAAAACGCTCGAAAAAGTGCGGGAACGCTTTTACTGGATTCATTCAAGGGAGGACGTTGAAACTTGGTGCAGGAAATGCGTTACATGTGCGGCCAGCAAAGGTCCGAGACTGAAAGTCCGTGGCAAAATGCATCAATACAATGTTGGAGCCCCTTTCGAAAGAATAGCAGTTGATATTGCGGGACCGTTTCCTGAAACAAACAATGGCAATCGTTACATCCTCGTTGTTATGGACTATTTCAGTAAGTGGCCTGAAGCATTTGCTATCCCAAATCAAGAAGCTAAAACCGTGGTGGAGCAAATCGTCAATAACTGGGTAAGCAGATTCGGTGTACCAATGGAACTGCATTCAGACCAAGGACGGAACTTCGAGTCGAAGATTTTCCAAGGAGTGTGCCAGTTACTCGGGATTCACAAGACAAGGACAACCCCGCTTCATCCACAATCAGATGGGATGGTGGAGCGCTTCAACAGGACACTGAATGAACACCTCTCTAAGGTCGTTGGCGAAGACCAGAGAGACTGGGATAAGCAGATTCCCATGTTTTTATTGGCTTATCGAGGAGCAGTGCATAACACCACAGGACATACTCCATCTGAAATCTTATTTGGTCGAACAGTCCGCCTACCTAGCGAGTTGATGTTTGGATATCCATGCGAAGAGCCCAAGAAGGAGGAGGAATACGTTACAGACCTCAGGGATATCATCAGGGACGTGCATCGAGACACTAGGGATAAGATTAAGATAGCCAGTGACCGCATGAAAACGAGGTACGATACCAAAACGACAACTAAAGGATTCCAGGAAGGAGATCTGGTATGGCTATATAACCCTCATCGAAGGAAAGGGTTATCGCCTAAGTTGCAACAAGACTGGGAAGGGCCCTATGCAATCGTAAAGCGCATCAACGACGTTGTCTATCGCATCCAACGAGGAAGAGGCAAGCTGAAAGTCGTTCATGTGGATCGTCTTCATCGTTATAATGGTGAAAATGTTAACGAGTTTGTTCGGGACGAACAAGTTTAAGAGGGGGACATTGTGGTGTGGAATGTATCGTGTAACCTAAAATGGTGAAGTGAAAACAACCCCTTAGTCACCAAACAAGTTCCACCCAAGTGTCACTTCCAATTGGAGACTGGAACCCACTGAACCTTGTTCTAGAACCACTTAGAATTAGCTAGAAAGTTCTCGTCAGATGGCGGAGCGGGTATAAAAGGACAGCTTTTAGAAGAGGGCGAGACAGTTGATTTATAACAGTGATTGGTTAAAGTTCGAGATAGTAATAGTTTGTGAAGATAAATAAGTGAAAAGTAATAGAGTAAATTAAGTGATTGGTTTGAAACGTTGAAGAATTGTTTAAGTAATAGTGTTCTGGTACTTAATAAGTGAAATATTAGAATAGTCGATAAAAGTTTAATAAAAGTGAATTTTATTAGAGAAGTTAAACGGAATAGTGTTTTATCTTTACGAATCCCTGCCTGAATGTAACAATATAAAATATCATTTTCGCAAGCCATTAACATAAAAGCATCCAAATTGTTATTCGACATTGAATTCCGCAATCTATTTTTAATGTATCTTAACTTGGAAAAACTTCTTTCACATTGCACTTGATTTATTGATAGTGTTAATAAATATTTGTAAGCATTTCCTAGTGCGGAATATGCCTCACTGTACATATTGTACTTTTGAATTACTGAATAACAGCAAATTGCACATTTACGACAAGATTTACATTTTTTATTAATAACATCAAAACCCCCATCTCTTTCAAAATCATCGTTGATTTCTTCATCAGTTTCATCTGTATCAATAACTGTAACATTACTCTGAAATTGTTTATTACTCTCCTCATTTGATGTTGCCGAAACTTTAAATTTATCCCAACTTTTCGCGAAACTAACCAATTCTTCCTGCAGATTTTCTTTTGTAATACTTGGGTAGTAGTTTTCTAGCAGTTCACACAATTTTTTAAAGCTATCTGATGGTACTCCTTGTTTAACTTCATCAAAATTTGTTGGAGACAATAAGGCAATGTCTTTATAAAGCTCACCATTATTCTTAAATCTACATTCTATAGAATTTATAATTTTATCCAAAATTCTATTATGGGTTTCAACTTCATAGTTTTTTCTGCTATCTTTTATGGGACAATCTTCCGCCAATTCTCCAGCCATTTTCTTCCTTTTTCTTATTCTTTTTTCGGGAAAGGAAATTGGTATGTCGATGTCGATTTCTTCACGGCTGTCAATTTCATATTGTGCCCATGCAATGAACATTTGCGTTGATTTTTCAATATCACTCATGTCGCGACTTACGGACTTTAATTGTAATGTACAATTCATAATCATTTCGTGGCATCTTAGTAAGTCTAATCCGCTAGTTTGCAAATATTTCGAGACTGGACCAATAATTGAAAATAATTTTGTAAAAATTTGAGCCGTTAATAGCATTTCATAATCTATAAATTGTGTGAGCATGGTAGAGGCCTTAACACGGACATCTGGTGACATGTTTTCAGACAATTTTATATCGTGTAATGCTAATAATACATCGATGTAAAGAGCATTGGCGTGATTTTTGTAATTTCCAAATATTTTCTTCAACGCTGCTTCTTTTGCCCACCAACGAGTTTCTCCAATTACTTGTAATTTCTTTTTTTTGGCCTCTATAGATGTGCTTTTCCAAATATTTGTTCTTTGGTAGGATTCTTTGAAGAAAATTGCAATGGAATTTAATAAGGTAAATAAAGACGCTGCATTTATTGTTATTTTGACGGTGTCGGAAACAACTAGGTTCAGGATATGGCTGTAACAACACACATGCAATTGACTAGGTGTATTTTCAGACATCCATTTAGAGAAACCATTGTAAGCTCCTTGCATATTTGCTGCACCATCAGTGGCATTAGAGACGCATTTTTTTAGTGGAATATTTAATGATGAAAATTCTTTTTGAATGAGGTTAAACATACCTTTCCCGGTAGAGTCTGTACAAGTGTACAACTTACAACGGAAACCAGTCTTTCATAGATTTCACAACTCAAAACATACCTTATTACAATTGAACATTGATCTTGAACGGAAATATCTTGTGTAGTGTCCAATCGCACAGAAAATATTTCTGCTTTTTGGACTTCTTCCAGAATGGATGTTTTGATCAATTCTCTTATGATTTGCAATATTGAATTTAAAGTTGTTTTAGATATTAAGCTTACGAATGATCCAGATATACGTTGTTGTCCTTTTTAAGGTTCCGTACCCAAAGGGAAAAAACGTAACCTTATTAGTTTCGCTCGGATGTCTCTCCGTCTGTCTGTCTGTCTGTCTGTCTGTCTGTCTGTCTGTCTGTCTGTCCGAACCCACTAAGCCAATTTTGTTACCAGGTCTATCTCAAGAACCGATTGACATAGGAGGCTAAAATTTACTCACAACATCCGGTGTAACCTCTAGTTAAACGACAAATACCAATGGAAGGAATACATCGATTAGTTTTGGATTAATTAGTAATCTGGTGAAAAAAATATTTTCATTCGCCCAAAAAACGGTTTATTTCTTGATTCACAAAAAAATACATAAATTCCTTTTTTGTAGATCATATTCTTATCTACATATGTGCTGAATACTGTTTTGCCGAAAAGTTAATAGTTTACAAGATATTTTCAAAAAAGTTAATTTTACCATGTAAAATACGTTGCTCTCATAAGTTTTAATCTCTACTACGCAGTTGTGCACAATTGACCCCATCAAAGACAGAACCCCACCAGGGTTCCCGCCTGCTAATTTCGTTGGGGAATATAATACATTTTTTTTGGGGAGTACAGAACAAAATAAAAGTAATATATTTTTAGTCAATAGTTTTTAATTGGGACAGGTCGCATACAGAATGGAAAATTGGCGTGGGTTGGGTACTATAGGTAATAATTAGAAAATGAGATTCATGTGCGAGTAATTTTTGAGACTAAAAATATTAAGTAATTAAATTATTCATGGATATTTATGCTTTTTTCAATTACCTCATTTAAATGTTCTTTTAAGTGTACCTACATCATATTTACTTACTAACAATATTAATTCCAAAAAGTTAACATGGTCCAATGTGGGATCAGCTAAAGTATATGCAGCTTCATATTTCTTTCCTCTACAACTTAATCCGCGTTTTCCAATAAGTTTTATAATGTCTATAATCACTTCTAATACTCGTCGTTTTTTCTTTATTTGCTGTTGTCTGATATTTAATGTAATGTAGAAAGTAGCAAATTCGAAATGTCATTTTGATTCTTGCACATAAAGTATGCTCTAACGGAATGTTCATGTTCACTGCTTACTTCATGCTCCTGAATTCGTTGATAAGTGTGCAAAAAGTCATTCATACCAAGAACAAATCGATTTTCGTGCTTTGCGTATACAAGACATACAGTACAAAACAACTTTAAAGTTTTTTCATTGTATGTTAGCCAGTTCCTTACTGTGCCATTTTTCATTTTGAAGGCTTTTTCGTGATTAAAAAACTCTATTAAAGCTGGTTGTCTCGGATGAAATGAAAAAAAATGTTTAATGTCGTAAAAATTTGGCTTTTTAAAATAACTACCATAGTGACTATCAGTAATATTAATTATGGATTGAAAGCTTGATTTTTCTTCGTTGTGTTTTGCAATGCTTTGAAAATTACAAGAAGAAGCAGTAGACGTGGACGCTTGGTTTTCACCTTCGTTTTGTATTCTTGTTTCAACTTGAGAACTTACGGATTCCGGAAACGAGACAATTTTTTCCGATGGTTCTTGAGATGGCTGCCGTTGACTTTTTTTTTTTTTTTTTTTTTTTTTTTTTTCGTGTTGGGAATTCGCTGGAAGTAAAAAATCATCGAAAGACATTGCAGAGCTATACGCGAGGGATGCTTCTGCAATAGTGATGGACTTTAACTCATCTAAAAAAACTCCCGGGGGACTGGCATAAGCCATCCCGAAAAAAGATTGCACCTAGTCGTACGACTAATCAGCAAATTATATTTTGAATAGTTTAATGAATTTAAAGAGATAAATCCGCCGTTTGTCGGATTTTTAAACTTGTTTTGTTTGAAATTAATACCTAATTTCTTAGCCCTAGCTAAATCTTACAGATCAAGAGGTTTAATCCGTCTCAGTCTCCTGATTACATTGTCATTATTTAAAAGTTCTGTTATTTCTGTGTTTACGTGGTTGAGAAGCCGATTTCTATGCCTCCGAGCAACCTTCTTAACCTCATCTTCAACCATTTCAACATTTAGATCCCTATGCAGATCGGCGTTGCGTATGTACCAAGGTGCATTAACTATGTTCCTTAGTACTTTATTTTGAAAAACCTGAATTTTTTGTAAGTTTGTTTGGCATGTACATGCCCACAATTGGAGCCCGTAGGTCCATACTGGTTTTAGAACTTGCTTGTATAGCAATAACTTATTGTAGTTGGACAGGGATGAGTATCTCCCAATAAGCCAATACAATTTACTGTATCGCATGTTCAATTCATCTTTTTTTTTCTTAACGTGCGCTTTCCAACGCAGTTTAGCGTCTAGAGTCATGCCTAGATATTTAGCTGTGTTAGAAAGTTCTACTACATTGTTGTTAATGTAGACTGGAATGTGTGGTACGTTTTTATACGTAAAATTAATATGGACTGACTTAAGGTCATTTAATCTAATCTGCCATTTCTTTGTCCATTCTGAAATATTGTTTATTGCCGTCTGAAGCTTTTTTGTTGCTATTTCGACAGTTGCTCCCACAGCAAGGACGGCTGTGTCATCTGCAAAAGTAGCTATGGTGGTTTCTACACTTTCAGGCAAATCGCTAGTGAAGAGTAGGTATAAAACTGGACCTAGCACACTGCCTTGCGGTACACCAGCTTTAATCTCTCTTAATGTTGAACACTCTGTATCTTGTTTAATTCTGAAGAATCGATCTGATATATAAGACTCCAGAATGGTCGAATACTGCTTCGGCAGTTGCTTTTGTAATTTGTGTATCAGTCCTTTGTGCCAGACTTTATCGAAAGCTTGTGCTATATCAAGAAATACTGTAGAGCACACATTTTTCTCTTCAAATGCTTTTTCGATTTTATCTGTGATTCTATGCAAATGATCAATTGTAGAGTGCTTGTTTCTAAACCCAAATTGATGACTTGGAAGTAGCGATTTTTCATCAATAATTGTTTGCAGACGTTTTGCCAGCATTTTTTCGAATAGCTTGGACAACATTGGTAGTATCGATATTGGGCGATATGAGGCTACTTCGCTAGGTGGTTTACCTGGTTTTGGTATCATTATTACCTCCGCGACCTTCCACATGCTTGGCACATATCTTAATTTAAATGCAGCATTTATAATCTGCGCTAGTTTTTTTAAACCTTTTCGAGGAAATTGTTTTAAAATTTCCCCTGTGATTAAATCGAACCCTGGGGCTTTTTTTATGTTTATGCCTTCTTTGATTTCTTTGGCAAGTTCTTTAGCTGTTACCGGCCGAATAGGTCCTTCTTCTTCGCACGTTTCTTCGTTTCCTTGATAATCTTTATCTTCATAAGGTTTGAAGACGTTCTCAAGGTACTCTGCAAAAGTATTTGCTTTTTCTTGACTGCTTTTTGCCCAGTTACCTTCTTTGGTTTTTACTGGCGGAATGTGAGCTATTGGCCTGTTCATTTTCTTTGCTGCCTTCCAGAGCGAGTAGTCTGTACTAGCATCATTTGTTAAACTCGTAAGATACGTTTTTAAAGACTCGTTATTAAATTCTCTTATAGATTTTCTGAGCTTATTATTTAAGTTGTTCAGTGTGGTTTTGTCGCTTGGCGCCCTTGTCTGTTGCCAGCGTTTTCTAGCTTTCCTCTTTTCTGTAATAATTTGACATATTTCACGCGGATAAGAGTTTTGTTTAATATTGTTTGTTCTTTGGGGAGTTGCAGCCCATGCAGCTTTTTGTATATCCAGTGTAAATATTTGCACTGCTTCTTCTAGTTGATCTTCTGTTTGAATAGCTGATGATAATTGGATACATTCTTCCAACTTCTGCCTGAAGTGGTTCCAATCAGTCAGTCTATTAACTAGTTTAGGGCTATGTTCTTTTATTATTATTCTATCGCCAAGTGTAAGAAGTATTGAGGAATGATCTGATTGAAGATCAGGGCCTTCTTCTATATTTATTTTATTTGAGGATATATTTTTGGATATAAAGAAGTCTACAAGATCTGGGGTTTTATTCCTATCTGTAGGCCAGTAGGTAGGTTTCCCCGTTGAGTGATATTTGCCGCCGACTTCTTTAATAGTTTCATATAATTCTCTGCCTCTAGTGTTTGTTAATCTAGATCCCCAATATTTATTCTTGGCATTAAAATCCCCTCCCGCGATTAATCGATTGTGAAATATGCGGAAAAGACTTTTAAAATCATTTTTCTTTAGTCTATAGCTAGGAGAGCAGTATACTGCTGCAACAGATATTTGCCCATTACTTGTTTCTACACTTATGGAAATTCCTTGGATGGCACATGATTGGAATTTTGCTTCTATATGGTGTTTTATTGTATTCTTTATTAACACTGCAGCCCCACCTTTTGCACAGTTATGAGGATGTGGGGAGTGATATAATTCATATCCTTGCAGTTTAAAATTAGTTATGAATTTCAAGTGTGTCTCTGAAATGAGACATATATCTATCTGGTGTAAGTCAAGAGCCACTTTCATCTCGTCCTTGCGACTCTCGATACCATTAGCATTCCATTCAAGAATTTTTATTCTATCCATCATGTTTGTCTTTTTGGCACAGCTTTTTTGTTGCTGTTCTGTCTCTCTAACAACGATATTCTATCTAATATCGTTTTATTCGATTTTTCCATAAAGCCAATCCTGTTTAGGATTTGTTTCATGAGATTTTCCATTCCAGTGTTTGGCTCTACTTTCCGTCTTATCGTTGTATCTGCTTGGTTATTTATTGATGCTGCCTCAGCATATGTCATTTTTGGACCCGCTGTATTTTGTTTCGGGACCTTTTTGATTATCTTTTCGTCTTTAGGCTTTTCTTTCTGTGGGCTCTTTTGTGAGTCCTTTTTGACTTTTTGCTCTTCCTTATTTGAGCTATTTTTTTGTTTCTTTAGCTTTTTGACCCTTGCAAGTTGGATTTCTTTTGCAACTAAACAACCTCTGTAGCTAGCAGGATGGTTTTCATTGCAGTTTACACATTTAGGGTGTTCATTTTCTTTCTTCCTACATTCCTTGGTGTGGTGACTTCCTGCACATTTCACACATCTTGGATTTGAGCTGCAGTATCTATGTGTGTGCCCATATCTTTGACAATTTTTGCATTGGGGTACTTGTTTCGATTTACGTAGGGTATGAATCTCAACTTGCATCCCAAGTATATTTTTAATTTCATATACTTTTTTCTTATCTTCGTCATGCTCAAAGCTGAGTGTAAACATTGGTAGTGGTACTTTGCTTCTAAATTTAAGCATATTTACAACTTCCAAGATTTTAAAGCCTCGGTCTTTTAGCTCTTTTTTTATGCTTTCCGGCGAGCATGAATAATGCAGTCTTTTCACTACAACCTTCAAAGGCCTGGTCTGCTTATTCTCATAAGAATACCACTGCACCTTTTTTTGGTTTAGTATTTTAGTGAGGTTTCTGTATCCCTCTTCTTCAACCACATTGATTTTGATGTCATTTTTGTTTATTAGCGCTGTACTAGCTTTAATTTTATTTTCCTCCAATACTTTGGCCAAGCTTTCATACTTATTTACTTGCAGCGCTATAATTGGTGGGGGCTTGGTTGGATTTTGTGTTTGATTTTCTTTGTCTGAAGCATACACAGTGACTGTGCAGCTTTCTTTTGTTGGTGAGACTTTTGGGGATGCACTCATTTTGCGTTTTTTATTTTTATTCCCCTTGTGACGATGTCCTTCTGTCTCTTTTCTCAGTTCCTCTTCGTCAGTTGAGAACTCGACAGGTTGGACATTCACTTTTTTTTGGTTTTTGAATTCTTCCTTCAACAATTGCAACTCTTGCTTAAGATTATTTATTTCCTTAAGCAGTGTCTCATTGAGTTGCTTATACCCATCTCTTTCTTCACAGGCTTCTAGATATTTAGCCTTCAGTGTTTTACTACTTTCTTCTTTTTTAGATGGGGGTGTTCTTTCTACCCTTTTACTTCTCCCAAACGGGTCGTTGCTTAGCAATAAATGGTCCCCCCCAGAATCCATGGAACCGACCTCCGAAGAGAGTGGATTTACCAGTGTAACTGGCATACCACCTGGGGTATTACTATCATTTGTTTTGTTCATTGCATTTACATAGCTTTTAATTTTAACTTTTGTGAAAAGTTTAAACTTTTGCAAGCACAGCCGCTCCTAACATGGAGAACAGACGCTGACCAGGGAGCCGCCCATTATGGGTCAGACGCTTCTGGGTTTAAATGACTAGGGTCCGCGGGTTCGTTACGCCCGTTACCTCTCTCTCTCTCCAGATAAGAGATAAGATAAGAGAAGTACCCTGCCGTTGACTAATAATAATAGAAGAAGAGGCTTGTTTTTCAAACATTAATTTAATGTTTTTTTAATGTGTGCCTCAGCTTCCATTGCCTTCTTTCTCTTTTCGCGTAACTTCTCCGCACCTCCTTTCAGTTTTTCTGTGTCCATTTTTAATGATTTATTATATACCTACACCTAATAATGGATAAACCTAAACAATAATATTCTTTTTACAAATTTTTTTGTTTTAATTACCTTACGCAAACCACAAAGCACTTAAAGCCTGCACTTACACAGTTTAACGTTAAATTTCTGTGACCGAATGATTCCGTAGCCGTATGTTTATTATCTGCGCGCATCAAAGTAGCTACTACAAACAAAACACGAAATAAGATAACAAGCACACATTCTCGAAACCATTTTCGCATGGATACGATACAATCCTTGCTGAAACAATGATGACAAATCCACCCTTAATTAACGAGCCAGCCATCGGCACAGACGCACAGCCATGCACCCCCAAAGACAAATAGCAAGTTAAAATAAACAGACCAACAACAAATCGATTGTCCTTGTTTTGTACCACACGTAAGCAACTAATAACGCTGTGTGAAGAGAAGGTAATAAGGGCAACAAAAAAAAAATGATTTTACGGTTTCCGTTTTTTTCATGTTTTGTTGTGCTTTTTCTTGAAGTAGGTATATTTGGTTTTCCTATCCCACTTCTTTGCATATGGATAAAACATGATATGTAGGCATATATATTGTCTGTGATAAAATTTTGAGAGTTATTTATGGGCAGTAGGAAGAAAAAATATAAAAACTAAATTTTTTGCTGATACTTGGTATAGGCAAATACAAATGTTTATGAAGATACTTTCAGCCACCGGCCCTGCGGGCCTCTAAACAGCCGACCCACCGGGAAATTTCCCGGTCCGTTATATGGCCCATCCGCCCCTGGCGCCTTGGATCGACTCTCAGCACGTATGCAAGTAGAATGGGTATTCTGGAAACTGCTTTTATGCAACAATGCTCAATAAAAACCGTTCTCCAAGACTCTAGTGTGGAAAGTGTTTCTTTATTGGAAATTTCGGGGTTTATATACAAAAATAATTGCTTACATTCATAGATATCTACTTTGATTCTTGAACCCTCAAACCATCAACCATATTTATTGCATATTATGCATAATTCTATGACGACTGAAGCACTTGAGTGATACTTACCTACTCGAAGTGTTATGCCTAATCGGCATATTGTTGTGACAGGCAAACGACTGTCGTCGTTGTCGTTGCCTGCGCTCGGTAATATGAGCGTTTTTCACGTCCTTTGCTTTGCGCAGGTTTTTCATGTGCATTATGTGTATTTAAATATAGGTACAATGGTTAATGATATATTGCATGCGCCGAGTTCCTTCTAGGGGAAAAAGGAGAAATCTTATATTAGCCGTATTTTATTATCAGCGTGATCTAATCCGAATCAATTTGGAAGCATTTATCACTACAGGAACATTATAACAAAAAGAGGAAAACGAAGAGCCAGAATCACAATAACAACTAGACAGTTGATATCTAAGACATTCAGGTGCGTGAAAGTAAACATCAGCATCCAAAGTGTATGTAGAAGATAAGCAGAAGAACATTATCTTTGTTTTAGAACTTATCACTAGTTGATGCTCAGTAAACCAATGTCTCAACAAACTAAGATCCCAATTAATATCAGAAACTAGGTCCAAAGGACTATTTAAACCATAAGTGATACCAATGTCATCAGCAAATGCAGTTGGTTTGCCCTTGAGACTCAGATCAAAGAGTGAGTTAATGTAGATCAAAAACAGAATTGGACCTAAAACGGAGCCTTGAGGAACACCCATGTTAAGGAACAGTAATTCACTCCTTATATCATCCAACTTGACTCTCTGCGATCTATTTTCAAGATATGACGTAAACCATTGGAGCATGAAACCACGAAATCCAGCTTTCTCCAGTTTTTTCAACAGAAGATTGTGGTTAACCATGTCGAAAGCTTTGGTTATATCAATATATAAACCAGCCGTACATTTTTTCTTATCGAGGTGTGACATTACAAGGGAACAAAACTGTAGGAGCGCATCTTCCGCTGATTTGCCTTTTAAAAAGCCAAATTGGTTTAGGTTGAAGAACCTAGTTTTGTTTAAAAAAGTCATTCTACTTTTCATTAGTTTTTCAAATATTTTGCTAAAGACAGAAAGAAGTGTAATGGGCCTATAGTTACCCATCTCAGTAGCGGAACCCTTTTTGAACAAAGGAATTACATCAGCACATTTTAGACATTCGGGAAAGACACCTTCAAACACACAACCCGCGGTACTAATAATCATTTTTAGTGTCCAGGCTAAGTTTTTCGAACTCACAATGGCGAAATTTTCCATACAAAATTGCACATTGTGACCTAGGAAATATTTAGTGTGAAGGTTAAAAATGATTATTGGTAAGGCCAAACGATTAAAGACATATGCCAAGAGATCAACTATATAAAACACGATTTTTTTAAGTACACAGTTTGACATACCATCAGCTCCGCACGAAGTCGAACTTGGTAGAGTACCAATAACTTTTAAAATTTTAAACGAAGTTATGGGCTCAAAAACAAAACTACTACTATTAAAACGTTCAGAACATCCACTCATGGAAGGACAAATATAACAATTCGAATTGATAGGACTTGGTTGTAGACTACAGCCAACATTGGTAAAATAACAATTGAAGGCATTAGCAGTAGAAATATTGTAATTAACTTCAGAGTTACCAACACGCAACACTTGTCAAGATTTCTTCTTTTACGCGCCACTATTGCAATAATGGGATTTCTTAACTAATTGTAGATTGTAGTTCGGGAATTATACATTAGAATCTTATATTTTCAATTTCTCTATTTATACATAAAAAGATTTTTATTATTTTTTTAACCCGTAAGACTTTTCCTTACATGTATAATATGTTACTTATAAGTATACTTTATTCTAGTTTAATTCTTAGTATAAAGTTACTGAATTCTGATTTTATAAAATGTTTCGTTAACTTATTTCATTTACAGTCATGTTTTGCATTTAGCTTTACGCAATAGTTCTTATTATTATTATTATTTTTTTTATTGTTTTATATATAAAGCTTAGTAAGCTGCTCGAGCTAAATTTTCGCTGCCATACAAAATTCTCTCCAAAATTTAGCTCAGCTAAATTTTAGCGAACCCATTTAGCTGAGTGGTACGCTGCTCGAGCTAAATAATCAAACTTTTGTTTCAGAATGTACTTCATGTATCTGTCAAAATTTAGCGCGCCTATTTAATGGGTCGGGACATTTTTCGAGCTAAATTTTGACAGATCGCTGTGCTCTGTTGTTTGTTGTGTTCAAATTGTGTTAAAAAAATGGTCGATTACGAATATATGGACGAGGAATATCTGCAGCTCTAGTCATTTATTGAATTGGAAGAGAAATCCACTAAGAAAAAAAGAAAACGAACAAATGAAACAATTTTTAGTGTGGAGGAGAAAAAAAAATTGGCGATGCTGGTGTAGCAAAATCCATCAGATGATAGGTACCACAGCAACTTAGATGCAGTTAATGCTGATTGGAGAGCTTTATCTGAAGCAATAGGAAAAACAGGTAAGTTCCGTTTACTTCTCAAGAAGCACATACCTAACTCAAATATATTCTTTTATAGTTGATGACTGCAAAGCACAGTGGAAATCTCTACGGGATAGCCATCGCTATCACAAAACTGCCAGAAAAATGGAGAAGTCAGGGAGTGGCACAAAAGAGTTCTCCGAAGACCACGACGAACATCTTTCTGAGGATACAGTTGATTGGGAATTCTCTGCGTGTCTATCATTCCTCACGCCGGCATCTAGCAAAAGAAGGTATATCTAACTATGCAATATAGATATGGATCATTTATCTCACTTTTCCATCTCTTTCCAGAACATTTACTAACGTTTCAGCTGATAAGAATTTACTTGAAGATGCTACTTCAAGTACCCCATGCTCCAGCTACACATATGATTGTTTACTTTATCTAAACTTTGTATTATAATTACCTACTTATTATTATTTTTTGTTGTTTTAGAATACACCAAAACCACGAAATAAAGAGGGTATTGCGGAAAATGTGGCTTCTCTAACGCAGACGGTAACGGACCTTATCCAAATGAGGAGGGAAGCTACGAACGTGCCCTTGCAACCACCCTTAGTACACTACTCATTGCTGGCCAACCTAGATCGAGTTCTTCAAAAGCTACCCGACGACGCGGTTGAAGAGCTCGGTTTGAGGTTTCAACTTTCAACAACAGGCGGTGATTGCTCTTCGGGAAACAAAACAACGAAGTCCTGGAACCTGAAAACTTGTACTTACCTAATCATTTGAAAAAATAAAAAATAAATACGTATAAAGTATTTTTAAATTGCATTTTATTTTAGGAATGCTGCTTTTGTTTGCCAAGGAATAGCTCCCACAGCTGAATTAACGAAATTTTATTTTATTTCTTAAAATTTTTCCGGATTCGTTAGGCTTTCCAGGTACAGGTTGGAAAGAACAGAGTTCGGAATCTGACGAAACCTCCTTTCTCCATTCGCTTTCTATAGGCGTTTTTCTTTTTTAGTTCAGAGCACAACCTGAACTGTTATACAAAAAGTTTGTGTTTCTTTTTTAGCTCAGACACTTCAGAGCTCGAATTTGTGTTTCTTTTTTCGCTCAGAGCATGATCAGAGCGCGCTCTATGAGCTCAGAATAAATTGACTGAGCAGGCTGAGTAAAAAGCTGAGTACACCATGTACATGCACACTTCCAGTCACATTTGAAGGACAAAAAAAACAGGAAAAACAAAATATCCTCTGAACGCTCTGAGCACGCACGGTTCAGAGCGCGCTCATAATGCTCGAACTCTGTTCAGTGCTCAGCTCTGAATTAAAAAAGAAAAACGCCTTATGATATTCGTCCAGACTCATCGTAGTAGTCCGCAAATTTTTGTAGACATTATGTGGATTTACTCGTCTGAAGAAGGTAATTGTGCAAAAAACAGCACGCACTCACTATCTTTTGGGACTTGTCTGGACCACAAAACATTGTCCTTGAAAGGCAGATCCATTTTGAAACCGCAATTCCAAAGCAGTTCTCTACACAACGTCGTGCCCTGCTTGTCCTGTAGTTCGCGATTCGTTCCTCGTCTGACAGCTTATTTGGTTTCCTTGGTGCATATGGTTTAATTATCCGCTTTTTAAGGGGAAAAGCATCATCTGCGACAAAACAAAAAGGCAGTTTCTCCAATCCAACGGGCATGTCCGGTGGAAATGGCAACTTGTCTTGAATTATGTCCTTTCCAAGTTGAGTTGCTCCAAAAACATTAGCGTCACCTTCACTCCCATACGCTCCTACATCAATGTACACAAATTTATAGTTTGCGTCTGCAATTGCCATCAAAACGATGCTATGGCAACATGCTTCCCATCAATTGCCCCTTCGCAATTCGGAAGATTCCACTGAGAATTGAATTCATTCGAAATTTTTACCATTTCAGCTTCGTCAAGCGGAGGAATTTCTTCGAATAAGGCTTTGCAAATTGCACAACAAATATCTTCTAGAATTGTTCCAAAATGTCGTTTGCTTATCCTATATACTGCTGCAATGTGTCTTTGTATTGCCCCACTTGATAGAAACCTGAAATGAATTTGTCGTAACAAAGGAATATTTCTATGTACCTACTCTATTACAACAGCAAATTTTTCTAGTGGGCTAATGCTATCATGTGGCCTGGTGTGTCTTAGAGGCATCAGATATGGTTCAACAAGTTCGAACAGATTTCTGAATGTTCCTGGATCCATACGAAAGTTTTCCTTGAAAACTTTTTCGTTTGCAATCATGTCCAAGAACTGTACCGGATATATTAAAGTTTATATATAGTTATATAGGTAAGATATGCACAAATATTTTTACGTACGGCTGTTTCAAAACGTCCCTTTGTTTTTCTTTCTTTTAAGTAGGGATTTACACGAAGAGAAGGAGTTTTTTTTTGTTTCATTGCAGCTGTTGCAATCATTTGCGCAGCTGCACAAATAATTAAGTCTTCCTCAATTTCATTTATGTCCATACTTGTTATTGAAATTTTAATTTTAGTTCAATTGAATTGAATTGTTGAAGAAACTTATTTTCAAAGAACAGCTGTTTTTTGTGACATCTATCCACAGCTCTCTCTATGTCAAAATTTAGCTATGACTTTAGCTGATGTTTGGAGAGAAAAGTTGGAGACCAGATAAAATTTAGTTTAGCTCGAGCAGCGTACTAAGCTTAAGCTAAGTATCCTGCTCGCGCTAAATTTTAGCGTCCCTAGTCTCCACTCCGTTTCTCCACAGCAAAGATAAATGGTAGCTAAATTTTTAAATATGATATAGATGGGACAAAAGACATAAGTTCATGACAGAATGTCGGTAAACGCGATTCAAATTATACACGTTATTTTAAATTCAAACATCAAAAGCATCGCAATATTTAAAATAATGCATACAACACAAATTTAAGAAGATGTTACCATTGCTGCATCATTTGAAACAATTTCTATAGCAGCAAGTAGAAGAGCAAGTTAAGAATTTAGCGCGCGAACAGGATACTGCTTTGCTAAACTGTCTCGCTAAATTTTATCTTTGTAGACATTTTTGTATGGGAGATAAAATTTAGCGCGAGCAGGATACTTAGCTTAACATAGGAATTTTATGTTTAACATACTTCATATCATTTTATAGAGTTTATATATCATAATAATGCTATGTTTCTTATTCCATTCTACTTTCTTATAGTTTTACAGATTACATAGGAATTTTATATATATAAATATTATTGTATAGAGTTTGTATTTCATAATAGTTTTATATTTATTTCTTACATACTTTAAGTTCTTATTCTAGCTTGATCAACATATAATATATATAATATATACAGTGTACACATGTTTCTCCCTTAAACTAATGTTATATAGGCATGAAAAGGTTTTAGTCTACTCTTATGAACTATACATTTTTGTCTTCCAGCTTTATTTCGCAGTTTACGCCTTTTGCGCTATTACCTCATATGGCCCTATGTATGTACATAGATTAGATCTAGTTTCTTTCTGTTCTCATTTCGTAACAACACTAAACTTCCTGCTTCAAAGGTAACACTCTTCGTTCGACCAATTTATTGCATCGTATTGATTCTTTTCTTTTCTATTAAAGTTTCCCTAGCGTCCCTATGTGCTACTTGTAGTTACGTTTTAGATCAGTGACGTAATCCTCATAGTTATACACGGGTTCTACCTTCTTTGTTAAGTTTGAGGGTAGATTACACTGTCTTCCAAACATTAGTTCGAAAGGTGTGTACCCGGTTTCTGAGTGGACGGAAGTGTTGTAGCAGAAAACATAGTAGGGTAGCCATGTGCACCAATCTGAGTGTTTCTCTGATACCTACATAACTTCTGAGGTACGCTCCTAAAACTTTATGAGAATTTTCTAGTGCTCCGATGCTTTCGTTCGTGGTGGTATGCCCTATGCCGTGGACTGAATTTGTTCCACTTTTAGTAGCGTACAGATTTTCCTGAACACTTGATTTAAAAACTCGGTACCCTGGTCTGTGGCTATCGTTTTGGGTACTCCATATCGTAAAATAAGATATTCTACTAGTCCCTTTGCTACCGTGGTTGCCTCTTTGTTCGGAAGTGGTATTGCCTCGATAAACTTGGTAAGTTCATCTTGTACGGTCAGGATGTACTTTGATCCATCTTCGGCTTCATCTAAAGGACCTATTAAGTTTGTCGAAACTGGATTCTGCTTTTGTTGTTATTGTCATTGGTTGTTTTCGAGGTTGTATGTCTTTATTCCTCTGACATATGGTGCAATGCTTAACGTATGTCGTCACATCGTTTTGCATTCCTGTCCAAAAATACTTCTTCTGGGTGGGTAAAATGTGGTAGTCGTTGAGTATTATGTGGTATTCGATTGGGCGCTCTCAGAGCACTTTTTTTTTTGCTCAGAGCAATTTTTATGTTCGTTTGGTAAAGGAAAAAGCAATCTTTTTCAGATTTCAGAGCACTTTTGCGAATCTAGATATTTTCTCAGATTTACCAATACAAGTGCGTTTGAGTTTGACAACTGATGGAGTTTGTTTACATTTGTTCAAATTACCTGGCGAAGTTGAATGAACGGTATGTGCACGACTTGCACTTTGCTTCGTTTCCGACGCGCTGGGAGTTGATGAGGTGTCAACTTCCCATAGTATTAAGTATATATAAGTTAGAAATTAAGTACCATAATATGTAAGGAATCCACCGATACGTATTTTTTCACACAATTTTAAATGTCTCGCGCAAGCAAAAACAGCGACGAGACATATTGATTTAAGTATACGTATCGGTGGCTGAGCCAGTTCAAACAGAACAGGCAAATGAACAGTACATATATTCTAATTAATTTTAAATCAGTAAAATTGAAGTGTGTGTCTTTAACTAATTGATTGTAAACTTTAGAAATATAAATAAACTAACTGAATGACAAACATTTTGGCGACCGTGACAGGACCCAACTAAAGAAGTTTAGTGGCCTGATAATTACCCATGCGAATTTTATACAAAGAAAAAGTGAAGTGAAAAAATGTGGTACTTAGAATGGAGCAACCCACCGAATTCCAAGACAAGATTGGAAAGAAAATCTTTGTCCTCTCTCGCAATTACAAAAAGGATGGTCCTGAAAGAAAAAACCGTGAATACTTCGAAGAGAAACCAGTATCACGTTGAACGTGTTTTAGGGTGTACACACGCGAGGTACTCAATTGCCTATGTGGAGTTAAACGCAACAGTTAAAAGTATTTCTTTATTTTAAATTATAAATTCAGTTACAGTTTCTTTAGCGCACGACCGGCCAGTTCTACTGTGCAAACTCTACTCTACTTTTACATTGCAGCTGGATTTTTTGGAAGGGACGATCGCGTTATGTTCTTATGTACGTTTGTCCGTCGGTCGCGTCTTGTTGGTGCGTTGGTATGGGTGTGTGTGTCTGTTAGGTGCTGCTTGTTGTCTGGCTCGTGTTGGTGTTATGCTTGTTGGCTCGTGTTGGTGTTATGCTTGTTGGCTCGTGTTGGTGTTATGTACTGCTTGTTGGCTGACATCTGTTGTGTACTTGTACTGCTACTCATCCCACAATTCGGCTATCCTGATGGTCATTCGTCCCGAATGAAGGATTCCAAGGTTTCATGTTCTCTGCCACGGTGGTCGTTTTATTTGGCCCTTCGTGTTCGCCGACCTTTATAACATCATACCTTCCGTGGTGATGTTTTTTAACGACCTTGTAGGGTCCTAAAAACTTCGGCCTGAGTTTCATTCCGGTTGCGAACTGCGTGCGCTTGATGGCGACTAATGCATCTATTTCGTATATTCTTTCAGCTACTCTGTTTTTGTCGAAGGATCTTTTGTTCTCTCTCTGAATGGCTGCGATATTTTGGCAGACTTCCTCTCTCAGCGAATCTCTCTCACACTGAAATTCTTGCACTGCCGCTTCATCCAGCCATTCACGCATGTCTGGGTATTCGGGAATACGCATCTCCAGCCCTGTTAGGATACGGAACGGGCTAAACTTAGTGCTCCTTGAGGTCGAGTTATTCAGGATTTGCTGAATCCGATCAACGTGTTTGTACCAATTTGCTGTACTCCCCATGCACGCCTTTGCTAGCATTGGCACGACAATTTTGTGTATTCTTTCGACCTGACCATTTCCGCGGGGCACTCCGGTCGCGATTGTTAAATGCTGGATGTCTTCGTCCCTGCAATAGTTCTCAAACGCCGTTGAAGTGAAAGCAGTTCCTCTGTCCGATATGATTCGCCGCGGATTTCCGAATATGGCCGCCTGTTTTCTCAACCTGTCCACGACTTCGGCTGTTCCCGTACTCTTCGTTGGATAAAGCCAAACGAATTTCGAGAAAGCATCTACCACAACTAAAATGTGGTTGTATAGCTTGTGCGTTTGCTCCATAAGTTCGACATGGTCTACGTGGTAAGTTCCCAGCGGTTTGTCCTCTTTATTGATCGGTCTGAGTAATCCTTCCTTCTTTCCCGCTTTCGACTCAGCAATGAGGCACTTCACGCATCCTCTCACTGCATCGGTCACTTTCTTGGTTGCATCTGGGATGTGAAATGTCTTCTCCAACAGGTCTTGGGTTTTCTTGATGGAAAAGTGTCCCTGCTGATGCGCGATTCCAATCACCTCCTTCTCCATATCGCTTGGTATTACTACAAGTTCCTTATTGGGATCCTTGCACAACACTCCGGCTTTCATGAAAAAGTCTTCATACTCGCCTTTTTCGAGGACCTTCCGAACTGTCCTTGTCCAGTTGTCTTTCAGCTGTGCTTGTTTTATTCGATGGCTTAGTGAATCTTCAATCATTAGACAAAAAACTCGGCTCAGGGCGTCGACGTGTTTCATCCTTGAGCCCGACCGATGTTCAATGTCGTAGTGAAATTCTTGTAGAAACATGGCCCATCGCGCTATTCTGAGAGGAACATCTTGCTTCTTCATCGTTTGGGTGAACGCATTGCAGTCCGTGATAATCTTGATCTGGCTTCCCAACACGTACACTCGCCATTTCTTTAGGGCTTCGACGATCGCTAATACTTCCAACTCGTACGAATGGAATTGCTCTTCAGCCTTACTGGTCTTCCGGCTCATGTATTGTATCGGGTGTAGTAGCTGGTCTTCCGCGTCTCTTTGCAACAGCACAGCACCGTATCCGAATTTGCACGCGTCTGTGTGTATTTCCGTCTCTGCTCGGGGGTTGAATAGTCGTAGCACGGGTGCTTTGGCTAGCGCTGCTTTCAGCTGTTCGAAAGCGGCCAATTGTTCTGCTTCTAGTACATATCTGGTATCCTTTCGCAATAGATCGGACAACGGTTTAGCTTTCATTGCGTATCCCTCGATGAACCTCCGGAAGTAGGACGTCAAGCCCAGAAAACGTTGAAGCATCTTCTGGTCTCTCGGTACCGGATATTCAGCGACAGCCCTCGTCTTTTCAATGGATGGTCTAATGCTGCTATCCTCTATGATGTAGCCGAGGAAGTCAATCTTGCTCATTAGGAACTGGCACTTCTTCCAGTTCAGGCGCAGCCCGTATCTCGCCGCAACTTCCAGTACCAACGTCAGCTTCTCGATTCCTTCCCTCTCATCGATGGACGGTATGACGATATCGTCCATGTACGCTTCCACTACTCGCGTCTGGATTAATGTCCTAAAGATCGCGTTTATGAATCTTGCAAATGCTGCTGGCGAGTTTGAAATTCCGAAAGGGACATACAGGAACTCGTATTGCTCATCCTGAGTCACGAACGCTGTGTACTTTCGGGAATCGGGATCCATCGGGACATGGAAGAACCCATTCACCAAGTCTAACGTTGTGAATACTTTTGCTCCTTGGAGACGCTCAAGCACTTCGTCCATTTGTGGCATCGGGAAGTTATCTCGGGTGATCTTTTCATTTAACTTCCGGTAGTCGCAGCATAACCTCTTCGCTCCATTCTTCTTAGCCACCAGCACAATCGGTGACGCGTACTCGGATCTACTTGGCTGTATAATCTTTTCCTGCAGCCACACCTTGTTCTGCTCACGTACCAGGACTTGATCAGCATACGCCATCCGCCTTGGCCGTTGGAAAGCTGGTACATCGTCCTTCAAGACCAGTTTCATTATAATCGGTGATGCTTCACTTTTCTCTGGCACGTACCCTTCGATGATTGGCAGCAGCACCTTGCGTATGTTGACGTCTAGGTGACTCAGCTCCAGATCCCTGGCAAACGTACCTTCCTCCGCAGCTACACAAATTTCGAGGAACTCCTCCGCAAGCTCAAGTACTCTGGATCCCTGATACTCCTCCTTGCCCCTTTGTTCCTCACTTGCCTCTACATCGGCACCCGCAGTAAATTCCCCATTATCATTACCTGCATCTTTAACTTGAACCAATGACTCATCACGTACTTTTATAGAACTACGCTTCTGCCTAAACTCTGCGCCCTCATCGGTGATAACCAAATCTACTATTTCGAGAACATCGTTCCCTATTACTGCCGGATACAGCATATCGTTTTCCCTAACTACATGGAATTTAAATTCGAGCGGAATTCCATCTACCTCTGCTTTTATCGACACGCTACCCAAAGTTGTAATTTTATTCTGCCCAATGCCTAACAGGTTTTTCTTTTCTGCTCCCAGCTCCATGACATTCATCGGGATTAAGTTGTCATAACGCAAAAGGCATAAATCACTGCCTGTGTCTAAAAGAGCGGAAAGTTTACACCCTCCGACTTCTATATCTTTAAAGATGCGATTTGTTCCGACCGCTAGGTTTATCCTGGGCCCTGGTACAGAATTATTCCGGACATTTGTTGTTGCAGTTTGTCCGCCGCGATTCTCATCTCTTCGTTGGGTTGGTTGTGTATCTACACGGCAATCGCGAGCCCTATGTCCTTGTTGGTTGCATCGAAAACATTTTATTGTCGATGTTGGACATTCTTTGGCCAGATGTGTAGCGTCCCCACAACGATAGCACAACTTCACTTTTTTCTCCTCATTGATCTGCGCTTGGATAGGAGCGCTCCTACTTGGTGCGTACGCATGACGTGAATTCCTTCCCGAGTTTGAAGACTGCGGGATGGGTCCTTTTGCCCTTTCATATGCCCTAATCTGGATCTTCAGCTCCTCCATAGTCGTCGCCTGGTAGAGCATGGCTTTGTTATGTCGCGCGTCGGGTATCCCTTCCACGAAGTACTCAATCATGCTTTCATCGTCCAGCGCGATGAGTTTTCCCAGCTCTAAAAGCCCATATAGGTACTCCAGCAAAGACTCTGAAGGCTTCTTTTGCCTCGACCTAAGCCTTCGGTGTATTTCTGCTGCCGACAGCTTCGTTCCAAACTCTTTGATGAGAGTTTCCTTCAGCGACTTACAGTTCCTAATCTTCAGCTCGCTCCTCACGAATAATTTTGCCGCTCCTCTGAGCAGTTGCTTGGCGTATATATACATTTGGATTTCGTCCCACCCCACGGCGATAGCGTTTTCCTCGAACTCCTGGATCCATGGATAGACGTCCATAGATCCGCTTCCGTCGAAGTGTGTCAGAGAATCCTCAATGTCACGGAGGGTAAAATTATGCGCCCTAGCGAATTCCTGTCCTACTACCTCCGGTCCTGCCGCAGCTTTCTCATATACCTCGAACTCTTCCATCTCGCGCGATAGATTGAAGAGAGTGAGCAGTCGGTCTTGTAGTGTTCGTTTAAGTCCCGTCGCTGGTAAACCCAGGTCTGTTAGTTTGTCTCGTAGTACGTCCACCGTCAACGCTAAAATTTCGTCCCTATCCATCTCTACTTTAATATTTAATGCAATAATTTTATCAAACGCAAAAAAAATATAACCAGCTTTGAATTTTAAATGAAATGTGACAAAGAAAAAAAAATTGCAAAGGAAAAAAAATGAACAATGGCAACGGTCGTCGCTTACCCTTTCGAACAAAATTATTGTTGTTTATTTCTTCGTCTTCTTCGTCTTCTTCGTCTTCTTCGTCTTCTTCGTCTTCTTCGCCTTGACACGGCACTCTTTTCTCTCGTTGGAGCAATCAACCACTGGCTTTTATATATGTGACTGTTCAACACACTCGTCACGTGCTATTGCACACACTTGTGATATTTGGTGTGGTGTGAACACAAATTGTAACTGCGTACCGCTTTGCAACGGGTTCTTTTTCCACTAAATTATTAGATATCGGTTTTTTAGATAATGGTTTTCTTTTTTCGTTTTTTTTTTTTATATATCGCGCCACTGTATCGCTGTATACTTCACCGTGTGTTGATGCCCTTTTCTTGACCTTTTTTTTTCACTCTGACACTATGTACGATTATTGTCGCAGTATTTTTTCACCCAGGTCACTTCTCTGCACAAATGAGCTTAGCGGCTTGCATTTGGCGATATTTGTGTGTACGTTGGTATATAAAAAATAATTTTCCACTTTGCCACGACTTTGGTCACTTGGGTTGAAGCCCTTTTTTCCGTTCTTCACGTGTTTATTTTTCCGAGTTATATTAAAAAAAAATTTTGCTATTTCCCGAAAAACAAATCTCGGGCGAGCTCCCAATTTGTGGAGTTAAACGCAACAGTTAAAAGTATTTCTTTATTTTAAATTATAAATTCAGTTACAGTTTCTTTAGCGCACGACCGGCCAGTTCTACTGTGCAAACTCTACTCTACTTTTACATTGCAGCTGGATTTTTTGGAAGGGACGATCGCGTTATGTTCTTATGTACGTTTGTCCGTCGGTCGCGTCTTGTTGGTGCGTTGGTATGGGTGTGTGTGTCTGTTAGGTGCTGCTTGTTGTCTGGCTCGTGTTGGTGTTATGCTTGTTGGCTCGTGTTGGTGTTATGTACTGCTTGTTGGCTGACATCTGTTGTGTACTTGTACTGCTACTCATCCCACACCTAATATCACCATTCTTACACGCCGTATATTTACGAACCCAAAGTTAAAGTTATTTAAAACAATACAAAGTTGTTCAATATCAATAGTGTTCCCTACTCAAGGAAAGATCTTAACACTTATCAAAAATCTTTTTAAATGCCTTGCCCTTGCAAGAAAAAAGTTGAACGCAGCGATGCAAAAATCCAATGTGTTTCGTGCAATGTCTACTACCACCTAGATTGTGTCAAACTACACTCTAACGACGCTGCGTATATGAAGAAGACCAATACAGCATATCATTGCACTATATGCAGCAAACAGCGAAGAAATTCTCTGCGCTCTCCACCTCGTGCTCATCTCCCGGCCCAAACACTTGATGGCAGCACAAAACCAGCGCATCAGTCACAGTCAGGCGAACCGGTTTTCACGTCTTCCTCCAATCCATCTCCTCTGCTTCCCGGTAACACTATATGCTCCAGCAACCCATCGTTCATAGTAATAAGTCAAATTACGCATTCCAATCCCACGGGCAACTAGGCTGCTGGTCATTGGAAACCATGCTGCTGCGTCAGCTCATTCCAATCGGCCACGAGCAGCTTATTTGCCCGTCATTGGAAACCATGCGATATGATAAGATTTCCTTAGACACATTATGTTAGCGGCATGGCCGCATAAGATTATAATTCAATTCGATTAATTCAATAAAGAACTACGAAACTAAACGGTTGTCTTTTAAACATTACATGGCGATCCTGCCAGTACAAAAATTGTATTTCTCTTGTGGTGTATAGTCGTCGTGGTCGACGTTTCTTTTTGTAACCTGAACGTTTTTAATTTTAATTCAGTTTCTCGGGCTCCATTCCTTATAACGAAATTCAGTTACAGTTCAGTTGTACATAATTGGTTTTTTTCGAGAATCAAATTTTCAAAAGTGCACTCGCAAGTAAACAACAAAGAAAAGAAAAAACAAAAAAAAAAAAAAAAAGCGAAAAAGATGTACATCTAAAGAATGTGTGTAGTGAAATGTGGAATATGAATATAGAATTGTTAGCGGAATCTGTTGTGTGCTTTCAAAACATGGGATTTACGCAGCATTAATAAACAAAACTGAACGAGGCGAGTCTATAAGCGACCAAGGAAATTATACAAATAAGATCAGCAACAACACAACCGAAACAAAAAGCCGCACCGGAATACCGAAAAGAGCAAGAGGACAGCAACAAAGTAAATATAATTAATAAATGTGTTCCTTACATTTAATTTGTTTCCAAAATGGGCAAACAACAGTCCAAAATAGAGAGACCAAGTGCAAACGTAATTAATGAGGTAGAAATAACCGAAGAAAAATCAAATAACGAAATGTACTTAATCTTAATCATTGTACTTTTAGCTGCTCATCTAGCACTAAAACTGTATTCAATGCACAAAAAATCTCTAAAAAAAACATATATGGCAAGAGCACAGTCTCTTGCACAAATTTAATCAATATGATATTATTTATACAAATCTACTATATAAAAATAAGTCGGGTTTTCCTTCCTGACGATATAACTCCAGAACGGCTCAACCGATTTGAATGATTTTTATTTTGTTTTGTTCGTCTTAAATCAGGGATGGTTTATGAAAAAAGAAAAGTCGGAAAATTCTCAACAGTTGGCGTTGTAGGCACATATTTAGTTTTTCATGGGGAAATGCACTTTGAAAAAAATATAAACTGGATAGAAATCGAGTAGTTTCAAATAAAAAAAAAAATATTTTAAATTTTAAAACCAATATTGTTGTTGTCAATTATTTTAATGATTTTCCAAGCAAATTGTTGTTGTCAAAAATTTTGAAATTATATATTTATATATTTCTAGCTACCTAATAAGTTTGTTTATGTTTACTATGTTACATTAAGTAACTTTTTGAAATGAAGTAGATACTTTGATTTGTTTGTATCCATCATTTTTGTTTGGGAAGTACCTATTTTCAATATCCTTGCATTTGAATAGGTGGGTAAGTTCAAATGGAGGGGTGATTGAGATGACGAGGACAACGATGACAGGCAACAGGAGTTGCTGAGCGTTTTGAGTGTTCACGAAGGGGTTGTTACGAAAAATGAATGAGTAACAATCATGGTACTATGCTCATTCGTGAGTAGGGTTATGGGGACGGCAGCTCAAAGCTACCATAACACCTTCGGTACCGGTGTGGGGAGTGAAGGGAGAAGGCTTACCAACCAAGTTGATAGGTGTGGTTAGTTTTCTTCTAGGCTGTTAAAGTTACAAATATTTCTTTTGGAGTTAGTGTTTATTGATGGCGAATAAAGTGCGCAGTTGGGCATGATATCACCTAATCGTCCAATACACGATGCATTCAACCACGAATTGCAAAGAGAACAACAAAACAATACGATACTGCAGCAATAGCCGAAGCAATTCGTAAAAATGTTCTGCAATTGAATCGACAACAAATGATTGCGTATGACTCTTTGATGGAAGCTGTGAACAAAAGAACTGGTAGCATTTACTTTCTTGGTGCTCCCGGAGGTACTGCCTAAACGTTCTTAATTTCAACGTTTTTGGCACGGATTTGATCGCGGCATGAGTTGCCGTAGCATTGGCTTCATCTGGAATAACAGCAACTTTGTTAGAAGGCTACCGAACTGCACATTCAGCATTGATATTGCCACTGAACATGCAAATCGACCAGACACATTCTTGAAAAATCGAAGAAAAAATGCGAAGATTTTACAATGATGCAAATTGATCGATTGGGTCGAATGTACGATGGCCCCACAAAAGGTCAATGGTGGCGGTGGACAGGACGTTGAAAGATCTTCGTGTCAATCAAAACATTTTTTGAATAGCCATGGTTGTATTATCCGGTGATTTTCCAGTTATTCCCACGATCAATTGCAGCTGACGAACTAAATGCGTGCTTGAAAGCATCAAATTTGTGGCTTCATGTCAAGACACTCCGATTGACGAGATCAAACTGCAGATGTGTTTTCGAAGCAATTGTTGGACATTGGTAATGAAAAGATTGCAGTTGATATCTCGACCGGACTTATCACTTTGCCAACTGATTTCTGCCACATGACCGATTCTAAGGAAGAGCTCATTCGAAGTGTTTTTCCGGGCATACCGCAGAATATAGAGGAGAAGATGTGTTGATTCCACGCATCCCGATGATTCCAACGGACTTACCATTCGAATTCAAACGACTGCAATTTTTTACTACAAATCTTTGAATTGAATGTTAATATTATCATCTATTTTACAGGAAAATAAAAGGCATCGAATTAATTTGAATTACTAACCAAATTTATTTAATCACCAAACTAAGTTTAAATCGAAAAAAAAGCTTCAAATAGATAAAAATTAGGTGGTACGAAGTTCACCAGGTCAGCCAACACCAGATGAACCGCATCAATTTCTGCAAATATATTTCATTTCGTCGATGGTGGATCAGCTGAATGTGCGGTGCAATATACAGGGAACACAACAGTTAAAGAGACGAATTATTGAACAGTTGCAAGCATTTTTTCATTTAGAAAATCATTGTTTTTGACATGGGCAGCTATACGTTGCGTGTTCACGAGTTGGGAAACCATCCGCTTTGATTGTGTTAACGTCAGACCAAAAAACAAAAAATGTGGTTTACCAAAGAGCACTTCAACGGATAATTTGCGGACACGTACCTATAACTCATCGATTCAGTATTTACTTTGGATTAACTTTCATTTTTTACTTAGAGAAGTTCAACTAAATTACAATTCATTTTTGTAATCGAAATGAATTCATTACTGTTGTGAAATGAAATAAAGTTTTTCCTTTTCAAATATAAAAAAAATATTATTCTTCATCTTTTAATCCTCAAACGAAATGTTACAAAAAACGAAGCCATCTGGTGGCGAAACGGAGTGCGCCGGGTTTGCTAGTCTTATATATATAATTCTAGCGTACGTGTGTTGTCACTGAACTCCTCCTAAACGGCTGGACCGATTTGCATAAATTTTTTTGTATGCGTTTGGGTTGCGCCCCGGGTGGTTTAGATTTACAATTCGGTCCAATTGGACAATGGGGCGTGGTACCTCCCATACAAACCACAAATTAAAAATCAATTATTTCTGCTCCTGATAACGGTATTTGCACAAAATTTGGTACGTCGGTTTGGTGTGCATTTTTTAAGTGCTGCTGCAAATATGGGCGGGATTGTACAAGGGGGCGTGGTACCTCCGGCACACATTTCGTTTTTCATGGGGAAAAGCACTCTTAAAAAAAAATAAACTGGATAGAAATCGAGTAGTGACACTTCAAATACAAAAAAAAAAATATTTTATATTTTCAAAGCAATTGTTGTTGTCAATTATTTTAATTATTTTCCAAGCAAATTGTTGTTGTCAACAATTTTGACATTTTTTTTAAATATAACCAATATAAGTTTGTTTATGTTTACTATGTTACATTAAGTAACTTTTTGAAATGGAGTAGATACTTTTTTATTTCATGGTTTTTGAATCCATCATTTTTGTTTGACATGTATTTTCAGGATCCTTGCATAAGTATGTGTGAGTAAGTTGAAATGTAGGGGTGATTAAGATGACGTGGACAATGATGACAGGCAACAGGAGTTGTGGATAGTTTTGAGTTTGCACTTAGGGGTTGTTACGAAAAATGAGCGTGGTATTCTGCTGATTAGTGAATAGGGTTATGGGGAACGCAACTCAAAGGTACCATAACACCTTCCGTACCGGTGTAGAGAGAGAAGGGAAAAGGCTTACAATTTACCAACCAAGTTGATAGGTGCGGTTAGTTTTCTTCATTTCTGTTAAAGTTACAAATATTTCGTCGGTCGCTGATGAACTATATTGTTAAGCATCGTGTCTTTGGTTATACTCGATGTTGGATGTATTCGATTGAATGGCAAAAAAGAGGCTTGCCTCATGCTTACATTCTCATTTGGTTAGTCGAAAGAATGCAACAAGACCAAGATGATGACATCATATATGCCGAGGTTCCAGATCCCGAAACCGATGTATACCTGCATGATGTCATAATTACAAACATGATTCATGGGAAGATTTGAAAATGGTATCAGTATTTCTATTTCACATTTTCTGTTTCGTGCGAACCAACTTACAAATACATGAAAACCAATTTAACAGTCACAAGTAATTCCCAAATACATTACACACTGGGACTTACTAATAATCATTTTTAACCTTCACACGAGCTGGAAAAATGTAGTCTGGACGTTAAAAATATTATTAGTACCACGGACTGTTATACTGTTACGGAAATACGTCTGAAATGTAGGACACTATAACCATCAACTTTTACTTGGGTTCTGGACCCGATAGGTGGCGCTGAAGGATAGGATACCACACTATAGGTGGTACTTTTCAAAACATAAGCGGTATAGGAAAACGATTTGTGGCACCTCCCATTCAAAAATAAAATCAAGTGCTATTTCTTAAGTTACATAATTAAAATTATAATGGACATTGTCCAAATAAAGCACTTTGCAAACCTCTGCGGATTCCGCTTATTCAGAACGGCTTGCCATTGGTATTTAAGCGTCTACATAAAATAGCATGTGCATTGGGCATGCTCGAAATTATTACTTTCATTACATTAACAAATTTGGGCGGAACGAAGTTCGCGGGGTCAGCTAGTATATTATACATCCTCAAAAAAAAAAAAAAAAAATTTTTAATTTATATAAATAATATATAAGTTTATAAATTAATAATCTATATATATATATATAATATAATAAATGTCATATATTCAATTCATCAATATTTAATAAATTACATAAAACGTATACGATTTTAGTAACAAGTACGATGACGACATACAGAGTATTATAAAAAAAAAAAAAGTGGTTGATTTTATGGCCAGAAACCTTAACCTTATTAACCTTCCCCGATTTTATAATTTGAAAATGTTCTTCAGTTTACTCATTCAAAATAGTTCCTTATATTTATGCCATAGCCACTTAAATGGAATGGCTAAAGATTGTAGAGAAAGTACGGCAAAATAAAGAAGTACTCGATAAATCCTACAAATGCATCAACCAAGATAGACCTATAGGTAAAGAAACACTAAACAGACACTTAGAGGTATTGGTAACCAGCCTAGAAAACATTAGAGTAATACTAAACGTTAACTACTCAAGGCTAACCAATCAACATAAAGACAATGCTCACAAGTTCTTTAACGAATGCAGAGACAAAGTCTCTAGAGCATCTTCTCGTCACTCAATAGACCTCAAATTACCTGTCTCGCTCCACGAGAAAGTTTTCGTCGATACTGACAAGAACCAAGAAATTATTAGTAACAAAACCAATACTTTAAATACAAACAAAATGCCGCAAACACCTGTGGAATTTCTAAACATTGCATCCAAAATCCTCCCGGATTTCTATGGTAACGCAGACGAACTGCAAAGCTTCTTAGCTGCGTTAGAATTGATAAATAGCATAAACGATGGCAATAACATCGTTGCTATTAATCTAATAAAAACAAAGCTAAAGGGAACTGCTATAAATCTAATATCTGGTTCGGAAATAACAGTAGCAGAGGTAGTTCAAAAACTAAAAACAACAGTAAAAGGGGAGTCTGTAGACGTCATCACTGCAAAGTTGATGAACGTCCGCCAAAGCCCCAAACCGGCAAATGAATATGCAAAAGAGGTTGAAGACCTCACCAAAAAATTGCAAAGCGCATATATTTCGGACGGACTAATGCCTCAATTGGCTGAGACATACGCGACCAAAGCTGCCATAAAGGCCATGATAAAGAACTCGAACAATGTTAAGGTTAAACTTATTATGGAGTCCGGTCAGTTTAACAACATGAATGAAGCAGTAGCTAAATTCGTGAACTGCTGTACAGAATCTTATGGCCAGCCAAATGCAATACTGCATTTTAGAAATAATAGAGGTAGGAGTAATAGTTATTATCATAACAATAATCGAACTAATAACAACTTTCGCGAACGCGGACGCGGCGGGGGTCGTGGACGTGGACGCGGAAATTATAATAATCGCGGTAATAGAAATTATTATAACCAGTCCAGAAATAACTACAACAATACAAGTAGAAACGTCAGAATGACGCAACAGGTTGCGGAAAACGAACCAACCCCAAGTACTCACTAGGAAATAATAACATAAGTAGTAAAATCTATAGTATACGACTTAACTTAACATCATTCATAGCATTAAAGACTTCACTAAATAATGATATAACATCGTTCATTATCGACACAGGCGCGGACATTTCTATAGTAAAGAAAAGACAAATAGATCAATTCCATACTTTCGACAAATACGAAACAACAAGCCTATACGGCATAGGTCAGGGAATAACTAACACCATAGGAAAAGTTTACACTGATTTAAAGATTGCAAATATACTATTAGCTCATGAATTTCATGTCGTTAGCGATGATTTTCCAATTCCATCCGATGGAATAATTGGACTTGACTTTGTCAAGAAATATAATTGTACACTTAACTATGACAGAAATCAAGATTGGTTAGTAATAAGACCAGATGGTTTTAACGAAATTGAAATACCAATGTCTTGCTCACCAGCTAATAATGCAATAGCAATACCTGCAAGATCAGAAGTTATCAGACAGGTCAAGATCCAATGTCAGGAAAAAGAAGTGCTTATTCCACAACAGCAACTTAAAGATGGAATATATGTGGCAAATACAATCGCAAAAAGTGCAAGAGCATTTGTTCGTGTAATAAACACAACAAATGAAAATGTATTGATACACAATGTTACATTAAAAACAGAAAGTCTAAACGACTATGAAAACATATCAATAGAAAATGCCGACCCCAGTGATGTTAAGCTACAAAAATTGTCCAAACATTTCCCCGACTTCATAAAGTCTGACTTGCATAAACTCTGCTCAGAGTATATTGATATATTTGCGCTCGAAACAGATAAAATAACGGTTAACAACTTTTATAAACAAAAGCTTCGTTTAAAAACCGACGATCCAACATATATAAAAAACTATAGAATACCGCACGTTCATAAAAGTGAAATAACAAAACAAGTTGACAAACTAATACGAGACGATATAGTGGAACCATCTGCATCAGAATATAACAGTCCAATACTGTTGGTACCGAAAAAATCTTTGCCTGGTAATGATCAAAAACGTTGGAGATTAGTAGTGGATTATAGGAGTATAAACAAAAAGCTAATTGCGGACAAATTTCCGTTGCCAAGAATAGATGATATTCTCGACCAACTAGGCAAAACTAAGTATTTCTCTTGCCTAGACTTAACGTCAGGATTTCATCAAATTGAATTAGATGAAAACTCAAGGGACATCACGTCATTTTCAACTGATAAAGGTTCATACCGATTCAAGCGTCTACCCTATGGCCTAAAGATAGCACCAAACTCATTTCAAAGAATGATGACAATTGCGTTCTCTGGTTTATCACCAACACAAGCATTCTTATATATGGATGATTTAGTTGTATTGGGCCGTTCAGAATCACACATGTTAAAAAATTTAACCGATGTATTCAAAACGTGTCGAAAATACAATCTAAAATTACATCCTGACAAGTGCACATTTTTCAGGCACGAAGTGACATACTTAGGTCATAAATGTACAGACCAGGGTATTCTCCCAGATGATAGCAAATTTCAGATTATCTTAGACTATCCAATACCCAAAAACGCAGATGAAGTCAAGCGATTCGTTGCATTCTGCAACTATTACAGACGATTTGTTCCAAATTTCGCTGAACATTCAAGGCTCTTAACGAAACTCTGTAAGAAAAATACCCCCTTTGAATGGACCATAGAATGTGGCAATGCATTTCAATACTTAAAACAAACGCTATTAAGCCCTCACATCTTGCAGTATCCAGACTTCCGGAAGCAATTTTGCATAACCACCGATGCAAGCAAATACGCATGCGGTGCTGTACTTAGTCAAGAGTACAATGGATACCAACTTCCAGTAGCATATGCCTCCAGATCATTCACCAAAGGTGAAAGTAATAAATCCACTATTGAACAAGAACTAGCTGCTATTCATTGGGCAATCAATCAATTCAGACCCTACATATATGGGACTAAATTCTTGATTAGAAGCGACCATAGACCACTATCGTATCTCTTTGCTATGAAAAACCCGTCCTCTAAATTAACACGCATGAGACTAGATCTCGAGGAATATGATTTTACTATAGAGTACTTGAGGGGAAAA
The DNA here is from genome assembly GCA_949126925.1 of Cheilosia vernalis. Taxonomy (NCBI): domain Eukaryota; kingdom Metazoa; phylum Arthropoda; class Insecta; order Diptera; family Syrphidae; genus Cheilosia; species Cheilosia vernalis. Next base: position 51,046,309 of record OX421358.1, read on the forward strand.
GATAATCATGCAGCGGACGCATTGTCGCGCATAGATTTTAACGAAATTCAAAATATAAGAAATTCAGCCAACAAACTATTTAAAGTCACAACCAGGCTGCAATCCAATCAAAATAACGTAGAATCAACAGCCGACAAAATAGAAAGGTCATCTAATAAGATAAATATATATGAAGCGTTCGGTAGTAGAAGTAAAAGAAACAGCGCCCGGCTAGCTATTAATGGCGACTGTTTAAAAATTACTAAGAATAAAAAAGTGATCACTATAGAAATAAATAACCTTATTACTAATGGAAAAATTGACTTGGATCAATTATTTCTACTGCTTGAAAAAATAGCAAGTGATAACAGATTAATAAAGCTGCAGCAGTCACTAGGTGACAATATTTTTGAGAAGATCCGGATCAATGAATATAAAGAAATAGGAAATAGAGCTCTAACAAACCTTCGAATTGCACTGACGCCTATAATTATAAAAATAACAAATGATGACAAAAGAAAAATGATTATACAAAAGTACCATGATGATCCAATCTGTGGTGGCCACTCAGGGATCACACGTACACTAAAAAGGATACGACAAAAATATTATTGGAAAAATATGACTAGGGATATTATAAAATACGTTAAGAGATGTGACAAATGTCAGAGAAATAAGTCACTGAAAAACGTAAAAGAACCAATGATTATAACTGATACCCCAACAACCGCATTTGATGTAGTACTGATAGATACCATTGGACCATTACCAAGATCAGAAAATGGCAATGCGTATGCAGTCACAGTAATATGTGATTTAACCAAATATCTGGTATCAATACCCATCGCTGATAAAAGTGCAAAGACAATTGCGAAAGCAATCTTTGACCATTTCATACTAGTTTACGGTCCTATGAGGAAAATAATCACAGATATGGTCACCGAATATAAAAACCAAATATTCGACGAAATATGTAAACTATTGAAAGTGGAAAATGTCACCTCTACGGCATACCATCACCAAACGTTAGGAACTGTGGAAAGAAACCACAGAACATTTAATGAGTATGTTCGCTCATACATTTCATTAGAAAAAACGGACTGGGACGAGTGGCTAAAATACTACACGTATTGCTACAATACTACGCCATCGGTGGTGCACGACTATTGCCCATTTGAATTAGTATTTGGTAAATCCCCAGGTAATTACGACTTTCTTTGTAATGCAAAGGTAGACCCCATTTATAATGTGGACGCGTATGAGAAGGAAGTCAAATTTCGACTTCAAACGGCTCATAAAAGGGCCGTAGAAATTATAAAAAACAAAAAGTATAAAGAAAAGGCCTTATACGACAGGAATAGTAATAGCTTAGATATAGCAGTAGGAGATCTAGTTCTAGTGAAACAAATAGGACATAAGTTGGACAATATCTATAAAGGACCATTTAAGGTAGTCAACATAGACAATAGGAACAATGTAGCCTTAAAAACCGACAACGACAAGACGACAATTGTGCACAAAGACCGACTTAGACGTTACGAAACAAATGAATATTGAAAATAACTTACATTTTTTATTTAAGAATAATTATTAAGAATTTAAGATTAAACTTATATAGAATTAATTCATTTGCAAACCAAATAAAATTTAGAATTCAAGATTAAACTTATATAGAATTAATTCATTTGCAAACCAAATAAAATTTAGAATTCAAGATTAAATTTATATAGAATTAATTCATTTGCAAACCAAATAAAATTTAGAATTTAAGATTAAATTTATATAGAATTAATTCATTTGCAAACCAAATAAAATTTAGAATTTAATATTAAATTTATATAGAATTAATTCATTTGCAAACCAAATAAAATTAAGAATTTAAGATTAAATTTATATAGAATTAATTCATTTGCAAACCAAATAAAATTTAGAATTTAAGATTAAACTTATATTGAATAAATTTACTCTTCAAAAAAAAGGGAGGTGTAGCGCGAATTTGCCTACACTGCATTTAACTGCATTTAGTAATAAGTCAAATTACGCATTCCAATCCCACGGGCAACTAGGCTGCTGGTCATTGGAAACCATGCTGCTGCGTCAGCTCATTCCAATCGGCCACGAGCAGCTTATTTGCCCGTCATTGGAAACCATGCGATATGATAAGATTTCCTTAGACACATTATGTTAGCGGCATGGCCGCATAAGATTATAATTCAATTCGATTAATTCAATAAAGAACTACGAAACTAAACGGTTGTCTTTTAAACATTACAGTACTCCATAATGACATCGTTGCTCTGAGGGAAACAATCGGCAATGCGTTAGCTCTCATTGGAAACCTGAAAGAAGAAAATGTAATGCTCTCAAAGAAGGTTGATAATTTGCAGCGACTAGTAAACACACTGCAGCAAAAGCTGCTACGAAAATGCATTGACATTGTGGGTATCCCCAATGTGGATAAACAAAATGCACTGCTTTCTACGATTCAGCTGCTGGATGAAGGTTTAGGGGAAAGCATCACTCGTGACGACATCAAATCTTGCTACGTGAAAACAATCAAACGCAAGCCGTCAAATAATGTGCCAGAAAAATCGTTTAATGTAGTTTGTGTTAAATTTAAAACTGTCGAATGCAAACAGAGAATTCTATCTAAGAAACGTACTAAACAACTAACAGCAGGTGTTTTTAGTAACCAATTAAATAAAAAACCTATATATATTAATGAAAGCCTTACGCGATATTTTCGTCAGGTATTTAATAAAGCCAAACAAGTCAAAATAGACAAAAATTATCAATATCTATGGATAAAAAATGGTCAAATACTAATGAAAAAGAAAGAAGGAGATAAGATTGTTAAAATTTATTCATTTGAGGACCTTGATAACTTATCGTAACTCTGTTGTTTCTTCGATCTTTAACTATGTTTAACGTAAGAAATAGTATAATTCAAGATCCTCCTGATAATTTTTTAATCTCTCCGTTTTGTAATTTCGATAAAGAAATGTTTAACAGTGTCTTTAACAATCATATTTTGAAAAACCATTTTCATCTTATACATCAAAATATTAGAAGTTTGCGAAAAAATTTTGATTTGTTCGTTACCCACCTTGAATCTTTTATAAACAAGCCTGATCTAATTTTTATATCGGAAATATGGATCTATGACAGTGAAAAAGACTTTTATAATATTCCCGGATATAAGTTCTATCCTAATTGTAACAATACTTATGCTGCGGGTGGTGTTGCTGTCTATTGGAATGAAGATTTAGTCTGTGAGTGTGAATCTTTCTCTCTCCCGAGCGCAGATTTGATTAAGGTATCTTGTGCTTTAGAAAATCTGAATTTGATTTTTCTTTGTGCCTACAGATTTCATAATAAAAGTAAAGATGTTTTTATAGAGGACCTAGCTCTACTTTTAAGTCAAGAGAATGCCAGTAATTTTTTTATTGTTGGTGACATTAACCTAGATTTACTTGATGATTCTCCAGACATAGTAAGCTATAAGACCTTAATGTCGGCTAATGGTCTGGAGTCTTGTATTAATGTACCAACTAGAATAACTGATTCTTCCGCAACATGCATCGATCATATTTTTGCCCGACTTGATCGCAATACTAGTCTGTATTAGTCTGATTAGCACTGTATCTGACTTTAGAATCACTGATCATTGTATGACATGTCTATTTTTTGAGAAAATAGCGAATAAGCAACCTAGTCGGTACATACCCATCCAACGGAAAGAGCGTATAAACTATGAAAGCCTTAATGCTTGTCTACTTCGCGAGAATTGGACAAGTGTATATAATGAATGCGATCCCTCTACTGCTTTTGATGCTTTTCTTTTGATTTTAAATAGCCATATGCTTCGATGTGTACCGAAGTTGTTGATAATAGAAGACTTAAATTAAAAAGGCTCAAGCCTTGGATGACTATGCAGTTACTGAAAAAAATCGTTTATAAAAATAAACTTCGCATTAAGTGTAGAAAATTTCCTAAACAATGTTAGACTGAAGTATAACTACTTGAAGGTTTGCAAGGAAATTAGAATTCAAGTTCCAATCTGCAAGGAAAATTTTTATATAAAGAAATTTACGGCAGCTAAAGGGAATTTAAAAAAGGAGTGGAGTATTATAAACGAGCTTTTTAATAAAAAGTTTTCTTCTGGGTCACCTACATGTATAAAAATTAATAACATGGAGGATACCAGTGATGATTCCATTGCAACCACTTTTATTGATTTTTTTATCAATGCTCCCTCAAACACCCTTGCCAAAGCAGGATTTAGTAGTAGTATGGACTGTGATGATATATGTTTTAATAGTGACTCTATACAAGCTAGCAGCTTCTTCTTTGAGCCAATTAATTCTTTGATGAACTAGTTTCGTGGGTATTTATTCCACTATTTGCCACTTTTGTGATAGTCTTTGATACTAAACTTGTTTCGTGAGTTTTAATTTCACTATTTGGCTCTTGGTGATTTTGGCACTTGCACTTTCACTTTATTGGCACTGGTTAAGTTTTTACAATTACTATTTCACTTTCCAACGGTCCCTGCTCGGGCGCCAGTTATAAAGATTCAAACTTCAAAAATATAAAAAAATAATTTCTCAGGCTAATTGCCTGTTCTTTATTACCAAAAGCAAATGATTTGCTCCGAATCGGTGGGAGATTCAGGAGATCGGAGATCGATTATGAGATGAAACATCCAGCAATCATTGCAAATGGATCAAGGTTAGCGGAATTTTTAATGGATTATGAAAAAGGAGACGGAACATGGAGGCATCCATGCTATAATGCAATTTATTAGGTAAAGTTACTAGATACCAGAACTTAGGAGTGGATTACGGAGTCACATTCATAAATGTGTTGTTATGTGCACTTAAATGCACGAATGGAGGGACAGCTGATGGAGGAATTACCATCAGAAAGAGTCCAGGTTGGGAAACCATTATTAGCCACAGGAGTGGATTATTCTGGCACTTTTGAACTAAAAGTGGTCAGTGGAGTAGGAAGGAGAAATAGGAGTAAATTTTGGGTTGCAATATTTGTCTGTCTTGGGATTAGGGCAGTATATAATTATATAATTTATCGTCAATACCTTTCATAGCTTGTTATGAGAGAGTTATTGAAAGGAGAAGGAGATTTGAGAAAATATTTAGCGACAGCGGAACATCATCCGTTGGAGTATCCAAATTAAATAAAGCTTTCAAAGTATTTTCAGATTAAGGAGTAATGGAGAATCTTCATCAAAAAGGTACTGACTGGCATACATGATACCAGCAGCACCACATCAAGAAGGGGCTTATGTGCGCTGTCAAATAGATGCAATTGCATTTGAATCGCATGGTGGAGCAAAGGATATTGCCTTACGAGGAGTTTTTAACTTTACTCACTTTGAGTGATGATCCAATGGATATTCGGGCGTTAACGCCGGGACATTTTCTGGTGGGTGAACCATTCATTTTACCTCTTCCTTTTTAGATTATAAGAAAGACCGGAGAAGGAGGGAGCTAAACTATTCAAGGAGAGACAGCAGATGGTCAACCATTACGGGAACTGATGGTAGTCAGAATATTTGACTATTCTGCAGGAGAGGACAAATTGGAGAAAGGAGAGCCTGAAGGTCGGACAGTTGGTGGTCTTCAGGAGAGAGAACTTTCCACTATGTATACTTTTACCAATTCGGGATGGGCTTGTCAGAAACATCATCGCCCAGACTGCAACCAGCCAATTGAAGCGGCCTTTGCAGAAAATATGTATTTTTAGCTTTAGACTCGTAGTAATTAAAAACAATGTTTTTAGCCGGGACTGTTACGTATGGCAACACTTGCCATACGTGCTCTCATTGTAAAATGACATGTAAAGAGTTAGTTCTCGATCGGTCTCTGGCCGAGAGAGACGTGTATTTACACGCCGAGGAAACGGAGATTTAATAAATGTGGGTTTTTTCTATATTTTTCCCACAACAAAAGTCGTACCGTATTTCATTTTACTCGGAGTGTTATATGCTCTGAGTTCTAAATATTGATGGAAGACGACTGTCCAATCTGAAGGCCCCCAGCCGAAAGATCGAGTGAGGTAGTCGGAAATCAATATTGGAGCAAGGAGCGGACCGGGGTGAAAAGGCCAATGTTCTTATTACTGTCCAAGGAACAAGTGCCAAGAGCACAGTGCTGTGTGAGGTAAGAATCTTGGTCTGGAAACCTCGGTCGTGTCGAGAGTACCCCTGGAGTTCCTAGCCAGCCTTCTATCAGGTTATACATCCGATAGTAAGTAGTGGTAGGGAAAAGAAGAGCATGCTTGAGACACTCGCCAAATTTCAGAGACCCAGTCACGACGACAAACAAGACGAAGGCACCAATAAAACTGACTGGAAAACCGATCCATAAATCCACACACCAACACAATTATCTATACAAACAAAAGAAAATAAGAAATACTTTAGCTTAGTAAATTTTATTGAATTCCTTTTTAAATCTTTCAGTATAATAAGATCTTTATATACTACATTTTCATTAATTCAGTTTCTTTTTGGATTTCGATATTTATAATTTTTTTTTGAATTTGTTTATTAGCTTGTTTTATTATCAAGCTTATTAAGTTTCATTGGCTGGACCAATTTTATCCAGCTAACGATGGAAGCAAAAGGAGCGGTTGCTAAGGTACCTCAAGCTCAGCAAGCAGAGCCGCCAATAGGGCGGGTAACGCGAAAAATGACACAAGAGTTGGGAATATCACCAGGTCCTGGGTTACCGATGCGCGAGACGCCCCCCGTAAGATCCACTGCGATACCTACTGAGGCGCAGAGTGAGGGTTCAGCGGATCTAAACCGCACAGCTAGAGAACTCGCAGAGTGGGGTCGCGAGTTACAAGAAGATGAGGAAAACTTGTTTGCAGAGAGCTCAACCAAAGAAAAGAAAGGGGGGGGGGGGGGGGGGGGGTTCAGGCAAAACTAAGGGCGGGGAGGAACGTGATATAAGTGGCCAGTACGGAGATGACCACGAAGGGGTCCTAGGCCCACTCCCATACGACGAGGAGGAGGGAAAAGTGAACTCTCGCTCATTTGAAGACAGAATTGCATTACAGATTCAAAGAGAGGTCTCGTTAGCCATAAGGGAGAACAAAGTAGAATTGTTAGCAGTATTTGCAGGGGGCTTAAGGGGAGTAAAGAACACCTTCCATGAAGATATGAAAGCTCTCCAAGATAGCATAGGGCAACTTGCCATATCCCAACAGATCTCTAGGCCAACTATTCCTCAAGTTGACGGCAACGCTGGGGGCAACCAACAACAACCAGCCCCGCACTCACAGCCGATTCCGTCACAACAACAGCTGCCCAGAGAATGTGTAGGCTAATGGACAAGGTCATACCATCCAAATTGAAGGAAAATATCTTCGTATATCTGGATGACCTCTTGGTTTGCTCTCCAGATTTCGAGTCACACGCCAGATTGCTTGAAGAGGTGGCCAAATGCTTGCGGGAAGCGGGGCTCACCATCAATGTGGAAAAGAGCAAATTCTGCTATAAAGAAATACGGTATCTGGGTTACATAGTCGGTGATGGGTGCCTACGAACCGATAAAGACAAGGTGTCGGCGGTCGAAGACTTTCCGGTGCCAAAGACTCCCAAGCAGCTCCGTCGATTCCTAGGGATGACGGGATGGTATAGACGGTTTATACCGAACTTTGCCACCCTGTCAAGCCCCATGACCGACTGCTTAAAAAAGGGACAAACATTCAACATGACCGACGAGGCGATAAGAGCTTTCAACAAGCTTAAAATGTCACTGGTAACCGCGCCGATACTAACGAACCCCGACTTTACTAAACATTTTTATGTACAGTGCGACTCTTCGACAACTGGTGTGGGAAGTGTGCTCTTTCAGGTGGATGCGGAGAAAAACGAGCGGCCGATAGCATTCATGTCCCAGAAGCTTAACTCCGCACAGCGGAATTATAGCGTTACGGAGCTTGAGTGCTATGCGGCTGTTCTATCCGTGAAAAAGTTCCGAGCCTACGTGGAAGGATTGCCTTTCACTATTATCACGGATCACGCAAGTCTGAAGTGGCTGATGACACAGAAAGACCTTTCCGGCCGCTTGGCTAGATGGAGCCTTAAGCTCCAAGCGTTCGATTTCGTGATAGAACATAGGAAGGGCATCCAAAACGTGGTCCCGGACACACTCTCACGCGTTGACATGGAGGAGCTCAACCCCAACACTGTTCTCTTGGAAGTTGACCTCAGCTCGCCATGCTTTTCCTCAGAAGAGTATGAGGAGCTGAGGAAGACAGTCGAGAAGAACCAAGAGAGACTACCTGACCTATGCGTATCAGACGGCTACGTGTACAAACGAACCGACGTACGGACTGGAGACGAACTACAGGAAGACAGGGCCTGGAAACTCTGGGTTCCGAGGGAGCTGCGGAGGAGTCTCCTGGTCACCGTGCATGACTCACCGTCAGCAGGCCATGGAGGGGTAAACAAATCTCTGGCGAAACTAAAACAAAAATACTATTGGCCAGGAATGGCCACAGGTGTTCAAGCATTTGTAAAGTCATGCGAAGTGTGCAAATGCAACAAACCACCGAACGTGGTATCTCGGCCGCCGATGGGGGAGCAAACTATCACGGAGCGGCCCTTTCAACGACTATATATAGACTTTTTAGGACCCTACCCACGAACTAGAACAGGACATACACACATCTTCATCGTGTTGGACCACTTCAGTAAGTATGTGTTACTGCGGCCTATCCGCAGGGCAACGGCAGCTGAGGTAGTAAGATATTTAGAAGATAGTGTCTTTCATGTGTTCGGTGTACCTGAGTTTGTCCACTCTGACAACGGAAAGCAGTTCGTTTCAGAACTGTTCTCCAGCTTTCTGAAGAAATATGGAGTTAGGCATGTGCGTACAGCCTTTTATTCCCTTCAAGCGAATGCGTCCGAGAGGGTGAACCGGTCGCTGTTGACCAAAATTCGGTCGTATATAGACGGAGACCAGAGCAATTGGGACTTACATGTTAGCAATGCGGCATTTGCTCTTAGAAGTGTAGTCCACGACGCAACTGGACTAGAACCGTATTATGTTGTATTCGGCATACCCATGATCCAACATGCAAGCGCGTATGAAATACTACGAAGACTAGATATGATAAAGGACACTGGAACACGAATCACAAACAAGACTGATAGGTTAGAACAAATTAGGAATAAGATATTTGACAACTTGAAGCTAGCGCACCACAAGGCTACAAAAATATATAATACTAGAAGTAGGGACGTAAAATATTCAGGAGGACAAGTCGTTTACTTACTTACTTAAGGTGGCGCTACAGTCCGGGGTGGACCTGGGCCTCAACCAACAAGCGTCTCCAGCCAGCACGATCTTTGGCCAGCTGTCTCCAGTTTCGCACGCTAAGTTGGTTAAGGTCCCTTTCCACTTGCGTGCGCCACCTGAGTCGCGGTCTTCCTCTACTGCGCCGTCCCTCGGGTGTGGATTCGAAGATCTTCCGGGCCGGAGCATTCGTGTCCATTCGCTCTACATGACCCAGCCACCTCAGTCGTTGGACCTTCACTCTTCTGACTAGGTCGATTTCGCTGTACAGCCCGTACAGTTCGTCGTTAAATCTCCTTCTCCATTCACCGTCAATGCAGACGGGACCAAAAATAACACGAAGAATTTTTCTCTCGAAACAACCGAGAGTTACCTCATCCGCTTTTGATAAAGTCCATGCCTCTGCGCCATATAGCAGAACTGGGATGATAAGGGTCTTATAAAGGGTCACTTTAGTTGTCGAGAGAGGGCTTTGCTACTCAATTGCCTTCTTAGCCCAAAGAAACAGCGATTAGCAAGAGTAATTCTACGTTTAACCTCAGCGCTGGTGTCGTTGTCTGAGTTCATAGCGGAGCCTAGGTAGACAAAGTCCTTAACCACCTCGAAGTTATAATATGTGTCTATTTTGACGTTCTGTCCGAGCCGTCGGTGTTGGGTGTCCTTTTTAGTTGACAGCATATACTTCGTCTTGCCTTCATTAACCGCCAAACCCATCTTCGCCGCCTCAGTCTCAATACTCACAAACGCGCCATTAACATCACGCTGCGTTCTGCCAATTATGTCAATGTCATCGGCGTATGCGAGTAACTGGACGGACTTTTGAAAGATAGTGCCTCTGGTGTTGGCGTTTGAATTTTGCACTATTCTTTCAAGAACGATGTTAAAGAAGTCACATGACAGCGCATCGCCTTGTCTAAATCCTTTTTTGACATCGAAGTTTAAAGTTTATTAAGGTAAGTTCTTTACCGACCTTGATGGAGCAGCGTGCATTCTCCATTGTCATCCTGCACAAACGGACGAGTTTGGCAGGGATGCCAAAACTAGACATTGCTCTGTATAGTTCGTCCCTATAAATGCTGTCATAGGCGGCCTTAAAGTCGATGAAAAGGTGGTGAGTATCGATTTGAAGTTCCTGGGTTTTCTCCAAGATCTGCCGCAGTGTGAATATTTGGTCTATGGTGGACTTTCCTGGCCTGAAGCCACACTGATATGGACCAATCAGGTTGTTTACGAAAGGCTTCAGGCGTTCACACAAAACGGCAAATAAGATCTTGTAGGCAATGTTTAGAAGACCGATACCTCTGTAATTGGCGCAGTTCAGATGGTCTCCTTTCTTGAGGATCGGGCAAACAATGCTGAGGTTCCATTCATCGGGCATACTTTCCTCCGACCATATCTTACAGATGAGTTGGTGCATGCTCCTAACCAAGTCATCGCCTGCCGCTTTGAACAGCTCGGCGGCTAGGCCATCTGCTCCAGCGGCTTTGTTGGACTTCAGTTTAAATATAGCTATCTTCACCTCGCCCAGGTCGGGTGGACGGTATTGTTGATCCTCATCGTCCAGGTTGAACGGTTCATTCTGCCTGACAGCGGTATTTGGTTCGTCATCGCCATTAAACAGTCTGCAGAAGTAGTTCTTCCATATCCTCAGCATCGACTGCGATTCTACCACGATGTTCCCTTGTTCGTCCTTGCAGGCTTCGGTTCGGGCTCTGTAGCCTTGTGAAGTTCTTTTTACCCTCTGGTAGAACTTCCGAACCTCATTCCTGTTGTAACGTCTCTTCCTCGATCGCGCGCTTCTCATGCTCTTTCTTTTTTCTCTTTGTAGGAAACGCTGCACTCATGTGCAGAAGAAAATTATAGGAACACCTCGTTTTGAGAAGCGCTGCAACTTTTGCAAACGCCTAAGTGTAAACACGCCCACACTGCCAGCGGCGGCCATAGTGTTTTCGTCCACTTTCGCCCAGTTTATGGCTCCATTTTTAACGCCCTACGCTCGGGTGAATTTAATTCAAACTTCAAATTTTATCTACGTAATTCACGTAGAAAAATCACACCTGTGAAAAAACATCAATTTCAGAATTTTCTGAACATACCATTCGTCACAATATCAGTTTGAAAATTCACGCTACGGTTGAGCGCATAAGTGTAAGCGAGACGGCAACACTACCCGTCACGAAAACTCCTCGGTGCAAACCAAGTATAGCGTCGGTTTTTCCTCAGTTCGAGTCAGTCAGTAGCAAGAGTCAGGAAAGGGTGGTTGTGCACCCGTGCGGGAGATTAATATTCGGCAAACTGCCACGTTTTTAATTGTTCGTTCATCGTGTGCAAGCGGCCATTGTGCCGACGGAAGAAAATTAAATAAAATTAAATTGCCGCGAAAGTATCAAGTCGCGAGGGGAATTTTGTGTTCGGATAGACCGACCAAATACCCGCAATCGTTTTTCGTGTGCGTTGTTAAAAGAAAGCCGATAAAAAATTATCATATACATATATATGTCGCCCAGAATAATCCCTGCCCGCGTGTGTTCGTACCAATACCTCGTGGTATAATTCACGTAGAGCATATTCCCTCGCTAATAATAAAATAAATCCTGACGTCGAAAAGAAAGAAGAAAAGAACGACACCAAAACCAATTAAAGTGCGCTGAAAACGTGTGAAAATAATAAAATATCTAAGCACATAAAGACATTGAAAGGGAAAAATTCCCCAACGTACCACGCAATAAGTAAATTGCGCAGCACATTTGCACATGTTTGTGCCTGCTTGAGTTGCGCTGGCCAAACCACCACACCCCAGCAGCAGAGTGAGCCGTCGTGCAACCATCCTCCAGTAGATGGAGAAAGCACCACCTCATACCACCACCATTTATCGAATACCCAAATCTTCGGACATCGCATGAGTCGAGACACCAACCTCATCGAAATTCACCTTTTTTGTTTCGCACTGCGCCTGAGGTTATGCACTAAAGTTAAGTTGGGTCCAATAAAATATTTTTGTAAACATTCACTTTTTGTTCCAAATGATTTTATCTTCCACTCAAGGTTTAGATCGGTCGAATCAAAGCATATCGCAAAAGTATATGCAGTATATCCTGGAAGGAAAGGCGGTGCACTGCAGTCCCTCACCACGGATCGCGATTCAGGTAGTTATCCCCTGAATAAAGAAAAGGGGTAAGTTTTGGAATTGTTTTAATCTCATTTGGAATATATAAAAACGAGTGTACTGAATTAGTATTGGCCCATATTGCGTTAGGGTATATTCGTAGGGATTTGTAGTGTCATTTGACACGGTTTTTCTTTTGCTTTCAATTGTGAATTTCCAAGTAAAGTAAAGATAAAGTAACGAATAGATTAGGTTCGAATCAGTGCGTAGTGAATTCGTCGTAAGAATTTTTCATCGGCTGTCACACTCCGCGGAAATCTCATTGAGCGAGCGTACGTCATTATCGTCGTGGAAGCACCCGCTTGTATTTTTCTTTTATATATACGTACGTGGACAGAATATTTAGTCACGTCCCGCAGTGCGGAAGTAAACGAGTAGTTAGGCCATGAGAACTTTACTCTGGTCTCTACGACAAACATCCCAAGGTTTTCTTTTTCTTCGTTAGTTTTGTCTCTCGTCGTAAACATATACAAAATCACGCTGACTTGTGTTTGTAACGTCTACCCTTAGTTAAGTACTAGTTTTAAGATTCTTTTTCTTATTCATTGAATAAAAATAATTTTGTGAACTGCCTGAAGAAGGATAAAGATGTGGGTTCATTTCTTTTGGAAATTAGCATAGGTTTTGGATGTGCCGCCAGATGCGCGGTTAAGAAGGTATCGTAAGGAATGTCGGCCATAAGGATGAATACAACCCGGAGAGGCTGTACGAAGGTTAGTACATGAGTTAAACCGGTAGTAATTTAGCTACTGTGACTTTAGGGGTCGTCGTCTAATATGAGCGTGTCGACGACCACGGAAACTTAGCCTTTGAGCTAGGTAGGGGTGGGTCAGCTCGCGGGAAGATCTCTTTCATCTACTTCTTCCCCATCTTCTCCCATTGTGGACATAACTACTTCTTGTAATCGCACTACTCGGGCCTCGCAATCTTTATTGTTAGGGATATTGGTTAACCCGGTCGTGTCCTTCACCTTTTACGACCTTTTCTTTTGTAGTTTGACAGGCATGTAAAAACAGAGGTAACCCCAGTCCAGGACCTGTAACAAGATCCCCGACCACCGAGGAGCTAGCGCGGGAGGAAGCGGTCATGCCTGGTTGCAGGGGGCTTGGACAACCCACATCCATCATATTGCCCGGACTGCCGCAAGGGTCCTGTGACCTTGCGGTACAATGGGTGATACAAGTGTTGGATGTGGGGGCGAAAGGGACGCAATAAAACTTTTGGTTTTCGATCATCCTTTCAGCGAACCGTAGGCTTAGACTGGTTTGAGTTTAGCTTGCGAGTTTGTTGACGCGCAACTATCGTTGCTTGCGTTCTGGACGTACGTTACAGGTGGCGCCCAACGTGGGGCCCGAAGTAGTCATATGATTCAGAAGTTAGTTATAAAATTTACAAGAAAAAATGTTTTCACCATTTTCAACTTTACTTTCTTCTCGTTTCACGTAACCGGTGTTTGGGTGTATTTTCATCCCCATTCATGTCTGTTGTACGCTGAAGTCTGAGATCTAGTTTTACGGAAATAGGTGTAGGAGTTTGTAATCCGTTAGTGTTCTTTAAGTCCCTTGTCCGGTAGATGGGTAGACTTTGTTCCTCATTTACGTCCGTTGCTCGGGCTTATAAGTTCTTCACATTTCCATCTTCAGCATTTGAGCCTTCGAGTTCATGTCCGGTAAGTGAGTGAAGTTGTTCCTCACTTACGTCCGTTGCTTGCACTCAGGGCTGGTGTGTAGTTCGCTTTTCTTTGGTAAGTTAGTTCTGTTAAGTCCGGTACTTGGATTGACCTTTGTCTCCATGTACGTCTGTTGCTTCAGGCTGTCTTCACCATGTTCCATAGCAAAGCATAGTAATATAACAACCCTAATTTCACTTGCGATTCCGCAGTGATTGTAAAGCATTAATCCATCTAGAAGCGTTTCGCTTCATTAGTAGCCACAGTGGGATAGTACGCGTTATCCTCGTGTTTGTCCTTATGTGTTCGACATTCCTTCAGTTTGATGATAAGTTTAGTTCGAGCAAGTTTAGTTTTGGTTTAGTTTTGATATAGTTTTGATTTAGTTTTGAGATATTTTAGTTTTGAGAAAGTTTAGGTTTGAGAAAGTTTAGTTTTGAGCAAGTTTAGTTTTGAGAAAGTTCTGAGAAAGTTGAGTTTTGAGAAAATTTAGTTTGAGATAGTTTGGTTTTGAGAAAGTTTAGTATTGAGAAAGTATAGAGGAAGTTTAGTTTTTAGAGAGTTTAGTATAGAGACAGGTTAGTTTAGAAACAGCGTAGTTTTGAGTACGTTTAGATTTGAGTAAGATTTAGTCGGAAGTACAGCGTTAGCGATTGCTAAGCCAGCCTTCCATACATTCATTTTAGTTTTAGGATTGAGTTTAGTCGTATATTACCCTATACGACTCAACAGTATAACAATAGTATATCTAGTTTTTACATTAGGATAGAAGCCCCTGAATTCGTGTTGAATTCACCGCTTTGTATTTTCTTTGGTATTTTTATTATTATTATTTTCAAGTCAGTTTTGGTCCAAATGCCTCGAAATCCCGGAACGCGAAGCTTTGTCCGAAGGTTGTTCGTGCAAAAGTTCGCAAGGTCATCGGAAGTAACTTATATGAGATAGTAGACGCAACCGGACATAGTCTAGGGGTAACCCACAGCAAAGATCTTCGTCGATAAGACATAGCAGTAGGACATATTTGAGTGTTAGTTACAGGAAGGTAGTTCAGACGTTTCGAATTCTCAGTAGGATAGTGAAGTAGTAAGGAAGCTGTTGACCGCTCAGAGTCGGTAGAACATGAGATTCTTTGTCTCGGGCGTGGGTCGATTGGTAGGATGTAGCAGGTTTCATTTTCTTGACCTTTTGCAGTCGCAAGTCTCTGAAAATGTCAAGTTGTGTAGGAAACGCTGCACTCATGTGCAGAAGAAAATTATAGGAACACCTCGTTTTGAGAAGCGCTGCAACTTTTGCAAACGCCTAAGTGTAAACACGCCCACACTGCCAGCGGCGGCCATAGTGTTTTCGTCCACTTTCGCCCAGTTTATGGCTCCATTTTTAACGCCCTACGCTCGGGTGAATTTAATTCAAACTTCAAATTTTATCTACGTAATTCACGTAGAAAAATCACACCTGTGAAAAAACATCAATTTCAGAATTTTCTGAACATACCATTCGTCACAATATCAGTTTGAAAATTCACGCTACGGTTGAGCGCATAAGTGTAAGCGAGACGGCAACACTACCCGTCACGAAAACTCCTCGGTGCAAACCAAGTATAGCGTCGGTTTTTCCTCAGTTCGAGTCAGTCAGTAGCAAGAGTCAGGAAAGGGTGGTTGTGCACCCGTGCGGGAGATTAATATTCGGCAAACTGCCACGTTTTTAATTGTTCGTTCATCGTGTGCAAGCGGCCATTGTGCCGACGGAAGAAAATTAAATAAAATTAAATTGCCGCGAAAGTATCAAGTCGCGAGGGGAATTTTGTGTTCGGATAGACCGACCAAATACCCGCAATCGTTTTTCGTGTGCGTTGTTAAAAGAAAGCCGATAAAAAATTATCATATACATATATATGTCGCCCAGAATAATCCCTGCCCGCGTGTGTTCGTACCAATACCTCGTGGTATAATTCACGTAGAGCATATTCCCTCGCTAATAATAAAATAAATCCTGACGTCGAAAAGAAAGAAGAAAAGAACGACACCAAAACCAATTAAAGTGCGCTGAAAACGTGTGAAAATAATAAAATATCTAAGCACATAAAGACATTGAAAGGGAAAAATTCCCCAACGTACCACGCAATAAGTAAATTGCGCAGCACATTTGCACATGTTTGTGCCTGCTTGAGTTGCGCTGGCCAAACCACCACACCCCAGCAGCAGAGTGAGCCGTCGTGCAACCATCCTCCAGTAGATGGAGAAAGCACCACCTCATACCACCACCATTTATCGAATACCCAAATCTTCGGACATCGCATGAGTCGAGACACCAACCTCATCGAAATTCACCTTTTTTGTTTCGCACTGCGCCTGAGGTTATGCACTAAAGTTAAGTTGGGTCCAATAAAATATTTTTGTAAACATTCACTTTTTGTTCCAAATAATTTTATCTTCCACTCAAGGTTTAGATCGGTCGAATCAAAGCATATCGCAAAAGTATATGCAGTATATCCTGGAAGGAAAGGCGGTGCACTGCAGTCCCTCACCACGGATCGCGATTCAGGTAGTTATCCCCTGAATAAAGAAAAGGGGTAAGTTTTGGAATTGTTTTAATCTCATTTGGAATATATAAAAACGAGTGTACTGAATTAGTATTGGCCCATATTGCGTTAGGGTATATTCGTAGGGATTTGTAGTGTCATTTGACACGGTTTTTCTTTTGCTTTCAATTGTGAATTTCCAAGTAAAGTAAAGATAAAGTAACGAATAGATTAGGTTCGAATCAGTGCGTAGTGAATTCGTCGTAAGAATTTTTCATCGGCTGTCACACTCCGCGGAAATCTCATTGAGCGAGCGTACGTCATTATCGTCGTGGAAGCACCCGCTTGTGTTTTTCTTTTATATATACGTACGTGGACAGAATATTTAGTCACGTCCCGCAGTGCGGAAGTAAACGAGTAGTTAGGCCATGAGAACTTTACTCTGGTCTCTACGACAAACATCCCAAGGTTTTCTTTTTCTTCGTTAGTTTTGTCTCTCGTCGTAAACATATATACAAAATCACGCTGACTTGTGTTTGTAACGTCTACCCTTAGTTAAGTACTAGTTTTAAGATTCTTTTTCTTATTCATTGAATAAAAATAATTTTGTGAACTGCCTGAAGAAGGATAAAGATGTGGGTTCATTTCTTTTGGAAATTAGCATAGGTTTTGGATGTGCCGCCAGATGCGCGGTTAAGAAGGTATCGTAAGGAATGTCGGCCATAAGGATGAATACAACCCGGAGAGGCTGTACGAAGGTTAGTACATGAGTTAAACCGGTAGTAATTTAGCTACTGTGACTTTAGGGGTCGTCGTCTAATATGAGCGTGTCGACGACCACGGAAACTTAGCCTTTGAGCTAGGTAGGGGTGGGTCAGCTCGCGGGAAGATCTCTTTCATCTACTTCTTCCCCATCTTCTCCCATTGTGGACATAACTACTTCTTGTAATCGCACTACTCGGGCCTCGCAATCTTTATTGTTAGGGATATTGGTTAACCCGGTCGTGTCCTTCACCTTTTACGACCTTTTCTTTTGTAGTTTGACAGGCATGTAAAAACAGAGGTAACCCCAGTCCAGGACCTGTAACAAGATCCCCGACCACCGAGGAGCTAGCGCGGGAGGAAGCGGTCATGCCTGGTTGCATGGGGCTTGGACAACCCACATCCATCATATTGCCCGGACTGCCGCAAGGGTCCTGTGACCTTGCGGTACAATGGGTGATACAAGTGTTGGATGTGGGGGCGAAAGGGACGCAATAAAACTTTTGGTTTTCGATCATCCTTTCAGCGAACCGTAGGCTTAGACTGGTTTGAGTTTAGCTTGCGAGTTTGTTGACGCGCAACTATCGTTGCTTGCGTTCTGGACGTACGTTACATCTTTAGAAGCCGGTGTTCGTCTCTTCTCTTCTGCGCGTAGAGCTCACGAGCAGCTCTTGTCCTCCTTTGCAGCGCCGCTTTGTATGCCTCTTGCTTCGCTGCATGTGCTTGCCGGCACTCGTCGTCGAACCAGGGGTTTCGTTGTGGTGGTCGGGTGAAACCCAGCACATCAGAGGCGGCGTCTCTGATGGCTTTTTGGCAATGTTGCCACTGGTCTTCAATACTTGATGCTGGCTGCATAGGACCTCTTGAGAGATTGAGAGAGACTCGATCGGAAAAGGATCTGGTGATCTCTTGCGATTGTAGCCGTCCGACGTCAAACTTCCTCCCAGTATTTAATTGTCTTGGCGGCGTTCGGGATATCCGGAGTCGTACCTTGGCTACAACAAGGTAGTGGTCCGAGTCAATGTTGGCCGCTCGGAACGTCGGACATCCATAATACTGGAGGAGTGCCTTGCGTCGATCGCAACGTGGTCAATCTGGTTGACGGTTGATTGATCAGGAGATCTCCATGTGCCTTTGTGAATATCAAGATGCGGGAACCGTGTGCTAGCTATGACAACATTTCGCCCCGCCGCGAAATCGATCAGCCTAAATCCGTTGTCGGAGGTGCTCTCGTGTAGGTTGTACTTTCCGACAGTACTACCAAAGATGCCCTCTCTTCCTAGCTTGGCGTTAAAATCGCCTAAGACAATTTTAATGTCATAGCTAGGGAATTGCTCGTAAGTGTGGTCCAGGAGCTCGTAGAACCTTTCTTTGGTGTCGTCGTCTTTCTCCTCCGTGGGGGCGTGCGCGCATATTAAGCTAATGTTGCCGAATTTAGCCTTGATGCGGATTGTCGTGATGCGCTCGTTTACATAGTTGAAACTTAAGACTTCTTGCCTAAGTCTGGCGCCAACGACAAATCCACATCCGAATAAGCGCTGTTTTTGTTGCCGATAGCAGTCGCCGTAATAATAATAAATATCGCAGTTTTTCGTCCTCTTTTTGCCCGGGCCATCCCATCGCACTTCTTGGATGGCGGTTATATCTGCTTTATAGTGGTTCAGGGCTTCCGCTAATTGTTCGGCTGCACGCGGTCTGTTAAGGGACCTAACATTCCACGTACAGATCCGAAATTCGTTGTCCTTTAATCGTTTTCCAGGTTCGTCAACAGTAAGATCATCCGTATCCGAGGCTCGTTGGTGCTTTGCAACTATGATATTTTTACGTAGTCGGGCAGTTACCCCGGCGTACAAACCCCAACCTGGAGGACCAGGCCCTTTTTGCGACCCCTTGGACAAAAGGAGCCGGAATATTCCGGAGTCAGTAACCCGCTACGGGGATGTGAGAGCTGCCGTTGACCCATTAAGGGCTCTTCCGCCACCATCTCTATTTCAACACCCTGACTAGTGTTAAAAATCCTCAATGACCTCAGCTCCAAATACGTCAGAGTAGCCCATTGAGGTATCTGCCATGTTGACTGTTGACGCCACCGTTGATTCAGCTGTGTGAATTCATCCGCCGTACGTCCTCTTTCTGAGGGGCTCATGTTAGACTTCTGAGACTCGAGCAGACAGTCAATCCGACAGAGCATTATAGTGTTGCTATTTTCTTCGTGTTCAACACTCGCGCTTATAAGTTTAGCAAGTCAAGTCCGGGTGGACATAGACCAGTACCCGGTGGTGACCACGGGGAGGTAAAATAAGCACAATTGTTGAGTGTGAGATAGTTGCGACACTGGACATCGCCAAGTTGATGCCAATCAGATGCCCATCCCTATTCACACAACACCCAACCACCACAAGTCGTTTACCGACGCAATTTTAAACAAAGTAGCCAACCAGATGGCTATAATGCTAAGTTAGGTCCAAAATTTCTCAAAGCAATATTATTAAGAGCAATAGGTAACTCCCTGTACGAGGTAGGGAACCAACGAGGCGACAAGGTAGGAATATTCCACGCGAAGGACCTCCATACATAATAATGCCAAAGAAAGTAAATGACGCACTCAGGCTGCCGTTGTAAAGTTAAGTTTCGATGTTAAGTGTTAATTTATTTAGTCTGGTACAGAGATATATCTATTTATTTATTTATTTATTTATTTATTTATTTAGTTAACTACGACAATATAAATGCAGACCTACGTATTTATTTACTTGTTCTATGTCATGCGACGTGCGCAGATTATCTTACTAGTAATAAGTTAGCAAAAGGCTAGGTAGTGAATGAAGAAGTGGTAATCCCAAACTCACCCAACTTGCCCGGCTAGAAGAGACATCTCAAGGGGCGGGCCCTTGCCACACGTTCGAAAGAATGACAGCACGCTCGCCTAACAATAAACTCTACGCGCCCAAGACACCCTTTTATTACGAGGTCGGTAGGTCCGCGACCCCTCCCCAACCGCCGTCGATCCTGTTACGGGGCCAGAGCGCGAAATAAACATCATTGCTGGAAACATACCTGCGAAAAGAAATATGAGTTAAGTGACTGTCACTCCTATAAGTTACACGTGATTAGCAATTTCTAAGTTTCATACTTTAATTTCTTAAATTCTCGCCAGTTAGCCATGATGGCTGCATTACAGTGCCCTTCTTGTTGCCATACTTTATTAAGCAATGACTTTATCAACGCTAAATTTGAAAATTTACAAAAAGAAATTGCAGAATTAAAAGAAACTATTTTGCGTTCGTCAAGTGCTAGTGTAAAAAATCAAGTTGTCACCCGCTCACAGACAATGAATAAGGTCTATGCACCCATTCGATCAAGTGTGTCAAACTTGCAACTCAATACTTCCACGACGCAAGTTAAAGTCAATAGCCCAATTGCCCCCCGAAGTGTCACTACCAAAGTTAAATCGACGCGTACTCAATCAACCTCAAACGCTGCTGAGTCTGTCATACAATCAGACAGCAACTCAGGCATGTCTATCGTCGACGAACCCGGTGCTTTAACTGTTTCTATTCCCATCACTAATGCTGCTCCATCTACTGCTACTGCCTTTATTGCTACTGCATCTACTGCTTCTGCATCAACCGCTACTGTATCTACTGCCTCTACATCTACTGCTGCTACTGCCTCGTCTACTGCTGCTACTACTTATTCCAAAATCATCAAAAAAAATTCTGCAATTGTTGGAACTAACACTGCCCATAACATTGGTATCGAACTAGAAGTCATAACGCAACACAAATGGCTTCATTTATCATCCTTCAAACCGTCTACGACTTGCCAGTCTATACTTGAGTATGTTTCATCTACCTTCAATGTAGACATGTCAAAACTGAAGTGCCATAGGCTGGTTAAGGAAGGAACCGATGAAATCGCCTTAAAGCATATAAACTTCAAATTGGGCGTCCCGGAAGATATGCTCGACAATTTTCTCAACTCTAATAAGTGGTTAAATGGTATCCGAGTGCGTACATTTAAGTTTCATTCAAAAAACGAATTGCGCCCACAACACCTACATGCTCAAACGTAACTCAACATGTTTCATATTATTCTTCTGTTGCTGCTGCTGATGTTCGTGGACCGTCATCATCTTCATCTTATTCTTCTGTTGCTGCTGTGGATGTTCGCGGTTGTGCACCGTCATCAAATACATTCTGCTCTCTCTCTCTGTACTACCATAATGTTGGTGGTATGAGAACAAAAACAAATAATTTCTTTCTTAACGCCGTTGAATGCTCATATGCTGTGGTCGCTCTTACGGAGACTTGGCTTCATAAAGAAATCGCCTCTGCTGAATTATTCACCGCTGATTTTAATGTTTACCGGAATGATCGTTGTCCCATTCAAACGGGCTTTGAAAGAGGTGGTGGGGTATTGTTTGCTGTTCGTTCATGTTTTAAGAGCAGAGAAGTTGCATTATCTGATTCATCAGGTTTGATAGAGCAAATCTGTGTGTGTGTTGATTTTTATATTGAAAATGATAATCTTATTCAATTATATTTCTTTGTTTCATACATTCCACCTTATTCAAGTAATGCAATTTATAAAGCTCATATGAATAATATTATGGAAATTGTTAAGAATTTAGGTGATTCTTCGTATGCCGTAGTGCTAGGTGATTTTAATTTGCCTAATATTAGTTGGATGTATTCTCGCGAAGATAAAAGTATAATTCCGTTTAATGTTTTTATACATAAAGAAGTTGAAGTCGTAGACACTATGTCAGCTAGTAATTTTCGTCAAATTAATGAAATTCGCAACGCTGTTGGTAATATTTTAGATTTAGTTTTTATTAGTGAAGAGCTTGAAGCTATTGTTACTGTAGCCGATTTTCCATTACTATATAACAGCAGCATTCACCACAATGCATTGCAAATTTCATTTAATCTGTCGATTTTAAATTCCCTGTTACCAACCTTAAGTGAAAATTTGAAATTTGATTTCTTAAAAGCAGATTACAATGCAATGAATATTTTTCTAAAAAGTATACATTGGGAAAATGTTCTTGACGCAAGTGACCTATTTAATGCCTTCTCGGAATTTAAAAATATTGTTGATCGCGCGATTTCAATGTTTGTACCAAGAAAACGTGTAAAAAATTCAAATAAGCCCGTCTGGTTTAATAATAGCTTGTCGAGGTTGAAGAATTCAACTTGTAAGATGTGCAAACTAAGTAAGAACGATCCATCACTGCGTCGCGAGTTTTGGCGTATGAAAAAGGAATATGATTTTTTGAAAAAGTTCATATACAAGCAGTATGTTTCCACCATTGAAAGTAATATAAAACGCGATTCCAAAGCTTTCTGGTCGTTTTTAAATATGAAACGAAAATCTTTAGGAATACCGTCTTGCATGTCTCTAAACGGAATTTCCAGTCTCGATGTAAACCAGATTTGTAATATGTTTGCAACATTTTTTCAGTCAAACTTTGTTAGTGAGCAAATTAATTGTCACTCCATAAATCAAACTGAACAATTTACTGATCTAGGCTTCCTTTCTTTAACTAATGAAGAAATCCTATCCGAACTGTCCTTACTTGACTCGAGTGTAAGTGTAGCACCGGACAACTTTCCGCCATTGTTATTCAAAACATGTAAACTTAGTTTAGTTGATCCTCTAAGGATTATATTTAACTTGTCTCTGAATACTGGCGAATTTCTTGACTGCTGGAAAAACTCATTCATTACTCCCATCTTTAAATCTGGATCAAAAAGTAATATTGAAAATTATAGGCCTATAGCGAAGTTGCAATTGTTTCCAAAATTATTCGAGGCAGTTGTTAAAAAAAGGTTGTATTTGGCTGTACACAATAATATCTCACAATTTCAGCATGGGTTTGTGAGTGGTAGATCGACCTCTACAAACTTGATCATTTTTACTAATTACTGTCTGGAAAATATAGAAAAACGTCTTCAAGTAGACTGTATCTATACAGATTTTTCAAAAGCATTTGATCGTGTGCAGCACAATGTGCTTTTAAATAAACTTGAAGTTTTCGGATTTCACTCTAATATTTTGAAATGGATTGACAGTTACTTGAAAAATCGCAAACAATTTGTCAAAATTGGATCTGTGCTCTCAATCGAAATTCATAACTATTCAGGTGTACCCCAAGGAAGTCATATCGGTCCTCTCCTCTTTCTTCTTTTTATCAATGACTTGCCCTCATTCATATCAAGCTCAAAATGCCTATTATATGCAGATGACTTAAAGATTTACAAAACTATTAATTGCATGTCAGATGTCCTAGCGTTACAGAGTGATTTAGACCAAATAAATGACTGGTGTTCTCTCAACGGACTGTATTTTAACATTATGAAATGTTCAGTTTTTACATTCAGTAGAAAAAAATTCCCTATATTTTTTAACTATAAAATTCAAAATACAGAATTATAAAGGGTATCCGACCAAAAGGACTTAGGAGTCATCTTTGATACCGAGCTTAATTTTTCATTGCATATCGACTATATAGTCGGCAAAGCTAATCAAATGTTAGGTTTCTTATTTCGTAACTCTAAAGACTTCAATGATCCGTATACCCTTAAAACTCTCTTCAACGCCTTGATTCGTTCTATATTAGAATACTGTTGTGTAGTATGGAATCCTTTTTACCGCAATGCCGAATTACGCATTGAAAAAATACAAAGAAGGTTTACCAAATATGCACTGCGTAAATTCGATTGGAATGATAATTTGCCACCCTACGAAAACAGATGTTCTTTGATAAATTTGAAGCCTCTTTTTAAAAGAAGAACCTATTATTCTGTCATATTTGCTCATGATATATTATCAGCCCACATAGATTGTTCATCTTTACTGTCCTTATTTAATATATATGCTCCTTCTCGAATTCTTCGACCTAGGGAAAATTATTTCTTTATGCCCAAAACACATGTGCAGAACTCACTGCGCAGCAAGATTAGAATACACAATGTTGATATGATTATAGACACACGTAAATTCTGCACTCACTGCAGTACTGCAACATGTCTCTATTTCTAAATTTTCTGCAAAATTCAAACATACCACAACACAAAAGAAAATAAATTGCAATTTCAAGTATTTGGCATCATCGGCTTTGGAAACTGCTGGTTGTGTTTGTTTTTGTTTTGGTTGTAAACACATCAGCTGCTTAGTCGGCGAATGGCAGTTGCCGTATTAGCCGATGCAATGGATGTCAAGCAATTTTCTGCACATCTGTTTTACTTGCAGCACTGCACTCTGCGCTGCGTACAGAATTTCTGCACATGTGTTTTGGGCATTAAACCAACGCGGCACAGGACAAATTATGGTCAAAATGATCCTATCACTATGGCTTGCGTGAATTATAATGCATATTGTAATTTAATTGATTTTAATATGAATAGAGAACATGTCAAATCTGTAATTTTAAATGAATTGTGAATATTGCAATTTAATATAATAACATTGTTAATAATTTTTTTTTTTATAATGAAAAGTAATCTAAACTAAGTTTAACTTATAAGATGAAATAAATAAATAAATAAATAAATAAATAAATAAATAGATAATGAGAAAGGAAACAAAAACAAACCAACCCCGTCGTAAGGTCATTGACCTCGTCCGCTTTGCAACCTAAAAGAAGGAAAAATTAAAAGATGAAACAAGAAAATAACACAATAAAAATAAAATAGTTGTTAAGCTACCTGTACAGATAAGCGAAATCCACGAACGTACCAGTTAACCTGGAAGAAGACTAGGCCACATAATACAAAAAAAAGAAAGAAAAAATAAAGCACATTTTACTCACCTGGGGAAAGATTGAAATAATTACAACCGATCGTACTGCGCCACAGCAACCACAATAAGGGTGGAATTTTATGTCCCAAACAAAAGAAGAAACATTAGTTAGCTAGAAATATAATAAGGATAAGAAAAATGATTTAAGGAAATATAATATTATAATAAATGACTCTTACCTCGGACTAGCTAAACTTGATGCTACGTAGTAATGATAAAAACACAAAAACAAACGAATGACAGTGTAATGCAATGGTGCAAACACCAGTTGTTGCACAAATCATGATAAGGGTTGGCCTGTTCGCACACGCGAAGTGCTGCCAAGTGTGGAGACTTAGGTGGGAAAGTGCAATTATGGTAAGGTAGAGTCAGTTATGTAGGTGGGTATTTATTTGAATTTATTTTTAATGATACAAAAATAAGAGAACTGTGATAAGGTCTTAGATCGAGGGCAGTGCAATTTAGGATAAGGTCAGGATTAAGTACTTATTATAGAGTTATAACTAGGAATAAGAACAAGACATGTCAGGGAAGAAGTGGCCAACATGTTGCAAGAGATGGACATCGCAGTTAGGAGTCTACACCCGCAGCAAGTAGAGAAAAATGATGTTGCTGTATAGTTCTTTGTGAACAAAGATAGAAAGGGCAAAAGGAGGTCATTACCGAATTATACAGGAAGCAAATAGACTGTAGAAATCGATTCAGTATACGTTATCGCAGAACAATTTTTATGTCGAAAAGACAGAAAAAAAATAAACTGTGAATAATTTTGTGGAAAAGATCTTTTGAACGGTACTTTGTCCATAGTGTGAAAGGATAAAAGGCTGCGAAACAGCTAGAACGAAGTGCGAATACCGAATTAGCAGAGGTACTGGGTTGGGGGCGATCAGTCGAAAGAACGACCAACACCTCTGCGAGTTTTCACCCGTGTCGTGGAAGCCAACCAATTCGCAGTTGCTATAGTACAACCGTTGGCTTGACGGTATAATTGCATCTTACGGCTCAAGACCGGTATAGGTGTTAATTTCAGCCACGGGTACGATCCTAAGCACAGCGTTCTGAGCATCGGAATCCACGGCCACCTGAGTCATTCCAGCTACCCCAAGAATTCTCGGCCCGACCAAGAACCCACTGCACAAAAGACAGGGGATAGTCAAGTGAATTCTCATTCTACCCCTAGGTGATCACTCCGCCTATGAAACCCCAAGTGAAGTGACAAAGAAACAAAAAAAAAAAAAGGAGAAAAGAAATAAGAAGAATTAGACATTAAAGACATAGTTGAATTTTGTGAATGAATTAAGAGTAGATTTAAGTGATTTTTCTTTTGTTTTTTTTTGCTTTGAATTTGCAATAGTTGTAAAGATATAGTGCTCTGTGTCAAGTGAATTCGCGAAAAAAGGCATAAAGGGCCAAATTTGAATTTTCCAGGAATCATCTTTCCGAGTGCTGCCGGCAGGACGACGAGGGACGACGTAAAAGAAAGCCGTAAGTTTTTTTCATTTTTTTAGTCATTTTCTTGGCGGGAATAGATTCGCTTATAACGTGACCTTAACGTCCGATTAGGAGTCACTTGTTACCCAGAGAGCCGGTATCTTTTATTATTAACGTAGCTTTAAATATTTGGTTTTTATGAAATATATATTATACATAGATTATTTTTGAAGTGAGTTTTTGGATTTTATGATGGAGTAGATTCCAAAGTGGTATGGTGTGTGGATAAGTTGATTGGCCGGTCGTCCGCAGGTGCGGTGACAACATGGACGATACGTAGTCGACCAACGAACAGTTTACGATGACTTGACTACATACACATTTTCCACTACAAGGACGATGGACTGACGCGTGGCTGAAGCAAAACTTATAGGGGCTACTTCTCGAATTTTCGGCCAGAGAAGTAGCCATGGATGTGTCCATTGAGACATAGGGTGGGTAGGCCAAGCCAGTGCCAACATCATCAGGCACGTCTCTGGGACTGGACGAACCCCACCTTGGAGCGATCTCGGAAAGCAGTGGATGCAAAGAGTTAGAGTAGTTTAGTTGTAAGTTAGAGTAGGATTACCTGATAGGGTTTAGCTTACTTACATTTAGGTTAGCATAGTCGTAGTTTAGGTTAAGTGATAGTAATTGCATCTGACTTTCCGGACTTTCTCCTTGGTGAGGCAGAGGTTATCGAGTTTTTCATTTTTCATCTTTCCTTTCAATCTCTTTTCTTCTCTATCCTATCTTTGAATTGTCCGTCCGAGGTCTAGTAATTTTAGTTCTCCTTCTTTATCCTTCTTTTGCTTTTGGCACGATTTTTTTTGTTGTTGAGCAAGTGGTTTAGTGTGACGGGTGACAAGAACTACCCCGTCCGA
Source organism: Cheilosia vernalis (assembly GCA_949126925.1). Classification (NCBI taxonomy): domain Eukaryota; kingdom Metazoa; phylum Arthropoda; class Insecta; order Diptera; family Syrphidae; genus Cheilosia; species Cheilosia vernalis. The sequence continues at coordinate 51,073,895 of OX421358.1, forward strand.
CGAGCGATAGCCGTGCAACCGCGAGCGTGCCACCGACCTCCTCCACTTCTCCGAAGATGCCCCTGTGGCCAACCTTGACTCATAACACCAATTATAGCGCTGCAAGTAAATAAGTATGAAAGCTTGGCCAAAGTATTGGAGGAAAATAAAATTAAAGCTAGTACAGCGCTAATAAACAAAAATGACATCAAAATCAATATGGTTGAAGAAGAGGGATACAGAAGCCTCACTAAAATACTAAACCAAAAAAAAGGTGCAGTGGTATTCTTATGAAAATAAGCAGACCAGGCCTATGAAGGTTGTAGTGAAAAGACTGCATTATTCATGCTCACCGGAAAGCATAAAAAAAGAGCTAAAAGACCGAGGCTTTAAAATCTTGGAAGTAAGTAAATATGCTTAAATTTAGAAGCAAAGTACCACTACCAATCTTTACACTCAGTTTTGAGCATGACGAAGATAAGAAAAAAGTAGGTATATGAAATTAAAAATATACTTGGGATGCAAGTTGAGATTCATACCCTACGTAAATCGAAACAAGTGCCTCAATGCAAAAACTGTCAAAGATATGGGCATACACATAGATACTGCACCTCAAATCCAAGATGTGTGAAATGTGCAGGAAGTCACCACACCAAGGAATGTAGGAAGAAAGAAAATGAACACACTAAATGTGTAAACTGCAATGAAAACCATCCTGCTAGCTACAGAGGTTGTTTAGTTGCAAAAGAAATCCAACTTGCAAGGGTCAAAAAGCTAAAGAAACAAAAAAAAAGCTCAAATAAGGAAGAACAAAAAGTCAAAAAGGACTTAAAAAAGAGCCCACAGAAAGAAAAGCCTAAAGACGAAAAGATAATCAAAATGGTCCCGAAACAAAATACAGCGGGTCCAAAAATGACATTTATGCTGAGGCAGCATTAATAAACAACCAACCAGATACAACGATAAGACTCAAAGTAGAGCCAAACACTGGAATGGAAAACCTCATGAAACAAATCCTAAACAGGATTGGTTCCATGGAAAAATCGAATAAAACGATATATCGTTGTTAGAGAGACAGAACAGCAACAAAAAAGCTGTGCAAAAAAGACAAACATGATGGATAGAATAAAAATTCTTGAATGGAATACTAATGGTACCGAGAGTCGCAAGGACGAGATGAAAGTGGCTCTTGACATACACCAGATAGATATATGTCTCATTTCAGAGACACAAACTGCAAGGATATGAATTATATCACTCCCCACATCCTCATAACTGTGCAAAAGGTGGGGCTGCAGTGCATAAAGAATACAATAAAACACCATATAGAAGCAAAATTCCAATCATGTGCCATCCAAGGAATTTCCATAAGTGTAGAAACGAGTAGTGGGCAAATATCTGTTGCAGCAGTATACTGCTCTCCTAGCTATAGACTAAAGAAAAACGATTTTAAAAGTCTTTGCCGCATATTTCACAATCGATTAATAGCGGGAGGGGATTTTAATGCCAAGAATAAATATTGGGGATCTAGATTAACAAATACTAGAGGCAGAGAATTATATGAAACTATTAAAGAAGTCGGCGGCAAAAATCACTCAACGGAGAAACCTTCCTACTGGCCTACAGATAGGAATAAAACCCCAGATCTTGTAGACTTCTTTATATCCAAAAATATATCTTCAAATAAAATAAATATAGAAGAAGGCCCTGATCTTCAATCAGATCATTCCTCAATACTTCTTACGCTTGGCGATAGAATAATAATAAAAGAGCATAGCCCTAAACTAGTTAATAGACTGACTGATTGGAACCACTTCAGGCAGAAGTTGGAAGAATGTATCCAATTATCATCAGCTATTCAAACAGAAGATCAACTAGAAGAAGCAGTGCAAATATTTACACTGGATATACCTACAAAAAGCTGCATGGGCTGCAACTACCCAAAGAACAAACAAGATTCAACAAAACTCTTATCCTCGTGAAATATGTGAAATTATTACAGAAAAGAGGAAAGCTAGAAAACGCTGGCAACAGACAAGGGCGCCAAGCGACAAAACCACACTGAACAACTTAAATAATAAGCTCAGAAAATCTATAAGAGAATTTAATAACGAGTCTTTAAAAACGTATCTTACGAGTCTAACAAATTATGCTAGTACCGACTACTCGCTCTGGAAGGCAGCAAAGAAAATGAACAGGCCAATAGCTCACATTCCGCCAGTAAAAACCAGAGAAGTGTGGGGGGCACCAGAGGAAATAAAGCTGGTATATTTGAAAGAAACAAAAAAAAAAAAAAAAAAAAACAAAGGTTACACCCTATACAAAACAAAAATAACATTAGTCTGGATCCACACCAAATGGAATTCCGCTAGTACCTAATCAGCTGCGATTTTCTCGCCCATAATTTGACGGAAGCCGTAAAAATTCGCCGTCGCTGACTGTCTTCAATTTTTGCCACCGAGCAACTTTCCTTCTTTTCCTAACCTGGCTCGAAACAAGTTGTGCACGTGCAAGACATTGTCTCAAATACGCCATTAAATACACAAGTGAGGTCGGTCAGGACTAACGCTGATTAGCGTGATAATTTAGCATATGCTAAATATCCAGATTAAAGCGGAAAAGATAAATAGACTGCATTATTTCAGCATCTTAGAGAATTAACCTATTTTCCAATAGTGCTGCGACGTCATATTAACTATAGTGTGAAGCGAAAACTCGCTGTAAGCTTACACTATCAGTTGTAACGCCTCCAATTCCGCCAAACCTGAAAGAAAAACATCGCGCCGTTGGCTAAAAGAATCGTGCAAACGATAGTTGACTGATATTCGGCACTATCGTTATATATATGTTTAGCGCGAGATCTTATCAACCGCCACTACACCACCAGCAGTACAGACACCAAACAAAAAGTTCTGTTGAGCATTCTCAAAAAACCTGTCATCACTGTATTGAGCTCACCCAGGCTATGTACGTACATACAGATCTGTTATTTGTTACGATCAAAGTACAATCGCTGAGCTACGTCACAATCATAGTCTGCCAACGGAGCAGTAGCTGAAAGTCCCCCGCATCAGCAGAAAGCCACCATCTCAAAGCGTCAACATAAGCCATTATCCAGAGCACAAGCACGTAGATAATTCTGTTGCACGAGCTCTGCTGGTAACGGCAAAGCTTATCTCATATTTTGGCATAAACTCAACCAAACTGCAGTGCGAGCTCTGATCAGCTAGTTTTGTTCCGCAGTTGAAGGAAGAAGACGTCGGTCACCCACAGTGTTGTGGTTCATCGTCCAATAAAAACACCATCGTCCATCATCACATCAGCTGTGCAACGAACCCATACCCATATACCTATCCCCTTACCCCTACTGCATTTCGATAAGCATTAATAAAAACTAAGAAATTGTGTTGTGCTACCTACCTAGTTTTTAAACATAAAAAAAAAGAGCTAAGTACCAACTAGTGAATATTTGTGTAAAGTTCGTTCAGTGTTAATTTAACCTATATTTTAACAGAGAAAAGCCAAACTAAGGGTAACCCGAGAAAGAAAATTAATGTATGCTGTGCACAACATTCATCGGAAGGTCTAAGCAACAAAAAAAAAAAAAAAAACACAAGAAGTTTATTAAACATCGGCGAGTCTATTTATTCCCTTTATTTTTATACATTGAGCGAGCTATCTTTGCTGGTATTTTTATTTACATATCGCTAATTTATATCATCGAATAGATCTTACATAGGTGATAAACAAATATTACCTTAATAAAAAAAAAGAAAATAATAATAAGAATAAAGCACAAAAACAGAAGAAAATTAATTGCTAGATAAAACTTAAAAGGAATTAAAGTCTCTAACATAAATACCATTGAGCTACCAACCTAACCGTCAGCTAATTACATATTACATTACAAATGTTAAACACTTAAACTAAATACTACATACTTAAGTATATGAAAGCTATCTTTCATATTTTTTTTTGTTTAATCTACACAAAATCCTACTTTTTTATATACGAAAAGATCCTATGAACGAAAATCAATTGAAGATGATTTAAAATTGTTTTAGATTTTTACTTATGCAGTAGACATCCCCTTCCTATTTGTTTGTTTTCTTTTTTTAATAAAATGGAATACCTGAAATGAAAACTCAGACATTTGGTGTCGTTATAATTCATATGTATTGAAAATAATATTTTCAGAATGATATCGGTTTTAACTTCAAGTGCAATTGGGGAGTGAAATGTGTGTAGTGTATATCAGCGGAGATAACAGCGAATCCTAAATTGTGATTCGACTTTTGATTAGGGGTCATCGCAAGAATTGAGCGTCGCGATGGCCAAGGATGGCTACTACTCTTCTCAAGGTAGTTGGCTGCGGGAGGGTCACGCTTCGGAAACCAATTTACATCTCAAGGTTTCCCAAGGATATTCAGGTTTTAATTTTTTCATCTTAAATTGTGAGCGGTTTAGTAAAGCAAGCGATCAGATAATATTTCGTTCCCACAAATATTTTCTAAACATTTTTTTTTGGCATGTAAAAAGCTTTAACGATCGTCCGGCACTAGGTGCAAGAACCCACGCCTCCGTCGAGTATAGCCGCACAGAAGCAAGCATGCCTGCTCGCACTTATCTGCCAGGACAACCCACCTTCTGACCCATCGATTTCTTTATGGATTCCTGTATTCATAATGGAGTGGGTGGGATAGCATTCCATCGCACACTCGTGAGGTGGGAAGAACTTTCGTTACAGAAGGTAACTGGGCAAAAAGCAGTCAAGAAAAAGCAAATATTTTGCAGAGTACGTTGAGAATGTCTTCAAACTTTATGAAGATAAAGATTATCAAGGAAACGAAGAAACGTGCGAAGAAGACAGACCTATTCGGCCGGTAACAGCTAAAGAACTTGCCAAAGAAATCAAAGAAGGCATAAACATAAAAAAAGCCTCAGGGTTCGATTTAATCACAGGGGAAATTTTAAAACAAATTCGTCGAAAAGGATTAAAAAAAACTAGCGCAGATTATAAATGCTGCATTTAAATTAACACGTTCGCGGACAGTTGAAATCGCAAGCGGTGTTGCAAAATGCACCAATCATAACTTTTGTTATGTTTTTTTCGCTGAGATCATCCTCCAGCGGTGTGCTGGGACATTTCACAAAAAGTTTTGTTTTCTACTGGGACAGCAGGTTTCATTGCGTATATAATTCAATGAAAAACTTGACGGCAGTTGCCGCTTTGCGTTATAGAGTACAACAAAGTTGGACGGCATATCCCGCTTTGTCCCAGCAAAAATGGCAAAATTGGACGGCATATGCCGTCTTGTCCGCGAACGTGTTAAGATATGTGCCAAGCATGTGGAAGGTCGCGGAGGTAATAATGATACCAAAACCAGGTAAACCACCTAGCGAAGTAACCTCATATCGCCCAATATCGATACTACCAATGTTGTCCAAGCTATTCGAAAAAATGCTGGCAAAACGTCTGCAAAAAATTATTGATGAAAAATCCCTACTTCGAAATCATCAATTTGGATTTAGAAACAAGCACTCTACAATTGATCAGGTGTATAGAATCACTGATAAAATCGAAAAAGCATTTGAAGAGAAAAATGTGTGCTCTACACTATTTCGTGATATAGCACAAGCTTTCGATAAAGTCTGGCACAAAGGACTGATACACAAACTACAAAAGCAACTGCCGAAGCAGTATTCGACGATTCTGGAGTCTTATATATCAGATCGATTCTTCAGAATTAAGCAAGATACAGAGTGTTCAACATTAAGAAAGATTAAAGCTAGTGTACCGCAAGGCAGTGTGCTAGGTCCAGTTTTATACATACTCTTCACTAGCGATTTGCCTGAAAGTGTAGAAACCACCATAGCTACTTTTGCAGATGACACAGCCGTCCGTGGGAGCAACTGGCAACTAAGAAATGGCAGATTAGATTAAATGACCTTAAGTCAGTCCATATTAATTTTACGTATAAAAACGTACCACACATTCCAGTCTACATTAACAACAATGTAGTAGAATTTTCTAACACAGCTAAATAACTAGGCATGACTCTAGACGCTAAACTGCGTTGGAAAGCGCACGTTAAGAAAAAAAAGATGAGTTGAACATGCGATACAGTAAAATGTATTGGCTTATTGGGAGATACTCATCCCTGTCCAACTACAATAAGTTATTGCTATACAAAATCAGTATGGACCTACGGGCTCCAATTGTGGGCATGCACATGCCAAACAAACTTACAAAAAATTCAGGTTTTCCAAAATAAAGTACTAAGGAACATAGTTAATGCACCTTAGTACATACGCAACGCCGATCTGCATATAGATCTAAATGTTGAAATGGTTGAAGATGAGGTTAAGTAGGTTGCTCAGAGGCATAGAAATCGGCTTCTCAGCCACGTAAACACAGAAATAACAGAACTTTTAAATAATGACAATGTAATCAGGAGATTGAGACGTATAAAACCTCTTGATCTGTAAGATTTGCCTAGGGCTAAGAAATTAGGTATTGATTTCAAACAAAACAAATTTAAAAATCCGACAAACGGCGGATTTATCTCTTTAAATTCATTGAATAATTCAAAAATAAATTGCTGATTAGTCGTACGACTAGGTGCAATCTTATTCGGGATGGCAAATGTCAGTCCCCCGGGAGTTTTTTTTAGATGAGTTAAAGTCCATCACTATTGCAGGAGCATCCCTCGCGTACTAGCTCTGCAATGTCTTTCGATGATTTTTTACTTCCAGCGAATTCCCAACACCAAAAAAAAACAATTTCTGACAGGAATACCTGGAGAACCAATCAATTCGTAATACCATCGGGATCACAAATCTGGTACAACGACGGCTCAAAGATGGAAGATGATGCCACCGGTGCTGGGGTCTATGGGCCCAGGTTCCAACGAGCTATAGCACTGGGAAAATCACCAGACATCTTTCAGGCGGAGGTACACGCCATAGAGATATGTGTCCGAGAAGCTTACGAAGGCGCACTAAAGGTGCCCGCATCTTCATCATCTCAGACAGCCAGGCAGCTCTTAAAGCCCTGAGATCATACTCGATCAGATCTAAGCTACTCTGGGAATGTTTCAACCTCCTCGAGGATTTGGCCAAGGACAATACAGTCACCTTTGCGTGGATACCAGGCCATGAGGGATTCGAAGGTAACGAAAGAGCGGACTGTCTAGCGAGAAGAGGCGCATCACGCCTGCTCACTGGTCCTGAGCCCTATTTCGGGTTTCCATTGAGTTATATACACTCAAAACTCAGGAAATGGGAAGATGATCACCTTGCCGAACACTGGACAAAATCCAAAGGACAGAGGCAGGCAAAAAGATTCATAAGCCCAGCTCGTAGTAAAACAAAAAAGTTACTTGAGCTAAGCAAAAAAGATCTAAGGATCCTAACGGGTTATCTTACTGGTCATTGGCCACTAAGATACCATCTCAAAAAAATGGGACTATCCGACGATGACTCCTGTCGACTCTGCGGAGAAGAGGAGGAGACAACGGAACACATACTCTGCGAATGCCCTGCTGTGGCAAAGAGCAGAATGTTCCACACACAAGGGGCGTTTTTAAGTCCTGCAGATATAGGAACCATGGAACCAAGAAGGGTACTGAGGTTTATAAAGAGCCTCAACAGCTCCCTGGGTTAAATAATAAAGGCCAACACAATAGATCTCTTCTGGTCGCAGTGTACAGGGCCTATTACTTACAATTACATACAATTACAATTACAACCTTACGTTGTGATTGAATGAAAGAGAAGTCTAAATACAATGAGATCTACTTAAGAATAATTTATTATTTATCAGCCCAAAATCTAAATGTCGCCCTCTCGAATTGCCTGGTTCCTCTCAGTTTTCTAATGAAAAGAGGTACCTAGTGAGTTATATTGCCTGATGACGTGTAAACAAAAAATTGGCGCTCTGAGCTGGTACAATTAAATCTCGGTTGAATAAAAACAAAAGATCGATTAGAAGATGAGAATTCAATTTTATCATAAAGGTACTGCGGTTCTTTATTTAATGTCTTAAGGGCGCAGTATTTCATGTATGCATTTAGGGAGCATCCCAGTATACTTTTTGAGTAAGCCGATATGTGATCAAAACGTTTGAGGTTGTACACGTAGCGGACTATATTGTTGAAGGCTACAATCAGGTTTCGTTTCGTTTCAGCGTTATGGCAACAGAAAATTTGGCACCCATACGTAATAAATGGAATAATAAGGGTTTTCGCTAAGTTGAGCCTAACATGTTGGGGTGTGAAGTGTTTGGAATGTGAAAGAGTTTGTAGGCAACCATATATCTTGGCAATTATTGACCGAATGTGAAGGTCCCAGCTTAGGGTAGTGTTAAACCAGATCCCCAAATTCTTAGCTTTCTCCACATATTGTAGAACAGAATTACGGGGATACAAGACAGGAAAATAACTTATTTCGAGCTTAGTTTTATAAATGATTAAGCATTGAGATTTTTTAGGGTTTAAGAGTTTATTTACTTCGGACCAGTGAGTAACGCCCTTAAGGTCACTGTTGAGTTTCAGAGCCCCATCCTCGATCATTCCAAGCTTGCAGCTATGGCGGATTTGGGCATCGTCAGCATACATATGTATCGCAGAGTTTGTGACTGCACTCGGAAGATCGTTTATAAACACACTGACCAGTAGTGGGCCGAGTATTGTTCCCTCTGGCACTCCTGACAATAAATTTAGAAAGCAGGATGAGTGTTCACCAGCGAATACAGCTTGTTTCCGATCAGAAAGGTAAGACAACATCAATGAAGCAGCACTTTTCGAAAAACAAAATTGATTTCTCAGTTTCGTGATCAGAATTTTGTGGTTGACAGTGTCAAATGCTTTTGAAAAATCAAGAAGGCAATGAAAGGACACCTGGTCGTGGTTCATTGCGTATCTAATATCGTCAGCAATTTTTAAGATGGATGTTATGCAACTATGAAATTCCCTAAAACCAGACTGGTGGTGATTTAGAAGATTGTTATTTTTAACAAAACTCGATACCTATCTGCTTGTGCAAAATTTTTTCGAGAACCTTAGATAGAAAGGGGAGAATAGAGATCGGCCTATATTCGGGTGGTGACAGACGGGTAGCAGGTTTTTTGAGTATTGGAATAACTTTTGCAAATTTCCAAGCCATAGGAAAAGATGATGTTAAGACGATAGTATTACATATATGTGTTAGTATAGGTGGAATATGAGGAAGAATGATCCTTATGAAAACTGGATTTATTTCATCACAACCAACAGCTTTTGATTTGATATTCAATATAGCATCTTCTTCTTCATTTAATCTTTGAAAATAAAATTCATTGTCACAGTTAACGTCACCAGGTATTTCAAATGCATCCGATAATAAGGCATTTGGTGAAGAGCACTGAGCTTTGGCGAATTCGGCGTTGAGATCATCTACGTTGATGTTGTCAGGAAACTGTGCTTTCTGACGACCAACACCTAGTTCTCGAATATTTTTCCACAATGTTTTAGGTGGAAACTTTTTGTCGAACTTCTCGGTGTATAGTCGGCGTTTCGCTTCCCTAATTTTATCACGTACTTTGTTTCGTAATTTTCGAAAAACATTGTAGAAGTCAGCGATACGAAAGCGTTTTCAACGTTTATAAACCAGATCCCTTTGTTTCATGGCATTCTGAATTTCAACTGTAAACCAAGAACTGTTGTCATTACGTGCTAATTTCTGTTTAAGTGGTACATGCCAGATACCTTTGTTTCATGGCATCTTGAATTTCAACTGTAAACCAAGAACTGTTGTCATTACGTGCTAATTTCTTTTTAAGTGGTATTTATGCTTTTTAAAAAGGTTATCTACTGCATTTTGCAAGAAGTTAACTTGGTCATCAGTCGAGGTCATAAAATAAACCTGCTGCCAATTAACCCGATATAAGTCGTTTTCTAGCTGGTTAAGGTTTAGTCTCTTAAAATCTCGGAATTCATACGAAGCAGAGCATGTTTCTGGCATCATCTTAAAAGTTGCAAAAATTAAATCATGCTTGGAATTAACTGGGGCTGAAAGCTGAGAGTAGAGAAGGGTATTATCAGAATTATTAACAAGAAACAGATCTAGCAATGTGGATGTGGTAGCTGTGAAATGAGTTGGATTATCGGTGTTAACTGTCACTAGACCAAGTGTATTTATTTTTTCCTCGAAGTCTCTTGAAGTTGCCTTACAGAGAATATCACAGTTAAAATCGCCACAAAGGATTATTTCAGAATAGAGCGGTGAAAATTCTTCAAGTAGAGTGAACAATTGTGAAAAGTCGACGTTAATATTCGGCCTATAAACAACACCAAGCAAACAACTGTTTTCACTAGAAATAATTTCAGCGAAACAGTATTCAATAAAAGAATTGGGACAGGACTTAGTAACAAATTTGTATTTAAGACACTTGTCGATGTATAAAGCAGTTCCTCCACCCACTCGATTATACCTATCACCACGAAGCAGTTTGTAGCCGTTTAACTTGTAGGGAGCATCAGGCGCAAACCAAGTCTCTGATACACATATTACGTCCATACCTGACCCATATTCCTGAATTCATCAATCTTAGGATAAAAAAGACCATAAAGACTTTGCACATTTATGTGACATACTTTAAGGCCACTACATTGTTTACAAAGAATATTAAGCAAATCACGCAAATTGTTGTTGGCGTCACCGGCTACATGTAATATATTATTGATATTCATTTTGATATACTACTAGCTGACCCGGCGAACTTCGTTCCGCCCAAATTCGTTAATGTAATGAAAATAATAATTCCGAGAATGAACGATGCACATGCTGATTTATGTAATTCGGTCAATTCCAATTCTGTATTGTATATAAGTTATAATAAATACAAAAGAAATAACTAAAATATTGAAGAATGAATGTCACAGATATCCGGCGATTGTCCTTGCGACTTATTATTTTTCATAGTGAAAGCGGGTCCGCAAGGGAAATTGAAGGCGCTTAAAAACCAATGGCAAATCATCAGAATCCGCGAAATTATTTGCCTTACATTTTTAAGTCTAAATATTCGCTTCCATGACATTTGATTTGAGATTCTTCACAATCAAATCAAACGCGATCCGTTAAAAAAGTTTATAAAAATTATAACTCAGCTGACTTTCGATTTCGAATTGTGTAGCGGTGAGCACGGAACATCCAAAGAATTTAAAAATTAGACATTTGAAATAAATTTTGTTGTATTGGAAGTAGCACTACCCGTTTTCCTATCCAGTCTAATTTTCACAAAGTGCGTTTCCCATACTAACTTCTATTCCCAATTTAATCCCCTTAAACTATTATTTTCACTAATTGGAACTATCGGGTCCAAAACTATCCTATCTTTCTAGCTGCATCCAACCATGCACACATACAAAGTTTCATTGAGATCGGTTGAGTTTCTCAGAAAACGGACTACAGCGCCACCTATCGGGTCCAAAACTATCCTATCTTTCTAGCTGCATCCAACCATGCTCACATACAAAGTTTCATTGAGATCGGTTGAGTTTATCAGAAAACGGACTACAGCGCCACCTATCGGGTCCAAAACTATCCTATCTTTCTAGCTGAATACAACCATGCATACAAACAAAGTTTCATTGAGATTGGTTGAGTGTCTCAAAAAAATCGACAACAGCGCCACCTATCGGGTCCAAAACTATCCGTTCTTTCTAGCTGAATACAACCATGCATACAAACAAAGTTTCATTGAGATTGGTTGAGTTTCTCAGAAAACGGACTACAGCGCCACCTATCGGGTCCAAAACTATCCTATCTTTCTAGCTGCATCCAACCATGCTCACATACAAAGTTTCATTGAGATCGGTTGAGTTTCTCAGAAAACAGACTATAGCGCCACCTATCGGGTCCAAAACTATCCTATCTTTCTAGCTGCTTACAACCATGGACACAAACAAAGTTTCATTGAGATTGGTTGAGTGTCTCAAAAAAATCGACAACAGCGCCACCTATCGGGTCCAAAACTATCCTATCTTTCTAGCTGCATCCAACCATGCACACATACAAAGTTTCATTGAGATTGGTTGAGTTTCTCAGAAAACGGACTACAGCACCACCTATCGGGTCCAAAACTATCCTATCTTTCTAGCTGCTTACAACCATGGACACAAACAAAGTTTCATTGTGATTGGTTGAGTGTCTCAAAAAAATCGACAACAGCGCCACCTATCGGGTCCAAAACTATCCTATCTTTCTAGCTGCATCCAACCATGCACACATACAAAGTTTCAAGTCACCTATATCGTCTTAATTCTTCAATTCTTTACTGTAGGTATCACCGTAGGTACTATTATAAACCATTAAACCAAAAACCTTAAACTCAATTTCCATATACACCACCATAATGTACGTTCATCAGCGCACGTCATCAGCCACCTGCGCATTTCCTCAGAAACATATTGTCGCTGTTGATTACATACAAATTCACATTCACGTCGCATACTTCTCTATCTCTTTCGTTTCACTTATTTCGGAGAAAACACCACGCAGTTTTTTTTTTCATATGAACGTGCTTGTGCGATGTGCGCCACCCAACCACCCCAAAGCAGAACGACGATCAAGAACCGCGGCTGCTGATAAAGTTCGATTTGAGAAAATAAATTTATTTCTTTCGTGTTAGATTTTAGGTTGTAGCTCAGCTTCTAGAGGACGTAGAAAGCTGATTGATGGCTTGAAATAACTATGAAGGTGTTGGCTCTCCTAAGTATTTTATTTTGTTTGCATTGATTAAGAATTGTTTGAGTAATAGCGAGTTAAAGGCAGTAAAGTCAGGAAAAAAACACATTTTGGTCAAAAACGCTCCCAAAAATAGACTTGTCAATGAAAGGAATAGCCTATGACCTTCTCAGAATCTTAACTAACATTTCAAAAAAAGTTTCATCAAAATCTTTGCAGTAGTTCCTGAGATTAGCGCGTTCAAACGAAAAAACTCTCCAGCTTTATAATATTAATAATAAATAATAAATATGATTGTGCGGGAACTACCCCAATAACAATTAGACAACGAGGTAAAGCAAAGGAAACGGAGACATTATTTTTAGACTTTTGGCAGGTGTAGGTACATAATAAAAAATTGAAATAATATATATGTATAATACAAAAAAGATAAAAAATACAAGTAAGAGATCTGCATAGAACGCTGCTTTAACGTCAGTGACCGGACATTCATGGTCTTTCTCATTTCTTCCATCATACCTCGTACATACTATCAGCAATTGAAATCAAGCTTTCTGGTTTGTCGATCAAAAGTGTTTTACCTGCTTCATTGACTCGAACTCGATGAATTGATTTGAGCTGGGAAACTCTGTCGGCAGCTGATTTGAATTTCACAATAATCAGTCCTTGATCGTGCGCGAAAAATTTTCGCAGGAACAGGTGTTGGTGTACAAGCAACAGAATCGCGTAATTTTGTGAATAATGTCAGCAGGTTTTCATTTTCTGTTCGCGGAATACCTCTCAAAATGGCATCCATTGAGTTTTTTTCGCGCGCACGTTTTTCATTATAGAAAAAGTGCGGGCTGCCTTCACGCAGGTCGCATAGTGGAATCGTTATTTTGTAAACCTATTTTCATTTAATTTTGTTATTGAGGGGATACCTCAATAAAAAAAGCGCATTGAAAGTCTACCTCCTGGGTGATGTGGAAGAAACTTATGCATGTTTGTGTGTAAATATATAAAAAAGGGGAAAATCTGGGCGCTAGTTTGGCTGGATCCAGCACTGGATTAGTGTTTACGTCATAATGACGTCGGCATGTCAAAAAATGCGACGAAAAATGACACGTGTAATCTTAGCTTTGCACAAGGATACATCCAAAACATATATGCTATTTGACAAAGATGTAGAGAAAATAGTGGCAGCTTTGCATCCAATTCTTTTATTTTTTGTATTGTGTTTTCAAAATAACCGTATCAGATTTAATTTTTCCTTCCCAATTGAACAGTCAGCACCCGTTGCATCATTAAACTTTAACCTTTAAAGCTCAGGACGCAGATGACCCGAAACGGAAAATCCTATACAAATGTGACACAACGAAATCATGAACGAACATTTTTTTTTCAAAAAAAGCAAAAGAAAATGTTTGCGGTTTCGTTTTACGTATGGTTATATATAACTGAGTCCCTATACGAGAGGAGTAGGTACATTCGCAATTGAAGTATGTATTTTTTTTTATAAATAGTAAATAGTCTAAATTAGGACAATTCCCAAATGAAAGTTTTAAGGAGCCAGCGAAAAGTTCGACTATCCAAATCGGAGATAAAAAGGAAGTGATGGTAGCACTGCTACTTGTGTAGTAACTGATGGAATCATCTTCAAAAAATAGATGCCTTTTTCATTAAAATAATGCTTAAATATTTTTTTATGTAAATTGGAACAATAAATCAATAATTAAACACAAATATAAAAAAATTAACAAAAACAATTTTTATTTTCAAAAAAAAACTTAAATTATGTATAAATCACAGAAGAAACTGGAACAGGAGAATTATTTTTAAAGAATGACAGAAAATGGTCAGAGTGCGAAGGTGGAAACACATTCTTTAAGACCGAGCACCGAGGTCTTCTTTTTGCAAAGATTTTGTAAGAATGTTTAAAAAAAATAAGAAGTCAGTATACATCAATCAAATAAAAAAAAAATTTTAATAAAAAAAAAGATGCCTTTTTGAAAAAAAAAAAACCTTAAAGCCTTAGCTAATGAAATAATGCCTAAAAGGCATGAATAAGCCTAGGTTGGCATCGCTGGATGGAACCCTCCGCTGTCCATTTGGAGACCACCGGAAAATTTCGCTTCGGATCATCTCCGTACTACGCTTATTGTCTATTCTTTTCTTTTGTCAGGTCTAATCCATTTTATGAAGTACATTCCAATAGAATTGAGAAGATCCAAAAACGCTTTACTAGAGTTGCCGTTCCTAGATTACGCTGGAATATCGAAATGCCATCGTATGAGACAAGACGCAAATTAATTGGTATCTTACCTCTTTTTAAGCATACACACTATTTTTCACCGATGTTCATATCGACTGTCCTTTTATCATTGATTGGTTTTTATGCTTCTCTAGAATGCTTAGAAATCGCTTTTTATTTTATGTTCCTTATCATAGAGTTAACTATCGTTGTACCTATAATGAACCAATTATGTACCAGATGCCTAAGAGAATCTAATAATTATAGTAGTTTGTTTGAGTTTGATCTTAGTAGGGAATCATTTAAGAATAAATTAATTTTAACGTTAGGCTCTGGTGGTAGTATTTAATGTATTTAAAATTTATATTGAGTAATTTAGCGAGAGCAGTGAATGTTCTCATTCGATGTACATGAATGAATAAATAAATAAATAATAGCTCTTTTGCTGTTAGAATTTATAAAAATTTGCTTATTTATGAAACCAGTTTACCGTTATAAACATTCCTTATCCATCGAATAGGATAAAATATGGAAAATCGATATTGGATTTCGCATCACGCAAACTCCACAAATTTGTATTGTAGTAATTTTGTGTCTACTTCTTATATGGAGAACTCCCTATATTGTTATCTTAATATAAGTGTCTGTTCAGTACTACATTTTTGCTTTATTTCTTAATAAAATATATTGAAGTATATTAGTGTTTCAATTACACAAAGCGCTACATGGTTATTTATGCTACTCTATTTATTTAATTACCTACAAAAAGTGCACAGAGAAATTTTATAGTATTCAAAGTTCTTTTAAAATACACTCCATATTCCTAATGCTAAACAAAAAAATTACTGTTTTTATTTTCTAAAAACCACAAATCGAAAAACATCAAAAAAATAAATATAAACAATCAGGAATCTATTTGGAAATTAAATTCATTAATGAAGAGTTAAGGTAAGAAAAAGGCAACGAATGTGTATTTTATGAAAATAAATATGAAATAATCAAGTAGTTAGGAATGTGTGTGTGCCATACTATTCTTTTCGAAAGAACAATCTACAGAAGTACAAATTAAAATAAGAACTCGGTTTAAATAATAAGAAAAATGCACGCGACCTGACAATTGAATTCTTAGTACTCTGGTCTTAGTTGTGATTGTGCCATAAGCAACTTTCATGAAATTGCGTTACGACTCTTTTGTGCATTCTAACCTTATGAGACATATTTTATTATCGTCAGGATTTTATAATTGTTTCATATATCGCGTATTTGATTGTCTATTTTCTTTAGTGTTGTTAGAAGCTATTAGTAGTTCTTCTCAGAACGTGTATATTAAGTTTGTATCGGTACTTTATTGCCTATACCATACATAAATCGAATTAAATCTACACATAGTAAAGGTATATATGGGAATTTATTCCACATCCTTAAATGCTAATTGATTTGCCTTCGGCACATATCCTATGTATTACAAAAAAAAAAAAACCGCATAATAAACATTTTTTTCTTAGCACCTGAAAAAAGTGAAGACAACAATCTAACACATCATTTTGCAAAAATGCAACAATTTTGTTATTTTACGAGTATTATTTTATGAAAGGCGATTTGCACATCGAAATCTTTTTTCTTTTAGACTACCTACTGAGTTTTAAAAGGGTAGACAGTGTACTTCCAGCTATGTGCAGACGGTTGTCAGATCTCTCAGGCCCGTCAGGCCTTTGTCAGTTTATGGACCAATCAAATTTTCAATACAATTTCTTTATTGTCGAACTGTTTTTTCATATTTAATTTGTTAAATTTCTTCCTTTTTTTCCGTGGGAAAAAGAAAAATCTAAAAAAACATTGAAAAACATTTTTTTTTTGAATTTCATTAAAACACCATGACAAAAGAGCTTTTCTAAACTGCCTTTTAGCAAGATTTTTGAATATTAAAATTTTTTAGTACCAAAAAGTAATCATTATAATATTAAAAAAATGCGATTTTTATACCAAATGTTATTTAATGTGATTATTTTTCCGTACAACATAAATTTTACTTTTAAAAATTAGTTTTTTTCACAAAAAATATCTATCAATTATTAAAAGGGGTTCGTTGGGAAGGGAAAAATTACCACGTTTCTTCACCGTATGCGACGGATCCTATGGGCCAACTCGTTCCGTCAAATACGGCAATTCGTCGACGCGACGGATGCAACGGATTCTATGGGCTGGGCCCTTCAGTCACTTCGTGGGCTATCCCTCCATAAACGTCATCTGAAACAACTGATCATATGACCGAGTTCAGCAAATCAACACCGAGATGCATGTACCTAGTCAGACAGCTCGTTACCTGAAAGTAGCACAGTTCTATCTTCTATGTGAGTTGACTGTTGTTTGGAGATATCGGCGTTTGAAGCTTTGGATGATCTGTTTTGACATTTTAAATAAATATTTTCAAATTCTAACTATGCAGAATCATAAAAATGTACAAAATAGGAATTATAAATGTTAAATTTTGCCCGCAGTGTCGATAATTTTCTTTATAAATTGATTTTAAATTTTGATACAAAGTGCTATCAGCCAATACGGTGTAAGGAAAGTTAAAACAAAGTCCTTTGTACCACATACAACCTTGTTATAATTGCATTGTTTTTGATATAAAACAACCCTATTAAAAATAATCTTTAAAAGAAATCAATTATTTGATATCAATTGGTCAAACAGGAAAGTAATTTAAAAAAGGAAAAATATAAAATCCTGTAATTACCTTACCTGTAACCATTGTTAAATGAAAATGGCACAGAAATTATTTATACAAGAAAACAAACACTCATTGCTTTCAAAATAGTAAATATTTAATGAGGAGCTATGATAAATAATTACAAATAAATACATACGTAATCACCATAAAAGCGAAGTGAGGAATTATGTATATTGTTAAACAAATAGTTAATTCAATGGCCGATGCATTAATAATGTAAATAGCCGATACTTTATTATGCTTTTACATGATGGTACTCGATAAAGTGGTATCAATAAAAACTATTAAAAAAAAACTGCAATAAATTAGACTTTAGAAACATCAGGTAATTTGTAGGTTAAATAATAAATAGTTAAGTAAAAAATAAATAAATTAAAAAAAAATATTTTATCGGTTTTCGGCATAAATTTAAGGATTGCCTTAAAAAAAAGAGATTTTGTTGCGTGATATGAAATGATTTGAGTATTTGGCCATTGAAATTCCTTTTTGTTTCTTTCTCAGGACAGGCTTTAAACTCTTAAAATCTACACTTTGATAAGAATCGTCGCTATGTGACTTTTTAAAAAGTACTTCGGTAACAGATGATGTTATCAGGACCTCGACAATTTGAGTAATTAGTTATTAATTTAAAGTTAAGCTCCTTGGTACAAGAAAAGTGTATGTGATGGACATAGAACTTGTTATTATTCGTAGTTTTATTTTGGGTGAATTCTTAGCTGTAATTGTTTATTGTATTTCGTTGACTGTTTTTCTGGCTGGATTTTGGTTTTTTGACTGTTTCTTTCTCCAGTCAAATCTGACTGGAAGTGCGATTTCAAAATGGCAACGCTGGCGAGCACGGGTCAGCTAGTGTCATTATATAAAGAAATGTTATTGAATATTGTTTTAAAAATGTAAGAATTTCAAGAGAGGGATAGTGGATGGTCATTAATAAGAATTAACCATATTGAAATTATATAGAATACTAGCTGACCCCGCGAACTTCGTTCCGCCCAAATTTGTTAATGTAATGAAAGTAATAATTTCGAGCATGCCCAATGCACATGCTATTTTATGTAGACGCTTAAATACCAATGGCAAGCCGTTCTGAATAAGCGGAATCCGCAGAGGTTTGCAAAGTGCTTTATTTGGACAATGTCCATTATAATTTTAATTATGTAACTTAAGAAATAGCACTTGATTTTATTTTTGAATGGGAGGTGCCACAAATCGTTTTCCTATACCGCTTATGTTTTGAAAAGTACCACCTATAGTGTGGTATCCTATCCTTCAGCGCCACCTATCGGGTCCAGAACCCAAGTAAAAGTTGATGGTTATAGTGTCCTACATTTCAGACGTATTTCCGTAACAGTATAACAGTCCGTGGTACTAATAATATTTTTAACGTCCAGACTACATTTTTCCAGCTCGTGTGAAGGTTAAAAATGATTATTAGTAAGTCCCAGTGTGTAATGTATTTGGGAATTACTTGTGACTGTTAAATTGGTTTTCATGTGTTTGTAAGTTGGTTCGCACGAAACAGAAAATGTGAAATAGAAATACTGATACCATTTTCAAATCTTCCCATGAATCATGTTTGTAATTATGACATCATGCAGGTATACATCGGTTTCGGGATCTGGAACCTCGGCATATATGATGTCATCATCTTGGTCTTGTTGCATTCTTTCGACTAACCAAATGAGAATGTAAGCATGAGGCAAGCCTCTTTTTTGCCATTCAATCGAATACATCCAACATCGAGTATAACCAAAGACACGATGCTTAACAATATAGTTCATCAGCGACCGACGAAATATTTGTAACTTTAACAGAAATGAAGAAAACTAACCGCACCTATCAACTTGGTTGGTAAATTGTAAGCCTTTTCCCTTCTCTCTCTACACCGGTACGGAAGGTGTTATGGTACCTTTGAGTTGCGTTCCCCATAACCCTATTCACTAATCAGCAGAATACCACAATTGTTACACGCTCATTTTTCGTAACAACCCCTAAGTGCAAACGCAAAACTATCCACAACTCCTGTTGCCTGTCATCATTGTCCACGTCATCTTAATCACCCCTACATTTCAACTTACTCACACATACTTATGCAAGGATCCTGAAAATACATGTCAAACAAAAATGATGGATTCAAAAACCATGAAATAAAAAAGTATCTACTCCATTTCAAAAAGTTACTTAATGTAACATAGTAAACATAAACAAACTTATATTGGTTATATTTAAAAAAAAATGTCAAAATTGTTGACAACAACAATTTGCTTGGAAAATAATTAAAATAATTGACAACAACAATTGCTTTGAAAATATAAAATATTTTTTTTTTGTATTTGAAGTGTCACTACTCGATTTCTATCCAGTTTATTTTTTTTAAGAGTGCTTTTCCCCATGAAAAACGAAATGTGTGCCGGAGGTACCACGCCCCCTTGTACAATCCCGCCCATATTTGCAGCAGCACTTAAAAAATGCACACCAAACCGACGTACCAAATTTTGTGCAAATACCGTTATCAGGAGCAGAAATAATTGATTTTTAATTTGTGGTTTGTATGGGAGGTACCACGCCCCATTGTCCAATTGGACCGAATTGTAAATCTAAACCACCCGGGGCGCAACCCAAACGCATACAAAAAAATTTATGCAAATCGGTCCAGCCGTTTAGGAGGAGTTCAGTGACAACACACGTACGCTAGAATTATATATATAAGACTAGCTGACCCCGCGAACTTCGTTCCGCCCAAATTTGTTAATGTAATGAAAGTAATAATTTCGAGCATGCCCAATGCACATGCTATTTTATGTAGACGCTTAAATACCAATGGCAAGCCGTTCTGAATAAGCGGAATCCGCAGAGGTTTGCAAAGTGCTTTATTTGGACAATGTCCATTATAATTTTAATTATGTAACTTAAGAAATAGCACTTGATTTTATTTTTGAATGGGAGGTGCCACAAATCGTTTTCCTATACCGCTTATGTTTTGAAAAGTACCACCTATAGTGTGGTATCCTATCCTTCAGCGCCACCTATCGGGTCCAGAACCCAAGTAAAAGTTGATGGTTATAGTGTCCTACATTTCAGACGTATTTCCGTAACAGTATAACAGTCCGTGGTACTAATAATATTTTTAACGTCCAGACTACATTTTTCCAGCTCGTGTGAAGGTTAAAAATGATTATTAGTAAGTCCCAGTGTGTAATGTATTTGGGAATTACTTGTGACTGTTAAATTGGTTTTCATGTGTTTGTAAGTTGGTTCGCACGAAACAGAAAATGCGAAATAGAAATACTGATACCATTTTCAAATCTTCCCATGAATCATGTTTGTAATTATGACATCATGCAGGTATACATCGGTTTCGGGATCTGGAACCTCGGCATATATGATGTCATCATCTTGGTCTTGTTGCATTCTTTCGACTAACCAAATGAGAATGTAAGCATGAGGCAAGCCTCTTTTTTGCCATTCAATTGAATACATCCAACATCGAGTATAACCAAAGACACGATGCTTAACAATATAGTTCATCAGCGACCGAAATGAAGAAAACTAACCGCACCTATCAACTTGGTTGGTAAATTGTAAGCCTTTTCCCTTCTCTCTCTACACCGGTACGGAAGGTGTTATGGTACCTTTGAGTTGCGTTCCCCATAACCCTATTCACTAATCAGCAGAATACCACAATTGTTACACGCTCATTTTTCGTAACAACCCCTAAGTGCAAACTCAAAACTATCCACAACTCCTGTTGCCTGTCATCATTGTCCACGTCATCTTAATCACCCCTACATTTCAACTTACTCACACATACTTATGCAAGGATCCTGAAAATACATATCAAACAAAAATGATGGATTCAAAAACCATGAAATAAAAAAGTATCTACTCCATTTCAAAAAGTTACTTAATTTAACATAGTAAACATAAACAAACTTATATTGGTTATATTTAAAAAAAAATGTCAAAATTATTGACAACAACAATTTGCTTGGAAAATAATTAAAATAATTGACAACAACAATTGCTTTGAAAATATAAAATATTTTTTTTTTGTATTTGAAGTGTCACTACTCGATTTCTATCCAGTTTATTTTTTTTTAAGAGTGCTTTTCCCCATGAAAAACGAAATGTGTGCCGGAGGTACCACGCCCCCTTGTACAATCCCGCCCATATTTGCAGCAGCACTTAAAAAATGCACACCAAACCGACGTACCAAATTTTGTGCAAATACCGTTATCAGGAGCAGAAATAATTGATTTTTAATTTGTGGTTTGTATGGGAGGTACCACGCCCCATTGTCCAATTGGACCGAATTGTAAATCTAAACCACCCGGGGCGCAACCCAAACGCATACAAAAAAATTTATGCAAATCGGTCCAGCCGTTTAGGAGGAGTTCAGTGACAACACACGTACGCTAGAATTATATATATAAGACTAGCTGACCCCGCGAACTTCGTTCCGCCCAAATTTGTTAATGTAATGAAAGTAATAATTTCGAGCATGCTCAATGCACATGCTATTTTATGTAGACGCTTAAATACCAATGGCAAGCCGTTCTGAATAAGCGGAATCCGCAGAGGTTTGCAAAGTGCTTTATTTGGACAATGTCCATTATAATTTTAATTATGTAACTTAAGAAATAGCACTTGATTTTATTTTTGAATGGGAGGTGCCACAAATCGTTTTCCTATACCGCTTATGTTTTGAAAAGTACCACCTATAGTGTGGTATCCTATCCTTCAGCGCCACCTATCGGGTCCAGAACCCAAGTAAAAGTTGATGGTTATAGTGTCCTACATTTCAGACGTATTTCCGTAACAGTATAACAGTCCGTGGTACTAATAATATTTTTAACGTCCAGACTACATTTTTCCAGCTCGTGTGAAGGTTAAAAATGATTATTAGTAAGTCCCAGTGTGTAATGTATTTGGGAATTACTTGTGACTGTTAAATTGGTTTTCATGTGTTTGTAAGTTGGTTCGCACGAAACAGAAAATGTGAAATAGAAATACTGATATCATTTTCAAATCTTCCCATGAATCATGTTTGTAATTATGACATCATGCAGGTATACATCGGTTTCGGGATCTGGAACCTCGGCATATATGATGTCATCATCTTGGTCTTGTTGCATTCTTTCGACTAACCAAATGAGAATGTAAGCATGAGGCAAGCCTCTTTTTTGCCATTCAATCGAATACATCCAACATCGAGTATAACCAAAGACACGATGCTTAACAATATAGTTCATCAGCGACCGACGAAATATTTGTAACTTTAACAGAAATGAAGAAAACTAACCGCACCTATCAACTTGGTTGGTAAATTGTAAGCCTTTTCCCTTCTCTCTCTACACCGGTACGGAAGGTGTTATGGTACCTTTGAGTTGCGTTCCCCATAACCCTATTCACTAATCAGCAGAATACCACAATTGTTACACGCTCATTTTTCGTAACAACCCCTAAGTGCAAACTCAAAACTATCCACAACTCCTGTTGCCTGTCATCATTGTCCACGTCATCTTAATCACCCCTACATTTCAACTTACTCACACATACTTATGCAAGGATCCTGAAAATACATGTCAAACAAAAATGATGGATTCAAAAACCATGAAATAAAAAAGTATCTACTCCATTTCAAAAAGTTACTTAATGTAACATAGTAAACATAAACAAACTTATATTGGTTATATTTAAAAAAAAATGTCAAAATTGTTGACAACAACAATTTGCTTGGAAAATAATTAAAATAATTGACAACAACAATTGCTTTGAAAATATAAAATATTTTTTTTTTGTATTTGAAGTGTCACTACTCGATTTCTATCCAGTTTATTTTTTTTTAAAAGTGCTTTTCCCCATGAAAAACGAAATGTGTGCCGGAGGTACCACGCCCCCTTGTACAATCCCGCCCATATTTGCAGCAGCACTTAAAAAATGCACACCAAACCGACGTACCAAATTTTGTGCAAATACCGTTATCAGGAGCAGAAATAATTGATTTTTAATTTGTGGTTTGTATGGGAGGTACCACGCCCCATTGTCCAATTGGACCGAATTGTAAATCTAAACCACCCGGGGCGCAACCCAAACGCATACAAAAAAATTTATGCAAATCGGTCCAGCCGTTTAGGAGGAGTTCAGTGACAACACACGTACGCTAGAATTATATATATAAGACTAGCTGGCCCGGCGAACTTCTTTCCGCCCAAATTCGTTAATGTTATGAAAATAATAACTCCGAGCAAAGACGCTTGTGACAAATGAGAATTTTTATTTGAGTCAGCGATGCTAGCTTTAAGATATGCAATTTTTATCTTTTTTTACCAAAAATGCTTAATTTTTGACGGCTATAGGCATAAAAACTTCGATCCTGATTAGCATCACTGGCGGTGACTCCAATTTAACTATTTTCTAACTTAAAGTCAAATTTAATGCTTTATTTCTTCTAATTTAGACTAAAAGTTAATTTGTTGCCATTGAATGTCGCAATGGCAAATCGTTCTGAATAAGTATAGAATCCGGGAAATGCGAATGTTTGCCTTTGAATTTGCACCTCAAAATCGTCGCTTGCATGACATTTGACTTGAGATTTTTCACATTCACATCAATCGGGATCCGTTACAAAGTTTCGATTGATTGAGGTTTCGCAATTATAACTGAGCCGACTCTTAACTGTTTACGGGAAAGCCCGACACATCCAAAGAATTAAAAAAATTAAAACTTTAAAAATGTTTTGTTGTATTTGAAGTGACACTACCGTTTTTCTATCCAGTCTATTTTTTTTAAAAGGTTTCGTCTAAATACAAACTTCTATCCCCAATCTCATCTCCTTAAAGTTCGCACGGGGAAAATTAGCAAACCTATGTCCTTCCTTAGGCCAATACGAATCCACCGCAAAAATCGAAAGATCCGTTCCCGAGTTATGAGCGCACATAATGACCATCAGTCTCTTTAACGTATATAGCAGGTTTTGTACGTGACTTTCTTATTCAGTCCACTAACAATTTTAATTATACAACTTAGGCGTTTGATTTTTTCCTTTTTTTTTTTTGAATGGGAGGTGCCACAATCCGTTTTCCTAATCCCTCTTATCTTTTGCAAAGTGCTTCCTACATAAGAGGTAAACAATTTTCCTATAACTGGAACCAACCATACACATCCACAAATTTTCATTGAAATCGGCTAAGTGGCTTTGGAGATCGTAAATATTGCCACTTATAGGGTCCAAAAGTATCCTATCTTTTAAGTCTTGCTAAACCTGAAATACAGGAATACAAACAAAACAAAAAAGATTCATGAAAATTGGCACATCAGTTACCGAGCTATAATGTCATCGAGTTTCACACCGAAGGAATTATGTATATATTATTGTTATTGTATTATTATATTTTATAGACGATAATTGAATTTAACTGAAAAATGAAATGTGTGCCTACACCTGTTGAGAATGTTAAATTTGTCCTTTTCCCTAAACCATCTCTCATCTCTGATTCAAGACGAACAAAACAAAACAAAAATCATTCAAATCGGTCGAGCGGACTAACCCGACTAACGCACATCTATTTCCTTCCACCTGTATAGACACAGGCATCTCAATTTTGACTTCGATGGAAGGGCTGTAGGGTCAACAAAGCAAGGCAGGAATGCTTGTTTAAGCCAGTGCTTATAGCTCGTCGGTGGGGTGGGATGTTTAGCTTGCCTTGCGGATTACCGTACTCTTACATGCCTGACAATTTTGATAGGAAAGTTTGAAAATTGGGAGTATTAAAGGGATAGGAAGAAAATAGGGTAAGGATTAACTTACTTTAAACGAAATATTTGTAACATTAACAGCCAAAAAGAAAACTAACCACACCTATCAAATTGTTTGGTAAGCCTTCTCTCTCCACACCGGTACCGAAGGTGTTATGGTGGTACCTTTGAAGTACCCTCCCTTCTCACGAATGAGCAGAGTACCATGATGTTAGTCCACGTCATCTCAATCACCCCTACATTTCAACTTACTCACACATACTACTGCTAGGATCCTGAAAATACTTGACAAAAAAAATTATGGATTCAAACACCATCAAACAAATCAAAGTATCAACTCCATTGCAAAAAGTTATTTAATGTAACATAGTAAACATAAACAAACTTATTAGGTATATGTATTTAAAAAAAAGATATTTAAAAATTGTTGACAACAACAATTGCTTTTAAAATTTAAAATATTTTTTTTTTGTATTTGAGGTGTCAGTGTGTCACTACTCGATTTCTATCCAGTTTATTTTTTTTTCAAAGTGCATTTCCCCATGACTTGTTTTGGTGTTAACTTCTGTCTTTTTTGTTGCCTATTGCGAATTTGTCGGTCACTACGACCAATATTTAAACTTTGTCGTCCAGGCATTTTATTCTTTTTTCAGTATTATATCACTGCAATTTGTACACTTATGTATGCTAAAAAAGAACATTTACCTTGGTTATGTTATTTGTGCCGGAAATCGAATGGAAATGTTATTTACCTATTTAAAATTGATTAAAAACTAATTTGGAGTTTTTGTCAAACAATTGTACTACAGCTAAATGAAATATGAATTAGGTACTGAAATGTCAAATTCAAAAAAGTATATCTAGACAACCAACGCCAACTATATTATTACAATTACATTTAATGTTGTTGATACAAAATTGATATGCAGGGAAATCTAACTTGTCGTAAATATCTCCCAGCGCCACCTATCGGGTCCAAATTTTGGGAAAAGTTTTCTTTTTCTTTAAGTGTTATATGGTGTCGGCGCAGTGGCTTAGTGGTTAGTGTGTTGGACTCAGTCGCTCTTCAGCATCCGTGGTGATCAGACGACTTTGTTAGTGAGGCAGCGTAAGCAAAAGGCAAGTGTTAAGTAGTGTGTTTGAACAGTGATTTCCAATAAGCCATTTGGCTCAGAGGAAGTAGTCGTCGGCTCTGACGTAGAGGAGCCAGGTTCGAGTCCCAGTGGGGGAATAATTTTTATTAATTCGTAAATTAGTAAACAACGAAAACAGAAGTGGAAGTGCCGCAAGAGAATCAGGCGATGGACAGTGGCCAGTCCAAGGTCCCGCAAGGGGATGCCCCGTTGGCCAAGCGCGTGACCAGGCAGATGAAAGTGGTTGACAAACCAACAACAACAACTACAGCAGCTACAGTGGCAGCAGCACCAAAAATAGCAACAAGTTCGGTAGCAGTACTAGCACCAACAACAACGATGAACATGCCATCAACAAGTACCGCAGCATTGGCACAGGTACAGTCAACAGAAGCTTCGAAAACTGAGAAAAGACGAAGAAAATTAAAGCCAACACCAAACCTCACACACAAGAGGAAGCCGAAGACAAACAATCAGATGACGTCAAGAGCAACCTCGTCAGCACACGAGTCAGACGTCGATGACTCTGATGCCCTCAGCTACTCGTACGAGTCCGAAGGGGGCGAGGGCAGATATGTGGGCGAAGGTAACTCATTTCAAGAGTTACTGGACGCCCAAGAAGAAGAGCAACAACAAGCCGACGAAGAAGACGAGGAAGCCCAGCTTGATAGGCTGATCAAGGAGCTCCTCACAAAGAGGGAGAAATTGCGCCAGCAAAAATTGCAGCAGCAGCAACAAAAGCTGAAGCAATTGAAAGCTGAGCAGCAAAAACATCAGCAAGAACAAAAACAGCTTAAGCAGCAGCAACAACAACAAGCTCTGCTTAAGCAGCAGCAACAACAAAAGAAGCAGCTGGCACACAAAACGCCACTGCAGCAACACCAACAACAAAAACAACAACAGCAGCAACTGCAACCGCAGCAACAGCAGCAGAGACAACAACAACAGCAACCGCAGCAACACCAGCAGCAGAGACAACAACAACAACCTCAACAGCAGCAGCAACAACAACAGCAGCAGCAGCAAGAACAACAAAAAGAGACAAAAAAACAAAAAGTACCACCAATCAATGTAAGTTATTTAGATATAAGCGATAGCATAAGATTATGTAGATTAGTAGTAAATAATAATTTTTATATTAAGAGGCTGAACGCCACAAAGCACATTATTATGTGCACTAACATGGAGGAGCACAAAAAGTTGCGCACTGCTCTGGAGAAAGCGGAAGCTGAGTACTTCACGTACACTCCAAAAGGAGAAAAGCGGCAAACGGTGCTGCTTAAGGGTATAGACCCCAATGTTAAAATAGAGGAGCTTGAAAAGGAGCTTAAGGGTTTTGAGTGCGACGACCTTAAGTTCGTGGGGGTCAAGCCGTTTTCCTCGCCTGCGGACAGGGGTGGTAGCCGCAAATTACCATTCTTTTTGGTTCAACTAACCCCCGACAGCAAAATAGATAGTCTCAAAAGGATCAGATTCCTGTACTATCATGCGGTACGTTGGGAAAAATTAAAGAGGTCAGATCGTGTACTTCAATGTATGCGCTGCCAGAGGTTCGGGCACGCCGCAGCTAACTGCCACATGCAGTTTAGGTGCGTGAAGTGTAATAAGGACCACAAACATGGGGAATGTGCCTTAGGCACGGAAAGAGTAGAAGATCGGGGCCAGCTCTCATGTGTACTCTGCAACACCTCAGGACATCCTGCAAATTTCAAGGGATGTCCCAGGTATCAGCAGGTTAAACAGAATGTGCAGGCTCGAAAACAGAAGTCTGAAGAAGAGAAAGGTCGAAAGAGTCGCTCGTTCTCTAATTTTGTTGCACCCAATGTGTCCTTTGCCCAAATGGTAACTGGACCGGGTAGCACAATGACAAAAAGCGCGCCGAAGGTTCCTACACCGGAAGCGGATCTGGATTTGAAATCGATCCTTCTGTCATTGCACGGAAAGATCGACAATTTCCAGAAACAGTTAAATGAGCAAGCGGCTCGAATAGACGTGATCTATTCGACACTGTTTGCCGAGTCTGCCGCGCCATGAATATGATGGGTACGCTGGACGAGGTAAACTTGAAGATCCTTGCGGTGAATGTTAATTCACTTATTCGGATCGAGAGAAGGATCAATCTTTCCAATCTGTTGGAAGCCGAAAAGCCTGATGTACTTCTGGTTAGCGAAACTAAGCTAACTCCGAAACACAAATTAGGCTATAAGAATTACATTGTAGTTAGAAGAGACCGGCCCAACTTCACACAAGGAGGTGGTGTCGCTATCTTAATTCGGAAAGGCTTGCGCCATAGGGTCATATACAGCGGGGACGTGCGAAGGTTCCAGGTGTTGGAAGCATGCATCCTATGCATTCCCCTCAATAGCCAGAGGCGGGTGTATGTGGTGTCGCTTTACGCACCTGAATCCCCTCTACGCATTGAATTTTTGAATGAGATCGAGACGCTTTTTCGTTGCTTACAGCTTCAATCGGAAGATAACTATTACTTTTTGGGCGGAGACCTCAATGCTAAACACGCGGCATGGGGAAATGATATTCCGAACCCTAGAGGCAACCAGTTTCACGACTGGTGGCGTCATAATATGATTGAGTATAAACTCGAATTATACGCGACGGATATCCCGTCTTTCCCTAGAGATGGTTCTTTCTTGGACTTGGCGCTAGTTGACGAAAGACTCGAACTAACAAACACTGATCTAAGCACGCGGAACTGTTTACGAGCGGTTAAGTACGATAGTGATCACTACGGACTTGCCGCCGTATTACGGATCCCGAACGAGCAGACGCAGCTGGAGCAGTACGACCAAGTGCGTTCTTTCGATTACCGAAAAGCGCAGTGGTCGCGCTTCTCCAGAGTTTTAAAACGCGACATACGCTCATGCGAGATCGACCCACCGACAAACAGGAACTTGACGAACGATGAGATCGACACTCATTTACGGCAAATGAATGTCGTCATCAAACGGACAATGGAGCGGACTATCCCTCGGGTAGGACGTTCCACCGACGAAGAACAAACTGAAAAGTATCGAAACGCGACAATCGATGCTTTGTACAGACATAAAAGTAGACTGCTCTCGAGGCTTAAACGGCTACACAGACAGTTTACTGACAGGAACGATCCCGAGTTAAGGACACTGAAATCGATGATCAAAAACCTGAAACAGTTGATCACCGAAAATTACAGAAAATCTGTAAGTTTGTATTGGGGCAATAAAATTCGGGCTATAAAAACCAGTAGTCCGAATATGTTCCCACAAATAAATAAACTGTTCAGGCGGAAAGATCATAACGATATTTCATGTGTCCGAATACCTCGGACGAACGAGAACAGACAGACGCTACTGACTGCTGGCATCAGTCCGGAGAGTGCTGACTCGAACGATGGTTTTTTCGTGGTCGAAGACCCGCAGGAGAGGGTGGATTTGATGGGAGCTTTCTTTGAGAGTGTGTATACGGTGAACAACCCTGTTTGCCGTAACCGCGATCTCGAGGAGAGGGCCTTTCTTAACCACTTTTATCTGCGGACCGAAATTCAAGATTGGCGATCCGAGAACAACGGTTTCACCGGGTTCAATGACGACAACCGTGCAAATGGCACAATCGCCGATGCAAATACTCATCTGTTCGTGAGTAGAGATGAACTTCAGTTTATCTTTGAATCACTGAAAAACAAAAAATCGGCGGGAGTTGACGGTGTCCCAAACGTCGTATTAAGACACCTGCCGCTAGAGGCGATAGATATCTTCGCCACGCTATTTAACAATGCGCTGAATAATGCATATTATCCGGAGCAGTGGAAAATAGCGGTGGTACACCCTATCCCTAAAAAGGATAAAGATAGGACAAACCCTGCTAATCTTCGGTCAATTAGTTTGCTCCCGAATGTTAGCAAGGTATTCGAGAAAGTCGTCAATAGATCTCTTTTGAGATGGGTTGAGGAAAACAAGAAAATTCCGGAAAATCAGTTTGGCTTTAGAGCGGGGCATGACACTATTCATGCCGCGTCGAAACTGATCTCCGACATTCAGTGGAATAAAAGTAAAAAGCAATGCACGGGTGCCTGCCTGGTCGACTTTGAGAAGGCCTTCGATACCGTATGGTTGGAGGGACTCTTTTATAAGCTGACTAGATTGGGCATTCAAAAACCTTTGCTGTATATGATTTATGACATGCTTATGGGAAAGAAGTTCGTTGTCAAATCTGGCAATGTGACTTCGAGCAGGGTTTTCGAAATTAAAAACGGCTTACAACAGGGAGCAGTGAATTCTCCGATCCTGTTTAATATTTACACAAGTGATCTGGTGGGTTCCCTCAGACATGCTATAGCGTACGCAGACGATTTAGTGGCGTACAGGTCAGGACCAAAAATCGAGGTCATCAGAATCCTTCTGCAGCGTGACTTTGAGCAAATTAAGAGGTATTGCGATGATTGGAAGTTGAAAATCAATTTCCAAAAATCGGAAACAATCCTGTTCAGAACTCCATTGGCTGGGGCCCCTCGGGATACCAGAAAAAACTGGAGAAAATTAACAATTATTGGACAACAGGGACGGCCATTGGTGGTGAAAAACGTGGTCCGGTATCTTGGCATCTGGCTTGACCAGTATCTATATTTTGACAAACATTTAGATGCTTGTCTTGCTGGGGCTAAGCGGGCCTACGCTCTGACAAGGAGACTGTTTCGCAGCAGTCAACTTGACTCCAGGGTGAAGGTCATTTGCTACGTGGCCCTCATAAGGCCCATCATCGCTTATGGCTGTCCTTTGTGGTTCAATATAGCGCCGTTCTATATGGAAAAGATTCGGGTGTTTGAGAGACAATGTCTCAGGGCCTGTCTAGGGTTGTTTAGAACTCCCGAATCTGAGTACACAAAATACTATCCCAACAGGACCCTATACAATGGGGCTCGACTGAATAGGGTTGACAATTTCCTTATTAAGGTGATTCGGAGGCACGTTGCAAGGGCGATGGCCAGTGATAATAGCCTGATCTCAGGGGCTTACTACCCCAATTTAATGTACCATGAGAGTACGCTTCGGTCTGGCTTTATCCCGCCTGAGGCATTCATTCATGTAGACATGAAAGGGTTAGTCCAAAATAAAGATGGTGTGCCGGTATTATACCACAGCCACCGCGGCGCGAGGGATAAGCGGCTCATCCACGACGGGTCCGCCGCCAATGCTCAGGAGCTCCTCCGTTTTAGCACCGCAATTGCGGATCGGGACAGGGTCGATACGGTAAAGCAGTTCACCGAATTTTGGTGGCTTGAGGAAGAGGTGAGGGCTGATACGCTCTCCCGGGCCGGTGCGCTACTGACGTAGCATCCTCCTTAGTTTTAAGATAGATATTAAGTTTGTAGGTTTAGGATAGATTAGGGGGTCCTTGGGAGGGACTGGGCTAGCCGACATGTATGTGCTACCGAGACTCGACCGACGCTATTGCGTCGCTCGAGTCTCGGCGGCACGGGTGAACCCTTGTCGGCGGCTGTCAGGCGCCCATGGATGCAATCAGGATGGTGACCAATCCTTAAGATTGCTCACCACCCTGATTATAATTAATTTAGGCTAAGTAGCATAGGTAGTTTTAAGTAGTATGTAGGTAAAAAAAGAATAATAAAGAATTCAAGTTTTTATAACGTTTCTTGAAAAATAAAAAACAATAAAATTAAATATAGATAGATTTAAGGCCGAAAGGCAGTAATTTTAAGGATATAGTTAAGTTTAGAGCGCTCTCTAAGAGCCAGTAAGCTAGAATTAAGATAAATGTTAGTTTTAAATTAGATTTAATCGTTTTTGTCTAGTATATAAGTTTAAAGAATAATATTAATAAAAATGAATTTAAAAGTAAGTAGTGTGTTGGACTACTAAGCGAGGGGTTCAGGTTCGAATCCCGTAAAAACCCAAATTCCAACTCAGGGTTTTTTCACTGCGCCACCTTTCGCGAACGTCTGACAAACATCCGAGAGTATAACTGTCATGAAAGAGCTTCTCAATTCCATTCGTTCCAAAAATGAAAACTCACACAAAACGAATGGTTGTGAGAAGCTAGGCCTAGGGTCCCTACGGACCTGTTGCGCCAAAAATTATTATTATTATTATGTTTTATGGTGTTAATTTGAGCTAAATCGGTCCATAAATAAGAATTTTCATAAAAGCGACCCCAGCGCCCCCATATAGTGTCTAAATTTAACATAAACCATCCGGAGCACCACACAAACATATGGTGTGAATATAAGGGGGATAGCTTCTGTGGTTCAGCCGTGATTGTCAGACATACATACGCACGAACGTTTTTATATATTAAGATAGTACATACTACCAAGTTTGTTGGCAAATGAAAAAGCGTGAATTAACATTGAAAATAATGATGAATATTGTTTTAAAAGGAGTGTAATATCGCCAATAGTACCATCAATCATTTAACCGCAAAGGACATCATCCTACAACATAAATGATATTACAGAAAGAACATTTTCGTTAAAAAATGGATTGACACTAAAATTCGGAGATTTAGAATTTCCATTGAAAATAAACGATATAAAATCATTTGAACTATTAAATACAATTACAAGTGTTAATGATTTCGGTTACGAGGAGGAGAATAAGAAGATTGTGGGTCCTTATTAGGTACATCGCGTCTGATGAAAAGGAAATTCATATCAATTTGTTACTGTTAGAGTATATGAAGAAATTCCATTATGTATGGATCAAGAATATTTCAAAGTAAGAATTTTTAATTAATTTCTGTACTTTTTTATCAAATTTCTTTTTAATTATAGACTTTTAAATACTCAAATAAGAACAGATGGTTCCAAGTTTTTTATATATGCAAGGGATGTCTTCAATATTTCGGTATCCTGTGTTCAGAATCTATAAAGGGTTAGACGCATCAAAAATGTTTGTGGAGTTTATAATAAACGATGTGCAAGATATAAATGAAAAATATTTGTATGTTAAAGAGCCGATTTGCAAAAGTTCATTAGATAATAATCGGAAAGCAGATCACTATCAACTTACAGGTATAAATACAGGGGCCCAGCTCATAAAGAATGTAATTTAATTCGTCCCACCATTTTTTCATAATTTTTCGGGGTACGACTGCCATTTGTTCATAAAAGAAATCTCAAATATTCCAGGCTATATAAATGCAATTGCAGTGAATAAGGAAAGGTACCTATATATCACTAAGAAAATCAATTAATCTAGATTGTGATAATTCGTTTGAGATTCGATTTATAGATTCTTTTAAATTTATGGCATCTAGCTTTGATGCTTTGGTTAAGAATTTATCAAAAGATGATTTTAAAATTCTTCGCTCGATTTATAAGTCTGATGATGATTTAAATTAAATGACTAGAAAGGAAATTTTTCCATATGAATATGTTAATATGCGAATGAATATTTCTCAGTCTATTCCTTTATTTATATGTTGATTACATTGGCTATTAACCATTTCGCAAAATACATGTTTTCGCTGTGAAATAAAGCAACAAAAAAACTGTGGGAACGCACCCATCAGCTGATCGAGAGTCACCAAATACACTAAGGCCCATTTTATTCACTGGAAGTTGAACACAACTCGGGGAGTTTTCCATATAAAAATCCCCAAGTTGTGTTCAACTTCGAGTGAATAAAATGGGCCTAAGCTCAGTCAGTGTTCTTGGCAGTCTCTCTTTATTTTTCCCACGAAGCGAGGGCAAATATTTCTTCTAAAAAAAAAGTTTGTATTATTCGGAAAGAAATTCACATTAAATTAACCATCAGTATAAAAATCGCAGTTTATTAACATTATAATGATTATTTCTTGGTACCTGTATTAACCCGTAAACTTAAAAAATTATAATTATTTTTGGATCACAAACCAGATGTTTATTGGTCGAATAATCAAGTAAAATTAACAGAAAACATTAATATTAAAATAATAAACAATTGACAGACTAAACATAGAATATTTAATTATTATCAACAAGTACAGATTCCCACATCCCTCCTTTATTTTGAAGCTTC
Source organism: Cheilosia vernalis (assembly GCA_949126925.1). Lineage (NCBI taxonomy): Eukaryota > Metazoa > Arthropoda > Insecta > Diptera > Syrphidae > Cheilosia > Cheilosia vernalis. The sequence goes on from OX421358.1 coordinate 51,108,464, forward strand.
ATTTTTAAACTTGATTTTTGTGGATGTGTTGTCAGGTTATCGTTTTTTGGAAATTTCGAAGTTTGGTTCTTCTCTAAAGTAAATGTATCCGCACTAGTAGAAAATGGAATCTTTTTGACGTGACTTATATTTCGTCGATAGACCTTGCCATCATCTGATCGAATCGACACCTCATTAGAATTTCTCTTGATTACCTCAAATTCGGTTGGATTAAAATTTGGAGTTAATACTAAACATAGAATATTTAATTATTATCAACAAGTACAGATTCCCACAGTACCCACTAGAAATTTGTTGCTAAAAGACAAATGTCCTTTTCATGGACATTTGAGTGTTGCAATGTCTTTCGAATGTTTTTTCGTCAGATTCATGATATTTAAACAGTTTTGATGCTTTATTCCTCTTTATTCACGTAAGGTTTTTTGGGTATCAACATTTCTACAAAAAGGTAGAAACACCACGATGATTATGATGTATTTCATCATATCCCCTCCATTAAGCATTCGTTTTTTGATGCTGTTTCACATGTATTCACGGATAGGAAATTTAAGAGAGAATTTTCTTTTCAAAATTTGAGGGGGATATCGGGTAGGTGCGCGGGAGCTGAGGTCTATTTAATACTTAGCTTATGATTCAGTTACTAACTATCGATAGTCGCATTCAGTCGATAGTGCATATCAATAATTACATCATATTAAACATACCTACCTAATAATTTAATACTTACAATATATTTAATAAGCTGATTATTAATATTGTAAAACTGTATCAATTTATTATTATTTCTCCGATTTCAGACTTAAATGGGAACTCAAATTCACTGTTTGGCTAATATAAACCGTTGAATTGTTTCTAATATATCATGGATAAAATATCAACCTCATTCCTCTTCTTATGTGCAGCTGCCAACTTCTTGAGATCATTTTCTCAAACAATCCAAGGTATGTTACTGATTTAGTACACTAAATTATAATATACAAATAGCTCTCACCGTTGTTTCATTGTTAAGAGAATTCGATCGATTTTAACCAAACCTTCGCATTACCTGAGATTTTAAAGAATACCCATAGTTCTCAGCTGTTTGTTGTGGGGCACACACGCGTCGGGAACAAAATTAAATAATCTTATTTTTTTTCTTTTTTTTTGTGGTACCTTACTGGTATTATTTACTACACTGATTACATTAAAATGTCGTGTAAAACGTGTGGAAAAAAAGTGTAGCGTTCTGATCTAAAGGTGTTGTGTAGAGACTGTAAAAGCCTTTCCACTGCAGCCTGCGTTAATATCATGCCGGCCGATATCGAGTTTATGAAGAAGGCCAACAAACTCTGGCAGTGCAAAACATGTGTTGCAAACGCGAATCGCTATCTGGGGAAGCGCCTGCATGCTCCTCTAGCCCGATGCATCTAATTCAGCATCTCCAATTTACAGCATAACACCTGTTAACCACACACCTTTCGCTCCACCTCCAAAGCCCATTATTACACTGGATTTGATTTACGCGGAAATACAAGAAGTAATGCAGATACAAAATAAGCAGATAGAGGAACTACAATTAAAAACGATGAATGCGAACAAAAAATTAGACAACTCGAGAAGAAAGTGGATCATCTGGAGCAGCAACTCATCGGAAACGCTGTGGAGATCTATAACATTTCACCAGACTGCGGCGGCGGTTCTAGTATTGATGTGGCTCTAAATATTTTCCGTGAGGGTCTGCTTGTCGACGTATCGAATGAGGACATGGACCTCTGCTATATCAAAAGCATAAACAAACTGCAAAAAAAAAACAACAAGCACTAGCTCTACCTCTAGCAGTAATCACAAATCACAATACGAAAAATATTCTGTTTGTCTAATTTGTTTCTCGCCAGTGCAAGGAGAAAATGATGAGAGTAAAAAGAGAAAAAAAAGTGCAACTAACCAGAGTATATCCATAATAATCGGCCTTACTAATAATCAATCACTAATGTCGACAACTAGTTAGATGTCAGCTTTAGTAAAAATGTACAGCTTTTGTGAAATGGTACCAATAAAAAATTAGACCTCCACATTTACTAGTCCTACAACTTTCTTAGAATCTATTACATTTGTTGTCATTGCAGAATTCAAATTTCATAATTTGTTTTCGTGAAAAACAAGGTCAATGGTCTCTTTCACAAGGAGGATTTTATTCTAAAAGAAGGAGTACATAAATTGCAATTAAATTTGCCCAACACATATCTTTCCAATGCTCTTTGAGACTTATTATAAGCAAAAAACAAAACACAAAATAGGAAATGCACAAAATATCCGCTGATCTGTCAAATACCATATGCAAATCAGTAGTGCCCTATCGTTCGATCGGACACAATTTTCAGTACTTTTATGGTACGCTTTCCATTGTTTTCCAATACTACCTCGCGATTTCTTTATGAGTGCATTTGTGTCGTAATAACATCTCTTTCAAATTATTTAATAAACGGAGCACAGTTTATTTGAATGGTTTCATTTATTCGTAGGCTGACGATGCAAATCAAAACTTATTAGTGGTCTAAACATCACAATTGCATTGTTAGCAAGAGAATATTTTTGAAAATAGAAATAATATCTGGCTCATTCATTTCAGAATTAATAACAATCGCACGTAGGAAGCGTGTTAAGAACTTATCGCTTCCGGGTTTGAAAATAAATACAATTTAACCTATAAAAAATTGTATGGCTTATATATTACTTAATTCGAGAAACTTAGAAACCGACAAAAGTTGAAATTCGAACTGAAAAATATAAAACGCATATTCTCGTACTACCTGTTAGGCTGTACTTGCACCCACAGAAGTTAATAAACTTGTTATTTTGCATGTATTTTGCTGAGCTCTGATAGTTCTATTTTTATAACTATATTTTCCGCGAAGGGAACCTTTTCACGCCAACCATTGTCTCATTAGAGATCCTCATTCTCGGTAAACAAACTCCTTTTGCAAAGAGTTTGAAAAGGGTTTGGTTGCAACAAAATATCTACCTGTGTCGCCTAAGGTACTGAGAATTGTTGCAAAAAGGTACCTACAAGCCGTCCAAACTTTGGTAAGAAGATATTTTATTCTGTTTGCGACGACTGTCAAGAAAGTCTTGGAATTATCCCAAACTTATATAAAATTTATTTTTTATTAAGCAACTAACTAGGAAAACCAATCAAAAAGCAACAGAAAGAAAAACACAGAAATATATGTTTCACGTGTATAGAAATAAAACAAAAACGCAATATTTTTCAATATTTTGCATACATTTGTACAAATTTGTGTGTGATAGACTTAAAAACCATTTGCATTGTTGTATTACAACGAATAAAATTAGAAAGCATTCACAATTTACTAAAATTAATTAATAATTGTAAACGCTCAGGCTGAACAACATCGTATTAAAATCTCTCCTATTTCGAAATTTAATACCGCGATTTCGGATGGTTGGGCAACACTTGTCTTCAAAATGACATAAGGGAGGATTTATTTAGCTAATGTCCGAGATAAACATGGCTTTCTCAACACTAACATTTAACCCTACAGTTAGCGATAGTCTGGCAACTATATTTGTTTATTGGTAAAGGGATTTTGGAAAGTGTGGAGTCTTTTCGTAAAGTGCCAGACTAAAGTTGATTATTGGTAAGGCCGAATGGATACACTCTGCTAACAACAACACTAATCAATAGCAATCGCTTCACTCATGGAAGACCGGAGAAGATGTACTTAAACGACTGTTTAGCGCACCAGACTCGTCAACTGTTTAATGCTGCATTGTCGCAGAGAGGAGAAAAAGGGTACCAATATGTATGGACTAAGAATGGAACTGTTTTTATGCGGAAGAAGGAGGGGATCCTTTAGTAAGAATTACTTGTGCTGCAGATTTAAATAAATTATGAATAATTCTCTTATGTCGTTTTCGATTTGGCTTTTCAGATTTTGATCTGAGATTTCAGATTTCTGCTGGCAAATCGAACATAAAATCTGAATTATATTGGTATGTGTGTGTATTGAGTTGGCGGCAAAAAAAAAACATATTTCCACTTGCACTCGAAATCCATTTCAATTGATTTTCACACATTTATAGTACTGCATTTCGAAATCATTTAATATAAAAACTCGATCCCATACGAGTTAAATAAATAATTCAGTTAAAAAAGCAATCGTTCCAACGATAAACAATTCGTAACCGACGCTGTGTGTCATAAACATTGGGGTTAGTGAAAGTATGTGTAAAATCTGAGGAAAAATTGAGATTTCTCAAAAGCGATCTGAGATCAAAAAAAAGATTGATTTTTGTGGCAAATAGAACATGAAAAGCAATCTCGATCAAAAAAAAATTGATTTTTTGTCAAATCGAAAACGACATTAATTCTGTTTCGTGCTCAGTCCCCAATACATGTGAATACCCAGTCAATTCTTTTAAATGTTTTGACATTGTATGTATGCACCAAAACATTCGTAGCATTAGAAAAAAAGTTTTCAGCTTTGGTAGCTCATCTTGAGTCATTAGTGAGTTTACCTGTTGTCATTGTTTTGAGGGAGACTTGGCTCTATTATAATGAATTTGATTTATATAACATACCCGGGTATACATCTTTTGGTAATTGTATCATATTCAGCTGGAGGCGTAGCAGTTTATGTGAGAAATGGTTATGTTCTAGATTTTTTAAAGCTTAATTTTATTAGCACTGCTGTTATCAAATTGTCGTTTGATTTTATGAACGAGAGTTATGCAATGTTATGTATTTACAGATTGCATGCAGTTTCTAAAGGTGTATTCATTGGTAAATTAAGTGATGCTCTGAGGGTTTGTAGAGAGAAGAACTTTGTTCTAATTGGCGATATCAATATTGATATTTTAAATGTTTTTGATAGAGATACTGAAAATTATCTGTTTCTTATGGCGTCAAATGGTCTAAGGAGTTTTATAAATGAACCTACCCGTGTGTCCTATTCGACTAAAACTAGCATAGATCATATATTTATGCGTATTCAAAATAAGAATAAACATGTTTTTAATGGTGTTGTTTATGATCTGAAATTAACTGATCATTGTATGATTGCACTAAGTGTATGTTCAAGTAGCAATGAATTAAATGGTGGCAATATCTACTTATATCAAAAATGGACATCGTACAGACTTTGCTCTTTTAAATGAATATTTGAAATATGAATTATGGGAGCCAGTTTATGATGAAGCTGACCCTTCAATTGCATTCGATCTCTTTCTCACAATTTTAAATAACTAGCTGACCCAGCGAACTTCCTTCCGCCCAAATTCGTTAATGTAATGAAAATAATAATTCCGAGAATGAGCAATGCTCATGCTGCTCTATGTAATTCGGTCAATTAAAATTCTTTATTCAAAAGTTTATATTAAATACTATATAAATAACTGAAATATTGCATTGTCGATGTGTTTAAATCAAACCGCAATGATTGACGTGTCTCCCAACTTTCCACTTTTTCACTCACACGTGAGCACGCCACATACGATTGACGATTTGAAAAACATGGGATAATTTATGTCACAAATATCCTGCGATTGTCCTTGCGACTTATTATTTTTCATAGTGAAAGCGATACGCATGGGAATTTGAAGGCGCTTGAAAACCAATGGCAAATCATCGGAATCCGCAGAATTATTATAATAATGGTTGCTTGAATTTTTAGGTCAAAATCTTCGCTTCCATGACATTGGATTTGAGATTCTTTACATTCAAATCAAACTTTCGTTTCAAATTGTGTAGCGATGAGCCTCGAACATCCAACGAATTTAAAAATTAAACATTTGAAATAAGTTTGGTTGTATTATTATTATTTATTATTCATCTACAAGTGCTTATAACTAACAGATGTTTGAGAACTAGGAACACAAATATTATATTTAAAAAGTAAAAATGTACAATAATTGGTTTTTAAATTGAACTCTTGACACAGATAAATCAATTTTTGAATAAACGCTGTTGAAAGCTAGAATGGCTCTTGTAATGGGCTCATGTTGGCCGTAGTTAGTTCTATGATTTTTTTGAAAAAGAAGATTACGAATTCTTAAGGATCGTGTGGTTGCATATATTGATATCATCGAGAGCAAACTAGACTAAACTCACTGCACCTGCTGGCAAGGCCGTAGCCAGACTAATATTTCGGGGGGGGATATGATCTTTAAAAAATAACTTTTTAATTTAAAAGGAGGAAGCGATTGAGGAAAATAAAATAATCTTCAATTTCAAATTTCATCTTTCGATGTGGCCATGTTGTTTTGGTGGAGCCTCTCTAGTCTGCTGTTTATTATTCAGTCACTGAAATAAGTAGCATAATAATCGCAGCGGACATTTAAACGATGTTTTATTTCATGCATTAAGGCATGATTGACATTTTTAAATTAAAAACCAATATTTCGTTAATACCTCATACACAGCTTGTTTCATTTCATTTAAAATTTTTAAATAGTGGCGGAAGAAAATGAATTTTCGGGATTTTCAAGAGTGTGTTTCGAAGCGAATGTAATAAAATCGATTCACGAACAAAAATTTGTTTTGCAATTTATTAAGGCTGGTACGCAGTTCAAGTGAAATCCAATTTTTCATACAAATTTTTCACTGCGAAATGTCAAAATGTACTTTCCAAATGAAAATTTCACTAGACGGTACGCAGTTCGAGTGGAAAATAGCGCTTCCAAAACTGAGTCGTAGGTGGCGATACGAAAATCCCTCCACAGCTATTTCATTGTCCGTCGCATTAATTTTTTGACATTTCAGCGTGAAAAATTAGTTGTAGGATGCGGTTTAGAAATTTATTGGAATTTCAGATGTTTCCTTAAGAGAATAAAAAGTTTTTCGCACTTATAAAATTGTTTTTTCATTGAATATAGTGCGATAGTGTTATGTTTACAAATATTTGGTGGAATGGATGATCTTTTCCATGAGCAGGGTGCCTCAAGAATATTTTTCTACCCAGTTTTGATCAAGCAAAACCAGCAGATGATGTTTGAAAATATGTAGGTATAATTTCCATGCACTTTCAATTATTTAAATTTGACGACTGTCCTTTTTATTTTAGAAATCAGACATTATTTGCCAAATTCAAAACTATTAAAATTGTCATGAAAAAAATACGAAACATTGTGTGTTTGGAGGTTCGCTGGAAGAAAATAATCGAAACTCATTCGCGTCAAGTAGGTACCTACGCAAGAGATGCTTCTACAATAGGGAGGGCCGTTCAGCCGATCTAAAACACATGCTTTTTTCCTCAATTATTCATTGACTATGAATTTATGTTTCTTTCTAATATTTTTGAAACACCTTAATTTTTTTAGAAATACGTTTGGCGCGGTCATACCCACAACTGGCCCGTAGGTCCATACTGGTTGCAGAATTTGGTTTTATAGCAATAACTTATTGTTATTGTGGTTGAACACGGATGAATATCTTCCAAAGAGTCAATACATTTCACTGTATCACATGATTCACAAAAAGTAAAGCTTCCAATTTGTTTCTTCCAGTTGTTTTCTTGTCTAGTAAAATAAAAGTGCGAGAGTTGAATATTGGAGTAACTGCCACACAAAAAAAAACTTTTGAGCTCAGTCACCCTGCATAAATTTCTCCAACAAAATATTTCACTCTCTATTTCACAGCACTTTTTGGAGAGGAGTGAAAATTTCACTTCACTCGATCTGCATACCAGCCTTTAGGTAAAGGAATGTTAAAGAAAAGTCAAAATAGTTCGATCCGAAATAAAAAAAAATAAGAGTACCTACAATTTGTCGTTGGGGAGTACCGGAGTACTTATGGAATTTATTTTATTTTTGTGGTATTCTTGTGTAGTGTGTAACGGTGCTTTGGTATTTTGAATTGAAAAAAAGTCAATGCTATGCTTGATTTGATTTGAACATTCTTGCATTTTGGTTAACGGCCAAATTTGGTCATTTTTGTTTAGATTTACTCTGTTCTTGTTTTAAGAAAGTGCAATTGTTAATGTTTCGGGGGGGGTTCAAACCCCTGTGATCCCCCCCCTAGCTACGGCCTTGCCTGCTGGATAGGATACAGAATCGTGCTTTAAAACTCATTGGAAACACAAATATAGCGAATTCTATAAATTCGCTCGAACATCGCAGAAATGTAACATGTCTTTCATTGTTTTATCGCTATTTCTACAAACAGTGCTCAAGCGAAATCGCCAGCTGCATTCCACCCCTTCAACAATTCAACCGCAATACTCGCCAAGCCAGGAATGCCCATCAGTTTACCCTTCAGCCTATTTTCGGTCGTACTATGAAATATAGAGATTCCTTCATAAGCCGTACCACGCGAATGTGGAACGCCTTGCCCGGCTCTGTCTTTCCCCCTCGGTTCAATTTGCAGACATTTAAAACCAATGTGCATCGGAATCTCCTATCTTCTCTATCCCAATTTCCTTAACGCCCGCGCTGTGTACTTCAAACTACACCATAAGAGTAGTCATAACCTCTTTAGCGCGTGTTTATTATAAAAAAAAAAAAAAAAAAAAAAAAAAAAAAGAACATCTTATATGGAAACATAGCAAGTCTCTTACAAACATTATATCGTGTATTTGACGACGGGATTTCAAAGATTTAATACCAAGAAGTAAGCATCTGGCCTTATAATTAGGAGAAAATTCCCAATGCATTTTATAAAAAACGTATTTAGTAAAATGCCTTTGAATTTTTTCTAGGCGATCAGAGTGGGTTAAAAACAATGGATTCCAAATCACGTCAGCATATTATTCAAGCAGGGACCGAACTAGTGCGAGTTAGCCTTCGCGACAGTATAATCAATATGACATTTAAAGGAAGATGTCGTATCGAACATCACTCCTAAATTTTTGATTTTCATAACTCTGTTCAAATGAATTGAATTGATAGAGTAATCATACTCAAATGTAGATGCAGATCTACTAAAAGAAATCACATTGCATTTATTAATATTTAGATTTAAACTATTGACGATGCACCAATCAGTTATTCTATCCAAATCCGATTGGACCAAAGAACAGTCACCAATTGTTGGCGCAAATTGGCGACAACAGAGACCTTTTGTTAACTCAAACTCGTATTTCCATGTGATGATGAGTTACAAATTCCTTTATTAAGTAATTCATATAAATAATTCAATAAATTCAGTTCTAATATATAATTAACAAAATTTAACTTACTTTAGTCTCTTTTTTCTTTCGATTACCTTTTCAAATTACAGAGTGAATACAAACCACGTTTCGAAACGTCAAAGGGGTTCTATCAGGTTATATAGTTAATATGACAGGACAATCGACAAATTGTCAGCTTCTCTAAGGGGGAACTACACGGCTCGTTTACATTTGTAGTTAGCACGTATTACTACTAACACTCCCCCCAGGTAGTTCACCCTGTGGGATCAGGCTACTTTGGATTGGTCACAACATCTAGGATTGCCAGCTTAACGGCAGGCCTCGTGTATAAGCCGCTCTGGGTTTGGACGACAGCGCTCCTTACTTGACCATCCTTTGACGCATTGGTTTGGACAACTCGTCCTTTCTGCCAGCAGTTCCTTGGGCTGTTTGGGTCCACAATGAGGACAATGTCCCCCACTTCGATCGGTTTGACCGGTAGAAACCATTTTGTTCGACGAGTTAGCGTAGGAAGATATTCCCTTACCCACCGCCTCCAGAAGCGATCCGCATACTGCTGCGAAGTTTGCCAATTTCGTTTAAGTACCTTGACCTCATCGTTGAATACTGCAAGAGGCTTCGATCCGTTCGATGATCCTAAAAGAAAGTGGTTGGGTGTGAGAGCCTCCTCACTTTCGTTGTCGATTGGAATATAAGTTAAAGGGCGCGAGTTTACGATGTTTTCAACCTCTAACAACATGCTTCTCAGCAGCTCATCCGAAGGGTTCCGAGTAGGCATTATCTTATAGAGAACAGTTTTTATCGAGCGTACCAGCCTTTCCCAACTACCACCCATATGTGGCGAACTAGGTGGTATGAATTTCCATTCGGTGGTAGTCGAAGTGAATGCTTCAATTAGTTTTTCCTTGCTAATATTTTGCATGGCTTCTCTCAGCTCGCGTTCGGCTCCCTGGAAGTTCGTGCCATTATCGCTATAAATCTCAGTTGGGGTTCCACGCCTTGCCATAAAATTCCGAAGGGAGAGGATGCAAGAGTCCGATGTCATGGTATGCGCGATTTCTATATGAACCGCTCTCGTTGTCAAACAGGTCAACAGAACTCCCCATCGTTTTTCCGATCTTCGGAGCACAGTGACAGTCATGGGTCCAAAATAGTCGACTCCGACAAATGAAAAGGGCCGAGAAAATGCTGCAAGCCGTGCGGGAGGGAGCTGAGCCATGATCGGTGGTTGAGGTTGTGTGTTGTTGTTTTTACAATGCTGACAGGACTGCCTCACTGCATTAAGAGTGACACGCATACGGGGTATGTGGAACCTTTGACGAAGCTCATTTATCACTGTCTCGTGATTTTGGTGCTTATACCGACAGTGATAATCCATAATAATTAAACGAGTGATCTGATGATGTCTCGGAAGAACTATCGGATTTCTGAAGTATTCGGAAACCCCTTTGGAGCGAGCGATTCGCCCATTAATCCGAAGAAGTCTATTGTCATCTAAATACGGACACAAATTAAAGATTGGGCTGCACCTTTCGATGATCCGTTTTGCGAGCAATTCAGCGATTTCATCCTGATAGGCACTCGCCTGAGCTTCCCTTAATAAGGCGTTTTCTGCTACAACAAGTTCCTTTTTTGAGAGTGCTCCAGTTACTAATTCCAAACCTGCGTGACTTTTCTTTGCCTTTATGTTGTTGATAAATCGGAGAGCAAATGCGGTACTTCGAAGCAATCGGTTCCAGCACGATATGTCGTTAACTCGAAAGATATCTTCCCGAGATTCAATGTGGATATTAATACAGTGGGTTTTTAATTCTTCAGTTGTTGATTCTGTGAAGACTGTTTCATGGGGCCAACTATCCTGAGGTGCCTGGAGAAATTCGGGTCCCATAAACCATCTACTTTGCGTGCTAAACTCAGGTAATTTTTGCCATTTTGTGCCTTCATCAGCCACGTTTAACTTTGTTGGAATCCATCGCCAATCTGATACTTGCGTGAGGTCCAAAATTTCACTGACTCTAAATGCCACAAACTGTTTGTATCTTCGGTGATCCGAACGAAGCCAACTGAGAACGTTTTTGGAATCCGACCAAAGGAATTTCTGGGAGAAACTAACTGCATGAGACTCAGTAATACATCTCGCGAATCGCGCCCCAAGAACCGCGGCCTGTAACTCAAGTCGAGGAATTGACAGTGACTTAAGGGGCGCGACTCTGGTCTTAGCTCCTATCAGTGCACACTCTACTAAATCATCGCTAGAAGTTCTCACGTACGCCACAGCTGCGAAACCGTTCTCGCTTGCGTCAACAAACACATGCAGTTGCCTTTCCGAGGTGCTGTTAGTTGTAACGTAACATCTGGGAATCTTAAGCTTTTCTATCGCTGGTAGGTAGCGGATCCACTTAAGCCATTTTCCATACTCTTCATCTTTGATATCCGTATCCCAGTCGACTTTGGAGCGCCATATATCCTGAAGAAGAATCTTTACATACATAAGGTAATTTGCCAGTAAACCAAGCGGATCAAATATTTTCATTAGTATTCTTAAGACTTCACGCTTTGTTGGGCGACGAGAACCGGAGAGAATCTCGGCTTGGCTTGGGTTAGCATTGAGCTTGTATGTGAATTTATCCGAGGCGGTGCACCACCACATTCCTAGCACCTTTTCCGTACCCAGTTCGACATCAGCGTTCAGCTCAATTTTTTCGGTGGCCTCGCACTTTAGTGACTTTAGAACCGAAGACGAGTTTGACATCCAATTTCTAATGAGAAAGCCGCCTTTTTTATGTATATAGCGAATTTCCTTTGCCAACTTAACGGCCTCTTCTTCGGTCGATACGCTGTCCATCAGATCGTCAACATAGTGATTCTCACGAATAGAGCGAACGGCTCGTGGAAATTCATTCGCAAATTCGTCTGCATTTTTGTTTTTTATGAATTGGGCGCAGCAGGGAGAGCATGTAGCGCCAAAGGTCATACAGGTCATGACATAAACGTCGGGCGGTTTGTCGGCGCTTTGACTCCATAGAAATCTTTGGTATTGTTGATCTTCTTCTCGGATACGGACCTGATGGAACATTTCCATAATGTCTCCACAAATCGCGATCGGTTTCTCTCTAAACTTATAGATCACTGAAGTCAAAGATGCAAGCTGGTCTGGCCCTGTCAATAGAAACGAGTTTAGTGAAACACCCTGCACTTTGGCAGCTGCATCCCAAACGATCCTAAGCTTTCCTGGCTTATTCGGGTTATGCACTGGAAAAATTGGAAGATACCACGACCGACTATGTTTTTCTGCAATTTCCTTGTCGGAAAGCTTACGTGCATACCCTTTAGAAACATATTCTTCTATCTTTCGACCGAGCGCTTCTGCTAAGTTTCGGTCCCGCATCATTCGTCTTTGTAGACATGCTAACCGCTTCTGGGCCATGGAAAGACTATCTGGAAGCTGAAACTCGTCGAATTTCCAAAGCAGTGCAGTTTCAAAATGCCCATCTTTACGGACTGTATATGTGTTTAGCAAATCCATCGCACGTTGATCCTCAGTCGAGAGTATTATTTTCCCGGAATTCGATGTTCCGAAATTATCCATGACAATGAACTCTCTCACAACCCGCTGAAGCTCATCGTCGTTGCATTCACACATATGAAAACTGTGATGTTCATTTATTTCAGAAGAGTAACATTGAGGGCAACTACCATGCACAATCCACCCAAGGCGCGTTTTGGTAGCAACAGGTTCTCCCGGGCCTCCCTCCTTACATCTCAGTGGCAGTCCCAATTTTGTATTATTTAGACCTATGAGCAAGCGAGGTACAGCATTTTCATATCCCTCTATAGCTAGCGTTCTCAGATGTTCATATTTGTTTTGCAGATCTGTACAATTTATTGATTGCCGAGGCAGATTTAAACTCTCAACAGTGTGTACATCTGATAGCATATACTTTCGTGCATTAGGTTCCGCGCTGGAAATTTCTAAAGTGATTACTTCAGACTTAGTCTCATATCTATGGGTATTCCCTGTCCACTTTAGACATAGCGGTTGTGACTTGCCCCTAACATTCAATTTTTTTGCGATTTCTTCGTCTACCAAGGTCAACGACGAACCGTCATCTAAAAACGCATGAGTCCGGAGTTGCATGCCATTACTGTGCAAGACTACGGGAACTACGCGGAACAAGACAGAATTGGGCTCATGACGATGACTCTTGCAGCGCTGCTGATGGTGTGTGTGCACTGAAATGCTCCCGTCCGTTGTTATCGGAGATTGCTCAGTGTCTTTGTCATTGTTGTGTAATAGCCTGTGGTGCTTAAACGTGCAGTTATTTATCCCACAAACTGCTGTTGAGAAACATCTATTGTTAGAGTGTTTAGACAAACACCTCCTGCATAACTGATATTCTCTCACTGCTGACCACTTTGACGAACGGCTATATTGCTGAAACTGTTTACAATCAGCGACGGAATTGCAATTTCCATTGCAGATGCGGCAATTAGTCGAAGATGGTGACAGCTTATTTTTGTTATCCGTCTCTGTGTAGTGGGTATTAAGAAATCCCTTCTCTCTTTGGCGGCTATGGGATTTGCTCTCTGTAGCTGAATGCGACATGATTGCATTTGGAACTAGAACACCATTGGCCGCTTCGGCAATTTGATACAACCACAAACTGAAATGTGAGAGAGTGCACTCTGCAAGTGGTTGCTTATATATAGCCCAACTTAGTCGAATTGTAGGAGGCAATTTGTCCACCAGTTCCTGCAAGACCGTCGGGTTGTTGAGGTGGGCTTGTAGACCAGACGCTTCTATTGTTGCACAAAGGTTTTGCACAGCGAGGGCGTAGCTCACAACGGTTTCCAACTTGTCTTGTTTTGGTGGCGGTGTTGTGTGGATTTTATGAAGCAGTGTGTTGATAATCAGCTCTGGTCTTCCATACAGCATTTTAAGTGTAGCAATTACCCGTTGGACGCAATTTGGCTGTATCAGGAGGCTTCTTACCGCGTCCAGCGCTTTACCCTTGAGGACTCGTTGCAAACGGAGTAGGTTCTCCTCGTCAGTAAATCCACAAAGCTCGGTGCTCCTATGAAAATTGGATATAAATAGAGGCCATTCCTCTGGGTTTCCGGCAAAAACTTGCAAGTCGCGTGATGCTAAATGGCGGGCGGCTATATTATTTCGAGTCAAGCATTGAGATTGGTTTTGATTTATAGGAAGAGGATGCAGTAGTGGAGGAGCCGTTAGATGATGAGAAATCGGGTTTTGGCTTAAAGGAGGGGGCTGCAAGAGCGGAGAAGATGTTATAGGACGTGAGATCTCGTTTTGTTGTTGTTGATCTTCAAGTAGCAGTCGTTGTGTGGCATGCATACTGTCTGCCGGTGGCTGCGAGGTTGCGTTTGGCACAGATGCAATGACTGGTTTCGTTATTAGCTGCGGTTGTTGTTGCTCTTGTGATTGTTGGAGTCGATTTGATGTACCAACCTGATGTCCTTTTATTTCGCGTTTATTGGTATTAGAATGCAGTACCATCGAAGCTTGTGGATTGGCGTTAACTATTTCCCGTATTGACTGTGGGTGGTTCTGAGCCTGCATGTTTATTAACCAGTCGTTAACTTTTGCCTTAGATTGACATGAATCCCCATCCTCACTCTCCGAAGTCTCATCAGCCAGCTGACTCAGCAGTTGGAATTTTTTTGCAAGGTATTCACCATCTTCCTTTTGTCGGCGTTCTCGTTCCTCTTTTTCACGCTTCTCCTTCAATGCCCTCTCTTCTTCCAGTAACTGCAGCTCTATTTGGAGATGTTTAGCGCGTGAAGTCCTTGATGCTCTGGAACATACTGATGATTTTGTACCTTTTCGAAGCTGACTTGTAAACATACGCGGAGTTTCGGAAGCAAATCCTCCGGCGGCGGCCTTACAAGAAGCAGTTATGGGTTTATCGGTAGGAAAACCACCAACGGCTGCTGTAGGGCACACAGTAGGGGCCTTTGGGGCGTGTAACTTACCAGTAGTGGCCATATTTAAGGTCACAGTGTTGGCATGAGATGTTGCAGTATTTGTAGTTTCAGCTCTTGAAGGGGCCGTTGCAGTAAAAGGCAATGTTGTTGGTAACGTAGGACACGCAAATCCAGATGCTGTGGTTAAAGTCAGCACAGAAGGGGGTAGGGCAGCGGAAGTCGAAGGGGCGGTAGTCGAATAGGCAGTAGTCGAAGAAGCAGTAGTTAAGGCTGCGGTACATTTGGCAATATTTTCAGTGACAGTATCACTCTGACTGGCAAAGTTGGCGGCAGATGCGGATGTCGCTCCTGGAAACCAAGGATATGAAATATTCTTACCTGCGCAACAATTGGTACATAACCATTCTTCTTCTTGGATAAAGCTGTCCACTCCGGCGCAAGTGTAGTGGCTCCACGTTTCACATTGGTCGCACTGTACCATATCCCCCGCTGAGTCGGGCTCGTGACATGAGCGACAATTATATTCCTCTAACTGTTCGGGATGGTTGGTATCTCTAATTGGAGATCTTGACACTCGTCCGGAACTGGAGAAAGGCGGTGGAAGTGGAGTCTTTTTGGGCGGCATTTTGTTCGGTTGATTCAATTAGTCCGTAAAGAATTTGTAATTTGTTGGCGCAAATTGGCGACAACAGAGACCTTTTGTTAACTCAAACTCGTATTTCCATGTGATGATGAGTTACAAATTCCTTTATTAAGTAATTCATATAAATAATTCAATAAATTCAGTTCTAATATATAATTAACAAAATTTAACTTACTTTAGTCTCTTTTTTCTTTCGATTACCTTTTCAAATTACAGAGTGAATACAAACCACGTTTCGAAACGTCAAAGGGGTTCTATCAGGTTATATAGTTAATATGACAGGACAATCGACAAATTGTCAGCTTCTCTAAGGGGGAACTACACGGCTCGTTTACATTTGTAGTTAGCACGTATTACTACTAACACCAATACTTTTAATACATGAAAACAATTTTAAGTCATCTGCGTAAAGTAAGCATTGACTATATTTGACTGTTGAAACGATATCATTAATAAAAACGTCCTAAATGACTTCCTTGCGGAACACCCGAAGTACAACTAATACTTTTTGAGAGCGATGTTCCAATTTTTACTCGTTGAGAGCGACCAATTAGGAACGATGAAATCCATAGAAGCATTTTAGAGTGAATTCCAAAAGCTTCTAGCTTTTCAAGAAGAATGAAGAGATTGACCGAGTCGAAAGCTTTACTAAAATCGGTTATATCACATCTACTTGGCATTTGTTTTCCATCTCATTTAAAACATAAGATGAAAAGGAAGCCAAGTTGGTGACAGTAGATCGACCAGATATAAAACCATGCTGTGCTTCAGATAAACATTCTTTCGTTAAAAACTCTGGTTTTTTTTAAACAATGCTTTCAAGAAGCTTAGGAATAGCTGAGAGCTTGCAAATACTGCGGTAGTTCTCGACGTTATTTTTGTCACAAGCCTTATGAATAGGGACAAGAAACGAAGTCTTCCAATCATTAAGAAATGTTCCTTCTTGAAGAGAACGGTTTAAAATACTTAATAGTGGAGTGCAAAGACCAATGGCACAATTTTTCAATATAATTGCTGGTATGCCATCAACGCCACAATTGGGGTTTGGTCGGAGAGACTTAAGACCTAACAAAACCTCTTCATAGCTTAGTTCAAGTGATCCAATACTGACAAGATTAGCCATATTATTTATTTTACTGTTATGAAAATTGCCATTAGTATAAACCGATTCAAAGAATGAAGCGAAAAGTTCTAAGGTAGACTCTACATTAGATGATTCCACTCCTTTAAAATGCATTGTGCCCGGAATCCCAACAGATCTACGTTTGGAATTTATAAAATGCCAGAAGGATTTACTGTCTTTTTTAATTTTACTTTCTATAGAAATAATGTAATTTTTGTGAAGAAACTTGCTAAGGTAGGTAAATTCTTTACGTAATTTACTAAATTTGTTGTAATCATTGGTATTACCAGATTTTTTAAAAGCCTTGAAAGCTCGATTTTGTAAATTTTTTAGCTGACTTAGTCTTTTACTATACCAAGGAGGCTTGGATAATGATTGATTCTTGAAAATCGGGACATATCTAGCAAAGCCGTCATCTAGAATTTCAACAAAACGCTTGTATACATACAATCTAAATTCATGTTGGAGAATTCATTACACCAATCTATATTATTAAACAGATTATTGAGTTCAGTGAAATTAGCTTTAGAAAAGTTAAAACTTTTAGGATCATGTTTTAAACTAACATTTGAATATTCATAAATCTCAATTTCCATAAATAGTTCTTTATGGTTAACAGATTCAACTAGCAAAGAGAATGGTACTTCTGTAACAGTCGCTTTTAATTCATCGCAACAAACAAAAAATAAATCTAATATTTTCGATAGAGAGTTCTGAGTTGAATTAATTTGACTTAAATTTAATGAATGAATAAAATCAATGAAAAAATATTCATGAGGCTGCTTTATATTGTTAGCAGTAAGAGTAGAGTCAAACCACGTCCAAATAATATTAGGTAGTGAGATTAAAGTCTCCTAAAACACACACTTTTTCCAATGCAGCACAATTATTATTAACAAATTCAATGTTTTCCATAAATGCTTCTGATAACAATCAATTTTACTATTAGGGGTTACATAACTAACTACCAAAAACATACGCTTTTTACAAATACTATTTATAACAATTGAAAAACCAAGTTGTTCCACATCAAGAACGGGTAGCTTGACTTCACTCCCATCATGATCTCTACGAACTGCGATGATGATTCCACCTCCACGGTCAGCAGCTACTTTACATCGATCAGATCGGAAGACATCATATAAACGTTCATCAAATATTTCTCTCGAAGAAGCAACCTTCGTACGGATGCCACTTGCGTTGTGGAAGTAGATCTTTAAATTATTTTTATACGACGACATACTATTGATATTTATTTGATTGCCGTCGCATCCAATCCGTTTTTTGATCTGTTTGATTCATTTCTTGATTTAAATAGAAATGGTCTTATCTTAAAACCATTTGGCCAGAAAGAATCCACATAGATGCTTTTAGCGAACTCAACAGGAACTCCAATTTTGAAATCAACGAATTTAGATTTAAGTTCCGATTCATCAAGCTTCGTTAATTTATAGCACAATATCAGCGACGAATCAATACCAAGAGATGTAGAAATAAAATCTCGTATTTCATCAGTTGACGTGGATACCAAGAAAGAACCAATATGGTACCATTTGTGATTCCTTGCAATTTTAAGTTCATGACTATTTGAATTTGTCCCAACAATAATCTTTTTCTGTTTGACGTACTGATTTAAAGTTGGAACTTCATTACGTACCTACTGTGCGAATATCATCATTAGATGAATCAAAAACTGCAGCATCGGAACTAAATCCACGATCAGTTTTGTCATTGAATTGTGAGTGTGAAGAACTTGCAGCACAAACAGCATCAACAGAAACAACAGTATCAGCAGCAACAACAACATCATTGGCAGCAGCAGCAACATCAATATCATCAGCGATAGCAGCAGTATTAGCATTAGGCGAAGACATGTTTTTAGGAGAGCAAGCAGACGAATTCTTTACTGTACGATTCGTAAGCAAAGCAGCAGCTACACGGGGACGAGAGCCAGCGGGTGAGCTCTTGCTATTTTGCAAAGAAAGATGTGCAAAAGGAGACGATGAAACTGCAAGCCCATTAGTTGACGGTTTTTTGGATGGTTCACTGACCTTTACTTTTCTTTGCACACGAGTGGTTTCCCGAATACAAAGATTTACCGGCGGAGGAGGCAAAACACTTGTTGATTTATCAGCATCAATCGATGGACTTAACTTATTAATTCATTTTATGTTCTCATGCAAGTAGGCGTAAATATCGGTAATTTTTTTTATATTTGCTAGCGGCACATTGACAATGCAGTATTTACACTTATAAAAAAAGTTTGGGATAGATTGAATCACTTTCACGTCATCAATTCACCGTGTATGTTATGCCCACAAATACCACACGATAGAAAGCAGGCGTTAGTGATCAAACTAAGACATTTATAGCAACAAGAATTCATAACGAGAAAGATTAAATTTGTGCGTGTGTCATAGACAATAGGCAAAACTGAGAATTGGAAGTAGCACTAACCGTTTATCTATCCAGTCTAATTTTTTTCAAAGTTCGGTTCCCATACTAAGTTCCATTCCCAATCTCATCCCCTTTAACTTTTATTTTCACGACAAAAAGTAGCATAAATGCCATTTCAATACGAATCCCCTAAGCTCAAAATTGTAAAAATTTAACGATCCATTCTCTAGTAGTTATGAGTGCACACACAGACGTCAGTCTCTTTTATATATTGGGGTACCCGCCCGGTTTGTGCGTGCCTTTCGTGTGGAACTATCGGACCCAAAACTATCCTATCTATAAAACTGGAACCAACCATACCCATAACACATCCACAAAATGTCATTGAAATCGGTTAAGTGGTTTCGGAGATGGACAACAGCGCCACGTATCGGATAGACCGTCAGCAAAATTTTGAAAATAAAATTATTTCTTAGATTTCCTATCTGTGTTAAGATCTACACAATGATGATCAGGCCCATCATAACATACGCTTCTTTAGTATGGCGGACTAAAACAAAACAAAAGAACGCCATTGCTAAGCTTCAAAGGCTAAAGCGACTTGCATGTCTCAGTATATCCGGAGCCATGCGTAGGCGTACCTATCCTACTGCGACTATAGAAGCCTTAATAGGACTAACACCTCTACACATATACATAAACAAAGGGCAATTCGCAGCTCGGCAAGTTTAATCGAAATGAAAGAGACAATTCTCAGGATTAGTAGTAGTAGTATCCTTAAAGAACAAAAATTCGGGTACTAATGATGATATATCGAGTATATTGTTAAAGAAAATAAGTTTCTATGTGGTGGACGTTTTAAGTTACTTGTTCAATCTTAGTGTTCAAGATGGGTGCTTCCCTCAGCACCTGAAAAGTGCTGAAGTTATACCACTTTTTAAAAAAGGTAATAAAAGAGACATGTCGAACTATCGACCTATTTCCTTACTACCATTGTTCTCAAAGATTTAGAAAAACTTGTGAAATCACTTATATTGTCTTTTCTGGGCAGAAACAATTATTTTAGTAGCAAATAGTTTGGATTCAGAAGAGGCATGTCAACCGAAGGTGCAATCCTTAGAGTCAGTAGCCAGTTGTATGAAAGTATGAACTGTAGCAAATCTTCCATGTCCCTCTTTGTTGATATGACAAAAGCGTTTGATTTGGTAGACCATGACTTCCTTTTAACAAAATTGTACAATGCTGGTTTTAGAGGAGAAATCCACAAGTGGTTTACGTCATATCTCAAAGTCAGAAAGCAAAAAGTAAATGTAAATAGGAGTTTAAGTGACACTTGTTTTTTAAAAAATGGTATACCACAGGGGTCAGTTCTTGTTCCTGTGCTATTTCTAATTTACATAAACTCGCTCTTTGAGCTAAATCTAAATGGAGAAGCAACTGCATTTGCAGACGACATCGCCTTTACATACAAGTGCAATACGGTATACGATTGTAATGCAAAGATCTCGGAAGATCTTGAAACTTTAAGACTTTGGTTTGCGGAACATAAACTGATTATTAGCGAGAAAACTAAACTTAGTTCTTTCAAAATATCGAATAACGTGGTAAATGATTTTAATTTATGTTTCCATGCTTACGATTGTAAAAAATTCTGTTTACCTATACATAGGTGTGGTAAAAGTAATTTTATTGGTAGTTCAAACTGTTCAAATAATTGTTTTAAAATTGAAACAGTTCATCCCCTCTATATTACACACTATGTTTCTCCCTTTTGCAGTTCACACGGTCAACCAATCTTAACAAAAGAATTGTCAAAAAAAAGATATTTTTAGGGTGCTTTTCTTTGCATTTTTACTTTTTTAAAATATTACTTACTTACTTACTTAACGGGCTCCCGACCCGTGGAGAGTCTCTGCCTGAGACACTGCAGCCTTCCATCCTCTACGATCCCGGGCACGCTGCTTCCAATTGTCCAGACCAAGCGCTCTGGCATCCGCGATGGCTTGGTCTTTGAAACGGAGGTTCGGTCTTCCTTGTCTTCTGGAGCCTGGGGGCTGGGATTCGAAGATCCTCTTAGCTGGAGCATTATTGTCCATTCGCTCGATGTGGCCGAGCCAATGTAGTCGACGTATTTTGGCTTTTTGGACTACATCCACATATTGATACAGCTCATAGAGTTCGCGGTTATATCTTCTCCTCCATTCGCCCTCCTCGCACACAGGACCAAAAATCCTCCGAAGAATTTTTCTTTCGAAGGAACCCAGTATTAGCTCGCCCTTCCTGCTTATCGTCCAGCACTCGGCGCCGTAGAGCAGAACTGGCAGTATAAGGGTTTTGTAAAGCATACATTTCGTCCCTCGAGTTAGGAGTTTTTTTTGCCAAGCCGAAGTAGCAGCGGTTTCCTAGGGTAATTCTCCGCCGGATCTCCACTAGGATGTCATTCGTGGAGTTCATGTTTACTCCGAGGTAGATGAACTCCTTAACTACCTCGGAATTGTTGCTATCAATAGTGACGTTTTGTCCTAGGCGGTGGACAGATGTTTGTTTGTTTGTTGATAGCATGTACTTAGTCTTGTCCTCGTTTACTTCAAGACCAACAGATTTCGCCTGTTCTTCAATAGCCGTGAAAGCTTCTATCACGGAGCGCTGTGACCGACCGATGATGTCAATATCGTCCGCATACCCCAGCAGCTGAACGGAGCTGTTGAAGATAGTGCCTTCCGTGTTGACACCTGCCCTGCGCACTATCTGCTCCAGCACGAGATTGAAGAAGTCGCATGATAGCGCGTCCCCTTGCCGAAATAAGGTGCATGTTTGGAATAGTTCGGAGAAGCTGTTTCCAAATTGCACGTTGCAACGCGTGTTTTCGAGTGTCACGCGACACAACTGAATCAATTTTGACGGGATTCCGAATTCGGCCATCGCCATATACAGCTCCTGACGATGTATACTATCATAAGCGGCCTTGAAGTCGATGAATAGATGGTGTGACTCGGCTTGAAATTCGTTGGTCTTTTCCAGGATTTGCCTCAGTGTGAAAATTTGGTCTATAGTCGATCTGCCGGGCCGGAAGCCACACTGGTACGTGCCGATTAGTGTGTTGCAGAACGGTTTAAGACGTTCACACAGTACGTTGGATAGAATCTTATACGCGACATTTAGCAGCGATATGCCTCGATAGTTCTTGCAAGACATAGGATCGCCTTTTTTGTAGATGGGGCATATGGAGCTGATAGTCCAGTCTTCGGGCATGGGTTCTTCCATACATACTTGGTTGATGATTTGGTGCATGCGCTCTACCAAAACATCACCTCCGTATTTAAAGAGCTCCGCTGGTAAGCCATCCGAGCCTGCGGCTTTGGTGTTCTTAAGCTTTTTTATAGCTAAGCCAACCTCTTCTATACTGGGTGGTGGAACAGGTTCTTCATTGGCTGGACGCGGGTTATCTTTTTGCCCTACCACTCTCTCAACATGATGCCCATTAAGCAACTGCTGGAAATGCTGCTTAAATACATCTACTATTCCCTGCGCTTCGGTGACTAGGTTTCCTTCGCTGTCTCGAAGATAATGTGTTCCGGTTTTGAAGCCAGCTGCCAGTTGCTTGGCTTTCTTATAGAACCTCCGGATGTTGTTGCGATCACGAGACTCTTCGATCTCCTTGAGCTGGGATACTGCGTAGGCTCTCTTCTTTCTACGCAGGATCTTTTTCTCCTCCCTTCTCCTGGCTCGATACTCTTCCCTAGCTGCCCTTGTCTTGCGCTGCAGCATTTTCTTGTGTGCATCTTCTGTCACCTTTTTCCTGTACACGCATTCATCATCATACCACGGGCTCTTTCTCTGGGGTGGCTGGTACCCTACAGTGGTTTCGGCTACCTCCTTGATGATGTCGCGAGACTGGCACCACTGATTGTTGGCGTCTGTGGAAGGCGAGTGCATAGTGGAGAGTTTGATGCTCAGGCGCTCTCTGTAGGCTCTGGCTACTCCAGGTGTGCTAAGGCGTCCAACGTCAAATTTCTTCTTCTGGGCGGCCCGTAGCTTCTTCTCGTTGGACAGTCGAGCTCTGAATCTAGCTGTAACAAGGAAATGGTCAGAGTCGACGTTTGCCCTTCGGAATGTGTGCACGTCGAGGATGTTGGATGCGTGCCTCGCATCGATTAGCACATGGTCGATTTGGTTGGCGGTTCGACCGTCTGGAGAGCGCCAGGTAGCTGTGTGGATCCTTAGCTTTGGAAACCTAGTTCTACTTATCACCGTATTACGAGCTGCTGCAAAGTCAATTAGTCGGTAGCCGTTGTTTGTTGTCGTTTCGTGGATTCTGTGCTTACCAACTAACCCGCCAAAGATGTTTTCCTTACCGATTTTGGCATTGAAGTCCCCGAGCACAACTTTAACGTCATACTCCGGACAGGCTCCGTAGGCTCCATCCAGGAGGTCATAAAACTCCTCTTTTATGGGGTCTTCAGCCTCGTCGGTAGGGGCGTGTGCACATATTAGGCTTATGTTTTGGAAGGTAGCTTTGATGCGGATCATATCTAGGCGATCACTTATCGGCCTAAAGTCTATAACTTTTGTCCTTAGCCGATTTCCCACGACGAATCCGCATCCTAATACATGCAATCTCTTATGGCAGCTGTAATAGATGTCGCAATTTTTTCTTTTCATCATGCCTGATCCTATCCATCGTATCTCCTGGATCGCGGTAATATCTGCCTTGTACCGCGTGAGGACAGACTCAAGTTTTTGAGTAGCACCTGGGGTGTAGAGCGTTCGTACATTCCAGGTACATACTCTCATATCATAGTCCATTGACGTTCCGGGTCTTGTTGCCATTTGAGGAGTACCATTATCCGAGGCTGGTTGTGTCTCTCCCATAACTAGTTGTTTTTTCCGTGGTCGGGAAGTTACCCCGACGGCACAACCCCATACCTGGAGGGCCAGGCCCTTGTTTTAACCCTAGGACAGCGGGCCGGATATTCCGATGTCAGTAGCCCATTCTGGGATATGACCGCTGCCGTTGACCCATAAAGGGCTCATCCGCCACCAACTCTTTCCAACACCCTGGCTCAGTATTGGAAGTCCCTATAGACCTGGTATCCAAGTAAGTTGAAGCAGCTCATATAGGGATAACACTTAGTAGTTCGACCTAACTGGAGCTGTAGACGCCACCGTTGATTCCGTCAAGGGAATTCATCCGCTGCCGCCTAAGTGAGAAGACACTCTCCTTCCCCCTCTCTCGTCTGTTGCCACCAACGACCTTCCACAGGGGTTGGATACCCTATCTCCAGTCGAGGTGCTAGGCACCCGGTAGTCACCAACGCGGAGGTGAGAGTAGGATTTGGTAGTGAGAGGCTAGAGTGAGAGCGCTTGTGTTCTCATGTAATCGCATCACTACCATTTCAACCACCAAAAAATAAATAAAATTAGTAATTAATGTTAAAATATTAACAATTAAAAAAAAATATTTTACTGCATTTTGTGTACAAACAATGATTCCGGGAAATACTTTTCTTTCGTTCTTCATGCACATAAACTACAAACGACGTCACGAAAGAGAGTCGACGGTAGAAGAGAGTTACAGTAAAGATTTATGTAAAACCTTCTGCCTACGCCTGAGCGATGAAGCGCACGTCGACCTATAAGATCTATTGTACCATAGGGCCAAAATAATGTTTAGGCGAGCAGATTCTCCACTTTTCTAACAAAGTTAATCAAGCTGCTGACAGGTGACTTCTTCATCTCTTCAGGGCTCAGAAGCTCCCTGTAGAAGATAGTTCTCCTGATTCCACATAGGGCTGGACACTCACATATTATGTGCCCAAGCTGTTTCGTCTTCTTCAAGACATAACCGGCAAAGTGAGGAGTCGGTTAAATTAATTTTATTTAATTGATATCGTAGGTTGTGATGTCCTGTGAGGAAACCAGCCAGATTTTCGATATCATGCCTTCTTAGATTTAAATTTCTGTTGGCATCTTTTTTGAACGGCTGAATAGCACGCTTGGCCTGTCTTAGACCTGGGATATTCTCCCAATATGAGCTTCATTTTGTGCGATTTGGGAGTGTAATAGAAGGGTTCTACGTCCGAGCGTTTGAAGGCCGTTGAAACAGCTTAGTACTGATTTGGAGGCAATAATAGTCGAGCTAAGGGAGCTTATAGCTGCTTGACTGTCCGTGAATATATGGATGTATATGCCTTTAGTACCTGTGTTGTATATGTGGTTAGGTCCGTGGAACCCAGCATCCACTCCTGTTTCCATTTTGGAACCATCCGTAAACCACTTTCGACCATTTTGGCAAGTAGGTGGGCTATTTTACACCCATGCTTCTTTACTAGGGATCTCCGTAGAGAACCGTTTTTTGAAACATAAAGTCTTTGGAAAGCGGTCTGTTACCGCGCAGATTATTCCAAGTACTGTTATTTCAGAGAAAAAATCCTTTAACTCAGGATGGTCCCTGAGAATTGTCTCTTTCATTTCGATTAAACTTGCCGTTCTGCGAATTGCCCTTTGTTTATGTATATGTGTAGCAGTGGCGTGGCGTCCATATAACTCGATTCCTACCGAGTTACCTTTTGAAATCTCCACCAGGCAACACTATCTGTCTACCAAAAACCGAATATACATGAAACACTACCAAATGAATTTGAATACCTACTCACCAAATGGTACACACACAAAAGCACTCATATAAAAATTGTGTGTATCCATTTTCATACAACATCGTCATCGTCTCGTCGCGACAAAGCGAAGGTAACCCAAAATATGTCGGGTTATTAAAGTTCTCACTTTATAGTTCTTTTTGAGAGAAAATTTTCTTGTTATCTCTTTTTTTCTTCCCTGAGTACTTTGTCTGAGTCTGACACCTCTCTGTTCAACACCCATTGTAGAAAATAACCCGCTTTTCTTCGAGTTATAAGCTCTCACAAATTTCATTTTGACTGCCGATTGCCGAATCTGAGTGAACATTTGTTTGTATCTCTTTTTTTCTTCCCAGTACTGGTACTGGCCATGGGCGGCCAGCGGCCACTGGCCTGGCCATTGGGTTGTGTTTTGGGTACCTATCGTATGTGTTTGTTTGGCTATGATATGAAGAAAATAACGCGCTTTTCTCCGAGTTATTCGAATTTCTTTTACTTCTTCTTTTCTTATTGTCTCTTGTGTGAATAATTGCAGGTAGTATGTTGAGGAAGGTAAGGGTGTGTTTTGGTTTACAAATTCAGTTGGCAGATTGCATATTGCATTGCATGACTTAAGTGAATTTAGTATAGGTACTCTTTTGCAAATGTGCAATGTATGATTTTGTTTCAAGTTGCACAGGGTCACTGGGTCTAAGGTTTTTTAGATTTATAGGTAGGTACCTATATGATAAATTTTTGCTTCGACTTCCCATTTTATAATGTTCACGCCACGCCACTGATGTGTAGAGGTGTTAGTCCTATTAAGGCTTCTATAGTCGCAGTAGGATAGGTACGCCTACGCATGGCTCCGGATATACCGAAACATGCAAGTCGCTTTACCCTTTGAAGCTTAGCAATGGCGTTCTTTTGTTTTGTTTTAGTCCGCCATACTAAAGAAGCGTATGTTATGATGGGCCTGATCATCATTGTGTAGATCTTAACACAGATCTAAGAAATAATTTTATTTTCAAAATTTTGCGTGGGAATTGGGTAGGTGCGCTGACGGTCTATCTGATACGTGGCGCTGTTGTCCATCTCCGAAACCACTCAACCGATTTCAATGAAATTTTGTGGATGGGTATGGTTGGTTCCAGTTTTAAAGATAGGATAGTTTTGGATCCGATAGTTCCACACGAAAGGCACGCACAAACCGGGCGGGTACCCCAATATATAAAAGAGACTGACGTCTGTGTGTGCACTCATAACTAGAGAATGGATAGTTAAATTTTTAAAATTTTGGGATTGGGGGATTCGTATTGAAATGGCATTTATGCTACTTTTTGTCGTGAAAATAGTAGTTAAAGGGGATGAGATTGGGAATGGAACTTAGTATGGGAACCGAACTTTGAAAAAAATTAGACTGGATAGATAAACGGTTAGTGCTACTTCCAATACAACCAAACTTATTTCAAATGTTTAATTTTTAAATTCGTTGGATGTTCGGGGCTCATCGCTACACAATTTGAAACGAAAGTTTGATTTGAATGTAAAGAATCTCAAATCCAATGTCATGGAAGCGAAGATTTTGACCTAAAAATTCAAGCAACCATTATTATAATAATTCTGCGGATTCCGATGATTTGCCATTGGTTTTCAAGCGCCTTCCATGCGTATCGCTTTCACTATGAAAAATAATAAGTCGCAAGGACAATCGCAGGATATTTGTGACATAAATTATCCCATGTTTTTCAAATGGTCAATCGTATGTGGCGTGCTCACGTGTGAGTGAAAAAGTGGTTTGATTTAAACACATCGACAATGCAATACTTCAGTTAATTATATTGTATTTTGTATTTAATTGAATTGACCGAATTGCACTACATAGAGCATGAGCATTGCTCATTCTCGGAATTATTATTTTCATTACATTAACGAATTTGGGCGGAACGGAGTTCGCTGGGTCAGCTAGTCACTATAAATATCTGGAGTATTAATTGACCATAGTAATTTAAATTGGAAAGATCATATTCAAACCATTAAATGTATCTTATCAAGCCACACTGTTCCTAAAAAGTAAGCAAATTATTACGGCCTCCATTCCAAAGGATTTAAAATTTTTGATGAAGTAAATATCATCAAGAAGGATAAGCAACAAACGGAAGAAGATAAGGACATCCTGGTAAGGCGTGGACTTCCGCTCTTTGTGCTTACCTTCGATAGGTCTGATAACATCGAAGATATCTACCGAATTAAAACTATAGTTAATATTGTGGTAAAAATTGAGCCCATGCGAAATTTGAAAACAATTCCACAGTGCAAACGTTGCCAAGAATTCAATCATACGCAAATGTATTGCAAAAAAGAACCGCGATGTGTAAAATGCGCCGGGAGTCATTTCTCCCAAGACTGTGGAGCAAATAAACAATCCTCCGCTACCTGTGCTAATTGTAAGGGAAAGCACCCGGCAAATTCTAGAGGCTGTGAAGTAGCTAAGGAGTTGCAAAAGCGGAGAGATGTGCTACTCAAAACCCAAAATAAAAAAACAAAGCCGCTTACCAAGATAAAGCGTAGGACCGCCCAGGAGGTAGTAAGCAATATAAAACCTCCGGTTCAAAAGCGTAGCATTGTCAGAGAAGGAGAGACAATAGAAAGGCCCTCGACCTCTCTTGTCCAAAGAAACGCTACCGAAAAGTTACCATCAGGAAAGCCATCGAATAGTGGCCCTCGGACAGCCAGAGTGCAGACCTATGCTCAGGCCGCGGCATTCGAAGGAGCAAAAAACGTTGAAACTTCGCCGGACCCTGTTTCTCATGTTTTCTCAGTTATTCTCGAGAAACTTGAAGAACAATGCAAAATAAACAAAATTATTCTCGATCGCTGGGTTAAGCTAGAAAATAATTCACGGTAAACGCGTACTTCAAAAATAACATGAATGAAAAACCAATGCTAAAAATATGCACTTGGAATGCAAACGGGCTTTTACAAAAACTCGGCGAATTGGAAATATTCATACGCGAGAAAGATATTGATATTTGCTTGATTTCTGAAACTCACGTGAAAAGTAAAAGGCTACCTATAATGATTTCCACGCTTGTCACTCATCGGGAAATGCGAGAGGTGGATCATCATTGTTTATTAAAGACTGTGCACGATTCGAGTAAAAAATAGTCAGCGTACTCTTGGAATTTCATCTATCTACTGGAAAAAGTGATGATACTAACTTGCTTAAATCGCTCAAACCAAATTTCATTATTGGCGACGATTTTAACGCGAAGCACACGTTCTGGGGCTCCAGATATATCTCGCGAAAAGGTAGAATGCTCTATGATGCAGGTACGGAATAGAGTTGCGATTTCCAATCGACGGGCAAACCGACCTACTGGCCAACAGATACTTCAAAACTACCTGATCTGACAGATTTCTTCGTCGTGAAAGGAATACCTACCAACCACATTAAAGTTGAAGAGAGCTTTGATCTATCATCTGACCACTCACCGGTTATTTTAACATTGAGTGTAAAACTAGTCAATAACCCAGAGCCAGCGAGATTAACTGGTAGAAAAACTAACTGGGAAGGCTTTAGGAACGAAATTGAAGAGAACGTTGAACTGAGTTGAACTTGAGGTTAAAGTTGATCGCTTCGTTGAGATCGTACAGTTCGCCTCATGGAATAATACGCCTAATCCAAGGAAAACGCCGGCCAAATACGGTCTACGATATCCTCCCGAAATAAAAGAATTGGTCAACGAAAAAAGGAAGGCGCGTAAGAAATGGCAACAGAGTCGCGCTCCGCAACATAAAGCACATTTGAATTATTTGTGCAATTTGTTGAAGACAGTTATTAAGGATTTTAAAAATCGTGCGATAAGTTCTTACCATGAAAGTTTAACAGCGAAAAAAGATTCCAATTATTTACTTTGGAAAGCTATAAAAGGCACCAAAAGGCCCAAAATCCCCGCGCCGCCAATTAGAATAAATCGAAATGAATGGGCGGGGGAAGATAAGGAAAAAGCGGACTTTTTGCCGCTCATCTAGAAGAAACTTTTAAACCATACGATGGCCAAGCGATCCACGACAATACTACATAATAGGGCGGAATCACAATCTGACGATTCAACACTCGCTAGTGCAACGCTAAGTGAACTATAACGTGAAATCGAATCCCTAAAACCTAAGAAAGATCCTGCTTATGATTTGATCACCGGAGAAGTTCTGAAAGTTCTACCAAGGAAAGCATTAATTAAGCTTCTTCATATTATAAATGCCGCGCTCAGACTAAAACACGTGCCGAGTCAATGGAAAGTCGCGGAGGTCATAATGGTTTTAAAACCAGGAAAACCGCCAAATGAAGTAAAAGCGTATAGAGCGATTACCCTTCTTCCAGTCATTTCCAAAGTCTTCGAGAGAATATTGCTTAGGCGCCTACAACCGGTTATTGCAGACAATAATCTTATCCCTGACCACCAGTTTGGGTTCAGAACCAAGCATTCGACATAGAACTACTGACGTAATCGAGAAAGCATTTGAAGAAAAAAAGATTTGCTCAAGCGTATTCCTTGACGTCTCACAAGCCTTTGATAAGGTGTGGCACGACGGCTTGAAATTTAAATTACGACAATTTCTCTTCGCAAGGCTTTATGATATTCTAGAATCATATCTCGGGAATAGATTCTTCCGTGTTAGAAATGGAAACGAATACTCGGAGCTAAAAGAAATTTCGGCCGGGGTACCGCAAGGAAGCGTCCTTGGTCCGCTTCTATATTTGTTATATACTCGCGATATACTAAGGGAAGATGGCACTACCCTTGCTACGTTCGCCGACGACTTAGCTATCCTAGCAGTAGGTAATACAATCGAAGAAGCGACCACAAAACTGCAAGCCGTAGTGAATAAGGTAAATGAATGGACAAGGACCTTGCGGATCGCCCTCAACGAAACTAAATCTGTTCACGTGAATTTCACTTATAAGCAAACTAATGACTTGTCAAATTTTCTAAACTTGGCCCGAATACCCTTTGCAAACGAGGCCAAATACCTGGGAACGTCACTCGACGCAAAGCTGAAATGGAATTCGCACGTGAAAATGAAACGTAAAGAACTCGATATCAAATATAGAGAAATGTACTGGTTACTCGGAAAACATTCCCAGCTCAGTACTGAGAACAAACTGCTTTTATACAAGCAAGTGCTAAAGCCGGTGTGGACCTACGGTATACAACTTTTGGGTTGTACCAAGAAAACAAATGCCAATATTCTACAAAATTTTCAAAATAAAGTGCTTAGAGAAATTGTACAAGCACCATGGTATATTAGAAACGACGATACCCATAGGGATCTCGGAATTCCAACAATCGAAGCTGAAACTAGAAGCTTCGCGAGAAAGCATAGAAACCGATTAACCGGAAATATCAACAATACAGTCCGACAAATCTTGGACGAGAGCAATTTATTGCGCCGACTACAAAGAACGAAACCGTTCGACTTGGCAAGATAAGATTAACCGCGTCTAATTTGCGGAACACGCAGGATCTTTCATTGGAAAGTAACCTGTCAAAAGTTGTTAATTTAGCCAGTAAAAATCTGACACTACTATGAGAAATCGCTTGCTATTCTTATAGTGTCTTTGGAAGATTTTCACCTACCCTCGGGATAAAAAAATTCCACACTAACTTTTTAAGATACGGATTGTACACTATTTTTCCCCTATATTCTTAAGCAAACTTGTACTTAGCTTTAAGTCATGGAGAAAAAATAATAATAATAACAATATATATACTCAATTTTCGTCACTTGAATAAATTGAACTCCATTTATACACACGATAAAAATCGTGTTTTTTATATCTGTTCCGGTGATGAACCAAAGAAAAATAAAAACTGTTTCCAAAGGAATTATTGGCAAAAACTGTAATTTAGCAAATTTTACTGCAAACTGCGACTTGGAATTGAAACCAAACGGGTTAAATAAAAAACGACTGTATTCTTCAACGTTATAATTAGAAGTAATTCTTTAATCTGTTAAAACTCTTATGTACATTACATGACGTTTCTTATGTCATTTTGACAGAAATTCCCTTGTGGGATATTTATTGTGGGTGGGTGCATTCCACCCTGCTTGCTGGCGACGTCAGTGGTCGTCAACTTCAACATTCTCCCCCCTCGACGATGAACTCTGTTCTTAATTTGTGCCAAATTCTGCTTCCTCTGCTCTCTTGTGGTCGCACTGTTGTCTCTTCTGAATTGACTTGATCATATACAAAGCATTGGGTACATGAAAAGAAACAACAGATTATTGCAAATGTTTATGCACATACAGTGACAATGACACGAGAAACAATAACAACAAATCTATGAGAGAACACCTGACAGCGAATGCTCCAGCCTTCCAGCAGTCAATACCACACATGATCCCGTTTTTGCATAGACGATCGTATGTGAATTTGGGTTTCTCTATTTTTCGTTGTTTGCCTTTGCTTTGCTATTCTCTCACTGATAAGAGTATATGCGGGCAATGTTAGCTGATTGCAGCTTGCATGATGTTATTGTTGATGCTCCTCTTGTGTTGACGATGGACTGGAATTCAAAGTGAAGTGCCAAGAGTTACGGTGTGTATGTCCGCTTATGGACTGGAAGTTAAAGTGAAGTACGAAGGATGGAGGTATGTTTTGGTTTGCGATGGACTGGAACTCCAAGTGAAGTGGAAGGGGGTCCAGATGCACCATTTATGAGTGTTGTTAACCCTTCGTAGCGCAATGACTCAATTTTCGCTGAAATTTTGACAATAGACGCAATACATAAAAACTACTAAGTAAAAAATTAAAAAAAAAAATAATATTTAATTATTTTTATTTATTTATTAACAAAAATGGTATGTAGCAGATGTGCAACATTGCGCCGTAGCTTCTATTTTTTTACATAACTACTTACAATGAAACTCTTTGAAACAATTGTTTGTTTTATTATAACATAAGCCTATTCCACACTTTTCACATAGTGTTTGTGTGAAACCAGTGCAATTGGGCATTTTACACCGTACTCTCTTCTCTCCCCATACTGGCCAATGGCTCATTTGATCTTGTCGAACTTCCTTGGGCGGTGCGTGTTGAGCAGGGCCTTTCTTTTTTTTTGCCTGCAGACCTTGTTCAACAAGTGATGTTCTTTTGCTCGGTCTTTGTTTTATGCCCACTTTGCAAAGTGCTTCAGCTACTTCCAATCTAAAGTCTGCGGCGTCCAAATTGTCAGACCGGCCAGCTTGTTTGATCACCCGACGATAGAGTAGCCATGCATTTGTCATTGCCATGTCAAGAAGGTGGTAAAACAAACGCATATACCAAAATTTACTTCTTAGTAAAATTTTGTGTCTGGCAATAATGCTATCCATCAAGTCCACTCCTCCCATGTGACGGTTGTATTCGGCTACCACAAATGGTCGTTCAATCGCCACGTGGACTTTGTTGACTTTATCATATCGTTGAACATTGGATGTAGGGTTCTTACCTGCAAAGTTTGACGCCAGTGAAACAATTTTGTTGTCTTTCCAAGCAGTTGTTGAAATCTGAATCCCATTGTGATTGCCAACAAACTCAACTGAAGTACCCCTTGCTTGTTTTTAAAAAAAAAGATTCATAGGGGAGTTTACAATTGGGAACTCTATTTCTCCTCACTGTTCCAAGACTATGAATGCCTCTCCTAGCCAAAAATTCGATAAGCGGCAAGGAGGTATTATAGTTGTCGAAATAAAGCCTGTAGTTACAATTGTTTGGTATTTGCCTCGCTAAACGCACAACAACATTTGAGGCAGCACCCAATTGTGGCTCGTCTTCGCATAAAATATTTTCTTGGCCACTGTAAATTTCGAAATTGTAGCCAAAACCACTAACTCCGCACAAAATGAAGAGTTTGAACCCCCATTTGTGAGGTTTGGCCGGCATGTATTGCTTCAGAATACTTCGAGCCTTGGTTGAGCACATCTGCTCATCTACAGCCAAGTACTTTTCCAGGGTCACTTCCGAAAAGCGTTCGTTTAGCTTTTCCATGAGAGGTCTTACCTTATAAAGCCTATCACTTCCGGGCTGGGTGTAAGGCAACATCTTGGAGTTGTCATTGAAATGCAAATTTTGTCGCAAACGCTCAAATTTCTTTAGTGGCATAGTGTCTTTGATTATAGATATTCCAATTTTATCGGACCAGTAATTCCTTACATTCAAAATGCGTACTATAGATGTGTATAAAACCACTCCAATAAATTGACGAATATCGACACTTTCAGCATTTATCGGTTTGTTTGGGTCTTTTTGTACGCTATATATGTTGGTTTGATCACGTATAAGATCAACAATTTCTTCAGTGAAAAAATAAGAAAAAAACTGATATGGCGTTTTTAATTCCAGGAGTTCATTTAGAAGATCCTCGTTGCCTAAAAAATTGAGCTGCTCTTGATTGAGCTCAAGGTTTTTTTTCTTCCATATAACATTCGCTTTCGCAGGCTTGGTCTCTGCAGCTCTTGAAATTCCGCGAGAAGTTGACGGCTGAGGTGAAGGACATTGAACAGCAGACTGCAACAAAGTTTCTATTGGTAGTGGACAGACCTTGATAATAGGCCTTTTGAATTCGCCGGCTTGCGTTTTGAGTTTCACAACTCTTGTTATGTTGTCCGCTCCGGGATAAGTGTCTGTAATACGGCCTAGGTTCCATCTTGATGGTGGGAGTCTTTCATCCTTCAGGAGGACTAGATCACCGGTTTTCAGTTGCGGTTCCTTCTAAAGCACTTTTGGTCTTTGTTGCAGCCGCGTCAGGTATTCGTGTTGCCATTGTTTCCAAAACGTCTGCATGCGGAGTGGAATTGTCTTCCATCGATCACTCAAGTTTACTTTTCCCAACGTTAAGTCTGGTTCTGGAACAGTTAGGACCTCTTGACCAATTAAAAAGTGTGCAGGTGTTAAGGCGCGGAAGTTATCAGGGTCTTCTGATAGAGGACACAATGGT
This sequence comes from Cheilosia vernalis, assembly GCA_949126925.1. Taxonomy (NCBI): domain Eukaryota; kingdom Metazoa; phylum Arthropoda; class Insecta; order Diptera; family Syrphidae; genus Cheilosia; species Cheilosia vernalis. Next base: position 51,143,299 of record OX421358.1, read on the forward strand.
CTCGAGTTGAGATATGCTTCAATTTGAGTAAGAAGCGTGACTAATTCTGGTGTTTGACACTCTTTACCCCCGCTTCCCATAAACCTCCGAAATGAGGGGAAGCTGGGGGAATGAATCTACACTGAGTTCCTTGGTTTGCCAAAACTTCTGCTATCTCCTTCCAATCGTGCGTTGCTTGATCCATTAATCGGTGGAGCTCTGATTCAGCGCCGACAAAGTTTGTGCCGCAGTCGCTCTGTACTTCGCGGCAGAGTCCTCTCCGCGCGGTAAACCTTCTAAAGGCTGCCAAGAAGGCTTGAGTGGTAAGGTCCGTTACGGCCTCCAGATGTATTGCCTTGGTTGCCAGGCAAACGAAGATGGCCAGGTAGCCTTTATAACTCCTGGTTCCACGGACTATCCATGTTTTTATTTCGAGTGGACCCGCGTAGTCGACCCCTGTATGCGTAAAAGGCTTTGAAACCCTTACCCTGTTGCCAGGAAGGTCTCCCATGAGTTGATGAGCCGGTTTGCTGCGATACCTATAGCAGATTGTACATCCATGCACATATTTCTTTACCGCTCTTTTTAACTGGAAAATCCAGTATTTGTTTCGTAGGTAGCTCATCATCAATTGGATGTCGCCATGAAGAGTCCTACTGTGTGCCTCACCCATAATTAGTTTTGTGAGCTGGTGGTTTAGTTCGATTATAATTGGGTGCTGTTGATCGAAGGAGAGGTCAGCATTTTTAAGTCGTCCACCTACTCTAAGGATGCCTTCATCGTCTGTGAATGGGTTCAACGGTCCCATGCCTCTAGTCTTAGCCTGTACTTGCAGAAACATTTCCAGCTGTGCTTTGCAAGCTAGAACTTTCGTTGCCACCTCGAGTTCCGATGGATTTAATGGTTCTAGCGTTCGCTCTGAGTTCTGCTTTCGACAGTTCGCAATGAATCTGCTACAATAGGCAGTTATCCTGATAAGCCAGCCAAGCCTAGAAGATCGATGAAGTAGCTGACTACCCGAATAGCACAGATTGCGATTTGCAACAAAACTTCGATTGCATTTCTGTTATATTTAAGTAATCTGTAACACAATCGGTTCTATATCAGTTTTATTCATGTTAAAGGGCTACTATTTATAACTTTGTCATTCGAAATGTTGTAAATACGTTTTTTTAAGTTTTAATTCTGTTCACAAAAAGGGGGAGATGTTTGAAAATTGTTTTACGAAAGTTCGTAAGTTAGAGTTTTAAAATAGTTGCTAATACATTACAGTTACGTTTGGTAAAGTTTCATTTTGGGTACTTTTAACTAAAAAGTCATTGAAACTTTTGTATAACAGAATCTTAACAACGAAGTAACTTAATTACGACCAAGAGACGAAAAGTTTTTAATATGTAAAAATCCCTAATATTCTATCTTCATTATAACTTAACATAACTCACTACATCAGGCAGTTCTAATCAGCGTTGCCAAATCAGCTTCCCACAATAATTCTATATTATTCAATGCACAAAAAGAAGATAAAACCCTGAATGTAATATCGGCGTTCCACGCAAGTTATTCGCTATTAAAAAAACATGTATTAAAATTAAATCGTAATTTTTATCGTCGAAAAGTTTTCATTTGTAGTTTTATCATTCAAAAACTAAAAATGTAAGTCCGCAATCAAATGTTAGTTAAAAAGCTTAATGTAGTAACTCAGATTTTTGAGAAAAATATTGTTTACGTTGTACTCAACTCGATAATGACACGTAACGGACGAGGTTAATCATTTATTACAACTGTCACATAGCCGTGCTATACATTTTCCCTGGATGAAGTTCCAAAGTTCACAATGTAATGTGGAAATTATAGGAAAAAAAGCATTGTATAGTAAAAATTTTGCATTTATCGAAGGTATTTGTTAGAATTGAAAGGCTTAAGTTTAAACAATACGGAAAAATAAAATCAACAAAAATCAACGCCGAACATTTCTAAAACATGCTTCTGAAAATGTTTGGCAACAGTGGCTATAATTTGTTCGTCCAAATCAAAGTTAGTTATAAAGAAGTTATAATGCTATTGAAGCTTGTTTTCAATAATCATGATGTTATAATAATGTTGATTTAATGTTTTAAAAAAAAGCCTAAAATCTATTATATAAAAATCAATCGCTGTGTGTTAGTCGGGTAAAGGCTCGAGAACTGCTAAACCGATTTGAATGATTTTTGTTTCATTTTGTTCGTCTTGAATCAGGGATGGTTTACGAAAAAAGAAAAGTCGGAAAATTCTCAACAGGTGGCGTTGCAGGCACACATTTCGATTTTCATGGGGAAAAGCACTTTGAAAAAAAAAATAAACTGGATATAAATCGAGTAGTGAAACTTCCAAAACAAAAAAAAAATTATTTTAAATTTTAGGAGCAATTGTTGTTGTCAATTATTTTGATTATTTTCTAAGCAAATTGTTGTTGTCAACAATTTTGAATTTTTTTTTATTTGTTTATGTTTACTATAGCCCTGTTTTTTTGAGCTTCGTTCTCAGCAAAGCAAAGCAAAGTAGGATTTTCAGCACGCAATTACAACAACTACGCTCTACTTGACACTTCGACGACTCACACTAGGTATTCATTCCCAGTAAGATTCACTTGGGAGTAAATGTATACTTCTGAACACCAGGGGGAGAACATTTTTGTTGCCCTCCTTGTATAATAAGAATCTGTTCACAAAGTTTCTCTATTTACAGTACATACTATTCGTTGGTTGTGATTGGTGGAAATTCATAAAGAAATGCATAAGTGAACTAATTTTCAAAATAACAAATAAATATAAGGGCTTTTATTAAAATATGCAATAAATTATTTTTTATGTAAGCTGCAAATATTGTTTTAGACAAATATACCTTATTAAACTTGTAATCGTAAGATATTAGTGTATTAATCTTTGAGACATATATTTTTTATATTTTTTAAACCCCAAAATATGAGGAAGGATCAATATCCTTTGAAAAATTTATTCAAAAAAATTGTATTTCTTTGACTGAAAAAAGTTACTTCTTGTGATGTGCCCAATCATGTTGTATCATGCTACCTACTGAACAGGCCCACACTGCCACCTTTTTTGATAAAACCTACTGTTCAGAAAGCTGCTGGGAATCGTTTAAGTGCACATTTTCCTACTTTACTTTGCTTTGCTGAGATTGAAGCTCAAAAAAACAAGCCTTATGTTACATTCAGTGACTTTTTGAAATGGAATAGATACGTTGATTTGTTTGATGTGTGAGTAAGTTGAAATGTAGGGGTGATTGAGATGACGAGGACAATAATAACAGGCAACAGGAGTTGTTGAGCGTTTTGAGTGTTCACAATCATGGTACTCTGCTCATTCGTGAGTATGATTATGGGGAGGGCAGCACAAAGATACCATAACACCTTCGGTACTGGTGTGGAGAAAGAAGGGAGAAGGCTTACCAACCAAGTTGATAGGTGGGGTTAGTTTTCTTCTTGGCTATTAAAGTTACAAATATTTCGTTTAGAGTTAATCCTTACCCAATTTTCTTCCTATCCCTTTAATGCCAACAAATTTTAAAATTTTCGCATCAAAATTTCGGCATGTAAAAGTACGGTAGTCCGCAAGCCAAGCAGAAGATCCCACTCCACCGACGAGCTAAGCACAGGCTTAAACAAGCATGCCTGCCTTGCTTTGTTGACCCTACAACCCTTTCACCGAAGTCAAAATTGAGATTCCTGTGTCTCTAAATGTAGAAGGAAATAGATATGTGCGTTAGTTAGATTTGAATGATTTTTGTTTTGTTTTTTTCGGCTTGAATCAGAGATGGTTTATAAAAAATCATAAAATTCTCAACAGGTGGCGCTGTAGGCACACGTTTCGTTTTTAACTTAAAACAATAATTTATAAATATAATTCCTTCGGTGTGAAACTCGATGACTTTATATCTCAATAACTGATGGGCCAATTTTCATGAAACTTTTCGGTTTTGTTCGTATTGACGTATTTAAGGTTTAGCAAGACTTAAAAGATAACATTCTTTTAGACTCAATAGGTAATGTTTTCGATCTCCAAAGCCACTCAGGCGATTTCCATGTAAATTTGTTGTTGCGTATGGTTGGTTCCAGTTTGAAGGATAGGATACTTTTGGACCCGATAGGTGGCACGTCAATCATTGCGGTTTGATTGACACACATCGATATTGATATACTTCAGTTATTTCTATTGGCCCTTAGCAATAAAACATTTTAGACGCGACTTTTGGCAACAAATTAACTTTAGTCTAAATAAGAAGAAATAAAGCATTAAATTTGACTTTAAGTTGAGAAATAGTTTGATTGGAGTCACCTTAAAAAATTACGCCTTTTTCGAAAAATCATACCTTTTTGGTAAAAAAGATAAAAATTGCATATCTTACAAAGGAACTGCAACTAACCTACAGGGTGATTCAAGAAATTGTTATCAGAATGTTGGTCGATTGATAGGCAATTCTATCTTTTTTTATCTCTATAATCCAAGGTTTTGATTTGGTGAGTAAGTCAAGTAGGTTATTGGAAAATAAGCACGACGCACAGTTGTAAATTAAAACTTTTAATGCGACTTTTATTAAAGAATGTACCAGATTTACCAACTTCAAAATGTATTTGTGTGAATTGATTCTAAAAAAAAAAATCACAAAAAATTAATTGTAAAACAGTTCAAACAGTTCACAAAAAATGTATGCCTATTTTCTAAAAACTATTCCTCAAGTATCGGAATCAACATCACTGACTAAGTCAAATATAAAGTCTCATTTGTCACAAGCGTTTTTTCGAATTTCCTCTTGCTTTATCTGTTAAATCATAACATTTTTTTTTATTTAGTTCACATCATCAACAACTTGAAGTTCGCCTCAAGTGAAACAACAAAATTCATGAAACAATAGCTAGCAGAAGTTGATTATTGTTAATTTAGATCAAAAGTGGACTTAAGGACCGAACTTTGTTATTTTTCTTTTCTTTTTAAGTGTCATACCTAGAGTAATTAATATAACTCTTGAATAAAGAATTTGAATTGACCGCAATTGCATAAAGAGGCATGTGCAATGTGCATGCATTACATTAACGAATTGGGGCGGAACTAAGTTCGCCGGGCCAGCTAGTGTAAGATAAATACTTATTCAGTTTCAACACGTTTGTTGCGTTTGATGGCAACTGATGAAAAAAAACCAAGTTCCTTTTCTTTTTTCCAATAATTTGAGCCTTTTATCTACTATATAAAAATAAGTCGGGTTTTCCTTCCTGACGATATAACTCCAGAACGGCTCAACCGATTTGAATGATTTTTATTTTGTTTTGTTCGTCTTAAATCAGGGATGGTTTATGAAAAAAGAAAAGTCGGAAAATTCTCAACAGTTGGCGTTGTAGGCACATATTTAGTTTTTCATGGGGAAATGCACTTTGAAAAAAATATAAACTGGATAGAAATCGAGTAGTTTCAAATAAAAAAAAAAATATTTTAAATTTTAAAACCAATATTGTTGTTGTCAATTATTTTAATGATTTTCCAAGCAAATTGTTGTTGTCAAAAATTTTGAAATTATATATTTATATATTTCTAGCTACCTAATAAGTTTGTTTATGTTTACTATGTTACATTAAGTAACTTTTTGAAATGAAGTAGATACTTTGATTTGTTTGTATCCATCATTTTTGTTTGGGAAGTACCTATTTTCAATATCCTTGCATTTGAATAGGTGGGTAAGTTCAAATGGAGGGGTGATTGAGATGACGAGGACAACGATGACAGGCAACAGGAGTTGCTGAGCGTTTTGAGTGTTCACGAAGGGGTTGTTACGAAAAATGAATGAGTAACAATCATGGTACTATGCTCATTCGTGAGTAGGGTTATGGGGACGGCAGCTCAAAGCTACCATAACACCTTCGGTACCGGTGTGGGGAGTGAAGGGAGAAGGCTTACCAACCAAGTTGATAGGTGTGGTTAGTTTTCTTCTAGGCTGTTAAAGTTACAAATATTTCTTTTGGAGTTAGTGTTTATTGATGGCGAATAAAGTGCGCAGTTGGGCATGATATCACCTAATCGTCCAATACACGATGCATTCAACCACGAATTGCAAAGAGAACAACAAAACAATACGATACTGCAGCAATAGCCGAAGCAATTCGTAAAAATGTTCTGCAATTGAATCGACAACAAATGATTGCGTATGACTCTTTGATGGAAGCTGTGAACAAAAGAACTGGTAGCATTTACTTTCTTGGTGCTCCCGGAGGTACTGCCTAAACGTTCTTAATTTCAACGTTTTTGGCACGGATTTGATCGCGGCATGAGTTGCCGTAGCATTGGCTTCATCTGGAATAACAGCAACTTTGTTAGAAGGCTACCGAACTGCACATTCAGCATTGATATTGCCACTGAACATGCAAATCGACCAGACACATTCTTGAAAAATCGAAGAAAAAATGCGAAGATTTTACAATGATGCAAATTGATCGATTGGGTCGAATGTACGATGGCCCCACAAAAGGTCAATGGTGGCGGTGGACAGGACGTTGAAAGATCTTCGTGTCAATCAAAACATTTTTTGAATAGCCATGGTTGTATTATCCGGTGATTTTCCAGTTATTCCCACGATCAATTGCAGCTGACGAACTAAATGCGTGCTTGAAAGCATCAAATTTGTGGCTTCATGTCAAGACACTCCGATTGACGAGATCAAACTGCAGATGTGTTTTCGAAGCAATTGTTGGACATTGGTAATGAAAAGATTGCAGTTGATATCTCGACCGGACTTATCACTTTGCCAACTGATTTCTGCCACATGACCGATTCTAAGGAAGAGCTCATTCGAAGTGTTTTTCCGGGCATACCGCAGAATATAGAGGAGAAGATGTGTTGATTCCACGCATCCCGATGATTCCAACGGACTTACCATTCGAATTCAAACGACTGCAATTTTTTACTACAAATCTTTGAATTGAATGTTAATATTATCATCTATTTTACAGGAAAATAAAAGGCATCGAATTAATTTGAATTACTAACCAAATTTATTTAATCACCAAACTAAGTTTAAATCGAAAAAAAAGCTTCAAATAGATAAAAATTAGGTGGTACGAAGTTCACCAGGTCAGCCAACACCAGATGAACCGCATCAATTTCTGCAAATATATTTCATTTCGTCGATGGTGGATCAGCTGAATGTGCGGTGCAATATACAGGGAACACAACAGTTAAAGAGACGAATTATTGAACAGTTGCAAGCATTTTTTCATTTAGAAAATCATTGTTTTTGACATGGGCAGCTATACGTTGCGTGTTCACGAGTTGGGAAACCATCCGCTTTGATTGTGTTAACGTCAGACCAAAAAACAAAAAATGTGGTTTACCAAAGAGCACTTCAACGGATAATTTGCGGACACGTACCTATAACTCATCGATTCAGTATTTACTTTGGATTAACTTTCATTTTTTACTTAGAGAAGTTCAACTAAATTACAATTCATTTTTGTAATCGAAATGAATTCATTACTGTTGTGAAATGAAATAAAGTTTTTCCTTTTCAAATATAAAAAAAAATATTATTCTTCATCTTTTAATCCTCAAACGAAATGTTACAAAAAACGAAGCCATCTGGTGGCGAAACGGAGTGCGCCGGGTTTGCTAGTTTTTTAATAAAATAGGCTAAATTATCCTAAGATATGACAATTCTAATTAACAATTCAATAAATAATTAAGGATCTTACGTTTATTTTCGGATTATTCTAGAAAAAACAAAATTCCTTGCTGTCTTCCTTCTGGCTTGCCTCCAAAAAACTTTAACTCGCTATCAAAGTTCGGCCATTAAAGGAAGGTGCCGAATTAATGAACATAAAAAAACGGAAAGGGACAACACTAGTCACCTTTAATATAAAGTGCTGCCAAGTCTGGCCACACTCCCCCCGGTAAACTGGGTGTCTGCTACTGTTTACCTCCATCGTGTTGCATAAACACATCTAACATCGCAAGTTTAACTACCGGTCTTGTATAGATTCCTGTCTGCGTCTGCACTACAGCACTTCTAGCGACACCGTCTCTTCCTTTAATGGCCTTTATTACTTTCCCCTTTGGCCAGCTGTTTCTGGGATTTGCGGAGTCGACTATGACGACGATATCTCCCTCTGATATCGACTTTGTTGTAGAAAGCCACTTCGTTCTTCTGGTCAGCTCAGGTAGATACTCGTTTATCCACCGACGCCAGAATCTGTTCGCATACTGCTCAGTCAAACGCCAGTTTCTACGGAGAGCCCGTCCGTCATCGTCCAATTCGCCAAAAAGCCTTTTACCATTTGATGACCCAAGAATAAAGTGGTTTGGAGTTAAGGCCTCGGAATTTTCACTGTCTATGGGAACATAAGACAAAGGTCGGGTATTAACTACGCTTTCTACCTCCGCCATCATGCTTAAAAGTGATTCATCACTTGGGTTTCTACAGATAGAAATTGCTGCCAACGTTACCTTCACCGATCGCACCAACCGCTCCCAACTCCCCCCCATGTGGGGTGACAATGGCGGTATAAAATGCCACTTCGTTTCCATTTCGAATTTTTGTGCGATTGCCTTTTTGTTTAAACATTTTAGTCCCTCCTTCAGTTCCTCGCTTGCTCCCGAAAGTTGGTGCCATTATCGGAGTATATTTCTATCGGAGTACCTCGCCTGGAAATAAATCGTTGAAGCCCCAGGATGCAGGAGTCGCTTGACAAACTATGTGCAATTTCAATATGGATAGCACGTATTGTTAGACAAGTAATTAGCATGCCCCATCTTTTTTCCGTGCGACGCCCCACAGACCACAGTTACATACATCGGCCCAAAATAGTCTATACCTACGTATGAAAACGGCCTGGTGAATGCTTGTAAACGTGCTGCTGGTAAGTCTGCCATGATTGGTGGTATTGGAGCTGCTTTCATGTTTCTGCAAAATTGACAAGATTGCTGCACCTTTCTGACCAATACCCGTAAATGACTTATGAAGTATCGTTGACGAATTTCGTTAACTACAGTTTCACTAAACATATGATGAAAACGATCGTGGTAGTGGCGAACAATTAGGGATGTCAAGTAGTGGTGCCTATCCAGTATTATCGGCCGCTTTGTCGTATCCGTTACGTGCTGCGATGCGTCGATACGGCCCTTTATACGTAGGACTCCGTGTTCATCCATATATGGTGATAATTTGTTAATCGCACTTGAGTTATTTAGCGCAACCTCCGATGAATTTTGTTTCGCCGCAACAGCTCGTACTCTTCAGGAAAACTTTCGGATTGGCAACGACGATGTTGATAGCTCTCTGCCCTATCTCTTTCCACAGGTGAAAATAAGGCTTCGTGTTTCTTCAATTTCTTTCTCGACATTTCGATATATCGGAACACGTATATCATAACCCTTACCAGCACCTTCCACTTTGAGAAACGGGAAAAGTCTATGATCGAGGTCTCTTTATGCTCCACTATATCCATGTGGACGTAGCATTGTTTAATTTCGCTTAACTCCTCTTCGTCATCTGCCTTTTCCCTACTGGATTCCATTTGCGGCCATTGGTCAGGCTGGCTGTAAAGAAACTCAGGTCCGCGGTACCACCGGCTATTGGAACTATACTGCATGTCAGGTTTGTGTTTTGTTGCATCATCGGCTACATTCTCTTTTGTGGGCACACAATTTTTTTCCAAAATTTCTCCCACCCTGAAGGCTACAAACGTTTTGTATTTTCTATGCTCCGACTTTATCCAGCATAGCACTACTTTAGAATCGGACCAAAAGATTAGCAAATAAACTTTCACTGAATGGGTGCTTAGAATTGATTTTGCTAGTCGGGTGCTTAGTACTGCTGCTTCTAGTTCCATGCGCGGTATCGAGATGGATTTTATTGGCCCGATTTTGGTCTTAGCACCAACTAGCCCACACTCTACTGTTGTTCCACATGACACTCTAAAGTATGCAACTGCCGCATATGCACACTCACTGACGTCAACAAACACGTGAAGTTGTAGGTTACAGCCTTCACGAAAGGTAAGATTTGTGAGATATGACCTTCTAATTGTTAGGGATTTTATCGCGGGAATCAATTCAAGCCATGCCAACCATTTTTTAAATTGAATGTCCTTTATTTGTTCATCCCATTCTATCGATGACCGCCATATCTCCTGTAGCAAGATTTTTAAATTTATGGTGAAGTTAGCGATAAGCCCAATAGGATCGAATATACTCATCAAGGCCTTCAGAACTTCTCTCTTAGTTGGCCTTCGAGTTCCTGCAATGATATCTTGACTAATTTTGTTTGTCTTAAAGGAGTAAGGGAGAGGGGGGCACCTTTGAACGTGGAGTTCCTTTGAACAGCACTAATAAAATCTTATTAAAAAAATATATGAGAGCGTAAACCAAATTTTTATCCTGGCAATATTGTTTTCTTTAAACGTCAACGGCTTTCGGTCATCTTTTCAGTAGTCGCTTGAAACTAGCCCGTGGTGGATGTTTTTGTGCTGCGTTTCCAACTTTTTTTTTTTTTCTTTGTAAGAGTATACACATTTTTTGGTGAGCTTTTTTATTAGTGAAAAATAGTTTTCGAAGGCGAAGCTTCATTTAGAAACATATTAAGGTAAGTTTTTTTATATACAAGTAGGGGAGAGGGGGGCACCTTTGAACATTTTTGCTTCAAAGTCTCATAAAAACCTATGATTTCGAATTATTGATCTGTAACTTCTTTTTACTTTTAGAAATGGAACTCAGCTTTATTTTAAACGCATAATTTTATCCGTTTTATAGAGGTTTCGATTTATTATTATTTTTTTTAATGAAGCAGGTACCCCTAGGCTGGGGCACCTTTGAACGGCAGTTTTTATAATAAATTATTTACCTGAAATAAGACTTTATACACTTTAATTAAATTATAAATTAGTTTTATTTTTTAAATAAGAGATAAAAAAAAACTTAACATTAACGAACTAGAATTCACAAGGTAAGAACATAAAAAAAAACTTAAAATAGGTACACAAACTATAATTCACTGATAACTTTATCTATTAGGTACCTAAACTACATAATAAGGAAACGAACAAGTTTTTACATAAACAAAGAGCCTCGTTAACCTAATTGAAATTTCGAGAAGTCGAAAGCAAAAGTCATCATCGCAGCTGTCCTCGATGTTCCTGGGGGATGAATAGGTGGTGGTAGCTTAGCTTTTATTTGTATGACACTAACAGACCACTTGTCTTCTACGTCAGGATAGACAAACCTATAGGAACCGGCTTTCTTCTTAAAGAAGCTGACGTTGTACATGTTGCCATCTTCCTCAATTATTCGGCCTACAAAACCTAATATCTTACTATTATTCTTATTGGAACATTCCACCAATACATAATCGCCTGGATTTAAATGTTCGTAAGTTAAATCTTTACATGATTCGTCTTCGTGCTCTGCATCAAGTTGTTCAATGGATGAGTCATCAGCAAAGTTGAAATCTAGATCAGTGTCATCATTCACCGAATACGAACAACTCTCATCAGATTCCGAACTCGATTCCTTTGGTTTTTTAGCTTTGATTGTCCGTTTAGTGCCTTGATGAAGCTTTAAACGCTTGTTAAAAGAGTGCATTCCTGATTTTTTTAAGCGCTGCTGTCGTTCTTTGTAGGCAGTCTCAACTTCATTTTTATCTGGTGTTTCCGTCAAAATTCGTGATTTTCCCTTCTTTCTTCCTCGATTTGTATTTTGTCTTGGACCAGCTTTCGGGAAAGGCCTAGCGATTTCAGGTGATGCAACATTTTCTTTGAAAGTATCTGTATCAACATCTATATTTGAATACTGAACATCTGATTCATTATTTGCAGAACATAATAAGGGTTCAACACCTTGTGGTGCTTCACATGCTTCGGTATTTATATTTGGCGCTACTGGAACTTCTAGTTCTCTATTTGTGACCTCCGCGCACTCAAAATCTTCGTCCGTGAATGCAGTTCTTGAAAAAGGATAAATTCCAGGCTTTGAAAACCCTGCAACTATATTTTTAGGTGTAAATGCAGCAATATAAGCGGTATTAGCAATACCCGAAAGATCATGTATTGTTATAGTTTTTGCAGGATTATTTAGAAGCCAGTCATTTTGTGCTACGGATAACATGTGCTTGAATGGTCCCAGTACTGCGACATCGAGGGGCTGAAGTCTATGAGTGCAATGAGGGGGGAATGTAACTAGGACGATACCATGTTCTCGGCTAAAGTTTATAGCGTCAATTGTACAATGACTTTCGTGATTGTCCATGAGAAGTAATATCATATCGTTCTTTGCGCATCTTGTTTGTTTTTGAATGTGTTCTAGGACTTTGATAAAAAGCATTCCCGTCATCCAACCACTTGTGGGGCTGTTAACGTAACCTACACTATTATTAAGCATACTATCATGATATCTAGCTCGCGGGAAAATAAATACTGGAGGAATTGTATTACCAACTGCATTGACAATAGCGCACATAGTTATCAACTGGCCTCTTTCAGCAGAAACACACTGTCCAACTTGTTTTTGCCCTTTTTGTGCAATTACGTTTGGGGCTTGCACTACTGTAGTCACACTTGTTTCATCTAAGTTCAATATTCGATCGGGGGTGAAATTAAACTTACCAAGTGCTCTTTGGTAATTGGTTTGAAATTCTTCGATATTGTGCTTGTTGAAGCTTGTTGGTCGTGATAAGCTCGTGTTTTCAGGCTTCCTTAAAGAAAGGGTGTTGTGTCTCTTCATGAAGCTTTTCATCCAATCGCTCCCAGCTTGTCTGTTATCAGTCCAAATATCGGGACATTTTTTTAGAAGGGTGGCATATTGAAATGCTAATGTTCGAGCTTGAACGTATGTTAATCCATAATTCATTCTTGAGCTTCGAAGTAAATATTTCTCCAGCATGTCTTCTTCAGCGGTGGTAAAAACTTGCCTTGTAGAAAAATTGCTTGAATAAACTTGACCTTGGAGAGTTCTGTTTTGTTTATAGTTCTTAATTCTATAAAATAAAGTATTCGGCAGAATACCGTAAGTACTGGCAGCACCTCTAAGTGTCATTGTTTTATTTATAACTGCCGCGATAGCACTCTTTACGTCATCTTCGTTAATTTCTGTAGTTTTCTTCTTCTTTATTTATTTAAAACTTAATAGAATAATCAACACCAACTTACTATGTACATACAGATACACTACACATATTGTCTTGAAATACAAATTCAAATGCAGCTACACATGGCAGGCATATACAAAAAAACACGTAGGGGCACCTTTGAACATGTTCAAACCTGCCCCGACCGTTCTGTTCAAACTTGCCCCAACGTGTGTTGTCAAGAACAATTTAGCTGTAATAATTTGATTGTAGGTATACAAATACAATTGATACATTTCAATTCTAACGAATTACATCCTCTTGTGTCATGTTCACCACTACATTTTGCACATTTGACTGTGTTTTTGCATACCTTTTGGTTATGATAATAGCCACAGCAGTTATAGCACTTGAACACGTCGAAATGCTCAAATACCCGACACCTCTCCCAACCTAGGTTAATTCTCCGATTTTCTAGAACAGGGGTTCCCAATTTTTTTCGGCCACGGAACCCTAAATGATCAAACTTTTTTTGGCGGACCCCCATATTGATATTAACAGAAAACACCGTTCCTTGAAGTGCGGTTTGGATATTTTTATGTTTGACAAGAAAAGAAATAATAAATGATACAAATATAATTATTTTAAGTTTTATAAAACATTTATTGCACAACAAAAAATACGCTGCAACTTTTTAATGTGAGGAATGCAATTTTTTCACATATTTACTTAAAATTAGGCTTAATGTCCGACAACTGAATGCGAAGGGGTGGAGCTGCATCCAGTCTGTTTCTGTATTTGTTTTTCGTGTAAGTGTAAGCCGAAAACCCAGCCTCGCATCGGTAAGTTGTTACAAATGGAAGGAGAGCCATAAGAGCTTTGTCTGCCACTGCAGGGTATTCATCTGTCAGTCCAACCCAAAATGTATTTAAATCAGAATCTTCTGATTCAAAATTTTGTTTTAGAAGGGATTAACTTTTGATGTCGATCAAATTTTCATACTCTGGCACAGTTAGCATTGATGGTTGTCTATAATTTCCAAATGGATTCTGTACCCAGTCGATGTCGTCCTTTTTCTCGGGAAAATAGGTACTCTTCCAACGGTTTTTTAAGGGTAATCAAATTTTGGTGTATGCTTCTTTCATCATCTGAAGTAACCGTAACCTGCAACATATTTTCTTCCAAAAATCTTCACAAAGAAGTGTGGCATCAATCCCTGACAGTGTCACCACACTTCAAAACTTAAAACAAAGGAAAATAAAAAAAATCACACTAACCACTTCTTTTACTACACTCTAAAACACAAAATACTTTAATACAATTATTGACAAATCGCGCTGTATAACTTCGTTCTGCACCGAATTTTTGCAACAAACTGGCATAAGGTCAATAGTAAAAAGAGAAGAATTCAAACCAAAACAAATAAGAAAAACTCCCGTTACATATCCGTTGTAATGTAACCAATTGACATGCAGTTTTGTTTGAATTTGAATAGCTAAAACAGCATCTACGTACAGAATGTACATACACAAGTGTGTGTAGGTACCCACATGGCATTCTTCCCAATCCACAACACATTGTGGACACCGACACAAAAAATTCAAAATATTTTTTTCGCGGATGACTAGATGTATGAATTTGTTTGATGATGAATTTCGGTGCGCCGCGACGCCTCGATTATGTTTTTTCTACGGAACCCCTTTTACCCAGGGAAACCATTTGGGAAACGCTGTTCTAGAACATGTTTGTGGTCATGATCGTCTAGCCTAGCTCAATGACTGCATGGTATTCCTCTCTATGTTTGTTTTTAAAGTCTCTCACATATTTTACCGGTCCAATAATATTGTTTTCCTTCTTAACTGCCTCTTCTAAATCTTACTTACTCCAATTTTCATTAACGTCTGTTATCATTACTCTTGGACGTTTCTTGCTAAAGATTTTTACATCATATTTTTCGCCCAATTTTTGCTTTACCTCCGTTTCAATTTTGTGCACGGTGTCTTCACCTCTACAGTTGATTGTGACATGCTATCAACATTAAGAGAAAGGGACGCAGGGTTTATTTCTTCTTTGATTTCCTTCTTTGTTCTTGCATTATCTTGTCTATTTTTAGGTTTGATATTATATTGCTTGCTTCAGCCAGAGTATATCCATTAATGAGTAGGGACACTCTCCACGTGTTTCTTATCAGTTTACATTTTGAAGTACACATACACAAAAAATAGACGGCACTAAAAGTACTCTAGTAAAAGAGGGATGGAAGAGTAGTTGAACTATTTCAAAATGTGGTACAGGGTGTGACGTGAAAAAAGCAAAATCAATTTGTAATATTTCTTATTGAACATTTTATATCTAATATATATTCACATGTTGTGTGATGCACTTAAATATTTTTGTTTGTTGGTACATTTTTTGTTATTTTTATTGAACTGTTTTAGAATAAAGTAAACCCGTACTCGGACATAAAATTTGATAAGAAATACCTTATTTTGATTTTTGCAACAATTGTAATGAAATTCATTTTTCAAAAAATTATAAATAGGTATTCCCCTAAAAAATATTTAGGTAGTACAGGGGAAGGTCATGTACCTTGGTCCGGATTTCAGTTTTTTGCCGATATTTTAGGTAACGTTTTTTAATTAGTTTTTATTTGTTTTTTTAGTTATTACCTGAAGTCTTATCTATGATAATGCGAAACTACCAAAAGGATATTGCTTACCATTCCAAAGAAAACTTATCTTTTAGATGCTAGCCTCAAACGGTCCAAGGTACAAGACGTGATTGTACCTTGGTCCACAGAGTATTGTACCTTGGACCGAAAATATTATTGAAGGTTTTTCTATAGTTTAAAGGTGAAAACTTTATTTTTTTTTTTCAATAAATAGTAAAAATGGAACCATTCTTATTTCATTTCAAGAAAGCAGCAGGAAAACAAACCATTGTCTTAAAGTTTGTGTGCTTGACAAAATTTTTTTTATTTCAAATAATAGTTTTAAATAAAAAATACTCTTGTTAACGAAAAAAAATGCCTAACAAAGGACTTTAATATTATTTACCGAATTTGCATCTTGGCATCTTGTCCTCAGACATAAAAAAACAATTTTGTTTAAAAAAATCTAATAACGTGTAACTTTGAACGGACCAAGGTACAAGCGCTATGATAGGTCCAAGGTACACGAACACCACTTTAACCAAAAAATAATAATTTTGACGTTGTATTTAAAGCACACGCGTACAACAATTTGTTCCTACCAAAAGATAATCAACATACTTAGCGAAATCGATAAAAGTATCGGAAAATAGACATCAAATTAAGCACTACACAACTTCAGAAAATAGATACAAAAAATACTTTTTTCACTGAAAACTATGTTTATTTTTTTTTGCCGACTGGTACAGCTGTATAAGTTCAAAAAGAAACTGAGAAGAGAAATGAACAGAAGAGTAACATTTCACAGAAGAACCGGTTCTTGTGTGGTTTGTACTTTTCTGAAAATTGGCACTTGGACCAAGGTACAATCGGACCAAGGTACATGACCTTCCCCCATATTTGGAAAACAATTCGAGTCTAAAAATTCTTGTTTGGGCCGTGTCAATTTTGCATCTTTCATATTCTTTAAAATCTATAAAAAGGGAGGAAACGTTAAGTTGCGGACTCAATTTGAACACACTTGTGGCTTAGGCGGTATTTTTTTAAAATATAACCTGCGAAATAGTAGAATGCATTATCAATATTTTTAAAAATTTCCAAATTAGGTGTTGTCGACCGTTTTAAGCGCATCGTTGACTTGGCATACATGTCTTTCGAGAAATGTCTTTCGCAGATCCAAGAATCCCTCGACAATTTTTCATGTATTAAGTGTTGTTTGTTTATGCAGTTAAACCACTTCGCTTTTCTAAAATAAAAATTAAGAAATACAACACAGATTTATATTCGTTCTTGACCGATCTATAACTTATATTGCCCTCCTCTCACTATTATCCGGTATTTTGAAATATTTAACTCCAACATTTTCTTTCTCCTCTCATGCCAAACATTTAAAATAATGTTTTCCCATTATTTTATTTTGAGTTTTTAACTATGCAAACTTGCACTTCAAATTCACTATTTCACTACTTTTAATTGTTTGCTACACGCACTGACACGGAACACCCTTTCTTTCGTCAGTTGATGTTAATGAAGGACTGATAACAATCCCACTCCGGCCCACCTTTAAAAATACGTGCAAAAAAAATTTAAACAATCCCCTCTACAGCCAACTTAAGTAATTAATGTGACCATCTGCTATGAAATATATTACCTAAAAAGTGCTGGCAATAAGACTTCAAATCGTAAAAAATGGTTATTAACGAAGTCGTAACAAAGCAAAAGGGTTGAATTTCGTGATATAGAATGAAACATTTCTTTTTCATTTCCATAACAAAGACCATTTAATCAATAACCAATGGCAAAAAATACAAATATTACCAATTCTACTAATTCAAACCGAGAGGATACTAATATACTGACAGTCACTCCGGCCTGCCTTTAAAAATGCTTTATGAAAAAATCCACAATCGTTCGTCGTACACAGCAAGCCGCATGTAGTGGTTCATGTAAAATGTGTTGTGTACCCTTTTCTTCTCAAGCAGTCGTTGTATTCAGGTAAAGAGTATTCTTTTGACCTGCTTCCACTTATTGTACGATTTTTTCTGCATTTTGCTTTGTGGCAGTGATGCCAGACTTAAGAAGCAGGTTATCCCACGGCCATACCCAAAAAATCCCTTTTATCCCTCGCCAAAATTACAAAAATCCCACATTTATCCCACGTAGTGTTAAATTAAAAAAAAAACATGTATTTCATTAAATTCAGGCTTTTTTTATTATTAAGAAGTTACAATAGTCGCGTTTATTTTGGCTTTGATCTCAGCAAAGCAAAGTAAAGTAGGATTTTCAGCACTCAATTTTTGCATACCAATAATTCAAATAATTCATAAGATATTTATTTTACGTTAGTAGGTTTTTCAGAACTCAATTACAACAACAACGCTATATTTAACATATACTCTGGTCTCTGGCTTCAGCTGATCAGCATAATTCAATTTTCCTTCATTCTTCTTTGTTATGTTCATTTCTTTCA
The DNA here is from genome assembly GCA_949126925.1 of Cheilosia vernalis. Lineage (NCBI taxonomy): Eukaryota > Metazoa > Arthropoda > Insecta > Diptera > Syrphidae > Cheilosia > Cheilosia vernalis. The sequence goes on from OX421358.1 coordinate 51,161,493, forward strand.
CTCCTATTTGGATATCACTCTTAATTGCATTCATGTTGTTTACGACCGCTTCATTGTCTATTGTAACTTCTTCACGCTATCTATAATTTTACCGCTTTGAGCTTTAAACGACTCGTTAAATTCACTCATTTTTTCCATTTCCTTTACACTTTTTTCGCAAGTTTCTTGCGCTTTCAAAATAGATTCCAGTATCCAGTCGCCTGTCGTACCTCTCTTCGATCGCTTCCAATAAAGCCTTTATTTATGATTCATTTTTTTTTTGAGTGATTCCTCGAATTCGAACTTGTACTCTTTTAAATATTCCGCATTCTTTTTTACTAATACTTGCATGCCTTTTAATACTAGATCGACGTTGTGTATATATGTAATGCAATCATCACACATATATTTCAGGAAATTGTGATGTATATTCAGAATATTGCAGCTGTATGTGTCCATGAAATGTCTTACCACAAACTCCCGCGCATCAGACACCCGTTTCTCCACGTATTGTAGTTTTGCATTTAACACAATCCTGCATTTTGATGAGATATTCCTCATGAAATCAATGCAGAATTGAGCTCGGCACCTCAAAGACTCGATTTACCGAAGATGCAATAACAATTTAATTGTTTTCTTGATTTTAAATTAAGTTCAAACTTTAGCTCTAAATTATACAACCTCTCTATACTAAGTACCTCTTATTATAATTCCCAATCATATTTTGATTTTGTGCAAATATGGTGCTAAAAAAATCAAGTTGAAAACACCCACCAAGTAATAGAAATTTATGCAATGTTCGGGAATTTTAAAAAATAGATCACTGTAGCCCTAGTGAAAACTTGGGTTTAACTTACATGGTATTAACCTGTTTTTGGAACAACTCCCAAAGGTAGTTGCATGAATTTAGCTGTGAAATTTTTTTTTCATGTACAGAAAACTAAAAAAAACCTGAAATGTGAATAAATTAACATTTGTTGGCGCCTAAAATGGATAGAGAACAAGTAAAGCTATCTAAAAAACCATACTCATCATAAATTCCTTTTACATTTATTGTTATAAATTCAATTACAAATTGTTTGTTGTTGAAAAAGTGCCACCCGGCGGCCATTAATAACACGTATTCACAGACAGAAAAAATAAGAGCGCGCGAGAGAGGGCTATCATTCAAAATTTGCGGGGAAAATCGGTTAGGGGCAAGTAGAGTTGGCCCTCTAGTTGTAGATCCTCTTTGTATAATTGCAGGGAAGATAGCTGCAAAAAAACACAATGGCACATTTTTGTGAAGACCAATCCAAGCAATTCCTCGCGGCAGTTCAAAACCAACTTAAGAAGGGCAGTTTCAGTAACTGCCAGTGCAATGATGATCTACCTCGTTTATGGGTTGCTTCATCTTTCAATCAGTGATGGTGCATCCACTTCAACGTCAACAGATCTCAGAGCAAAAAGATGCAATTACTGCAAATTCACGGGCCGCACCATCAGTGAATGCAGAAGAAAGAAAGGCTATAACCTCCAGAAAAAATTGTCTGCACCAGCAAAACCCGAGTCAAAACTTCACTGCTATAAGTGCAAAGAACCGGGATTTGTAAGATCCAACTGTCCCACTTGTAAAGACCTACCGAAAGGACCAGTTATGGTTTGCTTCAACTGTATACAAACCACATTGGGCACATGCTTCCTTACAAAGTCATTACATCAATACTGCACTACGAACAGGCGTCGCAGGAAGAAAACTCTTTCTGCATCTCCTCCGGAACGGTACAAAGTTTTCTGCAGCCGATGCCAATGTTACTCCGCACCTCAGCACAAGAAATATACATCGCCGATACGAATATTGTAATTGGAACTCGATTGCTTCCGATACGATTTATCGCTCTACCAAAGGCAACGGACAACATAATGCTAATAGGAATAGCTTTCCAAGAACAGAATGAAATTATATTTTACCTGGGCCAAAGAATATGGTACTTTGGAGATCAAACCGAAAAAGTTTCTATTTTTATGACGCAGCTCATAAAAAAGTACTGAGAAGAGCATGTGTTAAAATATCTTATTGTTGCAGGAAACCTTAAGCCCATATCACCGCTCGCCCGAACACCAGAGGTGGCAGGACAGAACACTAACCGCATAAACGTACATCTGCTTTTCTATCCTGGTTTGCGCCAGTGGAACCCATGCAACAAATTTCCAGGACTCGTCGAGTCATACATTCCGGTAAAACTCCACCGACGAAAAAAGAAATGTCCTACATATGCAAAAGGACGATTATTCTCCAAATATCATAGAAAGTATATTCGTGGATGCTTTGAGAACCACTGATGTAATACTCGAGCGGAAACGAGGAAAGGAAAACCTGTTTCCAAGTTTAGTACTTCATGGTAATCAATGCCATGTGATGAGGCGGTTGAGCTAAACGAAAACGACCGAAGAAAGCTGAATAGATTATTGACACACCAAGAAATCGCGTTTGATCAGCAACACGAACCAACACCATTTGCTCTGCATAAAATCAACACAATCAACAATACTCCGGTAGCTGTAACACCTTACAGATTATCTCCAACTAGAAGGGAACAGCTCAAAAACGAACTAGACAAAATGCTAGAACAAGAAATAATCGAAGAGTGCGAATCGCCATGTGTTCTTAGTCCCTAAGAAAGATGGAGACATTCGCGTCTGCATCGACTATAGGCAGTTGAATAGCATCACAATTCCTGTCATATACATGTTAAAAAGGATAGACGATCTGTTACATTCAACATCGACTATATCATTTAAACGGCTTACAGTCCGGATACTACTAAATTGCTATGGACCCGGAAGATCGTGATAAAACGGCATTCATCACACCATTTGGAATGTTCCGCTTTAACCGCAGGCCTTCGAAACGCTCTCGAAAAGTTCTCTCATTTTTATGAACATGCTCCTGGTACCGCCGACTCATGGCAAACTTCACAAAATTACTAATACATTGTGGAATAACAATCCTCTTTCAAAACCCTATTCACAAGTGGCCCCATCCTCAAACAAGCTTGCGATGATAAACCCGCCATCGGTGCAGTACTAGTCCAGGGGAAGAAATCCGATGAACATCCTATAGAACACGCCTCAAGACTTCGCACATCACATCTGAGCGAAACTACTCCACCACGGAAAGAGAAGCCCTCGCCATCGTGTACGCTGTAAACATTTAAAGGATATATAGAAAGAGGTGAAATACCTTTGTTGACGGAACATCAAATTTTGGAATGGCTTATGAGCCTAAAATCCCCTACCGGTATAATTGCCCGATGGGCGCTGCAACTCCAGCCCTATAATTTTAAAGTTTATTTCACTCCGGGAAGAACGAACGTTGTGGCAGATATGTTGTCATGACCTCAATTCGAAAACAAGGAACACTCAGATGTCACATGTGAACTCTGCAACTTCCATATTGACATGCCCTCAAGAAATCCAAAGGAAATCAGAGACGCGCAGCTGCAAGATGACCATCAGTTGCAATCAATCATCAAGTCCTTTGGAAGCAACGATTAGAATCTTACTCGATGGACAGTCCATGGATATCTCCCTAACGATGGAATAATCTACGGGTATTCAACCGAATCAGACTCCGAAAACGTACAACTCGCGATACCATCGGAAGAGAGAGAATCTATTCTCTACAACTATCATGACAACGCTACCGCAGGCCATCACGGTATCGAGCGCACCATTGCAAAAATCGCTTCACGATACTATCGGCCTGGCATGAGAAACGATATCACCAAACACATCGCAAATTGTCTTGCTTGTCTCAGATACAAGCCAAGCAATTTGAAACCAACTGGACTCCTTCAGACTGCGTTCAGTAATCAACGCTTCGAAGAACTTTCAGTCGATTTATTTGGCCCTTTACCTCCCACGCAAGATGGATATCAGTGGATTCTTATTGCACAAGATTTTGCAAGTAGAAGGGTAGAAATACTTCCCTTAATCGAGGCCACAGCTGAAAATTGTGCAGTAACCCTACTCAACTAGGTATTCCTGCGCTATGGTATTCCGCGTTGGGTCTACGGCCGACCAGGTGGCCTCCAAATATGACCTTACAGTTCCATTCCCCTCTCCTTTTTCGTTAATAGACTAGCCATCCCCATCTTATCAAAAAAACTATAAAGATCAGACAGTGAGACATCAGAAAGTTCTTGTAAATCATGGTAGTAATAGCTTCTAAGTTTTCTGTTCTTCAAGTGATAGAGATTCGGGCAATGCCAAAGGAAGTGAGGTGGGTCTTCGTGGACCTTCTCGTCTCCGCAGCCTCTACATAATGTCATCATCCTTGAGATTTAGCTTCTTTGCGTGTTTTCTGTAAGAGCCCGTACTTACTTACCGTAGTTCGACTGATATCGAAATTTTGCACCTTTTTCGAGAGCCTGTTACAATATTTTGGTTTGCCCCTTTTTATTTGGCCTTTTACAAAATTTTCCAATAATTGTTATTTCCAAATAAGTACGTTTAAAATATAACACGGCTCTACATTACAACACTTTTATAGTGTAATGCAAACTAATAGTTGTTAAAAATATCCTGTGAAAATGGAAAATTTTGCAGAGTAGCTTCAGAAATGACACTAACGGCCCTTTTTTGGTATTTTTCGAAATCAGCAGCGGCCATTCTGTTTTATTTAAGATTGACTCTTCGAAATGTCAAATGAGTATGCAGGCAGGATTTTCTTGACTAGATTTCTCGGCTTCTCCTCCATAACTGCAAAAACTGCTCAAGTGACCAGTATAAGCCAATAAAAAATTAAATACTACTAGTCAGTCAGCAGTCAAACTTACTAAACTAGGAACCCGAACGTCCTAATTAAGATCTTCAATGCTCTTAATAAAATCGATCTTCATACCAGTGGAACGCTTCACCATATTTTTTCCATATCGCACTCTGATAAGATGTTTCGCCTCCGCTGCAAGCCAGTCGTTAATGTAGATGTTGCCTCTAGTTGCAGAAGAAGTTTCGTATGGGTTTTTTCTTCGTGAACGATCGCAATATTTTTTGCAGCCGGCAGTGGAATCATGGTCTTTGAAAGAATATATCAGTGACTAACGAAATCCACTGCTGCCTTGTTCTGCTATAGCGCAGCTGATGCGATTACCACAACGCTAGCCAAAACAATAACAAAATTGGGGATCAATGCCCAATTGTTCTATGCACCGACTTGTGCTTGCAGGTTGCAGCAACCGTTGGTGAAGCCAATCACAACACAGCACCGAATGTGCGCGAGTTGTTCTTGTGGCGATGAACGGCTAAGTGTCATCCCCACTGACGTGCTTGACTTTGTAATCGCGAACTTGAGCGACGTGGCTGTGGGTGGGGAACGCTTTCCTTGGATGAAAGCAACGACAACAACTGATGAAAGATAAAACGACCGAAAAGAAAACTATCAGTGTCGATGATGTAGTGCTTACATCTGATGATGTGTTTTATTTTTTCCCTTCTTTTATACAAAACGTTATAGCTTATTCTGTTTTGATCTTAAACCTAATTATCAAAATATGACTGTTGAGCGCGAATTTTAAACAATTTTAAACAAATAATATTTTTTATGTTTATAGGTTGAATATTTCTATAGTTTAAAGTTTTATTACATTATTGTTCGTTATTATTTCAATTAATAAATGGCTCCAACACTTCGCATATATCTGCAGAAGATCCGCTCTTTGAATGTTCTGTTGCGTAGTTGAATAACGATTGAGTCAGTAGACTTCCCTCTTTTCTGTAGCACAAATCCACATCAATATAACGCAACATTAGTGTTGCGGTTGATTATGTTGACCACTATGCTTTGCAAAATTTTCGTTGTCAATTTGATTAGAATTACACAACTCATGTAGTTTGCATTGTTTAGCATTTCGGCTTTATTAAGTCTCTCCTTATAACTAGTAAACAAAGGTGAGACTTCAGCAGTTCATTTCCGTTTTTTAGTCGTTGTTTTTCCTCAAAACACACATTTTCTAATTTTATTTATTTTTTGTCACTTGTAAACTTTTTCCAGTAGAAAGACATAAATTTGTCATGTCTCTGTATTTAAATTATGTAAATTGTGCTGTAACAAATTGTAAATTCTAAATGAAAATAAATTGATTGATTGATTGATTTGATTCAGTATTTGAGTGGATTTCTCCAAGATCGCAAGTTGCTCTTGAATTATTTAAGACCCATTTTATTCACTCGAAGTTGAACACAACTCGGGGAGTTTTCCATATAAAAATGTGCCTAAATGGACTGAACGGTGAAATCAAAGGTTTGTTATATTGCACTATCTGGTTGTGAATTCGCTCAAGAGTGATTTTGCTTAGCTTGCTCACACTAGCCGATGATGATTAAATCCGGTCAAAAATAGAATAATAAACACAGTTTATTTATTTAGAGAAAATGGTATGCAGCAAATTAAACTATTTATTTTGGCAAATTAAGCAAATTTGTAACATGGCGCTGTGCTTGGAGATATCACATTTGCTTTTGTGTTCTTGAAACTAAAAAAGTGAATACGTAGCATCTTCTTTTTTTCGTGCTGTAGGCTCTTCTGAAGGTGGGCTGCCGTAAAAAATAAGGATTTCGTCTAAGCACTACAATGTCTTTTATAGATGTGTGGCCTTATAGGAGCTTCAGAAGCACTAAAAAGAAACAAATGTTTTGTTGGTTATTTTTTCATTCCACTTATGGTATAAGATTGTTCAGATAATGCATGCAGCTGCAGAATGATTCCCCACTTTTGTGATGTACAAGAAATTCACTAAGCACAAAAATTTTATTCTTTCTTACTGCCCCGATTAAAGCCAACCATCTATCTTATCTTAATATTTACTTATAAGATGAAATTATGGCAGTACAAAATAATTGCCAAATCTGAGACACATGATACTACTTTTGCATCAAGGTCTTAGGACTGTTTTTCTTGCTTTATCCACGTATATGGGATGTCGTTCAGAGGATAAAAGGTTTCTGAGTCGCAGGCTCCCTAAATTTGTCTGTGGCTGTGTGTGGAGGTGAAAGGTGACATTTTCTGGTTGTGTAAACTAGAAGTGGCTGGAATTCTATTAATATTCAATATGATTGAGAAATAATTAAAAAAAATTCCTTTTTAGATTTTTTGAGAGAAACTAAGTTTAGAATACTTATCTTTTTTTGATCAAAATCGTTACAAAGGTTTTTCGAAATTACCCAAGTAAAACGGTACCAAATATTGAAATGCTTGGTTTAAAAATACGTTTGCTTAAATATTTAGCTAAAATCTGAGTATAACTTATTGTTTTTTGTAAGCTTTACTTGGATTTTAAAATTAAAAATTGTAAGACACGATATGAGCAGTTTTTTAAATAAGAGTTTTGGGTTATTCGAATGGAAAATGAAAATGAAACATCAATTTGATTCTAACTTTTTGGTCAAAATCGTTAGTGCAGTTTTCAAGTAGGTAGTACCTAAACTAAGGAAAACTAAATTTTTCGAAAATTTTGAAATCTTAATATTCGATTTCGATAAAACGCTAAAAAGATAACTAGTGCTTGCTGGGTTTAAGTGGCTGTATTCCCCGTTTCCTGTCGAGGGAAAAGCACAAATAGGTAACGCATTAAGCGCCGTTTTGAGACCAAAACTAAAGATAAAATAACCACCTGCAGATAAGCACATTGCTTAGCGGGTAAATTGTATCTAAAACAAACATGTAAATAATAATAAAAAATCTTAAATCTTAAAAAAAAAATCTTAAAAATAAAGTGAAAGAATAATGTTAAGGGAACTGGTGGAGTTAAGAAATTTGATGAACTTGATGAAATGGATACTTTGGTATAATATGGTATAATATACTGCCATATCAGATGAATAGGCAACACAAAAGTTATTCTTATATTTTATAAATCGTTTCTTTTATCTAGCGTCGCTTCTCAGATTCTTACCTACCAAAAAAACCTTTGATCAACATAGTTTCGTTCGACCCAGCCGTGCACTTTTTCTTATTTTACCCACATGATCAATATATAGTTTACAAAAAGAGTACGAAATCCTACTGTTGTTGTAAGCCATGGAAATCAATGATCTATTTGAATCATGTAGGTGAAATACGAACTCCTATTAATGATGAAGATGCTTTTGCCCTTTGCCAACTCCTTTATACGTCAAAAAAAGGATCAATAAGGAAATGCCTATGTTAATGAATAAAACTCCACGAACTGCAGCACGTTATAATTATTTATTCATTATCAATCAAAACAAAATACCGAATGGTTCGCTGGCTGTTAGTTTGGTGGCGGCTGAGATCGAAGTGAACAAAATTTCCAAGCTGCATCGCCAACAACTCGAAGCAGCAAAGAGGAATAAGAAAAATTTAAACGGTATTGCTCTCAGTAGCAAGCACAGTTGGCACACACCAAATTCAAGTTGGTGATACCAACGGCACTTGCATTAGAAAGCAGAATAAATGAAAATATGACTGAACCATAGGGTATGCTAGACACATTTGGTAGTTAAAGTTAAACATTACAAATATAAGAATTATTTTATAAAATAAGAAATTGCGTTATTAAACATGCCGCCCCCGCTGAAGGAATTTCAGGAACTTGGCAGAATGGCTAGTTTGGTTATGGGGCGCTTGAACGTTCCGCTTTTCGTGCGCAGGGTAACAACTCGCACATGCCCATCTTGTCCGGGGTGGACTTCGGTTATTCTGCCTAGGGACCATTGCGAGGGTGGCAGATTTGGCACCTTAAGAACTACCATATCACCAACACGGAAATCTCTTGAAGTTCCGCTCCATTTTGGGCGTTGTTGTAAGGCTGTCAGATAATCGATGTACCACCTTCGCCAGAAACTCTGCATCATATTTTGTAGTAATTCCCATCTTCCAAGCCGATTAACAGGTGTCTCCAGATAACTTGGCTCAGGAATCGCGGTATATGGCCTTCCTAGAAGAAAATGAGAAGGTGTTAGTGGGTCAAGTAAGCGCTTACCAATGTAATTGAAAGTTTGCTCAAAAAAAGAAATATCAATGCAGAACTAGGAGGCATTGAACTTAGAGTGACAGCCTCAAGAGGTACACCACAAGGAGGAGTCATCTCCCCCCTACTCTGGGTCCTTGTCATAAATGAAATATTATTAAAGTTCGAAAACAGAGGGGTCAAAGTAACTGCTTATGCAGACGATGTAGTAATACTTGCTACAGGCAAATTCCTACCGACCATAAGCGAACTACTAGGTAACGCAATACGAACACTTAGTATGTGGGCAAACCAATGCGGTCTTGGAGTCAATCCACAGAAGACTGAATTAGTTTTGTTCAGTAACAAAAGGGTGATTCCAAACTTCGATCCTCCAACTATTGAGGGTATACCCCTTAGGGTTGCCGAAAGTGCCAAATATCTGGGTATAATCCTAGATAGGAAGCTTAATTGGAAACTAAATGTGTATGAAAGAGTAAAAAAAGCTGCAAATGCTTTTTACGCATGCAACCGAATCTTCGGCAAAAGGTGGGGACCAAACCCCAAAATAATTCTGTGGATGTATACGGCTGTTGTGCGTCCAATACTCACGTACGGTAGCTTAGTCTGGTGGCAAGCCTCAAACAAAGCTTCGAATCTCAAATTAATGACCAAAATACAAAGACTAGCATGTATAGGAGCAACCGGCGCAATAAGGACAACACCTACTGCTGGAATGGAGGCTATCCTCAACTTGTTACCTCTAGATCTATACATGCAAGAATCTGCAGCCAAAAGTGCCCTCAGGATCAGCCAAACAAAAAGCTGGAAACCCTACACAACGGGTCACACACAGATTCTGAATAAATATGTGGGAGATGCGGTCACTTCTGACTACTTGTCTCCACATCTTGACTTTGACATACCATTCTCCTGCTATTTCCCCAGCAGGGAGGAATGGAACACAGATGAACCCACAAAAGGAAAATCGATATCCATCTACACAGATGGCTCTAAGATGGACCGTGGAACAGGTGCTGGAATTTTCTCTGAAGAGTTAAATATACACCACTCAATCAGACTACCTGATTACAGTAGTGTCTTTCAAGCGGAGGTTCTGGCAATCGCCGAAGCTGCCCATATGGTGTCAATGTCAGCAATACCAAATAATGATATTACTATATTCATCGACAGCCAGGCGGCTATAAAAGCAGTATCTGCTATCGAAATAAAATCGAAGCTAGTTCACCGCTGCCGTGAAGAGCTTAAGGTTCTCTGCTCGCAGCACACCACGCGTCTCTGCTGGGTCCCTGGACACAGTGACAAAACCGGCAATGAGATGGCTGATGAATTGGCAAGAAATGGTTCTGCTATGGACCAAGATCGGGCGATTAAATCAATCAAACCACCACTCTGTAACCTCAGAGAGAGGATAGAAAATAAGACCCGAATGAAAGCCAACAACAGGTGGAAAGAATTAACCACTTGCGAAATAACCCGGAAGCTATGGCCGGAATATAATCCAAGTCGGACTATCAAGCTTATGCGGTTTGACAGAATGTCGATGTATAAACTGGTAGGAGCCCTAGCGGGTCACAACTTCCTAAGATACCACACTGTGAAATTGAAACTCAAGAATGACGATATATGCAGGGGTTGCGGCGACGAGGAGGTACACGAGGACACACCTCACTTCCTCTGTCAATGCCCAAGTCTCTGTCACTTGAGGAATAGAACACTTGGAAGATACTACTTCCATGACATACATGAACTTTCAGATATATCTTTATCTAATCTTTACAGGTTCATAAATGCATCAGGATGGCTGGACAAGGTCGAGTAACCAAGAGGGAATGACTCTAAAGCCAACAACATCGGCTAACCCCCCAATAAGGGCATCACAATGGGTCCACATGGACCTAAGTGGGGTGCGGCAGGACTCGTTCTGACGGACCCACCCATAAACCTAACCTAACCTAGTGGGTCAAGTTCTAAGTCAGAGGAAGCACAGAGGGGTCTGGAATTCAAGAGGGCTTCGATTTGAGCTAGCAAGGTACACATTTCTTCGAAGGTCAGAATACTTTTGCCAACGACGCGACGAAGATGTTGCTTCACCAATTTCACCCCCGCTTCCCAAAGCCCGCCAAAGTGGGGGCTGTGCGGAGGGATAAATTGCCAATCGATGCTTTCTGCAGCCAACATTTCAGCAACCGCGCTGTTGTGCTTCTGTGATTGCACCAATTTGTGCATCTCCGATAGAACCCGAGCTGCTCCCTGGAAGTTTGTTCCATTGTCGGAGTATATTACGCTGCACTTTCCACGTCTCGCGATGAACCTTTTGAGCGCGGCTAGAAAAGCCTCCGTGGTTAGGTCCGAAACCATCTCAAGGTGAAGAGCCTTGGTTGTCATACAGACAAACAACGAAATATATCCTTTATCCAACTTAGGTTTTCTCCCCTTTGACAAACGAATGGTTATGGGGCCAGCGTAGTCACATCCGGTGTGAGCGAAAGCGAATGATGGATTAACGCGGGACGATGGTAAATTCCCCATAAGCTGTGTAGATGTAGACTGTCGATGGCGAAAACACGTTATGCAATCGTGAACCAGTTTCCGAATAAGGTTTCTGCTCCCGACGATCCAATACTCCTGACGAACCAATGCGAAAAGTCCCGAAACGCCGATATGAAGAAAGTTTCTGTGGGCATCCAATAGGACAAGTTGAGTAATACGATGATTTTTGGGGAGAATAATAGGATGTCTCACACTGTAAGGAACATCCCTAGCATTTGAAATTCTGCCACCGACCCGCAATAATCCGACATCATCAATGAAAGGCGACAGTGATAGTAATGTAGATTTTTTGGGAACACAACGAGCAGTCTTGAGAGCAGTTCTTTCGGCCTGAAACACATTTTGAGACCACACGAGACATACTGCTTTAGCAAGACGAAGCTCTGAAAGCGAAAGATATTCACGCCTTCTATCTTCTTTAGCCAAACGACATAGCTTTATAAAGCGATAAATATACCCGACGATTCTGACGAGTTTTCTCCACGAAGATACCTTTAGCGAAAGTTTTTCTAGAAAATGCTCAACCGGTACCGAAACGTGAACTTCAATGCACCTCTTTCTCTTCTCCGGAATATCTTCCACTACGATTTCTTGATTCATTGGCCAATGCCCTGACTCCTGAGACATCCATGCTGGCCCTTTCCACCACATTTTAAAGTCCATTAAATCGTTGGGAGCAAGACCCCTGGAAGCGCAATCGGCAGGGTTTTCAGCAGAGCAAACATAATGCCAGGATGAACGAGGCAAAACCGACAAGATTTCGGAGGTGCGATTTGCTACAAAAGTATTCCATCTTCGTGGAGGCGAAGAGAGCCGAGACAAAACTATTTGCGAATCACAAAATGCTAAAACTTTAACAGATGTGTCCTCTAACGACAACCGAATCAGCTCCATCAATCGACACAACAGTAAGGCTCCACAGAGCTCGAGGCGAGGAATCGACAACTGTTTAACCGGAGCTACACGAGTCTTAGCTGCAACTAATTGAACCTCAAACACACCTTCTCCTGACCAACTCCGACTGTACACCACCGCAGAATAAGCCTTCTCTGAAGCATCTGAAAATCCTATTAACTCCAAGCTTTTAGAATTTAGGGTAAACCTGCGAGTAATCCTAAAGTTTTCGAAATAGTGCAAATTCTCCCGATACAGCTTCCATTTTTCTGCTACTTCAAAGGGTAAGGGGTCGTCCCAATCTAATTTTTCCTTTGTGGTCCACAGCTCCTGAAACAATATTTTCATCAAAATAGTGGAAGGAGCCAAGAACCCCAGGGGATCGAAAATCTTCGCAACCTCCGAAAGCAGCTTTCGTTTAGTAGGCACAAATTGGTCAGGCAAATGAATTTTGTAGGTGAAGGTGTCACGATGCGGGTTCCAAACCAGTCCAAGAACCTTGGTACACTGCGATGAACTATCCAAGTCAAGTGAGATAGCTTCCTCACAATCGCTTCCCCGCAAAATCGCCCAACAATTGGAGCTCCATTTACTGAGCTCTAGACCTCCACAAGACAGCATTTCGACGATCTGCTTCTTCAGCTCTATTGTCTCCGACATCGAATCAGCCCCTGTCATAAGATCATCGACATACATATCATGCAGAATGGCATGCGACGCTAAAGGGAACTGATGTTTGTAATCAAACGCTATTTGACGGAGAACCTTCATAGACAAATAAGGTGCTGGAGAGGTACCATACGTCACAGTACACAGCCGAAAATGCGAAATTGGGTTATCAGGAGATTCTCTCCACACAATTCGTTGAAAATCTCGATGTTTTGGATGCACCCAAATTTGCCGAAACATTTTGACAATGTCAGCACAAAAAACAAAACGATGCAAGCGAAATCGTATACAAACGTTCATCAGGTTGCGTTGAAGAGGGGTTCCTACATGAAGCATTTCATTAAGGCTACATTGCTTGGTATCCTTATGGGAACCATCGAAAACGACGCGAATTTTATTAGTGACTAGCTGTACCCGCAACTTCGTACGCGACGTGAAACTGTGTAATTTCCACAAAAAGAGATAATAACAGTTAAGTTTCAATTCATTAGATAATTGTATTTTATTATGGTAATTTTTTACAGAGCTTCTTTGAATACTATGTTTGAGGTTCTGTTGCCTGGAGCATAAACGAATACATTTTTACTTTCGCCGACTCGGGAAAGAGACACGTATAATTGACCGTGCGAGAAACAGTCATTGGTGAGGTCTACACCCGCGGTGCACAATGTTTGTCCCTGTGCCTTATTTATTGTCATCGCGAAGCAGACGCTAATGGGAAACTGCTCACGCTTAAACTGGAAAGGAAAATTGTTAGGTATGATAGGAATTCGAGGGATAAAAACATGTTCGCCAGCACCACAGCCCGTCAACACTTCCGCTTCTACCAGATTTCGTTGCAGAGTTGTAACTTTAAGTCGAGTGCCGTTACACAACTTTGGCGGGCTCAGGTTTCTCAGAAGAATAATAGGTACACCCACTTTTAGTTTCAATTTATGTGATGGAAGCCCGGGAGCAGAAAGCGAATTTAAAAATTCTACAGGGTAGCTGGTTGTTTCTTCTTGGTCCATAACCCGGTTGATTGAAATATATTCCACACTTTCACCATCAACCCGCTCCAATATCTCGCTATTAATTGCTGCAGCTCGATCATTCCGAGGCGTTAGGATAGCTCGCTCACAAAGCCAAGAATTCTCAAGGTTTGTTACGTGCAAGTTACTTTGCGCTATATCACCGTATACGGATGAAATAAGTTCCTCAGTAGAAGAGACTGCTCGGCAAAAATTATGAGATAACTCTACTTTTCCATTTTCCTCCGGAAGCGTGCCTTCACCAATTTTAAGTAAAAAATCTGAGAAATCTTGTGCGTTTGGATTACCACCTCTCCGTGCACGCATATTAACGGTCAAGTGCATTTGTGAAACACTATTCCAGAGACTTGACTTCTTAAGACAGGCGTTTATTTCGTCAGCTCTTGTACCTTGTGGCACTACTGGTAACGTCTGTCTAAAGTCTCCACAAAATAGCACTGTAATGCCTCCCATTGTTCTATTATTGTGTCTTATATCCTGCAAGGTTCTGTTAACGGCTTCCACTGCCTTGCGGTGTGCCATAGTGCATTCGTCCCACACAATTAGACAGCAGTCACGTAAAACTCTAGCCTTATCACTATTTCGGGGAATGTTGCAAACCGGACTTTCATTGGTGTCTAATTGTATCGGTATTTTAAACATAGCATGTGAAGTTTTACCACCTGGCAGTAACGTAGCTGCTATCCCTGATGACGCCACAGCCAATGCAATATTACCTTGGCTTCGTATTTGCGCTAGAATTACTTTTGTTAAAAAAGTTTTTCCGGTTCCACCGGGTGCGTCTAAAAACAGCAGTTCTCCAAAGCTGTTATTGACACTTTGACAAACCCTATCAAAAATTGTTCGCTGTTCTGCTGTTAGGCTAGGCACACCGTCGCGAAGTGATTGTGCTATTTCGACGGGATCGTAGTTGGTTTCGGATGTATACTCTCTGTTTATACGCTCACCATCAGAGTTTGGTTCGGGCAAACCATAATTTGACAGAATATTTCCGCCTATAGACAAAACTATATCTTGTATAGATTTTAAACAACTATGAAGAACACTATCCCAGAACTCGTCGTTCAGTTTGCCTCCGTCGATAGTTTGCCCCGTCTCTCGGAAAAAATCTTCTGCTCTGCGCTGATATTTTTGCCACAATAGAGCAGCATCAGAAAGTCCGCAAAACACTAACATTATAGCAAACAAATTGCGCAAGCGACGTGGGCTGTCGCAGACGCATGCTTCAGCCAGCGTGGCGTCCCAGTGCTTGTCATCATCCAGCATATTTCGCGCCCGGCAAGTGTCTTGAAAAGTGGGATGTTCGACGCCATCAACCATTCGCAAGGAGGCGAAAGAAGTGGGTCCTCGTACTGTGTGCAACAGCAAGCGTAAATAATAACACTCCGAATTGTTTGGATGAACTGTATAGACCCTTCCTATAACATGTTCCTTGAATACTCCTGAGACACCTTCTACCACAGCACCTCGTTTTCGACGATTAAAAATGCTATGTTGCTTATCATATGTGTAAAAAGAAGGAACTTCCTCGTACAACAGCGTTTTAGCGAAGTTGTCTGCGTGACATAGTTGAAAAAATGCAATTAAAGTGGTGCTTCTTGGGTTTTCTAACCGCTCTCTAACATTCTCAGGGTCAAAATAGATTCGCTGTCCACCCTCTAAGTGAACATCAAGATGCATGACCGGTGGGTACCTCTCATGTATGGGAAAGCTAAAAATACGCCACATTGCCTCAGAAGAGCTTATATAACGGCCTGACTGGAATCGTGTCACTTCGTCGCGTTCATTAATCAATGAAAAAGTAGCTTGATCACTACCTTTATTCACATACTTACATATGTATTTTATAGATTGAACGCTGTTACACATTTCCACATTTATGTGAGCACAAAACGTCTTTGAGAGTACTGGCGAGTAAGGTACAACCCATCTATTGTCTACGATGACTTGCTGTCCACGCAGTCTTATTTGTGCAGTGAATCCACCTTGCTGAGGAGAACGTCGACGATACAATGGATACCCATCCTCTCCTGTTATAGTCTGCTGGACATGCGCTCTCGGATATCTTTTCGTGCAGCGGTTATTTTGCATACAGGGAGAGTTGGTATTCAATGTACCACATGGACCATGCACCATTTGACTCTTTACGATATCGTGCAATATTGGATCTTCATTAGGGTCTGGAAATTCTGCACTAATTATGTTGTCGACATCGTTGGGACGTATTTTTTCCTTCAGCCACAGAAGAATGTGTGCATGGGGCAAACCACGCTTCTGCCACTCAACGCTATACATAAAGCATAGACACGCACCGAAAATATGTTCCTTTGTGAGCAAGTTGATCATTAACTTAAGTTTCAAATGGAAAACTCTAGCTATGACATCGTGTCGATCATAAGACGCTTGACCTGTGAAAAGCTCTTGGCTAACTTCGTCCCACTTAGGATTGGTGGTAAACGTTATGAAAAGGTCTGGCCGACCATACTTCCTTACATAACAAAACGCATCTTGTGTGCGCTCGTGCATGTAGCGCGGCCCAGCGGTGAAACTCGACGGCAAAATTACCAGCCGCCCCAATTCCTCAGCGTTAGCATCCTGTCGCATGGCGTCCTGCAGATCAATATAATTTTCCGCACGCAATCTTTTTTGATTTGTTCGAATGTACACCAAACGCTCTGTTTCAATCTTAGCATACATATCGACCACAAACTGATTCAAAATACCTCGAAAGCGGTGCAAATGAGCAAAACGGTTGCGTCGTATATGCAATAGGTATGAATAAAACTGCAGGGCAGATGTTTTTTTATTGTAATTTGGCGCTCCGGTAGAAGGATTGACATGGAAAACAGCAAAATTATACCCATCCTCACCGCGACAATAAATCAGTGGGTACTGCAGACTGTCATAGGCTCGATGAGTTTCGCTTATGCGTTGCAAGCGGTCGTCACGTGTGCGCAACACAATATCACGCCTATCACACTCCTGATCCACCAAAACCACGGCGACTTCGTTCGTGCTGGGAGAATTGTATCGGCCGCGATGTTCTGTTGCGGGTCGTTTGTCAGCACTGATTACAAATTTGTAATTATTGTGTTGATCTTGAGGAATGGACTCCAGTGCAGCCTTGAAGTTATTGACATATGGATTAATTTCATGGAACATGTTTTGCAGCTCGGAAATCAGGCTGCTGTTTAAATTTTGAAAATTTTGATTTCTGATGTTAGCTTGTTCGCAGTAGTCAGATACAAAGTATATTTGTAAGAACTTCGGTTCACCTGCAGGTAAAAGAGATCCTATCAAGTGATAGGCTTGACCCTGAATTTTGAAGGTTGGCATAAAAGACCCTTCTACAATTTGGTTTGCTCCAAATGAAGTCATCTGGAATGCACTGTTGTAAGAACGAATGCATTCCAAAAAATGCTTAGAATGTGGGTGATCTCCGGTCAATAGTGACTTCAAGGGTTCTGGTGGATCTTCGAAAATACTGAAACGTACCTTTCCACTTGAGCAGCATAGTCCATTCGACTCCTTTGTCCATTTAAAAGCTTGGCAATGATCACAGGCCTGAGTCATACCACCAATACCAGCAAATTCGGCATAATTAATTCCTTTGGAGTAATAAAATCCACTTCTTATTTTATTTACCCACGGAGTATGTGTGTTTCTTTGTGACGCTAGGGTCTGATGTTCTTCATTCGTTTGCTGTGATCTAACTTGCCTCATTCTTCTAGAACTTCTTGAGCTTTGAGAAAGGTTTGACCGTTTTCTCAAAGGCATATTTGTTTAAAATCAACAGTCTAGCTAAAACAAAGCGGTGAACATTGTCAATGTGAAACAATAAATCAAACAAATATATTTACCTACCTAAAACACCAATTTAAGAAAATTAAATTCAACAGCGTAACTAATAAAATTCCACTTCCTTACTGTAGGTATCAACGTAATATCAGAACAACCACTAAAACAAAAGCCTTAACGGAAATTTGTATCCACACCAACAATAAATCAAACAACAAAATTCACCTATATCGTCTTTACTTCTTGAATTCTTCAATTCTTTACTGTAGGTATCACCGCAGGTACTATAACAACCGTTAAAACAAACCTTGAACTCAATTTCTATATACAACGCTATATGTACGTCCATCAGCGCACGTCATCAGCCACCTGCGCATTTCCTCAGAAACACATTGTCGTTGTTGTGTTGATTACATTTTACATACCCATTCATGTCGCATACTTCTCTTTCGTTTCACTTAATTCGGAGAAAACACCACGCAGTTTTTTTTTACATGAACGTGCTTGTGCGATGTGTGCCACCCAACCACCCCAAAGCAGAACAACGATCAAGAACCGCGGCTGCTGATAAAGTTCGATTTGAGAAAATAAATTTATTTTTTTCGTGTTAGATTTTAGGTTGTAGCTCAGCTTCTAGAGTACATAGAAAGCTGATTGATGGCTTGAAATAACTGTGAAAGTGTTGGCTCTCCTAAGGATTTTATTTTGTTTGCATTGATTAAGAATTGTTTGAGTAATGGCGAGATGAAGGCAGTAAAGTTAGTAAAAAAAACACATTTTGGTCAAAAACGCTCCCAAAAAATAGGCTTGACAATGAAAGGAATAGCCTATGTGTTGCTCAAAATCTTAACTAACATTTCAAAAAAAGTTTCATCAAAATCTGTGCAGTAGTTTTCACGTCAACCGCGAACATAGAAAACGGCTACAGTTTTATTATATTTATATAGATAGATGACGGCGTGATGAGGCAAATAAAAAACACTTCCCGACGTCGGCTCGATTTCATCATTAGGAATTTTCTCCATATGGCCCAAATCCAAATACGCTTGCATAAACTTCTGATATTCTATTTTTAAGGCTTCATCACGTAAAAATCTACGTTCCATAGCAGAGAATCTTGACAAAGCTCCAGATATGGTATTAGCAAACTTAACATTATCTTGTCGAAAAGGAAGCTCCACCATGTACCTATTATCCGAAGTTCGAGTAAGGGTCTTAGAAAAGTGGACATCAACTTCATCTTCACCTAATGTCAAACCAAATTGATGCGGAACTTCCTCAATTTCCCAAAATGATTTCAAAATCACATCAAGGTCTATGCCTGCGTGCAACGAAACGATAGGTTTTTCTGGCAAGCAACCCGTTATAACCCATCCAAAAAGTGTCTCACGTGCAACAACCCTTCCTTCTTCATCAGAACGATGACCACCTCGCAAAATACTCCAAGCCTTGTCAGCCCCTAGCAGTACGTCAATGAGTCCTGGGGAATTGAATCCTACATCAGCTAATGGAAGGCCTTCAAGGAAAGAACAGTTGTCACAGTCGAACGAGAGCGATGGAGTTTGTGAGGTAATTTTGCTCAAAATGTAAGCCTCGATTTCAACGAAATGCGGACTAATGCGAGATTTCAAGGTTAACTTGACCGCACCTTGAGTCACGCCAGCCTCAACTGACGAAATTCCCGTTATAGGCAACCGAGCATGGGAACGATGAAGTCCAAGTCTTTTTACCAAACTATCGGTAACGAACGACACTTGGGAACCGGTATCCAAGAGAACGCGCGCGAGATGAGTCTTTCCAAGGGCATCAAACACTTTAACAACCACTGTGGGTAGTATTCCCGACGAACGCGATTCATTTTTCATATGGTTGCTTACGATCGATACAGAAGAGCTTGGAGTAGCTTCAATGACTTCGGGGCAATTGCTAGCCGAACTAGTGGGCTGATTAGCGTTATCTACGTGTACCAAACTATGATGACGAGCATTGCAAAACGAACAACGCGCCTTGACTCGACATCGTATCGATGAGTGCTTAGTTCCGAGACAGTTATAACATAATCGCTGATCCCGAGCGAAGCTGCGACGCGAACTTACCGACATTGAACCGAATTCTGGGCACTGCGGAAGATAATGTTCACCTTTGCATTTTATGCAGGATACATTTACAACGGCTAGGCTTTTAATGTTCACAGGATTTGACGCACGTGAGTTCTTTAATACCCGAGTAGATTTTGGATCACTACATTCCAAAGCACTAGAACGTTCTTCTAAGAACTCTAGAAGTTCCTTGATGGTAGCCCTATCCGAATTTGTATTATCTAGCGCCCAAGCCTTTCGAGTTTCCGAGTCAGTTTTATTTAAAAGTAAGTAAACTAGCCACGGATCTCTCCCTACTGCCTTTATCGCTTCTAGCCCACGAATAACCTCGTCCGCTTTATCAACGAGTTTGCGCAAATGAACACCATCACCCGAATTAACACATGGTAGTTTTAGAAATTGTTCAATAAGGGCATTAATTATGTAAAGAGGCTTATCGTACCGACGTTCTAGCTTCTCCCAAGCCAGGAGATAATTGGAGTCCGAAACGTTGACACCGTTCAACAAATTAAAGGCATCTTCGCGTAAGACCGATTTCAAATAGCGAAATTTTTGAGTACTGGAAAGCTTAGCGTTGCTGTCCACCGTTTGCATAAACACGTCACGAAAACCTGGCCAATCACGGTAATCACCGGAAAATGGTGTAATATGCATGGGCTGTAGCGCTACCGTCGATGCATCTCTATCGCTAGTGTTAGAGGAAATCGTCTGACCTAACCTATCCAAGATTTCAGTTTGAGAAGCAACAAGTTCTTTTAGCGAAGGGTCTGGCTCTTGAGAATTTACACAAGCCGGAGATAATAATTTGATATGCTTTAACATTGCACATTTCGCCATGATATATTTTGATTCGATTATCTCGAACTCTGCTTCAGGGTCACCGTATCCCTTCTCAGCATGAAACTCACAAAGAGCCGATTGAGTATCACAAATATCATTCCATGCCTTTTCTAATCTCTCTAACCGCACTTCCAATTCTAAAACATGAACATTTTCGGGAATGTTTTGCGCAAAAGTAAGGAGTCTAGTTATTGAACCTTTATAATGACCGCGTGTTTGTTTCAAGGCTTCCATTATATTAACAACAAGGTTCAATTACCGAACACGTGGGTTTATCACGTAAAGTCTGACACAAATCGAGCAACACCGAAATTCCAACGGCTTTCACAAAATTGAAAGATTCCAGCAAACTAAGCAACAATTATCCAACAGCATCAGCAAATCGATTCCCCAAAAGCATTCCTTGCACGCAACAAACGGGACCAATAGACAAAATTCAGATTTACGATTGATACTTATCTGTGCAGGAATCCAAGGTCAAGCAACCACCAACTAGCAAACGAAAATAATTCCAAAATATCCGGAAACTCGAAGGACCAACTTGATAATGAATAAAACTCCACGAACTGCAGCACGTTATAATTATTTATTCATTATCAATCAAAACAAAATACCGAATGGTTCGCTGGCTGTTAGTTTGGTGGCGGCTGAGATCGAAGTGAACAAAATTTCCAAGCTGCATCGCCAACAACTCGAAGCAGCAAAGAGGAATAAGAAAAATTTAAACGGTATTGCTCTCAGTAGCAAGCACAGTTGGCACACACCAAATTCAAGTTGGTGATACCAACGGCACTTGCATTAGAAAGCAGAATAAATGAAAATATGACTGAACCATAGGGTATGCTAGACACATTTGGTAATTAAAGTTAAACATTACAAATATAAGAATTATTTTATAAAATAAGAAATTGCGTTATTAAACAGCCTACAATAACTAAATACTCAAACACAAGCAGAAACACCGCCACTTAGTACGGAAGTAATTCAAACGAAAGTCGAATCCATTCACTTAAAATACTGTACAATAGAATTAAGATTTAAATAAAGAAAACAGAAGTTGTAAAAGAGAAGTTTTCTTCCGATTACCAACCAAAGTAATTGGTAATATCGGCTTACTTATACAGATCTTATCCTTTGACCTGATCCATCAGTGCGATACCTTTTATAAAAAATAATATTAACGTTTTCAATTGTACGAAAATACTTAATAAATATTTATATTCTCCAATAGATATCAATCACGTTAACCTGGATCCCGATCCAGAATTTATCGGTACTATAAGCAATGTTACATATCCTGCTGGAAGAGAAGCAATACTTGCGTGCACAGTCAGAAATCTCGGAAACAATAAGGTTGAGTACTACGCATTACTTGATTCATTTAAAAATATTGTGTTTAATTTAAAGGTAGGATGGCTACGTGCATCCGACCAAACTGTTTTGGCCTTGCAAGGCAGGGTTGTAACACATAATGCAAGGATAAGTGTAACGCATGAAAATTTTCATACGTGGAAAATCAGAATCAATAAACTGAGAGAGAGCGATAAAGGATGTTACATGTGCCAAATTAATACGAGTCCTATGAAAAAACAAATTGGATGCATAGATGTACAAGGTTTGTTTAAACATTTAAACTGTTTATTACCTACTTTAGAAAGAATCATAATTTTATATCTTTTATAAATTGGTTCCTCTTGGGGAAACCCAAAGTAGCAAAGTATCTAGACACCTTTCAAAAAATAAGGAACTTTTATTGTTTTTTGTAAGTTTTTTTTCGCGAACAAAATAATTTTGTTAAAATATTTGGTTGGATTATATCTATTGTTGGTTCAATTGTTATATGAACACTGTTCGTTTAATTTTCCAAATTATTGAGAACAATTGTTGGTATGTGTAGTGGAAAAAGGGTGTTGTTTCAAATTTTGTAATAAATTTAATTTAAATTTAGTTTTGTTTTCTGTTCTAACACGGAAACTTCATGATAAAACTATTGCTCAAGAATCTTACCCACTCAGAAATGTTCATATTTCTCCCCTGAACCCCAACCTATTTAAAATTTTAATGTTCCTTATCATTTTTTCGCTTTGATTTGAATTCGTTGAATCTTTTCTGTCGACATTCGCCGGTGAAATATTTTTTCGCCAAAAACAACAAACGAAAACAAAAAGACTTAAGGTACCTGCTTTATTCCTACGATTGAATATTTTTCAGTTTATTCCTTTACCCCCGTATTAATAAAAAAAACGCTATCCGCTCTCTAACACGTGTCTTAGCTGGAAGACGGATAGTGACCGTATCCGTTTGTTAACTTTTCTTATAAATAAACATATTCCATCTACATGTTAGCTATTCGCTCTTTATCACCTAACGCACGACCGTACTACACTACACGGAATTGTACTAAACATTCTAGTACATCTGTCATATTTCGTATTTCAACTTTCAAGCGGTAGTTGACCTCAGAAATTCACCGATTCTCTCTTGTATAATGTTCAGATTTTACGCGTCATTCGAATATTGATGTGTTGTCATCTGCACATGATTTATATTCCCAGGATATATTTAATTGTTATTCGGAATGTGGACCCAAATTTATCTACACAAATTTCCAAACCTAATTTAAAAAACAAAAACATAAGGCACTCCGGGAGTCCCGACAGAAGTTATTACTTGAACAATTACGTGTGTATTTTTCGAATCGTTAGGAGATATTTTATTGCGCAGGAAATACTTAAAATTTTTTTGGGAGTAAAAACAGCGAACAAAAACATCGACAACCATGCTCACATACAAAGTTTCATTGAGACCGGTTGAGTTTCTCAGAAAATGGACAACAGCGCCACCTATCGGGTCCAAAACTATTCTATCTTTCTAGCTGCATACAACCATGCACACAAACAAAGCTTCATTGAGATCGGTTGAGTTTCTCAAAAAAATCGACAACAGCGCCACCTATCGAGTCCAAAACTATTCTATCTTTCTAGCTGCATCCAACCATACTCACATTCAAAGTTTCATTGAGATCGGTTGAGGTTCTCAAAAAAATCGACAACAGCGCCACCTATCGGGTCCAAAACTGTCCTATCTTTCTAGCTGCATACAACCATGCACACATACAAAGTTTCCAAGAGATCGGTTGAATTTCTCAGAAAATCGACAACAGCGCCACCTATCGGGTCCAAAACTATCCTATCTTTCTAGCTGCATCCAACCATGCTCACATACAAAGTTTCATGGAGATCGGTTGAGTTTCGCAGAAAATGGACCAGAGCGCCACCTATCGGGTGTCGGTTTCTCGTCGACGATGACGCGGTGTCGTTTTAGGTAACGCGAATTCATCAAATTTTTCCCATCTAAAAGTGCCCAACGCGCCTAAAGAAGTAATAACTTCAAAAACATTGGGACATTTATGAATGATTTTAATAAGTTTAGAATGTTGTTCTTTAGTCATGTGATCTGTTCTTATATTTTTTATGTTGTTGACAAATTGTGATTGGTGTTGTTTAAGTGGAATTAAATTAAATTATTGGTTGAGTGAAACCGGGGTGGATAGACATAAAGTTTTTACTCGTATTGATGCGGATTGCACTCAATTGTTTAAGGGTGTCATGTCCTATGATCCCATTCTTAATATGACGTGGTTGGACGTAATTCTTGTTTGACCCGGTGTCGATGAGAAATTTTAAGTTCTCTCCCCTTCTAGAAATATGTTCCAAATAAGGAAGTGAAGAGGTTGCTGATCTAAAAAATAAATGTCGTCCAGCTCTTCAGGTTGGTCAAAGTCAGGCTGATCATGAGAAGCAATATAATTCATCAATGTCTGGTCATAGTTTTGGTCTTCTTGTTGTATCTCGTTTTTGTATTCTTCCGATGTCTTCTCAACCGGATCGAGCCCTACAGTGTGGTGGACTCTCTTCATTTTGTGTGGATGATGGGCCAGCCGTGAATATTGGCGTTTGTGTGGAACTTACTGTTGGTTACCCCGTAACATTTTGAGATCTCTCGAAATGGTAAACGTCCATTGCCTTCCCAGGAAGCAGCTTTGATTTGCTGGTGGTCGTTGCTGAAGACACTAGGGTGGTTGAGCATTCCGTGGGTTCTGGAGTAACTCTGGATGAAATTCAGGTCTGGGTGCTGCAATTGGTACTGGTCCTGAATATGCAAAATTGTTTTTTCCGGGGCGAAGTTGGAGGCAGTGTCTGTTGAAATGGTTCCTTGGTGCTAGCTTGCCAATTGTTTGCATGCTGAGCTCGAAAATCGACATTTTGCAATTTTATGCATAGGTGCAAGGCCTGGGGTAGGTCAGCAGCCTCACCCGAAGTAGCAATTTCACTTCGGTAGGGAGCTATGGGGGTTATATTTCCACTCCCACAATACTAGCTGCATAAGGCATACAGGAAGCAAATCGGGCGCACTTTAATACAGGTAGGGTGTTACCGAAATTTTATGGAAATCTTATAGAAGCTTTTTTTTTTTTATCCGAGGGTAGGTGAAAGTCTTCCAAAGACACTATGAGAATAGCAAGCTTGTTCTCATAGTAGTGTCAGATTTTTACTGACTAGGTTAGGTTAGGTTGAGTGGGGTTGTGAGTTCATCACAAAAAGACCAGGCACCATAGTGGGCCCATCGCCATCCCCAGGGAACCGTTACGGTTAAAAACCTAAACCAAATCGCCCAAACAATCAATTTCCCTGCAGAAATTAATAATGGTCCCAATATTGTTTGAGGAACCAACCTCCTCTAAATGATTAAAGAAGTACCTGCCAAGGTGCTTCCTTCTACTCCGAGCGATTGCTTGACACTCACATAAAATGTGGAAGATGTCTTCCGTGGCTTGTAGGTCCTCACAATACCTGCATATGTCCGAGCTAGCTAGTCCTAGTCTCATGGCATGCTTCCTTAGAAGGCAATGTCCAGAGAGTATTCCTACCGTTAATCTTAGCTTTGTTCTACTGAAGTTGATTAATTCTTCAGACTTTTTCCGGTTTAAGGTGGGCCACAGTGCCTTTGAGACCCTGTGACCATCTAGCTGTGACCATCTTGTGGCTGCTAAATGGGAAGTTTTTTCGAAAACGACCCTTCTAGCCACGGCCATTGGTGGTCTTATTCCCTCAATCATGGTGTTAGGTGGGAGCTCCGCTCCTTCCTTGGCCAGAGCGTCGGCCTTTTCATTACCTTCAATATTACGATGCCCAGGTACCCAACATAATCTGACACGGTTCTGCGAACATAATGCCTTGAGCATTGTGCGGCAATTCCTTACTAGTTCAGATTTAGTGGTATGTGACTCTAGCGCTTTAAGCGCAGCCTGACTATCAATGTAGATGGCGATATTCTTATTGGATATCGATCTCATCTCAAGTACCTCCGCAGCTTTGAGTACTGCCAGAATCTCCGCCTGGAACACACTGCATGTGTCCGGAAGTCTCAGGGCCAGATGTAAGTCCAGTTCATTGGAGAATACACCAGACCCTGTGCCCTCACTGGTTTTGGGGCCGTCAGTATATCGAGGTCTCATTTACCCTCGACACCAAGTTCCTATACCAATCCTCTCTGTCAGGGTACAACACATCATACGGTGTGTCAAAATCTAGTGTACCAAGACCTTCATCCGCCTTTTCCGGTATTTCGGAGAACGATTCCTTCAAAATACTGCTATGTCCTATCCTACTGTTCTTAAAGAGCCCAATATTAGTGAGCCGTAGCGCACTATTTCCTGCAATTGATTTTATTTGTAAGTCCAGTGGCAAAAGATGCATGAACGCTTCCAGTGCAGCCATTGGTGTGGTGCGTAAGGCACCCGTAACGGCAATACAGGCCGTTCTTTGTACCCTGGACAACATATCCCGTACAAACTTCTTGTTTGTGGCTTTCCACCAGACAAGAGCCCCATATGTAATTATGGGTCTTACTACCATTATGTATAGCCAATATAACATTGACGGCTTCATGCCCCATTTCTTTCCCGCTGTTCTCCTGCATATGAAGAGAGCATTATAAGCCTTGCGGACTTGTTCAATTCTTTAAGTATGTCATCTATGACCAGCACCCAGAGGAGGGGAGAGGTAACCCCTCCTTGCGGGGTGCCTCTAGTAACAGATTTTCTTATCGAACTGTTTCCGAGACTGGAATTGATATTTCTCGTCGAGAGCATTTCGCATAGCCAGTTGGTGATGCGTTGCTCGACATTTATCTTTTCCAAGGCGCTTTTGATTGCATCTTTCCTGACGTTATTAAAGGCACCCTCAATATCCACAAAGGCAGCTAATGCAAATTCTTTCTGGTGAAGGCTACCTTAAATTTTGCCTATTACCTCGTGTAGAGCCGTCTCTACCGATTTACCTTTCAAGTATGCATGCTGAGCATTACATAGAGTTCCGTTGCAACACTTGCTTCTTATATAAATATCGATAAGCCTTTCAAGTGTCTTGAGCAGAAATGACGACAGACTAATAGGTCTGAAGTCTTTCGCTGAAGTATGACTTGGTTTACCCGCTTTGGGTATAAAAACCACTCGTACTTCTCTCCATGCCCTGGGTACATAGCCTAATCGCAGACAGTGTGTAAAAAGATTTCCGATCATGTTCGTAACTATACCTGGAGCCCTTTGAAGCATAGCCGGCAGGATGCCATCGGGGCCAGGTGCTTTCAACGGAGCGAAGTACTTAATTGCCCATCGCAATTTCTTCCCAGTGATGACATTGTCAACAACCCTTACGTCTATTCCCGAACCAATGCCATATCCATTAGGTAATGGAGTTATTGGGGCCCTACTTCCTGGAAATTGTGCTTCCACTAGTGATTCCAGAACTTCCTCGCTGCTTTCGGCCCACGAACCGTCCGATTTCTTAATAAAGCTAGGGACAGCTGCGTCCTTGGCCAACATTTTGCGAAGTCTGGAAGCCTCGCTAGTATCAGTGATCGCCTCACAGAAAAGCTTCCAAGATTTTCTTTTGGATTGCCTGATCAAGTATTTAAACTCTCTTTTGCTTTCTATGTACAGGTCCCATGTAACGTCGTTCCCACAACTTTGGCCCTATTGTAGAAATGTCTAACTTGCCTTCTTTTGGAGCTTAACTCCTTGTTCCACCACTGAGGCTGAGATCTTTTGGTTGTCTTTCTGAGCGGGCAAACTTGTTCGTACGCCTTGCTCATTATCCTGCCTAAGTTCTCACGTCTAATGACGTTTCAATGAATGGTACTTCATTTCCTATCTGATGCCTAACTATGGATTCGTACCTATTCCAGTCAGCTTTCCTGGGGCTCCGATAGGTGATCGTAGCCTTACTGTGGAAGCCTATCTGAAAGCGAATCCACTTATGATCCGAAAGGGATGCCTCTTCTAATACCCTCCATTTCCCAATTGTGAGGGAATCAGTACAAGATGCAAGAATAATATCGAGCACCTCTTGCCTGTTCCGTACCACAAATGTTGGGGTGTTGCCTTTGTTGCATATAGTGAGTTTAGTCGATTAGATAAAATCAAAAAGACACTCACCTCTAGCATTGATGTCACTGCTTCCCCATTGCGAATGATGCGCATTAGCATCGCATCCAATGACGAAGAGCTACTTGTCCCTGGTCAGCAGCTGCCTTAAGTTACCGGGTGGCACTGACGTCGACTCGTACGGCAGATAAGCCGATATCAGGCACACCGGTTTGCCTCCCTCTCTCTCGCAAGAAATTGCGGTTAGATCTCCGTCACTGAAATTATTCAAAAGAAATGCCCTTATATTGTTTTTTAATAGGATACAAGCCCTAATTTTACCTTCGTTAGCTTTGAAGTAAAGCGTATAATCCCTGATGGAGAGCCCCTGGATCTTGTTGTTCATGTTGATCCAGGGCTCTTGTATCAGTACGGCTGCAACGTCATGCTTTATTACGTAGTTGACCAAGCACGCCGTAACGTATGGCAGCGGAACCCATACCCATGCCTTGGGCGGAGACTACTTATAGCCAACTCCGCCACGGTTACGCATTTGAGTTTGGCGCCGCTCCATACCTCGCCAACCCCCAGCACAAACTCCCTGAGGAAGCCAACAGATTCCCTGTTCCCACAAGCTACAACCTTGCGACCGCTATCCCAACCAGCGCCGTCAAAGAGAAGGTCGCAACTCTCTGCGGAAGACATTTTCTTCCACAAAGCGTCTTGAAACTTCTCCTCGACAGTTAACCACTGCTCCATGGTCAAGCGTCCGCTCGGCTCCTGCTCATTGATGATCCCGACAAGGAGCTCGTCCTTCGAGTCATAAACCGGGTGCACCACGGGCGAAGTACCAGCCTTCACCTTTTTGTCCGTACTCGGCTCAACGACATCGTCAGATCTGCCCCTTTTGCTCAGGAGGATCTCCTTGACTTTCCCCGACACGGCCTCCTCTCCCTCCTTACTGCCCTGTTTTATACTGGCTTTTGCAAGTCCACTAGTGGACGGCCGAGTATCTGCCCTGCCTACGACCGCTGTGGTTGCCGATTTGTTGGCAGCCTCAGCGACCATCGTTTCCTTGGCCCGTTCTAGCTGAGTCCTATCCCAAGCGCTAAGTGAACTAACGTCACACCCCTTGAACTGCTCTACTTTGCGCTTCGCACTCTCGACTTTACGTCGGGCATTGCGCATTAGAAGCTTGTTCAACTGGTGAGCATTTCTGTTCGTCCCTGCTTGCACGACCACGGGGGATCCGGAGGCAGCAGAGTACCTGCCTACTGCGCCTCCAGTCCCCTTCGTCGATTTGTTGCCCTTAGGGATATCAACGAGAGTACCAGCCACCTCGTTGCTATCCCTATTTACTAAGGTGAGTGTACCAGCCAAATCACCTTTGCCCTGTTCTGATTCCGTACGATCAACTTTTTAACTTTCTCCATTACGTAGTAAGAGAAAGATATTGGTTTCGTACAAAATTTCGAACTCGAGATTTTAATCAATTCTGATATTACGATGATAGAGGAACTCAAAAAAGTGGGTCACAAAATTCTGTCCGGTCGGTCCGTCTGCCCGTCCTTCCACAGGCCCACAGCCTAAACGGCTTCCCGGACTACGTTCAAACCTCGATTTGGAGCTTTTGGGCTTACAGTTCGGGAGGTGTTTTTTTTTTTTTCAAGGTAGCCTCAGTATTAATGGTACTTCCCATATAAAATGTTCGTATCAGTGTGATTTGATCGAAAACGGCTCTAACGATTTCAACCAAAATTGATATTTAAGCTTAAGTAGGTGAGGTTAGCAGGACTGCGTACCCAGTTTTTGGCCAAAAATTCGAACGGTACTTTTGAAATTTCGAAATATCTCGAAAACGGTCTACCTATACGATTGTAACAAAAATTCATTTTTAAGGTTTAAGGTGCACAAACGGACGAGTTTGGCAGGGATGCCAAAACTAGACATTGCTCTGTATAGCTCGTCTCTATAATTGCTGTCATAGGCGGCCTTAAAATCGATGAAAAGGTGGTGGGTATCGATTTGGACTTCCTGGGTTTTCTCCAAGATCGGCCGCAGTGTGAATATTTGGTCGACGGTAGACTTTCCTGGCCTGAAGCCACACTGATAAGGACCAATCATGTTGTTGACGAAAGGTTTCAGGCGTTCACAAAAACGGCAGATAAGATCTTGTAGGCGGTATTAAGAAGACTAATACCTCTGTAGTTGGCGCAATTCAGAGGGTCTCCTTTCTTGAGGATCGGGCAAACAATGCTGAGGTTCCACTCATCGGGCATACTTTCCTCCGACCATATTTTACAGATGAGTTGGTGCATGCTCCTAACCAAGTCATCGCCTGCCGCTTGGAATAGCTCGTCCGTTAGGCCATCTGCTCCAGCGGCTTTGTTGGACTTAAGCTTAGATATGGCTATCTTCACTTCGTCCAGGTCGGGTCGACGGAATTGTTGGTCTTCATCGTCCAGGTTGAATGGTTCATTCTGCCTGACAGCGGTATTTGGTTCGTCATCGCCATTAAACAGTCTGCAGAAGTAGTTCTTCCATATCTTCAGCATCGACTGTGATTCTGTTATGATGTTCCCTTGTTCGTCCTTGCAGGCTTCGGTTCGGGCTCTGTAGCCTTGGCAGGTTCTTTTTACCCTCTGGTAAAACTTCCGAACCTCATTCCTGCTATAGCATCTCTCTATTTCCTCGATAGCGCGCTTCTCGTGCTCTTTCTTTTTTCTCCTGAGAAGCCGGTGTTCGTCTCTTCTTTTCTGCGCGTAGAGCTCACGAGCAGCTGTGGTCCTTCTTTGCAGCGCCGCTTTGTATGCCTCTTGTTTCGCTGCATGTGCTTGCCGGCACTCGTCGTCGAACCAGGGGTTTCGTTGTGGTGGTCGAGTGAAACCAAGCACATCAGAGGCGGCGTCTCTGATGGCTTTTTGGCAATGTTGCCACTGGTCTTCAATGCTTGATGCTGGCTGCGTAGAACCTCTTGAGAGATTGAGAGAGACTCGATCGGAGAAGGATCTGGCAAACTCTTGCGATTTGAGACGTCCGACGTCAAACTTCCATACAGTATTTACTTGTCTTGGCGGTGTTCGGGATATCCGAAGGCGTACCTTGGCTACAACAAGGTAGTGGTCCGAGTCAATGTTGGAATCGCGTACTTGCTATGTCACCATTTCGCCCCGCGCGCCGCGAAGTCGATCAGCCTAAATCCGTTATCGGAGGTGGTGTCGTGTAGGCTGTACCTTCCGACGGTACTACCAAAGATGCACTCTCTTCCTATCTTTGCATTAAAATCACCCAGGACAATTTTAATGTCATAGTTAGGGCACTGCTCGTATGTCTTGTCTAAGAGCTCGTAGAACCCATCTTTGGTGTCGTCGTCTTTCTCCTCCGTGGGGGCATGGGCGCATATAAGGCTAATGTTGGCGAATTTAGCCTTGATGCGGATTGTCGCGTTTACACAGCTGAAACTTAAGACTTCTTGCCTAAGTCTGCCGCCAACGACGAATCCACATCCAAATAAGCGCTGTTTTTGTTGCCGATAGCAGTCGCCATAATAGATATCGCAGTTTTTCATCTTCTTCTTGCCCGGTGCATCCCATCGCACTTCTTGGATGGCGGTTAGGTCTGCTTTATAGCAGTTCAGGGCCTCCGCTAACTGTTCGGCTGCACGCGGTCTGTTAAGGGACCTAACATTCCACGTGCAGATCGGAAATTCGTTGTCCTTTGTTCGTTTGCCTGGTTCGTCAACAGTAAAATCATCCGTATCCGAGGCTTGTTGTCGTTCCGGAACTTTTATTTTTTTTTTCCGTAGTCGGGCAGTTACCCCGGCGTACAACCCGCAACCTGGAGGGCCAGGCCCTTTGTTGGACCTCTTGGACGAAAGGGGCCGGATTCCTCCGGTGTCAGTAACCCACTTCGGGGATGTGAGAGCTGCCGTTGGCCCATAAAGGGTTCACCCGCCACCATCTCTATTTCAGGACCCTGACTAGTCCTGAAAAATCCTCACTGACCTCAGCTCCAAATATGTCGGAGTAGCTCAAATAAGGTATCTGTCTGACTGTTGACGACACCGTTGATTCAGTCTATTGAATTCATCCGCCGTACGTCCTCCTTCTGAGGAGCTCATGTAAGACTTGTGAGACTCGTTCAGTCAGTCTTTCCGACAGAGCATTATAGCGTTGCTATTTTCTTCGTGTTCAACAGTCGCGCTTATAATTTCAGCAAGTCACGCCCGGATGGGCAGACCAGTGCCCGGTGGTTACCACTGGGAGGTAAAATAAGCACAGTTGATATGTATGAAAAGTTACAACAGCTGGGTACCGCCAGGTTGATGCCAATCAGCGTCTACCCGATTCATACACACCCAACCACCCCTTAGGTTTTCAAATACAAAAAGCTATTGAACTTTATTTTCTGTTCGTATTTATACAAAAGTGCATAGACGGTTTTTTAACTTAAGTGAGAGAGACTACGTTAAATTCAAAAGTTCAAATATTAAGGCGAATTCTAATTACAATTAACTATGGTGACTGGTCTAAATTGACCGCCAGATTTGAATGAATGGAAACTGAATATATGAGTTTACTACAATATTATAATTCAGATATAATTCTGATGATGACGATGATGACGGTGATGACGATGTTGATGATGATGATGTTCTGTCCCAACAGGAATAACAGTTTGAGGAACACTTTGCCTTTTACAACAAAGATTCAATCAATCAAAAAAGTTGTTAATCCAAAGTGCAAGTGAGAAACAAATTAAAAATACAAAATCGTAATGAATAATGGAATAATGGACAAAATACATATGTAATGGTGCAGCAAATATTTTAATGAAATTAACACACTAACAAGTAATGAAATAGGAAGATAGTAGGTAAGACAAGTTATACGTAAATTAATTGAAATCAAATTTGATTTAACCTGATAAACCAAACAAACTAAAAAAAACCTAAAAGCAATTGAACGAATGAATGTATTTGGATTAAATGAAATCTAAGCGTTTTGCAGAACGAAAATTAAATTTAATTATATTAATTAATTACCATGTATACATCACCCAGCATGAGGATTCTCGCCCAAATGATACCTACATATGGATATATTATATACTCCCGCTCACTTGAATAGGAACATGATTATATTGTATGTAGAATGAATGGAAAGGGCAAGCAAGAGGGCTTTGTAACATAATTAAGCCCAGCAACCCCTCGCAGATAAAAACTCTATATTTGGGTGCGTAAACTTGGCACCAGAACACTAGTCAGAACTCATGGAAATAATAAAATATTTTTTCAAATTTTATCAATTTTCAAAGTTCAATAACTTTTTTTCTTAAATTCCGAAATTTGTTTCGTGTTTAGAGAATTCCTTGGTGAAGTGCAAAAAATTTGAGAAAAAAAAAGTATTTATTTGTGAAAACTTAAAATAATTAAAAATAAAGTGCACGACACGATCCATATGGACATAGAATCCCTTATTTCTTAGTATTTTTAGCAGTTCATTTACTACGATGGACTCTAGCAGGGCGATAGAACACCACTCTGGGGGCTTTTGAGTTTTAACAGAATCATATTAAGAATACTTATATTATATTTTATATGAATTTTGGTCAAAATCGTTAGAGCGGTTTTTGTAAAATTTGTCAAACAAAACAGTACCAAATATTGCAATCTTTAATTTTAAAAATACTATTGCGTAACTATTTAGTTGATTATAAGTTATTATTCGGGATGTAAGCATTGCTTCGTTTTTAAAGTTTTATCGAAATCAAAGATGGGTTTTCGAGATATGAACAGTTTTTAAAATTAGCGTTTTCGGTGCTTCGAATTGAAAATTGAGGGCACAATAGTTTTGAAAACATCCATTTGACTCTAAGTTTGCATTTTGGTCAAAATAGTTATTGCCGTTTTCCGGTAAACTGAAAAAAACTAAATTTTAATAAATTCATTTTTTTCAAAAATCCATTGCACGATAATGTAGAGAAAAACTGATTTTGCTATTAAGTTATGGCCACATTACCTTAGAAATTAATTTCTGTTACAATCGTATAGAGCGTTTTCGAGATATGTCGAAATACAGTTGTTCGAATTTTATGCCAAAAACTGGGTATGCAATCATGGTAACCTCACCTACTTAAGCTTAAATATCAATTTTGGTTGAAATCGTTAGAGCCGTTTTCGATCAAATCAAACTGGTACAAAAATTGTATATTGGAAGTTCCATTAATATTGAGGTTACCTTGCAAACAAAAAAACACCTCCTGAACTGTAAGCCCAAAAACTCCAAATCCGAGGTTTGAACGTAATCCGGGAAGCCGTTTAGGCTGTAGGCCTGCGGAAGAATTTTGCGACCCACTTTTTTGAGTTCCTCTATCATCGTAGTATCAGAATTGATTAATATCTCGAGTTCGACATTTTGTACGAAACCAATATCTTTCTCTTACTACGTAATGGAGAAAGTTAAAAATATAGGTATTAAACTAAAATAACTTTTCAAATCTCTTACTCTAGAACCAAGTGTCCGTAACTATAAAAAACACAAAAAAATACTATTTAACATTTCACGCACGTAATTTTAATATTATATTATGAATGTGTCTATTTAAATCTTTTTTAACAGTCAGTCGATATTTTTTGGTTTTTTTGCACTCATTTTTTTATAATTGTAGATTTAGACGTTAGTATTTTTAGTTTACAGCATTTCTTATTATATCGTGGTAGGATTTCGTTGATTGGTATATAAATGTCGTTCATCGGAAACATATCTAAATATTTTTTGTAAAACGAGAACGGGTTAAGTTCTGGAACGGGTCGAACAAATCGCAAAAGTGAAAGATGTGGCAACAAAATGAACGGTTTTAATAAGCCTGATCGGTGACGAAGTATACGAACTCGTAATATATTGTGCGTACCGTTAGACACCTGTACGAGTAGCTAGAATACATGTGTTAGATTACCAAGAAATCTTAATAATCTAGAGTCGTTAGGTGTTTTAGAACGACTAAATCCTGACGAAACAATTGCTGAATATATAGCTCAACTGTGTGTGCGTCAACATGCAGTAACTTATATAAATTCAATGTCTTCTTGGATAAAGAAGTCCACTATGTCATAAAATTTGGCCCTTTTTATTTCACAAAGTTCTGCTAGCCAAACAAACACTTTGGCGAGAACTTCGGGCGACAGATTCTCGCACTAGTGTCGAATGTTGTCCTTGAGGGCTTCTAGGGTCTCCGCCTTGTTCAGGTAAACATAGGACTCTCGCCAAAACGAGAGATGAGGCGACCTGCGAACGCCACCTTCAGAATATCGGTTGTGGCTCGCGCAGTGTGTGCCGTAGCTCGATTACCATGGCCCTATAGCGAGCACCGTCCACTGTTATCGTTTGACCAGCGGCGTTCTCGAAAATAAAAATAGCCCGATGATTCCTCTAGCGTGAACAGCGCACCATGCAGTAACTTTGAGCGGGTGTAATGGCTCCTCGTGCATTACTCGTGGATTTTCGGTGCCCCAGAAGTGATAGTTTTGCTTGTTCACGTACCCGCTGAGGTGGAAAAGGTTGCGTTTGGCGGTCGACAGGCAGCAGCTGATGCACGGACTGGACTTTGTACAGTACAGTATACATACAATTCGCCTTAGGGACGACTGGCTGATGGCTGATTGCGAAGCACGCCGTCTGGTCGATGTTTCCGGCGACAGCTCGACATCCTCGTTAACAGCGGCGATAATATCGACACAGCGGGCGCTCCGGCAACTCTTGGCAACGTCTCGTGTGGTCCCGTACTCTTGAAGGTTGGTGGCCAAACGGCGCATTATTTGCGCAGTCGGTGTCGGACGGCCGTGGAATCGGCGAAAGAATTCGCGCTGCCCCAACACTACAGACGAATTGTTACGCAAAAAATAGACACGATTATTCCGCGTTCTTAGGGAGTGTATCGCTCCCTGGCTTGTTCACTTGTATTCTACATCTGTCTAGTCCACAAATGTCAAAACAGTTTGACATTGACGGCCATTTGCAAAAATAAGAGCATCTTCCAATAGGGTGATCTCTTTTGGCCCACCTTGTATAAAAATAAAGTTACGCTGTGGGAAGATAGTATTTCTTTCTTTTTAAGGTTCCGTACCCAAAGGGAAAAAACGTAACCTTATTAGTTTCGCTCGGATGTCTCTCCGTCTGTCTGTCTGTCTGTCTGTCTGTCTGTCTGTCTGTCCGAACCCACTAAGCCAATTTTGTTACCAGGTCTATCTCAAGAACCGATTGACATAGGAGGCTAAAATTTACACACAACATCCGGTATAACCTCTAGTTAAACGACAAATACCAATGGAAGGAATACATCGATTGGTTTTGGATTAATTAGTAATCTGGTGAAAAAAATATTTTCATTCGCCCAAAAAACGGTTTATTTCTTGATTCACAAAAAAATACATAAATTCCTTTTTTGTAGATCATGTTCTTATCTATATATGTGCTGAATACTGTTTTGCCGAAAAGTTAATAGTTTACAAGATATTTTCGAAAAAGATAATTTTACCATGTAAAATACGTTGCTCTCAAAACTTTTAATCTCTACTACGCAGTTGTGCACAATTGACCCCATCAAAGACAGAAGAGAGTCACTGGTGGTATACCACCAGGGTTCCCGCTTGCTAATTTCGTTGGGGAGTATAATACATTTTTTTGGGGAGTACAGAACAAAATAAAAGTAATAGTTTTTAATTGGGACAGGTCGCATACAGAATGGAAAATTGGCGTGGGTTGGGTACTAGGTAATAATTAGAAAATGAGATTCATGTGCGAGTAATTTTTGAGAGTTAAAATATTAAGTAATTAAATTAAACTAAATTGTGATGAATTCATGAAGAGGGGAAAGATTGAATGATATTATAGATTTCAAATAATATCTGATGTGTTGGACTTTAGCCAAATACGGAACCTTCGGTGCGCGAGTGACACTCGCACTAGGCCGGTTTTTTTTTTTTCAAATGTTTCTCATTTTAAGATTCTTACAACAATAAGGTCTACTATGACACACTAAACATATATCATTATGGAATGTTAAACATCGTCTAGACCAACGAAATATTTCGTAAACATATATTTATCAAATAAAATGTTATTGAAACATTTTATGAAAGATTGAGGGTGTAAGTGGCCTGTACCCTCTCACCCTAATGAGGAGGGAGAGCTAATCAGTAAATAATCCACCACATCTTTCAAGACAAATGTTTATATTTGAAACTTGTGAAACAAAAATTACTTCCCCACCCCCAAAATTGGAAACTGAGAAACATTTTATAAATGTTCCATTGGAGCACTAACATAAACGAAACATTATTATTTTAGTACCAGATATTGAAATAACAAATTATTTTTGAAGTTGTTATGTACTTCTTTAGGCGCGTTGGGCACTTTTAGATGGGAAGAAATTAGTCAATTCGCGTTACCTTTAAAACGACACCGCGTCATCGTCACCGAACAAACGACACCGCCTCATCGTCACCGAGAAACCGACACCCGATAGGTGGCGCTGTTGTCGATTTTTTTGAGAAACTCAACCGATCTAAATGAAACTTTGTTTGTGTGCATGGTTGCATGCAGCTAGAAAGAAAGGATAGTTTTGGACCCGATAGGTGGCGCTGTTGTCGATTTTTTTGAGAAACTCAACCGATCTCAATGAAACTTTGAATGTGAGTATGGTCGGATGCAGCTAGAAAGATAAGATAGTTTTGGACCCGATAGGTGGCGCTGTTGTCCATTTTCTGAGAAACTCAGCCGATCTCGATGAAACTTTGTATGTGAGCATCGTTGTATGCAGCTAGAAAGATAGGATAGTTTTGGACCCGATAGGTGGC
Source organism: Cheilosia vernalis (assembly GCA_949126925.1). NCBI lineage: Eukaryota > Metazoa > Arthropoda > Insecta > Diptera > Syrphidae > Cheilosia > Cheilosia vernalis. The sequence goes on from OX421358.1 coordinate 51,199,610, forward strand.
GCTGTTGTCGATTGTTTTGAGAAACTCAGCCGATCTCAATGAAACTTTGAATGTGAGTATGGTCGGATGCAGCTAGAAAGATAGGATAGTTTTGGACCCGATAGGTGGCGCTGTTGTCCAATTTCTGAGAAACTCAGCCGATCTCAATGAAACTTTGTATGTGTGCAGAAAAGATAGGATAGTTTTGGACCCGATAGGTGGCGCTGTTGTCGATTTTTTTGAGAAACTCAACCGATCTAAATGAAACTTTGTTTGTGTGCATGGTTGTATGCAGCTAGAAAGATAGGATAGTTTTGGACCCGATAGGTGGCGCTGTTGTCGATTTTTTTGAGAAACTCAACCGATCTCAATGAAACTTTGAATGTGTATTGTTGTATGCAGCTAGAAAGATAGGTTAGTTTTGGACCCGATAGGTGGCGCTGTTGTCGATTTTTTTGAGAAACTCAACCGATCTAAATGAAACTTTGTTTGTGTGCATGGTTGTATGCAGCTAGAAAGAAAGGATAGTTTTGGACCCGATAGGTGGCGCTGATGTCCATTTTCTGAGAAACTCAACCGATCTCAATGAAACTTTGTATGTGAGCATGGATGGGTGCAGCTAGAAAGATAGGATAGTTTTGGACCCGATAGGTGGCGCTGTTATCCATTTTCTGAGAAACTCAGCCGATCTCGATGAAACTTTGTATGTGAGCATCGTTGTATGCAGCTAGAAAGATAGGATAGTTTTGTACCCGATAGGTGGCGCTGTTTTCCATTTTCTGAGAAACTTAGCCGATCTCAATGAAACTTTGTATGTGAGCATCGTTGTATGCAGCTAGAAAGTTAGGATAGTTTTGGACCCGATGGGTGGCGCTGTTGTCCATTTTCTGAGAAACTCAACCGATCTCAATGAAACTTTGTATGTTTGCATGGATGGATGCAGCTAGAAAAATAGGATAGTTTTGGACCCGATAGGTGGCGCTGTTGTCCATTTTCTGAGAAACTCAACCGATCTCAATGAAACTTTGTATGTGAGCATGGATGGATGCAGCTAGAAAGATAGGACAGTTTTGGACCCGATAGGTGGCGCTGTTGTCCATTTTCTGAGAAACTCAGCCGATCTCGATGAAAATTTGTAGGTGAGCATCGTTGTATGCAGCTAGAAAGATAGGATAGTTTTGGACCCGATAGGTGGCGCTGTTGTCAATTTTTTTGAGAAACTCAATCGATCTCAATGAAACTTTGTATGTGTGCATGGTTGGATGCAGCTAGAAAGATAGGATAGTTTTGGACCCGATAGGTGGCGCTGTTGTCGATTTTTTTGAGAAACTCAACCGATCTCAATGAAACTTTGTATGTGAGCATCGTTGGGTGCAGCTAGAAAGATAGGATAGTTTTGGACCCGATAGGTGGCGCTGTTGTCGATTTTTTTGAGAAACTCAACCGATCTAAATGAAACTTTGTTTGTGTGCATGGTTGTATGCAGCTAGAAAGATAGGATAGTTTTGGACCCGATAGGTGGCGCTGTTGTCGATTTTTTTGAGAAACTCAGCCGATCTCAATGAAACTTTGAATGTGAGTATAGTCGGATGCAGCTAGAAAGATAGGATAGTTTTGGACCCGATATGTGGCGCTGTTGTCCAATTTCTGAGAAACTCAACCTATCTCAATGAGGCTTTGTATGTGTGCAGAAAAGATAGGATAGTTTTGGACCCGATAGGTGGCGCTGTTGTCCATTTTCTGAGAAACTCAGCCGATCTCAATGAAACTTTGTTTGTGTGCATGGTTGTATGCAGCTAGAAAGATAGGATAGTTTTGGACCCGATAGGTGGCGATGTTGTCGATTTTTTTGAGAAACTCAACCGATCTCAATGAAACTTTGAATGTGTATTGTTGTATGCAGCTAGAAAGATAGGTTAGTTTTGGACCCGATAGGTGGCGCTGTTGTTGATTTTTTTGAGAAACTCAGCCGATCTCAATGAAACTTTGTATGTGAGCATCGTTGGATGCAGCTAGAAAGATAGGATAGTTTTGGAAACGATAGGTGGCGCTGTTGTCGATTTTTTTGAGAAACTCAACCGATCTCAATGAAACTTTGTATGTGAGTATGGTTGGATGCAGCTAGAAAGATAGTATAGTTTTGGACCCGATAGGTGGTGCTGTAGTCCATTTTCTGAGAAACTCAGCCGATCTCAATGAAACTTTGTATGTGTGCATGGTTATATGCAGCTAGAAAGATAGGATAGTTTTGGACCCGATGGGTGGCGCTGTTGTCCATTTTATGAGAAACTCAACCGATCTCAATGAATCTTTGTATGTGAGCATGGATGGATGCAGCTACAAAGATTGGATAGTTTTGGTCCCGATAGGTGGCGCTGTTGTCCATTTTATGAGAAACGCAACAGATCTCACTGAAACTTTGAATGTGAGCATGGTCGGATGCAGCTAGAAAGATAGGATAGTTTTGGACCCGATGGGTGGCGCTGTTGTCCATTTTCTGAGAAACTCAACCGATCTCAATGAAACTTTGTATGTTTGCATGGTTGGATGCAGCTAGAAAGATAGGATAGTTTTGGACCCGATAGGTGGCGCTGTTGTCGATTTTTTTGAGAAACTCAACCGATCTCAATGAAACTTTGTATGTGAGCATCGTTGGATGCAGCTAGAAAGATAGGATAGTTTTGGACCCGATAGGTGGCGCTGTTGTCGATTTTTTTGAGAAACTCAATCGATCTCAATGAAACTTTGTATGTGCGCATGGTTGGATGCAGTTAGAAATATAGGATAGTTTTGGACCCGATAGGTGGCGCTGTTGTCCATTTTCTGAGAAACTCAACCGATCTCAATGAAACTTTGTATGTGAGCATCGTTGTATGCAGCTAGAAAGTTAGGATAGTTTTGGACCCGATAGGTGGCGCTGTTGTCGATTTTTTTGAGAAACTCAACCGATCTCAATGAAACTTTTTATGTGATTATCGTTGGATGCAGCTAGAAAGATAGGATAGTTTTGGACCCGATAGGTGGCGCTGTTGTCGATTTTTTTGAGAAACTCAACCGATCTCAATGAAACTTTGTATGTGCGCATGGTTGGATGCAGTTAGAAATATAGGATTGTTTTGGACCCGATAGGTGGCGCTGTTGTCGATTTTTTTGAGAAACTCAACCGATCTCAATGAAACTTTGTATGTGTGCATGGTTGTATGCAGCTAGAAAGTTAGGATAGTTTTGGACCCGATAGGTGGCGCTGTTGTCGATTTTTTTGAGAAACTCAACCGATCTCAATGAAACTTTGTATGTGATTATCGTTGGATGCAGCTAGAAAGATAGGATAGTTTTGGACCCGATAGGTGGCGCTGTTGTCCAATTTCTGAGAAACTCAACCGATCTCAATGAGACTTTGTATGTGTGCAGAAAAGATAGGATAGTTTTGGACCCGATAGGTGGCGCTGTTGTCCATTTTCTGAGAAACTCAGCCGATCGCGATTAAACTTTGTATGTGAGCATCGTTGTATGCAGCTAGAAAGATAGGATAGTTTTGGACCCGATAGGTGGCGCTGTTGTCGATTGTTTTGAGAAACTCAGCCGATCTCAATGAAACTTTGAATGTGAGTATGGTCGGATGCAGATAGAAAGATAGGATAGTTTTAGACCCGATAGGTGGCGCTGTTGTCCAATTTCTGAGAAACTCAGCCGATCTCAATGAAACTTTGTATGTGTGCAGAAAAGATAGGATAGTTTTGGACCCGATAGGTGGCGCTGTTGTCGATTTTTTTGAGAAACTCAACCGATCTAAATGAAACTTTGTTTGTGTGCATGGTTGTATGCAGCTAGAAAGATAGGATAGTTTTGGACCCGATAGGTGGCGCTGTTGTCGATTTTTTTGAGAAACTCAACCGATCTCAATGAAACTTTGAATGTGTATTGTTGTATGCAGCTAGAAAGATAGGTTAGTTTTGGACCCGATAGGTGGCGCTGTTGTCGATTTTTTTGAGAAACTCAACCGATCTAAATGAAACTTTGTTTGTGTGCATGGTTGTATGCAGCTAGAAAGAAAGGATAGTTTTGGACCCGATAGGTGGCGCTGATGTCCATTTTCTGAGAAACTCAACCGATCTCAATGAAACTTTGTATGTGAGCATGGATGGGTGCAGCTAGAAAGATAGGATAGTTTTGGACCCGATAGGTGGCGCTGTTGTCCATTTTCTGAGAAACTCAACCGATCTCGATGAAACTTTGTATGTGAGCATCGTTGTATGCAGCTAGAAAGTTAGGATAGTTTTGGACCCGATAGGTGGCGCTGTTGTCGATTTTTTTGAGAAACTCAACCGATCTAAATGAAACTTTGTTTGTGTGCATGGTTGTATGCAGCTAGAAAGATAGGATAGTTTTGGACCCGATAGGTGGCGCTGTTGTCGCTGTTTTGAGAAACTCACCCGATCTCAATGAAACTTTGTTTGTGTGCAGGTTGTATGCAGCTAGAAAGATAGGATAGTTTTGGACCCGATGGGTTACGCTGTTGTCCATTTTCTGAGAAACTCAACCGATCTCAATGAATCTCTGTATGTGAGCATGGATGGATGCAGCTACAAAGATGGGATAGTTTTGGTCCCGATAGGTGGCGCTGTTGTCCATTTTATGAGAAACGCAACAGATCTCACTGAAACTTTGTATGTGAGCATGGATGGGTGCAGCTAGAAAGATAGGATAGTTTTGGACCCGATAGGTGGCGCTGTTGTCCATTTTCTGAGAAACTCAGCCGATCTCAATGAAACTTTGTATGTGAGCATCGTTGGATGCAGCTAGAAAGATAGGATAGTTTTGGAAACGATAGGTGGCGCTGTTGTCGATTTTTTTGAGAAACTCAACCGATCTCAATGAAACTTTGTATGTGAGTATGGTTGGATGCAGCTAGAAAGATAGTATAGTTTTGGACCCGATAGGTGGTGCTGTTGTCCATTTTCTGAGAAACTCAGCCGATCTCAATGAAACTTTGTATGTGTGCATGGTTATATGCAGCTAGAAAGATAGGATAGTTTTGGACCCGATGGGTGGCGCTGTTGTTCATTTTCTGAGAAACTCAACCGATCTCAATGAATCTTTGTATGTGAGCATGGATGGATGCAGCTACAAAGATTGGATAGTTTTGGTCCCGATAGGTGGCGCTGTTGTCCATTTTATGAGAAACGCAACAGATCTCACTGAAACTTTGTATGTGAGCATGGTCGGATGCAGCTAGAAAGATAGGATAGTTTTGGACCCGATGGGTGGCGCTGTTGTCCATTTTCTGAGAAACTCAACCGATCTCAATGAAACTTTATATGTTTGCATGGTTGGATGCAGCTAGAAAGATAGGATAGTTTTGGACCCGATAGGTGGCGCTGTTGTCGATTTTTTTGAGAAACTCAACCGATCTCAATGAAACTTTGTATGTGAGCATCGTTGGATGCAGCTAGAAAGATAGGATAGTTTTGGACCCGATAGGTGGCGCTGTTGTCGATTTTTTTGAGAAACTCAACCGATCTAAATGAAACTTTGTTTGTGTGCATGGTTGTATGCAGCTAGAAAGATAGGATAGTTTTGGACCCGATAGGTGGCGCTGTTGTCGATTTTTTTGAGAAACTCAGCCGATCTCAATGAAACTTTGAATGTGAGTATGGTCGGATGCAGCTAGAAAGATAGGATAGTTTTGGACCCGATAGGTGGCGCTGTTGTCCAATTTCTGAGAAACTCAACCGATCTCAATCAATCTTTGTATGTGAGCATGGATGGATGCAGCTACAAAGATTGGATAGTTTTGGTCCCGATAGGTGGCGCTGTTGTCCATTTTATGAGAAACGCAACAGATCTCACTGAAACTTTGTATGTGAGCATGGTCGGATGTAGCTAGAAAGATAGGATAGTTTTGGACCCGATAGGTGGCGCTGTTGTCCAATTTCTGAGAAACTCAGCCGATCTCAATGAAACTTTGTATGTGAGCATCGTTGGATGCAGCTAGAAAGATAGGATAGTTTTGGAAACGATAGGTGGCGCTGTTGTCGTTTTTTTTGAGGAACTCAATCGACCTCAATGAAACTTTGTTTGTGTGCATGGTTGTATGCAGCTAGAAAGATAGGATAGTTTTGGACCCGATAGGTGGCGCTGTTGTCGCTGTTTTGAGAAACTCACCCGATCTCAATGAAACTTTGTTTGTGTGCATGGTTGTATGCAGCTAGAAAGATAGGATAGTTTTGGACCCGATGGGTGGCGCTGTTGTCCATTTTCTGAGAAACTCAACCGATCTCAATGAATCTTTGTATGTGAGCATGGATGGATGCAGCTACAAAGATTGGATAGTTTTGGTCCCGATAGGTGGCGCTGTTGTCCATTTTATGAGAAACGCAACAGATCTCACTGAAACTTTGTATGTGAGCATGGTTGGATGCAGCTAGAAAGATAGGATAGTTTTGGACCCGATAGGTGGGGCTGTTGTCGGTTTTTATGAGAAACTCAACCGATCTCAATGAAACTTTGTATGTTTATTGTTGTATGCAGCTAGAAAGATGGGTTAGTTGTGGTCCCGATAGGTGGCGCTGTTGTCCATTTTATGAGAAACGCAACAGATCTCACTGAAACTTTGTATGTGAGCATGGTCGGATGCAGCTAGAAAGATAGGATAGTTTTGGACCCGATAGGTGGCGCTGTTGTCCAATTTCTTAGAAACTCAGCCGATCTCAATGAAACTTTGTATGTGAGCATCGTTGGATGCAGCTAGAAAGATAGGATAGTTTTGGAAACGATAGGTGGCGCTGTTGTCGTTTTTTTTGAGGAACTCAATCGACCTCAATGAAACTTTGTTTGTGTGCATGGTTGTATGCAGCTAGAAAGATAGGATAGTTTTGGACCCGATAGGTGGCGCTGTTGTCGCTGTTTTGAGAAACTCACCCGATCTCAATGAAACTTTGTTTGTGTGCATGGTTGTATGCAGCTAGAAAGATAGGATAGTTTTGGACCCGATGGGTGGCGCTGTTGTCCATTTTCTGAGAAACTCAACCGATCTCAATGAATCTTTGTACGTGAGCATGGATGGATGCAGCTACAAAGATTGGATAGTTTTGGTCCCGATAGGTGGCGCTGTTGTCCATTTTATGAGAAACGCAACAGATCTCACTGAAACTTTGTATGTGAGCATGGTTGGATGCAGCTAGAAAGATAGGATAGTTTTGGACCCGATAGGTGGGGCTGTTGTCGGTTTTTTTGAGAAACTCAACCGATCTCAATGAAACTTTGTATGTTTATTGTTGTATGCAGCTAGAAAGATGGGTTAGTTGTGGACCCGATAGGTGGCGCTGTTGTCGATTTTTTTGAAAATCTCAACCGATCTCAATGAAACTTGGAATGTGAGTATGGTTGGATGCAGCTAGAAAGATAGTATAGTTTTGGACCCGATAGGTGGTGCTGTTGTCCGTTTTCTGAGAAACTCAGCCGATCTCAATGAAACTTTGTATGTGTGCATGGTTATATGCAGCTGGAAAGATAGGATAGTTTTGGACCCGATAGGTGGCGCTGTTGTCGATTTTTTTGAGGAACTCAACCGATCTCAATGAAACTTTGAATGTGAGTATGGTTGGATGCAGCTAGAAAGATAGTATAGTTTTGGACCCGATAGGTGGTGCTGTTGTCCATTTTCTGAGAAACTCAGCCGATCTCAATGAAACTTTGTATGTGAGCATGGTTGTATGCAGCTAGAAAGATAGGATAGTTTTGGACCCGAAAGGTTTTTTTTTTGTTTTATCCGAGGGTAGGTGAAAATCTTCCAAAGACAGTATAAGAATAGCAAGCTTGTTCTCATAGTAGCGTCAGATTTTTACTGACTAAAAACACCACCCTTCTAAAGATTGTTAGATACTGCAACTAAGATATAACTTATCAAGCAATTTTTCTATCATTTTCAACTTTTGACAGGTAACTTTCCAATGAAAGATCCTGCGTGTTCCGCAAATTAAACGCGGTTAATCTTATCTTGCCAAGTCGAACGGTTTCGTTCTTTGTAGTCGGCGCAATAAATTGCTCTCGTCCAAGATTTGTCGGACTGTATTGTTGATATGTCCGATTAGTCGTTTCTATGCTTTCTCGCGAAGCTTCTAGTTTCAGCTTCGATTGTTGGAATTCCGAGATCTCTGTGGATATCTTCGTTTCTAATATACCATGGTGCTTGAACAATTTCTCTAAGCACTTTATTTTGAAAAGTTTGTAGAATATTGGCATTTGTTTTCTTGGTACAACCCCAAAGTTGTATACCGTAGGTCGACACCGGCTTTAGCACTTGCTTGTATAAAAGCAGTTTGTTCTCAGTACTGAGCTGGGAATGTTTTCCGAGTAACCAGTACATTTCTCTATATTTGATATCGAGTTCTTTACGTTTCATTTTCACGTGCGAACTCCATTTCAGCTTTGCGTCGAGTGTCATTCCCAGGTATTTGGTCATTAGTTTTCTTATAGGTGAAATTCACAGATTTAGTTTCGTTGAGGGCGATCCGCCAGTTCCTTTTCCATTCATTTACCTTATTCACTGCGGTTTGCAGTTTTGTAGTCGCTTCTTCGATTGTATTACCTACTGCTAGGATAGCTGTGTCGTCGGCGAACGTAGCAAGGGTAGTGCCATCTTCCCTTGGAATATCGCGAGTATATAACAAATAGAGAAGCGGACCAAGGACGCTTCCTTGCGGCACCCCGGCCGAAATTTCTTTTAGCTCCGAGTATTCGTTTCCATTTCTAACACGGAAGAATCTATTCCCGAGATATGATTCTAAAATATGATATAGGCTTGCGGGGAGAACTTGTCGTAATTTAAATTTCAAGCCGTCGTGTCACACCTTATCAAAGGCTTGTGAGACGTCAAGGAATACGCTTGAGCAAATCTTTTTCTCTTCAAATGCTTTCTCGATTACGTCAGTAGTTCTACATATGTACTTATATATATAACCGGTTGTAGGCGCCTAAGCAATATTCTCTCGAAGACTTTGGAAATGACTGGAAGAAGGGAAATCGGTCTATACGATTTTACTTCATTTGGCGGTTTTCCTGGTTTTAAAACCATTATGACCTCCGCGACTTTCCATTGACTCGGCACGTGTTTTAGTCTGAGCGCGGCATTTATAATATGAAGAAGCTTAATTAATGCTTTCCTTGGTAGAACTTTCAGAACTTCTCCGGTGATCAAATTTTAACGCCCTATTCTGCCCTATTAGTATTGTCGTGGATCGCTTGGCCATCGTACGGTTTAAAAGTTTCTTCTAGATGAGCGGCAAAAACGTCCGCTTTTTCCTTATCTTCTTTTGCCCATTCATTTCGATTTATTCTAATTGCCGGCGCGGGTATCATGGTCCTTTTGGTGCCTTTTACAGCTTTCCAAAGTGAATAATTGGAATCTTTTTTCGCTGTTAAACTTTCAAGGTAAGAACCTATCGCACGATTTTTAAAATCCTTAATAACTGTTTTCAACAAATTGCACAACTAATTCAAATGTGCTTTATGTTGCGGAGCGCGACTCTGTTGCCATTTCTTACGCGCCTTCCTTTTTTCGTTGACCAATTCTTTTATTTCGGGTGGATATCGTAGCCCGTATTTGGCCGGCGTTTTCCTTAAGTGGAACACTCAGTTCAACATTCTCTTCTATTTCGCTCCTAAAGCCTTCCCAGTTATTGTTTCTACCAGTTAATCTCGCTGGCTCTAGGTTATTGGCTAGTTTTACACTCAATGTTAAAATAACCGGTGAGTGGTCAGATGATAGATCAAAGCTCTCTTCAACTTTAATGTGGTTGGTAGGTATTCCTTTCACGACGAAGAAATCTATCAGATCAGGTAGTTTTGAAGTATCAGTTGGCCAGTAGGTCGGTTTGCCCGTCGAGTGGAAATCGCAACTGTATTCCATACCTGCCCCATAGAGCATTCTACCTTTTCGCGAGATGTATCTGGAGCCCCAGAACGTGTGCTATGCGTTAAAATCGCCGCCAATAATGAAATTTGGTTTGAGCGATTTAAGCAGGTTAGTATAATCACTTTTTTCAAGCGCGGAACGCGGTGGACAGTAGATAGACGAAATTCTAAAAGTACGCTGACTAATTTTAACTCGAATCGTGCACAGTTGCATAGTTTCAAGCTCTATCTTCAGGTCTTCGTATTGTTCAATGCAGTCTTTAATAAGCAATGATGATCCACCTCTGGCGTTTCCTGATGGGTGACAAGCGTGGAAATCATTATAGCCTTGCATTTTTTATTTCGATCCCTTTTTCACGTGAGTTTCAGAAATCAAGCAAATGTCAATATCATTCTCGCGTATGAATATTTCCAATTCGCCGAGTTTTTGTAAAAGCCCGTTTGCATTCCAAGTGCATATTTTTAACATTGCTTTTTCGTTCATGTTATTTTTGAAGCACGCGTTTTCCGTGAATTATTTTCGAGCTTAACCAAGCGATCGAGAATAATTTTGTTTATTTTGCATTGTTCTTCAAGTTTCTCGAGAATAACTGAGAAAACATGAGAAACAGGGTCCGGCGAAGTTTCAACGTTTTTCGCTCCTTCGAATGCCGCGGCCTGAGCATAGGTCTGCATTCTGGCCATTCGAGGGCCACTATTCGATGGCTTTCCTGATGGTAGCTTTTCAGTAGCGTTTCTTTTGACAACAGAGGTCGAGGGCCTTTCTATTGTTTCTCTTTCTGTTGTCTCTCTTTCTCTGACAATGTTACGCTTTTGAACCGGAGGTTTTATATTGCCTACAACCTCCTGGGCGGTCCTACGCTTTGTCTTGGTAAGCGACTTTGTTTTTCTATTTTGCGTTTTGAGGAGCACATCTCTCCGTTTTTGCAACTCCTTAGCTACTTCACAGCCTCTATAATTCAAACAATTAGCACAGGTAGCGGAGGATTGTTTATTTGCTCCACAGTCTTGGGAGAAATGACTTCCGGCGCATTTTACACATCGCGGTTCTTTTTTGCAATACATTTGCGTATGATTGAATTCTTGGCAACGTTTGCATTGTGGAATTGTTTTCAAATTTCTGCGCATGGGATCGATTTTTACTAGGTCTTTTCTTAGGGACCCGATTCGTTTCGCGTGCTAGCTCTTCTTCGTCAGTGTGGCATTCCTGACTAGGCAAGCGTGGTGGAGTACATTCGCGTTCTTTCTGAGAATTAGTGTTCCTTAGAACATTATTTTCTTCCTTCAACGGTTCAATCTCTTTCTTAAGAGCTTGATAGAGTAGATCTATTTCCTTAGGCTTGATTCAGAGTGTTTTAATTTATTCCTCAGAACTTATATCTTTAACTGAGTCCCGTTTTTCACGCGCTGGCGCTCCCGGCGGACTTCATTCCCGGGGTTGTTCGATCTTGATGGAGGCGATCGAGATACCCTTGAACTTTTAATAAAAGGGTTAATGGATTGCAATAAGCGGCTCTCCCCAGAATCCGTAGAGCCGACCTCCGAAGAGGGTGGATTTTCCAGTAAAGCTGGACTGCCACCTGGGGTAATTAATCTTTTCGTTTTGTTCATTGCATTTTTTGTATACACTACACGCTCGGTATACGGAGGTTGGATTTTATTCGCCTCTTACGACAGGCATGCCTACCTCGGGTAAATTCTAACCCTTACCCGAAGGGGGAGACCCGATAGGTGGCGCTGTTGTCCATTTTCTGAGAAACTCAGCCGATCTCAATGAAACTTTGTATGTGAGCATTCCTGTATGCAGCTAGAAAGAAAGGATAGTTTTGGACCTGATGGGTGGCGCTGTTGTCCATTTTCTGAGAAACTCAGCCGATCTCAATGAAACTTTGTATGTGAGCATTCCTGTATGCAGCTAGAAAGAAATGATAGTTTTGGACCTGATGGGTGGCGCTGTTGTCCATTTTCTGAGAAACTCAACCGATCTCAATGAAACTTTGTATGTGAGCATGGATGGATGCAGCTAGAACAATTAGATAGTTTTGGACCCGATAGGTGCCGCTGTTGTCGATTTTTTTGAAAAACTCAACCGATCTCAATAAAACTTTGAATGTGAGCATCGTTGGATGCAGCTAGAAAGAAAGGATTGTTTTGGACCCGATAGGTGGCGCTGTTGTCCATTTTCTGAGAAACTCGGCCGATCTCAATGAAACTTTGTATGTGAGCATCGTTGTATGCAGCTAGAAAGAAAGGATAGTTTTGGACCTGATGGGTGGCGCTGTTGTCCATTTTCTGAGAAACTCAACCGATCTCAATGAAACTTTGTATGTGAGCATGGATGGATGGATGCAGCTAGAAAAATAGGATAGTTTTGGACCCGATAGGTGGTGCTGTAGTCCATTTTCTGAGAAACTCAGCCGATCTCAATGAAACTTTGTATGTGAGCATTCCTGTATGCAGCTAGAAAGAAAGGATAGTTTTGGACCTGATGGGTGGCGCTGTTGTCCATTTTCTGAGAAACTCAGCCGATCTCAATGAAACTTTGTATGTGAGCATTCCTGTATGCAGCTAGAAAGAAATGATAGTTTTGGACCCGATAGGTGGCGCTGTTGTTGATTTTTTTGAGAAACTCAGCCGATCTCAATGAAACTTTGTATGTGAGCATCGTTGGATGCAGCTAGAAAGATAGGATAGTTTTGGAAACGATAGGTGGCGCTGTTGTCGATTTTTTTGAGAAACTCAACCGATCTCAATGAAACTTTGTATGTGAGTATGGTTGGATGCAGCTAGAAAGATAGTATAGTTTTGGACCCGATAGGTGGTGCTGTAGTCCATTTTCTGAGAAACTCAGCCGATCTCAATGAAACTTTGTATGTGTGCATGGTTATTTGCAGCTAGAAAGATAGGATAGTTTTGGACCCGATGGGTGGCGCTGTTGTCCATTTTCTGAGAAACTCAACCGATCTCAATGAATCTTTGTATGTGAGCATGGATGGATGCAGCTACAAAGATTGGATAGTTTTGGTCCCGATAGGTGGCGCTGTTGTCCATTTTATGAGAAACGCAACAGATCTCACTGAAACTTTGAATGTGAGCATGGTCGGATGCAGCTAGAAAGATAGGATAGTTTTGGACCCGATGGGTGGCGCTGTTGTCCATTTTCTGAGAAACTCAACCGATCTCAATGAAACTTTGTATGTTTGCATGGTTGGATGCAGCTAGAAAGATAGGATAGTTTTGGACCCGATAGGTGGCGCTGTTGTCGATTTTTTTGAGAAACTCAACCGATCTCAATGAAACTTTGTATGTGAGCATCGTTGGATGCAGCTAGAAAGATAGGATAGTTTTGGACCCGATAGGTGGCGCTGTTGTCGATTTTTTTGAGAAACTCAATCGATCTCAATGAAACTTTGTATGTGCGCATGGTTGGATGCAGTTAGAAATATAGGATAGTTTTGGACCCGATAGGTGGCGCTGTTGTCCATTTTCTGAGAAACTCAACCGATCTCAATGAAACTTTGTATGTGAGCATCGTTGTATGCAGCTAGAAAGTTAGGATAGTTTTGGACCCGATAGGTGGCGCTGTTGTCGATTTTTTTAAGAAACACAACCGATCTCAATGAAACTTTGTATGTGATTATCGTTGGATGCAGCTAGAAAGATAGGATAGTTTTGGACCCGATAGGTGGCGCTGTTGTCGATTTTTTTGAGAAACTCAATCGATCTCAATGAAACTTTGTATGTGCGCATGGTTGGATGCAGTTAGAAATATAGGATTGTTTTGGACCCGATAGGTGGCGCTGTTGTCGATTTTTTTGAGAAACTCAACCGATCTCAATGAAACTTTGTATGTGTGCATGGTTGTATGCATCTAGAAAGATAGGATAGTTTTGGACCCGATAGGTGGCGCTGTTGTCCAATTTCTGAGAAACTCAACCGATCTCAATGAGACTTTGTATGTGTGCAGAAAAGATAGGATAGTTTTGGACCCGATAGGTGGCGCTGTTGTCCATTTTCTGAGAAACTCAGCCGATCGCGATTAAACTTTGTATGTGAGCATCGTCGTATGCAGCTAGAAAGATAGGATAGTTTTGGACCCGATAGGTGGCGCTGTTGTCGATTGTTTTGAGAAACTCAGCCGATCTCAATGAAACTTTGAATGTGAGTATGGTCGGATGCAGATAGAAAGATAGGATAGTTTTAGACCCGATAGGTGGCGCTGTTGTCCAATTTCTGAGAAACTCAGCCGATCTCAATGAAACTTTGTATGTGTGCAGAAAAGATAGGATAGTTTTGGACCCGATAGGTGGCGCTGTTGTCGATTTTTTTGAGAAACTCAACCGATCTAAATGAAACTTTGTTTGTGTGCATGGTTGTATGCAGCTAGAAAGAAAGGATAGTTTTGGACCCGATAGGTGGCGCTGATGTCCATTTTCTGAGAAACTCAACCGATCTCAATGAAACTTTGTATGTGAGCATGGATGGGTGCAGCTAGAAAGATAGGATAGTTTTGGACCCGATAGGTGGCGCTGTTGTCCATTTTCTGAGAAACTCAACCGATCTCGATGAAACTTCGTATGTGAGCATCGTTGTATGCAGCTAGAAAGTTAGGATAGTTTTGGACCCGATAGGTGGCGCTGTTGTCGATTTTTTTGAGAAACTCAACCGATCTAAATGAAACTTTGTTTGTGTGCATGGTTGTATGCAGCTAGAAAGATAGGATAGTTTTGGACCCGATAGGTGGCGCTGTTGTCGCTGTTTTGAGAAACTCACCCGATCTCAATGAAACTTTGTTTGTGTGCAGGTTGTATGCAGCTAGAAAGATAGGATAGTTTTGGACCCGATGGGTTACGCTGTTGTCCATTTTCTGAGAAACTCAACCGATCTCAATGAATCTCTGTATGTGAGCATGGATGGATGCAGCTACAAAGATGGGATAGTTTTGGTCCCGATAGGTGGCGCTGTTGTCCATTTTATGAGAAACGCAACAGATCTCACTGAAACTTTGTATGTGAGCATGGATGGGTGCAGCTAGAAAGATAGGATAGTTTTGGACCCGATAGGTGGCGCTGTTGTCCATTTTCTGAGAAACTCAGCCGATCTCAATGAAACTTTGTATGTGAGCATCGTTGGATGCAGCTAGAAAGATAGGATAGTTTTGGAAACGATAGGTGGCGCTGTTGTCGATTTTTTTGAGAAACTCAACCGATCTCAATGAAACTTTGTATGTGAGTATGGTTGGATGCAGCTAGAAAGATAGTATAGTTTTGGACCCGATAGATGGTGCTGTTGTCCATTTTCTGAGAAACTCAGCCGATCTCAATGAAACTTTGTATGTGTGCATGGTTATATGCAGCTAGAAAGATAGGATAGTTTTGGACCCGATGGGTGGCGCTGTTGTTCATTTTCTGAGAAACTCAACCGATCTCAATGAATCTTTGTATGTGAGCATGGATGGATGCAGCTACAAAGATTGGATAGTTTTGGTCCCGATAGGTGGCGCTGTTGTCCATTTTATGAGAAACGCAACAGATCTCACTGAAACTTTGTATGTGAGCATGGTCGGATGCAGCTAGAAAGATAGGATAGTTTTGGACCCGATGGGTGGCGCTGTTGTCCATTTTCTGAGAAACTCAACCGATCTCAATGAAACTTTATATGTTTGCATGGTTGGATGCAGCTAGAAAGATAGGATAGTTTTGGACCCGATAGGTGGCGCTGTTGTCGATTTTTTTGAGAAACTCAACCGATCTCAATGAAACTTTGTATGTGAGCATCGTTGGATGCAGCTAGAAAGATAGGATAGTTTTGGACCCGATAGGTGGCGCTGTTGTCGATTTTTTTGAGAAACTCAACCGATCTAAATGAAACTTTGTTTGTGTGCATGGTTGTATGCAGCTAGAAAGATAGGATAGTTTTGGACCCGATAGGTGGCGCTGTTGTCGATTTTTTTGAGAAACTCAGCCGATCTCAATGAAACTTTGAATGTGAGTATGGTCGGATGCATCTAGAAAGATAGGATAGTTTTGGACCCGATAGGTGGCGCTGTTGTCCAATTTCTGAGAAACTCAACCGATCTCAATCAATCTTTGTATGTGAGCATGGATGGATGCAGCTACAAAGATTGGATAGTTTTGGTCCCGATAGGTGGCGCTGTTGTCCATTTTATGAGAAACGCAACAGATCTCACTGAAACTTTGTATGTGAGCATGGTCGGATGTAGCTAGAAAGATAGGATAGTTTTGGACCCGATAGGTGGCGCTGTTGTCCAATTTCTGAGAAACTCAGCCGATCTCAATGAAACTTTGTATGTGAGCATCGTTGGATGCAGCTAGAAAGATAGGATAGTTTTGGAAACGATAGGTGGCGCTGTTGTCGTTTTTTTTGAGGAACTCAATCGACCTCAATGAAACTTTGTTTGTGTGCATGGTTGTATGCAGCTAGAAAGATAGGATAGTTTTGGACCCGATAGGTGGCGCTGTTGTCGCTGTTTTGAGAAACTCACCCGATCTCAATGAAACTTTGTTTGTGTGCATGGTTGTATGCAGCTAGAAAGATAGGATAGTTTTGGACCCGATGGGTGGCGCTGTTGTCCATTTTCTGAGAAACTCAACCGATCTCAATGAATCTTTGTATGTGAGCATGGATGGATGCAGCTACAAAGATTGGATAGTTTTGGTCCCGATAGGTGGCGCTGTTGTCCATTTTATGAGAAACGCAACAGATCTCACTGAAACTTTGTATGTGAGCATGGTTGGATGCAGCTAGAAAGATAGGATAGTTTTGGACCCGATAGGTGGGGCTGTTGTCGGTTTTTATGAGAAACTCAACCGATCTCAATGAAACTTTGTATGTTTATTGTTGTATGCAGCTAGAAAGATGGGTTAGTTGTGGTCCCGATAGGTGGCGCTGTTGTCCATTTTATGAGAAACGCAACAGATCTCACTGAAACTTTGTATGTGAGCATGGTCGGATGCAGCTAGAAAGATAGGATAGTTTTGGACCCGATAGGTGGCGCTGTTGTCCAATTTCTTAGAAACTCAGCCGATCTCAATGAAACTTTGTATGTGAGCATCGTTGGATGCAGCTAGAAAGATAGGATAGTTTTGGAAACGATAGGTGGCGCTGTTGTCGTTTTTTTTGAGGAACTCAATCGACCTCAATGAAACTTTGTTTGTGTGCATGGTTGTATGCAGCTAGAAAGATAGGATAGTTTTGGACCCGATAGGTGGCGCTGTTGTCGCTGTTTTGAGAAACTCACCCGATCTCAATGAAACTTTGTTTGTGTGCATGGTTGTATGCAGCTAGAAAGATAGGATAGTTTTGGACCCGATGGGTGGCGCTGTTGTCCATTTTCTGAGAAACTCAACCGATCTCAATGAATCTTTGTACGTGAGCATGGATGGATGCAGCTACAAAGATTGGATAGTTTTGGTCCCGATAGGTGGCGCTGTTGTCCATTTTATGAGAAACGCAACAGATCTCACTGAAACTTTGTATGTGAGCATGGTTGGATGCAGCTAGAAAGATAGGATAGTTTTGGACCCGATAGGTGGGGCTGTTGTCGGTTTTTTTGAGAAACTCAACCGATCTCAATGAAACTTTGTATGTTTATTGTTGTATGCAGCTAGAAAGATGGGTTAGTTGTGGACCCGATAGGTGGCGCTGTTGTCGATTTTTTTGAAAATCTCAACCGATCTCAATGAAACTTTGAATGTGAGTATGGTTGGATGCAGCTAGAAAGATAGTATAGTTTTGGACCCGATAGGTGGTGCTGTTGTCCGTTTTCTGAGAAACTCAGCCGATCTCAATTAAACTTTGTATGTGTGCATGGTTATATGCAGCTGGAAAGATAGGATAGTTTTGGACCCGATAGGTGGCGCTGTTGTCGATTTTTTTGAGGAACTCAACCGATCTCAATGAAACTTTGAATGTGAGTATGGTTGGATGCAGCTAGAAAGATAGTATAGTTTTGGACCCGATAGGTGGTGCTGTTGTCCATTTTCTGAGAAACTCAGCCGATCTCAATGAAACTTTGTATGTGAGCATGGTTGTATGCAGCTAGAAAGATAGGATAGTTTTGGACCCGAAAGGTTTTTTTTTGTTTTATCCGAGGGTAGGTGAAAATCTTCCAAAGACAGTATAAGAATAGCAAGCTTGTTCTCATAGTAGCGTCAGATTTTTACTGACTAAAAACACCACCCTTCTAAAGATTGTTAGATACTGCAACTAAGATATAACTTATCAAGCAATTTTTCTATCATTTTCAACTTTTGACAGGTAACTTTCCAATGAAAGATCCTGCGTGTTCCGCAAATTAAACGCGGTTAATCTTATCTTGCCAAGTCGAACGGTTTCGTTCTTTGTAGTCGGCGCAATAAATTGCTCTCGTCCAAGATTTGTCGGACTGTATTGTTGATATGTCCGATTAGTCGTTTCTATGCTTTCTCGCGAAGCTTCTAGTTTCAGCTTCGATTGTTGGAATTCCGAGATCTCTGTGGATATCTTCGTTTCTAATATACCATGGTGCTTGAACAATTTCTCTAAGCACTTTATTTTGAAAAGTTTGTAGAATATTGGCATTTGTTTTCTTGGTACAACCCCAAAGTTGTATACCGTAGGTCGACACCGGCTTTAGCACTTGCTTGTATAAAAGCAGTTTGTTCTCAGTACTGAGCTGGGAATGTTTTCCGAGTAACCAGTACATTTCTCTATATTTGATATCGAGTTCTTTACGTTTCATTTTCACGTGCGAACTCCATTTCAGCTTTGCGTCGAGTGTCATTCCCAGGTATTTGGTCATTAGTTTTCTTATAGGTGAAATTCACAGATTTAGTTTCGTTGAGGGCGATCCGCCAGTTCCTTGTCCATTCATTTACCTTATTCACTGCGGTTTGCAGTTTTGTAGTCGCTTCTTCGATTGTATTACCTACTGCTAGGATAGCTGTGTCGTCGGCGAACGTAGCAAGGGTAGTGCCATCTTCCCTTGGAATATCGCGAGTATATAACAAATAGAGAAGCGGACCAAGGACGCTTCCTTGCGGCACCCCGGCCGAAATTTCTTTTAGCTCCGAGTATTCGTTTCCATTTCTAACACGGAAGAATCTATTCCCGAGATATGATTCTAAAATATGATATAGGCTTGCGGGGAGAACTTGTCGTAATTTAAATTTCAAGCCGTCGTGTCACACCTTATCAAAGGCTTGTGAGACGTCAAGGAATACGCTTGAGCAAATCTTTTTTTCTTCAAATGCTTTCTCGATTACGTCAGTAGTTCTACATATGTACTTATATATATAACCGGTTGTAGGCGCCTAAGCAATATTCTCTCGAAGACTTTGGAAATGACTGGAAGAAGGGAAATCGGTCTATACGATTTTACTTCATTTGGCGGTTTTCCTGGTTTTAAAACCATTATGACCTCCGCGACTTTCCATTGACTCGGCACGTGTTTTAGTCTGAGCGCGGCATTTATAATATGAAGAAGCTTAATTAATGCTTTCCTTGGTAGAACTTTCAGAACTTCTCCGGTGATCAAATTTTAACGCCCTATTCTGCCCTATTAGTATTGTCGTGGATCGCTTGGCCATCGTACGGTTTAAAAGTTTCTTCTAGATGAGCGGCAAAAACGTCCGCTTTTTCCTTATCTTCTTTTGCCCATTCATTTCGATTTATTCTAATTGCCGGCGCGGGTATCATGGTCCTTTTGGTGCCTTTTACAGCTTTCCAAAGTGAATAATTGGAATCTTTTTTCGCTGTTAAACTTTCAAGGTAAGAACCTATCGCACGATTTTTAAAATCCTTAATAACTGTTTTCAACAAATTGCACAACTAATTCAAATGTGCTTTATGTTGCGGAGCGCGACTCTGTTGCCATTTCTTACGCGCCTTCCTTTTTTCGTTGACCAATTCTTTTATTTCGGGTGGATATCGTAGCCCGTATTTGGCCGGCGTTTTCCTTAAGTGGAACACTCAGTTCAACATTCTCTTCTATTTCGCTCCTAAAGCCTTCCCAGTTATTGTTTCTACCAGTTAATCTCGCTGGCTCTAGGTTATTGGCTAGTTTTACACTCAATGTTAAAATAACCGGTGAGTGGTCAGATGATAGATCAAAGCTCTCTTCAACTTTAATGTGGTTGGTAGGTATTCCTTTCACGACGAAGAAATCTATCAGATCAGGTAGTTTTGAAGTATCAGTTGGCCAGTAGGTCGGTTTGCCCGTCGAGTGGAAATCGCAACTGTATTCCATACCTGCCCCATAGAGCATTCTACCTTTTCGCGAGATGTATCTGGAGCCCCAGAACGTGTGCTATGCGTTAAAATCGCCGCCAATAATGAAATTTGGTTTGAGCGATTTAAGCAGGTTAGTATAATCACTTTTTTCAAGCGCGGAACGCGGTGGACAGTAGATAGACGAAATTCTAAAAGTACGCTGACTAATTTTAACTCGAATCGTGCACAGTTGCATAGTTTCAAGCTCTATCTTCAGGTCTTCGTATTGTTCAATGCAGTCTTTAATAAGCAATGATGATCCACCTCTGGCGTTTCCTGATGGGTGACAAGCGTGGAAATCATTATAGCCTTGCATTTTTTATTTCGATCGCTTTTTCACGTGAGTTTCAGAAATCAAGCAAATGTCAATATCATTCTCGCGTATGAATATTTCCAATTCGCCGAGTTTTTGTAAAAGCCCGTTTGCATTCCAAGTGCATATTTTTAACATTGCTTTTTCGTTCATGTTATTTTTGAAGCACGCGTTTTCCGTGAATTATTTTCGAGCTTAACCAAGCGATCGAGAATAATTTTGTTTATTTTGCATTGTTCTTCAAGTTTCTCGAGAATAACTGAGAAAACATGAGAAACAGGGTCCGGCGAAGTTTCAACGTTTTTCGCTCCTTCGAATGCCGCGGCCTGAGCATAGGTCTGCATTCTGGCCATTCGAGGGCCACTATTCGATGGCTTTCCTGATGGTAGCTTTTCAGTAGCGTTTCTTTTGACAACAGAGGTCGAGGGCCTTTCTATTGTTTCTCTTTCTGTTGTCTCTCTTTCTCTGACAATGTTACGCTTTTGAACCGGAGGTTTTATATTGCCTACAACCTCCTGGGCGGTCCTACGCTTTGTCTTGGTAAGCGACTTTGTTTTTCTATTTTGCGTTTTGAGGAGCACATCTCTCCGTTTTTGCAACTCCTTAGCTACTTCACAGCCTCTATAATTCAAACAATTAGCACAGGTAGCGGAGGATTGTTTATTTGCTCCACAGTCTTGGGAGAAATGACTTCCGGCGCATTTTACACATCGCGGTTCTTTTTTGCAATACATTTGCGTATGATTGAATTCTTGGCAACGTTTGCATTGTGGAATTGTTTTCAAATTTCTGCGCATGGGATCGATTTTTACTAGGTCTTTTCTTAGGGACCCGATTCGTTTCGCGTGCTAGCTCTTCTTCGTCAGTGTGGTATTCCTGACTAGGCAAGCGTGGTGGAGTACATTCGCGTTCTTTCTGAGAATTAGTGTTCCTTAGAACATTATTTTCTTCCTTCAACGGTTCAATCTCTTTCTTAAGAGCTTGATAGAGTAGATCTATTTCCTTAGGCTTGATTCAGAGTGTTTTAATTTATTCCTCAGAACTTATATCTTTAACTGAGTCCCGTTTTTCACGCGCTGGCGCTCCCGGCGGACTTCATTCCCGGGGTTGTTCGATCTTGATGGAGGCGATCGAGATACCCTTGAACTTTTAATAAAAGGGTTAATGGATTGCAATAAGCGGCTCTCCCCAGAATCCGTAGAGCCGACCTCCGAAGAGGGTGGATTTTCCAGTAAAGCTGGACTGCCACCTGGGGTAATTAATCTTTTCGTTTTGTTCATTGCATTTTTTGTATACACTACACGCTCGGTATACGGAGGTTGGATTTTATTCGCCTCTTACGACAGGCATGCCTACCTCGGGTAAATTCTAACCCTTACCCGAAGGGGGAGACCCGATAGGTGGCGATGTTGTCCATTTTCTGAGAAACTCAGCCGATCTCAATGAAACTTTGTATGTGAGCATTCCTGTATGCAGCTAGAAAGAAAGGATAGTTTTGGACCTGATGGGTGGCGCTGTTGTCCATTTTCTGAGAAACTCAGCCGATCTCAATGAAACTTTGTATGTGAGCATTCCTGTATGCAGCTAGAAAGAAATGATAGTTTTGGACCTGATGGGTGGCGCTGTTGTCCATTTTCTGAGAAACTCAACCGATCTCAATGAAACTTTGTATGTGAGCATGGATGGATGCAGCTAGAACAATTAGATAGTTTTGGACCCGATAGGTGCCGCTGTTGTCGATTTTTTTGAAAAACTCAACCGATCTCAATAAAACTTTGAATGTGAGCATCGTTGGATGCAGCTAGAAAGAAAGGATTGTTTTGGACCCGATAGGTGGCGCTGTTGTCCATTTTCTGAGAAACTCGGCCGATCTCAATGAAACTTTGTATGTGAGCATCGTTGTATGCAGCTAGAAAGAAAGGATAGTTTTGGACCTGATGGGTGGCGCTGTTGTCCATTTTCTGAGAAACTCAACCGATCTCAATGAAACTTTGTATGTGAGCATGGATGGATGGATGCAGCTAGAAAAATAGGATAGTTTTGGACCCGATAGGTGGCGCTGTTGTCCATTTTCTGAGAAACTCAACCGATCTCAATGAAACTTTGTATGTGAGCATGGATGGATGCAGCTAGAAAGATAGGATAGTTTTGGACCCGATAGGTGGCGCTGTTGTCCATTTTCTGAGAAACTCAACCGATCTCGATGAAACTTTGTATGTGAGCATCGTTGTATGCAGCTAGAAAGATAGGATAGTTTTGAACCCGACAGGTGGCGCTGTTGTCGATATTTTTGAGAAACTCAATCGATCTCAATGAAACTTTGTATGTGTGCATGGTTGGATGCAATTTGAAAGATAGGATAGTTTTGGACCCGATAGGTGGCGCTGTTGTCCATTTTCTGAGAAACTCAACCGATCTCAATGACCCTTTGTATGTGAGCATGGATGGATGCAGCTAGAAAGATAGGATAGTTTTGGACCCGATAGGTGGCGCTGTTGTCCATTTTCTGAGAAACTCAGCCGATCTAAATGAAACTTTGTTTGTGTGCATGGTTGTATGCTGCTAGAAAGATAGGATAGTTTTGGACCCGATAGGTGGCGCTGTTGTCGATTTTTTTGAGAAACTCAACCGATCTAAATGAAACTTTGTTTGTGTGCATGGTTGTATGCAGCTAGAAAGATAGAACAGTTTTGGACCCGATAGGTGGCACTGTTGTCGATTTTTTTGAGAAACTCAACCGATCTCAATGATACTTTGAATGTGAGTATGGTTGGATGCAGCTAGAAAGATAGGATAGTTTTGGACCCGATAGGTGGCGCTGTTGTCCATTTTCCGAGAAACTCAGCCGATCTCAATGAAACTTTGTATGTGTGCATGGTTGTATGCAGCTAGAAAGATAGGATAGTTTTGGACCCGATAGGTGGCGCTGTTGTCGATTTTTTTGAGAAACTCAACCGATCTCAATGAAACTTTGTATGTGAGCATGGATGGATGCAGCTAGAAAAATAGGATAGTTTTGGACCCGATAGGTGGCGCTGTTGTCCATTTTCTGAGAAACTCAACCGATCTCAATGAAACTTTGTATGTGAGCATGGATGGATGCAGCTAGAAAGATAGGATAGTTTTGGACCCGATAGGTGGCGCTGTTGTCCATTTTCTGAGAAACTCAGCCGATCTCAATGAAACTTCGTATGTGTGCATGGTTGTATGCAGCTAGAAAGATAGGATAGTTTTGGACCCGATAGGTGGCGCTGTTGTCCATTTTCTGAGAAACTCAGCCGATCTCAATGAAACTTTGTATGTGTGCATGGTTGTATGCAGCTAGAAAGATAGGATAGTTTTGGACCCGATAGGTGGCGCTGTTGTCCATTTTCTGAGAAACTCAGCCGATCTAAATGAAACTTTGTTTGTGTGCATGGTTGTATGCTGCTAGAAAGATAGGATAGTTTTGGACCCGATAGGTGGCGCTGTTGTCGGTCGATTTTTTTGAGAAACTCAACCGATCTCAATGAAACTTTGTTTGTGTGCATGGTTGTATGCAGCTAGAAAGATAGGACAGTTTTGGACCCGATAGGTGGCGCTGTTGTCGATTTTTTTGAGAAACTCAACCGATCTCAATGAAACTTTGAATGTGAGTATGGTTGGATGCAGCTAGAAAGATAGGATAGTTTTGGACCCGATAGGTGGCGCTGTTGTCCATTTTCTGAGAAACTCAGCCGATCTCAATGAAACTTTGTATGTGTGCATGGTTGCATGCAGCTAGAAAGATAGGATAGTTTTGGACCCGATAGGTGGCGCTGTTGTCCATTTTCTGAGAAACTCAGCCGATCTCAATGAAACTTTGTATGTGTGCATGGTTGTATGCAGCTAGAAAGATAGGATGGTTTTGGACCCGATAGGTGGCGCTGTTGTCCATTTTCTGAGAAACTCAGCCGATCTAAATGAAACTTTGTTTGTGTGCATGGTTGTATGCTGCTAGAAAGATAGGATAGTTTTGGACCCGATAGGTGGCGCTGTTGTCGGTCGATTTTTTTGAGAAACTCAACCGATCTCAATGAAACTTTGTTTGTGTGCATGGTTGTATGCAGCTAGAAAGATAGGACAGTTTTGGACCCGATAGGTGGCGCTGTTGTCGATTTTTTTGAGAAACTCAACCTATCTCAATGAAACTTTGAATGTGAGTATGGTTGGATGCAGCTAGAATGATAGGATTGTGTTGGACCCGATAGGTGGCGCTGTTGTCGATTTTTTGGAGAAACTCAATCGATCTCAATGAAACTTTGTATGTGTGTATGGTTGGATGCAGTAGAAAGATGGGATAGTTTTGGACCCGATAGGTGGCGCTGTTGCCGATTTTTTTGAGAAACTCAACCGATCACAATGAAACTTTGAATGTGAGTATGGATGGATGCAGCTAGAAAGATAGGATAGTTTTGGACCCGATAGGTTTATTTTTTTTTTTTTTTTTTTTTTTTTTTTTTTAGTTTATTTGCTTGTATTATTCATTTCATTACAGTTTAAACTGGTATAATAATATAATATATAATAATAATATGAATAATTTACATAGTTATCGTTTTTTAATTTAAGGGACAAATGTCCTAAATTAGTGATAAACGATACTTTAATGGTAATAATAATACATTTATCTGAGGTTCTGATGTGGGGTGACAGTCAGTAACTAATGTGTAATAAAAAAAAAAAATAAAAAATATATAATAATATTCAATCAATCTCAACTTAAAAAAAAAGAAACAGAATTCCATGAAGAAGTTAATTAAGATTAAACAATAGTTAAAAGTAAAAATAGTCTTATAATGCCACATTTTTGAGATAAGATTCTTTATAAATATTCAATGCTAGCATGATCTATGGTAAACAGCCAGCCCTTAATTTTCCGTATATATGCATTAAGATTGTAATTTATTCGGATGAAATATGGTAACTTATTAAATAGCACAGGGGCTTTAACTTTGTAAAAATTTGCAAAATGAGTTGTACGTGCAATTGGTATGTTAACAAAAGCCATATTATTAATTCGTAAACTTTAAGTTTGATTGTTTCTGCTTGGAATATTCCCGCTTTGCTTAAAAAATTCCCTAAGTACCTTAAAAACATACAAATGCCTTATAGGTAGGATTAGAAGTTTTTTAAACAAGGGCCAACTATGAGTGCGACGATTACATCTACAGATAATACGGACTAAATGCTTCTGTGCAATCAGAACAGGTCTAAGAGTATTAAAATACGATCCTCCCCAACTAGTAATTCCATATTGCAACCTAGAGTGTGCCAGACCATAATAAAACCTTAATAATAATTTATTGGAGCAATAAGGTTTAATAAGATAAAGTTTGCGAACTACAAGATTCATATTAGATTTTATAATTTGGATATGATCCTTCCAGTTTAAATTATTATCTATTAAAACTCCTAGATATTTATAGTTCTTAACCGACTCAATTTTAAAACAATTGTTAGAGCATGAGTTGTTACTGTAAAAATTATTTTTTCCACAGATATGGAGTGGTAGGCTAAATCGTTTACAGTCATGCCCATGAAAAAAAAGATTGTAATCAAATAAAACATTATTAGATATTTTAAAGCTTACTAGTTTTGTTTTTTCGCTAATGATCAACTTATGAGCGGCAAACCACAACCTTAATTTTTCTAGGTCGCTTGCAATTTTAGCAATACATTCAAACTCGTTTTGAAATGAGTAAGTAAACGTTATGTCATCAGCATAAGCAGTAACTAAGCCATTCCATTGCTGATTAAAGAGCGAGTTTATGTATATCAAAAATAGAAGCGGTCCCAGAACAGAACCTTGGGGGACTCCATTTTTCAAAACACAAGGATTACTGAAGATCCCATTCACTTTAACTTTTTGTTGCCTATTAATTAAGTATGTTTCAAACCAGTTGAAAATAGTTCCCCTAAATCCAGCATTATAAAGCTTATTTAGTAAAATCTGGTGGTCGACCATATCGAATGCCTTTGTCATATCAATGAACAAAGCCATAGTGGAATGATTATCATTTAAACTTTCATATAACTGAGTGCACACTCTGAGAATGGCATCCTCTGTTGATAGCCCGGGCCTAAACCCAAACTGATTCATAAAAAAGAACCTATTATAATCCAAAAAATTTAACATTCTTACCTTAATCAATTTCTCAAATAGCTTAGCAAAAGTTGGTAAAAGAGATATAGGTCTATAGTTAGATACATTTTTTCTATTGTCTTTTTTGAAAAGTGGAATAACCTCAGCACATTGAAGAGAATGAGGGAAATATCCATTTCTGACACTTTTGTTAAACAAAAAACTCAACACATCTACCACCTGCCAACAAATGTTTTTTAACAAAATATTTGTTATTCTATCGCTAGTACACGAATTTTTATTGCTTAATGACATTATAGCCTTATGAAGCTCACCAGAATTAATAGTTTCAAATACGAAACTATTAACTTGAACTTTATCAACAAAAACATCTGATGGCAAGCTGCAGTTGCATGAACAATAGGGTTTAAAAGATGGCTTTATTTTTTCCGAAATTTCCGTAAAATGTTCATTGAACTTATTAGCAATACTTTCGGAGTCATAAATTTGGACCCCATCAACTTCTAGATTATATATCTCCCTAGGTTCTGCTCTTTTTCCTAAAATGCTGTCTACGACTCTCCATTCCTTTCTACTATTGCCATTTGCTCTTTCAAACATATTGAAATAATATTTATTACGTGTTTCTGTAATCATTTGTTTAGTCTTTTTGCATAGTTTTTTGTAATAGGTTTTCAGTCTATTATTTTGCGGATGTTTAGCAGATTTAACAGCGTAACAATTTTTAGCTTTAATTTTTCTTAGTAGACAGTTTGTCATCCACGGTTTTAAATGCGTTTTTCGTTTGGAAATAGGCGATAGACTAGTACAAGATTTAATATGTTTTTGTAAGATCGCGAGAAATATGTCAAAGGCTAAGGAAGGATTATTTTCTAAATACACCGGTTCCCAAAATTCGTATGTTAATCTTTCATTTAACGTCCTATAATCGATGATTTGTTTAGTTTTTGGGAGATCGATTTTTTTTGGATTAGAAATCATATGAAAATTAAGAGTGATCATGTGATGATCAGTAATTTTGTAGTCATAAACCGTACCATTCAAAATATTATTAAAATTTTTGTGTACCCTGGTAAAAATATGGTCAATGCAAGTTGAAGTACAGTCTGTAACTCGGGTTGGATCGGTAATAACACTTTTTAGTCCATTTGACGCCATAAGAAGAAGATAGCTCTCTGTAAAATTATCGGAATGGTTTAAAATATTAATGTTTATATCTCCCACTATAATCAAATTTTTTTCTTTCGATAGGCTTAATAATCCATCTAGTTCATTTATAAAAATAGACTTATTAATTTCCTGCAGTCTATATATGCAAATAAATGTATATATATCATTCATAAATTCGAATGACAACTTCAAAACATCAGCACTTGAAAAAGTAATTTTAGAACAATTGCATGTATAACCATCTTTTACATAAACCATAACTCCCCCAGCTTGGTAAGATTCATTACAATTTGCAAAAGGCGACAAGTACCCTGGAATATTATATAAACTCAATTCATTTTCGTAAATCCATATTTCACTTAATACAATTACTACTGGTAAATTCTCTAATGCATTGATATGAGCTAACAGTGAAACAAAATTACTTCTAACACTACGAATATTTTGATGTAAACAAAAAGTAACATTTGAATTGGAAGGAGCATCTGGATAATTACATGAATCGGATTTTTGACGAGGGATATTACACACAGAATTCATAACTTGTTAAAATCGTCAGCACAAGTAATTCGAACAAAATTATCACCCTCGTTCCTACGCATGTACACTATCCCATTCCTAGTCCAAACGTATTTATATTTCTTTGATATTTTCATAGACGTTGCAGTTTTTAGCAGCTGACGAGTCCGATAGGTCAAGCAGTCGTTGATGTACATTTTCTGTGGCTTCGCGTTGGAGTCGAATAGAGATGTTGTTAGCGGTTCTTTCTTCTCTTTTATTGCTCTCATTATTTTTACTTTGCAATGACGCGTTGTAAGTCTTATATGAAGAATATTGATAAAGCTTTGTGAATCGTTGTTGTGAGCGTTTTGGTGACGTTTCACAATTTTTTTTGTGTAACAATAGTAAATATCGTTCTCTGTTACTCCTACATTCAGCCCATCACGAAAAACTTTCAGCGCCAAGTCGATGTTGGAGACATTATTGCATTGGAACGGAATATTGTGGATTTCGACGGTGTTAGCAACCATTTGCTGCTCGAAGAAATTTACTTTATTCTCCAGCATAGCGATTTTTTGTTCACACTCTTTATTTTTGGCTTGAAGTTCTTCTATCTGGATCCTTTGAATTTCTTTTACTGCGAGAATCTCTGAATAAATCATTTCTAGCGTAATATTAGACGAGCGAGCTGATGAGGTTTGTGGTAGAGATGTAATGGGCAGCTGGTTTTGCTTTTTTTGTTGAGGTTTATTCATCTCACTTGTGCCACTTACAGGAACCGTACCAGAAAGAGAATCGCGACGTTTCGCTGCTACACAATTCGCACATCGCCATGGTTTGTTGTTTTTTTTCATAAATTCTAAGTCTACTGGCAAAATATTTACACATGCAGCATGGAAAATTTTGTTGCAGTCACTGCATACAACTTTTAGTTCGGCACGTTCAACTTTACTTTTACACGAATTACAAGACATTTTCAGGTTAGTCTTATTTAAAGTAAGCTTATATAAGTTCCCGACGAGTGTGTACCCCACAACAGACGAACTGGAACTGATCCATTTTCTGAGAAACTCAGCCGATCTCAATGAAACTTCGTATGTGTGCATGGTTGTATGCAGCTAGAAAGATAGGATAGTTTTGGACCCGATAGGTGGCGCTGTTGTCCATTTTCTGAGAAACTCAGCCGATCTCAATGAAACTTCGTATGTGTGCATGGTTGTATGCAGCTAGAAAGATAGGATAGTTTTGGACCCGATAGGTGGCGCTGTTGTCCATTTTCTGAGAAACTCAGCCGATCTCAATGAAACTTTGTATGTGTGCATGGTTGTATGCAGCTAGAAAGATAGGATAGTTTTGGACCCGATAGGTGGCGCTGTTGTCCATTTTCTGAGAAACTCAGCCGATCTAAATGAAACTTTGTTTGTGTGCATGGTTGTATGCTGCTAGAAAGATAGGATAGTTTTGGACCCGATAGGTGGCGCTGTTGTCGGTCGATTTTTTTGAGAAACTCAACCGATCTCAATGAAACTTTGTTTGTGTGCATGGTTGTATGCAGCTAGAAAGATAGGACAGTTTTGGACCCGATAGGTGGCGCTGTTGTCGATTTTTTTGAGAAACTCAACCGATCTCAATGAAACTTTGAATGTGAGTATGGTTGGATGCAGCTAGAAAGATAGGATAGTTTTGGACCCGATAGGTGGCGCTGTTGTCCATTTTCTGAGAAACTCAGCCGATCTCAATGAAACTTTGTATGTGTGCATGGTTGCATGCAGCTAGAAAGATAGGATAGTTTTGGACCCGATAGGTGGCGCTGTTGTCCATTTTCTGAGAAACTCAGCCGATCTCAATGAAACTTTGTATGTGTGCATGGTTGTATGCAGCTAGAAAGATAGGATGGTTTTGGACCCGATAGGTGGCGCTGTTGTCCATTTTCTGAGAAACTCAGCCGATCTAAATGAAACTTTGTTTGTGTGCATGGTTGTATGCTGCTAGAAAGATAGGATAGTTTTGGACCCGATAGGTGGCGCTGTTGTCGGTCGATTTTTTTGAGAAACTCAACCGATCTCAATGAAACTTTGTTTGTGTGCATGGTTGTATGCAGCTAGAAAGATAGGACAGTTTTGGACCCGATAGGTGGCGCTGTTGTCGATTTTTTTGAGAAACTCAACCTATCTCAATGAAACTTTGAATGTGAGTATGGTTGGATGCAGCTAGAATGATAGGATTGTGTTGGACCCGATAGGTGGCGCTGTTGTCGATTTTTTGGAGAAACTCAATCGATCTCAATGAAACTTTGTATGTGTGTATGGTTGGATGCAGTTAGAAAGATGGGATAGTTTTGGACCCGATAGGTGGCGCTGTTGCCGATTTTTTTGAGAAACTCAACCGATCACAATGAAACTTTGAATGTGAGTATGGATGGATGCAGCTAGAATGATAGGATTGTGTTGGACCCGATAGGTGGCGCTGTTGTCGATTTTTTTGAGAAACTCAACCGATCTCAATGAAACTTTGAATGTGAGCATCGTTGGATGCAGCTAGAAAGATAGGATAGTTTTGGACCCGATAGGTGGCGCTGTTGTCCATTTTCTGAGAAACTCAACCGATCTCAATGAAACTTTGTATGTGAGCATGGATGGATGCAGCTAGAAAGATAGGATAGTTTTGGACCCGATAGGTGGCGCTGTTGTCCATTTTCTGAGAAACTCAGCCGATCTCAATGAAACTTTGTATGTGTGCATGGTTGTATGCAGCTAGAAAGATAGGATAGTTTTGGACCCGATAGGTGGCGCTGTTGTCCATTTTCTGAGAAACTCAGCCGATCTAAATGAAACTTTGTTTGTGTGCATGGTTGTATGCTGCTAGAAAGATAGGATAGTTTTGGACCCGATAGGTGGCGCTGTTGTCGGTCGATTTTTTTGAGAAACTCAACCGATCTCAATGAAACTTTGTTTGCGTGCATGGTTGTATGCAGCTAGAAAGATAGGACAGTTTTGGACCCGATAGGTGGCGCTGTTGTCGATTTTTTTGAGAAACTCAACCGATCTCAATGAAACTTTGAATGTGAGTATGGTTGGATTCAGCTAGAAAGATAGGATAGTTTTGGACCCGATAGGTGGCGCAGTTGTCGTTTTTTTTGAGGAACTCATTCGATCTCAATGAAACTTTGTATGTGTGCATGGTTGTATGCAGCTAGAAAGATAGGATAGTTTTGGACCCGATAGGTGGCGCTGTTGTCGGTCGATTTTTTTGAGAAACTCAACCGATCTCAATGAAACTTTGAATGTGAGCATCGTTGGATGCAACTAGAAAGATAGGATAGTTTTGGACCCGATAGGTGGCGCTGTTGTCGATTTTTTGAGAAACTCGACCGATCTCAATGAAACTTTGTATGTGTGCATGGTTGGATGCAGTTAGAAAGATAGGATAGTTTTGGACCCGATAGGTGGCGCTGTTGTCGATTTTTTTGAGAAACTCAACCGATCTCAGTGAAGCTTTGTTTGTGTGCATGGTTGTATGCAGCTAGAAAGATAGGATAGTCTTTGACCCCATAGGTGGCGCTGTTGTCGATTTTTTTGAGAAACTCAACTGATCCCAATGAAACTTTTTTTTGTGTGCATGGTTGTATGCAGCTAGAAAGATAGGATAGTTTTGGACCCGATAGGTGGCGCTGTTGTCCATTTTTCTGAGAAACTCTACCGATCTCAATGAAACTTTGTATGTGTGCATGTTTGTATGCAGCAAGAAAGATAGGATAGTTTTGGACCCGATAGGTGGCGCTGTTGTCGATTTTTTGGAGAAACTCACCCGATCTCAGTGAAGCTTTGTTTGTGTGCATGGTTGTATGCAGTTAGAAAGATAGGATAGTTTTGGACCCGATAGGTGGCGCTGTTGTCGATTTTTTTGAGAAACTCAACCGATCTCAGTGAAGCTTTGTTTGTGTGTATGGTTGGATGCAGTTAGAAAGATAGGATAGTTTTGGACCCGATAGGTGGCGCTGTTGTCGATTTTTTTGAGAAACTCAACCGATCTCAATGAAACTTTGAATGTGAGTGTTGCATTTGATGGCAACTGATAAAAAAAAACCAAGTCCTTTTCGTTGTTCCAATAATTTGAGCCTTTTATTGTTTAATAAAATAGGCTAAATTATCCTAAGATATTATAATATAATGAATTATTAGTAACAATTCAGATAAATAATTCATAGATCTTACGTTTATTTTCGGATTATTTTATATAAAATAAATTCACTGCTGTCTTCCTTCTGGCTTGGCTCCGGAAAATAATTCGCCATCAAAGTTCGGCCATTACGGAAGGCGCCGAATTTGTCGACATAAAAGAAAGGAAAGGGACAACACTAGTCACCTTTAGTATAATGTAGTGCTGCCAAGTCTGGCCACACTCCCCCCGGTAAACTGCTACTGTTTACCTCCATCGTTTTGCATAAACACATCTAATATCGCAAGTTTGACTACCGGTCTTGTATAGATCCCTGTCTGCGTCTGCACTACGGCACTTTTAGCGACACCATCTCTTCCTTTAATGGTCTTTATTACTTTCCCCTTTGACCAGCTGTTTCTGGGATTTGCGGGGTCAACTATGACGACGATATCCCCCCCTGATATCGACTTTGTTGTAGAAAGCCAATTCGTTCTTCTGGTCAGATCAGGTAGATACTCGTTTATCCACCGACGCCAGAATCTGTTCGCATACTGCTCAGTCAAACGCCAGTTTCTACGGAGAGCCCGTCCGTCATCGTTACGGTGACCATCCGTCCTCTTTTTGAGAGGACAGTCCTCTTTTTCGGTATCGTGTCCTCTTTTTTTTTCTTCTTAAAGAGGACAATAATATGTCCTCTTTTTACTAAATTGTCCTCTTAATGCCCTTTTTTACTTAGAAACCTTTTTTCTCTGATCTACAAGTAAACTACTTTCTTCAGTACTAAATTAATTAAACACAAAACGTAGACAGCACTGGTTTGAATAATTCAGTTCTGTCATCTGTTTTTTTGCTATTTTAAAAGAATCGCAATCTGTCATCCAAGTCCATTTGACATATTTTTATGACATTTATGACAAAAATGGAAAACGGAAAATTTGTCACCAAGTGAGAAATGGGTTCAAATTTTCAAACACTTTGATGAAGAAAATGTGAAGTACGAAAATATACTAAGACTCGTAGAGTTTTCGCTTTCGCTTCCAGCATCAAATGCCCCTACGGAAAGAGTGTTTTCAATTTCTAATAACATTTGGACACCTGAGAAATCGCGATTAAAAGTTGATACGCTAGAGGCAATGTTGATAACAAAGTGCAATTTTGAATATGACTGTGGAGATTTTAAGACTTTTTTAAGAACTCGGGATGACATCTTAAAAAAAATAATTTGCGAAGAAAAATATAAAAACTAACAGTTCCTTTGAATTAAATTTTAAATTTATTACTTATAACGAATTTATAATTTTTGTTTTTTGTTTTAAAAACTGAACTGGCTGATGTATTCTGAAGTACAAATATTTTGAATAAATATAATCGTTTGCTTTAAAACTTGTTTACGGTAATTAGATATTGTCCTCTTTTTTGCATCTGCTAAAATGGTCACCGTAGTCATCGTCCAATTCGCCAAAAAACCTCTTACCATTTGATGACCCAAGAATAAAGTGGTTTGGAGTTAAGGCCTCGGAGTTTTCACTGTCTATGGGAACATAAGATAAAGGTCGGGTATTAACTACGCTTTCTACCTCCGCCATCATGCTTAAAAGTGATTCATCACTTGGGTTTCTACAGATAGAAATTGCTGCCAACGTTACCTTCACCGATCGCACCAACCGCTCCCAACTCCCCCCCATGTGGGGTGACAATGGCGGTATAAAATGCCACGTCGTTTCCATTTCGAATTTTTGTGCGATTGCCCTTTTGTTTAAACCTTTTAGTCCCTCCTTCAGTTCCTCGCTTGCTCCCCGAAAGATGGTGCCGTTATCGGAGTATATTTCTATCGGAGTACCTCGCCTGGAAATAAATCGCTGAAGCCCTAGGATGCAGGAGTCGCTTGACAAACTATGTGCAATTTCAATATGGATAGCACGTATTGTTAGACAAGTAATTAGCATGCCCCATCTTTTTTCCGTGCGACGCCCCACAGTTACATACATCGGCCCAAAATAGTCTATACCTACGTATGAAAACGGCCTGGTGAACGCTTGTAAACGTGCTGCTGGTAAGTCTGCCATGATTGGTGGTATTGGAGCTGCTTTCATGTTTCTGCAAAATTGACAAGATTGCTGCACCTTTCTGACCAATACCCGTAAATGACTTATGAAGTATCGTTGGCGAATTTCGTTAACTACAGTTTCACTAAACATATGATGAAAACGATCGTGGTAGTGGCGAACAATTGGGGAGGTCAAGTAGTGGTGTCTATCCAGTATTATCGGCCGTTTTGTCGTGTCCGTTACGTGCTGCGATGCGTCGATACGGCCCTTTATGCGTAGGACTCCGTGTTCATCCATATATGGTGATAAATTTTTAATCGCACTTGAGTTGTTTAGCGCAACCTCCGATGAATTTTGTTTCGCCCGCCGCAACAGCTCGTACTCTTCAGGAAAACTCTCGGATTGGCAACGACGATGTAGATAGTTCTCTACCCTATCTCTCTCCACAGGTGAAAATAAGGCTTCGTGTTTCTCCAATTTCTTTCTCGACATTTCGATATATCGGAACACGTATATCATAACCCTTACCAGCACCT
This sequence comes from Cheilosia vernalis, assembly GCA_949126925.1. NCBI lineage: Eukaryota > Metazoa > Arthropoda > Insecta > Diptera > Syrphidae > Cheilosia > Cheilosia vernalis. The sequence continues at coordinate 51,234,629 of OX421358.1, forward strand.
TCCACTTTGAGAAACGGGAAAAGTCTATGATCTTTATGCTCCACTATATCCATGTGGATGTAGCATTGTTTAATTTCGCTTAACTCCTCTTCGTCTTCTGCCTTTTCCCTACTGGATTCCATTTGCGGCCATTGGTCAGGCTGGCTGTAAAGAAACTCAGGTCCGCGGTACCACCGGCTATTGGAACTATACTGCATGTCAGGTTTGTGTTTTGTGGCATCATCGGCTACATTCTCTTTTGTGGGCACCCATCTCCAATTTTTTTCCTCGGTATCTTCCAAAATTTCTCCCACCCTGAAGGCTACAAACGTTTTGTATTTTCTATGCTCCGACTTTATCCAGCATAGCACTACTTTAGAATCGGACCAAAAAATTAGCTCATCAACTTTCACTGAATGGGTGCTTAGAATTGATTTTGCTAGTCGGGTGCCCAGTACTGCTGCTTCTAGTTCCATGCGCGGTATCGAGATGGATTTTATTGGCCCGACTTTGGTCTTAGCACCAACTAGCCCACTTTCTACTGTTGCTCCACATGACACTCTAAAGTATGCCACTGCCGCATATGCACACTCACTGGCGTCAACAAACACGTGAAGTTGTAAGTTGCATCTTCACGAAAGGTAAGATTGGTGAGATATGACCTTCTAATTGTTAGGGATTTTATTGCGGGAATCAATTCGAGCCATGCCAACCATTTTTTAAATTGAATATCCTTTATTTGTTCATCCCATTCTATCGATGACCGCCATATCTCCTGTAGCAAGATTTTTAAAATTATGGTGAAGTTAGCGATAAGCCCAATAGGATCGAATATACTCATCAAGGCCTTCAGAACTTCTCTCTTAGTTGGCCTTCGAGTTGCTGCAATGATATCTTGACTAATTTTGTTTGTCTTAAAGGAGTACACAAATGTATCGGCACTTGGTGACCACCACATCCCCAATAGCTTTTCCACATTATCTGAATTCGACATAAAATTTCGGATCTCAAATCCAGCTTGCGCATGAATGAACGTCACTTCATTAGCCAGCTTGATGGCCTCTTCTTCCGTATCAACGCTGTCGAGTAGATCGTCCACATAATGGTTTTCCATTATCGCTTTGGTTGCTCTAGGGAACTGAGAAAAGAATCGCATAGCATTTTTGTTTTTTATATACTGTGCACAATACGGGGAGCATGTTGCACCAAACGTCATGACCATCATCTTGTACGTATCTATTTGCCCATGCCTATTACGCCAAAGAAACCTTAATGCATCCTGATCACTTTCCAATATTCTTATCTGATGGAACATCTCCCGTATATCCCCTGCAAGTGCAATCCTTCTTTCTCGAAAACGGTATAAAACCCCCGTTAATGCTGGTACAATGTCAGGTCCGGCTAACAATGCTGAGTTCAGCGAGATTCCCTCCACTTCAGCTGCGGCATCCCATACCAGTCGAATTTTGTTTGGTTTATTTGGATTCAGCACCGGGAATATTGGGAGATACCAAACATTTGATTTGTTGGACGCGATTTCACTTTCGCATAACTTTCTGGCGTAACCCTTTTGTACATACTCTCTTATGAGTTGTTCTAGTCTGGAGGCGATGAGAGGCTCCTTCTTCAGCCTCCTATGTAGACATGCGAGGCGTTTCTCTGCCATTGGCTTGCTATTTGGTAGGACGATATTGCTGTATTTCCACAGAAGGGGAACCGAGTATCTGATTCCATCAAACATGCACTTTGTATCTAACATTTTTACCGCCTGCTCATCATTTGCACCCAGTAACCTTTTAATCGGCTTCGTACCAACGTTTTCTAAAGCGAAATGATTTTTGATCATAGTGTGCAAGTCGATATCAAGTTTTTGACACTTGCAGATGTGCAAATTAAAATTGTATTTTTCATTCGGTGTTGTTTTATATTTTTGTGAAAGTGCACCAAAGGCTGTCCAACCTAAACGCGTTTTAATTGCAACCGGTTTATTTTCTCCGTTTTCTATTGTCTTTTGGGGTCTACCCAGACGCCAGTGTTGAAGTCCAATCAGAATTCTCGGTTTCGCGTCCTTGTACGACCTAATGGGAATTTGCTTCAAATGCTCATATTCAGCTGCCAATTTTTTTGCGTCAATTGTCTGCATAGGAAGGTTCAGGGATCGAACAGTGTTAACGTTTGTTAGAGCATACTTTTTGCTACTTCCAATCTCAGATATTTTAAGATTTATCTTTATAGACGACTCTTCACTGCGTTGCATATCCCCGGTCCAGCTAAGACAGAGAGGATCGCCTGCACCCTTCGCGTTCAGTGCTCGAGCCACTTCCTCATCGACAAGTGTAACGGAAGACCCGTCATCCAGAAAGGCGAATGTGTTAAATTCGTTTTCGTCGTAGTAAAGCGTTATTGGCAGGATTTTGAACAACGTAGTCCTTCGTTCCTTGCGATGAATAGTGAAACTACCGGCGACGTTATCGATGCTCTCATCATTATTCGTTGGACTGGTGTACTTATGAAGAAGGCTATTATGACGAAAGGTACATCCATCGACACCACATAACTGCCTAGATGTGCACCGATACTTTCCATGCTGCCTTAGACAGGTGCGACAGAATTCACCCTGTTTTACCGCTGACCACTTTCCGTTTAAATCTAGTGACTTAAAAGCATCGCAATTACCAAGAGACTTACAATTACCCTGACATACAGCTGGGCGGTGCATTGTTGGTACTACCGGTGGTTTTGTGGATATTAACAAAACCCTTTGCCCTCTTCTCGGATTTAGGTTCTGCTGTTGTTGCTGTTGATGCAAACGTTACTTCCGATGCTGCTTGTGCCACCTGCGAAAGCCAACTATTAAATATAGAGAGATCAATGGTCGAAAAGGATTGTTTATAGATACCCCAATTTAACTTTATTTGGTTTGGTAACTTTTCTACCAATTCATTTAGGAGACATGGATTATTTAAATGTGAATGCAATCCTGTTGCTTCCATGTGCTACACAAATTTTCTACCGCGAGTGAAAAACTAATGACGGTATCTAATCGGTCGGTCTTGGGAGCTGGTTCATTTCGGATTTTGTACAGAAGTGATTGGATGATCGTTTCGGGCCGTCCAAATAGCATCTTCAGCGTCGCTATTATTCCATCGACTTGCTCCGGTGACAGTAACCTACACCTTACTGATTCTAACGCTCTACCTTTCAAACAACGTTGTAGTCTGAGTAGATTTTCTTGCCTATTGTAGCCGCAAGTATCTACTCGTCGAGTTGTTCCACCAGCTAATAAACATTGGCCACTCTTCGGGTCGGCCGCTAAATAGTATCTGTTCCTTAGACATTACATGACGAGCTGCCATTTGTGATCGGCTTAGGTTCGATGAAGTCTCAGTCGATGATTCACCAGTAACATGTTGACGATGTGAAAACTCGTGAGATGGTTCGCGTTGTGAATCGTTTCGAAAAGTTACACTTTGTGGTATAATATTCACTTCACTTGCGCACTGCTTTTGCTCCAGTCCAGGTTTTTTGTTTGTACCGGTCAACTCATTCGAGTTCGCACCAAACCATGTGGTATTGATTTTATTCACCTTTTGTGGGGCCACCCCTTTGACTACCCAATCTTGTACTCGTTCTCTCGAAACAGATGATGCATGTGATGTTTCCGATCCGCTGTCGTCATCTTCAGAAGAAAATTGCTCGAGAATTGCATATTTTTTATTTAGATATTCGGTATCTCGCTGCTCTCGTAACTTTCTTTCTTCTTCCAAGCGACGAAGCTGTAGTGCGACTTGGCGCTCCGATGATGTTGTCGATTTTTTGCTTGTAGCTCCTGTGGATCTCTTCTTGTTTTCAGTGTTTACGGGTGGAATAGCGCGGGATTCACTGATACGTTGGTCCGACGTGGAAGGTACTGGATGACACGACGATTCGGTGGCTGTGGCCGTTGAACATGGCTGGTTGTTGATTTGGAGTGGAACGGTCGTATTTTCCGCAGATTGCGATTGAGCTTCGCAGGTTTGACAAAACCATTCTTCTGCCTCGTTGATATCATCTGACACATTAGCGCACGAATAATGGTACCACTGTTTGCACCTATCACACCCTACTAAGTTGTCGTGATCATCAGGCAGTGAGCACTTTCTGCAATGTTGTGCAATTGATGGCGGAGGAAGCGTATTTCTCTTATTTTTACCCTTACATTTACCCCTGTTTGACATATTTTGCTTACCTTAACCTTATGTTCCTTCCAGACGATTTGCACGTGGATGGACTTCCAAACGGAGGTATTGTAGTAGCACTCGCGGCCTCTGACCCTGTGAAAGTTGTATTCCTGTATTCCTGTGGTGATTTTGCCGGTGCAGTGGTTCTTGCTTCTAGGGAGGTGGTACTAAACGATAATTTAGTATGTTGCGTTTGATGGCAACTGATAAAAAAAAACCAAGTCCTTTTCGTTGTTCCAATAATTTGAGCCTTTTATTGTTTAATAAAATAGGCTAAATTATCCTAAGATATTATAATATAATGAATTATTAGTAACAATTCAGATAAATAATTCATAGATCTTACGTTTATTTTCGGATTATTTTATATAAAATAAATTCACTGCTGTCTTCCTTCTGGCTTGGCTCCGGAAAATAATTCGCCATCAAAGTTCGGCCATTACGGAAGGCGCCGAATTTGTCGACATAAAAGAAAGGAAAGGGACAACACTAGTCACCTTTAGTATAATGTAGTGCTGCCAAGTCTGGCCACAGTGAGTATGGTTGGATGCAGCTAGAAAGATAGGATAGTTTTGGACCCGATAGGTGGCGCTGTTGTCCATTTTCTGAAAAACTCAGCCGATCTCAATGAAACTTTGTATGTGTGCATGGTTGTATGCAGCTATTAAGATAGGATAGTTTTGGACCCGATAGGTGGCTCTGAAAAAATAAATGAAACTTTGTTTGTGTTCATGGTTGTATGCAGATAGACAGATAAGATAGTTTTGGACTCGATAGGTGGCGCTGTTGTCGATTTTTTTGAGAAACTCAACCGATCTCAATGAAACTTTGTTTGTGTGCATGGTTGTATGCAGCTAGAAAGATAGGATAGTTTTGGACCCGATAGGTGGCGCTGTTGTCCGTTTTCTGAGAAACTCAACCGATCCCAATGAAACTTTGTTTGTGTGCGTGGTTGTATGCAGGTAGAAAGATAGGATAGCTTTGGACCCGATAGGTGGCGCTGTTGTCCATTTTTTTGAAAAACTCAACCGATCTCTATGAAACTTTGTTTGTGTGCATGGTTGTATGCAGCTAGAAAGATAGGATAGTTTTGGACCCAATAGGTGGCGTTGTTGTGCGTTTTTTTGAGAAACTCAACCGATCCCAATGAAACTTTGTATGTGTGCATGGTTGATGGTTGTATGCAGCTAGAAAGATAGGATATTTCATTTACAAATTAAATGGAAATTGTAATATGTGTGTATAATTTTTGTGTATGAAAATTCATAAATTTCATTGGTATTCATTTCAAAGAATACCAATTAATTATTAAATTCAATATTTCATGTATGTATTTGGAAATGTACGTTTTAAGCAATAGATTGGAATATTTTTTTGTAAAATAATATGCATTATTTTTCACGTACAATAGCGATTTGAATGAAAGTGAAAATTGTAATATAAAATTTGTAGTAGTATTTTACAACAATCAATAAAAAAACACTTCATTTAAAAGTATTTCCTGACGATTCGAAAAATGCACACGTAATTGTTTAAGTTATAACTTCTGTCGGCACTCCCGGAGTGCCTGTCTTTTTTCATTCATTTATTGGGCTCAACGGCCGTCTTCTTCTTTTCTCTATTAGCATATAATTACTTTTTTAAACTAGCGTAGCTTAGCTTAGCTTATCCCTTTATAATTTTAAAAATTCTCAGCCATTATTTCGAAAATAGAACCATAAGGAGCCTTAACCCCAACTGACTAAGAAATACCTTGACACCATACGAGTGACGAACATTTGGGAATATTTGCTATATTATTCACTAGTAACAGTGTTCTTTTAATTTATGATTGTAATATATTTAGTATAGATATCGCATGATACTATCTTTTATTGCTACTATTCATTTCAGTTCCTCCCGATATACTTAACGAAGACTCTTCTTCCGATTTGGCAGTACCCGAAGGTGAAGACGTTATACTTACATGCAAGACTACAGGAAATCCTGTTCCAAGAGTGATATGGAAAAGAGAAGATGGAGAATTTTTGTTACTAAAAAAGCCAGGGAGCAGAGAACTTCTCCGAGGTATTCATTTTAGCTTTTTTTGTGTTCATACATATCCACTTTATTTTTATCATAATGCCACGGGTATTATGTATAACCATTTGGCGGTAACCTATTCGCTTGTTAATTGTTATTTAAATGCCGGCCAATACGATAATAAAAACAAATTCAAAAGATTATCGAAAGCCACTCCTTATCGAATCTTGAGTAAATAAATAAATAATAGGTTCATATACGACCTTTGGTCTAGTTTCGAACTCGTTAGTTTGTGTGAGTTTTCATTTTCAGGACGAATAGAAGACATCTTTAATTGAATGCGCAGTAGACGTAACAAAAGACCTCTCGCTCAGCTATCGACTACATTGAGCAGCTGTACCCCTACCCTTCTACTGCATGAAACTACCTGAATAGAAAAAAAATAAAAAAAAAACATTGTTTTAGCTTTGTTCTGCTTTTCGTAAATAATTTATATTAAAAAAAAACTTTAAAAAATTATTTTATTTAACAAATAAAAAAACTAAGCCGTATATGGCAATAAGGGTTGCACTCATTAACTGAAAATGGAAATATTAAGACGGTTATTAAATACTTTAATGTTTTGGCACCTTAGATGATTGAACCAATGCACCATATTACATAGCAATTCATAAACAAGTAAATAGCGGGCGGAAAAGGTCCGTAGGACTAAGGGCCCTAGGCCTAGCTTCTCACAACCATGCGTTTTGTGTGAGTTCCTAATTTTTTTAGGCTAATGGAAAGGAACTACAATTTTATGCCGAGTCCAAACGGCTAATTGAGAATCTCTTTTGTGTAAGTTATTCTTTCGGAAGTTTGTCAGACGTTCGAGAGATGTGGCGCAGTGGAAAATAACCTTAAGTTAGATTTTTTTTTTTTTCGGGATTCGAAAATAAGATCCCTCGCTTAGTAGTCCCAAATGGCTTAAAATCATTATTATTATAGAGACGAAGTAAACTTTTAATGTTTTCCCACCTATTACACACCTCATTGTTTCGAAAACATTCCGCTGACCAACACCTTTAACCCAGTAATGCCTCGATGAAGGCATTTGGACATGTGACGGTAAATTACATTGCCGACTCCATTTCGGTTTTTGCAATATTTACCATCTGTTGAAGTGTCTTAATATTTAATTGCCCTACAATAAATGGAATCAGATCATCAGTAAAACAGAACGAAAAAAAAATCAGCTGGTTTCTTCAACTCTTTTACGGTTTTTGGCAATTCGGTAGCTCCCATAAATTTCAAGTTTTGTTCGTCGTATGGGGTCAATCGTAATTTATTCCAAAAAAAAACCTGTCTTCTTCCCTTTCAGGTTGGGGCAACAACGGTTTCATTTTCGAGTTCAGATGTGTGTGTCAGTTTCATCCACTGTAAAGCAATCACTATAACCATTTTCAGGATTTAGTTGGGGGTTCAAATTCCATATCAGAATCTGGTGTTAGATCGTCATCACTCATTGATCCATCCCCAGTAATGCAATTTACTTGCAACGATTTACCAAAGAATTGAAGAGGATCCATTGCTGATAAAATATTGAACACGGCACCAAATAGATAGAATCCATTACAATAGAAAGAAACAGCCACTAATGCATAGGAGGAGATACTCGTATATGGCGTTAGTAATAATAATGTTCTCAAAGCTATTATAATATATATTTTTTTTAGTAACTATCAGAATTCAACACATTTCCCCAAATAATATTTCTTTATTCACTTTACTTGCCAAATAATCACAGTACCACTTAAAATGAGAATTTTTCTTACACTCTCTTGCATGCATTCGATTGGTAGACTTAATTACAAAGATAAATATTCCTGTTTTTGTTGTTTGGCAAATACTTAGAATATTTATTGTTGTGTGTGAAAGATAGGACACGCTAACGAATCGCATTGCAACTTGTTGGATTCGAATACCGTCGAAGAAAAAATACTTCACGAAAATGCAAAACTATAAATGGCTTCGAATATGGCAAATTGACATGTCAATCCCCTTGTTTGTTTAGAATATCTTCTGTAAGTAAGAAGTCACAGGCTAAACTAATCATTAATAATAATAATTAATAATAATTTTTTGCGCAACAGGTCCGTAGGGACCCTAGGCCTAGCTTCTCGCAACCATTCGTTTTGTGTGAGTTTTCATTTTTGGAACGAATGGAAGGGATCTACAATTTTATGCCGATTCCAAACGGCTAATTGAGAAGCTCTTTCATGACAGTTATACTCTCGGATGTTTGTCAGACGTTCGCGAGAGGTGGCGCAGTGAAAAAACCCTGAGTTGGAAATTGGGTTTTTGCGGGATTCGAACCTGAACCCCTCGCTTAGTTGTCCAACACACTAACCACTGGTAAACTAATCATTAAGTTATAAAAATTCTACTAATTAGTGTTAGAGTTTTTGTTTTTACCCCACTGAACCCAGAAGGAGGGTAATGTTTTTCGCAGGTATATGTAGGTTCCATTATGTCCTGTTATAGCCTAAACGGCTTGACCGATTATGAAGAATGAGTTGTTATTAAATTCGTGTTCTTTCCGGAATGTCTTAGACTAAAAAGCTGCTAAAAATAAAAAAAGGTAATTAAATAAAAAAAAATAAATAAAAACTAACTGGCAGTAGGAGGCCACGCTTATTTTTATTAGGCTTTCGCTTTGTAGATAGCATCCGATACCTACTTCACGTAGCCCGCAGTTTTTCTAGAATAAAAAACGTGAATAGTTGGAGTTCGATAGACATTCGTTTGTAGTTGTTTGTAGTGAAATTTTATTTTTCGTTTGTAGTTCAACCGTTTGAAAGTTAGAACCATTTAAAAAAAATTCAGCCGGCACTTTGAATTTTCGAAATAAAACCTAGCCATTTGCAGTCGAAATCATAATTATGTAGTTGTTTTTAGTGAAATTCGTTTTTCTCAGAAATGTCTTATTTCAGAGATATAAGAACATTTCGTCGCTTGAAAAGCAAACTGACATAAGTCAAAATTTAGCTATTTTCAGTTAAGTATACAGAACGAATCGCAAAACAAAATACATTTTTTCTGCCAAACCGTCATAACTATAACTCTTTAACTGACAGCGTGAGGGCGTAAGTGTTGTTTCGCATTTAAGGTAACATGCCCAATCCCTTTTCCGGTAAAATGTAATTTTTTTAGTTTCGTGTCGGTCGTCGCTGTGAACGGTTGTGTTTGTCCAAGGAGAAACGTCATAGTAAAAAAAATGGCAGACTTCACCGAAAAAACCCGGTAAATTTTTTCTTTGATTTTCGACACTTCTTATTATGTAACACTTTGCTTTAAAAAAAATATGAGATCGTGATAAATAATTTCCTGGCAAAGTGACACTTTTCGTTTTGTGTCATTTTGCCGCCAAATTGCAGCAAATTGTTTTTGTGGTAAGACGTTTTTATTTGCGTTAAGTCATTTTACCTCGCAAGGAAACTATTTTATAAACCGTGAAGTTCTTTTGATTACTTTAAGAAGTGTCACTTTACCAACAACCTAGGTATTATTTAACTTCATAGACTATCATCTTATCGTAGATTCCCTACTAATCGATCGCAATTACTGGTTAAGTTGGCACGAAGTAAGAAAAACAATTCACAAGATTGGATAATTTCTTACCATGAAAACTCATCACACCAAAATGTCACCCAAAATCTTGCCATAACAGTCGAAAATACTGTAAGTTTATTTTTTATTTGGTTCTCCCTGATATTATAGTCTGAAAATTGATTTCAGAACAAAGATTCATCTTCAAATAAACTTGTCTCACCTAACCTTCAAACAAATGCTCCCGTTTTACCTTCTGACGCCTGCGACTGTGACTTATCTACAGCACCAGATGGAACAGCTATGGAGCACAATACTTATTTTGGAAATGTTAATCCTCAGTTGAACTCGCATACGACAACTTTTGATGATAACACTTCTATACCGGGATGTAGTAGCACCATCGCCATTTGCTCCCGTTTAATAACCACAAATTCTCAAAGTGACTTATTCTCGGACTCAACTTCAGATTCTGAAAATGGAGACTTTTCAGCAGATGACAGCTTCAAAGACCCTGATTACTGTGCTAGTAGATCATCGAAAACATTGTTTGATTTGCCACCTTCAAGTCCGAAACCAGTCGAAATAGAATCCACTGAAAATGAAAAAAACAGCTCCAGAAAAAGGAAGAATCGTAAAAATGAGTGGTTAAGAAATAAGGCAAAGATTGCGAGGAGCCTTGGAAAATCGTATATTTCTACTTCCAAAACTATGAGAATAGTTGAAGAAAGAAAGATAGGTCCCGTTTGTCAATGTAGGCTCGGGTGCTCATCGAAAATCAATGAAGAGAATAGGTTAAAAATATTCAGCAAATATTGGCACTTTGGATGTACAGAAAAGCAACGTAACTTCATTGCAGCTTCAATGATGGAAATAAAACCTAAATATAGATATACTCGAGCAGGAGTTGAAGAAGGGTCTACTTCCAATATCCGAAAGCCGAAAGAAAAAGATTCACCAGGCATTTTTTACGTAAAAATGTCATACGCTGAAAAAGAATACCACCACATTCAAATCAGATTAAGCACTAGGTCTGTCGAACCAATAATCAATATCGTTTTACAACCATTGAAAAACTCTAATAATGGTATATCCTTAAAAAAGAAAGAAGGTCTTTTGAAACTAGTCCAAAAAAATCAGATTCCAGCTTATAAAGAATTTTACCTAAAATTAAAAAGTTATTAAGAGTTACAAAACTCTTACATAAGTACAAATCGTGAATTTAATTTTCGATATTTTTAATAACTAAATATCTTTTTTTAACCATGATACTTATACCTCGAAGTTTCTATATTTATTTTTAATTACCACTAAATACTAATTATATAACAGTATTAGCTTTGTTTTATAATCCTTTTTTGTTTTTTTTTTAAATTAGTTAAATAATAAAAAATATGATATTGTTTGTAAAACACAAAATTTATTTTTAAAAAAGAAGACTGCTGAACAAATGTTTAAGTTTAATATAACCGCTATGCTTGCCCATGTTATTTCTTGAGTAAAATATGAATTATTTCAAAATTAAATAAAGCAATATAATTTTTGCAACATAAACATTTTGAACTTTATTTCGAAGTAAGTGGTTATTTTCACGCAAAATGACATAAGTCTAAAACTTTTTTTTAAAAAACGGTTGTTTTTACTAATTTTGATACACCACTTGAAAGATAAAAAAAATATAATACTTTTTTACTCTACAACTTTTTGGTATTCATTGAAATTCCAAGCTAAAATTAATTTTTTAAGTAATGTAAAACTTCAAATAGCTTTTCTGAAAATTGATGAATTTTGACTTATGACAGTTTGCTTTTCAAGCGATTTGTGTTTGCACCTATAACACCAAATTTCCAATAGAGAGGAATTATTTGAAATCACCGGTTCATAAAGCATATCCTAACTTATATAAATAACTGCATTTTAAATTTCTGAATTCACTCAAGCGTTACTTAATAAAACACAATTAAAATCAAAAAACACATCCCTTAAGAGTTGCATCCATATTTATGGGCTTCCCAACAACAACAAAACAACGGAAAACCCATTTTCGCAAAGCATCCGTGCCCATCGATTTGAGGCACTATTTGTCAATTAGCAACAACAACCAATAAATATTCTATTCCTTCGAATAACATCAAAAACTGACCATTTTTGAACAATTTATAACAACAAAAAATGCAATTTCTGCAAAGCCTGTATTCCTGGCTATCTAATCCAATTAAAATTTCGTGATTTTATTACAACGAAGAAGATTTAGATGCAACTTTAGCAAACACTAGTTCGTCATTTAAACTCATATCAATATTTCGGTTATTAAGCAACTCAAAATAGTTAAATTTGTTTCTAATGCTTTCTTTTAGATGTAGGTACATTATAATAAAACAAAAAAAAATTTACCTCTTATCATTAGATAACGAGTTATTGAACATTTAAGAAATAGGTTGAAGTCGTCCTCGCTGACTGATTTAAGGCAACGGATATTTCAAATACTGGACGACTACAAACGACAAAAACCAATTGGTTGTTAGAAGGAACGTATGCTCTATATAATAAAACATTAAATGCCGAAAATGACTAAACCAAAAGAATTTATATGCAATCTAAGCAGGCGATATAAGACCGGGTTATCTTCGAAACTGTACAATGCCAAGTGATGAAATTTTCTATTTTCAACAGTTTTCCACCTCACCAATCTAATAAAACAAAAATTTGTATCAATCGGCCTAACGGTTTGTGATTTACATATATGAAATTAGCTGACCCGGCGAACTCCGTTCCGCCCAAATTCATTAATGTATTTAATAAAATTAATAATTCCGAGCTTTCGATTCATTTAATGCGGTAAATTAAAATTCTTTATTCAAAGGTTATAATAAAATTATATACAATTGCTATAACCGAAGCGATTTACTTGTCGGCCAACCTACCGCTTTTTCACCGAAGTGCTTTATGGTACGCAACAAAACGCCATGCTGATGACTGTTGTGTTGTTGTCTATGTCGGTCTCCAGTTTGGAGTGCTCATTTTCACGAACACTCGCCATACGTTGTGCATTGCGGCTGCGACGTGAAACGTTTGACTTTCTCACTGGCGGCATGATCAAATTTGTCTTGGAATCACCGAATTCAATCAATATAATAAAAGAATTTATAATAAAATTATTTTTGTCGTATTGAAAAGTCACATTCCTCATGTTTCTATCCAGTTTATTTTTTTCATAGTGCTTTTCCCCATACAAACTTTCATCCCCTATTTCAGCCTGTCAAAGTTTTTGTTGAGTGGCTTCCCTGCTTTTTGTTAACATGTGATTTCGTGCTTGTCGTGTCATCATTACCAGTCTAATAAATCTAAAAACAAACGTACAGTATCTGAGGTTCTGCAACCGTTAGTTTAGCTAACGAAATTATCAAATGACGTATAATAATAAACTTATTTATATTGTAAGTAACGGGTGATTTTTTAGCTGGTTTGGTTTTGGCAACACTGGTTTTGACAGCTGACGTGTGTTTAGTACCTTGTGTCACCGTCAAACAGCTTCAGTTTGGTTTGCAATTTAACCATGGATCGTCTTACAAATGAACAACGCTTGCAAATTATTGAATTTTACTATCAAAATTCGTGCTCGGTTCGAAATGTTCATCGCGCGCTTTTTATCGAAAAATTGTGTTCAGCGATGAGGCTCATTTTTGGTTGAATGGGTACGTAAATAAGCAAAATTGCCGCATTTGGAGTGAAGATCAGCCAGAAGCATTGCAACAGCTACCAATGCATCCCGAAAAAGCCACTGTTTGGTGCGGTTTATGGGCCGGCGGCATTATTGGGCCATATTTCTTCAAAGATGATGCGAATCGCAGCGTTACTGTCAATGGTGAACGCTACCGAGCGATGATAACAAACTTTTTTTTGCCCGAAATGGAAGTCCTTGACTTGCATGATATGTGGTTTCAACAAGACGGTGCCACATGCCACACAGCACGCGAAACAATGGCGCAATTGCGAGGCGAGTTTGGTGAACAGTTAATTTCACGTTTCGGGCCGGTCAATTGGCCGCCTAGATCGTGCGATTTGACACCATTAGATTATTTTTTGTGGGGGTATGTCAAGGCTAATGTGTATAGGGACAAGCCCGCTTCGATTGACGCACTGGAAGCCAACATCCATGCATTCATTCGTGAGATACCGGCCGATATGTGTGAAAGAGTATGCCAAAATTGGACTCAGCGGATGGGCTATCTGAGACGGAGCCGCGGTCAACATTTGCATGAAGTTATCTTTAAACATTAAATTGCAAGGTTCAAACTATCGATTCTAATAAATATTTCATTAATTTTTTCGAATTTTTTGTGTTTTTTTTTTTTTTTAAGTTCTAAACCTCTTAAAAAATCACCCGTTATATACAACATAATCTAAATAAAATCTCTTATTTTTTTTTAGTTGAATCTTATTCGGGCTCATCGTTAAAGCTTGTGCGACTGGAAAGACGACAAATGGGAGCTTATTTATGCATAGCATCGAACGATGTTCCCCCTGCTGTAAGCAAGCGCATATCCCTTAGCGTACAATGTAAGTATGATAATATAAAAATACATAGTCGTTACGCCATATTCATTGAGAGGATTATTTTAATGATTAATGACATAAATACATCAACATTTATCATAGCGGTACGGAGCCACAATGGCTTAGGCTAGTTTTTGTGATAGTTACGATAGACTCAAATAAGAAAATTTACAAAAACCGATTGTCAAGCCTGTGACCAATTGACCATATCTGTGGAAAGAAAATAAGGGGCAATAATAACGATATGTAACGCGAGTGTCAGGAAATATCAAATAAAATTGTTTCTGCAAATAATTTAAAAACCAGGTAATGAACTTCAATCTTTAATAATAAGAAAAAAAGCCCCCGCTCAAAAGACAAGAGAGAACAGACAATCGTCCGCTAGAGCGAGATCTTTAAGCAAAAAAGGGAAAGAGCCAAACATGTTGCTCTCAACGAATGTATTTTTGTGTTGTCGGTGACATGCCACTCCGCAGTGCTGACTTTATGTCCTAGTTAGCACGAAAATCTGAACCGTCAACTCGAATCTTCAGTCTGCACAACTTGTTAACTGGTCTTCGATATGTGTTATTGGATGTCCGGACTTCTGCCACTCTTGTAATTCCGTCTTCACCTGGATATGTTTTTTCGACAATGCCCAAAGGCCATTTCCTCCTGGGTGTGCTATTTTCGACTAAAACTACTAGCTCGCCGGGACACAAATTTTCGGCAGTGTTGGTCCATTTTGTTCTGTTGATTATTGATGGTAGTATTCCTTTAAGAACCTTGACCAGAAGCAGTCTATCAAGTATTGGCTGATTCGCCACTGTCGCCTTCGTAGGCTATCATATTTGTTAAAACATCCTGGTATTTTGACCTCAATTCCATCGCCAGGGATGAGTAAATTGTTTGGTGTTAGTCCGACTGGGTCATCTTGGTTGTCTGATTCGATGAGATATGGACGAGAACTAACTAGGTACTCGGCCTCGGCGAATACGGTCAACAAAACTTCATCCGATGGATTCCGGTCCACAGCCATTACTGCTTCTATCGCTTTCTTAAAACAGCCGATAAGTCGCTCCCAACTACCGCCAAAATTTGGAGCGTTCGCTGGTATGAACTTCCATTCTGTCCCAACATCGGATAATTTTGTTTGCGCCGCTATCGGGTCCATATCCTCAAGAGCTTCAACAAGTTCGCGGCTGGCACCCCGAAAATTAGTGCCGTTGTCCGACCAAAGGACCTTTATATGTCCTCTTCTTGCCATCATCCTCCTGATAGCCATAATGCATGAGTCGGTGTCTAGCGAATGTGAAACTTCAACATGTATTGCCCGGGATGTCAAGCAAATAAACAAAACTCCATATCGTGGTTCCAGGCTTCTTCCTCGTTTGGTGTAGAAGGGACCGAAGTAATCGATACCTGCAGCCGTAAATGTTTTTTGATGTGTAAGAAAGCGTTCATCGGGCAAGACACCCATTAGCGGTTGAATTGGTTTGGATTTGTTCTTCTTGCACCAAAAGCATGTGCGAATGATTTGTTTTACTCGGAGGGACATTTTTGGCATCCAGAATCTTTGCTTGAATTGATGAATTACGACTTGCAATCCGACGTGCTTCATGTAGATTTATTACTAGCAATCGTGTAAAAGGGTGTGATCCGTCGAGTACTACTGGCATTCTAGCTTGTATTGGTAGATCCTTAGCTCGCCCTATGCGTCCGCTTAATCGCATAATACAATGCTGGTCGAGCTGAAGAGAAAACTTCGTTAATCTTTTTCTGTTTAAAGGCTTACCTCCTGTCAACTGCATTAGATCATCCGGATAACACTCCAGCTGGACCGCCTTCCACCATACTTCGTCTGCCCATTCTAATTCTTGGACACTTAGGGGGCCACTTCGCCGATCTTCGACAGGTCTCCAAAAATTATATGTGAACCTTTTCAACCAGGCGGTAGCACGACGGATTCGACGATAAGTGCTGTCATTTGTAATTTTAGGTAAACGATAGATTTGCGAACTTTGTAGCAGCAGAACTACATCTTCACTTGTTTCAGCTATCGGATGTTTTGATTTCGGCCAATTACGTTCTGGTTGATGCAGGAATGCCGGCCCTTTGAACCAAAGGCAATCGTCCGTCAGTTGGATTGGCACACTGCGTGTACACAAATCCGCCACATTGAAATTAGTAGACACCCAACGCCATTCCTCGGCACTGGTTGAATCAAGAATTTCACCGATTCGGGATGCTTCAAATGCTCTTAGCTTGTTGTTGGTATTGATCCAATTAATCACTGTTGCTGAATCTGTCCAATAAAATCGTCTAGTAATTTGCATGTCGAGTTCCTTTTGTACCATTTGGCTCAGTCTACATCCCAATACGGCCTCCAGGCATTCCATTTTTGGTATTGTCATATTTCGCTTTGGCATTGGTGCTACTCGAGCTTTGGACGCTACGAGCGAAACTTCGAAGCTTCTTTCATCTCCGTATACAAATCTTAAGTAGGCAGCTGAACAGTAGGCTTGTTGGATGGCATCATTAAACACATGAAGCTGAATTTCTGACGGTGTTTCTCTATTCAGAGTGTAACATCGCCTAATGTTGATTCTTGTTACATCTCTCAACTCATACAGCCACTGTTTCCAAATCTGCTCCAATGCTGGTTTGAGCTGGTCATCCCAGCCTATTCCCGCCTGCCAGATCTCGCGCATCAAGATGCGTCCTTTGATAGTTATTGGTGTGATAAGACCTACCGGATCGTAGACTGACATGACAGCCTTGAGGACATCCCGCTTCGTCGGAGTTACAGCCCCTTCCATGATCTCGTTTCGGACTTGATGAAATGATGACGCAAAGGCGAGGTAGTCTGGTTTAGGCTTCCATATGATTCCAAGAACTCGTGTTTGCATATTTTTCTCACCAACCACCGCAGCTGCTTCCTCAGATCTTAAGTGTTTCGGAATGTTGTCTAAGACCTTTTGACTATTAGACATGAAATTACGCATTTCGAATCCTCCATGGTTATGTACTTCAATGACATCTTGTATTAGCTTGATCGCTTCAGCTTCCCTGTGAACCGATTGAAGATAGTCATCGACGTAGTGGTTTCTTATAATGGCCGTATATGCTTCTGGAAACCGGTCTCGAAAAATATTTGCATTGTAATTTTTTACAAATTGCGCTAAGAAGGGTGACGAATTTGTTCCAAACAACATTGCTTTCATTTGGTACACTGACGGTTTCCTTGTTGTGTCGAGATTCCTCCACAGAAAGCATTGTGAGTAGGTGTCCGCATGAGCAATTTGTACTCTGTTGAACATTTCTCGAATATCTCCGGCAAACGCTATGGGATTATTTCTAAATCGTATTAAAACTCCTACTATCGATGTTAGCCAATCTGGTCCAGTAAGAAGTTGACTATTTAACGATACACCATTAGCTTTGGCAGCAGCGTCAAAAACAATTCTCGGTTTTAAGGGTTTGCTGGGGTTGATTACTACGAAGTGTGGTAAGTACCAGAGGCGTGGCTGATTTTGTAATTGCTCTGGTGACACTTTCCTGGCATAGCCCTTGTCGAAGAGTTTTCGAACTTCCTTTTGATAGGCTTGTGCCAGATTGTTGTTTTTGTGGAGCTTGTTTTCGAGGCACTTTAATCTTTGCATGGCCATCGGTTTGCTATCTGGTAAAATGACATCTTTATTTTTCCACGGTAGTGCGACTTCGTAGTTTTGTCCTTTTTTTACAATTGAGGACTCTGCAATCTCGATTGCCTTCTTGTCGTCTGTAGACTTTGTCTTGTCAACCTTCGGCAAGCATGAACCGAAGCTATCGAGTGCGAATTGGTCTTTGATAAAGTTCTCTAGATTTTCCTCAATATATCGGCAACAAACGAAGTCATTTTGTTCACGTGACTCCTTGGTCTCAATGACAGGTCCATGAAGTGACCATCCCAGTTTTGATTTAGATAGTATCGGTCCATCGTCGCTTGTTTGGATGACTTCTCTGGTAGCAATTAAGTCAGCATGTCTTTGGCCTATCAGTAGTACTGGTTTGTAGTATGTTGTTCGAGAAAGCCCGACTTGCTGAATGTGTGGGAAACTAGTCACTATTTGGTTGTAGTCGAAATTTTGCGTTGGTAAATTTAACTGTGGAACTGTTCGAACGTCCTGAATGTCATAGAATCTATCGCCATGATCCGGAGCAATTCCTAACGACACGGTTTGCGATAGTGGCTCGTACCTGAAAATATCTCCTGTCCATTTGCAGCAAAGCGGCTTAGTTTGACCTTTAATCCCAAGTCTTTTTGCCACCTTGGCGTCCAGTAGAGTTGCTGTACTTCCTTCGTCAATAAATGCTATTACTGTCTCTGAATTCTTTGGGCCATGGATACGAACTTGCAGCATTTTTAGCAGAACTGATTTCTTGTTGTCATCTACGCATCCTAACACTTCTGGGTTTCCTCTCGAATTGTGTTCCACTGATTTATGAAGAAATTGATGGTGGAATCTCGTACATCCATTTTTGTTGCACTGCTCTCGCCTTCTGCAAGGCCCACTGTGTCTACGAAGACAGGTGAAACAGCTGTTGGAACGTTTAGCTAGATCCCATCGTTTCTTGACTTCAGCGTTAAGGAAAACTTGGCACTTGTATAAATCGTGCTGATCTTTATGGCAGAGCTTGCACGTGTTTCTTTTTTCTGCTGGTTGATGATGTTGTTGAACTGAGGTTGATTTGTCGTCGCCACATGAATCCATCTTCTTTATGTTTGAATAGAACGTAATATCAGAGGCCATAAGCGATATTTGTTCACTCCACTTAGCAAAATCTTGAATACTAGCGTCTCTCGCGCTTTTTTTGACGACCATAAGATGTGATGCCCACTGCATTAAAAGATGTTGGGGTAACTTCTCCACCAAACTTGCTAACAATCGATGTACATCCACTGTATTATCTTCCAAGTCCTGAACAGCAGCAGAGATGTTTTGGACTACGCAGCTGAAGTTCACCAATTTCTCCAATGAATCAACATATTCAGTGTTCGCTGCTTTTGTAATTAGTTCTTGAATAATTTGTTCCGATCCACCATATTGTCTTTGCAGTATGTCGATAATTTTTGTCGGATCTCTTACTGAAATTAGCATCATCTCTACTTTTTCTCGGGCTCTACCACGCAAATGTCTGTCCTAACGTATAACATTCTCCTCTGGTGCGATGTCACATTTTTCAGTTGTGATTTTATATTGGCTCAAAAAGTGATGCCATGACAGAGGTGACGACCCATCGAAATCGGGTAGCTGAACGCCAACTGTCTGCCTTGACAACATTTGAGCAACTGTTTTTTGAAGATTGTTAACATCATTATTTGCTGAAGCAATTTCCCGTATCGGAGAGCCCTCCTCTTCGTCACGCTGGCTATTCACCCAATTTTCCGTGAACTCGGATCTGTTACTCGATGCTCTTGATGAACAAGAGTTGTTGGAATTCGGCTTTGGCATTGCCGCTTTCAATGAGGATTTTTTACTCATAAGACACTCTGCTTTTGCTGGAAGGATCTTTACAGTGCGTTCAAGCTTTCGTTTTTGTTGTTCCAGATTTTTGGAATCCTCTGGGTTTGCTGTTGCCATTTCATTGTCGATGTCTTCTATTTCTTCCTCCTTTTCTACGATTTCGGTCGTAAGCTGTAGATTTTCTTCATCGATTTCCTGGATTTGTTCGAAAGTACTTACTTTTTGTTTTGCATTTAATTCTGGGCTCTTTACTGATGGCGTTTGTGCTGTAGATATCTCATTATTTGGAATATTTTCTTCCGCTTTTGGTGAAGTCAGTTTGCTCACAATAAGCGCCGACATTTCCCCAGCAGATTTGTTATCGTCCATTTGTATTTTGAGTATCTCGCACACACCTTTCAGTCCTAGAGGACAGATGCAGTTTTCGGCAAACTTTATCTTGCTTTGAACTTCACTTTCTTTAAATCCATCGAATTTGCGCACATTCCTCTTAATTAAATTACTATTCGGAATTGTTTCGAACATTAAATAGTGCAATTCTCGCAAATCCACTGACTTTTGTGCTTCCACATTGTCAATTAAATCGCAGCACTTTTGCCAAAATCGCCCGGAGTACGACGCCATTGTTGGTTAGTTTTTATTTTCAGATATTTCCTTTGACTTGATTTGATTAATCAATTATTTTGACTTTAATCCATTCGCTGATTAAAGATCCGCATAGAAGGACCACTTATGTCAGGAAATATCAAATAAAATTGTTTCTGCAAATAATTTAAAAACCAGTCTTTCGGTAATGAACTTCAATCTTTAATAATAAGAAAAAAAGCCCCCGCTCAAAAGACAAGAGAGAACAGACAATCGTCCGCTAGAGCGAGATCTTTAAGCAAAAAAGGGAAAGAGCCAAACATGTTGCTCTCAACGAATGTATTTTTGTGTTGTCGGTGACAGCGAGTACGACAGCCATGGAAGGGTGGGTGTACCCAAACAATCTCGCAAGCGTGATTAGACCTGACGCATGCCAACGAAGACCCATAGATACAAATTTGAAGTAATTTACATTTGTATTTTTGCGGTATGAGATGTGATATGTATACGTATACTTATAATAATATTATATTTTTAGTTGCATACCCATCAAAATGCTTTTGTACATACATATTGATAAGATAAAGATAACTTTTATTAGAGTAAAACACATCAAAATATTGATAAGATAAAGATAACTTTTATTAGAGTAAAACACATCAAAATACCAAGTTCAATTTGATTATTAATTTCAGGAGACTCTTTTGCCAGTAGTATTTAAAAATATACTTAATATCGGGTTTTTCAATAAGAGCGCTACAAAGGTTTTTTTTACATAAAACAAAAACGATTTTGGATATCAATGAAATTCTTTATTCCTGTGAAAGTACGTTCGATGCTGTTATGTATTGAACTCGATTTCTTTTGCATGGCCACCACAGGCACGCTTGCAGAAGTCCAGACGCTTAACCCAATTTTCGACGGTTTTCAAGCATAAATCTGCCGATACTGGTGCAATTTCACGTTCGATATTCGTACGAAGTGCATCAATCGTCGCTGGCTTGTTGGCATAGACCATAGACTTGACGTAGCCCCACAGGAAATAGTCTAACGGCGTCAAATCGCACGACCGAGGCGGCCAAGCGACTGGACTATTTCGTGGGATAACACGTTCTCCAAACTGGGTTTCCAATAAATTGATTGTGACATTCGCTGTGTGGCTTGTGGCGCCGTCCTGTTGGAACCACATGTCCTCCAAGTCCATATCATCCAATTGGGGCCAAAAATATTCGGTTATCATTGAACGGTAGCGATTCCCATTCACAGTAACGTGCCGGTCTTGATCATCACGCAAGAAGTACGGCCCAATGACGCCGCCCATAAACCATAGCAAACCGCAATTTTTTTCGGGATGCAATGATGACTCATGGAGTACGTGTGGATTGCTGCCTCACCAATACCGCATATTTTGTTTATTGACGAAGCCATTCAGCCAGAAATGAGCCTCATCGCTGAAGATGATTTTTTGGACATAGCGCTCTTAACGTTGAGGCCACTGACTCCGAATTTCGGTAGTAAATTTTAATAATTTTGACTCGTTGATGGCTCGTATATTTTTCCATCATGAAATGGCAAACCTTATTGAAGAGAAATGCCAAAAGAGCGGAAAGAAATTCGGCGTCGTTTGCTGTCCCTGTCGCTCTACTTTTGTAGCGTCCTTGTTGAAAAAACCTTTATTAGTAGACACGATTTGCAGATTAAAAGTTCTCAGATTCTGGGAACGGTAGAAAACGTAATTGAATGCTGGCACATATTTTTTTTTATAAATTTATTGCAAATTATTTTTACTTTTTGCTTAAAATTGTGAAAAAATATTGACCATAAAGAAAGTATAAAGTATATTGCACGAAAGGCAAAATAACAAAAAAACAAAATCCCGAATTCCAAAATCCGGAAAATTGAAAAAAAAAAAATTGGGTAGAAATTAAATTTATTGTTTACAAAATTGTTGCACTATACTTTAAGTTATGGGAAAACGATTCTAGAGCGTACAGAAATCGGGTAATCAAATGCAGCCGCCGCTGCCCGAGAGGCTAAAAGTCGGAATGATAATTTTCTTCCGATCTGTCAAGTCGGAAGCGAATGGGGGGTTCAAAGGAATAGATGAAAGTTCAACAAGCGGAACGTTGATGCCGCGTCTTGGCTATTCAGCTGGGTGTGGGTTCGATCACAGTAGAATTTTTGGTTACTGACGTAATAAAAGGGGAGTGATCGGTAACTTGTTCTAAGGGGCGCCACGCAGTCTTTGAAAAAGGAAGATTGCTAAACCTTTGGTACGACGATTTTTGAATGTGAAATAATGAACGAACAATGAAATACAAGATCTTAATTATTTTCCCACAACGGGGAGTTTCGAAAGTTTGTTGTTTATATGAGATTTACAAAATTGGGATATAGCCAGTATAATTGTTTTAGAACAAAACATCACAGAGCTGGGAGCTCTCAGTATCGCTTTACACAACTGTTTTTTTTTTGTTGCGCGACTTAGAATCTCCTCCGTTCGAAACAAGAACGAGAAGTTAGAACGCAAAAGTGATAGCGAAAGCAAAATGTATGAAGCACGCAATTTCCAAATGGGAAAATGCACTATATGAAACAAATATTTCACTTTGCGGTTTTGGGCCAACGGATAACTTCCGATTACCATACGGTTCGGTGGCTAACGGTCAAGAAAGACGGTCGCCAAAACGGCACAGAGGGTCGCGTTATTATTAAGCGGCCGTTAATGGCTACGGTTAAAAAAATGTTTTTAGAAATTGTCAAAATCAACCGGTTACGAACGACAATCATACATTCACAACACCCTACTTACCTATCTGTTTTTTTTCCTCTCCTACTGAAACTCCTCAGCGTGCTTTATACTGGGGAATGGCGTTGGTAAATAAACTCCCCGCTACAACCACTGTATAAATTTAAAATCTTCCACGGCACACTACTAATGTTTTAACATTCTCTTTTAAAAACTTTTCTTGCGTCTTGTCTTTCAGACGACTAACCAAAAAGTGAGAGCAGCGCTGACAGCTATTCACATCCCGAGCTCTGACAGCTTCTTCTCCCGCTATGATTCACATTCATTCTAGCGATCTCGCGCTGTTCGCTTAAACATCTCTGTGGTTGCTTAGGTTCGCTTTTACCAACCCCTGCCAGACTGTTATTATTATTACCTATTATTTCTAATTCAACTGAAGGATACGTAATTCGCGACCCGCAAGCTAAGGGTAAACTAACAGAACCCAGGTAGTTGAAAGTTATCGATTACAATTTTATTTCGTTTGCAATTTTGTTTAGGATGGGCCCAGGCGGCCTTTTGGCGGACCGTCCGTCTGGGCTCCAAGACAATCTGGTTTTATCATCCTCCCGCGGGGCAAAAGGGAAAACCCCGGAAGATACCAGAAGAAAATGGTATGGAAGGCAAAAAGAGAAAAATGGGTCAGAATTAGGAAGGATGGGAACTACCAACGTTTTGGGCGTTAATTTTAAAATGGAACTCATATTCTGTAAAATCTGTTCGCTCCCTCGGATATTGGAAAGGTTTTGGTAAATCCTAACTTTTGGCCGAAAAATGTGATTGTAAAGGAGTTTACACATCGCTCTAATAACTCTGACAGGAAGTCAAAAAACCTTGAAAATAAACTCCAACCAAGTAGTTTAGATCCTACAGTCTTTTCTACCAAAATACTGGTGGTCTAAGAACTAAATTCCGCGATGTCCATCTCTTCTCTTCATCCGGTCAATATGACATCATTGTATTAACTGAGACTTGGCTTACGCAGAATCATCACAACAAAGAGTTGTTCAACAATGACGTATAAAAAAGCAGTTTTCCCTTATGTATTGATGAAAACTAATTCCTATCTTACAATGACTGTAGTCAACTTTCCATAAAAAGATTCCAGCAATGTGAGGATGAAAGACGCAGAGAGTTCATTTAACAATTAAAATAACAGATCCACGTTAGACGATGCTACCGCCACGGCTTTTTGCACAAAATAAAGTTATGAATATTTCGCTATGATCTATACAACATTGTTTTTAGCCCTGTATTACTTCCATCTCACTTCTCACAAATACCTAAAATAAAGTGCACGACTTGGTCGCACGAAACTTTCTCGTTTAATTCGAGTCTGACTTACTTTAAGAGTGTGCAGCAAATCGAAAATTGAGGACAGGATAGTTTTGAAAACATCCATTTAACTCTAAGTTTGCATTTTGGTCAAAATCGTTATCGCCGTTTTCCGATAAACTGAAAAACACTACCTAAATTTAAAAAAAATCTTTTTTTCAAAAATCCATTGTACGTTAATATAGAGAAAAACTGAGTTTGCTATTAAGTTATAAATGGTAAGGTAAGGTAATGTGGTACCTTAGAAATTACTTTTTGTTACAATCTTATAGAGCCTTTTCGAGATATGTCGAAATTTCAAAAGTACCGTTGTTCGAATTTTTAGCCAAAAACTGGGTACGCAGTCATGGTAACCTCACCTACTTATCTAAGCTTAAATATTAATTTTGGTTTAAATCGCTGGAGCCATTTTCGATCAAATCAAACTGGTACGAACATTTTATATGGGAAGTACCATTAATATTGAGGTTACCTTGAAAAAAAAAAAACACCTCCCGAGCTGTAAGCCCAAAAACTCCAAATCCGAGGTTTGAACGTAATCCGGGAAGCCGTTTATGCTGTAGGCCCGGGGAAGGATGGACAGACCGGACAGAATTTTGCGACCCACTTTTTTGAGTTCCTCTATCATCGTTATATCAGAATTGATTAAAATCTCGAGTTCAAAATTTTGTACGAATCCAATATCTTTCTCTTACTACGTAATGGAGAAAGTTAAAAAGCAAAACAAGAGCGCACTCTCATATTCCAAGGCACCACAATTCCACAACCCACAATCCACAAATATATTTTTTACTCACATTTATAATAAGCGCAAATAAAAAATAATAAATTACAAAATTTTACACTGACTTTTGGGACAACATCAAAGAACAAGTAACTGCACACGCATTCTCTTACTGCAATATTTCAGTAGTAAGAAAAACATACTTGCTTACGGTTACGAGTTACGTACGAGGTACGACACTCTTATATAGATTGTAAGACATTTTTTACGCTAAATGCGGGAGACTTTTTTTTATGATATTTTTGGATTGGGTCTTACGTGCGTAATTTTTTCAAGGGCAACTTTTTGCATGGGATGATTGTGTTTTGTGTTTGTGTAACAAAGTATGATTTGTAAATATGTAGGTAATTTCGTTATTTAGTATGTCATTGCTAATTGCAATTATTAATCTCGTCATTTGTATTTCAACAATATTTCAAACTATTTAGATAACATGAATTAATAGTTATAATTTAGAAAATTCTTTTAATTTATTTATTAATACTGTAAAAATGGCTATTGGTTTGTTTACACCTAAAATTAATTCTGTCAATGGTAATAAACCCATTTGGTTTAATGATAGAATCATAAGTTTAAATAATAGGAAAAATAAGGCCGATAAGCGGTTCTATTATAGTAATAACAACACGGAACTTTTGAAAGTTTATCGGATGCTCCAAAAACAATTTGATGTTTTGATGACAATATTATGTTCTTTCTGTCGAATTTAAGTTAAGGACAAATAGTAAACGCTTTTGGACTTTTATTAATAACAAGAAGCAATCTAATGGTATTCCTAACTGTATGCGTCTAAATAACGTATCTTCGTTTGATCTTTCAACCATCTGTAATATGTTTGCTAATCACTTTCAGTCTGTACATGGTTGTGGTACTACCATACCTATAGTTTCTAGTAAAGTCCTGCGATTTCTTTAATATCGGCAATTAGAGTGTTCAATCCCTAAAGTTCAAATTGCTCTTTCTTTATTAAAATTAGTTACAAATCCTGGTATATATGGCATTCCGCCAATTTTACTTCAAAAGTGCTCCTTCGCGTTTTCTGTACCTCTGTGTTTAGTTTTAATTTGCCTCTCTGGTCTGGTAATTTTTTGAAGGATTGGAGGAGCTCATTTTGAACACATAATATATAAATCTGGATCGAGACATGATATCTAACTATCGTCCAATCTGTAAGATTTCTACTTTCCTAAGTTGTTTGAAAAACTAGTTTGTGACAAACTTATACCTCTCTTAAAGAACATGGCTTCGTCGTAGGTAGATCTACTACCACAAATCTCTCAATTTTTTGTAATTCTGCCTTGAATTTCCTCGAAACGCTAAATGTGTTAACCACATTATATTGATTTCCATTTTTTTTGTTTGTGTTGGGAATTCGCTGGAAGTAAAAAATAATCGAAAGACATTGCAGACCTATACGCGAGGGATGCTTCTGCAATAGTGATGGACTTTAACTCATCTAAAAAAACTCCCGGGGGACTGACATAAGCCATCCCGAAAAAGATTGCACCTCGTCGTACGACTAATCAGCAAATTGTATTTTGAATAATTTAATGAATTTAAAGAGATAAATCCGCCGTTTGTCGGATTTTTAAACTTGTTTTGTTTGAAATTAGTATCTGATTTCTTAGCCCTAGCTAAATCTTACAGATCAAGAGGTTTAATCCGTCTCAGTCTCCTGATTACTTACTTACTTACTTAACGGGCTCCCGACCCGTGAAGAGTCTCTGCCTGAGAAACTGCAGCCTTCCATCCTCTGCGACCCCGGGCACGCTGCTTCCAGTTTACCAGACCAAGCGCCCTGGCATCCGCGATGGCTTGGTCTTTAAAACGGAGGTTCGGTCTTCCTTGTCTCCTCGCACCTGGGGGCTGGGATACAAAGACCCTCTTAGCTGGAGCATTGTTGTCCATTCGCTCGATGTGGCCGAGCCAATGTAGTCGACGTGTTTTGGCTTTTTGGACTACATCCACATCTTGGTACAGCTCATAGAGTTCGCGGTTGTATCTTCTCCTCCATTCGCCCTCCTCGCACACAGGACCAAAAATCCGACGAAGAATTTTTCTTTCGAAGGAGCCCAATATCAGCTCTCCCTTCCTGCTTATCGTCCAGCACTCGGCGCCATAAAGCAGAACTGGCAGGATGAGTGTTTTGTAGAGCGTACATTTCGTCCTTCGAGTTAGGAGTTTTGAACCCAATTGTTTTGCCAAACCGAAGTAGCAGCGGTTTCCTAGGGAAATTCTTCGCCTGATCTCCACTAGGGTGTCATTCGTGGAATTCATATTTACACCGAGGTTTTGTCCTAGGCGGTGGACAGATGCGTTTTTGTTTGTTGATAGCATATACTTGGGCTTGTCCTCGTTTACTTCAAGGCCAACAAATTTCGCCTGTTTCTCAATTGCCGTAAAAGCCTCAGTCACGGCACACTGGGAGCGACCGATGATGTCGATATCGTCCGTATACCCCAGTAGCTGAACGGATCTGTTGAAGATAGTGCCTTCCGTGTTGACACCTGCCCTGCGCACTATCTGCTCCAGCACGAGATTGAAGAAGTCACATGATAGCGCATCTCCTTGCCGAAATCCGGTGCATGTTTGGAATAGTTCGGAGGAGCTACTTCCAAATTGCACGTAGCAGCGCGTGTTCTCCAGCGTCACGCGACACAGCTGGATCAGTTTTGCCGGGATCCCGAATTCGGCCATCGCCATATAGAGCTCCTGACGATGAATGATATCATATGCGGCTTTGAAGTCGATAAATAGGTGATGAGTCTCGACTTGAAATTCAGGGGTCTTTTCCAGGATTTGCCTCAGTGTGAAAATTTGGTCTATGGTCGATCTGCCGGGCCGGAAGCCACACTGCTATGTGCCGATTAGTGTGTTGCAGAACGGTTTAAGACGTTCACACAGTACGTTGGATAGGATCTTGTATGCGACATTAAGCAGGGATATGCCTCGGTAATTCTTGCAAGACATAGGATCGCCTTTTTTGTAGATGGGACATATGGAGCTGATAGCCCAGTCTCGGGCATGCTTTCTTCCATCCATACCTGGTTGATGATTTGGTGCATGCGCCCTACCAAAACATCACCACCGTATTTGAAGAGCTCCGCTGGTAAACCATCAGAGCCTGCGGCCTTGTTGTTCTTAAGCTTTTTTATAGCTAAGCCAACTTCTATACTGGGTGGTGGAACTGGTTCTTTATTGACTGGACGTGGGTTCTCTTCTTGCCCCATCACTCTCTCTACATGATGCCCATTTAGCAGCTGCTGGAAGTGCTGCTTAAACACATCTACTATTCCCTGCGCTTCGGTGACTAAATTTCCTTCGCTGTTTCGAAGAGCCTGCGTTCCGGTCTTGAAGCCAGCAGCCAGTTGCTTGGCTTTCTTGTAAAATCTCCGGATGTTGTTTCGATCACGAGACTCTTCGATCTCCTTGAGTTGGGAGACTGCGTAAGCCCTCTTCTTTCGACGCAGTATCTTCTTCTCCTCCCTCCTCCTGGCTCCAACCAGGAGGTCATAGAACTCCTCCTTGATAGGGCCTTCAGCCTCGTCGGTAGGGGCGTGTGCACATATTAGGCTTATGTTTTGGAAAGTAGCTTTGATGCGGATCACAGCCAGGCGATCACTTATCGGCTTAAAGTCAATAACTTTTGTCTCCTGATTACATTGTCATTATTTAAAAGTTCTGTTATTTCTGTGTTAACGTGGTTGAGAAGCCGATTTCTATGCCTCCGAGCAACCTTCTTAACCTCATCTTCAACCATTTCAACATTTATATCCCTATGCAGATCGGCGTTGCGTATGTACCAAGGTGCATTAACTATGTTCCTTAGTACTTTATTTTGAAAAACCTGAATTTTTTGTAAGTTTGTTTGGCATGTACATGCCCACAATTGGAGCCCGTAGGTCCATACTGGTTTTAAAACTTGCTTGTATAGCAATAACTTATTGTAGTTGGACAGGGATGAGTATCTCCCAATAAGCCAATACATTTTACTGTATCGCATGTTCAACTCATCTTTTTTTTTTCTTAACGTGCGCTTTCCAAATATTGTTTATTGCCGCCTGAATCTTTTTTGTTGCTAATTCGACAGTTGCTCCCACAGCAAGGACGGCTGTGTCATCTGCAAAAGTAGCTATGGTGGTTTCTACACTTTCAGGCAAATCGCTAGTGAAGAGTAGGTATAAAACTGGACCTAGCACTCTGCCTTGCGGTACACCAGCTTTAATCTCTCTTAATGTTGAACACTCTGTATCTTGCTTAATTCTGAAGAATCGATCTGATATATAAGACTCCAGAATGGTCGAATACTGCTTCGGCAGTTGCTTTTGTAGTTTGTGTATCAGTCCTTTGTGCCAGACTTTATCGAAAGCTTGTGCTATATCAAGAAATACTGTAGAGCACACTTTTTTCTCTTCAAATGCTTTTTCGATTTTATCTGTGATTCTATGCACCTGATCAATTGTAGAGTGCTTGTTTCTAAACCCAAATTGATAATTTGGAAGTAGCGATTTTTCATCAATAATTTTTTGTAGACGTTTTGCCAGCATTTTTTCGAATAGTTTGGACAACATTGGTAATATCGATATTGGGCGATATGACATATGAGGCTACTTCGCTAGGTGGTTTACCTGGTTTTGGTATCATTATTACCTCCGCGACCTTCCACATGCTTGGCACATATCTTAATTTAAATGCAGCATTTATAATCTGCGCTAGTTTTTTTTAAACCTTTTCGAGGAAATTGTTTTAAAATTTCCCCTGTGATTAAATCGAACCCTGGAGCTTTTTTTTATGTTTATGCCTTCTTTGATTTCTTTGGCAAGTTCTTTAGCTGTTACCGGCCGAATAGGTTTCTGTAATAATTTCACATGTTTCACGCAGCTAAGAGTTTTGTTTAGAATTGATTTCCATACTAACTGACTTAGGACTTCACTCCAATTTCCTAAAGTGGATTCCTCTCGAGTTCCTCAATGTAGTCAAGATAGCCCTCTGCTCTTCTTTTTATATATTAATGACATTCATGACTTGTTTTTGAGTTCTTATGTTTGCCGACGATTTGAAGGTGTTCCGACATATACGCTCAGTTAATGATTCTATTCTTTTACAAGAGGATGTTGAACGACTTTCAATATGGTGTCACAATAATCATCTTCATCTCAATGTCAAAGCCTTTCTTTTTATCGTAACCTCTCTCCAATACACTTTACGTACGTAATCCATAATACCCCTCTTTAAATTATTTCATCCACAAAAGATCTTGGAGTAATTTTTGACGCAAAACTTAGCTTCTGCAACCAAATTGAGTCTTTGGCTGCCAAAGATGTTAGGTTTCATATTGCGGAACTCGATCTCATCTTGAGTACTGCAGTATATTATGGAATCCATATTATAAAGTACACTATTAAAATAGAGAAAATCCAAAAGCGTTTTACTAGAGTTGCCTTTCGAAGACTACGATGCGGAATACTTAAATACCATCTTACGAGACAAGGTGCTAATTATTTAGTATCTTACCTCTTCTTAAACCATTACCATTGCGAAAGCATCACAGTCACATACAACAATAGTTGTTACTAAATTGCTACCTAACCCTCTCTAAATGCCAAGCAGAAAGAAGAATTTATATTAATTGTTTAATTGCCGACATAGTTCGCGCAGTGGCTTAGTGGTTAGTGTGTTGAACTACTAAGCGAGGAGCCCCAGGTTCGAATCCCACAAAAACCCAAATTCCAACTCAGGGTTTTCTCACCGCGCCACCTCTCGCGAACGTCTGACAAACATCCGAGAGTATAACTGTCTTGAAAGAGATTCTCAATATCACCCAAAATGAATGGTTGTGAAAAGCTAGGCCTAGGGTCTCTACGGAGCTGTTGCGCTGTCGTGATTTTTGGTTTTTACTTAGAAGCACTACTCTAAGTTGGGTCTTATCTATTTATGTTTTTTTGTTTTGTCCAAATAATGCGAAAACACAGTTAATTTTATTTCACTTTACTTTTTATTTATTATTAACTTATAATAGATAATAGCTTTGCATTTAAACTTATTATTAACTTATAATCGATAATAGCTTTATTACACTTTTGAGTTTATTTAGATTTAAGAGGTTTTTAGGGGATGGATAAGATATAGGATTAAGATTTAGTAATCAAGAGAAAACGAACGAGCAAGTGACTGCTTAAAACAAATTGAACTTCGACGATACAGAGTGTGACCAAGAGTGAATACTGAGTGCCGCGTCATTGCTCAGTGACCAATATAAATAGCCTCGAATTGAATCATTCAATTCGAGGTTCGATGAACGAAAATGAAAACAAAAAGAATTGGGAAATCCGGAAAGGGATTCCCGTACAAGTCAAGTGGCTCATGTTACTTTGTCGCGCATACGATGGATACATAAAGCGATGGTTCGTATGGAAGGCGAAGTGCGACATCAGCATAACGAGTTAATTGACTTGTGCACTTACGAGTAGTTGTGCAATGGAAAAATAAGGAAAGACCATAAATAAGCATTGTTTATTTAGGTCGGAAGTGTTGGGCATTGACGCTGGAAGTGGCAAGCTGAAATAGCAAGTTGAGAGGATGTTTATTTGGGACAATCAATATATTGTTACAAAGTTGCAACATTGATCGTAGGGTTAAACATCTTGCATACAAAGAAGAAATGGTAAAGAGGTTGTAAAGTGCTTGGTATGCATCAAGTGGTGCACTTTACAACACCTCCCCCCTTAAGAACGAAACTTGTACCTAGTGCTTTGGAATAAAGTGGACTGTATGTTTAAGTTTAGGTGTATTGTGTGTGTGATTAATTAAATTGAATGTGTTTAAGATTAATTAATAATGTTTAATAAATGTTTAGTGTACAATGTGTATATGTGATACTTAAAAAATGTGTTCTCCTGCGTTTACTGTGTACGATGTGTGTTGTCCGAAGGTCCCCAAAACAAGCAGGAATTCTGTCTTCTTACAAGCTAATGAAGCGATAACGAATATGACGAAACAGCAAACATAGAAAAAACCAACAAATTACTGTAACATTCGGAGTAATATACAACTAGAGAGCAAGCAAAATCGAGAGTACTGACAGTTAAAGTGTAGTTGCAAATTATTATAAAATAAAAGTAGGGTAGTGTTTGTGATGTTTGGCACTTGGTGCATATAGTACTGAACATTCAGCCATCCCTTGAAAGACTCCGGTCTTTCAGAAAAAGGCAATGGGGCAATCTTAACCACTGGTCGCGTGTAATCCCCAAACTGTGTATGTACAGTGACCACTCGGCATCTGTTATCTCTTCCAGGATGAATGTTGATAATTCGGCCAAGAATCCATTTCGATGGAGGCAGATTTGGTTCCTTGAGCAAACGATGTCATCTATCTGTACGTCGCGTTCACGTTTCTGCCATTTGGATCGATTTTGTAATGACGTCAGATACTCCTGGTGCCACCGCTTCCAGAAACCTTGCATCAAAGTCTGTAAAAGATACCAGTTAGTGCCCTTTGATATATGTAATTTTGAAAGATCAGGTTGTGGTACTGCAGAGTATGATTCTCCAATCATAAAATGAGATGGAGATAATGCAGTGGGTTCGAAGTCTGATGTTTGCCACATAGGGCGCGAATTGAGTAGACATTCGATTTTAGTTAAAAGAGTGTACATTTCTTCGTACGTAAGTCTGTTTTCCCCAATTACACGTTTTAGGTGCATTTTAACAGACTTTATACCAGCCTCCCACAGTCCTCCAAAGTGAGGTGCGGAAGGTGGTATAAATTTCCAACTAATACTATCCTTAGAGAGATGGCGAACGATAATGTTGTGATATTGTTCACTGATAAGAAGGTCGTAAAGCTCTCCAAGCAATCTTTTAGCACCATGAAAATTTGTTGCATTGTCACTCCATATTTCTGATGGCCTTCCGCGACGCTATACGAAACGATCTAAGGCCAAGAGGAACGCGTTCGATGAAAGGTCGCCAACGAGTTCAATATGGATTCCTTTGGTGGCGAAACACACAAAGATGGCTATGTATGCTTTTACGAACCTTGGATTTCTCCCAGGAGCTAACCGTAACGTTATAGGACCCGCATAGTCGCAACCGACCTTACTGAAAGGACGGGAGAATCGAACGCGCTCCACTGGGAGATCTGCCATGAACTGTTGAGCGGACGTTTTACGCTGCCGGAAACAAATAACACAGTCGTGCACTGTTTTTCGCAATAGATTTCTACAACCGAGGATGTGATACCGTTGTTTAAGAATTGCGAACATGAGAGACACACCGGCATGAAGGTAATGTCTGTGAGTGTATTGAATGATAAGTTTTGTTACAGGATGCGACTTGCATAAAATTATAGGATGTTTTTCTTCGTACGATAAGTCTGAGTATTTTAAACGGCCACCGACGCGAAGCACCTTGTTAGTGTCAATAAACGGAGATAGGGATATCAGTTTGTTTCGCGATGATAGTTCTTTACCGGTTTGAAGAGTTTCGATTACGGAAGCAAATGAAGAACGCTGAGCACATTTGATTATACGATTTGAAGAGTCTGATAATTCTTCAGCTGATAATTCTTACGATTCGGCAGATGAAAATAGTTTCCAATAAATCGAAAAATGTATGCAACAACGCGCACGGATTTGATCCAGTTTGACGAATTGTTGATGATTTGTTCAATAATGTTAGTTCCAACTAAGTTAGACACGAATACCTGAACCTTGGTTGACTTCCGTTCCTCCAATTGATCGACAGGAATACCTTGTATACCACACTGCGATACCGGCCAGTCATCCGATCTGTTTTTGAGCCAAGAGGGACAAGTCCACCAGATTTCTGTAGAAGCTAGAAGAGATGGCAATATTCCACGGGATGCAACGTCAGCTGGGTTGCAAGGAGATCGTACGTGATGCCATGATTTCACTGGAATTGACGTTAGTATCTCAGATGTCCGGTTACCAATGAAAACCGACCATTTTTTAGGAGGTGCAGAAAGGCAATGGAGAACAATTGACGAATCGGTCCATGCAAATACCTTGAGATCATTAGCCTGCAATGATAATTTTATTTTATTAACAAGACGTGTTAGGAGAACAGCTCCGCAAAGCTCGAGTCTTGGAAGAGAGAGTATTTTGATTGGTGCGACTTTGTAGTTACGACTTTGCAGTTACGCTAGTACTCCGACAGTATACAACAGCTGCGTATGCATCCAACGATGCGTCACAAAAGGCGTGTAGTTCGCAATTGAATTTGTTACTCCATAGAATTCTAGGAATGTAAATAGACTCGATGTGATGAAGCTCCTCACGAATAGTGGTCCAACGATGTGCAAGTTCTTCTGGAACCTCGTCATCCCAGCCAATTTTTTCCCGCCATATGTCTTGGAAGAAGATTTTAATGGCGACAATAACTGGAGTGACGAATCCTAATGGGTCGAATATTCGCGAGGCGTCAGATAATATTCGACGTTTTGTGCATAGTGATTGGTTTGGAAGGTTTACCTTATAGGTAAAGCAATCCTTTGACGGGCACCACTGCAACCCAAGCACCTTTACCATGTTAGAGTCCTCGAACTCGATTGGGGAAATCTCTCTTTGGTCCTCTGGTAGGGACAATAGAAGAGGCCAGCAGTTGGTGGTCCACTTGCGAAGATTGAAGCCAGCGGATTTAAGCACGTCAATAAGTTCGTTTCGTAGGGTAATCAAATCCTCAATAGAATCAGCGCCAGTAATGACGTCATCGACGTAGAAATCATTTTTGATAATCGACGCAACTTCAGGATGGTTTTCAGCGCAATCTAAAACAAGCTGCTTAATTGTGCGAACTGCCAGAAATGGAGCAGCTGAAGTACCATAAGTTACTGTTAAAAGCCTATAATGTTTTATAGGATCTTCTGCGTTCTCACGCCAAACGATTCTTTGAAAATGTGTGTGATTTGGTGAGACCCAGATTTGACGGTACATCTTCTCTATGTCCCCCGAGATTGTGTATGTATGACGACGACATCGAAGACATTTAGAAAATATGTCACGCTGAATTGTGGGGCCAACGAGAAGCGATTCATTTAATGAAGAGTAACATGCGTTGTTTGACTTAGCAGAGCCATCGAATACCACACGTACCTTAGTTGTAGTGCTGTCACCCTTAAAAACCGGGTGATGTGGCAAATAATAATAATTATTATTGGGTTGTTGAAGTTCAGTCAACGGGATTTCTTCCATATGGCCCAGCGATATGTATTCGTTAATAAAGCGAGAGTATTGGGTTTTTAGATCAAAATCGGATAAAAATCTCCGCTCGATGGAGTACAAGCGATTTAGCGACAGACGAAAAGAATTTCCTGGAATTAGGTTAGAAGTAGATTTAAATGGCAATTGTACAATATATTTCCCATCTGAGTGACGATTGTGGGTTGAAGCAAAATGATTTTCAGCTTGTTGTTCTTCCACCGATAAAATTGGTTCGTGATGAATCTCCTCTAGGCGTCAAAAACGTTCGAGGTCGAATTCCTGAGAGTAATCTAACTGGGTGCAATATGTCCTCACTTCCATACTGGTTGGCGTAAGATGCTTGTAGCTACCCGCTATTACCCAGCCGAATATAGTTGGTATGGAATTAGGAGCACCTCCGTTTGTAGGTTTCGAAGGTCCGTCAATACTGCTGAAGACCTTATCTGATCCAATCAAAATGTTGATTGGACCAGGTATATTGAAATTTGGATCCGCCAAATTCAGTGAATGGAAGGCAGTAAAATTGACATTGGTAACCGCAGTTGGTGGAAGTAGTGATGTCAATTTTGATATGACGTAACAATCAATGTCGATATTGTTTGAATCAAATATCGAATGCAAATTCAGGGTTACCAAGCCGTTAGTAACACCTGCTGAGGACGAAATTCCCAAAATAGGAATGCACGATCTTTTTCGAGAGAGTCCTAGACGTTGAACACATTTTTCGGTTACGAACGAGACTTGGGACCCTGTGTCCAGCAACACGCGAATATTTTGATAAACTCCTTCCTTATCACGAGTTCTTACCACAGCAGTAGGAAGAATAATAGAAGTACGACGATTTGTTTGGAGGGAATGATTATTCACGATAGGATCAACGAAATCCTGAGGCGATGACGACGAAGAATGAGGTTGGTTTGAGCTGGAGCTTGATGGCGAGGCTGGTATGTTTTGTGAAAGATGCACTAAAGTGTGGTGACGAGACTTGCATGTCTTACACCGAAAGTTTGAGCGACATTTGTTAGAGGAGTGACCATATCGAAGGCAATTAAAGCATAAAGCATTTTCCTTAACAAAATTACGACGAGCATTGACCGCTAGACCGATAAAGGTTTTGCAATAGGGAAGAAGGTGATCTTCCTTACACTTTGGACACCCTAATTTCGTTTCCACCATGTGTGTTCGAACCGTGCTTTGAATTTTGCTATTAGCTTTACCACGAGTTAAGGTATAGCAGGATTCCAAACAGCTACACCGATTATCTAAAAATTTTATGAATTGATTGATGGTACAGTTATCATCGGATCCTACCTCTTCAGCCCATGCCTGTTTTGTGTCATGGTCTAATTTTTGCAGCAAAATATATATGAGCCAAGGATCTCTAGAGTTAGAGTCCAAGGCCTTTAACCCGCGTATAGTTTCGTCAGCTCCATCTGTTAGTTTTCGAAGAGACTGAACGTTAGCTGAACTACACGATGGTAATGAAATGAAAGCTTGTATGAACGATTGAATAATCAAGTGTCTTTTGTCGAAACGCGCCTCAAGTTTATCCCAAGCTTCAATATAGTTATTCTCAGAATACGCTATATGTTTTATTAGATTAGCTGCGTCTCCGCTCAAGAACGATTTCAGATATTGAAATTTTTGTGTTGCAGTAATCGATGGATTGCGATCGATCGTTCCTATGAACAGGTCCTTAAAACCAGGCCAGTCTTTGTAGTCACCGTGAAAAGTTGGAATGACACATTCTGGCAAATGAACCGACTTGGAATTTTGTGTATTTTTCGCATCCAATTTTTGTAGCAATGATGCTTGCTGAGAAACCAATTTCTCACTAATTGATGAGTCAGTCGAAACTCCTTTAAAAATTTCGCGAATTGCACTGGTAAATAATGAATGTGCCTGACAGTATTTCTCTTCATACTCGGCGAAATCTTGCTCAGGATCTACGAAATCTTCTTCATCGCAGAAGTTGTATAACGTATCCTGAAGAGATTTAAAACTCGACCAGGCTTCCGCAAGATGAGCCAGATGAATTTCCAACTAATCAATTGTTGTGGAATCATCAATCGACCGCACAAATGTTAACGCCCTTGTAATAGCCGCTTTGGCATGTCCGCATTTGGCTTTTATAGCATTCATTGTTTTTTTATTTAACTAATAACGATTGACCAAACAAAAACAAAAACGCAATTTGCAATCACCGAATTAACCGATTGTCCAACAAAGGTTTGAATAAAGTTTTAGTTCACATGCACTAAATTAATTGATTCAATTGATTAAGCATGCAGTCTATATTTTATTGGTAATTCACGAAGATTTGGGGTCAAAACACGTGTTTTACAATATACGAGTATATACGCGATATAGTTATATACGAAACCGTGTATGCCAACTTCCTTAAAAATGTTCACGCGACTACCGGTAAAAACGGTTTTTACCACACGAGTATGCACGCATTCATGTATATACATGCAGCAACCATCAAAAATTATCAAAGGGAGTTTGATCGAAAATGAATTAAATCAGTATGCCCTGATCACAATTAAATCCGGCTCGAAGGACCAATTTATGTTTTGGAATAAAGTGGACTGTATGTTTAAGTTTAGGTGTATTGTGTGTGTGATTAATTAAATTGAATGTGTTTAAGATTAATTAATAATGTTTAATAAATGTTTAGTGTACAATGTGTATATGTGATACTTAAAAAATGTGTTCTCCTGCGTTTACTGTGTACGATGTGTGTTGTCCGAAGGTCCCCAAAACAAGCAGGAATTCTGTCTTCTTACAAGCTAATGAAGCGATAACGAATATGACGAAACAGCAAACATAGAAAAAACCAACAAATTACTGTAACATTCGGAGTAATATACAACTAGAGAGCAAGCAAAATTGAGAGTACTGACAGTTAAAGTGTAGTTGCAAATTATTATAAAATAAAAGTAGGGTAGTGTTTGTGATGTTTGGCACTTGGTGCATATAGTACTGAACACCTAGGATTGGTACGAGTTTCGGTTGAAGACGAGGAAGAAGACGGATCATTAATGGTTTGAGTTTTTGGTAAGGGAAGAGCATGAGAGAGATTTGATGACGGTCTACGTGGAGTTAGAAATGGAGGCGAAAGATTTGTGGATGATCGTGGTTTTGATAGAGGAAGAGGGTCAGAAATCACAAGATCTTTGCGTATCTCCTTTTGTTTATATAATTTTCTTAATAAAGCGATAACGATGGACATCATAAGGAAAAGTATGGCTAAGAGAAAATAAATCGTAGTAATATGTTTACTGTTTGAGGAATTTTCGATGGGGTGTGGGATTGATTGATAATTTATATCATCTAAGCTTTTACTTATAGCGTTTAGGTCATTATTTGGTTTCGAATGGTAAATGTTTGAGTGTCTATGGTGGGTAGTTTAGCGAAATGAAATTGGGTAATATTTGGAGCTGATACGGGAATGGCAGATGAAATAAAGTTTAATTTTATATCTGTTTCATAATTAGTTTTGGAAGTAAAATACACGAGGGTGCTTAGAAGGAAGATTTTTATAGAAATTCCGTCCATGTCTAGAAAGATATAGGAATGATTTCTTTAGTTATTAATAGGAAAACAATTTGAGTCTATTGTTGTGTACTTTAAGAGTTCGATTCTTGTATTTAAGTACGGAATTAACTCCGGAGGAGGAAATGATTTCATATGGACCATTCCATATGGGGAGTAACTTTTTATTTTTGTTCTTGGGACAACTTTCGTTTTTGAGTAAAACATGGTCTCCTTCTGTGAAAGTTACAGGGTTTTGCCTTTTATCATATTGAATCTTGGAGGATTCTTTACTTTTAACCAAGTTATCTCGAGCAATGTGATGAGCATATTGTAATCGAGATTTTAGTTCGTTCGCGTACAAATCATAGTTATAACAAACTTCTGGATTTTTAGTTAAGCTAGTAGGAAGTTAAACTTGTCTTCCAAAAACTAACTCGAAAGTGGTAAAAGCAGTTGAGGTATTAGGGGTAGTATTGTGGACGAATACGGCATATTTAATCCAAGAATCCCAATCATCTTGAGATTTATTTATGAAACAACGGAGGTATTCCACGAAATTTCGGTGACTTCGTTCACAGGACCCATTTGATTGAGGTCGGTAAGCTGTTGTTTGGAGTTTAGTGATTTTTAAAAGTTTGCAAACGCTTTTAAATATGTCACTAAGGAAGTTTTGACATCAAAGGTCTCGGTGAGATTGTTTCCGACCTTTACGGAGCAGCGCGCGTTCTCCATCGTCATTCTGCACAATCTGACAAGTTTGGCAGGGATGCCAAAACTAGACATGGCTCTGTATAGCTCGTCTCTATAAATGCTGTCATATGCGGCCTTAAAATCGATAAAAAGATGGTGAGTATCGATCTGGACTTCTTGGGTTTTCTCCAGGATCTGCCGTAGTGTGAATATTTGATCGGTCGTGGACTTGCCGGGCCTAAAACCGCACTGATAGGGACCTATCAGATCGTTGACGAATGGTTTCAGGCGTTCACACAGTACAGCAGACATGATCTTATAAGCAGTGTTCAGGAGACTGATGCCTCTATAGTTGGCGCAGTTTAGAGAGTCTCCTTTCTTGTGGAAAATTGTGCGAAACTCGCAAGCCAACACCAGATGCACAATTTTCCAAAAGTCTGTGCAACTGCTT
Source organism: Cheilosia vernalis (assembly GCA_949126925.1). NCBI lineage: Eukaryota > Metazoa > Arthropoda > Insecta > Diptera > Syrphidae > Cheilosia > Cheilosia vernalis. The sequence goes on from OX421358.1 coordinate 51,274,871, forward strand.
GCATACGCTGACGACATTGACATTGTTGGTAGAACACAGCGAGCTGTCACTGGTGCGTTTGCAAGTATTAGTACAGAAGCGGCAAAGATGGGTTTTGTGGTGAATGAGGGTAAAACAAAATATATGCTGTCAACAAGAAGGGACACACAACACCGACGAATCGGACAGAACGTCACGATAGACAGTTATAACTTTGAGGTAGTTAGGGACTTTGTCTACCTCGGCTCCGCTATAAACTCTGACAATGACATCACATCAGAAATCAAGCGAAGAATCACACTTGCCAACCGCTGTTTCTTTGGCCTAAGACGGCTATTGATTAGTAAGGCCTTGTCAAGAAGCACTAAGGAGATTCTATATAAGACCCTCATCATCCCTGTCCTGCTCTATGGCGCAGAAGCATGGACCCTAGCAAAGACGAATGAAGATCTTCTTGGTCGCTTCGAACGCAAAATTCTTCGAGTGATTTTTGGTCCCGTTTGCGTTGACGGGCTTTGGAGGAGAAGATTTAACAGCGAACTCTACGAGCTGTACAGCGACATCGACCTGGTCAGAAAAGTACGCATTAGTCGTCTAAGATGGCTAGGACATGTAGAGCGAATGGACACCAACGCTCCGGCCCGGAGAGTCTTCGATTCGAACCCGGAGGGACAACGCAGTAGAGGAAGACCTCGCCTTAGGTGGCGCGCGCAAGTGGAAGGGGACCTCAACCAACTTGGAGTGCGCAACTGGAGGCAGTTAGCCAAAGATCGCGCTAACTGGAGAGGCGTATTGGTTGAGGCCCAGGTCCACCCCGGACTGTAGCGCCACCTTAAGTAAGTAAGTAAGGAAGTTTTGACCTTGATCAGATAAAACATATTTAGGGGTACCGAAGCGAAAGATTATTTCCTTGACGAATGCTTCAGCGATGGTATTGGCTTCTTGGTTTGGTAATGCGATAGCGTCTGAGTATTTTGTTAGATCATCGATGAAAGTAAGGAGGTATTTGTTGTGGTTGGAAGTGATTGGGTATGGGCCAACGATGTCGATGGAAATCTTTTCGAAGGGATGTTTAGAAGTATAAGTTATTACCATAGGTTCCATGGTGTATTTGATGACTTTGTTTTACTGGCAAAGTTCACAGTTTTTGATGTATGCTTTTATATCTTGGAATATATTTTTCCAATTGTGATACAATTTTATACGTTTAAAAGTTCGGTTCACTCCACAGTGTCCTCCGATAGGGTTCAAATGGAATTCTTTAAGAATAATTTGGATTTCTTCACGAGTAGGTTCACGACTAGTAGAGGAATTAGTTAACGAATTAATGACTTGTGAAGAAGTACAAGGATCTTGAACCGGAGAGGTTAGGTTAGAAGACGAAATAGTAGGCAGGTTTGGCGACGAAATAGGAGAGGAGTCAGTAAGAGACGAGCTTGTAGACGGATTGGAACAAGAGTTGGTAGATGAATTAGGAGACGATATAGGAGTTGAATTGGTAGAAGGACTAGTAGACGATTTGGAAGAATTAGTACACGAATTAGTAGATGAGTTAGTAAACGAATTAATAGGAGGATTGGTAGGTACTCGAAATAGTAGGCGAGTTAATGAAAGAATTGGTACACGATATAGGAGGTGATTTTGAACACGAGCTAGAAGACGATTTTGGACAAGAGTTAGCACATGAATTAATAGACGATGTAGTAGACGAATAAGCAGACGAATTAGTAGCCGATGTAGGAGACGAATTTGCAGATGATGTAGTAGACGATGTAGGAGACGAATTTGCAGACGATGTAGTAGACGATGTAGGAGACGAACTTGAAGATGATCGAAGAGTCATTTTAGCAATCCTGCTAAGGCAATCGGCGTTCGTGTTTTGTTCGCCTTTTTTGTGAATGATTTCATAATCAAACTCTTCGAGTTGCAAACGATGTCGCATTAATATGGAACTAATGTCTTTGCAATTATGGATGTAGATGAGTGGCTTGTGATCTGTAATAAGGAGAAATTTTCTTCCATACAGATAGGGACGGAAATGCCGGACTGACCATACAATGGCAAGCAATTCTTTATCTGTAGTGGAATAGTTCTTCTCACTCTTATTCAGTGTGCGAGAGGCAAGTCATTTCCTGGCTCACCCTGAGAAAGCACACTACCAATTGCAACATCACTAGCATCTGTTGTAAGAATACATTTTTTTGTGAAATCAGGATATTGAAGAAGGGGTGGATTAGTAAGTTTTTCTTTTAATCCATGAAAAGAGTTGGTACAAAGAGGAGTCCAGTAGAAAGGGACATCCTTGCGAAGAAGATTAGTAAGAGGTTTAAAAATTTTAGCGAAATCTTTGATAAAACGGCGATAGTATCCAGCAAGACCCAGAAAACTTTTTATGTCTTTGGCGTTTTTGGGTTGAGCGAAGTCTTTAACACACTGGATTTTCTGAGGATCTGGTTTAATACCAGATTCGTTTATTACATGACCCAAGTAAATAAGTTCCGATCTTAGGAACCGGCACTTCTCAGGTTGTAGTTTGAGATCAAAGATTTCGACTAGCTTACCCAAGTAGAAATTGTTGGTTGTAGTGTGCACGCTGTTCCCACATTTCAGACATGTTACCGTAACAGTAATGTGTGTATAATGTATCAAAGTGCGTAATGTTTGCACTGCAGGATGTAACGTTGACCAAAGTGGGGAATAAGTTTTACCTCATAAAATTACTATTTCGGGAAACACAAATAATGGGATTTTGGCTATGACTTGTAACCGAAATGTGTCCGAGCTGAGCTGTCAAATTTGTTTTCATGTGTCTGTAAGTTGGTTCGCACGAAACAGAAAATGTGAAATAGAAATACTGATACCAATATAAAAAGTAAACACATAACCTCCCCTCTTTAATGGGGATGCTAAAGTACCTAAACGAACAAAATGTCATGAAAATGGTAAAGCAGGTAGGGGAAGTACGTCCAAAATGACATACTGTTAGCGTTTTGATTTAAAGAAAATTATTTCTAAGAGATATAGCAATTTGTATGTTTATTATATCTTCATAAATTTATTGCGAACATTTTACAATGATAATTAAATTAAAAAATAAGACAAACTAAATAAAATAAATGGTTTTCTAAGCCTATATAAAAATCCATTTTGTCCATATGATATGGACAAAATGACATATTTGTTATGTATATAATGACATACAGTCATTAAGATAAATCCGATAAGTCATTTTGCTACAAATTTACAAATTGTTAATAATAAATGATTTTTATAATATTTTCTTTTACGAGGGGAGTTCAATATATTCGCGGTATCGACATGAAGGAAAACACGAATTAAATTAAAAATATTTTTATTTTTCAATATAATCTTCTCCTACATTAATGCATTTATTACATCTTGAGATTAACTTTTCTATATCCTCAAAAAAATAGTTTTCATCTTTCTCTCCAAAATGTTCATTTATTGCAGTTTTGAGCAGTGTTGTTAGGATTCTCTCTTCATTTATCCCACGAAACGTAGTCATTTTTCCCATTTTTCCCATTTCACAGTACTTAAATTCCCTTAAAAATCCCTCGATACCGTTTTTGAAAAAAATTCTAATTTTTGAAGTAAAATTAGTATTACATGGAAAACAAATTATATTTAATTAACCTTTAGTATTAAAATCACAGATTTTAAACATTACTATGACTATTTTTGGTATTAGAAAATTTTCATGAAAGACAATTTACATTAACAATTTTTTATAGACACTTTTTCGTGGTAAAATGTAAATTTTTCGATGAAATTGCTGCAAAAGTTTATAGTTTGAATGTTTTTTGTTAGATTCCTAAAAATCCCACGATTTTGTGCTGTTTCCCTTTATCCCACGGAAGGCTTTTTAGACATCGAAAATCCCACAAAAAGGGATAAATCCCACGATATAACAACACTGGTTTTGAGCTTCTCATCATCGGTAAATCGCTTACCACGAAGGTTTTATTTTTAAATCTGGGAACAAAAATTAATCACCAGGGGCAAGGTCCGGACCATAGACTGGATGTTGAATTTTTTCGAAACCACAATCCCGTACAACAGCCTTAGAAATCCATGCCATGTGCACCGGAGCATTGTGAGCGATGTGAGTATTCGAGGCACCCATCTTGCACTGACTTTGGAAAGATTTATACAGTCATCAAGAATGGTGTGTATGGTACCAATAGAAAGGTTAATCTTCATAGGTATCGTTTTAACCTTTACTCGGACATCCTCAAGTACAAGTTTCTCGATTTGTGTAATGTTTTCTCCGGTGCAGCCAGTTAGTGGGCAGGTTGAGCGAGGATCGTCTTCAATGCTCTCCCTGCCCCTTTGAAATAAACTTGACCACTTTTGAACAGTTGACAACGAAGGTGCAGAATCTCGAAAAACAGCCACCATCTCTTCGTGAATATTTTTTTTACTTTTTCCTTGTTTAGTTAGAAATTTTATCACAGCGCGGTTCTCAATTTTAGTGATCATCGCGACACCAGCCATTTCACCTTCGTTCAACGCAAAATACAAAGCAAACTTATAATCACAGCCAAATGAAATTTTACAGTAAAATACTTGAATAACGGGGCTACTAAAATCACTAAATATTTTTTTCACATCTTTGGAGTATCCCCCCCATACCGCAAATATATTGAACTCCCCTTCAAGTTAAGTTTATACGCATAGTTCACAAAAGAATCCTTTTTTGTTCTTTGGCACTTCAGCACAGGATGCTTGAACGCCTGCATGAGTCAAGCCTAAAAGTCGGGCTTCTAGAAGCCTTAGATGCTCCACTAAAGTCCTCTCAACATCCGATCCGATGACCTTTTATATCCGCGTGTCATGTTTGTATTTGTAACTTCAATTAAAAAATTATTCCCTTAATTCGCATGCATATATACCTATGTCGTTTTGTCCATAATAATGGTATGTCATTATGTCCATATCGTAGTTTCGACAAAAATATCTAAATAAACTGTAATAAAACTCTGATTTTATTGCAGACAATCAGCTAATTTCCTAAGTTTTGTCATAAACTATCGAAATAGTTAATAAAATTAAAGAAAAACCTTAGAAAACTCACCAAAATACGAAAAAAAAGTTAAAACCAAAAAAAAAATATTTGCTGCTGAAAATACTTTTTGATTTTTGGCACTGACTCACGGCTATTAACGGGGCTGTCGTAGTCACCTTAGAAGATAGCATCTAGTGCTGTAAGTGTATCACATTTCGAGTTAAAGCTAGTATGTCATTTTACCCATATGTGTCATTTTGGACGTACTTCCCCTATAATGTTTTGCGAATTTAACAATTGCATATCTTCGTACCCGAATGCAAAATATTCAAACGAAAATCAGTTTTACCACAAATATCAATAAGTTGTAGTGGCAAAAACTCACGCGCTCAAGAAATATTGAGTATTTATAATATTCGATTTTATTTTCAAGCTTCTTTTCTTTTCACAGGGACAATTTTTTTCTTTTTTCTGATAATGCATCCCAATTAGAATCAGAAGACGGCCATTTGCCTTCCATATGGATTTCTTTAGGAAGAATCACAGGGTGCATGCACAATGTACATTCATTCAGGAAATGTTGTTTTGTGTTCGTTTATTATTATTGTGTCGTAATATTTAAATAATTCATTCTTTTAAATTCTATCTTTTAATGAATGAGAACATGTAAAAAAAAAAAGGTTGGTGAAAATAATAAGAAAGGGATTTGCAAATGTTATGATGTTTCCGCCTCTAACTTTTGGTAACGCTATTTTGGTTTGCTAAAAATCTATCTAATAAAGTGAACATTTTTACATGTAACTGGTGATTTTTTAAGAGGCTTAGAACTTCTTTTAAAAAAAAAAACACAAAAAATTCGAAAAAATGAATGAAATATTTATTTGAATCGATAGTTTGAACCTTGCAATTTAATGTTTAAAGATAATTTCATGCAAATGTTGACCGCAGCTGCGTCTCAGGTAGCCCATCCGCTGAGTCCAATTTTGGCATACTCTTTCACACATATCGGCCGGTATCTCACGAATGAATGCATGGATGTTGGCTTCCAGTGCGTCAATCGAAGCGGGCTTGTCCCTATACACATTAGCCTTGACATACCCCATAATCTAATGGTGTCAAATCGCACGATCTAGGCGGCCAATTGACCGGCCCGAAACGTGAAATTAACTGTTCACCAAACTCGCCTCGCAATTGCGCCATTGTTTCGCGTGCTGTGTGGCATGTCTTGTTGAAACCACATATCATGCAAGTCAAGAACTTCCATTTCGGGCAAAAAAAAGTTTGTTATCATCGCTCGGTAGCGTTCACCATTGACAGTAACGCTGCGATTCGCATCATCTTTGAAGAAATATGGCCCAATAATGCCGCCGGCCCATAAACCGCACCAAACAGTGGCTTTTTCGGGATGCATTGGTAGCTGTTGCAATGCTTCTGGCTGATCTTCACTCCAAATGCGGCAATTTTGCTTATTTACGTACCCATTCAACCAAAAATGAGCCTCATCGCTGAACACAATTTTTCGAAGCAGCGCGCGATGAACATTTCGAACCGAGCACGAATTTTGATAGTAAAATTCAATAATTTGCAAGCGTTGTTCATTTGTAAGACGATCCATGGTTAAATTGCAAACCAAACTGAAGCTGTTTGACAGTGACACAAGGTACTAAACACACGTCAGCTGTCAAAACCAGTGTTGCCAAAACCAAACCAGCTAAAAAATCACCCGTTAGGTATGTTACTGAGATATAACATTAATAAATACTAGTATCGCTTGTGGTCGAAAATCGACCATACCTTTCATAAGTGTGTAATACTAAAAAATGTTTTTTTATAAACGAAACGAAAAGAGCGACATCTATAATATACACTGCCGATCAACCAAATAGACTCAGACTTAATTTTTAAGAAAATGGAGTTTATTATTTTATTTTAAGAATATAATTTAGAAAACTTATTTTTTTATTACGCACCATTCAATTCTTAATTAAACAAAACAAAAATGAGTGTTCTAAGTTGAATGGTTATTTAAAAAAAAAACTTTTTGTGGGTGAACATCAAAAGTTATCATTTTTATCGCTCAACTAAATAGACTCAAGGTTAAAAACTTAATATAAATCACAGATTTATTGAAAAAAAAAAAAAAAAAAAAAATAGTATCAAATAAGTTATTATAATTGTTGGCGACAACGACAACGATGACGGTGACGGTGACATAACTCCAATCGCGGAGGTATGTGTGCTTTAATGTTAATTAATAGTGTGTAAAACCACCTTTATTTAAAATCACTTCATAAATTCGGTCAGATGTCAGGGATTGAATCGTAGACAGCCTTCAGATAGTCCAAGGACACTTGGCTCCAGGCGTTCTTAATGGCAGATTTTAATAATTGTATATCCTCAAATTGTCTATCGGATTGATAGACTTTACGCGAAAGCCATACCCACAAATTCTCTATAATGTTGAGGTCAGGAGAGTATGGAGGCCACTCCATTAAGTTCAGATTTTGGTCATTTATCCACATCTTTACGACTCGAGCAGTATGGATTGGGGCATTATCCTGTTGAAACGTCCAAGATAATGGCTCAAAAAGGTTGGAAAAATGGGGGAATGCATTTTGGAGCAGCTCTTTATATCATATTGCGTTCATCTTAAATGAAACGAATTGAATATCAATTCACTACTACTATGGTGACGGGTCAAATAGTGTTCTTCATTTCTCATATCATATAAGTAGTAGTTGAATCCATCCGGTCCATCCAAATTAAAGCGTTTTTCATCGGAAAAAAACGATTTGATGCCACTCTCTATTCCATGTCATGTGACTCCGAGCAAAGAGACAGCGAGTTTGCTTACGAATGTCTGTAAGCGGTTTTTTTTTAGTTTTAATCTCTTAAGATGTTTTGCCTTGCGGATTACTCGTCGAACTTTGAGTTTGAAGCTTGTCGAAGGATCCTTCGCTCCTCGCGAGGCGTAAGTGCTTTCCAGAACGGTTTTTTCATATTTCTTCCGTAAGCCGATGGGTTTCTTAAAAAATTACGAACAACAGACTGACTTCTAGAAATTTTTTCAGCGATTTGTCTGGCTGAAAGATTGCTGTCTCGACATGCCAATAATTTGTCTCTTTCTTCCGAAGTTAGTGCTGCTCCACGCCCCATTTTGTGTTAAATTATTCAAAATTTGATTAAGAAGACAATTTGACACTTTTCACTTGCACAGCTTATCAAAAACTAAAATTACAGCTCCTGAGTCTATTCTGATAATCGCCTAGAATGCACATTCTCTCGGCATAGGCAAAGCAAAATAGAAATATGTAATAACTGTAAATTTTTTGCATTCAACTCTTATCGCTAAAATTAGTCTAATGCTTAGCTCTAAAAAACAACAACAACTGTGGCCATAGCTAACAGCATAAAAAAGAAAATAAAAAAAGGAAAAGAAAAAATATGTTGAGACTATTTGGTTGATCGGCAGTGTAGGTATCGAAATAAAGTGCACGACTGGGTAGCACGAAACTTTCTCGTTTAGTGAGAGTCTGACTGACTTTCAGAGTCTTCAGCAAATTGAAAATTGAGGACACAATAGTTTTGAAAACATCCATTTGACTCTAAGTTTGCATTTTGGTCAAAATCGTTATCGGAGTTTTCCGGTAAACTGAAAAAAAACTAAATTTAAAAAAAATACTTTTTTCAAAAATCCATTGTACGATAATATAGAGAAAAACTGAGTTTGCTATTAGGTTATAAATGACCACATTTCCTTAGAAATTAATTTTTGTTACAATCGTATGGACCGTTTTCGAGATATGTCGAAATTTCAAAAGTACCGTTGTTCGAATTTTTAGCCAAAAACTGGGTACGCACTACGCAGTCATGGTAACCTCACCTACTTAAGCCTAAATATCAATTTTGGTTGAAATCGTTAGAGCCGTTTTCGATCAAATCAAACTGGTACGAAAATGTTGTATGGGAAGTACCATTAATATTGAGGTTACCTTGCAAAAAAAAAAAACACCTCCCGAACTGTAAGCCCAAAAACTCCAAATCCGAGGTTTGAACGTAATCCGGGAAGCCGTTTAGGCTGTGTGCCCGTAGAAGGACGGGAATTTTGCGAACCATTTTTTTGAGTTCCTCTATCATCGTAATATCAGAATTGATTAAAATCTCGAGTTCGAAATTTTGTACCAAACCAATATATTTCTCTTACTACGTAATGGAGAAAGTTAAAAATACTAAATGAGCTGCTCCATCGGAAACAGACTCTAATCTAAGATGATTTATAATTAAATAGGTACGTTACTGTGGTAATATGGTGGCGACAAATAATAATTAATTCCCCTATATATAAATTTCTTACAATTATTGCTTATTTTTAGGGGCAGGTAAATTGCATACCTTTATGGGGTAATGATTCTCTCCGACAGGTTCTAATCTAAGATGATTAAGTACGTTACTATGGAAACATGACGGCGACAAATTGATTGTCACCAAAATCCTTTTACTACCTGTTTTGTATGGGGAAGTCATAGCTTGATTTTACCACTCTTAATGGCGACATATACCCACGATTTTGTGTTTGTGCACATCTATGGCAGAGCACCTTTCAAATAATATAAGTTTCATTCTCCTCATTTCATATTAAATACCAAAAAAGCGTACGGAAAGCTCGGATGTTCACGTATTAATATAATGATAACGTTTGTAGTTCATTTGGGACATTTTTTTTACTGAAGAAAATTTGTGTAATAAATCTTTGTAGAAGGTTTATGATATTTCTAGTATTATTACAATTACATAATGTATGTAACATGCTATTTATTAATATATATTGATAACATTTGATACAAGTTGGAATATTTTCTTTATGTAGTACACATTTACACATTTCCATTTCCATTTTTTTTATAATTTAATCTGCTGCAGTTTTATGTAGCAAAATCAAAAAACATTGTCATTTTTGTCCTACTAAAATACTGAAACGTCGAAAAGAAGCGCGGTGCACATAGTAAAAGTAAATTTAAAATTTTATTCGACGTCGTGCTACAACGGCAAACAATTTTCAGTACACTGTTTAAAATGAAAATTAATTCTTTAGGAGGAAAACTCATTAAAAGATATTAGTATTCTTAAATAATGAAGTCTCTATTTTACAATATTTCGATTCTTTTTAGATAAATTCATTGTTCATCATTTGACTATTCACGATATTTTTTTTTATGCCACCCTATATTCCCTTTTACGATTGGTGCTCAATGTCATATAATATTCTCCGTGCACACCGCTCGCCTACATTCAAAGGAGCATGTTACGCGTGTGAGTATAAATGCTCTACCTACCTACTTCGTCTGTGTACACCTACAGCAGACATTAGTTTCTTGTGTTTGTGAAGATTGTTTGCAAATAAAAGCGCCAAAATACTATGGTAACTCTCGGTGGACACAAATTAGACTTTGCGCTGTCAGTTCGCCTAGTTGTTAAGTGGAAAAATAACAGCAACCTCGCAGGTTTTGTGTGTGTTGAAATGTAACTTTAAAGGATATTTGTAGCTTTGAGGCCATTAATGGTAACACAAATGTCAAATAGTTACCATCTTATTGGAATGGAGCTTATCGACACAAAACTGAGTCCAATATCCCGTTTGGCGACTATGATTCAAGATAATAGTCACAAATTTCTACTTGGGTAGAATTGTGTTCTTCTAATGTTTTTCCATAGACCACGATGTCATCCATGTACACGAAGGTTTTGATACCTTGAAGACCAGTGAAAACATTATTCATTAACCTTTGGAAGGTAGCGGGGGCACCTTGTAATCCATAAGACATTCTAATGAATTCGTAATGACCAAACAGCGAGGAGAAGGCTGTCTTCTCTCTATCTTCAGGTTTAACTTCGATTTGGTGGAATCCACTAGCGAGATCTAGGGTAGAAAAGAATTTGGAACTCCATAACTGATCTAGGATATCAGTTATATTGGGAAGAGGGTAAGCATCACCGACTGTTTTGTCGTTGAGCTTACCTCCTGGCGCTGAGCTTCAGGTAACCTGTAAGGTCTGATATAAGTAGGGGTAGAATCGGGGGTAAGAATGGAATGCTGGACGGATGAAGTATGAGTCAACTTATCTCCATTTAGGTAGAATAAATCGCCATACAATATACACAGATTTAGGATAGAGTCTTCTTCATCGTTAGTCATGTGATCAGTTACGACTAGTTCTTTGATAGTTTGAATTCTGTCGTAAGAAGTAGGATGCTGTTGGATTTGGAAAATATTGTAGTTAGAGACTTCGTCGAAAATTAATTCGTCTGTATTGAATTCAATAGGGAATTCGAAAGAGTTGACCGCGGATATATAAGAGATAGTACTATTGACAGGAGTGATACTATTGCCAATATACAATGCATTGGGAAATTGTTGGGCTAGGCGGATACTATCAGCTTTAGTTTTCTTAATACAGGAAGTAATACTTCAGTTCTAGCAGTTAGTTAGTTAGAAGGGATTAGATCATATTCGATGATATGTTTTTGTGAAAAAAGAGTTAGAATTTTAGTGCCATAATCTATATTGGCATGATGATCGTTTAAGAAATTATTACCAATAATTTCATCGGTAGTTATAGGGAAATGTTTGTCAACTACATTTAAAGGGTAGGAAATAGTAACATTTGCGGGTAGATTTATGTTTAGGAAAACGACTCCTTTAGTTAATATCACTGTTTCGGTAATACCAGATAGGGAATGGATAATATTGGAGTCTATTGGAATTGTTGGCCTTAATTTATCGATTTTTATTAAGCAAATTTCACTACCACCATCGATGAGGAATTTGGAAGGATTAGGATTTAGAAGAGTAGATGAAGAGATCTCAACCGAGTCTACACGACAGACTTTGGTATTGAGATTGATGTGGAAGATGTGGCGAGATGGTTTTAGTTGTTGGTCCGGACCCTGTCACTGGTTGCGGCCTCTGTGTGGTTTTCCGAATGTTAGTTATGAGTTTGAGGGGGATTAGGTATTTGAGTTTGAGATTGTGGATTTTCTCGAAAGCGTCTATTATTGTATTCTCTTTTCCTACACTCTTGGATATGATGTCCAGGGTTTTTGCAGTAACTACAAGTTATGGAGACAGTCCTCACTTCACTTTTTATAGTGGGTAATTTATCTTTATTTTGCTTCGTGTAGCATTGATCAATAGTATGACCGGGTTTACGACAGTATGAACAAGATAGGAAATTTTTTGCTTGGTATGAAGAAGATGGGTTAGCATTAGGGGAATAAAGAGAGAAGCTTTTCTCTTCTTGAACAGCTGCTTCAATAGCATCTGTAAGGGAATCGAACCGGGAGGCTTTTATAATAAGGTTGATTTTAGAAGATAGTCCTCTTTCGAAGGACTTGAGGGCTGTTTTTTTATTTAGACTCTGTATGACTTCGGCATTATCGTTGCCTTCACTAGCTATACATGCATCGTTTAGGTTGGCTAAAACTTGCTCCAGGCGGTTCGCGTAATTTCGGACAGTTTCATTTGGTTTTTGCTTTATTTGGATTAAATCCAATTGAAGCTGTGCTAATGATTTGGTTTCAAGGAATTGGTTTTGTAAGGCTTCTTTAAGGTCATCCCAGGTTTCAAAGTCTTTATATTTGACAATGTTGTACGCTTTGCCAGTGAGTTTGGATTTTATAATTAAGAGCAACATTGACAGTTCGTTGTCACTCGTTTCGTTCGCCATTAGGTCACAAGCGTTTATGAATTTATGAAGTATTTGCTGAGAACCATCAAACTCGGGAATCAGTTTCATAGAAAATGATCGGTCAAGTTTAGGAGCCATTTCAACGGTGGATTCGAATTCGGAAGGGGATGAATTGTCAAGGGTACTGAAGTTTTCAGATAGACACTAAACTATCTTCAGAGGACATAGAAGGATGGAGACTAGCCTAAGAACATGTGATAGGGGAGAGTGGGTATGTATGGGACACAGGAGGAATGGGACGCAAGCATTATCCTCAACGTCGTATTCTTTTTCTCGTTCCTGTTGATCACAAATTTTGTCTTAAGTCTGTATCCACCGGTAAACGAAGCAGGTCTTGTGCAAAGTTGAAATTAAAGCAGTGGAAAGCAAAAAAGGTAATTTGTGCATAAAAGTAAAATCTTTGGGTAAAATTTGAGTGAAAAAAAAAATAGCTAATGAGTCAACTTATTGTTCAAAAAGTGAATTAAATAGATATTATCATATATTAAGAAGTGAATTATATCTGATTTTGTTTAGTCTGTGCCGTATTTTAAGTGATATTATGTTTTATCTCCTTGAAGTGCCCTACAAGATGATTGGGACACTTGTATGCAGGAGGAATGGGACACTGTCCGTGAACCTAACAGGGGTCTGGTTCTGAAGTCTTGGGGGAAAGCGAGAACATTAGACTACACTACCCCTTAGGTAACCTAAGTACAGTAGTGTAAGGTGTCTGTTTGGCAGTACAATGGACCAGTAGTTGTGTGTGAGTGCTCCATCGGATAGTAACACCCCCCGACAAAAAAAAAGCTTTTCCACATCAAAGTCTAAGCAAAGAAGACTTAAAAATGTTCGTACGCAAAGTACATTAGAAACAAAGGTTTAAAGATACTTACTTGTAATGTAAGGTGTCCCATTCCACCACATAGCTGTCCCATACCTCCTGCTTCCAGGAGGAATTGGACAAAGTTTTCTGGTGCATGAAATGGCTTATAAATTTTATTCTGGTATACTTTTGGATACTTTAAAATTTTGGATAGCTTGCCAAAATGTTATCTTATATTAAGAAAAATGTTTTGTGCAGATATGATTTATACGTTGCCAGCAGTTCACGTTTGACTGAAAAGTGTCCCATACATACCCACTCTCCCCTATAATAGTTTTAGGAATCAAGAAAAAATTGAACAGTAAGGAAAAGAATGGTGAGAAAAAAAAAAGGAATTGGCAAAAAAAAAATGATTAATGATCGGCACAAGTCCCCGTCGTACGTCGTGTTCGTTCTTTCGCCGCTCGTCTTCGACTGCCCGTTTTTCAATCAGTTTCAGTATATGCGTTAGGTTGGCGTGGAGAGTTTAATTACAGGGTGGACATGAATCCCACATATATTAAGAACAATAGATAGAAAATATCTGTAGCTCTAGCTTGGCGAAAAGAATGAAAACAAAAAAAAAACTCACCACTGTCCAGATATTGTGCACAATATCCGTTAGTTGTTGCTGCTGCTTTGATGCTGCTGTTTGAGGTAAATAAAATCACTACGCCAAACTACCACTACACCGCACTATAGATCATCAAATTAGTTAAAATTGCTTACATTAGGTATTTAGAATTTCCAATTTTTACAACTTTAGGTCACTAAGTAGATAATTTTCATATTTTTAACTGCACGTCCATAATTTGCTGTTTCTTTTAACTCCTTTTTTTTGAAGCGAATATAGCTTTTTTACGGAAGGTCGGTGGGTCACGCATATAAATTATTCAAAATTTTTTTTAAATAAATGCGTGGATCCGGCTTCCAAATTTCGAGTTTTTAATGCCACAATTAATAGTTGTTTTTGTTATGGCAATGAAATTTACGGCTATCAGCAGAGTAGTGAGATTGAAAGCATACAAAGGTATTTCTTTAAGAGGATTTTTAGGCTCCCCCAAACTACACCAAGCTACGCGATTCATGTAGAATCAGGCCTACCCTATATTTTTACGAAAAATCTAAAAGCTAGCGCAGACTACATCAGCAAAGTTATGCTAAGATCTATGAATAACTTACAAAAGAAAGTACTTACTATAGCTATAAGACGCAACTACTCTCCAATCAAAGACTGGCACGAGTTAGCCGACGCCAACCAGACTTCTATTGAGTTAACTGAAAGCAATGTCTGTGAGTGGAGGAATATTCTCTACGATTGCATATCTGTTGTTGATTACAATCTGCTAAAGCTCAGCTTGGACAGAGCAAAGGAGTCAACTAGTAGGTCATTATATAGGGAGCTCAATCTTTCTTTGGGAGCAAAGAACTATTTTAATAATGAACTAACAGTTCAGGAGATGAGTTTGATTTTTAAAGTTCGAACAGAGATGCTTGAATTGAATTGAATTGCAGACCGCATAGGAGTGATTTAAACCCCAGGTGTCCACTATGTAACCTTGACCAGAACGAGAATGTTTTTCATTTCCTTGCGTTATGCCCCATTATTCAGGAAATTCGTAGACTGTACTTCGACAAAAGCTTCTTAACGTTTCAAGAATGTGCTCAAATTCTTAATGGAGATAGTGGGTGGAGATCGCTTATCCGATTTATCGTGCATGCCATGAATTATCGAAACTGTTTTGCATCTTTGTAAATAAACTTGTATCTTTTGTTTTAGCTAAACTAAAAGCCCAGTTTTTTTTTTTTTTTTTTTTTTCTTTTCTTTTCTTTTTTTTTATCCAACTCAGTGCGACTTGCAAAAGGGAGGAAGAGGGAAGAAAAATTAAAAATCTGTTTAGTTTTTTTAAATTTTTGTTTTAGCTAAACTAAAAGCCCATAATGTTTTTTGATATAAATCATTAGACCTCATCTCAATCGATTAGTTTCAATTGCATTTCTTTTCACTTAACTATTTTTCCTCAGCTTAACTTATTTTTATTTTTTTTTTTTTTTTTTGTTTTCTCTTGTTTATAATTTTTCAACTTAAGAGCCTGTTGTCAGCAAATTTAACTCATATTTAACATGTTTACCTATACCTAATTCATTTTCTGTCACACTATCATGTACTCTCTTTTTTTCATTAATTTTTAAAGTTTCTAAACGGCAGACGGCTGATAAGCCAAGCTGTAAAAAAAAATACTTTATATCGAACATTGTTTTGTAACCTCACATAAACAGGAAATAAAGATTATAATCAATCAATCAATCAATCAAATTATTCAAAAAGATGGGGAGTAAACCGAAAAAAATCGTCACCGTAGCGTTAACTTCCCCTCCATGGCGCACTTGGAAGATGAAAACTCTAGAACGGCTCCACCGATTTGGATGATTTTTGTTTTGTGTTGTTCGTCTTGATTCAGGGATGGTTTAGGAAAAAAGAAAAATTCTTAAATATATGTGTGTAGAGTGCGAAAGAGGAACAGAGGGAGTAATCTAAACTAACTGGCACTATGGGCGCACTTGGAAGATGGGGAGCGAACCGAGAAAAGGTGAAAGCGGTAGCGTATATATCTTTTTTCTCTTTCCCTCTCATCCGCGTTACGCGCGCACGTTCTATACGTAGCTAGCTCTCTCTCTCTCTCTCTCTCTGTCGCTCAGCGTAGAAGCGTTAGATGCGTTGCATGCTAACAAACGTTTGCTAACGTAACACGGGCCAATACTTTACGTCCAATGATTCGCTTCTTTCGGCCGTCCCACGACAGCTCGATTTTTTTTGTTTACTTTTCTTTTCCTTTTATTCTCCTTTTTAGCTTAACTTTCTTGTAGGATATATAATTTTTTGTTTTCTCTTTGCACTTGCAATATACATCAAGTAACTAGGAATATCTACTATTATAGAACACAAGGCACAAAAAAAAATAATACCACAAGCACTTTTCCGCACGTTCACGCTTCTTCAAATCCCGGTGAAAATAAGAAAGAGGATCTCCACACTTTTGTTAGCAACAAAAAAATCCCGCTTATCACAATCAGCGCGATGGTCTGAGTTGCGGAATGTGGCTGGTGTGCTGATTGGGTGGGTGAAGGGGGCTGATTTGATGATTTCGGTTTCTCGGCTGCCTGTGCTGAGAGTCTACCGAGCGCACTTGCTAGGAAGCAGTTAAACTCCCGGTACGAAGGTGGTGATGTTGGAAACCGAGTTTATCCGTGGGCACACATATGAGAGTGTGATGGAGACTTACTCTCGGTTTGGATCGAGCGCTTACGATCGTTGAAGAGCCGAAAGAGGTTCCGAAGTTGGGGGAGGCGGGGCAGAAGAATTTTTGTGATTGTGTCCCCCCACGCATGTATGCGGGGATTAAAATACCCGCTCTCTCGCGCTATCGCGACGAAGAGCTTACGGGGACCTCCAAGAGACCGAACTTCACTTGGCCTGTGGTAAGGTAAAAGAAAATTAATAAGTAGCTGCTTTCCTACACCAGCACGCTTTGGAAAGTAGTTACCTGGGGAGGGTTTTTCTGTCGGTTTATCGCTAGGATTTTTAGGTTTTTGGATAGGATTTTGGAACCACCACCCCTTTTTTGTATTTTTTTTTTTTTTTTTTTTGTTTTCGTTTTATTTTCCTACGATGTATGCCTGTGGATAAAAAAAAGGATTCTGGTAGTTAAGCACTGACCGAAATATGGGGAAAATTACCTTGAAGTGAACTTATTTCAATCGCTGATACAGTTCCTTCCTGGATGAAAGCTCGTGAGGAAAAAGGTCGAGTTTTCAGAAGGTGAATTAGTTGAGAGTGGAGTAGAGTAGTTGTGGTTGAGGTTGGCAGTACTGCTTCCTCAATATGGCTATCTTAGCGAAAGTGCAATTTTCGCTGTGGTTAGCCTATGGAATTCTACACGCATAGTGCAGGGATGTCAAACACTATCCAAGGTTATAACATCCGTAACACGAAGTTTGACGTGTATCATACATTCGTAAATATTCGGTTGCATTTTTTTTATATTGAATTCTAAACATACACGTGAATACCTATTGGATACATGAAGATCTAAACATATTACACTATATATAATTATATGTATATATATCATTCGCAGTTCGCGTAGCCGCAACCCAAACGAATGGATTTGCGCCTTACGGCAAGAAACTATAGTGAATGTGGTATGTGGTCAAAACACAACATCTCTAATGAAGCAGCACTTCCTAACAATTCGAGGACATACTATTATATATCCTCCAACCACTAGACTATTATACAACCCCCTAAGTAATCTCAAGGATGCCGTTACCCCAAGTGCCGGGGTGGCTCTGATCCCGCTTCAAGATCTCTACCAACGTCACATGTCGGAATTCAAGATGTTGCAACAGAATAAAGAAAATTTAATCAAATCGGGGCCAGTACAATTGCCGAGTCACGAGATCCTCAACAACATTGGATACGAAGGGGTAATGTTAGCAAGCTTAGCAGTGCATTCACCTAACTCCGAAGCCAAGAAAACATACCTATACAACAACAAGAAAAACATGAGGATAGATTTAATTTTCATATTGATGTATAACAATACATTTTAATATTTTAATATCTAAGGTACATCTACTAATACCCTCGGTTCAACTCTGGCAGAATGTTTAATTCACAACACTGTGGCGTATCCGAAAAACCGAAACTCAGAAGAATTTCCAAAATTCATAATTTCAAATTGAACCTGCCTCTTTGTTTTCCAATTCCTGTTAATGGAAATGCACATTGTGCACTAAGCACTTACAATCTCAGATCGGCCATTACGATAAACGTAATGCTCTCTCTTTCGCTTTGAATCTCCCGTAAGTAATTTTTTAACATATATTTTGCTTCGAGCAATTTGAATAATTCCCATCTCAAAAATATTAATTGAGTAAGAAAGCGGATGATTTTTAAAGTGATTTGAAACATAGGGATCACCTGAATGCTGGATTTTTACCCGGCCAAAAGAGAGACTACCCGATAATCACGTGGTGCAACTCTGAAGGTAAACTCCTGAGCTTATGGATATATTTTCACGAAAACGACTTCCAATCGTTGGGTTGTTGAAATAAACACAACTTTTTGCAATATTCAGCAAATGCAGCTAAAATGGCTGACCGAAGAAATGTCACAACTCGCAACTAAATCATTTTTCACAGTTAATTGATGGGTTAATATTATTTTGAAATGCACTAAATTCATTTCGTTCGTTTATTAATGCTATCTAAACTTGTAACCTCAAAAGTTTGCACAGAAGTTTAACTACTAGTGTCTCACAGCGTAAAGAGAAAACTAGTTGGTGGTCGGTGTGAATGCATCGACGAGTTTTCGAGGAAAACACAGTTTTCAGCCTATTAGATAACCGTATAAATAGTAGTGTTTCGTGTTTGTAAACTTTAGATTTTAAGAAGGCATCAATCAAGGGATAGCTCTTGCTCTCGAAGTAAATTTTAAAACTTGATTTTAATTTATAAAATTTATATATAGGTTAGGTTAGGTAGGCGGGCTGGCGTGGAGTACTCCGTGCCACACTCAGGTCAATGTTGACCCATTGTGATGCCCATTGGGGGAAAGGGTTTGTCCCTTACCCATGTCGACCCTATCTATAAGAATGTGTGATTAATTACTCACTGTGCTGTTGGATACAAACCATCCTGTGGTTTTGATGAAGCCCATTATCTTGTCTACTGGTGTGCTAGATAGCTCGTCTATGTCGTGAAAGAAAAAAATATATAATATATATAAAAAAAATCTGAAAAAATTAAATGAGAAATAACCATACCCCATTCAAATCTAGTTTACAAATTAGCTACCTATCCTATATATTGATAACTAGTGTAAAAAGCCACAGGAAAAGACTATATTACGTACTATTTAAAAGCAGAGACAACGAAATTTGTGCACAAAATTCGGAGCAACGCATCAACAAAACGTGAGTAACATTTTATGCATTTTTCTTTGGCTTTCAAAATTTATAAATTTTACCTTTAATATTAGATATATCCAAATGTTAGGTGGTTGAAATGGTAGTGATGCGATTACATGAGAACACAAGCGCTCTCACTCTAGCCTCTCACTACCAACTCCTACTCTCACCTCCGCGTTGGTGACTACCGGGTGCCTAGCACCTCGACTGGAGATAGGGTATCCAACCCCTGTGGAAGGTCGTTGGTGGCAGCAGACGAGAGAGGGGGAAGGAGAGTGTCTTCTCACTTAGGCACTCCCTCCTGTTTCAGGCGGCAGCGGATGAATTCCCTAGACGGAATCAACGGTGGCGTCTACAGTTCCAGTTAGGTCGAACTACTAAGTGTTATCCCTATATGAGCTGCTTCAACTTACTTGGATACCAGGTCTATAGGGACTTCCAATACTGAGCCAGGGTGTTGGAAAGAGTTGGTGGCGGATGAGCCCTTTATGGGTCAACGGCAGCGCTCATATCCCAGAATGGGCTACTGACATCGGATTATCCGGCCCGCTGTCCTAGGGTTAAAACAAGGGCCTGGCCCTCCAGGTTGGGGGTTGTGCCGTCGGGGTAACTTCCCGACCACGGAAAAAAACACTAGTTATGAGAGAGACACAACCAGCCTCGGATAATGGTACTCCTCAAATGGCAACAAGACCCGGAACGTCAATGGACTACGACATGAGAGTATGTACCTGGAATGTACGAACGCTCTACACCCCAGGTGCTACTCAAAAACTTGAGTCTGTCCTCACGCGGTACAAGGCAGATATTACCGCGATCCAGGAGATACGATGGATAGGATCAGGCATGATGAAAAGAAAAAATTGCGACATCTATTACAGCTGCCATAAGAGATTGCATGTATTAGGATGCGGATTCGTCGTGGGAAATCGGCTAAGGACAAAAGTTATTGACTTTAGGCCGATAAGTGATCGCCTAGCTGTGATCCGCATCAAAGCTACCTTCCAAAACATAAGCCTAATATGTGCACACGCCCCTACCGACGAGGCTGAAGACCCCATAAAAGAGGAGTTTTATGACCTCCTGGATGGAGCCTACGGAGCCTGTCCGGAGTATGACGTTAAAGTTGTGCTCGGGGACTTCAATGCCAAAATCGGTCAGGAAAACATCTTTAGCGGGTTAGTCGGTAAGCACAGAATCCACGAAACGACAACAGACAACGGCTACCGACTAATTGACTTTGCAGCAGCTCGTAATACGGTGATAAGTAGCACTAGGTTTCCAAGGCTAAGGATCCACACAGCAACCTGGCGCTCTCCAGACGGTCGAACCGCCAACCAAATCGACCATGTGCTAATCGATGCGAGGCACGCATCCAACATCCTCGGCGTGCACACATTCCGAGGGGCAAACGTCGACTCTGACCATTTCCTTGTTGCAGCTAGATTCAGAGCTCGACTGTCCAACGAGAAGAAGCTGCGGGCCGCCCAGAAGAAGAAATTTGACGTTGGACGCCTTAGCACACCTGGAGTAGCCAGAGCCTACAGAGAGCGCCTGAGCATGAAACTCTCCACTATGCACTCGCCTTCCACAGACGCCAACAATCAGTGGTGCCAGTCTCGCGACATCATCAAGGAGGTAGCCGAAACCACTGTAGGGTACCAGCCACCCCAGAGAAAGAGCCCGTGGTATGATGATGAATGCGTGTACAGGAAAAAGGTGACAGAAGATGCACACAAGAAAATGCTGCAGCGCAAAACAAGGGCAGCTAGGGAAGAGTATCGAGCCAGGAGAAGGGAGGAGAAAAAGATCCTGCGTAGAAAGAAGAGAGCCTACGCAGTATCCCAGCTCAAGGAGATCGAAGAGTCTCGTGATCGCAACAACATCCGGAGGTTCTATAAGAAAGCCAAGCAACTGGCAGCTGGCTTCAAAACCGGAACACATTATCTTCGAGACAGCGAAGGAAACCTAGTCACCGAAGCGCAGGGAATAGTAGATGTATTTAAGCAGCATTTCCAGCAGTTGCTTAATGGGCATCATGTTGAGAGAGTGGTAGGGCAAGAAGATAACCCGCGTCCAGCCAATGAAGAACCTATTCCACCACCCAGTATAGAAGAGGTTGGCTTAGCTATAAAAAAGCTTAAGAACAACAAAGCCGCAGGCTCGGATGGCTTGCCAGCGGAGCTCTTTAAATACGGAGGTGATGTTTTGGTAGGGCGCATGCACCAAATCATCAACCAAGTATGGATGGAAGAAAACATGCCCGATGACTGGACTATCAGCTCCATATGCCCCATCTACAAAAAAGGCGATCCTATGTCTTGCAAGAACTATCGAGGCATATCCCTGCTAAATGTCGCGTATAAGATCCTATCCAACGTACTGTGTGAACGTCTTAAACCGTTCTGCAACACACTAATCGGCACGTACCAGTGTGGCTTCCGGCCCGGCAGATCGACTATAGACCAAATTTTCACACTGAGGCAAATCCTGGAAAAGACCAACGAATTTCAAGTCGAGACACACCATCTATTCATCGACTTCAAGGCCGCGTATGATAGTATACATCGTCAGGAGCTGTATATGGCGATGGCCGAATTCGGAATCCCGTCAAAATTGATTCAGTTGTGTCGCGTGACACTCGAAAACACGCGTTGCAACGTGCAATTTGGAAACAGCTCCTCCGAACTATTCCAAACATGCACCGGATTTCGGCAAGGGGACGCGCTATCATGCGACTTCTTCAATCTCGTACTGGAGCAGATAGTGCGTAGGGCAGGTGTCAACACGGAAGGCACTATCTTCAACAGATCCGTCCAGCTGCTGGGGTATGCGGACGATATTGACATCATCGGTCGGTCACAGCGCTCCGTGATAGAAGCTTTCACGGCGATTGAAGAACAGGCGAAATCTGTTGGTCTTGAAGTAAACGAGGACAAGACTAAGTACATGCTATCAACAAACAAACAAACATCTGTCCATCGCCTAGGACAAAACGTCACTATTGATAGCAACAATTTCGAGGTAGTTAAGGAGTTTATCTACCTCGGAGTAAACATGAACTCCACGAATGACATCCTAGTGGAGATCCGGCGGAGAATTACCCTAGGAAACCGCTGCTACTTCGGTTTGGCAAAACAATTGGGTTCAAAACTCCTAACTCGAGGGACGAAATGTATGCTTTACAAAACCCTTATACTGCCAGTTCTGCTCTACGGCGCCGAGTGCTGGACGATAAGCAGGAAGGGAGAGCTAATACTGGGTTCCTTCGAAAGAAAAATTCTTCGGCGGATTTTTGGTCCTGTGTGCGAGGAGGGCGAATGGAGGAGAAGATATAACCGCGAACTCTATGAGCTGTATCAAGATGTGGATGTAGTCCAAAAAGCCAAAATACGTCGACTACATTGGCTCGGCCACATCGAGCGAATGGACAATAATGCTCCAGCTAAGAGGATCTTCGAATCCCAGCCCCCAGGTTCGAGAAGACAAGGAAGACCGAACCTCCGTTTCAAAGACCAAGCCATCGCGGATGCCAGAGCGCTTGGTCTGGACAATTGGAAGCAGCGTGCCCGGGATCGTAGAGGATGGAAGGCTGCAGTGTCTCAGGCAGAGACTCTCCACGGGTCGGGAGCCCGTTAAGTAAGTAAGTAAGTATCCAAATGTTAATAAACAAAAAAAACCTAAAACTTACATAAATGAAAGAGGTGAACATTATAACGAAGTTTGACGTGTATCATACATTCGTAAATATTCGGTTGCATTTTTTTTATATTGAATTCTAAACATACACGTGAATACCTATTGGATACATGAAGATCTAAACATATTACTCTATATATAATTATATATATATCATTCGCAGTTCGCGTAGCCGATCATCCATATATTTCTTTTATATATCTAATTAATTGAATTGAGTAACATGAATTGCAATCAATATTGGTGATTTTTGAGATTTGAGGAGAGAGTGCGACAGATAGATTCCAGAGCTTTTTGAAAATTGTTTAGGCAACGGAAAAGCCAAGATGCATAAATGTCTTTTCAGGCATACGCTAGGGGAGGGTCAGCCATAACGTCACTCTCACTGATTTGTGCAGGTTCATCCAAATTTATTTTTCGTACTATTCTTTTGGTGTTTGCCTTATGCATATCGCGTATGCTTGGATCTATTAACCTTTTTCGTTATGTGGGTAACATTTATTTTTTTTACTTTTTTGTTCTTCGTCACAATAAATGTTTAAGGCATAGGATGTACTATAAGCAGCAAGGTCCCCCCAACGGACAAGCTGATGCTGTGCAACCGCAAGCGTGCCACTCGCTGCTTTATCATAAAGGATAGACCCCACCTTTAAGATTTTCCCATTTTCGTCGCCGCGATTTCACCCAACAGCGATGGACATCCCAACCGCTTATGCTTCAACGCTAAGCATAAAATATAAGGTCAATACAATTCCACTTTAATTACTACTTTGTTTATGTTGGAATTAATAAAAACGTTGGTGGTTAAGCATTAGTGTTGGGGAAATGTGGACTACCGAAAAAACTATCGACTTATTCGATAGTAGCTGAAAATTCATTCATTCAATAGGAGATGAAAAATCGTTCATACTGCTACCGAATGAAAACAGTAATTGAACGAAAAGCACTTTACCTATTTTTTTCACTCGATAGTAAGATTGAATTTTCAAATCTAATATTTTCTTTCGATAGTAGGTTTGAATGATTTCAATCGTCCAACTTTTCGTTCAACTACTAGGTATGTTTTATTAGTAAGTTGAGTCTGAACGATTATTTTTCTTTCGATGGTTCGAGTGAATGACTTTCGGCTTTAGAATGCAGTTTTGCGTTTTGAATGCAATGTGACGGTGATTGTGGGATTATTATTAATATATTATTTATGTTGCGGTTTCTTTTAATTTTTAATTCTACGTCAGTATTTGCTTTACTGTACATTCTAAAATTTTTGTGTTGTTTTCGGGTTGGGTTTCCGCTTAATTTTTTGAACACTGTTATATTTTTATACCAAAAAGACAGACAACAGGCCACTAATCGTATAGCGTATATTCAAATAAATGTGTAAGAAGGTTCCTTTCAGGTTCATTTAGTTGTGGTTTCAAAACGGCGCTCAATGCGCTACTTGTGTAGCGCTTTACAACTCATTAGCCCGTTGTAGTGGTAAATTATTCAAATTATGTAGGTATTTTAGAAGCTACTCTTATTATCCTAAGCAATTTATTTTTATAGCGAACTGCGACATTACACCCTAACAGAGTTGTAAAGGAATTAAATCATTTAAGAATTTAATTCGTTTGATTTATCTTCAAAAATGCTTAACTCATGAATTCACTTAAAGATTTCAACTTCAAAATATTAAATCGCCATTCATTTGGAAGTCAGTGATCGAGAATTCATTTGAGTGAAGTCAAAGATTGCATTCAGTTGAATCCAATCTTTTGTGATTGGGATTGCTTTAAAGTCATTGAAGTCTTTTTAAAGTCATTGCAGTTATTTGGAAATCTTTTACATTCTATTGAATTGATTTCAAATAAAAACCGTGTATTAACGCTTTAAAAAGTTTATTATACTTTTTTTTCAAAAATGTAAATATCACATAATAAAATAAAGTTGTGTAATGTAATGTAAAAGATTTCCAAATAACTGCAAAGACTTTAGAAAGACTTCAATGACTTTAAAGCAATCCCAATTGGATTCAACTGAATGCAATCTTTGACTTTACTCAAATGAATTCTCAATCACTGACTTCAAATATTTAATATTTTTAAGTTGAAGTATTGAATTGAAGTCATTTGATTTAAGTCAATATTAAGAAGTTTTTCTTGTGACTTCAATGAATGCAATCCAAAATGATTGCATTCTTTTACAACTCTGCACCCTAATAGGCCTTATAGGGGCAGAAAATAATAGTTTCTGATTTTTAGTTATTAGTATGTCTCTAACCAATTACCAATCGACTAGGTACCTACCTTGAGAAAAAAAAGCTCTATAATGAACTGAATAACTGAATGAATGAAATCATTTAGTTACTAACTTTCGATAGACGATTTCATTCGATCACTATTAAGCATTATTGATTTTATTGTTAATTAAGCACTATTAATTGAATGTTAAGTAGTGGTTAACGATGTCCTACCGAGGACATATAAAAAAACGCGAATGCAGGCCCGAGGGCCCGCCCACTATTCGACTTACATTAAAAGAACCGGATTATGACTTTTACAATAGATATATTTAATAATGGAAGAATACAACCGTACAATCCTAAGTCAAGATTAAGACTAACTTATAATACGAATATTTCCATTGGGAAACCATTGGTCCCACGATGTGAATCGCTGATTCGGCAAATGGACGTATTGCATGGGTATCCGGTAGGCCGCGCATGGAGGCAATCCAATCCCCATATGCACTCGGATCGTGAGAACAGGTTCGTACGTGAATATGCTGAATATGCTGTACTGTTACCTGACCGTCGACCGGTTGTAGTGCGTTAACTCCTCCCCCTTCAAAGATCTACGTCCCGTACATCGCCGTTGACATCAGAGGTCGAAGACCAGAGTTGGGTTAGTCGGGTTCGATGAACTCGGGGCGATTCCTCCCTACCCGCAGGTTCTGGATTGTCCTTAGACATGATTACAGGTGGGATCATTGGGTCCATGCTGATCCTTCGCCATAGGATCCATGCGACGCCTGCGATTGCCATTATGATCCAGAAATCCATTATGTGGGAAACGGCAATTCTTTGCGTCAAGTCGCGGAGACTAGCATAGTTCCTGATGCTCATACCGTGTACATGTTCTAGGCCCACTTTTTATATATCTAATTAATTGAATTGAGTAACATGAATTGCAATCAATATTGGTGATTTTTGAGATTTGAGGAGAGAGTGCGACAGATAGATTCCAGAGCTTTTTGAAATTTGTTTAGGCAACGGAAAAGCCAAGATGCATAAATGTCTTTTCAGGCATACGCTAGGGGAGGGTCAGCCATAACGTCACTCTAACTGATTTGTGCAGGTTCATCAAAATTTATTTTTCGTACTATTCCTTTGGTGTTTGCCTTAGATCCTAATCCTAATGCATATCGCGTATGCTTGGATCTATTAACCTTTTTCGTTATGTGGGTAACATTTCCCAATTTATTTTTTTTTATTTTTTTGTTCTTCGTCACAATAAATGTTTAAGGCATAGGATGTAGGTACTATAAGCAGCAAGGTCCCCCCAACGGACAAGCTGATGCTGTGCAACCGCAAGCGTGCCACTCGCTGCTTTATCATAAAGGATAGACCCCACCTTTAAGTTTTTCCCATTTTCGTCGCCGCGATTTCACCCAACAGCGATGGACATCCCAACCGCTTATGCTTCAACGCTAAGCATAAAATATAAGGTCAATACCATTCCACTTTAATTACTACTTTGTTTATGTTGGAATTAGTAAAAAACGGTGGTGGTTAAGCATTAGTTTTGGGGAAATGGGGACTACCGAAAAAACTATCGACTTATTCGATAGTAGCTGAAAATTCATTCATTCGATAGGAGATGAAAAATCGTTCATACTGCTACCGATTGAAAATAGTAATTGAACGAAAACCACTTTACCTATTTTTTTCACTCGATAGTAAGTTTGAATTTTCCAATCTAATACTTTCTTTCGATAGTAGGTTTGAATGATTTCACTCGTCCAACTTTTCGTTCAACTACTAGATAGGTATATTTTATTAGTAAGTTGAGTCTGAACGATTATTTTTCTTTCGATGGTTCGAGTGAATGACTTTCGGTTTTAGAATGCAGTTTTGCGTTTTGAATGCAATGCAAGTAGTACCTACGGTGATTGTGGGATTATAATTAATATATTTATGTTGCGGTTTCCTTTAATTTTTAATTCCACGTTTTATTAAATATATTTACTGAAATTAGACAGTATTTGCTTTAGTGTATATTCTAAAATTTTTGTGTTGTTTTCGGGTTTGGTTTCCGCTTAACTTTTTGAACACTTATATTTTTATACCAAAAAGACAGCCAACAGGCCACTAATCGTATAGCGTATATTCAAATAAAAAATGTGTAAGAAGGTTCCTTTCAGGTTCATTTAGTTGTGGTTTCAAAATGGCGCTCAATGCGCTACTTGTGTAGCGCTTTACAACTCATTAGCCCGTTGTAGTGGTAAACTATTCAATTTATGTAGGTATTTTAGAAGCTACTATTATTATCCTAAGCAATTTATTTTTATAGCGAACTGCGACATTACACCCTAATAGGCCTTATAGGGGGCAGAAAACAATAATTTCTGATTTTTAGTTATTAGTATGTCTCTAACCAATTACCAATCGACTAGGTACCTTAAGAAAAAAAAAAAGCTCTATAATGAACTGAATAACTGAATGAATGAAATCATTTAGTTACTAACTTTCGATAGACGATTTCATTCGATCACTATTAAGCATTATTGATTTTATTGTTAATTAAGCACTATTAATTGAATGTTAAGTAGGTAGTAGCATTGTATATAAATCTAATAGTACTCTCATCAGAGGAAATCGACACTAGCGCCTCTATAGAGCAAAGGCCCGATTACTTTATTTTCCTATCATTGACGGCAACCATAGTTTTGCACTTACCACAGACACCAATTACTGTCACTGAGAATAGAAAAAGGCAAGAGAGAACCAAACGAAGTAGTAAACACAATGAACCACCCCTATAAGCTACAAATGACAGGATTTGTTATTAGATCTAAAAAAAGAGAAGAACACAGAAGCACTTCTGTTCGCTTCGCATGAATGTACCTGCTGCGTATACTCGTATAGTTGTGTGTGTACGCATAAAGTGCAACACAATTTTCTGGATTGTGCGAACAAATAGATATGAGATAATTTGGGTATCATCTCATCTCGTTTGCATGTACAAATTATTTATTTTCTTCTTTCGATCTTTGCTTGTTGGTGATATTTTTTTGATGTATGTTTTTTATGGATGTTTGTGTGTCACAGAGCTCGTTGCCTAAAAAATTCCTAACTTTAAAAATGTTTGGGTTGTCTGATTATTAGGGTAATTGGACGAAAATATAAATTTTTTTGATGTTTTATGTAGGTATACCAATATGTAAAAGGATTTCCACGCCCTTTCCGCTGGAAACTAAATTGTTCTTGCAATACTAAATATAAAGGGTGGACCTAGGCAAAAATTGATTTAAAAGCATTACGGAACCAAAGTTACCACAAGTGTTTTGCCTTTTATTTTAAAGTAAAGCTATTAATTTACATTTAGAAGTTTCTTATAAGTTTTGTATAATTGAAAAATTGAATATGTTTTAAAGAGTAAAGTAACAATTAGAAAATTGTTGTAAAAAAATGTTTTAATTAAAATACAATTATTATTATTTTAAAGTGCATACGCCCTAAGTTTTAAATAAAAATGCCTGTTAGAGATGCCTACACTCATTGCCTCAGCGTAAAAAAAACGTTTTCCTTATCATTTTTTCAAGTTCCAAATGACCACCGAAAGGAAATTTGGTTAAAACATTCTCGGAACACACATTTTGAAAAAAAAAAAACTGCCTATTTTTGCGAGAAACATTTTTACCCAAAAGATATAATAACAAAGGGGACACGAAAATGCCTTACTAAAAATGCAAATCCAATGTCAGCTATAGCTGTGTGTAAATGTACTGACACTGTCATTGGTGACCCGTGCTTTGGGGTTATAAATTTTAGGGAAAGTGCAGGTATTTTAAAAGTTGCTACTGTGATAGAAGAATTTCAAAATGATTCACCTCCATTATTAGTAAATAAAACCTCTTCACCAATTACATTTATAAGGGATTATAGTTTACCTCTAAATATTAATGATGGTAATGAGGCCTCTTCCTCGCAGTTTCCATCTCCCCATAGACAAACAAATAACAACACATTATTAGCAAATAGCATTAAGACGACTATATCTCGTTTTTTATTTGATACCCCAAAAAGATTAAAGGAAAATAGAGAATACAATTTGCAAAAGAATCCAAAAGCTCTGATGTAAGCACGTTTGTCAATATGAAACTATTTCACAAGCCTTAGGCACATTTTCACGACGAAGAAAAGGATATTTGCTTAAAATGTTTTTATAAATCTCCATCGCTTTGTACCCATATGCTAGATACGAAATTTTTTCAAATGCACTCCATGTTGTTCTTAACCGGAGGACAGTATGGTGCAATTTTATTAATCTTTTACTGAGAAACATAATTACCCTTTACGTTTAAAGTTTTTCCTCAAAAATTATGAAAAACTGGAAGATTGCAGAAAAACTAGGTTTGTGCGCTTTATTTTTTCGGAATAGGTTAGGTAAACGTAGGCATATAGGTAGATCACAGATTAAGATCACGAAAATCTTCCGGATATCCTCGGATAATTATTAGCTTCCGATTGGGTTGAGCGTTGATAATGACCTATATATGAGATTAAATGCAAAAATTATGTCCTGTTACTGGTACATTATGTAGCTACAAAACCAGAAGAATAATAATCTAAGTACATTACATATCCACCTTTCAACAAACGGGCCTATGCAGCAAAACCCAAAGCAAAGAAACGTCGCTTATTTCAAAGAAATAATGAAATGCAGCAACGTTTCGGAAATGTACCAATCACCATTTCGGCGAAAAATATAGAAAAATTAAAGATATCTCATCTTGTCTTGCCAACCTACAGCTGCAGCCAACCATTAACCAACACAATCACGATCATATCTCATAAACCTCACGGGTGTGACGAACGATTCTGCTCCCAGTCACATCACATATCACAGAGACACAGACACAGACCCATAAAGGAACCCAAAAAAAGTAGGCACGCGCACGCGTACGACACGACACACGAGGTACCACGACAAGAGTGTATGTGTGTTTTTTTGTCGTTCTCCGTCCTTTCGCTCACTCAAAACAATTCTTCTCTGAGAAAAGGATATTCTTTTGCTAACCATGCGACCATACGCCCTCTACAGAGCAGAGGCCCAAATAAAAAAATTCGTCTGATGAGAGTACTATTAGATTTATATACAATGGTAGTAGTTAACGATGTCCTACCGAGGACATATAAAAAAACGCGAATGCAGGCCCGAGGGCCCGCCCACTATTCGACTTACATTAAAAGAACCGGATTAAGACTTTTACAATAGATATATTTATTAATGGAAGAATACAACCGTACAATCCTAATTCAAGATTAAGACTAACTTTTTCTACGAATATTTCCATTGGGAAATCACTGGTCCCACGATGTGAATCGCTGATTCGGCATGGGTATCCGGTGGGCCGCGCATGGAGGTAATCCAAACCCAATATGCACTCGGATCGTGAGAACAGGTTCGTACGTGAATATGCTAAGACAGCGACCCCTATAGGGTTCGCTGTACTGTTACCTGATCGTCGACCGGTTGTAGTGCGTTAACTCCTCCCCCTTCAAAGATCTACGTCCCGTAGATCGCCGGTGACATCAGAGGTCGAAGACCAGAGTTGGGTTAGTCGGGTTCGCTGAACCCGGGGCGATTCCTCCCTACCTGCAGGTTCTGGATTGTCCTTAGGCATGATTATAGGTGGGATCATTGGGTCCATGCTTATCCTTCGCCATAGGATCCATGCGACGCCTGCGGTTGCCATTATGATCCAGAAATCCATTATGTGGTAAACGGCAATTCTTTGCGTCAAGTCGCGGAGGCTAGCTATGTTCCTGATGCTCATACCGTGTACATGTTCTAGGTCCACTTTTTGACTCCGGCCTATGATATTAGTCAGGACAGGAGGAAGAGGTTGAAAATTTGTGGTTTTAAGGCTGGAGAATGTCCTGTTTTGAATCTGTATTGTCTCATTGTCCAGGCGGATAACGTAGGTGCCGTTCAGATGCCTTGAGGAATTTTGAGAAACCAATTGTCCTACGAAATTTGTCAGAAAAATCGTATCGCTGTTGATGAGTTCGACCACTTCTTTATTGTTCGCTCGAACGTTACACGCCGTGTGTCCTCCTTTTAGCAGTTATCCTCGTCGAGTTTCTTTAAAGACTCTCCGTCGCATATTGTAGAATTGTTCAGTGTGAGGCAGTTCTTCGTAATCCCAAAGGTTACCCTGCGATTGACCAACATTTTGCGAAACTCCAGGTCAACTTGTGCTGCGTTGATGATCGAGGGTCTTGTCACGAGCAGATTATATTCTTCGTTCCTTGCTTTTGGTATCGAGAGTGTGTAAGGCAAGAGTGAGCCATTGGTGTAAATTGACGGGGATCCGTACTCCACTGCCTGTATTTCGTTCACGTAGGGTAAGGTTTCGATTTCGCTGAGGATTCTATTGATCTCCTCCTTGTCGAGTAGGTTGGTTTTGATCGTTCCACTCTTAGCCATCTGACAGGCGCGCACGACTTCATTGATCTCCTCCTTGATGATAAGGACGTTATTCAGGAAATCCTGTATATGGTCACTCGTATTGGGCGTTTTAAGTCCATTCTTAAACTGGTCGATTATTAAGTTCGTCTTCCTTACTATATCCCCGATGACGCTGAAGATTTTGCTATTGATTTTGTATTGGTGATTGTTGTTATCCACTATCTGCTGTTCGGTCTGCAGTATTTTACTCCAATCGGCAGCATCAGGGCTACCTGTGACCCATTTCCAGGCAGAGCCTAACCAG
Source organism: Cheilosia vernalis (assembly GCA_949126925.1). Lineage (NCBI taxonomy): Eukaryota > Metazoa > Arthropoda > Insecta > Diptera > Syrphidae > Cheilosia > Cheilosia vernalis. The sequence goes on from OX421358.1 coordinate 51,307,115, forward strand.
TCTATTGACCTCGCTCTTCGTTCCGACTTGCCCTTGAGTAATTTCAGCTTATCGTTCATTTGATGTAAGTGATGTTCGATCATGGCTTTCTTCTCGCGTTCCTTTACGTCTTCATTAAGCGATTTGTTGAAGGCTTTTATTAGGTACGCCAACTGCTCTAAACTGATGACATGCACGAATTTGAAGTTGCCGTCCACTACCCAACCTTTACCTTCCTTAATGGGGACCAGCGGTGTCTCGTAGTAAAATACTTGGTACCCATGTGCAGCAGCTACCCACAGTAATCTATGTAAATTATTATACAAATATCGAAAATTCGATTTTCACAAATGTTAGCTAATAGAGAGTTGGCTTGGTTTGACAAACGCTTAGATTTAACCTTATTCTAACTTAAATATCCCTAAGATCTAGTGTATTAAGTAACATTCAAATTATATAAAGTAACATTTAGTTATATATCAAGTTTTAAGATTCCAAATGATGAAAGATCTGCCTAAAGCATGAGTGTAGCCTTATTCTAACCTTTATTTCCTTAAGATCTATTGCATAAAGTAACATTGAAACTGTATGAAGTAACATTCAATTAGATACCAAGTTTTAAATCCGTGTAATGTTTTATGTGGAATGTCTTTCGAGAGTAACGACATGATTGTTGTATTTAACTATAAGTAATAACTTCCTTACATTAACTTAATTACATGCATTAAATTTTTTAGGGTAATGGCCTTAACCTCTAAGTGCTAGGTTCTTATTGGTTAATGTGCTCTTATAACATATGATAAGGTGCATAGGTAAGATGAATATGGATTGATAAAGTGCTTTGTGGCGTGCCCATCCCCCCTTTTTTCTTTTTTTGTTTTCCCTTTCGATCCAAGAGGTGCAATAGACTATACACTTTTGATGTGGGCTTTATGTATTTTTCGCCCTGTGGTTGTGACCACGGTTACCTTGTTATTTTTGGCTACAATTTCCTTTCGGAACAAAGGCTTGTGTTTCCCTTGTATTTTCTTGAAGGGAGTATATATAATGTCGCCTTTCCCAAAGCGTTTAGGTGCGGATTTCCTTTTATTGTGCCAACTGTTGGTTGCTTCTTGTCTTTTCTGTATTTCCCCCTCAGCTCGTTGTTAACCTTAACACGAAAATTTATTAACTTCTGGTAGTTAATCCTATTCATTCTGTTCAAGAATATGTCAGCTGGTTTTCTTTTCGTTACCGAGTGCACAGTATTGTTGTAACGATCTACAGCAATGTTCAAAACCTCCTTCAGCCTTAAATCTTTATATTCGGCCTTGAGGCAACGATAGATTTCCAGTATTGTGGAGTGGAATCTCTCCACTTGATCATTAACCTCGCTACGGCTAACGGGAGTTTGGTACATTTGGATATCCATCATTTTTATAAAATTAACCATGATCGGGCTGAGGAAGCCACGTTCGTTGTCGGTTACTAATGCCCTCGGTACGGTAAAATAATGCAGAATTTTAATAAATTCGTCTTTCAAATATAGGGAGGACTTGTTTCTTATGTGAAAAAGTTTGGCGAATTTAGAAAATTTGTCGAGACAGGAAATGAATTTCTCGCCCTGAATTTCCATTATGCCCATGTGTAGTATTTCGCATGGATATGATGGGACAGGGGTAGGTTGACAATCAGGAGTTGCTGGATGTCTATCATACTTATTCTTCAGACAGATGTCACAAGTTCTCGCGTATTTTGTGACGAGGCTATTCATCATAGGGAAGTAATACTTCTCTAGCAGTTGTTCTTTGTTCTCCCTTGGGTTTCTGTGAGCTCTCCTATGCTCCCTGCTAATTAGATCCCATAGCCTGTCTTCATTCCGAATATCCTCAACAATTCGCTGGGTAATTCTTATTTTGTAGTGTCTGAATGTATTCAAGTAGGTTTCCTGTAGCAATCCAATGTAGGCTTCGGGAATCTTTAGCCCGTTTAGTACGTTTGGTTTTAAACGGGTTTTAAGAATGTCGGTTAGCTTTGCCCTGTCCAAGCCCTCGATAGCCACATAGTGTCTAGAGTAACCAGGATGTGGCTCTTCGTAGATGTCCAGACCCCTTCCCGCTTTAATGATGATCTGATTTCTAAATACGTTTAGCGGAACCTCGACGTGCGGGATGAGGTCCGAAGCGTCCTGCATTGCGCTATGGACAGTTTCGCTTGCGCTATCGGTGGAGCTACCGTCATTCATAATTGATTCTGTGGATGAGTCTGATTCCGTCAGACCGCCTGAAGGGGCCGAATTCGTTGAAGAACCACCTTATAATTTAGAACATTTACTTCATTTTCCGGCTCAGTACGCTCTGTGGCGGTCAAGCAATTTCCATGAATCTTAAGCCTTGAAAGCGCATCGGCTATGACGTTGGACTTACCGGGACGGTAAACCAACTCGCAGTTATACTCTTCTATCCTCGCTTTCCACCGTTTTAGTTTCGCGTTATAGTTACGGTTTCCCAAAGAGAAGGTAAGAGGTTGATGATCTGTATACACGCGAATTTTTCTTGCGCCGTAGAGATAGGAACGGAGATTGTCCAAGGCCCAAACAATAGCCAACATCTCCTTTTCGTTGGACGCGTAACCCTCCTCGGTCTTATTGAGGGAGCCTGAGATGTAAGCGACTGGCTTGTCCTTACCTAAATCGCCTTGTGAAAGCACCGCCCCTATGGCCGTGTTCGATGCATCGGTGGTCAGGTTAAAAGGCTTGTTGAAGTCCAGGAAGGACAGTACTTCAGCAGAAGTTAAGAGAGTTTTCAAGTCGTCAAAAGCCCTCATAGCATCCTGATCTAGCTTAATTCGGACATGCTTGGACTGATTGGCCTTTACCTGTGAGTTCTCGCCCCTAGTGAAATTGGTTAAAGGTTTTGCTACCTTCGCATAATCCCTGATAAACTTTCTTTAATAGTTCTTCAGACCCAAAAACGATTTGAGTTCTTTCAGGTTCTCAGGGGGCTGGATATTCTGGATGGCATAAACCTTTTTCGTATCAGGTCGTATTCCATCGGGCGTTATCACATAGCCTAGGAATTATACTTCGGATCTCATGAAATGCGTCTTTTCCAGATGAACCTTTAACTTATCCTGTTGAAGTTTGGCCAGAACGACTTCCAAGTTTTCTACGTGGCCCTCTTGACTACCCCCAAAGACTATTATATCATCTATGTAGACATAGCAGATCTTGCCTATGTAGGGTTTCAACACATCATCTATCATGCGTTGAAATATCGCCGGGGCGTTTTTCAGCCCAAAGGGCAACCGCATGAACTCATACTTGCCGTTCATGGTTGAGAACGCGGTTTTGGGAACGTCGGACATCTTCATTGGAATCTGGTGGAATCCAGAGGTTAAATCGAGTGTTGTGAAATATTTCGCGTTGCCCAGACTGGCAAGCGTTGAGTTAATATCTGGGATAGGGTACGCGTCTGCTATTGTCACGCCGTTTAATCGCTTGTAATCAATGACCACGCGGTATTGTTTTTCGCCATCCGGCTTAGGTTTTTTCGGCACCATCCAAATGGGCGAGTTGTAGGGACTCTTAGAAGGACGAATAATTCCCTCCTCCAAGAGCCTCTCTATTTCCTTATCGACCAATTCCCTAAGGCAGGCAGGATATGGATAGCTCTTGGCGTATATAGGCTCATTGGTGCTAGTCCGAATTTCGGCTTGGACAGACGTATCGATATTTCTCTAGCCTCAATAGGGCCAAAAAGCGTTTGATATTTCTCTACTAAGGTTTGCAGTTTCCTTTTAATGCACTGTGGAAGATTTCATTCCAGAACTTAATTTACTTGTTTAGACAGTTTCTCTTTTCTAAGCCGGAGTATATTTTCTTTCCTATCGATTACTGCCTCCAATTCCATCAGTGTATCATCCCCAATGATACCCCCGAAAGACTGGAGACCAGGTAGAACATAAAAAGTTAATAAAGAGTTATTGCCATTTTTCCTGAAGAACCTTTCCTTGACGCATTCTGATATTTGCACTTTTCCGGCAGCTGAATGAACTTGGAATGGCTCGGTGAGGCGACATGCAGAATGTTTAATGGAAGGACTAATTAAATTCCTGTTTTCCCCCGTGTCGACAAGAAATTTCAGTATAGTCCCATCGTTAGTTGTATATTCTATATAGATATGGTACGCTGGATAGGCGTCCTTTATAAAATTTACTTCATCTCTTATGAAGTCCTCTACGGCCTCGCGGCCTTCTTCGGACTATTCGTCAGCTGACTCTATGTTGTATAGTCGCTGATGTTTGTTAGGATAGTTATCCGACCTTGCCCGACGCTTGAACCGGTTATTGTCCCTTGGGCGGTTCATATAGTTATAGTAGGTTTCTACCAAAGCATTTTTCGCGGAATTTTTCCTTCGCGATTTTTTATGAATTTGTTTCGTGGAATTTTCCTTCACGATTTTTTATAATTTCTTACAGCAAGATAACATATTTCGTGGAATTTTTCCTCACATTTTTTTATAATTTCTCACAGCAAGATAACATATTTCGTGGAATTTTTTCTCACAATTTTTTACAATTCCTTATCACAAGTTTTACTTCACTTCACAATTTTTAATAATTTTTCCTTTAGAACTTACATATGTTTGCTTTACAATCTGCTTAATTTTATCGTTTTTTCCTCTTGCTTTCACTCACAAAGATATTATTTTCATCGTCGCGTTCACGTTATATTATTTCCGTGGGCTATATCTGTGGAAGAGGGAAACACGAATTTAGATTGGGAACCCTCTCTCGGAAGGACCGCGTAATCCTTTCTAGTCGCCGACTTTTATAATCGAAGGCAACCTACTAAGGTACGGTTTACTTCACACACATCCTTTTATGCTTCTATGATTGCTAACGTGTTCTCATGGGTACGAAGGCGGTTGTTTGTCGTGTCAGAATGATCGCTGTGTTCCCATGGGTACAGTTGTCTCCGTCCAATGGACGTTCTGAATCACGATCCTTTTTAGGGAATTCAATCGCATCACCAGGAAAGAAGGATGTGTTTTAAGGAGGGTCCCTGCTCGGGCGCCAGTTAACGATGTCCTACCGAGGACATATAAAAAAAACGGGAATGGGGGCCCGAGGGCCCGCCCACTATTCGACTTACATTAAAAGAACCGGATTAAGACTTTTACAATAGATATATTTATTAATGGAAGAATACAACCGTACAATCCTAAGTCAAGATTAAGACTAACTTATTCTACGAACATTTCCATTGGGAAACCACTGGTCTCACGATGTGAATCGCTGATTCGGCAAATGGACGTATTGCATGGGTATCCGGTGGGCCGCGCATGGAGGCAATCCGATCCCCATATGCACTCGGATCGTGAGAACAGGTTCGTACGTGAATATGCTGAGACAGCGACCCCCATAGGGCTACCTGATCGTCGACAGGTTGTAGTGCGTTAACTGTAGTATAAATAGACGTAAGTTGTTGAAATAAAGTCATGTGTATCAAAACACCATATCCAAGATTAATTACTTTACCTCAAGTCAGTCTGCTTAAGGGCCTGCTGAAGCATAATCGATTCAAGTATTGATTTGTGCAATCAAAACAAAACTAGGTTTAGGTTTGTACCTAAGATTAATCCAGGTTTAATAAATGAATTCAATCTAAAACAGTAGTACCATTAATGTTGAGGTTACCTAGGAAAAAATAAAACGGCCCCGAACTGTAAGCCCACAAACTCCAAATCCGAATTTTGAACGTAATCCGGGCAGTCGTTTAGGCTATAGGCCTGTGGAAGGACCGACAGACAGACACACACACACAGAGACGGATAGACGGATAGACGGACAAAATTTTTCGACCCACCTTTATCAGTTCCTCTATCAACGTAATCTCAGAATTGAATAACATCTCGAGTTTGAAATTTTGTACGAAAATAATACTTTTCTCTTACTACGTAAGGAAAAAGTTAAAAATATCACGGTTGGTGTTAAAAGATCCTGTTTTTATATGTCGTACAGTTACCAATTACTGCTTTCGTCCAGGAAGCGTTGATGTTTTTAGGGGTTACGCTGCTTACGATTAATGTACTTTGCACGCAGCCTTTGGAGAAATAAACTGTGGTAAGGTTTTGTTAACCGCAACACTTGGTGTTTGCTTGACAAAAACTTGGGTTTGCTTTGGTCAAATTATTAGTGACAATATGTATATAATAAAGTTTAAAACAAAATGCGCTTCAAGTTGAATACATAGTTATATTGCATTTAATAAAATTAAAAGAAAAAAATTAAGAAAAAAATTATGCAATATAGTTAACTTGAGTGGAGATTCTAAACACCCAGCTAAATATTTGCATTTAATATGTTACGTTAGATTTCATCCTACATAAATCGTATTCATTATGTATTTAATTAAGGTATAACCTTTAATCTTATAACGTATTACGTTTTTAATGCAGTTGCACCAACGGTTCGAGCTCCAAGTCAATTATTGGGCACTCCCCTAGGATCCGATGTTCAACTTGAATGTCATGTAGAAGCATCACCATCTCCAGTTTCTTATTGGTTAAAAGGTGCACGTGTCTCTTCATCAAATGCGTTTAGCCTGCCGTCTACAAGCCCGACTGATACAAGTCAGTCTTCCCCTGAAATGCTTCTAGATGGGTAAATTACTCAAACTCATAAATAATTTTTATAATGTTAATTATTTGCTTCTCGTTTCAGACCAAAATATGGAATTACAGAAAAACGCGATGGCTATAAAGGAACAATGCTCTTAGTCGTTCGATCATTCTCAATCGCTGATGTTGGTACATATCACTGCGTTAGCACGAATTCACTTGGTCGGGCTGAGGGAACACTTAGACTATACGGTTTGTATTAATACAGGAAGTCTCGGTTCAAAGAGTGAAAAACAAATTGCATATCATTAGAGTATTTACAACATTATTTGTTATAAACTAAATCTATTGTAATAAGAACGAAATATGGAATTGTGAGTAGGCTTTGTTTATTGACATGAAGGTTTAATTACTCTGTCTTTTGTGCCCCATAAATTGTCAGTAGGTACAGCCAATATTGAATGTTTGGCTTTCAGTCTTGTTGTAAAGCAACGATTAGATTTGTCACAATTCGGCAACTTTTGACATGCTGACGTCACAAAAATGCACTCATCCGGTCGCTTACCGTTGAAGGAAAACTGGCTTGGAAGTTCCTACAGTTAGATTTAGTTAAATTTAACATATTAACATTTATTGGAAATTTACAAACACACATCTTTCAGTTCAAATAACAATGTTTCGAAATTTTGTATACATACAGTGGAAACAGCATAACCTTTCTAATGTTAATTCATTAATTTATTTCGCTTCCTTCTTACACAATAGTTTGTTGGTTTTCACTAGCTGTGGATGACTGACCCATGTCTTTCGTATGACCATCTCTTATATACATCATTATATATCGTACATGTTCGATCAAAACTCATTAACTGACATTTTTCAAAACAGTTTATTTTTTGCACCAAAAGTATTCTTTTTAAATGGTTTTGCAAGCAAAAATCATTAAAACCCCGAATAATCTCTATTTTTTTATAAAAATTTTTGAAACCATAGTGTTCAAAACCAAATGTCACTAATTAAATTCATACCGTCAATTTTTTTTTGTGTTGGGAATTCGATAAAAGTAAAAAATCATCGAAACATTGCAGAGCTAGTACGCGAGGGATGCTTCCCAGTCGTACGACTAATCAGCAATTTGTTTTTGAATTATTTAATGATTTTAAAGAGATAAATCCGTTTGTCGGATTTCTAAACTTGTTTTGTTTGAAATCAATACCTAATTTCTTAGCTCTAGCCAAATCTTACAGATCAAGAGGTTTTACCCGTCTCAGTCTCCTGATTACATTGTCATTATTTAAAAGTTCTGTTATTCCTGTGTTTACGTGGTTGAGAAGCCGATTTCTATGCCTCCGAGCAACCTTCTTAACCTCATCTTCAACCATTTCAACATTTAGATCTCTTTGCAGATCGGCGTTGCCTATGTACCAAGGTGCATTAACTATGTTCCTTAGTACTTTATTTTGGAAAACCTGAATTTTTTGTAAGTATTGTGTTTGCCCACAATTGGAGCCCATAGGTTCATACTGGTTTTAGAACTTGCTTGTATAGCAATAACTTATTGCAGTTGGACAGGGATGAGTATCTCCCAAAAAGCCAATACATTTTACTGTATCGCATGTTCAACTCATCTTTTTAAGGTTCCGTACCCAAAGGGAAAAAACGGAACCTTATTAGTTTCGCTGGGATGTCTCTCCGTCTGTCTGTCTGTCCGAACCCACTAAGCCAATTTTGTTACCAGGTCTATCTCAAGAACCGATTGACATAGAATGCTAAAATTTACACACAACATCCGGTATAACCACTTGTTACACGACAAATACCAATGGAAGCGATACATCGATTGGATTCCGAGTAATTAGTAATCTGGTGAAAAAAATAATATTTTAATTAGCCCAAAAAACGGTTTATTTCTTGATTCACAAAAAAATACATAAATTCCTTTTTTGTAGATCATATTCCTAGCTATATATGTGCTGAATGCTGTTTTTCCGAAAAGTTAATAGTAGACAAGATATTTTCAAAAAAGTTAATTTTACCATGTAAAATATGTTGCCCTCATGTTCCAATCGCTTCCTCTCTTTTATTTCTGTAGTATAGAATATAAATACCTTTTGCGGTTCTCACACATAACCAATCTCAACTACGCAGGTGTGCACAATTGGCGAATTGACCCCATCAAAGACAGAAGAGAGTCACTGGTGGTATACACAGACACACTATATTATTACGATAATTTCGCCGAATTTTCGAGACTCGCATTAAGAAGGAAATGAAAGAGAAAATACAGCACATTACTAAGAGAGAGTTACCGAATTACCGTCAGATACTGATTGGGAAATTGGTGAGGATTGTGTAGGTAGCAATTAAAGAAACAAAATCTGCCTTTGGGTTTCTTTTCTGCGGTAATCACACAATGAGATTCATGTGCGAGTAATTTTTGAGAGTAAAAATATTAAATAAGTATGGAATGTTCTTTCCTACTTTAGCCAAATACGAGTGACACTCGCACTTGGCAGATTTTTTTTTTTCTTAACGTGCGCTTTCCAACGCAGTTTAGCGTCTAGAGTCATGCCTAGATATTTAGCTGTGTTAGAAAATTCTACTACATTGTTGTTAATGTAGACTGGAATATGTGGTACGTTTTTATACGTAAAATTAATATGAATTGACTTAAGGTCATTTAATCTAAACTGCCATTTCTTAGTCCATTCTGAAATATTGTTTATTGCCGTCTGAAGCTTTTTTGTTGCTATTTCGACAGTTGATCCCAAAGCAAGGACGGCTGTGTCATCTCCAAAAGTAGCTATGGTGGTTTCTTCACTTTCAGGCAAATCGCTAGTGGAGAGTACCGTCAAATAATTAAAAAAAAAAAGAAAATTGTTTTTGCCATTAATGCTACACGTGGTTTTTCATGTCGTTGAAAAATATGTCTCGCCTATCCAATGAGTTAGCTCGGGAAATTCTGGAAGAATCTGGTTCAGATTTTTCAGGTACTCATAGTTTCGCAGATCCAGAATATCATCCTGAACCCAGGGACTTGGAGACCTACGTGAAGTTCGCCCTCACTTTTTTTGAATGAAAAACGTGAATTGCAGTTCGATAGACATTCGTTTGCAGTTAATTGTAGTGAATTTTTTTTCGTTTGTAGTTCAACCGTTAGAAAGTTAGAACCATTAGAAAAAAAATTCAGCCAACATTTTTGGCTTTTTAAAATAAAAACTAGCCAATTGAATTCAAAATCGTTTATAGTGAAATTCTATTTTCTTGGAAATGTCTTATTTTGGAGAAATAAGGCCATATGTGTTTGCACCTACACTGCCGATCAACCAAATAGACTCAACAGACTCAGTGAAAGATATAAGTTCTGAGGAAGAAATTAAAACACTCCGAGTCAAGCTTAAGGAAATGGATCTACTCTATCAAACTCTGAAGAAAGAGATAGAACTGTTAAAAGAAGAAAATAATGTTCTAAGGAACACTTATATTCAGAAAGAACGCGAATGCACTCCACCACGCTTGCCTAGTCAGGAATACCACACTGACGAAGAAGAGCTAGCACGCGAAACGAATCGGGTCCCTAAGAAAAGACCTAGTAAGAAAAGGAGAGTCGGTTCTTCGCCTGAAGTCGAGCCTCTAAGAGAACAAACGCGTAAGGTACCGCAAGAAAAACAACTCCGAGGGCAAATTCGTCCACCGCCTCCAATAAACGTCGTTGGGGTAACGGAGTATAATAAGTTACACAGCCGCCTTAAAGGAACGATAACATCGGAATTTAAGGTAACATCTTTGAGGAATAATGCGTGGAAAATAAACGTCGTTAACCACGAAGACTACCGGGCAGTGTCCCAAAAGCTAAATACCGAGAAGATCCAGTTGTATACTTTTGAATTAAAGTCAGAAAGGCCACATCGTGTTGTAGCGAGGAGACTCCACCCCTCATGCACCAAAGAAGAGGTTATAAACGACCTCCGTTCCAAAGGGTTTAAAATTCTTGATGCCGTAAATATCATCAAGAAAGAGAAGCAAAAAACGGTAGAAGATTAGGACATCCTGGTAAGGCGTGGACTTCCGCTCTTTATGCTTACCTTCGATAGGTCTGATAATATCGAAGATATCTACAGAACTAAAACTATAGTTAATATTGTGGTAAAAATCGAGCCCATGCGCAGAAATTTGAAAACAATTCCACAGTGCAAACGTTGCCAACAATTCAATCATACGCAAATGTATTGCAAAAAAGAACCGCGATGTGTAAAATGCGCCGGAAGTCATTTCTCCCAAGACTGTGGAGCAAATAAACAATCCTCCGCTACCTGTGCTAATTGTAAGGGAAAGCACCCGGCAAATTATAGAAGCTGTGAAGTAGCTAAGGAGTTGGAAAAACGGAGAGATGCGCTACTCAAAACCCAAAATAAAAAAACAAAGCCGCTTTCCAAGATAAAGCGTAGGACCGCCCAGGAGGTAGTAGGCAATATAAAACCTTCGGTTCAAAAGCGTAGCATTGTCAGAGAAAGAGAGACAATAGAAAGGCCCTCGACCTCTGTTGTCAAAAGAACCGCTACTGAAAAGTTACCATCAGGAAAGCCATCGAATAGTGGCCCTCGGACAGCCAGAGTGCAGACCTACGCTCAGGCCGCGGCATTCGAAGGAGCGAAAAACGTTGAAACTTCGCCGGACCCTGTTTCTCATGTTTTCTCAGTTATTCCCAGTTCTTTTCGAGAAACTTGAAGAACAATGCAAAATAAATAAAATTATTCTCGATCGCTTGGTTAAGCTCGAAAATAATTCACGGAAAACGCGTACCTACTTCAAAAATAACATGAATGAAAAACCATTGTTAAAAATATGCACTTGGAGTGCAAACGGCTTTTACAAAAACTCGGCGAATTGGAAATATTCATACGCGAGAAAGATATTGACATTTGCTTGATTTCTGAAACTCACGTGAAAAAGGGATCGAATTTAAAAATAAAAGGCTATAATGATTTCCACGCTTGTCACCCATCGGGAAACGCCAGAGGTGGGTCATCATTGCTTATTAAAGACTGCATTGAACAATACGAAGATCTGAAGATAGAGCTCGAAACTATGCAACTGTGCACGATTCGAGTTAAAAATAGTCAGCGTACTCTTAAAATTTCATCTATCTACTGTCCTCCGCGTTCCGCGCTTGAAAAAAGTGATTATACTCACCTGCTTAAATCGCTTCGTTGTGAAAGGAATACCTACCAACCACATTAAAGTTGAAGAGAGCTTTGATCTATCATCTGACCACTCACCGGTTATTTTAACATTGAGTGTAAAACTAGCCAATAACCTAGAGCCAGCGAGATTAACTGGTAGAAAAACTAACTGGGAAGGCTTTAGGAGCGAAATAGAAGAGATTGTTGAACTGAGTGTTCCACTTAATACACCCTATGAACTTGAGGTTGAAGTTGACCGCTTCGTCGAGATCGTACAGTTCGCCTCCTGGAATAATACGCCTAATCCAAGGAAAACGCCGGCCAAATACGGGCTACGACATCCTCCCGAAATAAAAGAATTAGTCAACGAAAAAAGGAAGGCGCGTAAGAAATGGCAACAGAGTCGCGCTCCGCAACATAAAGCACATTTGAATTAGTTGTGCAATTTGTTGAAGACAGTTATTAAGGATTTTAAAAGTCGTGCGATAGGTTCTTACCTTGAAAGTTTAACAGCGAAAAAAGATTCCAATTATTCACTTTGGAAAGCTGTAAAAGGCACCAAAAGGACCATGATACCCGCGCCGGCAATTAGAATAAATCGAAATGAATGGGCAAAAGAAGATAAGGAAAAAGCGGATGTTTTTGCCGCTCATCTGGAAGAAACTTTTAAACCGTACGATGGCCAAGCGATCCACGACAATATTAATAGGGCAGAATAGGGCGTTAAAATTTGATCACCGGACAAGTTCTGAAAGTTCTACCAAGGAAAGCATTAATTAAGCTTCTTCATATTATAAATGCCGCGCTCAGACTTAAACACGTGCCGAGTCAATGGAAAGTCGCGGAAGTCATAATGGTTTTAAAACCAGGAAAACCACCAAATGAAGTAAAATCGTATTATAGACCGATTTCCCTTCTTCCAGTCACTTCCAAAGTCTTAGAGAGAATATTGCTTAGGCGCCTACAACTGGTTATTGCAGACAATAATTTTATCCCTGACCACCACTTTGGGTTCAGAACCAAGCATTCGACGATTGACCAAGTACATAGAACTACTGACGTAATCGAGAAAGCATTTGAAGAAAAAAAGATTTGCTCAAGCGTATTCCTTGACGTCTCACAAGCCTTTGATAAGGTGTGGCACGATGGCTTGAAATTTAAATTACGACAAGTTCTCCCCGCAAGCGAATCATATCTCGGGAATAGACTCTTCCGTGTTAGAAATGGAAACGAATACTAGGAGCTAAAAGAAATTTCGGCCGGAGTACCGCAAAGAAGCGTCCTTGGTCCGCTTCTCTATTTGTTATATACTCGCGATATTCCAAGGGAAGATGGCACTACCCTTGCTACGTTCGCCGACGACACAGCTATCCTAGCTGTAGGTAATACAATCGAAGAAGCGACTACAAAACTGCAAGCCGCAGTGAATAAGGTAAATGAATGGACAAGGAATTGGCGGATCGCCCTCAACAAAACTAAATCTTGTGGGAAACGCATTTATCAGGTTTTTTTTTTATTTATTTATTTACATAATTTCTTAATGTACCTACTGTAGTTTGGAAGGCGATGGTAAAGAATAGCATTTTATTAATTGGTTGGTGTATATGGTGAGCGTGGATGATGAACCGATTCGCAGATGAAGTGTGGGTGATGTTTAAAGCTCAGATCGTGAATGGGCTGTGTCTTGGATTAGCTGATACAGTGACTAGATTTCTGTAAGCTCAGATAAGAAAAATGACAGTACGGCAATAAATTAAATTGATGTGGTGAAAACGATCTGCTAAAATACAAACAATAACAAAAAAAAAAAGGAAAAAAACAAGTTTTTAGTAAGAACCAGGTTTGAACCCAGCCATACAATGTATGCGAAAATATCGTTGTTCGAAGTATTTAACCTCGGAGCCGATTGAGTTAGTGGTAGGCTATGGTCTAAGTTGGAGCTAAATCAAAGCGCCAATACATCGACAGATGATGGAAAAGTACTAGGTAAACAAACGTGAGGACGAGGTGTTCCTCATACATAGAAAAACATTTCCAGCTATCCAGCATGGAAGATTTCCGGTGGGATAGATCTAACAAGATTTAATTCACATAATTATTTTGTTTTTACACCTGTTTTCGAAAAATTCGAACTTGAATTTTAAGCCCAAAAACCAAATTTTCTATGGTAAAATAACCATTTTAGAGAATGACGCGGATGTGCTTACATAACCATCATGCGCTGAATGTGCGATTGTGTTGGTAGGTAGCGTCCCTTAGTCAGGCCTATAAAAGCCCGTGTCGAGCTTAGTCTGTCTCTCGTTTGGTTTTGATCTTTTTTTGTTACCTTGTTCGCGGCCTGTCGGCTAGTTTGGCTTTTGCTCGGGTAACGTTAGTGCGGTAGTAACGCGTTTTTGTGTTACACATGTGGTGGAGATATCCACCACAGTACATAATAATTAAATTTCCTTACAAACCAATATCTAGTTTTGTTACATTTATTTTTCGGTAATTGATAATTAAATATATAGCTTTCTATTAATTGAGGTGAATTAGTGTGTGTTCGTTCGTTCGTTCAAATTTTCTTTGCCCTTCTTCCTTAGCATAAATAATTAAAAGGAAATATATTATCATTTCCTTCTACGTAACTTCGGATTCCCAGGATGCTGTGCACACCATCTGGATGTCGACCAAAAGTAACACCGTAAGCAAAGCTTAAAACCGAGGTGAGTTTGATTTTCATATTGTTTGAACGGATTGAGTTGACATTTTAGTATTTTAATTTTGAAAATTGTTCGTTAAATTTTGAATATTTTGGTAGATAAAGATTAGTTCCTAGAATTAAATGGGATTTTGCGAACCTTTTTGGTGAATCAAATCGGTCAATTTTCTTAGTATTAATATATGACAATAAAAAGACAGGATCGACAGGAAGTAGTATGTATAGGTATTTAAAGTTTATAAAAATAAGAGATTTTTTTTATTTCGTTTGGTTTCCTTTTTTTTTTTTTTCCCATATGGTTTTGCAACCGTTAAGATTAGAAACAAGTCAATTAAAAATTAAAATTTGTTTTTTTTTCTTTTAAATAAAAGCTGTGGAGTGTGGATTTCTTTATTAATGAAACCAACGTGTTTTTTTTATTTTAGTTTGGTTTTAGGGGTTGTATGATCTACTCCTTCGCTTTCGCTGGTTTTATGGGAAGTTCAAGTTTCGTTAGTTTTTCAGCAGAAGCCGACATGAAGTGCTAAGACTTTTTGTTCAGGAGGATGTGACCCTATGTAGAGCAACCGTGATGGCGATGATGACGACTTACTATGTAGAGATTTAGTTTGTTGAGTTCGAGGACGATTTGAAGATTGATGCAGAAATATTTAAGTTGAGTTAAAGTTGAAGTAAGCCAATCTTGTTGGGGGCTACCATCAATATTTGAGGACTTGGTAGTCATGGTGTGTCACCTCAGATCCATTCGGGATATTGGTGTGATACCAGGGGCGGGTATCCCTCAGAGAGCTCCACCACCTATCGCTCTCCCCACTACCAGGAATTAATATAGCCGACATGGAACATTTTAGACCTCGCTTTTTTTGTATTTAAGATTTTTTTTTTTTGCATGCAAATACGTGACGAACCGTCCAGTGCTTCCGACAGCAAGAACCCACCCATCCGACGAGCTAGGACGTGCGAAAGCTAGCATGCCAAGCGGTCGTGGCCTGGACACCCTTACACTTTGGCTGCCCGGACTGACTCCCGGTACCTGTAAGCCTGGGGTCATAACGGTGGCATGAAAGGTGGAAGGTTAGCAGGTAGTGATTCGAGGAAGGGCTGACATCGAGGGGCATTCCAGTCTTTCTGCTAAATCCACCGATGGATGATCGCAGGTAGTGTTGGCATTCTCCTATCGGCTCTCTGCCTGGCAGTTATTTCGTTACAGGTGGCGCCCAACGTGGGGCCCGATGTTCCATAAAGTACACATTTTCTTCTACCTTAGGGTACAAGAATTTCCTTAGGCGGGAAAAGTACATAAGTACTTTTCCGTCAAGCAGAAAAATAATATACAAGTGTATATTTCCCTGTATAATGCTCTTGATACGTATAGGTATAAAATGCATCGTTAGGTTATTTAGTATTAGATTCATGATAGCATCTTATACGACCCTTGAGTTGGGATGTTTTTATTTTCCCTCATTCAGATGGAAGCGTTGATCATACATGAAAATTAGGTTAGACTAGAATAAAGATATTATAATTATCTAGGTTATTTTTCATTAAGGATTTTTTTTTTTCAAGATAGGGAGTCTCCTTGGAATCGGACGGCCAGTAAATGGGGATGTTGATGTTCCCCTATTTAGTCTGTTGCGTCTATCCATCGGCCTTTTAGCGACTTAGTACATAAGTTTAGTTTTATATATATATTTTTGTTTTCTCTTTTTCTCCCTCTAAGTAAAGTGAGTTAGAATACGACGGCCAGTAGAAGGGGATGTCTAGGTTCCCCTATTTAGTCTGTTGCGTCTGCCTAACAACACTTGCTCGGGAATTTAGTTCAGTTCATTTTCTACTTCTCATCGTGGAAACTTACTCTTCGACCGATAGCGAGATTTTCGGAGTCTGCTATGTCCGTTGCGAAGGTGCGGTTTCCATTCTAGCTTAAGATAGGAAACGTTTCAAGGTTGTCACATTTATTTATGGACATCGCTCTGCTTCACCAAAATGATTTGACTTATGTTATAGAAGGATTCCAGTGGGTATATTGTATAAGAAGTATTTTCGTCATCATCGTCGATCCGTCACTTTTGTTTGCATACATGCGTTCCATCCTCCTAGCATTTATATATTTTTGTATTTCTCTAGAAAGATTTTTTTTTTTTTCAGTTCAGTTATTTTAATTTTTTTATTAGTTAGATAACCTTTCTTTTTTTTTTTTTTTGATTTTGCTAACATAATTTTTTGGATTTTAACTAGTATTTTCCTTTTTGCTTCGAGTATTTTACATAAGTCCGTCATGCCACTCAAGAAAGATTATAATCGTATGTCTCAAGGTACCCGTAGTTCCGCGCGACTCAAGAAAGAAAGTTCTGGTTTTCGTAGAGCTAGTCAGCAATTACCAATTGCTAGCCAAAATCGGAGAGAAGACCACATTCCAAACACAGAACCTAACGTTTCCGTGGCTTCAGGGCTGCAAACCATCCCCAATGCCCTCATGACCCTCAGAGACTGTCTTTACCAGAGGACAGAATTTCGGTAGGTGCTGGTTCGGTTACACACTCGGTGTCCCACTACAACCGCACGAGGTCATTCCGGCCTAGCACGCAGTATGTATCTCCGAACCCTCCGACTTCTTCACCTCAAGGTGCTGCTTGCATGGATAAGGTTTCTGGTTCGGGTACACAATCGACATCGGATCACATCCGCTCAAGTTCTCATTACCGCCCAACTACTTCTTTTTTACCAGGTGCTGCTTGTAATTCTGTAGCTTTTGGCTCTTGCCCTCAAGGCTTCAACCCTCTCCATCGGTGACCCAGAGTAACCCGAATAATCATCAATCTTCCGAACAGGAGGAAGTAAACTTAGCTCAGTACATTCAGCATACGGTAGCTGCTTCGGTCGGAATTAGTAGAACGGAGGATCTGAGGTGGATGCAAGCAGAGTTGGAAAGGAACCGTGCAATGCTCAGAACCGAAATCGCTAGCGTGGTACGGGAAAACATCACTGCGCTAACACCTATTTATCAGTGACAGGACGAATACGAAGTGCGAAGACGCGAAGAGCCTACAAGTATACCAGTTCCACAACCACATCAGGCTAACATTTATGCCACTACTACGCGAGCAAACCCGACCAACAATAATCCTACGGCGGATGAGTTCTTAGCGCAGTTAAATAACCTTAACCTTAGTAACCCATCTACTAGACCCTCTGCGGACATCCCTAATGAAGTACGTCCCCCATTGCAATCGTATTTGAGAGGTCATAGTTTTCACAAGTGGGGTATAAAGTTTGATAGCCGATCTATTTCAGTTGACGACTTTATATTCCGTCTTGAACGTCTCAAAAATTGCTATGATGCTACTTGGAAGGAAATAGTCTTAAATTTTCACCAGTTTGTCACTGGACCGGCCGAAAATTGGTTTTGGGTATTTCTCAAAGCTAATCCTCAACTTAATTGGCAAACCCTTCGAGTAGCGCTTGTCCAGGAAAATGTACGATAGACGTCAAGGCCAGCATGAATCATTCGATGATTTCTACATGGCAATCCAACAGATGAACACCAGACTGCACGTACCTAAGTCAACCAGCGAACTTATAGGGTTAATAAAACAGAACGTACGTCGGCGTATGGGTGAGTTACTACTCACATTTCAGACGTCAAGTCTCCCCGAAATGGTGTACGTCTGCCGAAAAATTGAGAAGTATATCAATGATTCAGAGCATCAGAGAGGTAAGGGTGCGGCGGATCCTCATTTCCGTAGATTTGTCAACGAAGTAGAATATGAGGAGGAAGAACAGCCAACTATTGTTAAGTATTCCTTAAAAGCAATCCATGTGAGGCGAGATACTAGATCCTTTATATGCTGGAACTGTAAAGAAACAGAGCAACCCGGCATCCGGGATGAGTTGCTCTCAGATAAGACACCCGGACCCCCAATAATTTCTTCTCCACCAACCCCTCAGTCCTCTCAACCTAATGTCTTCGAACCAAAATCCATTTTAAGAAAACCACCTTTAGATACCAATAGTACTAATAACTTGCTAAAGCCTTCAAACCCTATCAAAAAACCCATTCCTTCACTTCATGAACGACTCGTTGCATACTATGTTGCTAGGAAACAAATTTTTGGTACAGAGCCACGTCCAGCTTCAAAAATAATCTTGAAAATCCGACAGCGCGTAAAGAATAAGAAGACCGATCGGAAGGCCATTGAAGCAACCACTTTGGAAACCTCAGATGATCCTCGTCCCTATGCCAAAGTAGAAATTTTCGGGAAAAATATGTTAGGACTGCTCGACAGCGGTGCCAGTATTAGTTGCATGGGATGAGGCGAGCTGAAGTTTCTACAGGAAAACGGTATCCTGTTCAAAAATTTGTCATCCAACGTCAAAACGGCGGATGGTAAAATGCAACCCATCAAGGGAATGTTTGTGGCAAGAATAACGTATAAAGGTGAAACGAAAGATATAGACATGTTCCTAGTACCTTCCTTGCAGCCACCATTGTATTTAGGAATAAATTTTTGGAGAGCTTTCGACATTGCACCACAGTTGATTTCAGAGATTTCCGAACTTTCCGCAACTGGCTTAGAAGAGCATGAATTGTCAGCGGAAGAATCAAGTAAACTAAGGACAGCCATTAGTATGTTTCCGTCCTTTGCCACAGTTGGCTTGGGAAAAACCATGCTAATGGAACATGTCATCGACACGGGGGATGCGGAACCGATAAAACAACGACGCTATCCTGTTTCTCCAGGCGCAGGGTCATAAGTCCACAGGCCAAAAGTCCACAATGGACTTTTGACCCATCTATGTGGGTTATAAGTCCACAAATCAATTGTGGACTTATAACCCACCCAGATGAGCCAAAAGTTCACAATAATTTGGGCCATAGGTTCACAATTTTAAAATGGAAGTAGGCCATAAGTCCACAATTATCCATATGACAAAAAGAGTTGTTTTAACAACTCAAAAAGTATGGGAATTTTTGATAGATGCCGTGAAATAAGACCAACTTCTAAAAATGTACCTTATTTCGCTCTTAAATAGTGTAATAAGGATAACTTCCAACAGTTGGTCTTATTTCACTCCCACAAAGTGCAATAACGCCAACAAAATTTGAGTAATAAGAAGAACCTTGCACCCACCCCGTAATCCATCAGTAAACCTAAGCAGGGGGGTTGCAGAGGGGCAGCATGCCCCCCCATACAGAATTCATAGTTTGAAAGCGCAATCTTAAAATGATAACAGTTGGTCTTATTTCACTCCCACAAAGTGCAATAACGCCAACAAAATTTGAGTAATAAGAAGAACCTTGCACCTACCCCGTAATCCATCAGTAAACCTAAGCAGGGGGGTTGCAGGGGGGCAGCATGCCCCCCATACAGAATTCATAGTTTGAAAGCGCAATCTTAAAATGATTGAAATGCTGGAGAAGTGTGTCTTGTGGGTTTTGGAGGCAAACACCGCAAATGAGGTCATTACTAGAATTTTTAGCTTCGCTTTCAAGCTCGTTGTCCTCTTCTTCACCTTCTTCATACGTGAGCCATAAGACCACAATCAGTGAGTCAAAAATTAACAAGAATTTTGTGTGAACTTTTGGCTCACCTGGGTGGGTTATAAGTCCATTGTGGACTTTTGGCCTGTGGACTTATGACCCTGCGCCGTTTCTCCAGCGGTGCAGAAACTTCTTTATGAGGAATTGGATCGTATGCTCGAAATGGGCGTAATCGAAGAAAGTAATAGTTCGTGGAGCTCTCCGGTAGTTTTGGTACGAAAGCCCGGCAAAAACCGGCTGCGCCTCGATTATCGGAAAGTGAATCACGTCACAAAAAAAGACACGTATCCACATCCTCATATTGAAGGATTGCTAGGGCGGCTTTCAGATACTCACTATATTTCTAGTGTAGATCTCAAAGACGCCTTTTGGCAGATCCCACTGGAAGAGACATCAAAGGAAAAGACGGCGTTTACGGTTCCTGGCAGACCTCTCTACCAATTTAATGTAATGCCCTATGGCCTGTGCAATGCGCCACAGCGTATGTGCAGATTAATGGACAAAGTGGTACCACATGAAATAAGAGAAAATGTTTTTGTTTATCTTGATGACCTGCTGATAATCTCGCGTACTTTCGAAGACCACTTGCAAATGCTTACTACCGTAGCGAATAGATTGAAATCGTCTGGTTTAACGATAAATATGCAAAAATCAAACTTCTGCTTTAAGGAGCTAAAATATCTTGGGTTTATAGTAAGTGAAGGTTGCCTGAAAACAGACCCTGATAAAATAGCTGC
This sequence comes from Cheilosia vernalis, assembly GCA_949126925.1. Lineage (NCBI taxonomy): Eukaryota > Metazoa > Arthropoda > Insecta > Diptera > Syrphidae > Cheilosia > Cheilosia vernalis. Next base: position 51,327,859 of record OX421358.1, read on the forward strand.
AATTCGAGAATTTCCAGTGCCCAAAAACCAACGTCAGGTACGTAGATTCCTCGGCATGTCGGGGTGGTATAGGAGATTTGTTCGCGACTATTCCTCTCTTGCTACGCCTATAACCAACACCCTAAAAAAGGGAGTAAAGTTTGATTTCAATTCCGAGGCTCTGAATGCTTTCGATCAAATCAAGGAGATGCTGACGACAGCACCTATTCTCGTAAATCCGAATTTCCAGAAGCAGTTTATCGTTTTATGCGATGCATCCGCTTCAGGAATCGGATGTGTCTTATGTCAAAAGGACGAGGATGGAGTTGAGCGTCCCATTTACTTCTAGGTATTCGCACAAGTTGAACGCTGCGCAACGCAATTATAGCGTGACAGAGAGCGAATGCTTGGCAGCGGTTATGAGAATCCAAAAGTTCCGTGCTTACGTGGAAGGCCAGAATTTCAAAGTTGTTACAGACCATGCGAGCTTGAAGTGGCTGATGGGTCAGAAGGACCTAAGCGGACGGTTGGCTCGTTGGAGTCTCAAACTTCAGGGTTATGATTTCGAAATTGAGCATCGAAAAGGTTCTCAGCATATCGTACCAGACGCTCTTTCCAGGGTGTATGAAACGGATTCGCTTAACTTAGAGGCCTTGTCGACCGACGACCAGCCCGAGGTGCTACACGTCGATCTGACAGATTCCAGTTTCAAGTCAGATGAATATAAAGAAATCATTGATAGCATCAACAAGCATAAACACCAGCTACCTGACCTCCAAATCGTTGATGTCCATGACAAACTCCGTTGGAATGACCACATACACGAAGTCGCCAAGAACGCTGCGAAATGTCTAGGTTTCCTCAAACGGTGCAAGAAATATTTTACCCCTTCTGATCTGGCTGCCATATACAAGGCGTTCATTCGCCCCAAACTTGAGTATAACTCTCATATCTGGTCTGGTGCGCCAAAAACCTCACTGCACCTGCTGGATAGGATACAGAATCGTGCTTTAAAACTCATTGGAGACACAATTATAGCGAATTCTATAAATTCGCTCGAACATCGCAGAAATGTAACATGTCTTTCATTGTTTTATCGCTATTTCCACAAACAGTGCTCAAGTGAAATCGCCAGCTGCATTCCACCCCTTCAACAATTCAACCGCAATACTCGCCAAGCCAGGAATGCCCATCAGTTTACCCTTCAGCCTATTTTCGGTCGTACTATGAAATATAGAGATTCCTTCATAAGCCGTACCACGCGAATGTGGAACGCCTTGCCCGGCTCTGTCTTTCCCCCTCGGTTCAATTTGCAGACATTTAAAACCAATGTGCATCGGAATTTCCTATATTCTCTATCCCAATTTCCCTAACGCCCGCGCTGTGTACTTCAAACTACACCATAAGAGTAGTCATAACCTCTTTAGCGTGTGTTTATTATAAAAAAAAAAAAAAAAAATGATTTCATATACAAAAAGTTCAATCACTGTACTGGGAATCCACTCCAGGATGATTTCCTTTGGAAGTTATGGATTCCATCGCAACTGACTGAACGTGTAATCATTTTGGCCCACCAGCCTCCAAGGGCTTCGCATGGAGGAATAGCAAAAACACTGTACAGACTTCGTCAACAATTTTTCTGGCCGAACATGGCAGCGCAAGTTAAGTCCTTTATTGGGTGTTGTGAGACGTGCAAAACTTCAAAAGCAGCAAATCAGGTATTATGTGAACCTATGGGGAAGCCTTTTCTAGTTGAACGCCCTTTTCAGCACGTGTACATCGACTTCCTTGGTCCATACCCCCGATCAAGGCGAGGTCATACGCACATTATCATCGTACTCGACCAGCTTACTAAATTCGTGTTGTTAAAAGCCCTTACCAAAGCGACGTCGGATACAGCTATTAAGTTTCTCCACGAGCAGTTGTTCTGTATGTTTGGTGTACCTGAATCCCTTCTTTCAGATAATGGCAGTTCACTAGCAATGCGTTTGCTCAGTTCTTAGCCAGTTATGGCGTAAACCACCTCAAAACAGCATCATACTCACCACAGGCAAATGCCAGCGAACGGGTAAACCGATCGATTCTTTCTGCTATCAGATCTTATATCGATAAGGATCAGAGGAATTGGGATCTTCATCTTTCGGACATTGGCTGTACTCTGCGAACAACTATTCATTCCACCATCGGTATGTCGCCGTATGAGGCTCTTTTTGGTCAACGGATGGTTGAACATGGTTCCGATTATAAACTATTTAGAAACTTAGACTGCGTCAATAACTCCGAACTTAATATTATACCTAAAGCCTCGAAAATGAATACTTTACACACATGCTTGAGGAACTCTCTCGAGAAAGCTCATGTTGTGTACGAACACCGGTACAATACTCGAAGCAAGAACGTTAAGTATAGGGTAGGCGATGTTGTATTTAAAAGAAATTTCGTCCTTAGCGATGCTACAAAACATGTTAATGCAAAATTGTGCCCAAAATTTGCAAAAGCAATAGTACGAAGTGTCATAGGTAACCATTTGTATGAACTCGAGGATGAAACAGGTCGCAGAATAGGAGTTTTTCATTCAAAGGACATGAAAAAGTAAATTAGTTTATTATCAGCCCGGCTAAACAGCCTGCGCATGAGATCCTTTTTCTCAGGCGTGGGTCGAGAGGAAAGAGTAAATGTAGTTTCATATCATTTTCATTTTTTTTCGAAAGATCTCACAAAATGAAAATGTTTTGTGGGAAACGCATTTATCAGGGCACTCATTCCGTAACTCAATAATCGCATGACGATATCGTTTTGACGATAGCTTTGCATCACGTAACATTGAAAATCACTATCGTCTGGACGACATCGTTTCGACGATACAAAATTTGCTTCACGTAACTCAATTATCGACAGACTACTATCGTCAAGACGATAGCGTTTGCGCGATAGCTAAAGAGGTATCGTCTTGCATTTATATGTGTATTTTTCAGACAATAGGAATCTTTTTCATGAATTTTATTGTGAAAAATTGACTTAGTAATTTTTTAAAAGATTCCCAATTCATGTTATATAATTATGTGACAATCAACATATAAAATCATAATTGCTTCAAAATGAAAATGAAAATAATTGCAAATTATACGAAGACGGAGACAATTAAGAGACGCATCCGACCCATTATCTCTTCTAACGGAAATGTAAATACATTCATTACAGACTTCATTTTATTCTTATATATTTACTTCGTAGTTTTGTTCAACGCTATTGTTTATCAAAAGAAGCATTTTTTATGGTTTTGAACAATAAACTTGCCCGGCGGTTGCCGTCTAACCTACATTCCCCCAATTTTAGAACCAATTAATTCCTCGACACCAAACACAAGAACCGAGTGCCCAGGGCACTCATTCCGTAACTCTGAGAACGATAATCGCTTCAGCGATAGTAGTCAACGATCTCGTCATTAATTTGCTTCACGTAACTCTTCTACTATCGTGTCGTCCATCGTTATTTTACACAAAGTTTGCGAGCTTTCAGTATTCCCCAGAAGCTCACAAACTGTAGTTGGAATCTGGCGGGAATTTTCCTAAGTGACATTTGTTAAAGGATTTCGGTTCTTGTGTATGGTGTCGAGGAATTAATTGGTTCTAAAATTGGGGGAATGTAGGTTAGACGGCAACCGCCGGGCAAGTTTATTGTTCAAAACCATAAAAATGCTTCTTTTGATAAACGATAGCGTTGAACAAAACTACGAAGTAAATATATAAGAATAAAATGAAGTCTGTAATGAATGTATTTACATTTCCATTAGAAGAGATAATGGGTCGGATGCGTCTCTTAATTGTCTCCGTCTTCATATAATTTGCAATTATTTTCATTTTCATTTTCAAGCAATTATGATTTTAAATGTTGATTGTCACAAAATTATATAACATGAATTGGGAATCTTTTAAAAAATTACTAAGTCAATTTTTCACAATAAAATTCATGAAAAAGATTCCTATTGTCTGAAAAATACACAAATAAATGCAAGACGATACCTCTTTAGCTATCGCGCAAACGCTATCGTCTTGACGATAGTAGTCTGTCGATTATTGAGTTACGTGAAGCAAATTTTGTATCGTCGAAACGATGTCGTCCAGACGATAGTGATTTTCAATGTTACGTGATGCAAAGCTATCGTCAAAACGATATCGTCATGCGATTATTGAGTTACGGAATGAGTGCCCAGTTTTTTTTTTATTTATTTATTTACATAATTTCTTAATGTACCTACTGTAGTTTGGAAGGCGATGGTAAAGAATAGCATTTTATTAATTGGTTGGTTTATATGGTGAGCGTGGATGATGAACCGATTCGCAGATGAATTGTGGGTGATGTTTAAAGCTCAGATCGTGAATGGGTTGTGTCTTGGATTAGCTGATACAGTGACTAGATTTCTGTAAGCTCAGATATGAAAAATGTACGGCAAGAAATTAAATTGGTGTGGTGAAAACGATCTGCTAAAAGACAAACAATTTTTTTTTTTTTTTTTTTTGTGTTCGGAATTCGCTGGAAGTAAAAAATCATCGAAAGACATTGCAGAGCTATACGCGAGGGATGCTTCTGCAATAGTGATGGACTTTAACTCATCTAAAACTCCCGGGGGACTGGCGTAAGCCATCCCGAAAAAGATTGCACCTAGTCGTACGACTAATCAGCAAATTATATTTTGAATAATTTAATGAATTTAAAGAGATAAATCCGCCGGTTGTCGGATTTTTAAACTTTTTTTGTTTGAAATTAATACCTAATTTCTTAGCCCTAGCTAAATCTTACAGATCAAGCGGTTTAATCCGTCTCAGTCTCCTGATTACATTGTCATTATTTAAAAGTTCTGTTATTTCTGTGTTTACGTGGTTGAGAAGCCGATTTCTATGCCTCCGAGCAACCTTCTTAACCTCATCTTCAACCATTTCAACATTTAGATCCCTATGCAGATCGGCGTTGCGTATGTACCAAGGTGCATTGACTATGTTCCTTAGTACTTTATTTTGGAAAACCTGAATTTTTTGTAAGTTTGATTGGCATGTGCATGCCCACAATTGGAGCCCGTAGGTACATACTGGTTTTAGAACTTGCTTGTATAGCAATAACTTATTGTAGTTGGACAGGGATGAGTTTCTCCCAATAAGCCAATACAATTTACTGTATCGCATGTTCAACTCATCTTTTTTTTCTTAACGTGCGCTTTCCAACGCTGTTTAGCGTCTAGAGTCATGCCTAGATATTTAGCTGTGTTAGAAAATTCTACTACATTGTTGTTAATGTAGACTGGAATGTGTGGTACGTTTTTATACGTAAAATTAATATGGACTGACTTAAGGTCATTTAATCTAATCTGCCATTTCTTAGTCCATTCTGAAATATTGTTTATTGCCGTCTGAAGTTTTTTGTTGCTATTTCGACAGTTGCTCCCACAGCAAGGACGGCCGTGTCATCTGCAAAAGTAGCTATGGTGGTTTCTACGCTTTCAGGCAAATCGCTAGTGAAGAGTAGGTATAAGACTGGACCTAGCACACTGCCTTGCGGTACACCAGCTTTAATCTCTCTTAATGTTGAACACTCTGTATCTTGCTTAATTCTGAAGAATCGATCTGATATATAAGACTCCAGAATGGTCGAATACTGCTTCGGCAGTTGCTTTTGTAGTTTGTGTATCAGTCCTTTGTGCCAGACTTTATCGAAAGCTTGTGCTATATCAAGAAATACTGTAGAGCACACATTTTTCTCTTCAAATGCTTTTTCGATTTTATCTGTGATTCTATGCACCTGATCAATTGTAGAGTGCTTGTTTCTAAACCCAAATTGATGACTTGGAAGTAGCGATTTTTCATCAATAATTTTTTGCAGACGTTTTACCAGCATTTTTTCGAATAGCTTGGACAACATTGGTAGTATCGATATTGGGCGATATGAGGCTACTTCGCTAGGTGGTTTACCTGGTTTTGGTATCATTATTACCTCCGCGACCTTCCACATGCTTGGCACATATCTTAATTTAAATGCAGCATTTATAATCTGCGCTAGTTTTTTTAAACCTTTTCGAGGAAATTGTTTTAAAATTTCCCCTTGTGATTAAATCGAACCCTGGGGCTTTTTTTATGTTTATGCCTTCTTTGATTTCTTTGGCAAGTTCTTTAGCTGTTACCGGCCGAATAGGTCTGTCTTCTTCGCACGTTTCTTCGTTTCCTTGATAATCTTTATCTTCATAAGGTTTGAAGACCTTCTCAAGGTACTCTGCAAAAGTATTTGCTTTTTCTTGACTGCTTTTTGCCCAGTTACCTTCTCTGGTTTTTACTGGCGGAATGTGAGCTATTGGCCTGTTCATTTTCTTTGCTGCCTTCCAGAGCGAGTAGTCGGTACTAGCATCATTTGTTAAACTCGTAAGATACGTTTTTAAAGACTCGTTATTAAATTCTCTTATAGATTTTCTGAGCTTATTATTTAAGTTGTTCAGTGTGGTTTTGTCGCTTGGCGCCCTTGTCTGTTGCCAGCGTTTTCTAGCTTTCCTCTTTTCTGTAATAATTTGACATATTTCACGCGGATAAGAGTTTTGTTTAATCTTGTTTGTTCTTTGGGGAGTTGCAGCCCATGCAGCTTTTTGTATATCCAGTGTAAATATTTGCACTGCTTCTTCTAGTTGATCTTCTGTTTGAATAGCTGATGATAATTGGATACATTCTTCCAACTTCTGCCTGAAGTGGTTCCAATCAGTCAGTCTATTAACTAGTTTAGGGCTATGTTCTTTTATTATTATTCTATCGCCAAGTGTAAGAAGTATTGAGGAATGATCTGATTGAAGATCAGGGCCTTCTTCTATATTTATTTTATTTGAGGATATATTTTTGGATATAAAGAAGTCTACAAGATCTGGGGTTTTATTCCTATCTGTAGGCCAGTAGGTAGGTTTCCCCGTTGAGTGATATTTGCCGCCGACTTCTTTAATAGTTTCATATAATTCTCTGCCTCTAGTGTTTGTTAATCTAGATCCCCAATATTTATTCTTGGCATTAAAATCCCCTCCCGCGATTAATCGATTGTGAAATATGCGGAAAAGACTTTTAAAATCATTTTTCTTTAGTCTATAGCTAGGAGAGCAGTATACTGCTGCAACAGATATTTGCCCATTACTCGTTTCTACACTTATGGAAATTCCTTGGATGGCACATGATTGGAATTTTGCTTCTATATGGTGTTTTATTGTATTCTTTATTAACACTGCAGCCCCACCTTTTGCACAGTTATGAGGATGTGGGGAGTGATATAATTCATATCCTTGCAGTTTGAAATTAGTTATCAATTTCAAGTGTGTCTCTGAAATGAGACATATATCTATCTGGTGTATGTCAAGAGCCACTTTCATCTCGTCCTTGCGACACTCGATACCATTAGCATTCCATTCAAGAATTTTTATTCTATTCATCATGTTTGTCTTTTTGGCACAGCTTTTTTGTTGCTGTTCTGTCTCTCTAACAACGATATTCTATCTAATGTCGTTTTATTCGATTTTTCCATGGAACCAATCCTGTTTAGGATTTGTTTCATGAGGTTTTCCATTCCAGTGTTTGGCTCTACTTTTCGTTTTATCGTTTTATCTGTTTGATTATTTATTGATGCTGCCTCAGCATTATGTCATTTTTGGACCCGCTGTATTTTGTTTTGGGACCTTTTTGATTATCTTTTCGTCTTTAGGCTTTTCTTTCTGTGGGCTCTTTTGTAAATCCTTTTTGACTTTTTGGTCTTCCTTATTTAAGCTTTTTGTTTGTTTCTTTTGCTTTTTGTCCCTTGCAAGTTGGATTTCTTTTGCAACTAAACAACCTCTGTAGCTAGCAGGATGGTTTTCATTGCAGTTTACACATTTAGGGTGTTCATTTTCTTTCTTCCTACATTCCTTGGTGTGGTGACTTCCTGCACATTTCACACATCTTGGATTTGAGCTGCAGTATCTATGTGTATGCCCATATCTTTGACAGTTTTTGCATTGAGGCACTTGTTTCGATTTACGTAGGATATGGATCTCAACTTGCATCCCAAGTATATTTTTAATTTCATATACTTTTTTCTTATCTTCGTCATGCTCAAAGCTGAGTGTAAACATTGGTAGTGGTACTTTGCTTCTAAATTTAAGCATTATTTACAACTTCCAAGATTTTAAAGCCTCGGTCTTTTAACTCTTTTTTTATGCTTTCCGGTGAGCATGAATAATGCAGTCTTTTCACTACAACCTTCATTGGTCTGGTCTGCTTATTTTCATAAGAATACCACTGCACCTTTTTTTGGTTTAGTATTTTAGTGAGGCTCCTGTATCCCTCTTCTTCAACTACATTGATTTTTATGTCATTTTTGTTTATAAGCGCTGTACTAGCTTTAATTTTATTTTCCTCCAATACTTTGGCCAAGCTTTCATACTTATTTACTTGCAGCGCTATAATTGGTGGGGGCTTGGTAGAATTTTGTGTTTTATTTTCTTTATCTGAAGTATACACAGTGACTGTGCAGCTTTCTTTTGTTGGTGAGACTTTTGGGGATGCACTCATTTTGCGTTTTTTGTTTTTATTCCCCTTGTGACTATGTCCTTCTGTCTCTTTTCTAAGTTCCTCTTCGTCAGTCGAGAACTCGACAGGTTGGACATTCGCCTTTTTTTGGTTGTTGACCTCTTCTTTCAACAATTGCAACTCCTGCTTAAGATTATTTATTTCCTTAAGCAGTGTCTCATTCAGTTGCTTAAACCCATCTCTTTCGTCACAGGCTTTTAAATATTTAGCCTTCAATGCTTCGCGTGTTTCTTCTTTTTTAGATGGGGGTTTTCTTTCTACTCTTTTGCTTCTCCCAAATGGGTTGTTGCTTTGCAATAAATGGTCCCCCCCAGAATCCATGGAACCGACCTCCGAAGAGAGTGGATTTACCAGTGTAACTGGCATACCACCTGTGGTATTACTATCATTTGTTTTGTTCATTGCATATACATAGCTTTTTATTTTAACTTTTGTGAAAAGTTTAAACTTTTGCAAGCACAGCCGCTCCTAACATGGAGAACAGACGCTGACCAGGGAGCCGCCCATTATGGGTCAGACGCTTCTGGGTTTAAATGACTAGGGTCCGCGGGTTCGTTACGCCCGTTACCTCTCTCTTTTTCCAGATAAGAGAAGTACCCTTGCGGGTACAATAACAAAAAAAAAAAAAAAAGGAATAAAACAAGTTTTTAGTAAGAACCAGGTTTGAACCCAGCCATACAATGTATGCGAAAATATCGTTGTTCGAAGTATTTAACCTCGGAGCCGATTAAGTTAGTGGTAGGCTATGGTCTAAGTTGGAGCTAAATCAAAGCGCCAATACATCGGCAGATGATGGAAAAGTACTAGGTAAACAAACGTGAGGACGAGGTGTTCCGCATACATAGAAAAACATTTCCAGCTATCCAGCATGGAAGATTTCCGGTAGGATAGATATAACAAGATTTAATTCACATAATTATTTTGCTTTTACACCTATTTTCGAAAAATTCGAACTTGAATTTTAAGCCCAAAAACCAAATTTTCTATGGTAAAATAACCATTTTAGAGAATGACGCGGATGTGCTTACATAACCATCATGCGCTGAATGTGCGATTGCGTTGGTAGGTAGCGTCCCTTAGTCAGGCCTATAAAACCCCGTGTCGAGCTTAGTCTGTCTCTCGTTTGGTTTTGATTTTTTTTTTTTTGTTACCTTGTTCGCGGCCTGTCGGCTAGTTTGGCTTTTGCTCGGGTAACGTTAGTGCGGTAGTAACGCGTTTTTGTGTTACACATGTGGTGGAGATATTTCATTTTCACGTTAATTTTCATTTGTATTTCCGCAGAATTCGTACAAGCCAATGGGCTAAGTGTCGGTTAAGTTAAAATCCCCTAAAAAAAAAAACCCAACACGTACAAATACAATAAGGAAAAACTAGAAAACAGAAAGAAACGCTTTCCATCAGTGAAAAAAAAAAGTTATAGTGAAAAGTTTAAAAAAAAGGGGCTACAAACCACCCAAACAACAGTTTTACAGTACCATTACGCACAAACATACATCACACCTAAAGACGCGTGAAAAGACCCGTGACCGCGGAAAAAGGAAAAAGAACTAGTAACCGCCCAACTACCACGTCATAAAGCCCCTTGCCACTTTACCCGAACACGCCATAAAAATTCACGGTACACCCACCGAAATGTGCTACGCAAGTGCCCAAAGCCCCTAGTGGAAAAAAAACAAAAACAAATACTATCTTCTTGCCACCGATGCATTGTAGTGAAAAGCCCTACAAAACCCAAATCCGATCGACCAAACGAAAAAAAAAAAAAAAAAAAAAAAAAAGACTCAATTAAAAACCGTCAGACACCCTGTACCAGCGATCTCATCATCCAATCATCATCGTAATCTTGACGCTCATCCATTCAACACCTGCACCCGAACCCATCTTCTACCCGCACCGCTTGCTCCAGTTTTAATCCACAATCCACCACAGTACATAATAATTAAATTTCCTTACAAACCAATATCTAGTTTTGTTACATTTATTTTTCGGTAATTGATAATTAAATATATAGCTTTCTATTAATTGAGGTGAATTAGTGTGTGTTCGTTCGTTCGTTCAAATTTTCTTTGCCCTTCTTCCTTAGCATAAATAATTAAAAGGAAATATATTATCATTTCCTTCTACGTAACTTCGGATTCCCAGGATGCTGTGCACACCATCTGGATGTCGACCAAAAGTAACCTCGTAAGCAAAGCTTAAAACCGAGGTGAGTTTGATTTTCATATTGTTTGAATGGATTGAGTTGACATTTTAGTATTTTAATTTTGAAAATTGTTCGTTAAATTTTGAATATTTTGGTAGATAAAGATTAGTTCCTAGAATTAAATGGGATTTTGCGAACCTTTTTGGTGAATCAAATCGGTCAATTTTCTTAGTATTAATATATGACAATAAAAAGACAGGATCGACAGGAAGTAGTATGTATAGGTATTTAAAGTTTATAAAAATAAGAGATTTTTTTTATTTCGTTTGGTTTCCTTTTTTTTTTGTCCCATATGGTTTTGCAACCGTTAAGATTAGAAACAAGTCAATTAAAAATTAAAATTTGTTTTTTTTTCTTTTAAATAAAAGCTGTGGAGTGTGGATTTCTTTATTAATGAAACCAACGTGTTTTTTTTATTTTAGTTTGGTTTTAGGGGTTGTATGATCTACTCCTTCGCTTTCGCTGGTTTTATGGGAAGTTCAAGTTTCGTTAGTTTTTCAGCAGAAGCCGACATGAAGTGTTAAGACTTTTTGTTCAGGAGGATGTGACCCTATGTAGGGCAACCGTGATGGCGATGATGACGACTTACTATGTAGAGATTTAGTTTGTTGAGTTCGAGGACGATTTGAAGATTGATGCAGAAATATTTAAGTTGAGTTAAAGTTGAAGTAAGCCAATCTTGTTGGGGGCTACCATCAATATTTGAGGACTTGGTAGTCATGGTGTGTCACCTCAGATCCATTCGGGATATTGGTGTGATACCAGGGGCGGGTATCCCTCAGAGAGCTCCACCACCTATCGCTCTCCCCACTACCAGGAATTAATATAGCCGACATGGAACATTTTAGACCTCGCTTTTTTTTGTATTTAAGATTTTTTTTTTTTTGCATGCAAATACGTGACGAACCGTCCAGTGCTTCCGACAGCAAGAACCCACCCATCCGACGAGCTAGGACGTGCGAAAGCTAGCATGCCAAGCGGTCGTGGCCTGGACACCCTTCCACTTTGGATGCCCGGACTGACTCTGTACCTGTAAGCCTAGGCTCATAACGGTGGCATGAAAGGTGGAAGGTTAGCAGGTAGTGATTCGAGAAGGGGCTGACATCGAGGGGCATTCCAGTCTTACTGCTAAATCAACCGATGGATGATCGCAGGTGGTGTTGGTATTCTCCTATCGGCTCTCTGCCTGGCAGTTATTTCGTTACAATCTGTTCACGTGAAGAAAACTAATGACTTGCCAATTTTTCTAAACTTGACCCGAATACCCTTTGCAAACGAGGCCAAATACCTGGGAATGACACTCGACGCAAAGCTGAAATGGAATTCGCACGTGAAAATGAAATGTAAAGAACTCGATATCAAATATAGAAAAATGTACTGGTTACTCGGAAAACATTCCCAGCTCAGTACTGAGAACAAACTGCTTTTATACAAGCAAGTGCTAAAGCCGGCTTGGGGTTGTACCAAGAAAACAAATGCCAATATTCTACAAACTTTTCAAAATAAAGTGCTTAGAGAAATTGTTCAAGCACCATGGTATATTAGAAACGACGATATCCACAGAGATCTCGGAATTCCAACAATCGAAGCTGAAACTAGAAGCTTCGCGAGAAAGCATAGAAACCGACTCATCGGACATATCAACAATACAGTCCGACAAATCTTGGACGAGAGCAATTTATTGCGCCGACTAAAAAGAACGAAACCGTTTGACTTGGCAAGATAAGATTAACCGCGTTTAATTTGCGGAACACGCAGGATCTTTCATTGGAAAGTTACCTGTCAAAAGTTGTTATTTAATGATATATCTTAGTTGCAGTATCTAACAATCCTTAGGGTGGTGTTGTTAGTCAGTAAACATCTGATACTACTATGATTAATTTGGCCACAATTGTTGTTGTTTTTTTTTTAGAGCAAAGCAATAGACTAATTTTAGCGATATTTTGCTTTCCCTATGCCGAAAGAATGTGCATTCTAGGCGATCATCAGGAGCTGTAATTTTAGTTTTTGATAAGCTGTGCAAGTGAAAAGTGTCAAATAATTTAACAAAAAATGGGGCGTGGAGCAGCACTAGCTTCGGAAGAAAGAGGCAAAATATTGGCGTATCGAGACAGCAATCTTTCAACCAGACACTGAATCGCTGAAAATTTTTTTAGAAGTTTGCCATTTGCCATTGCCACGAAAAAAATATGAGAAAACCCTCCTGGTATGCACTTACGCCTTGCGAGGAGCGAAGGATCCTTCGAGAAGCTTCAAACTCAAAATATTCTGCAGCCAAAATTCGACAGAATTTGGGTGTAAATGCAAGTGTAGCTACCGTACGACGAGTAATCCGCAAAGCAAAACATCTTAAGAGATTAAAACTAAAAAAAAACACCGCTTACCGACATTCGTAAAGCTATGTTCACACGATTGCCACATCTGCCAATATTGTCAGGTCTAAAAAAAACCACCGCTTACCGACATTCGTAAAGCTATGTATGTTCACACGATTTCCACATCTGCCAATATTGTCAGGTCTACAAATGAAAAAAATGTCCCAAATGTCTGCCAACCGTGTGAACTGCCAATTTTGTCTACCAATATTTGCAGAAAAGTCATTGTTAGATAATTGCGAGACCGCCATCTAACAATAAAATTGTCAGGTATCTGCCAATCGTCTGAACACCCAATTTTATCACTGTCAGACCATTGCCAGACGCTTAGGACATTTTCATACTCATTTCCTATTTGCAGATGTGCTGTGGTTACGATATCTGCAAATATTTCATTTGGGGACAAATATTTTTTATAATTAACCGAACAAAACGAAGTTTCTGTGCTATTTTCTTTGCATTTTTGTATAGATTGGTGCTAAATGTGTGAATTTCAAATATGTATGTACGTGGAAGAAGAAGTCGATATGGGAACGGAAAGGATCTAGGAAAAACCCTTTCCTTTTTTAATGATTCTTCGAAAAGGATCTAGAAATATTTATGATCCTTTCCAATAACTTTTTGTTTTAGGTATATTTCGTGTTTTCCGTTTTATGATTCTTGTAAAAGTATCTGGAAATGTTTATAAAAAACTAAATTGTTGTCATCCTTTTATGACCCCTACAAAAGGTTCTAGAAATATTTATGATCCTCTCAAATCACTTTGAAATTTGTCCACGAGCACTTTGTAGATTGCATCCAAAAGAACTGGAATGATGGACGAGATCGTTGACACAGAAATGCGGAACAGATATTGCAGGTACCGAAAATTTTGCCCAGTATCTAGGTATCGTAGAGTTATTACAAGTCGCTCAGCCGCTGAAATGCTAGCACGAATATTTTTTTCTTGCTTTTGGATATGCGGAGTCACCAAAGCTAGAAGATCACCGAAATGTTTTGAAGCCATACGGGCAAAATTTCGGTGCAATTCTGGCTCTTCAGTTCTCAATTCCACGAGCAATTTTGCGTTAAGTCCCTCCTGCTGTCGGCATGGCACCCAATCCTTCGTCCAAACACGCCGAAGTCTTTTTTGTGGCAATTCATCCTCCTCGCTGCTCTCAAATACTTACGCGGCCAAAAAAATCGCAATTGCATTTAAATTTTTTTTTCTTCTCAATCAAGACTTCACCACCGAAAGAAAAAAAAACAATCTGCAAATATTTTGTAAACAAACATCTGCCAACCGTGTGAACTGACAATTTTCTACCTGACAACGTTGCCAGAAAAATTATTTGTGGCCAAGCCATCTGCAAATGAAATTGTTCGAGTTATGGACAAAACCTGGCAACCGTGTAAACACGCAATTTGGTATTGTAAGGTAGTTCGCTATTATCAGATCATTTGTAGCTCATTGCTAGATCATTTGTAGACCTGACAATATTGGCAGATGTGGCAATCGTGTGAACATAGCTTAAGCAAACTCGGTCTCTTTGCTCGGAGTCACATGGCATGGAAAAGAGAGTGGCATCAAATCGTTTTTCCGATGCAAAACGCTTTAATATGGATGGACCGGATGGATTCAACTACTACTTCCATGATATGAGAAAGGAAGAACACTATTTGACCCGTCACCATAGTCGTGAATGGGGTATAATGGTGTGGGGTGCCATATTTTATTATGGAACATTTGATATTCAATTCGTTTCATCTAAGATGAACGCAATAAGATACAAAGAGCTGTTCCAAAATGCATTCCTCCATTTTTCCAACCTTTTTGAGCCATTATCTTGGACGTTTCAACAGGATAATGCCCCAATCCATACTGCTCGAGTCGTAAAGAAGTGGATACATTTTTTTTTTATCCGAGGGTAGGTGAAAATCTTCCAAAGACTCTATAAGAATAGCAAGCTTGTTCTCATAGTAGTGTCAGATTTTTACTGACTAAAAACACCACCCTTCTAAAGATTGTTAGATACTGCAACTAAGATATAACTTATCAAGCAATTTTTCTATCATTAAATAACAACTTTTGACAGGTAACTTTCCAATGAAAGATCCTGCGTGTTCCGCAAATTAAACGCGGTTAATCTTATCTTGCCAAGTCAAACGGTTTCGTTCTTTGTAGTCGGCGCAATTAATTGCTCTCGTCCAAGATTTGTCGGTCTGTATTGTTGATATGTCCGATTAGTCGGTTGCTATGCTTTCTCGCGAAGCTTAGTTTCAGCTTCGATTGTTGGAATTCCAAGATCTCTGTGGATATCGTCGTTTCTAATATACCATGGTGCTTGAACAATTTCTCTAAGCACTTTATTTTGAAAAGTTTGTAGAATATTGGCATTTGTTTTCTTGGTACAACCCCAAAGTTGTATACCGTAAGTCCACACCGGCTTTAGCGCTTGCTTGTATAAAAGCAGTTTGTTCTCATTACTGAGCTGGGAATGTTTTCCGAGTAACCAGTACATTTCTCTATATTTGATATCGAGTTTTTTACGTTTCATTTTCACGTGCGAATTCCATTTCAGCTTTGCGTCGAGTGTCATTCCCAGGTATTTGGCCTCGTTTGCAAAGGGTATTATGGCCAAGTTTAGAAAAATTGGCAAGTCATTAGGTTTCTTATAGGTGAAATTCACGTGAACAGATTTAGTTTCGTTGAGGGCGATCCGCCAGTTCCTTGTCCATTCATTTACCTTATTCACCGCGGCTTGCAGTTTTGTAGTCGCTTCTTCGATTGTATTACCTACTGCTAGGATAGCTGTGTCGTCGGCGAACGTAGCAAGGGTAGTGCCATCTTCCCTTGGAATATCGCGAGTATATAACAAATAGAGAAGCGGACCAAGGACGCTTCCTTGCGGTACCCCGGCCGAAATTTCTTTTAGCTCCGAGTACCTATTCGTTTCTATTTCTAACACGGAAGAGTCTATTCCGGAGATATGATTCTAGAATAACATATAGGCTTGCGGGGAGAACTTGTCGTAATTTAAATTTCAAGCCGTCGTGCCACACCTTATCAAAGGCTTGTGAGACGTTAAGGAATACGCTTGAGCAAATCTTTTTTTCTTCAAATGTTTTCTCGATTACGTCAGTAGTTCTATGTACAATGTACATGGTCAATCGTCGAATGCTTGGTTCTGAACCCAAACTGGTGGTCAGGGATAAGATTATTGACTTCAATAATCGGTTGAAGGCGCCTAAGCAATATTCTCTCGAAGACTTTGGAAATGACTGGAAGAAGGGACATCGGTCTATACGATTTTACTTCATTTGGCGGTTTTTCTGGTTTTAAAACCATTATAACCTCCGCGACTTTCCATTGACTCGGCACGTGTTTTAGTCTGAGCGGGGCATTTATAATATGAAGAAGCTTAATTAATGCTTTCCTTGGTATAGCTTTGAGAACTTCTCCGGTGATCAAATCATAACCAGGAGCTTTCTTAGGGTTTAGGGATTCGATTTCACGTTTTAGTTCCCTTAGCGTTGCACTTGTGAGTGTTGAATCGTCAGATTGTAATTCCAAACTATTAGCATTGTCGTAGATCGCTTGGCCATCATACGGTTTAAAGGTTTCTTCTAGATGAGCGGCAAAAACGTCCGCATTTTGCTTATCTTACCTTGCCCATTCATTTTGATTTATTCTAATTGGCGGCGCGGGGATTTTGGGCCTTTTGGTGCCTTTTACAGCTTTCCAAAGTGAATAATTGGAATCTTTTTTCGCTGTTAAACTTTCAAGGTAAGAACCTATCGCACGATTTTTAAAATCCTTAATAACTGTCTTCAACAAATTGCACAAATAATTCAAATGTGCTTTATATTGCGGAGCGCGACTCTGTTGCCATTTCTTACGCGCCTTCCTTTTTTCATTGACCAATTCTTTTATTTAGGGAGGATATCGTAGCCCGTATTTGGCCGGCGTTTTCCTTGGATTAGGCGTATTATTCCAGGAGGCGAGCTGTACGATCTCGACGAAGCAATCAACTTCAACCTCAAGTTCATAGGGTGTCGTAAGTGGAACACTCAGTTCAACATTCTCTTCTATTTCGTTCCTAAAGCCTCCCCAGTTAGTGTTTCTACCAGTTAATCTCGCTGGCTCTAGGTTATTGGCAAGTTTTACACTCAATGTTAAAATAACCGGTGAGTGGTCAGATGATAGATCAAAACTCTCTTCAACTTTAATGTGGTTGGTAGGTATTCCTTTCACGACGAAGAAATCTATCAGATCAGGAAGTTTTGAAGAAGTATCAGTTGGCCAGTAGGTCGGTTTGCCCGTCGAGTGGAAATCGCAACTGTATTCCATACCTGCCCCATAGAGCATTCTACCTTTTCGCGAGATGTATCTGGAGCCCCAGGACGTGTGCTTCGCGTTAAAATCGCCGCCAATAATGAAGTTTGGATTGAGCGATTTAAGCAGGTTAGTATAATCACTTTTTTCAAGCGCGGAACGCGGTGGACAGTAGATAGACGAAATTCTAAAAGTACGCTGACTATTTTTATCTCGAATCGTGCACAGTTGCATAGTTTCAAGCTCTATCTTCAGGTCTTCGTATTGTTCAATGCAGTCTTTAATAAGGGTGACAAGCGTGGAAATCATTATAGCCTTTAATTTTTAAATTCGATCCCTTTTTCACGTGAGTTTCAGAAATCAAGCAAATGTCAATATCTTTCTCGCGTATGAATATTTCCAATTCGCCTATTTTTAACTTTGGTTTTTCATTCATGTTATTTTTGAAGCACGCGTTTTCCGTGAATTATTTTCGAGCTTAACCAAGCGATCGAGAATAATTTTGTTTATTTTGCATTGTTCTTCAAGTTTCTCGAGAATAACTGAGAAAACATGAGAAACAGGGTCCGGCGAAGTTTCAACGTTTTTCGCTCCTTCGAATGCCGCGGAATGAGCATAGGTCTGCATTCTGGCTATTCGAGGGCCACTATTCGATGCCTTTCCTTATGGTAGCTTTTCAGTAGCGGTTCTTTTGACAACAGAGGTCGAGGGCCTTTCTATTGTCTCTCTTTCTGTTGTCTCTCTTTCGCATTTTACACATCGCGGCTCTTTTTTGCAATACATTTGCGTATGATTGAATTCTTGGCAACGTTTGCACTGTGGAATTGTTTTCAAATTTCTGCGCATGGGCTCGATTTTTACCACAATATTAAGTATGGTTTTAATTCGGTAGGTATCTTCGATATTATCAGACCTATCGAAGGTAAGCATAAAGAGCGGAAGTCCACGCTTTACCAGGATGTCCTTATCTTCTTCCGTTTTTTGCTTCTCTTTCTTGATGATATTTACGGCATCAAGAATTTTAAACCCTTTGGAACGGAGGTCGTTTATAACCTCTTCTTTGGTGCTGAGGGGTGGAGTCCCCTCGCTTCAACACGATGTGGCCTTTCTGACTTTATTTCAAAAGTATACCACTGGATCTTCTCGGTATTTAGCTTTTGGGACACTGCCCGGTAGTCTTCGTGGTTAACGACGTTAATTTTCCACTCATTATTCCCCAAAGATGTTACCTTATATACCGATGTTATCGTTCCTTTAAGGAGGGCGTGTAACTTATTATACTCCGTTACCCCAACGACGTCTATTGGAGGCGGTGGACCAATTTGCCCTCGGAGTTGTTTTTCTTGCGGTACTTTACGCGTTTGTTCTCTTAGAGGCTCGACTTCAGGCGAAGAACCGGTTCTCCTTTTCTTACTAGGTCTTTTCTTAGTGACCCGATTCGTTTCGCGTGCTAGCTCTTCTTCGTCAGTGTGGTATTCCTGACTAGGCAAGCGTGGTGGAGTACATTCGCGTTCTTTCTGAGAATGAGTGTTCCTTAGAACATTATTTTCTTCTTTTAACAGTTCTATCTCTTTGTTATGAGCTTGATAGAGTAGATCTATTTCCTTAAGCTTGATTCGGAGTGTTTTAATTTCTTCCTCAGAACTTATATCTTTAACTGAGTCCCGTTTTTCACACGCTGGCGCTCCCGGCGGACTTCTTTTCCCGGGGTTGTTCGATCTTGATGGAGGCGATCGAGATACCCTTGAACTTTTAATAAAAGGGTTAATGGATTGCAATAAGCGGCTCTCCCCAGAATCCGTAGAGCCGACCTCCGAAGAGGGTGGATTTCCCAGTAAAGCTGGACTGCCACCTGGGGTAATTAAACTTTTCGTTTTGTTCATTGCATTTTTTGTATACACTACACGCTCGGTATACGGAGGTTGGATTTTAGTCGCCTCTTACGACAGGCATGCCTACCTCGGGTAAATTCTAACCCCTACCCGAAGGGGGGTGAACTTAATGGAGTGGCCTCCATACTCTCCTGAACTCAACATTATAGAGAATTTGTGGGGATGGTTTTCGCGTAAAGTATATCAATCCGATAGGCAATTCGAAAATATATCATTATTAAAATCTGCCATTAAGAACGCCTGGAGCGAAGTGTCCTTGGACTATCTGAAGGCTCTCTACGATTCAATCCCTGACCGAATTTATGAAGTGATTTTAAATAAAGGTGGTTATACACACTATTAATTAACATTAAAGCATTATAATAACTTATTTGATACAATTTTTTTTTTCAATAAATCTTTGATTTATATTAAGTTTTTAACCTTGAGTCTATTTGGTTGAGCGATAAAAAGTGAACTTTTTGATGTTCACTCACAAAAAGTTTTTTTTTTTTTAACTAACCATTCAACTTAGAACGCTCATTTTTGTTTTGTTGAATTAAGAATTGAATAGTGCCTAATAAAAAATAAGTTTTCTAAATTATATTCCCAAAATAAAATAATAAACTCCATTTTCTTAAAAAATTAAGTTTGAGTCTATTTGGGTGATCGGCAGTGTATAGATCTGAATTTCCAATAGAGAGGAATTATTTGAAACTTGAAAGCATATCCTAACTTAAATAACAGCACTTTAAATTTCTGAATTCACTAAAGCGTCACTCAAGTTTAAATTAATTTTACACCCGACCATTAATCCGCAGTTTTTAAACCAGACAATGTAGGTAAACATATGTCCATATTATTCACTGAAAAACATGCATTAAAACCGCTGGATTAAAGATGGGTTTAAAGGCGGATTTAAAACAGTTTAAACCGTTTTTAATCCGTTTTAAACCTGCGTAATGTCAAAATTCAATATAATGACATTTGTTTTTTGTTGTTTGTCACATTTTATTAGAATTTTTTCTGATTTGTTATGAAAGATTAAAAGATTAAATCTTTCGAACGTCTATCCCCCCAAAACCCATTGTTCGCATTTAAACACCTACCTAGAAAAAGGTTCAGAGAATAGAAATGCAAGTTTCATCGTTTGTAGTTCAACAGTTTTTGAGTTATGGGGACCTTAACTTAGAAGCCCAAATTTTGCTTAAATATCAAATAAATCATAAACCGTTAGGCCGATTGGTATAATTTGAATTCTATTAGATTAGAACACTACTTCGTCATATAAACTCATATCCACATTTCAGTTATTAAGCAACTCAAAATCTATTTTTGTATAATGCTGTCTGTTAGATGTATCTAATGGAGAACAAAAAATACCTCTTATCAATAGATAACGATTTATTGAAAATTTAAGAAAATGGTTGAAATCGTCTTCGCAGACTGATTTAAGGGGACGGATATTTCAAATGCTGGACAACTACAAACGACAAAAAACGAATTGGTTGTTAGAAGGCATGTATGCTCTATCTTATAAAACCTTAAATGCCGAACTTGACCAAACCAAAAAGAATTTATATGCAATTTAAGCAGGCGATATAAGACAAACAAAAATTGTATCAATCGGCTTAATTTTTTTTATGAAGTTAGCCCATTCGTTTGTATTTGCCAGAGTCTTTGTTTTTCTCAGGAAGAAGAAAATTTAGAAAATTAGTTTTAAAAGCAAAATAAAGGGTTCAAAATGTCCCCTATTGCAACTAACATACCTATTACTATCCACACCTACAAACCTTACTCACTTTTTGACTTAAAAAATAAAAAAAATTCTCAAACAACCTCTTTTTCCTATTAACTGGAAATAAGAATCGAACCTCATTTATTTCAATCTTCAGATTTAGTTGATCAGCCAAAAATCATTAAAGTATGACTAACAGTTAAATTTAGCTTTAGATAGTTTTCTACAAACTTTGTATGCCGTACTCCAATTAAAGCTATTATTTTGAACAAGAGTTTCAAAAACAGAGCACTAGCACCGAAAATGAAAGTTGTTTATCTCTGAATTTTTATTTTGTCGGCTAATGCGTTTTGGTCGAACATGTACGATATAGATTATAATCTTCTGATATCGCGCGGCAGTGAAGTAGTGTTCTGTCCACTGATGCCCACCCTACAGAATTTTCTGGATATCTACAAAATTTTTACCTTACCTACAGAAACACAGAATTCAAACTAAAATATACAGAATTCTCATATTCCGGTAGAAAACTAAAAATTACAAAAAATTCTTACCAAAATAATGCGTTTCAACTAGGTATTATTTTCGCAGTAGTGATGACGTTAACATGCAAACCCCCCAGTTGTAGGTTTTTTCTCATTATTTGGTCTAAGTATGAGAGCAGCAATTAAATACCACACCATTTTTCAGTTCAAATTTACAGCCGTCTTTGTCTTTCTACTGTGAACCATTTATGGTGCATTTACACGGTCACACATTCATATTGCGGAAGATTAAAGGGATGCTTAAACCGAAAGGGACAGCATTACCTAACACGCAAAAAAACGTGAAACGTATTTAGGTCGGCCATCTTGTTTACGTGATAGGAATTATAGGAAAGCTCCGCATGTTGATATTTTTATAGCGATGATTAAAAAATTCCTCGTTCCTATAAAACAATATGGCTTCCGGAAACGATGAACGGACAGTTATTTATTTTGTTCGTGTAACTGATTGATGAATTGTTGGTTCAATTTACTGAAACTAATTACCGCTCTCATTTCACGTGTTTCAAATCAGAAATATAAATATTTCCAAGTATAATTGCAGATAATGTTGATGGCTGGAAATTCTATTTATTTCCGTTTACGTATCTATAATAATTATGGGTAGAAAATCCATGACACTTTAGGTGTCTGATTTGTGATCTCATTCTTACGCCTTTCATAGTAGTATTGACCAAGTATTGACTGCGGATAAACGGATTTATCTGTTCCGTTTAATGCAAAAAGGCGCGTGTGTGATGGTGTAAGTGTGGTTTTAGCCGTTATTTGTATCTTGTTGCATGGCTGATAATATTAATACAGATAATTGACTTTGTGTTTATTGTGCATTAAATGAATAGAAATAAACTAGAGATAAAAATAGAAAGATGAGTTCAAATGAAGATTATGATTATGAACCAGAACCAACTACTCCAAAAAAAGTTAAGATTGCGATATAAGCAAAAATATTCCCAATCTTGGGAAAGTGAAACAAATTATAAAGCTTGGCTAAAAAAAGTTAAAAAGGAAATATGTTATTTTATTGCTGTTTCTGCAAATGTGATCTTAGCTGTGGTGGTGGAACGTGGAAAAGCAGATCTGAAAAGAGATAAATTTAAGGCAATGCTGTTGTATGTTTATTTTTTTTTTTTTTGAATTTTTATACCTGAAATATCTGTTAGCATTGGATAGTTGGTCTTATTTCATTTTTCTTATTTTTTGCTAAAAATATATAAATAACTCCATTAAGAGTTAATTTTCTTATTTGCAGGTGTATTTAGACTAAGTATTTGAAGCGCGGATTTTTTGTAGGTACAGATGTGCAAAATAGCGTTTTAAAATTAGTTTAGTGATAGTTTTTTGAGCAAGTTGATCAGTTTAGTGATTGACATTGTGCGAAGTTGACGTAAAAGTGAAAGTTAAAATTATGGAGTGCACAAAAATTGTTGGATTACCCAGAGCTGGAAATTTGTTTTACGTTAAAGAACAGAAAATGTTATACAAAATAAAATCTAACTACAAGAATATAAAAAAATTAGAATGCAGGAACAAAACCTGTAAAGCCAGGGTAAACCTATTGCAAAATGGTACCTGCGAGCTTGCAAAAAAATACATTGACCACAATCGGTTTGCCAAAATACGATTAGGCTTGCAATATATCGTCTGCAAAACACTTGTAATTTCGCCTGACCTGACAAGTAATAGAGGCTTTCAATTTGGAATCTGTGTGGACTTCGTTTGGGCTTAGAAAGGATAAAGCAAATCCACTGCTATTTTACACGGCTTGTATTTTTGAAGAACAGACATGATTTTGGTATATTTTCGTCTTTAAAAATAATAAGCGAAATAAAGAAAAATATACCACCGCCGAATAGAAGATATTTAATGGACAGACCTTTAAAAATAGTTCCCAAAGGTTGCTTTAACCGCGCGATTTTTTGTACCAAATTTTTATTATTTCTTAGGTTAGGTTAGGTAGGCGGGTTGGCGTGGAGTACTCCGTGCCACACTCAGGTCAATGCTGACCCATTGTGATGCCCATTGGGGGAAAAGGTTGTCCCTTACCCATGTTAACCCTATCTATACATATTTGAGATCAATTACTCACTGTGCCGTTGGATACAAACCATCCTGTGGATTTGATGAAGCTCATTATCTTGTCTACTGGTGTGCTAGATAGCTCGTCTATGTCGTGGAAGAAGTGTTTCCCTAGGAATCTGTGCCTATTGTGTTGGAGGCTTGGGCAGTGGCATAGGAAGTGGGTTGTGTCCTCAAGAGCTACCTCATCACCACAGCCTCTACAAAGTTCTTCTTCCGTCAAGCGTAGTTTCTTCATGTGATACCGCAGAGTGTTGTGCCCCGTTAGGATTCCTACGAGGATGGAGAGGGATTTCCTATCCTTTCGTATTAGACTCTCGGTTCTTGTTTCATTGAAGCTTGGCCATAGCATTCTTGTTGTATGGCAAGTTTCTAGTGTAGTCCATCTAGCGTTCGCCTCTCTTGTGGCTTTTCTCCCAGCTTCAAGCTTGAGTGAGCAAGGCGGGATATTCACAGAGGGATCGGCTTGTTCTAATACAGCCGCTGAACCTAGTCTAGCTAATTCGTCCGCTTTCTCGTTGCCTGGAATACCTACATGTCCCGGAACCCAGCAGAGCAATACCTTATGCTGAGTGCCAAGAACATTTAGTTCTTCGCGACAGCATTTCACAAGCTTTGATTTTATTTCTGTTGCAGTTAATGCTTTTATAGCTGCCTGGCTGTCGATAAAGAAGGTAATACCTTCAGGTGGTATTGCCCTTATCGCAGACTCACGGGCTGCCGTTGTCACTGCCAGGACCTCTGCTTGGAAGACACTGCTGTGGTCGGGGAGGCGTATCGATTTAGAGATACCCAACGACTCGGAGAAGACGCCTGACCCCACTCCGGTTTCCATTTTTGAACCGTCTGTAAAAACGGCTATGGATTGCGCATTAGGCACAAGTCCGTCTTTCCATTCCTCTCTGCTGGGATAGGCGCACGAGAATGGTCTTGTGAACTCCAGATATGGTGTTATATAATCTGTGTTTGGTACATAACCAAAATATTTCTGTAGGATCAACGAATGTCCCTTTTCATTCAGTTTCCAGTTTACTGATTGGCTTATTCTCATGGCGCTAATGGCGGCTGAAAGTTGTATAAAGATATCTAGCGGCAGCAGATTGAGGATAGCCTCAAGACCTGCGGTTGGAGTTGTCCTCATCGCACTGGTGGTGCCGATACACGCTAGTCTTTGTACTTTCGTGATGGCCTTGAGATAGGTGGCTTTATTTGTAGCCGGCCACCATACGAGGCTGCCATAGGACAGTATAGGTCTTACTATAGCCGTATACATCCACAGTTTAATTTTGGGGGATGGTCCCCATGTTTTTCCAAAAATTCTGCTGCAGGAGTAGAGGGCTATTGTGGCTTTTTTGATTCTTTCATAAGTGTTCAATTTCCAATTTAGTTTTTTGTCCAATATAAGTCCCAGATATTTTGCACTATCAGATATTCTGAGGGGTGTACCGCCAACAGAAGGTGCGACAAACTGTGGTATCTTTCTTTTATTTGTAAATAAAACCAGTTCAGTTTTCTGGGGATTTAAAGATAGGCCGGAATTCCGGGCCCAGATGTCGAGGGTTTTGAGAGCGCCATCAACTAGTTCGGTGAGTGTTGGAAGGAATCGTCCTGTGGCCAATAACACTACGTCATCGGCATAAGCCGTTGTTTTGACGCCACTGTTTCTAAGCTGCATAAGAACCTCATTTAGAACTATGACCCATAGCAGTGGGGAAATTACCCCACCCTGAGGAGTCCCTCTAGAGGCATAAGCTTCTCGTTTAGAGCCCCCAAGTTCGGCTATGATATGTCTTTCTTCGAGCATGCTAACAATCCAGTTTGTAATGGAATTCTCAATGTTAAGCTTGCTCAACGTTCTGCGTACGGCATCCGTTTTGACATTATTGAACGCTCCTTCAATGTCCAAGAAAGCCGCTAGGGTGTACTCTTTTTCGTTTAGGGTCTTTTCAATTGTACCCTCAACACTATGTAGCGCGGTTTCCACACTTTTACCTTTTGTGTAGGCATGTTGGGCCGGGGATAAGTCTTCCGGGCGTAACCGACTACGAATGTGTATGTCTAACAGTCGTTCTAGTGTTTTCAATATGAAGGAAGTGAGGCTTATAGGTCTAAAGTCTTTTGCGTTTGTGTGACTTGCCTTGCCAGCCTTTGGTATAAAAATAACCTTCACTTCACGCCATGTACCTGGTATATAACCCTGTGTGAGGCTACCAATGTATAGTTCTTTCAATACTGGAATGACAGTCTTGGCAGTTCTTTGCAACATAATGGGAATGATTCCATCGAGCCCTGGGGACTTGAAGGGAGAGAAGGATCGGATAGCCCATTCAATTCTGTCCTCTGTAATCAAATCTCCAGGAATGCTCGTTGCCCCAGTAATGTTGGTGCTTATATCGATGCATGACTGGGGACTGCAACCCGGAAAATGCGTTTTCAGCAGCAGCTTTAAAGAATCTGAACAAGATTCAGTCCAGTTGCCTTCGGGGTCCTTGAGAGATCCCAGGGTTACTGGTTCCCTGGTTAGGATTTTCCTCAATCTCGCGGTTTCTGCAGTGCCCGTTATTTCATCACAGAAATTTTGCCACGATTGGCGTTTTGATTTCTGAATTTCATTCTTGAAGTTTCTCTGACTTGCCTTGTACATTTCCCAGTCAGAGTTCAATTTTGTCCGGTTGGCTGTATTGAGAAGTTTTCTTGTTGCCTTCCTGATTACGGCCAATTTCTTGTTCCACCATGGAGGTGATATTTTCTTTTTACGTTTTACCACTGGGCATGCTATTTCGAATGCCTTTTTGAAAACAGTGACTATTTTCTCGGCTTTCAGGTCGATGTCGTTCGGGCAGTTAAGGTTGCCATTTTGTAAAAGATTCTTTCTTTTCTCAATCTCATTGCTAAACAGAACCCAGTCGGTTTTTTTAGGATTTCTGTGTGACTGGGGGGGGTCGCAGCAGTTGCCAACAAGGAATTCAATCACTTTATGATCCGAGTAGGATTCCGCGTTAAGAACGTTCCATTTATTGATGGTAAGGGTGTTGGAGTTATTGAATAGCGTTATATCCAATACTTCTTGCCTGTTTCTAACTACAAATGTTGGTTCATGCCCTCTATTAGCTACTAAAAGATTGTTTTCAATAATAAATTCAAAAACTGACTCACCTCGTGGGTTTATATCACCGCTTCCCCATTGTGAATGATGGGCATTTGCATCGCATCCCATTATTATGTCCCATCCCTCCTGTTCCGCTTTGTGGATTAAGGCATGGGTGTTTGGAGCTGGTGGTCCTTCATCTTCGTAAGGCATATAAACGGCTGATAAGATCAGTGGGGGAAGCCCCCTCCGTTCAAGCCTTACTGCTGTCTGGTCTAGAATGCTGTAGGTAGATAGAAGTAATAAGTTAATATGTTTCCTAGCTACTATGCACGTTCTGTTCTTACTCTCCGCATTAAGCGGTTTGATGCAGTATGTTGTTAAATCTTTATGATTTAGCCCACGTATTTTGCCACGGGATATCCATGGCTCTTGCACCAGGGCGATATCTATGTCTCTAACACCTAAGAGATAGATGAGGTTAGCGCTAGCAGCTATGCTGTGGTGTAGGTTTATTTGTGCTAGCTTCATGTTGGTCCTACCTGATCAACTACCACCTTCCTCTCTCTCTCAGTTCTTTCCGTAAAGGGTCGAACCTTGCACCGGGTAATTCCAGTACGAACCTTATTGTTAAGCTTCCTAAGCAAAGGCATTGATTTGTGGTTTAACAAAACCACAATTTCAGTACCCGCTTCGGAGTGTTCGCCTACCTCGAGCACCTCCCAGTTCTCACTGTGGAGTTCGGGATTAAGGTGTCGTAGGTTTCTCTCGATTCTTTCTTTTGGGATATGCGGACCGGGAATCGAAATCCGACCCTTAGGCCTCGTGAATTCTAACAGGTCCTTCTTTACGACAAGTCGTAAGTCGGCATTAGCCCATGGAGCCTGTGTGGTTTCGATAAAATTCTTTAGCCAGTTCATTGTGTACGCGTTATCACAAGATAGGAGCTTAAAACCTTTGAAGTTCGAGAGTTGCTCAAAGAGGGGTAACTGCCCATCTTTGTTATCGATAGTTCCGTTAACACCATCAAGGATGCGCAACTCTATGAGCCTCCATTGGTCTTTGCTCAACCTGCGATCTGGCTTGCTAAAGTCTACTACCGCCACTTGGAGTTTTGGCTTGGTAGTCGTGGCTAGTTTGGCCTTTTTGTTTACCCTACTCGAGGGTGGCGTTAGCGTGTCGTCGTGCCTACCCCTCTTCGAACTTCCCGCCACCGGCCCGGATGCCTGTCCGGGGACCGCTTCCGTGCCGATTGGTGGTCGCTTGAGTCTGTCCGAGACTGAGGTGGATGGCAAAAGGCTTTCCTTCCTCGTCTCGACCAAACTCCCAGCGGTTCGCCTAGTCGTCCCTATAAAGCGTCGCCTATCGTTAGTACCTTTCGTATGTCGGTCGCTTGCGTCCGGGACTTTATTGGAACAGCTTGCAGCCGGCTCTGAATCGGGTGATTTCGAGTCGACTACTGGCCGAAGTCTCTCATCGACTGAGGTGGGGAGCAAGCGGCTTCCCGCCCTCGTCGTAAGAGGTCTTCTCTCCTTTTGTCCCTGTTTGTTCTTGTCTTCCCTAGTGGACTTTGCAGGCTTTAGCGTGTTGCGCGCTCTATCCAGAGCCGCTCTTTCCTTATCCGTGAAGGATTTCGGATCACGCTTACCAAGCCGCCGGATTAGACGAATAGCATTGCGTCTACGGTTTCGTAAGGGTGTACTTGTCGCGTCCCTAGTCTTTTTCTGGTTTGAGACTGGATGGGGCGCTTCCCGATCCGCTGTACCAGTCCTTACTACTGTCGCAAAGCTGTCTGTCGTAGAGTTTCCCTTATCTGCAGGGCTACTGTCGCCTGACATTGCAGGTAACGTCGATTTTTCCTCCAGAGAAAAGCAGAGGCTTGTCTCTTTTGGATCACTCGGCGTGCCCTTGCAATTGTCTGCCTGAGATACACACTCACTCAACCGCGGGATGGCCCCGATCGTCGTTGAGGAGCATGGGTCCTTAGCTGGCTTTTGAGTTGCCACTGAGAGGGTTGAAGATCCCGAGCTAGCTGATATGGTCACCATTGGTCCTGACTGGCAAAGGCTTGTCGCGGACTTAGGCGGCCCCATCAGTGTGCTCTCGCTCCGGCCACCAGCCGGCACAGACGGCAGAGGGGAGCACTCCATTGGAGTACCCCCCGATGCCGACTGCCCCTGAAGGTAGGCCCGCGCGTTGTGGAGTCTCTTCCTATCATTGTCGGACAGTTCCTCCCATTTCTTTTTCCCCAGTCTCTTAACTGTTAGCTTACAGTTCTTTGTATATCTCGAGCTGGTGGAGCTATGGGAAAACGATGAGCTAGCGATGGAGCACGTGTCGCTAGAGTCTAGAAGAAGTTTTTCTAGATTAGCGTCAATCACTCCAACGCTTTCCCCGTCCGAATTGTGTAGCAGTGCGTCGTCCGCACTAACTTGTATTTGCCGGTCAGTGTTAGTAGAGCTAGGAGCGCCTGGCCGGTCCGCACTCTTCGCTTTTAGTTTGTTTGAATTTTGTTCTGAAATTTTGGTCCCACGAGTAAGGGGGAAGAAGATTTCCACCTGCACTCACCCCCTGTATGCAGGTGGGAGGAATTGAATTAAAACTGAAGGTCCCCAGGTATTCAGAGTTTGCGCTTGCGACTGAGCACCCCCCCAGCCATGCAGGCCTCGGCGCGTCGTTCCTTGCCTTGGGGTCATCCCTTTATCTAAAAACACCCGTTTGACGAACCGCTACATGGGAAAACATCTAACTGAACGCAGATTAGATGTAGTTTTCTCTCTCGGTAAGTCTCCCGGTTGCAAGAGTGCGGGATGACGAGTGGTTTGGTCCGCGATAGGGGTTTCGCAGGGAGTAAACAACTGCTGTCGGTACGGGTGCAGGCATGTAGCTTGAACCTATACAGACTGCATTCGTGTACATCTCTGCTATAACCCTAAGTCCTAGGATCGCGAACGAATCGTACCTAGGCTCCACTATCCGCCACCTGTGGTCGCGCCTGGTAGGGAACCACCCCCCAGGTCTTAATGTTATAGATAGTTTATTTTACTAAAAATCCAAATTTAAAAATGTTTACAAATTTGTTTTTAGGTATTTCCGTTATTTTTCATTTTAATGAATAAAAAAACGAGAACATGCTACGAAGAAATGTTGCGATGTATTAAAGAAAATCTCGATATGGAGTCTTCAACAGTAGTAACTGATTGTGAGGAAGGCATGAGGAAAGCCATCCGAAATGTGTATCCCACAGTAAAAAGTGTCGGATGTCTTTATTTAATTAAAAATGCACATATAAAGATTGTAAATGTAAATTGATATCTAAGAAGACAATGAAATGCAATGAAATATACAAACAAATTGTGTGTTATTTCATTATGAAATTTGGGGTTTTATTTCATTGCAGTGGGGCCTTATTTCATTTTCTCTTTTGGGGTCTTATTTCGTTTGGCCTTTTTTTCCTACAGCCAAGATTATGTGCAAAATGCTCTTTAAACTATCCCAAATAAATTTTTGTAGACTCAGCATGTCATTAATATACCTACCTAATGCATAAAGCACAATTCCACATATTCCACATATTTTAACCTGAGACATTCCATATAACACAGAGTAAAAATATACTAATCTTACACTTTTCATTGAAATAGAAATTAAACTGCATCCGGAAGTTTCCTCATCAAGCGATGATAATATCAATTATATAGCTGGTACGTAATTTCTGAAAAAGCAGTAAAAATAAGTTGATTGCATTTTGCGAAATTATTCATAGGTCTAGAAGGAGCGGCAAGAGGCGGAAGTGATTTAATGTATCGGACCTCAATCACCGTTTCTGTTACTTTTATTGTAGTTTTTTATTTTGTGGAATGTATTTCATTTAGATGATATGATGCTATTCTCCCGTTTAAATTAAGTATGTATGTATTGTATATCCATTATTAATTAATAAAATCATCGATACAGTATTATTAAATGTAGATATTAATAAAAGACAAGAAGATAATTGCTTGAGATCATTACTGTGGTAAAGTTTAACATACGTTATGACTGTCATTGACGTCCCAATTGAAATGATATCAGCATTCAGCCATTCGTTGTTTATAATATGTGAGATATTAGAGTGCGAATAAATAATTAAAAGAAAATTAATTACATTGAATGGTTTACGGAAAACTATAAATTAGATTTCATTAATGCCGTTTGCTGTGCATGCGTGAATATTTATAAAAGTTGAAAACTAATTTCTTGTTTCCAAAAGATATTTTAAAAAAACTTTTGATGTACGCAATACAAAATAGACATGTTACTAATACTTTAATATTTTATTACACATGATTTACTACCCGTCATATTTAATAGAGTTTTAAAATGCAGCAATTTAGCCGATTTTCATTTCGTTATGGTTTCCCGGCGAGCTTATGAAAATTTCATTCTTTATAAATATTATTCTCCGTGTGAAATAGTTTATGTCGCAACAAAATCTTATCAGATGTTGTTCACCTAAACTCATCTGAAGCATCTAAAATGGTTGTGAGAATATTTTTATATGTATACAAATATTGGGCAACCTTTGTGGAATTAAATTAGTCATAGATTTAAATAAGCGAAAAATGCTTGTCATTCGTACTGTATGTAATCAGAACAAGAACTGATTTTATACTTTAGAAACCAAATTGTATTTTCGCATTTTCTAATTCAGTACGCAAATGTAAAGGGTTTTTCAACAGGGAAGCTACAAAAGTAGAGCGACAGGGGCAGCAAGCGACGTCGAATTTCTTGCCGCTCTTTTGACATTTCTCTTCAGTAAGGTTTGCCATTTCATGATGGAAAGATATATACGAGCCAACAACGAGTCGAAATTATTAAAATTTACTACCGAAATTCGGAGTCAGTGGCCTCAACGATAAGAGCGCTACGTCCAATTTATGGTCGTCATAATCGTCCTAGCAGATCAACAATTGAGCGTCTAGTGGAAAAAAAAGCCAGCGACGATTGATGAACGATCGTACGAATATCGAACGTAAAATTGCAGCAGTATCGGCCGATTTATGCTTGAAAACCGTCGAAATTTGGGTTCAGCCTTCAGCGTCTGGACTTCTGCAAGCGTGCCCGTGGTGGCCATGCAAAAGAAATCGAGTTCCATACATAATGGCATCGAACGTACTTTCACAGGAATAAAGAATTTCATTGATATCCAAAACCGCATTTGTTTTATTTAAAAAAAGCTCTTATGGAAAAACCCTTTACTTATTTTCGGTACACAAATTATTTTGCTATTTTTAGAGGTATAATATTTCTTTCTTCATTTTACCTTCCCTCGAAGCTCTGTTATGAGTGCTCCTTTTCATGTATTGTCTTTTATTATAAGCAAATTAAGAACTATGTATTTAAATATCTAGACTTTTTACTGATTAGATTATTGTAAGAAACAGAATTTATAATGATTGTGTCCCTACCAAATTGAGAATTGAGTGGGGAAGAGCTATAGTGTGCCATTGATAATTTCTTATGAAATTTGTAATTGGAGTTAATAGAAGTCTTTGGATTTTATATTCTATCTTATCTGCCTTGATAAATCAAAATCTGTTAGATTAGAAAAACTTAGGAAGTGCAATTTTTTTTCTACTGTCTAATGACGGCAAAAGACATCTTTGAGTTGAGCATTCGGGAAATAGTGAAATATTGGGTCATACAATTTTTTCTGCGAAAAACACTTTTACGAAAAAGGTGTATACATATTCAATTTAACGCATACAATTCTTATAAACTGTGTAAATTTAACACCTGGTCAAAGAAGTGTCAGATATTGTACGTTTACTTATTACAGTCAGGGAAGGACATGAATGGCACTTGCATCGCCGAAACCGAAAGACTTTCCATTCTCGGTATGTGTGTCCATGACAAACTTCGTTGGAACGACCACATACACGAAGTCGCCAAGAACGCTGCGAAATGTCTAGGTTTCCTCAAACGGTGCAAGAAATATTTTACCCCTTCTGATCTGGCTGCCATATACAAGGCGTTCATTCGCCCCAAACTTGAGTATAACTCTCATATCTGGTCTGGTGCGCCCAAAACCTCATTGCACCTGCTGGATAGGATACAGAATCGTGCTTTAAAACTTATTGGAGACACAAATATAGCGAATTCTATAAATTCGCTCGAACATCGCAGAAATGTAACATGTCTCTCATTGTTTTATCGCTATTTCTATAAACAGTGCTCAAGCGAAATCGCCAGCTGCATTCCACCCCTTCAACAATTCAACCGCAATACTCGCCAAGCCAGGAATGCCCATCAGTTTACCCTTCAGCCTACCTTCGGTCGTACTATGAAATATAGAGATTCTTTCATAAGCCGTACAACACGAATGTGGAATGCCTTGCCCAGCTCGGTCTTTCCCCCTCAGTGCAATTTGCAGACATTTAAAACCAATGTGCATCGGAATCTCCTATCTTCTCTATCCCAATTTCCTTAACGCCCGCGCTGTGTACTTCAAACTACACCATAAGAGTAGTCATAACCTCTTTAGCGCGTGTTAATTATAAAAAAAAAAAAAAAAAAAAAATGTATCTCATCTAATACGACTCTTCAGTTAACACGACCTTGGTCTAACTGTCTCCATTTAGCACTCCAAGTCATATTTCACCTGTGCGCCACCTAAGGCAAGTTTGGTAGGGATGCTAAGACTAGACTTTAAATCTCGTCCCTATTAATCATGTCATGGTGAGTATCAATATGAACTTCGTGGGTTGAAGGCAGCTGTCAAAAGAGGGGGGAAGTGTGTCATCGCACCAAGACACTTCCCTAGATGTAATCAACGGTATGCTTCGCCATATTCGGAAGCCAGGTCTATAGTGATCTCCAATACTGGGCCAAGTTGTTGGAAAAGTATTGGTGGCAGCTTAACTCTTAATGGATTAACGGCAGCACTCATATTCTAAAGTGGGATACTGGCAGCGGATTATCCTGCCTGTTGTCATAGGGTCAAAAACAACTTGGTACTCCAAGTATAATTATAACATAGACTCAACCAGTCTTGGATTTTAGAAGTCCTCAAATGGCAAGGAGACCCGGAACGGCAATATAGTATGCGATGAGAGTATGTACCTGGAATGAGCAGAGGATCTATACTCCAGGTGCTACTCAAAAACTTGGTCAGGTATGGTAAGACAAAATATTGCAATATTTGTTACAGCTGTTATAAAAGATTGAATATGGATGTCATGTAAAATCGGCTTAGGACTAAAGTAATTGACTTCAAGCCAATAAGTGATCGTCTGTTTGCGACAAGCATCAAAACTATTCAATGTATCTAGCAACATGAGGGTCTTATATTAGATTTTGAGTTTTGAAATGAATAACTAATTCGGCACTCGATCGACTGATACCCAGTAGTACGAACGTATTTTACTGGCTATTCATTGGCGACCTAGGATAAAACAAATATTTAAAATTAAGAAACAAAGACAGAAGGGATGACGAGAAACGATAAAACAGGTTGAAAATGACTAGCAAACTAAAAAAAAATGGAAATACATATTACTTTGGGTAAGTAAATAAAAAAAATAGTATTACAGTGAAATCCGGATATAACGACGGTGAAGGGACCGGGCTCAAATGGTCGCTATAACCGAAGGTCAGGCAAATTAAAAAAAAGACTTTTTCTTTATAACGGGTGATTTTTTAGCTGGTTTGGTTTTGGCAACACTGGTTTTGACAGCTGACGTGTGTTTAGTACCTTGTGTTACTGTCAAACAGCTTCAGTTTGGTTTGCAATTTAACCATGGATCGTCTTACAAATGAACAACGCTTGCAAATTATTGAATTTTACTATCAAAATTCGTGCTCGGTTCGAAATGTTCATCGCGCGCTTTTTATCGAAAAATTGTGTTCAGCGATGAGGCTCATTTTTGGTTGAATGGGTACGTAAATAAGCAAAATTGCCGCATTTGGAGCATTGCAACAGCTACCAATGCATCCCGAAAAAGCCACTGTTTGGAGCGGTTTATGGGCCGGCGGCATTATTGGGCCATATTTCTTCAAAGATGATGCGAATCGCAGCGTTACTGTCAATGGTGAACGCTACCGAGCGATGATAACAAACTTTTTTTTGCCCGAAATGGAAGTTCTTGACTTGCATGATATGTGGTTTCAACAAGACGGTGCCACATGCCACACAGCACGCGAAACAATGGCGCAATTGCGAGGCGAGTTTGGTGAACAGTTAATTTCACGTTTCGGGCCGGTCAATTGGCCGCCTAGATCGTGCGATTTGACACCATTAGATTATTTTTTGTGGGGGTATGTCAAGGCTAATGTGTATAGGGACAAGCCCGCTTCGATTGACGCACTGGAAGCCAACATCCATGCATTCATTCGTGAGATACCGGCCGATATGTGTGAAAGAGTATGCCAAAATTGGACTCAGCGGATGGGCTACCTGAGACGCAGCCGCGGTCAACATTTGCATGAAATTATCTTTAAACATTAAATTGCAAGGTTCAAACTATCGATTCAAATAAATATTTCATTAATTCTTTCGAATTTTTTGTGTTTTTTTTTTTTTAAAAAGTTCTAAACCTCTTAAAAAATCACCCGTTACTAGTAGATATGTTACTACACAATGCTGTTTTCATAGATTTATTATTCAGTCAGAATTAAAAAGAAAAACCTGTAAGAATAAAAAAAGCACAACTTATAAGAGATGCAACACTGGTTTGCATTATACTCAACCGATCTCAATGAAACTTTGTGTGTGTGCATGGTTGAACGCAACTAGAAAGATATGATAGTTTTGGACCCGATAGGGTGCGCTGTTGTCCATTTTCTGAGAAACTCAACCGATCTCAATGAAACTTTGTGTTTGTGCATGGTTGTACGCAGCTAGAAAGATAGGATAGTTTTGGACCCGATAGGTGGCGCTGTTGTCGATTTTTTTGAGAAACTCAACCGATCTCAATGAAACTTTGTATGTGTGCATGGTTGTTTGCAGCTAAAAAGATAGCATAGTCTTGGACCCGATAGGTGGCGCTGTTGTCGATTTTTTTGGGAAACTCAACCGATCTCAATGAAACTTTGTTTGTGTGCATCGTTTTGTGCAGCTAGAAAGATAGGATAGTTTTGGACCCTATAGGTGGCGCTGTTGTCGATTTTTTTGAGAAACTCAACCGATCTCAATGGCACTTTGTATGTGTGCATGGTTGTATGGAGCTAAAAAGATAGGATAGTTTTGGACTCGATAAGGTGGCGCTGTTGTCGATTTTTTTGAGAAACTCAACCGATCTCAATGAAACTTGGTTTGTGTGCATCGTTTTATGCAGCTAGAATGAA
The DNA here is from genome assembly GCA_949126925.1 of Cheilosia vernalis. Lineage (NCBI taxonomy): Eukaryota > Metazoa > Arthropoda > Insecta > Diptera > Syrphidae > Cheilosia > Cheilosia vernalis. The sequence continues at coordinate 51,363,955 of OX421358.1, forward strand.
AGGATAGTTTTGGACCCGATAGGTGGCGCTGTTGTCCGTTTTTTGAGAAACTCAACCAATCCCAATGAAACTTTGTATGTGTGCATGTTTGTATGCAGTTAGAAAGATAGGATAGTTTTGGACCGACAGGTGGCGCTGGTGTCGATTTTTTTGAGAAACTCAACCGATCTCAATGAAACTTTGTATATGTGCATGTTTGTATGCAGCTAGAAAGATAGGATAGCTTTGGACCCGATAGGTGGCGCTGTTGTCGATTTTTTTGAGAAACTCAACCGATCTCAATGAAATTTTGTATGTGTGCATGGTTGTATGCAGCTAAAAAGATAGGATAGTCTTGGACCCGATAGGTGGCGCTGTTGTCGATTTTTTTGAGAAACTCAACCGATCTCAATGAAACTTTGTTTGTGAGCATGGTTGTATGCAGCTGGAAGGATAGGATAGTTTTGGACCCGATAGGGGGCGCTGTTGTCGATTTTTGTGAGAAACTCAATCGATCTCAATGCAACTTTGTATGTGCGCATGGTTGGATGCAGCTAGAAAGATAGGATAGTTTTGGACCCGATAGGTGGCGCTGTTGTCGATTTTTTTGAGAAACTCAATCGATCTCAATGAAATTTTGTATGTGTGCATGGTTGTATGCAGCTAGAAAGATAGGATAGTTTTGGACCCGATAGGTGGCGCTGTTGTACGTTTTCTGAGAAACTCAACCGATCCCAATGAAACTTTGTATGTGTGCGTGTTTGTATGCAGCTAGAAAGATAGGATAGCTTTGGTCCCGATAGGTGGCGCTGCTGTCGATTTTTTTAAGAAACTCAACCGATCTCAATGAAACTTTGTATGTGTGCATGGTTGTATGCAGCTAAAAAGATAGAATAGTCTTGGACCCGATAGGTGGCGCTGTTGTCGATTTTTTTGAGAAACTCAATCGATCTCAATGAAATTTTGTATGTGTGCATGGTTGTATGCAGCTAGAAAGATAGGATAGTTTTAGACCCGATAGGTGGCGCTGTTGTACGTTTACTGAGAAACTCAACCGATCCCAATGAAACTTTGTATGTGTGCGTGTTTGTATGCAGCTAGAAAGATAGGATAGTTTTAGACCCGATAGGTGGCGCTGTTGTACGTTTTCTGAGAAACTCAACCGATCCCAATGAAACTTTGTATGTGTGCGTGTTTGTATGCAGCTAGAAAGATAGGATAGCTTTGGTCCCGATAGGTGGCGCTGCTGTCGATTTTTTTAAGAAACTCAACCGATCTCAATGCAACTTTGTATGTGCGCATGGTTGGATGCAGCTAGAAAGATAGGATAGTTTTGGACCCGATAGGTGGCGCTGTTGTCGATTTTTTTGAGAAACTCAATCGATCTCAATGAAATTTTGTATGTGTGCATGGTTGTATGCAGCTAGAAAGATAGGATAGTTTTAGACCCGATAGGTGGCGCTGTTGTACGTTTTCTGAGAAACTCAACCGATCCCAATGAAACTTTGTATGTGTGCGTGTTTGTATGCAGCTAGAAAGATAGGATAGCTTTGGTCCCTATAGGTGGCGCTGCTGTCGATTTTTTTGAGAAACTCAACCGATCTCAATGAAACTTTGTATGTGTGCATGGTTGTATGCAGCTCAAAAGATAGGATAGTCTTGGACCCGATAGGTGGCGCTGTTGTCGATTTTTTTGAGAAACTCAACCGATCTCAATGAAACTTTGTTTGTGAGCATGGTTGTATGCAGCTAGAAAGATAGGATAGTTTTGGACCCGATAGGGGCGCTGTTGTCGATTTTTGTGAGAAACTCAATCGATCTCAATGAAATTTTGTATGTGTGCATGGTTGTATGCAGCTAGAAAGATAGGATAGCTTTGGTCCCGATAGGTGGCGCTGCTGTCGATTTTTTTGAGAAACTCAACCGATCTCAATGAAACTTTGTATGTGTGCATGGTTGTATGCAGCTAAAAAGATAGGATAGTCTTGGACCCGATAGGTGGCGCTGTAGTCGATTTTTTTGAGAAACTTAACCGATCTCAATGAAACTTTGTTTGTGAGCATGGTTGTATGCAGCTGGAAAGATAGGATAGTTTTGGACCCGATAGGGGGCGCTGTTGTCGATTTTTGTGAGAAACTCAATCGATCTCAATGCAACTTTGTATGTGCGCATGGTTGGATGCAGCTAGAAAGATAGGATAGTTTTGGACCCGATAGGTGGCGCTGTTGTCGATTTTTTTGAGAAACTCAATCGATCTCAATGAAATTTTGTATGTGTGCATGGTTGTATGCAGCTAGAAAGAAGGATAGTTTTAGACCCGATAGGTGGCGCTGTTGTACGTTTTCTGAGAAACTCAACCGATCCCAATGAAACTTTGCATGTGTGCGTGTTTGTATGCAGCTAGAAAGATAGGATAGCTTTGGTCCCGATAGGTGGCGCTGCTGTCGATTTTTTTGAGAAACTCAACCGATCTCAATGAAACTTTGTATGTGTGCATGGTTGTATGCAGCTAAAAAGATAGGATAGTCTTGGACCCGATAAGTGACGCTGTTGTCGATTTTTTTGAGAAACTCAACCGATCTCAATGAAACTTTGTTTGTGAGCATGGTTGTATGCAGCTAGAAAGATAGGATAGTTTTGGACCCGATAGGGGCGCTGTTGTCGATTTTTGTGAGAAACTCAATCGATCTCAATCAAACTTTGTATGTGCGCATGGTTGGATGCAGCTAGAGAGATAGGATAGTTTTGGACCCTGTTTCCTAAGAGTTTTTAGGAAATTTCTCTTGCGTTGGATGAGCTTCTCTTTGGTTCAGGGAAACGCCGATTTTGTAAGAATGCGAGAAAAATAAACTAATAAACCTTTTCTTCACACAACGTTATAAATTTTATTTTAAATTGAAAGTATTGGGCTGGGAGTTCGGACTGCTACTCTCGTCTGCCTTACAACAATTAAAAAATCTTTTCATCTTTTACTGCCAAGTAGCTCCCCGTCTCCTCGAGAGAGAATTCATTGGAAGAGCTCCCGAGAGCTACTTCGACGTTTGCAGATTCCAAATTAACTTTTAATTCCCACTATTAACTTGCGGGTTCAACTACAATATTTCTGAGGTGAAATACTAAAGTGCAACTTACAAATTACTAAGACTTAAACTCTACCATTTAATTCATACGCATGAACATTCTGCCCGCCTTGAAGTATCGGCAGCCAGCAGATACTTTAATTAACTAAAAAATATTGAAATAATATTTGAAATAACTACATAACACCTAGCTTCTTAATCTATGGGTATCGGTGCCAGTCGATGAATCGCTCGACGAAGAGTGCCATGCTTTGTCTTCAGATCCACGACGCGAACTTTGCCGTCGGATGATGTCACAATATTATAGATTCTACCCACCAACCATTGCTGCGGGGTAGTGTTGTCTTCAGCAATTAACGCCAGCGTGCCCACTTTAACATTGTTCGACGCTGTTTTCCACTTTGCTCTCCGTTGAAGGTCCAATAGATATTCCTTCGACCATCGAGCCCAGAAATGCTGTTTTATTTGTAGTAGGCGTCTCCATCTCTTTAAGCAGGAAATCTTTTCATCGCCCAGCAAAGGTTCCGCCATCGCATTTTGAGGACCCCCGATTAAAAAATGTCCGGGTGTCAGAACTTGCTCATCACTGGGATCATTCGACATTGCACAGATCGGCCGAGAATTTAAAATCGCTTCTATGTCCGCAACCACCGTCGAAAGTTCTTCAAAGGTAAGACTGTCTTGGCCCAGTGTTCGTAGTAAATGCGACTTCGCCGACTTGACCGCGGCCTCCCATAGGCCACCGAAATGTGGTGCTCGAGGGGGAATATGATGAAATTCAATGTGTTCCCCAGTACACCAGGCCGCGATCTCATCCTGCCGTTGTTGTTGAAGAAACTGAGCTTTGAATTCTTTTAACTCGTTCCGAGCTCCCACAAAATTCGTCGCGTTGTCACAAAAGAGTTCTTGGCATAGTCCTCGCCGGGCAATAAACCTCCTCAGAGCTGCAATAAACCCTTGGGTTGTCAAGTCCGAGACAACCTCCAGATGAACCGCCTTGACAACAAAGCAGACAAACACTGCCACATACGCCTTCGACCGACGTTGTCCACGAAGTTTGTGTGTGACGTGGAATGGTCCACAGAAGTCCACACCAGTTTTAAGAAAGGGCCTCGCTTGCTGCACTCGGCCAGCAGGTAAGTTCCCCATTATTTGCGTTAGTAACTTGGGCCGATACTTAAAGCAGTGGACGCATCCATCGACGACCTTTTTTGCCAACCGTCTGACGTCAATCACCCAAAATCGCTGTCGTATGATGCCAATTAACGCCTGAGGTCCTGCATGGTAGTTCTTTCTGTGTAAATAAAGAACAAAATTAAAGACAAAAGGGTGGGATTTCGGGAGAAGGATAGGACATTTTACGGCATAAGTGATGTCTGCATTCTGCAAACGCCCACCAACTCGGAGGAGTTTTAAAGAAGAATCGTCTAAGAAGGGATTTAAGTTTTTGACGAAACTCTTTGGGCTAATCATATGATCCATCTCCAGCAACTGAATTTCCTCTTTGAAGTGGTGGCGTTGGATATGCCATATTATACGCAACAGTGCATCGTCCACTTCGCCAACTGTAAGGGCTGGGGCCTGAGCTGTCCTTGACGACAACTTGTATCCTGGCTCCCGTTGGCTATCCGTCAACTTGGAATTTTTTAGAGCATTTATGAATTTGATTATATAGCCAAATATTCGACAAGTTGCTTGGACGTCTCTGAACCGCAGATAGTGTTCCGCAAACTCCGAACATCCATTTGTAGTGAGCAACACTGTATCAGCTTTGCGTCTTCCAGGTGTCTCCTTACAAATTGCTGAAAAGTCCTTCTGTTCTGGCCAGCGATTCTCTGGCAAGTAGAGGAAATCTGGTCCTTTAAACCAAATGCTTTTCCTTAACTCCTCCGCATATGCTCCTCTCGATATGATATTTGCGGGGTTTCTCTTACTGCTCACGTGCCTCCAACTGGCAGCGGGTAGCTCAGATTGAATCTTGGACACTCGATTCGCAATGAACACGTCCCAAGTGGAGGGGTGTGCTGACAACCAACATAAAACTATTTCCGAATCCGTCCATAGATATATCTGCTCCACGAACATATGCGACAAATTCGGTAAGATTGTCCCCAACAGTGTTACCAGCATTTCTGCAGCGCACAACTCTAGTCTGGGTAAACTTTGGGTTTTAATAGGAGCGACTCTAGACTTTGCCGCCAATAGATTACACCTTACCTGTTGCTTTCCATCTGTCGTTCGAAGATATACGCAACAGCCATATGCTTTCAACGAGGCATCCGCAAATCCGTGGATTTCTACGCTTTGATAATTCGGCGCTAACACAAAACGCTCCACTTTAATATCGCCTAATTCCTTCAGTCGATTTCTATATAGTTTCCATTCTTCGTAGATCCTGGATTGTACCGATTCATCCCAGTTAGTCTTATGAACCCAGAGACTCTGTAGAATGATTTTCCCTTTGACGATGACTGGGTTTATCAACCCCAAAGGATCAAAGAGAGTGGATAACTCCGAAAGTATTATTCTTTTGGTAATAACCCTCGACGGCACGATGTCCGGTGCCATATATTGGAGCTGATCCGTGGTCGGATTCCACTTGATACCCAGCGTTTTTATAACATCGGAATCATTGATTCGCAGTGGCACTTCCCTATCAGAGTCCGGAATTTGATTCAATAGAGTCCGCTCATTAGTTCCCCATTTACGCAGCTCAAATCCCGCACTTCCCAAAATGGTTCTTATCTCGTGATAGATTCTGACAACTTCTTCAACAGAATCTCCTCCGCTTATCAGGTCGTCCATATAAAAATCTTCTCCCAATACCTTTGATCCCACTGGATAAGCTTGCAAATTGCTATCTGCAAGCATTTTTAAGCATCGGGTGGCGATAAATGGGGCCGAAGTAGTGCCGTAAGTTACGGTGTTCAACTGGTATACCTTCAACTTATCCGATGTGCTAGGTCTCCATAAAATGCATTGGTACTTGCGGTCTTCCTGATCCACGAGTATCTGTCGATACATTTTTGATATATCCGCGGTTAAAGCATAGCGATAACTGCGAAAGCGCGATATCAAAGAGAATAACGTGTCTTGTATTACCGGACCTTTCATCAGAATCTCATTCAAGGAGATATTAGAAGAGGTCCTGGCACTGCAGTCGAAAACAACTCTTAACTTCGTGGTGGAAGAGTCTGGTCTGAGGACGCATTGGTGAGGACAGAAATATTCCATGTCTCTAATTTCATCTTCTTCAACAACTTGCATGTGTCCCAGATCCTCATACTCTTTTACAAACCTACAGTACTGCTCTTTTAGTTCTGGGTTCCTTTCCAACCTTCGCTCTAAAGCCGCAAAACGTTTCCGCGCTATCTCCAACGAATTTCCTAGTATCTTAGGGTTCTCTTTGAAAGGCAGCCTAACTACAAATCGACCTTCTCGATCGCGCGATACTGTTTTTGAAAAGTGTTCCTCGCACCTCGCTTCTTCCGGATTAAGGAAACTTCTTTTACATTCCAAATTTTCAACCTTCCAGAACTGCTCAACGATTTCATTCAGACGAATATCCTCCTCCAAATCCTGACCCCTTACTAAGCAAACCGACGCATTCGGAACCAACGAAAGATCGTATCTACCGGATACTACCCAGCCGAATAATGTCTTTTGCAATGTAGGTCGGCCGTCCATCTTTATTTGGCCAATCGACAACAATTCGAAGAAGCGCTCCGCTCCGATTAACAGATCAATCTTCGCAGCGTGATTGAATTTGGGATCGGCCAGCACAATATTCTTTGGAATCTCCCAACTATCGACGCAGAAAGATCTATTTGGTTGCAGATCTGTAATCCCTTTAATAATCAGCAGCCCTAATTCAGTTTGAAAGTCTGAGATCCTGGATTTGCACACCGCTTGTGTTCTGTAACGTATCTTAGAAACCTCCTTGCCGATGCCACTAATTTCTATATCTGCCTTGACCCTTCTCAATCTTAACTTTTGAGCCATATGCTCTGTTATAAAGTTTAACTGCGAAGCTGAGTCGAGCAGTGCCCTCACTGTATGATAGACTCCTGAACTGTCCCTGACTTCAATTAACGCAGTAGCTAAAACAACTTGGTTTTCTGTTCGCCCTAGCAAGGCTGCCTGACGATCAATATTCGATGAACCCGATGGTACATCGTTGTTTATGTTTGGAGAAAACCTATGCAACAATCGATGATGCGGCAAGGCACATATACTGCATTTTGCTTTTGAACATCGCCTGACTGAATGCCCTTTATCCAAACAATTAATGCAGAGCATCAGTCTTTTTGTTTCTTGAAAGCGCCTAGCGACAGCTAAATCCTGAAACTCTGAACAAGCTTCTATTTGGTGACCTCCCGCATTACAAAAGTTGCACTGAGCGCCTTGGGCCGTCAATGTAGTCGATCGCCTACTCCTATCAGCATTGCGAGTTCGCATACGATGTTGTTGCCGAGGTGTCGTAGCAGACTCTTTTTCCGGAGTATAGTTCTTGGACTCAGTTGCCTCCAAATTTTTACACCGACGATCCAGCACAGCAGTAAATTCCTCCCACGATGGTAGCTTGTGGTAATTTATCGAATCTTGCCACTTTGACTGGGTTTCAGTATCTACCCTATCTAGAGCGAGCGATATAAAAATTGCATGGGTGATATCCTTGTAATTCCCTATCGATAACATTGCTGTCAGATGCGTATTAAAGCTGTCTTCCAAATTCCTCAAAGAAAAAGATGTAGCTTTAGAGACCTTCGGAACCTCTAACAACGAATTGATATGCTCTTGGAACATCAGACATTTATTGTCAAAGCGATTCGCCAATCGCTCTAACGCCTTTCTATAATTCGCCCCAATCATATCGAACTCTTTTATCGAACCTAATGCAGCTCCTGTTAATGAACGTTTCAAATAGTTCAACTTTTGCAAGCTATCTAGCGAATCATCTTTATCTACCAGATTCTTGAATAACCCGATAAAGTTTGGGTATTCTGAAAACTTCCCAGAGAACGTCGGCAATTTTATCTGCTCTAATTTTGATCGCGACAGAGGTTGCTGGTACAACGTTGTATTGAAATAATCCCCAGCGATAGTGTTATCTTTCGCAGCACCCAAAAGCGACATGATCTTTGATTTTGCCCCGATGTAAATCTCTTCAACTTCAGCTCTAAAATTATCGTTCGCATCCATGTCCTCTGCTATGCCGAACCGCTCTACCGATGTTTGTAAATTAAGTACTTGCTTAAAATATGACTCAAGTATTCCTAGTCGACATTCTAGCTCGGTGGTAGACAGCGAGTCTCCCTTGGAATCAATTAAGTTTTTTGTTCGAGAGAGATTTATTTTTGTTGTAGATCTCAAAGCTTTTAGGTCGACCAGTGATTTTTGCTTTACATCAGGTACAGCTGGTCTTCCCTCATTCGAAGCATCAGCACTGAGGGCATCAGCTGGTGTATTAAGTTCCCCCAACATGATATTCCAACTACAGCAACAACAACAACGGCAACGAAGTAGCAAAAATTATAGTTTGTATGTGGTGTAATTTCAATAAGAAGAAGTGGGTGAAGTGGAAAAACAATGCTATTAGAGAAAGAGACGGTAATGATGCAACGATAGATAAGACACTTCAGCAACAAGTTTCCAATCAACGAGCTATTATGGAAATATAGAAATTGTCTTTACACCACCTCTCTCAATTAAATGTTTCCAGCAACTTTCTAACCGGTTCAATGTTTATGTACGGATTCTAATGCTTCTTTACCGACCCACCAACTAAGGCTTCAGCAACAAAAGTTCGGCTCGCAACAGAACTATTAAACTCTTGTCTAACAACAACCACCGGCAACCAGTAACTTAGCAACAAAGTATCAGCCTTTTTAAAGTGTTATATACTTAGCAACAAAGTCTCAGCCTTGTTAAAATGTTATATACTCGACTCGTATGTATATTTTGTGGAACAAATTATTAGCAACTTTCACTTACTTTGCATGAGAGAAAGCTTTCGCGTCATCCAAATGTTGATTGCGTTAATGCCTCCCACGTAGTCCACTTTGTTGTTTGTTCAAGTTCTAGCGGCAAGCTTTTTCCGTCTACGATTCGCGCTCGGAGAACTGTAGGTTTACCCTGGCCGAAAGCGTGGTTCCCTCGATGGTTGATGATGACGTACGCTTCTCACCCAATGCACTCGTACGTAAAGCTTTGCTTTCGCTATGGTTTGGAGGTCAAAAGTACAGCCACAGAGAACACTGATCTGCAATCGGCGAAAAGAAACGATATTATTAAAATGTTTACCACTTGGGCGACGATTCGCTGCTTTTTATGGTTCTCCTCGATGTGTAGATGATTATCCTCGGTGAATTACGGCGATAACCACGTACATATATCCAGATGTGGGAAAAATCCAAACGATTTAATCCCGGGTATCGGCACCAAAATGTTTCCTAAGAGTTTTTAGGAAATTTCTCTTGCGTTGGATGAGCTTCTCTTTGGTTCAGGGAAACGCCGATTTTGTAAGAATGCGAGAAAAATAAACTAATAAACCTTTTCTTCACACAACGTTATAAATTTTATTTTAAATTGAAAGTATTGGGCTGGGAGTTCGGACTGCTACTCTCGTCTGCCTTACAACAATTAAAAAATCTTTTCATCTTTTACTGCCAAGTAGCTCCCCGTCTCCTCGAGAGAGAATTCATTGGAAGAGCTCCCGAGAGCTACTTCGACGTTTGCAGATTCCAAATTAACTTTTAATTCCCACTATTAACTTGCGGGTTCAACTACAATATTTCTGAGGTGAAATACTAAAGTGCAACTTACAAATTACTAAGACTTAAACTCTACCATTTAATTCATACGCATGAACAGACCCGATAGGTGGCGCTGTTGTCGATTTTTTTGATAAACTCAACCGATCTCAATGAAACATTTTATGTGTGCATGTTTGTATGCAGCTAGAAAGATAGGATATTTCATTTACAAATTAAATGGAAATTGTAATATGTACCTACATATGTATGTATAATTTTTGTAGATGAAAATTCATAAATTTCATTGGTATTCCATTCAAAGAATCCAATTAATTAATAAATTCATTATTTCATGTATGTATTTGTAAATGTACGTTTTAAGCAATAGATTGCAATATTTTTATGTAAAATAGTATGCATTATTTTTCATGTACAGTAGCGCTTTAAATGAAAGTCAAAATTGTTATATAATATTCGTAGTAGTAGTTTTTAATAATCAATAAAAAAAACACTTCATTTAAAAGTATTTCCTGACGATTCGAAAAATGCACACGTAATTGTTCAAGTAATAACTTCTGTCGGCACTCCCGGAGTGTCTGTCTTTTTTTTTATTTCGTCGCTATATCCGGAGGAAAAAGTTAAAATTGTTGTAATAAACGGACGCTACATACGGAATCGCCGTTATATCCGAGGTCGCTATATCAGGATGAACTTGTATGGAAAATATGGCGTGAAATCAAGGGACTCAGAGTTTGCGTCGTTATAACCGAGGTCGTTATAGGCGAATTTCACTGTATTGTTACATGTATATAATTCTTTAGGAGTGAAACTCGATGATGATATAACTCGCTAACGACTGGGCCAATTCTCATATTTGTTCTTTTGTTTTGTTCGTATTACTACGAGTATATATCAGATTTAGGCCGTCTTAAAAGGTAGGATATTTTTGAATCCGACAGGTGGCGACACTGTCGATTTCCGAAAACAATCAATCAATTTCAAAGAAATCCTGTGGAATTTTATTTCTCCCATTCCTATCCAATATGATGATAAATTGTAATCATTATATTAATACGTGAACATCCGAGCTTTCCGTACGCATTTTTAGTATTTAATATGAAATGAGAAGAATGAAAATTATTTTATTTGAAAGGTGTTGTGCCATAGATGTGCACAAACACAAAATCGTGGGTATATGTCACCATTAAGACTGGTAAAATTATATATATATATATATATATTTGAGAGATGCTCGAATCAGACCACCATTGACGGGTCTCTTTTCGTCTCTCTGCCACTATAAATCTTAGCCAGATAGACTCTCTGGATTTCTCCAGAGTTCTTCCCTGGGTTCGATTCCTAGTGTTAACGCTAGCATCTGTTTATGTGAGATCTGTTTCATCGACTGGGTCTCCACCCAGTGATGCCCCAATATCTTCATTTTTCTGCCAGCCAATGCCGGACATTGACACAGTATATGTGCCGCTGTCTCGGATTCCTCCAGGCATAGTTTGCAGGTATCGTCCTCTCTAAGGCCCATCTTCCTTAAGTGATACCCGAAATTACCATGTCCTGTAGATAAAGCCACCACCTATTTCAGTGTTCCTCGACTCATGCTTAGAACCCTTCTTTGAGTGGAGCAGGTCAGCCATTTAATTGCCATTTTAGTCTGTCTACATTGTTCCATGGTTGACCATCTTCTCAGATGTTCTGCCGTGATCCAGTTGTAAATGAGTTGTTCAACCATTCCTCTGCCAATTGAAGAGAATGGTTCTGGTCCCAGCAACTTTTCAGCTGACCCCTGTTTTGCAAGGGAGTCCGCCTTTTCGTTGCCTTCGATCCCTATGTATCCTCGTACGCAAGTCAGTGTTACTTCATTTTTAGATGAACACTTATTGAGCTTGAGTACACATTCCAGTGCCAATGATGTTGTAATGTTTGCTTGCTCCATGCATCTGATCACAGCCTGATTGTCCAGTGCTATAAGGATATTTCTTCCCTCCACCTGACCCTCAAACAAGTAGTCCAACGCATGCAGCAATGCAATCATCTCAGCCTGGTATACAGAAGTGTGTTTCCCGAGGCTAACGTAACGGCCTAGTTCCAGCTCTTCTGAAAAGATACCGGCACCCGCTCGGCCATCCATCATGGATCCATCTGTGAAAATCACTATTTCACCACTCCTTTTTTCTGGAAGTAATCCGTTATCAATACGAGTTTTGTGATTCCTTTCCATAACACGCACCCTTGTAATTCCATCCATAGGCATGTTCAGCTCCCTAATCTCGTTTTTGACAAGTTCCAGGATCTTCCTATGTCCATAGATGGTACCACGATTGTGCCATTTCGCATCTCGATGCAAATGAAGTGCCGTTAGGGCCGCTGTTTTCTTAATAAATAAGTCCAGCGGTAAGATCCCCAGGATCATTTCCATTGCGCATGTTGGTGTTGTCCGTATTGCACCTGTAACTCCTATACATGCTAAGCGTTGGACCCTATCCAGGTGCTTCCTCACTGTTTTCTGGGAAGCTTTCCGAGGCATAGGTGATAATGGGTCTAGTTATCATCGTATACATCCAGTATGCTGACCTAGGCGAGAGTCCCCACCTCTGTCCACATACACGTTTGCACTGATGTAATACCCTTTTTGCCTTCTTGACCTTCTCCTCAACATGGTAGTTCCACGAAAGTTTAGTATCCAGTGCCCATGTTCTGTAACTCATGCGATAAATTTTCACATCGGAAACATAGTAACATGTTTTTCAATTTGTATCGTTTTAGTGATAAATATATCGATGTGATAATTACAGAACATGGGCCCAGATAGACTCACAGGTACTTGACCTTCGTGGTCGTTGTTAGTTCCGATCCGAAGAGCGTTAAGGGTCGAAATTCCAGATTTTTCCTCTTCTTAGTGAAGACTATTAGATCTGTTTTTCCCGCATTAATGGAGAGCCCTTCTTCCAGACACCACCGCTCAACCACTCTGAGCGCATTCCTCATGATATCTGCGGTGACGTCTATGAATTTGCCTCTGGCCATTATTGCTATGTCGTCGGCATATCCCACTGTGTGAGTGCCAGTCGCCTCAAGTCTGTCGAGAAGAGAGTCCACAGTGATATTCCACAGTGTAGGAGAGAGAACACCTCCCTGTGGGCAGCCCCTGCTAACCCTTCCTCTAAGTTTTGAGGTTCCCGTCTGAATATTTATTGCCCTTGTATTCAACATATTGTCCACCCATCTTACCACCAGTGGGTTAACCCTACGTTTTTCCAAGGCTTGTTTCAGACTTTCAAGGCATATCTTATCGAAGGCACCTTCAATGTCCATTATGGTGGCCATCGCAATGCCCCCGGTATTTAGCTCTTCCTCCGCAACGCGTACTACTTGATGTAGCGCTGTTTCTGTAGACATGCCTGCCATATAAGCATGCTGCCTTGTTTAAGGGATACATCTTAAGCGCAGTACTCTCCATGTAGTCCACCACCACCCTTTCCATTGTTAGGATGTTAGGCTAACTGGTCTGAAGGACTTTGCCTCGGTGTAATCCTTTTTCCCCGGCTTTGGAAGAAAGACCACATTTGTCTCCCTCCATGTAATCGGGATGTAGCCTATTGCTAGGCATGCAACGTATATATTCCTGAGCCTTGGTGCAATTACGTCTACTCCCCATTGCATTAGGCCTGGAAATATACCATCCGGCCCCGCGGTTTTAAAGGGTGCAAATGTTGCTATTGCACCCTTGACCGTCTCTGGTGTTACGATCCGTTCTGCTTCCATCCTATCCATCCTGTTCGCTCCTTGTTTCCTTGGAGCCCAGGGCTGATCTGACTTATAGCTTCCTGGAAAGTGTACCTCCATTAGGACCTCATTTGTGTGATCCAGTGTTTCCACCATCTCCCCCGCTCTAATACGAATGAGTCCGATCTTGGAAACTGGATCTCTCAAGACAATCTTTTGTAGTCTACTGACTTCAGATGTACTCCTCATACTCGAGCAAAAGTCCCTCCATGATTCCCTTTTACGTCGTCGCAGAGTGACATTAAGCTCTTTCTTTTTCGCCTTATAGTCACCCCATACTTCGGGTTCCCCCCTCCTCATGGCGTGATTGAAAGCCTTCCTCGCAGCCTTCTTTAGGATCTTGTTTTTCCACTAAAGTAGGTGTGCAAGCCACTCGGTACGCATCTTCAATAGCTGATTGCAGATGCTTCAGCTGTGATTCAAAGTGCCAAGTGTTTTTCGGTATTCCGAATGTCGTTACATTCAGTTTTTCCTCCAACACTTCAAGGTATTTTGTCCTATCCGTGTTCTTCGGAATCCTGATGTATTTCCGATCTTTTTTTCTTTTAGATCCATAACGAACATCAAATGAAATGGCTCTGTGATCCGACATTGTAGCCTGATCCATTACCCTCCAATTTAATACTCTGTCAATTATCTGACTACTGCACAGGGTAACATCGATCACATCCCTTCGTCTCACATCAACGAAGGTTGGCTCTGTTCCCCTGTTTAAGATAGCTAGATCCTTGTATGATACAAATTCGAATAATGCTTCTCCTCTGTAATTATCGTTGGTGCTGCCCCACACTGTATTATGTGCATTGGCATCACAACCAATAATTAAGTCCTCGTTCCTGTTCCTGCATGCATCCACCAAAACCTCTAACTCTCTTATCGGAGGAGGTTCTGGAGAGTCATACGGCAAGTATGCAGATGCTATAACAAAAGTTCCCGCACCTGATCCTACACGTACTGCTGCAAGGTCTGGGGCACACAATTTATATGCTTGAACTCCGTAAACTGAACTCTGGTAAAATTAAGTTAATCCTCCCCCATACAAAACAGGTACTAAAAGGATTTTGGTGATAATCAATTTGTCGCCGTCATGTTTCCATAGTAACGTATTTAATCATCTTAGATTAGAACCTGTCAAAAAATTTACCCATAAAGGTATGCAAGTTATTGCGCCTAAAATTAAGCAATAATTGTAAGAATTTTATTTATGGGAATTATCTTTGTATATACATTCCTATAGTAGCGCCAATCCAGTAGTACCAGTAACCTAATAGGTGTCGCTACTCATACCAAATCGAGAAATAAATTACTGAGAGCTTTGAGCCTTTGATAATTTTATTCCTTATAAAAAAGCTTTCGTTGAGATTTTTGCTCCTTCATTCATTAGAAAATTTTTTGTCGTTGGGTTTCGATTTGTCAGTCATTTTTCATTTTCGCTCCGTGTTTATTATAAGATTTATCTTTAAAAATCTCTCTGCCAAAACTGAACTTGCGTTGCATTCAAACTGCTTTGATCAGTTTCGTGGTTTGCATGTTGTTCGCGAGTTGAATTCCTCTTAGTTTCTTACCAAAACGTGTTAAAATCTTATAAGAATATTAATTTATTTATTCTTCTCTGCTCTATTTGACTGAGTGCTAACTGTGAGTGATATTTATTCAACCCATCTCGCTCTATCACATTCAATCCGAAAGCTGGCGGACTCATTTATCCCGGTGAGTTCAACTATTAGTGGATGTTCTGCCTATGAAGCAATTTTGCTGGCCTACGCTGAATGTTTTATACGGTTCTCATTCCATGTTTGACTACTGCATCAACAACAACGACTGCATTTGAGCGAGTTTATTAACTTCATCCTTCTCTAACACTCGGACCTGTAATCTGTCTACTTCTTTCCACTGCGTAAGTTCTACTTTTGGTGTATGCTCTGCCGTTACAGCAAGATTGATACTCACCACATTACTATCGTTTATCTTCTACACGCACCATCATCTCATCGATTTCCCAACCATACTACTGACTTAATATATGCACCGCCATCTATCGAGTTTTAAAAACCGAAGTGTTTTTGCTACTGGAATTACGCCGCCACCTATGTAGTGTCACCATCAACTATCCAACTTTCTCGTACCTACCAGAGTGAAGAACCATACATTGCGTTTTCTGCTTACACTACCGGAACTAAAAATGAACACTTGTGGTACGTGCTCCGTCAGCGATAATGCACCTGAATGGGTCTCGTGCCGTGGAATTTGCAACAAGGTGTTTCACCCTATTTGTATTGGTCTGGGTAGGAGCGCTAAATTGTACCTGCATGAGTATTCGAAAATCTTTTGCTACTTCTGTGAGGAATGCAAGTCTATCTCCATGGCTCATATTTTGCTGGCCATCAAGTGCAACAACGACCATCTCATCGCATTATCGGATTCTCTACGTGATCTACAGTCGAAAAGCCGCCATAATCTAACCAAAGCCGGCGAAATTCAATCAGTGAATAACGACCTATTCAACCATTCTTTGGAGAGACTCAACAACAGTCACAAATCCACAATGGAAATACTCTCCAACCATTACAAAAGGTTGAAAGAAGGTACCTCACTGAACCTTGCCAGCTTTGAAAATCTTCTGTCCTCCTTCGCCTCACTCAATGCTGAATTGTCTACCATTAAGCAATCTGTTACATTCAGGCTGGGATTCGTAAAGATAAAACACTATTCTGTTTAATTTTTCTAATAAAATTCACTTTTATTACACTTTTATCAACTATTCTAATATTTCACTTCTTAAGTACCAGAACACTATTACTTGAACAATTCTTCAACGTTTCAAACCAATCACTTAATTTACTCTATTACTTTTCACTTATTTATCTTCACAAACTATTACTATCTCGAACTTTAACCAATCACTGTTATAAATCAACTGTCTTGCCCTCTTCTAAAAGCTGTCCTTTTATACCCGCTCCGCCATCTGACGAGAACTTTCTAGCTAATTCTAAGTGGTTCTAGAACAAGGTTCAGTGGTGAAATACATTTACTTGACAGGTTCCAGTCTCCAATTGGAAGTGACACTTGGGTGGAACTTGTTTGGTGACTAAGGGGTTGTTTTCACTTCACCATTTTAGGTTACACGATACATTCCACACCACAATGTCCCCCTCTTAAACTTGTTCGTCCCGAACAAACTCGTTAACATTTTCACCATTATAACGATGAAGACGATGCACATGAACGACTTTCAGCTTGCCTCTTCCTCGTTGGATGCGATAGACAACGTCGTTGATGCGCTTTACGATTGTATAGGGCCCTTCCCAGTCTTGTTGCAACTTATGCGATAAGCCTTTCCTTCGATGAGGGTTATATAGCCATACCAGATCTCCTTCCTGGAATCCTTTAGTTGTCGTTTTAGTATCGTACCTCGTTTTCATGCGGTCACTGGCTATCTTAATCTTATCCTAGTACACCATTGGTACACCGAATCTGCTTACCCAGTTATAGACGATTTGCTCCACCACGGTTTTAGCTTCTTGATTTGGGATAGCAAATGCTTCGGGCCACTTACTGAAATAATCCATAACGACGAGGATATAACGATTTCCATTGTTTGTTTCAGGAAACGGTCCCGCAATATCAACTGCTATCCTTTCAAAAGGGGCTCCAACATTGAATTGATGCATTTTGCCACGAACTTTCAGTCTCGGACCTTTGCTGGCCGCACATGTAACGCATTTCCTGCACCAAGTTTCAACGTCCTCCCTTGAATGAATCCAGTAAAAGCGTTCCCGCACTTTTTCGAGCGTTTTATTGATTCCCAAGTGGCCTCCAGACACTCCATCATGCAATTCCCTGAGCACTTCCATAACCTTTGACCTGGGTACAACAAGCTGCATTACGAACGACTTTCCATCCGGGCTTTCCCATCTTCTTTTTAGAATGCCGTCTTGTACGTGAAGGGAGTCCCACTGCGCCCAGTATGCCTTCAGCTCGGGGCTCCTATTGGATATCTCCTGCCAGTCTGGTTTTCCCTCATGCTCCTTCCAGGCGATAATCGGTTCGATATCCGGATCTTCTCTTTGAGCCTCCCGTATTTCCCGCGCACTCCAGCCACCAATGGGCATAGCTCTCACCCTTTGAACGGACGCGACATCTTTTTCCTCGTGTCGTAAGCAATGTTTGCAATTTGCTTTGCACGGTCGACGGGAGAGAGCGTCTGCATTAGAGTGAAGACTTCCCTTTCGATGTTGTATTTCGTAGTCGTACATCTGCAGCCGTTCGATCCACCTTGCGACTTGGCCTTCAGGATTCTTAAAGTGCAGTAGCCACTTTAAAGATGCATGGTCTGTGCGGAGGATGAATTTCCGCCCATAAAGGTACTTATGGAAATGTTTTGTTGCCAATACCAAAGCAAGGAGTTCGCGCCTGGTAACACAGTAGTTCCTTTCTGGCTTTGAGAGAACTTTGCTGAAGTAGGAAACTACTTTCTCTTGGCCATCGTGCACCTGGGAAAGGACGGCTCCAATTCCCACATTACTAGCGTCTGCATCCACAATAAATGTTTTCCCAGGGGTGGGGTACGCTAGTATGGGGGCGTTGCACAACTGTTGCTTAAGTTCCTTGAAGCTGTTTTCGCACTCACCTGACCATTTGAATTGTTTGCCTTTCTCTGTCAGTTGATGCAAGCTCTTTGCGATCCTGGCAAAGTCCTTTACAAATCGTCTGTAATATGTCGCAAGTCCCAGGAAGCTTCTCAGTTGATGTTTGTCTTTGGGAACCGGCCAGTTTTTCACTGCATCGACCTTCTCCGGATCAGTCTTGACTCCTTTGGAAGAGATGATGTGCCCGAGGTACTTCACTTCTGGTCTAAATAGCGAACACTTCTTCGGGTTAAGTTTTAGTTGCGCACTTCGTAGCCTTTGGAACACCTCCTTAAGGTTATCTCGATGTTCGTTAAATGTTTTTCCTACTACGATGACATCGTCCAGGTAGACCAAACATGTTTTCCACGTTAGTCCCAGCAAAACGCGCTCCATTAGACGCTCAAAGGTTGCTGGAGCATTGCACAGTCCAAATGGCATTACTGTAAACTGCCAAAGCCCGTTTCCTGCTGTGAATGCTGTTTTCTCGCGGTCTTCTGGATGGATCTGCACTTGCCAGTAGCCACTCTTCAGATCAAGAGTCGAAAACCATTTGGCTCCGGATAGTGTGTCCAGGGTGTCGTCAATTCTTGGCAGGGGGTAGCTATCCTTCTTGGTGACGTTGTTGAGTTGGCGATAGTCCACGCAGAATCTCGTACTTCCGTCTTTCTTCTTGACCAGGACGACCGGCGATGCCCACGGACTTTTTGAGCTTTCAATCAGTCCTTCCTTTTCCATCGTCGACACCATTTCTGCAACCTCCGTCTGCTTAGCTAATGGTAGTCGTCGGGGAGGCTGACGAATCGGTCTCGCATCTCCGGTGTCGATTCGGTGTTGTACGAGATGTGTTCGGCCATACTCGCCGTTCTGTGAAGCAAATATATCAGCAAACTCAATGATTAGACTCCCTGCCATGGACCGCTGCTCCTGATCCAGCTCGCACTCTCCGAGTATATTCTTTTTCATTTCCGATATCTCCGTAGGTCTAACCGGTTTCACATCACTTGCATTGGACAACTTTGTGACCGCAGTAATCGGTACGCACTTTCCAATCACTTCTCCTTGCTTTAATTTCACGCTTTTGTGTTCCACATTGAGGACACGAACCAAGTTGTTTTTAGGTTCAACCAGCATCTTTCCGACAATATAGCGCTGATAAAAATTTTCTGGATCTGGCTCAACTAGGTAGAATCGGTGGCTCCCAGGATCACCTTCCAGCTTTGTCCAAATAACTGTCTCTGACGAAGGTGGTAATATTTCGTCCTCACTTACAACTGTCCTTAGAGCTGCGACGTTTTCGTTCCCGTAAACCATCGGAATCTCGACGTTCTTGTCCTTTAGAACTTGCAAACCGATGTCGAGTACTATGTCATGCGTCTTCATAAAGTCGATTCCGATGATGCATTCGTCACATATATCAGCCACTAAGAATGCATGGGAGAAGACTATTCCTGCAGGGTTTATCGTCAAGAGTATCTCACCATACAGCTTTGCTGTTGCTCCAGTTGCTGTTTTCAGACAGTAGCTGCTGGTGTTGTGCAGCCATGTTTGGCGAACGATGTCCCTTCTGACTATGGAAGCGGTGGCACCTGTATCGATTGTGGCCACATACTTTTTGTGGTCGATATGGGCTTCCACTGTCAAGCTTCTATTACATCGTTTGGTCTGGGAAACCTGAATTGTGGTCCTGGGGGCGTCGATTCCAGAAACCAGCTTCTGCCCCGCGAAGTTGGTTCTTACTCGTTTCCCGACTGATGGCATTGTGACGTTCCATCCGCCGAACGCTCAAACGCCTCCTCGTTCCTAGTTCTGCAATGTGGACAACTGCCCTGTCTACGTTCGGCTCTGCACTGTCGTTGTAGATGTCCAATTTTGTTGCAGTTCCAGCAACGGATCGGTCCCCTTCGAGAACTATTACGGTCCACTACTTCGGTTCTCTGGCACGAGCATTCAACGGATGTCATTTCTCTCACGCGGTGAAATCCTTGAGATGCTTGGTCAGCAGCTTTCATCGTTAAGGCAAATGCCAGTGCCTCAGGAAGAGTTCTCTTTCCAGCCATTCGTAGAGCCATCTGCAGTTGTCTGTCCTCTATGGCTTGTGTAAATGCCTCAATAGCCATTTCATTGATGACATCCTCGCCGGCATTGGGATAAGACAAGTGCGCTAGCCGTTCGATATCAGCTTGCAGTTGCTGGAGTGTTTCTCCCCTCTTCTGGATTCTACTGCGCAGTTGCACCCTATACACTTGCTGCATGTGGTCGTCACCAAATCGCATCTCAATAGCCTTCACCAAAGTCTCGTAGTCGCGTTGTTTTTCTTCGGAGATAGTTTGAAGCAATTCTGCAGCTGTACCTCGCAATGCGAGCGTTAATGCAATCGACTTATCCTCGTCGTCCCATCCATTGGTCGTTGCAGCTCCTTCGAACTGTCTCTTATAAATTGGCCATGATGTTTGACCATCAAAAACGGGTGGTTGCATCTCCTTCCTTCTTGGGCAGTCAGCAGAATATTCCCGAGCCTTCTGCTTCTTGAATTTTTCGAGCTCTTTAGTTATGTTCTCGATGTTTGTGCCGAACTCTCTAGCTATGTTCTTGATGTTTGTTCCGAGTTCTTTGGCTACGTTCTCGATGTTTGTCTCGTGTCTATGAAACGTTTCATTAATTTCCTCGAACTTGGTTTCATGCTGGTTTAATTTCTCATCAATAGCGTCGATTTTTATATCTAGAACATTCTTAAATTCTTCCACGGCGTCTTTTTGTGCGGCGACAATGGAATTTTTCTGTTCTTCTAAAGAATTCTTTTGTTCTTCTAGAGAATTTTTCTGTTCTTCTAGAGAATTCTTCTGTTCTGCGAATTTCAATTCCATGGAATTCTTCTGCTCTTCTAGGGAATTCTTCTGTTCTGCGAACTTCAATTCCATAGAATTCTTCTGTTCTGCGAATTTAGATTCCATAGAATTTTTCTGTTCTTCTAGAGAATTCTTCTGTTCTTCCATCTTGGCAAGAAGTAATTCCAGGTGCCATGAATTAAAGCCATATGAACTAACGCCATAATGGTGCTAATTCATTTTCAAATGCGAATTAACGCCATAATCCACTTATGGCCTTAATTCACTTTCAAACGAGAACTACAGCCATCACTTAAATGTGAACTAACGCCATACCAAGCCGAAGCAAATGGGTATCATGACGTAATCTCGAATGACAAAAATCTCGAAGTCTAAAAATCTCAATTTGAAAATTCAACAAAAAACATAAGTAGAAAACCTCGCACCCACCCCGTAATCCAACAGTAAACCCAAGCAGGGGGGTTGCAGGGGGGCAGCATGCCCCCCCATACACATTTCATAATTTGCGCAAATTACTATGGCCACTTTCTAAAACGAACTAAAACCATATGACTTTAGTTCTCATTTAAAAGTGAATTAAGGCCATAAGTGGATTATGGCATTAATTCGCATTTGAAAGTGAATTTACGCCATTATGGCGTTAATTCATATGGGCTTCGTTCACGGCACCCATCATAGAGCTAATGTCAACGCCTGTACTTACTTGTTCTTCTGACACGTCGAATAGCATGGTTTTTGGATCTTCTCCCTCGTTTTGGACAGCTTCCTGCAGACGAAGTATGAGGTCACTTTTCCCTCCAGCTGTGGAGAGATTCCGCTTCTCTAGTTCACTTTTCAATTGGGGTATGCTTAGATGTAGTAATATACGACCCATTTTGTTTGTCTCTTGTAGTTTAGAAAATCACAAATTCACTTTTTTTTTTTTTTTTTAGCTGCACTTAGACACTTAGCACAGAATAAGTTTTATCCCACTTCTGACACCAATGTTACATTCAGGCTGGGATTCGTAAAGATAAAACACTATTCTGTTTAATTTTTCTAATAAAATTCACTTTTATTACACTTTTATCAACTATTCTAATATTTCACTTCTTAAGTACCAGAACACTATTACTTGAAACCAATCACTTAATTTACTCTATTACTTTTCACTTATTTATCTTCACAAACTATTACTATCTCGAACTTTAACCAATCACTGTTATAAATCAACTGTCTCGCCCTCTTCTAAAAGCTGTCCTTTTATACCCGCTCCGCCATCTGACGAGAACTTTCTAGCTAATTCTAAGTGGTTCTAGAACAAGGTTCAGTGGTGAAATACATTTACTTGACAGGTTCCAGTCTCCAATTGGAAGTGACACTTGGGTGGAACTTGTTTGGTGACTAAGGGGTTGTTTTCACTTCACCATTTTAGGTTACACGATACATTCCACACCACAAATCCATCGCTGACCTCAATGACAAACCCCAATTCCAGCCTGCCCAGTCTTCTACTGAGGATGATATAATAGAAATCAAAGAGAGCATCTCTAGTCTTTCTACATCTCTGACTCTATTAAGCAACAATTGTCCGACCATAGCGAGCGCGCTGATGAAATCCTGAGTGATCTTCACTCACTTAGTGATGAATCGACATCGACAAGACACAATTTAAATGAGGTCGTCGAAGAACTAAAGCTTGTGTCTTCTAAATTAGAATCGGTCCCATTGGAAATTCTCCCCTCAGCCAATAAATCCCTACATGACGAAATGCTGATTTCTGGCCCTGATTTGGACGTAGCTTCGCCATCGTTAACTGCCGTTCCACCTTCTACTCACAAGGAACCTTCCTCTCCATTAATTGCATCGACTTCTCCCGTTTTACGCATTACCAAAATTCTCCTAAAGGGCGCTCCGAAACATGCCAATGCTTCCTGGGTGCAGAACTTATTCAGTCGGAAATACTCCATTGCCAGCCTCGATTGCCAACAGGTAGCCCCTTCGAAACGGATGTTCAAAAGCTTCAAAATCAACTTAGCCAGTAAATACGCCTGGTTATTTTCCTCGGACGATACTCTTTCCATCGATGGTATGACGATACGGAAATGGAATCCATCAAGATCAAAAAATAAGTCTGTCTCACAAACTAATTATTATAGCTCTAATCTTAAGTTAAGCTCTTTAACTAACTTCTGCTCTATTAGAACTAACTTTCAGATTAACATCCCCAACTCTCTTTCCCGTAACAAAGTGTCTTTCAATGATCCTCTCTCCAGTTTAAGTGAACGCAAAATTTATGACTTTGTTCGCCTTTACCTAGCTTTTTTACACGACAAACCTGAATCTGTCTCCATTGACGGGTTAACCAATTTGTATGTCGCACGCATAATTTCTGAAGTTGGCCTCCCAACTGAATTTTTAACCCTGAAACGGCTCTTCATAGAATTTCACGAAGTTTTCAACATCTCACCCCTTCGGGTATCTAATGACTTACCTTCTTATGCGGCACTTATAAACCTCAAATGCTTCTCATACCGCCAAATAAATCGATTAGATAATAATGACTTTTTTCGTCGTCAACCATTTCACACCTAGTAACTTGTCTCAACCCTCTTGCTCTGACAGAGTTAACCTTAACCTTAATCACCTGTCCCTTTACTACCAAAATGTTAGGGGTCTTCGAACTAAAACATCCAAAGTTTTTCTCAATTCCCAAAAGATCCCTTACGACGTGTTCGCCCTGACTGAAACAAATTTAACTCCTAACATTATGAATAACGAACTTTTTACATCTGATTTCAATGTGTTTCGTAACTCCTATAACAGTTCAAATGCGAACACCCCTGGCCGTGGTGTGCTTTTGGCTCTTCGTACCTGTTACGACGCATCTGAATTCCCTATTCCCAACACCTCGAATCTCGAGCTTATCTGTGCTAAAATCACTTTTCCAAAGCGTTTTCTCTACATCGTGTGCTGCTACATCCCTCCCACACAACCTTTAAGCCAGTATCAGCTTCTTGTTGATGCTGTTGATTTTGTAATTATGGGTATGTGGCCTGAAGACGATGTTATCGTCGTCGGTGACTTCAATCTTCCTCAACTTCGATGGGCCGAGCTAGATGATAATACTCATCTGGTCCCAATTAATGCTACCTCTGAAAAAGAAATCTTATTCACTGATCGACTGATGGCTGCTGGTCTTTATCAATTAAGCGGTATCCAAAACAACTTAGGTAGACAGCTAGACCTAATTTTCACTACTGACTCCGAAAACGGCGTAGTAGTTGAGAGTAGTCACCTTCTCTCTAAACTTGACAACCATCACCCTCCCTTGTTCTTATCTTTTATGTATGACAGCGCAAATCTTAAGATCGACCCCTTGACGTGTATTTCACACTAAAACGAATAATTTCAACTGTCGTTTATGCAGATCCCCTCATCCACTTCATTTCTGTTCACTATTTCCACGGTTAACGGCTGCCGAAGTCAGTTCACTTGTAAGCTATGTCGGCAACGACATCACACACTCTTACATACTGAAGAATTCGGATCGCAAATGGGTGTTAAGCAAGTTAAGCGGACGATAGGTATAGTGTTTTTGTCGGAGACAGTAAATGGGATGCAGCTAGTTATCAATCGTCTTGAAAGTTACTGCAATCAATGGAATTTGACTGTAAACCTATCGAAATCAAAGATGATGATTTTTAGAAATGGTGGTGGAAGATATACTCTCGCAACGAAAAATGGTCCTATCAGGGTGTACGCGTTGAAGTAGTGAAAGAGTATAAATACTTGGGTGTGATAATTACATCTAACCTAAGAGTGAGTATGAAAAAGCACCTCGAGGCTTATCTAGCAGTAGCTAAAATAGCCGTTTCATAAGTTTGGGGGATGCATCGACAACAAGTATATCGAGCACACTGGTATCTTGGAAGGCGATTTTTTAACATAAATATTGTACATAGGTATTTCAAGTCATTAGTCATTGTAGTTTTGATAGCTAAATTGTCAATCTAGTAGACGGCCATAAGCCAAACCATAAAAGACTTATTTAACATTGTTTGTAAATACGAACAAAAAAATTCTAAAATTATTTTAAATGTTAATAAAGTCGCTGTACTACTACTACTACTAATACTACTACCCATCAAGCACAAGTGCACCAGGATAAACATTCTACTAATAGTACGAGTATTTCTCAGCCCAGTACTTCTCAACAACACATACAGTCCACTAGAATTTACAAGTCCATTCTTTTTTTTTTTCCAAAAATAGTGAACGTGTAATTATTCTTGCAACTGCATTAATCGATATCTTTTATCTTGGTAACAAATTCTCCCTTCGTCCTCTTCGCGATCCTGAATCGGAGGCTAGTTTTATCTACGAAGATGCACAGTGCAGGCTACGACTTCCTGAAGGCTCATTCAGGCCAACATTTCAGGTATGAGCTCTGTCGTTCGTTACCACAACTTCATTAAAACTATGCTCTTTAGTCTTGAGTTCGAGGCACGTAGAGTCGTTTAACGCCGTCGTTAATGCTATTGTTTTAAAACGTCTTACAGGTAATCTACCATCTTTCGATATTAGTTACCCTTCCACCTTAGGCCCCAGTTATAGCTTTCATTGAAATGCATCATTGAAAAATTTTGATTTACAATTTTAAGACGATTAATCAAACAATATTGGCTTTAGTTGGTATCAAATTAAAGCTAATCAATTGTGTTATCTTTTTACGAAAAAAAATACTTAATTATAATTAAAAATTTTCTTTAAATCCACTTTTATTATTTCACTGATCAGTGAAATCGTTCAATGATCAGTGAAATCGTTCAATGATCAGTGAAATAATAAAAGTGGATTTAAAGAAAAGTTTTAGTCCGAATTAAGTAATTTTGTTCATAAAAAGATTACACAATTGATTAGCTTTAATTTGATACCAACTAAAGCCAATATTGTTTGATTAATCGTCTTAAAATCGTAAATCAAAATTTTCAATGATGCATTTCAATGAAAGCTATAACTGGGGCCTTAGACACAAGAATCTCAATTTTAAATTCGATGGAAGGGCTATTTGGTCACCAAAGAGAATTCCCTCCATCGCTCATGCTCCAACACCCATGCAAAGAATGAAATGCAACTGATGACTGATCTTTAGAATCCACCAAAAACTAAAGTCATCGTAAATTAGTTGGAAAAACAAACACAAGTACAATTTAGTGTTTGCAGTTAAATACAAAACATAAAATAGGAGTAGCGTCTGCATCTTGCAATTGAATATCCACCTACATATTCATGATTTATGCACCTACACAAAAGGCTCCTTAAGATAAAAATCCGCAGTGCCAGAGCCCCTCGAAGGCTCTCCCGCTTCATAAACTACCTACTTCTATAGTGGCTGAAAATACTACATTGCTATGTTGACGGATTTAGACAATTGGCAAACAAATCTTAGATAGTGATCGGGGAGGAAAAATTAAATATGGCAACCAGTCCAAAATATACAAATTGTTTTCTTTGACAAAATCTATAATAAATAGTAGATATGCCAGACTTTCGTTTTCGTCGGAACAAACAGCAAAAATATTATTGTTGTTTTGTTTATCACACCAATTTCGTTCGTTCAAATATAGCTTTTGTTTTGACGAAACACCGATAAAAACTTAAAGCTCCGTCTAAATCAATTAAGGGCACAAACCAGTTTTCATTATTGAACGATTGAAGCGCCAAAGCTTCCGTGGGATACTGGTACAACATTTTTATTAGATTTCTTGGCGCTACTATAGGAATGTATATAAATACAAAGGAATTATTTATTATTTGTCGCCACGATATTACCATAGTAACGTACCTTTTAAATATAAATCATCTTAGATTAGACAATAGAGAATGTTTGCTCATTTATGTATTTTTTTTTTTTCGATATATAGATGTCGCTCTTTTCGTTTTGTTAATAAAAAAAAAACATAAATAAATAACGAAAATAATTGTTGTACGTTTTTTAGTATAAATAATTATAACAAAAGGTATGGTCGATTTTCGACCACAAGCGATACTAGTAGACATAAATACTCCAATCGTTCGCTATTAATCGTTCTAACAAAGTCCCTGTTGCAGATTTTACGATTTAAAGCTGAACTATAATAGTCGAATTGATCCGTACGACCACGTCCGCAACAGTGCGAATGCAAAGGATTTGTATTATTCGACCATGGTTTAGGTTTAGATTTGTGGGCTGGCGGGGATTACTCCGCGCCGCACTCAGGTCAAGATTGACCCATTGTGATACCCTTCGGGGGAAAGGGGGTTTTCCCTTATCCGTAGTACCTATTCAGTCCGTTTTATTGTTAAGTAGTTACTAATTACTTACTGTGTCATTGTATACAAACCACTTTGAGGATTTGATGAAGTTCATGATTCTATCCGTAGGTGTGCTAGATAGCTCGTTCAGATTATAGAAGAAGAATTTACCAAGGTGTTTGTTCCTGGAGTGCTGGAGACCTGGGCAGTGACACAGGAAGTGGGTTGTATCTTCTATGACTCCCTCGTCACCGCAGCCTCTGCAAAGTTCTTCTTGGGTCAATCGCATTTTCTTCATATGGTGTCGTAGGGTGTTATGTCCCGTTAGGATACCTATGAGTGTAGAGAGATATTTCCGGTTATTTTGCATGATTCTCTCTGTTCTGGTTTTGCAGAAGGATGGCCATAGTGCCCTTGTGACAGCGCAAGAGTCCATGGATAACCATCTAGCGTTCGCCTCATCTGTGGCCTTTTTCCCTGCTTCTAGCTTGAGTGTGCAGAGTGGGATGTGTACAGAGGGGCATGCTTGATCTGGGGCGTTAGCCGAACCTTGTCGTGCTAGTTCATCCGCTTTCTCGTTGCCTTGGATGCCTTTGTGTCCTGGGACCCAGCATAGTAATATCTTGTGCTGTGTACCAAGAGCCTTTAGCTCTTCGCGACAGCCCTTCACAAGCTTCGATTTGATTTCTGGGGCAGTTAAGGCTTTTATAGCTGCCTGGCTGTCGATAAAGAAGGTAATACCTTCCGGGGGTATTATCTTTAACGCAGTCTCACGGACAGCTCTTGTCACTGCCATGACTTCCGCTTGGAATACACTGCAATGGTCTGGAAGGCGTAATGATGTTGAGATACCCAGTGGTTCAGAGTAGATACCTGATCCTACCCCGTTGTCCATTTTTGATCCATCTGTGTACACAGGAATCGATAACGGGTTGGGTGTAGGTCCATCATTCCAAATTTCCCTGCTGGGATAGGCGCTCGAGTAGGGTGTGGTGAAATCTAAAAACGGCGTGATGTAATCCGTGGTAGGTACATTGCCAAAGTATTTCTGTAGGATCATTGAGTGACCCCCTTCTCCGTGTTTCCAATCAGTTGATTGGCTGATTCGAATGGCACTTGTTGCTGCCGTTGATTGTACAAAGATATCTAGCGGAAGCAGATTTAGGATAGCCTCAAGTCCGGCGGTAGGAGTCGACATCATCGCGCTAGTGGCTCCGATGCACGCTAGTCTTTGAACTTTTGTAAGGGACTTCAAGTATGTAGCCTTTTTTGTAGCTGGCCACCATACAAGACTGCCATATTTCAGTATCGGTCTTACGATAGCTGTGTACAACCAGAGTTTAATCTTGGGAGATGGCCCCCATGTTTTCCCAAATATTTAGCTACAAGTGTAGAATGCTATTGTAGCTTTCTTGATTCTTTCATCTGTGTTCTTTTTCCAATTAAGTTTCTTATCTAGTATTAATCCCAGGTATTTGGCGCTGTCGGATATTCTGAGGGGTGTACCGCCAACAGAAGGCATGACAAACTGCGGAATTTTCCTTTTATTAGTGAATAATACTAGTTCAGTCTTCTGGGGATTGACTGAAAGACCGCATTTTCTGGTCCAGGAGTCAAGGATGGAGAGGGCTCCATTTAGTTGCTCGGTCAGCGTTGGCAGAAATTTGCCGGTTGCCATTAGTACAACGTCGTCGGCGTAGGCGGTTATTTTTAAGCCAGTGTGTCTAAGTTGCATGAGTGCCTCGTTTAAGACAATAACCCAGAGTAGTGGGGAGATAACCCCTCCCTGAGGTGTTCCTCTTGATGCATAGGCTTCAAGTCTGGAACCCCCCAGTTCTGCTACTAGGTGTCTAGCCTTGAGTGCATTGACAATCCAGTTGACCACAGTGGTGTTAATGTTTAGTCCATGTAGTGTCCTGCATATGGTGTCCGTATTGACATTATTGAAAGCTCCCTCAATGTCTAGGAATGCCGCTAAGGTGTACTCTTTTATTCTTAAAGATTTTTCTATTACTCTTACAACACAGTGCAGCGCGGTCTCTACGCTTTTACCTTTAGTGTAAGCGTGTTGTGCTTGATATAGATCGTCCGGGCGTAAGTTGCTGCGGATGTATATATCTATTAATCTTTCTAAGGTCTTAAGTATGAAGGAGGTGAGGCTTATTGGCCTAAAGTCTTTGGCATTAACATGGGTTGCCTTGCCAGCTTTGGGAATGAAGATAACTTTCACCTCCCTCCATATTTTCGGTATGTATCCATGAGTTAAGCTGCCAATGTACAGTTCCTTAAGTGCTGGAGTGATAGTGTCGGCAGTTTTCTGCAGCATGATAGGAAAAATTCCGTCGGGTCCTGGGGACCTGAAGGGAGCGAAAGAACGGATAGCCCATTCTATTCTATCTTCTGTAATCAAGTCCGCCGGAGGACTCATTTGTACATTGCTTAGGGTGTGTGCATTGTCATACGGCTGGCTGGTACAGCCGGGAAAGTGTGTTTTCAGCAGCGTCATTAGAGATTCTGAACAAGATTCAGTCCAGATGCCGTTGGAGTCTTTGAGAGATCCTAGAGCTCTTGGTTCTCTGGTTAGGACTTTTCTTAGTCTAGCGGTTTCTGTTGTGCCTTGTAGCTCATCACAGAACTTTTGCCACGATTGGCGTTTTGATTTCTGGGTTTCGTTTTTAAAAATTCTTTGGCTGGCCTTGTATCTTTCCCAGTCATCGATCATTTTGGTTCTGTTTGCTATGTTCAAGAGCCTCCTTGTGTCCTTTCTGATAGCAGAAAGTTTCTTATTCCACCATGGAGGTGATATTCGAGCTCTTTGTTTTACCACTGGACAGATTTTCGCAAAAACATCATTAAAAATGCTAATCCTCCGGGCAGTTAATTCTTTCTTCTTGCAAGAGGGTTTTTCTTTTCTCAACCTCATTACTGAAGAGTTTCCAGTCAACCTTTTTGGGGTTCCTATATGGCTTGGGCGTTTCCGCTACGTAGCTTACGCAAAATTCGATTAGTCTATGATCCGAGTAGGAATCATCTATAAGTACATGCCAGTTTGTTACATTTAGAGTGTCAGAGTTACTGCAGAGTGTTATGTCTAAAACCTCCTGTCTGTTCCTAATAACAAATGTTGGTTCTGTACCCCTATTGGCTACCAAAAGGTTGTTTTCTATAATGAATTCAAAAATTGACTCACCTCGAGTGTTGATGTCTCCACTGCCCCATTGTACATGATGCGCATTGGCATCGCATCCCAGCAACAGGTCCCATCCTTCTTGTTCCGCTTTGTGGACCAGTGTGTGGGTTAGAGGATCAGGTGGTTCTGCGGCTTCGTACGGCATGTAGACGGCTGATAAGATCAGTGGGGGGAGTCCCCTCCGTTCAAGGCGTACGGTGGTCTGGTCTAAGTTACTGTAGGTAGATAGAAGTAATAAGTTAATATTTTTCTTAGCTACAATACAAGTTCTGTTCTTACTGTCCGCGCTTTGCAGTTCAGTGTGGTAGATTGCCAAGTCTTTATGACCTAGCCCACAAATTTTGCCACGGGATATCCATGGCTCTTGAACCAAGGCGATGTCTATGTTTCTTTCACCTAGGATATAAACGAGGTTAGAGCTAGCTGCTATGCTATGGTGTAGGTTAATTTGGACTATTTTCATATTTTTCTTACCATGTTAACCACCTCCTTCGCTTTATCCGTTCTTTCCGTGTAGGGTCGAACCTTGCACCGGGTGATTCCAGTGCGGACTTTATTGTTGAATTTCCTAAGCAATGGCATGGATTTATGGCTCAGCAGGACCACGATCTCAGTGCCAGTTTCAGAATGTTCGCCTGTCTCAAGCACTCTCCAGTTCTCACTACAGAGTTCTGGGTTTAGGTGTCGGAGATTTCTCTCTATCCTCTCTCTGGGAATATGAGGGCCTGGCATCGAGATGATACCTTTCGGTCTGGTGAACTCAAGCAGGTCCTTCTTTGCGACAAGTCGCAAGTCGGCATTAGCCCATGGAGCCTGTGTGTTCGCTACGAATTCTTTCAGCCAGTTTAGCGTGAATTCGTCGTCGCATGACAGGAGTTTGAAGCCTTTGAAGGTCATAAGCTGCTCAAAGTGGGGGGATTTTTCTCTTTGTTAACGATGGAGTCATTAACACCATCCAGAATGCGCATCTCAATGAGTCTCCATTGGTCGTTGCTTAGTCTTCGATCAGGCTTGTTGAAGTCTACGATCGCCGCTTGGAGGTTGATCCTTACGGACACAGCCAGCCTGGCTTTTTGGCTTTTTTGCTAGCTGTTCTCGTGGACGGCGATATGGTTTCATCTTGCCTGCCTCTTTTTGTGTTAGCCGCGGGTGTTATTTTGTCGTCCTCGTTTGTGTTGTTTGTCGGTCGCTTTAGTCTGTCCGAGACTGAGGTGGATGGCATAAGGCTTTCCCTCCTCATCCCAAACGTTCTGCCAGCCGTTTGCCTTGTCGTTCCTATGGAGTGTCCTCTAGCGTTCCCTCCCGTTTTAGGGCTCAATCCAATCGAGCCGGGGCAGGGTTTTGCTCCCTTCTCCCGAGCGGTTGGAAACAACCTGGTTCTAATCGCCGCTGAGGTGGATGGCAAGAGGCTTTCCGACCTACAAGCAATTAGTTCCATGTCGGTGCCCTTAGTAAGTCGGTCATGTTGGTCTTGGACTTTTTTGGAGCCGCCGGCAACCGGCTCGGATTCAGGTGAAGTCGAGTCGATTGTCGGTCGAAGTCCCTCAACAACCGAGGCGGGGAGCGAACGGCTACCCGCTCTTGTTGTGAGAGGTCTTCTATCCAGTTGTCCACGTTTGTTTGTGTTCTCCCTAGTGGACCCCGCGAATTTGAGCGTGTACTTGGCTCTGTCCAGAGCCGCCCTTTCCTTGTCCGTGAGGGACTTCGGATCACGCTTGTTCATTCGCCGAATTAGCCGAATGGCATTACGTCTTCTGTTGCGTATCGGTGTCATTCTATTGTCGTCCCTGGTTTTATTTAGCGTGGATGCGGGAGGGTTTATGCCCTGACCCTTATCAGTGCTGACTACTGTCGCAAAACTGTCCTTAGTAGAGTTCCCCATATCCATCGGACTGCTTTCACTTGGCGTTACAGATCCCTGCAGCTTCCCTTCGAGAGAGTAGCAGAGGCTTGTCTCCTTCGGGTCGGCTACTGTCGTCCTGGAACTGCTGTCACGAGGTGTGTCCTCACTCGGCTGCGGGACGGCCCCGGCAAGCTTTGAGGATGGTGAATCTCTGGTAGGATTCAGCGACGCTGATGTTATTGGTTTTTGCTCCGGGCTCCCCGATCCGATCGCCATGGATCCAGACTGGCGAAGGCTTGTCGTAGATCCAGGCGGTCCCATCAGAGTGCCCCCACATGATCCGTCCCCGGGCGCCGAACCCGCCGTGGTGCCATCCATAGGCGTATCCCTCGACGAGGCCTGCTCCCGGAGGTAGGCCCTTGCATTATGGAGTTATGGAGTCTTTTCCTGTCGTTTTCAGACAGTTCGTCCCATTTTTTCGTTCCCAGTCTCTTGATGGTGAGTTTGCAGTTTTTCGACCGCTTTGAGCTGGTTGAAATATGGGAGAGGGAAGAGCTGGCAATGGAGCACGTGTCGCTTGACTCCAAAAGAAGTTTTTCCAGAGTAGCATCTAGTACCCCGACGCTTTCACCGTCCGATATGGGAAGGATACCCTCCTCCATACTTTCTCCCATTTCCCGATCGGTTGTTTTTAAAATTGAAGTGCCCGATTCGATAACACTTTTTGGAGTATTTTTTTTGTTGTTTTTAATTTTTGAAGAGTTCATTTAGGTCCCACGAGTAAGGGGGAAGAAGATGTCCGCTTGCACTCACCCCCTGTATGCAAGTAAGAGGAATTTTATTAAAACTGGAGGTCCCCAAGTATCCAGAGTTTGCGCTATCGACTGAGCACCCCCTCAGCCACGCAGGCCTCGTCGCGTCGTTCCTTGCCTTGGGATCTCCTGTCCGAAGAAAATCCCGCCTTTCGACGAGCTGCTACACGGGAAAACATCTGACTGAGACGCAAGACAGATGTGGTTTTCTCTCTCAGCAAGTCTCGGGCGAGCTTTCTAGGAGATGATGTTGGTTGGTCCGCGATAGGGCTTTTACCGCGAGAGATGCCGCTATGACCCTAAAACCTCGGATGGCGAACGTATCGTACCGAGGTCCCCCTATCCGCCACCTGGGGTCGCGCCTGGTAGGGAACCACCCCCCAGGATTATTCGACCATAATGACCCTTGGCTCTGTTTCGTTAAGTTTTCTGTCACTTGCGAAAGAACGATCTTATTTGCACTTTTGTATGAAAACTTGACAGTCAGCTGTGCAGTCTGCAGTGTTTTGTATTTGCAAGAAAAAATAATTTCTTCCAATCAAAAAATGGCTTCCGTAGAGGATTATGAATTTCTGTCCGAGCTTATAAATTTATAATAATAATAATAATAATAATAACTAGGTTCGCCCAGTGCTCGAAAATCGACCACACATTTTTTTTTATATCATTACTATATAGATAAATAAAATTGGTGTAGCTCTGTTTGATTTGAAGCGAATTTAAATGTCTGTCTTTAAATAAAAAAATCTTAAAAATTACTGATCGTAGGTAGGTATTCGTGTCAGTTCTGGAATAGATAGTAACTAACTATTAACAAATATTGTTCTTAACTTCTATAACGTTGAAAAAACAAAAATAGCACTGAAATGAAACAAATTGCATTAATTTTTTTTTTATGCTGTACTTTTGTATTTCTTATTCAATCCGTAAAGCTATCAATTAAACTATTATCATCATTATCGCCGTATGGTACGGCTTCGCGACGTAACAAATAATCAACTCTATTTCTTTCCCTCTCACGCCTACCCGTCAAAGTTCTTTGCCGAGGCATATCTACCTAATATTCCATCGAAAAAAAAGAAATCAATAAATAAGCATTCACAATAAATAAACTCTTATAAATTGTATAAAAAAAGAAATCAAAATGACTTACCAAAGAATAGGTAATAATTGGCCAAAACCAGGATCAGAGCACAGTGAAACCACAATTATTGTAGGATGGCTATCTAATAATTCGTGTAGGATACAACCGACTTCGAATAACCGGAAGCCAAATCAGACTAATGCAACCACACCTGCGCATAACTTCTCTCCCTCATTCGCTTAACACAAACGAACACGACACACTTCGGGCAACATTATGATTACCTCTAACTTATAAGAGACAGAGTAGGTATACGTATCCAATCCAATCACCAATACGCGTGCGCATATTCCCTTCTCTTCTTAATTCGCTTAACGCACACCATTCACCCCTCACTATGTTACACCTACATTAGAGTTATACGCATACGCATATAGAAACGTTCTCTGTGTATGATTCTCTTTTTTTAATTTCTGATTCATACGAGTACAATAGAAGGAGACAGTCACAGGACTTCGACTGAGCGAAAGAAAAATGTGACTTATCCAATTAGGTACCCATACCCACCCCTGCGCATATACTTTTCTCTATTATTATTACCTATTTTGCAATAACTTTTTTGAAATTATAATTCTTTTCGACCGATCTATGAGCTGTACGCTTCAATTTGGTAAAAAAAAATTCAATTTTACTTCATTAAATAGGGTAAATATGTTCTGAAAGAAATTGGGTCGGCGATTAATATAGTGGATTTTTGGCGCAACAGGTCCGTAGGGACCCTAGGCCTAGCCTCTCGCAACCATTCGTTTTGTGTGAGTTTTCATTTTTGGAACGAATGGAAGGGATCTACAATTTTATGCCGATTCCAAACGGCTAATTATTGAGAAGCTCTTTCATGACAGTTAATACTCTCGGATGTTTGTCAAAAGTTCGCGAGAGGTGGCGCAGTGAAAAAACCCTGAGTTGGAAACTGGGTTTTTGCGGGATGCGAACCTGAACCCCTCGGTTAGTAGTCCAACACACTAACCACTAAGCCACTGTGCAGGAAAATAAATTATTATATGCATATATGTAGAATTCGATTTTATTTAAATTGAATTATTATAATAGTTTTAGGAATTCAGAAAAAATTTAACAATAAAGAAAATAATGGTGAGAAAAAAGTAATTGGCAAAAAAATGATTAATGATCGGCACAAGTCCCCGTCGTACGTCGTGTTCGTTCTTTCGCCGCTCGTCTTCGACTGCGCTCGTCTCCTCGAAAAAAAAAACAGAGTCCGTTTATCAATCAGTTCTAGTATATGCGTTAGGTTGGCGTGGAGAGTTTAATTACAGGGTGGACATGAATCCCACAGATCGGCCATCCTGCGTACAAGCTGTCCCTAGCGCACTGTATAAAAGAAAGAAAAGAAAGTAAATTAATTAGTGCTCTCCTCGTCAGATGACGAGTTCAAATCAAAGTCAGTCTGACGCCACTTCTTCATCATATCGGCGCTACTGGTCGTAATGGTTGGTCCCTCATGGTCGCCTACTTTTTCTACCTGGTACCGCTCATGATTGCCCACAGTTGTTATTTTATATGGGCCTAGAAATTTTCCAGCTATCTTCAAATTTGGCCCAAATTGAGTTCGCCGAATCGCTACCAAGTCCCCTTCGTTGTATTTTTCGGCTGGACGTCTCTTATGGTTGAACGTTCGTTGATTTTCTTCTTGGATTTCTGCTATAGCATTTCTGGCCTGCTGCCGAGCCTCCTCTCGTTCACTGCTAAAAACATCTCTTATCTCCGTATCAATCAAGCTGGATAGCTCAGGATCTGTATCGTTCTTCATCCGGATACCGAACATCAGCTCAAAGGGAGTGGTTTTGATGCTGCGCTGCCAAGTAGTAGTTGATGCATCTTTGGAGTTTACTGCAATGCGTGTACCATTTCCTGGAATTGTCCGCCGATAATTTGGCAAGAACTGAAATTATTATGCGGTTTATCCGCTCCACTTGTCCGTTTCCTCTTGGTACGCCTGTCGTAATCAGCAGATGTTCTATTTGTCCTGCTTTACAATAGTCAGCGAACAAGTTACTCGTAAAAGCAGATCCTCGGTCTGATATACATACAAATGTCCCGTATTTCTATTTTAGTCCCGTATTTGTCCCGTATGAACATAATTTTTTTTTTTTTTGTAATATTTTTTTATCTATTTTACAAAATTAACCATTTCATGATCACTAATAAAGTGCAAATAGCCCCTTAATAATCACAAGGGAAAATACTACAAGAATTATACATCTATTACTACCATGTTGGCATACCCGCTGGACAGAATTTGTAAAATAATTTAATACGTTTTTTTTTTTTGTTCTTTTTGGTCATTTGTGTGCTGTTATATATTTTTGTTTGTCCCGGGTTTCGCTCTTGAAAATATGGTCACCGTACGTATACACTATACTCTAGCAAATTTTTAATGAGTCGGATATTCTCGTCGTCATCTTGTGCCTTGATGATTCTGGAAAGGAACTCACCCTTGACAACGGATACTGCGTTTCTGCTGAGTGCATCTACATGGCGCATTCTTGTGGCATTGCGATGCTCCAAGACGAAGTCAAATTCCTGTGTTACCAAGACCCAACGGCAATTCGTGGAGAAAATTCCTTCCTCTCCATAGTTCCTTTAAACGCGGCGCAATCAGTGACGATTTTGAAATGGAGTCCGAGGAGATAATGTCGAAACTTCTTTAAGGCCATGACAACCGCCAGGGCCTCCAGCTCATAACTACTATAGTTTTGTTCCGCGGCTGAAGTCTTCTTACTGAAAAAAGAAACAGGGAAAAAATCATTATTTTCTTTTTGAAGAAGAATGGCTCCTAAACCCCATTTCGAAGCATCTGTATGAAGCTCAGTTTCTGCATCCGGGCGATATAATTTAAGGACTGGCGCTGTTGTCAATATATTTTTAAGCTCCTCGAACGCTGTCATTTCCTTAGGTCCGAATCGGAATTTTACATCTTACTTCAGAAGGTTTGTTAGTGGCAACGCAATACTGGAGTACCCTGGAACGAACTTCCTGAAGTATCCAGTAAGTCCCAAAAAGCTTTGTACCTTCGATACGCTCCTCGGCTGTGGAAACTTCCTAATAGCACAGATTTTTCCCTCCGACGGTTTAACACCACCATTTTCTATCCGAAATCCCTCTATTGCACTGCATAAAAATTGGCACTTTTTCCACCGAAAAATAAGTCCAAACTCACTGGCGACGGCCAATACTCGCTTGAGGTTCACCACTGCTTCGTCGTAGTAATTTCCCAGTATTACAATGTCGTCCATATAGAGCAGCATAATTTTTTGTAGCAGCAAATCGTGGAATACTCGAGAGATATGATGTTGGAATACAGGTGGCGAAGTGCAGAGCCCAAAGGGAACACGATTGAACTCGAATTGTCCTCCCGGTGTGACGAAAGAAGTATATTTACGGCTTTCCTGGCTCACGGGTACATGGAAGAACCCATTCTCCAAATCAATTGTCGAAAAAACTCTTGAAGAACCAAGTTGATCTATTTGGTCGTCGATAAGTGGTATTGGAAAACGGTCACGAACAATGAGTTTATTTAAACAGCGATAATCCACACAAAGTCTTTTGCTACCATCCTTCTTATTCGCGAGTACTATCGGGGATGAGTATTCGGAGTTGCTTGGTCGAATGATACCCTTCTCGAGCCATTCCTCAATTTGGCTTTGTACCATGTCTTTTTCCAAAGGGGCAAGCCTCCTTGGACGCTGTGCAATGGGAATTTCGTTCTTCAAAACTATTTTCATCTCTACGTTAGTCGTTTTTGATTTGGATGGTTCGTAGTTGGCAACTATGTCTTCCACTACGTCTCTGTACAATGGGTTGCCTACACAAAGCTCTGTCCTTTCGTTGCTTATTTGAAAGCAGCTCCTTAGATCAGGCTCCATTTGTTCAATGTGTACGCCGTCTTTACCAAGGGTGATTCGCGTTCCTCGTAGAATGTCCTTACCTATCAAGAGATCGTGTTTTAAAGACTTTGATGATACTACATAAATCTTGGTTCGGTAGGTAATGCCATCTATTTCAATAGCCGCATTGAAATACCCATATGGTTTTGTGCACTCTTCAGAGAGACCGCGAAAGACTTGGCTATCGCTTTCTAATATAGGCGATCCTATGTTAAAATACTTAGCCGAACCCATTACCGTCACGTTACTGCCTGTATCAATTCTCGCTCTGACTTCCACACCATGCACCAGAACCGTCTTCACTTCCAACTCACTGATGTTCGTTTCCACAAAATTAACGGTCTTAGCATTTTCTTTTCGCAACGGACAGTTGGCTGAGAGATGACCAAAACCCTCACAGTTAAAGCACTTTGGGCCTTTAGCTTTAAATTCGCATACTTTACTCTTAAGGCCCGTTAACCCACAGTTGAAACAACGAATTTTTCCGCTAACAGAAATTTCTCTTGCCCTAGGTTTCACTAACTGAGGATTCGGCTGATGATGATGGGATGAGTGCGGCTTCAATTAACTACGGAAACGTTCGTATTCCAGCAGCTTTGCTCTAAAATTATTCATCGATTGCGCACCATATAGCACTGCCTTATTTGAAGGAAAATCATCGATACCATCTACAATATATTGTATTACGGATAGATCATCTACGCCGCCTTTGGCGCCTACTTCCCGCATCGAGAACAGATACTCCGTTAAGCTTTCACCTTTCGCTTGCTTTTTTGCCGCCAATCGCTTATGAACATCCGCACTAGTCATACCACTCCCAAATTCATTTAAGAGCAAAATCTTTAAGTCCGTCCATTTCGTAATAGTCGGTTTCGTTCGCATAGCCATTTTCGCCGTCCCGACCAACAACCGTTTAGCAAACAGTATCTCTCTTGTTTCATCCCATTTCATTAGAGCAGATACAGTTTCAAACTCGTCGACCCATGAACCCACGTCACCTTCGCCACTGAAATACGAAACGGCATTAAGAGCGTCTTCAAAAGAACCAATACTTGCCCGTTTGGCATGACCTTTTAACTCCTCCACTTCTGTACGCAGTAAAGAACATTCCAACTCAATACTCGGAGTAGCATTTTTGGGGGGCAAAGGTGACTTGGTTCTAGCTTCGTTTTCATCATCCTGTATGTCATCTAACCTCTCGTGATGCGCCGCATCTTCACTTGCCTTATCGCCTATTCGTTTACCGCCCTCTCGGTCCACCTCTTCATTTGGCAACAATCTAGAATTTCGTCGTTGCATAGATCGCCACCACTCGTTCTTGGAAGACCCAATTCAAGTTATCGTCGTTTTAAATCGACTTCCCGCTGCACGAGTGCCTCAAACATTTCAGAAAAATCAGCCCCCGAAGATACAGCTGTACTATTCATTCGTTTGCCACGTTTGCCCACCATCGCCAATCAACAACAAAAAATATCCAAAAAGAAATGACCAGTGCCCGTGCTTCGTCGATTATGATAATCATGCAAAAAAAAAAAGTACAGCTCACGTATGGCGAGTTTTCGTTGTACTGTTCTTCTTATATATAAAAATAGCGTTTTCCGATAGACGACGCGAAGATGTACGATTGATGTACGTAATCGTTTGGACGATTTTACGCGCGAGTGGATTTAATTGGAATTTATTTTAATCGAAAAATTGCTTTTGGGATAGTTAATTACGAAAAAGAAGTTCCGAACTGCAACCCGTCGCGGACACACGTGTGTGCAGCCGTAGCATTCTCCCCCTTAGTCGCGCAAACAACACCCAAAAACAAAAAAACCAACAAAAAAAAAGCGAAGATCATAACACTGATCTTCTGCCGCGCAAATCCATTCTGAGTGCAGTGCCAGTGAAGTGTTGTGGAAAAGAAAAAAAAAGAGGAAAAAAAAAAACCATTAGCGTGGGCGATTCCCTCCTCCCCTATTCCAACTCGCTTGCTGTTGCACTTTCTTGGTCTTTGCAATCGCCGGCCGCCAACGTACAAGCGATTGTGCTTGTACTGTTGTACATAAGGCAATTGCAATGAGTGGGGGAGAGCAACATCTGGCGGATAGCGGGTTGTGTGTGAAAGTTTTTGTTGGTGGACCAAAGCAAATTGTCATACGGGCATAACACCTATGACAGTTTGATTTGAGAATCTAACATTGGATTTTCACTTCACAGCCCTGCTTAGAAGCGTCGGAGTTGTGTTTTTTGGTGTCTGCTTTTTGTATTGATGGGAAATTTTAGGGTTGACATGTGCAACATTCGTGGGCTACGATCGAATCTCTTCTCGGTGTACGTCCACGTTGCTAAATATAAACCAGCTGTTTTGGCGCTGAGCGAGACTCAGGTGGGTGTAAATTCTGATAAATCGGAGTTTGATCTACCTGGGTATCGTTTAGTGCCTTTATTCTTTCTTCACCGCGGTCTCGCCATCTACGTACGTGATGATATTGCCTACCAAACTCCAGGTTCTTATGGCCAATGTTCCAATCCGGAATTTAATTTCATATGGCTGAAATTCCACATCCGTAGGCAAATCATTCACTATTGTTTTATCTACAGAAGCCCTAATCTAGATAGCAACTCGACTTTTAACGAGTTTGATGCGCTGTCTGACTCCATTACAAGAATTGTCTCCCTGTATCCTAATACTGAAATTGTCATTGCGGGCGATTTCAATATTCACAATTCTAACTGGCTTCGACATACTGGACAGACAACACCCGAAGGAATTTATGTTCAGATCTTCGCTGAGGTAAATCAATTAACCCAGCTTGTAAATGAGCCAACACGCGTACCAGATATTGACGGTCAGAATGCCAACACTCTGGACTTGTTTCTTACCTCCCACCCTGATAAATACTCTCTAGAAGTATTATCGCCTTTAGACTCGTCGGACCACTGCATCATATCAGCTAATTTCTCGTACT
Organism: Cheilosia vernalis; assembly: GCA_949126925.1. Lineage (NCBI taxonomy): Eukaryota > Metazoa > Arthropoda > Insecta > Diptera > Syrphidae > Cheilosia > Cheilosia vernalis. Next base: position 51,405,171 of record OX421358.1, read on the forward strand.
CCAACCACACAGTTAAAGAAAAATCTCCGAAAAGAACCGTATGGCAATACGTGAAAGCCAACTGGAGCGGACTTAACAGCTTCTTTAAGAGTTTTAACTGGTCGTTATGCTTCCTCGATAACGACGTGGATGCCGCCGCTGATATGGTGTCCAGTATTATCACCTTAGGTATGAAATCCTTTATTCCTAACAGGATAAAAAGTATCATACCGAAAGAAAATGCGTGGTACGACTCGAGCTGTAAAGAGCCTATCAGACAAAAGGAGTTAAGTTATCGGTCATATAAGGCCAACCCATCTGAGGAAAACCGAAAAAAGTTCAAGCGAGCCAGAAATGACTGCAATACAATTATCAAGCGTGTTAAATTCTCGTATGACCAAAAGTTGAGGCAAAAAATACTACAATGTCCCAAGGGTAGTAAAAACTTTTGGTCTTTTGTAAAAAATATAAAGAATTCGGTCTCATCTTCGATCCCAACGCTCATTTACAATGACATTCCAGCTGTCAACTCTTTAGACAAAGCGAATCTGCTTGCTGCACATTTTGCAGCCAGCTCAATGCTACCAGATTGCGCTTTGCCTCTACCTGTACTTGAGAGCGTCGAATGCACCATGGGACAAATCCATTTTCGCACTCGTACAGTGGCAAGAGTACTTAATGATCTCAACATAAATAAATCCGCTGGTCCAGATTGTATTTCCCCAATTGTTCTGAAGAGGTGTTCTTCTACGCTGGCAAAACCACTGCGTAAGCTTTTCCATCTGTCCTATTCTTCTGGACTCTTCCCGAGAAGGTGGAAAACAGCATTTGTCCAGCCCGTCCCCAAAAAAGGCGAATCTTCTTCTCCCACCAACTACCGACCCATAGCACTTACATCCATTCTTTCTAAGGTCATGGAAACGCTGATAAATCGTCAGCTCATGAAATATCTTGAATCACGAAAACTCATTAATGACCGGCAGTATGGTTTTCGTGGCAACAGTTCCACTGGTGATTTGATGGCTTATCTCACCGAAATGTGGAACCAATCTCTACATCACTCTGGTGAAACGAAGATTGTTGCGCTTGATATTTCAAAGGCATTTGACAGAGTTTGGCACCAAGCTCTTTTATCGAAAATGCGTGCATATGGGATCGATGCGTCTCTTCTTCAATGGATTAGAAACTACCTCTCTGGCCGTTCAATTCAAGTTGTATTGGATGGCTTCAAGTCTGAAATTCACCATATAAATGCTGGTGTTCCCCAAGGCTCCGTTTTGTCTCCGACTCTCTTTCTCATTTTCATAAATGATCTCCTGTCTGTAACTTCTAATCCAATCCACTCCTTCGCCGATGACAGCACCCTCAGCTTCTCATATTCATTCCAAGACTCACGTCCCTGCTCTTCGGCCGTAGAACTGGAACGGCAACGTATGTTAAGCTCATTAAATTCCGATCTCGACAGCATTATAAAATGGGGTTTAGCCAATAGAGTGGAATTTAATGCTTCCAAAACACAATGCTGTCTGCTGTCATTAAAGCGGAACCAGAATCCTCAGCCATTATCCATGAATGGCACTTGCATCGCCGAAACCGAAAGACTTTCCATTCTCGGTATGTGTGTCCATGACAAACTCCGTTGGAATGACCACATACACGAAGTCGCCAAGAACGCTGCGAAATGTCTAGGTTTCCTCAAACGGTGCAAGAAATATTTTACCCCTTCTGATCTGGCTGACAAGGCGTTCATTCGCCCCAAACTTGAGTATAACTCTCATATCTGGTCTGGTGCGCCCAAAACCTCATTGCACCTGCTGGATAGGATACAGAATCGTGCTTTAAAACTTATTGGAGACACAAATGTAGCGAACTCTATAAATTCGCTCGAACATCGCAGAAATGTAACATGTCTCTCATTGTTTTATCGCTATTTCTATAAACAGTGCTCAAGCGAAATCGCCAGCTGCATTCCACCCCTTCAACAGTTCAACCGCAATACTCGACAAGCCAGGAATGCCCATCAGTTTACCCTCCAGCCTACTTTCGGTCGTACTATGAAATATAGAGATTCTTTCATAAGCCGTACAATACGAATGTGGAATGCCTTGCCCAGCTCGGTCTTTCCCCCTCGGTGCAATTTGCAGACATTTAAAACCAATGTGCATCGGAATCTCCTATCTTCTCTATCCCAATTTCCTTAACGCCCGCGCTGTGTACTTCAAACTACACCATAAGAGTAGTCATAACCTCTTTAGCGCGTGTTTATTATAAAAAAAAAAAAAAAAATCCCGGACGAGCCCCCATGTAGAATTCGATTTTATTTAAATTGAATTATTATAATAGTTTTAGGAATTCAGAAAAAATTTAACAATAAAGAAAATAATGGTGAGAAAAAAGTAATTGGCAAAAAAATGATTAATGATCGGCACAAGTCCCCATCGTACGTCGTGTTCGCTCTTTCGCCGCTCGTCTTCGACTGCGCTCGTCTCCTCGAAAAAAAACCAGAGTCCGTTTATCAATCAGTTTTAGTATATGCGTTAGGTTGGCGTGGAGAGTTTAATTACAGGGTGGACATGAATCCCACATATATGAGGGATGCATTTTATTTTAATCGACAAAAAGAGAAAACGCGTGGGTAAAATAGGCAGGCAAACAAATAGAACAAGTTCTGAATGCAAGGCAAAATGGACCCACCTAAGGGAAAAATTCGGTCGCGAATTTCGAAAACAGGAGAGGCCGCCTGGAAGCGGAAACTGCGAGGATATTGAGTGGGCACGGTAAATTGTGTATACCTACTAAACTCTATGTGGAAACTAAACTAATGATACCTACATATTTTGTTTTTGTCATAGAACGCGATGCAACGAGCTAGTGGAATATGCGGATGACTTAAACTCTGAACTTCTTTACGAACACAGTGAGGAGTGCAGTGGTTTGGATCAATACTACGCGGAAGAATCAAATATTTAATACTAACTTCTCCCGCAAAAAAGCGAAAGACGGTTGTTAATGACCTCTGCGACCAATTTGGATCAGTAATTGGAAAGATGGAAGAGCGTTTCTCAAGAACACCGCATGTCGCAGTAGATAACAGCGACGTACTTTTCATACATGATGAATATATGATGAATGATCTGACATCATCTGCCAATGATGCTGAAGGAGCATTTATTTTGAAAAGTTATGGAAAAACGAAGGGAACTGAATAATGCTAATTTTCAGTTCCCTGTTATAACTAAATACCTCAATAACTACATGCCTACAATGAAGTACAAATTTTTGTTTCTAGGAATGCATATCATTTTATGTTTTGTTATTAATAATATTTATTCAATAAAAAGTACCAAAATATATTCTTAATTTTCTGTTAAATATTCACGAAGGATATTTCGTGTGGTAGTTGATTGTCTTCCTCCATACTGGTGAATAAAAGCTGATAGACTAATTGAGGGCATGTTGCTTCGCACTTCACTTCGCCACAATCCATCATGATGTTGGTCATCCGAATCTACCCAATCAACGTAATTGTTAGGTCGATATGAAGCATTGGGTTTGTTTCTCATGAGATAATTATGTAACACAACGCAGACTAAAATAATTTTCTCTGCATTTTCAGGAAACATAATGCAGTGTCGTGAGCAATATCCGCCAACGTGAGACAAGAATCCCAAAGCTATTTTCAATGGTACAAGCTCTCGGCAGACGTTTATTGAAATTTTCCTTCTCTGGTTGCAACAGTGTACCTGAATATGGCCGCATAAGGTTTAATCCCAAAGGAAAATCTGCATCAGCAACAAAATAGTGAGGGATTCTTGTCTGCGTGTTTGGCAAGTTTTTAAGGACAGGAATTGGAAGGTTACTGCCCCAAAGCCTCTTTCCAAACCGACTTGCTTGAAGAACACCTGCAAAGGACTTAAAAAAAATAATTCAGATGCAACTGCAAACATATTAAAATGCATTTCTTACCGCCATCACTTTGACTCCCATATGCGCCAACATCTATGTAAGTAAACTGATATTTAGCATCGAAAACTGCCATCAAAACGATGCCAAAATGTTTTTTATAACAAAAGAATTGACTTCCACTTTTAAGTGGACATCTGATAGCAATATGCTTGCCATCAATTGCGCCGATACAGTTGGGAATATTCCACATGTTCCAAAAATCTGACGAGATCTGCTTGAAATCGTGGGCGTTTGGTTCAGACATATAGATGGGGAAGATGATTTTCCACAGCATTTCTGCTGTCGCTAATATAATAGACCGAACAGTTTCTTTTCCCAGCTTAAAGGACCATGCCAGCGACCGTATGGATGTTCCTTGTGATAAATAGCTTGTAAAAAAAAAACAATTACAGTCGAACTTCGATAACTCGAACCACCACTTGCCACAAAAAAAAATTCTAGTTATCAAGACTTCGAGTTATCAAGTAAAATACAAAATTGATTCTCTAAACAACTAACAATATCTACACACTCCACTGTTTATACGAATCTTCAACTGTGTTTTGTTTTGTCTTCCTCTTATTTTTTTCAATAATTCAAAAAAATATACCATCCTGGAAGATATTTGAAAATGTTTACTCACACGTACGAAAATTACGATTTTCTACACGGTATGTATAAGAAACATTCAAACTCAGTGCCCCCGAAAGCGATGCATTATAAAACGAACTTGTTAAAACACGCAGAATTAGGGAATTCCCCTTCAGAATTTGGGATTTCCCCCTTTAGAATTCGACTTATCGAAGGTGACGCCAAATAATCTCTTCGAGTTATCAAGCTGTAGGGTGGCGTCAGTGTACATGCCCAACGATGACGACACACCAGTCCCCCCCGAATGGGTAAAGGCGCTAGTAACGGCGTCAGAACAAGGTAAGAAAAACTTAGTCTTAGGCTGCGATGCTAACGCCCATCATACTATTTGGGGTAGCTCCAATATTAATGCTAGAGGTGAGGCTTTGTTCGATTATCTTCTTTGCTCCAATCTACTCATATGTAATCGGGGTAACGATCCCACTTTCATTACGGTGAATAGAAAGGAAGTTTTAGATGTAACCTTTGCATTCCACAACAATTCTGTCCAAGTTGCAAATTGGAGAGTGTCCAGCAAGGCATCACTATCGGATCACTGCTGGATACTCTATGACTTGAAAATGGTTAGGTTAGGTTAGGTTGGGAGGGCAGTTTTGCAACTGATGCAAATTTCACCCAGAAGCCATGAAGGCCCATTGTGAGTACCCTGTTTGTACATGTAAGGACATGTGGCTAACAAAACCACTTCGATCTGTTGAGGAATAGTTTTATGTCTGATAGGGGTACCCCTGCCAAGTCGTCCAGACTTTCGAAGAACCTAGCTCCCATACAGGATGAGCGGCGTTCCTGTAAAGCTGGGCAGTGGCATAGAAGATGTTCCACGGACTCTATTTCTTCCTCGTCTCTACAGCTTCTGCAGAAGTCATTTGCAAAAAGTCCTAGCCTTTTAGCCATGTTTCCTATGATGCAGTGTCCGGTTAAAACGCCGACGAGCATCCGGATTTGGCTTCTGTTAAGGGAGATTAGGAACTTTGATCATTTGGTGTCAATCACAGGCCACAGACTTCGGATTATGACGCAACCGATGGTGCTGCTCCATTGTTCCTTAGCCAGTTGTGTGATGACGCCTTCAATAAAGGTCTTAGCAGTGTTGAAAGGCGGTAACACCCCTCCGTCCGCAAGTTGAGGGTTCATATCAGAGCCGTATCTGGCCAATTCGTCCGCCTTTTCATTCCCTTCCACCCCAACGTGTCCCGGAACCCAGCAGAGTAGAATTGAGTGATGACGTATAGCCCTGAGCGCCACGAGGCAATCTGTAACACATTTCGCATTAATAAGATTGGAGCCGATAGCTTTGAGTGCTGCTTGACTGTCCACACAGATGGTTATTTCCATTGCTGGTAGTCCCATCGATAAGATAGTCTGTGCTGCTTTTTTAACCGCATATATCTCAGCTTGGAAGACACTGCAGTGATCGGTCAGTCGGTACGACTGGCTAATAGCAAGCCTTTCTGAGAATATGCCGGCTCCTGTTCCATTTTCTGTTTTTGAACCATCCGTATAGACGGCTATACCTTTAATTATGGTACTGGGTGATTTCCAGTCCTGCCTTTTGGGTATAGTGATTCTAAAGTTTTTTTCGAAGTCATACCTGGGTTTCTCGTAATCGGTGAGTGACATGAGTCCCTTCCGATCGAAGATTTCAAGTATGCTTGAGTGTCCGCAGTAACCAGGCTTCCAAGTTTTGTTCTCTCTTAATCTGAGAGCGGCTTTGGCTGCCACTTTCATAGTGAATAGCTCAATGGGTTGCAGGTTCAATAGCGTTTCCAGACCTAATTGTGGTGTGGATTTAATTGCGCCTGTTATTCCCAAACAAGCAATTCTCTGCACCTTGTTCAGGTTCTTAAGATGGGATTTGGTTTTAACCGCCTCCCACCAGACTACTGAGCCGTAGGTAAGAATGGGTCTCACAATCGCGGTGTACATCCAGTGCACAATGTTCGGCTGCAAGCCCCAGTTTTTCCCAAAGGTTTTCCTACATGCATAAAAGGCATTAAGTCCTTTCTTCATTCTTTCTTCAGTATTCCGTTTCCAGTTAAGTTTGGAGGTGAATATCACGCCCAGGTACTTGGCCTCGGTTGAAAGATTAAGTCGGACACCTTTAAGCTTCGGTGGGTCCCATTTTGGTACCTTATATTTCCTGGTGAACAGAATGAGTTCGGTCTTTTCCGGATTAACCGAAAGACCGTTGTGTTCCGTCCATGTGGATAGTTCTGATAACGCAGATTCCATAATATCTCCAATGGTGGAAAGGTATTTTCCTGTTATTAGTACTACTATATCATCCGCGTAGGCGACTATCTTGATACTTCTGTTGACAAGGGATGTAAGTATTTTGTTAATCGAGATGTTCCACAGTAGAGGAGATAGGACTCCCCCTTGTGGTGTTCCACGATTAGTACTTTTCTTAATCACACAGTCCCCTAGGCTGCTGTTAATAACTCTGCTGTTAAGCATAGTCTTAACCCACTTTGTCAGAAACTGTGGTGAACCTGACTCCTCAAGTGAGGATGTAATGGTTCTTGTATTCAGGTTGTTGAATGCACCTTCTATGTCCAGAAAGGCCGCCAACGTAAATTCCTTGTTACCTAGGGATTTCTCGATTGTTTTCGTTACTTCATGTAGCGCTGTTTCCACGGATCTGCCCTTGACATATGCGTGTTGTGCACTACACAGAGCACCGCTTGTTTCGAGAGTGTTCCTGAGGTGCAGGTCCAATAACCTTTCTAGTGTTTTCAAAAGAAAAGATGAGAGGCTAATTGGTCTGTAGTCCTTGGGTGTGGAGTGACTGGGTTTCCCTGCTTTGGGAATAAAGACCACCCTCACCTCTTTCCAGCAATCAGGAACAAGTCCGAGTGTCAGACAACCACGAAAGATTGCCTGCAGCCATGGGATGGTCCTTTTACTGCTTCTTTGTAGCATGGCAGGTATAATCCCGTCCGGTCCCGCCGACTTGTACGGTTGGAAGGATTGAAGAGCCCATGTTATTCTATTCGTGCTAGTGCAGTCACTGATGATAGCCAGTTCTTCAATCGGAAGTGAGGAGGGGCTGCCATCAGAACTGTGTAGCGGCCTTACTGGGATTGTGCATCCCGGAAAGTGTGTTCTGAGGAGCAGGTCAAGAGTCTCCTGGCCACTAGCTGTCCAACAATTATCCTCCTTACAGAGGTGCCCTATATGAGAGGGAGTTTTGGCAAGAACTTTCCGGAGTCTTGCCGCTTCCGTAGTGGATTCTATGTCGTAGCAGTAGTTTGCCCAGGCCACTCGTTTGGCTGCTCTGGTTTTCTTTTTAAACTCATTGAAGCTGTTGCGATATATACTCCAGTCTTCATCGGTTTTTGTCAGTTTGGCTCTATTAAAAAGTTTCCTGGTTTTGGACCTGAGAAGTCGTAGTTCCCTAGTCCACCAAGCCGCGTGTGTTCTTTTGGGAGGGCGACTAATAGGACAGGATTTTTTAAAAGAGTCATTTAGTGTCTTGGTGAGAAGATTGACTGCTTCGTTAACGAGTGTCGCCTTCGACAAAGTACCTATGGGGTTAGGTGGAAGTCGACGTTCGACCAGTTCAGAAAATTTATTCCAGTCAGTCTTAACAGGGTTCCTAAAAGGGAGTTCTTTTGGTAATTCGAAGTCAATTGTGAATGTTATCCTGAAGTGGTCAGAGAAGGAGCACTTCGAGGAAACCTTCCAGTCATCGACCCTGAATCTGTCTACTGGGAGCGCTAAAGTTAGATCAATTACCTCTTCCCTAATTTTGTTGTGGAAAGTAGGATGGCTACCCCTGTTACAAATATGTAGGTTGGAAAGTAATATAAAATCAAGTATAGACTCACCTCTTTTATTTATATCCTTGCTGCCCCACTGCGTGTGGTGAGCATTTGCGTCCATACTTACTACTAAGTTGGCTCTAGTGTTGCTGGCGTGCTGTACCAGGTCCCTTAGTAGTGGTGATGGGGGGTCTTCTTCCTCGTAGGGCAGATATGCGGATGCAAGAATGAGTTGGGGCTCGTTCTTGCGGTCGCATATCGCCACTGTCAGATCGCTGTTGCTGAAACGATAAGAGAAAAGGAAGTTAATTGATTTCTTTATCAGAATACAGCTCCTAAGTTTACCTTCACAACTGGAATGCAGGAGTGTGTAGTTTTTTGACCTCAGTCCTTGGATTTTGGCTTTGTTTAGCCATGGTTCCTGGATTAGGGCCACGTCCACACTCTCATCGGTCATGAAGAGCAGCAGGTCGTCGGTGGCAGCTTGAGAGTGATGCAAATTAATCTGCACCACCCTTAGCTTTCCGGCGCTGGTCATCGTTACTGGGGAAGGAGAACTTGATGTTCCCCAACCCAAATTTGACAACCCCTGCTGCGGATCTTATTAGGTTGGCGGATTTTGGATCCACCACAATGCGTAGGTCCCTACCGCCACCCTTCTCCCGCGGTTTGGAACTCACGATTTTCCATTCACCTACGTTCAGCTCTTTGTTCCGCAGACCTACCAGTTTGAGTATGGATTGTTCCTCCGGAACCGGAGGAGGTATCCATACGTGCACCAGGGTCCGCAGTGGTAGAGCTGAAGCAGGAATGGCTTCTAGTTTGGCACCAGGCCACAGTTCTCCAAGGTTTCGAATGCAGCGAGTTAAAAAGTCAAAAGACTCTTTGTTGCCGCACCCGACGACCTTTACTCCCTTCCGCCAACCTGCCCCATCGAAGTTGCAGGTGTTATTGATGTCAGCAGATTCTCCTTCTGATATCATGGCCTCCAGGATCTTTGCCTCAACCTTGAGCCATTTGTCGGTCGCAAGTTTCCCATCAGGGTTGCTGCGGTCAATAATGGCTAGAGTGAGGTCTTCGCTACTTTTCAGCTTAGCTTTCTTCGCCGAATTCCCTGTTACCTCGTCGGCTGAGCGGATTCTTTTGGGGGCCTGCTTAGCTGTTTCCTTGCCTGCGGCCGTTGAGTCCTTGGACTTTTCCGACCGTTGGAGGGATTGCTTGGCATTGACCTCCTTTCGAATAGTGCCCGGCTTTCGTGGTGGTAGGACGGCGGGAACCTTCGCCTTTGAGGTCGATGGGGTGGGGATTGCCTCCGAAGCGGGCTGTTCCTCTCTCCTCTCGGCTCCTGTAGCTTCTTCTAACCGGCATTTTGGTGAGACCGAATCCTCAATAGTCGCGGGTACGAGATGTGTCTTGTTGGCAAGACGATTCTCGTACTGTTTGACCAGCTCGGAGTGCTTCCTCACCAGCGCTCTATCTCTTTCAGAGAGCTCAGCCATGTTACGGTCCTTCATCTTCCTCAGGAATCGCAGGGAGCATTTATAGCCCTCTCTTTTCTTTTGCTGAGTAGTTTTAGGAGCTCTTATTCTCTTACTAGGGACGAGAGTGTTCTCCAGAAGCCTGTCCTCCGTCTCAGAGTCAATGGACGAACTGTTACTGGCTTGAGAGGAGAATAACTCCCCTAGCACGGTTATGTCCGGCCAAGAACTCTCTGACAGAGCTTCAACTTCCTTCGAATCCTTCGCGTCCTGTCGATTTAACGTCTTTTTGTCGTCAAGTAGCATTCTTCCTCCACACCCTTGGCTATCAGTGTGGTCCTCCATGAAAGTTGGGTCCTCCAGAATCCGTGACCCTGCCGCTTTCGCGAGTGGATTTTCACTTTCGTGCGTTCCACCTGGAGTAGTTGAATCATTTTGTTGTCCTTTCATGTTTGTTTTTGGGGGGGTTTTCGGTAGTTCTTAGTTGATCGCTCATCAACAGCCTGTCTGCCATGGGTGGCCCTTCTGACGACTATGTCGTCGACAGCATAGCCCGTTGATTCATTGCGATACGAAGCCTCCGCACCAGGCGTCCCTTGCAAAGACAATGTCTTCACAGGGACACACACGTCAAGGTGCCTACCAAGCGGAAGCACGCAGGGTAGAAACCAGTTCAGAAAACCTAAAAGGACGAACTGGGAAGTATTTGGAGAGACGGTGCAGAGTTACAGGAACCTCTGCCCGGTAAAAGTTCTCACATCTGTTGGGGAAGTAGACGATGCAGTCGAATCCTTAACCGGTGTGCTCTCCCGACCCTGGTGGAGTCCCAAGATCGCGGAACTCATACGAAGCTCAAGGTGTAGGTGGAACCTCGCCAAAGAGGGACGTATTGAGTGGTCAACGTATAAGGAGAGCGTTAGAATCCTTAAAAAGGAGATCAGATTCGCAAAGAAAACCTCATGGAGAACTTTCTTGCGGATCAATTGAATCCACAACTGAAGCATCTAGACTGAGGAAAGTCCTTTCAAAGGCACCGATGCCGATATCTTCGCTAAGAAGCGCCGACGGTAGCTGGACCGAATCACACAGAGAGACGCTGGAAATACTGACGGAAACTCACTTCCCAGGATGCACAGATGTGTCGGCGAGTTACGATGCAGTAACACCAGGCACGAGGGAGGGAATGGAGCAGGAAAAAATCGCCGAAATTATAGACGAGAAGAAAATAGCCTGGGCAATCAACACATTTGCCCCCTTCAAGGCACCAGGAATAGATAATATTCGACCAATAATGCTACAGAAGTCAGAGGAAGCTATTATTCCATGGCTAAAAAGCATTTACACGGGCTGTCTAAGGCTATGCTACGTTCCTAGGGCATGGCGCGAGGTAAGAGTGATTTTCATTCCAAAGGCAGGGAAAGCTAGTCACACCACAGCCAAGGACTACAGACCTATCAGTCTGTCGTCATTCATGCTGAAAACAATGGAACGACTAATTGACCTGCACGTACGGCAAGCGATCGGCGATAACTACCTATCAAAATCGCAACATGCGTACATGAAAAGCAGATCTGTCGACACGGCGCTACATAGAGTAGTATCGGTAGTGGAGGAATCTCTACACCACAAAGAATACACACTGAGTGCGTTCCTAGATATTGAGGGGGCCTTCAACAACATCGAAGCAGACGCAATTTTAAGCAGCTTGCGTAGAGCCCACATAAATAGCAGCCTATGTGACTGGATTGGACTCATGCTAGGCACACGCAGTATCAAGCCACAGCTAGGCGACGTGAGCATTGAACGGAAGGTCAGTAGGGGAACACCTCAAGGTGGAGTCCTCTCACCGCTCATATGGCTCCTCGTAGTTGATGAACTGCTAAAAATACTGGAAGCGGAAGGCTTCATAGTGAGCGCATACGCAGACGATGTCGTTATTCTGGTTCCAGGTAAATTCACTCCAGTTCTCAGCGAAAGACTTAGTTACGCACTTCTACTAGTCAATAACTGGGTCACGGGCCGCGGACTCGGAGTGAACCCATCGAAGACGGAAATCCTCCTGTTTACGAGGAAAAGGACGATCCCCGCCTTCAATCCCCCAAGGATGGGCGGGGTAGAGCTTGAGATTTCTAAAACAGCAAGATATCTGGGAGTAATCTTAGATTCCAAGCTCAGCTGGAAGGAAAACATAGAGGATCGCGTCAAAAAGGCATACGTGGCACTATATGCCTGCAGAAGAGCATTCGGCAACACAAGGGGATTCAGGCCACACGTGGTGCACTGGCTATACACAGCTATAGTGCGGCCCATCCTAACATACGGTACAGCAGTGTGGTGGAAGGCTATTGAGAAGAAATACAATCTTGCAAGCCTAACCAAAATACAAAGGGCAGCATGCATTGGGATAACGGGTTCCCTACGAACCACCCCCACCGCAGCTATGGAGGTGATGCTAAACCTCATCCCTCTGGATATTTACTGCAGCAATAAGGCGGTGAAAACCGCAATCAGACTAAGAGAGTCTGGACTATAGTCATCTAAACCCTACGGGCACGCATCCATCGAATCCCAATGGAGCGCGGCGAAGGAGAAGGCGTTCACAGACTACCTACCCCCCACTCTCGTTTTTGACAGGAGATTCAATACTAGAATTCCAAACAGAAGCGAATGGGTGAACAAAGAGGTAACAGTAGAAGATGAGCTAGCCCTATACACCGACGGTTCTAAGATGGATATCGGTACAGGCGCGGGCATCTTCAGTGCAGCACTGGGCCTACGAGAATCATTCAGAATTAGCGATGATTGCAGTGTCTTTCAAGCAGAGGTAGCCGCTATCTCCCAAGCGGCAGAAGACCTTAAAAGAAGACACATTGTCGGTAAACAAATCACCATCTACTCTGACAGCCAAGCGGCAATAAAAGCCATGGAGTCAGTCGTGGTGAAGTCAAGGGCAGTATGTCACTGCAAGAAAAATCTGGACGCAATATCACAAGCCAACGCGGTGACCCTATGCTGGGTGCCGGGGCATATGGATATTCCAGGCAACGAACAGGCGGACGAGCTTGCTAGAAACGGGTCGGGAATGCATGCATCTCTGGCCCTAAAATCAGTAAGAACTCCGCTCAGCACGCTTGCAAGGAAGATTGACATTGAATCCTGGAGTAGAACTAACCTACGCTGGACCAATCTCATTACCTGTAGGCACACAAAGCAACTGTGGCCAGAGTTGAGTGAAAAGAGATCCAAATGCATGATCGGACTAAGCCGCAAGGATATTCGCATACTCACGGGGGTCATTACCGGACACTGTGCAATAGGCGTACATGCGGAACGGCTGGGAATACTGCATAATGACTTTTGCAGGAGCTGCAGGGACGTCGAAGAAATAGAATCTGTTCGTCACCTACTCTGCGAATGCCCAGCCCTTAAAAACAGCAGACAGAAGATTCTCAACAGTTACTTCTTCGATGACCTAGATGATTTGAAGAATGTTGATCTCAAAGTACTCCTGAGATTCATACTCAAATCTAGGTGGTTCTAGTAGATAAACATATTCAGATCATTTGCTATTCGTAAGACGCACTAGAGGATCAGGTCACAACAGAGCTTTAAGAACCCATGAGATTCATACTAAATCTATGCGGCTCCAATATGTAAAGCGGTTTATTTCTTGTCTTTCAGCAGGTTGCACTGGATGGGTCCCGTAAACTGGACACAATGGACCCAACTGATGGTCTAAGTGAAGCTGTGGCTACCGCCACAAGAGCACTCATTTTACCTACCTACCTACCTATCAAGACATTCGAGTTATAGAAGTTCGAGTTATCAAATACAAATTATATGCAAATTTTAGTGTTGGCGCTTGTTGAAGTTGACGACCACTGACGTCGCCGCCAAGCAGCGGGTGGAATGCACCCACCCACAATAAATATCCCATAAGGGAATTTCTGTCAAAACGACATAAGAAACGTCATGTAATGTACATAAGAGTTTTAACAGATTAAAGAATTACTTCTAATTATAACGTTGAAGAATACAGTCGTTTTTATTTAACCCGTTTAGATTTCAATTTCAAGTCGTAGTTTGCAGTAAAATTTGCTAAATTACGGTTTTGACAATAAGTCTTTTGGAAACAGTTTTTTTTTACCTTTTTCTTTGGTTCATCACCCGAACATTTGGTCCTTCTACGCCTACTCTCTTAATTATCCGACACTGTTTTAACTTGTTTCCGGAGATTTTTTTTTTCAATCAATCGGCAATACACAAGTCAATCGACATATTAATTAAGAAGTATCCAAACTCATCGCTGGATTTCATCAGCAACAACGCCAGTTTCTGCAACATTACTCTATTCTACACAGGAGATTTTCAACTATAAATCAGCAACACTCATCGCGGATTTCTTCAACTAGCATCGAATTTCTCAAGAATATTGTGTGTGCCCAAGGAAAATTCGTCACAAGGTGTGGAAATCTGAAAGGGAATTGGATAAAAGGCTGAATTTCAAAGTAAGTACAATTTTAATTGTCTTACTTAGTGCATATATTTATTACGCATATACATACATTATAATATATAATATAAGCGCACACATAAATTTACAATATGGAAAGGTGCATGTTAGTAAAGATTTTAAAACAACTACAGAAAGATATTTCAAACTTCGGTAAGACAGGTCTAGCCAGGCGAACAATAAATTATTTAACAGGCCGATTGTCTGCACTTGAAAAGACAATGGAGTCAGCTGAAGTTGAATATAAAATGAATCTATCTGCGTTGGGGGAGGATGATATGAAAAAGGAAGCTGCGATAGATGACCTCTACGAAAACATTAGAGATCATTACTTCGAATATCGCAACGATCTTCTCGATGCCATGGACAAAGCAGAAGCGTCAAAGGAGTCATCTCATGACAAATCGCTAAACACCACAGAAGTTCCATCAGCTACATCCAGGTCGGCGGAGATAAGGCTTCCTAAAATCAACTTGCCGGTTTTCTCAGGCAGCTACGAGACTTGGCGGGCTTTTCACGATATTTTTGTGTCACTAATTCATCATAATATGTCACTTTCTGAAACCCAAAAGATGCATTATTTAAAATCAAGTGTGTCTGGGGAAGCTGATAAACTTTTGGCTCACCTGGGTTTGGATATAGGTAATTATTCCAAGGCATGGGCAATCTTGAAGGATAGGTATGACCAACAACGTTTCCTAGTGAACACGCAGTTAAAGTGTTTGTTCAACCAGCCGTCTATTTCCCAAGAACGCGCCGAAGCCATCAAGGAATTGTTGGACACCTCGACCGAAGTGGTTCATAGCTTGGCTAACTTAAAGGTCGCTGTTGCACATTGGGATGTAATACTTGTTTTCGTACTGCTGCAGAAACTGCCTGCAAAAACACAACACCTATGGGAGGAGAAGCTAGGCTCCAAAGAAGACAGCAAAGCATTGCTAACATTCGCTGAATTTACCCAATTTTTGGGAACTAGGTTCCGTACCTTGGAAGCAGTCAATCACCAACAAGTAAGGGTCACATCGAATCCCACAAGGCTTGTATCCCATCGAAACGTTCTGCATACAACTACCAATAATGCAAAACCCAATAACTCAAAATACTCATGCCAAATTTGCAGCAAGGGCCAGCATGCTATTAGGAAGTGTAGCAAGTTTTTGAAATTGAGTATTGCAGATCGATGTAAACAGGTTAATAGATTAGGGATTTGTCGAAATTGCTTAGCATATAGCCATACCTCGGAACAGTGCCCGAGTAGTCGGCGCTGTTATTACTGCCAACAATCCCACCATTCGCTTCTTCATGTTAACACTAACGCGAATGCGGGGCAAACAAACCTGGGATGATCCCGTTGATCCTGATATTGCGCAAGATTGGATAGCCTTTCACAATGATTTGCAGGCCATTAACGCCCTACACATTCCACGATGGCTGAACACAACTGGTAGAGCCAATCGTCTACAGTTACATGGGTTCTGCGATTCATCGGAAAGGGCATATGAAGCAGCGGTATACCTTAGAGTAGAAGATAAAAACGGCAGCATTCACATGCACCTACTCATTTCCAAATCGAAGGTGGCACCTGTAAGCCCCGTCACTCTCCCACGATTGGAATTATGTGGAGCTGTCACACTCGCAAAGCTCATACAAAACGTTACACAAACTCTTGAGGGGAGAGGAATTCCCACCTTCGCATGGACAGACTCCATGATTACATTGTGTTGGATACGTGGAGAACCTGCGAAGTGGGAAACCTTTGTCCGAAACAGAGTCGGAGAGATCCAGCGTTTGACTAAGGTCGATATATGGAACCATGTTCCCACACAGCAAAATCCTGCAGATCTACTCTCCAGGGGGATGCTTCTATCTGCTTTGGTCCAAGCCACCTTATGGTGGAATGGGCCAACCTTTTTAAGAACTATCTGGAATTTTGACTTTCCAGAGCAACCAGCTGATTTAAGCACTGAGCAAGGAAAAGGGTCAGTCAATGTTCACCACGCCAATATCAATGACACAGACAGTACACTCAATCAGCTGATACATCGATCCTCCAGGCTCAGCCGGCTTATCAGGATAACCGCCTACTGTAGAATATTCCTAACGAATTCTCGAAACAAGGGATCAAATGGAACGTCTGGACCTTTGTCTCCGTTGGAACTCAATGCGGCAGCGATCATTTTGGCACGCGTAGCCCAAAGAGAGATGTTTATCCAGGGACCAGCGAAGACAAGAGGCATGGGTTCCTTGAACCCGTTTACAGACGGGGAAGGTGTCCTTAGGGTCGGGGGAAGGCTAAAAAATGCTGATCTTTCTTTCGATCAACAACACCCAATAATCTTGGAACCAAATCATCACCTCACAAAATTAATTATCGCTGAGGCGCACAGCATGACCCTTCATGGCGGTATCCAACTTATGATGGGGTTCCTAACAAATATTGGATCTTCCAGCTGAAAAGAGCTGTTAAAAAACACATACATTCCTGTACTATTTGCTATAGGTATCGCAGCAAAACAGCTCACCAACTCATGGGAGATCTTCCTGCACCAAGGGTGAAGATCGCAAAGCCCTTCGCACACACAGGGGTTGATTACGCGGGACCCATTGAAATAAAAACATGGAGAGGAAGAGGAACCCGGAGTTACAAGGGCTATTTGGCCATTTTCGTTTGCCTGACAACCAAGGCAATACATTTGGAGGCCGTAACGGACCTTACCACCCAAGCCTTTTTGGCAGCCTTTAGAAGGTTTACTGCGCGGAGAGGACTCTGCCTTGAAATATATAGCGACTGCGGTACAAATTTCGTCGGAGCAGAAGCTGAACTACATCGCTTAATGGAACACGCAACTCATGATTGGAATGAAATAGCCGAAGTTTTGGCTAATCAAGGAACTAAGTGAATATTCATTCCCTCAGCTTCCCCTCATTTCGGAGGACTATGGGAAGCGGGTGTAAAGAGTGTTAAACACCACTTCAAACGAGTCGTCGGGAACGGGACACTCACCTATGAAGAATTAACTACGCTTCTGACGCAAATTGAAGCGTGTCTTAATTCTAGACCGCTGTGTCCCTTACCAGAAGACCCTGAGGACTTCCAGGCCTTGACTCCGGCACACTTCCTAATTGGACAAGAGGTCTTAACAGTACCGGAACCGGATTTATTGTCTGGAAAAATCAACTTGAGCGACCGATGGAAAACAGTTCAACTGCGCATGCAGACGTTTTGGAAACAATGGCAACAGGAATACCTGACGCGGCTGCAACAAAGACCAAAATGGCTTAAGAAGGAACCGCAACTGAAAACCGGTGATCTAGTCCTCCTGAAGGATGAAAGACTCCCACCATCAAGATGGAACCTAGGCCGTATTACAGACACCTATCCCGGAGCGGACAACTTTACAAGAGTTGTGAAACTCAAAACACAAGCCGGTGAATTCAAAAGGCCTATAACCAAGGTCTGTCCACTACCAATCAACAACCGAAACCTGCAACCAAACACTTAACGCACAAACCAGCGACAATCAAAAACCACCCAAATGGATTTGTTTTGATCACTTCACACACCTACATATATGCACGATACAGTCCAATGTCCCCACACTTGCACACACATACATAATATGTTCTGATGCATATGCCACAGTAAATTTAATTGAAATCAATGATAAATGCCCAAAAGCCGTGGCATACCCGGCATCATCACAAAAAAAACACATATAGCACTACGCGTAATCAAGGACGCCATATAAAATTCATTTTTACACACAAATCCCCGTTCTGCGCCTATTCAAACAAAAACCACAACATTATGTATAATAATAAAAACTCATCTGCGTTATCAGCATACTGCATTACACAATTATTTTATTAATTACCTATACATTTAATACATAATGACACAAAAAAAAATCATTTAAATTCGCGCACTACACAACCCAACTTTCACAAACTGAATTAACCACATACCTAATAGAATAAGTTAATAACACTCATAAATGGTGCATCGGCACCCCCTTCCACTTCACTTGGAGTTCCAGTCCATCACAAAACAACACACATCGTCATCTTCACGCCCCACTTCAAGTTCCAGTCCACCGCAAACCAAGACATACCTTCTGTTAACGCCGACTCGCGATAAGTCTTAGATGCAGACAGCTTAGAAACGGAGCTTCAAATCCACTGTCCTCCAATTCACTTTACAATTTAATTTTTATTTTTAAGTTTTCGTTATTTTTCTTGTTATACTTTTTTTTCCTTTTATTCTTTTAATTACAATATTGTTTTCGCCTGGAGGAGTTTATTTGTTTTTCAAAATTGGATTGGATTATCAAGAAATCAGAAGCAAATATAAGCAGGTAATAAAAATACAGTCCACAAATCTAAAATGGCTATTGAACATGGTCCATCGAGCCTTTTTTGTTATTAGCGACAATTTTGTTTTTACACAATGTGGGGATGATTTTTCTTAAAAGCCATTAGCTGAAGATATCGATAAGTTCTTTTCTTTTTACTAAGCACGAAAACAACAACATGAGTAAAGCAGAAGAGCTCTTTGCTGAAGAAGTCTGGTCGAACGAGAGCGGAGACGAAGCATTTAGCCAAAGCGGGCCAGGTAAGAACAAATCTAAGAAGAAATTAACATTTCAAGAGAAAATGTGTTCGTGCAGAAATTTCAAGTGCTGATGTGCAATAAATTCCAAAGATCTGAGCGAAAATGCATTTGCGAAGGTATTTGGATTTTATTCGTGCCTTTTTCAATATTCGTTTTGTTGTTCTGCTGACAGCATTCGAATTAAATGCTAATATTGTAATAAATCACAAAAATCTGAGCGAAAATGCGTTCGCGAGGGTATTTGGATTTTAATCGTGCCTTTTTCAATATTCGTTTTGTTGTTCTGCTGACAGCATTCGAATTAAATGCTAATATTGTAATAAATTACAAAAATCTGAGCGAAAATGCGTTCGGAAAGAAATTTGGATTTTATTTGTGACTTACTATTACAATAAGAGAGCAAATTCGCTAACTGCAAGTGCAATTTCTTTTATTTTTGAAGGAGTGCCAGGAGCGTTTGTTAAAATTTCACGCAAACAGCAAGCGGAAATTGATGCTGCGTATGCAATGGAGGAAGAGGAAGTTGAGCACCGACCAGTCGAAAATTCTCAACCAAGCATGAATCAAGCTATGCAACCGCGACCAATGATGAGCTCTGTGCCACAGTCGATGCGGCTATATCGTGAAACTCTGAGGCGAGCTTTAGCCTGCCATACTGATGACAAAATAGCGCTGTGGTCGGTTGACGAGATTATGACTCGTCTCAGTCGAATCGATGAGGTTTGGGCAAGGTTTGAAGCAGACTTGCCCATACTGGGCCAACAACAACTTTCAGAAGAGCAGTTAATCGAGTGCAGCGCTTTTTTGACCGAAGCTGAAGAAGAGTATTTATCTTATAAGTTAAAACTCCGAAGACAGCTACCTACAGCTGATTTAGGCTTGCAAGGAGAAACCACATTTTCAGCACCATACGGTGGTGCACCAATACAGATTCAACTGTCAGAACCGCCTCGTATAACTAAATTCTCCGGCCTGGAGACTGACTGGGCCAATTTCCGTGCAATATTCGAGGCCGATGTGCACAACCAAACAAGGTTCTCGAATGCACAAAAAATGCGTTATCTTTTGGGAGCTTTACAAGGCAGGGCCGAACAAATCTACAAGAATTGGCCAATTGGTGATGGGAATACATACAATCAGCTATGGGAAGAAATGTGCAAGCAGTATGGTAACGAATACAACACTATCCGTGCGCATTTGCAAACGTTGTCAGCGTTAAAACCACTGCAAAATCCTTCGTGTGATGCTATAAGAAAGATGCTTGATGCAGCTAGAAACGCGTTTCGTCAGTTGCAGTTATTGTTGAACCCTGAGGCTGTATCAGAACACATGCTGCTTTATCAACTCGAACAAATGCTCGATACTGATAGTCGTGTGCAATGGTCGGACCGTCGATCAGTTGAGGATTTGCCAACGCTCGATAGAATGTTTCGTTTCCTAGAACTACGAGCTAGTTTGCTGTCTCAAATTCCGGCATCAGTTCCGAACAGTGTTCAGTGGGCGACATACTCAAAAGGCAGCGGAGCCCGGAACATGTCAAACGACCGTATTAGAAGCACTGGCCGTGGTGACGAACCACTGCCGGAATGCAATTTGTGCTCTGGACAGCGACATTGGCCATTCCATTGTGGCAAGTTTAAGGTCTTGACTATGGCTGACCGCCTTTCATATGTGACCAAACAACGACGGTGCATAAATTGCTTCAGCTCGCGACATCAATCTGCAAAGTGTCCGGAAAAGCCATGTCCGCTGTGTAAAGTCAAGCACAACACTTTCATCCAAAGATAATGGAATACAGAGATATATTATCTTTCCAGTGGAAATGCGGCTGCCTACAAGCTGTTTTCCAGAAAAATTCATGAAGTCACACACACTTGCTCATTTCTATTTTAGTATTTGTGAGTTCATGAATTGGACTTTAGTACAAGAATTCAGTATTCTCTACTGTACATTTCAATTTTTTTCTTAGTTTAATTAAAACCTTCACAAAAACCAAACAAATTCAATACGAAACACAAAACAATTAAGCACCGCGATACTCATAAAAGCAAGATGATTCGCGGTCGGCCATTAGCAACATGCTTTTTTGTTCTTCACACGTATTCATAGACGCTAACCAGATAACCATCTCTTTTATTCATTCATCTCTGCCTTCATCCTTCGTACTTCACTTTAACTTCCAGTCCATAAGCAGAGATGAATGAATAAAAGAGATGGTTATCTTTCGTACGTCTATCCCCCCAAAACCCATTTGTTTACATTGTTGTTTTTGTAATTTCAACCCCTGTCTGTGAACACGTGTGACCAACAAAAAAGCATGTTGCTAATGGACGACCGCGAATCATCTTGCTTTCATGGGCATCGTATTGTTTAATTGTTTTGTTTTTCGGTTTGAATTTGTTTGGTTTTTGTGGAGGTGTGGATTAAAATGAAAAAAATAGTGAAATACACAATAGAGAATACCTAATTCTTGCATCAAAGTCCAATTCATGAACTCACATATACTATAATAGAAATGAGCAGGTGTGTGTGACTTCATGAATTTTTTTGGAAACCAGCTTGTAGGCAGCCGCCCTTCCACTGGAAAGATATATATCTCTGTATTCCATTATCTTTGTCCATAAGCAGACATACTCACCGGAACCGGAAATCTTAGCACTTCACTTTGTCAACACAAGAGGAGCACCAACAATAACATCGTGCAAGCTGCAATCAGCTATAGTAGCCCACATATACTCTGATCAGTGAGAGAATAGCAAAGTAAAGGAAAACAACGAAAAATAGAGAAACCCAAATTCACATACGATCGCCTATGCAAAACGGGATCATGTGTGGTATTGAGCACGTTCAAGTATCTAGTTTAGTAAGTCTGACAGCTGTCTGACTAGATCTATCTCGATTTTTATTGGCCCAGAATGGTCGTGTGGATAGTTTTGGCAGTTGACGTTTATGGAGGGGTAGCCGACGAATCTAGTCAAGAAATTCCTGACTGAGTACTAAGTTGACGTCTATTTTGCTGTCATCGTGAGCAAAGAGTGAGGTCTCTCTTGCTCTTTTTTTTTCCTGTCTGTGAATACATGGAACTTTTTCAAAAGAAAACAATTTGTAATTGAATTTATAACAATAAATGCAAAGGGAATAAATGTTGGATATGCTTTCCTAGATAGCTTTACTTGTTCTGTATCCATTTTAGATCCCAAAAAGTATTCATCCATTCACATTTCAGTTTTTTTTTAGTTTTCTTTACATGAAAAATATTTTTTACAGCAGAATTCATGCAATTACATTTGGGAGTTTGTTCAAAAAATAGGTTAATACCATGTGAGTTAAGCCCATGTTTTCACTAGGCAAGTGATTTTTTTTATAAATATTCCTGTAGGTACTTTGCATAAATTTCTATTAATTGGTGGGTGTTTTCAACTTGGTTTTTTTAGCGCCATATCTGTTCAAAATCAAAATATGATTGAGAATTCTATTAATTTTAACAAGAGTCAACAGTATTGATGTTACATACTTAGGAATACTAAAAATGCAAGTTTTTTTCATATAAAAAAAGTGATAATTCTCGGAACGTAAATTCGTAAAAATGAGTTAATATGATTGAACTCCTAACAAAGAGAAAATATGATGTGCTATATGCCTTATTTAATTCTGCGATTTGATCCGATTTCAGATTTTGCATATTTAATCGAACAGGAATCCAAATTGTTTTGTTATTTATTGTTCGCATGTTCTATTTCGTTTTCTATAGATACTTTCTTTAGCAAATTTAATAACATTGAATTTTGAAATGCCCACTGATATTTTTATAAAAGCCTCTCTAAAATATTAATTAAAAATAGCCGTGTTTTTTTGAGCTTCTATCTCGGCAAAGCAAAGTAAAGTAGGATTTTCGGCACGCAAATACAACAACTATTGCGAGTCTCGAAGCGTCAAGTTAGTATATCGTAATTGTTGTAATTAGCGTGCTGAAAATCATACTTTACTTTGCTTTGCTGAGTTCGAAGCTCAGAAAAACAGGCTTATTGCGTGCTAAAAATCCTATTTTGCTTTGCTGACATCGAAGCCAAAAAAAAAAGAGGCCTATTATGGGATTTACCAGAAAATGGAAAAATATCGAATTTAACAAATGCATACTTGTATACATTATTGTTCAAGTATGCACTTTACGTACCATTTACAGATTATAAATGTTATAAATTATGCTAATACAAAAATATCTTTTTCTCCACAGCATGAAAAACACGGTTTCCCCAAACTGTGTTAAAATACCTATTTTGTTTCAAAATGACTTCGAAATAAAAGCTTGAAGTTACAAAATAACTTAAGTGCAGAGACCGTTTAAGTTAATTTTATAATGAGATCGATTTTTGCTAGATGATTTTTTTAAGGTATTTGGTATTGTGACGAAATTATATCAGCAATTCCATTTTACAATAATTTCATAAACTATAAAAACTTTCAAACTGAACTGCGATGTGAACGTCGTTTAACTAATGGGTACCAAATTGCCGAACACAGTCGCTCTTCTTAAGCCCCACGTTAAAAAGTGACGTTCCCGACCAATCTAGTTAGTTTTTGCGTTCAGGTTATTTCTTATCCAGACCAATCTAGTCGACTTAAGTCAACTAGATACTTGAATGCGGCCATTGACTGCTGGAAAGCTGGAGCATTTCATTTGCTTCAGGTGTTCTCTCATAGATTTGTTGTTATTTTTTCTCGTGTCATTGTCACTATATGTGCATAAACATTTGCAATAATCTGTTTCTCTTTTCATGTACCCAATGCTTTGTATATGATCAAGTCAATTCAGAAGATGCAACAGTGCGACCACAAGAGAGCAGAGGAAGCATAATGTGGCACAAATTAAGAACAGAGTTCATCGTCGAGGGGGGAGAATGTTGAAGTTGACGACCACTGACGGCGACGCCTAGCAGCGGGTGGAATGCACCCACCCACAATAAATATCCCATAAGGGAATTTCTGTCAAAACGACATAAGAAACGTCATGTAATGTACATAAGAGTTTTAACAGATTAAAGAATTACTTCTAATTATAACGTTGAAGAATACAGTCGTTTTTATTTAACCCGTTTAGATTTCAATTTCAAGTCGTAGTTTGCAGTAAAATTTGCTAAATTACGGTTTTGACAATAAGTCTTTTGGAAACAGTTTTTTTTTACCTTTTTCTTTGGTTCATCACCCGAACATTTGGTCCTTCTACGCCTACTCTCTTAATTATCCGACACTGTTTTAACTTGTTTCCGGAGATTTTTTTTTTTCAATCAATCGGCAATACACAAGTCAATCGACATATTAATTAAGAAGTATCCAAACTCATCGCTGGATTTCATCAGCAACAACGCCAGTTTCTGCAACATTACTCTATTCTACACAGGAGATTTTCAACTATAAATCAGCAACACTCATCGCGGATTTCTTCAACTAGCATCGAATTTCTCAAGAATATTGTGTGTTCCCAAGGAAAATTCGTCACAAGGTGTGGAAATCTGAAAGGGAATTGGATAAAAGGCTGAATTTCAAAGTAAGTACAATTTTAATTGTCTTACTTAGTGCATATATTTATTACGCATATACATACATTATAATATATAATATAAGCGCACACATAAATTTACAATATGGAAAGGTGCATGTTAGTAAAGATTTTAAAACAACTACAGAAAGATATTTCAAACTTCGGTAAGACAGATCTAGCCAGGCGAACAATAAATTATTTAACAGGCCGATTTTCTGCACTTGAAAAGACAATGGAGTCAGCTGAAGTTGAATATAAAATGAATCTATCTGCGTTGGGGGAGGATGATGTGAAAAAGGAAGCTGCGATAGATGACCTCTACGAAAACATTAGAGATCATTATTTCGAATATCGCAACGATCTTCTCGATGCCATGGACAAAGCAGAAGCGTCAAAGGAGTCATCTCATGACAAATCGCTAAACACCACAGAAGTTCCATCAGCTACATCCAGGTCGGCGGAGATAAGGCTTCCTAAAATCAACTTGCCGGTTTTCTCAGGCAGCTACGAGACTTGGCGGGCTTTTCACGATATTTTTGTGTCACTAATTCATCATAATATGTCACTTTCTGAAACCCAAAAGATGCATTATTTAAAATCAAGTGTGTCTGGGGAAGCTGATAAACTTTTGGCTCACCTGGGTTTGGATATAGGTAATTATTCCAAGGCATGGGCAATCTTGAAGGATAGGTATGACCACCAACGTTTCCTAGTGAACACGCAGTTAAAGTGTTTGTTCAACCAGCCGTCTATTTCCCAAGAACGCGCCGAAGCCATCAAGGAATTGTTGGACACCTCGACCGAAGTGTTTCATAGCTTGGCTAACTTAAAGGTCGCTGTTGCACATTGGGATGTAATACTTGTTTTCGTACTGCTGCAGAAACTGCCTGCAAAAACACAACACCTATGGGAGGAGAAGCTAGGCTCCAAAGAAGACAGCAAAGCATTGCCAACATTCGCTGAATTTACCCAATTTTTGGAAACCAGGTTCCGTACCTTGGAAGCAGTCAATCACCAACAAGTAAGGGTCACATCGAATCCCACAAGGCTTGTATCCCATCGAAACGTTCTGCATACAACTACCAATAATGCAAAACCCAATAACTCAAAATACTCTTGCCAAATTTGCAGCAAGGGCCAGCATGCTATTAGGAAGTGTAGCAAGTTTTTGAAATTGAGTATTGCAGATCGATGTAAACAGGTTAATAGATTAGGGATTTGTCGAAATTGCTTAGCATATAGCCATACCTCGGAACAGTGCCCGAGTAGTCGGCGCTGTTATTACTGCCAACAATCCCACCATTCGCTTCTTCATGTTAACACTAACGCGAATGCGGGGCAAACAAACCTGGGATGATCCCGTTGATCCTGATATTGCGCAAGATTGGATAGCCTTTCACAATGATTTGCAGGCCATTAACGCCCTACACATTCCACGATGGCTGAACACAACTGGTAGAGCCAATCGTCTACAGTTACATGGGTTCTGCGATTCATCGGAAAGGGCATATGGAGCAGCGGTATACCTTAGAGTAGAAGATAAAAACGGCAGCATTCACATGCACCTACTCATTTCCAAATCGAAGGTGGCACCTGTAAGCCCCGTCACTCTCCCACGATTGGAATTATGTGGAGCTGTCACACTCGCAAAGCTCATACAAAACGTTACACAAACTCTTGAGGGGAGAGGAATTCCCACCTTCGCATGGACAGACTCCATGATTACATTGTGTTGGATACGTGGAGAACCTGCGAAGTGGGAAACCTTTGTCCGAAACAGAGTCGGAGAGATCCAGCGTTTGACTAAGGTCGATATATGGAACCATGTTCCCACACAGCAAAATCCTGCAGATCTACTCTCCAGGGGGATGCTTCCATCTGCTTTGGTCCAAGCCACCTTATGGTGGAATGGGCCAACCTTTTTAAGAACTATCTGGAATTTTGACTTTCCAGAGCAACCAGCTGATTTAAGCACTGAGCAAGGAAAAGGGTCAGTCAATGTTCACCACGCCAATATCAATGACACAGACAGTACACTCAATCAGCTGATACATCGATCCTCCAGGCTCAGCCGGCTTATCAGGATAACCGCCTACTGTAGAATATTCCTAACGAATTCTCGAAACAAGGGATCAAATGGAACGTCTGGACCTTTGTCTCCGTTGGAACTCAATGCGGCAGCGATCATTTTGGCACGCGTAGCCCAAAGAGAGATGTTTATCCAGGGACCAGCGAAGACAAGAGGCATGGGCTCCTTGAACCCGTTTACAGACGGGGAAGGTATCCTTAGGGTCGGGGGAAGGCTAAAAAATGCTGATCTTTCTTTCGATCAACAACACCCAATAATCTTGGAACCAAATCATCACCTCACAAAATTAATTATCGCTGAGGCGCACAGCAGGACCCTTCATGGCGGTATCCAACTTATGATGGGGTTCCTAAGGAACAAATATTGGATCTTCCAGCTGAAAAGAGCTGTTAAAAAACACATACATTCCTGTACTATTTGCTATAGGTATCGCAGCAAAACAGCTCACCAACTCATGGGAGATCTTCCTGCACCAAGGGTGAAGATCGCAAAGCCCTTCGCACACACAGGGGTTGATTACGCGGGACCCATTGAAATAAAAACATGGAGAGGAAGAGGAACCCGGAGTTACAAGGGCTATTTGGCCATTTTCGTTTGCCTGACAACCAAGGCAATACATTTGGAGGCCGTAACGGACCTTACCACCCAAGCCTTTTTGGCAGCCTTTAGAAGGTTTACTGCGCGGAGAGGACTCTGCCTTGAAATATATAGCGACTGCGGTACAAATTTCGTCGGAGCAGAAGCTGAACTACATCGCTTAATGGAACACGCAACTCATGATTGGAATGAAATAGCCGAAGTTTTGGCTAATCAAGGAACTAAGTGAATATTCATTCCCCCAGCTTCCCCTCATTTCGGAGGACTATGGGAAGCGGGTGTAAAGAGTGTTAAACACCACTTCAAACGAGTCGTCGGGAACGGGACACTCACCTATGAAGAATTAACTACGCTTCTGACGCAAATTGAAGCGTGTCTTAATTCTAGACCGCTGTGTCCCTTATCAGAAGACCCTGAGGACTTCCAGGCCTTGACTCCGGCACACTTCCTAATTGGACAAGAGGTCTTAACAGTACCGGAACCGGATTTATTGTCTGGAAAAATCAACTTGAGCGACCGATGGAAAACAGTTCAACTGCGCATGCAGACGTTTTGGAAACAATGGCAACAGGAATACCTGACGCGGCTGCAACAAAGACCAAAATGGCTTAAGAAGGAACCGCAACTGAAAACCGGTGATCTAGTCCTCCTGAAGGATGAAAGACTCCCACCATCAAGATGGAACCTAGGCCGTATTACAGACACCTATCCCGGAGCGGACAACTTTACAAGAGTTGTGAAACTCAAAACACAAGCCGGTGAATTCAAAAGGCCTATAACCAAGGTCTGTCCACTACCAATCAACAACCGAAACCTGCAACCAAACACTTAACGCACAAACCAGCGACAATCAAAAACCACCCAAATGGATTTGTTTTGATCACTTCACACACCTACATATATGCACGATACAGTCCAATGTCCCCACACTTGCACACACATACATAATATGTTCTGATGCATATGCCACAGTAAATTTAATTGAAATCAATGATAAATGCCCAAAAGCCGTGGCATACCCGGCATCATCACAAAAAAAACACATATAGCACTACGCGTAATCAAGGACGCCATATAAAATTCATTTTTACACACAAATCCCCGTTCTGCGCCTATTCAAACAAAAACCACAACATTATGTATAATAATAAAAACTCATCTGCGTTATCAGCATACTGCATTACACAATTATTTTATTAATTACCTATACATTTAATACATAATGACACAAAAAAAAATCATTTAAATTCGCGCACTACACAACCCAACTTTCACAAACTGAATTAACCACATACCTAATAGAATAAGTTAATAACACTCATAAATGGTGCATCGGCACCCCCTTCCACTTCACTTGGAGTTCCAGTCCATCACAAAACAACACACATCGTCATCTTCACGCCCCACTTCAAGTTCCAGTCCACCGCAAACCAAGACATACCTTCTGTTAACGCCGACTCGCGATAAGTCTTAGATGCAGACAGCTTAGAAACGGAGCTTCAAATCCACTGTCCTCAAATTCACTTTACAATTTAATTTTTATTTTTAAGTTTTCGTTATTTTTCTTGTTATACTTTTTGTTCCTTTTATTCTTTTAATTACAATATTGTTTTCGCCTGGAGGAGTTTATTTGTTTTTCAAAATTGGATTGGATTATCAAGAAATCAGAAGCAAATATAAGCAGGTAATAAAAATACAGTCCACAAATCTAAAATGGCTATTGAACATGGTCCATCGAGCCTTTTTTGTTATTAGCGACAATTTTGTTTTTACACAATGTGGGGATGATTTTTCTTAAAAGCCATTAGCTGAAGAAATCGATAAGTTCTTTTCTTTTTACTAAGCACGAAAACAACAACATGAGTAAAGCAGAAGAGCTCTTTGCTGAAGAAGTCTGGTCGAACGAGAGCGGAGACGAAGCATTTAGCCAAAGCGGGCCAGGTAAGAACAAATCTAAGAAGAAATTAACATTTCAAGAGAAAATGTGTTCGTGCAGAAATTTCAAGTGCTGATGTGCAATAAATTCCAAAGATCTGAGCGAAAATGCATTTGCGAAGGTATTTGGATTTTATTCGTGCCTTTTTCAATATTCGTTTTGTTGTTCTGCTGACAGCATTCGAATTAAATGCTAATATTGTAATAAATCACAAAAATCTGAGCGAAAATGCGTTCGCGAGGGTATTTGGATTTTAATCGTGCCTTTTTCAATATTCGTTTTGTTGTTCTGCTGACAGCATTCGAATTAAATGCTAATATTGTAATAAATTACAAAAATCTGAGCGAAAATGCGTTCGGAAAGAAATTTGGATTTTATTTGTGACTTACTATTACAATAAGAGAGCAAATTCGCTAACTGCAAGTGCAATTTCTTTTATTTTTGAAGGAGTGCCAGGAGCGTTTGTTAAAATTTCACGCAAACAGCAAGCGGAAATTGATGCTGCGTATGCAATGGAGGAAGAGGAAGTTGAGCACCGACCAGTCGAAAATTCTCAACCAAGCATGAATCAAGCTATGCAACCGCGACCAATGATGAGCTCTGTGCCACAGTCGATGCGGCTATATCGTGAAACTCTGAGGCGAGCTTTAGCCTGCCATACTGATGACAAAATAGCGCTGTGGTCGGTTGACGAGATTATGACTCGTCTCAGTCGAATCGATGAGGTTTGGGCAAGGTTTGAAGCAGACTTGCCCATACTGGGCCAACAACAACTTTCAGAAGAGCAGTTAATCGAGTGCAGCGCTTTTTTGACCGAAGCTGAAGAAGAGTATTTATCTTATAAGTTAAAACTCCGAAGACAGCTACCTACAGCTGATTTAGGCTTGCAAGGAGAAACCACATTTTCAGCACCATACGGTGGTGCACCAATACAGATTCAACTGTCAGAACCGCCTCGTATAACTAAATTCTCCGGCCTGGAGACTGACTGGGCCAATTTCCGTGCAATATTCGAGGCCGATGTGCACAACCAAACAAGGTTCTCGAATGCACAAAAAATGCGTTATCTTTTGGGAGCTTTACAAGGCAGGGCCGAACAAATCTACAAGAATTGGCCAATTGGTGATGGGAATACATACAATCAGCTATGGGAAGAAATGTGCAAGCAGTATGGTAACGAATACAACACTATCCGTGCGCATTTGCAAACGTTGTCAGCGTTAAAACCACTGCAAAATCCTTCGTGTGATGCTATAAGAAAGATGCTTGATGCAGCTAGAAACGCGTTTCGTCAGTTGCAGTTATTGTTGAACCCTGAGGCTGTATCAGAACACATGCTGCTTTATCAACTCGAACAAATGCTCGATACTGATAGTCGTGTGCAATGGTCGGACCGTCGATCAGTTGAGGATTTGCCAACGCTCGATAGAATGTTTCGTTTCCTAGAACTACGAGCTAGTTTGCTGTCTCAAATTCCGGCATCAGTTCCGAACAGTGTTCAGTGGGCGACATACTCAAAAGGCAGCGGAGCCCGGAACATGTCAAACGACCGTATTAGAAGCACTGGCCGTGGTGACGAACCACTGCCGGAATGCAATTTGTGCTCTGGACAGCGACATTGGCCATTCCATTGTGGCAAGTTTAAGGTCTTGACTATGGCTGACCGCCTTTCATATGTGACCAAACAACGACGGTGCATAAATTGCTTCAGCTCGCGACATCAATCTGCAAAGTGTCCGGAAAAGCCATGTCCGCTGTGTAAAGTCAAGCACAACACTTTCATCCAAAGATAATGGAATACAGAGATATATTATCTTTCCAGTGGAAATGCGGCTGCCTACAAGCTGTTTTCCAGAAAAATTCATGAAGTCACACACACTTGCTCATTTCTATTTTAGTAT
Organism: Cheilosia vernalis; assembly: GCA_949126925.1. Classification (NCBI taxonomy): domain Eukaryota; kingdom Metazoa; phylum Arthropoda; class Insecta; order Diptera; family Syrphidae; genus Cheilosia; species Cheilosia vernalis. The sequence goes on from OX421358.1 coordinate 51,436,175, forward strand.
TTGTGAGTTCATGAATTGGACTTTAGTACAAGAATTCAGTATTCTCTACTGTACATTTCAATTTTTTTCTTAGTTTAATTAAAACCTTCACAAAAACCAAACAAATTCAATACGAAACACAAAACAATTAAGCACCGCGATACTCATAAAAGCAAGATGATTCGCGGTCGGCCATTAGCAACATGCTTTTTTGTTCTTCACACGTATTCATAGACGCGGGTTGAAATTACAAAAACAACAATGTAAACAAATGGGTTTTGGGGGGATAGACGTACGAAAGATAACCATCTCTTTTATTCATTCATCTCTGCCTTCATCCTTCGTACTTCACTTTAACTTCCAGTCCATAAGCAGAGATGAATGAATAAAAGAGATGGTTATCTTTCGTACGTCTATCCCCCCAAAACCCATTTGTTTACATTGTTGTTTTTGTAATTTCAACCCCTGTCTGTGAACACGTGTGACCAACAAAAAAGCATGTTGCTAATGGACGACCGCGAATCATCTTGCTTTCATGGGCATCGTATTGTTTAATTGTTTTGTTTTTCGGTTTGAATTTGTTTGGTTTTTGTGGAGGTGTGGATTAAAATGAAAAAAATAGTGAAATACACAATAGAGAATACCTAATTCTTGCATCAAAGTCCAATTCATGAACTCACATATACTATAATAGAAATGAGCAGGTGTGTGTGACTTCATGAATTTTTTTGGAAACCAGCTTGTAGGCAGCCGCCCTTCCACTGGAAAGATATATATCTCTGTATTCCATTATCTTTGTCCATAAGCAGACATACTCACCGGAACCGGAAATCTTAGCACTTCACTTTGTCAACACAAGAGGAGCACCAACAATAACATCGTGCAAGCTGCAATCAGCTATAGTAGCCCACATATGCTCTGATCAGTGAGAGAATAGCAAAGTAAAGGAAAACAACGAAAAATAGAGAAACCCAAATTCACATACGATCGCCTATGCAAAACGGGATCATGTGTGGTATTGAGCACGTTCAAGTATCTAGTTTAGTAAGTCTGACAGCTGTCTGACTAGATCTATCTCGATTTTTATTGGCCCAGAATGGTCGTGTGGATAGTTTTGGCAGTTGACGTTTATGGAGGGGTAGCCGACGAATCTAGTCAAGAAATTCCTGACTGAGTACTAAGTTGACGTCTATTTTGCTGTCATCGTGAGCAAAGAGTGAGGTCTCTCTTGCTCTTTTTTTTTCCTGTCTGTGAATACATGGAACTTTTTCAAAAGAAAACAATTTGTAATTGAATTTATAACAATAAATGCAAAGGGAATAAATGTTGGATATGCTTTCCTAGATAGCTTTACTTGTTCTGTATCCATTTTAGATCCCAAAAAGTATTCATCCATTCACATTTCAGTTTTTTTTTAGTTTTCTTTACATGAAAAATATTTTTTACAGCAGAATTCATGCAATTACATTTGGGAGTTTGTTCAAAAAATAGGTTAATACCATGTGAGTTAAGCCCATGTTTTCACTAGGCAAGTGATTTTTTTTATAAATATTCCTGTACTTTGCATAAATTTCTATTAATTGGTGGGTGTTTTCAACTTGGTTTTTTTAGCGCCATATCTGTTCAAAATCAAAATATGATTGAGAATTCTATTAATTTTAACAAGAGTCAACAGTATTGATGTTACATACTTAGGAATACTAAAAATGCAAGTTTTTTTCATATAAAAAAAGTGATAATTCTCGGAACGTAAATTCGTAAAAATGAGTTAATATGATTGAACTCCTAACAAAGAGAAAATATGATGTGCTATATGCCTTATTTAATTCTGCGATTTGATCCGATTTCAGATTTTGCATATTTAATCGAACAGGAATCCAAATTGTTTTGTTATTTATTGTTCGCATGTTCTATTTCGTTTTCTATAGATACTTTCTTTAGCAAATTTAATAACATTGAATTTTGAAATGCCCACTGATATTTTTATAAAAGCCTCTCTAAAATATTAATTAAAAATAGCCGTGTTTTTTTGAGCTTCTATCTCGGCAAAGCAAAGTAAAGTAGGATTTTCGGCACGCAAATACAACAACTATTGCGAGTCTCGAAGTGTCAAGTTAGTATATCGTAATTGTTGTAATTAGCGTGCTGAAAATCATACTTTACTTTGCTTTGCTGAGTTCGAAGCTCAGAAAAACAGGCTTATTGCGTGCTAAAAATCCTATTTTGCTTTGCTGACATCGAAGCCAAAAAAAAAAGAGGCCTATTATGGGATTTACCAGAAAATGGAAAAATATCGAATTTAACAAATGCATACTTGTATACATTATTGTTCAAGTATGCACTTTACGTACCATTTACAGATTATAAATGTTATAAATTATGCTAATACAAAAATATCTTTTTCTCCACAGCATGAAAAACACGGTTTCCCCAAACTGTGTTAAAATACCTATTTTGTTTCAAAATGACTTCGAAATAAAAGCTTGAAGTTACAAAATAACTTAAGTGCAGAGACCGTTTAAGTTAATTTTATAATGAGATCGATTTTTGCTAGATGATTTTTTTAAGGTATTTGGTATTGTGACGAAATTATATCAGCAATTCCATTTTACAATAATTTCATAAACTATAAAAACTTTCAAACTGAACTGCGATGTGAACGTCGTTTAACTAATGGGTACCAAATTGCCGAACACAGTCGCTCTTCTTAAACCCCACGTTAAAAAGTGACGTTCCCGACCAATCTAGTTAGTTTTTGCGTTCAGGTTATTTCTTATCCAGACCAATCTAGTCGACTTAAGTCAACTAGATACTTGAATGCGGCCATTGACTGCTGGAAAGCTGGAGCATTTCATTTGCTTCAGGTGTTCTCTCATAGATTTGTTGTTATTTTTTCTCGTGTCATTGTCACTATATGTGCATAAACATTTGCAATAATCTGTTTCTCTTTTCATGTACCCAATGCTTTGTATATGATCAAGTCAATTCAGAAGATGCAACAGTGCGACCACAAGAGAGCAGAGGAAGCATAATGTGGCACAAATTAAGAACAGAGTTCATCGTCGAGGGGGGAGAATGTTGAAGTTGACGACCACTGACGGCGACGCCTAGCAGCGGGTGGAATGCACCCACCCACAATAAATATCCCATAAGGGAATTTCTGTCAAAACGACATAAGAAACGTCATGTAATGTACATAAGAGTTTTAACAGATTAAAGAATTACTTCTAATTATAACGTTGAAGAATACAGTCGTTTTTATTTAACCCGTTTAGATTTCAATTTCAAGTCGTAGTTTGCAGTAAAATTTGCTAAATTACGGTTTTGACAATAAGTCTTTTGGAAACAGTTTTTTTTTACCTTTTTCTTTGGTTCATCACCCGAACATTTGGTCCTTCTACGCCTACTCTCTTAATTATCCGACACTGTTTTAACTTGTTTCCGGAGATTTTTTTTTTTCAATCAATCGGCAATACACAAGTCAATCGACATATTAATTAAGAAGTATCCAAACTCATCGCTGGATTTCATCAGCAACAACGCCAGTTTCTGCAACATTACTCTATTCTACACAGGAGATTTTCAACTATAAATCAGCAACACTCATCGCGGATTTCTTCAACTAGCATCGAATTTCTCAAGAATATTGTGTGTTCCCAAGGAAAATTCGTCACAAGGTGTGGAAATCTGAAAGGGAATTGGATAAAAGGCTGAATTTCAAAGTAAGTACAATTTTAATTGTCTTACTTAGTGCATATATTTATTACGCATATACATACATTATAATATATAATATAAGCGCACACATAAATTTACAATATGGAAAGGTGCATGTTAGTAAAGATTTTAAAACAACTACAGAAAGATATTTCAAACTTCGGTAAGACAGATCTAGCCAGGCGAACAATAAATTATTTAACAGGCCGATTGTCTGCACTTGAAAAGACAATGGAGTCAGCTGAAGTTGAATATAAAATGAATCTATCTGCGTTGGGGGAGGATGATGTGAAAAAGGAAGCTGCGATAGATGACCTCTACGAAAACATTAGAGATCATTATTTCGAATATCGCAACGATCTTCTCGATGCCATGGACAAAGCAGAAGCGTCAAAGGAGTCATCTCATGACAAATCGCTAAACACCACAGAAGTTCCATCAGCTACATCCAGGTCGGCGGAGATAAGGCTTCCTAAAATCAACTTGCCGGTTTTCTCAGGCAGCTACGAGACTTGGCGGGCTTTTCACGATATTTTTGTGTCACTAATTCATCATAATATGTCACTTTCTGAAACCCAAAAGATGCATTATTTAAAATCAAGTGTGTCTGGGGAAGCTGATAAACTTTTGGCTCACCTGGGTTTGGATATAGGTAATTATTCCAAGGCATGGGCAATCTTGAAGGATAGGTATGACCACCAACGTTTCCTAGTGAACACGCAGTTAAAGTGTTTGTTCAACCAGCCGTCTATTTCCCAAGAACGCGCCGAAGCCATCAAGGAATTGTTGGACACCTCGACCGAAGTGTTTCATAGCTTGGCTAACTTAAAGGTCGCTGTTGCACATTGGGATGTAATACTTGTTTTCGTACTGCTGCAGAAACTGCCTGCAAAAACACAACACCTATGGGAGGAGAAGCTAGGCTCCAAAGAAGACAGCAAAGCATTGCCAACATTCGCTGAATTTACCCAATTTTTGGAAACCAGGTTCCGTACCTTGGAAGCAGTCAATCACCAACAAGTAAGGGTCACATCGAATCCCACAAGGCTTGTATCCCATCGAAACGTTCTGCATACAACTACCAATAATGCAAAACCCAATAACTCAAAATACTCTTGCCAAATTTGCAGCAAGGGCCAGCATGCTATTAGGAAGTGTAGCAAGTTTTTGAAATTGAGTATTGCAGATCGATGTAAACAGGTTAATAGATTAGGGATTTGTCGAAATTGCTTAGCATATAGCCATACCTCGGAACAGTGCCCGAGTAGTCGGCGCTGTTATTACTGCCAACAATCCCACCATTCGCTTCTTCATGTTAACACTAACGCGAATGCGGGGCAAACAAACCTGGGATGATCCCGTTGATCCTGATATTGCGCAAGATTGGATAGCCTTTCACAATGATTTGCAGGCCATTAACGCCCTACACATTCCACGATGGCTGAACACAACTGGTAGAGCCAATCGTCTACAGTTACATGGGTTCTGCGATTCATCGGAAAGGGCATATGGAGCAGCGGTATACCTTAGAGTAGAAGATAAAAACGGCAGCATTCACATGCACCTACTCATTTCCAAATCGAAGGTGGCACCTGTAAGCCCCGTCACTCTCCCACGATTGGAATTATGTGGAGCTGTCACACTCGCAAAGCTCATACAAAACGTTACACAAACTCTTGAGGGGAGAGGAATTCCCACCTTCGCATGGACAGACTCCATGATTACATTGTGTTGGATACGTGGAGAACCTGCGAAGTGGGAAACCTTTGTCCGAAACAGAGTCGGAGAGATCCAGCGTTTGACTAAGGTCGATATATGGAACCATGTTCCCACACAGCAAAATCCTGCAGATCTACTCTCCAGGGGGATGCTTCCATCTGCTTTGGTCCAAGCCACCTTATGGTGGAATGGGCCAACCTTTTTAAGAACTATCTGGAATTTTGACTTTCCAGAGCAACCAGCTGATTTAAGCACTGAGCAAGGAAAAGGGTCAGTCAATGTTCACCACGCCAATATCAATGACACAGACAGTACACTCAATCAGCTGATACATCGATCCTCCAGGCTCAGCCGGCTTATCAGGATAACCGCCTACTGTAGAATATTCCTAACGAATTCTCGAAACAAGGGATCAAATGGAACGTCTGGACCTTTGTCTCCGTTGGAACTCAATGCGGCAGCGATCATTTTGGCACGCGTAGCCCAAAGAGAGATGTTTATCCAGGGACCAGCGAAGACAAGAGGCATGGGCTCCTTGAACCCGTTTACAGACGGGGAAGGTATCCTTAGGGTCGGGGGAAGGCTAAAAAATGCTGATCTTTCTTTCGATCAACAACACCCAATAATCTTGGAACCAAATCATCACCTCACAAAATTAATTATCGCTGAGGCGCACAGCAGGACCCTTCATGGCGGTATCCAACTTATGATGGGGTTCCTAAGGAACAAATATTGGATCTTCCAGCTGAAAAGAGCTGTTAAAAAACACATACATTCCTGTACTATTTGCTATAGGTATCGCAGCAAAACAGCTCACCAACTCATGGGAGATCTTCCTGCACCAAGGGTGAAGATCGCAAAGCCCTTCGCACACACAGGGGTTGATTACGCGGGACCCATTGAAATAAAAACATGGAGAGGAAGAGGAACCCGGAGTTACAAGGGCTATTTGGCCATTTTCGTTTGCCTGACAACCAAGGCAATACATTTGGAGGCCGTAACGGACCTTACCACCCAAGCCTTTTTGGCAGCCTTTAGAAGGTTTACTGCGCGGAGAGGACTCTGCCTTGAAATATATAGCGACTGCGGTACAAATTTCGTCGGAGCAGAAGCTGAACTACATCGCTTAATGGAACACGCAACTCATGATTGGAATGAAATAGCCGAAGTTTTGGCTAATCAAGGAACTAAGTGAATATTCATTCCCCCAGCTTCCCCTCATTTCGGAGGACTATGGGAAGCGGGTGTAAAGAGTGTTAAACACCACTTCAAACGAGTCGTCGGGAACGGGACACTCACCTATGAAGAATTAACTACGCTTCTGACGCAAATTGAAGCGTGTCTTAATTCTAGACCGCTGTGTCCCTTATCAGAAGACCCTGAGGACTTCCAGGCCTTGACTCCGGCACACTTCCTAATTGGACAAGAGGTCTTAACAGTACCGGAACCGGATTTATTGTCTGGAAAAATCAACTTGAGCGACCGATGGAAAACAGTTCAACTGCGCATGCAGACGTTTTGGAAACAATGGCAACAGGAATACCTGACGCGGCTGCAACAAAGACCAAAATGGCTTAAGAAGGAACCGCAACTGAAAACCGGTGATCTAGTCCTCCTGAAGGATGAAAGACTCCCACCATCAAGATGGAACCTAGGCCGTATTACAGACACCTATCCCGGAGCGGACAACTTTACAAGAGTTGTGAAACTCAAAACACAAGCCGGTGAATTCAAAAGGCCTATAACCAAGGTCTGTCCACTACCAATCAACAACCGAAACCTGCAACCAAACACTTAACGCACAAACCAGCGACAATCAAAAACCACCCAAATGGATTTGTTTTGATCACTTCACACACCTACATATATGCACGATACAGTCCAATGTCCCCACACTTGCACACACATACATAATATGTTCTGATGCATATGCCACAGTAAATTTAATTGAAATCAATGATAAACGCCCAAAAGCCGTGGCATACCCGGCATCATCACAAAAAAAACACATATAGCACTACGCGTAATCAAGGACGCCATATAAAATTCATTTTTACACACAAATCCCCGTTCTGCGCCTATTCAAACAAAAACCACAACATATATGTATAATAATAAAAACTCATCTGCGTTATCAGCATACTGCATTACACAATTATTTTATTAATTACCTATACATTTAATACATAATGACACAAAAAAAAATCATTTAAATTCGCGCACTACACAACCCAACTTTCACAAACTGAATTAACCACATACCTAATAGAATAAGTTAATAACACTCATAAATGGTGCATCGGCACCCCCTTCCACTTCACTTGGAGTTCCAGTCCATCACAAAACAACACACATCGTCATCTTCACGCCCCACTTCAAGTTCCAGTCCACCGCAAACCAAGACATACCTTCTGTTAACGCCGACTCGCGATAAGTCTTAGATGCAGACAGCTTAGAAACGGAGCTTCAAATCCACTGTCCTCAAATTCACTTTACAATTTAATTTTTATTTTTAAGTTTTCGTTATTTTTCTTGTTATACTTTTTGTTCCTTTTATTCTTTTAATTACAATATTGTTTTCGCCTGGAGTAGTTTATTTGTTTTTCAAAATTGGATTGGATTATCAAGAAATCAGAAGCAAATATAAGCAGGTAATAAAAATACAGTCCACAAATCTAAAATGGCTATTGAACATGGTCCATCGAGCCTTTTTTGTTATTAGCGACAATTTTGTTTTTACACAATGTGGGGATGATTTTTCTTAAAAGCCATTAGCTGAAGAAATCGATAAGTTCTTTTCTTTTTACTAAGCACGAAAACAACAACATGAGTAAAGCAGAAGAGCTCTTTGCTGAAGAAGTCTGGTCGAACGAGAGCGGAGACGAAGCATTTAGCCAAAGCGGGCCAGGTAAGAACAAATCTAAGAAGAAATTAACATTTCAAGAGAAAATGTGTTCGTGCAGAAATTTCAAGTGCTGATGTGCAATAAATTCCAAAGATCTGAGCGAAAATGCATTTGCGAAGGTATTTGGATTTTATTCGTGCCTTTTTCAATATTCGTTTTGTTGTTCTGCTGACAGCATTCGAATTAAATGCTAATATTGTAATAAATCACAAAAATCTGAGCGAAAATGCGTTCGCGAGGGTATTTGGATTTTATTCGTGCCTTTTTCAATACTCGTTTTGTTGTTCTGCTGACAGCATTCGAATTAAATGCTAATATTGTAATAAATTACAAAAATCTGAGCGAAAATGCGTTCGGAAAGAAATTTGGATTTTATTTGTGACTTACTATTACAATAAGAGAGCAAATTCGCTAACTGCAAGTGCAATTTCTTTTATTTTTGAAGGAGTGCCAGGAGCGTTTGTTAAAATTTCACGCAAACAGCAAGCGGAAATTGATGCTGCGTATGCAATGGAGGAAGAGGAAGTTGAGCACCGACCAGTCGAAAATTCTCAACCAAGCATGAATCAAGCTATGCAACCGCGACCAATGATGAGCTCTGTGCCACAGTCGATGCGGCTATATCGTGAAACTCTGAGGCGAGCTTTAGCCTGCCATACTGATGACAAAATAGCGCTGTGGTCGGTTGACGAGATTATGACTCGTCTCAGTCGAATCGATGAGGTTTGGGCAAGGTTTGAAGCAGACTTGCCCATACTGGGCCAACAACAACTTTCAGAAGAGCAGTTAATCGAGTGCAGCGCTTTTTTGACCGAAGCTGAAGAAGAGTATTTATCTTATAAGTTAAAACTCCGAAGACAGCTACCTACAGCTGATTTAGGCTTGCAAGGAGAAACCACATTTTCAGCACCATACGGTGGTGCACCAATACAGATTCAACTGTCAGAACCGCCTCGTATAACTAAATTCTCCGGCCTGGAGACTGACTGGGCCAATTTCCGTGCAATATTCGAGGCCGATGTGCACAACCAAACAAGGTTCTCGAATGCACAAAAAATGCGTTATCTTTTGGGAGCTTTACAAGGCAGGGCCGAACAAATCTACAAGAATTGGCCAATTGGTGATGGGAATACATACAATCAGCTATGGGAAGAAATGTGCAAGCAGTATGGTAACGAATACAACACTATCCGTGCGCATTTGCAAACGTTGTCAGCGTTAAAACCACTGCAAAATCCTTCGTGTGATGCTATAAGAAAGATGCTTGATGCAGCTAGAAACGCGTTTCGTCAGTTGCAGTTATTGTTGAACCCTGAGGCTGTATCAGAACACATGCTGCTTTATCAACTCGAACAAATGCTCGATACTGATAGTCGTGTGCAATGGTCGGACCGTCGATCAGTTGAGGATTTGCCAACGCTCGATAGAATGTTTCGTTTCCTAGAACTACGAGCTAGTTTGCTGTCTCAAATTCCGGCATCAGTTCCGAACAGTGTTCAGTGGGCGACATACTCAAAAGGCAGCGGAGCCCGGAACATGTCAAACGACCGTATTAGAAGCACTGGCCGTGGTGACGAACCACTGCCGGAATGCAATTTGTGCTCTGGACAGCGACATTGGCCATTCCATTGTGGCAAGTTTAAGGTCTTGACTATGGCTGACCGCCTTTCATATGTGACCAAACAACGACGGTGCATAAATTGCTTCAGCTCGCGACATCAATCTGCAAAGTGTCTGAAAAAGCCATGTCCGCTGTGTAAAGTCAAGCACAACACTTTCATCCAAAAATAATGGAATACAGAGATATATATCTTTCCAGTGGAAATGCGGCTGCCTACAAGCTGTTTTCCAGAAAAATTCATGAAGTCACACACACTTGCTCATTTCTATTTTAGTATTTGTGAGTTCATGAATTGGACTTTAGTACAAGAATTCAGTATTCTCTACTGTACATTTCAATTTTTTTCTTAGTTTAATTAAAACCTTCACAAAAACAAAACAAATTCAATACGAAACACAAAACAATTAAGCACCGCGATACTCATAAAAGCAAGATGATTCGCGGTCGGCCATTAGCAACATGCTTTTTTGTTCTTCACACGTATTCATAGACGCGGGTTGAAATTACAAAAACAACAATGTAAACAAATGGGTTTTGGGGGGATAGACGTACGAAAGATAACCATCTCTTTTATTCATTCATCTCTGCCTTCATCCTTCGTACTTCACTTTAACTTCCAGTCCATAAGCAGAGATGAATGAATAAAAGAGATGGTTATCTTTCGTACGTCTATCCCCCCAAAACCCATTTGTTTACATTGTTGTTTTTGTAATTTCAACCCCTGTCTGTGAACACGTGTGACCAACAAAAAAGCATGTTGCTAATGGACGACCGCGAATCATCTTGCTTTCATGGGCATCGTATTGTTTAATTGTTTTGTTTTTCGGTTTGAATTTGTTTGGTTTTTGTGGAGGTGTGGATTAAAATGAAAAAAATAGTGAAATACACAATAGAGAATACCTAATTCTTGCATCAAAGTCCAATTCATGAACTCACATATACTATAATAGAAATGAGCAGGTGTGTGTGACTTCATGAATTTTTTTGGAAACCAGCTTGTAGGCAGCCGCCCTTCCACTGGAAAGATATATATCTCTGTATTCCATTATCTTTGTCCATAAGCAGACATACTCACCGGAACCGGAAATCTTAGCACTTCACTTTGTCAACACAAGAGGAGCACCAACAATAACATCGTGCAAGCTGCAATCAGCTATAGTAGCCCACATATACTCTGATCAGTGAGAGAATAGCAAAGTAAAGGAAAACAACGAAAAATAGAGAAACCCAAATTCACATACGATCGCCTATGCAAAACGGGATCATGTGTGGTATTGAGCATGTTCAAGTATCTAGTTTAGTAAGTCTGACAGCTGTCTGACTAGATCTATCTCGATTTTTATTGGCCCAGAATGGTCGTGTGGTTAGTTTTGGCAGTTGACGTTTATGGAGGGGTAGCCGACGAATCTAGTCAAGAAATTCCTGACTGAGTACTAAGTTGACGTCTATTTTGCTGTCATCGTGAGCAAAGAGTGAGGTCTCTCTTGCTCTTTTTTTTTCCTGTCTGTGAATACATGGAACTTTTTCAAAAGAAAACAATTTGTAATTGAATTTATAACAATAAATGCAAAGGGAATAAATGTTGGATATGCTTTCCTAGATAGCTTTACTTGTTCTGTATCCATTTTAGATCCCAAAAAGTATTCATCCATTCACATTTCAGTTTTTTTTTAGTTTTCTTTACATGAAAAATATTTTTTACAGCAGAATTCATGCAATTACATTTGGGAGTTTTTTATAAATATTCCTGTACTTTGCATAAATTTCTATTAATTGGTGGGTGTTTTCAACTTGGTTTTTTTAGCGCCATATCTGTTCAAAATCAAAATATGATTGAGAATTCTATTAATTTTAACAAGAGTCAACAGTATTGATGTTACATACTTAGGAATACTAAAAATGCAAGTTTTTTTCATATAAAAAAAGTGATAATTCTCGGAACGTAAATTCGTAAAAATGAGTTAATATGATTGAACTCCTAACAAAAAGAAAATATGATGTGCTATACCTTATTTAATTCTGCGATTTGATCCGATTTCAGATTTTGCATATTTAATCGAACAGGAATCCAAATTGTTTTGTTATTTATTGTTCGCATGTACTATTTCGTTTTCTATAGATACTTTCTTTAGCAAATTTAATAACATTGAATTTTGAAATGCCCACTGATATTTTTATAAAAGCCTCTCTAAAATATTAATTAAAAATAGCCGTGTTTTTTTGAGCTTCTATCTCGGCAAAGCAAAGTAAAGTAGGATTTTCGGCACGCAAATACAACAACTATTGCGAGTCTCGAAGTGTCAAGTTAGTATATCGTAATTGTTGTAATTAGCGTGCTGAAAATCATACTTTACTTTGCTTTGCTGAGTTCGAAGCTCAGAAAAACAGGCCTAATAATAAGTGAACTTATTGCGTGCTAAAAATCCTATTTTGCTTTGCTGACATCGAAGCCAAAAAAAAAAGAGGCCTATTATGGGATTTACCAGAAAATGGAAAAATATCGAATTTAACAAATGCATACTTGTATACATTATTGTTCAAGTATGCACTTTACGTACCATTTACAGATTATAAATGTTATAAATTATGCTAATACAAAAATATCTTTTTCTCCACAGCATGAAAAACACGGTTTCCCCAAACTGTGTTAAAATACCTATTTTGTTTCAAAATGACTTCGAAATAAAAGCTTGAAGTTACAAAATAACTTAAGTGCAGAGACCGTTTAAGTTAATTTTATAATGAGATCGATTTTTGCTAGATGATTTTTTTAAGGTATTTGGTATTGTGACGAAATTATATCAGCAATTCCATTTTACAATAATTTCATAAACTATAAAAACTTTCAAACTGAACTGCGATGTGAACGTCGTTTAACTAATGGGTACCAAATTGCCGAACACAGTCGCTCTTCTTAAACCCCACGTTAAAAAGTGACGTTCCCGACCAATCTAGTTAGTTTTTGCGTTCAGGTTATTTCTTATCCAGACCAATCTAGTCGACTTAAGTCAACTAGATACTTGAATGCGGCCATTGACTGCTGGAAAGCTGGAGCATTTCATTTGCTTCAGGTGTTCTCTCATAGATTTGTTGTTATTTTTTCTCGTGTCATTGGCACTATATGAGCATAAACATTTGCAATAATCTGTTTCTCTTTTCATGTACCCAATGCTTTGTATATGATCAAGTCAATTCAGAAGATGCAACAGTGCGACCACAAGAGAGCAGAGGAAGCATAATGTGGCACAAATTAAGAACAGAGTTCATCGTCGAGGGGGGAGAATGTTGAAGTTGACGACCACTGACGTCGCCGCCAAGCAGCGGGTGGAATGCACCCACCCACAATAAATATCCCATAAGGGAATTTCTGTCAAAACGACATAAGAAACGTCATGTAATGTACATAAGAGTTTTAACAGATTAAAGAATTACTTCTAATTATAACGTTGAAGAATACAGTCGTTTTTATTTAACCCGTTTTGATTTCAATTTCAAGTCGTAGTTTGCAGTAAAATTTGCTAAATTACGGTTTTGACAATAAGCCTTTTGGAAACAGTTTTTTTTTTACCTTTTTCTTTGGTTCATCACCCGAACAGCGCTATTGCCAACCAATTTTATTCGAGTTATTAAATATTCGAGTTATCGAAGTTCGACTATTTATATTCAAGAATCCAAAAAGTACAAGCTCACAGTAAAATAACAACCAGCCGGTATTCTGGACTAATGGGTTGTCTGATGGATGTTTTTGTAATGTGTGGTTTTATTGTTGTTAACAGCAAGTTATACAGCTCCGGACTCATTCTTGTATAAATAAAAAACTGAGCACTATCTAATTCTTTCATTTTTAGAAGTGAGGCATTAAAAAAAAACATTTTTGTTTCGGTCTCCGTTTATGCAACACACGCATGTTACATTTTACATAGCGAGGCAGACATCCCTGGCGGGGAATAATGTAAAAACAGAATCGAGGTGAAGCCGACAGTTCTTGGAATGTTGCGGAGCTGGACGGACGAACGTGTTGTGTTTTAAAAGAGTTCTGTTGTAATTGTTGAATTCGGTAGATCAGAAAAGATAATAAAGATTTATCATAATAAACTTAATAAGTCAGAAGTGGGATTATTTAATACATATTGATCCAAAAAAAAAAGAGCCTATGAACAATATTTACATTTATTTTTCGTGTTTCTTTGTTTCTCTGAGACTTGTGCCTTTGTACGTGTAAGCAGATGTGCGATCGGTATAGTAACGGCGGTACTTGTCTGCGCCTGAAGTGAATTCATTCGTGTTAGGGGTTGTTTTTCTCATACGGAGACACGGCAGTTGGTGTATGTGTTTAAGTTTCGTGAACGGTGAACATAGCAAGCTGTGGAAACGTGTCTAGACAGAAATAAACAGTGGGACAGTCGTTGGTTATTTGGGGATTGCAAATAAAATGTTTGCGCTGGACAACTTAGAGAAGTGGTCGGTGGTAAGCTTGAAATTGCAATTGGCCAAATTGCAACTAAGTACATCGGGTGCTAAGGCAGAGTTGCTACTCCGTTTGCAGGACTATAATATGCGCGAGCATCCTGAGACGGTAATAGTAACTAATTCGGATAAAAGTGAGCCTGTATCGACGAAAAAAATGGAACTATACGAGATAAATAAAATGTTTGATGATAAACTTGCCGGAGTATGCAATCCGGTCGAATCGGATTCGGGTATCTACAGTGCGAAAAGAATTGGAACTCTTGCGTCGTGAAAGAGCTTTGATGGAAAAAGAACGGGATCTTTTAAGAAAAGAGCGTGAACTTGTAAGTAATCAAAATGCGCTCGTAGTAAACAAAGATAATGGCGGTGTCACTCAAAATTCGCGGATTAAAATGTCGGTGTCGGAAGTGGTGAGTGCTTTGCCTAAGTTTCACCCGGGTGACATAACATCGCTTAATAGCATGCAATGGGTATCACAAGTGGATAAATTGATAAAAATATTCGAGTGGAGCGATAACATGATTATCTGTGCCTGTGTTATAAAATTTGAAGGCTCAGCTAAGTATTGGATCGGCTCCGAAGCCGAGAATATTACTACCTGGCTGGCTTTAAAAGCTGGAATGATCAAAGAGTTTCCGGTGGTAATAAATGAAGCCGATATCCATTTGCAGATGATGGCTCGTATGCGAAAACCTAATGAAAAAATAGAGGATTACGTGTTCGAAGTGCGAATGATTGGCAAACGCGGAAATTTGTCGGAAAATACGATTGTGCGGTATCTTATCACGGGACTTGGCGATGAGAAAATGATCGGTCAGTTAAGCGGGCAATATTTTGAATCGTGTTTTGATTTACTTGAGCGAATAAAGTGGATTGAGAATCTGAAGGACCACCGGAAAATGCGGGAAAACAAAAAGGTAGAATCAGATAAATGGTCGCATAAAAGTATTCCAGGCGAAAATGCAGGAGCTAGTTCGGTTGTGAACAGAAATCATTCAAAATATGACGGTGATTTTTCGGCGTATGATTTGTTTCGCTTGTAAACAAAAAGGACATCGTGCGCGAGATTGTCCGAAAAAGAAGAGTGCCAACGTCGCGTGTGTGCTTAAAGAGGAAACAAATAATGATTGCTACAAAAGCCTCACATTAAACGATGCTCTATTACTCGGATACATAGATATGGGAAGTGAGTGTGTGAGAGGACGACGTTCAAAAAAACTCAATACCTTTTAATGAGTGTCACATCAAGCTAAGCGGATTTGGCGGTGGTGGCTGTGAAACGATCTTACCGATCGGATATCGAAAACGTGAAAATGATTGGTAAAGTTTTTGTGGTGCCAAATGATGCGCAGCGTGTGAGCGTTATTGTCGGTAGATCGGTATTATGCCAGGCACATGTTCGTGTGGAGTTTTTAAACAATAAAGTTAAAATCTCTTATAACTCTGATCATGTTCTGAAAATCAAACGATTGTGCGAGGATATTTATGAAAACGAACTTAATGTCGATAATAATCTATCCGGTAAGAACGTCAAAGATCTGCATACGCTGGTTAATGAATTCCGATCGTGTTCGCAAAAGACATATCGGAGTTGGGTGAAGCCAAGGACATCGAGATGGAGATTAAAGTGGATGGAGAAGTAGCAGGATACCATTTGCTCAACGTGATGCTGTCACTAACGTGGTGGAAGAACTTCTTGAAAATGGTGTGGTACGTAGATCAAATTCCAATTTTACCTCTCCTATAGTAGTAGTTCCGAAAAAAGACGGTACGTTGAGGATGTGTATTGATTTCAGTCAGCTAAACTCGGTGACGGTTAAGGAAAAATATCCGATGCCAGTAGTTGAGGAGCAGCTGAATAGGTTGGGGGGATACACCTTTTTCACTCTCGTGGATTTGAATGCAGGTTACTATCAAATCCCAGTTGCAGAGAAGTCGAGACATTTATTAGAGTTTCAGATCCATAACATGCAGTTGGAGTTTTGTAGAATGCCATTTGGGTTGGTTAACGCGCCATCTGTTTTTCAAGCTATGATGGACAAGCTGACCACTGACATGTCAATTCAAGATGTGCTCGTCTTTCTGGATGATGTGATAATTCCTAGTGGGACAATAGAGGAGGGTCTAATGAAACTGCGTACTTTCTTGGAATATGTACAGGGAAGTGAGCTGACTTTAAAACTTTCGAATTGTGAATTTCTCAAGACTAAAGTGAGGCAATTTCTGGGTCTCTCGGGATACTTCCGGAAACTTGTTAAGGAGTACGCTCATATATCAGGTCCCTTAAATGAGTTGCTCCGAAAGGATGAAGTTTTTCATTGGCATGATGAACAGGAGAAAGCGTTCAAGGAGCTTAAGCAGCGACTGTGTACAGAGCCAATATTAGCAGTGTATGATCCGTCTGCTGTTCATGAACTCCACACAGACGCAAGTGCAGTGGGAATTGCTGGAATGCTCTGTCAACGCGATGAAGCTAACCGACTTCGTGTAGTAAGCTATTTCAGTCGACGAACGATGGATGGCGAGCGTAAGTGGCACAGCTATGAACTCGAGCTGTTAGCTATAGTTGAAAGTGCAAATCGCTTTCGCATATACTTGTTAGGGAAATCGTTCACAGTAATAACCGATTGAAGAGTTATAGTCACTCTCAAAAATATGACGAATCTAACTAGTCGGACTGCTCGATGGCTATTACGGTTGCAAGAATTCGACATCAAATTCGTTCATCGCGCAGGAAGTTTAATGTCCCATGTGGACAGTCTTACTAGGAATTTTCCCGAATGTGAAGAGGGCAACGAGATTTTAAACATTAATATCGACCAAGAAGACTGGTTAACATCATTGCAGAGGTTAGATGGGAAGGCTGCGGCTATGTGTGAAGTTCTTCGTAACCCTCCGAGTTCTCTGGAAGAAAAACAAATCCACATCGATTACACCATTAATGGAGGACGATTGTTTCGGAAGATGGGTGACGATTTGAAGTGGTACGTTCCTGATTCTCTCAAGTATCGATTAGTCAGAAGCTGTCACGATGAGGTGGGTCACTTTAGGTTGGCGAAAACACTCGAGATACTGCAAAAACATTTTTGGTTTGCAAGAGCGAAAGATTTTGTTAAAAAGTATATTGATTCCTGTATTGAGTGCGCCTATTCAAAAGGCAGTTATGGCAAGAGTGAAGGGTCGTTGCATCCTATACCGCGAGATCCTGTCCCATTTCAAATTGTTCATCTGGATCACGTCGGACCATTTGTAAAGAGTAAATCTGGGAACCTACATACACTAGTTATGGTAGACGGGTTTACAAAGTACGTTCGAATGAAAGCGGTAAAAACTACTGAAACAAAATTCGTGGTAAAATTCTTGGAGGAGATGAGTACCTATTTTGGGTTGCCAGCGACCATAGTGACTGACAGAGGTACGGCGTTCACATCAAAGATGTTCGAGAGCTTTTGTGAGGACAACCTTGCTCGGCATGTAACGAATGCGACCGCTTCGCCAAGGGCTAATGGCCAGGTCGAACGCTACAACCGAACGATTGTTGAGTCAGTACGAGCAATGACACAGCGAGTGGATAATGCCGATTGGGATCGCTATTTGAACACTATACAATGGACCCTCAATGCTAAAAAAATGATACAACGAAGATGACACCGCACGAGCTACTCTTTGGATTCTCTCTTTGATCAGCAGTTAAGAACAAGGTGATGCGAGGACGATTGTTTCGGAAGATGGGTGACGATTTGAAGTGGTACGTTCCTGATTCTCTCAAGTATCGATTAGTCAGAAGCTGTCACGATGAGGTGGGTCACTTTAGGTTGGCGAAAACACTCGAGATACTGCAAAAACATTTTTGGTTTGCAAGAGCGAAAGATTTTGTTAAAAAGTATATTGATTCCTGTATTGAGTGCGCCTATTCAAAAGGCAGTTATGGCAAGAGTGAAGGGTCGTTGCATCCTATACCGCGAGATCCTGTCCCATTTCAAATTGTTCATCTGGATCACGTCGGACCATTTGTAAAGAGTAAATCTGGGAACCTACATACACTAGTTATGGTAGACGGGTTTACAAACTACGTTCGAATGAAAGCGGTAAAAACTACTGAAACAAAATTCGTGGTAAAATTCTTGGAGGAGATGAGTACCTATTTTGGGTTGCCAGCGACCATAGTGACTGACAGAGGTACGGCGTTCACATCAAAGATGTTCGAGAGCTTTTGTGAGGACAACCTTGTTCGGCATGTAACGAATGCGACCGCTTCGCCAAGGGCTAATGGCCAGGTCGAACGCTACAACCGAACGATTGTTGAGTCAGTACGAGCAATGACACAGCGAGTGGATAATGCCGATTGGGATCGCTATTTGAACACTATACAATGGACCCTCAATGCTACGAAAAATGATACAACGAAGATGACACCGCACGAGCTACTCTTTGGATTCTCTCTTTGATCAGCAGTTAAGAACAAGGTGATGGAAGCGCTTCACAACTGGGGTTCGATGGAGGAGCGACTGCCGCTGAAGACTCTTGGGGAGATGGCTGCTGATAATATCCAGATATCCCAGCTGAAGCAGAAACGACGATTTGACAAAAAGCGCAAGTGTCCGACTCAGTATGCTTGTGGTGATATGGTCCTGGTACTAAATGATCTACAAGCCACAGGCACATCACGAAAACTAGATGCCCGATGGAGGGGACCATATTTAGTGGTTCGATCGCTTGGAAATGACAGATATCTTATCGAAGATATACCGGGAGCTCAACGAACACAGAAAAAGTTTCATTCTGTGTTTGCGTCAGATCGTATGCGAAGATGGTTAAGCTTACCAGAAGATGGGGCAGATTCATTTACCGATAATAAAATCGGAGCTGAGACAACAACAGCCAACGTAAAATATGGTGCCGCGACGTCACATGAGCAGGACAGCCGAATGTTACATAGCGAGGCAGACATCCCTGGCGGGGAATAATGTAAAAACAGAATCGAGGTGAAGCGGACAGTTCTTGGAATGTTGCGGAGCTGGACGGACGAACGTGTTGTGTTTTAAAAGAGTTCTGTTGTAATTGTTGAATTCGGTAGATCAGAAAAGATAATAAAGTCTTCAAGTACTTCTAAAGAATTCTTATTATTAATTTTTCACAACACAATAGAAAATAAGGAAACAATACAAAAATAACCGGCAAAACTACTTGACAGCCGCTTCCGTATACACACTCCTATTATGGGCTACTTAAGCAATTGACAGCACTGAAGAAAACTTGACGTAGAATTATGACATTGTAATGGAGGCAGTGTTGAGGGGGTAAGGGAGAGGGATGATTGTCTGCAAGAGACGGTAACAAATGGGGGGAAAAGGGGACTGCGGTATAGGATGAAGGAAAGGAAAGGAAAAGGAAGTTTTATTGGTACTCTGAACACGGTCGCATGCCTTGCTGGTCTCGCCTAAGCTCGTCGGAGGGTGGTATCTTGCATCCGAACTACCAAAAAAAATCACCACTACATAAAGAAATTGCATGCATGGAAAGATATCTATAGATATACAAATATAAAAAAAAAACAGGAATTACTTACTATGCTTGTTAACTATGAAAGAAAAATATATCCACCTCCAACATATCAACCACGGGAGGAACGGATGGTAGTCCTCAATACGGGTCAATACCCTCCCTACCGTGTGCCAGTGGCCGCAGGAATATTTACTGGCACCCAAAAGAAAGCCCTATGGGTTCCTAAATCGTCGGACCTTCAACCTTCACCATCGAAATGAGGCACGAAAATTAAGCCTTAAGCTGACATATTTATTATGCTTTATTCCATATTATTGATTTTAAAATACAAAATAGTTTTAAATATATACGAAAGTAATAAGTAAAGGAAAAGGTAATAATGTAAGGTATTTTAATGTATGGACACGTTGTAATTGGTATATTTATTTAAGAAGAGTAAATTATTTCAAAAAAAGAAATAAAAAAAATAATCGGTCTGGCTACTCTCTTCGTATTCAAAATTCTAATAGCTTGGCAACCCTGCATAATTAAATTAAGTTCACTGGGCATATGTGTTAATTATTTAAATTTGGTCGTAAAAAAAAAACAACAAAAAAATCACGTTGGCCTACCTGGTCATCCTCGTCGTCAGGACTGTCGAAGTGGATTCCTATGGTGCTGTTAAAGAAGAATTTTAAATTTTACGCGAGGGAAGGGTGCAACGAAAGCCACGAACACACATATACACTGACTTAACCCAAGAAATTTTTTTTTTCTTGTTTTTTTTCTCAGACCGGATTTTTATTTTGACAACGATAACCTATCACTAGAAATAATATTATACTTAATCCTAATTCTACACTAATGCTAAACTATGTCAGGATTTCTTGCTTTGCTGGAGATCGTGGCGCGGAGGACTTGTCACCCCCGCCGTTGGGTCTTAGTAAAGGTCGTCAGAAACAGCGGGGTATCGATGATTTCGAATTGCTCTTCCAGTTCTCTGGCGAAGTATCGGCGAGTCGAGTGGGTGCGCTGAGCACAGTTTCACTAAGGAGCTATGGTTTTTTTTGTTTTTGGCATTCACAGAAGGGCCTTCGAATGTAGCACGTTATTTTGACACAAAGTTGTTTTGGGGGCACTTCGGGCACTTCGTTTTTTTTTTTGATTGCGGTGGTACAGTTTGCATACAGAGTGACCGATGAATTACTGGATGTGACACCGCCACGTGTCCATCTCAAGTGGCAGACACACAGTTCAAAGAGTCATGGCTCTTAGCTTACTCCCGGTAACGATTCGTGCTCACCGCGGGCGTGCGACAAATTAAACTTAAGAAAAAAATATTATTTTTATTTTACGAAATAATTTTTTTCCATTTTTGATTTCGCGACAATTAATACGAGCGATTTGTCTAGTTTAATAATAGGCCTCTAACCGCGCTGAAGAAAGAACAAGAACCGACTTCCCATCAGCTCCTTCGGCTTGAGTCAGCGTGCCAATTCTAATGCACTCCTACGAATACCCGCTAACACTGATACTGTCCCCTCTGTGCCCGTGAGGTGATATCCCCGCTACACATAGGCTAGCAAAAAAAGAAAGAGTGTGGCTTAGCGGATTTTTCCTTGAACTATGTGTTTTGGGAGCGGTAGCTCTTTGCATGCTCTTATCCCATTCGTATGACAATTAGATTTGTATTTCGCTCAGCTACGACACATGGTCAGGGGGACATCAGGTTGCGGAATTGTGGCGTGATATTGTGTCAGGTGTTGGGAGCATAAAAAAAAAGACGAACGCAAGCGTCTAGTGTATACATACTTTTACATGACGAATGCAATTTGCAAGGTATATATAAAAAAAAATTTGGGGATCATTTACACTTCTCGGTCGGACAATACACAAATGAGGAAAAGACGAGAATCCTTCTATTACAACGCAGGTAAGGTGTAGCTGCTTAAAGCGAAATCCTGAGCTGAATAAATGAAGGATTAGTTAATGCCGGATATCCTTAGCATGGAAAGTCCCTAATAGCTTTCCGGCAAGATCTTCAAGGACGTAGTAGGCCTCACCCTTTTTTTCCCTAACACGGGCCTTTAGGAAAGTTGGAGCTAGTTTCGCGTTGTAACCCTTTTCGAAGTTACTTTGTGAAAAATTACGCCTGTATACTTCGTCACCAACTTTGAAGTTGACGAGCTTTGACCTGGTGTTGTAGGTGATTGCATTTCTGAGGAAAGCCGCATTGATATTTTTCCGCGCTTGGTCTCGCACTCCTATCAGTTTATCACTCCTTATTATTGCCACATCATCCCCGTTTAGCATTTGCAACTGTCTCAGGAGGGTGTAGTCACCGCCATGTTGGATCATATTCTGTCCAAACAGCACGAAATATGGGCTACATCCAATGGAGGAATGTAGCGTTGCTCGTAATGAACATGCTATGTGGGTGAGGTGACTATCCCATTCGTTCTGGCTTTTTTGAATGAAAGCCCGGATAGCGGCTATGATAGAGCGATTGACTCGTTCCGACGAGTTCGACTGTGGGGAGTGTATGGCGGTGTACAGGTGTCCTACGCCGAACGTTGTTTGAAACTCTTCAAACTCCCGCGACTTGAATTGGGATCCATTATCGCTTATAATCGTCTCCGGAACTCCATATAAATGAAAAATATCTTTCTCTAAGAAATCAATGAGAGGCGTCGTGCTGAATTTTTTAATCGCCTTGAGGAAGACAAATTTTGAGAGATGGTCCAAAACGATAAAGATCCCAATGTTGCCGGATTTGGAACGCGGATAAGGTCCCAGTAAGTCGATGAAAAGCTTATGAAATGGTCTGGAAGATTGGACTGGTTGTCCCATTGGAGGTCTTAAAACAACATTTGGGCTTTTCGTCATTTTGCAGGTTTCACAAGTTAACACATACTCCCGCACGTCTCTCACCAACGTTGGCCAGAACAAGTGGCGAAGTAGCTTTTCAAGCATCTTTCCTATTCCGCAGTGGCCGAGGACGGAGGATTATGCGAATTATATAAAACATCGGGGACCACACCAGCACTTTCTTGCTCAGGAGACCCGGTCGAATGAATTGTGCGCTTGTACACAAAGTCGTCAATTATATTAACATAAGGTAGTTTGGCCTGATTAGCCGAGACGTATGTTTTCAGAGTGGTGTACTCATCGGAAGCGAAGTATGGTGACTTTAGATCCACGATAGTTGCAATTTCTTCAAGCGCGCTCAAGTCCGTTGTGTCCCTTCGGGATAAACAGTCCGGTACCACATTGTTTTTGCCTTTGCGATGTTTTATCGAGAAATCGAAACCCTGCAGTTTCAATGCCCATCTTGCTAGCCTACCTGAAAGATCCTTTTGTTGCATTAGCCATTGGAGGCTAGAGTGGTCGGTTACGATCGTGAAGGCGTGTCCTTCGATATATGGGCGAAACCTTTTAATGGATAAAACCGCTGCCAAACACTCCTGCTCAGTTACTGAGTAATTGCGTTGTGCTTTATTTAACTTTTGACTCACATACGCTATAGGTTGTTCAATACCCTCTTCATCCACCTGAGCCAACACGCTCCCGACGCCATGACTGCTGGCGTCACACTATTTTTTTTTTATATATATCTTTCTTTATTTCATTCAAAAAAAAATTAAAGCTATACAAAAAAAAATAAATCAAAGTTAACAAAAAAGATTTTTTAAAAGAATACAGCTTTTAGCTTAAAAGTGAAATAGTTACATACATTCTGTTGTCAGAAATCTGACAAGAGGCGAATGTACGAATCGTAGTTAACAAACAAGTATTAGTTTATCGATGGGGATGCGATAAAATGCAGAGAGGAGAACAACTCATTAAAGATGAAAAAAATAAAAAAAATATATTGAGTACAAAAATGTGTTTTTTTTTAAATTTAGAAAAAAGATATTCAGTAACAAAAAGAGAAAAATTAAACCAAAGGAATCAGCAAGTCACCAATAATATCATGGTTTAAAGAAAAAAGCCAAAACTTAACATTTTTAAGAAAAACAGATTTAACTCGTTGGCATCTTAGATTACAAGGCAATTTGTTAAATAAACGGGGCGCAGTAACAACATAAAAGCGAGAAAAATGCGATCTTTTTATAGTGGGTACATTGACGAGATTTCTGGTGTTAATACGTGAATTTTGACTATCGTAAACCCTTGAGGAGTTATCCCCTCTATATTATTTCTGTAATTTCTGTAGTGTGTTTCTCCCTTTTGCAGTTCACACGGTCAACCAATCTTAACAAAAGAAGTGTCAAAAAAAATATATTTTTAGGGTGCTTATCTTTGCATTTTTACTTTTCTAAAATTTTAACAATTAAAAAAAATGTATTTTACTGCATTAAATTTCAACTACGCACGTCGACCTTTAAGATCTATTGTACCATAGGGCCAGAATAATGTTTAGGCGAGCAGATTCTCCACTTTTCTAACAAAGTTAGTCAAGCTGCTGGCAGATGACTTCCTCATCTATTCAGGGCTCAGAAGCTCCCTGTAGAAGATAGTTCTCCTGATTCCACATAGGGCTGGACACTCACATATTATGTGCCCAAGCTGTTTTGTCTTCTTCAAGACACAACCGACAAAGTGAGGAGTCGGTTAAATTAAATTTATTTAATTGATATCGTAGGTTGTGATGTCCTGTGAGGAAACCAGCAAGATTTTCGATATCATGCCTTCTTAGATTTAAATTTCTGTTGGCATCTTTTTTGAACGGCTGAATAGCACGCTTGGCCTGTCTTAGACCTGGGATATTCTCCCAATATGAGCTACATTTTGTGTGATTTGGGAGTGTAGTAGAAGGGTTCTACGTCCGAGCGTTTGAAGGCCGTTGAAACAGCTTAGTACTGATTTGGAGGCAATAATAGGCGAGCTAAGGTCGTTTATAGCTGCTTGACTGTCCGTGAATATATGGATGTATATGCCTTTAGGACCTGTGTTGTATATGTGCTTAGGTCCGTGGAACCCAGCATCCACTCCTGTTTCCATTTTGGAACCATCCGTAAACCACTTTCGACCATTTTGGCAAGAAGGTGCATGGGCTATTGTACGCCCATGCTTCTCTACTAGGGATCTCCGTAGAGAACCGTTTTTGAAACATAAAGTCTTTGGAAAGCGTCTGTTACCGCGCAGGATGGTCGCTGAGAATTGTCTCTTTCATTTCGATTAAACTTGCCGAGCTGCGAATTGCCCTTCGTTTATGTATATGTGTAGAGGTGTTAGTCCTATTAAGGCTTCTATAGTCGCAGTTGGATAGGTACGCCTACGCATGGCTGCGGATATACCGAGACATGCAAGTCGCTTTACCCTTTGAAGCTTAGCAATGGCGTTCTTTTGTTTTGTTTTAGTCCGCCATACTAAAGAAGCGTATGTTATGATGGGCCTGATCATCATTGTGTAGATCTTAACACAGATAAGAAATCTAAGAAAGAATTTTATTTTCAAAATTTTGCGTGGGAATTGGGTAGGTGCGCTGACGGTCTATCCGATACGTGGCGCTGTTGTCCATCTCCGAAACCACTCGACCGATTTCAATGAAATTTTGTGGATGGGTATGATTGGTTCCAGTTTTAAAGATAGGATAGTTTTGGATCCGATAGTTCCACACGAAAGACACGCACCAACCGGGCGGGTACCCCAATATATAAAAGAGACTGACGTCTGTGTGTGCACTCATAACTAGAGAATGGATCGTTAAATTTTTACAATTTTGGGCTTGGGGTATTCGTATTGAAATGCCATTTATGCTACTTTTTGTCGTGAAAATAAAAGTTAAAGGGGATGAGATTGGGAATGGAACTTAGTATGGGAACCGAACTTTGAAAAAAATTAGATGGATAGATAAACGGTTAGTGCTACTTCCAATACAGCCAAACTTATTTCAAATGTTTAATTTTTAAATTCGTTGGATGTTCGGGGCTCATCGCTACACAATTTGAAACGAAAGTTTGATTTGAATGTGAAGAATCTCAAATCCAATGTCATGGAAGCGAAGATTTTGACCTAAAAATTCAAGCAACCATTATATAATTCTGCGGATTCCGATGATTTGCTATTGGTTTTCAAGCGCCTTCAACTTCCCATGCGTATCGCTTTCACTATGAAAAATAATATGTCGCAAGGACAATCGCAGGATATTTGTGACATAAATTATCCCATGTTTTTCAAATGGTCAATCGTATGTGGCGTGCTCACGTGTGAGTGAAAAAGTGGAAAGTTGGGAGACACGTCAATCATTGCGGTTTGATTTAAACACATCGACAATGCAATACTTCAGTTATTTATATTGTATTTAATATAAACTTTTGAATAACGAATTTGAATTGACCGAATTACATAGAGCAGCATGAGCATTGCTCATTCTCGGAATTATTATTTTCATTACATTAACGAATTTGGGCGGAACGAAGTTCGCTGGGTCAGCTAGTAGCCGGAATTTTCAAAAAATATTTTTAAAACCTTATAACAGTACAAATGTCTTAAAGGTAAAAAACCAAGACTTTTACACAGCTCAAAACTATGAGTTTGACGATTAACCCTGCATAAGATACGGACAGCATGTTTTTGTTTGATTAGCAGAGGCTCTATTTTATTGGAATGTGTACCACCCCAACAAGCTATACCATACTGGAGTTTAGATTTAAGTAGACCGTTATAGACTAGCTTTAAGATAGGCAAACTGCAATATAGACTAAGATGGTAAATATGCCTAACAGCACTGTTTAGATATTGCTTTAATAGCATAGTATGTTCTCTCCAACTGAGCCTATAATCCAAAGTAATACCTAAGTACTTAAAACTGTCTACACGTTCGATTTTAAAGCAGTCAGCAGAGCAACGTGCATGGAAATCAAAAGTGGGTATATTGTTATCATGTGTACAGGAATTAACTAATCGGAATCTATTGCAATTGGGTGAATGGTAGTATAAAGGCATATCTTCACAGATTTTACCCATTATGTTAAAAAGCATGAACTTTGTTTTATTGCTTATGATCAATTTGTGAAGTGTGAACCATCTCCTCATTATATCTAGGTCATAATTAACATCCAAAAAAATGTTGAAATAACACTTACCGTGATAAGACAAGGCGGTGTCATCGGCAAATGCTGTAAGTTTACCTTTGAAAGGTTGAATGAAAAGCGAATTTACAAAAATCAAGAAGAAAATTGGACCTAAAACAGATCCTTGTGGCACACCTATGTTGATGGGGACTTTTTCACTCAAACAATTTCGAATCCTAACTCTCTGACTACGATTTTCTAAATAAGTAGTAAACCAGTCATGGATAAAACCTCTGAAACCTGCGTTATAAAGTTTACTAAGCAATATCTTATGATCAACCATGTCAAAAGCTTTGGTGATGTCAATGAACAGGGAAGCAGGGATATCAGATTCATTTAGACTATTATATATTTCACCGCACAGCCTTAATAAGGCATCTTCAGTGGATTTGCCACTGCGAAATCCAAACTGCGAATCACTGAAGAAACTTGTTTTATTTAGGTAAGACAGCATTCTTGATTTGACCCCCTTCTCGAAGACTTTCGAAAAGACTGATGAAAGGGATATTGGACGGTAATTGTTCAAAGACATTGTATCCCCCTTTTTATGTAGTGGAATTACTACAGCTGTTTTTAGTGAGTCTGGAAAAATACCCTTTTGTATACTTATATTGAAGATATGACATAATACATCTGAAACAAGAAGAGATATCTTTTTCAAAACGTTGCTTGAAATTTGATCACATGTAGTTGAATTAGATGCTTTAAGAGACTGTATGTAGGTGTGTATTTCAAATGAAGAAAAACATTTAAAGAAAAAACTTTGTCTTTCGAAAGGGTCATGAGTAAGAGGGCTCTCACATACACAAACAGAATCATTATTAAGAGTGGAGTCACGAATAGACTTTGTTACATTGGCAAAATAGTCATTAAACACAGTGGCAACTTCAAAAGGCTCAGATATAATGAAGTTATTAGTATTTGAAAATGCGATATCCACGTTAGGTTTAGTTTTGTTCAAAATGTCGTTGACAACCTGCCATTCTTTTTTAGAGCTACCAATATTATTAGCTAACCTATTACGATAAAAAGTATCTCTTTGAAGAGGTATATCAATTTTCAGCTCCTTACAGATCTTATCATAATACCTTTTTAGCCTAAAGTTACTTGGGTGTTTTTTTAAACGTTTATAAAGAAGTTTTTTCTGTCTGATTTTTTTAATAAGAGGACTAGACATCCACTGCTTAAGGGGTTTCAATTTGTTGCTCTTTTTTATTTGTGTACTTGCGCGAAATAAGTGCAATAAACAAATCAAAGGCAATAGATGGATTTTGCTCTCTGTAGACTTCATCCCAAAACTCAAAAATTAAAGCTGTCTTGAGAGCTGAAAAATTAATTTTTGTAAACTTTTTGACTTCATATTGTTTCAATCTGGAGATCCGAAGGTCAAGATGGATGGTAGTTAGGCAGTGGTCACTTATCTTGAGGTCAAATATAGCTGATCTAAATTTAGAAGGATTATTTCTATGTAATCTAATAAAAATATGGTCCAAACAAGAGGTTGTATCGTAAACCCCACGAGTAGGAAGTGATATCAAACTATCGAGGCCAACGGAAGACATAAGCGAAAGAAAATTATCAACATCAACTGAGCTACTACAAAGATCGATGTTAAAATCACCCAAAATTATTAGATTCCTATACACAAGATTATCAAGAAAGCGAGAGAAATCATCGAGAAAGGCACTGACTGTACAATAATTAAATCTATAAACACCGACAAAACAGTATTGAGCACCAGAAATCTCGCAATTTAAACTAATTAAATCAACACTATTTAGATTAAAACGATCAATGACAAAGTTTGACGACAAATCGCTTCTATAGAACACTGCGACACCACCAGCAGAATAAGAGTTATTACAGGCTGCTTTGAATGTAAAATTGGGAATGGAATATTCGTAATGCGAAACTTCATCATCAAATATCCATATTTCGGATAGAAAGATGAGATCCGGTAAGTGATCTAAAGATGCAAGGTGAGTTAAAAATGTATCAAAATTTTTACGCATACTGCGGATATTTTGGTGAATTACAGAAAGACCTGAAAAAGACATTTTGTTTGGATGATCTATGCAAAAACATGTAAAACTATCAGAATTTAAGGAAGAAAATGTATCATTTGAATCATTATGAGAACTAATTGATTGATTATTTGAATTCATATTAATCATAATTTAAAATTATAAAAAGAATTTAATATTCTAGTTTACTAAAGTCCTCAAAACTAATTACTTTGATCACTTTATCGCCTTCTTTTTTTCTGATGAGCACAGATGAGTTTCTTGTCCACACTAACTGACACTTTTTGTCCAGTCTTAGCTGCTTTGCTTTTTCAAGAAGAGATCTTGTGTACGTAGTGAGGGAGTCGTTGATAAAAATCTTGCCGCCACCTCTTGCGCCGCTGCCACTGCCACTATCGCTGTTGTTGTTGCTGTAGATGCTAGCAGAAAGCTTGATTTTGTCCATACGCAATTTGCTCATTAGCTTCTCCTTCGATGAAAGAGATGAGAAACGTGCACATACAATATTACCAGTTGTGTTAGTTTTTGCTTTAGATTTTCTTGTATGCTTTATGTAGCAAGACTCAATCTCATCCGGAGCGATTTGCACACCAACACCTGCAGTAATAAGCGTCATCACTCTCTCACGCGCATTTGCATTACTGACGCCGGGAATACCTACAACATCAACTGCACACTGTTTCTCTCTTTGCTCTAGCAAATTCACTTTCACCTCCAAGGCAACGATCTTTTTGTTGAGAGATTCATTGTTGTTTTCCAGAGCTTTGATTTTTAAGAGCGCATCGGTATTTAGTTGTTGCAATTTCATAATTTCAGCGAACAGCATCTCCAGAGTTATAGGCTTTTCAACAGACTCAGATGATGAAGGTTCACCGCCAGCTATTATGGTTGTAGAGAGAGCGGCCTGATGGTTGCTGCCAACACCGCATTCAGCTGAGAAAAGATTTACAGGTGGACCCCTAATTGTGGTGACGGGTGAAGGGGGGTTTACAAGAGTATGATCATGCATGATCGATTTTCTTCGCAAACTAACACACCTATCACATCTGTAACCTTGCTCACTTTTTTCGTAGAATTCAATTTCTTTTCTTTCAAGTTTGACGCATTTTGCATGAAAGTATTCATTGCAATTTGAGCACTGAATTTTCAGATCGAGTCTTCCGATTTTTAGAACACACAATCTGCACTTCATTATTACAGCAAGCTTTATTATTTTATCAGAAATATAATCAATATATAGGTTTTTTACTCTGTTTAATTTTAAGACTTGTTCTCTGCGCGTGTGTCCCCATCGACTTCGAGCTTATGGATGACGAAGGGACGCTTAAAATCAGGCGTTCTCAGAACTGGAGCAGAAGTGAGCTGCGTCTTCAGTACCTCGAAAGCTTCTTGGGCCTCATTAGTCCAAACAAAAGATCGGCTCTTTTTGAGTAGGTCAGTAAGGGGGGTGGTTAGGGAAGCAAAATTTGCAATGAACTTCCGGTACCATCCTGCCATTCCGAGGAAGCGTCGGAGCTGCCGGACGGATTTGGGTGGAGGGAAATCCAATATTGCTGCTACTTTCTCTGGATCGGTTTGCACAGAGCCATACCCCACTATCTATCCCAGATATTTGACAGCTTTTAGACAAAATTTACTCTTGTTAATGTTTATAGTCAGTCCTGCTTTTTTGATGTGCAACGCCACCTCCTGCAACACACACATGTGGGACTCAAAATCCTTTGAAATTACTAGTAGATCGTCGAGATATACAAACACCTTTTCGCGAAGATAGTATGGGATGACCTTATCCATCAGCCTACACATCGTCTGCGGGGCATTGCACAATCCGAACGGCATTACGGTATATTGGTACAGTGGCCGATTCGGAACTGTGAATGCCGTCCTTTCGCGAGAATTCATTTCCAGGGTGATTTGCCAAAAGGCATCTTTCAAATAAATGCTGGAAATGAATTCCGCTCGAGGCAGCCGACTTAAAATACCATCGGTGTTAGGCCGAGGATAGGCATCTTTGACGGTAAGTGCATTTACCTTGCGGAAGTCAATGCAGAACCGAACCTTTCCAGGCTTCCGAATGAGAACAATCGGAGAGCTTCAGGAACTGTTCGATTCCTCAATGACTCCCAAGGCAAGCATTCGGCCTATCTCGGCAAACATTAGAGCTTCCACAGCAGGCGATACCGGGTAGTGCCGTTGTTTTATAGGCCCGGCTGCCCCCAAGTCAATGCTGTGTTCGAGCAAGTTTGTTTTTCCCAGGCCTTGTTTCTCGAAGGATGGAAATATGGCTATAAGACTGTGGAGCTGTTCTTTCTGGTAAGCTGTAAGTTCGTGTACCGGTGGAGTGTCGGAAATAGGTGAGGTGTCAATCTCTCCAACTATCCCCGGGGCGCGATTGAAGCTCCGCCAAAAATCTACACCGAGGTAAAGATTTTGGGTCAAAGAAGGGACAATAAAAATATTCAAAGGTTTGGTTATGTTGCGAAATGTTACGTCTACCATTATGCTGCCACGTACTGTTTGTAGGCGACCTTCGGCCGTTTTGACAAAGGCATGGTATTTGTCTAATTTTGCACCGGATAGTAGGAGCTCCTCTGCAGCTTCCGCTCCGAAGCAACTTATAGATGCTCCAGAGTCTAACAAACCACTAATTGATTTCCCCAAGATTTCTACCTCAGCATATGGTCTGACATCCAACTTATCCCCACCGAGAATTGCACAGAGTAAATGATTCCTGCTCTTTCGCACGTTTCTCCAAAATTTGCGCATACGCAACGTAGATCGTTTGGGCTTACTATACAAAACCCGAGTGACACTATTCACAGAAAATATTTTATTGTACTCGCGCAAACGTTGGTGAAACGGCTTGGAGGGATCAATACCCAAAGGTTGTTTGGGTGCGGTTTTGTTTGGGGTGGAGGAAAGGTCGGAGTCAGACGTTTGTACCTCTTGGCTACAAGTTAATATTGTCGTGGAGGATGAGACCGGGTGTTGGTGGTCACATCCACTCTCGAGTTTCCCTGATTGGAACAATTACTGCATTGGGGCTTGAATATATCTGCGGCTCCACATCCATAGCAAAATACTTTTCTGGGTTGTAAGCAATCAACATACGTGTGTCCTACTGCCTCACAATCCCAACAAAGAAATGCCTTTTTTAAAGGGTTTATCGCTGAAATCTCTTGTTCGAACGGGATTTCTTCCTCGTTTCTGACACAAACTTTCTTTGCGGAATGTTCCGAATGAAATTACCCCTATGTACTTCTTGCATGAAGAGCTCATGCCTATGACAAGCGCTGCGTAACAACGCAACAGAGGAGATCTTCAAATGAAGAAGTTCATGTCTAAGGTCAGGTTTTAGATTTCTGATAAGGATTTCAAGAAATTGACTATCTGGTAAGGGTTCTGTTAATCGGTCAGATATAGCAACGACCGCGTCGAGATATTCATCAAAGGTCTCTCTTTCCTTCTGTTTCCGATTTCGAATCATTTCGATTATATCGAAGTCGGTGCGAGGATCCGAGTACTGGAATCGCAGAGCATCACAAAGGGCACTCCATTCTATGGTTTGTTCGCGCTTGTGGTAACGCCAGTACCAATCTCTTGCCTTGCCGGTAAACAGTAAGTGCACGTTTCTGCACAGAGACGAAAAATCGGCGTTTAGCGTATGAGTTGTTAATGCCGTTATGCCGATTTTGGATTTTCAGTTGCTGGAGTTTGATTGGGTATTGTGGGATTTTTAGTGGCAGAAGAGATTCGGGTTTCGAGAATGCTCGAATCTCTAAGGCTCCATTCATCTGCGATCTGTTGGGTAGTTGACCGAGTGTTAGGGCGCCGACCCTTTGGGACTGCACCTCGCCCACGATGACTGTGGTCTGGTTCTGAAATTATCTGTCGGCAATCGGGACAGGTGTCTGAGTCTTTTTGCCAATTCTTAAGACACGGTTTATGAAAAATATGGTCACATGGGGTTTTGTAAGTTTACATGTCGGAGGAAATTACTTCTTGACAGATGGAACACGCTAGTTCGTCAGCCAACTGAGCTGACTGCGCTGGGCTACTGTTACGGAGCCATACCTATAGGAAATCACAAATAGTGAAGTTAAAATCATTTTTATTTCAACTATCTGAAATAGTTGGAGTACCTGCAAGGGAAAAAGAAAAACAAGAATTAGAAAAAAAAAGAAACGTAAACAAACTCTTGCATTTGGGTTTGACCGCTCAACAGCATATTCAATGCTCGTTTAGAGGACAAACCACAATGGGAGCAATGTTTAACTCACCTGTGCAATATTTTAAGACGATTTCTGAAAAAGAAATATGATAAATTAATTAGAAACAATAAAACAAATTTTTTTTTACCATGTTTTCGTCCGTCTGTTGCACTTCCCAAGTTGATTTTGACGTTTTGTCTGGTCAATCGTTTCTCCGTCGTTAAGTTTTCTTCGTTCCATTTCATTGTGTTCCAGGTTAGTGGGTGATCGTAAAGATGTAGTTGAAGGTTTTTTTTTGTTGTTAGTTACGTTATTCTTTTTATGTTAAGTATTGTTAGGGACTTTATGCATGTGTGTAATTAGGAGATAGAGAGACAAGACTTATACTACGTGACGATTAGGAATTAAGAGAAATTTTGACAAAACGAAGGGGAAATATAAAAACAAAAGAAAGTAGAGAAAGAAAGAGGAAATATGCAAGAAAAAGAAAGACAGGGTCTGCGGAGATTTCGGAAAACAGAGGGAGGGGTAAAACAAATGCACCGCAAATGCAAAATTGGCTTGCCGACAGGCCTTCACAATTGTCTTTAATCGACAGCAAGCGGTCGTTGCCCTTTTGATAGTCAGCTGGAAAAATTTCGTAGTTTCACAGTGAGGAGAAAAATAAATTACCCTTCTTGTAAAGAATCCCCTGGTGAGTTATACGAAGGATAACTTTTTTGCAAAAATTATAATTATAACATTATAATTTCCCCACTGGTTTGGTTTTGGCAACACTGGTTTTGACAGCTGACGTGTGTTTAGTACCTTGTGTCACTGTCAAACAGCTTCAGTTTGGTTTGCAATTTAACCATGGATCGTCTTACAAATGAACAACGCTTGCAAATTATTGAATTTTACTATCAAAATTCGTGCTCGGTTCGAGGGCCGAGGATCCGCTTTTTTATCGAAAAATTGTGTTCAGCGATGAGGCTCATTTTTGGTTGAATGGGTACGTAAATAAGCAAAATTGCCGCATTTGGAGTGAAGATCAGCCAGAAGCATTGCAACAGCTGCATCCCGAAAAAGCCACTGTTTGGTGCGGTTTATGGGCCGGCGGCATTATTGGGCCATATTTCTTCAAAGATGATGCGAATCGCAGCGTTACTGTCAATGGTGAACGCTACCGAGCGATGATAACAAACTTTGTTTTGCCCGAAATGGAAGTTCTTGACTTGCATGATATGTGGTTTCAACAAGACGGTGCCACATGCCACACAGCACGCGAAACAATGGCGCAATTGCGAGGCGAGTTTGGTGAACAGTTAATTTCACGTTTCGGGCCGGTCAATTGGCCGCCTAGATCGTGCGATTTGACACCATTAGATTATTTTGTGTGGGGGTATGTCAAGGCTAATGTGTATAGGGACAAGCCCGCTTCGATTGACGCACTGGAAGCCAACATCCATGCATTCATTCGTGAGATACCGGCCGATATGTGTGAAAGAGTATGCCAAAATTGGACTCAGCGGATGGGCTACCTGAGACGCAGCCGCGGTCAACATTTGCATGAAATTATCTTTAAACATTAAACTGCAAGGTTCAAACTATCGATTCAGATAAATATTTCATTCATTTTTTCGAATTTTTTGTGTGTTTTTTTTTTAAAAAAGTTCTAAGCCTCTTAAAAAATCACCCGTTACATATTTCAGTTTTAACTTATTGCAGCCAGTGTTGCAAGGCGGCCGGTAATGTTTAAGTGTAAAAGTCAACAAATGTAACTTGGGCCTTCAGCCATTATTCATCTACGACAATTTGTTAGCCGCAAGCCACTGCGCTGAGTTTGCAATGTATTTTCCTTGCATAGGTACATTTCCTAGCATTTTTGTCAAGAGTATATAGTTTGACATTTTTTGCAAATATTTCTCTTTTTCGTTTCACTTTTACGCGCGCTTGGTTGGGCTCTATTAGATTAACTTAAAATACGCTAAGAATTTTGTAATTAATTTTGGTATTGCATGGCGGCACTACCGCTGGCACCATTTTTTTAACATTATCAAAATTAGCTATCTTAAATAATAAAAGTTTTTTATGGCGGCACCACCGCCAGCACCATTGTGAATACAGTTTTGTGTTTGGAGTTTTAACCCTTTTTTTTTGGTTCGTGCGGTGAAAATATCAGTGGCATCAGCGTGAATAATGGTACTCATCATCACCTCAACAACATACTTCCATGACATACAAGAAATTTCGGATCGGGTGTCTCTTTATCTAATCATTACAGGTTCATGAAAACATCAGAATGACTGGACAAGGTCGAGTAGCCGATAGGGAACAAATATCATCACCAACAACATCGGATAACCATTAACAAGGGCTTCACAATGCTTCCACATGGACCTAAGTGGGGTGCTGCAGGGCTCTCTCTGCCGTATCCACCTATAAATCTTACCTATGTCCCGGGGACTTATATTCTTGCAGCCGTGGTCCTATGGTGGGGGTATAGCGGGCGTGAGATAGCCCCAATAATCGATGGGTCCATCTTGCGACTGTCCCTTGCGGAGGACTTCCCAATTTGCTAGCTACCCGCAGGCCTTTGCGTGTTACGTAGAAAGTGAATTATGTGACTATCGCATTTGACTATCACAAAGGTGACTATCACCTACCACCTTATCTACGGGATACTAGGAGTTAGGTTAGGTTAGGTTTGCGGGTAGGCGAGACAGGGGGAACCTGAGCCTGCCACACTTAGATCAATGTAGATCCGTTGTGATGCCTTTGGGACTCTAAGACCCTCATACTGTGGAAACCTATGAAACCGGGTAATCGAGCCATATCGAGGATGATATAAATCTGTGTACGTCTTTTATAGACTTTTATAGACTTCTCAGAAGAAGTGTTGTCCAAGAATACTGTATCTGATGTGACAGAGTGCCGGGCAGTGGCAGTGGTGTATCCTCATGCTCATCCTCATCACCGCATCTTCTGCATAGGTCATCAGTGTTGATTCCCATTTTCTTGCTGTGATATTTCAGCATGTTTTTTTTTTTTTTTTATCCGAGGGTAGGTGAAAATCTTCCAAAGACACTATGAGCAAGCGCGTTCTCATAGTAGTGTCAGATTTTTAGTGACTAAAAACACCACACTTCTAAAGATTGTTAGATACTGCAACTAAGATATAACTTATCAAGCAATTTTTCTATCATGAAATAACAACTTTTGACAGGTTACTTTCCAGTGAAAGATCCTGCGTGTTCCGCAAATGAGACGCGGTTAATATTATCTTGCCAAGTCGAACGGTTTCGTTCTTTGTAGTCGGCGCAATAAATTGCTCTCGTCCAAGATTTGTCGGACTGTATTGTTGATATGTCCGATTAGTCGGTTTCTATGCTTTATCGCGAAACTTCTTGTTTCAGCTTAGATTTTTGGAATTCCGAGATCCCTATGGATATCGTCGTTTCTAATATACCATGGTGCTTGTAGCTTAGAGAACTAAGCACTTTATTTTGAAAAGTTTGTAGAATATTGGCATTTGTTTTCTTGGTACAACCCCAAAGTTGTATACCGTAGGTCCACACCGGCTTTAGCACTTGCTTGTATAAAAGTAGTTTGTTCTCAGTACTGAGCTGGGAATGTTTTCCGAGTAACCAGTACATTTCGCTATATTTGATATCGAGTTCTTTACGTTTCATTTTCACGTGCGAATTCCATTTCAGCTTTGCGTCGAGTGTCATTCCTAGGTATTTTGCCTCGTTTGCAAAGGGTATTCGGGCCAAGTTTAGAAAAATTGCCAAGTCATTAGTTTTATTATAAGTGAAATTCACGTGAACAGATTTAGTTTCGTTGAGCGCGATCCGCAAGTTCCTTGTCCATTCATTTACCTTATTCATTGCGGCTTGCAGTTTTGTAGTCGCTTCTTCGATTGTATTACCTACTGCTAGGATAGCTGTGTCGTCGGCGAACGTACCAAGGGTTGTGCCATTTTCCCTTGGTATATCGCGAGTATATAACAAATAGAGAGTATTCGTTTCCATTTCTATCACGAAAGAGTCTATTCCCGAGATATGATTCTAGAATATCAAATAGGCTTGCGGGGAGAACTTGTCGTAATTTAAATTTCAAGCCGTCGTGCCACACGGTGAGACGTCAAGGAATACGCTTGAGCAAATCTTTTTTTCTTCAAATGCTTTCTCGATTACGTCAGTAGTTCTATGTACTTGGTCAATCGTCGAATGTTTGGTTCTGAACCCAAACTCGTGGTCAGGGATAGGATTAGCCCTTTTATCGATCATCGATTTACATGCACTTACAACAACAGCATATGATCCTGCTTCTCATCGAGATCATGAAACATGATCTGAAAATTATTTCTTCTATTGCTCGCAGCGCTGTTTGGCGCTGTTTGTTTCATTCTTGAATGTTGGTGTGTCTGTAAATGATAGCCACACAGTCACGTTGCCACACTAAAAAATTTGATACTCTTCATAGCACAAAAAATCAAACAGCAATTTTTTACATCCAATAAATTTCCCGTCCTTGGAGATTTTGCTTTTTAATTCTGTAAAGGTATGAACAAGCCCAGCGAAATATTCCATAATTTTTTAGGTAAATGTTTAACAAAAAATGTTTATGAAATGTGTCGCAGTTCGTAAATAATAATTGTTTCACAAGTTTTTCGGCAGAAAGGTGAGAGTTGTTTTTTGTTTTTACATAAAGTACAAATCAGATACAAATGTTCAGAAAATCTCGGAATATCTAAAGATCCGGGCATCAAATCATAACCAGGAGCTTTCTTAGGGTTTAGGGATTCGATTTCACGTTTTAGTTCCCTTAGCGTTTCACTTGTGAGTGTTGAATCGTCAGATTGTAATTCCAAACTATTAGCATTGTCGTAGATCGCTTGGCCATCATACGGTTTAAAGGTTTCTTCTAGATGAGCGGCAAAAACGTCCGCATTTTGCTTATCTTACCTTGCCCATTCATTTTGATTTATTCTAATTAGCGGCGCGGGGATTTTAGGCCTTTTGGTGCCTTTTACAGCTTTCCAAAGTGAATAATTGGAATCTTTTTTCGCTGTTAAACTTTCAAGGTAAGAACCTATCGCACGATTTTTAAAATCCTTAATAACTGTCTTCAACAAATTGCACAAATAATTCAAATGTGCTTTATGTTGCGTAGCGCGACTCTGTTGCCATTTCTTACGCGCCTTCCTTTTTTCGTTGACCAATTCTTTTACTTCGGGAAGATATCGTAGCCCGTATTTGGCCGGCGTTTTCCTTGGATTAGGCGTATTATTCCAGGAGGAGAGCTGTACGATCTCGACGAAGCGATCAACTTCAACCTCAAGTTCAAAGGGTGTCGTAAGTGGAACACTCAGTTCAACATTCTCTTCTACTTCGCTCCTAAAGCCTTCCCAGTTAGTTTTTCTACCAGTTAATCTCGCTGGCTCTAGGTTATTGGCTAGCTCTCTTCAACTTTAATGTGGTTGGTAGGTATTCCTTTCACAACGAAAAAATCTATCAGGGCAGGTAGTTTTGAAGTATCAGTTGGCCAGTAGGTCGGTTTGCTCGTCGAGAGGAAATCGCAACTGCATTTCATACCTGCCCCATAGAGCATTCTACCTTTTCGCGAGATGTATCTGGAGCCCCAGAATGTGTGCTTCGCATTAAAATCGCCGCTAATAATAAAATTCGGTTTGAGCGATTTAAGCAGGTTAGTATAATCACTTTTTTCAAGCGCGGAACGCCGTGGACAGTAGATAGATGAAATTCTAAGAGTACGCTGACTATTTTTAACTCGAATCGTGCACAGTTGCATAGCTTCAAGCTCTATCTTCAGGTCTTCGTATTGTTCAATGCAGTCTTTAATAAGCAATGATGATCCACCTCTGGCGTTTCCCGATGGGTGACAAGCGTGGAAATCATTATAGGTAGCCTTTTACTTTTCACGTGAGTTTCAGAAATCAAGCAAATGTCAATATCTTTCTCGCGTATGAATATTTCCAATTTGCCGAGTTTTTGTAAAAGCCCGTTTGCATTCCAAGTGCATATTTTTAGCATTGGTTTTTCATTCATGTTATTTTTGAAGCACGCGTTTTCCGTCAATTATTTTCGAGCTTAACCAAGCGATCGAGAATAATTTTGTTTATTTTGCATTGTTCTTCAAGTTTCTCGAGAATAACTGAGAAAACATGAGAAACAGGGTCTGGCGAAGTTTCAACGTTTTTTGCTCCTTCGAATGTCGCGGCCTGAGCATAGGTATGCACTCTGGCTGTCCGAGGGCCACTATTCAATGGCTTTCCTGATGGTGTCTTTTCAGTAGCATTTCTTTTGACAACAGAGGTCGAGGGCCTTTCTGTTGTCTCTCTTTCTCTGACAATGCTACGCTTTTGAACCGGAGGTTTTATATTGCCTACTACCTCCTGGGCGGTCCTACGCTTTATCTTGGTAAGCGGCTTTGTTATTTTATTTTGGGTTTTGAGTAGCGCGTCTCTCCGTTTTTGCAACTCCTTAGCTACTTCACAGCCTCTATAATTTGCCACAGTCTTGGGAGAAATGACTTCCGGCGCATTTTACACATCGAGGCTCTTTTTTGCAATACATTTGCGTATGATTGAATTCTTGGCTTTGATTTTATTTCCACGGCAGAGATAGCTTTTATTGCGACTTGGCTGTCAATGAAGAAAGTGATATCTGCATGAGGTATCGCCATCATTGCAACTTGTTTTGCAGCTGTTGTCA
This sequence comes from Cheilosia vernalis, assembly GCA_949126925.1. Lineage (NCBI taxonomy): Eukaryota > Metazoa > Arthropoda > Insecta > Diptera > Syrphidae > Cheilosia > Cheilosia vernalis. The sequence goes on from OX421358.1 coordinate 51,476,103, forward strand.
CTGCCAGAACCTTAGCATGGAACACGCAGCTGTAGTCAGGAAGTCTGATTGAACTGGATATACCAAGTTTTTCGGAGTAGGAACCTGTTCCAACTCCGACATCCATCTTGGAACCATCTGTTTAGATGTGTATAGTTGGTTCGTTTGAGAGCGGTTGTAAGTTATGCCATTCCTCTCTACTGGGGAAGTGAGTGACAAATGGTCGTTCGAAGTCTAGGCGTTGTACAGTCTGGACATATATTGTTACCCGCATACTTGTTGAGGATCTGTGCATGACCCGTTTGGCTGTGTTTCCAGCCCTTAGTCTGGCTTAGTCGAAGGGCGCTGTTTGCAGCAGATTGCTGTACGAGAAGGTCGAGGGGTTTTAGATTTAATATAGCCTCAACTCCCGCTGTGGGGTTGGTTCTTATTACCCCCGTAGTACCAATACAAGCCATTCTTTGGATCTTCGTCATAGTTTTCAGGTTGGTGGCTTTAGATAGCGCCTGCCACCAAACAAGATTACCATAAGTTAGTACCGGTCTTACTATCGCCGTGTAGAGCCACATTATAATTTTAGGACTAGGGCCCCAGGTGCGACCGAATATTCTGTAGCAGGCATAAAAAGCTATCATAGCCTTTTTTGCCCGTTCCTTTGTGTTAATATTCCAATTCAACTAACGATCTAGGATTACACCAAGATACTTGGCGTGTTCAGATATTGTTAGTGAAATCCCTTCAATTGTGGGAAGGCGAAATTTAGGAATTGTCCTTTTGTTAGTAAAAAGAAGTAATTCGGTCTTTTGCGGGTTTACTGCTAGTCCGCACTTCTTTGTCCATCTGTTTAGTGTCGATAAAGATTCTGTTAATTGGTCACTGATAGTGGAGAGGAATCTGCCTACTGCAAGTAGGGCTACGTCGTCTGCGTAAGCAACTACTTCGACTCCACTAAATTCTAGCTTAATCAGGATCTCGTTTACCACGAGAACCCATAGAAGTGGGGAAAGAACTCCACCTTGAGGAGTGCCTCTAGATGCTGAAGCTTGAATTTTTGCATCTCCTAGTTCCGAACTGATTAGTCTGTTTTTCAGCATGCACATTATCCAATTGATACCTAATAGTGTTATTCACTTTAAGATTCGTTAGTAAGTACTCTTTGAATAGCGTCTGATCTGACATTGTTAAAAGCTCCTTCAATGTCCAGAAAAGCTGCGGAGTGTATTCTTTTACTTTTAGTGATCTCTCCACTATGCTGACCACATTATGGAGTGCTGTCTCAGCGCTTTTGCCTTTTATATAGGCGTGTTTGGCCTGAGATATAGCATCCAGTCTTAAATGATTTCGGATGTGAACATCAATAAGTCTTTCAAATGTTTTTAGAACAAATGAGGTAAGGCTAATGGGTCTAAAGTCTTTGGCGGTTGTATGACTGGGTTTACCTGCCTTGGATATGAATACTACCTTCACCTCACGCCATGATTTTGGATCATACCCTAGTCTTAAGCTGTTAACAAATAGGTTTACTAGATGTGAAGCTGTTACTTTTTCGCATTTTTGTAGCATCTTCGGAAAGATGCCATCGATACCAGGGGCTTTGTACGGTGAGAAAGAGTTAATTACCCAGATTATCCTCTCTCCTGTTATCATTTCCGCTGGAATAGTATGGTCCACGAAGTTATCTACTACTAAATTGCTGTTTACATTAGGCGTACAACCCACCTACGTGAAGTTAGCCCGCATTTTTTCTAGAATGAAAAACGTGAATTGCAGTTCGATAGACATTCGTATGTAGTTGTTTGTAGTTTTTTTCGTTTGTAGTTCAAAGGTTAGAAAGTTAGAAGCATTAGAAAAATTTTTTAGCCCGCACTTTTGGCTTTTTGAAACAAAAACTAGCCAGTTGCATTTGAAATCGTTTGTAGTTGTTTGTAGTGAAATTCTTTTTTAACAGAAATATGTTATTTCCGAGATATAAGGACATTTGTGTTTGCACCTGTAACTCCGAATTTACAAAAGACAGAAATAATTTAAAAACGCTGGTGCATAAAACATATCCTAACTTGAATAACTGCATTTAAAATTTCTGAATTCACTTAAGCGTTGCTTAATAAAAAGCAATTAATTTCAAAAAACGCATCCCTTTAGAGTTGAATCCATATATGGGCTTCTCAACAATAACAAAACAACGATAAACACATTTTCGCAAAGCACTCATCAGTGCCCATCCACATGAGTCACTACTTGTCAATTAGCAACAACAACCAATCAATAAACCCCGATTTTATCCAACAATTTTTTCTATTCCTTCGAATAACATTAAAACCTAACCCCTTTGAAACAATTTATAACAACAAAAATGCAATTTCTGCAAAGCCTGTATTCCTGACTATCTAATCCAATTCAAATTTTGTGATTTTATTACAAAGAAAAAAAATTAAATGAAACTTAAGCGAACACTACTTCGTCATATAAACTCATATCCATGTTTCAGTTATTAAGCAACTCAAAATAGTGAAACCTATTTTTTTCTAATGCTTTCTGTTTACTTCCCAGGCGGTCAGTACCCGCACACATAGTTATAAGATTCCGATTGTTTACCTTTTCCTGACCTACATAATATTTCACATTTATCAGGACACACCCAATAATATAATTTAAATTCACTCCACCTTATGCTTTTGCTGACAAAGCATTTTTGCTCACCAATTTCATTCACCCTTCACTAATTGTTTCCTCATGCGATGTCAGCACTATTTCCCAATCATATTTTAATTGTTCATTCTGTTTAGGTAATCAATTATGTTAGTATATAAGAAATTGACTCAATAAAGAGATTGTTATTACCATTCCAACAGTTCCAGCATTTAATTGTATTCAAGCCAAGACTGCCCCCCACCAGTGGTAAGGAGTCTAAGCATACGATACACATACAAGACGCAAACAAGAAAGACACGACGATCACCACATCAAATTGGGTATTCTTGTTCAAGTACCGGAATTACCCACTTGTCGTCAAGGTTCATGCACCTTGGTCGATACAGCGATTTGATCGCACATTTGGTGACCCCGACGTGATTTGGTGATCACAGTTCTTGTGTTTTCTCTTGTTGTTTCTTGTACTTATCTATCATCGACATCAAGTTTTCACTACACGAATCCTGCACCATGGATCAACAGGCAAAATTACAGCAAGAAACTGGATCCGAAATTGAGCGCATCATCGCCAATTTCAAGAAGGATCCAGTCAGCAGAAAGACGCTCGAGTACTATCAAGAGCGCCTACGAAGGTTGGAGGAGCAGTGGGAACATTTCGACGCCACTGACAGCGAAATCAGAGAAACACACTCTGATCAACTCGATCATCCTTATTTTGCAAAGGGATACTATGATGCCGTGAGGACGATATATAAATGGCACAAGTCCCTCTTCGAGGATGAAATCGAACACTTGCAACAGCAGGTACAGCCCGTCGCATCGAAGACGGACGACAAACCTTTCCCGTCAGTACCTCTCCCTGCAAGGGATACCGACGGTGGTCAAACAAGCGACAACATTAGCATAGCTCAAGTAAAGCGGCGTCAGCAATACTTGAGAGAGACGCTGCAACGCACCCTGGACAACGTTGAAACAACACCAGTGGGTTCCAAACACAATCAACAAGTATTGGGCACAAATTGAGGCGACGCAAATGAATTTGGTGGAGCTTAGCGACTCGTCGACAACTAGCGAGGACAACTCCACACACATCCAAATGGAGGACACAGTCCGCAGAATGCTGGAAAGGTGCGCGGCGGAAATCCAAGATTGTACCGGTCCGCAACAATCCCCACGTCACAGTAGCTCAGATAGCAACCACAATTACGACACTCAATTCAGTCTACCCAAAATCGTACTCCCGAAGTTTGATGGCGACTACTTAAGTTGGAGACAATTTTTTGACCTATTTACACAGATGGTCGACAATCAGCAAATGCCTAAGTGCCAAAAGATGTGGTATCTAAAAACCAATCTGACTGGAGACGCTGAAAAACTCATTCGCCATCTACCGCTCACCGAAGACAACTATACTTCAGCATGGCAGATGCTGCAAGATCGATACAACAACACCAGACTATTGACAACCGCATTCTTCAATCGTTTGCTTCAGCAACCGGGCAGTTCAACAGAATCCGCCAACAGCATTAAGGCACTACATGACACAACCAAGGAGTGCCTCCAAGGTCTCAAGAACCTTGGATTAGATACCAGCAGCTGGGATCCGCTTATAGTTCACCTCTTAATGAAGAAGCTGGATCGCTCGACTCACGTGCTCTATGAGCAGTCTTTAAAACACCCAAGAGCGTTGCCATCGCTCAACGAATTCCTTAACTTTTTAGAAATCAGGTTTCAATCCTTAGAGACACTAGGGAATAAAGGTCGTAGTGCGGAAGAACAGACACGAAAACCAACAGCACGATCTTTCACGTCAGTAGTCGCAAGCAAACCAACCAACCTTAACTGCGCCTACTGTAACAACAGTGAACATAAGCTATATGCATGCCAAGGGTTCTTGCGACTTACACCAGATGGGCGCCTACCAGTGGTAAAAAGACTCAAATTATGCATCAACTGCCTCAACTCGGGACACGTAGCCTCCAATTGTTCAGCTCGAAATTGCACAAAATGCTCAGGAAGGCACAATACTCTACTACATATGGAGAGATCATCAAGAAACACTATGGACAGAGAAAATCGCCAACAAGACCGGACCACCACCCAGAACTTGGAAATTGGGAGGCCATCAAGCACAGCAGCGGCTTTGACCCCGACTACTTCAGCATCAGCAGTAGCCCCCATCACTTCAGCTTCAGCAGTCGCTCCAAAAAGTAAGGGCTATGTTTTTCTTAGTACAATGATCATCAATCTAGAGGACAGCGCAGGCAATCCGGTAATTTGTCGAGCATCGCTAGACTCCGGGTCACAGCTAAACTTCATCACCGAGAAGCTGTCGAGAAGATTGAAGGTCCCAGAATTCGCCGAAACAATGAGGATTCTGGGAATAGGAGAGGGCACAAGGCAAGCAACGAAGAGAGTGAACCTTGCATTAAGATCGAGAACTTCAGAATTTAACATCAATCTAGAGGCCTTCGTCCTACGACAAATCACTCCTAATCAGCCAACTCAGAGGATTAATACCGCTGATTGGAACATCCCAACCGACTTAAGATTGGCAGACCCCCACTTTGGCGAACCTGGACAAATCGACTTATTGATTGGAGCGGAACTATATCATCAGCTCTTGAAAGTCGGACAGCTTAATATCGGAAAAAGCCTACCAATACTACAAAACACGCATCTTGGATGGATAATTGCGGGCAAGGCAGGTAGCACATCCCCACAGTCGGCAATTTGCGGTATCTCCATTGAAGATCAGCTTACTCAGGATATGGAAAAATTCTGGAAGGTGGAAGAAGTTCAAGAAGCCAACCAGTCGCACACACTTGAAGAAAGAAAATGTGAAAATCACTTCGCCGAAACAGCCACCAGAAATCCAGAAGGACGCTTTGTAGTTCGACTTCCCTTCAAGGCCGCGACCAATGAATTGGGAAAATCTAAGGAAATTGCCCTTCAAAGATTCACATCACTGGAAAGAAGACTAGCAAAGAATAGTGCTCTCAAGGCACAATATACTCAATTCATGACGGAGTATAAACGACTTGGTCACATGGAGCCCATCAACTTAAGTGAGATCCAAGGACCGCACTACTTCCTTCCTCATCATTGCGTACTTAAGCCAGATAGTACAACCACAAAATTGCGAGTAGTGTTCGATGCCTCCGCAAAGACGACAACGAATGTATCTCTTAACGATATTTTATCAACCCGACCTACCATTCAAGAGGAACTACTGACCACGCTTCTCCGATTTCGCCTACACAGATATGTATTTACAGCAGACATCGAAAAAATGTATGGACAGATACTGGTCGATCAAGATGATCGACAATTTCTACTAATTTTGTGGAGAGATGACCCATCAGACGAACTCCAAGCATACCAACTCAACACAGTCACATACGGCACAACATCAGCGCCGTATTTAGCCACCAAATGCCTACAAAGGTTGGCTCTCGAAGGTGCAAGACGATTTCCGCAAGGTGCAGAAGTGTTGAGAAAACATTTTTACGTGGATGATGTCATGACGGGATCGGACATTTTAGCTACGGCTATCAACATGCAAGGGCAGCTAAATGAATTACTACAGACGGCCGGATTCATTTCTCGAGTTAACAGAGATCTGAAGTTAGAAGACTGCGAGAAGTACATGTGGACAGATTCAGAGATTGTGCTAGGATGGATCAACGCAACTTCGTCATCATTCCACACATTCGTGGCCAACAGAATCTCGACCATCCAGAGACTGACCGATATCAAACACTGGCGGCACGTTCGCTCTAGTGTCAATCCGGCTGACCTATTATCTCGTGGAATACCTGCAGAAAGATTAGCAACATGCAATCTATGGTTCTATGGACCTCTCTTCCTACATGGAAAGGAATCCGTCTGGCCCCCACCTTATACAAGGGGGGGAGAATGCGAAACAGAAAGAAAAAATACCGCCCAAGTCTTGTCCGCTGTCAACCAAACAACAAATTTTATCTACGACATTGAACACCATAACAACTTCAGACGACTACAGCGAGTTGTTGCATATGTACAACGCTTCATTCATAACTTGAAGGCGGCAACAAAAAGGGAACTCATCAGGAAATATGGCGCCCTCAAACCCACCGAACTACACAAGGCGCTCAGCCTCTTAGTCAAAAACATGCAAATTGAAGAATTCAAAAGGGACATCGAACGCCTTCAACGTTTTGCTGAAACACCGAAAGACAGCCCGATTTCCAGTCTAACGCCATTCGTCGACGAAGAAGGAACGATCAGGGTCGGAGGGCGCCTTGAAGCGTCAACCATACCATACGAAGCCAAACATCCCTTACTGCTGCCTTACACGCATCCACACACAAAAATGCTGATGACGTCAATCCATAGAGAAAATCTTCATTGCGGGCCCCAAGCGCTACTAGCAACCACAAAGCAGAAATTTTGGCCCATCAAGGGAAAAACAATCGCGAGATCGGTAGTCCAGTAGTGCGTGCGATGTGTGAGAGCCAAACCCAGACTAATCACTCAAATCATGGGTAATCTCCCAGCTCACAGAGTACAACCCGCACGCCCGTTCATCAATGCGGGGGTTGATTTCTGCGGACCCATCAAAACTCATTACAAGGTCAGAGGAAAGCATCCTCAAAAGACCTACATAGCCGTATTCTGCTGCTTCTCCACAAAGGCGGTACACTTAGAGGAGCTCGTGACAGACTTATCGACCAACGGTTTCATCGCTGCAATACAACGTTTCGTGGGAAGGCGAGGCAACTGCCAACACTTATATTGCGACAACGCGACTAATTTCGTTGGTGCCAGCAACCAACTAAAAAATCACATACATACAGAAGCAGCGCAGGAACAAATTCAAACCACAGTGGCGGCAAGGGGCATCGAATTTCATTTCATACCGCCAAGAGCACCACACTTTGGAGGACTTTGGGAGGCAGCAGTGAAATCAGCAAAATACCTGTTACAACGGTGCATAGGCTCAGCTTCACTGACGTACGAAGAACTTGAAACCGTCATCATCGAAATCGAAGCAGTTCTGAACTCCAGGCCTCTCACTCCAATGTCGAGCAATCCAAACGACTTAATGGCACTTACACCAGGACACTTCCTCATAGGTGAGCCTCTGACCAACTCTACCGACCCAACAACCGAAGTCCTAAGGGCAAACCTTCCGGCCAAACTTCAGATCATCACGAACATCAAGCAAGACTTCTGGAAAAGATGGCAGAAGGAATACCTCAGCGAATTACAGCAGAGGCACAAATGGCAGCAAAAACGTGAAAACCTGCTACCAGGAACCATGGTCATCATCAAAGAAGACAATTGCCCGGTCATGAAATGGCCACTTGGCAGAGTAATCCAGACCTTTCCAGGAGCAGATGGAGTCGTTAGAGTTGCCGAGATTCAAACAGCCACCAGCATATTACGCAGACCAGTTCACAGACTGGCACCCCTGCCAATTGAGCCAGAAGAGCAGGAAGTCAACAGCGATATGCCGATTGCATCCCGTCAGCCAACGCAGGATGGTCTTGAAGATGGCGAAATTAACTCAGAGGACGATGCGAGTCCCCCTCCCAGAAAAAGGAAGTACAATCCCTTCAAGGTCGCTACCTCGACAATACTAATACTCCTACTATTACTACCCTTGGCCATGAGTGCCAAAGTTAACACATCATCATTCAAATCAAACCCAGGGATACATTTTGAAAACTTAGGAACGGCACACATCATCTCCGACCAATGGGACATAGTAGTGTACTATGAGTTACGGCACTACTGGAAGGAATTGAAATGGGCCAACGTAACCAACAACAAGCTAAAGCAGGTGTGTCAAGAAATGCCACCAAACGACCCCTGCTTCTCCTATATGCAGCACTTTCAACAGCTGTTACAAGAACTTTACGACAGTGATGAGCTACTACGACAGGCTCCCGCCCGTTCAAAACGCGGCGCTATTAACATAGTCGGAAACCTGGCCAACTCGTTGTTCGGAGTCTTGGATTCCGAGTACGCCCAGCACATGTCGCAAATTATATCGACGATTGATGCCAATGAAGATCATCTAAGGCACTTGATAAAAAATCAAACAACTCTCATAGACTCGACGGCAAAAATAATTCGCGCCAGCGAAGGACGATTTGAAAAACAGTTTCAGGCCCTAGAAACGGAGATTACCACCATCATCGAGGAACTCAACAACACAAACAGCCAGAATCATCAGCTGCGACTCTCCCAATTGATGCTACTCCAGTACTTCCAATTGTCTCTCAGTACTGCAAACCTTCAAAAAACGCAATCCCTACTGTTGGACCTGATCACAGACGTTCATCACGGGAAAATTAGTGCCAATTTGATCCACCCTATGCAATTACGAAGAGAGATGGCAACGATAAAGGCCCACTTACCACCAGCACTACGTATTCCAGAAACAAACGATAACATAGCATTGTTATATAAACTGATGACAGCAGAAGGACGCATTATTGACTCAACCATACTCTTTAAACTCACCCTGCCGCTTGGTAGAACCGAGAATTACGAGTTATACAAAATAACACCAGTGCCTGTATTGATTAATAACTCTTTTATTGCAATACGACCATCTTCCGAGTATATGATGATAAATCTGCACAGAACGCAGTATTACCCCCTGAGCGAAGAAGCGCTTAGCTCATGCTTATCGGTCTTGAAAGGAGACTTTATGTGCCACCAAAGGCACCCGCTGTACCAAAAGGGATCGAATGTCAGTCTCTGCGAGTTTAATCTGATGAACCAAGTCACGGACCAGTCCTCCTGTCAACTCGAGATCTTCACAGGGGAGCAATTTTGGGCACCATTGCATCAATCAAATCAATGGATATACTCCAGTATGGATCAACGTTGTGTGTGAAGGAAATCTCACGCAAATCCACCTACATAGCTCGGGCATCTTAACGGTCCCAGCCGGGTGCACCTTGAAACAAGACATATTCACCATTCAAGGACATAAAATATTCACTAGCAAGGCACGAGCATCATTCATCCCAGCAAGTAATTTATCAGAGGTCATTAATCGCGTCCCGAACTCAGCGCAACTAATTCACCATTCAACAACATTTCGAAGAAATTTAAATGACTTGGACTCACTACAGAAGGATATAAAGCAGCAGCAACTGGAAGAAACACTGGAGCAAGTAAAAACCAACAATACACATCAGTTTATCGTTAGTTACTTTTCCAACGTCTGCATCATAATAATCCTCGGCTTCTATCCACAAGAATATATTTCCGCAGACGTCGACTAAAAGGCACTCCAACACCAGCCCCTCGGGCTCAATACCAAGATGCCTTCACCGTCCACATTTGAACAGTAGTTCAAGGCGGGGAGAATGTTTACTTCCCAGGCGGTCAGTACCCGCACACATAGTTATAAGATTCCGATTGTTTACCTTTTCCTGACCTACATAATATTTCACATTTATCAGCACACACCCAATAATATAATTTAAATTCACTCCACCTTATGCTTTTGCTGACAAAGCATTTTTGCTCACCAATTTCATTCACCCTTTACTAATTGTTTCCTCATGCGATGTCAGCACTATTTCCCAATCATATTTTAATTGTTCATTCTGTTTAGGTAATCAATTATGTTAGTATATATGAAATTGACTCAATAAAGAGATTGTTATTACCATTCCAACAGTTCCAGCATTTAATTGTATTCAAGCCAAGACTGCCCCCCACCAGTGGTAAGGAGTCTAAGCATACGATACACATACAAGACGCAAACAAGAAAGACACGACGATCACCACATCAAATTGGGTATTCTTGTTCAAGTACCGGAACTACCCACTTGTCGTCAAGGTTCATGCACCTTGGTCGATACAGCGATTTGATCGCACACTTTCTGTTAGATGTATCTAATGGAGCAAAAAATCCTCTTATCAATAGATACCGATTTATAGAAAATTTAAGAAAATGGTCTGAACCCTTTTTTTACAAACAACTACAAACGAATGCCTATCGAGCTACAATCTCGGTTTTCCATTCTAGAAAAAGTGCGGGCTAACTTCACAAAAAAAATTAAGCTGCAACTTCGCTTAAATTGCATAATAAATCACAAACCGTTAGGCCGATTGATACAATTTTTGTTTTATTAGATTGGTGAGGTGGAAAACTGTTGAAATAGGAAATTTCATCACTCGGTAATGTACGGTTTCGAAAATAACGCGGTTTTATATCGCTTGCTTAAATTGCATATAAATTCTTTTTGGTTTGGTCAATTTCGACATTTAAGGTTTTATTAGATAGAGCACACATGCTTTCTAACAACCAAATAGTTTTTGTCGATTTAGTTGTCCAGCATTTGAAATATCCTTCCCCTTAAATCAGTCTGCGAAGACGATTTCAACCATTTTCTTAAATTTTCAATTAATCATTCGGCCTTACCGATAATCAATCACTAATGTTGACAACTAGTTAGATGTCAGCTTTAGCAAAAATGTACAGCATTTGTGAAATGGTACCAATAACCAATTAGACCTCCACATTTACTAGTCCGACAACTTTCTTAGAATCTATTACATTTGTTGTCATTGCAGAATTCAAATTTCATAATTTGTTTTCGTGAAAAACAAGGTCAATGGTCTCTTTCACATGGAGGATTTTATTCTAAAAGAAGGAATACATAAATTGCAATTAAATTTGCCCAACACATATCTTTCCAATGCTCTTTAAGACTTAGTATAAGCAAAAAACAAAACACAAAATAGGAAATGCACAAAATATCCGCTGATCTGTCAAATATCATATGCAAATCAGTAATGCCATATCGTTCGTTCGGACACAATTTTCAGTAGGTACTTTTATGGTACGCTTTCCCATGTTTTCTAATACTACCTCGCGATTTCTTTATGAGTGCATTTGTGTCGTAATAAAATCCCTTTCAAATTATTCAATAAACGGAGCACAGTTTATTTGAATGGTTTCATTTATTCGTAGGCTGACGATGCAATTCAAAACTTATTAGTGGTCTAAACGTCACTATTGCGTCGTTAGCAAGTGAATATTTTTGAAAATATTGTGGCGTGGAAGGTATCGTGTAACTTAAGTGGTGAAACAAGCCCTTAGTCACGGTTTGGTGAAACCAGGCCTTAGACAGTTTGGTGAAACCAGGCCTTAAAGTCACAAAACAAGTTCCACTCAAGTGTCACTTCCAATTGGAGACTGGAATCTGTCACCACTGAACCTTGTTCTAGAACCACTTAGAATTAGCTAGAAAGTTCTCGTCAGGTGGCGGAGCGGGTATAAAAGGACAGCTTTTAGAAGAGGGCGAGACAGTTGATTTATAACAGTGATTGGTTAAAGTTCGAGATAGTAATAGTTTGTGAAGATAAATAAGTGAAAAGTAATAGAGTAAATTAAGTGATTGGTTTGAAACGTTGAAGAATTGTTTAAGTAATAGTGTTCTGGTACTTAATAAGTGAAATATTAGAATAGTCGATAAAAGTGTAATAAAAGTGAATTTTATTAGAGAAGTTAAACGGAATAGTGTTTTATCTTTACGAATCCCAGCCTGAATGTAACATTGGTGTCAGAAGTGGGATAAAACTTATTCTGTGCTAAGTGTCTAAGTGTAGTTAAAAAAAAAAAAAAAAAAAAAAAAAAAAAAAAAAAGTGAATTTGTGATTTATTTTTTTTGAAATTACAAGAGACAAACAAAATGGGTCGTGTATTGCTACATCTAAGCATACCCCAATTGAAAAGTGAACTAGAAAAGCGGAATCTTTCCACAGCTGGAGGGAAAAGTGACCTCATACTTCGTCTGCAGGAAGCTGTCCAAAACGAGGGAGAAGATCCAAAAACCATGCTATTCGACGTGTCAGAAGAACAAGTAAGTACAGGCGTTGACATTAGCTCTATGATGGAATTACTTCTTGCGAAGATGGAAGAACAGAAATATTCTATGGAATCTAAGTTCGCAGAACAGAAAAATTCTATGGAATCTAAGTTCGCAGAACAAAAGAATTCTCTAGAACAACAGAAAAATTCTATGGAATTGAAGTTCGAAGAGCAGAAGAATTCTATGGAATTGAAGTTCGCAGAACAGAAGAATTCGCTAGAAGAACAGAAAAATTCTCTAGAAGAACAAAAGAATTCTTTAGAAGAACAGAAAAATTCCATTGTCGCCGCACAAAAAGACGCCGTGGAAGAATTTAAGAATGTTCTAGAAGTAAAAATCGACGAAATTGATGAAAAATTAAACGAGCATGAAACAAAGTTTGAGAAAATTAATGAAATGTTTCATAAACAAGGAACAAACATCGAGAACATAGCTAAAGAACTCGAAAAAGTCAAGAAGCAAAAGGCTCGGGAATATTCTGCTGACTGCCCAAGAAGGAAGGAGATGCAACCACCCGTTTTTGATGGTCAAACATCATGGCCAATTTATAAGAGACAGTTCGAAGCAGCTGCAACGACCAATGGATGGGACGACGAGGAAAAGTCGATTGCATTAACACTCGCATTACGAGGTACAGCTGCAGAATTGCTTCAAACTGTCTCAGCAGAAAAACAACGCGACTACGATGCATTGGTGAAGGCTATTGAGATGCGATTCGGTGACGACCATATGCAGCAAGTATATAGTGTGCAACTTCGCAGTCGAATCCAGAAGAGGGGAGAAACACTCCAGCAACTGCAAGCTGATATCGAACGGCTAGCGCATTTGTCTTATCCCAATGCCGGCGAGGATGTCATCAATGAAATGGCTATTGAGGCATTTACACAAGCCATAGAGGACAGACAACTGCAGATGGCTCTACGAATGGCTGGAAAGAGAACTCTTCCTGAGGCACTGGCATTTGCTTTAACCATGAGAGCTGCTGACCAAGCATCTCAAGGATTTCACCGCGTGAGAGAAATGACATCCGTTGAATGCTCGTGCCAGAGAACAGAAGTAGTCGACCGTAACAGTTCTCGAAGGGGACCGATCCGTTGCTGGAACTGCAACAAAATTGGACATCTACAACGACAGTGCAGAGCCGAACGTAGACAGGGCAGTTGTCCACATTGCAGAGCTAGGAACGAGGAGGCGTTTGAGCGTTCGGCGGATGGAACATCACAAAGCCATCAGTCGGGAAACGAGTAAGAACCAACTTCGCGGGGCAGAAGCTGGTTTCTGGAATCGACGCCCCCAGGACCACAATTCAGGTTTCCCAGACCAAACGATGTAATAGGAGCCTGACAGTGGAAGCCCATATCGGCCAGAAAAAGTATGTGGCTACAATCGATACAGGTGCCACCGCTTCCATAATCAGAAGGGACATCGTTCGCCAATCATGGCTGCACAACACCAGCAGCTACTGTCTGAAAACAGCAACTGGAGCAACAGCAAAGGTGTATGGTGAGGTACTCTTGACGATAAACCTTGCAGGAATAGTCTTCTCCCATGCATTCTTAGTGGCTGATATATGTGACGAATGCATCATCGGAATCGACTTTATGAAGACGCATGATATAGTGCTCGACATCGGTTCGCAAGTTATAAAGTACAAGAACGTCGAGATTCCGATGGTTTACGGGAACGAGAACGTCGCAGCTCTAAGGACAGTTGTAAGTGAGGACGAAATATTACCACCTTCGTCAGAGACAGTTATTTGGACAAAGCTGGAAGGTGATCCTGGGAGCCACCGATTCTACCTAGTCGAGTCAGATCCAGAAAATTATTATCAGAGCTATATTGTCGGAAAGATGCTGGTTGAACCCAAAAACAACATGGTTCCCGTTCGTGTCCTCAATGTGGAACACAAAAGCGTGAAACTAAAGCAAGGAGAAGTGATTGGAAAGTGCGTACCAATTACTGCGGTCACAAAGTTGTCCAATGCAAGTGATGTGAAACCGGTTAGACCAACGGAGATATCGGAAATGAAAAAGAATATACTCGGAGAGTGCGAGCTGGATCAGGAGCAGCGGTCCATGGCAGGTAGTTTAATCAACGAGTTCGCTGATATATTTGCTTCGCAGAACAGCGAGTATGGCCGAACACATCTCGTACAACACCGAATCGACACCGGAGATGCGAGACCGATTCGTCAGCCTCCCCGACGACTACCATTGGCTAAGCAGACGGAGGTTGCAGAAATGGTATCGACGATGGAAAAGGAAGGACTGATTGAAAGCTCAAAAAGTCCGTGGGCATCGCCGGTCGTCCTGGTCAAGAAGAAAGACGGAAGTACGAGATTCTGCGTGGACTATCGCCAACTCAACAACGTCACCAAGAAGGATAGCTACCCCCTTCCAAGAATTGACGACACCCTAGACACACTATCCGGAGCCAAATGGTTTTCGACTCTTGATTTGAAGAGTGGCTACTGGCAAGTGCAGATCCATCCAGAAGACCGCGAGAAAACAGCATTCACAGCAGGAAACGGGCTTTGGCAGTTTACAGTAATGCCATTTGGACTGTGCAATGCTCCAGCTACCTTTGAACGTCTAATGGAGCGCGTTCTGCTGGGACTAACGTGGAAAACCTGCTTGGTCTACCTGGACGATGTCATCGTAGTAGGAAAAACATTTAACGAACATCGAGATAACCTTAAGGAGGTGTTCCAAAGACTACGAAGTGCGCAACTAAAACTTAACCCGAAGAAGTGTTCCTTATTTAGACCAGAAGTGAAGTACCTCGGGCACATCATCTCTTCAAAAGGAGTCAAGACTGATCCGGAGAAGGTCGATGCAGTGAAAAACTGGCCGGTACCCAAAGACAAACATCAACTGAGAAGCTTCCTGGGACTTGCGACCTATTACAGACGATTTGTAAAGGACTTTGCCGGGATCGCAAAGACCTTGCATCAACTGACAGAAAAAGGCAAACAATTCAAATGGTCAGGTGAGTGCGAAAAGCGCTTCAAGGAACTTAAGCAACAGTTGTGCAACGCCCCCATACTAGCGTACCCCACCCCTGGGAAAACATTTATTGTGGATGCAGACGCTAGTAATGTGGGAATTGGAGCCGTCCTTTCCCAGGTGCACGATGGCCAAGAGAAAGTAGTTTCCTACTTTAGTAAAGTTCTCTCAAAGCCAGAAAGGAACTACTGTGTTACCAGGCGCGAGCTCCTTGCTTTGGTACTGGCAACAAAACATTTCCATAAGTACCTTTATGGGCGAAAATTTATCCTCCGCACAGACCATGCGTCTTTAAAGTGGCTACTACACTTTAAGAATCCTGAAGGCCAAGTCGCAAGGTGGATCGAACGGCTGCAGATGTACGACTACGAAATACAACATCGAAAGGGAAGTCTTCACTCTAATGCAGACGCTCTCTCCCGTCGACCGTGCAAAGCAAATTGCAAACATTGCTTACGACACGAGGAAAAAGATGTCGCGTCCGTTCAAAGGTTGAGAGCTATGCCCATTGGTGGTTGGAGTGCGCGGGAAATACGGGAGGCTCAAATGGAAGATCCGGATATCGAACCGATTATCGCCTGGAAGGAGCATGACGGAAAACCAGACTGGCAGGAGATATCCAATAGGAGCCCTGAGCTGAAGGCATACTGGGCGCAGTGGGACTCCCTTCACGTACAAGACGGCATTCTAAAACGAAGATGGGAAAGCCCGGATGGAAAGTCGTTCGTAATGCAGCTTGTTGTACCCAGGTCAATGGTTATGGAAGTGCTCAGGGAATTGCATGATGGAGTGTCTGGAGGCCACTTGGGAATCAATAAAACGCTCGAAAAAGTGCGGGAACGCTTTTACTGGATTCATTCAAGGGAGGACGTTGAAACTTGGTGCAGGAAATGCGTTACATGTGCGGCCAGCAAAGGTCCGAGACTGAAAGTCCGTGGCAAAATGCATCAATACAATGTTGGAGCCCCTTTTGAAAGGATAGCAGTTGATATTGCGGGACCGTTTCCTGAAACAAACAATGGAAATCGTTACATCCTCGTTGTTATGGACTATTTCAGTAAGTGGCCTGAAGCATTTGCTATCCCAAATCAAGAAGCTAAAACCGTGGTGGAGCAAATCGTCAATAACTGGGTAAGCAGATTCGGAGTACCAATGGAACTGCATTCAGACCAAGGACGGAACTTCGAGTCGAAGATTTTCCAAGGAGTGTGCCAGTTACTAGGGATTCACAAGACAAGGACGACCCCGCTTCATCCACAATCAGATGGGATGGTGGAGCGCTTCAACAGGACACTGAATGAACACCTCTCTAAGGTCGTTGGCGAAGACCAGAGAGACTGGGATAAGCATATTCCCATGTTTTTATTGGCTTATCGAGGAGCAGTGCATAACACCACAGGACATACTCCATCTGAAATCTTATTTGGTCGAACAGTCCGCCTACCTAGCGAGTTGATGTTTGGATATCCATGCGAAGAGCCCAAGAATGAGGAGGACTACGTTACAGACCTCAGGGATATCATCAGGGACGTGCATCGAGACACTAGGGATAAGATTAAGATAGCCAGTGACCGCATGAAAACGAGGTACGATACTAAAACGACAACTACAGGATTCCAGGAAGGAGATCTGGTATGGCTATATAACCCTCATCGAAGGAAAGGTTTATCGCCTAAGTTGCAACAAGACTGGGAAGGGCCCTATACAATCGTAAAGCGCATCAACGACGTTGTCTATCGCATCCAACGAGGAAGAGGCAAGCTGAAAGTCGTTCATGTGGATCGTCTCCATCGTTATAATGGTGAAAATGTTAACGAGTTTGTTCGGGACGAACAAGTTTAAGAGGGGGATATTGTGGCGTGGAAGGTATCGTGTAACTTAAGTGGTGAAACAAGCCCTTAGTCACGGTTTGGTGAAACCAGGCCTTAGACAGTTTGGTGAAACCAGGCCTTAAAGTCACAAAACAAGTTCCACTCAAGTGTCACTTCCAATTGGAGACTGGAATCTGTCACCACTGAACCTTGTTCTAGAACCACTTAGAATTAGCTAGAAAGTTCTCGTCAGGTGGCGGAGCGGGTATAAAAGGACAGCTTTTAGAAGAGGGCGAGACAGTTGATTTATAACAGTGATTGGTTAAAGTTCGAGATAGTAATAGTTTGTGAAGATAAATAAGTGAAAAGTAATAGAGTAAATTAAGTGATTGGTTTGAAACGTTGAAGAATTGTTTAAGTAATAGTGTTCTGGTACTTAATAAGTGAAATATTAGAATAGTCGATAAAAGTGTAATAAAAGTGAATTTTATTAGAGAAGTTAAACGGAATAGTGTTTTATCTTTACGAATCCCAGCCTGAATGTAACAATATATATATATTTTGAATAATAGCTGGCTCATTCATTTCAGAATAAATTAGGTACAATAGCACGTAGGAAGCGTGTTAAGAACTTATCGCTTCCGGGTTAGAAAATAAATTCAATTTAACCTATAAAAAATTGTAAGGCTTATATATTACTGAATTAGGGAAATTTAGAAACCGACAAAAGTTGAAATTCGAACTGAAAAATATAAAACGCACATTTTTATGCACACATATTCTCGTACTACTTGTTAGGCTGTTACCCCTCCAGAAGATAATAAACTTGTTATTTTGCATGTATTTTGCTGAGTGCTTATAATTCTATTTTTATAACTATATTTTCCGCGAAGTGAACCTTTTCACACCAACCATTGCCTCATTCTCGGTAAACAAACACCTTTTGCAAAGAGTTTCAAAATTGTTTGGTTGCAACAAAATATCTACCTGAGTCGCCTAAGGTACTGAGAATTGTTGCAAAAAGGTATGAACCGTCCAAACTTAAGTAAGAAGATATTTTATTCTGTTTGCGACGACTGTCAAGAAAGTCTTGAAAATATCCTAAAATTATATACCATTTATTTTTTATTAAGCAACTATTTAAAAAGGAAAACAAATCAAAGAGCAAGAACTAGCGGTAAAACAAGATAAAACGAAAAAAAAAAAAAAAACAGAAATATATGCTTTGTTGAAAACCCACGAAGAGACTTTTCTGACTGACATTTGCGATCTGTCAAAGTTGTTAAGTTTTTAAATACCTCCGTGAATAATTTCAATTAAATGTAATTAAAACACGTAAAAAATATCAAATAGTTGATTCTAAACATATTCCAAAAGAGCTACCTACATCTGTATAATAAAATCCGAGTAAGCCCTAGTATATAGAACTATCTTAATTTCATCATTGCTCATGAACAAAAGAGGTATCACGGAGACTTCACCTGACTATTTTAATTGTGAAAAACGCCGCCCAATTGAAACTCCGTGTAGCATGGAAAGTGAATATATAACAGGCATCAGTATCGAGAAACTGAAACAAATCCTCGATGAAAAAAATGCAGATCTTGCTAAGGGTCTCGCTTCAAAAAAGGATTTCCAGTTGCTATGTACGGAGATGACGAATTTAAAAGCAAAGCAAGAAGAGATTTCGGCAAAAGTAGTCCATCTAGAGAATCGTAACAAACTGCTCGAGGCTCAAATGGACAGGCTTATGCAAAAAAGCACAGAAAAAAACTTAATTGTCCACTTGCCAATAGAAAATAGTAATGATCCGGTGCAAAGTGCAAAGTCCGTCTGCGATGGACTGTTAGAGAAGTCCGAGGTAAACACCGAAATCGAAGACGCGTACAAAGTGCGTGGCCAAGATTCAAATAGCGCAACTGTTATTGTGAAAATGAAATCTCGCTACAGTGCAATAAGTGTGCTCCGTAATGCTAATAAACTAAAAGGCACAAAGGTTAGCATCCGGAAGGATTTGCCGCAAAATGTTCGTCACAGGAGGGCTAAATTGGTTGCGGTCATGAAAGTTCTTCGCGAGTTTCGACCGTCAATAAAAACAAATCTAAAGGATGATAAACTTTACGTGGACGGGAAAATGTTTTACTGGGATGTAACCGACGGACTGAGAAGTGGCAATAAGGATGGCCTGGATGTAATAAAACAAACATTTGGAGAATTACCAACATCTTTAGTAAATTTACAACAAGAAATGCAAAAAAACAACACCGATACGTCAATGTCATCAAGAACTGTCAACCAGCAAACGTCAAAAGGAGCTGTCAAAAAGTCAACCGCGGTACACATGTCGGGTGGAAACCCAAGGGCACGTTCTCATGCGACATCTAATTGATTAGTACCCGTCTACCAGTACACTGAAAAACAACCAACAATTAAAGTTTTAAGTTATAATGTAGCAGGGCTTAAAAATAAGTTATTATTTGCAGATTTTTTCAATTATATACATGAATTCGATATATTTTTACTTTTTGAAACACATGTAGTAGATTATACAAAATTTAATTTTATGAATATTTTTTCGCAATATGAATTAAAAAGTATACCTGCGGTAAAAAACAATTTGTATGGAAGAGCAAGTGGAGGCGAATTATTTGGATACAGGAAGCAGCTAAAAGGAGTAAACATAACATTCAAACAAGTGGAAGAAGCTACTGTGATGGAACTTAAAATGGACGCTAAAAGCTTCCAGATAGTCCCAATATATCTTAATTGTAGTCATTGGCAGCGCGACTTTGATAAAGCAAGAGATCTATTAAACGCATTAGGATCAGCAGACTTAATGTTAATCGGCGACTTTAATGGAAGAATCGGATTAACGCAAAATAATTTTTCTAGTGGGTTCGACTCAGCATATTTAAAAGTAATTCGTAATTCTAAAGATGAGACCAGAGATAATAAAGGTGACAGAATCCTCGAACTAGCAGATGCTTTTGATTGCCGAATACTGAATGGGAGTTGCGATGGTGACCCACTTGGCGAATATACTTTTCTACGCGGCGCAGCATGCTCAGTCATCGACTATTGTTTTCTATCTGGATCTTGTATTTCCATGCTCAGCGAGTTTAGAGTGGCAATGAAAACATTCTCAGATCACATGCCTCTTGAAATATCTTTTAAGATTTCGTCGCCCTCTAGCCCGATGAACCCTGCGCAACTAGGACTGTTACCAAAGCTGATATGGAAAGACGAATTTCGAGAATTGTACCAACAAAATCTAAATGCGGAGCTCAGGTTATTGAGCGAATCTAGTACCCCTACCAGTACTGAACTACTAACGGAGATCATAAAAAGAGCCGCACCAAAAAGAAATCTAATAGGAGAAATTCGTAGAGATAGAAAACAAAAATGGTTTGATAGGGAATGCATGCGAGCCAGAGACACTTCTTTTGCATATCTGAGATTACTGCGGTCAAGTAATTCCACTTCATTCAAACTTCTGTACGCCTTGGCTAATAAGTACTTTAAGCATCTCTGTCTTTCGAAAAAACAAGCATACTATCAGCAAAACGTAGACATTATTAATAGAGCGAAATCATCAGCAGAGTTTTGGAAGGCCGTGAAGGTCATAAATGGAAAGAGAAATGTTATCGCCCCAGGCCTGCAAGCAAATATGCTCCAATGCCATTTCACTCAGCTCCTCAACACACCGCAAGTCTCTGCATCGTTTCAATACGCAGCCCCGTTGATTATAGTTGAATTCCTGGATGCACCGATTACTTTGGAAGAAGTTCAAAGCGCTATTTCAAATGCAAAGATGAATAAAGCACCAGGAGAAGATCGCGTGCCCTTTGAATTCTACAAGAACTGTACCCCCGAATTTCTAACAGCACTTACATCAGAATTCAATCGGATCTTCGAAACGGCGGACGTTCCAGAAAACTTTCGAAAAGCGATAATATACCCGTTATACAAAAAGGGAGACTACGAGGACCCGGCTAATTATAGGGGAATATCTTTCCTGAATGCGTCAGCTAAGCTATTTGCAGCTGTTCTTTTCAATAGGCTAACAACTTGGGTTGAAAATGAAAAAATTCTGAATGAACTTCAAGCAGGTTTTAGATCTACATATTCAACTATTGACCAAATATTTTCACTTGTGAATATAGCTGAGACCTACAAAAAGAGGCGCAAAAAACTATATGTATTTTTCGTAGATTTCCGAGCAGCATTTGATACCATACCACGTGAAGCCCTCTTTTACAAACTGTATAAAATTGGATTTTCAACTAAAGTCATAAAAGTTTTGAGGGCTATGTATGATAGTAATACGGCGTTCATCTGGGACGGGAAACACTTATCTGAGAAGTTCCGAACGACTATGGGTGTAAAACAGGGATGTATCCTTAGCACGTTGCTGTTCATCTTATATATTAACGACATAATAGAAGCTATTAAAGGAGGAATAGAGATAAGCGGAACACGAATTCCTGCGCTGTTATTTGCGGATGATATGGCTCTCCTAGCAGATAGTATAGAAGGTGCGCAGCTGATGATAAACAAACTAGAAACATACTGCAAAACCTGGAACTTGTCTCTTAACCTAGCAAAGTCGAAGATGATGATTTTCAGGGATGGCGGTGGGAGGTACTGTCAAAGGGAAAAATGGACGTATCAGGGTGCGCCAATTGAAGTTGTGCGCGAATATAAATACTTAGGTGTTTTGATTGCATCAAACCTAAACATGAAGAGGCACTTAACATCGAAATTAGCAGAAGCAAAGCGTGCAGTCGGTGCAGTTTGGGGAAGTTGCATCAAAAATAAAAACATATCGCACAGCGCGAAGCAGAAAATATTCCGCGCAACTGCATCTTCCATTATTCTTTATGGTGCGCAAGTGTGGGGATACCGACCATACGAGGAGGTAGAAAAGTTTCTTCGTTACTTCATAAGAAGGACACTTAGACTGCCGAGCAGTTCGCCTATCTACATACTCCATTTGGAGACAGGTATAGCTCCCCTGTTCCTGGACACACTCAAACTCCACTTGGATTATGTGTTAAGAGTTATGGCAATGAGTGATCACAGATTACCTAAAATAGTTTTATCGCACATGATATCGACCAAGGGATTTTGTGTGCAAGAGTGGGAAAGGCTGGCCTCTGCTTGCGAGTATAATCTGTCTGTTACGCACAATGAGCAGTTAGTATCTCTTAAGACAGAGTTTTATACCCTACTGAAGAAAACAGGTCAAAGATTATATGACCAATTTGAAAGTGAAGCACTGGCATCTCAACACAGGTCATACTATAGCAGACTGAGCTACTTTCCACGTGACAAAACTTATTTCTTGGATGGCGCATCCATCGATATGATGACCACTATCTTTAGAATAAGGGGGGAACTTTTACCACTTAATTACATTCCACATCGCCCAGACCTTCCTATACTGTGTTCCATATGTAACCGGAAAGAACGTGAGGATGTGTTTCACTTTGTAGCAGTATGCCCCATTTTAACAGAAATTCGTTTAAATATTTTTGGAGTACGTACACTTGAGCTGAATGAAACGATAAGCATATTCAACGGCGACAGAGGTTGGGACGCATTATATAGATATACAACTATTGCCCTACGTTATCGAAACTGTATAATTGCTGAAAATTTTTAAATTATTTTGTTAAATTAGGTACAAAAAATAGGTATAAATTTTGTTACAAATATTTAAAATGTCAGTCTGGTAGACGGCCTTCGGCCAAACCGCTAAAGACTATGATACTAAATTTTTCTGTTTGAGTTTATACTATATTTTATGAAATAAAAAATAGTCTAAAAAACTAAACTAAACTAAAAAACTAAAAATATATGCTTCACTTGTTTAGAAATAAATCAAAAATGCAATATTTTTCAATATTTTGCATACATTTGTACAAATTTGTGTTTGTTAGACTTAAAAACCATTTGCATTGTTGTACCTATTGCAACGAATAAAATTAGAAAACATTCACAATTTACTAAAATTAATTAATAATTGTAAACGCTCAGGCTGAACAACAGCGTATTAAATTCTCTCCTATTTCGAAATTTAATACATACTAATGTCAATAGATAACCGGCCTTACCAATAATCAACTTTAGTCTGGCACTTTACGAAAAGACTCCACACTTTCCAAAATCCCTTTACCAATAAACAAATATAGTTGCCAGACTATCGGTAACTGTAGGGTTAAATGTTAGTGTTGAGAAAGCCATGTTTATCTCGGGCATTAGCTAAATAAATCCTCCCTTATGTCATTTTGAAGACAAGTGTTGCCCAACCATCCAAAATCACGGTATTAAATTTCGAAATAGGAGAGAATTTAATACGATGTTGTTCAGCCTGAGCGTTTACAATTATTAATTAATTTTAGTAAATTGTGAATGTTTTCTAATTTTATTCGTTGCAATAGGTACAACAATGTAAATGGTTTTTAAGTTTAACAAACACAAATTTGTACAAATGTATGCAAAATATTGCATTCTTGTTTTATTTCCAAACACGTGAAGCATAAATTTCTGTTTTTTCTCTGTTTTGTCTTGTTTAACCGCTAGTTCTTGCTTTTTGATTGGTTTTTCTTTTTAAATAGTTTGCAAGCAACGAAATTAATTTAACCCTTCAATGCATACTGTAGCATATCTGCATCATACATTCAAAAAAGCTGTCATAAGAGAGTGGCAGCCGATATCTCTTCGATTTGTTTGGTTTTCCATTTCCAGTTAG
Source organism: Cheilosia vernalis (assembly GCA_949126925.1). Taxonomy (NCBI): domain Eukaryota; kingdom Metazoa; phylum Arthropoda; class Insecta; order Diptera; family Syrphidae; genus Cheilosia; species Cheilosia vernalis. The sequence goes on from OX421358.1 coordinate 51,500,191, forward strand.
TTCCGCGATGATACTTTATTTTCACAAATGTGTTGGTAAGTGTATGAACGCAATAAAATGGAGCTTGAAGTCACAAGACCATGTGCTCTCATAATCTATAGAAGGGGTGTGTTAAATTTAATGTAAATATAAATAATAGAGTGTTTTAATGCACGTAAGTATTTTTTTTATTGTTTTTTACATGTTCGTCCTAATATATGTGCAAAAATAATTTTAAAATTTTGCGAAGAACAGATGTCTTTTTCATATTTTGCCTATGATGCATATCTGCAACACCATGCATTTAGGGTGTGTTTATTATGTCGTTGGGCATGAGAAGCAGTATCAATATTTAAGAGCTTTTTGACCTAGATTTTTCGCATGCATACAAGCCTTATCTTGACCTTGAACAGTACCGATATTAAAATGTGTAGGTGGGAGGGGAGGGGAAGTTGTCTTCATGATTGAGATCTCATATGCATACATACACTCTACTGTTGACATTGAACAGTATCGATATCAAAATGTGTAGGTGGGAGGTAAAGGGAAGTTGTATTTGACCTTGATTTCTCGCATGCATACAAGCCTTATATTGACCTTAAAGAACGCATACGTACACACAAACACATATATATATATACACTATTATAGCCTTGAATATTGACCTTGAAACCAAAACACACACACTATACATAACCTTGAATATTGACCTTGAATGATGACCTTGAACGATGAGTCATTTTCGTGGGCCAGGATCCCCATAGCCGTACTACTTACATTTTAATATTTATCCATTTTTTTAACGAATATAAGTAACAGTTGCGAACGTCTGACAAACATCCGAGAGTATAACTGTCATGAAAGAGCTTCTCAATTAGCCGTTTGGAATCGGCATAAAATTGTAGATCCCTTCCATTCGTTCCAAAAATGAAAACTCACACAAAAACGAATGGTTGCGAGAAGCTAGGCCTAGGTAGGGTTCCCAACATTTTTGTAACTGATTATAGTATTTTCTAGGTAACCTGTAAAAAAATATAGTACAATACCAAAAAATATAGTACGTATAGTAGTCTTTTTTTAATTTTTCGCTACCTGACCCATTTTCGTTATCACGTCACTTTTCCATTAGCAATTAAAACTTTAAAGTTACTTTAACAATTTTGTCAATAAAATCCCGATCGAAAATTAAAAAAACTAAACAAAGTTTAAATGTTACACGAGCACGAATCAGTTGTAATTTCAAACGATACAAATGGGCACAGCGAAGAGTATAGCCATCTTGGTCTGGATAAGATGTAACTTGTACGCAAAAACTAGATTGGTAGGGAACGTCACTTATCCTACGTCATCCACATATCCGAACTGTCAACTTAGTACTCAGTCACGAATTTCTTGACTAGATTCGTCGGCTACCCCTCCATAAACGTCAACAGAAACAGCTACTCACGTGACCGATTTCAGCCAATCATAACCGAGATACATCTAGTCAGATAGCTGTCAGACTTACTAAACTATAGATGAACGTCCCCAATATCTCATGGCTGTCAACTTTGACATTGAAAGCAAGACTTAGTTGAGTTCGGTTCATACATGGATGAAGTGAAACCTGAAGGTGCAATCAAAATGGAAGATCTGTTTGCCTTTGAGTCAAAGGATTGAAATATAGTACTTTTGCGTACTATATGTTTCTTCAACAGTATATAGAACGCAAAGCCAAAATATAGTACAATGCTATATATTACTAGCTGACCCCGCGAACTTCGTTCCGCCCAGATTTGTTAATGTAATGAAAGTAATAATTTCGAGCATGCCCAATGCACATGCTATTTTATGTAGACGCTTAAATACCAATGGCAAGCCGTTCTGAATAAGCGGAATCCGCAGAGGTTTGCAAAGTGCTTTATTTGGACAATGTCCATTATAATTTTAATTATGTAACTTAAGAAATAGCACTTGATTTTATTTTTGAATGGGAGGTGCCACAAATCGTTTTCCTATACCGCTTATGTTTTGAAAAGTACCACCTATAGTGTGGTATCCTATCCTTCAGCGCCACCTATCGGGTCCAGAACCCAAGTAAAAGTTGATGGTTATAGTGTCCTACATTTCAGACGTATTTCCGTAACAGTATAACAGTCCGTGGTACTAAAGGTAAGATTAGACTGTATGCCAAGTGGTCATAAAATGCCAATTTCTGACAGTTCTCCTGTCAAAATATGGTCATACAGTGTAATGGGCATATCTCATATGCTCTAATGACCTGAATGCCACAAACGACCAGGCTGATTTTGACAGATAAAAATGCCAAAATAGCATATAGTGTAATGGGACAATAAGCACGAATGCCAGCATAAAGCCCTATATGCCCATATGCACTTTTTCGAAATTTCGTTATGGCATTGCTGGCATTTTTTATTTTTGATGGAACAAGTATTATTTTGTTGTCATCGGTGTTTGATGAGTTCGTAGGATTGGGATTTGTTTTCTTTATCTTTTTTTGTGGATTATTGAATCTATATCATTTGCGTAAATTATTTAATTGTCTTCATCGCAATTTTTTTAAGTTTAATTAGTGGTCTTGTTCTTGTCCCTCATTGTGGTTGTGTATATACTTTTTTCCTGTTGTGAAATTTTGTTTGTGTAAAAATTGTTTGCTTTCTGTTTGTTTTGTGCTAAATAAATTTCCAACTTCAACTTTTTTGATTTGTTTTTCTCTACATCATTACCCTTCTACAACATTGGGTAATAAATAACAAATGCCTTAAATGACAATCGAGGCAAATATGACCGTATTGGTAATTTTAGTCATATAGTCTAATATAGAGTTTTGATAATTGTGGCATTTTGTTTATTTGACAGCTAATCTGGTCATTTGACTTTTGGCATTCATATGCTTAATTGGCATACAGTCTAATCTTAGCTTAATAATATTTTTAACGTCCAGACTACATTTTTCCAGCTCGTGTGAAGGTTAAAAATGATTATTAGTAAGTCCCAGTGTGTAATGTATTTGGGAATTACTTTTGACTGTTAAATTGGTTTTCATGTGTTTGTAAGTTGGTTCGCACGAAACAGAAAATGTGAAATAGAAATACTGATACCATTTTCAAATCTTCCCATGAATCATGTTTGTAATTATGACATCATGCAGGTTGTTACGGGGGCATACCTGGGGCCCTACTCTGTATTTCGTTCCGAAAGTCATTTCTATTCGAAAGTGCTTTTCGTTCCGCTTTTGATTTTGTACTCTGTTAAACATTCGGAACGGAAAAAAACACTTTTCCCTTTTACGGATTGGTTGTTTCGAGTCTCGAATTAGTTCTCATGAAATCTGCCAGATCAAGAATTCAAAACAAATAACAAACAAGGCGGATAAAACAAAATTGCGATTTTGAAAGAAAAATAAAACAAAAAAATGGATTCGGTTGCACTTTGGATGGATGCAGAAAATAATAAAGAACGAATTGAACGAAAAATTATACGAGACAAATCAAATATAATGAAAATGTGTGATCAAATGTAAAATTGTAGGTATTGGTGGCAAAGATTCATTTCACTATTTAACTATTGTTTATTATTTTAGTTTTGTTCAGAACTTTCTCCTTTCGAAGAACGCTTTTTTGTATGTTTTAAGATGAACTCTGCTCCTTTAAGATCAACTGCAGTTCCAACTATCTTGAAACTAGCACAACAAACAACATCAAGTGCTGTTGCAAATGTCTGCAGTGCGATAGTAAAAGTATTGTGTCCAAAACATATACATTTTAAAATGAGTGAAATAAAACGTAAGAAAAAACATAATCTTCATGATTTCTTAAAACAATGAAAGTGCCTTTACAAATTATAGATATGTGACCATGAAATTGTTCATACGGGCAGTAAATGCAAAGTACGGTGGTGCAGCACATGATTCACATGTATGGAGTCTCTCGTATGAACGTGAATATTTAATTCAAAAATTCTGTTTTGTGTCCATTTTTCTGCTCGAAGATTCACTATAATTAAATTTATTTGCTTGAATTGTTATTAAAACTAAGTTTTTCTATAAAAAACATACATTTAAAGACATTCGTCGTCATTTCCGTCATCACATTGGTTGTAGAAACAAATTTTCCGTTTTCGAATGCTTTCGACATTCATAAACGAGTTACCAGGTACGAAAATTCCACTTTCGGAATTGTCATTCCAAAAGTAGTAAATTTCTTTCCACTTTAGAAATATAGAGTACGAAATATTCGTTTTCGAAAATTTTCACTTTCGGAACGAAATACAGAGTAGGGCCCCTGTAATGAGAAAAAAAAAAGTGTAATAAAATATGTAAACAACACCGGTAGGATTGCAGCAAAGTGCAGTCACGGTTAAACTCCAATTTCAGAAGCAGGAACTCAACGGGAATTAATATGACCTGCAACAAAACGATCAAATCAAAATGTAGAAATATTAATATCTAAACTTATGTACTCACCAAAGTAAATTGTATATTATATTGTTCCCATCCAAGTCCATTACTGCTTTTCATTTGTTCTGTTGCAGTCTGACATTTCGTTTGGCATGCGTTTTTATGTTATTGGTTTTGTTTTTAGCAAAGATCAGTTGGTTGCTTGCATTGACTGCCTTACCGACGAAGTGTCGATGCACTACCAATTGAAATGAATTTCGATAACTCATCAAAATGACTTTCATTATCATTCGTTCTTAGGGTTAATTTTATTGTATATTTAGGTTTAGCTTATAATGTGATATTTTTTTAGGTGCAATATTTATGTTTTAGGAAGTAAGTAGGATAGTTTATGTCATTATTTATTACCATTATGTAGTTTATTGTCCGGTAGCGATTAATCGATATCTTAAAGAAGAGTTTGGAGAGTCAGAGATTCAGCTCCTCCTCCTAAGAGAATAGGACAATGGTAGGGAGAGTTGGTAACGAGTGAAGGATAGAAGATGGGAAATAGAAAATAGAGAGTTCGTCAAATAAGAACATAAACTGACAAATTACAGGAGGGGAAGGGAGTGCAATTCACCCTAATACAAGACAATGGTGACAAAAGAAAAAAAGAAAGAAAAACCGAAAAGAGCAACGACCGACTAACTGACCGGCCCTCAATCATTTTCTTGCCTGATTAGCTGAGGTGATAGTCAAGCTACCAAATTGGGAAGCAAATTTTCTGTTGTAACACAGTGGTGTGCCAAATCAATGTACAGTAGATTTTTTTTTATTGGTGACAATACGTTGAAGGTGAGTTAATTTTTCAAACATTTCCGAGGCAGTATTTTTATTAAAAAAAAAAAAAAAAAAATTAAATAAATCACAGGGTACGTTCAAGGAATTGACGAGGGAAACGGAGAAGTAGAAAAGAGGGCCGAAGGCTCCTAGGCAGAATAAATGCAATAAATGCACTGTAGAGGTAGGTCATCGTAATTGATTTATCAATTTGTTAGTGCTAACCAATTTACCCCATTTATGTAGAGAGTGATAGATCGAATCGCCATTCTTTAGCTGGTAAATTCAAGGTGCTCTGACCTCTACACTGACTTGTAGGTCACTCCGTCTCTCCGTCTGGTTAATTACTTTTGAACCAGACTCAGCACAGTTTGCTTTTGGAATAGAGCGGGCCGTCTTTATACCGCCAGTCCAAAGGCAGCAAATCCCAAAAGGCGATTCCCCACCTCAAAAGCGAAGGAACACGGTGCTCATCACTCAAAAGGCACTTCCTGTCAAAGGTGTGCGGAATTCGCGATCACAATCCCGGGGGAGATCGTCATTCGCGAACGTACGGCGAGTTACCCAACAGCAGAACGACAGAGCAAATAGCGACAAAAGTCGACACAGTGATCAGTGAGGCTCCGCGCCTGAAAAGCCAAAAGGGCTCATCCAAGGAGCTACTCCAAGGAACACAAGATAAGACAGAAAGAAGTATATATCTATTGTGAAACAGTGAATTGTGTTTTAGTGCCACAAGGAATATTTTATTTAAGATTTGGATTTTTGAATTTTTTGATTAGATTTAACGTAACGTAAGGTTAGGGGTATAGTTCTGGTTTTAATAGTAAATTTTGTGTTGTGCGTGGATATATCTTTGAAGCAGATACCAGCGTCTTCTTTTTGTGCTGCCGGCAGAACATCGGGGGACAAGAAACGTGAGTAATTTAACCTTTTGTTGTACTTCTAATTGAATTTATTTAGTATATTAAGTATAGTTAGTATTAAGATCAGAACCATACGTTTATTTTATTCCGATTTTGAGTTTTCTTTGCTTTGCTTTGCTTCGATATTCCATTTTCCTTTTTCTTTTGGATTTTTTTTTTTTATATAAATATTTGGTGTAGGGTACCTATAGTATAATATAATTTGCGTAAGGTGGCACTTTGCACATTGGATTATTATTATTATAATATAACTTGAACTTAGTGTTTCTACACGAAATATGTGCGTTTAATTTCGCTTCGCTACCGGTGTGTGGATGTATGGGAAGGCCGTCCTTCTATAGGTAAACAATGACCGTACGGGACAGTTACTAACGAGACGACAGGATGTGACTTACGTTTTTCGGTTACTAGCACTGTTAGGATTGTGATTGGAGGGAATCTTTAAGGGGCTATCTTCATCGTGATCGGCCAAGAAGATAGCCATGGAAGTGTTCTTATGGACATGGGGTCGGCTGGCCAACCATTGCCACGAACACCAGGCAGGTCTCAGAGTCATGGCGAACAGCTATCTAGGAGGGACACTGGAAAGGCCAAAACTGCGGGTTAGGTTTAGTGGAGTGTAGTTTTAAGATAGTTTAGGTATAGATTAGGGATTAGTTTAGCTTATAGGTTAGAATAACTTTAGTTAGGATAGAGTTAGGTCTAGTTTTCGCGAGCTTCTTCCCGGTCTTCCTCAAGGATAGTGGCACAAGTTCTTGGGGTTTCTTTTCACTTTCATTTTCCTTTTTCTTTTTTTTTGCTTTATCTCTCTTTCTATCTTACTTTCGTCTTACAAGGGTCCTATTGTCCGTCCGAGGTCTGCGTAACGTAGCTTTCTCCCTTCTTTTTTTTTGATTAAAAATGGCATGGAATAAAAATGTTTGTTGAGCAGGTGGCATACGGTGAGGGGGCAAGAACTACCCCGTCCGACGAGCTTTAGCCGAGCGACCGCGAGCATGCCGCGCCCTCCTCACCTGTGCCAAAGCTGCCTCTGTGGCTCGACCCTGGCTCACAACAAGGTATACATCGGTTTCGGGATCTGGAACCTCGGCATATATGATGTCATCATCTTGGTCTTGTTGCATTCTTTCGACTAACCAAATGAGAATGTAAGCATGAGGCAAGCCTCTTTTTTGCCATTCAATCGAATACATCCAACATCGAGTATAACCAAAGATACGATGCTTAACAATATAGTTCATCAGCGACCGACGAAATATTTGTAACTTTAACAGAAATGAAGAAAACTAACCGCACCTATCAACTTGGTTGGTAAATTGTAAGCCTTTTCCCTTCTCTCTCTACACCGGTACGGAAGGTGTTATGGTACCTTTGAGTTGCGCTCCCCATAACCCTATGCACTAATGAGCAGAATACAACATACCAGTGCAAACTCAAAACGCTCCACAACTCCTATTGCCTGTCATCATTGTCCACGTCATCTTAATCACCCCTACATTTCAACTTACTCACACATACTTATGCAAGGATCCTGAAAATACATGTCAAACAAAAATGATGGATTCAAAAACCATGAAATTAAAAAGTATCTACTCCATTTCAAAAAGTTACTTAATGTAACATAGTAAACATAAACAAACTTATATTGGTTTTATTTAAAAAAAAATGTCAAAATTGTTGACAACAACAATTTGCTTGGAAAATAATTAAAATAATTGACAACAACAATTGCTTTGAAAATATAAAATATTTTTTTTTTGTATTTGAAGTGTCACTACTCGATTTCTATCCAGTTTATTTTTTTTTAAGAGTGCTTTTCCCCATGAAAAACGAAATGTGTGCCGGAGGTACCACGCCCCCTTGTACAATCCCGCCCATATTTGCAGCAGCACTTAAAAAATGCACACCAAACCGACGTACCAAATTTTGTGCAAATACCGTTATCAGGAGCAGAAATAATTGATTTTTAATTTGTGGTTTGTATGGGAGGTACCACGCCCCATTGTCCAATTGGACCGAATTGTAAATCTAAACCACCCGGGGCGCAACCCAAACGCATACAAAAAAATTTATGCAAATCGGTCCAGCCGTTTAGGAGGAGTTCAGTGACAACACACGTACGCTAGAATTATATATATAAGACTAGCTGGCCCGGCGAACTTAGTTCCGCCCCAATTCGTTAATGTAATGAAAATAATAATTCCGAGCATACACATTGCACATGCCTCTTTATGCAATTCGGTCAATTCAAATTCTTTATTCAAAAGTTATATTAAATACTCTAGGTATGACACTTAAAAAGAAAAGAAAAATAACAAAGTTCGGTCCTTAAGTCCACTTTTGCTCTAAATTAACAAAAATCAACTTCTGCTAGCTATTGTGATTGAATTTGGTTGTTTCACTTGAGGCGAACTTCAAGTTGTTGATGAGGTGAACTAAATAAAAAAAATGTTATGATTTAACAGATAAAGCAAGAGGAAATTCGAAAAAACGCATGTGACAAATGAGACTTTATATTTTTTGACTTAGTCAGTGATGTTGATTCCGATACTTGAGGAATAGTTTTTAGGAAAAAAAAGCATAATTTTTTTGTGAACTGTTTGAACTGTTTTACAATAAATTTTTTTGTGAATTTTTTTTTTAGAATCAATTCACACATATACATTTTGAAGTTGGTAAATCTGGTACATTCTTTAATCAAAGTCGCATTAAAAAGTTTAATTTACAACTGTGCGTCGTGCTTATTTTCCAAGAACCTACTTGACTTACTCACCAAATCAAAACTTTGGATTATAGAGATAAAAAAAGAATTGCCTATCAATCGACCAACAATTTCTTGAATCACCTTGTAGGTTAGTTGCAGTTCCTTTGTAAGATATGCAATTTTTATCTTTTTAACCAAAAAGGCATGATTTTTCGAAAAAGGCATAATTTTTTAAGGGTTCAGACATGAAAACTTAGATCCGGCTTTGCATCACTGGCGGTGACTCCAACCTAACTATTTCTCAACTTAAAGTCAAATTTAATGCTTTATTTCTTCTAATTTAGACTAAAAGTTAATTTGTTGCCAAAAGTCGCGTCTAAAATGTTTTATTGCTAAGGGCCAATAGAAATAACTGAAGTATATCAATATCGATGTGTGTCAATCAAACCGCAATGATCGACGTGCCACCTATCGGGTCCAAAAGTATCCTATCCTTCAAACTGGAACCAACCATACGCAACAACAAATTTACATGGAAATCGCCTGAGTGGCTTTGGAGTTCGAAAACATTACCTATTGAGTCTAAAAGAATGTTATCTTTTAAGTCTTGCTAAACCTTAAATACGTCAATACGAAGAAAACCAAAAAGTTTCATGAAAATTGGCCCATCAGTTATTGAGATATAAAGTCATCGAGTTTCACACCGAAGGAATTATATTTATAAATTATTGTTATTGTATTATTATATTTTAGAAGTTAATTGAATTTAAGTTAAAAACGAAACGTGTGCCTACAGCGCCACCTGTTGAGAATTTTATGATTTTTTTATAAACCATCTCTGATTCAAGACGAACAAAACAAAACATAAATCATTCAAATCTAACTAACGCACATATCTATAGAAATATTTGCTACTTTAATAGCTAATAAGAAAACTAACCAAACCTATCAACTTGGTTGGTAAGCCTTCTCCCTTCTGTATCCACACCAGTACCGAAGGAGTTATGGTACCTTTGAGCTGCCCTCCCCATAACCCTACACACGAATGAGCAGAGTATCATGTACGTGAACACTCAAAACGCTCAACTACTCCTGTTGCCTGTCATCATTGTCGTCGTCATCTCAATCACACATCCATTTCAACTTACTCACACATCCTAATGCAAGGATCCTGAAAATGCTTGACAAAAAAAATGATGGATTGCAACACCATCAAACAAATCAACGTATCTACTCCATTTCAAAAAGTTACAATGTAACATAGTAAACTACTTATTAGGTATATTTAAGAAAAAAAAAATTCAAAATTGTTGACAACAACAATTTGCTTAGAAAATAATTAAAATATTTGACAACAACAATTGCCTTTAAAATTTAAAATAATTTTTTTTTTGTTTTGGAAGTTTCACTACTCGATTTATATCCAGTTTATTTTTTTTCAAAGTGCTTTTCCCCATGAAAATCGAAATGTGTGCCTGCAACGCCACCTGTTGAGAATTTTCCGACTTTTCTTTTTTCCTAAACCATCCCTGATTCAAGACGAACAAAATGAAACAAAAATCATTCAAATCGGTTTAGCAGTTCTCGAGCCTTTACCCGACTAACACACAACGATTGATTTTTATATAATAGATAGTACGGTTGGGAACCCTAGGCCTAGGGTCCCTACGGACCTGTTGCGCCAAAAATTATTATTATTATTAAGTAACAGTTGCAAAAGAGCTCGAACTGAATTCTATACATTGAGCACGCAATTAAATTTATGTGATTTTTTATGTTCCTGTTAGTTTCATATAAAATGAATTATTATTTATTGTTTTGTTTACACAATTTGTTCAATTCTTGTTTTTAAGCTAGGTATTTATTTGAAAAAATAAAAATAAGTTCACAGAAATTTTTTTTTGCGTCAACGTTTTTTTTTTATGAATTACATACCGCTTATGCATGGCGTTGCAGATATGCATCATATGGAAAATCCGATTTTCCGGAAAATCGGTTAACCGGATTTTTTTTTATATTTTTTTTTTTTGAGTTTAGATCGTTTATTTACATCAAATATATTTTTTTCGACCCAAAAAAATAATCATGCATTGACGGGTTAATATAAGTTTGGGATATTTCCAAATATTTCTTGACACTCGTCGCAAAAAGAATAAAATATCTTCTTACCTACGTAAGTTTGGACAGCTCATACCTTTTTTCAACAATTCTCAGTACCATAGGCGACTCAGGTAGATATTTTGTTGCAAACAAACCCTTTTCAAATTCTTTGCAAAAGGAGTTTGTTTACCGAGAATGAGGATCTCTGATGAGACAATGGTTGGTGTGAAAAGGTTCACTTCGCAGAAAATATAGTTATAACTAGAATTATCAGCACTCAGATAAAAACAAGTTTATTAACTTCTGGAGGGGTAACAGCCTAACAGGTAGTACGAGAATATGTGTGCATAATAATGTACGTTTTATATTTTTTAGTTCGAATTTCAACTTTTATCGGTTTCTAAGTTTCCCGAATTAAGTAATATATATTTTCAAAAATATTCACTTGCTAACGACGCAATTGTGATGTTTAGATCACTAATAAGTTTTGATTTACATCGTCAGCCTACGAATAAATGAAACCATTGAAATAAACTGTGCTCCGTTTATTGAATAATTTGAAAGATATTTTATTTCGACACAAATACACTCATAAAGAAATCTCGAGGTAGTATTAGAAAACATGGGAAAGCGTACCATAAAAGTACTGAAAATTGTGTCCGAACGAACGATAGGGCATTACTGATTTGCATATGATATTTGACAGATCAGCGGATATTTTGTGCATTTCCTATTTTGTGTTTTGTTTTTTGCTTATAATAAGTCTCAAAGAGCATTTGAAAGATATGTGTTGGGCAAATTTAATTGCAATTTATGCATTCCTGCTTTTAGAATAAAATCCTCCTTGTGAAAGAGACCATTGACCTTGTTTTTCACGAAAACAAATTATGAAATTTGAATTCTGCAATGACAACAAATGTAATAGATTCTAAGAAAGTTGCCGGACTAGTAAATGTGGAGGTCTATGTAATTGTTTATTGGTACCATTTCACAAATGCTGTACATTTTTACTAAAGCTGACATCTAACTAGTTGTCGACATTAGTGATTGATTATTAGTAAGGCCGAATGTGTTTACCGTTGTTTTGTTGTTGTTGGTAAGCCCATATATGGATGCAACTCTAAAGGAATGCGTTTTTTGACTTTGATTGCTTTTTATTAAGTAACGCTTAAGTGAATTCAGAAATTTTAAATGCAGTTATTTAAGTTGGGATATGCGTTATGCACCAGTGGTTTTAAATTATTTCTCTCTTTTGTAAATTCGGAGTTACAGGTGCAAACACAAATGTCCTTATATCTCGGAAATAAGACATTTCTGTTGAAAAAATATTTCACTACAAACAACTACAAAAAGCCAAAAGTGCGAGCTAAAATTTTTTTCTAATGCTTCTAACTTTCTAACCTTTGAACTACAAACGAAAAAAATTTCACTACAACGAATGTCTATCGAACTGCAATTAACGTTTTTCATTCTAGAAAAAGTGCGGGCTAACTTCACGTAGGTGTACAGCCCGGAAAGTGCGTATGGAGTAGAAGTTCGAGTGTCTCATTGCACGATTCTGTCCAAAGACCATTAGAGTCTTTAATGGACCCCACAGCCAGCGGTTGGTTTTTTAGCAAGGGTTTTTCGGAGCCTAGCTGATTCTGTGGTAGTTTCCACTTCGTTACAGAAGGTTCTCCAAGCACATCGTTTTGACTGTTGTGTCTCCGCCTTGAATGCTCTTTGACTGGATTTATATATTTCCCAGTCGCTGTCTGATCTTGTGCGCTTGTACTACGAGTAACTTGGGCATAAAGTTTAATATAGGTTTGTAAAGAGGAATAGGGACATTGTGTTAGGCAAAGCAAAACAATGCGCTGGCCATATATTATACAATATACAACCTTCTTTTGTTTTTTAGATCTTAAATTAAAATCAATGTCCAATTCTAGACAAAATAAATTCAAAAAATGCCCTATATTTTCATGTAATACAAGCTTCAAGAGTTTGGTCTGAGAGGGAGACAAAAAACAACGATCCAGATTTGTGTTTTTTATTGCATTACAGCTAATATTGTCAATAATTATGTATCATGTTTAATACAATACAAATATGTATATGCTTACTGCGTACCTACTATTATTATTATGATGCATTTTTATTTTAGGTATGTGCATATACATTAAATGTTAATACTTCTGTATGGTAGATTCCGATTACAAATATATTAAAAAGTAATATCTGTAGGTATCCATGTATGCGTTTGCAGTTATAACTACTTGTATATAAATAGTTATTTAAATTGGTTACAGGCCATTCTGTCATTTCGAAAACCCTTAAGATTATATTATCAGCACTACTTAATGTACCATCGTTTTTAAATTATCTAGATATATAAACTCATATCAATTAAAATGTATACTAATTTATACATTTTTTTTTCATTAGTTATTGATGGTTACGTAATTTATTAATAAAATTAGTAATACACTTAAGTACATTAATCGAGAATAATTAAAAGGAGTCAGTATTCCGATTTTTGAAAATTAAGTCTCTAATTGGTGCATTTGTATTCTTTACTTAATAAAGCTATAAAAATGTTGTCCAATACACTATATTCAAAATAAAAAATGAAAACGGGAAAAAAAATCTAGAAAATTTGTCGATGTAAATTGCTGTTGCGTGTCCGTGACATGAAGTATCATACTGGGGTTCAATTATAGATTCCCGGTGTATCTTATTCTGTAAATATAAAAATTAAGTCTTTATAAACGGTTTGTTTTTATTACAAGATGTGCTTTTAGTAACAAATATACTCTTATTTACAAAGCAATTGTAGTTTAACAGTCAGCATTTTTTCAGTTTTTAATTCATGCTTGTAGAGTTATCGTAAAATTATAAAAGAAAAAACTTCTGTTAAAACTGAAACTGAAAAATTTACAGTAGGTATATATTCACATTTAAATCTTTTTATTTGGATGTATTGGTGAAACCTCCATTTTAATAAAGACTGCGTAACATTTCGAAACACATCAGATACGTACAAATTTGTGTATGCTAACTAACAGTCCGCATTCATGTATTAATATGGTGTTACCATTTATTAGCATTGCTCCCACACTTCCTGGCCAATATCACATTTGTCTCAACGCAGGATAATTAAAAATAATCGCAAGTAGAGAAATAAGTTAAACGACAAATTTGGAAAAAGCTAATTTTTTCTAGGAGGCACAATTCAAACACATTCAAAGCACAAAACGAATTCATATTGTAAACTCTTGCTTCTAATAATTAAATGAAAATGTGTCTCCTTTTCCTTGTTTCATCTATGTTATTTCAAAACAAAAAATAAATATAAAATCAAATGAAAGAAATAATTGGTTTTATACTTGCATTTGAATGGTTTGACAAGCATATAACGGATATTAATGAGGGGAGGAAAAGCCCCTGGCACCTACCGAGGGCCGCGATAAATGAATACCGCCGCAACCACTCTGCCGAGAACGTAACAAAAAAGGTTTCACAAAAAGATTCCGCGGCACAGTCTAGAGGCCGTCCATCTCCACAGCCACAGAGTCAACAGGACTCTTTGAGCTCTGAAGAAAGGGTGTCCACATCACCAATGCGTAGGAATGCTTGTTTGCACATTGGTTTGGTAAACTTCAACATTCTCCAGCATTTATAATATCCGTCCCCTTAAATCAGAGGAAGATTTCAACCATTTTCTTAAATTCTCAATAAATCATTATATATTGACTAGCAGTTACCCGCTACTTCGTACGCGTGGGACTCTGTAAAATTGTTACATAAAATGTTTTTTTTTTAAGACTTTCTTTATAGACAATGTTTTTTTGTTTTTTTATTCTACGCAGTAATATTACCAGACTTGAGGGTGAACTTACACGGGAGCAAGCTACGTAAAACTGACCGTGTGTAAAGCAAATCTATACCAGCGTATTTCAATGACTGGCCCTGACCCTGAGACTTATTGATCGTCATAGCGAAGCACACTTTGAGGGGAATTGTAATCTCTTAAAGATAAAGGGGAGGTCATTAGGTATCAGAGGAATGCGCGGCATGAATGCTTTTTCCCCCTGAGCGACCCCGGTCAATATAATAGCTTCGATTAAATTTGTATGCAATGCTTTGATTTTCAGTCTAGTGCCATTACATAGTTTTGGTGGTTTTAAGTTCCGAAGGAGCATTACAGGTGTCGGGGTGTGCCCTTCCGAAGAGTTAGTCTATAGTATGGTTCAAGGGAATTTAAAAACTCTACCGGATAGTTAACGGCTTCATCTACATTGCAAACAGTGTCTACAGATTTGTACACCACTTCTTCCCCGTCAAAGGACTTAAGTAAAATGTCATTAATGAACGCAGCTTGATCATTCTTTGGAGTCAAAATTGCTCGTTCGCAAAGCCATTCTATAGGCTTGTCATTAATTTTAGCAATGTCCGGATAAATATTATTTATTAGTTCTTGGACGGTATTCACTAATGTACACAACTTGTCTGGGACGACAATTTTATCATCACCGTTTCCTATTTCCATCAACATATTTGAAAATTGAGCAGCTGATGCATCACCTTTCAGATATACTCTCATACTTTTGGTCAGTTTGAGGAATCAAATTAAAAGTAAAATAAATTGAAATCAGTAACCTAATAAACCGAAAAAATTGCACACCAAACAATCAGCATGAGGTCGCTTCGCTAGCTACCTACTAAGGTAAGGCTTCATTTATCCATTCCATACCATACGCCGTCGCGTCGCCATGAGTTAAACGATAAAGATAAACACGTCTCACTCAGACTTCACCAATGCAGCCAACACCAAACCCACAGCAAACAGCCATAGCCATGAGCCATCTACGCAGGCAGACACGCAGTACGCACGCATTGGTTGCTATCTGCTACTGCTATGGACGTCGAGTGGAGTAGACTGCGATTAAAAAAAAATCATTTCATTTCAGTCATACTCACTCGCATGCCCGCCGCCGCCGCACACAAGAGACAAGACACAACCACACAACACACAACCCATACCCAACCCAATGCCAAAAATCCAAAACCGATACGGAATGGAATATGGAACGTCAAGGTGTAAGGTGTAACACTAACAAAATTAAACCGTTGAGAAATCAAACGCACTGTGGCTGCGGGTATGTATGTATTGTATATGCATCGATATACTCAACCCACTCACCCCCAAGCACAGCCGGCAATCGAGAATTAAATCTGAATTTCTTGTTGATTAATTAAATTAGATCTGTCTTTAATTTCTTCTTGCTCAGCCTCTGAAAGGAGCAGAAAGATAAGTGATGGCTTAGAATACTCGGGGAAGTATTGGCTAAATAGCGTTTTAAAGCTTTTTTTGGATTGAATAAGTTTTATGAATGTTATAGCAGGTTGAGTAAAGTAAGTTCAAAATAAAAAAGTTTGCAACCTCTTTTTCAACCTTTATAAGACGTAGGCAGGCGAATTAGGTATTCAATGATTTTATTTTTTCTATAAACCTACAAAATTTCAGGTTTATACGATTAACGGTTCATGAGTAACAGAAAAATCTCTCTAAAAAGGGCAGGGAGGGTCGTATCGAAAAATGCCTTCTTAGTGCGCGTCTACACCGCTAGTGGAACATATCCTGAAAGTTTCATTAACCTACGATTAGCGGTTTGGCCTGTACGATGTCTGTCAGCTCAATCACGCTACTCTTTTATGTATAGAGATTCCAACGAATTCTTTTCCCTGCAACTCTAGTAAATCTAAATCCTGCCAACTCAGTCGACCAAAAGAGCTTGCAGGAGACACACCTGCACCACCTACGTGAAGTTAGCCCGCACTTTTACTAGAATGAAAAACGTGACATGCAGTTCGATAGACATTCGTTTGTAGTTGTTTGAAGTGAAATTTTTTTCGTTTGTAGTTCAACCGTTAGAAAGTTAGAAGCATTAGAAAAAAATTTCAGCCCGCACTTTTGGCTTTTTGAAATAAAAACTAGCCAGTTGCATTCGAAATCGTTTGTAGTTGTTGTAGTGAAATTCTTTTTTAACAGAAATGTCTTATTTCCGAGATATAAGGACATTTGTGTTTGCACCTGTAACTACGAATTTACAAAAAAGAGAAATAATTTAAAACCACTGGTGCATAAAGCATATCCTAACTTAAATAACTGCTTTTACAATTTCTGAATCCACTTAAGCGTTACTTAATAAAAAGCAATCAAAGTCAAAAAACGCATCCCTTTAGAGTTGCATCCATACATGGGCTTACCAACAACAACAAAATAACGGTAAATACATTTTCGCAAAGCACTCATCTGTGCCCATCGACATGAGTCACTACCTGTCAATTAGCAACAACAACCAATCAATGAACCCCGATTTTATCCAACAATTCTTTCTATTCCTTCGAATAACATTAAAACCTAACCCCTTTGAAACAATTTATAACAACAAAAATGCAATTTCTGCAAAGCCTGTATTCCTGACTCTCTAGTCTCTAATCCAATTCAAATTTTGTGATTTTATCACAAAGAAAAAAAATTAGATTTAACTTAAGCGAACACTACTTCGTCATATAAACTCTTATCCATATTTCAGTTATTAAGCAACTCAAAATAGTGAAATCTATTTTTTTCTAATGCTTTCTGTTAGATGTATCTAATGGAGCAAAAAAAAAATAACCTCTTATCAATAGATACCGATTTATAGAAAATTTAAGAAAATGGTTGAAATCGTCTTCGCAGACTGATTTAAGGGGACGGATATTTCAAATGCTGGACAACTACAAACGACAAAAACAAGTTGGTTGTTAGAAAGCATGTGTGCTCTATCTAGTAAAACCTTAAATGTCGAAATTGACCAAACCAAAAAGAATTATAAGCAATTTAAGCAGGCGATATAAGACCGCGTTATCTTCGAAACGGTACATTGCCGAGTGATGAAATTTCCTATTTCAACAGTTTTCCACCTCACCAATCTAATAAAACAAAAATTGTATCAATCGGCCGAACGGTTTAGGATTTACATGCAATATTTCCATTGCAGTTCAGTGGAAAACGATTTTAGATCACTTTCTTAGGAGAGGGTGGGTTGTTGTATTAGAAAACAACATATTTCACCCTTCATAACTCGTTAGGAGTGGAAATATCGGATCGCTTAAAAATGGGTCAATTTAGACCATTATAGGCTCCCCTTAAATTGCGAATAAAAAGTATCCAGTAATGCGGGCTGTCTTCTATTTGATATCGTGGGTAGAAAAGGGTTCAGAGAATAGAAATGCAAAGTTTCATCGTTTGTAGTTCAACAGTTTTTGTGTTATGGGGACCTTAATTTAGAAGCCCAAATTTTGCTTAAATTTCAAATAAATCATAAACCATTAGGCCGATTGCTATAGTTTGAATTCTATTAGATTAGTAATGGCAAACACTTTCGACACAGAAAATTTCATCGCTCTGCTTGCCACGGTTTCGGAGATAACAAGGTTTTAAGGGATTGAAATTTTTTTTTCAAATGGTTCTAACTTTCTAACGGTTGAACTACAAACGAAAAAAATTTCACTACACATAACTACAAACGAATGCCTATCGAACTGCAAACTCAGTTTTTCATTCTAGAAAAAGTGCGGGCTAACTTCCAAACAAAAATTAAGCTGCAATTTCGCTTAAATTGCATGTAAATCCTAAACCGTTCGGCCGATTGATACAATTTTTGTTTTATTAGATTGGTGAGGTGGAAAACTGTTGAAATAGGAAATTTCATCACTCGGCAATGTACCGTTTCGAAGATAACGCGGTCTTATATCGCCTGCTTAAATTGCTTATAATTCTTTTTGGTTTGGTCAATTTCGACATTTAAGGTTTTACTAGATAGAGCAAACATGCTTTCTAACAACCAACTTGTTTTTGTCGTTTGTAGTTGTCCAGCATTTGAAATATCCGTCCCCTTAAATCAGTCTGCGAAGACGATTTCAACCATTTTCTTAAATTTTCTATAAATCGGTATCTATTGATAAGAGGTCATTTTTTTTTGCTCCATTAGATACATCTAACAGAAAGCATTAGAAAAAAATAGATTTCACTATTTTGAGTTGCTTAATAACTGAAATATGGATAAAAGTTTATATGACGAAGTAGTGTTCGCTTAAGTTAAATCTAATTTTTTTTCTTTGTGATAAAATCACAAAATTTGAATTGGATTAGAGAGCCAGGAATACAGGCTTTGCAGAAATTGCATTTTTGTTGTTATAAATTGTTCCAAAGGGGTTTAGGTTTTAATGTTATTCGAAGGAATAGAAAGAATTGTTGGATAAAATCGGGGTTCATTGATTGGTTGTTGTTGCTAATTGACAGGTAGTGACTCATGTCGATGGGCACAGATGAGTGCTTTGCGAAAATGTATTTACCGTTGTTTTGTTGTTGTTGGTAAGCCCATATATGGATGCAACTCTAAAGGGATGCTTTTTTTGACTTTGATTGCTTTGTATTAAGTAACGCTTAAGTGAATTCAGAAATTTTAAATGCAGTTATTTAAGTTAGGAAATGCTTTATGCACCAGTGGTTTTAAATTATTTCTCTCTTTTGTAAATTCGGAGTTACAGGTGCAAACACAAATGTCCTTATATCTCGGAAATAAGACATTTCTGTTAAAAAAAATTTCACTACAAACAACTACAAAACCGCGGGGCCGGATGGTATATTTCCAGTCCTAATGCAATGGGGAGTAGACGTAATTGCACCAAGGCTCAGGAATATATACGTTGCATGCCTAGCAATAGGCTACATCCCGATTACATGGAGGGAGACAAATGTGGTCTTTCTTCCAAAGCCGGGTAAAAAGGATTACACCGAGGCAAAGTCCTTCAGACCAGTTAGCCTTTCTTTCTGTTAAAAACAATGGAAGGGGTGGTGGTGGACTACATGGAGAGTACTGCGCTTAAGATGTATCCTTTAAACAGTAGGCAGCATGCTTATAGGGCAGGCATGTCTACAGAAACAGCGCTACATCAAGTAGTACGCGTTGCGGAGGAAGAGCTAAATACCGGGGGCATTGCGATGACCACCATAATGGACATTGAAGGTGCCTTCGATAAGATATGCTTTGAAAGTCTGAAACAAGCCTTGGAAAAACGTAAGGTTAACCCACTGGTGGTAAGATGGGTGGACAATATGTTGAACACAAGGGCAATAAATATTCAGACGGGAACCTCAAAACTTAGAGGAAGGGTTAGCAGGGGCTGCCCACAGGGAGGTGTTCTCTCTCCTACACTGTGGAATATCACTGTGGACTCTCTTCTCGACAGACTTGAGGCGACTGGCACTCACACAGTGGGATATGCCAACGACATAGCAATAATGGCCAGAGGCAAATTTATAGACGTCACCGCAGATATCATGAGGAATGCGCTCAGAGTGGTTGAGCGGTGGTGTCTGGAAGAAGGGCTCTCCGTTAATGCGGGAAAAACAGATCTAATCGTCTTCACTAAGAAGAGGAAAAATCTGGAATTTCGACCCTTAACGCTCTTCAGATCGGAACTAACAACGACCACGAAGGTCAAGTATCTGGGAGTCTATCTCGATACTAAACTTTCGTGGAACTACCATGTTGAGGAGAAGGTCAAGAAGGCAAAAAGGGTATTACATCAGTGCAAACGTGTATGTGGACAGAGGTGGGGACTCTCGCCTAGGTCAGCATACTGGATGTACACGATGATAACTAGACCCATTATCACCTATGCCTCGGTTGTATGGTGGGCGAAAGCTTCCCAGAAAACAGTGAGGAAGCACCTGGATAGGGTCCAACGCTTAGCATGTATAGGAGTTACAGGTGCAATACGGACAACACCAACATGCGCAATGGAAGTGATCCTGGGGATCTTACCGCTGGACTTATTTATTAAGAAAACAGCGGCCCTAACGGCACTTCGTTTGCATCGGGATGCGAAATGGCACAATCGTGGTACCATCTATGGACATAGGAAGATCCTGAAACTTATCAAAAACGAGATTAGGGAGCTGAACATGCCTATGGATGGGATTACAAGGGTGCGTGTTATGGAAAGGAATCACAAAACTCGTATTGAGAACGGATTACTTCCAGAAAAAAGAAGTGGTGAAATAGTGATTTTCACAGATGGATCCATGATGGATGGCAGAGCGGGTGCCGGTATCTTTTCAGAAGAGCTGGAAAGCCCGTCACGTTAGCCTCGGGAAACACACTTCTGTATACCAGGCTGAGATGATTGCATTGCTGCATGCGTTGGACTACTTGCTTGAGGGTCAGGTGGAGGGAAGAAATATCCTTATAGCACTGGACAATCAGGCGGTGATCAGATGCATGGAGCAAGCAAACATTACAACATCGTTGGCACTGGAATGTGTACTCAAGCTCAATAAGTGTTCATCTAAAAATGAAGTAACACTGACTTGGGTACGAGGACACATAGGGATCGAAGGCAACGAAAAGGCGGACTCCCTTGCAAAACAGGGGTCAGCTGAAAAGTTGCTGGGACCAGAACCATTCTCTTCAATTGGCAGAGGAATGGTTGAACAACTGATTTACAACTGGATCACGGCAGAACATCTGAGAAGATGGTCAACCATGGAACAATGTAGACAGTCTAAAATGGCAATTAAATGGCCGACCTGCTCCACTCAAAGAAGGGTTCTAAGCATGAGTCGAGGAACACTGAAATGGGTGGTGGCTTTATCAACAGGACATGGTAATTTCGGGTATCACTTAAGGAAGATGGGCCTTAGAGAGGACGATACCTGCAAACTATGCCTGGAGGAATCCGAGACAGCGGCACATATACTGTGTCAATGTCCGGCATTGGCTGGCAGAAGAATGAAGATATTGGGGCATCACTGGGTGGAGACCCAGTCGATGAAACAGATCTCACATAAACAGATGCTAGCGTTAACACTAGGAATCGAACCCAGGGAAGAACTCTGGAGAAATCCAGAGAGTCTATCTGGCTAAGATTTATAGTGGCAGAGAGACGAAAAGAGACCACCCGTCAATGGTGGTCTGATTCGAATATCTCTCAAATATATACACTCCGTTCCAACTAAATAGGTACAAACTTTTTAAAATTTTTGTCGCTCAATATTTCCGTATAATGTACATGAATCTATTATTTAATGATGCTAACTATTTGTCTATGATGTTGTTAAAAGAAATGAGAAAGAATATTTCAAAAAGCACCGTTAGTTTTCCTCTGGCTCTCTTGCAAAACATTTCATACGGAAAAATGCAGTTTTTTTTTTGCGTCAACTGAATAGGTACAAATAACGAAATCATCAAAAAACACCCATAGGAACGAAATAAAACAAGTTTTTTTTATCAAATTATTTCATTTATTGTTTCTAGTAGTGGGTACTGCCTCCTTTGTTCATTAAAACTTCACAAATTCGGTCTGGCATGGAATCATAAAGCGACTTTAACAAGTCCAGCGAAACTTCTCTCCAGGCTAATTTAATGGCAGCAATTAGAGATCCTCTGTCTTCAAATTGATGACCAGACTCGTAGACTTTCCGGACTAACCATCCCCATACGTTTTCCATGAGGTTCAGGTCCGGTGAGTATGGTGGCCACTGCAGCAATCCCACATTTTGCTCACTTATCCAATTTTTAACTATCCGCGCCGTGTGGATAGGTGCGTTGTCCTGCTGGAAAGTCCAATTTATCGGTCCAAAAAAGCGGCTGAATTTAGGAAAATTTCTTTCCAATATTCCTTTATAAGTTTTCGCGGTCATTTTTGCAGTTTGAAACTCGAGTTCAACAGTTCCGTAGTAGGTAACCGCTCCCCACACCATAACACCACCCTCTCGGCTATGATGTCGGGCTAAAAAACGTTCCTGTTTTCTCACATCGTGAAAGTAGTAATTAAAGCCATCAGGCCCATCAAAATTAAACTTTTTTTCATCTGAAAAAACAACGTAACGCCATTCTTCTTGCCAAGTCATATGGTGCCTAGAAAAATCCAGACGCATACATTTCCGCTGATGGTTTAACGGTGGTTTCTTCTTAAGTTTAAGCCGTTTTAAATGATTGGCACAGTTGATCGCTCTTCTTACCGTCGAAACACTAGCACAAACACCCGCCTTTTGCTTTATTTTCGCAGCTGAGTCACTGGAATTGGAAGCACATCGCAAAATTGATCTTCTGTCAACCGCTGTTGTGGCCGTTTTAGAACCTCCTTTCATATTTTTCCCGTACGACTCTTTATTTCTTAAGTACGCCCGGTTAATCTTTGATCCTTAAGTAGCTCTACCTTAGCCTTCTCAACACTGCTAAGTGATTTTGCTCTACACATCCTTCTCCAAATTAACAAAGAAACTACAATTATATTAATTAATTCACTCAAAAAATTAAAAAAAAAAAATGTTTAAACGGGTCAATCTCCTTGGAACACACGTGAACAATGAAGATGATGACTATGTACCTATTCAGTTGACGCAAAAAAAACTGCATTTTTCCGTATGAAATGCTTTGCAAGAGAGCCAGAGGAAAAATAACGGTGCTTTTTGAAATATTCTTTCTCATTTCTTTTAACAACATCATAGACAAATAGTTAGCATCGTTAAATAATAGATTCATGTACATTATACGGAAATATTGAGCGACAAAAATTTGAAAAAGTTTGTACCTATTCAGTTGGAACGGAGTGTATATATAAATTTTGATCGAGGTCACGAAAGAAAAATACCAATTTTAATTTTAGTTTAAAAATGGTCTTTATTTAGTACAGCAGTTCGTGCTGTTGCTTCCGCGATAACAATGCCCTTTAGGCTTGTTGCCTTTTCTATTTATACTGTCTCGCAGGACAGAGTAAATAGATGTGTCGCCAATGAGCGACACAATATAGATTGCTGTTACATTGTGTGTTTGGTTGTTATCTCTTTTAGGGGTTGTTGGTGGTTCCGATATAACACCTCCCCCCCTAGAGTCTTCTAAGGGTTGAAATGAGACCGTTGGAAGATTTATTTTTACATTTTTATATAACATTTTAACATACTTATTATTGGTCATTTGGAACATACAATGATTATTACAATTATTATTTTGAATGCAACTATGGCCTCATTGAATGTGGGTAATTATTAAAAATGAAATCATTTGGTTTTAGTGTGTGAGGGCTTTCTAATATAACACCTCCCTCCTTAGAGCCTTCTGAAGATTTAAAAGAAACCGTTGGAAGATTTACGTTAGTTATTACCTTTCTATTTTTTGTTTTACATTTGATAAGTAGTATTGTTGATATAATTATTACAATGATTATTAGTAAAGAATATGAGAAGTATATAATTTGCTTGTGTTTTGAGTGTATTTCTAAAATCTTTTCTGTATTTTTTATATGTTCATAATATAATTTTTTTAAGGTTATATCTTTTGTTTCTTTTAGAGTTAGGTTTTTACTTATAATTGGGATGATTAGTTCAGTTGAATATTCTTTTCTATCGAATATTTTGTTATTTAAATAAATTTTACAATTCTCGATTTTTATTAAGTAATTCCCCTCGATTGTTAAGTTCAAATTGTTACAAGTTTGATTTAGTGTTATTCTATTTGTATTTAAAAGAGCTAAATAATTGTTTCCAATTTCGATTATTTTGCTTTCGTTTGTATCGTTGTAACGGAAGTTGGCCTTACCTTGCAAATAGCGATGGAAGTGCATTCCCACCCATTCCAGGAGTACAGGATTTCTTTCAGAAACCGATGGGTTGCAAGGTAAGTTGTCCTGACAGCAAAGTGTGAGCAGGCATGCTTGCATACGCACTACGCTAGCTCGACGGAGGCGTGGGTTCTTACACTCGCTACCGGACGACCGCACATTTATTTCATGCCTTTACTAAAATTATCTCAAAAAAAAAGGAGCCACGAAACTGAATTTACGAACTGATAAAACCCCCTTTTTAATTAGACATTGAAGCCGAACCATGGTTGAAACAGACGAAAACCTGAAACAAAAAAAATTTTGGGAAACCTTACGATGGAAATGGCTTCCGTAGCGTGACCCACCCGCAATCTAGCACCCTTTCTGGAGTGTAGATCATCCATGACTAACGCGCCGCCGAATCTTGCGCTAGTCCCTAATTCACAGACGAGTACTTCCTTATGAATTACTCATTACACCACTGATGCACCAAACACAAATCACTTCCCAAAGGCACTTCGATTATATCTAATACATCATTGAAAAAAAAGGAGATTCAGTTTAGATTTCAACGATAGATAATAAGATTTATTTTATCCAAAGGTCCTAACCTAATTCAAAATTATGTGGGCTACAAGTCCCAAACAACGTAGCATTAAATATCTATATCTAAACATTATTTTAACAGTTATCATTATGTGATCGATAAAAAAACTTATAAATCGGAAACAATTACATCGATCTTTAATTTAAGTTGTATTCAAGCTGATTTCTTTATTCACCTTCGCTCTTCGGTTTTAATTAAATTTAACTAATTTGATCATTCCCTTTTCTTCTCACTCGCTCACTAGTCAAGTAAGAACTACTAAAGAATCGCGCTCTTTCCCCAAAAAAAAACTGCTTTATCGTTTAACAAACTACACCCAATGACCAAAACAGATCGTTCAATAAATACGGATTAATCAAATGTACTCACCGATCAATGGTACTCTTTATCGTACCTTTACTCGAACAATATCCGATTTGAACTCGACGACTCCTATGGATGGTGTGCACAGCATTCATCGAAGCGTATTGTTGTAATTATCTAAATAGACACGTAGAAACGGAAGATAGGTATATATTGAACGAACTTTACAGTATGTGACTATTATTTGACAACTTGAGTACCTGAAAAACTAACAAAATTAGCCGTAGGCTAATGTTCGCTGGCCCCTTTTGAGGGACAAAATTGCTACGAGCGCACTTGTTGTGCTACTGATATTTGTTTGCTCGATCTTCCTATACTCGTATAATAATACTTCGCTTTTCGTGGATGACTGGGGTACATACGATGTTCTGCTGACACTTTCAAGGCCGATGATCGCAGCTGATAACGATCATCGACGCTGCTGCTACCTGCGGTTGTGATCGTTTATAATGAAAACGATCGATGCAGTGGATTGATGTTTACTTGAAGAGGCGTCGTTACGTTGCTTAAAAGAACTTTGGGCTCGTTGGGAATACACCGAATGCTTCAAAGTGCGTTTTGCAGTGGGTCGTAGGCTTGCTCCGACTAGTGGTTTTTGATGTTTTTGATTGGAGAGTGTAATTGTGATGTAAATTCACTGGATGGAGGTGCATGGGGACGGGGAGCAGAGTTTGCACGCTTAGCGATGACGATTCGTCTCTCGTATTGAACTTGAGCGTGAGAGGATTTTTGGGTTGCTTCGCTTTCTTTACAAATCGCCAAAGTCTGAGCTGCTACGGGTTGCAAACCTGATCTTGCCGTCACCGGGGCACGCTTCTGACACGTGGTGGCTAAAATTCCAATGCCCTGACGCGGGATAGAGATTTTATGCCCTTACAATGTCGCTCCGGGCGGGGTATTGTATGAGGCATGAGATGGAGAGTAACTGGGACCTTTTTTCTTTTGTCGCTTTACTCAGCTTCTTTCCAGTGTGTTGATAATCCAGGATTATGGTGGCAGGTGGACACACTTATTAATTTAAAAATTTTGGTCGCAGAACAAAATAATGTACTTTATTTTAAATTAACATGGTACCTTAAGTGAGGAAGCGATGCGCGATTCCATCAGGTCACAAAAAAACCATTTTAAGCTTGTCGGCTAAGCTTTGGCGCGTAAAGTACTACTCTCGTCGGTGTCAAATGAGAAAAGAGAGTATTTCGTAAAACACGAAATTGTCGATAGCTAAATACCGAAAATAGAACCAAAAAGGCGTCGTTTCCGCTCACATAGTTAACGAAAGGACACAGCTGATTGAATGTGGAATTCAGCTTGGTTCTGGTGTTAGCTAACATATTATTTTCTTCCTTTTTTCTAAACAGGGTGTTTGTTTTATATTTTTTTTGTTTTACAGAGTAGCTATTCCCCTACAAAACTTTTCAGTTTCATGGTCGAAAGAGTATGAAATTGAAATGAAAGGGAATTATTAATTTGTTTTTCTTGGTTTAGTGTCGACCTATATTTGAGCAAGCATGTAAAAGGATATGTAAAGATTTTACTACTTTCGGAGATCCTTGGCGTGAAAGACGCCTTTTGAATTACCCATAGCATCTGCAATTTCATATAAGTTATTTCCAACTATTCGTTTGATCTTGGCCTGGTTGAATTTCGGGCAAAACTTTGCATTCCTTTGCTTTGTAGCATCGCTTAAAACAAAATTGCGTTTGTACACAGTTTGTCCTTCTTTAAATTGACAGGTTTTGCTTCTCGTATTATACGAGCGCTCATACTTATTGTGTGCTTGTGCAAGGGACTCTTTCAATCGGCTGTGTATCAAGTTCATTTTCAGAGGTTTTGGCAATATATCGAACTCAGCGTTATTTACACCATGAAGTTTCTTTAAAAGATTATAGTCCTGTCCATGTTCAATCTTTGATTGACCGAATAGTGCTTCATGTGGTGAAATTCCGATCGCCGAATGTATTGTGCTACGAAGGGCGCTTGCGATTGATTGCACGTGTCTATCCCAGTTGGCTTGACTTTTTCCTTTTATGTATGAGCGAATTGCTGCTAATATAGAGCGATTAACACGCTCGCTGGCATTCGCTTGTGGCGAGTATACCGCGGTTCTAATATGCCTTACACCATACGTACTGAGAAACTTGCCAAAGTCTTTACTGGTAAATTGTTTCCCATTGTCGGAAAGTAGCGACTCTGGTACTCCGAAAAGTGAGAAGACATGGTCTTCTAGAAAGGATATGGCTGCTTCACTTGTTGCCTTCCGTATAGGCTTGACTAAGACAAATTTTGTCAACTGATCAAGACAAATGATCATAAACATATTTCCGCTCTTTGATCTGGGATATGGACCGAGATAGTCTATGAAGAGGTGTTGAAAAGGTCTCTCCACTACAAACGACTGTCCCATGGGAGGTCTTAGGGTTGAGTTGGGTGCCTTCGATGATTTGCAGATACTACAGTTAGCGATAAACGCCTTAACTTGAGCCGCCATATTAGGCCAGTAGAAACGGTTACGCAACCGATACAAGGTCTTGGCAACTCCCCCATGCGAGGCTTTTGGTGGGTCATGCGCCAGTCGGATCAAGCGGCTTGTGAGCGATGAGGGAATCCATAGTTTCCAGATGTGGTCATCTGCTATGGCGTCTCCTGTACTGCACTTGACCCTCTTGTAAACAAAGTTGTCTGAAACTTGAAGGTCAGGCAGTTGGATTTTATTCTTTTCCACAGTTTCTATCAACCTCGCATACTCTTCCGACTTAAAGCTCGGATCTGCAAGATCGACATATAAAACGTCAAAAGAGTTCGCGTCACTTGCTGTCTCAGATACAATCCCATCGACGCAGTAAACTCGTGAAAGAGCATCTGGTACTACATTTTGCGTTCCCTTTCGATGTTCAATCATAAACGTAAAACGTTGGAGTTTCAAGCTCCATCGAGCTAAACGACCGCTGAGATCTTTCTGACCCATGAGCCACTTCAAGCTCGCATGATCGGTTACTATTTTAAATTCCTGCATCTCAACGTAGGACCTGAACTTTTCAACTCCCAAGACCGCCGCAAGACACTCTAACTCTGTTACGCTGTAATTGCGTTGAGCGGAATTGAGTTTATGCGAGTAATAGTAGATCGGCCTTTCCACGCCATCTTCATCCTGCTGACATAAAAAACATCCAATGCCTGATCTTGATGCGTCACATAATATTGTAAAGGATTTGCTAAAATCGGGGTTGATTAATATTGGTGCTGAGGTTAACGCAAGCTTGAGATCTTCAAATGCAGCAATTGCCTCCGGACCGAACACAAAAGATTTGCCTTTCTTTAGAGTATCCGTTATGGGAGCGGCTCGAGATGAGTAGTCCTTAACGAACCTCCTGTACCAACCAGATAAACCTAGAAAACGCCTAACTTGTCTGGGAGTCTTTGGTATAGGGAAATCGTTAATTGCCGATACTTTGTCTGGATCGGTTTTCAGACATCCCCCTCCCACTATGTATCCCAGATACTTTAACTGTTTAAAACAAAACTTTGATTTGCTAAGATTGATAGTAAGCCCTGCAGACTGCAAACATGCAGCTATGATCTTAAGAAAGTCTAAATGTTCTTCAAACGTCTTCGAAACTATCAAGAGATCATCCAAATAAACAAAGATATTTTGTTTCAACTTATGTGGCACCACCTTGTCCATAAGTCTGCACATGCGTTGGGCCGCATTGCAGAGGCCAAAGGGCATTACCTTAAATTGGTACAGGGGCCTGCCAGGAACAGTAAACGCTGTCTTTTCCCGTGATGTTTTCTCCAGAGGAATTTGCCAAAAGGCATCCTTCAGATCCACACTAGATATGTAGTGTGTTTCTGAAAGACGACTTAATAGCCCCTCTATATGAGGAAGTGGATAGGCGTCCTTTTTCGTGACTTGGTTCACTTTTCGCGAGTCGAGGCATAGGCGGTTTTTTCCCGGTTTCCGCACCAAGACCACTGGTGAATTCCAAGCACTACTACTTTCTTCTATGACGCCCATTTCGAGCATCCTATCCAGCTCCTCATACATTAGGTTTTGAACCGCTGGAGAAACAGGGTAGTGTCGTTGTTTAATGGCCTCAGCATTCCCTGTGTCGATGTTGTGTTCTTCGAGACTTGTCCGTCCTAGGCCAGATTGAGCATAAGACGGAAACAAGTTAATCACGTTATTGAGTTCTTTGGATTGTTCTATCGATAGTTCGTGGACGTTTGAATCGCAAGTATTTTGCAGCGATCCGGACGAGATTTCTGACAGGAGTTGAGGCGCTACCTCAAACAGCTTCCAAAAATCTACACCCAGATACAACTGCTGTTCCAGAGATGGAACTCAAAACAATGTAATCTCCTTCGTCATTCCCTTATAGGTGACGTTAGTCACTAACTCGCCAACAATCGGTTGTGTCTGACCACTGGCAGTTTTAACGTTACATATAAACGGTTTGAATTTTATACCCGAGTCATCTAATAACTCTAAACATCCTGAGCCAAAGCAACTGATACTGGCGCCACTATCTAAAAGGCCTAGCATTTTTCGTCCTAATATTGAGACATTGGCGTAGGGTCTAGGATCTTCCGCGCTACAAAGTCTAGTGGAGCTAATGGCTTTATAAACAGTACGCTTGTGCTTAAAGCGCTCTCGAAGCTTTAAGATTCGTTTGGACGGCTCGGGGTTAAAGATGCGGGTACGAACTTCGTAATAATTTCGTAATCGCTCATGAAGCGATTTTGGTTTTTCAGTTTTGGGAACAACCGGGGACACATTCAATTGAAAGTCTTGCCTTTTTAATATGGATATTTTCGGATTACCGAGTTTAAAATCTGGTGAAGGTTCTTCCTTAGAGTTATTGAGAAATTCAGGTATGTTTTTATTATTATTTTTTTTAGAAAAATCTTCATGATCTAGTTCATTTCCGGGTTGTTTGTTTGAGGGCAACTCTCCCCGGTCGTTGGATCGCCCCGTTTCCGGTTTCCCGAACATTGGTGACAATTTGGAGTAGTTGTATTTTCCAACCCACACCTATAACAGAATAGGTTGCGTTGTGGGCTGTTACACTCTACAAACGAATGTCCATTTTGTTTACAATTCCAACATTTGTAGGAGATTGGATCACGCTTCGGACGTGAAACATGGAGGGCATCAACTTCTAGAACTTCGTCACTGAATGGTGTAACATTGAGCTCATTAACTAGCCTTCTAAAATTTGGTTGCGCAGGCTGTCTGGGACGTAAGCCATCGCTCTGATTTACGTATTTTTCAATTGTTCTGCAGACGTAAATCATCTCAGGTAGGCTGTGAGTGCTGAATGTTATCAGCACTTCGCCAATACGACGTTTGACGTTTTGCTTGAGTAGATCAATAAGCTGCCTAGAAGACTTTGGAATGTGAAGTCTAGTGTTTATTTGCTGGATGGCATTATAAAAATCGTCGAAGCTTTCATTTGCCCCCTGTCGTCTGTCAAACATACGACGAGAAAGTTCTGAGTCAGTTTCCAAGGTTCGGAATTGCTCAAACAGGGCTATTTGGAATGTATCCCAATTCGCTCTCGGATTGGCCTTGAGATACATCCAGTACCAACTCTCCACAGGACCTGACACAAACAAATGGAAATGTCGATAAATATCTTCCCATGTAGAGTTAAAACAATCTTTGAGTCTGTTAAGACGGAAAATAAAGTCATCCACAGTCATACTCTGATTGTCGAACTTGAGGCCCCATTTTTGGAACTCTAATGTTCTAGTACTAGCAATTGATGTTGCCGAACGTTCACGAGGAATCTCGGAATCAAAATTAAGTGCATCTATCTGATTGCCAATGTTCTGAACATTGTCGCTGTGTGGACAAGGAATTTGTTGAAAATTATTTGATTGGTTATTTTGGGCTATAGGAACTATAGGAACTGCAGCTGCATTTCTGTGTGCAGTGCTTTGCTGTGGTTGCCTCCGGTTAACATCATAATTATCCTCAATATTTCTTGGAGGCGTAGTTGTACCAAGTACTTCGCGTATAGTACGCGCTACTTCTTGTCGAATAGTAAGTTTTTCCCTTTCAAACTCCTCGAGTCTACTCCGTAAGTCCGCTGACCTACCTAGACCAATTGAAGCATTAACAACCTCCTGAATGTATTGTGTCAAGCTTTCGTTTCGAGCTTGGGGAGGATTATGATTGGTCTGCTGACTTCGAATTGGGCCTTGTGGATTTTCGGAAACAAGTGGTCTATTCGAGCAATGAGGCAGCTCTTCGGAAATACTATTTTGTGGTAGGGAATTATTTGGCTGATTGGATGAGACTCCACTAGCATTTCCATCAGATCTGTCATGGTGGTTTTGAATATTTTGATGGTGAGACTGGCTCTCAGATACATTATGTGGTCTTATTTCAGGGGATTGACGAAATGAAATGCCACTTGTACTCCTACTTTGCCTACCATTTGGTGGATTGCGATTCCCTCGCAAAAAGTGTGGGTTTGTCCTTTTTGGTGGCATATTTATAAACAATAGAATGGATAAAAAAATAAATGTTAAGTTATAGAGTCTAGCTTTTAAATTTGAATTCAAGATCAAATAAAAATTCAATATGTGATTGGGTTTTAATATTTACATTCGTGCCTGGGTATGTGCAATGTGTTTTGGTAACTGCATCAGCGATAATTTTTTTTTTTTCAGATTAATTCTATTTCAGTGGCTAATTGTGTATTTAACATTTCAAACAATACTAAGATATAAGATAAGCGAAACATTTTCAACTCTACATCTAGCAAAGATGCTTGTTTTAAAAATCTGACTTTCATACAAACTTATACGATCCAGGAAAGCGAAGAACATGAAGAATAATTGATCGAATATTAGGGATATGTAAATTTGAAATATAAATACACGAGTTTGTTAGGAAGGTGGCTTATACAGACAATGGTAAGTTTTGATAAAGTGTTGTAAAAGGTTTGATCTCATACTTAGTTCATTAATTTAAACAGAGCTCAGACGCAACAGAAGGAGATGTAATTTCTAATAAATCGAAAACTCCCTGTCGTCCAATCTAACTGCATAAATATCTATATTACCATTTACTAAATAAATCTCGACGCAGCAATCTAAAATCTGGTATAAGAAGGATTAACCAGATGACGGTCGTCGATCGATTTTATTAGTAACGGACTGTTTGGGCCTAGTACAGAAAGTTGTGCTTCAGTCTAAGAAATAGTTTATTCATAACTGATATCTTCCGGTCATACCCTTACTGTACCATAAAACAATCACATGAAATGCGTTAAGCTTTTCTTTGAGATTATTTAAAAGTGAAATCAAGTCTTACGTTGATGGAAGCAAATTATGTAACAAAGTTATTGGTTGAATGGATAACAAAAACTTTCTAACGTTTCGTGTCCCACAATGGGCGCCACCTGTGTAACGGAAGTTGGCCTTACCTTGCAAATAGCGATGGAAGTGCATTCCCACCCATTCCAGGAGTACAGGATTTCTTTCAGAAACCGATGGGTTGCAAGGTAAGTTGTCCTGACAGCAAAGTGTGAGCAGGCATGCTTGCATACGCACTACGCTAGCTCGACGGAGGCGTGGGTTCTTACACTCGCTACCGGACGACCGCACATTTATTTCATGCCTTTACTAAAATTATCTCAAAAAAAAAGGAGCCACGAAACTGAATTTACGAACTGATAAAACCCCCTTTTTAATTAGACGTTGAAGCCGAACCATGGTTGAAACAGACGAAAACCTGAAACAAAAAAAATTTTGGGAAACCTTACGATGGAAATGGCTTCCGTAGCGTGACCCACCCGCAATCTAGCACCCTTTCTGGAGTGTAGATCATCCATGACTAACGCGCCGCCGAATCTTGCGCTAGTCCCTAATTCACAGACGAGTACTTCCTTATGAATTACTCATTACACCACTGATGCACCAAACACAAATCACTTCCCAAAGGCACTTCGATTATATCTAATACATCATTGAAAAAAAAGGAGATTCAGTTTAGATTTCAACGATAGATAATAAGATTTATTTTATCCAAAGGTCCTAACCTAATTCAAAATTATGTGGGCTACAAGTCCCAAACAACGTAGCATTAAATATCTATATCTAAACATTATTTTAACAGTTATCATTATGTGATCGATAAAAAAACTTATAAATCGGAAACAATTACATCGATCTTTAATTTAAGTTGTATTCAAGCTGATTTCTTTATTCACCTTCGCTCTTCGGTTTTAATTAAATTTAACTAATTTGATCATTCCCTTTTCTTCTCACTCGCTCACTAGTCAAGTAAGAACTACTAAAGAATCGCGCTCTTTCCCCAAAAAAAAACTGCTTTATCGTTTAACAAACTACACCCAATGACCAAAACAGATCGTTCAATAAATACGGATTAATCAAATGTACTCACCGATCAATGGTACTCTTTATCGTACCTTTACTCGAACAATATCCGATTTGAACTCGACGACTCCTATGGATGGTGTGCACAGCATTCATCGAAGCGTATTGTTGTAATTATCTAAATAGACACGTAGAAACGGAAGATAGGTATATATTGAACGAACTTTACAGTATGTGACTATTATTTAGAACGAATACTTAGCTTTTGACAACTTGAGTACCTGAAAAACTAACAAAATTAGCCGTAGGCTAATGTTCGCTGGCCCCTTTTGAGGGACAAAATTGCTACGAGCGCACTTGTTGTGCTACTGATATTTGTTTGCTCGATCTTCCTATACTCGTATAATAATACTTCGCTTTTCGTGGATGACTGGGGTACATACGATGTTCTGCTGACACTTTCAAGGCCGATGATCGCAGCTGATAACGATCATCGACGCTGCTGCTACCTGCGGTTGTGATCGTTTATAATGAAAACGATCGATGCAGTGGATTGATGTTTACTTGAAGAGGCGTCGTTACGTTGCTTAAAAGAACTTTGGGCTCGTTGGGAATACACCGAATGCTTCAAAGTGCGTTTTGCAGTGGGTCGTAGGCTTGCTCCGACTAGTGGTTTTTGATGTTTTTGATTGGAGAGTGTAATTGTGATGTAAATTCACTGGATGGAGGTGCATGGGGACGGGGAGCAGAGTTTGCACGCTTAGCGATGACGATTCGTCTCTCGTATTGAACTTGAGCGTGAGAGGATTTTTGGGTTGCTTCGCTTTCTTTACAAATCGCCAAAGTCTGAGCTGCTACGGGTTGCAAACCTGATCTTGCCGTCACCGGGGCACGCTTCTGACACGTGGTGGCTAAAATTCCAATGCCCTGACGCGGGATAGAGATTTTATGCCCTTACAATGTCGCTCCGGGCGGGGTATTGTATGAGGCATGAGATGGAGAGTAACTGGGACCTTTTTTCTTTTGTCGCTTTACTCAGCTTCTTTCCAGTGTGTTGATAATCCAGGATTATGGTGGCAGGTGGACACACTTATTAATTTAAAAATTTTGGTCGCAGAACAAAATAATGTACTTTATTTTAAATTAACATGGTACCTTAAGTGAGGAAGCGATGCGCGATTCCATCAGGTCACAAAAAAACCATTTTAAGCTTGTCGGCTAAGCTTTGGCGCGTAAAGTACTACTCTCGTCGGTGTCAAATGAGAAAAGAGAGTATTTCGTAAAACACGAAATTGTCGATAGCTAAATACCGAAAATAGAACCAAAAAGGCGTCGTTTCCGCTCACATAGTTAACGAAAGGACACAGCTGATTGAATGTGGAATTCAGCTTGGTTCTGGTGTTAGCTAACATATTATTTTCTTCCTTTTTTCTAAACAGGGTGTTTGTTTTATATTTTTTTTGTTTTACAGAGTAGCTATTCCCCTACAAAACTTTTCAGTTTCATGGTCGAAAGAGTATGAAATTGAAATGAAAGGGAATTATTAATTTGTTTTTCTTGGTTTAGTGTCGACCTATATTTGAGCAAGCATGTAAAAGGATATGTAAAGATTTTACTACTTTCGGAGATCCTTGGCGTGAAAGACGCCTTTTGAATTACCCATAGCATCTGCAATTTCATATAAGTTATTTCCAACTATTCGTTTGATCTTGGCCTGGTTGAATTTCGGGCAAAACTTTGCATTCCTTTGCTTTGTAGCATCGCTTAAAACAAAATTGCGTTTGTACACAGTTTGTCCTTCTTTAAATTGACAGGTTTTGCTTCTCGTATTATACGAGCGCTCATACTTATTGTGTGCTTGTGCAAGGGACTCTTTCAATCGGCTGTGTATCAAGTTCATTTTCAGAGGTTTTGGCAATATATCGAACTCAGCGTTATTTACACCATGAAGTTTCTTTAAAAGATTATAGTCCTGTCCATGTTCAATCTTTGATTGACCGAATAGTGCTTCATGTGGTGAAATTCCGATCGCCGAATGTATTGTGCTACGAAGGGCGCTTGCGATTGATTGCACGTGTCTATCCCAGTTGGCTTGACTTTTTCCTTTTATGTATGAGCGAATTGCTGCTAATATAGAGCGATTAACACGCTCGCTGGCATTCGCTTGTGGCGAGTATACCGCGGTTCTAATATGCCTTACACCATACGTACTGAGAAACTTGCCAAAGTCTTTACTGGTAAATTGTTTCCCATTGTCGGAAAGTAGCGACTCTGGTACTCCGAAAAGTGAGAAGACATGGTCTTCTAGAAAGGATATGGCTGCTTCACTTGTTGCCTTCCGTATAGGCTTGACTAAGACAAATTTTGTCAACTGATCAAGACAAATGATCATAAACATATTTCCGCTCTTTGATCTGGGATATGGACCGAGATAGTCTATGAAGAGGTGTTGAAAAGGTCTCTCCACTACAAACGACTGTCCCATGGGAGGTCTTAGGGTTGAGTTGGGTGCCTTCGATGATTTGCAGATACTACAGTTAGCGATAAACGCCTTAACTTGAGCCGCCATATTAGGCCAGTAGAAACGGTTACGCAACCGATACAAGGTCTTGGCAACTCCCCCATGCGAGGCTTTTGGTGGGTCATGCGCCAGTCGGATCAAGCGGCTTGTGAGCGATGAGGGAATCCATAGTTTCCAGATGTGGTCATCTGCTATGGCGTCTCCTGTACTGCACTTGACCCTCTTGTAAACAAAGTTGTCTGAAACTTGAAGGTCAGGCAGTTGGATTTTATTCTTTTCCACAGTTTCTATCAACCTCGCATACTCTTCCGACTTAAAGCTCGGATCTGCAAGATCGACATATAAAACGTCAAAAGAGTTCGCGTCACTTGCTGTCTCAGATACAATCCCATCGACGCAGTAAACTCGTGAAAGAGCATCTGGTACTACATTTTGCGTTCCCTTTCGATGTTCAATCATAAACGTAAAACGTTGGAGTTTCAAGCTCCATCGAGCTAAACGACCGCTGAGATCTTTCTGACCCATGAGCCACTTCAAGCTCGCATGATCGGTTACTATTTTAAATTCCTGCATCTCAACGTAGGACCTGAACTTTTCAACTCCCAAGACCGCCGCAAGACACTCTAACTCTGTTACGCTGTAATTGCGTTGAGCGGAATTGAGTTTATGCGAGTAATAGTAGATCGGCCTTTCCACGCCATCTTCATCCTGCTGACATAAAAAACATCCAATGCCTGATCTTGATGCGTCACATAATATTGTAAAGGATTTGCTAAAATCGGGGTTGATTAATATTGGTGCTGAGGTTAACGCAAGCTTGAGATCTTCAAATGCAGCAATTGCCTCCGGACCGAACACAAAAGATTTGCCTTTCTTTAGAGTATCCGTTATGGGAGCGGCTCGAGATGAGTAGTCCTTAACGAACCTCCTGTACCAACCAGATAAACCTAGAAAACGCCTAACTTGTCTGGGAGTCTTTGGTATAGGGAAATCGTTAATTGCCGATACTTTGTCTGGATCGGTTTTCAGACATCCCCCTCCCACTATGTATCCCAGATACTTTAACTGTTTAAAACAAAACTTTGATTTGCTAAGATTGATAGTAAGCCCTGCAGACTGCAAACATGCAGCTATGATCTTAAGAAAGTCTAAATGTTCTTCAAACGTCTTCGAAACTATCAAGAGATCATCCAAATAAACAAAGATATTTTGTTTCAACTTATGTGGCACCACCTTGTCCATAAGTCTGCACATGCGTTGGGCCGCATTGCAGAGGCCAAAGGGCATTACCTTAAATTGGTACAGGGGCCTGCCAGGAACAGTAAACGCTGTCTTTTCCCGTGATGTTTTCTCCAGAGGAATTTGCCAAAAGGCATCCTTCAGATCCACACTAGATATGTAGTGTGTTTCTGAAAGACGACTTAATAGCCCCTCTATATGAGGAAGTGGATAGGCGTCCTTTTTCGTGACTTGGTTCACTTTTCGCGAGTCGAGGCATAGGCGGTTTTTTCCCGGTTTCCGCACCAAGACCACTGGTGAATTCCAAGCACTACTACTTTCTTCTATGACGCCCATTTCGAGCATCCTATCCAGCTCCTCATACATTAGGTTTTGAACCGCTGGAGAAACAGGGTAGTGTCGTTGTTTAATGGCCTCAGCATTCCCTGTGTCGATGTTGTGTTCTTCGAGACTTGTCCGTCCTAGGCCAGATTGAGCATAAGACGGAAACAAGTTAATCACGTTATTGAGTTCTTTGGATTGTTCTATCGATAGTTCGTGGACGTTTGAATCGCAAGTATTTTGCAGCGATCCGGACGAGATTTCTGACAGGAGTTGAGGCGCTACCTCAAACAGCTTCCAAAAATCTACACCCAGATACAACTGCTGTTCCAGAGATGGAACTCAAAACAATGTAATCTCCTTCGTCATTCCCTTATAGGTGACGTTAGTCACTAACTCGCCAACAATCGGTTGTGTCTGACCACTGGCAGTTTTAACGTTACATATAAACGGTTTGAATTTTATACCCGAGTCATCTAATAACTCTAAACATCCTGAGCCAAAGCAACTGATACTGGCGCCACTATCTAAAAGGCCTAGCATTTTTCGTCCTTCTGCGCTACAAAGTCTAGTGGAGCTAATGGCTTTATAAACAGTACGCTTGTGCTTAAAGCGCTCTCGAAGCTTTAAGATTCGTTTGGACGGCTCGGGGTTAAAGATGCGGGTACGAACTTCGTAATAATTTCGTAATCGCTCATGAAGCGATTTTGGTTTTTCAGTTTTGGGAACAACCGGGGACACATTCAATTGAAAGTCTTGCCTTTTTAATATGGATATTTTCGGATTACCGAGTTTAAAATCTGGTGAAGGTTCTTCCTTAGAGTTATTGAGAAATTCAGGTATGTTTTTATTATTATTTTTTTTAGAAAAATCTTCATGATCTAGTTCATTTCCGGGTTGTTTGTTTGAGGGCAACTCTCCCCGGTCGTTGGATCGCCCCGTTTCCGGTTTCCCGAACATTGGTGACAATTTGGAGTAGTTGTATTTTCCAACCCACACCTATAACAGAATAGGTTGCGTTGTGGGCTGTTACACTCTACAAACGAATGTCCATTTTGTTTACAATTCCAACATTTGTAGGAGATTGGATCACGCTTCGGACGTGAAACATGGAGGGCATCAACTTCTAGAACTTCGTCACTGAATGGTGTAACATTGAGCTCATTAACTAGCCTTCTAAAATTTGGTTGCGCAGGCTGTCTGGGACGTAAGCCATCGCTCTGATTTACGTATTTTTCAATTGTTCTGCAGACGTAAATCATCTCAGGTAGGCTGTGAGTGCTGAATGTTATCAGCACTTCGCCAATACGACGTTTGACGTTTTGCTTGAGTAGATCAATAAGCTGCCTAGAAGACTTTGGAATGTGAAGTCTAGTGTTTATTTGCTGGATGGCATTATAAAAATCGTCGAAGCTTTCATTTGCCCCCTGTCGTCTGTCAAACATACGACGAGAAAGTTCTGAGTCAGTTTCCAAGGTTCGGAATTGCTCAAACAGGGCTATTTGGAATGTATCCCAATTCGCTCTCGGATTGGCCTTGAGATACATCCAGTACCAACTCTCCACAGGACCTGACACAAACAAATGGAAATGTCGATAAATATCTTCCCATGTAGAGTTAAAACAATCTTTGAGTCTGTTAAGACGGAAAATAAAGTCATCCACAGTCATACTCTGATTGTCGAACTTGAGGCCCCATTTTTGGAACTCTAATGTTCTAGTACTAGCAATTGATGTTGCCGAACGTTCACGAGGAATCTCGGAATCAAAATTAAGTGCATCTATCTGATTGCCAATGTTCTGAACATTGTCGCTGTGTGGACAAGGAATTTGTTGAAAATTATTTGATTGGTTATTTTGGGCTATAGGAACTATAGGAACTGCAGCTGCATTTCTGTGTGCAGTGCTTTGCTGTGGTTGCCTCCGGTTAACATCATAATTATCCTCAATATTTCTTGGAGGCGTAGTTGTACCAAGTACTTCGCGTATAGTACGCGCTACTTCTTGTCGAATAGTAAGTTTTTCCCTTTCAAACTCCTCGAGTCTACTCCGTAAGTCCGCTGACCTACCTAGACCAATTGAAGCATTAACAACCTCCTGAATGTATTGTGTCAAGCTTTCGTTTCGAGCTTGGGGAGGATTATGATTGGTCTGCTGACTTCGAATTGGGCCTTGTGGATTTTCGGAAACAAGTGGTCTATTCGAGCAATGAGGCAGCTCTTCGGAAATACTATTTTGTGGTAGGGAATTATTTGGCTGATTGGATGAGACTCCACTAGCATTTCCATCAGATCTGTCATGGTGGTTTTGAATATTTTGATGGTGAGACTGGCTCTCAGATACATTATGTGGTCTTATTTCAGGGGATTGACGAAATGAAATGCCACTTGTACTCCTACTTTGCCTACCATTTGGTGGATTGCGATTCCCTCGCAAAAA
This sequence comes from Cheilosia vernalis, assembly GCA_949126925.1. Classification (NCBI taxonomy): domain Eukaryota; kingdom Metazoa; phylum Arthropoda; class Insecta; order Diptera; family Syrphidae; genus Cheilosia; species Cheilosia vernalis. The sequence continues at coordinate 51,540,597 of OX421358.1, forward strand.
TTGTGGGTTTGTCCTTTTTGGTGGCATATTTATAAACAATAGAATGGATAAAAAAATAAATGTTAAGTTATAGAGTCTAGCTTTTAAATTTGAATTCAAGATCAAATAAAAATTCAATATGTGATTGGGTTTTAATATTTACATTCGTGCCTGGGTATGTGCAATGTGTTTTGGTAACTGCATCAGCGATAATTTTTTTTTTTTCAGATTAATTCTATTTCAGTGGCTAAGTGGCTAATTGTGTATTTAACATTTCAAACAATACTAAGATATAAGATAAGCGAAACATTTTCAACTCTACATCTAGCAAAGATGCTTGTTTTAAAAATCTGACTTTCATACAAGTATATCATTTCCTCTAGTTGCATCGATTTTGAAGATCGGTATGCAAACTTATACGATCCAGGAAAGCGAAGAACATGAAGTGCTTTCTATAAAAGTACACCTCAAGGTGACAGAATAATTGATCGAATATTAGGGATATGTAAATTTGAAATATAAATACACGAGTTTGTTAGGAAGGTGGCTTATACAGACAATGGTAAGTTTTGATAAAGTGTTGTAAAAGGTTTGATCTCATACTTAGTTCATTAATTTAAACAGAGCTCAGACGCAACAGAAGGAGATGTAATTTCTAATAAATCGAAAACTCCCTGTCGTCCAATCTAACTGCATAAATATCTATATTACCATTTACTAAATAAATCTCGACGCAGCAATCTAAAATCTGGTATAAGAAGGATTAACCAGATGACGGTCGTCGATCGATTTTATTAGTAACGGACTGTTTGGGCCTAGTACAGAAAGTTGTGCTTCAGTCTAAGAAATAGTTTATTCATAACTGATATCTTCCGGTCATACCCTTACTGTACCATAAAACAATCACATGAAATGCGTTAAGCTTTTCTTTGAGATTATTTAAAAGTGAAATCAAGTCTTACGTTGATGGAAGCAAATTATGTAACAAAGTTATTGGTTGAATGGATAACAAAAACTTTCTAACGTTTCGTGTCCCACAATGGGCGCCACCTGTGTAACGGAAGTTGGCCTTACCTTGCAAATAGCGATGGAAGTGCATTCCCACCCATTCCAGGAGTACAGGATTTCTTTCAGAAACCGATGGGTTGCAAGGTAAGTTGTCCTGACAGCAAAGTGTGAGCAGGCATGCTTGCATACGCACTACGCTAGCTCGACGGAGGCGTGGGTTCTTACACTCGCTACCGGACGACCGCACATTTATTTCATGCCTTTACTAAAATTATCTCAAAAAAAAAGGAGCCACGAAACTGAATTTACGAACTGATAAAACCCCCTTTTTAATTAGACATTGAAGCCGAACCATGGTTGAAACAGACGAAAACCTGAAACAAAAAAAATTTTGGGAAACCTTACGATGGAAATGGCTTCCGTAGCGTGACCCACCCGCAATCTAGCACCCTTTCTGGAGTGTAGATCATCCATGACTAACGCGCCGCCGAATCTTGCGCTAGTCCCTAATTCACAGACGAGTACTTCCTTATGAATTACTCATTACACCACTGATGCACCAAACACAAATCACTTCCCAAAGGCACTTCGATTATATCTAATACATCATTGAAAAAAAAGGAGATTCAGTTTAGATTTCAACGATAGATAATAAGATTTATTTTATCCAAAGGTCCTAACCTAATTCAAAATTATGTGGGCTACAAGTCCCAAACAACGTAGCATTAAATATCTGTATCTAAACATTATTTTAACAGTTATCATTATGTGATCGATAAAAAAACTTATAAATCGGAAACAATTACATCGATCTTTAATTTAAGTTGTATTCAAGCTGATTTCTTTATTCACCTTCGCTCTTCGGTTTTAATTAAATTTAACTAATTTGATCATTCCCTTTTCTTCTCACTCGCTCACTAGTCAAGTAAGAACTACTAAAGAATCGCGCTCTTTCCCCAAAAAAAAACTGCTTTATCGTTTAACAAACTACACCCAATGACCAAAACAGATCGTTCAATAAATACGGATTAATCAAATGTACTCACCGATCAATGGTACTCTTTATCGTACCTTTACTCGAACAATATCCGATTTGAACTCGACGACTCCTATGGATGGTGTGCACAGCATTCATCGAAGCGTATTGTTGTAATTATCTAAATAGACACGTAGAAACGGAAGATAGGTATATATTGAACGAACTTTACAGTATGTGACTATTATTTAGAACGAATACTTAGCTTTTGACAACTTGAGTACCTGAAAAACTAACAAAATTAGCCGTAGGCTAATGTTCGCTGGCCCCTTTTGAGGGACAAAATTGCTACGAGCGCACTTGTTGTGCTACTGATATTTGTTTGCTCGATCTTCCTATACTCGTATAATAATACTTCGCTTTTCGTGGATGACTGGGGTACATACGATGTTCTGCTGACACTTTCAAGGCCGATGATCGCAGCTGATAACGATCATCGACGCTGCTGCTACCTGCGGTTGTGATCGTTTATAATGAAAACGATCGATGCAGTGGATTGATGTTTACTTGAAGAGGCGTCGTTACGTTGCTTAAAAGAACTTTGGGCTCGTTGGGAATACACCGAATGCTTCAAAGTGCGTTTTGCAGTGGGTCGTAGGCTTGCTCCGACTAGTGGTTTTTGATGTTTTTGATTGGAGAGTGTAATTGTGATGTAAATTCACTGGATGGAGGTGCATGGGGACGGGGAGCAGAGTTTGCACGCTTAGCGATGACGATTCGTCTCTCGTATTGAACTTGAGCGTGAGAGGATTTTTGGGTTGCTTCGCTTTCTTTACAAATCGCCAAAGTCTGAGCTGCTACGGGTTGCAAACCTGATCTTGCCGTCACCGGGGCACGCTTCTGACACGTGGTGGCTAAAATTCCAATGCCCTGACGCGGGATAGAGATTTTATGCCCTTACAATGTCGCTCCGGGCGGGGTATTGTATGAGGCATGAGATGGAGAGTAACTGGGACCTTTTTTCTTTTGTCGCTTTACTCAGCTTCTTTCCAGTGTGTTGATAATCCAGGATTATGGTGGCAGGTGGACACACTTATTAATTTAAAAATTTTGGTCGCAGAACAAAATAATGTACTTTATTTTAAATTAACATGGTACCTTAAGTGAGGAAGCGATGCGCGATTCCATCAGGTCACAAAAAAACCATTTTAAGCTTGTCGGCTAAGCTTTGGCGCGTAAAGTACTACTCTCGTCGGTCTCAAATGAGAAAAGAGAGTATTTCGTAAAACACGAAATTGTCGATAGCTAAATACCGAAAATAGAACCAAAAAGGCGTCGTTTCCGCTCACATAGTTAACGAAAGGACACAGCTGATTGAATGTGGAATTCAGCTTGGTTCTGGTGTTAGCTAACATATTATTTTCTTCCTTTTTTCTAAACAGGGTGTTTGTTTTATATTTTTTTTGTTTTACAGAGTAGCTATTCCCCTACATCGTTTTCATAATTACAAATCATTTTATCCTTAAAAATATTTTGAATACATGTATCTGTTATTTTAGTAAGATTTCGTATATATTTTGTAGGAAAATATAGTTCATTTTCGTATTTTAATACATTATTACTTACAAATTGTATGGATTGTTTCAATGTGTTTGGAAAAGCTTGTAAATAGTATTTAGTAAATGCTTTAGTTGAATAATTCGGTATTTCTACGACAAATATAATATTGTTTTTATAAGTGGCTAGGTTTAGTTTAATTTCTTTTAAGGCTTCAAAATTTATTTTAAATTGTGTTATTTCTTCGTCTGAAAGGATATCTCTACTTAAGACGTTAAGTCTACTGGTTAATATGACATCTTTTATTTTTTCTATATTCGACAATACCTGGTGAATTTCATTTCCATTTCTAATTTTATTTTTTGAATCTCTTCATCATATATTTTATACTTGTCTACATATAATCTAAATTTGTCTTCTTTTGCATTGAAATGTTCAGTGAGATCTTTTATTTGATCGTCGAAATGTGTGTTTATGCTTATTTGATTGTTTGAATTTTCTATAATATTATGTGCATTAGATTCTACCAAATTTAATTTATATTCTATACTTGATCGATCATCATCGTCCATAGTTCCGAAAAGGAAATGTAGACCGTTGCCTATGATATTTATTAAACCTCTTCTCGATCTTGTATGTGGGACTAAAGTATCGAATTGTTTTCTGGTATGAGTCATTAAGTTTTGTATTTCTGAATTATGTTCGGGTAAGTGTCTGACTTGATTTTCTATAGTGTGGATTAATTTCTCCAGTTTTGTTAGATTAATTATGTGTAATATTTTGGAGAAATCTTTAATTAGATAAATACTATTGAGTTGAATTATTTGAAATTCCTTGGTGATTTCCGTGACCTGGATGGACTGGCTCTGGATCTGAGTGATCATTAGTATTATAACTAAAATTGTCATTGTCAGGGATTTGGGTGTCTGCAATTATAAATTTTTTCTTTTTCCTAAATTGGTCCTTATGTAGAATTCTGTTTGGAATTTTTCTATATCTATTTCCTTCTTGGAGTATATATTTTTTATTAATGTTCTTAATTACCTTCACCTCAGTGTGCCTTGGAGTCATTTTGTTTTTTATTTTTTCTGGAGCGGTGATTTTCGCGAATTTCCCGTCTATGTCTTCGTCTTTTCTATTTTTATTTATCTTTTTTAAAGTTTTTATCTTTGTGTCTTCTATACGTTTAAAAATCACTTGATTATCAACTTTCCCTAAGTGGATATCGATTGGTTTTTCTTTTGTTGTTAGGTGCACGGTTTTGTTATAAACCTCTATTGCTTTGATCACAAGATCGACTGGACGTTTTGTATCAGCGAGCAGTCTTAGATGTTCGTTCAGGGTACTGTGGACTCTTTCTATGTCTGAGTTCCCTGTGTGTCTATTTGCTGTGCAATAATGTAGTTGTATACCTAAATTCTCTAAATGGTTTTTCAGAGTTTCTGAGACAAAGGCATTCTCGTTATCAAGTGTGATTTCTTCGGGAATGTTCATGTATGAAAATATTTTCGTTAAAGCATTTATCGCGTCAATATGTGTTTTGGTTCTTATCATTTCTACTGCTGTGTATTTACTGAATTTATCTATACAGGAAATGTACTTTAGGTTGCTGTTAATAAACCAGATATCTATGTGATAGTGTTTATGAGGACCTATGGGTGTGTCGGTTTTTTCATATGGCAGTTTTATGGTGTTTCTTTCGATTTTTTTGTTGCAGGTCATGCAGTTGTTAATGAGTTTGTTTATGGTTATTTTAAGGTTGGGTATATAATATTTTTTTGAGAGGTCAATATATAATTTCTCGATGCCTACATGATTAAGTTCTTTGTGTTGTTTCAGGATGATTTCTGTTACTTCGTCGTTGTTGACGTCTATTAATAACTTCATACTTCTTTGAAGTATGTCTTTTGATGATTTGTTTTCTTCTTTCCATATTTCTTGGAGTTTTTGAAATATGGCATCATCTTCAGTGTATATTCCGTTTAGGGTTTTTGTATCGACTTCTGAGATAATATTTATTAAATCTTCTTTTGTATAATTGTTTTTGCAGAATACAATTCTCCTTTTTCCTGTGTGTGGAAATAGAATCTTAGTTTCTTCATCATTTTCTTTGGCTACTAGAACTATTTGGCGATTAAATAAGTTGATTGCTTTTTCACTGATTGGAATTAAGCGTGAGTTGTCTGACTCAGCGCTATGTTCAGTTTTATCATCATCTTCATCTTCGTTATTTAACATATTTATGTTGTTTTCTATTTTTATTCTTGATAAGGCATCTGCGACGTAGTTTTCCTTACCCTTAATATATTCCACTTTAAAGTTATATTCTTCTAATTTGATTTTCCATCTTTGTAATTTCGTATTGGGTTCTTTCAAAGTTGAAAGCCAAACCAGTGGTCGATGGTCTGTTTTGATTGTGAATCTTCGTCCATATAAGTAATGGCGATATTGATCTGTTGCCCATATAATCGCGAGCAATTCTTTTTCTATTGTACTGTAGTTACATTCGTGTTTGTTTAATGTTCGAGAAGCGAACGACAAAGGACCATGTGACTGCGATAAGACGGCTCCTATAGCAAAGTTGCTTGCGTCTGTGGTTAATGTAAACTCTTTGTTATAGTCTGGGTGACGATTGAGTAGATCGTCTGACATGAGTGTTTTTATTTTATTAAATGCTTCTTGGTATTCCGGGTTATTTTTGTCGATAATTGCATTTTTCTTTAGACATATGGTAAATGGTTTTATTATACCTGCATAATCTGGAATGAATTTCCTGTAATACCCTGTTAGACCTAAGAAACTTTGTATTTCTTTTACAGTATTTGGTATGGGAAAATTTTCAATTGTTTTTATTTTATTTGGGTTAGGCTTAATACCATCTGGTGTTATAATGTGGCCTAGGAATTCTGTCTCCTTCTTTAAAAATTCAGATTTGTTTAAAGATACTTTAAGATTTGCTTTCTTGAGAGTAATTAAAACTTTGTTTATTGAATCTATATGTTCTTGGAGGCTAGTGGAAAAGATGATTATATCGTCAAGGTATACATAACAAATTTTCCCTATGAATTCTTGTAAGACTTCGTTCATGAGTCTTTGGAATGTTGCTGGTGCGTTTTTTAAACCGAAGGGCATGCGCACAAATTCGTAATGGCCTGATTGTGTTGAAAATGCAGTTTTTTCCCTGTCCTTTTCATCGACCTCTATTTGGTGAAACCCTTTTGTGAGATCTAATGTTGTAAAGTAATTACAATGTCCTAGTTTATCTAATATGCTATCTATGTTTGGAATGGGGTATTTATCTTCTTTAGTTTTTTCATTCAGTTTTCTATAGTCGATGACTATTCTCCATTCTTTATTTCCCGTATTGTCCTCTTTCTTGGGGACTACCCAAAGAGGAGCATTATATGGTGAAGTAGAATGTTGGATAATTCCTTGGTTGAGCATGTCTTGAATTTGTCTTTTTACTTCATCATTATGAATTTGTTCGTATTTGTAAATTCGTGTGAATATGGGTGAGTCATCGGTAGTGGGGATCACATGTTTAATGTGGCTAGTAAAAGATAGATTGTCTCCTTTGTTGTAAAAGGTACTTCTATGTTTGCTTGTAAGTTTTAAAAGAGCTTGTTTCTCTTCATTGTTTAAGTGATCTAATCGAAGTTTTTCCTGAATTGAATTTATAAATGTTTCGGTTATTGGTATTGTATTTAAATGATTAATGGTTTCAGTATACTCCCGTTCCTCATCTGCACTGAAGAATATGGGTATGATCTGATCATTCATTTTTAATATTTTCTCCTTATACCTAATTTCACTATTATTTGGAATTAGAATGTTATTCCCAAGTATTCCATTGTAGTTTATATGGAAATCATGTATTTGAAATTCGCAATCTTCTACTACTGGAAGTATAAATTTTTCTTTTGGAATTATTAAATCTTTGGTTATTTCAATTGGATTCCCCACGGTATTGATTTTTAGTGGTTGTTCTCTGATTTTTATATATTCCTTTGGTGCATCATTTTCTCTTAAAAGGCTATTTGTGGCACCGGTATCTACTAAAAGTCTTATTGTCTTATTATTTTTTGTTAGTTTAATAAAGGGTAGTGATCGTTGTTTTGAGGTTCCGAGGCACATGACCGAAAATTTGCATTGTCTTCGTTATAATTCGTTATTGGTTGGTTTTGGGTGGTACGTCTTATTTGTGACGATCTTGGATCTACATCCATAGGTTCGAACCTCTGAGGTTGTTGCCTATAGTTGTTTGGGTTGGAATTTTGATTAAAATTATTTTCGTAGTTATTATATCTATTTTGATGGTTATAATTGTTTTGTCTTTGGAAGTTGTTATTTGGCACATATTGTTTTGGTTGCCAATTGTTACAATTATTATAGTTATTATGGTGCTTGTTATTATTACCTGGATAGGATTTTAAGTTCTTGTGATCTTTGTTTTGTTGATTACCTTTATTTTGGTTTTTGTGTTCTCTGTAATTGGAACTAGATTGACTTTGATCACTGTTTTGGTTATTTGTAAAACCAGCTTGTGCAAGTTCGTAAAGAGCTTGTTGTAGTGAACGTGGTTTTAATGAATATAAGATGGTTCTCATATTGGGAGGTAATTTTTCTTTAAATACAGTCAAAGCTGTGTCGTTATTTCTAACGATTTCGTATGTCTTGTTTTCTTGTGCAGATTTTTGGTTTAGGAGACTCAATATTTTCTGAATATAATTATAAAATTGGTATACATCCCCTTTGTATTGTGAATTTCTGAGATCGTCATACAACTGAAAACTGTTTTTAAAACCGCCAAAATTAAGAATAAGCATTATGTTTTATATCTGACCAACTGCTAAGATGGGTGTGAATTTCCATAGCCCTTCTAGCTTCACCGATAAATTTACTTTTTAATATATTTATACACATTCTTTGTGATTGTTCAGAATATTTGTTAAGGGTAGGTATAATATCATCTACGTTACTTAAAAATATAGGTAAATCTTCTGTTTTACCATCGAAAGTACTAAGTTTTTCTATATATTTTAATGGATCTAAATCTAATTCTCTTTTTACCTGTGGTATTGTATTATTTTGTTGTTGTTGTAGCTGTTGTTGTTGAAGCTGTTGTTCGAGTGTAAGTGGTGGAGCCATGTTAGTGATTTCCGCTGTTTCTGCTTTCTGTGTCGCTTGATGAATCTTCCACTGGAATTTGTTGATTATAAAAGCTGCAACTACGCTTTTCCCTCTGCTTTTTAAATTTATTTATGAGTTTTCTCATCAGCACGTTATTGTCTCGTAAAGTTGTTCATCTAACTTTTTCTTCTTTACTTTGTTTTAAATTACTTTCTCTCTATGAGACTTCGTGATATTAATAATTTTCGTTTATTGTGATCACTAAGTAATTTTTTGTATGGTGTAGAGTGTCTATGAATTCTCTGATATGCGTTCAGATATGAATTCTTTTATTCACTTTCACTGATTTTAAGTTTTATGTAGTTTAAATCGTGTACTGCGATTCGTTTCACGGATAGCTAATCTTTTTTATAGCTATCCTACCGACTGCGCCAATTTTGATCGAGGTCACGAAAGAAAAATACCAATTTTAATTTTAGTTTAAAAATGGTCTTTATTTAGTACAGCAGTTCGTGCTGTTGCTTCCGCGATAACAATGCCCTTTAGGCTTGTTGCCTTTTCTATTTATACTGTCTCGCAGGACAGAGTAAATAGATGTGTCGCCAATGAGCGACACAATATAGATTGCTGATACATTGTGTGTTTGGTTGTTATCTCTTTTAGGGGTTGTTGGTGGTTCTGATATAACATATATATATATATATATATATATATATATAACAACTACAAACGATTTCGAATGCAACTGGCTAGTTTTTATTTCAAAAAGCCAAAAGTGCGGGCTGAAATTTTCTTCTAATGCTTCTAACTTTCTAACGGTTAAACTACAAACGAAAAAAATTTCACTACAAACAACTACAAACGAATGTCTATCGAACTGCAATTCACGTTTTTCATTCTAGAAAAATTGCGGGCTAACTTCACGTAGGTGAAGTCTTAACTTCATTTTACCAGTCTTAATGGCGACATATACCCACGATTTTGTGTTTGTGCACATCTATGGCACAGCACCTTTCAGATAGGTAACATAAGTTTCATTCTCCTCATTTCATATTTAATACCAAAAAAGCGTACGGAAAGCTCGGATGTTCACGTATTAATATAATGATTATAAAGGCAACACTTTTTTTATTTTTGATTTACATTGATTGATTTAAAAACACTTTCGAAATAGAAAATTTTATCACTTTGCTTGTTACTGTTTCGGAGATAACACGGTTTTGAGGGATTGGAATTTTATTTTTTTCAAATGGTTCTAACTTTCTTACGGTTGGACTACAAACGAAAACAAATTCACTACAAACAACTCCAAACGATTGTCTATCGAACTGCAATTCACGTTTTTCATTCAAGAAAAAGTGCGAGCTAACTTCACGTAGGTAGTTCACTTTCGTTCAGTTTTGTTCAATTTACCATACAAATCGTTAGACTCTCCTAAGGCAAAATTAAAAATTCAAATTTGCTATTCAGGAACTCGGAAGTAAGTACCTACACGTAAAGGTATATTTGAATTGTCGACTTTATACCCTATTCACACCTCACCGAAAACCGTATTATCATCGTCCATGCGTTCACACCGAACCCTATAGTTTACGTTTGACGTTTTTATCAGCTGTGCGACACTAGTCGTCAAACATCTGTGTAAAATATTTTGGTTACAAATTTAGATCGCATTAATTTACAAATAAAATAAATTCCGAGCATTTTAACCATCAATTATGTGTAGAAAAGTATTTGAAGTGAAGTGTGAGTTATGACATTTGTTCAGTCAGCTGATCGTCTGAATTTTCTGAATATTGGGGAAGGTTTGTTTGTTTCAACAAATCAACGATTGGAAGTCGTTTTCATGGTAAGCGACTTGTTTGGAAAACTGAAATATGAATCGATTTGATGTGAATATTGTACTTTAGCAAAGTAAGTTTTCATTCATACCGACATACCAGCAATGTTTGTAATATTTGATGTCGAATGGCTGTATTACTGAACTTCCCAACATTTTACAAATATTTCTTATCTCACATGCACTTTGTTTTCTTTTGCTTATATTAATTTGTCAGTTCTACAAATATTTTTTAATAAAATAGTTTCTATACTCTGTCCAGGAAAAATTGTCAGTACAGGCCTTATGGAGGAGCTTTTTTTCTACCAGTGGTGTCGGTAGATACTCTCACGGCATTCAAACACAAGAATTGCCACTGAAATAAGAACCAAACCACTGTCATACCAAGGAATTGTTGTTGTAATTTTCCTAAAACTCGCATACAGCCCACCACAACCAGTCTGCCACACAGCCGCAGGCAGAATGAGCATGATCGGCTTGTGTTCACTTGCTATTATCACCAAGCAAAATAAGCAGTGTGTGTGACTGAAGCACATCAGAAGAGTGTTGCCATAATCTACAATGCAAGCATGTCATTAGGGTTTTTCTATGGATTTTGTCAATGAACTTTCGGTTTTGGTGCTTTTGAGAGCGAGTTTTTATATAGGGTGTTGCCATTCGGTTTTAATTTGTTTGTATTTCTGAAGGATTCAATAATATTCAGTAAACCCATTTTTATTGTTGTCTTTTAGAAATAACATTTATTCGTCAGATGTTTTATTGCATTCATTTCGTTAATGCCATGTATAAATGGTATAATTGCATATTTCACTTTGTAGAGCATATTTTTGGAATATTTTAGAATTTTTGTTATATTTTTGCATATTTGTCTATTTTTTCATCAAATAAATTTTCACACTGAAATATGGAAGTGACGAAGCAGGTAAGCCTATACCATTTATTGCTTGAAATCGTTAAACGTTATAAAGCCAAATATAAAACATACGTCGTGGATGAGATGGCTCAAAATGCGGGACATAAAGTGCTTCGCTTGCCACCTTATCACTGTGACCTGAACCCAATAGAATTGGTTTGGGCTCAAGTGAAAGGGTTTGTAGCAAGCCAAAACAAGACATTTAAAATGGCTGAAATAAGAGATCTATTAACGACAGCACTTACAAGGGTTGACAATGAAAAATGGCATCGATGTGTCCAACACGTTGAACAGGTTGTTGAGCCAAATATGTGGGAAATGGACATTTTCGCCGAGGAAGCAGTTGATAGGTTAATAATAGACCTAAATAACGAGAGCAGTGGCAGTAATTACTCATCGGATTAGTTGATATTTAAATATGTGATATTAGTGTTTTATGTTTTACAATACTTATAATGAATAAATTGGATTACGGTGATATATTTTGCGTTTTGAATTTTTTTTTGTGTTACGAAATTTGTATTTTTCGTTGGAAAACAAACTTAAGCGATTAGGCCTACTAGGGGGATACCCTTAAAAAAAAACTCCTATCATCTTACCGGAAAAAAAAGATACGTAATTTATTTCATTCAACAATATGTTTTAAATTGGAAGATGGTAACCCTAATAGTATTGCTCTCTGAGTTATGGCGAATTATCATATAAACCTTGGCAACCCTGTGAGAGCTTTAAAGAGGGACCGATTTATGTAAGTCATTGCAACCAGACTGAGAGACAAACATCCTATCTTCCCTGTACTGACAATTTTTCCTGGACAGAGTATAGAATGTGTATGGTATTTTCTTATTATCACTTAATTATGTACAACAGATCAAGCTGATCATCTATGGTTTATGTTTGTTACCAAAAGTATAAAAGCACACCTGCAATAATAACCTTAATATCTTCTATGTTGTGAATACTTTCATCAGAATAGCCTTTCATTGCTTTTGTAGCAACAGGGCCCATGTAGTTATTGACGACAGCAAACTCCATTAGAGAAAGAAAAACGAATACGGAACATGATGACATCCAAACATCTATAGCCTTAACATAAGATACGGGTGGTAATGACTGTTGTGATTGTGTATTTTGCGTCGCTAATGTAAGTAAGGATGTTACGCCTAAAGTAACTCGAGCTGGAATCGCTTCAGGCTTTATCCAAAATGAAATCCATGACATCACCACTATCAATGCTGAAGGGATGTACGTGTGAAATAAGTGGTATCCTAGTCTACGGCGCAAATTGAAGACAATGGCTAAACAAGTGAAATTGCCTAAAAATATAAAATTGTGTTATTTAATATCTCTTAAACTTGATAAATACGTAAATAATAATTGTATTTCAATAAAAAGCTAATTATAGTGGCTTTTAGTATACGTCTAAAATATAATATCACAACTGTACCTATGTATATATTTTTGGACAAAACTCATAAAAATGTAAAAAAACAAATTTCGATGGTATTTATAAATTTATATTTATTGGTTAAAGTAATATTGCGCTTTAGGTACTAATAAGCAAATCATCAAGATACAAACAAATTGGAAAACTAGTTACAGACAACATTTTATCTCTGTACTATCTTCCCAACAAAACAAAATCAAGCGAATATGTTGTGGTTAAGGCAGTGAAAGTGGTTCTTAACTATTTCCCTTCTCCTATTATCAGCTGAGAGCAGGATAAAGAATGAGGTACTACTGCCTGCAATCTTACTATAGGTTAGGTGGAAAGAATCTGCGTCAACTTAAAGTTAGGCCTGCCGCAAATGACCGTTATAAAAGACTCCAATGCATCGCTCGCCTTAAGGAACTATTGTTACTCGTTATGTCTAAACATTTTTTTGAAGGAAAAAGTTGGTTAAGGTCCCCTTCCACTTGCGTGCACCACCTGAGTCATGGTCTTCCTCTAATGCGCCGTCCCTCGGGTGTGGATTTGAAGATTTTCTGGGCAGGAGCATGCGTGTCCATTCGTTCAATATGGCCCAGCGACCTCAGTCTATAGACCTTTACTCATCTGACTAGGTCGATGTTTCTCCTCCTCCATTCACCGTCTATGCAACTATTATAGTTAGTTGTACATAGTTGATAGTTGACAATCAAAATCATAGCTTTAAGTCTACGTAAGGTGATTATCAAATTGACAATCGCTTTTTTGCGATCAATTTCATGTGACAGCTTCGATTCCAAATAAATAAAATACTTTCGTGAAAAAAGAATATATATTAAATAAATTAAAATACAAAAGTGAAATTTGACAATTCGTGAAATGCAATGTACTTGTTGATTTACTAACTCTAGTATGTTTCACCCATCCTTCAATTGGCTGCAACTTTAAATCTTCTTTTGGGGCGGTGGCTATTTTAAATTTGCCCTTTAAATTTTGCAGTTAAAGGGTTGATTGAAATCATAACACGATTGTAAGGCCCATGGAAAATGAGAACATGATCTTCAATCGAAAGGGAAGGCATAGTATAAGTGCATAAATCTGGAAAGGATCCGTATTTGCTCTTTATTAGCTTGAGACCTTAAAAAAAATAAACAACTTTATTGTAATTTGTAAACATATTATTATTCTCAAATTCACTTACGATTTTCACAATAGAAAAAAAAGCACTTCGAATATGTATCAACATGACAGCGTCGGCAAGGAAGTGACGTCTAAAACTCTAAGTGCTGCCAATTATTCAATCATTTTTTAGTGATCGCTTTACACAGAGCAAAGAAGAGTTGATAATCGAAAACGACGATAAAAAAAGTGACAATCAACCATCACCTTAGCCGATTCCAGCCAGGGATGGTTAGGGACTTATAAATAGTCGCTTTAGTTGTCCGAGAGAGGACTTTGCTACTCAATTGCCTTCTTAGCCCAAAGAAACAGCGGCTGTCAAAAGTTATGCTCCGTTTAATTTCAGCACTGGTGTCATTGTCTAAATTTTTAGCGGAAGCTAGGTAGACAAAATCCCTAAACACCACAATTTTATATCTGTCTAAGGGCGTCCTGTCCGAGACGTCGGTGTTGGGTGTGTATTTTAGTTGACGACATATACTTTGTCTTGCCCTCATTTACATTACGATGCGTTCTGACAATTATGTCGTACGCTAGTATTTGGGCGGGCTTTTGAAAGATCATGCCTCTGGTGTTGGCATTTAAGTTTTGCACTATTTTTTCAAGAATGATGTTGATGAAGTCACATAACAGCGCATCGCCATTTCTAAATCCTTTTTTGCCATCGAAGGTCTCGGTGAGTTCTTTACCGACCTTGATGTAGCAGCATGCTTTCTCCATCGTCATTCCGCAAAAACGGACGAGTTAAGCAGTAATACCAAAACAAGGCTTTGCTCTGTATATTTCGTCACTATAAATGCGGTAATAGGCGGCCTTGAAATCGATGAAAAGGTGGTGGGTATCGATTTGAAGTTCCCGGGGTTTTTCCGCAGTGTGAATATTTGGTTAATGGTGGTCTTTCCTTGCCTGAAGCCACACTGATATGGAACAATCAGATTGCTTACGACAAGCTTCAGGCGTTCACACAACCACGACAGATAATATCTTGTAGGCAATATCAAAAAGACTGTTACCTTAGTAATTGGCGTAGTTCAGATAGTCTGCTTTATGAGGATCAGGTAAACATTAAACAGTTCTGAGCTTCCATTCATCGGGCATACTTACCTCCGATCGTATTTTACAGGCTTCGGTTCGGGCTATGTAGCCTTGGGAGGTTAGTTTTACCTTTTGGTAAAACCTCATTCCTGCAGTAAAATTTCTCTATTTCCCAGATCGCGCGCTTCTCATTGTCTTTCTTTTTCCTACTCAGAAGCCCGTGCTGGTCTCTTCTCTTCTGAGCGTATAGCTCACGAGTACCTCTTATATGCCTTTATTTCTTTAAAGCTACAATGTGCCAAATCATAAAATACACCACCCTAAATTACGCAAACATGGCGTTTGTGAAAGATCTCCGGGAAGAACACATATCGAAATTATTTCAGGAGAAACCATTTCCATTACCTAGATAAAACTCAATTTTTTTCCTGATGATAAAATTTAAAAAATTGATAGCGGTAATAATGAGAATCGTGCCCTAGCCGACTTTGAACATTTGAAATCTAAAAAAAAATAAACCAATTTCTTTCATTTGGACAGAGGTTGGCTCCATTTTACCACCTTCGGGTAGGGGTTAGAGAGTGAGAGAATAGAGAAGAATAGCGAAATATTTCAGTGCAAGTTTATTTAATTTGTTTTAATAAAATTAGGGAATATTAATTTAAAAATGTTGGTAGTAGAGAACACTTCAAGTGTCTAATCCAAGAGACTTTCATAATTGCCAAGAATGTCGGAGCGCAATAGGTGCAAATTACCATTTAGAGGTGAGACCGGCATAAGCTGTGCGGGCGTGTGCAATAAGGTCTTTCATTGTACCATAAAATACTCCGGTCTGGAACAGTACTCCAGTGGCATAATTAATGCGAATAATATGGTGAGATTGGTTTGCGAAGACTGTATACTTTACATACAGAATGTCGAGGCAAAACGAGATGGAAATAAAAAATCTGCTGGAGGCAATCGAAGCTAGATTTATTGAGAGATTTGAAAAAGAGCCAAGAAACTTGTGAAATGGGTATTATTGAAATGAAAAAAATGGTTACATTGGCAGAAAAGTTTACAAAGGAAAGCGAAAACATCCGTAACGAAATGAAAAACAGGAGGTAATAGCCACTTATGTGTTGAAGTCAAGAAAATTGTGGATGATAACAAAAAAACAACAAGGCAAATAATGGCGGGAAGTCAAATGTCATTTGCAGATATTGCCAAAAGAGCAAATGGCAGATGCCCAGAAAAAGTGCTGCCAATAATCCGAAAAGAGTTGCCACTTATTATAAAACCGAAGGCCAAACAGAATAGTAGTAAAACAAGGGAAGATTTAAAAAAAAGTTAGATCCAAAAGATTTCAAAGTTTCTAACATTGAAAGCACGCACAATGGAACTGTCATTATAGAGAGTGAAGACGCGACGAAGACGAGAGAAGTAAAATAAAAAAAGCTATTGAAAAAAATATGAAAAATACGACATTCGTGTATACCGGAAAAAATTAAACCAAGAATTTTGGTGGCAAATGTGAAATTCAAAAATAAGGAAGAGGAAATTATCAAAAAATTAAAAAAAACAGAACAGCGTGTGATATCCCATAATTGTCTAATGAGAAACGCTACACCATCCGTTGACAACCTTCCGCCCATAAACTAAGTATTAAACATAAACTAAGTATTAAATAGACCGTCAGCTCCCGCGCACCTACCCGATTCCCCCCTCAAATTTTGAAAGAAAAATTCTCTCTTAAATTTCGTATCGGTGAATACGTGTGAGGCAACAAAACAAAAAAAAAGTGAATGGAGGGGGTATAATGAAATACTGACACTCAGTAGTCATCCTACATCGTGGAATTTCTACCTTTTGTGGACATTTTGTTGCCCGAAAAACGATTCGTACAAAACAAAAATAAAGCATCAAAATTGTTTAAGTGTCATGAATCTGACGAAAAAACATTCGAACTACAATGCAACACACTAAATGCCCATAACAAGAGATTTTTCTTTTAGCAAAAGATTTCTAGTAGCAAGAAATAATCATTATAATGTTAACAAACTGCGATTTGTATACTCAAGGTTAATTTAATGTGAGTTTCTTTCCGAATAATACCAACCTTACTTTTAGAAAAATTATTTTTTCATAAACAAATCGAGGGAATTTGAGTTCGGTGACAAAGGACAAATACCCTCACTTCGTGGGAAAAAAAAGAGAGAATGCTAAGAACACTGACTGAGATTAGTGTATTTGGTGAATTTCGATCAGCTCATGGATGCGTTCCCACAGTTAAGATTGTTTGTTTTATTTCAGCACGAAAACGTGTTTTACAGAATGGTAGAAATATTCATTCGTGGAAATAAAATAAAACATTTTTGTTTTTACAATTATTATTGTGTTTGTTTTCGTTTGTTGTTTTTGGCGAAAATTTATTTTGCCCGCGAATGTCGACAGAAAAAAGGGAACGGATTCAAAGCGAAGAACTAAGGAATATTAAGACTGAAAATGTGTTGGGGTTCTGAGGAGAGATATGAACATTTCTGAGTGGGTATAATTTATGAGTTATAATATTTTCATAAAGTAACCGTGTAATAACCGAAAACAAAAAGGGGGGAAAAAAATAAATTTTTAACAAAGTTCGCAACAATTTAATAAACAAACGAATTTCAAATTAACGTAATTAATGAAAACAATCAAAATAATAAGGTTGCAACGTTCATAGCCCTCAACAAATAATAATAGGACATCAAATAAATTTTTAGAAATTCTTATGACCAACAATAAATTGTAGTTGAAAATCTATTTATGAATTTATTTTCTTTAAACAGTTGTAGGCAAGTTCTTCTAAGTGGACGGAGCTGACGGTCTATTTAATACTTAGTTTATGGTCGAACCCGCTTAAATGAAATGTGGAAAAATCCTTATTTAAATTTCAATTAAAAGGGTTTTTCATTTAACCGGACCTCGGATAATTGAAAAAAATTTCACTTAAACCGACTTTAAAAACGAAATAAGTTTAATTACAATGCCAACAATCAAAAACAGAATGAAATTGTTAGACATTCAAAACAAATACATAACAAGCAGAGAATTCAAAGCCTGCTTCGTCTTTACTTTGCGATATGTACATTTCATTTTTCTTTTTCATTTAAACGGAGTATATTCAATGAAGAGTTACACATTTGTTTGAGAATTTCTTTTCAGTTATCCGAGTTTTTCATTTATGCGGGTTTAAATTAAGCGGAGTTATTTGTATGAAATGTTAGAACAAGTATATAGGGACAGGTTGAATGTTTCATATAAGCGGGTTTTTCAATTAACCGGATTTCAATTAAGCGGGTTCGACTGTATCACAATCTCTCCTCACTCAATAATTTCTTGTTGAAGGATAAAGGGGTCACGACACGATATCTCTTAGGTAACTTCCGAGCTCTCTTGCTTTCTCTCGGTGGTGGTTGTATAGAAGGATCCACTTGATCCAAGATTCTCTTTGAACATCCTGCAACTGGTTCTTCCTTCCCCGCATCATCCACATTTGCTGGAGTTTGTGAGCAGTCTGGTTGCTCAGATAAATTGGTTTCAGTTGGATCGAAATATATCTTCACATGCTTGATACTCCATTCGAGTAATTTTCCATTACATATGTCTCGCATAGTTATGCGACCACCAACAATAGGCGTTTTTCTTTTTTAGTTCAGAGCTGAGCGCTGAACAGAGCTCGAGCATTATGAGCGCGCTCTGAACCATGCGTGCTCAGAGCGTTGAGAGGATGTTTTGTTTTTCCTGTTTTTTTTTGTCCTTTAAATGTGACTGGCAGTGTGCATGTACATGTGTACTCAGCTTTTTACTCAGGATGCTCAGTCAATTTATTCTGAGCTCATAGAGCGCGCTCTGATCATGCTCTGAGCGAAAAAAGAAACACAAATTCGAGATCCGAAGTGTCTGAGCTAAAAAAGAAACACGAACTTTTTGTATAACAGTTCAGGTTGTGCTCTGAACTAAAAAAGAAAAACGCCTAATATCTACTACCTCGTAGAAGCGATTTTTGTACACAGTGTCTGCTTTATCATACTTCTGTTGGCGAACCAAGACTTTGTCCCCGACTTCGATATTTCTTTCGCTTGCATGACGCTTCTTATCCTCCAATTGATTTCTTCGCATTTTAATTTCCATGTCGCGCTGTCTAAATTCGGTATCATTTCTCATCATCAACATCAACTCAGCAGGAGGTATTTTCGTTGAGTGGTGCGGCCAAGTATTATATGCCATGACATATTCTGAAAGTGCTTCTTCGAAACTTTTCTTTTCTAATCTTGCGATTGCTGCCACTGGGTTCAGAGGAGTTGTGTTAGCATATTTTATACCGTACGACTCCACCCATGACTTTAACTCTTTTGAGTTGAAAGGTGGTCCATTATCTACCAAAACTTCTTTTGGGAGATTATAGATTTGAAATACTCTTCTCAGGACTTTCTTGACGGATTCGGTATCCGTCTTCTTCATAGGAACTGCCACCATGTACCTTAAATATTGGTCAATAAGAACAAGAGCCTTCCAATTCTGAGAGCCACTAGGAGTTGAAAAATTGAGAGAGACTCTTTCTCAAACGTTGTTAGGTAGTTTTGTTAAGACAATTGGTAGAGGCCTTTTTTCTTCGATGATTAGCTGACAGCATGGACAGCTTCTTACGAATTCTTCAATATCTTTGTCCATAGTAGGCCACCAAACGCCTTGTCTCAGCAAATACTTCATTGTAGACATACCAGGGTGTGAGAAATGGGCTAGACTAAGTGTTCTGTAACGCAACGCAACTGGCAGAACCATTTTTTCCCTCTTCATAAGCACTTCGTCCATTATATACATTTCATTTTGAAAACGCTGATATTTGACTATATCATCAGGCCAAGTATTTTGGTTATCCAATGATTCCATGATCTTCTGTATTTCGGGATCTGATTTAGTATATTCTTTAACTTTTGAAACCGTAAGGATTAGTAAATTTTCTTGAATTGCTTTTGGTTGTCCATTAACTTCACACAACTCATAGTAGCCCTTCCCAAAATCGAATTGAACATCGTTTATATGGTCTGTGAGTCTTGAAGGCGCATCTGCTATATTTTCCTCTCCTGGAATGTGCTCGAACGTGAAGTTATAATCTCAGGAACCATCCTTCAGCTTTTGAAATTATTCTCTTACCACAGTCTTTGAATTTTTCTCTATTTATCATAAACTTTAGGGCCAGATTTGAGAGTAAAATGCGAGCCCAATAAGTAGTATGTAAATACCCCATACTATAGCCAACGCTTCTCTGTGGAGTTGAGGGTACTTACTTTCAGTTGGAGTTAGGCTTTTGGACGTCCATGCAATAACCCTGTTAAGCTTTGTTTTGATGTCCTTCTGAACGAGAATAGCACCCAACCCCCATGGTGAGGCATCTGTATACAATATTGTTTGATCTTCTCTAGAAAAATACCCTCTTTTAAGAAGTTTTTCAGCAGCTGCACTCTTAATATCTTTGAACTCTTTTTCGTGTTGGGTGTTCCATTTGAAAATTGCCTTCGTCTTTGTAAGCTCTCTAAGCGTAGCCGTCTTTGATAAAAAGTCTGTTATGAATGGACTAATAAACATCATCATGCCAAGAAAACTTCTAAGCTCAGACAAATTTTTCGGCCTTTTGAAATTTACTATATTATTCACTTTAGATTCCATTGGTAAGATTCCTGAGCCATCTATTGTTAGACCTACAAAGTCCATACGTGTCTTCTTGTATTGTGACTTTTCTTCATTGATGGCAAAGAGGATCTACAACAAGAGGGCCAACTCTACTTGCCCCTCCCCTAACCGATTATCCCCTCAATTTTTAAATGACAGCGCTCTTATTTTTCCTGTCTGTGAATACGTGTTATTAATGGCCGCCGGCTGGCACTTTTTCAATAACAAACAATTTGTAAATGAATTTATAACAATAAATGTAAAAGGAATACATGTTGAGTATGGTTTTTTAGATAGATTTACTTGTGCTCTATCCATTTTAGGTGCCAATAAATGTTCATCCATTCACATTTCAGGTTTTTTTTATTTTTTTTACATAAAAATATGTTTGACAGAAAAATTCATGCAGCTACCATTGGGAGTTGTTCCAAAAATAGGTTATTACCATGCAAGCTAAACCCGAGTTTTCACTAGGGCAAAAGTGATTTGATTTTAATTATTCGTAAACATTGCATAAATTTCTATTAGCTACCTACTTGGTGGGTATTTTCATCTTCTTTTTTTTTAGCACCATTTTTGTACAAAATCAAAGTATGAATAGGAACTCTGTGGTTTAATTAGAGTGAACACTGAAATGTGTTGTTGTTACTTAGGAGCAGTAAAAATTATAATTAAAAAAAAAAAAATATTATTCTCCGATATAGTAATGATTAAAGATTATACTCCTAACAAAAAGACAAAATAATTTGGTATTTAATTGGATTCTGCGATTCGATCCGATTTCAGATTTCGCGTATTCAATCGAATGTAAGATTCCAAATTGTTTTGTTAATTTTTAGTTCTCGCGTGTTCCATTCGTTTTTATGGATATTCTTTTGCAAAATTTATAACGTTGTATTTTAAAATGTCCACTGATATTTTTGTAAGCCTCCCTAAATTATTAATGCAGACCAAGCAATCGTTGCTACTTGATGTGCTTTCGTTGTTCTCTCTATTTTCTAATTTGCTATTAACGTTAAATCGATATTCATTTTAAATGGATCTTGCTGTATGTACTAAGTGTAATCAATCTTTGCTCGATACGGATTATATAAACTCCAAACTCGATTTATTGCATAGTGAGATATTCGCTTTAAAGAAACTGTTTGTGCGTCCCTCATCCATTTCTTCTAAGAAATCAAACATTGTTACACGCTCGCAATCGGTATCCAGGGTCAATGCACCCACTCGTGGTTCGCCGTCGCTAGCTATTGCTTCGAGTGCACCGAAAAAAACTGCTGCGAAACAGCTGTCTCTAAATGACTCGCATACACCCCGCAACAAACTTGCCGGACCGTCAGCGTCTCCTAACATCACTCTCACTGCCTCTTAGCCTCTATCAAAAACAAGTGGCGAGCATTCGGACGATGCGGTCGCCGCTGTTGTTGTTGCTGCCACGACTGCTTTGCAAAATCAAAATAGTGTGTACGCACTAAATGACGCACATAATACTCCCCGCAACAAACATGCTGGGCCGACACCTAACACTACTCTCACTGCCTCACAGCCACTATCGAAAACAAGTGGTGAGCTTTCGGACGATGCTATCGCTGCTGCTTTTGTTGCTGCTACTACTAGAGATGAGCTAAGTCGACATTTCGCAATCGCAGGTCAAACTGTGACTGTGATTTTCAAATCACTGTGATTTTAAACTGTGATTGTGATTGTGATTCGCGAATTCAGGGTTAGTACTGTAATGCCATATTTTAGGCAATTTTTGAAACGAATATTAGGTTATACTTACATTTTACTTATATTTTACTAGTCTAATCTACCAAATTAGATAGGGTCTTACCCACAATTTTAGTTGTTGCCAGGGTTTATTTATAGCCATTTTTATAAATGGTGTTTTAAAGCTTAAATAAAAATGATGCGGCCTCCTAAATCTTAATTTAATCAATTTAAACAAAGTTTTTAAATAGATAATTAATAATTCTTTATTTCGAATATGAGTTATTAAATTATACTATTACCGTATATTATTATGAATATATATATTTTTTCAATGATAAGGTAGAAACAATTTTTGACTTCAAGTTCACGATAGGATTAAATAAAATAAAATCAAGATTAAAAATATAAGGAATTGAATTCAAATAAATAAATTATAAATTAAAATTAAATCAAATGAGTATCTACTTCATATGGTAATTAAGTGATAAATTTAAATTAGGAACTGTAATGAATTAGAATTTATTATACAATACTCACTTGTCCCTTGCCTTTCACATTCAAATTCCAAAAAAAAAAAAACAAGAATCCAGCTCTGCATACGTAAAAAAAAAATAAGTGTATCGTGGCCAAAACCACTCCAATAAGACCGTATAGGAATAGCAAGGCAATAAGCAATAATATACACTGCAATGTGTATGCCTACACAAAACCAAAACGCAATCGCTCCCCCTCTACCTACCTACATACTTTTTCAAGTTACCCTTTGTAAAATGTTTCTACCACCTACTCTGCTACTGCTGCTTTCCTTACCTGCTACTGTGAGTGGCTACTTTCTTGTGATTCTTGTGTATGCCTTCCTCATTTCACTGTTTCGCTCTTTGTCCTGTGATTGCGATTTGACTCACAACTATTTCTGTTTGTCGTGAATCGTGATTTTCAAACTGTGACTGCGATTGTGATTCTTGTGTGTATACCTCCTCATTTCACTGTTTCGCTCTTTGTCCTGTGATTGCGATTTGACTCACAACTATTTCTGTTTGTCGTGAATCGTGATTTTCAAACTGTGACTGCGATTGTGATTCTTGTGTGTATACCTCCTCATTTCACTGCTTCGCTATTTGTCCTGTGATTGCGATTTGTGTCGCTACTGTTTCTGTTTGTCGTGAGTCGTGATTTTCAAAATGTGACTGCGATAGTTGTGATGGGAAAAAACATATAAAAAGGAAAGTATGAAAAGTCGCAGTCACAATTTATTTGAAAGTCAATCACAGGTAGTGATTGCGATTTTGCAATCACTGTGATTAAATCACAGGTAGTGATTTTGTGCTCATCCCTAGCTACTACTGCTCTGCCTCTCTCCACCTCCACAAATTGCGAGGTTGTCGTCACCAATCATGATGCCGCTAATGCTGTTACGCTCACTGATGTTCATGCCGATGCTGGCCCTGTTCTGGTCGGTCATCAACCGCCTTCTACTATTGTTGCTGCTGCTGCTATTAGTCATCCACCTCGTGTTGTTGGTACGAATGATGTAGCGACCGATCTACATGTCGTTCGCAAGCTGAAATGGTATAATCTCTCAAGTTTTCATCCTAGTACCACTTCTGCAAATATAATTGATTTCATTACTTCAACGTTAAAAGTGAACAAGTCTAGCTTCTTATGTTCTAAACTTATAAAAAATGGTGAAGATACATCCAAATTGAAATTTGTAAATTTTAAAATTGGTGTCCCTCTCCGATTCGCCAACTTAATTTATGATGCTAATTTTTGGTCTAGTGACGTACAAATTCGTGCTTTTGTTAATGTTCCAAAAAAACTAATAATGAACCAACGTTCCATTTCACCTCTGCATGTTGTTGATACCCGGATTCTTGATAATTCGAACCTCAAAATTTACTATCATAATGCCAGTGGCATTCGGACTAAAACCTGTAAATTATTTAACTTATCTAGCCATCTTCATTATGATGTTATTATTATCACAGAATCATGGTTGTACAAAGATATTGCTGACTCTGAAATTTTCGATGAGTCCCTTTATATTGTTTTTCGTTTTGATCGGTGTAAAAAGAAAGAGGATCGCGGAGGAGGAATTCTCGCTGCTGTTCGTCGGGGTATTACGTGCTGGGAGATTCCTTTACCAGATGGTGAAGTGGAACAGCTCTGTTTTTCATTAAACGTCACAGGTGTTGTGAGTTCAATTATTTTTATTGTAAATTATGTCCCATTAGGGAGTAAATTGGATGTGTATGAAAAACACATTTCTAACATTAATTTAATTTTTGATAATCATGATAATACCGCCAATAGTATATGTGTTTTAGGCGATTTTAATGTTGGAGACATTGTTTGGTCTTGGTCCGATGACGATAAAATGCTTGTACCATGTAACTTAAAGAAAGATATTGAATTTATTTTAATTGATTTAATTCCAAATAAGCTCAATTTTAAATTCACAAAATAGAATACTGGATCTTGTTTTTATCTGCTGTGATGAGATTAAGGCAAATACTTTTGAAGCCCCTTACTCTTTGTTAAACAATTCTATTTACCATAATGAGACTTCGATTGAAATTGAGGTGTACGATTTTCTAGAAACTGCCAGCAATCTGGTTAAAACGTTTAATTTTTTTAAAAACTGATTTTAATGGTTTGAATGATTACCTTTGTAGAATAGATTGGAACAGTAATCTGAGACTACCACTAATTTAGCTTGCTTGTCTCATTATACCATCAATGCTATCGTAGATGGTTATCAAGTCGACTGTGTCTACACTGACTTCAGTAAAGCATTTGATTCCGTCAATCATCAAATTTTGCTAAGAAAACTTGAAAGTTTTGGATTTCACTCAGTAATGCTTGATTGGATAAGATCTTATCTGATTGGCAGGATTCAGAGAGTCAAAATTGATAGTTACTTTTCACGATCGTTTGGGTGCAGCTCGGGAGTACCACAAGGTAGTCATTTGGGTCCACTCCTATTTATAATTTTTATCAATGACATATCGTGTGCATTAAAATATTGCCATTGCTTGATGTATGCAGATGACTTAAAGCTGTTTCTCAAAATCAAAACCTCACTTGACTGCGAGTCTTTACAATATGATCTAAGAAACTTATCTGTATGGTGCGTCAAAAATTGTCTACACTTGAATATTAAAAAATGCTGTATAATATCCTTCTACAGAAGTTCTTATCATGTAGAGTTTCAGTACGAAATTGAAGGTATTGAATTAAATAGAGTCGATGAGGTGAAAGATCTTGGCATTATAATTGATTCGCGGTTCTCCTTTGCATCTCATATTGACTACGTTATTGCCAAAGCTAATAAGCTTTGTGGTTTTATAATACGAAATAGTAGGGAATTTTCGGATCCTCATACCCTTATTTCGCTTTTTATTGCGTTGGTTAGATCTCTGCTGGAATATGCTGATGTTATATGGACCCCATTCTATAAAATTCACTCAGATCGCCTAGAAAAAATCCAGATTCCAGAGGCGTTTCACTAAATACATTTTCCGGAAAATGAGCTGGGATTTTGAAATTTCTTACCGGACTCGATGTCAATTGTTGAGCATATCAACTTTATGTTCTAGAAGAAAAGCCCATGACATCATGCTGATAAGGGATTTATTGTGCTATCACATTAAATGTCCATCTCTTTTAGCCTTAGTGCCAATCTATGCCCCAACTAGACCTTTAAGGGAAAAAAACCTTCTTCTTCGACATGTTCATAGAACTAACTGTGGCCATAATGAGCCCATGTCCAGAGCTATTGTTTCATTCAACGATGTTTATACTTTTGTTGATCTTAATTATTCACGCGATCACTTCAAAAGTGTTTTACTTAATTTGGCAGCATTATCTTAGTATTAAGTAGGTATATTGTTTTTATATAATTTTTATACTTATATTGCAATCCGTATAGCGTAGCTAGTAGATGATATGAAATAAATAAATAAATAATTAACAAAAACAAGTACCTACACTTTATGTGTTTTTGAAATACAAAAGGCGATGTTGTTCTAAGTATATTCGTGTTTTTTTGAGCTTCGAACTTAGCAAAGTATGTTTTTCAGTAATTGTTGTAATTGCGTTCTGAAAATCTTGCTTTACTTTTCTTTGCTGAGTTCGAAGCACAAAAAAACACGCCTTACTTCATATTATAAATAAAAGGCGATCTACATAGGATTTGTTTTATTATGGAATTTACCCGAAAATATTAAATGCGCTACATGCGCATCAGGTAGGGTGGTATTATAAACGTATAAAAACAAGAATTGTTTATCCATTTTATTTACTATTTACAGATTAAAAACGATGCTGAAACTAAAAATGCTTTTTCCCTGAAACATAAGACAAACGTTTTCCCCAAACTGTGTTAAAATACCTATCTTGTTTCAACATGACTTCAAAGTGAAAAGCATTAAAATCGACGAAAAATATATTTTTTTCTTTAAAATATACCTACAATAGATGCTTGAAGTTACAAATAAATCTCTTATAACAAGAGTGCAAAAATCGTTTAAGTTGATTTTTCTCTGATTAATATCATTAGATCGATTTCTGCTAGACATTAAAAAAAACATGATTTTTTTTTAGGTATTTGCCATTGTGACAAAATTATATCAGAAATTACAATTTGGTAAAAACAATTTCATAAAACTTAAAAACTTTTATGTGGTATTCGATTGGGCACTCTCAGAGCAATTTTTATGTTCGTTTGGTACAGGAAAAAGCAATCTTTTTCAGATTTCGGAGCACTCTTGCGAATCTAGATATTTTCTCAGATTTACCAATGCAAGTGCGTTTGAGTTTGACATCTGATGGAGTTTGTTTACATTTTTAGTGAATTTTTTCTCCAGAAAAGAAAGGCATTGCATCTGGTGAATCTACATTTGTAAATTATTTATGTCTAAATACATATTTAGAAATCATTCGGGACAGATATTTCTAATGTGTTTATACAAAATTTAAGTAGTGAATGGAAATCGCTTAGAAAAGTGTCAAAGAGTACACATATTCAAATCGCACAAATATCAACACAAAAAAGAGCAAGTGACGTTTTTATTTTCGATTAGCCACACGAAACCTGTAATCTGAGAGCAAATCTGAAGAAACCCAATCGAATACTACATTAAACTGAGATGTGAACGCCGTGTAACTAATGGGCACCAAAAATGCCGAACACAGTCGCCCACACCATAATAATGGCCCGATTGACATAAGGTGCCTGAATAGGATTTCCTAAGTATGCGTGCGGCAGCAATGGCGCTCCTTTGATT
This sequence comes from Cheilosia vernalis, assembly GCA_949126925.1. Classification (NCBI taxonomy): domain Eukaryota; kingdom Metazoa; phylum Arthropoda; class Insecta; order Diptera; family Syrphidae; genus Cheilosia; species Cheilosia vernalis. The sequence continues at coordinate 51,568,335 of OX421358.1, forward strand.
TGTACAGGCACTAATCCTTAGGAATTCCTATGCAGGACAGCAGCCAAACAGCAGCTTGTAGGCGAATGTACCGTTTCTGCACTCAGTTGGCCCTCTTGTTGTAGATCCTCTTTGATTGATGGTTAAATTATATTTTTTCAATGTGAATTTAACTTTGGCGGTTAGTAGTCCCAGTTCTTCGATGGAAGTGCCAAAAATCAAAATATCGTCTAAATATATAATGATATACCCTTGCAGTCCACCAACACTTTTTCCATCACCTTCTGAAAAATCTCTGGGGCACATGACAGACCGAATGGAAGTCGCTTGAATCGCATTAGACCATTTGAAGTCATGAAAGTGGTGCAATGTCTCACACTTTCATGCAACTCTACGTGGAAAAAGGCATTCGAGAGATCCAATTTAGTAAAATACAGTTTTCCTTCATTTTTTTGGCATTTCTGTCCAAATACGGTCTAATGTAGGCATTGGATATGGTTCTCTTATGATGGCTTTGTTAACCTCTCTATAATCCACAACAATACGAAAGTCATTCTTTCCTTTAGGTACTAATACCAAAGGTGAAACAAACGTGATCCTGTCTTCATCTTTGTCGGCTCGCTCGATAATTCCCTGAGCTTCCATTTCTCGTAATCTGGTGTTAGTTTCTTGTTCGAAAGCTATTGGGATGTTATATCTTATTATCTGTTTAGGGGTTACATTGCTATCAATGCGGAACTTCATCCCTTTCAGAGGAATTTTGGGAAATTCTTCAATTACAGAGCTGATATTTGAGATTAATTTAATGCTCTGATCCTTATAGCCAAGGCGTAGTAATCTAAGCTTTATTGATGTTTGGTATCCAAGTAATGAAACACTCGCTCCTTTCACTACAAAAAACTTCGAAAATATTGGCGATTGTTTTGAATTTCCTGGGGAAATAAATGCGTCGAAAGAACAAAGAACATTCAAAGGTGTATATCAGAAGCATATGCTTTCAAATTTTCTTTAGGTCGCATGGTTAGATTTTGAATAGTAGACCAGCAGTTCTTTTTTATTTCGTTGTACACAAAAGGAGTAATCGTATTTACCATAGCACCGGAATCAATCAACGATTTGTAGTGGACAGAACCAATAATGCAATCAATAAGTCTTGGATCGTCACTGCCTCTTTGAAGTTTGGAACTTCCCGTAATCATCTGTAAAAAAAAATGTACATGTTTAAAATTTTTACTATACTCAATAAAAAGACAATCAAAATACTGTTAATCCATTTCTATTTATTACATTAAAATGAACATGAATTTTTTTTTATATTTATTTATTGCTCTTCAGTCTTCTTCATCAGAGCTACTTTTCATACGCTTGTCTACTTCAGCTTTTACCTGATTAACGGTTTTTGCTTCTTTATCGATTGGGGCGATCGTAGACCTGCAACATTTAGCATAATGCCCCCAGCGGTTGCACTTCATACATTTTCTGGTGGTTGCTGGACAATTACCCCATTGGTGAACTTCAGCGCATCTTCCGCAAACATCTTGTTTAGAACTAGGCCCAACACTACGAAATTTAGGTATCCAATTTCTAGGTCTTTCTTTCTCTACTCCTTTGTAATCTTTTTTATATGGAACAAATCTGAATGGTCTGGAATTTTGGTACTTTTCCTTTTGAACAGCCATTACGGGTTTCACCTCCTCTTCTTGTTGTTTTTTGTACTCAGATTCTTCACTACGAATATGATCAAGATTGTGTCGCTTGCTTTATGATGGCAAAAATGTCAGTTTGTAGAGTGAGAGCAGCAAGTCGCAAATGCTTGGATATTTCAGGGACAGACCTTTTTATCAATGCCTCTGCCAACTCCTCATGGTGCTGTTCTCTAGCAAAGTTACAGTACTTAATCTGCTTTTCACATCTCAATTCGTAGTTAACGAAAGACTCGTCACTTCGCATTCTCATTTCTCGGAACATACCTACTCCATTCTTGCATTGAATCGCAAGTTCCATCGAAATAGCTGTTCAGATCTGATAGAACGCTTTCGTAGTTTTCTTCAGCAAAGGCGACATCACGATGAATTAAACGATTAATGATATCATTCAAGTATGAACCTGCTTGAATTTGCAAAGCTTGGAGATTTTGGGATGATGATAGCTTCCTCACTGCTATGATTCTTTCGAATTGTTCAATAAAGCGGAGCCATTCATTCTTCCTTTCATTAACTGGCTTCGTTCCGTCGAATTCAGTGAGATTCCATTTAGTTGAAACCCACTTAGCAAAATTTTCCTCCTCCATTTTGTAAAAGACATCACGGTCAGCGTCGTCATTGTTTTTATTCAAGTTTTCAATGTCACTTATTTTCCAGCTTTCTTCTTTCCAACCAGGAGGACGTACTCCCCAGCCTGGAGCATGAGTACGATTTTGCTTTTCATCCATTTGTTTCTGAGAATCAATTAGGTATTTTTCAAAATTATTTTATTTGTTAACAGTGAGCGATGTTTATTTATTGAAAATTCGAGTAAAACTGTGACGCTTCGTCCATTTGCGAATAATTGAAATGTGACGACTGACAAGAGAGAAGAGATGCTCCGCCATTGCTCTCCTACTCTCACTTACACTGTCTCATTACGTTTTATTATAATTCTCAGAATTCTTCTCTTTAGGCTTTCGTTACTTTTTTTTTTTTTTTCAAAGCTTACCTAGGCATACTTATGTTAACGCAACCATTTTCTTAGCAATTAAAATGTAAGCATTTCACGAAAAGACCTCGAAGGAGATAAATCTTTGTTTCTGTGACTTGGTTGATCTGGTTTTCACAGAAGAACTCAGATACTTTGTTTGGTTATTGGTTATCACACAAGAACTCAAACATTTGGTTGGTTATCACACAAGAACTCAACCTTTTTTTTTACTATCATTGAAGGGTTCAGCTACTTCTGGTCATCGCTTTAGGACTCAGATTCACAAACTTACGGCCAATCACTCGTAGGACTCGTGTATCTCTTAGAATTTACTTTCCGTTCACTTCTCAATACATCGCACTTTTTCTATTTTAATTTCGTCTGCCGTTCCGTCATTTCTTAGAAAATGGTGTTCGATCAATTTTCACAAAAATTCATTACTAAAATCACAGATTGTTTGCAATATTTAATTCTTTTCACTTGAAAGTATTTTTTTTTTTTTTATATCATGGCTAGGATCGCCATTGTGATATCCCATAATTGTCTAATGAGAAACGCTACACCATCCGTTGACAACCTTCCGCCTTTATTGTTCTCTTCTGACTGACTCTCAATTATATTCTAAACTAATACTAACATGCTCAATATGCTCATACATTCACTATATCACACAGCGTAGGTACTTTCTAATAGCGAATTAAGACTAGTTAAATTCTTTGAAAATAAGAAAAATAATGCAGCGAACTATAACGCAATTATTGAGATAGATGGCAAATCATTTCCAAAAGTAATAGGAATGGGAAGACTATGTATAGGATGGGAACGTTGCAAGGTTTTTGATGGAGTTGATATTGTAAGATTTTTCAAATGTAAGGGTTTTAACCACATATCAAGCGAATGCATGAAGGATGAAACATGCTTAAAATGCCTGGGGAAACACAAAAGAAGAGATTGCGACAGTCGAAAAGTGTATTAACTGTGTGAATTCGAACCAGAAACTAAATCTGGGACTCGACGAGAATCACATGACGTTTAGCAGATTATGCCCAGTATATTTGAACAAACTGGAAACAAAAAAGAAAAGAATTGGATACTAGCAACTAAAAAATAAAGGCACAATCAACCCAAATATCAAAGGCGTATATATAAACATTCAAGGTTTAATCTATAACTACAAAGAATTGGAAATATTGTCAGACAACAATGAATACGAATTTATACTTCTATCTGAAACACATATATCTAGCAAATAACATAGACGAAAATTAGATACAAATTAAAGGTTTCAGAGCAATATATTGCACATCTAACTCATCGCGAACGGGAGGCACCACAATTTATGTATATCAGAAATAACTGGAGTGTCCCAAATATAGTTAAAAAAGCCATCGTTTTTTAAATGTGGCTCTTAGAATACAGATGTAAGCATATGAACAGCGATTTATTAATTGTCGTAATATACAGATCACCTAGTAGCTCAGAAAAAGAATTCTGTGAATTTTTTGAAGAATATACTGAAAGACTAACTGAAACATCGAGAAATATTCTGGTTTAAAGACTATATATATACAAACGTGAAATCAAAAACAATAATCGACTACGTAATAACGGACATGCAAAATGTGACGGTACAGATAAATACAAGTGACAAGATATCAGACCACGAAAACATAGAAATTCTAATCTTACTTACTTACTTGGTGGCGCTACAGTCCGGGGTGAACCTGGGCCTCAACCAATACGCCTCTCCAGTTAGCGCGATCTTTGGCTAACTGCGTACTTTTCTGACCAGGTCGATGTCGCTGTACAGCTCGTAGAGTTCGCTGTTAAATCTTCTCCTCCAAAGCCCGTCAACGCAAACGGGACCAAAAATCACTCGAAGAATTTTGCGTTCGAAGCGACCAAGAAGATCCTCATCCGTCTTTGCTAGGGTCCATGCTTCTGCGCCATAGAGCAGGACAGGGATGATGAGGGTCTTATATAGAATCTCCTTAGTGCTTCTTGACAAGGCCTTACTAATCAATTGCCGTCTAAGGCCAAAGAAACAGCGGTTGGCAAGTGTGATTCTTCGCTTGATTTCTGATGTGATGTCATTGTCGGAGTTTATAGCGGAGCCGAGGTAGACAAAGTCCCTAACTACCTCAAAGTTATAGCTATCTATCGTGACGTTCTGTCCGATTCGTCGGTGTTGTGTGTCCCTTCTTGTTGACAGCATATATTTTGTTTTACCCTCATTCACCACTAAACCCATTTTTGCCGCTTCTGTACTAATACTTGCAAACGCACCAGTGACAGCTCGCTGTATTCTGCCAACAATGTCAATGTTGTCAGCGTATGCAAGCAATTGCACAAAATTGTGCCTCTGGTGTTGGCTTGCGAGTTTCGCACAATCTTCTCAACAATTATATTAAAAAAGTCACATGACAGCGCGTCACCTTGTCTAAATCCTTTTTTGACATCAAAGGTCTCGGTGAGATTGTTTCCGACCTTTAAGGAGCAGCGATCGTTCTCCGTCGTCATTCTGCACAATCTGACAAGTTTGGCAGGGATGTCAAAACTATACATGGCTCTGTATATCTCGTCTCTATAAATGCTGTCATATGCGGCCTTAAAATCGATAAAAAGATGGTGAGTAAAGATCTGGACTTCTTGGGTTTTCTCCAGGATCTGCCGTAGTGTGAATATTTGATCGGTTGTGGACTTGCCGGGTCTAAAACCGCACTGATAGGGACCTATCAGATCGTTGGCGAATGGTTTCAGGCGGTCACTCAGTACAGAAGACATGATCTTATAAGCAGTGTTCAGGAGACTGATGCCTCTATAGTTGGCGCAGTTTAGAGAGTCTCCTTTCTTGTGGATCGGGCAAACGATGCTGAGGTTCCATTCATCAGGCATACCTTCGTCTGACCAAATTTTGGAGTCGAGTTGGTGTATGCTCTCTACCAGGTCATCTCCCGCTGCCTTAAACAGCTCGGCAGTTAAGCCGTCCGTTCCAGCAGCCTTGTTGGATTTAAGCTTAGATATTGCTATCCTCACTTCGTTTGGTCAGGTGGACGGTAATCGTGGCTTTCATCGTCCAGGTTGAATGGTTCGTTCTGCCTGACAGCGGAATTTGTGTCGTCTTCGCCGTTTAGCAGTGTGCAGAAATGGTTTGTCCATGCCCTCAGCACCGACTGTGACTCTACTACCAGGTTTCTTTGTTCGTCTCTACAGGTCTCCGTTCGGGTCTTGGTGGCATGACACGTTCTTTTTACCTTTTGGTAAAACTTCCGAACATTGTTCCTGGAGTAACACCTCTCTATATCCTCGATCGCGCGCTTTTCATGCTCTCTCTTTTTTTCCGGAGAAGCCGATGTTCTTCCCTCCTTTTTTGCTCGTAGAGCTGACGAGTAACAGTGAATCCGTCCTTATCCGAGGCTATTGGTTGCTTCGCAACTTAGAAATTCTAGTCAGTGGTGTAAATAACAATGTAGCAAGTGAAAAACCTACTATGATTTTTAAATAAGCGATTTACAATAAAGCGTCTTTTAAATGAGAATTACGGAAAATAGACACATCTTACGACAGACGGTACAATATAGACCAAAACGCGATACAAATTGATATCCTTCTACAAAATACGGTACAAAAATCCGAAAAACAAACAAGACCATACAATAGCACGAAATTATGGTATAATAGAGAACTTAGGCCCATTTTATTCACTCGAAGTTGAACACAACTTGGGAAGTTTCCCATATAAAAATCCCCATAATAAAACGAGCCTTAATTCACTTAAGGATGAGAAAATGAAAAAATATCAATTATCAAAGTCTAAAGGCAATGGTAACAACAGCTGGCAAGAATACATAGAAATTAGGAACAGTAGTAGAGATAAACAAAGCAAAAACCCAATATATAAATAAGAAAATACGACAAGCAAATGGACAGAAGGAAATGTGGGCTGAAATAAAAAAAATTTGCACTAAGACAGGTTCTCAGGAAACCAAAGAATATTTCATTTGATGGAATAGAATACGAAAACGAATCACAAATTGCAAACAAATTTAATCAATATTTTATAAAAAGCATAAAGGATATTGACGAATCAATTGAAGATGTCGGATACGTGAACTAGGTACATTAAACAATCAGAAACCAAATTTTAATTTCACCAAGTTACAATACAAGAAGTTTATAAAATGTGCTAAACTCTAAAAAACAAGGCTGATTTCGAAAGAATAAAACTGAAATGATCATTGACAACTGGGATATTTTGGGAAAGACTGTGTTTCAGTTAGTTAATACATCGCTTATGACAGGAATATTCCCAAGTTCATGGAAGGACTCGATGGTGACACCTCCAGTGGAAAATGTTGCAAACACATGTAAAAGTGAGGAGTTAAAACAGATCAATACATGAAAAACAATTGAAAAAGTTATCGAAACGGTAGTCAAACAACAGCTGATAAAATACATAGAAGACAACAACATTCTACAATATAACGGGTGATTTTTTAGCTGGTTTGGTTTTGGCAACACTGGTTTTGACAGCTGACGTGTGTTTAGTACCTTGTGTCACTGTCAAACAGCTTCAGTTTGGTTTGCAATTTAACCATGGATCGTCTTACAAATGAACAACGCTTGCAAATTATTGAATTTTACTATCAAAATTCGTGCTCGGTTCGAAATGTTCATCGCGCGCTGCTTCCATTTTATGATCGGCATTCTCGACCTTCTGAGCAGTCTATTCGGAAGATTGTGACCAAATTTCGCACCAAATTTACTTTGTTGGACATTAAACCACCAACACGTTTACGTACTGTGCGTAGTGAAGAAAATATTGCGGCCGTATCAGCTAGTGTGACAGAAGACCGCGAAATGTCGATTCGGCGCCGTTCCCAGCAGTTAGGCCATTGTTACAGCGATGATAATAAACTTTTTTTTGCCCGAAATGGAAGTTCTTGACTTGCATGATATGTGGTTTCAACAAGACGGTGCCACATGCCACACAGCACGCGAAACAATGGCGCAATTGCGAAGCGAGTTTGGTGAACAGTTAATTTCACGTTTCGGGCCGGTCAATTGGCCGCCTAGATCGTGCGATTTGACACCATTAGATTATTTTTTGTGGGGGTATGTCAAGGCTAATGTGTATAGGGACAAGCCCGCTTCGATTGACGCACTGGAAGCCAACATCCATGCATTCATTCGTGAGATACCGGCCGATATGTGTGAAAGAGTATGCCAAAATTGGACTCAGCGGATGGGCTACCTGAGACGCAGCCGCGGTCAACATTTGCATGAAATTATCTTTAAACATTAAATTGCAAGGTTCAAACTATCGATTCAAATAAATATTTCATTCATTTTTTCGAATTTTTTGTGTTTTTTTTTTTAAAAAAAGTTCTAAGCCTCTTAAAAAATCACCCGTTAGCTTCAAAAAAAACTACTCATGCGAGACGGCAGTGAACCATATAGGGAATGAATGGAGTGATGGCGGAAAGCGGAAAAAACTATGGCACTTTTTCTTGATTTTAAGCGAGCATTCGAAACGATAGACATAGAGATAGACATAGAAAAAATGTATAAATATGGAATACAGGATAAAGAGCTTGAATGGTTTCGATTATTCTTGACAAATAGAACTCAAAGAACAAAATTTAATAATTGCATATTCGATTTCATTGAAGTGGAACAAGGAGTACCGCAAGGATCAATATTAGGTGCACTTTTATTTATAATTTATATAAACGAGATGCCAGAAGTACTGAAATTCTGCAAAATTCTGTTATATGCTGATGATACACTGATTTACGCCGAGGGATTGAACGCCGATGAATTAAAATATAAATTAATATCTGATATTAATCAACTAACTGTTTGCCTAAAAATGAACAAATTAAAGTTGAATGAAGATAAAACGAAACTTATGGATGTAAATCTACACTATAGAAATAAATGGGAAACCTATTCAAAATGTAAGGAGTATCAAATACTTGGGAATGATCATTGACATATGCAAGAAAATTGGCAAAAAAATGGTTTCTTCAAACGGATTCGATTTTTACTGACTAAAACCACCACCCTTCTAAAGATTGTTAGATACTGCAACTAAGATATAACTTATCAAGCAATTTTTCTCTCATTAAATAACATCGACTTTTGACAGGTTACTTTCCAATGAAAGATCCTGCGTGTTCCGCAAATTAAACGCGGTTAATCTTATCTTGCCAAGTCGAACGGTTTCGTTCTTTGTAGTCAGCGCAATAAATTGCTCTCGTCCAAGATTTGTCGGACTGTATTGTTGATATGTCCGATTAGTCGGTTTCTATGCTTTCTCGCGAAGCCTCTAGTTTCAGCTTCGATTGTTCGAATTCCGAGATCCCTATGGATATCGTCGTTTCTAATATACCATGGTGCTTGTACAATTTCTCTAAGCACTTTATTTTGAAAAGTTTGTAGAATATTGGCATTTGTTTTCTTGGTACAACTCCAAAGTTGTATACCGTAGGTCAACACCGGCTTTAGCACTTGCTTGTAACTATAAAAGCAGTTTGTTCTCAGTACTGAGCTGGGAATGTTTTCCGAGTAACCAGTACATTTCTCTATATTTGATACTGAGTTCTTTACGTTTCATTTTCACGTGCGAACTCCATTTCAACTTTGCGTCGAGTGTCATTCCCAGGTATTTGGCCTCGTTTGCAAAGGGTATTCGGGCCAAGTTTATAAAAATTGCCAAGTCATTAGTTTTCTTATAAGTGAAATTCACGTGAACAGATTTAGTTTCGTTGAGGGCGATCCGCCAGTTCCTTGTCCATTCATTTACCCTATTCACTACGGCTTGCAGTTTTGTAGTCGCTTCTTCGATTGTATTACCTACTGCTAGGATAGCTGTGTCATCGGCGAACGTAGCAAGGGTAGTGCCATCTTCCCTTGGAATATCGCGAGTATATAACAAATAGAGAAGCGGACCAAGGACGCTTCCTTGCGGTACACCGGCCGAAATTTCTTTTAATTCCGAGTATTCGTTTCCATTTGTAACACGGAAGAGTCTATTCCCGAGATATGATTCTAGAATATCATATAGGCTTGCGGGGAGAACTTGTCGTAATTTAAATTTCAAGCCGTCGTGCCACACCTTATCAAAGGCTTGTGAGACGTCAAGGAATACGCTCGAGCAAATCTTTTTTTCTTCAAATGCTTTCTCGATTACGTCAGTAGTTCTATGTACTTGGTCGATCGTCGAATGCTTGGTTCTGAACCCAAACTGGTGGTCAGGGATAAGATTATTGTCTTCAATAACCGGTTGTAGGCGCCTAAGCAATATTCTCTCGAAGACTTTGGAAATGACTGGAAGAAGGGAAATCGGTCTATACGATTTTACTTCATTTGGCGGTTTTCCTGGTTTTAAAACCATTATGACCTCCGCGACTTTCCATTGACTCGGCACGTGTTTTAGCCTGAGCGCAGCATTTATAATATGAAGAAGCTTAATTAATGCTTTCCTTGGTAGAGCTTTGAGAACTTCTCCGGTGATCAATCATAACCAGGAGCTTTCTTAGGTTTTAGGGATTCGATTTCACGTTTTAGTTCACTTAGCGTTGCACTAGTGAGTGTTGAATCGTTAGATTGTAATTCCGCCCTATTAGTATTGTCGTGGATCGCTTGGCCATCGTACGGTTTAAAAGTTTCTTCTAGATGAGCGGCAAAAACGTCCGCTTTTTGCTTATCTTCCCTTGCCATTCATTTCGATTTATTCTAATTGGCGGCGCGGGGATTTTTGGCCTTTTGGTGCCTTTAACAGCTTTCCAAAGTGAACAATTGGAATCTTTTTTCGCTGTTAAATTTTCAAGGTAAGAAGCTATCGCACGATTTTTAAAATCCTTAATAACTGTCTTCAACAAATTGCACAAATAATTCAAATGTGCTTTATGTTGCGGAGCGCGACTCTGTTGCCATTTCTTACGCGCCTTTCTTTTTTCGTTGACCAATTCTTTTATTTCGAGAGGATATCGTAGCCCGTATTTGGCCGGCGTTTTCCTTGGATTAGGCGTATTATTCCAGGAGGCGAGCTGTACGATCTCGACAAAGCGATCAATTTCAACCTCAAGTTCATAGGGTGTCGTAAGTGGAACACTCAGTTCAACATTCTCTTCTATTTCGTTCCTCAAGCCCTCCCAGTAAGTTTTTCTACCAGTTAATCTCGCTGGCTCTAGGTTATTGGCTAGTTTTACACTCAATGTTAAAATAACCGGTGAGTTGTCAGATGATAGATCAAAGCTCTCTTCAACTTTAATGTGGTTGGTAGGTATTCCTTTCGCAACGAAAAATTCTATCAGGTCAGGTAGTTTTGAAGTATCAGTTGGCCAGTAGGTCGGTTTACCCGTCGAGGAGGAAATCGCAACTGCATTCCATACCTGCCCCAAGAAAGACAAACTGGGATCTCTTTGAATCGTCTCTTGAAAATAATTTGGAGCAGGTACATACTAGGAGAGCTCCAGCTTATCATCTAGAATTTGAACACACAGTAGAGGGCATAACATCAGCCATCACAAGTGCGTTCAAAACTAGCTGCCCAATAAGCAGAAGTGCAGAGAAGAATAAGGTTCCATGGTGGAGCAACAATTTGTCAAGACTTCGGTCGAAAACACGTAAACTGTTTAACACAGCAAAACGAGCTGGAGATTGACAGGGCTACCGCATGGCACTGACGTCGTACAACAAAGAAATAAGGAAAGCTAAACGAGAAAGCTTTAGGAAATTCTTGTGCATACTCCTGAAAGGAGCACGACCAATATTCGAAGACCTCGGAAAGAAGATTGGAAAATAGCAACCGAAATCTTCTCCAGAGGGCGACTAGAATGAGCAATTGACTCCTTTCAGCCTTATAAATCACCGGGGGTGGACGGAATTTCGCCAGTCCTACTACAAAAAGGGCATGGCAAATTGCTTCCATATTTGGCAAGAATTTTAAAAAGCATTCTGGCACTGGGCTACATACCAAACCAGTGGAGACGAGCGAAGGTAGTGTTCATTCCGAAAGTGGGAAAAAAGGACCCAAGTCTACCGAAGTCCTATAGACCATCAGTCTTACTTCGTTTCTTCTTAAAACGATGGAAAAGGCTGTGGACAACTACTTAAGAGAAAATGTAATAAGTACATCGCCTCTTCATCATCGTCAGCATGCCTACAGAGCGGGCAGATCTACGGAGACTGCTCTGTGCCAGCTAACTGAGATTATTGAAAGCGCTCTTGAAGTGAAAGAGATAGTATTGTGTGCCTTCTTGCTCATTGAGGGAGCATTCGATAACACATCGCATGATGCAATTATTCGAGCTCTTGATAGAAAAGGAGTAAATAACACAGTATCAAGATGGATGTATGAACTCCTGAGCACAAGGTCAGCAGAGACTTACACATCAGAAGGCATTATCAAGGTTAACACAGCAAGAGGCTGTCCGCAAGGAGGAGTTCTATCACCCCTAATGTGGAGTCTTGTAGTGGACGAGTTACTTGAGAAATTGAAGAACCAGGGCATCAATTGTCAAGCATATGCTGATGACATACGGCCTCACCAATAATCAACTTTAGTCTGGCACTTTACGAAAAGACTCCACACTTTCCAAAATTCCTTTACCAATAAACAAATATAGTTTCCAGACTATCGCTAACTGTAGGGTTAAATGTTAGTGTTGAGAAAGCCATGTTTATCTCGGACATTAGCTAAATAAATCCTCCCTTATGTCATTTTGAAGACAAGCGTTGCCCAACCATCCAAAATCGCGGTATTAAATTTCGAAATAGGAGAGAATTTAATACGATGTTGTTCAGCCTGAGCGTTTACAATTATTAATTAATTTTAGTAAATTGTGAATGCTTTCTAATTTTATTCGTTGTAATACAACAATGCAAATGGTTTTTAAGTCTATCAGAAACAAATTTGTACAAATGTATGCAAAATATTGAAAAATATTGCTTTTTTGTTTTATTTCTAAACACGTGAAGCATATAACGGGTGATTTTTTAAGAGGCTTAGAACTTTTTTTTTTTAAAAAAAACACAAAAAATTCGAAAAAATGAATGAAATATTTATTTGAATCGATAGTTTGAACCTTGCAATTTAATGTTTAAAGATAATTTCATGCAAATGTTGACCGCGGCTGCGTCTCAGGTAGCCCATCCGCTGAGTCCAATTTTGGCATACTCTTTCACACATATCGGCCGGTATCTCACGAATTTTTTTTTTTTTTTTTTTTTTTTTTCGCGGGTAGGTGAAAATCTTCCAAAGACACTATGAGAATAGCAAGCGCGTTCTCATAGTAGTGTCAGATTTTTACTGACTAAAAACACCACCCTTCTAAAGATTGTTAGATACTGCAACTAAGATATAACTTATCAAGCAATTTTTCTATCATTAAATAAAACTTATGACAGGTTACTTTCCAATGAAAGATCCTGCGTGTTCCGCAAATTAAACGCGGTTAATCTTATCTTGCCAAGTCGAACGGTTTCGTTCTTTGTAGTCGGCGCAATAAATTGCTCTCGTCCAAGATTTGTCGGACTGCATTGTTGATATGTCCGATTAGTCGGTTTCTATGCTTTCTCGCGAAGCTTCTAGTTTCAGCTTCGATTGTTGGAATTCCGAGATCCCTATGGATATCGTCGTTTCTAATATACCATGGTGCTTGTACAATTTCTCTAAGAACTTTATTTTGAAAAGTTTGTAGAATATTGACATTTGTTTTCTTGGTACAACCCCAAAGTTGTATACCGTAGGTCCACACCGGCTTTAGCACTTGCTTGTATAAAAGCAGTTTGTTCTCAGTACTGAGCTGGGAATGTTTTCCGAGTAACCAGTACATTTCTCTATATTTGATATCGAGTTCTTTACGTTTCATTTTCACGTGCGAACTCCATTTCAACTTTGCGTCGAGTGTCATTCCCAGGTATTTGGCCTCGTTTGCAAAGGGTATTCGGGCCAAGTTTAGAAAAATTGGCAAGTCATTAGTTTTCTTATAAGTGAAATTCACGTGAACAGATTTAGTTTCGTTGAGGGCGATCCGCCAGTTCCTTGTCCATTCATTTACCTTATTCACTGCGGCTTGCAGTTTTGTAGTCGCTTCTTCGATTGTATTACCTACAGCTAGGATAGCTGTGTCGTCGGCGAACGTAGCAAGGGTAGTGTCATCTTCCCTTGGTATATCGCGAGTATATAACACATAGAGAAGCGGACCAAGGACGCTTCCTTGCGGTACCCCGGCCGAAATTTCTTTTAGCTCCGAGTATTCGTTTCCATTTCTAACCCGGAAGAGTCTATTCCCGAGATATGATTCTAGAATATCATATAGGCTTGCGGGGAGAACTTGTCGTAATTTAAATTTCAAGCCGTCGTGCCACACCTTATCAAAGGCTTGTGAGACGTCAAGGAATACGCTTGAGCAAATCTTTTTTTCTTCAAATGCTTTCTCGATTACGTCAGTAGTTCTATGTATACTTGGTCAATCGTCGAATGCTTGGTTCTGAACCCAAACTGGTGGTCAGGGATAAGATTATTGTCTTCAATAACCGGCTGTAGGCGCCTAAGCAATATTCTTTCGAAGACTTTGGAAATGACCGGAAGAAGGGAAATCGGTCTATACGATTTTACTTCATTTGGCGGTTTTCCTGGTTTTAAAACCATTATGACCTCCGCGACTTTCCATTGACTCGGAACGTGTTTTAGTCTGAGCGCAGCATTTATGATATGAAGGAGCTTAATTAATGCTTTCCTTGGAAGAGCTTTGAGAACTTCTCCGGTGATCAAATCATAACCAGGAGCTTTCTTAGGTTTTAGGGATTCGATTTCACGTTTTAGTTCCCTTGGCGTTGCTCTTGTGAGTGTTGAATCGTCAGGTTGTAATTCCGTCCTATTAGTATTGTCGTAGATCGCTTGGCCATCGTACGGTTTAAAGGTTTCTTCTAGATGAGCGGCAAAAACGTCCGCTTTTTGCTTATCTTCCCTTGCCCATTCATTTTGATTTATTCTAATTGGCGGCGCGGGGATTTTGGGCCTTTTGGTGCCTTTTACAGCTTTCCAAAGTGAATAATTGGAATCTATTTTCGCTGTTAAACTTTCAAGGTAAGAACCTATCGCACGATTTTTAAAATCCTTAATGGCTGTCTTCAACAAATTGCACAAATAATTCAAATGTGCTTTATGTTGCGGAGCGCGACTCTGTTGCCATTTCTTACGCGCCTTCCTTTTTTCGTTGACCAATTCTTTTATTTCGGGAGGATATCGTAGCCCGTATTTGGCCGGCGTTTTCCTTGGATTAGGCGTATTATTCCAGGAGGCGAGCTGTACGATCTCGACGAAGCGATCAACTTCAACTTCAAGTTCATAGGGTGTCGTAAGTGGAACACTCAGTTCAACATCTCACGAATGAATGCATGGATGTTGGCTTCCAGTGCGTCAATCGAAGCGGGCTTGTCCCTATACACATTAGCCTTGACATACCCCCACAAAAAATAATCTAATGGTGTCAAATCGCACGATCTAGGCGGCCAATTGACCGGCCCGAAACGTGAAATTAACTGTTCACCAAACTCGCCTCGCAATTGCGCCATTGTTTCGCGTGCTGTGTGGCATGTGGCACCGTCTTGTTGAAACCACATATCATGCAAGTCAAGAACTTCCATTTCGGGCAAAAAAAAGTTTGTTATCATCGCTCGGTAGCGTTCACCATTGACAGTAACGCTGCGATTCGCATCATCTTTGAAGAAATATGGCCCAATAATGCCGCCGGCCCATAAACCGCACCAAACAGTGGCTTTTTCGGGATGCATTGGTAGCTGTTGCAATGCTTCTGGCTGATCTTCACTCCAAATGCGGCAATTTTGCTTATTTACGTACCCATTCAACCAAAAATGAGCCTCATCGCTGAACACAATTTTTCGATAAAAAAGCGCGATGAACATTTCGAACCGAGCACGAATTTTGATAGTAAAATTCAATAATTTGCAAGCGTTGTTCATTTGTAAGACGATCCATGGTTAAATTGCAAACCAAACTGAAGCTGTTTGACAGTGACACAAGGTACTAAACACACGTCAGCTGTCAAAACCAGTGCTGCCAAAACCAAACCAGCTAAAAAATCACCCGTTATTTCTCTCTGTTTTATCTTGTTTAACCGCTAGTTCTTGCTTTTTGATTGGTTTTCCTTTGTAAATAGTTTGCGAGCAACGAAATTAATTTAATATAAGTTTGGGATATTTCCAAGACTTTCTTGACAGTCGTCGCAAACAGAAAAAAATATCTTCTTACCTAAGTTTGGACGGCTCATACAATTTTTCAACAATTCTCAGTACCTCAGGCGAAACAGGTAGAAACCCTATTAAAACTCTTTGCAAAAGGCGTTTGTTTACCGAGAATGAGGATCTCTAATGAGACAATGGTTGGTGTGAAAAGGTTCACTTCGCGGAAAATATAGTTATAAAAATAGAAATATCAGCATGGAGGAGTAACATCCTAACAGGTAGTACGAAAATATGTGTGCATAAAAATTGCGTTTTATATTTTTCAGTTCGAATTTCAACTTTTGTCGGTTTCTGAGTTTCCCGAATTAAGTAATTTATAAGCCATACAATTTTTTGTAGGTTAAATTGTATTTGTTTTCAAACCCGGAAGCGATAAAATTCTTACACGCTTCCTACGTGCGATTGTTATTTATTCTGAAATGAATGAGCCATCCATTATTTCTATTTTCAAAAATATTCACTTGCTAACGACGCAATTGTGATGTTTAGACCTCTAATAAGTTTTGATTTGCATCGTCAGACTACGAATAAATGAAACCATTTAAATAAACAGTGCTCCGTTTATTGAATAATTTGAGAGAGATTTTATTACGACACAAATGGACTCAAAGAAATCGCGAGGTAGTATTAGAAAACAATGGAAAGCGTACCATAAAAGTACTGAAAATTGTGTCCGATCGAACGATATGGCATTACTGATTTGCATATGATATTTGACAGATCAGCGGATATTTTGTGCATTTCCTATTTTGCGTTTTGTTTTTTGCTTATAATAAGTATTAAAGAGCATTGGAAAGATATGTGTTGGGCAAATTTAATTGCAATTTATGTATTCCTTCTTTTAGAATAAAATCCTCCTTGTGAAAGTGACCATTGACCTTGTTTTTCAGGAAAACAAATTATGAAATTTGAATTCAGCAATGACAACAAATGTAATAGATTCTAAGAAAGTTGTAGGACTAGTAAATGTGGAGGTCTAATTGTTTATTGGTACCATTTCACAAAAGCTGTACATTTTTACTAAAGCTGACATCTAACTATACTCTGTCCAGGAAAAATTGTCAGTACAGGGAAGATAGGATGTTTGTCTCTCAGTCTGGTTGCAATGACTTACATAAATCGGTCCCTCTTTAAAGCTCTCACAGGGTTGCCAAGGTTTATATGATAATTCGCCATAACTCAGAGAGCAATACTATTAGGGTTACCAGCTTCCAATTTAAAACATATTGTTGAATGAAATAAATTACGTATCTTTTTTTTCCGGTAAGATGATAGGAGTTTTTTTTTAAGGGTATCCCCCTAGTAGGCCTAATCGCTTAAGTTTGTTTTCCAACGAAAAACACAAATTTCGTAACACAAAAAAAAATTCAAAACGCAAAATATATCACCGTAATCCAATTTATTCATTATAAGTATTGTAAATCATAAAACATTAATATCACATATTTAAATATCAACTAATCCGATGAGTAATTACTGCCACTGCTCTCGTTATTTAGGTCTATTATTAACCTATCAACTGCTTCCTCGGCGAAAATGTCCATTTCCCACATATTTGGCTCAACAACCTGTTCAACGTGTTGGACACATCGATGCCATTTTTCATTGTCAACCCTTGTAAGTGCTGTCGTTAATAGATCTCTTATTTCAGCCATTTTAAATGTCTTGTTTTGGCTTGCTACAAACCCTTTCACTTGAGCCCAAACCAATTCTATTGGATTCAGGTCACAGTGATAAGGTGGCAAGCGAAGCACTTTATGTCCCGCATTTTGAGCCATCTCATCCACGACGTATGTTTTATATTTGGCTTTATAACGTTTAACGATTTCAAGCAATAAATGGTATAGGCTTACCTGCTTCGTCACTTCGATATTTCAGTGTGAAAATTTATTTGATGAAAAAATAGACAAATATGCAAAAATATAACAAAAATTCTAAAATATTCCAAAAATATGCTCTACAAAGTGAAATATGCAATTATACCATTTATACATGGCATTAACGAAATGAATGCAATAAAACATCTGACGAATAAATGTTATTTCTAAAAGACAACAATAGAAATGGGTTTACTGAATATTATTGAATCCTTCAGAAATACAAACAAATTAAAACCGAATGGCAACACCCTATATAAAAACTCGCTCTCAAAAGCACCAAAACCGAAAGTTCATTGACAAAATCCATAGAAAAACTCAAATGACATGCTTGCATTGTAGAGTATGGCAACACTCTTCTGATGTGCTTCAGTCACACACACTGCTTATTTTGCTTGGTGATAATAGCAAGTGAACACAAGCCGATCATGCTCATTCTGCCTGCGGCTGTGTGGCAGACTGGTTGTGGTGGGCTGTATGCGAGTTTTAGGAAAATTACAACAACAATTCCTTGGTATGACAGTGGTTTGGTTCTTATTTCAGTGGCAATTCTTGTGTTTGAATGCCGTGAGAGTATCTACCGGCACCACTGGTAGAAAAAAAGCTCCTCCATAAGGCCTGTACTGACAATTTTTCCTGGACAGAGTATAGTTGTCGACATTAGTGATTGATTATTAGTAAGGCCGATAGTAATTATTGCCAGGGGTAAATTTGACGGAACCCTATGTGACATTATAACGGGTGATTTTTTAAGAGGCTTAGAACTTTTTAAAAAAAAAAAAACACAAAAAATTCGAAAAAATGAATGAAATATTTATTTGAATCGATAGTTTGAACCTTGCAATTTAATGTTTAAAGATAATTTCATGCAAATGTTGACCGCGGCTGCGTCTCAGGTAGCCCATCCGCTGAGTCCAATTTTGGCATACTCTTTCACACATATCGGCCGGTATCTCATGGATGTTGGCTTCCAGTGCGTCAATCGAAGCGGGCTTGTCCCTATACACATTAGCCTTGACATACCCCCACAAAAAATAATCTAATGGTGTCATATCGCACGATCTAGGCGGCCAATTGACCGGCTCGAAACGTGAAATTAACTGTTCACCAAACTCGCCTCGCAATTGCGCCATTGTTTCGCGTGCTGTGTGGCATGTGGCACCGTCTTGTTGAAACCACATATCATGCAAGTCAAGAACTTCCATTTCGGGCAAAAAAAAGTTTGTTATCATCGCTCGGTAGCGTTCACCATTGACAGTAACGCTGCGATTCGCATCATCTTTGAAGAAATATGGCCCAATAATGCCGCCGGCCCATAAACCGCACCAAACAGTGGCTTTTTCGGGATGCATTGGTAGCTGTTGCAATGCTTCTGGCTGATCTTCACTCCAAATGCTGCAATTTTGCTTATTTACGTACCCTTTCAACCAAAAATGAGCCTCATCGCTGAACACAATTTTTCGATAAGCAGCGCGCGATGAACATTTCGAACCGAGCACGAATTTTGATAGTAAAATTCAATAATTTGCAAGCGTTGTTCATTTGTAAGACGATCCATGGTTAAATTGCAAACCAAACTGAAGCTGTTTGACAGTGACACAAGGTACTAAACACGTCAGCTGTCAAAACCAGTGTTGCCAAAACCAAACCAGCTAAAAAATCACCCGTTACAAAGGCGAGGGGGAAGTAATCAATATTTTTGAGTAGTCCTTGACTATAGATTTTCTACTTGTGATTGCATGCGAATTCGTTTGAATACACTGTGATACACTTTGATTCACCATGAATACGCACAGAAAAGTTCCTTGAATACACCTTATTACTTCCCCCTCGTACAAAGGGGACTCGAAATAACTCGAGATTGGTGCGTAACGGCTGGGCTTAGCCTTAATCCGGCAAAAACAACAATAGTACCATTCACGAGGAAAAGAAAACTTGAACGACTAAGGTCGATAAGGCTATCAGGTACAACACTGACAACAGTCAATGAAGTTAAATATCTGGTACTAAACCTAGACAGTAAACTCATCTGCAAAAAACACACAGAAGAGATAAGCAGGAAAGCAACGCGTGCTTTAATGATTTGCCAGAGCTTAGCTGGCAAATCCTGGGGATGTAGCCCGACCATCCGCATATGGATGTATATTGCTATTGTGAGACCAATGATCACGTATGGAGCGATTGCATGGGCAAAAAGAACCAGTCTCTCAACCACAAGGAAGACACTCAATAAAGTGCAAAGACTGGCGTGCCTATATATTACAGGGGCTATGAGAACTTGCCCAACCGCAGCTATGGAAGTACTATTGGAACTGACTCCATTGCACCTTATGGTTGAGGAATGTGCAAGTAAAACGATCCTAAGAATGGCCAAGGAAGGAATAGGAAGAGAAAAGTGCATCACACTAAGACAGTTTGACGTACTACTCAAAAAACAACCACTATTGGCCTTTCCTAGAGACGACATCATCAAAAGATTTGATTCAAAAGAACTTTGTTACTAAACTCAGCAATAAGAAGAACTGGAGCAATGAATCCACAATTCACAGACTGAGCAATCACACAACAAAGTGGTACATAGATGGGTCGAGAACTGATGAGGGAACTGGGGCAGGAGTATTTGGGCCTGGAACCAAATATTCTGAACCGATGGGCAAAAGTACCAGCATCTTTCAGGCTGAAATCTATGCCATAGACAGGTGTGTCCAAATCAACCTCGACAGAAACAGAGTCAACTGTGATATAGCTACAATGTCAGACAGTCAAGCTGCTATTATGGCACTTAATTCCTACATCATTAAATCCCAACTTGTATGGGAATGCCTACAAAAACTTAATGAACTTGGTAGGAGAAACAAAATAACCCTCTGCTGGGTGCCTGGCCACGTAGGAATAGAGGGGAATGAAATGGCAAGGAAGGGAGCATCAGAAACTTTCATAGGTCCTGAACCATTCTGCGGAATAGGGGATCACACCCTCAAAGAAGAATTTAGGAAACTTAAGAAAGAAAACAGGGCAAGATCCTGGCATAACACTCAGGGCATGTCAGGGTGGAGACACCAGACAGCGTTATCTTTTTACTCTATTTTTAATAACGTGTAAAATTTCGTTTCGGTTCTCAGGATGGTCAGCAGAATAAAGATTCTCACGATTCATCGCTGGCTCACCTGGTAATTTAAGTTGTATATATTTTAACCTAACGTAAGCAATATTTTAGTATTTAAGGAGGAAGAATAAATAAAATTGTTTCATTCGTAAAGAAGAACTTGGAGAATTTTCAATAGACTTCCCCCCCCACCAGAGGTAAGGGGTCTTGCTACAATTTCTCTAATCTTTACATATGGTCCTTCGAGCCATTAAAACGAATCAGTGAATACATCTTACAGTGAATACATCTAACAGTGAATACATCTTACATAACATACTACATAACACATAAATATCAAGTACAAGCGTTGTCAGGGCTAACACTGGTAGTGAAAAAAGTGATAATTCAATTCAGTGAAAAAACAAATAAGCCTGAGCGATCATGGATAAAGAGCTTGACATTTTCATAATTGTTGCTAGACAAAAGGCTCTTGCCGAAGAGCTGGAAAAATCAACTACAAATTTCAAGAAAGATAGCGCGTCTAGGAAGACGCTTCGCTATAAAGAAGAACGTCTTCAGAAAATTCAGTTGATTTGGGATGAATTCGACGATAACCATAACAAAATAAAGGAAAAGGTAAAAATGGATACTCCGTACATGGAGAGAGATACATATGCAAGGGTTAAAAATCTGTTTCTCAAGCTAAGAACAATGCTCGAAAATATTACACCCTCAGAAGAAACGCCACCTTGCCCTCCACCATCCATTTCCGCAGACAACAACCTCCAGACTCTAAGATTAAGAAAGCTCAACATAAGAATAGAAGCAATCATAGGCATCATGGAGGAATTTGAGGAAACATTCCAAGAATATTCTCCACAAATATGTGAGTATCAACAAAAGATATTGTTGGAGCAACTAAAAAACATGACGGAATTACATGAAGATTACATGTCAAATGCAACAGCTCATCCCCATATGTCATTAATAACAAATATAATGACATTAAGAGAGATATAAACCAATGCCTCCATCGAATGGCCTCGGCATTAGGTAAGAGAAACGTAACAAAGGAAACAGATCGTTCAGAAACCAAACTACCACCTTTGAAGATACCAACATTCAAGGGAAATTATCTCGAATGGCGATCATTCGCTGATATATTTTGCACAATTATCCACAACAAGCCAAATTTAAGTACAACCAAAAAGATGGAGTATCTTAAAACTCATCTAGAAGGTGAACCAATGGCATTAATACAACATCTGACCATTTCTAGTGTCAATTACTTATGTGCATGGGAGACATTAAAGGCACGATATGATAATGAGAGAAAAATCGTAACGATGCATTTAGATAAAATGTTCAAGGCTGGTCATCAAGGAACGCAGTCACCAGCGAACTCCGTCAAATCCATATTGGATGCTACTAAAGAAGGATTATCTGCGATCAATAACATGGGTCTCGAAACCAAATCATGGGATCCTATTATTGTCCACCTAATAACAAGAGCATTGGATCAAGAAAGTAGAACACTATTTGAGCAAGGTCTAGAACAGCCAAATAAAATGCTTGGCTAGAAAATATCAGGCATTGGATATACTAGCTTCCACAAGGCAAAAGCAGCATAAGGCTTCAGATGAAACAAGGAACGTGATGAGAACCTTTCACGTGTCAGCAAAATCAACCTGTGTATTTTGCCAAGGTGAACATAATATAATATGCTTGCCGGAAGTTCATGGGATGGAATGCGAAGGAGCGGAGTGAACAAGTAAAGGCAGCAAAACTATGCGTAAATTGTTTGCAACATGACAAACAAATTCCATGCAAGAGCAAAAATAAGTGCAAGCAATGCAACAGGAAACATAATTCCTTACTGCATTTTGAACGGGCGGAAGCACGACAATCGGAACAAACCCGGGCTGACGTACACATTCAAACCAATCATGGTCATCAGAGGCAAAACATCCTGCTTGCTACAGAAATTGTTAGGGCACGCGGTGCTTCTGAACATGGTCAATGCACTGAGCTTTGAGCACTTATTGATCAAGGGTCACAAGCCACCCTAATAACGGAAGCTGTCGCCCAAACCTTGCGACTAAGGAAGCAGAAGGTTCACGTTGAAGTAAGCGGTCTGGGAGCTACTGATGCAGGAACAGCGCTAAATAAGGTAGAGCTAACAATCTTACCGAGATTCTCATCCGACTTCGAAATTAAGGTAGAAGCTCTTGTTTTACCAAAACTAACAAGAACTCTACCAGATAAGGAAGCAGATAATATGATGGATCACCAGTTTGGATCCATAAAACTAGCAGATCCAACGTTCAACATTCCAGGAGGAATCGACCTAATCATAGGAGCAGACTTTTATGGAGACGTAATTCTTAACGGTTTGAAAAGAGGAAATAGAAACTCCCTTATAGCACAGAATTCCCAACTAGGATGGCTTATTTCCGGTCGAACATCAACTCAACGAAATGATAAAATCAAAATCAATGGTCTTACCGTCCAAACATCATTAGATAAACAACTTGAAAGATTTTGGGACATTGAAGAACTTTCTTTACAAGGCCACCAGACAAGTGATCAGGAGTGCGAAGATTTTTATCAGGAATCTCATTTTCGTGATAAAGATGGCAGATATGTAGTTAAAATTCCATTTAAAAGGGACGCGATGGATCATGAAGAGAAACTGGGTGAATCCAAAAACAGAGCAATAGCTAGCTTGCTACAGCTCGGAAAGAAGTTCAACACCAACAAGGAATTAAAGGCTGATTACATAAAGGTGATGAATGAGTTCCTCCAACTTGGACACATGGTAGAAATCTCAAATATGGAACAGTTAAACAATAAGTGTTACTACTTACCTCATCATGCAGTGTTTAAACCTGACAGTAGCACTACCAAATTACGTGTAGTGTTTGATGGATCAGCAAAATTGTCAACTGGAGTGAGCCTAAATCAATTGATGGCAGTGGGCCCCAGGCTGCAAGCCGATATTACAACAATTATAATGCGATGGAGAGCTCACAAGTACGTCTTCACCGCAGACATTGAAAAAATGTACAGGCAGATACGGATCAACAGTGAACACCAAGACTACCAACGCATTCTATGGAGAACTGAACCAAGTGACCGAATAAGGGAATACAAACTTACAACAGTGACGTATGAAACTGCATCAGCACCATACCTAGCTGTAAGAACCTTACAACAACTAGCTACCGATGAAAAACAAGAGCATCCGAAGGCAGCGGAGATTGTGAAAAATGATTTATACGTAGACGATGTGATGACTGGAGGTGATACATTAAGGGAATGTAAGGAAGCACAACAACAACTAGCTAAGTTACTAAGTAGTGGTGGATTTCATCTTCGAAAATAGGCAGCAAACCATTCTTCGCTCTTAAAATCAATATCGGATGCACACAACCAACCTGAAGTTAAGTTTGATAACGAAGAAACCATTAAAACTTTGGGAATGCATTGGAATCCCTTAGATGACACATTCCAGTTTAAGGTCCACATAACAACGTCCTTACAAGAAAGCAATGGATCCACCAAACGTGTCACACTATCGGAGATAGCTCGTCTTTTCGAACCATTAGGATGGCTGAAGCCAATAACCATCACGGCCAAGGAACTTATGCAGCGGATTTGGAAGGCAGGCATTGATTGGGATGATCAGCTAACAGATGAATTACAACAATGTTGGGATCGGTTCAGACATGAACTTCCGCATGCTGAGTCCATTAAAATTCCAAGATGGATGGCTACCAAAAGACGTCAGAAATTCAAGTTATGTACATGGATTTTGTGATGCATTTGAAGGCGCTTACGCAGCCGTGGTATATGCAAGAACACCCACGTCCAATTCAAAATATGTAACCACATTGTTGACATCTAAAACAAAGGTGGCACCTATCAAAACCAAACTAACTACTCGAATTATGAGGGGCACATTTATTATCAAAACTCCTCAAGGAAGTGCAGCTAATATTTGGGGCTCAGATCAATAAGGTGTTCGCATGGACAGATTCGACAATCGTGCTCTCATGGATAAGAAAAAATGAATCCAACGAAAAAGCATTCATTGCCAACAGAGTATATCAAATTCGAGAGAACCTACATTCAGATTTTTGGAGGCACGTCAGATCGGCAGACAACCCAGCAGATTGTGCATCAAGAGGTTTAACTCCAGCACAATTGAAACATCATTCACTTTGGTGGAATAAACCAAAACTGGCTTAAGGATAGCATGGAGTACTGACCTATACAGTCAGAAATCGAGCATGTACGATCACCAAGTGAGATCATTGAACGAACAGTTGTGTTAACGTCGGTCATAAGGACTGTTTGGGCAGTAATTTGCGGCTGTTCTGTCGCTTTATGGTGGGGCGAATTATCTCACCCAATTTTCGTCACTTGCACTTTTAAAGAATTAAAAGAAAACCACGATATAACATTTTTGATAAATTTTTATTTCTTTTAGGAAGGCGGCCACATGCCGTGCTGCTTGTTCGAGATGTAGAAAAAGAATGAATAAAAAAATGGTCGACCACACTCTTGTTAGAATGCCGGAAATTCTCGTTGAGCTGAAGTTGGTTGGGGTTCGCCATGTATCAAACGCATGTAAAAAGAAATTGTACTAAACGTACTAGATTATTATTTTATTATTATTAGCTGCTGATAGATGGTGTTAACATTACCGGCCCCCTTGGCGTAATGCCAATAAATTTACAATGATGATATCTTATAAATAATTTTAGGTAGAATAAGTAGTATCCCAAGTTCAGTGCTTATTGAGAAAAATATTACTTAATTATTAATTCACAAAAATTTCAAGTTAAAATACCTTGCTATTCATTTAAAATGCTGCATGAGAGTTTATAGATACTCCATCTAAAGATAGTAAAAGAAAACAAGTATTTTTTTTTTTTTTTTTAGTTAGGAAGAATCACATCTTATTGCTTACGTAAAATACAAAGCTTTGTAATTGGGCGAGTTATCTCGCCATTCGCGGTTTTTAATGTCGCAACTCTTACTTTCCCATCTGCGCCCGGATTAATGCTTACTACGCGGCCTAATCGCCATTCATTGGACGGTACGTTTTCTTGCCTAACAACGACCAAGTCGTCTATTTTCACATTCTCCTTCGGGAATTGCCATTTATGGCGTTTATGGAGTTCCGTCAGATACTCTTCCTTCCACCGTCGACAAAACTGCTGTTGCTGAAATTTTATTTTTTCCCATCGATTTATAAGGGACAGAGAGCTTTCGTTGCTATCCAATTCCGGAAATGTTAGCAGTGGACAACCCAGAAGGAAATGACCTGGTGTTAATGCGAGCAGGTCAGACGGGTCATTCGACATCGGTGAAATGGGACGCGAATTGAGGCACGCCTCGATCCTAGCTAAAACCTAGCCTAGGGATCCAGAAGGTCTGTCGAGAGCGTTTCGCCATGAATCGTAATTTCATGTATGAACTGTATGAGTAGACGAGCCAACTGAGATGAGTAGGGGACTATTATTGGGTGCCGTTCATTGAACGAGAGTTCGGAATAGGAAAGTCTTCCATTGACACGTAAAAGTTGATCCGAATCGAGAAAGGGGTTAAGGGATAAAATATAACTTTTCGTGGGAATGGCTTGGCCTTTGATTAAGGCGCTATATTCCGCAGGAAAGTACCGTTTCTGGGCGAGGATTAATAGACGCCTTTTCACAAAATTTATTTCTACCTGAGTAATATGACCAAGATCGTGAGTAAAGACAACATTGTTCGTTTTTGCGGCTCGGTGAAAAAACCGAAAGAGATAAGTTAAAACCCGCATAGCTCGCGGAAGGGAGGAGAACCTTTCTAGAATATCGTCGGGATTTTGCAGTACCATAAATGAAGAAACGACTTTTGCTTCCATTTGCTCGCAGGGCGGTATCTCTGGAAGGTTTTCCGGCCACTGCGTTTGTGGTTCTCGTAACCAGGATGGGCCAGTCCACCAAAGAGGGTTCGCCTTCAATTCACTCGGGCTAAGTCCTCGTGTGGCAAGGTCAGCGGGGTTATCGTCTGACTTGACATGTCCCCAATTGGCGTTACCTACATTATCGAGAATTTCGCTCGTTCGATTGGCGACAAAAGTTTTCCAAGCGCTTGGATGCTTTCTCAACCACGCAAGTACAATGGCGGAATCTGTCCATAAAAATATTTGAGGCGAGCTAACTGGAAAAATCGGAAGGTATACTTTAATCATTCTAGAAAGGAGTAAGGCGCCGCAAAGCTCCAAACGGGGCAGAGACACGGGTTTAATGGGTGCCACCTTGGATTTCGCACAGACCAGCCTACAACTCACAGTTCCATCTGCGGCTAAAATGCGCACAAATAAGGCTGTGGCATAAGCTTTCTCCGATGAATCACAAAACCCATGAAATTGTATTTGTGAGGAGGGAGAATAGTCAACCCAGCGAGGTATTTGGATCAATTCGATATCTTCGAATGCTTCGACGAAAGATTTCCATTTGGAAAAACTGCCGCTCTGGATGCTCTCGTCCCACTGGGTCTGATCTACCCAAATACTCTGCATCAATATCTTTGCAGTGACTAGTACAGGTGCTAGCCATCCCGCAGGATCGAAGAGCTGAGCAATTTGAGAGAAAACCTCTCTTTTGGTCGGGGTTGATGAGAGCTGAATCGCAGGGGCATGGAAGTAAAAATAATCTCCCTTGGCATTCCATCGCACTCCCAGCATTTTTATCTTGCTGTCCTTGTCCAATTTTAGAAAATGTTCATTTAGCACATGGTTCGGTGGAAGGCGATCTAACAGAGCTGGCGAATTTGATGTCCACTTACGTAATGGAAACCCTGCTGACTCGAGCAACTCGATCAGCTCGGCTTGGGCTCTTTTAGCCGTGGAGAGGTCATGAGCTCCAGAGAGCACATCGTCGACGTAGCATTCGGACTCTAGAATTTGTGCAGCAAGAGGATAACTAGCCTTTTGATCCTCTGCCAAATGTAAAAGCGTGCGAATGGCTAAGTAGGGAGCACAATTCACCCCAAAGGTAACAGTTAGCAACTCATAATCTTCGATGACCTGACTGGATGCCCTACGAAACAAGATTCGTTGAAGAGATGTATCGTCCGGATGGACCAGGATTTGTCTATACATTTTTTCGATATCGGCATTGAATACGAATTTATAAAATCTCCACCGAATGATAAGAGTAGTAAGATCGCATTGTAGTGTTGGCCCTGGGTACAATAAGTCGTTTAAGCTGACTCCGCTAGAGGAGGCCCTCGAAGCGTTAAACACCACGCGGACTTTCGTTGAAGCACTCTCCGGCTTCAGGACCGCATGATGGGGAAGATAAAACGATGAAGCAATTCCGTCCCTGATCACTTCGAATTGAGGGACCTTGCGCATATGACCCATCGTGATATATTCATTCAAGACGTTTGAATATTGGAATCGTAACTCTGGACTTCGAATCATATTCGCTTCCGTACGTAGAAATTGCTTTAGAGCTATTGATCGAGATAGCCCTAGTGGTCCCGATGCCTGATTGGGTTTAAAGGGAAGTCTGACTACATATCTTCCATCCGGTCGTCTGTAAGTCGTTGACGCAAATAGATTCTCGCAAAATTGATCTTCTTTGGATACAATAGGTTTATTCCCTTGGAGTTCCTCTAGCTCCCAAAATTTCCTTAGCTGATCATCTAAGGCGTTTGGGTTCTGGTCCACCACGAAGGTGCTGAACACGTTGACAGATGCCGGCATGGGACCTGAGATGATCCAACCGAACATCGTGTTTTGTGCCACCAGGGAATTCGCAATGGATCGCACCCCATTTCGAAGGATAGCAGGGTAGAGATCTGCTCCTATAAGCATATCTACCTTAGAAGATATATGGAAAGTAGGATCAGCTAGCACGAGACCATTAGTGAGTGTGGAGTCAACACAAGAAAACGAAGCGTGTGGTAAATTGTTTGTGACATTTCTCAGAACGATAGCCTGCGCAGATATAGGAGCCTTCGGATTTTCCTTATTGTGCCGGCATTGGCTGAATTAATGCTGGAAATCGATACATTGGTTGGATAGATGGGAAGATTCAAACGCTTCTGCACAGCCTCTGAGATATATGAGACTTCAGACCCTGGATCAATAAGTGCACGGACACAATGTGTTGTTTCCTGACCTACAGTTGTAACCAGGGCTGTAGCCAATAGTACTCGTCTTTCAGTAGACGCAAAATGGGTTCGACTTGTCGTCTGCCGAAC
Source organism: Cheilosia vernalis (assembly GCA_949126925.1). Lineage (NCBI taxonomy): Eukaryota > Metazoa > Arthropoda > Insecta > Diptera > Syrphidae > Cheilosia > Cheilosia vernalis. The sequence goes on from OX421358.1 coordinate 51,597,498, forward strand.
AAATGCCGATGAAGTGGACTGTAGCATTGAAGCGTGATATTGTTCAGTGGCAAATGGAGCTCCTGAAGTACTCGGTAGCGGAGTGACATTCGGAGCTGACGACCCAGCCGAGGCGGTACCCAGCGGATTGGTACTGAAGTGGAGTAATGAGTGATGGCGTTGCTTGCAAGTATTGCAAGTGAATTTGCTACTACACGTCTGAGTTGAGTGCTTAGCGGAAAGGCAATTTTCGCAAATATTCTTCTGGTGAACCATCTCAAGTCTAGCAGGTATGCCCATGTTTAAGAACTGAGAGCAGCTACGAATCGAATGCTTGCCTGAACAAAGTTCACACTTGAATTCCTTCGCTTTAGAATGGAAAGAATTCACTCGGTTCTTATTGGCAGAACCCTTTCCAGAGGGTTGTGATCGTTTTTCAAAAGCAGAATTGGACCTTGAACTCACATCAGAAATAGTTTCTAGTACCTGATATCGAAAACTAAGAAACTGATCCATTTGACTCCAAGTTGGAATGGCGGTAGGATCCTTTAATGACTGTTCCCAAAGCGAGAGGGTTGTCGGTGGTAATCGGTTTGAGCATGAATAGACGAGAATAGGGTCCCAGCTGTCAACCGAGATACCGTGGGCTTTCAGTGCTGCAATGCTATCGTTAATTTGGCGCTGCAAAGTTTTGATCCCTAAAGCGGACTCTTGGGGACAAAATTTAAGATTCAGCAGACATTTGACCTAATTGTTAATCAATATGCGTTTGTTTTCATACGTGGATCGCAAAGCCTCCCAGGCCAATTCAAAGCTTGGATTGGTTAGCGGAAACTTGCTAACTATACTGAACGCTTCACCCTTTGTTTTGGATCTTAGATGAAAAAGTTTCTCTACAGCCCCTAACTTGGGATGTTTGATATAAATTGCCTCAAACATGTCTCTGAATGCTGGCCATGAGAGATAATCTCCATGAAATATTTCGGTGTCACAAGGTGGCAGTTTAATACAGTGAGAAACGGTCTCTGGTAGAAACGGAGGAATATCAATATCGATAAGTTCCGGTTTATGCGGAGGCAATGGTATCGGCTTTGGAATGGGCTCCATCACCCGTTTGAGGCTGCTTTCGTAAGCTAATAACGTTCCGAAGCAGGCTATGTATGTTTTGTTGGACAACTTATATTTCGATTCGAAGGTTTCGGAATCAAAATCGTCATCGCTTCCCAAACGGATACAATCGGCATTGCCTTTACTTCCGCCCACAGATCTTTGAGCTCAATCTTACGAGCTATAAGTGTGTTGATCGTATGCTTAGCCTCTGGAATCTCTTTCAATGCGGCAGCGTATTTGACCAATTGGTCAGCCGCATGAATAAAATCGCCTAAAACTGTAGCCGTTTTGATTGCAGGCGCCATTTTAATCATTTATAAAGGAACAAGAAAAGAAAGCTTTACCCCTAGCAAATGGGACACGTACGAAAGGAAAACTCCGTTGCGTGCTGATCGTAATGACAAAGAAAGAATTTAAGCCACCAATGTATAAAACCCCAGAGAAATCACACGACTAATCAGCCGAAGCTATTTCAGAACCTGTATCTATACCGTAAGTGAAGAAAGCGTTAAGGCCCGAGAGAAAATTTAAAAAAAACTTTAGAATTGTTGCTTCACCAACTAATAAAAACCAGCAAGCAGTTGAGTGAAGGTGACATAAAGGGAAAGCACGTGATACTATAACTGTATCATATACGACGTCCCGTACTGTCAAAGGCAACTCCCGAAGAGGAAAAAAAAATAAACGGTTATAACGGTCGAAACTGGATCGTGAGACCTGGTTAATTAATGTAGCACTTGTGACTCAAGCATGTATTAAAACGCGAAACCGCATTAATTAAAAAAGAGGCGCGATGAAAAAGTAAGTATTACCCCGTATCAATTTAAAATAAAATATAGTGCCTTTTCTTTTCAGAAGAAACAAGCATGGCAACACTTTTCAATTTTGCGCACAAAAAACTACTCGTGAACTAATGAACAACGCACGGCAACACTGCGCTGATTTACTCGCACCCAATAAAGAATATGAACGTATGGGTGACACACGAGAAGGAAAAACGATAAAATGCAATTTCACCCTTGTACACTCTTATGTACATATAAATATGTAATATGTTATGTAAAACTTTTTTTGATTTAAAATGAATAGCTTAGTATGTACATTATTTGATTATGATTGATTTAGTCAAATAGATCTACTTTATGCACTGAATGGATACATACCTTTGTAATTTTTTTTTCCTTGATGAAATGGCTGTGGTTGCCGATTTTACGGTGAGATGGCGACGCAGTGGATGATGATTGATGATTCTTCTTAACGCAGCATGCGTTTGGTGAAATGGCGACGCAGTGGCGGTGATTCATCTTAACGCAGCATGCGTTTGGTGAAATGGCGACGCAGTGGCGGTGATTCTTCTTAACGCAGCATGCGTTTGGTGAAATGGCGACGCAGCGGCGGTGAGGTTTTTCTTTTTTTTTGTGCGGTGGATGAAAAATTCTGGTATTTTTCGTGGCTTGCCGTGGAGGGGGTGTTGAAGGCAGCGCTGAGTTGGGGCTGCTGGCTGGCTTCTTGATGACGACGATGTGATGGCGACGACGGCGCAACGCTAGAGCTCGTGCGATCCGGCTCGAAGGACCAATGTTTGGGCAGTAATTTGCGGCTGTTCTGTCGCTTTATGGTGGGGCGAATTATCTCACCCAATTTTCGTCACTTGCACTTTTAAAGAATTAAAAGAAAACCACGATATAACATTTTTGATAAATTTTTATTTCTTTTAGGAAGGCGGCCACATGCCGTGCTGCTTGTTCGAGATGTAGAAAAAGAATGAATAAAAAAATGGTCGACCACACTCTTGTTAGAATGCCGGAAATTCTCGTAGCCTAGAGCTGAAGTTGGTTGGGGTTCGCCATGTATCAAACGCATGTAAAAAGAAATTGTACTAAACGTACTAGATTATAATTTTATTATTATTAGCTGCTGATAGATGGCGTTAACAAGGACAGACACCATTTTGCAAAAATTTTCTTCTTACACAAGGCTGATCCGAACTATGGCCTACTGTAAACGATTTGTGTTCAACATTAAACACAATAAGAAGGACAGGCGAACAGGAGAGCTCACACTAGAAGAAATTAAGGAGACAACCAAGCGAATAGTTCATTTGGTGCAACTAGAGGCATTTCCAAGGGAAATTAAAAAAATGGAGATGACATCCCCAAAAAGAGCAAGCTACTTTCGCTAAATCCTCATCTCATCTGGACGATGACAACATGTTAGTTGTTGGAGGGCGACTAGAGCACGCCAGCATAACTCATAACGAGAAACACCCTTATATTTTACCATACGGTAGCATTTTTACCAAACTACTGGCAGATTATGTACACAAGAAAATACTTCACGGCGGTATCAATCTGATGATGGCCACAATGAGACAGTCATATTGGATCCCTCATGCTAAACGATTAGCCGGGAAAATAGTTCATTACTGCATCCGATGCTATCGTTTTAATGCGTCACCCAAACATCAATTAATGGGAATGCTGCCATCCCCAAGGGTAACACCATCCAGGCCATTTACGCGCTCTGGAGTAGACTATGCCGGGCCATTGACAATTAAAATGTCAAAGGGAAGAGGAGCTCGGACTACAAAGGGCTACATAGCTATATTTGTGTGTTTAGTTACAAAGGCTATTCATATTGAGCTTGTTAGCGACCTATCATCGGAAGCCTTTCTCGCAGCTGTGAGGCGTTTCATATCAAGGAGGGGCTTACCATGTCACATATATAGTGACAATGGAACAACTTTCGTCGGATCCAATAAGGAACTTAAGTGGCTTCGAATACTCACCATTAATCAAGCTGAGAAAGATGCCTCAACAAAATTAGTTATGAATGGAATACAGTGGCACTTTATACCACCAGCAGCACCACACTTCGGCGGACTGTGGGAAGCTGAAGTTAAGTCAATTAAATATCACCTCAAAAGAATAATTGGTGATACCAAGCTTACCTTTGAAGAACTATCCACTCTTCTAACGCAGATAGAGGCATGCCTTAACTCTCGACCGCTGGTAAAAGTAAGCTATGACATAGAAGATAATCCAATTCTCACTCCTGGTCCCAATAAGGTGGCTTTTGTTTACCAGTTTGGTTATGATTGTTCTTGAACAGGGTAACACTTCGACAGTGAACGAAGAACTTGATCCCGTAAAGGTTATCACATTTAAAAACCGCACAGGAATTTACTTACAAGTGACTTTACAATAATCATCTATTACAATATGACCAATTGTTGGAGAGAATTTGAATGATTACAAGATCTTGTGAAGGAGTCACTCTTTTGTAAAACTAGGTCTGATGACGTTTTGACTCAAAACATAGTCCATCAATTTAACCATCAGTTAACGATAATAGAAAGCAACAATGACTTACTGCATACCCAAGGAGCTGGAAACTCAAGAAGGACTAGAACAAAACGATCTCCTTTCGACTTTGTTGGTACCGTGGCAAACAAGCTTTTTGGTGTACTAGATGAGTCATGCTGAACACTATGAGCAACAAATTTAGCAAACACGAACAAATGAGAATCACTTACTTGAGTTGATAAAAAATCAGACGTCAGTAGCGGAGGCAACCAACAATATATTACAGAAAAACACTGAAGCCATAACAGCACAACTGCAAGCGTTCCAAACCGACCTTGAGAATCTTAAGAAAATGACATCCAAGTCGATCAACCGAAGCAAAACAGACATTCTTAGCAATGTCAACATACGCAACTTTAGCAATGTTAAATTATCAGCAAATGCAGACTTCTCTATTAAACGTTTTGACAGATATTCATCAAGCCAAAGTTAGCCCCCTGGTGATAACACCAGACCAATTGAGATCACATCTAACGTTAATAAGGAGCCACTTGCCCCCACAGTTGTCTATAACAGGAGACGAAACACACTCGAGCTTGCTAGGGCTATACAAAATGTTCACAGCAAGAGCGAGAATTACTGACCAGAATGTTATATTCGATTAAAGAGTGCCGTTAGTAAATACAGAAGACTTTGATCTAATCAAGGTCACACCCGTTCCAACTCCCCATAACAATGAATATGTTTTTATTGAACCATCACTGGATTATTTAATAGTTAACATATTGCGAGAAGCCTACTACAGACTGACAAAAGAAGAGCTCGCGCAATGCACAAGAACCAGTGAAAAATATTTGTGCAAGCAGCAGCATCCGATGTTTAATCGCCGCTCCAACATCAGCAAATGTGAAATGGATCTACTGACGCCTGAGAAGGAATTGCCATCACACTGTAAATTGCGGAGCATCAAACCATCTCCTGTATGGATTCAACTCAATAACGGCAACAGCTGGATTTTCGTCTCGGTCAGATTGTATACCTTTAACGTTATTTGTGGCAGACAGATCTTGGAGATATCATTGAAAAACGACGGGATACTGACACTACAACCAAATTGTATCCTTAAATACGATTCGATGACTATCACATCATATAGCAGTAGTTCCAGTAACATCAACGCAGCATTCATTCCATTGGCAAACTTGACAGAGCTGTTGTCTGACAGTCCTAGGAATATATCCAAACCACTAGTTATCCCACACGTCATACTTAAATCAGACAATGGAGACATCAAAATTCTAAGCAGATGGATAACGGATATCAAGAATAAGGAGCATTTATCCGATATTGCAGCAGTACATCCGATTCATCGAAGTCTTAAGTTTCAGCTGTGTAAACGAGCGCCTCGCGACAATCCGCATCAAGGCGAAATTCGCCAACATTAGCCTTATATGCGCCCATGCCCCCACGGAGGAGAAAGACGACGACACCATAGATGGGTTCTACGAGCTCTAAGACAAGACATACGAGCAGTGCCCTAACTATGACATTAAAATTGTCCTAGGTGATTTTAATGCAATGATAGGAAGAGAGTGCATCTTTGGTAGTACCGTCGGAAGGTACAGCCTACGCGACACAACCTCCGATAACGGATATAGGCTGATCGACTTCGCGGCGGGGCGAAATGGTGTCATAGCAAGTACGCGATTCCCGCATCTCGATATTCATAAGGGCACATGGAGATCTCCTGATCAATTAAACGTTAACCAGATTGACCACATTGCGATCGACGCAAGGCACTCCTCCAGTATTATGGATGTCCGAACGTTCCGAGGGGCCAACATTGACTCGGACCACTACCTTGTTGTAGCCAAGGTACGCCTTCGGATATCCCGAACACCGCCAAGACAAGTAAATACTGTGAGGAAGTTTGACGTCGGACGTCTTAAATCGCAAGAGGTCGACAGATCCTTCTCCGATCGAGTATCTCTTAATCTCTCAAGAGGTTCTACGCAGCCAGCATCAAGCATTGAATACCAGTGGCAACATTGCCAAAAAGCCATCAGAGACGCCGCCTCTGATGTGCTTGGTTTCACTCGACCACCACAACGAAACCCCTGGTTCGACGACGAGTGCCGGCAAGCACATGCAGCGAAACAAGAGGCATACAAGGCGGCGCTGCAAAGAAGGACCAGAGCTGCTCGTGAGCTCTATGCGCAGAAAAGAAGAGACGAACACCGCCTTCTTAGGAGAAAAAAGAAAGAGCACGAGAAGTGCGCGATCGAGGAAATAGAGAGATGCTATAGCAGGAATGAGGTTCGGAAGTTTTACCAGAGGGTAAAAAGAACCTGCCAAGGCTACAGAGCCCGAACCGAAGCCTGCAAGGACGAACAAGGGAACATCATAACAGAATCGCAGTCGATGCTGAGGATATGGAAGAACTACTTCTGCAGACTGTTTAATGGCGATGACGAACCAATTACCGCTGTCAGGCAGAATGAACCATTCAACCTGGACGATGAAGACCAACAATTCCGTCCACCCGACCTGGACGAAGTGAAGATAGCCATATCTAAGCTTAAGTCCAACAAAGCCGCTGGAGCAGATGGCCTAACGGCAGAGCTATTCAAAGCGGCAGACGATGACTTGGTTAGGAGCATGCACCAATTCATCTGTAAAATATGGTCGGAGGAAAGTATGCCCGATGAGTGGAACCTCAGCATTGTTTGCCCGATCCTCAAGAAAGGAGACCCTCAGAATTGCGCCAACTACAGAGGTATTAGTCTTCTTAATATCGCTTACAAGATCGTATCTGACGTGTTGTGTGCACGCCTGAAACCTTTCGTCAACAACCTGATTGGTCCTTAAGGATGAAGACAAGGCGATGCGCTGTCATGTGACTTCTTCAACATCATTCTTGAAAGAATAGTGCAAAACTCAAACGCCAACACCAGAGGCACTATCTTTCAAAAGTCCGTCCAGTTACTCGCATACGCCGATGACATTGACATAATCGGCAGAAAGCAGCGTGATGTCACCGGCGCGTTCGTGAGTATTGAGACGGAAGCGGTGAAAATGGGTTTGGCGCTCAATGAGGGCAAGACAAAGTATATGCTGTCATCAAGAAAGGACACCCAACACCGACGTCTTGGTCAGAATATGTCAATAGACAGATATAACTTTGAGGTGGTAAAGGACTTTGTCTACCTAGGCTCCGCTATGAACTCAGTCAATGACACCAGCGCTGAGATTAAACGAAGAATAACTCTTGCCAATCGCTGTTTCTTTGGGCTAAGAAAGCAATTGAGTAGCAAAGCCCTCTCTCGAACAACTAAAGTGACCCTCTATAAGACCTTAATCATCCCAGTCCTGCTTTATGGTGCAGAGGCATGGACTCTATCAAAAGCGGATGAGGTTACTCTTGGTTGCTTCGAGAGGAAAATTCTTCGAGTAATTTTCGGTCCCGTCTGCATTGACGGTGAATGGAGGAGGAGATACAACGACGAATTGTACGGGCTGTACAGCGACATCGACCAAGCCAGAAGAGTGAAGGTCCAACGACTGCGGTGGCTGGGTCATGTAGAGCGAATGGACGTGAATGCTCCAGCCCCGAAGATCTTCGAATCCACACCCGAGGGACGGCGCAGTAGAGGAAGACCGCGACTCAGGTGGCGCACGCACGTGGAAAGGGACCTTAACCAACTTAGCGTGCGAAACTGGAGACAGCTGGCCAAAGATCGTGCTGGCTGGAGACGCTTGTTGGTTGAGGCCCAGGTCCACCCCGGACTGTAGCGCCACCTTAAGTAAGTATAAGATCAAGAGAAATATCCAGATAGATGTCCAAGCTCAAGAACTACCACCAATACCTGCAACACGGCGTTTTTCGGCTGCAGATTTCGCTATGACGTAAAGGGCGTCCCCAGCATGTCAGGTTGACGACACCAGACAGCGTTATCTTTTTACTCTATTTTTAATAACTTGTAAAATTTCATTTCGGTTCTCAGCATGGTCAGCAGAATAAAGATTCTCACGATTCATCGCTGGCTCACCTGGTAATTTAAGTTGTATATATTTTAACCTAACGTAAGCAATATTTAAGTATTTAAGGAGGAAGAATAAATAAAATTGTTTCATTCGTAAAGAAGAACTTGGAGAATTTTCATTAGACTTCCCCCCACCAGTGGTAAGGGGTCTTGCTACAAATTCTCTAATCTTTACAGGGCATGAGGCAAGCCAAGAAACTTCTGGGACAATACAACCGGAAAAGATTTCAAGCTTGCATCGGCATCAGCAAAAATAACCTTCGTATCCTAACGGGCTTCCTAACGGGGCACTGTAGACTCAGGGAACACCTCAGGAAACTGGGTATATCTGAAGAAGGTCACTGCAGATTCTGCGATGAGTCCAGTGAAATCCCAGAACACTTGCTGGGATCATGTGGGGCACTGACCCACAAAAGACTGAAATACTTGGGCAAGTACCAACTATCTGATGAGGAAATAAAGTCACTAGAGCCAGCTCTCATCCTTAGATTCTTAAAGGAAACTGGACTGGAGAGAGTGCTATAGGACGGATTTCTTCCGCCAAGGAGAAAGAAGGGTACTAAAACCTCTAAAATGATTTCGAAAGGAATTATACTATGAGGGGAACACTTTTGAGGGAACAAACCACTCTAAGGCGTAAGCAGGGGGTACAATAGACCAAAAGGTCGAAGTACAATAACCCCTCTCAAATAATAATAATAATAATACCTGCCCCATAGAGCATTCTACCCTTTCGCGAGATGTATCTGGAGCCCCAGAACGTGTGCTTCGCATTAAAATCGCCGCCAATAATGAAATTTGTTTGAGCGATCTAAGCAAGTTAGTATAATCACATTTTTCAAGCGCGGAACGCGGTGGATAGAAGAAAGATGAAATTCTAAGAGTACGCTGACTATTTTTTACTCGAATCGTGCCTAGTTGCATAGCTTCAAGCTCTATCTTCAGGTCTTCGTATTGTTCAATGCAGTCTTTAATAAACAATGATGATCCATCTCTCGCATTTCCCGATGGGTGACAAGCGTGGAAATAATTATAGCCTTTTATTTTTAAATTCGATCCCTTTTTCACGTGAGTTTCAGAAATCAAGCAAATGTCAATATCTTTCTCGCGTATGAATATTTCCATTTCGCCGAGTTTTTGTAAAAGCCCGTTTGCATTCCAAGTGCATTTTTTCATTGGTTTTTCATTCATGTTATTTTTGAAGCACGTTTTCCGTGAATTATTTTCGAGCTTGACCAAGCGATCGAGAATAATTTTGTTTATTTTGCATTGTTCTTCAAGTTTCTCGAGAATAACTGAGAAAACATGAGAAACAGGGTCTGGCGAAGTTTTAACGTTTTTCGCTCCTTCGAATGCCGCGGCCTGAGCGTAGGTCTGCACTCTGGCTGTCCGAGGGCCACTATTCGATGGCTTTCCTGATTGTAACTTTTCAGTAGCGTTTCTTTTGACAACAGAGGTCGAGGGCCTTTCTATTGTCTCTCTTTCTCTGATAATGCTACGCTTTTGAACCGAAGGTTTTATATTGCCTACAACCTCCTCGGCGGTCCTACGCTTTATCTTGGTAAGCGGCTTTGTTTTTTTATTTTGGGTTTTGAGTAGCGCATCTCTCCGTTTTTGCAACTCCTTAGCTACTTCACAGCCTCTATAATTTTCCGGGTGCTTTCCCTTATAATTAGCACAGGTAGCGGAGGATTGTTTATTTGCTCCACAGTCTTGGGAGAAATGACTTCCGGCGCATTTTATACATCGCGGCTCGTTTTTGCAATACATTTGCGTGTTATTGCATTCTTGGCAACGTTTGCACTGTGGAATTGTTTTCACATGGGCTCGATTTTTACCACAATATTAACTATAGTTTTAATTCGAGAGATATCTTCGATATTATCACACCTATCGAAGGTAAGCATAAAGAGCGGAAGTCCACGCCTTACCAGAATGTCCTTATCTTCTTCCGTTTTTTTGCTTCTCTTTCTTGATGATATTTACGGCATCAAGAATTTTAAACCCTTTGGAACGGAGGTCGTCTATAACCTCTTCTTTGGTGCATGAGGGGTGGATCTTCTCGGTATTTAGCTTTTGGGACACTGCCCGGTAGTCTTCGTGATTAACGACGTTAATTTTCCACGCATTATTCCTCAAAGATATTACCTTAAATTCCGATGTTATCGTTCCTTTAAGGAGGCTGTGGAACTTATTATACTCCGTTACCCCAACGACGTTTATTGGAGGCGGTGGACGAATTTGGCCTCGGAGTTGTTTTTCTTGCGGTACTTTACGCGTTTGTTCTCTTAGAGGCTCGACTTCAGGCGAAGATCCGGCTCTCCTTTTCTTACTAGGTCTTTTCTTAGGGACCCGATTCGTTTCGCGTGCTAGCTCTTCTTCGTCAGTGTGGTATTCCTGACTAGGCAAGCGTGGTGGAGTGCATTCGCGTTCTTTCTGAATATGAGTATTCCTCAGAACATTATTTTCTTCTTTTAACAATTCTATCTCTTTCTTCAGAGTTTGATAGAGTAGATCCATTTCCTTAAGCTTGATTCGGAGTGTTTTAATATCTTATCTCCTCAAAGAGTAGTGGAAGACCTAACTGCATATGGAAACTTTGTTCACTCCAAAAGAATATCACACCTCCAACGGAGCCGGGTTGACCACAACTCATTTTTTCGTCCCTAAAGTGCCATTCCGACCATCTCTTCACCAATCGTCCCCCAACAAAATTCCTCTTACTTTTTATTACCAGAATGTAAGAGGCCTTCGCTCCAAAACCAGTTCTGTTCTGCGCCAGTCTCATGCTCTTCCATTCGATATATATGCCCTAACCGAAACCAACCTAACCCCCGACATAAAGAGCCAAGAGTTATTTCCCCCTTCATTCAATGTCTTTCGTGACGACGAAATTCCTCGCCCCTCAAACAATTCTCCTTGTCGAGGCGTTCTTCTGGCCATCCACAATAGCCTTGACTCATCCCCTGTTGCTACTTCCTCATCTTCGAAACTTGACTTTGTGTCAATAAAAATAACACTCCCCCAGAGATCCCTGTACGTTATATGCTTCTATATTCTACCAGCCCAACCTATTGAATCGTACCAACTTGCCATCGACGCGATTGACAAATTAATCGACACATCTGACTCCCTTGACAATATCCTCATTTTCGGCGATTTTAATCTGCCTCAGCTGCACTGGTCTCCATCAGATGATGAATCTTTCTTCATAGCTTCAAATGCCAAATCAACTAAGGAATGCCTCTTCTTAGATAGCCTGACAGACTCTAGTCTATTTCAAGTTAGCGGGGTCTCAAACTTTATGGGTAGGCAATTAGACCTAATATTCACAACTGACCCCATTAATTCCTCAGTCTCACCTTGTACCCTTTCTCTATCTACTATTGATAACCTTCATCCCCCTCTTCTTCTTTCCTTTTTCCACAACTCTCCACCCCAGTCCAGTTCTTCCGCAGTCATCTCCTCTTACGACTTTCACAAAGCTAACTTCCAAAAAATTAATGCCTATCTCAGTAGATGCTCTTTCGACTTTGCCAATCTATCATTAAATGATGCTCTTTCCATGTTTTACAGAGAGCTATTTACCTCTATTTCTCTCTATGTTCCCTTTTCTCGACATAGAACTTCATTAAATTCCCCCCCGTGGTATAATCGAAGACTTCGTTCCTTACGTAACAAAAGAAATAAACTATGGACAGTATATCTCCGCACTGGTTCTTCTTCCGACTATTCCAATTATCTCGGTATTTATCTTAATTTTTCCCAGCTTTATAACTCTCTCTACCAACGCTATCTAAATGATGCACATACCAATCTAATAAACGACCCAAAGTCCTTTTTCCAATTCGTAAACTATAAAAAAAAATCGGACGGCTACCCCCTTCTCTTTCTTACGAAAATGTATCTTCCACCGACCCACTTACCATTGCCAACTTCTTTGCCACATATTTTAAGTTATCCTTTGCCGATGACTCCTTCTCACCAGATACCTTTTACTTCAACTACCTACCTCACTTCTCTATCGGTCCCTTTCTCTCTCATACTGTGGACCCTTCCCTTATTGAAAATAAGTTACAATTGCTTAATGACGAATTCTTACCCGGCCCAGACGGTCTTCCAGCCATATTCCTTAAGAAGTGTTCTTCCAATCTCTCGCTCCCACTTTCTGCTCTCTTTCATCTTTCTCTCTCAAATGGAGAATTTCCCCAGATTTGGAAAACCTCGTTCATTACACCGATACACAAAAAAGGCTCAAAAAGTGAAATTACTAATTACCGCCCAATAGCTAAACTCTCTCATATACCTAAACTTTTTGAAAGTATTGTATATGAAGTCTTAAGCTTTCGGACCAAGTCCCTTATTTCACCCTACCAACACGGTTTCCTGAAAGGTAGATCGACTACTACAAATCTCGTCGAATTTGTTTCCTTTGCCCTCTCATCCCTAGAGAATGGCAATGAAGTCGACGTCATCGCAACTGACTTCAGCAAGGCGTTTGATAAGATATCACATCAATTAATCCTCTTCAAATTGTCTGCCCTTGGCTTTGAACCTATATTGATAAAATGGATATCTTCCTACCTTGAAAACCGGTATTACAGCATTCGCTTTAGGTCCGTACTGTCGTCCTCCTTTTTAGCAACATCTGGAGTCCCACAAGGCAGCCATTTAGGTCCCCTTCTCTTCATCCTAGCGGTAAATGATCTTGAGAAGGTCATCAAACACTCATCTCTCTCTCTTTACGCAGATGATGCTAAAATCTTCAAAACCATCTCTTCACCTCAAGACTCCTGCCTCCTTCAAGAAGACCTTGACAGTTTTTCGACCTGGTGTCTCAAAAACTGCTTAGAACTCAACATCAACAAATGCCAATCCATTACCCTATCACGCAAGCGCAACAAGTCCCCTCCCCGACGTTACCTTCTCCATGGTCAACCAATTTCTCTCGTTCATTCTCTTCGCGACCTTGGCATATTGTATGACAGGGAGCTAAACTTTCATTCGCATATTGACGAAATAATTTGTAAGGCTAACTCATCACTCGGCTTTGTTAAACGTTGGTCTAAAGAATTCTCCGACCCTTACGTGACTAGATCTCTCTACATATCTTTAGTTCGCCCCCTCCTTGAATACGCTAGTCAAGTGTGGTCTCCTTTTCATAGAGTTCATGTAGACAGAATTGAGAACGTCCAACGTCGCTTTCTTCGATTCGCCCTTCGAGGTCTGCCTTGGGACGATCCTTTTATCTTGCCACCCTATATTGACCGGCTCAATCTCATTAACCTGAATACCCTAGAGGAACGCAGAGACGCTGCAGACATTCTTTTCATTTTTCGTCTTCTATCCGGCTCCGTCGACTGCGCCTCTCTTTACAACTCTATATTCTTCAACACTAACCCCCGTAATTTACGTTGCCCTCGGCTCTTTTACCCACCACACCATCGTACCTCATATGGCTCCAATGAACCGATATCCCGTATGCTGCGAAAGGTTAATTCCAACCTTTCAGTTTTCGATTTCAACCGCAGCGCTGCCCACCTGAAACACGATCTCCTTCACCACTCTCCTTATCTTTAAGTCTTTTCATGTCTTATTTTTTAGTGTCTTAGTTTTAAGCTGTTACTTTAAGCCTAAATGTTAATTTTAGCTTGTATTAAGCCAAATATATGGGGGTATTGCCCCCACTAAAATTAAATTAAAATTCCTCAAAGCTTATATCTTTCACTAAGTCCCGTTTTTCACGCGCTGGCGCTCCCGGCGGACTTCTTTTCCCGGGGTTGTTCGATCTTGATTGCAATAAGCGGCTCTCCCCAGAATCCGTAGAGCCGACCTGCTAAGAGGGTGGATTTTCCAGTATATCTGGACTGCCACCTGGGGTAATAAATCTTTTCGTTTTGTTCATTGCATTTTTTGTATACACTACACACTCGGTATACGGAGGTTGGATTTTAGTCGCCTCTTACGACAGCCATGCCTACCAAAAATGAAAAAAATGCAATGTACAAAACTAACAATATAACTTCCACAGATGGTACGCCAGGTAAACTGGTATCCACCCTCTTCGGAGGCCGGTTCCATGGATTCTGGGGGTAACCATTTATTGCTAAAAGATGACCCTTTCATAAAGAGTCGTAAATTGGTAAGAACATCACCATCCCAACCAACAAGAGAAAATTCTATATTGAAAGGTCATTACAAAAAAGCCTGTGAAGAAAGAGACAATTTTAAGCAAATCAATGACAAACTGGCAAGCGAAATTGAAAAATTAAAACTTGAGCTGCAGTTGCTTAAAGAACAGGTTAATAATAACAGTAAAAATGAGCAGATACCTAAAACTGTAGTGTACTCTACGGATGAAGAAGAACTGCAAATAGAGACAGAACCATCCCTTAGTAGGACAAAAAGGAGCAAAAAAAGGAAAATGAGCATGTCTACGGAGCTTTCACCACCAAAAGGGACCCAGTAAAGCTCAGAAAAGGTGAAAGATAAAGAAACCAAACCACTGAAGCTAAAAAAGCCTCCCCCAATTATTGTATTACGAAGTACGAAGGCTTATTGAATATCCTGGAGGAAAATAAAATAAGAGCTAATACTGCTCTCCTAAATAGCAATGATGTTAAAATTAATGTAGAGAACGAAGAATCCTACAGAAAATTGACAAAATTGTTAAACCAGAAAAAAGTTCAATGATATTCGTTTGAAAATAAACAAACAAGACCAACAAAGGTTGTTGCAAAGAAACTACACTACCTACTCATGCACACCTGAACGCATTGCGACTGACCTAAACAAGAAAAACTTTAAAATAGGTACTTGAAGTCGTTAACATTCTTTAGCACAAGAGTAAAACACCGCTCCCAATGTTTATGCTCACCTTTGAGCAAGATGTCGACATCAAGAAAATGTATGAAATAAAAGATACCTTAGGAATGAAAGTACAAATTCATCCTTTGCGGAAATCAAAGCTAGTTCCTCAATGTAAGAACTACCAAAAGCATGGTCACACTCTCAAATACTGCAGCTCAAACCCGAAATGCGTTAAATGTTCAGGAGATCACAATACAAAAGACTGCATAAAGGAAAAAAATGCAGTCCCTAAATGCGCTAATTGAAGCGAAAGCCACCCAGATAACTACAAAGGGTGTGTAGTAGCAAAAGAGCTACAGCAAGTAAAAGACAACAAGCAAAAGAAAATGCACAAGCCTGTCCAAAACGACGCAACCAAAAACGAAGAAAAACTAAATAAAAAGACTTGAGACCGAAATCTAGGCCCCAATAAATAAAAAATTGGATAGAGCTAAAGGAAATCTACCCGTAAGCGAAAATGAAAACTTAAGCCTCATAACCGGTCCAAAGAAAACATATGCACAGGTTGCTTCGAAAAACGTTGTAAAACTAGTCGAAAAACCCAAGCCTCTCAGCAACGTTATGGAAGGAATCATGTAAAGAATTCTTAACAGAATACCTACATCAGGAGGAGGGGCCGCAGTTATAATTATTAAGAAAGGTGTTAGCCAAGATGATGATGAAGAGTACCAGTCGTGTGAAATACAAGCCAAATCCGTTAACATAAAAACAAGCAGCGGCCAGATAACGGTAGCAGCGGCATATTCTTCTCCTAGCTACAGGCTGAAATAAACCAACTTTGAAAGTCTCTTCCGTAAATTCGGAAATAAATTCATAATAGGTGGAGATTTCAACGCTAAGAACATATCTTGGGGATCAAGATTAACGAATGCAAGAGGTAGAGAACTGCTTGAATCTATTAAAAAAAAATAGGAACAAAATCCCGGATGTTGTCGACTTCTTCTTAACTAAGAATATCTCCTCAAATACTACCCAAGTTAAAGAAGGGTCAGATCCTGACTCAGATCACTCACCTGTGCTGATTACAATTGGTAATAAAATTATAATGAAGGAACACAACCCACGTCTAGTAAACGAACTAACTGATTGGATATATTTCAGATATTTTATAGTTGAACGCATCGAACTATCCACAACAATTAAAAATTAATACTACAGAAGAATTAGAAAGTGAAGTACAGTTTTTCAACCTAGACATACAAAAGGCTGCATGGGCTGCAACGCCAGAATTAAATAGTACCTAAAGTAAAAAGAAACGTGTATCACAAAGAAGTTTACGACATTATACTGAAAAGAGACGAGCTCGCAAACGGTGGCAACTGTCAAGAGCTCCAAGTGAAAAAAATAGACTTAATAGCCTAAACAATAAGCTCAGAAAAGGAATAGCAGAATTTAAAAATGCATCGGTTGAAAGATACCTTTAAGCCATATGACGACAATGATAACTCCCAACAAACGGAAGAAATGTGCGAAGACGAGAGATCGATTCCAGCAGTAACCTCTAGGTAAATAGCCAAAGAAATAAAAGATAAGATCAACCAGAAAAAAGCCCCGGATTTGATCTTCTAACCGGTGAAATTCTGAAAAATTGCCTAAAAAAGGTATGAAAAAATTAGCATAGATAATAAATGCAGCGTTCAGACTAAGGTAAGTCCCACGTATGTGGAAGGTCGCGGAAGTTATTATGATACCTAAGCCGGGCAAATTGCCCAGTGAAGTAACGTAATATCGGCCGATATCTTTGCTGCCAATCCTGCTTAAGGTGTTCGAAAAAATTCTTCTAAAACGACTACATCCGATTTTTGAGGAAAATACACTGATCCCAAACCATCAGTTTGGATTCAGAAATAGGTACTCAACTAAAGATCAGGTCCACAGAATAACTGATATAATAGAAAAAGCTTTAGAGGAAAAAAAAAGGTTCTGCCATCTTCCTTGATGTAACAGAGGCTTTTGATAAAGTCTGGCATAAAGGATCATTCCGTAAGCTACAAAAACATCTTCTGGACAAATGACCCCGAACCCCAGTCATCCAACTCTCGCCGGAAACATGCGCGTGTACATGCGATCGCATTGCACCTAACACCCAAATCAGCAGTTACTACAGGCCGCAATTCCGAGGAAATCGCCGAAACAGCCTTCATCTACAGTATAAGTAACAGTAGTGAAGTGAACCCCAGTGACGTTAAATCCGTAACCCAAAGTATTTTTTCGAATAGAAAATCTCCACAAAAAGTGAACCAGTAGTGATCGTCGAAATTTTCTGCTATTAAGAAAGAACAACTCCCCTGGAATCCGGCCCCCGAGTACCGAGGAGGCAGTGTTCAACAGCCAGCCGCTCCAGCGATCAGTGTGCTATAAGCAGAAGATGTGGTACTTTATGAAAGCTAGTAATTAAGACTAAATTCATTTTTTTTCTATTCTTAACTGATAACAATTTGAAAAAATGTAATTTAAGAAAGTAATCAGATAATTTGAAATAATATAATTTAGAAAAAGTAAATAGACAATTTAAAATAATAAAATTTAAGAAAGTAATTGGACAACTTATAATAATAGAATTTAGGAAAGTAGTTATAGTAGATTAGTCATTATCCCGAATAGAAATCCCTTTAACCAATTTTATAAGATTTATTGATTCCTCGTCACATACTTTCCTTTTCTCTCTCTCTCCTTTTGCTTTTGTGAGTGCGGAATAAATAAAAATGGCAAACCCGAATAACCTCATTCGACCACCCGTGCTTAATATCCCACCAGTTGAAAATCATCCTCAACCAGACCCTCTACAGCCTCAGGCCCAAGCACGCCCTGTCATTCCGTCTGCCCAACTAATTAATACGATCATTAGCATCGTCCAATCAATACTTCACTCCAATCTCGATCCCCTCATTGCTCAGGACCAGCGTATAGAGCCTGAACACGGTAATGATCTCTCAGAACTAGATAAAATTCCGGACGTGGTAAGAAGCCTTCGTGAGTTCACAGGGAAACCTGGCGAATTCAGTTCCTGGAGAAAAAGCGTAGATCACGTCTACCAAATATATCAACCCTGGGGTTCCCTGAAGACCCCAGATATTACGGCATTATAAGTACGATCAGGAATAAAATTATCGGTGAGGCTCACCCCGTGTTGGAATCTTACAACACTCCATTAAATTGGAAAGCTATTTCGAAGTGCCTAATGTTACATTATGCGGACCAAAGAGATCTCAACACATTGGAGTACCAAATGTCATCCCTAGTACAACCCCCCCCCCCCCCCCCCCCCCTGACCAATTCTCACAAGAAGAGACAATCTAGCTCAATGTGACCAAGAATCCCAGGAATTCAGTGACATTAATTTTTTAGGTTAGCCGACTCTTCGCTGCCATATATCCAGTGCAAGACGAAGAGTGGACAAATACTTAACTTCCTAATAGATACAGGTTCGAGTAAGAACTATATTCAACCCAGTTTAATAACAAACCCCTTCCCAAATAATCAACAGTTTTTCGCCAAGTCTATCGCAGGAGACGTCAAAGTAACCCAACACACGTTTTTGAACCTTTTTGGTCAACCAGTAAAGCTTAAATTTTTCCTACTACCAACGCTAAAGTCATTCCATGGAATAATTGGAAATGATAGTCTTAAACAACTATCAGCTGTCATTCACACAAAAGACAATTTCATGACGATTCTTGATAAAGTTAAAGTTAAAATCAAACAACGCGAATCACAAGCAATAAATTCTCTGATCGTTAAAATAAACAGCATGTCGGAATCGCAAAGACGAGCCATAAGTGCTATCGTACACAAATTTCGCCCCTTGTTCTCAGAACCAAACGAAAAACTCACCTACACAACAAAAATTACAAGCGAAATACGCACACAGACCGACTCCCCGGTATACTCTCAATACTACCCGTATCCCGCATCGCTCAGAGATGAGGTAGATAAACAGGTCCAAAAGTTGTTAGAAGGCAACATAATCAAACCATCCCGCTCTCCATACAATTCCCCAGTGTGGATTGTTCCTAAGAAAGCCGACTCAAACGGGAATAAGGAATTTAGACTCGTAATTGATTATAGGAAATTAAATTCCGTAACAATCTCAGATCGCTATCCAATACCTGAGATTAACGAAGTTTTATCACAATTAGGACAAAGCAAATTCTTTACAGTCCTAGATCTGAAAAGTGGGTTTCACCAGATTCCACTCAAGGAATCGGATATGGAAAAAACCGCATTCTCGATCAACAATGGGAAGTTCGAGTTCACACGACCCCGATTCGGCTTAAAGAACGCACCATCCATCTTTCAGCGTGCGCTTGACGATATTTTGCGATCCTACATCGGCAAATTCTGCTACGTTTACATTGATGATATCATCATCTTTAGCAAAGACGAAAGCGATCATGTAAGACACGTAGAAAAGATATTCAGAACGTTAAGCGAAGCTAATATGAAGGTACAACTAGACAAATGCGATTTCTTTAAGGAAGAAGTCGAATTTTTGGGCCTCGCTTGACGATATTTTGCGATCCTACATCGGCAAATTCTGCAACGTTTACATTGATGATATCATGTTCTTTAGCAAAGACGAAAGCGATCATGTAAGACACGTAGAAAAGATATTCAGAACGTTAAGCGAAGCTAATATGAAGGTACAACTAGACAAATGCGATTTCATTGTATCATCTAAACTCTAAAGGATTATCAACAAACCCCGCAAAAGTTCAAGAAATAGTAAATTTTCCTGTTCCAAAAACTCTTAAAGAGCTAAGACCATTCTTAAGCTTATCAGGTTATTACCGTAGATTCGTGAAAGACTACGCAAAACTAGCCAAACCTTTAACAACTTTACTAAGAGTTGAAGAAGGGAGAATATCAAAGAACAAATTCACAAGAGTCCCAATAACACTCACAACAGATGCGATCTCAGCCTTTCAAAAAATTGAGAGCTCATTGGTCTCCAGGGACCTAATTCTTGTCTATCCAGACTACAAAAAAAGTTTCGAGTTAACCACTGACGCCTCTAATTTTGCTCTTGGCGCAGTACTATCGCAAGGTGATAGACCCATTATGTGCATTTCTAGATCGTTGAGCAAAACCGAAGAAGCCTATGCGGCTAACGAGAAGGAGATGCTCGCTATCGTATGGGCTTTGAATACATTAAGAAACTATTTGTATGGTACTGCACATGTCAAGATATTCACAGACCGCCAACCTCTTACGTATGCCCTGAGTAGTAAGAACAATAATTCCAAAATGAAACGCTGGAAAGCGATTTTAGAGGAATACAACTACGAGCTGAATTATAAGCCAGGAAAAAGTAATGTTGTCGCTGACCGCTTACCTCTCGCTTACCGAAAAGTTCCGAAGTCAACTCATTGATTATGACACAACATAGTGACGAAAGCTCGTCACACGATTTAATACCGGCCGTCGAAAGCCCAACAAATGTATATAAAAACCAATTAATGCTTTTTATCGGTAACAATGAAAACTATGAGTTCAAAATCCCCTTTTAATCATACCATAGGCACACCTTTACACAAAAAGAGTATACTGATGAAGACTTAACGTCTATCCTGAAACGATACCTCAACCCAAGTGTGATTAATGGAATCTACAACAGAACCTATTATGGGGAGAATCCAAGAAATTTACCCCTTTCACTTCAGATCATACAAAGCTAGATTCACACAAACTCAGGTTACAGACCTAACAGACGCAAACGAACAAGAAAACAGAATCCTTCAAGAACATAAGCGAGCCCACAGAAATAGCCAAGAAAACAAAAAGCAGTTACTAGAAAAATTTTACTTCCCACGGATGAAAGCTAAGATTCATAAATTGGTAGAACAATGCAAAACATGTAAAGAATAAAAATATGAACGCCCGCCATCCTAACAAGCCCGAATTACAAGCAGCCCCGCTACCCCGATTTTCAGGCGAAATAGTACATTTTGATATTTACTTTACAGACAGAAACCTTGTATTAACGGCCGTAGACGAGTTTTCCAAGTACGCCATGGTGCGTATTATCAAGTGAAAGGCTATCGAGGATATTAGAGAACCTCTAAGGCAACTTTTGTTCGCCTTCGGAGTACCAAAAATAGTAGTTTTCGATAATGAGAAATCATTTAATTCTGCTTCGATCTGCTTTATGATGCAGGATCAACTAAATATCGAAATTTATAAAACCCCACCATACACAAGCGCAGTGAATTGTCAAGTGAAGAGATTCCACTCCACTCTTTCGGAGATCATGCGTTGCCTGAAGTCAGAACGCAATCACAGATCCTTTACGGAACTTTTAGACCATGCTGTCTACGAGTACAACTACTCGATACATTCTACAATAAATAAAAAAAACAATAGAAGTATTTTTTGGAAGAACAGTAAGTACCGACCCAAAAGTGTACGAGGAAACTAGTAATGAAAACATTGAAAAACTTAGGAAAAAGCAGAATCAAGATATGATAACACACAATAAAAATAGGAAACCTATAAAAACCATGCAGATAACACTGACCCAAACATCCTTTTCATATCCCACCAAGTAACAGAACTCCGCAACCTAATAAACCATTTAAAACCAATAGTCAGGAAACGCAGATCATTAAGTTTCATCGGAAGTACCTGGAAGTGGATCGCTGGAAACCCAGACCACGACGACTTCCAACTCATAAAAGCAAAAATGCATAACCTTTTGGAGAACAATAATAAGCAAATTATCATCAATAAATCTTCTATGACAGGATAAATGAAATAACTAATGTAACTAATCATATAGGTAATGAAACTTATCAAATCTGACGAAAATATTAAAAGTAATTTTTTCTTAAACATAAAATACAAAACAGACCTTATAAAAGAAGAAATAAAAAATGTAGAGTATGCTTTACTTTGGGCCAAGGCCAAAATTGTTAACTCATTCATATTGTCAATGTCAGAGATAAACATTATCCAAGAAATTTTTGAAAATGATAACCTACCATTATGTCAACTTCGAAGAAGCACTTGAATTCGCTGATGTAAAAATTGCAGCAAATGCATCAACAATCCTTTATATAATCAATATACCCAGACCCACTACCGAAATAGAAACATGTAACAATCTTTTTATCAAAGCCATAAAAAATTAAGCACTGTAATAAAAATTCCTTATGAATATATTTTAGATTGTAAGGATAATTTGTATGGCATAAAATGCAATTGCCAAAATTATAATAAGCTAACAATATGTAAAAGAAATTGTATTGAAAGTCTAACTGAAAATGAATGTAGATATACCAAATTTGTTAAGAAGCCGACCATCCAATTGCCCGGAAACAAATAATCAACACGTCCCCGTCGTCGAGGAAATACTCCCAGGAACTCTATTATTAAACCAGTTTAATGGATCAATACTTGCCCATAGAGAAATAGTCAACCTCACTGGAACCTACATTATACAGTACCATAACGACTCCATCTACGTAAATGGCCAAAACTACAGTTCAAGCGAAATGTCTACAGCAAAACCCCTTCCGGCCATTGTTCAACCTGATTCGTCCATGAAAACCTACGAGGAAGTACTAACCCTGGAGATGATGAAGGAGCTGAACATCAATAACACTCACCACATATCACAATTACAAGAATACCAACAAATACACGGAGTAGTAAACTACAGCTTGATAACACTAGTATTGATAATATCCATAGCTGGTGCAATAAACCTTATCATAATCAAGCAAAGGAACAAAACTAGCATCTTCGCAGGAAAAATAGAAGCACCAACGACCGGAACCCAGTAAAAATGTACCAGTCCTCTATATGGATACGAGTGAGGACACTAGGGAGAAGTTATCACTCAAAAGATTGAGTTTCTGGACAAATGACCCCGAACCCAAGTCATCCAACTCTCGCCGGAAACATGCTCGTGTACCTACATGCGATCGCATTGCACCTAACACCCAAATCAGCTGTTACTACAGGCCGCAATTCCGAGGTAATCGCCGACGCAGTGTCTGCGATTACCTACGATACATTTTTTCTCTTATAAATACATGTAAACAATAGAATAAGTTTGAGTTTTGTTCTGATCGTGGATAAATAAAGAGCTTTGGCAGTTTGGCTCATAAAAATATTTTTTTAACGTCTTTTCAACGTGAAAAACCGTAATTTATATAATGGAACGATTATTTAGAACTAAGCAAGAAAATGAGTACTCCGCATTGAAACACATCAAAGCTGAAGTACCGCAAGGTAGTGTGTTGGGACCCGTACTTTTCCTCCTATACACGAACGACCTAACACAAAATGACGAAACTACTGATGCCACCTTTGCAGACGATACTGCTGTACTTGCAGTAGGAAAAACCGTGCAGGAAGTTACAGAGAAACTGCAAAGGACAGTAAATGATACATCTAATTGGACCAAAAAACGGTGCATAAAATTAAATGAACTGAAGTCGGTTCATGTTTACTTTACAAATAAAAACGTACAACACGTGTCTGTGCACATAAATGATAAAGCAGTTCTGCATTCGAACTCAGCTAAGTACTTAGGCTTGACTTTGGACGCAAAGTTGCGCTGGAAAGCTCATGTCAAGAAAAAACGTGACGAACTAAATATACGTGACGAACTAAATAATGTATTGGCTCATAGGGAGGTACTCATGCCTCTCAATTTACAATAAACTGCTTCTCTACAAGCAAATAATAAAACCAATCTGGACATATGGCCTCCAGTTATGGAGTGCACAAGTAAAACCAATCTTCAAAGCACCCAATGCTTTCAAAACAAAGTATTACGGAATATTTTTTATGCGCCGTGGTACCTACATACTAACGCTGATGTACATAGGGATCTTAAAATTGAAATGGTAGAGGACGAGGTCCGGAAGGTCGCAAGAAGACATGAAGTTAGACTTCGCAACCATGCTAGTTTAGAAGTAGTCCAACTACTTAATAATAACAATTTAGTTAGAAGATTACGTAGAGTAAAACCTTTTGAACTAGTTACCTAGCTAAAAAGTTATCTAGGAAATATATATGTGACAATATTATAATCACACGAACAAAGTTGTAATGAATTAGCCCTGGAAGTACATGATTATTTTTTATACGTATGGGACACGCTTCGTCGAATCGACGATGGCACTAATCGATATGGTCATACAGTTGACCTATGTACCAAATTTTTTGGAAGTTGATTGTTTTTAGTTGTTTAGTTTATTTAGCATAGGAACAAATACAAAAACATACATTTTTTTTATAACTCTAACCTAAAAATTACATTTTGTCAGCCTTATTTCATTTTCATACTTTACAAAATACTCCACAATAAAATAATAAAAAAGGCACATAGTTCATTAAAACTGATTGCATCTCAAAACTATTATAATAAACTAAAAAGGAACAAGTTTTCATGACAACGAGGTTCAATAAAATACTAGATGCACAAACCTCAATTGTGTGCTCCCCACATAAGCTAACATTACATTTTGCATAGGATGATCTTGTCATTCTTCGCTTAGAAGAGGGACAAACTGCACAAATCTTTCCCTTTCTTTCGGGATTTTTTTTATCAGTACTCTCTTTATTAGTCGGCATTATGTTTTTAATATTATTTCGCAGTTGCTATTTTCAAAGTTGGTACGCAAAAGTTACGCAAAGGACATGCTTCGTCGTTTCGACGACGCACTTTAAAAAAAATCGTACTTACAAAATGTATATTCAGCTGCACGTCAGCACTCACTAGCACTACCAACTTGACCACGACAAGCGCTATACGAAAAACGAGGACAAAACAAACCGAGATAAGAAAGAAAAACTGCAAAATGTGAACGAAGGTAGTCGATAAGACGAAGCATATACTTCTAGGGTTAAAAAAAAAAACAAAAGGTTACAAACCGACGTTAGTTCCTTAAAACAGTACATTCGATACGGTCGATACGTTGAACCCAATTTTCGCTATTTCTCGTTCAATATTTTCCCTGAGCTCCTCTAACGTCGACGGCTTGTTGCCATAGACCAATGATTTAACGAAGCCCCATAAAATAGTCTATACGGGCCGTTTCTCGAGATAACAAGGAACTCAGATTTCAATAGCTCGATTGTTGCACCCGCTGTTTGTCTTGTTGGAACCACATCACTGATGTCCAATTGATGCAATTGATAGAAGAAAGAACGTTCCAAAATGTCTCTGTAGCGAACTCAATTTACCGTAACGTGACTGTAAATTGACGTGATATTTTGTATATGAAGTGCTGTTTCAATAAGCACATGACGATTCTCATCTGTCCAGTAATGCATATTTAGCTTATTGAAGAAGCCGTTTAAATAAAAATGTGCTTCATCGCTGAAAATTGAAAATTTCCGCTCTTAAAGTTGCGACTCGGAGTTTCGGCAGTAAATTTTAATGTTATTTGTAAACATTTTTACTTCGTGTACTTCACGATGAAAATGTTGATTTCACTGAATATTTTGACAATAACGCTTCGGTAATAGGTTTAAGGGTGCGTTCATACTGAAAGTTTAAAGTTGTCAAGGTGCTAATGAACGACTCTTTACCACATTCTTCGGCTACCCCCTTCGGGTAGAGGTTAGAATTTACCCGAGGTAGGCATTCCTTGTCGTAAGAGGCGACTAAAATCCAACCTCCGTATACCGAGCGTGTAGTGTATACAAAAAATGCAATGAACAAATCGAAAAGATTTATTACCCCAGGTGGCAGTCCAGCTTTACTGGAAAATTCACCCTCTTTGGGGGTCGGCTCTACGGATTCTGGGGAGAGCCGCTTATTGCAATCCATTGACCCTTTTATTAAAAGTTCAAGGGTATCTCGATCGCCTCCATCAAGATCGAACAACCCCGGGAAAAGAAGTCCGCCGGGAGCGACAGCGAGTGAAAAACGGGACTCAGTGAAAGATATAAGCTCTGAGGAAGAAATTAAAACACTCCGAATCAAGCTTAAGGAAACTCTGAAGAAAGAGATAGAACTATTAAAAGAAGAAAATAATGTTCTAAGGAACACTCATATTCAGAAAGAACGCGAATGCACTCACTCCACAACGCTTGCCTAGTCAGGAATACCACACTGACGAAGAAGAGCTAGCACGCGAAACGAATCGGTTCCCTAAGAAAAGACCTAGTAAGAAAAGAGAGCCGGTTCTTCGCCTGAAGTCGAGCCTCTAAGAGAAGAAACGCGTAAAGTACCGCAAGAAAAACAACTCCGAGGGCAAATTCGTCCACCGCCTCCAATAAACGTCGTTGGGGTAACGGAGTATAATAAGTTACACAGCCTCCTTAAGGGAACGATAACATCGGAATTTAAGGTAATTAACGTCGTTAACCACGAAGACTACCGGGCAGTGTCCCAGAAGCTAAATACCGAGAAGATCCAGTGCTATACTTTTGAAATAAAGTCAGAAAGGCCACATCGTGTTGTAGCGAGGGGACTCCACCCCTCATGCACCAAAGAAGAGGTTATAAACGACCTCCGTTCCAAAGGGTTTAAAATTCTTGATGCCGTAAATATCATCAAGAAAGAGAAGCAAAAAACGGAAGAAGATAAGGACATCC
Organism: Cheilosia vernalis; assembly: GCA_949126925.1. Lineage (NCBI taxonomy): Eukaryota > Metazoa > Arthropoda > Insecta > Diptera > Syrphidae > Cheilosia > Cheilosia vernalis. The sequence goes on from OX421358.1 coordinate 51,624,361, forward strand.
TGGTAAGGCGTGGACTTCCGCTCTTTATGCTTACCTTCGATAGGTCTGATAATATCGTAGACGTCTACCGAATTAAAACTATAGTTAATATTGTGGTAAAAATCGAGCCCATGCGCAGAAATTTGAAAACAATTCCACAGTGCAAACGTTGCCAAGAATTCAATCATACGCAAATGTATTGCAAGAAAGAGCCGCGATGTGTAAATTGCGCCGGAAGTCATTTCTCCCAAGATTATGGAGCAAATAAACAATCCTTCGCTACCTGTGCTAATTGTAAGGAAAAGCATCCGGCAAATTATAGAGGTTGTGAAGTAGCTAAGGAGTTGCAAAAACGGAGAGATGTGCTCCTCAAAACGCAAAATAGAAAAATAAAGCCGCTTACCAAGACAAAGCGTAGCACCGCCCAGGAGGTTGTAGGCAATATAAAACCTCCGGTCCAAAAGCGTTACATTGTCAGAGAAAGAGAGACAATAGAAAGGCCCTCGACCTCTTGTGAGTGAAACTCAAGTGCAACGGACGTGAAAATTTTAAAGCGAATAAGAAAAGTAATTCTATTATTCTTTTGTTCTCTGTAAAGAGATAATTAGTATACGATGGATGAATTTTGCGGAAAGTGTGATCGAGGATTTAGTCGTGGCGACGTACAAGTAGTCCCTTGTGGTGGTTTCTGCAAAAAAAAATCTTTCACAGAACCTGCTGCGAGGGACAGTTGACAGAATACGATGTGTCTCTTCTTAGAAAGAACCATAATCTCTGTTACCACTGTAAAGAATGCGTTGAAATACCTAAGCAAATCTTGAAGCAATATGATTCAATATTTAGAGCAAATCAATCTAAATATGAACTTATTACGGAGGTATTAAATAAGAATCAAAAAATGTTTGCAGAGATGCAAGAAAATATCAACAAAGAAATATCCAAATTGAGTGAAAAAGATGATGGTGACGGTAATGAAGTGAAAGAGGGGGTTAAATCTGTTTTTGCTACCGTAAATGAACTAAAAAATGAAATAGCCAAGAACTTGGGGGGGAAAGAGAAAGACACTCAATTAAAAGAAAGTGTTAAGCATATGTCAAAATCAATAAATGAACTAACACATGAAGTGAAAAAAAACAATAACAATATCAGCGGATTTGAAAAGGCCGGAAAGAGCAAAGGAGATAGACTCTACTCTGATGTACTCAAAAGGAACGAGACGTCAGTAATTGTCTACCCGAAAAAAAAACAAGAAGTAGAAGAAACGCGTAAGCAAATTAAAATGAATATAGATCTTACCAACATGAATATAAACAATGTTGTTAATAAGAACAGGGGCGGAGTTGCTTTCGAATGCGGTGATAAAGAATCTTCTGAAAAATTAAAAAGTGAAATTGAGAAGAAGTTAAAAGACGATTTTGAAGTAATTGTTCCGTCTATGATAAAACCTAGAGTATGTATAATGAAGTTAGATAACGACGAACCAGTGGATGAAGTGATCAATAAAATAAGAAAACAAAATCCTGAGCTTGCGAATTGTGATTTAAAACTAGTGAATTCATTTAGAACAAACAGCAAATGGAGAATCTGCGCAAACTCAAGATACTAACAGAAAAAATTGAATATTAGCAACTAAATCAAGTTCCATATTTGTGTTTGAATGTACAAGGCCTTATAAACAACTTCAATGAAATCGAGTGTTTGGTAAACAATAATAAATTTGATGTCCTTGCCTTCTCTGAAACCCATCTGACAAATAAAATTGAAGAAGTCGAAATAATCTACCAAATTACTTGTAGATTCGGTGTGATAGCACAAACTGCCATACAGGTGGTGTTATTATATATAACGGGTGATTTTTTAGCTGGTTTGGTTTTGGCAACACTGGTTTTGACAGCTGACGTGTGTTTAGTACCTTGTGTCACTGTCAAACAGCTTCAGTTTGGTTTGCAATTTAACCATGGATCGTCTTACAAATGAACAACGCTTGCAAATTATTGAATTTTACTATCAAAATTCGTGCTCGGTTCGAAATGTTCATCGCGCGCTGCTTTCGAAAAATTGTGTTCAGCGATGAGGCTCATTTTTGGTTGAATGGGTACGTAAATAAGCAAAATTGCCGCATTTGGAGTGAAGATCAGCCAGAAGCATTGCAACAGCTACCAATGCATCCCGAAAAAGCCACTGTTTGGTGCGGTTTATGGGCCGGCGGCATTATTGGGCCATATTTCTTCAAAGATGATGCGAATCGCAGCGTTACTGTCAATGGTGAACGCTACCGAGCGATGATAACAAACTTTTTTTTGCCCGAAATGGAAGTTCTTGACTTGCATGATATGTGGTTTCAACAAGACGGTGCCACATGCCACACAGCACGCGAAACAATGGCGCAATTGCGAGGCGAGTTTGGTGAACAGTTAATTTCACGTTTCGGGCCGGTCAATTGGCCGCCTAGATCGTGCGATTTGACACCATTAGATTATTTTTTGTGGGGGTATGTCAAGGCTAATGTGTATAGGGACAAGCCCGCTTCGATTGACGCACTGGAAGCCAACATCCATGCATTCATTCGTGAGATACCGGCCGATATGTGTGAAAGAGTATGCCAAAATTGGACTCAGCGGATGGGCTACCTGAGACGCAGCCGCGGTCAACATTTGCATGAAATTATATTTAAGCATTAAATTGCAAGGTTCAAACTATCGATTCAAATAAATATTTCATTCATTTTTTCGAATTTTTTGTGTTTTTTTTTTAAAGTTCTAAACCTCTTAAAAAATCACCCGTTATAAAATACAATTTTTAATACAGAATTGTATACAGTGACCAGGTGGAAATGCGAGCATGGTTTTTGTGTGTCGAGTTTTTTAGGAAAGACTTTAGTGAAACAATTGCAGTGTGTTATAGATCTCCAAGCGGCTCAGAACGCGACTTTTGTACTCTGTTTTCGAACTGGATAGAAATAACATTACAAAGTAGTTATAATGCTGTTATCGTGGGTGATTTCAATATTAATCTACTTAATAGCGAGTATACCTATACAAAAGCATTCAATGATATACTTAGATTAAACAACTGCAAGCAAATAATATCGAAACCTACGCGAATAACTGAATCATATAGAACTTTAGTCGACTTCATAATATCGCCTGTTGAGAAAAATATTTGGGCGGATACAAATCCAGACTTTAAAATAAGCTATCATGAATCAATCGTGGTGAAAGTTGAGGTGGCCAAAAAAAAGGGGATAAGAAGCAAACACTTGCTAAAGTATTTAAATATAGAACTAATGAATTTAGAGCATCAATTTCTAGGAGGTGTTCGTGGATGAACAACATCAGTGATCTTCACGAACTTTCAAATGCCTTAGACGAAAGTCTAAAATCTTGTGTCGAACAATTAACCGTAACAAAAAAAAAGTGTTTAAGTGCAGTAATAAATGGTTCACCCAAGACTTAGAGAATCTTAAACAGATGAAAATACAGTGTTACCAGTGTTACAGTGTTACCAACGCGTTTATAGATTGACTCGCAATTTGTATAAAAATAAACTACAGCTTGCCAAAAAAAAGATATATATGTAACAAATTAAATTCGTGTGATAGTCAAAAAGCTACCTATGTGGAGAACGCTAAAATCTCTCGTTTTAAATGAAAGAAAACAAGATATTAATGAAGTACAGTTTGAAGGTACCTTGGAGAATGATAGTCTGATTATTGCTAATAAATTTAATTCATATTTTATAGAAAGTGTTAATGCTATAAGTAATTCTATCTCGTCTAGTAATCGTGGAACTGTTTGTGATAATGTCTCGGAATGTCAATCGACTTTCTCATTTAGGGCAATAACCTGTGCCCAATTAATGTCCATATGTAAGAAAATGAATAAGAAAAGCGCGTTCCGCCTAAACATAAAAATATTTATTGAGTGTTTCGACATCATCGGTCCAATTATTGTAAGAATAATAAACAAATCATTTGATCAGGGAGAATTCCCAAATAATTTAAAAGAATCAATCGTTGTACCGATACCAAAAGAAAACAAGACTAAAATCTGTGATAAGTTTAGCTTTAGACCAATAAATATGTTGCCAATTTTATAAAAAATTGTTGAAAAATGTGCGTATGAACAATTCTATAAATACGTATGTGACAATGACCTATTAATTGAAAATCAGTCCGGTTTCCGTCATAAAAATTCTTGTGAAACGTCCCTTAACTGGCTTATAATGACATTAAAACAACTCCGACACGATAAAAATATAATAATAGCAGTTTTTCTTGATTTCCAAAGAGCATTCGAAACGATTGACAGAAGTATTTTATTAAAAAAAATGTTCAAATATGGTATAAAGGGAACTGAACTTAACTGGTTTAAATCATACTTAAATGATCGAACTCAACGAACAAATGTAAACAGTGTAATATCTAGTGTTAAATGTACAAAGTTTGGTGTACCTCAGGGTACAATAATTGGTCTCCTTCTGTTCTTAATGTATATAAATGATATTTGTGCTGTTGTTCATAAAAGTAAAGTCTCTTTGTTTGCCGACGATGCTCTGTTATTTATTAGTGGTAATGACTTGAATGTTCTAAAACGTGATATTCAATGTGATCTCGACAATTTGTTTAAATGGCTGCAAGTGAATAAACTGAAAATTAACATAAAAAAAACGAAATGCATGGTGATAAATAGTGATTTAGTTGTGGACTTGAGAATGGATGGTGCATCAATCGAACAATTGGATGAAATAAAGTACCTCGGCGTAGTGCTGGACAATAAATTGTCATTTAACAGCCATATGAAATATATTACCAATAAAATCTCTAAAAAAATAGCTTTTCTTAGGAGAATAAGGAAAAACATATCAACTATGTGTGCGGTTAATATATATAACACGATTATAAAACCTCATTTCGAATTTTGTGCAACTATATTATTCATGGGAAATAACGAAAACATTAATAAACTTCAAATACTCCAGAATAAAGCTATGCGCACCATCCTTAAATGCAGTATATATACACCTGTCGCATGGATGCTGTCTTGTTTGCAGTGGTTAAATATTAAACAGCGTATTATATATAACGTCATAATTTTTGTATATAAAATGAAGTATAACATGGTCCCTAAATATTTGTCATCGAATTTAATATACACGCAAGATGTTCAGCCCTATAGTTTAAGAAATAATTCTCATTTTAGATTGGAACTATATAGAGATTCTCGAACTCAAAATATGATATTTTACCGAGGATTAAAACTTTTTAATGAATTACCTATAGAAGTAAAAAACGAAACTCTCTTTGCACGCTTTAAGCAGTTATTAGTCGTACATATAAGATATACAGTATTTTAATTAGAATTATTACTTTTCTTTAACTTTAAAAATGTAAAAAAACAAAACAATGTAAAAATGTAAATGAATTATTGTAAATTTTTGTAATAGTAATCTTTTTACTAAATAAATAAATACTACTACTACTACTACTCTGTTGACAAAAGAACCGCTACTGAAAAGCTACCATCAGGAAAGCCATCGAATTAGTGGCCCTCGAATAGCCAGAATGCAGACCTATGCTCAGGCCGCGGCATTTGAAGGAGCAAAAAGCGTTGAAACTTCGCCGGACCCTGTTTCTCGTGTTTTCTCAGTTATTCTCGAGAAACTTGAGGAACAATGCAAAAAAAACAAAATTATTCTCGATCACTTGGTTAAGCTCGAAAATAATTCACGGAAAACGTGTGCTTTAAAAATAACATCAAAGAATAACCAATGTTAAAAATATGCACTTGGAATGCAAACGGGCTTTTACAAAAACTCGGCGAATTGGAAATATTCATACGCGAGAAAGATATTGACATTTGCTTGATTTCTGAAACTCACGTGAAAAAGGGATCGAATTTAAAAATAAAAGGCAATAATGATTTCCACGCTTGTCACCCATCGGGAAACGCCAGAGGTGGATCATCATTGCTTATTAAAGACTGCATTGAACAATACGAAGACCTGAAGATAGAGCTTGAAACTATGCAACTGTGCACGATTCGAGTTAAAAATAGTCAGCGTACTCTTAGAATTTCATCTATCTACTGACCACCGCGTTCCGCGCTTAAATCGCTTAAATCGCTTAAACCAAATTTCATTATTGGCGGCGATCTTAATGCGAAGCACACGTTCTGGGGCTCCAGATACATCTCGCGAAAGGGTAGAATGCTCTATGGGGCAGGTATGGAATGCAGTTGCGATTTCCTCTCGACGGGCAAACCGACCTACTGGCCAACTGATACTTCAAAACTACCTGACCTGATAGATTTTTTCGTTGTGAAAGGAATACCTACCACATTAAAGTTGAAGAGAGCTTTGATCTATCATCTGACCACTCACCGGTTATTTTAACATTGAGTGTAAAACTAGCCAATAACCTAGAGCCAGCAAGATTAACTGGTAGAAAAACTAACTTGGAAGGCTTTAGGAACGAAATTGAAGAGAAAGTTGAACTGAGTGTTCCACTTACGACACCCTATGAACTTGAGGTTGAAGTTGATCGCTTCGTTGAGATCGTACAGTTGCCCTCATGGAATAATACGCCTAATCCAAGGAAAACGCCGGCCAAATACGGTCTAAGATATCGTCCCGAAATAAAAGAATTGGTCAACGAAAAAAGGAAGGCGCGTAAGAAATGGCAACAGAGTCGTGCTCCGCAACATAAAGCACATTTGAATTATTTGCGCAACTTGTTGAAGACAGTTATTAAGGATTTTAAAAATCGTGCGATATGTTCTTACCTTGAAAGTTTAACAGCGAAAAAAGGTTCCAATTATTCACTTTGGAAAGCTATAAAAGGCACCAAAAGGCCAAAAATCCCCGCGCCGCCAATTAGAATAAATCGAAATGAATGGGCAAGACCTCGTGGACCATAAGGAAAAAGCGGACGTTTTTGCCGCTCATCTAGAAGAAACTTTTAAACCGTACGATGGCCAAGCGAGCCACGACAATACTAATAGGGCGGAATCACAATCTGACGATTCAACACTCACTAGTGCAACGCTAAGTGAACTAAAACGTGAAATCGAATCCCTAAAACCTAAGAAAGCTCCTGGTTATGAATTGATCACCGGAGAAGTTCTGAAAGTTCTACCAAGGAAAGCATTAATTAAGCTTCTTCATATTATAAATGCCGCGCTCAGACTAAAACACGTGCCGAGTCAATGGAAAGTCGTGGAGCTCATAATGTTTTAAAACCAGGAAAACCGCTAAATGAAGTAAAATCGTATAGACCGATTTCCCGATTATTGAAGACAATAATCTTATCCCTGACCACCAGTTTGGGTTCAGAACCAAGCATTCGACTTTGCTCAAGCGTATTCCTTGACGTCTTACAAGCCTTTGATAAGGTGTGGCACGACGGCTTGAAATTTCAATTACGACAAGTTCTCCCCGCAAGCCTATATGATATTCTAGAATCATATCTCGGGAATAGACTCTTCCGTGTTAGAAATGGAAACGGATACTCGGAGCTAAAATAAATTTCGGCCGGGGTACCGCAAGGAAGCGTCCTTGGTCCGCTTCTCTATTTGTTATATACGCGCGATATTCCAAGGGAATATGGCACTACCCTTGCTACGTTCGCCGACGACACAGCTATCCTAGCAGTAGGTAATACAATCGAAGAAGCGACTACAAAGCTGCAAGCCGCAGTGAATAAGGTAAATGAATGGACAAGGAACTGGCGGATCACCCTCAACGAAACTAAATCTGTTCACGTGAATTTACCTTAAAAGAAAACTAACGACTTGGCAATTGTTCTAAACTTGGCCCGAATACCCTTTGCAAACGAAGCCAAATACCTGGGAATGACACACGACGCAAAGCTGAAATGGAGTTCGCACGTGAAAATGAAACGTAAAGAACTCGATATCAAATATAAAGAAATGTACTGGTTACTCGGAAAATGAAACGTAAAGAACTCGATATCAAATATTGAGAAATGTACTGGTTACTCGGAAACCATTCCCAGCTCAGTACTGAGAACAAACTGCTTTTATACAAGCAAGTGCTAAAGCCGGTGTGGACCTACGGTATACAACTTTGGGTTGTACGTTGTACCAAGAAAACAAATGCCAATATTCTAAACTTTTCAAAATAAAGTGCTTAGAGAAATTGTACAACCACCATGGCATATTAGAAACGACGATATCCATAGGGATCTCGGAATTCCAACAATCGAAGCTGAAACTAGAAGCTTCTCGAGAAAGCATAGAAACCGACTAATCGGACGTATCAACAATACCTACAGTCCGACAATCTTTAGAATGGTGGTGTTTTTAGTCAGTAAAAATCTGACACTACTATGAGAACGCGCTTGCTATTCTCATAGTGTCTTTGGAAGATTTTCACCTACCCTCGGATAAAAAAAAAAAACATTCTTTGGCTTGTGTGGACAATTTTGTTCGTATACAAATTTAATATAAAAATAGGTGCAGAAGTCGGCTTGGGTTAAAATATGTTCAGGTTGAATTGAAACCGAAAATTCATATAGCTACGCATTTAACGACAAAATTACACTTCGGTCGTAAAAGTTGCAATTTCAACTTGTGAAAAGTACAATCTGAAAAATATACAATCTAAAATCGATCCAACGTTGACGTTTATTTATCGTTATACCGCAATCCATTTTGTGCCCTTCCAGCAACATAACTCAAGACACGTTTCGCAGCAAGCCAGTGCGCCTTATTTGGCTTAGTTGTAAATTGTGCTAACCTTAAAACAGTATTTGCAATATCCGGACGTGTTGCCACCGACACGACAAATACTTTGTCGGAGTGAAATAAGACCAGCTGTTGGAAGTTTTTTGAACGGTATGACGTTTTATTAAAGTTGACTTCGGGTGTTTTATGCCATGATAAGCCTGAGGTAGATACACATATGTGTACCATCGATTTATATATACATTCATTGCCACACAAATGTGGTTTACAACCACTGTCAAAAATCCATGCCCCATTACTCAAACACCACTTCTTTCCACAGTATGCATTATTTGCGACTCACCGACACTGTTTGCTGAGTGTCGTGGCTTTCGTCTACTACTTTCGTTACTACACTTAAAACATTTGATTTCTGAAGTTTTTGGTGGCGTTTTTGTTTTGTCTCTCATAGACCGAGCATTATGCACGCTCCCAGCAGCCATGGCTACAACTGCACTCCCAGTTGCTTGCTGTCGCTCTTCATTTTCTTCAATTATATTAATTTTCAGTACTTCCCAAGCACGTCGAAAATTTCCGTATGAAGATTGATTGAATTGCAAGCAAGTCTCAATTTATTTGCACTTTTATGCTCTCAAGCTTATTGATGGCATCTAAGAACTTTGCCATGTGATCTTAAACGTAACCACCATGGTCCAACTTCTGGAGCATTAGTTGTTTCAGCAATGTCGCCTTCCTTTAAAGCGTAAATAGACTCCAGCTTAAGCCACACTTCTATTGATGTATCAAATCCGCGAATCTGTTTTAGTTCAGAGGGATGAATCGACAAAACCATGCATGCTGATAAATCTGGGCCGGCATTCTGTAAAATGAAAACGTTTAAAAGTTTTCGTGCACACGAACAGTTTGCTTCATGTAACATCAAAAACGAAAGAAATTCTCGTGGGCGCGAAAAAAAACGAAAGAACACATTTTCTTTGACGTTTTCGCTTTTCTTGCTTCATGTAACCTTAAAAACGAACAGATTTTATCGTCTCCACGAAAGAAAACAAACGACAGCTATTTTGTTGACGTTTATCATTTTCCTATTTATTCTCTTTGAGTTTGGTGGTTTTAACTTTTAAGATTGTGCTGAATATTTTACTGGAACTGCTAACAAACTATTTTTTGTTGACCAGCGAAAGCGACGAAAGTGGAATGGAAAATGAAAACGTATACTTAAAAAAAAATCTGCGGGATTGTTCGAATCCTCTCACATTACCTGACAAAAGGTTGGTTTATTTAAATTTGGTTCTTAGTTAGAAATTTATTTTTTCTTTTAGTTTTGTTCAACGTTTTAGGTTAAACATATCTGCCTTTCATTTGCATACTGGTACACGAAATACATACGTGCCTCCTATTTTAAAGCTTTCCTCAACGTCAAAACAACTTAACGAAAATAAAGCTACATACTGAGACTGCCAAACTATAATTTTGTTGTCACAGAGTTTCTCAAACCTAAACGAATGTGAACAAAAAAACGTTAGGAGTTACATGAAGCAGATTTTCGCTTTCGCGTGATTTATTTCGTTTTTTGAAACGCGAAAGTGGTTTTCGTTTCGTTATTTACAGAATCCCACCCCTGAATTCTGAAAGTTTTAGTTTGTGGTCATTCCCTTCTGCTTTCAATTTTGCCCGAATATCCACATCATGCTCACTAGTCAAACGCAGACAAAAGAATTAATTTTAATAGCGATTGTTGCGCTTTCGTCTAGCTTTCGCAGCAGCAATCTAACTTTAGATGAATTATCTAATTCTTTGATTTCAACATATTGTGCTTAAGGCAGTCCCTGGAAAATGGAAGTGACTTGGAAATAAAATTGAATACTATAAATCCTCAATATTTATTGAGGGAGTGCATTTTTGGCACTACAACTTATTGACACTCGTGGTAAAACAGATGAACAAACTTACAAATTTGACAGCTCACTTAAATTCGGTCACACTTGGGAGTAATTTAAAGAGCTAAAACTCATTCCCCACTTTGGTCAGCGTTCTATCCTACTGGAAACTTTGATAAACTTCCTTTATACACTGTTGCTGTTTTCTGAAATGTAGTGTGGTGTGGAATGTATCGTGTAACCTAAAATGGTGAAGTGAAAACAACCCCTTAGTCACCAAACAAGTTCCACCCAAGTGTCACTTCCAATTGGAGACTGGAACCTGTCAAGTAAATGTATTTCACCACTGAGCTAGTTCTAGAACCCATTAGAATTAGCTAGAAAGTTCTCGTCAGATGGCGGAGCAGGTATAAAAGGACAGCTTTTAGAAGAGGGCGAGACAGTTGATTTATAACAGTGATTGGTTAAAGTTCGAGATAGTAATAGTTTGTGAAGATAAATAAGTGAAAAGTAATAGAGTAAATAAAGTGATTGGTTTGAAACGTTGAAGAATTGTTTAAGTAATAGTGTTCTGGTACTTAATAAGTGAAATATTAGAATAGTCGATAAAAGTGTAATAAAAGTGAATATTATTAGAGAAGTTAAACGGAATAGTGTTTTATCTTTACGAATCCCAGCCTGAATGTAACATTGGTGTCAGAAGTGGGATAAAACTTATTCTGTGCTAAGTGTCTAAGTGTAGTTAAAAAAAAAAAAAAAAAAAAAAAAAAAAAAAAAAAAAAAAAAGTGAATTTGATTTTTTTGAAATTACAAGAGACAGACAAAATGGGTCGTGTATTGCTACATCTAAGCATACCCCAATTGAAAAGTGAACTAGAAAAGCGGAATCTCTCCACAGCTGGAGGGAAAAGTGACCTCATACTTCGTCTGCAGGAAGCTGTCCAAAACGAGGGTGAAGATCCAAAAACCATGCTATTCGACGTGTCAGAAGAACAAGTAAGTACAGGCGTTGACATTAGCTCTATGATGGAATTACTTCTTGCGAAGATGGAAGAACAAAAATATTCTATGGAATCTAAGTTCGCAGAACAGAAAAATTCTATGGAATCTAAGTTCGCAGAACAAAAGAATTCTCTAGAAGAACAGAAAAATTCTATGGAATTGAAGTTCGCAGAACAGAAGAATTCGCTAGAAGAACAGAAAAATTCTCTAGAAGAACAAAAGAATTCTTTAGAAGAACAGAAAAATTCCATTGTCGCCGCACAAAAAGACGCCGTGGAAGAATTTAAGAATGTTCTAGAAGTAAAAATCGACGAAATTGATGAAAAATTAAACGAGCATGAAACAAAGTTTGAGAAAATTAATGAAATGTTTCATAAACAAGGAACAAACATCGAGAACATAGCTAAAGAACTCGAAAAAGTCAAGAAGCAAAAGGCTCGGGAATATTCTGCTGACTGCCCAAGAAGGAAGGAGATGCAACCACCCGTTTTTGATGGTCAAACATCATGGCCAATTTATAAGAGACAGTTCGAAGCAGCTGCAACGACCAATGGATGGGACGACGAGGAAAAGTCGATTGCGTTAACACTCGCATTACGAGGTACAGCTGCAGAATTGCTTCAAACTGTCTCAGCAGAAAAACAACGCGACTACGATGCATTGGTGAAGGCTATTGAGATGCGATTCGGTGACGACCATATGCAGCAAGTATATAGAGTGCAACTTCGCAGTCGAATCCAGAAGAGGGGAGAAACACTCCAGCAACTGCAAGCTGATATCGAACGGCTAGCGCACTTGTCTTATCCCAATGCCGGCGAGGATGTCATCAATGAAATGGCTATTGAGGCATTTACACAAGCCATAGAGGACAGACAACTGCAGATGGCTCTACGAATGGCTGGAAAGAGAACTCTTCCTGAGGCACTGGCATTTGCTTTAACCATGAGAGCTGCTGACCAAGCATCTCAAGGATTTCACCGCGTGAGAGAAATGACATCCGTTGAATGCTCGTGCCAGAGAACAGAAGTAGTCGACCGTAACAGTTCTCGAAGGGGACCGATCCGTTGCTGGAACTGCAACAAAATTGGACATCTACAACGACAGTGCAGAGCCGAACGTAGACAGGGCAGTTGTCCACATTGCAGAGCTAGGAACGAGGAGGTGTTTGAGCGTTCGGCGGATGGAACATCACAAAGCCATCAGTCGGGAAACGAGTAAGAACCAACTTCGCGGGGCAGAAGCTGGTTTCTGGAATCGACGCCCCCAGGACCACAATTCAGGTTTCCCAGACCAAACGATGTAATAGAAGCTTGACAGTGGAAGCCCATATCGGCCAGAAAAAGTATGTGGCCACCATCGATACAGGTGCCACCGCTTCCATAGTCAGAAGGGACATCGTTCGCCAATCTTGGCTGCACAACACCAGCAGCTACTGTCTGAAAACAGCAACTGGAGCAACAGCAAAGGTGTATGGTGAGGTACTCTTGAAGATAAACCTTGCAGGAATAGTCTTCTCCCATGCATTCTTAGTGGCTGATATATGTGACGAATGCATCATCGGAATCGACTTTATGAAGACGCATGATATAGTGCTCGACATCGGTTCGCAAGTTATAAAGTACAAGAACGTCGAGATTCCGATGGTTTACGGGAACGAGAACGTCGCAGCTCTGCGGACAGTTGTAAGTGAGGACGAAATATTACCACCTTCGTCAGAAACAGTTATTTGGACAAAGCTGGAAGGCGACCCTGGGAGCCACCGATTCTACCTAGTCGAGCCAGATGCAGAAAATTATTATCAGAGGTATATTGTCGGAAAGATGCTGGTTGAACCTAAAAACAACTTGGTTCCCGTTCGTGTCCTCAATGTGGAAAACAAAAGCGTGAAACTTAAGCAAGGGGAAGTGATTGGAAAGTGCGTACCAATTACTGCGGTCACAAAGTTGTCCAATGCAAGTCCTGTGAAACCGGTTAGACCTGCGGAGATATCGGAGATGAAAAAGAATATACTCGGAGAGTGCGAGCTGGATCAGGAGCAGCGGTCCATGGCAGGGAGTCTAATCAATGAGTTTGCTGATATATTTGCTTCACAGAACGGCGAGTATGGCCGAACACATCTCGTACAAAACCGAATCGACACCGGAGATGCGAGACCGATTCGTCAGCCTCCCCGACGACTACCATTGGCTAAGCAGACGGAGGTTGCAGAAATGGTGTCGACGATGGAAAAGGAAGGACTGATTGAAAGCTCAAAAAGTCCGTGGGCATCGCCGGTCGTCCTGGTCAAGAAGAAAGACGGAAGTACGAGATTCTGCGTGGACTATCGCCAGCTCAACAACGTCACCAAGAAGGATAGCTACCCCCTGCCAAGAATTGACGACACCCTGGACACACTATCCGGAACCAAATGGTTTTCGACTCTTGATCTGAAGAGTGGCTACTGGCAAGTGCAGATCCATCCAGAAGACCGTGAGAAAACAGCATTCACAGCAGGAAACGGCCTTTGGCAGTTTACAGTAATGCCATTTGGACTGTGCAATGCTCCAGCTACCTTTGAACGTCTAACGGAGCGCGTTCTGCTGGGACTAACGTGGAAAACCTGCTTAGTCTACCTGGACGATGTCATCGTAGTAGGAAAAACATTTAACGAACATCGAGATAACCTTAAGGAGGTGTTCCAAAGACTACGAAGTGCGCAACTAAAACTTAACCCGAAGAAGTGTTCCTTATTTAGACCAGAAGTGAAGTACCTCGGGCACATCATCTCTTCCAAAGGAGTCAAGACTGATCCGGAGAAGGTCGATGCAGTGAGAAACTGGCCGGTACCCAAAGACAAACATCAACTGAGAAGCTTCCTGGGACTTGCGACCTATTACAGACGATTTGTAAAGGACTTTGCCAGGATCGCAAAGAGCTTGCATCAACTGACAGAAAAAGGCAAACAATTCAAATGGTCAGGTGAGTGCGAAAAGAGCTTCAAGGAACTTAAACAACAGTTGTGCAACGCCCCCATACTAGCGTACCCCACCCCTGGGAAAACATTTATTGTGGATGCAGACGCTAGTAATGTGGGAATTGGAGCCGTCCTTTCCCAGGTGCACAATGGCCAAGAGAAAGTAGTTTCCTACTTCAGCAAAGTTCTCTCAAAGCCAGAAAGGAACTACTGTGTTACCAGGCGCGAACTCCTTGCTTTGGTATTGGCGACAAAACATTTCCATAAGTACCTTTATGGGCGGAAATTCATCCTCCGCACAGATCATGCATCTTTAAAGTGGCTGCTGCACTTTAAGAATCCTGAAGGCCAAGTCGCAAGGTGGATCGAACGGCTGCAGATGTACGACTACGAAATACAACATCGAAAGGGAAGTCTTCACTCTAATGCAGACGCTCTCTCCCGTCGACCGTGCAAAGCAAATTGCAAACATTGCTTACGACACGAGGAAAAAGATGTCGCGTCCGTTCAAAGGGTGAGAGCTATGCCCATTGGTGGCTGGAGTGCGCGGGAAATACGGGACGCTCAAAGGGAAGATCCGGATATCGAACCTATTATCGCCTGGAAGGAGCATGAGGGAAAACCAGACTGGCAGGAGATATCCAATAGGAGCCCCGAGCTAAAGGCATACTGGGCGCAGTGGGACTCCCTTCACATACAAGACGGCATTCTAAAAAGAAGATGGGAAAGCCCGGATGGAAAGTCGTTCGTAATGCAGCTTGTTGTACCCAGGTCAAAGGTTATGGAAGTGCTCAGGGAATTGCATGATGGAGTGTCTGGAGGCCACTTGGGAATCAATAAAACGCTCGAAAAAGTGCGGGAACGCTTTTACTGGATTCATTCAAGGGAGGACGTTGAAACTTGGTGCAGGAAATGCGTTACATGTGCGGCCAGCAAAGGTCCGAGATTGAAAGTCCGTAGCAAAATGCATCAATACAATGTTGGAGCCCCTTTCGAAAGGATAGCAGTTGACATTGCGGGACCGTTTCCTGAAACAAACAATGGAAATCGTTACATCCTCGTTGTTATGGACTATTTCAGTAAGTGGCCTGAAGCATTTGCTATCCCAAATCAAGAAGCTATAACCGTGGTGGAGCAAATCGTCAATAACTGGATAAGCAGATTCGGTGTACCAATGGAACTGCATTCAGACCAAGGACGGAACTTCGAGTCGAAGATTTTCCAAGGAGTGTGCCAGTTACTCGGGATTCACAAGACAAGGACAACCCCGCTTCATCCACAATCAGATGGGATGGTGGAGCGCTTCAACAGGACACTGAATGAACACCTCTCTAAGGTCGTTGGCGAAGACCAGAGAGACTGGGATAAGCAGATTCCCATGTTTTTATTGGCTTATCGAGGTGCAGTGCATAACACCACAGGACATACTCCATCTGAAATCTTATTTGGTCGAACAGTCCGCCTACCTAGCGAGTTGATGTTTGGATATCCATGCGAAGAGCCCAAGAATGAGGAGGACTACGTTACAGACCTCAGGGATATCATCAGGGACGTGCATCGAGACACTAGGGATAAGATTAAGATAGCCAGTGACCGCATGAAAACGAGGTACGATACCAAAACGACAACTAAAGGATTCCAGGAAGGAGATCTGGTATGGCTATATAACCCTCATCGAAGGAAAGGGTTATCGCCTAAGTTGCAACAAGACTGGGAAGGGCCCTATACAATTGTAAAGCGCATCAACGACGTTGTCTATCGCATCCAACGAGGAAGAGGCAAGCTGAAAGTCGTTCATGTGGATCGTCTTCATCGTTATAATGGTGAAAATGTTAACGAGTTTGTTCGGGACGAACAAGTTTAAGAGGGGGACATTGTGGTGTGGAATGTATCGTGTAACCTAAAATGGTGAAGTGAAAACAACCCCTTAGTCACCAAACAAGTTCCACCCAAGTGTCACTTCCAATTGGAGACTGGAACCTGTCAAGTAAATGTATTTCACCACTGAGCTAGTTCTAGAACCCATTAGAATTAGCTAGAAAGTTCTCGTCAGATGGCGGAGCAGGTATAAAAGGACAGCTGTTAGAAGAGGGCGAGACAGTTGATTTATAACAGTGATTGGTTAAAGTTCGAGATAGTAATAGTTTGTGAAGATAAATAAGTGAAAAGTAATAGAGTAAATAAAGTGATTGGTTTGAAACGTTGAAGAATTGTTTAAGTAATAGTGTTCTGGTACTTAATAAGTGAAATATTAGAATAGTCGATAAAAGTGTAATAAAAGTGAATTTTATTAGAGAAGTTAAACGGAATAGTGTTTTATCTTTACGAATCCCAGCCTGAATGTAACAGTAGTAATATCGCTTAAATTGTAAGCATTAATTTTTACTTTGGTTCACGCTGTTGGGTATCCGTTCAATGTACATTTTCAATAAACATTTCACTCTGTTTGGTGAAATCTTTCGTTTTTACATTAAATGCTGGCAACTAGTTGAGCAGGGGTCTTATTCCATACTAAATATTAAATTTGCATTAAATGTCTTGTTTCATATCGATCAACGACACCGAAGAAAAATAAACAAATTAAAGAAAAGAATTTCCATTATTTTTTTGACTTTTAAGGTCAAAAGGTTCAAACTGTTCAAAATGAAAAATGAACGATGGAACGATGATGTTACCTACATGAAGAAAACTTAATACAATGTCGTTTTGCTTTTTTTTTCAACCAAGAAGAATAATGTATAAAATAAAAAGTCAATAATATTAACAAGACAAATTTGTAATTGGAAAACTTAATGTAGACTTAATGATTTGCTTTTTAGTAACATTTAAGGACGGATAAGTTCGCCCGCATATTTTTTTACTAATTGTGGCCCCTGGGGTAAAAAGAAACGATAACAAACTCACCTGTTGAATATTCAATAGTACAATCTGTAGTGTAATTATTTGAAATATCTAGCTGTGGTAATTCAATTTCACTGTTTACTACTAATGGATCAGTCATATTCCATATAAATACCAGGTCCTGGACAGTATGGGATACTGAAATAAAAATACAAAAAATTGTTATTATGTAGACCGATTTATAGAAACGATTTTACATAATTATGAATGTGAAAAAACGAGCATTTAGAACAGTTTTTGTTACAACTCCTATGACTTTCTTCAATTGAGAGGTAAGCACAATCCTACTTACTGTAGAATAGCGACTGTCCCGAAAACGTCTATTTACCTTAAACCTTACTATTTTATAAAACCAATTTTGTATAGTAACTACAAGGCTGTATTGAAAGAGTTTCGAACGATGATTTGTTCGAATGCAAAGGTTTTTTCTACGGCCTTACCTACTATGTATAACCTAAACAATTATACTTACATATTTACTAGTGCGATATCTTTATTTATTAGTTAATTGTTGTCAATATGTCCAAGTCCATTCATCATTTTAAAAATGAATACATTTTTTGTAAAAATCTATAAATAATTAAAGCTGTGCCGTCTTATGGTCCTGGATTAGAACAAAATTTACTTTGTGCACTCGCAGCAAATTCTATAACAGGCCTTGTTGCATTTGTTATATTTATACATAAGACTCCTTACCAATTCCAGATAAGGATACTTCACTATCTCAGCTTCTTCTTCTGGAGATTTTGGACAGGATTCTTTTGTCAGCAAGTTGTTGTAATCGATCGCTATTACCTTTATCCACCATAGGTAAATTGTTGAATCAGCATTTCATATAATGTATCTGGTAGATGCATATTTCACCCGTCGAATTTTTCCTTATTACCTGAATCCCGAGAATTTCGTTAACTATTCTTCATCTCAAATTCTTCTGGTAGTAACATTTTAGTTCTATTTAAACATTACAAGTCATCAGAGGCTAGGAGCAAGTCCTCGACGTACACCACAATATTGACTCTGCTTCGGTTTTCGATCTTGACATATAGGCAGGAAACTGTGGTCGACTGTTTCATGCCTAGTTGTTTCAAAAATGCATATAGCTTGAGATGACGGCCCGATAGTTTGTAGGAAACCGATCGCACCCTAATTACAATTTTTCCTTTTGCTTCCGGTAACGTTTTATTTTAAATTGAGAAAGTAATGGCGACCGCAACTTCCGAATAAAGTCCGCACTGAACGTAACTAAAATGGCGAGCTTGACTGAAAGATATCCGTGACTCGTCCATCTTGGGGGTCCCACTTTTTTGTTTTCGCTCAGTTTATGGCAAGATTTTTAGTCGCTTCTAGACGGCCGAATTTTATTTAGATAAATACTGTTTTGCATTTAGGAGGCGTAGAAAAATCGTGAGGTCAGTTTAAGGGGTAATTTATATTTTTCCCAATTAAATTATGATCGGTAGGCGGCTTAAAAGATTTCTGTCGTAAGGTTCCTGCATAAGAGCGAAAGAGATAAACGGATAGACAAGATTATGGCAGACCGATTACGGAGATTTTGACACTCCATAAATGCGGCGAGAAAGTGTCAAACCGGCGAGCTGTTCGGACGTGTTGCTGCAGTTTTTCTTGACGGAGTACTTTCGCGAAACAGCAGACAGTGGTGGCGTGAGAAGTCCTGCTACGTACCTACGAGAGAAGGCTTATCGGGAAAAAGTAAAAGATTGCACGAATCGAGAAACGTCGTAAATATATCGTTTTCTCTTCAACTGCTTTTCATTCGATACGCCCAGGAAAAGGCCTTCCACGCTCCACCACGCGGCCCATGAGCCGTTGTCGTGATCACGCCATCGTATCCGCGTGCCTCCCGTTGCGCAACACACCGTCCCGAACCAGCCACCTAATAAAAAGGTCACCAAAACGTAAACTGGGAACCTTGGAATTAATCGCGAGAATAATTGTTGGAGCTTTGCGGATTGGCGAAGCCCACACAGTATCGCCTTCGCCCAAATACCGCCTAAATCCGACATCGCCACACGGGGTCGGATCCTTACATCGGACTACAGCCCGAAAACACGCTGTCAATCTCGTGTTTGAATCCACCTCCAAGTCCATGGCCATCATCTCGTCAGTGGGAAGCAAAAGCGCTTAAGTGCTACCACTCCAACTGGTATAAGCCACGTCACCAGCCAACGTAGTAAGGCCACCTTCAGTTTCGCCCCGATATCTTCTCGGAAACGAAAAATAACAAAACTCTAGGAGAGAGCTTTTCACCAGAGATCGCCATCCGGCCAATCCATCGGCGAATTCGTCATCCACCAACAGCAGCAGCAAAGACACCATCCAGTGTCACATAGTTAGGCTATCGCTCACTAGAGGGCTCTATTTGAGGGATTAGGAAAGCTAAGTAGTTGGTCATTTTAAATTGTAACACATTTATCGTTCAAATGAATTTTCTCTCCATGCGTTATTTAGATTAAACAGAAACCAGAAGCGAAGGACGGAATGCGGTGCACCTCATCTCCCCACCCTTGGGCAACGGTTGTGAATAAGGTAACCCTTATGATATTGAAGGGGTGAGTAAATTTATTCTCTTATTTTTTTTCATTTGAACCGTATTATGTGCGAGTGACCTATTGGTGTAGGAGATAAGAAATAATTCTTTTTGAGTGTAGGGTTACTCAAGCTTTCGTTAGCTTTGTTTTTATGTTAATTTAAGTAATTTTCTTTGGGAATTCTTGTTGATAGAGAATTAAGTTTGAACAACGATTTTGCGTGATTATACGCAAAGCCCGACGAGGGCGTAAGAACAGAATTAAGCTTCAGTTTTTGTTGATTTTTAATTGTGCGAGTTATAATTCTGCAAGGGGCTTTTATATCAAGCACGTAAATTAAGCTTGGTTTTATTTTTAACGAGTAATAATGAATTTACCCGAACTAGAGTTCTGAGAATTTAATGTTAAATTTATTTGAGTATTTCGGGAATTAGATGTTAGGATATTTTTGTTGGAAATAAAGGATTTTTGTACGAATTTTTATAAAGAAAAAAAAGGATTTACTGAGCTCTCTCTTGTTGGTATTCCGGAAATCTTTGAGCATGATTCGCTTACGACGTGAACGTTTGTTGGTGAAGTGAAGTAGAAGTTTTGTTGGGAAGTTGTTTTTTTTTGATTATGATGCGGTGCGGTAATAACGTCGGCAGAATGATCCTGATGCGTTAAGGTCGTACGAGAGGATGTGCCAGTAGCGGGGAGGGTTTGATGTTGAGAGATGGGAGAGAAAAGAAATAGGGGTATGTAGTCATGTCGATTAGAAACCCCCTGGTAGTTAGGGGTCATCGCAAGTAGAGCGTCGCGATGACCAAGGTGCTGAACGTTACGTTCAGCTAGGGGTGGGTAAGCTCACGAAGAGGAATTTCACCTTATCTCTTCGCCTCATCCACATCATAGGGTTTTCAGGTCAGGGTTTATGTGTATTGGCTTAATTCGGGCCTCGCAAAAATTTCTTTTTTTTTCGGTAGTGTTCGGTTACAGCACGAACATAGATAGTTATCAGGCATGTAAAAACAAGTAACCCATGTTCAGGGCCTGTGGCAAGATCCTCACCCACCGACGAGCTAGCGCGGGAAAGCGGTCATGCCTGGAGCCTCAAGTGCCTGGACACCCCTCTTGTCATGCCGCCCGGACTGCCTCAAGGGTCCTGTGACCTTGGGTCATATGGGTGGAAAGAATTGACAGGAGGGTTACGCCATTGTCAGCGGAAGCGGAAGCATTTCGACCAGGGCGGATTCGACCCTTACTTGCACGGGTGATAGTGCAAGAAGGGGTAGAGTCCGAACGCCTCAAACCCTTATTGCTTTCGGGATTTGATACGCTTCTGGTGGCGGCGGTACGTTACAAGTTTAAGGCCTTATAATGGTTTATTAAGTTTGCATTCCTTGTTATACTGGCCTATTGTTCCAGGCTGATTCATGTATACCTCGTCATGTAATTCGCCTTGCACAAAGGCAGTTGTGACGTCCATTTGATGCAAGTGCATGTTATTTACAGTGTATATTGAAAATGACGTGCCCATCATCTTATATCAAGACACGGGCGCAAAGATTTCATTATAGTCCACAACTGCTGTCTGCTCACATGCTCGCATTGTATTGGTCAGTTTTGCCGTCACCACTTTTATTAACACAAAAACCCATTTATTTCATAAAACCTTTTTTCCTTTGGGACGGTCAACTAAAGTCCAAGTGTTGTTCTTGTGAAGTGCTGCTATCTCAATTTTCATCGATTCTATCCACATGTATCGGTCTTCGCATCGCTTGACATCACATCTTCGAACGATGATTTTCCCCACCTGAATTTTTCCACATCAGTAGCAATAGTCTCCCCCATGGTGGCCATTTCTGTTCTCTTTCCTTTTGTGTGATTGTTACTTGCATGTCGTTGCTTGTGTTCATAGTTGTTGTATAGTTATCCTTGTTTATATTTCCGAAAAACTTCACATTGCGCCGCTTATCAATTTTAGATACTACTCCGTGACTCCTGAGAATACCCAAAAAGGATATTCTTTGACTTTTGGGTCAGAAAACTAACGTTTGGTTTCCGACTATACCATACCTCTGTTAGAGAAGCTATATGAACATAATACATTAGTAATAAGTTAGTTATAAGAAAAGTAAGCTTCCCTCTCTTATATACATGCAAGGATATGAGGAATGTGAGTCGGCTGTCAAAGCATTGGAGTTCAGTTGGAGTCGAGCTTGTACAGATCAAATAAATAACTTGTCTCACAAAGCAACCAGTCTTGATTCTGCAAAATGCAAAATGCTTGTGGAACATCAATTTTGAATAAAATCTACAGTATTTGTTGCATCTGCCCAGAAACTGTTTGGAATTCTCGAATCCAACAACATGCAACGAGCTATTTCGATAAGCCTTCTGTTCGCACGCTCGGCAACTCCATTCTGCTGAGGTGTGTATGCCACAGAAAGTTGACTTTTTATGCCATTCTACTCCAAATAACTCGATAGCTCCTTTGACATTATACTCTGTTTTATTAGTAGTTCACAATAGCTTAATTTTTCTGGCAGTTTCAAACAAATCACTTTTTGATTGCATGAAACCGACTTCAATAAATCGTGACTTACTGTCGAAAGTGACGAAATATTTCGCACGACTGCACGATTGCACACTAAATGGCAGACAAACGTCACTGCATACAACACACTGAATTTCGCCTTGACTAATATATTTTTGCATGCCTTCTTTGCTTTTAAGTTTCCTAACGTCATTAAAATTTAAATGACCGAATCGTTGGTGCCATAGTTAATTAGTGCATGGGTATTTGTTTCATTTTGCGGTTTCCAGTATATAACGGGTGATTTTTTAGCTGGTTTGGTTTTGGCAACACTGGTTTTGACAGCTGACGTGTGTTTAGTACCTTGTGTCACTGTCAAACAGCTTCAGTTTGGTTTGCAATTTAACCATGGATCGTCTTACAAATGAACAACGCTTGCAAATTATTGAATTTTACTATCAAAATTCGTGCTCGGTTCGAAATGTTCATCGCGCGCTGCTTCCATTTTATGATCGGCATTCTCGACCTTCTGAGCAGTCTATTCGGAAGATTGTGACCAAATTTCGCACCAAATTTACTTTGTTGGACATTAAACCACCAACACGTTTACGTACTGTGCGTAGTGAAGAAAATATTGCGGCCGTATCAGCTAGTGTGACAGAAGACCGCGAAATGTCGATTCGGCGCCGTTCCCAGCAGTTAGGCCTTTGTTACAGCACTACGTGGAAAATTTTGCGGAAGGATTTGGGCGTAAAGCCTTTTAAGATACAGCTGGTGCAAGAACTAAAGCCAGCCGACCTACCACATGCCACACAGCACGCGAAACAATGGCGCAATTGCGAGGCGAGTTTGGTGAACAGTTAATTTCACGTTTCGGGCCGGTCAATTGGCCGCCTAGATCGTGCGATTTGACACCATTAGATTATTTTTTGTGGGGGTATGTCAAGGCTAATGTGTATAGGGACAAGCCCGCTTCGATTGACGCACTGGAAGCCAACATCCATGCATTCATTCGTGAGATACCGGCCGATATGTGTGAAAGAGTATGCCCAAATTAGACTCAGCGGATGGGCTACCTGAGACGCAGCCGCGGTCAACATTTGCATGAAATTATCTTTAAACATTAAATTGCAAGGTTCAAACTATCGATTCAAATAAATATTTCATTCATTTTTTCGAATTTTTTGTGTTTTTTTTCTAAACCTCTTAAAAAATCACCCGTTATATCCTATTTTTCTTTTTTGCTATAAAAAAAAAAAAACTGTTGCATATTGCTCCTTACTGTTTCTATTGTTTACATGCAAAATAACTGTTCCCGATCCATGAGCAGTCATTTTGCCATTTCCAGCTGTTTTAATAATCTGCTTGTCTTTGTTCGACCAATGTACAAATTTACTTGGGTGGCTGCACATTTGTGCACTTACTCCAATTTCTAAGCACCACTCATTCTTACTTAGATTTTTAAACTTAGCATCAACCTGACTCGCAGACAAAGCTGACTCTGAAGCTGTTAAAGAGTGGACCAATTGTTGTATTTTTTTCATTTTACATTAGCCCTGTGCAAATGTCTACCACACTTATTACAATTACCATCAAATCTTTGTGATGATTTTGGTTGTGCTGATAAAAAGAGCATTTTTTGGAGACATTTCGTCTAATAAAGTTTGTGATCTCTTCGTTCTTTTCTTCAAGTAATTTCGTTTTAAGAGTACTAATCTATGGCAACTCAAGAGTCTCGATCGCTATACAAAAATGTTAATAATCTTTGTTCAGAATAGCAGCCACAGCTTCTCAAAATACCTACTTGCCGCACATGATTGCAAACCTGGCAACCCTAGTTTCAACTAAATAACTAAATATAAAAATACTGTAACATCTCTAGTCTATATACTAAAACATAGTTTTCCTTTTGTTAAAAACTAAGTTACTGTTCATTCGTTTTAAAGTCACGCCATCGATCAGTAATCCTTTGTATTAAATTTATATACCTAAGGAGAAAAGTTCGTTTTATCTTTCTCTTTTCGTTTGGTTTAATCGCAATCGATATATCTGGCATAAAATAATGTCAGATCGTTCATGGTGACCCCGACGTGATTTTAAATCTCTTATTTCGTTGGTAGCTACACTGAACTTCATCAAACTATCGTAATCAAGGGCAAATTCGTTGCTAGTTCAAAGTTCATAATTAGCATTAATTCGGGTGCTTAACTTTTGTAATACAGTGTTCTGCATTAAACATTGCATATACGTACTCCTATATACTACACATTGTCGAAATTAACATTGTTCGGCTTCGCTGACAAAAGACAAAAAAAAAAGCTTATCAACTTTCAGTAGGTACTTTTCTCTTGAGAGTTATCGCGATCATACGGTTTTCCCTTCTCTTAATTACGCCTGTGACATTGAAATGGCTGGCGGAGACGAGCACGTTGTGTCTGATTCATTTCTCAAGCGTAAAAGTGCCGCAATAATCAAGCAGCTAAACGATTTAAAAAACGTTTTAACAACAGAATACCTCAGTGGCATAGATGAAGCTGGGCTCATGGTAAGACTAGACTTGGTTGATCGCCTGCAAAAGAACTTCGAAGCCGTGCAAGACAATTTGGAAATGGAAAATCCAGATGAAATCGATAGCAACGCGCGTGAACAGTTTCTCGATATTTTTATAGAAGTGAAATCGTCACTTGCTCGCCAATTAAATTTGCGCCGTTCTCCAAACAATCCGCAATCTTCCACGGTGCGACAATTTTCAATGAATGAAGCTCATCCATCATTTATCGTCTCGCAACCAAGGGCTCGGTTACCAGTCCTAACAGTTCCCATCTTTAGCGGAGACTATACAGAGTGGCCGGATTTCTTATCAATGTTCCAAGCAGTTTTCGGAAACGATACTGATTTGACCCAAATTGAAAAATTCCAGTATCTACGATCCAGTTTGCGAGAATCTGCGTTGCATACAATACGTTCGCTTGAAATCAGTGACAATAATTATGAAATAGCGTTATCAATGTTAAAAAATAGATTTGATAATAAGCGTTTAAATTTTCAGGCACATATAAGGGATATTTACGCTTTAACCAAGGTGGAATCAGGTGACGTGTCGAAGCTTAGAGAGTTGAGTGATGGAATCAACTCACATTTACGAGCATTGGAGGGCATGGGCACAAAGGAGCAACTGGCCGATTGTCTGCTGATACATCTCATCGCCAATAAACTTGACGTCGCATCACAAACCAAATGGGAAGAGCAAATACCAGTCAACACTTTACCAACTTGGAGCTCAATGTCAACATTCTTGGAGAAAAGATGTCAGACTCTGGAAAACATGGAAAATGCTATGGTAATTGAGAAACCTAGGAAGCAGGTGGGCAAAAAATCGATTCAAATTATGTGTAGTAACCGAAAGGCATTTATGGCATCTAACAACAATGCCAAGGTCTGTGTGTTTTGTAATTCGTACGAGCATGCTATTCAAAATTGCTCACAATTCTCCAATCTCTCTCCATCCCTTCGTTTTAAAGAAGCAAAGCGTCTTCAAATATGCATTAATTGTTTAAAAAATGGCCATTTCGTAAAGGATTGCAAATCCAGATGTTGTCGTTATTGTTCATCGAAGCACCATTCACTGCTCCATTTAAGTCATGGTGGAACAACCCAAATTTCGGCAGTTCCGGAAGAACTACCCAGCACTTCTATGTCTTCACACTCAGCCCTGATTTCCACATCGCGTACTAATTACCCCAATACAGTGCCACCAAATCACTTGCCCGAAAATTGCGTTTTCATTGCGACGGCTATTGTCCTCGTTAAAAATCGAGCTGGTTCGTTCATTCCATGTAGAACAATTCTCGACTCTGCTTCGCAGCTACATTACCAGTCGAATTGTTAATCAGTTGCAGCTTAAAAGGACAAAATCAACAACGTTCATATCAGGAATAGGAGAATCAGATTTAGTGGCCAATGAATCTGTTGACATTTGTATACGTTCTCGAGTGAACGAATTTACAACCGCATTTTCTGCAATAGTCGTACCCACTATCACCAACAACCAGCCTAGTTCCACGATCAACAATATTGATTGGAATATTCCTTCAAACATACAGCTAGCAGATCCAACATTTTTCAAGTCGCAGCGAATTGACATGCTCATAGGCGCTAGCCAATTTTTTGAACTCATGTGCGTCGGCCAGATACGCCTAAGCAAGAACTTGCCGTTGCTACAAAAAACTAGGTTGGGTTGGGTTGTTTCTGGTGGTGGCCATAGCAGTATTGAAAATTTATCATGTTTAACTACAAACAGAAATATTTCCTCCGAATTTTCCTCAAATGATTCATTACACGACCTACTTAAGGCATTCTGGGAAATCGAAGATCACAATGTAATTGAATCAAAACGTACGAAAGATGAATTGAAATGTGAAAGACATTTTACTGATAACGTCATCCGTTTGGAATCAGGTTGATATTCTGTCCACCTTCCTAGCAGACTGTGCCCTACTTTACTTGGCAACTCATATCAACAAGCACTTCGGCGATTTGAAAATTTAGAAAAAAGACTTAATAACAATAGCGAGCTTAAGCGACAGTATTCGGAATTTATGAAGGAATATGCAGATCTTAACCACATCCACATGTCATTTGTGAAATCGCCTCCTCCTGGGATTCCTGCCTATTTTCGATATTCGTTAAATGATATCCTCTTTGCGGGTCCAACTATTCAGCCCAAGCTCTTCGACATTTTATTGAGATTTCGTTCTTTCAAAATCGCATTAACAGCAGATATTTGCAAAATGTATCGCTGCGTTCGAGTTTCATACCCTGATAACTATCTTCAATGCGTTTTATGGAGGGATAATCCTCATGACCCGATTCAGATGTTCAAACTAGATACGGTTACCTATGGTACCAAACCAGCTGCCTTTCTTACCATTCGTGCAATGCATCAGCTAGCTTCCGATGAGGAAACAGACTTCCCAATTGGGGCCAAAATCGTCAGACGCGATTTTTACGTTGATGATATGATCTCTGGTGGAAATACAGTCGAAGAAGTGCTCGAAATACTTAAACAAACGACTACCATGCTAGGACTAGGCAATTTTAAATTGAGGAAGTGGTGCACAAGCAATCCAAAAGTGCTAAAACAAGTCCCAGAGTCGGATAAAGAGCAATTCTTAAAATTTCATGATGGAACTGATGTGACAAAAACTCTTGGTCTTGTTTGGGACCCAAAGACTGACAATTTTTTATTTTCGTTCATCCCATTTATAAGCAAGCAGCAGATCACAAAGCGATCGGTGTTATCGTTCATTGCTCGATTCTACGATCCGCTTGGCTTAATCGGGCCAGCAATCGTCAAAGCCAAGATATTTCTACAACAGTTGTGGAAGGAAAAGGTCAATTGGGACGAAAGTTTACCGCAGTCACTGCAATCAGCATGGACTCACTTGTGTGCAGATTTTCAGTCAGTTGATAGCTTTAGAATATCAAGATTCGTTTTGGCTCCAAACTCAAACATTCAAATACATGCTTTCTGCGATGCTAGTTTGCTTGCATATGGCGTATGCATTTATGTACGTTCCGAGCACAATGGGTGTATGCGGACAAATCTGCTTTGCTCGAAATCGAGAGTCTCGCCGTTAAAAACATTAACCGTTCCGAAACTTGAGTTGTCTGCCGCAATGCTACTCGCCGAACTCATTCATTCCATATCGTCGATGGACCTATTTAAGGGTGAAATTCACTGTTGGTCAGACTCCACTGTCGTTTTACATTGGTTAAGAGAAGAGCCATCTAGTTACAACGTCTTCGTGGCAAATAGAGTATCTTAAATTCAAGCACTAACTAATGAAATGACTTGGCATTATGTTCCGTCGTTGACGAACCCAGCTGATATTTTGTCAAGGGGAGCCTCCCCGAAAGAACTTGCAAGCTCAGCCTTATGGAACTATGGTCCGCCTTTCCTGCAAAATATACCACGGCAGTGGCCCACATGTCCAGCACTAGTTGACGATGTGCCAGAGCGACGGAAAAGGGTTTTACTATCGATTAATAAAATTGAAGACTACTCTATCGGTTGCCGATATGTTAACTCATTCTTTAAGATGCAAAGAATATACGCTTACATCTACAGATTTCGGACTCGATTATCTCACGGGCCTCTCACCATCACAGAGATTCAGCACGGAATTTATTTTTTGTTACGCATGGTTCAAAGAGTAACCTTTTAAACAGAATATAGGGCATTTGAAAAAAAGAAGAAACTCGATTCATCTAGTATACTATGTTCTCTGAATCCCTTCCTCGATTCGAATGGCTTGCTGCGTGTTGGAGGACGTCTACAAAACACAACATTAGATTTCGAAGCAAAACACCCTATTATCCTACCCAAAAAACACGCCGTGACTAACTCTATAATTGACTATTTCCATCGAAAGTTCTTACATGCCGGTCCACAGTCCCTACTGGCATCAATTAGACTTCAATATTGGCCAATAGGCGGAAGAAAGACAGTCAATCGTGTAATCAATAAATGCATTCGCTGCTTCCGACTGAAACCCAAATTTGTGGAGCATATTATGGGAAATTTACCAGTTGAAAGGGTTCAAGCAAACAGAACATTCTTGGTAACTGGAATAGATTACTGTGGACCATTTTACTACAAATCTGAAATTAAAAATCGAGCTCCTGTAAAGTGCTACATTTGTTTATTTATATGCTTCGCTACTAAGGCGATACATTTGGAACTGGTGAAGGACTTGTCAACCCCATCCTTTCTTGCAGCTTTAAAGCGTTTCATTTGCACTAGAGGTAGGCCAAAAACAATTTGGTCGGATAATGCAACAAATTTCGTAGGAGCAAAAAACGAACTAGCAGATCTACGAGAATTATTCCTCAGCGATGGTCATACTTCCGAAATTCAACAGCAATGTCTCGAGGACGGAATCGAGTGGCAGTTTATCCCTCCTAGATCCCCACATTTTGGTGGCCTCTGGGAGGCTTCCGTCAAATTGGCAAAATTCCACTTCTGGCGCACAGTTGCTCTGGCAAATTTGAATTTTGAAGAACTTAGAACATTAGTTTGTCAAATTTCTGCAATTATAAATTCACGCCCTTTATGTCCCATTACAGAAAATCCTGAAGATCTTGGCGTACTCTTTACATCAATAGTTGAGCCCGACGTCACAACTTTAAACACAAATCGTCTCGGGAGATGGCAGCGAGTTTGTTATCTTCAGCAGCTCTTTTGGAAAAAATGGAGCACTGAGTATTTGACTACTCTTCAACAGCGAAACAAATGGCGGTCATCTACTTCCAACATAGCAGTGGGGAATATGGTGTTACTTAAAGGCGAAAATCTTCCACCGCTGCAATGGCCCTTGGCTCGGGTCATCGAAATCGTTAAGGGGGCCGATGGTGTTGCTCGCATAGCAGTTGTTCGAACGAGTAGTGGCACAACAAGACGGGCTGTTGCAAAGCTATGCGTCTTACCCATTGACGATAACTCAGTTGAAAGCCTTAACCTTTCAACGGGGGGAGGATGTTCAGAATAGCAGCCACAGCTTCTCAAAATACCTACTTGCCGCACACGATTGCAAACCTGGCAACCCTAGTTTCAACTAAATAACTAAATATAAAAATACAGTAACATCTTTAGTCTATATACTAAAACATAGTTTTCCTTTTGTTAAAAACTAAGTTACTGTTCATTCGTTTTAAAGTCACGCCATCGATCAGTAATCCTTTGTATTAAATTTATGTATCTAAGAAGAAAAGTTAGTTTTTTCTTTCTCTTTTCGTTTGGTTTAATCGCAATCGATATATCTGGCATAAAATAATGTCAGATCGTTCAATCTTCTGGCAATGAGTTCAGAAGCATAATGCAGAGTACATAACACTTTGGCTTTCTTCTAGGGCATCGCAACAGCTTTCAAAATCTTTTAAGTGCTGTGTCATTGACTTCTCTTCTTTCTTTTTCATTTGAAAAAGCCGCCCCTGCAACACGACTTTTCTTGTGGGACCTTTCGACATGTGTGTTTCCTCCAAAACTTGTCATGCTTCTTTTGCCGATTTGTATCTCTTTATTAATATATCCCAACTCATTTTCTTTTACTCCAAGGAAAATCATCGCCGATGCCTTTGAATTTTAGGCCTGACGACGTTCTAGCACAGATAAGTAATATACAGATATCTCACGCCAATGTAAAAAAATGCTGTACTTTTTGCGTTCGTCCAACAAAGGTCGTCCAACAAATCGATGCGATGGTGAAAACAAAAACCCACCACACCACACCTCATTCGAAAAGGGGTTAATTTTTGTTTCAATGATTGCTACTTTTTTTTAGTTGAATAAAGACCGCACGCCGGGCCGGATGGCATGTGTGGAGCGTGCTGCGGTATGCTTCAGGTAGATTTCCTTCCACACTGATAAGTGCAGAGGGCTAAAGGGGGGTAAGGATAGGGATACAAGGTAATAAGGAAATCGGAAAGAAAAATCTATCCACAATCTATATCCACTTTCTTTTGTATTGTCAATGCCTTATGAATTATTATGATTGTACGCAGGGGTGTGTGAAAGAGTAAGTCTTCGGTTATGATGGTTTTTGTTGGGAAGAGGCGCCGATCGTTTTTTGCATTTGTTTTGCTTGACCAAAAGGAACATGGATTTTGGAGGTGAACATTTACTTTTTTATTCACGATTATTATCCTTTGTTGCACACCTCATACAATTATCGCAAACGACCTCAATTTGTCTTAAAGGACGGTACTGTGGAAGTTGTCATTGTGATTAGTCAAAAAAATACTTAATATCTAGCTTTATTTGTTAAAAGGTGGGATTCATGATATATATAATCAGCGCGTTTTGATTGATTTTTAAGGGTGAGCAAATTAATTTTTTCCCCTTTTTTCGTGTGATTACAGTCATGTAAATGCCAAAATAGGTGCAGTGGTAAGACGGAGACTATTTTTATTTCTAGAAAAATGACGTGGAGAGTGAAGTGCGTTATTACTACCTGTAATGCAACTGCAGCGAAACCTCCACATACAAAATTATTCAAATTTCCAAATAAAGGTACTCGAAGGTATAGTGATTGGTTGGAACTGGTAGGAGAGTAGCGCGAAAGTATAGAAAATCATAAACGTCCCCTTATCTGTAGTCAACATTTTGAAGAAAAGTATTTCGGCAAGAAAAAATTAAAAGGAAATGCGATTCCTACTCTTTTTTTGCAAAAACGCGACATATTTATGACAGATGAAATCGATGGTGATTCAAATAGTGATCTTTTATTTGACACTAATAAAGCAACAATCTCCTACTCAAAACATAACCGCTTAGAAAGAACGAAGAAGACGGACATAAGCATTGAGGAACTGAATAATGTTTCAGCGACTATGGATTATAGTGAAAATAACTGTACAGATTTTGTTTGCACGAATTGTATAATATCCAATACAAAAAAACAGTATTTTTACATTAAGAGAATTAATAAACTTGTTAAAATTAATAATGTGTTGAAATTGAGGGCTCGAAAAAATTATAAAATAAAACAAAATTTGCTAATTCAAGTACGTCGATTGAAACAAAATAACAAAATGTTGCAAAAGTTAGAAAAACAATCAATAGAAGTAAGAATAGACATGTTAAGAAATGTTAATAATAATACAAAAACATTGGCAAAACTCATCATTTCGCAAAATAATCGGCAATTTACCGAAGAGGAAAAATGGATGTCGCAGTGTATATTTTTTCGTTCAACATCTGGATACAATTTTCTACGAGATCAACTCAAATTGCACTTGCCACATCCTTTTTGAACTAATTTTATTTTTCAATTCGCTAGATACCTACTTGAAGTTGTGCTTAATTTTTGTTTGTTGCTTATTAAATTAATATTTGGGAATTCACCATCTTAACTGAGTTTCGTTTTAACCTTTTTGTGATATCTTTATAAATATATGCTTACCTACTCTTAGTAATTTATGTTTAGAAATAATTTCTTCTATATTTTATTTACGCTTATTTTTTGAATAATACCATTGTTTGATTTTTTTTTTATTTTTGTGATAGATACACTTACAACGTAAGTTAATTTATAATAATTTAATTAGTATAGTTGTTAAGGGGTAGGGGTGGGGGTCTTTATTCTGCCACTTCCACGTTCGTGACCCCTGGAAACTACTTTAGTTAAGGATATGGCGTCAGAAAGCTAATAATTGTAAAGAATCAAGTTTTAATGTAGCTCTAGTGTGAGCTGCTCACAATTAGAGCTTAATGATACTTGACAGTTATGGTTAACCTTAACAAAAGTAGGCTAAGAGCAGTGTATTTACGTAGTGTGTGGGTATTAACATGTAGGTGCAATTGTAGATACGTACCTTACCTACAACAGTAACTACAGAAAAAGTTAATTTATTTTTTCGTTATCAGGGAAGAAAACCAAACAGCTCAACAGTCATGTCTTTGAAAAATAAGATAATAAGATAATTTGTTTTGCTGCCAACTCAATACACACAAAAACCAATAAAATTCAGTTTCATGTTCGATTTGCCGGCGGAAATCTGAAATCTCAGATCAAAATCTGAAAAACCAAATCGAAAACGACATAAGTGCTACCTATATAATTTTTTCCAATATAGATAATATTGTTGATACCTATAATAGAGTACAGGTAGGTAGGCACCTATTAATTAACCTATTAATGAAAACCCTAAAAATAATGCGAATACCCACAATAATGCATACCTAGACCTACCCAACCAAAAACATTCAAATTATATCCCCAAATTGAAATGTTTATATCGCAAAAAGGTACCTTTTAAGCAAAACGAATCCAAAACCAAATCGGCTGCTCTTCCCAACAAAAACCATCATGCATTACATCACCGAATATTTCCTCACTGCACACCCCCCCGCCGGCGCACAATCATAACCATAAGGCATTGACAATACCAAAGAACGAAAGACGACATTTGTCCTTCCGCTTTCCTTTTACCTTGTATCCTTTCTTTCCTTACCCTTTAACCCACTGTTCAGTGTGGAATTAAATCTACCTGCCCCATAAAGCATCACGCTGCACACATGCCTTCCTGCGTGCGGTCATAATTCAACTAAAAGTAGCATTCATTGCTTTTTTACATTGGCGTGGCGTGAGACATCTGTATATTACTTATCTGTGGTTCTAGTGTCAATTCGTGATCCCATTTAGGAACTCATGCTTTGAAACAACGAAAAACAGTTCCTTTTTGTGTCGGAAGCGGCGCAACACAAAGAACGAAATGTTTTTGACACAAATCCTACATATCATCTTTGAACACACAATTTTCAACACAAATTGGAGAAAATGTCTCATTAATATTTAATTCTATTACATATTATAATTTTGTATATATACCATTTAATTTGTGATGTTGTTATATGTCATTCATTTTGTGTACCTAGTACCAAGTCTGTGAATAAAATTATTAAGAGAAATATGGAGCTCGAAAGATTATCTGTTTAGTTTTCCTGTTGTTACCTTACGATAATGGATGCATTTAATATCCTATTGAGCTCGAGTTATAGTATGTGCGGGAGATACCGAGATGGCAATGCTCTCCCGAAGTGTAACCGACCCCTATGGTGGCACGGAAATAGATCCCTAGGCCAACTACCTATGGTCACTAAGCCACTTCCAACGTTAATAGTCACCCCTTATGTGTTCATATTCTCTGTATCGCCTAAAGTACATCGTCGAGTCCGTGACAATCATCACATCCGAATCTGCAAAAGCTCTTCAAGCACAAATCATATTGGCTTATCAATGGACCTCTCTGTAATAACTAGAAGGTTTCCATGAGAAAGACTTGACTATCATTGTACAATAATTTCACCTTTATTAACTGTTCAAATTCACATTAAACCTATTGCAAGATATATATGGCCTTCATAGGCCAAGTAATAAATGGTATCATTCGATGAATCAACATCAAAGAACATCGAAATATTTTATAATAATCGGTAAAAAGAGAAATAGGCCTATTATCGTTAGCGAGTCGAACAATTCGCGTAAGTCGAGTTGCTTGTCGAAACACTCGCCTTGTACGATTATGGTAGGCGAATTAATTCATTCGCCTAGAAATCAAGGGCTACCAAAATAATAAAAACGAAAATGACGCCAATTCAAACATTTATGTCAACACAAAAAAAAAAATTCAAAATAAAAAATTGAAGAAAACAACACGGAGGAGCAAAAAAATGGATAAACACAGAAATGACCGAAAATAAAAACAATCCATGAGCTCCTTTCCTTATTTTTCGTTAAAACTTGATTTCATGGGGTGGCTATATTTGTTCCATGAGCTCAAATAGCTTCTGGATTTGGCTGCAATTGTTTTTTTTCGAAACTATCAGAGGCGATTTTCATTAAAAATATATATTCTAAATGAATTGAATGGGTTTTATACATTTTTCTTGAGTTTCCATTAATTTTTCTATTCCATTCGCCTTTGGTGTCACCAAATAATTTTGTTCGCTAAAATTTGTCGCTTAAGGCGAATGAAATTTCAAAAATTCACCAACCGCAATAAGGCGACTTTACGTTCGCCAGCAGTTTGACAGTTCAGGCGAATGAATTTTGTTTCAATTCGCTAACCATAAAAATACAAATAAGTCACATGCCTGATTCACAATACGGCGTTAGCACGAGGCGAGAGCGATAGCGAGTCTAGCGCGAGTTGTCAAAAAAATTCCAATACATGAAAATCTATGCAACAAAATACAATGACGCGAGTCTCGTTGCCTCGGAACGCGACCATTTCGGAAAATCGAAAATATCTCGCGCGAAACAGCGATGACATTTATCATTTTGAAGTCTGTCGAGTTAATTCAATGTTGTCTTTCGTATCTCTCTGCGGTTTTTGGTTTTTAGGAGCTTATGTGGAATAACTTAAAATGAATAAACTAACAACATTGGAAGTAGAAAAATTAATAGATTTCATTAAAGAAAAACCTTTAATGTACAATAAAGCAGACAAATACTACAAACACCTACAAAAGAAAGAAACAATTTGGAAGGAGATCGCAGAATATGTCGGTGCCGATGGTATGTCAAACCGTTATTTTTCCCTTTAATTCGGTTTTTATTTTTTGTGCCTATTACAGAAAACGACTGCAAGACGGCCTGGAAATCCTTAAGAGATCAATTTGTAAAAACAAACAAGGAGCTGAAAGGTAAGTCAGGACAAGAGACGACTGAAAAAAAGAAGTATAAGTACTATGAACAGCTTTTGTTTTTAAAAGATACCCTTCGAACCAGAGAGTAAGTTACGAATAAAACTCATTAGAAATGTTTTATCAGAAGAACCAGTAACTTTGATAACTGGATGGATGAATCGGGAGCGGAAATAGCAGCGTTAATTCAAACCGCAAGCGAAGATCCTGCAAATGTTTATTCCGACATTGATGAAGAAGATCCGTTCGACGTCATGATGTCCCCTTCGACGTCTGCCAACATCCAACAACACTCCAGCACTCCAATTTCTAGTTCTTCTTCATCTCCAGCACCCTCTAAAAGGCGTAAGAGTAGTTCAAAGGAAGATGACAACTTAAACGAATTTCTAACAGGAGTACTAGCTGAAATAAAAAACTTCCAATAGTCAACTAGACGATAGTGATAGATTTTTTTTAACCCTTTCAACAATGGCAAAAAGAGCTAATTTACCGCCATTAAATCCTAAACAGGATTGGTTCCATGGAAAAATCGAATAAAACGATATTAGATAGAATATCGTTGTTAGAGAGGCAGAACAGCAACAAAAAAGCTGTGCCAAAAAGACAAACATGATGAATAGAATAAAAATTCTTGAATGGAATGCTAATGGTATCGAGAGTCGCAAGGACGAGATGAAAGTGGCTCTTGACATACACCAGATAGATATATGTCTCATTTCAGAGACACACTTGAAATTGATAACTAATTTTAAACTGCAATGATATGAATTATATCACTCCCCACATCCTCATAACTCTGCAAAAGGTGGGGCTGCAGTGTTAATAAAGAATAAAACACCATATAGAAGCAAAATTCCAATCATGTGCCATCCAAGGAATCTCCATAAGTGTAGAAACGAGTAATGGGCAAATATCTGTTGCAGCAGTATACTGCTCTCCTAGCTATAGACTAAAGAAAAATGATTTTAAAAGTCTTTTCCGCATATTTCACAATCGATTAATCGCGGGAGGGGATTTTAATGCCAAGAATAAATATTGGGGATCTTGATTAACAAATACTAGAGACAGAGAATTATATGAAACTATTAAAGAAGTCGGCGGCAAATATCACTCAACGGGGAAACCTACCTACTGGCCTACAGATAGGAATAAAACCCCAGATCTTGTAGATTTCTTTATATCCAAAAATATATCCTCAAATAAAATAAATATAGAAGAAGGCCCTGATCTTCAATCAGATCATTCCTCAATACTTCTTACACTTGGCGATAGAATAATAATAAAAGAACATAGCCCTAAACTAGGGTCTCCAGAACATCTCTTTTAAAGAGAACATGTTCTCTTTTTTGTCAGCGATCTATTTTACACTTTCTTTTTCCGCTTAGCTCTTTTTTTGTCCTCTTTATTTGTTCTGTCCTCTTTTCGTTCTCTTTTTTAATACCTTCAAATTTCAATATAAAAACAATTCCTTCATTTTAAAACTTTTAAGTACGTCCATAAAAACTAGCAGTGGTAGCACTTTTTCGATGTACCTATTTTATTTTCATATCTGTTTTGTCAACCACACTCACACCTACAGCTGTCAGCTGTCACCCTCACCTGTGGGCTGTGGCAGAGATGAATGATTAAAAGAGATGGTTAGCAGATACGTAAGTTATGCAGAGGAGGCAGATGCACTGACTTCAAATGAAGTGTGAAAGAGAAATGTATCCGTGTGCGAAGCCTTACTGACTTTTGTTTTGTTTCTTTCACTAGTAATTTGCTGTTCTCGAACAAAAACAAATGTTTTCATTGCATTCTCAAAATATGTAGGTAATTACATTTTATACATTTATTTTATAAATCATAACATAAACAGATTATTACCGAAAGCACCTGTGTCGTAAGTCCTTCTTGGGGGGGGGAGGGTAGTTGTTGACTGTAATATATGTCCTCTTTTTTCGTTTGAGGTATATGGACACCCTACCCTAAACTAGTTAATAGACTGACTGATTGGAACCACTTCAGGCAGAATTTGGAAGAATGTATCCAATTATCATCAGCTATTCAAACAGAAGATCAACTAGAAGAAGCAGTGCAAATATTTACACTGGATATACAAAAGGCTGCATGGGCTGCAACTCCCCAAAGAACAAACAAGATTAAACAAAACTCTTATCCGCGTGAAATATGTCAAATTATTACAGAAAAGAGGAAAACTAGAAAACGCTGGCAACAGACAAGGGCGCCAAGCGACAAAACCACACTGAACAACTTAAATAATAAGCTCAGAAAATCTATAAGAGAATTTAATAACGAGTCTTTAAAAACGTATCTTACGAGTCTTACAAATGATGCTGGTACCGACTACTCGCTCTGGAAGGCAGCAAAGAAAATGAACAGGCCAATAGCTCACATTCCGCCAGTAAAAACCAGAGAAGGTAACTGGGCAAAAAGCAGTCAAGAAAAAGCAAATACTTTTGCAGAGTACCTTGAGAAGGTCTTCAAACCTTATGAAGATAAAGATTATCAAGGAAACGAAGAAACGTGCGAAGAAGACAGACCTATTCGGCCGGTAACAGCTAAAGAACTTGCCAAAGAAATCAAAGAAGGCATAAACATAAAAAAAGCCCCAGGGTTCGATTTAATCACAGGGGAAATTTTAAAACAATTTCCTCGAAAAGGTTTAAAAAAACTAGCGCAGATTATAAATGCTGCATTTAAATTAAGATATGTGCCAAGCATGTGGAAGGTTGCGGAGGTAATAATGATACCAAAACCAGGTAAACCACCTAGCGAAGTAGCCTCATATCGCCCAATATCGATACTACCAATGTTGTCCAAGCTATTCGAAAAAATGCTGGTAAAACGTCTGCAAAAAATTATTGATGAAAAATCGCTACTTCCAAGTCATCAATTTGGGTTTAGAAACAAGCACTCTACAATTGATCAGGTGCATAGAATCACAGATAAAATCGAAAAAGCATTTGAAGAGAAAAATGTGTGCTCTACAGTATTTCTTGATATAGCACAAGCTTTCGATAAAGTCTGGCACAAAGGACTGATACACAAACTACAAAAGCAACTGCCGAAGCAGTATTCGACCATTCTGGAGTCTTATATATCAGATCGATTCTTCAGAATTAAGCAAGATACAGAGTGTTCAACATTAAGAGAGATTAAAGCTGGTGTACCGCAAGGCAGTGTGCTAGGTCCAGTCTTATACCTACTCTTCACTAGCGATTTGCCTGAAAGTGTAGAAACCACCATAGCTACTTTTGCAGATGACACAGCCGTCCTTGCTGTGGGAGCAACTGTCGAAATAGCAACAAAAAAGCTTCAGACGGCAATAAAAAATATTTCAGAATGGACTAAGAAATGGCAGATTAGATTAAATGACCTTAAGTCAGTCCATATTAATTTTACGTATAAAAACGTACCACACATTCCAGTCTACATTAACAACAATGTAGTAGAATTTTCTAACACAGCTAAATATCTAGGCATGACTCTAGACGCTAAACTGAGTTGGAAAGCGCACGTTAAGAAAAAAAAAGATGAGTTGAACATGCGATACAGTAAATTGTATTGGCTTATTGGGAGATACTCATCCCTGTCCAACTACAATAAGTTATTGCTATACAAGCAAGTTCTAAAACCAGTATGGACCTACGGGCTCCAATTGTGGGCATGCACATGCCAAACAAACTTACAAAAAATTCAGGTTTTCCAAAATAAAGTACTAAGGAACATAGTTAATGCACCTTGGTACATACACAACGCCGATCTGCATAGGGATCTAAATGTTGAAATGGTTGAAGATGAGGTTAAGAAGGTTACTCGGAGGCATAGAAATCGGCTTCTCAACCACGTAAACACAGAAATAACAGAACTTTTAAATAATGACAATGTAATCAGGAGACTGAGACGGATTAAACCTCTTGATCTGTAAGATTTAGCTAGGGCTAAGAAATTAGGTATTAATTTCACACAAAACAAGTTTAAAAATCCGACAACCGGCGGATTTATCTCTTTAAATTCATTAAATTATTCAAAATATAATTTGCTGATTAGTCGTACGACTAGGTGCAATCTTTTTCGGGATGGCTTACGCCAGTCCCCCGGGAGTTTTTTTAGATGAGTTAAAGTCCATCACTATTGCAGAAGCATCCCTCGCGTATAGCTCTGCAATGTCTTTCGATGATTTTTTACTTCCAGCGAATTCCCAACACAAAAAATCCACCGTAAACTATTTAACTTTCTTGCTGAAGAAATGGATAAAATTGATAACACATTATAAGTGATAAGAACACAAAACTTGTTTTTTATTTAAAGTGCAAAAGGTATTCTGAAAGTTTTTTCCTTAAGAGAAAAGCCTCCCGACGATTGTTGTGCGAACTTGAAGGTGACAGATTAGGTAGTCCGCAAACTTTGTCTTTCTTCCTCCATTCACCAGGAACGACTTCATCGCCTACAAAGCGGTCAACGAAGTTCGGTGGGCAGTAACTAGCACATTTTTTTAACATTAAAATGTTATGTAGTAGCACTGTTGCCTTGACAATTTTGTCAACATTTGTAGGGAGAGCGTGGATATCGTTTCTCAGTATTCTCCACCTTGCGGACAGAATACCAAAAGTGTTTTCAATGGTCACTTGGGCATGCGACAATCTTTTGTTAAAGTTTTCCTCAACCGGATCCGTTTTTCCTGAAAAAAAAAAAAAAAAAAACATGGCACATGCTTTTTAGTTTATGGTCCTAATACATGTACCTACTAACCTGGAAAGGGTCGCATCAGATTTTGCCTCAATGGAAAAGCATTGTCTCCGACAAAATAATACGGAAACCTTGAATTTGAATTGGGTAAAATGGTAGATTGTGGAATTCCCAACGTATTATTTACTAAATGATTCCCAAAAGAACTTTGCGATAAGATTCCTCCATCGCTTTGACTTCCATAAGCCCCTATGTCAACCATCGTGAATGTATACCGAGCATCGCAAACAGCTAATAAAACTATGCTGTGCCTTCCTTTAAAATTGTAGTACATTGATCCGGCGTTCGGTGGACAAACAATGTTAATATGCTTGCCGTCAATTGCACCCACGCAGTTTGGGAGTCTCCAACGGTTTTCAAAAACCTTTGCGATGTCCATCCATTCCTTAGAGTTGGGAGGCGATAAATAAATCTCATGCAACTCATCCCATAGAGCTTGGCAGGTTTCGTAAACAATGTTTCCAAATGTGCTTAAGCCTATTTTGAAACTAAATGAATATATTTGACGGGAACCACCATGTGCAAGGTACCTGCAATGAACACATTTGTACTTTCTTTATCTTTTAATAATTATTATCAGATTATACTTACATTAATGTTATAAACAGGCGACATTCTGCGGAGATTGGTTTGCGTATTGATGTTTTTTCTAGCCGACTTTTTATTAGTGACAGAAGGAAATCAAATGTTTGAGGACTCATCCTCACAGCTTTGGAGAACATTTCGGAGTCCATATTTTTAATTCTGCTGAACGTCGTTTCATAAAAACAAAATGTTTTTCTTTTTTGATAACTCGGCCTAACCCACCAACGTCTTTTACATCTGGGTGTTGCTTTGCACTTTTTATACCCCAAAATTCCCACGGCTGTTAGCAACAATATTTGTTTTAGGTTTGAACCCATTGTATTAGTCTTTCCTTTTTCACTGCCTGACGAAATTTAAAAATGTTGTCAAATGTCATTTTCATAATGGATGAAAGAGAGCAGCCTCTTACGTTTCTTAGCAAACAGTGCCACTATTTTAAGTATTTCTTGATACAATTTGGTTCATCTGAAACCAACTAAGCCAATCTTCAGCCTTTGGCTATATTTTACATTTATGTTAATTCAATATAAAATTATAAAATTATCTTGATTTGCAATAAATAAATCAAAATCTGGAAAGCCAAATCGAAAACGACATAAGAATACCCAACTTTATCAATTACTACTATAAAAAAACAAGTTAAATGGCATCCCTTTTTGCTGTTGAAAAGATAAATGGCAACATGAGTTGTATTTTGTGATGGTTGTCTGCTTCTGTCAAAAAAACCTGTCCGACGTATCGTTTTTCATTGTGATTTTACGGACGATTATAAAGCGTGAGGTAGACGACCGCGTTTATCGCGTCGCTCTCGCCTCGCTATCGAGTCCGCATTGTGAATCAGGCAACATTCGCAGGATTTTTTGTTCGACTCGCCAACGATAATAGGTCTAAAAATGTTTATTTTCTTATACTTGAAATGCAAACCAGAATAAGTATTTCAAAGTTACTTAATCGACTTACGCCTATATACTTAAAATTCCCTTACTTTGTGGAACACTTACGGACGACTAAATATCCATTCGGCACAATAAACCCGACCAATCAGATAATACAATCATTGTTCAAGGAGTATCAAATCTTCGTAGCTTTTTGTTGGTTACTTTTCTGTTGTTCTAGTCCTCGCAGCGAGAAGGATTTCGAGCATGTGGACAAAAGCATTGAGGTGATAAATGCGACGCGGCGCACGTGGGTTATACACGTGGGTTGGTTGTTGTGGATAGCACGAGAGTGATGGATATTACCATTAATGTTTTGGGTTCA
The DNA here is from genome assembly GCA_949126925.1 of Cheilosia vernalis. Lineage (NCBI taxonomy): Eukaryota > Metazoa > Arthropoda > Insecta > Diptera > Syrphidae > Cheilosia > Cheilosia vernalis. The sequence goes on from OX421358.1 coordinate 51,666,649, forward strand.
TTTTATTCTTAATCGCGGATTCTATGTCCGGAATCGGATCAACACATTAGCACGCACTACAATTAATTTCACTTCACCTTTCACCATCACGGTATAATTTTTCTCAGGTAAATTAATCTCGTACATATTATATCCACGCAACTCATGGCATTGTAGCACCATGTAATCCACAACCCCGCGATTAAGGCGAACTTCACTTTTTTTTATTTTTACAACTAAGCTAACTAAGACTAGCGCTATAATTTCTATGTCCCATTAATTTTTCAGTGCGGACTGAGGCGGACGTCGGGCATCCCTACCACGCGCGCACCCCAATCGCAAAACAGAAAGCAAACTCTCGACCCCCTTCCGAAATCAAAAATTCTACCTCTCAGCCCAACGACACATGTCTCGCCACTACCTTCAATAAAGTAAAAACACGCCCATGGAAAAGTACTGGTGCGTACATACTACGCTACTTTTCATAGCCATCGTATGACACAGGACCCGGAAGAAGAAAGGCATTGCAAAAAAAAAACCAAGTACCGCGCGTCCCATATAAGGCCCTAGTTATAGCCATACCTACGTAAAACGAAACCGTTAAAAATTGCTTTCGCTTTCGTTTAGTTTTACGAAAAACTTTTATCGATCTACTTCTCAGTCGATTCCACAACATAAACCCGGATCATTCCACTGAAATATTTCATTTCTTTACCGTTCCATCTGTCAGGAATGGAGTCTGATAGAGTCCAACCAGTGTGGGTTGATTTCTTGTAATGTAATTGTTTTCGTAGGGAAACATTTTTCTGACAGAATTTTCGCTATGACCGCCTAAAAGAAAAAAATAATCATTTTCATACTGTTCCAACTTTTTCTGTTGCATTTTACGTATGGCTATAACTAGGGCCTGAGTTAACACGACATTTCCTTCCTTATCGCATTCCCTTTCCCATACAATTTTATGCTCCACAGAGAATTGCTTAATCGCAATTTCAATCCCAAGAATTCGTTCGCTTATTTTAATTGCAACCTAGCAATATCGCAACAATCATTGGATTTATAATTTATTGTAATGTAAACCAATGGTTGTCGATTTTGCATTTTGTATTCCTAAGAAAACCAATAGATTTATTGCAATGTAATTAATGTTAAGTAATAAATAGAGGAAGAATCGAAATAAAGAGTTGAGTTGTTACACACCAGTCGAACAGTGTTTTATTTTTTGAAGTTTTTACTTCTTTAGGCGCGTTGGGCACTTTTAGATGGGAAGAAATTAATGAATTCGCGTTACCGAAAAAACGACACCGCGTCATCGTCACCGAAAAACCGACACCGATTTTTTGTCTTTCCAATCGGTCCTCCATCTAATGTGGTTTTCCATTGGGACCAAAAATCAATCTTTTTTTTGATCTAAATCACTTTTCATGTTCCATTGGGACCAAAAATCAATCTTTTTTTCGATTCAGAGCACTTTTTGCAGATCTCGATATTTTTTCAGATCTACACACACTCTCACAATACCAGCATACTTTGCACAGCTGTTTACGTCATTTTAAGAAGTTTGCTTTGAAGACAAATGGGGGTAGTTTCGTGAAAACCAAAATAACGAAATACATTAAATAGCACTGGATATAATTTAAGAGGAACTATTAGCTTCATAGTTTTCCTCGTCATCTGCAAACTATGAATCACCAATAATCCTCTATTTGTATGTGCAATAGGGGAAACATTTTTCAAGTCGATATCCATTTGTGGTTTCTGCAAAAACAAATGCAATTTGAACAGCTGATATTGTTGTCAAATATCGCACTAATCCATTTACAAAAGCAGATCAATTTCGTTGCATGTTCCATTTGCCCAGTAAAATCTGAGATCTGAAAAAGATTTGTGGTGGTCCCAATGGAAAACGACATAAGTATAGCTCGTTTCAATTCACTTGGCCAACGGTCACTTGCGCAGTGAGAGGATTTAAGAGAACAAAAACGACACAAAAGAGATTTAACGTGTAGAAGATTTTGCCTAAGTTTTACAATGTCTAACCCAACTTTATCTTTCATTTGAATTAATATGGAATTTTTTTTTATTGTGTGACTGCCAAATTTGGACGCAGTTATTAAACAAAAACATACCTGCTGCGTCGCGATGCAGGTATAACCTTATGTTATGAAACTAGCTACCTGACCTAGATTGATAAGGAATGATGCATTCAAAGTATTTAAATGATGAGTTCGTGATTTGGAAATCAGTTTTACGAAAACATTTACATTGATAACACGAAAGCACGAAGAAATATAAAAAGTTTAAATATATACATTACAAAGAGGAAAACTAATAGAAAGCCAGGTCCGTAAATTAATTATTAATATATATAACGAAAAATTGGAAGAAGCCACGCGTTTATGTTTGGTAGAACCAGTAAGTAATGCATACTCGCAGACTGAGAAACTAACTGGAATTTCGAACCGGTCGATAAGAAGGATTCTTAAAGATTACATGGAGAAAGGAGTAATAGAATCACCCAATACAAAAGTAGGGTAAGGTCGGGAGGTTTTGACACGTTAACCAACATTTGGAGATATCTTAAAATCCAAATACAATTTAAAATTTTCAAAATTTACATAAGTTACAACATACTTTTAGCAATATAAAAGCTTTATTGATTAATCGATATAAATACTTTTTAACAGAGTTGTGAGGTTTTTTTCCAGAACTTTACAAAGTGTCAATTCCTCCTACCATGAAGGAGGATTTGCCATCTGCCTAAAGAGGTATATTTTGAACTGAATTGAGCATTAATTTATTCAACCTGTTTTTTTTTAGTTTGAATATTTAATTGGTACGTTTAATAAACAATTTTTGGGGCAGCACTGCTTATCGACTCTGTTTTGTTTTGAATGTCTAAATGGCATTCTCAACACTTGTTTCATCGATGTTGCGGTGGGCATTTTTGTTCTTGTAACTATTTGGCATTTTTGCATTCTAAAAAATAGTAAGAAGTTGTTTTACCACAAAATTGATATTATGACTCATAAATTAGGATTTGACACTCTGTCAATTCCTCCTTCAGCACATATGTCAAATCCTCCTTTTTGATAACTTTTGGGACTAATTACAAATAAACACTTTTGTGCTGGTGCTTAGGATAAACGATTATTTATTAGTGATTTTAAAACGAATGAATGTGCACAACATTGCACTTTCAATGTCAAAAGCTACATAATTTAAATATTACAGTTGGATTGCTTACCATAAAAGTAAGATGAAATGGCCATAAAAATAAAAAAGATTTCCACTTCGCTTATATCCTAGACCACACTGATTGTTTATTTATCACTCAAAAGAATCGTTACTAGCTTCGTTTTCTCATCATTGAAAGAGCTGCCAAGGTCTTAGTTTTTCCGAAAAGTGCTGATGTCAACTCCTCCTGCCTGTCAACTCCTCCCTACCTTACCCTACCACATAATAATGGAAAACTGGACTAGATGAATTTGATGTCACAATCACCATGAGGAAAATGCAATGATGTCCTTAAAAATGTTGAGAGTACGGGTTCAGGAGGATTTGGAGCTAAACTTGAGCATTACATCCCTCCACCGGATTCTACAGAGAAATGGGTTTTGCTACAAAAAAAACTCAGAACAACCGTAAAGTTCTTTGTGAAAGAGAAGATATCAAACTTTTGCGAGTAAAGTATCTGAGAAAAATCCGGGAGTACAGGTCAAAAGGATATGACATCATATATTTGGACGAGACCTATATTCACAGTTCACATACAAGACCAATGGCAGGGACTGATGGTAGCAGCAGGCGGTGAGAAAGGTTTTGTAAATAACGCCTTACTTTTATTTAAATCTGGATTAAAAACGGGAGACTATCACGATGATATGAATTTTGAAAATTTCTCCAAATGGATAACGGAAAAAGTTTTTATTAACCTGGAGGAGCCTTCAGTAATTGTAATTGACAACGCATCATATCATAACAAATTGGAAGACAAGCAAATCGTTCCTGCCAGCCGAAAAAGTGAGATGTTACAATGGCTCACCGACAACAAAATAGCACATACTTCGGAAATGCTCAGACTTGAACTTTACGAACTTATAAAACAACATCGAGCTATACAACAGTCAAAGCATAAGATTGATGACTTAATTCACGTTGCGAGACATGAGGTACTACGATTACCACCCTATCATGCAGACCTCAATCCCATTGAAAATATTTGGGCAACTGTCAAGGCAAGAGTGGGCAAACGAAACACAACATTTAAATTATTGGACGTTCAGAAATTGGCTGAAGAAGAATTTTCAAAAATAACGGTTGAAGATTGGCGTAAGGTTTGCGCAAAAGCTATAAGGACGGAGGAGGAATACTTTTCTCACGAGTTGATGTGGGACACAATATCAAAGAGGATTGTTATCAATCCAGGAGATGATTCTTCAACCGATTATGAAACCGACAGTAGTACTTAAACATGTGTGTAATGTAGATAAAGAATTATTATTTGACATAATAAAATAAATTATAATAACTTATTAGTTAAATTGTTTTTGATTTTGGTTGTTGTTGTCTATTTATTTGCCGTCTTTTGTGCACTTTATTTCTCGAAGTAAAGTTGACATCTAAGAATGTATGTTTTTTCTCCCACCAGAAATGTAATCATTATTTGAAAATTGGATACACACAACGAATATACCTCTTGTAAAAAATTGCCATCCCTGAAATGCGCACTCTGAAGAAAACAAAAATGAAATACACCCACAGTCTCATCACGGCCATAAACTAAGTATTAAATAGACCGTCAGCTCCGCCCACTTAAGAGAATTTGCCTACAAGCTGTTTTCCGTGTTACTATGTGCGAAAGTATGTGTGCCATGTTAAAGTCCATAAGACGCACGCATACGCTGGCACATAGCAACCTGACAGATGACTGACACTTCATTCTGTGGTGACATTGGGAAAAATTCAAATAATTCAAATAATTGGCAGTTATCGGGACGTGTTAACAAAACGGAGGGTCTGGTGTGGTGAATTTAGTACCTACATACATTTCATTAAAACGAATATATCAGGCCTGTTTTTTTGAGCTTCGCTCAGCAAAGCAAAGTAAATTAGGATTTTCTTTTTCAGCACACAATTACAACAACTGCGTTAGACTTGACACTTTTTCTTTTTTTATTTTACCTAGATAAATTACGGGATGTTTACACTGTGGTTGCAAACAATGGAAATATTTACCATTTGCAAAAATGCAATAAAATCAGTATCTACAAATAATTATTTGGAATTTTACTTAATATTTTATATATATTTTACTATATATTGTAGTTTCGATTTTGACTTACAGTTTAAAGAAAATTAATTCATAAATATGTAATTGATTTTCATCTACATATTGGTTGGTCATCAGAATTTAAAAAAAAATTATTTGATGTCCTATTATTTTGTTGAGGGCTGTTAACGTTGCAACCTTATTATTTTGATTGTTTTCATTAATTACGTTAATTTGAAATTCGTTTGTTTATTAAATTGTTGCAAACTTTGTTAAAAATTTATTTTTTTCCCCCCTTTTTGTTTTCGGTTATTACACGGTTACTTTATGAAAATATTATAACTCATAAATTATACCCACTCAGAAATGTTAATATCTCTCCTCAGAACCCCAACACATTTTATGTCTTAATATTCCTTAGTTCTTCGCTTTGAATCCGTTGCCTTTTTTCTGTCGACATTCGCGGGCAAAATAACATTTCGCCAAAAACAACAAACGAAAACAAGCACAATAATAATTGTAAAAACAAAAATGTTTTATTTTATTTCCACGAATGAATATTTCTACCATTCTGCAAAACACGTTTTCGTGGTGAAATAAAACAAACAATCTTAACTGTGGGAACGCATCCATCAGCTGATCGAAATACACTAAACTCAGTCAGTGTTCTTAGCATTCTCTCTTTATTTTTCCCACGAAGCGAGGGCATTTTTCCCTTTTCGCCGTACTCAAATACCCTCGATTTGCTTATGAAAAAATATTTCTTCTAAAAGTAAAGCTGGTATTATTCGGAAAGAAATTCACATTAAATTAACCTTGAGTATAAAAATCGCAGTTTGTTAACATTATAATGGTTAATACTTGGTACTAGAAATCTTTTGCTAAAAGACGAATCTCTTTTTATAGGCATTAAGTGTGTTCCATTGTAGTTCGAATGTTTTTTCGTCAGATTCATGATATTTAAACCATTTTGATGCTTTATTTTTGTTTTGTACGAATCGTTTTTTCCGGCAACAAAATGTCCACAAAAGGTAGAAATTCCACGATGTAGGATGACTGCTGAGTGTCAGTATTTCATTATACCCCCTCCATTCGCTTTTTTTTTTGTTTTGTTGCCTCACACGTATTCACCGATACGAAATTTAAGAGAGAATTTTTCTTTCAAAATTTGCGGGGTGAATCGGGTAGGTGCGTGGGAGCTGACCGTCTATTTAATGCTTAGTTTATGGTCGTGGCTCGTGGGCTATGAAAAACTATGAAAAAGAATAAGAGTAATATAGTGAAAACTCTATGTGGTTATGTCGTATGTAGGTACGTATGTATTATGTTTATGATGTGAGACTCTTCAGTCTTTACAGATCACAGTTCATATATATTATTATTACTAGCTGGCCCGGCGAACTTAGTTCCGCTCCAATTCGTTAATGTAATGAAAATAATAATTCCGAGCATGCACATTGCACATGCCTCTTTATGCAATTCGGTCAATTCAAATTCTTTATTCAAAAGTTATATTAAATACTCTATGATACTTAAAAAGAAAAGAAAAGGAACAAAGTTCGATCCTTAAGTCCAATTTTACTCTAAATTAACAAAAATCAACTTCTGGTAGCTATTGTGACTGAATTTTGTTGTTTCAACAACAACTTCAAGTTGTTATGATTTAACAGATAAAGCAAGAGGAAATTTGAAAAAACTCTCGTGACAAATGAGACTTTATATTTGACTTAGTGATGTTGATTTCGATACCTACTTGAGGAATAGTTTTTAGAAAATAGGCATCATTTTTTTGTGAACTGTTTGAACTGTTCTACAATCAATTTTTTGTGAATTCTCTTTTTAGAATCAATTCACACAAATACATTTTAAAGTTGGTAAATCTGGTACATTCTTTAATCAAAGTCGCATTAAAAAATTAAATTTACAACTGTGCGTCGTGCTTATTTTCCAATAACCTACTTGACTTGCTCACCAAATCAAAACCTTGGATTAAAGAGATAAAAAAAGATAGAATTGCCTATCAATCGACCAACATTCTGATAACAATTTCTTGAATCACCTTGTAGGTTAGTTGTAGTTAGTTTGTAATGCTACGTTTCCACCGGACACTAATCGCGAGATTTAGGTCAAGAGATTACAAATAAATCCTGAGGTGTTTCCACAAAAAAAAAACAAGATTAACTAGACGTTTCACCAGATGTTGTCAACTTCTTCCAAATCGAACAACCCAAAATTGTGATAATAGGAAAAAAATAAAAAGTTTAAATTGATAAAACATGAGTTCCGGAAAGCTTTAAATATTATTAGCTAAAATTTGATTCTACAAAATATACTGAAAAGCTTGATTGTTGCATTTTTAGAAGAAATCGCAAAATTACAGAAAAAAAATTCGCATATGTTTTTTTTTTTTATGACACAATGTCAAATAAAGCTCTGTTTGCTTGGTATTTTTGACATTCCGAGTTGTAGAGAGTGTGTTCACAAACCGGACTCTACATGTAAATCTGGTCAGTTTAGGAGATTAAACCCAAATCTCCTTTTTATGCTATGTTTCCACCGGAGATTATCTGCGAGATTTAGCAAAATTTCCGTAAATCCCGCATAAATCTCGGGATTTATCATACAAAAGTTAATCTCATAAAAAGGAGATTTGGATTTAATCTCCTAAACTGACCAGATTTACATGTAGAGTCCGGTTTGTGAACACACTCTCTACAGCTCGGAATGTCAAAAATACCAAGCAAACAGAGCTTTATTTGACATTGTGTCATAAAAAAAAAAACACATCCGAATTTTTTTTCTGTAATTTTGCGATTTCTTCTAAAAATGCAACAATCAAACTTTTCAGTATATTTTGTAGAATCAAATTTTAGCTAATAATATTTAAAGCTTTCCGGAACTCATGTTTTATCAATTTAAACTTTTTATTTTTTTCCTATTATCACAATTTTGGGTTGTTCGATTTGGAAGAAGTTGACAACATCTGGTGAAACGTCAAGTTAATCTTGTTTTTTTTTGGTGGAAACACCTCAGGATTTTTTTGTAATCTCTTGACCTAAATCTCGCGATTAGTGTCCGGTGGAAACGTAGCATTATGAGATTAACTTTTGTATGATAAATCCCGAGATTTATGCGGGATTTACGGAAATTTTGCTAAATCTCGCAGATAATCTCCGGTGGAAACATAGCATAAGATATGCAATTTTTATCTTTTTTACCAAAAAGGCATGATTTTTCGAAAAAGGCATACTTTTCAAAGGGTTCAGACATGAAAACTTAGATCCGGCTTTGCATCACTGGGGGTGACTCCAATCTAACTATTTCTCAACTTAAAGTCAAATTTAATGCTTTATTTCTTCTAATTTAGACTAAAAGTTAATTTGTTGCCAAAAGTCTCGTCTAAAATGTTTTATTGCTAAGGGCCAATAGAAATAACTGAAGTATATCAATATCGATGTATGTCAATCAAACCGCAATGATTGACGTGCCACCTATCGGGTCCAAAAGTATCCTATCCTTCAAACTGGAACCAACCATACGTACCAACAAATTTACATGGAAATCGCCTGAGTGGCTTTGGAGATCGAAAACATTACCAATTGAGTCTAAAAGAATGTTATCTTTTAAGTCTTGCTAAACCTTAAAAACGTCAATACGAACAAAACCAAAAAGTTTCACGAAAATTGGCTCATCAGTTATTGAGATATAAAGTCATCGAGTTTCACACCGAAGGAATTATATTTATAAATTATTCTTATTGTATTATTATATTTTAGAAGTTAATTGAATTTAAGTTAAAAACGAAACGTGTGCCTACAGCACCACCTGTTGAGAATTTTATGATTTTTTATAAACCATCTCTGATTCAAGACGAACAAAACAAAACAAAAATCATTCAAATCTAACTAACGCACATATCTATTTCCTTCTACATTTAGAGACACAGGAATCTCAATTTTGACTTCGCAAGCAAGGCAGGCATGCTTGTTTAAGCCTGTGCTTAGCTCGTCGGTGGAGTGGGATCTTCTGCTTGGCTTGCGGACTGCCGTACTTTTACATGCCTGAATTTTGATGCGAAAATTTTAAAATTTGTTGGCATTAAAGGGATAGGAAGAAAACTGCGAAAGGATTAACTCTAAACGAAATATTTGTAACTTTAATAGCCAAGAAGAAATCTAACCACACCTATCAACTTGGTTGGTAAGCCTTCTCCCTTCTCTCTCCACACCAGTACCGAAGGTGTTATGGTATCTTTGAGCTGCCCTCCCCATAATCATACTCACGAATGAGCAGAGTACCATGATTGTGAACACTCAAAACGCTCAACAACTCCTGTTGCCTGTTATCATTGTCCTCGTCATCTCAATCACCCCTACATTTCAACTTACTCACACATCAAACAAATCAACGTATCTACTCCATTTCAAAAAGTCACTGAATGTAACATAGTAACCATAAACAAATAAAAAAAAATTCAAAATTGTTGACAACAACAATTTGCTTAGAAAATAATTAAAATATTTGACAACAACAATTGCTTTTAAAATTTATAATAATTTTTTTTTGTTTTGGAAGTTTCACTACTCGATTTATATCCAGTTTATTTTTTTTCAAAGTGCTTTTCCCCATGGAAATCGAAATGTGTGCCTGTAACGCCACCTGTTGAGAATTTTCCGACTTTTCTTTTTTCCTAAACCATCCCTGATTCAAGACGAACAAAATGAAACAAAAATCATTCAAATCGGTTTAGCAGTTCTCGAGCCTTTACCCGACTAACGCACAACGATTGATTTTTATATAATAGACTAGCTGGCCCGCCGAACTTAGTTCCGCCCCAATTCGTTAATGTAATGAAAATAATAATTCCGAGCATGCACATTGCACATGCCTCTTTATGCAATTCGGTCAATTCAAATTCTTTATTCAAAAGTTATATTAAATACTCTAGGTATGACACTTAAAAAGAAAAGAAAAATAACAAAGTTCGGTCCTTAAGTCCACTTTTGCTCTAAATTAACAAAAATCAACTTCTGCTAGCTATTGTGACTGAATTTTGTTGTTTCACTTGAGGCGAACTTCAAGTTGTTGATGATGTGAACTAAATAAAAAAAAATGTTATGATTTAACAGATTTTAGCAAGAGGAAACTGGAAAAACGCTTGTGACAAATGAGACTTTATATTTGACTTAGTCATTGATGTTGATTCCGATACTTGAGGAATAGTTTTTAGAAAAAAAGGCATAATTTATTTGTGAACTGTTTGAACTATTTTACAATAAATTTTTTGTGAATTCTTTTTTTTAGAATCAATTCACACAAATACATTTTGAAGTTGGTAAATCTGGTACATTCTTTAATCAAAGTCGCATTAAAAAGTTTAATTTACAACTGTCCGTCGTGCTTATTTTCCAAGAACCTACTTGACTTACTCACCAAATCAAAACCTTGGATTATAGACATAAAAAAAGATAGAATTGCCTATCAATCGACCAACATTCTGATAACAATTTCTTGAATCACCTTGTAGGTTAGTTGCAGTTGCTTTGTAAGATATGCAATTTTTATCTTGTTTACCAAAAAGGCATGATTTTTCGAAAAAGGCATAATTTTTTAGGGGATCAGACATGAAAACTTAGATCCGGCTTTGCATCACTGGCGGTGACTCCAACCTAACTATTTCTCAACTTAAAGTCAAATTTAATGCTTTATTTCTTCTAATTTAGACTAAAAGTTAATTTGTTGCCAAAAGTCGCGTCTAAAATGTTTTTTTGCTAGGGGCCAATAGAAATAACTGAAGTATATCAATATCGATGTGTGTCAATCAAACCGCAATGATTAACGTGCCACCTATCGGGTTTAAAAGTATCCTATCCTTTAAACTGGAACCAACCATACGCAACAACAAATTTACATGGAAATCGCCTGAGTGGCTTTGGAGATCGAAAACATTACCTGTTGAGTCTAAAAGAATATTATCTTTTAAGTCTTGCTAAACCTTAAATACGTCAATACGAACAAAACCAAAAAGTTTCATGAAAATTGGCCCATCAGTTATTGAGATATAAAGTCATCGAGTTTCACATCGAAGGAATTATATTTATAAATTATTGTTATTGTATTATTATATTTTAGAAGTTAATTGAATTTAAGTTAAAAACGAAACGTGTGCCTATAGCGCCACCTGTTGAGAATTTTATGATTTTTTATAAACCATCACCGATTCAAGACGAACAAAACAAAAAAAAAAAAAAATCATTCAAATCTAACTAACGCACTTATCTATTTCCTTCTACATTTAGAGACACGGGAATCTCAATTTTGACTTCGGTGAAAGGGTTGTAGCTGTAGGGTCAACAAAGCAAGGCAGGCATGCTTGTTTAAGCCTGTGCTTAGCTCGTCGGTGGAGTGGGATCTTCTGCTTGGCTTGCGGACTACCGTACTTTTACATGCCTGAATTTTGATGCGAAAATTTTAAAATTTGTTGGCATTAAAGGGATAGGAAGAAAATTGGGAATGAATTAACTCTAAACGAAATATTTGTAACTTTATTAGCCAAGAAGAAAACTAACCCCACCTATCAACTTGGTTGGTAAGCCTTCTCCCTTCTCTCTCCACACCAGTACCGAAGGTGTTATGGTATCTTTGAGCTGCCCTCCCCATAATAATACTCACGAATGAGCATTTTCCTAACAACCCCACAACGCTCAACAACTCCTGTTGCCTGTCATCATTGTCCTCGTCATCTCAATCACTCCTACATTTCAACTTACTCGCACATCCTGAAAATGCTTGACAAACAAAAATGATGGATTCAAACACCATCAAACAAATCAACGTATCTACTCCATTTAAAAAAGTCACTTAATGTAACATAGTAAACAGAAACAAATAAAAAAAAATTCAATATTCTTGACAACAACAATTTGCTTGGAAAATAATCAAATCATTTGACAACAACAATTGCTTTTAAAATTTAAAATATTTTTTTTTTTTGTTTTGGAAGTTTCACTACTCGATTTATATCCAGATAATTTTTTTTCAAAGTGCTTTTCCCCATGGAAATCGAAATGTGTGCCTGTAACGCCACCTGTTGAGAATTTTTCGACTTTTCTTTTTTCCTAAACCATACCTGATTCAAGACGAACAAAATGAAACAAAAATCATTCAAATCGGTTTAGCAGTTCTCGAGCCTTTACCCGACTAACACACAGCGATTGATTTTTATATAATAGACTAGCTGGCCCGGCGAACTTAGTTCCGTCCCAATTCGTTAATGTAATGAAAATAATAATTCCGAGCATGCACATTGCACATGCCTCTTTATGCAATTCGGTCAATTCAAATTCTTTATTCAAAAGTTATATTAAATACTCTAGGTATGACACTTAAAAAGAAAAGAAAAATAACGAAATTCGGTCCTTAAGTCCACTTTTGCTCTAAATTAACAAAAATCAGCTTCTGCTATCTATTGTGACTGAATTTTGTTGTTTCACTTGAGGCGAACTTCAAGTTGTTGATGATGTGAACTAAATAAAAAAAAATGTTATGATTTAACAGATAAAGCAAGAGGAAATTCGAAAAAACGCTTGTGACAAATGAGGCTTTATATTTGACTTAGTCAGTGATGTTGATTCCGATACTTGAGGAATAGTTTTTAGAAAATAGGCATCAATTTTGTGAGAACTATTTGAACTGTTTTACAATCACTTTTTTGTGAATTTTTTTTTGTAGAATCAATTCACACAAAAACATTTTGAAGTTGATAAATCTGGTACATCCTTTAATCAAAGTCGCATTAAAAGTTTTAATTTACAACTGTGCGTCTTGCTTATTTTCCAATAACCTACTTGACTTACTCACCAAATCAAAACCTTGGATTATAGAGATAAAAAAAAAATAGAATTGCCTATCAATCGACCAACATTCTGATAACAATTTCTTGAATCACCTTGTAGGTTAGTTGCAGTTCCTTTGTAAGATATGCAATTTTTATCTTTTTTACCACAAAGGCATGATTTTTCGAAAAAGGCATAATTTTTTAAGGGTTCAGACATGAAAACTTAGATCCGCCTTTGCATCACTGGCGGTGACTTCAATCTAACTATTTCTCAACTTAAAGTCAAATTTAATGCTTTATTTCTTCTAATTTAGACTAAAAGTTAATTTGTTGCCAAAAGTCGCGTCTAAAATGTTTTATTGCTAAGGGCCAATAGAAATAACTGAAGTATATCAAGATCGATGTGTGTCAATCAAACCGCAATGATTGACGTGACACCTATCGGGTCCAAAAGTATCCTATCCTTCAAACTGGAACCAACCATACGCAACAACAAATTTACATGGAAATCGCCTGAGTGGCTTTGGAGATCGAAAACATTACCTATTGAGTCTAAAAGAATGTTATCTTTTAAGTCTTGTTAAACCTTAAATACGTCAATACGAACAAAACCAAAAAGTTTCATGAAAATTGGCCCATCAGTTATTGAGATATAAAGTCATCGAGTTCACACCGAAGGAATTATATTTATAAATTATTGTTATTGTATTATTATACTTTAGAAGTTAATTGAATTTAAGTTAAAAACGAAACGTGTGCCTACAGCGCCACCTGTTGAGAATTTTATGATTTTTTATAAACTATATCTGATTCAAGACGACCAAAACGAAACAAAAATCATTCAAATCTAATGTCGTTTTCGATTTGGCAAAAGATCAATTTTTTTTTTGATCGAGATTGCTTTTCATGTTCGATTTGCCACAAAAATCAATCTTTTTTTTGATCTCAGATCACTTTTGAGAAATCTCAATTTTCCCTCAGATTTTACACATACTTTCACTAACACCAATGATTATGACACACAGCGTCGGTTACGAATTGTTTATCGTTGGAAGGGTTGCTTTTTTAACTGAATTATTTATTTTACGCATATGGGATCGAGTTTTTATATTAAACTAGCAAACCCGGCGAACTCCGTTTCGCCACCAGATGACTTCGTTTTTTGTAACATTTCGTTTGAGGATTAAAAGATGAACAAAAATTATTATTTTTTTCTTGTATTTGAAAATGGAAAATTTTATTTCATTTCACAACAGAAATGAATTAATTTCGATTACAAAAATAAAGTGTAATTTAGTTGAACTTCTCTAAGTAAAAAATGAAAGTTAAGCCAAAGTAAATACTGAATCGAAGCGTTATACGTGTCCGCAAATTATCCGTTTCATTGAAGTGCTCTTTGGTAAACCACTTTTTTTTTTTGGTCTGACGTTAACACAAACAAAGCGGATGGTTTCCCAACTCGTGAACACGCAACGTATAGCTGCCCATTTGAAAAACAATGATTTTCTAAATGAAAAAATGCTTGTAACTGTTCAATAATTGCTTCTTTTTAACTGTTGTGTTCCCTGTATATTCCACCGCACATTCAGCTGATCCACCATCGACGAAATGAAATATATTTGCAGAAATTGATGCGGTTCATCTGGTGTTGGCTGACCTGGTGATTTAAACTTAGTTTGGTGATTAAATAAATTTTGTTAGTAATTCAAATTAATTCAATGCCTTTGGAATCATCGGGATGCGTGGAATCAAAACATCTTCTCCTCTATATTCATCGGTATGTCCGGAAAAACACGTCGAATGAGCTCTTCCTTAGAATCGCTCATGTGGCAGAAATCAGTGGGCAAAGTGATAAGTCCGGTCGAGATATCAACTGCAATCTTTTCATTACCAATGTCCAACAATTGCTTCGAAAACACATCTGCAGTTTGATCTCGTCAATCGGAGTGTCTTGACATGAATCCACAAATTTGATGCTTTCAAGCACGCATTTAGTTCGTCAGCTGCAATTGATCGTGGGAATAACTGGAAGAGTCTCCCGAAAATCACCGGATAATACAACCATGGCTATTCAAAAAATGTTTTGATTGACACGAAGATCTTTCAACGTCCTGTCCACCGCAACCATTGACCTTTTGTGGGGCCATCGTACATTCGACCCAATCGATCAATTTGCATCATTGTAAAATCTTCGCATTTTTTCTTCAATTTTTCAAGAATGTGTCTGGTTGATTTGCATGTTCAGTGGCAATATCAATGCTGAATGTGCAGTTCGGTAGCCTTCTAACAAAGTTGCTGTTTTTCCAGATGAAGCCAATGCCAGGGCAACTCATGCTGCGATCAAATCCGTGCCAAAAGCAATGAAATTAAGAAAGTTTTCGCAGTACCTCCGGGAGCACCCAGAAAGTAAATGCTACCAGTTCTTTTGTTCACAGCTTCCATCAAAGAGTCATACGCAATCATTTGTTGTCGATTCAATTGCAGAACATTTTTACGAACTGCTTCGGCTATTGCTGCAGTATCGTATTGTTTTGTTGTTCTCTTTGCAATTCGTGGTTGAATGCATCGTGTATTGGACGATTAGGTGATATCATGCCCAACTGCGCACTTTATTCGCCATCAATAAACACTAACTCTAAAAGAAATATTTGTAGCTTTAACAGCCTAGAAGAAAACTAACCACACCTATCAACTTGGTTGGTAAGCCTTCTCCCTTCACTCTCCACACCGGTACCGAAGGTGTTATGGTAGCTTTGAGCTGCCCTCCCCATAACCCTACTCACGAATGAGCATAGTACCATGATTGTTACTCATTCATTTTTCGTAACAACCCCTTCGTGAACACTCAAAACGCTCAGCAACTCCTGTTGCCTGTCATCATTGTCCTCGTCATCTCAATCACCCCTCCATTTTAACTTACCCACCTATTCAAATGCAAGGATATTGAAAATAGGTACTTCCCAAACAAAAATGATGGATACAAACAAATCAAGGTATCTACTTCATTTCAAAAAGTTACTTAATGTAACATAGTAAACATAAACAAACTTATTAGGTGGCTAGCTATATCGTATATTAAAAAATAAATTTCAAAATTTTTGACAACAACAATTTGCTTGGAAAATCATTAAAATAATTGACAACAACAATATTGCTTTTAAAATTTAAAATATTTTTTTTTGTATTTGAAACTACTCGATTTTTATCCAGTTTATATTTTTTTCAAAGTGCATTTCCCCATGAAAAACGAAATATGTGCCTACAACGCCAACTGTTGAGAATTTTCCGACTTTTCTTTTTTCATAAACCATCCCTGATTTAAGACGAACAAAACAAAATAAAAATCATTCAAATCGGTTGAGCCGTTCTGGAGTTATATCGTCAGGAAGGAAAACCCGACTTATTTTTATATAGTAGATGATTTCGAAATGCATACTATAAATGTGTGAAAATCAATTGAAATGGATTTCGAGTGCAAGTGCAAATATGTTTTTTTTTGCCGCCAACTCAATACACACACATACCAATATAATTCAGATTTTATGTTCGATTTGCCAGCAGAAATCTGAAATCTCAGATCAAAATCTGAAAAGCCAAATCGAAAACGACATAACTAACGCACATATCACGAAACGTGTGCCTACAGCGCCACCTGTTGAGAATTTTATGATTTTTTATAAACTACTAGCTGACCCGGCGAACTTTGTTCCGCCCGAATTCGTTAATGGAATGAAAATAATAATTTCAAGCATGCACAAAGCTCATGCTACTTTATGTTATTCGTTCAATTCAAATTCTTTATTCAAAACTTATTGTTATACAATAGAAATAACTATTTCATCATTCGCAAACTTTCGGTGCATTGAGGTTTCACAAAAAAATTATAAATGGGCCGACATTTTTCAAATTGTGTAGCGGTAGGCCCGGAACATTCAAAGAATACAAAAATTCAAAATTTTACATAATTTTTGTTATTCCTAATGGAAGTGATACTATCCGTTTTGTTTAATCGACAAAAAGTATATAGCATATGTCGTTCCTTGGTCCAATTCGATAAACTAAAAATCATAAAAATCGAACGATCCGTTCCCGAGTTATGAGTGCACATACGTACGTCAGTCTCTTTTATATGTAGCTGTACCCACCCGACTTTGACTGTACCTTTCGTTTTAAGTCTGGCTCGCATTTCGCAAAGTGCTTTATTTTGACAAATTCCATTAATAATTTTAATTATACAACTCTAGAAATAGCGTCTGATTTTATTTTTTAATGGAAGGTGCTACAACCCGTTTTCCTATACATGTTATGTTTTGCAAAGTATCACCTATAGGATGGTATTCTATCTTTCAAACGGGCACCAGCCATATATATGCACAATATTTCATTGAAATCAGTTGTGTGGTTTCGCAGATCGACAAAGCACCTATCGGGTCGAAAACTACCTTATCTCTCAAGAGTGAACAAACCTTAGATTCACATGCACACAATTTCTTTGAAATAGGTAGGTTGTTTTCGGATTTCGACGACAGCGCCACTTATCGGGTCAATAAGCAAGGGGAAATTGTTGTTTATAGTGTAAGCGCTGTTCCTATATTTCAGATCAAACGTTTCCGCAACAGTAACAGTTTATATAATGTATCAAAGTGTGTTCTGTTTCCAGTACAGGATGAAATGTTGACCAAAGTGGGGAATCATTTTTAGCCCATAAAATTACTACTTCGCGAAACAAACAAATTGGTATTTTGGGTATGACTTGTAACCGAATTTTAGTGAGCTGTTAAATTGGTTTTCATATGTGTGTAAGTTGGTTCGAACGAAACAGAAAATTTGAAATAGAAATACTGATACCAATATAAAACGTAAACACAAAACCTTCCCTCTTTAAATGGGATAGTAAAGTACCTAAACGAACAAAGTGTCATGCAAATGGTAATGGAGGTAATATTATGCGAATTTAATAATTGCATATCTTCGTACCCGAGTGCAAAAAAATTTAACGAAAATCTGTTTTACCACAAATATCAATAAGTTATAGTGGCGAAAACTTACGCGCTCAAGAAATATTTAGGATTTATAATACATATTCAATTTTATTTCGAAGCTCTGTAGGTAGTTTTATTTTTCAAGGGACCATATTTTTTTTCGACAACGGCACCACCTATCGGCTCCAAGAGTATGCTATCAACCATATCCATTAACAAAATTTCATTAATATCGGTTGAACTGTTTCGGAGACCTATCGTTCCCAAAAGTAGTATATTTTAAGACACCCTAAACCTGAAATACAGCAATACGAACAAAACAAAAGAAGAATTGTAAGAATTGGCCCGGTGATTATCGGGTTATATCATCATGGAGTTCATTTTTATTGTATTACTATGTTATAGAAGATAATTGAATTTAACTGAAAAACGAAATGTGTACCTACAACGCCAGCTGCTGTTGAGAATTTTCCGACTTTTTCGGTGGAGCCGTTCTCGAGTTTTCACCCGACTAACGCACAGATATTTCTTTCGACATGTATAGAGAGAGAGACACAGGAATCTAAATTTTGACTTTGATGGAAGGGCTGTCGGATACTTTTACATGTCTGAAATTTTGATGGAAAGGTTTTAAAATTGCAAGAAAATAAGGAAAGGATTAACTTTAACAGCCAAGAAGAAAACTAACCACAATTATCATCTTGGTTGGTAAGGCTTCTCTCTTCTCTCTCCACACCGGTATCAAGGCGTTATGGTAGGTACCTTTGAGCTGCCCTCCCCATAACCCTACTCACGAATGAGCAGAGCACCATGATTGTTACTCACTCATTTTTTGTAATAACCCCTCTCTACGTGACACCTCAAGACGCTCAACAATTCCTGTTGCCTGTCATCATTGTCCACGTCATCTCAAACAGCACTACATTTCAACTTTCTCAGACATACTAATGCAAGGATCCTGAAAATTCATGTCAAACAAAAATGATTGGTTCAAACACCATCAAATAAATCAAACTATCTACTCCATTTCAAAAAGTTACTTAATGTAACATAGTAAACAAAATAAACTTAGGTATATCTATCGTATATTAAAAAAAAAATTTGAATTGTTGACAACAAATATTTGCTTGGAAAATAATTTAAATAATTGACAACAACAATTGCCTTTAAAATTAATTTTTTTTTTTTTGTATTTGAAGTGTCACTACTCGATTTCTATTTAGTTTTATTTATTTTTGAGTTCATTTCCCCATGAAAAACGAAATTTGGGCCTACAACGCCACCTGTTAAGAATTTTCCGACTTTTCTTTTTTTATTCTTTCAAACAGGCTCGAGACCAGTCCTAATTGGTGCGAATCATCGAAATCCATCCAGTCGTTCTTGAGTTATAAGCGTAGGAACTAACATCACTTTCTTGTATATATATAGATTGTTATTGTATTATTATATTTTAGAAGTTAATTGAATTTAAGTTAAAAATGAAACGTGTGCGTGCAGCGCCACCTGTTGATGTTTATGATTTTTTATAAACCATCTCTGATTCAAGACGAACAAAACAAAACAAAAATCATTTAAATCTAACTAACGTACATATCTATTTCCTTCTACATTTAGAGACACAGAAATCTCAATTTTGACTTCGGTAAAAGGGTTGTAGGTTCAACAAAGCAAGGCAGGCATGCTTGTTTAAGCCTGTGCTTAGCTCGTCGGTGGAGTGGAATCTTCTGCTTGGCTTGCGGACTACCGTACTTTTACATGCCTGAATTTTGATGCGAAAATTTTAAAATTTGTTGGCATTAAACTGATAGGAAGAAAATTGGGAAAGGATTAACTCTAAACTAAATATTTGTAACTTTAATAGCCAAGAAGAAAACTAACCACACCTATCAACTTGGTTGGTAAGCCTTCTCCCTTCTCTCTCCACACCAGTACCAAAGGTGTTATGGTATCTTTGAGCTGCCCTCCCCATAATCATACTCACGAATGAGCAGAGTACCATGATTGTGAACACTCAAAACGCTCAACAACTCCTGTTGCCTGTTATCATTGTCCTCGTCATCTCAATCACACATACATTTCAACTTACTCACACATCCTAATGCAAGAATCCTGAAAATGCTTGACAAAAATGATGGATTGCAACACCATCAAACAAATCAACGTATCTACTCCATTTCAAAAAGTTACTTAATGTAACATAGTAAACTACTTATTAGGTATATTTAAGAAAAAAAAATTCAAAATTGTTGACAACAACAATTTGCTTAGATAATAATTAAAATATTTGACAACAACAAATGCTTTTAAAATTTAAAATAATTTTTTTTTGTTTTGGAAGTTTCACTACTCGATTTATATCCAGTTTATTTTTTTTCCAAAGTGCTTTTCCCCATGAAAATCGAAATGTGTGCCTGCAACGCCACCTGTTGAGAATTTTCCGACTTTTCTTTTTTCCTAAACCATCCCTGATTCAAGACGAACAAAATGAAACAAAAATCATTCAAATCGGTTTAGCAGTTCTCGAGCCTTTACCCGACTAACACACAGCGATTGATTTTTATATACATAATAGATAGGTATCTGATTCAAGACGAACAAAACAAAACAAAAATCATTCAAATCTAACTAACGCACATATCTATTTCCTTCTACATTTAGAGACAGATGAATCTCAATTTTGACTTCGGTGAAAGGGTTGTAGGTTGCTGGCATGCTTGTTTAAGTCTGTACTTAGCTCGTCCTTGGAGTGGGATCTTCTGCTTGGCTTGCGGACTACCGTACTTGTACATACCTGAATTTTGATGCGAAAATTTTAAAATTTGTTGGCATTAAAGGGATAGGAAGAAAATTGGGAAAGGATTAACTCTAAACGAACTATTTGTAACTTTAATAGCCAAGAAGAAAACTAAACACACCTATCAACTTGGTTGGTAAGCCTTCTCCCTTCTTTCTCCACACCAGTACCGAAGGTGTTATGGTATCTTTGAGCTGCCCTCCCCATAATCATACTCACTAATGAGCAGAGTACCATGATTGTGAACACTCAAAACGCTCAACAACTCCTGTTGCCTGTTATCATTTTCCTCGTCATCTCAATCACACATACATTTCAACTTACTCACACATCCTAATGCAAGGATCCTGAAAATGCTTGACAAAAATGATGGATTGCAACACCATCAAACAAATCAACGTACCTACTCCATTTCAAAAAGTCACTTAATGTAACATAGTAAACTACTTATTAGGTATATTTAAGAAAAAAAAATTCAAAATTGTTGACAACAACAATTTGCTTAGAAAATAATTAAAATATTTGACAACAACAATTGCTTTTAAAATTTATAATAATTTTTTTTTGTTTTGGAAGTTTCACTACTCGATTTATATCCAGTTTATTTTTTTTCAAAGTGCTTTTCCCCATGGAAATCGAAATGTGTGCCTGTAACGCCACCTGTTGAGAATTTTCCGACTTTTCTTTTTTCCTAAACCATCCCTGATTCAAGACGAACAAAATGAAACAAAAATCATTCGAATCGGTTTAGCAGTTCTCGAGCCTTTACCCGACTAACACACAACGATTGATTTTTATATAATAGACTAGCTGGCCCGGCGAACTTAGTTCCGCCCCAATTCGTTAATGTAATGAAAATAATAATTCCGAGCATGCACATTGCACATGCCTCTTTATGCAATTCGGTCAATTCAAATTCTTTATTCAAAAGTTATATTAAATACTCTAGGTATGACACTTAAAAAGAAAAGAAAAATAACGAAATTCGGTCCTTAAGTCCACTTTTGCTCTAAATTAACAAAAATCAGCTTCTGCTATCTATTGTGACTGAATTTTGTTGTTTCACTTGAGGCGAACTTCAAGTTGTTGATGATGTGAACTAAATAAAAAAAAATGTTATGATTTAACAGATAAAGCAAGAGGAAATTCGAAAAAACGCTTGTGACAAATGAGGCTTTATATTTGACTTAGTCAGTGATGTTGATTCCGATACTTGAGGAATAGTTTTTAGAAAATAGGCATCAATTTTGTGAGAACTATTTGAACTGTTTTACAATCACTTTTTTGTGAATTTTTTTTTGTAGAATCAATTCACACAAAAACATTTTGAAGTTGGTAAATCTGGTACATCCTTTAATCAAAGTCGCATTAAAAGTTTTAATTTACAACTGTGCGTCTTGCTTATTTTCCAATAACCTACTTGACTTACTCACCAAATCAAAACCTTGGATTATAGAGATAAAAAAAAAATAGAATTGCCTATCAATCGACCAACATTCTGATAACAATTTCTTGAATCACCTTGTAGGTTAGTTGCAGTTCCTTTGTAAGATATGCAATTTTTATCTTTTTTACCACAAAGGCATGATTTTTCGAAAAAGGCATAATTTTTTAAGGGTTCAGACATGAAAACTTAGATCCGCCTTTGCATCACTGGCGGTGACTTCAATCTAACTATTTCTCAACTTAAAGTCAAATTTAATGCTTTATTGCTTCTAATTTAGACTAAAAGTTAATTTGTTGCCAAAAGTCGCGTCTAAAATGTTTTATTGCTAAGGGCCAATAGAAATAACTGAAGTATATCAAGATCGATGTGTGTCAATCAAACCGCAATGATTGACGTGACACCTATCGGGTCCAAAAGTATCCTATCCTTCAAACTGGAACCAACCATACGCAACAACAAATTTACATGGAAATCGCCTGAGTGGCTTTGGAGATCGAAAACATTACCTATTGAGTCTAAAAGAATGTTATCTTTTAAGTCTTGTTAAACCTTAAATACGTCAATACGAACAAAACCAAAAAGTTTCATGAAAATTGGCCCATCAGTTATTGAGATATAAAGTCATCGAGTTCACACCGAAGGAATTATATTTATAAATTATTGTTATTGTATTATTATACTTTAGAAGTTAATTGAATTTAAGTTAAAAACGAAACGTGTGCCTACAGCGCCACCTGTTGAGAATTTTATGATTTTTTATAAACTATATCTGATTCAAGACGACCAAAACGAAACAAAAATCATTCAAATCTAACTAACGCACATATCACGAAACGTGTGCCTACAGCGCCACCTGTTGAGAATTTTATGATTTTTTATAAACTATAGGTATCTGATTCAAGACGAACAAAACAAAACAAAAATCATTCAAATCTAACTAACGCACATATCTATTTCCTTCTACATTTAGAGACAGATGAATCTCAATTTTGACTTCGGTGAAAGGGTTGTAGGTTGCAGGCATGCTTGTTTAAGTCTGTACTTAGCTCGTCCTTGGAGTGGGATCTTCTGCTTGGCTTGCGGACTACCGTACTTGTACATACCTGAATTTTGATGCGAAAATTTTAAAATTTGTTGGCATTAAAGGGATAGGAAGAAAATTGGGAAAGCATTAACTCTAAACGAACTATTTGTAACTTTAATAGCCAAGAAGAAAACTAAACACACCTATCAACTTGGTTGGTAAGCCTTCTCCCTTCTCTCTCCACACCAGTACCGAAGGTGTTATGGTATCTTTGAGCTGCCCTCCCCATAATCATACTCACTAATGAGCAGAGTACCATGATTGTGAACACTCAAAACGCTCAACAACTCCTGTTGCCTGTTATCATTTTCCTCGTCATCTCAATCACACATACATTTCAACTTACTCACACATCCTAATGCAAGGATCCTGAAAATGCTTGACAAAAATGATGGATTGCAACACCATCAAACAAATCAACGTACCTACTCCATTTCAAAAAGTCACTTAATGTAACATAGTAAACTACTTATTAGGTATATTTAAGAAAAAAAAATTCAAAATTGTTGACAACAACAATTTGCTTAGAAAATAATTAAAATATTTGACAACAACAATTGCTTTTAAAATTTATAATAATTTTTTTTTGTTTTGGAAGTTTCACTACTCGATTTATATCCAGTTTATTTTTTTTCAAAGTGCTTTTCCCCATGGAAATCGAAATGTGTGCCTGTAACGCCACCTGTTGAGAATTTTCCGACTTTTCTTTTTTCCTAAACCATCCCTGATTCAAGACGAACAAAATGAAACAAAAATCATTCGAATCGGTTTAGCAGTTCTCGAGCCTTTACCCGACTAACACACAACGATTGATTTTTATATAATAGATATTATACGTATTCACAAATCTGAAAGAGAATTTACTTTTCAAAATGTATGGTGGAATTTGTTAGGTGTAGGTGAAAGTTTGTATGTGTGCATGGTTGGATGCAGCTAGAAAGATAGGATAGTTTTGGACCCGGCAGGTGGCGCTGATGTCGATTTTCTGAGAAACTCTACCGATCTCAATGAAACTTTGTATGTGAGCATGGTTGTATGCAGCTAGAAAGATAGGATAGTTTTGGACCCGATAGGTGGCGCTGTTGTCGATTTTTTTGAGTAGCTCAACCGATCTCAATGAAACTTTGTATGCATGCATGTTTGTATGCAGCTAGAAAGATAGGATAGTTTTGGACCCGATGGGTGGCGCTGTTGTCGATTTTTTGAGAAACTAAGCCGATCTCAATAAAACTTTAAATGTATGCATGTTTGTATGCAGCTAGAAAGATTGGATAGTTTTTGGCCCGACAGGTGGTGCTGATGTCTATTTTCTGAGAAACTCTACCGGGGAGCGGGTCGAAATTCTGGTTTCAAAATTCTGCTTTGCAAAATTCTGCCTTTTAACCCAAAAATTCTGCTTTTCAAAAATCTGCTTTTTTTTCTGTTCTGTCTAACAAAATTCTGCTTTTTAAAATTCTGACATGCAATATTTTAATCAAATAAATTCTGCTAATTCTGTTTTTTTTTACCAATTTACGAATTTAAAGAAAACAAATATTTTTCAACTTTGTCAACAAAAAATTACAATTACATACAAAACAAAAAAAAAAAACAGACAAAAAATGACCTTATATTTTCCTTTATTGGGTTTAATTACAGATACCTACATTTATTTTCACTCACTAACTAACAGAATATTTGTACAATCCAAGGGAGCAAACTTAAAACCAATTACAAAACTACTTTTACCTTCTTCTATAACAAGTCAGATGGTAGGTATAATGATTTAAATAAAAAAAGCGCGCGCTTTTTAACATTTTCCAAACCTTTTTTTATTTGCAGAATTTTGTAAGTCAGAATTTTGTAAAGCATGGTTGTATGCAGCTAGAAAGATATAATAGCTTTGGATCCGATAGGTGGCGCTGTTGTCGATTTTTTTGAGAAACTCAACCGATCCCAATGAAACTTTGTACGTGTGCATGGTTGTATGCAGCTAGAAAGATATAATAGTTTTGGACCCGATTGGTGGCGCTGTTGTCGATTTTTTTGGAGAAACTCAACCGATCTCAATGATACTTTGAATATGAGTATGGTTGGATGCAGCTAGAAAGATATAATAGTTTTGGACCAGATAGGTGGCGCTGTTGTCGATTTTTTTGGAGAAACTCAACCGATCTCAATGAAACTTTGTTTGTGTGCATGGTTGTATGCAGCTAGAAAGTTAGAATATTTTTGGACCCGATATGTGGCGCTGTTTTCGATTTTTTTGAGAAACTCAACCGATCTCAATGAAACTTTGTTTGTGTGCATGGTTGTATGCAGCTACAAAGATAGGATAGTATTAGAGCCGATAGGTGGCGCTGTTGTCCATTTTCCGAGAAACTCAGCTGATCTCAATGAAACTTTGTATGTATGCATGTTTGTATGCAGCTAGAAAGATAGGTTAGTTTTAGACCCGATGGGTGGCGCTGTTGTCGATTTTTTGAGAAACTCAGCCGATCTCAATAAAACTTTGAATGTATGCATGTTTGTATGCAGCTAGAAAGATAGGATAGTTTTGGACCCTATAGGTGGCGCTGTTGTCGATTTTTTTGAGAAGCTCAACCGATCTCAATAAAACTTTGTTTGTGTGCATGGTTGTATGCAGCTAGAAAGATAGGATAGTTTTGGATCCGATAGGTGCCTCTGTTGTCGATTTTTTTGAGAAACTCAACCGATCTCAGCGAAACTTTGTATGTGTGCATGTTTGTATGCAGCTAGAAAGATAGGATAGTTTTTGACCCGATAGGTGGCGCTGTTGTCCATTTTCCGAGAAACTCAGCCGTTCTCAATGAAACTTTGTATGTGAGCATGGTTGGATGCAGCTAGAAAGATAGGATAGTTTTTGACCCTATAGGTGGCGCTGTTGTCCATTTTCCGAGAAACTCAGCCGATCTCTATGAAACTTTGTATGTGAGCATGGTTGGATGCAGCTAGAAAGATAGGATAGTTTTGGACCCGATTGGTGGCGCTGTTGTCCATTTTCTGAGAAACTCTACCGATCTCAATGAAACTTTGTATGTGTGCATGGTTGTATGCAGCTAGAAAGATATAATAGTTTTGGACCCGATAGGTGGCGCTGTTGTCGATTTTTTTGAGAAACTCAACCGATCCCAATGAAACTTTGTATGTGTGCATGGTTGGATGCAGCTAGAAAGATAGCATAGTTTTGGACCCGACAGGTGGCGCTCAATGAAACTTTGTATGTGTGCATGGTTGTATGCAGCTAGAAAGATAGGATAGTTTTGGACCCGATATGTGGCGCTGTTTTCGATTTTTTTGAGAAACTCAACCGATCTCAATGAAACTTTGTTTGTGTGCATGGTTGTATGCAGCTAGAAAGTTAGAATATTTTTGGACCCGATAGGTGGCGCTGCTTTCGATTATTTTGAGAAACTCAACCGATCTCAATGAAATTTTGTTTGTGTGCATGGTTGTATGCAGCTAAAAAGATAGGATATGTTTGGACCCGATAGGTGGCGCTGATGTCGCTTTTTTTGAGAAACTCAACCGATCCCAATGAAACTTTGTATGTGTGCATGGTTGTATGCAGCTAGAAAGATATAATGGTTTTGGACCCGATGGGTGGCGCTGTTGTCGATTTTTTTGAGAAACTCAACCGATCTCAATGATACTTTGAATGTGAGTATGGTTGGATGCAGCTAGAAAGATAGGACAGTTTTGGACCCGATAGGTGGCGCTGTTGTCCATTTTCTGAGAAACTCAACCGATCTCAATAAAACTTTGTATGTGTGCATGTTTGTATGCAGCTAGAAAGATAGGATAGTTTTTGGCCCAACAGGTGGCGCTGATGTCTATTTTCTGAGAAACTCTACCGATCTCAATGAAACTTTGTATGTGTGCATGGTTGTATGCAGCTAGAAAGATATAATAGTTTTGGACCCGATAGGTGGCGCTGTTGTCGATTTTTTTGAGAAACTCAACCAATCCCAATGAAACTTTGTATGTGTGCATGGTTGGATGCAGCTAGAAAGATAGCATAGTTTTGGACCCGACAGGTGGCGCTCAATGAAACTTTGTATGTGTGCATGATTGTATGCAGCTAGAAAGATAGGATAGTTTTGGACCCGATAGGTGGCGCTGTTGTCGATTTTTTTGAGAAACTCAACCGATCTCAATGAAACTTTGTTTGTGTGCATGGTTGTATGCAGCTAGAAAGATAGGATAGTATTGGAGCCGATAGGTAGCGCTGTTGTCCATTTTCCGAGAAACTCAGCCGATCTCAATGAAACTTTGTATGTTTGCATGTTTGTATGCAGCTAGAAAGATAGGATAGTTTTGGACCCGATGGGTGGCGCTGTTGTCGATTTTTTGAGAAACTAAGTCGATCTCAATAAAACTTTGAATGTATGCATGATTGTATGTAGCTAGAAAGATAGGATAGTTTTGGGCCCGATAGGTGGCACTGTTGTCGATTTTTTTGAGAAACTCAACCGATCTCAAAGAAACTTTGTTTGTGTGCATGGTTGTATGCAGTTAGAAAGATAGGATTGTTTTGGACCCCATTGTCCATTTTTTTGAGAAACTCAACCGATCTCTATGAAACTTTGTTTGTGTGCATGGTTGTATGCAGCTAGAAAGATAGGATAGTTTTGGACTCTTTAGGTGGCGCTGTTGTCCATTTTTTTGAGAACCTCATGTGCATGTTTGTATGCAGCTAGAAAGGTAGGATAGTTTTTGGTCCGACAGGTGGCGCTGATGTCTATTTTCTGAGAAACTCTACCGATCTCAATGAAACTTTGTATGTGTGCATGGTTGTATGCAGCTAGAAATATATTATAGTTTTGGACCCGATAGGTGGCGCTGTTGTCCATTTTTTTGAGAAACTCAACCGATCCCAATGAAACTTTGTATGTGTGCATGGTTGGATGCAGCTAGAAAGATAGCATAGTTTTGGACCCGACAGGTGGCGCTCAATTAAACTTTGTATGTGTGCATGGTTGTATGCAGCTAGAAAGATAGGATAGTTTTGGACCCGATAGGTGGCGCTGTTGTCGATTTTTTTTTGAGAAACTCAACCGATCTCAATGAAATTTTGTTTGTGTGCATGGTTGTATGCAGCTAGAAAGTTAGAATATTTTTGGACCCGATAGGTGGCGCTGTTTTCGATTATTTTGAGAAACTCAACCGATCTCAATGAAACTTTGTTTGTGTGCATGGTTGTATGCAGCTAGAAAGATAGGATAGTTTTGGAGCCGATAGGTGGCGCTGTTGTCCATTTTCCGAGAAACTCAGCCGATCTCAATGAAACTTTGTATGTATGCATGTTTGTATGCAGCTAGAAAGATAGGATAGTTTTGGACCCGATGGGTGGCGCTGTTGTCGATTTTTTGAGAAACTCAGCCGATCTCAATAAAACTTTGTATGTATGCATGTTTGTATGCAGCTAGAAAGATAGGATAGTTTTGGACCCGATAGGTGGCGCTGTTGTCGATTTTTTTGAGAAGCTCAACCGATCTCAATAAAACTTTGTTTGTGTGCATGGTTGTATGCAGCTAGAAAGATAGGATAGTTTTGGATCCGATAGGTGCCTCTGTTGTCGATTTTTTTGAGAAACTCAACCGATCTCAGTGAAACTTTGTATGTGTGCATGTTTGTATTCAGCTATAAGGATAGGATAGTTTTTGACCCGATAGGTGGCGCTGTTGTCCATTTTCCGAGAAACTCAGCCGTTCTCAATGAAACTTTGTATGTGAGCATGGTTGGATGCAGCTAGATAGATAGAATAGTTTTTGACCCGATAGGTGGCGCTGTTGTCCATTTTCCGAGAAACTCAGCCGATCTCAATGAAACTTTGTATGTGAGCATGGTTGGATGCAGCTAGAAAGATAGGATAGTTTTGGACCCGATTGGTGGCGCAGTTGTCCATTTTCCGAGAAACTCAGCCGATCTCAATGAAACTTTGTATGTATGCATGTTTGTATGTAGCTAGAAAGATAGGATAGCTTTGGACCCGATAGGTGGCGCTGTTGTCGATTTTTTTGAGAAACTCAACCGATCCCAATGAAACTTTGTATGTGCATGGTTGTATGCAGCTAGAAAGATATAATAGTTTTGGACCCGATAGGTGGCGCTGTTGTCGATTTTTTTGAGAAACTCAACCGATCTCAATGATACTTTGAATGTGAGTATGGTTGGATGCAGCTAGAAAGATAGGATAGTTTTGGACCCGATAGGTGGCGCTGATGTCCATTTTCTGAGAAACTCAACCGATCTCAATAAAACTTTGTATGTGTGCATTTTTGTATGCAGCTAGAAAGATAGGATAGTTTTTGGCCCGACAGGTGGCGCTGATGTCTATTTTCTGAGAAACTCTACCGATCTCAATGAAACTTTGTATGTATGCATGTTTGTATGCAGCTAGAAAGATAGGATAGTTTTTGGCCCGACAGGTAGTGCTGATGTCTATTTTCTGAGAAACTCTACCGATCTCAATGAAACTTTGTATGTGTGCATTGTCCATCAGTATATCGGTATAGAAATTTTCGGTTTTAATAGAATATACGAAAGAATCAGTATCCATATAATTTAAAGTTATATTTTTACCATACTTTGGTTTCATATATTCATAGTGAAAATCATACATCTTCCATTTTGATAAATCAAGAGCAGTAAAACCCAAATAAATTGGTTTGTTGTAAGTCACATGATCACGTCTCATTTCAATAGCAATCATGTTGTCCGTAAATTTGGTAGAACTGTGAAAGTTAGGTTTGGCTGTCAGAGCTCGGGCACCTAACCGTTTTCCACAACTCTCCCAATTTCTTACTATTTTGATATCTTTTCTTTTGTCTACATTTTTCATCGTTTTACCATAAACAGCATTATTCAATAATTTAAAGAAATTCTTCTCAAAATCATTTTTAGCCAATGTACGGTGATGTGTATTCAAATCAATGTATTCTTTTAGCCAACATGATTGCTTAAATCTCAAAATTCTGTGTATTTTTTAAATTTTCAAACCTTGTTTAACGCATTGTTGAAGATTTCTATAGTGTATAACATATTTTGATTTACTTGTTAAATCAGAAATGAGTTTACTAAATTTAGCAATTGGACTTTTCTTATTCTCCACGCAAAAGGGAAAATCACTATGATCGTCGTGAAGATGATCTGGATATTCTAAATCAACTTCCAAAATGTAACCGTATTTTGAATCTGATGGTATATTGAACACATTAAAGTTATCGATTTCTATCCATTCAAATTTTCCATAGGGTAGACTTTGTGATATTGCCCAACCGTATAAGTTATTAGCATCCAAATACATTAAATACTCAGACGGATTTTCTTTATTAAAATATTTCATGAATTTATTGTTCGATTTGGAGTGTCTGCAACAACATTGCACTATACCACCTCGAATGCCTCTTTGTATAAACGTATACATATTTATATCAGTTAAAAGTTTCAATTTAATTTTTGTTACTTTCAACATGGCATCCCTTGATAGACCAGGTGATGTGTAAACCTACGTGAAGTTAGCCCGCACTTTTTCTAGAATGAAAAACGTGAAATGCAGTTCGATAGACATTCGTTTGTAGTTGTTTGTAGTGAAATTTTTTTCGTTTGTAGTTCAACCGTTAGAAAGTTAGAAGCATTAGAAAAAAATTTCAGCCCGCACTTTTGGCTTTTTGAAATAAAAACTAGCCAGTTGCATTCGAAATCGTTTGTAGTTGTTTGTAGTGAAATTATTTTTTAACAGAAATGTCTTATTTCCGAGATATAAGGACATTTGTGTTTGCACCTGTAACTCCGAATTTACAAAAAATAGAAATAATTTAAAACCACTGGTGGATAAAGCATATCCTAACTTAAATAACTGCATATAAAATTTCTGAATTCACTTAAGCGTTACTTAATAAAAAGCAATCAAAGTCAAAAAACGCATCCCTGTAGAGTTGCATCCGTATATGGGCTTCCCAACAACAACAAAACAACGGTAAACACATTTTCGCAAAGCACTCATCTGTACCCATCGACATGAGTCACTACTTGTCAATTAGCAACAACAACCAATCAATAAACCCCGATTTTATCCAAAAAATTTTTCTGTTCCTTCGAATAACATTAAAACCTAACACCTTTGAAACAATTTATAACAACAAAAATGCAATTTCTGCAAAGCCTGTATTCCTGACTATCTAATCCAATTCAAATTTTGTGATTTTATCACAAAGAAAAAAAATTAGATGAAACTTAAGCGAACACTACTTCGTCATATAAACTCATATCCATATATCAGTTATTAAGCAACTCAAAATAGTGAAATCTATTTTTTTCTAATGCTTTCTGTTAGATGTATCTAATGGAGCAAAAAAAAAATTAGCTCTTATCAATAGATAACGATTTATTGAAAATTTAAGAAAATGGTTGAAATCGTCGTTGCAGACTGATTTAAGGGGACGGATATTTCAAATGCTGGACAACTACAAACGACAAAATCTAGTTGGTTGTTAGAAAGCATGTGTGCTCTATCTAATAAAACCTTAAATGTCGAAATTGACCAAACCAAAAAGAATTTATAAGCAATTTAAGCAGGCGATATAAGACCGCGTTATCTTCGAAACGGTACATTTCCGAGTGATGAAATTTCCTATTTCAACAGTTTTCCACCTCACCAATCTAATAAAAAAAAATTGTATCAATTGGCCTAACGGTTTGGGATTTATATGGAATTTAAGCGAAATTGCAGCTTAATTTTTTTTGTGAAGTTAGCCCGCACTTTTTCTAGAATGAAAAACTGAGTTTGCAGTTCGATAGGCATTCGTTTGTAGTTGTTTGTAGTGAAATTTTTTTCGTTTGTAGTTCAACCGTTAGAAAGTTACAACCATTTGAAAAACAAATTTTCAATCCCTTAAAACCTTGTTATCTCCGAAACCGTGGCAAGCAGAGCGATGAAATTTTCTGTGTCGAAAGTGTTTGCCATTACTAATCTAATAAAATTCAAGTTATACCAATCGGCCTAACGGTTTATGATTTATTTGAAATTTAATCAAAATTTTGGCTTCTAACTTAAGGTCCCCATAACTAAAAAACTGTTGAACTACAAACGATGAAACTTTGCATTTCTATTTTCTGAACCCTTTTTTACCTATGATATCAAATAGAAGACAGCCCGCATTACTGGACACTTTTTATTCGCAATTTAAGGGGAGCCTATAATGGTCTAAATTGACCCATTTTTAAGCGATCCGATATTTCCATTGCAATTCATTGGAAAACGATTTTGCATCACTTTCTTAGAAGAGGGTGGGTTGTTGCATTAGAAAAAAAACATATTTCACCCATCATAACTCGTTAGGAGTGGAAATATCGGATCGCTTAAAAATGGGTCAATTTAGACCATTATAGGCTCCCCTTAAATTGCGAATAAAAAGTGTCCAGTAATGCGGGCTGTCTTCTATTTGATATCATAGGTAAAAAAGGGTTCAGAAAATAGAAATGCAAAGTTTCATCGTTTGTAGTTCAACAGTTTTTTAGTTATGGGGACCTTAAGTTAGAAGCCAAAATTTTGATTAAATTTCAAATAAATCATAAACCGTTAGGCCGATTGGTATAACTTGAATTTTATTAGATTAGTAATGGCAAACACTTTCGACACAGAAAATTTCATCGCTCTGCTTGCCACGGTTTCGGAGATAACAAGGTTTTAAGGGATTGAAAATTTGTTTTTCAAATGGTTGTAACTTTCTAACGGTTGAACTACAAACGAAAAAAATTTCACTACAAACAACTACAAACGAATGCCTATCGAACTGCAAACTCAGTTTTTCATTCTAGAAAAAGTGCGGGCTAACTTCACAAAAAAAATTAAGCTGCAATTTCGCTTAAATTCCATATAAATCCCAAACCGTTAGGCCAATTGATACAATTTTTTTTTATTAGATTGGTGAGGTGGAAAACTGTTGAAATAGGAAATTTCATCACTCGGAAATGTACCGTTTCGAAGATAACGCGGTCTTATATCGCCTGCTTAAATTGCTTATAAATTCTTTTTGGTTTGGTCAATTTCGACATTTAAGGTTTTATTAGATAGAGCACACATGCTTTCTAACAACCAACTAGATTTTGTCGTTTGTAGTTGTCCAGCATTTGAAATATCCGTCCCCTTAAATCAGTCTGCAACGACGATTTCAACCATTTTCTTAAATTTTCAATAAATCGTTATCTATTGATAAGAGCTAATTTTTTTTTTGCTCCATTAGATACATCTAACAGAAAGCATTAGAAAAAAATAGATTTCACTATTTTGAGTTGCTTAATAACTGATATATGGATATGAGTTTATATGACGAAGTAGTGTTCGCTTAAGTTTCATCTAATTTTTTTTCTTTGTGATAAAATCACAAAATTTGAATTGGATTAGATAGTCAGGAATACAGGCTTTGCAGAAATTGCATTTTTGTTGTTATAAATTGTTTCAAAGGTGTTAGGTTTTAATGTTATTCGAAGGAACAGAAAAATTTTTTGGATAAAATCGGGGTTTATTGATTGGTTGTTGTTGCTAATTGACAAGTAGTGACTCATGTCGATGGGTACAGATGAGTGCTTTGCGAAAATGTGTTTACCGTTGTTTTGTTGTTGTTGGGAAGCCCATATACGGATGCAACTCTACAGGGATGCGTTTTTTGACTTTGATTGCTTTTTATTAAGTAACGCTTAAGTGAATTCAGAAATTTTAAATGCAGTTATTTAAGTTAGGATATGCTTTATCCACCAGTGGTTTTAAATTATTTCTATTTTTTGTAAATTCGGAGTTACAGGTGCAAACACAAATGTCCTTATATCTCGGAAATAAGACATTTCTGTTAAAAAAGAATTTCACTACAAACAACTACAAACGATTTCGAATGCAACTGGCTAGTTTTTATTTCAAAAAGCCAAAAGTGCGGGCTGAAATTTTTTTCTAATGCTTCTAACTTTCTAACGGTTGAACTACAAACGAAAAAAATTTCACTACAAACAACTACAAACGAATGTCTATCGAACTGCATTTCACGTTTTTCATTCTAGAAAAAGTGCGGGCTAACTTCACGTAGGTGATGTGTAATACTGACAGGGTCCAGACCATAAATATTTCTACATATTTTTCTGAAATTCTCAAATATATCGGCCAGTAACACATCTGCTTTTAAATAGATTACCAAATAATCTAATAGACTTTCGCATTTGAAGGTTTGCCATACTTTTTTAGCAAATTTATACTCGTCTTCGGTACAACTAGAATTACTAATTGTGCTAAAGAATTTATCGAGCGGTGGGAGCGTTTTATCACTCAATCTCTCCCATGAATTTACATATTCATATGGAAAAATTCCCTTTCTAGTCATTAAATCGAATTCCTCATCAGACTTAAAAATCGAACGAACAATTTTAAAATCATCTTTTGAAAAATTCTTAACCAAAGCATCTAAGCTAGATGCCATGAATTTAAAGGAATCTAGAAATCGAATCTCAAATGATTTATCAGAAACCAGATTAATCGAATTTCTAAGTGATATATACCTTTCCTTATTCACTGCAATTACATTTATATTACCTGGAATATTTGAGAATTCTTTTATGAACAAATGGCAGTCGTATCCCGAAAAATTATGAAAAAATACTGGGATAAATTTCGCTATTTTAATCAATTTTAAATTACATTCATTATGAGCTGGGCCCCTGTATTTACCTGTCACATGACAGTGATCTGCTACCCGATTATTATCTAATGAATTTTTACAAATATGACAAAATTGATTTTCGTTATGAAATTTTAGTTCGGCTTCAGTAAGAGAATTCATCGGCTTCTTAATAGACTGTAGCAGCACGCGCAACTCGGCAACACGGCAACAACCAGCCAACACCATCACACGACATACATATTTACTTCGTATAGGCAACAGCAAGTGTGCACCGTTTTCCAGTTAGTGTTCGGCAACGGGAGTTGTCCAGCAGCGAAACCAAAAGTCATTGTTCTAAGTTAGTCGTCTTCAAGTTGTACAAAGAGTAGGAGTAACAATATATAATTCATATTAATAAATTACATATTGGAGATCGTTTCGTTTTACTAAACTGGTGACCCCGACGATGGATAACGAGAACAAAACGAACGAGCAAACGGCATCTGGCCCCAGCAACGTTGGTTTTTCTCAGCAATCGACCGCGCCGCCAAGTAACTCTGGCGGTAACTCCTCCTCGACAGCTGACCCCATGCATATTTTTCATGCGTCCCGCATTAAGACGCAGGAATTTTTCACGTCTGACCCTGAACTCTGGTTTTTCCTTCTGGAATCACAATTTGTGGTTAACCGTATTTCATCAGACAGCTCTATATATCACATCGTCGTTTCGCAATTGAACCAAACGGTTGCGGAGAAAGTGAGGACATTTTTGCGCCAACCACCGGCTACCGGAAAATATCCCGCTATTAAGCAAAAGCTGATACAGGAGTTTACGCCAAGTGACCAAGGTAAGATCAAGAAGTTGCTTTCGCAGATGGAATTGGGTGACAAAAAGCCTTCCCAATTGCTTGAGGAAATGCGAAATCTTGCGGGCGATACTGTGGACGACAAATTTCTCGCAACGCTTTGGTTGGGGTGTCTGCCGATGACACTTCAACAAATTTTATCTCCCTGGAGTGAAGAGCCGCTAGGAAAGGTGGCAAAAATGGCCGACGGTATTATCGAGACAACCAACCTTGTGCCAGTAGCTGCCACTAGTTCATCCCATGGCCACGATTCCCGCTTTTCAAACGAAAGGACGCTTGAGAAGTTGACAGCAAAGGTGGATGATATCTGCAGACGTTTTCAACTACTAGAAAAGGGCGGTCGTCGTGATCGCACTCCTTCACGTTCGCGACAGCGAGTTGTTGCGCAACCACGCTCTTCTTCGAAAGACGTTTGCTGGTATCATCACAAATTCGGTGCACAGGCAACAAAATGTCGACCACCATGCTCATTCCAGGCGGAAAACTGAGTAGCCGAGCTCACACAAAGGCGAATAAGCTTGGCGCTTCTTCCGCTCGCCTTTTTATTTACGACGAAACAACTGGACGAAATTTTCTTATAGATACTGGGGCGGACATATCTATTATACCACCGAAGAAACGCTCGCCCTGCTTTTTTACCAACGAGTCTAATCGACTTAAACTTTTCGCTGCTAACGGGACGCAGATCAACGCTTACGGACAAGAACGACTGGTTTTATCGCTTGGTCTACGGCGAAATTTCCCAAGGCACTTCACCATAGCAGACGTCCAAGTTTCGATAATTGGCGCTGACTTCTACAACCTGTCAGTCGACTTGCGTCATCGAAAACTTATCGACAATTCAACCGAAATATCGCAGACCGGAGGGATCGACTCGTCAAATATTCCGCAGGTAACCATCATAGATCAGAATAACCCGTTCTCTTCTCTTTTAAGGGAATTTAAAGATATTTTTGATGATCAACCGACAAAGCGCCAACATGTCAAAACCGATGTGACACATTGCATCCTTACAAACGGCCCTCCGGTAACAGCAAGGCACCGACGCCTCCCACCGGAAAAACTAGCCGCAGCCAAGGCAGAGTTCCAGGAGCTCATGGCCCTGGGCATATGTAGACCGTCCAAAAGCAACTGGGCTTCACCTCTACATATGGTACCCAAGAAAGACTCCACTTGGCGGCCGTGCGGAGATTATAGGCAGTTGAACGCAGTGACAGTACCGGACCGGTACCCTGTCCCTCACATGCAGGACTTTGCACACATAGTCCACGGAAAGAAGGTGTTCAGCACGATCGACTTGAAGAAAGCGTACCATCAAGTGCCAGTGGATCCAATTGACGTTCCAAAGACAGGGATCATAACCCCCTTCGGGTTATACGAGTTTCTTTTCATGACGTACGGCCTTAGAAACGCGGCGCAAACGTTCCAACGGCTGACAACGGTGCACACTTGCTGTTGCCTATACGAAGTAAATATGTATGTCGTGTGATGGTGTTGGCTGGTTGTTGCCGTGTTGCCGAGTTGCGCGTGCTGCTACACTACTCCGAACACGAAGACCATCTACGCATTGTTTTCAGACGACTTCAAGAGAACGGGCTAATCATCAACCTATCCAAGTGTGTACTGGGCCAATCTGAAGTGCAATTCCTCGGTCACTTAGTTCTGCCAGAAGGAGTGAAACCGGATTTCGAAAAGCCAAAGATAGCCAAGGACCTGCGACGGTTTCTTGCAATGATTAATTTCTACCGGAGGTTCATTCCAAACGCCATCGTTCTTCAGGATCGCTTACAAGTTTTGATAGACGGCAACGTTAAAAACGATAAACGTAATATCAACTGGACATCTGACGCCGAACACGCATTTGAGGAGTACAAAGCTGCATTGTGTAACGCAGCTATGTTGGCACATCCGGCGAGGAATGCGGTTGTTTCACTAGCGGTCGATGCATCAGACTTCGCTATCGGTGCAGTGTTGCAGCAAACATCGGACGCTATGACCAGTCCATTAGCGTTTTTTTTCAAAAAAGTTGTCTAGCGCACAACGGAAATATTCGACATACGATCGAGAGTTGTTGGCCATCTACGAAGCAATCAAATACTTTCGACATTTGCTGGAAGGACGAGAATTTTCCATATTCACAGACCATAAACCTCTAATTTTCGCATTTCGCCAAAAAGCTGATAAAGCGTCACCAAGGCAAGCTCGGCAACTAGATTTCATAAGCCAGTTTTCGACCGACATACGACACGTAGCGGGAACAGACAACATCGTTCCAGATATGCTCTCCAGAATCGAAGGGATTGCTACACAAAAAACCCTCGATTTTAGCCAGTTGGAGGCTGACCAAAAGATAGATCCAGAGCTGCAAGCCTTGCTGAAAGATAACAATACTTCCCTCGTGTTAAAGGCGATTAAAAACATGGAAGTAGCTGCTGATCTAATATGCGATGTATCAGGTACGTACGTTAGACCATTCATCACTAAAAAATTTCGAAATATCGTTCTAGCACAAATCCATGGTTTGGCACATCTTGGTAATCGAGGAACAGCAAAGCTTATCCAACATCGTTTTGTGTGGCCAAACATGCGGAAGGATTGTGCTAACTTTGTTAAACACTGTATCGCGTGTCAGAAGTCAAAAATCCAGCGTCACAACAAAGCACCATTGCAGTCGTTTGTTGAGCCAGCCGAACGTTTCGACCATCTTCATATCGACCTGGTTGGACCATTGCCGCCGTCCAACGGTTTTACATACCTGTTAACAATAATCGATCGAGCCACCCGTTGGCCAGAGGCAATTCCTATCTCCGATATTACCGCGGAGAGCGTAGCAAAGGCATTAATATACGGTTGGGTATCTCGCTACGGTGTTCCGTCACGAATAACAACAGACAGAGGGCGTCAGTTCGAGTCAAATTTGTTTCGCGAACTCAACAACATGCTGGGCGTTCGTCATTTGCGGACAACTTCTTACCATCCGCAGGCAAATGGGATGGTGGAACGTTGGCATCGTTCATTAAAGGCATCATTCAAAGCGAAGATGCCAGCCAGTTGGTCAGAGGAGCTGCCGCTTATATTGCTTGGTCTACCAGTGGCATGTAAGGAGGGGGTTAACGCAACACCGGCGGAAATGCTGTACGGTAAGACACTTAGAATACCCGGTCAGTTTTTCTCATCTCCACAGGAAAACACCAGCGATAGCAACTTTGTCCGAAATCTCTCCCAGACGCTTAAGAAATTTCACCTCGGAGACACAGTACACCATGGATCAGCGAGTACATTTTTCATTCAGCCGGCGCTATCAAATTGTACCCATGTGTTCGTTCGGGTAGACGCAGTCCGCAAACCACTTCAACAACCGTACAATGGACCTTTCAAGGTGGAGCAACGTTACGACAAATATTTCAAAGTGCTCATAAATGGCAGTTCCCAAAAAGTTTCCATCGACCGTCTGAAGGCAGCTTTCATCGCAAAGGACGAAACCACCGATGCCCCTAGTAGTTCATCGAAAAAAGCTGAATCCACACCCGCGCAATACAAAACACGCTCAGACAGGCCGGTTAAGCTGCGAATTGCACAAGCCTCCAGACTGGAGGGGGAGTAGTGTAGCAGCACGCGCAACTCGGCAACACGGCAACAACCAGCCAACACCATCACACGACATACATATTTACTTCGTATAGGCAACAGCAAGTGTGCACCGTTTTCCAGTTTTTTTTTTTTTTTTTTTTTTTTTGTCGGAGGTTGTTACTATCCGATGGAGCACTCAGACACAACTACTGGTCCATTGTACTGCCAAAACGGACACCTTACATTACTGTACTTAGTTTTCCCGTCTTTCGAAGAAAGATTAGAAGGAGCTTCAGTGATGAAGAGCTTAGATGTTCGGCACTCACCACATCAGCCCCAAAGATCCGCCGTCTGTTGCGAGCAAAGGCAGGACAATTACAGAGGAAGTGTTCCGCTGTATCGTCGTCCTCTCCACACGCAGGACAGATGGTGGTATCGCTCAAGCCCAACACATTCAAATGTTTGGCAAAAGCTTGGTGGCCCGAAAGGACACCCACAAGCAGTCTGCAGTCAATTCTCCTGAGAGACAGAAGGAAAGACGCAGACCTTTTACAGATGTCCGGACGCAGTCGTTTGGCCTGTCTACACCCCGCACAGTCACGCCACCGACGCTCGTGTTCACGAGAAACCCAAGTATCAATGGATGACCTAACTGCAGATGCGGACAGACCCAACGCCGGCTCAGGTCCTGAGAGAGCTTCTTCTGATCCCAGCCTGGCAAGCTCATCAGCGATCTCATTTCCATGGATGCCAGTGTGACCTGGGACCCAAACAAGATTCACTGTGTTTAGCCTACCGACTAGGTTCAGAGATAGTTTGAGTTCAAGCACTAATTTAGACGAGGTAAGAGGGTTGAGCAGTGCTTTTAATGCAGCTTGGCTATCGCTGCAAACGCATATGCTTCTAGCCCTCCACCTATTTGTCACAATATAGCGCATGGCCATGAGGATAGCGAAAATCTCCGCTTGGAAGACAGACGCATAGTTACCTAATGGGTAGTGTAGTCTAATGTTCTCGCTTTCCACAAAGACCCCAGAACCAGATCCTTGTTCGGTCCTGGAGCCGTCCGTGAATATACGATGGCATTCTTTTCCTGGCTCAGAGTCTGGCCGAAGCCATTCCGTCGCCTGAGGAAAGTTGACTTGGTAGTTTTGTCGCAGTAGGATTTCTGGTGTCATTGCGTCAGAGGGCATATCCATAAGACAGGAGTCAAAGGATAATTCTCGCACAAGTTCTTCAAAACTCCAATGCGCGTGGTACCAAAAACCACCTCTCTTTAATCGAGCGATGGTTTTCAGCGTACACCCCATGATAAAAATATCAAGAGGGGGGAGGTTCATCATAGCATCTAGAGCAGAGCCCGGAGTGCTAGGGAAGGCCCCTGTGCATCCAAGACAGACCGTTCTTTGAAGTTTGGCAAAAGAGGCAGTAACACGTTTCCGCGAAAGCCTGTTCCACCATACAACCGATGCATATGAGAGAAGTGGTCTTACCATTGCCGTATAGATCCAAAGGACCCTTTTAGGAGATAAGCCCCATGTCTTGCCAAAAGCGCCTTTGCACTGCCAGAAAGTTGACAGTGCTTTATCGGTTTTTGATTCAACATGCTTGGACCAAAGAAGCTTACTATCGAGGATTACTCCCAGATATTTGACTTCATTGGAGATCGGGATAGTGACGCCTTTTAGCACAAGCTGAGTCAGACCAGTGACATTCCTCCTTCTCGTGAAGAGAACAACCGTAGTTTTAAGAGGATTCACTGAAAGCCCATTACTTGCGCACCAATCATCGATTAAGCCCAAGGATCTCTGCGCCTGAGAGCAGACAGTCCCTAGGTCAGAACCGACAGACAGAACGGCGACATCATCCGCGTAGGCCTGTGTGTAGGTTCCAGGAAGATTGAGAGCCGTTAGCAGAGAGTCAACTACCATACACCATAAAAGGGGAGACAGAACACCACCTTGAGGGCAGCCCCTGTTTACCCCTGTCATGACACATTTGCCACAGTCCGCCTCGGCAATCAGCGTCCTGTTCATTAGCATTGCTTTAATCCACAACACCAATGTTTCATCTACACCATGATGTCTGGCTGCATTGCACATACTATCAAAAGTCGCATTGTCAAAAGCACCCTCAATATCGACGAAGATACCCAACGCGTACTCCTTCCGATCAAGAGCACTCTCGATCCTCCCAACGAGGTTCTGGAGCGCAGTTTCACAGGATTTTCCACGCTGATAGGCATGTTGCGTCGCTGAAAGAGGATGCGATCGAAGAGCAACTTTTCGCACGTGCAGCTCAACCAGTCTCTCCAAGCTTTTCAGCAAGAAGGAGGACAGACTTATGGGTCTGAAGCTCTTGGCGAGAGTGTAGTCAGTCTTACCTAACTTTGGTATAAACACGACTTTTACCATACGCCAAGGAGAAGGTATGTAGGCCAGGGCCAAGCTGGCGGTGAAAATTCTTTTCAGCGTCGGCATCAGCTGGCTACAACCATGTTTCAGCATAGCCGGAAAAATTCCATCCGGACCCGGTGACTTGAAAGCCTCAAACGATGCAATTGCATATCTGATAGCTTCGTCCGTCACCACTCCGGACGCAATATACCAGCTACGCCGCGTGGTGTTAGTCAGTTCCGAAGCGGCCACCGTTGCCGGTACCACTGAAGAACGCGTAGTGACCTGATTTCCCGGGAAGTGAGTCTCCAGCAGGAGACTAAAAGTCTCCGCCTTTGTCTCAGTGTAGGTACCATCAGATTTTTGGAGCGATTCCAGCTTACTTGGTCTGTCCCTTTTGAGGACTTTAACAAGCCTGCTGGTTGCACTTAGTGATACGACCTCCTCACAAAATTTCCTATAAGAGTCGTTCTTCGATTTACGAATCAGTCTCTTAAATTCTTTTTGCTTCGATCGATACAGATTCCAGTCTTCTTCCAAGTTGGTCTTTAAAGACCGATTTAGGAGCTTCCTGGTTTCTTTACGGATACACTGCAGTTCGGTATTCCACCAAGGTACCGGTTTTCTACAGGAGTTTTTTGTAACTGGACACGCTAATTCAAAACAACGGGTAATGACGCCGCTCAGATCCTGAGCAGACCTCTCCACCTCCTGTATTGATCTAAGTTTGGGTGGAGCTTTGACAGAATTGCCAAGTTCCTCCTCAAACCGGGCCCAATTTGTTTTTCTCGGATTTCTCCTCTCTTGCAAAGGTGAAACTTCACAGTAGATTTGAAATTCGATGTATCTATGGTCTGACAGAGTGCTATCTGGCGATACCCTCCAATTTGTGTTTTCCAGTTAGTGTTCGGCAACGGGAGTTGTCCAGCAGCGAAACCAAAAGTCATTGTTCTAAGTTAGTCGTCTTCAAGTTGTACAAAGAGTAGGAGTAACAATATATAATTCATATTAATAAATTACATATTGGAGATCGTTTCGTTCTACTAAAAGACAAATATGTTTCATTTATATGTTGAACATCGTTAATTAAAAATTCTACAAACATTTTTGATGCATCTAAACCTTTATAGATTCTGAACACATTTAATGTGTCATCAAAAGAACACTTAATAAAATAACTGAATGCACAAGGGACATGTTCTTGAACTATGGTAGTAGATGGTATATTTGGATGTGGAAAGCAAGTATCTACATCTTTAAGAATACATTCAAAATCAGCACAGATAACAAATGGAACTTCCATCTGTCTTTCATAATGACTATGTTCTTAATAAGACTCTTCAATCGATGGTAATTTACTAACAATTTTCTTACATTCTAGTTATGCCTATTGAAATTACGCTCGTTACCGAAATATTGCAGACATCCGTTGCATATAAGAAACTTATGTCCATCTGTTCTTATTTGAGTACCTATTTAATAGTCTGAAATTAAAAAGAAAATTGATAAAAAGTACAGAAACTAATATGTATTATGCAATCTTAGTTTGAAATATTCTTAATCCATACATACCTAACGGTATTTCTCCATATCCTGTAACAGTAACAAATTGATATGAATTTCCTTTTCCTCAGACGTGATGTAATAAGGACCCACATCTTCTTGTTCTCCTCCTCGTAACCGAAAACATTAACACTTATATTTGTAACGGGTGATTTTTTAGCTGGTTTGGTTTTGGCAACACTGGTTTTGACAGCTGACGTGTGTTTAGTACCTTGTGTCACTGTCAAACAGCTTCAGTTTGGTTTGCAATTTAACCATGGATCGTCTTACAAATGAACAACGCTTGCAAATTATTGAATTTTACTATCAAAATTCGTGCTCGGTTCGAAATGTTCATCGCGCTTTTTTATCGAAAAATTGTGTTCAGCGATGAGGCTCATTTTTGGTTGAATGGGTACGTAAATAAGCAAAATTGCCGCATTTGGAGTGAAGATCAGCCAGAAGCATTGCAACAGCTACCAATGCATCCCGAAAAAGCCACTGTTTGGTGCGGTTTATGGGCCGGCGGCATTATTGGGCCATATTTCTTCAAAGATGATGCGAATCGCAGCGTTACTGTCAATGGTGAACGCTACCGAGCGATGATAACAAACTTTTTTTTGCCCGAAATGGAAGTTCTTGACTTGCATGATATGTGGTTTCAACAAGACGGTGCCACATGCCACACAGCACGCGAAACAATGGCGCAATTGCGAGGCGAGTTTGGTGAACAGTTAATTTCACGTTTCGGGCCGGTCAATTGGCCGCCTAGATCGTGCGATTTGACACCAT
Organism: Cheilosia vernalis; assembly: GCA_949126925.1. NCBI lineage: Eukaryota > Metazoa > Arthropoda > Insecta > Diptera > Syrphidae > Cheilosia > Cheilosia vernalis. The sequence continues at coordinate 51,710,858 of OX421358.1, forward strand.
TAGATTATTTTTTGTGGGGGTATGTCAAGGCTAATGTGTATAGGGACAAGCCCGCTTCGATTGACGCACATTCGTGAGATACCGGCCGATATGTGTGAAAGAGTATGCCAAAATTGGACTCAGCGGATGGGCTACCTGAGACGCAGCCGCGGTCAACATTTGCATGAAATTATCTTTAAACATTAAATTGCAAGGTTCAAACTATCGATTCAAATAAATATTTCATTCATTTTTTCGAATTTTTTGTGTTTTTTTTTTAAAAAAAGTTCTAAACCTCTTAAAAAATCACCCGTTATTTAATAGTTCAAATGCTTTTATATCCTTTATTTTCAATGGAAATTCTAAATCTCCGAATTTAAGTGTCACTCCATTATTTAATGAAATTGTTCTTTCTGTAATGTCATTTATGTTGTAGGATGATATCCTTTGCGGTTTAGTGTTTGATGGTACTATTGCCGATATTACACTCCATTTAAAACAATATTCATCAATATTTTAATACACGCTTTTTTATTTGCCAGAAAACTTGGTAAGGCTATAAATTGGTCTATATTCGCACATGTTAATTTCAATATGGATAATTCTAATTAATGACCATCCACTATCCCTCTCTTGAAATTCTTCCATTTTTCTAACAATGTTCATACACATTTCTTTATATAGAGACTTTAAATCTACCGCACACTGGACAAGACACATTTTGGATTGAAATGATTTTATTGATGTCACCATAACGTCTTCTTCATCAGTTTTATTTATTTTAACATATTCACCAAATAGTTCAACATTAAATTTAAAATTTGAATGTATTTTTAAAAGCCGGTTTAAATTTTCACAAACTATATTTTCGGCTTGATTTAAGAATGTCATAGGTTCTATGATTTCTTCGTTTTTGTTCTCATACATTAATGTCTGTATGCGGTTATTGAAAGTGCTTTTGATCACCTTTAATTGTTCGCATGACTCAAATGATTTTGCACTATTCTTTTTATGTAAATTTGTGCGAATGTGGGAGTACCATACACTTTTTGGAACCTCTATGTTACACTCTTCACATATTTTCGTTTTTAAATAACCCGCCGAAGAAGTACCCGCTTGATTTTCATTATTTACACTAACATTTGTAATGCTATCATCCGAATGCACACTATGATACTTAATTTTATGATTTAATAGTGCATCACTCCTGTTTAACACTTTATCGCAAATATTACATTGCACTCTATTATTTTTATGTTTATTCAAAATATGTCTCCTTAAATTTTTATTTAAGGAAAATTCCATCTGACAAATGTCACAAATAAAACCCTTCATATTAATATATTATATTGCGATGATAACGAGCACGCGAATTAGCAGTAGGTATGTCCTATTTCAAACACTTGACTTGAACGAATGAATTACATTCCCATTACAGAGATTTTATTGCCACACTGTAGTTAGACTTGATGTTGTCTTTGTCCTCTTTCGTGTTCATTGCTTCATTGAATACTAGTTTATAAGATTCTTGTCTAGTAATTTTGGTTGTTTATTTACTTCTATAGTGTTTATGTTATACGTATACTAGCTATTTGTGTTTATTTATTAAAAAAATGGTCAAAACCACTCGACCAATGTAAAACCCAATAAAAAGTCCCCAGAAGAAGTTGAAAAAACATCAACGAAACGTCGGGAAATGAATAAAATAGTTTTATTTCTATTTTGATTCGGAAAACATAGACCAGTAATCTCTAATACAACTACTTCAAAAACAAATTTATTCATCACGAAACACTTCATTTCATATGTCTGCATTCTTTTTCGTTCAATAAAGAATAAGATCTTACTTACACTGAAAAAAGGGGACCATTTTGATCATTTTTTAAAAAGTGGGGACCAGGGGTCCTGAGCTTCAATAGGTTCAAAAGCTTCATAAAGAGACCAAACGGCAACACTGAACCTGACTGCAACTGAAACTAACACATCAAAATTGTTCTCACACAACATCCAAGAAAAATAAAAAAACTAATACCATTTCATATCAGTCTGATTGCAACTGAACTAAAACATAAAAATCCCCCCCGGTCACTGATCCCAAAAATGATGCATGCCACCAACCACAACTAAAAACCTAAAAAAAAAAAAATTAACACTTATTACTAGCAGTGTCCTAAAAGATCAATTTTCACAATCCCACCCTTATCAATGCTATTTGAGTGGTAGCAGACTCTACGATTGTTTACACTTAGATTGTTTACTTGTAGATAGTTCGAATATGCGGATGACGTCACAGAATGGCTCCCTGCTCCCTGTGGCCCAGGATTGGTAAATTTATACTACTAACAAACATAACGCAATTTACAAGCCGGCGATTTTGCAGCGAATTTAGGCCAATTAAAGCGCATCTATCTGAGTATCGCGGCATTTCGGACAAATTCCAATTTAATTGTTTAATTAAAAATCTCTTAAGAGACTTTTGAACTTTTTTGATTCAATTTTTTGAAACTATATATTGTGGATCCCATACAACTGAAACATATTCCAAATGGGGACGGACAGGTGAATTGGAAAATTCTGAGCAATTTCTTTTAAGTAAACCTAACATCGAGTTAGCTTTTGCGACAATAAAAACGATATGCAAGGAGAAATTTAACTTTTCATCGAATATTATCCCAAGATCTTTCACTTCCGCTAGGTAGTCTATTTAAAGAAGTATTAGAAATACTATATTCATGTAGAGCAACAACTTCAGATCGATGATAAGATAAGACATTACATTTCTTTATGTTAAGTGAAAGAAAATTATGTTTACACCAATCAACTATTGAATTTATATCATCCTGTGTATGTTAATACAATCATTCATGCTTTTGACTGTGGAAAGTAATAATCATCTGCAAATAATAAACCAGTTGTATTTTTCAGTATTAATGGAAGTTAGTTTATATAATTATATTAAGATGGCTCTGATTTTCAAGATTATTTATTACAAGAATTCGTTGGATTAAAATTCTTTGTATTCGAATACGAGGAAGTGGTGTCATCGCAACTCATACCCCGACTACTCATACCCCGCACCTAGCGACATCTACATCCTAACTTTACAACTGGACACTTACCTTCTTACTACTCACCCTTATCGCTCGAGTTGTAGTTTATGCCATTTAGTGTCAAAAATAAGTGTTACCTGTAATGGCACCTCTCATTTGTAAAGTCGAACTGGAAAGTCCATTTTTCTTTCGTTTTTTTCTAGAAAAGATTTTCTATGATCGTATGATCAAGTACCGCATTCCGCTAACAGAGGCGATGGTCATAATTATGTACATGGATCACACCACCTCTTGGTGTTTTGTCAATTGGGCTTTACCGTAGGACCATTACATATGTAATATGAAAAAACATCAGATTTTTCTCTTGATCTTGCTCACAACACAGATCCGTGAACTGCTATACCTGTGACATGTATGCATGCGCTGACAAGAGAGCTGACCCGCTAGCTCGGGTAACTTGCAAACGCTCAGCTATTTACGATGTTTTTTTTTGCAAGTGCACTTGCTCTCTCCGGTGATTGTGTGGGTATCACACAGTTCACTGCTTGGTAGCCCATTTCGGGTATATTATAACAGTGGCAGCGGCCTGTATGAGAAATTTTGTTTTGGTTTCATTGTAACCAATTTAAGAAAAAAATAGTACGACATAAAAAAACATAAAAACTGAAATTAAAAATAATAATAAATAATAAGAACGCAAACGAGAAAGAAACTAAAGAAACTAAACTAAACCGCAACACATACTCACGTGCGAAAAGTGTTTCTTAAAAATTTAATTACTTTGTGTTCCCTGAAACCAAATAAAAGAAAGAATAAAATCGAAGCTAGAATAGAAAGCCTTTAAATTTTTTTTCGCGAGCAAAAAAAAAAAAAGTGCGCCAATGTAAATTCCGTCACCCAAAGAGAAAAAAATCAAAAATTTAATTATTGAATACTTAAGACCTTACAAAAAGGAAAAACAAATCGAGACGCGAGACAGTGAAATCCAACCTCAGATGATGCTGTTCCAGTTTTCCAGCGATTGGTCGTGATTCGATCCCGTTTTGCTTCATTCTTCTTATTTTTTTTCTAATAAACCATAGTGTAGATAATACTTAATTCCTAAAAATAAATAATTAAATAAGTTATATACAAATAGATAGAGAGAGAGAGAGAAAATAAAAAGAAGAACGGAATACATTTTTTTTTTCTGTGATTGTTTTTTTTTGTGAATTATGGCACGAAAAGAAAAGGTGCTGATTTATACCTAACGCGAAACCAATTCCTTTTTACGTGAAGTGTCTATTTTCAGCAAGTATACGAATTACAACGTTAGTAAATTGACTAACTTACATCCAGATCATCAGGCCTGACGACGTGGATACCCGGAATAACCGTAAGTCTCTATTTTTTGTGATGATGTATTTAAAAAAAAAAGGAAGAATATAGATACTTCGACGACGATTTGGTTACTTTTTTTTCTTAAACTAAATTTTACTGAATACTAAAATATATTTAAAACAAAATATAGCCATAATTATAGGTACGTATATATATTAAATTATATAAATATATATGTACGAAATCAAACGTTGTACTTATATATACCATTTATTTTCCTCTCTCTTCCTCTATTTACCTACTTAATAAAACTTATCTATTATGTGCAAAATAAGTTGCTTGATTTTTTTTTTTTAAATTTGCTATCCTTCCGTTTAAATAGTATTTTTATTCCTAAGTAATGAATTATGTACCTTTACAGTAATTTATCATAAAGTTTTTTTTTCCAAATAAACTCCTGATAATGGATTTCTGATTATGAAAATTAGTTGAAGCGTCTCATTTCGTTGTTTTTTTTTTTTTTTTTGTAAAGGGCCTTTAGGCTCCTAAGGGTGCCGTTAATTTTTTTACTTTTCAGCGGACCTCGGTACACGGATGGGTGGGTATAGAACCGCTTGGAGGATATACCATCTTTTCCTCCGGATGTGATTGGTTGTGGAGGATTATTGTCAATCTGGACAATATTATCCTTAGTTTTCTTTATTAGTTCGGTTGTTACTTTTTCTTTTTTTTTTGTAGTTTCAGCCCTTAGAGTTTTTTTTTTCTTTTTTTTTCGATCATTTTGCGCGTGCAATAATTTTATGTATGGGTACACATGTTCAGCTTATTGCAAGGATCCACACCTTCCCGACGAGCTAGTTACAGAGCAATAAGCTAGGCATGCGCAATCGCAATCACGTCATTCATAAGTCATCTCCGTATCCCTTCCAACATTTTACAACCTTCCTACCCCCCCCCCCCCCCTCCCTCCCCCACTAATCGTCTCCTTCATCCCTCCCCATTTTCATCCCTCTTCCATCCCAAAGTATTACCTCCGTTATATACCATATTACAAATCAATTTGTGTTCGAAGTTTAGTTGTGGCTTGTGAGCCATTTTGTGAAATGGAGTAGGCAGGTTATATTCACTTATGAATACGGACACACTGTATGGACTAATATTTTTGCGAATATTTGTCGTTTATTTTCTCATATTTTCTAAAGTTAAAATAATAAGTTTTTGAGAAAAGAAATTGACTTTTAGCTTCAGAGAATTTGAGAAAATGAAAGTAAAAAATTCGCCTTAAATTGGAAGAAATTGGGCCTTAGCAATAAACATTTTTAGTCTCGACTTTAAATTTACGGAAGCTCACAATTGCGAAATTTGTATGGAAAATATATCCACTGTAAACTACTTAAATTTAGAGTCGAAACTAAAAATGTTTATTGCTAAGGCCCAATTTCTTTTCTCAAAACATTTTTTTTTTAGGTTGATAGAAATTAATTTATAATAGTTATTTACCGTCTTGGAGTCGTATAACTCCATTCCAGGTACAATAGACATAAAATATTTCCCACCCTTTTACCTTCTACTTTGCATAACATATACTTTTTACCTACCTTCTTCCCCCATATTATATCTTTCCAAATTCCACAAACATAACTATTAAAGAAACTTTAACAAAGCACTCAACATAATTCTCCATTGATATGGTAACACCATATTCTAAATGTGAGTGATGCGATTATTGGTTGTTAGTTGTAAAGTTGCGATGTAGATGGCGCTAGGTGGCAAATTTGGCAGGGGATGAATCGTCTGGATATGAGTTGCACCCGACCCATTTAATTTACATTCTTTTAATTGTGCTCCTAATTTTACAAAATGAATTTAATGTGCTTATTCTTGTGAGCTTTTTTGTACTATAAAAAACTTTTGTTCTTAATTGTAAAGGGTGATTTTTTAGCTGGTTTGGTTTTGGCAACACTGGTTTTGACAGCTGACGTGTGTTTAGTACCTTGTGTCACTGTCAAACAGCTTCAGTTTGGTCCATTTGGATCCATTTAACCATGGATCGTCTTACAAATGAACAACGCTTGCAAATTATTTAATTTTACTATCAAAATTCGTGCTCGGTTCGAAATGTTCATCGCGCTTTTTTATCGAAAAATTGTGTTCAGCGATGAGGCTCATTTTTGGTTGAATGGGTACGTAAATAAGCAAAATTGCCGCATTTGGAGTGAAGATCAGCCAGAAGCATTGCAACAGCTACCAATGCATCCCGAAAAAGCCACTGTTTGGTGCGGTTTATGGGCCGGCGGCATTATTGGGCCATATTTCTTCAAAGATGATGCGAATCGCAGCGTTACTGTCAATGGTGAACGCTACCGAGCGATGATAACAAACTTTTTTTTGCCCGAAATGGAAGTTCTTGACTTGCATGATATGTGGTTTCAACAAGACGGTGCCACATGCCACACAGCACGCGAAACAATGGCGCAATTGCGAGGCGAGTTTGGTGAACAGTTAATTTCACGTTTCGGGCCGGTCAATTGGCCGCCTAGATCGTGCGATTTGACACCATTAGATTATTTTTTGTGGGGGTATGTCAAGGCTAATGTGTATAGGGACAAGCCCGCTTCGATTGACGCACTGGAAGCCAACATCCATGCATTCATTCGTGAGATACCGGCCGATATGTGTGAAAGAGTATGCCAAAATTGGACTCAGCGGATGGGCTACCTGAGACGCAGCCGCGGTCAACATTTGCATGAAATTATCTTTAAACATTAAATTGCAAGGTTCAAACTATCGATTCAAATAAATATTTCATTCATTTTTTCGAATTTTTTGTGTTTTTTTTTTTTTTTTTTAATTCTAAACCTCTTAAAAAATCACCCGTTAGCTTGCTAAATATAATTAAAATTGAAAATTGATTTTTTTAAGTTTAAAATTGCTCTCCTGAAAAATCTACCTAAGTCCTTTAACTTTTGTTACACAAACTATTTGTTTGTTCTTAAGTGCAAGTTGCATTTGCATTGTAAATATTCAAATGAGAATAAAAATAGACTTACGGCTTTCTATCATCATTGAACATATCTGAGTATCATGTGGATATGATTCGAACTTCATGGCGCACGATAGCACTAATGTTAACCTGAAAAAAGAAAATGTATTTATAAATATCATTACAAAAATTAGGAAGTTTAAAAACGAGACGATGTATTAATTTGTCAGCAATTAATTGTTGAGAGAAATTAATTATCGAACAGATCTCATAATGTTCTGATTTTCAATATTCCATAAATAATATATCTATAAGCATACGTTATGAATTTGTGATATAAATAAAGTTCCCCTCGTTTGTATACTCAGAGCGGTGCGTTTCTTCCTCCTCATTTAACCTTCTCTTTCCAGATATCGTTTTATCAGGTTGTTGGCCCACGCACCCACTTATAATATTGGCGACAAATGTAGATAAGTTAAAAGGAAGAGAGAACTATGGTGTGTGGAAAATTGCCGCGAATTCATATCTGGTCATTAAAGGAATGTGGGGCTGCATGGAAGCTAAGGATCTTAAGGCCAAATCAGAGCTTATTTTGTTGTTGGAGACACAGAATTATTCTTATATAGCTGATGCAACGACAGCGAAAAGTGCATGGAACAGTCTCACAAATGCCTTCGAAGACACAGGATTGTGCCGTAAAGTGGAGTTGTTAAAGCAACTGGTGCAATTGAAACTCTCGGATTGTGACGGAAGGGGGGAATATGTCAAAAAATGGTCACGATATCCATTAAGGAGAAAAGGGCTGGTCTGAAAATAGACGACGAAATCGTTGCCTCATTGATGATGGCTGGACTGCCAGAAGAATACAAAAACAAATTCACCTTATTATTTCAACGAGTTCAGTATAACGAGAGCGGCGGAATATCAAAGGCAATGGTCGGTAAATCAAATACTGATGTTTACACACACAAATCCCAGATTTCGTTGTCACAGATATGGAGAAGTAGGGCATTTTGCAAGCAAACTGTACGGAGACGAAACCGCAAAAAGGCAAGAAAACCGAATGTCTGTACACAACTCTAATGGCCGATGGGACAAATTCCCAAAATACTTGGTACGTCGATTCCGGAGCTTCGGCTCATATGACGAAGAATGACTCCATTCTCCAAAACCAAAAGAAGTCATTACATACATAATCATCCTTGCAAATAACTCAAAGATAACGGTCAAGCACATCGGTGACGTTAAAGTTTCCCTTCTCCATGGCACTAATAAAATAAGTGCTAGTATAAACGGTGCAGGGAAATAAGTCCCCGGGAACTAAGTCCACTGAGGGACTTAGTACCCACCAAGGGGGAAATAAAACCACTTTCGTGAAGTGGACTCAGTTTGGGAAATATATTACGAAAACTCAGAGTGGTTTTATTTCCCTTTTAACGTGAAATCGGTGTTATTGTGCTTTCAAACTATAAAATGCCTATGGAGGGGCATGTTGCCTCTGCAACCCCGTGGCTTGGGTTTACTCTTGGATTCCAGGTGGGTGCAAGGTTGGTTCGCACCTTTCCCCTACTTTTTATATCCATCCACTTCTTGTGACACAAACGTAAGAACTGATAACAAAAAAGTCGAGAGTGTCCCTACTCATTATAATGGATATACTCTGCATGAAACTTCTCATAGAGGACGCGGGTCAAACACATCTTAGACACAAATCACCGAAAGTTTGCTAATAACTAGTCGCTCAATAGATTTTATTCGCACTCTAATAATTTAATTTTCCTATTTTCTTTATTATTATATTGTCAATACTTAATGAAATGGTAAAAGGGAAAAAAGAAAAGGCCTTAAATAGCACGGGGTTAATGGACAACGCAGAAAATTTTTCGGACATTTTACGGGAATTTATGAATAGAGAAGCAGTGGGAATTCGATTTAGAGCGGCAAAGAAAGAAGGACATTCTTAAGGACGGAGAGTTTAGAGCGGAACAACACAAGGATGATGGAGGGAACGAGCGGGAGAATAATAATAGAGCAAACGAAGTAAGGGACAGCGAGGACGATGATGCAGTAACAAGGCGCAGAAGGGCAGAAGAAAATTTGGAGCTCACATTGCTAAAAACAGAAGTCGAACGGTTGAGATGCAGAGGCTCTACCAGCTGAAGATGTGCTGAACGCGGTCTCAGCGTTTACTGGCTAGGACGATTACTACGTAGAGATATGGATTAAAGATTTTGAGGCGGCAGCGAGTATCTTTTCATGGGGTGAAATGCAAAGCGCTTATTGGATGGTTCAGCAAAGACGGCGCTGCGATCCAAACCAGGGTTAGTATCTTGGGAAAGCAATTTTTACTAGACGAGTTTGGTGACGGCATATCAACAGCAGACACCCATAGATGAATGGTCGAACGGAAGCAAAAAAGGGAGGAAACGCTACAGGATTACTTGCTGGCGATGCGTGAGTTGGGATAAGGGGCAAGCTGGACGAACGAACTGTCATACAGTATGTCATTGACGGGATAGAAGATCAACCCAGCAACAAGGTCATTCTCTATGGAGCAAGTACAATTAAAGACTTCAAGGAGAAACTCAGTGGCTACAGTCGATACAGAGAAACTTTTCCGAAGGACGCACAACCCGGGAAATATACGAGCAGCACGATGCAGAACACACAACGATGTTTCAATCGTGGGAAAATGAACCACAGAAGCCGCGATTACAGAGAACAGCGCCCGAAATGTTTCGGTGTAACGAATTTGGTCATAAATCAAATAACTGCCCGAAAAGGAACGAGTGGAATAACCGAAGGGTTAACTTTGCATGCCATCGAGAGTCAACTAGAGATTGGAAGAAGATTATGATAGGTCAGGAAATTTTCGCAGACATTGATACCGGCAGCTCTATTACAGCAATCCGCTACGATGAGTACATTGCGATGAATCTTCCGGAGATGGTGGAATGCCAATCGAAGTTCGACGCAGTGGCTAAGGAACCAGCGCAATCTCCAGGCTATTTCGAGGCTATCATACGGATTGACGGTAGAGACTATAAGGCACGCGTGTTTATTATCTCCAGGATCTACATGAAACAACCAATGATAATTGGGAAGGATATCCTAAAATAAACAACTATTAGGATGTTGGAGAACGAAGTTATGGTGTCTAAGGAGGACATCACATCCCTCCAATGCTTTAGTTTGTCAACGACAACTGGTTCCAGGTTTGGCTCGGTGAATCCAAGATCCGAAGACGACATCAACCGACAACCTACAACCTAAAACAATTAAACATACAAACGTGGAAATTTTTATTTTATTTTTTTTGTTTTTTATCCAAAGGTTGGTAAAAATCTTCCAAAGACACTATGAGAATAGCAAGCGCGTTCTCATAGTTGTGTCAGATTTTTACTGACTAAAAACACCACCCTTCTAAAGATTGTTAGATACTGCAACTAAGATATTGTAACGATGCATTCGTTACACAATTTTCTCGAGCTTGGCAACGGCTGTACCCTTTGTGCCTTCCCCCTATAGCCCATATCATTCTGTCACCGACACAGACCACGAGCACAAAGTCCACGCTCGTTCTATGCACCACAGTCAGTCGACTGTTCCGCCCCCCCCCCCCCACACCGATACACACGAGACCCCCGCATCGGTCTACCATCCATTGCCATACAACATTGCAGTCAGACGACTGTACCACCCCCCCCCACACTGATACACACGAGACCCCCGCATCAGTCTACCATCCATTGCCATACGACATTGCAGTCAGTCAACTGTACCGCCCCCACACGGATACACACGAGACCCCCCGCATGGGCCAGCGCCACTGGCACATGATGAACGTAGTTAGCCTGCGTACAACAACAATTCGAATATAATTCACACCGGCTTGTTGTTACAAATGCAATGAGACCACCAGCAAAATCAAAAACGATCGAGCAACATCCCACAGTGAAATCGTACCAATCCAGCGTACCGGTGATTTGTTCCGCAAGTAGTTTGCGAGCTACTTGAAATTTTTGTCGCTAACAAGCCAGCGGGTAGTTAGCAAATTGCCGAATCCTCCGCAAGGAAGGTTCTTAGTGCCAGGATTGCGGCAAGGCTAACCTGTATTGCCAGGATTGTCGCAAGACAAACCTGTAGTGCCAGGACTTTCGCAAGATCGACCTGTAGTGCCAGGATTGCCACAAGGCTAACCTGTAGTGCCAGGATTGTCGCAAGACAAACCTGTAGTGCCAGGACTTTTGCAAGATCGACCTGTAGTGGTAGGATTGCCGCAAGGCTAACCTTTTTTTTTTTGGTTGCGTCCAAAGGATGTGTAATCTTCGAAAGATACTAGTTGCCCGTGCTACTAGCATGCACGATTCGCGGGATATGTTTCTCCAGTGCCTCGCGCCTTACGTACTAAACCACACCCATGTACTCTTCTACCACTCTCCCCGCGGGACTGCCGTTAGGTATTACTTCGCGGGGCTGGTTAGCAACTCATGCTAAATCGTCAACGTTTGCCACTTCAACCCTTCTTTGTCTTTCGGCTCTTCTTAGCTCGTTTTGTACGCTCGTTATGTATGAACATATTTCCAGCCAGTCGTCTTCTGAGCTCATCATACGCTCTATGAGAAGCTGTGGAATGGGTAAGTTCACCCTTCCTCCTGAAAATCTTCTGCAGTGGAACATTACGTGCTCCGTATCCTCTTCTTCATCTGGGCATTCGGGGCATAGAGGCGAGCTATCGTGGCCGAATCTGTGAAGATACCTTCGATAGCCGCCGTGCCCGGACAGGAACTGCGTGAGGTGGTAGTTGCAGTCCCCGCTTTTTCTTCTTGTCCAGACCTCGATGTTTGGGATCAGTTTGTGGGTCCATCTGCCTTTTGCCGTGTTATCCCACCGGACTTGCCACAGTGCTAGAGATGTTGCCCTTTCTTCTTCTTTTATCCTTTTCTTTATGATGGACTCTTGCCTATTGTCGGTTAGCCTAAGGTAGATCCTTTGCATTTCGTTGGCGAGAATGTCGATGGGAATCATTCCCGCAATAACGCAGGCTGCTTCGTCCGAAATTGTTCGGAATCCGCTTATTGTTCTTATTGCGCAGAGCCTGTATGCTGACGAGAGCTTCCTTCTTGTTTCCTTAATTGTAAGAGCCCCTGCCCAGACCGGTGCAGCGTATATCAGTATTGAGCTGACTACCCTGGATAACAGAATCCTTCTGGCGTATCCAGGGCCACCGATATTTGGCATAATCCGGGAAAGAGCTGCTTGCATCTGTGACGCCCTTTTGCTGGCGTACTGGATGTGCGTTTTAAAGCTTAACTTGTTGTCGTGCATTACTCCTAGGTACATTAGTGACTCCTTTGATCTAATTAGTTGGTTTCCAACACGGAAAGATGCATATTCCACAGTCTTTCGGCTGGTTATCAACACAGCTTCGGTCTTGTGGTCAGCTAGTTCTAGCCCTGCAGACTCTAGCCAATTCTTGATTCTGGCTACTGCTTCATCCGTAGCGGACTCTATCTCGTGGATATGTTTGGCCACAGTAACCACAACGATATCGTCAGCAAAGCCTATAACCTTAACTCCTTGTGGCAGCGTTAATCGGAGAACCCCGTCGTACATTATGTTCCACAGGAGGGGTCCAAGAACCGACCCTTGTGGTACTCCCGCGGTGATGTTGTAGTACTTAACGCCATCGTCAGTATGGTACCTTAACTTCCTGTCGGTAAGGTAGTTATCTACTATATTCAGCAGGTAGTACGGCGTTTCCATTCTGACCAAGGATCTCCTAATGCATGACCAGCTTGCCGAATTGAAGGCATTTTTAACATCAAGGGTCACAACCGCGCAATATTGCTTCGTCCCTCCTCTCCATCTTTTTCCCCGTATTGCTTCAGCCGCTGTATCTACTACCGCCTTAATGGCATCGACGGTAGAACGCGATTTTCTGAATCCATACTGGTCATCAGACAAAGCTCCTTTATCCTCTGCCACCTCGAGTAGTCTGCAGTATATGATCCGTTCTAAGATTTTTCCCATTGTATCTAATAGGCATATTGGCCGGTATGAGGACGGTTCCTCTGGTGGTTTTTTCCCCTTTGGCAGCAAAACCAGGTGCTGGAGTTTCCACGACCTCGGGAATACCCCTTCCTCCAGACACCGTTGCATCGTTGCAATAAAAAGCTCCGGTCGTTTTCGAACGGCCGCTTTAACCGCCACATTCGGGATGCCATCGGGTCCGGGCGCTTTGTTGTCGCCTATCTTCCTGCACGCTTCGTATAGTTCCTTCGGCGTGATTGCAGGGATGCGTTCCGAACTTGTGTCTCTAACCTGTAGTGCCAGGATTGTCGCAACACAAACCTGTAGTGCCAGGACTTTCGCAAGATCGACTTGTAGTGCCAGGACTATCGCAAGATAGACCTGTGTATACCGGGATGGTCGAAAGACGAACCCGTGAAACGCCGGGGCTTCCCTAACGCCCACCAGCCGAGACCGAGCCGTAAAGGAGTAGTTAAGCCGCCACCGTTGCCGTATAGTTCCAGAGACTTGCCGAAATTTGTATTAAAAACAGATTAACAATTGTAATAAATATATTCAATATTGTAATTAATTAGAAATGGTCAAATGGAGGAATTATATATATTGTAACCAGCAGTAAATTGTAATAAAATAACATTTGGATAATAAAGAAGTAATAAAGGAAACTCCACTATAACCAAAGTTCGTGTTTCTTTGGAAAGGACCTTGGCGATCCGACGAGCTAACCTCAGCCCAGACAAAAAGCACATCACATTGGCGCCCGAGCAGGGACTTCAACAGAAGGAGGTCCAAAATTATTACGTCCGGAAGGAAACCACCGAAGGAGGACCAACGAAAAGAACTCAACCCGAGGAACCTCAAGAAGGAGGACCTACCACAGCCGAGAACCAGAACCGAGCATCCTCAATATCCGAGATGGACAAAGAAAACCAATTAGCTGTTCCAGAAGAACAAACCGGAGATATGACCATAGGCTGGATCTATCTACTGAAGAGGACCGAGTTAATCGACGTGATGGAGAAAAAGGGGCTAAAGACCGATGGAACAGTTGGACAACTTCGATCCCGAATGAGTGCCTACTTAAAAGCCACCCGAATGTGATCCTCGACACAGAATCTTTGTGAGGAACTCGAAGCCAAGGCATCGACACGAGGATATGGGGACACATCATCCGACGAGGATGACAAATCAACCACGACCGAAGGGACCACCAAAGCCCCCGCATACGTGGAAATCCCCATCGTGGTCTCTAAGCCCACCGCCGTGCAACCTCACCCCACCACGGTTCCGAACTATAGACCAGCCACCGACTACCGACCAAACCCAACCACGTCACCTTCAAGGGGCACAAACGAACAACCAGTCCCGACCACGACCACGCGCGCCATAGCTAGGCCAACGCTAAGCTACGAGGCCGAGGTAATGGATACGGTCCGCAAGTGGGGACTAAAGGATGACTCCTCAGGAAACGCCCTGGAATTCTTGGAGCGAATCGAAGAGGAGTGTGGAAGACCGTTCCGCTTGTTCTGCTCTTATTGTGGGGAAGATGGAAGACACTCGAGAGATTGCACGTGCCACCAGGACCAAGCGGCCGCCATGGCCAATGTACGATTCACTGATCCACGGTACTTCATTCCAACACACCTGCAAGGGCAGACCTTCCAATGCCTTGTGGACACTGGGGCCTCAAAATCATTTCTCGGCACAAAAATGAGACGGACCCTCCGGAGAATGAACACCCCCGTACGATACCACAGCCAGAAGATCCAGCTGGCCAACGCAGATACTACCACGACCAGAGAACATTATACGGTAACACTACAGTTGGGTGACCAAACTCTTACCAGCGAACTCACGTTCATGAAAATGCTATCCGAAGATGCAATCGTCGGGATAGACCTACTCAAGAAGGCCAGGTTCGAGATGACCTTAGGAGGCCAAAAGGTGGCCCGTACCCAAGGATTACGCACCAACCACGCCGCTCACACATGCACCCTGCTCAAGGGAGGAGATCTGAGTTGGAGCGAACAACAGGGCCTGGCAGAATTCTTGGAGGAGGAAGTCCCAAAGTTCGAGGGGCTAACAGGCCCCACTACGATTACGGAACATCGAATTCAGCTTACCACCGACCAACCCTTTAAACAACGCTATTACCAGCTATGCAGCAGGTTATTAATGACGAAATCGATGAGCTTCTGCAAGACGACAAAATCGAACCATCCTGCAGCCCGTACATCGGAGAGCAAGTTTATCGGAGAGGCCGAGTACTCTCTTCCGCAACGAAACAGTTTACCGAGAAATTAGCCCCCAAATACGATAGGCCATACGAGGTAGTTAAAATTGTCTCACCCGTAATTGTGTACCTACTAATAAGAGACGTGAGCGAAAAAAAGAGAACCAACCTGTACCGTTGCCATGTACGGGACCTCAAAGGGCACGATGATAATAATACCCTACACTCCAACACCAGTTGGCCCGCGACGATGGAGCATGCAAGTCCAGCCACGCCATACAAAATACAACAAAATAAAAATAAACTCATACCTCCCCGCAGCGAAATATTGCAGCCGACCACCAGTCACCACGCGACGATGAAGCGAGCAGGTTCAGCCACGCAACACCAAATGCAATCAATTAAAAAATCAATATCTCCCCGCCGGGCAACATTGCAGCCGACCACCAGTCACCACGGAACCACGGAGCAAGCCGGACCTTCCAGAGCACCGAAGCAAAAAGATGCTGGCGAGCCATGGGCTCGACGCGCCACCGTCCCAGGGAAAATCCCTACTACTCGACAACCAGGTAAAAGTGAAACAGCCAGAGTCGGAATCGGAAGCCAACCACCGATGGGAGCTATCATGAAGATCCCACCTCGCCCCGATCCAATAGAACAACTGGTCGCCGTACGTCGCGTCCGACAAAAAGCCGACGAGAAGTGGTTCACACGGATCACCACCCCACCGAACATCACCACCAATGCCAGCAATGCCCACAACACCAACAACACCACCCGTATCACCGCCGGCCCTACCGACAACACAACCGCCACCATCACCTCCGTCATCATCATCCCCGCTGCTAACACCACGCCAAACACCAACTCCAACCGCATTGCACACGCCGCCAGCACCACCCACGACAACCACAGCATCATCCCAACACTACTGCCGAGCAACACCGTCAACGAAGGGCAAACCCACCAACCACACACCAACGTAACAACACCACTGGAAAGGAAGCCCAAAAGAAGACCAAGAGGGTCAGTGTGAAAGCACCAAAGGACCCCTTCGACGGAATTGACATCACCGCCTTAGCAAAAAAAGGGCAACGCAATATCATCATACGCAGACCTTGGGGACGGATCCGAGTGGTCTTCACCCGAAGGAATACGGCCGTGATGCAATACCGAAACCGGCCGAAAGTAGTACCTCTACCATAGGCGTAGGAGTTTTTTTTTTTTGAAGTTTTTGTTTTGGAAAAGAAATTTTTAATTTTTAAGAAAAATTCGAATTAATTTTGTTTGTTGAACTTTTTACTTATTAAAAAAAAAAAAAACTAATTTTGTTTTTTTTTTTTGAAAAAATGTTAAGGAAAAAGAAGTTGTACTAATTTTGTTTTTTTTTTGGAAAAAATTTTAAGAAAAAGAAGTTGTACTAATTTTGTTTTTTTTTTGGAAAAAATTTTAAGGAACAAGAAGTTGTACTAATTTTGTTTTTTTTTGGAAAAAAATTTTAAAAGAAAAAGTTGTACTAATTTTGTTTTTTTAACTTTAAAATAAAGATATGAAAAGAAAAATGAATTAAGAAGTGGGAAAAAAAAAACTATATATGTATACACAGAGACGAGAAGGTTTGTCTGAGAAAGAAGAGTTGGAATGTAACGATGCCTTCGTTACACAATTTTCTCGTGCTTGGCAACGGCTGTACCCTTTGTGCCTTCCCCCTACAGCCCATATCATTCTGTCACCGACACAGGCCCCGAGCACAAAGTCCACGCTCGTTCTATGCACCACAGTCAGTCGACTGTTCCGCCCCCCCCCGATCGAGCAACATCCCACAGTGAAATCGTACCAATCCAGCGTACCGGTGATTTGTTCCGCAAGTAGTTTGCGAGCTACTTGAAATTTTTGTCGCTAACAAGCCTGCGGGTAGTTAGCAAATTGCCGAATCCTCCGCAACGAAGGTTCGTAGTGCCGGGATTGTCGCAAGACGAACCCGTAGTGCCAGGATTGCCGCAAGGCTAACCTGTAGTGCCAGGATTGTCGCAAGACTTTCGCAAGATCGACCTGTAGTGCCAGGACTGTCGCAAGATAGACCTGTGTGTACCGGGACGGTCGAAAGACGAACCCGTGAAACGCCGGGGCTTCCCCAACGCCCACCAGCCGAGACCGAGCCGTAAAGGAGTAGTTAAGCCGCCACCGTTGCCGTATAGTTCCAGAGACTTGCCGAAATTTGTATTAAAAACAGATTAACAATTGTAATAAACATATTCAGTATTGTAATTTATTAGAAATGGTCAAACAGAGGAATTATATTATATTGTAACCAGCAGTAAATTGTAATAAAATAACATTTGGATAATAAAGAAGTAATAAAGGAAACTCCACTATAACCAAAGTTCGTGTTTCTTTGGAAAGGACCTTGGCGATCCGACGAGCTAACCTCAGCCCAGACAAAAAGCACATCACAATATAACTTATCAAGCAATTTTTCTATCTTGAAATAACAACTTTTGACAGGTTACTTTCCAATGAAAGATCCTGCGTGTTCCGCAATAAATTGCTCTCGTCCAAGATTTGTCGGACTGTATTGTTGATATGTCCGATTAGTCGGTTTCTATGCTTTCTCGCGAAGCTTCTAGTTTCAGCTTCGATTATTGGAATTCCGAGATCCCTATGGATATCGTCGTTTCTAATATACCATGGTGCTTGTACAATTTCTCTAAGCACTTCATTTTGAAAAGTTTGTAGAATATTGGCATTTGTTTTCTTGGTACAACCCCAGAGTACATTTCACTATATTTGATATCGAGTTCTTTAAGTTTCATTTTCACGTTCGAATTCCATTTCAGCTTTGCGTCGAGTGTCATTCCCAGGTATTTGGCCTCGTTTGCAAAGGGTATTCGGGCCAAATTTAGAAAAATTGGCAAGTCATTAGTTTTCTTATTAGTGAAGATCACGTGAACAGATTTAGTTTCGTTGAGGGCGATCCGCCAGTTCCTTGTCCATTCATTTACCTTATTTACTGCGGCTTGCAGTTTTGTAGTCGCTTCTTCGATTGTATTACCTACTGCTAGGATAGCTGTGTCGTGGGCGAACGTAGCAAGGGTAGTGCCATCTTCCCTTGGAATATCGCGAGTATATAACAAATAGAGAAGCGGACCAAGGACGCTTCCTTGTGGTACCCCGGCCGAAATTTCTTTTAGGTCCGAGTATTCGTTTCCATTTCTAACACGGAAGAGTCTGTTCGCGAGATATGATTCTAGAATATCATATAGGCTTGCGGGGAGAACTTGACGTAATTTAAATTTCAAGCCGTCGTGCCACACCTTATCAAAGGCTTGTGAGACGTCAAGGAATACGCTTGAGCAAATCTTTTTTTCTTCAAATGCTTTCTCGATTACGTCAGTAGTTCTATGTACTTGGTCAATCGTCGAATGCTTGGTTCTGCACCCAAACTGGTGGTCAGGAATATGATTATTGACTTTAATAATCGGTTGTAGGCGCCTAATCAATATTCTCTCGAAGACTTTGGAAATTACTGGAAGAAGGGAAATCGGTCTATACGATTTTACTTCATTTGGCGGTCTTCCTGGTTTTAAAACCATTATGACCTCCGCGACTTTCCATTGACTCGGCACGTGTTTTAAGCGGCCCATAGACAGCACACTTGTGTGCAACACCGGTGTAGGTGTGCGGAAATGTGTGCTGTGTGTGGTCTGGTGTGCACACCGATTTTGGTGTGAGACACGGAGCGAGTAAAAATCAAAAGTTTTTGATTTTTGGTGTCGGTGTCTCGATTGTGTACGATTTGGTGTGGCGTGTGTGGCGGAATGCCACACCGTTGTCAGTACACCGGTGTACACACAAGTGTGGTGTCTATGGGCTGTTTTAGTCTGAGCGCAGCATTTATAATATGAAGAAGCTTAATTAATACTTTCCTTGGTAGAGCTTTGAGAACTTCTCCGGTGATCAAATCATAACCAGGAGCTTTTTTAGGTTTTAGGGATTCGATTTCACGATTTAGTTCACTTAGCGTTGCACTAATGAGTGTTGAATCGTCAGATTGAGATTCCGCCCTATTAGTATTGTCGTGGATCGCTTGGCCATCGTACGGTTTAAAAGTTTCTTCTAGATGAGCGGCAAAAACGTCCGCTTTTTCCTTATCTTCCCTTGCCCATTCATTTCGATTTATTCTAATTGGCGGCGCGGGGATTTTGGGCCTTTTGGTGCCTTTTACAGCTTTCCAAAGTGAATAATTGGAATCTTTTTTCGCTGTTAAACTTTCAAGGTAAGAACCTATCGCACGATTTTTAAAATCCTTAATAACTGTCTTCAACAAATTGCACAAATAATTCAAATGTGCTTTATGTTGCGGAGCGCGCCTCTGTTGCCATTTCTTACGCGCCTTCCCTTTTTCGTTGTCCAATTCTTTTATTTCGGGAGGATATCGTAGCCCGTATTAGGCGTATTATTCCAGGAGGCGAGCTGTACGATCTCGACGAAGCGATCAACTTCAACCTCAAGTTCATAGGGTGTCGTAAGTGGAACACTCAGTTCAACATTCTCTCCTATTTCGTTCCTAAAGCCTTCCCAGTTAGTTTTTCTACCAGTTAATCTCGCTGGCTCTAGGTTATTGGCTAGTTTTACACTCAATGTTAAAATAACCGGTGAGTGGTCAGATGATAGATCAAAGCTCTCTTCAACTTTAATGTGGTTGGTAGGTATTCCTTTCACAACGAAAAAATCTATCAGGTCAGGTAGTTTTGAAGTATCAGTTGGCCAGTAGGTCGGTTTGCCCGTCGAGAGGAAATCGCAACTGCATTCCATACCTGTCCCATAGAGCATTCTAACTTTTCGCGAGATGTATCTGGAGCCCCAGAACGTGTGCTTCGCATTAAAATCGCCGCCAATAACGAAATTTGGTTTGAGCGATTTTTTTTTTTTTTTTTTTTTTTTTTTTTTTTCCGAGGGTAGGTGAAAATCTTCCAAAGACACTATGAGAATAGCAAGCGCGTTCTCATAGTAGTGTCAGATTTTTACTGACTAAAAACACCACCCTTCTAAAGATTGTTAGATACTGCAACTAAGATATAACTTATCAAGCAATTTTTCTATCATTAAATAAAAACTTATGACAGGTTACTTTCCAATGAAAGATCCTGCGTGTTCCGCAAATTAAACGCGGTTAATCTTATCTTGCCAAGTCGAACGGTTTCGTTCGTTGTAGTCGGCGCAATAAATTGCTCTCGTCCAAGATTTGTCGGACTGTATTGTTGATATGTCCGATTAGTCGGTTTCTATGCTTTCTCGCGAAGCTTCTAGTTTCAGCTTCGATTGTTGGAATTCCGAGATCCCTATGGATATCGTCGTTTCTAATATACCATGGTGCTTGTACAATTTCTCTAAGAACTTTATTTTGAAAAGTTTGTAGAATATTGACATTTGTTTTCTTGGTACAACCCCAAAGTTGTATACCGTAGGTCCACACCGGCTTTAGCACTTGCTTGTATAAAAGCAGTTTGTTCTCAGTACTGAGCTGGGAATGTTTTCCGAGTAACCAGTACATTTCTCTATATTTGATATCGAGTTCTTTACGTTTCATTTTCACGTGCGAACTCCATTTCAACTTTGCGTCGAGTGTCATTCCCAGATATTTGGCCTCGTTTGCAAAGGGTATTCGGGCCATATTTAGGAAAATTGGCAAGTCATTGGTTTTCTTATACGTGAAATTCACATGTACAGATTTAGTTTCATTTAAGGCGATCCGCCAGTTCCTTGTCCACTCATTTACCTTATTCACTGCGGCTTGCAGTTTTGTAGTCGCTTCTTCGATTGTATTACCTACAGCTAGGATAGCTGTGTCGTCGGCGAACGTAGCAAGGGTAGTGCCATCTTCCCTTGGTATATCGCGAGTAAATAACACATAGAGAAGCGGACCAAGGACGCTTCCTTGCGGTACCCCGGCCGAAATTTCTTTTAGCTCCGAGTATTCGTTTCCATTTCTAACCCGGAAGAGTCTATTCCCGAGATATGATTCTAGAATATCATATAGGCTTGCGGGGAGAACTTGTAATTTAAATTTCAAGCCGTCGTGCCACACCTTATCAAAGGCTTGTGAGACGTCAAGGAATACGCTTGAGCAAATCTTTTTTTCTTCAAATGCTTTCTCGATTACGTCAGTAGTTCTATGTACTTGGTCAATCGTCGAATGCTTGGTTCTGAACCCAAACTGGTGGTCAGGGATAAGATTATTGTCTTCAATAACCGGCTGTAGGCGCCTAAGCAATATTCTCTCGAAGACTTTGGAAATGACCGGAAGAAGGGAAATCGGTCTATACGATTTTACTTCATTTGGCGGTTTTCCTGGTTTTAAAACCATTATGACCTCCGCGACTTTCCATTGACTCGGCACGTGTTTTAGTCTGAGCGCAGCATTTATAATATGAAGGAGCTTAATTAATGCTTTCCTTGGAAGAGCTTTGAGAACTTCTCCGGTGATCAAATCATAACCAGGAGCTTTCTTAGGTTTTAGGGATTCGATTTCACGTTTTAGTTCCCTTAGCGTTGCTCTTGTGAGTGTTGAATCGTCAGGTTGTAATTCCGTCCTATTAGTATTGTCGTAGATCGCTTGGCCATCGTACGGTTTAAAGGTTTCTTCTAGATGAGCAGCAAAAACGTCCGCTTTTTGCTTATCTTCCCTTGCCCATTCATTTTGATTTATTCTAATTGGCGGGGCGGGGATTTTGGGCCTTTTGGTGCCTTTTACAGCTTTCCAAAGTGAATAATTGGAATCTTTTTTCGCTGTTAAACTTTCAAGGTAAGAACCTATCGCACGATTTTTAAAATCCTTAATGGCTGTCTTCAACAAATTGCACAAATAATTCAAATGTGCTTTATGTTGCGGAGCGCGACTCTGTTGCCATTTCTTACGCGCCTTCCTTTTTTCGTTGACCAATTCTTTTATTTCGGGAGGATATCGTAGCCCGCATTTGGCCGGCGTTTTCCTTGGATTAGGCGTATTATTCCAGGAGGCGAGCTGTACGATCTCGACGAAGCGATCAACTTCATTTTCAAGTTCATAGGGTGTCGTAAGTGGAACACTCAGTTCAACATTCTCTTCTATTTCGTTCCTAAAGCCTTCCCAGTTAGTGTTTCTACCAGTTAATCTCGCTGGCTCTAGGTTATTGGCTAATTTTACACTCAATGTTAGAATAACCGGTGAGTGGTCAGATGATAGATCAAAGCTCTCTTCAACTTTAATGTGGTTGGTAGGTATTCCTTTCACGACAAAGAAATCTATCAGATCAGGTAGTTTTGAAGTATCAGTTGGCCAGTAGGTTGGTTTGCCCGTCGAGAGGAAATCGCAACTGTATTTCATACCTGCCCCATAGAGCATTCTACCTTTTCGCGAGATGTATCTGGAGCCCCAGAACGTGTGCTTCGCATTAAAATCGCCGCCAATAATGAAATTTGGTTTGAGCGATTTAAGCAGGTTAGTAAAATCACTTTTTTCAAGCGCGGAACGCGGTGGACAGTAGATAGATGAAATTCTAAGAGTACGCTGACTATTTTTAACTCGAATCGTGCACAGTTGCATAGTTTCGAGCTCTATCTTCAGGTCTTCGTATTGTTCAATGCAGTCTTTAATAAGCAATGATGATCCACCTCTGGCGTTCCCCGATGGGTGACAAGCGTGGAAATCATTATATCCTTTTATTTTTAAATTCGATCCCTTTTTCACGTGAGTTTCAGAAATTAAGCAAATGTCAATATCTTTCTCGCGTATGAATATTTCCAATTCGCCGAGTTTTTGTAAAAGCCCGTTTGCATTCCAAGTGCATATTTTTAACATTGGTTTTTCATTCATGTTATTTTTGAAGCACGCGTTTTCCGTGAATTATTTTCGAGCTTAACCAAGCGATCGAGAATAATTTTATTTATTTTGCTTTGTTCTTCAAGTTTCTCGAGAATAATGGAGAAAACATGAGAAACAGGGTCCGGCGAAGTTTCAACGTTTTTCGCTACTTCGAATGCCGCGGCCTGAGCGTAGGTCTGCACTCTGGCTGTCCGAGGGCCACTATTCGATGGCTTTCCTGATGGTAACTTTTCAGTAGCGTTTCTTTTGACAACAGAGGTCGAGGGCCTTTCTATTGTCTCTCTTTCTCTGACAATGCTACGCTTTTGAACCGGAGGTTTTATATTGCCTACTACCTCCTGGGCGGTCCTACGCTTTACCTTGGTAAGCGGCTTTGTTTTTTTATTTTGGCTTTTGAGTAGTGCATCTCTCCGTTTTTGCAACTCCTTAGCTACTTCACAGCCTCTATAATTCGCCGGGTGCTTTCCCTTACAATTAGCACAGGTAGCGGAGGATTGTTTGTTTGCTCCACAGTCTTGGGAGAAATGACTTCCGGCTCATTTTACACATCGCGGCTCTTTTTTGCAATACATTTGCGTATGATTGAATTCTTGGCAACGTTTGCACTGTGGAATCGTTTTCAAATTTCTGCGCATGGGCTCGATTTTTACCACAATATTAAGTATGGTTTTAATTCGGTAGATATCTTCGATATTATCCGACCTATCGAAGGTAAGCATAAAGAGCGGAAGTCCACGCCTTACCAGGATGTCCTTATCTTCTTCCGTTTTTTGCTTCTCTTTCTTGATGATATTTACGGCATCAAGAATTTTAAACCCTTTGGAACGGAGGTCGTTTATAACCTCTTCTTTGGTGCATGAGGGGTGGAGTCCCCTCGCTACAACACGATGTGGCCTTTCTGACTTTATTTCAAAAGTATACCACGGAATCTTCTCGGTGTTTAGCTTTTGGGACACTGCCCGGTAGTCTTCGTGGTTAACGACGTTAATTTTCCACGCATTATTCCTCAAAGATGTTACCTTAAATTCCGATGTTATCGTTCCTTTAAGGAGGCTGTATAACTTACTATAATCCGTTACCCCAACGACGTTTATTGGAGGTGGTGGACGAATTTGCCCTCGGAGTTGTTTTTCTTGCGGAACTTTACGCGTTTGTTCTCTTAGAGGCTCGACTTCAGGCGAAGAACCGGCTCTCCTTTTCTTACTAGGTCTTTTCTTAGGGACCCGATTCGTTTCGCGTGCTAGCTCTTCTTCGTCAGTGTGGTATTCCTGACTAGGCAAGCGTGGTGGAGTACATTCGCGTTCTTTCTGAGAATTAGTGTTCCTTAGAACATTATTTTCTTCTTTTAACAGTTCTATCTCTTTCTTCAGAGTTTGATAGAGTAGATCCATTTCCTTTAGCTTGATTCGGAGTGTTTTAATTTCTTCCTCAGAGCTTATATCTTTCACTGAGTCCCGTTTTTCACGCGCTGGCGCTCCCGGCGGACTTCTTTTCCCGGGGTTGTTCGATCGTGATGGAGGCGATCGAGATACCCTTGAACTTTTAATAAAAGGGTTAATGGACTGCAATAAGCGGCTCTCCCCAGAATCCGTAGAGCCGACCTCCGAAGAGGGTGGATTTTCCAGTAAAGCTGGACTGCCACCTGGGGTAATTAATCTTTTCGTTTTGTTCATTGCATTTTTTGTATACACTACACGCTCGGTATACGGAGGTTGGATTTTAGTCGCCTCTTACGACAGGCATGCCTACCTCGGGTAAATTCTAACCCCTACCCGAAGGGGGGCGATTTAAGCAGGTTAGTATAATCACTTTTTTCAAGCGCGGAACGCGGTGGACAGTAGATAGATGAAATTCTAAGAGTACGCTGACTATTTTTAACTCGAATCATGCACAGTTGCATAGTTTCATGCTCTATCTTCAGGTCTTCGTATTGTTCAATGCAGTCTTTAATAAGCAATGATGATCCACCTCTGGCGTTTCCCGATGGGTGACAAGCGCGGAAATCATTATAGAATCTTATTTTTAAATTCGATCCTTTTTTCATGTGAGTTTCAGAAATCAAGCAAATGTCAATATCTTTCTCGCGTATGAATATCTCCAATTCGCCGAGTTTTTGTAAAAGCCCGTTTGCATTCCAAGTGCATATTTTGAACATTGGTTTTCCATTCATGTTATTTTTGAAGTACGCGTTTTCCGTGAATTATTTTTGAGCTTTACCAAGCGATCGAGAATTTCAAAGGTATACCACTGGATCTTCTCGGTATTTAGCTTTTGGGACACTGCCCGGTAGTCTTCGTGGTTAACGACGTTAATTTTCCACGCATTATTCCTCAAAGATGTTACCTTTAATTCCGATGTTATCCTTCCTTTAAGGAGGCTGTGTAACTTATTATACTCCGTTACCCCAACGACGTTTATTGGAGGCGGTGGACGAATTTGCCCTCGGAGTTGTTTTTCTTGCGGTGCTTTACGCGTTTGTTCTCTAAGAGGCACGACTTCAGGCGAAGAACCGGCTCTCCTTTTCTTACTAGGTCTTTTCTTAGGGACCCGATTCGTTTCGCGTGCTAGCTCTTCTTCGTCAGTGTGGTATTCCTGACTAGGCAAGCGTGGTGGAGTGTATTCGCGTTCTTTCTGAATATGAGTGTTCCTTAGAACATTATTTTCTTCTTTTAACAGTTCTATCTCTTTCTTCAGAGTTTGATAGAGTAGATCCATTTCCTTAAGCTTGATTCGGAGTGTTTTAATTTCTTCCTCAGAACTTATATATCTTTCACTAAGTCCCGTTTTTCACGCGCTGGCGCTCCCGGCGGACTTCTTTTCCCGGGATTGTTCGATCTTGATGGATGGCGATCGAGATACCCTTGAACTTTTAATAAAAGGATCAATGGATTGCAATAAGCGGCTCTCCCCAGAATCCGTAGAGCCGACCTCCGAAGAGGGTGGATTTTCCAGTAAAGCTGGACTGCCACCTGGGGTAATAAATCTTTTCGTTTTGTTCATTGCATTTTTTGTATACACTACACACTCGGTATACGAAGGTTGGATTTAAGTCGCCTCTTACGACAGGCATGCCTACCTCGGGTAAATTCTAACCCCTACCCGAAGGGGTATAAACGTGGAAATGAAAATCGTTCTACAAGACGAAGCTCCGATTTTTCAGCGACCAAGAAGACTAGCACCATTAGAGAAAAGTATCGTGGGGGAACAAATAGACAAATGGTTGAAGGAGGGTGTTGTAAGACCGAACAGGTCCGAATTCGCAAGTCCAATCGTCCTAGCTAATAAAACGGATGGTACTAAACGACTTTGCGTGGACTACCGGAAGATCAACAGACAGATTATACGAGATCGATACCCGATGCAACTGATGGAAGACCAAATTGACGCCTTGAGTGAAGCCAGAGTGTTCTCGACCTTGGACTTAGAAAACGGATTCTTCCACGTAGCAGTTGCAGAGGAGAGCAAAAGATATACGTCGTTCGTCACACCGTCAGGCCAATATGAATTCAATAGGGTGTCTTTTGGTATGTGCACATCGCCGGCTGTGTTCCAACGGCATGTTAACTGTGTCTTTAGACCACTGCTACAGCAGAAGAAAGTGATGCTATATATGGATGATTTGGTGGTGCTATCGAAAGATGAAGAGGAGGCGCTAAGGAACCTAAAGGAAGTACTACAGATCGGAAGCGAGTATGGCATTCCTGCGGAGTTTTCTAGGCCTCAGCGGATATTTCAGGAAATTCGTGGCAGGGTAGGTACTCTATCATGGTAAAACCACTAACGGAACTGCTTAAGAAGGACAAAAAATTCGAGTGGGGAGCAAGGCAAAAGGCAGCCTTTCAGAAACTGAAGAACATACTTACGACGAAACCGGTCCTACACCTCTTTCAGCAGACCTTGGAGACGGAGCTTCACACAGACGCATCGAAGTGGGGTTACGGGGCCGTGTTGTTACAAAAACACGAAACCGGATTCCATCCCGTATACTATTACAGCAAGCAGACGTCAAAAGCGGAGCAAAACTACAGCAGCTACGAATTAGAGGTGCTAGCAATCGCATCAGCATTAAAGAAGCTAAGGCACTGTTTGCTAGGCACTAAAGTCAAAATCGTTACCGACTGCGCGGCATTCAAGGGAACCATGGAGCGAGCAGAGCTGTCTTCGAGAATTGCCGGGTGGGCACTAACGTTGCAGGAGTTCAATTACCATCTGGGACCCCAGCTGTTTTCATATTTTAGTCGAGTTCCTTGCGCGAATCGAACAAGCTCAAGAAAAGGATGATCAACTAAAGCCCATAAAACAGATATTGGCCGCAGAAAGATGTTTTGAGGACTTCATTTTGCAACACAATATTATCTACAAGGCCGATAAGGAAGGACGGAAACTGCTATGCGTACCAAAACGAATGCAAGAGGAACTCATCAAGGACGTACACAATGATGGTCACTTCGGGGTGGAAAAGATGCAGGAAATCATTAGCAGGGAATACTTTATTCCAAAACTACGGGAAAAATTACACAACTTCCGAAAAAATTGCATTGCTTGCATCCTTTCCGAGAGAAAAGTTGGACATCAGGAAGGTTTTCTAAGCCCCACCGATAAGGAGGACTCAACAACAGCAGAAGTGATGCTGAAGCTAGAATTTCTGAAGTCTATATTTGGAAACCCGGAGCGTATTATAACAAAGGAGCGGCGTTCACATCCATCACATTCAAGGACTACTGCGAGATGGAGAAGAAGAGGCAACGGACAGGTGGAGCGAATCAATCGAGTGATTATTTCTGTTCTTACCAAGCTGAGCGCCGACGACCCAACCAAGTGGCACCAACATACGGCCAAGCTGCAGCAATGCTTAAATTCAACTTGGCACAGAAGCATAAAGATGACCCCATTCCAGTTATTGATAGGGAAAAAATGCGCATCAGTAGCAACCCTCAGCTAGCGGAAGCGGTCAAGGAGGAACTACTAAGTGTCTTAATGGTAGAGCGGGAAAAAATGAGGGAAGAGGCAAAGGAAAATATTAGGCAAATGCAAGATGAAAATCGGAAGACTTATAATAGACGGCGTAAAATATAAAAAAAAATATGAAGTTGGGGATTTGGTGGCCATCAAGCGCACTCAATTTGGCACCATGCTAAAACTTTACCCAAAGTTCTTAGGCCCATACAAAGTAACAAAGGCTACGTCCAACGATCGATACCATGTGCGGAAAATCGGCAACCAAGAAGGACCGCGCACAACCTCTACAAGCGCGGACTATATGAAGCCGTGGCGCTGCTCCGCTTCAGACGACGAAGACAGCGAGGAAAAAGAAGAAGATACACCTGATACCAGCGATAGCGAGAAAACAATATTAAAAAAATTAAAACTGATTGATGAAAAATCTAAATGATTCGAGGACGAACATACTGCAGGATGGCTGATTGTAGGATAGGGAACACACCCCATGGTCAGGGCCGCCAACACAACGAGAAAGGTAGAGGAGAAAAAAGACAAGAAGAACGACGACGACGACGACAAGAAAAAAGAAGAAGAAGAAGAAGAAAAAAACGTGGCAAGAAGAAAGACGGCATCCACCTTATATTATATCGGTTTTTAATTCCAGTAATTTCTTTATAGAAAATAAAGGGTAAATATACGAAAAGTTGTTTGCGTGGTTGTTTTCCTTTCGGCCGACTCCCTCCTTTTTGGCAAGGGAATCCCACATGTATAGGCTGAATTGCGAGACGGATTGCAGAAACATGGCTGTGAAATGGCTATGCAAGTGGTGGTGCATACAGAATTGTGGCATAGACGTATGGGTCACATATGAGATGATAATTTGTTGAAAGTAAAATCCGCAGTAACGGGTGTACAGTTTTCCAAACCATTACCATCAAAATGCGTAGTGTGTATAAAGAGAAAGCACACTCGTGAATCATTCAAATGTGTTGCAAATCGTGCTGAGAACATTATGGACTTAATAAACTCTGATGTGTGTGGTCCCCTGCCTGTGAAGTCATAGGAATTGGTACAGCTACATTCTTATCTTTGTTGACGACTACAGCCGTAAAGTATTTGTTTTCCCGTTAAAACAGAAATCAGACGTGTTTGAAGAATTTGTCAAATTTAAAGCGTATGCTAAGAATCAGTGTTCGCGAAAAATAAAAGTGCTCCGATCCGATAACGGCTCAGAATACTGTAACAAACGGTTTGAAATTTTCATGTCACAGTGCGGTATTCACAAAAAAATTAAAGACTGCACCGTATAATAATAATAATTTTTGGCGCAACAGGTCCGTAGGGACGCGAGAGGTGGCGCAGTGAAAAAACCCTGAGTTGGAAATTGGGTTTTTGCGGGATTCGAACCTGAACCCCTCGCTTAGTAGTCCAACACACTAACCACTAAGCCACTGCGACTGCACCGTATACCCCAGAGCAAAACGATGTAGCTGAACTCATAAATCGAAGTCTATTAGAGAAAATACGTTGAATGATATTCGACGCAAATATTTCAGAGTTTTTGGGCGGAAGCAGCAAACACCGCAGCGTTCCTGATAAATAGAATTTATTGTAGAAGGGAAAAAACAAAAACACATGAGGAGTTGTGGACTGGTTGTAAACCGGATTTATCCATGTTACTAGTTTTTTGCTGCAAAGCAATGGTGAATGTCCCACATGAAAAATGACGGAAGCGTATCGTTTGTGTGACAGAAACAAAAACATCGTTCTGAGTAGAAATTAAATTTTCTTGGAATCTGAAAAGTTTTCGAATTCTTACAATTTTTTCCGATGAATTGGCTGTCAACGATACTGATTCATCATCAACAATGGACATTGACACAACCGAAGAACTAACCGAGGTGAACATCCCAGTCATCCGCTATGAATGGGCTACCAACGATGTTGGAGACAATGAGACATTCTCACGAGTAACGATGCTGTTACGGCGTTTCTAAATGAAGAGCTAGAAGAAGAAATATACGTGACGCAGCCGGAAAAGTTCAGCGATGGTACTGGTAGAGTATGCAAACTACGAAAATCTTTGTACGGCCTGAAACAATCTAGTCGGGTGTCGCGGAAAGTTCGAATCGCCCTGTTGAATCCGGATAACACAACGACTCATCATTATGTTGTTTTTATGTCAAAATATTAAATTTCATACCTACTTGTCCTTTAATTAACTTTGTAACGTAACTTATATATACCTGTAAACTTTCCATTCCTCATTCTTTTTGTTTTAACGAGCGTCAAATTAAGTAAGAAGCGAATTGCATATTATTATATTACGTACCTACCTACTTGTATTTCTAATGTATCTTTTATATCTACCTATGTCTAAGTAATCCACAGAGAATAAACGCGCAAGAAGATTTAATACGAATCCGGATGTATTTGTTATTTTCTGGATATTTCAGCCCTTAGCCGCAATTCGGTGAAATGTTTAAACCGCATTTACATCATCACGCACGCGCAATTTTGCAGCAAAACCGAAAAGAGAGATCCGTTTATCCGCAGTCAATACTATTAAAGGCGTAAGAATGAGATCACAAATCAGACGCCTATGGTGTCATGGATGCTCTACCCATAATTATAGATACGCAAAACGGAAATAGACACAGATTCCGCTCACCAACATTTCTGCAATTGCTTAAAAACATTAATATTTCTGATTTGGAACATGTGAAATGAGATTGGTTATTAGTTTCAGTAAAATAAAACAACAATTCATCAATCAGTTACACGAAAAAAATAAATAATTGTCCGTTCATCATTTCCGGAAGCCATATTGTTTTATAGGAATGCGGAATTTCTTTAGTCATCGCTATAAAAATATCAACATGCAGAGCTTTCCTATAATTCCTATCACGCAAACAAGATGGCCGACCTAAATACGTGTCACGTTTTTTTGCGTGTTAGGTAATGCTGTCCCTTTCGGTCACACGGCTATTTAGTATTTAGCATCCCTTTAATTTTGCGTGATAGGAATGTGTGACCATGTAAATGCAGCATTATTCTCCGTTTCAGCAAATCTAAAAGCAACATCGGGTACGGAATGATAAGCTAAACAAAGTGTTGATGGGGTTTGGTTTGCAGTGCTCTAACGCAGATCAGTGTGTGTATTATTCTGTAAATACCAAATATATGATGTTCGTTGCTGTGTATGTTGACGACGTGTTAATTTTTTCAAAAGACATGCGATGAAATTAAGTTAAAGGAATTGCTCTGCGGACATTTCAAGATGAAAGACTTGGGTGAGGCCTCTTCAATATCTCGCAACCGTTCTGATGGAACGATCACAATCGATCAGTTGTAATATAACTATTCTTAGTATCTTGGAAAAATTTGGCATGAGTGACTGTTATCCCGCCAGACCTCCGATTGATTGCAATCAGAAGAATGTGTCCATCAACCCCCGAGAAGAAGGAAAGTATGTCGGAAGTCCCATATATGGAAGCTGTGGGTAGTTTGCTTTTTGCAGCGCAGACAACAAGACCTAGGGCTTATTTTATAGATTATACATCAATGTATGTGAGGAGAATCGAGAAGTATTGTTGTATGATTCTGTTTCATAGAACTTTATCATACATTGTTTTGATTCAACAAAATATGAATTTATCATACTGTGGCTTGGAAGGTATCGTGTAACCTAAATGGTGTATGGTGAAACAAGCCCTTAGTCACAGTATCGTGTAACCTAAATGGTGTATGGTGAAACAAGCCCTTAGTCACAGTATCATGTAACATAGGTAAATGGTGTTTGGTGAAACCAGCCCTTAGTCACAAAACAAGTTCCACTCAAGTGTCACTTCCAATTGGAGACTGGAATCTGTCACCACTGAAGCTTATTCTAGAACCAATTAGAATTAGCTAGAAAGTTCTCGTCAGATGGCGGAGCGGGTATAAAAGGACAGCTTTTAGAAGAGGGCGGGACAGTTGATTTATAACAGTGATTGGTTAAAGTTCGAGCTAGTAATAGCTTGTGAAGATAAATAAATGAAAAGTAATAGAGTGAATTAAGTGATTGGCTTGAATCGTTGAAGAGTTGTTTAAGTAATATTGTTCTGGTACTTAAGAAGTGAAATATTAGAATAGTCAATAAAAGTGAATTTTTTTTAGAAAAGTTTAACGGAATAGTGTTTTATCTTTACGAATCCCAGCCTGAATGTAACATTGGTGTCAGAAGTGGGATAAAACTTATTGTGTGCTAAGTGTCCAAGTGAAGTTTTTTAAAAAAAAAAAGAGTTAATTTGTGATTTTCTAAATTACAAGAGACAAACAAAATGGGTCGTGTATTGCTACATCTAAGCATAACCCAATTGAAAAGTGAACTACAAAAGCGGAATCTCTCCACAGCTGGAGGGAGAAGTGACCTCATACTTCGTCTGCAGGAAGCTGTGAAAACGAGGGAGAAGATCCAAAAAACCATGCTATTCGATGTGGCAGAAGAACAAGTAAGTACAAGCGTTGATATTAGCGCTATGATGGAATTACTTCTTGCCAAGATGGAAGAACAGAAAGATTCCATGGAATGTAAGTTCGCAGAACAGAAGAATTCTCTAGAAGAGCAGAAAAATTCTATGGAATCTAAGTTTGCAGAACAGAAGAATTCTATGGAATCTAAGTTCGCAGAACAGAAGAATTCTCTAGAAGAACACAAAAATTCTCTAGAAGAACAAAAGAATTCTTTAGAAGAACAGAAAAATTCCATTGTCGCCGCACAAAAAGACGCCGTGGAAGAATTTAAGAATGTTCTAGATGTAAAAATCGACGCTATTGATGAGAAGTTAAACCAGCATGAAACCAAGTTCGAGGAAATTAATGAAACGTTTCATAGACACGAGAGACGAGACAAACATCGAGAACGTAGCCAAAGAATTTGGAACAAACATCAAGAACATAGCTAGAGAGTTCGGCACAAACATCGAGAACATAACTAAATAGCTCAAAAAAGTCAAGAAGCAGAAGGCTCGGGAATATTCTGCTGTCTGCCCAAGAATGAAGGAGATGCAACCACCCGTTTTTGATGGTCAAACATCATGGCCAATTTATAAGAGACAGTTCGAAGCAGCTGCAACGACCAATGGATGGGACGACGAGGAAAAGTCGATTGCATTAACGCTCGCATTACGAGGTACAGCTGCAGAATTGCTTCATACTATATCCGAAGAAAAATAGCGCGATTACGACGCTTTGGTGAAGGCTATTGAGATGCGATTTGGTGATGACCATAAGCAGCAAGTATATAGAGTGCAACTTCGCAGTCGAATCCAGAAGAGGGGAGAAACACTCCAGCAGTTGCAAGCGGATATCGAAAGGCTAGCGCACTTGTCTCATCCCAATGCCGGCGAATATGTCATCAATGAAATGGCTATTGAGGCATTTACACAAGCCATAGAGGACAGACAACTACAGATGGCTTTTCGAATGGCTGGAGAGAGAACTCTTCCTGGGGCACTGGCATTTGCCTTAACGATGAAAGCTGCTGACCAAGCATCTCAAGGGTTTCACCGCGTGAGAGAAATGACATCCGTTGAATACTCGTGCCAGAGAACCAAAGTAGTAGACCGTAACAGTTCTCGAAGGGGATCGAAGGGGTCCACATTGCAGAGCTAGGAACGAGGACGAGGAGGCGTTTGAGCATTCGGCGGATGGAACGTCACAAAGCCATAAGTCGGGAAACGAGTAAGAACCAACTTCGCGGGGCAGAAGCTGGTTTCTGGAATCGACGCCCCCAAGACCTCAATTCAGGTTTCCCAGACCAAACGGTGTAATAGAAGCTTGACAGTGGAAGCCCATATCGACCACAAAAAGTATGTGGCCACAATCGATACAGGTGCCACCGCTTCCATAGTCAGAAGGGACATCGTTCGCCAAACATGGCTGCACAACACCAGCAGCTACTGTCTGAAAACAGCAACTGGAGCAACAGCAAAGCTGTATGGTGAGGTACTCTTGACGATAAACCCTGCAGGAATAGTCTTCTCCCATGCATTCTTAGTGGCTGATATATGTGACGAATGCATCATCGGAATCGACTTTATGAAGACGCATGACATTTTACTCGACATCGGTTTGCAAGTTCTAAAGGACAAGAACGTCGAGATTCCGATGGTTTACGGGAACGAAAACGTCGCAGCTCTAAGGACAGTTGTAAGTGAGGACGAAATATTACCACCTTCGTCAGAGACAGTTATTTGGACAAAACTGGAAGGTGACCCTGGGAGCCACCGATTCTACCTAGTCGAGCCAAATGCAGAAAATTATTATCAGAGGTATATCGTTGGAAAGATGCTGGTTGAACCTAAAAACAACTTGGTTCCCGTTCGTGTCCTCAATGTGGAACACAAAAGCATGAAAAGCAAGGGGAAGTAATTGGAAAGTGCGTACGGATTTTTTTTTTTTTTTATTTTTTTTTGTCGGAGGTTGTTACTATCCGATGGAGCACTCAGACACAACTACTGGTCCATTGTACTGCCAAAACGGACACCTTACATTACTGTACTTAGTTTTCCCGTCTTTCGAAGAAAGATTAGAAGGAGCTCTAGTGATGAAGAGCTTAGATGTTCGGCACTCACCACATCAGCCCCAAAGATCCGCCATCTGTTGCGAGCAAAGGCAGGACAATTACAGAGGAAGTGTTCCGCTGTATCGTCGTCCTCTCCACACGCAGGATAGATGGTGGTGTCGCTCAGGCCCAACACATTCAAATGTTTGGCAAAAGCTTGGTGGCCCGAAAGGACACCCACAAGCAGTCTGCAGTCAATTCTCCTGAGAGACAGAAGGAAAGACGCAGACCTTTTACAGATGTCCGGACGCAGTCGTTTGGCCTGTCTACACCCCGCACAGTCACGCCACCGACGCTCGTGTTCACGAGAAACCCAAGTATCAGTGGATGACCTAACTGCAGATGCGGACAGACCCAACGCCGGCTCAGGTCCTGAGAGAGTTTCTTCTGATCCCAGCCTGGCAAGCTCATCAGCGATCTCATTTCCATGGATGCCAGTGTGACCTGGGACCCAAACAAGATTCACTGTGTTTAGCCTACCGACTAGGTTCAGAGATAGCTTGAGTTCAAGCACTAATTTAGACGAGGTAAGAGGGTTGAGCAGTGCTTTTAATGCAGCTTGGCTATCGCTGCAAACGCATATGCTTCTAGCCCTTCACCTGTTTGTCACAATATAGCGCATGGCTATGAGGATAGCGAAAATCTCCGCTTGGAAGACAGACGCATAGTTACCTAATGGGTAGTGTAGTCTAATGTTCTCGCTTTCCAAAAAGACCCCAGAACCAGATCCTTGTTCGGTCCTGGAGCCGTCCGTGAATATACGATGGCATTCTTTTCCTGGCTCAGAGTCTGGCCGAAGCCATTCCGTCGCCTGAGGAAAGTTGACTTGGTAGTTTTGTCGCAGTAGGATTTCTGGTGTCATTGCGTCAGAGGGCATATCCATAAGACAGGAGTCAAAGGATAATTCTCGCACAAGTTCTTCAAAACTCCAATGCGCGTGGTACCAAAAACCACCTCTCTTTAATCGAGCGATGGTTTTCAGCGTACACCCCATGATAAAAATATCAAGAGGGGGAGGTTCATCATAGCATCTAGAGCAGAGCCCGGAGTGCTAGGGAAGGCCCCTGTGCATCCAAGACAGACCGTTCTTTGAAGTTTGGCAAAAGAGGCAGTAACAAGTTTCCGCGAAAGCCTGTTCCACCATACAACCGATGCATATGAGAGAAGTGGTCTTACCATTGCCGTATAGATCCAAAGGACGCTTTTAGGAGATAAGCCCCATGTCTTGTCAAAAGCGCCTTTGCACTGCCAGAAAGTTGACAGTGCTTTATCGGTTTTTGATTCAACATGCTTGGACCAAAGAAGCTTACTATCGAGGATTACTCCCAGATATTTGACTTCATTGGAGATCGGGATAGTGACGCCTTTTAGCACAAGCTGAGTCAGACCAGTGACATTCCTCCTTCTCGTGAAGAGAACAACCGTAGTTTTAAGAGGATTTACTGAAAGCCCATTACTTGCGCACCAATCATCGATTAAGCCCAAGGATCTCTGCGCCTGAGAGCAGACAGTCCCTAGGTCGGAACCGACAGACAGAACGGCGACATCATCCGCGTAGGCCTGTGTGTAGGTTCCAGGAAGATTGAGAGCCGTTAGCAGAGAGTCAACTACCATATACCATAAAAGGGGAGACCGAACACCACCTTGAGGGCAGCCCCTGTTTACCCCTTTCATGACACATTTGCCACAGTCCGCCTCGGCAATCAGCGTCCTGTTCATTAGCATTGCTTTAATCCACAACACCAATGTTTCATCTACACCATGATGTCTGGCTGCATTGCATACTATCAAAAGTCGCATTGTCAAAAGCACCCTCAATATCGACGAAGATACCCAGCGCGTACTCCTTCCGATCAAGAGCGCTCTCGATCCTGCCAACGAGGTTCTGGAGCGCAGTTTCACAGGATTTTCCACGCTGATAGGCATGTTGCATCGCTGAAAGAGGATGCGATCAAAGAGCAACATTTCGCACGTGCAGCTCAACCAGTCTCTCCAAGCTTTTCAGCAAGAAGGAGGACAGACTTATGGGTCTGAAGCTCTTGGCGAGAGTGTAGTCAGTCTTACCTAACTTTGGTATACCGATTACTGCGTTCAAAAAGTTGTCAAATATAAGTCCTGTGAAACCGGTTAGACCTACGGAGATATCGGAGATGAAAAAGAATATACTCGGAGAGTGCGAGATGGATCAGGAGCAGCGGTCCATGGCAGGAAGTCTAATCAACGAGTTCGCTGATATATTTGCTTCGTAGAACCGCGAGTATGGCCGAACACATCTCGTACAACACCGAATCGACACCGAAGATGCGAGACCGATTCGTCAGCCTCCCCGACGACTACCATTGGCTAAGCAGACGGAGGTTGCAGAAATGGTGTCGACGATGGAAAAGGAGGGACTGATGGAAAGCTCAAAAAGTCCGTGGGCATCGCCGGTCGTCCTGGTCAAGAAGAAAGACGGAAGTACGAGATTCTGCGTGGACTATCGCCAACTCAACAATGTCACCAAGAAGGATAGCTACCCCCTGCCAAGAATTGACGACACCCTGGACACACTATCCGGAGCCAAATGGTTTTCGACTCTGGATCTGAAGAGTGGCTACTGGCAAGTGCAGATCCATCCAGAAGACCGCGAGTGATGCCATTTGGACTGTGCAATGCTGCAGCTACCTTTGAACGTCTAATGGAGCGCGTTTTGCTGGGACTAACGTGGAAAACCTGCTTGGTCTGCCTGGACGATGTCATCTTTGTAGGAAAAACATTTAACGAACATCGAGATAACCTTAAGGAGGTGTTCCAAAGGCTACGAAGTGCACAACTAAAACTTAACCCGTGTTTCCTATTTAGACCTGAAGTGAAGTACCTCGGGAACATCATCTCTTCCAAAGGAGTCAAAACTGATCCGGAGAAGGTCGATGCAGTGAAAAACTGGCCGGTTCCCAAAGACAAACATTAACTGCGAAGCTTCCTGGGACTTGCGACCTATTACAGACGATTTGTAAAGGACTTTGCCAGGATCGCAAAGAGCTTGCATCAACTGACAGAAAAAGGCAAACAATTCAAATGGTCAGGTGAGTGCGAAAAGGGCTTCAAAGAACTTAAGCAACAGTTGTGCAACGCCCCCATACTAGCGTACCTCACACCTGGGAAAACATTTATTGTGGATGCAGACGCTAGTAATGTGGGAATTGGAGACGTCCTTTCCCAGGTGCATGATGGCCAAGAGAAAGTAGTTTCCTATTTCAGCAAAGTTCTCTCAAAGCCAGAAAGGAACTACTGTGTTACCAAGCGCGAAATCCTTGCTTTGGTACTGGCAACAAAACATTTCCATAAGTACCTTTATGGGCGAAAATTCATCCTCCGCACAGACCATGCGTCTTTAAAGTGGCTACTACACTTTAAGAATCCTGAAGGCCAAGTCGCAAGGTGGATCGAACGGCTGCAGATGTAACACTACGAAATACAACATCGAAAGGGAAGTCTTCACTCTAATGCAGACGCTCTCTCCCATCGACCGTGCAAAGCAAATCTTGGAAATCAATAAAACGCTCGAAAAAGTGAGACAACGCTTTTACTGGATTCATTCAAGGGAGGACGCTGAAACTTGGTGTAGGAAATGCGTTATATGTGCGGCCAGCAAAGGTCCGAGACTGAAAGTCCGTGGCAAAATGCATCAATACAATGTTGGAGCCCCTTTTGAAAGGATAGCAGTTGATATTGCGGGACCGTTTCCTAAAACAAACAATGGAAATCTTTACATCCTCGTTGTTATGGACTATTTCAGTAAGTGGCCTGAAGCATTTGCTATCCCAAATCAAGAAGATAAAACCGTGGTGGAGCAAATCGTCTATAACTGGGTAAGCAGATTCGGTGTACCAATGGAACTGCATTCAGACCAAGGACGGAACTTCGAGTCGAAGATTTTCCAAGGAGTGTGCCAGTCACTCGGGATTCACAAGACAAGGACAACCTCGCTTCATCCACAATCAGATGGGATGGTGGAGCGCTTCAACAGGTTACTGAATGAACACCTCTCTAAGGTCGTTGGCGAAGACCAGAGAGACTGGGATAAGTAGATACCCATGTTTTTATTGGCTTATCGAGGTGCAGTGCATAACACCACAGGACATACTCCATCTGAAATCTTATTTGGTCGAACAGTCCACCTACCTAGCGAGTTGATGTTTGGATATCCATGCGAAGAGCCCAAGAATGAGGAGGACAATGTTACAGACCTCAGGGATATCATCAGGGACGTGCATCGAGACTATAGATAAGATTAAGATAGCCAGTGACCGCATGAAAACGAGGTACGATACTAAAACGACAACTACAGGATTCCAGGAAGGAGATCTGATATGGCTATATAACCCTCATCGAAGGAAAGGTTTATCGCCTAAGTTGCAACAAGACTGGGAAGGGCCCTATACAATCGTAAAGCGCATCAACGACGTTGTCTATCGCATCCAACGAGGAAGAGGCAAGCTGAAAGTCGTTCATGTGGATCGTATTCATCGTTATAATGGTGAAAATGTTAACGAGTTTGTTGGGGACGAAGAAGTTTAAGAGGGGGATATTGTGTCGTGGAAGGTATCGTGTAACCTAAATGGTGTATGGTGAAACAAGCCCTTAGTCACAGTAACCTAAATGGTGTTTGGTGAAACCAGGCCTTAGTCGCAAAACAAGTCACTTCCAATTGGAGACTGGAATCTGTGACCACTGAAGCTTATTCTAGAACCAATTACAATTAGCTAGAAAGTTCTCGTCAGATGGCGGAGCAGGTATAAAAGGACAGCATTTAGAAGAGGGCGAGACAGTTGATTTATAACAGTGATTGGTTAAAGTTCGAGATAGTAATAGTTTGTGAAGATAAATAAGTGAAAAGTAATAGAGTAAATTAAGTGATTGGCTTGAATCGTTGAAGAATTGTTTAAGTAATATTGTTCTGGTAGGTACTTAATAAGTGAAATATTAGAATAGTCGATAAAAGTGTAATAAAAGTGAATTTTGTTAGAAAAGTTTAACGGAATAGTATTTTATCTTTACGAATCCCAGCCTGAATGTAACAATATCATGAGATCGATTTCTGCTAGATATTTAAAAAAAGACATTATTTTGAATCTGAGAACAAATCTGAAAAAGCCTAATCGAATACCACATTCAACTGAACTGAGATGTGAACAACGTGCAACTAATGGGCACCAAAAATGCCGAACACAGTCGCGCACACCATAATAATGGCCGCCCGATTGACATACAATCCCTACATAGGATTTCCTAAGTATGCGTGCGGCAGCAATGGCGCTCCTTTGATTTGTACAGGCACTAATATTAGGAATTCCTATGCAGGACAGCAGGCAAACAGCAGCTTGTAGGCAAATGTACCGTTTCTGCTCTCAGTTGGCCCTCTTGTTATGAATCCTCTTTGGTTGAAAGCAAACGTAGTTGCCACAACTCGAAAATAAAATTTGTCTATAAACCGTATTGCTTGGTTTTCGTGATCTGATTCGGATCAGATCACGCTGATAAGAAAATGCGGCTATTGATGCACCCAGGGAAAATGAAGAGCAGTTTGTTAATAGACATGCATTGAATGCAATGATTGCATGTGGGACGGACCGATCTTTCTATGCGATTAAGCTGGGCAGGTAGTGTGCACGATGCCAGTGTATGAAGAAATTCCCGTTTGGCTACGAATTTCAATGCAGAATATAGACCATTTTCAAATGCAGTACTTTTAGGAGACAGCGCTCATTCTGTGAACTAACTAAGAAGAAACCCGGACGTTCCAGTGGAACAGCGTTTTAACCGAGCTCATAAAAAAACTAGGCGAATCATTGAAAACAGTTTTATTATGTGAAATGTACGAGTTTCTTTCATTCTCAAACATTTTTTTTTAGGAATATTGAAGGAAAAGCTTCCATGTTTAAACTATCTCCGCCTGCAGCACACTATTACCAGGGCTGTCAGGTTATTAAAATCGATATCGCGAAACTTAAATTGAAAATCGCCAAAAATTGCCAAATTAATAAATCTCCGTTTCCATAAATCGAGGAATTAAAAGTATTGTAAAACATAATAAAACCAAAAACTGAAACAATTCATTTGATACAAATTTCAGCTAATATTGGTAATAAATCAAAAAAAACGTAAACACCAAAAGATCAGTCTTGTATGCACTCAATGTTACTCATCTATTTCATCGTGAAAACCATCTTCATAAACCTTGGCATTAAATGCCAAAAGAATTTCAACAGAAGGCTAAAATTATTGCTGATAAATTAATCTATATTGAAATTGTTCCCATTCTCGTTGGTATAAATAAAAATTCGCTGTATTTTTGCTTTTGTACTCATTTTATACTTTATTTTATATTTACACAATCTAATGGCCATGTTTGGTAATTTATCTTTTAGTTTGAGCAGTTTTTCTGCTCTCGAAATCAGCTGGCTGTCAGATTTCATGTTCCATTGGCCGCAAAAAAAGCCATTTTTTTCAGAATCAGAGCAGTTTTGCGAATATCGACATCTGAGCGAGATTCATGTTAATCTATGAAATTAAACGCGAGTTTTATAATGGTAATAAGTATAGAATAAGTTGATTTTATTTAAACGTAAAACTTCAGAAAGGTATTAAAAAGAATAATTATAGAACGCAGTAGTCGCAGAGAATGTTCGAGAAGAAGTAATGGCTGCGTTCACCAATAGAACACTGTAATACTTAGTGCTGCCAAATCAAGATGTATATTTCAACACTCCTCCTCAGCTTGATGAAGTAAACCCAGCTGCTTCCGGAGTTTAATGTACTGAGGCTTTGGTAATGCCTTAGTCATAATATCTGCTATCTGCTTCGTAGTCGGCAAAAACGATACCTTCACTTTTCCAAGCTGGACAGCTTCTCTGATAAAGTTGTACTTGATGTCGATGTGCTTCATCCTTTTGTGTTCTCGAGGTTCTTCCGCAATTTTAATACATGCCTGGTTGTCCTCATAGAGCCACATATTCAGCTTCCGTCGAAGAGAGACTGACTGATTGCTGCTTTCTGTAACACCAAGAAACCGTACAGTTAAAAACTTTGAAAACATACCCAGATATGGATTTTCGATCATTGACATCATTTCCCCAATCAGCATCTGCGTAACCTTGCAATGGTGTGCTGTCATCACTCTTAGTATATATTAAATCCAAGTTAATCGTCTTCTTGATGTACCTTAATATCCGCTTCAAATGGTTCCAATGAGATTCCGAATAATTGCTTTGATATCTGCTGAAATAGTTCACAGATGAACTTAAATCCGGACGACAAGACAGCATGACATACATCAAACATCCAATAAGTTCGCGATATGGATATTTTTCCTCCGTAGTATCGCTGGTTTTTAATTGTAGATTACATTCCATCGGTGTAGAGATATATTTAGCATCTTGCATCCCAAAGCGCCTGATCAAATTTTTCAAGTATTCCTTTTGACTTAATTTCATTCCAGTGTGATCTCGAACAATATTGATCCCCAAAAAGTTCCGAATCTCCTTCAAGTCCTTCATTTGAAATTCATTTGATAATGCTCTTTTGGTCGCATCAATTTCCTCCATATCCTTTCCTACTACTAGCAAATCGTCTACATAGA
The DNA here is from genome assembly GCA_949126925.1 of Cheilosia vernalis. Lineage (NCBI taxonomy): Eukaryota > Metazoa > Arthropoda > Insecta > Diptera > Syrphidae > Cheilosia > Cheilosia vernalis. Next base: position 51,753,489 of record OX421358.1, read on the forward strand.
TCAGCAAATATAGTTGCTTACCATTCCTCTGTCGACTGTATAAACAGTAATCCGAATTAGTCCTTTTAAATTCCAAGCCGGTAACAAATTTATGGAAACGCTCATTCCACATACGTGAAGCTTGCTTGAGACCATATATAGCTTTATGCAGCTTGCACACCAGATCTCCTTTTTCGAAACCTTCCGGCTGCTTCATGTACACTTCTTCGTTCAAGTTCCCGTTCAAAAACGCCGACTTCACATCCATTTGATGAACAATCAAATCATATCTATTTGCCACTGCCAGTAATACTCGAAGTGTCGTCATCTTCGCTACAGGAGCATAAGTCTCTGTATAGTCAAAATCCTTACGTTGTGAAAAACCTTTCGCTACCAGACGAGCTTTGAATTTTTGAATTTGGCCGTGCTCATCCCTTTTAATTTAAAGACCCATTTACTCCCAATGACTTTCTTGTTTTCCGGAAGACTTGTCAATGTCCAAGTTTTCGATTCCTGCAAGGAACTCAACTCCTCCTCAATAGCACATTTCCAGTTGTTCCAATTGCTACTTGCCTTGGCATCCTCTAGACTGTTCGGTATATCATCCACGTAGTTTTCCGCACTCAATGCATATGCAATATTGCTTGACATGTCGTATTCATTGAATCTGAGTGGTAGTTTAATGGATCTTTTACCATGTCGCGTAGAATCATCATCACGATGAATTTCGATATTGTCCGAATCTGCATCTAGGTAGTCTGAGTCTTCGTCCTCCTTGGATTCCTGTGGTTTAGATTCATTCATTTCCACTTTATCTTCTTCCACTTCTTCGTCACACTTTTGCTCAAAGTCAGGATCGTGATCCCAGGTTTCCGATTGGACTACTTCCTGTATCTGCTTTTGAGACTTTTCATTGAATACAACATCCCTAGCAATCATAATCTTTCGCAAAACTGGGTTCCATAGTCGATAACCGTTTTCCGCGTACCCCACCATGTTGCATTTGATTGTTTTTGAATCTAACTTTGTTCGCAGCTAATCTGGAATGTGCGCGTAAGCTGAACTACCGAAAATTCGAAGTATTGATACATTTGGCCGCCTTCCATACCAAAGCTCCGCTGGAGTGATATTTCTCTCCTTTCTTCTTTCAAACGCACGCGTTGGACTACGATTTGCCAAATACACACACATCATAACAGCTTCTCCCCAAAGCGATTTATCCAGTTTCGAGTCTATGATCGTAGTTCTCGCTCTTTCCATTACGACACGGTTAAATCGTTCAGATACACCATTCTGTTCAGGAGTGTATGGTACGGTATACTCTATCCTGATTCCTTTCTTCGAACAAAAACTCTTGAAGTTGTTTGATGAGTATTCACCACCATTATCGACCCGCAAACGAGAAATTTTTCTTTCGAAATGAGCCGCTGCCATCGCACAATATTCCTTAAACTTGTCAAGTACTTCATGCTTTCCTTCCAACAAGTATACCACTGCGAAGTGCGTGTAATCATCTATAAAGGATACGACATATCGCTTATTGTCATAACTGATAGGTGTAATCGGTCCCATTACGTCACTGTGTATAAGTTCCAGAGGTCTTGACGATCTAATTTTAGTGATGCTTTTGAACGATTTGCGACTTTGCTTCCCCTCGACACATGACTCGCAAAAATAATCTGTTCCTCTGCATCCCTGAACATCCATGCCCTCGACCATTCCATATCGCTTTAATTTTAGAACATCAGCGACATTTAAATGACCGAATCGTCTATGCCACAATTCAAGATTGTTTCCAGCACTAATACCAGCAAATTCCGATTGATCATTTCCACGAGGTTCCACACGGAGTTCATACAGCTTACCATTGCAAATACCTTCCGCTAACAGTTCTCTACTTTTCCAAATCTGTGCCTTCCCATTCTCAAAAATTGTTTTCATACCCTTACTCTCCAATCTACGAATAGACATAAGATTACATGCCAAGTCCTTTACGTACAAAACGTCATCAATCGTTCCTGTTGATCTACGTCCATTGACTAGCATACTACACTGAATGGTTCCTACCTTTGTAGCAAACAAGTTAATACCACTTTTTGCAACGGAAATTTTAATTGGACTCTTTAATGTCGTACACCCTGTTAAATAATTTTCGCTGTTAACCATGTGTTCTGTTGCCCCAGAGTCCAAATAAAATTTAATACAATTTTCAGCTTCAGCTTTACATACAACATCTGAATGTGCAACAAATCCAAATTTATTTTCCATATTGGTAGTACTTACATGAGCATCAGATGTCTTTTTGTCAAAAGTTTGTTTTCTACCACTCCGGCATTCCGATCTTTTGTGTCCAAGCTTTCCACACCGATAGCATTTGAATTTGCGATTTGTGTACATCGCTACCGTATCGTTGCTTCCTTCAGCGCATGAGTTAGTACGCTTGTTTGCCTCATCCAGTAGTCTGCTTTTCACGAACTCAATACTTAATTTGTCAACTTCCATTGTTTCCAACGCAGTAACCAAAGATTCGAAAGAAGGTGGCATCGTCAATAGCAAGTGACAAATCACATCGACTTTTTCCAAATTAGCTCCAGTCGAACGCAATTCACGAACTGTTTTATCAAACGTGAGAAGATGTTGTTCCATGTTCTCTCCCTCAGTGCACTTCAAAGTCAAAAGCTTTTTGCGAAGAAACAATTGTGATGCGATACTTTTTCTTTCGAAAGTTTGTACTAGAGAGTCGAAAATTTCCTTTGCGCTTGATTTGTCCTTGACATATTCCAAGTGACTATCCGCTATCCGATGAACGATCAAAGATTTGCATTTCTTTTCCTTTTTGATTATCTGGGCATGTTTGTTTTCAATTGTTTCCGCTCTTAAAATATCTTCCAATTTATTCTCAATAAATTCCTCAAGTCCATGTTCTTCCAGCAACGCCCTTAGACGAAATTTCCAATTATTAAAATTGCTGCCGTCGAACAAATTTACTTTATACTTATCTTCCTCTATTTTCCTATAGGGTCTGGGCCCATAACCTGTTAATCTATGAAATTAAACGCGAGTTTTATAATGGTAATAAGTATAGAATAAGTTGATTTTATTTAAACGTAAAACTTCAGAAAGGTATTAAAAAGAATAATTATAGAACGCAGTAGTCGCAGAGAATGTTCGAGAAGAAGTAATGGCTGCGTTCACCAATAGAACACTGTAATACTTAGTGCTGCCAAATCAAGATGTATATTTCAACAATTCACACCTACTTATACTAACTCCAAAACATTTGTCTTTTGTCAAATTTTAAAGTGTGTTATTAATTACGTATTTATAAGAAAAGCCTGTGTAAAATAGAGAAAAAATTACATTTTGCTGCCGCAATGGATATCAACATAAATTGAGTGGATTTTCATAAGCATAAATTACAATTTAAGAACAGCTGACTTTTCAAACACGCACTACCACAAATGCGAAGAAAAAAAAAATCTCGTTTTATGTTCCATTGGGCACGAAAAATCTGAAATCTGAGAGCAAAATCCGAAAATCCCAATGGAAATCGACATTATGCAATGTTTACGAATATTTCAAAATAAATCACTTTTGCCCTAGTGAAAACTTGGGCTTAGCTTGAATGCAAATAAAATAACCTATTTTTGGGACAACTCCCAAAGGTATCTGAATGAATTTTGCTGTCAAAAATATTTGTCATGTAAAAAAACTAAAAAAAAAAAAACCGAAAAGTGAATGGATGAACATTTATTGGCACCAAAGATGGGTAGAGCACAAGTAAAGCTATCTAAGAAACCATACTCAAAATGTATTCCTTTTACATTTATTGTTATAAATTCATTTACAAATTGTTTGTTATTGAAAAAGTGCCACCCGGCCGCATTCAAGTATCTAGTTGACTTAAGTCGACTAGATTGGTCTGGATAACATTTAACCTGAACGCAAAAACTAACTAGATTGGTCGGGAACGTCACTTTTTGACGTGGGATTTAAGAGGGGCGACTGTGTTCGGCAATTTTGGTGCCCATTAGTAACACGGCGTTCACATCGCAGTTCAGTTTGAAAGTTTTTGTTGTTTATACCTACATTTATTGTAAAATGGATTTGCACAATGCCATAATACCTACCTTAACAAAATCATTGTTTATCTAACAGAAATCCATCTCATGGTAAAACTAACTTAAACGGTGTTTGCACTTAAGAAATTTTGTAACTTCAAGCTTTTTCGAAGTCGTTTTGAAACAAAATAAATATTCAGACACAGTTTGGGGAAATCATTTTTTCATACTGTGGAGAAAAAGATATTTTTGTTTTAGCATTAGGTATCTATGTAAATCGCCCTTTATTTATGTAAAATAAGGCCTGTTTTTTGGGCTATGATCTTAACAAAGCAAAGTAAAGTAGGATTTTTAGCATGCAATAAGTTCACTTATATTTGTTAATTTACAATTTAGAGAGGCTTATCAAAATATCAGTGAGCATTTCAAAATACAATGTTATTAAATTTGCTAAAGAATGTATCTATAGAAAACGAAATCGAACATGCGAACCATGCGAACAATGAAATAACAAAACAATTTGGATTTCTACGTTTGATTGAATATACAAAATTTGAAATCAAATCGCAGAATTATTTATTAAAGGCATATTATACTTTCTTTTTATTAGGTAAGCTAAGATTAGACTGTATGCCAATTATGCATATGAATGCCAAAAGGCAAATGACCAGATTAGCTGAACAAAATGCCACAATTTTTAAAACTCTATATTAGACTATATGACCAAAATTACCAATACGCTCATATTGCCTCGATGGTCATTTAAGGCATTTGTTATTTATTACCCAATCTTGTAGAAGGGTAATGCTGTAGAGAAAAACAAATTAAAAATTGTTGAAGTTGGAAATTTATTACTAGCACAAAAAATAGAAAGCAAACAATTTCTACACAAACAAAATTTCACAACAGGAAAAATGTATATGCACAACCACAATTAGGGACAAGAAAAAGACCACTAATTAAACTCACAAAAAAAGAAGACAGCACAATTAAATAATTTACGCAAATCATAGATTCAATAATCAACAAAAAAAGAGAAGGAAAAAGAAAACAAATCCCAATCCTACGACCTCATCAAACACCGATGACAACAAAATGATACTTGTTCCATCAAAAATGCCAGCAATGCAATAACGAAATTTCAAGAAAGTGCATATGGGCATATAATGCTTTATGCTGGCATTCGTGCTTATTGTCCCATTACACTATATATTATTTGGGCATTTTTATCTGTCAAAATCAGCATGGTCATGTGTGGCATTCAGGTCATTAGAGCATATGAGATATGCCCAATACACTGTATGACCATATTTTGACAGGAGACATGTCAGAAATTGGGATTTTATGACCACTTGGCATACAGTCTAATCTTACCTTTAGGAGTTCAATCATGGTATGTACTCGTTTTTGCGAATTTACTTTGCTGCTCGTATTTCGGTTTTTACTTGCATAATCAGTATATTAATACGTGAGCTTTCCGATTTCCGTACGCTTTTTTGGTATTTAATATGAAATAAGGAGAATGAAACTTATGTTATTTGAAAGGTGCTGTGCCATAGATGTGCAAGAACACAAAATCGTGGATATTTGTCGCCATTAAGACTGGTAAAATTAAGTTATGAATTCCCCAAAACAAAACAGGTAATAAAAGGATTTTGGTGACAATCAATTTGTCGCCGTCATGTTTCCATAGTAACGTATATATTTAATCATCTTAAGGACCATTCACATGAGAGCGAATTGCGAACCGCGAACTGGCGAAATATCAATTTTCAATTTATAAATGCAGATAAATTGATTTGTTCGCAGTTCGCGCTCATGTGAATGGTCCTTTAGATTGGAACCTGTTGGAGAGAATCATTTACCCATAAAGGTAATTTACCTGCCCCTAAAATTAAGCAATAATTGTAAGAAATCTATTTAGGGGAATTATTTATTATTTGTCGCCACCATATTACCATGGTAACGTACCTATTTAAATATTTATAAATCAACTTAGATTAGAGACTGTTTCCGATGGAGCAGCTCATTTACGTTTTTTAACTTTCTCCATTACGTAGTAAGAGAAAGATATTGTTTTCGTACAAAATTTCGAACTCAAGATATTAATCAATTCTGATTCTGCGATGATAGACGAACTCAAAAAAGTGGGTCGCAAAATTCTGTCCGGTCTGTCCGTCTTTCGGTCTGTTCGTCTTTCCACAGTCCTACATCCTAAACGGCTTATCGGATTACGTTCAAACCTCGGATTTGGAGGTTTTGGGCTTACAATTCGGGAGGGTTTTTTTTTGAAAGGTAACCTCAATATTAATGGTACTTACCATATACAATTTTCGTACCAGTTTGATTTGATCGAAAACGGTTCAAACGTTTTCTACCATAGTTGATATTAAAGCTTAAGTAGGTGGGGTTACCATGACTGCGTACCCAGTTTTTGGTTAAAAATTCGAACAACGGCACTTTTGAAATTTCGACATATCTCGAAAACGCTCTATACGATTGTAACAAAAATTATTTTCTAAGGTAATGTGGTCATTTATACTTAATAGCAAACTCAGTTCTTCTCTATATTATCGTACAATGGGTTTTTGAAAAAAGTATTTTGAAGTTGTTACTTCTTTAGGCGCGTTAGGCACTTTTAGAGGGGAAGAAATTAATGAATTCGCGTTACCTTTAAAACGACACCGCGTCATCGTCACCGAAAAACCGACACCCGATGGCGCTGTTGTCCATTTTCTGAGAAACTCAACCGATCTCAATGAAACTTTGAATGTGTCAATGGCTGTATGCAGCCAGAAAGATAGGATAGTTTTGTCGACTTTTTTGAGAAACTCAACCGATCTCAATGAAACTTCGTACGTGTGCATGTTTGCATGCAGCTAGGAAGATAGGATAGTTTTGGACCCGATAGGTGGCGCCGTTGTCGATTTTTTTGAGCAACTCAATCGATCTCAATGCAATTTTGTATGTGTGCATGTTTGTATGCGGCTAGAAAGATGGGATAGTTTTGGACCCGATAGGTGGTGCTGTTGTCGATTTTTTGAGAAACTCAACCGATCTCAATGAAACTTTTATTGTGTGCATGGTTTAATGTAGCTAGAAAGATAGGATAGTTTTGGACCCTATAGGTGGCGCTGTTGTCCATTTTCTGAAAAACTCAACCGATCTCAATGAAACTTTGTGTGTGTGCATGGTTGTATGCAGCTAGAAAGATAGGATAGTTTTGGCCCCGATAAGTGGCGCTGTTGTCGATTTTTTTGAGAAACTCAACCGATCTCAATAAAAATTTGTTTGTGTGCATGGTTGTATGCAGCTAGAAAGATAGGATAGTTTTGGCCCCGATAAATGGCGCTGTTGTCGATTTTTTTGAGAAACTCAACCGATCTCAATGAAACTTTTTTTGTGTGCATGTTTGTATGCAACTAGAAAGATAGGATAGTTTTGGACCCTATAGGTGGCGCTGTTGTCGATTTTTTTGAGAAATTCAACCGATCGCAATGAAATTTTGTTTGTGTGAATGGTTTTATGCAGCTAGAAAGATAGGATAGTTTTGGACCCGATAGGTGGCGCTGTTGTCGATTTTTTTTGAGAAACTCAACCGATCTCAATGAAACTTTGTATGTGTGCATGGTTGTATGCAGCTAGAAAGATAGGATAGTTTTGGACCCGATAGGTGGCGCTGTTGTAGATTTTTTTGAGAAACTCAACCGATCTCAATGAAACTTTTTTGTGTGCATGTTTGTAAGGACTAAAGATTAAGTGTTCGAAGTCTTTCAAAAATTTAAGGCGATGGTGGAGCGCGAGACAGAAAAATCTATTAAAACTATTCGTAGTGACAACGGATCGGAGCACTGCAGCAACGCTTTTAATATTTTCCTCGAGAAATGTGGGATAGCACGTCAATTTTCTGTGGCATACACTCCACAACAAAATGGAGTGGCAGAAAGGGCCAATAGGACAATTGTTGAGATGGAAAGGTGTATGCTTATGCAATCTGAGCTGGATGAATCTATGTGTGCTGAAGCAGTCAATTCGGCAGTGTATGTTAGGAATAGATGTCCTACGAAAATTCTGCTTAACATAACACCCGAAGAAGTTTGGAGTGGTCGAAAGCGAACTGTAGAACATTCTAGAGTTTTTGGGTTCACAGCTATAGCTCTTAATATATCTGAATCGCTTTCTAAATTTCAGTCAAAAGGGGAAGAATACGTCATGGTCGGGTATTCACCTACTTCCAGAAGAAGAAGGGTTATTGAGAGGAGAGATGTTTCATTCATTGAAGATGTTTGTACTGCAGATGATCCTGTATACGGAGGAAATACTCTATTGGATGAGCCAGAGCAAAGTGAAACTGAACAGCAGGTGAACCAGCAGGAGGAGGAGCAAAAGGAACATGAAAACAAGGTGGAGCAAGATAGGGCGCGTGGCCAGATGCATGATAGAGAGCAGCAAAGTAAGGCTACAGAGCAAGCAGCGAGGAGGATAGCGTGCAAACCCCAACGCTTGGTAGGGATAGACCGAAAATTATCAGAACCGGGAAGCCAGGGAGGCCCAAGAAGCAGGACAATGTTTTAAATGCATTTATATAACATAACATAAGCACAAGGAAAGGTGTTGTAGTTCCACAAACAATGACAGAAACGTTGTCACAACCGGAATGTTCATTTTGGAAAAAGGCAGTTGACGACGAGTACCAGTGCTTTATATTCAACAACACATGGGATCTAGTTGACCTCCCAGAGGGAGTAGAACCCATAGGTTGTAGGTGGGTATTTAGTTTCAAAAATGACTTAAATGGTGAAGTGCAGAGGTTGAAGGCACGGCTGGTGGCAAAAGGCTACGATCAGAAGTTTGGAATAAATTCCAACGAAACTTTTTCTCCAGTTGTGCGGTATTCCACGACAAGCATGCTTTTAGCCTTAGCTGTGGAAAAAGTTAATCCTTCGCCAAATGGAAGATTGGACCTGTCGTCTGCATATTTAAATGGGGAACTTCAAGAAGATGTTTACATGCAGCAACCCGAATGTTTTGTCGATCCAAGAACCCAGGCAAGGTCCACTTGCCACTTGAACCCATATCCACTGTTGACACCTTTACCTACCCTACATTATTGGACAAGTGGCTTTTAAACTTCGTTCGTAATATCGTTATTGCAGTATAGTATTCGTATCGTACGCATTTAAACGTTGAAATAAAACAAGTTGAGAAATCCAAATGAGCTGGTAATCGTGTTTAGCAGGCGTTTATTGATAGTAAAATTAAAATGGACAAGTAAGAAGAAAAAAAAAATCTTAAAATTATGCCAAATATTAAAATACTTTTCCATGCAATAGGTTCCTAATAAAAGTTCCCAAAACTGTAAATGAGCGTGTATGCCGAACAAAACAACATAAAAAACATTCTTCGAAAGAAACCATTGATGATAATGAGACTGAAATGGACGAGTAAGCTGCAAAAATAATTGTAATAATCTGTGCATAATATTTATTACGTAATTTTTCATTTGCAAGTTAACATTTATCAACTTCAAAAACATCAAAAAATCTTATAAAAAGAAACAAACGGAAGCTTTCTTTAAAAGAAGAAATCGGTGAACTGGAACTCTCAGAGGAGGAAATTCAACAAAATGCGTGTAGCTCCAGAAGTAGGAAATTCTGTCAAAGTTGGCTCAGCGACTTCAGCTGGCTGGAGAAAGAAATTGGTCCGAATAACAACACAAGACCATTCTGCAAGCTTTGCAAAATACACCTACCAAACCTAAAGCCACATTTGACAAGACATCAAAATTTTCAGCAACATTGTAAACACCTAGAATCCCTAAGAAACCAGCCAATTATCGATGACCAACAGCGTTCAAAAATATTTGAAACTAAGAGAAATAAAAATAAAATAGCTGAGCTACGAATTATTATGTTTCTGGTTCAACATAATTTACCTTTTTCGCTTATAACTGGACTTATCGCCTAAATTAAAGTTGTTGCTTCTGACTCGGAAATAGCAAGAGGAATCAAGTGCTGAAAAACGAAGGCTACAGAAACTACTAGGTAACACGTTATTTCTTGAAGAAGGACTAGGTACAAGAAGTTGCAAGTGTTTTACGTAAGCAACGCTTCTCGCTAATTATTGATGAGACCACAGACGTGAGTACAAGCAAATGTCTGGTGTTAATAGTCAGGTATTTTGATTTTATTAAAGATAAGGTTATAGATAAGTTTCTTGGCTTGGTGAAAGTTGGCAATTGTGACAGTTTTGCTATTTATACCACAATAACTAACTTTTTTAAACAAATTGAGATTTCATTAAAAAATCTTGTTGGTTTTGCATAGGACAATGCATCTGTAATGATGGGAAGCAAGTCAGGAGTCAAAGCACTTTTGCGGAAAGATCAGCTTTATTTATATGTGATGGGCTGCATCTCCCATTCTTTACATTTATGCTCTTCTGCAGCTCCTAAAAAACTTCCTTCCTATCTAGAAGCATTGACTAGAAATATTCATGCTTTTTTTGCACATAGTCCGAAGCGACAAACTGAACTCAAGCAGTTCCAAGAATATTTTTCGGTCAAACCTCATAAAATTCTTAGGGTTGCATCAACAAGATGGCTTTCCTTGGAACAAGTTATTTCCAGAATTCTTGAACAGTGGGTCCCTCTTCAGAATTTTTTTTTATCTTGTACCCTAGATAGAAACGCAGATTTACACACAATATTTGTTCCGAAATGACAGAAATTAATAAAACTTACTCTTGCTTCTTAGCATATATTTTAAATTTGACTAATAAAATTAACATCGAATTTCAAGCTGAAGCTCCCAGAATCCATATCTTGCTCAGAACGTATTTTAAGACAATAGTTCAAAACTTTGTAAAACCGCAATTTATTGAAAAAGCATTGAATAACGATATTGATTTTAATAATGTAGATATCTTTTTAAGCGTTGAGGATATAAACATTGGTGCAAAAGCAGCGATTTGTATAACTAATTCTACAATTTCTCATACTGAAATTAAAGATATTAAAATAAACTGTCGGGAATATTATACAGAAATCTGTAAAGGGATACTGTTTCGAATTAATTTTAAAGACGATATCTTAAATGCAATGCAAGGCATTGATCCCTAACTCCTTTCTCCAAGTTTAATGCCATTGATGATAGGTACAGTTTCCCAATTTAGTTAACGAATCCGAATTCGAGTCGCTAGATGAAGAATGGCGATCATTTCGAAACCAAACGTTTGTTTGTAATGATTTAAATTCTGAAGAATTCTACGTAAACACATTTAAAGCTAAAAATGCTCTCCACCAACCAATGTTTCCAAACATAAGAAAGTTTATAGGGACTTAAGTTTAATAAAAAATAAAAAAAGAAACTCCCTCCTTACCTCAACTGTCAATGCTATCCTCATGGCAAAAGAACTTATTGACACTAATTTTGCGGAAAAATGGGAACCGTCAACAAATTTACTAACAAAGTATAAAAAGCAAGACTGACACTTTTAAGCATACTAATATGTGAACATTATTATTAAATTATACGTACATCAGATGTGGGTACGTATTTATGTAACTGAAAATGTGTTCTCAATTAAAAACTGTAATAATTTTTTTTTTTTTTTAAATGTAATTTTGTATACTTTTTCTTTCAAAAATGTAGGCTTGGGATACTATTCAAATTTGGTAAACGACAGCACTGGTGGTGATAGAAACATCAGTTACCTACGTTCGTGCCAACAGATGAATGTTAGCAGATGTTCTTACTAAGAATTTAAATTCACCGCACTCTTCAAGTTCTTAAGGTAAGATTAGACTGTATGCCAAGTGGTCATAAAATGCCAATTTCTGACAGTTCTCCTGTCAAAATATGGTCATACAGTGTAATGGGCATATCTCATATGCTCTAATGACCTGAATGCCACAAATGACCAGGCTGATTTTGACAGATAAAATGGGACAATAAGCACGAATGCCAGCATAAAGCACTATATGCCCATTTATGCACTTTCTTGAAATTTCGTTATGGCATTGCTGGCATTTTTTATTTTTGATGGAACAAAATATTATTTTGTTGTCAATGAGTTGTTTGATGAGTTCGAAGGATTGGGATTTGTTTTCTTTATCTTTTTTTGTGGATTATTGAATCTATATCATTTGCGTAAATTATTTAATTGTCTTTTCATTGCATTTTTTTTAAGTTTAATTAGTGGTCTTGTTCGTGTTCCTCATTGTGGTTGTGTATATACTTTTTTCCTGTTGTGAAATTTTGGTTAAATTTTGCGTGTAAAAATTTTTTGCTTTCTGTTTGTTTTGTGCTACTAATAAATTTCCAACTTCAACTGTTTTGATTTGTTTTTCTCTACAGCATTACCCTTCTACAAGATTGGGTAATAAATAACAAATGCCTTAAATGACCATCGCGGCAAATATGACCGTATTGGTAATTTTGGTCATATAGTCTAATATACATTTTTGATAATGGTGGCATTTTGTTCACAGGTAATCTGGTCATTTGCATTTTGGCATTTATATGCACAATTGGCATACAGTCTAATCTTAGCTTTAGACATCTGCACACACACAAAATACATTTGATTGTTAAAATAAAATCGTCACTTCACATAAATTTAAAGCTATTGTTTCAAAAAATTCGTTGAAAACAGTATTGCAATTACATTTTTCTGTAATATTTTGTGATAAAAAAGAAATAGCTATGTTTCCCAATAATTAGTTTTGAGAATAATTTAAATTTGTGCAGCCTGCTTGTTTCCATTTTCCATTAGATATTCTAGATATTCTGGACATATTTGTACTTTATGTAAACACAAAAAACAACTCTCACCTTTTTTGCCGGGAAACTTGTGAAACAATAATTATTTACGAACTGCGAAACATTTCTTCAACATTTATGAAATATTTCGTTGGGCTTGTCATACCTTTACAGAATTAAAAAGCAAAATCTACAAGGGCGGGAAATTTATTGGATGTAAAAAAATGCTTATTGATTTGTTGTGCTATGAAGAGTATTGAATTTTTTAGTCTGGCAACGTGACTGTGTGGCTATCTTTTACAGACACACCAACATTAAAGAATGAAACAAACAACACTGCGAGGAATAGTAGAAACTAGGTTCGCCCAGTGCTCGAAAATCGACCACACATTTTTTTTTATATCATTACTATATAGATAAATAAAATTGGTGTAGCTCTGTTTGATTTGAAGCGAATTTGAATGTCTGTCTTTAAATAAAGAAATCTTAAAAATTACTGATCGTAGGTAGGTATTCGTGTCAGTTCTGGAGTAGATAGTAACTAACTAATATTGTTCTTAACTTCTATAACGTTGAAAAAACAAAAATAGCACTGAAATGAAACAAATTGCATTAATTTTTTTTTCATGCTGTACTTTTATATTTCTTATTCAATAATATTTTTAATTTTTTGCTATGAAGTAACAAAATGCACACAATAGAAGAGTAATAAAATAATAGCATTCTTCTTCCAGTCCAGTCCAGATGTGGCAGAAAAGGTTAGGTACCTGCGACCAAAAAGAGTAAAAAAAAAAAAAGACAGGCACTCCGGGAGTGCCGACAGAAGTTCTTACTTGAACAATTACATGTGCATTTTTCGAATCGTCAGGAAATACTTTTAAATGAAGTGTTTCTTTATTGATTATTATAAACTACTACTACAAATATTATATTACAATTTTCACTTTCATTTAAAGCGCTATTGTAGGTGCATGAAAAATAATGCATTTTATTTTACAACAGCGCCACCTATCGAGTCCAAAACTATCCTATCTTTCTAGACGCATCCAACCATGCTCACATACAAAGTTTCATTGAGATCGGTTGAGTTTCTCAAAAAAATCGACAACAGCGCCACCTATCGGGTCCAAAACTATCCTTTCTTTCTAGCTGCATACAACCATGCACACAAACAAAGTTTCATTGAGATCGGTTGAGTTTCTCGGAAAATGGACAACAGCGCCACCTATCGGGTACAAAATTATCCCATCTTTCTAGCTGCATACTACCATGCACACAAACAAAGTTTCATTGAGATCGGTTGAGTTTCTCAAAAAAATCGACAACAGCGCCACCTATCGGGTCCAAAACTATCCTATCTTTCTAGCTGAATACAACCATGCACACAAACAAAGTTTCATTGAGATCGGTTGAGTTTCTCAAAAAATCGACAACAGCGCCACCTATCCGGTCCAAAACAATCCTATCTATCTAGGTGCATACAACCATGCACACAAACAAAGTTTCATTGAGATCGGTTGAGTTTCGGGTCCAAAATTATCCTATCTTTCTAGCTGCATACAACCATGCACACAAACAAAGTTTCATTGAGATCGGTTGAGTTTCTCAAAAAATCGACAACAGCGCCACCTATCGGGTCCAAAACTATCCTATCTTTCTAGCTGCATACAACCATGCACACAAACAAAGTTTCACTGAGATCGGTTGAGTTTCTCAAAAAATCGACAAAAGCGCCACCTATCCGGTCCAAAACTATACTATCTCTCTAGCTGCATACAACCATGCACACAAACAAAGTTTCATTGAGATCGGTTGAGTTTCTCAAAAAAATGGACAACAGCGCCGCCTATCGGGTCCAAAACTATCCTATCTTTCTAGCTGCATAGAACCATGCACACAAACAAAGTTTCATTGAAATCGGTTGAGTTTTTCAAAAAAATCGACAACAGCGCCACCTATCGGGTCCAAAACTATCCTATCTCTCTAACTGCATACAACCATGCACACAAACAAAGTTTCATTGAGATCGGTTGAGTTTTTAAAAAAAATCGACAACAGCGCCGCCTATCGGGTCCAAAACTATCCTATCTTTCTAGCTGCATACAACCATGCACACAAACAAAGTTTCATTGAGATCGGTGGAGTTTCTCAAAAAAATCGACAACAGCGCCACCTATCGGGTCCAAAACTATCCTATCTTTCTAGCTGCATACAACCATGCACACAAACAAAGTTTCATTGACATCGGTTGAGTTTCTTAAAAAAATCGACAACAGCGCCACCTATCGGGTCCAAAACTATCCTATCTCTCTAGCTGCATACAACCATGCACACAAACAAAGTTTCATTGAGATCGGTTGAGTTTCTCAAAAAATCGACAACAGCGCCACCTATCGGGTACAAAATTATCCCATCTTTCTAGCTGCATACAACCATGCACACAAGCAAAGTTTCATCGAGATCGGTTGAGTTTCTCGGAAAATGGACAACAGCGCCACCTATCGGGTCCAAAACTATCTTTTCTCTCTAGCTGCATACAACCATGCACACAAACAAAGTTTCATTGAGATCGGTTGAGTTTCTCAAAAAAATGGACAACAGCGCCACCTATCGAGTCCAAAACCATCCTATCTTTCTTGCTGCATCCAACCATGCTCACACACAAAGCTTCATTGAGATCGGTTGAGTTTCTCAGAAAATGGACAACAGCGCCACCTATCGAGTCCAAAACCATCCTATCTTTCTAGATGCATCCAACCATGCACACAAACAAAGTTTCATTGAGATCGGTTGAGTTTCTCAAAAAAATGGACAACAGCGCCACCTATCGAGTCCAAAACCATCGTATCTTTCTTGCTGCATCCAACCATGCTCACACACAAAGTTTCATTGAGATCGGTTGAGTTTCTCAGAAAATGGACAACAGCGCCACCTATCGAGTCCAAAACCATCCTATCTTTCTTGCTGCATCCAACCATGCTCACACACAAAGTTTCATTGAGATCGGTTGAGTTTCTCAGAAAATGGACAACAGCGCCACTTATCGAGTCCAAAACCATCCTATCTTTCTTGCTGCATCCAACCATGCACACAAACAAAGTTTCATTGAGATCGGTTGAGTTTCTCAGAAAATGGACAACAGCGCCACCTATCGAGTCCAAAACCATCCTATCTTTCTTGCTGCATCCAACCATGCACACAAACAAAGTTTCATTGAGATCGGTTGAGTTTCTCAAAAAAATCGACAACCGCGCCACCAATCCGGTCCAAAACTGTCCTATCTCTCTAGCTGCATACAACCATGCACACAATCAAAGTTTCATTGAGATCGGTTGAATTTCTCAAAAAAATCGACAACAGCGCCACCTATCGGGTCCAAAACTATCCTTTCTCTCTAGCTGCATACAACCATGCACACAAACAAAGTTTCATTGAGATCGGTTGAGTTTCTCAAAAAAAACGACAACAGCGCCACCTATCGGGTCCAAAACTATCCTATCTCTCTAGCTGCATACAACCATGCACACAAGCAAAGTTTCATTGAGATCGGTTGAGTTTCTCGGAAAATGGACAACAGCGCCACCTATAGGGTACAAAATTATCCCATCTTTCTAGCTGCATACAACCATGCACACAAACAAAGTTTCATTAAGATCGGTTGAGTTTCTCAAAAAAATCGACAACAGCGCCACTTATCGGGTCCAAAACTATACTATCTTTCTAGCTGCATACAACCATGCACACAAACAAAGAGCACGTTCAAGTATCTATGAGCACGTTCAAGTATCTAGTTTAGTAAGTCTGACAGCTCTCTGACTAGATCTATCTCGATTTTTATTGGCCCAGAATGGTCGTGTGGTTAGTTTTGGCAGTTGACGTTTATGGAGGGGTAGCCGACGAATCTAGCCAATAAATTCCTGACTGAGTACTAAGTTGACGTCTATTTTGCTGTCATCGTGAGCAAAGAGTAAGGTCTCTCTCGCTCTTTTTTTTTTCCTGTCTGTGAATACTTGGAACTTTTTCAAATGAAAACAATTTGTAATTGAATTTATAACAATAAATGCAAAGGGAATAAATGTTGGATATGTTTTTCTAGATAGCTTTACTTGTTCTGTATCCATTTTAGATCCCAAAAAGTATTCATCCATTCACATTTCAGGTTTTTTTTAGTTTTCTTTTCATGAAAAATATTTTTTACAGCAGAATTCATGCAATTACATTTGGGAGTTTGTTCAAAAAATAGGTTAATACCATGTGAGTTAAGCCCATGTTTTCACTAGGCAAGTGATTTTTTTTATAAATATTCCTGAACTTTGCATAAATTTCCATTAATTGGTGGGTGTTTTCAACCTGTTTTTTTTAGCGCCATATCTGTTCAAAATCAAAATATGATTGGGAATTCTATTAATTTTAACAAGAGTCAACAGTTTTGTTGTTACATACTTAGGAATACTAAAAATGCAAGTTTTTTTCATATAAAAAAAAGTCTTAATTCTCGGAACGTAAATTCGTAAAAATGAGTACATATGACTGAACTCCTAACAAAAAGAAAATATAACGTGCTATATACCTAATTTAATTCTGCGATTTGATCCGATTTCAGATTTTGCATATTTAATCGAACAGGAATCCAAATTGTTTTGTTATTTATTGTTCGCATGTTCTATTTCGTTTTCTATAGATACTTTCTTTAGCAAATTTAATAACATTGGCGCAAAATTATAGTCGGATAAAGCCCACTTTATGATTTTTTTAGTACGTGACAATGTCCGTATTAGTATTTTTCTAATTATAGTCGACTAAATACCCACTTTATAGTTATTATCCTGGTAATAAGTTTAAAACCAACAAAAGTACATATTATCCCTTAGTATAGACTCTCAATCCTCTCCCATCTGTCATTTCTATTGAAAAATTGTAATTTGAAATTTTTTTTTTCCAAAATTTTGAAAGAAATTTTCCCAGGATATTTATACTTTTTAAGATCTCGAAATGTTTAAATATTTTGTGTCTCTAAGAAAAGCAAAATAAAATCCGAGCAAATCCTTTTTAAGATTTTGATTAGGAAGATTGCCTACTCGCTACAGATTCAATAAAAAACTTATCATTCCATTCCTGCATTTTTAATTTTTTTTTTTTTTTCTCTTTTGCTGTCATTTCATTAAAAATTGCTTAAGGAGAACTCCCCAAACTGTGTTTAGTTTCTCAAACTGTACATTTTTCGGTCTGTCTGACAAAAATTTGCGTCGCGCCCGCTATAAAGTTGGAACTAGTTGTAGGCAGGTTACAAAGCGTTTATAATTTTCTAGAAAGTTAGGCATGGGCTTTGAAGTTAGAGTGGTGCTAGTTAGTATCTACTAATCTCTCCTAATACACGATGTCTATAACTTTGCGCCATTGAATTTTGAAATGCCCACTGATATTTTTATAAAAGCCTCTCTAAATTATAAATTAACAATAGCCGTGTTTTTTTTAGCTTCTATCTCGGCAAAGCAAAGTAAAGTAGGATTTTCGGCACGCAAATACAACAACTATTGCGAGCCTCGAAGTGTCAAGTTAGTATATTGTAATTGTTGTAATTAGCGTGCTGAAAATCATACTTTACTTTGCTTTACTGAGTTCGAAACTCAAGAAAACAGGCCTAATGATAAGTGAACTTATTGCGTGCTAAAAATCCTATTTTGCTTTGCTTACATCGAAGCCAAAAAAAAAGGCCTATTATGGGATTTACCAGAAAATGGAAAAAATATCGAATTTAACAAATGCATACTTTTATACATTATTGTTCAAGTATGCACTTTACGTACCATTACAGATTATAAATGTTATAAATTATGCTAATGCAAAAATATCTTTTTCTCCACAGCATGAAAAACACGGTTTCCCCAACTGTGTTAAAATACGTATTTTGTTTCAAAATGACTTCGAAATAAAAGTTTGAAGTTACAAAATATCTTAAGTGCAGAGACCGTTTAAGTTAATTTTATAATGAGATCGATTTTTGCTAGATGATTTTATTAAGGTATTTGGTATTGTGACGAAATTATATCAGCAATTCCATTTTACAATAATTTCATAAACTATAAAAACTTTCAAACTGAACTGCGATGTGAACGTCGTGTAACTTATGGGTACCAAATTGCCGAACACAGTCGCTCTACTTAAACCCCACGTCAAAAAGTGACGTTCCCGACCAATCTAGTTAGTTTTTGCGTTCAGGTTATTTCTTATCCAGACCAATCTAGTCGACTTAAGTCAACTAGATACTTGAATGCGGCCATTATGAATATTGATTACCTATAACTTATAAGAGACAGAGTAGGTATACGTATCCAATCCAATCACCAATACGCGTGCGCATATTCCCTTCTCTTCTTAATTCGCTTAACGCCCACCATTCACGATTCACGTCTCCCATCTCACTATGTTACAGCTACATTAGAGTTATACGCATACGCATATAGAAAAGTTCCCTGTGTATGATTCTCTTTTTTTAATTTCTGATTCATACAATAGAAGGAGACAGTCACAGGACTTCGACTGAGCGAAAGAAAAATGTGACTTATCCAATTACCCATACCCATACAGGGCACCCCTGCGCATATACTTTTCTCTCTTTTTTTGCTTAACTCCCATCCAGAGTATATCCATTAATGAGTAGGGACACTCTCCACGTCAGAGATGAATGAATAAAAGAGATGGTTATCTTTCGTACGCCTATCCCCCCAAAACCCATTTGTTTACATTGTTGTTTTTGTAATTTCAACCCCCGTCTGTGAATACGTGTGACCAACAAAAAAGCATGTTGCTAATGGCCGACCGCGAATCATCTTGTTTTGACGAGCATCGCGGTGTTTAATTGTTTTGTGTTTCGTATTGAATTTGTTTTGTTTTTGTGAAGGTTTTAATTAAACTAAGAAAAAAAGTGAAATGTACAGTAGAGAATACTGAATTGTTGTACTAAAGTCCAATTCATGAACTCACATATACTATAATATAAATGAGCAGGTGTGTGTGACTTTATGAATTTTTATGGAAAACAGCTTGTAGGCAGCCGCCCTTCCACTGGAAAGTAATATATCTCTGTATTCCATTATCTTTGCTCCACGTGTTTCTTACAGAGATTAATGAATAAAAGAGATGGTTATCTTTCGTACGTCTATCCCCCCCAAAACCCATTTGTTTACATTGTTGTTTTTGTAATTTCAACCCCCGTCTGTGAATACGTGTGACCAACAAAAAAGCATGCTGCTAATGGACGACCGCGAATCAACTTGCTTTTATGAGTATCGCGGTGTTTAATTATTTTGTGTTTTGTTTTGAATTTGTTTGGTTTTTGTGGAGGTGTGGATTAAAATGAAAAAAATAGTGAAATACACAATAGAGAATACCTAATTCTTGCATCAAAGTCCAATTCATGAACTCACATATACTATAATAGAAATGAGCAGGTGTGTGTGACTTCATGAATTTTTCTGGAAAACAGCTTGTAGGCAGCCGCCCTTCCACTGGAAAGATATATATCTCTGTATTCCATTATCTTTGGTTTCTTATCAATTTACAATTTGCAGTACACATACACGAGAAATAGACGGCAATAAAAGTGCTCTAGTAAAAGAGGGATGGAAGAGTAGTTGAATTATTTCAAAATGTGGAACAGGGTGTGACGTAAAAAAAAGCAAAATCAGTTTGTAATATTTCTTATTGAACATTTTATATCCAATATATATTCACATGTGTGCTACACTTAAATATTTTTGTTTATTGGAACATTTTTTGTTATTTTTATTGAACTGTTTTAGTATAAAGTAAACCCGTACTCGGACGTAAAATTTGATAAGAAATTCCTTATTTTGAATTTTGCAACAGTTGTAATGAAATTCATTTTTTAAAAAGTTAAAAATATTCCCCTCAAAATTATTTAGGTAGTAGGTACATATTTGGAAAACAAGAAATAAATTTTTGTTCAAGATTCTCTAACGTGTCTAAAAATTCTTGATTAGGCCGTGTTAATTTCGCATCTTCATATTCTTTAAAATCTGTAAAGGACCATTCACATGAGAGCGAATTGCGAACCACGAACTGGCGAATATTCGTAGATTCTGACATTTCATTCACATGAAAACTTTTTTTAGTCGCAGGTACCCGCGAATCATTTGTATTGTTGAAGGTTAAGTTCGAGCGAATTTTTCATTCGCAGGTTTGTGGATCGCGACTGTTTTATGTGGATTGTGAATAAAGTGTGACAGTTCGCGGCAAGAATTTTCAATTCGCGGGAGAATTGCTGTAATTGTGAATTTCGTTACTTTAATCAATCAAGTCTCGGTTTTTTGTAGATTGGGTGTTATATTAATTGAATATAATGCTTTTGTGGTAAAACCAATAGCAATTTTCAATTCATAAATACCGATAAATTGATTTGTTCACAGTTCGCCTATTCGCAGTTCGCGCTCATGTGAATGGTCCTTAAAAAGGGAGGAAACGTTAAGTTGCGGACTCAATTTTAACTCACACTTGTGGTTTTGGCGGCATTTTTTTAAAATATAACCTGCGAAATAGTAGAATGCAATATCAATACCAAAGTTCACAGTTTTATTACCTAAGGTAATATATTCCATCAATTTTATGTTATTTTACACTCAGTGTTCGTTATTACCTTCAGTTATATGGGAAATATTTTTCAAAATTTCCAAATTAGGTTCTGCCGATCATTTTAAGCGCATCGTAGACTTGCCATACATATCTTTCGAGAAATGTCTTTCGCAGATCCTAGAATCCCTCGACAATTTTTCATGTATTAAGTGTTGTTTGTTTGCAGTTCAACCACTTCGCTTTTCTAAAAAAAAAATTAAGAAATACAACAAGGATTTATATTCGTTCTTGCCCGATCTATAACTTACAGGTATTGCTTACCTCTCACTATTATCCGGTATTTTGAAATATTTTCTTTCTCCTCTCGCCCTCATGCCAAACATTTAAAATAATGTTTCCCATTATTTTATTTAGAGTTTTTAAATTATGCAAACTTGCACTTCAACTTCACTTTCACAATTGTTTGCCACACGCACTGACACGGAACACCCTTTCTTTCGTCAATTGATGTTAATGAACGACTGATAACAATCCCATCCCGGCCCGCCTTTAAAAATACGTGTGAAAAAAATGTAAACAATCCCCTCTACAGCGAACCTAGGTAATTAGTGTGACCATCTGCTATGAAATATATTACCTAAAAAGTGCTGACAATAAAACTTCAAATCGTAAAAAATGGTTATTAACGAAGTCGTAACAAAGCAAAACGGTTGAATTTCGTGATATAGAATGAAACATTTCTTTTTCATGTCCATAACAAAGACCATTTAATCAATAACTAATGGCAAAAAATACAAATATTACCAATTCTACTAAAGCAAAGCTGGTTACCTGATCATATTAATTCATACCGAAAGAATACTAATATACTGACAGTCATCCCGGCCCGCCTTTAAAAATGCTTTATGAAAAAATCCATAATCGTTCGTCGTACACAGCAAGCCGCATGTAGTGGTTCATGTAAAATGTGTTGTGTACCCTTTTCTTCTCAAGCAGTCGTTGTATTCAGGTAAAAAGTATTCTTTCGACCTGCTTCCACTTATTGTACGATTTTTTCTGCATTTTGCTTTGTGGTAGTAGCAAATGCATATGTAGAGAGAGTGTCCCTACTCATTAATGATACTCTGCTCCCATCATTCAAACGTGACACTCGCCGTACAGTTAGCTAAGCTATAAAGCTATCTTTCTTTGTATGTTTACAATGTTGTTGTTGTAACCAAGGTAATTTAAAAACATTATTTTACCTATTTTGCAATAACTTTTTTGAAATTATAATTCTTTTCGACCGATCTATGAGCTGTACGCTTCAATTTGGTAAAAAAAAAATTCAATTTTACTTCATTAAATAGGGTAAATATGTTCTGAAAGAAATTGGGTCGGCGATTAATATAGTGGATAATTTTCAGATCATGGTTCACAATCTCGATGAGAAGCAGGATCATATCTAATCATGGCTGATAATAAAAAAGGGCTATTATTTGTATCCTCTACGTCTTCAAAACAGTGCTTCGAATCGGTTCATTATATATTTTTTAATTATATCACAACAAAAGATCAACTGCAAATGATTTTTTTTCCTTGCATATTATTGACAAACTTTGCCCGATTTTAAATCTAAAGTGCAAATCTATTTTTATTTGGGGAAACGAAATGGACGAATTCTTTGCAAATTGACATAACTTTGCAATATGCAAAACATGCTTTGCACTTTGACAATATGTGTTTGGTGAAACATTTTCAACTTTTGCAAAGGAATACCTAACTTCCTAAAGTGAAAAATTGCAAAATGCAAAGTGAAAAACGGTTGGTAAAATAAAGCCGAGTTCTTTGAAATTTGGGTTGACAGAATGCGTTTCTGCAAAACTATCTGTTACGGAACCATACAAGCACAAAAATGATTAATTATAAAATGTACATTTCAACTAGCTGAAATATGTACATACCAAAGACAGTTGAGGTAGGTACATGCAAAGGAAAAAAAAAAAAACACAATTAGAAAGAACAAAAAAAAGGAAAAAAACGTAAACAAACTCTTGCATTGGAGTTTAGAGGACAAACCACAATGGGAGTAATGTAAAACTCATCTGTGCAATATTTTAAGACGATTTCTGAAAAAGAAATATGATAAATTAATTGGAAACAATAAAACAAAATATTTTCTTACCATGTTTACGTCCGTCTGTTGCACTTCCCAAGTTGATTTTGAGGTTTTGTCTAGTAAATCGTTTCTCCTTCGTTAAGTTTTTCTTCGTTCCAATTCATTGTGTTCCAAGTTAGTGGGTGATCGTAAAGATGTAGTTAAAGGTTTTTTTTATTGCAAGTTACGTTATTTTCTCTATGTTAGGTATTATTACTTTATGTATGTATGTTATTAGGAGACAGAGAGACAAGACTTATACGACTTGACGATCAGAATTAAGAGACCCCTCGCTCTCATTCCAAGAAAATGAAACAAATTATGACAAAGCGAAGGGGAAACAAAAACAAAAGAAGAAAAAAGAAAGAAATAGGGAATTGCTAGGAAAAAGAAAGACAGGGTCTGTGGAGATTTTTGGAAACAAAGGAAGGAAAGGAAGGGGTAAAACCACAAAGGCAAAATTGGTTAGCCGACAGGCCTTCAAAATTATCGTTATCTGACAGCAAGCGGTCGATGCCCTCTGCTAAATCAGCAGAACAATTTTCTCGTTTCCCTTTTGTGGTTTGGTCATACAGTGACGAAAAATAAAAGTACCTAACCATTTGAGAAATTACTGGGTGACCGAATAGTGAGAGTGGTACCTATTAAGAACACAATTCTGGCGACCCTAACTGGCGTTGTAAAGGTCGTTTATTAACGGAAGAGGTGACTCGGGCTGGTGTTAAGCTTTACCACATCCGTGCCCGCAAAAGATCTGTGGGACCGCGTTATTGCGCGATTTCTGCCGCTGGACTGCTAGCGATACGCCAACATACCGCCAGCCAACGGCCCCCGAAAAAGACGCTAACGGGTCCAAAGCCCACAGTTGCGGCACGAAGGCACTTAACAGGCCCGAGTTTTACGGGAATTTTTATCGGGGCGCAAGAAAGCCACTGAGCTTTTCTCCCCTACCCGCCCGAACAACCATCGCTCACCATTGGCGACAACGGGGTGCTCCGCCGCCACGTAACAACATCAACATCGCACCATCAAAATAGTGATTTTTTTTTTGAAGTGCCACAGAATTTTAGTTTTTTTCTTAACGTAGTTTTATCTTTTCCTTTAAACGTAGTTTTATTTTTTTTTTGCATTTTCTCGTTAACCTGCTTTTAATATTTTAGTTTAGCGTTAGATATAAGCCAACAATTTCTTTAAAAAAGACGGAACTTCTTGTGCTGGCGCCAGAACAACGGGGGAGGTAAAAAAACCGTGAGTAATTTTAGTTTCTTTTATTATATTTTTGGATTATTTTGAATTTTAGTTAGATTTTAGTATTCATAGTATTAAGAGCAGATGATTTTTTTCAGTTTTAACTTAATTTATTTGTATCCATAAGATATGTACAATCTTCTTTTAATTTTAGGTTTTTTTATTTTTCTTTCTTGGTTTGGTTTTTTTTTATATTTTTTGAGTTGAGTTTCTTTAGTTTTTTAAGGTTCCGTACCCAAAGGGAAAAAACGTAACCTTATTAGTTTCGCTCGGATGTCTCTCCGTCTGTCTGTCTGTCTGTCCGAACCCACTAAGCCAATTTTGTTACCAGGTCTATCTCAAGAACCGATTGACATAGGAGGCTAAAATTTACGCACAACATCCGGTATAACCTCTAGTTCAACGACAAATACCAATGGAAGGAATACATCGATTGGTTTTGGATTAATTAGTAATCTGGTGAAAAAAATATTTTCATTCGCCCAAAAAACGGTTTATTTCTTGATTCAAAAAAAAAATACATAAATTCCTTTTTTGTAGATCATGTTCTTATCTATATATGTGCTGGATACTGTTTTGCCGAAAAGTTAATAGTTTACAAGATATTTTCAAAAAAGATAATTTTACCATGTAAAATACGTTGCTCTCATAAGTTTTATGTCGTTTTCGATTTGACAAAAAATCAATTTTTTTTTTTGATCGAGATTGCTTTTCATGTTCTATTTGCCACAAAAATCAATCTTTTTTTTGATCTCAGATCACTTTTGAGAAATCTCAATTTTTCCTCAGATTTTACATATACTTTCACTAACACCAATGTTTATGACACACAGCGTCGGTTAGGAATTGTTTATCGTTGGAACGATTGCTTTTTTAACTGAATTATTTATTTAACGCGTATGGGATCGAGTTTTTATATTAAATGATTTCGAAATGCAGTACTATAAATGTGTGAAAATCAATGGAAATGGATTTCGAGTGCAAGTGCAAATATGTTTTTTTTTTTTTGCCGCCAACTCAACACACATACCAATATAATTCAGATTTCATGTTCGATTTGCCAGCAGAAATCTGAAATCTCAGATCAAAATCTGAAAAGCCAAATCGAAAACGACCTTAATCTCTACTACGCAGTTGTGCACAATTGACCCCATCAAAGACAGAAGAGAGTCACTGGTGGTATACCACCAGGGTTCCCGCTTGCTAATTTCGTTGGGGAGTATAATACATTTTTTTGGGGGGTACAGAACAAAATAAAAGTAATATATTTTTAGTCAATTGTTTTTAATTGGGACAGGTCGCATACAGAATGGAAAATTGGCGTGGGTTGGGTACTAGGTAATAATTAGAAAATGAGATTCATGTGCGAGTAATTTTTGAGAGTAAAAATATTAAGTATTTAAATTAAACTAAATTGTGATGAATTCATGAAGAGGGGAAAGATTGAATGATATTATAGATTTCAAATAATATCTGATGTGTTGGACTTTAGCCAAATACGGAACCTTCGGTGCGCGAGTGACACTCGCACTTGGCCGGTTTTTTTTAATAAAAGGTGGCACTATTGTCTATGTATCCCTATAAAAAAATTTTTTTCTGTGTTTAAATACATTTTAATTATGAGCGGCTAGGGTTAAAGCTCACGGTGTGTGGATGTTTGGGAAGGCCGTCCTTTTGTCAGATCGACGATGACAATACGCGACTAACTGACGACTTGACATGACGCTTTTCGACGTTGTTTTTCAGACATTCTGGCTTGACTAGTGTTGTGACTGGAGGGTTATTTAAGGGGCTATCTCTCACAACTTGGGCCAGAGAGGGATAGCTTTGGATATGTCTAAGTTCTTTCTTCGGGGTATTTGCACAGGTCCCTGTACATTTCCTCTTTTCTCACACTATCTTTCAGTTTAGTTATCCGTTCTGTTTTTTTACATGGTATGAAATAAAATGTTTGTTGAGCAGGTGGTATGTGGTGAGGGGGCAAGAATACCCCCCTTCCGACGAGCTGAGCCGAGCAATCACTAGCATGCCGCGCCCTCCTCACCTGTACCGAAGCCCTGTGGCTCGACCCTGGATCACAACACATCCTAGGGTTCTACATGAACGTAATCGTATTCCATAAAGGCATAAATAATGGGAAGGTTTGTTTTTTCTTATAAAGCCATAACATACCAAAAATATTTCTTTTTGTTAATTTACTTTTATTTTTAACAAATAATCTTGTAACTCGAACAGTATTATTTTTCTGTTGAAAATATTTGAATTGTTACCATCGATAAAATAGCCTTTTAGAGATTTTAAAGAGTAAACTAGTGTTCTAGATTTGTAAAAGGAATCGTACTTACTTTGACATATACAACAACGTTTTATCATGATACAGCCATAGATAATGATTTGGTATGCTCATTTCATGAAAAGTTACTTTCTTTGCGTTTTTGAAAAAACAATCTGGCCTCCATATACTGTGCAACCAATCGACATCCAATATTCTATATTCATCACTCATATTCTCAGGAAGCCGCAAGCGTGGATCTCGCCAACTCTGAGCTAAAAATATATCAGTGACATATGTCTAGAAGTTTAATATAAACATCAAATATCCATCAACATCCATAAACCGAAATCATGTACATACCATCGACTCCTCGTTTATGGAGTCTAGAGACAAAACCGTCACATGGAAATATACCACCGTTGGCTGCCCTAATAACTTCGGAGCTCGATTTTTATCATAGTTTTTAGATGGTATGGGTAAGATGTCGGGGAGAGATAAACTTGATTCATGGTGCGATACCAATTCTGCACTCTCTGTGTTGTCTATTGATATGTTACTAAAAAAAATAGTTTTATAATATAAACAGATTAAAAGAGTGTAATATTTATAATTAAAATTAATTAAATTGCTTGTGATTACGAATTCAAAAATTCAACTCACTACTTTAGATAACCTCTTTGAAATACGCGAAATCTCAAACAAAATGTATACGCAGAAATGTATTACAATAATAATATAGCATTAATGAAATAATAAAGCAACACGGCTCCACAATAAAGCATAATTTAAAAAAGAATATGATTTAGACAGATTAATATCAAACATCAACAGTTTTAAAACAAATTATAGCTGGAAAAGTTTCCGCTTACACAAACATTTTTCCATTTCCGCTCATTGCGGAACCAGGGCCGGCATTCTGTAAGGTGAAAACGTTTAAACGTTTTCGTGCACACGAACAGTTTGCTTCATGTAACATCAAAAACGAAAGAAATTCTCGTGGGCGCGAAAAAAATCTAACGAACACATTTTCTTTGACGTTTTCGCTTTTCTTGCTTCATGTAAACTTAAAAACGAACAGATTTTATCGTCTCCACGAAAGAAAACAAACGACAGCTATTTTGGTGACGTTTATCATTTTCCTATTTATTCTCTTTGAGTTTTCACTTTTCTTGCTTCATGTAACCTTAAAAACAAACCGATTTTATCGTCTCCACGAAAGAAAACAAACGACAGCTATTTTGTTGACGTCCTATTTATTTTCATTGAGTTGTGGTGGTTTTAAGATTGTGCTGAATATTTTACTAAAATGAACACGTAAACTTAAAAAAAAATAGAAAAAATCTGCGGGATTGTTCGAATCCTCTCACATTACCTGAAAAAAGATTGATTTATTTAAATTTGGTTCTTAGTTAGAAATTTATTTTTTTCTTTTAGTTTTGTTCAACGTTTTAGGTTAAACATAGCTGCCTTTCATTTGCATATAGGTACACGAAATACATACGTGCCTCCTATTTCAAAGCTTTTCTCAACGTCAAAACAACTTAACGAAAATAAAGCTAGGTACATACTGAGACTGCCAAACTATAATTTTGTTGTCACACAGTTTCTCAAACCTAAACGAATGTGAACAAAAAAACGTTTGGAGTTACATGAAGCAGATTTTCGCTTTCGCGAAAACCACGAAAGTGGTTTTCGTTTCGTTATTTACAGAATCCCACCCCATGTTTTAATGCCAATGCCTTTTAAATCCATTACTGAGTTCACGAGAATTGTTTAAAATTCTTCGTCAAATTGCTGACATTATTGTCTGCAGTGTACCTACTCAACAAAAGATTTTTAAGATTATTTTTTTTCTTTTATTACACCTCCCGCCTTTTGGAATTTTTTATTTCACATTTTTCTCCAATAAGCAATTTATGAACTGAGGTGAGGATGCAAAGTATTAAAATTTATCTAAGGAAGTATACTAGGATGCAAGTCGTAATAGCTACCGCGGAAAGGTTGCTAGTGTTGTAGACTAAAAAGGGGAATAAAAGAAAAATAAAGTGCACGACTGGGTCGAACAGAAAACAAATTTGGATATTTATCTCATATGGCAGTTACACAGATAAGTAATATACAGATGTCTCACGCCAATGTAAAAAAATGCTGTACTTTTTGCGTTCGTCCAACAAAGATCGTCCAACAAATCGATGGTGAAAACAAAAACCCACCACACCTCATTCGAAAAGTGGTTGATTTTTTGTTTCAATGAATGCTACTTTTAGTTGAATTATGACCGCGCGCAGAAAGGCATGTGCGCAGCGTGATGCTTTAAACCGCATTTACATCATCACGCACGCGCAATTTTGCAACAAAACCGAAAAGAGAGATCCGTTTATCCGCAGTCAATACTATTAAAGGCGTAAGAATGAGATCACAAATCAGACGCCTATGGTGTCATGGATGCTCTACCCATAATTTAATTTTTAATTTAATTTTAGTGGGGGCAATACCCCCATATATTTGGCTTAATACAAGCTAAAATTAACATTTAGGCTTAAAGTAACAGCTTAAAACTAAGACACTAAAAAATAAGACATGAAAAGACTTAAAGATAAGGAGAGTAGTGAAGGAGATCGAGTTTCAGGTGGGCAGCGCTGCGGTTGAAATCGAAAACTGAAAGGTTGGAATTAACCTTTCGCAGCATACGGGATATCGGTTCATTGGAGCCATATGAGGTACGATGGTGTGGTGGGTAAAAGAGCCGAGGGCAACGTAAATTACGGGGGTTAGTGTTGAAGAATATAGAGTTGTGAAGAGAGGCGCAGTCGACGGAGCCGGAGAGAAGACGAAAAATGAAAAGAATGTCTGCAGCGTCTCTGCGTTCCTCTAGGGTATTCAGGTTAATGAGATTGAGCCGGTCAATATAGGGTGGCAAGATAAAAGGATCGTCCCAAGGCAGACCTCGAAGGGCGAATCGAAGAAAGCGACGTTGGACGTTCTCAATTCTGTCTACATGAACTCTATGAAAAGGAGACCACACTTGACTAGCGTATTCAAGGAGGGGGCGAACTAAAGAGATGTAGAGAGATCTAGTCACGTAAGGGTCGGAGAATTCTTTAGACCAACGTTTAACAAAGCCGAGTGATGAGTTAGCCTTACAAATTATTTCGTCAATATGCGAATGAAAGTTTAGCTCCCTGTCATACAATATGCCAAGGTCGCGAAGAGAATGAACGAGAGAAATTGGTTGACCATGGAGAAGGTAACGTCGGGGAGGGGACTTGTTGCGCTTGCGTGATAGGGTAATGGATTGGCATTTGTTGATGTTGAGTTCTAAGCAGTTTTTGAGACACCAGGTCGAAAAACTGTCAAGGTCTTCTTGAAGGAGGCAGGAGTCTTGAGGTGAAGAGATGGTTTTGAAGATTTTAGCATCATCTGCGTAAAGAGAGAGAGATGAGTGTTTGATGACCTTCTCAATATCATTTACTGTTAGGATGAAGAGAAGGGGACCTAAATGGCTGCCTTGTGGGACTCCAGATGTTGCTAAAAAGGAGGACGACAGTACGGACCTAAAGCGAATGCTGTAATACCGGTTTTCAAGGTAGGAAGATATCCATTTTATCAATATAGGTTCAAAGCCAAGGGCAGACAATTTGAAGAGGATTAATTGATGTGATATCTTATCAAACGCCTTGCTGAAGTCAGTTGCGATGACGTCGACTTCATTGCCATTTTCTAGGGATGAGAGGGCAGAGGAAACAAATTCGACGAGATTTGTAGTAGTCGATCCACCTTTCAGGAAACCGTGTTGGTAGGGTGAAATAAGGGACTTGGTCCGAAAGCTTAAGACTTCATATACAATACTTTCAAAAAGTTTAGGTATATGCGAGAGTTTAGCTATTGGGCGGTAATTAGTAATTTCACTTTTTGAGCCTTTTTTGTGTATCGGTGTAATGAACGAGGTTTTCCAAATCTGGGGAAATTCTCCATTTGAGAGAGAAAGATGAAAGAGAGCAGAAAGTGGGAGCGAGAGATTGGAAGAACACTTCTTAAGGAATATGGCTGGAAGACCGTCTGGGCCGGGTAAGAATTCGTCATTAAGCAATTGTAACTTATTTTCAATAAGGGAAGGGTCAACAGTATGAGAGAGAAAGGGACCGATAGAGAAGTGAGGTAGGTAGTTGAAGTAAAAGGTATCTGGTGAGAAGGAGTCATCGGCAAAGGATAACTTAAAATATGTGGCAAAGAAGTTGGCAATGGTATGTGGGTCGGTGGAAGATACATTCTCGTAAGAAAGAGAAGGGGGGTAGCCGTCCGATTTTTTTTTATAGTTTACGAATTGGAAAAAGGACTTAGGGTCGTTTATTAGATTGGTATGTGCATCATTTAGATAGCGTTGGTAGAGAGAGTTATAAAGCTGGGAAAAATTAAGATAAATACCGAGATAATTGGAATAGTCGGAAGAAGAACCAGTGCGGAGATATACTGTCCATAGTTTATTTCTTTTGTTACGTAAGGAACGAAGTCTTCGATTATACCACGGGGGGGAATTTAATGAAGTTCTATGTCGAGAAAAGGGAACATAGAGAGAAATAGAGGTAAATAGCTCTCTGTAAAACATGGAAAGAGCATCATTTAATGATAGATTGGCAAAGTCGAAAGAGCATCTACTGAGATAGGCATTAATTTTTTGGAAGTTAGCTTTGTGAAAGTCGTAAGAGGAGATGACTGCGGAAGAACTGGACTGGGGTGGAGAGTTGTGGAAAAATGAAAGAAGAAGAGGGGGATGAAGGTTATCAATAGTAGATAGAGAAAGGGTACAAGGTGAGACTGAGGAATTAATGGGGTCAGTTGTGAATATTAGGTCTAATTGCCTACCCATAAAGTTTGAGACCCCGCTAACTTGAAATAGACTAGAGTCTGTCAGGCTATCTAAGAAGAGGCATTCCTTAGTTGATTTGGCATTTGAAGCTATGAAGAAAGATTCATCATCTGATGGAGACCAGTGCAGCTGAGACAGATTAAAATCGCCGAAAATGAGGATATTGTCAAGGGAGTCAGATGTGTCGATTAATTTGTCAATCGCGTCGATGGCAAGTTGGTATGATTCAATAGGTTGGGCTGGTAGAATATAGAAGCATATAACGTAGAGGGATCTCTGGGGGAGTGTTATTTTTATTGACACAAAGTCAAGTTTCGAAGATGAGGAAGTAGCAACAGGGGATGAGTCAAGGCTATTGTGGATGGCCAGAAGAACGCCTCGACAAGGAGAATTGTTTGAGGGGCGAGGAATTTCGTCGTCACGAAAGACATTGAATGAAGGGGGAAATAACTCTTGGCTCTTTATGTCGGGGGTTAGGTTGGTTTCGGTTAGGGCATATATATCGAATGGAAGAGCATGAGACTGGCGCAGAACAGAACTGGTTTTGGAGCGAAGGCCTCTTACATTCTGGTAATAAAAAGTAAGAGGAATTTTGTTGGGGGACGATTGGTGAAGAGATGGTCCGAATGACACTTTAGGGACGAAAAAATGAGTTGTGGTCAGCCCGGCTCCGTTGGAGGTGTGATATTCTTTTGGAGTGAACAAAGTTTCCATATGCAGTTAGGTCTTCCACTACTCTTTGAGGAGATATATTGAAAGATTCATGGAACTTGGTGTAAATGTTCATTAGATTGGTAAGGTCGGTAGGGAGACCTTCCTGCTGGATGGAAACCATGACGCTAGTTTTTGTTTTACCCTCGTAGCAAACTGAGTCAGATTTATCATGAAGATATGCAAGAAAGAGACGAGTATTCTCGTAAGTCTTTTTTTCTCTAAGCCTAGAGAGCGCATATCGACATTCTGTGGAATCAAAGGTTTGCTGGGTTAATTTAACAAGGGGTGGCAACAGGGGATCAAGAAATGGGATAGTAGTGGTGGTCGTTGTAGGGGAAGGAATAGACGAAGACATAGTAGATGAAGAGGGTTTAGCTGAGATATTAGGTAAGTCATTAGATGTGGGATTTATGAAATGGGAACTAATGAAATTGGGGTATTTGGCACCTGTTGTTAAATCAAAATTCGGGAAAGAATTATTAGTCGACGGTGATATAGTGGATGGGGTAGAGGAGATAGTGCTAGATGTTGGAGTAAGTCTAAAAGAGACGCGGTTACGCGGGGCCTTAGATGGCTTAGATGCATTTAAAGAGCTAGAAGGTGGATTGTTGGGGATATGGGTAGGAGGGGCAAAATTAGGGAAAAGATTTGTTTTTAGGCTCCAATTCGAGTCAGGTTTAGGACGGGAATTGGGAACAGGTCTTGGTATCTTATTACTAGGTTTATTGTTATTGAAAGAGGGGACAGATTTTGATAACTTATTACTATGAGCGTTGGAGGGCTTATCCATCCACTTGCATATACTCATCATGCCGAGGTTGAGTATATCTCCAGCAGGCCTTATGAATAACCATTCATACCTAGTGGGGAGGTCTAATTTAAAATTGCGATTAGTTTTATGGCTAAACATTTTGCAATGGCTGATCGTAATGCCATATCTTTTACAGAAGAATGTCTTAATCCAGGAAGTATCTGCATTTGGGGGGGCGCCTTTGATGAAAAGGGTGGTAAGGTTTTCAGACTCCAGTTTATCGAGTCTGCTTTGCCAATCGGAGTGTGTCCATGTCGTACATGTTTTATAAGCTTACGGGGAGCGACAGTGGGAGGAGCAGGCATAGTTTTGGGTGCAGAAGATATTGAGGGTGTGAGAATAGCTGGCGATGTGGGCGACAATGATATGGGCACTGTTGATGGTGTTTTGGGGGTTGCTATTGTGGTATTGCTGGTGGTTGTTGTTGTTGCTGTAGTCGTCGTTGTTGTTGGTTGATGGATGGGTGAAGTTTGGCATTCAGTAGATTCACGGATTTCCGCAAGTATTGAAGTATTGTATACAGAGCATGATTGTGGTTGAATGAGCTCTGGTATGAAATCAATCTTGTTTGAGGTCAGTCTAATGTTCTCGTTGATATCACCCATAACTACGCGGAAAGCAGCGACATCGTTACTTAAATCACTGATTTTGCTTATTAAATCAAACAACAGTGGGTCGACGGGTTGATGAGCTGGAGCAGTTGGTTTAGATGAGCTTTGTAAATAGGTATCTAGGTAAAAGCGAAATGAGTTGAGATGTTCTTTGATCATTGTTAACTGCGGGTTCAGAAGTGAGACGATATCCGATTTAATATCACCTTTTAGATTCGAAAGTATAGATTTGAATTCAGCTGGCGGTTTTTTAATTGATTCGCTAAAACTTGCCAGCTGCTTGTCTATATTTTTTAACTTTGACTTGCAGAAGGTGGTGGAATGATCTATGCTGGTAGATATTTCTTCTAAACACTTAAACAGATCATCATAGTTTGCGAGTTGGGTCACGATTTGCTTGTGAAGCAATTTCGAATCAGAGGAATTTTCGTTAATGGTGTCACTAACACATTTTATCGCGAGCATAACATGCGATACGGAGATGCCCTTGCACTCATCGCAGAAAAAAAGGAAATTGTTATTAAAGTCACTAAGGTATGTAATGGAGCGCTTGCTTAATCCAATACAGAGGGCATGAAACGATTTACCGCAAAGACCACTACATTTCACCCAATCAGCACTAATGTCATGCGAAGGTAGCACACAATCACTATTACCGCACTGCTTTGACATAGTTTTAATTTATTGGGTTAGTTATTATGATCGAAAGTCAAAAGGGAAAAAAGAAATTGCAAGTATGCAAATAAATAAGTTGCAATTAAAGTTTATTTGAACTCGCGAAGCGGGAGCGAAAGAAAAACACGTCCGAACGGTTGGAGGCACGATACGATAGATACGTAAAACGGAAATAGACACAGGTTCCGCTCACCAACATTTCTGCAAT
This sequence comes from Cheilosia vernalis, assembly GCA_949126925.1. Classification (NCBI taxonomy): domain Eukaryota; kingdom Metazoa; phylum Arthropoda; class Insecta; order Diptera; family Syrphidae; genus Cheilosia; species Cheilosia vernalis. The sequence goes on from OX421358.1 coordinate 51,788,429, forward strand.
TGCTTGAAAACATCAATATTTCTGATTTGGAACATGTGAAATGAGATTGGTTACTAGTTTCAGTAAAATAAACCAACAATTCATCAATCAGTTACACGAAAATAATAAATAATTGTCCGTTCATCATTTTCGGAAGCCATATTGTTTTATAGGAATGCGGAATTTTTTTAGTCATCGCTATAAAAATATCAACATGCAGAGCTTTCCTATAATTCCTATCACGCAAACAAGATGGCCGACCTAAATACGTGTCACGTTTTTTTGCGTGTTAGGTAATGCTGTCCCTTTCGGTCACACGGCTATTTAGTATTTAGCATCCCTTTAATTTTGCGTGATAGGAATGTGTGACCATGTAAATGCAGCATTATGGGGCAGGTATATTTAATTCCACACTGAACAGTGGGTTCAAGGGTAAGGAAAGAAAGGATACAAGGTAAAAGGAAAGCGGAAGGAAAAATGTCGTCTTTCGTTCTTTCGTATTGTCAATGCCTTATGATTGTGCGCCGGCGGGGGGATGTGCAGTGAGGAAATATTCGGTGATGTAATGCATGATGGTTTTTGTTGGGAAGAGCAGCCGATTTGGTTTTGGATTCGTTTTGCTGAAAAGGTACCTCTTTGCGATATAAACATTTAAATTTGGGGATACAATTTTAATGTTCTTGTTGGGGTAGGTATGCCTATGCATTCACATTATTTTTAGGGTTTTCATTATATTCGATACAATAATTGTATGCAAAATTTTAGACTTATGTAATTTTCCAATGAATATAATTAATTAATTAATTAATAGGTACCCTATTAGGTAGGATCAATAACATTTAAACTGACAACTGTTGGGGTTTCTTCCCTGTTAATAAATAAAGTAGGATAACGAAAAAAGAATTCTGCGTTTTCAAGTTCCTGTTGTAGGAAATACGTAGATTGTCTGTATAGATGACATTATTGTAACTAGGTACCTACAAAATTTCGAACTCGATATTAAGCAATTCTGATATTACGATGATAGAGAAACTCAAAAAAGTGGGTCGCAAAATTCTGTTCGGTCTGTCCGTCCTTCCACAGGCCTACAGGCTATACGGTTTCCCGGATTACATTTAAATCTCGGATTTGGAGTTTTTGGGCTTAAGTTCGGGAGTTTTTTTTTTTGCATGGTAACCTTAATATTAATGGTAGGTAGGTACTTCCCGTATCAAATGTTCGTACCAGTTTGATTTGACCGAAAACGCCTCCAACGATTTCAACCAAAATTGATATTTAGGTAAGCTTAGGTAGGTGAGGTTACCATGACTGCGTACCCAGTTTTTGGCCAAAAATTCGAACAACGGTACCTACTTTTGAAGTTTCAACATATCTCGAAAACGGTCGATCCGATTGTAGCACAAATTCATTCCTAATTAAAATGCGTTCATTTATAAGTTAATACCAAGCTCAATTTTTCTCTTATCGTTCAATGAATTTTTGAAAATAGTAGTAATTTTGTGAAAATTAAGTTTTGTTTAGTTTACCTGAAAACGGAAATATCGATTTTGACCAAAATGGAAACTTAGAGTCAAATTGATGTTTTCAAAATTATTGTGTCCTTAATTTAAATCCCGCAAAAACCCAAATTCCAACTCAGGGTTTTTTTCACTGCGCCACCTCTCGCGAACGTCTGACAAACATCCGAGAGTATAACTGTCTTGAAAGAGCTTCTCGGTTAGCCGTTTGGAATCGGTATAAAATTGTAGATCCCTTCCATTCGTTCCAAAAATGAAATCTCACACAAAACGAATGGTTGTGAGAAGCTGGGCCTAGGGTCCCTACGGACCTGTTGCGCCAAAAATTATTATTATTATTATTAATTTTAAATTCGAAGAACCGAAAACGCTAATTTTAAAAACTACTCATATCTCGAAAACCCCATCGATTTCGCGAAAACTCAAAAAACGAAGTAATGCTTACATCCCGAACAATAACTTATAATCAGCTTTCAGCTCAATAGTTAAGCAATGTTATTTCTTAAACTAAACATTGCAATATTTGGTACCTACTGTTTTATCTGAACAATCTTACAAAAACCGCTCTAACGATTTTGCACAAAATACATATTGAAAATAGCGTTAGTATTCTAAACAAGATCCCGTACTTAGTTTTCCTCAAAAAAAGTCGAAGTCAGTTTTTTAATTATTTCTCAAAAAAAATACAACAGAAATCACTATCTATGTATATTAGCATATTTACGGTATATTTTTGTATAATAGGCTTAATGCCTCATAGCTACGCCAAACTTAGTTTTAGCAAATACAACCCTTACTTACTTACTAACTTAGGTGGCGCTACAGTCCGGGGTGGACCTGGGCCTCAACCAATACGCCTCTCCAGTTAGCGCGATCTTTGGCTAACTGCCTCCAGTTGCGCACTCCAAGTTGGTTGAGGTCCCCTTCCACTTGCGCGCGCCACCTAAGGCGAGGTCTTCCTCTACTGCGTTGTCCCTCCGGGTTGGAGTCGAAGACTCTTCGGGCCGGAGCGTTGGTGTCCATTCGCTCTACATGTCCTAGCCATCTTAGTCGACTGATGCGCACTTTTCTGACCAGGTCGATGTCGCTGTACAGCTCGTAGAGTTCGTTGTTAAATCTCCTCCTCCAGAGCCCGTCAACGCAAACGGGACCAAAGATCACTCGAAGAATTTTGCGTTCGAAACGACCAAGGAGATCTTTATCCGCCGGATGAAGCAAATACAACCCACTTCTTCTTTTTCCAACAATATTGAATAGGTACATCTTAAAATAATGCCAACCATTTGGGGCTCACACAATAAGAAAATCGAACTTTGGGGTGCAACCACACACGAGCATCGGGATATTCAATTTATTTACTTTCGACAATTACCTGTTACTGAGAGCTTTAACTTTTAAAAGTTTATATTGTTATCTGATATAACTGCCAAATGAGATAAATATCCAAAAGTGGATTTTGTTTTCTTTTATCTAGTATCGAGAAAGTTTAGTTCGACCCAGTCGTGCACTTTATTTCATTTACATGCCTGTAATCACTATGAAAAAAAGGAATAAAAAATAGTATTGTTCATCCCTGAAAATCAATCAAAACGCTCTGAATTTGTATCATGAATGCCTTTTAACATTATAATAATAAAACAATCACGTATTTTTAACTTTCGCTATTACGTAGTAAGAGAAATATATTGTATTCGTTCAAAATTTCGAACTGGAGATGTTAAGCTAAATTAATAAGCAATAGTATTGTTCAAACTAAGCATTGCAATATTTGGTAGGTAGGTAGGTACAGTTTGGTCTGCAACATTTTACAAAAACCGTTCTAACGATTTCGATCAAAATCCATATTATAGTTTAAATAAGTATCCTAAATAAGATCCTCCAATTATTTTTTTCTCAAAAAAATTCTAATAAATCGGTTTTTTAATTATTTCTCAAAATGATTACCCAAATCCCGATCTGTCTCCGTATACATATTTTTATAAAACTCAACACCGTACAGCGTACTGCCAATAAAAATGTAATGACAACTGCAAAAAACGCATTTTTTAGCAAATATTTCCCACTTCTTCTTTCTTTCAATCATAATTGATTATGGACCTTAAGATAATTCCAACCACTTGGAGAGTTACACAATCAAAAACTCCCACTTCATTTGCACCCCCACACACGTCCATCGGCATATTCGGTCTATAACTGCTAGTGGAAATTAAAAAACAAATCTCTAAAACCTTACATATAAATATCTATGTAAAGATATCGGACTAATACGAACTACACTTTGCTTTGAAGTCAAAATTCTTGTAAAGTGTAAGAGTTTTTAAAACTCTCTAGCCAGAACTTGCAACAGTTCAATTGCTTCAACTTATAAAAACTCGCATTGTTATTATTGATATGTAGGTATGCACTGCCCAAAAGCGAATTTTATTTAACAATATTCCTTTTTTATATTTTACAAACTGTTTCTTTTATCGAGCATTGCATAACGAAAACCCTAAAAATAATGTGAATGCATACCTACCCAAACAAGAAAATTAAAATTGTATCCCCTCCCCAGCCGAAATGTAAATAAATTGTTCATATCGCTTTAGATACTTTTTCAGCAAAACGAATCCCAAACTAAATCGGCTGCTCTTCCCAACAAAAACCATCATGCATTACATCACCGAATATTTCCTCACTGCACATCCCCCCGCGCCCTCGCCGGCGCACAATCATAAGGCATTGACAATACGAAAGAACGAAAGACGACATTTTTCCTTCCGCTTTCCTTTTACCTTGTATCCTTTCTTTCCTTACCCTTTAACCCACTGTTCAGTGTGGAATTAAATATACCTGCCCCATAAAGCATCACGCTGCGCACATGCCTTTCTGTGTGCGGTCATAATTCAACTAAAAGTAGCATTCATTGAAACAAAAAATCAACCACTTTTCGAATGAGGTGTGGTGGGTTTTTGTTTTCACCATCGATTTGTTGGACGATCTTTGTTGGACGAACGCAAAAAGTACATCATTTTTTTACATTGGCGTGAGACATCTGTATATTACTTATCTGTGGTGGCAGTTATATCAAATAGCAATATAAGTTTTTAAAAGGTAAAACTCTCATTAACAGGCAATTGTCGCAAATTCTATCTAGAGAGTTAAAAGCGCCTACTGTACTACAGTGTATTGAATTCATTTTTATTTTATTCATGTTAAAGCTCATTAAATTTTATTAAATATAGCCCTTGCAGATAGTGCTCACCAAATATGGTAGCATATATATTTAATATTTTATGCTAACAAAGTACCTTTTATGTGTATACTAAAAAACGTAAAACAATTATTCTCGTTATTTATTTATGTTTTTTATATCGTTTATTATATCGAAAAAAATACGTAAATGCCATCGGAAACAGACTACAATCTAAGATGATTTTTATTTAAATAGGTACGTTACTATGGTAATATGGTGGCGATAAATAGTAAATAATTCCCCTAAATAAATTTCTTAAAATTATTGCTTATTTTTAGGGGCAGGTAAATTGCATACCTTTAAGGGTAAATGATTCTCTCCAACAGGTTCTAATCTAAGATGATTAAATACGTTACTATGGAAACATGACGGCACCTAGGCCTACAATCTCCACTTTGTTTTAACTCTATATCTCCACAAATTCCGGAAAAAATTGGACAAGAGTAATTTATTTTTTCGTTTCGTTTCGCTTTTTTCTTTGCAACGCTTTGCGTTCGAAACAACTGGGAGCATTTAAATATAGTAAATACCACCTTATAGAGGACATCTGCAGGTTCCAGTTAGGCTATCTATTTACACGATAACTTAAAAGGTTTTTGAATAAATAGGCAAAATTTAAATAATTTCTTCGATTTTCACCTGGGTGAGTTGATATGCACTTCATTCTCAAATCAAACATACACGCAATATAATGACATCTCTTTTGACATTAGTTTACTCTTGCGACGGAGAGGGAGACAGACATAGGCAGTATTTTGTTTGGTTTGCTAGAAAAAAAGATATGTCAAATCAGTGATCACAGACTTTAGAAGCAGGTTATCCCACGGTTATACCAACAAAAATTCCTTCTATCCATCGCCAAAATTTGAAAAAATCCCACATATTTTAAAAAAAAGGTATTTCATTAAATTTACTCTTTTTTTATTATTAACAAATAAAATAGGCGTATTTTTATGAGCTTCGATTTCAGCAAAGCAAAGTAAAGTAGGATTTTCAGCACGCAATTACAACAACTATTGCGAGTCCCGAAGTGTCAAGTATAGCGTAGTTGTTGTTATTGAATTCTGAAAAACCTACTTTACTTTGCTTTGCTGAGATCGAAAAATGGCTGGTATGCAAACAACTTTATTTCGAAATGTTTGAACCGCAAACTGTTTTGCGATCTCGGTTTTGCCGCAGAAGAAAATGAATGCATTCATATACCTATTTTGAATGACTTTTTTCTAATCAAGAAAATGTTTAATTTGATCGTAGGTTGACTAATTTTTTTATTCTTAAAGCATTTTAAGAACAAAAATTTAACAAAAAGTACAATCCATATTTTTGTACTATGAGGTTTGAAAAATCCCTTTCACCCTTTTAACTTATTGCCGATCTGGTATCACTGTCAAATAAGACTAATGCGACGGGAGAGAGAGAAAGACAGAGGCAGTATTTTGTTTGGTTTTCCAAGAAAAAAAAAAAAGCCATAAAAGAAATGTCAAATATGTAGGAAAGGTTTGTTTATCTCTGTTTTGCTTTTCAAAAAAAGTATCTTCGTCTTGCTCTCTTGGTCAGTTCCTATGTCTCTCATTCATTCATAAATCCTGTACACACCTGGTACCGTAACGGTAATAAGAAGGGAAACGATTTATTCTATGTAGGGGTACGAACTACATACTTGCATGTGCAATGCAATCATAAACTATGCATGCACAATTAGTGATGTAAAATGATGAAATTGTAACTTTTAGGACTGAAGTGTAACTGCTGTTATGGAAATTCGTAGGTATATGAAGTTAAGTTAAATATGCCCGCATTCTTTTTACTACATATTTACTAAGCTCTTGATTTGAAAAACAAATATATTTCCTCCTTGGCCTTTAATTAAACGAAGTCAATATTTCGAAAACATTATTGGTGACATAACATTTAAAACCATAATTAAAAATACATCACATTGTTTTTGAAAACATAAGAATTCAGACTTTCAAAAGATAAAATAATAATAATAGTTAGCCCCACCTCAGGATTTATGCTTATTACTGCGCCTTGATCAATATCATTATTATGTGTGAAGTGTGAGTTCTTTCATAAAAGAAAACTTTCAATTTTAAAATTATGACATGCGTCATTTGTTAACAAATTCTGGGTTTCAATTCACTGAACATTTGTAATATTTCTATCAACTATCAACTGATACAATTGTATCCGCTTTTCAATCGCACTACAGCGGGTGAAGGTATGAAAGGTGTAGACACCAGGCCAATTTATATTTCATTTCATTTTATTCATCCATAAATCGCATTTTAAATTTAGATGGAATGTGGTGTGTGGGGGGCTTGGGATTGAAAGAGATAGGGTGTGAAATGTATACGGGACTGAATGAGAGTGATTTACATTTTACAATTTGAACTGAATACCTGTAACGGTAATAAGATGGAAGACAAATTATTTTATACAGTGGTAGGAAATATCTCTTATGCGCTAACTCAGGCGTTATGAGAAAAATATTTTTTTTTCGAAAAACATGCCCCCTACAAGATGTCATATTTCTTAGATGTTATTTTTCTATCAACTATTATGGGCCTGATATTCAACTCCAAACTTAACTGGAAACGGAATACTGAAGAAAGAATGAAGGAAGGACTTAATGCCTTTTATGCATGTAGGAAGACCTTTGGGAAAAACTGGGGCTTGCAACCGAACATTGTGCACTGGATGTACACCGCGATTGTGAGACCCATTCTTACCTACGGCTCAGTTGTTTGGTGGGAGGCGGTTAAAACCAAATCCCATCTTAAGAACCTGAACAAGGTGCAGAGAATTGCTTGTCTGGGAATAACAGGCGCAATTAAATCCACACCACAACTAGGTCTGGAAACGCTATTGAACCTGCAACCCATTGAGCTATTCACTAAGAACGTTGCAGCCAAAGCCGCTCTCAGATTAAGAGAGAACAAAACTTGGAAGCCTGGTTACTGCGGACACTCAAGCATACTTGAAATCTTCGATCGGAAGGGACTCACGTCACTCACCGATTACGAGAAACCCAGATATGACTTCGAGAAAAATTTTAGAATCACTATACCCAAAAGGCAGGACTGGAAATCACCCAGTACCATCATTAAAGGTATAGCCGTCTATACGAATGGTTCAAAAACAGAAAATGGAACAGGAGCCGCCATATTCTCAGAAAGGCTTGCTATTAGCCAGTCGTACCGACTGACCGATCACTGCAGTGTCTTCCAAGCTGAGATATGTGGCGACTTCAGCAAAACAATTTAACAACCAACTAACGACGCACAGATGTCGCACTCAACGCGAGAGGGATTTTGAAAACAAAACCAACGACGGCGTTCTTTTGATGTATTCCGATTAAAACCTTGATTGGTGTCTGACCAAATCTCTTGAAATAAAGTTATTTATTGTATCTGATTTTGATTATTATATATGGACGCAGGGTGTCCATAGTGGTGACCCCGACGTGATTTATATATCACAACAATATTATCCAAATCATCCAGTTTTTTTAGTGGCACAGCCAAATCAAAAATAACTTATCGTGCGTCGCAGTTTCTCTTGTTCATAGGACAAAATGCAGGACGACGGAGCACGAGACGCGATTGCAGGCACCTCCTCAGCCTACACACCACCCGCAGTTATTCCGTCTGCAGATGTATCCGACGCAGAAATTCTGGAGATAGCTGCACTAAAAAACTTGCGAATTCCAGTGTTCTGGAAGATAAATCCAGCGCTATGGTTCGTGCAGGTGGAGGCACAGTTCCACAACAACCGGATCATAACAGACAACAGCAAGTTCAACGCCATAATCGCGGCGCTGGATTCAGAGATACTAAACGAAGTATCGGATCTTGTGCAAAAGCCACCGGATAAGAACAAGTATCAGACATTTAAGACTCAAATCATTTCCAGATTTACGGAATCGAAGGAGAGGCAACTTAAAAGGCTTATGACGTCTCTTGAGCTGGGTGACAGGCGTCCATCAAGTCTCCTCAGGGAAATGCGAAGACTGGCAGGGCAAGATGTTCCTGACGATATGTTGTCGACCTTATGGATGGCAAGAATGCCTAGCCACGTACGTGGAATACTTTCTTCATGCCAGGGCATTGAACTCACTGCGCTGTCCGAAATCGCAGACAAAGTTGTCGACAATACATCTTCCCATGCCGTTTTCTCAACCGATGTCCGGGATGATGACCAAGAAACCCCACACGTCATCGCTACAAGTGACGTCAACCAACGCCTTAACACCATTGAGTCTACTCTGTCAACTCTTATGACCATGCTGCAATCGCTCAAAACCAGTAACAACCGTGGTAGGTCTCGACCACAGTCAAGAAACAACACCTCTGCATCTAGAGCAGTTACGCCTCAAGCTAACCTAAACTACTGTTTCTTCCACAAAAAATTCGGCGACAGGGCACGTAATTGCAAACCACCATGCAGCTACGTCAAACAACAAAACTAAGTCAGCTGTTGTCCACTCAGGCGGTCGACAACAGCCCACGAATCGATAAAGAATACCGCCTTTACGTTTTCGACAAAGAAACAAACCAAAAATTCTTACTCGATTCGGGATCAACGATCTGTGTTTTGCCCCGTGTCAAAGACTGCAAAAATAACAGGGGCGAAATCACACTTTTGGCAGCAAACAACTCACCAATCTACACCTACGGAGAAAAAATCCTCAAACTCAACCTTGGCCTCCGACGAGAAATTACTTGGCCTTTTGTCATCGCAGATGTCAAAACAGCAATAATTGGCGCGGACCTGCTCGCACATTACGGAATCATCATTGACTTGAAAGCCAGACGCATCGTCGACAAGATGACATCACTGACTGCGCCAGGCGAGATTGATACCACTGAAATGTCAAAACTCCTGACTATTAGTGGACCTGAACCTTACATCAATCTCGTTAACGACTTCATTCTGGCCACCAACAACAAACCTAATTCCAAGTTAAAAAACAACACCGTGCGGCACTGCATAATCACATCAGGCCAGCCAATTGCCGAACGACCACGACGACTCGCCGGTGACAAACTAAAACAAGCAAAGGCTGACTTTGAGGATTTTCAAAAAAAAGGATACTGTCGGTTGTCCAGCAGTCCCTGGGCAAGCCCAATTCATCTTGTCGAAAAAAAGACTGGAGGCTGGAGATGCTGCGGCGACTACCGTCGTTTAAATGCCAAAACACAACCAGACAGATATCCAATTCCCCATATAATGGACTTCACCGAACAACTTCTCAACAAAAAATGGTTCTCAATACTGGACTTGGATAAGGCCTACTACCAGATTCCTATGACACCTGAGGACGTTCAGAAAACTGCTGTTACCACGCCTTTTGGTTTGTTCGAGTTTGTCGTCATGCCATTCGGACTCAAAAACGCAACTCAGACCTTTCAAAGACACATGGACATGGTCTTGCGTGGATTTGACTTCGTTTTTTTGTTATGTGGACGACATCCTGATTGCTTCTGACTCAGAAGAGGAACATCGGCAACACGTTCGTCAAATCTTGCAGCGCCTTCAGGAGTATGGTCTTATCATCAACATCAAGAAATGCGTCTTTGGGAAGTCTGAGGTCACTTACCTCGGACACACAATCAACCAAGCTGGTTGCAGACCACCTGAAGCAAGAGTTGAAGCCATTTCCAATTACCCGAAGCCAACTGTCATCATGGAGCTACGTCGTTTTCTCGGAGTCATCAACTATTACCGCCGATACATACCAAATTGTGCTCACATCCAGGCACCGTTGAACGGACTCATCAATGACTCTAAGAAAAACGACAGACGACCCGTTTCCTGGACTCCTCAAGCGGAAGAAGCATTTGAGATCTGCAAAAATAGCATCAAGCAAGCAACATTGCTCACACATATTGATCCAAACGCTGCACTCGTCTTAACAACAGATGCTTCGGATGTCGCAGTTGGTGCCAAGCTGGAGCAAATACGGAACAACCAATATCAACCGATTGGCCTGTTTTCGTGCAAACTTTCTGGTGCACAGACTCGTTATAGCACTTACGATCGCGAATTGCTGGCGATATACCTCGCTATACGATTCTTTAAGCACATACTGGATGGTCGACATTTCGTCTTTCAAACGGACCACAAACCGCTCATATACGCATTTCAACAGCACTCGGACAAGGCACCACAGCGACGTTTGAGACAACTCGATTATATCTCTCAATATACAACCGACATTACGTACTTACCCGGCATAGACAACTCGGTAGCAGACGCGTTATCACGACCTAACGCAATAACCATGCCGATACAATTTGACCTACGAGAACTTCACCTATCGCAACTACTGGAAGAGGAACTTCAAACAATTCTGAAGCAGAACGATTCATCAATCGAGTTGAAGAAACTAACCATGGAACCCGAAATCAAAATATACTGCGACATTTCGAACAACACTATTCGGCCGTACATACCAGTGTCTCTGCGTCGGAAGGCCTTTGAATCTATCCACGGCCTTTCACACCCAAGCGGCAGAACAACCAGCCGGCAACTGAGACAAAAGTACATCTGGCCCAACATCAGAAAGGACGCGTTGGAGTGGTCACGCACCTGCATCCAATGCCAACGTTCGAAAGTACATAAGCACACCAGGCCACATCCCGACTCAATTGTAGTTCCAGAGCACCGTTTTCACCACGTCCACATCGACCTCATCGTCCTTCCACTCTGCAAAGGTAACAGGTATTGCCTTACGATGATCGACCGCTTCAGCAGATGGCCGGAAGCAGTACCCCTACCGGACATGTATGCGGACACAGTGGCTACGGCGTTTTATACACACTGGGTTGCTCGTTTTGGTTCTCCCACAACACTCACCACCGACCAAGGAACTCAATTTGAGTCAGCACTGTTCAACGCACTCATCAACATGATAGGGACGGTAAGAATGCGCACTTCGCCCTACCATCCAGCCTCAAATGGACTTGTCGAACGTTGGCATAGATCGCTAAAGGCTGCTTTGATGTGTCATGAAGATACCAACTGGGTTGATGCACTTCCGACTGTATTGTTGGGACTACGGACAGCGTACAAAGAGGATATTGGGGCCTCCGCAGCAGAGATGCTGTATGGAACAAATCTCAAAGTTCCTGGTGAGTTTTTCGTTAATGACAATTTCGTGTCTGATCCACAGATTTTCATCGAGAAGCACCGAGAAAACATGCGCAAATTCCGTCCGACAGCGACCGCAAACCACTCAAAGAACAAACTATTTGTTTCACCAGACCTGTTCAAGTGCTCTCACGTTTTCCTAAGATGCGATGCTGTTAAAAAACCATTGCAACAACCATACACTGGCCCGCATCCAATAATCCAACGAATTAGTGACCGGCTCTTCAAAATCAATGCAGATGGAAGAATTTTAAACATTTCGATTGAACGTCTAAAGCCAGCACACTTAAACGCAGATTTTCTCCAAACAATTCCTGAAAATAAAACAAAAACATATGGTCGACGAAAAGTCACATTTGACACATCGTAACTTCGTCACTGAAGGGGGAGTCATGTGGCGACTTCAGCAAAACAATTTAACAACCAACTAACGACGCACAGATGTCGCACTCAACGCGAGAGGGATTTTGAAAACAAAACCAACGACGGCGTTCTTTTGATGTATTCCGATTAAAACCTTGATTGGTGTCTGACCAAATCTCTTGAAATAAAGTTATTTATTGTATCTGATTTTGATTATTATATATGGACGCAGGGTGTCCATAGATATATGCGGTTAAAAAAGCAGCACAGACTATCTTATCGATGGGACTACCAGCAATGGAAATAACCATCTGTGTGGACAGTCAAGCAGCACTCAAAGCTATCGGCTCCAATCTTATTAATGCGAAATGTGTTACAGATTGCCTCGTGGCGCTCAGGGCTATACGTCATCACTCAATTCTACTCTGCTGGGTTCCGGGACACGTTGGGGTGGAAGGGAATGAAAAGGCGGACGAATTGGCCAGATACGGCTCTGATATGAACCCTCAACTTGCGGACGGAGGGGTGTTACCGCCTTTCAACACTGCTAAGACCTTTATTGAAGGCGTCATCACACAACTGGCTAAGGAACAATGGAGCAGCACCATCGGTTGCGTCATAACCCGAAGTCTGTGGCCTGTGATTGACACCAAAAGATCAAAGTTCCTAATCTCCCTTAACAGAAGCCAAATCCGGATGCTCGTCGGCATTTTAACCGGACACTGCATCATAGGAATCATGGCTAAAAGGCTAGGAGTTTTTGCAAATGACTTCTGCAGAAGCTGTATAGACGAGGAAGAAATAGAGTCCGTGGAACATCTCCTATGCCACTGCCCAGCTTTACAGGAACGCCGCTCATCCTGTATGGGAGCTAGGTTCTTCGAAAGTCTGGACGACTTGGCAGGGGTACCCCTATCAGACATAAAACTATTCCTCAACAGATCGAAGTGGTTTTGTTAGCCACATGTCCTTACATGTACAAACAGGGTATTCACAATGGGCCTTTCATGGCTTCTGGGTGAAATTTGCATCGGTTGCAAAACTGCCCTCCCAACCTAACCTAACTAACCTATTTATTTAAAATTTGGTGTTCGTTTGTCGATCTGTCCCGTTGATGATTTGGACGAGGTGGAAGATCTCGAAATGGATCGAGATCATGACGAGGTGATGAGTAATTTATTGAACTTATTATTTCTTCTACGTCAATTTATATGAACTGAACAATTATAGGCTAAAGGGCCTTGAGTGTGATATCTATGTTTTTAGAGTTTGATTATTGGTTGCATTTAGATGCTATCACAATGAGTTATGGAACATGATCTTTTAGGAGTTGATGTGAAAAGCAGATGGTGGGATACTAGCAATTTGGCAGATAGTACATGTATTCGTATAAATATGTTTGGCATTGCTGGTATGTGTCAAGTTTGAAGCTTTTTAGTTATGGTTTTATTTTAAAACAAATGAGAGTAGTAGAGTATTAAAGAGAAAAAGAGGCTGTGATCATGCCGTAGAAAAAAAAAGGCTGTGATCATGCCGTGGTAAGGCTGTGATCATGCCGTAGACAAAAAAAGGCTGTGATCATGCCGTAGAAAATAAAAGGCTGTGATCATGCCGTAGAAAATAATAGAGGCTGTGATCATGCCGTAGAAAAAAAAGAGGCTGTGATCATGCCGTAGACAACAAAAAAAAGGCTGTGATCATGCCGTAGAAAAAAAAGAGGCTGTGATCATGCCGTAGACAAAAAAAAGGCTGTGATCATGCCGTAGAAAATAAAAGGCTGTGATCATGCCGTGGTAAGGCTGTGATCATGCCGTAGAAAAAAAAATTGGCTGTGATCATGCCGTAGAAGAAAAAAAATGGCTGTGATCATGCCGTAGGGAAATGAGTAGGAAACGCTGTGAACAGCGATTTAAGTCAATCAGGAATTAATAAATATATAGACAGATAGATAGATATACAGGTATTTTCATTCACTGAGGGCAGTGAAGCGTCGGATGGCCGAACTGTTAACCAACAGTAGGCTCAAATTTACGTTCTTCCTATAAGGAGTGGTGAAATCCCGGCCACTCAGGTAGTATTTAGAATAGGTCCTGCACATGCAGCTCGACTGGGTGAAGTTGGTGGATAGAGTATATATATTCATTCCATATCGACGGTTACGGGCGCTCGGTCGAGTTCGCAAAGCGTGCCGAGGAGTTCGGGTAATAAACCAGGAGTTCGGGTAATAATAAGTTTCATGAAAAACATAGAAGATAACCCCCTGGTATCCCTAGACAAACATAATAGCCACCATTACGCATCTACCTACATTATCATTGCTCTAATTCTAACATTATTCTGCTACAAACAATACACAAAGTATAGGTTCAAACACGATTCCATTGCACCCAAAACCTCATCCGATACCAAGAAATATCCCGAAAGAATTAATGACATTGAAACTCCTACTATTGTACGTCAAAATTAATAAAACTTAAAGAAAAATAAAAATAAAAATATTTATGTGTGAATCATAAAAGTCAAATCAGTTTTAAATACCTAATTTTATAAAATTTTAAATATGGAAAAAAAATATATATAAATAAATACAATATCACATTGTCTAAAAGAAATTATATCAACAGAAAAAAATATATTATATCTATATATATAAAAGAAAGTGATGTTAGTTCCTACGCTTATAACTCAAGAACGACTGGATGGATTTCGATGATTCGCACCAATTAGGACTGTTCTCCAGCCTGTTTGAAAGAATAAAAAAAGAAAGGTCGGAAAATTCTTAACAGGTGGCGTTGAAGGCCCAAATTTCGTTTTTCATGGGGAAATGAACTCAAAAATAAATAAAAATGAATAGAAATCGAGTAGTGACATTTCAAATACAAAAAAAAACAAAAAATTATTTTAAAGACAATTGTTGTTGTCAATTATTTCAATTATTTTCCAAGCAAATATTTGTTGTCAACAATTTAATTTTTTTTTTAAATCAAGTAACTTTTTGAAATGGAGTAGATACTTTGATTTATTTGATGGTGTTTGAACCAATCATTTTTGTTTGACATGAATTTTCAGGATCCTTGCATTAGTATGTCTGAGAAAGTTGAAATGTAGTGCTGTTTGAGATGACGTGGACAATGATGACAGGCAACAGGAGTTTTTGAGCGTCTTGAGGTGTCACGTAGGGAGGGGTTATTACGAAAAATGAGTGAGTAACAATCATGGTGCTCTGCTCATTCGTGAGTAGGGTTATGGGGAGGGCAGCTCAAAGGTACCTACCATAACGCCTTGATACCGGTGTGGAGAGAAAAGAGAGAAGGCTTACCAACCAAGATGATAATTGAGGTTAGTTTTCTTCTTGGCTGTTAAAGTTACAAATATTTCATTTAGAGTTAGTCCTTTCCTTATATTCTTGCAATTTTAAAACCTTTCCATCAAAATTACAGACATGTAAAAGTATCCGACAGCCGTTCCATCAAAGTCAAAATTTAGATTCCTGTGTCTCTCTCTATACAGGTGGAAAGAAATATCTGTGCGTTAGTCGGGTGAAAACTAGAGAACGGCTCCACCGATTTGGATGATTTTTGTTTTGTGTTGTTCGTCTTGATTCAGGGATGGTTTAGGAAAAGAAAAGTCGGAAAATGCTAAACAGCTGGCATTGTAGGTACACATTTCGTTTTTCAGTTAAATTCAATTATCTTCTATAACATAGTACATAATACAATAACAATGAACTCCATGATGATATAACCCGATAATCACCGGGCTAATTCTTTTAATTCTTCTTTTGCTTTGTTCGCTGTATTGCTGTATATCAGGTTTAGGGTGTCTTAAAATATACTACTTTTGGGAAAGATAGGTCTCCGAAACAGCTGAACCGATATCAATGAAATTTTGTTAATGGATATGGTTGATAGCATACTCTTGGAGCCGATAGGTAGTGCCGTTGTCCACAAAAAATATGGTCCCTTGAAAAATAAAACTACCTACAGAGCTTTGAAATAAAATTGAATATGTATTATAAATCCTAAATATTTCTTGAGCGCGTAAGTTTTCGCCACTATAACTTATTGATATTTGTGGTAAAACAGATTTTCGTTTAATTTTTTTGCACTCGGGTACGAAGATATGCAATTATTAAATTCGCATAATATTACCTCCATTACCATTTGCATGACACTTCGTTCGTTTAGGTACTTTACTATCTCCTTTTGAGGGAAGGTTATGTGTTTACGTTTACGTTTCATCCTGCACTGGAACGCACTTTGATACATTATATAAAAAGTTACTGTTACGGAAACACGTCTGATCTGAAATATAGGAACAGCGCTTACACTATAAACAACAATTTCTACTTGGTTATTGACCCGATAAGTGGCGCTGTCGTCGAACTCCGAAAACAACCTACCTATTTCAAAGAAATTGTGTGCATGTGTATCTAAGGTGTGTTCAATCTTGAGAGATAAGGTAATTTTCGACCCGATAGGTGCTTTGTCGATCTGCGAAACCACACAACTGATTTCAATGAAATATTATGCATGTATAATGGCTGGCTGGTGCCCGTTTGAAAGATAGAATACCATCCTATAGGTGATACTTTGCAAAACATAACAAGTATAGGAAAACGGGTTGTAGCACCTTCCATTAAAAAATAAAATCAAACGCTATTTCTAGAGTTGTATAATTAAAATTATTAATAGAAATTGTCCAAATAAAGCACTTTGCGTAATGCGAGCGAGACCTAAAACGAAAGGTTCGGTCAAAGTCGGGTGGGTATAGCTACATATAAAAGAGACTGACGTACGTATGTGCACTCATAACTCGGGATTTTTATGATTTTTAGTTTAGATTCGAATTGGCCCAAGGAACGACATATGCTATACTTTTTGTCGAGTAAACAAAACGGATAGTATCACTTCCATTAGGAATAACAAAAATTATGTAAAATTTTGAATTTTTGTATTCTTTGAATGTTCCGGGCCTACCGCTACACAATTTGAAAAATGTCGGCCCATTTACAATTTTTTGGTGAAACCTCAATGCAGCGAAAGTTTGCGAATGATGAAACACATCGACATTACTATACTTCAGTTATTTCTATTGTATAACCATAAGTTTTGAATAAAGAATTTGAATTGAACGAATAACATAAAGTAGCATGAGCTTTGTGCATGCTTGAAATTATTATTTTCATTCCATTAACGAATTCGGGCGGAACAAAGTTCGCCGGGTCAGCTAGTATATAAATAAATCATGTATCTGGTTCAAACAAAAAAAAATGAAAAATGTAAGTTGAGGAAAAACTTGTTTAAGTACATAATTAAATTTGAAAGAAAATCTCTTGTGTATACTACATATACCTACTAATTTTGAAAAAAAAAAAACAAATGTTTGTTAAATTATTTAAGTTTTATACCTCATTGTAATAGAAAATACGAAAAAATTAATCATCAACTGACCTGTACCTTTACACTCACTACGAAAATTAACCTATTCAAGGTAGTAATTTTCTTTTTTTTTAGGGGGATGGGATGTAGTATCCACGCTACATATCCCACAGTATCCCAGCATATTATCTCCGTTTTCCCACAAAACTCCTTTCACAGCAACATCCATTATGCTATCTTTACCCTAAACTCTATCTTTCGTAATCCAATATGTCATACGTCCACATAAAATATCAAACAAATGACCTACAAATGTGTCGGCACTAGTTTACTATCGCGCCAATGCATTTCACTTGCGCAATCCACTTCAATTCCGTAAACACCAAAATGCAACCCTTGCATATTGGTACCTGCACTAGGTATACCTACCATTTTTATGATAGTATATTCTTTTAAGTATTTAGAATCCTCGTTGAAGAGGGAAGGTTATATGTTTTTTCCTTTTTTTTTTTTTTTTTTTTTCAGTTTGCCTGCAGCTTTCATGCTACGCGCATCGACACTTATACAATACCAGTCTGTTTTTTTGTTGGTGCCAAAATTTCAAAACGCGCGAGATCGCCCAATTTCGAGGACAACGTATTGTCCTCGGATAAAAAACTCAAATCTGCGCCTAAAATGGCTACCACTAAGAAGGATCCGAAGTTTAATAACTATTGGAGCCCCTTGCAATGTTTGCCAGATAGTGACAAGGAAAGTGTTGATATGGACGACCATGTGTTGCCTAACAGAAATATTCCAAAACTAGTTGTCCCCCCAATAAAATTGTTACAAAAGCCGTGTGAATATGTGCATAGCATAATGAATTCTTTAAAATTGTCTGATTACTCAATTAAAAAAATATCAATTGGCATTAAAATCATGTGTGATTCAATGGAAACGTATAAATCTGTGCTCGAAAAATTAAAAGTTGACAATTGTCAATACTTCACACACGATCTAAAAAGCGAAAAAGCTTTCAAGGTTGTTTTGTTTGGTTTAGGTGCACTTGACACTTCTGTATTAAAAAGTGAACTGATAAAACTTGGACTCAAATGCAAGGAAATTAAAATGGTTACGAAAAAGTATGAACACTACACAGATACTTTTTACATTGTTTTTCTAGAAAGTGGCTCAGTTAAAATTAATGAATTAAAAAAAAATGTTCGCTCCATCTTCCGTACGCAAGTAAATTGGAGCTTTCACCGAAAGCAGAAAAATAGATTGACGCAATGCCGAAACTGTCAAATGTTTGGACACGGTGAGAGAAATTGCCGAATCAAAACATATTGTTCGATTTGCGCTGGTTCTCACAAGACTGACGAATGTAGTAGCCCCAATGTGCTAAAATGCGCAAATTGCAATGGAAACCATAAGTCCACCGACATCGTATGCGAGAGCAGAAACAAGTATATGGAGATGAGGCAAAAAATTACTTCTAAATCTCGTCTCTCCGCACCACCCAAAAACAACTTTAATAACAACAACACACACGTTTCATTTCTCTCAATGGATGATTTCCCGGCCCTACCAAATCACACCGCTAGAAAGCGCGTGGGAATGGAAAACAATAGAATGTCTCGCCCTGATGCATGGGATTGTAATCTACCTGCCCCTGGCGCTGTACCAACTATTAACAACAACAACAATAATGCATTTAATGCAAACACCAGTGGTGAGTTGTTCACAGCGGACGAACTAAACTCAATAGTAATGGAGATGATAACGAAGCTAGGTTCCTGCAAAACTAAGTTTGATCAATTGAATGTTGTCGCACAATTAGTTACTAAGTTTTTGTATTCTCATGTCAAGTAACTCACTACATAATTATTTAAATATTATAACATGGAATGCCAGAGGCATTCGTAACAAACATGTTGAATTTGTAAACTTTTTTAAAAAAAAATAGTATTGATATAGCACTAGTCACGGAAACTTGGTTACAATCTCAAATTAAAATTTCCACTGCTGATTTTAAATGCTATCGAGTAGATAGAAATTATGGAAGAGGTGGCGGTGTAGCGATTCTTATAAGGCGATCAATTCAACATACGCTTCTACCTATTGTACAAACTCGATATGTGGAAAACGTAGGCATTGAAGTAAAATTAAGAAATCAGAAGATAGTAAAAATTTATTGCGTTTATTTTCCCGGTGGACGTTCATCAAATGAAAAAAGGTCTGGACTCAAAAGTGACCTTAGGAAACTCTTTAGTCTAAACACAGAATTTATAATTGGTGGTGACTTCAATTGTAGGCATAGAGAGTGGGGTTGCATTAGAGCGAATTCCTGGGGTAATGTACTGTCAAATCTTTGTTCAATTATGCCAATATCTGTTTTGTTTCCTCCTAGTCCTACGTACGTCCCTGCTAGCTCTCGGGGTTGTCCCTCTGTTATCGATTTATTCGTTACCAACATATCTAGTCATGTATCGCAGCTAATATCCATAAACGAACTGAGTTCTGATCATAATCCTGTTATTTGCCGGATTCTTTGGTCGGGTGAAACAAAAGTGCAATATTTTCTTGATTTGAAAAATGCAAATTGGGGAAGTTTTCGTAGGGAAGTGAAAAGGAAACTGCAAGACATAGATACAAATCTAGAAAACGTTTCAAATAAAGAAGATGTTGACACTATTATTCAAATATTTACAGACCATGTACTAAGTTCCGCTGATGCTAGTATTCCAAAAGTGGCTAAGAATTATTTTTCTATGAAAATTCCCGCTCACGTATTGGAACTTATTAAATTGAGAAACATACACAGAAGAAACTGGCAAAGATATAGGCAACCTATCTCCCGAAGCCAAATAACTCATCTCAATAAACTGATTTCTAAATATATTCAAAACCAAAGAAATGACGAGTGGAACAGTAAACTTTCTTTATTAGATAAAGCATCCAAGCCCTTTTGGAACATAGTAAAAATTGTAAAAAATAAAAACAGACAAATACCATGTCTTAAAAATTCTGTCAATACATACTTTTCAGACATTGATAAAGCCAATGTGCTTGGTGTAAATTTTGCAAATAACCACAATATATCGCAACATCTAGGAAATGTAAATACAAACAATGTTGTAAACAACGCTGTTCACGTTCTCAATGCAGTTGATCCTGAAACTCCACCGGATGCTTTTGTGACTGAAATAGATATCCAATTTTTCGTAGATAGTTTAAAAATACGAAAAGCAAGTGGCTCTGACAACATAAGGAATATTTACCTAAAGCAACTGCCTAAAATAGGAGTAAAATTTGTAGCATTTATTATAAATGCTTGCTTAAAAATTAAATATTTTCCAGATGCCTGGAAAATAGCTAAGGTAGTCCCTATTCCGAAAGCTGGGAAGCCCGCTGACAGTCCGGAAAGCTACAGGCCGATCAGCCTTTTAAGTAACTTGAGTAAAATATTTGAAAGGGTTTTAAAAGAAAAAATATTAAGGATTGTGGAAGACGGAAAGCTATATCCTGATGAGCAATTCGGGTTTAGGCGCCATCACAGCACTGCACATCAAGTTTTAAGAATATGTAACAGTATTAAAAGAAACCGTGCAATAGGAAAATCTACTGGCATGCTACTTCTTGATATCGAAAAAGCATTTGATTCAGTGTGGCACAATGGCCTTATTTATAAAATGATTCAATTCAATTTTCCCCTTTTTGTTTGCAAAATTGTTCAAAGTTTTTTGTCAAGTCGTTGTTTCAGGGTATATGTTAATGAAAGTGCTTCTACGTTAGTCAATTTTCATGCCGGTGTACCTCAGGGTTCTGTTCTCGGCCCAATTTTATATAATCTCTATACTTCAGATTTCCCAAGCTTGCCAGAATGTGAAGCTGCAATATACGCTGATGATACAGCTATATTCTCATCGCATGAGTTCGGTCTTAATATTGAGACGAATCTTAAAAATGCGTGTGAAATATTAATTAAATATTACAACAAATGGAAAATTAAGCTAAATGCGGATAAGATGCAAGCCATCTTTTTCACTAGAAAAAGGAAAGCTTGCTTCCTACCTGCAAATCAACTATTTTTAAATGGAAGGCTTGTGCCATGGCAGACTTCTGTAAAATATTTAGGAATTCATCTGGACAGTAAATTGACATTTAGAGAGCACACCACGCAGACTTTGAAAAAAAATAATATTGCTATTAAAATGTTATACCCATTTATTCACAGGAAATCGCTTTTATCAATAAACAATAAAATATTAATATTCAAGGTTATTTTCCAAGCAATTTTACTCTATGGATGCCAGGTTTGGGGTGGTTCTGCCGCATGCCATATAAAAAGGCTACAAATATCACAAAATAAGGTATTAAAAATTATGCTGAATCTGCCTCGGCACCATTCCACATCAAACATTCACAGTAGAACCAATGTTGAATTGATACACGATAGAATCCAAAAGCTTACGAATACATTTATGACCAGATGTGACTTCTCAGAAAATCCTCTAATAAATGAACTACATGTGCTGTATCATACTGTAACATAAATATATATTCTTCCGTTATTTGAAGTCCATTATTTGTTAATTAACTTGTTGGTATCCTTATTAATTATCTTATTTTTTTTTGTTTATTTTGTACATACCTACATGTATATATTTTTTGGTTTTTCTCTTTTTGTGCTTGTTTACAAGTTCTTTTCCTTTTGTCAACTAATTGATTTTATTTGTTATTTAATTTTATCTGTTAATTTATTTATTTGAAAATTTATTTATTTGCTAATATAGTTATTTGTTAATTTATTTATTTGTTAATTTATTTATTTGTTAATTTATTTATTTTGTAAACCTATTTATTTTGTAAATTTACTTATTTGATGATTTATTTACTTGTTAATTTATTTATTGTTTAATTTAGTTATTTCTTAATTTATTTATCTGTTAATTTATTTATTTGTGAATTTATTCGTTAAATTATTGATTTGTTATATTATCTTTTCCTAAATTTTAAATAACGTCTTTCTTATTTTATTTATTGATTTATTTATTTATTTTATTTATTTATTTATTATTACTTTTTTTTTTTTTTTTTCTCTCTTAAATTGTGGGTTTTCTGGTTGTTTCCCACAAAAATAAAAATTGTATATATAACATAGAAATAAATTAAGCCATTAAATAATGTTTCAGTAGAAAGATACCTAAAGTGTTCATATCTCTGTATTGTAAATTGTGCGGCAACAAGCTTATGTAATTTATAAACCAAATAAATATCTATCTATCTATCTATCTATCTTTTCCTTTTTTTTGTTGAATCGGTATTTTTATTTGTGTGTACCAACTTACAAACACATGAAAACAAATTTGACAGCTCACTAACAAGGCGGAAATTCGGTCACAGATCGGTTACAAGTCATACCCAAAATCCATTATGTGTGTTTCCCGAAATAGTAATTCAAAGAGCTTAAACTGCTTCCCCACTTTGGTCAGCGTTCTGTCCTGCACTGGATACATTAAGCACTTTGATAAATTATACACATATTACTGTTACGGTAACATGTCTGAAATATAGAAACAGCGCTTACATTGTAACTAACAATTTCTACTTGGGAAGGTGGATTCTTTTTCGTGGAACTGGCAAAGCCTTTCTTATTTCGCTAATTCTCGCTGAAATACGATTAAATAATGGCATCGCATTGACCGTTGCATCATCTGACATTGCAGCAAGTTTATTGGAGGCAGCTCATTCAATATTTAAGATGCCTCTTAACATTTAAAACAACCCAGACGCAGTTTGCAACATAAAAAAACAATCGTCAATCGTCAAAAAATGAATGAACAACGTTATCGAAGCCATTATTTTAAATCGCAAATTCCGGGGTGCAAGTATATTACTTCCACGAATCCCTTCCCTATTATACCCACAGATTGGCATTTGCAACGACTGTCAATAAGTCTCAATTCCGAACAATGCCTGTTAGATTTGAGCACACCACACCATTTTTTTTACACAGCAATTATACGTGGCATGCTCTCGAGTGGGCAAACCATTCAGTTTGTTTGTGTTGGCTAAAGATGGAATGACAAAAAATATTGTACACTCCATTTCACTAAGACATTAATATTGTTGATTAATATTTTCAGAATTCGTTGCATATATAATTTAAAAAATAATTTTCATACTCTAGAAATAATTCATATAATGATAAAACAACGTTCGCTGGGTCAGCTAGTATGTATATGTATATACATTTCTTCAGACTTATTAGTAGCTAATATGTAAAGAAAAGGATACATCTAAAAAATAAATATGTGTAAAAAATTAAAAAAAAAGTTATTCGAAAAAATTTATGTAATTTTATTTTTTCCAAAGTCTCTTTTGGAATTTTTACAAAAAGTAAATTTTGAAAATGTTTATGATTATATTACTCTTCGAATATGAGAAAAACGAAAGAGAGCAAAATAAGATTCTGTTTCAGTAACTCTCGTTTTTCTCTTATTCGCCGAGAAACTTAAAGTAAAACAAGACTTTGTTTCTGAGAATTAAAGAAAATACAAGTTATCATTTGCAGCGCCTTGTGGGCACCTACGTGAAGTTAGTCCGCACTTTTTCTAGAATGAAAAACGTGAATTGCAGTTCGATAGACATTCGTTTGTAGTTGTTTGTAGTGAAATTTTTTTCGTTTGTAGTTCAACCGTTAGAAAGTTAGAAGCATTAGAACAAAATTTCAGCCCGCACTTTTGGCTTTTTGAAATAAAAACTAGCCAGTTGCATTCGAAATCGTTTGTAGTTGTTTGTGATCCACACAAAAAAACACTTTTCAAATATTTTGTAATTTATATTTAATTCAGGACAACGTCCAACACTAGACTGAATGTCCGCCAAAAATCTTACGAGCTAAACTTATTCTAATGAACTTTCTAGAATACAAAATGTGAATATGTAACACAAGCAGAATCAAAGAAAATAGCGTTACGCACGACACACAAACAACCAAATGCAGCCACATATCATTGATGCACCTCTTTCTTTCTTTCTTTCTTCAAATAATAGCGTTATTAGGTGGCTTAGCAACAGAGTTGGCTTGGGATGATGTTCAGCTTGGTTTGGACTCTTGCTGACATAATTCGCTGATAACGCGTGTACATGTTGTTCATCACACATATTTGTATTTGTAGAAGAGAGAAAAAGAAGCTGCAATACGACGTATATGACTCCTCCCATCGAAGACTTGACAATACGTATTGAAAAGACGTACTTGACAAGGAAATTATGACGGATGAACTCCCATTGCATTCTGCAAATAAAGTTTGATTAACATCTAGATAATGATGGAATCGATGAACCCAGATTTCCTGTGTTTTGCTGCTGGTAGCAAATGCATTTGGTTACTGTGTCGTATACGTAATTTCATTTTCATACATATTTGCGATATCTTATTGTTATGATACATTTTTATTTACATTAATTGTTTTTTTTGTTTTTGTTTTTCTTTTTATTTTGTAATTAAACAAGTAGTATATTAAAGCTATTTTTTTTTGTTAGATATTAATTATTATTTTTTTTTTGTAATTTAAATACTTTTAATAATAGATATAGCATACTTTAAATTTTTGGAAAATTTAAAGGCTGATAACATACAACTTTGTTATTTGTACAATAATTAACTGTATTATAAGTCATTAAATAATAGGTTTTTTAAGACAAAAAATTAAAATTAAATTATATGAACAAAAGGAAACTGAAAGTTTGATCCATATCTAATCTTTGTTTAATTTTCTCCTGTACGAGTAATCTCTACCTGTTGATTTTCGATCAAACTTTACATCTTTGATTGAATTCTGATATTTATATTTTCTTTTAATAATTTGCCTATCGCGTTTGAATCCATTTACGTCTGTGAAATATGTTTTACCCTTTTTTTGAAAATCTTTAATAATGTAACGTGGTAAATGTTTAATATTATGAAATCCTAAATTTTTTACTAGTTCCCTATCACGAAAATCTGAAGGTTGAGTTCTTGTTGTATTAAGCTTGTTTATTCGATTTTCCTTTTCTAATTGCACTCGTCTTTTCAGTCTTTCCCACTCTGAAGTATCAAGAGTAGAATGTAAAAGATCGATTGGTTTGTATTTTGTACTAGAGTGGACAGTGTCATTATATATTTGCACCGCCTTAAAAACAAGAGTTTTGTCATTGACATCTTTATTATCTTTGCTAAGTTTTAATAATCTAATATGTTCATTTAGTGTTGAATGAAAACGTTCTATAACTGAATTTCCGGTATGGGTATTAGGAGATGTAAAATGGTGTAGAATATGCTCATGATTTAAAAAGTTTTTAATGTAGGCTGTATTGAATTCATTGTCTGCTACTATTTTGTATGGTTTTCCTAAGGTTGAAAATCT
The DNA here is from genome assembly GCA_949126925.1 of Cheilosia vernalis. NCBI lineage: Eukaryota > Metazoa > Arthropoda > Insecta > Diptera > Syrphidae > Cheilosia > Cheilosia vernalis. Next base: position 51,814,452 of record OX421358.1, read on the forward strand.
TTGCTGTAAAATGTCTACTATCGTTATTGAATTCCTGTCTGTAATAGCGTGGATAGATACATGTTTCGTAAGTTTATCAATGCAGGTAAGAAACATGTTATTTTTATTAAAAAACCAAATATCTATGTGCACGATTTCATTTGGATAATTAGGAGTTTCAGAAATCATATAATTTGGTTTGATCGGATGACGGTCATATTTGCACATGTTGCAAATAATGCAATTGTATATGTATTTATAAATTTCCAGCTTAAGATTCGGGAAATAGAACTTATGTTTTATCTCTAAATACATTTCATCTATGCCTCTGTGATTTTTATCGAGATGTGTCTTCTCAATTAATTCTAGCAGTTTTTCTTTACATGTTATATCCGCTAGCATTTTTGTACACCTAAGTACTTTCATGCATGGTGAATTTGAAAAGTACTTAACTATAGTCTTTTGTCCTGTACGTAGGCGACGTGCAGAAATAAGATGTTCTGTACGTAGATGACGTGCAGAAATATGTTGCTGGAGAAGGCGTCTCAGCATAAAGTGAATTGATGATTCACTTAAAGAGCGTCGGATTAAAACACTGGAACGTTCGGTAAACGTTATAAAAGTATTTATTGTTGCGTTTAATTCAAACTGACAAATTCGAATGAATGTTAAAATTCTATAAAATGTTCATAGGAAACCTCGGTCTTGTTATATACCACAATCAGCTGTGGTTCTTAGATGGTCATTGCCCTTGACCGTGAAAGGTTTCCCTTTTGGTATTGGTAATAAATAATAATGAATGCAATTGTATTGTGTAGATTTTGCATTCAACTACCCATCGACTACCACATCTTAGTTTATACCATTTCAACTCTTGCTCATGTGCAAGAGTGAGATGGCGAGATGCTTTGGCATGAACTGCTCCCACACCGCTTCGTAAGTGGGATTAGTTCCGATGCAGTATGCAGATCGCCTATACGTGCTTGGCATGCTGAGTGAGGAGACCGACTGTGCAGTGTACATGCATTGGGTGGTTCTGCATTTGACATTTCGACCTTATTGTTTCGCGTTGTTTTCCTTCGTCGGTGGTTTAATTTGTGGCTTCGGGTTTGTGCTGTGCATTTTGTAATTTGCAGATGTTTTCTGTAGTGATCCGCGTTTCGTTTGGTCGGTGCATTTCTTCTAGTGATTGTGAACATTGTTGTGACATCATATTAAGTTAATATCATGTTCCAATCACTAGTCTCATGTGCGACCAAAACCTCCAGCGATCTTTTTCGTCCTCGTGTCCCTGTTGTGTTTTTTGTTAATTTTTGGTGGGAACCAACATGCTCCCGGCCTCCGGGTCTGGTGTTTGGTGATGTCTGGGATTGGTGGTTCTTCTCCTTGGTGATTTGCTTCTGTGTCCTTGATTCTGTTTGCTGGGTCCTCTCAGCCACATTGTCTCATCCATGTTTGAGGTTAGGTGCATGTGTCCATGAAACATACAAAAAAATGCATTAGTGTTTTTGTTAATGAAATGCAAAGTGGTAAAAAAAAATGCAAGGAAGTTTAATTGCACTAAGTGTATGATGTCCTATAGTGATGCCTAACCAGAGAGGGTATTTATAAGGTGAGTTGATCTTTTTGGTTTTTTGGGGTGATTTCACTTGAGATTATGTAGATATATTTCAGTTCAGGGGTAGTTTTTTTGTGTTTGTTGTTTAGAGTTAATTGTTATGGGGTGAGTTTATTATTGTGTTTGGGTTTAACTTTTATCAATTCGATATTGGTAAAGGGGATAATTTTGCGATTGGTGGCTTGAGAATCGAATTTTGTGTTTTAATGGTCACCACGCGCGTTAGACCGTCCGACCCCGGGTGTAGATCGATGACTCGCGCGAGTAGCCATTCGGATGGGGGGAGGTTGTCTTCCTTGACGAGGACAATGTCTCCCACTCTTATATTAGGTTGCTGCTGCAACCACTTTGGACGCTGTTGAAGCAAGTGAAGGTAGCTTGTACTCCACTGCTTCCAAAATTCCTGCGTAATTCGCTGCAGATATCTCCATCTGTCCAGATTGTCGATCTTCCTTTCTGCCAAGTTCCTGTCTGGCAATGCACGCAGTGGTGCTCCAATTAGGAAGTGTCCGGGAGTCAATACATTTAGATCGTTGGGGTCTGACGTCATTGGACACAGTGGTCGAGAATTGAGGCATGCTTCGATTTGTGTCAGCAATGTCGCGTATTCCTCGAAGGTTAGTTTCGATGATCCAATTGTTCTTTTTAAGTGGTGTTTTATTGATTTGACACCAGCCTCCCACAGCCCTCCGAAGTGTGGTGATGATGGTGGGTTGAAGTGCCACGTCGTTTGGTACGATGCCAGGTTTGCGGCTACTTCTGCTGACCATTCAGCCGTGATAAATTTGCTGTCTCTTCGCAGCTCGTTGTATGCTCCCTTGAAATTGGTGCCACAGTCGCTAAACATATTGGCACAGTTTCCTCGTCTGGCAACAAATCGTTTGAATGCTGCAATGAATGCCGCTGCACTCAAGTCGCTGACCAGCTCAATGTGAATTGCCTTTGTTGCAAGACAAATGAAAACGGCTATGTAGCCCTTGCTTATTCTGTTGCATCTGCCCTTCCACATTTTGATTTCCACAGGTCCAGCATAGTCAACACCTGTGTTTGAAAAGGGCCTTGAAATTGATACCCTCGCCAATGGAAGGCTTCCCATTAGCTGCTCCTGCATTTTTGCGTTATAGCGGTGGCACCGAACACATTTGTGAATTGTCGTCTTAACAAGTCTTTTTAGGTTTGTTATCCAATACATGTTCCGTATATCGGCCATTATCATTTGTTGGCCACCATGAAGGGTTCTCTGATGCGTGTCTGTTACCAGTAATTTTGAAAAGTGGTGATTTTCTTTGAGTATTATTGGGTGACGTTGATCGAATGGGAGTGGTGAATTCGAAAGTCTGCCCCCTACCCGAAGAATACCTCTCTCGTCGAGAAATAGGTTGAGGCTTCGAATTGAGCTTGTCTTAGGTATAGCCCGTTTTTCTTTCAGCGCTTCAATTTCCTCTTTAAATAGTTCTCCTTGTACTACTTTGATGAGCTGAAAGTGAGTTGACCTCAGTTCATCTGCAGTGATAGGGTGTGTGTCCAGTGGCCTGCTTGCTTGGATGTCTCTTAAGTTGTCGAGATATCGTCGCCAAATCGCTGTAGTCCGCACTAGACGTTTTAAGGTGGAGAAGGTTTGGAAAAAGTCGTTGTCCGTTATGTTGAATAGACATTGCTTTGCCTCCCTTTTTGTTTCCTCGACTGTTGATGGAGGATTTGTTGTTGGTTGATCGCATGGCAAGAAACCTTGTAGAAAGTGTGGGCCATTCCACCACAGTTGGCTCTCGATTAATTCTTCGGGGGAAAGTCCTCGAGAACCAATATCCGCCGGGTTGTCCTTACTGCCTACGTGACGCCAGATAGCCACGTTTGTTAGCGATTGAATTTCTGTGACTCTATTGGCTACAAAGGTTGTGCGAATGGCTGGACTGCCTTTTATCCACGCCAAGGCTATCATGGAATCGGACCATGCAAACATCTCCACCTGTTCGAATTGCATGGCCCTTGCCATTCTATGTAAAAGCTTTGCAAGTAATAGTGCCGCACAGAGCTCCAGTCTCGGCAAAGATATGCTTTTCACTGGGGCCACTCTTGTTTTTGACGACAGCAAGTGAATTATTTCCTGCCTTCTTGATGTGACTCGTGCGTATATTACTGCCGCGTATGCTTTCTCCGATGCGTCACTGAAGCCGTGTAATTGGATCTGCGATGTTCCATCACTTGTAATCCACCTTGGGATCTCTAATTTCTCCAGTTTGTGAAGCCCAGTCCGAAGTTCTGTCCACAGTCCTTCTATTTCTGGCATTATGTGGGAATCCCAGGATAGTTCTTTGATCCAAAGCTGTTGCAAAATCAACTTTGCCTTGATTATGCATGGGGAGATCCATCCTAGAGGATCAAACAGGCGTGCGATATCGGCCAGTACGGATCTCTTTGTGTGCTTGGTCGCAGCAGGTATGTTAATTCTGAATGTAAAAGTGTCCCTTGCAGGATGCCATTGGATGCCCAACATCTTAATCGCATCCTGGGAGTCAAATTGTAATGGAAGATTCACTTCTCTTTCCCTTTCAGGTACTCCTTCTAAAATTGTGGGCGAGTTGCTGGCCCACTTGCGCAACGGAAATCCAGCTGAGTTCAATGCCGATGACACATCAGTTTGCATCTTTATGGCCTCTTCTTCGTTGTCAGCTCCATATATGAAGTCATCGATGTAGAACCCTTCGCTGATTGCCTTTGTTACCTGCGGCTGGCTACTTTCGATGTCTATTGCTAGCTGTTGCAAGGTTCGTACGGCTAAGTATGGGGCTGATCATCTTGTGACATCCATATCTGTCGGTACATCATGCTGATATCCGCTGCAACTGCTACCTTGAATTTTCTCCACTGTGCTATCAGGTCAATTATGTCCACCTGAAGCCGTGGGCCAACCATAAGGAATTCATTGAGTGATACTCCCTTAGATGTTCTGCATGAAGCGTCGAATACAACTCGTAATTTGGTTGTTGAGCTCGATTTCTTAAACACCGCATGGTGAGGAAGGAAGTAATGTTTACCCTCCCGTTCGACATCTGTTGACACTTCCTTCATGTGCCCTAGGGTAACGTATTCATTCATGCACGATGTGTATGATTGGCGAAGCTTTTCGTTAGCGTTTAGGCGTTTTTCAATTTGAAAAAATCTTGCCAATGCTGCTCCTTTCGAGTTGCCAAGGTTGGGTCGAATACCTTCCTTGAACGGTAAACGTACTTCATATCTACCATCATCTTTTCGAATTGTGGTGTTTTGATAGTGTAATTGACACTTTTCTTCTTCTTGTGTTAGTTTGCGTGCCTCCATATCCTCCTCTATCTCCCAAACTTTTCTAAGCTGTACATCCAATGTGGTGTGGTGGCTTCGAACTGTTACCGAAGTCACTTTAGGATTGGTGCTTGAAGCTCCAGTTAAGATCCATCCCAGTTCTGTATTTTGTGCGACTGGGGATCTATTTTGCCCTGGAATCAGCCCTTCGCGAATGATCGCCGCATAAACATCGCCACCTAAAAGCATGTCAATCTTTCCAGGACGATTGTAGGATGGGTCTGCCAATGGCAAATTCAACAAATGATTCCACGAAGATGTACAAACGTGGTGTGTTGGCATCATTGAAGTCAATTGGGAAAAGACAAACGCTCTAACATCAAGACAGAAATGGGGATTGGTTAGTGAAAACAGAGTTAGGTCGACAATAGAATTGGACGTGCCCGTTGAACTTTGTCCTAATCCCTTAATATCCGCATATGCTCTTTGCTTTCGTAAGTTAAGCAGCTAAAAAACATTTTCTGTTACGAATGTGGCTTCTGAGCCAGGATCTATTAATGCCCTAAGTACGTGTTGGCTACCATTTGAAGATACAACCTTAACTAACGATGTTGCTAGCAAGACCTTTGATCTCATTTGGTTTAGGTATAAGTTAATGTTGTTTGATGTTGACGCAACATTCTGGTCAATGTTCCGCCCATTTTGGAAACTACTCTGATTCGTGGCCTGAGTGTGGTTGGGTAATTGCGTGTAGCTTTGTGTTGGTACGCCATTTACTTCATTGTTGCTCCACCCGCTTGGAGGAATGAACTGATTCGCGTTTTGAATCAAGTGAGTATTGTACTCTGTATGATTCTGTCCTTGAGAGGATGAAGCATGTGGGTAATGGTTGGCGTTGTTACCACTATAAGGCCTTTGAGTTTCAAAGTGTAAAAGCGTGTGGTGCTTTTGACCACATTTTTGGCAGCGATTGCCGCTCTTGCAGTGTGACGAATGGTGATCGTACCCTAAGCAGTTTGAGCAGACAGCGTTTGCCTTTACTGCTTCAGCTCTAGCTTTCACTTCCATTTTTAAAAAAATGTTTGCATTGTCGTATTCCATGCGACGCCTTGCAAAGCCGACAAAGGAATTTCTTTGTCTCATGTGACTGCTTGACATGATAAGCCGTTGGTGATGATTTTTTGAATGTTTTTGGAGCCTCATTTGCCTCCATGATATTTTCGAGGGAGCTAAATCTTCCCTCAATAAATTTGATGAAGGTTTTCCACTCTGGGAGGAGTTTAGAACTACCCAGTTTCTCTTCCCAGTCCTTTTGTGTCTGGAGAGGAAGTTTATGGTAAACCACATATATGAGAATGGCATCCCAAGCTTCCACGGCCATTCCCAGATTCGATAGTGCATGAATACAGTTTGTGCTTGTATCATGCAAGCATTTTAATGCATCAGCGGTTTCATGAATTATTTTTGATTGTTCCATAAAGACCCTTAATTGTTTGTTAACCAATTTGCGTTTGTTTTGGTAACGCTCCTTTAAAATTTCCCATGCCGCAGCATAGTTTTTTCCATCCGCATCAACTAATAAATGCTGAATTAATAACGCAGCACTATCAGTGACATGAGTTTTCAGGAATTGAAGTTTCTGTATGTCGGATGAATCAACATTCTGATCTACCATACTTTCGAACAGATTATGAAACTCATACCATTCTTCTAACAAGCCCGAGAATTTCTTGATTTGAATTGGTGGCAACCGAATGTCACACACCGAAGTCTTTGAAGTGTTTAACCGCGACATTTCTAAGTTTACATTTGTATCTTTGGCAAATTGGTCGTAGAGATCAGTAAGCATCCCCGTGAAAGCAAAATATGTGTGCTTAATTTTCAAAAAAGTTTCAGCTTCAAGGTACGCGTCTTTCAGGGGATCAGGCACATGACTAACGATCGACTCATGATCCTTTTTTGCGCGTTTGAAGTATTCATCACTGTCCGTTATACACGCATTTATGTATCCCTTTGACTTTCGCGCCTCGATTTCTCTTTTGAATTCTTCGAAATCGCTTTCGAGTTCTTTCAAAATAAGTTCTTGCCGTTCGATTTGCTTATTGAGCTTAGACATTATCACTTCACTTAGATATGGACGTTAGTTTGGTGTTTAAATCCGAGAAACTTTTTGATTATAGTTTTGTATACTAACTAAGTATATGAGTTTATATATTTGTAATATATCTTTAAATGAGTATGCAACAAAAGGTGTAAAAAACAAAAGGAATAATATTCCTACCTTATTGTGCTTTTGCAACTGCAACTTCAGTAATTTAAACTCTCAGTTACAGTTGCAGAAGGCTTTGCGTTGCACAGTTCCTTGCTGTGATTGCTGAAGTTCACCGTTGTGTCACTTGAGGATCGCTGTACCGCTTTGCGTTGCACAGTTGCTTGCTGTGATTGCTGAATTTGACCGTTGTGTCACTTGCGGATCGTTGTACCGCTTTGCGTTGCACAGTTCCTTGCTGTGATAGGATACAGTTCCTTGCTGTGATAGGATACGGATGCTGACTTCGACTCGTTGTATTTGTGACGAAACGTTCATGAAAAATATATATACATATATACAAATTGCAAAAAAAAGGCTATAATTAGGAACAATATTCCTACCTTGATTTGCTTTTGCAACTGCAACTTCAGTAATTTAAACTCTCAGTTACAGTTGCAGAAGGCTTTTGCGTTGCACAGCTCCTTGCTGTGATTGCTGCCCGTTTTTTTTTTTTTTCGCTTTCAGACCGCTTTGTCCGTTGGATACGGGATTGATGTTGTCGTTGGGTACTGTGGCCGATAGACAGTCCGTCGATGATCGGGTTGCTTTTTTCTCGCACTATTCCACAGTACACTTTAAATGTTCTTTTTTATTTTTATTTTTCACTTTGTCTAGTCACTTTTACTTAAATGCACTTTGTGTTTAAAATGCGCGGTTTCTTTTCAAAGGACTCGAAGGACCATGTCCGTTACGTAGGCGACGTGCAGAAATAAGATGTTCTGTACGTAGATGACGTGCAGAAATATGTTGCTGGAGAAGGCGTCTCAGCATAAAGTGAATTGATGATTCACTTAAAGAGCGTCGGATTAAAACACTGGAACGTTCGGTAAACGTTATAAAAGTATTTATTGTTGCGTTTAATTCAAACTGACAAATTCGAATGAATGTTAAAATTCTATAAAATGTTCATAGGAAACCTCGGTCTTGTTATATACCACAATCAGCTGTGGTTCTTAGATGGTCATTGCCCTTGACCGTGAAAGGTTTCCCTTTTGGTATTGGTAATAAATAATAATGAATGCAATTGTATTGTGTAGATTTTGCATTCAACTACCCATCGACTACCACATCTTAGTTTATACCATTTCAACTCTTGCTCATGTGCAAGAGTGAGATGGCGAGATGCTTTGGCATGAACTGCTCCCACACCGCTTCGTAAGTGGGACTAGTTCCGATGCAGTATGCAGATCGCCTATACGTGCTTGGCATGCTGAGTGAGGAGACCGACTGTGCAGTGTACATGCATTGGGTGGTTCTGCATTTGACATTTCGACCTTATTGTTTCGCGTTGTTTTCCTTCGTCGGTGGTTTAATTTGTGGCTTCGGGTTTGTGCTGTGCATTTTGTAATTTGCAGATGTTTTCTGTAGTGATCCGCGTTTCGTTTGGTCGGTGCATTTCTTCTAGTGATTGTGAACATTGTTGTGACATATTAAGTTAATATCATGTTCCAATCACTAGTCTCATGTGCGACCAAAACCTCCAGCGATCTTCTTCGTCCTCGTGTCCCTGTTGTGTTTTTTGTTAATTTTTGGTGGGAACCAACAGAATTCAATAAATATGCCATCATCTTTACAGAATACTCCTATTGTCCCTTTGATTGGTAAAAGAACTTTCAAAATGTCTAACACAAAGTTTTCACAGTACTCTGATAATAAGATAATTGACCTTCTTTTCTTTTGGTACATAAGTTTATTTATGTATGAATTCGAGTTACTTCTTTCTAATATTATCTGATGTTTATATATTTTTAAAGGCCTTTCGGTGATATAAATATGATCATCCAAATTTTCGAATCCACTATGAATGGTAGCTAAATCAGATCTACTATCTTCTGCATCAATATGATTAACTTCTAAACGACTCAAGAAGTCAGCAACTTTATTTTCTTTTCCTTTGATATAATCTATATCAAAATCAAATTCATTAAGTTTTATTTTCCATCGCTGGAGCTTCATATTGGGTTCCTTTAGCGTATTTAGCCACACTAAGGGACGATGATCGGTTTGTACCTTAAATTTGCGTCCGAATAAGTATGGTCTGAAATATTTCGTTGCCCAAACTATGCAGAGGAGTTCTTTTTCGACGGTGCTTTAATGAACCTCGTGACGATTTAAAGTTCTAGAACAAAAAGCGATCGGATGGTTATTTTGGGAAAGAACTGCTCCCAAAGCCGCATTGCTCGCATCTGTCGTTAGTGTAAATGTTTTCGAAAAATCTGGGTATGCTAAGACAGGGCAAGTACATATAAGATCTTTCAGTTTCCTAAAAGACTCAATATACTGTCCGTCATTTACGTTTATTTTCGAACCTTTTTTTAAATACTTTGTCATAGGAAGAGCAACTTTTGAATAATCCCTAATGAACTTTCTGTAAAACCCCGTAACTTCCAAAAAGGATTTAATTTGCTTTGTTGTACGGGGTAGTTGAATGTTTTTAATAACTTCAATTTTATTATGATTAGGCTTAATGCCATCCGTTGAAATTATATGACCCAGATACTCTGTATGACGCTTTAAGAAACTACACTTGTCTATTTGAACCTTCAAGTTATACTCATTTAATCTGTTAAATATTTTGTTCAGAGATTCAATATGTTCTTGAAGAGAGGTGGAAAAAATTAGTATATCATCCAGATATACCACGCATATTTTATTAATAAAAGCGGATAGGACTTCATTCATCATCCTTTGAAATGATGCTGGTGCATTTTTTAAGCCAAATGGCATGCGAGTAAACTCGTGATGTCCACTTGACGTTGAAAATGCGGTTTTATGCCTATCCTCTCTACAAATTGGAATTTGGTGAAATCCTTTTGCAAGGTCTAGAACTGAAAAGTACTGAGCATTTCCTAGCTTTGACAGGATATCTTCTATAATAGGAATAGGAAACTTATCTTCTGTGGTAACGTCATTCAATTTCCTGTAGTCAATTACAATGCGCCATTTTTGCTGTCCTGCATTATCCGCCTTTTTAGGGACAATCCAAATGGGGGCATTGTAAGGACTGGTGGAATTTTTTATAATACCCGAACTAAGCATACTCGAAATCTGTTCGCTAACCTCATTTTTAAGAGCCTCAGGATACCTATAAGCCTTGGAAAATATAGGAATATCATTTTTAGTAGGAATTCTATGGCTGTACCTAACGACGGAAGAAAGGTTATCGCCGTCGATATAAAAAACTTGTTTATATTTTGTTAAAGTCGCAATCAATGAATTCATTTCCTCTTTGCTAAGATTTTCTAATTTAAGTCTGTCTATAATGGTAGCCATATTTGTTTTTTCAAATTCAATATCAACTACGTTTTCAAGAATTTCAGTTTCCGTTAATTGGGATGGAGTACTGGTATTGTCAAATATTAAAGGCAAGGTAGCTTCTTTTGTGGTAACTTCAAATTTTTCCAGATCAATCTTTGCTTGCAAGGGCTTTAAAACATTGCAGCCAAGAATACCGTCAAAGTTTCCACACAATTCGTTTCAAGCATTTCAATAGTTGCTTTTCTGTTAAATTCTTTAAACAAGGGAATAGTTACTTTTGAAGTAACAACAACACTTGAATTGATTGACTTGAGATTTATGGGTTTTTCAAGATCCGATTTGAAGGACTCGTGAAATAAACCCCTTTGAATTAATGACGTACCTGCACCGGAATCTATTAATAATTTTATAGGACGTGACGTGGTTCTAACTATTATACAGGGAAGTGATCGAAGGTACCCGACGGAAAATTTTGATACCTATAACAGTCCGAATTTTGTATATTTTGGTTAGTAATGGAATCAGGCACATTTTGTGCTTGAAAATGATCAACTTCCATTGCACGTTGATTTGTTTGAGAGGAGCCTTATCCAGGAGCACGTAGCCTCATGTTGTTAGAAGTACGAATATTATTACTTAATTGCCCTGAGTTATACAAATTACGGTTACCCATTGTTTTGGGGAAATTAGCAATCGCTGTATTTTGAAATCTCGTATGTTGGAATTGTTGGGGGTTATTATAACGCAAATTGCCTGTGTTCTGAAAATTACCAACATTTCTACAGTTACATGTGTTTTGTCCAGGATTTTGATTGTAGTTTTGTGCCATAGATAGTCTGTAATTATTGTTTTGATTTATATTGAAATTTTTCCTATGAAAATTGTCCGTATCTACGAGAATTGCCCTAGCTTCTCTTAAACCTGATGGATTTCTTGCCTGAAGAATCAATTTTGGTTCATTTGGTAGTTTATTGATGAAGAGTTTAAGAAACATTTTTTCATTTTCTTGACTATTAAACCAGTTTGGAATATCTTCATTGAAACCGGATTTTATATTTAGTTTGGTAAGTAAATTCAAAGAACCGTCAAACAAATTTTCCTCAGAATCTTCGAATTTCAACATTTTAATTTGATTTATTATGGATTCAAAACTTTCCGTTATAGAGCAATTCTCTTTCAAAATATTTTTTACTTCGGTCCAAGAGATTGGATTATTATTATTTATTAAAATTAGATTCGCATTTCCTTTAATTTTTTGCCTTATTTTATAATGTAATAAAGTCCTAGACACTTCATCAAAATGTTCACACAAATTATATATAAAATCTACATATTTAATAAAAAGACCTAGTTCATCCGACGATCCAGAAAATCTGGCAAACCATTAACGGTATCTAAAATAGATGGTGTATTCGCCATACCTGGAAGCCTGGAACTCGATGAGAATGTGTAATGTTTGGGGGTTATTGTATTTGGCGATGGTATGCCTCGGTGGTAAAATTCCCAAAATTTGCAGCGTTCGGCACGCTTGTCGTTGCACGGCTGTAGCTCGACGGATTGGGGGGGGGATCTTGCTGCGTTTTCCTACAAATAAACTAAATTTTCGTGCCGGTAAAACAAACTACACTTCAAAACTACCGATGTACCCGTGTACATCCTAGAGCCTTAGTCAAGCTGACATTCTGGAATATAATTCCTACTCACACCCACGTCGACTGATGATATGTCGAATGGTTGTCATCTCAGACAACCGAGCGGTGCCCTCTTCCGATTAGAAGCTGTGAAGCCCCTGCAACCATGCAATACTCACGCTCCGTTTCGAGTACTTCCCCTAAAAGTATTCTGCGTTCGGTGGCCGAACGCCGGTTCTCTACTCTACTCACGTCAGGTCATCTTCCCTTCTCACAAAAATCTACGAATTCATCTTAAGTTCAATAATCTTTAATCGGTTTGTTGATTTGAGTTTAACTTGACGTTCAACATGATTTTATTCAATTTTTCTTAACCTATCGAGTATCTAAGAGTGTTCTACTCTAGATCTTAAATGTCTATCTCCTAGTATGCCTTCGTTGAGGACGAAGCATCTCAAACGCACGATATACATAATCTAAAATCATCAACATACCTGACCCCTTGATGCTAATCTTCATATTTATATAAATTTCACAAACGTTTATTTGGATAGGTTACGTTAACTACTGGAATTATAATGCAGAGGGCATTATACTAGTGAGTGACTGGTATGAGTTGTATATGTTCCCAAATTGGAATTCAATCAAAAATTATAAGAAAACATTTGGCGTACTTACTTGCAACATAGGCGATGCTCCTTGAAGGTGCGCACGTTCATGAAGGTCGGTTGTTGCTCCGCTCCGCTGTGTCTTAGTAATAAAAGTTGGTTATCCTACGAATCACTCTTACATAGGTATTCTAATTCGTGTTAATCCCAAAGGGTCTTCTGCTCGTTGGCAGGTATCAAAAAAAAAGATTAAAAGCAATAAAAAAAAAAAAAAGAAACATCTATGAGCTACCAGGGGTATGCTATAGGAAATTTATCGTCTACTTTACGTAACATCAAGTGATGAGCGAATGCTAAATGAGCTTCTGAACTGAATTACACTGCTCTGAATTAGTTGCGGATTTCCCGTCTTTCATCTCGTACAAAAAAAAATAATGAAACGAGGCATAGTAGCAGCAATGGCACTATATTCACTGGGGAGGCATGCAGGCATTAGGTGCATGACCTCGGGTGCAGTCAATGGTATATTACACATTGCTGTCACTCAACACAAAAAAAAACTAGCTATCGGGAAATTCCTCCACGATGGTGGTGCACGGTATTCGGGCCGTTTCCCTTCTGGTCGACGCTTCTGGCGGCAGATTCCAAGAACCTCAAGGGGTTCAATGGAATGCCTCGAGTGGATTCACGTTCGTGTTGCGTCTGTGGCGGTGTTCGTACTAATGACGGAACACTGCTCACATGTGTCCTTTGGCAAACCAAAAAAACTCTCTGCGTTGCAGCTGGGTTTTTCCGGGTGCGTAGTCTAGCAGGTACGTACAGATGTGTATTCTTCCGCAGGGTGCAAAAATTCCTTCCAAGTGACTCGCCGCCTTCCGTGGGTAATCCAGGCGGTCGACGAGCAATTGCGTCGAACACGATGTACGAGCGTTTTTCTACACAGAAATACGCAAAAATGTCAAAAACAATTTATAGGGGATGATAACAAATTCTTAACTAACCTTATTCTGATAATAATAATGCTTGAGCTCAACTAGCAATGGCGGTGGTGGTAAAGTAAATGACAGAGGAATTGTAATTTCAACAATGGCGGTGGCTAGGCGGAAATTCAATGGGTGTATTTCATGCGCAATACCATCTGACACGTTCAGTGTGAGTAAGCGACTTATCGCAACCTGGTGGTGAGGTTGGGTTTTAGGTATGGGTCGCGTGCAGTGCGACAAAGAAAAGTAAAATTTATATTGAGGTGGATTCGCTATAAAAAGACGACCATCACAAAACCATGGATTTAGAAGTAGTACAACCTGCGAGAAAGACATGGAGAACGGGGTGTCTGATTAAGCGGTCAACGTGTGGCTTCGACCCACCCTGAGAGTAAGTCTCATGCTCTACTGACTGAAATAGCCGGGCTACTTAACTTTTGAGGTCCTTGGCATGGTAGATACCAATTCTCTTACCGCTCCTGCTCTCAACTTCGTACATTGCCTTTCCTACAGGTCGTATAACTCTACATTTTACGAATTTTGGACTTAGCTTGGCACTCACATCCTTAGCCGCATTGCTAAGTACACAATTCCTACGAAAGATTTCTTGTCCGGGTACAAATTTTTTTATAGAGGCTCTCAGATTGTAAGCCTTCGAATGTTTGAGAAACGCTTTTACAAGGTGTTGTTGTAATTCACTCCTTAGGATATTAACTCTGTCAGCTTTCGATACTGAACTGAATTCATTGTCATTTAGCAGCTGTAACTGTCTAGCTAAGGGATACATTTGCGCATGGGTAATCATCTGCGTACCAAATAAGGCGAAATATGGTGTAACCGAAATGGATTATTAGGAACCCGACAAGGGCTAGCCATCTTCAATCCATCGATAGCAAATAGTCTATCTCGTACCTCATTATATCTTTTCAATCTCTCTTCATACGTCTTCACAGGTATTTTAGTCAACGAACAATTGGACTTGTCCGTAAGGGACTTCTTTTCTGTAGGGCTTTGTAAAATATGTAGGTAATCGGTTGAGGTGTTCGTACTGGCGTCAATCATTAAACCGGGTTTGTCTGGGTTGAGCGAGAGTCCCCGGTGGGTTTCCCGCTCGGCCTCCAGTTTCCCGAGTGCTGGTTACATTTCGGACAATCAGGTGTCGTATAATTATCCAAACCGCACCTATAACAGAACAATCTCCTAACAGACGAGGGACAAGACATAAACGAATGTCCTTCCTTCTTACAATTAAAACAAAGTCGATTTCGTGGTGGTATACTGTTGCTGTCAATGGCATTCACCTCCTCTTCATAAGAAAACTCGAAAGAACTTTCCTTCGGAGCCAATTCACTGGCATGGTGAAAACCGAACTGACCTTGTCTCATACGAGGCTGAACTCGTGCCTTCAACATCTTTTCTGTCTTACGACATTCCTCCCAAAAATTCTCCAGAGAATATATGCTCATTGGATAAATGTATTGCATCAGACGAGGATTAATATTTCCCTTAAGAATCTTAAGCAAGTCTGTCTCTCTTATCGGCTCCCTCAATTGGTTGCGAAGATCCATAATTGCATTATAGTAATCTTCAAACGATTCGTTGGAAAGTTGTTGTCGATCCATGATCTGTTTAATTATCTCAAAATCTGATTCATGATGGCGAAACTGCTGAAGCAGCGCACGACGCACCTCAGGCCATTCAGATCTGGGATAATTACGTAAGAACTGCCAGAACCAATTCTGCGCTGTCCCTGATAAAAGCAAATGAAAATTTTTAACTACTTCGGACCATTGCATGCCGTAATTTTCCTTGAGTGTTTCCACTCGAAAAATAAAGTCTTCCACTGAGATGGACTTGGAAGTTCCATCGAAACGAATCCCCCAACGATCTAGATCGAATTTTCGAACTGTCTCACTCAGAGATCTCGCGAGCTGTTCTCCCGGCAATAGTTGAGGGGATCTACCGTAATTGCATGAATCCGAAAGATTCCTACTACCGCCAAAATCCTGAGCTCTGTTGGTACGACCTGGTGGTAAATGATCGCGGAATGCACGTTCCTGCTGTTGTGGAGGGTCGAGGGACACTCGAGGATTTTCTGATCTTCCGTGTTGTCTAGGAAAAGACGACTCCAAACTACCATGTGCTCTCCTACCTGAGTTTGAGCGTTGCCTAGCATTTCGCTTTTTCCTAACATTCCCCGTTTGTCTTGACCGCTGCACATTACTAACTGACTCAGTCTCCATCACCTCCTTCAGGGATGCCACGACTGTCTCCTGCATGTTCTTCCTAAAAACATCTTGTAGTGAAACTAACAAGGCCTGGTGAAAGTCGCCTAAGCTGTCCTTCGCACCTTTCCGAACCCGAGTGTTCATAGCGGGATCAACCTGCTGATTACCACTCCGATCGGGAACGCTAGTCACTATCGGGAGTTCTACCGCTGTTGGACGATCCAAGGTGGAACCGTGTAGGTTATCCGCCTGATACATATCGTTAATCAGATCCAAAGTATCTGCATTATCCGACTCTATACTAAAATCGCGAATGGTTTCAACTGGATTACCAACTGCCGGTAACGAACTATTCACATCAACTAAATTGGTCGCACGAGCTGGTGAATGTACGACTTTGTGTCTAGATTCAGACGAATGCCACTGCTCCTGCTGTCGAGCACTAGCATCCTTCTTCATCTGCCGTGTTTCTGTCGAGAATGGCACATTCCGACTACTTTTCGGAACTGCACCCATGGAACTATTCATCATAATAACCACAAAAAGATAATAGTCTCAAAACAAACCAACCAAGAAAAAATTATAAGTAAGAAAAAGTAAAGTAACTAATCTAAACTGTATGACTAATCAAGATCTATACTAATTAAGTATCTAACAAAACAAAAAAAAAAGAAAATAAATGTAAAAGTAAAATAATATCGTCTTAACATAAGTGAGCGAAAGTGGACCTTCCCGTGAGTAGATGTTTATTCAAGTAGGTGTGTGTATAGAATTATTTTCCGATGTCACTTTTCTGCTCTAACAGGACGGTGGAAACGCATGCCTTACCATGGCTTCTCTACCTATCCTAACCTCTACCCGGACGGTGGAAACTCATGCCTTACCATGGCTTCTCTACCTATCCTAAACTATAACCTAACATTCACTCTCGTAATGTTGTTTACCTACAGTAACGAAGCTCTGAACGTTCTCGATCACATCCTGGACACTTCCACAGATAAAAAAAAATCGAAAATCTGAACGGCTTCGAAACTCAACCTATCTCTCTACAATTATTACATGCCTAGGCTGGACCTCCGAATAACAGCACGAACCTATTCGTCGCTTATACTACTGAAGGCCTGTCCTAGAACCTTTCCTGTTGTTGTTGGAAAATGTAAACCCGCCATAGCCTCTTCGAGTTTATGTTGGATCATACTAAGTTGTCGGCGTCGTTGGGTAAAGATTAATCAAAACCCGTAGACGTCGAGGAAAAAAATTCGTTGGGCGCCATAGATTATTTGTAATGTTTGGGGGTTATTGTATTTGGCGATGGTATGCCTCGGTGGTAAAATTCCCAAAATTTGCAGCGTTCGGCACGCTTGTCGTTGCACGGCTGTAGCTCGACGGATTGGGGGGGGATCTTGCTGCGTTTTCCTACAAATAAACTAAATTTTCGTGCCGGTAAAACAAACTACACTTCAAAACTACCGATGTACCCGTGTACATCCTAGAGCCTTAGTCAAGCTGACATTCTGGAATATAATTCCTACTCACACCCACGTCGACTGATGATATGTCGAATGGTTGTCATCTCAGACAACCGAGCGGTGCCCTCTTCCGATTAGAAGCTGTGAAGCCCCTGCAACCATGCAATACTCACGCTCCGTTTCGAGTACTGCCCCTAAAAGTATTCTGCGTTCGGTGGCCGAACGCCGGTTCTCTACTCTACTCACGTCAGGTCATCTTCCCTTCTCACAAAAATCTACGAATTCATCTTAAGTTCAATAATCTTTAATCGGTTTGTTGATTTGAGTTTAACTTGACGTTCAACATGATTTTATTCAATTTTTCTTAACCTATCGAGTATCTAAGAGTGTTCTACTCTAGATCTTAAATGTCTATCTCCTAGTATGCCTTCGTTGAGGACGAAGCATCTCAAACGCACGATATACATAATCTAAAATCATCAACATACCTGACCCCTTGATGCTAATCTTCATATTTATATAAATTTCACAAACGTTTATTTGGATAGGTTACGTTAACTACTGGAATTATAATGCAGAGGGCATTATACTAGTGAGTGACTGGTATGAGTTGTATATGTTCCCAAATTGGAATTCAATCAAAAATTATAAGAAAACATTTGGCGTACTTACTTGCAACATAGGCGATGCTCCTTGAAGGTGCGCACGTTCATGAAGGTCGGTTGTTGCTCCGCTCCGCTGTGTCTTAGTAATAAAAGTTGGTTATCCTACGAATCACTCTTACATAGGTATTCTAATTCGTGTTAATCCCAAAGGGTCTTCTGCTCGTTGGCAGGTATCAAAAAAAAAGATTAAAAGCAATAAAAAAAAAAAAAGAAACATCTATGAGCTACCAGGGGTATGCTATAGGAAATTTATCGTCTACTTTACGTAACATCAAGTGATGAGCGAATGCTAAATGAGCTTCTGAACTGAATTACACTGCTATGAATTAGTTGCGGATTTCCCGTCTTTCATCTCGTACAAAAAAAAATAATGAAACGAGGCATAGTAGCAGCAATGGCACTATATTCACTGGGGAGGCATGCAGGCATTAGGTGCATGACCTCGGGTGCAGTCAATGGTATATTACACATTGCTGTCACTCAACACAAAAAAAAAACTAGCTATCGGGAAATTCCTCCACGATGGTGGTGCACGGTATTCGGGCCGTTTCCCTTCTGGTCGACGCTTCTGGCGGCAGATTCCAAGAACCTCAAGGGGTTCAATGGAATGCCTCGAGTGGATTCACGTTCGTGTTGCGTCTGTGGCGGTGTTCGTACTAATGACGGAACACTGCTCACATGTGTCCTTTGGCAAACCAAAAAAACTCTCTGCGTTGCAGCTGGGTTTTTCCGGGTGCGTAGTCTAGCAGGTACGTACAGATGTGTATTCTTCCGCAGGGTGCAAAAATTCCTTCCAAGTGACTCGCCGCCTTCCGTGGGTAATCCAGGCGGTCGGTCGACGAGTATGATGGGATTTTCTACGCAATTGCGTCGAACACGATGTACGAGCGTTTTTCTACACAGAAATACGCAAAAATGTCAAAAACAATTTATAGTGGATGATAACAAATTCTTTACTAACCTTATTCTGATCTTTCTAATTAATTTCCATCCAGCGATGTGCTAATTCCAAGGCGATTCGGGCGAAACGATGCTTGAGCTCAACTAGCAATGGCGGTGGTGGTAAAGTAAATGACAGAGGAATTGTAATTTCAACAATGGCGGTGGCTAGGCGGAAATTCAATGGGTGTATTTCATGCGCAATACCATCTGACACGTTCAGTGTGAGTAAGCGACTTATCGCAACCTGGTGGTGAGGTTGGGTTTTAGGTATGGGTCGCGTGCAGTGCGACAAAGAAAAGTAAAATTTATATTGAGGTGGATTCGCTATAAAAAGACGACCATCACAAATGTTAATCGTTGATAAAATGTTATTGATTCTTCCTTGAATGTTTGTGTTCTAGTAGTTTTTTTATTGTCTTAATTTCACAGTTTAATTTTTCTTTCTTTGCACTTTAATACTTTAATTTAGTCTAAATGAAACAACGAGAAGGGGAAAAAAACTATTCGTGACTTTTACCGACTGCGCCAATTACAAGTCCTGATCCACACAAAAAAACACTTTTCAAATATTTTGTAATTTATATTTAATTCAGGACAACGTCCAACACTAGACTGAATGTCCGCCAAAAATCTTACGAGCCAAACTTATTCTTATGAACTTTCTAGAATACAAAATGTGAATATGTAACACAAACAGAATCAAAGAAAATAGCGTTACGCACGACACACAAACAACCAAATGCAGCCACATATCATTGATGCACCTCTTTCTTTCTTTCTTCAAATAATAGCGTTATTAGGTGGCTTAGCAACAGAGTTGGCTTGGGATGATGTTCAGCTTGATTTGGACTCTTGCTGACATAATTCGCTGATAACGCGTGTACATGTTGTTCATCACACATATTTGTATTTGTAGAAGAGAGAAAAAGAAGCTGCAATACGACGTATATGACTAAAGGGGTTAGGTTTTAATGTTATTCGAAGGAATAGAAAAAATTGTTGGATAAAATCGGGGTTCATTGATTGGTTGTTGTTGCTAATTGACAGGTAGTGACTCATGTCGATGGGCACAGATGAGTGCTTTGCGAAAATTTGTTTACCGTTGTTTTGTTGTTGTTGGGAAGCCCATATATGGATGCAACTCTAAAGGGATGCGTTTCTTGACTTTGATTGCTTTTTATTTAGTAACGCTTAAGTGAATTCAGAAATTTTAAATGCAGTTATTTAAGTTAGGATATGCTTTATGCACCAGTGGCTTTAAATTATTTCTCTCTTTTGTAAATTCGGAGTTACAGGTGCAAACACAAATGTCCTTACATCTCGGAAATAAGACATTTCTGTTAAAAAAGAATTTCACTACAAACAACTACAAACGATTTCGAATGCAACTGGCTAGTTTTTATTTCAAAAAGCCAAAAGTGCGGGCTGAAATTTTTTTCTAATGCTTCTAACTTTCTAACGGTTGAACTACAAACGAAAAAAATTTCACTACAAACAACTACAAACGAATGTCTATCGAACTGCAATTCACGTTTTTCATTCTAGAAAAAGTGCGGGCTAACTTCACGTAGGTCTAGTGGGCATTTGTGATGTTAGTGGTACTCGTACTAACACAATCAATAATTGCCTACACCCACACAATGGAGCAACAATGAATATACCATCGATCAAAAAATGACGTTCTGATTCCGGTAGCGTTTCAATCAAATATGCTATTTTTGATGCGTAGTAGCCAAATTTGCTTTCTAGTATGGTTTGTCTATAAAATGATTTTTTTATAGTTATACATCGACATACCATAGTTCAGCATAACATTTTCATTTGAAAAAACATCTTTAACATCACTTAAGCTTTAGCAAATCACTTTTCAGCCTATTCATATGCCTCGTGACAGAAGTGTATTCACTAAATGGGCTGCATCTTGCATTTCTAAACGCTTTGAATCGAAAATATGCTTTGCTGTTGATCCTTTCTTTTGTGGAACAGAACAATGTTTTTGATGGAATTCAACAACTTCATTCATTCACTTTTCTAATTTTATTCGAAACAGTATCAAACATTAAACTTGCTTTACGCGATTTTATATAGCGTGAATATCGTTTCGTGGTTTTATATCCTAGCTTTTGAACAAATAAGTGTTTTTATACTTTTAAATATAATATATTACTATTTTGCCGAAGTCGCGGCATAAATTCTAAAGCAATGTCTTGACCTATATCACCGTTCATTTTTGGAATTTCGCGATAAGCACTTGTCAAGAAGAGAACAATTTATTACTAACTTTGTTAGAAAATAGCCCAAGCCGTGGTGTTTCAAACAGCACAGCTTACTGTAATTGTAAATCAGGGATATCACGTTGAGAGTTTTCTTATAATTCTATGGATATACAAATTTCTTTGGGAGAAATTAGAGAGCGAACTGTTATTTTAACAACATTTAACTTTTGTAAGCCATATACCAGAGAGCTGAATGCTTAAGAGTCTGCCATCTCTGCTTTTAAGTTCAGCTAATATAAAAAAATACACATATAAAAACCGCCTTAATCAAATCCTGGAAAATCAAACCATAGAATTAAATGTCAATACCCAACCCCTGCAGCCTACCACAGTGTAAATAGGGATAGACTATATTGTGCCATGTCCAGCTTCGGAATTCCTTTTAAAGTAAAACGTCTAATCAGAATGACTTTGGAGGATGCTCGCTGTTCCGTCAAGTTTGTATCAACATTTTGGTTGAAAAGGTAGTACGCAACACCCAGGCCAGTGCATCAGATACTATCTTTAATAAATCGACACAACTACTTCGGTTTCCTGATGACATGATGATGTGATAGCAGGAACAACCAGAGCATTAACCAGTGTTTTCGTTACAATAGAGTCAGCAGTGTGGTACTGACTATAAATGAGGACAAAAAGTACATAATATACTTTCATCAAGAAAAGCACAACCCCACCACCGACTTGGTCAGAACGTGACAATTAGTGATAGGTATAACTTCGAGATAGTCATTGAATTTGTCTACTTGGTCACTGCTGTAAATGCGGAAAATAACATCAGCGTGGAAATCGTAGAATAACTCTTGCTAATATGGGATGGGATCAGACTTCGACTCGTTGTATTTGTGACGAAACGTTCATGAAAAATATATATACATATATACAAATTGCAAAAAAAAAGGCTATAATTAGGAACAATATTCCTACCTTGATTTGCTTTTGCAACTGCAACTTCAGTAATTTAAACTCTCAGTTACAGTTGCAGAAGGCTTTTGCGTTGCACAGCTCCTTGCTGTGATTGCTGCCCGTTTTTTTTTTTCGCTTTCAGACCGCTTTGTCCGTTGGATACGGGATTGATGTTGTCGTTGGGTACTGTGGCCGATAGACAGTCCGTCGATGATCGGGTTGCTTTTTTCTCGCACTATTCCACAGTACACTTTAAATGTTCTTTTTTATTTTTATTTTTCACTTTGTCTAGTCACTTTTACTTAAATGCACTTTGTGTTTAAAATGCGCGGTTTCTTTTCAAAGGACTCGAAGGACCATGTCCTGTACGTAGGCGACGTGCAGAAATAAGATGTTCTGTACGTAGATGACGTGCAGAAATATGTTGCTGGAGAAGGCGTCTCAGCATAAAGTGAATTGATGATTCACTTAAAGAGCGTCGGATTAAAACACTGGAACGTTCGGTAAACGTTATAAAAGTATTTATTGTTGCGTTTAATTCAAACTGACAAATTCGAATGAATGTTAAAATTCTATAAAATGTTCATAGGAAACCTCGGTCTTGTTATATACCACAATCAGCTGTGGTTCTTAGATGGTCATTGCCCTTGACCGTGAAAGGTTTCCCTTTTGGTATTGGTAATAAATAATAATGAATGCAATTGTATTGTGTAGATTTTGCATTCAACTACCCATCGACTACCACATCTTAGTTTATACCATTTCAACTCTTGCTCATGTGCAAGAGTGAGATGGCGAGATGCTTTGGCATGAACTGCTCCCACACCGCTTCGTAAGTGGGACTAGTTCCGATGCAGTATGCAGATCGCCTATACGTGCTTGGCATGCTGAGTGAGGAGACCGACTGTGCAGTGTACATGCATTGGGTGGTTCTGCATTTGACATTTCGACCTTATTGTTTCGCGTTGTTTTCCTTCGTCGGTGGTTTAATTTGTGGCTTCGGGTTTGTGCTGTGCATTTTGTAATTTGCAGATGTTTTCTGTAGTGATCCGCGTTTCGTTTGGTCGGTGCATTTCTTCTAGTGATTGTGAACATTGTTGTGACATATTAAGTTAATATCATGTTCCAATCACTAGTCTCATGTGCGACCAAAACCTCCAGAACCAACAGAATTCAATAAATATGCCATCATCTTTACAGAATACTCCTATTGTCCCTTTGATTGGTAAAAGAACTTTCAAAATGTCTAACACAAAGTTTTCACAGTACTCTGATAATAAGATAATTGACCTTCTTTTCTTTTGGTACATAAGTTTATTTATGTATGAATTCGAGTTACTTCTTTCTAATATTATCTGATGTTTATATATTTTTAAAGGCCTTTCGGTGATATAAATATGATCATCCAAATTTTCGAATCCACTATGAATGGTAGCTAAATCAGATCTACTATCTTCTGCATCAATATGATTAACTTCTAAACGACTCAAGAAGTCAGCAACTTTATTTTCTTTTCCTTTGATATAATCTATATCAAAATCAAATTCATTAAGTTTTATTTTCCATCGCTGGAGCTTCATATTGGGTTCCTTTAGGCCCATTTTATTCACTCGAAGTTGAACACAACTTGGGAAGTTTCCCATATAAAAATCCCCAAGTTGTGTTCAACTTCGAGTGAATAAAATGGGCCTAAAGGAACCCAATATGAAGCTCCAGTTTCCCATATAAAAATCCCCAAGTTGTGTTCAACTTCGAGTGAATAAAATGGGCCTTAGCGTATTTAGCCACACTAAGGGACGATGATCGGTTTGTACCTTAAATTTGCGTCCGAATAAGTATGGTCTGAAATATTTCGTTGCCCAAACTATGCAGAGGAGTTCTTTTTCGACGGTGCTTTAATGAACCTCGTGACGATTTAAAGTTCTAGAACAAAAAGCGATCGGATGGTTATTTTGGGAAAGAACTGCTCCCAAAGCCGCATTGCTCGCATCTGTCGTTAGTGTAAATGTTTTCGAAAAATCTGGGTATGCTAAGACAGGGCAAGTACATATAAGATCTTTCAGTTTCCTAAAAGACTCAATATACTGTCCGTCATTTACGTTTATTTTCGAACGTTTTTTTAAATACTTTGTCATAGGAAGAGCAACTTTTGAATAATCCCTAATGAACTTTCTGTAAAACCCCGTAACTCCCAAAAAGGATTTAATTTGCTTTGTTGTACGGGGTAGTTGAATGTTTTTAATAACTTCAATTTTATTATGATTAGGCTTAATGCCATCCGTTGAAATTATATGACCCAGATACTCTGTATGACGCTTTAAGAAACTACACTTGTCTATTTGAACCTTCAAGTTATACTCATTTAATCTGTTAAATATTTTGTTCAGAGATTCAATATGTTCTTGAAGAGAGGTGGAAAAAATTAGTATATCATCCAGATATACCACGCATATTTTATTAATAAAATCGGATAGGACTTCATTCATCATCCTTTGAAATGATGCTGGTGCATTTTTTAAGCCAAATGGCATGCGAGTAAACTCGTGATGTCCACTTGACGTTGAAAATGCGGTTTTATGCCTATCCTCTCTACAAATTGGAATTTGGTGAAATCCTTTTGCAAGGTCTAGAACTGAAAAGTACTGAGCATTTCCTAGCTTTGACAGGATATCTTCTATAATAGGAATAGGAAACTTATCTTCTGTGGTAACGTCATTCAATTTCCTGTAGTCAATTACAATGCGCCATTTTTGCTGTCCTGCATTATCCGCCTTTTTAGGGACAATCCAAATGGGGGCATTGTAAGGACTGGTGGAATTTTTTATAATACCCGAACTAAGCATACTCGAAATCTGTTCGCTAACCTCATTTTTAAGAGCCTCAGGATACCTATAAGCCTTGGAAAATATAGGAATATCATTTTTAGTAGGAATTCTATGGCTGTACCTAACGACGGAAGAAAGGTTATCGCCGTCGATATAAAAAACTTGTTTATATTTTGTTAAAGTCGCAATCAATGAATTCATTTCCTCTTTGCTAAGATTTTCTAATTTAAGTCTGTCTATAATGGTAGCCATATTTGTTTTTTCAAATTCAATATCAACTACGTTTTCAAGAATTTCAGTTTCCGTTAATTGGGATGGAGTACTGGTATTGTCAAATATTAAAGGCAAGGTAGCTTCTTTTGTGGTAACTTCAAATTTTTCCAGATCAATCTTTGCTTGCAAGGGCTTTAAAACATTGCAGCCAAGAATACCGTCAAAGTTTCCACACAAATTCGTTTCAAGCATTTCAATAGTTGCTTTTCTGTTAAATTCTTTAAACAAGGGAATAGTTACTTTTGAAGTAACAACAACACTTGAATTGATTGACTTGAGATTTATGGGTTTTTCAAGATCCGATTTGAAGGACTCGTGAAATAAACCCCTTTGAATTAATGACGTACCTGCACCGGAATCTATCAATAATTTTATAGGACGTGACGTGGTTCTAACTATTATACAGGGAAGTGATCGAAGGTACCCGACGGAAAATTTTGATACCTATAACAGTCCGAATTTTGTATATTTTGGTTAGTAATGGAATCAGGCACATTTTGTGCTTGAAAATGATCAACTTCCATTGCACGTTGATTTGTTTGAGAGGAGCCTAATCCAGGAGCACGTAGCCTCATGTTGTTAGAAGTACGAATATTATTACTTAATTGCCCTGAGTTATACAAATTACGGTTACCCATTGTTTTGGGGAAATTAGCAATCGCTGTATTTTGAAATCTCGTATGTTGGAATTGTTGGGGGTTATTATAACGCAAATTGCCTGTGTTCTGAAAATTACCAACATTTCTACAGTTACATGTGTTTTGTCCAGGATTTTGATTGTAGTTTTGTGCCATAGATAGTCTGTAATTATTGTTTTGATTTATATTGAAATTTTTCCAATGAAAATTGTCCGTATCTACGAGAATTGCCCTAGCTTCTCTTAAACCTGATGGATTTCTTGCCTAAAGAATCAATTTTGGTTCATTTGGTAGTTTATTGATGAAGAGTTTAAGAAACATTTTTTCATTTTCTTGACTATTAAACCAGTTTGGAATATCTTCATTGAAACCGGATTTTATATTTAGTTTGGTAAGTAAATTCAAAGAACCGTCAAACAAATTTTCCTCAGAATCTTCGAATTTCAACATTTTAATTTGATTTATTATGGATTCAAAACTTTCCGTTATAGAGCAATTCTCTTTCAAAATATTTTTTACTTCGGTCCAAGAGATTGGATTATTATTATTTATTAAAATTAGATTCGCATTTCATTTAATTTTTTGCCTTATTTTATAATGTAACTAGCAAACCCGGCGCACTCCGTTTCGCCACCAGATGGCTTCGTTTTTTGTAACATTTCGTTTGAGGATTAAAAGATAAAGAATAATAATTTTTTTTTATATTTGAAAAGGAAAAACTTTATTTCAATTCACAACAGTAATGAATTAATTTCGATTACAAAAATGAAGTGTAATTTAGTTGAACTTCTCTAAGTAAAAAATGAAAGTGAATCCAAAAAAAATACTGAATCGAAGCGTTATACGTGTCCGCAAATTATCCGTTTCATTGAAGTGCTCTTTGGTAAACCACATTTTTTGTTTTTTGGTCTGACGTTAACACAAATAAAGCGGATGGTTTCCCAACTCGTAAATACGCAACGTATAGCTGCCCATGTGAAAAACAATGATTTTCTAAATGAAAAATTGCTTGCAACTGTTCAATAATTCGTCTCTTTAACTGTTGTGTTCCCTGTATATTGCACCGCACATTCAGCTGATCCACCATCGACGAAATGATATATATTTGCAGAAATTGATGCGGTTCATCTGGTGTTGGCTGACCTGGTGAACTTCGTACCACCTAATTTTTATCTATTTGAAGCTTTTTTTTCGATTTAAACTTAGTTTGGTGATTAAATAAATTTTGTTAGTAATTCAAATTAATTCAATGCCTTTTATTTTCCTGTAAAATAGATGATATTAACATTCAATGCAAAGATTTGTAGTAAAAAATTGCAGTCGTTTGAATTCGAATGGTAAGTCCGTTGGAATCATCGGGATGCGTGGAATCAACACATCTTCTCCTCTATATTCTGCGGTATGCCCGGAAAAACACTTCGAATGAGCTCTTCCTTAGAATCGGTCATGTGGCAGAAATCAGTGGGCAAAGTGATAAGTCCGGTCGAGATATCAACTGCAATCTTTTCATTACCAATGTCCAACAATTGCTTCGAAAACATATCTGCAATTTGATCTCGTCAATCGGAGTGTCTTGACACGAAGCCACAAATTTGATGCTTTCAAGCACGCATTTAGTTCGTCAGCTGCAATTGATCGTGGGAATAACTGGAAGAGTCTCCCGAAAATCACCGGATAATACAACCATGGCTATTCAAAAAATGTTTTGATTGACACGAAGATCTTTCAACGTCCTGTCCACCGCCACCATTGACCTTTTGTGGGGCCATCGTACATTCGACCCAATCGATCAATTTGCATCATTGTAAAATCTTCGCATTTTTTCTTCGATTTTTCAAGAATGTGTCTGGTTGATTTGCATGTTCAGTGGCAATATCAATGCTGAATGTGCAGTTCGGTAGCCTTCTAACAAAGTTGCTGTTATTCCAGATGAAGCCAATGCCAGGGCAACTCATGCTGCGATCAAATCCGTGCCAAAAGCAATGAAATTAAGAACGTTTTGGTAGTACCTCCGGGAGCACCCAGAAAGTAAATGCTACCAGTTCTTTTGTTCACAGCTTCCATCAAAGAGTCATACGCAATCATTTGTTGTCGATTCAATTGCAGAACATTTTTACGAACTGCTTCGGCTATTGCTGCAGTATCGTATTGTTTTGTTGTTCTCTTTGCAATTCGTGGTTGAATGCATCGTGTATTGGACGATTAGGTGATATCATGCCCAACTGCGCACTTTATTTGCAAACACAAACACTAACTCTAAAAGAAATATTTGTAACTTTAACAGCCTAGAAGAAAACTAACCACACCTATCAACTTGGTTGGTATAAGCCTTCTCCCTTCACTCTCCACACCGGTACCGAAGGTGTTATGGTAGCTTTGAGCTGCCCTCCCCATAACCCTACTCACGAATGAGCATAGTACCATGATTGTTACTCATTCATTTTTCGTAACAACCCCTTCGTGAACACTCAAAACGCTCAGCAACTCCTGTTGCCTGTCATCATTGTCCTCGTCATCTCAATCACCCCTCCATTTGAACTTACCCACCTATTCAAATGCAAGGATATTGAAAATAGGTACTTCCCAAACAAAAATGATGGATACAAACAAATCAAAGTATCTACTTCATTTCAAAAAGTTACTTAATGTAACATAGTAAACATAAACAAACTTATTAGGTAGCTAGCTATATCGTATATTAAAAAATAAATTTCAAAATTTTTGACAACAACAATTTGCTTGGAAAATCATTAAAATAATAATTGACAACAACAATATTGCTTTTAAAATTTAAAATATTTTTTTTTTGTATTTGAAACTACTCGATTTCTATCCAGTTTATGTTTTTTTCAAAGTGCATTTCCCCATGAAAAACGAAATATGTGCCTACAACGCCAACTGTTGAGAATTTTACGACTTTTCTTTTTTCATAAACCATCCCTGATCTAAGACGAACAAAACAAAATAAAAATCATTCAAATCGGTTGAGCCGTTCTGGAGTTATATCGTCAGGAAGGAAAACCCGACTTATTTTTATATAGTAGAAGATAAAGTCCTAGACACTTCATCAAAATGTTCACACAAATTATATATAAAATCTACATATTTAATAAAAAGACCTAGTTCATCCGACGATCCAGAAAATTCTGGCAAACCATTAACGGTATCTAAAATAGATGGTGTATTCGCCATACCTGGAAGCCTGGAACTCGATGAGAATGTTAATCGTTGATAAAATGTTATTGATTCTTCCTTGAATGTTTGTGTTCTATTAGTTTTTTTATTGTCTTAATTTCACAGTTTAATTTTTCTTTCTTTGCACTTTAATACTTTAATTTAGTCTAAATGAAACAACGAGAAGGGGAAAAAAACTATTCGTGACTTTTACCGACTGCGCCAATTACAAGTCCTGATCCACACAAAAAAACACTTTTCAAATATTTTGTAATTTATATTTAATTCAGGACAACGTCCAACACTAGACTGAATGTCCGCCAAAAATCTTACGAGCTAAACTTATTCTTATGAACTTTCTAGAATACAAAATGTGAATATGTAACACAAACAGAATCAAAGAAAATAGCGTTACGCACGACACACAAACAACCAAATGCAGCCACATATCATTGATGCACCTCTTTCTTTCTTTCTTCAAATAATAGCGTTATTAGGTGGTGAAATACGTCCTAATACCGTGCTTTCCCCAGAGGGAGAAGAGTATTGGCCGGAGAGTTTAAAGAAAAAGTCTTTTATTTATTTTTAACAGCTATTGACCCGCTGTCTTTAGCTGGGCTGCGATCAATAGTGTAGTTTTATTAATAACTTTAAGTATAGATCTGACCCGCTGTCTAATGCTTGGCTGCGATCGATCTGACTGATAATTCTACTCTGCCTTTCCTGCGCACAACCTTTGCCTTTTATACTATTCATTCTATATGACCCATCTCCTATCTTCCCCTTCCACGCATCATCGGTTTCCTTACCAATTACCATATGTGCATACGCGCTATTTTTAGGTATTGCTTAATTGTTTTCCGTTCCCATTTAAAAGTACCCAAATGACATCTTGGGTGTCATTTGCCTTACGCTGGTGTCAAGTGTCATCCATTCCAAAATTATTGTTATTCCCTGATACCACAACGTAGTATTCCTCCGATATGCAACCATTGCAGTTCTGCCATGTGTCGGCGTGCCGCTGTGCAATCGGATCGGAGTTGGGTTACGTGTGTATTGTATCGGGTAGGTATGCACTTGACTCATTGCGCTTGGGTGGCGTTTGGGTAAATGAAAACAAATGAAAAACAAAGCGAATGACCTATTAATAGCCGTGTGCTCTGGTAGTGTGTTTTTGGTTAATGGAATGGATTGGTAGTGTGAAGGTGATGATTAGGGTAGGCCATGAGTAGGGTATGATTGTGCGGATCACAACATCCCACTCCCCTTAGAAAAAGAAAATTCTTACCTGAAGGGTTAGAATTTTCTGTAAGTAGGCTCAGATGTGAACAGGAAGGTGTTTACAACGTAAAGTTATTGCTTAATTTAAACATAATGTAATATTGCTGATTATTGAGAAAAGATTTTACAAAAATTTAATATTATTGCTTAGTTTATAAACTAATTACGAAATGAGATTTTACAAAAATTTAATATTATGTTTACAAACTAACGATAAAATATTATTGCATAGTTTACAAAATGATGAAATTATGAATTGCGTTTAATTTAAACATAATACAATATTGTTGATTATTGAGGAAAGGGTGTGCAAAATAATGATTGTAATGTAATATTATTTCTTAATTTAAATATAATGTAATATTGCTGATTATTTCTTCTAGTTTTTTTTTTGTTATATTAATACTTAGCAAAAATATGAGGATTGCACCCTTGAAGAGGTTCGTGGTTCCTTTGTTTAAATACACTTTTATGTTATTGTGTTGGTCCTTGAAGAGGACCTGAGTATGCAATTCTGCAAATAATTTGTATAGGAATGGATTTTTGGGGAGTTGCGTCAGAAGGAGTTATATTGGGTGTATGGAAGTCGATAGTAGTCTCTTCTGAGTCTTTCCCTGCTAAAATGTTGCTTTTAATGAAATAGTTAGACGTTAGTGGTTAATACCAGCTTTGGTTGAGTTTGGGGGAAGAGGGATGAGTATTTGTCATTCCAAGAAGGGTCTTAGGTCGTTGTTGTGTATGATTTTCGTTTTATTCTTAATTTTGATGAGTGTATTCTCATCTGAAATAATGTCTGCAACTTCGTATGGTCCGTTCCATAGAGTGGAGAACTTATTTTGTCTGGTGTGATTTTTCATCAGTACTTTGTCGCCTATAGTAAATTGTTTGCCATTCGTTGTATGTGCGTCGTAATGACCTTTGGAGATGAGTTTTTTTTTGTTTAGATTTTCACGGGCGATTTGATAACCGTGCTGAAGACGAGCTTTCAATTCATTACAATAGTTTTCGTAATTGTAGTTCGTTTGAGGATTTTGTTCTAAAATTCTGGGTATTTTTGCAGGGTATCCATACAGTAGTTCGTGAGGGGTATAACCAGTACTACTATGTGTGGTTGTATTAAATACGAAGATTGCATATGGTACCCAGGTGTCCCAAGAGAGGGGGTCCTTGTTGACGTAATGTCGAAGATATTCCGCTAGGGTACGATGACTGCGCTCGAGTGCTCCATTAGTTTGAGGATGGTAAGGAGTAGTTTGAAGCTTTCTTATTTTCAAGAGCTTGCAAACCTCCTTGAATAGTTGGCTCAGGAAGTTGGTACCTTGATCGGTAAGAAGAGACTCTGGAAATCCAAAGCGGCATAAAATTTTTTCCACAAATGCTCTTGCTACAGTAGAAGCTTCAGCATTTTGGAGTGGTACGGCCTCCGTGAATTTTGTCAGATCGTCTTGAAATGTGAGCAAGAATTTATTATTTTCGTAGCTAACAGGTAAAGGTCCGACTATGTCGAGGGCCACTCGTTCGAAAGGATTGGAGCTTGTTGTTGTTATTTTCATTGGGATTTTTGGGTTTTTGTGTAACTTGTTCTGCTGACAGGATTCGCAGTTGAGTACGTACATTTTTATGTCGTGATTCATGGTTTTCCAGAAATATTTTTGCTTAATTTTCTTGAGGGTGCGTGTTATCCCTTGGTGACCTCCGAAAGGAGAATCGTGGTAGTCGGATAGTACTTTAGTAATGTCTTCATTATTGTCTAGGAAAATCCGGTTGTCAGAAAAAAGATAGATGTCTATGTGTTGTGTGTGAAAAACGTCTTCTATGAGCTTTTTCAAAGTGAACTTGCATTGGTTATCTAAGGGTGGTAGTGCAATTGCAATTGATTCTTCATTATTGTGGAGGGTTTTAATGGATTCAAGGCATGCTTTGATTGTCGCTTGATCTCTGGGAGTTCTAATTGGAATAGGTAGGGTAGTTACGCAAAGTGTTTCGTTATTATTTTGTGGAAAATTGGCAAGTTTTCCGATTTCTGGTTTAGTGAAGTGAGGGATTTGTTTTTGTAAATCTTTTTCGTCTGGGGATTCTACTAGTGGTAAAATTATGGTTTTGAATCTAGTGAGTTTAGTTGACTGAATCTTCCCTTCTTTTTCATGCAAGTTAAAGCTAGAGAGAACCTGTATACTATCATTAGAGTTATCTGTGGATACTTTTGTTTTTGCTTGGTTACGAGTTGTTACGAGTACTTTTGTGTCGTCGTTGATTCGTACTCGACTAAGCGCATCAGCGATTACATTGTTTTTGCCTGCTTTATGTATGATTTTAAAGTCGTATTCTTCCATTAGAATTCGCCAGCGTAATAGCCGTGAGGTGGGGTTTTTCTGACCTATTAACCATACAAGGTTATTATGGTCGGTAAAAATGGTAAATTTCCTTCCGTAGATATATGGTCTGAATTGTTTTAACGCGTATGTGATTGCTAGCAATTCCTTTTCGGAAGTGGTGTAACGGGTTTCTGCCTCGTTCAGTGTCCGACTGGCAAAAGAGATTGGCTTGTCTTCACCTATCGGACCTTGGGAGAGGACCGCTCCTAGTGCCATGTCGCTAGCATCAGTTGTAACGATGAATTCTTTGCTGAAATCGGGGTAAGATAGGATGGGGGGTTGAATGATTCTTTCTTTCAAAGCCCTGAATGATTCGTCGCAGAAGGCATCCCACTTAAATTCGACATCCTTCTTTAGGAGTTTTGTTAGAGGTTTTGCTAATTTTGCGAAATTGGGAACGAACTTACGATAGTATCCAACAAATCCAAGAAATGACTTGACGTCTTTTGGCTTTTTTGGTACTGGGAAGGTTTTTACTGACTTAATTTTTTCTGGGTCAGGTTTTATCCCGTCTTCGGTAATAATGTGACCTAAGTAAATTAATTCCTTTTTTAAAAAATTGCATTTGTCGGGTTGTAATTTAAGATTGTACTTTCGCAGTCGTTCAAAAATAGTAGTAAGTTTCTTATTGTGGTCTTTCAGATCGTAACCATATATAACGATGTCGTCTATATACACAAAACATTCAAGTCCCTGTAAACCCATTAGTACGTTATTCATGAGTCGTTGAAACGTCGCGGGTGCATTTTTTAAACCAAATGGCATTCGATTGTACTCGTAATGACCAAATGGTGTGCTAAATGCAGTTTTCTGTTTATCACTGTCGTCCATAAGTATCTGATGGAAACCTTTTGCCAAGTCTAGGGTGCTGAAGTACTTAGAATTGCCTAGTTGGTCAAAAATGTCCGTGATATTAGGTAAGGGGTATGCGTCTCCTACTGTTAGCTCATTAAGTTTTCTGAAGTCGATTACCACTCTCCACTGTTTAGTTCCGTCCTTACTTGTTTTCTTCGGGACTAATAGTAATGGGGAATTCCACGGGCTAGAACTTGGTTGGACTAGACCATCTTGTAACATTTCGGCGACTTGTTTGTTTATTTCGGTTCTTTGGCTTTCGGGAAGGCGGTATGGCTTCGTGAATAGTGGGGGTTGGTTTGCTTCTGTAATTATGTTGTGCCGTATGGCGTTAGTGTATGTGAGGTGATCACCCTCAATGAAAAATAAATCATTGTATTCTCTACAAATGTTGGTTATCGCTTCTTTTTCTTCGAGATTACAATGCCCGAGCTCTAGAACGGCTTCTAATTTCTTTAGTCTGTGTTTTACAGGATCTTTTAGTCTGTTTGCTTCCACTATGTCGAAATCATCTAGTCTATCCCATTCTAGGTTGAGTTCTTCGATGTTTATTCGTTGCTCAGTTTCCAATGTGTTCATTAATAATATTTTTATTCCTGAGTCGCTGGGTCTGGCCAAAGTTTCGCCCACGTATAAACCTGGCATGATTTGTCTCTTTTGTATGATAATATCTCCAAATGTGGACTCGTATTTATCATTTATCGGAACGTTCAATACCTGTTGGCTTCGGGGTTGAATGATAATTTCACTTTGATCATTCATGGGTGTTGGTTCGAGATTAGATTTTTCAATCCACGTGCCCGTGGGCAATTCCTCGTATGGAATGACTGTTATTTTATCTAAATTCTCGAAATTATTATTGTTTAAATTATTATTGTTCTTGAAGTCAGTCTTACTGTCTGCTAATCCTTTCGAATGATTAGTCTTACTGGCTGCTTGACTGATTATATGTTGCTCATTGACTATTCCCGAGTCTTTTATTACCGCAGTCTTATTTTCTGCTGAAGTTCTTTTGTCCTCAGTCTTACGTTGTGCTGGGTTTATTTTAGGGTTTACCTCAGTCTTACTTTTTGCTATGGTTTCTTTTACCATAGTCTTACTTTCTGCTGGGTTTATTTTAGTTAAACTAGGGATAGTGCTGAGTACGTCTCCTAAGCTACTGATTGTGACTGTAGGATAACTATGTAGGAAAGGATATATCTTTAAAAAATTGTGGGCGTAACTGATTTCGCAGGAGTATTTTTTCAGGAAATCGTTGCCGATAATTCCGTCAAAATTAAAATTCGTACTTCCGTTGAGGATATGGAAAGGGTGTTTGACTGTTACTATGTCGTTTCCTGATCCGAAATGAAAGGTTTCGATGGTAAGATTAGTAGACATGACCTTATCTCCACTCATGGTAGATATAATCATGTCGCCAGCGTTATTACTTGTAGGTAGGTTGCTCGGATTTTTGATTATACTTATCTCTGAACCTGTGTCAATAATCATATTACGCAACCTCCCATTTTCGGATGGAATCCTTATCATTACTAAGTCGTCATTAGGGAGAAGTTCAATAGAAATGGACGTGACAATTTTTAATTCGTCCTCTGGTGGACCTCGGCTTGTACTATCTGTCGAGAGGAAAGGCCATTGTCCTCTCGACAGTGGTCGTTTTCCGACGAGCTTGCTGGCTGTATGCTTGTAGGCGGGATGTGGTGATAATTCACTTGCCTTCGTGTACCGTTGTTGCCGTTATTTGTATTATTCGGGTTGTGTTGTCGGGGATTATGTGTGTTCGGTTGTTCCGAGTTTTGCATTTGGAGGTGCGATTGACGGAGGCGGCACTCTTTTAAGGAGTGGTTCCGTTTGTTACAGTAGTTACATATTATTAACTGTACCTCCTTTTTTATCTGGTTGGTGTTGAAACTGGGGATTGACTTGTTTCGGTAACAAGTTTGCTCAGTATGCCCTGGTATGCCGCAGTTTTGGCAAGTGGGTCTTAATCTGGGAGGAAGTCGAGGGGAGCTTGAATTGGGAGTTTGGCTAGAGGCGGAGCGCTCTAAGCGCGAAGAATGGTTGTCGGCATAAGCGATGGCTTTTTTGAGATCTGTCTCACCATGTGCCTGGACCACTAGCTTCAGGTTGGTATCTTTTAGACCATCCTCAAAGGCTTGTATAGCTAATTTTTCGTTTTCGTTGTTTAGGAAAGTCCTAACAGCGTTCTCATTTGTGCTAGTAAAGGTGGCGGCTTTGAGTGAGGTGTGGAGTTTGTTTATTCTTTCGCCAAATTCTTTAACGGTTTCCCTCTGTCTTTGTTTGGCCGTAAGAAGTTCGTTCTGGGCAGATGCCCTTGACTTGGTTTCCCTATACTCGGCCTCAAGAGTTTGTTTCAACCCTGACCATGTATTAATCACATTATATTGTGTTAATTCGAGGGCGGGACCTCGGAGTCGAGTTTTTACAATGCTTAAGAACATTGACTGCTCATTTTCCCTAGCAGAAGAGAAAATGAGGTCTCCGCAGGAGATAAATTGTGTTAACTCGCTCGGGTTTCCGTCAAATATAGGAACGATATTTAAGATATCGCCCACACTGACTTTAAGGTCCATCGGAGTGGTCATATGGGTAGATATTGGAGGAGGGGAGTAGTAGTGAAACGGTAGAGACTCGAAAAGTTCTACTATCGCTCGTTTTTGTCGGGTAAGAATAGTGGTGGATGGTGTAGGGGTGTAAAAATAGGATAAAAAAAAATGTTCTTTAAAATACCTTAATTATCACCTAATTGGCTGCTGCAGATGATTCCTGGTTGCTCCTTCACTGCTTCACTGCTGCGCTGTTTCACTGCTTTGCTGCTTCACTGCTTCGCTGCTTCAGTCTTTGCTTGATGCCAGGCAGGCTTCACGCCCTAAAGCTGCAGTTACAGCCTGGTCTTTTTCACTGCTCAGATTTGGCCTCCGCGTCCCTTTTTTGGGAGTTCGCCAGGACTTACGGTTATGAGACTTTTTTTTTTTACTGACACTATCACTAACTGGTGTATGCCCCAGTAACGCCTTAAAAATCTTTTAAGATTTGGTTTTTGGTTAGTAGTTGGGACCTTTATTAGGTTATCCCACCGCTGCCACCATGAAATACGTCCTAATACCGTGCTTTCCCCAGAGGGAGAAGAGTATTGGCCGGAGAGTTTAAAGAAAAAGTCTTTTATTTATTTTTAACAGCTATTGACCCGCTGTCTTTAGCTGGGCTGCGATCAATAGTGTAGTTTTATTAATAACTTTAAGTATAGATCTGACCCGCTGTCTAATGCTTGGCTGCGATCGATCTGACTGATAATTCTACTCTGCCTTTCCTGCGCACAACCTTTGCCTTTTATACTATTCATTCTATATGACCCATCTCCTATCTTCCCCTTCCACGCATCATCGGTTTCCTTACCAATTACCATATGTGCATACGCGCTATTTTTAGGTATTGCTTAATTGTTTTCCGTTCCCATTTAAAAGTACCCAAATGACATCTTGGGTGTCATTTGCCTTACGCTGGTGTCAAGTGTCATCCATTCCAAAATTATTGTTATTCCCTGATACCACAACGTAGTATTCCTCCGATATGCAACCATTGCAGTTCTGCCATGTGTCGGCGTGCCGCTGTGCAATCGGATCGGAGTTGGGTTACGTGTGTATTGTATCGGGTAGGTATGCACTTGACTCATTGCGCTTGGGTGGCGTTTGGGTAAATGAAAACAAATGAAAAACAAAGCGAATGACCTATTAATAGCCGTGTGCTCTGGTAGTGTGTTTTTGGTTAATGGAATGGATTGGTAGTGTGAAGGTGATGATTAGGGTAGGCCATGAGTAGGGTATGATTGTGCGGATCACAACAGTGGCTTAGCAACAGAGTTGGCTTGGGATGATGTTCAGCTTGATTTGGACTCTTGCTGACATAATTCGCTGATAACGCGTGTACATGTTGTTCATCACACATATTTGTATTTGTAGAAGAGAGAAAAAGAAGCTGCAATACGACGTATATGACTAAAGGGGTTAGGTTTTAATGTTATTCGAAGGAATAGAAAAAATTGTTGGATAAAATCGGGGTTCATTGATTGGTTGTTGTTGCTAATTGACAGGTAGTGACTCATGTCGAGGGGCACAGATGAGTGCTTTGCGAAAATTTGTTTACCGTTGTTTTGTTGTTGTTGGGAAGCCCATATATGGATGCAACTCTAAAGGGATGCGTTTCTTGACTTTGATTGCTTTTTATTTAGTAACGCTTAAGTGAATTCAGAAATTTTAAATGCAGTTATTTAAGTTAGGATATGCTTTATGCACCAGTGGCTTTAAATTATTTCACTCTTTTGTAAATTCGGAGTTACAGGTGCAAACACAAATGTCCTTATATCTCGGAAATAAGACATTTCTGTTAAAAAAGTATTTCACTACAAACAACTACAAACGATTTCGAATGCAACTGGCTAGTTTTTATTTCAAAAAGCCAAAAGTGCGGGCTGAAATTTTTTTCTAATGCTTCTAACTTTCTAACGGTTGAACTACAAACGAAAAAAATTTCACTACAAACAACTACAAACGAATGTCTATCGAACTGCAATTCACGTTTTTCATTCTAGAAAAAGTGCGGGCTAACTTCACGTAGGTCTAGTGGGCATTTGTGATGTTAGTGGTACTCGTACTAACACAATCAATAATTGCCTACACCCACACAATGGAGCAACAATGAATATACCATCGATCAAAAAATTACGTTCTGATTCCGTTAGCGTTTCAATCAAATATGCTATTTTTGATGCGTAGTAGCCAAATTTGCTTTCTAGTATGGTTTGTCTATAAAATGATTTTTTTATAGTTATACATCGACATACCATAGTTCAGCATAACATTTTCATTTGAAAAAACATCTTTAACATCACTTAAGCTTTAGCAAATCACTTTTCAGCCTATTCATATGCCGCGTGACAGAAGTGTATTCACTAAATGGGCTGCATCTTGCATTTCTAAACGCTTTGAATCGAAAATATGCTTTGCTGTTGATCCTTTCTTTTGTGGAACAGAACAATGTTTTTGATGGAATTCAACAACTTCATTCATTCACTTTTCTAATTTTATTCGAAACAGTATCAAACATTAAACTTGCTTTACGCGATTTTATATAGCGTGAATATCGTTTCGTGGTTTTATATCCTAGCTTTTGAACAAATAAGTGTTTTTATACTTTTAAATATAATATATTACTATTTTGCCGAAGTCGCGGCATAAATTCTAAAGCAATGTCTTGACCTATATCACCGTTCATTTTTGGAATTTCGCGATAAGCACTTGTCAAGAAGAGAACAATTTATTACTAACTTTGTTAGAAAATAGCCCAAGCCGTGGTGTTTCAAACAGCACAGCTTACTGTAATTGTAAATCAGGGATATCACGTTGAGAGTTTTCTTATAATTCTATGGATATACAAATTTCTTTGGGAGAAATTAGAGAGCGAACTGTTATTTTAACAACATTTAACTTTTGTAAGCCATATACCAGAGAGCTGAATGCTTAAGAGTCTGCCATCTCTGCTTTTAAGTTCAGCTAATATAAAAAAATACACATATAAAAACCGCCTTAATCAAATCCTGGAAAATCAAACCATAGAATTAAATGTCAATACCCAACCCCTGCAGCCTACCACAGTGTAAATAGGGATAGACTATATTGTGCTATGTCCAGCTTCGGAATTCCTTTTAAAGTAAAACGTCTAATCAGAATGACTTTGGAGGATGCTCGCTGTTCCGTCAAGTTTGTATCAACATTTTGGTTGAAAAGGTAGTACGCAACACCCAGGCCAGTGCATCAGATACTATCTTTAATAAATCGACACAACTACTTCGGTTTCCTGATGACATGATGATGTGATAGCAGGAACAACCAGAGCATTAACCAGTGTTTTCGTTACAATAGAGTCAGCAGTGTGGTACTGACTATAAATGAGGACAAAAAGTACATAATATACTTTCATCAAGAAAAGCACAACCCCACCACCGACTTGGTCAGAACGTGACAATTAGTGATATGTATAACTTCGAGATAGTCATTGAATTTGTCTACTTGGTCACTGCTGTAAATGCGGAAAATAACATCAGCGTGGAAATCGTAGAATAACTCTTGCTAATATGGGATGGGATCAGCCAGTGAAAACAGCTTTTGTTATGGCCTATGTTGGCCTTTATTAACACAAACAGAAAATCCCACAAAAAAAAACATTTGTCTAATGGACAAACAGAAGAATCGAAGAAAGTATTGATTTTTTTTCTGTTGAATATAGTTTTATTTAATAAAACTTCACATATTGCAAATAATCTATTTCTCAATAATTTAAACAATAAACCGTATAAAAACTTATAAAATTTGCTGCCAAATAATATTTAATTTTGGGGGACTTAAAACGACTACCTATTTACAGTCGGCTAAATAATAAAAATATAATAACATTACATCAGGAGATTGATTTTAACTTATGCATCAGTTTGTGAATAACAACTATGTATAAATTACTGATAAATTTATCAAATCTAATATTTAAATATTTTTAGAGAAAAGCAAAGGTCTGTTCATTAAATAATCATATATTTTTTATATTTACCTGAATGCATAAGCAGAATTAAAAGAAATGATAGTCAGCCAATAATATAATAAACGGGCAGGACTCTGATTTTTTTTCTTTTTAAAGTTTTTGAAGTATTCGTTTTCCATTTTATAAATGTAAAATCAGGCATGCTTTTGTTAAGAACTATTGGATTCGCTGTGGTGAAACTGTGCGTTTATGTAGTACATTTAATCAGTATAGAAAATAGTCCCGTCCGTAATCACACAACAATAAAATATGACATTTCTGTATTTTTTACCAAAACCGTATATTTTTTTTTAAGTGAAGTTACCATTCAATTTATCCCGACTTAAAGATAAAAATATTTCTACTGTACTAAATTTTGTTATATGTAAACGAAAAGGGAAATAAATTCGTAAGAACTACCCGATTTGCATCCACCAGTGCTGGTAATTGGAAGCTTTCTTACAGTAAAATCCAAATCAGCTCGTTAATAAAATGCTCCCAAGTCACCAATGTTATTTTTAACTTTTTCGAATAGTAAGGAAAAGTTAATTGTAGGTATTCGTTAAGTTTCCAACTCGGGTTGTAAATCAATTCTGACATTACGATAATAGAGGAACTCAGAAAAGTGGGTCGAGCAATTCTGTGTGTATGCTCCTGAGGCCTACAGGGTTAACAGCTGCCTGGATTTGGTTCAAACTTCGGATTTAGTGTTTATGGGCCTACAGTTTGAGGCCGTTTTATTTTTGAACGGCAACTTCAATATTAATGGAAGGTACTTCCAATATAAAATTGTGGTGTGGAATGTATCGTGTAACCTAAAATGGTGAAGTGAAAACAACACCTTAGTCACCAAACCAATTGGAATTAGCTAGAAAGTTATCGCTCAGATGGCGGAGCGGGTATAAAAGGCAGATTTTAGAAGAGGGAGACACAGTTGATTTTCAACTGCGATTGGTTAAAGTTCGAGATAGTAATCGGTTGTGACCTAAGATAAAGAAGTGCCAAGTAATGTGATTGGTTTGAATCGTTGAAGAAGTGACATTAGCCGTGTTTTATTATCAGCCATGATCTATATAGATCATCGATTTACATGTACTTACAACAACAGCATATGATCCTGCTTCTCATCGAGATCATGAACCATGATCTGAAAATTATTTCTACTATTGCTCGCAGCGCTGTTTGGCGCTGTTTGTTTCTTTCTTGAATGTTGGTGTGCCTGTAAAAGATAGCCACACAGTCACTTTGCCAGACTAAAAAATTCAATACTCTTCATAGCACAAAAAATCAATAAGCATTTTTTTACATCCAATAAATTTCGCGCCCTTGGAGATTTTGCTTTTTAATTCTGTAAAGGTATGACAAGCCCAGCGAAATATTCCATAATTTTTTAAGTAAATGTTTAACAAAAAATGTTTATGAAATGTGTCGCTGTCGCAGTTCGTAAATAATTATTGTTTCACAAGTTTTCCGGCAGAAAGGTGATAGTTGTTTTTGTTTTTACATAAAGTACAAATCAGGTACAAATGTCCAGAAAATCTCGGAATATCTAATGAAAAATGTAAACTAGCAGGCTGCATAAATTTAAACTATTTTATAACTGCAACTGTTTTCGCAGAGTTTTTTGGACATAAAGCTTTAAATTTACGTGAAGTGACGATTTTATTTTAACAATCAAACGTATTTTGTGTGTGTTCAGGGAGAGAACTATGGTATTATTATGAAAAGTATAATGCTTTGTCTAAGAATTATTCCAATCTAAACGGACCAGATGTGTAAACTGCGGTTTTCATTATATTTCGAACTGATTGTAAACACTTTAAATAAGTTCTTAAAAAACTCTCACCTTCAAAAATGAAAAATGATTAATTTGACTGATATGGCAACACCCCCGACAAGCAACTGAAATGTCGTTGTACAGAATGTTTGCAATATGGCTAGTAGCATGGTCGTCTTTTGAAAGCAACTGTTGCCACAACTCGTCTATGATCCGTATTGTTTTATTTTCGTGATCTGATTCGGATCAGATCACGCTGATAATAAAACACGGCTATTGTTTTGGTACAAGTGAACTAGGATTATCCATAAAAGTGTAATAAAAGTGATTTTATTAGAAAAGTTTAGCAGAATAGTGTTGTATCTATAAAACTTATTCTGTGCTAAGTGTTTAAGTGACAAAAAATTCAAAGGTAAATTGAAACAAACATTGTCCAACAAAATGCAAACTAAGCATACCCCAATTGAAAAGACAATTAGAAAAGCGGAATGTCTCCAGAGCTGTAGGGAAAAGTGAACTCATACTTCATCTGCAGGAAGATGTCCAACGTTTCCATGGTTTCGACGTGGCAGAAGAACAAGTTGATACTGGCGCTATGCAATTACTTCTTGCTAAGATCGAAGAACAGAAGAATTTTATGGAATCGAAGTTCGCAGAATAAAAGATTTTTCTAGAAGAACAGAAGAGTTCTCTAGAAGAACAGAAAAATTCCATTGTCGCCGCACAAAAAGATGCCGTGGAAGAATTTTAGAACTTTCTTGAAGTTAAAATCGACGAAATTGATGAAAAATTAGACCATCATGAAACGAAGTTTGAGAAATTTAACAAAACGTTTCATAAACACGAGACAACCATCGATAACATAGCTAAAAACTCGAAAAAGTCAAGAACAGAAAGCTCGGGAATATTCTGCTGACTGCCCAAGAAGGAAAGAGAAGCAACCACATGTTTTTAATGGTCAAACGTCATGGCCCATTTATAAAAGACAGTTCGAAGCAGATGCACCGACCAATGGATGGGACGACGAAGAAAAGTTTATTGCACTAACGCTCGCATTACGAGGTGCAGAATTGATTCAAACTGTCTCAGGAAAAAACAACACGACTACGATGCTTTGGTTAAAGCCATTGAGATGCGATTTGGTGACGACCACATGCAGCAAGTGTATAGAGTGCAACTGCGCAGTAGAATCCAGAAGAGAGGAGAAACACTCCAGCAGTTGCAAGCGGATATCGAACTGCTCGTATCCCAATGCCGGAGACGATGTCATCAATCATCAATGAAATGGGCATTGAAAGTATATAAACAAGCCATAGAGGACAGACTACTGCAGATGGCTCTACGAATGGCTGGAAAAAGAACTCTTCCTGAGACACTGGTATTTGCTTTAACGATGAAAGCTGCTGACCAAGCGTCTCAATGATTTCGCCGCGTGAGAGAAATAACATCCGTTGAATGCTAATGCCAGAGAACAGCAGTAGTAGACAAAGACGTAAATAAATAAAAAAAAGAGACAGTGGCAATAAAAAAAAACATTATTTTGGTCTAAAGTGCATACAAGATCATACCGCACGACTCAACAATTTAAGTC
Organism: Cheilosia vernalis; assembly: GCA_949126925.1. Lineage (NCBI taxonomy): Eukaryota > Metazoa > Arthropoda > Insecta > Diptera > Syrphidae > Cheilosia > Cheilosia vernalis. The sequence goes on from OX421358.1 coordinate 51,857,985, forward strand.
CTAGTCCTATCGAATCCCGCAAAACCCCAAATTCCAACACAGGGTTTTTTCACTGCGTCACCTCTCGCGAACGTCTGACAAACATCCGAGAGTATTACTGTCTCGAAAGAGCTTCTCAATCGGCAGTTTGGAATCGGCATAAAATTGTAGATCCCTTCCATTCGTACCAAAAATGAAATCTCACACAAAACGAATGCTTAGGAGAAGCTCGGCCTAGGGTCCCTACGGACCTGTTGCGCCAACTAACTATCATTATATTAAACCTCCATAAACTTGGCAGAGCACATATGTCAAAAATCAATTTTGAATAGCCCTGAATTATGTGCTATTTATGTGCGAATTTTGTGTTAAGTCTTTGATTTTTGTGCTCCAATGGTTTAGGAGAAAATCGACCTTGAAAAGTGCTCTGCCAGCTTAACGTTAAGCTAGCAGAGCACATAGTGAAATCGGCCTCGTAGCTCAAGCCATTTAGCTAGAAATCGCATTAGAAATCTCAATTCTAATAAGTTCATAGAATTCTGTTAACGCAAATCCTAAAAACGGATCAAAATCGAAAAAATAAAAACCACACACATATCTCTGATTTATGTGCTTTTGATTTGCTTAGTCATTGATTTTTGTGCTGTCCTAATTTAGCCACTAATCCAAGTTTTAAGTTTCGCTCTGTTAGTAAAAGGCCTTTTACAGCTCTGCTGAAATATGTCAGCTGCAAGCAAACAAAAATCACAATGCAGAACGTCGACATTGTGGCGCCATAACAAAAACAGCTAATATGACGACATTTTAAGGCAAATACAATCCATATTACCAGGCCCACAGCAATTATAGTAGGCATGGGTAAAATAATCCTTGCAAAATAAATAAATCTCCATTGCGCACTGGTGTTTAGGCTTATTAGTATGCGTGAATCAATACATGAACCCATCCAAATATCTCGGTGGGTAGTCATGCGTGGAGGAAAAGGAAAACAAGTTGTGTGAATCTGTGAGGGTGAGAATGTTCCTTGAAAATTAAGATACTGTAGGCTGTAAGTATTATGTTTGCCTGGTGTTATAAGATTGATACCATCTGAATGAGGATCGACTTTGTGGCGCCTTAATGAAATACTGTGCACATATAATAATGGATGTGCGCTTGTGTTCGTAAATAAAAATCAGAATGCATGTGTAAACGAAAAGTAGCTGGGCTGGCGGCAACTGAACTTTTAAATTCAATTCATATAACCAGGCCCACTGCAATTATAGTAGGTGTGGGTAAAATAATCCTTCCCAAATAAATAAATCCATCGCGCACTGGTATGTTTGGGCTTTTTAGTATGTGTGAATCAATACACGAACACATCCAAATTTTGTTATTGAGGAAAATTTTGCATGGAGGAAAAGGAAAACAAGTTGTGTGAATCTGCGAGGGTGAGAATGTTCCCTGAAAATTAAGTTACTGTAGGCTGTAAGTATTATGTTTGCCTGGTGTAATAAGATTGACACCATCTGAATGAGGATCGACTTTGTGGCGCCCTAAAAAAATATTCTCCTCAAAACGTGGTTCGTGCACAGGAAGGGATAGGAAAGGAATGGAATCCAAAAAAAAAGTATAACGAATTTCTGGTGGACGTGCGCCTGTGTTCGTAAATTAAAGATCGGAATGTATGTGTAAAAAAGTAGCTGGCGGCAACTGAATTTTTAACACTTAATTCTTAACAGATGCCAATGCCATGTTAAGTGTAAGCAAAATCAATATTAAAGTTATTTATGGGCTCCAAGAATTTAAGCACGTGCCAACATGGTTTTTGTTTTGATTATTGTTTTTGCAGGAAGAATGAAAATGTATGTGGATGTGTATTGTCGATCCTAGGTACCAGGCAAACAGCTTAAGGACACCTATATAGAATTAGCTACTGAAGCACCGTCTCGGGGTAGATATTTGGGGGTGTGCGTAAGTAAATCGGACATTGTTCTCTAACAGAAAACTTCATTGACTTTAGCGCTTCCCGAATAATGGCGATGAGTTGCGCATTCGAGTAGTCGAGCATCTTAACATCGCAAACGATGTGTGTAGCCAAGAACCTAAAAACGGATATTAATTTTTTATTACAGATTTGTGTTCTATTCTGCCAGATTTAGTTAGGATGGTTGAGGTTCTATTTTCCAAGACTATTTCCTTTCGGTATCGACGGTTCAATTTTGATCCTATTCTTTTATTCTGCTTAACGTAAACAATTTGTCCGGGGGTAAATTCCTTAATAGGGTGTCTCGATTTGTTGTGGTATTCAAGATCGGCGGCTTGCTTGGCTTTAATTTTCTTAATATTGTTCTTTCGTGCCGTCTCTAATGACTCGGGATCGGAAGTTACTCTTCGACCAAAAAACACTTTAATGGGTTTGCTTGCTGTAGTGGAATGGATGGAACAGTTATATTCATATACTGCCCGTTCCAATAGCTCCGTGAAGGAACGGTGAACGCCTTCCGTCTTCAAACATCTCATTATCTCAATGAGCGTTGAATGGAATCGCTCGACTTGCCCGTTGACGCTACTGCAATACGGTGGTGTTGTAAAGACCTTAATCTTGAGTTCATCTTCTAACATGAATCCAATAGAGACTGAATTAAAAGCTTTTTCGTTGTCCATTACAACTGTGTGGGGTACGCCGAAGGCGAAGAGAATGTCCCTTAGAGGTTGTCGTATGTCTTCTACGGCTTTGGATCTGAGAACCTTCGCTTGCGCATATTTTGAAAATTTATCTATGGACGTTAAGACGAGGTTATTCTCAGTGGAAAATATGTCTATGTGTACGATCTGTCCGGGGTATTGCGGTATCGGAGTTGCCTGTATTTTTGGCTTGCTAGGGTGCCTCTCATATTTGTTTTCTGCACATACCACACATTTTTTTATTACCTTCTTCAACTTTGTCGACATTGCAGGAAAATAATATTTTCCTAGAATCTGTGCCTTGTTTTCGCGGACATTTCGGTGTGCTCGCTTGTGTGTGCCGATAATTATTTCTTCCTGTTCCGCTTCGTTAGCCACGTCCTGCACTTGCAGTTGTGTGAACCTAATCTTATAGTTATTGAAATGAGAAACGTATATGGTTTGCAACATGCCCATAGTATGTTCATCGGCTTTAATGCCGTTTATTACAGAGGGATTTAAAAGTTGCTTTAGGATTCGTTTGAGGTTTTCCGGATTGAATTCTGGCTCTGTGATAACGTGTCTATGATATGTGGGAAATACTATGTGAAAGGTTTGGCTAGACGTCTCGCCTATCTGTAGAATTATTTGGGACTTAAATACGTTTATTGGGACCTCGACGATAGGTATTAGATTATTTGATGAACTATCGTCACTGTGCGATAAACTGTCGTCACTATGCTGGGTTACGGATAAAGTGTTAACGTCAGATAGAAGGGGAGCCCTGGATAAAGCGTCAGCGACTACATTCGTTCTCCCAGGTTTGTATCTTAACTCGTGGTTGTACTCCTCGAGTGCAGCCTTCCATCTCTTCATTTTGCTGTTGTTGTTCTTGTTGCTCAACGCAAACGTGAGTGGTTGGTGATCAGTGAAAATTCTAACTTTGGCTTGACCGTAAAGGTAATTGCGTAGTGAGCCTAGTGCCCAAACGATGGCCAACAACTCCTTCTCGTTAGCACCATAATTTTCTTCCGTTTTGTTGAGTGTTCTGCTAATGAAAGTTAGAGGTCTGTTATCCTGTTCAAGGACGGCTCCGATAGCAACATTCGAGGCGTCTGTTGTGAGGTCAAAAGGTTTCTTATAATCGGGGTATGCTAAGATTACGTCTTTTGAAACAAGCGAATCTTTTATTTTATTGAAAGAGGTTAAAGCTTCCTGATCAAATTTTTTTGGCATTCTGGCGGATTGGTTCTTGGACACTCGTCCTTCCTCCCCTCTTAAGAGGATTGTCAGGGGTTTTGCCAGTTGTGCGTATCCTTTTATGAATCGCCGATAATAACCGGACAATCCTAGAAAAGATCTTAGTTCCTTCAAGGTTTTTGGGACGGGAAAATCCAATATGGACCTGACTTTTTCGATATTCGTCTTTATGCCTTCGGATGAAATAAGAAAACCAAGAAATTCCACCTCGGACTTGAAAAATTTACATTTATCAAGTTGGACCTTCATGTTAGCTCTACTGAGTGTACTGAAAACTTGATCAATATTCTTGGCATGTTGCGTCTCGTCTTCGCTAAAAATGATGATATCATCAATGTACACGTAACAAAACTTTCCAATGTACTCTCGAAGTATGTCATCGAGAGCTCTTTGGAAAATCGAAGGCGCGTTTTTCAAGCCGAACGGGAACTCGTACTTGCCATTGTTGATTGAGAAAGCTGTCTTCTCAATATCAGATTCCTTTAGAGGAATTTTATGGAAGCCACTTTTCAAATCAAGCACAGTGAAAAATTTATTCTTTCCCAACTGTGCGGTTACTTCATTGATATCAGGTATGGGATATATGTCAGCAATCGTGATGGTATTGAGCTTACGATAATCTATGACCATTCTGTACTGTTTGGCACCAGTGGAGTCAGGCTTTTTCGGGACTATCCATACTGGTGAGTTATATGGAGACCGTGAAGGTCTTATTATCCCATCATCGAGCATTTGCGTTACCTGTTTTTCTACTTCTGATTTCAGTGACATTGGGAATGGGTAATAACGAGTGTATACGGGATCGTCTGTTGATGTTCTTATCTCTGCTATAACTGCTGTTGTATAAGTTAGTCTTTCCTCCGGCTCCGAGAATAAATTCGGATGATTGTTTAGAACTGAATTTAACATATGTTTTTGAGTCGTTGTCAAATTTTCGGTGTTTATCGCTATTGAGTTAACTGACTGAGATTCGAGTTGTTTAATTTTAATGTTTACCTTATTGCGGATGGTCATGAAGCTGTCTTGCGTGTAAATTACAGCGTCTAAAGATTTAAGGCTGTCGTTGCCTAAAATACCGTGGAATGTTTTCAGTGTTGGAAGGATAAAGAATTTAATGCTGACATCGTTTAGTCCAAAAAGATTGAGATAAGTGTGATGGCTGATTTTTACGTCGCCGGCTATTGACTTAGCATAGAATACGTTTTCGTTTAAAAGGGGTTTATTGACCAGCTCTGGTTTTATGTAATTTTTACTGGAGCCAGTATCGATCAAGAATTTAAAAATTTCTCCAGTCCTCGCCTTGCATTCAAAGTAGGGTAATGAGGACTGATTTAGTCTAAAAAATGGATATCACTGTACTCTAGCGATTGATCCATGGGGGATTGGTATTCCGAATATTCGGTTCGGAATTCAGCTGAAGAGCTGTCGCTTTGAAGTAAACTGACATTTTGAGCGAACTCCTCACATATTTGGGCATGCATGTCTTCTTCGGATTTGACATCAGCTTGCGACGTTGACGGTAATTCGCAAGGTTCCATACTTTGGTTTATATGATAATTCGGCTGTCTTGGTCTATAATATGCCGAAGGTTGTTGATAAGATGGGTTTGGTGCTTGTTGGTCTGTGCCAAGGTACGCTCTATTATTCTCATTATTTATACCCCCAATATAGTTACTTCGCCCTTGCGTTAAAGGTTCTTTTTTGATTTGAATTTGATTTTGATATGGCCTGATGGGGGGTTGAAACTGCCGAAAATTATTAGGGTAGTTAGGTTTGGGATTATTGGATGATTGGAAGCCAACAGCAATCGGTTGGTGTGCTGGTGGATTATATGCAGGGTAATGAGGGTAGGATAGGTAGGTAGGATTTCGCTGTTGATTAGGATATGTACTGAAATTCCTTGGTGGAATCAGCGGAATAGAATGTTGTGGGCGTGGAGGTTGTGGACTAAAGTTTTTCGTTATCCCTCCTTGATTTGTTTGGAGGGCATGGGACCTGGCGTGTTGGTTTTCATATTTAAGGCAAAGATGTAATGCTTGTGGTAAGTCCACAGGTTCTTTCATGCCCAATAAATCGGACAAATTGCCTTTCACCCCTCTTATAAATGTCTCCAAAGCTTTATTTCGGTACGTTTGGGTTAGGATTCGTGTTGCTTCTGAGCCGATTTCCATGCAGGAAATGTTATTTATTATGAGGCTAAGTTGTGAGTTTATTGCCTGATAGAACTCCTGAATACTATGATTACCCTGAACTAAGTTGGACATTTGGTACTCCAAGGTGGTAATATCTCGCTTGTCCGCATAGTGCGTGGTAAGGCAGTAAGCGATATCGTCCCAATTTAAGGGCGTGTTGTAGGCCTCTAGGGCTGCATCCGCTTCCCCAACGATTTTGTTTCGAATGACACTGATAATGCCATAATATTTTGGAGTCCCCTTAATACCTTCATAGATTCCTAGAATGCGTTCGACGCTCTTCTTCCAGGAAGAAAATTCGCCAGCTTCCCCTGAGAAGTCCCGTAGGCATTTTACAACGTCGGGGATTTTATCCAAACCATCTAAGTTGGTTTGATACTGGGGCAGTATAGTCTGGTCTCTGCCAGGAAACTGGCGTGCCCCGGGATTCACAATATCTTCTACCATTCTTCTGCCTCGTTGCTCAAAGACGCGGCCCACAATTGAGGTTACTAGGGTGTCTACATAGTGCTGGTGTGGATCTAACCTCTGGCATGTCATTATGGGACGCACTCGAATGGAAGGAACTATTTTGGTCTTGATTCGATGGATAACTGGGGGGAACATTAATGTCGGTATTGTGTCTTGTTGACCCTTGCACGGAAAGATTAACATTAGGCGGAAGGGCTCGAGAAGTAGAGGGAACTTGTGATGTAAGGAGTGGTACATCGGTATAGTTTCGATCTTGGTTCTCAGGATCGATTTGCACGTCTTCACCTGCACTAACGTGAATGTTGAAATATAACAAAATATTAAAAAAAAAATTACGGCTACCTACGTCGCGTTATAGATTTCACAGGTGAAAAACAAATAAGGGCTAATTTGCTTTGAGAAATTTTACAATTCGATTGTTGTGACTGATTGTATTTATAGTTATTTATATCACCCAATTCTGGTTTTATTTTTTGAATTACCTATTTTACTAAATTCTGGTTGTATTCTTGATTATGTCTACTTTCCAACTCTTCCAAATTATCTTTTAATTTCCAAAATTTGGATACTTATTTAAATTTTCACTTAATTCATTTAAATTTTCTAAGCACAGTGTAATTGTATTTTAATAGTTTTTTGTTCTTTAAATGCTAATGGAATAACTTACAATACTATAATAAGCTGCAGGTTCTTCATTCCGCAGGAGTCTTAAGCTGCGATCGGGTGGTGCGGCTAGCTCACTCAAGCTTCCGGTTCGTCCTTTACACAACACTTCACTAATGTGTAGGGCTACTGCGGGGCCCTTTTACATAGTTTTTCTCGGCCTTACTAATAATCAATCACTAATGTCGACAACTAGTTAGATGTCAGCTTTAGTAAGAATGTACAGCTTTTGTGAAATGGTACCAATAAACAATTAGACCTCCACATTTACTAGTCCTACAACTTTCTTAGAATCTATTACATTTGTTGTCTTTGCAGAATTCAAATTTCATAATTTGTTTTCGTGAAAAACAAGGTCAATGGTCTCTTTCACAAGGAGGATTTTATTCTAAAAGAAGGAATACATAAATTGCAATTAAATTTGCCCAACACATATCTTTCCAATGCTCTTTGAGACTTAGTATAAGCAAAAAACAAAACGCAAAATAGGAAATGCACAAAATATCCGCTGATCTGTCAAACATCATATGGAAATCAGTAATGCCCTATCGTTCGATCGGACACAATTTTCAGTACTTTTATGGTACACTTTCCATTGTTTTCTAATACTACCTCGCGATTTCTTTATGAGTGCAGTTGTGTCGTAATAAAATCCCTTTCAAATTATTCAATAAACAAAGCACAGTTTATTTGAGTGGTTTCATTTATTCGTAGGCTGACGATGCAAATCAAAACTTATTAGTAGTTTAAACATCACAATTGCATCGTTAGCAAGAGAATATTTTTGAAAATAGAAATAATATCTGGCTCATTCATTTCAGAATGAATAACAATCGCACGTAGGAAGCGTGTTAAGAACTTATCGCTTCCGGGTTTGAAAATAAATACAATTTAACCTATAAAAAATTGTATGGCTTATATATTACTTAATTCGGGAAACTTAGAATCCGACAAAAGTTGAAATTCGAACTGAAAAATATAAAACGCATATTCTCGTACTACCTGTTAGGCTGTACTTGCACCCCAAGAAGTTAATAAACTTGTTATTTTGCATACATTTTGCTGAGTTCTGATAATTCTATTTTTATAACTATATTTTCCGCGAAGTGAACCTTTTCACACCAACCATTGTCTCATTAGAGATCCTCATTCTCGGTAAACAAACTCCTTTTGCAAAGAGTTTTAATAGGGTTTAAATGCAACAAAATATCTACCTGATTCGCATGAGGTACTGAGAATTGTTGAAAAATTGTATGTGCCGTCCAAAATTAGGTAAGAAGATATTTTTTTCTGTTTGCGATGACTGTCAAGAAACCCATGGAAATATCCCAAACTTATATACAATTTAGTTTTTATTAAGCAACTATTTAAAAAGGAAAACCAATCAAAACGCAATAACTAGTGGTAAAACAAGATAAAACAGAAAAAAAAACAGAAATATATGATTCACGTGCTTAGAAATAAAACAAAAATGCAATGTTTTTCAATATTTTGCATACATTTGTACAAATTTGTGATTGTTAGACTTAAAAACCATTTGCATTGTTGTATTGCAATGAATAAAATCAGAATACATTCACAATTTACTAAAATTAATTAATAATTGTAAACGCTCAGGCTGATAGGAGAGAATTTAATACGATGTTGGTATTAAATTCTCTCCTATTTCGAAATTTAATACCGCGATTTTGGATGGTTGGGCAATACTTGTCTTCAAAATGACATAAAGGAGAATTTATTTAGCTAATGTCCGAGATAAACATGGCTTTCTCAACACTAACATTTAACCCTACAGCTAGCGATAGTCTGGCAACTATATTTGTTTATTGGTAAAGGGATTTTGGAAAGTGTGGAGTCTTTTCGTAAAGTGCCAGACTAAAGTTGATTATTGGTAAGGCCGTCTGTGTTTTTTTTTTCACCACAACACGATCGTTTGAATTAAACCACAGGGATTTGTCTTTTTGCGTACACTCGCGAATCAGAATTTATATATTATTCCCTGGGTCCCTGCTCGGGCGCCAGTTAAATTTCTATTAACCGAAATTTAAAAAAAAAAAATATTTTTTTCAGAGGAGAACCTCTTTATTCAATTACCAACTTAAGACTAAATTTACATGTAGTGCATTGCTTAAAACTAATCTACTGCTCGCAGCATTGAGGCATTCATTTCCGCCGATGTGCTGACTCGTCCGATGTGCTGACTCGTCCGATGTGCTGACTCGTTCGACGTTCGTTCAGGTGCTAGACAGGTGCTCTCCAGTTACCTTATCGCGAACGTGTTGGAATGCGATCACGATGACACAAAGTTAGCGGATTGAAGATGCGCGTGCAGGAAACTAAATCTTGCTGGTGTAGACTTGCGTTTAGGGAAACAGAATCTTTCTGGTGTTAACTTATACTCGCGATATTCCAAGGGAAGATGGCACTGCCCTTGCTACGTTCGCCGACGACACAGCTATCCTAGCTGTAGGTAATACAATCGAAGAAGCGACTATAAAACTGCAAACCGCAGTGAATAAGGTAAATGAATGGACAAGGAACTGGCGGATCGCCCTCAACGAAACTAAATCTGTTCACGTGAATTTCACCTATAAGAAAACTAATGACTTGCCAATTTTTCTAAACTTGGCCCGAATACCCTTTGCAAACGAGGCCAAATACCTGGGAATGACACTCGACGCAAAGCTGAAATGGAGTTCGCACGTGAAAATGAAACGTAAAGAACTCGATATCAAATATAGAGAAATGTACTGGTTACTCGGAAAACATTCCCAGCTCAGTACTGAGAACAAACTGCTTTTATACAAGCAAGTGCTAAAGCCGGTGTGGACCTACGGTATACAACTTTGGGGTTGTACCAAGAAAACAAATGCCAATATTCTACAAACTTTTCAAAACAAAGTGCTTAGAGAAATTGTACAAGCACCATGGTATATTAGAAACGATGATATCCACAGAGATCTCGGAATTCCAACAATCGAAGCCGAAACTAGAAGCTTCGCGAGAAAGCATAGAAACCGCCTAAGCGGACATATCAACAATACAGTCCGACAAATCTTGGACGAGAGCAATTTATTGCGCCGACTACAAAGAACGAAACCGTTCGACTTGGCAAGATAAGATTAACCGCGTTTAATTTGCGGAACAAGCAGGATCTTTCATTGGGAAGTAACCTGTCAAAAGTTGATATTTCATGACAGAAAAATTGCTTGATAAGTTATATCTTTTAGTGAGTAAAAATCTGACCAGCTATTATAGGTTGAATTGTATTTATTTTCAAACCCCGAAGCGATAAGTTCTTAACACGCTTCCTACGTGCGATTGTAATTTATTCTGAAATGAATTGGCCAGCTATTATTTCTATTTTCAAAAATATTCACTTGCTAACGACGCAATTGTGATGCTAGACCACTAATAAGTTTTGATTTGCATCGTCAGACTACGAATAAATGAAACCATTCAAATAAACTGTGCTTTGTTTATTGAATAATTTGAAAGAGATTTTATTACGCCACAAATGCACTCATAAAGAAATCGCGAGGTAGTATTAGAAAACAATGGAAAGCGTACCATAAAAGTACTGAAAATTGTGTCCGATCGAACGATAGGGCATTACTGATTTTCATATGATAGTTGACAGATCAGCGGATATTTTGTGCATTTCCTTTTTTATGTTTTGTTTTTAGCTTAGTCTCGAAGAGCATTGGAAAGATATGTGTTGGGCAAATTTAATTGCAATTTATGTAGGTATTCCTTCTTTTAGAATAAAATCCTAATTGTGAAAGAGACCATTGACCTTGTTTTCATGAAAACAAATTATGAAATTTGAATTCTGCAATGACAACAAAATGTAATAGATTCTAAGAAAGTTGTCGGACTAGTAAATGTGGAGGTCTAATTGTTTATTGGTACCATTTCACAAATGCTGAACATTTTTACTAAAGCTGACATCTAACTAACTAGTTGTCGACATTAGTGATTGATTATTAGTAAGGCCGAATGTTATTATGGAGAAACTCCAGAGGGCGTTCGGAACTCTAAGAATTCTTATTACAGCGCGGCCAATCTGACACTTGATTGGCCTCAATCAATATATTGGACTAAAACAATAAGTAGACAATAACTCACTCCTCTGGCGTTTCGTTAGGTTCGGATTCGAGTGGCTCATAATAATTAAGAACCCCAATGCTTGAATATTCCCTTGGCGTTAGCCACTTTCGAATTCTCATGACTTCAACGACTCCGTCATAAGGTAGCTGACTAAACTGACAATTTCCAACGTCCCTCACTACATAACGATCATTTGGCAATACTCTTTATGGATGACATAAGGTCCCTGATACTTCTGTATACATTTTTTGTTTGTCCCGGCTGCTGTGTCAACGTGTGTAATAACGACAAAATCCCCAACCGAGTATGTCTTTGCCGGTCGATTGTGCTCCAGGAAATATTGCGAACTATATAGTTGTGCCTTCTCGATAGGAGCACCTTCAGACTAATACTATTCAGATCACGCTTCGCTGTATCACTAAATTTCTGTTCTAAGCACTCCGTCAATTCATCAACAACGACACCTCGCTGATCGACGCCGAACAATAACTGACTAGGCGTTTGTTTTGTAGTACCATCTACCATGAATAGTATTGTTAATGGCGTATTCTACCTGAGATAACTTTAATGACCAGTCTGCATGCTGTAGATACAGGTTCAGACAGCTTACTTAACATCGCCCTCAACGTGCGGTTGACGCGTTCAACCTGCCTATTGGCCTGCGGCGAGGCTACCGCGACTTTGACATGTTCTACGTTATGCACTCGAAGAAAATTATCGAACTCGCGTGATGAAAAACAAGTACCTCTGTCAGAGATTATACGCCTAGGGCGACTATAGTAATTAAAATATTTTTCCAATGCGCAACATACTTCCTTTCGTAAATGCATCAATAACTACTATCTACTAGTATGTGTTTGCGCTTGGAGGCGATAGAAGGCAGTGGACCGAAATTGTCAATGTGAATCGTATCGAAAGGAATCGGCTCCTTCGGTATGTTATACAGGTGGTGTTCGTTTGAACGAGTTGGGGCAGAATACATTATGCATTTAAAGCAATTTTGTATAAAACTGGTGACTTTAGGCCTCAGTTTCGCAAACCAGTAATTCTTCCGAATTTTTTGGCAGCACTTGTCAATGCCCTGGTGACTTATTTTTTCATGAACCGATCGAATCACGTTTTCTTCCATTTCACTCGGAACACAAAGAAGTAAATTACCCGTATCATTTTTAAATACTATGCCATCATGTAGTTCAAATCCATCCACGACTTCTGCCTCCAACCTGTTTTGCATCTCTATTATCTTCTTATCGAGGCTTTGTGTAACTTGGATTCGGAAGTCTTAATCATCATTATTGTTCGCATTGTTCGGACTTATCATTAAAGTGCGGTTTCAGAAACCCTCTACTCAAAGCGTCGACTTTGAATTTTAAATGGAATTCCTTCAAGGTACACCCGAAATCGACGAAGTGAATATATAATAGCGAGTGTTTCAAAACTGTGATACCTCGACTCAGCAGCGGATGTAGATTTTGAACAATATGAAACTGGGTGAAATTTCCCATCATTCTGACGTTGCAGCAATACTGAACCAAAGCCAAGACTGCTAACATCACAGTGAAGTTCCGTTTCATAATTCGGACTATAAACTGACAGAATCGGCGCCGCTATATGTAAGTCGATCCCTTAATTCACAAAAAGCGCACATACACTCTTCGGAAAAAACAAATGGACTATCTTTGCGTAAAAGGTTCAACAACGGTTTAGCTATCCTTGAGAAATATTGTAAACGAATGGCTGAAAATTCGTGGGCGCATTTTTCAACCCAAATGGCATCCTCAAGAACTCAAACTGACCATGAGGGGTAACAAAGGAGGTCAAAGCTATCGAGTCATTATCCATTTTACATTGATAAAATCCGTCCTTTATACCATGTTCCCACCAACGTGATTAAGCTCATGTGATTTATTAATCACGAAAGGCGTCTCCACCGAACTTTACGTGTTTTAATTTGACATCCAGGAGAAAGAGTTCATCCCCTTCGGACCAATTAGTTTTTTTTTTGTGTTGTTTTGGTTTTCTTCCCATACCTGCCACAAATAAAAAAATTTATGATTGCATTTCCTTAATAAAAATACCAAAACTCACCGAAGAATATTGAATTTGAAATAATTTGTTAGACATTTGTTTTGTTTTTTTTTTGTTTGTTGAAAAAAATTGATTTCAATTGAACTGAATTGAAACAAAACAGGTATGTTCGATTTTATTTTTTGTGGACTTGCGATGACAGATACGTAATTAAAAATTAAACACGTATAAATCATTTAATTAGTAATCACGAAAATGTGTGGTAAATCACGTAATTTATGAGATGATTTAGCTAAATCAAGTGGTGGGAACATGGTATTAAATCAAGTAATGAAAACAAGCATTTACCTGCGGTACATTGAATGCAATCATCAATTAGGGGTAATGGAAAGTTATCGCGAACATCCGCGTATCGCCATTTTTTTTTACAAAAACAACAGGTGAAGCATAAGGTGATTGACTTGGCCGAATAATTCGCCTCGCCATCAAATCATCCGTGATTTTCTTGACCTCAGTTTGATTATGAAAAGACAGAGAATGCGCTATGCAATGAAAGGGAGTGTCATCAGTTAAACGAATCTTCATTTTATAGTCCAATGGACTTCGTGTAACTCTTACTGGTTGTAGATAACTATCAGCAACAACTGCTTCGAGAGTACTAGCTTGATGCCTGCTTAGCCGTGGGCATAATATGTCAATCTCATACCGCGACCTATCTTAATTAATACCATGTTCCCACCAACGTGATTTAGCTCAGGTGATTTATAAATCACGAAAGGCGTCTCCACCGAACTTTACCAGCCTTATTTATAAACTCATCGTAGAGTCTGCTTACTACGCACCCTCTAAAATGCCCTTACGCAGGAAAATGTGATTTATAAAGATTTTTCGAACTTAAGCAACGTTGCTTTAGGGCTGCGTAAGTTAAACGCGAAAATTTGCTTTTAGAGCCTGCGTAGAGCTTACGTAAATGTGTTTTTGCATCAAATGTCATTTGGTCGTCGTCGAATTGTAAACAAAGCCAAAAAGTGAAATTCATTTTTGTTTATGCATTCATTTCGAATGCTGTGCGTGCAAATTTCTGTCAAAGCAATTTCGTTTGCATATGCAATTATAAGATTGAAATTATATTTAATAAATGAAAATATATAAAACAATGGGCGTTTGTGATATGTTGCGAAATCAAAATAGCTCAAAAAATAATTGTTTTGCAGAAACGAAGCGCGGTACAGTAAGAAACAAATGACACCCAGATAGGCATCAACAAAAACAAAAAGATTAGCTGTCACGGCAGGGTTGGTGTCGAGGGAGTAGGGAATTTGGTATACGGCGAAAACCGACATGAAGTAGAATCTCGTAAAAGAGAAAAATTTTTGAGAACTTACCAAAGCAAAGCGGTTATTTCGAATAAAAATGAGAAAGGGAATGGTGGAACTTTGAACTTCTTTGTTCGACATCGGCGCAGCGAAACACAAAGAAAAAGAGTCAGTTGAAATTCAAAAAGCGCAAGTAACTGACGGGTGTCACGCAGCCTAAGTCCGTACATAGTACAAAAATTTGCAATTTCAAATGGAAGTTTTAGTTTAAAGTAAACTGTTAAAGAAGTTTGCCCTTTTTAAATTTAAAAAAGTGAAATTTTGGAGGGTGTTTAAGTGCAAAAAAAAAGCAAAAGACATAGAACAGAGGTACGTTATTAGAGCCCATTAGGTATTAGAAATAATGAAGTTTTATTTCATGTATGTAGGAAATTAAGTTTTTAACTTTTAAATTCATTTTTATTGATGTTAATATTCATACTTATATGGTAGACAAAAACGATTAAATCTAATTTAAAGCTAACATTTATCTTAATTCTAGCTTACTGGCTCTTAGCGAGCGCTCTAAACTTAACTATATCCTTAAAATTATTGCCTTTCGGCCTTAAATCTATCTATATTTAATTTGTTTTGTTTTTTATTCTTCAAGAAACTTTAGAAAACTTGAATTCTTTATTTATGTTATTTTTATTTAAAAGCTACTTAAAACTACCTAAGCTACTTAGCCTAAATTAATTGTAATCAGGGTGGTGAGCAATCTTATGGATTGGTCACCATCCTGATCGCGTCCGTGGGCGCCTGACAGCCGCCAACAAGGGTTCATCCGTGCCGCCGAGAGTCGATCGAGGCCATAAGCTGCGGTCGAGTCTCGGTAGCACTTACATGTTGGATGGCCCAGTCCCTCCCAAGGACCCCCTACTCTAACCTAAACCTACAAACTTAACATCTAGCTTAAAACTAAGGAGGATGCTACGTAAGTAGCGCACCGGCCCGGGAGAGCGTATCAGCCCTCACCTCTTCCTCAAGCCACCAAAATTCGGTGAACTGCTTTACAGTTTCAACCCTGTCCCGATCCGCAATTGCGGTGCTAAAACGGAGGAGCTCCTGAGCATTGGCGGTGTACCCGTCGTGGATGAGCCGCTTATCCCTCGCGCCGCGGTGGCTGTGGTACAATACCGGCACACCATCTTTTGTCTGGACTAACCCTTTCATGTCTACATGAAGAAATGCCTCAGGCGGGATAAAGCCAGACCGAAGCGTACTCTCATAGTACATTAAATTGGGGTAGTAAGCCCCTGAGATCAGGTTATTATCACTGGCCATCGCCCTTGCAACGTGCCTCCGAATCACCTTAATAAGGAAATTGTCAATCCTGTTCAGTCGAGCCCCATTGTATAGGGTCCCGTTGGGATAATATTTTATGTACTCAGATTCAGGAGTTCTAAACAACCCTAGACAGGCCCTGAGACATTGTCTCTCAAACACCCGAATCTTTTCCATATAGGACGGCGCTATATTGAACCACATGGGACAGCCGTAAGCAATGATGGGCCTTATGAGGGCCACGTAGCAGATGACCTTCACCCTGGAATCAAGTTGACTGCTACGAAACAGTCTCCTTGTCCGAGCGTAGGCCCCCTTAGCCCCAGCAAGACAAGCATCTATATGTTTGTTAAAATACAGATACTGGTCGAGCCAGATGCCAAGATACCTGACCACGGTTTTCACCGCCAACGGCCGTCCCTGTTGTCCAATAATTGTTATTTTTCTCCAGTTTTTTTCTGGCATCCCCCGAGGCCCCAGCCAATGGGGTTCTGAACAGGATTGTTTCCGATTTTTGGAAATTGATTTTCAACTTCCAATCATCGCAATACCTCTTAATTTGTTCGAAGTCACGCTGCAGAAGGATGTTGATGGCCTCGATTTTTGGTCCTGACCTGTACGCCACTAAATCGTCTGCGTACGCTATAGCATGTCTGAGGGAACCCACCAGATCACTTGTGTAAATATTAAACAGGACCGGAGAATTCACTGCTCCCTGTTGTAAGCCGTTTTTAATTTCGAAAACCCTGCTCGAAGTCACGTTGCCAGCTTTGACAACGAACTTCTTTCCCATAAGCATGTCATAAATCATATACAGCAAAGGTTTTTGAATGCCCAATCTGGTCAGCTTATAGAAAAGCCCCTCCAACCATACGGTATCGAAGGCCTTCTCAAAGTCGACCAGGCAGGCACCCGTGCATTGCTTCTTACTCTTATTCCACTGAATGTCGGAGACCAGTTTCGACGCGGCATGAATAGTGTCATGCCCCGCTCTAAAGCCAAACTGATTTTCCGGAATAATCTTATTTTCTTCAACCCATCTTAAAAGAGCTCTATTGACGACTTTCTCGAATACCTTGCTAACATTCGGGAGCAAACTAATTGACCGCAGATTAGCAGGGTTTGTCCTATCTTTATCCTTTTTCGGGATAGGATGTACCACCGCCATTTTCCACTGCGCCGGATAATATGCATTATTCAGCGCATTGTTAAATAGCGTGGTGAAGATATCCATCGCCTCTAGCGGCAGGTGTCTTAATACGACGTTTGGGATACCGTCCACTCCCGCCGACTTTTTGTTTTTAAGTGATTCGAAGATGAGCCGAAGTTCATCTCTACTCACTAACAGATGAGTATTTGTATCGGCGATTGTGCCATTTGCACGGTTGTCGTCATTGAACCCGGTGAAACCGTTGTTCTCGGATCGCCAATTTTGAATTTCGGTCCGCAGATAAAAGTGGTTAAGAAAGGCCCTCTCCTCGAGATCGCGGTTACGGCGAACAGGGTTGTTCACCGTATACACAGTCTCAAAGAAAGCTCCCATCAGATCCACCCTCTCCTGCGGGTCCTCGACCACGAAAAAACCATCGTTCGAGTCAGCACTTTCCGGACTTATGCCAGCAGTCAGTAGTGTCTGTCTGTTCTCGTTCGTCCGAGGTATTCGAACACATGAAATGTCGTTATGATCTTTCCGCCTGAACAGTTTATTTATTTGTGGGAACATATTCGGACTATTGGTTTTTATAGCCCGAATTTTATTGCCCCAATACAAACTTACAGATTTTCTGTAATTCTCTGTGATCAACTGTTTCAGGTTTTTGATCATCGACTTCAGTGTCCTTAACTCGGGATCGTTCCTGTCAGTAAACTGCCTGTGTAGCCGTTTAAGCCTCGAGAGCAGTCTACTTTTATGTCGGTACAAAGCATCGATTGTCGCGTTTCGATACTTTTCAGTTTGTTCTTCGTCGGTGGAACGTCCTACCCGAGGGATAGTCCGCTCCATTGTCTGTTTGATGACGACATTCATTTGCCGTATATGATTGTCGATCTCATCGTTCGTTAAGTTCCTGTTTGTCGGTGGATCGATTTTGCATGAGCGTATGTCGCGCTTTAAAACTCTGGAGAAGCGCGACCACTGCGCTTTTCGGTAATCGAAAGAACGCACTTGGTCGTACTGCTCCAGCTGCGTCTGCTCGTTCGGGATCCGTATTACGGCGGCAAGTCCGTAGTGATCACTATCGTACTCAACCGCTCGTAAACAGTTCCGCGTGCTTAGATCAGTGTTTGTAAGTTCTAGTCTTTCGTCAACTAGCGCCAAGTCCA
Organism: Cheilosia vernalis; assembly: GCA_949126925.1. NCBI lineage: Eukaryota > Metazoa > Arthropoda > Insecta > Diptera > Syrphidae > Cheilosia > Cheilosia vernalis. Next base: position 51,876,295 of record OX421358.1, read on the forward strand.
AGAAAGAACCGTCTCTAGGGAAAGACGGGATATCCGTCGCGTACAGCTCGATTTTGTACTCAATCATATTATGACGCCACCAGTCGTGAAACTGGTTGCTTCTAGGGTTCGGAATATCATTTCCCCATGCCGCGTGTTTAGCATTGAGATCTCCGCCCAAAAAGTAATAATTATCTTCCGATTGAAGCTCTAAGCAACGAAAAAGCGTCTCGATCTCATTTATAAATTGAATGCGTTGAGGGGAATCAGGTGCGTAAAGTGACACCACATACACCCGCCTCTGGCTATTGAGAGGAATGCATACGATACATGCTTCCAACACCTGAAACCTGCGCACGTCCCCGCTATATATGACCTTATGGCGCAAGCCTTTGCGTACTAAGATAGCGACACCGCTTCCCTGTGTGGAGTTGGGCCGGTCTCTTCTAACTACACGATAATTTCTATAGCCCACTTTGTGCTTCGGATTAAGCTTAGTTTCGGTAACCAGAAGCACATCTGGCTTTTCGGCTTCCAACAGATTGGAAAGATTGTTTCTTCTCTCGGTCCGAATAAGTGAATTAACATTCACCGCAAGGATCTTCAAGTTTACCTCGTCCAGCGTACCCATCATATTCATGGCGCGGCAGACTCGGCAAACAGTGTCGAATAGATAACGTCTATTCGAGCCGCTTGCTCATTTAACTGTTTCTGGAAGTTGTCGATCTTTCCGTGCAATGACAGAAGGATCGACTTCAAATCCAGATCCGCTTCCGGTGTAGGAACCTTCGGCGCACTTTTCGTTATTGTGCTACCCGGTCCAGTTACCATTTGGGCAAAGGACTCTTTCGACCATTCTCTTCTTCAGACCTCTGTTTTCGAGCCTGCACATTCTGTTTCACCTGCTGATACTTAGGACATCCCTTGAAATTAGCAGGATGTCCTGAGCTGTTGCAGAGCACACACGAGAGCTGGCCCCGATCTTCAACTCTATCTGTACCTAAGGCACATTCCCCATGTTTGTGGTCCTTATTGCACTTGACGCACCTGAACTGCATATGACAGTTAGCTGCGGCGTGCCCAAACCTCTGGCAGCGCATACATTGAAGTACACGATCAGACTTTTTTAATTTTTCCCAACGTACCGCATGATAGTAGAGGAATCTGATCCTTTTCAGACTATCGATTTTGCTGTCGGGTGTTAGTTGCACCAAAAAGAATGGCAGTTTGCGGTTACCACCCCTGTCCGCAGGCGAGGCAAACGCCTTGACCCCCACGAACTTAAGGTCGTCGCACTCATAATTCTTGAGCTCCTTTTCAAGCTCCTCTATTTTAATATTAGGGTCGATACCCTTAAGCAGCACCGTTTGCCGTTTTTCTCCTTTTGGAGTGTACGTAAAGTACTCTGTCTCTGCTAGGAAAATTAAGTGCTAAGAAACATAGTCGGATTGCTAGACGGCACAACGAGAAAAGCGTTTGCCGTCGGAATTAGTGCGAAGTTCCTTAAATTGGGTCCGAATTATCCATATTCGGGATAAAATACCGAATCCAGAGAGGATATTAGAAAACAGTACCTGCAACATAAAAACCGTATTTGGATACCGCAAGCAGAAACCGCTCAGTGGCGCAAGTGGTAGCGGTGACGGGGCTTACTACCCCAATTTAATGTACCACGAGAGTACGCTTCGGTCTGGCTTTATCCCGCCTGAGGCATTTCTTCATGTGGACATGAAAGGGTTAGTCCAGACAAAAGATGGTGTGCCGGTATTGTACCACAGCCACCGCGGCGCGAGGGATAAGCGGCTCATCCAATTGCGGAACGGGACAGGGTCGATACGGCAAAGGAGTTCACCGAATTTTGGTGGCTTGAGGAAGAGGTGAGGGTGGATACGCTCTCCCGGGCCGGTGCGCTACTTACGTAGCATCCTCCTTAGTTGTAAGCTAGATATTAAGTTTTTTTTTTTTTTTTTTTTATATTACCATCATCGAGGACACACAAAACACTACGTTCTCTTAGTGTGACCTCTCAGTAACGCTTTACACAACTGTTGTTTGTTGAGCGACTTAGCGTCATCTACCGATCTTCAATCTTATAGACTACTTCAAATATTAAGTTAATTTAATCAAAAACCAATGAAAAAACGCAATTTTTAAAATCTAATCTGCATAAGCAAAAATCAATTTCATTGCAGAGATCATTGAATGTGCTTATGCACCTTGTAATAGGCTCGTTGTTACCATAATTGGTTGTATGCCTTTCTGTATAAAATAAGCTTCTAACCCGAAGAGACCTTTGGGGGGCGTATATATTTAAAAGATAAAGCAGTTCTGGTGACTTAATATGATAATTAATAATATCGCGAACAAACATGAACATGTTTTGCCTTAAACCGGTTTTAAAAATTGGAATTATAAAAGAATATTTCCATTCATTAAGGAAATCACCAGAAACAAGAGACTGGTTAAAAATAATTTTAAGAGGAAGAAAAACGGAAGACAAACATTTCTTTAATATTACCGCTGGAATCCCATCTGGGCCTGGGTTGCTATTAAAATTAAGTTTATCGAGCGCGTTTATTACATCTTCATCCGAAAACTGTAGGACACCGATATCCAAAGCATCAGAGATCATATCGTAATGATCATCTCTTAATTGCAATTGACACTCATTGTACACCGACTCAAAAAAGTTAGCAAACAAGTCGCAAGTGCTTTTTAAATCTGTTGAACTTACATTTTCAAATTCCATTACCTTAGGCAAGCCTGTGGTATTTCTTTTCGAATTAATATAATTCCAAAACGATTTACTATTGCGCTTTACCGACGACTCAACAGACAAAATATATTGATTATATAAAAATCGATTTAAAAACTCATATTCTTTCCTGAATCTCAAAAAAAGTTCACGATTAGAATTTGTTTTATGAGATAAATAACGCGAATGAGCTTTCCTTTTTACATTACGTAAATTAACCAATCTTTTATTGGACCAAGGAATTTTAAACTTATTATTATGACGCGTCTTTGGTACGAATAAATCAAAACCAGAATTTATTTTATCCAAAAATATATCATAATTACCTTTAAGATCGGGGGATTTTAGCATTTCGACCCAATCAAAATCATTTAAATATCCCTGCAGTGCACTGAAATAGGTTTTTGCGAAGTTATAAGATAACGCGGAATCATTACTACAACGTTCACCGGAAAAACTACGAAAATTAAGCTCTAAAAGTAAAGCTTTATGATGGATTTTATTGGAATCAATAACATCCACAGCCTCTGCAATTTTATAATCAATTTCATTATTAATAAAAATTAAATCTAAAATTCTATTAAGAGAATTACGAATAAAATTTATTTGAAATAAATCCAAAGAAAGAAGACCATCAATGACTATTTGTTCATAATTATGATTTACGTTAAAAGGTATTAAATTCGCATCACCATCCACATTTCTCCATGTGACATCACCAATATTAAAGTCACCCAATACACAAGGTATTTGAGTAGCTCCAAGACCACTGACAACACGAGTAATGCCTTCAATGTGTTTTTCATACACACTAAAAGCACTACCAGGAGGAACATAGGAGACGCAAACAAACAACTGATAACACATGTTATGTAAATCAATACACACACACATCTGTTCAACATCTACCGATCGATGCTCCAATGCAATCTGCCTACTTTGAAAAAGAGATGACACAGCTATTAAAACTCCCCCACCTCTCTCGCTGCTTGTTCGGCAACGATCATTTCGGTAAACCACATACGAAGCATCGAAGATCTCAGCCGAAAAAATATGTGGGTGCAGCCATGTTTCCGTTAAGACAATAATATCATATCGATGGTCAGAGAGCGCAACAAAAAGCTCTTTTGTTTTTGTTCTCATACCACCAATATTCTGATAATAAACGGAATACGAAAAATGATTGACAACGGAGGTGTGTTGCCGCCGCAGAGAATCACTGTTTATGTTTTGACTTCTGCAACGGGCAAGACAACTCCGTTTTTTGTCAAAAATTTCTTAACGCGAATTCCCGACGGCCAAAAAGAAGAATCTAATGCGCGGGCGATAAATTCGTCCGGTAATTTAATTTTGAAATTTATAAAACGTAATTTGGTTAGGTTAGGTTAGGTTAGGTTGAGTGGGGTTGTGAGTTCATCACAAAAAGACCAGGCACCATAGTGGGCCCATCGCCATCCCCAGGGAACCGTTACGGTTAAAGACCTAAACCAAATCGCCCAAACAATTAATTTCCCTGCAGAATTTAATAATGGTCCCAATATTGCTTGAGGAACCAACCTCCTCTAAGTGATTAAAGAAGTACCTGCCAAGGTGCTTCCTTCTACTCCGAGCGATTGCTTGACACTCACATAAAATGTGGAAGATGTCTTCCGTGACTTGTAGGTCCTCACAATACCTGCATATGTCCGAGCTAGCTAGTCCTAGTCTCATGGCATGCTTCCTTAGAAGGCAATGTCCAGAGAGTATTCCTACCGTTAACCTTAGTTTGGTTCTACTGAAGTTGATTAATTCTTCAGACTTTCACCGGTTTAAAATGGGCCACAGTGCCTTTGAGACCCTGTGACCATCTAGTTGTGACCATCTTGTGGCTGCTAACTGGGAAGTTTTTTCAGAAACAACCCTTCTAGCCACGGCCATTGGTGGTCTTGTACCCTCAATCATGCTGATTGGTGAGAGCTCAGCTCCTTCCTTGGCCAGAGCGTCGGCCTTTTCATTACCTTCAATGTTACAATGCCCAGGTACCCAACATAATCTGACACGGTTCTGCGAACATAATGCCTTGAGCATTGTGCGGCAATTCCTTACTAGTTCAGATTTAGTGGTATGTGACTCTAGCGCTTTAAGCGCAGCCTGACTATCAATGTAGATGGCGATATTCTTGTTGGATATCGATCTCATCTCAAGTACCTCCGCAGCTTTGAGTACTGCCAGAATCTCCGCCTGGAACACACTGCATGTGTCCGGAAGTCTCAGGGCCAGATGTAAGTCCAGTTCATTGGAGAATACACCAGACCCTGTGCCCTCATTGGTTTTGGAGCCGTCAGTATATATCGAGGTCTCATTTACCCTCGACACCAGGTTCCTATACCAATCCTCTCTGTCAGGGTACAACACATCATACGGTGTGTCAAAATCTAGTGTACCAAGACCTTCATCCGCCTTTTCCGGTATTTCGGAGAATGATTCCTTCAAAATACTGCTATGTCCTATCCTACTGTTCTTAAAGAGCCCAATGTTAGTGAGCCGTAGCGCACTATTTCCTGCAATTGATTTTATTTGTAAGTCCAGTGGCAAAAGATTCATAAACGCCTCCAGTGCAGCCGTTGGTGTGGTACGTAAAGCACCTGTAACGGCAATGCAGGCTGTTCTTTGTACCCTGGTCAACATATCCCGTACATATTTCTTGTTTGTGGCTTTCCACCAGACAAGAGCCCCATATGTAATTATGGGTCTTACTACCATTTTGTATAGCCAATATAAGATTGACGGCTTCATGCCCCATTTCTTTCCTGCTGTTCTCTTGCATATGAAGAGAGCATTATAAGCCTTGCGGACTCTTTCCTGTACGTTAAGTTTCCAATTTAATTTCCTGTCTAATACCGTGCCAAGATATTTTGCGCTCTCCGAGAGAGAGAGCTCCACTCCATCAAGTCTGGGCAGGTTGAAGGGTGGTATCTTGTATTTTGTACTAAATAGTACGAGTTCGGTTTTCTCCGGGTTGACTCGTAGTCCACACCCTTCGGCCCATAATCTAAGCCTATTGAGGGCTGTTTCCATGAGTTCACTCATCGTGTTCAGGAATTTTCCTTGAACAATGATGACTACGTCGTCAGCATATGCGATGACTTTGAAACCTGCATTGTTTAATTCTTTAAGAATGTCGTCTATGACCAGCACCCAGAGAAGGGGAGAGATAACCCCTCCTTGCGGGGTGCCTCTAGTAACAGATTTCCTTATCGAACTGTTTCCGAGAGTGGAATTGATGTTTCTCGTCGAGAGCATTTCGCATAGCCAGTTGGTGATGCGTTGCTCGACATTTATCTTTTCCAAGGCGCTTTTGATTGCGTCTTTCCTGACGTTATTAAAGGCACCCTCAATGTCCAAAAAGGCAGCTAATGCAAATTCTTTCTGGTGTAGGCTGCCTTCTATTTTGCCTATTACCTCGTGTAGAGCCGTTTCTACCGATTTACCTTTCAAGTATGCGTGCTGAGCACTACATAGAGTGCCGTTGCAACACTTGCTTCTTATATAGATGTCTATAAGCCTTTCAAGTGTTTTGAGGAGGAATGACGACAGACTAATAGGTCTGAAGTCTTTCGCTGAAGTATGACTTGGTTTACCCGCTTTGGGTATAAATACCACTCGTACTTCTCTCCACGCCCTGGGTACATAGCCTAATCGCAGGCAGTGTGTAAAAAGATTACCGATCATATTCGTAACTATGTCTGGCGCCCTTTGAAGCATAGCCGGCAAAATGCCATCGGGGCCAGGAGCTTTGAACGGAGCGAAGGACTTAATGGCCCATCGCAGTTTCTTCCCAGTGATGACATTGTCAACAACCCTTACGTCTATTCCTGATTCAATGCCATATCCATTAGGTAATGGAGTTATTGGCACGCTACTTCCTGGAAAGTGTGCTTCCACTAGTGATTCCAGAACTTCCTCGCTGCTTTCGGCCCACGAACCGTCCGATTTCTTAATAAAGCTAGGGACGGCTGCGTCCTTAGCCAACATTTTGCGAAGTCTGGAAGCCTCGCTAGTATCTGTGATCGCCTCACAGAAAAGCTTCCAAGATTTTCTTTTAGATTGCCTGATCAAGTATTTAAACTCTCTCTTGCTTTCTATGTACAGATCCCATGTAACGTCGTCCCCTACAACTTTGGCCCTATTGTAGAAATGTCTAACTTGCCTTCTTTTGGAGCTTAACTCCTTATTCCACCACTGAGGCTGAGACCTTTTGGTTGTCTTTCTGAGCGGGCAAACTTGTTCGTAAGCCTTGTTCATTATCCTGCCTAAGTTATCAACTTCCCTGTCTAAGTCTAATGACGTTCCGATGAATGGTACTTCATTTCCTAGCTGATGCCTAACTATGGATTCGTACCTATTCCAGTCAGCTTTCCTGGGGTTTCGATAGGTGATCGTAGCCCTACTGTGAAAGCCTATCTGAAGCGGTCGACTTAACCAGTTTATAACAACCAATTTGGTCACTCGATATGGCCAATTTATTTGAAATGTAATTCCGCAGTGCACTTTCACTAGTATTAACATGAAAACCGGCAGCATGCAGCTCCATTGGAGGAGTCGCAACTAAATCAAACGCGGTATTAACCGAACCATTGGAAGGTTTTATTTTTTTCGGGCGTTTATTCTTTTTCCGCGGTTTTTTTTGCGATACTTTGCTCAATATTGCGGAGCCTTCGGAGGCATTTTCCGTTTCCACAGACGGCGGCTGTGCATTACTGCAAACGGGTATGTCATTAAAAGAAACACGCGTTTCAGCAGAACAACTTTTTTCCGGCGGCAATTCCGAAGCACTGTTTTTTTGCGAGGAATTACATTTCAACTCCCGAATCTCTAACTTAACCAAACTCAGTTCATTTGTTAATGCACTAAGTTTGGAAATTAATCCAAGTAAAGGCATCCCCATGCAGATTTTGCACTTGTAGCAAAGTCCATTTGTCTTCATCAGCTGGAGGGCCGCTTCGGAAAGCATCACACATCTCGTGTGGAATTCCCTGGAGCATATCCCTCCGCAACTGATGGAGTCACCAGACATTATGCCAGTACCGCAAATATCGCAGGTTTCAACCATATTGGAAACAATTTTTAAAAAATGCAAAATTAAAACAAAAAGGAAAAAATAAAACAAAAAATATTAAAGCGACAATAGAAAAATTGCGGTAATAAATAAATAAAACGACTAGCGGGCAGCGGCGTGTTCACTGAGCAAAGCTTTCGAGAGAACTGGTCGGTAGGTTTAGGTTAGAGTAGGGGGTCCTTGGGAGGGACTGGGCCAGCCAACATGTAAGTGCTACCGAGACTCGACCGTAGCTTATGGCCTCGATCGACTCTCGGCGGCACGGATGAGCCCTTGTTGGCGGCTGTCAGGCGCTCACGGACGCGATCAGGATAGTGACCAATCCATAAGATTGCTCACCACCCTGATTATAATTAATTTAGGTTAAGTAGCTTAGGTAGTTTTAAGTAGTTTTTAAATAAAAGAACATAAATAAAGAATTCAAGTTTTCTAAAGTTTCTTGAAGAATAAAAAACAAAACAAATTAAATATAGATAGATTTAAGGCCGAAAGGCAATAATTTTAAGGATATAGTTAAGTTTAGAGCGCTCGCTATGAGCCAGTAAGCTAGAATTAAGATAAATGTTAGCTTTAAATTAGATTTAAGCGTTTTTGTCTAGGATATAAGTTTAATGAATAATTTGAATAAAAATGAATTTAAGAGTAGCGGTGACGGTAAATCGTCGGCACGCGCTGAAAGTTTGGGTTCTATCGCCGGCAGCAACCAACCTTTTTTTTATTTTTTTATACAATTTTTTATAGAATTTTATGCCAACGAAAAGTTGCTTGACAAATACCTTCATATTTAATTTATATTCCTTTTGCTTAAAACTTATTTGTACATTTTAAAATCCTTACATCCCCGTAAAATTCGTATTACCAGTAAAGTAAGAATACATAAGGGATATTAGAGTACATAAGAAATTTCTTTAATTAGATGTCTTAAAAGTGAATAAGCCCATAAAGTCATACAGGTACAACAACAATTACAAGTACAACGCGCAACGTGGATGCTGTGGCCACAACGTCGCCAGTTGCTGAAGTAAAGGGTGAGTCTTTTTGGACATAATTTACGTAGCATATAAGAAGAAATTTCAAAGGGGAGGGGACCAGTGTCAGATTTAAATAATTGATAACGATAAAACAAAAAAAAAAGACGGTAAAGAAGCCCATTTTGCAAAGTGAATACTTAGTTTACGCGAATTTAAGGATTTGTTTTATTTAAATTAAGAACACATAATATAACATAACGTACATAAATCGTAATACACTCAGCAATTAAAGTGATGTGAATGAAGTAGAATAAAATGTTTAAGAAAATGCAACCAACAATGGCGTTTGCTTAAGAAGGGTGTAAGAGGATGAGGTGAAGGGTGGAAAAAGGAAGGATGACACGGGGTTAAAGAAAGAAGAAGATGTCATGATAAGGGGCTGTCAAGGCGAGTACGACAGCCATGGAAGGGTGGGTGTAGAGAAGATTTCTCGCAAGCGTGATTACACCTGACGCAAAGTCTGGCATGAATTTTTTTGTGACGTGCCCGGGTCAAGCTCCCACGCCCTCCGGCGAGCTAAGAGAGCGGGTACAAGCATGCCAGCGGAGACCCATAAAAGGACGAGCAGCACGTTACAAAATGGCGCCCAACGTGCAAGCTGAAAAGACCGATGCCTCGAGCACAAAATGGCATCTTCAGTTTGCATTAAGCTATCTCATGATAGTATGGTATTTTTTTTTATGGGCATTCAGTAGTTTTGTTTGATTTTTATATTTTTTTTATTTTTTTTGATATTACTTCGACTCCCTGGTTTTATCTACCATAAGTCCCGATGACTGAGTGGTAGACACTTAGTATCGCGTTGCGATAAAATAGATGGAACTATGGGAAGCCATAAATGTATCTAGTGTGTCTGAGTCTTGTGAGAATTCGCACAGTGAGTCTCATCTGTCCGGACATACAAGGACAAAATTGAAACATTTTGATACATCCTTATTGTACAGCGAGACTTGAAGATGACAAAGAACGTCTTTTAGCAGATCCGTTGTACAAGTTGGGATGGAGTCCTCTTCCTGAGTCGTTGGCAATCATGCGATTTGATTGTCCATGTCCTGGAATGAAAAATAATAGAGTAAATTTATATATATTTTTTTTACAGTAAATTCAACAAGTTACCGGTCAAATTTTAGCAGATTTTTACATTTTTTTTATAGTTTTTTTTTTTGTTTGCTCATAGAACTTTGGCATCTTCTTCTTTCTCCAGTGTAGTTCTTCCTCATCCGTAAATCTCAACCTCAACCTGTTACGAAATCAGTTTTTTTTTGGTATTCTTACATTTTTTTTTGATACCTTCCGGAATTATTTTAGCAAAATATTAATTAATTTAGTAGGTTTAGTTATTATTTATTAATACCTTGAAATATTATCCTTTCGGCATTTGTTTTGTTTTACTTTTGGCTCTCGAAGTCATTTCTACATGCTTGTAGGAGCCTGATCAGAAAACAATTTCCTTTCTCGTTTGCGTTTCTTTTTTTTTGCTTTATTTGGTTGGTTTCACTGTTGTTTAATTCTTGGCAAGCGCTGGGTGGTGCGAAAATCAGCACTTGTTAAGTTATTTGGTGATGAGTGGTAGCAACCCAGAAGTTCCTCCAGTCGACGATCAAAATAGAGTTTTCACTACAACAGAAGTAAGCTTTGAAAGGTTTATTAGTCGCTTCAACAACACAATTAACCGCTTTAATTTTGATAATTCTCTGAGTTACTCGCAAGAGTTAAATTCCACCGCGTCCAACTCTTCTGCTACGATGTCGGAAGAGGAGCAGCAATTACCACCCACCAATAATGGTGAAGACATGCCTGCTCCCGCACCTGCTTCTGTCCCCGATCCTGTTAGCAACGATGTTAACAGTTTGGCGGATAGGATTGATCGGACCTTGACGATAAATCAAGTCCATTTTTTTCAACAAATGGATGTGTTTATGAGTAGGGTCTTGAAAAGCCTAGAAAAGTCGCGAGGCAATGATTCGGGTCAAAATAACATTGCACAGCAAAATGTTCCTCAGTCTGCACCTTCTATAGATCCTGCAAACTTCAACGCAAATCCACCAATCCAGCATGGAAGTTTAGTTTCCCCTTCGACTTCCAACATGCAAGGAGGGTCTAGCCTTAACTCTACGGAAACCTGCAGGTTGGATAGATGGAATATTAAATATGACGGTACAGAAAATATATCGGATTTCATATTCAAAGTCGATCGCCTACAAACTTCGTCGTCGTACAGCGACGAACAAATAATGACAAACTTCCACACGCTGCTCACCGGCAAAGCCAATTCGTGGTTTTGGGCATTCCTGCGAAAGAATCCTAACGCGAGTTTGGCAGACGTGAAGACGGCGATGAAGAAAGAGTTCGGCCACCAAGAAAACGACGTAGATGTGTTCATGTTCATGTTCGAGTTCCGAACTGCAACCCGTCGTGAGCACACGTTGTATGCAGCCGTAGCCCTCACGTCTTTAGTCGCCCTAATAACCACCAAAAACAAAAAATCTAAAAAAAAATCGATTGAATTATCAAAACCCCAATCGTCTGCCGCGAAAATAAGACAATCCCGAGTGCAGTGCCAGTGCAGTGTTGTGAAAACGCAAAAAAAAAAAAAAAACCACTAGCGTGGGCGATTCTCTCCCCTCCCATTCCAACTCGTTTGCTGTTGCACTTTCTTGGTCATCGCAATCGCCTGCCGCCAACGTACAAGCGATTGTGCTTGTACTGTTGTACATAAGGTGACTGCAATGAGTGGGTGAGAGCAACATCTGGCGGATAGCGGGTTGTGTGTTGAAGCTTTGTTGGTGGATCAAAGCAAATTGTCATACGGGCATAACACCTATGACAGTTTGATTTGAGATTCTAACATTGGACTTTCACTTCACAGCCCTGCTTAGAAGTAGCGTCGGAGTTGTGTTTTCTGTGTCTGTTTTTTGTGCTGATGGGGAATTTTAGAGTTGACATGTGCAACATTCGTGGGCTACGATCGAATCTCTTTTCGGCGTACGTCCACGTCGCTAAATATAAACCAGCTGTTTTGGCACTGAGCGAGACCCAGGTGTAGTGATTGTGTTCAGTACATTTGTAATAGCACATATCTGGACGAGGGTACACCCTGTGCCAACTCTACAATATCTCTACACTCCTGTCTAAGAAGTATTAAGTAACAAGCATGTAACACCAGTTGTAATAAAGAACTCATACAACACAGACTCCCAGCGAGTACTCTTTAATTGTAGATTAGTTGGAATACATACTACATGGCGCAGTCGGTTTGAACCTATATATATAAAAAAAAAAAAAAAAAAACCGTTGTCTTAAATGTAAAATTAGCAAAGCTGCGTATATAAAAGCAGATGGGAATTGCAAGACGAGTTAACCATCATCCGATACTAGAAAAAAAACCTCGTGGAAGACCGCCAAAAACGAGAGTGATTTTCCACAACACCAATATGGACTATATACGAAAAATCGACGAACTAAAATTGGAAGGAAATATTTCAGAAAACTGGAGGGTATTTTACCAAAATTTTGAAGTTTTTGCCGCTGCCATAGAGCTATCAAAAAAAGACGAAACAGTGAAAGTGGCAATTTTCTTAAATGCTTTGGGATCGGAAACTATAGAAGTCTTTAATTCACTAGACTTGACAGCACCCCAAAAGACGAAGTATGAAGAAGTGGTCAATGCATTCAAAAATTTTTGCAAGCCAAAGTCCAATGAAGTATATGAAAGCTTCTTGTTTCATAGCAAAAAGCAGACACATTTGACCAATTTTTGTTGGAACTGAAAAAAATGGTAAAAAGATGCGGATATGGAGAGCAGGAAACGAGAATGTTACGGGATAGAATTGTGCATGGAATATGTGATAGCAAGTTACAAAAGAGGTTGTTGGAGACAGATCAATTAACGGTAGAAAAGGCGATTGAGATGGCGAGAGCATCAGAAGCATCCAGTGCACAGATGAAAATCATGGGAGAACAAGCAGCAGCAACGTCAACGGCAGCAGTGGACATCGTGGGAACAAATAAAGATCGGGAGAGTAATTATAAAAACAAATATGATTCAAATTCGTATAAAAATAGTTTTAAGTTGAAGGATGTACAAAATTCTAAAAGCAATAATTTTTCTACATATAGGTCTCCAAATGCTTATAGAATAAGTAGTCAGAGAGAGGAAAATTACAGGAATAACATTTGCAATTTTTGTGGACAAATTCACATGAGAGGAAAATGCCCAGCGTACGGCAAAACTTGTGCGTATTGTAGAGGAGCAAATCATTTTTCGGCAGTTTGTCGACGCAAAGTAATTCGAGAGATATCGGCAGAAACCAATAAAACAGGTGATAGTGACAGTAGTTTTTGTCTTGATTCAATTTTTTTGCATGAAAATAATATTTATAAAAAGGGTACAGCATGGTTCGAAAATCTTCAAATTCAATCCACAAATATTAAATTTAAGCTTGATACCGGTGCGGATGCTAATGTAATTCCAGCGTATTTTTTGAAATATTTTAAGAATCCCAAAATTGCCCAGAATAAAGAAAAATTACTAGCATATGGGGGTAATGAAATTAAGACTGTGGGATGTGTGGATTTAGAGTGTTTCACAATGGACAGGAAAAAGGCAAAATTGCGATTTTATGTGGTAGATGGGGAAAGTATTCCAATTCTAGGACTTCAAAGCTGTATAGAGTTAAATTTAGTGAAGCGAATCCAAAGTCTAGAAATCAGTAGTAAAGAAAAATTTATTTTGAAACATGAAGATTTATTTGAAGGTTTGGGGTGTCTATGCAAAGATTTTAGTATTGAGCTGAAGAGCAATGTTGTTCCAGTAGCCAAACCCTCGCGAAGAATTCCACTCGCTTTGAGAATTCCAGTAAAAAATGAACTGCAATCACTATGCGACAAAGGAATAATAGAAATTTGTAACGAGCCAGCTGAATGGGTTTCGAATATAGTGATCGTAGAAAAACCGAATAAAAAGATTCGAATTTGTTTAAATCCAAAAGAACTAAACAAATCAATTAAGGAAAATTTGTATGAAATCCCCACATTTGATGAAATAAAGTCCAAACTAGTCAACAAAAAGATATTCTCAGTTTTTGACCTGAAGGATGGTTATTGGCAGGTAAAATTAGATGAAAACTCGAGAAAGCTTTGTACTTTTAGTACTCCTTTCGGAACTTTTCGTTTTATCAGATTACCGTTTGGGCTTAAAATAGCACCAGAAGCATTCCAGAAATTAATTGAGAAACATTTTGGGGATATTAAAGGCTTAGTAATTTACATAGATGACTTTCTAGTTGCAGCAGAAAATGAGGAAGAGCATGATGAAATTATAGAAAAAATTATGAAGAGGGCATCTGAAGTTGGAATCAGATTCAATAAAGCAAAAGTTCAGTTCAGGCAGAAAAGTGTTAGATTTCTGGGCCATATAATAAAAGAAGATGGAATTCTGTGTGATAAAACGAGAATGGAGGCAATAGAAAGATTAGCGATCCCAAAAACAAAGACTGAGTTGCAAAAGCTGTTAGGTCTGATAAATTATTTGAGAGACTATATACCAAATTTAGCAGAGATGTCGACCCCTCTTAGAAATCTACTATCCAAGGATGTATTATTTCAGTGGCTAGACAGTCATACAAAATGTTTGGAAGCAATTAAAAAAGCTATAGTTGAGGCACCGGCACTGCGGGCGTTTGATTGCAAAGAGAATATTTCTATCCAGACTGATGCATCACAAAATGGATTGGGTTGCTGCCTAATGCAAAATCGTAGACCAGTGTGTTTTGCATCAAGGAGTTTGTCTTTAGCGGAAGTGCAGTATGCACAAATAGAAAAAGAATTTCTAGCGGTAGTGTTTGCGTGCCAAAAATTTCATCCATACATTTATGGGAGGTCTTGTGAGATTATTACTGATCATAAGCCGCTGTTGGGAATAATGTTAAAAGACTATCATAAAATTCCATCAGCCCGTTTACAAAGAATGAAACTTAAACTTCAAAAATATGATTTAAATTTTAAATATTTGCCCGGAAAGTTTTTATATGTAGCAGATCTATTATCTAGAAATTTTGGTGAAGAAAAATCGAAAGGTGAAATTGAGGGATTAAACGAAATGGTACTTACGATAAATGTAAGCGATGAAAAGAAAGAATTATTTAAGCGGGAGACTGAAAAAGATAGTGAATTAAGAACATTAAAAACTATTATTCTGAGGGGTTGGCCAACTAACACGTCAGAACTAGAAGATTGCATGAGATCGTACTGGAAATTTAGGCAAGATTTGTTTGTAACAGACAACTTATTATTTTTCAATGATCGTATATTTGTTCCAAAATCATTAAGAGGCGACACTTTAAATAAGTTACATAGTTCGCATCTCGGTATCGAGAAAACGAAAACACGTGCTCGAACATTAGTTTATTGGCCGTCTCTCAGTGAGGATATTGAAAATTTGATAGGGAAATGCAAGATATGCCAGAAATATAGATCACACAATATAAAAGAGCCCATGATTTGTCATGATATTCCTGACATGCCGTTTCATAAAATCGGAATGGATTTAATGGAAATAGATGGAAAAAACTTCCTTGTTCTGGCAGATTACTACACAAAATATTTGGAAATTGTACAGGTGAAAAGAAAAACTGCTCAAACTGTTATACAAACTTTACTCCCCATATTTGCAACTCATGGGTTGCCCCGGATTATTATTGCTGACAATGTGCCGTTTGGATCATTTGAGTTCAAAGAGTTTTGTACAAAATTAGACATAAAAATTATTACAACTAGTCCAATCTACCCAAAGTCAAATGGTTTCGCAGAACGTATGGTACAGGTATCAAAAAAGTTAATTTTAAAATGCAGGGAAGCAAAGACTTGTTTGTGGTTAGGTCTGTTAGAATACCGAAATACTCCAATAAAAAATTCCACTGTGTCTCCATGTGAACTCCTTATGGGAAGAAAAACAAGAACGCAAGTTCCAGGAAAAACAGAACTTTTTAGGAACACAATGTTTAGGGAGCAAATTGTACCAATCTTAGAAAATAATAATAAAGCCAATAAAGACTATTATGATAAGTCAGCAAAAGAAAGACATCAATTTGACATAGGAGACAGCATTTGGTTACGGGATTCGAAGGTTTGGGTACCGGGCAAAATAAAAGACAAACACCTAAATTCTCCTAGGTCATATTGGATTGAGTTGGAAGATGGACGAACGCTGCGAAGGAACTCTTTCTATATGAGAAAGCGATTATAATATCACAAGCTGAAATCAAATAAAGTCACTATTTCCTCGTTAAAAAAAAAAAAATCCTATTACCTACTGCATGTTAAGTCCACATGAATTGCAAATTTGTCGTAGTTTTTTAAATGTACGCTAAGTTAAGTATGTATATTAGACCTAATTAGCGTAAAAATATATATATGTATAAAAAAAAAAAAAAAAAAAAGAGTTAATAGAGGCAATGGAAAAAGCATTAGTACAAAAATTTGATCTATGAATTTGAATTAACTTCCTACATTATGAATTAAGTATATTAGTAATTAGAAATTAGGGGGAGATGTAGTGATTGTGTTCAGTACATTTGTAATAGCACATATCTGGACGAGGGTACACCCTGTGCCAACTCTACAATATCTCTACACTCCTGTCTAAGAAGTATTAAGTAACAAGCATGTAACACCAGTTGTAATAAAGAACTCATACAACACAGACTCCCAGCGAGTACTCTTTAATTGTAGATTAGTTGGAATACATACTACACCAGGTGGGTGTAAATTCTGATAAATCGGAGTTTGATCTACCTGGGTATCGTTTAGTGCCTTTATTCTTTCTTCACCGCGGTCTCGCCATCTACGTACGTGATGATATTGCATACCAAACTCCAGGTTCTTATGGCCAATGTTCCAATCCGGAATTTAATTTCATATGGCTGAAATTCCACATCCGTAGGCAAATTATTCACTATTGTTTTATCTACAGAAGCCCTAATCTAGATAGCAACTCGACTTTTAACGAGTTTGATGCGCTGTCTGACTCCATTACAAGAATTGTCTCCCTGTATCCTAATACTGAAATTGTCATTGCGGGCGATTTCAATATTCACAATTCTAACTGGCTTCGACATACTGGACAGACAACACCCGAAGGAATTTATGTTCAGATCTTCGCTGAGGTAAACCAATTAACCCAGCTTGTAAATGAGCCAACACGCGTACCTGATATTGACGGTCAGAATGCCAACACTCTGGACTTGTTTCTTACCTCCCACCCTGATAAATACTCTTTAGAAGTATTATCGCCTTTAGGCTCGTCGGACCACTGCATCATATCAGCTAATTTCTCGTACTCCAACCACACAGTTAAAGAAAAATCTCCGAAAAGAACCGTATGGCAATACGAGAAAGCCAACTGGAGTGGACTTAACAGCTTCTTTAAGAGTTTTAACTGGTCGTTATGCTTCCTCGATAACGACGTGGATGCCGCCGCTGATATGGTGTCCAGTATTATCACCTTAGGTATGAAATCCTTTATTCCTAACAGGATAAAGAGTATCATACCGAAAGAAAATGCGTGGTACGACTCGAGCTGTAAAGAGGCTATCAGACAAAAGGAGTTAAGTTTTCGGTCATATAAGGCCAACCCATCTGAGGAAAACCGAAAAAAGTTCAAGCGAGCCAGAAATGACTGCAATACCACTATCAAGCGTGTTAAATTCTCGTATGACCAAAAGTTGAGGCAAAAAATACTACAATATCCCAAGGGTAGTAAAAACTTTTGGTCTTTTGTAAAAAATATAAAGAATTCGGCCACATCTTCGATCCCAACGCTCATTTACAATGACATTCCAGCTGTCAACTCTTTAGACAAAGCGAATCTGCTTGCTGTACATTTTGATGGCTTATCTCACCGAAAAGTGGAACCAATCTCTACATCACTCTGGTGAAACGAAGATTGTTGCGCTTGATATTTCAAAGGCATTTGACAGAGTTTGGCACCAAGCTCTTTTGTCCAAAATGCGTGCATATGGGATCGATGCGTCTCTTCTTCAATGGATTAGAAACTACCTCTCTGACCGTTCAATTCAAGTTGTATTGGATGGCTTCAAGTCTGAAATTCACCATATAAATGCTGGTGTTCCCCAAGGCTCCGTTTTGTCTCCGACTCTCTTTCTCATTTTCATAAATGATCTCCTGTCTGCAACCTCTAATCCAATCCACTCCTTCGCCGATGACAGCACCCTCAGCTTCTCATATTCATTCCAGGAAATGTCTAGGTTTCCTCAAACGGTGCAAGAAATATTTTACCCCTTCTGATCTGGCTGCCATATACAAGGCGTTCATTCGCCCCAAACTTGAGTATAACTCTCATATCTGGTCTGGTGCGCCCAAAACCTCACTGCACCTGCTGGATAGGATACAGAATCGCGCTTTAAAACTCATTGGAGACACAAATATAGCGAATTCTATAAATTCGCTCGAACATCGCAGAAATGTAACATGTCTTTCATTGTTTTATCGCTATTTCTACAAACAGTTCTCAAGTGAAATCGCCAGATGCATTCCACCCCTTCAACAATTCAACCGCAATACTCGCCAAGCCAGGAATGCCCATCAGTTTACCCTTCAGCCTATTTTCGGTCGTACTATGAAATATAGAGATTCCTTCATAAGCCGTACCACGCGAATCTGGAACGCCTTGCCCGGCTCTGTCTTTCCCCCTCGGTTCAATTTGCAGACATTTAAAACCAATGTGCATCGGAATCTCCTATCTTCTCTATCCCAATTTCCCTAACGCCCGCGCTGTGTACTTCAAACTACACCATAAGAGTAGTCATAACCTCTATAGTGCGTGTTAATTATAAAAAAAAAAAAAAAAAAAAGTGTGTTGCTTACTAGAAAGCAGGGATACAAAGAGTCGTTTGACGATTTTTACGGAGCGGTCATGAATCTTAATGATCGTCTCAACGAGCCTTTCGACGCAAAGAAACTGATCGACGTCGTTCGTGCTAACTCGAAAGACAACCTTGGCGAAGTGCTTTTGGCAGCTGATATTAAAACATTAGATCAGCTCAGGAGTAAGGCACGCGAAGCAGAGCGTTTTCTTGCAAAAAGATCGTTTCAGAAACAAGTGCACGATATAAGTGTAGACGATCCTGAATTCTCGTGTTCTGATAGGGAGGAAGTAGCTGCCATAACACCAGGTAGAAGAAGGGTTTCATTCCCAGCCCTTCTGTGCTGGAATTGTGACCAGTCTGGCCACACGTTCTATCAGTGCCCGTCCCATGTTAGAAATCTTTTCTGTTTCCTGTGCGGATGTAAAGGTGTTAGAACTCCTGAGTGTTCAAAGCATTCGGGAAACTATCAGGGGAACGAAGGAAGAGGCGGGGAGAGTCGTTCCGTAATGAACAACCCCGGCCCATCTCACCATTAAATTCAACTTTCAATCAGGATCCTTGCTCGCAAGTGACTCCTATAAAAATTTTAAAAAGATTAACAAATATTTCGGACAGTCACCCAATAAATACCTTTGCTTTAAAGTCTCTCCATGAACGCAAGCTGAATTACTGTAAGATTCGTTCTCAGATAATGGGAACTCATAGTAATTCAGCTAGCGAACATATACGTAAGTGCAGACATCGGTTCCGGAATCGCAAACAATTTCGCAAAAAGATCGTGGAGTCCATTATCTGTTCAGACACAGACGGTAGGATGTATGCCAATGTTCAGCTAGGCACTGAACAGGTCTTCGGCTTGCTGGACAGTGGTGCATCTATTTCTGTACTAGGTAGTGAGTGTTGGGAGTTGGTAAAACGAAATGGATTTAAAGTAAAACCCTATAAAAGCCTCGTGCGTACTGCAGACGGGAAGTCTCACGATATTGTTGGGTATTGCGAGGTAGAGACTACGCTTAATGGTATCACAAAATCCATTTCCTTTTACTTAATTCCCAACTTGACTCAAAAGTTATACCTAGGAATGGATTTCTGGAGAGAGTTCTACTTAATCCCACAGATCAGCGAAATCCGGACCGATGTTCTGTTGGAAGACGAGGGGGCAAACTGCACGGAGCACGCGGATTTGATAGATCTAACTGCGGAACAAAAGATCCGCCTGAATACCACGAAAAAGCTTTTTCCGAATTTCGTTGACCTGGGTCTTGGTAGAACACATCTCGAGACACACTCGATTGATGTTGGTAGCGCAGTGCCAATAAAATCTCGGCACTACCCATTGTCTCCGGTGCGTTAGGAAGAAGTTTACAAAGAGCTGGACCGCATGTTGGGACTTGGAGTTATCGAGGAAAGTAATTCTCCCTGGTGTTCGCCAACCGTATTAGTCAGGAAGCCTGGGAAAGTTCGGCTGTGTTTAGATTTTCGTAAAGTTAATGCAGTAACGTTAAAAAAGGCGTATCCGCTGCCACATATTGACGGTCTTCTAAGTAGGTTACAAGACACATTCTTCATCACGGGACTTGATTTTAAAGATGCATTTTGGCAGATCCCGCTTGATGAAGAGTCTAAAAGCAAAACGGCATTTGCTGTACCTGGTCGGCCACTGTATCAATTTACAGTTATGCCTTTTGGGTTATGCATAGGGAAATCAATCCCGGGATCCCGGGATCCCGGACGATTTTTGCTCTTTATCGATCCCGGGATTGCCAGTCACCAATCCCGGGATTTTCGGGATTGATACTTTCTGTCTCTGAAGGAAATACCTAAGTAATTTTGATTATGCTAGAACGATTCGTCCTTCTGAAAACAAGCATTCAAAAGGCCTTAATTGATCTCAACCATTTTGCTCAGATAGAAGATGCTGATTTTGATTTAGCAGGTGAAATCGTCGACGTTCTTACTCCATTAAAATTAGCTGTTGAAGCAATTTGCCGCCAAGAATCAAATCTGTGTACAGCTGATGCAGCATTAAGATTTTGTATCGATCAATTGGCCAGCAAAAATACAATTTTGGCCAAAAAATGACGATATCTTTGTCAGAAAGAATCAAACAAAGACGGCGCACGGAATTAACTGGTTTGCTAAACTATCTCCAAAATCCATCAACACAATATTCTGGTGAAGTATTCTTGTCACCTAGTCAAGCTACGATAAAAAAAAAATCGAGCTGTCGTGGGACGGCCGAAAGAAGCGAATCATTGGACGTAAAGTATTGGCCCGTGTTACGTTAGCAAACGTTTGTTAGCATGCAACGCATCTAACGCTTCTACGCTGAGCGACAGAGAGAGAGAGAGAGAGAGAGAGAGAGAGCTAGCTACGTATAGAACGTGCGCGCGCAACGCGGATGAGAGGGAGAGAGAGAAAAGATATATATACCGCTTTCACCTTTTCTCGGTTCGCTCCCCATCTTCCAAATGCGCCCATAGTGCCAGTTAGTTTAGATTACTCTCTCTGTTCCTCTTTCGCTCTCTACACACATATATTTAAGAATTTTTCGACTTTTCTTTTTTCCTAAACCATCCCTGAATCAAGACGAACAACACAAAACAAAAATCATCCAAATCGGTGGAGCCGTTCTAGAGTTTTCATCTTCCAAGTGCGCTATGGAGGGGGAAGTTAACGCTACGGTGACGATTTTTTTCGGTTTACTCCCCATCTTTTTGAATAATTTATATGCGTGACCCACCGACCGTCCGTAAAAAAGCTATATTCGCTTCAAAAACAGATAAAATCACTAATTCAGAGACTTACTGCTACTAACCAACACCAAAACATTTCTAATAGTGATGAAGAAGAAGAAAACAGTGCAAATTTATTGAAACCACCCATCCAACTTACACTAAAGCAGTAACTACAAGCCGAAATTAAAAAAAGTATGCAAACCATTGCACCAGAAACACAAACAGAATCGGATTTACCAGCGTGCATAAGAAAAAGAGTTGAATTTCTTTGAAAATGGAGGTACCCGAGGACACCATCTAGATTTAGTTCATAAGTATTTACTGTCCATTCCACCAACAAGCGTAGAAGCAGAGCGAGCGTTTTCAGCGGCCAGTTATATTGGCAACAAATTTAGAAGGCTTGGAGATGATACTCTCGATGCCCTTATTTTCCTGCGTTTTTATTTCCAAAGGTCGAATGAAGACCAAGAGCAAGAATAAATACGCCCTTATATTTTTTAATTTTTTTTACTTTGGAATTAATTTATTTTTTTTATTTTGTAAACCCCTTGAATTGAGGTATTTTTTTATTTATCTTTATCAAAAATTATCATCTTAAAATTTTTTATGGAGTGTAAATATTTCTTTGTTTCTTAGCAATTAAGTTTATATTAATTTAAATAAACTTCTTAAATTTTGATTCATTTTAATAATAAAAAAGCAGAGCATAATAGTTACGCTGCTTTTTACTTAAAAAGATAATGCACTTTTAATTAATTTCTACATTTTTGAGAGCACTTTTTCACCCGTGCATCGATTTTTGGTTTGATTTCTTTTTTTTTTACCAAAAAAAAAAAATATACTGTCCAATCCCGGGATACCCCGGGATCCCGGGATTCATTTTTTCAAATCCCGGAATCCCGGGATTGAAAATTAGCTTCGGGATTGAAATCCCTAGTTATGCAACGCCGCACAGAGGATGTGTCGTCTTATGGAGCGAGTGATTCCCTCGCGTCTACGAGAGCACGTTTTCGTGTACTTAGACGACTTGTTAATATGTTCGGCGGATTTCGATTCTCACATTCGAGTGCTGACCGAGGTGGCTGGTTGTTTACGGAAGGCGAACCTGACCATAAATATCGACAAAAGCAAGTTCTGTATGCGGGAGATAAAGTACCTTGGATACATTGTCGGTCAGGGGATTTTGAAGACCAACCCTGACAAAGTGGAGGCAATGGTGCAGTTCCCTGTTCCCAAGACCCCAAAACAGATTCGTAGGTTTTTAGGCTTAACCGGTAGGTACAGGCGGTTCATTAAAAACTATGCAGATCTCGCAGCTCCCCTATCTGATTGTTTAAAAAAGAAGAAAAATTTCACACTTTCACCCGAAGCGATTGAAGGATTCAATAAATTAAAATTAGCATTAACATCTGCACCCGTACTATCACAACTCGATTTCGTTAAGCCATTTACCATCCAGTGCGATGCGTCCTCTGAAGGAGTAGGTGGTGTGCTCTTTCAGCTTGATGAGAGTAAAAATGAAACTCCGATCGCCTTTATGTCAAAGAAACTCAATAACGCCCAAAAGAATTATACCGTCACGGAGTTGGAGTGTCTTGCCGCTGTCCTAAGTGTACGAAGATTCAGGCCCTATGTTGAGGGACTTCCTTTCCGAATAGTCACCGACCATTCAAGCCTGAAGTGGCTTATGTCGCAAAAGGAACTGAGTGGAAGATTAGCTAGGTGGAGTTTAGAACTCCAGAGATTCGACTTCGTAATCGAACATAGGAAGGGTTCTCTCAATGTAGTGCCTGATGCTTTGTCACGTGGCGACATGGAAGAAATTTCAGCGACAATGATAGGTATCGAGGTTGACTTGACATCGGAGGAATTTGACTCGGAGCAATATTCCAAGCTGAGATAACACATTACTGCCAATCAATCTGCGCTTCCTGACCTCGTTGTTTCGGGAAAATATATCTACAAAAGAGTTAGGTTCAGGACTAGTGAAGTGGGAGATGAAGACTCTTTTTGGCGTCTTTGGTTGCCCGAAACATTGACTCAAACTGCAATTGAAATGGCCCATAACACAAAGTTATCCTGTCACAGCGGGTTCGCTAAGACTTACGCTCGTGTACGAGAGAAATATTATTGGCCTAAAATGGTCAGTGAAATTAAACAGTTCGTAGGTCAGTGTGAACTCTGCAAATCGGTGAAGCCACCAAACGCCACACTTCGTCCCCCAATCACTAAGCAGATTGTTTTAGAGAGGCCAATGCAACGCCTTTATGTCGATTTTCTGGGGCCGTATCCTCGAACGAAGAGGCAATGCTTATATTTTTATTGTGGTGGATCACTTCACAAAATTCACTTTCTTGAAGGCTCTACCGAAAGCGACCACAGCACGGATTGTGCAATATTTAGAATGTGACATATTTCACACCTTCGGTACTCCTGAAGTGATTCATTCTGATAATGGACGGCAGTTCATATCAAACGATTTTAAAAAGTTTTTGGCAGAGTACGGTGTGAGGCACGTGCGCACTGCCTTATATTCGCCGCAAGCTAACATTTCCGAAAGGGTCAATCGCAGTGTCCTTAGTAAGCTGAGAGTATTGATAGACGAAGAACAAAACTCATGGGATACGCATTTGTCCAGCATCGCGTGTGCTTTGCGATCAGACACACACGATTCAATAGGATGCCAACCATATTATGCGTTGTTCCAACAAAATATGATTAACCATGCTTCGTCCTATCGAATACTCAGAGACCTAAAGGCACTGTCTGACCCGGAAATCGTTGTCACACCAAACGAAACAAAAACTATATTCACACGACTAAAAGTGTCTAATAATTTGGAAAGAGCGTTTGAGAAATCGAAAGAAACTTACAATTCGCGTTCGAGACAGCGAAACTTTAGAGAAGGCCAAGAAGTTTTCCATCGCAACTTTACGCAAAGCAGTTTTGCCCAAGGCAAAAACGCAAAATTGTTACCGAAATTCCTGAAGTCCAGAGTACGTAAAGTTGTGGGGAACTGCATGTATCACCTCGAAACACGGAATGGAAAATCAATTGGTATTTTCCACGCAAAAGATATCCGGCAGTAAGCTAAAAATAAAAAAAAAATAAAAAAATTTCACAAAGTATCACTTTCACAAAAACGAATATACACAAACACTTATCTAACTTTGCCCGGCTGTTTAGAGTGAGTTCGGCCCCACGTTATTGATAAAAGCCGAAACAAACTTGAATTACGGAAACAAACACACGCGTGGGTTCTCGTTTTGCAATTATTGTTTATTGAAAGAAAATTACAATAAATGCAAAGCCCTGTGTTGCGGAATAAAAATAGCTCAAAAAATAATTGTTTTGCAGAAACGAAGCGCGGTACAGTAAGAAACAAATGACACCCAGATAGGCATCAACAAAAACAAAAAGATTAGCTGTCACGGCAGGGTTGGTGTCGAGGGAGTAGGGAATTTGGTATACGGCGAAAACCGACATGAAGTAGAATCTCGTAAAAGAGAAAAATTTTTGAGAACTTACCAAAGCAAAGCGGTTATTTCGAATAAAAATGAGAAAGGGAATGGTGGAACTTTGAACTTCTTTGTTCGACATCGGCGCAGCGAAACAAAGAAAAAGAGTCAGTTGAAATTCAAAAAGCGCAAGTAACTGACGGGTGTCACGCAGCCTAAGTCCGTACATAGTACAAAAATTTGCAATTTCAAATGGAAATTTTAGTTTAAAGTAAACTGTTAAAGAAGTTTGCCCTTTTTAAATTTAAAAAAGTGAAATTTTGGAGGGTATTTAAGCGCAAAAAAAAAAGCAAAAGACATAGAACAGAGGTACATTATTAGAGCCCATTAGGTATTAGAAATAATGAAGTTTTATTTTATGTATGTAGGAAATTAAGTGCTAAGAAACATAGTCGGATTGCTAGACGGCACAACGAGAAAAGCGTTTGCCGTCGGAATTAGTGCGAAGTTCCTTAAATTGGGTCCGAATTATCCATATTCGGGATAAAATACCGAATCCAGAGAGGATATTAGAAAACAGTACCTGCAACATAAAAACCGTATTTGGATACCGCAAGCAGAAACCGCTCAGTGGCGCAAGTGGTAGCGGTGACGGTAAATCGTCAGTCGCTCTTCAGCATCTGTGGTGATCAGACGACTTGGTTAGTGAGGCAGTGAAAGCGAAAGTGAAAGCTATAAATAGTGTTTTTGGATATCGAAATCCAACAAGCCATTTGGCTCTGTGGAGCGTACGATCGGCTCTTCAGCATCCGTGGTGAACAGACGACTTTGATAGTGAGGCAGCGTTAGCAATAGTGAAGTGATAAATAGTGAATTTGGACACAGAATTTCAATAAGCCATTTCCCAAGTAACAATTCGACTTCGGTAAGGTTCAAATTGGTAATTTCTGTAGGCAACCATTTCGATAGGGTCTCTATAGGATTTGCTTACCGAAGTAGACCGATTTCGAAGCAATTGTTTCCAAAATAACTTCTGTACGTCCTTTGCGAAGCATACACGCAGGCTTTATAGAGGGATATGAAATTAAGTTTCGTTAAGATCTCTATAAGACCTCTAAAAATGAGTGAGGAGATGATGGAATGTGTATTGCTTCGGCAAAGCTTGTGGTTAGAAGTAGAAGCTTCGTTAGAGCTTCTCGCAGAAGGCATTATAGAAGCAATGAAATGTCATGCAATTAACGACTTGCAATTGGAAGTCTTACCGAAATTCTGAAATGTATCAAGTAGTTGAGATTTACCACTGCTACATTATTATGACGAATTAGCCTAGGGGTAGTGTATTGGAGTACTACGCAGCAGGACTCATGTTCGATTCTCAGTGCGACCCGTTGTAAGTAAAATATAAATTATATTACGGGGAGTATTCACTTAACGAAAATTGCAAAGAGTCAATTATAGTAGATAGATAATGTTTATTAATACGAAAAACAAAATAAGAAATCGAAAAAGTTGAAGAATAAAAAAAAAAATTATTTTTCTTTTCATATTTTGTGCTTTTGTAAAGCTTCTATAAGGTTTCTATAAGGTTTCTATAAAGTTTCTATAAGGCCTCTATAAGGTTTCGGTAGTGCCCTACCTGTATAAAGTGCGCCAAATTTGTTTCTTATAGGTCTTATGCAGTTAATATTGCGGGAGGGGAAATAGCTTCGATAGCGCCTTACCGAAGTAAAATTGTTACTTGGGTTGGCTCAAGGGTGAAGTCATCGGCTCAGTCGGAAGAGGAGTGGAAGTGCCGTGCCGCAAGAAAATCAGGCAATGGACAGTGGCCAGTCCAAGGTCCCGCAAGGCGATACCCCGTTGGTCAAACGCGTGACCCGGCAAGCATCAACAAAAACAAGTGAGCCAGCAGTAGCATCAGTCTCAACAATAAAAATAAGTGTGCCAGCAGTAGCAGCACCAACAAAAACTATGGACTTACCATCTACAAGTACCGCAGCAGCAGTGGCACAGGTACAGTCATCCGAAATTTCAAAAACAGAAAAACGACGAAGGAAATTAAAACCGACACCAAACCTCACACATAAGAGGAAGTCGAAGACAGACGAGCAGATGACGTCACGAGCAACCTCGTCGGCACACGAGACAGACGGCGATGACTCGGAAGCCCTCAGCTACTCTTACGAATCCGAAGGGGGCGAGGGAAGATACGTGGGCGAAGGTAACTCATTCCAAGAGTTACTAGACGCCCAAGATGAAGAACAACAAAAATCTGATGAAGAAGACGAGGAGGCCCAGCTTGATCGGCTGATCAGGGAGCTCCTCGCAAAGAGGGAGAAATTGTGCCAGCAAAAATTGCAACAGCAGCAACAAAAGCTGAAACAATTGCAAGCTGAGCAGCAACAACATCAGCAACAACAAAAACAGCTTAAGCAGCAGCAACAACAACAAGCTCTGCTTAAGCAACAGCAACAACAAAAGAAGCAGCTGGCACTCAAAAAGCCACTGCAGCAACACCAACAACAAAAACAACAACAGCAGCAACTGCAACCGCAGCAACAGCAGCAGAGACAACAACAACAGCAACCGCAGCAACAGCAGCAGCAGAGACAACAACAACAACAACAGCAACCGCAGCAACAGCAGCAGCAGAGACAACAACAACCATAGACAAACCATACTGAGACCCCCAACTGGCAATCCTCTTGCCGCTGGCCCCCTCGATTTTTTTTCAAATTCGCCATTTTGTTTTCCTATCGGTGTTATTTGAATTTAGAATCCGTGTGAGCAACAAAAAAAAAGCGAACCAAAAAAAATGTGGTGAGTTTTCTTTTGACAGAAGTCGATTGACAAATGTCAAAATATATAAACACAATTTTATTTTTCCTGCAACAAATTGAAAGAAATGTAAGTTTTCGCGTATTTTTAGTGTTTAAATTAATAAATAAATACATTATATGTCTCATAGATTTGTCCAAGCTGCAGGAGAACACACGCCAACAAGAGTTTATGGCCAATTTCATGGAATACGAATCACAAACTGAACAGGCGAACGTTGAACAAAAGCGTACCTATCGATAACAAAAAGCGTAGGAAGACCGTGATTGTAAGTTCATTTTAATTTACATGAACCTGACGACGAATTGATAACCATTTTGTATCCACTTCTAGAAAGATACCAAGCAACAGCAGCATCGTGTCCAATTGGCAAGGCACCGGCCGCTATTAAGATCAATTATTGTCGCAGCAGTCACGTGACCAGGAGGACAATCTCAAAATGTAAGTACATATATAGTAAAAGTTGTACAAATTGATTTCTGAACCTTTAACACTAGGCAAGAGGAAAGTTTCGCACGCCAGGAGGCAATGAGCCGGCAAACTATCGAACTACTCGAGCACGAGATGTGAACCAAAGCCAAGGTAGACTGTGAGAATCATGACATCAACCTTAAACAGATTCGTCTAAATTATTATAAAAATAACAACATACGGATGGTTCAACACGTACAAGAACGATAAAATATTGTTACATTCAGGCTGGGATTCGTAAAGATAAAACACTATACCGTTTAACTTCTCTAATAAAATTCACTTTTATTACACTTTTATCGACTATTCTAATATTTCACTTATAAAGTACCAGAACACTATTACTTAAACAATTCTTCAACGTTTCAAACCAATCACTTAATTTACTCTATTACTTTTCACTTATTTATCTTCACAAACTATTACTATCTCGAACTTTAACCAATCACTTTTATAAATCAACTGTCTCGCCCTCTTCTAAAAGCTGTCCTTTTATACCCGCTCCGCCATCTGACGAGAACTTTCTAGCTAATTCTAAGTGGTTCTAGAACAAGGTTCAGTGGTGAAATACATTTACTTGACAGGTTCCAGTCTCCAATTGGAAGTGACACTTGGGTGGAACTTGTTTGGTGACTAAGGGGTTGTTTTCACTTCACCATTTTAGGTTACACGATACATTCCACACCACAATGTTCCCCTCTTAAACTTGTTCGTCCCGAACAAACTCGTTAACATTTTCACCATTATAACGATGAAGACGATCCACATGAACGACTTTCAGCTTGCCTCTTCCTCGTTGGATGCGATAGACAACGTCGTTGATGCGCTTTACGATTGTATAGGGCCCTTCCCAGTCTTGTTGCAACTTAGGCGATAACCCTTTCCTTCGATGAGGGTTATATAGCCATACCAGATCTCCTTCCTGGAATCCTTTAGTTGTCGTTTTAGTATCGTACCTCGTTTTCATGCGGTCACTGGCTATCTTAATCTTATCCCTAGTGTCTCGATGCACGTCCCTGATGATGTCCCTGAGGTCTGTAACGTAGTCCTCCTCATCCTTGGGCTCTTCGCATGGATATCCAAACATCAATTCGCTAGGTAGGCGGACTGTTCGACCAAATAAGATTTCAGATGGAGTATGTCCTGTGGTGTTATGCACTGCACCTCGATAAGCCAATAAAAACATGGGAATCTGCTTATCCCAGTCTCTCTGGTCTTCGCCAACGACCTTAGAGAGGTGTTCATTCAGTGTCCTGTTGAAGCGCTCCACCATCCCATCTGATTGTGGATGAAGCGGGGTTGTCCTTGTCTTGTGAATCCCGAGTAACTGGCACACTCCTTGGAAAATCTTCGACTCGAAGTTCCGTCCTTGGTCTGAATGCAGTTCCATTGGTACACCGAATCTGCTTACCCAGTTATTGACGATTTGCTCCACCACGGTTTTAGCTTCTTGAATTGGGATAGCAAATGCTTCAGGCCACTTACTGAAATAGTCCATAACAACGAGGATGTAACGATTTCCATTGTTTGTTTCAGGAAACGGTCCCGCAATATCAACTGCTATCCTTTCGAAAGGGGCTCCAACATTGTATTGATGCATTTTGCCACGGACTTTCAGTCTAGGACCTTTGCTGGCCGCACATGTAACGCATTTCCTGCACCAAGTTTCAACGTCCTCCCTTGAATGAATCCAGTAAAAGCGTTCCCGCACTTTTTCGAGCGTTTTATTGATTCCCAAGTGGCCTCCAGACACTCCATCATGCAATTCCCTGAGCACTTCCTTAACCTTTGACCTGGGTACAACAAGCTGCATTACGAACGACTTTCCATCCGGGCTTTCCCATCTTCTTTTTAGAATGCCGTCTTGTACGTGAAGGGAGTCCCACTGCGCCCAGTATGCCTTCAGCTCGGGGCTCCTATTGGATATCTCCTGCCAGTCCGGTTTTCCCTCATGCTCCTTCCAGGCGATAATCGGTTCGATATCCGGATCTTCCCTTTGAGCCTCCCGTATTTCCCGCGCACTCCAGCCACCAATGGGCATAGCTCTCACCCTTTGAACGGACGCGACATCTTTTTCCTCGTGTCGTAAGCAATGTTTGCAATTTGCTTTGCACAGTCGACGGGAGAGAGCGTCTGCATTAGAGTGAAGACTTCCCTTTCGATGTTGTATTTCGTAGTCGTACATCTGCAGCCGTTCGATCCACCTTGCGACTTGGCCATCAGGATTCTTAAAGTGCAGCAGCCACTTTAAAGATGCATGATCTGTGCGGAGGATGAATTTCCGCCCATAAAGGTACTTATGGAAATGTTTTGTCGCCAATACCAAAGCAAGGAGTTCGCGCCTGGTAACACAGTAGTTCCTTTCTGGCTTTGAGAGAACTTTGCTGAAGTAGGAAACTACTTTCTCTTGGCCATCGTGCACCTGGGAAAGGACGGCTCCAATTCCCACATTACTAGCGTCTGCATCCACAATAAATGTTTTCCCAGGGGTGGGGTACGCTAGTATGGGGGCGTTGCACAACTGTTGTTTAAGTTCCTTGAAGCTCTTTTCGCACTCACCTGACCATTTGAATTGTTTGCCTTTTTCTGTCAGTTGATGCAAGCTCTTTGCGATCCTGGCAAAGTCCTTTACAAATCGTCTGTAATAGGTCGCAAGTCCCAGGAAGCTTCTCAGTTGATGTTTGTCTTTGGGTACCGGCCAGTTTCTCACTGCATCGACCTTCTCCGGATCAGTCTTGACTCCTTTGGAAGAGATGATGTGCCCGAGGTACTTCACTTCTGGTCTAAATAAGGAACACTTCTTCGGGTTAAGTTTTAGTTGCGCACTTCGTAGTCTTTGGAACACCTCCTTAAGGTTATCTCGATGTTCGTTAAATGTTTTTCCTACTACGATGACATCGTCCAGGTAGACCAAGCAGGTTTTCCACGTTAGTCCCAGCAGAACGCGCTCCATTAGACGTTCAAAGGTAGCTGGAGCATTGCACAGTCCAAATGGCATTACTGTAAACTGCCAAAGGCCGTTTCCTGCTGTGAATGCTGTTTTCTCGCGGTCTTCTGGATGGATCTGCACTTGCCAGTAGCCACTCTTCAGATCGAGAGTCGAAAACCATTTGGCTCCAGATAGTGTGTCCAGGGTGTCGTCAATTCTTGGAAGGGGGTAGCTATCCTTCTTGGTGACGTTGTTGAGTTGGCGATAGTCCACGCAGAATCTCGTACTTCCGTCTTTCTTCTTGACCAGGACGACCGGCGATGCCCACGGACTTTTTGAACTTTCAATCAGTCCTTCCTTTTCCATCGTCGACACCATGTCTGCAACCTCCGTCTGCTTAGCCAATGGTAGTCGTCGGGGAGGCTGACGAATCGGTCTCGCATCTCCGGTGTCGATTCGGTGTTGTACGAGATGTGTTCGGCCATACTCGCCGTTCTGTGAAGCAAATATATCAGCAAACTCATTGATTAGACTCCCTGCCATGGATCGCTGTTCCTGATCCAGCTCGCACTCTCCGAGTATATTCTTTTTCATTTCCGATATCTCCGTAGGTCTAACCGCTTTCACATCACTTGCATTGGACAACTTTGTGACCGCAGTAATCGGTACGCACTTTCCAATCACTTCTCCTTGCTTTAGTTTCACGCTTTTGTGTTCCACATTGAGGACACGAACGGGAACCATGTTGTTTTTGGGTTCAACCAGCATCTTTCCGACAATATAGCTCTGATAATAATTTTCTGGATCTGACTCGACTAGGTAGAATCGGTGGCTCCCAGGATCACCTTCCAGCTTTGTCCAAATAACTGTCTCTGACGAAGGTGGTAATATTTCGTCCTCACTTACAACTGTCCTTAGAGCTGCGACGTTCTCGTTCCCGTAAACCATCGGAATCTCGACGTTCTTGTACTTTATAACTTGCGAACCGATGTCGAGCACTATATCATGCGTCTTCATAAAGTCGATTCCGATGATGCATTCGTCACATATATCAGCCACTAAGAATGCATGGGAGAAGACTATTCCTGCAAGGTTTATCGTCAAGAGTACCTCACCATACACCTTTGCGGTTGCTCCAGTTGCTGTTTTCAGACAGTAGCTGCTGGTGTTGTGCAGCCAAGATTGGCGAACGATGTCCCTTCTGACTATGGAAGCGGTGGCACCTGTATCGATGGTGGCCACATACTTTTTCTGGCCGATATGGGCTTCCACTGTCAAGCTTCTATTACATCGTTTGGTCTGGGAAACCTGAATTGTGGTCCTGGGGGCGTCGATTCCAGAAACCAGCTTCTGCCCCGCGAAGTTGGTTTTTACTCGTTTCCCGACTGATGGTTCCGCCGAATGCTCAAACGCCTCCTCGTTATTAGTTCTGCAATGCGGACAACTGTCCTGTCTACGTTCGGCTCTGCACTGTCGTTGTAGATGTCCAATTTTGTTGCAGTTCCAGCAACGGATCGGTCCCCTTCGAGAACTGTTACGGTCTACTACTTCGGTTCTCTGGCACGAGCATTCAACGGATGTCATTTCTCTCACGCGGTGAAACCCTTGAGATGCTTGGTCAGCAGCTTTCATCGTTAAGGCAAATGCCAGTGCCTCAGGAAGAGTTTTCTTTCCAGCCATTCGTAAAGCCATCTGCAGTTGTCTGTCCTCTATGGCTTGTGTAAATGCCTCAATAGCCATTTCATTGATGACATCTTCGCCGGCATTGGGATAAGACAAGTGCGCTAGCCTTTCGATATCCGCTTGCAACTGTTGGAGTGTTTCCCCCCTCTTCTGGATTCGACTGCGAAGTTGCACTCTATATACTTGCTGCATATGGTCGTCACCAAATCGCATCTCAATAGCCTTCACCAAAGCCACGTAGTCGCGTTGTTTTTCTTCGGAGATAGTTTGAAGCAATTCTGCAGCTGTACCTCGTAATGCGAGTGTTAATGCAATCGACTTTTCCTCGTCGTCCCATCCATTGGTCGTTGCAGCCGCTTCGAACTGTCTCTTATAAATTGGCCATGATGTTTGACCATCAAAAACGGGTGGTTGCATCTCCTTCCTTCTTGGGCAGTCAGCAGAATATTCCCGAGCCTTCTGCTTCTTGACTTTTTCCAGTTCTTTAGCTATGTTCTCGATGTTCGCGCCAAGCTCTTTAGCTATGTTCTCGTGTTTATGAAATGTTTTATTAATTTCCTCAAGCTTTGTTTCATGCTCGTTTAATTTTTCATCAATCGCATCGATTTTTACATCTAGAACATTCTTAAATTCTTCTACGGCGTCTTTTTGTGCGGCGACAATGGAATTTTTCTGTTCTTCAAGAGAATTCTTCTGCTTTTCTAAGGAATTCTTTTGTTCTTCTAGAGAATTCTTCTGTTCTGCGAATTTAGATTCCATAGAATTTTTCTGTTCTGCGAACTTCAATTCCATGGAATTTTTCTGTTCTTCTAGAGAATTTTTCTGTTCTGCGAACTTAGATTCCATAGAATATTTCTGTTCTTCCATCTTCGCAAGAAGTAATTCCATCATAGAGCTAATGTCAACGCCTGTACTTACTTGTTCTTCTGACACGTCGAATAGCATGGTTTTTGGATCTTCTCCGTCGTTTTGGACAGCTTCCTGTAGACGAAGGATGAGGTCACTTTTTCCTCCAGCTGTGGATAGATTCCGTTTTTCTAGTTCACTTTTTAATTGGGGT
The DNA here is from genome assembly GCA_949126925.1 of Cheilosia vernalis. NCBI lineage: Eukaryota > Metazoa > Arthropoda > Insecta > Diptera > Syrphidae > Cheilosia > Cheilosia vernalis. The sequence continues at coordinate 51,910,219 of OX421358.1, forward strand.
ATGCTTAGTTGCAGCAATATACGACCCATTTTGTTTGTCTCTTGTAATTTAGAAATTCACACAAATTCACTTTTTTTTTTTTTTTTTTTTTTTTCAAACTACACTTAGACACTTAGCACAGAATAAGTTTTATCCCACTTCTGACACCAATGTTACATTCAGGCTGGGATTCGTAAAGATAAAACACTATTCCGTTTAACTTCTCTAATAAAATTCACTTTTATTACACTTTTATCGACTATTCTAATATTTCACTTATAAAGTACCAGAACACTATTACTTAAACAATTCTTCAACGTTTCAAACCAATCACTTAATTTACTCTATTACTTTTCACTTATTTATCTTCACAAACTATTACTATCTCGAACTTTAACCAATCACTTTTATAAATCAACTGTCTCGCCCTCTTCTAAAAGCTGTCCTTTTATACCCGCTCCGCCATCTGACGAGAACTTTCTAGCTAATTCTAAGTGGTTCTAGATCAAGGTTCAGTGGTGAAATACATTTACTTGACAGGTTCCAGTCTCCAATTGGAAGTGACACTTGGGTGGAACTTGTTTGGTGACTAAGGGGTTGTTTTCACTTCACCATTTTAGGTTACACGATACATTCCACACCACAATATTTCAAAATATTCTCGAAGATGTAAAGAAGTTTCTGCAGGTTTGTTTATAGATTGTCAAATTGGCTTTTCGTTTGAATGTCTTTATGCTTTCAGCAAGGCTCGGCTGAGTACATGTACAATAGGTGTGTAAATTCTATGGCAATTGGTGTGTGAAATGAACTCGTTGAAGAGGCAGATGTGAATTTGTGTTTCTCGAAGAATAGCAAAATCGACACATCCTTTCGCGACCAACAGTTGTACGACATTTTTCTGTTGTCTTGTTCGCTGCTAGTAAAGCAAGAGACAATAGCAAGAAATTGAATTAGATGGATGAATCACATCAAGTGTATGTTGATTGGAAATGATAGTTGTAAGCAGTTAGACTATTAAATTTCTTGTTGTTTATTTCAGTCTTATATCACATATTTATTGGCATCTCCACCGATGAGTCTTCGGACGATATGAACAGTGTCCAAGTAAGTAGCGAACCATTTACTCTTTGTAATTTTAAATAAAAAAAATATTTGCAATTACAGTTTCCTACTTCATGGCAACCGGCATTTCTTGATTCGAATACATTGATCTTGTTCTTTGATCTCTATCAGATTCTCTATCAGAATCCAAAAAATTGGAACAAAAGAGTAAGCAGCCACAGCAAAGAGACACTGAGTTATTGTAAATGATTTCAAAATTAACATATCTTTAAAGAAATGGTGCCTATTTATTTGGGTTGAGGCAAATACTGTCTTGTATACTACTAACAATCAATAAATCCTGCAGCAAATTTGCGAAGCGACTATATGTGTGTTTTCTTCGACTTTTTAATTTTTTCTAAAGTGTTCCTTGCTGCAAAACTTAGAAGTAGAGAGTTCTTCTTGCTACCAAATGGAAAAACAGTCCCGAACAACAATCCACAACAAAGCAGCCGTTCATATACACCTCCAAATACTCGGTGGCAAAGGAGAATTTAAATCCATGCTTCGTGCAATCGGTGACCAAATCGAAAGACTACAAACCATGAAGCTTGTCGTGACCTCAGTGGCAAGAGATAACGATATTAACACATACGGCAAATTGGATGAACCCAATGAAGAGCCATCGACATCCAAAAAGGAAAGACCATCCATTTCATCTATATAGAATTAACAAATCTTTATTTACTATAAATAAACGTATAATACACAATTGGTTAGTTAAACCGAATAAAATGATCCCATGTCCAAATCTGGTAATCATTGTGTCGTAAATTGAGATGAGACCCATGCCAGGCGAAATTTAATTTAGTGAGTATAAGCTCCTCCGAGTTAAATTGTATTCTGGAAATAGACATTTTTTTTACTGCATATTCAAAACCACAGATGCATAACACTTACTTGATTGAGTACGAGATTCCCGTTGAATGGTCAATGATCTTTCCTTTCTCCATTTGTCTCGGTTTTCCACCTCTTGCTGGAACTGTATGATGCACTCTAGGAAGGCAATCATCGATATCTAAATTGCAGCATTTTATTGTGAAATATCATTGCGTTGCTCCAAGTTGTTGTCTGTGTGGTTCACAGAAAAAGAATCTTGTGCTGCACATCATTCGAGACGTGTTGCAACGTTTTCACATAAAATACTTGTTGTTCTCTAGGGCACGTACGGCAGCAGTAAGTTCGGCGACCTCCTTCCACAGGTCAACATTTTGATTCTGAAATGTGAGCGTTCTTTTGTTTTAATGAGGAATTATGTTCTATATACCAAGCTTACATGTAACTAAAACACTTGGCAGCTTCCTCATAATTGTTGGATACTTTATCCAGTTAATACGCTTCAAACTTTGTAGAATAGGATTTATTCTCTACGGAGCTTTGTACCTGGACATCAAAGTAGTTGGGAAATAGTTTTTGCGCTTATAATCCGTTCCTTTGCCACACAAGGATCGGTGGAACGTGCTTTCTGGACTTGAGCTATGATGTAGTTTTCTCCAAAATCCATTGCACAAACTTTTGACAAATTCACGAAATCGAAAACTTAAATGAAAACAAATATACAAGAAGTGTTAAGTCAAATGGAAATGAGCTTGACAAGAGTGGTGAATCTGTTGTGTCAGTGTCAGTTGCAACTGTGGTGGGCTGTGACAATCGTGATTGTGTTCAGACGCACAGCTTTTTTTTTTTAAGAATAGCAACTCAAATTTATTCACCAAATTATAGTATATTCTTATCTCAGTACATTTTCATCAATTTTCTTATTAGTTGTTTTATAACATTCCGTAGGTATTTCTATTCAACAAAAATACTGATTAACGTTTATTGTTCCATTATAATACCAAAAGATACAACCTATAAATATATTAATGTAGGCTTTGAAATACGAGACATGTAAAAATAAAACAAATACAAATACGTTTACTCTATTTTAAATTATATATAAAATAACGGAGAAACTCATAATTTATACTTAATAACAGCAACGATATTAATGTTGGTATTTATAAATTATAACTAAACTCCAGAAGTATACTAAGCGACATTATGCGATAAGCATATTCTACTCGATTTATGTTAACTGCCTCACGAATGTTCGCTAAAAATGTTTTTATTTGTTTATTATTTTTCAGAACTGTTAATCTTTCTTTTATGTCAAATAAATATACAATTATTTTTGAAAATTGATCATTGTCCACACAAAATTTTGTTGTAATAATTATTTTCAAATTTAACGGATAAAATTGTGTGAACGCAGCCAGCAGATTTGCCCACACCGGAAGCCAGATTTTAAGCAGCGGAAGTTGTTACGTTTTTTTGAGGTTGTGTTGGTGAGCCGGATTTTTTGAAGTTTCGTGACATTAGTCAATACGAATTTCTATGTATCAATACTAGCGCAAAAATTTGTCACAAGCCCATGGTAATATAGCTTGTAGGCAAGTAACGGAAAATCGGCCGGAGTTGGGGGTCTCAGTATTGTCTCTGACAACAACAACAACAGCAACCGCAGCAACAGCAGCAGCAGCAACAGCAAGAACAACATAAACAGACGAAAAAAGAAAAAGTTTCACCTATTAACGTAAGTCATTTAGATATTAGTGATAGCATAAGATTATGTAGATTGGTAGTTAGTAATAATTTTTATATTAAGAGGCTAAACGCCACCAAACATATAATTATGTGCACAAATATGGAGGAGCACAAAAAGTTGCGCACCGCTCTGGAGAAAGCGGAAGCTGAGTACTTCACGTACACTCCAAAAGAAAAGCGACAAACGGTGCTGCTTAAGGGTATAGACCCCAATGTTAAGATAGGGGAGCTTGAAAAGGAGTTTAAGAGTTTTGAGTGCGACGACCTTAAGTTCGTGGGGGTCAAGCCGTTTTCCTCGCCTGCGGACAGGGGTGGTAGCCGCAAATTACCATTCTTTTTGGTTCAACTAACCCCCGACAGCAAAATCGATAGTTTAAAAAGGATCAGTTTCCTGTACTATCATGCGGTAAGATGGGAAAAATTAAAGAGGTCAGATCGTGTACTTCAATGTATGCGCTGCCAGAGGTTCGGGCACGCCGCAGCTAACTGCCACATGCAGTTTAGGTGCGTGAAGTGTAACAAGGACCACAAACATGGGGAATGTGCATTAGGCACAGATGGAGTAGAGGATCGGGGCCAGCTCTCATGTGTACTCTGCAACACCTCAGGACATCCTGCGAATTTCAAGGGATGTCCCAGGTATCAGCAGGTTAAACAGAATGTGCAGGCTCGAAAGCAGAAGTCCGAAGAAGAGAAAGGTCGAAAGAGTCGCTCGTTCTCCAATTTTGTTGCACCCAATGTGTCCTTTGCCCAAATGGTAACTGGACCGGGTAGCACAATAACAAAAAGCGCGCCGAAGGTTCCTACGCCTGAAGCGGATCTGGATTTGAAATCGATCCTTCTGTCATTGCACGGAAAGATCGACAATTTCCAGAAACAATTAAATGAGCAAGCGGCTCGAATAGACGTTATCTATTCGACACTGTTTGCCGAGTCTGCCGCGCCATGAATATGATGGGTACGCTGGACGAGGTAAACTTGAAGATCCTTGCGGTGAATGTTAATTCACCGAGAAGGATCAATCTTTCCAATCTGTTGGAAGCCGAAAAGCCTGATGTACTTCTGGTTAGCGAAACTAAGCTAACTCCGAAACACAAATTAGGCTATAAGAATTACATTGTAGTTAGAAGAGACCGACCCAACTCCACACAAGGAGGTGGTGTCGCTATCTTAATTCGTAAAGGCTTGCGCCATAGGGTCATATACAGCGGGGACGTGCGAAGGTTCCAGGTGTTGGAAGCATGCATCGTATGCATTCCCCTCAATAGCCAGAGGCGGGTGTATGTGGTGTCGCTTTACGCACCTGAATCTCCTCTACGCATTGAATTTCTGAATGAGATCGAGACGCTTTTTCGTTGCTTACAGCTTCAATCGGAAGATAACTATTACTTTTTGGGCGGAGACCTCAATGCTAAACATGCGGCATGGGGAAATGATATTCCGAACCCTAGAGGCAACCAGTTTCACGACTGGTGGCGTCATAATATGATTGAGTGTAAACTCGAATTATACGCGACGGATATCCCGTCTTTCCCTAGAGATGGTTCTTTCTTGGACTTGGCGCTAGTTGACGAAAGACTCGAACTAACAAACACTGATCTAAGCAATCGGAACTGTTTACGAGCGGTTAAGTACGATAGTGATCACTACGGACTTGCCGCCGTATTACGGATCCCGAACGAGCAGACGCAGCTGGAGCAGTACGACCAAGTGCGTTCTTTCGATTACCGAAAAGCGCAGTGGTCGCGCTTCTCCAGAGTTTTAAAACGCGACATACGCTCATGCGAGATCGACCCACCGACAAACAGGAACTTGACGAACGATGAGATCGACACTCATTTACGGCAAATGAATGTCGTCATCAAACGGACAATGGAGCGGACTATCCCTCGGGTAGGACGTTCCACCGACGAAGAACAAACTGAAAAGTATCGAAACGCGACAATCGATGCTTTGTACAGACATAAAAGTAGACTGCTCTCGAGGCTTAAACGGCTACACAGACAGTTTACTGACAGGAACGATCCCGAGTTAAGGACACTGAAGTCGATGATCAAAAACCTGAAACAGTTGATCACCGAAAATTACAGAAAATCTGTAAGTTTGTATTGGGGCAATAAAATTCGGGCTATAAAAACCAGTAGTCCGAATATGTTCCCACAAATAAATAAACTGTTCAGGCGGAAAGATCATAACGACATTTCATGTGTTCGAATACCTCGGACGAACGAGAACAGACAGACACTACTGACTGCTGGCATAAGTCCGGAGAGTGCTGACTCGAACAATGGTTTTTTCGTGGTCGAAGACCCGCAGGAGAGGGTGGATTTGATGGGAGCTTTCTTTGAGAGTGTGTATACGGTGAACAACCCTGTTTACCGTAACCGCGATCTCGAGGAGAGGGCCTTTCTTAACCACTTTTATCTGCTGACCGAAATTCAAGATTGGCGATCCGAGAACAACGGTTTCACCGGGTTCAATGACGACAACCGTGCAAATGGCACAATCGCCGATGCAAATACTCATCTGTTCGTGAGTAGAGATGAACTTCGGTGCATCATTGAATCACTTAAAAACAAAAAGTCGGCGGGAGTTGACGGTGTCCCAAACGTCGTATTAAGACACCTGCCGCTAGAGGCGATAGATATCTTCGCCACACTATTTAACAATGCGCTGAATAATGCATATTATCCGGCGCAGGGGAAAGAAGTTCGTTGTCAAATCTGGCAATGTGACTTCGAGCAGGATTTTCGAAATTAAAAACGGCTTACAACAGGGAACAGTGAATTCTCCGATCCTGTTTAATATTTACACAAGTGATCTGGTGGGTTCCCTCAGACATGCTATAGCGTACGCAGACGATTTAGTGGCGTACAGATCAGGACCAAAAATCGAGGTCATCAGAATCCAGCGTGACTTCGAGCAAATTAAGAGGTATTGCGATGACTGGAAGTTGAAAATCAATTTTCAAAAATCGGAAACAATCCTGTTCAGAACTCCATTGGCTGGGGCCCCTAGGGATACCAGAAAAAACTGGAGGAAATTAACAATTATTGGCCGGCAGGGACGGCCATTGGTGGTGAAAAACGTGGTCCGGTATCTTGGCATCTGGCTCGACCAGTATCTGTATTTTGACAAACATATAGATGCTTGTCTTGCTGGGGCTAAGCGGGCCTACGCTCTGACAAGGAGGCTGTTTCGCAGCAGTCAACTTGACTCCAGGGTGAAGGTCATTTGCTACGTGGCCCTCATAAGGCCTATCATCGCTTATGGCTGTCCTTTGTGGTTCAATATAGCGCCGTTCTATATGGAAAAGATTCGGGTGTTTGAGAGACAATGTCTCAGGGCCTGTCTAGGGTTGTTTAGAACTCCCGAATCTGAGTACACAAAATACTATCCCAACAGGACCCTATACAATGGGGCTCGACTGAATAGGGTTGACAATTTCCTTATTAAGGTGATTCGGAAGCACGTTACAAGGGCGATGGCCAGTGATAATAACCTGATCTCAGGGGCTTACTACCCCAATTTACTGTACCATGAGAGTACGCTTCGGTCTGGCTTTATCCCGCCTGAGGCATTTCTTCATGTAGACATGAAAGGGTTAGTCCAGAATAAAGATGGTGTGCCGGTATTGTACCACAGCCACTGCAGCGCGAGGGATAAGCGGCTCATCCACGACGGGTACGCCGCCGATGCTCAGGAGCTCCTCCGTTTTAGCACCGCAATTGCGGATCGGGACAGGGTTGAAACTGTAAAGCAGTTCACCGAATTTTGGTGGCTTGAGGAAGAGGTGAGGGCTGATACGCTCTCCCGGGCCGGTGCGCTACTGACGTAGCATCCTCCTTAGTTTTTAGATAGATATTAGGTTTGTAGGTTTAGGATAGATTAGGGGGTCCTTGGGAGGGACTGGGCTAGCCGACATGTATGTGCTACCGAGACTCGACCGACGCTATTGCGTCGCTCGAGTCTCGGCGGCACGGGTGAACCCTTGTTGGCGGCTGTCAGGCGCCCATGGACGCAATTAGGATGGTGACCAATCCATAAGATTGCTCACCACCCTGATTATATTTAATTTAGGTTAAGTAGCTTAGGTAGTTTTAAGTAGTTTGTAAATAAAATAAGAATAATAAAGAATTCAAGTTTTTATAACGGTTCTTAGAAAATAAAAAACAAAACAAACTAAATATTGATAGATTTAAGGCCGAAAGGCAATAATTTTAAGGATATTGTTAAGTTTAGAGCGCTCGCTAAGAGCCAGTAAGCTAGAATTAAGATTGTTAGTCTTAAATTAGATTTAATCATTTTTGTCTGGTATATAAGGGGAGCCTAGTTCGAGCCCCAGTGAGGGAAAACTTTTTTTTCAATTAAAAATTTAAGCGAAAAGCAAACAAAAGTGGAAGTGCCGCAAGGCAATCAGGCGATGGACACGGGCCAGCCAAATGTCCCGCACGGTGATGCCCCGTTGCCCAAACGATTAATCAGAGAAGTCAAAGCCAAACTTCAACAAGTGGAACCAACAACAACTAGAGCAGCAGTAGTAGCAGCAACAAAAACAAGCACAGCTGACATAGAGATGCCAACAACAAGTGCCGCAGCTTCAACAACACAAGCAGTACCAGTGGTACAGTCGCGTGAAGCGACAAAAACTAAGAAACGGCGACGGAAGTTAAAGCCAACACCAAACCTCTCATATAAGAGGAAACCGAAGACGAATGAGGAAGAGATGACGTCACGAGCAACCTCATCTGCGCCAGCATTAGAAGGCGAGAATGACGATGATACCGATGGACTCAGCTACTCGTACGAGTCCGAAGGGGGTGATGGCCGGTATGTGGGCGAAGGTAATTCCTTCCAAGAATTACTGGCCGCCGAAGAGGAAGACGAACAACATCAAGAAGATAACGACGAGGAAGCTCAGCTCGATCGGCTGATTAAAGAGCTCCTCGAGAAGAGAGAAAAGTTGCGCCAGCATAAAGCGCAACAGCAACAACTAAAGCTGAAGCAGATTCAGGCTGAGCAGCAACAGCAGAAACAGCAACAAAAACTGCTGAAACAGCAACAACAAGAAACGCTGAAGTTACAACAACAGCAAAAACTTAACAAAAACCAGCAGCAATCGAAGCAGCAACAACAACAACAGCAGAACAAGCAGCAGGCACATAAACAGCCGCTGCCCTAGAAACAACAACAACAGCAGAAGCAGCAACCGCAGCATCAACAACAACAGCAGCAGCAACAGCAGCAGCAACAACAGCAACAACAACAGAAGCAGCAACAACAGACGAGGAAAGAAAAAATACCTCCAATAAATGTAAGTTACTTAGATATTAGTGATAGTATTAGGTTATGTAGGCTAGTCACTAAGGATTTCTATATAAAAAGGCTAAACGCCACAAAGCATATTATTATGTGCATAAATATGGAGGAGCACAAAAAAGTTCGCACCGCTCTGGAGAAAGCTGAAACTGAATATTTCACTTATACTCCAAAAGGAGAAAAACGGCAAACGGTGCTGCTTAAGGGTATCGACCCTAATATTAAAATAGAGGAGCTTGAAAAGGAGCTCAAGAATTATGAGTGCGACGACCTTAAGTTCGTGGGGGTCAAGCCGTTTTCCTCGCCTGCTGACAGGGGTGGTAACCGCAAACTGCCATTCTTTTTGGTGCAACTAACACCCGACAGCAAAATCGATAGTTTAAAAACGATCAGATTCCTGTACTATCATGCGGTAAGATAGGAAAAATTAAAGAGGTCAGATCGTGAACTTCAATGTATGCGCTGCCAGAGGTTCGGGCACGCCGCAGCTAACTGCCATGTGCGGTTCAGGTCAAGTGCAATAAGGACCACAAACATGGGGAATGTGCCTTAGGTACAGATAGAGTAGAAGACCGGGGCCAGCTCTCGTGTGTACTCTGCAACAGCTCAGGACATCCTGCTAACTTCAAGGGATGTCCTAAGTATCAGCAGGTCAAACAGAATGTGCGGGCTCGAAAACAGAAGTCTGAAGAAGAGAAAGGTCGAAAGAGTCGCTCGTTCTCTAATTTTGTTGCACCCAATGTGTCCTTTGCCCAAATGGTAACTGGACCGGGTAGCACAATGACAAAAAGCGCGCCGAAGGTTCCTACACCGGAAGCTGATCTGGATTTGAAATCGATCCTTCTGTCATTGCACGGAAAGATCGACAATTTCCAGAAACAATTAAATGAGCAAGCGGCTCGAATAGACGTTATCTATTCGACACTGTTTACCGAGTCTGCCGCGCCATGAATATGATGGGTACGCTGGACGAGGTAAACTAGAAGATCCCTGCGGTGAATGTTAATTCACTTATTCGGATCGAGAGAAGGAACAATCTTTCCAATCTGTTGGAAGCCGAAAAGCCAGATGTGCTTCTGGTTAGCGAAACTAAGCTAAATCCGAAGCACAAATTGGGCTATAGAAATTATTGTGTAGTTAGAAGAGACCGGCCCAACTCCACACAGGGAGGTGGTGTCGCAATCTTATTACGCAAAGGCTTGCGCCATAAGGTCATATATAGCGGGGACGTGCGCAGGTTTCAGGTGCTGGAAGCATGTATCGTATGCATTCCCCTCAAAAGCCAGAGGCGGGTGTATGTGGTGTCGCTTTACGCACCTGATTCCCCTCAACGCATTCAATTTTTAAATGAGATCGAGACACTTTTTCGTTGCTTAGAGCTTCAATCGGAAGATAATTATTCCTTTTTGGGCGGAGATATCAATGCTAAACATGCGGCATGGGGAAATGATACTCCAAACCCTAGCGACAACCAGTTTCACGACTGGTGGCGTCATAATATGATTGAGTACAAAATCGAATTGTACGCGACGGATATCCTGTCTTTTCCTAGAGATGGTTCTTTCTTGGACTTGGCGCTAGTTGACGAAAGACTAGAAATTACAAACACTGATCTAAGCACGCGGAACTGTTTACGAACGGTTGAGTACGATAGTGATCACTACGGACTTGCCGCCGTATTACGGATCCCGAACGAGCAGACGCAGCTGGAGCAGTACGACCAAGTGCGTTCTTTCGATTACCGAAAAGCGCAGTGGTCGCGCTTCTCCAGAGTTTTAAAACGCGACATACGCTCATGCGAGATCGACCCACCGACAAACAGGAACTTAACGAACGATGAGATCGACACTCATTTACGGCAAATGAATGTCGTCATCAAACGGACAATGGAGCGGACTATCCCTCGGGTAGGACGTTCCACCGACGAAAAACAAACTGAAAAGTATCGAAACGCGACAATCGATGCTTTGTACCGACATAAAAGTAGACTGCTCTCGAGGCTTAAACGGCTACACAGGCAGTTTACTGACAGGAACGATCCCGAGTTAAGGACACAGAAGTCGATGATCAAAAACCTGAAACAGTTGATCACAGAGAATTACAGGAAATCTGTAAGTTTGTATTGGGGCAATAAAATTCGGGCTATAAAAACCAGTAGTCCGAATATGTTCCCACAAATAAATAAACTGTTCAGGCGGAAAGATCATAACGACATTTCATGTGTTCGAATACCTCGGACGAACGAGAACAGACAGACACTACTGACTGCTGGCATAAGTCCGGAGAGTGCTGACTCGAACGATGGTTTTTTCGTGGTCGAAGACCCGCAGGAGAGGGTGGATTTGATGGGAGCTTTCTTTGAGAGTGTGTATACGGTGAACAACCCTGTTCGCCGTAACCGCGATCTCGAGGAGAGGGCCTTTCTTAACCACTTTTATCTGCGGACCGAAATTCAAAATTGGCGATCCGAGAACAACGGTTTCACCGGGTTCAATGACGACAACCGTGCAAATGGCACAATCGCCGATACAAATACTCATCTGTTAGTGAGTAGAGATGAACTTCGGCTCATCTTCGAATCACTTAAAAACAAAAAGTCGGCGGGAGTGGACGGTATCCCAAACGTCGTATTAAGACACCTGCCGCTAGAGGCGATAGATATCTTCACCACGATATTTAACAATGCGCTGAGTAATGCATATTATCCGGCGCAGTGGAAAATAGCGGTGGTACACCCTATCCCTAAAAAGGATAAAGATAGGACAAACCCTGCTAATCTTCGGTCAATCAGTTTGCTTCCGAATGTTAGCAAGGTATTCGAGAAGGTTCTCAACAGATCTCTTTTAAGATGGGTTGAAGAAAATAAGATTATCCCGGAAAATCAGTTTGGCTTTAGAGCGGGGCATGACACTATTCATGCCGCGTCGAAACTGGTCTCCGACATTCAGTGGAATAAAAGTAAGAAGCAATGCACGGGTGCCTGCCTGACCGACTTTGAGAAGGCCTTCGATACCGTATGGTTGGAGGGACTCTTCTTTAAGCTGACCAGATTGGGCATTCAAAAACCTTTGCTGTATATGATTTATGACATGCTTATGGGAAAGAAGTTCGTTGTCAAAGCTGGCAACGTAATTTCGAGCAGGGTTTTCGAAATTAAAAACGGCTTACAACAGGGAGCAGTGAATTCTCCGGTCCTGTTTATTATTTACACGAGTGATCTGGTGGGTTCCCTCAGACATGCTATAGCGTACGCAGACGATTTAGTGGCGTACAGGTCAGGACCAAAAATCGAGGTCATCAACATCCTTCTGCAACGTGACTTCGAACAAATTAAGAGGTATTGCGATGATTGGAAGTTGAAAATCAATTTCCAAAAATCGGAAACAATCCTGTTCAGGACCCCATTGGCTGGGGCCTCTGGGGATACCAGAAAAAATTGGAGAAAATTAACAATTATTGGACAACAGGGACGGCCGTTGGCGGTGAAAACCGTGGTCAGGTATCTTGGCATCTGGCTCGACCAGTATCTGTATTTTAACAAACATATAGATGCTTGTCTTGCTGGGGCTAAAGGAGCCTATGCTCGGACAAGGAGACTGTTTCGTAGCAGTCAACTTGATTCCAGGGTGAAGGTCATCTGCTACGTGGCCCTTATAAGGCCCATCATCGCTTACGGCTGTCCCATGTGGTTCAATATAGCGCCGTCCTATATGGAAAAGATTCGGGTGTTTGAGAGACAATGTCTTAGGGCCTGTCTAGGGTTGTTTAGAACTCCTGAATCAGAGTACATAAAATATTATCCCAACAGGACCCTATACAATGGGGCTCGACTGAACAGGATTGACAATTTCCTTATTAAGGTGATTCGGAGGCACGTTGCAAGGGCGATGGCCAGTGATAATAACCTGATCTCAGGGGCTTACTACCCCAATTTAATGTACCACGAGAGTACGCTTCGGCTTCGGTCTGGCTTTATCCCGCCTGAGGCATTTCTTCATGTGGACATGAAAGGGTTAGTCCAGACAAAAGATGGTGTGCCGGTATTGTACCACAGCCACCGCGGCGCGAGGGATAAGCGGCTCATCCACGACGGGTACGCCGCCAATGCTCAGGAGCTCCTACGTTTTAGTACCGCAATTGCGGAACGGGACAGGGTCGATACGGCAAAGCAGTTCACCGAATTTTGGTGGCTTGAGGAAGAGGTGAGGGTGGATACGCTCTCCCGGGCCGGTGCGCTACTTACGTAGCATCCTCCTTAGTTTTAAGCTAGATATTAAGTTTGTAGGTTTAGGTTAGAGTAGGGGGTCCTTGGGAGGGACTGGGCCAGCCAACATGTAAGTGCTACCGAGACTCGACCGTAGCTTATGGCCTCGATCGACTCTCGGCGGCACGGATGAGCCCTTGTTGGCGGCTGTCAGGCGCTCACGGACGCGATCAGGATAGTGACCAATCCATAAGATTGCTCACCACCCTGATTATAATTAATTTAGGTTAAGTAGCTTAGGTAGTTTTAAGTAGTTTTAAATAAAAGAACATAAATAAAGAATTCAAGTTTTCTAAAGTTTCTTGAAGAATAAAAAACAAAGCAAATTAAATATAGATAGATTTAAGGCCGAAAGGCAATAATTTTAAGGATATAGTTAAGTTTAGAGCGCTCGCTATGAGCCAGTAAGCTAGAATTAAGATAAATGTTAGCTTTAAATTAGATTTAATCGTTTTTGTCTAGAATATAAGTTTAATGAATGATACCAATAAAAATGAATTTAAAAGTAAAATTTAAAAGTACGGTAAATCGTCGGCACGCGCTGAAAGTTTGGGTTCTATCCCCGGCAGCAACCAACCTTTTTTTTATTTTTTTATACAATTTTTTTTATAGAATTTTATGCCAACGAAAAGTTGCTTGACAAATACCTTCATATTTAATTTATATTCCTTTTGCTTAAAACTTATGTGTACATTTTAAAATCCTTACATCCCCGTAAAATTCGTATTACCAGTAAAGTAAGAATACATAAGGGATATTAGAGTACATAAGAAATTTCTTTAATTATATGTGTTAAAAGTGAATAAGCCCATAAAGTCATACAGGTACAACAACAATTACAAGTACAACGCGCAACCTGGATGCTGTGGCCACAACGTCGCCAGTTGCTGAAGTAAAGGGTGAGTCTTTTTGGACACAATTTACGTAGCATATAAGAAGAAATTTCAAAGGGGAGGGGACCAGTGTCAGATTTAAATAATTATTGACAACGATAAAACAAAAAAAAAAAAGACGGTAAAGAAGCCCATTTTGCAAAGTGAATACTTAGTTTACGCGAATTTAAGGATTTGTTTTATTTAAATTAAGAACACATAATATAACATAACGTACATAAATCGTAATACACTCAGCAATTAAAATGATGTGAATGAAGTAGAATAAAATGTTTAAGAAAATGCAACCAACAATGGCGTTTGCTTAAGAAGGGTGTAAGAGGATGAGGTGAAGGGTGGAAAAAGGAAGGATGACACGGGGTTAAAGAAAGAAGAAGATGCCATGATAAGGGGCTGTCAAGGCGAGTACGACAGCCATGGAAGGGTAGGTGTAGAGAAGATTTCTCGCAAGCGTGATTACACCTGACGCAAAGTCTGGCATGAATTTTTTTGTGACGTGCCCGGGTCAAGCTCCCACGCCCTTCGGCGAGCTAAGAGAGCGGGTACAAGCATGCCAGCGGAGACTCATAAAAGGACGAGCAGCACGTTACAGATATTATTTCTTCCACTTCAGTTTTGTTGCTTGTGGGGAATGTCTTAGGATGTGTGTGAATATGTCTACAAATGGCCTGGCATTGAATTTGGCGGTGGTTGGTAGAACAGAAATAGGAATATGGATATAGTTGCAGTTTGATATTTCAGCAGTACCTTCGAAGATTTTTCGGAATTGTTTTAGATAATTTGACTTTTTAGTGTGTAAAATAAATTCATTTACAAAGCTAAGCACAGTTGATGTCGGTTTTAGTGAAAAAAGGTAATAGATTTCTGTGTTTTCTGTAATAGTTTATCGAAATTCTTACCTATTTAGACACAAACCTCGTTTAGCAAAATTACAGCGGAAAAATGTTTATAAATCACAATTTTATGAAAGCCACGTAGAGGCTGCGTAAATCTTTACGCGATGTTTAACTAAACAACGTCGTAGAGGTGTCGTAAGCGAATCTAATAAATAAGGCTGTACGTGTACCTACGTGTTTTAGTTTGACATCCAGGAGAAAGAGTTCATCCCCTTCGGACAAGGTAGTTTTTTTGTGTTGTTCCCCTACCTGCCACAAATAAAACACTTTATGGATTGTATGTACTTAATAAAAATGCCAAAACTCACGGAAAAACGAAGAATATTGGATTTGAAATAATTTTGTTGACATTTGTTTTGTTTTTTTTTCTTGTTTGTTGAATAAAATTGATTCGAATTGAACTGAATTGAAGCAATAACAGGCATGTTCGATTTTATTTTGTGTGGATTTGCGATGACAGATACGTAATTAAAATTTAAACACGTATAAATCATGTATGTAATTAGTAATCACGAAAATGTATGGTAAATCAAGTAATTTATTAGATGATTTAGCTAAATCAAGTGGATTTAGCTAAATCAAGTGGATTTAGCTAAAGCACGTTGGTGGGAACATGGTATAATACTATACATTTCCTTAAAATAATCGTCAGAATCGATCGGCAATGCATTCATACTCGGTAATTCTCCACTTGAAAACATATTTCTGGATTTATTTAATTCACTTGGTATCTTAATCTTAACATTTCTTGTATGAAATAAATGTACATGAAATTTGTCCATGTTTCATTTGGAACTACCAAAACAGAAAATGTTTTAATTAGTTGACGAGATTTTACCGTAAGTGTGAATTTTGTGCTCACCGAGGCCACGAAATCTGGTTGGCACTGAAACATCTGACATCTGAACTATGCTGATCGGACTACCGGAATCAATCAAGGACAAAACATTTATGAAGTCAGTGCATGCATGCTTTGATTATAAATGCCACCCTTACCTTTTCTATAACATGAACTGCTTCAGCAAAATCCTCATCGTTTCTTAAGTTAAAAGGAACATCTGGTACGTTGCATGACACCACAGCAACTTTTCGTCTCAGCTTCGATTTCGGGCAATCCTTATGTAAATGCCCCATTTGATGGCGAAACAGGAACCCGGTGGCCGCAATGGTTTAGGACATGCGCTTTGGTAGTGTCCGAATTGCGAGCAGTTATAGGAGCGGATTTCTGCTTTAGGTTCCATAGTCCCGGGAGCAGTCTTCGGTTTGTTTACGTTTAGGATTGGTTTGGCTGCGGTGGCTTTGGATCGATGTTGCTCTTATCGATACATACGTCTGACGAGTTCTAACCCCCTTCGGGTAGAGGTTAGAATTTACCCGAGGTAGGCATGCCTGTCGTAAGAGGCGACTAAAATCCAACCTCCGTATACCGAGCGTATAGTGTATACAAAAAATGCAATGAACAAAACGAAAAGATTAATTACCCCAGGTGGCAGTCCAGCTTTACTGAAAAATCCACCCTCTTCGGAGGTCGGCTCTACGGATTCTGGGGAGAGCCGCTTATTGCAATCCATTAACCCTTTTATTAAAAGTTCAAGGGTATCTCGATCGCCTCCATCAAGATCGAACAACCCCGGGAAAAGAAGTCCGCCGGGAGCGCCAGCGCGTGAAAAACGGGACTCAGTTAAAGATATAAGCTCTGAGGAAGAAATTAAAACACTCCGAATCAAGCTTAAGGAAATGGATCTACTCTATCAAACTCTGAAGAAAGAGATAGAACTGTTGAAGGAAGAAAATAATGTTCTAAGGAACACTAATTCTCAGAAAGAACGCGAATGCACTACACCACGCTTGCCTAGTCAGGAATACCATACTGACGAAGAAGAGCTAGCACGCGAAACGAATCGGGTCCCTAAGAAAAGACCTAGTAAGAAAAGGAGAGCCGGTTCTTCGCCTGAAGTCGAGCCTCTAAGAGAACAAACGCGTAAAGTACCGCAAGAAAAACAACTCCGAGGGCAAATTCGTCCACCGCCTCCAATAAACGTCGTTGGGGTAACGGAGTATAATAAGTTACACAGCCTCCTTAAAGGAACGATAACATCGGAATTTTAGGTAACATCTTTGAGGAATAATGCGTGGAAAATTAACGTCTTTAACCACGAAGACTACCGGGCAGTGTCCCAAAAGCTAAATACCGAGAAGATCCAGTGGTATACTTTTGAAATAAAGTCAGAAAGGCCACATCGTGTTGTAGCGAGGGGACTCCACCCCTCATGCACCAAAGAAGAGGTTATAAACGACCTCCGTTCCAAAGGGTTTAAAATTCTTGATGCCGTAAATATCATCAAGAAAGAGAAGCAAAAAACGGAAAAAGATAAGGACATCCTGGTAAGGCGTGGACTTCCGCTCTTTATGCTTACCTTCGATAGGTCTGATAATATCGAAGATATCTACCGAATTAAAACCATACTTAATATTGTGGTAAAATTTGAAAACAATTCCACAGTGCAAACGTTGCCAAGAATTCAATCATACGCAAATGTATTGCAAAAAAGAGCCGCGATGTGTCAAATGCGCCGAAAGTTATTTCTCCCAAGACTGTGGAGCAAATAAACAATCCTCCGCTACCTGTGCTAATTGCAAGGGAAAGCACCCGGCGAATTATAGAGGCTGTGAAGTAGCTAAGGAGTTGCAAA
The DNA here is from genome assembly GCA_949126925.1 of Cheilosia vernalis. Classification (NCBI taxonomy): domain Eukaryota; kingdom Metazoa; phylum Arthropoda; class Insecta; order Diptera; family Syrphidae; genus Cheilosia; species Cheilosia vernalis. The sequence continues at coordinate 51,927,950 of OX421358.1, forward strand.
AACGGAGAGATGCGCTACTCAAAACCCAAAGCAAAAAAACAAAGCCGCTTACCAAGATAAAGCGTAGGACCGCCCAGGAGGTTCAAAAGCGTAGCATTGTCAGAGAAAGAGAGACAATTGAAAGGCCCTCGACCTCTGTTGTCAAAAGAAACGCTACTGAAAAGTTACCACCAGGAAAGCCATCGAATAGTGGCCCTCGGACAGCCAGAGTACAGACCTACGCTCAGGCCGCGGCATTCGAAGGAGCGAAAAACGTTGAAACTTCGCCGGACCCTGTTTCTCATGTTTTCTCAGTTATTCTTGAGAAACTTGAAGAACAAAGCAAAATAAATAAAATTATTCTCGATCGCTTGGTTAAGCTCGAAAATAATTCACGGAAAACGCGTGCTTCAAAAATAACATGAATGAAAAACCAATGTTAAAAATATGCACTTGGAATGCAAACGGGCTTTTACAAAAACTCGGCGAATTGTAAATATTCATACGCGAGAAAGATATTGACATTTGCTTGATTTCTGAAACTCACTTGAAAAAGGGATCGAATTTAAAAATAAAAGGATATAATGATTTCCACGCTTGTCACCCATCGGGAAACGCCAGAGGTGGATCATCATTGCTTATTAAAGACTGCATTGAACAATACGAAGACCTGAAGATAGAGCTTGAAACTATGCAACTGTGCACGATTCGAGTTAAAAATAGTCAGCGTACTCTTAGAATTTCATCTATCTACTGTCCACCGCGTTCCGCGCTTGAAAAAAGTGATTTTACTAACCTGCTTAAATCGCTCAAACCAAATTTCATTATTGGCGTTGATTTTAATGCGAAGCACACGTTCTGGGGCTCCAGATACATCTCGCGAAAAGGTAGAATGCTCTATGGGGCAGGTATGGAATACAGTTGCGATTTCCTCTCGACGGGCAAACCGACCTACTGGCCAACTGATACCTCAAAACTACCTGACCTGATAGATTTTTTCGTTGTGAAAGGAGTACCTACCAACCACATTAAAGTTGAAGAGAGCTTTGATCTATCATCTGACCACTCACCGGTTATATTAACATTGAGTGTAAAACTAGCCAATAACCTAGAGCCAGCGAGATTAACTGGTAGAAAAACTAACTGGGAAGGCTTTAGGAACGAAATAGAAGAGAAAGTTGAACTGAGTGTTCCACTTACGACACCCTATGAACTTGAGGTTGAGGTTGATCGCTTCGTCGAGATCGTACAGATCGCGTCCTGGAATAATACGCCTTATCCAAGGAAAATGCCGGCCAAATACGGGCTACGATATCCTCCCGAAATAAAAGAATTGGTCAACGAAAAAAGGAAGGCGCGTAAGAAATGGCAACAGAGTCGCGCTCCGCAGCATAAAGCACATTTGAATTATTTGTGCAATTTGTTGAAGACAGTTATTAAGGATTTTAAAAATCGTGCGATAGGTTCTTACCTTGAAAGTTTAACAGCGAAAAAAGATTCAAATTATTCACTTTGGAAAGCTGTAAAAGGCACCAAAAGGCCCAAAATCCCCGCGCCGCCAATTAGAATTAATCAAAATGAATGGGCAAGGGAAGATAAGGAAAAAGCGGACGTTTTTGCCGCTCATCTAGAAGAAACTTTTAAACCGTACGATGGCCAAGCGATCCACGACAATACTAATAGGGCGGAATTGCAATCTGACGATTCAACACTCACTAGTGCAACGCTAAGTGAACTAAAACGTGAAATCGAATCCCTAAAATCTAAGAAAGCTCCTGGTTATGATTTGATCACCGGAGAAGTTCTCAAAGCCCTACCAAGGAAAGCATTAATTAAGCTTCTTTATATTATAAATGCTGTGCTCAGACTAAAACACGTGCCGAGTCAATGGAAAGTCGCGGAGGTCATAATGGTTTTAAAACCAAGAAAACCGCCAAATGAAGTAAAATCGTATAGACCGATTTCCCTTCTTCCAGTCATTTCCAAAGTCTTCGAGAGAATATTGCTTAGGCGCCTACAACCGGTTATTGAAGCCAATAATCTTATCCCAGACCACCAGTTTGGGTTCAGAACCAAGCATTCGACGATTGACCAAGTACATAGAACTACTGACGTAATCGAGAAAGCATTTGAAGAAAAAAAGATTTGCTCAAGCGTATTCCTTGACGTCTCACAAGCCTTTGATAAGGTGTGGCACGACGGCTTGAAATTTAAATTACGACAAGTTCTCCCCGCAAGCCTATATGATATTCTAGAATCATATCTCGGGAATAGACTCTTCCGTGTTAGAAATGGAAACGAGTACTCGGAGCTAAAAGAAATTTCGGCCGGGGTACCGCAAGGAAGCGTCCTTGGTCCGCTTCTCTATTTGTTATATACTCGCGATATACCAAGGGAAGATGGCACTACCCTTGCTACGTTCGCCGGCGACACAGCTATCCTAGCAGTAGGTAATACAATCGACGAAACGACTACAAAACTGCAAACCGCAGTGAATAAGATAAATGAATGGACAAGGAACTGGCGGATCGCCTTAAATGAAACTAAATCTGTACATGTGAATTTCACGTACAAGAAAACCAATGACTTGCCAATTTTCCTAAATATGGCCCGAATACCCTTTGCAAACGAGGCCAAATACCTGGGAATGACACTCGACGCAAAGCTGAAATGGAGTTCGCACGTGAAAATGAAACGTAAAGAACTCGATATCAAATATAGAGAAATGTACTGGTTACTCGGAAAACATTCCCAGCTCAGTACTGAGAACAAACTGCTTTTATACAAGCAAGTGCTAAAGCCGATGTATACCTACGGTATACAACTTTGGGGTTGTACCAAGAAAACAAATGTCAATATTCTACAAACTTTTCAAAATAAAGTTCTTAGAGAAATTGTACAAGCGCCATGGTATATTAGAAACGACGATATCCATAGGGATCTCGGAATTCCAACAATCGAAGCTGAAACTAGAAGCTTAGCGAGAAAGCATTGAAACCGACTAATCGGACATATCAACAATACAGTCCGACAAATCTTGGACGAGAGCAATTTATTGCGCCGACTACAAAGAACGAAACCGTTCGACTTGGCAAGATAAGATTAACCGCGTCTAATTTGCGGAACACGCAGGATCTTTCATTGGAAAGTAACCTGTCAAAAGTTTTTATTTAATGATAGAAAAATTGCTTGATAAGTTATTTCTTAGTTGCAGTATCTAACAATTTTTAGAAGGGTGGTGTTTTTAGTCAGTAAAAATCTGACACTACTATGGGAACGCGCTTGTTATTCTCATAGTGTCTTTGGAAGAGTTTCACCTACCCTCGGATAAAAAAAAAAAAAAAAACTTATTGAGTTGGCGCCGCACAAGTGCATTATGTTGTTGCTGGTGTCTGGGATTCCGACGATGATGATTTCTACTACTTCCGTTTCTTCAATGTCGGACTGTGCAGCAATAATTGACTGCATTGAAACCATAAACTAACTATAGACTGACAGCTTTCCTACGTCTCCCGGATTTACCACGCAAATTTTGAATGAGAACCCTCTCTCGCGCTCTCTTATTTTTCCTGTCTGTGAATACGTGTTATTAATGTTATTAATGGCCGCCGGGTGGCACTTTTTCAATAACAAACAATTTGTAAATGAATTTATAACAATAAATGTAAAAGGAATACATGTTGAGTATGGTTTTTTAGATAGCTTTACTTGTGCTCTATCCATTTTAGGTGCCAAAAAATGTTCATCCATTCACATTTCAGGTTTTTTTCATTTTCTTTACATGAAAAATATTTTTGACAGAGAAATTCATGCAATTACTTTTGGGATTTGTTCAAAAAATAGGTTAATACCATGTGAGTTAAGCCCAAGTTTTCACTAGGCAAAAGTGATTTCTTTTATAAATATTCCTGAACTTTGCATAAATTTACATTAATTGGTGGGTGTTTAGTTTATGATTGTTAGTTTATGATTGAAACCACGTAACTGAGGCACGTAACTGAGGCACGACTCGTGTTGACGACGAAAACGTCAATTTCGTGGCGAAACACACCCACTAATATAATCGAAATTTCCCTAAAGGGACATTATGTCAAATTGTGCCAGCTGTCATCAAATGTAAACAAACGTTGTCCAACTAAATGTATATAAGCACAGAAATGTAACATTAAAACACTTCTTTGATTTATAACGTTGAAAGCGGTGTTTCATTTATTTTGCGGTTTAGAAATACAGTTTGTTTCTTTCTTTGTTCGAGTAACGATTTTGTCTTTTGTTCAAGTAACGAACATTTTTGGTCACTTCGAGTCGGATTTGATAATAATTAAATCCATTAAATACAATCGTTATCTCTACATATTAAATAATTTTTATCATTAATTTCGCGAGTTGATTTGCCGAAATAAACTCTACAAAACTCAACATCATCTGGAGCCGATATAATACCTGGAACATAGACACAAAGTAAAGTTGCTGAGGACGTGAAGCTGTGGAGGACTTGTGTGTTGTGTCACTGTGTGCATTTTCATCTGGAAGGATTTTCGCGTGAGTACATTCATTTGTACTATTGTTTGTCTCTAAAATAAAATAGATCGTATTACTTATACATATAATATGAAGCCAAATAAGCTGGATAGGGTACTTACGCAACCCGAGAAAGATATTTCAAATTTTGGGAAGAGGGGATCCGATACCAGGGCCCATGTTCTGTAATTATCACAGAACATGGGCCCTGCGAAATGAATCCTTCTTGGGTATTTCTGCTGCTTCTTTTGCGTTGAACAGGCGTTGTCCTGTTCTTCGAAACATCTCTAATGAAAAGAGCTCTACCCGAGTTGTTGAGTTGTATATGTTGAGCTGTATTAGGTTGAATGCGTTCTCCTGTGTTGACTTGACCGGTCGGAGGTCGGTTGGCAGGTCAGCACAAAATAAGGATTCACTTTGTTAGCTACGGGATGATGTTTCTGTTGTTGATGATGCGTAGCGCCCTCTAAAGGAGTTTTTTTTTCCCTTTTTTCGTAATTCAACTGATAAATGGATTCTAATTTTGGGATACTACCTACAGGGCAGTGCACCTGTGTATTTTTTGTTTACCTTATTGCATAATTTGCAATGTTCCTTGCTTCGGTTGGGGCGCCGTGTATAAGATGGAATGGAAAATTTCATTTGCCAAGGAATGGGCTTAATTAAATGAATATTTCCTTGAAGGGAATTACTGGGCTACAAATTGGAGGAGTTAATTGGTCTTTGTTCCGAGTGACTACGGCAGCGAAAACGAAATTCCCAGTGAATGATATTTAAATTCCATCGCTTAACAATTATTCTGCCCCTAAAGGGGCGGTTAATATTCAAGGCTGAGCTGGCGTTAGCCGAATACTATTCCGATTGATTAACCTGAAATGAACTTTTTTCAAATGAAGTTCATACTTTCAGTTGTCTTTTAAAAAATGACAGAAACGAATACCTATATGATTTCAGGAATTGGTTTTGCAGACGCCTGAAACATATAAAAAATGATTTTGCGCAACAAAAACCAAATGTCGTCAAATATACTGAATTTTGGGAAAAGAAAATTTAATATTATATAGCTCGGTATAGCTTTCATTCAGTCACAAGGTTTAGTTACTATTTTTTTTAGATATAGGACCATTTTGTGACGTCTTGCAATCTGTAGAACTTAATATACATCTACCAAACCCTATTTATTGCGTAGCCATCAAGCAGAAAATAATCCTCGTCCATAAACCAGGGGCCAGATTCTGTAAGGCGAAACGATCAAACGTTTTCGTGCACACGAATGATCGGCCATATGTTACACAAGCAAATTTCTTCGTGCACACGAAAACGTTTGAAAGTTTTGCCTTACAGAATGCCGACCCATATGAAAATTTCACCTTTATTCAACTTCCCCAAAGTTTAACTTTCTTCAATTCTTGCACCGCTAGTAAATGTTTCAGCCTGCCTTTAATCTAAACGGTTTAGTTGCTTTTCTCTTGACCAATTTCGGTGGGATAGTGGCGCAGTGGCTTAGTGGTTATTGTGTTGGACTGCTAAGCGAGGCAAAAACCCAAATTCCAACTCAGGGTTTTTTCACTGCGCCACCTCTCGCGAACGTCTGACAAACATCCGAGAGTATAACTGTCTTAAAAGAACTTCTCAATTGGCCGTTTAGAATCGGCATAGAATTGTAGATCCCTTCCATTCGTTCCAAAAATGAAATCTAACACAAAACGAATGGTTGTGAGAAGCTAGGCCTAGGGCCTAAGATATTTCAAATTTTGGGAAGAGGGGATCCGATACCAGGGCCCATGTTCTGTAATTATCACATCGTTATATTTATCACTAATACGATATAAATTGAAAAACGTGTTACTATGTTTTCGATGCGAAAATTTATCGCATGAGTTACAGAACATGGGCACAGGACAGCAAATTATTTGTCAGGCTGTTTGTCGATCCTGGAAAAAAACATTTGATTTAGCGGAAAATGCATATGAGGAGTGTGTAGATGGTTTAGAAGATGGTGACAAAGACAATTATTCACAGTTAGAAGAAGATACCCCCTTCGGGTAGGGGTTAGAATTTACCCGAGGTAGGCATGCCTGTCGTAAGAGGCGACTAAAATCCAACCTCCGTATACCGAGCGTGTAGTGTATACAAAAAATGCAATGAACAAAACGAAAAGATTAATTACCCCAGGTGGCAGTCCAGCTTTACTGGAAAATCCACCCTCTTCGGAGGTCGGCTCTACGGATTCTGGGGAGAGCCGCTTATTGCAATCCATTAACCCTTTTATTAAAAGTTCAAGGGTATCTCGATCGCCTCCATCAAGATCGAACAACCCCGAGAAAAGAAGTCCGCCGGGAGCGCCAGCGCGTGAAAAACGGGACTCAGTTAAAGATATAAGCTCTGAGGAAGAAATTAAAACACTCCGAATCAAGCTTAAGGAAATGGATCTACTCTATCAAACTCTGAAGAAAGAGATAGAACTATTAAAAGAAGAAAATAATGTTCTAAGGAACACTCATATTCAGAAAGAACGCGAATGCACTCCACCACGTTTGCCTAGTCAGGAATACCACACTGACGAAGAAGAGCTAGCACGCGAAACGAATCGGGTCCCTAAGAAAAGTCCTAGTAAGAAAAGGAGAGCCGGTTCTTCGCCTGAAGTCGAGCCTCTAAGAGAACAAACGCGTAAGGTACCGCAAGAAAAACAACTCCGAGGGCAAATTCGTCCACCGCCTCCAATAAACGTCGTTGGGGTAACGGAGTATAATAAGCTTCACAGCCTCCTTAAAGGAACGATAACATCGGAATTTAAGGTAACATCTTTGAGGAATAATGCGTGGAAAATTAACGTCGTTAACCACGAAGACTACCGGGCAGTGTCCCAAAAGCTAAATACCGAGAAGATCCAGTGGTATACTTTTGAAATAAAGTCAGAAAGGCCACATCGTGTTGTAGCGAGGGGACTCCACCCCTCATGCACCAAAGAAGAGGTTATAAACGACCTCCGTTCCAAAGGGTTTAAAATTCTTGATGCCGTAAATATCATCAAGAAAGAGAAGCAAGAAACGGAAGAAGATAAGGACATCCTGATAATGCGTGGACTTCCGCTCTTTATGCTTACCTTCGTTAGGTCTGATAATATCGAAGATATCTACCGAATTAAAACTATAGTTAATATTGTGGTAAAAATCGAGCCCATTCCACAGTGCAAACGTTGCCAAGAATTCAATCATACGCAAATGTATTGCAAAAAAGAGCCACGATGTGTAAAATGCGCCGGAAGTCATTTCTCCCAAGACTGTGGAGCAAATAAACAATCCTCCGCTACCTGTGCTAATTTCAAGGAAGGCACCCGGCGAATTATAGAGGCTGTGAAGTAGCTAAGGAGTTGCAAAAACGGAGAGATGCGTTAAACAAAACCCAAAATAAAAAAACAAAGCCGCTTACCAAGATAAAGCGTAGGACCGCCCAGGAGGTAGTAGGCAATATAAAACCTCCGGTTCAAAAGCGTAGCATTGTCAGAGAAAGAGAGACAATTGAAAGGCCCTCGACCTCTGTTGTCAAAAGAAACGCTACTGAAAAGTTACCACCAGGAAAGCCATCGAATAGTGGCCCTCGGACAGCCAGAGTACAGACCTACGCTCAGGCCGCGGCATTCGAAGGAGCCAAAAACGTTGAAACTTCGCCGGACCCTGTTTCTCATGTTTTCTCAGTTATTCTCGAGAAACTTGAAGAACAAAGCAAAATAAATAAAATTATTCTCGATCGCTTGGTTAAGCTCGAAAATAATTCACGGAAAACGCGTGCTTCAAAAATAACATGAATGAAAAACCAATGTTAAAAATATGCACTTGGAATGCAAACGGGCTTTTACAAAAACTCGGCGAATTGGAAATATTCATACGCGAGAAAGATATTGACATTTGCTTGATTTCTGAAACTCACGTGAAAAAGGGATCGAATTTAAAAATAAAAGGATATAATGATTTCCACGCTTGTCACCCATCGGGGAACGCCAGAGGTGGATCATCATTGCTTATTAAAGACTGCATTGAACAATACGAAGACCTGAAGATAGAGCTTGAAACTATGCAACTGTACACGATCCGAGTTAAAAATAGTCAGCGTACTCTTAGAATTTCATCTATCTACTGTCCACCGCGTTCCGCGCTTGAAAAAAGTGATTTTACTAACCTGCTTAAATCGCCCAAACCAAATTTCATTATTGGCGGCGATTTTAATGCGAAGCACACGTTCTGGGGCTCCAGATACATCTCGCGAAAAGGTAGAATGCTCTATGGGGCAGGTATGGAATACAGTTGCGATTTCCTCTCGACGGGCAAACCGACCTACTGGCCAACTGATACCTCAAAATTACCTGACCTGATAGATTTTTTCGTTGTGAAAGGAATACCTACCAACCACATTAAAGTTGAAGAGAGCTTTGATCTATCATCTGACCACTCACCGGTTATATTATTAAGATTCCAATTATTCACTTTGGAAAGCTGTAAAAGGCACCAAAAGGCCCAAAATCCCCGCGTCGCCAATTAGAATTAATCAAAATGAATGGGCAAGGGAAGACAAGGAAAAAGCGGACGTTTTTGCCGCTCATCTAGAAGAAACTTTTAAACCGTACGATGGCCAAGCGATCCACGACAATACTAATAGGGCGGAATTACAATCAGACGATTCAACACTCACTAGTGCAACGCTAAGTGAACTAAAACGTGAAATCGAATCCCTAAAACCCAAGAAAGCTCCTGGTTATGATTTGATCACCGGAGAAGTTCTGAAAGTTCTACCAAGGAAAGCATTAATGAAGCTTCTTCATATTATAAATCCCGAGCTTAGACTAAAACACGTGCCGAGTCAATGGAAGGTCGCGGAGGTCATAATGGTTTTAAAACCAGGCAAACCGCTAAATGAAGTAAAATCGTATAGACCGATTTCCCTTCTTCCAGTCATATCCAAAGTCTTCGAGAGAATATTGCTTAGGCGCCTACAACCGGTTATTGAAGACAATAATCTTATCCCTGACCACCAGTTTGGGTTCAGAACCAAGCATTCGACGATTGACCGAGTACATAGAACTACTGACGTAATCGAGAAAGCATTTGAAGAAAAAAAGATTTGCTCAAGCGTATTTCTTGACGTCTCACAAGCCTTTGATAAGGTGTGGCACGACGGCTTGAAATTTAAATTACGACAAGTTCTCCCCGCAAGCCTATATGATATTCTAGAATCATATCTCCGGAATAGACTCTTCCGTGTTAGAAATGGAAACGAATACTCGGAGCTAAAAGAAATTTCGGCCGGGGTACCGCAAGGAAGCGTCCTTGGTCCGCTTCTCTATTTGTTATATACTCGCGATATACCAAGGGAAGATGGCACTACCCTTGCTACGTTCGCCGACGACACAGCTATCCTAGCAGTAGGTAATACTATCGAAGAAACGACTACAAAACTGCAAACCGCAGTGAATAAGATAAATGAATGGACAAGGAACTGGCGGATCGCCTTAAATGAAACTAAATCTGTACATGTGAATTTCACGTACAAGAAAACCAATGACTTGCCAATTTTCCTAAATATGGCCCGAATACCCTTTGCAAACGAGGCCAAATATCTGGGAATGACACTCGACGCAAAGTTGAAATGGAGTTCGCACGTGAAAATGAAACGTAAAGAACTCGATATCAAATATAGAGAAATGTACTGGTTACTCGGAAAACATTCCCAGCTCAGTACTGAGAAAAAACTGCTTTTATACAAGCAAGTGCTAAAGCCGGTGTGGACCTACGGTATACAACTTTGGGGTTGTACCAAGAAAACGAATGTCAATATTCTACAAACTTTTCAAAATAAAGTTCTTAGAGAAATTGTACAAGCACCATGGTATATTAGAAACGACGATATCCATAGGGATCTCGGAATTCCAACTTGGCAAGATAAGATTAACCGCGTCTAATTTGCGGAACACGCAGGATCTTTCACTGGAAAGTAACCTGTCAAAAGTTGTTATTTCATGACAGAAAAATTGCTTGTTAAGTTATATCTTAGTTGCAGTATCTAACAATCTTTAGAAGGGTGGTGTTTCTAGTCAGTAAAAATCTGACACTACTATGAGAACGCGCTTGCTATTCTCATAGTGTCTTTGGAAGATTTTCACCTACCCTCGGATAAAAAAAAAAAAAAGAAACAGTTAGAAGAGGTTTTCGAGCAAATTCGTGAACTGTACTTTGATTATAGAGCTAAGCCCTAAGCTTCTCGATTCAATGGATAAAGTTAAGCTGTTATGGTCACCTGAAAGGTAGAAAATATGAAAAAAACCCAAAAATAAAATAAAATAATGCAGTCTACCTACCCTGCCAAGCATAAAATGTGTTTTGGGTGTTAAACGTCATCGTACCTGTAATGTTCCCTGATGTTGTATATGGTTGTTGTCCCCACTAAATGAACTTAGTTGTACATAAGTGTTCCCATTCGAACAAAAAAGAAAGGGAGGGCAATAGTAATGTTATTTAAAGTGCTCTCAATAGCGGAAACACTACACAAAAAAAAATGTATAATGTATTTGGTAGGGGGCATTGTTGCACCTATTCACACCACCCACTGCAATGACGAAAATTTGAAAATTATTCGTACAGTAACCATAGTAGGCACACGTACAAAGTGCCGAAGGAGTAAATTTTTTGTGAGTGCAGTACATATTAATATAAAGCTCTTGGAAGTAAAAGGCAGTGCAAAAAAAAAAATTTAAGAACAGAAAAGCAGTAAGATCCAAAAATAAGGTTATAATAATATCGGGGTGAGTGGTTTAAGGGGTAGATTGTAGTTTTTTTTTATTAATTCGCGATTTCTTGATAGGCGGCTACAAAAGTCGAAGACATTAATTTTTGGCGGTCACCGACAACCAAAATTAAAAGTCGGGGCCGCCACAATAAAAAGTTGGATGTGGATAAAATTCCACGAAATTTTGATAAAAATCCACGCGACATACAAATTTAATATACCACAAAAATAAAACAAAAAGCCTGAAAAGGAACAAATCTTCAGAAATATTTCGCCGACTAGGCAGTAAAGGTGACCTTGAGCGCTTATTACTACCAACCGCTGAATTTTCAAATTTGAAATCGAAGTACATATATATAATACGGCAGCGAGCAAAAATTACAACTTGCATTTACAAGTTGCATTTAAAATTATTAAAAATAAGTAATTGACGACAAAACTTCACAATTGCATGTGCACTCATATATATATATATATGTATATAGTAAACGGCCATTTGCCCCGGTACCTACATGAAGGCAGAGTTAAGTACTTTTTGGTACCCAACGATTTTCTTTTGTTTCATATTGTTAGTTTTAAGTTTTTTTTTGTTAAATTACATATTTTTTTTTCTTTATTGGTTTTGGCGTGATTTTTTTTTTTTTTTTGATTATATTCATTTCTGTAATAGGTTTTGTTGTCCCCACCCTCTTTTCTTTTCTTTTAATGCGGTATTTCGCGAGAAAGGCCCATATACAGACTACCTAAACAGAGCTCTCTATAGGTAGGGATATATAGGGTACTAAATCGAGTTTTTTTTATGGTGGCTGGCAGCCGAATGCAAATAGGGTTGCCAATAGTTGCAAATAACGTCCTAGTTTTTTTTATTTTCTTTTCGTTTGTTAAATTTATATTTCCATTAGATTGTATAATTATCCTTTTCTTTTTTTTTTGTAAAGTTTTGCTGGTTTTTGTTTCTTATTTATTTTAATGCGAATAATCAATAAAATTGTTTATACACGCCATATATATGGGACATGAACTGTTTTTTTTTTTTGTCCTTATTTGTGATCAAGATATCACCATGAATTGCTAAAGCAATTTTTCAGGGGGTGCGGTAGGGTGGCCTAAAACCCATTCGGCAGGGATGGTCTGAGGCTCAAGCAACATCTTCATCGTCGGGGAAGCTTGAAAATTTCGCCAACGAGCTTCAAGGTCGGAAGGGCAAGGCAATCGCTGCATTATTATCAGCAGTGCCCAATAGTGTGGTGGATGTCCGTCCGAATTATAGTAAGTATTTTTTTTTGCATGTTTTATGTTTTTGTAGTTTAGGTCCGGTTGAGTGTGAGGGCAAGAACCGCCCCATTTCCGGCGAGTTATGCCGAGCATCGCAAGCATGCCACGTCCCTCGCACTCAGCTCTCTCTCTCCCTTTCTATTTCCTTTTCCGCTTCTCAATTCCAACGTCCCGTCCACATCCATCATCCGGTCATTTTTATATTTCCAATGTCCTATCCCCTCCAATTATCTCCTGTAGGCCTACATTACAAAGCCAGTCGATACAAAGTGCGATGTCACCGAAGCCAAATTAAAAACCACAGTAGGGTCTCATCAGTCAGACATCCGCTTATCAAATATTCCGATTCCGATTTTTAATGGTAACTACGAATCTTGGCGGAGCTTTCGAGACTTATTCATGTCTTTGTTCGTCATAACGTTTCGTTATCTGAAATTCAAAAATTATATTATTATTTGAAAACAAGTATGTCAGGAGAAGCCGAAAAGATTCTGTCACATTTAACTGTTGCTAATGGAAACTTTTTAAAAGCATGGACAATTTTACAAGATAGGTTTGATCACGAACGTTTTCTGGTCAATACCCAATTAAAATGTTATTTTCAATCAGCCATCCATAACCCAAGAACGGTCTGAAGCAATCAAAGAATTGTTGGATACATCCGTAGAAATAATTCACAGGCTTGATAGTTTAAAGGTTCCGGTCGATCACTGGGATGTTATTTCAGTTTATGTACTGCTACAGAAACTGCCGTCAAAAACACAACAGCTTTGGGAGGAAAAACTAGGTTCCAAGGACAATCCGAAAGAGCTGCCCACATTTTCGGAATTAAAGCTGTTTTTTGAATCAAGATTTCGGACTCTGGAAGCTGTGAACTATCGGCAGGGTAAAACACTATCGGAGCCGTCAAAGAAGATAGTCCAACGCACTTCGTTTCACTCGCAGGCCAGTGCATCCAAATATACGTGCAAGCTGTGCAATAAGGGTGCACATTCTATACGAAAGTGTAATCTGACAATTGTCCAAGTACCCATAGGTGCCATTACTGTCAGAAACCACACCATTCACTTCTGCACAATTCGTTACATAACGCTCCACAAGTAGATGGTCAATTGCATCCCGGTAATAGGTACTTATGCTAATAGTAAAACTTCATTTCAACCTTTGTCTCACAACAATAACTTTCTTACCTCGGCAATCCTAATGCTTCAAGTTTCAAGCCTCATAATCAGCAACCGTCGTCAAATAGTCAGCGTGCTAACGCTCAACCCTCGAATGAAGAAACACCTTGTTGCAGCAAGTCCATCAACACGTATCACTCTGTGCCATATGCGTCTACTCAGGTTATGTTGGCCACAGCTTTCGTAAAGGTGAGCGGATCCTCAGGCAAGATTGTTTAACTTTGAGCATTGCTGGATTCAGGTTGCGAAGCTTCTTTTATAACCGAATCAGCATTTCAACTTTTGCACTCGAGTCACAGATCTAACGGGTGATTTTTTAGCTGGTTTGGTTTTGGCAACACTGGTTTTGACAGCTGACGTGTGTTTAGTACCTTGTGTCACTGTCAAACAGCTTCAGTTTGGTTTGCAATTTAACCATGGATCGTCTTACAAATGAACAACGCTTGCAAATTATTGAATTTTACTATCAAAATTCGTGCTCGGTTCGAAATGTTCATCGCGCGCTGCTTCCATTTTATGATCGGCATTCTCGACCTTCTGAGCAGTCTATTCGGAAGATTGTGACCAAATTTCGTACCAAATTTACTTTGTTGGACATTAAACCACCAACACGTTTACGTACTGTGCGTAGTGAAGAAAATATTGCGGCCGTATCAGCTAGTGTGACAGAAGACCGCGAAATGTCGATTCGGCGCCGTTCCCAGCAGTTAGGCCTTTGTTGCAGCACTACGTGGAAAATTTTGCGGAAGGATTTGGGCGTAAAGCCTTTTAAGATACAGCTGGTGCAAGAACTAAAGCCAGCCGACCTACCACAACGCCGAATTTTTGGTGAATGGGCTCTTGGAAAGCTGGCCGAGGATCCGCTTTTTTATCGAAAAATTGTGTTCAGCGATGAGGCTCATTTTTGGTTGAATGGGTACGTAAATAAGCAAAATTGCCGCATTTGGAGTGAAGATCAGCCAGAAGCATTGCAACAGCTACCAATGCATCCCGAAAAAGCCACTGTTTGGTGCGGTTTATGGGCCGGCGGCATTATTGGGCCATATTTCTTCAAAGATGATGCGAATCGCAGCGTTACTGTCAATGGTGAACGCTACCGAGCGATGATAACAAACTTTTTTTTGCCCGAAATGGAAGTTCTTGACTTGCATGATATGTGGTTTCAACAAGACGGTGCCACATGCCACACAGCACGCAAAACAATGGCGCAATTGCGAGGCGAGTTTGGTGAACAGTTAATTTCACGTTTCGGGCCGGTCAATTGGCCGCCTAGATCGTGCGATTTGACACCATTAGATTATTTTTTGTGGGGGTATGTCAAGGCTAATGTGTATAGGGACAAGCCCGCTTCGATTGACGCACTGGAAGCCAACATCCATGCATTCATTCGTGAGATACCGGCCGATATGTGTGAAAGAGTATGCCAAAATTGGACTCAGCGGATGGGCTACCCGAGACGCAGCCGCGGTCAACATTTGCATGAAATTATCTTTAAACATTAAATTGCAAGGTTCAAACTATCGATTCAAATAAATATTTCATTCATTTTTTCGAATTTTTTGTGTTTTTTTTTTTAAAAGAAGTTCTAAAACTCTTAAAAAATCACCCGTTACTTATTTCGAGGATTCCGTGTTAGGTTTGGTCAGCAGCGGCACATGTAAGAAGGTCATTGACATCACGACTGGCTCCCATCACTCAGCCTTTGAAGTCTCCACACAGGCTCTTGTCTATAAGTCACTGTCTGAACATATCCCGACCCGTCGCCTTCCAGTTGCCGATTGGAGGCACCTCGACGGCTTGTGCTTAGCCGACCCAAACTTTTTTAAGCCAGCCAAAGTAGATTTGTTGTTAGGCAGCGATGTGTTAGAATTGGTCCGACCCAATGATGCCAACTTGCCCTTGGCACAACGGACCAAACTAGGATGGATTCTTTTCGGACGTACACCCTTTCCATCTCAACCAGTTAAGAGTTTCCACCAAACCTACACGCTTGATGCGGACATGCAAAAATTCTGGGAGTTAGAAGAAACTCCGTTTTTGTGTCCAGAAACTCCAGAAAATATAGCATACGAGGAGCATTTTTTAAAAAACGTCAAGATGGACGTTGTGAAGTCGCCCTTCCCTTCAAAGGAGACGTTCATCCAGTGCTTGGACGTTCACAAGAAGGTGCTCTGCGAAGATTCAAGCAGGTAGAAGGACGTCTATCTAAAAGCAAACAACTTCGAAGAGAATATTCAGCGTGTATGGAAGAATACTTACGATTTAGGTCATAAGTGCGAGTTGGAGACGGAGCAAGTGCTGCAAAGCACACGACATTACTTCCTACCATATCACGCAGTCATCAAGGAAAGCAGTACTTCAACCAAGTTGAGAGTAGTTTTCGACGCGTCATTCAAAACGTAAGACGGAAAATCGCTTAACGATACGCTGATGGTGGGACCGACTCTTCATAACATCATAGTGGATGTCATCTTGAGATGGAGGCTGTACAGGTACACGTTCATAGCTGACATCGAAAAAATGTACCGTCAAATCTGGGTAAATGAGAAAGACTCCTTTTATCAACTCATACCTTGGCGCAAAGATGCATCCGAAGTTCTCAAAACATACCGCCTGAAAACACTAACCTTTGGGACAGCATCTGCTCCTTATTTAGCTATCCGTACACTCAAGTCGTTAGCACATGAGGCTCGTTTTCAATACCCACTGGCTGCAAAGATGATTCGAGAAGAGATGTATGTTGACGACCTTATCTCTGGAGCTGAAACAAAGCAGGATCGTTGGAATGATGTTAAGTAGCTTACCTCGAAGCTATGACACACTAGTTACTGCATTGGAAACAAGGCTAGAAGAGGATTTGACATTAAGTTTAGTTCAGTCCAAGCTATTGAACGAGTATCATCACCGAAAAGAATCGGATATTGATGGCGAACGCGGGGAAGCAGTACTCAAAATAGTAAAAAATGGGATAAAATGTTTCTTTTGCAAGAAATCCGGCCATTTCAAACAAAATTGTCCGTCATATAAAATCTGGAAAGAAAAACAAGGCAATGTAAATAATTCAAAAAAAGAGGGATTTTCAAAAGTAGAAAAACTAAATAATGTGAATCAAAAAGAAGATTTTTTGTTTATGTTTTCGGGTGAAAATCCATTAGGATGGGTTATTGACTCAGGAGCCACTTGTCATATATCATGTAATGAGCAATTTTTTGATTCACTTGACCGTAAGGAATGTTGTCACCTAAATGTGGCAAATGGTGCAAGAGTAGAAGTGAAAGGTAAAGGCACATGCAAGATCAAATTCATGAATAAAGAAGGAGAAATTTTTTCTGTAACAGTAACAGATGTCCTTTACGCCCCAGCTATTGAGGGAAACCTTTTATCGGACATGCGCTCAAGGCAAATTGTCGCGTATCAAATTACCAAAGCAATCATCTACTAAATCAACTACAGTTCTCGATTTGATTCATACGGATGTGTGCGGTCCAATGCAGACACCTTCATTAGACGGACAGCAAATGGTGCAAGAGTAGAAGTGAAAGGTAAAGGCACATGCAAGATCAAGTTCATGAATAAAGAAGGAGAAATTTTTTCTGCAACAGTAACAGATGTCCTTTACGCCCCAGCTATTGAGGGTAACCTTTTATCGGACATGCGCTCAAGGCAAATTGTCGCGTATCAAATTACCAAAGCAATCATCTACTAAATCAACTGCAGTTCTCGATTTGATTCATACGGATGTGTGCGGTCCAATGCAGACACCTTCATTAGACGGACAGCGCTATGTACTTACGTTCATTGATGATTTTTCGCGGTACACAATTCTTTACCTGTTAAAGCAAAAATCAGAAGTTGAAAGTAAAATTAAGGAGTATATAGAATTGGTGAAAACATTTTGGTAGAAAGCCGAAAGTAATTCGATCGGATCGAGGAGGAGAGTATACTGGGAAAAAAGTTACCACATTTTTACGATCAAACGAAATTCAAATTCAATATTCGGCTCCATATACACCTCAAAAAAATGGCGTGGCTGAAAGAAAGAATAGAACGCTCATTGAAATGGCGAGATGTATACTTCTTGAAGCAAAACTTTCAAAAAGTTTTTGGGCTGAGGCGGTAAAGACGGCGAACTATCTTTTAAATCGTTCACTAACACAAGCGCTCAAAAGAACTCCATATGAGTTGTGGCACGGATGTAAACCAGGTACAAAGTCTCTTGCAATTTTTGGTGTTAAATGTTTTGTACATATTCCAAAGGAGAAACGGAGAAAACTCGACAATGTTGCTGAACCAATGATTTTTATTGGATATGATGAGCACTCTAAGGCTTACAGGTGCTTTGATTTTCATCAAAAGAAAATGGTGGTAAGCCGTGATGTAAGATTTACTGAAAATTTTGATCATGAGGAGGATACCAATAATATTCAGAATTGCACTGAATTTCGAAACAAACCTGAATACCTTCAAATTCAATTAGATACCCAAAAAGAAATGAATGATGATGTTCCTGAAAATGTTGATACGGAATGCGACGACAACTCTTGTTTTGGAATAGTTTGCCTAGTTGCCAAACACCTGCTATTTGCACTATTTTTTGAGCAACTCTCTTTAAATTTAATTTGTGCCCAGTTTCTGAACAATAATAGTTCTATGTAAATTGTATATCATAACGTTTAATTTTGTTCTCTTGTTAATTGTGTTATCTATCATGTCACAGTTACTGTTCTCTCTATTTTTGTTTTTTTGCTTCAATGTATCGTGCTCGTGCATGAACATTTTGTTAAATCGTTCTCTTTTGTCTTTGGAACGTCAACTGGACCACATCTGGTAAAATAAAACCTAAGTTATTTCTTATCAAAAAAACTTATGTTTCGCCTTTCATTGTCACTGGACAGGATTTTGGTGTTCTCTTCGCTTCATCGTCGTCGGTTGTCGTTCCTATTTAAGGAAACAAAACATTTCTGGTCCTTCGTGAGCCGAATTTATTCAACATTTGAACAAATATCTCTCCTATAAAAAGGCTAAAGACATTTTTTCGGTACGTTAGGCACTCGTGCGGTTGTGCAGACACGTGATTAACCATGAATGTAATCAAAGCTAAACGGGGTCATGCGAAGGGGCTTTTAACTCGTGCTGCAGCGTTTGCAGACACCGTGGATGCTAGTACTCCGCTGTCGATGCATGAAATACTTCGGAAAATCACGGATGGTGCAGATGAGGTTGTCAGGGGATTAAACGCGTTAGAATCGAACGGCCGGGACCCATGGCTTGTTCATCTATTATTACAGAAACTCGATCCTGAGACAAAACAGGCTTGGGCAGAGCATGTTGCTCTAAAGGATGACTTCAGCTTGAATGAAATGCTCGTCTTTCTGCAAAATAGATGTGTGTCTGCTTAGAATCTTGCTATTCATCTTCGAATTCATCTCAATCTCGAAACAAGGTTCAGGGCTCCATACGGGCACATGTGGCAGAGTCCAAGCAATGCTGCTCCAAATGCAAGGGTGACCACAATATTTATAACTGCAAAGGCTTTCCCGCTCTTTCAATTGAGTCTCGCCGTCACTTTGTTAAGGAGAAGTCGTTGTGCTTCAACTGTCTTCGGGAAGGGCATAATTCCAACAGGTGTCGTTCTAGTTTTCGCTGCAAATCATGTAATTCCAAACATCATTCACTGGTACATCAAGGTGCAACTCGTGACCCCTCAACTAGTGACAATGTCAATGTAAGCGCTAATCCCACCTCTTCGTTATCATCATCGTCATTACCTTCGCCTTCTTGTTCATCATCATCGTCATCACATGATATGGCTCAGATCTCAGTTGTGAACAACCATTCCTGTGAGCCCAATCGGCATACCGTCCTCCCCACTGCTATCGCAAAAGCACTCGACAACCAAAATGTATCCCACAATGTGCGTTTGCTTCTCGACACTGGATCACAGGTTTCGTTTATAACCGAACTGGCAGTTCGACGCTTAGGCCTTCCTCGCAATCACTCTCGGATTCCTGTACTTGGAGTTGCTTCTACGTCAGCTGGAGTTACTAACGGAATAGTAACTGTGAGGCTGAGATCTCGCTTCCGATCGGAATTCATCGACGTCAGCTGTTACGTATTGTCCAAATTAACTTCATTGTTGCCTCCATCTCAAATCGAAAATATTGATTTAAGCAATCTCGTGTCAGTTGAGTTAGCTGACCCGCAATTCTATCGACCTGGTCCTATAGATATTTTGATCGGCGCTGATAAGGTATTTAGCATCATAACAGGATCTTCCGAATCGACTTTAAGCGGTATTCCTAATCTGATTCCTACTATCTTTGGGGCAGTAGTAGCTGGAAAGTTTGCAAGCCCATCCCTCGAGTGTATTGAATCGCTTTGTACTCAGTTAGATTATTCGCAAGAGATTGATCTGGAGAAATTTTAGCGCCTAGAGGAAATTGAAAATGAGCTCCCACTCTCTCTCGATGATCAGCGAGCTGAAGAACTCTACGCCTCAACTCATAAACGGCTTTCAGATGGTCGTTATATGGTTCAGCTACCATTTAAGACCAATGAAAATTACGACTTCGGTAATTCGTTCGGGCTTGCACTAAGCCGCCTCCACTCAATTGAACGTAGACTCTCGTCCAATACTTCGTTGCGCGAACAATATCAATCATTAAAAAAGAATAAGTACCTTTGAGTGAAATAGACCTTCCTGCTCACAAGTGCTACTATCTTCCTCATCATGCGGTGTTTAAGACCGATAGCAGCACAACGAAGGTTAGAGTGGTCTTCGACGGCTCTGCTAAAACCAACACTTCATTATCTTTAAATGATACACTTCTTGTCGGTCCAACAATTCAGCGATTTCCATTCGCTTTCGTCGACATCTCTATACGATCTCGGGAGATATTGAGAAAATGTTTCGCCAGATTCGGATCTCAAATAATGACTCGGACTATCAAAGAATAGTCTGGCGTGAATCTCCCACGGACCCAGTCAAGCACTTTAGACTTTTAACAGTCACCTATGGAACTGCACCTGCACCATTTCTTGCTGTTTGTACGCTAAAGCAATTAGCTCTTGATTCAGCTGCTTCACACCCTGTTGCATCTGTAGCTGTTTTGGACGACTTTTACGTTGACGATATTCCTACAGGTGCTGACACAATAGAGGATCTTATGGTTCTTCATGCCGAACTCGTCGCTTTGCTAAAATCAGGTGGTTTTAATTTACGAAAGTGGACTACTAATTGCTGGCCTCTTTTAATGACCCTACCAGAAAGCCAGCGGGAGATGTCGCCTATTGAATTTGAACAATCCAATTCAGTCAAAATCCTCGGATTACTATGGTGTCCATCAAAGGACTCCTTCTCTTATAAGGTTAAGTTAGGGCAATCAGTTGTATGCACCAAACGCCGTATATTATCTGACGCATCACGGGTGTTCGATCCAATGGCATTTCTCGCACCAGTAATTGTGGCAATTAAAATACTACTTCAGGATCTGTGGAGAAAACAATTCAGTTGGGACGATGAACTTCCTAAGGAACTAGCAGATCGATGGACAATCATCCGCAGTGAACTACCACTCCTCGAAGATCTACGCATTCCTAGGATTTTGTGGACAGACAAAAGGAATATTGAATTTCACGGGTTTTTGATGCGTCTTTAGATGCTTATGCAGCTGTAGTCTACTGTAGGAGTGTAGACATCAATGGCTCAATATCTGTGTCTCTAGTAGCTGCGAAGAGTAAGGTTTCGCCCATTAAGGTGTTGTCTCCACCAAGATTAGAACTCTGTGGAGCTCTTTTACTATCTCGTCTCATCAATAAACTTAAAATTTCTTTACAGGAGAAAGAAATCAAAGTGTTTGCATGGACGGACTCTAAAATAGTCTTACACTGGCTCTCTGCTCATCCAAAAAAATGGTCAGTGTTCATAGGAAACCGAACTTCCGAAATTCAGTCATCGATACCCATTAAATACTGGAATCATGTCCGGTCAGCCAACAACCCCGCCGACTGTGCCTCTCGTGGGATTCCACCGTCTCGTTTGTCAGCAAATGACTTGTGGTGGAAGGGACCATCATGGCTGTGGCAGGGAAATAGTCAGTGGCCTGAATCAAATGTTATCACAGAACAGTTTCCTATCGAACAATTGGAGGAAAGAAAAGTGGTTGAAACGGTATTCGTGTCGCGCGTGGATCAAAAAAACTTCTTAGAATCACTATCACTAAGGCTCATCAAATTGGTATAAGTGCCTAAGAATCGTAGCGTACGTTTTTCGATTTCCTTTTAACTGTCGTTCCCCTTTCGATGATCGTAAACGTCAATCTATATCCGTTGGAGAAATAGCCGAAGCAAAGATTTGTGTTATAAAATGTGGTCAATTGTCTCTGTTCCCTTCCGAGATTGCTACTCTTCAAAAGGGAAACGAATTAACCAAAAAACATAAACTATTATCCCTCGTTCCGTTTCTTGATACTCACGGTATACTTCGCGTAAGCGGTCGCCTACAAGCATCAGAACTTTCCTATAATGAAAAGCACCCCATAATACTTTGTAAGTCCCATCGAATATCTGAATTAATTGCGCAATATATCCATAAACACTATTTACACGCGGGTGTAACCTTAATGTTTGCGTTAATCAAACAAGAATTTTATATACTCGGTTGTCGGAATCTTTTGCGAAAAATACTGCATGATTGTGTCCACTGCTTTCGGCAACGCTTAACCTCGTCAAAACAATTGATGGGAAATCTTCCGGTCGAAAGAATTCGATTCTCTGGCGCATTTAGCAAGGTTGGATGTGACTATGCTGGCCCAATAACCTTGAGATTATCGCGCGGTAGAAATCCTAAATTCGTTAAAGCATATGTCGCTCTCTTCGTTTGTTAGTTGCTGTCGTGTATAGAAAAGACCTTTCGTGTTGTAGCATGAAATTCGACTCGCCGAATTCTCAAAGACCTACCTGGAACTTCGCTTTGGTCACTTCGGGAAAATGCGTTTGTCAGCATGACCCGAAGTGTTTGCATTTTCTTAGTAGGCCGCGGCCCATTGAGCGATTGCGTCACGTAAGCGAATTATTGTTGTGCTGTGGAATTGTGTTATTATGTTATTAGTTATTACAATTCCACTGTGAAACCAATTCACTGACGCAACCATGACTCCGTTGGTCGCGGCTCCTACTTATGCATATTTGGGGCATAACATCCCTCCCCCCTTCGGAAGTTCAAGCCAGGTCTCAGAAAAATTGGTCTGTCTTTATTTATTATAATAATAACGTTTAGCGTTAGCTTATTGGGTAAATTTATACATTTGTTGGTGTTTTGAAACTTACTTTCTAGTTTTTTCTTACTAAATAACAATATTATCAGATGTGGATTATGCGAATAAATAAAACATACACACTAGGTACTTATCTCCTAATTGTATTTTACAATTTAATCCTAAAATGTTTATATTCTATGTATTTTCTTATGTGATACTCGAAGGATAGATTTCCAAGTAAAATTTGCTAAGAGTTATTTATGTTATAATTTAATCCTTAACTTATTTAAATTAGATTCAAACCCTGGCAAACGTTAGATCTCCTGAGGCTGGGGTCATCTCAACTCTTCTTTTCGGCTGCTGTTTCCTCCTTGGTGGGCTTGGGGCCAAGCGAATTTGCATTTCTTCTACCTTTGCTGCTGTATGTGCCTGCAGCAGCGTTTTCTTCTCTTTGCGTGGCCGCCATTTTTACGAACGTACCCTCTGATGCGGGAACGGCAATGTGTTGGCATCGCTCTTAAGCTGTTGCTGTGTGCTGCAAGAGTTCGATAAGGCACTCTTCGCTGCTCCTTGAAAAGACCGGTCTTTGGTGTTTACAGATTGACACGGTTACACGCTGCATTGTTGTTATTTTGTCGCATTTTGTCAGCTCTTCCTTAGTCATAAAAACGAAGAGTCCATGGACCTCTGACTCTGCTATATAATCTGACCTTGTATCGATCATTAGGTCCCACTTGTCGTTCAGTCTTGAGGCGATCGTATATACCTTTTGGATATCAAACTTTGTTGGCTCCGGGAGAGGTATGACGACTTTAATAATTAGAGTATTGTCTTTGGGGAATACGATAACCTTTGCTGCCTGGTGAAGCGTCAATTCATCTTGGAAGAAGGGTTGTATTTTTGCAGTTAGTGATGGTTCCTTAAGGGTTTCCGATATGTTCGCAAGATTTAGGATGAACAGGTGTAGTCGGCCTTGGTAGAGTTCATTCAATATTGCAATTTCGACGGCTTGTCGGTGTTGTACTTCAAGGAGCTTGGCTGTGAGTATACCCATTAGCTCATTTATTGTCGTCTTCAGCTGGAGTGTCGCTATAGCAGTGTTTGTTTTGTCTGCAAACTTTTGATATGTTGTACCGAAGTCATTTACATGTGCCGTAATTGCGTCAATGTCTGCAATTGCTTTGGTAAGGGGTTTACCTATGGCGTCGTAGTTGGATTTCATCACCGTTAGTTGCTTGTTGATCAGTGTGAATGTATCCTCACTATTTTTATGCAGAATTTGCAATTTGTTGTACACTTTTTCCGAATCTTCGCTATCCATAGTGCCAAAGCCCATTTTGAAAAACTTCCCACTACGTTAAGAAGACGATGGAGGTTTCCAAGAGATTTTTCGCTTGGAATGGTTCTGCATCCTGCGTCACGGTGAGCCCGATCGAGTTTGCCAGGTACATAATGCTTACAATTCTAATCATACTTATGTACATTTGTGAATTTTTTGATAATCTATTATATAAAAATCAATCGTTGTGTGTTAGTCGGGTAAAGGCTCGAGAACTGCTAAACCGATTCGAATGATTTTTGTTTCATTTTGTTCGTCTTGAATCAGGGATGGTTTAGGAAAAAAGAAAAGTCGGAAAATTCTCAACAGGTGGCGTTACAGGCACACATTTCGATTTCCATGGGGAAAAGCACTTTGAAAAAAAATAAACTGGATATAAATCGAGTAGTGAAACTTCCAAAACAAAAAAAAATTATTATAAATTTTAAAAGCAATTGTTGTTGTCAAATATTTTAATTATTTTCTAAGCAAATTGTTGTTGTCAACAATTTTGATTTTTTTTTTTCTTAAATATAGGTACCTAATAAGTAGTTTACTATGTTACATTAAGTGACTTTTTGAAATGGAGTAGGTACGTTGATTTGTTTGATGGTGTTGCAATCCATCATTTTTGTCAAGCATTTTCAGGATCCTTGCATTAGGATGTGTGAGTAAGTTGAAATGTATGTGTGATTGAGATGACGAGGAAAATGATAACAGGCAACAGGAGTTGTTGAGCGTTTTGAGTGTTCACAATCATGGTACTCTGCTCATTAGTGAGTATGATTATGGGGAGGGCAGCTCAAAGATACCATAACACCTTCGGTACTGGTGTGGAGAGAGAAGGGAGAAGGCTTACCAACCAAGTTGATAGGTGTGTTTAGTTTTCTTCTTGGCTATTAAAGTTACAAATAGTTCGTTTAGAGTTAATCCTTTCCCAATTTTCTTCCTATCCCTTTAATGCCAACAAATTTTAAAATTTTCGCATCAAAATTCAGGTATGTACAAGTACGGTAGTCCGCAAGCCAAGCAGAAGATCCCACTCCAAGGACGAGCTAAGTACAGACTTAAACAAGCATGCCTGCAACCTACAACCCTTTCACCGAAGTCAAAATTGAGATTCATCTGTCTCTAAATGTAGAAGGAAATAGATATGTGCGTTAGTTAGATTTGAATGATTTTTGTTTTGTTTTGTTCGTCTTGAATCAGATACCTATAGTTTATAAAAAATCATAAAATTCTCAACAGGTGGCGCTGTAGGCACACGTTTCGTGATATGTGCGTTAGTTAGATTTGAATGATTTTTGTTTCGTTTTGGTCGTCTTGAATCAGATATAGTTTATAAAAAATCATAAAATTCTCAACAGGTGGCGCTGTAGGCACACGTTTCGTTTTTAACTTAAATTCAATTAACTTCTAAAGTATAATAATACAATAACAATAATTTATAAATATAATTCCTTCGGTGTGAACTCGATGACTTTATATCTCAATAACTGATGGGCCAATTTTCATGAAACTTTTTGGTTTTGTTCGTATTGACGTATTTAAGGTTTAACAAGACTTAAAAGATAATACCATGTTCCCACCAAACTGAAATCGCGAGATTTCGATGAACTTTTACCGAAACCTTGTAAGTCGTTCCCACCGAGTTGAAGTGATTTCATAAGTCAAAAACTGTCAAATTTAAAGTGGCTGTCAAAACAGCTGTTTGTTGACGCAAAATAATAATACCAAAAATGAGCTCTGAACAAATTAAGGAAATAATTGCAGCATTTATAGGCGATTTCGCAGTACAAAGAAATCAACTCAGGACAATGCTAAATGTACAAGTTCTTAGACTCTTACATCTAATAAGAAAACGGAAAAAAGCTCAAAATCGGAAGAAACCAAGAAAAGTTTGGACAAAAGTAAGTAGTGTTTCTTATTATGATTTTCAACCCTTTCTTGAACCAATTTCATTTGCAGTCACGTAAAAGCACTTTCTGGGAGAAGGATGTTCCTGAAAATGATAATAATTTCTTTAAAGAAAACTTTCGGATGTCGCGAGAAGTATTTAACTTGCTTTGCAATGAGCTCGAAGGTATCGCCAAGCGAGATACAAATTACAGAAAATGCATTCCATTGCCAAAGAGAGTGGCTATCGCTGTGTACGCTCTAGGATCATCCGCTGAATACCGAAGTATCGCAAATCTGTTTGGAGTGGGAAAATCGTCAGTTTGCAAAATTGTAAAATCATTTTGTGAAGAAGTGTGGAATGTCCTACAGCCGAAGTATTTAAATTTTTATCCACTTACTAGGCAAATAATAGACGAAAATGTCCGTGGCTTCGAAAAATTAGGATTTCCACAATGTTTCGCCGCTATTGGTAAGATAAATATTATACGCAGAGGAAAGATTATACCACGTTCATTCTTTAGATGGCTGTCATATTGAGGTTAAACCGTCTGCCGAAGATGCCACAGATTATTACAATTATAAGGGATGGTACTCAACAGTTCTTTTCGCTGCAGTGGACTATCGGTTTGTATTGTTCATATAGTTCATATATTTTTATATATTTGTTGAGATTCTTATATGTAGATATAGATTCCTTTACATCAACATCGGTAGCCCAGGTCGTTGCAATGACTCGCAAATATTTGAGCATTCCAACTTGAAAGCACAACACCAAAACCCTATTCTGAAGGAGAGCTCCAAGAATATTTATGGTATTGACGTTCCCGTTGTTCTGATTGGGGATTCCGCATTCCGCTTTTCGGAAATGGTTATGAAACCATACCCATATAGCGTAACGGCAACCGCCGAACAAAAAAGTTTCAACTATGCATTATCAAAATGCCGAAGGGTTGTTGAGAACGCGTTCGGGCACTTAAAAGCACGATTCAGAAGAATTGGTAAAGGGTTAGACAACCACGTAGATAACACTTCCTTAATAGTGAAGTCCTCCTGCGTCTTGCACAACTTTTTAAATATGCACAATGACCACATAAATAATCATTGGCTGCTACAAGAAGAGGGAGCTCGAATTCCCGAGCAACCGGAGTATGTTTCTCGTATAACCGACACCAACCCTTCCGCTGAAAATATTAGAAAAGCTATCAGCAACTACGTATCAGGTAAGAAAACACTATCTATTATTTATAACTTTTTTAATTTTTTAAAATATCAATTAAACTTTTCAAGTGCTCATTTCGTTCTGTCTCTATTTCGACAATTTTTTCTGATGTATTCTGAATAATTTTTAAAGTTTTTTTAATTTCTTCGTCTAAATCGTTGTCACTCCCCTTCCTCTTTCTTGTAGCTCGCGGAGTGGACGTGCCTACAGGTAGCGCCGTGGTATTTGTTGATGAGCTTGCCCCGGAGCTCATGAATTCATCACCTACGAATAATATAAATACATAACAAATGTAAATGACTTTACTATTTAAAATAAAAGAATGATGCTATAATTTGTTTTTACTTTCTATTTCCAGGATGCTCGTCTCGGAGTTGTTCATGAATTCCTCACCTAAAATACATGTAAAATGTAATTAACTAGTTTCGAATAAAATAATGTTAAAATGTTACTTACTTTCCACGATGCTATCCTGTACCAACAGCTCTACGTTGGACATCTTAAATCCACCTAGCAATTGATGGATCCTATCGTAGAGGTGCCATTTAGATGGTGCACCCCCAGATGGACCAATCAGTTTCTTTTCATTTCTGTAAATCAAAGTGCATAAATTTCGATTAGAAGACCCAAGTTTAATTAAAAAGAATAAGCTAAACAATCATACCTGTATCGGTTTGTTAGGTTGTGGATTTTTATTTTAATTTCTTCCGGGGAAAAGAAAAGATCCACATCCTTCAGTTGCTCCGCTATTTCGGCATAAACGTGGCTGTTCCTTCTATTCCCCCGGAGCTCGCCAATTCGTTCTGCCCAGATCTCAATGAGGGCCTCTTCCTCCTCGATCAGCCACAACTTCCTCTTTTTATATTGCTTTGCCATGTTTCTTCAATAAAAATAGATTAAATATAAATATATATATATAGTTATTTCCCTTGAAAATATTACTTACCTACTTCTTTTTTGATTTCGATTCAATTTCGATTCTTCTTTTATGATTTTTTTGATTGTTGTGGCGTTTAATATTTTGACATCTGCAAATGAACACAAAATAAACCAAAGTTCACTATAAAGCCTTGTTCGATTTGATAACCTCTCACGGATGGATGAACTCAGAGGGATTTCAAATAGATTTCGCTGAAATCGCGAGATTTCGGCATCTCAAAAATATATGGCGAAATCTCGGAGATTTGGAAAGATTTTACGAAACCTCGGGGTTTCGTTTGGTGGGAACATGGTATAACATTCTTTTAGACTCAATAGGTAATGTTTTCGATCTCCAAAGCCACTCAGGCGATTTCCATGTAAATTTGTTGTTGCGTATGGTTGGTTCCAGTTTGAAGGATAGGATACTTTTGGACCCGATAGGTGTCACGTCAATCATTGCGGTTTGATTGACACACATCGATCTTGATATACTTCAGTTATTTCTATTGGCCCTTAGCAATAAAACATTTTAGACGCGACTTTTGGCAACAAATTAACTTTTAGTCTAAATTAGAAGAAATAAAGCATTAAATTTGACTTTAAGTTGAGAAATAGTTAGATTGAAGTCACCGCCAGTGATGCAAAGGCGGATCTAAGTTTTCATGTCTGAACCCTTAAAAAATTATGCCTTTTTCGAAAAATCATGCCTTTGTGGTAAAAAAGATAAAAATTGCATATCTTACAAAGGAACTGCAACTAACCTACAAGGTGATTCAAGAAATTGTTATCAGAATGTTGGTCGATTGATAGGCAATTCTATTTTTTTTTTATCTCTATAATCCAAGGTTTTGATTTGGTGAGTAAGTCAAGTAGGTTATTGGAAAATAAGCAAGACGCACAGTTGTAAATTAAAACTTTTAATGCGACTTTGATTAAAGGATGTACCAGATTTACCAACTTCAAAATGTTTTTGTGTGAATTGATTCTACAAAAAAAAATTCACAAAAAAGTGATTGTAAAACAGTTCAAATAGTTCTCACAAAATTGATGCCTATTTTCTAAAAACTATTCCTCAAGTATCGGAATCAACATCACTGACTAAGTCAAATATAAAGCCTCATTTGTCACAAGCGTTTTTTCGAATTTCCTCTTGCTTTATCTGTTAAATCATAACATTTTTTTTTATTTAGTTCACATCATCAACAACTTGAAGTTCGCCTCAAGTGAAACAACAAAATTCAGTCACAATAGATAGCAGAAGCTGATTTTTGTTAATTTAGAGCAAAAGTGGACTTAAGGACCGAATTTCGTTATTTTTCTTTTCTTTTTAAGTGTCATACCTAGAGTATTTAATATAACTTTTGAATAAAGAATTTGAATTGACCGAATTGCATAAAGAGGCATGTGCAATGTGCATGCTCGGAATTATTATTTTCATTACATTAACGAATTGGGGCGGAACTAAGTTCGCCGGGCCAGCTAGTTTTAGTATATTTATTAAACTACATTTAATAATTTTAATGTATTTACATTTTGATTATATATATTTTAATATATTACTTAGTGTTTAGGTAGAAAGCTTATTGATAATTTTAATATATTTGTCAATTTATTAATAATTTTAATATATTACTTAGTTTTTATGTCGAAATCTTCTCTCCTTGAAGTGTTCTTAGCTTGTTCTACTGAAAAGAAAAAAACGATATTAGTATACCAAAAAAGTTGTTATTTTATCGGTAGAATGGTTTGTCTGTAATAACCATGGGCATTTTGTTGGGAGGGGAACATTTATTCTTTTGGCACAATGAACATTTTCTTACGAAATCTTTAACATCCTTTGCCATTCTCTTCCACCTATATTGTTGCCTGATGCGCCCTAACGTTTTTTTGTTACCCTGATGGTGACCTCCAAGCGCTGAATTGTGAAAGTCTCTTAAAATTATTTGTATTTCCTCGCGGTCCGTTAAAAATTCTACGGTTTTGGGTACTTTTGGTACAGTTGGGGTGCCTTTAATACCATTTGTATTACCTGTACTAATAGAAGTAGTTGATGTACCCACCGAGTCCTCATTTGTCTTCAAACACGCTTGTGCCCGAGTGACAGCCAGGCACTGCTCTACGGGATTTTCTTGTGGGATACGACTCAGTGTATCAGCGTTCTTGTTCACCTTACCCGGTTTGTATTCGATTTTGAAATCGTATTCCGAGAGTTTGTGATGAAAACGTACTAGACGGGAGGTGGGATCTTTGACATGAAATACTCCCTTAAGTGGCTGATGATCTGTATAAACTGTAAAAGAGCGCCCTAACAGGTACGTCCGGAAGTTGTTGGTAGCCCACACAATGGGTCGTATGAATAAAAACTAGCATTTGCTTTGAGCAAAAGGTTGTAGAAAAGTAAAAGCCCTTAGCAAATGCTTTGAATCGGTATGAATAAAAATATACTTTGCTAAAGTAAAGTCGAAAATTCGAACATAGCATTTACTTCGCTGTACGTGTACTTGCCTTGCAGTTCCTGTCAAACCTGACCAGTAAATTTGAATTTTTGAATTTTTCTTAAGATTCTAACGACTTTTGTGGAAATTGAAATTAAAAAAAATAAATACAGAAATATAAATGCAGTTTTTATCTTCAATTTCACCTGAAAATATGATTTTTGTTTGCCGAATAGCTTGTTGATGCTTCCGTTCTACTTAAGGTGCCGGGAATCGTATCCGATATTGTTGGAAATATTTATTTGTTAACAAACTAGACAAATAGTTACAAATAGTCGACCTAGATCTCCGCTATAATATACCTACCTTACAAATGATTCTGCCTAAATATTTTCATCTGAAAGAAATATTAGCTTCGCTTGAGACGAAACAACTGCTGCTTTTTCCGTATGTATTTCGTTGGTTTTCCTGTACAAACAGAATTCAACTTAACTATTAACAATATTTAGATTGTTTTATGTTGAAAAATGAGCATACAAAATATTTAGCAAAAGGTCTGAGTCAACAAAATAGCAGACTCAGAATTTGCATAGCATTTGCTTTGTCTGACAAGTTTTATTCATACCGATCTGAGTAAAAGGTCAGTGCCGCCGCCTTTCGAACATGTCAAAAGTTGGAACTAACTCAAATTGGTTTTTATTCATACGAAACGTAGCAAATGCTTCGATTTTGACATTTCTCTTGAGTAAAAGCAATTGCTACGTTTTATTCATACGACCCAATAGCCAGGAGTTCCTTTTCTATTGTAGAATACCTTTTTTCAGCAGGATTTAAGGATCGGCTTGCGTAAGCTATAGGTTTATCCTTTCCAACCTTACCCTGTGACAGTACTGCCCCCAATGCTTCATTACTAGCATCCGTGGTTAAGATAAATGGCTTTGAAAAATCTGGGTAGATTAAGACTGGCGGCGTAGTTATTGCCTTTTTCAATTCTTCGAAGGCACTTTGGTGATCCGGCGTCCATTTGAATTCTACCTCCTTTCTTAGCAATAGGTTAATTGGGGCTGCTATTTTCGCAAAATTTGGTATGAACTTCCTGTAATAGCTAGCAAAACCTAAAAACGATTGAACTTCTTTAATATTTTTCGGGATTGGGAAGTTCGAGACACAACTTGTTTTTGAGGGATCTGGTGTTGCACCGTTTTCGGAGCACTTGTGACCTAAGTAAACAACCTCTTTGGACAGAAAATTGCATTTTTCGGTATTTAATTTGAGTTTGTAGTTTCTCAACTGCGAAAATATTCGCACTAATTTGTCGCAATGGTCTTCCAAATTTTTACTATATATCACAATATCATCCAGGTAGACAAAACAGTCTATTCCTTGCAGACCAGTTAAAATATAGTTCATTATCCTTTGGAAGGTGGCCGGTGCGCCCGTTAGACCGAAAGGCATTCGGTTGAATTCATAGTGGCCCAACCCCGTGCTAAATGCAGTTTTTTCCCGGTCCTGCTTTTCAATGAGCACTTGGTGGTAACCGCTAGCCAGATCAAGGGTTGTGAAGTAGCGGCAGTTTCCTAGCTGATCGAGAATATCTTCTATTCTTGGCAGAGGAAACGCGTCTTTAATCGTCACATCATTGAGTTTTCGGAAATCCACTACAACTCGCCATCTCTTTTGTCCATCGACGCCTGGTTTTTTGGGGACGACCAAAAGAGGAGAGTTCCAAGGTGACTTACTAGGTGCTATTACTTTGTCGTTTAGCATTTGCTTCACCTGATTATGAATCTCATCCCTAGCGATTTGTGGGAGACGATACTGCTTCTGGTTTATTGGGCCTTTATCCGGTTTGGTTCTGATTTTATGCGCCAGGATATCGGTATGCGTCAGCGGGTCCCCTTCCAGATGGAAAATGTCGTTAAATTGGATGCAAATATTTTCTATTGCACATTTTTCCTCTTTGTTTAAGTTGGCCTCTATATTTAAAGATTTAAGTAGTTTTGGAATTCGTTCACTTGGCTGTTGCCTATGTACGCTTAACATCACATTTTTATTTTTTTCACTTCCTATACTTCGGAATTTGTTGAAATTTTCGAATTTGGGGACGAAGTCTTGACTCAAAAAGAAATGGTTCGTCCGTGAAATTGAGTATTGAAACCGCTAGATTGTGGTCCCTTAGGTTAGGTTAGGTAAACGGGTAGGTAGAGCAGGATAAGCCCTGCAATACCTCACTTAGGTCCTCGTGGACCCATTGTGATGCCCTTCTTTCTTTAGGGGTTAACCGTTGGTGTAATATCGGTGGTCTCCATCCTCCTCCTTTGTGGTTATCTGACGCTGTCTAGCCATCCCGATTTCCTCAGAAACCTGCAAAGACCAGACAGTGAGACATCAGAAAGTTCATGTACGTCATGGAAGTAATAACTTCCAAGTGTTCTGTTCCTCAAGTGACAGAGAGACGGGCAGTGACAAAGGAAGTGAGGTGTGTCCTCGTGGACCTCCTCGTCTTCGCAACCTCTACATATGTCGTCATCTTTGAGACTTAGTTTCATTAAGTGGTTTCTTAGGTAGTTATGGCCAGTCAGAGCTCCCACTAACTTAGATAGCGATGACCTATCAAACTGTAGAAGTTTATTGGTCCGACCCCTATTGTATTCTGGCCAAAGCTTCCTTGATATTTCACAGGTAGTGAGTTCTTTCCACCTGTTGTTGGTTTTCATTCGAATTTTGTACTCCACTCGCTCTCTCAGATTGCAAAGTGGCGGCTTGACCGATTCAAGTGCTCTATCAAGATCCATTTCGGATCCCTGTCTCGCCAGTTCATCCGCCCTCTCATTGCCGGTTTTGTCACTGTGTCCAGGGACCCAGCAGAGATTGGTGGTATGCTGAGAGCAAAGAACTTTGAGCTCCCCGCGGCAGCGGTGGACTAATTTGGATTTTATTTCATTGGCAGAAATTGCTTTTATTGCCGCCTGACTGTCAATGAAGATGGTAATATCGCTACCTGGTATTGCCAATATTGACGCCCTACGGGCCGCTTCTGCGATTGCCAGAACCTCCGCTTGGAAGACACTACTGCTATCAGGAAGTCTGATGGAGCAATGTATATTTAGTTCCAAAGAGAATATGCCGGCACCAGTTCCACAGTCCATCTTTGACCCATCTGTGTAGATGGATATTGATTTCCTTTTTGTGGGTTCGTTTGTGTTCCATTCTTCCCTACTCGGAAAGGAGCAGGTGAATGGCCTGTCAAAGTCTAGTCGGGGAGACATATAGTCAGATGTGACGACGCTCCCTACGTATTTACCTAATATCTGTGCATGCCCAAAATTGCAAGGGTTCCAAGTGTTAGTTTGGCACATCCTTAAAGCACTTTTGGCAGCAGATTCTTCCATGTATAGGTCTAGAGGTGTCAGATTAAGAATTGCCTCTAACCCCGCAGTAGGTGTGGTTCTCATGGCGCTGGTCGTCCCTATGCATGCTATTCTTTGTATTTTGGTCATCGACTTAAGATTGGTCGATTTGCTGGCGGCTTGCCACCAGACTATACTTCCGTATGTCAGTATTGGTCGCACGATTGCTGTATACATCCAGAGGATAATTTTGGTGTTTGGTCCCCAACTCCTTACGAAGATGCGGTTACATGCGTAGAAAGCATTCGCTGCTTTCTTAACTCTTTCATTAACATTCGGCTTCCAATTAAGTTTCCTATCGAGGATAATTCCCAAATATCTCGCACTATCCGCTACCCTTAGGGGTATACCATCCAGAGTTGGTGGCTGGAATTGCGGTATTATTCTTTTATTCGTGAACAAGACAAGCTCGGTTTTCTGCGGATTGACCCCAAGGCCGCATTGTTTTGTCCACGTATTTAACTCCCTAAGGGAGTTGCCTAACAGGTCGCTTATGGTCGGTAAAAACTTCCCTTTAGTAAGTATAACTACATCATCTGCATATGCAGTTACCTTGACTCCCATATTGTTAAATTTCATAAGTATTTCATTAATGACAAGGACCCAGAGTAGAGGGGAGATGACTCCTCCTTGTGGAGTGCCTCTCGAAGCAGTTACCCTGAGGTCAGTGTCACCTAAATTCGCGTTGATATTCCTTTCACCGAGGAAGCTCACGATTACATTTGTGAGGGATTGATCAACATTCGAGCTCTGAAGTGCTCTCTTCACTGCGCAGATCTTAACGTTATTGAAGGCTCCTTCCTTGTGGTCCCTTACTCTTGATATTGTGTTCGCTAAGGAAACCCCAGGTTTTAGTTCCTGACTATGCACGCGAACGTCGCGTAACCCTGTATTTACTTTTAGCTTAACAATGGTTTGAGTTCGGGCCTTCACTTCCCGGTTTGATACTTTACTTGAATGGTTATCAACACTGACCGTATTGATTGGTTGGCATGGGCGTTTTAGATGACACTCCGAAACGAAGTTCCCATTTTTGTCAAAAAATTTCAATGTTTTAGCTAGTGTATCCATAATTGTTCGGTTCCATAGGATATCCCGACCAATTCTACCATCTGCGGGTATGTCGTTTAGACCGTTTATAATATGAAATTTTTTCTTAACTCCATTTGTCAATAGTTTATTAGTGGTGATGGTACCTACTGTTGTACTATTTCCACCGAATGCTCCACCTACTTGCCTTGTTTCCTTTCTGGATATGTTTGTGTTGGGTTTCAACGAACTTTCTTTCAAAAGACTTGTGTCTGCCCCTGTATCCACTAATACAGTTATCTTACCTCCTTTGGCCTCTGGCAGGGGGAGTTCTACAAAAACGTCGTTTTTACTTAATTTTTTTATCAAGCAGAGCCTATCTCGTTTGATATTGCAAAATTTATTTTTTTGATTTAACAAAAAGCCTAGTTTTTGGCCGATCCCCTTCGAGCATCGCGATATGATATCGAATACATGCACGGATAAATTTAAAAATTGTAACATCAGGCTTACGAGCTTGTTTTGTAGCTGCGTGGCTTTTGGACTATGCCGGAGTTTTATTTTGTGCAGGCAATTTACCTGTCTTTGCTTTTTCCTGTGTCTCTTAAGAATTTGTTTCTTATTCTTGCTGCTGGGCTCCGGGATACTTAATTGGCTAATCGTGGCATCTGAAACGGTGTTCTGGGTTAAGGGTGACTCTTGGTTTTGGTTTAACATTATACTGCTTGGGATTTGCTTTACTGATGATTTGTTATGACTATCAGTTGGGGATGTTTTAGGGGCGCAGATCACCGCTTTTGGCCGGCCCCTCATTCGTTTCCCTGCCCCTTCTTTGCCAGGTAGTTCCTTTTACTGTAACAGTTCTCTTCCGAGTGGCCCACCCTTGAGCACCAGTCACATTTAAGCTTTGGCTTACTACGTTTTGCCGCTGTCATGTAAACTTGTGTTTTCGGGCAAGTCCCCTGGTCGTGGCCATATACCTTGCAGGAGTCGCAGTACAGGGTGTTACGACGTACCCTACATTCTGCGTAAGTGTGGTTTGACTTACCACAGAACCCACACGTTAATTTCTCTGCTGGCCTGTTACGAAGGTGCTGTATACTGGTCTTGTTTGAACTGTTTTGTGTGTTCCAGTTCGAAGTACTAGGACCCATATTGATTGGGATTTGCGGACTTGGGTATGCGGAAGCTGGATAAGCATTAGTCGGCTGCCAATCTTGGGTCAATTCTGGGGAGCTGTGTATATAATGGTTATTTAAGTACTTATGAGGGTTATTACTCATTTGGAAATCGTTTGGCATAGAATTATTCGCAATTGTGGGGTTTTGGAAATATTGTGAACGAAGGAGATTAGACGTTTTTAACGCCGTATCTGCTAACGTCTGTAATTCATCCCCACTAACCGTCAACAAAAATTGACGCAACGCTGGGTCTAGCAGCCCAACTTTGAAACTGCTGATTATTGCATTTTTAAGTTCCTTCTTAAGAGCTACCGAGTCTGCGCTGGAGTAGCTGGCGTCAATAATATCCGTTGCTTTACCTTGTAAGGACGTAAGACGTCTGGCGAAGGCATGTATATCTTCTGTTGCTAGCTGATGCGACTGCTTTATTTCGGCAGTCACACTATCTAGTGTCCGTACAGTAAGATATGTGCCTTTGATCAGGGTCTCTAGCTCCCGCACTGTACTTACTTGGTTACATCTAACCAATTCAAATGCGTCACCAAATAGTCTAGTTGACAGCATTGCCACATATATTGCTTCACTCTCTGGATCTATACACTTCAGACCCAAGGAACATGCATTGAGAAACTCATACACATTTCCTGATAGCTCTGGTGTTCTAGCCCCAGAAAATTTGGGTACAATTTGTGCAATTGTTTTTGCAATACCGTCGTAACTCATTGGAAGTGTCTGGTGCGAAACTGGAGTTTTCGGATTGCAGGGCTATTAAGGCCCATTTTATTCACTCGAAGTTGAACACAACTTGGGGATTTTTATATGGAAAACTCCCCGAGTTGTGTTCAACTTCCAGTGAATAAAATGGGCCTTAATTGTTCCCTTTGCTTCCTCTTCTCTTTTCTCAGCAACTCTATTTGTGCCTTAAGTTCTAATTCTAGCACACGGAACCTTTCAGTCTCCTTTTGGTTTTGGTCCTGTATCGTCAGGGAAGCCTTAAGCTCGCTTTTTAATTTAGTGAGGTTGGACTGGAGTGCCACAATTTCTAAGTTTAGTTTTGAAATTGTTTCCTCGGCCTCAGTGTTTACTTCTTCGGTTTCAATTTGGCTGCGGTCTAAACTAAATCGTACCCTTTTGGTATTATTTAGTTCAGCTTTAAGCGCTTGGCAGGGGCGGATGGGCCATATAACGCACCGGGAAATTTCCCGGTGGGCCGGCTGTTCAGAGGTCCGCAGGGCCGGTGGCTGAAAGTACATCTGCGTGATCTACCAACCTATTTTCATAAACATTTGTATTTACCCATTCAAGTAATCAGCAAAAAATTGAGTTTTTATATTTTTCCTTACTATAGGTATAAAAAATCTCAAACTTTTATCACAGACAATAAATATACCTACAAATGTTTTATCCAAATGCGAAGTAGTGGGGCATGAAAACGAAAAAGCACAACAAAAAATGAAAAAACAAAAACCCTAAAATTGTTTTTTGTTGCCTTTATTACCTACTTTTCACACAACGTTATTAGTTGCTTACGTGTGATACAAAACAAGGACAATCGTTTCGTTGTTGTTCTGTTTATTTTAACTTGCGACTTGGCTTTGTGGGTGCATGGCTGTGCGTCTGCAAGGATCGTTTCGTATCCATGCGAAAATGGTTTCGTTTTTGTAGTCCTTCGATGCACAGATATCACGTCTATCACAGAATCCTTCGTATTCGGAATTTCCCCTACTCCGGATTCTATGATAGTTCTTTCGGGGTTCGCAGCAAAATTCCGAATACGACGGATTCTGTGATAGCCCAGAATAAACATACGGCAACGGAATCATTCGGTCACACAAATTTAACATGAAACTGTGTAAGAGCAGGACTTATTAAGTGCTTTGTGGTTTGCGTAAGGTAATTAAAATAACAAAATTAGTAAAAAGAATATTATGGTTTAGGTTTATCCATTACTAGGTACGTAATCAATCATTAAAAAATGGACAAAGAAAAACTGAAAGGAACACAACTCAAAAAACATTAAATTAATTATTGAAAAACTATAGCCTCTTCTTCTATTATTAGTCAACCGCAATCATCTCAAGAACTATCGGAAAAATCGTTTCGTTTCCTGAATTTGTAAGTTCTCAAGTTGAAACAAGAATACAAAACGAAGGTGAAAACCAAGCGTCCACGTCTTCTGCTTGTTCTTATAACGAACCCAACGAAGAAAAATCAAGCTTTCAATCCGCAATTAATATTACTGATAGTCACTATGATAGTTATTTGAAAAAGCCAAATTTGTACGACATTAAAATTTGTGTAGCAAAACTTGATTTGCGTAGCAGAACTCAAAAGTCCATAATATCATGTTTTTTTTTCGAAAACAAACAAAAAAACACTTAATTCTTTATTCAAAGTAAATATGTTTTTAAGGACTAGTACATGTATAGTTGTAAACTATATATGTATTTAACAAAACTATAAACAAAAAAATTCCAGTCAAATTCAAACACTAACACATCCGAAGAAATGGGTAGGTACTTGTTGGGTATGGTAGAAAAGAATATAAGTTGGTGTGGGAAAGTCAGTAAAGATTAAATTATTTTTCGTTTATTTTTTTTTCAAAAAAAATTCCAAGATTTATGTTGACATTTCGTGCTTTAAAAAAGGTAGCAAAATATACGTTTTTAGGGAGAGTTCATAGCAGCTTAGCAAATTGGAAATCGCGTAGCAGTTTTGCTACGATCATAGCATTGTAGTAACAATATAGATATGCTTATTCAGCAAAGCAAGTTATTAAATAAAGTGTTAAACAAGTTAAACAAACCTAATTTCTTCACTTGGAATAAAAATACCTACTTCAAACTTTGATTTACTGTTATTTTATGTTTTTTTTTGTTGTTGTATGATTCTGTATATAAATGTACTTGACTGGGAGTCCGGAATTTTTTACTAAAATAATGTTTTTTTTTTATATTAGACAAATGTAATCTGATTCAAAAATCTGTAATAGACCAATGCTCTATTTGATTTTAAACGCAAAATGCGTAACACCCTGTAAATGTATATTTTAGCCATATCCAGAAGTTAAAAAAGGGCCGACAAATATTATTTCCCGGGCCGCTAGGATGTTGCCCATCCGCCCCTGGCGCTTGGATTTCACTTTGGTGACTATCCTTAAGCCTTCTGACTGCCTCTAAATACTCGATGAGTATTGCGTCGGTAGTCTCAAACCTCGTAAGCTGTCCCCACTGCGAGCTTAATTGCGCATAAATTAACGCATATACTTCCCTGCTTGTAATAGCCTTAAGTTCAGATAACAGCGAATCGTTGAAATGTCGTATTTCTTGCCCTTGTTCCTTAATTTCTTTTTTGAGTTGATGAATTTCTTCTATCAACTGGGCTTCTGTGGACTCTCTTCTGTCCATAAACTAAAAACCAAAACAATCTAACCCGTGACCACTCTGCAGCCGAAAATCAACGCTTTTTATTCTTTCTACGTAATTACCCCAACAAGGTTTTTGCCATACCTAGAACTCAGGAAAATATACGTCTACGACACTACAACTGACCTACCCTAATAAGTA
Organism: Cheilosia vernalis; assembly: GCA_949126925.1. Taxonomy (NCBI): domain Eukaryota; kingdom Metazoa; phylum Arthropoda; class Insecta; order Diptera; family Syrphidae; genus Cheilosia; species Cheilosia vernalis. The sequence goes on from OX421358.1 coordinate 51,967,921, forward strand.
AATGGTGTAATACAACAAAACAAAAAGGAAAAAAAAAGGAATCAAACAAGACGATACTTGATACTTACCTGCTTCGTTGATTGTGTTGTCGCGAAAATTTTTTCAAAAAGGGGTTTACAGTTGTTTTTTTTTTTTTTTTTTTTTCACATACAACACTAAAACACAACTCCAAAATGTTTTCACGACGCGGTTGATATGTTGTTTTTTTTTTTCTTACATACAACACTAAACCGACGGGGTGACAATTAAGAAACGGTAATTTAATAATTTTTCCCTTTTATTATTTTCGCATACAACAATTAACCGACGGGGTAAAACACAATCGCTAATCGAAACTTTAATTCGAACTTTTTAACGAACTACCGGCTGCGCCAAATGTTAGTTGCTGTCGTGTATAGAAAAGACCTTTCGTGTTGTAGCTTGAAATTCGACTCGCCGAATTCTCAAAGACCTACCTGGAACTTCGCTTTGGTCACTTCGGGAAAATGCGTTTGTCAGCATGACCCGAAGTGTTTGCATTTTCTTAGTAGGCCGCGGCCCATTGAGCGATTGCGTCACGTATGCGAATTATTGTTGTGCTGTGGAATTGTGTTATTATGTTATTAATTATTACAATTCCACTGTGAAACCAATTCACTGACGCAACCATGACTCCGTTGGTCGCGGCTCCTACTTATGCATATTTGGGGCATAACAGTCACAAAAGGAATTCACCTCGAACTAGTAGGGGATTTGTCGTCCAACACGTTCCTTTCGGCATTAGATCGGTTCAGTGCGCGCCACGGGAAGCCGACTGAAATTCGGAGCGACAATGGAACAAATTTCCATGGAGCAAAGCGTTTGCTCAATGAAATGTACGAGTGTGTTCTTAGTCAGAAGCACCAAAACATCGTCATCAATCATCTCTCAAAGGACAACATTAAATGGAAATTCCTTCCACCTGCCACTCCTCATTTCGGGGGCTTGTGGGAGGCAGGTGTCAAATCCGTTAAACAACATTTAAAGAGAGTAATAGGCGATACCAGTGCCTTGATTTTGTGCGGTTTTTGCCGCAATGGCGGTGTCGGAAAGGGTTCACGTATAGGCGGATTCTATAAATGTGTGAGTGATATCGCGAACTGACAACTTCCCATATTTCCTGTTCTTATATTGCTTTGTTCCGGGAAATTTCAGGCGATCTTTCCCAGACGCAACCTTTTTAGGTAGCGAGAAGGATGTCGGATGAGAACAGCGTGACCGTTGTGCGACAAATCTTCGGTATCGGGTACTTATCATTGATTATGCATGGGTTGAGTGTGACCTTGTAGTCAGCACACAAACGAAGTTCGGTAGGCGATTTAATGACCGGGACGATTGGTGTACCCCAGTCGGAATGAGTCACTTTCTCGAGAATTCCACATTTCTCAAGACGATTTATTTCATCTTCTATTAAGTTTTTAATTGCGTATGGAACAGGACGTGGTTTAATGTAAATCGGGGAGACGCCTTCACGAAGCTTGAGTAGGCCTTTACATTTTGGAATTTTTCCGATTTTAGATTGAAACAGATCATTATAGTCATGCAATATTTTGTTTGTTACTTGTGTAGTTTGAGTCTGTGAAAATGCATTTTCGATACTACTGATCTGCAGTATTTTGAGAAGACCCAGTTTGTTGATCCATTCACGTCCGCAAACAGAATCTGGTCCAGATGGAACGATATAAATTGTTCCCGTGAATGTTTTCCCTTCGTATGTCACCTGTACCTTGCTTTCGCCAACTGCTTTAAAGACGTGCTTGTCGAAAACTCGAAGCTGTATTGCCGTAGGATGTATTTCGATGTTAGGGTAAAGTTTTCGGAAAGTGTTTTCGCCCATTGTAGTTATAGCGGAGCCCGTATCAAATTCCAGAGAATATGGTTTGTTTTGTATTTTAAGTGTTATAAAAAACTTACCCTTTTCCCCGGATTTTGTGTGTAATTTTAGAGCGTTGAGGTCTTGTATTTTATCGTCGCTGTCGGTTGAGTTTCCGTCAATTTGGAGAGCATGTGTAGACCGGTCTCTTGTAACTTGCGTGCGCCGTCTTGGTTTGTAAGTTCTTCCTCCTTGTTTCATCATGCAAACAAATGATACGTGTCCTTTTTTGTTGCAAGTTGTGCAGCTCAGCGTTTGACGATCGATAGTACAATCCATGGCTTTATGATTGTGCCTACCACATCTGTAGCATACTGTACGTTGAGTGTTGCTTGCAGAAGATTTGGTACTAATATTATCAGCAGGTGAAGAAGTTCGAACTTGATTAACATTCTGCATAGTCCTACTTTGACATTTGGAAGATTCAATAGCCAGTGCCACTTTTATGACGTCATCAAATTTCTGTTTCTTCTCCTGAAGTAGTCTTTCACGGATGTCGCTGTCTCTGACTCCTCTGATGAATTGTCCCCGTAGATGCGTATCAATAGTTGAAGCTTCACACGAAGCGCACTTGAAATTACAGAAGGATGTTAATCGCTTAAGCTCTGCGACGTAATTCGCAATAGTTTCACCTTCATGTTGGACACGGAGTGAAAATGTGTGCTGCTCTGTGACTTCATCCGGAACTGGGCAGAGATGGTTTTCCAGAAGTTTCATCAGTTCACTATATGCTTTCGTATTTGGTAGGTCAGGCGCAGTCAGGCTTGTTAAAAGTTGGTAATGACGTGTCCCAATGCAATTGATCAGAACTTGAACTTTTTTTACGCCGTCTGTGATACTGCGTAGTTGAAAGAAATTTTCCAGACGTTGTTTGTATAAGAGAAATGTCTCCTCGCCCTCCTTGAACGATTCAAACTGTAAATTCGTAGACGTGCTTGGAGACTGCAGTGATTGCAGAATCTGAATTAATGCCAAAATATTGACATTATCAACGTCAGTCTTAATGGTCCTAGTTGTCTATCTTGACCACCCTCCATTATGCGCAATTTTACGTCTATTCTTAAAATATAATGCGTAATCCTTAATTGCACGAATAAATTCGGCCGTCCTCGTCGCCACTATTGTTTGATATAGACTGCCATCTTTATTAATTCAGTACAAGATACAGATACAAAATAGTGCTGCCAAGTTGTAAATATCTGACAGAAGGTCTTATGGTACAACATGTAGATGCTAAAACAGCTTTTCTTAACGGAGAATTAAAAGAGACAATTTGCATGAAACAACCTCCGGGGTATAAAGAAGAAAATAAATTGGATCATGTATGTATGTATTCTAAAAAAAAGTCTGTACGGTCTTAAACAAGCAGCAAAAGCGTGGAATGAAGCAATTCATTCGGTTTTGATCGATTCGGGATTTGAACAAGGAAATGCTGATCCATGCTTATACACATTAAAGCATATGAATGAATGGATTTTTCTTCTCATTTATGTCGACGATTTACTAATAGCAGCTAAAAAACAAGCGGCGATTGAAACTGTGAAACAAATATTTTTTTTTTTTTTTTTTTTTTTTTTTTATTGTCTTCAAATTTTGAAATGCAAGATCTAGGAGAAGTTCATCATTACACAGGCCTAAAGATAGAAAAGAGTGAAGAAGGATTTTATCTACTTAGTCAAGTGAAATATATCGAGCAAGTCACTAAAAAAGTTGGTTTAAACAATGCAAAACCTTCAAATATACCACTTGATCCAGGATATGGGAAATCAAATGAAGGTTCGGACATTCTTCTGGATAATACCAAGTATCAAAGTTTAATTGGATGCTTGCTGTACATTTCTGTAAATACTCGTCCAGAATTTTCAGCAGCAGTTTCCTTTTTGGCACAAAAGGTCAGTAAGCCAACTCAACAGGACTGGAATGAGTTAAAAAGAGTTGTTCGATATTTAAATGGAACGTTAAACCTTAAACTAACACTTGGAAAGCAGAATACTGAGAGTTTTGTCATTGGGTATGCAGACGCTAATTGGGCTGAAAACAGCAAAGATCGAAAATCAAACAGCGGATATGTGTTTTTAATTAACGGCGGAGCTGTTAGTTGGGCATGCCGGAAGCAGACATGTGTATCTCTATGGACAACTGAAGCTGAATTTATCGCATTATCTTGTGCTTGTCAGGAAGCTCTTTGGATTGATAGAATACCTACTAATTGATATGAAACAATCAGTATGCGGTGCGATAAATTTTTTTGAAGATAAACAAAGCTGTCTCAAGCTTATTAAAGAAGAAAAATTATCAAACCGTACCAAACATATTGACACCAGATATCACTTCGTAAGATTTTGTAACATAGGGGAAAGTTCAATGCAAATACTGTCCAACTGAAATAATGCTTGCAGATTTACTTACAAAACCATTGCAAGCATCAAGAATAAAAAAACTACGAGAAGCTTGCAGTCTTATATGAATGAGGAGGAGTGTTAAATTATGTTCACATTCACTATAGACCTACTTCTACTTGTTTTTGTTATGTAGAATTTAGTAGTCATATGTACCGAGAAAATTGTATTTTCTATTTTCAATTTTTTTATAAATTCAATAAACTTTTGAGATCCCAAATTAGAAGACGTCCTTTTCAGAACATTAAGAACATAAGAACCTATGATCCTATGGGATGGATTTCGCCCTGCATCGTAAAAGCAAAGCATTTTCTACAATTACTTTGGATTAAAAAGATAGGGTGGGACGAACCAGTCAGCGAAGACATCTTAAAGGACTGGAACATATTTTTTCAAGATCTCGAAGCTATAAACCAGATTCGTTTGCCCCGATGGGTACATGCTGGGGGAAGATTTAACAACCTACAACTGCACGGATATTGCGACGCGTCGGAAAAAGCATATGGAGCTGCGGTCTATATTCGCATCTTGGACGAAAAAGGTAGAGTTCATATGAATCTGCTGCTTTCAAAAACTAGGGTTGCTCCAGTCAAACCAGTGAGTATCCCACGATTAGAGCTATGCGGAGCAGTGATTTTAGCTAAACTGTTGAACCACGTCAGCAGAGTCTTAGGTCTAACTGAGGAAAAGGTCTACGCATGGACAGATTCCACAATCGCTCTCTGTTGGATCAAATCGCCACAATCACGATGGGAAACGTTCGTAGGAAACCGAGTCGGAGAGATCCAACGGCAAAGGCATCATTCGACTGGGCGGAAGACTCAGGCACGCCAACATTACCTATGATCAACAACACCCTATTATCTTAGAGCCAAAACACGCAATTTCAACACTTATCATACGAGACTCACAGATGCAGATGCGGAATTACGACGCCTGATGAAAAATGCAATTCAGGACTGGGATGAAATTGCGAATGTCCTAGCAACTCAGGGAACAAAGTGGAATTTCATTCCCCCAGCTTCTCCCCACTTCGGAGGTTTGTGGGAAGCAGGGGTAAAGAGTGTCAAGTTCCACCTAAAAAGAATTGTTGGTAATGGGACACTTACTTACGAGGAACTCGTCACGCTTTTGACTCAAATCGAAGCTTGTCTTGATTCGAAACCTCTTTGTCCCCAATCAGAAGACCCAGAGGACTTTGCCGCTTTGACACCCGCACACTTCATCATAGGAGAAACATTGTTCACAGTTCCTGAACCAGATCTATCGATAGGGAAGCAAAGCTACACTGACCGTTGGAAGGCGATACAGGCGCATTTGCAAATGTTCTGGAAACACTGGCAAACGGAATACTTGAGCCGTTTGCAACAACGGCCAAAACGGTTGAAACGACAGCCTCAACTTAAGGTAGGAGACTTAGTCCTGATCAAGGATGAACGACTTCCGCCAGCAAAATGGAGCTTAGGTCGAATTCAAGAAACATACCCAGGAGCAGATTCAATCGTTCGTGTAGTTAGTGTAAAAACGCAGCAAGGAGTATTTCGAAGACCGATTGTCAAATTATGCCCACTTCCAACTAACGAAAATCCACAATAACAATTATGCACACCTATAAAAACCAAAAAAAAAAATCAGATATAGAAAATTACGAAAACTCTTGTACACCACTGTTATCAAACCCACCACAACAAATATAGGTAATTAAAATCACTCAACACGCATTCTCTCCCAAACCCGCTTCCAACCGCATCAAACGCACTCAATTCCATTGAAACACAATACAGTCCACTCAATTCCATTTAAACATTTATGTCGTTTTCCATTGGTTTCACTCGGGGATCCACTCATTCTGTAGTCCAATGGAACAAGAAAACTGCTTCTGATTGAATCCACAAGAGTATTGGTGAAATGCCAAAAAATAATCTACGGCAGCTGTCAGTTGACTTGTATAAAATACACAAACAACACTTGTGTGAGTGCTTCTTGAGTGGATTCTGACTTCAAATCCAGAAGCGAAATTCTCTCCTCAGAATCACCAGAAGAGTATTTTTTGTGCCAATCGAACGGTTTCAGAAGTGATTTTTTCGATTCTGGACTCTCCCGGACGCTTCTTTTTGCCCAATGGAAAACGACATTATTCATTTATCCGAGCTCTCACACAAGAAAATACATATAACAATTCATCCAACCCCGCAACTCGCTTTCAACCAAGAAAATGATTGCCATGTACCTTCCCAACTATAAGACTCCATTCATCATTGCACACATACACACTCACACATAAATTCGTCGATGGACGCGAGCAAAACAAAAAAAAAAAACCGAATGCATAATAAACTATAGGTTTGTTTGACGTGGCTAGCACTAGTGCGCACTGAGAAGTGTCAGCTGATTTTCCCGCCTACCCAAAAACCTGCACAACCCTGAAAATTCGGCTATCATATCGAACGCAAAATATGCTGCCCTGAAGTCTGGCAGTTTTTGAATTTGAAAAATACTTATGTTTTGGTGAACGAAGTACGAAGATGATAACACTTTGTTCTGTTTATTGTTAAAAATGAGTGAACTCAATTCTGATCTTGTGCTTGCCATAATGCAAACAAGTTGATAAAACTGTTTGCAATATATGCGATGCACTAAAAAATTTAATCAGCTTTGATTCCAGATTTTTTTCATTCCATTTATCTATAAAATAAGGTTTTAGTCCATAAACGTTGTTGTTTTCAAACAATTCAATTTTTAATATCAAATTTATTGGCGCAAAATTATAGACATCGTATATTAGGAGAGAATAGTAGATACTAACTAGCACCACTCTAACTTCAAAGCCCATGCCTAACTTTCTAGAAAATTATAAACGCTTTGTAACCTGCCTACAACTAGTTCCAACTTTAGAGCGGGCGCGACGCAAATTTTTGTCAAACAGACCGAAAAATGTACAGTTTGAGAAACTAAACACAGTTTGGGGAATTCTCCTTAATCAATTTTTAATGAAATGACAGCAAAAGAGAAAAAAAAAACAAAAAAATTAAAAATGCAGAAATGGAATGAAAAGTTTTTTTATTGAAGGCAATCTTCCTAATCAAAATCTTAAAAAGGATTTGCTTGGATTTTATTTTGCTTTTCTTAGAAACTCAACATATTTAAACATTTCGAGATCTTAAAAAATATAAATATCCTGGGAACATTTCTTTCAAAATTTTTGAAAAAAAAAAATTTCAAATTCCAATTTTTCAATAGAAATGACAGATGGGAGAGGATTGAGAGTCTATACTAAGGGATAATATGTACTTTTGTTGGTTTTAAACTTATTACCAGGTTATAACTATAAAGTGGGTATTTAGTCGACTATAATTAGAAAAATACTAATACGGACATTGTAACGTACTAAAATAATCATAAAGTGGGCTTTATCCGACTATAATTTTGCGCCATTGTATTTATCTTTATTACGATATTCAAATAAACGAATAACAGCAAGCGAAATGACAGCGCAACTCAGCACTGAGTTCTTGCCCCGACAAAATAACTGGGGTCAGTTCAGCGCACAACTAGGGCGCCCTAGAAGTCATGTCAAACACAGGTTTTCAGTACCAGGGCGAGTTCAGTGCTATATCGAACACATTAGGGTTAACCCAGTGCGCACTAGTGCGCACTAGGGCCCACGTCAAACAAACCTTATATGAATTCACACTTTAATTATATTTAAATTTAACTCCACTCACCTGAATCACACTGGATCATAATTATTTACATATTTAATCACTTCAAACTTAATATTAACTGGATTTAAATCCCGAATTACCTTCACTTTATCAGCGACGAAAACACAACTTTCCGTAATACGCAGAATGCACAGAGTAGAAAGCTTCACCGTAGCGCAGCAGCAGTTTTACAACACAACAACAGAGTACAAGCACAGCTGCATACAAAAACCATTGAACATCGATCGTCAACGGGAAAATGCGTAATACTGCCTGCAGCCTGCAGGCAGTAGTAACTTATTTTTTTTTTGTTCGTTGTCTTTTGTCTCTGTAATTATAATTATATTTAAAGCTTTTTCTCTTTTCATGCAAATCATATGAGAGACTCATATATGGCAAAGCAAGGCAACAACAAAGTGTAAGGCAGAAGCATCTGGCGTCAAGTCAATAAAGCACAACAAGAAGAAGGAAGAGACTTTGATGATCGTTAATGCACTGGCGGGGAAGAATGTTGACGACGAAAACGTCAATTTCGTGGCGAAACACACCCACTAATATAATCGAAATTTCCCTAAAGGGAAATTATGTCAAATTGTGCCAGCTGTCATCAAATGTACCTAAACAAACGTTGTCCAACTAAATGTATATTTAAAACCCAAATGTAACATTAAAACACTTCTTTGATTTATAACGTTAAAAGCGGTGTTTCATTTATTTTGCGGTTTAGAAATACAGTTTGTTTCTTTCTTTGTTCGAGTAACGATTTTGTCTTTTGTTCAAATAACGAACAACTCGTTGGGCCTTAGCATGCGAGCACATAGTTGGCGATAAACTTCTTGCCGCGTTACCGTACGCTTGGACATGTTAATCAGTTCAGCTTTCAGTTTGTCGTAGTCAACTAACCCCAAATTGCATATATACCACTTGGCTGTTGCTTGGAGGCAGCGACGAATACCTAGACACTTGTCTTTGTTCGAGTAAGAACACATATTGGTATAGTCGTCGAACTCTGCGAACCACTGCAAAACATCGTAGTGGTCATCCCCCGTAAATTTTGGGACAGCGGCATCAAGCTCCTCGAAATTTACACGCCTGACTGGATGGTCGTGTCCTTCCATTGCCCGTATTTGTTGTTCTAGTTCGAGCATCTCGCGGCGCATTCGCAATAAACTCAATTGCTCCTCCAATTTATGAACATCGGAATCTACACTTTGCACTTGGGAAGTAAGAGTTGGTGGTTGTATGTTGGCAGCTGAATTATAGTGGCTTAGCTGGGAATGGAATTTCAGCTTCTGCGAGTGCTTCTACTATTGCTTGGCGAGCTACACGTCGGGGCATCGTGAATACTTTTTTTATTTAACTTTCTATAAAAATTTAACGTGGAAAACCCACATCTGTAACAAGAATTTATGATGTCGGTTAAAAGTAAAAAATCGAACAACCGCGTGGATTTTTAGAGATTTTATTTTTATTTTTTCCGTACCGTCTGATCACAGCAGTGGTGATTTTCAATATGGCCGGACAAAGAGGATCTATTTCTAGAAAGCCAACTTCACTTGCCCCTAACCGATTATCCCATCCCCTCAATTTTTGAATGACAGCCCTCTCTCGCGCGCTCTTATTTTTCCTGTCTGTGAATACGTGTTATTAATGGCGGCACTTTTTCAATAACAAACAATTTGTAAATGAATATATAAAAATAAATGTAATAGGAATACATGTTGAGTCTGGTTTTTTAGATAGCTTTACTTGTGCTCTATCCATCTTAGGTGCCAAAAAATGTTCATCCATTCACATTTCAGTTTTTTTTAGTTTTCTTTATATGAAAAATATTTTTGACAGCAAAATTCATGCTGCTACCTTTGGAGTTCTTCCAAAAATAGGTTATTACCATGCAAGTTAAACCCAAGTTTTCACTAGAGCAAAAGTGATTTATTTTTAAATATTCCTAAACATTGCATAAATTTCTATTACTTGGTGAGCATTTTCAACTTCTTTTTTTTAGCACCATTTTTGTACAACATCAAAATGTGATTAGGAACTCTGTGGTTTAATTAGAGTGAATTGTCATCGACTCAAATGCAAAGGGGCCCTAAGTCATCAGCGCAGCCAACATACCGACGAAAAAGAGGCAGCTTAGAAAGAGGCAGAAGAGAGAGGCACTTGAATTTTGATGGCGAGACGATAGAGTCGGAAATAAAAACCTTTGTACTATTTTTTTACGTTTTCAAATAAAATTAATATTTCTACTAAAACATTGGTCTTCGAGCACAAATCGGGCAAGTCCTATTATCATACAGTCCACTAAATAATGTTTACTCATTAGATATAATTTGCGTTATTCGACATGTCTCAACAAGCACAAAAACCGACGAGGAAGTCACATCGAAAAGGCGCAGGTGTTCATCAAGGCCGTGACGACAATTTTGTGTGGAATTCTTCCGAACTGGGTAACCCACAATGTTCTTCCACAATTGTAAACAAGTCGACGCAAATGGATTCTTTAATTGATTTTGAAAATGTCACTGACTGTGACATTACAATCACCGCAGCAGTAGCCAATCGTTCAGAAACCGCTAAATCTATACACTCGACATCAACATTTTCGAAGTCTTCCAGCAGAAGCAAACGTAGCTTGGAGAAGAAGCGTTTAGAAATTACATTAGGAGCTGCAAAAAAGAATCAAGAAATAAACCAAGAACTGCGTATATGTGAAGTTGAGCGGAAGAGACTCGAAGAGGAAAAAGCAATTGTGCAACTGCAGCAGGATTTGGAACTCATAGATTGTGAAGAAAGTGACGATGATCAAGAGGATAGCATTGTAGACAAAGCATCTTTAGTAAAAAGTTGGATCGGAAGATTAGACGGCTTAAAAGAAAGTAATGAAGCAAGAAAAATTAACGAGAACAATGCGGCCAGCCCCCCTGAAAATATAAAGCACACCAATTGTGTTGAGAAAGCTCAACAGCCTGTGGAGAAAAATTCGTCAACCGAAGTTAAACCAGAAACTCTAGCTGCTGTTTTGAGTGCAACCAATGAAGGTACTGGAATCGAGAGATACTTGACAAGGCAAGTAATGGGAAAGGATATGCCAACTTTCGATGGCAAACCCGAGAACTGGCCACTCTTCATTGCACGATATCGCTCAATTGTCACTCAGTGCAATTACAGCAACGACGAAATATTATCAAAATTGCATCAGTGTCTACGTGGAGATGCATTAGCATCCGTCAAGGGAATGTTGTTACACCCCTCGAATGTATCTACCATTATAAAAACACTGGAAAAGCGATTTGGAAGATCTGAGTTTATCATCGATACAATGCTTAATGAACTTGAATGCTTTCCAAATATAAAGGACAGTGACTTTGAAACACTTATTAACTTATCATGTAAGATGCAGAATATGATAGCTGTTCTAGAGCAACTAGAAGATGGAGTTAGTTACTTGCAGAACCCGCAACTCATTAAAAAACTATATTTGAAACTGCCTACCGACATGAAACTTAGGTGGGGCGAAAATGTACGACTTAACAACGGGAAAACTAATCTAAAACAATTCGCAACATGGTTGGACCAAATATCGGATGCAGCTTGTTATGTGTTTACCCCAAAAAGCGTGAGCAATGTTCGTAAGCTCGAAGTGAACTTCCGTCAACGAAAAGAAAATGTTCTCCTAGTAACTGGTGACAATCATCCCTGTGGATACTGTGGAGAAGATGGCCACAAAGCAGCAGTTTGTCCAAAGATGCAATTTGATAGTGTTGATGAACGCTGGGGGAACGTGGTAAGTTCCGGGCTCTGTTTTTTGTGCCTGTGTCCAGGACATCATTCGCGAAATTGCAATTCTAGAAACCGGTGCAATATTCAAGGATGTAAGATAAGACATCATTCACTGCTTCACAAGAATATTTTGACAATGCCGTCGACGGAAAGATTTCCTGAACAGACCGAAGAAACTATTGGAGTATTAAACGATGATCAAGGAAAAGTGTTAATGCGCATTTTACCTGTCAAATTATATGGACATAATGGATCCGTCATAGAAACCTTTGCCTATCTGGATGATGGATCATCAATTTCTCTAATCCAAGCCGACGTAGTTGAGAAGCTAGGTATTGTAGGTGAAAACTACCCACTATGTATGCGATGGACCGATGAGAACTTTGTTCTGCGTGAAGATGACTCCAAATGCGTTGATATTGAAATCTCAGGTATTCGCAACTATTCGAAAAAATTCAAGATGACACATTTACGTACGACACGGAACTTATTACTTCCCCGGCAGACATTGGAAAGAAAAGGAATTGACAGTTTCCCGCATTTGAGCGGTTTACCTGTAAATGAAATGTTTGACGCCAGACCAACGATTTTAATCGGCCAAGACAATATTGATTTGACAATTGCAAGACGGGTAGTGGAGTGTCGTGATATTCGGGCTCCAATAGCAACCAAAACTAGGCTGGGATGGGTTATACACGGACCTACGGGAGCAGAATTACAAAACGAAGTGCAGCACACTCTGGCGATATGCCACTTTAAAGGTGTAGAATTTGACAACAGAGTGGAACAAATGATAAAAGCATCCTATTCAACTGAAGCATTCGGTGTGAAGCCTTTGGCGGAAAAAGTTTGCAAGGACAATTTACGAGCAAAAGATATTTTGGAGAAAACCACTCGTAGACTACAGGATCGTTTTGAGACAGGGTTGCTGTGGCTGAACGATGACTTAACGTTACCCGAAAGCAGAGGAATGGCGTACAACCGGTTGTTAAATATGGAACGGAAGATGCAGCGCGATGAGAGTTTTGCCGAGCAATATCATCAAAAGATGGAAAGCTACGAAAGAAAGGGATACATTAGAAAGCTTTCGCCAGAAGAAAGCAACGAGCGAGGCCCCCGGACTTGGTATCTGCCCCATTTTGGAGTTGTCCATCCACACAAGAAGAAGCTACGATTGGTATTTGACGCTGCTAGCAAGTCACATGGGGTGAGTCTTAATGATAATCTTATTCAAGGCCCTGATCTTTTGCAGCCATTGCCGGCAGTTTTAATGAGATTCCGCGAAAAAAGGTTTGGCTACTGTGGTGACATTACTGAAATGTTTCACCAAGTAAAAGTACGCAAGGAAGATCAGTCCTCACAAAGACTATTGTGGCGAACTAATAGAAAAAATGCTCCAGATGAATACGAGATGCAGGTTCTTACTTTTGGCTCAACATGCTCGCCATGTTCGGCACAGTATGTCAAGAACTGGAACGCTAAGATGTCCTCAGAGTTTCCTGATTTAATTGATGAGGTAGAACGCAATTTCTACATGGACGATTATCTAGGTTGCTCAGATTCTGAAAGAGACGCACTGGAGAGAATTGAAAGAATGACAGCACTACAGAAAACTGGTGGTTTTGATCTAGTCAACTGGATTTCAAATTCTCCTGCGGTAATGAAAAAATATGCATCAGATAAGGCCGAGAAGAATTTTGATAAAGAGAGCGATAACGAACCAGAACGTATCCTAGGACTGTGGTGGGATGCAAAAAATGATTACTTCACATTTAAAATCTCGTTTCATCGTGTGCCAAATGAGATTGTTTCCGGAAAGATTGCACCAACAAAACGGCAAGTACTACGCTTGATGATGTCTGTATTTGACCCCTTAGGATTTTTGGGACATTTTATAGTACGAGCTCGCATATTGTTCCAGATGATTTGGCGAAGCGGCATCGACTGGGATGATGAGATCCCCCAAGATCTTCAACATGTTTGGATCGAATGGTTGAATGATTTACAAAAAATTCGGGATGTCCGGATCCCCAGAGCGTATTCATATGATGTATTATTAAATCACCGACTCGAAGTTCACATCTTTTGCGACGCTAGCGCGGATGCCTTTGCAGCTGTGGCATACTTAAGAATGGTAAGAGTGGATAACTTTATTACAGTTTCCTTTTTAATATCGAAGTCACGAGTGGCACCGCTTAAGCCACTTTCAATACCAAGGCTTGAGTTACAGGCAGCTGTTATGGGTAGCCGTCTAATTGACACAATTAAGCGAGAATTGCGAATAAACATAAGCAAACTACGTTTGTGGTCCGATTCGAAAACAGTTGTGCAGTGGATCAAAGGTGACGGAAGAACCCATAAACCTTTTGAGTCCCATCGAATAGGAGAAATTCAAGAATTGACTAACCCTGAGGACTGGGAGTGGATACCCGGAAAGCTGAACGTAGCAGATGAAGCTACTCGAATGACGACAAAAGTTAATCTGGATCCGAAGGGGAAATGGTTTACAGGACCAGATTTCTTGTACTTGGAGGAATCTGTATGGCCAAAATTCGTTCAAAATAGCAATCTAGAAGAGGACGCCCCAAAATGTGAAACAATATCTATGGTAGGTATAATTGGACCAGAATTTGCAGACCACTACTTACCCGATGTCAGTAGATTCTCAAAATGGTTGAGGCTGATTAGAACAACCGCCTGGTGTCTTCGGTTTGTAAATAACTTTAAGAGGAAATGGAGCAAGAGAAGTAAGGATGACTTCAAAGCTCATTCGGGTGAACTGACTGTAGCTGAGTTATCAAACGCAGAAAAGAAGTGGATACTTTATAGCCAGATTCAGAGTTTTAGCAACGACTTTTTGGAGCTAAAAAGGTACGGAAAAGTTAGCAGTCGTAGTAGATTGTTGAAGTTATCACCGACATTGGACGAAGATGGCTTGATGAGGTTGTGTGGCCGCACAGAGCATGCAGATTGCATGGGTGAACTCGCAAAACGGCCATTTATTCTTGACCCAAAACATCCGTACACAAAGCTGTTGACACAGCGTCAACATGAGCAACTAAAACATCAAGGACTCGAGATGGTGCTTAATGAACTACGGCAGCGATTTTGGATTTTGAAAGCCAGATCTTTTATACGGAAGACCTTTGCAGATTGTCAAACGTGCAAAGTTAGGAAATCAAACCCGCAAGTACCAGTTATGGGACAAATACCGAAAATGCGACTTACTCCTGGAGTGAAGCCCTTCACTCACACAGGTATAGACTACTTCGGTCCGCTGTTGGTCATGATAGGACGCCGTACAGAGAAGAGGTGGGGTGTAATCTTCACGTGTATGGTAACCCGTGCCATTCACCTGGAATTAGCGAATTCATTAACAACTGACTCGGCAATAATGGCAATCAGACGAATGATTTCAAGGCGTGGACATATCCAAAATATTTACTCCGATAACGGAACTAATTTCCGAGGAGCATGTGAGGAGCTGAGGAAATCTATGATGGAAATCGATAACAACAAAATTCAGTTAGAGCTTTCATCGCATTTCGTTCAGTGGCATTTCAATCCGCCAGGAGCACCCCACATGGGTGGATGTTGGGAGCGCTTGGTCGGCTCGGTAAAAAGAATTTTGTACGCAGTACTCAAGGAACGTGTACCCAGAGAAGAGGTTCTATATACTGTCTTTTGTGAGGCTGAAAACATTGTGAATAGTCGACCATTGACCCATGTATCGGTCGATCCGACAGATCCCGAATGTCTGACACCGAATCATTTTCTCCAAGGAACAAAGGGCAATACAGATCACCCGATTGGTAAGTTTGTTGACAAAGATTTGTTACTAAGAAAGTATTGGCGCAGATCACAGAAGTTAGCTGACATCTTTTGGTCGAGATGGGTAAGAGAGTATCTCCCGACTCTTACGAAGAGATCTAAGTGGTTTGGTGAAGGTACCCCGATCAACATTGATGATGTTGTAGTTACAGCCGACCAGAGCGCTCCGCGAAACTCATGGCCTCTCGGCATCGTGACCAAACTTTATCCAGGCAAAGATGGTCGAGTGAGGGTCGTAGACGTAAGAACTAGAGGTGGTGTGTTTCGACGTCCGGTCAGCAAATTGTGTCGACTTCCAACAGAAGCAGATGGTGAAAGGCTGCAGTCCTTTAACGAGGGGGAGAATGTCATCGACTCAAATGCAAAGGGGCCCTAAGTCATCAGCGCAGCCAACATACCGACGAAAAAGAGGCAGCTGAGAAAGAGGCAGAAGAGAGAGGCACTTGAATTTTGATGGCGAGACGATAGAGTCGGAAATAAAAACCTTTGTACTATTTTTTTACGTTTTCAAATAAAATTAATATTTCTACTAAAACAGAATACTGAAATGTGTTGTTGTTACTTAGGAACAGAAAAATGCTAATTTATAAAAAAGACATTGTTCTCGGATAATGATTAAAGATTAAACTCCTAACAAAAATACAATATAATGTGGTATTTAATTGGATTATTCAATCGAACGTATCAATCCAAACGGTTTTGTTAATTTTTAGTTCTCGCGTCTTCCATTCGTATCCACTGATGTTTTTGTAAGCCCCTCTTAAGTATAGACGTGTTTTTTTTTTTGTGGTCCAAACTCAGCAAAGTGTGTTTTTCAGTAATTGTTCTAATTGCGTGCTGAAAATCTTACTTTACTTTTCTTTGCAGAGTTCGAAGCTAAAAAAACACATAAATAAAATTTTAAATATGGAATTTACCCGAAAAAATTAAATGCGCATATAGTTATAATCAGGTAGGTAGGTATTATAAACGGACAAAAACAAGAATAATTTATCCATTTTATGTACCATTTATATATTAAAAATTATGCTGAAACTAAAATAGCTTTTTCCCCACAACATAAAACAACCGCTTTCCCCAAACTGTGTTAAAATACCTATTTTGTTTCAATATGACTTCAAAATGAAAAGCATTAAAATCGACGAAAACAATTTGTTTTCTTTCAAATATACCTACAATAGATGCTTGAAGTTACAAATAAATCTCTTTTAATAAGAGTGCAAAAATCGTTTGAGTTGATTTTTCTCTGATTAATGTCATGGGATCGATTTCTGATAGATATCGAAAAAAAAACATGATTTTATTGAGGTATTTGGCATTGTGACAAAATTATATCAGAAATTACATTTGGTAAAAACAATTTCATAAACCTTAAAAACTTAAACTGAACTGAGATGTGAACGCCGTGTAACTAATGGGCACCAAAAAAGCCGAACACAGTCGCCCACGCCATAATAATGGCTGCCCGAATGACATAAAGTCCCTACATAGGATTTCCTAAGTATGCGTGCGGCAGCAATAGGCGTTTTTCTTTTTTAGTTCAGAGCTGAGCACTGAACAGAGTTCGAGCCAGAGATGAATGAATAAAAGAGATGGCTATCTTTCGTACGTCTATCCCCCCAAAACCCATTTGTTTACATTGTTGTTTTTGTAATTTCAACCCCCGTCTGTGAATACGTGTGACGAACAAAAAAGCATGTTGCTCATGACCGACCGCGAATCATCTTTCTTTTATGAGTATAGCGGTGCTTAATTGTTTTGTGTTTCATATTGTATTTGTTTGGATTTTGTGGAGGTGTTAGGTTAGGTTAGGTTAGGTTGGGAGGGCAGTTTTGCAACTGATGCAAATTTCACCCAGAAGCCATGAAGGCCCATTGTGAGTACCCTGTTTGTACATGTAAGGACATGTGGCTAACAAAACCACTTCGATCTGTTGAGGAATAGTTTTATGTCTGATAGGGGTACCCCTGCCAAGTCGTCCAGACTTTCGAAGAACCTAGCTCCCATACAGGATGAGCGGCGTTCATGTAAAGCTGGGCAGTGGCATAGAAGATGTTCCACGGACTCTATTTCCTCTTCGTCTCTACAGCTTCTGCAGAAGTCATTTGCAAAAAGTCCTAGCCTTTTAGCCATGTTTCCTATGATGCAGTGTCCGGTTAAAACGCCGACGAGCATCCGGATTTGGCTTCTATTAAGGGAGATTAGGAACTTTGATCTTTTGGTGTCAACCACAGGCCACAGACTTCGGGTCAGAGATTAATGAATAAAAGAGATGGTTATCTTTCGTACGTCTATCCCCCCAAAACCCATTTGTTTACATTGTTGTTTTTGTAATTTTAACCCCCGTCTGTGAATACGACGTGTGGCTAACAAAAAAGCCTGTTGCTAATGGCCGACCGCGAATCATCTTGCTTTTATGAGCATCGCGGTGTTTAATTGTTTTGTGTTACGTTTTGAATTTGTTTAGTTTTTGTGGAGGTGTTGATTAAACTGAAAAAGATAGTGAAATACACGTTAGAGAATACCGAACTCTTGCATTAAAGTCCAATTCATGAACTCACATATACTATATGGAAATAAGCAGGTGTGTGTGACTTCATGAATTTTTATGGAAAACAGCTTGTAGGCAGCCGCCCTTCCACTGGAAAGTTATATATCTCTGTATTCCATTATCTTTGCTTCGGGTTATGACGCAACCGATGGTGTTGCTCCATTGTTCCTTAGCCAGTTGTGTGGTGACGCCTTCAATAAAAGTCTTAGCAGTGTTGAAAGGCGGTAACAACTCTCCGTCCGCTAGTTGAGGGTTCATATCAGAGCCGTATCTGGCTAGTTCGTCCGCCTTTTCATTCCCTTCCACTCCAACATGTCCCGGAGGTGTGGAGGTGTTCATTAAACTAAAAAAAAATAGTGAAATACACACTAGAAAATACTTTATTCTTGCAGTAAAGTCCAATTCATGAACTCACATATACTATAATAAAAATGAGCAGGTGTGTGTGACTTCATGAATTTTTCTGGAAAACAGCTTGTAGGCAGCCGCATTTCCACTGGAAAGTTATATATCTCTGTATTCCATTATCTTTGGTTCGAGCATTATGAGCGCGCTCTGAACAATGCGTGCTCAAAGCGTTCAGAGGATGTTTTGCTTTTTCTGTTTTTTTTGTCCTTCAAATGTGACTGGTAGTGTGCATGTACATGTGTACCCATCTTTTTACTCAGGATGCTCAGTCAATTTATTCTGAGCTCATAGAGCGCGCTCTGAGCGAAAAAAGAAACACAAATTCGAGCTCTGAAGTGTCTGAGCTAAAAAAGAAACACGAACTTTTTGTATAACAGTTCAGGTTGTGCTCTGAACTAAAAAAGAAAAACGCCTAATGGCGCTCCTTTGATTTGTACAGGCACTAATTCTTAAGGGCCCAACCCATAGAATCCGTCGCGTCCGTTTCCGCAACGTTTTCGACTGACAAGTTGATAGAATACACACTCTCTTATGGAAGGTGACCCATAAGCAGCGCATGTGCCGGACGCCACCGGACGCGACGGATAAAGTATTTCTACTTTTCTGTCCGTCGCCTCCGTTGACAGTTGGAACAGCGTGAGAGGATTCCTTTTTATTGGTGGAAATATTGAGCGCGAGAGAGACTCTGTCATCGGCTGTCACCAGTGTTCTTATATTGTGCGATTTCTTCCTTTTTTTTTTGGGAATTTCGATGTCCGAAAAGCCTTCCGTGGGAAAAATAAAAATCTAAAAACTAAACATTGAAAAAAATGTTCTTTTCTAATTTCATCAAAATAAATATCTAGATTTCACCATGATAATCACCACATGAACGTACATCAAAACACCTTTTAGCAAGATTTTTGTATATCAAAATTTCCTAGTACCAAAAAGTAATCATTATAACATTAACAAAATGCGATTTTTATACGAAAGGTTATTTAATGTGATTATTTTTCCGCACAACATAAATTTTACTTTAAAAAGTTAATTTTTTCACAAAAAATGCCTATCGAAATAATTATTTAAAAGGGAATTTGCGTACGTTAGAAAGGGATAAATTACCACGATTCTTGGGACAAATAAGTATAGAGTATACTTAAACACTCTGCCTGCCACCGTAATACGGTTGCCACATTGGTCATTTGTGACTAAATCTGGTCATACATTTTTCTCGTGGTCACATGGGCATTTATTATTCCATTTGGTCATTTTTTTACGAAATGAAAAATTATTAATAATTAAAAAAATAATATGTGATCTGTGAACATGAAGAATATGTTTAAATAATTAAGATGAATTGATTGTTCCGTGTGTACAAATTTAAATTTTCCAGAGTCGATTGGAAGAACTACACAATATTTACGGGAAAGACACCGTTAACGTTGTGGATGTGTAGAGTGAATTTGGTTTCTTCTTTTTTACACAAGCCAACATATTTTCGCAGTCAAGTTCTACGTTCCAACGCGAGCATTCGTCGGAAAATATCAAAAAATAAAAAATAAACATTTATTTTCTCTTGTTGGTGGCTATAATATTGAGATTTATTTTTTTACAATATTAGATATTTGTAAGTAAAATGTTTGCATATGTTTCCCAGTTATCCATGTGCATTTCAATGTAAAATGCGTTTTTTGAAATGTCAAATATTATGTCGATTATTACCTATATGGAAACAAAATTTTTTTTTGAATACCTAGGTATATGTACTTTAAAATAAAAAAAATCGAGCTGTCGTGGGACGGCCGAAAGAAGCGAATCATTGGACGTAAAGTATTGGCCCGTGTTACGTGGCGGCCTATTTAAAATTCATTTTAATTTTTCATAGTGCCAGTTAGTTTAGATTACTCTCTCTGTTCCTCTTTCGCTCTCTACACACATATATTTAAGAATTTTTCGACTTTTCTTTTTTCCTAAACCATCCCTGAATCAAGACGAACAACACAAAACAAAAATCATCCAAATCGGTGGAGCCAGCCGTTCAATTAATTTTAATTTTTCATAGTGCCAGTTAGTTTAGATTACTCTCTCTGTTCCTCTTTCGCTCTCTACACACATATATTTAAGAATTTTTCGACTTTTCTTTTTTCCTAAACCATCCCTGAATCAAGACGAACAATACAAAACAAAAATCATCCAAATCGGTGGAGCCGTTCAATTCATTTTAATTTTTCATAGTGCCAGTTAGTTTAGATTACTCTCTCTGTTCCTCTTTCGCTCTCTACACACATATATTTAAGAATTTTTCGACTTTTCTTTTTTCCTAAACCATCCCTGAATCAAGACGAACAACACAAAACAAAAATCATCCAAATCGGTGGAGCCGTTCAATTCATTTTAATTTTTCATAGTGCCAGTTAGTTTAGATTACTCTCTCTGTTCCTCTTTCGCTCTCTACACACATATATTTAAGAATTTTTCGACTTTTATTTTTTCCTAAACCATCCCTGAATCAAGACGAACAATACAAAACAAAAATCATCCAAATCGGTTGAGCCGTTCTAGAGTTTTCATCTTCCAAGTGCGCCATGGAGGGGGAGTTAACGCTACGGTGACGATTTTTTTCGGTTTACTCCCCATCTTTTTGAATAATTTATATGCGTGACCCACCGACCGTCCGTAAAAAAGCTATATTCGCTTCAAAAATTTCTTTTTTTCTCCACTGAATCATAATGCATGCAGTAGAGGGTTAAATTATTTTGGTCATTTTTAGCTACAGTTGGTCATTTTTATTTCCAATTTTGGACACAAATTTTATTTTCAAGTGGCAACCTTGCGACCGTATGCGACGGACTCTATGGGACAGTTCGTTCCGTCAAATACGACAATTCGTCTGAATTCGTCGACGCGACGGACGCAACGGATTCTATGGGCTGGGCCCTTTAGAAATTCCTATGCAGAACAGCAGTCGAACAACAGCTTGTAGGCAAATGTACCGTTTCTGCTCTCAGTTGGCTCTCTAGATTATGGATCTTTTGTGGCAGTAATGCCAGACTACAATATTTACAATGTTATTATGGAGAAACTCTAGAGGGCGTTCGAAACTCTAATGTGGTATTCGATTGGGCGCTCTCAAAGCACTGTTTTTGCTCACAGAGCAATTTTTATGTTCGTTTGGTACAGGAAAAGCAATCTTTTTCAGATTTCAGAGCACTTTTGCGGATCTAGATATTTTCTCAGATTTACCAATGCAAGTGTGTTTGAGTTTGACATACTGGTGGAGTTTGTTTACATTTTTAGTGAATTTTTTCTTCCTAAGCATTGCATCGGGTGCAGTGGCGTAGCTATCATATGGGCAGGTGGTGCAGTGCACCAGGGCCCCGGAGCTCAGGGGGCCCTCTAGCCTCAGCTTTGGAAAAAAAAAAATTTAAAATTTCAAAAAATCCAAAAATATAAAATTCTTGTGAGCAGGCTCGAGACTCGGGGCTCGAGCCTGCTCACAAGATTCTCGTTTTTTTTTTCAATTTCTATTTTTTTTATTCAATCAACATCACCAATGATAAAACTCCTTATTTGACATGTTCAACACATGCGCCAAGGTCCTCGATAAGCATGTGCTGTTTGTTTGTCTGTTATCGTTATTTCAGTTATATGGTAGTTTGGATGAGTACGCCCGTAGCACATTGGATCAGCTCACGTGCTTGACGGTCGTGAGATCAATTCGCCAATTCCGCCCATCAACTTTTTAAAGAAGTTTTCATTCGCTCTTGCCTTGCATCAGTTCTTATTTACTATATTTGTTCTAAACTCAAGTTCAAATTGACAAACGAGCTACTATAGAAACTATAGTATCTTCTTATGAGTTAATATTGATTTTACCGCATCATTACCAAACAAGCTGTTTTATGGTTCTTTTTTGTTGAGCTTCCTGTAATCTATACTAAACATTGACAAGCAATATAGGAAAATCTCAGTAAGTACCTACTCCGAATTTCTAAAATTTCGATAGTTAACAATTGAAAATTATGGAGAGAAAAAAGGAACGTAGCGGCGCCGCAAAGCGGAAATAACGTCAAGAAAGAGAAGAAAGTAAAAAAAAATTCCCAAGCTAGATAGCTTTTTTACGAAACCGCTTTCTGCTACAGTTCCTTCAACAGTCGAAATTTCGGTCAAAAGTGACAAGTGTTCATTTATTGATAGCGCCGACGCAGCTGTGTTAATTAATAAAGTGACTCGATGATAGTAGATCAGGATCCAATAACTACCAATACTACCATCAATGCCCCTGTTGAAAATGACTACCTAGACGCTTCCGTGCAACCTACAGTGGAGGAATCATCCATTTCTACATCTTCAAAAGTTCTTGAAATTTCAAATGACTTGGGAAAGTACACGAACAAGAAACTGAGTGATAACGAAAAACGCCTGATTCTTGACAAGGGACCTTTGAAACCTCCGGGACCTTTTCCGAAGGGCCCCCACCAAGACAACAGGAGCTTTTCAGAAACGTATTACGTTTCTACGTCACAAAACGGTCTCTTAATTAATAAATATTCTATATTGTCGTTGTTTATTTACTCCCTTTTTCTTCCATTGAACACATGAAGATTTTGATAGAGACGACGCGGACGTATGGATTTAGCCTACTAGGGATGATTCAACTCACTGTTTCCTATTCTTATTCCCTATCAACAATTTTGAAGGCCAATATAAGTTCAAACTACGCGGAAAGACGGGAGAAGGGCCCGATTCTTTCCTTATGCACCAGGGCCCTTGTCCCCCTAGCTACGCCACTGATCGGGTGAATCTATTTTTGTAAATTATTTATGTATACATTTTTAGAAATCAATCGGGACAGATATTTCTAATGTTTTAATGCAAAATTTAACTAGTGTATAGCCTTACTTTTATTTTTAAATTTCTGCGAAAAGAAAACGCAACAATGGCGATACTTTTGGATTTTTCTTCTTTTCTTTATTTTGTCCGCCAGAGTGACGTCTCGTCTTTTACAATCGGTTTTTAACAATGGCCGGTCCTTTCCGGAAATGCTTTTTTTATAGAGATGGAAGTAATACCAGACTACAATATTTCTTAGGTTTCTAAGGGCAAACTTCAGAGGTTGTTCGTGAGATATTGAGGTTGTTACTAAAGACTATCGGCCTTACCAATAATCGACTTTAGTCTGGCACTTTACGAAAAGACTCCACACTTTCCAAAATCCCTTTACCAATAAACAAATATAGTTGCCAGACTATCGCTAACTGTAGGGTTAAATGTTAGTGTTGAGAAAGCCATCTTTATCTCGGACATTAACTAAATAAATCCTCCCTTATGTCATTTTGAAGACAAGTGTTGCCCAACCATCCAAAATCACGATAGCACATTTCGTAATAGGAGAGAATTTAATACAATGTTTTTCAGCCTGAGCGTTTACAATTATTAATTAATTTCAGTAAATTGTGAATGTTTTCTAATTTTATTCATTGCAATACAACAATGCAAATGGTTTTTAAGTCTAACAATCACAAATTTGTATAAATGTATGCAAAATATTGAAAAATATTGCTTTTTTGTTTTATTTCTAAAGACGTGAAGCATATATTTTTATTTATTCTGAAATGAATGAGCCAGCTATTATTTCTATTTTCAAAAATATTCACTTGCTAACGACGCAATTGTGATGTTCAGACCTCTAATAAGTTTTGATTTGCATCGTCAGCCTACGAATAAATGAAACCATTCAATTAAACTGTGGTCCGTTTATTGAATAATTTGAAAGAGATGTTATTACGACACAAATGCACTCATAAAGAAATCGCGAGGTAGTATTAGAAAACAATGGAAAGCGTACCATAAAAGTACTGAAAATTGTGAACGATAGGGCATAACTGATTTGAATGTGATATTTGACAGATCAGCGGATATTTTGTGCATTTCCTATTTTGTGTTTTGTTTTTTGCTTATAATAAGTCTCAAAGAGCATTGGAAAGATATGTGTTGGGCAAATTTAATTGCAATTTATGTATTCCTTCATTTAGAATAAAATCCTCCTTGTGAAAGAGACCTTGTTTTTCACGAAAACAAATTATAAAATTTGAATTCTGCAATGACAACAAATGTAATAGATTCTAAGAAAGTTGTCGGACTAGTAAATGTGGAGGTCTAATCGTTTATTGCTACCATTTCGCAAATGCTGTACATTTTTACTAAAGCTGACATCTAACTAGTTGTCGACATTAGTGATTGATTATTAGTAAGGCCGTATGAATTTATTATCACAAGTGAATGGAAATCGCTTAGAAGAGTGTCGAAGACTACACTTATTCAAATCGCACGAATATCAGCACAATAAAGAGCAACTGACGTTTTTATGTTCGATCAGCCACACGAAATCTGGAATCTGAGAGCAAATCTGAAGAAGCCCAATCGAAAAGCACATAAGAATTATTATTACAAAGGAAAAAAAAAACAAAACACAGATATTTCATCCAAAAAGGTTCGTTAAAATGGTAACACGTAAACAAAAATGCGACATTCTAGTCGCATCAGAGTACCTACTCTATTGGCGAGATTAGTAATTGGTGCAAAATTCAGTAGTGTTTTCGCGATTTTATTTTTTTTAATTTTATAGTTAAGGAGAAAGTGCACATAGACTTAACAAATATGATCAAAAAGGCAGAAAAAACCAATATTGGAAAAAGGCAAAAAAGGCAATATTTGTAAAAAAAATTAGACAAAAAAGGCAAGGTCAACAAAATCCGTTCCCTGCTCATTAGCAAACAAAAACATGTTAATATATGAAGGATTTATTCTACTTATAACAAACTAGCTGGATGTACCCGCTTTGCTGGGTCCTTTAATAAATGCATACATGTGAACATGAAGTGAGGATACTAAAAACCATCCTATGTAATACCGCTACTCACGACAAATCGATTGCTATATATATTATTAAGGTATCGTTACGTACCTACTCCCTACTCGCGGACAAACAGAAAAATGTGTTCTCTTTTATAGAGGTAGAGAAGAGAGTGGGCGGGTTTCCAATATGCGCACTAAGCAAACATTTTTTTTTTTATTTTTTTATAGCTTAAAATGGGCTAAAAAATATAAATATAATTTTTTTCTTTGAGGAAATGAATTTTTTTTTTTAATTTTTTTATTCATTTTTTACTTTTTTTTTATATTAAATTTTAATATTTTTTTTTTAATGAAACCATGTTTATGTGATTTATGCACAAAGATTTGAAACCTTTTTTCCGAAATCTCAATACACATGCACAACTGCTCCGCTAAGGGTATGTCAACAACTATCAGGCAGGCGCCTTTAAGAAAGTCTGGTGTATTTAAAGTATGGGTTGCGTGGCTCGCTTCGCTCGCTAACCGGATTTTAACCATTTTTTCGCAGGGTTTAGACGCTCACGCGACTTCGTCGCTCCGCTAAGGGTATGGAGCTAAAGTTTATATATATATATTTAGCAGTATAATATATTCAGTAAAAAAAAAAACAAAAAAGACAAAATTGTTTTAACTTTTTGACATATGGCAATACCTACCTATAATATTTTCCAAAATTCAACCCCCCCCCCACACATCCCCCTCCACTGCAACACAAACGTTATGCAAAGTGAACGTGTCCATTTGTGCAGTTTGTTTACATGCACTTTTCAGTGAAAATTTAAAACTTTAAAAATAAAAAAAAATAGGAAAAAAAGTTTCCGCAGAAAAATTCTTCTACAGTATACATCATAGAATAACTCAATTTAAATAAAAAAATTAAAAAAATGAATTTGCTCAGTGCGCATATTGGAAACCTTAGCCCAACCATGCATATAAACAAAGTTTCATTGCGATCGGTTGAGTTTCTAAGAAAACGGACAACAGCGCCGCCCATCGGGTCCAAAACTATCCTACCTTTCTAGCTGCATACAACCATGCACACATACAAAGTTTCATTGAGATCGGTTGAGTTTCTCAAAAAAATCGACAACAGCGCCACCTATCGGGTCCAAAACTATCCTATCTTTCTGGTTGCATACAAACATGCACACATACAAAGTTTCATTGAAATCGGTTGTGTTTCTCAAAAAAATTGACAACAGCGCCACCTATCGGGTCCAAAACTATCCTATCTTTCTAGCTGCATACAAACATGTACACATACAAAGTTTCATTGAGATCGGTTGTGTTTCTCAAAAAAATCGACAACAGCGCCACCTATCGGGTCCAAAACTATGATATCTTTCTAGCTGCATACAAACATGCACACATACAAAGTTTCATTGAGATCGGTTGAGTTTCTCAAAAAAATCGACAACAGCCCCACCTATCGGGTCCATAACTATCCTATCTTTCTAGCTGCATACAACCATGCACACGTACAAAGTTTCATTGAGATCGGTTGAGTTTCTCAAAAAAATATACAACAGCGCCACCTATCGGGTCCAAAGCTATCCTATCTTTCTAGCTGCATACAAACATGCACATATACAAAGTTTCATTGAGATCGGTTGAGTTTCTCAGAAAATCGACAACAGCGCCACCTATCGGGTGTCGGTTTCTCGGTGACGATGACGCGGTGTCGTTTTAAAGGTAACGCGAATTCATTAATTTCTTCCCATCTTAAAGTGCCCAACGCTAAAGTAGTAATAACTTCAAAAAACTAAAAAAATATTAACCAGACACTCACACTATACCTACACACTAGCTAGTAGTCTAGTCCTACGCATATCTGTGAAATATGTAAGTCTCAAATAATTACATTTTTGCTTATAACTTCTGTTATACAATTCAGAGAATAATGATTGATACATCAATCTCTTCACCGGGAAGTGTACTAATCGAAGAATAAATTCATATTCAAATTTGTTTGGCCTTTTCGTAGTAATATATGTTTAAACCATAAAAAATGGTCTTTTTTTAGTTAAAAACTCATATAAAATGGGTTTGAAGGACCAATAACGGACTTTAGGATACTAAAAACCATCCTATGTAATACCGCTACTCACGACAAATCGATTAATATATATATTGTTGAGGTTTCGTTACGAACCTACTCCCTCTTCGCGGACAAACAGAAAAATGTGTTCTCTTTTATAGAGGCAGAGAAGACTACGAAATAATATTAAAAATTAATGCAATGTTAAGCTTTTTAAAAGAAAATGTATGGAATTTATACAAAGAATTAATGAATTGCACTGCGATAAGAATGAAATAAGATAATTGTATTACACACCATATTATATTAATGAAAGTATTTTAATAATGTAATAGTAAACAAAATAAAACATTTCATAGTATCAAATCAATAGTAGTCTGGGACTGGAGCAGATGCGATTTTTACAAAATCAGAGTACGAAATTAAACCATTACTTTGAACATTTGCCTCTCGGAATATGTTGTCAATCTACAATAAAAAAAAACAAATATAAAGAAACCTTAAAACATTATGATCAGAATTACCTCTCGTGCAGATAAACCTTCTCCCCAACTTTGCATTAGATGAGCTAATTGTTTGGTCGTAATCGTGCCATTGTTTTCAGTATCCATAGCCTTAAAAGCTGCAATTACTTCATCTGGTAAATTTTCAACCTTGGAGTGGCGATGCATTGTTTCCAGAAAGTCTGCAAAACTCATTTTTCCATTGTATATTTTTAAATAAGCAATCAATTCTTGAACCGTAGGAGAAAACCCAAGTGACCGCATAATCAGAGTTAACTCATCTAAACTTGTTATTTGTCTAGATTCTACGAACAAATAAAAGCATTCACGAAATTCTAGAAATACAAACAAAAGGTTTTTGTAGAAAGAATGGGAAAAAAGAGTGGTGGCAGTGGTGGGGATAAATTCTCTCACAGCGAGACACTTAATAATTTTTTTTGGTGCAACAGGTCCGTAGGGACCCTAGGCCTAGCTTCTCCCAACCATTCGTTTTGTGTGAGATTTCGAACGAATGGAAGGGATCTACAATTTTATGCCGATTCCAAACGGCTAATTGAGAAGCTCTTTCAAGACAGTTATACTCTGGTATGTTTGTCAGACGTTCGCGAGAGGTGGCGCAGTGAAAAAAACCCTGAGTTGGAATTTGTGTTTTTGCGGGATTCGAACCTGGACCCCTCGCTTAGTAGTCCAACACACTAACCACTAAGCGAAAGACACTTACTTATGAAAAATGGCAGATACACAATTCAAAAATTCGAAAAAGTGGTTCGAAAAGTCGTTAAAATGTTTGATAAACCAAATAGATGCCTTATTTTAACCTATAAACAATATAAGTTCATTCATCCAACGATGACTGTGATTCGAAATTAATCGAACTTCTTTTTGATTAACCCGAGTATGTGAGTTTGTACTGATTGCACTACAAAAGTGGTGATTCAAACGTAGCCACTTTTCGTGCATTTCACGATGATTACGGTCGTCACAATCGACCGACTACGCCAGCAATCGGTAAAATTGTGAAGAAATTTGAAGAGAGCGAAAGCGTTACTGATGTCGTTTGAAGAATTTGAATGTGTTGATGAAATAAAATACTTAAAAATAATTGAACATAATAGTAATAATATTTATTGTATCATACATGCTTACACAGTAACCCCCGTATTAATAAACGACGAGCAGCGGCGAGTTAGCACTAACACACATGTTAGCTTCAAATTCCTATTAATAAACGTGTGTTTGCTTTCACTGACATTTAAAAACGAGCGGATAACTTAACTCACCGAATTCGGCGTATAGAGAGCGGATAACTTTTTAACTCAGAGAGGGTGAGGGACTTTACAAAATCTCGAATCCTTTTCGGTGATACGAATACCAAAAGTTAAGGTTTTTGTTTATATTGGGTTTGCAAATTTGTGTAGTTAAATTTGGGTCCACATTTTGAATAATAATTATATATAAAATATATCCTGGGAACATAAATAATTTTCAAATGACAAGACATCAATATTTGAATGACGCTTGACATCTGAACATTCCACAAGAGAGAATCTGAGAGAGAATCGGTGAATTTCTGAGCGCAACAACCGATTGAAAAACGAAATATGACAGATGTACTAGAATGTTTAGTACAATTCCGTGTAGTGCTGCCGTGCGTTAGGTGATAAAGAGCGAATAGCTAATATGTAGATGGAATATGTTTATTAATAAGAAAAGTTAACAAACGGATAGGGTCACTATCCGTCTGCCAGCTAAAACACGTGCTAGAGAGCGGATAGCGTTTTTTTATTAATACGGGGGTAAGAATTCACTTATAAGTCTGTGAAAGATAAACAGTTTCAATTTAATATCCATAAATGATTTGAAAGTTAAGTTAGATTGCTTTTATATTAATAAGGTTTTCCTTATATTTACTTTACATTTAGTTTTAAATTAATTTGAATTAAAATTGAAATTTAGGGATGGGAAAAAAAAGTTAATTACTCTAGTTTCTAAAAAAAATTTGAAGTTCGTTTTTAGATCATCGTGCATTATGCCGTTTTCCATTGGGACCACCACATTTTTTTTTAGATCTCAGATTTTACGCGGCAAATTGAACATGCAAAAACAGCAATATCAGCTGTCAAATTGGAATTTGTTTTGCAGAAATCACAAATGGATATCGACTTGAAAAATGTTTCCGCTGTTGTAAATATAAATGGAGTATTTCTGGTGATTCATAGTCGTCAGATGAAGGGGAAAACGATGAAGATAATAACACCTCCAAAATTATATCTATGGCTATTTATGTATGAATTTTGGTTTTTACGAAATTGTGTACATTTGTTTTCAAAGCAAACTTTTTAAAATGACTTAAAACAACTGTGCGAAGTATATTGGTATTGTGGCAGTGGGTGTAGATCTGAAAAAAATTATCCGAATCGAAAAAAGATGATTTTTTTTTGCAACGGAATATGAAAAGTGATTTATGTAGATCAAAAAAAGATTGATTTTTTGTCCCAATGGAAAACGACATTAGTTAGCTCTCGCAAGTTACGTGGGAGGGAATTCCATAGGCGGATATCAGCAACAAAAAACTGTCTACCAGACAAGATGATCTGTTATATGTCGGAAACTGGATTTTTTTCATAATGATATAAAGGCTGTCTACTAAGAGTATGTTGAAAAGAAGTATGACTGTTCGAAATTTTATATAATTACAAAGGACATGTTAACTAGGTGTTTTGCAAGATGTGAAACGTGATTATCGGCCTTACTAATAATCAATCACTAATGTCGACAACTAGTTAGATGTCAGCTTTAGTAAAAATGTACAGCATTTGTGAAATGGTACCAATAAACAATTAGACCTCCACATTTACTAGTCCGACAACTTTCTTAGAATCTATTACATTTGTTGTCATTGCAGAATTCAAATTTCATAATTTGTTTTCGTGAAAAACAAGGTCAATGGTCACTTTCACAAGGAGGATTTTATTCTAAAAGAAGGAATACATAAATTGCAATTAAATTTGCCCAACACATATCTTTCCAATGCTCTTTGAGACTTATTATAAGCAAAAAACAAAACACGAAATAGGAAATGCACAAAATATCCGCTGATCTGTCAAATATCATATGCAAATCAGTAATGCCCTATCATTCGATGGGACACAATTTTCAGTACTTTTATGGTACGCTTTTCATTGTTTTGTAGTACTACCTCGCGATTTCTTTATGAGTGCATTTGTGTCGTAATAAAATCTCTTTCAAATTTATCAATAAACGGAGCACAGTTTATTTGAATGGTTTCATTTATTCGTAGGCTGACGATGCAAATCAAAACTTATTTAGTGGTCTAAACATCACAATAGCGTAATTAGCAAGTGAATATTTTTGAAAATAGAAATAATAGCTGGCTCATTCCTCATTCATTTCAGAATAAATTACAATCGCACGTAGGAAGCGTGTGAAGAACTTATTGGGTTTGAAAATAAATACAATTTAACCTTAACCTATAAAAAATTGTATGGCTTACATATTACTTAATTCGGGAAACTTAGAAACCGACAAATGTTGAAATTCGAACTGCAAAATATAAAACGCACATTTTTATGCACACATATTCACGTATCTACTACCTGTTAGGCTGTTACCCCTCCGGAAGTTAATAAACTTGTTATTTTGCATGTATTTTGCTGAATGCTGATAATTCTATTTTTATAACTACCTATATTTTCCGCGAAGTGAGCCTTTTCACACCAACCATTGTCTCATTAGAGATCCTCATTCTCGGTAAACGAACACCCTTTTCAAAGAGTTTGTAAATTGTTTGGTTACAACAAATTATCTACCTGAGTCGCCTAAGGTACTGAGAATTGTTGCAAAAATATATGAACCGTCTAAACTTAAGTAAGAAGATATTTTATTCTGTTTGCGACGACTGTCAAGAAAGTCTTGGAAATATCCCAAATTTACATACAATTTAGATTTATTAATCAACTATTTAAAAAGAAAAACCAATCAAAAAGCAAGAACTAGCTGCAAAACAAGATAAAACAGAAAAAAAAACACAGAAATATATGTTTCACGTGTTTAGAAATAAAACAAAAATGCAATATTTTTCAATATTTTGCATACATTTGTGTTTGTTAGACTTAAAAACCATTTGCATTGTTGTATTGCAACGAATAAAATTAGAAAGCATTCACAATTTACTAAAATTAATTAATAATTGTAAACGCTCAGGCTGAACAACATCGTATTAAATTCTCTCCTATTTCGAAATTTAATACCGCGATTTTGGATGGTTGGGCAACACTTGTCTTCAAAATGACATAAGGGAGGATTTATTTAGCTAATGTCCGAGATAAACATGGCTTTCTCAACACTAACATTTAACCCTACAGTTAGCGATAGTCTGGCAACTATATTTGTTTATTGGTAAAGGGATTTTGGAAAGTGTGGAGTCTTTTCGTAAAGTGCCAGACTAAAGTTGATTATTGGTAAGGCCGTATGTCTTTTTAAACAATACACATATCGAAAAGTAGTGTTGAAAGCCACTTGAAGCCGCCTTCTACTCTAGGCATCCATAGCAAGCTAAGGTTTGCAAACCGTTTAAATTTTCTAAATAAAAAATTTGTCTTTTAATGGCTATACAAATTTATAATATAATTATGAGACCCCATCTAGAGTATTGCCCAACAATACTGTTACTTGGATCTGTTGGTATTCAAAAAAAGTTACACAATTAGGTACTTGAATATAATATATAATATATACACCTATTATTTATATGTTTCAGACGCTAAATTGGCTTAATGTTAAACAGTGTACGTCGAAACTCGATTAACCGAGATTCTTTTAACCGGGACATTATATTAACCGGGACATTCTATGAACCGGCATGGGTTATATAAATTTCTTTTCTGTAAATTTCCAATTAGTAACTCTACTAACCGGCATATACTCTATTATCCGTAATAGAAAGAAAACATTTCGCATATATATCCGTTTGATGTCCCTCTTAAATGTTTGAATTTAGTATTTAATAGTTCTTCGTCATAACGTTGTAGTTTCTTTCATCGTTAAATTGATTTATTTTAAACGAATTGTTGTGTTTATTGATGAATTTAATGTTTGTCTTTGTTTTATAAGATAAAGAAATAAAGTGTCATCAAACTAAGAGCTATTTTTATAAATTTGGAGAAAAATCTATTATCCGAGATGTTTGATTATCCGTTATGGGCTCGGTCGCAGACATTCCAGTTAATCGAGTTTCGACTGTATTATCATGTACTGTTTTATATTTATATACAGAATACGAAATAATTTAATACCTGACTACCTAAAAGAAAAATTGTCTCTTAGAAGAGATGTCCAGCCTTATAATTTAAGGAGTAACTGTATTAGAATAAAACAACTCAAAACATGCTTTTTTATAAAGGGTTAGATGTATTTAAAAAGCTACCTAATAATATTAAAAATGAGAGCAACATTTTACAATTTAAAAGAGAAATAACAATGAATATTATAACGAATTATTAATGAACATTCTATAATACAAAAGGGTTAAGCTTAAAATATGTAATATGAAACACAAAAGTTGTTCAGTTAGTTGCGTAAGATTGAGGACATAAGACCACCAATGGCCGTTTTATGTGAATGTCAAGCAATCGCTCGGAGTAGAAGGAAGCACCTTGGCAGGTACTTCTTTAATCACTTAGAGGAGGTTGGTTCCTTAAACAATATTGGGACCATTATTAAATTCTGCAGGGAAATTGATTGTTTGGGCGATTTGGTTTAGGTTTTTAACCGTAACGGTTCCCTGGGGATGGCGATGGGCCCACTATGGTGCCTGGTCTTTTTGTGATGAACTCACAACCCCACTCAACCTAACCTAACCTAACCTAGTTGCGTAAGATTCAAAAGTAAAGCAAGAGACTTGAAAAAAAAATTGAATAAACAGAAATGACTTAATTTAAAATGGAAGTGCTCTCATGTTGGGCTGGTAGACCGCTAAGATATTGCTTACTCACTTCATATATATCTTAACACCCAAAACTATAATGCTCAAATAAAAAAAATAAAAATAGCCACACATCGCCCATAACTTTAAGAAAGGAAGCGGCAAAGTCAATCGGCCTTACCAATAATCAACTTTAGTCTGGCACTTTACGAAAAGACTCCACACTTTCCAAAATCCCTTTGCCAATAAACAAATATAGTTGCCAGACTATCGCTAACTGTAGGGTTAAATGTTAGTGTTGAGAAAGCCATGTTTATCTTGGGCATTAGCTAAATAAATCCTCCCTTATGTCATTTTGAAGACAAGTGTTGCCCAACCATCCAAAATCACGGTATTAAATTACGTAATCGGAGAGAATTTAATACGATGTTGTTCAGCCTGAGCGTTTACAATTATTAATTAATTTTAGTAAATTGTGAATGTTTTCTAATTTTATTCGTTGCAATAAAACAATGCAAATGGTTTTTAAGTCTAACAAACACAAATTTGTACAAATGTATGCAAAATATTGAAAACTATTGCATTTTTGTTTTATTTCTAAACACGTGAAGCATATATTTCTGTGTTTTTTTTGTGTTTCATCTTGTTTTACCACTAGTTCTTGCTTTTTGGTTGGTTTTCCTTTTTAAATAGTTGCTTAATAAAAACTAAATTGTATATAAGTTTGGGATATTTCCAAGACTTTCCTGGCAAACAGAATAAAATATCTTTTTACTTAAGTTTGGACGGTTCATACCTTTTTGAAACAACTCTCAGTACCTTAGGCGACTCAGGTATATATTTATATTTTGTTGCAAAGAAACAATTTTTAAACTCCTTGCAAAAGGTGTTTGTTTACCAAGAATGAGGATCTCTAATGAGACAATTGTTGGTGTGAAAAGGTTCACTTCGCGGAAAATATAGTTATAAAAATAGAATTATCAGCACTCAGCAAAATATACATGCAAAAAACAAGCTTATTAACTTCTGGATGGGTAACAGCCTAATAGGTAGTACGAGAATATGTGTGCATAAAAATGTGCGTTTTATATTTTTCATTTCGAATTTCAACTTTTGTCGGTTTCTAAGTTTCCCGAATTAAGTAATATATAAGCCATACAATTTTTTATAGGTTAAATTGTATTCATTTTCAAACCCGAAAGCGATAAGTTCTTAACACGCTTCTTACGTACGATTCTAATTTATTCTGAAATGAATGAACCAGCTATTATTTCTATTTTCAAAAATGTTCATTTGATAACGACGCAATTGTGATGTTTAGACCATTAATAACGTTTGATTTGCATCGTCAGCCTACGAATAAATGAAACCATTCAAATAAACTGTGCTCCGTTTATTGAATATTTTGAAAGAGATTGTGGCGACACAGTAACGAACGTACCCGCGTCGTTAAGTACGGCGACATTAGCGCCCGTCCACAAAACACGCAACTCGATTCATGCACACGTCGTTAAGTATGGCGACATTAACGCCCGTCCACAAAACGCGCAACTCGATGATAATGGCGTGCAGCCACGCGGTTTATATTCCGTCTTTCTTTTTAGATTTGAATCTCGGTGTGATAGGTGGTGCTGTAGTGTGGTTGGGTTTAAATTTCTTAATATAAAAAAACTATCGAGTAATGTATCTTGAGAAAAATATGAATTTGTATAAAGTCAATTGTTAGCTTAAGTTGGAATAATTAAAGATAATTGAATTAAATACTAAAAGATTTTATAACGACACAAATGCACTCATAAAGAAATCGCGAGGTAGTATTAGAAAACAATGGAAAGCGTACCATAAAAGTACTGAAAATTGTGTCCGATCGAACGATAGGGCATTACTGATTTGCATATGATGTTTGACAGATCAGCGGATATTTTGTGCATTTCCTATTTTGTGTTTTATTTTTTGCTTATAATAAGTCTCAAAGAGCATTGGAAAGATATGTGTTGGGCAAATTTAATTGTAATTTATGTATTTCTTCTTTTAGAACAAAATCCTCCTTTGAAAGAGACCATTGTCCTTGTTTTTCATGAAAACAAATTATGAAATTTGAATTCTGCAATGACAACAAATGTAATAGATTCTAAGAAAGTTGTCGGACTAGTATATGTGGAGGTCTAATTGTTTATTGGTACCATTTCACAAATGCTGTACATTTTTACTAAAGCTGACATCTAACTAGTTGTCGACATTAGTGATTGATTATTAGTAAGGCCGAATATGAATTGACATCGTCCAATATATGTCTTGATGTTAAGGTTGAACAATGGGTAAAATGCACAAACGTTAGTGCTTTAATAAAATCCCACAGTATTTTTTTTACTGCATACATGGTCGCAGTGGCTTAGTGGTTAGTGTGTTGGACTACTAAGCGAGGGGTCCAGGTTCGAATCCTGCAAAAACCCAAATTCCAACTCAGGGTTTTTTTTCACTGCGCCACCTCTCGCGAACGTCTGACAAACATCCGAGAGTATAACTGTCATGAAAGAGCTTCTCCATCGGCCCGTTTGGAATCGGCATAAAATTGTAGATTCCTTCCATTCGTTCCAAAAATTAAAAACTCACACAAAACGAATGGTTGCGAGAAACTAGGCCCTGGGTCCCTACAGACCTGTTGCGCCAACTATTATTATTGTACATGCTATTTCTATTTTCGGATGAATTAAGCTGGTAAATAGTTACTTCTAGCGGTATGTATACAAATTAGTAAATACTTTTAGTAGTAGGTATAAAAGCCAGAAAATCTGTGTACTGATACGAATATTGGCAGGTCTACCAATGGTCTGGCAATAGCGAACTACCTTACAATAATAAATTGACAGTTCATACGGTTGCCAAGTTTTGTTTTTTTTTTTTGAAAATTAAAAAATAATATAAAAATGAATTGAAATGGAACAAAAAATGCACATGCGATTGTTTTGCCCGCGTAGTATTGGAAAGCAGTGAGAAGGACGAAGTGCCACGCAAAAGTCGGCGTATTTGGACGAAGGATTGTGTGGACGGATTGCAGGACGGACTTGCTGAAATTGAGAGCTGAGGAGCCACAATTTTATCGCAACTTTTGTGTGCCTACGGATTCTAATCAATTTGACGATCTTATAGATTTGGTGATTCTGCATATCCAAAAGCAGGGAACGAATATGCGGACGAGCATTTTAGCAACTGAGCGGTTCGTGTTGACTCTACGATACCTAGCTACCGGCAAACTTTTCAGTCTATGTTAAATTAAACAAAAGTAAAAGACGATAGTATCATTAAACAATAATAGCACCGAAACATTGTTTTGTTGTGCAAATATGAAAAACAATCGTCTGCAAATGAAAAATTGTCACATGTCGTAAGCACAGCCAGCACATCTGACAATAGCAAATGTCTTAAACGTCTGGCAATGGTTTGACAATGATAAGATTGTGTCGTTCAGATGACGTTCTGACAATGACTTTTCAGCAAATATTTGTAGATCAAATTGTAAGTTCACAAGGCTGTCAGACATTTGGGACAATTTTTTCATTGGTAGACCTGACAAAATTGTCAAATTTGGCAATCGTCTGAACTTAGTTTTTGTTATACATTCAAGTCTTCTTTTTTTTTTTCTCAGAGGTAGGTGGAAATCTTTTGGAAGACACTATGAGAACACTCGAAGCGTGCTCATAGTAGCGTGAAATTTTTACTCACTAAAACCACCTCCATAAATTAATTTTGTACTGCAACTAAGTTATGACTTATCAAGCAATTTTTTTTATCACGAAGTTTTACACGTTTGGCAGGCAACATTCCGGCGAGAGTTCTGCTCGTTCCGCAATTTTAACGCGGTTGAAAATTATCGGGCTAAGTCCAAAGGTTTAGTTCGTTGTAGACGCCGCAATAAATTTGTTTCATCGAGAATTACACTAACGTCTCAATCGTTTGTCGTGATCCATTTAGTTTGAGGTAGGAGTAAACCTTTAAATCCAACCTAATTCCAGTGGTGGCGTGAGCAGATAGAAAACAGTACCCAAGGATGAAAGGCTGGGGGTAAAACCAGTCGCGTACGAGCTCCCTCAGACGCCTTGGCGAGGGTCTGTTGTATTTTGCCCTGCCCAGGTATGGCGGCGCTGCCTGGGTCGACCTTGTTTTTTCCGGCCTTACTCGTGGGACCAATAATGAACAAAAACTTAAATAAAAATAAACTTAAAAATACAAAAAGAGGAATTATTATTCCAGAAAAAGAGGGAACAGACTCCATAACGCCGGCGATGGAACTGGGAGATGATTCTTATGAATCTGAACCACAGTCTTCCATCTCCGGCTTGGAGAGGGAACTAGAGGAGGTATTGCTAGCTAGTGACAGTGAGGATGCGGACTGCACACTCACTGACACTAACGTAGCAGGAAGTGATGTGGCTGGTACTCTCACTTCGGTAGATAGAGTTTGCGGTGGGACGGCTTGTACTCCCACCAAAACAGAACAGGGCAAATGCGAGTTGGCTGGTACACTCGCCTTAGTAAATAGGGATAGCAACGAGGTGGCTGGTACTCTCGTTGATATCCCTAAGGGCAATAAACCGACTAAGGGGGGCTGGAGGCGCAGTAGGCAGGTACTCTGCTGCTTCCGGATCCCCCGAGAAATCAGGGACGAACAAAAACGCACACCAGCTGAACAAGCTTCTGATGCGCAATGCCCGACGTAAGGTCGAGAGTGCGAAGCGCAAAATAGAGCAGTTCAGGGGGTGTGACGTCAGTTCACTTAGCGCCTGGAATAGGACTCAGCTAGAACGGGCCAAGGAAATGATAGTCGCTGAGGCTGCCAACAAAATCGGCAACCACAGCGGTCGTAGGCAGGGCAGATACTCGGCCGTCCACTAGTGGACTTGAAAAAGCCAGTATAAAACAGGGCAATAAGGATGGGGAGGAGGCCGTGTCGGGGAAAGTCAAAGATACCCTCCTAAGCAAAAGGGGCAGATCTGACGATGTCGTTGAGGCGAGTGCGGCCAAAAAGGTGAAGGCTGGTACTTATCCCGTGTTGCACCCGGTTTATGACTCGAAGGACGAGCTCCTTGTCGCGATCATAAATGAGCAGGAGCCGAGCGGACGCTTATGGAACAGTGGTTAACTGTCGAGGAGAAGTTTCAAGACGCTTTGTGGAAAAAAATTTCTTTCGCAGAGAGTTGCGACCTTCTCTTTGACGGCGCTGGTTGGGATAGCGGTCGCAAGGTTGTAGCTTGTGGGAACAGGGAATCTGTTGGCTTCCTCAGGGAGTTTGTGCTGGGGGTTGGCGAGGTATGGAGCGGCGCCAAACTCAAATGCGTAACCGTGGCGGAGTTGGCTAAGTACTCTCCGCCCAAGGCATGGGTATGGGTACCGCTGCCGTACACATATCCCGACAAACTACACGGCCTTCTCCACATGCGGAATAGGAAACTAAAGGCCGACACCTGGAAAGTCCTAAAGACAGGACCCAGAAGGCAATTTGGCCAGCACTTCCTGCTGAGCCTTAGCAAAGAAACGCTCCCATCCCTCGAAAAGACGCTACAGCATGGGGAAGGTCATAGTAAAAGTCATGACCAAGGGAGCCGAGGTGGAAGAACCCCAAGATGGAGACGATGCAAATAAACCTGCATCACAGTAAGGCTGTGACGGCGTGCTTGATCAGCTATGTAATCAAGCATGACGTTGCACCCGTACTGATACAAGAGCCCTGGATCAACACGAACAACAGGATCCAGGGGCTCTCCATAAGGGATTACACGCTTTACTTCAAAGCTAACGAAGGTAAAATTAGGACTTGTATCCTACTAAAAACAATACAAGGGCATTTCTTTTGAATAATTGCAGTGACGGAGATCTAACCGCAAAATCTTGCGAGAGAGAGAGAGGCAAACCGATGTGCCTGGTATCGGCTTATCTCCCGTATGAGTCGACGTCGGTGCCACCCGATAACTTAAGGCAGCTGCTGACCAGGGAAAAGTGGCTCTTCGTCATAGGATGGGATGCAAATGCGCATCATTCGCAATGGGGAAGCAGTGACATCAATGCTAGAGGTGAGTGTCTTTTTGATTTTATCTTATCGACTAAAATCACTATATGCAACAAAGGCAATACCCCAACATTTGTGGTACGGAACAGGCAAGAGGTGCTCGATATTACTCTTGCATCTTGTACTGATTCCCTCACAATTGGGAAATGGAGGGTATTAGAAGAGGCATCCCTTTCGGATCATAAGTGGATTCGCTTTCAGATAGGCTTCCACAGTAAGGCTACGATCACCTATCGAAACCCCAGTAAAGCTGACTGGAATAGGTACGAATCCATAGTTAGGCATCAGATAGGAAATGAAGTTCCATTCATTGCAACGTCATTAGACTTAGACAGGGAAGTTGATAACTTAGGCAGGATAATGAGCAAGGCTTACGAACAAGTTTGCCCGCTCAGAAAGACAGCCAAAAGGTCTCAGCCTCAGTGGTGGAACAGGGAGTTAAGCTCCAAAAGAAGGCAAGTTAGACATTTCTACAATAGGGCCAAAGTTGTGGGGGACGACGTTACATGGGATCTGTACATAGAAAGCAAGAGAGAGTTTAAATACTTGATCAGGAAATCCAAAAGAAAATCTTGGAAGCTTTTCTGTGAGGCGATCACAGATACTAGCGAGGCTTCCAGACTTCGCAAAATGTTGGCTAAGGACGCAGCTGTCCCTAGCTTTATTAAGAAATCGGACGGTTCGTGGGCCGAAAGCAGCGAGGAACTTCTGGAATCACTAGTGGAAGCACACTTTCCAGGAAGTAGCGCGCCAATAACTCCATTACCTAATGGATATGGCATTGGTTCGGGAATAGACGTAAGGGTTGTTGACAATGCCATCACTGGGAAGAAATTGCGATGGGCAATTAAGTCCTTCGCTCCGTTCAAAGCACCTGGCCCCGATGGCATCCTGCCGGCTATGCTTCAAAGGGCTCCAGGTATAGTTACGAACATGATCGCAAATCTTTTTACACACTGCCTGCGATTAGGCTATGTACCCAGGACATGGAGAGAAGTACGAGTGGTATTTATACCCAAAGCGGGTAAACCAAGTCATACTTCAGCGAAAGACTTCAGACCAATTAGTCTGTCGTCATTTCTCCTCAAGACACTTGAAAGGCTTATCGATATTTATATAAGAAGCAAGTGTTGCAACGGAACTCTATGTAATGCTCAGCATGCATACTTGAAAGGTAAATCGGTAGAGACGGCTCTACACGAGGTAATAGGCAAAATTGAAGGCAGCCTTCACCAGAAAGAATTTGCATTAGCTGCCTTTTTGGATATTGAGGGTGCCTTTAATAACGTCAGGAAAGATGCAATCAAAAGCGCCTTGGAAAATATAAATGTCGAGCAACGCATCACCAATTGGCTATGCGAAATGCTCTCGACGAGAAATGTCAATTCCACTCTCGGAAACTGTTGAAGATTATTTATCAGCATTTCCTATTCACAATATTGTTAGTCACTGTTTAATAATCCCCAACTGCAGTTCTTTTGAGTCACTGTAGTCGTGCATTTCCTTTCGTTGACATTCATGTTGAAATTTACGTTATAACTGAACTGAATTACATATTTACCTATCAATAACCGATCTTTTGTTACATATCAAATATATTATCACTCGTTAAGTTGACTTCATAAAGAGCGTTTCTATTCATAGGTTATGGGCCCAGACCCAAGTTCACTGTAGCAGTAAAAAGTAATATAAAATATTAAGTAATACAGAGTGATTCTGTTTGCGGATAAAAGTAAAGAAAATTAAGATCTTTTGCAAATACGTCTCACGGTTAGGTACTTTGAATTATTTTGGACATATTGCTGGCTTTTGTTTGCTGCTGTGTTTTGCTGGTTGTCTGTTACTGTGGCCAAAATGGAGGGTGACTTATTTAAAGTTGAGAAACTTAATTCTGCAGACCAATGGGGAGTTTGGAAATTCCAGGTAAGGGTCATGCTCAGTGCAAGCGACTTATATGAAGTTGTTAGTGGGCAAAGTCGAAAACCTACGGCTACCGAAGGTGATGTGTCAAAGTTGGTAGCATGGGAGAAAAAGGATAAAAAGGAAGAAGAACTGCCCAATGAGAGCAGCTAGTGTAGCACAAATAGAATCAGTTCGTGAGGCATTTATATGTACAGTTGTTGCGAACAGGGATGCGGATTCTGAAAGTTGGTTCCTGGATTCAGGTGCCAGTGATCACATGACATACAGACGTGATTGGATTATTGGGTACAAGAGATTTGATTATCCGCAATATGTGCGAATCGGTAATGGGAAAACAATTAGTGCTGTTGGTTACGGTAATATCAACATTTTAGCCTACAATAAAAAGCAATGGATTCCCAAACTTCTTTCGAATGTGTTGTTCGTTCCGGACATTCACATTAACTTATTTTCATCGAATAAAGCGCTTGACAGAAACCTTCATCTGGTGTCAAACAATAATAAATGTGAATTACTGCAAAGTGGACGTACTGTCGCAGTGGGAGTTCGTAAGGGCTCGCTGTTTAAGATGTTATTCAAAGTTGAAGAGCCGAAAGCTGCGAACGTTAATATAAGAATTGATTCAATCAGATCATGGCATGAACGTTTAGGACATCAGAACCTTACCTACGTCCGACACTTTTTAAAGGCACATAATATTAAATTTGTGGATGATGATGCATTCTTTTGTGACTCATGTGCACTTGGGAAGTCTCACCGTTTACCATTCAAAAGAAGTGACAGTAAGGCTAAATGTGTTGGTGAGCTTGTGCATGCAGATCTTTGCGGTCCTATGCAAACTGTTTCCCTAGCTGGTTCGAAATATTTTCTCCTTTTCAAGGATGATTTTTCAAAATACAGAACAGTCTTTTTCTTAAAACAAAAGGATGAGGTTTTTAATTTTTTCAAACTGTTTTTAAGGAAAATTGAAATGGAAACTGGCTACTCACTATGTTCGATTCGCACTGATAATGGAACAGAGTTTGTTAACGCTGAATTGAAAACACTATTGTACGAAAACCGTGTCCGCCATCAGACTTCTGTTCCGTATTCTCCCCAACAAAACGGGAGAGCTGAAAGGGAAATGAGAACCATCGTTGAAGCCGCCAGAACAATGATACATGCGCGTAGCTTACCACTAAGGCTATGGGCAGAGTCCGTTAATATGGCGGTATATGTGTTAAACCTTACAGCACCAACAGA
This sequence comes from Cheilosia vernalis, assembly GCA_949126925.1. Classification (NCBI taxonomy): domain Eukaryota; kingdom Metazoa; phylum Arthropoda; class Insecta; order Diptera; family Syrphidae; genus Cheilosia; species Cheilosia vernalis. Next base: position 52,011,081 of record OX421358.1, read on the forward strand.
TGTAGTGGGAAAGTATCCAGCCCAATTGTGGTTTAAAGAACCGCCAAGAGAATTTAATTACCATGAATTAAAAGTGTTTGGAACTGAATGTTTTGCACATATTCCGTCACAAAAACGAAAGAAATGGGACGCAAAATCGCGTTCAGGAGTTTTCGTTGGGTATTCAGAAAATACTAAGGCATATCGCATTTACTTTCCAGTAACAAACAAGATTGAGCTAAGCCGGGATGTCATTTTTAAATCTAGCGAAACTGCAGTTGAAAGCAATGATGTTATTCTTAGTCCTGATGAGAAGCCCATGGATGACTTGGTTGAGGAACTCGAGGAGGTAAAGAAAGAAGAAGATATGTTTACTGGCGATGATGGTTCCATTAACGAATATGAAGAAATTTCAACCGCTGAAAGCCATAGACAAGAAGATCCAGTGGAAGTGGAACCCTTTAGCGAACCAACAACATCCACTGAATCAATAAGGTATCGTTTGAGGAGCGCGCGGAAAGGAAGAGCTGATTCAATGATGGCGTTGATGGAAGTTGGGGCATTTACTGTGAACAGACTTGTTCCCAAATCCTTTGAGGATGCTTTTAAGTCAATTGATGCTACGAAATGGCAGGCAGCAATGAAAGAGGAAATTGAGGCATTGCAAAAGAATGGTACGTGGGAACTGGTAGAACTACCGATGTCGAGAAAAATCGTTGACAGCAGATGGATATTCAAGATTAAGGATTCTGTTAGCAATGAACCCAACAGATATAAGGCGAGACTTGTGGTCAGAGGCTTCACACAAGAAGCTGGTGAGATCTTTAGTCCAGTTGCGCGCTTCAGTTCAATAAGGGCTATACTTGCAGTCGCGGTTAAGAGAAAAATGGTGATCAAACAAATTGATATAAAGACAGCTTTTCTCAATGGCGAACTCAATGAGACAATATATATGCACCAGCCAAAGGGTTTTGATGATGGAAGTGGAAGGGTGTGCATGCTCAAAAAGAGCTTATACGGACTTAAACAGGCATCAAGATGCTGGAACATTAAATTCACTCAATTCCTACGATCATTTAATTTGATGTCTTCAGAAGCGGATCCCTGCGTATTCGTTGGAAAACGTATCCTCATGGTTATCTATGTTGATGACGGACTAATAGCTGCAGAGAACGAGGAGGATGCAGACCGGCTAATCTCGCATCTGAAAATGGTCTTCGAGGTGAAGGTGACTCAGGCAGGACTTTTTCTGGGGTTGGAAATAGATCGCCAAGCAGATGGATCGATTTTCCTCTCACAAAGTCGTTACCTTGGCAGAATGTCGGATTCCAACCCGGTTTCAACACCAGCAGACTCTCTCTCCAAGACTTCGTCCAGCAGAAATCAAGGGGTACTAGGGGAAGGCGGATTTCCTTATCGAGAGGCGGTGGGGTCTCTTATGTACCTTGCTACTGGAACCAGACCCGATATTTCCTACGCTCTTGGGGTCGTCAGCCGTCATTTGGAGCACCCAAATCCACAACATGTGACTGCGATCAAGCGTATCATACGATACGTAAAGGGAACACAAAATGATGGTATTCTTTTTGATTCAACCTCTAAATTTAAATTAAGTTGTTTCAGCGATGCTGACTATGCGGGGGATCCAGAGACTAGACGATCCACAAGCGGCTACGTGTACTTATTTGGCAAATCTCCGATATCGTGGATGTCACAGCGCCAAACGTGTGTCTCACTCTCTACCATGGAAGCTGAGTACGTAGCAGCATCGCATGCAGCCAAAGAAATAGTGTGGTTAAATCGGTTACTTGACGAGATACTACGGCAAGCCAACGCTTTTTCTGGACAACCAAAGTGCCATCAGGCTTGTTCGAAATCCAGAGTTTCATAAGAGGAGCAAGCACATTGAAATAAAATTTCATTTCATCCGAGAAAAATTTGCGGAGGGTATTTTTGAACTTTCATATGTTCCAACTGAAGACCAGATTGCAGACATATTCACCAAGCCCCTGGCAAAAGCTAGATTTGAATTATTAAAAGATAAAATGGGAATTTTAAGCAAATAAGAAAATAATTATACATAATATCTAATTTGAGTTTATATAAAGTTTGATTATTTGATAAATGCAGATAAAAGTGGGAGTGTTGAAGATTATTTATCAGCATTTCCTATTCACAATATTGTTAGTCACTGTTTAATAATCCCCAACTGCAGTTCTTTTGAGTCACTGTAGTCGTGCATTTCCTTTCGTTGACATTCATGTTGAAATTTACGTTATAACTGAACTGAATTACATATTTACCTATCAATAACCGATCTTTTGTTACATATCAAACATATTATCACTCGTTAAGTTGACTTCATAAAGAGCGTTTCTATTCATAGAAACAGTTCGATAAGAAAATCTGTTACTAGAGGGAGGGGTTATCTCTCCCCTCCTCTGGGTGCTGGTCATAGATGACATACTTAAAGAATTAAGCAATGCAGGTTTCAAAGTAATCGCAAATGCTGATGACGTAGTCATCATTGTTCAAGGAAAATTCCTGAACACGATGAGTGAACTTATGGAAACAGCCCTCAATAGGCTTAGATTATGGGCTGAAGGGTGTGGACTACGAGTCAACCCGGAGAAAACCGAACTTGTACTATTTAGTACAAAATACAAGATACCACCCTTCAACCTGCCCAGACTTGATGGAGTGGAGCTCTCTCTCTCGGAGAGCGCAAAATATTTTGGCACGGTATTAGACAGGAAACTAAATTGGAAACTTAACGTACAGGAAAGAGTCCGCAAGGCATGAAGACGTCAATCTTATATTGGCTATACAAAATGTTAGTAAGACCCATAATTACATATGGGGTTCTTGTCTGGTGGAAAGCCACAAACAAGAAGTATGTACGGGATATGTTGACCAGGGTACAAAGAACAGCCTGCATTGCCGTTACAGGTGCTTTACGTACCACACCAACGGCTGCACTGGAGGCGGGTCCATTCATAGACCCGGTTAAGCGCGCCTTGTAATACTTTGTTTGTTTCTTTGGTCGTTGTACCCACTGCTAGTATAGCAGTGTCATCGGCAAAAGTAGCTACGGTAGTACCTTCTATTTGCGGAATATCACGCGTTCGGGGAGAACCTGTCTTAATTTGCACTTGAGGCCTTCATGCCAAACCTTATCAAATGCTTGCGAGACGTCCAAGAATACGGCAGAGCAAATTTTATTTTCTTCTAGAGCTTTCTCTATTACGTCAGTTGTCCGATGAACTTGATCGATTGTCGAATGTAATGTTTGTACTTACAATAGCCCTAAGTGCCCTAAGCTATATTAGCGTAGCACGCTATATTGCTGTACAAAGCGCAGCTCGCTTAATTCGTATGGCAAAATTGCCGCAGTGATATTGACTAGTCAAGAGGTTGATCAAGACTTGGTGTTTATTGATAATTTTCGTTTCTATTTATACAAAATTCTTCTTTGTAGCTATACTCATTCTAAGCATAGAATGTCGAAATCAAAAATACTATAATGTAATAATTTGATCCCTTTGATCTATATATTGTATTGGGAGCAATGGACAAAGTGTAAACAATAACAAACACATTGCACCTCTACGTAGCATGAATCACTGTCGATACCGCTCGAATGCCACTTGACACTTTCTGGTATCTGGGGCGATACAATGTTACGTAGTGGGCTTTCGTACTTTGTGTGCCTGCATTGAGTCACACCACATCCTACCCCCAAAAATTTTATGATATTTGTTTACATTTCTTAAAATTTAAATAAATGTCATTTGCATGATGATGTATCTATCATAATACAACTATTAGGACCATTTTGTGCTATAATTTTGTGCTATAATTTCATACGGACCTTTAAATGGTTTGTCAATTTTTTTCTTATTCTGAGTTCTTAGAAATACCTTATCGCCTACTTTAAAATTGGATTTGTTAACATTATTTTGTTTGATAACTCTTTTATTCTTATCTTCTAACAAATTATGCTTAGCTTGATTATGCGAATATCTTAATTTGCATTTCAATTCATTCAAATAATTATCTAAATCATATATTTTTTTCTTTATTTGTTAATATTTCACATGGTAAAGTGCTTAGCTTACCAAAAACTAATTCGAAAGGTGAATATAAAGTACTACTATGAGGTAGTGAATTATAACAATATGTATAGTATGGTAACCATTCATCCCAACTATCCTTATCTCCTATCGTCATTAGATAATCATTAAGAACCCTATGATTTCTTTCTAAAGATCCTAACGTTTCATGATGATATGGGGTTGATACTATCTTTTCTATGTTTAATAACTTACAAATATTTTTTAGTAGTTCGTTCGTAAATTCTGTTCCTTTATCAGTTTTAAGCCTTCTAAAACATCCATACTTTAGTATGAATTTCTCTACTATTGTCTTTGCGATAGTGACGGCATCTTTTGTTTCTACTGGGAGTGCCTCCACAAATTTTGTTATATATCTAAATCCTTTTGATGGTCTCAGAGGTCCTACCGTATCTATTGAAATGGTTTCAAATGAGGTACTTGGCGTGTCTGTTATGACAAAATTTTCTTTGGTATACCTTGTTATCTTAACTTGATTGCAATTTTCACATTTGTTAATGAACGCTTTTACCATTCTATTCATGTTCTTCCATACATATTTTTGCTTTAACTTGTTGATGCATCTTCTAATACCGCAATGTCCTCCTATTTTTGAGCTATGATATTCTTCAATTAACCTGTGCTTTTCTTTTTCATCTGTTACTTTCTTCGGAGGTTCATATATCAATATATCCAAACATTCTCCAATGTTTTTCTTCTCTTGCAGCTTATTAAATATCTTTTTAAATTCTTGTACGTACATATTTTTAAATATCAAACTATTTCTTGCTAGTGCTAGTCTATTAACACCTGCATTGTTCATCCTGAATATTAGCTTCTTCAAAATCAATTTTAACTCTGATAGAGAATTATCGCTACATTCTACAACTGCAGTGTTTGCTGCTATCATTATATTACTTCGTTGGTTACCCTTTTCATTTCTTTTCATTTCTTTGAATTCAATCTTCTTCATCCGCCTTATGTCCGATATTGATGTACAGTCCCATATGTGAAGGTGATCAATCCCCGCATTTGGGTCTAAGGCTCTCGCACAGTTTTCAGTTGTTCTTGATGTTTCTATCTGCTCAGTTTTCTTTTTCATTGCTCTTGTTACTACATCTACATTGTGTCTTGGTATCATTTCTTTTAGTTTCTCCGAGTTTATTTGTATTCTCGAGAGTGCATCTGCATTTGTGTTCATTTTTCCTTGTTTAAACACAATCTCATAGTCGTAATCCATTAGATCTACGCGTATTCTGGTTAATTTTGATGATGGATTTTTGTGTGAAAATAGGCTTACTAGTGGTCTATGGTCTGTGTATACTATGAATTTTCTTCCAAACAAGTATGGTCTAAAATAGTTTATTCCCCAATGAATTGCTAATAGTTCTTTTTCTATTATGGGTTTATTTATCTCATATTTGTTGAGGGATTTGCTTGCATATGCTATTGGCTTATTCTTTCCAATTTCTCCTTGTGACAGCACAGCTCCTAGCGCAAAGTTAGAGGCATCTGTTGTTAGAATAAAGGGTTTTGAGAAATCTGGATAGCTTAGCACTGGGGGTGACATTAACTTCTGTTTCATTATTCTGAATGCAGTGGCGCACTCTTCTGTCCAAGTGAATAGTTGTTTCTTCTTAAGTAACTGATTCAGAGGTCTCGCTATGTCTGCAAAATCTTGAATGAACTTTCTGTAGTAATTGCAAAATGCTACGAATCGTCTCACGTCGTCTGCATTCTTTGGTTCTGGGTATTTTTCTATCACTTTGTATTTTTCTGGATCTGTAGTGACTCCTTCTGCTGTTATTAAATGACCAAGATATGTGACTTCTGGTTTCAAAAATTCGCATTTACCAAGATTCAGCTTTAGATTGTATTTGCGGAGTCTCTTCAGTACACTGATTAGGTTATCATTGTGTTCTCTAATGTTTGAACCATATATTATAATATCATCCACGTATAAAAATGCTGCTGCTTGTAGTCCACTTAAAGCTATTGACGCCATTCTCTGAAAACTATTTGTTGATATTTTTAAGCCAAAGGGTAGTCTTTTGAATTGGTAATGACCTTCATTTGTTGAAAATGCTGTCATTGGTCTAGAGTATTTATTTAGTGGAATTTGATGAAATGAACTTGTCATGTCAAGGGTAGGAAAATATTTCGTATTACCTATTTTGTCTAATACATCTTCTAACCTCGTAAGTGGAAATTTGTCATCTACAACCTTTTTGTTTAATGATCTGAAGTCTACAACTAGTCTCCATTTCGTTTGTCCGTTTAGACTCTTTTTTGGCACTATAAGTAATGGTGAATTGTATGGACTGACTGATTCTTCAATTATATCGTTCTCTAGTAGTTCAGAAACTTGCTTTTGTATTTCATCCAATTGAGCATGTGGTAGTCTATAGTTTTTAATGTATACTGGATTTTTATCTGTTACAGCGATGTGTTGTTCGTAAAAATTGTTTGTGGTTAGTTTTTCATTTTCATCATGAAAGACATCTTGAAATTCTTCACAAATGCTCACAATTGATTGTACTGCAGCTTCGTTTAAGTTGTTGATTTTAATTTCCTCAATTAAACGATTGAACTTCTGTTTGTTCTTGCATTTTGTATTATTTGACAATATTCTATAGTTGTTTAATGGTTCAACTCCAACCATAGTGTCTTCTATTATTTCTTCACTATCTTTAGTATTGAGTATCTTGATGTGTTTTATTCCTTTTGCTGGTAATATTGAATTGGCTATAAAAATTCCTTTTTTGACTTCTTTTCCAATTAGAACACAGTCTTCATTCAAATTCAAGTCTATGCTTCTTATTATTTCCGATCTTGGTGGAATTGTTAATTTTCCGATATTTCTCATTGACATGTTTAAAGGCAGAATTATTTCTTCATCTTGCACTAATATACTAAGTACGCAAGTTTCATAGTCTATCTTGCAATAGTACTTCTTAAGGAAATTTCTTCCAAGTATTCCATCAGTTGTAATATTTACTTCTTCATTAACCACGTGAAATTGATGTTCTATATTTGCTTCACCTAACTCAAGCTCTAGATTTGATACACCTTTAGAAAATATTGTTTTGTTAGTTATGCCATTTATTTGGCATGCTGTATTTTCATACAATTCTTTTGTCAGATGTTCTTTACAAACCGAAATATCTGCACCCGTGTCAATTAAAAATCTAAAAGTTTTTCTTAAATGTTTTATTCTTATACTAACAAAATTTGTGTCATCGTTCCCATAGAAATTTAATATCTCCTTTGGTTCCTTTGGTTCCCTTGGTTCCTTTGGTTCCCCCGATTCTGTTGATCGGGGATACCTCTGTTTTCCGACCTTGTGTTGTTATGGTATCCTCTTGCAACACCTCTACCTCTAGCACTACCTCTGTTGATGATGTTATTCCTTTCATAATCATTGTTATGACTATTATTATTATATCTGGGATTGTAATTGTTGTGTTTATAAGGATATCTTCCCCTATTATTGGTTCTGAAGTTCATTATATTGTTTTGTCTGTATGAAGCTTCAACTTCAGTAGCTATCTTTACAGCTTCATTGAATGTTGTAACTCTTGATGCCTGCACTACCTGTCTACTAGCTTCATTTAATCCATTTTTAAAAGCGTTAAGTCCTAACTGATCATTTAGACTTATTATTAGCTTTTTGTTGACTTCGCCTTGTTCAGCTATTTGTATTTCATTTAACTGAGATACTAGTGACTCTATTTTATCTGCGAATCTGTTTACATCTTGGGTACCTTGTTGTAGCCTAGCTAAGTCATTATGTATTTTTAGAGGGTTGGTTTTTGACTTGTACAGCTCAGTTAAGACCCTTTTAAAGTCTGTTAACTTTTCTGGTTGGTCTGCTAGCGTGAGTAACTTGTTTCTTACCTTGTCGGATACTTTTGTTGCTATTATAAATTTTATTAATTTTTTCTTTTCAATATCTTCGCCTAATGTGTCATGATAAAATTCAATGAGTCCTAAGAAGTTTGACAATTGTTTTGACTCCCCATCAAATTCTGTTATGAGCTTTGCAGCTACCAATACTTCAAACTTTGCCATGTTGATTTTTTCTATTTTCTTAGTTTTTTCTTTTAATAATTCTAATATTTGCTTCTCTACTTTTTTAAAGTATATTCTTATTTCTTCTATTTCTTCTTCGTCTGTTATTTTTAATAATATTTCTTGCCATAGTGTGCTTATTTCTAGTTTTGTTTTTGTAATATACTCTTGAGTGTATTCTCTATTCGGTGCTTTCTTTAAGTTACTTAATTTCTTTAATAATTCTTTTAAACTGTCCATAACCTGTTTTAATACGTTATAAAATATATAATATAATATGTTTTATTTTAAAAATAATTTATTCTGTTTCTTATTATTTGTTTTTTTACATATTTCTTATAAAATGAATGGATCTTAGCTAATAATAATATTATTATAATTATTAATGTTATAATATTTATATTCGTTTCATTAATACTCATTTGTCCGGATGCGTTAACGTTGTTCACTACTTCTTCTTTTGACTCCTGGCTTCCCATAGTTGTTTTAGATTTTTTACCAGTTGTCTTTTGAGTTCTGCGTCTTTAGTAATTGGTATTACTTTGTGTAGTTCGGCACGTTGTTGTCTTAGACGAACTTGTTGGCCGCCTCTTTTTCTTCTTTTTGGTTGTTCCGCCTCTTTTTCTTCCAGTGGTTTTTGTAAAGTTTGTTGGCGCTGTTTCCGGAGTTCCTGTCTTTGCTTATACTGCTCTATCGTCAGAGCCCTTGGTCCCGCTGATTTTGGTGTTGGGACGTACTTGGGTATAAGTTCCTCCTCGCTTGGGCCTCCTTTTGGTACGTATTGTTCATTTAGTTCTTTGAACAATTGGTCCAGATCTTCCTTGTTGTAAGTCATCAGAGGACTTGTTTCTCACTTCTCCGCTGTTTTTACTGCGAAGATGGCAGGATCGCCATGTAATGTTTGTACTTACAATAGCCCTAAGTGCCCTAAGCTATATTAGCGTAGCACGCTATATTGCTGTACAAAGCGCAGCTCGCTTAATTCGTATGGCAAAATTGCCGCAGTGATATTGACTAGTCAAGAGGTTGATCAAGACTTGTTGTTTATTGATAATTTTCGTTTCTATTTATACAAAATTCTTCTTTGTAGCTATACTCATTCTAAGCATAGAATGTCGAAATCAAAAATACTATAATGTAATAATTTGATCCCTTTGATCTATATATTGTATTGGGAGCAATGGACAAAGTGTAAACAATAACAAACACATTGCACCTCTACGTAGCATGAATCACTGTCGATACCGCTCGAATGCCACTTGACACTTTCTGGTATCTGGGGCGATACAATGTTACGTAGTGGGCTTTCGTACTTTGTGTGCCTGCATTGAGTCACACCACACGAATGTTTGCTTCTAAATCCGAACTGGTGGTCGGGTATAAGACGGTTTTCTTCTATAATTGGTTGTAAGCGTCTGAGTAATATCCTCTCAAAAACTTTGGAAATAATTGGAAGAAGCGAGATGGGTCTATAAGACTTTTTTTCATTCGGTGGTTTGCCTGGTTTTAGAACCATTATGACTTCCGCGATTTTCCATTGACTCGGGATGTATTGTAGTCTGATCGCGGCGTTTATAATGTGGAGAAGCTTAGTTAATGCTTTCCGAGGTAGCATTTTTAGGAGTTCACCCGTGATCAGATCATAATTTACGAGACAGTAGACGGTAACTTTCGGGGTCCTTGACGTTGACTTCCCACGCATTGTTTCTAAGTGACGTTACTTTGTAGTCTGTAGGCAACAAATTCTTTAACATGGTATGCAACTTGTTATAGTCCGCTATACCGATTACATTAATTGGCGGTGGTGGCCGTTGTTTTGGTTGTATGATTTTAATATTTGATATTTTCTCCCGATTCATTATTTCAGGAGAGGATACAGCTTTCCTTTTTTTGCCCTGCCCGATCTTTTTTTTAGCAACCAATCTGTTTCGTGACGAAGTTCTTCTTCATCCGTTTGGTAGTCAGTTTTTTTGGGATTGCTAGAGTTAGGGTTGGACTCATCCCGTACTTTCGTTGAGTTCTTAATAGCCATATTTTCGGCTTTAAGATGACTAATTTCTTTCCGAAGCTCGTCGCATAGCCGTTCTTTAAGGCTTTTATTTTGCACTGGGTCTCTATCTTCTGGAGTAGGCACTTTTGTTGCCGTAGAGCTCCTAGAGACGCACGGATAAGTTTGAGATGCCGATGGTGGTGATCTCGTTACCCTTCGGCTTTTTCCGAAAGGGTTACCTGAACGCAATAAATGGCTCTCCCCAGAATCCGTAGAGCCGACCTCCGAAGAGAGTGGATTTTCCAGTAAAGCTGGAGTACCACCTGGGGTATTATTTCCTCTAGTTTTGTTCATTGCATTAGTTTCATAAAATAACTTTTTTGTAGAAAGTTAAGGAAAACTATTCTTTGGTGATTTTAGCCGCCCCTCTGGAGTCAGACGCTGACCGGTGTGCCGCACAATATGCATCAGACGCTCCTGGATTTAAGCTTTAGTTTCATCTTACAGCTATGAACTTACTGCCAAGGGTGGCCCTACCAGGAGTACAAAACTCCAGACAGTATCGCTCATACCGTCATTAAGACTACTTCTTCAGCTGGATTTTAGTCGCCTTCTACAACAGGCATGCCTTACCTCAGTCTTCTTTTTGATGTGTAAACATCTAAGCGCGCGTTGTTGGAGTCTGATGGAGTAATTCCACACATTTAACTTGCGGGGACGGAAACTGCGTCCCGGTGTTTTCTAATTGCATACGTTTTTATCATTGCATACATTTATGAGCTGGGGCATATTAATTTTAGCTTTTTGTTGATGTGAAATAAAGCATGTTTTTCATATATGATGGTCTCACATTTCTTCCCTGTGACGGGCATCTCGAGTGCCAAATCTTTCGTGAATTACCAGGCACGCAGAAATCACAGCTGGACAACAACTAACAAAAATGTCGTAGACTAGCACCTCTACAATATGCAATGCAAGCCGAATGAAATAAGATAAATTTAATCTTCAAATTAACTCCAATCGGAAAATTTCAACAACACGATATGGAACAACCATCGATGTTGTCGTCCAGCGTAATCTAGATAGATTACAGTCTCGAATGTACATATCTTACTTCAGCTACCACAATCTGATTGTATCTATTCTACCGAAACTAGCACAGAACTAATAAATTATTGTTATTTCATAATATATCAAGAATACGGTTATTACAACTCCCTCTTTTCTCAATGACGTGTATCAAGCCACACACATACCGCACGCACGGTGTTTACACATATATTTCGGGACTGTTGGATACAGTCGCACTTTTTTTTTTCTTACCATCAATATCCTGCTCCTTAAAATGTAGTGCCTGAAATTATAAATCATAAAATTTTGTATAAGTAAATTACTTAAGACATAATAAAAAGAATTAGTTCGAGAAACTTAAAATCACCATACCGCAACATACTAAATTGGTTCAACCTAACATTCATATGTGCATAAAATAAAAATGAACAAGAACCTAATTGTTTTTTGCCTTACTTTCTTAGCTTTTTAGCTTTTACAGTTCGTAAAAGTATAGAAACGAGCTGTGGACAAATAGCTGTTGCAGCAGTATACTTCTCTCACGAAAAAGTTTTCGGGCTATACAACCTGCACAACCCTAAAAATTGGGCTATCATATCGAACGCAAAATATGCTGCCCTGGTCTGTCAGTTTTTGAAATTGAAAAATACTTATTTTTTGGTGAACGAAGTATGAAGATGATGACACTTCTTTTATTGTTAAAAATGAGTGAACTTAATTCTTAACTTGTGCTTGCCATAATGCAAACAAGTTGATATAGGCGATGAATTTAAGCTTCGATTCCAGCTTTTTCCCATTCCATTTACCTATAATAAAAAGTTTTATTCCCTTTCCCTTATGAATATCAAATTTATTGTGTTTATTTTATAACGATAATATCTCAACAAACGAATAACAGCAAGCGAAATGACAGCACTGAGTTCTTGCCCCGACAAGTTAACTGGGGTCAGTTCAGGGCACAACTAGGGTGCCCTAGAAGTAATGTCAAACACAAGGTTTCAGTACCAGGGCGAGTTGAGTGCTACATCGAACACATTAAAGTTAACCCAAAGTTTTTTTTTTTTTTATATTATCCGAGGGTAGGTGAAAATCTTCCAAAGACACTATGAGAATAGCAAGCGCGTTCTCATAGTAGTGTCAGATTTTTACTGACTAAAAACACCACCCTTCAAAGATTGTTAGATATTGCAACTAAGAAATAACTTATCAAGCAATTTTTCTCTCATTATATAAAAACTTTTGACAGGTTACTTTCCAATGAAAGATCCTGCGTGTTCCGCATATTAGACGCGGTTAATCTTATCTTGCCAAGTCGAACGGTTTCGTTCTTTGTAGTCGGCGCAATAAATTGCTCTCGTCCAAGATTTGTCGGACTGTATTGTTTATATGTCCGATTAGTCGGTTTCTATGCTTCCTCGCGAAGCTTCTAGTTTCAGCTTCGATTGTTGGAATTCCGAGATCCCTATGGATATCGTCGTTTCTAATATACCATGGTGCTTTTACAATTTTTCTTTGAGAACTTTATTTTGAAAAGTTTGTAGAATACTGACATTTCTTTTCTTGGTACAACCCCAAAGTTGTATACCGTAGGTCCACACCGGCTTTAGCACTTGCTTGTATAAAAGCAGTTTGTTCTCAGTACTGAGTTGGGAATGTTTTCCGAGTAACCAGTACATTTCTCTATATTTGATATCGAGTTCTTTACGTTTCATTTTCACGTGCGAACTCCATTTCAACTTTGCGTCGAGTGTCATTCCCAGATATTTGGCCTCGTTTGCAAAGGGTATTCGGGCCATATTTAGGAAAATTGGCAAGTCATTGGTTTTCTTATACGTTAACCCAAAGTGCACTAGTGTGCACTATCTATTGTTATGTAATTTTTCTTAAATAAAAAAATAACATGCAAATATAAGGCAACCCAAGAATTTTCTTTGCTGACGATGATTTTCAAATCATTGAATTGCGAATTTGTAACTAACTTTTTATTTGATTTCATTTATATTTTTTGCTTTTATAGCATTAAAATAGATGTATATATATAATAATATAACGGGTGATTTTTTAGCTGGTTTGGTTTTGGCAACACTCGTTTTGACAGCTGACGTGTGTTTAGTACCTTGTGTCACTGTCAAACAGCTTCAGTTTGGTTTGCAATTTAACCATGGATCGTCTTACAAATGAACAACGCTTGCAAATTATTGAATTTTACTATCAAAATTCGTGCTCGGTTCGAAATGTTCATCGCGCTTTTTTATCGAAAAATTGTGTTCAGCGATGAGGCTCATTTTTGGTTGAATGGGTACGTAAATAAGCAAAATTGCCGCATTTGGAGTGAAGATCAGCCAGAAGCATTGCAACAGCTACCAATGCATCCCGAAAAAGCCACTGTTTGGTGCGGTTTATGGGCCGGCGGCATTATTGGGCCATATTTCTTCAAAGATGATGCGAATCGCAGCGTTACTGTCAATGGTGAACGCTACCGAGCGATGATAACAAACTTTTTTTTGCCCGAAATGGAAGTTCTTGACTTGCATGATATGTGGTTTCAACAAGACGGTGCCACATGCCACACAGCACGCGAAACAATGGCGCAATTGGGAGGCGAGTTTGGTGAACAGTTAATTTCACGTTTCGGGCCGGTCAATTGGCCGCCTAGATCGTGCGATTTGACACCATTAGATTATTTTTTGTGGGGGTATGTCAAGGCTAATGTGTATAGGGACAAGCCCGCTTCGATTGACGCACTGGAAGCCAACATCCATGCATTCATTCGTGAGATACCGGCCGATATGTGTGAAAGAGTATGCCAAAATTGGACTCAGCGGATGGGCTACCTGAGACGCAGCCGCGGTCAACATTTGCATGAAATTATCTTTAAACATTAAATTGCAAGGTTCAAACTATCGATTCAAATAAATATTTCATTCATTTTTTCGAATTTTTTTTTTTTTTTTTTTTTTTAAGTTGTAAACCTCTTAAAAAATCACCCGTTATATACATAGATGTAAGAAGCAAAATAATTGAACCTTCTAATTTATGCAATAAAAGCAATTCAAAACGTGATCTTAAATGTAAATTTGTGCTTTGTTATATTTACTGATATTTGAATATTCGCGCATAGAAAATATTCACATTTTTTCAATTTGTGGTTCAACGCGTTCCTTTTCTTTTTGGTTATATATGACAATATTGAACCAGAAAGTAAGAGAACAGTGCATTGATTTTGTGCGGCGATGTCGCTAGGGAACGGTCCGAATCGGATTTGAATGTGTGAGTGAGCCGCGCGCTGTGACCAACGTGACCGTTGTGCAATAATTTGGCACTTTTTTAGTTTGAAAAGGAACTTTGCAATTTTTAGTAACACTGTGATTTTCAAATGAATTTCAGTAAAATATAACGCTGCTGTTTATCAGAACACGATTATAGTGTTACGAGAGCCAACAATTGTTAAATATTGTGCGAAAATTCTTAAATTTCAAATGACACTTTTTTCTTACACCGCTCTTTTTTTTTTTTTGCTACTTTTCAGAATATTGCAACAAACTCCCGGATTGTTAGAGAAAGGTTATAAATTTTAGTTCTAGTTTTACAATACAATATAGACTATAAATACTTGTAGATCATTCCCACACAACTTTTCTTTTATAAATTGAACCAAATCACTTTACAATAAGATGTCGTTTAGATTTACATTAGAGCTAGACACTAGACACTACTTCTATAAAACTGTAGATGCACGTTTTCAAATAAATTTTGAAATGAAAACCTTTTAGCTTTGATTTTTATTTATAAAAAGTTAATTGAATATTGTTCATAAATTATACCTATCAACTCATTTTTATATCTACTTTTAAGATCGCGTTCAATTTAGTTTTAAAAAGCCCCTAAAAAAGGGGCGATGAAAGAAAATGTGCTTTTTCTGATGCTACTACGTAAATTTAGTATTTTCTCCCAATATTTAACAAGTATTAGCCGTATTTACGCTATGAAGGGGAACCGCGTTCTTTTTTAAAAATATTCATTTTGAAATCACAGTTTTCGAAAAAAAATTTAAGTACTATTCACATGAGCGAGTTGCGAACAAATGAATTTAATTGTATTTATGAATTGAAAATTGATTTTTATACTAGCTCAATTTACAATTATTACAGCAATTGAAAATTCTTGCAGCGAACTGTCGCACTTTATTCACAATCCACATAAAACATTCGCGGATCCACAAACCTACGAATGAAAAAAATGTATCGAAGTTAACATTGAACAATGATTGAAGTGTCAAAAATATTCGCTTGTTCGCTGTTCGTTCGCCATTGGCTCTCATGCGAATAGTCCTAAAATGTGAATTTTCCAACTAATAAAAAGGAACAAAGGAATAACAAATTGTATTAGTGTCCTCGAAAAAGGTACCAAATTGTGACACAACGGTAACGCTGTTCTCATCCGACATCCTTCTCGCTACCTAAAAAGGTTGCGTCTGGGAAAGTTCGCCTGGAATTCCCAGGAACAAAGCAATATAAGGACAGGAAAAATTGGAAGTTGTCAGTTCGCGATATCACTCACACATTTATAGAATCCGCCTATACGTGAACCCTTTCCGACACCGCCATTGCGGAAAAAACCGCACAAAATCAAGGCACAGATTTATATGTAGAGTTCGGTTTGTGAACACACTCTCTACAGCTCGGAATATCAAAAATACCAAGCAAACAGAGCTTTATTTGACATTGTGTCATAAAAAAAAAACATATCCGAATTTATTTCTCTAATTTAGCTCTTTCTTCTAAAAAGGCAACAATCAAACCTTTCAGTATATTTTATAGAATCAAGTTATAGCTAATAATATTTAAAGATTCCCGGAACTCATGTTTTATCAATTTAATCTTTTTATTTTTTTCCTATTATCACAATTTTGGGTTGTTCGATTTGGCAGTAGTTGACAACATCTGGTAAAACGTCAAGTTAATCTTGTTTTTTTTTTGGTGGAAACACCTCAGGATTTAATTGTAATCTCTAACCCTAAATCTCGCGATTAGTGTCCGGTGGAAACGTAGCATAACAGTTCTTTCAGTAGATAGTTTCCAAGCCAGTTTTGAAGTACTCCTGTTAAGCCATTTCTGTCGACACATTCCAAAAGCTTTGTATGCGTAAGAGTATCGAACGCTTTGCTAAAATCGATGAATAGCACGAGGACGTGATGGCTTTTGTTTAATCCAGCATAAACTATATTGGTAAACTCCCCCAATAACTTTCCAGTACTTATATTTTTTTGAAAGCCGCACTGGTTTGGTGCTTAACCTTATGTTTGGTCAAAAATCTATTTAGCCGACTGACTATAACTTCTTCCAAGCATTTCTCAACGACTGACAAAATTGCGATTGGCCTGTCATTTTTAGTGTTATTTTTTGTCCCTCCCTTATAATTATATTGGACGAATGATTGACGTCTTCATTAGCTTTGGAACGTAACATTGATAAACACTTCGGTTGATAATGTTAGTAATTATTGGAGCAAGATACCTAGCATTTATTTTAAGATCAACCGGTTTGATGTTATCTGCTCCAGGACATTTTTTATCGTTCAATCGACAAGCATAATGTATACTTCTGACTCGGTTGCTTCTTCTAAGTAAATGATTTGTTGAATTTGCCGGCTTCCATGGTTTTATGTGTTTGTGTTGCAAACATGTACAATCTTTGACGCTTGGTTCGAAAATTGCTCTCCAAATTTATCCACAATATTGCGTAAACCTTTGTCAGAATCGGGAAAGTTGGATAGTTTCGTCTATTGTGCGCTTCTTTCTTCCGAGAAGTTCATTTACAATTCCCCATGTTTTCTTTGGATCGTTGTAAGCATTTACAAACTGTTGCTTGTAGAAATTGGCTTTTACGAGTGCAATGTTTTTATTAACAACGTTTCTGAAATTCTTATAAACGTTTTCATATGTTTTGCTCCTCGGGCTATTTTTCCATCTCCTATAAAGCTCATCTCTTCTTTTGCACATTGGAACTATTTCGGCTGTAATTCACGGCTTGTGTTTCCGAGTTCTTTTGGTTGATTTGGTTTTACTTGCTTCGGTGTATATATTATTCACTTCTCTTACAAAATCATTATAAAGTCTCTCAACATCGTTTTCTTTGAGCATATTTTGCCAGTTTGTGTGCACTATTAGCTCATTAACTTTTTGTTGATTAATGTGTTTGGTCTCGTATTTATTAGATGATTGTGTGCTATTTAGGCCTTTTGTTGCATAAAGAATGGCATAGTGATCCGAAAGATCAGTCTCAATAACAGCTGAGAATATATCTAGCTTAGTTACGCTTACGTAGATATGGCGTTTCAGTGTTATTTTTTATATCAATACACGAGGGTTGTTTGATGACGTTTCTCAATCCTTTTGAGGCCATCATCTCCACGGATTTTAAGAAAAGGGAGTTGTGCTCATCTTGGGTATTTATATTAACGTCACCTAGCAAAATATTTTTATTCTTTTCGTTGTTGATTTCATTTAACTCCTCAATGAATCTTGTAACGCTGTAACTTGGTGGTGTATAAATTGCACGTACATGTTTTGGTTCCCCTTTATTTGTAATTTCTATGTGGATGCCTTCATAATTCATTGGTTTGGTGGTATTATATTGTACTATATACTGTCTTTAATATAAATAGCGACACCTCCGCCTTTCATTGTATCACGATTTCTAAATTCCGGTTTAAATCCTTCAATATTGTAGTAATCATTTTTTTTCTTAGGTATATTAATTTCGTTCAGCACTAAAATATCTATATTACAAAGCACATCTTAATTTCCGCCATCAATGTATCCCACGTTTTTGAAATGAATCTTATGTTGAAACTAACACAACAAAAATTCATTTTTTCTAAAAATTCTTTTTCAATTCCACTAAAACCATGTATTACCCTAAAGTCGACATCAGCTTCGCTATATTGACTATATTGGTTTTCCATTTCTATTATTTGTTTATATAAATTCTTGTAGTTTTATGTTTTATCTGTATGTATGAAGATTAGTTGTTCATCTTGTTTACATCGTTGCTAGTCCCGACTCCCGATGTGTATTGTTTCGCCGTTTTCATTTTTTTTGCTAGTATTTTGCCTGTTGTCTCCCACACAAATTTCCAGTTACACTCTCTGCCTTTGTTTTTTGCTAGCCATAGAAGGTGTTTATTTGTTGGTGTAAGTTGGTTGTTGACAAACACAAATGCTTCATTTTCTGCATCAGCAGCTTGACCATTGCAATTGTTTTCCCTGACTTTCTTAAGAGAAATATTGCGAATGATTTTCGCCTTTTTAATTATGTTTATTTTGGAAGTGTGACTCGCGAACGAAACTACGATTGTTGTTTTGTTCGGATTTTTTTTGTTTGTTCTATAGACATCGCTGATATCTGAGTCGTTTATGTTATAATATATAATCAATTGTTTTACCGAGTACTTGTACGATTTCAATTAGATTTTCATTTTGTGTCGGCGGAATGTTTTTAATTTCAACGTTATTTTTTAACAATTGTTGTTCAAGTGTGTTGATTTTAGTTTCCATTAAATATATTTGTTGATCTTTTTTCGTGTTGTTTTCTTTGAGTTATTTTATTTCGTTTGAAAGTTTCTGCAGTGCCTCATTGTTTGATGTCATGTGTTGTTTTATTTCTTCGTATTTGCTTGCAACAAATTCGCAACTATTACTTATATCGGATATTTCTTTTCTCATTTCATATAAAATTATCTGATAATTATTATCCTGTGAAGTTGCTGCAGCATCTAATATAGGTATTATTGCTTCTTGTTGTAAAGCATCAGGTGAACTCACACTTCTCATTCTCTTGGACACAGGTTGAGCTGGCGTCGCTTTGGGTGCGGAAAGCCCCGAGAGCTCCTTCCTGCATGCTGAGCACCTCCATTCCTCTTTCCTAACCGTTGTCATTTTCCGATAGGATTCAATTCAAATTCAAAGAAAAGGGTGAAATAAAAGTAAAACTTTAATGGATTTTACGATGGGGTTTATGCGTTTTTATTTTCACAAAGGGATAAAAGTCACTGTCTTGATTCACTGGTATTTTTTTTTTTTTATAATTGTTCGAAATTAAAATAAACGCTTTGTCACCAAATTGGGATCACTACTTGAGAGAGAGCAAAATAAACACAACCGATCACTTCAACCTTTTACTTACTTCATAAAAAAATGTTTCAAAACCTTAAAACAGTACAAATGACGAACTGGAAGAATTTTCTGTTCACAGAACAAAGGAAAACTAGGATGTCTCCTAGGTTTGCGGCATATTTTTCGTAAATATTTTGAAAAGTCAAATAACAAAATGTGTTTGCTTATTCAAACTACTGGAATAAGACGTTTTATGTACTAGAAACTACAATGGTTGGGTATTTTCCGCTTTTGAATATTATTAGCTTCGATTTCGTGAGTAAATTTTTCTTAAATAACTGAAGAAAGATTGCTCAGAATGTTTTTATTTTCTCTCAAACACTTTACATTGTTGATATTTCATAAATATTTTAAGGAAAAGTATACATTCCTAAAAAATATAGGAATGAATATAATATTTTACGAACGCTTCCACCAACTTTACTCACTGCGGAAGCCAGAGTGGAAGCAGCGGAAGTTGTGCTCTTTTCTTGAGTGTGTTGGTGAGCCGGAATTTTTTAAGTTTCGTGACATTAGTCAATACGAATTTCTAGCGCAAAAAAAGTCACAACCCCATGGTAATATAACTTGTAGTCAAGTAACGGAATATCGGCCGGAGTTGGTGATCTCAGTATTGTCTCTGGCTTCAGCCAAAAATGTGGGCTTGCCTACAAAACGGATTTGACCTTAAATGTAGCCCAGTTTTAATTCATGTATTTGTGCCATGTTAATCAAAGGGGAACACACATATTTGAAAAAAACAGCTTACACTTTCGGTTTAAATCAGATGAAAGGTAGCCTGAGGTGGATTCTCATTTCAATATCGAGTGTGGGGCTGTGTTGCAAATAATGGGTTTTCTTAGTTTCAAGTGAAACTAATTATGTAAGTGAAGTGAAATGAATGTTTAAATTGTACGATATAAAGAAATGGAATATTTTTTGAAGTCATTCCATAATGAATTTTATATACATCGAGATCATTTTTATGACATCGATATCAAACAATTTTTCGCATGTTCTTCGATTCAGCACTAAACAAAACCGACAAGCTAAATAATACAAAAATGTAAGAAAAATTACAAAAATAAAATCCTAGAACGAATTGTGGGAAGACACAATGATAAATTTGCAGTCATTCTTTTGCAACAAAACTTTCGATGCTTATTTTCTACACTCACTGTGGTATCCGTGTCTACTAAAAACTTTCCACTAGTGTTTTTGTAGCAATTGATTGTACTCTCGACAAATAATTTTCGCAAATGTAAACAATTGCGGTTAATACACATGAAAACATCGGAGCAGCGGCCTGCCAGAAGCAACCATAATGAATGTAATACTAATAATAGTACTATGCAAACAAGAAGCAATTGTTTATTTCCTTTCATAAATGCTTACAGTAATGATATTTTCCGTTGAGTATTTTATGTTCCAACAACCAACGACCATACAACGCTGGAAAATCGGTTCTAGTATGAATAAATAAAAATGAATTAAAAAAAAAAAAAAAAATCGGTTCTCGTGAGATCACCGAAATCAAGCAGAGTTGGGTGCGGTTAATACTTAGATGGGGGACCGCTTGGGAACACCGCGTGTCGTTGGCATTTCACCAGGCTAAGATGATTGCATTGTGCTGCATGAGTTAGACTACTTAGGTTAGGTTAGGTTGAAGTGGATGTCGGCAAGCCGACACACTTAGACCATTATAAGGTCCCTTGTGATACCACATGAATCTGAAATTCAATTCTTCCTACTCGTTGAACCAATTGGAGCTTCTGATGAAGCGAAGCGAAGGAGATTACGAATGTCTATGTTTTTTAGATCGTTCAGATCATTATAGTAGAACGCTCCCAAATGGAGTTTTCATCTTTGTGAGAGAGCTGGACAGGTAAAGAGGAGATGGACTATGGTTTCTTCCTCCTCCTCGTCAAGAGAGCTTCTGCAAAAATCGTTTGAAAGAACGCCAAGCCTTGTTGCATGCCTGCCTATGAGACAGTGTCCTGTAATGACACCTATCGTAGCACTGATGTGCTTCCTATCCAAAGAGATCAAGTATCTAGAACGTTTTAGATCCAGCTTTGGCCAGATCCGCTTTGTTGCTAGACATGTCGAGCCGGTTGTCCACCTAAGATTTGTTCTATTGATAGCATCCAGCTTTATTATGAGTTTGCAAGTAGCGATCGGAATACCTATGGAATCTGTAAATGGAAGAATAGGTAGTGTAGCGCCGTGTTTGGCGAGTTCATCAGCCTTACAATTACCTGGGATGTCCCTGTGCCCCGGCACCCAGCAGAGGTGAATATTGAACTGTTCTGCCATCTCTTTGAGAGACGAGCGACAGTTTTGGGCTGTTATGGAATTTGTAGAGACTGATTCCAGGCACTTGATAGCATACTTGACTATCCGAGAAGATACGGATATCTTTAGCAGATATCACGTTTTCTTTCATCCAAGATAAGACTTCTTTAATCGTCATTATTTCCGCCTGAAAAACGCTACAGTGATCAGGAAGACGGAAGGAGAGACTAAGATTTAGTCTGTCGGAGAAAACACCACCACCAACACCGTCCACAGTCTTCGAACCATCTGTGAAGAAGTGAATCGATTCATCATCCAGGAATGCTCCCTCCTCCCAGAATGATCTAGTGGGAATGAAGACCTGGAAATTCTTATCGAACTGTAGTTCTGGTGTGGTGTAATCGATATTTCCTGGAAGGTTCTTAAAATCGTTCAGGATAGCGGCATGGCCAGTTGTTCTACTGGTCCATTGTGAGGTAGCTTTGAGGCGTACGGCTGCAGAAGCTGCCGTTTGCCTGCTGAAGATGTCAATGGGTGCCAGATGAAACAGGATGTCAAGTGCAACAGAGGGGGTAGTACGAAGAGCACCACTAATGCACAAGCAAGCCGTTCTTTGGACTTTGCTTAGCTTATCGCGATTTATCGCTTTGGACAAAGCAGTCCACCAGACAACCACACCGTACGTGAGTATCGGCTTCCAGGTTAACTTCCTATCAAAAATTAGGCCCAAGTTTCATTTGAGAATGTTAACCTAGTACCATTTATAGATGGAGGGTCAATGTGTGGAATCTTGTATTTCCTAGAAAAAAGGACAAGTTCCGTTTTGTGAGGGTTTACACCCAACCCACATTTGTTCGCCCATTTTATTAGCTTATTGAGAGCGTGTTGTAGGAGTTATTTTAGAGTATTTAGATACTTTCCTGACACAGCAATAGCAACGTCGTCCGCATAGGCAATCACATTGTGACCTCCCTCTTCCAGGCATATCAGCAGTTCATTCACCACTAAATTCCAGAGAAGGGGAGATACACACCACCTTGCGGGGTTCCTCTGCTGACAGATCTTCTGGTAGATATCTCCCCCAGACTTGAGTTGATAATTCGGCTATTGAGCATCAAATTAATCAGCTCGCTAAGTGAGGCATCCACGTTCAGAGCTGCCAGTTCACCAGCGATCGCAGATGAGTCGACGATGTTGAAAGCGCCTTCTATGTCTAGGAATGCAACCATTGTATACTCCTTATGGCGTAAGGACTCTTCTATAGAGCGTGTTAGCGCGTGTAGAGCCGTTTCCACTGATTTTCCCTTATAATAGGCATGTTGCGCCGTTGACAGAAGTCTTTTGTCAATGCTTTTGCGTAGATGGATTTCAATCAGTCGTTCTAAAGTTTTTAGAAGAAATGATGAAAGACTAATAGGTCTGAGATCTTTTGGACTTACATGAGAGCACTTGCCTGCTTTGGGTATGAAAAACACTTTCACTTCTCTCCATAGCAATGGGATGTACACCAGCTCCAAACAGCCTCTTAGGATTATCATTAGCACTGGCAAGATGATATCCGAGGTGTTTTGTAGCTCGGCTGGTATTATGCCGTCTGGTCCCGAGGATTTGTATGGTTTGAAGCTATGTAGCGCCCAAAGCACTCTGTCTCTAGTAATCAGACCATGTAGGTTGGTAGATTGCAGGTTTGATCTGTTTGGATCTTTGTGGGCAATAATATTTGAGCTGCCTGGGAAGTGGGTGTCAAGCAGCAGATTAAGCGATTCCTCGCTAGAAGTAGTCCAAGAGCCATCTGTTTTTTTCAGACAACTTGGCATTGTTGGGTTTGTCGAGAGTATCTTTCTTAGCCTTGATGCCTCGGAGGATTCCTCTATCTTACCACAGAAGAGTCTCCAAGATACTCGCTTGGCTTTTCTAAGTTGTTTCTTATATGTCTTGAGGGCTTCCTTGTAGGAATCCCAGTCGATCACTTTCCGTGTGTTTTTGGCACGATTGAAAAGATTTATGCAGTTTGACTTGCTCAGGCCTAAATCTGAAGTCCACCAATGCGGCTTTTTCTTTCCCCTTGGCAAAATAAGAGGACATGAGGAGGACATCGCATTGTTTAGAGCCAACGTAAGATTCTTGATCTTAAGATCAAGCTCATTGGCGTAACAGGGGGGAATTAAAAGCTCTGGGGTAATAGATTGTTCCAGAGTATCAATTTGTTTTCCTATGATTTCTGAAAGGAAGTTGGCAAGGAGGTTCATCGGTTAAGTTAATTTGAATATACCGATGATCTGAAAAGGAGTGCTCAGCTGATACGTTCCACTTGGTAATCAACTGGCTAACGGTGTCAGAGACAAGAGTGATGTCTAAAACTTCCTGTCGGTTTTTTGTTACAAAAGTAGGTTCGTTTCCTACATTGCTTATGATAAGGTTTTTTTTTCAAAATGTAATCAAAAAGTAACTCACCTCTATCGTTTATGTCCGTACTACCCCATACCGAGTGGTGAGCATTAGCATCACAGCCGATTATGAGGTTGGTTTTAGTCCTCTCTCCTTCCGCGATCACTCTCTCTAGTTTATCCCCAGGGAGAGGACCCGTGTAGTCATAGGCCAGATATGCCGATGCTATCCAGTAGGTGCTTTTAGCAGTCACTAGTCTAGCTACAGTTAAATCCGGATCGCTGAAATTAGGGAGTAAAAGTAATTTAAGGCTACGCTTCGCTAGTATACATGATCTGGGTCTACCTTTGTCAGTCATATACAGCTTTTCGTATCCAGGAGCCTCGAGTCCACGAACCACGCTGTTGTCAAACCATGGTTCCTGAATCAAGACGATGTCTTCTCCGCCCTTTGAGAGGCGAAGGATGAGGGCGCCCGAAGCCTGTATGGAGTGGTGAAGATTAATCTGCACTAACTGCAGAATTCTTGCTACAATCAGGCGGATGAACCTCCACCACGGTGTTGTTCAGTTCTTCCGCTTCTGAAGATGAACCAAGAAGTTCATCCTCACTCAGAAGAATCTTATTGAAGTCATCCATGTCCCTTTTAGGGTGATAGATTCGAAACCAAATCTGATCACACCTTTAGTCAGTGTCAAGGGAGCAAGCGACTCTTTGTTTATAACAATAAGAGCACACCTGTAGAGACCTCTTTGTTCTTCCAACTTTACAACCTTCCAGTTGCAAGTCGGGAGTGACGGATTGCTCAGTCTAATCACATCGAGAATCTCTTCACTTGAGGAGGGTTCGGCTGGGATTCAGGTACGAGTTCTAGGTCTGCTTGGGATATCCTCCTTCGCAACGACATCGAGTTTCGCACCTGGCCAAACTTCTCCCAGTCTGCTTATAGCAAACTTGTAGAGATCGCAGGATCTCTGATCGTCGCAGGTGATTAGCTTCACATGGCCCTGATGCCATCCACCATCGCAAGTAATGGGAGGTGGTCCCGGGTTGTCCCTCATGACGCTCAAGAAGCTGCCTGAAAGCTTCGTCTTGACCACCTGCCACCGTTCAGGAGAGATCGTGCCATCATCGTCACTACGATCGATTACAGCGATCACTATTTTATTTTTAAGAACGTCACTAAACGAATTTTGAGACGTGACGTTGGGTGACCTATTGGGGGCGACGGTGCTATGCACCTTAGGTCTTTTGGGAGCCGGAGCGGTCCCCTCCAACGATCTCTGGCGCTTAGACGTAGAGTCCTTGCTGGTCGTTTGTGGTTCGCTCTTTAGGAATTTTTCCGTCCATTCGATTTTGCTGTTTTGCTCGACAGTCCTATCAGCCTTCAAAGTTTCTCCGAAGACCATTAGGATGTGAGCAGCGTAACGGCGTTTGTTGTGCGTCCTTTTAGAGGGAGTACGATGCCGCCCTGTCTCACTGGGAGACGCTTGAGCGGTCATGACTCCCTTAGCGCTGGTAGCTGGTTGCACTACTTGCTCTGAGGGTCAGGTGAAGGGAAGAAATATCCTTGCACTGGACAATCAGACGGTGATCAGACGCATGAAGCAAACATTACAACATCATTGGCACTGGGATTGGCTGGCAGAAGAATGAATATCTTGGGACATCATTGGGTGGACCCCCAGTCGATAAAACAGATTTTCACATAAAAAACAGATGCTAGCGGTAACACTAGGAATCGAACCCAGGGAAGAACTCTGGAGAAATTCAGAGAGTCTATCTGGGTCATACAAAAGTAAGTCGAGAGCGGACGTGTTTTTTTTTTCATAGTATTGTGGGGTGCGCACTTTTGTCTTAATTAACGTTATTTTCTACCTTGTCATATAAATACAAATCATGTATTGTCTAATTTGCAGTGAAAAGATAGAACGGAGTAGTCAATCCAAAATTACTTGCTAGCATTGTTCTTGCATTTTTCATTGTTCTTGTGTTAATATTGAATCATCCGATATAGAATACATGACCGCAAACAATGTAAAATATCAATGCGATCAATTGCAGGTGGAGACACCGTGTGAAGCACATCCAGCCAACAACTCTGGACCGAACCGTTGATATATATGCAAATAAACAAACAGCTGTACTAACGTCAAATTTACCACCACAATTGTCGCAGTTCAATGATACGATTACCTACCCGTAAGTTACTTTATGAGGAAATAATAATAAGCGCCAACACAACAATTTGCGAACTCCGTTCACAGGCGGGGAGAATGTTTAGAGATTATTATTTTGAAACTCACTCAATTAGAATAATCAATTGTATGTATGTATCGTTGTATGTAAACGCTTTTTAAGTCCAAAGTCACAAATGTCAAACGTCATGTCAAGTTTGTTGCTATACCTCAATAAAACCGAACACATTTTTGTAACGTTTTAAAAAAAAAGGGTCGTCTTAATTTACTGAAATAACGTTTTTTCCAGTATTTTAAAATTCAACACATAAACAGTCACAGCCGTATTTATTAGATTCCCTTACGACGCCTCTACGATGTTGTTTAGTTAAACATCGCGTAAAGATTTACGCAGCCTCTACGTGACTTTTCTGAAATTGTGATTTATAAACATTTTCCCGTGGTAATTTTACTAAACGAGGTTTGTGTCTAAATAGGTAAGAATTTCGAAAACAAAGAAATCTATTACCTTTTTGCCCTGAAACCGACATCAGCTCTGATTAGCTTTGTAAATGAAATCATTTTACACAATAAAAAGTCAAATTATCTTAAACAATTCCGAAAAGTCTTCGAAGGTACTGCTGAAATATCAAACTGCAATCATATATCTTAGATATATAGATTCTATGTGTCTTCCTATATCCATATTGATTCCTATTTCTATTCTACCAACCACCGCCAAATCCAATGCCAGACCACTTGTAGACATATTCACACACATCCTAAGACATTCCCCACAAGCAACAAAACTGAAGTAGAAGAAATAATATCACAAATGCACAATATTTTATATATTTGTATTTATTAAATATAATTTCAATCTTATAATTGCATATGCAAACGAAATTCGTTTGACAGACATGCACAGCATGCGAAATGAACGAACAACCAAAAATTAATTTCACTTTTTGGTTTTGTTTACAATTCGACGACGACCAAATGACATTTGATGCAAAAACACATTTACGTAAGCTCTACGCAGCCTCTAAACGCAAATTTTCGCGTTTAACTTACGCAGCCTTAAAGCAACGTTGCTTAAGTTCGAAAAATCTTTATAAATAACATTTTCCTGCGTAAGGGCATTTTAGAGGGTGCGTAGAGATAAGCAGACTCTACGTTGAGTTTATAAATACGGCTGTCAATTTCTCACTACACTACAAACCCTAAAAGAGGAAAATGTCGAACTGAGGCGAAAGGTAAATGGTCTAGAGAGCAAATTAAATTGAAGAGATCAGAAGCAAATTGAAAATGCAATTGAGATTGTGGGTGTGAAAAAGGTAAACAACTTCAATGCAGCAACATGCGTAGAAACAATTCTGAATGTTAATGTCTCCGCCGATGAAATTCAAAATGTTTATGTAAAACCAGTCAGAAAATCTAGTTCGAATGTGGAAGGAAACATTGTTTTCGTTTAACTCTATTCACGTGCTGTCAAGGAGAAGAAAATACTGAGGAAAAAAACAGAGAGGGCAAATCTAAATGCATCCATATTTGGCGGAAACAAAAGGAATAGGATTTTTATTAATGATTCTTTTACTAAATACCCTAGAGCTTTATATAATGCAGCTAAAAAGATTAAGAAAGAGAATAATTTTAAGTACATTGTGGTTTAAGAATTCTCAAATTGTATTAAGAAAGGTTGATAATGGTGAGGTTATTGTTATAAGATCTTTTGATGACTTAAGTAAAATGCAAAATAAAAGTGCTATGTTAAACTCATTTAATAATATTGATCTTATAAGCAACAATCCCACCATACCAACCATACGTAGCAATTGCGAAAGCATTTTTAAATCTGACTCTGATGATCTGAAATCTGTTTATGTTGTACATCAAAATATTCGTACTTTGATTTATTGGCTAGTAATATTGATAGTTTTGTTTTTTAGATTTAATTTTTATTTCTGAAATTTGGATATTTTCATCTGAAGTCGATGACTATAGCTTGCCAAACTATGATTTTCATGCCAATCCTAATGATTCGTATTATGCGGAGTGGGAGTTTTTGTGCGTGATTTGTACAACTATAAATTTAAAACCTATAGTCTGTCAAGTGCGGATATTATAAAAATATCTTTTCCCTTATGTGATGAAGTGTTTACTTTCATTTGTGTGTATAGACTTCACTCTAAGCCAGTTAAGGTGTTTATTAATGAATTTTCTGTAAAAAAGCAGATACCTGTCTTGATCACCTTTTTGGACGTCTCTCAAAAATTCCTCTTAATGATTGTGCTGGTATTGTCTTCGATCTGCATATTTCAGATTATTGCAAGACAGGTATAGCGTTTAGTACTTTAAAAAATAAGGAACAAAATAAATGTATTCCTGAATGTGAGGTTGCTAAGATTGATTTCAACAAATTAAATTTCGAATTGCTTTATGATGAATGGGAGGAAGTATATGCTGAACAGAATCCTTCTTGTGCTTACGACGTATTTTTAAAGATTTTAAAGAATCGGATCAGCAGTTCAACAACGTAGTGTTTGTAAGAAACAATCTGAAAGAAGATTAAAACCTTGGATTAACAGCATTCTGCTTAGAAAAATTAGGTTCAAACATAAACTAGGAAAAAAATGTCAAAAACATCCATTTAACACAAACTTGAAATGCCGCTTTAAAAGTTTTTGTCGAAAAGTTAATAAAGAAATTCGATTAAGTCGTGACAATTATTATCATAACAAGATAAGTAAATCTAGAGTAGAGGTAACCTTAAAGAAGAATGGAATGTAATAAACAGTATTGTAAATAGAAAAGTTAAAAGCCAATCCAATGCAATAGTACTTCAAAACGATAACACGGATATTCCTGATCCTAGAGACGTAGCTACTGTATTCAATACTTACTTTACTACAGTCGGAGTAAATTCATTTCCAAGCGACTTATCTTTGCCTTGTTTCTGTTGTACTAGCTATGGACTTCAGTAGAAACAGTTTCTATTTTGAACCTATCTCCGGTTTGGAAATCTGGAGAACTATAAATCCCCCTAAAAATACTCACTCTTGTGGAAATGATGGTATCTCGAACATCATGCTGCGAAAAATCGCGCTAAATATAGTAGATGTTTTAGTACATATATTCCGGCTATGCTTCAAAGGGCTCCAGGTATAGTTATGAACATGATCGGAAATTTTTTTACACACTGCCTGCGATTAGGCTATGTACCCAGGGCATGGAGAGAAGTACGAGTGGTATTTATACCCAAAGCGGGTAAACCAAGTCATACTTCAGCGAAAGACTTCAGACCTATTAGTCTGTCGTCATTTCTCCTCAAGACACTTGAAAGGCTTATCGATATTTATATAAAAAGCAAGTGTTGCAACGGGACTCTATGTAATGCTCAACATGCATACTTGTAAGGTAAATCGGTAGAGACGGCTCTACACGAGGTAATAGGCAAAATTGAAGGCAGCCTTCACCAGAAAGAATTTGCATTAGCTGCCTTTTTGGATATTGAGGGTGCCTTTAATAACGTCAGGAAAGATGCAATCAAAAGCGCCTTGGAAAAGATAAATGTCGAGCAACGCATAACCAATTGGCTATGCGAAATGCTCTCGACGAG
Organism: Cheilosia vernalis; assembly: GCA_949126925.1. Classification (NCBI taxonomy): domain Eukaryota; kingdom Metazoa; phylum Arthropoda; class Insecta; order Diptera; family Syrphidae; genus Cheilosia; species Cheilosia vernalis. Next base: position 52,040,936 of record OX421358.1, read on the forward strand.
AAATATCAATTCCACTCTCGTAAACAGTTCGATAAGAAAATCTGTTACTAGAGGCACCCCGCAAGGAGGGGTTATCTCTCCCCTCCTCTGGGTGCTGGTCATAGATGACATACTTAAAGAATTAAACAATGCAGGTTTCAAAGTCATCGCATATGCCGATGACGTAGTTATCATTGTTCAAGGAAAATTCCTGAACACGATGAGTGAACTTATGGAAACAGCCCTCAATAGGCTTAGATTATGGGCCGAAGGGTGTGGACTACGAGTCAACCCGGAGAAAAGCGAACTCGTACTATTTTTTTTTTTTTTTTTTTTTTTTTTTTATTTATTAAATCTACAAGCCGCTTAAAGCTAACAGATATTTCAGGTATTAAATTCAAGAAAAATAAACATACAACAGCATTGCCTTAAATTTATCTCTGGAAAGACATAAATCAATATTATAACAAGCTTCATTAAAAGACATAATCGCTCTAGACAAAGGTTCATTAGAACCGTATTTTGTTCTATGCCTGTTTTCAAAAAGAAAATGTCTAGTTCTTAGAGATCTAGCGGGTACATAGATAGGTACCATTGAAAGAAGGGGTGGACATTTAATACTATAACTTAATATATCTCTTACAAACATTACATCATGAATGGCTCGCCTCGATTTTAACGTTTTAATTCCAAGCAATTGGCATCTGGCTGAATAGTCCGGGCGGAAATTCCAACCCATTTTAGAAAAAATTATCCTTGTAAAACGCCTTTGTATCCTTTCAATGCGATCAGAGTGAGTATTATACGCGGGACTCCAAATGACATCGGCATACTCAAGGAGCGATCTTACCAAAGAGATGTACAAAGATAAAAGGGCGTATGGGTCCCTAAAATCTTTAAAATTTCTGTTTATAAATCCAATGGAAGAATTAGCTTTTAAGACAATGTAGTCAATATGATTATTTAAAGAAAATTTGGAATCGAGAATAACTCCTAAATCTTTGATTTTATCAACTCTACAAAGAAGATTGGAATCAATGACATAATCAAATTGCGAAATTGAAGCCAGTCTTGAAAATGTTATCACATTACACTTACTTATATTAAGCTTTAAGTCATTGGCGTTACACCATTCTGAAATAGAATTAAGATCCGATTGTACTAGGTTGCAGTCCTTTGGGCTTTTAATGTTTAAAAATAGTTTTAGATCATCGGCGTATAACAGACATTGGCAGTGTTTAACAGCCAATGTAATGTCATTGATAAAAATTGTGAAAAGCAATGGACCTAAATGGCTACCTTGGGGAACCCCCGAGGTACATTTAATTGACCTGGAGCAGACATTGCCTACGCGTACTTTTTGAGTTCTGTCAGTAAGATAAGATGATAACCAAGATAGAATCTTAGAGTGGAAACCAAAAAGTTCAAGCTTCTTCAATAAAGCTAAGTGATTAACAGAATCAAATGCTTTACTAAAGTCTGTATAAACTACATCAACTTGATTTTTGTTCTCAATAGCATTTATAACATACGATGAGAACAGTGTCAAGTTAGTTGTAGTAGATCTCCCAGAAACGAAACCGTGTTGAGCAACTGATAAGTGCTCTTTAGTTAAAAATTCAATTTTATTTTTGAAAATGCTTTCAAAAAACTTTGGAATCGCGGATAACTTGCAAATTCCCCTATAGTTCTCGACATTGTTTTTAGGTCCAGATTTGTGAACTGGAACGAGATAAGAAATCTTCCATTCCTGAAGGAATTTACCCTCCGAAAGAGACTGGTTAAAAATAGTGAGCAAAGGGAAACACAGAGAGTCACAACAGTCAGTAAGAATTATAGTTGGGATGCCATCAGCCCCAGCAATAGGGTTGCGCTTAAGCAACTTAAGGGCTAAAAGCACTTCATCAGTGCATAACTGAAGTAAGCCAATATCAACCTTACTTCCTATACTGTCTATAAAGTTATTATTAAAAACTGACTTAGAGTAAACCGATTCAAAGAAGTCGGAGAACAACTCAAGAGTCGATTCCAATGTAGATGACTTATTATTCTTAAGAAACATTCCATTTGCAATTCCCGCCGACTTCCTTTTAGAATTTATATATGACCAGAATGATTTACTATTGTATTTTACATTACTTTCAATATTCATGATGTAAGCCCTGTAAAGAAATTTACTAAGTGTAGAGAATTCTTTGCGTAGTCTACTAAAAACTGCATAATCTATTGCATTATTTGATTTTTTAAATTTTTTTAAAGCCTTTCTCTTTAAGTTCAATAAGTTTGAGAGCTGTCGATTATACCAAGGGGGCTTAAATAACTTTTTTTTTTGAAAACAGGGAACAAATTTCGCAAACCCTTTTTCTAAAATTTCAATGAAGCGTTTATACATAGAATCAAGCTTAAGATTTAAGAATTCATAATTCCAGTCGATACTACTGAACAAATTATTTAGTTCCAAAAAATTTGCTTTCGAAAAGTTATAACATTTTTTTTCAGTGTTCCTTTTGATACTAGAATATGTATACAAATCAATTTCAATTAAAAGTTCTTTGTGATTAATCGAATCATTTAAAAGTGAAAAAGGAACATTTGTTACATAAACTTAAAATTCTTCACAGCAAATAAAAACAAGATCTAAAATTTTATATAATGAATTTACAATGTGATTAACTTGATTAAGATTAAGCGAATAAAGAGAGTCAATAAAGAAAAATTCATAATCTCTTTTCATATTATGGGGAGTAAGCATTTTGTCGGTCTCAGACCAATTCCAAATTATATCAGTTAGGTTAAAATCTCCTAACACACAAATATTATCACAACTTGAGCATGCATTTGAAATTAAATCAATATTACTGAAATGTTTTTCATATACTTCTATGTTACTTCTTGGAGGCACATAACTTACGATAATATAAACACAATCTTGATTAACATTGTTCAATTTAACTGAAATACAGATCTGTTCGACATCAGAGGCGGGGAGGGGAAATTCATCCGAGCCAAAAGTTGAGCGAATAGCAACAATTATTCCGCCACCACGTTCAGAAGCAGTCTTACAGCGATCCACACGATACACATTATATAAGCGGTAGTCAAATATTTCAGTCGAATTTATTTTGCTATATAGCCAAGACTCGACGATGACGATGACATCATAATCAAGGTGACTAGATTTATTGAACAAATCCAACACTTTAGTTCGAATTCCACTTGCATTATGATAATAAATTTTAAGAGACGATCTCTGAACTGTATTATCATTGTAATTAGGCAGCAGTGCGTTATTATTTAAGTCAGTTCTTGGGCTTTCTCCACCACGTAGTTTTTTGATTTATACAGGAAGGGACGAATTTTTACACCAATCGGCCAGAAGGTATCATTAAATACATCTTTGGCGTATTCAACAGGGATCCCAAACTTAAAATTGACGAATTTCAGTTCACGATCGGCGTCCACAAGTTTAATTAGCTTATGACACATAATCAATGAAGAATCAATGCCAAGACCAATTGATATGAAGTTGATTATTTCCTCCGATGTGGTAGCCAACAAAAAACTACCAATATGAAACCATTTAATTTTCCTGGCAACTCTAAGATCGCCACGAGAACTAGTTCCAACAATCACATTTGAGGATTTAACCGATTGCTTGTCAGCAACAAACAAATTTTGCGGAACATTTGATACAACAGAAGCATTTGAGCAACCAGCAGCATCAGACGTCGCGGCACCAGCACCATACAATGCGAAAGCGTCCACACAGTTATCGGCATCCACGGCATCACTTTCAAGTATCACGCTGGTACACACAGCATCAGTGTTGCAATCACTACGACCAGCAACAACAATCGACGAATCATTATTGGTAACGGCAGACGAATCAATTAAATGTGTAGTCCTCACTTCCTTGATATTTCCACAAGTAGACGCGAGTAGGGGACCAACAGTATTAGAGACGGCAGCAGGAACATTATTTTTATCGACATCACAATCTTTTTCCACAGAAAAAATCTTACTCTTATCAGAGTCAGCATTACTTGGACGCAAAAGATTTGGCAATGGCGATATATTTTTTGCAGATTTTTTTTTCAATGCGCTAACAGAAGCAGTAGCAATGTCAACATTACGGCCACCAAGAGGAGAACACTTACTGTTCTTCACGGAGAGGCGTGTTACAGCGGGCGATGGTATCGCACGCTTTTCAGTGGACAGTTGTTTGGAAGGTTCATTGACCTTATCTTTCCTCTGATGACGAGTGCTAACACGAACATCTCGGCTAGCATTTAAAACATTGCAAAATACATTTGGCGATTTTTGTTTGGCAGAAACATTTAATGAGGAAACGAATTCATTTATGTCACTTATATTGGCTTGCAAATATGAGTAAAGATCGTTCATTTTCTGCAAACAAATTGATAGGGAGCTGTTAATGCACTTATTACATTTGTAGAAAATATTTAAATTTGAGTTAATCAATTCAATGTCACTATGAGGGATATTAGCACATTCACTGTGAGTGTTTAATCCACATATACCGCACGATATAAAGTCATCGTTGGTTATCAATTTTATACATTTGGCGCACATTGAATTCATTTTTTAGTACAAAATACAAGATACCACCCTTCAACCTGCCCAGACTTGATGGAGTGGAGCTCTCTCTCTCGGAGAGCGCAAAATATCTTGGCACGGTATTAGACAGGAAACTAAATTGGAAACTTAACGTACAGGAAAGAGTCCGCAAGGCTTATAATGCTCTCTTCATATGCAGGAGAACAGCAGGAAAGAAATGGGGCATGAAGCCGTCAATCTTATATTGGCTATACAAAATGTTAGTAAGACCCATAATTACATATGGGGCTCTTGTCTGGTGGAAAGCCACAAACAAGAAGTATGTACGGGATATGTTGACCAGGGTACAAAGAACAGCCTGCATTGCCGTTACAGGTGCTTTACGTACCACACCAACGGCTGCACTGGAGGCGTTTATGAATCTTTTGCCACTGGACTTACAAATAAAATCAATTGCAGGAAATAGTGCGCTACGGCTCACTAATATTGGGCTCTTTAAGAACAGTAGGATAGGACATAGCAGTATTTTGAAGGAATCATTCTCCGAAATACCGGAAAAGGCGGATGAAGATCTTGGTACACTAGATTTTGACACACCGTACCTATGATGTGTTGTACCCTGACAGAGAGGATTGGTATAGGAACTTGGTGTCGAGGGTAAATGAGACCTCGATATATACTGACGGCTCCAAAACCAGTGAGGGCACAGGGTCTGGTGTATTCTCCAACGAACTGGAGATGAGATCGATATCCAATAAGAATATCGCCATCTACATTGATAGTCAGGCTGCGCTTAAAGCGCTAGAGTCACATACCACTAAATCTGAACTAGTAACGAATTGCCGCACAATGCTCAAGGCATTATGTTCGCAGAACCGTGTCAGATTATGTTGGGTACCTGGGCATTGTAATATTGAAGGTAATGAAAAGGCCGACGCTCTGGCCAAGGAAGGAGCGGAGCTCCCACCTAACTCCATGATTGAGGGCATAAGACCACCAATGGCCGTGGTTAGAAGGTTGTTTTTGAAAAAACTTCCCATTTAGCAGCCACAAGATGGTCACAGCTAGATGGTCACAGGGTCTCAAAGGCACTCTGGCCCATTTTAAACTGGAGAAAGTCTGAAGAATTAGTCAACTTCAGTAGAACCAAACTAAGGTTAACGGTAGGAATACTCTCTGGACATTGCCTTCTAAGGAAGCATGCCATGAGACTAGGACTAGCTAGCTCGGACATATGCAGGTATTGTGAGGACCTACAAGTCACGGAAGACATCTTCCACATTTTATGTGAGTGTCAAGCAATCGCTAGGAGTAGAAGGTACCTTGGCAGGTACTTCTTTAATCACTTAGAGGAGGTTGGTTCCTCAAAAATTATTGGGACCATTATTAAATTCTGCAGGGAAATTGATTGTTTGGGCGATTTGGTTTAGGTTTTTAACCGTATCGGTTCCCTGGGGATGGCGATGGGCCCACTATGGTGCCTGGTCTTTTTGTGATGAACTCACAACCCCACTCAACCTAACCTAACCTAACCTAGTACATATATTTAATTTGAGTGTTTTGTCCGGAATATTTCCTGATCAACTAAATTGTGCTACTATAGTACCCCTATTTAAAAAGGGTAGCAAACAAGATATTAAAAACTATAGACCAATCTCTTTATTGCCCTCAATTTCAAAAATATTTGAAAAAATCATTAAAAGCAGAATCTTATTATATCTTTCTAATCGAAATTTTTTTAGTCCCTTGGCAGTTTGGGTCCCGATCAGGTTTATCGACAGAAGATGCTCTCCTGGACTTTTGCTCTTTTATACAAAGAGGTATGGATGGCAAAAAATGTTGCGGTGCGCTTTTCGTTGATATGACCAAGGCCTTTGATATGGTTAACCATAGCATTCTGTTGAGCAAGTTACATAGTTTAGGCTTTCGTGGTTCTATTTATAACTGGTTTAAATCCTTTCTAAAAGACAGAAAACAAAAAGTAAAAATAAATAATAAGCGACTTGATGGAGACAAGGTAGGTGAGCCACAAAGATCTTTTCTGGGTCCCATCCTCTTCTTGATCTATATAAATTCTTTATTTGAGCAGCCATTTGTGGAAAAATTAAAGGCATTTGCTGATGATCTTGCAATTGGATATGATTCAACAAATCGTTTTAATTTAATTGCTGACATTAATTACGATGTTCATTTGTTAAGATCATGGTTTGCTGAGCATAAACTTGTTGTTAGCAACAAAACCAAATTAATGTTCCTCAGTCTTGATACAAACGAAATGACTGATATTAATGTTTTGTTTCATTCTCCAGATTTAACAGCAATTGCTCGAGGCTTGGTTCTTTTCCTCTTATTGATGCAAATGCAATGTTTAGTTATAATTGCTTTAGTATTGAAATAGTGAAGGAGTTGAAGTATCTAGGTGTTACGATTGATCAGCATTTTAGGTGGAACTAACACATAACTAATCTAAAGCAGTACTTTCTTTCAATAATTCGTTGCTTTTACCGTCTTCGAAAATTTGTATCGAATACCATTCTAAAAACTGTTTACTACGGATTGTTTCATTCCAAATAAGAATATGGGATACCTAAACAAATTACAGCAATTGATTGTTCTTCAAAAATGTGCTGTAAGGCAAATCTGTAATTCTACACGCTTGGCTCACTCTATAGCACTATTTCGAAAAATGGGCATTTTACCAGTAAGACACCTTGATTACTTTAAGGTATTGAAGATATTTTTTATGAGTTGCGGTTATATGCATAGTCCTATACTAGACACATAACGGGTGATTTTTTAAGAGGTTTAGAACTTTTTTTAAAAAAAAAACACAAAAAATTCGAAAAAATGAATGAAATATTTATTTGAATCGATAGTTTGAACCTTGCAATTTAATGTTTAAAGATAATTTCATGCAAATGTTGACCGCGGCTGCGTCTCAGGTAGCCCATCCGCTGAGTCCAATTTTGGCATACTCTTTCACACATATCGGCCGGTATCTCACGAATGAATGCATTGATGTTGGCTTCCAGTGCGTCAATCGAAGCGGACTTGTCCCTATACACATTAGCCTTGACATACCCCCACAAAAAATAATCTAATGGTGTCAAATCGCACGATCTAGGCGGCCAATTGACCGGCCGGAAACGTGAAATTAACTGTTCACCAAACTCGCCTCGCAATTGCGCCATTGTTTCGCGTGCTGTGTGGCATGTGGCACCGTCTTGTTGAAACCACATATCATGCAAGTCAAGAACTTCCATTTCGGGCAAAAAAAAGTTTGTTATCATCGCTCGGTAGCGTTCACCATTGACAGTAACGCTGCGATTCGCATCATCTTTGAAGAAATATGGCCCAATAATGCCGCCGGCCCATAAACCGCACCAAACAGTGGCTTTTTCGGGATGCATTGGTAGCTGTTGCAATGCTTCTGGCTGATCTTCACTCCAAATGCGGCAATTTTGCTTATTTACGTACCCATTCAACCAAAAATGAGCCTCATCGCTGAACACAATTTTTCGATAAAAAAGCGCGCGATGAACATTTCGAACCGAGCACGAATTTTGATAGTAAAATTCAATAATTTGCAAGCGTTGTTCATTTGTAAGACGATCCATGGTTAAATTGCAAACCAAACTGAAGCTGTTTGACAGTGACACAAGGTACTAAACACACGTCAGCTGTCAAAACCAGTGTTGCCAAAACCAAACCAGCTAAAAAATCACCCTTTATAACTTAAGATTAAACTCCCACTCTGTTTCTACACTACCTTTCCGGACTTCACATTTTAGAAACTCCTACACTATCGTTTCGCGTTAGTTGTTTAATAATGTCCCTGAAGATATACGAAGCATTAGAATTGTACCAGTGGTCTTAAAAAGAATTAAATCGTGGCTTCTTGCTTGTGATGTTAGTGAAATTGAAGTTTTGTTGCGCTATGTCTTTTGATTTAATCTTTGTTTTGCTTTTATTCTTTCAGTCTTGCTTTGCATTTAGTATCTTAAGTTGTTTCAAATACTTTAACTTGTTTCTTCATACATCTGTAAAATTATTTTCTTGAATGTAATGTTAAATATGTTTTCTTTTCACCCCACAATTTATTATTTTATATTAAATGTAGCATTATCTCTATTTTTTCCATTTAAATACAAATGCTACAAACTATTCTCTTTAACCAAAAATGTTCAGTTAGAATAAGTTTATAAAAAATTGTTGTAAATGAGAATAATGAATAAAATTAAACTAAACTAGAGAGACGAAAAGAGACCCATCAATGGTAGTCTGATTTGAATATCTCTCGAAAATATATATATATATCAGTGGCGTCTCGTCAGGGTGTGCAAGGTCTGCATTGCACACCCTTATCTAACCAACAAAAATCACTCATCGAACACTGTGTAATAATAATAACACACATAAATATGATGTGCTCAATTACACTTTACACATCCCATAAAACCTCCATCACACAGCCTGCTATATATTCATCCTTCCTAATTTTTCTTTCAAAATTCCTTCATCGTTGAGAAACAAAAAGAAAAATAATAAACTCGCACGAAATCTCGCTGTGCACATATTCATCAAAAAAAATTCATCTAACTCCAAACTATAAACCTTCAAGCCATGATACAATAATACAAGATAGCGCAATGAGCTTTCCATTTTCGAGATGTTCTGCGCATGTACGTCATAGAAGCGCAATGAATTTGTTGACATTTGGAATTTACATCTGCTCTTATTGCGGAATTTATGTTTTGGTCACTTAAATGTTTTTAAATGTTTATTAAAGTGTGAAATATAAAAGAATCGATTCAAAAAACTTTTATTGTACATAAATGATTTGTTTTTGTGCTGTTTTCAGATTATATTATTTACCTATGTTTCCGTATTTTTCGTATGAAAAGACGTACCACATAGAAGAAAAATTGTGTCAGAGAGAATTGTGTGTAATAAACATGAAAAGTTCTAAATTGGAAGTTAAAGCAAATAAAATATTTAAAAAAAGAGTTGTTTAGTTAATATGTAAATTTTTTTATGTTTTCGTTTTCTTGTTTTTTTTTTCTTCAACTATTTGGCGATTAAGCAACCGGATGCGAAAATACATCCTTGAGCGGAAGAAAAGTTTTTTTACGTGTAAATTGCAGTTTATCTTCGCTTTATCCGATAGGTTGATCAAGTGCTGCAAATAGTTCTTTCTTATATTAAGTCCTTCGGCGTTGACAATATTGAAAACATTTTCAAGAGAGTGCATGTCTATCATCATTGCTTCCGATGGCTTTGAAAGACCACCTTCATTAAGCTGATTGACCCAAGATAATGAATTATCGTCAGTGTTCGACAACTCAGGCAGATTTTCTTTTAATCGTTGGCAAATGCACAGAGCTAAGTTCTCAAGGCCATCATATGCCGCTACCTTTAGGAGAATTTGTAGCAGGAGCATCAGCTATTGGTTCACATACGTGTAAGGTGTAATAGCAGAACAACCCCAGGTTTCAATTTTCGCCGAACGCCAATTTACCCATTTCATATTTAATATTGTTAATAAAGTCGTCTGCAACAAAATGCAAACTACAAAGTCTTGCAGTTTTTGGATTTATTGGACCTTTCCGTCTGCAGAACGATATCAATTGTTTCAAAATTAGTTTTAGTTGTATCATGCCTTCAAGCTACAAGAATTCATCCCCATCGTCAATCGTCACCCGCACGCCGTACCTGTTCTGTTTTCCTAAAGCGTCATTACATAAGTCATATAATACATGCAATACATCGAAGCTCGTGCAAAAAAAAGCAGTGCACGACAGTCGATGAACATGAATGAATGAACTAATTTTGCTTTTCGTTTAGGTAGTATAAGTGGTTACAGTTTCGTGCGGTGCTTTTGATTTTTTTTTTTCTATTTTTAATTTGAACAATGAAGTTTTTTATATTAAAAAAATATCATGAAATTTTTTTTTTATTTTAATTAAGAAAAATAAATCAGTATTTTTAAAAAATATATAATTTTCAAGAATTGCACACCCATCTAAGTAATTCACGCGACGCCACTGATATATATATATTACTAGCTGACCCGGCGAACTTCGTACCGCCCAAATTTGTTAATATAATAAAAATAATAATTCCGAGCATGCACAATGCATATGCTACTTTCTATAATTCGGTGAACTCAAATTCTTCGTTCAAAACTTATACTCATACAATAGAAATAACTAAAGTACATTAGCAATGTCGATGTGTTGAAATCAAACCGCAATAATTGACGTGTCGGCCAACCTTCCACTTTTTCACTAAAGCACCTTATGGTACACGACGTACAGAGCGGAAGGTATGCACACGCGTGAGCACGCCATATACAATTGACCATGCGAGTAAAATGGTAATTCAAGATTGGTGCAACAAATTTCCATCGAATGTCCTTGTGACTTATTAATTGTCATAGCGAAAGACGTAGGGGAAATTGAAGACGTTTAAATACGTTCTGAATAAGCGGAATTCTCACTTTCGCAGAATGCCAATGTTTGTTTTGAATTTTTCCCTCAAAAAACTCCAGGTCTTCCAATTTCACCCGGATCATACAAAGAATTAAAAAATTAAACGTTTTCCTTTCGTCTTTTCGAATCCACTAAGTTTTGAGTGTACAAATGGACGTAGTATCTTTTATTGACAATTTTAATTATACAACTTTATAAATCGCGTTTGAATTTTATTTTTATTTTTTAATTGGAGGTGCCACAATCTGTTTTCCTATCCCTCTAATCTTTTGTAAAGTGGGTCCAAAACTATCCTATCTTTTAAACTGGAACCAACCATACCCATCGGAGATCGACAACATCGCCACCTATCGGCTCCAAAAGTATTCTAACTTTTAAGTCTTGCTAAACAGTAAATGCAGGTCTACTTTGTTTGCAGTGTCCATTATTTTGTTTGGGCCCGTGTGAAATAGTGTGAGTAGAGTAATGTCCGTGCAAAGGCACCAGAAGCATTCGCACGATTACATGATTCAAAAAAATCGTTGTTATTCACTGAAGGAGCAGTCACTTGGTATTTTCAACTCCAAATACCGCCATATCACTGCCTTTATTCACATACTTGCAAATATATTTGATGATTTTCACTGAACTACAAAACTCTACATTAATATGAGCTTGGAATGTTTTGCTCAGTAGAGGTGAATATGGCACCACCCAACGATTGCCAATGTCAATGTCGATGTTGTTGATATTTTTTTATACAATGATTGTCCGCCATTATCAGAAATTTCTTTGACGAAATATTGGATAGCCGTACATTTTTTGTATTTAACGTACCTTTCACAATATTTCTCTTTTGGAATAACAGAGTAGTCGCCCTTTCAGTTGAGAGTGAACAATTTTTAATATAATGATTGACAATAGAATAAAATAATAATAAAAAATAATTTGGAAAACATAATTTATCGGCAGAGTTGATACTATAAAAAACTACAGTAATTTATACTATGTTTGAACAAACTTTTTTTTTGGGTGAGCCACCCTAAACACTTAGGGGTATAAAAATTTGTTATAAACCTATTCTCATGCCTACTGAATTTACATATAAAATTTCATCAAAATCGGTTGAGCCGTTTCGGAGGAGTATAAACACTAACGGCCATATTATTCACTCCGGGTGTAACGCAAGTTTAATATAATTTTACACCCGACCATTAATCCGCATTTATTAAACCCGACAATTTAAACCTATATCCATATTATTCACCGAAAAACATGCATTAAACCCGCTGGATTAAAGATGGATTTAAATGCGGATTTAAAATTTAATATGTTTTAAACCTGCGTAATGTCAAAATTCACATTGACATTTGTTTTTTGTTGTTTGTCACATTTTATTAGATTTTTTTTTTTTTTTGATTTGTTTTGTGCCAATAGTTGTTTTTCCATTTCCTATTAACTTTATGTAAAATAAAAGGAGTAAGACAGCGATGAATGATTAAAAAGAGATAGATTGGATATCTTTCGTACGTCTATCCCCCCGAAACGCATTTGTTTACATATATGTTTCTCTTATTTCAGCCCCCGTCTTTGAATACGCGTGACCAACAAAAAAGCATGTTGCTATTTATTTTATTTCACTTTTTTATTTCCTTCCTCCTGCGAGCTAAGAAATGTCAAAAATGTAACCTAAACAAAACCAGTGAATATTATGTTATTATATTGAGTTTTAACCCGGGTTAAAGTACTTAAACTGGTCTCCGGAGTGCGCTTTAAATCTAATCGGATTAAACGCTGTCAAGTTTAAAAAACTGGGTTAATGTTCGGGTTAAACGACTGAATATTATGGACTTGGGTTTATTTTTTGGGTTAAACTGACTTATATCCGGATGTAAACTTTAACCCGGATTAAAGGGAGTGAATAATATGGCCGTAAAACTGTGACACGAGATTTTTATACCTATATTAGATTAGATATTCCAACAAAAATTTAAATAACAAAATGACCTCTCATCTGTAGGTATTAATGAATGAACAATGAATGCAAGCATGTACCGACTTGTCCACCCAATCGAAAACATAATTGTCACAAAAAATATAGGTTTTGAAAACAATTAGAAAGTATTTTTTTTTTTTTTTTGTCCTTTCGAATACCATATCAGGAAACACATGTGGTGAAAACTACAACTGCAGCAGCCATCACCTATCACCCTAACCAAATTTAAAAACAAAAGTTTTGCGTCGTAGAAAAAAGAGCAAATAAGGTTTTGTCAAAATTACACCAATTGCATATTTTTATTTGCCTACAAATGTTTAAACTTATTTCCAGACTAAGCTTATAATATATGTGTACAGAAAGTACCTAAACAATTAAAAAGTTTGCTGTTTCGTCTGGGTAAATCTCCAACGGGCATCGCAAAATTGAGGATCGTACCTAAATGACAAGATCATTGAGTAAGAGTACCAGTAAACTTAATAATGTACTATGAAAAATACAAACAATGTAATAAATAGAGTAAATAAGTGTTGATAACACAATCGAAAACAAAATTTCTGTAAAAAAAAATTATAATAATAATTATTTTCAAAGTATTGATTGCCTACCTATTTAAAATAGTTCAATTTAATATATCTTTGGTAGGTACTACTCAATTTCAAAATAAAAAGAAAGGGATAAAGATTGTTTTTTTGCCATTATTCCAGCACTTTAGTGATAAATTAATTAAAATCTCTATCTTTCTGCAACTCTAAATTCAAGCAAGCTACCAATATTTTTGAGTTTGTTTTAAAAAACCTGGCGAACAGCATATGTCGGTAAGACTGTTGAGTTGAGAATTGAGATTAATATGCTTTTCACATCAAGCCCAATAGAAAACAAATCGAAAGATTTATAGAATTTATGGAAGAAATTTCGGACCTCGGTCTAAAGTCGTTTTTCTGTGACAATAAGAACAAGGAAGTAAATTTTATGATTTGATGTTAATAGAAATTTTTAACCGCTCGAATATCTGATATGTATCAACAATAAATTTGTGGTTGGTATTGGTAGAATATAAATTTTGTTGACAACCGTAAGTTATACCAAGTTTATCAATAAAACTAAAAGTTTATCAAAAATGTTGACAGCTTTATAACCATAATACCGATTCAATCATTTTATTGAAACGTTTCAATTATCGAATATTGTGTTGATATTTGATAGCCATAATAGGGCTGTTACAAACTCCTCTAGTTATTAAACTCAAATGCTATTGCATTGGGAAATCTGAAGCACAATCTGAGAAAAAATCAAGATTCGCAGTCTGAGATTCCATTTTTGGTACCTACCTACCAATTTTATTTTATTTTTTAAGCTACCCCTCCCACCTAAACAGAACGAGATAGAACCATCCACCCTCCCGCCAGCTAAGTTATCGTTCTCTAGCCTAGTAAACCAGCCACACACTTAAAGCGTTTTTCATTGAAGATAGGAGACAATTGTCCCGAAATTAAAGATTCCAGTTGCTAGTTTCTTTTGTTTTGTTTACTAGGCCAAATCAATACATTCAATTAGTTTACATTTGCACTTTTCTGAAATTGCCTAGTGCATTTTGGCGTTCAGGGCTATTCTTTAAAAATATCCCACTATTGCCATGTTTTAGGAATTGCCCCCCTTGTTACTGGAAGTGCAGTTTTTTTCTTCAATGCAATATAAAAAACAGAAAGTGCACATTAGATTCGCTGTTTTGGTCAATCCTTTTCTCCAATCCAAAAAGCCATATGCAGACAAATGTAAATGCTGTTGACGTATATATAATTTTGGAGAATGTTTTCTTTCTAATAAATTAATCCTAATTTATTTTTTCCCAAAAACATGACCATTTCATAATAAAAAAAAAACAATTATATGACTACGTATACCATTTTACACTCCAATCAAATAAACACAACACAAACACACAACAACTATCTAAAACTGCACACAAAATTCAAATATAGCACAGATAACACTAAAAATTAGAATACACAGATCGACGATAATGGAATACAGACAGTTATATAAAACTTTCCAGTGGAAAGGCTGCTGCCTACAACAGAGATGAATGAATAAAAGAGATGGTTATCTTTCGTACGTCTATCCCCCCAAACAAGGGCGGATCCAGGATTTATTTCTGGGAGGGGCACAAAGGCCAGATAGGTGATGAGTGTACCCCATAGTATTGCATTTTAATTGGTCTTTGGGATTCATTCTTTATCAATGGTATACAAAAATAACAAAGAATAAAAAACACTTTTTATAATGGTTTAATAATGAAAAAATATATGGTTAATAATGACAGTTTTTTTTTTATGTTTTCTGCTGAAGATATCCAGAACTTCTTCAGGGTTCATCTATGAAGCAATGTCTTGATGGATATGCATTACACCGCGTCTCTACGAGTCTGAATTATGTCAGACTTTTAAGTCAGAAGTTTTGTCCGCCATATTTGCATTGCTTTGGTTGGGCAAATTGTGTTACGACATTTAATTTCACAAGATGCCATCAACGAAGAAACAAGTGAAGGTGGCTCTTGCTTTGAAAGCATTAATCGACCTAGAAAAATTGGCAAACCAGATGTTAGCCGAAAACAAAAGAAAGCACAGATTGTGGGTATATCCGTTTCTTCAGAAGAGAGAGCTACACGATTTGGAAGCGCATTTGTTAAAAGATGTTTTATGGGACAATGCATAGGATATTTAGGTATGGAAATAACAATTTTAAATTATAGATGCCGTCATAGAAAGCGATTGGTTGAAAATTGCAAAGAATTTTGACAAATTCTGGGACTTTACTCATACACTTGGATAGACCGAAAACATATCCTTAAAGGGCCAAGTTACTTTGACGCCATATTTCTTCACTTTGCGAAAATCTAAAATCAGCCATAATTGCATCCGCGCACATGTATTCCCGAGAATTACGAAAAAAAATGTTTTTTTGCTGTCAAACGCTGGTCTAGACTTCAAATGTCAAATTTCAGTCAGAAGATCTGTCTGCAGAGATGGCAGGAAAAAAAGTCAGACTAAAAAGTCTAGATTTCTGTCGTGTCCACAAAATCGCGGTCTACACGAGACACATTATTGTCGTGACTGAAGTCTTGACTGAAATTATGTCTCGTGGAGACGCAGTGTTAAGGCTAGTCCATTCAGGCGATCTACTCTCATATTGCTGCGAACATATGTCTTTAACCGGCGTAAGGTGGAGAAAAATCTTTCGGCAGTGCTGGTTGTCATAGGAAATGTGTACAATAATTGACAAAGGGTTCTTATGTTTGGCAGAGCCGTTGCTTTTTTATAAGCTTCTGCTGGTGACTTAGGAATATTTTCTTTCATCTGTTACCAAATTTGTAACTCTCCCTTCAAAACTTAAATACAAGGTAGATCCTCTTTATATACTTCACCGCCTGCCAAAACTGAGATAGTAACTTTTGCAGCTGAGCTCTAGGAAACCTAGACGACATTTTATTTAATAAATAATCTAGAAAAGGTACATACACTTTCACGCTTGTGCCCCAAGATTCACATGTGTTTCTAGGTAGCATATGCAGACAGATTTGGGTAATTTTTCGTCTTGATTTCCATGGAAAAGTGATTTTTATTTTCGCACATAGGCACACTTCGCCTGTTTTGATTATGGAATGAGCAAGCAGTAATAATGCAGTGCTCTGGGGGGGGCCCGTGCCCCTGTGCCCCCCCTGGATCCGCCCATGCCCCAAAACCCATTTGTTTACGTTGTTGTTTTTGTAATTTCAACCCCTGTCTGTGGATACGTATGAACATCAAAAAAAGCATGTTGCTAATGGCCGACCGCGAATCATCTTGCTTTTATAAGTATCGCGGTGTTTAATTATTTTGTGTTTCGTTTTGAATTTGTTTGGTTTTTGTGGAGGTGTTGATTAAACTGAAAAAAATAGTGAAATACACATTAGAGAATACCTAATTCTTGCATTAAAGTCCAATTCAAGAACTCACATATACTATAATAGAAATAAGCAGGTGTGTGTGACTTCATGAATTTTTCTGGAAAACAGCCCTTCCACTGGAAAGTTATATATCTCTGTATTCCATTATCTTTGGTCCGGAATCGAAAAAATCACTTTTGAAACCATTCCATTGGCACAAAAAATACTCTTCTGGTGAGGAGAGAATTTCGCTTCTGGATTTGAATTCAGAATCCACTCAAGAAGCACTCACACCAATGTAGTTTGTGTATTTTATACAAGTCAACTGACAGCTGCCGTAGATTATTTTTTGGCATTTCACCAATACTCTAGTGGATTCATTCTGAAGCATTTCTTTTTTGCAAGGAATGCATTCTTTTACAACTCGGATAAAAGCGAGTGCCTCCAAAAAGAACGTAAGTGTGTTTTCCTTTAAATATTTGCTTACCTATACTTCTCTCTAAAACTGAAATTTCCTAATTAAAACTGCAAAAATGTACCAAAAACGATGAAACGATTGCAAAATAGCTATCGTTCAATCGAATCGTTTCGACAAGGGTATTTGACGCTTGAATTAGTAGCGTGAATCAACAAAAAACGATGATCGTCCAATCGTTTCGACGATTATCATTTTTGGTTGTTACACGAAGTAGAAGTATCGTCGAGACGATAGCGTTCGATCGTTTTGTGCTTACGCGATTAGAGCCCAGGGCATTCCAGCTTCATGATTTGGCATTTTGTAAAAATCTCGTTCATAGATTTACTTTTTTGTCCCTGCTTGTAATTTTTTTTCCTTAGGCTGATGACGAGAATACCTACATTATAATGCAAATGCGAAATCGCTTACTGTTCGTATGAAGGAGAATCGGTTTGAGATGAAATGTTATTGGTAATTTCGGACTGCAGCCATGCTTAAGGCCGTACGCGTAGAGGAAGTCCCCGTAAAGGCAAAGGGCAGAGTATCCATCCCGGAGATAGGGGTGAAACGGGATGAGATCCTAAGCGTGCTGCAGGCACAAAACCCCCAGATCCCGATGAGGGATTGGGAAATTGTGTGCGAGGAGGAGCCAAATAATGGTGCTAAAGAGTACATTATACTATTCGATGAACCACCTGCAGCACTGAAAAAAGACATGCAGATGCAGCTATCGTTTGCAGCGAGTGAGGTAACCCTCATCAAGCTCCTAAAGCGGACTGTAGAGGACACAAGGGCGCCTGAGACTGTGAAGGATCCATGAAGAGCCATGGATCAATAATGATCAGGTGATGGGATTAGGGTCGAAAAAATACGACATAATTTATGTCAAAAATAAAGGTAAGGTAAGATCGTGTATTATGGCAAAAAAAGAACTTCACGCACTAACACTGCTTCATTTCAGCACAGGTGATCTGACGGTGGTGGAGATCAGAGGCAAGGGTGAGAGCTGTAGAGTTGCGTCAGTGTACATGCCAAGCGAAGACGACACATCAGTCCCCCCCCGATCGGTAAAGGCACTAGTAGCGGCGTCAGAACAAAGTAAGAAAAACTTAGTCTTAGGCTGTGATGCTAACGCCCATCATACTATTTGGGGTAGCTCAGACATAAATGCTAGAGGTGAGGCTTTGTTTGATTACCTTCTTTGCTCCAATCTGCTCATATGTAATCTGGGTAATGATCCCACTTTTATTAATATGAATAGAAAGGAAGTTTTAGACGCAACCTTTGCATCCCATAACAATTCCGTCCAAATTGCAAATTGGAGAGTGTCCAGCAAGGCATCATGAAGAACTCAATAAAACTTTGCCTCACGAAGGAGAGAGATCTGAATGTCAGATACAATCAACACTTCATATAAATAACCTACTCTACGGCTATGATAACCTAAACGTACGTAAGCTATACCCTATCAGCTAATCGTACTCTAACTTACACCTAACGTACTCTAGCCCTTTGTATCCACTGCTTTCCGATGTCGCTCCCAGGTGAGGTTCGTCTAGTCCTAGAGACGTGTCAGATGATATTGACACTAGCTTGGCCTACCCACCCTATGTCTCAAAGGACACATCCATGGTTATCTCTCTGGCCGATGAAATTCGAGAGATAGCCTCTTTACGCCCTCATCCAGCCACTCTTGTCTGTTCGTGCTTCGTCACGTCATCGAAGTATGTCTATAAGTATGTCTATAAGTCATCCCTGTAGTGTCCTCGTTTCGGCACTAGCAGGGAGACGGCTGCTCCATTTCACCACACACCAAACCACTTTGTTTTTTCTCCATAATGAAACTCACTAGATGGACTTCAAGAGATATAATTCATGTTTCAAAAAAAAAAAAACTTAAATCTAAAATTACTCTACCAGGAAACTAGATATTAGCGTTCTTACCGGCTCGTGACACTACTAATTAATTAAATATAACTTCGGGCAAAAATTCCTGCCTCGAAACAAACAAAAAGAAAAAAAACTTACGGCGATTGGTCTAGCGACGTCCCTCGTTGTCCTGCCGGCAGCACTCGGAGCGATGTTTTTCCTGTAATGGGATTTTTCCAAAATTTGGCTATTACCGCCTTTTTTCCGCGAAATCACCAATGTAGAGCACAATAGTCTTTACTCTAAATCTATGTCAAAAAAATTTTGTTCACTAAACTAACTTCTACTTTGTAATTCACTTCCTGAATTATTGGATTTTCTTCTGTCTTTGTATCTCACAAAGGAATTCTGCGAGTTCACAGATAAATGAGTCAATCTGTAGTCGATTTGGGGTTACTTGCCACCAGGAGGTATCGCCTAGGCTGGATTGCCGCTATCTAAAAGTCCCTGTTGACGGCTTGGACGTTTGGTACGCTGTGGTGTCCCTTTGACCTTGGGTACGGTGGTGACTTTCCAACGGACGATATGTTTGAAGACCCTTGCACTCGTTGCGTGCGTTTTGTCGGGCGATTTATTAACAACCGCAGCGCCAACGGATCGGTGTACGATGGTCACGTCACAGCAGTCACCCGGTCAAAAAAAACACTGCAGAGGTGAGGGTCGTCTTTTGACGGATTGCCCCAACCCAATACCTGGTGGGAACACTGTGTATAGACATATGTCACAGTGCTATGGTATCTGATTTTCCACCTACCTCTGCTTATCTTCTCTCCTAGCTTGGCTAAGATACTTTGGGCTTTTGCTTTGTTTCGGCTCAGTCTATGTTACCTAGAGGGGAGTGGGATGAAACCAATTTCCTACTTCGCACTTTGCCTCAACTTACCCCTCTTGAATTTGTTTTCCCTAATGTATTATAGGCAGGCGCAGTAGCTTAGGCAGGCGCAGTAGCTTAGTGGTTAGTGTGTTGGACTACTAAGCGAGGGGCTCAGGTTCGAATCCCACGAAAACCCAAATTCCAACTTTTAGGGTTTTTTTCCGCTGCGCCGCCTCTCGCGAACGTCTGACAAACATCCGAGAGTATAACTGTCGTGAAAGAGCTTCTCAATTAGCCGTTTGGAATCGGCATAAAATTGTAGATCCCTTCCATTCGTTCCAAAAAATGAAAACTCACACAAAACGAATGGTTGTGAGAAGCTAGGCCTAGGGTCCCTACGACCTGTAGCGCCAACTATTTATTTTTATTTTTATAATGTATTATAGAGAATAATCTCTACGAAATTGGTAGATTATGTGTAGTTTTAATAAATCAAACACTTCACTATAATTTTTTTTTTTTGTACTGTCCACTTTTCGCTGCTTTACACCACTCGAATTAATCTCTAATGACCTAGATATGACCATCAAGTTTTCAACCGTTTTTCTTCTTTTCGTGCCAATCATGAAATTCAAACATATGTTGTATAGCAACATCACTTTGTCTTCTCTCGGTACTGTTGTAGACTTCTGTGTTCGGTTCATGCTACCCTATCTTCTGCAACATGTTGACCACTTCCCCCTATAGACAAATAAACAAAAGGTACGTCTGCTAATGACACTGAACCGATATATCACACTAACCTAATTTTAAATTGCACTACCCCGACTTGATTTCGATCTAAGATCTTATCACAGTTTCTATACTTGTTCAAAAATAACTACCTAAATATCACCTAGTTGCTATAATTGCAACTTCCCCACTCATAAACTCTCCAACTTGGTAGCACTTTATTAACCCATTTTTATCCGCGATGTGCGAACAGGCAAACCCATGCGCCAAAAGTGCAACGACTAATAAGTGTACCACTTATCTGTCATTCTCTCATTCTCTATGCATTCTACTATTTTTGTGTTTTCATTTCAGCGTGGTTTGGATGGCATCGTCAGGTAAGTTTCTTTTTATATTTCCCTATCTTTCTAGTAATAATATTACAATTTTCTATGTTTTAATTTCCGAGGAAACGATTCCGCATCAAATGACAATCAAGGGCTGACACAATTCAACCCTTGTAGTCAATTGGGACTATCAGCAACACGTTGGAGTTCGGATCTCTTCTTTTTTTCTTGGAATATTTTTGCGTTGTGTTTCAGGTAGGTATTAAATTGTGTCGGTTACATGTGTAGCTATCTAAAGTGTTATTTGAGATCCAACAATTTATATGGTTCGATAGATTCGACCAGGTGAATTGCCTTCTTTTTTTTTGTGATTGTTTGGCTCGGTAGTGGATAGTGGGGTAAAGTGAACTTTATTTTGCTAGTCTCTAGTGTAATTTAATTACCTCGTCAAGCTTGTTCGTTATATGTTTTGTTTATTTTTCTTTTAGGATTGAATGCAGTTTGGAACGACGGGGTAGGTTTCTGGGATTCATATCACAGGTAAGTGTATCTATTTATTCTTATTTTCTCGTAGTATGGGCTTATTAATTGTTTTATTTCTTTTAGGTTTGGATATAGATTCGGAGTGGTCTTCGACCCGGGTGGATGGTTTACGTCCAGGCTCCGTAACAGGATCGACGGCGGTTGGAGAGTGGTCGCGAACCCACCGACCTCGTAATAAGAGGGTATTATTATTAGCCGAGCGTGCTACAGCTTTTATTTCCAACGTATGGCAAGGGCCCGCGCCTTCAGATGTCTCTTTTAGCCGGGAAATTGGTAAGTTTGGGGTTATACCTTAGCTAATCTATTAAGAGAAGATAATCTGCATGTACTTCACGACATAAGACTAAAAAAATAAATAATTAGAATTGCATCTACATAGTCCCAACTAACTAAATAAATAAATAATTAAATAAAATAAATCTCTGGACATAACTGAATAAATTAACACCTAACATCGAAACTTAACTCTACCACGGCAGCGTGAGTGCGTCATTTATTTTCTTTGGCTTTATTATGTATGGAGGTCCTTCGCGTGAAACACTCCTACTTTCTCGCCTCGCTGGTTCCCAATCTCATAGAGGGAATTACCTATTACTCTCAACACTACTGCTTTGAGGAATTTCGGTCCTAATTTCGCATTATAGCTATCTGGTTGGCTACTTTGTTTGAAATTGCGTCGGTAAACGACTTGTCTACTGCATATTTTACATCCCTACTTCTAGTATTATACACTCTTGTAGCCTTGATGAGTGCTAGCTTCAATTTGTCAAATATCTTATTCCTAATTTGTTCTAACCTATCAGTCTTGTTTGTGATTCGTGTTCCATTGTACTTTATCATGTCGAACCTTCGTATGACCTCATACGCGCTTGCGTGTTGAATCATAGGTACGCCGAATACGGCGTAATACGGTTCTAATCCGGTTGCGTCGTGGGCTACACTTCTCAGGGCAAATGCGGCATTGCTAACATGTAAGTCCGAATTGCTCTGGTCACCGTCTATGTAGGACCGAATTTTGACTAATAGAGATCGGTTGACCCTCTCAGACGCGTTCGCTTGAGGGGAATAAAAGGCTGTACGGACATGCCTAGCCCCATACTTCTTCAAGAAGCTGGAGAACAGTTCTGAAACGAACTGTTTTCCGTTATCAGAGTGAACAAACTCAGGTACACCGAACGCATGAAAGACACTATCTTCTAAATATTTCATTACCTCAGCTGCCGTTGCCTTGCGGATAGGCCGCAGTAACACGTACTTACTGAAGTGGTCTAACACGATGAAGATATGAGTGTGTCCTGATCTGGTTCGAGGGTAGGGTCCCAAGAAATCTATGTAGAGGCATTGGAATGGTCGCTCGGTGATCGTTTGCTGCCCCATCGGCGGTCGATAAACTACGTTAGGTGGCTTGTTACACTTGCAGGTTTCGCACGACTTCACGTGTGCTTGAACGTCGGTGGCTATTCATGGCCAAAAGTATTTTTGCTTTAGTTTGGAAAGCGATTTGTTTACCCCACCATGCCCTGCTGACCGTGAGTCATGTGCGGTGAACAGGAGACTCCCCCGCAACTCCCTCGGAACCCAGAGTTTCCAGGCCCTGTCTTCCTGTAGTTCATCTCCAGTCCGTATGTCGGTTCGTTTGTAAACGTAGCCGTCTGATATGCATAGGTCAGGTAGTCTGTCTTTGTTCTTCTCGACTGTCTTCCTCAACTCCTCATACTCCTCGGAGGAAAAGCATGGCGAGCCGAGGTCGACTTCCAAGAGAGCAGCGTCGGGTTTGAGCTCCTCCATGTGGAAGCGTGAGAGTGTGTCCGGGACTACGTTTTGGATGCCCTTCCTATGTTCTATCATGAAGTCGAACGCCTGGAGCTTAAGGCTCCATCTAGCCAAGCGGCCGGATAGGTCTTTCTGTGTCATCAGCCACTTCAGACTTGCGTGATCCGTGATAATAGTGAAAGGCAATCCTTCCACGTAGGCTCGGAACTTTTTCACGGATAGAACGGCCGCATAGCATTCAAGTTCCGTAACGCTATAATTCCGCTGGGCGGAATTAAGCTTCTGGGACATGAATGCTATCGGGCGCTCGTTTTTCTCTGCATCCACCTGGAAGATCATACTTCCCACACCAGTTGTCGACGCGTCGCACTGTATGTAAAAATGTTTAGTGAAGTCGGGGTTCGTTAGTATGGGCGCGGTTACTTTTTGAGCTGTATGAATGCTCTTATCGCCTCGTCGGTCATGATGAATGTCTGTCCCTTTTTTAGGCAATCGGTCATGGGGCTTGACAGGGTGGCAAAGTTCGGTATAAACCGTCTATACCATCCCGTCATCCCTAGGAATCGACGGAGCTGCTTGGGAGTCTTTGGCACCGGAAAGTCTTCGACCGCCGACACCTTTTCTTTATCGGTTCGTAGGCATCCATCACCGACTACGTAACCCAGATACCGTATTTCTTTACAGCAGAATTTGCTCTTTTCTACATTAATGGTGAGCCCCACTTCCCGTAAGCGTTTAGCCACCTCTTCTAGCAATCTGGCGTGTGACTCGAAATCCGGAGAGCAAACCAAGAGGTCATCCAGATATACGAAGACATTTTCCTTCAATTTGCACGGTATGACCTTGTCCATTAGCCTACACATTCTCTGGGCAGCATTGCACAACCCGAACGGCATAAACGTAAATTGATACAAATTCCGCTGTGAAGGCCGTCTGCTCTCTTGATTCCCTCTCCGGAGGAATCTGCCAGAATGCGAATAAATCTATACCAGAAATGAACCTGGTATCCTGTAATCGGCTCAATAGGCCCTCAATGTGGGGAAGCGGGTATGCATCCTTTTTAGTGACTGCATTTACCTTTCTCGAGTCCAGGCACAATCTATTTTTCCCTGGCTTCCTCACCAGCACTTCGGGCGAACTCCAGGCGCTGTTACTTTCTTCAATAGCACCTAACGACAACATCCTATCGAGCTTTTCAAACACCAATTTCTATATCGCGGGGGAGATCGGGTAGTGTCTCTGTTTGATGGGAATATTGTCGTCATCCAGCTCGATTACATGTTTTTCGAGACTTGTTTCCCCAAGAAGGGAAGAGCTGTTTGATTTGCTCTAGCCGCTGCGCTTGTGCTGGTGAGAGTGCCTGGACTGGCGCAATTTCGGGTATCGGTGATGGAGTCTCGATCTCATTGATCACATTTGGAGCGACCTTAAAAGCACTCATGAAGTCCACACCGAGGTATAGTTGTTGTTGCAGATTTGGAACAACATAGAGCTCGATCTCTCGCGTTTGGTTCCCCCACGAAACTTGTGTCTTCAATCTACCCTGTATCCGTTGTGGATTTCCGTCCGCTGTCCTAACATCAGTTGCCATCATTTTCATAGACAAGCTATGTCTTTTGAGAAAGTCTGATTTGACGACAGGCCTCGCGGATGGCCAGTAATTCCGCCTGAAACACACTGGCCGTATCCGGTAGCCTAAAGGATTTTGCTATGTTAAGAGACTCAGAAAAAACACCTGCACCTACTCCACAGTCCATTTTTGAACCGTCTGTGTAGATTGTTAAGTTCGTGTCCCTGTTCAACCGGCCAATCTAATCTTGAAGGAATTTTACTTTAAAATGTTTAGTGAATAACATTTTTGGAGTGATATAGTCCGTTGAGGGTGGTATAAGTTCTCTTGATAGAGAAAGCAGAATGTTGCTATGGCCGTAGGGTTTCGCAGACCAGCACCCCGACTCTCTGAGTCTGATCGCGCTATGTGCTGTGATGCTTGTGATGTGAAGGTCTAAAGGTAACAGATGCAGAAGGACTGTAAGGGTGTCTGACGGTGTTGTCCTTAGAGCGCCTGTGGTGCCTATGCATGCAGTTCTTTGTACTTTGTTTAGTTTGATTATGTTGTAAGATTTACTTAGAGCCGGCCACCAAACTATTGAACCGTAGGTAAGGATTGGTCGTACGACGGCTGTGTCCATCCCCAGAGTCAGTTTTGGTTGCAGGCCCCATCTTTTACCAAATGTTCTATTGCAGGCGTAGAAAGCAATGCATTCTTTTTTTACCCGCTGTTCGATGTTAAGTTTCCAGGTGAGCTTGGGATCCAGGATTACTCCTAGATACCTAGCGCTGGTGGATAATGATAGCTGTTGGCCGTTTAGGCGAGGAAGTGTGAAGTCGGGTATTTTCGTTTTAGTGGTGAAAAGCATCAGGTCGGTTTTGCTCGGGTTTACACCTAGACCACACCTCCTGGCCCATGTGCTAACCCTCCCGAGAGCATTTTCCATAATTTCACTAATCACGGAAGGAAAATTACCTGACACCAGTATCACCATATCGTCCGCATATCCGACCACTTTAATTCTTTCTCTGTCTAAAGTTACGAGTATTTTGTTCATCACTATGAGCCACAGCAGTGGTGAGATACCACCTCCTTGGGGTGTGCCTCTGCTGGCAAATTTTGTTGTATTGCTATTACCTAGTGTGGACTGAATTATTCTAGTACTAAGCATAGAGACAATCCATAGACAACAGTGTGTACATTGTTGAAAGCCCCTTCTATATCTAGAAAAGTTGCTAAAGTATATTCTTTATAGTGTATTGACTTTTCGATTGTTCGCACTACCTCATGAAGAGCCGTTTCCGTTGATTTTCCTTTAAGGTAGGCATGCTGTGCCTTGGATACTGACATTTCTATTGTACCACGCAGTTGGTTATCTAGAAGTCGCTCGAGGGTCTTCAGAACAAAGGAGGTCAGACTGATTGGCCTAAAATCTTTCGCGATTTCATGACCGCGTCTACCTGCCTTTGGGATAAAAATGACTCTCACTTTTCTCCAAGAATGGGGAACATGGTTGTTGAGTAAAGAGTTCCTAAAAATCGGTATGAGCCATGAAATCGCTATGTCTTGGTTTTTTTGAAGCATAATAGGCAAAATGCCATCGGGGCCCGGCGATTTGTATGGAGCGAAACTGTTTATAGCCCAGGAAACTTTTTCCTCTGTGATAATGGATGTTATGTTATCCCAGGCGCTGGGTTGCGATCTTTGTGAGTTGTTACACTCTGTGCTGTAGTCTTTGCACCCTGGAAAGTGGGTATTTATTAAAAGCTCTAGAGACTCTGCAGTTGACTCAGTCCACGCTCCATCCGTCTTTCTCAGAAGCGAGGGGTTGGAGTGCTCTGTGGATAGAATTTTACTTAGCCTTGCAGAGTCTTTAAGAGTTTCGATAGATTCGCAATAATCTATCCATGACTGTTTCTTAGCCACTCTGATAGATTGTTTGTATAGTTTAAGGCAGTCTCGGTAAGGCTGCCAATATTTACACCTGTGATAGACATTGAGAGTCTCCCTAGTCAATTGTCTGAGATTTGAGAGTTCCTTGTTCCACCACGGAGGTAGGGTTTTTTTTTACTGTGATTTACCGGACACGAGACTCTAAAAGCAGTACTAAAGGCTTTTTCGAAGGCCTTTACTTTTGTTTCGAGTTCTGTGTTCGAGGTGATTTTTGGGTTTGCAAATTTATGGAGTTTAGATTTAATGACTTCAATAAACTTTGGCCAATAAATTTTTCGGGGATTTCGGAAAGGTTTTGGTTTCTCGATATCGAGATCTATATCAAAGAGTATCCAGTTGTGGTATGAAAAAGATTTCAAATTGGATACTCTCCAATTTTGAACTTTCATGCGAAGTCGTCGGTCTGGCCTGAGGATCGGAAGATTTTGACTTTGGCGTGTCTGATGCCGAAGCGAAGTTTGCAGCCGATCTTCTCGATCAGGTCCGCGCTGTCTTCAGTAATCAGCATGAGAAACGAGAGGGTGTTGTTGTGTGGTTCCTCTGCCTTGATGACTTTCCAGTCGTCCATGGGAACCGTCGGGTTGTGGAGCTTAAGACAGTTGATAAGCTTATCACTGTCAATGGTCATGTTAGGGAGCCAGATGCGTATTCTAGGTCTTCTCGGAATCTCCCTGGCTAGGATCACCTTGAGTCTCAAGCCGTCCCAAGCGTCACGTATCTCGTGAACGCAGCCAACTAGAAATTCCTTCGAGAACCTGTCTTCGCATTTGATGACCCTGTACCCTCTTACGACATCGGCTGAGTCAAAGCAGGGAAGTGGTCCGCCTTGGTTGTTGATGAGATAGTTGTTGACCATCTCGGACAGCTTATTTTCAATAGCGCCCCATGCGTCGCTCACTGTCTTACCGCCGGTAGACAACTCATCTACCAGTGCGATTTGTAGGTCGTCTCTAACAACCTCACTGACAGTTCGTGCCGATTGGGTCGCTGATGTTGATGGAGCGTTTTGACGGTTGGTGGACAGCCTGGCTACCTTACTCCTCTGAGAGTCAGTCTTGACCACCTCAAGAGAGCGGTTCCGCTTTGTGGCCTCCGTTTTACGCGCTTGTGGTTGTGGCTGTGTGTCTTTGCGGAAGTTGACGTACTCATCAACAATCCGTTGACATTTCTCTTTATCAGCCAGGTCCCGCGGAGAAACCGTACCGGCCTCCTCGTTCTTGGTAATCTTACCCAGAATGAAAATGGCTCTCTTGTACGCGCTTTTCCGACGGTTACCGGCTGATTTGTGGCTAGTTTCGCGTCTTTGGGGACTGGTGCTAGTGTCCTGCGCGGTGGATGAAGAGGATGTGGATGGTTTTGGGAGCGCTGCCAGAGTGGAACTCCTCTCCAAGCTGTTGCTGCCCACTACTGTCTCCTGGCTAGAGGCTAGTAGGTCATCTTCGGATGACATGCTAAATTTTGTTTTGTTTTCTTCTTTACTTTCTTGTTTGTTCATTTTTGTTTTGGATTTTTGTCCCACGAGTAAAACGGAAAAGATATTCGTCCCGGCAGAGCCGTTGTACCGGGATAAGGCATTTATTACGACAGACCTCGCCTGTGCATCTGAAGGAGCTCGTAAGTGACAGGTTTGACCCCCAGCCTTGCATTCTTCGGCACGGATTTGTGCGTAAAAGCGGTCGCACCACCACTGAAATCAGGTACCCCTATCCTATGGCCCTAATTTCTCTGGTCAGTGGTGTGGTTCTGTCAGCGTTTATGTTGTTCGTCGGTCTGTTGGTCCGTCTGTGCTGTAGTGCAGCTACTTCTACTTCGTCTTCTCCTTATGTGTTGTGCTCAGCCTCACCTCCTTCATCTAACCCTACACTTCGGACTTCACTCACGTTCCGTCGTGTCCTAACATCCCTAGCGGCGATGTAAGTTTCCGCTCTCCTACATTCTTCACGTAATTCTCTTATTGTTTGGATGCTGCATCCGAAGATTAAGTGCGCTACCCTGTCTTTTACATTTTGACGTAGAATCGCTAATAAGTCCTTTTCGTTTGGCCTGTGCCTCATTTGTAGCGTTAATGGTCGTACATCGCTGTAGTATTCATCCAAGTTTTCGTGGGGTAACTGTCTTCTATCCATGATTTGGCGAAGAATTTCATGGTCACCACTGTTGTTCTTGAACTGATGTATCAGTCCCGCTTTCAGGTCATAGTAGTTCAGCTGAGTGTCCCCTGCGTTCTCTTCCAAGTATTGCCAGTACCAAGTCTCCACCGCCCCTGTTACCAAATGGTGGAAATTTGCGAAAAGTTGGTCATTTGTTAGACCACTCTGACGCTGAAGGGTTTCTATCCTAAAGATAAAGCTCTCTACTGACATGCTTTTACTTGAGCCGTCGAACTTAATACCCCACTTGTGGATATCTATCCTCCTACCATTGTCCTGACGGGTGGACTCATATCGGGGAGAGTCCTGTCTAAGTGACTCCTGACTGGGAAGTTCTTCCCGACTATAACCTTGAGGCGCTCGGGCCGGTATCGGTTGCTGAGCTGAGGGTCGAGGATTCTCCTCCCTTGGGTGACTTGCGAGAGATGTTGGTGGCATGGAACTTGGAGGCGCTTGCGCGACAATTATTTGTGCTAGGCTATCCTGGAGAGCCTTCATATCTTCGTGGAAGGTGTTTCGTACTCCCCGTAACCCCCTAGCAAAAATGGCTAGCAATTCTACCCGGTTTTCTCTAATGGCTAACGCTACTTCCTTTTGTACCTGGGTTGAAATCTGGTCTTCTAGTGAGCGAGTACCTCCTGAAGCCCCCTTTTCTATTTCATCGTAGCCGAGTTGATTTCCTGACTCTTCGTGAGCGTTTACCTCTACGCTCTTACTAGTGCCGGCACCGTTCATCCCTGTTTGTGTCTGGTCTTTAGGGAACAGACGACCCTCCTCTTCTTATAATTCTCTACTCCACTCTGCGATTTCCCGAGCTGTCTGGTTCAGGTCTTCAGAGCATACAGGGCCTCTCGAAGCCTGTTAGCGGTTCAGATAGTTGAGCTAAGGTTGTCTTAGCAAATGCTCTCTTAACTTCCATATCTTTTGAAATTCAGAAAATGTTCATATATATTTTTTATATATATCTGTTAAATGGGAATTCAATTGAAAACTATAAACTTAAACTGTTAAACTCAAAAATCAATAAAATCTAAAAGCAATTCAATTATCTAAATATAAAAATTTTAAGCAAAAATGTAAAAGTTTAACTCGATAATAAATTGGACTTTTTCGCTATTTCTTTAATCGGAGTTTTATTGGTCTGTTTTTTTTTTCTAGGTGATGGTGGTGGTGTGTGGTTTCCTGTTACAGTTTTCCGGGTCTCTCCTGTTTGTGCCTTTAGTTTCGTCTGTTCAGTCTGTTAGTCCTAATCTAGTCCGTTTCATTTGTGGCTGGGTTTCTGGAACTAAACGAGTGTCTAGAGTATGCTTCCTTGCTCATTACCACTACTTGCCTCCTGGTGAATAACCGAGACGAAGGCTGGCAAGGAGCTGCTGGCCTACCCTCGACACGATCGAGGTTTCCAGAATGAGACTCTTGCCTCACGTGGGACTGTGCTCTTGGCACTTGATCCCTAGACTGCAATAAGAATCACGGCCTTTTCACCCCGATCCGCTCTCTGCTCCAACACAGATTTCCGACTACCTCACATTATCTTTAAGCTCTTGGCCTTCAGATCGGACAGCCATCTTCCGTCTGCATTTAGAACTCAGAGCTTAAACGTTTATTGAGTGGAAGAGAATGACAGGAAAGTAAAATTCAAAAGAGTCTCCTTGGAAACGTAATCTGCTAAATATTAATCGTTGGGCGCCATTGTTACGAGTCCAGGCTGGCCACAGGAGCATATTCGGAGTAGCGGAGGGAGACGGTGGCACGCTCGCGGTTGCACGGCTATCGCTCGTCGGACGGGGTAGTTCTTGTCACCCCTCGCGCTAAACCACCTGCTCAACAACAAAAAAAATCGTGCCTAATAAAAAACTGGAGAAGGATAGAAAGAGAACTATAATTACGAGACCTCGGACGGACAAATCGAAAATAGAGAAAGAGAAGAGAAGAGACTGAAAAGGAAAGACGAATATGAAGAACTCAGTAAAACTTTGCCTCACGAAGGAGAGAGATCTGAAAGTCAGATACAATCAACACTTCATATAAATAACCTACTCTACGGCTATGATAACCTAAACGTACGTAAGCTATACCCTATCAGCTAATCCTACTCTAACTTACACCTAACGTACTCTAGCCCTTTGTATCCACTGCTTTCCGATGTCGCTTCCAGGTGAGGTTCGTCTAGTCCTAGAGACGTGTCAGATGATATAGACACTAGCTTGGCCTACCTACCCTATGTCTCAAAGGACACATCCATGGCTATCTCTCTGGCCGATGGAATTCGAGAGATAGCCTCTTTACGCCCTCATCCAGCCACTCTTGTCTGTTCGTGCTTCGTCACGTCATCGAAGTATGTCTATAAGTATGTCTATAAGTCATCCCTGTAGTGTCCTCGTTTCGGCACTAGCAGGGAGACGGCTGCTCCATTTCACCACACACCAAACCACTTTGTTTTTTCTCCATAATGAAACTCACTAGATGGACTTCAAGAGATATAATTCATGTTTCAAAAAAAAAAAAACTTAAATCTAAAATTACTCTACCAGGAAACTAGATATTAGCGTTCTTACCGGCTCGTGACACTACTAATTAATTAAATATAACTTCGGGCAAAAATTCCTGCCTCGAAACAAACAAAAAGAAAAAAAACTTACGGCGATTGGTCTAGCGACGTCCCTCGTTGTCCTGCCGGCAGCACTCGGAGCGATGTTTTTCCTGTAATGGGATTTTTCCAAAATTTGGCTATTACCGCCTTTTTTCCGCGAAATCACCAATGTAGAGCACAATAGTCTTTACTCTAAATCTATGCCAAAAAAAATTAAAAAAAATTAGTTTCACTAAACTAACTTCCACTTTGTAATTCACTTCCTGAATTATTGGATTTTCTTCTGTCTTTGTATCTCACAAAGGAATTCTGCGAGTTCACTGATAAATGAGTCGATCTGTAGTCGATTTGGGGTTACCTGCCACCAGGAGGTATCGCCTAGGGGCAATCCGCTATCTAAAAGTCCCTGTTGACGGCTTGTACGTTTGGTACGCTGTGGTGTCCCTTTGACCTTGGATACGGTGGTGACTTTCCAACGGACGATATGTTTGAAGACCCTTGTACTCGTTGCGTGCGTTTTGTCGGGCGCTTTATTAACAACCGCAGCGCCAACGGATCGGTGTACGATGGTCACGTCACAGCAGTCACCCGGTCAAAAAAAACACTGCAGAGGTGAGGGTCGTATTTTGACGAATTGCCCCAACCCAATACCTGGTGGGAACACTGTGTATAGACATATGTCATAGTGCTATGGTATCTGATTTTCCACCTACCTCTGCTTATCTTCTCTCCTAGCTTGGCTAAGATACTTTGGGCTTTTGCTTTGTTTCGGCTCAGTCTATGTTACCTAGAGAGGAGTGGAATTAAACCAATTTCCTACTTCGCACTTTGCCTCAACTTACCCCTCTTGAATTTGTTTTCCCTAATGTATTATAGAGAATAATCTCTACGAAATTGGTAGATTATGTGTAGTTTTAATAAATCAAACACTTCACTATAATTTTTTTTTTTTTGTACTGTCCACTTTTCGCTGCTTTACGCCACTCGAATTAATCTCTAATGACCTAGATATGACCGTCAAGTTTTCAACCGTTTTTCTTCTTTTCGTGCCAATCATGAAATTCAAATATATGTTCCTTAAGTGTGAGCTGTATAGCAATATCACTTTGTCTCTTCTCGGTACTGATGTAGACTTCTGTGTTCGGTTCATGCTACCCTTTCTTCTGCAACATGTTGACCACTTCCCCCTATAGACAAATAAACAAAAGGTACGTCTGCTAATGACATTGAACCGATATATCACACTAACCTAATTTTAAATTGCACTACCCCGACTTGATTTCGATCTAAGATCTTATCACAGTTTCTATACTTATTCAAAAATAACTACCTAAATATCACCTAGTTACTATAATTGCAACTTCCCCACTCATAAACTCTCCAACTTGGTAGCACTTTATTAACCCATTTTTATCCGCGATGTGCGAACAGGCAAACCCATGCGCCAAAAGTGCAACGACTAATAAGTGTACCACTTATCTGTCATTCTCTCATTCTCTATGCATTCTACTATTTTTGTGTTTTCATTTCAGCGTGGTTTGGATGGCATCGTCAGGTAAGTTTCTTTTTATATTTCCCTATCTTTCTAGTAATAATATTACAATTTTCTATGTTTTAATTTCCGAGGAAACGATTCCGCATCAAACGACAATCAAGGGCTGACACAATTCAACCCTTGTAGTCAATTGGGACTATCAGCAACACGTTGGAGTTCTTTTCTTGGAATATTTTTGCGTTGTGTTTCAGGTAGGTATTTAATTGTGTCGGTTACATGTGTAGCTATCTAAAGTGTTATTTGAGATCCAACAATTTATATGGTTCGATAGATTCGACCAGGTGAATTGTTTTTTTTTTTGTTTTTTTTTTTTTTTGTTTGGCTCGGTGAACTTTATTTTGCTAGTCTCTAGTGTAATTTAATTACCTCGTCAAGCTTGTTCGTTATATGTTTTGTTTATTTTTCTTTTAGGATTGAATGCAGTTTGGAACGACGCGACGGGGTAGGTTCCTGGGATTCATATCACAGGTAAGTGTATCTATTTATTCTTATTTTCTCGTAGTATGGGCTTATTAATTGTTTTATTTCTTTTAGGTTTGGATATAGATTCGGGGTGGTCTTCGACCCGGGTAGATGGTTTACGTCCAGGCTCCGTAACATATGCTACAGAATCAGAGGAAGATATTATTCCATGGCTAAAACGCATTTACACGGGCTGTTTAAGGCTATACTATGTTCCTAGGGCATGGCGTGAGGTAAGAGTGATTTTCATTCCAAAGGCAGGGAAAGCTAGTCACATCACAGCCAAGGACTACAGACCAATAAGTCTGTCGTCATTCATGCTGAAAACAATGGAACGACTAATTGATCTGTACGTAGGGCAAGCGATCGGCGATAACTACCTATCAAAATCGCAACATGCGTACATGAAAAGCAGATCAGTTTCTCGTGTAACGTCGTGGAGTACAAACGTGACGAGAACTTTCTCTCTTCAACTTAGTTTTTTATTTTCAAAGTCTCCCAATCCCTACCAAAATGTCTTGCGGTATTTGCAGTCTCAAAATTGATAGAGCAGGTCTGAAAGTGGAGTGCACTGATTGCAAGAATCTTTTTCATGGAAGCTGCGCTAACTTGAAGGAGACTGAATTGGATTTTATGAAAAAGAATAAATCTGCATGGCGGTGCATATCTTGCACCAAGAAGCGACGCACTTCTATTCCTGATGCTAACACTACAATTCACCAGAAAATCCAATCATCAGATATAATACAATCATCAAGTATAGAAATCATTAATGTTCCTATCGAAAACACTAACAACACACCAATAACAAACACGGAACTCGCTCTTAAAGTTTTTCGTTACATGAGACAAATCAAACTTCGCTCACCACTAGTTGATGTTGCATCTTCTTCTAAATCAAGGGCAGTGGCAGCGGTAAACATCAGAAGAAACGTTTTGCACGTCAAATTTATCTCTCGGAGCATGAAGGAGAAAATAATGAGAGCCAAGAATGAAGCGAAAGGAAAATTAATAAAAACGACTGTTATCAGCGATCACGCAGCAATCGGTAATATTTACATCAACGAAAGCCTGACATATAATTCTCGACAACTTTACAAAGCAGCAGCAGCAGTTAAGCATTCTATGAACTTAAAATTTTTGTGGACTAAAAATGGGATTGTTTATATGAGGAAAAAAGAGGGTGATATTTCTTTTAAAATTACTTGTACTTCTGATTTGAATAAACTGAAATAATGAGCGTAGTTCACTTTAATGTAAACAGTCCCATTCTCCATTCCAATGTAAACAAAAATAATGTAAATAATAAAATGCATGCTTCATGTATTGTAGAATTTTTTTGCATCCATCAAAACATTCGAAGTGCACTTGCAGTCTCTTAACAAGTCGCCATTTTAATTGTTCTAAGTGAGATTTGGGTGTATGAAAGTGAATTCGGCTCTTTTAATCTAGATGGTTATATACCTTTTTAAGAACTGCAATGTATACCTTTTTGGGAACTGCAATGAAAATTATTCTGCCGGTGGCATAGCCGTTTACATAAAAAGTGGTATTGTGCACGATTGCTTCAAAATTAAATTAAGAAGCGCGGATATTATAAAAGTAGATTTTGTTTTTCAAAATGTAAGCTATTCTGTGCTCTGTATTTATCGACTACATAATTGTCAAAAAAATGTTTTTATTGATGAGTTGCATACCGTTCTAGATAATACAAAGGCTAAGAATCTAATAGTCTTAGGCGATGTTAATATAGACATATTAAACGTTTCAGATTCGGATTGCGAAAATATATATGCTACTCCTGGCTTCGTATGGTCTCAAGAGTTTAGTGAATGTACCTACTCGCATAACTGACTCAACAAATACCTGTATCGACCATATTTTTCTCCGCCTGCATAACGATAACAATTATTTTTTCTTCAGTGAAGTGCATGACTATAAAATTACTGATCACCACTTATGTATACTAAAATACCATGTGGGTATCGCATCTAGGAAAACTAACGTGAACAGGATAAAGACTCGAGTCGACTACCAAGCCCTTTGCCGTAAACTCAGGTACGAATTTTGGGAACCACTTTTTTCTGAGAATGATCCTTCTGTCTCATACGATAGTTTTATATATATTGTGGCGTGGAAGGTATCGTGTAACCTAAATGGTGAAACAAGCCCTTAGTCACAGTTTGGTGAAACCAGGCCTTATAGTCACAAAACAAGTTCCACTCAAGTGTCACTTCCAATTGGAGACTGGAATCTGTCACCACTGAACCTTATTCTAGAACCAATTAGAGTTAGCTAGAAAGTTCTCGTCAGATAGCGGAGCGGGTATAAAAGGACAGCTTTTAGAAGAGGGCGAGACAGTTGATTTATAACAGTGATTGGTTAAAGTTCGAGATAGTAATACCCAAGTAGAAATTGTTGGTTGTAGTGTGCACGCTGTTCCCACATTTCAGACTTGTTACCGTAAAGGACTATTCACATGAGCGCGAACTGCGAACTGCGAACAGGCGAATATTCAAAGGTTCTGACATTTTATTCACATGAAACATGGTCGCAGATACCTGCAAATCATTTCTATTGTTGAAGGTTAAGTTCGAGCGAATTTTCCATTCGCAGGTTTGTGGATGTACATACATTCAGGAAATTTTGTTTTTTGTGCGTTTATTATTATTGTGTCGTAATATTTAAATAATTCATTCTATTAAATTCTAACTTTTAATGAAAGAGAACATGTAAAAAAAAGGTTGGTGAAAATAATAACAAAGGGATTTGCAAATGTTATTACGTTTCCGCCTCTAACTTTTGGTAACGCGATTTTGGTTTGCTAAAATCTATAAAATAAAGTGAACATTTTTGCATGTAGGTATGTTACTGAGATATAATTTTAATAAATATAACGTTTGTAGTTCATTTGGGACATTTTTTTGCTAAAGAAAATTTGTGTAATAAATCTTTGTAGAAGGTTTATGATATTTCTAGCATTATTACAATTAATACAAAATGTATGTAACATTCTATTTATTAAAATATATTGATAACATTTGATACTAGTTGGAATATTTTTTTTATGTAGGTATACATTTCCATTTTTTTTTACAATTTAATCTGCTGCAGTTTTATGTAGCGAAATCAAAAAACATTGTCATTTTTTTCCTACTAAAATACTGAAACGTCGAAAAGCGCGCGGTGCACATAGTAAGTAAAAGTCGTGCTACAACGGCAAACAATTTTCAGTACACTGTTTAAAATGAAAATTAATTTAGGAGGAAAACTCATTAAAATATATTAGTGTTCTTAAGTAATGAAGTCTCTATATTACAATATTTCGATTCTTTTTAGATAAATTCATTGTTCATCATTTGACTATTCACGATATTTTTTTTTATGCCACCCTATATTCCCTTTTACTATTGGTGCTCAAAGTCATATAATATTCTCCGTGCACACCGCTCGCCTACATTCAAAGGACCATGTTACGTGTGTGAGTATAAATGCTCTACCTACTTCGTCTGTGTACACCTACAGCAGACATTAGTTTGTTGTATGTGTGAAGATTGTTTGCAAATAAAAGCGCCAAAATACTATGGTAACTCTCGGTGGACACAAATTAGACTTTGCGCTGTCAGTTCGCCTAGTTGTTAAGAGGAAACATAAATGTTGAAATGTAACTTTAAAGGACATTTGTAGCTTTGAGGCCATTAATGGTAACACAAATGTCAAATAGTTACCATCTTATTGGAATGGAGCTTATCGACACAAAACTGAGTCCAATATCCCGTTTGGCGACTATAATTCAAGATAATAGTCACAAATTTCTACTTGGGTAGTTTGTGAAGATAAATAAGTGAAAAGTAATAGAGTAATTTAAGTGATTGGTTTGAAACGTTGAAGAATCGTTTAAGTTTAAGTAATATTGTTCTGGTACTTAATAAGTGAAATATTAGAATAGTCGATAAAAGTGTAATAAAAGTGAATTTTATTAGAGAAGTTTAACGGAATAGTGTTTTATCTTTACGAATCCCAGCCTGAATGTAACAATATTTTATCAAACCATATGAATAGTGCAACTTCCGTTGTAAATATTAGCCAGCGCAATACATTCTTGAAGCCCTGGATGACATTGAGACTATTAAATCATATGAAAGGTAAAAATGAGTTCGCAAAAGAATGTAAAAAACATCCAAACAATAAAAGTCTAAAAATGTATTACACTAAGTTGTGCAAAAAAGTAAGAGTATGGTCGCACAAGCACGTGACACTTACTACGCCAATCGTTTAAGACAATCCAGGGCTTAGCAGAAGAAGTAATGCAAAGTAATAGCTTCAGGTTTCACCAGATAACATCTTATGAAATTTTTAAATCAATCATGTCCTTGCAAAACAAAAATACATGCACCAGTGATGAAATCTCTGCCATACTGTTGAAAAAAATTGCGTGGGAAATTGTCGATGTTTTGTGTTATCTCTTTAACCTCAGTGTTAGCAGCGGTAAGTTTCCCAAGTCTCTAAAAAAGGCAGAAGTTATTCCGTTGTTTAAACGAGGGAATCGCAAATGTATAAGCGACTACAGACCGATTTCCCTACTTCCTACGATATCTAAAATTTTTGAAAAATTAATGAAATCAAGAATAATCTCGTCCTTAAACCAAAATATTTTTTTTTTCGGTAGAACAATATGGTCTTAGGGCACGTAGATCCACGGAAGACGCCATCTTAAAAGTCTGTTGCGAACTGTATAATGGTATTAACAAAAGTCAACGAACTATAGCTCTTTTCATTGACATGACCAAAGCATTCGACATGGTAGATCTGCAAATATAACTGGATAAGCTATATAGGGCTGGTTTTAGAGGTATGACTCATGAATGGTTAAGGTCATATTTGTTGGAAAGGGAACAAAGAGTTTTCGTAAATGGGTCCTACAGTCTATCACTCAATCTTAAAAATGGCGTACCTCAAGGGTCCGTGCTAGGTCCCATAATGTTCCTTATCTACATTAACTCTTTTGTCATTCAAAACTTTTATGGCAATCGTAGTGCATTTGCAGATGACATTGCTTTCACGTATACTGACCTTTCGCTCCTTGAATGCGTCTCAAAAGTTAGCTCAGATATTCAATTACTTCGGATCTGGTTTAATGCCCGCAAGCTTATTATCAGTCAAAAAACAAAAATAATGAACTTCAAAATATCACAAGATGTCTTAGAAAATTTCGAGTTAATTTTTCACTCAAGTATTTGTCGGAAATTTCTCTTACCACTACCTATACATACCTGTGGGAGGCACAACTTCAACGCAAACGGACAATGTACAACTAGTTGTTTCAAAGTTGAATTAGTTGATTCCTACAAATATCTCGGTGTTTCCATTGACAACAAACTTAATTGGAAGGTCCAAACTCAATCTTTAAAATCTTATATGGCGTTAGTAACACGTAAAATGTATCATTTAAAACCATACAGCTCGCAAAGAGTTCTTTCAATGTTCTATTACGGATTAGTTCATTCGAAACTCCAATATGGAATCGTTAGCTGGGGAGGTGCATACATGAATACTTTAAGACCACTATTGATTGCCCAAAAGCATATAATTCGAATTATTTGTGGAAAGAACCGTTATGCGGAAAGTTGGCCTCTTTTTATCAACTTGCGAATATTTCCACTTAGGAATCTCTATGTTTTCAAGGTACTGCAAGAATTTTTTAAACGAAGCGGTAATGTTCCCTCTAGAAATTCTTCATTGTACAGCTTACGAGTTAATAACAAGGCTTTATTTGATATTCCACGCGTGCAAAAATCTCATTTTATGAACTTTTATTTAGTTTTATCCATACGGTCAAAACAAAACTTTCATTCATTCTTGAAATCACTTAAAGACTGGCTTTTTATTGTGAGCCCTTTTAACCTGGAGATACTTATGAAGTAAAAACTTAATACAAAAAAGACAATAAGATTCTTCACATACTTTAAATTTTTCTTAATATCTGTTCTTAACAAAAGATCAACTGATGGTACCCCACGTCAGTTATTCCTTTGTATGAAAATCGTTTTTTATTAGCTATCATTCAACACTAACTGTTAAGTTAAGAATGATAATAAATTTATTATAATCACTCTATATTTTTAAGCAGAATCACTATTGTAAACTAGATTATAGTGATAATGAATAAATAAATAAATAAATAAAAAATAAATAAATAAAGATCTGTTGACACGGCGCTACATAGAGTAGTATCGGTAGTGGAGGAATATCTACACCATAAAAGGTGTTTTTCTTTTTTAGTTCAGAGCACAACCTGAACTGTTATACAAAAAGTTCTTTTTTAGCTCAGAGCGCGCTCATAATGCTCGAACTCTGTTCAGTGCTCAGCTCTGAACTAAAAAAGAAGAACGCCTAAAGAATACACACTGAGTGCGTTCCTAGACATTAGGCGTTTTTCTTTTTTAGTTCAGAGCTGAGCACTGAACAGAGTTCGAGCATTATGAGCGCGCTCTGAACCATGCGTGCTCAGAGCGTTCAGAGGATGTTTTGTTTTTCCTGTTTTTTTTGTCCATTAAATGTGAATGGAAGTGTGCAAGTACATGTGTACTCTGCTTTTTACTCAGGATGCTCTGTCAATTTATTCTGAGCTCATAGAGCGCGCTCTGATCATGCTCTGAGCGAAAAAAGAAACACAAATTCGAGCTCTGAAGTGTCTGAGCTAAAAAAGAAACACGAACTTTTTGTATAACAGTTCAGGTTGTGCTCTGAACTAAAAAAGAAAAACGCCTATTGAGGGGGCCTTCAACAACATCGAAGCGGCCGCAATCTTAAGCAGCTTGCGTAGAGCCGTCGCTATCTCGCCATACGGTAGCACAATCGCCTGCATCGCCTCGCCGTCGCCATCGCCAGTCGCCAACAGTCCCACGTCCCAGTCCCAGTGCCATTCAGCCAACACACACCGCAGAGAAAAATAAAAGAAAAATAAATCTCTCCATCGTGCGCACACTGCACACTGCTCAAAAAAAATAAAATACGTTATTTAAAATTTCAACAAAAATGCACAGTACTCAAAAAAAATAAGTTATTGTTGTTCAAAATAAAAGGCCGATTCTAGTCTGTCGATAATTATTTTTATTTGTCACCAACTCAAGAAAGATGGCCTACTCCAAACGTTTACAATTATAGAATGAATGAATATCTTAAGCATGCAGAGATAGGATATACATAAAAAGAGATAGTGATAATGACCGCGCCCAACATGAAGTTGGCTGCCATTCCTTGTACAACTCAGAGACCAGTACAGCGGCTATAATCCACTATAACTCGGCCAGTCTGACAAACAATCGACCTCGATTAACATATTTTTAAAACATTGTTACAATGAGTCATCAAGGAACTCATACTCAGTACAAATATCATCTTCTAATTCGTCGTCTAATTCATCT
This sequence comes from Cheilosia vernalis, assembly GCA_949126925.1. Classification (NCBI taxonomy): domain Eukaryota; kingdom Metazoa; phylum Arthropoda; class Insecta; order Diptera; family Syrphidae; genus Cheilosia; species Cheilosia vernalis. The sequence goes on from OX421358.1 coordinate 52,082,150, forward strand.
TCTTCAAACAACCCTGTGCTGCCTTCTGAATCCCCTATCTTCTGACACTGCTCCAACCACTTTTTCATTCTACTAGAATCTACAACACCATCATAAGGCATTTGAGTAACCTGGCAATTATCTACATCACTAACAACGTAACGATCATTGCCTAAATTCTTACGTACTACGTAGGGACCTTTATATTTAGGAATCAACTTTTTATTTTTTCCAACAGTAGTATCAACATTTTCTATAACTATCAGGTCTCCCACTTCAAATTCTTTAGCTGGCTTATGACTCCGTTTAAAAGCACTTTGACTGTACTTCTGAGACTTCTGAATGGCTTGTTCAGCCTGATTTCTAATTTCATCTAAACTTTCACCATCTCTGGAATACATATCATGCAGGTACTCTGTCAATTCGTCTATAGCTTCACCTCGTTGTTCTACACCGAATAACATTCTACTGGGCGTCTGTTTCGTAACACAGTGTACAGTGTTGTTTATCGCGAACTCAGCTTCTGTTAACTTCTTCTTCCAATCTGAATGACCTATGGGCTCAGTAATTTTTGACAAAACACTTTTCAACACTCCATTCACCCTCTCAACTTGTCCATTAGATTGCGGCGAGGCAGTAGAATTAAGCACATGAACTATTCCCCTGCTGCTACAAAATTGTTTAAACTCTCCTGACGTAAATGCTGTACCTCGATCACTTATAATCCTTCTGGGCCTACTGTAGTCTAAGAAATATCTATTCAGGGCACAGGTCGTCTCCTTGGTACTAGTATTCACTGCATACATTTTCACAAACTTCGTAAAAGCATCCACAATAACCAACACATGTTTATGCTTTGATGTAACAGAATTCAATGGACCGAAATGATCAATATGTAAGGTGTCCCATGGCACTGCTCTCTTGGGAATACTATGTAAATTACGCTCATTATTCCGAGGTAGCGAGGAGTAGTATATACACTTAAGACAATTTCTAATAAAGCGATTCAGTTTTTCTCGCATCTGAGGGAACCAATAGTGTTTCTTTATCTGAGCAGAACACTTTTCAACACCAAAATGGCCATAATTTTCATGCACCGTTCTCATTATGCTTTCCTCCATTTCATGTGGCACATACAGCTGCTGATATGGACCAACAACACGAAAAACTAACCCATTTTCCAAAAGGTACCCTGAAACATCTGCTTTTTCTAACTTCTGTCTTAACTGGACAATGATCGGATCACGAGACGTAATCTGGATGTTCAAATCTACATCATTTTCCTCTATAGTACATATGGACGGTATACGACTAACCACACAAATAACAGGCAACCGACTCAATGCATCTACATGTGCCATTTGTTCCCCTCTATGTCTAACTCCGAAAGTAAAACTCTCAAACTCCAATGTCCACCGAGCAATTCTTGGGTTGATCTTCTTTTTTTCCAAGGCCTGGGCCAAGGCGTTGCAATCTGTTACAACAGTGAACTGAATACCATCTAAAAATGTTCTAAACCTGTCCAAAGCATTCACTATAGCTAAGGTTTCTAACTCAAAGCTGTGGTATCGTGACTCTGGATCTGTGGTAGTTTTGGAAAAATAGGCAACTGGATGAAACCTACCATCCTCCCGCTTCTGTAACAACACTGCACCATAACCATGGGAACTGGCGTCGGTATGCAACTCCGTTTCGTACTTGGGATTGAATACACTCAAAATTGGGGGCTGAACTAATTTATCTCGTAGCGTCACAAAAGCCTCCATACACTCATCTGAAACACGGGGGGGGGGGGGGGGGGCATTAGTCAAACCAAATGGCATATAACAATATTCATACTGGCCCATTGGTGTGACGAAAGCTGTTAATGGTATTGAATCTTCATGAACTGGCACTTGGTGAAAACCGTTTTTCAAATCTAAAACACTAAAGTATTTCTTCCCACCCAAATACTCCAAGCAATCTTCAATAAGAGGCAATGGAACGTTATCCCTAACTGTTATTTTATTCAATGCTCTATAGTCGACGCACATCCTCATCTCTCCATTCTTTTTCCGCACCAGCACTATAGGAGAAGCATACGGAGAACTACTAGGTCTGATTATTCCCTGAGCTAACAAATCATCAATTGCCTTCTGTACCTCCATCTTTTCTCTATAGGACAATCTACGTGGCCCACTGTACACTGGTTGATCATTTTTCAAAATTATCTTCATTGCATAATTACTAAAAACCCGTCTTCGACCCGACTTATTGACATAATACTCGAAGATAATTGATTTCAAAGCATCTTTATCTTTTCTATCCAACAATTCATTAACGTCAACCAAAAGCTCATCTGTCTCAGCAGTACTAATCAATAAAATCACTTCATCATAAGCCATTACATCTTTTTCGTCAATTAAATTTACTGTGCCTATGCACATTTCAATTCGTTTCTCGTTCTCAAGGAGATCTCGCAAAATATTTATTTCAGCATCTATGCTGACAATATTACTTACTGGTACAACAATTTCTCTATCTGTGGTTGGAAACTTCTCTTTACCTAATGGAGGATTCTTCAATAAATCAAACAACTTAAGTGCACTGACAACTGTACCATTCGGCATTTCATTTTTATTAATTCTTCTTAATTCTAACATCTTGTCAATACAATATTTAATTCTGGGTGCCTGATACAAACAAATTCGCATTTTCCTCAGTAAGTCACGACCAATTAAAAATGGGACTGCTGCTTCACTATCGGGTAATACAATAAAGTCATGTTTTAAATCATGCTTTCTAAAGACAAATCTACATTTCACAAAACCATACATACTTAATCTTTTTTTTCCCATTCCACGGTAATGAGTTAATCTTGATTTACCACTTACTGCAAAAGGCACCATCGTCTGACACATAAAACTAACGGGGCTGCCGGTATCAAATAAAGCCGAATATGTTATTAAATCAGTGCACTTATTTTGTCTGTAGAAGGCAACACTTACCATATTTAATTCAGCCAACTGTCTTCCCAAGTCAGCTACTTCAGCTTCTTCTTCTTCGTAATCCACTGCTGCTGCTACTGGTGGCTTCCTCTTCCTCGGACACTCGTGGCGTGTATGTCCTACTTCGGCACAGATAAAACACGAATTGGGTGGCCATTTAGGAGCACTGCATTCACTTTGATAATGCCCAAATTTAAAACAATTGAAGCATCTCACTGTTGACATCTCTAGACCACTGGCACTGGTTGAACTGGTTGGGACACTGGGCTTCTGTTTAGCTTCTGATCGTGCGACACTATTTTTCACTGATGCTGCGGTGAACCGTTTCTTTTCGTATCTATTCATCAACACTTTCAACTCATTGATGGTTCGAGCTCCGTATAACATAGATACCAGAGCCGATTTATCATTTAAACCGTCTATGATAAATTCAATTAGATCGACATCTGGGGCATCTGCGCGGCTGGCAATATGTTGCATTTCAATGATGTAATGCCGTGGTGATTCGTTGGGCTTTATGGTGCGCGCTCTCAACTGGCTGTATACATCCTGCAGTGTCACCGTACGTCTGAACTCTCCCAACAGTGCTTCCTTCAGGTCATCATACGAGCGGACTGTGACGATTTCCATAAAGCGCTTTGCGTACCCCGACAACAGATGACGCGCAGCAACCAATTTATCCCGTTAACCATAGCCAAACATAGCGAACACATTTTCCAGCTCGTTAATCCATTTACTCACATCAAATTTAAGGACCATAGCATCTAAAACGCCCAAATCAATGCGTCTGCTTTCTAACTGTTGCCCGCCTGGAACGGCACGTCTGCCTTCCATCTCTTGCAATTCCTGCTGCAGCTGCATCAGTTCCCGCCTTTTCCTAAGGATGACCAACTGTCGATCAATGGCCGCTTCCTCTGTCGCCAAACATTCAGCATTGTCTGCTTCAACCGCTACTGTTCCACAAACACGTTCCACCATTAGTTTATCCTCAGCTTCTGGTTCTTCTGCTTCAGGTTCCTCTACATCTGGTTCATCTGGTACACGGACACTGTTTGCCACTGTTTCATCGTATACTGCACGCAACTGGTTCATTGTTGCTTCCTCATCAAACGAGACGCCAGCTGCTCGCAACGTTGCAACCACATGCGCCCTCGTCAGCAAATTTGACATATTTTTTTTTTTTTTCACAATTCGATACACACTAATATTAATATTTTGTCTTCTGGATCGTACCCCACATCTGAATTATTGTAGTCCAAAATAAAAGGCCGATTCTAGTCTGTCGATAATTATTTTTATTTGTCACCAACTCAAGAAAGATGGCCTACTCCAAACGTTTACAATTATAGAATGAATGAATATCTTAAGCATGCAGAGATAGGATATACATAAAAAGAGATAGTGATAATGACCGCGCCCAACATGAAGTTGGCTGCCATTCCTTATACAACTCAGAGACCAGTACAGCGGCTATAATCCACTATAAAGTTACCATTAAATTTAAAAAAAAATTCTCTGCACAGTACTCAAAAAAAAAAAAATATATTACGATAACTTGAAAATTCAATAATTCACTGCCAAAAAGTAAAAGACGGCAAAATATTAAAATAAAAATTTTAACAAACACTGCCACGTGCAAACGATTGCGCCTTTCGCGAATCGCATCGGGAGACACCGAGGGACGGCACACTGTCACGTGCAAACGATTGCGCCTTTTGCGAATCGCATGGGGGGACACCGAGGGACAGCACACTGTCACGTGTAAACGATTGCGCCTTTTGCGAATCGCATCGGGGGACTCCGAGGGACAGCACACTGCCAAGAGCAAACGATTGCAACTTTTGTGAATCGCATCGGGGGACATCGAGGGACAGCACACTGCCACGTGCTATCTATTGCTCCAGCATTCACTCACGAGATGCGCAATCCCTCGTCCGAAGCACACCTCTACCTCGAGAGTCGAAACGCTTCATCCCTCGCTCACGTAACGGTAGATACTCATTTAAACACTACATTGTAACATTCTTTTGCATTCATTTAAATACTATATTGCAACATTCTTTTGTATTCATTTAGTTTTAAGATAATTTTTATAACCGTAGCTAGCTTTTGTAAACCAAATAGCCTCACGTGTCTACCCCCGTGTATCTCGCGCGCGATCCTAACAAATAAGCAAGTTTTAGTGCAAGTTTTTTTCCGTGTTGCGGTGCCGTAAGCAACGTCATCGATAAAGCGCAGATTCGTTTAGCTTTTCTGGTCGTTTCTTTCGTAAAGACCTCATTTTTTTTCTAAATGGACGGGTCAGACGCCGCCACAGCACCCCCCTCTGGGGAAAACAAATCGGGCACGACACAAAACTTCGCGTCCGGTAGTATCCATTCCGTGGACCAAGATCAAACCCTATCGTACGGTGTTGACTCCGTTGCCTACAAGGCAATTAACTTTTGGCCATCGTGCCCTGACCTTTGGTTTGCGGCCATGGAAGGACAATTCGCTCTTGCTAGGAACCTGTCCGATGACAGGAAGTTTTATACAGTCATATCCCTAATGGATATTACAACCGTACAACGCGTGCGGGACAGTCGTCTGCTCCGCCCCCCACACTGATACACACAAACCCCCCCGCATCAGTCGACCATCTAGTGCCAAACAACAACTGGCAAAATATTTGTCTTCATAATAGAATGCACACCGGCTTGTTGTATAAAATTCAATGAGACCACCAGCAAAAGCCCAGACGATCGAGCAAGATCACATAGTGGAATTGTACCAATCTAGTGTACCGGTGATTTGTTTCCCAAGGAGTCGTAAGACTACTTGAATTTTTTGTCGCTAACAAGCCTGCGGGTAGTTAGCAAATTGCCGAATCCTCCGCAAGGCAGATTTGTAGTGCCGGGACAGTCGCAAGATAGACCCGTAGTGCCAGGATTGCCGCAAGGCGAACCTGTAGTGCCAGGATTGTCGCAAGACGAACCTGTAGTGCCGGGACAGTCGCAAGATAGACCCGTAGTGCCAGGATTGCCGCAAGGCGAACCTGTAGTGCCAGGATTGTCGCAAGACGAACCTGTAGTGCCGGGACAGTCGCAAGATAGACCCGTAGTGCCAGGATTGCCGCAAGGCGAACCTGTAGTGCCAGGACTGTCGCAAGATAGACCTGTGTGTACCGGGACGGTCGAAAGACGAACCCGTGAAGACGCCGGGGCGTCCCCAAACGCCCACCAGCCGAGACCTAGCCGTAGAGGAGCACCTAAGCCGCCACCGTTGCCGTATGGTTCCAGAGATTTGCCGAAATATTGTAGTAACCATAGATTAACCATTGTAATGAATATTGTAATTGACTGGAGATTGTAAAATTGAAAATTTGTATAAATTGTAACCGACATAAGTCTTGATAAAATAAATATTTGGATATACATAGGTAATAAAGGAAACTCCACTGTAACCAAAGTTCGTGTTTCTTTGGGAAAGAACCTTGGCGATCCGACGAGTTAACCTCAGCCCAGACAAAAAGCACATCACAATGTTAGCTTGTGAGTTTCGCACAATTCGTTCAAGTATGATGTTAAAGAAGTCACATGACAGCGCATCGCCTTGTCTAAATCCTTTTTTGACATCAAAGGTCTCGGTTAAGTCATTGCCGACCTTGATGCAGCAGCGAGATTTCTCCATCGTCATCCTACACAGACGGACGAGTTTGGTAGGGATGCCAAAACTAGACATGGCTCTGTATAGCTCGTCTCTATAGATACTGTCATAGGCGGCTTTGAAGTCGATGAAAAGATGGTGAGTATCGATTTGGACTTCTTGGGTTTTTTCCAGGATCTGCCTAAGTGTGAAAATTTGATCGACGGTGGACTTTCCTGGCCTAAAACCACACTGATAGGGGCCGATCAGGTTGTTGACGAACGGTTTTAGGCGTTCACACAATATTGCAGATAAGATCTTGTACGCGATGTTAAGGAGACTGATTCCTCTATAGTTGGCGCAGTTGAGGTGGTCTCCTTTCTTGTGGATCGGGCAAACGATGCTGAGATTCCATTCATCAGGCATGCATTCATCTGACCAAATCCTAGAAATGAGTTGGTGCATGCTCTCCACCAAGTCATCTCCAGCTGCTTTAAAAAGCTCGGCGGGTAGACCGTCAGGCCCAGCAGCCTTGTTGGTTTTAAGCTTGGATATTGCTATCTTCACTTCATTTTGATCAGGTGGACGGTAGTTTTGGCTATCATCGTCTAAGTTGAATGGTTCGTTCTGCCTGACAGCGGGATTTTGGTCTTCGTCGCCGTTATACAGTCTGCGGAAGTAGTTTTTCCTTCGTTATCTCTACAGGTTTCTGTACGGGATTTGTTGCTCTGGCATGTTCTCTTTACCTGTTGGTAAAACTTCCGTACATTATTCCTGGAGTAGCATCTCTCAATTTCTTCGATCTTGCGCTTCTCGTGCTCTTTCTTTTTCTTCATGAGAAGCCGATGTTCTTCCCGTCTCTATTGCTCGTAGAGCTCGCGAGCAGCTCTAGTCCTCCTTTGCAGCGCCGCTTTATATGCCTTTTGTTTTGCTGCATTTGCTAGTCGACATTGTTCGTCAAACCAGGGGTTTCGTGGTGGCGGTCGTGTGAAACCCAGCACATCAGTCGCGGCATTAATGATGGCTTTCTGGCAGTGCTGCCACTGGTCTTCTGCGCTAGCTGTTGTTGCGGGAGGACTTGTCGTGAGACATCGGGATACGCGATCGGCGAAGATTCTGGCGGTCTCTTGCGATTGCAGCTTTTCGACATTGTACTTTCTCACAGTATTCCGTTGTTGAGGCGTGTTGGATATCCGCAGTCGTACCTTGGCTACAACAAGGTAGTGGTCCGAGTCAATGTTGGCCGCTCGGAAGGTTCGGACATCCGCAATACTGGAGGCGTGCCTTGCGTCGATCGCAATGTGATCAATTTGGTTGACGGTTTGTTGATCCGGAGACCGCCATGTCCCTTTATGAATATTGAGATGAGGAAACCGTGTGCTTGCTATAGTGACATTTCGCCCCGCAGCAAAGTCAATCAGCCTCAGTCCGTTACCAGACGTGGTGTCGTGTAGGCTGTGTTTACCTACTGTCCTACCATAGATGTCCTCCTTTCCTATTTTGGCGTTAAAATCGCCCAACACGATTTTAACGTCATATTTAGGACATTGCTCATATGTCTGGTCGAGGAGATCGTAGAAACTATCTTTGGTAGCGTCGTCCTTTTCCTCTGTGGGGCATGAGCGCATATTAGGCTTATGTTGGCGAATTTTGCCTTGATGCGGATGGTCATAAGACGTTCACTCACATGCCGAAAGCTCAAGACTTCTTGCCTAAGTCTGCCGCGTATGACAAATCCACATCCAAATAAGCGCTGCTTCTGCTCCGTATAGCAAGCACCGTAATAGATGTCACAGTTTGTCATCTTTCTTTTGCCCGGCCCATCCCATCGCACTTCCTGGATGGCGGTTATGTCTGCTTTATAGCAGTCAAGGGCTTCTGCTAATTGTTCGGCTGCACGCGGTCTGTTCAATGTACGAACATTCCACGTACAGATCCGAATATCGTTGTCCTTATTTCGTTTCGCGGGGTTGTCAACAGTAGATCCGTCCTTTTCCGAGGCTTGTAGTTGTCTCTGAACTAGTTATTTTTTCCGTGGTAGAGAAGTTACCCCGACGCACAACCCCCAACCTGGAGGGCCAGTTCCATTTTATACCCCTTGGACAAGGGGCCGAGTTACCGGCACCAGTAACCCACTTCGGGATCTGAGCGCTGCCGTTGGCCCATGAAGGGCTCATCCGCCACCAACTCCTTTCCAACACCCTGGCTCAGTATTGGAGATCCCTATAGACCTGGGATCCGAATATGTCGGAGCAGCTCATATAGGGAAGACACTAAATAGTTCAACCTGACTGGAACTGTAGACGCCACCGTTGATTCCATCAAGGGAATTCCTCCGCTGCCATCTGGGATCAGAGGGAGTGCCTTAGTGAGAGGACACTCCTCCCCCCCTCTCTCGTCTGCTGCCACCAACGACCTTCCAAAGGGGTTGGATACCCAATCTCCAGCCGAGGTACTAGGCACCCACCAGTCACCAACGTGGAGGTGAGAGTAGGAGTTGATTGTGAGAGGCTATGTGAGAACGTTTGTGTTTTCATAAAACGCATCACAACCCTTCAACCAGTAAAGTTATCCAACGCTGAACGCAAATACAGTGCTTACGACAGGGAACTGCTCGCAGCATACGCTTCGATCAAGCGCTTTGAGCATTTGCTGGAGGGGAGAGAGTTCACACTGTACACTGACCACAAGCCACTTATTTACGCTTTGAGTCAGAATCCTGAGAAGGCAACGCCCAGGTAACGCACGCACTTAGACCTAATTTCGCAGTTTACAACCGACATTCGACACCTTCCGGGTGAGAAAAACATTGTGGCAGACGCGTTCTCGAGGGTCCTAGAACTCTCAATTCCTGAGAGCGTGGACTACGTGGCGATCGCAAAGGCTCAGGAGGGAGATGATGAGTTACGACGCTGGTTAGCATCTGGTGCCTCCGCTCGGATGAAAATGTTTACGATAGTGGGTATGGACAGCCAGCTATACTGTGATTCATTCCGCCACAATTTCGCAGAGCCGTTTTCGAAAAGGAACATAACTTGTATCATCCTGGCACTCGGTCTACCGTAAACGCCATGCGTAGCAAATTCATCTGGCCGTCCATCAATAAGGATGTTCGCTCGTGGGCTAAAAGTTGCGTTCCGTGCCAACGCTCAAAGGTCAGCAGACATGTACTCAGTCCGGTCGGCTGTTTCTCTGGTCCGGAAGGTAGGTTTGACACCATTCATTTGGACCTCATTGGACCTCTGCCCCCTTCCGAGAACTGGCGTTACTGTCCGACCATAATCGACAGATACACTCGCTGGCCAGAAGCCATACCCCTCGCTGACGTAAGTGCGGAGACCGTCGCCGGTGCGATTTGCCGGGAGTGGATTCCGCGCTTCGGTGTGCCCTCTACGATCATCACAGATAATGGCAGACAGTTCGAGTCAAGGTTGTGCCGGAGAACCGATTGCCGGTCACATTAACTACTCGTTCACTGTCTACCACAGGGATCTGCACAACTGCGACTGCCGCGACCATGTGCACTGGAGCTGGGTTTGGGCAGCATGTTCCATACTCACGGGCTCCAACAACCTTTATGCCATCGTAGATATACTTGTCAGCCATCACACATGGGTCTAACGCAATCGTACAACAACACCTACTCGTACACCCTTACAGTGCCAACGTTCCTGCCAGCATTAAACGTCGTCCAGCCCTGTGGCCAGTATCCATTTATGTCAACACCATTAATGCCGACATCGACGTCAAACGCAGCAAGTCAGCCCAGCCTAGCTTCATGTCATGGTTTTGAAAACGGTCGTAAGTTACACGACCTTCCCGAATTTAATGGCAGGCCCGAGGACTGGACAATGTTTTCCACGGCCTATAGAGAATCTACCGCCATGTTTGGCTACTCGAACGTTGAAAATATTTTCCGACTGCAGAAATGCATACAGGGATCTGCCAACATCGAAACTAAAACTAAGACTAAGATCGTTCTTTATGCAGTGGAACGTAACAAGTCAACAGCCGCTACTTCGAAGCAGAAATTCTACCACTGCAAGGGAGAAACATATCCAGTTGTCAAATGTCCAGCCTATACTGAGTTAGATGTCTCCGACAGGTGGAAGTTGGTGAGAAAGCAGAGGCTTTGCTTCTGTTGCCTCAAATCTGGACACAGTGTGCAGTCGTGCAGGCATAGAAATGCTTGCGGAATCGATGGATGTGAAAGGTTACACCACTCCTCACTCCATGAAACCGAAGAAGCGAAGTTGCCATCAGAAGTCGAGAAGGGTACAATGGGACGAGTCGAGAAGGCCATACTCAGCCGAAATATTGAGATACGAGGCAAAATCCTTTTCCGAGTGTTGCCAGTGAGACTTAATGGTGACGGTGTCGTGGTGAGGACGCATGCTCTTTTGGACGAAGGTTCTTTACCATAATGAGCGCCGAACTGTCCAAACAACAGAGTTTAACTGGGTACCCGAACGATCTGAAGCTACAGTGGACTGGTAAGGAGACCTTTACTAACGAATCCTTTGTCGTCGACCTCAAAATAAGTGCTGATGTGGATGATGCAAAGAAATTTCAAATGGAAGGGCTTCAAACCGTTAATGAACTGAGCTTGCCGACTCAAACCTTGATTGCTGCTGATCTTCCAGCTTCATACACCTTCAGCGTATTATCAAAGCTTCCATTTGCTGAGTATGAGGAAGCAAGCCCGCAAATTTTAATTGGACTCGATAATTGCCATCTGGGAGCGCTAATACGCATCGTCCAATCAGCTGACATCGGGCCAATAGTGGCAGAAACGAAATTGGGATGCGTAGTGTATGGCAGTACAGTAACTGAAGCTGAAGTTCACAGAGAAGCACTTGTTCTCCATTGCTGTCAAGTTGGGGACGATGATGATGACCATATGACGCGGATTGTAGATGATTTCTTCTGTGGAAAGATGACAACGTCGAGTTGTCGGATAGCTACGAAATGGCGCAGAGGCGATTATGGAACCTCGAGAGTAGGTTCCGCAAGGATACAGACTTCGTAGCCACTTATAAAAACATTATTATGAGCTATTTGGAAAAAGGGTATGCCATAAGACTAACCCGTTCCGAAGCCGAGGAGAGTTCGCCGACGACCTGGTATCTTCCGCACTTTGGCGTGAAGAACCCTAACAAGCCAAACAAGATCCGGCCGGTTTTCGATGCCGCCGCTAAGGTGCGTGGAGATTCTTTGAACTCGTTTCTGCTTAAAGTACCTGATGAGAACCAACCTCTGTTGTCCATATTATTCAACTTTCGACTAAAACCTGTTGCGGTAACTGGGGACATAAAAGAGATTGTTGTAAAATTATCCCTTTTTAAACAATTAAAAATACGCAATTGCAGATTCGGCTGCGTACCCGTCGGTCAAAAGTCGAGAATAACGGATGGGCGAAAAATCTTATGACGAAGGGCGAACAAAAGGGAAAATCGTGTGCAACAAAGAAGCGCGTTGGTCGCTGCCACTCTTGGCCACTCAGCTGGGGTGGGTCCAAAAATAAAATATCGAAACGATACAATAGGGTGGGCGCCAAACAATCTTTGAAAGGAATTGTTAAACCTTTTGAAGAAAATGCCGACGATGATTGCTGTAGGGTAAAAGATAAAACAAAGACAAAGTGGGTATTTTGCGTTATAAAAGCTCGATATGAGCACGGCTATTTATTGACGATGTAAGTTGTTTAAGTCGGTCGTTATAAAGAAAAATTGTCGGATGCGACAAATTAAATTTTTGTTTCGATGACGGTTTTCTAGCCGTTGGAATTGGCTCGTTATCGCGTTGTCTGAATGGTTAAAATAACAACGGAAAGGGTCGCGCGTCCCGCTCTTTTCCGGGATTTTTACGTAACGGAAGCCAACGGAATTACTTTTTACTTCAACAAATACCTAACTGACGATCACTTTATAGAACTCTACTTATCTTTCTTTTTTTTTTGGTTCCTCTTCCTCCTTCTCCTCTACCCTGCCGTCCTGGCGTTTTGTAGTTTCTCAACCCGTCCTGCCAATACTTCTCCTTTCTCCTAATCTCCTTCCTTTTCCTTTTTATTCTACTATACGATTGTGTCCGTACACTTCGGACTACAACTTTTTGTTTTAAAAATTTCTCAAAAGATTACGAACGCAAAAAAACTTCTCGATTTAAATAAAACTCTAGACTGGCAATTCGCACATTGCCTCCTCTCTAATCACTGGCCAACCAAGAAGTGATTATTTATTTGCCACATTTCCCTTTGTTCTTTCTCGAACCTCACACGCTCATGCATTCGACCATTCAGCCGCAACGGGTATCATTAACAGTGTTTTGAGCGTTACTCACAGCTTTTTCGCCATGGTACACGACAGTTAATGATCACCAATGCATACTCTCACTCTCATTCATTCCATACATATCCGAATTCGCCAGGTCGCCGGGAAATTTCCGGTGCCTGACGTTTCGATGGACGAGTACAGAACTATTCTTGCGATATCTAATTGATTTAACAGTGGGCCAAATTGCCTTAGAGTCCCTTTAAATCGAGAATTTTATATATTACAGAATTATTTTCCTATTAGTTTCCCAACAACGAAACCTAATTAACATTGAAAAGTGTAGGAGAGGTTCATGGAGACGATAGCTTGGGGACGGCGGATTTTTCTGTTCGCTCTTTTACAGTGCAGTCGGAGAAGAACGAAGAGTAAACTCAACTTAATATTTCGCGTCCCCTACCCTATTCCGTGGACTTCCGCGCAGATTTTGGGGAAAATACTCGCAGATAATGTGCCAATTCCTTACAAAGTAAATAGTGGATATGGTGGACTCTCGGCCTTTTCAGTTTACGTTGGGTTTGTTTTCGGTTTATGTTGTGTTTGTTTGCATCCTTGATTTAAATGAAATCGTTTGCCTGTCTCAGGGGTCATCCTTTTTTTTTCCGAGGGTAGGTGAAAATCTTCCAAAGACACTATGAGAATAGCAAGCGCGTTCTCATAGTAGTGTCAGATTTTTAATGACTAAAAACACCACCCTTCAAAGACTGTTAGATACTGCAACTAAGAAATAACTTATCAAGCAATTTTTCTATCATTAAATAAAAACTTTTGACAGGTTACTTTCCAATGAAAGATCCTTCGTGTTCCGCAAATTAGACGCGGTTAATCTTATCTTGCCAAGTCGAACGGATTCGTTCTTTGTAGTCGGCGCAATAAATTGCTCTCGTCCAAGATTTGTCGGACTGTATTGTTTATATGTCCGATTAGTAGGTTTCTATGCTTTCTCGCGAAGCTTCTAGTTTCAGCTTCGATTGTTGGAATTCCGAGATCCCTATGGATATCAATTTCTCTAAGAACTTTATTTTGAAAAGTTTGTAGAATATTGACATTTGTTTTCTTGGTACAACCCCAAAGTTGTATACCGTAGGTCCACACCGGCTTTAGCACTTGCTTGTATAAAAGCAGTTTGTTCTCAGTACTGAGCTGGGAATGTTTTCCGAGTAACCAGTACATTTCTCTATATTTGATATCGAGTTCTTTACGTTTCATTTTCACGTGCGAACTCCATTTCAACTTTGCGTCGAGTGTCATTCCCAGATATTTGGCCTCGTTTGCAAAGGGTATTCGGGCCATATTTAGGAAAATTGGCAAGTCATTGGTTTTCTTGTACGTGAAATTCACATGTACAGATTTAGTTTCATTTAAGGCGATCCGCCAGTTCCTTGTCCATTCATTTATCTTATTCACTGCGGTTTGCAGTTTTGTAGTCGTTTCTTCGATTGTATTACCTACTGCTAGGATAGCTGTGTCGTCGGCGAACGTAGCAAGGGTAGTGCCATCTTCCCTTGGTATATCGCGAGTATATAACAAATAGAGAAGCGGACCAAGGACGCTTCCTTGCGGTACTCCGGCCGAAATTTCTTTTAGCTCCGAGTATTCGTTCCCATTTCTAACACGGAAGAGTCTATTCCGGAGATATGATTCTAGAATATCATACAGGATTGCGGGGAGAACTTGTCGTAATTTAAATTTCAAGCCGTCGTGCCACACCTTATCAAAGGCTTGTGAGACGTCAAGGAATACGCTTGAGCAAATCTTTTTTTCTTCAAATGCTTTCTCGATTACGTCAGAAGTTCTATGTACTTGGTCAATAGTCGAATGCTTGGTTCTGAACCCAAACTGGTGGTCTGGGATAAGATTATTGTCTTCAATAACCGGTTGTAGGCGCCTAAGCAATATTCTCTCGAAGACTTTGGATATGACTGGAAGAAGGGAAATCGGTCTATACGATTTTACTTCATTTGGCAGTTTTCCTGGTTTTAAAACCATTATGACCTCCGCGACTTTCCATTGACTCGGCACGTGTTTTAGTCTAAGCGCGGCATTTATGATATGAAGAAGCTTCATTAATGCTTTCCTTGGTAGAACTTTCAGAACTTCTCCGGTGATCAAATCATAACCAGGAGCTTTGTTGGGTTTTAGGGATTCGATTTCACGTTTTAGTTCACTTAGCGTTGCACTAGTGAGTGTTGAATCGTCAGATTATAATTCCGCCCTATTAGTATTGTCGTGGATCGCTTGGCCATCGTACGGTTTAAAAGTTTCTTCTAGATGAGCGGCAAAAACGTCCGCTTTTTCCTTATCTTCCCTTGCCCATTCATTTTGATTAATTCTAATTGGCGGCGCGGGGATTTTGGGCCTTTTGGTGCCTTTTAGAGCTTTCCAAAGTGAATAATTGGAATCTTTTTTCGCTGTTAAACTTTCAAGGTAAGAATCTATCGCACGATTTTTAAAACCCTTAATAACCGTCTTCAACAAATTGCACAAATAATTCAAATGTGCTTTATGTTGCGGAGCGCGACTCTGTTGCCATTTCTTACGCGCCTTCCTTTTTTCGTTGACCAATTCTTTTATTTCGGGAGGATACCGTTGCCCGTATTTGGCCGGCGTTTTCCTTGGAAGAATATCCCAGCAGCGAGAACATCATCATCAGTGGTAACTTATTTATCTTATCTTTGCCTGTAAAGCTTCAATTGAACAATTCAATAAAATTTGAATTCACGGTTTGAATTGAACATTTGGTAGTACGCGTCGTTATTGTAATTATAATTCCTAATCATAATTTGTGGCGTATTATTCCAGGACGCGATCTGTACGATCTCGACGAAGCGATCAACTTCAACCTCAAGTTCATAGGGTGTCGTAAGTGGAACACTCAGTTCAACATTCTCTTCTATTTTTTCCTAAAGCCTTCCCAGTTAGTTTTTCTACCAGTTAATCTCGCTGGCTCTAGGTTATTGGCTAGTTTTACACTCAATGTTAATATAACCGGTGAGTGGTCAGATGATAGATCAAAGCTCTCTTCAACTTTAATGTGGTTGGTAGCTTTTCCTTTCACAACGAAAAAATCTATCAGGTCAGGTAGTTTTGAGGTATCAGTTGGCCAGTAGGTCGGTTTGCCCGTCGAGAGGAAATCGCAACTGTATTCCATACCTGCCCCATAGAACATTCTACCTTGGATCTGGAGCCCCAGAACGTGTGCTTCGCATTAAAATCGCCGCCAATAATGAAGTTTGGTTTGAGCGATTTAAGCAGGTTAGTGAAATCACTTTTTTCAAGCGCGGAACGCGGTGGACAGTAGATAGATGAAATTCTAAGAGTACGCTGACTATTTTTAACTCGAATCATGCACAGTTGCATAGTTTCAAGCTCTATCTTCAGGTCTTCGTATTGTTCAATGCAGTCTTTAATAAGCAATGATGATCCACCTCTGGCGTTCCCCGATGGGTGACAAGCGTGGAAATCATTATATCCTTTTATTTTTAAATTCGATCCCTTTTTCACGTGAGTTTCAGAAATCAAGCAAATGTCAATATCTTTCTCGCGTATGAATATTGGTGGTTGGGTGTTGGTTGGGTGTTGTGTGAATAGGGATGGACATCTGATTGGCATCAACTTGGCGATGTCCAGTGTCGCAACTATCTCACACTCACCAATTGTGCTTATTTTACCTCCCCGTGGTCACCACCGGGTACTGGTCTATGTCCACCCGGACTTGACTTGCTAAACTTATAAGCGCGAGTGTTGAACACGAAGAAAATAGCAACACTATAATGCTCTGTCGGATCGACTGTCTGCTCGAGTCTCAGAAGTCTTACATGAGCCCCTCAGAAATAGGACGTACCGCGGATGAATTCACCAAGCTGAATCAACGGTGGCGTCAACAGTCAACATGGCAGATAACTCAATGGGCTACTCTGACGTATTTGGAGCTGAGGTCATTGAGGATTTTCAACACTAGTCAGGGTGTTGAAATAGAGATGGTGGCGGAAGAGCCCTTAATGGGTCAACGGCAGCTCTCACATCCCCGCAGCGGGTTACTGACTCCGGAATATCCCGGCTCCTTTTGTCCAAGGGGTCGCAAAAAGGGCCTGGTCCTCCAGGTTAGGGGTTGTACGCCGGGGTAACTGCCCGACTACGTAAAAATATAATAGTTGCGAAGCACCAACAAGCCTCGGATGCGGATGATCTAACTGTTGACGAACCTGGCAAACGATTAAAGGACAACGAATTTCGGATCTGTACGTGGAATGTTAGGTCCCTTAACAGACCGCGTGCAGCCGAACAACTAGCGGAAGCCCTGAACCACTATAAAGCAGATTTAACCGCCATCCAAGAAGTGCGATGGGATGGCCCGGGCAAGAAGAAGATGAAAAACTGCGATATCTATTATGGCGACTGCTATCGGCAACAAAAACAGCGCTTATTCGGATGTGGATTCGTCGTTGGCGCCAGACTTAGGCAAGAAGTCTTAAGTTTCAACTATGTAAACGAGCGCATGCCCCCACGGAGGAGAAAGACGACGACACCAAAGAAAGGTTCTACGAGCTCTTGGACCACACTTACGAGCAATGCCCTGGCTATGACACTAAAATTGATTTAGGCGATTTTAACGCCAAGTTAGGAAGAGAGGGCATCTTTGGTAGTACCGTCGGAAGGTGCAGCCTACACGACACCACCTCCGATAACGGATTTAGGCTGATCGACTTCGCGGCGGGGCGAAATGTTGTCATAGCAAGTACGCGGTTCCCGCATCTCGATATTCATAAAGGCACATGGAGATCTCCTGATCAATCAACCGTCAACCAGATTGACCACATTGCGATCGACGCAAGGCACTCCTCCAGTATTATGGATGTCCGAACGTTCCGAGGGGCCAACATTGACTCGGACCACTACCTTGTTGTAGCCAAGGTACGCCTTCGGATATCCCGAACACCGCCAAAACAAGTAAATACTGGGAGGAAGTTTGACGTCGGACGGCTACAATCGCAAGAAATCACCAGATCCTTTTCCGATCGAGTCTCTCTCAATCTCTCAAGAGGTCCTATGCAGCCAGCATCAAGTATTGAAGACCAGTGGCAACATTGCCAAAAAGCCATCAGAGACGCCGCCTCTGATGTGCTGGGTTTCACCCGACCGCCACAACGAAACCCCTGGTTCGACGACGAGTGCCGGCAAGCACATGCAGCGAAGCAAGAGGCATACAAAGCGGCGCTGCAAAGGAGGACCAGAGCTGCTCGTGAGCTCTACGCGCAGAAGAGAAGAGACGAACACCGGCTTCTAAGGAGAGAAAAGAAAGAGCATGAGAAGCGCGCGATCGATGAAATAGAGAAATGTTACAACAGGAATGAGGTTCGGAAGTTCTACCAAAAGGTAAAAAGAACTTCACAAGGCTACAGAACCCGAACCGAAGCCTGCAAGGACGAACAAGGGAACATCGTAGTAGAATCGCAGTCGATGCTGAGGATATGGAAGAACTACTTCTACAGAATGTTTAACGGCGAGGACGACTTAAATTCCGCTGTCAGGCAGAATGAACCGTTCAACCTGGACGATGAGGATCAACAATACCGTCCACCCGACCTGGACGAGGTGAAGATAGCTATATCTAAACTGAAGTCCAACAAAGCCGCTGGAGCAGATGGCCTAGCCGCCGAGCTGTTCAAAGCGGCAGGCGATGACTTGGTTAGGAGCATGCACCAACTCATCTGTAAAATATGGTCGGAGGAAGGTATGCCCGATGAATGGAACCTCAGCATTGTTTGCCCGATCCTCAAGAAAGGAGACCCTCTGAACTGCGCCAATTACAGAGGTATCAGTCTTCTAAACATTGCCTACAAGATCTTATCTGCCGTTTTGTGTGAACGCCTGAAGCCTTTCCTAAACAACCTGATTGGTCCATATCAGTGTGGCTTCAGGCCAGGAAAGTCCACCATAGACCAAATATTCACACTGCGGCAGATCTTGGAGAAAACCCAGGAACTTCAAGTCGATACCCACCACCTTTTCATCGACTTTAAGGCCGCATATGACAGCATTTATAGGGACGAACTATACAGAGCAATGTCTAGTTTTGGCATCCCTGCCAAACTCGTCCGTTTGTGCAGGATGACGATGGAGAATGCACGGTAAAGAACTTACCGAGACCTTCGATGTCAAAAAAGGATTTAGACAAGGCGATGCGCTGTCATGTGACTTCTTCAACATCGTTCTTGAAAGAATAGTGCAAAACTCAAACGCCAACACCAGAGGCACTATCTTTCAAAAGTCCGTCCAATTACTCGCATACGCCGATGACATTGACATAATTGGCAGAACGCAGCGTGATGTTAATGGCGCGTTTGTGAGTATTGAGACTGAGGCGGCGAAGATGGGTTTGGCGGTTAATGAGGGCAAGACGAAGTATATGCTGTCAACTAAAAAGGGCACCCAACACCGACGGCTCGGACAGAACGTCACAATAGACAGATATAACTTTGAGGTGGTTAAGGACTTTGTCTACCTAGGCTCCGCTATGAACTCAGACAACGACACCAGCGCTGAGGTTAAACGTAGAATTACTCTTGCCAATCGCTGTTTCTTTGGGCTAAGAAGGCAATTGAGTAGCAAAGCCCTCTCTCGAACAACTAAAGTGACCCTTTATAAGACCCTTATCATCCCATTTCTGCTATATGGCGCAGAGGCATGGACTCTATCAAAAGCGGATCAGGTAACTCTCGGTTGTTTCGAGAGAAAAATTCTTCGTGTTATTTTTGGTCCCGTCTGCATTGACGGTGAATGGAGAAGGAGATTTAACGACGAACTGTACGGGCTGTACAGCGACATCGACCTAGTCAGAAGAGTGAAGGTCCAACGACTGAGGTGGCTGGGTCATGTAGAGCGAATGGACCCGAATGCTCCGGCCCGGAAGATCTTCGAATCCATACCCGAGGGAAGGCGCAGTAGAGGAAGACCGCGACTCAGGTGGCGCACGCAAGTGGAAGGGGACCTTAACCAACTTAGCGTGCGAAACTGGAGACAGCTAGCTAAAGATCGCGCTGGCTGGAGACGCTTGTTGGTTGAGGCCCAGGTCCACCCCGAACTGTAGCGTCACCTTAAGTAAGTAAGTAAGTATGAATATTTCCAATTCGCCGAGTTTTTGTAAAAGCCCGTTTGCATTCCAAGTGCATATTTTTAGCATTGGTTTTTCATTCATGTTATTTTTGAAGCACGCGTTTTCCGTGAATTATTTTCGAGCTTAACCAAGCGATCGAGAGTGATTTTGTTTATTTTGCATTGTTCTTCAAGTTTCTCGATAATAACTGAGAAAACATGAGAAACAGGGTCCGGCGAAGTTTCAACGTTTTTTGCTCCTTCGAATGCCGCGGCCTGAGCGTAAGTCTGCTTTCTTGCTGTCCGATGGCCACTATTCGATGGCTTTCTTGATGGTAACTTTTTAGTAGCATTTCTTTTGACAACAGAGGTCGAGGGCCTTTCTCTTTTCTCTCTTTCTCTGACAATGCTACGCTTTTGAAGCGGACGTTTTATATTGCCTACTACCACCTGGGCGGTCCTACGCTTTATCTTGGTAAGCGGCTTTGTGTTTTTATTTTGGGTTTTGAGTAGCGCATCTCTCCGTTTTTGCAACTCCTTAGCTACTTCACAGCCTCTATAATTTGCCGGGTGTTTTCCCTTACAATTAGCACAGGTAGCGGAGGATTGTTTATTTGCTCCACAGTCTTGGGAGAAATGACTTCCGGCGCATTTTACACATCGCGGCTCTTTTTTGCAATACATTTGCGTATGATTGAATTCTTGGCAACGTTTGCACTGTGGAATTGTTTTCAAATTTCTGCGCATGGGCTCGATTTTTACCACAATATTAACTATAGTTTTAATTCGGTAGATATCTTCGATATTATCAGACCTATCGAAGGTAAGCATAAAGAGCGGAAGTCCACGCCTTATCAGGATGTCCTTATCTTCTTCCGTTTTTTGCTTCTCTTTCTTGATGATATTTACGGCATCAAGAATTTTAAACCCTTCGGAACGGAGGTCGTTTATAACCTCTTCTTTGGTGCATGAGGGGTGGAGTCCCCTCGCTACAACACGATGTGGCCTTTCTGACTTTATTTCAAAAGTATACCACTGGATCTTCTCGGTATTAAGCTTTTGGTACACTGCCCGGTAGTCTTCGTGGTTAACGACGTTAATTTTCCACGCATTATTCCTCAAAGATGTTACCTTAAATTCCGATGTTATCGTTCCTTTAAGGAGGCTGTGCAACTTATTATACTCCGTTACCCCAACGACATTTATTGGAGGCGGTGGACGAATTTGCCCTCGGAGTTGTTTTTCTTGCGGTACTTTACGCGTTTGTTCTCTTAGAGGCTCGACTTCAGGCGAAGAACCGGCTCTCCTTTTCTTACTAGGTCTTTTCTTAGGGACCCGATTCGTTTCGCGTGCTAGCTCTTCTTCGTCAGTGTGGTATTCCTGACTACGCAAACGTGGTGGAGTGCATTCGCGTTCTTTCTGAATATGAGTGTTCCTTAGAACATTATTTTCTTCTTTTAACAGTTCTATCTCTTTCTTCAGAGTTTGATAGAGTAGATCCATTTCCTTAAGCTTGATTCGGAGTGTTTTAATTTCTTCCTCAGAGCTTATATCTTTAACTGAGTCCCGTTTTTCACGCGCTGGCGCTCCCGGCGGACTTCTTTTCCCGGGGTTGTTCGATCTTGATGGAGGCGATCGAGATACCCTTGAACTTTTAATAAAAGGGTTAATGGATTGCAATAAGCGGCTCTCCCCAGAATCCGTAGAGCCGACCTCCGAAGAGGGTGGATTTTCCAGTAAAGCTGGACTGCCACCTGGGGTAATTAATCTTTTCGTTTTGTTCATTGCATTTTTTGTATACACTACACGCTCGGTATACGGAGGTTGGATTTTAGTCGCCTCTTACGGCAGGCATGCCTACCTCGGGTAAATTCTAACCCCTACCCGAAGGGGGTTGTCCTTGCCCACTATTCTTCAATTCGCTTGAGCTTTGGTTATCGGAAAAGTCCTTCTACCACACATCGTTGCGAGGTTCCCGACCATCCGTCTGGGCTCGACCTGCTTTTGTCGCTTTCTCCGGATGCCTGACCAGCGAGAGTGCTGAATTGAAGCCAATTCAGGAACACCCCTTTGGCCCCTTATCCATCGAAAGTGACGGGAATGACCGAATGGGTAAAAAAAAGGAATATGGACTGGAGAGGAGGGATGGAAGTGGGACTAGGTCTTGTAGCGTTTTATAACGCAACAACTCCACCCTTACTTCCCTGAAGAGGCGAAATTGGCTTTTCGAAAGAAAAGTCGGAGTAATCGTGAAGAAACAACGACACATAAGCAATTCAAGACATAACAAACATCTAGTTATCTCGCTCACGGCGATTGGTAACAATAATGAACATCACAGAGCGTGATGCTCTCAGTTCGTCTTAGCGCAACCCTCCTGGTTCGTTGCGCGACTAAGTTGATCTGGTGCTTCGGGTCCTCGTTATATGGCTTTAGATCTTTGACGTTCCACGTCCCGCGTTCCTTGCCATTGCTGTCTAAGAGCGTATATGTATAAGGGGAATCTCGTTTCCCTATTCGAAATGGGCCAACATATTTTGGGGCCAGTTTAGCGGTATAATAATTTGCCGCGTCGGAGAGAATGAAGTTTCTTCGCCACACGAGCTCGTTAGCGAAGTATTGTACATCCCGCCTTCGGAGATTGTAGGATTGCGAAGCCTTCTTGGTTGCCATGGCTAATTTCTTTCCTATCTCATCCCTAAGCTTCCTAAACTGTTCCCTGGTATCACCTTTATTAGCACTCCTATCACACGAGATGGTGGTTAAGGACGTATTGCCGAAAGTCACCATCTCTCGACCAAAATTGGCATAATAGGGTGATACCCCCAAAACCTCATGTTCGGCTGTCCGAATACTACACGCGACCTTCGCCAATTGCGAATCCCAATTCCGATGATTGTCGGACACATATGCTCTAAGTGTCGTCTTCAAGATCTGATTTATCCGTTCAGCCGGATTTGCTTGCGGATGATAATGCGCGGTATACTTTATCGTTGACCCGTAACCTTCACACAAGGACTTCAGTTCCCTACTCCTGAATTGTGGACCATTATCACACACTAGAATCTTTGGTACCCCAAATAGCAAAAAGACATTATCTTCCAGCTCCTTACAGACCGATTTGGCTGTCGCTGATCTCAAGGGAAATAGAAGTGGAAATTTTGTGAAATAGTCAACAACAGTCAGAATGTAAATATATAACCCCTACTCGATTTAGGAAGTGGACCTACCAAATCCACACATACCATCTCCCACGGATTGGTTACCCCTTTCCTCTCCGTCATCAACCACGCTGGCCTTTCGTTCACCGGCTACACGCTTTGACACACTTTACAATTCCTAACATACTTGGTAATGTCTGACCTCATCTTAGGCCAGTAATATCTAGTCCCTACTCTTGAAAAAGTTTTCCTAACCCCCATGTGCCCTGCTAATGGGTTGTCATGGCATTCCCCCAAAACCCTAATCCTATCTGCTTTAGCGATTACCTCCTTCCATCCTAAATTACTATCGTGCACTACTACATGTTTTGCCCTAACATATTTAAATAAAACCACATTTTCTACCCTTCAGGATGGATAAGCTAAAGGATCTGACTCTACCTTTGCGATCATCTTTTGGATCCATGGATCCGAGCTCTGCTCTACTAGTCCTGCTACACCGGCAACATTCCTAGAGAGCATGTCCGGAACCACGTGGTCTTTTCCCTTTCGGTGTACGATTTCGAAATCAAATTGTTGTAACCTAACCGCCCAACGCGCTAACCTACCACAAGGATCTTTCAGATTGCTTAGCCATACCAGGGAATAGTGATCCGTTACGACCGTAAATCGAACACCTTCAATATATGGTCGCAACTTCTCCACCGCCCACAGCACAGCCAAGCGCTCCTTTTCCGTGGTTGAATAGTTACGCTCATTCCTATTCAACGCCCTACTTAGGTAACAAATCACCTTTTCTCCCTCCTCGAATGTCTGTGTGAGTACTGCTCCGACTCCATAATCTGATGCGTCTGTTTGCACCACAAACGGACGCTCCAAATCCGGACAAGTCAATATCGGGGCAGTTACCAAGCACTCTTTTGCTTTCCTGAAACTCCCCTCGCACTCATCTGACCAGACGAACCTATTACTCTTCTTCAGTAAATCTGTCAACGGTTTTACCAAACTCGCGAAATTTGGTACAAATCTTCTGTACCAGGAAACCGTTCCTACAAAACTCCTAACCTCTTTAACATTTCTGGGTGCCGGAATTCGTATCATGCTATCAACCTTTTCTGGATCTACGTGCAACCCATTCCTATCAACTATATAACCTAAAAATTTTAAAGACGATCTGCAGAAATTACATTTCTCGCTACTGACCCTCAGGCCCGCAGTAATTAATCGGACAAAAACTTCTTCCAGAATCTGAAGATGTTGTTGGAATGTATTGGTTACTATGATGATGTCATCCAGGTACACGAATACGTGCGGTTCCAAGTCGGATCCCAGCACGGTATCGATGAATCTTTGCCAGGTGGCTGGCGCGTTGTGTAACCCGAATGGCATCCGTTTGAATTGAAATAATCCCCTATTTGGCACCGTGAAAGCGGTATATTGCCGCGACTGTTCCTCTACCGGTATTTGCCAATATGCGGATTTAATGTCCAAGGAGGATAAATACTGGGCGTTCCTCAACTTGTCTAGCGTAGCCGATATGTAAGGGAGAGGGTAAGCATCTCGATCAGTAACTTTGTTAAGCTTCCTGTAATCAACACAAAATCTAAATGATCCGTCTTTCTTTTTGATCATTACTATGGGAGAAGCCCATGGACTATTTGATTTTTCTATAATATCTTCCCTAAGCATTTCCTCTAATTCTTTATCTATATGACGCTGAACCGTAATACCGTTGCTTGATTGGTTCAGACGTCGTCCTAATTTTGTGCTCCACTAAATGTGTACACCCTATTCCTTCAGGCATTGAATCGAAAATCCGCTTCACGAATTGCTGTAGCTGCCTATCCTGTGTCTCATCCAACTCCGATCGCTCTTTGATCGTCGATATCGAACCTATCGTAGCTTGATTTGAAAAACTCCACTCGCTTGATCTCAAATCCGGGACGATACCCGATTGTGCCCAAAAATCGGCTCCTAATATCAAGACGTGTGAGAGTCGGAATAACAAGGCACTCTAGCAATATCGATTTTCCCTGCACTACCACTGGTAAAGATACCACTCCCGCTACCTCAATGCCTGCCCCATCTGCTAAAGCTACTCTTCTAATCTTGCCCTCACCTAACTTTAAACCTAAATCCTTCAAAAGTTTCCACCCTTCCCTACAGATGATCGTGCGCGATGCCCCTGAATTTAAAAGACCTACTAACTCTATACCATAAACGCTAACTCTTAAATATGGACGCACATCATCTTCCTGTGTCTCAAGCGCGAAACCTAAATGAACGACCTTCTCTCTCTGTCCGGCCAACTGGTTGCCAGCGGACAACCTATCTGAATTCAACGGCGCTCTCGCCCTGCTGTCAGCGGAGACCGTTGCCCATTTCCCGAACAATTTCTGCAATCTTTCCTAATCACCCCCTATACAGCGCCTAGGAGCGGAACACGTATTAGAGAAATGACCCTCTTGGTTGCAGTTGAAGCACTTCAACCGTCGACTAGGTCGAGTGTCCCTGCTAACAATCGATACTGATGTATCCTCGACTGCCACATAAGTCGGGTTCCAATAAACTACGCGATCGTTGAGATGGAGGTGATGCGAAACAATCCACATTGGCTCGAACCATCTCTAATTTTCGTCCCAATGCTACTAAATCTCCAACAGATTTAGGGTCTGCCAGCCCTAATTGGGTTTGATAAAAAGGTGCCAAGTTCCGTTGAACCATCCCTAACTTCCTTTTTTCAGACAATGGCTCCGATAGCCTACCAAACATGTTAGACATGATAGCCACATAAATCCCTATCGACTCATCCTTCCCCTGTGTCCTATGTCGAATCTCTTCCAGAAGAAGATCATCATAGTTGGGAGGGAGAAACTCAAGTTTTAATTCCCTCACCAACTCCTGCCATGAATTAACTGTCCTCCTAACCGCCCTAAACCAGAGAAGAGCCTTCCCTACAAAAAGATCCACCGAACACTTGAACAGTTGGGATTTGCTAATCCCCCTAGCTTCCCTTAGTTCTTCGACCCGCTCTAAAAATGAGTTGACCGAAGACCCACACCTTTCTCCTGAGAACGAGATATTCCATTTTGACAAATTTTCATTTTTCTCCGAACCGATAAGTACGCGATCATCAGGGTTAACATTGGAAACGGACATCAATGCCACTGAAGATGTTGACGGTTGACCTACGCTAGTTTCAGTTCGCTGCTGCCCTATATGTGTCTGCCTCGGATTTTGTTTTGGTGGTAAAATGCTGACATCCTCGTCCTCGGAATCCTCATCTTCGTCCCCTCTAAATCTCCTAAAAGATTCATGATCACTGTCCTAATCTTAATTTTCTCTTTCTCCTCTTCCTCCGTATTTGGACGAGATCTACCTATCCTCGATAGTGACCACTCTATCTTCACAACAGTTTTTTTGAATTCAGCTGAATCAGGTTCTGGTGACGAATCGATTATTGATTTAATTTCCCTAATTTTTCTCTCCACTTCTTCCTTATCTTCCTCAAATTCGAAAGGATAATCAGTGCTCAATGATGTGACTGATCCCCGACGTTCTAGATTTGAGGCTGCTCGGAATGACTTCTGCATCTCAGCCACCGTCCCTACATCTAGACTCCTACACTGCATTTCATATGCCAGCTCATCTGCTGAAAGCCTATTTACCTCCATTACAAAAATATCCAAACTGCCTAATAATTAAAGAAACAACCGAATATCAACTTAAAAGTCCTAGAAGTTATTGACGAAGAAAAATAATTAACTCAACTTTGTTGACACTCCAATTTTCACATTCAATGCAAATGAACGAACAAAATTACCAATTATAGTTCACACTTGTAGAAGAAAATGTTTTAATCTAACGAAAAATACGACACGGCAAAGTGGCAACCCTATGCAACTAGTATGACACCAAATCAAACTCGAAGGAAAAAAAATATGAGACCAAAACAATACCGTAATAGCCGATATAAAAAACCGTAAACGAAATCGCACTTATATATGTATATATGTATGTAGAAAATTTAAATAGGTATATATATAGGTATGTAGGTAAATAAAATTTCAATAAACATCCACCAAACAATAGTATTATTTGTATATATGAAAAGGAAAATACCCTATTTGAACCAATATGTTCGAATGAATATACAATGTATGTACTTGCCGCACTCTTCCCCGCATGCACTTTGCACTCTTGCAATTTTGCTGTCAAGACAATGCCAATTTTTCAGGTAGGTACTCCAAGATGCTATTCCAAAACAATTGTCGAATAAAATATATTACCTGGGAAAAGAAAACACACCAAAGTAAAAGAAATAATAAGGATAACACACACTTCCCTGACACTTGCACACAATCGAAATGAACAAAAACAAATCCAATTTGGTTGGGAGGCAACAACAACACACCGTCGGCTCTCAGAAAGAAATGATTTCGACATCTTTTTTTTTTGTATGATCGTTTAGATCAATAAAACTAATAATTACTTTATATTATTATTTATTAAAACTTTAGCCCCACACGTTGGACGTCAATTTGTTGCAATTAAAAATACGCGATTGCAGATTCGGCTGCGTACCCGTCGGTCAAAAGTCGAGAATGACGGATGGGCGAAAAATCTTATGACGAAGGGCGAACAAAAGGGAAAATCGTGTGCAGCAAAGAAGCGCGTTGGTCGCTGCCACTCTCGACCACTCAGCTGGGGTGGGTCCAAAAATAAAATATCGAAACGATACAATAGGGTGGGCGCCAAACAATCTTTGAAAGGAATTATTAAACCTTTTGAAGAAAATGCCGACGATGATTGCTGTAGGGTAAAAGATAAAACAAAGACTAAGTGGGTATTTTGCGTTATAAAAGCTGGATATGAGCACGGCTATTTATTGACGATGTAAGTTGTTTAAGAATTGATAGCGAGGCGACCAGACGGTCGTTATAAAAAAAAAATTGTCGGATGCGACAAATTAAATTTTTGTTTCGATGACGGTTTTCTAGCCGTTGGAATTGGCTCGTTATCGCGTTGTTCGAACGGTTAAAATAACAACGGAAAGGGTCGCGCGTCCTGCTCTTTTCCGGGATTTTTACGTAACGGAAGCCAACGGAATTACTTTTTACTTCAACAAATACCTAACTGACGATCACTTTATAGAACTCTACTTACCTCTTTTTTTTTTTTGGTTCCTCTTCCTTCTTCTCCTCTACCCTGCCGTCCTGGCGTTTTGTAGTTTCTCAACCCGTCCTGCCACTACTTCTCCTTTCTCCTGATCTCCTTCCATTTCCTTTTTATTCTACTATACGATTGTGTCCGTACACTTCGGACTACAACTTTTTGCTTTAAAAATTTCTCAAAAGATTACGAACGCAAAAAAACTTCTTGATTTAAAAAAAACTCTAGACTGGCAATTCGCACACTGCCTCCTCTCTAATCACTGGCCAACCAAGAAGTGATTATTTTTTTGCCACATTTCCCTTTGTTTTTTCTCGAACCTCACACGCTCATGCATTCGACCATTCAGCCGCAACGGGTATCATTAACAGTGTTTTGAGCGTTACTCACAGCTTTTTCGCCATGGTACACGACAGTTAATGATCACCAATGCATACTCTCACTCTCATTCATTCCATACATATCCGAATTCGCCAGGTCGCCGGGAAATTTGCAGAACTATTCTTGCGATATCTAATTGATTTAACAGTGGGCCAATTTGCCTAGAGTCCCTTTAAATCGAGAATTTTATATATTACCGAATTATTTTCCTATTAGTTTCCCAACAACGAAACCTAATTAACATTGAAAAGTGTAGGAGAGGTTCATGGAGACGATAGCTTGGGGACGGCGGATTTTTCTGTTCGCTCTTTTACAGTGCAGTCGGAGAAGAACGAAGAGTAAACTCAACTTAATATTTCGCGTCCCCTACCCTATTCCGTGGACTTCCGCGCAGATTTTGGGGAAAAGATTCGCAGATAATGTGCCAATTCCTTACAAAGTAAATAGTGGATATGGTGGACTCTCGGCCTTTTCAGTTTACGTTGGGTTTGTTTTCGGTTTATGTTGTGTTTGTTTGCATTCTTGATTAAAATGAAATCGTTTGCCTCTCTGGGGTCATCCTTGCCCACTATTCTTCAATTCGCTTGAGCTTTGGTTATCGGAAAAGTCCTTCTACCACACATCGTTGCGAGGTTCCCGACCGTCCGTCTGGGCTCGACCTGCTTTTGTCGCTTGGATGCCTGACCAGCGAGAGTGCTGAATTGAAGCCAATTCAGGAACACCCCTTTGGCCCCTTATCCATCGAAAGTGACGGGAATGACCGAATGGGTAAAAAAAAGGAATATGGACTGGAGAGGAGGGATGGAAGTAGGACTAGGTCTTGTAGCGTTTTATAACGCAACAAGATGTTCCATCAGGTGTTGATCCGGAAGGAGGATCAAGACTCAAAGCGTTTCCTATGGAGAGAAGATGAAGGTAAGCCAATCGACAAATGTGTGATGCAGTCGATGACGCTTGGTGCCAGCTGCTCGCCCTGATCAGCAAACTTTAAAAAGAATATTAATGCGAGGAGATTCTCGAACGACCATCCGAGAGCTGTCAAGGCGATTCTCGATCGCCATTACGTGGACGACTTCGTTAGTTTGATATGAACGCAGAGGCTGGTTCGGAGAAAGTTCTGGGAATGTGCTGGATACCAGATGAAGATGTCTACGTTTTCAAGCTGAAGTTTCCTCGTATCAGTACCAACGTTATGAGTTGTGTTGGCGATAGCGATGTCGGTGTTCGACCCGTATGGAATTATTGCTAACTTTCTCGTCAACGTTAAGCTGCTGTTGCAATCGATCTGGAGGAGTGGAGTCCAATGGGATGAGCCAATCCCCCACGAAGCTCATGAGAAATGGTGTCAATGGAAAGGTGAACTTTCTGCGTTGGAGTGTTTAAAGGTTCCAAGATGTCACGACCTCAGCTTGTCGACGGCCATTAGAATTGTCACACCTTCGTCGATGCCAGTGAAGAGGCGTTCAGCGCAGTGACTTATTTGCGGGTTGACCATGGAGATATGGTCAGTGTGTCGTTTGTTTGTGGAAAAACGAAATGCGCTCCACAGAAGTTAATGTCGATTCCACGGCTCGAACTACCTCCTGCTGTTCTGGGCACCAGGCTCTGTGCTTCGATTAGGAAGTTCCACGACTTGCCAATATCTGATAGGGTATATTGGAGC
Organism: Cheilosia vernalis; assembly: GCA_949126925.1. Classification (NCBI taxonomy): domain Eukaryota; kingdom Metazoa; phylum Arthropoda; class Insecta; order Diptera; family Syrphidae; genus Cheilosia; species Cheilosia vernalis. The sequence continues at coordinate 52,112,541 of OX421358.1, forward strand.
AATTCGAAAACGGTCCTTAGTTGGCTTCGGTCAGATCCAAGACGCCATAAGCCGTTTGTAGGATTTCGCATAGCAGAGGTTCTCGATAGCTGCAAAATAAATCAGTGGCGATGGATCGCAACCAAACATAATCTAGCAGACCCGGCAACGCGTTCAACAAAACAACCGGATGACATCGGAAAACAGACCAGCCAAGAAGAGATCAAGTCGAAGTATCTTTTGTACGCTAATCCAGTAAGTACTTCCGTTTTCGATTTGTCTAGGTTTTCATTTTATTCAAAGCTAAGAAGGACGGTAGCATGGGTGATCCGATTTATCAAGATATGTTTGTGCAAGTCTTCGGAGAGGGGTGAGTTGTCAGGATCGATGCATCCACTTCCGTGCCTTTCACCGCCAGACGTCCCATTATGCTACCAAAGGATCATAGGCTAACGAAATTAATCGTGTCACATTTTCATCAGTTGCTACACCATCAAACTGATGACACAATAGTGAACGAGGTTCGGATAAAATTTTGAGTTCCTTATCTCTGCGATCAGTTGTCAAGAAAGCGAGGAAGGATTGCCAGTTTTGTCGAGTTCGATCTGCGTTGCCGCTGCCACCGTTGATGGGCCAGTTGCCAGAGGACCGTCTAACTCCCTACGTTCGCCCATTCAGCTACACCGTAGGACGCCGCAAGGAGAAGCGTTGGATAGCTCTGTTCACCTGCTTGACATTTTTTTTTTTTTTTTTTTTTGTTTGTTGGGAATTCGCTGGAAGTAAAAAATCATCGAAAGACATTGCAGAGCTAGTACGCGAGGGATGCTCCTGCAATAGTGATGGACTTTAACTCATCTAAAAAAAAAACTCCCGGGGGACTGACATTCGCCATCCCGAATTAGATTGCACCTAGTCGTACGACTAATCAGCAATTAATTTTTGAATTATTCAATGAATTTAAAGAGATAAATCCGCCGTTTGTCGGATTTTTAAATTTGTTTTGTTTGAAATCAGTATCTAATTTCTTAGCCCTAGCCTAATCTTACAGATCAAGAGGTTTTATACGTCTCAATCTCCTGATTACATTGTCATTATTTAAAAGTTCTGTTATTTCTGCGTTTACGTGGCTGAGAAGCCGATTTCTATGCCTCTGAGCAATTTTCTAAACCTCATCTTCAACCATTTCAACATTTAGATCTCTATGCAGATCGGCGTTTCGTATGTACCAAGGTGCATTAACTATGTTCCTTAGTACTTTATTTTGGAAAACCTGAATTTTTTGTAAGTTTGTTTGGCATGTGCATGCCCACAATTAGAGCCCGTAGGTCCATACTGGTTTTAGAACTTGCTTGTATAGCAACAACTTATTGTAGTTGGACAGGGATGAGTATCTCCCAATAAGCCAATACAATTTACTGTATCGCATGTTCAATTCATCTTCTTTTTTTTTCTTAACGTGCGCTTTCCAACGCAGTTTAGCGTCTAGAGTCATGCCTAGATATTGAGCTGTGTTAGAAAATTCTACTACATTGTTGTTAATGTAGACTGGAATGTGTGGTACGTTTTTATACGTAAAATTAATATGGACTGACTTAAGGTCATTTAATCTAATCTGCCATTTCTTAGTCCATTCTGAAATATTGTTTATTGCCGTCTGAAGCTTTTTTGTTGCTAATTCGACAGTTGCTCCCACAGCAAGGACGGCTGTGTCATCTGCAAAAGTAGCTATGGTGGTTTCTACACTTTCAGGCAAATCGCTAGTGAAGAGTAGGTATAAAACTGGACCTAGCACACTGACTTGCGGTACACCAGCTTTAATCTCTCTTAATGTTGAACACTCTGTATCTTGCTTAATTCTGAAGAATCGATTTGATATAAGATAGTCGAATACTGCTTCGGCAGTTGCTTTTGTAGTTTGTGTATCAGTCCTTTGTGCCAGACTTTATCGAAAGCTTATGCTATATCAAGAAATACTGTAGAGCACACATTTTTCTCTTCAAATGCTTTTTCGATTTTATCTGTGATTCTATGCACCTGATCAATTGTAGAGTGCTTGTTTCTAAACCCAAATTGATGACTTGGAAGTAGCGATTTTTCATCAATAATTTTTTGCAGACGTTTTGCCAGCATTTTTCAAGAAATACTGTAGAGCACACATTTTTCTCTTCAAATGCTTTTTCGATTTTATCTGTGATTCTATGCACCTGATCAATTGTAGAGTGCTTGTTTCTAAACCCAAATTGATGACTTGGAAGTAGCGATTTTTCATCAATAATTTTTTGCAGACGTTTTGCCAGCATTTTTTCGAATAGCTTGGACAACATTGGTAGTATCGATATTGGGCGATATGAGGCTACTTCGCTAGGTGGTTTACCTGGTTTTGGTATCATTATTACCTCCGCGACCTTCCACATGCTTGGCACATGCAGCATTTATAATCTGCGCTAGTTTTTTTAAACCTTTTCGAGGAAATTGTTTTAAAATTTCCCCTGTGATTAAATCGAACCCTGGGGCTTTTTTTATGTTTATGCCTTCTTTGATTTCTTTGGCAAGTTCTTTAGCTGTTACCGGCCGAATAAGTCCGTCTTCTTCGCACGTTTCTTCGTTTCCTTGATAATCTTTATCTTCATAAGGTTTGAAGACGTTCTCAAGGTACTCTGCAAAAGTATTTGCTTTTTCTTGACTGCTTTTTGCCCAGTTACCTTCTCTGGTTTTTACTGGCGGAATGTGAGCTATTGGCCTGTTCATTTTCTTTGCTGCCTTCCAGAGCGAGTAGTCGGTACTAGCATCATTTGTAAGACTCGTAAGATACGTTTTTAAAGACTCGTTATTGAATTCTCTTATAGATTTTCTGAGCTTATTATTTAAGTTGTTCAGTGTGGTTTTGTCGCTTGGCGCCCTTGTCTGTTGCCAGTGTTTTCTAGCTTTCCTCTTTTCTGTAATAATTTGACATATTTCACGTGGATAAAATCCCTTTATCGCTAACTGTAGGGTTAAATATTAGTGTTGAGAAAGCCATGTTTATCTCGGACATTAGCTAAATAAATCCTCCCTTATGTCATTTTGAAGACAAGTGTTGCCCAACCATCCAAAATCGCTGTATTAAATTTCGAAATAGGAGAGAATTTAATACGATATTGTTCAGCCTGAGCATTTACAATTATTAATTAATTTTAGTAAATTGTGAATGCTTTCTAATTTTATTCGTTGTAATACAACAATGCAAATGGTTTTTAAGTCTATCACACACAAATTTGTACAAATGTATGCAAAATATTGAAAAATATTGCGTTTTTGTTTTATTTCTAAACACGTGAAACATATATTTCTGTGTTTTTCTTTCTGTTGCTTTTTGATTGGTTTTCCTAGTTAGTTAGTTGCTTAATAAAAAATAAATTTTATAAAAGTTTGGGATAATTCCAAGACTTTCTTGACAGTCGTCCCAAACAGAATAAAATATCTTCTTACCAAAGTTTGGACGGCTTGTAGGTACCTTTTTGCAACAATTCTCAGTACCTTAGGCGACACAGGTAGATATTTTGTTGCAACCAAACCCTTTTCAAACTCTTTGCAAAAGGAGTTTGTTTACCGAGAATGAGGATCTCTAATGAGACAATGGTTGGCGTGAAAAGGTTCCCTTCGCGGAAAATATAGTTATAAAAATAGAATTATCAGAACTCAGCAAAATACATGCAAAACAACAAGTTTATTAACTTCTGGGGGTGCAAGTACAGCCTAACAGGTAGTACGAGAATATGCGTTTTATATTTTTCAGTTCGAATTTCAACTTTTGTCGGTTTCTAAGTTTCCCGAATTAAGTAATATATAAGAAGCCATACAATTTTTTATAGATTAAATTGTATTTATTTTCAAACCGGAAAGCGATAAGTTCTTAACACGCTTCTTACGTGCTATTGTAATTTATTCTGAAATGAATGAGCCAGCTATTATTCCTATTTTCAAAAATATTTATTTGCTAACGACGCAATTGTGATGCTTAGACCATTAATAAGGTTTGATTGGCATCGTCAGCCTACGAATAAATGAAACCATTCAAATAAACTGTGCTCCGTTTATTGAATATTTTGAAAGAGATTTTATAACGACACAAATAAACTCATAAAGAAATCGCGAGGTAGTATTAGAAAACAATGGAAAGCGTACCATAAAAGTACTGAAAATAGTGTCCGATCGAACGATAGGGCATTACTGATTTGCATATTATGATATTTGACAGATCAGCGGATATTTTGTGAATTTCCTATTTTGCGTTTTGTTTTTTGCTTATAATAAGTATCAAAGAGCATTGGAAAGATATGTGTTGGGCAAATTTAATTGCAATTTATGTATTCCTTCTTTTAGAATAAAATCCTGCTTGTGAAAGAGACCATTGACCCTGTTTTTCACGAAAACAAATTATGAAATTTGAATTCTGCAATGACAACAAATGTAATAGATTCTAAGAAAGTTGTAGGACTAGTAAATGTGGAGGTCTAATTGTTTATTGGTACCATTTCACAAATGCTGTACATTTTTACTAAAGCTGACATCTAACTAGTTGTCGACATTAGTGATTGATTATTAGTAAGGCCGAATGTATATATTTGCACTGCTTCTTCTAGTTGATCTTCTGTTTGAATAGCTGATGATAATTGGATACATTCTTCCAACTTCTGCCTGAAGTGGTTCCCGACTTCTTTAATAGTTTCATATAATTCTCTGCCTCTAGTGTTTGTTAATCTAGATCCCCAATATTTATTCTTGGCATTAAAATCCCCTCCCGCGATTAATCAATTGTGAAATATGCGGAAAAGACTTTTAAAATCGTTTTTCTTTAGTCTATAGCTAGGAGAGCAGTATACTGCTGCAACAGATATTTGCCCACTACCCGTTTCTACACTTATGGAAATTCCTTGGATGGCACATGATTGGAATTTTGCTTCTATATGGTGTTTTATTGTATTCTTTATTAACACTGCAGCCCCACCTTTTGCACAGTTATGAGGATGTGGGGAGTGATATAATTCATATCCTTGCAGTTTAAAATTAGTTATAAATTTTAAGTGTGTCTCTGAAATGAGACATATATCTATCTGGTGTATGTCAAGAGCCACTTTCATCTCTTCCTTGCGACTCTCGATACCATTAGCATTCCATTCAAGAATTTTTATTCTATTCATCATGTTTGTCTTTTTGGCACAGCTTTTTTGTTGCTCTTCTGTCTCTCTAACATATTCTATCTAATATCGTTCTATTCGATTTTTCCATGGAACCAATCCTGTTTAGGATTTGTTTCATGAGGTTTTCCATTCCAGTGTTTGGCTCTACTTTTCGTTTTATCTGTTTGATTATTTATTGATGCTGCCTCAGCATATGTCATTTTTGGACCCGCTGTATTTTGTTTTGGCACCTTTTTGATTATCTTTTCGTCTTTAGGCTTTTCTTTCTGTGGGCTCTTTTGTAAGTCCTTTTTGACTTTTTGGTCTTCCTTATTTGAGCTTTTTGTTTGCTTCTTTTGCTTTTTGTCTCTTGCAAGTTGGATTTCTTTTGCAACTAAACAACCTCTGTAGCTAGCAGGATGGTTTTCATTGCAGTTTACACATTTAGGGTGTTTATTTTCTTTCTTCCTACATTCCTTGGTGTGGTGACTTCCTGCACATTTCACACATCTTGGATTTGAGCTGCAGTATCTATGTGTATGCCCATATCTTTGACAGTTTTTGCATTGAGGCACTTGTTTCGATTTACGTAGGGTATGAATCTCAACTTGCATCCCAAGTATATTTTTAATTTCATATACTTTTTTCTTATCTTCGTCATGCTCAAAGCTGAGTATAAACATTGGTAGTGGTACTTTGCTTCTAAATTTAAGCATATTTACAACTTCCAAGATTTTAAAGCCTCGGTCTTTTAACTCTTTTTTTATGCTTTCCGGTGAGCATGAATAATGCAGTCTTTTCACTACAACCTTCATTGGTCTGGTCTGCTTATTTTCATAAGAATACCACTGCACCTTTTTTTGGTTTAGTATTTTAGTGAGGCTTCTGTATCCCTCTTCTTCAACTACATTGATTTTTATGTCATTTTTGTTTATACGCGCTGTACTAGCTTTAATTTGATTTTCCTCCAATACTTTGGCCAAGCTTTCATACTTATTTACTTGCAGCGCTATAATTGGTGGGGGCTTGGTAAGATTTTGTGTTTTATTTTCTTTGTCTGAAGCATACACAGTGACTGTGCAGCTTTCTTTTGTTGGTGAGACTTTTGGGGATGCACTCATTTTGCGTTTTTTGTTTTTATTCCCCTTGTGACGATGTCCTTCTGTCTCTTTTCTAAGTTCCTCTTCGCATCCATGGAACCGACCTCCGAAGAGGGTGGATTTGCCAGAGCAACTGGCATACCACCTGGGGTAATTATATCGTTCGTTTTGTTCATTGCATACATATTTGCTATCACTTTTGTGAAAAGTGTAAACTTTTTATTTTGTGCACAGCCGCTCCTGACATGGAGAACAGACGCTGACCAGGGAGCCGCCCAATATGGGTCAGACGCTTCTGGAGTTTTGTGACTAGGGTCCGCGGGGTCGTTACGCCCGTTACCTCTCTCTCTCTCTAGATAAGTACCCTTGCTTGACATTGAGGGCGGTGCACCTGGAATTGGCTGTTGACTTGTCAACGGATGCTTGCATATTATGCATCCGTAATTTTATCAATCGCCGCGGGATACCGGTACGAATACGAAGCGATAATGTTGGTGCCCAGAACGAGCTGTTGACTCCAGGCAAGATTGACAAGAGAGAACTCTAGCTCCGCAAGCAGTGGCAGATAAGCCGTCAAATAAAGGATCGCTCTTGGCGGCGATGGGTACGAGAATATCTACCAGAGCTGACTACAAGAAGTAAGTGGTTTGCTAATGTTCCGCCTCTCAAAGAAGGAGACTTGGTCCTCATATGCGATGTAGATGTTCCGAGAAGCAAGTGAATAAGAGGAAAAATCGCCAGGGTATTTCCAGGCCCAGATGGACAAATTCGTGTGGTTGATGTGAGAGCAAAAACAGGAATCCTTTGAAGACCAGCAGTGAAGTTGGCTGTGTTGGAGGTAGGTGAGCCTGGGGTACGGCAGGGCGCCTCACGGGGGGTGGAATGTTAGGAAGAAAAGAGAGATGTCAAGACAAACAGTCTTTCGGTGGTTTCAATTCAAATTTAAATCGAACAGTTTCATTTCACATCTGGCAGTAATATAAACGTCAAAGTCAATTTCGTAAGTTGTATTGTAATGGTCGGAGTCTGGAACCACAAAGGAGCTGCTAAAAATAGTAAGAATAATTACTGAATAATTTAAATTATATTAATGGATATAAATTTATTTTGTAGAGAATAAACGCTACTCTTTCCATCTTTACTTGAAAGAAATTTTTTTCAATAACGCAGGTACGGCTCCGAACAATTCAACAGACTGACGGATTGGAACCACTTCAGGCAGAAGTTGGAAGAATGTATCCAACTATCATCAGCTATCAGCTGGAAGAAGCAGTGCAAATATTTACACTGGATATACAAAAACCTGCATGGGCTGCAACTCCCAAAAGAACAAACAAGATTAAGCAAAACTCTTATCCTCGTGAAATATGTCAAATTATTACAGAAAAGAGGAAAGCTAGAAAACGCTGGCAACAGACAAGGGCGCCAAGCGACAAAACCACACTGAACATCTCAAATAACAAGCTCAGAAAATCTATAAGAGAATTTAATAACGAGTCTTTAAAAACGTATCTTACCAGTCTTACAAATGATGCTAGTACCGACTACTCGCTCTGGAAGGCAATAAAGAAAATGATCAGGCCAATAGCTTACAAGAAAAAGCAAATATGTACTTTTGCAGTATATCTTGAGTACATCTTTAAATCTTATGAAGATAAAGATTATCAAAGAAACGAAGAAAGGTGCGAAGAAGACAGACCTATTCGGCCGGCAACAGCTAAAGAACTTGCCAAAGAAACCAAAGAAGGCATAAACATAAAAAAAAAACAGGGTTCGATTTAATCACAGGGGAAATTTTAAATTAATGTTCTCGAAAAGGTTTTAAAAAAAACTAGCGCAGATTATAAATGCTGCATTTAAATTAAGATATGTGCCAAGCATGTGGAAATTCGCTGAGGTAATAATGATACCAAAACCAGGCAAACCACCTAACGAAGTTACCTCATATCGCCCAATATCTATTCTACCAATGTTGTCCAAGTTATTCGAGAAAGTGCTGGTAAAACGTCTACATAAAATAATAGATGAAAAATCGCTAGTTCTAATTCACCAATTTGGTTTTAGAAATAAACACTCTACCTTTGATCAGGTGCATAGAATGACAGATAAAATCGAAAAAGCATTTGAAGAGAAAAATGTGTAGCACAAGCTTTCGATAACGTCTGGCACAAAGGACTGATACACAAACTACAAAAGCAACTGCCGAAGCAGTATTCGACCATTCTGGAGTTCTAGGTATCAGTTTTGTCGACGAAATTTCGGGGCGAATGACGCAGTGATGTGGATAATAGTGAGGTTGGTTAAGATTTATGTGCTCGACTAGCGACATTATATATGCCCTAACTTCAAATGTTCCTCGATAAATTCGGAGTATTGACGTTTCAATTCCAAGTTCCTTGATAATCTTCGCTCTAACACAAAGAATCTTCTCTTGGCTGTATCCAACGAGTTTCCTTACTGGTATTGGCTATCCTTGAATGGCAATTTCACCGAGAATCTACCATTAGGCATTATCTTTAAGTGGTCTGTAAAATGTTCTTCACAAGAAACTTGCTCTGCAGTGCGCCTGATTGTATTAGGAACTTCTTCTATTTTCCAAAATCGTTCAACCAATTTCTCTAGATCGCTTTATGAACCCTTGGAACTCTGTTGTAGAAAATTATAACTTTTAGTCAAGTGTACCCTTTCTTTACAGGCTCCTGAAACTATCCATCCGAAGGACGTGTTTTGTAAGACAGGAAGATTTGATCCTAACTGGTACAAGTTCGCCTACCAGGCTCTTGACCTTGACGACAACTGTCGCTAAAATGACTTGCGAATCCGTCAGTTCGTCCGAAGATGCTGACGATATCGCACGTATATGTTACCATTAAAAGCATGTGAACCTGAGGGAGATGATTTATCGTGGGCTTGTACATTCCTGCTGCTAAATCTATGTAGCAGTTGATGATGAGGATCTACACAGACTTCACATCTATTGGACGCGCAGTTGCTTACTTCGTGCCCTTTGTTGAGACAATTGATACAAAGTCCTAGACGCTTGGCTTGTTTGTAACGATCATACACTAGCAGGCCTTTGAATTTGTTACAGTCAACTATCATATGATTTGACGCCCTGCAAAAATGACAAGTCCATGAAGACTTAGCAACGGACAGAGACACATTGGTTGGTTTCCGATAACTTGGCAGATCCCACATATGAACCCTTTGAGTCCCTGCTCTCCAAATATTGACATCGTTTATTGAGAAGGTCTGAACATGACTTCCAAGTAGGCAGTTCTGAATAAATAAATAAATAAATTACGATGACATTGCAAATTTCCTCATGACTATCCAATGATGTAAGGGAATCAAATAACGCAGACACGTTATCAACTAAATTCCTAAGCGCACTCGGCGAAACGTTTTTTATTTTTGGTAGCTCAAACAGTTTGCTTTCGCATAAATCTCCTCCGTTACTTCAAACGCCTTGATGGTTCCAAGAGCTTGTTCACTCAAACAGGAGATTAAATAATTAAATTTTTCAATTCCTGTGAGTGAATTCTCATTGTGGACCAACGTTTTAAATGATCCGATAAAGTAAAGCAATAACAATAAAATGTCTTCAAACTATTGCTACCAACAACGATTTCCAACAATATTCGTAGTGGGCGATTATTCCAACGATGAGAGAAATCCCACAATCTGTTCTTTGAATGTAGGATTATAATTGTGTAAAATTCAATTACAAAAGCTTCGAAAGCGGCGAATTTGAACTTCCATCCCATGATGAACCAGAAGCAGCGGGAAGAGCAACGCTGCTAGATTTAAAGGAAGAAGAGAAAGTCGAGGTACAAGATTTCGGCAAATCGACACAGCTGCTGGGAAAGCAACGGTATATGTTCTCGCTCACGTTGATGCAGGAGGCCCTTTCAATGCCCAAAGTTTTCGACACAACAGCAGCGGTGTCACCAGTATCAACTCCTACGAAATTGGTTTGCTTATACGCGCGAGCAACAAAAATATCGATGTCCAACGGTCCGTGGGGTTCAAAGCACTTAGCGGACAACGCAGTGTGTTATGTTTTTGATTACCAGCATCGAATCAGTGTCGACAATAATTTTAAATTTGTGACAACTCTCTATGAATTTTGGCAGTTGAGAGTCCGAACTATGATATGCGATATGAAGCAAATGGTGTAAAATGCAGTGGTGAGCAGAGAATGAATTCAGATATTCAATTATTAAAACAATGGGTAAGAAACAAAATTCTCATTGCTTGATGTATGCGAATTTATACACATTGCAGTGAACTTGGGAACCTCGAATTATTGTGGAAATAGTACATGCGAATACGAAGCGAATTTCGATGATTGAGGAATTGGTTATATGCATTTGATTTTGATTAGCTTGAAGTGCGTATTTTGTGTGAGCATACAAAATTAACGATACAGACTCACCAATTTTTCCGTTCTCGTTGGATGGTTTTCCTCTGTATGTTGATGAATTTCAACCGATCGCGTTACCGACACCGAATTACTTCCACTTTATTGTCTTGTGTCTCTTTTTTATTTGGTTTTTCCCGGAATTATTATTCACTGCCGATCCTTATTGGGACACTTTAGTCCTGTCACGGTCGCCATGTTAAATCAATTTTTAGTTCTTAATTAAAAGCAATTTAAAAACACAAACTGTTTCATAAAACGTTATAAAATTCACTTTATTAAGAAGACGATGTGCTCGCTTTAATGGTTACAATCGAATGAAATTCTATTTAGATTATAACTGCGAGGAAGGGAATTACAGATAGGTGTTGCGGGAAAATTTAAATTGTAAACCGAATGCGAACACAGGGTATGAGAATGGGTTCGATATCCGGATCTTCCCTTTGGGCCTCCCGTATTTCCCGCGCACCAATGGACACATCTCTCATCCTTTGAACGGACACGAAATCTGTTTCCTTGTGTCGCAAGCAATGTTTGCAATTTGCTTTGCACGGTCGACGGGAGATCTGTTGCTGGAATAGTATTAACTAATACCAAGCCAGTATTAAAACTATTTGTGCTGTTGCTCAAGTCGTCATGTTTGAGCCTTAGCAGATTTTTATGGCGTTTCCATATGCCTCTGGAAGTTTGGAACAAGTATGTAATGACACCAATTTGCGATACCACAGTATTATTAACTAATACTATTCCAGTAACAGATCACCATGAAAATTATCAAATAGGTAACTCAGAACCGCTTAATGACAATTTTATTTTTTCCAGAGACAGAACTACTGAAGAGCCTAGTCGTGTTAGAAGAAGTCCAATTCATGACTCCTCACCGCTTTCCATTGTCAGCCCTCCAACGACTCCAAGACGTTCAACTCGCATACGAAAACCAGTCATACGTTTCCAAGTGTAACATTCGCCCTGCTCAGGGAGATTAACAGCTATAGTTAGGAGGAGTGAAGAGTGATAATGAACATACAGTGCACTCCATTTACCTACATGCAACGATCTTTCAAGCAGTTCGTCACCAGCTCTCATTATCGGCTCACCGAACTCTTAACTTATCTAATCAAATAAGCTATGTTATGTAATACCCAACCTAGACTAATATATATATATTGAATTCCATTTTATAACGAAAGGTTGTGTTGTTTCTTAGCCGTTTGAAGAACGTAACATTTCCCCTCGATATTGTGTTTCATAGTCGTGCATCTGCAGCCGTCCGATCCACCTTGCGACTTGGCCTTCAGGATTCTTAAAGTGCAGCAGCCACTTTAAAGATGCATGGTCTGTGCGAAGGATGAATTTTCGCCCATAAAGGTACTTATGGAAATGTTTTGTTGCCAGTAGGTACCAAAGCAAGGAGGTCGCGCCTGGTAACACAGTAGTTCCTTTCTGGCTTTGAGGGGACATGCAATCGTAAGGGATCACGTTGAGGATCGTTGAGGAATTCCGTAAGTTGATCAATTACAAAATGCATGAACACCAAAATACTTTAACTTTAATTTAATTGTCACACAATTGCACGAGATGAATGTAAACAAATGGGTTTTGACAACCATCTCTTTTATTCATTCATCTCTGGTAGTCAGCGACCAGAGATGAATGATGGATATCTTTCGTACCTCTGCCCCCCCTCCTAAACCCATCTGTTTACGTTTTTGTTTTTGTAATTTCAACCCCCGTCTGTGAATAAGGCTGGTACGCAGTTCAAGTGAAATTCAATTTTTCATACAAATTTTTCACTGCGAAATGTCAAAATGAATTTTCCAAATGAAAATTTCACTAGGCGGTACGCAGTTCGAGTTGAAAATATCGCTTCCAAAACTGAGTCGTAGGTGGCGATACTAAAATGTCTCCGCAGCTATTTCACTTGGTTTTTATTGTCCGTCGCATTAATTTTTTGACATTTCATCGTGAAAAATGATTTGTAGGATGTGGTTTAGTAATTTATTGGAATTTCAGATGTTTCCTTAAGAGAATAATAAGTGTTTCGCACTTGCAAAATTGTTTTTTCATTGAATATAGTGCGATAATTTGAGGTCTACAAATAGTTCATGGCACGGATGACCTTTTCCATAAGCAGGGTGCCTCTAGAATATTTTTCTACCCAGTTTTGTTCAAGCAATACCAGCAGATGATCTTTGAAAATATGTGTAATTTCCATGCACTGTTAATTATTTAAATTTGACGACTGTCCTGTATATTTTACAAATCAGGCATTATTTACCAAATTGAAAACTATTAAAATTGTCATGAACAAAATACGAACCATTTTTTTTTGTGTTTTTGGAGGTTCGCTGGAAGGGAAAATCATCGAAAGTCATTCCAGGGCTCTAATCGCGTAAGCACAAAACGATCGAACGACATCGTCTCGACGATACTTCAACTTCGTGTAACAACCAAACAACGATAATCGTCCTAACGATTGGACGATCATCGTTTTTTGTTGCTTCACGTTACTAATTCAAGCGTCAAATACCCTCGTCGAAACGATTCGATTGAACGACAGCTATTTTGCAATCGTTTCATCGTTTTTGGTCCATATTTTCAGTTTTGAATAGGGAATTTCAGTTTTGGAGAAAAGTATAGCAAAATATTTAAAGGAAAACACACTTATGTTCTCTTTGGAGGTGACTCGCTCTTATCCGAGTTGTGAAAGAATGAAATCCTTGCAAAAAAAGAAATGGGTTGAGTTTTGTTTTGTATTTTTTGTATTGCAACTGGATCCTAAGCAATAAAAATTCTCATCTGTTCCAAAAAAATGCAAGAAATTTATTGGCGTTTTGATTGATTTAATAAATACAAATCTATATTTCGAAAAACAATAATTCTTCTGCCCTACCATACCTGTGCACACTTTAGCATATATTCCATTGGGCTATGGTTGGTTCCTACACACTTTTGGCTATCTGCGTATATGCGTACACTTTCACTTAACATTTCACTTGCCTTATTCCTTACTATCTCTCCATCTGCATTAAATGCCTAAATCAATGTCAATCAATAAAAAAACACAGAAAAATAAACAAATTCAAGAAAAAAAACTATTTCCATACATTTTTTTGATTTTTTCGCTGTCAGAGTTTGTTTACAGTCATGTTCAAACTGTTCAAAATGAAAACGATGAACGATTCGATTGAACGATCCGACGATGATGTTATATGAAGCAAACTAAAAACGATATCGTTGTGTTCAATCGTTTCGACGACTATCGTTTCAAAAGTTACGCGATGAGAGCCCAGAACTAGTAGGTACCCGAGAGATGCTTCGACAATAGGGAGGGCCTTTCAGCGAATCTAAAACACCTCCCGAGAGCAATGACTTTTGCCAACCGAATGTGAATGTGCCTAGCCATTCGACTAAACGAAAGATCCCTCGTTTGTAGAATTTCTGAACTTTTTTGTTAGAAAATATATTGACTTAGTTAATTTTTATACATCAACATGTTTTATCCGCCTTAATCTCCTGATTACACTGCCTGTATTTATAAATTCGGTTGTTTCTAAGCTAACGTGGTTGAGAAGCGTTGTGCAACTTTTTGGACTTCTTTCTATACTGATTCAATATCTAGATCAGCGTTGTGCATTGAATATGACTTTGTTCCTTTGTAATATTTTTGAAAGACCTTTATTTTTTTGAAATACGTAAATACGTTTGGAGCGGTCAATACATTTTACTGTAGGTATCACATGATTCACAAAAAGTTTCCAATTTGTTTCTTCCAGCTGTTTTCTTGAACTGCCACAAAACCAATTTTTTTTTTGAGCTCAGTCACCCTGCATAAATTTCTCCAACTAAAATCTCCAACAAAATATTTCACTCTCTATTTCACAGCAATTTTTGGAGAGGAGTGAAAATTTCACTTCACTCGATCAGCGTACCAGCCTTTATGTGCGACCAAAAAAAAAAGCATTTTGCTTAAGGCCGACCGCGAATCATCTTGCTTTTATGAGCATCGCGCTGTTTAATTGTTTTGTGTTTCGTTTTTAATTTGTTTGGTTTTTGTGGAGGTGTTGATTAAACTGAAAAAAAAAATAGCGAAATACACATTAGAGAATATCGAATTCTTGCATTAAAGTCCAATTCATGAACTCACACATCCTATAATAGAAATGAGCAGGCATCAGTGATTGTACATCCAAAAAACAAAAATACCTACCTCAGATCCAAAAATTCCCTACCGGCGAAAGATTTCCCCTACAAATCTGCTTGCCTACGTAATTTTTGAAATTTTTGCTTACGATATTTTTTAGTGTTTTTAGAAGTTACTACTTTCTTGCTACCACCCGCACCCGATTCAGATGTATATGACTTTGATCCTGATGTGGAGTTCATTTCCTTCGAGTCTGAAAACTAAGCACCATTTATAAATATGGAAACGCGATTCAAAACCGTATAATTTACACAATTTTTATCAGCTAAATAAACGCCAAAAATTTTCGGATCCACGTAAATAGAAGAATCTAAAATAAAACTAAGTAGTTAACACAATAACAACTTGAATAGGAACAAAGAAGAGTATACTTGGGCGAAAAACGTTAAGGTGGAAATAGAATTGTGAATTCAGAGGTATGTAGCAAGATCTCAAATTCAGTTTCTCTATATTAAAGCGAAAACACCGGGAAATCAAAAAAAAGATATACACGTTCTCGTTTATCAGGCATTTTTTATCCTATTTAAAAAAAATACCTACGTTTACAGCAAACGGTTTTTAATATAAAAAATCCGTCCTTTTTCCCCTACGGAGCAATTTTTAAGTGGAACAAACCTACATGTAGGGATTTATCCCTACGTGTAGTATCACTGGCAGGCATGTGTGCCTTTATGAATTTTTCTGGAAAACAGCTTGTAGGCAGCCGCCCTTCCACTGGAAAGTTGTATATCTCTGTATTCCATTATCTTTGGCTTCTTTTTGCCCAATGGAAAATGACATAAGAGCAATTGTCTCCTGAGTCGGGGTGGAAGTGTAAGGTGCTTTGAAGCCGATGGAATTTTTTATATAGTTCTTGAAACGGGACGTCATTAAAGCTAGCTATCCATTGAATTTATCTCTGGCTTGCTTCCAGTATCCGTCTATGTGATTGACGTCTGGGCGTTTGTTGGTGAAGTTTTAATTGATACGTTTTTCATGAAGAAACAATAAGGTGCTACGCAAAACAGTTATTCTGCCTAAAGATAGACCTTAATTTGAGAACTTAATTAATTTCTTCCATTTAAATAAGCATATTTCTAAACGCTCATATATATATATTTATATATATAATATTGCCAAAACATGGGTGCCAGGGAAGATGAGTATGACTATTTATTTAAAGGTAACTTGTTATTTCCATTGTACTTTGTACTGTTTTTATGTTGCTTCTGTTTTCTGAGGCATCGTATGAAGAAGGGAACTTGTTTTTATTTTTTTCGTATGTTAGGATCCCTTTTTCTTAAATCCATTACTTTGTTTAATAAAAATTTATCACATACATTTTAACATGATTTGTCACCCCATATGATTTCATACAATCTGTGTAGTGTGTACCCACCTCTACGTGGAGCATACAAAATACCTAAAGTTTGTAGTGTCAAATGAAACTGCTTACAATTTAACTAGAAAAAACGCCCCTTACGCCATTTCTATGCTCGCACTCTCAATCAGCAGCTTCAAGTTTTTAATTTTATATTCCCAGAATGATTGAAGTTATAGGTTTTATATAAAATTATATGACAACGTCTTGTGGTCTGGTGAGTATGCAGCTAAATGATAAAGAAATTGACTTATTTTCCTCCCCGTTATAGGAAAATTGATTTTCCCCTTTTTATCGTTTTATTTACATATACATTTTTGGAGCTTTGTTTTTTTTTTTTTTTTTTAGATCATAACAAGTATTTGAATAATGTCGAGAAATATGATAGATATTAAATAAGAACTTGAATTTGTGTTCGTCAATCCCAATTGAACACATTGTACATACAAGGATACAATTTATTAAGCTTAGTTGCCATTGGGATTCGAATCGAAAAAATCCAAAATATTTTCTTTATTGTTCGATTTCGTGTGCTTGAAATGTGTACCCGTCAACATTTATTTGTGTCTTGTATTTTTAAAAAATTGCATATTGAATTATCTTATAATGTAAATTATTAAATCAAAAATTAGTTCGATGGAAAGTCGTAAAAAAATACTACCAAATTCTGTCAAGCTGAATCTTACTAGGAAGTACAATCTCGTACCAAACACTGAAGTAGGTAGGTACCTAATTCTGAAAACTAGATGCGAAAGGTAAAAACAAAAGGCTTTTAATTTTCTCGAAACATATTGGATTTGTATAATAACGGTACCTTTGAAATTTGAACATAGATATCTTTAAAACGGTCCGTATCTACAGTTGTAATAAAAATTAATTTCAAGGGTAATATGATCATTTCTAAATTAAATAATAGCAAACTGAGTTTTTCTTTATATTATAGTAGATACAATGGATTTTTGAAAAAAAAGTATTTTTGTTTTTAAATTTAATTTTCTTTAGTTTACCTGAAAACGGCACTAACGATTTTGACCAAAATCCATACTTGGAGTAAAATTGATATTTCCAAAATAATGGTGTCCTTAATTTTCAATTCGAATCACCGAAAACTTTAATTTCACCCACTTTCGATTTCTATAGAACCAAGTATGTAATGCTTACCTCCCGAACAATAGCTTATACTCAGTTTTCTGCTAAGTAGTTAAGTAATAGTATTTTTTCGACCAAACATTGCAATATTTGGTACTGTTTTGTCTGCGTAATTTTACAAAAACCGCTTTAACAATTTTGTCCAAACACATATTAAAGATTGTAAGTACAAATGTGTTCCAAATAATTTTATTTTTGTTCAAAGCACTCGAATAAAGCAGTTTTTATTATTTTGTATTTCTCAAAAATGACTACCCATAAACCGATCTGCGTTCATATATTTTTTTAGAACTCAATACCACACTTCCGTTAAAAATGCAATAACAGATACGCAAAAATTATTTTTAGCAAATATAATACCCACTTCTTCTTTTTTTCAACAATATTGAATATGCACCTTAAAATAATTTCCAAGTGGTTGGTTTACACAATCAGAAAATCCCACTTCATTAGCACCACCACAAACGCCCATCAGAATATTCAGTTTATAGCTCTTAATGTAAATTCAAAAACAAATCTCTTAATTCTTACATATATTAAAAGATATCGATATATCATGAACACCACTTGCAACCATTTAACCAGCGTTATTAATCTATTCCAGTCAAAAAAAAAATCTTTTCTTCGAACTCAAAAATCTTGAAAAGTGTAAAAGCTTATAAAATAGTACAGTAGGTAGGCGCTTATAACTTATATCAGAACTTTTGAAAATTGCCTGTTGTTGAGAACTTATAAAAACTCAAATTATTATTTGATATGTAGGTATGAAATAATCAACCTAAAAGTGAATTTTATTTAACACTGCATACACTTCGCTTTAACTGAATAAGCTCAAAAATCTGTTAACATTCGTTGTCCACTTTTTCAAAAAAAATTCATTTGATGATGCTAACTATATTTGCTTATGATGTTGAGAAAATATATCGGAAATATCTTGTAAATCATTCAATATAGAAAAATTCTGTTATTTTGCGTCAACTGAATAGACACAAATATTGAAATTGAAAATAAAAGTTATTGGGATGAAATGAACTAATTAATTTTAGTAGTGGGTGCTGCTGCCTTTATTTGTAGTAGTTTCGTAAATTGATGTAGTCCAGTGAAATTTCTCTCCAGGCTGAATTAATGTCTGCAAGGGATTCTGTGGCTTACTAACCATCCCCGAAAGTTTTCTATAAAGTTCAGGTCCGGTTAGTACGGCGGCCATTAAAGCAATTCCATGTTTTTCTCCTCTATCCAATTTTTTACTATGCGCACCGTGTGGATGGGGACGTTTCTCGTTAAGTGGCGGTTTCTATTTAAATTTCATCCGTTTTAGATGTCTGGCACCATTGATAACCCTTCGCACTGTTGAAAAATGCTTGCAGTAACACCGGCTTCCTGCTATATTTTTGTCGCAGAAATTGGAAGCACATCTTAAAATTGGTTTTATACGAAATAACTGGGTCATATTCGGCTGCCTTTAGTCTGGACTTGTAATGCGATACAATGGCATTCTTTTAGCAAGACGACGCTAAGGAATTTTACTGATCGTTTTCCTGATCCTGGGAATGGACTGATTATAGTTACTGAGAACGCGGCTGTCATTCGTATACATAAAATATTGAATTCTAAAACTTCGCAAATCAATTTTGTGGGACTTAATTCTGTATAGTATCTACTTACTACTCAATGAGCACAAAGTAGGAAAATGTGTATTATTCGTACGGTGCTGTCGTTTTAGAAACAACAAAAGCAGTGCATAAAATATTTTGTTTGCATTATTTTGTGGAAAAAGCAACGCACCATAGAAATATGTTGAAATACTTTTTTAACAATACGATGGCGAGCAATGTAATAAAAACACTTCGTTCTAAATGCTTTGGAAAAACAATAATTTCGATTTCGCAATCAATCGCAACCATGCTGACCATCGACAGCATCCTTAAGAACAATTACGTCACAAATACTGGCAAACTCACATAGTAATAGGTTTGGTACAGTTCTAATTATGATTGGAATAATTTTTCGGTTGAAAATTATATTGTTTCATTTCGCACAATGTTTAAATTCCTATAATCATAACATAACAATAAACTTAATTTTAAATGGCTGCCGTACCAGCAGTCATGTTTTTGGTCCACAATTTTCATAGAGGGATTTTTTCCTTCTTTGTTCTATAATTATTAAAAAAAATATGCATACAAGATTAAAAAAAAAAAAAACTAATCTAAACTACACTATCTTGAAGACTGTACAGTAAAATTTGCTCTTGCTCGAATTAATAGCTCTTAATTGTTCAAATGCACCGTCATTGTGACTGAAACAATTTGTCATGAAATATTCTAAAAAACAGAAAGCACACGATAAATTTTTATCAAGTTAACACTGGTTTGGTACTTTTAGTTTGGAAAGAAGCCAGTTCTTCCTATCCGTTTGGTATTTGTGTGTGATTTTAATGTATTGCACATTTAACTATTTCCGAATGATATTGTAGTGACTATAGGGTAGTGGTCGCTTCCGAGTACAGAAAATAACAGACATTTTTATCATGCTGATATATTTCGATTTTGGACAGCAGAGTGATTATGGGCGAAGTTGTTCCTGCAGGGCTTCTTAATCCTTTTGTTCCATGGGGTAATATAGTATTGTTTGCTTATAATAAGCGATTGGGTAGTTTTAGACAAAGGACATTGAGTTGATGTTGCGATTCATGCTAGTGCCGAAATTCGATCAAATCCAAACCATTCACGTGAATGAATTGCCTACCTACAATCCCACTTTTGAGAGAAATTGGTTAGTTGTCAAATGAATACCTACATTATACTGAAATACTGTGAATTTAGTTTTCTAAAACTTGTATATCTTAATCTATATCTATTATCTATTATACATATATAAAAGAAAGTGTCCGAAGCGATGTTATCCCATAACTCGAGATTGGCCGAACCGATTTTGATGATTTATACTTTGTTGGAAAGGTATTATCTCAGCACGGGTTTTAAAAGAAAAAAATTTAAAAATTTAAAAATGTCTTATTTTGACCACCCAGCGTGTTACGACAGTTTTTTTTTCGTTTTTTTTAATTTATTTTTTTTTTCATTTTGTATTTATGTATTTATTTTGGCAACAACCAGAAAAAGAATCAAATTTGAATGTAACATATCGTATCAGAATTGAACTGCCAGATAGACATGCAACGTAACGCCATCTATTATCGATCAATCGAGAAGCCAATTTTGTTTCATGTGTGGTGCGCTGTCCACGTTGACTGTGCCATTTGATTCAGTTGCGCAGTTTCTTCATTCGTTGCTGTTTCAGCGTCCATATTGCACTTTGCATTTTTCACAGGTCTATAGGGCACATATAGGCCTACAATCTCCACTTTGTTTCAACTCTATATCTCTATAAATTTCGGAAAAAATGGATAAGAGTAATTTATTTTTTTCGTTTTGTTTCGATTTTGTCTTTGTCACGCTTTGCGTTCGAAAATACTGGGAGCATTTAAATATAGGAAATACCACCTTATAGAGGACATCTTCAGGTACAAAACCTAAAACATTTCTACGATTTTCACTTGGGTGAGTCGATATGCAATTCATTCTCAAATCAAACATACTAACCACGCAATATAATGCCATCTTTTTTAACATTATTTTGCTATTGCGAGGGAGAGGGAGACAGACAAGGGCAGTATTTTGTTTGTATGACTAAGAAAACAAGAAATCCATAAAAGAAATGTCAAATGACATAAGCCTACTTATCCATAGACCATTTCTGCCATAGGAAGGAGAGAGATGGCATCTCATTAAAGCCTAAAGCGGCCTATACACCTTATACACTTAAAACTAAGTTTTCAGATTGTACTTTTCACAAGTTAAAATTGTAACTCTTAGGACTGAAGTGTAACTTTGCCGTTATGGAAATTCGTAGGTATATAAATACTAAGTTAAATATGCCCATATACTTTTTACTACATGTTTACTAAGCTCATGATTTAAAAAAAAAAAACAAATATGTTCCCTCCTTGGCCTTTAAATAAAAGAAGTCTACATTTTGAAAACATTATTGGTGACATAACATATGAACATAATAAAAAATACATCACATTGTAGGCATTCAGACTTTCAAAGGATAAAGTAATATAATAGTTGAGTCCCACCTCAGGATTTGTGCTTATTAGTGCGGCTTCATCAATATCACTATTCACGCTTATTTTGAGATTCGATTTCGTTCGAAAGTGTCTCGAATTCGAAGAATCTGTATTTTAACATTCGAACAGATAAGAAATTCATCCTTTCAATCGAAAGTTTATTTGTCATTCGAATGTTGATCGTATTTTGACATTCTAATCGTTCGAAACAAATGTAATTTTTTATTCTTGTGCAATTTCCTATCGCTTAAACAGCGACTGCTTTGGTTTTGTCCATATTCTTGGCGGATAAAATTTGCAAAAATGTAATTTTATCTCGTCCTTTTCTTCCTCACTAGCTAGGATACGTTTTGTACCCATTTGGGGCAAAGTTTAGCTTCCAATGCGTTTGTTACAATTTGTATGCACTTTGATAAGGATGATTGAGACATAAAAAAAAAAAAATTATTTGTATCTTTCCCTACTCCAAATTGGTAGCAACCTTCTGCGACAAATCTTAAGGTGGTCGTTAGCATTGAGATGGGAGGAATAGATAATATTGTCCCTATCCTTTAAATTCTGTTACTAACTCATCCAGAACATATTTAAATGGATTTTTGTTGAGGCGAAAATTCCTTACAAATATTTAAACAAATGGTAATATTAAGTAGATTAAACGTACTTGGAACAATTACCATGTTTTTAATGTTTTATTTTCACAATATGAGTTTTGTATACAAATAGAAATGTCAAATGACATCAGACAGCTGATTTCGAAAGTTGAAATCACTTGAATTCATTTGATGACATTCTCGATAGTGAATTTTATTCGTTCGAATTTCAAAATACACAAAGTTCATTCGAACGAATAGAGACATTCGTTAGAATTGACTATTCGTTCGAATCTCAAAATAAGCATGATTATTTGTGAGTTCTTTCGTAAAAGATAACTTTCAATTTAAAAATTATAACTGCGTCTTTTCTTAACTAATTCTTGGTTTCAATTCACTGAACATGTATCAACTGATACAATGGTATCCGCTTTTCAATCCCACTACAGCGGGTGCAGGTATGAGCCGCTTAAGACACTTTTACACTGTCTTTGTCTTGCTCTCTTGGCCAATTTATATTTCATTTCATTTTATTCATTCCTAAATCGCATTTCAAATTTCGAAGGAATGTGGCGTGTGGGTCGTGGGATTAAAAGAGATAGGGCATGGAATGTATACGGGACTGAGAGTGATTTAACATTTGAAACGAATACCTGCTAATGTAACGGTAATAAGAAGGAAGACGAATTATTTTATACAGTGGTAAGAAATATCTCTTATTCGCCAACTCAAGCGTTATCATAAATATATATTTTTTGAGACAAAAAAAAATTCCCCCCTATACAAGATAACAAATTTCGTAGATCTTTTTTCCATAAACTGTGCTGAAACCACATTTTGCACGTCACGGGCGAAGCCGGGGGGTACAGCTAGTATATTTATAATTCTACTGTACGTGTATATGGTTAAGAAAAGTCGCTGTATTAACACCACAATTTGTGTTCGAAGGGTTGGTGGCTAATTGTTTTTGGAAACCATTTAGCAAAATTTACGAGCTACAAAGGCAGTGTCGGCCAAACTTACGCTTTTTCACTAAAGTGCTTTACGGTACACGACGTATAAAGTGGAAGGTTTGCTCATCACACATTAGCACGCCACATAAAATTGAACATGACCATGTGAGAAACATGGAAATTTAAGATTGATGCCACAAATATTGTTCTTTCAACTTATTATTTGTCACAGTGAAAGCGAGACTGACGGGATATTGAAAACGCTTAAATACCAATGGCAAATCGTTGTGAATTAGCGTTAAGTTTGCCTTGCTTGCATGACACTTGATTTGAGATTCTTCACAATCAAATCAACCGTGATCCGTTATAAAGCGCCTTTCGTATTAAGTTCGGCCCACACTTTGCAAAGGGCTTTATTTGGACAAACTTTAGAAATGGCGTTTGAATTCCCTTCTTTTTTTTTGAAAGTGAGGTGTTACAACCTGTTTTCCTATCGGGTCCAAAACTATCCCATCATTAAAACTGGAACCAACCATACCCATCTTCAAAATTTCATAGAAATCGGTTGAGTTGTTTCTGAGATCCAAATCGGTATCTTTCAATCGGGAAACAATCATATAAATCCACAAAATTACATTGAAATCGGTTGATTGGTTTCGGAGATCAACAACAGCGCCACCTATCGGTTCCAAAAATAGCCCTAGTCTTAAGTCTGCCTTAATCTGATATACAGCACTACGAACAACAAACAAAATAATCATGAAAATTTTCCCAGCGGTTATCGAGTAAGAACGTCATCGAGTTTCACAAAGAAGGAATAATTCATGTATATTATTATAGAAGATATTTCAATTGAACTGATAAACGAAATGAGCGCCTACAGCGCCACCTGTTGAACATTTTCCGATTTTCCTTTTTTCCTAAACCTTCGATTAGCAAATACGAAGAAACCCGCAGATGGAAGTACCCAAATTAGTCCAGCCGTATTCAAGTTTAAAGCATCCGAACACACCATGGTCCATTATTATATTTACCACCGTATTAATAAACGACGAGCAGCGGCGAGTTAGCGCTAACACACATGTTTACTTATGTCGATTTCCATTGGGATTTTCGGATTTTGCTCTCAGATTTCAGATTTTTCGTGCCCAATGGAACATAAAACGAGATTTTTCTTCCTTCGCATTTGTGGTAGTGCGTGTTTGAAAAATCAGCTGTTTTTAAATTGTAATTTATGCTTATAGAAATCCACTCAATTTATGTTGATATCCATTGCGGCAGCCAAATGTAATTTTGTCTCTATTTTTCACAGACTTGCCTTCAAATTAGTAATTAATAACGCACTTTAAAGTTTGACAAAAGACAAATGTTTTGGTGTTAGTGTAAGTAGGTGTGAATCTCGCTCAGATATCGAGATTCGCAAAACTGCTCTGACTCTGAAAAAAGTGCTTTTTTTGCGGCCAATGGAAAATGAAATCTGACAGCCAGCTGATTTCGAGAGCAGAAAAACTGCTCTGACTCTCAAAAAAAGTGATTTTTCTGTCCCAATGGAAAACGACATTAGTTTTTAAATTGAATTCCATTTTATTATAAATTGAACTCGTACTTAATTTTTTTTATCTTTTTGGACAGGTAAATGTAATAGACTTCTTCTTTTTAGTACTTTTTCTGACAAATTCCCTGTATAACTAGTATGCATAAGAATATAAATAATAAATTTTGGGAGCGTGTATAAAGGATGTATAAATATTTCACCACTGCATAACTATACACGTGTTTAAGGGCATTGCTTATTAGAACATAACATAACATATAAACTACTTACTTACTTACTTAGGTGGCGCTACAGTCCAGGGTGGACCTGGGCCTCAACCAATACGCCTCTCCAATTAGCGCGATCTTTGGCTAACTGCCTCCAGTTGCGCGCGCCACCTAAGGCGAGGTCTTCCTCTACTGCGTTGTCCCTCCGGGTTGGAATCGAAGACTCGGGCCGGAACGCTGCTGTCCATCCGCTCTACATGTCCCAGCCATCTTAGGCCCATTTTATTCACTCGAAGTTGAACATAATTTGGGGATTTTTATTTTCAACTTGAGAATTACTTTTATTCACTCAAAGTTGACTCGCTCAATTTTGGATATTCCGAAGTTGAGAAAACCGAAAGTTAATCAACTTTGGGTTTTCTCAACTCCCCGAAATAGTAGACCTTGTAGAGCAAACTTGGGATTTTTACGTCAAAAATGTCGGATTTTTGGTTCTCATTTGTACATCGGAGAGAGACCGCATGCGGGAGATAAAAGTCGACATTACAATAACCATACACAATGCACAAGGAGATGTGTGGCTGCACGGCATTGTTAATGGATATATAATATAATGTATATACAGACGTGAAGAGCATTCATAATTGTTGTTCTTTGTGGTTATTGCGTTAAACATTTCTGTGACTGGGCGAACTTCAAATCAAGTGGAGAAAATAAACAAATATTAATTTTTGAAACTTAAACGATGTATCGTTCACATTATTTTTGGGAAGATTGGCCATTGTCTGATTCGGGCAGCGAAGAAGACGAGCGCAATTTGTGTTTTCCGTTTTATAATGCTTGCAATAACATCTGGAAATGTTTATGATCCTTTATATGGCTTTTTGTTTTATCATTTGTATTCTTCCTTTTATCCTTTCCTATAACTTTTTCTTTTAGGTATATTTTGTATTTTCTGTTTTATGATGCTTGTAAAAGTATCTGGAAATGTTTATGATCCTTTTTAGTTGCTTTTTGTCTTATCTTTATTGTTGTTCAGAAATTATTTTTAATATAAATATTCTAGAAAACATAAACTAAATTATAAAATATGCTGTCAGCATAGAGTGGTACGATCACCGCCACATGCTTTCCGTCCACTGCTTCAATGCAGTTTCGAATTTGCCATAGTTCGTTAAATTTGGTAGCAATCCCAGGCCTCTGGTGTTCTCGGCGTCTAGAATTAAAAACCGTTTTCTGTGCATTGTGTACATTGAATCAGGTAACGAAATGAATTTACCGAAAATTTTTCCCGGCAGATAGGGGAAGCATTTCAGCCGCTCCGACGCTGAAATGCTCTCCACTCATCTATTCATCTTCCTCTCTGCTTTCAAATACGTACGCGGCCAAAATAATCGCAATTGCATCTTTTTGTTCCATTTTTTTAATTTTTATTGTTTTATTATTACGTGCTTCTCAATCAAGACTTCACCACCGAATGAAAACAAAAAAAAAACTATTAACTGAACATACCTAGCTTAAGATTTAAAAGTAAAAGAACAGACCTATTGTGTGTCATCTGTCACAAACATCCCAGGGATATTTTAGAAACTGCAAGTAGACCAACTTTTGAATTTCAACAGCAGAGTTGAGAATTAAAGTAGTGAATAAAAGCAATTTTCAACTTGCCACTCAACTCTCTCTTTCAAATCAACTCCGAAGTTGATCAACCTCGGAGTCATCGGCAAGTTGAACGATAGTGAATAAAATGGGCCTTAGACGACTGATGCGTACTTTTCTGACTAGATCGATGTCGCTGTACAGCTCGTAGAGTTCGTTGTTAAATCTCCTCTTCCAGAGCCCGTCAACGCAAACGGGAACAAAAATCACTCGAAGAATTTTGCGTTCGAAACGACCAAGGAGATCTTCATCCGCCTTTGATAGCGTCCATGCTTCTGCACCATAAAGTAGGACTGGGATGATGAGGGTCTTATATAGAGTCTCCTTAGTATTTCTCGACAAGGCCTTACTAATCAATTGCCTTCTTAGACCAAAGTAACAGTGGTTGGCAAGTGTGATTCTTCGCTTGATTTCTGAGGTGATATCATTTTCAGAATTAATAGCGGAGCCGAAGTAGAAAAAGTCCCGAACTACCTCAAAGTTATAGCTTTCTATCGTGACGTTCTGTCCGATTCGTCGGTGTTGTGTGTCCCTTCTTGTGGACAGCATATATTTTGTTTTGCCCTCATTCACCACTAAATCCATTTTAGCCGCTTCTGTACTGATACGCACCAGTGACAGCTCGCTGTGTTCTGCCAATGATGTCGATGTCGTCAGCGTATGCAAGTAGTTGCACAGACTTCTGGAAAATTGTGCCTCTGGTGTTGGCTTGTGAGTTTCGCACAATCTTCTCAAGAATTATATTAAAAAAGTCACATGACAGCGCGTCACCTTGTCTAAATCCTTTTTTGACATCAAAGATCTCGGTGAGATTTTTTCCGACCATTATGGAGCAGCGAGCGTTCTCCATCGTCATTCTGCACAATCTGACAAGTTTGGCAGGGATGTCAAAACTAGACATGGCTCTGTATAGCTCGTCTCTATAAATGCTGTCATATGCGACCTTAAAATCGATAAACAGGTGGTGGGTATCGACTTGGACTTCTTGGGTTTTCTCCAGGATCTGCCGTAGTGTGAATATTTGGTCTGTTGTGGACTTACCGGGCCTAAAGCCGCACTTATAGGGTCCAATCAGTTCGTTGACATATGGTTTCAGGCGATCACACAGTACGGCAGAAAGGATCTTATACGCGATGTTAAGGAGACTGATGCCTCTATAGTTGGCGCAGTTTAGAGGGTCTCATTTCTTGTGGATCGGGCAGACAATGCTGAGGTTCCATTCATCAGGCATACTCTAACCAAATCTTGGAGACGAGTTGGTGTATGCACTACCAAATCATCTCCCGCTGCCTTGAAAAGCTCGGCAGGTAAGCCGTCTGGTCCGGCAGCTTTGTTGGATTTCAGCTTGGATATTGCTATCCTCACTTCATTTAGGTCAGGTGGACGGAAGTCTTGGCTTTCATCGTCCAGGTTGTATGGTTCAATCTGTCCTCAGCACCGACTGTGATTCCACTACAAGGTTTCCTTGTTCGTCTCGACAGGTTTCTACTCGGGTTTTGTTGCCATGACACGTCCTTTTTACCCTTTTTACCCTTCCGAACATTGTTCCTGGAGTAACACCTCTCTATTTCCTCGATCGCGCGCCGGTGTTCATCCCTCCTCTTTTGCTCGTAGAGCTGACGAGCCGCTCTCGTCCTTCTGTGCAGCGCCGCTTCGTAGGCATGTTGTTTTGCTGCATGTTTTGCCGGCATTCTTCATCGAACCAGGGGTTTCGTGGGGGTGGTTTGGTGAAACCAAGCACATCAGTTGCGGCGTTCCTAATGGCTTCTTGGCATCGATGCCACTGGTCTTCAGCACTTGATGCTGGCCGTACAGGACTTCTCGAGAGGTTGAGGGATACACGATCGGCAAAGGCTCTGGCGGTTTGTTGCGTTTGTAGCCGTTCAACGTTCAATCTCCTCACAGCATTTCCCCGTTGTTGTGGCGTCCGGGATATCCGCATTCGTACCTTGGCTACAACAAGGTCCGAGTCCGAGTCTATGTTGGCCGCTCGGAAAGTTCGGACATCTAGAATACTGGAGGAGTGCCTTGCGTCGATCGCAACATGGTCAATTTGATTGACGGTTTGATGATCCGGTGACCGCCATGTTCCTCTGTGAATGTTGAGGTGTGGAAACCGTGTGCTAGCTATATAAACATTATGCCCCGCAGCAAAGTCAAGTCCGTTCCCAGACGTGGTGTCGTGTAGGCTGTGCTTTCCAATTGTGCTACTATAGATGTCTTCCTTTCCTATTTTGCCATTAAAATAACCTAAGATAATTTTAACGTCATACTTAGGACATTGCTCGTATGTTTTGTCGAGGAGCTCGTAGAAATATTCTTTGGTAGCATCATCCTTATCTTCTGTGGGGGCGTGAGCGCATATTAGGCTGATGTTAGCGAATTTAGCATTGATGCGGATAGTTGTAAGACGTTCACTGACGTGTCGAAAGCTCAAGACTTCTTGCCTAAGTCTGCCGCTTACAACAAATCCGCATCCAAAAAGACGCTGTTTCTGGTCCCTGTAGCAATCACCGTAGTAGATGTCACAGTTTTTCATCCTTCTTTTGCCCGGCCCATCCCACCGCACTTCCTGGATGGCGGTGATGTCTGCATTGTAGCAGTCTAGGGCCTCCGCTAATTGTTCGGCTGCACGCGGTCTGTTCAGGGTTCGAACATTCCACGTCGTCAACAGTGATTCCATCCTTATCCGAGGCTCTTGGTTGCTTCGTAACCATATGCTTTTTACCGTGGTAGGGTAGTTAACCCCACGCACAACCCCCAACCTGGAGGACCAGGCCCTAAATTCACCCTAGGACATCGGGTCGGAAATTCAGTTGTGAGTAACCCACTTCGGGGATATGAGTGCTGCCGTTGGCCCATAAAGGGTTCATCCGCCACCATCTCTATTTCAGCACCCTGACTATTGCTGAAAATCCTTACTGACCTTAGCTCCAAATATGTCAGAGTAGCTCATGCAAGGTATCTGCCATCTTGACTGTTGACACCACCGTTGATCCAATCTCGTGGATTCATTCGCTGTATGTCCTCTTACTGAGGAGCTCATGTAAGACCTCTGAGTCTCGATCAGGCAGTCTTTCCGACAGAGCATTATAGTGTTGCTATTTTCTTCGTGTTCAACACTCGCGCTTATAAGTTTAGCAAGTCATGCCCGGACGGACAAGAGCAGTACCCGGTGGTTACCACGCGGAGGTAAAATAAGCAAAATTGATGTGTAGGATACAGTTGCAACAACTGGGCATCGCCAAGTTGATGCCAATCAGAGTCTACCCTATTCATACAACACCCAACCACCAACATATAAACTAGCCAATAAAATGTATGAACATGGCTTTGCCGTCTGCCCGATTGACACCACTTAAATTAACGTAAAAAGATAAATAAATTAAGAAACTTTCCGTTATAATTTATTCGCGATAATTTAACGCTATTTTGCAGTATTGTGTTAGCTTTAAGAAATTAACTTAATAAAGAAGCATAAAAAGTTGATCCTCCGCCAGGACATTGCTTCCGAAGATAGTAGTAGTAGTGGTAATGACTTTATTAGTAATTCATAAAACTTTACAATAATTAGTCGTTTATGGTTTGGCTTAAGGCCGTCTACCAGATTGACAATTAATCTATTTTAAATTAAAGATATAGTAACCTAATAATAATATGTATCTTTAAATAAAAAGTATTGCTCAAAAATCGGCTTCCAATATACGGTTTCAAGACTCCCGTTCAATAAATTAATAACTTCGTCGAAACTCAGAAAAGATCTTCCGAAGTATCTCATGCGGAATTCACTTGAAATGGGGTATCTTCCAATGAAGTGGTATACATCCTCCCTCTCTTTAAGGTTACACAGGTCGCATAATAATGGAAGATCGGGTCGATGCGGAATAAAGCATAGATTTACTAATTCACCTCTTAGTTTGAACACTGTGCTT
The DNA here is from genome assembly GCA_949126925.1 of Cheilosia vernalis. Lineage (NCBI taxonomy): Eukaryota > Metazoa > Arthropoda > Insecta > Diptera > Syrphidae > Cheilosia > Cheilosia vernalis. Next base: position 52,142,942 of record OX421358.1, read on the forward strand.
ATCAGTTGCAGAGAATAGTAGTTAAGAAGGTAAGTAGATGCGGTTCCCTTGAGGTTGTGTTTCAATCTACTATACACCAGCCTATGTTGCGATGAATGTGCTTCATTAAGATATTTATCGTACAAAGAGTTACCCGCCGTTTTCAATATGTTGGTAAACATTTGTTTTAACATCGAGGGATCCGAATCAGCTGCAATACTAAAGCGCATTCCGTAATTTTCCGCCAAATCCTCCCACTTTTGCACCAAGTGACCTCTTGTTGAAATCGCATGCTTCAGGCCAATCCAGGGCAACCTTTCCTTTTCCATCCCCCTACCCTTGCAATGTAATCTGCATGCATCTTAAGGGTATCCAAAAAGAGTGGGGGCACTCCAGTTTCTAAATGAAGCATATAATTTGGAGTACAAGAGGATAGTCTAAAGATACGCTTCAGAAAGTACCTAAGAAACTTCTCAATTTCCTCGTAATAGCGGTAACCCCAAATCTGGGCCCCGTACAGCAGTATTGATGCCGCGGTTGCACGAAAAAGCTTTATTTTCGAGGAGTGATCGATATACTTACTGTCAATGCAAGGACCCCAAACTGATGAAATATCTCTTTTAGCTGCTGCTAGATTGGATTCAAAATGTTTTTTTCATATTCAGGTTAGATGTTATTAAAACACCTAAATATATTTTCTTTTACTATTTCCACACGTTCACCTTGATAGAACCATTTTTCGTTACGGGAGAACCTCCCTCCACCATCTCTAAAAATCATCATCTTAAATTTCGATAGATTTACCGTCAAGTTCCATTGCTTGCAGTATCTTTCCAATCGGTTGATGACAAGCTGCATCCCTTCTACTGTGTCTGCCAAAAACACAATATCGTCCGCGAACTTTAGCGCTGGTATCCGTGCACCACCAAATTCTATCCCTCTTCCCCAGTGACGTGCCGTGGTGCTTTCAGTTGGGTGTTCACTATATTTTCTACCGTACTAAGATAGTGTGTTTTTAGTTATATTCCAAGTTCCAGGATACTAGAAGGACGTGATAAACAACGATCAGACTTCTAAGTTCTTTTTGGTAGGTACCTATACATATTTATTTTTTGTTTTTTGGCTTTAACTACATATTTGGAAAAAATGTGCTTATGAAAAACAACACTAAAATGGTCAAATATTTTGAAAAAAACAGGCAAGGCTAACGGGAGATTTTGCTTACCACACAGCCAAAGCTTGGATGAATAAGTTTTTATGAAAATGCCTAATAAAAGATTAAATTAAATTTGGAAAAAGTGTAGCTGGTGTACCATGGTAAATTTCTTCCAATTTATCAGCTGAGCACAGCTGTGAAAATGGTTTCGCATGTAACTTCTCAATATTAGTCAGTTGCAATTTAAAATATCCGCATTCATATTTGTGGCTACCGCTCTTCAGGCGACCAGAATGGGAATGAATAATTCTATACGAACGTAATTCATAAGGTTCGAATCGAGTTGGATTTGGATGATGAGATAAACTTCTGTGTTCTGTGCTTGAAGGAAGAACACAAAAACAAAACACGTTAATTGCACAAGGCATAATATAAGATTTGAACAGGGTGTGCAGAGAACACCTGCGCACCTTTGAATAACGTCACTGCTCTTCCCACCTCCTCTGCTATATCATTTATAAATAGGATGAAGAGCAACGTACTTAATATGCAGCCTTGCTTAACTCCCATTTGCGTTTCAAATTCTTCCGATACATAATCTCCATTCCAAACGTACGCAACATTGTTCTTGTACATCGCTTCAAGAATTTTAATTAGTAGTAAGTAATTTTATTCATAAACATAAATTCATTAATTTTTTACAATAATTTACAATAAACTTTGGCTATTGCCGTCAGCCGAAGAAAAGAGAGAATTATACTAAAGTTTTTTTTTTTTTTTGTAATTTAAAAAGCTTCGTTCATTATTTGCTGCCGGTATTTTATTGCAGTTTTTAAGTAGCTAGCCAGTACGCTCCAGTCATCACCATTTAGACTTCTGGTGAATTCCGCCATTGTCAACGAATCTTTATTCCAATGAGCACGTCTGATCTCCTTCAATATAGGACAAGTTCCAATAAAATGAAAAACGTCTTCTTTTTGTCGAAGGTTGCATAAGCTGCATTCCTCATTCCCTTCGCTTATATGTGGACTGAAGTTTAATCGAAGTAGTTCGCCTCTGGCCTTGAAGATATAAGAAATTACGTTTACATTGAACCGATCGTGAAAATAATTTTTCGAAGCTAGGTCATGATTAAGTAAGGGGTATATACACCTGGTCTCACTCTGTTGTACTTTCAGTCTAAACTCCGCTCGGGTAGACTCTTCAATAGCGGATAATAGCTCATTCAGAGAACGCCGCCAAGATTCTGCATTATAATCCGTTAACTGGATATTGTGTTCCCTGCTTAGCATTAACCATTCGTTGAAGAACTGGAGTTTCCGTTGTATCAAACATTTTACGACGATGTGTGGAAGGCGATATCTTGGAAGTTCCATCACTTTAAGCATGTAGAGAAAGTGCAGTCTTAATGTAAAGATGTAGAGAGGAGATAATACCAGTTTCCAAGTGCAACATTATGTCGGCGTATTTTCGGGTAGCTTAATAAAAATACCTTAAAAGTTTTTCAACCTCTTCGTACTCGAATACTCCTCAAACTTGTGCAGAATAGCACATGATTGATCTCAAAGCAGCCTCGAAAATCTTAAATTTGCAGCTCGACGGGATATTTTTCCTACAAAGAATTCCACGCCAACTGCTATTTATTGCCTTTTTCGCCTCCTTTAATTTTTCTCTCAAGTGGGGCTTGAAGAATACTTGGGATGTTAGTAAAACTCCGAGGTATTTATACTCCTTAACCACTTCAAGTTCCTGGTTCTCCCAAGTCCATCTTTCTTGCCTTGAGTATCGTCCATACCCATTTCTAAATATCATTACTTTGGACTTAACGGTGTTCACTTTCAGGTTCCATAAATTGCAGTAGTTTTGGAGTCTATTAATCATCATCTGCAACATCACTGGAGTTTCTGATAAAATGACGATATCGTCTGCGTATAAAAGCAGCTTTATTTGCTGGCCGCCGAACATAATTCCACCTGATAAGAATGTTACGAGATGATCCAAAAATATTGAAAAAAGAAGTGGACTCATGAGGCATCCTTGTTTCACTCCCATTTTAGAATCAAACCAATTGGACAGGTTGTGACCACCCCAAACAGCTGCTTTATTATCTTTGTAAAGGCTTTGTATGAACCTCAGCACTTTTGAAGACACGCCTAAGTTACTTAGCTTATAGAACAACGCGTTTCTATCAATTGTGTCAAAGGCTGCTTTAAAATCTACGAAGAACGCATACAATTTTCTTCCTTTGTCCAGGTACGACCGAGCAATACTAGTCAGTGTAAAAATGTTGTCTACTGTGGAATAGCCTTTTCTGAATCCCGCTTGAAATTCGCTTAGTAGGTCATTTTCTCGCACCCAATTCGTCAAACGGTCTAGAATAACTCCAGTAAATATTTTTATTACAGAATTAATAAAAGAAATTCTCCTATAATTCGTTGGGTCAGTGACATCTCCTTTTTTAAATAACGGAAATATTATGCTCTTTCGAAAACTTTCCGGAACTTCTCCTAAGACGAACATATGATTATACACTACTGTGAGTTTTTCTAAAAATTCTACTGACGCAAATTTAAAGAATTCATATGGTATACGGTCCTCACCAGGAGCTTTATTTTCATCACATCGGTGCAGCACTTTGAGTAGGTCTTGAACTGTAATTGGACGGTCTAATGAACTGTTTGTTATGAAAGGAAGGGCATAATTCAGTTGGAGCGCATTACATGGGGGATTTAACAACTGCTTGAAATGGTCAACTAATGCAGACAGTTCAACTTGGATGCCTCGAGTAAATGGTGTACCATTAAGGCCGTGTGTCAATTGGGCTAAATAATTATCCTCGGATAATATTCTGGCACTATCGTGGTGGAAAACGAATTCTTCAGCTGTCAAAAAATTATCCTGCTCCGGGAGCAGGTTCTGTTATAATCATTTATAAAACGACATCTTACGCTATTTCTTGTGTCCTTTTTAATACCATACAGACACCCTCCACTCGCTCTTCCGTGAGAAAATACTCTCGTTGCTGGTATCCAATGCGTATGTAGTTTTTTAAGTGATATTCAAACCTATCCATATTTTTTCTACAAATGTTTCAAATAAAATGACTAATGTATTCGAAAAAATCATTGAAAATAAACTTGTTTCCCAAACCTGATACATTATAAGCAAGAACATTGAAAGACAAAAATTATTTATTCTAGGGCTGACGGCATTACAACAAAAAATTATTTGGTTGGACACTAGTTGCCTGAACGCTGGGTTTGATAGTTTGGGAGGCACTGCTACTGTTCTGCTTGTCGGTTGCAATTTGACAGTTGGTACCTGACAGCTGCCGTAAATATGTCATTCCATCTTCCTCGTTGCATGTTAGAGTGTTTGAGCTATCAAAATAAAATGTTATTTGTCCTAATTTCAGTTTTTCGCCTTGAATTTGTATTTTAGTGCCTCGGTTGTGTGTTTCGATGATTTTTTTTAGCTTTGTTAGATGCCTTCTTCGTAGACGCGTAGCTGCTGGATAGTCTCTGTGCAAAGAGATACCTACATCCCTCAATTTGCCTGCTGCTTCGAGTATACGTCCCACGTCCTATCTATCACGCACTTCAAGAACAACATTTTCGACTTTTGTGTTCCTTGTTCGTAAGGTCCTAGCTGAAGTTATTGCTGCAGAATCCTGCTCCTTTACACCTTTTTTTTTTTTTTTTTATAATAAACACGCGCTAAAGAGGTTATGACTACTCTTATGGTGTAGTTTGAAGTACACAGCGCGGGCGTTGTCTCGTCTCCACGAGTCTGAATTCTGTCAGACCTCTACACCGCCATATTTGCAATTGCTTTGGGTGGGCAAATCCTGTTATGGCATTTCATTTCATTAGAAGGCATCAACGAAGAAACAAGGGAGAGTGGCGCTCGCTTCTTCAGCTTCGCACTCAGATTTTCGTGTATCTATTTCAACATGAAAACCAGAGCCAATACAATATTGTCTCTGATGAAAACATCACTTGCTCTTTTGTTGTTGATATTCGTGCGAATGCAAAATGCGTAGGCTTCCCAAATCGATTTCCAAACATTTATACATAAAAAATTAACAAAAATAGATGCACCCTATGCAATGCGTTTGTTTACAGTTAAAAAATTTCTGAAAAAGAAAACATACTCCAAATTTCTTCCCAGGCTTTTTTTTTTGAGTCGGGCTTTTTAATTCCACAATTGCTCACTTTGTTGGTACATACCTATTTATTAAATTTATGGTATCACTTTGCGATAGGCGAAAACCAGCCATAATTGTATCCGCGCACTTGTATTCCCTAGAGTAACCAAAAAAAAAAATGATTTTTTGCTGTCAAATGCTGGTCTAAACTTCATATGTCAAATTTCAGTCAGAAGATCTGTCTGCAGAGATGGCAGGACAAAAAGTCTGACTGAAAAGTCTACATTTCTGTCATGTCCGAAAAATCGCGGTCTACACGAGACAGATTGTTGTCGTGACGGAAGTCTTGTCTGAATTTCTGTCTCGTGGAGACTGGGTGTTAACAAACTGAGGCAAATGGACTTAGCTTTATCAGCAGCGGATTCTCCTGTTTGTGCTGGAAGGTGCATGACGATAATTTTCTCGTTTGCCTTCTTCGATAACCATTCCACATGACGTTCGAGCACAACGCAACGCGATTCCATTTTCTCGAGTTGGTTATGAAGGTCTACATTGTTTTGTTGTAGGGCGCGAATTTCTGAAGTGATCCCCTCCAAATCTGATTTTGTTGGCATTTCTTTGAGAACTTTAATTATTTTGCTTGACAAACCAACTTGATACAGCTTATAGAAAAGTGCTTTGCGCGCTATGGAGTCAAAAGCTGCACGGAAGTCGAGGAAGAAGGCGTATAGCTTTTTGCGGTTGTGTTTAAAAGTTTCCGCAATGTTCGTAATAGTAAAAATGTGGTCCAGTGTTGAACAATGCTTCCTGAATCCTGCCTGGTACTCGCTTAAAATCTTGTTGGAAGCTATCCATTGTATAAGCCTTTTACCTATATATCATAGCACTAAATAGTTTCACCGAAGTATTCAAAATTGAAATGCCTCTGTAGTTTGCCGGGTTATCTAGCTCGCCTTTATTATGCAATGGGAAGATTATCGCTCTTTTGAAACTATGTACCTGGAATGCTTGCTGTTTCAAAAATCCTGTTAAATTCCTTAGTTAGTGCAATGAGAAATTCAGAAGAGCAGTTCTTGGGGCTTTTCTCACTTTAGACGAATCAATTGCGTTTTTCACTTCGAAAAGAGTAAACGGCGCATCTAAAAGTTCATCTGCAAATGATGGGGCTGCGTATTGCGGTAATGGAGAAAACTGCGGGGTGTTGAGTAGATATTCGAAATACTGTCTGAGCTCTGAAGTTTGCAAAGAAGACGAGATCAAATTTGGTCTGACAGTAGCAATTTTAGCCGCTTTCCAAAATTCTGCAGAGGATCTTGAAGAGTTGAGAAATGCTATGGTCTTCAGTTTAAACTGCTTTCTCCTTTCCATAAAAAGACGTTTAAAACTTTTATTAGCTTCTGCATAGAGTTCTTTCGACGAGCTAGTGTCACTAGTCCTAAGCCGCCTTAGTAATGCAAATGATCTATTTCTCGCCTTGAGACAGTCGCTGTCGAACCACTTCTGCTTACTGACTACAGGTTTTACATTAACAGTAGACGGTGCAGACCTTTTTATTATAGCGGTAAGATCGTCGATCTGTATCACTGCAGTTTGCTCACTTAGACTCGCAAGCTCAGTAGTCAGCTTATTTTTAGAAGAGACAAGAAATTTGTCATTCCAAACCAGCTTCGGCAGAAGAGCCAGCTGCTTTGCGAATGGCGTAGCACCAGTATTCCGAAGATATGTCTCCTAGGTTCCATCAGAACTGGACACTTCCCAATAAGTTACATAAGCTACACAGCACTGGTAGGTCTTCCCTGTGTGGGATATAGTTAAGCTTCAGTAGTTCTTCACGCAACTTAAACACTGTCGATATATCCGATGTGCTATACTCATCACGGAAGTAATTATTGTTCTGCAGATCATAACTTAAACGGCTATAGAATATAGATCATACGGTGCAGTGATCCCGAAGCTTGCTCTACATGCATTACCCGAACCTTCTCATCGATGCTTTTGATGAGCTGATATAGTTGAGGTTTCCAATCTTGGCTATTATCCAGCCTCAAATTCACTACACAGTCCTCAGCAATTTCCAACCACTCTCTATACCATGCTGTCCTTGATTCCATTGCTTGTTGAACGGCTTTTTTCGGCAGTCTGGAGTCCGGCATATTCAAAACCTTGAGGACGTAGTTGACATGCAGTTTAAACGTTTTAACCAACAGTGGGGATAAACCTGTTTCCAATATTATCATGTAATTTGGAGTGCTAGGTGGGAGGTTGAATGTTCTCTTTATGTAGTACCGTAATAGTTTCTCTACAGTCTCATATTTTCTTACTCCCCACACTTGCGCCGCATAGAACATGATGGACTCTAACACCGCTACAAAGATCTTATATTTGGTACTGTGGGAGATGAATTCGCTACTTAGACATTTCTTCCAGACAACATTGATGGCAGTTTTTGACTTCACTAGACTTAAGATGTCTCTCCATATCTAAATTTTTCGTAAAGTATACTCCAGGGTGTGGTCGCAGTGGCTTAGTGTGTTGGACCTTGGACTACTAAGCGAGGGGTCCAGGTTCGAATCCCGCAAAAACCCAAATTACAACTCAGGGTTTTTTCACTGCGCCACCTCTCGCGAACGCCTGACAAACATCCGAGAGTATAATTGTCTTGAAAGAGCTTCTCAATTAGGCGTTTGGAATCGGCATAAAATTGTATAGATCCCTTCCATTCGTTCCAAAAATTAAAAACTCACACAAAACGAATGATTGCGAGAAGCTAGGCCCTGGGTCCCTACAGACCTGTTGCGCCACCTATTATTATTATTATTATTATACTCCAGGGTACTTGTACTTCTTAATGACTTCAATCCTTTGCCGTTGTAGTTCAATTTTTCGTTTCTGCAGTCCTTGCCACCTCCTTTCTTGAATATCATAACCTTTGATTTGCTTAGATTCACGACCAAGTTCCATAGCCTAAAGTAGTTATACACCCTATTTATCATCAGTTGTAGGGATTCTGGTGAATACGCCAGTAGCACAATATCATCTGCGGACAGCAGTGCTTTGATAAGCAGCCCTGCGTACTCCACGCCTCCAGGCAGAATATCTACGATATCCTCGATATATAGAGCAAATAAGCTTGGACTTGGCGAGCATCCCTGTCTTACTCCGGAAAGTGACTGAAACCATTCCGATAACCTCTCGCCACTCCACTCCACTGATTTAGTATCCGCATACAACTTTTGGATGACGCGTCCGAATTTCATCGACATGCCCATACCATAAAGTTTATAAAATAAAGCTTTCCGATCTACGGTAAGCGGATTTAAAGTCCACGAAGAACGCGTACAACTTCTTACCCCACTCCACAATGCTTCTCAAAACAAATACATGGTCTATAGTAGAATATCCTGGCCTAAAACCAGCTTGATGTTCCTTTAGTAAATTATTCTCCTTTATCCAAGTAAATAGCCGGCCCTGCAAGATTACTATGAATATCTTATATGTAGCATATAGGAATGAAATGCCTCTGTAATTTGCTGGATCCGATGTATTTCCTTTTTTATGTATGGGGAAAATTAAGGCTTCTCTAAACCGTTTTGGGATTACTCCACTACTTAGGATGTTTTCAAAAATCGTGACAAGTTTGCTATGTAACTTATTACTTCCATATTTATAGAACTTGGATGGTATTCCATCCGATCCTGCAGCTTTACCATCTTTCAATATTTTTAGTGCTCCGATAACTTCCAAATAACTAATCGATCTGTCCAAGGTATGATTCTGAAATCCAGGAACAGCATAGCTGAATATGAATTCACTAGGGGTGGGATTCAGTAGTGCCTTAAAATGTGTTAAGAGAACAGAGGAACTTAAATTCACATTTGTGACATGGTTGGTTGGTTGGTTTAGGTGGCTGTATTTCCCGACGAGGGAAAACACAAGTAGCGCATTGAGCGCCGTTTTGAAACCACAACTAACGGAACCTGAAATTAAAAGGGGGTAAAGGAAGTTAAAAGAGCTCAAAACCAGCCTGTGGAGTTGAGGAATTTGATAATCTTGTGGAAGTGGATGCTTTGGATGGCCGAAAGGTCATCAAAAAAGGGATGCCCTAGTGCACTGCGTCTGGTTTTGGCTAGGGCCGGACACTCACAAAAGAGATGGAACACCGTTTCACTCTTGTTAGTGTCAGCACAGCTACCGCAGTGGGTATTGTGGGGATGCCAAGCTTGGCTGCGTGGGTTCCTAAAGGCCAATGACCCGTACTAATTGCCGTTAGTCTGGCGACATCTATACGTGTTCTGGCTAAAAGGCTATTTGTTCTGGCATCATCGTAGGTTGGCCAGATCTTCCTTGAAATGACGCAGTTCGTCAAGTTTAACCATCTAGTCTCAGCCCATGAGGTGAAGTGCAGGAGGATTTCTCTCTTTACATATCCCAGCGGAGGGAAGACTTCCTCCGCATGAGACATGCACAGAGCTGAGCCAAATCTGGCAAGTTCATCGGCCTTCTCATTCCCTTCGATGTTCCTATGGCCGGGAACCCAGACGAGAGTGATATCGAACCGATGACAAGCCCTGGACAGTATCTCCCTACATTCCACAACAAGTTTGGACGTTGACTTAGTTGAACCGATAGCCTTAATCGCGGCCTGACTGTCGACGAATATGCCTATTTTTCTTTTGGGAGTCGCACTATTGTGGAGCAGTCTGCACGCCTCCTTAATTGCGAGTACTTCTGCTTGAAATACACTGGCTACGTTGGGTAGGCGAAGACTTTTAGAGATGTTTAATTCTGTTGAGAAAATGCCTGCTCCTACTCCACAGTCCATCTTGGAACCATCTGTGAAGATAGGTATGTCGAATTCATTAACGACCGCATTCTCCTCCCATTCTGATCTAGAGGGGAATCTAACAGAGAAATTTTTATGGAAGTCGTATTTGGGTACTAGGTATGTAGTCTGTAGACATATGACCTATGCCGTCAGGAAGGGAACGAAGGATGCTGGTATGGCCATAAGGCCTTTCGGACCAGCACTTAGATTCCTTCAGTCTAACAGCGCTACACGCTGCAATGTTTTTTATATGCAGATCCACTGGCAGGAAATTTAGAATGACATTGAGGGCAGCGGTCGGACTTGATCGCAGGGCTCCTGTGATTCCAATTCCAGCTGTTCTTTGGACTCTACTTAATTTAAGGACGTTATAGGCTTTGCTTAAAGCGGGCCACCATACTAGTGATCCGTAGGTGAGGATGGGACGTACTACCGCTGTGTACATCCAGCGAACCATCTTTGGTTGAAGCCCCCACTTCTTGCCGAAGGTTTTACTACAAGTGTAGAAAGCTATGCTTGCCTTCCGCACTCGGTGTTCGATATTGTACTTCCAGTTGAGTTTGGGGTCAAGCATGACACCAAGGTATTTAGCGCTGGTGGATAAAGGAAGATTTTGGTTGTTTTAGCGGGGAAGAGAGAAGGTTGGTATTTTGGTTTTGGTGGTGAAAAGCATCAGTTCAGTTTTACTTGGGTTAACGCTGAGGCCACAACTTGTAGCCCAACCGCTAATCTTACCCAGGGCCCTTTCCATGATTTCACTTATCACGTTCGGAACCATTCCTGACACTAGAACGAGCACGTCATCCGCATACGCAACGACTTTTATACCTTCCCTGTCAAGGTTTGAAAGGATTTTGTTAAGTACCATAATCCATAAGAGAGGCGAGATCACCCCACCTTGAGGTGTTCCTCTGCTTACTGATTTGGTTAGATGAGTGTTACCAAGCTTTGCTTGAATGATCCTTGTTTTGAGCATGGAAATGATCCATGAAGTGACGAAATCCTCTACACCTAGTTCTAAGAGAGATTCCTGGATCGATTCAGTACGGACGTTGTTAAAAGCGCCCTCTATATCTAGGAAGGTGGCTAGGGTATATTGGTGATGGGAGAGTGACATTTCAACTGTACGCACTACTTCATGAAGAGCGGTCTCCGTCGACCTGCCCTTGAGGTATGCGTGTTGTGAATTACATAAGGGGGACCTTTCAAGTCCTGTTCTTATGTGAAGGTCAAGTACGCATTCTAAAGTTTTGAGTATGAAGGAGGTTAAGCTAATAGGTCGGAAGTCCTTCGCGGACTCGTGACCTCTTTTGCCGACTTTCGGTATAAAAACTACTCGGACATACTTCCAAGACTGAGGTATGTGATTCAGTAGGATACTGCTTCTGTAAATTTCAACTAGCAGGGTCACAATTATCCTGTCATGTTTTTGAAGCATGATGGGAAGAATGCCGTCCTGCCCTGGTGATTTAAACGGAGCAAAACTGTGAATGGCCCAGAAGATCTTTTCCTTGGTTATAATGCGCTCTATTTCTTCCCGATGTAAGGGAAGGTTGACCCGAAAGTTGGGCAGGGTAGCACAGTAGTCTGTACAACCAGGAAAGTGTGTGTTAAGTAGAAGCTCCAAGGATTCGTCAGTGGATTCTGTCCACGTTCCGTCCGTTCTCTTGTCCTTTGGAAAGAATCTTACTGAGTCTTGCAGATTCCTTAAGAGTATCGATAGATTGACAGTATTCAGACCATGCTTGTGACTTAGCTGATCTGATAGATTTTTTGTAGAACTTTAGGCAGTCCTTGTATGGTTGCCAGTACTTATGCCTATAGCAGATATTGAAGATGTCCCTAGTCAACCTTCTCAGGATGGTTAGGTCTTCATTCCACCACGGTGGTAAGGTTTTTTTACTATATTTTACTGGACACGATGCCTTGAAAGCTGTATTCATCGCCTTTTCAAGTGCAAACGTAATTGTATCCAGCTCTGCACCCGATTCAATTTTCAGGTGTGGTATATTAGGAAGTTTAGAGTTCAATACTTGACCAAATTTCTTCCAGTCAATTCTTTTAGGATTTCTATATGGGACAGGAGTATCTACCTTGATACTGAGATTGAAGAGAATCCACTCATGATCCGAGAAGGACTTTAAGTTGGAGACTCCAATTCTCAACCCTAACGATGTCATTGTTTGTTTTGAGTGTAATATCTAACACCTCTTCCCAACCGCTATAATTTTCCGTACTTGGAAATATAAAGGTAGGGGTGTTACCCACATTACATACACATAGATTGGAAGTTAAAAGAAAATCAAATAAGGACTCACCTCGTTCATTGATTTCCTTGCTGCCCCAAAGATGATGTCGCGCGTTCCTCCCTGAGGAAGACCTGGGCACTCATTCCGTAACTCTGAGAACGATAATCGTTTCAGCGATAGTAGTCAACGATCTCGTTATTAATTTGCTTCACGTAACTCTTCTACTATCGTGTCGTCCATCGTTATTTTACACAAAGTTTGCGAGCTTTCAGTATTTCCCAGAAGCTCACAAAGTGTAGTTGGAATCTGGCGGGAATTTTCCTAAGTGACATTTGTTAAAGGATTTCGGTTCTTGTGTTTGGTGTCGAGGAATTTATTGGTTCTAAAATTGGGGGAATGTAGGTTAGACGGCAACCGCCGGGCAAGTTTATTGTTCAAAACCATAAAAAATGCTTCTTTTGATAAACGATAGCGTTGAACAAAACTACGAAGTAAATATATAAGAATAAAATGAAGTCTGTAATGAATGTATTTACATTTCCGTTAGAAGAGATAATGGGTCGGATGCGTCTCTTAATTGTCTCCGTCTTCGTATAATTTGCAATTATTTTCATTTTCATTTTGAAGCAATTATGAGTTTAAATGTTGATTGTCACATAATTATATAACATGAATTGGGAATCTTTTAAAAAATTACTAAGTCAATTTTTCACAATAAAATTCATGAAAAAGATTCCTATTGTCTGAAAAATACACAAATAAATGCAAGACGATACCTCTTTAGCTATCGCGCAAACGCTATCGTGTTGACGATAGTAGTCTGTCGATTATTGAGTTATGTGAAGCAAATTTTGTATCGTCGAAACGATGTCGTCCAGACGATAGTGATTTTCAATGTTACGTGATGCAAAGCTATCGTCAAAACGATATCGTCATGCGATTATTGAGTTACGGAATGAGTGCCCTGAAGATTCTCTGATGCACATTTCGAGTGCTGGAGATTCGTCTGTATGACTTTCAGCATCTTATTATTGTAGTATTGACGGATCCGAGTAAAACACGTGCTATATGTTCGGCTGACGTCCGAGTTCTGTCAGTTGCCTTTATTACCTGATATGACAGTTTAAGTGACATTTGACAATAGAGGGACACACTTAATTTGAGGGCATGCTTACATCTATACTACATCTTCCTTATTTTTATAATGTAGCCTGAATAGTAGAAGATCATGTTAGTGAGTTTTGTCTTATTTCAATATTCGTAGTTGATGCCGAACTTTACTTTAAATTTTTAACTTTACTGTATGTCGTTCATTTCTCATTTAAATTTTATATATATATATATATATATTTTTTTTGTATTCACTACTTTTTACTTCATTTCATTCATTATTGATTAATTTTTTTTTGTTTTTTTTTTCTTTTTTTTATATATATACCTTGGAATTCCAAATTGAGAGTTATGATTATGGATATTCATTATTAGTTATTATTATTTCATTTATTGGTTTAGGGTATTTAAGCTTGATAAAATTCTGTTTGCTTAACCTCGCGACCAAATCGTGTTCGGTATTGACATTGTTTGTTAACATGCGACCCCGACGGCAATGGAGCCTGCTGAACGTCATTGGAATCCCCTACAGGTGGAGACTGGTTGTCGTTAACATTACTGTCTAGATTGATCGATTTGATACCGGATCCCAGATCAATATTTTCTTTAGACCCTAATGTTGGGAACCTTGGAGAGTTTTGTGATCTTCTGAGATGCTCTGTATTTCGTCTAACCATTCTGTTTTCTTCGTTTCTAATGACATAAGACCTAGGCATATCAGTTTTTTCAACGACTACTCCGGGCACCCACTTGCCCTCTCGCCTGTATACTACAGGATTGCCTGGATTTAACAAAAGTTCTTTACGGTGTGCGTTCCTATTGTAGACAGTTTGTTGCTGAATCTTTGCCCTTTCCATACTACACATAGCATTATCCCTAACAAGGTGTGGTGTCAACATACTTTTCTGAATTGGGTGTTTGGTCCTTAGATTCCTGCTTGATAGTAGCTGGCATGGCGTGTAGCCAATCGATGGAATAATTGAACTCCTATATTCTAAAAGTGAAAGCAAAAAATCATTAGAACCTTCCTTTGATTTCCTGAGCATATTCTTTACGATTTGGACTGCTTTTTCAGCTAACCCGTTGGATTTAGGGTAGAATGGGCTTGAGTAGATGAATTTGAACTCCCATGCAGATGCAAATTCTCGACATTCATAAGAGTTGAAAGGTTGATTGTCACAGACGACCTCTTCAGGTATTCCATTTGAAGAAAATGTTGTTTTTAATGCTGCAATTACACTTTTTGCAGACTGTCTATTATTTCATGCACATCAAGCCACCTAGAGTAATAGTCAACTATAACGATGTATTGTTTTGCTTTAAAATCGAAAATGTCACATGCAACTCTTTGATAAGGGTACTCCGGGATAGGGCGAATCCACATCTCATGCTTATTGTTAGCAGCTCTTAACTTTTCACACACTTTACATCTATTGATTAGGCTCTCTATGTCCCTTACCATGTAGGGCCAATACAGGAGGGTCTTAGCTCTAGCTATTGTTTTTGTCAGGCCAAAATGATTTTCGTGCAATCTTCTCAACGCGTCCTGCCTAAGGTTCTTGGGAACAAATACCCTTCCCTCAAAAAAAACTAGACCATCTTCTTCATACAAGCTGTCTTTTATGTTCCAGTAAAACCTCAAGTTCTCATCTAGCTTACTTTTCGAATTTGGCCAACCTTCCTTATAGAATTTTTTTAAAACCGTCAAAACATTGTCCTTATTTGTTTCTATCAAATACCTTTCTTTAGCATTCTCGCTCATACTAATGCTATGCACTACATCTTGCAGAAATGTTTGTAATTCAATGCCCTTGTCCGTTGACGCGTTACGTGACAGTAGATCTGGTATGTGCAAGTCTTTTCCCGGGACATACTTTGGGTTAATGTCGTATTTTAACAATTTGATTTTCATTCTTTGTATGCGGACGGAGTAACTTGAACGAAGGGATTTGTTCAGAATTGGAATTAGCGGCTTATGATCGGTGTGAACTGTGATCTTTTTGCCATAAATATAATCATGAAACTTTGTGCATGCATAAACTATTGCCAGTAGTTCTTTTTCGATCTGCGCATACTTGATCTCTGTTTCTGACAGGCTTTTTGACGCATAGCAAATGGGCTTTCCGTCTTGGAGCAGGCAACAACCTAATCCAAACTTCGATGCATCCGCTTGAATGATGATCGGGCAATCCGGTATAAAATTATGTACCATTGTGGAAGTGGAGATCGACATTTTAATTGTGTTTAAGCAACCATCGTGTTTTGGTGTCCAAACAAAGCACCTGTTTTTTCGTAGCAGTTTTCTTAATGGTTGCGATAGTTCGGCTAAATTTGGGATAAAGTCCCTAAGATAATTTATAGTACCTAAGATTGCCTGGAGCTCTTTTTGGTTGGTGGGAGACGGAATATTGTGAATAGCTTGAACTCTTTGAGGATCTGATTTTACTCCTTGCGCAGAAAAAATGTGTCCTAGATACTTCACTTGCTCCGTTTTGTACTGCAGTTTACGTGGGTTGAACTTAATATTAAATTGCCTAGCCCGTTCAACGACTGTTTTCAAATTTTCGTCATGTTCATTGATCGTTTTTCCCCCCACGATAAGATCGTCAATATAGACGAAAACACCTCTCAGGCTACCGAAATACTTTGTGTTTAGCTTTTGAAAATTTTCAGGTGCCGTTTTTATGCCAAACGGCAGAACATTGAATTGCCAGTTTCCAAAAGGCGTGCTGAAAATCGTTAGCTTTTTGGACTCATCGGTCAATTCGACTTGCCAAAAACCATCGGTCAGGTCAAGAACCGTGAAGAACCGCATGCCGCTCATTGCTGTTCTAAAGTCCTCGAATGTTGGGATTATGCAGTGCTCATCCAATATACATTCATTTAGTTCCTTGGGGTCGATACAAATTCGCAATGAAAATGTTGTTTGGACATTTTGGATCACTAAATTTTCTAGCCAGTATGAATTAGTTTTGCATGCATTTTTGACAGAGTCAACAAAAAAAACATCCTCACTACCATCAGAGTCACATGTTAACACAATATCACTAACCTGCTTTGACCTTTGGCAGACCGCTGCAAAATGATTTAAATGACCGCACGACAAACATTTCTTTCCGTAAGCGGGGCATCGGCCTTGTGCATGTGTATAACTACAGTACTTGCATGATCTTCTACTATTCTTCTCAAATGACTGTGTGCCTTCCTTTACAAATCTGGAATTATGATGGTTATTATTTCGATTATTAACAAATTTATTGGAACTAATGCTACCCTCCCTGTTCCCCACAGCATCCACCATTCCTTT
Source organism: Cheilosia vernalis (assembly GCA_949126925.1). Taxonomy (NCBI): domain Eukaryota; kingdom Metazoa; phylum Arthropoda; class Insecta; order Diptera; family Syrphidae; genus Cheilosia; species Cheilosia vernalis. The sequence continues at coordinate 52,159,715 of OX421358.1, forward strand.
AGCGCTTATTGGACTGTCGTTCTGCATTACTTTGCTTTGTGCACTTGTCACCTCCGCCACTCGACATGCTTCTACCGCCTGTGCAAACGTTAAATCACCTTGCTTCAGCAACTGGGTTTGTATCGATCTATCCTCTATGCCGATTACAATTCGGTCACGCAACATGGACTCTTTTTCCGTGCCAAAACTGCAGCTCTCGACCAAAGCAGAAATATCCTTAAGGAAGTGGTCGAAAGGCTCTCCCTCTTTTTGATTTCTGGTGCAGAATAAATATCTTTCGTAGACAATGTTTGTGCGGGGACTACAGTATTCTTCGAATTTTTCGACGACTTTTTTGTATATTTTTTTTTCCTCCGGAGTCAATGCAAACGTGTGAAATAACTCGATCGCTTCGCTTCCAGCACAGCTTAAGAATCGCGCGACCTGAATAGGGTCATCTTCTTTGTCTGTTTTCGTTGCGGTCGCATACACCGCAAAATGCGACTTAAAGCGCTTCCAATTTTCCCGCAGGTTTCCATCGAGACTGAGCTGCTGCGGTTTAGGAAAATCCATGATTTCGCCTTTTTGCCTCAATTACTTGCTTTTTTGATTTATTTGCGGTTTTGTCTTCTTATTTTTTGTTAACCGGCTGCGCCATGTAGTATTGACGGATCCGAGTAAAACACGTGCTATATGTTCGGCTGACGTCCGAGTTCTGTCAGTTGCCTTTATTACCTGATATGACAGTTTAAGTGACATTTGACAATAGAGGGACACACTTAATTTGAGGGCATGCTTACATCTATACTACAATTGTTGGGTGTTGGAAGCGATCGCCAGTTCCTCCAACAGCTTGTTGGCAGCGGCGACATCGTCTGTGTCGTCTTCAGGAACCGTCGATCGGAAGATCTTGAGTTTGGCGTGCCTAATGCCGAACCTCAGTTTAAAATCTGCTGCTTCTAGTGCCCCTAGGCACTCCTCGTTTATCAGAAGCAGGTAGGATAGACTGTTTTTCTGGGGTTCTTCTGCCTTTATGACAGCCCAGTCGTCCATGGGAATGGTCGGATTTTGCAGTTTGAGGCACTTGAGGAGACTCTCAGAGTCTATCTTCATAACCGGTAACCAAATACGGGCCCTAGGTCTCGTGGGGACATCCTTGGTAGGGATAAGCTTAAGCTTTAAGCCATCCCAAGCTTCGGCGATCTTGTCGATGCATGAGCCAAGGAAATCCTTAGAGTACTGGTCCACGCATTTGATCACCCGATATCCTCGCACCACATCCGCGCAGTCGAAACTGGGTAGTCTGCTGTCAGCTCCAGATAGCACATGCTCCACAACCATCTCAGACAGTTTGGCTTCAATGCTACACCAGTGGTCCATCACTGTTTTGCCATTCTTAGACATCTCGTCTATGAGGGCAACGTGCAGGTGATCCCTCACCACCTCGGTAAAGGTTCTGGCTGCCTGGGAAGTTGATGGACGCTGAAGGTTTGTAAGTCTAGGGGCGATCTTCAACTTTTTAGAGGCGTGAGAGGTCTCATCTTGGGACCTGTTTCTTTTCACGCTCTCTTTCTTCTGTTGCGGTTGCTTCGGGTTGTTTTGGTAGTTGACGTACTCGTCTACCACCTTTTGATATTTAAGTTTGTCGTCCTTGTCTCTCTCGTGAGCCGTTCCAGTCTCTTCATTCTCCGCAATCTTTGCAAGGATGAAGACAGCCCTGTTGTATCTTGACTTCAAGAGAGAACCGGAGGACTTCTTAGCTTTGGGTGCACTGTGGCTGGTGCTCCCGGTTGTGGTTTTTCCAGTATTAGGCTTTTGGATACTATGGCTGGTATCCTCGGCCCCTACTGTTGTCATAGTTTTGGATGGTAAGAGTGGTTGACTGCCAGAAGGAGTACTATGGCTGGTGCTCCTTTGGCTTGAGGGGTTGACTACTGTCTCCTGGCTGGAGGCTAGTAGATCCTCCTCGGAAGAGGTCCCTAAGAGGGATTCTTCCTTTTTTGTTTTTTTTAATGTTTTCTGTTTCTTTTTTGTTTAAATTTATGTTCATTTTTTGGTCCCACGAGTAGGTCCGGAAAGAAGAGTCGATCCCGGCAGAGCCGACTTACCGAGATAGGGCACTTATTACAACTGACCTTGCCTAAGCGTCGGAGGGAGCTCGTACGCGACTGGTTTTACCCCCAGCCTTTCATCCTTCGGTACGGTTTGCTATCTGCTCACACCACCACTGGAATTAGGTTGGATTTAAAGTTTTACTCCTACCTCAAACTAATGGATCACGACAAACGATTGAGACGTTAGCGTAAATCCTTGGCTGACACTAACCATTTGACCGGTTAGCCATTTTCAGGCGGGCGCCCACGTGAAGGACTAAAGAATGAGGATTTGTGCCCAAGCCCCATTTGTGACATAGTTACCACCATTAAGCTTTTTAACGCCTTTCTAAAAATCAGACGAATTATTGCTGCATGCCAATCTTCGAGCAAGTGTTTCATGGTAGATCGTTTTCTTTTCCCTCAATTCTTTTCCCTCAATTTGCTTTATGGTACATCACCTTCAAAGCACCTTCGTTGTATTGCCTAAACCGCCTAAGCCAGGCAAACGATAATTGTCTCGCTTTATAACACTCTTTGTCAAACCACGGTTCTTTGAACTTTTCCTTTTTGAAAGTGCTAGGGGTAATACTTCGATATATTTCTTTAATAGCTGCTTCAAAATAGTTACTCGTTTCGTCTTGCCCTGATAACAAAGTACAAAAAAGTAAGTAAGTAAGTAATTCAAAGAAAAAAAACTATGCACGTGAATTGTTCTGTTCAGCACCCTTTCATTCATTTGTTTGTTGCCCGTCTCGTTTGTCCATCTCTCCCTCTAACCGTGTCAACAACAATTCCTCTTGCCCAGGTACTCCTCGGATGATTCTCTTCTGCAATGATTACAACGTCACCTTTTTCCACATTCTTCACCGGCTGAAACCATTTTGTACTTCGTGTGTGTGTCGGTAGATACTCCCGAATCCACCGTTGCCAAAAGTGATTGGATAACTACTGTTGAGCTACTCTCCAGCTCTTACGAAGAAGATCGCTGTCATTGAAATCACCTGGACGCTTGATTCCGCTTGATGAACCAAGCAGAAAGCGGTTTGGCGTTAACGCCTCTGCATCCTCGGCGTCCACGGAAACGTGTGTCAAAGGAAGTGAATTTATGATGCCTTCGACTTCAACAAGAATTGACCGTAGAGATTCATCTTCCAATCGCTGATTTCAACAACCTCCCATATGTGGCGCCGCCGATGGGTTGAAATACCATTTTGTATCCCAACTGATGAATGTGTTTCAAACTACTCTTAGGTTCATCTGATGATATGCAACTCGAAGTTCCTTTTCGGTACCTTTTACGTTGGTGCCATTATCAGAGTACATTTCTCTGGGAGTTCCTCTCCGTGACATAAAATTGCGCAAGCACATGATGCACGAGTCTGCTGATAGGATATTGGCTACATCTATGTAGATAGCCCGTATTTAAAGGCACGTGAAAAACTCCTCACCGTTTCTGAGCTTTCCTTCCAGACATTATCAAAATCGGACCGAAGTAGTCGATCCCGGTGTATGAAAATGGTCTAATAAATGCTGCCAGTCTTGCTTCAGGAAGTGTTGCCATCTCTGGGTGCGCTGGAACTGCTTTGCTATTACGACCCTTCTGACATTTCCCACAGACTGTTCTGACTTGGTACCTCCTTGACTTTTGTCTCCTAACAGCGACGATGAAATCGAAACATGATATGATCATTTTTCGGCAAAATCACAGGAAGTTTTGTCATTTCTTCGACGCACCAGGCACCATCAATCCTCCCTTTTATTCCCAACTCTGGACCCTTAAACCATTTACTGCTTGGGTGGAAGGTTGGTGCTTTCGTCCATTTTGTAACCATATTCGCGACGTTCATCATTGTTGGTACCTATTTCTTTCTGCCAAAATCTCTGATGCCATGCGAAAAACTTAAATTTGCAATTCTCAAAATCCGCATACGAGAATTTCTCTTCGAATGCTACTCGTCTGTGTTTTCCATGCGGACTTGCATCTCGTATACGGAATTTGAGTTTGATACTTCAATTGTTTTTTTGATTTGTGTGTAAGAAAATAAGAGTCAAATTAAAATAAATCAAACAATTAAATGAGAGCACTTATTGAATGATATCAATTCGTCATATGCTGGGAAATAGTGCCATTCGTTCAAAGCAGTCTTGGGGCTCTCGGCAAATTCTGTTTCGATTTCGCCTAACTGCTTTATTGAGAATCGAACAAGTGTTGTGCTCATATTGCCCAAAGTAGCCATTCTTCTTCTTCTTAAGGTTCCTCTCCGCTCCGGAGGTTGGAAATCATCATTTTTATTGTGTGTTTGTTTGTTACTCCTCTTATTATTTCTGAGGACGAGAGATTTAGCCATTCTCGCATGTTTGACAGCCATGTCGATGTCAGCCTTTGTCTCCCGATTGCTCGTCTTTCTTCTATCTTTCCCTGAAGTATTATTTGCAGAAGTTTGTATTTCTCAAAACGTGACCGAGGTATTCAAGTTTTCTTTTTTTAATTAGGTACATTAGTTCGCTTTTCATCGCTATTCGTCGTAGAACTTCTTCATTTGTTATTCTGTCAACCCAGGAGATGTGTAGTATTCTTCTATATATCCACATTTCAAAGGCCTCTATTCTTTTAGTCGTATCTTTGTGTAACGTCCACGTTTCAGCTCCATATAAGAGTACCGACCAGATATAGCATTTTACTAATCTTATCTTGATATGTAGATTGATTTCTCTGCTGCATAATCCTTTTTTCGTTTTGCAGAATACTGTCCTTGCTTGTTCTATCCTGCACTGTATTTCTTTACCAGGGTTTGCGTTCTTGTTTCTCATCCTTCCTAAGTATTTAATGGAGTCAACTCTTTCTATGTTTTTATTAGGTCTGTTCCCTTACAATAATGCATTCGAATACATTCGAATACATTAGTCAAATTTCGTTCACTTCTAACCAACTTTTGCGTAAGGGAACGAAGTTTGACTGATGTATTCGAATGCATTATCGTAAGGGAACAGACCTATTGTTAATTTTTAGTTCGAAGTTCTGCGTTTGTTGTTTCCTAGTTAGGACCATAAATTTTGTTTTTGCTGAGTTTATTCGTAATCCGTAGTTGTTGCTTGCATCATTTAGCTTGTTCATCGTGTTACTCAGTTCGTTCATGTCATTTGCTATTATGACGGCATCATCCGCGTATCTTATATTGTTTATGTTGACTCCATTTACTCTTATCCCTCCGTCGCATGCTGAGATTGCTTCTTTGAATATTTCTTCCGAGTACATGTTGAAAAGGAAAGGCGATAAAATGCATCCTTGTCTTACTCCTCTTCGAATCTCTGCTTGGTCTGACTCTTCTCCCTCTGTTGTTATTTTGGCTTTCTGACCCCAATATAGATTTTCAATCACTCTTATATCGTTCATGTCCATATGTTTGTTGCCAAGTATTTCAATAATTTTTTTGTGTTGAACTGTATCAAAAGTCTTTGCATATTCTACGAAGCATGCAAAAACATCTTCACTCATTTCTAAGCTACGTTGAACTAGCATATTGAGTGCGAATAATGCCCCTCGTGTACCAAAACCGCTTTTAAAACCAAACTGTGAGGAGTCAATGACTTCTTCGAGTTTATTGTATATTCTTTTGTGGATGATTTTAAGGAAGATTTTTAGCGTGTGGCTTATTAAGGTCTTTGTTCTATAATCAGCACAATGTGTTGCATTATTTTTCTTCGGTAATGTTATGAAGACAGTTTGTAACCAATCATTCGGAATCTTGCCATATCTATATATTGCATTGAATAGGTTCACTAGAATTGGTATATTTTCTTCTTCTACGAGTTTCAATAGTTCATTTGGTACTCCGTCTGGTCCTGTTGCTTTTCTATTTTTTGACTCCTTTAGTACTTTCATGACTTCCTCTTTCAAGATCTCTGGTCCCTTTGATCCTTGCCGAAGTTGCAGTTGGTCTCTTTCATCATAAAAGAGTTCTTCGATGTATTCTTTCCATCTGGCTAGTTTGTCTTTCGTACTCAATAAAATATTATCTTCTTTGTCTTTTAACACCCCAAATTGTTTTTTCCTTCTCGTGCCAGATATTTCCTTAATCTTTTTGTGTAGATTGAAGTGGTTCATGGTTTCTATCATGTCCCTCTAGTCCCTCGCATTGCTGTTGCAGATATCTATTCTTGGCCTCTCTAATCTTACTTCTTACTGATCTGTTTATTGCATTGTATCTACTTTCATTTGACTTATTTTCCCTTCTTTCTTCAATGAGGATGAGTATTTCATCTGTCATCCACTCATTTCTTTGCTGTTAATCTCTGTTGGTTAAGTGTCTTTTACCCGTCTCCAGTAGTATATTCATAAAGTCTGTCTATCTGGAGTTAATGTTCTCTTCGGTGATTTTTTTTGTATTTATTTGTGTAAGCCTTCCATTTATCTCCCTCTTAACTTGGTTTTGAATATCCTGAATTTCAAGGAGTTTTAATTCTGTTTTTGCTTGATGTGTCTTTTTTTGGGCTTTTTTCAACTGAATTTTGATTTTTGCAATAACAGGGTTGTGATCTGATCTTACACCTGCACCTGGATAAGTCTTTGTTGATTTAATCATATTCCTGAGTTAATGATGATGTAGTCTATTTGATTTCTAATTACCGAATCCGCTGTATGTCTCGGTGAGGTCCATGTATAAAGTCTCCTCGGGGGTAACTTGAACCATGTTTTCATGACAGCTAATTCGTTGATTTGACAAAATTCAACCAGTTTTTGTCCCCTTTCGTTTTTATTGCCTAGGCCATGGTCGCCAACCACATCTCCAATTCTTCCTCTGCCCACTTTTGCATTAAGGTCTTCTATTATTATCGTTTTTGTTAATTTAATTGCTTGCTCCATTTGTTTGTAGAATTCATCTATAACTGTTTCTTCACAGTCTATTGTTGGGGCATACACCTGGATTATGTTAATCAAAGTATTCTTAGCCTTAAGTTGCATTGGTATTACTCGGTTTGACAAGTAAACTACTCCTGTTATTGATTTTTTAAGTTTTTCAGTTATAAGAACTGCTACTCCGTATCTGTGTTGGTTTGCTTCGGAGCATGTATAGTATAATGTATAACCACTTTTAGATACATTTCCGTTTCCAAACCATTGTGCATCTGCTATTCCCAAAATATCTATTTTGAGTCTACTCGCTTCTTTTACCACGTTATCTAGTTTTCCTTCTTGATATAAACTTCGAATATTCCATGTTCCAATATTTAAATACCCACCGGGGATTCTTAGCACCCTCTGGCCATTTAAGGCCTGCCGGGGACTGAGGGCCGTTGTATTTGTTTGTGTATTCATGATGATTATTACTAGGGAGATATGTTTATATATGTGTTCAATATAATTAACTCGAGAGGTGATTTCCCGTTACCTTCCTCTCTTTCGTTATAATTCTGTTTCTTTATTCTTATTGTTGTTGTTGTTTCAATAACTTTTTGTTTAATTCATTTTCTGTTTTTTGCTCAAGTTTGTATTAATTCTTTATCTTTTTTCTTTTTTTTTTTTTTCTAGACTGTTGTTTTGGTGGGGTATTCGAAGTTGTTTCGTGTTGTTTTCTTCCTTTACTGTTCGATCTTTTTTGTTTATCTTTGTTTATCATATGTTCACCCAAGCCTCCCTTTATCTTTTTCGTTTCTTTTTGTGTGTCTTCTGGTGATCTAATCCTTTTTTGGTATGTTTCGTTATTTGTGAGGTCTACTTCCTTTCCGTCGGCAAACAATTTGTTTTTTCGTATTGTTACTGACGCTCCATCCTTTTTTAGATCCTGGGAAAGTTTAATAATATTTTTCTTCCTTTCACGCTCTGATCTCGGGAGATCGTTAGTGATGTATATATTGGTACCTTTCAATTTTCTTTTTTGTTCCATAATTTCAGCTTTTTTGAGTTGAGATACAAGTCCGACTAAAATAGGTCTCGTTTTATTACTATCATTAGTTGGTTTTCCAATTCTTTTTAAGAAGTTTATTTCTGGTTCTGATAAATTTACATCTATCTTAGTTCTGACCAATTGTTTGACTAAATTCATCAACTTCTCTTTGTTTTCATCTATTTCTTTAACATTAAATATTAATATATTTTTTCTTCGATCGGTTTTGTCGTATCTTTCATTTTGTTTAGCAATTATTTCTTTTAGATTTATTATATCATTTTCTAAAATTTCAGCTTTTTTCCTTTATTTCCGTTTTCATACTGTTTACATTTTGATTAACTTCATCGTATTTTTTGTTAATTTCTTTCTTTATATCTTTCCTCATAGCCGCTTGGGCTGCCTAGTTCTTTTTTTAAAATCCACCTTCAGTTCTGTTTCTAGTTCTTCCTTGAACTTGTTTAGGATTGATATCATTTCTTGACTATTCATTTTATTATAATATACTATTTTTATTTTTTTTATTTTATTACTGAAATTTGTTTTGTAAAAATTTTAAGAAAATAATTAAAATAAATAGATAGTCTTATTCTTTTTCCCCCTTTTCTGAGGTTATTTTCTATTTTCCTTTTCCGCCAAAAATCACCAACTTTCTTATAAGATTTCACATATAGCTTATGTTATATTGTTATTATTTTTATTTCTTTTCAATGCACTGCACTTCTGCTCTCACGATTACACTATTCTTATAATAATTTTACTCTCTTAACCACTTTTTTGGACTAATTTTCACCACCGCTTTAGAACACGTTCTTTCTCCTTGACACTTGAGCAAGTTTCTTTTATTCAAAAACAACAATTCCCAACCAATTAAAATTTGAATATTTTGTTTTTCATCACAACCTGTCAAAATGGTTTACTTGACGTGCTGTAAAATTCTACCTCATTCCAAAGGTGAATATAATTTTCGCACAAGTGAAATAAAACAGCTTTGAGAATACCCATTTTTTTCCTTTGCGAAAATTCCAGGCGGATTTGCTCGTATACGAATTATGTTATGCGAAATTTGAGAATTGGGGTTCAGTACTTCTGTTGGATTGACACTTCCGGATGTCGAATCCCTCTAAGTCGAATTTTCACGGAAGTTAAAAAAAAGTTCGAGTTAGAGGGATTTCTGGAAAAATTCGAGTTAGAGGGATTTTTTTTTAAATCGAATTTATTTAAATTAAAAAAATGGAAAGTATGTACATTTTGGACAAAATTAGTTAAACAAAATTTTTTATTTTTGTTTCGGATGTAAAAGTAGCAGTGTCCACTCGTTTAATAAATATGACGGTTTTACATCGAAATAAAACCGATATTATTTGCCAACAAAACACACAGCGTCGTTATTGAAGAAGCTATTGTATACTCGCCTTAAGGTTTCTTCCATTCTTACCAAACTGTTGCCATACTCAACACATAGATGTAGTTGCCGTAAATGTCAAAACTTACCAGCTGCGCTTTGGCGGCTTTATGTTCATAGTGTCTTCACCAGCAAGGAACTTGCTACGACGCTGTGTGTTTTGTTGGTAAATAATATCGGTTTTATTTCGATGTAAAACCGTCATATTATTTACCTAACGAAAACACACAGCGTCGTTATTGAAGACCTGTCTGTTATCTGCTGGTGTTAATTCACAACGCTATGATGATTCTGATTATAATTTTTGTAATCATTATTATTTGTATTTTCTTACAAGCTTTAGGTTTATTGTTTTAAAATCAAATCGAATTCATTACTTTTGATACTATCTAATGAATAAATAAAGAAATTAATTTCATTTTATTTACCTTACATCTTGTTTGAACTTACAGTCTCCGAGACATAAAATGTAAAAACAAAAATAGTTCATACTACACAGGTTTAAAGTTCTTGAAGAGAAAAGATGAACCGAGATTCGTCTTCAAATTGATCTCTCTACAATAGTGTTTCCGGAACGTATTCTCCGCTTTCCAGTTGCCTCTTGCCAAAATTTCATCAATTGGTTGCTTTTCAAGCTACCCAATGAAGCGACCGCTGCTCTAAAACTTCCAGGAGTAGCACCCACGCCGGCATCTCGTAAGATTGTACGAATCCAGCTTCCTATTACTGTCCTGGATGCAGCCTTTACTGGTCCACTAATAGTTATGAATAAACTATCTAAACCGTCTTCCTGAACTTTCCTGTCTTGAGAAAGACTGATTAAACGTTTAATCCAAAATACGGGACATACTTTCTTATTTTCATGACTAGTTAGCTGCCAACTGGATTGCCTGTGTTTGGCTGAATCAGTTTTTGATCCAAACGATTAGAATAGAATTATTACTTTATCACCTTCTTTGTAAAAATCGTTTGATATCTTTAGGAGTGTTAGATCGTGAATTCTTCTACCTGATGCTAAAAGCAGTATAGATGCAGTTCTTCTTGAAGCTTCAAATAAATTATCCTTGTAGGACTTTTGCTCAGATGCCAGCCAATCAACACACTTTTTGGATCCCATATCGGAGGTCTTTTAATCGTTGGTTGGGAAGAACAAACTGCTTTTAAGATACGTCGTATATTTGGACCACAAAAAGTTGTAATTGCCGACTTGTGCACAAGAATTGTATTAGGGGCGTATCTTTCCTTCAAGAAGAGATTGGCTAAGTATCTTGCTAAACAGGAACCGGTTGGAGATTCAGGATTTATTTTATTTTCCTTGCTCCAAGTAATCCATCTCTTGACAGCAGGCGAATAGGTCTTCAGTGTTGAATCTCTCCACCCGTTCTTTAATAAATTCTTTTCCTCCGTGGGCCAATTTACTATCTGGCTACCCCAGCCCCAAAAATCCATACTCTCAGGATTAAATGTTCTACTTGGGGAGGGGATACCCCGTTGTAACATCCATCAACCCCTTCCGCAGGTTCCGAATTATTAAGGGAGGCTCCAGAGCCCGTGCTTTTAGGTCGGACATCCAGAAGACCTTGTCCCATTCCGGTGACACAATCAGATACTTTGCGCGAGACCTGTTCAAGTGCGCTAGAACTCTTGGCATTAGGTAGGGCGGTGGAAAAATCCAGCCTAGACGATAATCCCAATCTCGACTGAAAGCATTTATGTATGCTGCTGCCTGATCTTTGCAGTCTATCGATACATAATTCTCGAGAATGGCTGTCTCTTTTGATGCAAAGAGATCTATTTCTGGCCGGCCCCATCTCTTGAAAACTTCCGCAGTCGCTTGGGGCAGTAGATGTCATTCTGGTATGGATCGACCTCTTGACAACCTGTCGGCTACTCCGTTGTACCTTCCCGGAAGATAAAAAGCGGATAAAGTTATATTGAGGTGATCGACTAGATAAAGTAGCTGATACGTCAAGCTGAGTAGGCTTATAGATCTTGTTCCCCCCTCCTTTCGTAAGTAAGCAACCAACGTACGATTGTCTGACTGAAGAAGGATGTGTGCATCTTTCAAATAAGGTGCCTGATCTTTTATGGCCATAAAAACGGCGTACATTTATTTTATATTTTAGTGCCATCCTATCTGGCCCCTCGACCACTGGCCTGAAATGGTTGTTTCGTTCAGCTGAGCACCCCAACCTGTGTCTGCAGCATCCGTTGCTAGAAAATTGATACTACCTTTTTGTGTATTAGCTCGACATTGGTCAAGGCTCCGAGCCACCAATCTATCTCCTCCAAAGCCCTCCGAGGGATGGTGAGTCTTTGTCTTTGACGTTTGTTGAACTGCCTTAAAAATATTTGAAGGTATCGGCAGTGAAGTCGACCTCTGGGTACAACAAAACTTGCGAAATTCAAGTGGCCTAAAATTTGCTGCAATCGAAGAAGAGTACATGACTCTAGCTGAGACATCGCTTGAAGGGTAAATCGCATTTTGTCCACCTTCTTGCTGGGCAGAGACATTACATTTTTGGAAGTGTCCCATATAATACCCAGGTACTCCAGTCTTTGGCTGGGAATTAGGACTAATTTCTTGTAATTTATCATCCAGCCTAATTTCTCCAGAATACTGACGGTCTCTGCTGCCTGATTCTTTAATTTTGTGGGGTTCTGATTCACTAGCAAGAAGTCGTCCAGATAGACCAGAACCCGAACCCGTAGAATCTCCGCGATCCAACATGCCAGAGCTGAAAACAATCTGGGCGCTGAGGCTAGGCCGAATGGCAGACAAGTCAACTCTAGTAACTCGCCTCTGTACACTATTCTTAAGAAACGTCGATGGCTCGCCGCTATTGGCACATGGAAATATGCTTGAGATATGTCTAGCTTCACCATCCAGTCCTTTTGTTGCAAAAATTCGGGAACGGTGGAATGGGAAATTAGTTTGAATCTTTTCACGTATTTGTTTAGGGCTCTCAAGTCGAAGATAGGGCGAATCCCCCCATCCGACTTTTTTACTAAAAACATCTTTGATAGAAAACTTGGACCAACACTCAGAGGGGGTTCTAGAACCTTCAATCTTTTTAACTCTTCTGTTTGTAGATCCATCTGGTCCGAATGTGTTGTTGCAAATTTTATTCGAGCTGCTGCTGAAGGAAAGCTTAAATGGGGCTTTTTGTAAAAGGAAATTCTTGTTCCCGAAATCGTTTTTAGAATAAATGAGTTTGCACCCAGACTTTCCCAACACGCTCTGTAAGTTTGCAACTGACCCCCCCTGAATGTTATATCTGAGTCACTTCTTGTCTCTGACATTCTCCTTTGAACGAAAGGAAGAATTAAATCTTTTATTCTGTCTTTTATTAGTAGTATTTTCTTTGTAATTATATTTGTAATGTTTTCTAACACCATTTCTGCTATCAACTGCATTCCTTCTACCCTGAATGCGAAATAACTTTGGTGTCTGAGAAATCTTTTTCTCCCTATCCTGAGCCGGATTACCAAGCCAAGACTGAATTCCACCTAATGACTGTATCAGGGCAAACAATGATTGTCTATCAAAGAGATTTTCCGCACTAGGGTGTACATTTCTTAATGCTGCCTGGACGTTCTTATCAGGTATCTCTCCTACTAACCTTTCACCTGGAGTGACAATTCAGAGTTTTTATATGAAGCCGACGAGGAGCCGAACAAATCAGTAAAACGTTCATAGAGTGCATGTTAGGGAAAAAATCTCGGAAGAAGTAAAAGAGCTCCAGTCTTAACTCAAGGAAGTTTATTAGAAGACTAAATTAGAGAATTAATATAATATTTCAATAGGTATATCGGTTAAAGAAAAATGTAATAGTGTAAGTATACATAATTATATAGGTTGTATATAGTGTAGTAAAGTTGAGTTGAGTTGCCAATAGAAGATTTCGAACAGTGCATTTGGGTTCAGGTCATCCGGCGATTGGAATGCCCAGTCTAAAATAGACTGCAGACCAGACTTGAGTAGTGTCTTTTGCTCCAATAATGCATTTGTTAATGCGGCCCTTACCTGTTCTGTGGAAGCTAAAAAATCCTTGCCCTTATTAAGAGTGCATAACTCATCGTTAATTTTTAACTCCACGAAGCCAGGAGCTGCGGCCAATAACCTAACAGCCTCAGAATACCTGACATTCTTCCATGTTGGAAAACCAAAGTGTTGTAATTGCATCAACTCATTGAGATGTTCCTCTTTTGCTGACTGAACTAAGTTCGTATCGCATTCCGTATGCAACTATCCCAAATCCAGAGTTCTCCGAGAACTCGCAGGGTTATGTAAAAAGGAGGAAGTACCTACTCGGCTGATTCAATGAAGAAATAATTTCCTGTGGTAAAAGCATACTCATACTCACATATTGCGATAGTTGGCCAACTTGATCTGTAAGATCGTTTATACGTTGATCTACTGATACAACATGTCCTGACCTGAATTTCTTCCTCTTATTTGGGGGAGGAGAAGCGATGGCTTCATTTCCAGATGAACACGATGACGACGACGATCCTGACTGCTGGAAACTTCTCTTGGAGTGCCTATCGTCACTGTGACTCATGATTTCAGAGTCGCCCTTTATTGGAAAGAAAAAAATTGTTTGTACTTATTAAATGCTAAAATGGCTGACAATTGTAAGTATTCAATTTTAATAACACAACCGTCTTGTGACGAAGTACACAACCAAAGAGGATCTACAAATAGAGAGTCAGCTTACTTACCCCTAAGCCCTAACCGATTTTCCCCGCAAATTTTGAATGAGAGCCCTCTCTCGCGCGCTCTTATTTTTCCTGTCTGTGAATACGTGTTATTAATGGCCGCCGGGTGGCACTTTTTCAATAACAAATAATTTGTAAATGAATTTAAAACAATAAATGTAAAAGGAATACATGTTGAGTATGTTTTTTTAGATAGCTTTACTTGTGCTCTATCCATTTTAGGTGCCAACAAATGTTCATCCATTCACATTTCAGGTTTTTTTTAGTGTTCTTTACATGAAAAATATTTTTGACAGCAAAATTCATGCAGCTAGGTTTATTACCATGCAAGTTAAACCCAAGTTTTCACTAGGGCTAAAGAATTTATTTTTAAACATTCATGAACATTGCATAAATTTCTGTTACTTGGTGGGTCTTTTCAACTTCTTTTTTTTAGCACCATATTTGTACAAAATCAAAATATGATTTGGAATTCTGTAGTTTAATAAGAGTGAACACTGTAATGTGTTGTTGTTGCGTATGATAATGATAATTTTATTTATATATATCTTTAAAAAAATATATTATTCTCGGATATAATTATGATTAAAGATTAAACTCCTAACAAAAAGACAATATAATGTGGTATTTAATTGGATTCTGCGATTCGATCCGATTTCAGATTTTGCGTATTCAATCGAACGTAAGAATCCAAATTGTTTTGTTAATTTTTAGTTTTATAACGTTGTATTTTAAAATGTCCACTGATGTTTTTGTAAGCGTCTCTAATTTATTAATTAACAAAAAAAGTACACTTTATGTGTTTTTGAAATACAAAAAGTGATGTTGTTCTAAGTATATTCGTGTTTTTTGAGCTTCGAACTCAGCAAAGTAGGGTTTTCAGCTCGCAATTACAACCTTATTACAAAAACTACTGCGAGTCCTCGAAGTGTCAAGTAGAGCGTAGTTATTGTAATTGCGTGCTGAAAATTTCAATAAATAAAAGTCGATCTATTTACATACATAGGATTTTTTTTATTATTTAATATACCCGAATAAATTAAATTCGCATATAATTTTTCTTACATTTTTGTATTAGGCTCAGTTCTTTTGAATTAAATCTTGGTCGTTAAATGTTGCTTATGAATTACAAAGATAGATTATCAAAAAAAAAAAAAATATATAAACAAATATCCTTTAAATTTTCTAGAATAATAATTTATTCATTCACTCATCTACTTCTCAGTCAATTCCACAAAAAAAAAAAAAAAACAAATCATTCCACTGAAATATTTCATTTCTTTACTGTTCCATTTGGCAGGAATTTTTTTTCTGATGGAATTCAATCAGGGGTGGTTGATTTGTTGTAATTGTTTTCGCATTGCTGTTCTTTATATCGTACAATTTAAACATTCATTGCACTTCAATTACATAACAAATTTCACTTGATACCAAGAAATAAGAAAATCGAACAACTTTTCAATTAAAAATGTAGCGAATAAATTACAACCTGGAACTAAGAAAACCCATTATTTACAAACACAGCCCCGCACTCGACATTGAAATGAGAATCAACCTAAGGCTACCTGACATCTGGTTGAAGCCAGAAGTGTAGGCTGGTTTTTTTCAAGTATGTGTGAGTGTGTGCCCCCTTTGATTAACATGGCACAAACACATGAATTCAAACTGGGCTACACTCAAGGACAAATCCAGCTTGTAGGCAATTTCTCTTTTTTGGCTGAAGCTGTCAGTCTATTTAATAGTTAGTTTATGTACACAACGCTATGAACATAAAGCCGCCAAAGCGCAGCTGGTAAGTTTTGACATTTACGGCAACTACATCTATGTGTTGAGTATGGCAACAGTTTGGTAAGAATGGAAGAAACCTTAAGGCGAGTATACAATAGCTTCTTCAATAACGACGCTGTGTGTTTTCGTTAGGTAAATAATAATTCTATTTTAAATAGGCAGTAGTGAATCTCCTCTGGGATCTCTTCGGCCATTTCAATTGCAGTTTGCAATATTTCAATTGGGTTTTCAATACCATTCTTTTCCGGCATATGGTTAGTAAAGGTTTCGCCAAACTCTTCTTCAGCTCCGAGATTTTTTAATTTTGTTTTCTTCAGGCGAAAAATTCAATTTTCGACTTAGAGGGATTTCGACTTAGAGAATGACTTTTCTATGCAAAATTGAAGTGAATGCAAAAATTAGGTCGAAAAATTCGAGTTAGAGGGAAATTCGAGTTAAAGGAGGTTCTACTTAGAGGGATTCGTCTGTAGTTCCAATTTCCAACGGAACTACCTTGGAATCTTCTTCGAAACGTCTAGTATTTGTAGTTTATTTAAGACACAACGGCTTAGATATTCCGTGTAGTCCTAGATTTTTAGCGATGTCGTCCTCAACTAATGTTAACGATGAACCATTGTCCAAAAAGGCAAATGTCTCCAATGATATTCCCTTTCCATACAAAACTACTGGAACTATGCTGGGGCCCTATTTTGCAAAAAACGATTTTCGTTGAAACGAAATCGTTTTCGTGTAAACGCGATTGCGTAAAACGAGAATCGTTTAAGATTCAACGATGCTCGTTTTTTCAACGACTGACATTTAGCAGTCGTATGGCTTTTTTCGTTTTCATTCATAAATATTATTGCGTCTGCAGGTGAAAACGTGTGGAAAACTGCTGCTGACAAAATGTAAATAAAATAAAATATTAAACGATTAGTAAAACTTAATTAATCATTTTGTTTTATTAATAGGCCACCTACACATAGCGTGGAAATGGATGTGCTCATTTGCTTTATGGAAAGCAACCCACCAAAAATTATTTGCCCAACAGCCAAGCTAAGGCGAAGTCTAAAATACTTTCTTTACTCTCCACTATCCAAAAAAAAAAATGGAAGAACATTTTTACAATAAACTTGAAAAATAGTAACAAAAAGTTGTTTATAAACTAAATTTTTGACATTTCACATAGGCGTGAAGTTGGTTGCGCTACAAAAAATTAATGTATTTTCGGTTTCAGTTGGCAACATCTTTCTAACAGCTTTATTGTTTTACATAATCGGTCTTTGTTGTGACTATCGTTTTCTTTATTATCGTTTATTTGCCGCTCGTTTCGTATTACATAATAGGGCCCCTGTATCCGCACCCTGCTGATGAGTGTGATAATTTTCACAGGCTGCAGGCTACTGAGGTGACGTTTCTTGGTGGTAATGCAGAAGCGAATGATGTCGGCTTTCATATCTGTTAACTCCACAGGCTTGTCCACTACGACACCTAAATCGCTTTGGATGTCCTAAACACCCTTCAAATAAGCCACGGCTTCTCACCACTTTTCACTTTTGAGAGCTGTTGAAAACGTTCGCACTCAACAATTTTGTGGTCACGATTGCAGAGAAAACATCTTCCTTTTGGTTGATCAGATTGGTTAGCAGCATTTGGAATCCTTCCCTCAGTGTGAGCATGCAACTGTGCATGATGCCGTCTTTCATTCCATCCGTCCACTGCAGCAAACGTTGTAACACTACACTACTAGCTGCTTCTGCAATTTTGTAAAGCCAGTCGCTGAACTGCGTAAGATTATGTTCTTTTGCACCTTTATCTATAGCCCAATTCAAACTTATTGGAGCTGGCAGCTTATTGATCAACTCCTGCAGCAAGCTAGGGTCATTAAGGCGGTTATATAACCCTTATGCTTCCATCGTACACTTTAAACTACGTACAGATAGAGCATACTGAATTATTGTTTCTAGCCGATCAGCTTTCGGTGGTGGCTCCGCACGAATTTTCTTGAACATCGTCTGTGGAATAAAGGATGGCTGACCATAAAGCATGCTCAGTTTAGATATGACTTCTGTTACTGCAGATGGCAACATCAAACGATAACCGACTGCACGTAAGGCACTGCCCGCACAGCTTTGTAGTATTTTCGTAACTACTTATGAAGAGCGGTCACTCCTAAGAACAATGGAAGCTCCTTAGCCAATACTTGACGTGCCGCAATTTGACGTTGATCCAGAGGAACTGGTTCCACGACAGTTGGATGTGTAATCGCAAGAACCTGCCCATTCTTGCGAGCTACGTTTTCTGGTGTTTTCAGCAGTTATTGGTTTTTGATTGCTACCCGTTCGCTTTGTACACTTGCATTGTCCTCGCTTGCATTGACCTCAAATTCCTCCGCTTCTTCTTCAAAAGCCAATATCTCGAACTTATCTTGCTCTCTCTTCTTTTCCCTCGCTAGAAATTTATCGTCCAAAAGCTTTTGTTCTTCCAAACGACGTAATTCCAGTTTGAGGTTTCGACGACTTCTGGTTGTGGACACAACTGACCGCCTATCAGCTTCAATGTCTTTAATTGACGGGGGCCGTGCAGTGTCCAAACGTTCACCAGCTGCGCTCTGGTTGCGAACAGTCGTATTGAGCTCCGTGCATGCTACGCACACCCTGCTCATGCTATCCACTGTTGCATCCACACAGCACAGCTATCGTGCAACCATTTTTGGCACTTATCGCACTGTACCATGTCCTCCACGTCGTTCTTCCTCCGGCATAAGGTGCAACCTGTAATCTCCTGCCTTTGCATTCGACATTGCAAAGATGGCGTATCAGTAATTTTCCGTAAAATTCTTCTTCGAAATATATTTTTAAAATGTCATCAGGTGTTATTTCTTTGAGTATACCTAAAGCTGTAGGCGCAGTGGCTTAGTGGTTAGTGTGTTGGACTACTAAGCGAGGGGTTCAGGTTCGAATCCCGCAAAAAACCCAAATTCCAACTCAGGGTTTTTTCACTGCGCCACCTCTCGCGAACGTCTGGTAAACATCCGAGAGTATAGCCGTCATGAAAGAGATACAATTAGCCGTGTGGAATCGGCATAAAATTGTAGATCCCTTCCATTCGTTCCAAAAAATGAAATCTCACACAAAACGAATGGTTGTGAGAAGCTAGGCCTAGGGTCCCTACGGATCTGTTGCGCCAAAAATTATATTATATTATATTCTAACATACTTTATTACTAATGAAATTCATTTTGTTCAATATTGGTTTACCCAAAAAAATAGTAACTCGTTCCGTCTTGCCCTGATAACAAAGTACGAAAAAAGCAAGTAAGTAAGTAATTCAAAGAAAAAAAAAAACTGGATGTGAATGGTTCCGTTCAGCACTCTTTCATTCATCTGTTCGATTACGGCTGTCAGCAACAATAATCATGTTGGATTCTGAAATAAAATCCTCGATTATGCTGCCGCGCCGGTTTAAAAAAAAAACTTAATTTTAAATAAATTAATTAGTATTAATTTACAGCCTTGAAATCCTTGAAATCTTATAACTCCATTCAGCTGTAACAAACATTAGGGATTTTCCACCCTATATCTCTTTTTCTTCTTCCCATACAATCATTTAAAATTCCACAAATTTATCTATTTAGAGAAAAAACACCCAGCATAATACTGGCTAGTAATTGCGGAGTTCAGATGCAGATGCAGTTTAAGGGTGGCTAGTTGACTTAGAATTAGTTGTACCCTTCCCCATAATCATCATCATTACATTAATACGTGAACATGCAAAGTTTCCGTACACTTTTTTACTATTTACTATGAAATAAGCAGAATGCAACTTATGTATTCACGCACCTAGCTGAAAATCGTGTTTTCGTCGAATAGTAGTCGATGTATTCACACCGAACACCAACTACTTTCACCAACCCAACTATTGGAAGTCGTTTGCGTGGAAAACGAATTTAAACGACTCGTTTTGAAAACTGAAATATGTGGGGAAAACTTCTGTTTTCGAAGAAGTTTTCGATTGTTTTCGCGAAACCCCGGTTTTCGGCTCGGTGTGAATAGGGTTTAAATTAAGAATTCCCCATATAAAGTGATTATCGGTTAATAATATTACCATAGTAGCTTATTCAAATATAAATCTTCTTAAATTAGAAACTATTTTTGAAACAATGCTACCCTACCCCTAAAAGTAAGCAACTGTATAAATTTTAATTCAGGGGCATCTGCGAGTTGTTGACCAACCACTTTTGTTTCAATGACATTACTATGATGGAAACAATTTTTCGACATAAATTTTCATAGTGAAATTAAAATTGAAATCCTGAGTTAAACTTATTTTCAAAGCAGCGTATTTTTTCGTTTATAAAACAACATAATTGTCAAAAACTGTGGTACGTTTTTTTTAGTATTACATACTTGTAAATAGTAGGCTCGATTTTCGAACACAAACGAAACTAGTAATAATAATTATTACAATAACATTATGAGTTTATTTTATTTTGTAAAGAACATTTGTATAGCTATTATTTGTCTTTAACGTAAGTTTAAATTGCTAAATCGGCAGTTCCAGAATACACTAAGGATTATAAATATATATTTTATATTAAAGCGTATAACATTTTTTTTGTTTTCAGTGGTCTTGATAGGGGACTCTGGCGTAGGAAAAAGTAATTTACTTTCAAGATTCACTAGAAACGAGTTTAATTTAGAATCAAAATCTACGATTGGTGTTGAGTTTGCAACAAGAAGTATTGAAGTAAGTACTGTTCTCTGTTATACATATTTGTATAAATTGTATTATCATCTGAAATATCAGGTTGATGGCAAGACTATAAAAGCTCAAATTTGGGATACTGCTGGGCAAGAGCGCTATCGCGCTATAACGTCTGCTTACTATCGAGGAGCTGTGGGTGCACTTTTGGTTTATGACATCGCTAAACATTTAACTTACGAGAATGTGGAACGATGGTTAAGAGAATTAAGAGACCATGCCGATCAAAACATTGTTATTATGCTTGTCGGCAATAAATCCGACCTTAGGCATTTGCGAACAGTGCCCACTGATGAAGCTAAATCTTTTGCCGAACGAAATGGGCTGAGTTTTATCGAAACATCAGCTCTTGATTCAACAAATGTTGAAACAGCATTCCAGAACATACTCACAGGTAAAGTTTTTTATGTTTATTATAATTTTTTTCTTACATTAATGTATAACTGTTATAATTTTGTCATTATATTTTAATTTCAGAGATATATCGTATTGTGTCCCAAAAACAAATAAGAGATCCCCCAGAAGGTGATGTCATTCGGCCTACAAACGTTGAACCAATTGATGTCAAGCCAACAGTTACCTCAGATGTTCGCAAACAGTGTTGCCAGTGACCGCAGCTATCACACATGTTATTATTCTTCTTTTATTATTTTTTCACATTAAATCTTGAGAAAAAGAGTGTTAGTTATAAATAAATAAACTCTTATCAAATTTAAAAAAGAAAAACATTTAAATTAAATTTGAATGCTTAACAGTTTTTCGTTTGTTTTTATTATAATACTTTTTCAAGATGTTCTGATCTAGCTTATAATATGTTTCATTTAAAATAAAATTTTGCGAAGAGTTTGCAAAACAAACGTTACTTCATTTAACGATATGTATTTATATAAGGGTTTCATGGATTTGTACCAGCAAACCGACTTTTAAGATAAGACTAATAAACGAGGCGGTAGGACCCATTGACATACTATACTGTAACATATGGACTGTTAGTAAAATGTCAGTTCGACACAAACTCTGGCCAACAAAGACGCCAACATAACTAGTGCTCTTGGTTCGAAGCGAATATAAAGTGTAACAAAATGTGTTAATTAAGAAACGTCAAACATTTGCGCTGTGATGCTGCATCATTGCTTATTTGCGATGCTGATGCACAGTTGATGCTGGATCGCTTTTAATGGCGGATTTGAATTTTTGTATTTCCAAAAGCGATTCGCTTTTCATTCGACCATATGGAAAGCGAAAGCACTTTTCACCATTGCATTGAAAGCGATAGGTGTTTAGGTGACGGATTGTTTTGCGGACCTGATAAAAATGTAAATATTCAATAAAAACAAGAAGGTTAGGTTAGGTTGAGTGGGGTTGTGAGTACATCACAAAAAGACCAGGCACCATAGTGGGCCCATCGCCATCCCCAGGGAACCGTTACGGTTAAAAACCTAAACCAAATCGCCCAAACAATCAATTTCCCTGCAGAATTTAGTAATGGTCCTGTTGTAACTGTGACACCCTGTCGGAGGTTTCTACCTTGGAGGCTGGAGGTTTCATCTGCTGACAGCCGACTGTCAGATCTCACGTGGTTTTGCATTGGAGTAGAGGACAAAAGGAAATTAAATTGAATTAGAAAATAAATAGAACTAAAAGTTAATAATTGTATATTTTCATTTAATTAAGGGTTGCAACATTTTGGCGACGAGGAGAAAAAGAAACATGGCACTGAATGAAAGCGTAATGGCAAATGTAAACAACACGGCGGCACAGACTTTTGGAAAACTGGAGCAGTTTCAGCCAACAATGGCGTGGAACAATTATAAGGAACGAATGGAGTTTTATTTCGAAGCAAATGGTATAACCAACGAAATTTCCATGAGAGCCATATTTCTATCCTGTGTGGGGGAATCAACTTATGAAATAATTCGATCCTTACTGACTCCGTTAACCCCAAAAGATGTGTCGTTTAACGAAATTGTGGAGAAGTTAGATCGTCATTTCCACCCCAAACCAAATGAAATTGTGCAGCGTTTTACCTTCCATAAGCGAAGCCAAAAGAGTGAGGAGACGATCGCGGATTTCGTAAAGGATCTAAGAAAATTATCGGAGCACTACAACTTCGTGGAGCTCGATAATATGTTAAGAGATCGGATTGTGTGCGGAGTGGCGGATGAATCGTTACAGAAGCGCCTTTTTAGCGAATCAAAATTGGATTTTAAACGGGCGTATGAAATTGCAATAGCACATGAAGCTGCTCATCGACACGTAATGGATGTACGGGGAAACATGGAGGTTATGGCGGTGTCGGCTAAGAAAAGACCGGGACACGTACGGTGTTATCGTTGTGATGGAAATCATTTTGCAGATAAATGTTTTTTCAAGGAGAAAAACTGTGATTTCTGTCACATGAAAGGACATTCGATTCGAGCATATTTTAAAAAAAAGACAGCTGTACGTCAACAGCAAGCTGTCCACATAGTAGAGGAAAAGGAGACCTTATCGCATGCTTCTCCAAATTCCTTTTTTGAGCTAAACGCTATTCAAACAACGTCCACACAGCAGATTCTGACAAAAGTATCGATAAACGGCGTGGAGGATTTTTTTGAGGTGGATTCGGGGGCGGCATGTACAGTCATTTCCGAGACCACGTGGAATCGCATTAATCGTGAAAGGAAGCTGCTGGTACCCTCCACCGTAACCTTGCAGACTTGGTCAAAAGAGAAATTACAGGTCCTGGGATCGGCTATGGTGAATATTAATTATAATAATAAAAACATATATTTGCCGGTACTTGTTATTGCAGGTGGTGGGAGGTGCTTGTTGGGCAGAGATTGGTTTCCGGCTCTGGGAATCACGGTGTAGGGGGTGTGTGCGATGGAGTTGGAAGAGGGGGTGAGAGTGTTGGAGAAGTACCCGAATATTTTTAACGAAAATTTGGGCGCGTACAAGGGGGCGCCGATTTCGATTGAAGTATTGCCTGGAGCGACACCTATTTTTTTGAAACATAGACAATGTCCTATTGCATGGAAACCGGCTGTTGAAAAAGAAATTGATAAATTGGTCGAGCAGAAAATATTGGAACCGGTCCTGTTTTCTAGATGGGCTACACCGATCGTACCAGTACCGAAGGCTGATGGTTCTATTAGAATCTGCGGTGATTACCGAAGTACAGTAAACGCTGTTATTAAGACCAATTCCTATCCGCTCCCTCTGTTTGCGGAGGTAATGGCCGCCATTGCGGGTAATCAAATATTCACGAAATGAGACCTACAGCAAGCATATCAGCAGTTAGTAGTGGACGATTTCTCCGCCGAGTTATTCACGTCTATCACAGAATCCGACGTATTCGGAATTTTGCTACGAACCCCGAAAGAACTATCACAGAATCCGTCGTAGGGGAAATGTTTGCTACGAATTTCGAAATTCGTAAAAAGTGGTATCACTGAATCCGAATGAATCGGAATTTTGACATTTAAATCTACGAACTATTTGATTTTTCGTATTGGGCAGACAAAAAAGAATCAAAATGGAAAAACCGTAAGTTTATTACAGGATTATAGAAAAATAATCATTTTTATTCCATTAAAGGTCGAAAATTTCAACAAATAGATTGCAGTACGGGAGAATGGTGGAGCTGCTTTTGCAGAATCCTGGAATAGCTCAAGGTTTTACAAAGAGCCCAAAAGAAGATGTAAACGCTTTCTGCGAACAACTCAAGACTGAACTTAACAGTCTTGAACCTCCTTCAAAAGACACCAGTAGTTGGAAAAAAGTAAGTTAGGAAATGAGAATATTCTGTTTTGGGGTTTCAAGAACACAAGTATCGTTGAAAAACTAATACAAACACAAAATATAACGATAACGATTATTAAATAATTTTCTTCCATTATACACTTAGGTTTGGTTGGATTGGAAGGCCTATATAAAAAGAAAACTATCCGAAAATAAAAAAGAGTGCAAAGGTACCGGAGGCGGCCCTTTTCGAATGCATTCTTTTTCCAGCCTTGAAGAAACCGTCATAAAATTGACAGGCTTAGAAACCTCCACAGCCGGAATAAAAGGAACTTCCACACTTGGACTTCAAAACTCATCCATAGTCGTAGACCATACGTAGACCATACAGAAGAACCTGAGCTGGGTGAAAACTCAGAAGAAGCTGATGATCCACCGGATGTTTCCATGAGTTCCAATCGAGGGATCAGTATGCGGCAGAACTCCACTTCAACCACACAGCGAACAGATACTGTCAGCCTTTTGAAGGAGCAAATTAAACTCCAGAAAGATTTTTACTCCAAAACTGAGGCATTCCGTCAAAATACAACAAAAAATCATGAGGAAATCTCTTCCAGCTTAAGACGGATAAATAGGGGCATAGAAAAAATGTGTGAACTAAAAAAAAAATGTATCGAGGAAACTCATCGGCACAACAAAATGCAAGAGGAATTATTGCAGCGTAAAATCGAGATCAAATTAAAAATGCTAGAACTCGAAGAGATAAGGCTCAATTAAAAAAAAAAAAAAAAACCTGTAACTGGTTTTTAACTTGTCTTTCTTGTTTTTTACTTATGCAATACAATGATAATGAAGTCTGAATTATATTTTAAGTTTGTTTTAAACCGTTCTCATTTTTTTAAATAAACTGCAAAAAGTTCTAGTTTGTTCATTTATTTTAAATAATTATGTTAATGTACACACTTGCTACCCATTTTGTTCCAAATAGAACACCGTCCTTGTTAGATGTAGTCCTTGTCTGTGATCAAAGTCTTGTAAAATACTACCAACAACTGTCTGCTCCAGCTTTCTCATGCCACGATCTTGTTTTCTGTATATTAGATTTTAATGTAGATACGTCACCAACCCAATCGTTCGAATATCGTGATTTTAGTAATATTAATTTGCAAAACCTTTTTATTGAGTGCTGCCATCTAAATTGGCAATCTATATATATGACTCCTGATTCAAATCAGCAGGTCTGCATCTTAAATAATAATATTCGATATTTATTTGAAAAATATGTACCAATAAAAACTCGTCGAATAAGAAACAGAGAACAACCCTGGATGTCTAGCTCCATTTATAATGTGATGGCACAAAGAGATTTTCTCTATCGTCGGTGGAGAAGGTATGGTTGTAGAGACATTTTTCGTAGGTTTAAATTACTCAGAAACCAGGTGACACGGATGATAAGACGTGCTAAATACCACTACTACAATAACCAGTTTAATTTAGACAAATCATCCAAGTTTTTGTGGAATAAACTGCGTCAGGTTGGATTAAGTAAGAACTCATTTAACGTTAATGATGATATTAATATCGAAGATCTGAATATGAACTTTGCGAACAATAGTAATGATGCAATAAACATCTCCCCAACTAGCTTCCCATCTATTCCTTCGGAAGATAGCTTCTCCTTGTCGGTGGTTGATCCAATATCAGTTGGCAAAGCTATTTATTCTATAAGATCAAAATGCACTGGTCTCGATAATATCCACCCTGATTTTGTTAAAATACTTCTTCCCTTTATTCTCTCTCACATAACTTATGTTTTTAACCACGTCATAACGACATCTAATTACCCAGAACTATGGAAAACAGCCAAAATTATACCAATTTTAAAAAGCGGAAAGGAGAACGAGTACCGTCCCATTGCAATACTTCCTTTTCTGTCAAAGGCCTTTGAATCATTAATAAGTAGTCAAATAAAACATCACATTGAAAGCAAAAACCTCATATGCCCTCTTCAGTCAGGTTTCCGATCAGGACACAGTTGTACCACTGCGCTTTTGAAGGTATCGGATGATGTTCGTCAAGCTATTGATAACAATAAACTAACAATACTCACGTTGCTTGATTTCTCCAAAGCCTTTGACTCAGTTATTCCCTCGATTCTATGTTTGAAACTTGCAACATTGTTCAAATTTTGTAACTCGTCCAACAAATTAATCTTGTCCTACCTCACCAACCGTAAACAAGCCGTCTCCCACAACCACCAGCTTTCGTCTTTCCGTCCTGTGAACATTGGCGTCCCTCAAGGATCAATTCTTGGTCCTCTTCTGTTCTCCATGTTTATTAATGATCTGCCGTCCGTTTTGTCTCACTGTAAATACCATATCTATGCAGACGATGTGCAACTTTATTATAGCTTTCCATTGGATCTTGTGAAGGATGCAATAATGAAAATTAATGTTGACTTATCTGCTATTGCCAATTAGTCAAAGCAAAATAAGCTAACGCTGAACCCCGCCAAAACGAAAGCTTTGCCTATTTTTAAACGTGAGAGCGACCTTGACGAATTTCCACCTATTCTACTGAATGGAACGCAAGTGCAATTAGTCTCCAAAGTAAAAAACCTTGGCATTACTTTCAACAAAAGATTATCATGGGATGATCATATTAATTGTATTGTAGCTAAAATATATGCTTCCTTGCGTGGTCTTTCTGTAAGTAGACATTTTCTCCCAATCGACATTAAGATAAAGTTGGTCAAGGCTCTTTTAGTTCCGATTATAACTTATGGATGTGAAATCTATTCTGATATGGACTCTATCTCATCCCGAAGGCTGAATGTGGCTTTTAACTCCATTGCTCGGTATGTTTTCAACCTCCGCAGATACGATCACGTTTCCTCCGCATCGCGTCAAATTCTTGGATGTACTCTCGATAGCTTTCTCAAATACAAATGCTGCACTTTCCTTGGTAATATTTTATGCAAAAAACAGCCTCATTATCTATACGAAAAAATTACATTAAATAGATCCACTCGTTACACATCTTTGAGACCGCTTATGTACACTTGCTTAGCCTCGCGCAGACAATTTTTCATTCATGCCATTAGCTTGTGGAACCTTTTACCCGTTGCTATCAGGTCTAATGTTGAACTTAAAGATTTGCCTTCTGCAATATTTTCATTCTTCTCTAATAACTACTGAAGTTTCTCTACTCGGTTGTATAATTTAATCTAAATAATAATAATCGAATTTTATGTAATCTTTAAAGCAATTAAAAATGTCCTTTCTTTTTCTTAAACATGTTTAAATCATTATTTACTGCTAAATGTTTATATTATGCTTTTTTGTACTTACTCTATCCTAACTAAACCTGTACATGTATTCTATAAGAATTTGAATTCTTAAATGTACAGAGATATCTTATATCAATAAATATCAAATATCAAAATATATTATGTTGTCCCTTATTCGAGATGCTACATTACGGTAAGTAGATGTAGTGACTACGGAGCTCTCATCGGCTTCTTCCTCTTCCTCTTCAATTTCACTTTGAAAACTGTTACTATCATCGCGAAAGTGTATGCATATGTTATGCAAAGCACACGCCACATTGATAATTTGTGCGACCTTACAGGGTGAGTAATGCAGTTGACGTGCACCCAATATGCACCTAAATCGGTTTTTCAAGACACCTATAGTCCTGTCTACAATATTGCGAGTTCTGCTGTGGCGTTTGTTGAACGCAATTTGATTACTACCACTTGCGGGCGAACGATATGGAGTAATAAGCCATGGCTCCAGGGGATATCCGGAATCACCTGGAAAAACATTCAGTGTTTCTTAATTTAAAATTGAGATATGTTTTATATACATTGTACATACCTAAAATCCAAGTGTTTCTTTCTCCTTCGCTGTATTTGCTTTCAAAAAAAGTCCTTGCACTACTCAAATTCCATATATGAGAATCGTGGTTTGATCCAGGATATCGTGCATCGATGAAGCGTATACGCATTTTGCTATCGCAAATCTAAGAAAAATTGATTTAGGAGCAGTTGAAAGAAGTGCTTAGCTAAATATACCTACCAACATGGCATTTATACTATAATATCCTTTTCTATTGTAGTACAAATATTTTTCTTCAGCCAGTGGGATCATTTTGATATGAGTTCCATCGATGCACATAACAACACCCGGAAATCTGGGCTCTCATCGCGTAACTTTTGAAACGATAGTCGTCGAAACGATTGAACACAACGATATCGTTTTTAGTTTGCTTCATATAACATCATCGTCGGATCGTTCAATCGAATCGTTCATCGTTTTCATTTTGAACAGTTTGAACATGACTGTAAACAAACTCTGACAGCTAAAAAATCAAAAAAATGTATGGAAATAGTTTTTTTTCTTGAATTTGTTTATTTTTCTGTGTTTTTTTATTGATTGTCATTGATTTTATCCCATTTTATTCACTTCGAGTGAATAAGGCATTTAATGCAGATGGAGAGGTAGTAAGGAATAAGGCAAGTGAAATGTGAAGTGAAAGTGTACGCGTATACGCAGATAGCCAAAAGTGTGTAGGAACCAACCATAGCCCAATGGAATATGCTAAAGTGTGCACAGGTGTGGTAGGCCAGAAGAATTATTGTTTTTCGAAATATAGATTTGTATTTATTAAATCAATCAAAACGCCAATAAATTTCTTGCATTTTTTGGAACAGATGAGAATTTTTATTGCTTAGGATCCAGTTGCAAGACAAAAAATACAAAACAAAACTCAACCCATTTCTTTTTTTTGCAAGGATTTCATTCTTTCACAACTCGGATAAGAGCGAGTCACCTCCAAAGAGAACATAAGTGTGTTTTCCTTTAAATATTTTGCTATACTTTTCTCCAAAACTGAAATTCCCTATTCAAAACTGAAAATATGGACCAAAAACGATGAAGCGATTGCAAAATAGCTGTCGTTCAATCGAATCGTTTCGACGAGGGTATTTGACGCTTGAATTAGTAACGTGAAGCAACAAAAAACGATGATCGTCCAATCGTTAGGACGATTATCGTTGCTTGGTTGTTACACGAAGTTGAAGTATCGTCGAGACGATGTCGTTCGATCGTTTTGTGCTTACGCGATTAGAGCCCTGCTCTTTGAGTAGAAGTCTAATTTTGCCTGTCTTTTGTCCGCATCATTCATTTCTAATTTTATCCAGACTGGACAGAGCCTTCTTTCCAAAATATCCAGCACCATTTTTAACGTGCCTGAAAATGAAGACTGTGCCATTCCAACTGAGTGGTCTTTACCAACGCCGTGTTGATATCCGCCTTCGCCCATAAACCTTAATACGGCTACAAGCCGACTCAAAGGAGTGATTGAAGAGGATAAGAAAGTAGGACCAAGTTCCTGTTCTAGTTCCTCCAATACATACTTAAATGCTCGTTTGTTGAGGCGAAAATTTTTTTTAAATCTGTAAACTTGAATTTAGTTTGGAATAACTCAAAATGTTCTGCAACAACTCACACTTGATCCTCGAGGTCAAACGGATTGCATGCATCCCTCAGTATCTTACGCCGGATTTTTGTTTCTTTTTTTGCGCCTGATATTCTCCTCCTCACTAGCAACAATTGCAAATGCAACAGAATCCATTTCTAACTATTTTTTTGTTAAAAATACACAAAACAACGATTTATAATTTATTTATTTCCGCATACTTTGACCTTAAGCAGCTGATTTCGAAATTTCGAATATGACAATTAAGTGCGGAAATGCCTTTTGTGGTTTCATTCGGATTCTATGATATATATTTTTTCGTATTCGTAACGTAGATCCGAATTCGTAACTTTATTACGACGGATTGTGTGATAGACGTGATTAAATCTTAACACCCATAAAGGGTTGTATAGGGTTCGAAGGTTACCTTTTGGCATTTCGGCAGCACCGGGGTTTTTTCAAAAATGTATGGATACATTACTATCCGGAATAAATAGCGTTAAAGCATATCTAGACGATATCATAATTTCGGGGAAAGATGAAGCCGATCATAAACGTAATCTAGAAGCAGTTCTAGAGAAACTATCGCTAGCGAATTTGACGGTAAATAGGTCAAAGTGTCTTTTTGCGAGAAAAGAAATGGATTTCCTAGGATTTCATATCAGTGGTAAGGGAATCTCACCGAACAAAGAGAAAGTCAGAGCTATTCATCAAGCGGCCGTCCCAACAAATAAACAGATGCTGCAATCATTCCTGGGATTGTTGAATTTTTATTTATAATTCTTTCTTTCCCGGAAGGCCACAGTTGCTGAGAAACTACATCGTCTGTTGGACAAGAATGCCAAATGGGAGTGGACGGAGGAGCATCAAAGAGTTTTCAATGAGCTCAAAGCGATGCTCGATTCCGAAACCCTGCTGATACACTATGACGTTAATAAGCCATTGGTATTGTCGTGTGATGCATCACCTTATGGGGTTGGGGCGATTTTGTCCCATAGAATTGGTAGCTCTGGCTTGGAGCGCCCGATCGCTTTTGCTTCGCGTACGCTAGGGGTTCATGAGCGTAATTACGCTCAGTTGGATAAGGAAGCCTTGGCCATTATTTTTGGTGTGAAGCATTTCCATCAGTAGGTATGTAGCTGGAAGGGAAGAAGACCGATCATAAGCCGTTGCTTACTTACTTACTTAAGGTGGCGCTACAGTCCGGGGTGGACCTGGGCCTCAACCAACAAGCGTCTCCAGCCAGCGCGATCTTTAGCTAGCTGTCTCCAGTTTCGCACGCTAAGTTGGTTAAGGTCCCCTTCCACTTGCGTGCGCCACCTGAGTCGCGGTCTTCCTCTACTGCGCCTTCCCTCGGGTATGGATTCGAAGATCTTCCGGGCCGGAGCATTCGTGTCTATTCGCTCTACATGACCCAGCCACCTCAGTCGTTGGACCTTCACTCTTCTGACTAGGTCGATGTCGCTGTACAGCCCGTACAGTTCGTCGTTAAATCTCCTTCTCCATTCACCGTCAATGCAGACGGGACCAAAAATAACACGAAGAATTTTTCTCTCGAAACAACCGAGAGTTACCTCATCCGCTTTTGATAGAGTCCATGCCTCTGCGCCATATAGCAGAACTGGGATGATAAGGGTCTTATAAAGGGTCACTTTAGTTGTTCGAGAGAGGGCTTTGCTACTCAATTGCCTTCTTAGCCCAAAGAAACAGCGATTGGCAAGAGTAATTCTACGTTTAACCTCAGCGCTGGTGTCGTTGTCTGAGTTCATAGCGGAGCCTAGGTAGACAAAGTCCTTAACCACCTCAAAGTTATATCTGTCTATTGTGACGTTCTGTCCGAGCCGTCGGTGTTGGGTGTCCTTTTTAGTTGACAGCATATACTACGTCTTGCCCTCATTAACCACCAAACCCATCTTCGCCGCCTCAGTCTCAATACTCACAAACGCGCCATTAACATCACGCTGCGTTCTGCCAATTATGTCAATGTCATCGGCGTATGCGAGTAATTGGACGGACTTTTGAAAGATAGTGCCTCTGGTGTTGGCGTTTGAGTTTTGCACTATTCTTTCAAGAACGATGTTGAAGAAGTCACATGACAGCGCATCGCCTTGTCTAAATCCTTTTTTCACATCGAAGGTCTCGGTAAGTTCTTTACCGACCTTGATGGAGCAGCGTGCATTCTCCATCGTCATCCTGCACAAACGGACGAGTTTGGCAGGGATGCCAAAACTAGACATTGCTCTGTATAGTTCGTCCCTATAAATGCTGTCATATGCGGCCTTAAAGTCGATGAAAAGGTGGTGGGTATCGATTTGAAGTTCCTGGGTTTTCTCCAAGATCTGCCGCAGTGTGAATATTTGGTCTATGGTGGACTTTCCTGGCCTGAAGCCACACTGATATGGATACTTTCCTCCGACCATATTTTACAGATGAGTTGGTGCATGCTCCTAACCAAGTCATCGCCTGCCGCTTTG
Source organism: Cheilosia vernalis (assembly GCA_949126925.1). Lineage (NCBI taxonomy): Eukaryota > Metazoa > Arthropoda > Insecta > Diptera > Syrphidae > Cheilosia > Cheilosia vernalis. The sequence continues at coordinate 52,192,011 of OX421358.1, forward strand.
AACAGCTCGGCGGCTAGGCCATCTGCTCCAGCGGCTTTGTTGGACTTCAGTTTAGATATAGCTATCTTCACCTCGTCCAGGTCGGGTGGACGGTATTGTTGATCATCATCGTCCAGGTTGAACGGTTCATTCTGCCTGACAGCGGAATTTAAGTCGTCATCGCCGTTAAACAGTCTGCAGAAGTAGTTCTTCCATATCCTCAGCATCGACTGCGATTCTACTACGATGTTCCCTTGTTCGTCCTTGCAGGCTTCGGTTCGGGTTCTGTAGCCTTGTGAAGTTATTTTTACCCTTTGGTAGAACTTCCGAACCTCATTCCTGTTGTAACATCTCTCTATTTCATCGATCGCGCGCTTCTCATGCTCTTTCTTTTTTCTCCTTAGAAGCCGGTGTTCGTCTCTTCTCTTCTGCGCGTAGAGCTCACGAGCAGCTCTTGTCCTCCTTTGCAGCGCCGCTTTGTATGCCTCTTGCTTCGCTGCATGTGCTTGCCGGCACTCGTCGTCGAACCAGGGGTTTCGTTGTGGCGGTCGGGTGAAACCCAGCACATCAGAGGCGGCGTCTCTGATGGCTTTTTGGCAATGTTGCCACTGGTCTTCAATACTTGATGCTGGCTGCATAGGACCTCTTGAGAGATTGAGAGAGACTCGATCGGAAAAGGATCTGGTGATCTCTTGCGATTGTAGCCGTCCGACGTCAAACTTCCTCCCAGTATTTACTTGTTTTGGCGGCGTTCGGGATATCCGAAGGCGTACCTTGGCTACAACAAGGTAGTGGTCCGAGTCAATGTTGGCCCCTCGGAACGTTCGGACATCCATAATACTGGAGGAGTGCCTTGCGTCGATCGCAATGTGGTCAATCTGGTTGACGGTTGATTGATCAGGAGATCTCCATGTGCCTTTATGAATATCGAGATGCGGGAACCGCGTACTTGCTATGACAACATTTCGCCCCGCCGCGAAGTCGATCAGCCTAAATCCGTTATCGGAGGTGGTGTCGTGTAGGCTGCACCTTCCGACGGTGGTTGGTTGGTTGGTTTAGGTGGCTGTATTTCCCGACGAGGGAAAGACACAAGTAGCGCATTGAGCGCCGTTTTGAAACCACAACTAACGGAACCTGAAATGGAAGGGGGTGATGGGAGTTAAGAGAGCTCAAAACCAGCCTGTGGAGTTGAGAAATTTGATGATCTTGTGAAAATGGATGCTTTGAATGGCCGAAAGGTCATCAAAAAAGAGATGACCTAGTGTACTGCGTCTGGTTTTGGCTAGGGCCGGACACTCACAAAAAAGATGGAACACTGTTTCACTCTTGTTTGTGTCAGCACAGCTACGGCAATGGGTATTGTGGGGGATGCCAAGCTTGGCTGCGTGAGTTCCTAAAGGCCAATGACCCGTACTGATTGCCGTTAGTCTGGCAACATCTATACGCGTTCTGGCTAAAAGGTTGCTTGTTCTGGCATCATCGTAGGTTGGCCAGATCTTCCTTGAAATGACACAGTTCGTCAGGTTCAACCATCTAGTCTCAGCCGATGAGGTGAAGTGCAGGAGGATTTCTCTCTTAACATATCCCAGCGGAGGGAAGACTCCCTCCGCATGAGACACGCACAGAGCTGAGCCAAATCTGGCAAGTTCATCGGCTTTCTCATTCCCTTCGATGTTCCTATGGCCGGGAACCCAGACGAGAGTGATATCAAACCGGTGACAAGCCCTGGTCAGTATCTCCCTGCATTCCACAACAAGTTTGGACGTTGACTTAGTTGAACCGACAGCCTTAATTGCGGCCTGACTGTCGACGAAGATGCCTATTTTTCTTTTGGGAGTCGCACTATTGTGGAGCAGTCTACATGCCTCCTTAATTGCGAGTACTTCTGCTTGAAATACACTAGCTACGTTGGGAAGGCGCAGACTTTTAGCGATGTTTAATTCTGTTGAGAAAATGCCTGCTCCTACTCCACATTCCATCTTGGAACCATCTGTGAAGATAGGTATGTCGAATTCATTAACGACCGCATTCTCCTCCCATTCTGATCTAGAGGGGACTCTAACAGAGAAGTTTTTATGGAAGTCGTATTTGGGTACTATGTAGTCTGTAGACATACGGCCTAAGCCGTCAGGAAGGGAAAGAAGGATGCTGGTATGGCCATAAGGCCTTTCGGACCAACACTTAGATTCCTTCAATCTAACAGCGCTATACGCTGCAATGTTTTTTATATGCAGATCCACTGGCAGGAAATTAAGAATAAAATTGAGGGCAGCGGTCGGACTTGATCGCAGGGCTCCTGTGATTCCTATTCCAGCTGTTCTTTGGACTCTACTTAATTTAAGGACGTTATATGCTTTGCTTAATGCGGGCCACCATACCAGTGATCCGTAGGTGAGGATGGGACGTACCACTGCTGTGTACATCCAGCGAACCATCTTTGGTTGAAGCCCCCACTTCTTGCCGAAGGTTTTACTACAAGTGTAGAAAGCTATGCTTGCCTTCCGCACTCGGTGTTCGATATTATGCTTCCAGTTAAGTTTGGGGTCAAGCATGACTCCAAGGTATTTAGCGCTGGTGGATAAAGGAAGACTTTGGTTGTTTAAGCGGGGAAGTGAGAATGTTGGTATTTTGGTTTTGGTGGTGAAAAGCATCAGTTCAGTTTTACTTGGGTTAACGCTAAGACCACAACTTGTAGCCCAACCGCTAATCTTACCCAGAGCCCTTTCCATGATTTCACTTATCACGTTCGGAAACATTCCTGATACTAGAACGACCACGTCATCCGCATACGCAACGACTTTGATACCTTCCCTGTCTAGGTTTGAAAGGATTTTATTAAGTACCATAATCCATAAGAGAGGCGAGATCACCCCACCTTGAGGTGTTCCTCTGTTTACTGATTTGGTTAGAAGGGTGTTACCAAGTTTTGCTTGAATGATCCTTGTTTTGAGCATGGAAATGATCCATGAAGTGACGAAATCTTCTACACCTAATTCTAAGAGAGATTCCTGGATCGATTCAGTGTGGACGTTGTTAAAGGCGCCCTCTATATCTAAGAAGGTAGCTAAGGTATATTGGTGATGGGCGAGTGACCACTCAACTGTACGCACTACTTCATGAAGAGCTGTCTCAGTCGACCTGCCCTTGAGGTATGCGTGTTGTGAGTTACATAAGGGGGACCTTTCAAGGCCTGTTCTTATGTGGAGGTCAAGTATACGTTCTAGAGTTTTTAGTATGAAGGAGGTTAGGCTAATAGGTCGGAAGTCCTTCGCGGATTCGTGACCTCTTTTGCCGACTTTCGGTATGAAAACTACTCGGACATGTCTCCAAGACTGAGGTACATGATTTAGTAGGATACTGCTTCTGTATATTTTCACGAGAAGGGGCAGCACTATCCTCTCATGCTTTTGCAGCATGATGGGGAGAATACCGTCCTGCCCCGGTGATTTATAAGGAGCAAAACTTTGAATGGCCCATGAGATTTTTTCCTTGGTTATAATGCGCTCTATTTCTTCCCGGTGTGAGGGAGTATTCCCCGGCGAAAAGGGCGAGATTACGCAGAGATCTTTACATCCAGGGAAGTGGGTGTTGAGTAGAAGCTCTAAGGATTCATCGGTTGATTCTGTCCAGGTTCCGTCCGTTTTCTTAATGAAAGATGGACTAGAGCGTTCTTTGGATAGAATCTTACTGAGCCTAGCAGATTCCTTTAGAGTATCGATAGATTGGCAGTATTCTGACCAAGCTTGTGTCTTAGCTGAACTAATGGACTTTTTGTAGAACTTTAGGCAGTCTTTATAAGGTTGCCAGAACTTATGCCTGTAGCAGATATTGAAGATGTCCCTAGTCATCCTTCTCAGAATGGATAGGTCTTTATTCCACCACGGCGGTAAGGTTTTTTTGCTGTGTTTTACTGGACACGATACCTTAAAGGCTGTATTCATCGCCCTTTCTAGAGCGAGCGAAATTGTGTCCAGTTCCTCACCTGAGTCGATTTCTAGATGTGGGATACTAGGGAGTTTAGATTTCAAGACCTGACCAAATTTCTTCCAGTCAATTCTCTTTGGGTTTCTATAAAAGACGGGAGTATCTACCTTGATACAAAGATTGAAGAGTATCCACTCGTGGTCCGAGAAGGACTTTAAGTTGGAGACTCTCCAATTCTCAACCCTAAAGTTATCGCTGTTTGTTTTGAGCGTAATGTCTAACACTTCTTCCCACCCATTAAAGTTATCCGTACTTGGAAAAACAAAGGTAGGAGTGTTACCTACATTACATACACATAGATCGACAGTTAAAAGAAAATCAAATAAAGACTCACCTCGTTCATTGATTTCCTTGCTGCCCCAGAGATGATGCCTAGCGTTAGCATCACAGCCGATGAGCAGGTTACCTTGCCTCGCCTGTATCGCTGCAGTGAGCTGCTGCACTTCTTCTGGCGGGGATGGCCTGTCGTGTGCCATATAGGCGGATGATAGGAAGGTAGTAGGACCTAGGGTGTGTTCAACCTTAACAACGGTTAAGTCACCCGAACTAAAATTGGGACAGAGGAAAGCGTTAATGTATTTTTTTGCTAAAATGCATGTTCTAGGCTTACCGACGTCTCTTTTGTAAAGAAGGTTGTAGTTGTTGTCCGAGAGTCCCAGTATGGTCGACTTCTTGACCCAGGGCTCCTGAATTATGCCAATGTCAATGTCTTCCTCTCTGAGAAAGACCAAAAGATTCTCCGATGCACATTTCGAGTGCTGGAGATTCGTTTGGATGACTTTCAGCATAATGGCTATTGGGAGTTGTTGGCGATCGCCAGGTCCTCCAACAATTTGTTGGCAGCGACGACGTCGTCCGTGTCGTCTTCAGGTCCTGTCGAACGGAAAACCTTTAGTTTGGCGAGCCTTATGCCAAACCGTAGCTTAAAATCGGCCGCTTCAAGTGCCCCTAGGCACTCTTCGTTGATAAGCAGCAGGTAGGATAAGCTGTTTTTCTGGGGAGCTTCTGCCTTAATGACAGCCCAGTCGTCCATGGGTATATGCGGGTTTTGCATCCGGAGGCACTTCAGAAGACTCTCAGAGTCTATCTTCATAACGGGCAACCAAATACGCGCCCTGGGTCTCGTTGAATTGCAGTGAGATACCAAGCACATAAACTTGTTCTCTTGAAGCAGCTGTGAGCCAAGCACTTGAACTTGTTCACAAGAAAATGTGTAGAAAGAAAACAACAATGATTGTCGTTCGACCGAATCGATATGATTGCCTTTATTATTGGGCCAAATGCCTCTTTTATACTTAAAATTAATTACATAAAATGATAACCTAAACAACCTAGTTCTTAATGCTATAATAACCTAAATTGCTTAATACTATTTGGTGCGTCAGCGTACGAGCGATTGTTACTTCTGGTGTGCTGACGGTGGTTTGTTTGTTGTATGCATTTTTGATTAGGTCACTGGGTGCGGTGTTCATTGCACTCAATGTGTTTCTTAACATTCTCCCCGCGTTGAACTGCGTTGCATTCAAGTATGTTCTTATGTTTCGCTGACATTGTATTGCGCTCGAGTTTGCGGAACAGGTGTGGGCCTTGTAGATGTCGTCATTCGACTGCGCAGTTTGTAGATGATTGTGAATCCGACGGAAAGTGACACCAGAAGCGCCAGATAACTAATTAAATGATGATGAATGCTGTTGATGAATACCGTGTCCTGTAATTCTGGGAAGCCTCGAGGTTGTAAGTCTGCAAGTTGAGTTTGGAGAGTCGTCAAGGATTTAATAGATGTATTGTTGAATGCAGGAATTAATTCAAGAATGGCGTGTGTTTTTTGGTGGTTGATGACTGATGAGATGTTCCCAAAGCTAATGTAAGAGGTATCCAATGTGCTGGTCGTCGTTTGATGTGCCTGGATGGTGAATAGATGGTTTCTTATGACGCAGCCATCGTCGAGTGAGAGAAGTCCAGATCCAGTAAGCTCAATTTGAATGGTTTTTGTTTTACATACGGCCGTTAGTTGAGTGTCTGGGAGTGTGCCGAATATCCACTGGTTACTGCTGCTTAGCTGAGTCCACATCATGTTATTGGTTGGGTTTACAAGATTGCATGATGGTGCTGTGTTATTGTTGAACAGATTGAACTCGCAATTATATGCCTGTGATCCGGCGTGGTATTTTGCCCTTTTGTTGGAACAGAAAAATTGTAAGTCCTTGCCTTTGTCACAAGCCTTCAGTTCGGTTGCCGTCATTGCGAAATACTGATCTCTGTGACGATTTATGGCGAGAATTTCTATTGACGGGTTGATGATTAGAAGGGTGTTGTTTACCTTTGCCGGGAATGGTATCAGTCGAAACAAGTTGAAGGTCTCTTGTTCTACGAGTGGAATCTTGATAACGAACAGAAGATGATTATCAGTGGCTCCTCCTTTTGCGGTTAGGATCTTGTAGAAGTGTAGCAACTCTTCTTGTTCGAATGGCAGTTTTTGTGACTGCGGCAAATGATATTTGATGTTCGTGATTTCTGCCCTTAATTGTGCTGGAGAGAGTAACAGGGGGCTGATGGTTCCATAATGTGCGTCCGTTAGTGTGTTGAGAATTGCAGTTTCAATTTGCTGCAGGTTGGATGCCACAATCATTAATTGCATTGTCAAGGATGTAAAGATTTGAAAGATTTTGGATTGCTCAGAGGCCTCTCCAATTCGAGCAAGGATCTGTTTGGATTGATTTTGAAGGATATTCATGTGTTCTCTTGCTTCGCCTTTTGTTGTAACTGGTAACTGGTTGCAGAGGTGTTGAAGTGCCGTCGTGCCATTATCGAATGCTCCTAGCTCTGTTTGAATGGGTGTTAAGTCATAGTACACGACAATTTTCCATTCGGTTGCCACTATGTTCGTGGATCCGAGATCTTCGAAATAAATTCCTGGCTGATTGTTGAACCTTGTTACGTTCACTGGCGACGCGCATATTATTGGTAGTAGTAGCAATGACAGCATGATCGTGGTCGCTAGTGAGACATATGATGTCCTTCTTCGTTTTGTGGGTGTATCTCTCGTATCATCTGTTGCGAGTTCGGATGAGGTCATTGCAGCTTCAGATGTGTTCGTATCGTTATCATCAGGTTCCTTGAATAAGGGGGCTAACCGATGGATTGGTCGTTTCCATGTTCCTGATCTGGTTTTGACGTTGACTACTCGAACCCTGTCGTCATCACCCTTGAAGATTTCAGTCACTCTTCCGAGTGGCCATTGAAGTGTGGGCGTGTTGTCCTCCTTGATTATGACCATGTCGCCAACCTTGATGTTGTTCTTTTCCTGGTTCCATTTGTGCCTATATTGTAGTTCGTTCAGGTACTCGGTCGACCATCGTTTCCAGAATTCGTGCTTCAAATGGCCAATCGCCTTCCAGTGGGTAAGCAGATTGGTTTTCTCTGGAGCGGTATCACTGTCGACCTGAGCAATCAAAGGCTCGCCAATAAGAAAATGGCCAGGTGTTAGTGCAGCTAGGTCGTTTGGATTCGATGATAGAGGAGTGAGTGGTCTTGAATTCAAAATGCCTTCAATTTCAATGACTATGGTTTCCAATTCTTCGTGTGTCAATGATGCTGGTGAAACTGTTTTAATGAGAAGGTGCTTTGCGGATTTCACTGCTGCCTCCCATAGACCGCCAAAATGAGGGGCTCGAGGTGGGATGAATTTGAATGCTATACCCTTGTCGCTGCTGGCCTTGATTATGGCCTCCTTTGCTTCTGGAACATGAAGGACATCGAGCAGCTGGTTTCTTGCTCCCACGAAATTGGTTGCATTATCGCAGTAAAGTGTTTGAATGCGACCGCGTCGGCTGATAAACCTTCGAAGGGCTCCTATAAATGCTTCCGTTGTTAGGTCAGTCACAATCTCTAAGTGTACTGCCTTGGTTGTAAAACAGCAGAAGACTGCTAGGTACACCTTGTGCGGCTTTTTTCCTCTGACCTTGTAGTGCACCCATAGGGGGCCACAAAAGTCAACACCGGAGATCATGAATGGTCTGGTTGGTGAGACGCGATCTGCTGGGAGGTTTCCCATTACTTGAGTCATTAATTGTGGTTTAGCTTTGGTGCATTTAACGCAATTATGAACTGTGTGACGAGCCATGATCTTTCCCTTGATTGGCCAGAACTGTTGTCTCAAGATGGAGAGGAGTGTCTGTGGTCCACAATGGTTGTGCTCGTCGTGTTTTGTTTTGAACAACATTTTAGTTACTGATTCATTATATGGCATCAGTATGGGATGTTTTGCACTGAAAGAAATGGGAGCGGCTTCTAGCCGGCCTCCGACTCGTAGAATACCCTTTTCGTCTAGAAATGGTGCTAGGGTGATCATTGTGTTGGATTTGCATAAGCCCTTGTGACTCTTAAGGTCTTGGATTTCCTTCCCAAATTCTGATCCTTGTACTTGCCTTATGATGACCGTAAGAGCTTCGTTGAGTTCCTTAGGCGATAGTGCTGTATGGTTTGCCTTGTTGGTGTCTATTTTTCTGGATCTTCTGATGAACCGAAGAACGTAGCCAATAGTATGCTGAAGGAACTTAAAGGAATTTCGATGATTGATGTGGTAAATCATCTGCTCTGTGCTGTTTTGTGTTGATGCTAAAGCAACTGCATGCTTTCTCTTTCTTTCCAGGTTGAAATTAGGATCTTGTTCCTTTATGAAGGGTTGGGGCCATGCTGCTTCGTTTCCGTGCAAGAAGAGTGGCCCATAAAGCCACATACTGCATGACATAAAGCCGACTGCTGATATTCCGCGAGATAGGAGATCTGCTGGGTTTTCCTTGGATGGGACGTGACGCCATTGGGTTGCCAAGGAGCACTCCTGTATTTTTGCCACTCGATTTGCCACAAAGGTGTGTAGTGATGAGGAAGTCGAGTTAATCCATGATAATACAATTTGGGAATCGGTCCAGAAGAAAATTGGAGTTTCTTGAAGTCTCAAGTCTTCTCGGACTCTATTTGTGAGTTCAGCTCCTAATACTGCAGCACACAATTCAAGTCGAGGAAGGGTTTGTTGTTTTACTGGCGCTATGCGTGATTTTGCACAGAGTAATCTTACGAGTGTTGTTCGATCCTTGTAGACTGACCGTAAATAAACTGCTGCTCCGTAAGCTTGCTCTGATGCATCCACAAATGTGTGCATTTGTACGGATATTGGAGTTCTTTGGTTGAACACATGCCTTGAAACCTTGGCCTGATTGAGTGTTGACAGGTTGTTCCTAAACGCTATCCATTCTTGTCTTAGGTGTTCGGGCAACTCGTCGTCCCACGACAGCTTCAGGTGCCATAGTTGTTGCATGAACATTTTTGCTTTAACAACCACCGGGCCAAAGAGTCCTAATGGATCAAAGATGCGTGCAATGTCGGAGCTAACTGATCGCTTTGTGAGTATGGAGATGTCGGATAACTGAGCTCTTCCGCACAATTGGTCCGATTTTGGTTGCCAAATTACCCCCAAAGTTTTTATTGCGCAGTGAGTTGATTCGCTGAAGTCGAGGTTGACTTCGTGGTCCTCCACTGGGAGATCCTGAAGTAATGCTGGATGGTTTGCACACCATTTGCGCAGTTTGAATCCGGCACTGTGAAGTAGTGAAGTGACTTGGGCTTGGGCTTCCTTTGCCAGTGGGATACTGTCTGCTCCGCTGATACAGTCGTCGACATAAAAGTCATCTTGAAGTATTCGGGCTCCAACTGGATGTGTTATCTTATTTTGGAATGCTAAATATTGTAAGCATTTGGTGGCCAAATAAGGTGCTGATGATGTACCGTATGTTACGGTTTTGAGCTTGTAATACTTGATCTCATCAGTTGATCGCCTTCTCCAAATGATGAGTTGATACATTTGATCATCTTCCTGGATGAGTATCTGCCTGTACATCTTCTCGATGTCGGCTGTAAAGACGTACTTGTGTAGTCGGAATCGAAGGAGTATGGAGAATAGTTCACTTTGTATGGTGGGTCCAGTGTGTAGAATGTCATTGAGCGACAACCCAGATGACGTCTTTGCAGATGCATCAAACACCACACGTAGCTTGGTTGTGCTACTGTCTGGTTTCAAGACGCAATGGTGTGGTATGAAGAAATGTGATCCTTGGATTAATCCCAGTTTGATCTCTTGCATATGCTGAAGTGATTCATATTCGTCCATAAACCTTACGTAGTCCTCTCTTAGGTTTGGGTTTTTATTGAGTCGTCTTTCTAATGCTAGGAATCGATTTAAGGCTGTTTTCTTTGAGTCACCTAAGTTTGTTCCATTTTCCCGAAAGGGTAGTCGTACGATGAAGCGATTGGTTTCAGATTTCGACACAGTTTGCGAAAAATTTGTTTCACAGTACCTTTCTGTTGATGTTAATGGTCTTGGTGTAGTTTCGAAATCGTCAATCCTCCAGAATTTTTCGATGAGTTCATTCGTGGAGTCTTCTTCGCAGAATATCCCACATGTTGCTGTGTTGGGTGTTATGTCGCCAATTTTTCCAGCTACGACCCAACCTAGTACGGTGTTTTGGAGGATTGGCATCCGGTCTCCAATTTGTATCTTCTCTGGTCGCATGAGATGATAATAAAATTCCGCTCCCAGTAGAATATCGATTTTGTCGGATTGGTGGAAGTTTGGGTCAGCTAACTTGATGTTTTCAGGTATGATCCAGTTGGTGGTATCCAGGTTTTGAGTGGGTTGAGGTGATACAATGCTTGGAAGTATGAATGCTTCCACTCTGCAATCAAAGTTTCCGCTTGTCGATCGTAGTCCGATGTTGACTCGCTGATTTGAGCTTCGTGTTCTCCTGCCAATGCCTTCGATGCAGAGTGATGATGGTGTTGGTGACAGAGAGAGACGTTTGATGAGTCTCTCAGTTATTAAGTTTATTTGTGAACCGGAATCCAACATGGCTCGCACCTCACATCTTTGTCCATTGTTTGCGATGATGGTCACTCTTGCGGTGGCTAGAAGGACGTAACCTTGCTTATTGTTTACTTGCTGGATCGTGGCTACAGTTGTCGGAGCCGCCCTTTCGCTCGGTTGTGTTGTTGTGTTTCCACGTTCCAGATGCAACAAGGTATTGTGCTTCCCTGAGCATTTGGTGCAACATCGTGCAGAGCATGTTTTGGAAGTGTGGTCAGTTTTGAAGCAATTTACACAAAGCCGTTTTCTTTGGATCCATTTGAGCCGTTCCGATGTTGACAATGCGAGGAATTTTTCACAATAATAAATCGGATGACCTCTTATGCCACACACCTTGCAGCCTTCGATATTGGATGTGGCCATGCTTGTCACCACTCTCGTCTTGTCCTTTCCACCAACAGCTTCTAAGGCCTCGAATCGGGATTTCAGAAATTTTAAGAACTCATCTATAGTTTGCAATTCTCGTGGGTTTCGTAATGATTGCTCGTATAGTAGATGGCTTGGCCGATCTAATTTCTTGATTAATAGGTGGATGAGGAGTGGGTCCCAGGAGTCGGTCTCGATACCCAGCGTTTTGAGTGCTGCTAGGCATTCATGAATGGCGTCATGAAACTCTCTGATTGACTTCATCTCTGAGGTGATACTAGGTAACCCAGTAAGTCGTTGAATCAGTGCTGATGTGATGGCCCTTTTATTGCTGAATCGATCTTGTAGCGTTCTCCAAGCTATAGGGTAATTATCTTCAGTTAGCTCAAGGTGTCGCAATAACCGCTCTGCATCCCCTGACACGTTTGTCTTTAAATACCACATTTTTTGGATTGGTGGTAATGGCTGATCATGAATCATTTTTTGGAAGATGTCTGAAAATGTCTGCCATTTCAGATGATCTCCGTCAAATTTTGGTATCGTCATTTTAGGCAATTGAATCGCCGGATGATCTGCGGCAATCTGTGATGCCGTGTTGTTCTTCTGCATGGTTGATGTTGCCTTTCCCAAAAGAGCTTGATTCCGTAGAACCTCTGCCTCCAGCTTGATGTAAGTATCCATGTCATACCCGTCGGCTACCGGATCATTACCTGTTTCCCAAATCGAGTAATGAATTTCCTCGATTTGGCTCCACAGTTTGTTCATTGCCTGCAGGCACTGGGTTGGGGCATCTTCTTTGGCCGATCCTTGGATGATGCGGGCTAAAGAATTCATCATGGCCTTCTGTCTTCTTTGGAGTGTCTCCCACCCCTGTTGGTCCTCTTGTGGCCGAGATTGTTTTGTTACGATTGGAGATGAATGTGGTTCATCTGGCCTTGCTGTCGGGTTTTTCCCGATTGCCGCCTTTTCGTCGTTGCTACGCCTTAGCTGTGCCAACGATTCGCTCAAGATTAGACTATACTTGTCGTATAGTTGTTTGATCTTGGTATAGTAGTCCGATGCAAAATACTCGTCTTCTAAGGGAACTGCCTTTAGAGCGCGAATTTTGTTGTCATTTGCATCGAACTCCTCCCATAAGGCCTCCAGTCTATTCAACCGTGAGGTGAAATACTCTTCCGTGGTTTTCCGCGTTGGGGAATCCTTTGAAAAGTTTCTTATAACTTGCTGGATCTCGTCTCCCAGCGTTGTTTGACTCGTAGTCAATTGCTCCATTGTTCGTCTTCTATCACGTCGGGGTCACCAAAATGTTGAATTGCAGTGAGATACCAAGCACATAAACTTGTTCTCTTGAAGCAGCTGTGAGCCAAGCACTTGAACTTGTTCACAAGAAAATGTGTAGAAAGAAAACAACAATGATTGTCGTTCGACCGAATCGATATGATTGCCTTTATTATTGGGCCAAATGCCTCTTTTATACTTAAAATTAATTACATAAAATGATAACCTAAACAACCTAGTTCTTAATGCTATAATAACCTAAATTGCTTAATACTATTTGGTGCGTCAGCGTACGAGCGATTGTTACTTCTGGTGTGCTGACGGTGGTTTGTTTGTTGTATGCATTTTTGATTAGGTCACTGGGTGCGGTGTTCATTGCACTCAATGTGTTTCTTAACAGATCTCCTTGGCTGGAATGAGCTTAAGCTTTAAGCCATCCCAAGCTTCGCCAATCTTGGCGATGCATGACCCAAGGAAATCCTTAGAGTACTGGTCTACGCACTTAATCACCCGGTACCCCCGAACAATTTCCGCGCAGTCAAACCCAGGTTGTCTGCTATCAACACCAGAAAGAACATGTTCCACAACCATCTCAGATAGTTTGGCTTCAATTCTACTCCAGTGTGTCATGATGGAATTGCCACTTTTAGACAGCTCGTCTATAACAGCAACTTGAAGGTGATCCCTCACTACCTCAGTGAAGGTTCTAGTTGCCTTTGAAGTGGATGGGCGCTGAAGATCGGTGAGTCTCGGAGCAATCTTCGACTTTTTGGAGGCGTGAGAGGTCTCGTCTTGGGACCTGATTCTCTTCACGCTCTCTTTCTTCAGTTGCGGTTGCTTCGGTTGGTTTTGATGGTTGACGTACTCGTCTACCACCTTTTGATATTTTTCCTTGTCTACCTTGTCCCTCTCATGAGTCATACCAGTCTCCTCATTCTTTGCAATCTTTGCAAGAATAAAGACAGCCCTGTTATACCTTGACTTCAAGAGACAGCCGGAGGACTTCTTGGATTTGGGTGCACTATGGCTGGTGCTCCCAGTGGCCTTGCCAGTTATGTTGTGAGGCTTTTGGATACTATGGCTGGTATCCTCAGCCCCTACTGTTGCCAAAGATTTGGATGATGTAGATGGTTGACTGCCGGAAGGAGTACTATGACTGGTGCTCCTACGGCTTGAGGGGGAAACTACTGTCTCCTGGCTAGAAGCCAGCAGATCCTCCTCAGAAGAGGTCCCTAAGAGGGATTCTTCCTTTTTTGTTTTTTTATTTTCTTTTATGTTTGAGTTTTTATTCATATTTTAAATTTTGGTCCCACGAGTATGTCCGGAAAGGAAGACCAATCCCGGCAGAGCCGACTTACCGAGATGGGGCACAATGTTACAACCGACCTTGCCTGCGCGTCGGAGGGAGCTCGTACGCGACTGGTTTTACCTTTCATCCTTGGGTACGGTTTGCTATCTGCTCACACCACCACTGGAGTTAGGTTGGATTTAAAGGTTTACTCCTACCTCAGACTAATGGATCACGACAAACGATTGAGACGTTAGCGTAAATCCTTGGCTGACACTAACCATTTTACTGGTTAGCCATTTTCAGGCGGGCGCCCACGTGAAGGACTGAAGAATGAGGATTTTTGCCCGTGCCCTTCCGACGGTACTACCAAAGATGCCCTCTCTTCCTAACTTGGCGTTAAAATCGCCTAAGACAATTTTAGTGTCATAGCCAGGGCATTGCTCGTAAGTGTGGTCCAAGAGCTCGTAGAACCTTTCTTTGGTGTCGTCGTCTTTCTCCTCCGTGGGGGCGTGCGCGCATATTAAGCTAATGTTGCCGAATTTAGCCTTAATGCGGATTGTCGTGATGCGCTCGTTTACATAGTTGAAACTTAAGACTTCTTGCCTAAGTCTGGCGCCAACGACGAATCCACATCCGAATAAGCGCTGTTTTTGTTGCCGATAGCAGTCGCCATAATAGATATCGCAGTTTTTCATCTTCTTCTTGCCCGGGCCATCCCATCGCACTTCTTGGATGGCGGTTAAATCTGCTTTATAGTGGTTCAGGGCTTCCGCTAGTTGTTCTGCTGCACGCGGTCTGTTAAGGGACCTAACATTCCACGTACAGATCCGAAATTCGTTGTCCTTTGATCGTTTGCCAGGTTCGTCAACAGTTAGATCATCCGTATCCGAGGCTTGTTGGTGCTTCGCAACTATTATATTTTTACGTAGTCGGGCAGTTACCCCGGCGTACAACCCCCAACCTGGAGGACCAGGCCCTTTTTGCGACCCCTTGGACAAAAGGAGCCGGGATATTCCGGAGTCAGTAACCCGCTGCGGGGATGTGAGAGCTGCCGTTGACCCATTAAGGGCTCTTCCGCCACCATCTCTATTTCAACACCCTGACTAGTGTTGAAAATCCTCAATGACCTCACCTCCAAATACGTCAGAGTAGCCCATTGAGGTATCTGCCATGTTGACTGTTGACGCCACCGTTGATTCAGCTTTGTGAATTCATCCGCCGTACGTCCTCTTTCTGAGGGGCTCATGTAAGACTTCTGAGACTCGAGCAGACAGTCAATCCGACAGAGCATTATAGTGTTGCTATTTTCTTCGTGTTCAACACTCGCGCTTATAAGTTTAGCAAGTCAAGTCCGGGTGGACATAGACCAGTACCCGGTGGTGACCACGGGGAGGTAAAATAAGCACAATTGGTGAGTGTGAGATAGTTGCGACACTGGACATCGCCAAGTTGATGCCAATCAGATGCCCATCCCTATTCACACAACACCCAACCACCAGTTGCTAGGAATTTTTAATAGGAGGAAGCAGATTCCGCTAATGGTGTCACCTCGCATGCTGCGTTGGTGTTTATTGTTTTCGGCTTATGATTACAAAATGGAGTATCGACCAGGACCGAAGCATATCAACGCTGATTGTTTAAATCGTCTTCCACAACAATCAAACATTGATGCGTCGGAAAAAGGGCCCTCGGATATCTTTATGCTGGAGAAGAATAGTAATGCTCCCATAAGAGCCGAGCAGATTGCTGTTGAAACGATGAAAGATCCAACAATGTCACGCGTATTAAGATTCCTACTGCATGGTTGACCGCAAGAATTAGAGAAAACCGAAGAGTTTATACCGTATGTGCGGCGTAAGACAGAACTCTCTACTCACAAGGGCTGCTTGTTGTGGGGAAGTAGGTTAATCGTGCCACCCAAATACCAAACACCAATTTTGGATCTCCTACATGGGTATCATACGGGTATCAGCTTGATGAAGAGCTATGCTCGTAGCTACGTGTGGTGGCCCAAACTGGATCAAGAAATTGAGCTGAAAGTCCAACGATGTGTCCAGTGAGATCCGAGGGTGAGAGGGTCACCCGCTCTGGAAGATTGGTAAAACCACCCCAGCGCTATGGAACGAACTAAGAAGGGAGGAATGTTGTAACTGTGACACCCTGTCGGAGGTTTCTACCTTGGAGGCTGTCATCTGCTGACAGCCGACTGTCAGATCTCACGTGGTTTTGAATTGGAGTAGAGGACGAAAGGAAATTAAATTGAATTAGAAAATAAAAAGAACTAAAAGTTAATAATTGTATATTTTCATTTAATTAAGGGTTGCAACAGGTCCCAATATTGTTTGAGGAACCAACCTCCTCTAAGTGATTAAAGAAGTACCTGCCAAGGTGCTTCCTTCTACTCCGAGCGATTGCTTGACACTCACATAAAATGTGGAAGATGTCTTCCGTGACTTGTAGGTCCTCACAATACCTGCATATGTCCGAGCTAGCTAGTCCTAGTCTCATGGCATGCTTCCTTAGAAGGCAATGTCCAGAGAGTATTCCTACCGTTAACCTTAGTTTGGTTCTACTGAAGTTGATTATTTCTTCAGACTTTCTCCAGTTTAAAATGGGCCACAGTGCCTTTGAGACCCTGTGACCATCTAGCTGTGACCATCTTGTGGCTGCTAAATGGGAAGTTTTTTCAAAAACAACCCTTCTAACCACGGTCATTGGTGGTCTTATGCCCTCAATCATGGTGTTAGGTGGGAGCTCCGCTCCTTCCTTGGCCAGAGCGTCGGCCTTTTCATTACCTTCAATATTACAATGCCCAGGTACCCAACATAATCTGACACGGTTCTGCGAATATAATGCCTTGAGCATTGTGCGGCAATTCCTTACTAGTTCAGATTTAGTGGTATGTGACTCTAGCGCTTTAAGCGCAGCCTGACTATCAATGTAGATGGCGATATTCTTATTGAATATCGATCTCATCTCAAGTACCTCCGCTGCTTTGAGTACTGCCAGAATCTCCGCCTGGAACACAGGCTGAATTCCAAAACGTCGAAAATATGCGCATTGTGAATGCACACTGCTTTTCTGATGCCAGGTTATGAATGCTTTCGCGATGCTTTGCATTTGTTATGCTTTGCAATTTTTGACGTTTTGGAACGACTTTGATGCAAACTATCGTAAAATGTCTCAAACACCAACAATGTCCAAACTATTAGTAACAACCATCGTTTTTAACAGCTTAATATACAATGTTGGTTCGTACAATGCCAACACGTTTAAGCATATTCTTTGGCGGTTTAAACTGAAATGTCAAATGTCATTTGCATCATAATCATTCACGATGCTCTGTTGGCTTTTGTTTGCGCAGTTGATGCATTCACAATGCGTTTTAGAAAAGTATGCATTGCATCATAGTAATCCGTTTGCGTTTTGGAACGCTTGATTAAGCAGTAATAAAGAAGTACTGCGTTTTGGAATTCAGCCACACTGCATGTGTCCGGAAGTCTCAGGGCCAGATGTAAGTCCAGTTCATTGGAGAATACACCAGACCCTGTGCCCTCACTGGTTTTGGAGCCGTCAGTATATATCGAGGTCTCATTTACCCTCGACACCAAGTTCCTATACCAATCCTCTCTGTCAGGGTACAACACATCATACGGTGTGTCAAAATCTAGTGTACCAAGGCCTTCATCCGCTTTTTCCGGAATTTCGGAGAATGATTTCTTCAAAATACTGCTATGTCCTATCCTACTGTTCTTAAAGAGCCCAATATTAGTGAGCCGTAGCGCACTATTTCCTGCATTTGATTTTATTTGTAAGTCCAGTGGCAAAAGATTCATAAACGCCTCTAGTGCAGCCGTTGCTGTGGTACGTAAAGCACCTGTAACGGCAATGCAGGCTGTTCTTTATACCCTGGTCAACATATCCCGTACATACTTCTTGTTTGTGGCTTTTCACCAGACAAGAGCCCCATATGTAATTATGGGTCTTACTACCATTTTGTATAGCCAATATAAGATTGATATTAAGATTTCTTTCCTGCTGTTCTCCTGCATATGAAGAGAGCATTATAAGCCTTGCGGACTCTTTCCTGTACGTTAAGTTTCCAATTTAGTTTCCTGTCTAATACCGTGCCAAGATATTTTGCGCTCTCCGAGATAGAGAGCTCCACTCCATCAAGTCTGGGCAGGTTGAAGGGTGGTATCTTGTATTTTGTACTAAATAGTACGAGTTCGGTTTTCTCCGGGTTGACTAGTAGTCCACACCCTTCGGCCCATAATCTAAGCCTACTGAGGGCTGTTTACATAAGTTCACTCATCGTGTTCAGGAATTTTCCTTGAACAATGATAACTACGTCATCGGCATATGCGATGACTTTGAAACCTGCATTGTTTAATTCTTTAAGTATGTCATCTATGACCAGCACCCAGAGGAGGGGAGAGATAACCCCTCCTTGCGGGGTGCCTCTAGTAACAGATTTTCTTATCGAACTGTTTCCGAGAGTGGAATTGATATTTCTCGTCGAGAGCATTTCGCATAGCCAATTGGTGATGCGTTGCACGACATTTATTTTTTCCAAGGCGCTTTTGATTGCATCTTTCCTGACGTTATTAAAGGCACCCTCAATATCCAAAAAGGCAGCTAATGCAAATTCTTTCTGGTGAAGGCTGTTGCATAGACCTTGGTTGCATTGGGTCACTGCTGGCATGCTAGTTCCCTCAATTAGCTCGTCGGTGGGCGTGGGACTTGACCCTTTGTCTAGCAACAAAAAAAATCATGCCAGTCTTTGCGTCTAGGTGGCATTGACGCTGCGAGAACATTTTTCTTACCCTCCCTACCTTGACTACTACTCTCGCCTAAGTAGCCCCTTAAGTTGCCATCTTTCACTTCCTACTTGTCTTTGCCATCATCATCCTTCCCTATCCATCCATCCTCATCCTTTACCGCCTTTCTTTTAAAACAAACTCATCGTTACTTTTCGTTACAATTCATGGTGAAACCAATTTATTCATTTAAAGTGACTCGAATATAAAAAAATATTTTGGCACCAATTCAAACATATTATACTGCTGTTTTAAATTGTTGACTTTACAACCTTTAAATATAATTAACACAAAAAATGTACTTTACTATGTGCGTATTTAAACAACAAAAAAATGGACTGGTGATTGGTAAATATATGCACTATTTCAATATTATCATAACCGCGTATTCCTATACATATGCATTAGCATCTGTATATATATAAAAAAATTACTGGGACTGATATAAAAAATGTTTGGTGCTATACTTATATATATATATATTAACAGTCACTTTCTGACTCACCGTACTTTTTCCTTAGACTTTGTACCTTTGTTGGTATTCTGCAACCGACGATCCAATGGCCACTGCATCCGTTGCTGTACCTTGTACCTATATAAATTCTCGCAAGGAGTTCCAATTAGAAATATGTATATATATTTATAGCACTTTCCCTTACCTTTATATTTTAACGTTTTTTTGCAATGCATATAATTTACCTATTACCTTTGATTTAAATGTTTGGCCAAGTTAAATTTATGGAATTATAAAAAAAATAATTAAAATAATTGTTCGGACGAGTTGCTCTTATTGGTCCCCGCTGAGATTCGAACCCGAGGTGCTGGAGCTCCACTAAGCTGGCGCCTTAGCTTATTCGGCCAAAGTAAGCGATATGACTTGGAGTACAAATGGGCCTGCAACTGCTACTTTGCCCTTAGCTGGTATGTAATGGCGGCTCTTTCAATTTGTGCTGCAATGGCGGCTCAGCTCGTAATTAATTTCTGAGGAAATTAACACACACTCCGGGGTTCTACCTAATTTTTCGGACAGCACTGTGCGCTGCACAAGTGCTGCCTTGGTATATATATTTTTGAATATATTTCCGTCTACCGAGAAAAATTAATTTTTGAATTAATATGATAACTCACTGGACACTATTAAACTACCTGGAATTTGCTGCTTTGCCGGGTTAAAAGCTGGGTTCTCCAACAAAAATAATTTTTGCGTTGTTAACACAATTTTTCAACAAAAAAAATCAAATGCACTTTTGAATTATATTATATAGGTATATTGCTTGTACGCCAGCTGAATTTTAAAAAGGTAATGATCGAATATATTTTTAGCCGTTAATTTCAGCGGCTTTCTGGAAAGCTGGCTTATTGGACGTTATAAACCGCTCGTCTCCCAACGATTCTCGAATAAAAACTCGCTCTCATTTGCCAAAGGTACTAGATCGAGTATCGATCTCCTCCAAGAATGTTCGTTTAGGGAATCAATCGAACAGTTCTGTTACAAATGGGCTTTGCGTTTTGTTTACATTCAGCTGTCAGAATGTCAATACAAAATTGCAAAAGTCGAACCCACATGTTGTAAAGTGCTTGTTTAGTGGAGAAATAATGAAAAAATATACAAAAACGAAGACGGAATAACATTTAACGTGGGAGCCGAAGCTACTTCATAGCCGGGCAACAACATATCAGATAAGTGAAACGTGAAAAATAAAAAAAATGTGTGCAGTGATTCTTTGTGTTGTTTACCTTTTTCTTTGCAGCTGAAGTGCAATTATTGCCGAATATCCTTGGCATGGAATATTCCAATGGGTTTACCGGATAGATTTTCAAGTTCATACATACAATTGCCAACAGTACGACGGACTCGGGACTTCAAAAACTTCGGTAGCAACTTGGCGTTTTGACCTTGCACAAAGCTACTTTGTGCAAAATTTCTGTGAAATACTTCTTGTCCTACTTTGAAACATGTTGGCCTTGAACGCGTATTGTATGTATTCATTGATCTTTCGTGGGCTTTTAGCAAATTCCCGGACAACTGTGTTCGTGCAAAAGCAACACTGGCTTCGCGTGGTGTTACAATCATATCTGGATCCTGCAGTGCCTTCAAGTTACGAAGTATTTTGTACGATGAACCATGGGTGATCATGTTTTGCCCGAACAATGCAAAGTATGGTTGACATCCTATGGAGTCATGCATATCAGACCATAGTGCACAGGCTATACTTGACAAGTGTGTATCCCAATGGTCTTGTTCATCAGATATAAATACTCGCAACTTGTTAAGGATACTGCGGTTGACTCTTTCCGAGATATTTGCCTGTGGTGAGTACAAAGCTGTACGAACGTGTTGCACACCATAGCTTTTCAGGAATTTGCCAAATTCTGCAGACACAAACTGCTTGCCGTTGTCCGAGTGTATGAATTCTGGTGTACCGAACCCATGAAATACCTCGGACTCTAAAAATTTAACTATGTTCGTCGAAGTCGCTTTAGGCAGTGCTTTTAGGAATGTATACTTCGTGAAGTGGTCAACAGCAATGAAGATATAGACGTTACCTCGTTTTGTGCGCGGATATGGGCCGAGCAAGTCAACGTAGAGTCGCTGCATTGGCCGCTCTGAGACGATCTGCTTCACTATTGGAGGACGAAAAACCTTGTTTGGCGCCTTTGTGGTTTTGCATACCTCACACCGACTCACAAATACCCTGATGTCATTAACCATTTTGGGCCAATAGTACTTCTCTCGAACTCGTTCATAAGTTTTTGAGAAGCCACTATGGCAACAGAGCTTCGAGTTATGAGACATCTCGATGACGGTTTGAGTCAAGGTATTCGGTATCCACAAACGCCACAAGGAATCTTCGTTAGCAAGCACATCGCTTCTAAATCTAATTCTTTTGTAAATATATTTGTCGGATACAACTAGATCCGGAAGCGAGGCTTGATTTTTGACGATTTCCTCTCTAAGACAAGCATATTCCACAGAATCGAACTCAGGCGAGGTAAGGTCTACTTCTTCACCAATGTCTGTGACCGAAATCTCTTCCATGTCTCCTCGTGACAGGGTATCCGGCACTACATTTAATGAACCCTTGCGGTGTTCGATGGAAAAATCAAAACGCTGGAGTTCCAGACTCCATCTTGCGAGCCTACCACTCAAATTCTTAAGCAGCATAAGCCACTTTAGACTGGAGTGGTCAGTAAAAATCCGGAATTTGGAACCCTCGATGTAGGCACGGAATTTCCTGACACTTAAGACAGCAGCGAGACACTCGAGTTCTGTCACGGTATAATTCTTCTGTGCCTTATTCAACTTCTTCGACATAAATGCTATTGGTTTTTCGTTGCCATCTGCATCAAGTTGGAAAAGAACTCCCCCTACTCCCTCGGACGAAGCATCACACTGGATAGTAAAATCCTTTTTAAAGTCCGGCTGAGACAACACTGGAGCAGAGGTAAGTGCTTGCTTCAACTTTTCAAACGCTTCCCGGGCTGCAGACGACAACTCAAAATCCTTTTTCTTTTTCAGGCAATCAGTAAGTGGAGCTGCCAGATCGGAGTAATTTTTGATGAAACGTCTGTACCATCCAGTCAGACCTATAAATCTCCTCACTTGCCTAGGTGTTTTCGGAACTGGGAAGTTAATCATCGCCTCAACCTCTTCAGGGTTGATCTTTAGCGTGCCCTGACCGACGATATAACCAAGATACTTGATCTCACGCATGCAAAACTTACTTTTACTGAGGTTGATGGTTAAATTCGCCGTACGTAGACAGGAAGCCACTTCCGCCAGAACTTGGACATGGGTGTTGAAATCCGCCGAACATATTAACAGGTCATCCAAATACACAAAGACATGTTCCCGGAGCCGTGCAGGGATGACACGATCCATTAGGCGACACATCCTTTGTGCGGCGTTGCATAACCCGAACGGCATAACTGTGAATTGATACAGTGGCCGCCCAGGCACAGCAAACGCCGTTTTCTGTTTGGATTCTTCATCAAGCGGGATTTGCCAGAAGGCATCTTTAAGGTCAAGCCCGGTGATGAAGTACGTATCCTGTAGACGACTTGGGAGACCGTCAATATGTGGCAGCGGATAAGCGTCTTTTTTCGTCACGCTGTTCAACTTCCGACTGTCCAAGCAAAGGCGTACTTTTCCTGGCTTTCTGACTAACACTATAGGGGAACACCAAGGTGAGTTACTTTCCTCAATAACCCTCAGTTCTAACATGCGATCAAGTTCTTTGTAGACTTCTTCCTGCCGTACTGGAGACAAGGGGTAGTGCCTGGATTTTATCGGCACAGCGTCACCGACGTCGATCTGATGGGTCTCAAGATGCGTATGACCGAGTCCAAAGTCAGCGAAGTTGGGAAACTGTTTCTTAACCGAATCCAGCTGGAGTTTTTGTGCTGGGGTGAGTAGCATAAAGCTTGGTTCTTCGGTCAATTTCTCACTTTCGCTAACCGGTTGAACTGGTGCATCTATCTCGCAAATGTTTGGAACTAAGCAGAACTCCTTCCAGAAATTCATTCCGAGATATATTTTCTGTGTTAGATTGGGAATCATGTAAAAGGTAATGGTCTTGGTGATGCCATTAAAAGTTGTTGGGATCTCACAATATCCTACAATTCTGTGAGAGCTTCCATCCGCCGTCTTAACGGAATTCGTATACGGCATCACCTTGATCCCATTCCTTTCCACAAAGTCGTAGCAAGACTCGCCTAACACAGAAATGGATGCTCCGCTGTCTAACAAACCAAGAACTTGTTCGTCTTTCAACAGCAAACTAGCATACATCCTGGCCATCTGTTTTTGACGATAAGATGGTCTCAATGATGATTTTCTGGAAGAGTTTCCGCTTTCGATATCTCTCCCGGCATTTTTGAATGTGTTTGCTTGTTAATTTGGTTCCCATTATCTGTGAGCGAAGTCTGTAATAATTTTGCTTCCTTTCATGAAGCGATTTCAGGGCAAATGTGTTAATCGGGTGACTTTCAGCTAAAGTTTTCGGTCTTTGCAAAATAATTACACCCCCACTCTCAGAAAGGTTTTGCGGAACCGTTTCTGTGCTTAATTTGTCGTTTCGGGGTAGTTCCTTAGAGAACGACTCTCCCCGACTCTTCTGTCGTTCCCCTGACGGTTTTCCTGGTGCTTAGAGCACTCCGGAGTACTAACCCCTTTTTCGCCACAGAGAAAACAGAACAACTGGCGATTGTGTGATGGACATTGGTAGAAAGTGTGTCCCTGCTGATCACAATTCCAACAAACCAGTGTAGCTGTCGATGCTCGGTTATGTGACCGGCTAAACGCTGCCACTTCTTCAACAGGCTCCTCCGCCTCTTCTTCCAAATGGATCTCGTGAACATTTCTTTGCGATGTCATTCGCCTAGATAGGAAACGTTCAGCATCTCTACCTTTATCCCTTAGTTGTTCAAGGCTCTTGATGTCAGCTGCCAGTAAAACTTCCCCCAGCTTTTCCTTAGCGTTATTTCTGACGATTTCTATAAGCTTTTTTGAGTCGAAAGGCTCGTTTAAACGGTCGTTAAGACGCACAATCGCATCATAGAAATCGTCAAACGATTCCTTAAACGACTGCCTACGTGTGAGCAAGCGCATATAGATATCGACATCGTTCTCCTTCCGACCGAATTCTTTCTTCATGGCGACTTTAATATCTCCAAGTTTCGCGTTAGGGTTTCTGCGCAGAAACGCCCAAAACCAAGTGTTTGCCTTTCCGGCCAACAAGGTGTGAAAATTGGCTGTTATTTGATCATCGCTATACGACGATGAAACTTGGAGTCGGTCGACCTTGAAGAGGAAATCGGAAATGCTTTCTGTACAGTCGAACTTAATGTTCCACCTGTCCAATCGACAATTTCCTGATGTGCTAGCATTCGATGGAGTTGGTGTTGCAGAAGGAGATTGATGCACATATTGAGGATTGGACGCAGGTGGAAGTACATTTGCTTGTCTGTTATCTACGCTGCTCACAAATTGGGAATTGGCATTATCGTTACCGCCAAGGTTAAGCTGTGGGGGTTGCTGAACTTGGAACATACTGTCCATCTTTGCTAAGACATTATTCATGAACATGTCCATTTGTTGGAAGAGACGAAGCTGATTGATTGTCAAAGACCGCTCAATCTTATCTGCTAAATCATCTGCTGCCTCTGTGGTGCTAGTACCTGAAGCCCCTGCATTTGTACAACTATTGACAACAGTAGGGTTTGGGTTGTTATTATTACCCATTTGATCAGCGTTAGCTACTAACCTACTTGAAGGCCCCGGATTTTCAGATTCATTGGCTAAAATTGGAACTGACTGGTTATCGCTTGCCATATTTGTCGAGTTGTCTGTGTCACTAGCGGTTGTGTTTAACGAATTGTCAAAACTTAAGCGGTTAATTGATCTATGAAAAGATTCAAAGTCAATATCTAACCTATTCAGACTTGTTGTGTCTCCTCTAGTAATAGACCGCGTGACCGGACGACTTGGCGTCTTACTCATACTACAGAAAGGATTACGGATATAACAAGCAAGCACAAGAAAAACTGAGCAAAAAATTTGAAAATGAAAATAAATAAATAAATAGAAAAACGAAAAATAAAAACAAAAGGATTAATATAATGTATCTACTAACTAACCTATATAAAATGATAACACCGTTAAAGGTACTGAGACTAATGGATAAAATGTAACTTCTAATTTTCATAAATTGGCTAAGGATTCGGATTACTGGCGCGGAGGAAGGACAACAATTTCAGAAGTGAAAGATGGCAAAGTTCTACGAGCCGAATAAAAGATATAAAATATAAAACAAACTAGCAAACGATATCGGGTAAAATATGTTTCTTTACTTTAAATTTAATCTGAGACTAACAACTAACTATTCTGTTTCAGGACAGTGACATACAAACAAGTTGCTTGCACTGAGCTCCAAAACTAAACTTGGTATTGATGGAAGGATCTACAAGCAGACTCATCGAGCCGAATCGCCCGTGTCTCTTCTCATCAGTTCAAATTATTTTATTTATGGTATTCGCTCATCTGGACATTGATGTCGCTATTGAAGCAAATCAACACCATGACTCAGACAACAAAAAACTATAAAATTGATTTGTATTGGCTTTCATCATCGCAACGCGATGCTAGGGTTGTACCTCAGTCACCGGGACTTATGACGGATGGCCAATACAAAGAATCGAGAAAAAAAAATTAAAAAAAAACAAAAATTATATGAAATACAATAATAAAAGTGAAGTGGCTCAAAAAGACAATCCTAAGTAACTACTTCTAGCTACTACTAATTCCTGCCATAAGGCAGGCCTCTCACGTTGTGGGCGCCATTTTGTTGCATAGACCTTGGTTGCATTGGGTCACTGCTGGCATGCTAGTTCCCTCAATTAGCTCGTCGGTGGGCGTGGGACTTGACCCTTTGTCTAGCAACAAAAAAAATCATGCCAGTCTTTGCGTCTAGGTGGCATTGATGCTGCGAGAACATTTGTCTTACCCTCCCTACCTTGACTACCACTCTCGCCTAAGTAGCCCCTTAAGTTGCCATCTTTCACTTCCTACTTGTCTTTGCCATCATCATCCTTCCCTATCCATCCATCCTCATCCTTTACCGCCTTTCTTTTAAAACAAACTCATCGTTACTTTTCGTTACAATTCATGGTGAAACCAATTTATTCATTTAAAGTGACTCGAATATAAAAAAATATCTTGGCACAAATTCAAACATATTACACTGCTCTTTTAAATTGTTGACTTTACAACCTTTAAATATAATTAACACAAAAAATGTACTTTACTATGTGCGTATTTAAACAACAAAAAAATGGACTGGTGATTGGTAAATATATGCACTATTTCAATATTATCATAACCGCGTATTCCTATACATATGCATTAGCATCTGTATATATATAAAAAAATTACTGGGACTGATATAAAAAATGTTTGGTGCTATACTTATATATATATATATATTAAAAGTCACTTTCTGACTCACCGTACTTTTTCCTTAGACTTTGTACCTTTGTTGGTATTCTGCAACCGACGATCCAATGGCCACTGCATCCGTTGCTGTACCTTGTACCTATATAAATTCTCGCAAGGAGTTCCAATTAGAAATATGTATATATATTTATAGCACTTTCCCTTACCTTTATATTTTAACGTTTTTTTGCAATGCATATAATTTACCTATTACCTTTGATTTAAATGTTTGGCCAAGTTAAATTTATGGAATTATAAAAAAAATAATTAAAATAATTGTTCGGACGAGTTGCTCTTATTGGTCCCCGCTGAGATTCGAACCCGAGGTGCTGGAGCTCCACTAAGCTGGCGCCTTAGTTTTACTTTTAAATTCATTTTTATTAATATTATTAATTAAACTTATATACTAGACAAAAATGATTAAATCTAATTTAAAACTAACAATCTTAATTCTAGCTTACTGGCTCTTAGCGAGCGCTCTAAACTTAACAATATCCTTAAAATTATTGCCTTTCGGCCTTAAATCTATCTATATTTACTTTGATTTGTTTTTTATTTTCCAAGAAACTTTCATAAAACTTGGATTCTTTATTATTGGTATTTATTTAAAAACTACTTAAAACCACCTAAGCTACTTAGCCTAAATTAATTATAATCAGGGTGGTGAGCAATCTTAAGGATTGGTCACCATACTGATTGCATCCATGGGCGCCTGACAGCCGCCGACAAGGGTTCACCCGTGCCGCCGGGACTAGAGCGGCGCAATAGCGTCGGTCGAGTCTCGGTAGCATATACATGTCGGCTAGCCCAGTCCCTCCCAAGGACCCCCTAATCTATCCTAAACCTACAAACTTAATATCTATCTTAAAACTAAGGAGGATGCTACGTCAGTAGCGCACCGGCCCGGGAGAGCGTATCAGCCCTCACCTCTTCCTCAAGCCACCAAAATTCGGTGAACTGCTTCAAAGTATCGACCCTGTCCCGATCCGCAATTGCGGTGCTAAAACGGAGGAGCTCCTGAGCATTGGCGGCGGACCCGTCGTGGATGAGCCGCTTATCCCTCGCGCCGCGGTGGCTGTGGTACAATACCGGCACACCATCTTTATTTTGGACTAACCCTTTCATGTCTACATGAAGGAATGCCTCAGGCGGGATAAAGCCAGACCGAAGCGTACTCTCATGGTACATTAAATTGGGGTAGTAAGCCCCTGAGATCAGGCTATTATCACTGGCCATCGCCCTTGCAACGTGCCTCCGAATCACCTTAATAAGGAAATTGTCAACCCTATTCAGTCGAGCCCCATTGTATAGGGTCCTGTTGGGATAGTATTTTGTGTACTCAGATTCGGGAGTTCTAAACAACCCTAGACAGGCCCTGAGACATTGTCTCTCAAACACCCGAATCTTTTCCATATAGAACGGCGCTATATTGAACCACAAAGGACAGCCATAAGCGATGATGGGCCTTATGAGGGCCACGTAGCAAATGACCTTCACGCTGGAGTCAAGTTGACTGCTGCGAAACAGTCTCCTTGTCAGAGCGTAGGCCCGCTTAGCCCCAGCAAGACAAGCATCTATATGTTTGTCAAAATATAGATACTGGTCAAGCCAGATGCCAAGATACCGGACCACGTTTTTCACCACCAATGGCCGTCCCTGCTGTCCAATAATTGTTAATTTTCTCCAGTTTTTTCTGGTATCCCTAGGGGCCCTAGCCAATGGAGTTCTGAACAGGATTGTTTCCGATTTTTGGAAATTGATTTTCAACTTCCAATCATCGCAATACCTCTTAATTTGCTCGAAGTCACGCTGCAGAAGGATTCTGATGACCTCGATTTTTGGTCCTGATCTGTACGCCACTAAATCGTCTGCGTACGCTATAGCATGTCTGAGGGAACCCACCAGATCACTTGTGTAAATATTAAACAGGATCGGAGAATTCACTGCTCCCTGTTGTAAGCCGTTTTTAATTTCGAAAACCCTGCTCGAAGTCACATTGCCAGATTTGACAACGAACTTCTTTCCCATAAGCATGTCATAAATCATATACAGCAAAGGTTTTTGAATGCCCAATCTGGTCAGCTTATAAAAGAGTCCCTCCAACCATACGGTATCGAAGGCCTTCTCAAAGTCGACCAGGCAGGCACCCGTGCATTGATTCTTACTTTTATTCCACTGAATGTCGGAGATCAGTTTCGACGCGGCATGAATAGTGTCATGCCCCGCTCTAAAGCCAAACTGATTTTCCGGAATTATCTTGTTTTCCTCAACCCATCTCAAAAGGGATCTATTGACGACTTTCTCGAATGCCTTGCTAACATTCGGGAGCAAACTAATTGACCGAAGATTAGCAGGGTTTGTCCTATCTTTATCCTTTTTAGGGATAGGGTGTACCACCGCTATTTTCCACTGCTCCGGATAATATGCATTATTCAGGGCATTGTTAAATAGAGTGGCGAAGATATCTATCGCCTCTAGCGGCAGGTGTCTTAATACGACGTTTGGGACACCGTCAACTCCCGCCGATTTTTTGTTTTTCAATGATTCAAAGATAAACCGAAGTTCATCTCTACTCACGAACAGATGGCTGGCGCCTTAGCTTATTCGGCCAAAGTAAGCGATATGACTTGGAGTACAAATGGGCCTCCAACTGCTACTTTGCCCTTAGCTGGTATGTAATGGCGGCTCTTTCAATTTGTGCTGCAATGGCGGCTCAGCTCGTAATTAATTTCTGAGGAAATTAACACACACTCCGGGGTTCTACCTAATTTTTCGGACAGCACTGTGCGCTGCACAAGTGCTGCCTTGGTATATATATTTTTGAATATATTTCCGTCTACCGAGAAAAATTAATTTTTGAATTAATATGATAACTCACTGGACACTATTAAACTACCTGGAATTTGCTGCTTTGCCGGGTTAAAAGCTGGGTTCTCCAACAAAAATAATTTTTGCGTTGTTAACACAATTTTTCAACAAAAAAATCAAATGCACCTTTGAATTATATTATATAGGTATATTGCTTGTACGCCAGCTGAATTTTAAAAAGGTAATGATCGAATATATTTTTAGCCGTTAATTTCAGCGGCTTTCTGGAAAGCTGGCTTATTGGACGTTATAAACCGCTCGTCTCCCAACGATTCTCGAATAAAAACTCGCTCTCATTTGCCAAAGGTACTAGATCGAGTATCGATCTCCTCCAAGAATGTTCGTTTAGGGAATCAATCGAACAGTTCTGTTACAAGGCTGCCTTCAATTTTGCCTATTACCTCGTGTAGAGCCGTCTCTACCGATTTACCTTTCAAGTATGCATGCTGAGCATTACATAGAGTTCCGTTGCAACACTTGCTTCTTATATAAATATCGATAAGCCTTTCAAGTGTCTTGAGGAGAAATGACGACAGATTAATAGGTCTGAAGTCTTTCGCTGAAGTATGACTTGGTTTACCCGCTTTGGGTATAAATACCACTCGTACTTCTCTCCATGCCCTGGGTACATAGCCTAATCGCAGGCAGTGTGTAAAAAGATTTGCGATCATGTTCGTAACTATACCTGGAGCCCTTTGAAGCATAGCCGGCAGGATGCCATCGGGGCCAGGTGCTTTGAACGGAGCGAAGGACTTAATTGCCCATCGCAGTTTCTTCCCAGTGATGACATTGAAATTAATAATCTTGAGTACGTTTTTTTTATGTGTTTATAGATTGCATATGCTTAATGTTGTGTCGTTCGTGGAAGAATTTTCGAACCTGTAAGATGAACAAAAATCAAGTAATCTAATTATTTCAGGGGATTTTAATCTCAATTTATTAGATAGGAGTGATTTGACTTCTAATTACTTGGATATGTTGGCATCGCATGGTCTTGCAAGCCTTATTAGTGATCCAACCAGGATGGTCTCGGGAAGTTGTTTGGATCATTTTTATGGCCAATTGACCAATATCTCTTTGAGCTCATGTGAAAGCGGAATTTTTGACCTGAATATTACCGACCACTGTATGATAGCATTCTTGCTAAACACTGGCCTAATTAAAAAAGCAAGTGTCGGGGTAAGTGGCTCTAGATGTGTTAAAAAAATTTATTTTGTTAAACTTAAAAGTAATCTATTCTCTGAGTTTTGGAATGAGGTCTATGCGGAAAGTGACATCTCTGCATCATATACATTTTTTTTAAACACTCTTAGTAAACACATTCAATTTCAATTTCAATTTCAATTTATTATTAATATATAAATTTTAAAGTACATTAAGATAAATATCTTTTATAGTACATAGAGTTAAGACAATAAGAAATTATTCAATAAAACAATGTGTAAGTCTTAGTTAAATTAAAGAAAAAATAGTATTTTAACAGTATAAGAAATAGAAAAGAAGGTCAAATATAAAAATAGAAAAATAAAAGGGAATAGAATGTATAGAAGGTAGGAGAGAGAAATGAAGTAGAACTTTAAAGATTGAAAATTAGAGATTAGGGTAGGAGAGAAAAATAAAGAAACACTGCCCTCTTGAAGCGAGTGGCATTGGAGATGGTTCGAATATTTATGGGTAGAGAGTTCCATAATTTGATGGCGTAAATAAAAAATAAACGGGACGAGTTAAGGTAGTGATAGCGTGATGGAATCAAAGAAAAGGTTCTCGGGGAACGAGAAAAATTAAGTTTTTCATATAAATACATGGGAGTCTTAGTTGTTATTATGGTATGTAAAAATATACAATTTCTGGCGTCAATAAAATGTTTAAGAGTTGTGCCTAAAAGGCTTTGCGCCTGTTGTGAAATATGATCATATCTGCGTAGTCCATGAATATATCGTACAGTGTCGTTGAATGCAACTTGAAGCTTGCGCTGGGATAAAGAATCGACGTTACAGTATACAACCTCAACATATGTAATTAAGGGTAGGATAAGACTTATTACCAGTTTCCGCCTGGTGGTAGCTGGTGTAAAATTTGCACTTATCCACAACTTTCGAAGACATCCATAAATTCTTCTTATTACATAGTTGATATGGTCGTATCCTGTTAAGTTGGAGTTGATAACAAATCCCAGGCTAGTAGCAGTTTGAACAACTTTTAGCTTATTATTAGAGAGTACGATAACAGGCAGAGTGTTTATTTCAAGTTTTTTGCTTGATAAAGGAATAACCTGCGACTTGTCTGGATTTAAGAGTAATCCATTAGCTAAAGACCAAGAATAAATACGGGAGAGGTTCTCATTTAGGTTGGATGGCTTGGATAAGTAGAGCTGAACGTCATCAGCATAAAGATGAACTGTGGTATGCTTACATACAGATGGCAAGTCATTAATAAATAAACAAAAAATGGTGGGACCAAGGATTGATCCTTGTGGTACACCCTGCTTCACTGGTAAGAGAGATGATGAGGCACCAGAACTTACAACTTTCTGAAATCTATTGGAAAGAAAGCTTTCAAAAAGTCGGACTGCACTGTTGCCAAAACCAAAGAGATTTTTCAATTTCCAGCAAAGCATTTTGTGGTTTACTTTGTCAAAAGCCCTTGAGAAATCAAGCAAACAGAGAAGCGTTATACAACCTTTATCGAATTCTTTCCTTATATCTTCCAATATATTAACCATTGCTGTAGAACAACTATGGCTAGAGCGAAAACCAGATTGCCTCGCATACAGAAGGCTATTAAGAGTTAAGTATTCGATAACCTGTATTTCTATGAGCTTCTCAAAGATCTTTGACAAGCACGGCAAAATACTAATTGGCCTGAAATCAGCAGCACATGTCGGGGTAGTTTTTTTTTTGCCACTGGCACAACTCGAGCAATTTTCCATAATTTGGGGAAAGTTGACGTAGTAATGCAGTGGTTTATAATGTGGGTCAGGTGGGATAACACATAGGGTAGAATTATTTTTATAAATCGAAGTGGTACCCCATCTTCACCGGTAGCATTTGATTTGATAGCTGCAACACATTTGACAACATCATTTTCGCTTACTGTTTGAATTTCGAAACCACTTTCAGTATGTAAGGGCGAATTAAGATTTCCATTAATATTTATAGTTATCTCCTCATCACTGTTATCGAGAAAGCAATTATTTAGCACATCAGGATCAATTTTACAGTTTAAATTGGTTTTAGCATTAGAAATACCAATTTCTCTCAGATTACTCCACAGCTTTTTAGAAGGAAGAGACGTATTCAGTTTAGAAGAATAGTAGTTTCTTTTGGAGTTTCGTATTGCCAGAGTCGATAGATTACGTACTGCTTTGTAGGCGAGCCAATTTGATGTAGAGGGACTGTGTCTCCATTTGCTGTAGAGCTTATTACGAGCTTTGATGGTGGTGACAACTTCATTTGTGAACCAAGGACAGACGTTATTGCGAACACTAACTGTTTTGACAGGTACATATTGATTGTATAGCTCAGTAACCACTTCTTGAAAATAGTTTAACTTACCATCAGGGTCGGAAATTGAACGGCAGCCATCCCAGGGGGCAGAAAATGCAGCGTTTTGGAGGTTTTCGGTATTTACTGACTTAAAATCCTTAAATGTAAAAGTCAAAGGAACAGCACAGTGATTAAAATTAATATTGTATGTACAAAACAGAAGGTCATGATCAGATATTAAATCGAGTGAAAGCTGGTCAAACAAAATAACAGACGATTGATCCGACACAATTAGGTACCAGATCGAGAAGGCTAGGAGTACAATCTTTAGCAAATCGCGTTGGATAATTGACATTAACTATTTGAAGTCCTAAAGAAGATGCGGAATCTTTTATTTGGAAGGCTCTGGAATCATTTCGAAGCAAATCTGCATTGAAGTCACCACAGACTATAACATGTTCATAGCGAGGTGCAAATAGTGAAAGATTAGAGAAGAACGGCTGAAGAGAACAACTCCGGTCTGGAATATATGCACAAGCAATCAAACAATTAGTACAACCATCATGGACCTCAACATTGATGAATGTACTTCCATTGTGCCTCTAAAGAAATCGTGCAAAAGACTTAAACCTTGGATTACAAGTATCATTGTTAAGAAAGTTCAATTTAAAAATAAGTTAAGAAACAAGTGTTTAAAGAACCCAAACAACTTAAGATTGAGTAATCGATAGAAAAATATGTTCTCGACTTAAAAAAGAAATTCGTAAGTGCCGTGATAATTATTATAAAAATCAATTCTTTTTTGCTAAAGGTAATTTAAAGAGTGAATGGCGAGTTGTGAATAATATTTAAAAAAAAACCTCCTTTACTCCAAAGCTTACTACAATTCTTGTTAATGTCCTAAATGTTACTGATGAATTGGATGTTGCTAACGCTTTTAATAATTACTTTTCTTCAATAGCTAACAATTTATCCTTACAAACAGGCCAGCTAAGTTGTTCTTCGTTTTGTAATGAGCGTTTGCAAATAAATAGCTTTTCCTTCGAGCCTATTTCTGCTTTTGAGCTTGTAAAAGTCATTGGGTCACTGAAAAATTCTAATGCTAGCGGTTATGATGGTATCACCAATATAAAAAAATAAATAGTTGGCGCTACAGGTCGTAGGGACCCTAGGCCTAGCTTCTCACAACCATTCGTTTTGTGTGAGTTTTCATTTTTTGGAACGAATGGAAGGGATCTACAATTTTATGCCGATTCCAAACGGCTAATTGAGAAGCTCTTTCATGACAGTTATACTCTCGGATGTTTGTCAGACGTTCGCGAGAGGCGGCGCAGCGGAAAAAAACCCTAAGTTGGAATTTGGGTTTTCGTGGGATTCGAACCTGAGCCCCTCGCTTAGTAGTCCAACACACTAACCACTAGGCTACTGCGCCTGCAATATAGTCCTAAAAAATATAGGATTTTTCTTGGTAGATGCACTAGCAGTTATTTTTAACCGTAGCATTTTTTCTGGAGTTTTTCCTAGTGCTCTCAAATGTGCGGACGTGTAGAGGAAAAATCAAAGTCAAAGATTGTTCGATTCAGATAAGCGAAAATTGCTCGCCGTGCGCGCTCATTATTTTTGTGCGCAGAACGCAACCATTATAAGTCACCTCGATTCGTTCACTTTTGACAGCTGAGTTCTTTTGGATTGTCGTCGCGAGCGGTTACGGTTACCTTCGTTGCTAGAAATAAATCGTTGCTCTCTCTTCTTTGTGCGGTCGTAGCAAACAGTTGTGCTGGGCAAACAAACTCATTCCATTTTATAATTAAATAAACTTTTTGTATTTAATAGTTAAGTAAAAAGAGTGTTTCCTTTCATGGTGGTCGCACCACCCAAAGGCTACTACAGACGTAGTGCCTCTTCTTAAAAAAGGTTCAGGAAAAGATATGAACAATTACAGGCCAATCTCACTTCTTCCCGCCTTTAGCAAAGTTTTTGAAAAAATTATTAAAACAAGATTATTATCTTATTTAAAAAAGAATAGTTTTTTCAGCCCAGTGCAGTATGGTTTTCAGCAGGGAAAGTCAACTGAAGATGCCCTACTAAATTTCTGTTCCAGTGTTTTCTCCAACCTTGATGAAAAAAAGTTCACTGCAGGTTTTGTAGATATCACGAAGGCCTTCAATATGGTTGACCACATTATCTTGCTGAGAAAGCTTGAAAATGCTGGTATTCGTGGCTTTATGCTTGATTGGTTCGGATCTTATTTGTCAAACAGATCGCAAAGAGTCAAGATCGCTGAAATTAGGAGTGATGTTCAGTTTTTGAATTTGGGAGTGCCTCAAGGCTCTGTATTGGGACCTATTTTGTTCCTTATCTACATAAACTCACTCTTTGAGCTGGACTTTAAGGGTAAACCTACTGCATTCGCAGATGATATTGGATGTTCCTACGGATCAGGTAGTGCTTTGGACTTGGTTTCTGATATCAACTGGGATCTTTTTTTTTTTTTTTTTTTTTTTTTTATAATTGACACGCGCTAAAGAGGTTATGACTACTCTTATGATGTAGTTTTAAGTACACAGCGCGGGCGTTAAGGAAGTTGGGATAGAGAAGATAGGAGATTCCGATGCACATTGGTTTTAAATGTCTGCAAATTGAACCGAGGGGGAAAGACAGAGCCGGGCAAGGCGTTCCACATTCGCGTGGTACGGCTTATGAAGGAATCTCTATATTTCATAGTACGACCGAAAATAGGCTGAAGGGTAAACTGATGGGCATTCCTGGCTTGGCGAGTATTGCGGTTGAATTGTTGAAGGGGTGGAATGCAGCTGGCGATTTCGCTTGAGCACTGTTTGTAGAAATAGCGATAAAACAATGAAAGACATGTTACATTTCTGCGATGTTCGAGCGAATTTATAGAATTCGCTATATTTGTGTCTCCAATGAGTTTTAAAGCACGATTCTGTATCCTATCCAGCAGGTGCAGTGAGGTTTTGGGCGCACCAGACCAGATATGAGAGTTATACTCAAGTTTGGGGCGAATGAACGCCTTGTATATGGCAGCCAGATCAGAAGGGGTAAAATATTTCTTGCACCGTTTGAGGAAACCTAGACATTTCGCAGCGTTCTTGGCGACTTCGTGTATGTGGTCATTCCAACGGAGTTTGTCATGGACACACATACCGAGAATGGAAAGTCTTTCGGTTTCGGCGATGCAAGTGCCATTCATGGATAATGGCTGAGGATTCTGGTTTCGCTTTAATGACAGCAGACAGCATTGTGTTTTGGAAGCATTGAATTCCACTCTATTGGCTGAACCCCATTTTAGAATGCTGTCGAGATCGGAATTTAATGAGCTTAACATACGTTGCCGTTCCAGTTCTACGGCCGAAGAGCAGGGACGTGAGTCTTGGAATGAATATGAGAAGCTAAGGGTGCTGTCATCGGCGAAGGAGTGGATTGGATTAGAAGTTACAGACAGGAGATCATTTATGAAAATGAGAAAGAGAGTCGGAGACAAAACGGAGCCTTGGGGAACACCAGCATTTATATGGTGAATTTCAGACTTGAAGCCATCCAATACAACTTGAATTGAACGGCCAGAGAGGTAGTTTCTAATCCATTGAAGAAGAGACGCATCGATCCCATATGCACGCATTTTCGACAAAAGAGCTTGGTGCCAAACTCTGTCAAATGCCTTTGAAATATCAAGCGCAACAATCTTCGTTTCACCAGAGTGATGTAGAGATTGGTTCCACTTTTCGGTGAGATAAGCCATCAAATCACCAGTGGATCTGTTGCCACGAAAACCGTACTGCCGGTCATTAATGAGTTTTCGTGATTCAAGATATTTCATGAGCTGACGATTTATCAGCGTTTCCATGACCTTAGAAAGAATGGATGTAAGTGCTATAGGTCGGTAGTTGGTGGGAGAAGAAGATTCGCCTTTTTTGGGGACGGGCTGGACAAATGCTGTTTTCCACCTTCTCGGGAAGAGTCCAGAAGAATAGGACAGATGGAAAAGCTTACGCAGTGGTTTTGCCAGCGTGGAAGAACACCTCTTCAGAACCATTGGGGAAATACAATCTGGACCAGCGGATTTATTTATGTTGAGGTCATGAAGTACTCTTGCCACTGTACGAGTGCGAAAATGGATTTGTCCCATGGTGTGTTCGACGCTCTCAAGTACAGGTGGAGGCAAAGCGCAATCTGGGAGCATTGAGCTGGCTGCAAAATGTGCAGCAAGCAGATTGGCTTTGTCTAAAGAGTTGACAGCTGGAATGTCATTGTGAATGAGCGTTGGGATGGAAGGGGAGGCCGAATTCTTTATATTTTTTACAAAAGACCAAAAGTTTTTACTACCCTTGGGACATTGTAGTATTTTTTGCCTCAACTTTTGGTCATACGAGAATTTAACACGCTTGATAGTGGTATTGCAGTCATTTCTGGCTCGCTTGAACTTTTTTCGGTTTTCCTCAGATGGGTTGGCCTTATATGACCGAAAACTTAACTCCTTTTGTCTGATAGCCTCTTTACAGCTCGAGTCGTACCACGCATTTTCTTTCGGTATGATACTCTTTATCCTGTTAGGAATAAAGGATTTCATACCTAAGGTGATAATACTGGACACCATATCAACGGCGGCATCCACGTCGTTATCGAGGAAGCATAACGACCAGTTAAAACTCTTAAAGAAGTTGTTAAGTCCGCTCCAGTTGGCTTTCTCGTATTGCCATACGGTTCTTTTCGGAGATTTTTCTTTAACTGTGTGGTTGGAGTACGAGAAATTAGCTGATATGGTGCAGTGGTCCGACGAGCCTAAAGGCGATAATACTTCTAAAGAGTATTTATCAGGGTGGGAGGTAAGAAACAAGTCCAGAGTGTTGGCATTCTGACCGTCAATATCAGGTACGCGTGTTGGCTCATTTACAAGCTGGGTTAATTGATTTACCTCAGCGAAGATCTGAACATAAATTCCTTCGGGTGTTGTCTGTCCAGTATGTCGAAGCCAGTTAGAATTGTGAATATTGAAATCGCCCGCAATGACAATTTCAGTATTAGGATACAGGGAGACAATTCTTGTAATGGAGTCAGACAGCGCATCAAACTCGTTAAAAGTCGAATTGCTATCTAGATTAGGGCTTCTGTAGATGAAACAATAATGAATGATTTGCCTACGGATGTGGAATTTCAGCCATATGAAATTAAATTCCGAATTGGAACATTGGCCATAAGAACCTGGAGTTTGGTAGGCAATATCATCACGTACGTAGATGGCGAGACCGCGGTGAAGAAAGAATAAAGGCACTAAACGATACCCAGGTAGATCAAATTCCGATTTATCAGAATTTACACCCACCTGGGTCTCGCTCAGCGCCAAAACAGCTGGTTTATATTTAGCAACGTGGACGTACACCGAGAAGAGATTCGATCGTAGCCCACGAATGTTGCACATGTCAACCCTAAAATTCCCCATCAACACAAAAAGCAGACACCAAAAAACACAACTCCGACGCTTCTAAGCAGGGCTGTGAAGTGAAAATCCAATGTTAGATTCTCAAATCAAACTGTCATAGGTGTTATGCCCGTATGACAATTTGCTTTGGTCCACCAACAAAAACTTTCACACACAACCCGCTATCCGCCAGATGTTGCTCTCACCCACTCATTGCAATTGCCTTATGTACAACAGTACAAGCACAATCGCTTGTACGTTGGCGGCCGGCGATTGCAAAGACCAAGAAAGTGCAACAGCAAACGAGTTGGAATGGGGGAGGAGGGAATCGCCCACGCTAGTGGTTTTTTTTTTTTTTCCTCTTTTTTTTTCTTTTTCCTCTTTCTTGTTATTCACAAAACTTCACTGGCACTGCACTCAGTATTAGTTTGATTGCGCGGCAGAAGATTATTATTTTAATTTAGTTTGAAATTAAAGAATTTAAGTTCTTCGCTATTTGTGTGTTGATTGCGCGACTAAGGGGGAGAGGGCTACGGCTGCACACACGTGTGTTCGCGACGGGTTGCAGTTCGGAACTGAGTAATCTAAACTTATTGAGGGTCTGGTTTGCCAAACAGAGATTGAAGATAAGCTCTAAAACTAAATTAATGTTTTTTAACCTATCGAGTACATCCGACTGTAGTGCTGAGTTTTACTTTCATTCTACGGACTGCCAAAAATTCATACTACTTGACTGCCATTGTAAAGCTGCTTCATCTTTTGCCACTTTTAGTAACACGATACATTGTAGTGATGAGTGTTTTTTAGTCGAGAATGTAGAAGAATTTAAATACCTAGGGCTCAATATTGACTCTAACATGACATTTGCGAACCATATACTTATACAGTCTTTAAAAAAATATTTTCGTTTCACGCTTCGCCATTTCTTTTATCTCAAAAATGTTTGTTCGGACAAACTATTAAAAATTATTTATTATGAAATATTTCACTCGAAGCTCCAATACGGTATTACATGCTGGGGAGGGGCATATCGAAATAAAATTCAGCCCCTTTTAATTCTTCAAAAAAATGTTTTAAGGAAAATATGCCGAAAACACCGTAGATATCATGGCTCTTACAATTTGATTACAGTAATATGGAATCTATATTTTCTGACATTCTGGTGTAACTGATTTATTTTCTTTTATTTTTTCTATAAAATTAAGTTTAATATGTACATAACTTGAATTGTACCTTAATGGTTGTATTTCCTTCTTTTTCAAATGTGTACATTACCATTTAATTTTCACCCCACCAATTAATTAAACGATTGTTATTAATACCATGAATTGGCATTTGACACTATTTTAGTACTTATAGTATAAAAAATACAAAATGTCACTAAATAATTTCTCTAAAATCAGAATTTAAAAATAATGTATATTCATATGATTTCGAAATAAATTTTATCTATCTATCTATCTATCTATCTATCATTGTCAACAACCCTTACGTCTATTCCCGAACCAATGCCACCATTAGATAATGGAGTTATTGGCGCGCTACTTCCTGGAAAGTGTGCTTCCACTAGTGATTCCAGAACTTCCTCGCTGCTTTCGGCCCACGAACCTTCCGATTTCTTGATAAAGCTAGGGACAGCTGCGTCCTTAGCCAACATTTTGCGAAGTCTGGAAGCCTCGCTAGTATCTGTGATGGCCTCACAGACGAGCTTCCAAGATTTTCTTTTGGATTGCCTGATCAAGTATTTAAACTCTCTCTTGCTTTCTATGTATAGATCCCATGTAACGTCGTCCCCCACAACTTTGGCCCTATTGTAGAAATGTCTAACTTGCCTACGTTTGGAGCTTAACTCCTTGTTCCACCACTGAGGCTGAGACCTTTTGGTTGTCTTTCTGAGCGGGCAAACTTGTTCGTAAGCCTTGCTCATTATCCTGCCTAAGTTATCACCTTCCCTGTCTAAGTGACGTTTCAATGAATGGTACTTAATTTCCTATCTGATGCCTAACTATGGATTCGTACCTATTCCAGTCAGCTTTCCTCGGGTTTCGATAGGTGATCGTAGCCTTACTGTGGAAGCCTATCTGAAAGCGAATCCACTTATGATCCGAAAGGGATGCCTCTTCTAATACCCTTCATTTCCCAATTGTGAGGGAATCAGTACAAGATGCAAGAGTAATATCGAGCACCTCTTGCCTGTTCCGTACCACAAATGTTGGGGTATTGCCTTTGTTGCTTATAGTAAGTTTAGTCGATAAGATAAAATCAAAAACACACTCACCTCTAGCATTGATGTCACTGCTTCCCCATTGCGAATGATGCGCATTAGCATCGCATCCAATGACGAAGAGCCACTTGTCCCTGGTCAGCAGCTGCCTTAAGTTACCGGGTGGCACTGCCGTCGACTCGTACGGCAGATAAGCCGATATCAGGCACACCGGTTTGCCTCCCTCTCTCTCGCAAGAAATTGCGGTTAGATCTCCGTCACTGAAATTATTCAAAAGAAATGCCCTTATATTGTTTTTTAATAGGATACAAGCCCTAATTTTAACTTCGTTAGCTTTGAAGTAAAGCGTATAATCCCTGATGGAGAGCTCCTGGATCTTGTTGTTCGTGTTGATCCAGGGCTCTTGTATCAGTACGGCTGCAACGTCATGCTTGATTATGTAGTTGACCAAGCACGCCGTCGCGGCCTTACTGTGATACAGGTTTATTTGCATCGTATCCATCTTGGGGTTCCTCCACCTCAGCTCCCTTGGTCATGACTCATGACCTTAATCATGACCTTGCCCATGCTGTAGCGCACCATCCCCTTAGTCTTTTCAAGGGATGGGAGCGATTCCTTGTTAAGGCTCAGCAGGAAGTGCTGGCCAAATTGCCTTCTTGGTCCAGTCTTTAGGACTTTCCAAGTGTCGGCCTTTAGCTCCCTATTCTGCATATGGAGAAGGCCGAGTAGTTTGTCGGGGTATGTGTACGGCAGCGGAACCCATACCCATGCTTGGGCGGAGAGTACCTAGCCAACTCCGCCACGGTTACACATTTAAGCTTAGCCCCGCTCCATACCTCGCCAACCCCCAGCACAAACTCTCTTAGGAAGCCAACCGATACCTTATTCCCACAAGCCACAACCTTGCGACCACCGTCCCATCCAGCGCCGTCAAAGAGAAGGTCACCACACTCTGCGGAAGACATTTTCTTCCACAGAGCGTCCTGAAACTTCTCCTCGACAGTTAGCCACTGTTCCATGGTCAGACGTCCGCTTGGTTCCTGCTCGTTAATGATAGCGACAAGGAGCTCGTCTTTCGCGTCATAAACCAGTGAGTGTGCAGTCCGCATCCTCACTGTCACTAGCTAGCAATACCTCCTCTAGTTCCCTCTCCAAGCCGGAGATGGAAGACTGTGGTTCAGATTCATAAGAATCATCTCCCAGTTCCATCGCCGGCGTTGTGGAGTCTGTTCCCTTCCTTTCTGGAATAATAATTCCTCTTTTTGTATTTTTAAGTTTATTTTTATTTAAGTTTTTGTTCATTATTGGTCCCACGAGTAAGGCCGGTAAAAACAAGTTCGACCCAGGCAGCGCCGCCATACCTGGGCAGGGCAAAATATAACAGACCCTCGCCAAGGCGTCTGAGGGAGCTCGTACGCGACTGGTTTTACATTTCATCC
This sequence comes from Cheilosia vernalis, assembly GCA_949126925.1. NCBI lineage: Eukaryota > Metazoa > Arthropoda > Insecta > Diptera > Syrphidae > Cheilosia > Cheilosia vernalis. The sequence continues at coordinate 52,234,097 of OX421358.1, forward strand.
TTGGGTACGGTTTGCTATCTGCTCACGCCACCACTGGAATTAGGTTGGATTTAAAGGTTTACTCCTACCTCAAACTAAATGGATCACGACAAACGATTGAGACGTTAGTGTAAATCCTTGGCTGACACTAACCGTTTGACTGGTTAGCCATTTTCAGGCGGGCGCCCACGTGAAGGACTAGAGAATGAGGATTTGTGCCCAAGCCCAAACAAGAAGATTAAAATTGCTGAAATTGCCCCTGAGTTGGAATTTGGGTTTTTGTGGGATTCGAACCTGGACCCCTCGCTTAGTAGTCCAACACACTAAGCCACTGCACCGTCGTTAATGTAGTTAATGAAATTAATAATCCGAGATTTCGCTTCCGGTCAATTTAAATACCGCTTTTTCACTGAAGTGCTTTATGGTACATAGCATTTTTCGTTCCATTTACGGGTGCGTACACATACAAAGCGAGAGGTTTGCCGACACGTGAGCACGCCACGTACAATTGACCATGTGAGAAACATGGAACGCTATGCTGATGACGATTGTGTTGTTGTCTTTCTCGGTCTCCAGCATGGACGATTGCATGATACCCTTTCCCGAAGTTCCGACATATTCTCTCGATTGCTAATATTCCGATCTGACTGTTCGTCTTGATTTTCTGGACGTGAAACGTTTGACCTTCTTACTGGCGGCATGATCAAATTTGTCTTGGAATCGCCGAATCCCACACAAACTTTCATCCCCTATATCATCTTGTCAAAGTTTTGGTTTCGAGACATAAAGTAGCCTGTGGCCTTCCTTGGGCCCAATCGAAACCATCAAGCTCAAAATCTGTAAAAACTAACCATCCTGTCTCGAATTATGCGCGTAAAAACTCAAAACGCTCAACAACTCCTGTTGCCTGTCATAACATTAGATAGATAGATAGATAGATAGATACAAAATTTATTTCGAATAAATCCATGCACATAATAAGCTCATAACATTAAAACATTATTTACATATAAGTAGGTTAAGTATAGATTTAAGAAATAACTTAAATGACATTTTATATTTTGTGTACTTTAAGTATCAAAAATAGTGTCAAATGCCACTTCAATGTGCTTTACAACATAAGATTTTTTTTATGGGTGGGGTGACCCTTTAACAAAAGGTAAATAAATAACAAATATACATATTCACAAAGAAAGATAAAACAAAAAAATACAATACATACAAATTTGAAAAAATAAAAAGATATCAAAAAGAAACTTTAGTTACACCAGAATGTCAGAAAATATGGATTCTAAGCTATCATAATCAAAATCAAAAAGCCAAGCTCTTACGGATTTAACAAACTTTCCAGAAAATGTCAATGACCTTATTGATTGCGGCAGCTTATTAAATAGGCGGTAAGATGAAATCATATAAGAATTACGAAAAGCAGTAGTACGAAAAGCGGGTATAGATACAACATTCGAAAAGTTTCTACGTAAATTATAGTCAGAAATTAGTCTGCAATTAAGATTTCCCGATCTCATGAAAAACGTTTTTAATACTTTGAAACAATACAAATGACGGACTGGAAGAATTCTCATATCACGAAATAATGGATAACAGGGATGTCGACGATGTTTTCGGCATATTTTCCTCAATATGTTTTTCTGTAGAATAAGTATGGGTTGAATTTTATTCATATAAGAACCCCCCCCAGCACGCAATTCCATATTGAAGCTTGGAATGAAAAATGCCATAATAAATAGTTAGCAATAATTTTTGAGAACATATATATTGTAAGTAATAGAAATGTCTAAGAGTATAACGAAAATATTTCCTTAAAGACTCTGTATGATTTGCAAAGCTCATCCTAGAATCAAAAATGAGGCCCAAGTACTTAAACTCATTAACTTTTTCAATTAGAAAACACTTTTCGCTGCAACTCACAGTGCTGCAAAAAGTAGTGGAAGGAAAACCGGAAGGACACGTGCAGCCTGGTAGTTTATATCTTTGACACTCCGGTGAGTGAAAGTAAACATCTACATTTGATTCAACAGAGTAATACATAGATAAACTAAAAAACATAATTTTGGTTTTAGAGCTTATGACTAAGCTGTGCTCAGCGAACCAGATCCTTAATAAATGCAGATCCCAGTTGATATCAGATATCAAATTCAAGACACTCTCAGAGCCATATGAAAAGCCTACATCATCTGCAAAAGCGGTAACTGATCCTCTAAAACATAGATTAAACAGTGAGTTGATATAGATAAGAAATAATATGGGTCCCAACACAGAACCTTGAGGTACTCCCAGATTAAAAAATTGAATTTCGCTCCTGGTTGCGCTAATCTTTACCCTTTGAGATCTATTTGAAAGATAGGACCTAAACCAATCAAGAATGAAGCCACGAAATCCAGCTTTTTCGAGTTTTCTCAACAAGATAATGTGGTTAACCATATCAAACGCCTTCGTGATGTCAACAAATAAACCTGCAGTGAACTTTTTGCCATCAAGGTTAGAAAGAACGTTAGAACAAAACTGTAGAAGTGCAGTGGACTTTCCCTTTTGAAAACCAAATTGCACAGGACTGAAGAACCTAGTCTTATTTAAAAATGATACTATCCTATCCTTCACAATTTTTTCAAAGACTTTACTAAAAACAGGTAGAAGTGATATTGGTCTATAGTTGCTCACATCGTCTGCTGGACCTTTTTTAAACAGTGGAACCACGTCTGCACATTTAAGGTCGTTTGGGAAAACGCCTTGAGATATACTACGGTTAAAAATAACTGCAAGTATCTCAACTACGAAGCAAGCTATACGCTTTACAGTTAAATTTGAAATGCCATCGAAACCGCACGCATTCGAATTTTTTAAAGAACCGATAGCTTTTAAGACTTCAAGACAAGTTATAGGTTCAAAGGCAAAACTATTAGTTTGTAGAGGTTCATCACAGTAACAAGAATTCGAACACACAGTGCAGCTCAATTGGTTTTTCTGTGTTGGAACACTCCTTGCTATTGAAGTATAGTAACAGTTAAAGGCGTTGGCGATGGAAACATCATCAGAAACTTCACAGTTATTAATACGAATTACACTAGGTTTCTTTGCATACGAGGACTTGTTCAGAATATTATTGACTACCTTCCATTCGCTTTTCACATTTCCCTTTGCTAAAATAAATTTATTACGAAAGTAATTGTCACGGCAAATTGGAATTTGTTTTTTCAGTTGAGAACACAGTTTTTTGTAACTTTTTCTCAACTTAAGATTGTTGGGATGCTTACAGACTTTTATTCTAAGCTTGTGCTTGATCTTAATTTTATACATTAGTTCTCTTGTAATCCAAGGTTTTAGTCTATTCATAGATTTTCTCAGAGGCACTGTATAGGTACAATCACTTATGTGCTTACAGAGGGAATCTACGAATAACGTGTAACATACAGAAGCATTACGTTGCAAATAGGCATCATCCCAAAACTCATAGAGAAGGTTGTTCTTGAGTTTTACAAAATCTATTTTTATTGCGTTTTTTGAGGACTTTTCATTCCAATCCTTTTTTTTGTTGGGTAAGTTCACCAACAAACCTGTCATTGAGTGATCAGTGATCTTAAAATCGAATATGCACTTTTCGCAAGAGCTCGAAGAGAAGCTGGAAAAACGCCCATAGATATGATCCAAACATCTTCCCGAGACCATCCTAGTAGGTTCATTAATGTAACATGCTAAGCCATGTGAGGCCAAAAGGGCCAAGTAATTAGAAACGGTATCGCCGCTATCTAGTATGTTGAGGTTGAAGTCCCCTAAGATAATTAAATTACTATCTTTTAAGCTATCTAACAGACAGGAAAATTCTTCAATATAGGCCGAAACATTATACAGATGTAGTCTATATACACATAAAAACACAAATTCGCTATGATTAATTTCAATAGAAACCTTTAGAACGTCAGCAGTAACAAAATCTACACTTATTGCTTCCTTAATTATGATATTCTCTTTAACAAAGCAACCGACACCACCTGCCGTGTAATTCTCATTTGTGTTCGCGAAGAAATTAAAACCAGGCAAATAGTAATCATTTTTTTCAAATTCATATATCCAAATTTCAGACACAAAAACAATATCTGGAATGCTTAAAAAGGAATCAATGTGTGTAGCAACGGACGCAAAATTTTCTCTCAAACTTCTAACATTCTGATGGACAACAAAAATCTTATTATTACAGTATGAACTATTTGTAAAAACATTATTGGAGTTTAAACCATTTAGATCGAGGATAGAAAAGTCATCATCTATATCATTATCAATATTCATTTTGTGAAAAGAACAATCAAATAAAGTAAGCACTAAATAAGTGCAAGATCTTTAAATGATCTGATAGAAATGACTTTTCCACCCTCCATTTTCCTAACAAGTATTTGATTTTCTTTGAACCATACATATTTATAATTCTTTCGCTTTCTTACATCTTTGGTCTGCATGAAGAGAGCCTGCGTGTATTTAGTAAGTGCATCATTTATGTATATGCTGGTTCCCTTGCTGCTGCTGCTGCTGCTGCTGCTGTGGTCGCTGCTGCTGTTTTGGCCATTGTCGCTGATACCAATCACGTTGTAGTTGAGGTTCTTTTTCTTTTTCGTCTTCTCGCTCATTACTCTTTGCTTGATTGAATGGTCTGAGAATCTGACACAGATAATCGAATTATTCGGAGAGCCGTTTTTTCCTTCTTTGCTTCGTAATTTCTTCACATAGCAATTTTCAATTCTATCATCGGCGACATCAATTGACAGAGCATTGTGAAAAATTTGCTTAGCTTTGTCTTTTGCATTTTTGTCATTGACGTTCGGCACTCCAACAATTTCGATACAGTTGCTGAGGAGTTGTTGTTGTTGCCAATTGAGTCTGCTCTCCAGTGAGTCTACTTTCGCCTTCAGCTCAGCATTTTCTGTCCGCAGCTCATTGATTGTTGTTAGGAAACGGTTGTTAGTTTCCTCCAGCTGAGAAAGCTTTAAATAAATCATTTGGAGAGTGAACTCAGTTTCGGTTGTCACATCTTTTTGCATGTCCGAATCAGCTGCTGATGAATGCCCACCGGCATTTACTATGGGAAGTAGGTTAGCATTAGAAGTAGATGGTGCACTCTTCTTAATTGCTCCACACTGCTTGTTGTTGTTGTTAAGCGTAGGCTCAGCCATGCGCTGAGATCTGCGTCTAAGCACTCCACATTTGTCACAGCGAAATTGTTTTCCACTTGATTGGATAAATTCTGCATCTTCAACAGTGAGATTTACACAAGATGTATGGAAAAAACTCAAGCAATCACTACAAGATATTTTGGTGGTACAACTTCTTTCTATTTTTTCAGAACAAAAAGAACACTTCATTTTGCAAAAGTAGGTACTTCAGTGTGAGTTAGTTTACTGTGATGCGCACCCCACGACACTCCACTAACAACTGACTCACTCATACTAATGCAAGGATCCTGAAAAAAGTTGGCAAACAAAAATGATGCATTCAAACACCATCAAACAAATCTAAGTGTCTACTCTATTTCAAAAATCTACTTAATACTTGTGTAACATAGTAAACATAAGCAAACTTATGAGGTGTATTTAATAAATAAGAAATTTAAAAATTGTTGACAACAACAACTTGCTTGGAAAATAATTAAAACTAGTATCGCTTGTGGTCGAAAATCGACCATACCTTTCATAAGTATGTATACTAAAAAACGTACTACAATAATTATTCTCGTTATTTGTTTATGTTTTCTATAAACGAAACGAAAAGAGCGACATCTATAATATATCGAACAAAATACGTAAATGAGCTGCTCCATCGGAAACAGACTCTAATCTAACATAATTTATATTTAAATAGGTACGTTACTATGGTAATATGGTAGCGACAAATAATAAATAATTCCCTAAATAAATTTCTTAATTGCTTAATTTTAGTGGCAGGTAAATTGCATACCTTTTAGGGGTAAATGATTCTCTCCAATAGGTTCTAATCTAAGATGATTAAATACGTTACTATGGAAACATGACGGCGACAAATTGATTGTCATCAAAATCCTTTTATTACCTGTTTTGTATGGGGAAGTCATGACTTAATTTCACCAGTCGTAATGGTGACATATACCCACGATTTTGTGTTTGTGCACATCTATGGCACAGCACATTTCAAATAATATAAGTTTCATTCTCCTCATTTCATATTAAATACCAAAAAAGCGTACGGAAAGCTCGGATGTTCACGTATTAATATAATGATAATTGACAACAACATTTGCTTTTAAAATTAATATTTTTTTTTTTTTGTACTTGAAGTATCACTACTCGATTTCTACCCCGTTTATTTTTTTTCAAAGTGCATTTCCCCATACATGAAGGGCATTCTTAACATAAACTAGGGTAGATAGGTAGGTAGGAGTGGCGGTTTAACTAAAAACCCAAGTAGCACCATGTGCCGTTTTGTTACCACGACTCATTTTACCTGGTTGTTTAAGATTATCAATAGGAGGTTTTAGATCCAGCCTGTGGAATTCAAGAAGGTTATCAATTCCCTAATAGCACTTTTCGAGACCTGTTCAAGGGAGTCGAAGAAGGGTCTACCAAGAGATCTTTGTCTGGCCCTAGCTAGTGCCGGACAAACGCAGAGGTAGTGAGTGAGTGTTTCCTTTTCGGCTGCGTCATTACAGCTACGGCAGTGTGTATTATGTGGGATGCCTAGTCTTAATGCATGTCCCCCTATTGGCCAATGGCCTGTGATTATCGCTGTTATTCTGGCAATATCTTTACGTGATTTGCTTAGGAGGTAGGTAGTTTTTTCCGTGCTGTAGTTTGGCCACATCCTTCTGGATATGATACTGTTCGTTAGCCTCCTCCATCTGAGGTTTGCCTTCGATAGGAATTCTGAGGAGATCTTTGCTTTGGCTGCTCCGAGCGGTATGTGCACCGATTCCGCAAGTGAACAGTGAAGGGCAGAGCCTTGCCTGGCCAGCTCGTCAGCATGTTCGTTTCGTAAACGTTGCTATGACCTGGAACCCAGATCAGGGTGACCTTGAACTGGTCAAGCGAGGCCAGCTCCTTACGGCATTCTAATACTAATTTTGAGGTTATATTGACTGAGGCGATAGCCTTGATGGCATATAATGGCAATAAAAATGTCTATCTTTTGCCTCGGAACTATGTTTGTCTGTAGTTTGATTTGACGACAGGCTTCGCACTGGCCGTATCCGGTAGCCTAAAGGATTTTGCGACGTTAAGAGACTCAGAAAAAAAACCTGCACCTACTCCACAGTCCATTTTTGAACCGTCTGTGTAGATTGTTAAGTTCTAAGTTAAGTCTGATCGCGCTATGTGCTGTGATTAGGGATTTCAATCCCGAAGCTAATTTTCAATCCCGGGATTCCTGGATTTGAAAAAATTAATCCCGGGATCCCGGTATGGACAGTATATTTTTTTTTTTTGGAAAAAAAAGAAATCAAACCAAAAATCGATGCACGGGTGAAAAAGTGCTCTCAAAAATGTAGAAATTAATTAACAGTGCATTATCTTTTTAAGTAAAAAGCAGCGTAACTATTATGCTCTGCTTTTTTATTATTAAAATGAATCAAAATTTAAGAAGATTATTTAAATTAATATAAACTTAATTGCTAGAAACAAAGAAATATTTACACTCCATAAAAAATTTTAAGATGATAATTTTTGATAAAGATAAATAAAAAAATAACTCAATTCAAGGGGTTTACAAAACAAAAAAAAAATAAATTAATTCCAAAGTAAAAAAAAAAAAAAATGAAAAAATGTAAGGGCGTATTTATTCTTGCTCTTGGTCTTCATTCGACCTTTGGAAATAAAAACGCAGGAAAATAAGGCCATCGAGAGTATCATCTCCAAGCCGGCTTCTAAATTTGTTGCCAATATAACTGGCCGCTGATAACGCTCGCTCTGCTTCTACGCTTGTTGGTGGAATGGACAGTAAATACTTATGAACTAAATCTAGATGGTGTCCTCGGGTACCTCCATTTTCAAAGAGATTCAACTCTTTTCTTATGCACGCTGGTAAATCCGATTCTGTTTGTGTTTCTGGTGCAATGGTTTGCATACTTTTTTTAATTTCGGCTTGTAGTTGCTGCCTTAGTGTAAGTTGGATGGGTGGTTTCAATAAATTTGCATTGTTTTCTTCTTCTCCATCACTATTAGAAATGTTTTGGTGTTGGTTAGTAGCAGTAAGTCTCTGAATTAGTGATTTTATCTGTTTTTTTATAGTAGCTTGACTAGTTGACAAGAATACTTCACCAGAATATTGTGTTGATGGATTTTGGAGATAGTTTAGCAAACCAGTTAATTCCGTGCGCCGTCTTTGTTTGATTCTTTCTGACAAAGATATCGTCATTTTTTTTGGCCAAAATTGTATTTTTGCTGGCCAATTGATCGAAACAAAATCTTAATGCTGCATCAGCTGTACACAGATTTGATTCTTGGCGGCAGATTGCTTCAACAGCTTATTTTAATGGAGTAAGAACGTCGACGATTTCACCTGCTAAATCAAAATCAGCATCTTCTATCTGAGCAAAATGGTTGAGATCAATTAAGGCCTTTTGAATGCTTGTTTTCAGAAGGACGAATCGTTCTAGCATAATCAAAAGGCTATTCCACCTAGTCTTGCAATCTAAAAGTAGTGATAGCTCTTTTCCATGTTCAGCTTTAACATATTTTTGGAGAATCTCATCGTTTTGTCGGCGACCTCTTGAAGTACACAACAACTCTGCGAATTTTTTTAATGACTTCATTTATATTTTGCCCGTTTGTGAAATCTGGAACATGTTCGATTGCATTCTGTGGGGAAATCACAACTAAAGCTGCTTCTGAGTCCTCGAAATCCTATATATCATGGGCGTTATTGACTACATCTTCAGTATCCATTGTATCGTTTTCGTCTGTTGACTCATCCAAAGTTGCTTCTTGTTCATTTTCGACTAATGCTTTTTTGTTGTAAAGAACGTCACAAACAGCCAAATGTATACCGTGCTCAAAGCAAATTTGATGTTCAGTGTCAAGCTGCTTTCCCACACTTATCATAACATTTGGTCCATCAGTGACAATCGCGACTATATCTTTTTCAAGAGCAAGGTTGTGAAGGGCGAGACGATCCTTAAGCAGCTTTATACACATTTTCGCGTTCAGTGATCCAGAAACACGAATTAGGCCCAGACTCCAGATTTTATTACGCGAGTGCACATTAATGTTCATGTATCTCTTATTGGCATGGGAGGTCCATTCATCGAATGTCAAGCTAAATCTTTCATCCAACTGCTTTAATTTATTCGTTTCGTAAACGTTGCTATGACCTGGAACCCAGATCAGGGTGACCTTGAACTGGTCAAGCGAGGCCAGCTCCTTACGGCATTCTAATACTAATTTTGAGGTTATATTGACTGAGGCGATAGCCTTGATGGCATATAATGGCAATAAAAATGTCTATCTTTTGCCTCGGAACTATGTTTGTCTGTAGTTTGATTTGACGACAGGCTTCGCACTGGCCGTATCCGGTAGCCTAAAGGATTTTGCGACGTTAAGAGACTCAGAAAAAAAACCTGCACCTACTCCACAGTCCATTTTTGAACCGTCTGTGTAGATTGTTAAGTTCTAAGTTAAGTCTGATCGCGCTATGTGCTGTGATTAGGGATTTCAATCCCGAAGCTAATTTTCAATCCCGGGATTCCTGGATTTGAAAAAATTAATCCCGGGATCCCGGTATGGACAGTATATTTTTTTTTTTTGGAAAAAAAAGAAATCAAACCAAAAATCGATGCACGGGTGAAAAAGTGCTCTCAAAAATGTAGAAATTAATTAACAGTGCATTATCTTTTTAAGTAAAAAGCAGCGTAACTATTATGCTCTGCTTTTTTATTATTAAAATGAATCAAAATTTAAGAAGATTATTTAAATTAATATAAACTTAATTGCTAGAAACAAAGAAATATTTACACTCCATAAAAAATTTTAAGATGATAATTTTTGATAAAGATAAATAAAAAAATAACTCAATTCAAGGGGTTTACAAAACAAAAAAAAAATAAATTAATTCCAAAGTAAAAAAAAAAAAAAATGAAAAAATGTAAGGGCGTATTTATTCTTGCCTTGGTCTTCATTCGACCTTTGGAAATAAAAACGCAGGAAAATAAGGCCATCGAGAGTATCATCTCCAAGCCGGCTTCTAAATTTGTTGCCAATATAACTGGCCGCTGATAACGCTCGCTCTGCTTCTACGCTTGTTGGTGGAATGGACAGTAAATACTTATGAACTAAATCTAGATGGTGTCCTCGGGTACCTCCATTTTCAAAGAGATTCAACTCTTTTCTTATGCACGCTGGTAAATCCGATTCTGTTTGTGTTTCTGGTGCAATGGTTTGCATACTTTTTTTAATTTCGGCTTGTAGTTGCTGCCTTAGTGTAAGTTGGATGGGTGGTTTCAATAAATTTGCATTGTTTTCTTCTTCTCCATCACTATTAGAAATGTTTTGGTGTTGGTTAGTAGCAGTAAGTCTCTGAATTAGTGATTTTATCTGTTTTTTTATAGTAGCTTGACTAGTTGACAAGAATACTTCACCAGAATATTGTGTTGATGGATTTTGGAGATAGTTTAGCAAACCAGTTAATTCCGTGCGCCGTCTTTGTTTGATTCTTTCTGACAAAGATATCGTCATTTTTTTTGGCCAAAATTGTATTTTTGCTGGCCAATTGATCGAAACAAAATCTTAATGCTGCATCAGCTGTACACAGATTTGATTCTTGGCGGCAGATTGCTTCAACAGCTTATTTTAATGGAGTAAGAACGTCGACGATTTCACCTGCTAAATCAAAATCAGCATCTTCTATCTGAGCAAAATGGTTGAGATCAATTAAGGCCTTTTGAATGCTTGTTTTCAGAAGGACGAATCGTTCTAGCATAATCAAAAGGCTATTCCACCTAGTCTTGCAATCTAAAAGTAGTGATAGCTCTTTTCCATGTTCAGCTTTAACATATTTTTGGAGAATCTCATCGTTTTGTCGGCGACCTCTTGAAGTACACAACAACTCTGCGAATTTTTTTAATGACTTCATTTATATTTTGCCCGTTTGTGAAATCTGGAACATGTTCGATTGCATTCTGTGGGGAAATCACAACTAAAGCTGCTTCTGAGTCCTCGAAATCCTATATATCATGGGCGTTATTGACTACATCTTCAGTATCCATTGTATCGTTTTCGTCTGTTGACTCATCCAAAGTTGCTTCTTGTTCATTTTCGACTAATGCTTTTTTGTTGTAAAGAACGTCACAAACAGCCAAATGTATACCGTGCTCAAAGCAAATTTGATGTTCAGTGTCAAGCTGCTTTCCCACACTTATCATAACATTTGGTCCATCAGTGACAATCGCGACTATATCTTTTTCAAGAGCAAGGTTGTGAAGGGCGAGACGATCCTTAAGCAGCTTTATACACATTTTCGCGTTCAGTGATCCAGAAACACGAATTAGGCCCAGACTCCAGATTTTATTACGCGAGTGCACATTAATGTTCATGTATCTCTTATTGGCATGGGAGGTCCATTCATCGAATGTCAAGCTAAATCTTTCATCCAACTGCTTTAATTTATTAATTTCCGTGGTAATTTGGTGTCTTATTTGAAGGCTATAGTCAACTACACGTTTCCGAATTGTCGCTGCCGATTTAGGTATATCGGTATAACCTTTGGAAATCATCAGGTTTTTCAAGTCTACTGATTTAATAAAAGTGACGAACGCCGTCCAAAGCCGTCATACGTGACAAAACTTTATCCAGAGTGTCAGTATCAGTTTTTAAAAAATAATCATCCATTTTCCGTTTAACCGTTGGTCTTGGTCCTGCCGTTTGCTTCTCTCTTGATTGATGACTAGTCGAAGCAATACTTAGTTCAACTCCCACTTTGGATTTATGGATGGCTAATAAGTGAGTGTGTAAGCCTTTAGTTGAACCTCCCAAAGTCTTCAGGACAGCCTTACATTTTTTACACTGTGCACTTTTTCCATCTTTTGATGTGTAAAAATGATGCCAAACTGAAGGTGACGGGTCAGATTCACAATCTTCTTTATGCCTTGTAAAATGAGTTTTACTTGACATTTTTTTAAATCACACAATAATAATAGGGACTAGTAGGTACTTGAATTGAAAACGCTTTCGAGAATACCACAAATACAATACAACACTCCGTTACTCTGGTGTGTATCAACTAAACTCTTTTTTAAATGTCCTTTTCCTTTTATTACTTAGATAAATTTGGGAACTATTGGTTTCCTTGGAAATACAAAAATCTGCAACAATTGGTTTTCTTGGAAATAGGAAAGGTTTTATTGCTTTGTTCCTTGTTCCGGTATGAATTCTTTTATAGTTGGTGCAACAGGTCCGTAGGGACCCAGGGCCTAGCTTCTCGCAACCATTCGTTTTGTGTGAGTTTTTAATTTTTGGAACGAATGGAAGGGATCTACAATTTTATGCCGGTTCCAAACGGGCCGATTGACAAGCTCTTTCATGACAGTTATACTCTCGGATGTTTGTCAGACGTTCGCGAGAGGTGGCGCAGTGAAAAAAACCCTGAGTTGGAATTTGGGTTTTTGCGGGATTCGAACCTGGACCCCTCGCTTAGTAGTCCAACACACTAACCACTAACCACTAGGAATTGAAATTTAATTGAAAGAATGACTACCTAAGCAATTCTCTATGGATCGTAAAATTATATGGGAATGGTATGTGAGAAGGAATAAGGAAATGGTATCTTAACTTTTTTTCAGAATTGACTTTGAAAAACTTGGGAAATTTGTGATGAACAGTTTCAGCACAGAACAAAGAACGAAAGTGCTTCAATTTTATTTTGAAAGTCGACATTCAACTATTCAGATACAAAAAATAATACAAATAAAATATATAAACGCATACCTTGATTTGCGCTTCAACGGCACCAGATCTGTCAAGCACTACCGTAATCTAACCTATTCTAGATGTTTCTTTTCTTTACATTTTCGGAAAACGGCGAGGCAAGGGTTAATTTCGATCACAAAACATTAGTAATCCAAATTTTAAAAATCAAAAATTACTTAGGTATTTCCTTCAGAGACAGAAAGTATCAATCCCGAAAATCCCGGGATTGGTGACTGGCAATCCCGGGATCGTTAAAGAGCAAAAATCGTCCGGGATCCCGGGATTGATTTGCCTAGCTGTGATGCTTGTAATGTGAATTTCTAAACCTAAAGGTAACAGATGCAGAAGGACTGTAAGGGCGTCTGACGGTGTTGTCCTTAGAGCGCCTGTGGTGCCTATGCATGCCGTTCTTTGTACTTTGTTTAGTTTGATTATGTTGTGAGATTTACTTAGAGCCGGCCACCAAACTATTGACCCGTAGGTAAGGATTGGTCGTACGACGGCTGTGTTCATCCAAAGGGTCAGTTTTGGTTGCAGGCCCCAACTTTTACCAAATGTTCTATTGCAGGTGTAGAAAGCAATGCATGCTTTCTTTACCCGATGTTCGATGTTAAGTTTCCAGTTGAGCTTGGGATCCAGGATTACTCCTAGATACCTAGCGCTGGTGGACAACGATAGCTGTTGGCCGTTTAGGCGAGGAAGTGTGAAGTCGGGTATTTTCGTTTTAGTAGTGAAAAGCATCATCGATTCACTTTCACTTTCCGTATACATCGTGGAATCCGCCGGGAGAGACTTCCTTATCGACAGGTATTTTCATTCAAAGTTGGTTCAAAAATCAGCTGCTTTGCATTAAATGGCAGCAGAGATAGGGCAAAGCAATTTAAAATGTATTTTGCAGAAATCAAATCAAAAATAATTTTATAATGTAAGCTTATATTTACGTAGAGTATATTATTTAAAAACGTGGAAAGAGCATCCTACGGCAGTAAAATGCGTGCATATTACATCATGGAACTTTCGGATTCGACGTGAGTTTTCTGAAATGCAATTGTTGTTCAAATTGCTTATAATTATAATTAATTAAACCAACATTTTCATGTTTTCGATGTTCTGAACATACAAACTTTGGAAAATCACAACGAAACCGCACAACAAACGATAGGATACGCAATGACCTACCTGCGTATTTGAAATGTCAAAGTTTGTATGGGGAGTTTCACTTCGATCGTTTTCTACGATGGCCTTAAACGCATTCGGCCTTACCAATAATCAACTTTAGTCTGGCACTTTACGAAAAGACTCCACACTTTCCAAAATCCCTTTACCAATAAACAAATATAGTTTCCAGACTATCGCTAACTGTAGGGTTAAATGTTAGTGTTGAGAAAGCCATGTTTATCTCGGACATTAGCTAAATAAATCCTCCCTTATGTCATTTTGAAGACAAGTGTTGCCCAACCATCCAAAATCACGGTATTAAATTTCGTAATCGGAAAGAATTTAATACGATGTTGTTCAGCCTGAGCGTTTACAATTATTAATTAATTTTAGTAAATTGTGAATGTTTTCTAATTTTATTCATTGCAATACAACAATGCAAATGGTTTTTAAGTCTAAAAATCTCAAATTTGTACAAATGTATGCAAAATATTGAAAAATATTGCTTTTTTGTTTTATTTCTAAACACGTGAAGCATATATTTTTCTCTGTTTTATCTTGTTTAACCGCTAGTTCTTGCTTTTTGATTGGTTTTCCTTTGTAAATAGTTTGCGAGCAACGAAATTAATTTAATATAAGTTTGGGATATTTCCAAGACTTTCTTGACAGTCGTCGCAAACAGAAAAAAAATATCTTCTTACCTAAGTTTGGACGGCTCATAAAAATGTTCAACAATTCTCAGTACCTCAGGCGAATCAGGTAGATATTTTGTTGCATGCAAACCCTATTAAAACTCTTTGCAAAAGGAGTTTGTTTACCGAGAATAAGGATCTCTAATGAGACAATGGGTGGTGTGAAAAGGTTCACTTCGCAGAAAAAATAGTTATAAAAATATAATTATCAGCATTCAGCAAAATACATGCAAAATAAAGGCTCCGTCAAACAGAGCGCGTTTTAACGTCGCGTTTCACCGCCGCGTTTGACAGTTGTGATGTAATATACTGCAATACATATACCCTGTCACACAGAGCGCGTTTTTAACGTCGCGTCAAATTCACCGCGGCGTTGAAACGCGGCGGTGAAACGCGGTGTTGTGAAAAATTACAAATTATTTTTACTGACGCGGCGCGTCATAATGGAAAATGAATTGAATGTGTGCGAAATTACCTATGTCTATGCAATATGGGTGATGAAATGTACAAAAAGGTTGTCGAAGAACGAGAAATATGGTATACAATTTCAATAGAAATGAATGAGGACGGTATGCATACAAATTTTTTTTTTTTGTATTTGCAGATACTACCTATTTAAATATGTAGGTATAGAGGTAACGCAAAATACTGTATTTTCACGATTCATTTCTTCTTCAAAAGGTTGTATTCTCCGACTTCATTTCTGTTTTTGTTAATTTCATGCACCCAAATTCTTTTTCTTTTCCGTGAATTACGTAGCGCAGCAATTAAAAAAAATATTCCGAGCTGCTTCACATTTTGCAAAAAGTGATGACAGCTACGGCAGCTAGAATTCTGTTTGACGTCCTCTAACGCGGCGGTTGGAACGTCGCAGTCAAATAATTTTACCGCCGCGTAAAATAATCTCACCGCGGCGTTAAATACGCGCTCTGTTTGACGAAGCCTTAACAAGTTTATTAACTTCTGGAGAAGTAACATCCTAACAGGTAGTACGAAAATACGTGTGCATAAAAATTGTGTTTTGTATTTTTCAGCTCGAATTTCAACTTTTGTCGGTTTCTGAGTTTCCCGAATTAAGTAACATATAAGCCATACAATTTTTTGTATTTGTTTTCAAACCCGGAAGCGATAAAATTCTTACACGCTTCCTACGTGCGATTGTTATTTATTCTGAAATGAATGAGCCAGCTATTATTTATATTTTCAAAAATATTCACTTGCTAACGACGCAATTGTGATGTTTAGACCTCTAAGAAGTTTTGATTTGCATCGTCAGCCTACGAATAAATGAAACCATTCAAATAAACTGTGCTTTGTTTATTGAATAATTTGAAAGGAATTTTATTACGACACAAATGCACTCATAAGGAAATCGCGAGGTAGTATTAGAAAACAATGGAAAGCGTACCATAAAAGTACTGAAAATTGTGTCCGACCGAACGATAGGGCATTACTGATTTGCATATGATATTTGACAGATCAGCGGATATTTTGTGCATTTCCTATTTTGTGTTTTGTTTTTTGCTTATAATAAGTCTCAAAGAGCATTGGAAAGATATGTGTTGGGCAAAATTAATTGCAATTTTTGTATTCCTTCTTTTAGAATAAAATCCTCCTTGTGAAAGAGACCATTGACCTTGTTTTTCACTAAAACAAATTATGAAATTTGAATTCTGCAATGACAACAAATGTAATAGATTCTAAGAAAGTTGTAGGACTAGTAAATGTGGAGGTCTAATTGTTTATTGGTACCTACCATTTTACAAAAGCTGTACATTTTTACTAAAGCTGACATCTAACTAGTTGTCGACATTAGTGATTGATTATTAGTAAGGCCGATTCACTTTACCGACAGGTGAATCATTCACTTCGAATGTATTCTACGATGCAAAGTGTTGAATTTGAGTGAAACTTTCCCCCCGGCGTATTCCACGATAGGGGTGAATATTTCTATTGTACCACGCAGATGGTTATCTAGAAGTCGCTCGAGGGTCTTCAGAACAAAGGAGGTCAGACTGATTGGCCTGAAATCTTTCGCGATTTCATGCCCGCGTCTACCCGCCTTTGGAATAAAAATGACTCTCACTTTTCTCCAAGAATGGGGAACATGGTTGTTGAGTAAAGAGCTCCTAAAAATCGGTATGAGCCATGAAATCGCTATGTCTTGGCTTTTTTGAAGCATAATAGGCAAAATGCCATCGGGGCCCGGCGATTTGTATAGAGCGAAACTGTTTGTAGCCCAGGAAACTTTTTCCTCTGTGATAATGGATGTTATGTTATCCCAGGCGCTGGGTTGCGAGCTTTGTGAGTTGTTACACCCTGTGCTGTAGTCTTTGCACCCTGGAAAGTGGGTATTCATTAAAAGCTCTAGAGACTCAGTCCACGCTCCATCCGTCTTTCTCAGAAGAGAGGGGTTGGAGATGATCTGTGGATAGAATTTTACTTAGCCTTGCAGAGTCTTTAAGAGTTTCGATAGATTCGCAATAATCTATCCATGACTGTTTCTTAGCCACTCTGATAGATTGTTTGTATAGTTTAAGACAGTCTCGGTAAGGCTGCCAATATTTGCACCTATGACAGATATTGAAAGTCTCCCTAGTCAATTGTCTGAGATTTGAGAGTTCCTTGTTCCACCACGGAGGTAGGGTTTTTTTTTACTGTAATTGACCGGACACGAGACTCTAAAAGCAGTACTAAAGGCTTTTTCGAAGGCCTTTACTTTTGTTTCGAGTTCTGTGTTCGAGGTGATTTTTGGGTTTGCAAATTTATGGAGTTTAGATTTAATGACTTCAGTAAATTTTTCGGGGATTTCGGAAAGGTTTTGGTTTCTCGATATCGAGATCTATATCAAAGAGTATCCAGTTGTGGTCTGAAAAAGATTTCAGATTGGATACTCTCCAATTTTGAACTTTCATGCGAAGTCGTCGGTCTGGCCTGAGGATCGGAAGATTTTGACTTTGGCGTGTCTGATGCCGAAGCGAAGTTTGCAGCCGATCTTCTCGATCAGGTCCGCGCTGTCTTCAGTAATCAGCATCAGAAACGAGAGGGTGTTGTTGTGTGGTTCCTCTGCCTTGATGACTTTCCAGTCGTCCATGGGAACCGTCGGGTTGTGGAGCTTAAGGCAGTTGATAAGCTTATCACTGTCAATGGTCATGTTAGGGAGCCAGATGCGTATTCTAGGTCTTCTCGGAATCTCCCTGGCTAGGATCACCTTGAGTCTCAAGCCGTCCCAAGCGTCACGTATCTCGTGAACGCAGCCAACTAGAAATTCCTTCGAGAACCTGTCTTCGCATTTGATGACCCTGTACCCTCTTACGACATCGGCTGAGTCAAAGCAGGGAAGTGGTCCGCCTTGGTTGTTGGTGAGAAAGTTGTTGACCATCTCGGACAGCTTATTTTCAACAGCGCCCCATGCGTCGCTCACTGTCTTACCGCCGGTAAACAACTCATCTACCAGTGCGAATTGTAGGTCGTCTCTAACAACCTCACTGACAGTTTGTGCCGATTGGATCGCTGATGTTGATGGAGCGTTTTGACGGTTGGTGGACAGCCTGGCTACCTTAATCCTCTTAGAGTCAGTCTTGACCACCTCAAGACAGCGGTTCCGCTTTGTGGCCTCCGTTTTACGCGCTTGTGGTTACGGCTGTGTATCTTTGCGGAAGTCGACGTACTCATCAACAATCCGTTGGCATTTCTCTTTATCAGCCAGGTCCCGCGGAGAAACCGTACCGGTCTCCTCGTTCTTGGTAATCTTACCCAGAATGAAAATGGCTCTCTTGTACGCGCTTTTCCGACGGTTACCGGCTGATTTGTGGCTAGTTTCGCGTCTTTGGGCACTGGTGCTAGTGTCCTGCTCGGTGGATGAAGAGGATGTGGATGGTTTTGGGAGCGCTGCCAGAGTGGAACTCCTCTCCAAGGTGTTTGCTGCCCACTACTGTCTCCTGGCTGGAGGCTAGTAGGTCATCTTCGGATGACGTGCTTAGTTTTGTTTTGTTTTCTTCTTTTTTTTTTTTGTTCATTTTTGTTTTGGATTTTGGTCCCACTAGTAAAACGGAAAAGATATTCGTCCCGGCAGAGCCGTTGTACCGGGATAAGGCATTTGTTACGACAGACCTCGACCGTGCATCTGAAGGAGCTCGTAAGTGACTGGTTTGACCCCCAGCCTTGCATTCTTCGGCACGGATTTGTGCGTAAAAGCGCTCGCACCACCACTGAAATCAGTGCCTTGATTTTGTGCGGTTTTTGAGGCGATGTCGCTAGGGAACGTTCCGAATCGGATTTGAGTGTGTGAGTGAGCCGAGCGCTGTGACCAACGTGACCGTAGTGCAATAATTTGGCACTTTTTCGAGGACCCTCATACTATTTGTTGCTACTTTTTCCCTTTTTTTAGTATGAAAATTCACTTTGGGAATTTTAGAAACGCTGTGATTTCCAAATGAATTTCTATAAAATATAACGGTGCTGTCTATCAGAACACGATTATAGTGTTAGGAGAGCCAACAATTGTTAAATATTGTGCGAAAATTCTTAAATTGCAGAGTAGCTTTAGAAATGACAATTTTTTCTTTCACCGCTCTTGTTTTTTGTTGCTTTTCACAATTTCGCAACGATCTCAGGGATTGTTAGAGAAAGGTTATAAATTTTGGTTTTAGTTTCACAATACAATATAGACTGTAAAAACATCACTCTCTCACAACGTTTATTTTATAAATAAACCCAAAACAACCAAATAACATTAGAATTAGATGTCTTTAAGGTTGTTCTGCGGGTAAGCTAGACAGTACTTTAGATGCAATTCGTTTTCAAATGACAAATTTTAAAATGAAAACCTTTTAGCTTTGATTTTTATTTATAAATATATAAAAAATTAATTGAATTTTGTTTATAAATTATATCAACTCATTTTTATATCTACTTAAAATCTCTTTCAATTTAGTTTTGTGAGCCTTTTTCTGACGCTGTTACATAAATTCAGTATTTTCTCCTAATATTTAACAAGTATTAGCCGGCTTTACACTATTTACGCTTTATTTTTTTAAACATATTCATTTTGAAATCACATTTTTTGAAAACTTTTTGAAGTACTATTCACATGAGCGCGAATTGCGAACAAATGAATTTAATTGTATTTATGAATTGAAAATTGATTTTTATACTATTTACCATCAAAGCATTAAATTTAATAAATCTTAAATCTAAAAAAAAATCCGACTCTCAATCGATTTAAATAGCTCAATTTACAATTATTACAGCAATTGAAAATTCTTGCAGCGAATTGTCACAATCCACATAAAACATTCGCGGATCCACAAACCTACGAATGAAAAAATTCTATCGCATTTAACATTAAACAATGATTGAAGTGATTGAAGTGTAAAAAAATTCGCTTGTTCGTAGTTCGTTCGCCATTGGCTCTCATGCGAATAGTCCTAAAATGTGAGTTTTCCAAATAATAAAAAGGAACAAGGGAACAACAAATTGTATTAGTGTCCTCGAAAAAGGTACCAAATTGTCGCACAACGGTCACGCTGTTGTCATTTCTTCTCATCCGACATCCTTCTCGCTACCTAAAAAGGTCGCGTGTGGGAAAGCTCGCCTGGAATTTGCAGGAACAAAGCGATATAAGAACATGAAAAATTGGAAGTTGTCAGTTCGCGACATCACTCACACATTTATAGAATCCGCCTATACGTGAACCCTTTCCGACACCGCCATTGCGGAAAAAACCGCACAAAATCAAGGCACTAAGATCTGAAAAGATTTCTGGTGGTCCCAATGGAAAACAGTTCCTGTGCCTTGATTTTGTGCGGTTTTTGAGGCGATGTCGCTAGGGAACGTTCCGAATCGGATTTGAGTGTGTGAGTGAGGCCGCGCGCTGTGACCAACGTGACCGTAGTGCAATAATTTGGCACTTTTTCGAGGACCCTCATACTATTTGTTGCTACTTTTTCCCTTTTTTTAGTATGAAAATTCACTTTCGGAATTTTAGAAACGCTGTGATTTCCCAATGAATTTCTATAAAATATAACGGTGCTGTCTATCAGAACACGATTATAGTGTTAGGAGTGCCAACAATTGTTAAATATTGTGCGAAAATTCTTAAAGTAGCTTTAGAAATGACACTTTTTTCTTTCACCGCTCTTTTTTTTTTTGTTGCTTTTCACAATTTCGCAACGATCTCCCTGATTGTTAGAGAAAGGTTATAAATTTTGGTTTTAGTTTCACAATACAATATAGACTGTAAAAAGATAACTCTCTCACAACGTTTCTTTTATAAATAAACCCAAAACAACCAAATAACATTAGAATTAGATATCTTTAAGGTTGTTCTGCGGGTAAGCTAGACAGTACTTTAGATGCAATTCGTTTTCAAATGACAAATTTTAAAATGAAAACCTTTTAGCTTTGATTTTTATTTATATATATAAAAAATTAATTGAATTTTGTTTATAAATTATATCAACTCATTTTTATATCTACTTTTAAGATCTCTTTCAATTTAGTTTTAAAAAGTCAATAAAAAAGGGGCGATGAAAGAAAAGTGTGCCTTTTTCTGACGCTGTTACATAAATTTAGTATTTTCTCCCAATGTTTAACAAGTATCAGCCGGCTTTACACTATTTACGCGTTATTTTTTTAAACATAATTCATTTTGAAATCACAGTTTTTGAAAACTTTTTTTAAGTACTATTCAATTGCGAACAAATGAATTTAATTGTATTTATGAATTGAAAATTGATTTGTATACTATTTACCACCAAAGCCTTATATTAAATTAATCTTAAGTCTAACTAAAAAAAAATCGGACTCTCAATCGATTTAAATAGCTCAATTTACAATTATTACAGCAATTGAAAATTCTTGCAGCGAATTGTCACACTTTATTCACAATCCACATAAAACATTCGCGGATCCACAAACCCACGAATGAAAAAATTCTATCGCATTTAACATTAAACAATGATTGAAGAGATTGAAGTGTAAAAAAATTCGCTTGTTCGTAGTTCGTTCGCCATTGGCTCTCATGCGAATAGTCCTAAAATGTGAATTTTCCAAATAATAAAAAGGAACAAAGGAACAACAAATTGTATTAGTGTCCTCGAAAAAGGTACCAAATTGTCGCACAACGGTCACGCTGTTGTCATTTCTTCCCATCCGACATCCTTCTCGCTACCTAAAAAGGTCGCGTGTGGGAAAGCTCGCCTGGAATTTGCAGGAACAAAGCGATATAAGAACAGGAAAAATTGGAAGTTGTCAGTTCGCGACATCACTCACACATTTATAGAATCCGCCTATACGTGAACCCTTTCCGACACCGCCATTGCGGAAAAAACCGCACAAAATCAAGGCACAGGTACCCCTATCCTATGGTCAAAGAGCATGTGAAAAGAAATAAACTATTGAGAAGTTAAAAATTCTATGCCTCAGCTAACTCCGTCTTGACATCGCACAAGACAACTGTGGTAGTTATTACCAGCCGGCACCCACGTGGAGGGTTTGGATGAGGATTTTTGCCGGCCTTACATAAGCTAAGTATAAATAGACCGTTACACCCAGTCTCCACGAGACAGAAATTCAGACAAGACTTCCGTCACGACAACAATCTGGCTCGTGTAGACCGAAATCTAGACTTTTCAGTCAGACTTTTTGTCCTGCCATCTCTGCGGACAGATCTTCTAACTGAAATTTGGTATATGAAGTTTAGACCAGCATTTGACAGCAAAAAATCATTTTGTTTTGGTTACTCCAGGGAATACAAGTGCGCGGATACAATTATGGCTGATTTTCGCCTATCGCAAAGTGATACCATAAATTTAATAAATATGTATCAAGAAAGTGAGCAATAATTGTGGAATTACAAAAGCCCGATTTATAAAAGGGTCGACTTAAAAAAAAAAGCCTGGGAAGAGATTTGGAGTTTTTCTTTTTCAGAAATTTTTAACTGTAAACAAACGCATTGCATTGGGTGGATCTATTTCTGTTATTTTTTTATGTATACATGTTTGGAAATCATTTGGGAAGCCTGCGCATATTGCATTCACACGAATATCAACAAAAAAAGAGGAAGTGATGTTTTCATCAGAGACAATATTGTATTGTCTCTGGTTTTCATGTTGAAATAAACACACGAAAATCTTAGTGCGAAGCTGAAGAAGCGAGCGGCACCCTCCCTTGTTTCTTCGTTGATGCCTTCTAATGAAATGAAATGTCATAACAGGATTTGCCCACCCAAAGCAATTGCAAATATGGCGGAGTAGAGGTCTGACATAAAAGTCTGACAGAATTCTGACTCGTGGAGACGAGGTGTCAGCTCAGCCAATTTAAGAGAGTTTGCCTACAAGCTGTTTTCAGTGTTTCTATGTGCGAAAGTATGCGTGCCATGTTAAAGTCAATTAGACGCACGCATACACTTGCACATAGCAACCTGACAGAGGACTGACACTTCATTCTGTGGTGACATTGGGAAAAATTCAAATAATTCAAATTGGCAGTTATCGGGACGTGATAAGAAAATGGTGGGTCTGGTGTGGTGAATTCAGTACCTACATTATATTTCATTAAAACGAATATATCAGGCCTGTTTTTTTGAGCTTCGATCTCAGCAAAGCAAAGTAAATTAGGATTTTGAGCACACAATTACAATAACTGCGCTAGACTTGACACTTCGAGACTCGCAATAGTTGTTGTAATTGCGTGCTGATAATTGTACTTTACTGAGATCGAAGCTAAAAAAAACATGGCTATTGTTAGGATTTTCTTATTTTACCCAGATATAGAGGGTGATTTTTTAGCTGGTTTGGTTTTGGCAACACTGGTTTTGACAGCTGACGTGTGTTTAGTACCTTATGTCACTGTCAAACAGCTTCAGTTTGGTTTGCAATTTAACCATGGATCGTCTTACAAATGAACAACGCTTGCAAATTATTGAATTTTACTATAAAAATTCGTGCTCGGTTCGAAATGTTCATCGCGCGCTTTTTTATCGAAAAATTGTGTTCAGCGATGAGGCTCATTTTTGGTTGAATGGGTACGTAAATAAGCAAAATTGCCGCATTTGGAGTGAAGATCAGCCAGAAGCATTGCAACAGCTACCAATGCATCCCGAAAAAGCCACTGTTTGGTGCGGTTTATGGGCCGGCGGCATTATTGGGCCATATTTCTTCAAAGATGATGCGAATCGCAGCGTTACTGTCAATGGTGAACGCTACCGAGCGATGATAACAAACTTTTTTTTGCCCGAAATGGAAGTTCTTGACTTGCATGATATGTGGTTTCAACAAGACGGTGCCACATGCCACACAGCACGCGAAACAATGGCGCAATTGCGAGGCGAGTTTGGTGAACAGTTAATTTCACGTTTCGGGCCGGTCAATTGGCCGCCTAGATCGTGCGATTTGACACCATTAGATTATTTTTTGTAGGGGTATGTCAAGGCTAATGTGTATAGGGACAAGCCCGCTTCGATTGACGCACTGGAAGCCAACATCCATGCATTAATTCGTGAGATACCGGCCGATATGTGTGAAAGAGTATGCCAAAATTGGACTCAGCGGATGGGCTACCTGAGACGCAGCCGCGGTCAACATTTGCATGAAATTATCTTTAAACATTAAATTGCAAGGTTCAAACTATCGATTCAAATAAATATTTCATTCATTTTCTCGAATTTTTTGTGTTTTTTTTTTAAAAAAAAGTTCTAAACCTCTTAAAAAATCACCCGTTAGTATGAGATGCTTACATTGTGGTTGTTGATTGATTTTCAACTACAAATTGGTTGGTAATCAGAATTTCTAAAAATTTATTTCATATACATATTGCCCTATTATTTGTTGAGGGCTATGAAGGCTGAAAATTATTTTGGAAGGCAACATTTCGAAAAGTAATGATACTATATTGCTGCATTTACACGGTCACACATTCCTATCACGGAAAATTAAAGGGACGCTAAATACTAAATAGCAGTGTGACTGAGAGGGACAGCATCACCTAACACGCAAAAAAACGTGACACGTATTTAAGTCGGCCATCTTTTTTACGTGATAGGAATTATAGGAAAGCTCCGTATGTTGATATTTTTATAGCGATGGTTAAAGAAATTCCGCGTTCCTATAAAACAATATGGCTTCCGGAAATGATGAACGGACAATTATTTATTTTTTTCGTGTAATTGATTGATGAACTGTTGGTTTAATTTACTGAAACTAATTACCACTCTCATTTCAAGTGTTTCAAATCAGAAATAGAAATGTTTTCAAGCAATTGCAGAAATATTGGTGGGCGGAACCTGTATCTATTTCCGTTTTACTTACTTACTTACTTAAGGTGGCGCTACAGTCCGGGGTGGACCTGGGCCTCAACCAACAAGCGTCTCCAGCCAGCACGATCTTTGGCCAGCTGTCTGTCAGTTTCGCACGCTAAGTTGGTTAAGGTCCCTTTCCACTTGCGTGCGCCAAATGAGTCGCGGTCTTCCTCTACTGCGCCGTCCCTCGGGTGTGGATTCGAAGATCTTCCGGGCCGGAGCATTCGTGTCCATTCGCTCTACATGACCCAGCCACCTCAGTCGTTGGACCTTCACTCTTCTTACTAGGTCGATGTCGCTGTACAGCCCGTACAGTTCGTCGTTAAATCTCTTTCTCCATTCACCGTCAATGCAGACGGGACCAAAAATAACACGAAGAATTTTTCTCTCGAAACAACCGAGAGTTACCTCATCCGCTTTTGATAGTGTCCATGCCTCTGCACCATATAGCAGGACTGGGATGATTAAGGTCTTATAGAGGGTCACTTTAGTTGTTCGAGAGAAGGCTTTGCTACTCAATTGCTTTCTTAGCCCAAAGAAACAGTGATTTGGCAAGAGTTATTCTTCGTTTAATCTCAGCGCTGGTGTCATTGTCTGAGTTCATAGCGGAGCCTAGGTAGACAAAGTCCTTTACCACCTCAAAGTTATATCTGTCTATTGAGATATTCTGACCAAGACGTCGGTGTTGGGTGTCCTTTCTTGATGACAGCATATACTTTGTCTTGCCCTCATTGACCGCCAAACCCATTTTCGCCGCTTCCGTCTCAATACTCACGAACGCGCCAGTGACATCACGCTGTGTTCTGCCGATTATGTCGATGTCGTCGGCATAGGCGAGTAGGTGGACGGACCTTTGAAAGATAGTGCCTTTGGTGTTAGCGTTTGAGTTTTGCACTATTCTTTCAAGAATGATGTTGAAGAAGTCACATGACAGCGCATCGCCTTGTCTAAATCCTTTTTTGACATTTTAAACAACAGAAAAGTTTATTAACAATGAGGATTTCCTCAGATTAAAATATATACATTTATCAAATTTGCAAAAACGTGTTTCGGCATGTGTACAAATGTGACAATCAATTACAATCGAACGAACGTCGTCAGTCGT
Source organism: Cheilosia vernalis (assembly GCA_949126925.1). Taxonomy (NCBI): domain Eukaryota; kingdom Metazoa; phylum Arthropoda; class Insecta; order Diptera; family Syrphidae; genus Cheilosia; species Cheilosia vernalis. Next base: position 52,260,263 of record OX421358.1, read on the forward strand.
CAAGCTGGTATCACACCTTCGTACATTGTAGGTTGAAAGCACAGATGGCGCTTTAACTAAAGCTTACAACATCGAAGGTTACGGTGAGTTCTTTACCAACCTTGATGGAGCAGCATGCATTCTCCATTGTCATCCTGCACAAACGGACGAGTTTGGCAGGGATGCCAAAACTAGACATTGCTCTGTATAGCTCGTCTCTATAATTGCTGTCATAGGCGGCCTTAAAATCGATGAAAAGATGGTGGGTATCGATTTGGACTTCTTGGGTTTTCTCCAAGATCTGACGCAGTGTGAATATTTGGTCGACGGTAGACTTTCCTGGCCTGAAGCCACACTGATAAGGACCAATCAGGTTGTTGACGAAAGGTTTCAGGCGTTCACATAACACGGCAGATAAGATCTTGTAGGCGATATTAAGAAGACTGATACCTCTGTAGTTGGCGCAATTCAGAGGGTCTCCTTTCTTGAGGATCGGGCAAACAATGCTGAGGTTCCACTCATCGGGCATACTTTCCTCCGACCATATTTTACAGATGAGTTGGTGAATGCTCTTAACCAAGTCATCGCCTGCCGCTTTGAATAGCTCGGCCGTTAGGCCATCTGCTCCAGCGGCTTTGTTGGACTTAAGCTTATATATGGCTATCTTCACTTCGTCCACGTCGGGTGGACGGAATTGTTGGTCTTCATCGTCCAGGTTGAATGGTTAAATCTGCCTGACAGCGGTATTTAGTTTGTCATCGCCATTAAACAGTCAGCAGAAGTAGTTCTTCCATATCCTCAGCATCGACTGCGATTCTACTATGATGTTCCCTTGTTCGTCCTTGCAGGCTTCGGTTCGGGCTCTGTAGCCTTGGCAGGTTCTTTTTACCCTCTGGTAAAACTTCCGAACTTCATTCCTGCTGTATCATCTCTCTATTTCCTCGATCGCGCGCTTCTCGTGCTCTTTCTTTTTTCTCCTGAGAAGCCGGTGTTCGTCTCTTCTCTTCTGCGCGTAGAGCTCACGAGCAGCTCTGGTCCTTTTTTGCAGCGTCGCTTTGTATGCCTCTTGCTTCGCTGCATGTGCTCGCCGGCACTCGTCGTCGAACCAGGGGTTTCGTTGTGGTGGTCGAGTGAAACCAAGCACATCAGAGGCGGCGTCTCTGATGGCTTTTTGGCAATTTTGCCACTGGTCTTCAATACTTGATGCTGGCTGCGTAGAACCTCTTGAGAGATTGAGAGAGACTTGCTATGACAACATTTCGCCCCGCCGCGAAGTCGATCAACCTAAATCCGTTATCGGAGGTGGTGTCGTGCAGGCTGCACCTTCCGACGGTACTACCAAAGATGCCCTCTCTTCCTACCTTTGCATTAAAATCACCCAGGACGGTACTTGATCTCGAAGTCGTACTGCTGTTATTCTATGGCCCACCTTGCCAACCGGCCGGACGGGTTTTCGAGGGAGTGGAGCCATTTCAGGGAGTGATGGTCGGTGATTACCCTGAAATGGTAGCCCTCCAGCTATGGCCGCATTTTCCGGATTCCCCATAATAATATGGCCAAACATTACTTTTCGGTCACGGCGTACTTTTGCTCTAATGTGTTCGGAGTGCGGCTGGCGTAAGCGATGACCTGCTCCTTCCCATTTGGTGTCTGGGACAACACTACGCCCAAGTCATCTTGGCTGGCGTCGGTTTGCAATGTAAAAGGTTGGCTGAATTCGGGGCACGTTAAAATTGGGGAGTCAGTGAGTTTCGATTTTAGTTGGTTGAAAGCATTCTCATGCTCCTGACCCCACATCCATCGGTTCCCCTTCTTTAAGAGGGCGGTTAACGGTGCTGCAAGGGGGAGAAATCTTTTATGAAGCGACGGTACCAGGATGTGATGCCTAGGATGCGGCGTAGTTCTCGGATGTTGCGTGGGGGTGGAGGTCATTGATGGCCGCGATCTTGTCGGGGTCTGTGTGGATGCCCTGGTCGCTGATTACATGTCCTAAATATTTTGACTTCTTTCGGCGAAATTCGCATTTGTCGCGGTTTATCTGTAGGTTGGCTCTGCGCAGTCTGGCGAATACTTCTCGCAGATTTCGTAGGTGTTCGTCGAAGGTGGTGCCGACGATGATGATGTCGTCCAGGTAGGCGAATGCGTGGGGTTCCATATCGGGTCCAATAATACCGTCTAGCGCTCGTTGGAACGTTGCGGGGGCGGAGTAGAGGCCAAATGGCATGACCTTCCACTGAAACAGTCCCCTACCTGGGACTGTAAAGGCGGTATACGGTCGGGAGGTCTCGTTGATGGGGATCTGCCAATATCCCTGTTTGAGATCGAGCGTGGAGATGAACTGCGCTCCTCTGAGCTTGTCCAAGATGGAATTTATCTGTGGCAGCGGGTAGGCGTCCTTAACGGAGATTTCGTTGAGCTGTCTGAAATCCACACATAGTCTCCATGCCCCGGATTTTTTCATTACGAGGACGACGGGCGAGCTGTATGGACTGCAGGATGGCTCGATTTTGTCATTAATGATCTGCTGCATGGCCGGGTTACGCGGGTAGTAGCGTTGCTTAAACGGTTGGTCCGTGGTAAGCCGAATTCGGTGCTTCGTAATGTTGGTGGGGCCAACTAATCCTTGGAACTTCGGGATTTCTTCTTCTAAGAATTTCGCCAGACCTTGTTGTTCGCTCCAGCTTAGGTCCCCCTCCTTCAGTAAGGCACATGTGATGATGGCAGGGTTGGTGCCTGCTACTTCTTGGTAGACCAGTTTTTGGCCCCCAGGGTCATCTCGAACTTGGCCCTATTGAGTAGGGCCATCCTGAAGATTGCACCCTCGGACAATGCTTTCATGTACGTGAGTTCGCTGGTAAGGGTTTGGGTACCCAACTGTAGCGTTAATGTATAATGCTCTCTGTTCGTGGTAGTTCGTCTCATTTTCGGGCCAAGAAAAGACTTAGATGCTCCAGTGTCTGCGAGGCAATGGAACGTCACGGTTGAAATGCATCGTTACGGCATGTAAACTTAATAAAAATACAAAAACTCACCAAAACACGAAGAATATTGGATTTAAAATAATTCGTTAAATTGAATTGAATTGAATTGGATTGAAACAATAACAGGTATGTTCGATTTTATTTTGTGTGGATTTGCGATGACAGATACGTAATTAATATTTAAACACGTATAAATCATGTAATTAGTAATCACGAAAATGTATGGTAAATCACGTAATTTATGAGATGATTTACCTAAATCAAGTCGATTTAGCTAAATCACGTTGGTGGGAACATGGTTTAAAGAGTAAACAGTGAATTAAGTGATTGGTTTGAATTGTTAAAGAATTGTTTTAAGTGATATTGTTTTGGTACTTAATAAGTGAATTATTAAAATATTCGATAAAAGTGTAATAAAACTGATTTTATTAAAATACCAAAGGGTTTAAAATTCTTGATGCCGTAAATATCATCAAGAAGGAGAAGCAAAAAACGTCTCAAGATAAGGGCATCCTGGTAAGGCGTGTACTTCAGCTCTTTATGCTTACCTTCGATAGGTCTGATAATATCGAAGATATCTACCGAATTAAAACTATAGTTAACATTGTGGTAAAAATCGAGCCCATACGCAGAAATTTTAAAACGATTCCACTGTGCAAACGTTGCTAAGAATTCAATCATAAGCAATTGTATTGCAAAAAAGAGCCGCGATGTGTAAAATGCGCCGGAAGTTATTTCTCCTAAGACTGTGGAATAAACAATCCTCCGCTAGCTGTGCTAATTGTAAGGAAAAGCACCATGTCAATTATAGAGGTTGTGAAGTAGCTAAGGTGTTGCAAAAACGGAGAGATGTGCTCCTCAAAACGCAAAATAGAAAAACAAAGCCGCTTACCAAGACAAAGCGTAGGACCGCCCAGGAGGTAGTAGGCAATATAAAACCTCCGGTTCAAAAGCGTGACAATGTCAGAGAAAGAGAGATTAAAAATATACACTTGGAATGCAAACGTACTTTTACAAAAACTCGGCGAATTGGAAATTTTCATACGCGAGAAAGATATTGACATTTGCCTGATTTCTGAAACTCACGTGAAAAAGGGATCGAATTTAAAAATAAAAGGCTATAATGATTTCCACGCTTGTCACCCATCGGGAAACGCCAGAGGTGGATCATCATTGCTTATTAAAGGCGGCATTTAACAATACGAAGACCTGAAGATAGAGCTTGATTCGAGTTAAAAATAGTCAGCGTACTTTTAGAATTTAATCTGTCTACTGTACACCGCGTTCCGTGCTTGAAAAAGTGATTATACTAACCTGCTTAAATCGCTCAAACCAAATTTCATTATTGGCGGCGATTTTAATGCGAAGCACACGTTCTGGCGCTCCAGATACATCTTGCGGAAGCGGACGTTTTTGCCGCTCATCTAGAGAAACCTTTAAACCGTAAGATGGCCAAGCGATCTACGACAATACTAATAGGACGGAATTACAATCTGATGATTCAACACTCACAAGTACAACGCAAAGGGAACTAAAACGTGAAATCGAAGCTCCTGAATCATGATTATGATTTGATCACCGGAGAAGTTCTCAAAGCTCTACCAAGGAAAGCATTAATTAAGCTTCTTCATATTATAAATGCTGCGCTCAGACTAAAACACGTGCCGAGTCAATGGAAAGTCGCGGAGGTCATAATGGTTTTAAAACCAGGAAAACCGCCAAATGAAGTAAAATCGTATAGACCAATTTCCCTTCTTCCAGTCATATCTAAAGACTTCGAGAGAATATTGCTAAGGCGCCTACAACCGGTTATTGAAGACAGTAATCTTATCCCTGACCACCAGTTTGGGTTCAGAACCAAGCATTCGGCGATTGGCCAAGTACATAATAATCGTAATCGAGAAAGCATTTGAAGAAAAAAAGATTTGCTCAAGTGTATTTCTTGACGTCTCACAAGCCTTTGATAAGGTGTGGCACGACGGCTTGAAATTTAAATTACGACAAGTTCTCCCCGCAAGCCTATATGATATTCTAGACTCATATCTCGGGAATAGACTCTTCCGTGATAGAAATGGAAACGAATACTAGGAGCTTAAAGAAATTTCGGCCGGTGTACCGCAAGGAAGCGTCCTTGGGCAGGTTCTCTATTTGTTATATACTCGCGATATACCAAGGGAAGATAGCACTACACTTGCTACTTTCGCCGACGACACAGCTATCCTAGCAGTAGGTAATTCAATCGAAGAAACTACTACAAAACTGCAAACCGCTGTGAATAAGGTAAATGAATGGACAAGGAACTGGCGGATCGCCTTCAACGAAACTAAATCTGTTCACGTGAATTTCACTTATAAGAAAACTAATGACTTGCCAATTTTTCTAAACTTGGCCCGAATACCCTTTGCAAACGAGGCCAAATACCTGAGAATGACACTCGACGCAAAGCTGAAATGGAATTCCCACGTGAAAATGAAACGTAAAGAACTCGATATCAAATATAGAGAAATGTACTGGTTACTCGGAAAACATTCCCAGCTCAGTATTGAGAACAAACTGCTTTTATACAAGCAAGTGCTAAAGCCGGAGTAGACCTACTGTATACATCTTTGGGGTTGTACCAAGAAAACAAATGCCAATATTCTACAAACTTATCAAAATAAAGTGCTTAGAGAAATTGTACAAGCACCATGGTATATTAGAAACGACGATATCCATAGGGATCTCGGAATTCCAACCATCGAAGCTGACTATAATCTTCGCGAGAAAGCATAGAAACCGACTAATCGGACATATCAACAATACAGTCCGACAAATCTCGGACGAGAGCAATTTATTGCGCCGACTACAAAGATCGAAACCGTTCGACTTGGCAAGATATAAGATTTTAAGAAACATTCAGCCGGATTGCGATAAATAGTGGATAAAGAAAACATGAGCCGTTCAACTTTAAATTTAGTATTATTATTCTGATTAACTTAATTAGGAGAAAATAGACCGAGTCAATTGTGCGCAAATTAGCAACAGAACTCTTGTTGGTTTGTGAACAGTTAAAAATTCAGTATTGTATGTATGTGTAATTATTAAGTACATGTTGTATATACATAAGTATTTAAGAGAATATGAAACAGTATGTGTAGCAAAGATTTTTGACATCCTCCCGCCAGCAAGATTTATGTTTACTTTGCTATCTCCAAAGGATACAAGATTTGTATCGGTCGTCTTAGTATGGATCCACTAGCCAAACGTATTTCGCATGCTCGAATATTGCCGTCTCTACCAGGAAAGCACTTCTGGATTACCGCAAGATGCCAAAGCGTTTTTGGCAGCGATGAATCTTCCAATAGCACAACATCTCCGACCCGTACACTGGAACTCAAAGGATTTCGGACGTGTGCAGAATGTATTCCTTATACCATCGCTTCTTGAAAATAGTCAAAAACCGCAGTTGTAAAAAATGTTTCCGAGCAAGGCGAAAGAAAAGAAGAACCTTTAACAATTCAATGGATGGTTTATTCAAATGCAAAATTATGACTACTACTTGTCACTTCAAAACAGGTATTTATATAAGTTTAAGTAACGGCAAAATGAAAGACAAATGCGATAAAGAGATAAGCATAGACATTTTAAGAGCGCCAAGTGTTATATAGCTTAGCTAGGTGTTAATTTTCAACATCCTGCGGCCCGGGGAGGACTCGCTAGCTCCAAGGGATATAGGAGCTGCACTGGTCTTCGCATCAAACGCCTATCGGGAAGCCTCACCTCACATGCTCGAACCTTACCGTCTCGGCCTTCGTATGTTTGCTCCACCATTACCATCTGCCAGTGTACTCGCGGCTTCGAACTGTCATACAAAAGAACTACGTCTCCTGTCTTAAGCTGCATAGATTTCTTTGGATCGGAAGAATGAAAAGACCTTAGTTGCTGCATATACTCGATTCGCCATCTTACTGCCATCTTTGAAAAATACTTCATGCGATGTCGCCACAATTCCCTTAGACTCGAACTATCGAGTGCCTCAACCTGAGTTTGGTCCTTACTGGATGGGCACATTTGCAGGAACTTCGCGGGTGTAAGGGGCGTCGATCCCAGCGGATCCTCAGAAATAAATGTCAGGGGCCTTTCATTCACCAAATCTTCGGCCTCTGTCAGCAAGGTGCTCACCTGCTCAAAATTAAGTTTAGCCTTACCTATGACCATCTTTAAAATGTTTTTGATCGTCCGTATCATCCGCTCCCAAAACCCCCCCCCACCAGGGCGCTCTCTTGTAAAATATCTTGTACACCTCTCAGCTCAAAGGATGCCCGGCGGAACGATTTTGCATTGTCAGAGTAAATAGCGGATGGAGTACCACGTCTCGATATAAAACGTCTTAACGCCATGACGCAACTGTTCGTCGACATGCTCGTAGTCAGCTCAAGATGGACAGCTCTGACTGCTGCACAGGTAAAAAGCAGCAAGTATGCTTTACGCATCGTAGATCCATCGTCAGCTTCGTAAAATAGAGGCCCAGCGAAGTCGATACCAACATTATCGAAAGGCCTGGCTAAGGTGATTCGATGGAGCGGTAGCGGCGCAAAGGGTTGGGAAACAGGCTGCCCGAATAACCTTTTGCAAACAACACAGCTCTTGATCTGCTTCTTCACAACCTGTCGCCCCTTGACGACCCAAAAACGTTCTCTCATCTTAGCTAGGACAGTGTCGACTCCTCCGTGCAACGATGTTTGGTGATAATCATCAATAATCAGTGCCTTGATGTGATGGTTAGACGGCAAAATGATTGGGTGACTTAGATCGTACTCGTCCTCAAGCAACTGGAGCCTACCTCCTACTCTGAGAAGCTTTTTGTCGTCCAGAAATGGGCCAAGCTTGAGAATTTTCGACGAAGGTTCCAAAACGCCACCTCTCTTCAAAGAAGAATACTCATTAATAAAATTTGTTCTATGTACATACCTTAGCCAGTAAAGCTCGGCATCCTCCAGTTCGCCCTTGGTCAGGAACTTTTCAAACGGTTGTTTGCGGTGGACAAACCGTAGAATCCAGCTAGTTACCCTCAGCAACCTTAACCAACTACTAAAATTGTTGCAGCTTACGATGGCTTCCATTGGTTCCTCTAACTTTTCCTGAGCTCCTGTGTGAAGGCTTAGTTGACATCCTTTATCTGTTGGATCTTCACGTTTCTCCAGAACAGCTGCGTTGAGCCAACTCGGCCCACTCGTCCAAAGCGATGATGACTGCAACTTGTCTCCAGCGATCCCTCTTGTTATCAGATCAGCAGGGTTATCTTTGCCCGAGCAATGCCCCCAATCGGCAACTGATGTATGACGCCGAATCTCCTCAACTCTGCTCTGCACATATGGCTTCCATTTCTGCAGCTGTCCGTATATCCAATTTAGTGTGATTTTGGAATCGGTCCACAATAGGTACTCTTTGATGAATATTTTGAGTGCATTTTTGAGGTATTGACACAATCTGGCGGCGATTAATGCCGCTGTAAGCTCCAATTTTGGGAGTGTTAGCTCTTCGCTACCATCGGTCTTGATAGGAGCTACACGGCTTTTGGAACACAAAAATGAAACTGCTGCATACCCTTGCGGATCGATCACCTTTATATATGCAACTGCGCCGTAGGCTCTCAGGCTGGCATCTGCAAAAATATGGCACTGCACTTTGGTGATTGATGAGGGCGGCAAAACCGATCTGGGTATGGTCATATCCTGTAGCTTCAATATACCTCTGATGCAGTCTCGCCACTCGGACGACAAATCATCTGGCAAGCTCTCATCCCACTCCAATTTCTTTCTCCACGTAGCTTGGAACAATATTTTTAGCTTGATGATCGTTGGACTGATTATTCCCAAGGGATCATAAAGACGAGCTAAAGTCGATAGAATAATCCGCTTGCTTCCTCGAGATGATTGCAGTGCAAGGAACCTCTGGACTGATTGCAAAGGCACTGACAACTCGTCACTATAGACCATCCATACAAGGCCTAAAACTTTCTGCTGAGCTGGCAGCTGCTCTGAAGTGACTGCACTTCGGACAACAGAACTATTTGAATGCCACTTCCTAAGGTTCATGGAGGCTGTGCTCATGACCTCCGTAGCCTCCCGCCAAACTCGTTTACCTTCCGCATCGGAATTTACACTGATAACCAGGTCGTCCATATAGAAGCTGTTCTCCAGCAATTGGCAAGTCCTTGGAAACCTTTTCTTTTCCTGTGCCAAGTGATGACGGATTGTTGCTGTCAACAGAAACGGACTGCTGCAGACGCCAAATGTGACCCTGGTCATGCAGTATTCTTGATAATTCAATGACAGTGACGCATTCGGCGGTGACGTAGCCCAAATGAACCTGTGGGCATCTCGATCGGCTTCGCTCAACAGTATTTGCAGAAACGCTTTTTCTACATCGGCTACAAGGCCAACTTTCCCCAAACGAAAATTCAAAAGCACCTTCAAGACGTCAGGTAGCAAATTCGCCCCCGTAAGCAGCTGATCGTTAAGGGAGGGGTCGCCCTCTGTTTGACTGGAAGCGTCAAAAACTATTCGCATCTTCGTAGTTGTGCTGTCTTCTTTGTACACGGGGCGGTGCGGGAGATAAATTATTCTCCTTGCCGATGACACTGATGGGACACGCTCTGCTATTCCATCGACAACCATCTGTTGAATGCTGTCGTTGTATTCCTGCAGTTTCTTGGGGTCCCTAGAAAGACGATTGATCAAACTACTTAGACGACTCACCGCAGTACTTTTGTTGCTGCCAAATACAACATTCGGCTCCTTCCACGGTAAGCTGGCTTCATAGCGGTAGCCAATTTGTTTGATATACGTCTTAGTCAGCTCCTGCGTTATACGTTGTTTCTCGGATTCTTCCCCCAGAATACCGATGGATTCGAATGCCCAGAGAGCGGAAAAATTCTGTTCACTGGTGTTGCCGACATTGCAGATAAACAACGGCTGAATGACATCGCTTTTCCCAACACACACTGCACTCGAATGAGTTCCCTGGAGCGTCCAACCGAAGACAGTGTCTACCGCTCGCAAGCTGTCCGACAGACGCTGCTGTTTCCCCGTCACAATAGACCAATAATGGTCCGCACCTATCAAAACACTGATCCCTTCCTCAACGTCGAAATTGGCGACGACACAATCAGCCAGATTTAAGCCGCGAAAAGATTTACAAATCGGATCTGGTGCGCTTAGCACATCGGCACATATTTCGGGAACTACGACTACTTCGATTTCGATTATTTTCTTCGCGTATTGACTCTGCACTCGCAGCTTAATTTTTTTTAAAGATTTAATTGGCGTTTTCTGCCCATATCCGAAAGGAATTACGGACATATGCACAGTTTTATATTGTTCTAAAAGATTTAATTTTTTCGCCACACTTTCCTTTATGAAACTCAATGACTTCCACCGTCGATTACAACGCGTAAAACTCTATTTTGCTCATTTTTCCCCACCGCTATGCAACGTGCCGTTTTTAGGAAAACGCAGCCAACAGAATTTTGCACACACATGGTAAAACTGGTTTCTTCGTTCACTTCCTCCACGTCTTCTTCTTGTCGGCAAAGCGACGACAAATGTTTTCCACCACACTTCGCACATTTAAGAAATCGACCACTACTACACTTCTTCGACATGTGTCCCTGCTTTGCGCAGCGAAAGCATCGGTTATCTTTTCGGAGACGATCTCTTTTTTGCTGCACAGACAATGATTCACATTCTTTTGCTGTGTGAGTAGCTGAATCGCAAAATAAGCACTTAACACTCTCCTCTGTTTTGGCACCGATGAGACTTGCTGCTGTAGTTGGGGATGCCTTTGTGTGAGTACGTGCTGGGGCTGGGGTAACTCGACTTCTCTCCAATGCCTCCACCTCTTTTTTAAGAAATCGCAAGATACTGTTAACACCACGGTCATGCATACCATAAAGAGAAGTCAGTGTTTCAGAGGAATCGTCACTGTGTTTGCTACTTTCGGCTGCCTCATCTGTACATGCTTCGTTCTCCCCCTTTTTCCTCCTATGATAATCTACACGCAGTTCGGCTGGCAGGCAACGTAAGAGAATTGATTTTAACATGACATCATATCTCTGCGACGGGACTTGTAGCGCGGTAAGAGAGCGAATAGAAGTCGACACATTGTTATATAAGTTTCGCAAACTCACCACCTCCGTTTTAGCAGTAACTGGACTAAGAGATATTAATTTTTGCATGTGATTGTCGATGAGTTTTTCAGTATCGCCGTACTGCTCCAACAACAATGCTACTGCGGCATCATAGCACGATGAAGTGGCAGTAAATCCCGCTACGACTTTCTTCGCCGCCCCGCTCAGCGCATCCTCGAGATAGTTAAACTTTTCTGCAGCCGACAATTGATCATTTTGATGGACTGCACTATTGAATTGGTCCCAAAAGGGCATCCAGTCGCGTATATTGCCGTCGAATTTTTTCAAATGCAGCTTTGGTAAATGTATGTTACTTTTGTGAGATGGCGCATTTATATTGCTGAGATTGTTGAGAGCATTGTTGTCAGGTGGATTGTTGAGGGGATTCTGCTTTACTCGTAGTTTTCGTAGGCGATTATTTAACTTGGCTAAAATGGCTACTGCGTTGTCTTCATAATCGGCCATTTTTTCGAACTCTCTTTCCTGATCTTCGACTTTGATTAGGTTCTTGGCCATAACTTGCTTGTCCGCGTCCTGAAGTTTCCCATGCACCGCTGTCAATCGTTCAATGAAGGTAACAAGTTCTTCTTCAAATTCCTCGAACCGACTCTCGTTTTCCTCTCTCAACTGACATTGAGTGTCAAGATATTCCGACGCCGCCTTGACAATTTTCGTTATCAAAGTTCTAAAAGTATCACGCGTTACCATCTCCATTATTGTCACGTAATTCGCTTCTTCCCCTGTCCCGGGTTTCGGCACCAAAATGTAAAAAATGTTTCCGAGCAAGACGAAAGAAAAGAAGAACCTTTAACAATTCAATGGATGGTTTATTCAAATGCAAAATTATGACTACTACTTGTCACTTCAAAACAGGTATTTATATAAGTTTAAGTAACGGCAAAATGAAAGACAAATGCGATAAGGAGATAAGCATAGACATTTTAAGAGCGCCAAGTGTTATATAGCTTAGCTAGGTGTTAATTTTCAACAGCAGTCGCTCCTTCCATTGTTTTCGCAGTTCTTTTCCTGACGGTTGCTCGCATTCTGATTCATCGGCGTTTCCGTTTGCACCAAAAAGGAAATGTGCCGGAGTAAGTGGCGCAAGATCTAATGGGTCATCTCCAGCGTAAGTTAACGGCCGCATGTTGACGACACCTTCGGCTTCTGTCAATAGAGTTTGAAACTGATCAATATTTAAAATCGCCTTACCAATAGCTGCTCGCAAGGCTGACTTTACCACCCCAATCAATCGCTCCCAAAAACCTCCCCAACATGGGGCTCGCTCAACGATGAATTTCCACTTGATATGGGAATTCTGGTCGCAGTGGCTTAATGGTTAGTGTGTTGGACTACTAAGCGAGGGGTCCAGGTTCGAATCCCGCAAAAACCCAAATTCCAACTCAGGGTTTTTTTCACTGGGCCACCTCTCGCGAACGTCTGACAAACATCCGAGAGTATAACTGTCATGAAAGAGCTTCTCAATCGGCCCGTTTCGAACCGGCATAAAATTGTAGATCCCTTCCATTCGTTCCAAAAATGAAAAACTCACACAAAACGAATGGTTGCGAGAATCTAGGCCCTGGGTCCCTACAGACCTGTTGCGCCAACTATTATTATTATTATATGGGAATTGCTTAGGAATCCAAGAAATCGTTCGTCCGTCCACATACCGTTGATTTTTCGTAGCTCAGATGACGTCTTTTTGAATGTCTTGGCGTTGTCGGAATAGATTATACGAGGAACTCCTCTCCTCGCTATAAATCGTCTGACAGCAAGTAAACAAGATTCGGTCGTTAGGTCTGTGGTGCTCTCAAGGTGTACAGCACGGATAGCAGCACAGGTGAATAGCAAAATGTAGATCTTCTTGCGTTGTTTCCCAAAGTCCGTCACATATAAAGGACCTGCAAAGTTCATTCCCGTTACCTCGAAAGGTCGAGATGCGAGGATTCGATCTCTAGGGAGCGGTGCGAATACCTGAGCAGCTGGAGCGCCGCGAAGAACTTTGCATATATAACATTTCTTGATGACATTTTTGATTAATCGACGCCCCTTTACGATCCAGTATAAAGAGCGCAGCCGTGAAAGAGTTGATGATGTGCCGCCATGAAATACTTTTTCATGAGCATCGATTACTATTAACTCCGTGACGTGAGATGCCTTTGGTAGGATTATTGGGTGGGCCTCGTTAACGTTAGCTACCACAAATTGTAGCCGACCTCCTACCCGTAGGAATTCATCAAAAGCGTCTAGAAAAGGAGAAAGCGTTACTAATTTCGATTTCGAGGGTATACCTTTATTCTTTCGAAGAGCCGCAATTTCCTCAGGATAGTATTGGCGCTGCACTTTATGTATCCAATACTTCTCCGCACGATTAACTTCTTCGGCTGACAGATATCTTGAAAATTAACGTTTGCGCATAATATCAACCGCTCTCAAGAAGTACGCTGTCACACGCAAAAGACGCTTCCAGTCACTGAACCTCTTAGAATTTAGAAGAGGTAAGGTTCCGTCTTCGAGATCGCCTACTTCATCCTCCTCATTAAGAGAAGACAAAGCACAGAGTGATGCAGCAATCGTTTTGTTTGTTGATGTCCAGTTAACCTCCTCTTGAAGTAGCCAAGACGGTCCGTTAAACCATGACGATGAATTCACGAGCGAGGCAGCACTGATCCCGCGGGTAAGAAGGTCTGCCGGATTATTTGCACCAGGACAATGCCTCCAGGACGAAACTTCTGTTAGCGTTCTGATCTCTCTAACCCGACTTTCGATGTACGGCTTCCAACGTTTCTGAAATCCCTGGATCCAAAAGAGAGCAATTTGCGAGTCAGACCAGAGGAACGCTGCACTGAATTGGGTATGGAGATTATTACGAAGATAAACCAGAAGGCGTGCCCCAATCAGGGCTGCGGTTAACTCCAACTTAGGCACAGTCAACTCATTCTGATTATCGCTTTTAAGAGGTGCCACCCTGTTTTTGGCACAAATAAATTGCACCGAAACTAGTCCGCTACTATCGACCGTCCTAGCGTAGGCAGCCGCTCCAAAGGTGAATTGACTCGCATCCGCAAAGATATGCACTTCAGTTGAACCATTAGTTGCTAAAAAATGACGAGGTATCGCGATTTCGTTAAGTTCCTCTATCTCATTGCAACAGGCTGCCCAAACGATTTGTAAATCCGTAGGCAAGTTGGCATCCCATTCCAGTTTTCGCCGCCAAATATTTTGAAAGAGTATTTTTAAACGTACTGTCCAGGGGGCCAGAATACCAAACGGATCAAACACCTTTGCCATCACCTTTAGTATGCCTCGTTTTGTGGCCTGTAACGATTCGGACTTAAGTAATTTTATAACTGAATCCAGATCCACTTCTAATTCGTCTGTTGCTACTACCCACCGTAGACCAAGAACTTTCTGAGTGTTGGCCAATCGATCCTCCATTAAAAAATGTTGTCGGACGCTTTCGCAGTTGCAGTTCCATTTTCGAAGCGTCATGGAGGCACTTTTCAAGACAAGGTTAGCTTCTTGATAAACTTCCTTTGCAATTTCTTCGTTGTCGACACTAACCACGAAATCGTCCATATAAAATGCTTTCAACAGCCTAGCACAAGTCCGTGGGAATTTTTCCTTGGCTTCTTGAATAATTTTCAGCAACGTTGCAGCAAGGAGAAATTGACTGCTTGTGACACCAAAAGTGAGACGCGTCATTCGATAGATTTGCAAAGCAGGTAGGTTTCTCTCATCGTTGACTTTACTAGAGAACCAAAAAAAACGATGACTGCCTCTATCCGATTCATTTAATAATATTTGCAAAAATGCCTTCTCGATATCAGCAACAAGTCCAATTTTACCAGTGCAAAAGTTCAGGCAGTAGATTCGGTCCTACCTCTAAGCAATCGTTTAAAGAACAATGGTTAGGCGCATGTGCCGAAGCATCAAACACAATGCGTAGCTTTGTCGTCTCCTTGTCTTCTCGGTATACTGGACGGTGAGGTAAATAATATGCACGTTTCTCGTTCACGGTCACATGAGGAACAATTTCCGCTACACCAGAGGTCAGCATTTCATCCATAGCTGCGCTGTATTCGTGGAGTCTCCCAGCTGAGCACAGTTTTCTAACAAGGGACTGCATTCGAACCAATGCGCTTGCTCGATTATCATGTAAGCCAGTTGACGTATTTTTCCAAGGAAGTGACACTTCGTATCGATTTCCTTTCCTGCGAATATGTAATGATAAATCGCTACTCACCGCTTTATCACCCTCACAAGCACAGACCTGAAGGGAAGTTGTGTAACTCGAACTAGCAGACTTCGATTTTACTACCAATGGGCCCTGAATAGTCCATCCCAGTATAGTCTCCACTGCAACTAATCTGTCTGATATAAGACTGAAAAACTCTGGCCCAAATTTGAGTCCAATAACTAGATGAGCTTGCATATGATCATATGAATCAGGCTGCAAGAGCAAGACAAGATTTATCATCAGGGAGGGAGCTTCATCGATGGGGTCATGAAGGGTTTGACAATAATATATCGGTAATCAAGTTCAAAAAGGCTTAAATTCATCCTCACGGTGGCGTAACAAAGTAGTTAAACTGTTGTATAACTTGAACTTATTGGAACTCTTTCTAAATGAAAAGATTGACCAATAGCCTTTCACACAAAGCCCAAAACCGGGTTTTCGCCAAAAACACACGTAAACTTCATCCCGGGTTTCGGCACCAGATTTTAAGAAATATTCACCCGGATTGCGATAAATAGTGGATAAAGAAAACATGAGCCGTTCAACTTTAAATTTAGTATTATTATTCTGATTAACTTAATTAGGAGAAAATAGACCGAGTCAATTGTGCGCAAATTAGCAACTGAACTCTGGTTGGTTGGTGAACAGTTAAAAATTCAGTATTGTATGTATGTGTAATTATTAAGAACATGTTGTATATACCTAAGTATTTAAGAGAATATGAAACAGTATGTGTAGCAAAGATTTTTGACATAAGATTAACCTTGTCTAATTTCATTGGAAAGTGACCTCTCAAAAGTTGTTATTTCAAGATAGAAAAATTGCTTGATAAGTTATACCTTAGTTGCAGTATCTAACAATCTTTAGAAGGGTGGTGTTTTTAGTCAGTAAAAATCTGACACTATACTATGAGAACGCGCTTGCTATTCTCATAGCGTCTTTGGAAGATTTTCACCTACCCTCGGATAAAACAAAATAAAAAATAAAAAGAAAATATTAAAAAGTTCAACCCAATAGAGTTTTATCTTTTCGAATCCCAGCTCGAATGTAACAATACTTTGTTACTTCAGTAAATATTTAACCTTGACCAGAACGAGAATGTTTTTCATTTCCTTGCGCTATGCCCCATTATTTAGGAAATTCGTGGACTGTACTTCGACAAAAGCTTTCTTACGTTTCATGATTAGTTTCAACTTTAATTCTTTTCACTTAACTATTTTTCTTCATCTTAACTTATTTTTTTTCTCTTTTTTATAATTATCTAACTTAAAAGCAAATTTAACTCATTTTTAACCTGTTTACCAATAATTCATTTTCTGTCAAACTATCATGTATTCTCTCTTTTTTCTTTAATTTTTTCTATAATTCTTAATGTTTCTAAACGGCAGACGGCTGATAAGCCAAGCTGTATATATAAAGGTTTGTCCAGACCAGTGAAACATTTGTTTAATAAATGTTTATTAAATGTTTATAAAATGTTTCCGATTAGCTTCAGAAACATTTCATAAATATTTATTCAACATCTCTTAAATGTTTCTTTCAGTCTGGACGCCGATGAAACATTTTTGAAACATTTATGAAATGTTTAATTTTTATCCATTTTTGCAATAAATAATGATGAACTCTAAAGCGGTAGAATTTTTAGCAGCGTGCTTCATTATCATAAAAAAAATTAAAAAAAATAAAAAGATAATTTAATTAAATGAATAGATAACTTCCTCATTACCTACTCCAAGATTTTTTTTTACATTTTAATTTTTATATTCACATACATTCACACAACAGCGCCTACTCTCTGCCCGGAAAAATGTGAAACAAAAATTATTTCCCATCACGAATGGGAAACTGCGAAACATTTCATAAACATTTCATAAGTGTTTCATTGAACGATCGAACGACATCGTCTCGACGATACTTCAACTTCGTGTAACAACCAAACAACGATAATCGTCCTAACGATTGAACGATCATCGTTTTTTGTTGCTTCACGTTACTAATTCAAGCGTCAAATACCTTCGTCGAAACGATTCGATTGAACGACAGCTATTTTGCAATCGCTTCATCGTTTTTGGTCCATATTTTCAGTTTTGAATAGGGAATTTCAGTTTTGGAGAAAAGTATAGCAAAATATTTAAAGGAAAACACACTTATGTTCTCTTTGGAGGTGACTCGCTCTTATCCGAGTTGTGAAAGAATGAAATCCTTGCAAAAAAAGAAATGGGTTGAGTTTTGTTTTGTATTTTTTGTCTTGCAACTGGATCCTAAGCAATAAAAATTCTCATCTGTTCCAAAAAATGCAAGAAATTTATTGGCGTTTTGATTGATTTAATAAATACAAATCTATATTTCGAAAAACAATAATTCTTCTGGCCTACCACACCTGTGCACACTTTAGCATATTCCATTGGGCTATGGTTGGTTCCTACACACTTTTGGCTATCTGCGTATACGCGTACACTTTCACTTCACATTTCACTTGCCTTATTCCTTACTACCTCTCCATCTGCATTAAATGCCTTATTCACTCGAAGTGAATAAAATGGGCCAAAATCAATGTCAATCAATAAAAAAACACAGAAAAATAAACAAATTCAAGAAAAAAAACTATTTCCATACATTTTTTGATTTTTTAGCTGTCAGAGTTTGTTTACAGTCATGTTCAAACTGTTCAAAATGAAAACGATGAACGATTCGATTGAACGATCCGACGATGATGTTATACAGGGCCCGATCTAGGGGTGGGCGCAATTGCCCGGAGCGGCAAATTTTAGGGGCGGCAAAATTATTCCTTTAATTCAATTTTATTTCGAATTAAATGAAGTTTGAAACTTCTTTTCATCTAAAATGTGGATAATGTTTGTTTTATTTGCTATTGTTCTCACTCTTCTCTTTTGATTCAACAACAAATCGAGCAACGAAATTGCAACGGCATTGTTGCCGGCATTATTACCATTGCAATTTCGTTGCTTGATTGATTGATTGTCGGCGACAACTTGTCGCTACTTCGCTACTACATGTATTTATGTATATTTGAGTAGTTATAGCTATGATAATTTTTTGAGAGCAAGAGAGTGTTCTTTGTTCGCATGCATAAGTGGCTATCAGTGATGTATCAACTGCAACTACGCGCGGCGTATAGCTAAAAACGAAGCGCTGCGACATCGATACACGTACACTATAGAGCAATGCTTATCAAACGCGCCAACGTGACCACCCAACCAGTGTTGCCGAAAAGCAACACAAAAATAACCAAAAAACAACAAAGACAGTAAAACAAAAAGTGCAACGAAAAATTAAATTTAATAAAAATGAAAAATTAAATTTAATGTTCCTTATAATGTTTTCTTATATTAAGCCTAAATGCCGTTCTGTCTGTCGGTTCAGACCTAAGGACTGTCTGCTCTAAGGCGCAGAGATCCTTGGGCCTTATCGATGATTGGTGCGCAAAATATGGGCTTTCAGTGAATAGTCTTAAAACTACGGTTGTTCTCTTCACGAGAAGTAGGAATGTCACTTGTCTGACTCAGTTTGTGCTAAAAGGCGTCACAACGACGATCTCCGATGAAGTCAAATAACTGGAAGTAATCCTCGATAGAAAGCTTCTTTGGCCCAAGCATGTTGAACCGAAAACCGATAAAGCGCTGTCAACTTTCTGGCAGTACAAAAGGCGCTTTTGGCAAGACATGGGGCCTATCTCCTAAAAGGTTCCTTTGGATCTATACGGCATCTCACATATGCATCGGTTGTATGTTGGAACAGCCTCTCGCGGAAACGTATTGCCTCATTTGCGAAACTTCAAAGAACGGTCTGTCTTGGATGCACCAGGGGCCTTCCCTAGCACTCCGAACTCTGCTCTAGATGCTATGATGAACCTACCCTCTTGATATATGTATCATGGGGTGTACGCTGAAAACCATCTCTCGATTACAGAGAGGTGGTTTTTGGTACCACACGCATTTTTGAAGAATTTGTGCGAGAATTATCCTTTGACCCCTGTCTTATGGATATGCCGTCTGACACAATGACACCAGAAATCCTACTGCGACAAAACTACCAAGTCAACTTTCCTCAGGCAATGGAATGGCTTCGGCCAGACTCTGAGCCAGGGAAAGAATGTCATCGAACATGATTTTGGTTCTGGAGTCTTTATGGAAAGCGAGAATATTAGACTACTCTACCCCTTAGGTAACCATGCGTCTGTCTTCCAAGCGGAGCTTTTCGCTATCCGTATGGCTATGCGCTATATTGTGACAAATAGGTGGAGGGCTAGAAGTATATGCGCTTGCAGCGATAGCCAAGTTGCATTAAAAGCACTGCTTAACACTCTTACCTCGTCTAAATTAGTGCTCGAACTCAAGCTATCTCTGAACTTAGTAGATTTCTCGTGAAATTTGTGTTTATGTTTGTTCACATTGAAAAGGGCGTCAAATTATATTTTGCCCAGGGCGGCATAGATGCTGGATCGGGCCCTGATGTTATATGAAGCAAACTAAAAACGATATCGTTGTGTTCAATCGTTTCGACGACTATCGTTTCAAAAGTTACGCGATGAGAGCCCTGGGCTCTAATCGCGGAAGCACAAAACGATCGAACGACATCGTCTCGACGATACTTCTACTTCGTGTAACAACCAAACAACGATAATCGTCGAAACGATTGGACGATCATCGTTTTTGTTGCTTCACGTTTCCAATTCAAACGTCAAATACCCTCGTCGAAACGATTCGATTGAACGATTGCTATTTTGCAGTCGTTTCATCGTTTTTGGTGCATTTTTTTCAGTTATTTGAATGAAGAGACACTCTTTGGAAGATACTCAATCTTAAGAGAATGCATTATTTGTAAAAAAGAAATGGTTATTGCTTATTGCACTTGAGTTTTATTTGTTTTATTTTTTCTTTACAATTAAGCAAATAAAAATGTTCATCTATTCCTACATCAGCATACACTTTAGCACTTTGTTTCTTGCTAGACTTTCGTCGACAGCTTCTCCTCCAAGATAAAGGTTTTGAAATTTCACTGTCAGTACACTTTCACATTTCACTCTGTTTGGGCGATGTGTTTACTTGCATCTTGATATTTACAGAGATTCCTTATTCCTTACTACCTACCCATATTTGCAATGACAACGAGAAAAATACACAAATTCAAGAAAAAAAAAAACAATTTCCGTACATTTTTTGATTGTTTGGGTGTCAGAGTTTGTTTACAGTCATGTTCAAACTGTTCAAAATGAAAACGAGGAACGATACGATTGAACGATACAACGATGATGTTACATGAAGCAAACTAAAAACGATATCGTTGTGTTCAATCGTTTCGACGACTATCGTTTGATAAATTACGCGATGAGAGCCCTATAGTCGTCGAAACGATTGAACTAACTAAACGATATCGTTTTTAGTTTGCTTCATATAACATCATCGTTGAATCGCTCAATCGAATTGTTCATCATTTTCAATTTGAACAGTTTGAACATGACTGTAAACAAACTCTGACAGCTAAACAATCAAAAAACATATGGAAATTGTTTTCTTTCATGAATTTGTGTATTTTTCTTCGTTGTCATTGCAAAAATGGGTAGGTAGTAACACGGTGTCTCCACGTGCAATTTTTCATTTCAGCAATCTGTCAAATTTGATTGCATTGAAAGAACGACAGTATGCAATAAAATGTAGGGTGGGCATTCCATATCATGCAATTTCATTCGTTGAGCAAAGCACATCGTTGCGTTCTCGCATTAGGCCATGAAATCCTTTCTCTTTTCCCATCTACCATATTCTTGTCTTGACTATAATTGTCTCTTCTATTAAAATACGTAGTTTCAGCGCTAAAAGCGACCACTACATTCCATGAAAGTGGTTTCTTCGTGAAATTTGTGGTCTCCACGGGCAATTTCCACTATATGAAATATTTCATGAAATGAAGAATTGCACGTGGGGACACTGTGTAAGAAATAAGATAAGATTGAGTACCTATCTTCCAAAGAGTGTCTCTTCCTTTAAATAACTAATTGCGAAATAGCAATCGTTTAATCGAATCGTTGATCGTCCAATCGTTTCGACGATTATCGTTTTTTGGTTGTTACACGAAGTCGAAGTATCGTCGAGATGATGTCTTCGATCGCTTTGTGCTTACGCGTTTTGTCCTGTTCACCGATTTCCATTGTTTACAGCAATAATGTCAGTCGATGCTCTAATCTCTAAACACTAACTTAGATTAAACATGAAACAGAAATGGTAGTAGTGGTCAACTAGTCCATATTTGTGTTTCGAAAGCAATGCTCGTATTAAATTTTGGCGACAGTTTTTCGTTTCACAGCGCAAATAAATGCTCCATAAATTTGCCATATAATAATCAATTGGCGCTAAGTTTTCCCAACCAAAACTTAAAGCCAGTTTGATTTTTTTTAGAATATTTGCAACGCGAATTATTATGGGCCACAGAAAAATATAAGAATAAAAAAACTACAACATAATAGCTGTGGATAAAAAAAACGTCGTCAAAATAAAGTTTGATCACGATACCTGTCTAGCATTTTAAAAAACAAGACGATATATACTGTCACCTTTATCTAAATACATATATACTATATACATATAAAAAAAACCCTTAGTGTTTTGGTACAAGTACGTCGTCTGTTCTTACTTGCCAGCAAAATAGGGTTGGTTATTGGTTTCAGTGAGACTGATATACATTAAATAGTTCCAGCAATGTACTCACCCTAAAATGCGCATGTTTTGCTTTTTGATGAAAGAAAATTGATTTTCGACGGACATTTATCAGTCGCGTTCTGTCTATATAAGAGTTTTACAAACTAAATTTTTTTATGGTAATATTACTAAAGTACTTACATAGCTTCTGTAAACAGAAATCATCTGTTGTTAATGGTTATATTTTTGTATTATAGAACTAACAAACAACAAAAGCGTTTCAACCAGTTTTTATTGTTGATTCGATAAATATCTTAATTTAGCCGGATAATTTAAAGAGTGTTTTGTGTTTGGATAAGTGTTTTCATCAAATTTTTATCGGTGTAATGTTTCTTGAGGAAAAATAAACTAAATGAGCAAGATAAAAAAGGAAAACATATAAAATATTTTCATAGTATTTTTTGTTTTCATTGGAAAAAAAAGGAATTTGTAAGTCGTATAAATAGTTAATGTTTGGAGCATAGGTAGTGACTCTTTCATAAAGTTGAGCATTTATAAAATAAGCACATTGTAATGGCGGCAGATCCTGACTTAGACGACGTGGCTTTTCTTTCTGGTAGGTATACATTGTTTTCATA
This sequence comes from Cheilosia vernalis, assembly GCA_949126925.1. Lineage (NCBI taxonomy): Eukaryota > Metazoa > Arthropoda > Insecta > Diptera > Syrphidae > Cheilosia > Cheilosia vernalis. The sequence goes on from OX421358.1 coordinate 52,282,924, forward strand.
TAAATAAATATAATATTATATATATTTTCTGGAACTGAAATATTGTTATTTATCTTAAGGGGCATTAGTTCATAAATTTATTCTTAGGATTCAGATTTACTATAACAAAAATAGCCAATATTCATACGTACATTCAACATAATATATATCTACATATACCTACAGTAGAAATCGGTTATAACAATATAATCGCTGTATTTGCCGGCGAAACTCCGTTTAGCTCAAAGTAATTTGCAATCGGTTACAAAAATACAAAGATATAACGATGAAATCGGCTATAGACCAGATTTAAGTCTAAAAACTGTTTACATCGATATTAAGAAACATGTTCTTACATTTTAATTCTGGTACAGTCGTTGGCAAAATTATTTGCACAATGTGTTTTTCATACTATATCTCCTCAACAAAGTATTACTATTTTAAAAGAAAGTCATTTTTAACAAATTGGTTTATTTATTATTAACTGTTAACATTTTCTTGAAACGGTAAACACAAAATAAAAAAACAAGTTTCATAAATAGCGGTAAAAAACACGAAAAAGAAAATGGCAAAATTATTGTTACATTGGAAAAAGGTGGCAAAATTATTTGCACAAGTGCATTTTTCTTCTTCAAGTCATCTAAAAGCCGAAAAAAATAAGATATTTTAGTACAATCACAACGGTTTTATTGACACAGTTTTACCTAATAACTTGTGTTTCCTCGTTTTGCAGCAATAACCTCTGTAAGGCGTCTTGGAACGGAATCTATCAAGTGTCGAATTTGCTCTGCAGGAATGGTACTCCAAGCTGTTATAAAATACATCCAAGTTTCATCTGCAGATCTTCCTATGTTCTGTGGAATTTTCGATTTCACAAGATGCCAAACATTTTCGATCACGTTTAAATCAGGACTTTGCGGAGGCCATTTCAAAGTTTCTTGACCTACTTCCGATAGATATTTTTTTATATTCCAGGCAGTTTGTATGGGTGCATTATCTTGCTGACGGATGAAGTCGGTACCGATGAATCTAGAGCCTGCAACTAGTGCAACATCATTTAGAATCTCTAAATATTGTGACTGTCGCATATGATCGGAGCACCGTACAAGTGGTCCCACGCCACCATATGATATGCATTCCCATATCATAATTTTGCCTCCATTGAAATGTCTAGTGGGCTGCGTAACGGACTTTTTGGCTTTTGTTTTTGGATCAGAATAAAAAAACTTTCGACCATTTATGTACCATCCAAAGAACAAGCAGTCTCGTCAGTCCAAAGAACACTCCTCCAAAAATCCGGTGGTTTATTAATATGCTCCCTTGCAAATTGAAGTCTTGCGAGTTTGTTTCTTGGTGTAAAATAGGGCTTTTTTTGGCTGACGTAGGCTTTAATTTTGTTTTCTTTTAACCTCCTACGTAATGTTCCTTCACTAAAATTATTTTCACGACCCTTGTTTAACTACTTCAACACATTTTTCACTTTTTCGCAAGGGTTACATTTAAAAGACCGAATAATTAGATTGTCTTCTCTATTGGAAGTAACCCTTTTCCTGCCTCTCCCGGTTCGGTTTTTTAGGCTCCCAAAAGTTTTCTCTTTCTTAATTTGATAGTAAATTGTTCTTCGACTGCAATTATATTTAGCTGAAAGATTTTCTACCGAAACGCCGATTTTATACTCTGCAACAATTGCAGCACGTGTCCCTAATTTAATTTCTATGGACTTAGCCATTGGAACAAGTTGTCTGAATGAAAGGTGACGCTTAAATGATCATAAAAACAACCCGCATAATTTATGATTGATCAGCCAACACTCATATCAACCGTTTCATCTCTGTAACTGTTAAATGCACTTGTGCAAATAATTTTGCCACCTTTTTCCAATGTAACAATAATTTTGCCATTTTCTTTTTCGTGTTTTTTACCGATATTCATGAAACTTCTTTTTTTATTTTGTGTTTACCGTTTCAAGAAAATTTTAACAGTTAATAATAAATAAACCAATTTGTTAAAAATGACTTTCTTTTAAAATAGTAATACTTTGTTGAGGAGATATAGTATGAAAAACACATTGTGCAAATAATTTTGCCAACGACTGTATGTTCATTGTTCATTCTGTCTCTAAAAACGTGTGCAAAACAATTACCTACCAATTTGTGATTTATTGCCTAAAAAACATTTTTCTTTTTTAATAAAGTATACATATTTTTTTTTAAAATCGAGAAGTTTTTTTTTGCGTTTGAGAGTTTTTTTTAGAAATTTTGGAAAAGTTGAAGTCCGATGTGTTCGGTAAAATGAAAATATAAAGGAAAAAGATCAGGAGAATAGACTATTAGTGGCAGGACTTGGTGAGGAAAATATAAAACGCCAGGACGACAGAGTAGAGGAGAAGAAGGAAGAGGAACCCAGAAAAGAAAGATAAGTAAATTGGAATAAAGTGATCGTTAGTAAGGTAATTATTGAAATAAAAAGTAATTATGTTAGCATCTGTTAAGCAAAATTCCCGGAAAAGAGTGAGAGGAACGACCCTTTCCGTTATAGCTCTAACTGTTCGGACAACGTGATAACAAGCCAATTCCCAACGGCTAGAAAATCGTCATCGAAACGAAAATTCAATTTGTCGCATCCGACAATTTTTCTTTATAACGACCATCTGGTCGCATAGCAATTAAATCTAAAGTTAATAAATCATCAATAAACAGCCGTGCTCACATCGAGCTTTTATAACGCCAAATACCTATTTTGTCTTTCTTTTATATTTTACCAAAGAGCAATCATCTTCGGCATTTTCTTCAAAAGGTTTAATAATTCCTTTCAAAGATTGTTTGGCGCCCACCTATTGCATATAGTTTCTTGCACACGATTTTCCCATGTGTTCGCCCTTCGCCATCTGGTTTTTCGCCCATCCGTCAATCTCGACTTTTGACCACCGGTTACGCAGCTGAATCTGCAATCGCGTTTTTTTATTGTTTAAAAGGGATACTTTTGCAACATCTGCATTAGACATCGTTATAAATGTATTCGTATTGTTACATTCAGGCTGGGATTCGAAAAGATAAAACCATATTCTGTTAAAATTTTCTAATAAAAATTCACTTTTATTACACTTTTATCGACTATTCTAATAATGTCCGAACAAAGGAAACTACTATGTAGATTGTGGGTACCTACTTGATATTAAATAAGAAATTCCAATTTTAACGTAGGTAAAATGTGTTGCTTTATTGGCGGTTTTACTTGAAGTGTGTATTTCTTGGTTATGTCTTATGTGCGTATCTAATTTGACATTCTATGGTTTGTTGACATTTGTGTTAAAGGTATTGGGGACGTTCGGATTCGTAGTTTAGTAAGTCTGACAGCTGTCTGACTAGATGCGTCTCAGTTTTTATTGTCCCAGAGTGTTCACGTGTATAGTTTTGCAGTTGACGTTTATGGAGGGGAAGCCGACCAATCTAGTCAAGAAAATCCTGCCTGCGTACTCAGTTGACATTTCGAAGAGTCAAATTTAAAATAAACAGAGTGGAATTGAAAAATTTTGGGGAGTCGCAAAAAGGGGCGATGAGAGAAAAAGATCTCATTTCTAAGGCCACTCTGGTAATTTAGAATTATCACACAATATTTAACAACCATTAGTTCGCATAAGACTATAATAGTGTTGTGATAGACAACCCGACAACCGTGTTACATTTTAAATGTACTTATTTGAAAATAACAATATTTTAGAGATTTATGAAGGGCCTTTTCCAAATAAAAAAGGGCATAATCAAACAAAGCTGACCTCGAGAATATAAAAACAATTCAATTTGCTTAGTCAAACGCGTTCGGATTCATAGTCCCGACCAATCTAGTTGACGTCTTACATAAACTAGCAGCCGTATTTATTAGATTTCCTTACGACGCCTCTACGATGTTGTTTAGTTAAACATCGCGTAAAGATTTACGCAGCCTCTACGTGACTTTTCTAAAATTGTGATTTATAAACATTTTTCCGCGGTAATTTTACTAAACGAGGCTTGTGTCTAAATAGGTACGAATTTCGATAAACTATTACAGAAAACAAAGAAATCTATTACCTTTTTTCGCTGAAACCGACATCAGCTCTGATTAGCTTTGGAAATTAAATTATTTTACACAATAAAAAGTCAAATTATCTAAAACGATTCCAAAAAGTCTTCGAAGGTTTTACTGAAATATCAAACTGCAATCATATATCTATGTGTCTTCCTATTTCCATATTCCTATTTCTATTCTACCAACCACCGCCAAATCCAATGCCAGACCGTTGGTAGACATAATCACACACATCCTAAGACATTCCCCACAAGCAACAAAACTGAAGTAAAAGAAATGATATCACAAACGCACAATGTTTTATTTATTTTAATTTATTAAATATAATTTCAATCTTATAATTGCATAAGCAAACGAAATTGCTTTGGCAGAAATTTTGCACAGCATGCGAAACGAACAAACAAAAATTAATTTCTCTTTTTGGTTTTGTTTACAATTCGACGACGACCAAATGACATTTGATGCAAAAACACATTTACGTAAGATCTACGCAGCCTCTAAACGCAAATTTTCGCGTTTAACTTACGCAGCCTTAAAGCAACGTTGCTTAAGTTCGAAAAATCTTAAATCTTAAAAAATAAATAACATTTTCCTGCGTAAGGCATTTTAGAGGGTGCGTAGAGATAAGCAGACTCTACGTTGAGTTTATAAATAAGGCTGTAGGTATCCGAACATAATTATATGTAATGCCAAACAGCTTGAAACTTCATCAAACTACGTTTTGGGGTCTGAAAGTGAAGTAGATGATCAAAATTTTTGTTGGTGAACCAATAGGTTTCTGAAACCTAAATAACTACAATTCTTACTTATGCCGTAAATTATTATTAACTGTTTTAATCGTAATTTAAGTGAAAAGACTGCATTATTCATGCTCACCGGAAAGCATAAAAAAAGAGCTAAAAGACCGAGGCTTTAAAATCTTGGAAGTTGTAAATATGCTTAAATTTAGAAGCAAAGTACCACTACCAATGTTTACACTCAGTTTTGAGCATGACGAAGATAAGAAAAAAGTATATGAAATTAAAAATATACTTGGGATGCAAGTTGAGATTCATACCCTACGTAAATCGAAACAAGTACCCCAATGCAAAAATTGTCAAAGATATGGGCACACACATAGATACTGCAGCTCAAATCCAAGATGTGTGAAATGTGCAGGAAGTCACCACACCAAGGAATGTAGGAAGAAAGAAAATGAACACCCTAAATGTGTAAACTGCAATGAAAACCATCCTGCTAGCTACAGAGGTTGTTTAGTTGCAAAAAAAATCCAACTTGCAAGGGTCAAAAAGCTAAAGAAACAAAAAAAAAAGCTCAAATAAGGAAGAGCAAAAAGTCGATCTGGCGAATATTCGTAGATTCTGACATTTCATTCACATGAAAACTTTTTTTAGTCGCAGGTACCCGCGAATCATTTGTATTGTTGAAGGTTAAGTTCGAGCGAATTTTTCATTCGCAGGTTTGTGGATCGCGACTGTTTTCTGTGGATTGTGAATAAAGTGTGACAGTTCGCGGCAAGAATTTTCAATTCGCGGGAGACTTGCTGTAATTGTAAATTTCGTTACTTTAATCAATCAAGTCTCGGTTTTTTGTAGATTGGGTGTTATATTAATCTCTACCTCATAAAAGAGAACACATTTTTCTGTTTGTCCGCGAAGAGGGAGTAGGTTCGTAACGAAACCTCAACAATATATATATTAATCGATTTGTCGTGAGTAGCGGTATTACATAGGATGGTTTTTAGTATCCTAAAGTCCGTTATTGGTCCTTCAAACCCATTTTATATGAGTTTTTAGCTAAAAAAAGACAATTTTTTATGGTTTAAACATATATTACTACGAAATGGCCAAACAAATTTGAATATGAATTTATTCTTCGATTAGTACACTTCCCGGTGAAGAGATTGATGTATCAATCATTATTCTCTGAATTGTATAACAGAAGTTATAAGCAAAAATGTAATTATTTGAGACTTACATATTTCACAGATATGCGTAATTGCGTAGGTCATTGCAATCAACAGCCTACCAGTGGAGTGCGGACAGCGTTGCCAACCAATTTTGACGAAAAAAAGCCTAACTTGAAAAAAAAAAGATGCCTTTTTCAATAAAATAGTGCATAAAATATTTTTTTATGTAAATTGGAACAATAAAACAAAAATTAAACACAAATATAAAAAAAATAACAAAAACTTTTTTTTCGTTTGGAAACACATTCTTTAAGACCGAGCACCGAGGTCTTCTTTTTGCCAAGATTTTTTAAGAATATTTAAAAAAATAAAAAGTCAGTATACGTTGAATCAAAAAAATATATACATATATTTGAAATAAAAAAAGATGCCTTTTTGGAAATAAAAAAGCCTTAAAGCCTTAGCTAATGAAATAATGCCTAAAAGGCATGAAAAAGCATAGGTTGGCATCGCTGTGCGGACACGTTTATCAATTTTTTTTTCTTCTCTCTTCTTTCTTTGTACTAGACTACTAGCTATTTTGTAGGTATAGTGTGACAGCCTTATTTATAAACCCATCGTAGAGTCTGCCTAACTTTACGCAACCCTTAAAATGGCCTTACGAAGGAAAACGTGATTTATAAACAAAAAGCACTTCGCTTTAAGCCTGCGTAACTTTAAACGCAAAAATTTGCGTTTAGAGGTGGCGTAGAGCTTGTATATTTTTTTTCGTTTGCGAAATGTCATTCTGATTAATTTTTGTTTGTTCGTTCATTTCGCATGCTGTGCAAAATTTCTGCCAAACGAATTTCGTTTGCATAGGTACCTATGCAATTATAAGATTGTAATAATATTTAATAAATGAAAATATAAAAAATATTGTGCGTTTGTGATATTATTTCTTCTATACTTCAGTTTTGTTGCTTGTGGGGAATGTCTTAGGATGTGTGTGAATATGTTTACAAATGGCCTGGCATTGGATTTGGCGGTGGTTGGTAGAATATAAATAGCAAAATGGATATAGGAAAACACATAGATATATGATTGCAGTTTGATATTTCAGCAGTCCCTTCGAAGACTTTACGGAATTGTTTTAGATAATTTGACTTTTTATTGTGTAAAATGATTTCATTTACAAAATAATCACACTTGGTGTCGGTTTTAGGGCAAATAGGTAATAGATTTCTGTGTTTTCTGTAATAGTTTATCGAAATTCTTACCTATTTAGACACAAACCTCGTTTAGCAAAATTACTGCGCAAAAATGTTTATAAATCACAATTTCATGAAAGCCACGTAGAGGCTGCGTAAATCCTTACGCGATGTTTAACTAAACAACGTCGTAGAGGAGTCGTAAGCGAATCTAATAAATACGGCTGTGAGTGTCTGGTTAATATTTTTTTAGTTTTTTGAAGTTATTACTTCTTTAGCGTTGGGCACTTTAAGATGGGAAGAAATTAATGAATTCGCGTTACCTTTAAAACGACACCGCGTCATCGTCACCGAGAAACCGACACCCGATAGGTGGCGCTGTTGTCGATTTTCTGAGAAACTCAACCGATCTCAATGACACTTTGTATGTGTGCATGTTTGTATGCAGCTAGAAAGATAGGATAGTTTTGGACCCGATAGGTGGCGCTGTTGTCGATTTTTTTGAGAAACACAACCGATCTCAATGAAACTTTGTATGTGTGCATGTTTGTATGCAACCAGAAAGATAGGATAGTTTTGGACCCGATAGGTGGCGCTGTTGTCAATTTTTTTGAGAAACTCAACCGATTTCAATGAAACTTTGTATGTGTGCATGGTTGTATGCAGCTAGGAAGATAGGATAGTTTTGGACCCGATAGGTGGCGCTGTTGTCGATTTTTTTGAGAAACTCAACCGATCTCAATGAAACTTTGTATGTGTGCATGTTTGTATGCAGCTAGAAAGATATCATAGTTTTGGACCCGATAGGTGGCGCTGTTGTCGATTTTTTTGAGAAACTCAACCGATCTCAATGAAACTTTTTATGTGTGCATGTTTGTATGCAGCTAGAAAGATATCATAGTTTTGGACCCGATAGGTGGCGCTGATGTCGATTTTTTTGAGAAACTCAACCGATCTCAATGAAACTTTGTATGTGTGCATGGTTGTATGCAGCTAGAAAGATAGGATAGTTTTGGACCCGATAGGTGGCGCTGATGTCGATTTTTTTGAGAAACTCAACCGATCTCAATGAAACTTTGTATGTGTGCATGTTTGTATGCAACCAGAAAGATAGGATAGTTTTGGACCCGATAGGTGGCGCTGTTGTAAATTTTTTTTGAGAAACTCAACCGATCTCAATGAAACTTTGTATGTGTGCATGTTTGTATGCAGCTAGAAAGATAGGATAGTTCTGGACCCGATAGGTGGCGCTGTTGTCGATTTTTTTTTGAGAAACTCAACCGATCTCAATGAAACTTTGTATGTGTGCATGTTTGTATGCAGCTAGAAACGTAGGATAGTTTTGGACCCGATGGGCGGCGCTGTTGTCCGTTTTCTTAGAAACTCAACCGATCGCAATGAAACTTTGTTTATATGCATGGTTGGACTGAGGTTTCCAATATGCGCACTGAGCAAATTCATTTTTTTTATTTTTTTTAATTAAATTGAGTTATTCTAAGATGTACTGTCGAAGAATTTTTCTGCGGAAACTTTTTTTCCTATTTTTTTTTTATTTTTAAAGTTTTAAATTTTCACTGAAAAGTGCATGTAAACAAACTGCACAAATGGACACGTTCACTTTGCATAACGTTTGTGGTGCAGTGGAGGGGGATGTGTGGGGGGGGGGGGGTGAATTTCGGAAAATATTATATGTAGGTATTGCCATATGTCAAAAAGTTAAAGCAATTTTGTCTTTTTTGATTTTTTTTTTACTGAATATATTATACTGCTAAATATATATATATAAACTTTAGCTCCAGGCGCCTGCCTGACAGTTGTTGGCATACCCTTAGCGGAGCGACGAAGTCGCGTGAGCGTCTAAACCCTGCGAAAAAAAGGGTTAAAATCCTGTTAGCGAGCGAAGCGAGCCACGCACCCCATACTTTAAATACACCAGACTTTCTTAAAGGCGCCTGCCTGATAGTTGTTGACATACCCTTAGCGGAGCAGTTGTGCATGTGTATTGAGATTTCGGAAAAAAAGGTTTCAAATCTTTGTGCATAAATCACATAAACATGGTTTCATTAAAAAAAAAAATATTAAAATTTAATATAAAAAAAAGTAAAAAATGAATAAAAAAATTTAAAAAAAAATTAATTTCCTCAAGAAAAATATTATGTTTATGTTTTTTAGCCCATTTTAAGCTATAAAAAAATAAAAAAAAATGTTTGCTTAGTGCGCATATTGGAAACCCGCCCCCTCTCTTCTCTACCTCTATAAAAGAGAACACATTTTTCTGTTTGTCCGCGAGTAGGGAGTAGGTACGTAACGATACCTCAATAATATATATAGCAATGGATTTGTCGTGAGTAGCGGTATTACATAGGATGGTTTTTAGTATCCTTACTTCATGTTCACATGTATGCATTTATTAAAGGACCCAGCAAAGCGGGTACATCCAGCTAGTTGAATATAATGCTTTTGTGGTAAAACAAATAGCAATTTTAAATTCATAAATACCGATAAATTGATTTGTTCGCAGTTCTCCTATTCGCAGTTCGCGCTCATGTGAATGGTCCTTTAGATAGAATATCGTTGTTAGAGAGACAGAACAGCAACAAAAAAGCTGTGCCAAAAAGACAAACATGATGGATAGAATAAAATTTCTTGAATGGAATGCTAATGGTATCGAGAGTCGCAAGGAAGAGATGAAAGTGGCTCTTGACATACACAAGATAGATATATGTCTCATTTCAGAGACACACTTGAAATTCATAATTAATTTTAAACTGCAAGGAAATGAATTATATCACTCCCCACATCCTCATAACTGTGCAAAAGGTGGGGCTGCAGTGTTAATAAAGAATACAATAAAACACCATATAGAAGCAAAATTCCAATCATGTGCCATCCAAGGAATTTCCATAAGTGTAGAAACGAGTAATGGGCAAATATCTGTTGCAGCAGTATACTGCTCTCCTAGCTATAGACTAAAGAAAAATGATTTTAAAAGTCTTTTCCGCATATTTCACAATCGATTAATCGCGGGAGGGGATTTTAATGCCAAGAATAAATATTGGGGATCTAGATTAACAAACACTAGAGGCAGAGAATTATATGAAACTATTAAAGAAGTCGGCGGCAAATATCACTCAACGGGGAAACCTACCTACTGGCCTACAGATAGGAATAAAACCCCAGATCTTGTAGACTTCTTTATATCCAAAAATATATTCTCAAATAAAATAAATATAGAAGAAGGCCCTGATCTTCAATCAGATCATTCCTCAATACTTCTTACACTTGGCGATAGAATAATAATAAAAGAACATAGCCCTAAACTAGTTAATAGACTGACTGATTGGAATCACTTCAGGCAGAAGTTGGAAGAATGTATCCAATTATCATCAGCTATTCCAACAGAAGATCAACTAGAAGAAGCAGTGCAAATATTTACACTGGATATACAAAAAGCTGCATGGGCTGCAACTCCCCAAAGAACAAACAAGATTAAGCAAAACTCTTATCCGCGTGAAATATGTCAAATTATTACAGAAAAGAGGAAAGCTAGAAAACGCTGGCAACAGACAAGGGCGCCAAGCGACAAAACCACACTGAACAGAAAATCTATAAGAGAATTCAATAACGAGTCTTTAAAAACGTATCTTACGAGTCTTACAAATGATGCTAGTACCGACTACTCGCTCTGGAAGGCAGCAAAGAAAATGAACAGGCCAATAGCTCACATTCCGCCAGTAAAAACCAGAGAAGGTAACTGGGCAAAAAGCAGTCAAGAAAAAGCAAATACTTTTGCAGAGTACCTTGAGAACGTCTTCAAACCTTATGAAGATAAAGATTATCAAGGAAACGAAGAAACGTGCGAAGAAGACGGAGCTATTCGGCCGGTAATAAACATAAAAAAAGCCCCAGGGTTCGATTTAATCACAGGGGAAATTTTAAAACAATTTCCTCGAAAAGGTTTAAAAAAACTAGCGCAGATTATAAATGCTGCATTTAAATTAAGATATGTGCCAAGCATGTGGAAGGTCGCGGAGGTAATAATGATACCAAAACCAGGTAAACCACCTAGCGAAGTAGCCTCATATCGCCCAATATCGATACTACCAATGTTGTCCAAGCTATTCGAAAAAATGCTGGCAAAACGTCTGCAAAAAATTATTGATGAAAAATCGCTACTTCCAAGTCATCAATTTGGGTTTAGAAACAAGCACTCTACAATTGATCAGGTGCATAGAATCACACATAAAATCGAAAAAGCATTTGAAGAGAAAAATGTGTGCTCTACAGTATTTCTTGATATAGCACAAGCTTTCGATAAAGTCTGGCACAAAGGACTGATACACAAACTACAAAAGCAACTGCCGAAGCAGTATTCGACTATTCTGGAGTCTTATATATCAGATCGATTCTTCAGAATTAAGCAAGATACAGAGTGTTCAACATTAAGAGAGATTAAAGCTGGTGTACCGCAAGGCAGTGTGCTAGGTCCAGTTTTATACCTACTCTTCACTAGCGATTTGCCTGAAAGTGTAGAAACCACCATAGCTACTTTTGCAGATGACACAGCCGTCCTTGCTGTGGGAGCAACTGTCGAATTAGCAACAAAAAAGCTTCAGACGGCAATAAACAATATTTCAGAATGGACTAAGAAATGGCAGATTAGATTAAATGACCTTAAGTCAGTCCATATTAATTTTACGTATAAAAACGTACCACACATTCCAGTCTACATTAACAACAATGTAGTAGAATTTTCTAACACAGCTAAATATCTAGGCATGACTCTAGACGCTAAACTGCGTTGGAAAGCGCACGTTAAGAAAAAAAAAGATGAGTTGAACATGCGATACAGTAAAATGTATTGGCTTATTGGGAGATACTCATCCCAGTCCAACTACAATAAGTTATTGCTATACAAGCAAGTTTTAAAACCAGTATGGACCTACGGGCTTCAATTGTGGGCATGTACATGCCAAACAAACTTACAAAAAATTCAGGTTTTTCAAAATAAAGTACTAAGGAACATAGTTAATGCACCTTGGTACATACGCAACGCCGATCTGCATAGGGATCTAAATGTTGAATTGGTTGAAGATGAGGTTAAGAAGGTTGCTCGGAGGCATAGAAATCGGCTTCTCAACCACGTAAACACAGAAATAACAGAACTTTTAAATAATGACAATGTAATCAGGAGACTGAGACGGATTAAACCTCTTGATCTGTAAGATTTAGCTAGGGCTAAGAAATTAGGTATTAATTTCAAACAAAACAAGTTTAAAAATCCGACAAACGGCGGATTTATCTCTTTAAATTCATTAAATTATTCAAAATAAAATTTGCTGATTAGTCGTACGACTAGGTGCAATCTCTTTCGGGATGGCTTATGTCAGTCCCCCGGGAGTTTTTTTAGATGAGTTCAAGTCCATCACTATTGCAGAAGCATCCCTCGCGTATAGCTCTGCAATGTCTTTCGATGATTTTTTACTTCCAGCGAATTTTCAACACAAAAAAAAAAATCGTAAGCTAAAATACCTCATAGATACAGGCAGCCTTATTTATAAACTCAACGTAGAGTCTGCTTATCTCTACGCACCCTCTAAAATGCCCTTACGCAGGAGAATGTTATTTATAAAGATTTTTCGAACTTAAGCAATGTTGCTTTAAGGCTGCGTAAGTTGAACGCGAAAATTTGCGTTTAGAGGCTGCGTAGAGCTTATGTAAATGTGTTTTTGCATCAAATGTCATTTGGTCGTCGTCGAATTGTAAACAAAACCAAAATGTGAAATTAATGTTTGTTTTTTCGTTCATTTCGCATGCTGTGCAAAATTTCTGTCAAACGAATTTCGTTTGCATATGCAATTATAAGATTGAAATTATATTTAATAAATACAAATATATAAAATATTGTGCATTTGTGATATTATTTCTTCTACTTCAGTTTTGTTGCTTGTGGGGAATGTCTTAGGATGTGTGTGAATATGTCTACAAGTGGTTTGGCATTGGATTTGGCGGTGGTTGGTAGAATAGAAATAGGAATCAATATGGATATAGGAAGACACATAGATATATGATTGCAGTTTGATATTTCAGCAGTACCTTCGAAGACTATTCGGAATTGCTTTAGATAATTTGACTTTTTACTGTGTAAAATGATTTCATTTACAAAGCTAATCAGAGCTGATGTCGGTTTCAGGACAAAAAGGTAATAGATTTCTTTGTTTTCTGTAATAGTTCATCGAAATTCTTACCTATTTAGACACAAACCTCGTTTAGTAAAATTACCGCGGGAAAATGTTTATAAATCACAATTTCAGAAAAGTCACGTAGAGGCTGCGTAAATCTTTACGCGATGTTTAATTAAACAACATCGTAGAGGCGTCGTAAGGGAATCTAATAAATAGGGCTGAGGAAGTAATAAGTCATTTGTTAATGCAGATATTGTTGATAGCGAAAACATTGAACATAGTTAATAAGCGGATAAGATTAAAGGATTTCAAAGAGTTCAAAACAATGAAAGAAGTAGTATTTATTTTATTTAAAATTCACGATTATTTTGACAATTTAATCTGTATAGACATTATGAAGGAGCTGGGTATGAGAATACTACTTACTTACTTAACGGGCTCCCGACCCGTGGAGAGTCTCTGCCTGAGACACTGCAGCCTTCCATCCTCTACGATCCCGGGCACGCTGCTTCCAGTTGTCCAGACCAAGCGCTCTGGCATCCGCGATGGCTTGGTCTTTGAACCGGAGGTTCGGTCTTCCTTGTCTTCTCGAACCTGGGGGCTGGGATTCGAAGATCCTCTTAGCTGGAGCATTATTGTCCATTCGCTCGATGTGGCCGAGCCAATGTAGTCGACGTATTTTGGCTTTTTGGACTACATCCACATCTTGATACAGCTCATAGAGTTCGCGGTTATATCTTCTCCTCCATTCGCCCTCCTCGCACACAGGACCAAAAATCCGCCGAAGAATTTTTCTTTCGAAGGAACCCAGTATTAGCTCTCCCTTCCTGCTTATCGTCCAGCACTCGGCGCCGTAGAGCAGAACTGGCAGTATAAAGGTTTTGTAAAGCATACATTTCGTCCCTCGAGTTAGGAGTTTTGAACCCAATTGTTTTGCCAAACCGAAGTAGCAGCGGTTTCCTAGGGTAATTCTCCGCCGGATCTCCACTAGGATGTCATTCGTGGAGTTCATGTTTACTCCGAGGTAGATGAACTCCTTAACTACCTCGAAATTGTTGCCATCAATAGTGACGTTTTGTCCTAGGCGGTGGACAGATGTTTGTTTGTTTGTTGATAACATGTACTTAGTCTTGTCCTCGTTTACTTCAAGACCAACAGATTTCGCCTGTTCTTCAATCGCCGTGAAAGCTTCTATCACGGAGCGCTGTGACCGACCGATGATGTCAATATCGTCCGCATACCCCAGCAGCTGGACGGATCTGTTGAAGATAGTGCCTTCCGTGTTGACACCTGCCCTACGCACTATCTGCTCCAGTACGAGATTGAAGAAGTCGCATGATAGCGCGTCCCCTTGCCGAAATCCGGTGCATGTTTGGAATAGTTCGGAGGAGCTGTTTCCAAATTGCACGTTGCAACGCGTGTTTTCGAGTGTCACGCGACACAACTGAATCAATTTTGACGGGATTCCGAATTCGGCCATCGCCATATACAGCTCCTGACGATGTATACTATCATACGCGGCCTTGAAGTCGATGAATAGATGGTGTGTCTCAACTTGAAATTCGTTGGTCTTTTCCAGGATTTGCCTCAGTGTGAAAATTTGGTCTATAGTCGATCTGCCGGGCCGGAAGCCACACTGGTACGTGCCGATTAGTGTGTTGCAGAACGGTTTAAGACGTTCACACAGTACGTTGGATAGGATCTTATACGCGACATTTAGCAGGGATATGCCTCGATAGTTCTTGCAAGACATAGGATCGCCTTTTTTGTAGATAGGGCATATGGAGCTGATAGTCCAGTCATCGGGCATGTTTTCTTCCATCCATACTTGGTTGATGATTTGGTGCATGCGCCCTACCAAAACATCACCTCCGTATTTAAAGAGCTCCGCTGGCAAGCCATCCGAGCCTGCGGCTTTGTTGTTCTTAAGCTTTTTTATAGCTAAGCCAACCTCTTCTATACTGGGTGGTGGAATAGGTTCTTCATTGGCTGGACGCGGGTTATCTTCTTGTCCTACCACTCTCTCAACATGATGCCCATTAAGCAACTGCTGGAAATGCTGCTTAAATACATCTACTATTCCCTGCGCTTCGGTGACTAGGTTTCCTTCGCTGTCTCGAAGAGCCTGTGTTCCGGTTTTGAAGCCAGCAGCCAGTTGCTTGGCTTTCTTATAGAACCTCCGGATGTTGTTGCGATCACGAGACTCTTCGATCTCCTTGAGCTGGGATACTGCGTAGGCTCTCTTCTTTCTACGCAGGATCTTTTTCTCCTCCCTTCTCCTGGCTCGATACTCTTCCCTAGCTGCCCTTGTTTTGCGCTGCAGCATTTTCTTGTGTGCATCTTCTGTCACCTTTTTCCTGTACACGCATTCATCATCATAGCACGGGCTCTTTCTCTGGGGTGGCTGGTGGTTTCGGCTACCTCCTTGATGATGTCGCGAGACTGGCACCACTGATTGTTGGCGTCTGTGGAAGGCGAGTGCATAGTGGAGAGTTTCATGCTCAGGCGCTCTCTGTAGGCTCTGGCTACTCCAGGTGTGCTAAGGCGTCCAACGTCAAATTTCTTCTTCTGGGCGGCCCGCAGCTTCTTCTCGTTGGACAGTCGAGCTCTGAATCTAGCTGCAACAAGGAAATGGTCAGAGTCGACGTTTGCCCCTCGGAATGTGTGCACGTCGAGGATGTTGGATGCGTGCCTCGCATCGATTAGCACATGGTCGATTTGGTTGGCGGTTCGACCGTCTGGAGAGCGCCAGGTTGCTGTGTGGATCCTTAGCCTTGGAAACCTAGTGCTACTTATCACCGTATTACGAGCTGCTGCAAAGTCAATTAGTCGGTAGCCGTTGTCTGTTGTCGTTTCGTGGATTCTGTGCTTACCGACTAACCCGCCAAAGATGTTTTTCCTGACCGATTTTGGCATTGAAGTCCCCGAGCACAACTTTAACGTCATACTCCGGACAGGCTCCGTAGGCTCCATCCAGGAGGTCATAAAACTCCTCTTTTATGGGGTCTTCAGCCTCGTCGGTAGGGGCGTGTGCACATATTAGGCTTATGTTTTGGAAGGTAGCTTTGATGCGGATCACAGCTAGGCGATCACTTATCGGCCTAAAGTCAATAACTTTTGTCCTTAGCCGATTTCCCACGACGAATCCGCATCCTAATACATGCAATCTCTTATGGCAGCTGTAATAAATGTCGCAATTTTTTCTTTTCATCATGCCTGATCCTGTCCATCGTATCTCCTGGATCGCGGTAATATCTGCCTTGTACCGCGTGAGGACAGACTCAAGTTTTTGAGTAGCACCTGGGGTGTAGAGCGTTCGTACATTCCAGGTACATACTCTCAAATCGTAGTCCATTAACGTTCCGGGTCTTGTTGCCATTTGAGGAGTATCATTATCCGAGGCTGGTTGTGTCTCTCTTATAACTAGTGGTTTTTTCCGTGGTCGGGAAGTTACCCCGACGGCACAACCCCCAACCTGGAGGGCCAGGCCCTTGTTTTAACCCTAGGACAGCGGGCCGGATAATCCGATGTCAGTAGCCCATTCTGGGATATGAGCGCTGCCGTTGACCCATAAAGGGCTCATCCGCCACCAACTCTTTCCAACACCCTGGCTCAGTATTGGAAGTCCCTATAGACCTGGTATCCAAGTACGTTGAAGCAGCTCATATAGGGATAACACTTAGTAGTTCGGCCTAACTGGAACTGTAGACGCCACCGTTGATTCCATCTAGGGAATTCATCCGCTGCCGCCTGACACAGGAGGGAGTGCCTAAGTGAGAAGACACTCTCCTTCCCCCTCTCTCGTCTGCTGCCACCAACGACCTTCCACAGGGGTTGGGTACCCTATCTCCAGTCGAGGTGCTAGGCACCCGGTAGTCACCAACGCGGAGGTGAGAGTAGGAGTTGGTAGTGAGAGGCTAGAGTGAGAGCGCTTGTGTTCTCATGTAATCGCATCACTACCATTCAACCAATGAGAATAGATGTACAAAAATCGTACATAGAAACCAATAATGTTAAGATCGGTTTAAGCTATGAGCCAAATTTAATGTCAAAGGCATACACTACACAGTTCCAGGATGAAGCAAAATTATATGTATTATACCTGCTGAGTTTGATAGTACATTTACATTAAGCCTATCTTAATTAAGGATAATTTTATCATACCTGAGGGAGTAACCAATCTCAGAATTAGTATTCACTAGTAGAAGTAATGAATACTTTCGATTCTCGACTGAGTTTTGTGAAGCTCATATCGGTACCCACACATCCATAAAGAGGAAGTTCAAACTCAAATTAGATATACATCTATATATTATATATAAGTCAAATGCTGTGCATTAGTCGGGTAAAGGCTCGAGAACTGCTCAACCATAGACATACTATATATGGACTGCTAGTGAAATGTCATTTTCATATACTTCTGCGAGCAAATATGTTCCAAAACAGCACAGGCTCCACAGTTTGCCAGCGGATTAGCAAAGAAGCATAGCCGCCGTCAAATTTAAATTTCCATAGTAACGTACACAAAAAAGCTACATTTTTTCAAAAAAAAAGTAGGTTTCCATAGAAACATGTAAACAAAAGAGCGACATCTTATGCGAAGAGACTCATTTTAATAGTAAAAGGTAAACAAAAGAGCGTCATCTATTCGAAAGATGCAAAGCTACAAAGAGTGCTTTTCAATTACTGTTAAGGAATGTTTATTATTTTGAAAAAGAAAACGAAAATAACAATTTTTTTACTTATTAACCGAGGGGGAAGTAATCAATATTTTTGAGTGGTCCTTGAATACAGATTTGCTACTTGTGATTGCATGTGAATTTGTTTAAATACACTGTGATACACTGTGATTCACCATGAATACGCACAGAAAAGTACCTTGAATACACCTGATAACTTCCCCCTGGTTATTAACCCATAAACTGAAAACAAAAATGCCTACAGGTATCTTCCATGTATCGTTCAATCAAACTAATAATCCCAATGGAAAACGACATAAATTAGGTCGTTTGAAGTTTACTTTATTTTCCGCTGGCAAACTGTGGCGCGTCAGTATTTTTGGAACATGCGTAAAGTCAATGTGCTCAACCGATTTGAATGATTTTTATTTTATTTTGTTCGTCTTGAATCAGGGATGGTTTAGGAAAAAATTAAAGTCGGAAAATTCACAGGTGGCGTTGTAGGCACACATTTCCATGGGGAAAAACACTTTAAAAAAATAAACTGGATAGAAATCGAGTAGTAGGGTAAACTGTCCAACAGTGGACCAATTTGCGTTTGACTAGATTTAGTTTATAAATTATTTGTTTAATCTTTAAACGGTTTGAAGGTACTTATTATATGCTTTATTAGCTTTGTATTTAACCACATCCAGCTTTAGAAAGATCGTAGAAAATACAAAATTTTGAGTTTTTTAAAATACACATCAAATGGTTCCCTGTGTACTAGAGGGTGGACACAGTGAACCACCGTGTAGTTCACAGTGAACCTATAGTGTTTATTTTTTATTCCATAAGAAAAATAATGAACAAAAACTAGTAATTGGTATAATTCAGTTTTTGTTTAATATTAACATTAGAAAAACAAAACAATACAAAAACATAAGTAAAAAAAGCAACGAAAAGTAATAACAATAATAAACAATAGCAAAACATTAACAAAAATGACTTTCAAGGACTTCAGTAATATCACAAAACTTATAACTAACGAAAAATAATAGTAACGAATGTAAAATGCTGTAAGGTCGTTGCTAAATGCTTAATTAAAATATGGAATTCTGAATCTGGGAAGTGCTACCATATTTACCATTGTTCACTGTGTACCACTAGGAGCTGGTTCACTGTTGGACAAGTGCCTTTTTTTGAGAAAAATATTTTTATAAAAAAAACCGTTTCACAAATTTGATTGACATACTAATTTTAATTAATAATAATAATTATCATTTTTAATTGTATCCCACAAATCTCATAAAGCACAATACTTTTTTAAATGGAACAAAAATAAGAAGCACGATTTCTAATTTACTTACAAGTAAAATCACTTTTTCTTGAGCACAACTTACACAGTGTGCGCATTACTTCAACTCCCAGGTCAATTCACAAAGGATCGTTCGTAACGCGGTTTATTTTCTCTTTACTTCGTTTTTCTCTTATAAGTAGAGATTAAGTAAATTTAAAAGGTTCACTGTGGGACGTGAGCCACTGTGGGACAGTTTACCCTAGTGACATTTCCAAAACAAAAAAAAAATATTTTGAATTTTAAAAGCAATTGTTGTTGTCAATTATTTTAATTATTTTCAAAACAAATTGTTGTTTTCAAAATTTTTTTTTTTTAATTTATACCTAATAAGTAGTTTCTTTATGTTTACTATGTTATGTAACGTTGGCCGGTCCTATGGCCAACTTACTGGTTGTTTGGTACCCACTAGCTCTGGCTATGGCGCCTTCAGCTTGGACCTTTCGGCAGTAGTCTGCACTTAAGGCGGGGATCCCGAACAACACTTTAAACCACCTGAAAATCGTGGCTCGCAAGCCAAATAAATAACAAGTAGGTTCGTTTGATGATCGAAGTCGAAGTGTTCTCTTTATTAAAATTCTTTGCCTTTTTATATTACAGAGAATGTTATCGATATATCCACCTCGAATATCGATACCCCAACGTTATGCCTAATCAGCGTATTTGCGTGACGAGGGTAAACGGCCCAACACTTCAAGTGTTTAGGGTATACTTGCGTACGATGCTTAGTTGACATATTTAGTGTCGTCCACAAGTGTACCCTGACCGTTCCCTCGATCCAGTATCGCATTATACATATAATTTGTATACTCATTCGCTTCATGCACCGAGTGTGCCATCAAAGTAATATGACTCTTTCATTTAATTGTTCACTCCAAGAGTGTTTGTATGTAGTTCATATCACTTTGATGTTTGAAGCAACGTTATTTACGACGCCACAAGTTGGGCGAGTTCTGGGTATCAGATATCGAAGTGGATTTGGATCTTACTAATTGCTTTTGGCAATTAGTTAAATGACCGCTGGTGCGATCCCTTCACACCACCCTTCCTGGGGAAAAAGGAGAAATCATGTTTTTCTTTCAACTTGATTTCTGCTTTTACGCGTCACTTGTACAATAAGTGATTAGTTTAATGCCATTACAAAATGGTTTGTATATTTGCTGTATTTATACATTAGCTGTTTTTATCGCATTAATATGTTCGGAATACTTTAAAATATTTTAACAAATTATGGCTTATCCTTATTTTATTAACAAATTAAGGTATTTTATCGTTTATTTAATGATTTAATAGCAAGTGTCTTGTTTTTATTTTATTAACAAATTAAATTTCTTTTTACTAGTTTTTTGTGGTTACTGTATTTATTTTAGCTTAACATAAAAGAATGAAAATTTACTTATTTTTAGTTTATTAGCCAATTTACTTATTTTTATTTTTATTACCTATTATTATTTTTGAAATATTTTGCTAGCTTGATTATAAGGAATACAAATTTACTTATACAAATTTACTTATTTTAGTTTATTAGCTTAATTATGAGGAATACAAATTTAATTATTTTAATTTATTAGCTTAATTATAAGGAATACAAATTTAATTATTTTAGTTTATTAGCTTAATCATAAGGCGTTTTACTCTATACATATGCATATGTGTATATTTACAGGACTTTCTCCCCCTTTTTTTTTTTTAAAAAAAACTAAATAGTACATGTTTCTAAAAGTGCTAAATATATATAAAATGGTTTTAACCTATTTTTGTGAACTGTTATTCTTTTATTTTCATATTTTATATCAAAGTTCACACCATTTTGTGACAAAACTTCGTAAGGTCCTACAAAAATTGGATCCAATTTCTTTCTTGCCTCATTTCTCAGTAATACTAAACTTCCTACTTCAAAGTCAGCACTGGCTGTCTGTCTGTCTGTGTCATATCTGCCTTTTCTAATATTTTTCTTCCTTAACCCGAATTATCCCAGAGAATTTTTTTTTGTTATTTTTCTATGATTTTTTGAAATTAGGCAACTTTCTGTAATGGTATTACACAAACAAAACCAAAAAAAATAAATTACTTACCATTTCTTGGGGATGATGTGTACCCTATATGGTACAGTGGGATAATGCACTGTCATAATCCAATATTAATACATAACGTTAATTTAAGTATTTTTAGATAGATAGTAAGGTTTTATTTGAATATTGTTGAAGAATGGTTACATAAATGTTTATTGCATGGTGTGATAAGTTTTGAAACAACGAACGTGTAAAGCAACGCCGCATTTTTCGCAACGAGTAGCCGCTTTAGTATGACAAAGTCGACATCTTGTTCGTTTGTCTTGCTCGACAATCAAGTGGTTGATTTGGTCATACCGGATGTTTTCTGTGCTTGCGGGCCGTAAATTGCGTGGCCTGTTATGTTTTCCGTACGTTCCCAGCAAACTCCTTGCTATTCTACGACAAAACTCTAAATTGTCCAGTGTACCTTTATTGTATTTATGCAGCTGCCATGCGTTAGAAATTGCCATATCGATGCAATGAGCAAACAGTGGATAGTACCATTTTTTCCCTCTAATGGCAATACGATAAAGACCGATATTTTGGTCAGACCTATCGACTCCTCCCATGTTTTTATTATAGGCTTTTATAAGTTTTGGCTGTGAAACCGATATTTCTTTTTTTTTGAGAGCGAGAGTATCTTTTTACCAAGTTTGTTGGGTGAACTGGAACAGAGTTAGATATCATGTTGTTGAAAAGTTTTTTCATTAAATTAATAAAATTTGTAAACGTCGGCGGCTTGGACTTCTAAACGAACAGGCATATCCAAAATCAAAACAAACTAACCTACTACCGAATGTGTTATTTGACACTTGAGAAAAAACGCCATTTTAAATTAAATTCTTTGCAAATTCTGTGAGTTGAAGATTGGAAGCCCAAGCCGCCGGACGTGTTGCCAAAAAGAGTAAGTTTATGTAATAAATTGAATTGTATTAACATATATTATTTCAGAGAATAAATCCTCCATTTTTTGTATAAATGCGGATATTGCGTTTGAGTTCAGAGGATTACATTCCAAACGGCAGCACGGGGCCCAATCTCGCAGCCAGCAACAAATTTTTATTCTTCTTTTTGCGGAATAACTTTGTATTCGCAAAGGGATATTCGCCTGAGAATAATTGCACATAATAATTATCTTCGTTTGAGTGTGGAATTTTCCTGCAAGATATCTGCCGCCTATTAACTGTTCCTTGCGGAATTTTCCCTCGCCGAAAGACTCGCCGTTAGTTTGTTCACAACTGTTGCTTGCGAAATTTCTTGTCTGCAAGCGGTTTCCATCTACAGTTGCAGCCATTGACAGTTATCGCACAGATCTATGACAAACGGATTTTTTGATGAGATTTGCTGGAACATCAACTGGTTGCTAATTCTCGTGGGAATTATTCGTAGTTACGAGTCAATTGAATAATTGACTTTTAGTTTGCCACCAACGAAAATCTCACGTTCGCCGCCGCCGTCGTCAATGCCGAACGACCCGAAACCAAGGAGAAGTCCCCGTAACTGCCAAAAGATTTACGATCCTGAAGCAGAGGAGGCTTCCAGCAAATTGGACACTATATTGGAGAAGGATTCGTCAACTGAAGACATCGAAAGCGAGACAGAAATGGACGAAACAATCGTCGACGTAACGAGGCAGATACAAGAGCTGCGTGATCAGCTGCAGACTGCCGAAGCTAATGCTGCCTCAGAAAAACAGCACCGAATTCGTTTACAGGAACAGCTGATCAAACAAGCCATGCCCATTACGATTTCCACTGCTGCGTCTATGCCCGTTTCCACTGTTTCTTCAACAAACCAGCAATTGCCAGTATATTCATCAGCCAGTTTGTGTCAAAGTGCCAACATACTTACCGCATCCACAGTTCCTGAAATGTCCACCAGTGTCATCGAAACGCAGTACACACCATACCAATGGCTTCCACCGATGTCCATAGCACCGCAGCTGTCAGTACCAGCAACTGTGAACGTGAGTGCAGCTCCTACTTATTCGTCGCTTACTCTACCGCAGGCAACACAGACGATAGTTATGACTACGGCAGAGACAAACCCAAGCTCCTCGCACACCCAAAGAGTGTCAACATTTTTGCCATCCTTGAATACAATTCCAAACTATAGTCAGTTAACAAATTTTCCCCCACCGCCATTTTATGCATCACCGTCATATGCAATAAGCCAGTCCACATCGCACGGTGGAAGAAAGCTGCACGATCTGCCGGAATTCACTGGAAGACCCGAGGAATGGCCAATGTTCTGCACTGCTTTCACAGAATCGACATCGATGTTCAACTATTCCAAAGTTGAAAATATATTTCGCCTACAAAAATGCCTCAAGGGTGAAGCTAAAGAGGTGGTCGAGGCACTGCTTATTCATCCCAATAACGTAGACCGAGTTATGTCAGCTTTGGAGTTTCGCTTCGGTCGACCGGAGTGTCTTCTACGTAGTCAACTGGCGAAGGTGAGGGACATTGCGCCTATTTCGGAAGGGAAACTAGAAATGTTAATCCCGTTCTCAACAAGGGTTCAGAATCTCTCCACGTTCTTGGAGTCGAGTGGTTTACACCAACACCTGGCTAACCCGACGCTCATAGACGAACTCGTAAGTAAGCTGCCAATGAGTAAGCGTTTAGAGTGGGCCCAAAGAAGTGTTTACATAATGCCATATCCTACTCTGAAACACTTCGACGAGTGGCTTAGTGGTATCGCCAGACTGGTTTGTTTGGTCGCAACAAATTCTCTTCAACCGCCCGTCAAACATGAGAGCAAACCAAAGGCAAGGAGTATTCTTCACACCACGGAGCAGCGTAAGCCAGCAGATGTAGCCAACAGTAATTTATGCCGCCACTGCAAAGGAAAGTTACACTCAGTAACCAGTTGCAATGTCTATACAGTTCTGGACGTCCAAGGAAAGTGGAATTTTGTGAAAAAAAACCGCCTGTGCTTCTGCTGCCTTAAGTATGGGCATTCTGTGCGTTTTTGCAAGTCACGTAAAACATGTGGGATTGGCGGATGCACTAAAGTACACAATTCAACGCTTCATGAGGATCAAGAGCTGAAAGTTTCAACCACACCTGCAGAAGAGGAAGTGAGGCAAGAACCCAAAAAGACTTTGCATAGCTGTGATGTAAATGCCACGTCTAAAATCCTGTTTCGCGTCCTACCTGTGAGGCTCTATAATGCTGACATCATGGTAAAAACATATGCACTCCTGGATGAAGGTTCGTCTATTTCAATAATGAGTGCAGACCTAGCAAGAGAGCTCAAGTTAAATGGCGAAAGGAGATCTCTAAATTTGCAGTGGCTAGGGAGGGAGACATTTACGGAGCAGTCGCTAGTCGTGGATCTTCAGATAAGTGCCGACAAGGATCATGCTGAAAAATTTAAAATGAATGGGGTACAAACCGTTAGTGAGTTAGACTTGCCGACTCAGACACTTACCGATGCCGACGTGCAGCAGCTGTACCAGTACCGCAATATCCCTTCATTTGCCGAGTACACCAACGCAAAGCCACAGTTGTTGATCGGCCTGGACAATTGTCGCTTGGGAGCGCCGTTAAGCACAATCGAACCCGCAGATGTGGAGCCAGTCATTACAGAAACAAAACTCGGCTGGGTTATCTACGGCAAAACTTCGTCGGAAATATCCCAGAGTAGTAATTATCCCTCAGTACTACATGTCAACCAGAAGCAGCTAGAAGATGATCTATGTCTAGACCAAATGGTAGAGGAGTACTTCAGCTTGGAGAATTTCGGAGTGAAAAAGCCTTTAAAACGATTGGTGTCTGCCGACGACGAAAGAGCACTACAAATTCTCTCTAACACAACTAAACAAGTGGGCGCTCACTACCAGACGGGTCTACTGTGGAAGGAAGATTTGTTCGAAGTACCAAGGAGCTATGAAATGGCCAAGAGACGGCTTTTAAGTCTCGAAAGCAAGCTACGTAGGGAACCTGCCTTTGCCTCGGCATATAAGGACATTATAAGGAAGTACCTAGAAAAAGGATACGCTAAGAAGCTAACCGAGCCTGAAGCAAGCCTAAGTACACCGAGGACCTGGTATCTACCGCATTTTGGAGTAAAAAACCCACATAAGCCAGACAAAACTAGATTGGTGTTCGATGCTGCCGCCAAGGTGAACGATGTTTCGCTTAATACCTTTCTATTAAAGGGTCCAGATGATCTTAAGCCGCTTTTAGCCATTCTCTTCAACTTTCGAATGCGGCCTGTGGCAGTGACCGGCGACATTAAGGAAATGTTCCACCAGGTGGTGATACAACCAGAGGATCAACACTCTCAACGATTCCTTTGGAGAGACGAGGAGAGCCTGCCTATCAACATTTACGTCATGCAATCTATGACGTTCGGTGCTAGCTGTTCGCCATGCTCAGCGAACTTCGTTAAAAATCTTAACGCCAAGAGATTTGAGAGCGATTTTCCAAGGGCGGTTAAGGCGATAGTAGATCACCACTACGTAGACGATTACGTGGACAGTTTTGGTAGTGTAGCCGAAGCAGTCAACGTCACCCAAGCTGTCATTGAAATCCACAAGAGCGGGGGTTTTGAACTCTGCAATTTTGCGTCGAATTCCAAGGAGGTGTTGCGAGACATTTGTCATCTGAAGGCCGATGGGGAGCAGAAGAAGATGGTCGACATGAATATGGATGCCGCGATGGAAAAGGTTCTCGGCATGTGTTGGGAACCCATCGAAGATGTCTTCACATTCAAACTGAAGTTTCCTCGTGTCAGTCAGGATGTTATGTCGGACCTGAGGTGCCCAACTAAAAGAGAGTTCCTGAGCATCGCCATGTCTATGTTTGACCCGTTCGGAATGATTGCCAACTTTGTGATACACATCAAGTTATTATTGCAAGCGGTTTGGAAACATGGTGTTGGCTGGGACGAGCCTATCCCTAAGGACATCTATGAACGTTGGCTGCAGTGGAAAGCAGAACTCATGACCCTCACGCAGTACAGGATTCCAAGATGTCACGATTCCTACTTAACGTCAGCCCATAATTTAGTTCTTCACACGTTCGTCGATGCCAGTGAAGAGGCGTTTAGTGCGGTGACATATCTTCGGGCTGAGTTTGACGATCGGATTTGTATATCATTTGTCTGCGGTAAAACGAGGTGCGCGCCGAAAAAATTAACTTCTATTCCTCGCCTCGAGTTGTCGGCAGCCATACTGGGAGTAAGACTCTGCGATGCTGTTGTGGAACATCATGAGTTAGCGTTCAAGACTCGCGTATTTTGGAGTGACTCGAAGACGGTCATCCATTGGCTTCAATCGGACCCTCGCCGACAAAAGCAGTTTGTGGCCTTTCGAATTACCGAGATTCTTGAAAGCACCAAGGTAAGCCAATGGCGTTGGATTCCGTCAAGGCTCAACCCAGCAGATGAGGCGACACGAGCAAAATATCCACCCAAACTTAAAGTCGACAATAGTTGGATAACTGGTCCAAAATTC
Source organism: Cheilosia vernalis (assembly GCA_949126925.1). Classification (NCBI taxonomy): domain Eukaryota; kingdom Metazoa; phylum Arthropoda; class Insecta; order Diptera; family Syrphidae; genus Cheilosia; species Cheilosia vernalis. The sequence continues at coordinate 52,309,788 of OX421358.1, forward strand.
CTGCTTATGCCTGAACAGTACTGGCCTGTACCACCAGATGATATCAGCAATCACGTGTGCAAGGAGGAGCAGAGACCCAAGATGCTTCTACACACTGCGGTGAGTACTCCAGCCATTGATTTCTCTAGATTCTCTAGGTATCGTAAGCTGCAAAGAACTATGGCCTGGGTCCTTCGGTTCGTGCAAGCATGCCAACGAAGATCGATCGAGAAAGGAGAATTGTCGATAGCGGAACTGAATAAAGCAGATATAAAGCTGTGTCGCCAAGCCCAGAGAGATGTATTTGGTCATGAAATATCCCGCCTTAGTGATGATTTGCCAATTGAAAAGAACAGTTCCATCTTCAAGTTAACACCGTACCTAGCAGAAGATGGGCTACTACGCGTATACGGTCGTATAGATGCTGCCACGACAATACCTTTTGCCGCCAGACGTCCGATCATCATGCCGAAGATACATCCGCTAACGAAGTTGATCGTTGATCACTATCACCGCCTGATGCATCATCAAAACGATGACACGATCGCTAACGAATTACGACGGAAGTACTGGGTACCGAGCGTCCGCTCTGCCGTCAAGAAAGCTAAAACCCAGTGCTCATATTGCCGCATTCGGGCTGTTCAGCCAGCACCACCTTTGATGGGACAATTACCCAAGGACCGTCTTACCCCGTTTGTACGACCATTTACATATACGGGCCTTGATTACTTCGGGCCAGTCTACGTCACAGTCGGTCGTCGGAAGGAGAAGCGATGGGTTGCGCTATTTACCTGTATGACCATAAGAGCCATCCATCTTGAAATTGCGTCTGATTTGTCCACCGATGCCTGCATTTTGTGTATTCGAAATTTCGTCAATAGGAGAGGGGTTCCGCTACGGATCAGGAGTGACAACGGCACTAACTTTATTGGTGCGAAAAAGGAGCTGCTGACTGCCGAAATTTTTGATAACGAGGCTCTGAAGACGGAACTTTGTTCGAGAGGGATCGACTGGGTTTTTAACTGCCCGTTGAATCCGCACGCAGGAGGATGTTGGGAGAGGCTCGTTCGCTCTGTGAAGAGAGCGTTATCGCACACACTCAACGAAATAGCACCTAAACCTGAAACCTTGCTGAGCAGTTTATTGGAAGCAGAGAACATCATCAACAGCCGTCCACTCACGCACTTGCCAGTTTCGTCCGAAGATGAAGAGCCCCTAACTCCGAATCACTTTTTATTGGGTGCTTCAAACTCGACGCAATCTCCAGGTGAAGTCGACAACAGGGCGCTCTGCCTCCGCAAACAATGGCGAGTGTCTCAACAGATCAAGAACCATTTTTGGAGACGATGGATCCGAGAGTATCTGCCAGATCTCACCAGAAGAAGCAAGTGGTACGAAAAAGTTCGAACTCTCATCGTAGGAGACTTGGTCCTCATTTGCGAAGTGGACTTGCCGAGAAGCCAGTGGAAGAGAGGACGAATTACTAAAGTGTTTCCCGGAGCAGATGGTCAAGTTCGTACTGCTGAGGTCAAAACGGCGACCGGGACTTTTCGGAGGCCAGCCGTAAAACTGGCAGTTTTGGATGTTGGTGAGGCGTTGGAGAGTCCATGTGCCTCACGGGGGGTGGAGTGTTGAAAAGTTTTTTCATTAAATTAATAAAATTTGTAAACGTCGGCGGCTTGGACTTCTAAACGAACAGGCATATCCAAAATCAAAACAAACTAACCTACTACCGAATGTGTTATTTGACACTTGAGAAAAAACGCCATTTTAAATTAAATTCTTTGCAAATTCTGTGAGTTGAAGATTGGAAGCCCAAGCCGCCGGACGTGTTGCCAAAAAGAGTAAGTTTATGTAATAAATTGAATTGTATTAACATATATTATTTCAGAGAATAAATCCTCCATTTTTTGTATAAATGCGGATATTGCGTTTGAGTTCAGAGGATTACATTCCAAACGGCAGCACGGGGCCCAATCTCGCAGCCAGCAACACATGTTAACAATGTTGTTGTCATTCCATTTGCACACAACAGCATTGAGTTCTGAACAGAGTTCATAGCTATAAGCACCTCTACCTCTTTTTTTTAAAGCTTTATCCGATCCACGCAAAGAACAGTTTTTCAAACGATTATCTCTTATAGTTCCAGTGCCTCTTATTTTCAATGCGTTTATTTCTTGAAAGAGTTCGAGTGAAGAAAAAAAATTGTCAAAAAATAAGTGGAAGCTAAGATTTAAGCCTCGTCCAATCAGTGCCCGACAAAAACTTAAAACAACTTGCGTTCCAAGTGCATGCTCTTTGTTTTTAGGAGTTGAGGATACTTTCGACCCAAGATAGGGTTCAAACCAAACTATGTATCCACTTGGAGTCGTTCCAACCCAAAATTTATAGCCCCATCTGATTGGCTTTCCCCTTATGAACTGTTTGGTAGGGTGACGTCCAAAATAGGGTATCATACCTTCATCCACACTGTAATTTTCCACAACTGGAGCAAACAACAGGAACTTTTGAAGCAGGTGATGAAACAAAGGCCGTACTTTAGAGTAACGATCATTTGGATCTAGTTGAGTGTTATCACAACAATGTAGTACTCGAAATATGTGATCAAATCTATTTCTAGTGATTGATTTGGATATAAGAATATTTTGTGAGTCTTCTTCATTTTCCCAGTACATTCTTCGTCTTGATACACTATTATAGCCACTCAAAATAAGTACTCCAATAAAGGTTCTAAGCTCACTAACCTGTATATCAGCTGGGAGATTATGTTGCTGGGCATATAAATTGGAATATTTTGTTATTTGTTCAAATAAAGTCTCATCAAAAAAGAGCGAGAACAGGTCCAAAGGAGCGGAAGATGGATTCAACCCACAGGCTTCGTAGCTAAAGTCTGTTTCTGTTTCCTCCAAGTCTTTTTTCTTCCATGAAAAATTTATAGTTCGTGCCTTCTTTTTGGGGACAAAACAAGAAATTGGAATGTCATCTTCTTCATCGAAGCTTTCCGGATGTAAGACAACTTCTGCCACAAGCTGGTTACGAGGCAAATTGTCTACACAAACCACATCTTCCTCACCTGAATCTTCATCTGTAACATCCCCCTCCGTCAATGGCGGTAAAATTGGTATTTCAGAGTAGAAATCGTCGTCATCGCTTTCGTCTATGCAACTTACAATCTCATTAACGGTCAGCCTAAAAAAAACCAAAAGGACTTGTATTATCCCACTGTACCATATGCGGTACATCACAATGCACGTCCATGTAATAGTAACATTGTATGCTTGAATTATTAAGATTGTTTATTATTACTTTTCGTTATTGTTTTAGCTACATAAATAATGTTTATCTAACTTTTTTAAATACACTGATTAGAAATTAATTTACCTTTTCCTCGACATTGTTTTTATACGGAAAAATACTCGCACTTCACTTCAACTTTACATCTAATTGAACGAAAATAAGTTTAAATTGACACATAAATATCTTAGCCTACTTATATTTGAACTGGATAATTCAAAAAAGTAATCGATTAATAGTTTTTTTTCTGAGCAAAATTTTTTTGAAGAAAGTGTACCATATGCGGTACAATGGGATGATTCGGGTTAAGAGAGTTTCGCGGGCGTCCCTGTGAGCAATTTGTAATTTATGTTTTAAATCAATTACGTAATCCTGGTAGTTGTACACTGGTTCTACATGTTTTGTTAAGTTCGTTGGCAGGTTGCACTGTTTTCCGAATATTAATTCAAACGGTGTAAAACCTGTTTCGGAGTGTACAGACGTATTATAACAGAAAACATAATATGGCAACCAGGTGCTCCAGTCGCTATGGTTTTCTGAAACGTAACTTCTAAGATAAGCTCCTAAAACCTTATGCGAGTTTTCGAGTGCTCCGATGCTCTCATGATGGTAGGCTGTCGATTGTAGCTGCTCTATTTTTAGTAATTTACAAATATCTTTAAAAACCTGATTTAAAAACTCGGTACCCTGATCAGATGCTATTGTGTGCGGTACTCCGTATCTAAAAAAAACCTACTACTAGCGCATTCGCTACTGTGCTGGCTTCTTTATTTGGGATTGGTATAGCTTCGACAAATTTCGTCAATTCGTCTTGTATTGTGAGGATGTATTTAGATCCGTCTTCTAATTCTTCTAAAGGTCCTACAAGATCTAAAAATAGTTTGTCAAATCCTGATTCAGCTGTCGATGTTATAGTCATTGGTTGCTTTTTAGGCTGTCACGTCCGGAGAGTTGGTGTTGGCGATGTTATGCCAAAATGGTGAAAAATCTCCAAAATGCTGCAGCGATCGGCACGCTTGTCGTTGCACGGCTTGGCTCGACGGATTTGGGGGGGGGTTCTTGCCGCACTCACAGACAAATAATTAAATTTTCGTGCCGGGTTATACTACTCCTTCTACTATCCTACTCTAACACTAACGAGTAGATCCTCAAGCTCTATTCTGGAAAACACCCCTCTACGCTACACATCCCTATCGACTGGTATTATGTCGGTTGGTAGTCTTATAAGACTACTGAGCAATTCCCTCATCCTTGCTGAAGCAACTCAGCTTCACAGCCATGCAATATCCACGCTCGTTTCGGATATTGCCCCTCAAGATATGTGACGCTCCACTTACTTCACATTCACCTTACCTTCAAAGATCCTACTCTCTCATATCAATTAGACAACTAATCAGAATTTATATTTCATACTTATGCTTATCAGCATATTTATTATCGAATTAGAATACCTTACAATCTAACAAGATTCTTATTCCTATGCTACTCCCGTATCGGTCAGATAATTATCCAACTTCATGTTCGATTCACGTTGATTGCGGAAGGCAATCGTTTCAAATGACAATCTATGTGTCGTTATTATTACGAAACAAATATATGTAAATCGTTTTAAAAGATTCCACCTGTATAGGGGACTTATGTTACGTTATAACTGTAATTAATTTCAACGTTTAAAAGTAACTAAGTAAAAGAAATATCTATCAGACTAACTGAGTGATATATAAGCGCTAACTTGCCCTAGCCGGGTCTTTTCACGTATACTTTACAAAAGGAATATGTGGTTTATGTCAAGAAAATCAATCAAGGATTATTACTTACATGTATATCCGAAGTCCGTTGATTGTGCGCACATTCAGCCGGTCGTCGTCGTTACGAAGAATCTAAACGATGAATTTTTCCTTTGTTGTTGTTTTACACGGCTCTTAGAAATCACTCTGATAGCTTACACTAGCATTTAAAGATTTAAAGGGGTGGATATCAACTGCCTATGAATGCAGGATATTGCTCTACCAAATTACCTTAAGGGTACTAAAAGCAACGATAAATATTGCTATGCATGGAAGATGCTTACGATATCTTACTACTAAAAGTGAGGCACTACACTGATCAACAGATATAGGCATACGCCAGCGGCGTAGGTAATTTACGTTCTCAAAACACTAATCACTGATTCGATGATACAGCAGCGGTTCCTTTCAGTGTTGTGGCACTATACGTGGTGTTGTGGGGGTGGATTGATGTTCTCATCTCATAAGATGCAGTTCGTCCTCCCACGGGTGAAGTATCTATCCTCAAACAGATGTATGATGCGAGATACGCAGGCACTAGGTGCGTAATCTCGGGTGCGGGGTGTCTGAAGGTCGTATTCACGAACACTTCGTGATTTAAAACAAAAAAAAAAACGATGGCCGGTCGTATCTGCAGACTCCAAGGACTGACAGTACGCCTCGATCTTGGGGTGGTGGTTTGCTGTGGTCGCATGGACGACGTGCTCGCTCCAGGGCAGAGACACAGGCTCGATGTCGATCGCACTAGCACCAGACACTAAAACAAATTACTCGATGTAGCGACGGTAATCCTGCCGGAACATTGGTGTGCACATCTGGAACACAACGTAATGTAGTTGGTTACCAGGGAAGCGAAGAAAAATCCCAAGTGGATTCCTTGTTGGCTGCACGTGGTCGTCGATGCCGAATATTGCAAAAATCGCATATATGCGACGACACAAAAGTGCACGTGAACAAAACAATGTGAGGGGGAAATCCCTAAAACAAACGAAACTAAGTTTAATTCTTTCTATCTAAATATTCTACTTTACATACCTGGTGTAAATCAATTTAATGATTTAATTAGTTCCAGGCTTTTTCTCCCCCTAGTTGGGCTTTTTCCCACGTTTTGTGTAATTTTAGTCTGCCGAGGTTGGTGGTTGTAAGTGAAAAGAAAGATGAACGAATTAAAAAAGATGGCGCGGCCTCATGGAAATTTCACAGCATGTGTTTCGTGCACATTCAGCAATGGCACTGTTCAGTGTGGAAATTTGCATGGGCGAAAATTCATGTAGCGCTTAAGCGAAGCGCTGAGGTGGGTGAATTGTTTTTCAGAGAGGTAGTGTACAGTGCGAGATTGGCTCTGAGTATTTTATAGCGAGATGGATTTGCTATAATCAGACAATCATCACAAAACCATGGATTCTGGAGTAGACTTGTCCTGCGAGAAAGACATGGGAAACTGGGCGTCTGATTATCTGTCGCAGTACCCTAACTGAGATTGTTATTCGGGTTGCACATTTATTGGTCCTGAGGCTCCACATTGAGGTGGTGTAAGATCGCGGTTATTGTTCATTGGGCAGCGTATGCTCTAGGAGTAAACGCTATCTTGGTTAGCCGTATGATTTTATTAGCTCAACGTGTGGCTTCGACCCACCCTGAGGTAAAGTCTCATGTTCTGACTTATCTAGCCGGGCTTGTTAACTCTTCAGGTCCTTGGCATGATATATACCAATTCTTTTACCGTTCCTACTCTCAACTTCATACATAGCATTACCTACTGGTCGCACTATTCTACATTTGACAAATTTAGGACTCAGCTTTGCGCTTACATCCTTCGCAGCATTACTAAGAACAAAGTTCCTACGAAATATTTCCTGTCCTGGCATAAACCTTTTCGTCGAAGATCTCGTGTTATAGACTTTCGAATGTTTAAGAAATGCCTTTTCAAGGTGTTGTTGTATTTCACTTCGTATGATGTTAACGCGGTCAGATTTCGATACTGAATTAAACTCATCATCATTCAGCAGCTGTAACTGTCTAACAAGTGGATACATGTGCGCATGTGTTATCATTTGAGTACCAAATAAAGCGAAAAATGGAGTGACCGAAATGGATTGGTGCGTTGAAGTACATAGCGATTGTTGAATCTGAGGGATGTGTTTGTCCCAAGCTCGATGATCGCCTTTTAAATACGAACGAACCGCCGACAATATGGATTGATTGACGCGTTCGGAAGCGTTCGCCTGCGGAGAATACAACGCTGTTCTTATGTGTCGTATCCCATATTTTCCTAGATGGTCTTGGAAACTGCTTGATACAAACTGCCTACCATTATCCGAATGTATCCATTCAGGTATCCCAAACACACTAAAGACAAATTGATCCAAATAGTTGATCACCGACTGTGTGTTTGCTTTGGCCATGGGTTTCAACAGCACGAATTTCGTCACATGATCTAGCACTACGAAAAGATACAAGTTCCCTTTATTCGATCGTACATATGGACCCATAAAGTCGATGTACAGCTTTTGAAAGGGTCGATCAAACGTCTTAAAAGAAGTCATTGGAGGCCTTATAGTCCTCCTCAAACTCTTACTTTCCTTACACACATCGCAATTGCTAATAAACTCTCTAACTTCCTTCGCCATTTTCGGCCAGAAATAGAATTGTCTAAGTCTGCTGATCGTTCTAGCGATTCCACCATGAGCACAATTCTCAGCCGTATGGGCTCTTGAAACCAATGGTTCCACAAGACCTGGCGGAATCCATAATCTCCATTGCAAATCTGATTTGGCAACATCACAATCCGAAGCGAATACTCGTTTATAAACTTTCTGATCTACTACTTTTAAATCCGTTGAGTTCTCTACCTTTTCTTGCACAATTTTGATAAGGTCGAGATAATCTGCATCCCTAAAATGCTCGGAACATAAATCTACTGCCAAATGATCGGCTTTCATCTTATCCAACTCTTCCAAAAACATGCGCGAAAGCGCGTCCGGTACTAAGTTTGTCGAACCCTTTCGGTGCTCTACTTCAAAATCGAAGGCTTGTAGTTTCAAAGACCAACGGGCCAAACGTCCGCTTAAATCTTTGGTGCTCATCAGCCATTTCAGACTAGAATGGTCTGTAATTATTTTGAAGTGTGAACCTTCCACGTAAGGACGAAATTTCTTTACAGCTTCTACAGCGGCTAAACACTCCTGTTCAGTGACACTGTAGTTGGCTTGACACGAATTCAATTTCTGAGAATAAAAAGCAATGGGTCTTTCTTGGCCTTCATCATCGCACTGGAACAGTACTGCGCCAATACCTTGACTTGATGCATCGCACTGTATGCAAAACATCTTTGAAAAGTCTGGATTAGACAACGTCGGTGCACTTATCAGTGAAGCTTTCAATTCTTGAAACGCGGAGGTTGCTTCGGGGTTCAATCCGAAAGCTCCCTTGTTCTTTTTAAGAGTATCTGTTAAAGGTGCTGCAAGACTGGCGAAGTTCTTAATGAATCTCCGATACCAGCCACACATTCCCAAAAATCGTCTCATCTGTCTAACTGTGTTTGGTGGAGGAAAATCTTGAATGGCCTTAACTTTGTCGGGATCAGGCTTAATATGTCCCTGACCTACAATGTGTCCTAGGTACTTTAATTCTTTAAAACAAAAGCGCGACTTTTCCACGTTAATGGTCAGGTTAGCGCTTTTCAAGCATTGAGCAACGGTTTCCAGCAACGCCACGTGAGTTTCAAAGTCTCCAGAGATTATGAGGAGATCGTCCAGGTACACAAACACGCGCTCCCTTAATGCCGCGGGGATCACCTTATCCATCAACCGACACATCCTCTGGGGTGCATTACACAACCCAAAGGGCATGACGGTATACTGATACAGCGGTCTCCCAGGCACAGTGAACGCTGTCCTCTCCCTAGCTCTCTCCTCAAGGGGAATCTGCCAAAAGGCGTCCTTGAGATCCACACTAGAGATGTAGTGTGTATCTCTTAGGCGGCCTAGCATCCCCTCTATATGAGGAAGCGGATACGCATCCCTCTTCGTGAGTGAATTTACCTTGCGGTAGTCTAGACAGAGGCGGTCCTTCCCAGGTTTTCTTATCAAGACAACCGGAGAACTCCACGCACTCTGACTCTCCTCTATCACTCCCAAAGATAACATGCGATCCAGCTCCCCATATATCAACCCCTGGATAACTGGCGAAACCGGATAGTGTCGCTGTTTCACCGGTTCAGCATTCCCGGTATCAATAACATGCGTCTCCACTGTCGTTTTCCCTAATCCAGCCACTGAGAATGACGGAAACTTACTTATCACTGAATCCAAAACACTCTGTTGTTCAGATGTGAGGTCATGTTGCAGACTACGTAAATCAGATGTTGGTGATTCACTAATACTAAGCTCCGATATCAATCCTGGAGCAACCTGGAAAGTTTTCCAAAAATCGATACCCAAATATAAAGCTTGTGACAACGAAGGGACTAAATACAAAATTAAGGAGCTGCCGATGTTGTTATATGTAATTGTAGCTTTAACCCTTCCAACTATCTTTTGAATCCTGCCGTCAGCAGTCTTTACTTCGGAATCGTACTTTATTGTAGACAATTGATTTCGTCGAATGAATTCTAGACAACCTTTTCCTAAACACGACACCGTTGCACCGCTGTCTAGTAAGCCTCGAATATTTTCTTGACCTACCTTGACTAGGGCATATGGTCTAGGATCATTGTGCAAACTGATTTCAGAAGCTTCAACCAAACGTCTAAACAATCTCCTTATCCGTCTTCTACGTGCTGGTTTGTTGGAACACAACAACGGGTTAAGTACTTGTAACTCTTCAATAGCAAATAGTCTCTCTCGCAACTCGTTATATCTCTTCAATCTCTCCTCATACGTTTTCACAGGTGTTTTCGCTAACGAACTACTTGGCTTGTCCGTGCAGGACTTATTTTGGTTTGGACGTGGCAAAATTTGTAGGTCCTCTGCTGTGGTGGTGTTTGTGCTGGCGTCTACCATTAAACCGGGTTGGTCTGGGTTGAGCGAGAGTCCCCGGTGGGTTTCCCGCTCGACTTCCAGTTTCCCGCGTGATGGCTGCATTTTGGACACTCCGGTGTTGTATAGTTATCCAAACCGCATCTATAGCAGAATAACCTCCTAACTGGCGATGGACAAGACATGAACGAATGCCCTTCATTCTTGCAATTAAAACAAGTTCGAATACGTGGTAACATGCTTGTATTGTCCATGGCATTAACCTCTTCTTCGTACGAAAGCTCGAAAGAATTTCCGCTCGGAGTCATCTCGCTAACATGGTGAAAACCGTGCTGACCTTGACGCATACGAGGCGGAACTCGAGATTTCAACATCTTCTCCGTCTTCCGACATTCTTCCCAAAAATTTTCCAGGGAGTATAGGCTCATCGGATAAACATATTGCATCAGACGATGATTGATATTCCCTTTCAAAATCTTGAGCAAGTCTGGTTCTCGTATCGGCTCTCTTAACTGATTTCGTAGATCCATGATCGCATTGTAGAAATCTTCAAACGACTCGTTTGAAAGTTGCTGACGATCCATGATTTGTTTTATTATCTCAAAATCTGATTCATGATGGCGAAACTGCTGAAGTAGCGCACGACGCACTTCCGGCCATTCAGATCTGGGATAATTCCGAAGGAACTGCCAGAACCAATTCTGCGCTGTTCCGGATAAAAGCAAGTGGAAATTTTTTACTACTTCGGACCATTGCATGCCGTAATTCTCCTTGAGCGTTTCCACTCGAAAAATGAAATCTTCCACCGAAATAGACTTCGAGGTTCCATCAAAGCGAATCCCCCAACGGTCTAAATCGAATTTTCGAACGGTATCGTTCCGAGATCTCGCTAGCTGTTCATCGAGCAATATTTGAGGTGACCTATCGCAATTGCATGAATTCGAAGGGTTCCTATTTCGGCTAAAAACCTGCGCTCGGTTGGCGTGACCAGATGGTGTATGGTCGCGGGATGCAAGATCCTGCTGTTGTGGGAGGTCTAAGGACACTCGAGGAGGGTGGTCGCTTCTTTCGTGTTGCCTTGGCAAGAACGACTCCAAACTACCCTGTACTCTTCTACCTGAGCTTGAACGTCGTTTCGTATCTCGCCTTTTCCTAACATTCCCCGTTTGACCTAACCTCGGTACGTTGTTATTTGGCGTGGCAGTCATTGCCTCCTTCAGGGATGCAACGACTGTCTCCTGTACATTTTTCCTAAAAACATCTTGTAGTGAAACTAACAAGACCTGATGGAAGTCGCCTAAGCTGTCCTTCCCATCCTTCCGAACCTGAGTGTCCCTAGCGGGGTCAACCTGCTTATTTCCACTCCGGGCGGGTATGCTAGTCACTAACGGTAGTTCCGCCGCTGCTGGACGATCCAAAGAGGAACCGTGTAGGTTATCCGCATGATTCATGTCGTTAATCAGATCCAAAGCATCTGCATTATCCGACTCTATACTAAAGTCGCGAATTGTTTCAATCGGACCTCCAACCACCGGTAAAGAACTATTAACATCAACTAAATTGGTCGCACGCGCTGGTGAATGTACGACTTTGGGTCGAGAATCTGACAATTGCTCTTGCCCCTTCTGTCGAGCACTAGCAATTTTCTTCATCTGTCGGGTTTCGGTAGAGAATGGCACGTTCCTACTACCCTTCGGGACTGCACCCATGGAACTATCCATCTCCACAACAAACTAACTAAACTACACAATATCAATCCAAGTACTAATCAAACTATAACTAACGTCGAATCCAATATAACTAGACTATCTATAGAACTAAAGGTGTGATTAATTTTCAAAAACTAAGTTTCTAATACATAACTAAAGGTAGGTGGATGTTTTCATAAGTGGGCGTTCATAAGTGTGAGCATAGAATTATTTTCCGATAAAGCTTGACTACTCCATCAGATCGGTGGAAACACATGACTCATGGCTTCTCTACCAATCCTCAATTAAAACACAAAATAAACTAACAAAAGTTGTTTGTAAAGGTAAGTAGAGCTCTGATCGGTCTCAAACCTCATCTGAAGCAGATTCGTCCAAGACTCTGATCGGCTTCGACATACCAAACTAGATTCCAAACAAAATTACTACAGCGTAAGCCTCCGAATACAAGCGCGAACTATATTCGACACCTATACTGCTGAAGGTATACAATAGATCTTAAAGACATTTTCTGATGTTGTTGAAAAGTTTGACCATCAGGTAATTTTCAGTACGATGGCCTTTAGGTTCGGCTAGCTAACATAGATTCGTGGAATCTATGCTGGCCTCGCCGTTACGTTACGTTCGTTGCAATCGCTACGACCGTTGCAATCGTTACGATCGTTGCAATCGCTATTATCGTTGGGCGCCATTAATTATTTGTCACGTCCGGAGAGTTGGTGTTGGCGATGTTATGCCAAAATGGTGAAAAATCTCCAAAATGCTGCAGCGATCGGCACGCTTGTCGTTGCACGGCTTGGCTCGACGGATTTGGGGGGGGTTCTTGCTGCACTCACAGACAAATAATTAAATTTTCGTGCCGGGTTATACTACTCCTTCTACTATCCTACTCTAACACTAACGAGTAGATCCTCAAGCTCTATTCTGGAAAACACCCCTCTACGCTACACATCCCTATCGACTGGTATTATGTCGGTTGGTAGTCTTATAAGACTACTGAGCAATTCCCTCATCCTTGCTGAAGCAACTCGGCTTCACAGCCATGCAATATCCACGCTCGTTTCGGATATTGCCCCTCAAGATATGTGACGCTCCACTTACTTCACATTCACCTTACCTTCAAAGATCCTACTCTCTCATATCAATTAGGCAACTAATCAGAATTTATATTTCATACTTATGCTTATCAGCATATTTATTATCGAATTAGAATACCTTACAATCTAACAAGATTCTTATTCCTATGCTACTCCCGTATCGGTCAGATAATTATCCAACTTCATGTTCGATTCACGTTGATTGCGGAAGGCAATCGTTTCAAATGACAATCTATGTGTCGTTATTATTACGAAACAAATATATGTAAATCGTTTTAAAAGATTCCACCTGTATAGGGGACTTATGTTACGTTATAACTGTAATTAATTTCAACGTTTAAAAGTAACTAAGTAAAAGAAATATCTATCAGACTAACTGAGTGATATATAAGCGCTAACTTGCCCTAGCCGGGTCTTTTCACGTATACTTTACAAAAGGAATATGTGGTTTATGTCAAGAAAATCAATCAAGGATTATTACTTACATGTATCTCCGAAGTCCGTTGATTGTGCGCACATTCAGCCGGTCGTCGTCGTTACGAAGAATCTAAACGATGAATTTTTCCTTTGTTGTTGTTTTACACGGCTCTTAGAAATCACTCTGATAGCTTACACTAGCATTTAAAGATTTAAAGGGGTGGATATCAACTGCCTATGAATGCAGGATATTGCTCTACCAAATTACCTTAAGGGTACTAAAAGCAACGATAAATATTGCTATGCATGGAAGATGCTTACGATATCTTACTACTAAAAGTGAGGCACTACACTGATCAACAGATATAGGCATACGCCAGCGGCGTAGGTAATTTACGTTCTCAAAACACTAATCACTGATTCGATGATACAGCAGCGGTTCCTTTCAGTGTTGTGGCACTATACGTGGTGTTGTGGGGGTGGATTGATGTTCTCATCTCATAAGATGCAGTTCGTCCTCCCACGGGTGAAGTATCTATCCTCAAACAGATGTATGATGCGAGATACGCAGGCACTAGGTGCGTAATCTCGGGTGCGGGGTGTCTGAAGGTCGTATTCACGAACACTTCGTGATTTAAAACAAAAAAAAAACGATGGCCGGTCGTATCTGCAGACTCCAAGGACTGACAGTACGCCTCGATCTTGGGGTGGTGGTTTGCTGTGGTCGCATGGACGACGTGCTCGCTCCAGGGCAGAGACACAGGCTCGATGTCGATCGCACTAGCACCAGACACTAAAACAAATTACTCGATGTAGCGACGGTAATCCTGCCGGAACATTGGTGTGCACATCTGGAACACAACGTAATGTAGTTGGTTACCAGGGAAGCGAAGAAAAATCCCAAGTGGATTCCTTGTTGGCTGCACGTGGTCGTCGATGCCGAATATTGCAAAAATCGCATATATGCGACGACACAAAAGTGCACGTGAACAAAACAATGTGAGGGGGAAATCCCTAAAACAAACGAAACTAAGTTTAATTCTTTCTATCTAAATATTCTACTTTACATACCTGGTGTAAATCAATTTAATGATTTAATTAGTTCCAGGCTTTTTCTCCCCCTAGTTGGGCTTTTTCCCACGTTTTGTGTAATTTTAGTCTGCCGAGGTTGGTGGTTGTAAGTGAAAAGAAAGATGAACGAATTAAAAAAGATGGCGCGGCCTCATGGAAATTTCACAGCATGTGTTTCGTGCACATTCAGCAATGGCACTGTTCAGTGTGGAAATTTGCATGGGCGAAAATTCATGTAGCGCTTAAGCGAAGCGCTGAGGTGGGTGAATTGTTTTTCAGAGAGGTAGTGTACAGTGCGAGATTGGCTCTGAGTATTTTATAGCGAGATGGATTTGCTATAATCAGACAATCATCACAAAACCATGGATTCTGGAGTAGACTTGTCCTGCGAGAAAGACATGGGAAACTGGGCGTCTGATTATCTGTCGCAGTACCCTAACTGAGATTGTTATTCGGGTTGCACATTTATTGGTCCTGAGGCTCCACATTGAGGTGGTGTAAGATCGCGGTTATTGTTCATTGGGCAGCGTATGCTCTAGGAGTAAACGCTATCTTGGTTAGCCGTATGATTTTATTAGCTCAACGTGTGGCTTCGACCCACCCTGAGGTAAAGTCTCATGTTCTGACTTATCTAGCCGGGCTTGTTAACTCTTCAGGTCCTTGGCATGATATATACCAATTCTTTTACCGTTCCTACTCTCAACTTCATACATAGCATTACCTACTGGTCGCACTATTCTACATTTGACAAATTTAGGACTCAGCTTTGCGCTTACATCCTTCGCAGCATTACTAAGAACAAAGTTCCTACGAAATATTTCCTGTCCTGGCATAAACCTTTTCGTCGAAGATCTCGTGTTATAGACTTTCGAATGTTTAAGAAATGCCTTTTCAAGGTGTTGTTGTATTTCACTTCGTATGATGTTAACGCGGTCAGATTTCGATACTGAATTAAACTCATCATCATTCAGCAGCTGTAACTGTCTAACAAGTGGATACATGTGCGCATGTGTTATCATTTGAGTACCAAATAAAGCGAAAAATGGAGTGACCGAAATGGATTGGTGCGTTGAAGTACATAGCGATTGTTGAATCTGAGGGATGTGTTTGTCCCAAGCTCGATGATCGCCTTTTAAATACGAACGAACCGCCGACAATATGGATTGATTGACGCGTTCGGAAGCGTTCGCCTGCGGAGAATACAACGCTGTTCTTATGTGTCGTATCCCATATTTTCCTAGATGGTCTTGGAAACTGCTTGATACAAACTGCCTACCATTATCCGAATGTATCCATTCAGGTATCCCAAACACACTAAAGACAAATTGATCCAAACCAAATAGTTGATCACCGACTGTGTGTTTGCTTTGGCCATGGGTTTCAACAGCACGAATTTCGTCACATGATCTAGCACTACGAAAAGATACAAGTTCCCTTTATTCGATCGTACATATGGACCCATAAAGTCGATGTACAGCTTTTGAAGGGGTCGATCAAACGTCTTAAAAGAAGTCATTGGAGGCCTTATAGTCCTCCTCAAACTCTTACTTTCCTTACACACATCGCAATTGCTAATAAACTCTCTAACTTCCTTCGCCATTTTCGGCCAGAAATAGAATTGTCTAAGTCTGCTGATCGTTCTAGCGATTCCACCATGAGCACAATTCTCAGCCGTATGGGCTCTTAAAACCAATGGTTCCACAAGACCTGGCGGAATCCATAATCTCCATTGCAAATCTGATTTGGCAACATCACAATCCGAAGCGAATACTCGTTTATAAACTTTCTGATCTACTACTTTTAAATCCGTTGAGTTCTCTACCTTTTCTTGCACAATTTTGATAAGGTCGAGATAATCTGCATCCCTAAAATGCTCGGAACATAAATCTACTGCCAAATGATCGGCTTTCATCTTATCCAACTCTTCCAAAAACATGCGCGAAAGCGCGTCCGGTACTAAGTTTGTCGAACCCTTTCGGTGCTCTACTTCAAAATCGAAGGCTTGTAGTTTCAAAGACCAACGGGCCAAACGTCCGCTTAAATCTTTGGTGCTCATCAGCCATTTCAGACTAGAATGGTCTGTAATTATTTTGAAGTGTGAACCTTCCACGTAAGGACGAAATTTCTTTACAGCTTCTACAGCGGCTAAACACTCCTGTTCAGTGACACTGTAGTTGGCTTGACACGAATTCAATTTCTGAGAATAAAAAGCAATGGGTCTTTCTTGGCCTTCATCATCGCACTGGAACAGTACTGCGCCAATACCTTGACTTGATGCATCGCACTGTATGCAAAACATCTTTGAAAAGTCTGGATTAGACAACGTCGGTGCACTTATCAGTGAAGCTTTCAATTCTTGAAACGCGGAGGTTGCTTCGGGGTTCAATCCGAAAGCTCCCTTGTTCTTTTTAAGAGTATCTGTTAAAGGTGCTGCAAGACTGGCGAAGTTCTTAATGAATCTCCGATACCAGCCACACATTCCCAAAAATCGTCTCATCTGTCTAACTGTGTTTGGTGGAGGAAAATCTTGAATGGCCTTAACTTTGTCGGGATCAGGCTTAATATGTCCCTGACCTACAATGTGTCCTAGGTACTTTAATTCTTTAAAACAAAAGCGCGACTTTTCCACGTTAATGGTCAGGTTAGCGCTTTTCAAGCATTGAGCAACGGTTTCCAGCAACGCCACGTGAGTTTCAAAGTCTCCAGAGATTATGAGGAGATCGTCCAGGTACACAAACACGCGCTCCCTTAATGCCGCGGGGATCACCTTATCCATCAACCGACACATCCTCTGGGGTGCATTACACAACCCAAAGGGCATGACGGTATACTGATACAGCGGTCTCCCAGGCACAGTGAACGCTGTCCTCTCCCTAGCTCTCTCCTCAAGGGGAATCTGCCAAAAGGCGTCCTTGAGATCCACACTAGAGATGTAGTGTGTATCTCTTAGGCGGCCTAGCATCCCCTCTATATGAGGAAGCGGATACGCATCCCTCTTCGTGAGTGAATTTACCTTGCGGTAGTCTAGACAGAGGCGGTCCTTCCCAGGTTTTCTTATCAAGACAACCGGAGAACTCCACGCACTCTGACTCTCCTCTATCACTCCCAAAGATAACATGCGATCCAGCTCCCCATATATCAACCCCTGGATAACTGGCGAAACCGGATAGTGTCGCTGTTTCACCGGTTCAGCATCCCCGGTATCAATAACATGCGTCTCCACTGTCGTTTTCCCTAATCCAGCCACTGAGAATGACGGAAACTTACTTATCACTGAATCCAAAACACTCTGTTGTTCAGATGTGAGGTCATGTTGCAGACTACGTAAATCAGATGTTGGTGATTCACTAATACTAAGCTCCGATATCAATCCTGGAGCAACCTGGAAAGTTTTCCAAAAATCGATACCCAAATATAAAGCTTGTGACAACGAAGGGACTAAATACAAAATTAAGGAGCTGCCGATGTTGTTATATGTAATTGTAGCTTTAACCCTTCCAACTATCTTTTGAATCCTGCCGTCAGCAGTCTTTACTTCGGAATCGTACTTTATTGTAGACAATTGATTTCGTCGAATGAATTCTAGACAACCTTTTCCTAAACACGACACCGTTGCACCGCTGTCTAGTAAGCCTCGAATATTTTCTTGACCTACCTTGACTAGGGCATATGGTCTAGGATCATTGTGCAAACTGATTTCAGAAGCTTCAACCAAACGTCTAAACAATCTCCTTATCCGTCTTCTACGTGCTGGTTTGTTGGAACACAACAACGGGTTAAGTACTTGTAACTCTTCAATAGCAAATAGTCTCTCTCGCAACTCGTTATATCTCTTCAATCTCTCCTCATACGTTTTCACAGGTGTTTTCGCTAACGAACTACTTGGCTTGTCCGTGCAGGACTTATTTTGGTTTGGACGTGGCAAAATTTGTAGGTCCTCTTCTGTGGTGGTGTTTGTGCTGGCGTCTACCATTAAACCGGGTCTGGGTTGAGCGAGAGTCCCCGGTGGGTTTCCCGCTCGACTTCCAGTTTCCCGCGTGATGGCTACATTTTGGACACTCCGGTGTTGTATAGTTATCCAAACCGCATCTATAGCAGAATAACCTCCTAACTGGCGATGGACAAGACATGAACGAATGCCCTTCATTCTTGCAATTAAAACAAGTTCGAATACGTGGTAACATGCTTGTATTGTCCATGGCATTAACCTCTTCTTCGTACGAAAGCTCGAAAGAATTTCCGCTCGGAGTCATCTCGCTAACATGGTGAAAACCGTGCTGACCTTGACGCATACGAGGCGGAACTCGAGATTTCAACATCTTCTCCGTCTTCCGACATTCTTCCCAAAAATTTTCCAGGGAGTATAGGCTCATCGGATAAACATATTGCATCAGACGATGATTGATATTCCCTTTCAAAATCTTGAGCAAGTCTGGTTCTCGTATCGGCTCTCTTAACTGATTTCGTAGATCCATGATCGCATTGTAGAAATCTTCAAACGACTCGTTTGAAAGTTGCTGACGATCCATGATTTGTTTTATTATCTCAAAATCTGATTCATGATGGCGAAACTGCTGAAGTAGCGCACGACGCACTTCCGGCCATTCAGATCTGGGATAATTCCGAAGGAACTGCCAGAACCAATTCTGCGCTGTTCCGGATAAAAGCAAGTGGAAATTTTTTACTACTTCGGACCATTGCATGCCGTAATTCTCCTTGAGCGTTTCCACTCGAAAAATGAAATCTTCCACCGAAATAGACTTCGAGGTTCCATCAAAGCGAATCCCCCAACGGTCTAAATCGAATTTTCGAACGGTATCGTTCCGAGATCTCGCTAGCTGTTCATCGAGCAATATTTGAGGTGACCTATCGCAATTGCATGAATTCGAAGGGTTCCTATTTCGGCTAAAAACCTGCGCTCGGTTGGCGTGACCAGATGGTGTATGGTCGCGGGATGCAAGATCCTGCTGTTGTGGGAGGTCTAAGGACACTCGAGGAGGGTGGTCGCTTCTTTCGTGTTGCCTTGGCAAGAACGACTCCAAACTACCCTGTACTCTTCTACCTGAGCTTGAACGTCGTTTCGTATCTCGCCTTTTCCTAACATTCCCCGTTTGACCTAACCTCGGTACGTTGTTATTTGGCGTGGCAGTCATTGCCTCCTTCAGGGATGCAACGACTGTCTCCTGTACATTTTTCCTAAAAACATCTTGTAGTGAAACTAACAAGACCTGATGGAAGTCGCCTAAGCTGTCCTTCCCATCCTTCCGAACCTGAGTGTCCCTAGCGGGGTCAACCTGCTTATTTCCACTCCGGGCGGGTATGCTAGTCACTAACGGTAGTTCCGCCGCTGCTGGACGATCCAAAGAGGAACCGTGTAGGTTATCCGCATGATTCATGTCGTTAATCAGATCCAAAGCATCTGCATTATCCGACTCTATACTAAAGTCGCGAATTGTTTCAATCGGACCTCCAACCACCGGTAAAGAACTATTAACATCAACTAAATTGGTCGCACGCGCTGGTGAATGTACGACTTTGGGTCGAGAATCTGACAATTGCTCTTGCCCCTTCTGTCGAGCACTAGCAATTTTCTTCATCTGTCGGGTTTCGGTAGAGAATGGCACGTTCCTACTACCCTTCGGGACTGCACCCATGGAACTATCCATCTCCACAACAAACTAACTAAACTACACAATATCAATCCAAGTACTAATCAAACTATAACTAACGTCGAATCCAATATAACTAGACTATCTATAGAACTAAAGGTGTGATTAATTTTCAAAAACTAAGTTTCTAATACATAACTAAAGGTAGGTGGATGTTTTCATAAGTGGGCGTTCATAAGTGTGAGCATAGAATTATTTTCCGATAAAGCTTGACTACTCCATCAGATCGGTGGAAACACATGACTCATGGCTTCTCTACCAATCCTCAATTAAAACACAAAATAAACTAACAAAAGTTGTTTGTAAAGGTAAGTAGAGCTCTGATCGGTCTCAAACCTCATCTGAAGCAGATTCGTCCAAGACTCTGATCGGCTTCGACATACCAAACTAGATTCCAAACAAAATTACTACAGCGTAAGCCTCCGAATACAAGCGCGAACTATATTCGACACCTATACTGCTGAAGGTATACAATAGATCTTAAAGACATTTTCTGATGTTGTTGAAAAGTTTGACCATCAGGTAATATTCAGTACGATGGCCTTTAGGTTCGGCTAGCTAACATAGATTCGTGGAATCTATGCTGGCCTCGCCGTTACGTTACGTTCGTTGCAATCGCTACGACCGTTGCAATCGTTACGATCGTTGCAATCGCTATTATCGTTGGGCGCCATTAATTATTTGTCACGTCCGGAGAGTTGGTGTTGGCGATGTTATGCCAAAATGGTGAAAAATCTCCAAAATGCTGCAGCGATCGGCACGCTTGTCGTTGCACGGCTTGGCTCGACGGATTTGGGGGGGGTTCTTGCTGCACTCACAGACAAATAATTAAATTTTCGTGCCGGGTTATACTACTCCTTCTACTATCCTACTCTAACACTAACGAGTAGATCCTCAAGCTCTATTCTGGAAAACACCCCTCTACGCTACACATCCCTATCGACTGGTATTATGTCGGTTGGTAGTCTTATAAGACTACTGAGCAATTCCCTCATCCTTGCTGAAGCAACTCGGCTTCACAGCCATGCAATATCCACGCTCGTTTCGGATATTGCCCCTCAAGATATGTGACGCTCCACTTACTTCACATTCACCTTACCTTCAAAGATCCTACTCTCTCATATCAATTAGGCAACTAATCAGAATTTATATTTCATACTTATGCTTATCAGCATATTTATTATCGAATTAGAATACCTTACAATCTAACAAGATTCTTATTCCTATGCTACTCCCGTATCGGTAAGATAATTATCCAACTTCATGTTCGATTCACGTTGATTGCGGAAGGCAATCGTTTCAAATGACAATCTATGTGTCGTTATTATTACGAAACAAATATATGTAAATCGTTTTAAAAGATTCCACCTGTATAGGGGACTTATGTTACGTTATAACTGTAATTAATTTCAACGTTTAAAAGTAACTAAGTAAAAGAAATATCTATCAGACTAACTGAGTGATATATAAGCGCTAACTTGCCCTAGCCGGGTCTTTTCACGTATACTTTACAAAAGGAATATGTGGTTTATGTCAAGAAAATCAATCAAGGATTATTACTTACATGTATCTCCGAAGTCCGTTGATTGTGCGCACATTCAGCCGGTCGTCGTCGTTACGAAGAATCTAAACGATGAATTTTTCCTTTGTTGTTGTTTTACACGGCTCTTAGAAATCACTCTGATAGCTTACACTAGCATTTAAAGATTTAAAGGGGTGGATATCAACTGCCTATGAATGCAGGATATTGCTCTACCAAATTACCTTAAGGGTACTAAAAGCAACGATAAATATTGCTATGCATGGAAGATGCTTACGATATCTTACTACTAAAAGTGAGGCACTACACTGATCAACAGATATAGGCATACGCCAGCGGCGTAGGTAATTTACGTTCTCAAAACACTAATCACTGATTCGATGATACAGCAGCGGTTCCTTTCAGTGTTGTGGCACTATACGTGGTGTTGTGGGGGTGGATTGATGTTCTCATCTCATAAGATGCAGTTCGTCCTCCCACGGGTGAAGTATCTATCCTCAAACAGATGTATGATGCGAGATACGCAGGCACTAGGTGCGTAATCTCGGGTGCGGGGTGTCTGAAGGTCGTATTCACGAACACTTCGTGATTTAAAACAAAAAAAAAACGATGGCCGGTCGTATCTGCAGACTCCAAGGACTGACAGTACGCCTCGATCTTGGGGTGGTGGTTTGCTGTGGTCGCATGGACGACGTGCTCGCTCCAGGGCAGAGACACAGGCTCGATGTCGATCGCACTAGCACCAGACACTAAAACAAATTACTCGATGTAGCGACGGTAATCCTGCCGGAACATTGGTGTGCACATCTGGAACACAACGTAATGTAGTTGGTTACCAGGGAAGCGAAGAAAAATCCCAAGTGGATTCCTTGTTGGCTGCACGTGGTCGTCGATGCCGAATATTGCAAAAATCGCATATATGCGACGACACAAAAGTGCACGTGAACAAAACAATGTGAGGGGGAAATCCCTAAAACAAACGAAACTAAGTTTAATTCTTTCTATCTAAATATTCTACTTTACATACCTGGTGTAAATCAATTTAATGATTTAATTAGTTCCAGGCTTTTTCTCCCCCTAGTTGGGCTTTTTCCCACGTTTTGTGTAATTTTAGTCTGCCGAGGTTGGTGGTTGTAAGTGAAAAGAAAGATGAACGAATTAAAAAAGATGGCGCGGCCTCATGGAAATTTCACAGCATGTGTTTCGTGCACATTCAGCAATGGCACTGTTCAGTGTGGAAATTTGCATGGGCGAAAATTCATGTAGCGCTTAAGCGAAGCGCTGAGGTGGGTGAATTGTTTTTCAGAGAGGTAGTGTACAGTGCGAGATTGGCTCTGAGTATTTTAAAGCGAGATGGATTTGCTATAATCAGACAATCATCACAAGGCTGTATGTGCTTGTTTCGTTGACATATCGGGCAATGCTTTACAAATGTGGCCACATCGTTCTGCATTCCCGTCCAAAAGTACTTTTTCTTTATGTTCTGGATCATGCGGTTTATTCCTGCATGTCCGCTGGTTGGAAGTATGTGATAGTCATTTAGTATCAATTTTTTTTACAAGGATCGGTTATTTCAATATTTTTATCTATAAGGTGCACTTTAATATCACTTCCTTTAAACATTTCTCCTAATTTCTTTTTTAATTCACTAATGCTGCATTGTTGGCGGCCGCCTGCAAGCTTATTTAATTCATTTTTAGTGATATATATTTTTTTAATTGATGTGGGTCCGCAGAGTTTTTGCACATCCCTCGACAGTGTTTTGCCAAACAATGTCGATCGGGTGGTAGTGCTGTCCTTGGGCCTTATTAGGAGTAAACAATTTCCTTTGGGAATATATGCCAAAACTTTGTTTGGTCCAATTACTACGTCTCCGATATCCTTGAAATTAACTAAGTCTTCCGCAAAGTTAAGTCCAGTTTCTGGTTACTTAAGCAATTCTGTTATTAGCTGTTCGTCGCTTTTTACTTTATTGTTTTCTTTACTTTCGCTATTTATTGTTACTTACTGGTTATTCGTTTTTGATTGATTTCTTGTTACAACACAGATATATAAGCTTTTTAATTCTTCAGAGTCCAATTTTATCCGACTCAGTGCATCAGCGGTACAATTATCTTTACCCGGAGAATATTCTACATAAAAATTGTATTCCTCCAGTAATAGTCTAAATTTGGTTAAGTGACTTTTTGAAATGGAGTAGATATACGTTGATTTGTTTGATGGTGTTTGAATCCATCATTTTTCTTTGTCAAGTATTTTCAGGATCCTTGCATTAGTATATGTGAGTAAGTTAAAAAGTAGGTAGGTGGTGATTGAGATGACATGGACAATGATGAAAAGCAACAGGAGTTGTTAAGCGTTTTGAGTTTTCGCGTAGGGTTTGTTACGAAAAATAAGTGAGTAACAATCATGGTGATATGTTCATTCGTAAGTAGGGTTATGGAGAGGGCAGCTCAAAGGTACCATAACACCTTCGGTACCGGTGTGGAGAGAGAAGGCTTACCAACCAAGTTGATAGGTGTGGTTAGTTTCTTCTTAATCCTATCCCTATTTTCTTCCTTTACCTATCATTAGCTGCGTTTCTTTCGTCCCCGTCACGGCTATAGGATAGACAACGTAAACAAATTTCATGTTAAATACAACAAAGACTTATCCGGGATAATTATCGGGGTTAACAGCTTCGCGGCGATAGAGAAAAGTGTAGCCAACACAAGTTTTTGTATGTTATCGATTAATACTAGTCAAATACTAGTTACAAAATAAATATAAATAAAAAAAAACAAAACAAAACTAACCAAAAAAATGTCTCAACAAGCAGATGAGAAAAATCATTGATATATAAATAAGTTTCATTAGTTTATAAGATGTGTTTAGCATTAATTATACTTGTTTTTAGGAGAAAAGTTTGGTCTAAGGAAGAGACATTAGGCTTTTTGAGATGCTATTTGCCAAGAAAGAACGAGTTCTTACATGCTAGGCAAAAAAATAACAGCCTATGCTCATGTGTTAGAAGACATGCAGCCTTATTTATTAGAATTTGCTAAAATGTCCCTAAACACGTGTATAGTTGTGCAATGTATAAATATTTATACATCCTTTATACACGCTCCCCAAAATTCTTATTTATAAAACATTTTCCCAGGTGCCGTGAAATAACGCCGAGAGAAATAACGCCGAATTGGAAAACTCGGCGTTATTGCGCTTTCACAAAGTGAAATAATGCCGAATTTCAGAATTCGGCATTATTTCGTATTAACAAAGTGAAATAAAGCCGAGTCGGCCTTATTTCACTTTGCATTTATAAATACATCCTTAAATAAATATTAATTTTTGAGACAATGGTAATTTGCGCAAATTATGAAATGTGTATGGGGGGGCATGCTGCCCCCTGCAACCCCCCTGCTTGGATTACTGGGTGGGTGCGAGGTTTTCTACTTATATTTTTTGTTGAATTTTCAAATTGAGATTTTTAGCCTTCGAGATTTTTGTCATTCGAGATTACGTCATGATCCCCATTTGCTTCGGCTTTATTTCACAAACAATGTTCGGCATTATTTCACTTTGTGAAAGCGCAATAACGCCGAGTTTTCCAATTCGGCGTTATTTCTCTCGGCGTTATTTCACGGCACCATTTTCCCATGCATAATAGTTATACAGGGATTGTGTCAGAAAAAGTACTAAAAAGGAGAAGTCTATTACAAAAAGAAAAAAAAAACTAAGCAGATGAAAAATACGAATTCAATTCAAAATGAAAAGGAATTCAATTTCAAAAGTCAAAACGAAAATTGTAAAAATATAACGTTCGGGGAATTGACACTCCTAATGAAAAGATATTCACATACATAATGTGATGGAAAATAAAACACAACATTTTATCACAACATAGGAACAAATCGTAATAATTTAATATGAAAACGTCCATAATAATGCATCTGAAATAGAGAGCGAAATCTGTTTGCTCAATAATGTGATGTCAAAATGACATATCCGCATACTATTCCACCTCTATACAGGCACTAAACAACCTCCAAACGCGTTTAGCTTATTACAAGCTCTATGCACCGTTGAAATATTTTTATAAATAAGGTTTTCGCGTTTCGAAGCATTTTAAAGAGTGCATAACTTTATACACTCTCTATAATACGTTTATAAATAAGGCTGATGATATTTCAAAACATTACTGTAAGTATATATGTAGGGTCACCCTGTAAAAACAGAACATCCGTCAACACCCAACGAAGGTGTCAACCGACAGTCCATCGAGTGAGCACGGAGAAGAGGTAGACGGAAGAGAACCGCCGAAAGACGAACATCAATTCTCAATTGTACCATTTTTCCTTTTTTTATTTCATTTAACTTTTTTTAATAAACGTGAATTAATATTGTACGCATTTACTTTTTTAATCCCACAAATTCTGGGGGCTCAACCGGGATTAATTTCTAAATTTACAAATTTAATTTCTAAATGCAAAAAGAATAAATTCGCGATAAACGGTAGTCGGCCATTGCCGCAAAAAAAAAAGGAGACGATTTGGAGGTCATGGTACGGTTGTCGCTGCTGCTGCCGCTGTTGCTGAAATTATAATCAACTACACAAAAGATTCTGAGCCGACGCTGTTCAACAAAAAAAAGGGAATAAGAAGAAGTTAAAAGAATAATTCATTGCATTAACAATTTTACAGAGGTCGAGGTGGTCGTAATTCGGAGTTTGGCAGCAAAAAAAGAAAAGAAAAGAGAGTAAACGTGACATTTCTCTAAAACAAAAGTGGTGGTGATTCAAGATCAGATTGTTAAAATACTCGCCGTTTCCCATCAATAGGTGTCGCTAGAAGTTATTTTTTGGGGAATAAACCGAGACACATAGAACTTTTAACATTGGTTTTTAGCAAAAGCTCAAACCACAGTCCAATTCTATTTCCAATGCTGAAAGGAAATAAAAACAGCACGGGTTTTCAAGAGTCGTTCCGAGATTTTTCCGATATGCTGCGGGACTTGGAGCGTAAGCAAGACAAGTTAGCAGAGGTGGACAACCAAACCAAAGATCGGCAACATGAAAAGGAGTTGGAGTTACTTCGACGTTAGAGCGAGATACGCGAGAAGGAGAAGGAAATGCAGCTGAGATTAGAAATGTCCATTCTGAAGACGTCAATGGAGGAACAAATTCTCAACCGCAGAGCTGCAAACATCACGTTTCAAGATGTTGCCGCCGTAGTACCAGAGTTCAGTGGCAACGACGAGTATGACGTCAATAGCTGGATACAAGACGTTGAGAAGGCGGGTGAGTGCATGAAGTGGTCAGGGTTCGAAAAGACAATTTTTGGAAAGAGACTTCTGGCTGGTTCGGCCAAGCTGGCGTTAAGATCGAAACCGGAAATCTCCGAATGGTCCGACCTAAAGCAATTGTTGATAGAAGAATTTTCCGAACGAGTGAGTACGGCGGATATCCATAAGAAGTTAACTCAAAGGCGGCAGTTCAGAGGTGAGTCCATTCATGATTATCTCTTATCCATGAGGGAGCTGGGTGCGAAGGGTCGGGTAGATGACAGTTGTATCATACAGTATACGATTGATGGGGTAATCGATTCTCCCCATAACAAAATTATATTGTATGGTGCATCTACCATTAAACAGTTTAAAGAAAAAATAGTCTTATACCAGAAGTACAAAGAAAGCATTCCAAGTGTTAGTGGCACGAATAGTAGCACAGGTGGCAAGCCGAAAGAGAATTCATCGGCAACAGCTAATAAGGTAGCCGTTGCTACAATTGTGGTCGCCGGGGACACAAGAGTAGTTCCTGTTCCGAAAAACATCCGAAATGCTTCAACTGCAACGAATTTGGCCACAAAGCAATGACCTGCCCGATGAAAGAGACAGATAAGAAAGCGAATGTTTTATTAACGTCTATACCGATCTCGATGAAAGAAGTTTCAGTCAACGGCTACAAGGTGGAAGGCCTCGTAGATACAGGGAGCGACATCACTTTAATCCGAAGCGACATTTACGTCCGAATGGGTGCCCCTGCGATTGTACAACAGACATTGCCTGTAAGGGGACTTTCTAAAAACGCAGTTGAGGCGTTAGGGTACTTCAGCGCAACAATCAGCATAGACAATTGCATTTCCACTACTAACGTTTATATTTTGCCAGAGTCTGTGATGCAGTTACCTTTGATAATGGGAAAAGATGTTCTCGTAGGCAAAAACATACAACTTTTGAAAGACAGCGTAATCGTCTCCGACATTGATGAAGCTTTGTGTCAGATTTGCCAGCTGTCCGAAACGACTGCAAAATGCAACGTGTTAAATATTGGGAACTCGCGTTTTAGAAGACAAATTGAAGATTTAGTGAATAACTATACCCCACGCGAAGATAAATATGAATCTGTCAAAATGCAAATAATTTTGAAATCGGACGTCCCAATTTCGCAAACACCAAGAAGGTTGGCCCCTTTAGAAAAGAAAATTGTAGAAGAACAGATAGAAAATTGGTTGAGGGAGGGCATAGTTAGACCTAGTTCTTCGGAGTACGCTAGCCCGGTCGTGTTAGCCAACAAAAAAGACGGCACCAAGCGACTATGTGTCGACTATCGTCGTCTCAATAAGGAAATTGTACGAGATCACTACCCGTTGCCACTAATTGAGGACCAAATAGACGCACTTAGCAAGGCGAAAGTTTTTAGTACCCTGGATTTGGAAAACGGATTTTTCCACGTTAGGTTGTCCGAAGAAAGCATCAAGTACACGTCGTTTGTGACCCCTTCTGGTCAGTGGGAATTTCTCCGAGCACCGTTTGGACTTTGTACTTCGCCTACTGTGTTCCAAAAATACATAAATCGCGTTTTTAAGCCTTTAGTTGAGAAAAGGTATCTCCTTTTGTATATGGACGATGTAGTCATTGTTGGGGATAGCGATGAGCAGTGGTTCGACAGACTTAAAGAGGTACTTGTCTTATCCGAAAGTTATGGGTTAAAGATAAAATGGTCCAAGTGCCAGTTTCTCTGCCGTTCTATTGAGTACTTAGGATTTCAAGTTTCAGACAGATCAGTAAAGCCATCAACGCACAAAACACATGCTATCACTAAGTTCCCAGAACCCACTTCAGTTAAGATGATTCAAAGTTTCCTTGGTCTTACCGGATATTTCCGAAAATTTGTAAAAGACTACTCGATTATAGCCCGCCCGCTCACTCAGCTTTTACGAAATGACCAATCCTTCCGGTTTGGAGCAGCCGCAAAGATAGCTTTTCAGGAACTGAAAAATATTCTGTCATCGAAACCAGTCCTGAAACTGTATGTTCAGGAGGCAGAGACAGAACTTCACACCGACGCGTCTAAGTGGGGCTATGGGGCAGTGCTTCTCCAAAAATCCGACGACGGCAAATTTCATCCGGTATACTTCTATAGTAAAAAGACGTCGCCAGCAGAGGAACGATACAGTAGTTATGAACTTGAGGTGTTAGCTATTGTAAATGCATTGAAGAAGCTGAGAGTTTACCTGCTAGGTCTCCAATTCAAGATCGTAACGGATTGCGCTGCATTTAAAGCGACGATGGAAAAAAAAGAGATTTTGCCGAGGATTTCTGGATGGGCACTAGCCTTACAGGACTACGATTATAGGCTAGAACATCGGCCGGGTGTGCGCATGAAGCACGTAGACGCTCTCAGCCGCAATCCCGTCTCCATGGTTGTAAGTAGTGAGTTCTTGCTCAAAGTGAAAGCAGCTCAGGATGCAGACGATTATCTCAAAATTGCAAAGAGTGCTCTAGAAAATGGAACTCATCAAGAATATTTCAAAGAACACGATTTACTATATAAAGAAGACCAAAATGGGAACAAGCTGCTGTGTATCCCCAACGACCTCGCCCAAGAACTTATCAGGGCTACACATGAAGAAGGACACTTTGGAACAAAAAAAAATGGAAGAGATCCTGCCAAAAGACTACTTTATCGCAAATCTTCGTCAAAAAATCGATCAGGTAAGAAGAAACTGTGTGCGTTGCATTCTATGCGACAGGAAAGCTGGAAAACAAGAGGGATATCTGCATCCAATTTGCAAGAACGAGTTACCATTGGATACTTACCACGTCGACCACCTCGGACCTCTGTCACCAACCAACAAAAATTATTCGTACATCTTCTGCGTCATCGACGCGTTTTCCAAGTTTGTTTGGATATACCCATGCAAGTCGACCTCTGCTGCAGAGGTCATCAGCAAATTGGAATCACAAAAAGCAGTATTCGGAAACCCAGTGCGAATAGTTTCGGATCGTGGTGCGGCGTTCACATCCAACAGCTTTAAAGACTACTGCGAAGAAGAGGGCATTTTGCATCTCCAGGTTACAACCGGTGTTCCACGCGCAAACGGACAGGTAGAGCGCATAAACCGCTTAATCATATCTGTTTTGGCGAAGCTAACGATGGACGATCCCAACAAATGGTACCGCTATACTAGCAAACTCCAAATGTTGCTGAATTCAACCTTCCAACGAAGTATCAAGAAGAGTCCATTTGAAGTTCTAACTGGTCTGTGGATGAGAAAGAAGGAAGACATCAGCTTAGCCGAAAGCATCGACGACGAAATAAGACGATCATTTGACGAAGAGCGCGACCAAATCAGAGAGGTAGCACGACACAACATCAGCGTAGTCCAAGAGGAAAACAGAAGGAATTACAACAAGAAGCGAAAACCTGCCATCCAATATAATGTTGATGACCTCGTTGCCATCAAAAAAACTCAATTTGCCACTAATGCTAAACTTTTTCCCAAGTTCTTAGGTCCTTATAGGGTCACCAAAGTATCCCCGCACGAAAGGTATGAGGTGCGCAAGGTCGGCGTCCATGAGGGTCCAAGAAAGACTACAACCAGTGCAGATTTTATGAAGCCATGGCCAGTCACCGAAAGTAGCCAGAAAGTTGTAGGCCAGCCAAGACGAATAACCAGCCAATACGAATAACCTGCCAAGACGAATAACCAGCCAAGACGAATAACCAGCCAAGACGAATAACCAGCCAAGACGAATAACCTGCCAAGGCGAACAACAAGACAAGACGAATAACCAGCCAAGACGAATAACCAGCCAAGACGAATAACCTGCCAAGACGAAAAACCAGCCAAGACGAATAACCAGCCAAGACGAATAATATAAGACAGGATGAACAGCGAAGACGTTTAAGAACCAAGCAAGACGAATAATCAAGACGTATAAGCAAACGAGATAAACAGCGAAGGAGACCTATAACCGGCTAAGACGAGAAGCCAGCTATAGGGAAAACAAATAACCAATCCTTTCCCAGAGTCGGGAAAAGAGTGCAGGAGGGCCGAATTTGTAGGGTCACCCTGTAAAAACAGAACATCCGTCAAAACCCAACGAAGGTGTCAACCGACAGTCCATCGAGTGAGCACGGAGAAGAGGTAGTCGGAAGAGAACCGCCGAAAGACGAACATCAATTCTCAATTGTACCATTTTTACTTTTTTTATTTCATTTAACTTTTTTAATAAACGTGAATTAATATTGTACGCATTTACTTTTTTAATCCCACATATATGCCTTTTTTATTAAGTAGTTTGATACAAAAATTATTCTTTTTAGGATTCTAGGACTACGCCTGAAATGCTTGAGAGAAGAATGCGGACCCTCTTGAAGGCGTACAAAGCCGCAAAGGATAACGCACAGCTAACCGGCGCATCATCTTGCGTTGTTCCTTACATGGAGGAGATGGACGAGATCTTTGGCGATAGGCCATTGGTTTGGAACTCGCATACTCTTCATGTTGGAAGACGCAAGACCCAAGCCTTGAGGGACCCCATTCGGCATTCAATCGAGCATATAACAGCAGAAGAAGATCTAGACGAGGAGGAGGAATTCCTCGAAGAAGATTCGCCGACAAGCCAGTCGACACCGACTACTTCTACTTCACTTGGTCCTGTTTCTTCAGCAGGTAAAATCACCGCGAGAGACATATCTTGAGGCCAAGCTCAGGGCAAAGAAGGAAGCTTCCGACGCAAAATTGTTGCAAAGAGAACAGTTTTTCCAAGAAATACATAATTCCTACAAAGAAAACATGAAGACAAAAAATTATCTGGAAATGGAAAAATTTCATTTTTCCAAAGAAAATGAAGCAAAGAAGATTGAACTCTTAAAACGTTTATTAGACAAATAAAACAAATCAATATAAAAACATATTTAATTTTTTCAATTTAATTATAAATAATATTGTTG
This sequence comes from Cheilosia vernalis, assembly GCA_949126925.1. Classification (NCBI taxonomy): domain Eukaryota; kingdom Metazoa; phylum Arthropoda; class Insecta; order Diptera; family Syrphidae; genus Cheilosia; species Cheilosia vernalis. Next base: position 52,341,546 of record OX421358.1, read on the forward strand.
TCTTGTAAATAGTTAAACAAAACATCACGACGATTAACCGTTCTATTTGCTATGTTCATTACACCGGGGTTTTCAGGTCCGCTTTGGTAAGTTTGTTCCGGCAATATTTCCATATGCCCGTCGTCCATTGTTATGCATATATTGTGTAAGACACAGGCACTGACTATTATGTTTGTCACTGTACACAAATTCGTCTGTTCTGTGAATTTCAATAGCCTTCGGAACCTGCTTTTGAGCAACCCGAAAGAATGTTCTACTACCATTCTCGTTGAGGAATGAATGTAGTTAAAACTTCTCTGGGCATCCGTTAGATTTCCGTGGTCCTTAAAGGGTGGAACTAACCACGATGTTGCGGGGTAAGCAGAGTCGCCCAATATAAACGTGTTATTCGGAAACAAATCGATATAACAAATAATATAAGTCTGACCTCCGAAGAACTCTTGCGTCATGAAATGATCCCGGTTCACCACATGTTATAAAATTTCTTGTTCGCATCAACAACTGCTTGCAAAACTATGCTGTAGCTATGTTTCCTATCAAAATAGCATTCTTTACTTACTTCCGGGGCCTTGATAATAATGTGGGTGCAATCAATAGCGCCTATCACACTCGGTATACCCTTTTTTTCTTCAAATTTTCTCCGCGTCTCTTCGGCAGCTTCTCCTTGGGGCCATTTGATGAATTCATGGCTAATTGAAATCAGCCAAAAGGAAACACGTCGAACTGCCATCCAAGCAGATGATTTCGTAACCTCGAATAAATTTGCAAGCTGTCTGAATGTTACTGTATTGCTTATGTACCATACATACATAAGCATTGTTTTTCTACAGCCTACCCTTGGTCTTCCTCCTGAAGAAGCTGTGGGCAAAAACTCAGACTGGGAAAAACGTGCAAAAAGTACACAAAATAATTTCATCAATTGGAAAACAAGATATTTTCATACATCATACCGATTAAGTATTCAATTGTTCGTCTTTGCAGTCTCATATGTGACTTGAAGTCCCCATCGCTATATGCTTCGATAGTACCCACAAAATTTGAGCATTTTACATGCTCATGCTGTCCATTTTCAGATTCATTGGAACTGGAACTGAAACTAGAACTTAAACAATCCTGCCATCGATATGAGTTGCTCTAGCTCTTCTTTTTCGTCGTCATGACCATTCAATTCCTCATTCGATGGAGCGTCTAGCAATGAACATAATACCTGAAACAATAAATTATGTTATTTAGTTGACGATCATTTTTAATTTAAATTAAAATATTTACCTGCGCTTCGCCAGAATTATCCATTATCAAGTATCTTTTAATAATAAATGAATTTTTTCAAATCAAAATTTTCAAATGTCAGATTTACTATCAGATTGATGCGTTGCCAACTCTTCTTTTCAATCTTCGGTGTTAGTTTTTTTCGAGAATCCTTGATAGAGACGCTGACGGGGACGAAAGAAACGCAGCTATTAATACTCCCAATTTTAAAACTTTCCCAATATATATATATCTACATAATTCCATTTTTTGGTTTTGTTTGAATTAATAATTTTGCTGCGCAACCACAATCCAACGAAACTTTGTATTGTATTGATTTGACTGTGAAGTCAAATGTCATGCAAGCGACGATTTTGAGGGGAAAATTCCAAGGCAAACAGGGGGGGGGGGGGGGGGCGAGGTCTGCTCACGATCTGAGTGGCGTCATTACCCGTAGTTTTGAACTAGCGTGCCCAGTCTCCTGAAGAAAACCGGTACCTTGTTGGAACTGCAGTGTATCCGCAAAGAAACCAGGAAGCTCCTAAATCGGTCTTTAAAAACCAACTTAGAAGAAGACTGGAATCTGTATCGATCAAAACAAAAAGAATTTAATAGACTTATTCGTAAATCGTAGAATGACTCTTAGGTATTGGAAATTTTGTGTATCACTAAGTGCAGCCAGTAGACTTGTTAAAGTCCTCAAAAGGGACAGACCAAGTAAACTGGAATCGCTCCAAAAATCTGTTGGTACCTACACTGAGAGAGAAGCGGAGACTCACTTCCGGGGAAATCAGGTCACTACGTGTTCTTCAGTGGAACCGGCAACGATGGCCACTTCTGAACTGACAAACACCACGCGACGTAGCTGGTATATTGCATCCAGAGTGGTGACGGATATGACGATAGCAAATATGCAATTGCATTGTTTGAGGGTATCAAGTCACCGGCTTGCCAGGCTGGATTCAGAAGAAGTTCTCTCAGGAGCTGAAAACGGGAAAACTAAGTACAGAAATGTAAGGTGTCTTTTTGGCATACAGGCAGGACCAGTAGCTGTGTCTGACTGCTCCATCGGATAGTACCTAACTTTTATGTACGAGATGATGAAGGATGAGGCTGGAGAACTTAAACGCTTGACGACCAGTTCAGACTGACTTTATTCATGACAAAAACTTACGCTACTTTCTTACATACTAAATAGATCTTATTTCTTACATACTACATAAAGAGAACACAAGTGAATTAGAGAGAATAATAATGCATGTAACACATAGGATGTATACAATACAGTGGGGCTTACAAGTAATGTTTTACATTCACATCACTCTCCCCAACTTAATAAAAACTTTATAAAATGTATCGCTCTTTTATAGGGTATATTTAAGTACAATCCATTTAAAATTCAAGTTCTTATTCTTAAACATATACAGCCTTATTTATTAGAATTGCTAAAATGCCCCTAAACACGTGTATAGTTATACAATCTATAAATATTTATACATCCTTTATACACGCTCCCAAAAATTCTTATTTATAAAACATTTTCCAATGCATATTAGTTATGCAGGGCTTGTGTCAGAAAAAGTAATAAAAAGTAGAAGTCTATTACATTTATCTGTCCAAAAAGACAAAAAAAAACTTATCAGCTTGTGAAAAATACGAATTCAATTCAAAATGAAAAAGGAATTCTATTTCAAAAGTTAAAACGAAAAATGTAAAAATATAACGTTCGGGGAATTGACACTCCTAATGAAAAGATATTCACATATTATAATGTGATGGAAAATAAAACACAACATTGCAACAAATCGTAATAATTTAATATGAAAACATCCATAATAATGCATCCAAAATAAAAAACGAAATCTTTTTCCTCAATAATGTGAAGTCAAAATGACATTTTCATCCTATTCCATCTCTATACAGGCACTAAACAACCTCCAAACGCGTTTACCTTATGCAAGCTTTATACACCGTGGAATTTTTTTTTATAAATAAGGTTTTTGCGTTTAGACGCATTTTAAAGAGTGTATAACTTTATACACTCTCTATAATACGTTTATAAATAAGGCTGATATAATATAAGGTATTTTTTTTTTTTTTTTAACTTCGCATGCTTTTTGTTT